>JAHRBC010000001.1:0-9945285 GCA_022702545.1 Phycomyces nitens
AACACATTATACCTAGGTACCATTCCCTAACCCTATACCCTAACCCTATTCCCTAAACACAGCCCATACCTAGTACCATTCCCTAACCCTATACCCTAACCCTATTCCCTAAACCACTAGCCCATACCCTAAGTACCATTCCCTAACCCTATACCCTAACCCTATTCCCTAAACACAGCCCATACCCTAGTACCATTCCCTAACCCTATACCCTAACCCTATTCCCTAAACACAGCCCATACCCTAGTACCATTCCCCTAACCCTATACCCTAACCCTATTCCCTAAACACAGCCCATACCTAGTACCATTCCCTAACTTCCTATACCCTAACCCATATTCCCTAAACACAGCCCATACCCTAAGTACCATTCCCTAACCCTATACCCCTAACCCTATTCCCTAAACACAGCCCATACCCTAGTACCATTCCCATAACCCTATACCCTAACCCTATTATCCCTAAACATGCAGCCCATACCCTAATTTTCTACCATTCCCTAACCCCCTATACCTAACCCTATTCCTAAACACAGCCCATACCCTAGTACCATTCCCTAACCCTATACCCTAACCCTATTCCCTAAACACAGCCCATACCTAGTACCATTCCCTAATACTATATGCCTAACCTATTCCTAAACACAGCCATACCTAGTACCATTCCCTAACCCTATACCCTAACCCTATTCCCTAAACACAGCCCATACCCTAGTACCATTCCCCCTAACCCTATGCCCTAACCCTATTCCCTAAACACAGGCCCATACCCTAGTACCATTTCCCCTAACCCTATACCCTAACCCTATTCCCTAAACACAGCCCATACCCTAGTACCATTCCCTAACCCTATACCCTAACCCTATTCCCTAAACACAGCCCATACCCTAGTACCATTCCCTAACCCTATACCTAACCCTATTCCCTAAACACAGCCCATACCCTAGTACCATTCCCTAACCCTATACCCTAACTCCCTATTCCCCTAAACTACAGCCCATACCCTAGTACCATTCCCTAACCCTATACCCTAACCCTATTCCCCTAAACTACAGCCCATACCCTAGTACCATTCCCTAACCCTAACTACCTAACCCTATTCCCTAAACACAGCCCATACCCTAGTACCATTCCCTAACCCTATACCCTAACCCTATTCCCTAAACACAGCCCATACCTAATTACCAATTTCCCTAACCCCTATACCCTAACCCTATTCCCCTAAACACAGCCCATAACTACCTAGTACCATTCCCTAACCCTATTACCCCTAACCCCTATTCCCTAAACACATAAAGCCCATACCCTAAGTATACCATTCCCTAACCCTATACACCTAACCCTATTCCCTAAACACCCCAGCCCATACCCTAGTACCATTCCCTAACCCTATACCCTAACCCTATTCCCCTAAACACAGCCCATACCCTGAGTACCATTCCCTAACCCTATACCCACTAACCCTATTCCCTAAACACAGCCCATACCCTAGTACCATTCCCTAACCCTATACCCTAACCCCTCTATTCCTAAACACAGCTCCCATACCCTAGTACCATTCCCTAACCCTATACCCTAACCCTATTCCCTAAACACAGCCCATACCCTAAGTACCATTGTCCCTAACCCTATACCCTAACCCTATTCCCTAAACACAGCCCATACCCTAGTACCATTTCCCTAACCCTATACCCTAACCCTATTCCCTAAACACAGCCCATACCCTAGTACCATTCCCTAACCCTATACCCTAACCCTATATCCCTAAACACAGACCCATACCCTAGTACCATTCCCTAACCCTATACCCTAACCCTATTCCCTAAAACACAATGCCCATACCCTAGTACCATTCCCTAACCCTATACCCTAACCCTATTCCCTAAACACAGCCCATACCCTAGTACCATTCCCTAACCCTATACCCTAACCCTATTCCCTAAACACAGCCCATACCCTAGTACCATTCCCTAACCCTATACCCTAACCCTATTCCCTAAACACAGCCCATACCCTAGTACCATTCCCTAACCCTATACCCTAACCCTATTCCCTAAACACAGCCCATACCCTAGTACCATTCCCTAACCCTATACCCTAACCCTATTCCCTAAACACAGCCCATACCCTAGTACCATTCCCTAACCCTATACCCTAACCCTATTCCCTAAACACAGCCCATACCCTAGTACCATTCCCTAACCCTATACCCTAACCCTATTCCCTAAACACAGCCCATACCCTAGTACCATTCCCTAACCCTATACCCTAACCCTATTCCCTAAACACAGCCCATACCCTAGTACCATTCCCTAACCCTATACCCTAACCCTATTCCCTAAACACAGCCCATACCCTAGTACCATTCCCTAACCCTATACCCTAACCCTATTCCCCTAAACACAGCCCATACCCTAGTACCATTCCCTAACCCTATACCCTAACCCTATTCCCTAAACACAGCCCATACCCTAGTACCATTCCCTAACCCTATACCCTAACCCTATTCCCTAAACACAGCCCATACCCTAGTACCATTCCCTAACCCTATACCCTAACCCTATTCCCTAAACACAGCCCATACCCTAGTACCATTCCCTAACCCTATACCCTAACCCTATTCCCTAAACACAGCCCATACCCTAGTACCATTCCCTAACCCTATACCCTAACCCTATTCCCTAAACACAGCCCATACCCTAGTACCATTCCCTAACCCTATACCCTAACCCTATTCCCTAAACACAGCCCATACCCTAGTACCATTCCCTAACCCTATACCCTAACCCTATTCCCTAAACACAGCCCATACCCTAGTACCATTCCCTAACCCTATACCCTAACCCTATTCCCTAAACACAGCCCATACCCTAGTACCATTCCCTAACCCTATACCCTAACCCTATTCCCTAAACACAGCCCATACCCTAGTACCATTCCCTAACCCTATACCCTAACCCTATTCCCTAAACACAGCCCATACCCTAGTACCATTCCCTAACCCTATACCCTAACCCTATTCCCTAAACACAGCCCATACCCTAGTACCATTCCCTAACCCTATACCCTAACCCTATTCCCTAAACACAGCCCATACCCTAGTACCATTCCCTAACCCTATACCCTAACCCTATTCCCTAAACACAGCCCATACCCTAGTACCATTCCCTAACCCTATACCCTAACCCTATTCCCTAAACACAGCCCATACCCTAGTACCATTCCCTAACCCTATACCCCTAACCCTATTCCCTAAACACAGCCCATACCCTAGTACCATTCCCTAACCCTATACCCTAACCCTATTCCCTAAACACAGCCCATACCCTAGTACCATTCCCTAACCCTATACCCTAACCCTATTCCCTAAACACAGCCCATACCCTAGTACCATTCCCTAACCCTATACCCTAACCCTATTCCCTAAACACAGCCCATACCCTAGTACCATTCCCTAACCCTATACCCTAACCCTATTCCCTAAACACAGCCCATACCCTAGTACCATTCCCTAACCCTATACCCTAACCCTATTCCCTAAACACAGCCCATACCCTAGTACCATTCCCTAACCCTATACCCTAACCCTATTCCCTAAACACAGCCCATACCCTAGTACCATTCCCTAACCCTATACCCTAACCCTATTCCCTAAACACAGCCCATACCCTAGTACCATTCCCTAACCCTATACCCTAACCCTATTCCCTAAACACAGCCCATACCCTAGTACCCATTCCCTAACCCTATACCCTAACCCTATTCCCTAAACACAGCCCATACCCTAGTACCATTCCCTAACCCTATACCCTAACCCTATTCCCTAAACACAGCCCATACCCTAGTACCATTCCCTAACCCTATACCCTAACCCTATTCCCTAAACACAGCCCATACCCTAGTACCATTCCCTAACCCTATACCCTAACCCTATTCCCTAAACACAGCCCATACCCTAGTACCATTCCCTAACCCTATACCCTAACCCTATTCCCTAAACACAGCCCATACCCTAGTACCATTCCCTAACCCTATACCCTAACCCTATTCCCTAAACACAGCCCATACCCTAGTACCATTCCCTAACCCTATACCCTAACCCTATTCCCTAAACACAGCCCATACCCTAGTACCATTCCCTAACCCTATACCCTAACCCTATTCCCTAAACACAGCCCATACCCTAGTACCATTCCCTAACCCTATACCCCTAACCCTATTCCCTAAACACAGCCCATACCCTAGTACCATTCCCTAACCCTATACCCTAACCCTATTCCCTAAACACAGCCCATACCCTAGTACCATTCCCTAACCCCTATACCCTAACCCTATTCCCTAAACACAGCCCATACCCTAGTACCATTCCCTAACCCTATACCCTAACCCTATTCCCTAAACACAGCCCATACCCTAGTACCATTCCCTAACCCTATACCCTAACCCTATTCCCTAAACACAGCCCATACCCTAGTACCATTCCCTAACCCTATACCCTAACCCTATTCCCTAAACACAGCCCATACCCTAGTACCATTCCCTAACCCTATACCCTAACCCTATTCCCTAAACACAGCCCATACCCTAGTACCATTCCCTAACCCTATACCCTAACCCTATTCCCTAAACACAGCCCATACCCTAGTACCATTCCCTAACCCTATACCCTAACCCTATTCCCTAAACACAGCCCATACCCTAGTACCATTCCCTAACCCTATACCCTAACCCTATTCCCTAAACACAGCCCATACCCTAGTACCATTCCCTAACCCTATACCCTAACCCTATTCCCTAAACACAGCCCATACCCTAGTACCATTCCCTAACCCTATACCCTAACCCTATTCCCTAAACACAGCCCATACCCTAGTACCATTCCCTAACCCTATACCCTAACCCTATTCCCTAAACACAGCCCATACCCTAGTACCATTCCCTAACCCTATACCCTAACCCTATTCCCTAAACACAGCCCATACCCTAGTACCATTCCCTAACCCTATACCCTAACCCTATTCCCTAAACACAGCCCATACCCTAGTACCATTCCCTAACCCTATACCCTAACCCTATTCCCTAAACACAGCCCATACCCTAGTACCATTCCCTAACCCTATACCCTAACCCTATTCCCTAAACACAGCCCATACCCTAGTACCATTCCCTAACCCTATACCCTAACCCTATTCCCTAAACACAGCCCATACCCTAGTACCATTCCCTAACCCTATACCCTAACCCTATTCCCTAAACACAGCCCATACCCTAGTACCATTCCCTAACCCTATACCCTAACCCTATTCCCTAAACACAGCCCATACCCTAGTACCATTCCCTAACCCTATACCCTAACCCTATTCCCTAAACACAGCCCATACCCTAGTACCATTCCCTAACCCTATACCCTAACCCTATTCCCTAAACACAGCCCATACCCTAGTACCATTCCCTAACCCTATACCCTAACCCTATTCCCTAAACACAGCCCATACCCTAGTACCATTCCCTAACCCTATACCCTAACCCTATTCCCTAAACACAGCCCATACCCTAGTACCATTCCCTAACCCTATACCCTAACCCTATTCCCTAAACACAGCCCATACCCTAGTACCATTCCCTAACCCTATACCCTAACCCTATTCCCTAAACACAGCCCATACCCTAGTACCATTCCCTAACCCTATACCCTAACCCTATTCCCTAAACACAGCCCATACCCTAGTACCATTCCCTAACCCTATACCCTAACCCTATTCCCTAAACACAGCCCATACCCTAGTACCATTCCCTAACCCTATACCCTAACCCTATTCCCTAAACACAGCCCATACCCTAGTACCATTCCCTAACCCTATACCCTAACCCTATTCCCTAAACACAGCCCATACCCTAGTACCATTCCCTAACCCTATACCCTAACCCTATTCCCTAAACACAGCCCATACCCTAGTACCATTCCCTAACCCTATACCCTAACCCTATTCCCTAAACACAGCCCATACCCTAGTACCATTCCCTAACCCTATACCCTAACCCTATTCCCTAAACACAGCCCATACCCTAGTACCATTCCCTAACCCTATACCCTAACCCTATTCCCTAAACACAGCCCATACCCTAGTACCATTCCCTAACCCTATACCCTAACCCTATTCCCTAAACACAGCCCATACCCTAGTACCATTCCCTAACCCTATACCCTAACCCTATTCCCTAAACACAGCCCATACCCTAGTACCATTCCCTAACCCTATACCCTAACCCTATTCCCTAAACACAGCCCATACCCTAGTACCATTCCCTAACCCTATACCCTAACCCTATTCCCTAAACACAGCCCATACCCTAGTACCATTCCCTAACCCTATACCCTAACCCTATTCCCTAAACACAGCCCATACCCTAGTACCATTCCCTAACCCTATACCCTAACCCTATTCCCTAAACACAGCCCATACCCTAGTACCATTCCCTAACCCTATACCCTAACCCTATTCCCTAAACACAGCCCATACCCTAGTACCATTCCCTAACCCTATACCCTAACCCTATTCCCTAAACACAGCCCATACCCTAGTACCATTCCCTAACCCTATACCCTAACCCTATTCCCTAAACACAGCCCATACCCTAGTACCATTCCCTAACCCTATACCCTAACCCTATTCCCTAAACACAGCCCATACCCTAGTACCATTCCCTAACCCTATACCCTAACCCTATTCCCTAAACACAGCCCATACCCTAGTACCATTCCCTAACCCTATACCCTAACCCTATTCCCTAAACACAGCCCATACCCTAGTACCATTCCCTAACCCTAGCCAGCATTTTAACGTACGGAATGTATAAATTGTGGTAATGTATAATAATATGTGAAGCCCGGCTAGCTCAATCGGTAGAGCGTGAGACTCTTAATCTCAAGGTTGGGGGTTCGACCCCCGTTGGGCTTTCGTTTTTGTTATTTATGTCGTTTTGGATCTGGGTTGTTCTTGTCGTTCCTGATCTAGGCTATCTTCAATTCACTGTAAACGTTGTCAGGTATCGATCTGGTATTTCTT
The DNA here is from genome assembly GCA_022702545.1 of Phycomyces nitens. Lineage (NCBI taxonomy): Eukaryota > Fungi > Mucoromycota > Mucoromycetes > Mucorales > Phycomycetaceae > Phycomyces > Phycomyces nitens. The sequence goes on from JAHRBC010000001.1 coordinate 7,067, forward strand.
TTCTGGCACTTGTAACTAAGTCGCAGAATCAATACCACTGGGGATCGTCAAGTTCAAATAATAGTTTTTAGGTAATAGATAGATGGCTTTTTATTGATACAAATCCTTTTACTATTTATACAAAATGTAATTAGATTTATGGCTAAATGTATAGCTACGTTAATATGTCTTAGATGGCTATTGTCCAGTAGAATATACTTAAGAGATATTCGCAATCTAAGACACTTGAGACATTTAGAAACATATATAGGGAAACCAATCGGCAAGGTCTTGATCGTTTACCCAACAAGGTCAACCATTACTGGTTGCCTATCAAGAGCCGATTTCGGTTGCCGATGTCAACTCTGACATTACCCCCCTCCTGGCTTTGTGATCGTCCACGAGCACCAACGTCATCGGGAGTGGCCAAGGGGTCTACGGCATCATTGGGGACTTCACTGTCCAAAAGTCGCATTGCAGCGCGCCAAGCAGAGCAAGAGGCGGTCGGGTTGTACCAGGTATCTTGGGGAGCATTACCATGGATCTTGTACAGACGATCAACGTGAACCCAGGACGCGAGGGTTTTACCTTCCATGGTTTTCAATTGATACGTACCAAAGTTTTCATTCTTGTTGATTACGATGAAGGGGCCCTTGAACTTCGGTTCCAAACCAAACCGGCCTTCGTGTGTGAGTTTGACATGGTCGCCAACCTCGAACGACACTTTCTTGATCACGGCGTCCCATTTTTCCTTGTCCTTGGCACTCATTACCTTCATACGCAGTTCGGCGGCTTCTCTGGCCCTACCAACGTTTTCCAGCTGGTCAGCGGTTTTGTCGGCTATGGCACGCGGATCCTCTGAGATAGTTTGATCCAAATATGGCTGTTGAGGGTCTCCAGGTAGTACAGGGTGTCGGCCATATGTCAAGAAGAACGGGCTGTAACCGGTGGTTGAGTGAGTGCGGATACGGCAAGCCCAGAGCGCGGCGGCGAGAAAGTTATCCCAGAGATGAAGAGCACCATTGGTGTACTTGCGTAGCATTTGCTTCAAGGTGCCATTCAATCGCTCGCATTTACCGTTTGTACGGGGGTGGAACGCAGAGGTGAGGCGGTGGTTGGACTTGATCCGACTCAGGTAAGCTGATACGAGTTTGCTAGTGAAATTGGCGCCTCTGTCTGTCAGGATCTCAGCTGGGCAACCAAAACGCATCACGATCTCTTCATAGATAAAGTCGGCCACGGCTTCTGCGGATGCAACAGGAACTGCGCGGGCAATGGGCCAATTAGTGGTGTAATCCACGGCCACCAAGATCCACCTGTTGCCTTTCAATGTCATGGGAAGCCTGCCAATGAAGTCCAGATGCCACCTTTGGAATGCGTCTGGTACTTTGAGGGGGTGCATCTCGTCATGGTGTTGACCATCCTTGCGTGCATTGAGTTGGCACTCTTGACATGCGCTCAGCCATTCCTTAACATCGTTACGGAGGTTAGGCCACCAGTGGCGAGGCTTCAATATGTCGATCATTGTGGAGAACCCGGAGTGACCAAAACCCTTGTGGCACGATTGTACCATGTCGGCTCGGTGGGCAAATGGAAGGAATGGGACCTCACGAGTTTCATCCTCACTCAACTTCACTTTGCGGTACACCTTACGATTCTTGACTGTGAACTGGGGCCTGTTCTTCTCAACTATCTCTCTGGCCTCACGTGGTACTTGTTCTGGATGGAAGGCATAGTAGTTAGGCCAGTCGGTGGGGTGTGTCAATGGTGCGGCATACAGGTATTCCGGCTCTATGGATTCGGCTGCACTCTTACTCTCTGGGCCACCAACACAGGACAGAGCATCCGGCACATCATTCTCCTTCCCGGGCTTATACTGGATATCCGGCGCATACAATTCTAGCTCGGCAATCCATCTTACTAGTCTTGGCGTTGGTGTCACTTGTGAGCGGAAGTACTTGAGTGGCAAGTGGTCCGAGAACACTGTATACGGTCGGCCATCTACCAGGCAACGCCAAGTCCTGAGGGCATGCATGATACCTAGAAGTTCTCGTTCCTGAGCAGGGTAGGATCGTTCTGCTGAGCTGAACTTCTTGGACTCATATGCTAGCGTGTGCCATTGACCATCTTTGCCCTCTTGGAGTAACACTGCTCCGACGCCAAAATCCGAAGCATCGGTTTCGATCCGGTATGGCTTGTGCACATCGGGGGCCTGCAGTACTGGGGGTGAAGTCAGCTTGTCCTTGATGAGCTCAAAGCTGGCCTGGCATTCCTTTGTCCATATGATCGGTCTTCTCTTGGCTCCGGTACCACGGGTCAGGTCAGTCAGCGGTGCTGCTATACTTGCGTATCCTGGGATGAACCTTCGATAATGTTGCGCGAGACCACAGAACTGACGAACCTCTTGAACATTGGTTGGGACCGACCATTCCTTAACTGCCGTAACCTTTCCAGGCGCAGGTAGAATGCCTCGTGCTGAAATGTGGAATCCAACGAAGATCAGTTCTTTCTTGTTGAATTCGCACTTCTTCAGATTGGCCACGAGCTTCTCCTCTTGCAGCCTCTTCAGGACGTGTCGGACATGGCGGTGGTGGTCTTCTTCTGTCTTGCTAAAGATGAGGATGTCATCAAGATACACTAACGCGAAGTCGTCTAGGCAATCACCGAGAACACGGTTCATCAAGCTCTGGAACGTTGGAGGGGCATTGGTCAAGCCAAACGGAAGGACGAGGAACTCATACTGGCCATACCGCGTGTTGAACGCTGTCTTGGGTACATCGCTGGATTGGATCTTCACCTGATGATAACCGCTCTTTAGGTCGAGGCTGGTGAAGTGTGCGGACCCACGAAGACGTTCCAAGCACTCATCGATTCTTGGCAATGGATGATTATTCCTGACAGTGACCTTGTTCAGAGCGCGGTAATCGATGCACATACGCATCGCGCCATCTTTCTTTTTACAAACAGGACGGGTGCTCCCCAAGGTGACGCACTAGGTCGAATCAACCCAAGGTCCAGGAGCTCTTTGAGTTGACGCTTGAGCTCGTCCAACTCCAGGGGGCTCATCTTGAAGGGAGGTCGGCTGATTGGTCTCGCATCTCCTGTGTCAATGACATGCTGTACGTCTCGGTCGGGCGGGACACCTGGGAGTTCATCTCTGAACACATCTGGAAAGTCCTTGGCCAGGTTACTCCAGTTAGACTCGCTGATTTCCTTGGCATGGTCTTCTTTGACATATAGCAGGAAGCTATCAGCCTCAGTCTTCTTCATTATTTTCTCCACCTGCTTGTGCGATACGAGGTAGTTCAGATGTTGTGTGCTTGGTCTTATGTTGTGCGGCTCAATGATGAACTCCTTGCCATTTCTGCATAGTTTCCAACTGTCATTGAACCAATCTGGAACCGGGTTTGCTTGCTGGAGCCAGGTTCTACCGAGGATCAAATCAAACTTCATTGGAAACACATATGCCTCAATAGTGTCTGTGTATCCATTGATTGAGATTGGCATGGTGATCTTCTTAGTGATTGAAATTCTGTGTCCTCCAGCTGTCTCTACTTGGCGATCATGGACACGGACCACCTGGTTGGCTTTCATGGCGATCTCTGGGGTCACATAGTTTGCACTTGCACCACTGTCAATCAGAACCTCGATCATCTTTTCTTCATATACAGCCTTGTACAACGGCAAATCGGTGTTCACAGTAGCATTGAGCTGTTCCAAATGTATTAAATCTTCATTGCAAGTGACAGGGGCATCAACATACTGGTAAGGTAAAGCTTTATTATCGTATTCTTTATAGTCAACACTATTGTAATCTTTTACATCCCTGTTACTGGGCTCTTGTCCTTCGGATGAGTGATCTCCTTTCAATTCCGCCGCATAGAATGACCTGTCCTTGTTGCCTTGTGCTCTGGAGCGTCCTTCATCCAGCTGTCGGATAGCTGCGATGCGTTCTTGACAGAAACGGCGGAGATGACCTGATTGGCCACACCAGAAACATGCACGGCTGTCTCTGCCTTCTTGCTGGTACGATTTTGTCTCAGAGCGGGGTGCGGAGTGTCTATTGTTTCGCTGGCCTGAGCGTCCACGATGATTGGTCCGCATGGACCCCCTCCCCTCCATAGCGTCAAGGTCCATGGGAGTGGGGCCATTATTGCTATTATACTGCGGAACAACTTCAGGGCGAGGCATGGGAGTGGGACGGCGGCCATTTTCATAGGCAAGGGCAGTGCGGGCAGCTTCAGCAAGGTCAAGAGGTTCGCGGAAACGAACCTGGCAACGGGTTTCTGGGCGCAGACCATTGACAAAACGGTCGAGGGCTTCGTCTTCCGTCATGGATGGGATATCCATACGGAGGTCTTGGAAAGTGTCAATGTAGGATTCGATTGAGCCACTCTGACGCAGGGAACGAATGCGGTCACGGGCATTCTGGATGGAGTGGACTGGGCGGAAGTTATCATTGAGGAGGCGGGTGAACGTGCGCCAGTCAGAGGTACGGGTACCATTGTCTTCTAATCGTCGCCACCAAACATCAGCTCGATCACGGAGAAGAGTGATGGCGTAAGACGTCCAGCTATCATAGTCCATACGGTGCAATTCGGCAAATCGCTCAACAGAGCGGATCCAACCGTCAATCTCGTTGGCTGAACGGGCACCGCGGTAAAAGTCTGGGCGCTCGATGCGCACCGATGGGGGTAGGGAAACATTGGCCGGAGTAGGTGCTGGAACATGAGCAGGGGCCGGTGGTTGGGAGCTACGGAGAGCTTCGGTAAAGGCGGCGATCAACTCAGGCATGGAGATGGTCGCAGGGACACTGGGAGTGGGGGAGACTGGTTCACTCATTGGGGGTTCAGACAGGGTACTGGGAACAGGTATGTAGACGGGCGAATCTGGGTCCGTGGGTGTAGAAACAGGTACACCGGTTAACTTGGCTACAATAAGGTTGGCTTGGGCTTCCCAAAAGGCTATTCGAGCAGGGGTAGAACGGATACGCTGGTCCGAAGGGATATGGGGGACGGTACGGGCAAATGTAGAGGGAAGTAGGGCCTGAACTCGTTCTTCAATCTCAAAGGACTTCTTTTGAGCGTCTGTAAACTGTGTTTCTGTCTTTTTCAGGTCGGAAGACTTGGTCATTCAGCTACCAATTGTCAGGTATCGATCTGGTATTTCTTTTCTGGCACTTGTAACTAAGTCGCAGAATCAATACCACTGGGGATCGTCAATTTCAAATAATAGTTTTTAGGTAATAGATAGATGGCTTTTTATTGATACAAATCCTTTTACTATTTATACAAAATGTAATTAGATTTATGGCTAAATGTATAGCTACGTTAATATGTCTTAGATGGCTATTGTCCAGTAGAATATACTTAAGAGATATTCGCAATCTAAGACACTTGAGACATTTAGAAACATATATAGGGAAACCAATCGGCAAGGTCTTGATCGTTTACCCAACAAGGTCAACCATTACTGGTTGCCTATCAAGAGCCGATTTCGGTTGCCGATGTCAACTCTGACAACGTAGTCAAATTGGTCAAGCTGTCAGAGTTGACATAGCGAATAATAACCCAGATAATCAGGTACCCAATCGGTAATGCTTTTAACATATGTCTTCAAGGTTATACTGATTGGTTCCCCTTTTTATAAAACCAAGACATATTCTCATCGCCTCTCATAGAGATAACCAATGTGTCTTGAGTAAAAAGTAATTAGTTTAGATAGTTTCACTTATAAAATCTGTATAAATACTACAACGATTTGTATCAATAAAAAGGCATTCAATTCTCTATATTCTTATTTATTCTAAACGTCCTAGTTGGTGGTGATCTATTGCAAAACTCATCTAAGTCAAGCATTAGCAAGATACACCCAGTCGAGACTTGACAAAGCTTTAATACACAGGAGTATTCAAAATAAGAGAGAGGATAAAAGATAATTTTTATTGTTTTGAATTTGGATATCTTATATAGTTTTCTAAATGATTATTCATCTTTGACTACACTGAAGAGGTGTCTAATGTTCTTACAAAATTATTATAAACGGATTCACTGCAAAAGAAGGGCCATTTTAGTATACTGATATTTATAAAATTCTTGACTGAATGATAAAGATTTGATATAATATTTGCCAAATTTTTTAATATTAAATTTTTAGGATTCGTTGTCTGAATGATTCCAATCAGTATACTGAAACGTCAAAGCGCAAAAAGCAAAAGGTGGGTTATTTTTTTTGTGCTTTTTTTTGTCACGAAAATTGGGGGGTTTCTTTTTTTTTCGTCCCATATTTTCTAGCCCCGAAGGATTCAGTTCTTTAAATTACTTTATATAGGTTGCTCTCTTCAATATTAAAGCAGTGTCCTCATAGGATTCAGTATGAATTCGGTATGAATTCATGGCAGATACAGGCCAAAGATGTAGTTTATAATAGTTTTTATTGGATAAAAAAAGTTTTCCTAATGATTTCTATTCGTTCTCATCTCTACTCACTCCTACTTTTATTGCCTAATATGCTAGCCTTGCCCTTTTCTCAATTGGATGGGTATTCTATTACTCATCCGGAGAATATATGGGTTACCCTGGTCTACTAGACCCCCTACCTTTCTTTGTTACTTGCTGCGGCACTGCTTACATGGGTGTTTGTTTTCTTTTGAATAAAAAAAGAGGGTGGCTAGATAATTTTCATGGGTGTATTTTAGCAGACTGTAAAATAATTTGAATGGAACAACAATACTTACATTGGTATTTATATCGAGAAAACTTGAATACTTTGATAAATGGTATAGAAAATTTCGGTAATATCTATTAAGAATATGTCAGGAAAATAATATAAACGTTGAGTGGTTATATACTTACTTGGTCATCAGTGTAATGGGCGCAATGGGCGCAATGGCCGACCAGATGAAGAATATTTCAATTACATCTATTAGATAATAGATTAGTAAAGTGATATAAGGGCTGAAAGGTTGTATACTTACTTGGTAATGGGTATAACGGACACAATTACTGACCAGATGACATGGAATCGGCACATACCAGATGACCGAAAAAATTCTAATGAATGGAACGAATGTTAATAAAGCATGTCTAGTGTATAAAGGAGTGTCATCATACCATAATATACAGCAAAGTGCTCCTCTGTATTTGTTTGTAATGGAAGGCCGTGAATTACTAAGCAGAGCAATGAGCTTGTGGAAACTGAATGGGATAATAAAAAAGAACATTACCAGTATACCAGAGTTATTGACATAAACCAGCAGCCCTTGTATGGATATAGAAAAGAATATCTGGACAAATATAAAGTCATGATGAGTAAAAAAAAATTTAAAAGAGAATGATGCTTACCATGCCAAAAAGTAAAGGAAAGGAAAAGAAAAGAAAAGAACAAAGGTTGAAAGCAAAAATCTAATAGAGATCAACGGCGATATTGAGTGTCCCAAATGTGACGTGGAACTAATAAGCCCACTTAATAAAACGATTTGTATTTTTGAAACAGAGCCCAAATATTACAAATGGATTAGTCAGTGCAAGCAAATTAAATGGATTAGCCAGTTGAAGCAGATTACTAAGTATACCTGACAGCATAATGTAAGCAAAGATCAAAATACTATAAAAGCTCTTTAGAAAGAAGTACACTTTTTAATTACTTTTAATTACTTTCTCATGTATGTATTATTTACAGAATATTTCAAAATCTATTGGAAAATAGATATTCATAATCAACGAACCTCACACTTTAATATATTTTTCTAGTATTCAATGTCTCAATTTATATCATCAAGCTCTAAAAAGACCTACAAGTTGACTACCAAGAAGTCGATTGGTAAGACTAGTGGCACTAGACCAGCAGGAACCGTGATGCAGACGATCCTTCCTGCTCCAAGCAACAACGCTGAACAGGACGGCACAGTGTTGTCAAACCTGTCGGCTCTTCAGACAAGACTGAATGAGTCGCATGTCCTGTTGCAGCAGGTCCATCAAGGGATGGAATCCCTCAAGAACTCGAATGGCAACAGTAGCCAAGTTTCCCCCCATCAAGCTCCACCACCACAGATGTATATGAAGTATCAACTTCCATCGGTCTCAGTAGGATATCTATATATAAATATTAATTTTATATCGATGAATTACTTACCCTATATCATATAGCGCCTCATACGATCAGAGACAAGGAATGTCTTGGTGTCTACACCATTGACAATGAATGAGGGGGCGCTCTCTTTGTCCAACCGGCCTATTGCAGACAAGGTCCGGATGTATATCCATCAACAGCCCGAAGGACAGCCTCTTGCATCTGCAGTCATAGAGGAAAAAACAAGACGGCACATCTCGTACAAGCTAAACAGAGCCAACACCTCGCCAGAAAAGTTAGCTAAGCGAAACCAGTCTTCTCGTAGACGTATGAGAAAAACAAGAGTTAGTATAATATAATATTTGTTTTCATACTTCTAATACTTGATTTTGAAATAGATCCTCGAAGCCTACAAGAGGCTGCATTTGGCAGACAAGGCAAACTTGGAGTCCAAGTATGGAGAGACCGTTGAGGATCTCTTGGACAAAGAGATGTTGTCCGACATTGAGTCTGATGATGAGCAACGGGAGTATACCGTTTATACTCCCAGCAATAGACATCCTTTGGTAAGATATTGTTCGGGCAAATTTGATGTGCTTAATATAATTAATTAATTCGATTATGATATAGGTCGAGGAGTACTTGGGCAAGTTGAAAGCCCAGAGGAGCAAGGAAAAGAAGATGAAGGTCATTGACTTTTCTTCTTGTCCTGTTGAAAGTAGACATATTGAATTGTCAAAAGAGCAGAAGGCGCGTGTTGCCAAGTGGATTGCAACATGGCAATAAAAATATTTGTATTTGGTTGTCTTGATATAATGGTCTTTATTGAATAAGTTGAAACAAGTTGTTGGGCTGGAAGATGATGGTGGTAGGATTGGCATTACTCGTTTTTGTATTGTTGAAGCATCAAAAAATAAAGAAAGACAAGATGGTGAGAAACAATGTTATTTTTAATGGTTATTTTATTTTAGTCGTAATTATTGCAAAACAAATATTTAATAGCAAAATAAAATATTTTCATCGGCTTTATAAACTTGGAATTTGAATGAAAATTTTTAGTATATTATGTAGTATAAACTTTAAAATATAGCTGATCATCGGATATTAAATAAACAACTACTTGGCTTATTGCATAATGAGCTGGAGAAAATAAATATTTGTTTTGATATCTGTTTTAAAGGACATAACTTGTATATATCAATTTACTATTTTAATCAATCTTAAAAATGTATTGATAAAAGAGCAGATAGTAAAGTAAAACAAGAAAAATAAGCATTACGTGGCTGATGTTTGTGGTCAAAAACGCAATTTTTTTATTAAGTGACGACTTTTCTAGGTAATGGAATAATCAGGCGTTTTTGAGACCCTTGTTGGAGATTGTGAGTTGTCAATGCAAAGCAAGAATGCAGACGATGTACTGGAATAATACACTCAACGGTCTCCTCTAAAAACCCCTTCTCCCACAGCTCCAGACCTTGGTTGATCAACGGTTGATATCTGCCAGCATTATACGTCGGAAACCATTTGACGAAAGCAAAAGTAGAAACTCTTTCGATTCCACCAATCTTGATAACATGAGTAAATAAATACTCAATCTGGCCGGGAAATGCAACAAATTCACTTGTCGAATTGTCCAGAAACAAGACTTGTACAAAAGAACCGCGCTTTTTCTTTTCACCACTCCAATACTCTTGTCCTAGCAACGAAATCTTCTTCATCTTGCGAATCCGGTCGTTGATATAGACATGCCCTCCAAGTGGGATGCTATCCGTGGCACAGAAGGAAATGCCGGTGTCTTGGTAAGCCTTGTTATAGAATTCGACCAAGTACTTATAATGATTGCCAGTCATTATAGATAAAGGCGACAATTTCAATGGCAACGAGGTCAATGGCAGGGCTTCACTTCCAGTGACATTAAACCATGGATTGGTGGCGGCTTGGAGAAACATATTGAGGCTGAATTGCAGATGTGGAGGGTGGCCATACTCAGAATTCACCAAGGATCTGACAGGCGTCGGTGCTATTTGAGCAACTTCTTGGAGAAATTCTACCATGGGCGGTGAAAGTTTGGCAGTATAAAACTGAAGAAAGTTGCTGATAAATGCCTTTTCCAAGAAGACCTTCATGAAAGTAATCTCAAAGCCAGTGCGGCGATTTGTCTTGATGTTCTTGAGCTTGCCATTGTATCGTTCAAAGCTATACAACCAGAATGCATAGACAGGGCCAAAGTCAAGCATAGACTCACGTAAGTGCATATGCAGATGCATGTTTGGTGTGATGCTGACAGTTCCATACAAAATCTCGCACTTTTCGCCAAAATTGCCAAGGAGCTGGTGTGCCTCGTCTATACTCTGAGTCGTGACAGATGGTCCTGTCAATAGACAGCATGCATCAACGAATACTAGCCAGTTATTGTAGTCTGTTTCTGGCAAAGCATTCTCCAGGACAACCAGCGAATACACAAGACACCACGATTGCCACTCGTCTGCCTTCATGTATGGGAACCCAGAAGCAATTTTGTTGGACAATACAGCATATCCAGGAGGAACAAGGATTGAATCTGCCAGATGCTGCATGCGGGCAAGAGTGGTACTGGGAAAATAGCCAAGGTCTCTCCAAATGTTGACAATCTGTTTGGCTGTGCCAAGAAACAAGTTGTGCATAGGATCCACAATTGTACACCGAACAGGATCAAAGTAATGTAGGCGGTGCAATTCTGAATACCGGGTACCATTGTGCTTCTCCAACTCTGCTCGCTCGACGTCTGATTCTGCATTGAACCACATTTCGGCAGGCACAGCATTGGTTGCCTGTTCTCTTGGTGTCCAATTCTCAACGTCAAATCCAGAGTAATCAATCTTGCTTGATCCATCGATCACCGAAAACTGACGTGCACACTTGTGACAGGCGTTGGTGCTTGCATGTCCTGTAAATCCCGCGGTTTTTCTTGCAGCAGGTATATCACAGGCAACACACATGAGAGCAGCACTGTTGTGGGTAGAAATAAACTTGGAAAGATACGAAAGAATTCGTGAGAACTTGTGTAGGGTGTTTATTCCAAAGAAAAAGGTTATCTTTCTACACAGAACTAACTACTGATATTTATATGTTTTCTGATTTATAATTCAGTATATGCTTTGGTAATATTTATCACGATGAGTCATCTTCCAGGAGTATTGTCTTTCTGGAAAGATCCAGAGAGACCTATTGATATGATACTTCTCCAGTCAGATCAGCCAGAGAGCTTTGGTAAAGAAGAGCATTTATGCTATTGGTAATATTTTAATATTCCGACCCAGATACTCGGGTAATGTTTTTAGAATTATTAATTCATTGTAGTTGTAGTCTCTCAATCAAGTATTCATATAATCAACGAAATATGTAGATGGAATATGATGATGCCATTAGATAAATATGTGTATATCTGTATATCCCATATTATGGTGATAACAATAATAATAATAAATAATAATCAATTATGTGTATGATGATCTGTGTATTGGATAATCTCATAAAGCCAGATCCGTTTGACTGGAATAGCTGAGGATATTATTTTATCCTTCAGTCTTACTCTCAGATTCAGCAGTGATCAATACTCATTTACAACATTATCCTCCACCAGATTCAACAATACCTTTTGTTGATTCGGCATAAAACATCTCATTTACTATTTCATGATCTGGCCAATTGCTTGTTTTATTCAAGTCAATCATGCACATAATTTTTTGTACTTTTTATGGAGATCTACACTGTAAACTCAGCTTCGTGGATTACGTGTTCATTATTTTTGATTTTTGATTGCTCTTCTTTTGTGTAATCTTTCTTCTCTACTCAAAGTGGTAGGAAGCGTTCTTTTCTTGTGCTCATCGTTATTGTTACTTTTACCATTTAGTTTAGAGGTGTGAACTGTTTTCTTATTTGAGGATGCACTCTTGTTAATCAAGTCTTCGGCTCTCTCATTCTCTAAACGTTCCAACTCTCTAACTTTCTTCCAGTACTTTTGTACGATTATGGAATCAGTAAAGTCTTCAGCCATTTGCCATGTATTGGCACGTTCGCCATAACCAGCCCATTTGACCAAATATTCCCGTTGACCAGCAGTACCACGATGATCTCGAATGTCTTCAACTTCGTAGAGCTCATTCTCAATTGTTGATTCATCAATGGTGACCATCTTGAGTTCGGAGGGTGTATAATTTCGGTGTAACAATTCACCTTGCTCATCCTTTAGCTCGTACGATCCTCCTTTATTCTTTCGAACCACTGTATATGGACCTTCATAAATAGGTGCCAATTTGTTTGATCGATGTGGTAATCTGACCATTATGTGTGTTCCTTTGGGGATGTCGATTAGGATATTTTTATGATCATATTTCTTTTTCAATTCCTCATTAATCCTTAACACACGTTCGTTAATGGCAGGGAATATGATATTTTCCATATGATCAATCTGCTTCTCTAGCTCATCAATTGTCATTGTGGCTTTAGGAAGAGAGTGTTTTCCTTTGTCACTATACTCATCAGGTACATTGACTCTGCGAGCATACATTAATGAAAACGGTGCGCTTAGTGTCTTTTGAGGAATATGTCTATTGATGCATAGCTGAACAATCGGCAGATAGTGACACCAGTCATTGCTGTTCGCTCTCATCATTTTACGTACAGTATTCTCTGCAATCTTTACACTAGCTTCAGCAATACCATTCCCTTGTGGATGATATGCCGTAGAATATCTCCTATCTATCCCAAGCTCTTTAGATAGGCTTGACATCAAAGAGTTTCTGAATTCCAGACCATTGTCACTTTGCATTACTTTGGGAAAACCATAATCTCCAAAAATCTTTATCAATGCTTTAGCTATTGTTGTTGAGTTCTTGTTTGGCAGTGGTCTCAAGATCACATACTTGGAGCATACATCAACCAGAACCAACATGTACGTGTGTCCATCCTCTGATACAGGGAATTCACCGCATAAATCAATTGCAACATGATCAAATGGTCGGAATGCTACAACATTAGTCAATGGGTGATAGCCTCTCTTGCTAATATTGTGCTTCTGACATTCAGGGCAAGAACGGATAATCTCTTTAGCCTCTTCATATATATTAGTCCAGTGTAAGCCTTGTGAATGAAGATCATTCACTATAGCTTGACTTCCAAAGTGACCAAACGAATGTGCTTCTTTTAATAAGCCATTACGCTTTTCTTCAGGAGGTGACATATAGTCAGACGTCTCTGATACATTTTCGACGAGTTGCGTTGCAAGTACATTTAGCACTCTGTCTTTACTATATTTTTTCTTTCGAACAATAACTCTACTTTTGGGTTGTAGGTTATCTGTTCTGATTTTTCTCAATCCATCATCCTCCACCAGCTTGTCACTATCCTCTGGAGGATACAAGCGGCTTAATAAATCAGGTAGCTTATTCAATAAGCCAGGAATATGGACCACCTTAAAATCAAAGTCAAGGATTGTCTCAATCCAGCCAATCATCATTGGATTAGTGATTTTTTGAGTATGGAGATAAATGAGTGCTCGATGATCAGTAAAAATAGTGAACTGTCGGCCCCATAGAAATGGACGGAATTTTTCAAGCGCCAGAACGACTGCATATAATTCTCTTTTAGTTGTGCTCCATCGTCGTTGCGATGGGCTCAATGAAGTTGATACAAAGCTGATATATTTATCGCGCCCTTGTTCATCTCGCTGAAACAATAAGCAGGCTGCTCCATAAAGGGATGCATCTGTGGCCACATACATTTCACGTGACATATCTGCGTAATGAAGAATCAAATCTTTGTGCAATATGTCTTTTAGAGCTTTAAAGCTTTGTGTCTGCTCATCTGTCCATTGATCAGATACATTCTTGGCATGACTTAACCGTGAAATAGGCTCAGCTACCTTTGAAATCATAGGAATATAATCTCTAAAGTAATTGATCAAACCCATGAATTGCTGAATCTGTTTCGCAGTTCTAGGAATAGGCCATTTGTCAACATTTGTCAACTTTCGCTTATCAACCTTGGTGCCTGTCTCATTGACGACAAAACCAAGCAATCTCACTGAATGTTGAAACCAGACACATTTTTCTGAGTTCAGGATCAACTTCGCGGATGACAATTTCTCAATAACTAGTTTGACATCTTTGACATGCTGTTCAAATGTTTCACTGGCAACGATACAATCATCAACAAAATTCTGTACACAGTCAATCTTATCAAATAAAGTAGCCATGACATGTTGAAATTGTGAAGTAAGCATCTTTAAGCCAAAACAGCCTTTAATAAAGCTATATTGTTGCCCATCTAAATGAGTAAATGTCAATTTATGTACATCCTCAGGTGCAACTTTGAAACGATGATACGCATTGGATAAGTCAAGTGTGGTAAAGAATTTCTTTCCACTCAAGTTTTGGAATATTGTTTGGATTTTTGGAATTGGGTAATTGAATGTGGGAGGTAGGATCTGATTCAACAATCTTACGTCCAAACACACTCTATGACTAACAATCTCACCAGCTTTGTTTCTCTTTGGAACAAGCAACATTGGACTGTTAAAGGAAGTGTTGGTCTTGGACTTTACAATAGTTCCTGTCTCAAGCCATTCTTTTACTTGCTTGTCAAGTGTTGGTCTTAGAGCGTGCGGTATGGGATACTGCCGTCTGTAAGCCGTAGCACCTTCCTTAGTGGGTAAACGAATAATAGATTCCGATAAAGGACAGTATGACTCAACGGGGATATTCTTATTCTCCTCCAAGGCTTCTTTAATAGAGCTCATAAATTCTGCTCGTTGCTGTGCTGTGCCAGCCGGCAAATTATCAGGTTCAAACTTTTTCTCTTTATCGATATTCAGGTTTTCATAAATGGCGGCATAGTCTTTTGCATTATCTGAATGGACATATTCGCCTTCGATATCATATGCAACATTAATTAATCCAATATTCATTTTTGCCAAGATATCTCTTCCAAGGAGGATATCGAAATTGAAACCCATATTAAACTCTAACACCTCTGGTGCATGTTTAAAGGTAATGCCATTTATATATTTAAAATTCAAAGGATCAGTTTTTCCTAATCTCTTTGTACTACTATTCTTGGACAGAAAGTTAAAGGAACCAATTGAAGCATTTATTTTTGTTATTTGTAAATTGTTATTTAAACATTTCAAATTTATAAAAGTGCGGGAACTGCCTGTATCGATCATCCCAATGAGCTTCTGGTTCTCTATAATGATTGGAGTTGTAAGATTAAATGCATCATTAGCTTTAATTCTTCTCTCAATTCTGTCAAGTAGATACTTACATTCAAACGATATCTCTTCCATGTCTTCATCAATCCTGTCCTGGATTGCCTTGAGCGTCTGCTCAGACTTATCCTTCGCGGGAGACTGGGATACCATTAGAATCGGCTCATTGTTCTTGCTCTTGCAGACATGACCGTGGTGGTAGTTTTCACCACAACGTCTGCATGGATTGCGACTGTTGAGACTACTGGCTTTGTTCTTGCGGTTTATCAAGGTAAAACATTTACTAGACTCATGGGTAGGATTCTTCCCATGGTGCGAGCAGAAAAATGTTTTCTCATGCTTTGTAATCTTGCTGGTGTGGTGGTGTGGCTTCTTTCTGGGATGGTCCTCATATTTCTTCTCAGGTTGCCCATGGGCACCAGGAATCAAACGGGTTGCCTCAGCATAGAGCCTATTGTCATCCCCAAGGATGTCTCTGCCAATCTGCGTGATCTGCTCCACAGTCCACTCACGCTTTGCTTCCCCATTGGGAGAGCGAGCCATGGTAACTTTTATCAACGTTTGCACTGACAAGGCCAACGAAGCAAGGAAGCGATCAGCGATACGAGGATCGTCTTTGTTTAGACCAGCATTGTATACCGCTCGGAGGAACTTCTTGGAGTAATCACCGATTGACTCAGTGTTCTTCATTACCATTGTAAAGACCTGGTCTGTAAATCGTCGAGACACCAGGCTGGAACCATGTCTTTCGTTGAAGCACGATTTCGCCGATTTCCAACTGTTACACTTCTTGAGATCCGTCTCTACCCATCCATCATCTGTATGAGGCAAGCAGAGCGGCAGGAATTTCATCCAAACTTTTTCGATGTCCAAGGATGAAGACTCGATTACATTCTCAAAGGTACGTAGGAAATGTCCAACTGATTCAAACACCTCTTCACTTGGGAAGGGCTTTATGATACTAGCAGCCAATTGGAATTTGGGGAGATCTCTTCAGTTGAGAGTCAACCCTCCTCCACGGCCAGCTCTCTCTGTGTTCGCACCAGGAGAGGCAAGCATCTCGCTGCACTTTTCAAGGCTTGCAATAGCCAATCTTGTGCGCTCGATCCTGCGGAGTGCATCATCAGCTGCTTGCTCATTGTTTGCTACATGAGCAGCGCTGAAGGCCTCAATGTGATTACCCAATTCGGCCTTAAGAGCGGCCACACAGGAGGAAGCAGTAGCTGCTTCTCTACCAACAGAAGGGAAACCAGAACCAGAAACAGAACCAAAACCAGGGGCAGCATCCGGACACAGGACAGGTGCACTCAAGTCAGAGAAAAGTTCATCCGCAGACATGGGGGACAAGGTAGCCTCCTCAGGAACAGTGGTCAAACCAGCGGGGAACAAGTCAGCAGGAGAGTTCATTGTAGTTCACGAAAAAAAATGTTGTGGGTAGAAATAAACTTGGAAAGATACGAAAGAATTCGTGAGAACTTGTGTAGGGTGTTTATTCCAAAGAAAAAGGTTATGTTTCTACACAGAACTAACTACTGATATTTATATGTTTTCTGATTTATAATTCAGTATATGCTTTGGTAATATTTATCACGATGAGTCATCTTCCAGGAGTATTGTCTTTCTGGAAAGATCCAGAGAGACCTATTGATATGATACTTCTCCAGTCAGATCAGCCAGAGAGCTTTGGTAAAGAAGAGCATTTATGCTATTGGTAATATTTTAATATTCCGACCCAGATACTCGGGTAATGTTTTTAGAATTATTAATTCATTGTAGTTGTAGTCTCTCAATCAAGTATTCATATAATCAACGAAATATGTAGATGGAATATGATGATGCCATTAGATAAATATGTGTATATCTGTATATCCCATATTATGGTGATAACAATAATAATAATAAATAATAATCAATTATGTGTATGATGATCTGTGTATTGGATAATCTCATAAAGCCAGATCCGTTTGACTGGAATAGCTGAGGATATTATTTTATCCTTCAGTCTTACTCTCAGATTCAGCAGTGATCAATACTCATTTACAACAAGCACAAACACGAACACCACCAGGGAACATAGCCGTCTTGATTGTCATTCCAGTGTAAAATTCAACCAATTCGTCAACAAGAGGCTCAAGAAAGTTGTTCATCTGATCGGTCTTTGCTTCCTTTGGCCCTGGCATGACACCAACAAGAATGATATTTTCTGGCTTCATCCTTTCTTCCCTGGGCAAGTTGTTGATCGACAGATACAACGCACCACTGGCATGAGTGCGCCCATCGAATGGCTGAAACCAATCCACGTTCAATGTCAACATGAGGGAATGGTCACTACGGCTAAGAAATCGGCAGTTATCTACCGTTTTGGTCACATAACTACCGTTTTTCTTCACTAAAAAAATGGTAGTTATCTGCCGTTTTGGTAACATTGCTACCGTTTGTTTGGTGGGGCAAAACGGTGGATATGACCCTGTGTAAGGCGAGTTTGGTAGTAGCTACCATTTTTTGCTAATAAAAAATCGGCAGATAACTACCGTTTTGGTAACATAACTACTGTTTTTCTTCACTAAAAATACGGTAGATATCTGCCGTTTTGGTAACATTGCTACCGTTTGTTTGGTGGGGCAAAACGGTGGATATGACCCTGTGTAAGGCGAGTTTGGTAGTAGCTACCATTTTTTGCTAATAAAAAAACGGCAGATAACTACCGTTTTGGTAACATAACTACCATTTTTTTATCCAACCAAAAATGCTTCTGTTATACACTATAATCTCTCTTTTATAGTACTCTATTTGATAATGGGTTCTGCTATTCTTTTATGACCATTCTTTTGAAAGAATGGTTTATTCTTTATTATAGAATGTCTTGATTTAATTCATACCGTATTTTGCGCACAATTATTATAGAAAAATACTTAAAACTAATGCTATTTAATATTATAAAACATATATAGTACAAACCTTTGTTATAAGCTATACACGCATAATAATACTACGTTGATATACATTAGATGATCCTTAGCATTCATCAATTGCTAAAAATTCATTGTGGTTAGAAAAAGAAGCGATCATATAAACCTAGTACATTATTTTGTATTGCTTACAAGTATATATTATGCTTGTCAATTACTATACCATGCCTCTTGTTTTGAATGATTATACTGAAAGGGATCTCCAGAAATAAACACTATATGTAATAGGAGGTCAATAGAATATGTACTGAAAAATTAGTTGAAGAATAATATAATTATTAGACAATCGTCTTACCATAGAAAATCAACTTTGGCATATTCAAATCATATGATTCAAAACTGATTCGAATCTCATTGTAGCAAACAGAGTAATCAGCTCATTAGAAAAGAAAAGTGTATATCTTACAGAGATTGCCAAGTGTAAAAAGGACAAACCGTATTGTAATATAGCCGTAAAAAGTTTTCGCTCTTTTGTTTCTGGGGGAAAAAGAGCGAGCTGCATTTCATTCCTAAATCAAAGGTAATCGAGCTAAAGATGGTTCAATTGGGATGTCAATCAGGTGTTTATAACCGTGCCGATCTTACATGAAGGAGGCTCATTTGGTTTTAATTCAAAGAGTCATTGCAAAGACAAGACAAGAGAAGCAAAAAGAAAAAGAAAAAAGAAAGCACACTAAGCATATGCTAAAAATGCAACAGGGCCAATAAGAGTTGCCTAAAAGAACAATCTTAAACCCTTGTTTTATTGCTTAGCACTTACACAATACTCGTTTTTGGCGGTATAGAGCTATATTAAAGAGTAGAAATATTATATTGGCATTAGATTAGCAATAGATGATCAACAAAGCAATCACCTGTTGCACATCTGTCATGATTGCTAATTCGACACCATCACCAAGTTGCAACATCTCATCTTCAAAAAAGAAAAGAACGACTTGCACTTTGCTGCTATATTGTGATAAATAATATTGTATTAACTATAATGTGTATTCAAAACATATATTAAAGAGTCAACTTACTTTATTATTCTCTATTATTTATTTATGAGCTTGGCTATTGATTGTAAAGCCTTTTCCAAGTCTTTTGGTGCACAGCATTCTATAATATTTATATTGATTCTGAGATAGACCATTATATTATTTTATGGCCATAGGATAGTGTTCTCGTCAATTAAATAGTGTTTGATAATATAAGACCATGCTTTTAGTTGATGCCGCGATTCATAGTCAAAGGATGGTTTGAGAAAAATATTAACAAAAACAAAGGTTATTCCCTAGGGTTCTCTTGTGCCATATTTTTTGATCTTAATGATAAAGCATATTATGTAAATGAAGTTTACTCTTTTCTTTGAGACCACCACCTGTATCAATTGCTAACTTACCAAGCTAATCAAGGTATTTGTCCAATAGATCTCTTTTTATACCAAATATCCATTTATAATAAATGAAAAATATATACAAACCAAACACTTTAACAAACTATTGACTTTTGAATGTCCCTTTGGGTTGATCAATCTTCATTTGACTGCAAAGGTTTTTGGTAAAAATATTAATAAAATAGCTTGCTGTCCGATACTTGCCAAGCATGGATAATAACCATATCCTTTACATTGTGAACAAAGGAATGGCCCTTGTATCTTAATATAACTTTTACGTTGCCAGATAAAATAAAAACACAAGTTAAATCATAGTATAGTATTTTATTGTTGTTACAATCGATTATTACCTTTTCCATAAGATACACTTTAAGAATCTGTGCAACTTACTTTCCCAACAAGTTTATAGCAAGACTATATCTCGGTCTCTTATAAACTATTCAAAATTACCTGACACACCTTTTTTCATATAATAAATCACCGAGGCCCATTACAAAGCTGTTCCACTCAATTCATAGAGAGAATTATAAGTAAACTGGATAAGCTCATTAGATACTTTGAAATTCGCGGCTATATCAATATAGCAATGAGTATGTATCATAATATTAAACTTTTGTAACCACATACATATACTAAAGCTCGTTTTTGGGATATTTTCAATGGGAGAAGTGGTGACCAACTGTGTAAGCTTTTCAGTCAATTTTTCTATTTAAATATTAATGTTATACATGGCATAAGAATAGTATAAATGAAGTTCTGTTTAGTTATTACCTGTGACATACTGATTTGAATGCTATGGAGGTTGATTTTTCCACTGTCATCGTTAATGTCCATCATTGGACGGATTCAACTTTGCATTCTTCATTTAAATACCCAATCGGCAAGATTAGCACCAACAATCACCACCCAACACCCCCTTGTCCTTGTAGAAAATAAATATAGTATTAGTAAAAACACAAAGTAAGAATCACTTGCTATTTGTACATGCTTACCTAGTAATCACAATATAACTAATGAAAACCAGCTCATTAGTATTGTTCATCTCTACTTTTAGTATAGAGATTAAGACCCTAGTCAATACTTTGTTACTTTAGAAAAAACTCATGAAGGAGCACGGCATTGCAAACGATGACTTGTATGTAGCAGAAATAAAGTAGCAGCCCGTACTTTGTACAACGGGCTATATACTACAACCGACATTTGCAGTTGTTAATGTAGATGACGTCCAACATCAACGACTCAATCAATACCTACCAGATGGAAATAATTCTATTTTATTGCACTGTACTACATATTCAAGAATAATTGACGCGTCACCATGAGTAGCCTCTCTATTCTATAATTCATTCTTTATAATGCCCTCTCTATACTTCTTTATATTATTATATGGACACCAAATAAAATAAAGCAGCTAATAATGTCAAAAACAAAAATTTGGTTTCAAAAAACGGTAGTTATGTTACCGTTTCGTTTACACAGGACAAAAATTATTTTTCTCAAGAATGCGCAACATCTTCAACACCAAATAAAATGCTCATTTCGATAAACAACGTTACCTAAAATTTTACGAGCCCTTTCTATGGTACTACAACTACCTCATTGCCAGAGGAAAAGAGATTCCATGCGACTTTTATGAATCGGGATCGATGACATTACCTTTCAACCACAATCTGCGGAGAAAAAGCAGTCTAAAATCAGAAAAAACGGCAGTTATGTTACCGTTTCAGTAGCTGTTCCCACTCCTCTCGCCGTAGTGGGTTATCATCAACAAATGGCATTTCGTTATCATCCAGCAACTCATTCCACATTGCACCATCGTATATATCAAGGAAGGTGTTCTCCACGGTCTCTCTTGATCTCCATTGCAATATCTTGTCCTCAAATCCAGGCTTACAGAGATACTGTGTCAAAGTGTTCTTGAGCGAATTGTATGGGAACACCATGAACGGAATAGGATCTCTGGCAGATTGATCGTGGAAAAGAGGATTGTTGCAAATTTGGGCTTGTGTAGTCGAGTACTTCTTGAAGGTGCATGCTGGCTGGTGATTGTCTGGCAAGTAAATTGCAAAGCACTTGTTGCAAACGGTGTACTTTACAATGCCTTTGGTCATGGTATCAAATCCGGTCATTGCTTTCAAGGCGTTGACAGTAATAGGCAGGTCAGCATCCTTCTCAAAGGCAACAAGAAGATGGCGGAAGAATTTGAGCATGGCCGATCCTCCCGTTTGCACCAAGTAGAATGCTTGGAAGATAACACCAAAGATGGCCATGAACTGGCTAGTTTGGGACATGTCATGAATCTTCAAGGATCCAACTACAAAGGAAAGTATATGATAAATAACTTGTATACAATTAAATATGTTTGTATTTTATGTATACATACTTGAAGCCATCATTTGTTCAAAACCATTGCCGCCATCAATCTCAGTCTCATCTTCATCGCTAGATTCATCATTTGAATCGGAATCCTCATTGTCAGCTGCAATGAGTGATGACTCAACATCTGATTCCTCCTCAACGTCAAAAACATCGTCTTCTCTCAAGAAAGGTATCTGTTGTCCAGTAGTTTTGACTGACATGATAGAAAAGTTGTCTTCATCTATAATAAAATAAAAGTTAGTACCTGTAATTGATAACCAAAATATATCACACTTACAATCAATAAACTCATTAGAAACATCAGGCATTATGATATCTGACTCTTCTTCAACTGTGCTTCTGACATTGGCTGTAATAATTAACAACAAACATTATTAGATTATGAATAACGATATACAATTTCACTTACAATCATCTCTATCCTTGGGACCAATGCTTGACACATTATCAGAATTCTTATGGCGCATGAATGTCTGTGCATTCTGCAATATTCCATCGGCTGTATATTTGGTACAGGCCGAACATTTGCACAGGAGGTTGTATGTTTCGTTTTTAATGTTATTCATAATAAAGATTATATGAGCAAGAGGTATTATATTTGGCTCTTTTTTATATGAATCATATTTCAGAGCGAGACGATATATATTATTAATCCTATCATCAAACACACCATTTATTCATCATTGTCTTTTGATATCTGGGCTTTGAATCAATCTCTCTTAATATTTATAAGCATTACAAACCCAATCTCTGTTAAATTCAAAAAAAATTGATGGATTACTAATGGTGCCGAAATTATTAATTATCCTTGAATATTATTTTTTTATTTTAAAATATTGGTCATTATTATTATGTACACATTGATTCATCTTAAATATATTGAATGTTTTGTCTATAAAATCAATAAAAAAGCAAGAATCGTAAAAATTTATATAGTTTATAAAAATGAAAAAAAATAGTACCAATTTTATTTATTTATTTTGAAAAGTCATTTAAAATGTGTGCTATTTTGCGTCAAATCTGCGATTTAGAGCTCATATATGAAATAAAATGCGAAATTAGGTCTCATCATTAAAAAATCATCAAAATGATGGAGTTAGAATTCATTTTTAAAAATTCGTAATAATTCAAAATCTCTAATTCTGGCTAATACAACCCTTCTTTTGCAGTGATTACAAATTTCTGTAATTACAAACAGATGAATAATCATTTCAAATCATGCCTCATTTGTAAAGACAAGTCACTAGAGCTTGTTTCACCCAAAATTAGGCACGACATTCTTCCAATGCTATAATGTCAGGTATCGATCTGGTATTTCTTTTCTGGCACTTGTAACTAAGTTGCAGAATCAATATCACTGGGGATCGTCAACACTACGGTGGAAAAAACGGTAGCTAACTACCGTTTTGGTAGCATTACTACCGTTTTTTCCCACCAAAAAAAACGGTAGTAAAGACTCTGTATAAGGCGATTTCGGTAGCTGTTACCATTTTTTTAGTGCGAAAAAAAAGGGTAGTTATGAGGCAGGAATAGGCACAGCTACCGTTTTTTTATCCAACCAAAATCGTTTCTTTATATACTATAGCCTCTCTTTTATATTACTTTATATACTAGCACCCATTCTTTTTTTACTGCCATTTATTTGAAATAATGGTTTATTTTTTATTATAATTTCGATTTATTTCAAATAATATTAAAATATATATAATAATAATATAGAAACACCAAAAGCAAATACTATTTAATATTATAAAACGTATATGGTACAAACCTTTTACTCAATCTATACACGATGCCAACAACATGTTGTTATGACTTGGATGGCCTTTGGTCTTCACCGATTGCTATAAAAATATTGTGGTCAGAGAATGAAGTAATCAAATAAACCGAGCTTATTATTTTGGATAGCATACCAGTATACGTTGTGCTTGTCAATCGGCGTGCCAAGCATCTTGTTATGGATCACTGTCATGACTTGGATAGCACCTTTGGTCTTCATCGATTGCTATAAAAATATTGTGGTCAGAGAATGAAGCAATCAAATAAACTGAATATATTGTTTTGGGTAGCATACCAGTATATATTGTGCTTGTTAATCAGCGTGCCGAGCATCTTGTTGTGAATCACTGTCATGACTTGGAAGGCCTTTGGTCTTCATCAATTGCTATAAAGATATCGTGGTCAGAGAATGAAGCAATCAAATAAACCGAGCATATTGTTTTGGATAGCATACCAGTATATATTGTGCTTGTTAATCGATATACCAAGCATCTCTTGAATTAATGCCACTATATGAAACGTACAGATGTAAATACTAGATGCAGTAGAAGGAGAATAGAGAATGCGCAATATGATTAATTAAAGAGTGTAAACATATTATAATATTCTTACCATAGAAAATATATTGCTGTAAAGTCAGCTCATAAGATTTAAAACTAATTCGAATATAATGGCAATTGGCAGAATGAGTATATCATTAAGAAAACAATATGCATATTCTACAGAGATTCCCAGGTGGGGAGGTGGGGAACGACAAACTTTAGTGTAATATAGCTGTAAAAAATTTTCACCTTTTTTTAGTGTCTGAAAAATTATGAGATGAGTGTTTCATTCCTTGATTAAAGATAGCAGAGCTGAAGATGTGGTATACAAGATTCCAATCGGATGTTTATGTCATTGACAACCTTACATAAGGGAGGGTCATTTAGTTTTACTTCAAAAAAGTAGAGCAAAGAAAAGAAAAGAAATATAAACTAACCTCGGCGTAATACAGCTATAAAAAAATTTCATTTTTTTTGGTGCTTGAAAAAGGGCGAGATGTGTGTTTCATTCCTAGATTAAAAACAACAGAGCTGAAGATGTGGTATACAAGATGCCAATCGGGCATTTATTAAGGTGGCAATCTTACGTGATGGAGAGTTATTCGATTTTATTTCAAAGGAGAGGACCAAAGCAAAGATAAAACAGCTAAATGAAAAGAGGAAAAGAAAAAGTGCCACTACGGCAAGAGGAGTGGGAACAGCTACCGAAACGGTAACATAACTGCTGTTTTTTGAAACCGATTTTTGGTTTTTGACATTATTAGCCACTTTGTTTTATTCGGTATTAAATATTTGGGTATGAGAAAATAAGAGAATGATTATAGGATTGATAGGTTACCCTTGGTGATACGTAAGTTGGTATTAAAAACAAAATATGGCGCAATCACAAAAAATTGATTGCTGTTTGGTGGGTATTGAATGAGACCAACTTGATGGATGATGTCATCTACGTTGATGACGGCGAAAGTTGGTGAGGGTATATGTCTATGCAGGGTATCAGTTGGTCTCTTCTTTACAATCAGGACAGAAAAGTCATGTGCCGCTGTGGTATGCTCTTTCATGACATCAACAAATGTCAAAAAGTGGGTTATGCCATGGGTATCTTTATGCTGAAAATAAAACTCTACAGTGCCAACGAGCCAGCTTTGGATGGGTATATTGCAATGACTAGATGAAGATTTAAGAATGTGAGCAATCTCTACTTTGTATTTCGACTAATACCAATACTTACTTTTTATATGTACAAGTAAACATGATATGATGGTTACCGTGGCTGGTCTCGTTTTTCATTTTTCGGTATATGGATGAAGAGTACACTGTAGAGTCTTTCCAAAGGCGGGAAGCAACAACAATTGATGAGTCAGCAAGCTCAGTGGTATATGTGGTGGTATTTCAGGTATAATATCTGAGCAACACATTTCTCACAATGTTGCTGCTTATGCCTTCAATGGTATCATCAAGCAACTGGGTATTACGATGAAATGGTTCCCATAGCTGGGCACCACTTTCATCGTTGGGTATATTTATGAAACTTGATTTGTTGTAGATATGAGGATGAATGATGCTGGTATGGTTATGAAGATCGATGGCTGTATGGATATATCTGTGGATTGCAAATCGTTCTACGAGTAAGCTGGCATTTCGCCCGCCTTTGGACTTTGACCTAATGAGCTTGGAATAGACGCCAATGACCCTCTCCATTGATCTGGTAGAATAACTCCTTAGAGGGCCCTGGCGTCTTATGATATGGGGTATATGGATGAGATAATGCTGGACTGGTCGGAAGACACTACAAGATAGTGTCTTTTGATGAACTTGGTATAATAGGAATGCATGCCAGTCTTTGAAATGTCTATTGAAAAAAAAGGTAATAATAAATGTTAAATAAAAGTAATGATTCACTTTTGTTTGACATACCTTTCCATTTCGTCGATCAGGGTATATATGAGTGACTACTGTAAGGCAAGTGCACACCCTTTTACCAAGGACAAGACGTCATTTTTGGCAGCCCTGCTTGGTAAATAGGGGACGACAACTGTGGGTATAATGTATAGAAGGAAATCAAGCCAATCTACTGCACGAGTGCCATTGATTTTCTGGAAGATGTTGTCAAAGCTGCCTTGGAATGAAATGGGTATAAACTGCCTGGAGTTGGAAATGCAGTTTCCAATGGTCTCCAAGTCAGATCTGGGTATATAAAATGGGTAATTGTCTGCTGACTGGGTATTGTCTTCTTGGGTATAGTAAAATTTGGTGTCTTTAGAGTGAGCAATGGATATAAGTTCAAAGAGGTGATGGCCGATTCCTCTTGCAATCAAATGCAGTTCGTCCAATGCAAAAAATGAAGAGCCAGAGAAGGTCGACAGTTTGGCAAAGAGACTTGGCTGGTATATGTTTTTGATCTATTATACATAAGTATTTAGTATAAAAAAAATGATTAATTGAATATTCATATACTTACAGGGTTGCTGGTATAAAAATCTTCAACAGGTCTTAGAGGAGCAGAGCTGTCATCAAAGTATACGCCATGCCTTCTGTTATCCACTGGCTTTCCTTTGGTCTTGCAAATGCGGCAACCAAACAAACTGTTGTGTGACCCAAGATGGGCCATGTCTGCAACTGCAGGGATATCACCAGACGCCAACAGCAAGTGGACCTTTGATCGGCATATCTCAGCCCCATTGTGCTTTACGATGAGGCCATGAACTTCAAGGTCCTTTAGCTCATTTATTATGGGTATTAAAAATGAATCCAAATTGGATGGTTTTTTAGGACCAGGCAAAATGGCGAGTTGTATGAGGTATGGGGTGGTATATCTAAGCTTTTAATTAGTATTTTGTTTGTTTAAAATATTAATTACCTTATGGATGGATCGATGTTGAAAATGATTAAATGAATGATGGTATATGAGGCTTTGCCTTTTTTCTGGTTGACAAAACCATTGGTATATATGCCCAAGGCAATATCATTGGGATTGGCGAACATGCCTTGTCTTACGAGCTGCTTATAATTTTTGCCATCAAAAATATCATTGATTTTGCCAGCACGTGATTCTCTGTTGGCTCTGTATTGTAGGAGCTCTCGGGTATCTGGATTGGCCAACATCTTGGATATGATGTCCCCAATGGACAAAAGCTTCATTTGGGCAACTGGTGCCTTCACCAACTCGGTTTCCATCTTGTAGCGCGCCTTGCCACAATTGGAACATTCATATTCCCCATCAGCCATGCCATATAGTCTACAACCTGATGGGCACACATCATAGTCATGGCCCTCCAGATCCGACTTCTTCTTGAGCAGAACATCTACTCCTTCACCATGTCTAATCTTGGCTCCAGGCTCTAAAAAGAAAATGAATGATACAATTTATGTCAGTAATTGTTAAGTAAAATAACAGTAAGTAATATCATTTACCCAGCATGATCTCATCATGATCCCGAATGAGTGTGTTAGCAAACCTAACAATGTCTCTGTAGGCTGCCCTAGCTATTTTATGCTGGACCACCAAGTGAGAGAGATAGATACTCAATAGTTCAGCTTTGGTGAAGGTATTGAGCCCAATTTGCTCACTATTGTATATGTGCGCTCTACCCTCAGTGGCATCAAAAGTACAGCCACATTTGTATGAAAGGCTTTCATCGGCTTCCATGATATCTGTAGAAAATGTAGGTATTATTTTGAATAAGTGTTTGTGAATCAGTGAATATGATTTTTTATTATTATTATTACCTGAATCACCCATAGATTCATCATTATTCTGCATTTCAATATCTTCAGACAAACATTGGTGAAGTCTACTGTGGTTTTTCAGATGCTGGTAACTATTGAAAGTCAAGACACACTGAGCACACTGATATGTCAGCATAGACATTTTGTCTCTCGATTGGTTGGTATTAGATGAAGACATATTGATAAAAAGTGTAACTGGCTAGGTTGGGTGAGGATGTGAAATATAGAGTTATAAAAAATCTAATGATGATAGCTTGGTAAAAAGAGTAGCTTTATATATGATTTATTTTACACTGAATGATTGCAACAATTTTTCTATTTCTCATAGTGACGATTATGATGATGATGGCAGTATAAATTCTTCTCAGTTAATATATCTATTAGACAAAACACCTCTTGATAATAATGCCAATGGTAGTTGAGATGTCTCTTGCTCAATGTTGGTGATAACTGTTAAATTACTTATTGGTCAATAATTTTGGTAATAGGTAAGACATGTCTTGGTTAATAATGGCGGTAATAGATAAAATACATGTCGGTCAATAATTACAATAAGTATGATATGACTAGGGTCATGTCATTTACTTTAGATTATTAAGAGGCTATAATCATTACATATATAGTGTCTCCATGGTACATTAGTTATAAGGCTCGTTTATATTTTGATTCTTAATTTACACACCAATATATTCCTGATAACTGTAAATCATTTATTATATCCTAGCTTTGCCTCGCAAATGATTATATCAATAAATCATACTTTCTAATAAACCAAGGTGATAATAGATCCAAAGTATATATATTCTTTAATTCAAAGTACAACCTTCATTATATTTTAAATTATTAATAATTCACTTTATCAACATGTCTGACATGAACGCTACCCTTATCAACTCTGTTAAGAAAGTTGAATGTGATGTCGCAGACATTAAACAAATGTTACACAGTCTTCAAGACCAGTTTAACAACCAATTTGGCTCAAAAATCAATGAAGAAGAAGTAAACGTAATACAGCAGGGTATTATGGAGCAAAGTGGTAAGATTGTTTCCTTATCTTATTTGCATTCAATCGTTTTATTAATACATATAAATATATTTACTATTAGCTCTTGAGCGTGTGGCCAAATCTGTGAAGAGGGCTCAATTAACTGAGTATCCTAATCGACTTGGGAAACAATTGATTGATACAGATGGAGAATTCAAAGGAAAGTATGATACCCAATGGTATAACATGCTGCTGCAATTGCTTCATCGTCAAGACTGGGAAGCAAAGTGCAAGGAGGTCCCAGAAGGACAATCTTTGTGTCAGTTGGTCCTTCTGACAGAGCATGAATTGACCATGAAGCGTCTTTTGCTCAAAACCTTGGCCCGTGCAATCAAGCGCAACTTGATTGACAAGGATTATCCGGAAACCAAGAAAGAATGGAGAGGTATTCCAGAGCATCAAAGGGAATATTACATGATGCATCTGGAAAAACTTGCCAAGGACAGTGGCCTTGAGATTTTTAAGTGCAAACGAATGTGGTGTGCAAAGAATCTTCTTTGCAACACATTCAAAAGTGATAGCCAAACTCACAGGAGAAGAATTGTAGACAACAGCCAGGCAAGTTTATTAATTAACAACCATTTGAATACTTTATAATTAAAACGATATTTTTATTATGCTATAACAGGAAGGAGCAAGCACTTCTTTCCTTTCAGAAGATGAGGCAGGTCAGACTGGCGATGGCGCCGAATCACCGATCATGGCAGATGTGCTGTAAGTTGTTTTTGTTGTTGCTCATCTATTGCTAATCCAATGCTAACATAATATTTCTACTGTTTGATATAGCTCTACACCACCAAGGACATGTGTTGAGCCAGTACGAAAGAGAAAGAGAACAAGGGTTTAAGATTTTTTGTTTAGCTGACTCTTATTGGCCCCATTGCATTTTTTAGCATATGCTTAGTGTGCTTTTTTTTCTTTTTTTTTTGCTTTTCTTGTCTTGTCTTTGCACT
The DNA here is from genome assembly GCA_022702545.1 of Phycomyces nitens. Lineage (NCBI taxonomy): Eukaryota > Fungi > Mucoromycota > Mucoromycetes > Mucorales > Phycomycetaceae > Phycomyces > Phycomyces nitens. The sequence continues at coordinate 37,133 of JAHRBC010000001.1, forward strand.
GACTCTTTGAAATAAAACCAAATGAGCCTCCTTATGTAAGATTGGCACAGTTATAAACACCTGATTGACATTCTGATTGAAGCATCTCCAACTTGATTACCTTTGATTTAGGAATGAAATGCAGCTTGCTCTTTTTCCCCCAGAAACAAAAGAGCAAAAACTTTTTACGGCTATATTACAATACGGTTTGTCCTTTTTACACTTGGCAATCTCTGTAAGATATACACTTTTCTTTTCTAATGAGCTGATTACTCTGTTTGCTACAATGAGATTCGAATCAGTTTTGAATCATATGATTTGAATATGCCAAAGTTGATTTTCTATGGTAAGACGATTGTCTAATAATTATATTATTCTTCAACTAATTTTTCAGTACATATTCTATTGACCTCCTATTACATATAGTGTTTATTTCCAGAGATCCCTTTCAGTATAATCATTCAAAACAAAAGGCATGGTATAGTAATTGACAAGCATAATATATACTTGCATGCAGTACAAAATAATGTACTAGGTTTATATGATCACTTCTTTTTCTAACCACAATAATTTTTTAGCAATTGAATGAATTCTAAGGATCATCTAATATATATCAACGTAGTATTATTATGCGTGTATAGCTTATAACAAAGGTTTGTACTATATATGTTTTATAATATTAAATAACATTAGTTTTAAGTATTTTTCTATAATAATTGTGCGCAAAATATGGTATGAATTAAATCAAGACATTCTATAATAAAGAATAAACCATTCTTTCAAAAGAATGGTCGTAAAAGAATAGCAGAACCCATTATCAAATAGAGTACTATAAAAGAGAGGTTATAGTGTATAACGGAAGCATTTTTGGTTGGATAAAAAAAACGGTAGTTATGTTACCAAAACGGTAGTTATCTGCCAATTATTTATTAGCAAAAAACGGTAGCTGCTACCAAACTCGCCTTACACAGGGTCATATCTACCGTTTTTCCCCACCAAAAAAACGGTAGCAATTTTACCAAAACGGTAGTTATCACTACAAAAATTGAGTGGTTTCATTCATAGCAAACTACTATATTATCTTACTATTAGTAGACTGAAGTTAAACATAATAAACTTTTTTATTTTTGACGGCGATTATATTATTCAATATGTTCTATTGGATAGAATAATAAAGTAGAGCCTTTTAGATATCATATTTGCTTGTGATTTATTTCTACTTCTTGTAACTATATCATTAAATTAATTGGAGTAGAAATAATAAACAAATCAATTATTATCATGTTTATTCTCATAAGAAGGAAGAGAAATATGACCAGTATGCTTGCAAGTAAATAAGTTGACTGAAGATAATAAATTGTCTTATAGTTTTATTATTATTTAACAGCATTGTGTACACTCTTGTTCTATATCTAGACATCTTTTTCAACCTAATAAACTATAAATTACAAAGATATAAAAATTACGGCAAGCATATTCTTTTGGATTATCATTTTTATTGCCCACATTTTATCAGGGTCAAACAGCCTTTTAATACAAAGTATTTGTTTTTCCTTTTTATTTTTTATATTCTTTTGTGCCTAAATATTACTGCAAAATACTCTGGTAATTAATTCTTTTCTTTCTCTTGTGAATATATTTTTTACTCAATATATTTTATTATTCATAGATAACTGCTTATAAATATATTATGGGGCTCTCTATTGCACTTGGCTGTATATCCAAAGGTAAGATCATATTATGCTAAAGCTATTCTTTATTAACCAAATCACTCTTTTATATATAGCCGCAAATTCTATTTTTCTATCCATCTCAATATAATATTCTGGTAAACCTTTTATATTATAAATATGTCCTCTTTAATAACATCTATCACAGACATCTTGCTATGCTCTTATATGGATTCCCGATTGAAATTATCTGGCCATTCCAATGGCTATATCTTGTAAGTAAACTAATATTTTAGTATTACATATTGTTTATCTACAAATATTAATATATATCTATTAGACAATAATCATTTGTTAGTATATTACAGAGAGTCTATCAAATGTTCTGTTTATTATATTAAAAATGTAAGTATAAGAATGAATGATTTATATAAAAATAATTTACTAACAATCTTCTCTTTTACTTTTAGACAGTATTGGCTTTCTCTCAGCTAGGTAAGTATCCTGGCTCTATTAAGAACCAGTTGATGGTGCCAACCAAGAAATATTGATTGGTAGAATAGATATACCAAAGAAATAATCTAGAGACTAGAATATATAGCGCAAATGTATTTTTTATCAAATAAAACGAAAAATAAAAATTTTCAGAATCTATTGCTCCAAAAAAACAACAAACCAGAGAGGCTTGTTTGCATAGAATAACTATAATTACCTTGCAATAGTCTACAATCATCCTTGATAGACTGTTAAAACATATTATAAAACCCACTATAAAATATAATGAAAGATAAAACTGGTTGTTTGTAAGTGGTCAATCTCCCCTGACACAAACTGTCTGTGTATCGTAAAATACAATGCAAAAAAGGGTAGATCGACTAGGAATATATTGTGGCTACAATGTATATTTAAGTTTTGCACTGTTTGAGGGCATTTAAATATTCTACATTGGATTCTTGTACACCAGTAGGTAGGATGATTCAGTTCACCCCCATATCTTTTTAGTCTACTACAGATCACTATTATATATTACCAAAAGCATAGTAAAACTATACAATTAAGTAGCTTATTTTATAAGTTTTATCTACATAATACCCTTAGACTTTTGTAGTGTATGTTACCAAAACGGTAGTTATCTGCTGATTTTTGCCACTATAAAAACGGTAGCTACTACTAAATTTGCCTTACACAGGGTCATATCTACCGTTTTTCCCCACCAAAAAATTGGCAGTTATGTTACCAAAATGGTAGATAACTGCCGATTTCTTAGCCGTAGTGTGCACTAAAACATATACTAAAAATATGAGAGAACCAATAAGAGCAGCCTAAAGAATATTAAAGCCCTGGTCTATTTCTCTTTGATGAAGGCTCATTGCTCATTCCTAGTGGTGTAAACCTATATCAAACAGTAGAAATATTATATTAATATTAAATTGAGAATAGATGAGCAACAAAAAAGCTCTAACTTATTGTACATCTGTCATGATTGGGGATTCAGCCTTGTCATCCGTTTGAAATACCTCATCTTCCGAAAGAAAAGAACTGCTTGCTCTTTCCTGCTATAACATAATAAAAATATTGTATTAATTATAATGTATATTCAAATGTTTGTTAATTAATAAACTTGCCTGGCTGTTCTCTGCTATTTTTCTCTTACGAGTCTGGTTTGCACTCTTAAAGGTGTCTTGAAGAAGATTCTTGGCACACCACATTCTTTTGCACTTGTAAATGTGGAGTGCTATTGTCCTAGCCGTGCCTCACTGGCCACAATCATTGATGACAGGTACGCTGATTTTGTCATCATTGACCAAGAAGTGTCTTTGCTGCTATTGCTATTATTAGTCAAATAATCTCTTACCTACCCATGGAAAAAGTAATTAGAGTATACTCCAAGCTTATCATGTCAAACTTGAAGGGCGGTAGAAATGCCAGTTTGCTTGTTGAGCGCTTTGCTGTTCATAGCTTTGTCAGTTCAGCAAACAGCTCTCCAAATTATCCTTGTACAAGTCAGCCATCCACATATAATGAAGCAAGTTTCTTAGATCTTCCAGATGGTGTAAGTGCTCCCCAGCTATGGGAGCCATTCAACTGACATGCCAGCTTGAATGATGATGACGTGGAAGGTTTCAGCAGCCCTGTTGTCAAGAATACTTTGGCAAAGTACTATGTGTGAAACAGTGTTATGAACAGTATTGAACTTGATGACCCAACGATTGTTGTTGCTTCTTGTCTTTGGAAAAATTCAACCGTACATTCTTCATGTATGTACCGAAGAATAAAAAACGAGACCAGACGTGGCAATCATCATGTGATGTTTACCTGTCCGTACAGAAAGTGAGTATTGGTATTATTCAAAATACAAAATAGAGATCACTCGCATTTTTTATATTTTTATCTAGCTGTCACAATATAACTATTCAAAGCTGATTTGTTGGCACCGTGGAATTTTATTTTGAGCATAAAGAGGTTGATGGCACACCGCACTTTCTGGAATTCGTTGAAGTGATGAAAGAGCATGGTACAGCAGCCCATGACTCTTCTGTGCCAATTGTAATACAGTGGACACACAGCTCAGCTAGACAAACAACCCAGCCAAAATATGCCGTTATCAATGTGGATGACATTCAGCATCAAGTTGGGCTCATCCAGTACCCTCCAAGTGTTAATCAGTTCTTTGTCATTGCACCATATTATGTGTTTAATGAAAATCTGTGTGTGACCAGAGGCAACCGTGCCACTTTATTAAAATTTTCCTTTTCTTTTTTCTTTACTTATAAATATCAATACCAAATAAAATAAAATGGCTAATAATGTCAAAAATAAAAATTCGGTTTCAAAAAAATGGTAGCATAACTACCGTTTTGTTCACACAGGCAAAAAATTATTTTTCTCAAAAATGCGCAACATCTTTAACACCAAATAAAATGCTCATTTCAATAAACAAGGTTGTCTAAAAACTTACGAGCCCTTTCTATGGTACTACAACTACCTCATTGCCTGATGAAAAAACATTCCATGCAACTTTTATGATTCGGGATCGATGACATTATCTTTCAACCACAATCTGCGGAGATAAAGTGCTCTAAAATCATAAAAAACGGTAGTTATGCTACCGTTTTTGGCACAGCTACCGGTCCTTCCGCCGTAGTGCCTTTATTATATAAGAACACTGCCGCAACCACCCAAACTGCCGCCAGACCCTATTTTCAGGTATTGTTCAGTAGTGAAGCACCCGATCCAAATAGTATCAAGTAGGCTGGTAGAAGCGGCAAGGATAGACAGTAATAGTATTAGAGCTTGTGTATAGAATCATTCTATTCTTTCCAATAAACACAAATATAAACTATAAACAACCTAATAAGTACGGGATATAAAATAATGGGGGGAGCATTCAATGCTTGATTACACAGTAATAGCCTTCAAATATTGGTTAAAAATTAAGAAAGTCTTCAATCTACCTGAGTATAATTGGATTTTAATCATGTCAAGAAGTTCCTTTGCTTTCAACTTTCCTCTTATATAAAGAGTGTACAACAATGAAACTTGGTTTCAAATAGACTTTTATTCTGTACATCAGGTCAAATTAATGACCCGCTCATACTAACAACCCCCACTTGGTTAGCCCATGAAGTAAATACTCGTGCAGAAACCAGCACTACGGCGGAAAAAACGGTAGCTAACTACCGTTTTGGTAGCATTACTACCGTTTTTTCCCACCAAAAAAACGGTAGTAAAGACTCTGTATAAGGCGATTTCGGTAGCTGTTACCGTTTTTTTAGTGCGAAAAAAAAGGGTAGTTATGACGCAGGAATAGGCACAGCTACCGTTTTTTTTATCCAACCAAAATCGTTTCTTTATATACTATAGCCTCTCTTTTATATTACTTTATATACTAGCACCCATTCTTTTTTTACTGCCATTTATTTGAAATAATGGTTTATTTTTTATTATAATTTCGATTTATTTCAAATAATATTAAAATATATATAATAATAATATAGAAACATACCAAAAGCAAATACTATTTAATATTATAAAACGTATATGGTACAAACCTTTTACTCAAGCTATACACGATGCCAACAACATGTTGTTATGACTTGGATGGCCTTTGGTCTTCACCGATTGCTATAAAAATATTGTGGTCAGAGAATGAAGCAATCAAATAAACCGAGCTTATTATTTTGGATAGCATACCAGTATACGTTGTGCTTGTCAATCGACGTGCCAAGCATCTTGTTATGGATCACTGTCATGACTTGGATAGCACCTTTGGTCTTCATCGATTGCTATAAAAATATTGTGGTCAGAGAATGAAGCAATCAAATAAACCGAATATAATGTTTTGGGTAGCATACCAGTATATATTGTGCTTGTTAATCAGCGTGCCGAGCATCTTGTTGTGGATCACTGTCATGACTTGGAAGGCCTTTGGTCTTCATCAATTGCTATAAAGATATCGTGGTCAGAGAATGAAGCGATCAAATAAACCGAGCATATTGTTTTTGATAGCATACCAGTATATATTGTGCTTGTTAATCGGTATACCAAGCATCTCTTGAATTAATGCCACTATATGGAACGTACAGATGTAAATACTAGATGCAGTAGAAGGAGAGTAGAGAATGCGGAATATGATTAATTAAAGAGTGTAAACATATTATAATATTCTTACCATAGAAAATATATTGCTGTAAAGTCAGCTCATAAGATTTAAAACTAATTCGAATATAATGGTAGTTGGCAGAATGAGTACATCATTAAGAAAACAATATGCATATTCTACAGAGATTCCCAGGTAGGGAGGTGGGGAACGACAAACTTTAGTGTAATATAGCTGTAAAAAATTTTCACCTTTTTTTAGTGTCTGAAAAATTATGAGATGAGTGTTTCATTCCTTGATTAAAGATAGCAGAGCTGAAGATGTGGTATACAAGATTCCAATCGGATGTTTATGTCATTGACAACCTTACATAAGGGAGGGTCATTTAGTTTTACTTCAAAAAAGTAGAGCAAAGAAAAGAAAAGAAATATAAACTAACCTCGGCATAATACAGCTATAAAAAAATTTCATTTTTTTTGGTGCTTGAAAAAGGGCGAGATGTGTGTTTCATTCCTAGATTAAAAACAACAGAGCTGAAGATGTGGTATACAAGATGCCAATCGGGCATTTATTAAGGTGGCAATCTTACGTGATGGAGGGTTATTCGATTTTATTTCAAAGGAGAGGACCAAAGCAAAGATAAAACAGCTAAAGGAAAAGAGGAAAAGAAAAAGTGCGCTAAAACATATACTAAAAATATGAGAGAACCAATAAGAGCAGCCTAAAGAATATTAAAGCCCTGGTCTGTTTCTCTTTGATGAAGGCTCATTGCTCATTCCTAGTGGTGTAAACCTATATCAAACAGTAGAAATATTATATTAATATTAAATTGAGAATAGATGAGCAACAAAAAAGCTCTAACTTACAGTACATCTGTCATGATTGGTGATTCAGCCTCGTCATCTGTTTGAAATACCTCATCTTCTGAAAGAAAAGAACTGGTTGCTCCTTCCTGCTATAACATAATAAAAATATTGTATTAATTATAATGTATATTCAAATGTTTGTTAATTAATAAACTTGCCTGGCTGTTCTCTGCCATTTCTCTCTTATGAGTCTGGTTTGCACTCTTAAAGGTATCTTGAAGAATATTCTTGGCACACCACATTCTTTTGCACTTGTAAATGTGGAGTGCTATTGTCCTAGCCGTGCCTCACTGGCCACAATCATTGATGACAGGTACGTTGATTTTGTCATCATTGACCAAGAAGTGTCTTTGCTGCTATTGCTATTATTAGTCAAATAATCTCTTACCTACCCATAGAAAAAGTAATTAGAGTATACTCCAAGCTTATCACGTCAAACTTGAAGGGCGGTAGAAATGCCAGTTTGCTTGTTGAGCGCTTTGCTGTTCATAGCTTTGTCAGTTCAGCAAACAGCTCTCAGAATTATCCTAGTACAAGTCAGCCGTCCACATATAATGAAGCAAGTTTCTTAGATCTTCCAGATTGTGTAAGTGCTGCCCAGCTATGGGAGCCATTCAACTGACATGCCAGCTTGAATGATGATGACGTGGAAGGTGTCAGCAGCCCTGTTGTCAAGAATACTTTGGCAAAGTACTATGTGCGAAACAGTGGTATGAACAGTATTGAACTTGATGACCCAACGATTGTTGTTGCTTCTCGTCTTTGGAAAAATTCAACTGTGCATGCTTCATGAATGTACCGAAGAATAAAAAATGAGACCAGACGTGGCAATCATCATGTGATGTTTACCTGTCTGTACAGAAAGTGAGTATTGGTATTAGTCAAAATACAAAATAGAGATCACTCGCATTTTTTATATTTTTATCTAGCCGTCACAATATAACTATTCAAAGCTGGTTTGTTGGCACCGTGGAATTTTATTTCGAGCATAAAGAGGTTGATGGCACACCGCACTTTCTGGCATTCGTTGAAGTGATGAAAGAGCATGGTACAGCAGCCCATGACTCATCTGTGCCAATCGTAATACGGCGGTCACACAGCTCAACTAGACAAACAACCCAGTCAAAATATGCCATTATCAATGTGGATGACATTCAGCATCAAGTTGGGCTCATCCAGTACCCTCCGAGTAGTAATCAGTTCTTTATCATTGCACCATATTACGTGTTTAATGACAATCTGCGTGTGACCATGAGTAACCTTGCCACTTTATTAGCCATTTTATTTGGTATTGATATTTATAAGGAAAGAAAAAAGAAAAAGAAAATTTTTATAATGTCAAAAACAAAAAAATTGTTTCAAAAAACGGTAGTTATGCTACCGTTTTGTTCACACAGGGAAAAATTATTTTTCTCAAGAATGCTCAACATCTTTAACACCAAATAAAATGCTCATTTCAATAAACAAGGTTGCCTAAAAATTTACGGACCCTTTCTATGGTACTACAACTACCTCATTGTCAGATGAAAAGACATTCCATGCGACTTTTATGAATCGGGATCGATGACATTACCTTTCAACCACAATCTGCGGAGATAAAGTGCTCTAATAAATATCAATACCAAATAAAATAAAATAAAATAACTAATAATGTCAAAAACAAAAAAATTGTTTCAAAAAAACGGTAGTTATGCTACCGTTTTGTTCACACAGGCGAAAAATTATTTTTTTCAAGAATGCGCAACATTTTTAACACCAAATAAAATGCTCATTTCAATAAACAACGTTGCCTAAAAACTTACGAGCCCTTTCTATGGTACTACAACTACCTCATTGCCAGATGAAAAGACATTCCATGCGACTTTTATGATTCGGCATCGATGACATTACCTTTCAACCACAATCTGCGGAGATAAAGTGCTCTAAAATCATAAAAAACGGTAGTTATGCTACCGTTTTTGGCACAGCTACCGGTCCTTCCGCCGTAGTGCAGGTCATAACTCATTGTGTAAAACTTGGCTTTGGCCCATACAGAAACCCATACAGTGTATCTAATAAATCTTAATTTTACTTCTTAGTAACCGCACTTTTACACATGAGTATTCAAACCCATTTTTCCAGTGATGGAGGTTGATGTTTCCACTGTCATTGTTAATGTCCATCATTGGACGGATTCAACTTTGCATTCTTCATTTAAATACCCAATCGGCAAGATTAGCACCAACAATCACCACCCAACGCCCCCCTTGTCTTTGTAGAAAATAAATATAGTATTAGTAAAAACACAAAATAAGAATCACTTGCTATTTGTACATGCTTACCTAGCAATCACAATATAATTAATGAAAACCAGCTCATTAGTATTGTTCATCTCTACTTTTAGTATAGAGATTAAGATTTTAGTCAATACTTTGTTACTTTAGAAAAAACTCATGAAGGAGCACGGCATTGCAAACGATGACTTGTATGTAGCAGAAATAAAGTAGCAGCCCGTACTTTGTACAATGGGCTATATACTACAACCAACATTTGCAGTTGTTAATGTAGATGACGTCCAACATCAACGACTCAATCAATACCTACCAGACGGAAATAATTCTATTTTATTGCACTGTACTACATATTCAAGAATAATTGATGCGTCACCATGAGTAGCCTCTCTATTCTATAATTCATTCTTTATAATGCCCTCTCTATACTTCTTTATATTATTATATGGACACCAAATAAAATAAAGCAGCTAATAATGTCAAAAACAAAAATTCGGTTTCAAAAAACGGTAGTTATGTTACCGTTTCGTTCACACAGGACAAAAATTATTTTTCTCAAGAATGCGCAACATCTTCAACACCAAATAAAATGCTCATTTCGATAAACAACGTTACCTAAAATTTTACGAGCCCTTTCTATGGTACTACAACTACCTCATTGCCAGAGGAAAAGAGATTCCATGCAACTTTTATGAATCGGCATCGATGACATTACCTTTCAACCACAATCTGTGGAGAAAAAGCAGTCTAAAATCAGAAAAAACGGCAGTTATGTTACCATTTCGGTAGCTGTTCCCACTCCTCTTGCCGTAGTGCCAACGTCTATGTCCGGGCTCTTGGTCTGGCTTCATGGCCAAAGCCCAAGTTAACCACAACACACGTGTCAAAACTGACGCGTGTGTGTTTTGGTTGTGTGTGTATGAATAACCAAAGGTCAAAGAAAATAGAAATATTCGAAACAAAAACTAACAGTTCAACTTAGCCCCAAAATACTGGCAATTATTGAATGTTCAGATAAATGAAACAAAGATTTCTTTCAAGACAGAAAATTGATCACAGAATAGATGTTGTTTATTGATTGAAAATAAGGTGTCTTTTATAGACCATCCTTTTGAATAAAAATATAAGAAAATAAAATAAGGAAAAAACCACAACATAATGAATGAGTCATTTGTTGGGAAAAACGAGAGGATAGTAAAATAATAATAAGAGATTTGGATAAGAAGAAATAAGAAGAAAGGAAAATAGTAAAACTAGATGTGAATAGTACGGATCCGCGAATCAGAGAAGGAGAAAAGAGAAATAAAAGAGACAAGATGTTGGTTGGCGATTTCCAACAAATGACAAAAGAGGAAATGTAAAGAAGTGGTTGTTTAAATGTGATAGATGTTGACAGAAGGTTGAGGTGAGAAGGGTAAACGCAAGTTTGTACAAAGAACGAGGTAAAAACATCACTTGCGATTTTTCGTATACATGCGTACACGAATAAGGTTTGGCGGGAAAATGCGACAGGCTTACCAACCCTCTCAACTACCCAAGGCACCAATTTCCAATGTCACGTGCTCCGTGACTTAGGCCAGGCTTTCCATGCCGGCCTTCCACCTTCCGACCACGCGGACTGGACCAAGGCGAGATTCGGGGTTCTGGCGATCACCCCACCACAACTGTGTCAAAACTGACACGTGTTGAGTTATGGGTTGTGAAGCAACTGGTCAGAATTGTTTGATAAATGATATTCTTGGAAGGAGTTCGGACTTCGCAAGAAAATAGAAAACAGAAAAACGGAAAACAGAGACAGAACAAGAAAGACAAACAGAAAACGGATGGAACAAAGAGAAAGACAGAGGAAAACAGACGGAAGACAGAGAGAACAGAGAGAGAAACCAACAGGAATCAGGACAGAACAAGAGAAAGAGAAAAACGGACGGAAAACGGAAAACAGAACAGAAAACAGAACGGACACAACTTAGTACTCCTTCAGGACAATACTCAAATTGGTTACAGATAAGTAAAAAGAATAAACGATCCAATGATGATTTTATTTCGAGGACAAACTTGTCCTTATTTATACAAAAGTCAAATTCGAAGAATTTGGCATTTTCAAGAGTTACAACTGGATCCACAGATCCTCTTGGAGTTGATCTACCGATCAACGGGTTTTGTTCGGAATAAAATGAAAAAAGAAAAGAAAGATGATCCCAAAAAATATGGATCAGACTTAGACAACAATAAAATTTACATAAAAGGAAACTAAAAGAAGTGAAAGTTCAATTTAAAATAAAGAAGTCGATCGGTTTGTTTTCAAGACCAGCAGTCAGGTGATCTGGGATCAACGATGAGGAGGGAAAGGGTGACGTTTCAAGACCAGCGGTCAGGTGATTTGGGGTCGACGAGGAGGGAAAGCGAGTGATGTGTCAAGTTCGGTGGTCACGTGACTCAAGAGTTGAAAATAAAGGGGAAAAAATGATGACGTTTCAAGGTCAATGTCATTGTTCTGAGTCACACGGGCTACTTTTGGGCGTAGCTGGAAAATCCCACCACAGATGTGTCAAAACTGTCAAGTGTTGTGTGAGCGGTTGTAGTGTATTGAGCCAAAATACCAATTGTAATAGCGATGCTTCCTCCAGATCTCAAAGAATATCGGCAGACTTTAGAAGTGAGGCAAGACAAAACGAAAAAGAAAACAAAAGAGTAGAATTGGATGTTTATTTGACTTGAATTTGGACTTCTTTAAATACTACTTCTTAGAGCTATTGTTAGTTTCTAAGAGACAGTCATGGTAACTAGGGGTGGTTAGTCATTGCAGCTGGGCATTGCTTAGCAAGATGGGTTGACATGAGGAGAGATCTTGAAGAAAAAAGAGAGAAGATAATCAGCAACCGATTTTTTGGGATTGCGCAGTTCGAAAGAGACAAGAAAGGGAAAAGAAAAGTGATATGGTTTCTACTGGAATTGGGTTGGAAGAGGTGTGATAATAGAAAATATAAATGGAAATACAAGTGTGACAAACAAGAAGGGTTACTATATATAGAAAAGGTGACTCGAAATAGACTCAAAAATGGTGTTTCTGGTCGACGGCTGATAACTTCACTACACACGTGACAAAACTGACGCGTGTTGAGTTTGTTGTGAGTGAAAACGAGTCAGAAAAATATAGTAAATTGAATACCTCACGTTGACAATAACGAGGGTGCGATAAAGAATGAATATAACGGGGGTAGAACCGCAATTCAAAGACAGCAGGAGGACAAAAGAAGAGAAAATGAAGAAATAGACAGAGATATATGAACTTCGCTCGGGACAGTTAGATATATTCTTGACAGCAATGGAAACAGGGAGGAAGAGATATAATAGGAGAGGGGAACTAGATAATTTCACTCAGGACAATTATTAAAGTTGACAGCAAGGTACTGGGAAGATACAGATTTGGACGGAAAAGGGAATTGGATGAAAAGAAAAATCAATCTTGGCACGAAGTATGTTTAGGAATTTCTATACAAGACAATTCACTAATTCAGGGACGGAAAATAAGAGAGAGATAACTGATAATTTTATTGATTGAATTTTTAGTCTCTTATATAGACTTCGTAAAATATTACTTTGTAGATAATTATGAATTGATTAATAATGGATTATAGAAAATGGGTGTGAGAACGAAAAATAGAACAGTAATATGAGATAATGGATACGGATAATGAGAGATTGTGTAAAATGTAAAATGATAAGACAAGACAGAGATATGAAAATATGAGAAAACAAGATGTGCAGTAAGGATGATAATGTAAAAATGGGTGACAATAATGATAAAGAAAATATAGATATGTGAGAAAAATGTAGAGTGAAGATAAGGATAAATGCGCACAGACAGGAACATGGGGAAAGAGAAAATGAGATAGATGACAAAAGGTGGATACAAGAATGATAATTGAAATGCAGATAATGGGAGATAAAGATGGAAGTGTAAAGAGGTATATGGGTAAAAAGTGACTTGCGATGCGATATGAGTGACGTTGCCATATTGACTGGACACGACGTCACTCTTTCTGGCAAGGCAGTCTGGAAAAGGATGACGTTGCTTGCGAAAGTGGGCGAAGCTGGAAAAACTACAACACCCGTGTCAAACATACCATCCTCAATGGTCTAGTGGCTAGGATCCGACGCTCTCACCGTCGTGGCCGGGGTTCAATTCCCCGTTGGGGAACATTTTGCCCTATCATGCTCAATTTTTTTGTGTCGGACATTATTGTCAAGTCTCGACTGGGTGTATCTTGCTAATGCTTGACTTAGATAAGTTTTGCAATTGTCGTTCCTGATCTAGGCTATCTTCCAATTCACTGTAAACGTAGTTGAATTGGTCAAGCTTTAATACACAGGAGTATTCAAAATAAGAGAGAGGATAAAAGATAATTTTTATTGTTTTGAATTTGGATATCTTATATAGTTTTCTAAATGATTATTCATCTTTGACTACACTGAAGAGGTGTCTAATGTTCTTACAAAATTATTATAAACGGATTACAAATTTCTGTAATTACAAACAGATGAATAATCATTTCAAATCATGCCTCATTTGTAAAGACAAGTCACTAGAGCTTGTTTCACCAAAATTAGGCACGACACAATAGATCACCACCAACTAGGACGTTTAGGATAAATAGGAATATAGAGAATTGAATCCTTTTTTATTGATACAAATCATTGTAGTATTTATACAGATTTTATAAGTGAAACTATCTAAACTAATTACTTTTTACTCAAGGCACATTGGTTATCTCTTTATGAGAGGCAATGAGAATATGTCTTGGTTTTACAAAAAGGGGAACCAATTGGTATATCATTGAGGACATATGTTAAAAGCATTACCGATTGGGTACCTGATTATCTGGGTTATTATTCGCTATGTCAACTCTGACATTATTTTGATAAATCCGTAAAATCTGAATGTTGTGCTTAATTTTGGTGATACAAGTTCTAGTGACTTGTCTTTACAAATGAAGCATGATTTGAAATGATTATTCATCTGTTTGTAATTTTAGAAATTGGTAATCTGTTTATAATAATTTTGTAAGAACATTAGACACCTGTTGTATCCAACATAATCGTAGATTGAAACATTAACACAAATTACCAATATTGAAACATATTGAATAACCGACCTACTGGAAGTGCACTAAAGAGTGTATCTTTCCAAATACATTATTCATACGTAAAGAGACACTAACAACTAGTACTAACACACTGGTTAATAGTACTAAGTAAAATAATAAGTCATATCTAATAGTTGGTAGAGAGAACAGACATTACATGATATCATCATATCATCACTAGCACTCATCTCAATGTCTATATAAATGCACAATACAAATAGCAATAGTCTTCATCTTATTCACAAATTCTTTCTCTCTCAATAAACAAAGTCTCACCGTACTCTTGTCCGTGCTTTGTTTTCCTCTGATTTAACAACACCTCTTGAGTGTAGTCAAAGATGAATAATCATTTAGAAAACTATATAAGATAACCAAAGTCATAATAATAAAAAGTATCTTTTATCCTCTCTTTGATTTTACATATACTCCTGTTTCCCCAATAGGATTGACCTTTTGGCTTTGTTATAGTAAAAGTATCAGAGTTGACATCAGCAACTAAAATCAGCTCTTGATAGGCAACCAGTAACGGTAGACCTTGTTGGGTAAACAATCAAAATCTTGCTGATTGATTTCCCTCTATATGTTTCTAAATGTCTCAAGTGTCTTAGATTGTGAATATCTCTTAAGTATATTCTACTGGACAATAGCCATCTAAGACATATTAACATAGCTATACATTTAGCCATAAATCTAATTACATTTTGTATAAATAGTAAAAGGATTTGTATCAATAAAAAGCATCTATCAATTACCTAAAAACTATTCTTTGAACTTGACGATCCCCAGTGGTATTGATTCTGCGACTTAGTTACAAGTGCCAGAAAAGAAATACCAGATCGATACCTGACAACCTGACAAAAGGAAGACTATCCCAGATCAGGAATGACACCCAGATCCAAAATGTCGGACATTATTTTGATGAATCCGTAAAATCTGAAGATGATTAACCGCAGTACTTCTTTACGCGCAGTAACATCGTCCTGAGCATTAACCGCAGTACAATGTCTCTTCTTTTATTAAAATATCATATAATAGCTACTGCGGATAATGCGCAGTATTAGTTAGAAAACTATATAAGATAACCAAAGTCATAACAATAAAAAAGTATCTTTTATCCTCTCTTTGATTTTACGTATACTCCTGTTTCCCCAGTGGGATTGACCTTTTGGCTTTGTTATAGTAAAAGGAAGACCATCCCAGATCAGGAACAACAATTGGTAGCTGAAGCTATTTTTCCTCCTAAGAAACTTTGATGGATCCGGTTGAAAGACACCAAAAGACATCTGACAATAAAACACTTAGCCAGTTCGAGATTGAAGAACGAGTCCAGAACTTGTTACCCAGTGAACTAGTAACCTACTACAAGAGGAACAGGCGTGTACCCCACATACCCGAAGAACAAAGACTTAAGAATACTCCTGCACGAGAAGAAAAGTGGTCCGAACTTGCCCAACATCTTGCCGCAACACTTACAGGAAAGAATAAACAACCCGAACAAATGACCCCTCCACCGGTTACAGTTACTGCCGAAGCCATTGCAGCAGCCGTGGCCAAGGCAATGAAAGCCATTACTGCCCAACAAGACTCGCGAGCAGAACGCATAAAGCAACCCGATTGTTTTAGAGGAGAACGCTCTGCCGCAGCAGTAGATGGTTGGCTTCGTGCAGTTGAACGTTACACAACCTACTACCATTTTACCCCGACCAGAGCTTGCGAATTCGCAGTCAACCTCCTCCGAGAACGAGCAGACACATGGTGGAGACGCATGGAACTTAAGGACAACCACCCAACTACTTGGGAAAGCTTCAAACTTGCCCTGTCTGGAGAATTCCGCCCGGTCTACTCTCTTCAAACTGCCCGTGATCGTCTTGCCAGGCTTTACCAAACTGGGTCCGTGGCAGAATACATTGATGCCTTCCAGGATATACAATTGGAACTGCCCGGAATGAATGGCGAGGAAGCATTGGACAAGTTTGTCTGCGGACTACATCCAAGTGTTCGTGGAAATGTTCTTGCTGCTCGACCTGTTGATGTGGACGATGCTTGTAACATAGCACTAGCATATGCCAGTGGACTACAGATTGGACGCCAAGATTACTACGCACCGATGCCACAGCCACAGCAATACCAGCCACAGTACCAACAGCCGTACCAGCAACAATATGCACAGTACCCCGGACCCGAGCCCATGGAGTTGGATGCAATAAATGGACGCCGCAATGGATACCAACCTCGTCAGGCGCCCAATCGATCTACAGCAACATGCCACTGGTGTGGAAAGACGGGACATATCAAGCGAAACTGCCATCAACGCCTAGCTGTGATCAAGCAACTGGATGAAGAACACCGAAAAAAGCAGGATTTTCGCGAAACACAACCGTAACGGGAGGTCGGTTGTGTACAATGGAAGAAAATTCCTCCCCACAGGCCAGTATTAATAATGAGCCTATTGAACAATTGAATAATAAAGACACTTTTGACCAGTACAAAAATGTTATCAATAAGAAACCTAAGACAATCACTGAGGAGATCTGTGATCCCTGTCTCACAGCCGACCAAACCTTCTTGGAAGATCTTCATGCCGCTGTAGATACTGACTTGCCATTATACGCTGCTATACTCAACGGACAACAAATCCTGGTTCTTATTGACAGTGGTGCCAGTGTCAACTATGTGTCACCACAGATCGTCCACTTGGCAACACATGTGACATCAATTCCTGGCCGATCTGTTGAAACTGCTGGTGGACACAGTATTCGAATTAATCAAAAAGCTACACTTCCTCTATCCCTTAATGGTTATGCAGATACTGTCGATGCTTTTGTGTTCCCTACAAAATTTGACTTGATTCTTGGACGCACCTGGTTGCAGCAAGCGAAACCAATTCCTGATTGGCACCATGATCATTGGATTCTCCGTAAAGATGGTCAAGAAATTGTCCTACGCCCACATGGAACTCGTCCGATGAAACCACACCTTGCCTACCTCATCTCGGCAAAGCAAGTCCAGAAACTGTCTAGGAGGGAGGAGGCTGAATGTTTCTTGTTGCACATAAAATCACCAAAAGAAACAACCAATGATGAACAGTGGATGAAGTTGGTCAAGGAGTTCGACGACGTTTTTCAGGACGGTTTGCCTGGTTTACCCCCAAACCGTGATGTTCAGCATGTTACACTACGGCGGAAGGACCGGTAGCTGTGCCGAAAACGGTAGCATAACTACCGTTTTTTATGATTTTTGAGCACCTTATCTCCGCAGATTGTGGTTGAAAGGTAATGTCATCGATGCCGATTCATAAAAGTCGCATGGAATGTCTTTTCATCAGGCAATGAGGTAGTTGTAGTACCATAGAAAGGGCTCGTAAGTTTTTAGGCAATGTTATTTATTGAAATAAGCATTTTATTTGGTGTTAACGATGTTGCGCATTTTTGAGAAAAATAATTTTTTGCCTGTGTGAACAAAACGGTAGCATAACTACCGTTTTTTTGAAACCAATTTTTTGTTTTTGATATTATTAGCCATTTTATTTTATTTTATATGACATTAATATTTATTAGAGCACTTTATCTCCGCAGATTGTGGTTGAAAGGTAATGTTATCGATCCCAAATCATAAAAGTCGCATGGAATGTCTTTTCATCAGGCAATGAGGTAGTTGTAGTACCATAGAAAGGGCTCGTAAGTTTTTAGGCAACCTTGTTTATTGAAATGAGCATTTTATTTGGTGTTAAAGATGTTGCGCATTTTTGAGAAAAATAATTTTTCGCCTGTGTGAACAAAATGGTAGTTATGCTACTGTTTTTTTGAAACAATTTTTTTGTTTTTGACATTATTAGCCATTTTATTTTATTTTATTTGGTATTGATATTTATAAGGAAAGAAAAAAGAAAAAGAAAATTTTTATAAAGTGGCAAGATTACCCCTGGTCACATGCAGATTGTCATTAAACACATAATATGATGCAATGATAAAGAACTGATTACTACTCGGAGGGTACTGGATGAGCCCAACTTGATGCTGAATGTCATCCACATTAACAGCATATTTTGGCTGGGTTGTTTGTCCAGTTGAGCTGTGTGACCGCCGTATTACGATTGGCACAGATGAGTCATGGGCTGCTGTACCATGCTCTTTCATCACTTCAACGAATGCCAGAAAGTGCGGTGTGCCATCAACCTCTTTATGCTCAAAATAAAATTCCACGGTGCCAACAAACCAGCTTTGAATAGTTATATTGCGACAGCTAGATAAAAATATAAAAAATGCGAGTGATCTCTATTTTGTATTTTGACTAATACCAATACTCACTTTCTGTATGGACAGGTGAACATCACATGATGATTGCCACGTCTGGTCTCGTTTTTATTCTTTGGTACATACATGAAGAATGTACGGTTGAATTTTTCCAAAGACAAGAAGCAACAACAATCGTCGGGTCATCAAGTTCAATACTGTCCATACCACTGTTTCGCACATAGTACTTTGCCAAAGTATTCTTGACAACAGGGCTGCTGACACCTTCCAAGTCATCATCATTCAAGCTGGCATGTCAGTTGAATGGCTCCCATAGCTGGGCAGCACTTACACCATCTGGAAGATCTAAGAAACTTGCTTCATTATATGTGGACGGCTGACTTGTACTAGGATAATTCTGAGAGCTGTTTGCTGAACTGACAAAGCTATGAACAGCAAAGCGCTCAACAAGCAAACTGGCATTTCTACCGCCCTTCAAGTTTGATGTGATAAGCTTGGAGTATACTCTAATTACTTTTTCCATGGGTAGGTAAGAGATTATTTGACTAATAATAGCAACAGCAGCAAAGACACTTCTTGGTCAATGATGACAAAATCAACGTACCTGTCATCAATGATTGTGGCCAGTGAGGCACGGCTAGGACAATAGCACTCCACATTTACAAGTGCAAAAGAATGTGGTGTGCCAAGAATCTTCTTCAAGACACCTTTAAGAGTGCAAACCAGACTTGTAAGAGAAAAATAGCAGAGAACAGCCAGGCAAGTTTATTAATTAACAAACATTTGAATATACATTATAATTAATACAATATTTTTATTATGTTATAGCAGGAAAGAGCAAGCAGTTCTTTTCTTTCGGAAGATGAGGTATTTCAAACGGATGACAAGGCTGAATCCCCAATCATGACAGATGTACTATAAGTTAGAGCTTTTTGTTGCTCATCTATTCTCAATTTAATATTAATATAATATTCCTACTGTTTGATATAGGTTTACACCACTAGGAATGAGCAATGAGCCTTCATCTAAGAGAAACAGACTAAGTCTTTAATATTCTTTAGGCTGCTCTTATTGGTTCTCTCATATTTTTAGTATATGTTTTAGCGCACTTTTTCTTTTCCTCTTTTCCTTTAGCTGTTTTATCTTTGCTTTGGTCCTCTCCTTTGAAATAAAATCGAATAACTCTCCATCACGTAAGATTGCCACCTTAATAAATGCCCGATTGGCATCTTGTATACCACATCTTCAGCTCTGTTGTTTTTAATCTAGGAATGAAACACACATCTCGCCCTTTTTCAAGCACCAAAAAAAAATGAAATTTTTTTATAGCTGTATTACGCCGAGGTTAGTTTATATTTCTTTTCTTTTCTTTGCTCTACTTTTTTGAAGTAAAACTAAATGACCCTCCCTTATGTAAGGTTGTCAATGACATAAACATCCGATTGGAATCTTGTATACCACATCTTCAGCTCTGCTATCTTTAATCAAGGAATGAAACACTCATCTCATAATTTTTCAGACACTAAAAAAAGGTGAAAATTTTTTACAGCTATATTACACTAAAGTTTGTTGTTCCCCACCTCCCCACCTGGGAATCTCTGTAGAATATGCATATTGTTTTCTTAATGATGTACTCATTCTGCCAATTACCATTATATTTGAATTAGTTTTAAATCTTATGAGCTGACTTTACAGCAATATATTTTCTATGGTAAGAATATTATAATATGTTTACACTCTTTAATTAATCATATTGCGCATTCTCTATTCTCCTTCTACTGCATCTAGTATTTACATCTGTACGTTTCATATAGTGGCATTAATTCAAGAGATGCTTGGTATACCAATTAATAAGCACAATATATACTGGTATGCTATCCAAAACAATATGCTCGGTTTATTTGATTGCTTCATTCTCTGACCACGATATCTTTATAGCAATTGATGAAGACCAAAGGCCTTCCAAGTCATGACAGTGATTCACAACAAGATGCTCGGCACGCTGATTAACAAGCACAATATATACTGGTATGCTACCCAAAACAATATATTCGGTTTATTTGATTGCTTTATTCTCTGACCACAATATTTTTATAGCAATCGATGAAGACCAAAGGTGCTATCCAAGTCATGACAGTGATCCATAACAAGATGCTTGGCACGCCGATTGACAAGCACAACGTATACTGGTATGCTATCCAAAATAATAAGCTCGGTTTATTTGATTGCTTCATTCTCTGACCACAATATTTTTATAGCAATCGGTGAAGACCAAAGGCCATCCAAGTCATAACAACATGTTGTTGGCATCGTGTATAGATTGAGTAAAAGGTTTGTACCATATACGTTTTATAATATTAAATAGTATTTGCTTTTGGTGTTTCTATATTATTATTATATATATTTTAATATTATTTGAAATAAATCGAAATTATAATAAAAAATAAACCATTATTTCAAATAAATGGCAGTAAAAAAAGAATGGGTGCTAGTATATAAAGTAATATAAAAGAGAGGCTATAGTATATAAAGAAACGATTTTGGTTGGATAAAAAAACGGTAGCTGTGCCTATTCCTGCCTCATAACTACCCTTTTTTTTCGCACTAAAAAAACGGTAACAGCTACCGAAATCGCCTTATACAGAGTCTTTACTACCATTTTTTTTGGTGGGAAAAAACAGTAGTAATGCTACCAAAACGGTAGTTAGCTACCGTTTTTTCCGCCATAGTGTTATAAATACCGGAGATGCCTACCCTGTCAACAAACCACCCTTCAAGATGAGCCCCAGAGAACTCAACGAACTCAAGAAACAATTAAAGGAACTCCTAGACCTAGGTCTTATCCGTCCTAGCTCGTCTCCATGGGGTGCTCCAATATTGTTTGTAAAGAAGAAGAATGGCGAAATGTGTATGTGTGTTGACTACCGTGCCCTGAACAAGGTCACCGTACGAAACAATCACCCACTGCCCCGCATTGACGAATGTTTAGAACGACTACATGGAGCCAATCACTTCACTAGTCTAGACCTAAGAAGCAGTTACCACCAAGTGAAGATTCAAGAATCAGATGTGCCCAAGACAGCATTCAACACCCGATATAGTCAATACGAGTTCCTGGTCCTTCCTTTCGGTCTCACTAATGCTCCACCAACTTTCCAGCATCTCATGAACAAAGTTCTAGGAGATTGCTTGGATAAGTTTGTGCTGGTTTACTTGGACAATATCTTAATTTTCAGCAAGACCCCTACCGAGCATGAGGAACATGTGCGACATGTACTCAACCAACTACGTGAAGCCAAACTAATTGCCAATTTCAAGAAATGTGAATTCAATAAGAAGGAACTAACTTTCCTTGGGTTTAATGTATCGGCTCAACGTATCCTCCCGTCGTCTGATAAAGTGAAGACAGTACAAGAATGGACGCCACCCACCAATGTACAAGAAGTCCGCCAGTTCATTGGTCTAGCACAACATTACCGACGATTCATCCCTGGATTTGCAGGAATTGCCTCACCACTAACCGACTTAACCAAAGGCACAGGACCAAAAAGGCGCCCAGTTGTGTGGACAGACACGTGTCAAACCAGTTTTGACATCCTCAAGGACAAGCTGAGCTCTGCACCGGTACTTCTAGCCCCTAACATGGACAAGCCTTTCCGCATCGAGACAGATGCCTCAGATTTTGGTGTCGGTGCTGTGCTGATGCAAGAAGACGATGAAGGAATCTGGAAGCCTTTGGCATTTGAATCAAAGAAACTATCCAATGCAGAACGGTCATACCCAGCCCAAGAACGAGAACTACTTGGTATTCTGCACGCCTTGCGTACCTGGCGGTGCATGATTGAAGGAAAACCATTCACGGTATATACGGATCATTTACCACTCAAGTATTTCCGTAGCCAGGTTAAGCCAACACCACGTCTAGTTCGATGGATCGCTGAATTTGAGTTGTATGATCCGATCATTCAATACAAACCAGGAAAGGAAAATGGTGTTCCCGATGTGCTCTCTCGTCTTGATGGCCCAGAATGTGATACGTCCTTAATCGAATCAATGGAACCGGAATACCTGTATATAGTTCCTGACTCCCAGACATCCGATTGGCCAAAGTTCTATGCTCGCACCGAGAGTGAATGGCCTGAAGATATAAAGGATTTACTACACAGACAACGCAACAAGTTCGTGGTTCATGATCAGAAAGTTTTCCGCCTGGTCAAGATTGGTGATACAGTACAAGAAATCCGTTTTGCCTTGTTTGCAAAACGTGCTGACCTTGTTAACAGTTTTCACAATGGTTTTGGACATGCTGGCGAAGTAACCGTATACGACTTGATGAAGAAGCGTTGGTGGTGGCCAGGAATGAGAAGCCAGATCCAGGAGTGGCTTGGCAAGTGCCCTCAGTGTCAACTTGCATCAAACGCTGAACGTAACATACACCATGCTCCTATGGAACCATTGGATATTCCCCCTGCTTTCTCTCGCTGGCATCTGGACTTCATTGGTGAGCTCCCAAACACTGTGAATGGAAATCGCTGGATTCTGGTTGCTGTTGACTATGCCACCAATTGGCCCATTGCTCGTGCTGTCCCTGCCGCTACTGGCGAAGCAATTGCAAACTTCCTGTATGAAGAAATTGTGATGCGCTTTGGGTGCCCAAATGAAATTCTTACTGACCGTGGTGCCAATTTCATGTCCCATATCCTGAGTTTCTATATCAAGAAAATCAAGCTGCATCACAAACTGACTTCGGCGTTCCATCCAAGAACTAATGGAAAGTGTGAAAGACTGAATGGCATACTCAAACAGATGTTGCGTAAGTATGTGCATGGAGCAATCAATCGTTGGGACGAATATTTGGAAACTGCCCTTTGGGCCTGCAGAATTAGAAAGCACCGAACCACTGGTTTCAGCCCGTTCTTCCTGACCTATGGTCGCGAACCTCGTCTTCCAGGTGACCCCTTGCGCCCATTCATGGACATGTCTATCCCCAACGATCCCACAATGATTTCTGACGGTGCTATCCCTTTTCTTCGTAAGCTTCAACAAGCTCGCATGGATGCTGATGCTCGAGTAGCCGTAAACAGTCAACAAGACAAGGAAAGATGGGACTCTATTATGAAACCGCACCAGTTTGCAATTGGTGAACACTTGTTGCTGTGACATGAGAACAAGTTTGGCCTGGAATACAACTGGATGGGGCCGTACATTGTTGTTGACAAGAACTTTGACAAGAACATATACAAGTTGACTACTATGGAAGGTGTGTCTTATACTTCCTGGGTCCATGCCGATCGCCTCAAGATTGCTAAATCTGATGACTTTAGGAAGACATGGTATCATCCAACCCCTGCCCGTGCCCAGATGCGTCGTGACCTTGCCTTGGATGCCTCTTCTGCCTTGCCGTTTTCCCTTGTGGATTCCTTTGTGGTTGATCGAGGACTATCAACAGTTTCGGGAGGGGGTGATGTCGGACATTATTTTGATGAATCCGTAAAATCTGAAGATGATTAACCGCAGTACTTCTTTACGCGCAGTAACATCGTCCTGAGCATTAACCGCAGTACAATGTCTCTTCTTTTATTAAAATATCATATAATAGCTACTGCGGATAATGCGCAGTATTAGTTAGAAAACTATATAAGATAACCAAAGTCATAACAATAAAAAAGTATCTTTTATCCTCTCTTTGATTTTACGTATACTCCTGTTTCCCCAGTGGGATTGACCTTTTGGCTTTGTTATAGTAAAAGGAAGACCATCCCAGATCAGGAATGACAAAAATGACACAAAAAATTTATGCCAAAAACATATCCGGCTTACCAGATTCGAACTAGTGACCTAAGGATTACAAATTCATTACAGTCCTCCGCTCTACCAACTGAGCTAAAGCCGGGCGATTCATTTGACACAAGTGTTGTAGAATGTTCCAGCAACAACCACCAACCCTCAATTTACTAGTGACTTTGAAGTTTTTACCTTGGGACAGTCGAAGACGTCACCTTCCCTTGGGACATGCAAGGCATGATCCGATCTCTTGGAATCATTTGTCTACGTCAACAGTCCCATTGAGTTCTAAATGTTTTCCCCTTTCTTTTCCTTTGATTTATATTTCCTTTTTCGTTTGCTTCCCACTGCATTGCACTTGTTCCTTTCGCACTTCTTGATATTACTCCTTTTGTATACTTCCCGATAGTGCATTTCTCTCTTGATGTTTAGTTTCCTTTTTGTTTTCCTTTCGATTATTTCCTTTTGTGATTATGCCCGAAGAACTGTACACTCTTCTCGATAATCATCATTCAGCATAAGTTATATCTAGATTGTCACTACGTGCACAGTTGTCAATTAGTATAAAAGAGCTCCATTTTTTATTCAATAAAATATATTCAGTTTTCTCTCTATTTCTTTTGAACATCATCCCTGAAC
Source organism: Phycomyces nitens (assembly GCA_022702545.1). Lineage (NCBI taxonomy): Eukaryota > Fungi > Mucoromycota > Mucoromycetes > Mucorales > Phycomycetaceae > Phycomyces > Phycomyces nitens. The sequence goes on from JAHRBC010000001.1 coordinate 62,341, forward strand.
TTGAGCTATTGTCCTGCGGGAAATACTAAGTTGCACACTGTTAGGATCTACAAGTACTGTCTCATCGTTTGTCTGTTGTCTGTTTGTTCGTTTGTCTGTTTGTCTGTTGTCTGTTTGTCTGTTTGTCCGTTTGTCCGTTTGTCTGTTTGTCCGTTTGTCCGTCGTCTGTTTACCTGTCCGTTTGCCTGTCCGTTTGCCTGTTTACTGTCTTTATCTATTTCAAGTCCCGTCTGATTGTCAAATTCTTCTTGTTGGATTGTCCTGACACTACGGCGGAAAAAACGGTAGCTAACTACCGTTTTGGTAGCATTACTACCGTTTTTTCCCACCAAAAAAAACGGTAGTAAAGACTCTGTATAAGGCGATTTCGGTAGCTGTTACCGTTTTTTTAGTGCGAAAAAAAAGGGTAGTTATGAGGCAGGAATAGGCACAGCTACCGTTTTTTTATCCAACCAAAATCGTTTCTTTATATACTATAGCTTCTCTTTTATATTACTTTATACACTAGCACCCATTCTTTTTTTACTGCCATTTATTTGAAATAATGATTTATTTTTTATTATAATTTTGATTTATTTCAAATAATATTAAAATATATATAATAATAATATTGAAACATACCAAAAGCAAATACTATTTAATATTATAAAACGTATATGGTACAAACCTTTTACTCAAGCTATACACGATGCCAACAACATGTTGTTATGACTTGGATAGCCTTTGGTCTTCATCGATTGCTATAAAAATATTGTGGTCAGAGAATGAAGCAATCAAATAAACCAAGCATATTGTTTTGGGTAGCATACCAGTATATATTGTGCTTGTTAATCAGCGTGCCGAGCATCTTGTTGTGGATCACTGTCATGACTTGGAAGACCTTTGGTCTTCATCAATTGCTATAAAGATATCGTGGTCAGAGAATGAAGCAATCAAATAAACCGAGCCTATTATTTTGGATAGCATACCAGTATATATCGTGCTTGTTAATCGGTGTGCCGAGCATCTTGTTGTGGATCATTTTCATGACTTGGATGGTCTTTGGTCTTCATCAATTGCTATAAAAATATTGTGGTCAGAGAATGAAGTAATCAAATAAACCGAGCCTATTATTTTGGATAGCATACCAGTATATGTTGTGCTTGTCAATCTGCGTGCCGAGCATCTTGTTGTGGATCACTGTCGTGACTTGGATGGTCTTTGGTCTTCATCAATTGCTATAAGAATATTGTGGTCAGAGAATGAAGCAATCAAATAAACCGAGCATATTGTTTTGGATGGCATACCAGTATATATTGTGCTTGTTAATCGGCGTGCCAAGCATCTCTTGAATTAATGTCACTATATGAAGTGTACAAATGTAAATACTAGATACGGTAGAAGGAGAATAGAGAATGCGCAATATGATTAATTAAAGAGTGTACACATATTATAATATTCTTACCATAAAAAAGATATTGCTGTAAAGTCAACTCATAAGATTTAAAACTTATTCAAATATAATGGTAGTTGGCAGAATAAGTACATCATTAAGAAAACAATATGTATATTCTACAGAGATTCCCAGGTGGGGAGGTGGGGAACGACAAACTTTGGCGTAATATAGCTATAAAAAATTTTCACCTTTTTTTAGTGCGTGAAAAAATATGAGATGAGTGTTTCATTCCTTGATTAAAGATAGCAGAGCTAAAGATGTGGTATACAAGATTCCAATCGGATGTTTATCCCATTGACAACCTTACATAATGGAGGGTCATTTAGTTTTACTTCAAAGAAGTAGAGCAAAGCAAAGAAAAGAAATATAAACTAACCTCGGCGTAATACAGCTCTATAAAAAAAATTCATTTTTTTTGGTGTTTGAAAACGGGCGAGATGTGTGTTTCATTCCTAGATTAAAAACAACAGAGCTGAAGATGTGGTATACAAAATTCCAATCGGGCATTTATTAAGGTGGCAATCTTACGTGATGGAGAGTTATTTGATTTTATTTCAAAGGAGAGGTCCAAAGCAATGATAAAACAGGTAAAGGAAAAGAGGAAAAGAAAAAGTGCACTAAAACATATACTAAAAATATGAGAGAACCAATAAGAGCAGCCTAAAGAATATTAAAGCCCTAGTCTGTTTCTCTTTGATGAAGGCTCATTGCTTATTCCTAGTGGTGTAAACCTATATCAAATAGTAGAAATATTATATTAATATTAGATTGAGAATAGATGAGCAACAAAGAAGCTCTAACTTACAGTACATCTGTCATGATTGGTGAATCAGCCTCGTCATCAGTTTGAAACACCTCATCTTCCGAAAGAAAAGAACTGCTTGCTCTTTCCTGCTATAACATAATAAAAATATTATATTAATTATAATGCATGTTCAAATGTTTGCTAATTAATAAACTTGCCTGGCTGTTCTCTGCCATTTTTCTCTTACGAGTCTGGTTTGCACTCTTAAAGGTGTCTCGGAGAAGATTCTTGGCACACCACATTCTTTTGCACTTGTAAATGTGGAGGCCAATTTGTCTTGCCCGTCTTTCGAGTAGCAACATGTAGTATTCCTGCTGGCTCCCAGGAATACTTTTCCATGTCTTGGTAGTTACAGGAAAGTCCTTGTCAATCAGATCGCTTTTGATGGAGCGAGCCAGTGACTTGAGCTGTAGGCGCTTTGTTGTTACCACATATTCTGGCATAGGGAAGAATTGGGGTAAAATTTGTCCTTCTGGGATCTCTTTGCACTGTGCTTCCCAGTCTTGACGATGGAGCATTTGAAGAAGCATGTTGTATCGCTTGGTATCATCCTTCCCTTTGAACTCCCCACTTGTATCGATCAGTCGTTTTCCAAGCAGGTCAGGATATTCAGTCAATTGAGCCCTTTTTACAGACTCGGTTACCCGTTCAAGAGCTAGCAAAAAAAAGCATATATATATATAAATATTAATAAAACGATTGTATATAATTAAGAAATAAATAAATCTTACCACTTTGCTCCACAATACTCTGTTGCATTGTGTTTAGTTCTTCATCATTGATCATTGGAGCAAATTGTTTGCTAAACTGATCTTGAAGAGTACGCAGCATTTGCTTTATTTCAGCAACATCGCGCTCAACTTTTCTGACCGAGTTGATGAGTGTAGTGTTCATATCAGACATATTTTGACGATGAATTTGTAAGAGGATAATAAATATTGTACCTTATGTCATGCTCGCACATTTATATATCTACTTAAATTTATTATTATTTCGGTGTCTTGGAAAATATGATATAATATTATGACTTACAAGACATGGCTAGGATTACCAAGGCACCTGTCATGACAGTGATAGATTGTCTTATCCAAATTAAGGCTGTCAATAAAAATGACGTTTGTGCCTAATTTGGTAAATGATCAGATTCTAATGACGTTTAAACTTCATATAAGGAATGTCTACGATATCTTACCATTAAAAATCTGGAGTGCCATTGTCCTAGCCGTGCCACACTAGCCACACTCATTGATGACAGGTACGTTGATTTTGTAGTCATTGACCAAGAAATGTCTTTGCTGCTATTGCTATTATTAGTCAAATAATCTCTTACCTAGTATCGTCATTATTAAACAATAATTGTTTTAACCATTGAATGAGAAATATTTCTATTGTAATCGTCATTATTATCATTACCAGGAGAATTGAAAAAAAAAACAAGACAACTGTTTAGTGTAAAGTTCTATGAGTATAAAGGTGTTCTTCATACCTGATTATTGGAATCCAATTCTTCTCGTATTTTTATACTTCAAACCATTACCCAACCCACCAATTTACTCTTATTATCAACATGTCTTCTTCCAACTCCACCCAGCAGAGAGACAGATTGCCCACACAAGCATATGTGTGTACTCAGTGTGGTTTTGACGCTGTCAATTACCAGCAACTCCAAAACCACAAGAGGCTCCACAGAAGTATCGTGGTGTCAAATAGCACCGTTCAACACATTTCCGAAGATGTTGAAATGGAAGATGTTGTTGAACATGATATCAACGACATTGAATACATGAGCGATTCAGGTAATAATAAAAATACAATTATGTCCATTGTTAGCCAAGTTTTTACTCAATAATATACATACCTTTTCTATAGACATTATGGAAGCTGATGAAAACCTTTCGTACAAATGTGGCTGTACTTTCGATACCACTGAGGGTAGAGCGCATGTCTACAACAATGGCCAAATTGGGCCAAACACATTTACCAAAGCCGAGCTATTAAGCATCCATCTCTCTCACTTGGTCGTTCAGCATAAGATAACCAGGGCAGCCTACAGAGATATTGTTAGGTTCGCAAACACACTTATTCGGGATCACGATGAGATTATATTGGGTAAATGATATTACTTACTGTTATTTTACTTAACAATCACTGACATGAATTGTATTATTCATTTTCTTTTTAGAACCTGGAGCCAAGATTAGACATGGCGATGTTGTTGATGACATGCTCCAGTCAAGGTCTGACATCCGGGGCCATGACTATGATGTGTGCCCAAATGGTTGTAAGCTGTACAACTTGGGCAATGAGCAAGTTGAATGTGCAGCCTGTGGTGAACAACGGTACAAGCTGAATGACAGTATTGTCAAAGTCCCCATTGCAACAATGAAGATCCTCTCCATTGGGGATGTTCTGGCAAAAATGCTTGCCAATTCTGAGACCAGAGAGCTCCTCCACCATAGAGCCAACAGAGAATCACGTGCTGGCGAGATAAGTGATATCTTTGATGGTGAGAACTATCAGCAGCTAATGAGACAAGGCATGTTCTCCAGTCCCGACGACATTGCCTTGGGCCTTTACACCGATGGTTTTGTCAACCAGAAAAAAGGCAAAGCCTCATATACCATCATTCATTTAATCATTTTCAACATCGATCCATCCATAAGGTAATTAATATTTTAAACAAACAAAATACTAATTAAAAGCTTAGATATACCACCCCATACCTCATACAACTCGCCATTTTGCCTGGTCCTAAAAAACCATCCGATTTGGATTCATTTTTAATACCCATCATAAATGAGCTAAAGGACCTCGAAGTTCATGGCCTCATTGTAAAGCACAATGGGGCTGAAATATGCCGATCAAAAGTTCACTTGCTGCTCGCGTCTGGAGACATCCCTGCAGTTGCAGACATGGCCCATCTTGGGTCACATAGCAGTCTGTTTGGTTGCCGTATTTGCGAGACCAAGGGAAAACCAGCAGATAACAGAAGGCATGGAGTATACTTTGACGACAGCTCTGCTCCTCTAAGACCTGTTGAAGATTTTTATACCAGCAACCCTGTAAGTATATGAATATTCAATTAATCATTCTTTTTATACTAAATAATTATTTATAATAGATCAAAAATATATACCAGCCAAGTCTCTTTACCGAGCTCGCAACATTTTCAGGTTCATCATTTTTTGCATTAGATGAACTGCATTTAATTGCAAGAGGAATCGGCAAACACCTCTTTGAACTTATATCCGTCGCTCAATCTAAAGACAAAATTTTTTACTATACCCAAGAAGACAATACCCAGTCAGCAGACAATTACCCTTTTTATATACCCAGATCTGACTTGGAGACCATTGGCAACTGCATTTCCAACTCTAGGCAGTTTATACCCGTTTCATTCCAAGGCAGCTTCGACAATATATTCCAGAAAATAGATGGCACTCGTGCAGTAGATTGGCTCGATTTCCTCCTTTACATTATACCCACAGTTGTCGTCCCCTATTTACCAAGCAGAGCTGCAAAAATTGCCGTCTTGTCCTTGGTAAAAGGGTGTGCACTTGCATTACAATGGTCCCTCACATATACCCTGATCGACGAAATGGAGAGGTATGTCAAACAAAAGTGAATCATTACTTTTATTTAACATTTATTATTACCTTTTTTTCAATAGGCATTTCAAAGACTGGCATGCATTCCTATTATACCAAGTTCATCAAAAGACACTATCTCGTAGTGTCTTCCGACCAGTCCAGCATTATCTCATCCATATACCCCATATAATAAGACGCCAGGGCCCTCTAAGAAGTTATTCTACCAGATCGATGGAGAGGATTATTGGCGTCTATTCCAAGCTCATTAGGTCAAAGTCCAAAGGCGGGCGAAATGCCAGCTTACTCGTAGAACGATTTGCGATCCACAGATATATCCATACAGCCATCGATCTTCATAACCATACCAGCATCATTCATCCTCATACCTACAACGAATCAAGTTTCATAAATATACCCAACGATGAAAGTGGTGCTCAGCTATGGGAACCATTTCATCGTAATACCCAGTTGCTTGATGATACTATTGAAGACATAAACAGCAACATTGTGAGAAATGCGTTGCTCAGATATTATACCCGAAATACCACCACATATACCACTGAGATCGCTGACTCATCAATTGTTGTTGCTTCCCGCCTTTGGAAAGACTCTACAGTGTACTCTTCATCCATATATCGAAAAATGAAAAACGAGACCAGCCGCGGTAACCATCATATCATGTTTACTTGTACATATAAAAAGTAAGTATTGGTATTAGTCAAAATACAAAGTAAAGATTGCTCACATTCTTAAATCTTCATCTAGTCATCGCAATATACCCATCCAAAGCTGGCTCGTTGGCACTGTAGAGTTTTATTTTCAACATAAAGATACCCATGGCATAACACATTTTTTGGCATTTGTTGATGTCATGAAGGAGCATACCACAGCGGCACATGACTTTTCCGTCCCAATTGTGAAGAAGAGACGAACTGATACCCTGAATGGACATATACCCCCACCAACTTTCGCCGTCATCAACGTAGATGATATCATCCATCAAGTTGGTCTCATTCAATACCCACCAAACAGCAATCAATTTTTTGTGATTGCGCCATATTTTGTTTTTAATACCAACTTACGTATCACCAAGGGTAACCTATCAATCCTATAATCATTCTCTTATTTTGTCACCCAAATATTTAATACCAAATAAAACAGTGGCTAATAATGTCAAAAACAAAAAATTGGTTTCAAAAAATAGTAGTTATGTTACCGTTTCATTTACACAGGACAAAAATTATTTTTCTCAAAAATGCGCAACATCTTTAACACCAAATAAAATCCTCATTTCAATAAACAACGTTGCCTAAAAACTTACGAGCCCTTTCTATGGTACTACAACTACCTCATTGTCAGATGAAAAGACATTCCATGCAACTTTTATGAATCGGGATCGATGACATTACCTTTCAACCACAATCTGCGGAGATAAAGTGCTCTAATAAATATTAATATCATATAAAATAAAATAAAATGGCTAATAATATCAAAAACAAAAAATTGTTTCAAAAAACGGTAGTTATGCTACCGTTTTGTTCACACAGGCGAAAAATTATTTTTCTCAAAAATGCGCAACATCTTTAACACCAAATAAAATCCTCATTTCAATAAACAACGTTGTCTAAAAACTTACGAGCCCTTTCTATGGTACTACAACTACCTCATTGCCTGATGAAAAGACATTCCATGCGACTTTTATGATTCAGGATCGATGACATTACCTTTCAACCACAATCTGCGGAGATAAAGTGCTCTAAAATCATAAAAAACGGTAGTTATGCTACCGTTTTTGGCACAGCTACCGGTCTTTCCGCCGTAGTGTGAGCGAAATCACAAGAATACAATATATATTATTTATATATTCTGACCTGTTGCACCACACACCATAACTCAACACGCGTCAGTGGAGGTCGTGCCGAGGAAATTCAATAACCATAACGTGTTGAGCATCCTTTAAACCAATTATACCAAGAAAACCCTTTTTATTTTTTTAAAAAAAAACCTTATCTACCGAAAATGACCACAAGTTCCAAGTTCCTGGCTCCTCCCAAAACATTCACTGGTTCCGGAAGACCTGACCCCCTCTCATGGCTCCAGCACATGGACCGAATCCGACGTGCGGTCGGAATGTCCGATGAGGAAGCTCTCCTGGTTGCTGCCACACACTTTAAGGGGAACGCCATGCGATGGTGGAACATATACGAGCAGAAAATCTCCAAGTGGGAAGATTTCGAGAGAGTGTTTAAGAAACAATTCATTTCACGACATCTGGAGGATGCCTGGTGGAATGAATTAGATACCATCAAGCAACTGCCTGGTCAAACGGTTGACGACCTGGTACTTCGTCTTGGTGAGCTGTTTTCATACCTGGGAATCCATAATGAGCAGCAGAAGATTCGTGTTTTCCTTCGTGCAGTCAATAACCAAATTGGTTATATCCTGGAGCAACAAGGAACACCCGGGAAGATGGACGAAGCCGCAGCCTTGGCCCGTAAAATCGAGTTGGTTGAAGACAAATATCATCACCCCTACCAAGCTGGAAACTGACAGGAGCCCCAGAACAATTGGCGTGCCCCACCCTCCACAGTTTCTGAGTACCCAGAATCGTTCCATTCCACGTTGAGTCAGCTAGTAAGAGGGATCAACGCTATTCAGATCCAGTTACAGGATGCCACACCAACTCCTGCTCCTCCTCCTCCTCCACCAGTGCCTGCACCGGTTCACCACCAGAGACCTGCTTTCACCTGCTTCGAGTGTGGCCAAGAAGGCCATAGGAAGATAAACTGTCCGCTGTTGCAGCAAGCTGGACCATTGGGAAAAGCCAACGGGCGACAATAACGAGGGATGTCGTCGCCCCCAAAACTAAAGTCAATCCCTCAAACCCAGTAAATGTTGTACAGAGCGCAGCGGTTTATGCCGCTGAGAAAAGAGCACCAAGGAAAAAACCAGTAAATGAACCGATCAGCCGAAAAGGAAAGGAGATCGAAAGGGATAGTAGAACGCTACCTCCTCTGCAGCCCAGTCAGAGAACTCCTCTCCCCAACGGACCGTATCTACAACCAACGAATCCTTACCAAGGGCCTAGGAATCCCTATGAAGGACCAAGTGGTTACAACACAGCTCAGATCACACCGCCCAACCCCAGCATACCCCAAGCTGAACCGATGGAAGGTGTGACCCAAGGAACCAAAAGGAAAGCAAGGCGGAATCCGCCTAGGTATCTGCCTGTAGAAGTCAAGAAGAAAGATTTCTGGAACCGTCTCCAGAATCTCGATTCCAGTTTGACTATGGCCGATTGGTTGTCCTTGGACAAGAACGCGAAAACTGATGTCAGGGATGGACTCCGTTATCTTTCCCGCCGAAAGGCCCAGGGAACTGGAGCTGCCAAGGTCAACATGGTTGAGCGTGAGTCCGGATCAGAGTTCTCTGATTCAAACATGGATACTGGTACGACTACCGGTGAAGATGAGAACAGTGAGGATTGGGACGTGGGATCCCTTTTTGCCACACACGATCAAGACTCCTTCGACAATAGCTCAATTGTTGAAACCGAGTACGATAGTGATGATACGGAGTACGACTATAAGTACAATTACAAGCAACTAGCCCACAGCCAGCCACTAAAGGCCCCGATTATGATTAATGGGGAGGTGATCGAAGCAATATTTGACTCAGGGGCTAGCGTATCAGTCATAAGCAAGGCATTGGCCGATAGACTCCATCTCACTCCCAACGGCGACAAGTTGCCCATCTCTTCTCTCGATGGTATTCCACATAAACCATGCGAGATAACCGTGGACGTTCCAGTAAGAGTATGCGGGAAGTTGAGGCCCGAAACCATGTGCATCCAAGACAGCAATGCCAACAAAGATCTCTGTCTGTTGGGTATGACCTGGTGCCACGCATACAACATCCAGCTCAGGTTGCAAGACTCCACCATTGTCATACCAGTAAAGTATGGTGCTAGTTTTGTCGAACTACGAGGAAGGTCTGAGGACCAGTTTGATAAGCAGTCGAGATACCCTGGTGTATTCTCGGTGACCATAAGACAAGCTGAGTCTATAACAAGCCGGGAGTTGGATATGAGCAAGGGTGAGCCACTATTTAACTATGATGAGGAAGTTATGTCAGCAAGCAGTGACGAAGAGGAAATGCCTGAAGAAATCAAGACCTTGGTGGAAGAAAATGCAGATGCGTTTGTGGAAAACGCGGGTCTAGGCCGTATCTCGATATTGTCACACGAGATACCAACTACAAGCAGTGTTCCTATAAGGTCGCGGCCATATAGACTGACATGGGAAGAGGAAGAAGCTCTTGGAAAAGAAGTGAGCCAATTGCTGGAGCTCGGTCTGATTAGACCATCCCGTGGTATATGGACCTCGCCAGTCTTTTTTGTTAAGAAGAGGGACAACACCCTACGATTGGTAGTGGATTACCGCCGCTCACTGCAAAAGAAGGGTTGTATTAGCCAGAATTAGAGATTTTGAATTATTACGAATTTTTAAAAATGAATTCTAACTCCATCATTTTGACAATTTTTTAATGATGAGACCTAATTTCGCATTTTATTTCATATATGAGCTCTAAATCGCATATTTGACGCAAAATAGCACACATTTTAATTGACTTTGCAAAATAAATAAATTAAATTGGCATTATTTTTTTTTCATTTTTATAAACTATATCGATTTTTACGATTATTGCTTTTTTATTGATTGTATAGACAAAACATTCAATATATTTAAGATGAATCAATGTGTACGTAATAATAATGACCAATATTTTAAAATAAAAAAATAATATTCAAGGATAATTAATAATTTCGGCACCATTAGTAATCCACCAATTTTTTTTGAATGTAAGAGATTGGGTTTGTAATGCTTATAAATATTAAGGGAGATTGATTCAAAGCCCAGATATCAAAAGACGATGATGAATAAATGGTGTGTTTGATAATAGGATTAATAATATATATCGTCTCGCTCTGAAATACGATTCATATAAAAAAGAGCCAAATATAATACCTCTTGCTCATATAATCTTTATTATGAATAACATTAAAAACGAAACATACAACCTCCTGTGCAAATGTTCGGCCTGTACCAAATATACAGCCAATGGAATATTGCAGAATGCACAGACATTCATGCGCCATAAGAATTCTGATAATGTGTCAAGCATTGGTCCCAAGGATAGAGATGATTGTAAGTGAAATTGTATATCGTTATTCATAATCTAATAATGTTTGTTGTTAATTATTACAGCCAATGTCAGAAGCACAGTTGAAGAAGAGTCAGATATCATAATGCCTGATATTTCTAATGAGTTTATTGATTGTAAGTGCGATATATTTTGGTTATCAATTACAGGTACTAACTTTTATTTTATTATAGATGAAGACAGCTTTTCTATCATGTCAGTCGAAACTACTGGACAACAGATACCTTTCTTGAGAGAAGACGATGTTTTTGACGTTGAGGAGGAATCAGATGTTGAGTCATCACTCATTGCAGCTGACAATGAGGATTCCGATTCAAATGATGAATCTAGCGATGAAGATGAGACTGAGATTGATGGCGGCAATGGTTTTGAACAAATGATGGCTTCAAGTATGTATACATAAAATACAAACATATTTAATTGTATACAAGTTATTTATCATATACTTTCCTTTGTAGTTGGATCCTTGAAGATTCATAACATGTCCCAAACCAGCCAGTTCATGGCTATCTTTGGCGTTATCTTCCAAGCATTCTACTTGGTTCAAACGGGAGGATCGGCCATGCTCAAATTCTTTCACCATCTTCTTGTTGCCTTTGAGAAGGATGCTGACCTGCCACTTACTGTCAATGCCTTGAAAGCAATGACCGGATTTGACGTAATGACCAAAGGCATTGTAAAGTACACCGTTTGCAACAAGTGCTTTGCAATCTACTCGCCAGACAATCATCAGCCAACATGCACTTTCAAGAAATACTCCAGCACGCATACCCAAATTTGCAACAATCCAATTTTCACCGATCCATCTGCCAGAGATCCAATCCCGTTCATGGTATTCCCATACAGCTCACTCAAGAATACTTTGACACAGTATCTCTGTAAGCCTGGATTTGAGGACAAGCTGTTCCAATGGAGATCAAGAGAGACCGTGGAGAACACCTTCCTTGACATATATGATGGTGCAATGTGGAATGAGTTGCTCGATGATAATGATATGCCATTTGTTGACGATGACTATTCCCTCATGTTGACATTGAACGTGGATTGGTTTCAGCCATTCGATGGGCGCACTCATGCCAGTGGTGCTTTATATCTGTCGATTAATAACTTGCCCAGAGAGGAAAGGATGAAGCCAGAAAACATCATTCTTGTTGGCGTCATGCCAGGGCCAAAGGAAGCAAAGACCGATCAGATGAACAACTTTCTTGAGCCTCTTGTTGACGAGTTGGTTGACTTTTACACTGGAATGACAATCAAGACGGCCATGTTCCCTGGTGGTGTTCGTGTTCGTGCTGCTCTCATGTGTGTTGCCTGCGATATACCAGCTGCAAGAAAAACCGCGGGATTTACAGGGCATGCAAGCACCAACGCTTGTCACAAGTGTGCACGTCAGTTTTCGGTGATCGATGGATCGAGCAAGATCGATTACTCTGGGTTTGACGTTGAGAATTGGACACCAAGAGAAAAGGCAGCCAATGCTGTGCATGCCGAAATGTGGTTCAATGCAGAATCAGACGTCGAACGGGCAGAGTTGGAGAAAAACAATGGTACCCGATATTCTGAATTGCATCGCCTACACTACTTTGATCCTGTCCGGTGTACGATCGTAGATCCTATGCACAACTTGTTTCTTGGTACAGCCAAACGGATGATCAGCATTTGGAGAGACCTCGGTTATTTTCCCAGCACCACTCTTGCCCGCATGCAACATCTGGCAGATTCCATTCTTGTTCCTCCTGGATATGCTGTATTGTCCAACAAAATTGCTTCTGGGTTCCCATATATGAAGGCAGACGAGTGGCGATCGTGGTGTCTTGTGTATTCGCTGGTTGTCCTGGAGAATGCTTTGCCAGAAACAGACTACAATAACTGGCTAGTATTCATTGATGCATGCCGTCTATTGACAGGACCATCTGTCACGACTCAGAGTATAGACGAGGCACACCAGCTCCTTGGCAATTTTGGTGAAAAGTGCGAGATTTTGTATGGAACTGTCAGCATCACACCAAACATGCATCTGCATATGCACTTACGTGAGTCCATGCTTGACTTTGGCCCTGTCTATGCATTCTGGTTGTATAGCTTTGAACGATACAATGGCAAGCTCAAGAATATCAAGACAAATCGCCGCAATGGATTCGAGGTCACTTTCATGAAGGTCTTCTTGGAAAAGGGATTCATCAGCAACTTTCTTCAGTTCTATTCTGCCAAACTTTCACCACCCATGGTAGAATTTCTCCAAGAAGTTGCTCAAATAGCACCGACGCCTGTAAGATCCTTGGTGAACTCTGAGTACGGCCACCCTCCATATATGCAATTCAATCTCAACATGTTCCTCCAAGCTGCCACCAATCCATGGTTTAATGTCACTGGAAGTGAAGCCCTGCCATTGACCTCGTTGCCATTGAAATTGTCGCCTTTATCTATAATGACTGGCAATCATTATAAGTACTTGGTCGAATTCTATAACAAGGCTTACCAAGACACTGGGATTTCCTTCTGTGCCACGGATAGCATCCCACTTGGAGGGCATGTCTATATCAATGACCGGATTCGCAAGATGAAGAAGATTTCGTTGCTAGGACAAGAGTATTGGAGTGGTGAAAAGAAAAAGCGCGGTTCTTTTGTACAAGTCTTGTTTCTGGACAATTCGACAAGTGAATTCGTTGCATTTCCCGGCCAGATTGAGTATTTATTTACTCATGTTATCAAGATTGGTGGAATCGAAAGAGTTTCTACTTTTGCTTTCGTCAAATGGTTTCCGACGTATAATGCTGGCAGATATCAACCGTTGATCAACCAAGGTCTGGAGCTGTGGGAAAAGGGGTTTTTAGAGGAGACCATTGAGTGTATTATTCCAGTACATCGTCTGCATTCTTGCTTTGCATTGACAACTCACAATCTCCAACAAGGGTCTCAAAAACGCCTGATTATTCCATTACCTAGAAAAGTCGTCACTTAATAAAAAAATTGCGTTTTTGACCACAAACATCAGCCACGTAATGCTTATTTTTCTTGTTTTACTTTACCATCTGTTATTTTATCAATACATTTTTAAGATTGATTAAAATATTAGATTGATATATACAAGTTTCATGTTCTTTAAAACAGATATCAAAACAAATATTTATTTTCTTCAGCTCATTATGCGATAAGCCAAGTAGCTGTTTATTTAATACCCGATAATCAGCTATATTTTAAAGTTTATACTACATAATATACTAAAAATTTTCATTTAAATTCCAAGTTTATAAAGCCGATGAAAATATTTTATTTTACTATTAAATATTTGTTTTGCAATAATTATGACTAAAATAAAATAACCATTAAAAATAATATTGTTTCTCACCATCTTGTCTTTCTTTATTTTTTAATGCTTCAACAATACAAAAACGAGTAATGCCAATCCTACCACCATCATCTTCCAGCCCAACAACTTGTTTCAACTTATTCAATAAAGACCATTATATCAAGACAACCAAATACAAATATTTTTATTGCCGTGTTGCAATCCACTTGGCAACACGCGCCTTCTGCTCTTTTGACAATTCAATATGTCTACTTTCAACAGGACAAGAAGAAAAGTCAATGACCTTCATCTTCTTTTCCTTGCTCCTCTGGGCTTTCAACTCGCCCAAGTACTCCTCGACCTATATCATAATCAAATTAATTAATTATATGAAGCACATCAAATTTGCCCGAACAATATCTTACCAAAGGATGTCTGTTACTGGGAGTATAAACGGTATACTCCCGTTGCTCATCATCAGACTCAATGTCAGACAACATCTCTTTGTCTAAGAGATCCTCGACTGTCTCTCCATACTTGGACTCCAAGTTCGCCCTGTCTGCCAAATGCAGCCTCTTGTAGGCGGCGAGGACCTATTTCAAAATCAAGTATTAGAAGTATGAAAACAAATATTATATTATACTAACTCTTGTTTTTCTCGTACGTCTACGAGAAGACTGGTTTCGCTTAGCTAACTTTTCTGGCGAGGTGTTAGCTCTGTTTAGCTTGTACGAGATATGCCGTCTTGTTTTTCCTCTATGACTGCAGACGCAAGAGGCTGTCCTTCGGGCTGTTGATGGATATACATCCGGACCTTGTCTGCAATAGGCCAGTTGGATGAAGAGAGTGCCCCTCATTCATTGTCAATGGTGTAGACACCAAGACATTCCTTGTCTCTGATCGTATGAGGCGCTATATGACATAGGGTAAGTAATTCATCAATATAAAATTAATATTTATATATAGATATCCTACCGAGACCGATGGAAGTCGATACTTCATATACATCTGTGGTGGTGGAGCTTGATGGGGGAAACTTGGCTACTGTTGCCATTCGAGTTCTTGAGGGATTCCATCCCTTGATGGACCTGCTGCAACAGGACATGCGACTCATTCAGTCTTGTCTGAAGAGCCGACAGGTTTGACAACACTGCGCCGTCCTGTTCAGCGTTGTTGCTTGGAGCAGGAAGGATCGTCTGCATCACGGTTCCTGCTGGTCTAGTGCCACTAGTCTTACCAATCGACTTCTTGGTAGTCGACTTGTAGGTCTTTTTAGAGCTTGATGATATAAATTGAGACATTGAATACTAGAAAAATATATTAAAGTGTGAGGTTCGTTGATTATGAATATCTATTTTCCAATAGATTTTGAAATATTCCGTAAATAATACATACATGAGAAAGTAATTAAAAGTAATTAAAAAGTATACTTCTTTCTAAAGAGGTTTTATAGTATTTTGATCTTTGCTTACATTATGCTGTCAGGTATACTTAGTAATCTGCTTCAACTGGCTAATCCATTTAATTTGCTTGCACTGACTAATCCATTTGTAATATTTGGGCTCTGTTTCAAAAATACAAATCGTTTTATTAAGTGGGCTTATTAGTTCCACGTCACGTTCGGGACACTCAATATCGCCATTGATCTCTATTGGATTATTGCTTTCAACCTTTGTTCTTTTCTTTTCTTTTCCTTTCCTTTACTTTTCGGCATGGTAAGCATCATTCTCTTTTAAAATTTTTTTACTCATCATGACTTTATATTTGTCCAGATATTCTTTTCTATATCCATACAAGGGCTGCTGGTTTATGTCAATAACTCTGGTATACTGGTAATGTTCTTTTTATTATCTCATTCAGTTTCCACAAGCTCATTGCTCTGCTTAGTAATTCACGGCCTCCCATTACAAACAAATACAGAGGAGCACTTTGCTGTATATTATGGTATGATGACACTCCTTTATACACTAGACATGCTTTATTAACATTCGTTCCATTCATTAGAATTTTTCGGTCATCTGGTATGTGCCGATTCCATGTCATCTGGTCAGTAATTGTGTCCGCTATACCCATTACCAAGTAAGTATACAACCTTTCAGCCCTTATATTACTTTACTAATCTCTTATCTAATAGATGTAATCGAAATATTCTTCATCTGGTTGGCCATTGCGCCCATTGCGCCCATTACACTGATGACCAAGTAAGTATATAACCACTCAACGTTTATATTATTTTCCTGACATATTCTTCATAGATATTACCGAAATTTTTTATACCATTTATCAAAGTATTCAAGTTTTCTCGATATAAATACCAATGTAAGTATTGTTGTTCCATTCAAATTATTTTACAGTCTGCTAAAATACACCTATGAAAATTATCTAGCCACCCTTTTTTTTTTCAAAAGAAAACAAACACCCACGTAAGCAGTGCCGCAGCAAGTAACAAAGGAAGGTAGGGGGGGTCTAGTAGACCAGGGTAACCCATATATTCTCCGGATGAGTAAAAGAATACCCATCCAATTGAGAAAAGGGCAAGGCTAGCATATTAGGCAATAAAATTAGGAGGGAGTAGAAATGAGAACGAATAGAAAACATTAGAAAAGCTTTTTTTATCCAATAAAAACTATTATAAACTACATCTTTGGCCTGTATCTGCCATGAATTCATACCGAATTCATACTGAATCCTATGAGGACACTGCTTTAATATTGAAAAGAGCAACCTATATAAAGTAATTTAAAGAACTGAATCCTTCGGGGCTAGAAAATATGGGACGAAAAAAAAAGAAACCCCCCAATTTTCGTGACAAAAAAAAGCACAAAAAAAATAACCCACCTTTTGCTTTTTGCGCTTTGACGTTTCAGTATACTGATTGGAATCATTCAGACAACGAATCCTAAAAATTTAATATTAAAAAATTTGGCAAATTTTATATCAAATCTTTATCATTCAGTCAAGAATTTTATAAATATCAGTATACTAAAATGGCCCTTCTTTTGCAGTGGCTTAAACCAGATCACTACCAAGGATGCGTTCCCGCTGCCATATATCGATGACTTGTTGGACTCTCTGGGTGGGTCGTCCTGGTTCTCGACCCTTGATGCTGCTAGTGGGTTCTGGCAAGTGCCGGTGGCAGAAGAATCGATAGAGCGTACTGGGTTTGTAACCAAACAAGGAACGTTTGAGTTCACAGTCATGCCATTTGGGCTCACATTGGCGCCGTCTACATTCCAAAGAGCCATGTCTGCAATCCTCAAGGAATATATTGGAAAATTCATCTATGTGTTCATCGATGATATTATTGTTTTTTCCAAGACGTTGGAAGAACACCGAGTACACTTGAAGGCCGTCTTTGACACCTGTAGGGCCGCAAACCTAAGGTTAAAGAGGAGCAAGTGTTCATTTGCAAAGACCCAAGTCGAGTATCTTGGACATGTTGTATCTGGCAAGGGGTTATCACCATGTAACCGAAACGTAGAGAAGGTTCTAGCCATGGCCGTACCAGTGTCTGTTACGGATGTCCAAACGTTTCTGGGAATGGCTGGTTATTACCGTCGTTTTGTACATAACTATGCCGCCTTGGCCCAGCCTTTGACAAGGCTATTGAAGAAGGAAGTACCATTCACCTGGGACGAAGAGCAGGAGCGAGTGTTCAGAAGCTTACAAGGATGCCTTGTTAACCTGCCGATCCTTGCTTTCCCTGACCGTGAAATGGTCCAGGTTCTTACCACTGATGCCTCTACTCGTGGACTTGGTGCAGTCCTTTCACAAGCCCCAAAGGATGATTTGGCAAAGGAAACAGTAATCGCATTTGGCTCGCGTGCACTCAGGGGCTCTGAGAGGAATTATGCAGCCACGCATCTAGAAGCCCTTGGACTTATCTGGGGAATTGTCCGTTTCCGGCATTACTTAGCTGGAAGGAAATTCATATTACGAACTGACCATGCCGCCTTGGTCTTTATCGTCAACAACGCCAAGCCATCACCAAAGCTATCGAGATGGGCAGCCGCCCTTATGGAGTATGATTTTGTTATACAACACCAACCAGGTCGTGATAATCCG
The DNA here is from genome assembly GCA_022702545.1 of Phycomyces nitens. Taxonomy (NCBI): domain Eukaryota; kingdom Fungi; phylum Mucoromycota; class Mucoromycetes; order Mucorales; family Phycomycetaceae; genus Phycomyces; species Phycomyces nitens. The sequence continues at coordinate 80,748 of JAHRBC010000001.1, forward strand.
GCCGATGCACTTTCACGCCTGTTGGCACCCCAGGTTTAACCAGAAAACCAACCCTATCCACTCCCTCGATCTTTGGCAAGACCCCTTTTATTTTTATTTTTGCTTGGCGGCAACATTTTATTTATTACTCCTTTGAAAATCACACAAAAACATTGAAAAAATTACTTCTTGAAAATCCCAAAAACATTGATAAAATTGTCCTTGAAAATCTCAAAAACATTTGTATTTTGATCTTATTGTTTATCCCTGAGTAATTTCCTATTGTTATATTTTACCATTTTTCCCGAGATTCTTTGTTACAAGAATGGAATACCCACTTTACCTGTCGATTTATTACTACCTTACCAGAAGTGGAGAGTATCCAACTGGTTCCACCGAAAACATAAAGCGCAAGGTCCGAAGACAAGCTTCTAAATTTGAAGTCCATGGCCACAAGTTGTTCCGCAAAAACCCTGTTTCCCCAGTCTCCCAAGAACTATTGCATGAAGGCATAGTTGAAGAAGTTATCAAGCGTGTCCACGAAGAAGGACACTATGGTGTCAACAATACATACTCTCAGCTCCGTTTACAATACACTGGTCCTCGTCTGTTCGAGTGGACCTGAAAGGTCGTTCAGAATTGTGTGACTTGTCAGGTCAGGACCAAGACACCACACAATAGAACTGAGCCAGCACACCTGATTGATACACCTATACATCCCTTCTATATGATCGGATGCGACGCAATTGGCCCAATGGATCCCACAGAAGATGGTTACCGATACCTCTTAGTTGCTGTGGATTACCTGACAAGATGGCCGATTGCAATTCCTGTTAAGGATATTACTGAAGAAACCACCGTCAATTTTCTCTTTGAACAAGTTGTTGTTCCGTATGGCGTCCCAAACTTTATTCTTACTGACCGTGGCAGTAACTTTACCTCTGGCTATGTCCGGGAATTCTTTAAGTCGTTGAACTGTCGTCATTTGACTACGACAGCCTATCGTCCTCAAACCAATGGCCTGTGTGAAAGGCTCAACCAGACACTTTCCCAGACACTAGCAAAGATCGTTAGAGACAACGATGCTCTAACTACTTGGGACAAGTATGTAACCTCAGCTCTACTCGCTTTACGCACGATGCGTAATGATACTACTGGCCACACTCCTGCAAAGTTGTTGTATGGATACAACCTCCGCACTCCTGCTACTTGGCCTGCTCCCAGAACCGATTTTGTGCAGGGCGATCCCATTGAAGAAATCGCCAGTCGCACAAAGGTCATACAACATATGATAGAAAAACTAAGACCTGAAGCTCGTAGCCGTTCCAATGAAAAGAAACAGAAGTATAAGGCTCGGTATGATCTTCAAGTTTTTCCCCGTCGCCATTTCTCTCCTGGAGAACAAGTACTTATGCGCGACCAGAAACCGCCACATAAATTTTCAGATCGTTGGCTTGGGCCAATGACTGTCACCCGTGTTAACAACAATGGAACCTACCATCTTATCGGTCCCAATTATTGTCGCCTTCAAGGTGCTATCAACGGTGATTTTCTTATTCCGTTCCATAACCATAAGCTCATGGTTCCTGACATACAAGTCAAGCGTGCAGAAAACCAGTTTCTCGCTTGGATTTCTCGCTATGACACTCTCTGATTATCTGGTCTTTCGTTTGGTGGTCTCGCTTAGTGAGGGGACCTTGACACAAGTGTTGTAGAATGTTCCAGCAATGACCACCAACCCTCAATTTACTAGTGACTTTGAAGTTTTTACCTTGGGACAGTCGAAGACGTCACCTTCCCTTGGGACATGCAAGGCATGATCCGATCTCTTGGAATCATTTGTCTACGTCAACAGTCCCATTGAGTTCTAAATGTTTTCCCCTTTCTTTTCCTTTGATTTATATTTCCTTTTTCGTTTGCTTCCCACTGCATTGCACTTGTTCCTTTCGCACTTCTTGATATTACTCCTTTTGTATACTTCCCGATAGTGCATTTCTCTCTTGATGTTTAGTTTCCTTTTTGTTTTCCTTTCAATTATTTCCTTTTGTGATTATGGCCGAAGAACTGTACACTCTTCTCGATAATCATCATTCAGCATAAGTTATATCCACTACGGCGGAAAAAACGGTAGCTAACTACCGTTTTGGTAGCATTACTACCGTTTTTTCCCACCAAAAAAACGGTAGTAAAGACTCTGTATAAGGCGATTTCGGTAGCTGTTACCGTTTTTTTAGTGCGAAAAAAAAGGGTAGTTATGACGCAGGAATAGGCACAGCTACCGTTTTTTTTATCCAACCAAAATCGTTTCTTTATATACTATAGCCTCTCTTTTATATTACTTTATATACTAGCACCCATTCTTTTTTTACTGCCATTTATTTGAAATAATGGTTTATTTTTTATTATAATTTCGATTTATTTCAAATAATATTAAAATATATATAATAATAATATAGAAACATACCAAAAGCAAATACTATTTAATATTATAAAACGTATATGGTACAAACCTTTTACTCAAGCTATACACGATGCCAACAACATGTTGTTATGACTTGGATGGCCTTTGGTCTTCACCGATTGCTATAAAAATATTGTGGTCAGAGAATGAAGCAATCAAATAAACCGAGCTTATTATTTTGGATAGCATACCAGTATACGTTGTGCTTGTCAATCGACGTGCCAAGCATCTTGTTATGGATCACTGTCATGACTTGGATAGCACCTTTGGTCTTCATCGATTGCTATAAAAATATTGTGGTCAGAGAATGAAGCAATCAAATAAACCGAATATAATGTTTTGGGTAGCATACCAGTATATATTGTGCTTGTTAATCAGCGTGCCGAGCATCTTGTTGTGGATCACTGTCATGACTTGGAAGGCCTTTGGTCTTCATCAATTGCTATAAAGATATCGTGGTCAGAGAATGAAGCGATCAAATAAACCGAGCATATTGTTTTTGATAGCATACCAGTATATATTGTGCTTGTTAATCGGTATACCAAGCATCTCTTGAATTAATGCCACTATATGGAACGTACAGATGTAAATACTAGATGCAGTAGAAGGAGAGTAGAGAATGCGGAATATGATTAATTAAAGAGTGTAAACATATTATAATATTCTTACCATAGAAAATATATTGCTGTAAAGTCAGCTCATAAGATTTAAAACTAATTCGAATATAATGGTAGTTGGCAGAATGAGTACATCATTAAGAAAACAATATGCATATTCTACAGAGATTCCCAGGTAGGGAGGTGGGGAACGACAAACTTTAGTGTAATATAGCTGTAAAAAATTTTCACCTTTTTTTAGTGTCTGAAAAATTATGAGATGAGTGTTTCATTCCTTGATTAAAGATAGCAGAGCTGAAGATGTGGTATACAAGATTCTAATCGGATGTTTATGTCATTGACAACCTTACATAAGGGAGGGTCATTTAGTTTTACTTCAAAAAAGTAGAGCAAAGAAAAGAAAAGAAATATAAACTAACCTCGGCATAATACAGCTATAAAAAAATTTCATTTTTTTTGGTGCTTGAAAAAGGGCGAGATGTGTGTTTCATTCCTAGATTAAAAACAACAGAGCTGAAGATGTGGTATACAAGATGCCAATCGGGCATTTATTAAGGTGGCAATCTTACGTGATGGAGGGTTATTCGATTTTATTTCAAAGGAGAGGACCAAAGCAAAGATAAAACAGCTAAAGGAAAAGAGGAAAAGAAAAAGTGCGCTAAAACATATACTAAAAATATGAGAGAACCAATAAGAGCAGCCTAAAGAATATTAAAGCCCTGGTCTGTTTCTCTTTGATGAAGGCTCATTGCTCATTCCTAGTGGTGTAAACCTATATCAAACAGTAGAAATATTATATTAATATTAAATTGAGAATAGATGAGCAACAAAAAGCTCTAACTTACAGTACATCTGTCATGATTGGTGATTCAGCCTCGTCATCTGTTTGAAATACCTCATCTTCTGAAAGAAAAGAACTGGTTGCTCCTTCCTGCTATAACATAATAAAAATATTGTATTAATTATAATGTATATTCAAATGTTTGTTAATTAATAAACTTGCCTGGCTGTTCTCTGCCATTTCTCTCTTATGAGTCTGGTTTGCACTCTTAAAGGTATCTTGAAGAATATTCTTGGCACACCACATTCTTTTGCACTTGTAAATGTGGAGTGCTATTGTCCTAGCCGTGCCTCACTGGCCACAATCATTGATGACAGGTACGTTGATTTTGTCATCATTGACCAAGAAGTGTCTTTGCTGCTATTGCTATTATTAGTCAAATAATCTCTTACCTACCCATAGAAAAAGTAATTAGAGTATACTCCAAGCTTATCACGTCAAACTTGAAGGGCGGTAGAAATGCCAGTTTGCTTGTTGAGCGCTTTGCTGTTCATAGCTTTGTCAGTTCAGCAAACAGCTCTCAGAATTATCCTAGTACAAGTCAGCCGTCCACATATAATGAAGCAAGTTTCTTAGATCTTCCAGATTGTGTAAGTGCTGCCCAGCTATGGGAGCCATTCAACTGACATGCCAGCTTGAATGATGATGACGTGGAAGGTGTCAGCAGCCCTGTTGTCAAGAATACTTTGGCAAAGTACTATGTGCGAAACAGTGGTATGAACAGTATTGAACTTGATGACCCAACGATTGTTGTTGCTTCTCGTCTTTGGAAAAATTCAACTGTGCATGCTTCATGAATGTACCGAAGAATAAAAAATGAGACCAGACGTGGCAATCATCATGTGATGTTTACCTGTCTGTACAGAAAGTGAGTATTGGTATTAGTCAAAATACAAAATAGAGATCACTCGCATTTTTTATATTTTTATCTAGCCGTCACAATATAACTATTCAAAGCTGGTTTGTTGGCACCGTGGAATTTTATTTCGAGCATAAAGAGGTTGATGGCACACCGCACTTTCTGGCATTCGTTGAAGTGATGAAAGAGCATGGTACAGCAGCCCATGACTCATCTGTGCCAATCGTAATACGGCGGTCACACAGCTCAACTAGACAAACAACCCAGTCAAAATATGCCATTATCAATGTGGATGACATTCAGCATCAAGTTGGGCTCATCCAGTACCCTCCGAGTAGTAATCAGTTCTTTATCATTGCACCATATTACGTGTTTAATGACAATCTGCGTGTGACCATGAGTAACCTTGCCACTTTATTAGCCATTTTATTTGGTATTGATATTTATAAGGAAAGAAAAAAGAAAAAGAAAATTTTTATAATGTCAAAAACAAAAAAATTGTTTCAAAAAACGGTAGTTATGCTACCGTTTTGTTCACACAGGGAAAAATTATTTTTCTCAAGAATGCTCAACATCTTTAACACCAAATAAAATGCTCATTTCAATAAACAAGGTTGCCTAAAAATTTACGGACCCTTTCTATGGTACTACAACTACCTCATTGTCAGATGAAAAGACATTCCATGCGACTTTTATGAATCGGGATCGATGACATTACCTTTCAACCACAATCTGCGGAGATAAAGTGCTCTAATAAATATCAATACCAAATAAAATAAAATAAAATAACTAATAATGTCAAAAACAAAAAAATTGTTTCAAAAAAACGGTAGTTATGCTACCGTTTTGTTCACACAGGCGAAAAATTATTTTTTTCAAGAATGCGCAACATTTTTAACACCAAATAAAATGCTCATTTCAATAAACAACGTTGCCTAAAAACTTACGAGCCCTTTCTATGGTACTACAACTACCTCATTGCCAGATGAAAAGACATTCCATGCGACTTTTATGATTCGGCATCGATGACATTACCTTTCAACCACAATCTGCGGAGATAAAGTGCTCTAAAATCATAAAAAACGGTAGTTATGCTACCGTTTTTGGCACAGCTACCGGTCCTTCCGCCGTAGTGATCTAGATTGTCACTACGTGCACAGTTGTCAATTAGTATAAAAGAGCTCCATTTTTTATTCAATAAAATACATTCAGTTTTCTCTCTATTTCTTTTGAACATCGTCCCTGAACTTGAGCTATTGTCCTGCGGGAAATACTAAGTTGCACACTGTTAGGATCTACAAGTACTGTCTCATCGTTTGTCTGTTGTCTGTTTGTTTGTTTGTCCGTTTGTCTGTTGTCTGTTTGTTCGTTTGTCCGTTTGTCTGTTGTCTGTTTGTCTGTTTGTCCGTTTGTCTGTTTGTCTGTTTGTCCGTTTGTCCGTTGTCCGTTTACCTGTCCGTTTGCCTGTCCGTTTGCCTGTTTACTGTCTTTATCTATTTCAAGTCCCGTCTGATTGTCAAATTCTTCTTGTTGGATTGTCCTGAGCGAAATCACAAGAATACAATATATATTATTTATATATTCTGACCTGTTGCACCACACACCATAACTCAACACGCGTCACATTTGACACGTGTGTTGTGGGCATGTTTGGTTTTGACCATGAAGCCGGACCAAGGGCCCGGAACAGGCCTAGGAGGGGTCGGAGGCCGGACCAGTCCGAAGAAGAAGTCCGAGCCGAGTAAGGATGGCCAATCCCCAAGTTTCTTTATTTCTCTTTCTTTTCAATTTTTCTTTATTTTATTTTATCACATTTTATTATTTCCTTTTTTATACTCTTTCCTTTTATATTTCCTGTTTTATACTCTTTCCTTTTATATTTCCTTTGTGAATCCTTTCTCACTTTCTTGCAGGATTGCACCATTCTGTACTTCTTTAGTTTATTTCCCCTACTTCTTTGTCTTACCCTTTTCTTTACTATGTTATAGTATTTTTTTTATTATATTTTTCCTTTGGCCTTGATGGCATCATTTTATTATTTTATTATTTCATTTTTCGGTTATTCTTTTAGTTATTTTCTTTGTCTATAAAAGACATTCTTTTCTAATGAATAAAGATGATCAGTCAGTTTTACGATCAATTTTACGGTTATTTTATTCTTTTGAGTTTAAGCTCTCGATCTCTGAAGAGCAGTTATATTTTGCCCGGTCATTTTGGAGATATTTCTGTTGAGTTTCGTTAGTCTTTTACTGGTTCTTTCATTGTTTCTTTTATATATTTTATTTGTCGCCCGTTCAGTTACCATACACAACCATACAAACACATCACACGTCACATTGACACGGGTGTTGTAGGGTTTCCAGCTTCGGCCACTTCTCACCCATTCACGTGACTTTCCAAGGCTCTCTCTGCCAAAAAGTGTGATGTAGCCTTCTGATCAACTAGCAACGTCACCTTTTCTCAACCGCAAGTCACTTTACTTCTCTCATATTCCTCTTTCCTCCGCACTCCTTTGATTTTACTTATTTGTCACCCTCGCTCTCATTTTAAACCCCTCATCATCATTTCCTTATTTGTCATTTGTATCTACCTTTTTGTCATCATCTCACCTTTCCCTTCCCCATATCCATGTCTGTGCGCATCAACCACCATCTTCCTTTATCTACATCTCAAGTCATTTTCCCGCACATTGGCATTTCTTTTACACTACGGCGGAAGGACCAGTAGCTGTGCTGAAAACGGTAGCATAATTACCGTTTTTTATGATTTTAGAGCACTTTATCTCTGCAGATTGTGGTTGAAAGGTAATTGTTGTGGGTAGAGTAAAAATAAGAAAGATACGAAAGAATTCGTGAGAACTTGTGTAGGGTGTTTATTATCAAGAAAAAGGTTCTCTTTCTACACAGAACTAACTACTGATATTTATATGTTTTCTGATTTATAATTCAGTATATGCTTTGGTAATATTTATCACGATGAGTCATCTTCCAGGAGTATTGTCTTTCTGGAAAGATCCAGAGAGACCTATTGATATGATACTTCTCCAGTCAGATCAGCCAGAGAGCTTTGGTAAAGAAGAGCATTTATGCTATTGGTAATATTTTAATATTCCGACCCAGATACTTGGGTAATGTTTTTAGAATTATTAATTCATTGTAGTTGTAGTCTCTCAATCAAGTATTCATATAATCAACGAAATATGTAGATGGAATATGATGATGCCATTAGATAAATATGTGTATATCTGTATATCCCATATTATGGTGATAACAATAATAATAATAAATAATAATCAATTATGTGTATGATGATCTGTGTATTGGATAATCTCATAAAGCCAGATCCGTTTGACTGGAATAGCTGAGGATATTATTTTATCCTTCAGTCTTACTCTCAGATTCAGCAGTGATCAATACTCATTTACAACAGTAATGTCATCGATGCCGATTCATAAAAGTCGCATGGAATGTCTTTTCATCAGGCAATGAGGTAGTTGTAGTACCATAGAAAGGGCTCGTAAGTTTTTAGACAACCTTGTTTATTGAAATGAGCATTTTATTTGGTGTTAAAGATGTTGCGCATTTTTGAGAAAAATAATTTTTTGCCTGTGTGAATAAAACGGTAGTTATGCTACCATTTTTTTGAAACCGAATTTTTATTTTTGACATTATTAGCCATTTTATTTTATTTGGTATTGATATTTATAAGTAAAGAAAAAAGAAAAGGAAAATTTTAATAAAGTGGCACAGTTGCCTCTGGTCACACACAGATTTTCATTAAACACATAATATGGTGCAATGACAAAGAACTGATTAACACTTGGAGGGTACTGGATGAGCCCAACTTGATGCTGAATGTCATCCACATTGATAACGGCATATTTTGGCTGGGTTGTTTGTCTAGCTGAGCTGTGTGACCACTGTATTACAATTGGCACAGAAGAGTCATGGGCTGCTGTACCATGCTCTTTCATCACTTCAACAAATTCCAGAAAGTGCGGTGTGCCATCAACCTCTTTATGCTCAAAATAAAATTCCACAGTGCCAACAAATCAGCTTTGAATAGTTATATTGCGACGGCTAGATAAAAATATAAAAAATGCGAGTGATCTCTATTTTGTATTTTGAATAATACCAATACTCACTTTCTGTACGGACAGGTAAACATCACATGATGATTGCCACGTCTGGTCTTGTTTTTTATTCTTTGGTACATACATGAAGAATGTATGGTTGAATTTTTCCAAAGACAAGAAGCAACAACAATCGTTGGGTCATCAAGTTCAATACTGTTCATAACACTGTCTCACACATAGTACTTTGCCAAAGTATTCTTGACAACAGGGCTGCTGACACCTTCCACGTCATCATCATTCAAGCTGGCATGTCAGTTGAATGGCTCCCATAGCTGGGCAGCACTTACACCATCTGGAAGATCTAAGAAACTTGCTTCATTATATGTGGACGGCTGACTTGTACAAGGATAATTTGGAGAGCTGTTTGCTGAACTGACAAAGCTATGAACAGCAAAGTGCTCAACAAGCAAACTGGCATTTCTACCGCCCTTCAAGTTTGACGTGATAAGCTTGGAGTATACTCTAATTACTTTTTCCATGGGTAGGTAAGAGATTATTTGACTAATAATAGCAACAGCAGCAAAGACACTTCTTGGTCAATGATGACAAAATCAACGTACCTGTCATCAATGATTGTGGCCAGTGAGGCACGGCTAGGACAATAGCACTCCACATTTACAAGTGCAAAAGAATGTGGTGTGCCAAGAATCTTCTTCAAGACACCTTTAAGAGTGCAAACCAGACTTGTAAGAGAAAAATAGCAGAGAACAGCCAGGCAAGTTTATTAATTAACAAACATTTGAATATACATTATAATTAATACAATATTTTTATTATGTTATAGCAGGAAAGAGCAGGCAGTTCTTTTCTTTCAGAAGATGAGGTATTTCAAACGGATGACGAGGCTGAATCCCCAATCATGACAGATGTACTATAAGTTAGAGCTTTTTGTTGCTCATCTATTCTCAATTTAATATTAATATAATATTTCTACTGTTTGATATAGGTTTACACCACTAGGAATGAGCAATGAGCCTTCATCTAAGAGAAACAGACTAAGTCTTTAATATTCTTTAGGCTGCTCTTATTGGTTCTCTCATATTTTTAGTATATGTTTTAGCACACTTTTTCTTTTCCTCTTTTCCTTTAGCTGTTTTATCTTTGCTTTGGTCCTCTCCTTTGAAATAAAATCGAATAACTCTCCATTACATAAGATTGCCACCTTAATAAATGCCCAATTGGCATCTTGTATACCACATTTTCAGCTCTGTTGTTTTTAATCTAGGAATGAAACACACATCTTGCCCTTTTTCAAGCACCAAAAAAAATGAAATTTTTTTATAGCTGTATTACGCCAAGGTTAGTTTATATTTCTTTTCTTTGCTCTACTTTTTTGAAGTAAAACTAAATGACCCTCCCTTATGTAAGGTTGTCAATGACATAAACATCCAATTGGAATCTTGTATACCACATCTTCAGCTCTGCTATCTTTAATCAAGGAATGAAACACTCATCTCATAATTTTTCAGACACTAAAAAAAGGTGAAAATTTTTTACAGCTATATTACACTAGAGTTTGTCGTTCCCCACCTCCCCACCTGGGAATCTCTGTAGAATATGCATATTGTTTTCTTAATGATGTACTCATTCTGCCAACTACCATTATATTCGAATTAGTTTTAAATCTTATGAGCTGACTTTACAGCAATATATTTTCTATGGTAAGAATATTATAATATGTTTACACTCTTTAATTAATCATATTGCACATTCTCTATTCTCCTTCTACTGCATCTAGTATTTACATCTGTACGTTTCATATAGTGGCATTAATTCAAGAGATGCTTGGTATACCAATTAACAAGCACAATATATACTGGTATGCTATCCAAAACAATATGCTCGGTTTATTTGATTGCTTCATTGTCTGACACTACGGCGGAAAAAACGGTAGCTAACTACCGTTTTGGTAGCATTACTACCGTTTTTTCCCACCAAAAAAAACGGTAGTAAAGACTCTGTATAAGGCGATTTCGGTAGCTGTTACCGTTTTTTTAGTGCGAAAAAAAAGGGTAGTTATGAGGCAGGAATAGGCACAGCTACCGTTTTTTTATCCAACCAAAATCGTTTCTTTATATACTATAGCCTCTCTTTTATATTACTTTATATACTAGCACCCATTCTTTTTTTACTGCCATTTATTTGAAATAATGGTTTATTTTTTATTATAATTTCGATTTATTTCAAATAATATTAAAATATATATAATAATAATATAGAAACATACCAAAAGCAAATACTATTTAATATTATAAAACGTATATGGTACAAACCTTTTACTCAATCTATACACGATGCCAACAACATGTTGTTATGACTTGGATGGCCTTTGGTCTTCATCGATTGCTATAAAAATATTGTGGTCAGAGAATGAAGCAATCAAATAAACCGAATATATTGTTTTGGGTAGCATACCAGTATATATTGTGCTTGTTAATCAGCGTGCCGAGCATCTTGTTGTGAATCACTGTCATGACTTGGAAGGCCTTTGGTCTTCATCAATTGCTATAAAGATATTGTGGTCAGAGAATGAAGCGATCAAATAAACCAAGCATATTGTTTTGGATAGCATACCAGTATATATTGTGCTTGTTAATCGGTATACCAAGCATCTCTTGAATTAATGCCACTATATGAAACGTACAGATGTAAATACTAGATGCAGTAGAAGGAGAATAGAGAATGCACAATATGATTAATTAAAGAGTGTAAACATATTATAATATTCTTACCATAGAAAATATATTGCTGTAAAGTCAGCTCATAAGATTTAAAACTAATTCGAATATAATGGTAGTTGGCAGAATGAGTACATCATTAAGAAAACAATATGCATATTCTACAGAGATTCCCAGGTGGGGAGGTGGGGAACGACAAACTCTAGTGTAATATAGCTGTAAAAAATTTTCACCTTTTTTTAGTGTCTGAAAAATTATGAGATGAGTGTTTCATTCCTTGATTAAAGATAGCAGAGCTGAAGATGTGGTATACAAGATTCCAATCGGATGTTTATGTAATTGACAACCTTACATAAGGGAGGGTCATTTAGTTTTATTTCAAAAAGTAGAGCAAAGAAAAGAAAAGAAATATAAACTAACCTCGGCGTAATACAGCTATAAAAAAATTTCATTTTTTTTGGTGCTTGAAAAAGGGCGAGATGTGTGTTTCATTCCTAGATTAAAAACAACAGAGCTGAAGATGTGGTATACAAGATGCCAATCGGGCATTTATTAAGGTGGCAATCTTACGTGATGGAGAGTTATTCGATTTTATTTCAAAGGAGAGGACCAAAGCAAAGATAAAACAGCTAAAGGAAAAGAGGAAAAGAAAAAGTGCGCTAAAACATATACTAAAAATATGAGAGAACCAATAAGAGCAGCCTAAAGAATATTAAAGACTTAGTCTGTTTCTCTTAGATGAAGGCTCATTGCTCATTCCTAGTGGTGTAAACCTATATCAAACAGTAGAAATATTATATTAATATTAAATTGAGAATAGATGAGCAACAAAAAGCTCTAACTTATAGTACATCTGTCATGATTGGGGATTCAGCCTCGTCATCCGTTTGAAATACCTCATCTTCCGAAAGAAAAGAACTGCTTGCTCTTTCCTGCTATAACATAATAAAAATATTGTATTAATTATAATGTATATTCAAATGTTTGTTAATTAATAAACTTGCCTGGCTGTTCTCTGCTATTTTTCTCTTACAAGTCTGGTTTGCACTCTTAAAGGTGTCTTGAAGAAGATTCTTGGCACACCACATTCTTTTGCACTTGTAAATGTGGAGTGCTATTGTCCTAGCCGTGCCTCACTGGCCACAATCATTGATGACAGGTACGTTGATTTTGTCATCATTGACCAAGAAGTGTCTTCGCTGCTATTGTTATTATTAGTCAAATAATCTCTTACCTATCCATGGAAAGAGTAATTGGAGTATACTCCAAGCCTATCAGGTCGAGGTCAAAGGGCAGTAGAAACGCCAGTTTGCTTGTTGAGCACTTTGCTGTTCATAACTTTGTCAGTTCAGCAAACAGCTCTCAGAATTATCCTTGTACAAGTCAGCCGTCCACATATAATGAAGCAAGTTTCTTAGATCTTCCAGATGGTGTAAGTGCTCCCCAGCTATGGGAGCCATTCAACTGACATGCCAGCTTGAATTATGATGACATGGAAGGTGCCAGCAGCCCTGTTGCCAAGAATACTTTGGCAAAGTACTATGTGTGAAACAGTGTTATGAACAGTATTGAACTTGATGACCCAACGATTGTTGTTGCTTCTTGTCTTTGGAAAAATTCAACCGTGCATGCTTCATGTATGTACCGAAGAATAAAAAACGAGACCAGACGTGGCAATCATCATGTGATGTTCACCTGTCCATACAGAAAGTGAGTATTGGTATTAGTCAAAATACAAAATAGAGATCACTCGCATTTTTTATATTTTTATCTAGCCGTCGCAATATAACTATTCAAAGCTGGTTTGTTGGCACCGTGGAATTTTATTTTGAGCATAAAGAGGTTGATGGCACACCGCACTTTCTGGCATTCGTTGAAGTGATGAAAGAGCATGGTACAGCAGCCCATGACTCATCTGTGCCAATCGTAATACGGCGGTCACACAGCTCAACTGGACAAACAACTCAGCCAAAATATGCTGTTAATGTGGATGACATTCAGCATCAAGTTGGGCTCATCCAGTACCCTCCGAGTAGTAATCAGTTCTTTATCATTGCACCATATTACGTGTTTAATGACAATCTGCGTGTGACCATGGGGAACCTTGCCACTTTATAAAAATTTTCTTTTTCTTTTTCTTTCTTTATAAATATCAATACCAAATAAAATAAAATAAAATGGCTAATAATGTCAAAAACAAAAAATTGTTTCAAAAAACGGTAGCATAACTACCGTTTTGTTCACACAGGCGAAAAATTATTTTTCTCAAAAATGCGCAACATCTTTAACACCAAATAAAATGCTCATTTCAATAAACAAGGTTGCCTAAAAACTTACGAGCCCTTTCTATGGTACTACAACTACCTCATTGCCTGATGAAAAGACATTCCATGCAACTTTTATGATTTGGGATCGATGACATTACCTTTCAACCACAATCTGCGGAGATAAAGTGCTCTAATAAATATTAATGTCATATAAAATAAAATCAAATGGCTAATAATATCAAAAACAAAAAATTGGTTTCAAAAAAACGGTAGTTATGCTACCGTTTTGTTCACACAGGCGAAAAATTATTTTTCTCAAAAATGCGCAACATCGTTAACACCAAATAAAATGCTCATTTCAATAAATAACGTTGCCTAAAAACTTACGAGCCCTTTCTATGGTACTACAACTACCTCATTGCCTGATGAAAAGACATTCCATGCGACTTTTATGAATCGGCATCTATGACATTACCTTTCAACCACAATCTGCGGAGATAAAGTGCTCAAAAATCATAAAAAACGGTAGTTATGCTACCGTTTTCGGCACAGCTACCGGTCCTTCCGCCGTAGTGTGACCACAATATTTTTATAGTAATCAGTGAAAACCAAAGGCCATCCAAGTCATAACAACATGTTGTTGGCATCGTGTATAGCTTGAGTAAAAGGTTTGTACCATATACGTTTTATAATATTAAATAGTATTTGCTTTTGGTATGTTTCTATATTATTATTATATATATTTTAATATTATTTGAAATAAATCAAAATTATAATAAAAAATAAACCATTATTTCAAATAAATGGCAGTAAAAAAAGAATGGGTGCTAGTATATAAAGTAATATAAAAGAGAGGCTATAGTATATAAAGAAACAATTTTGGTTGGATAAAAAAAACGGTAGCTGTGCCTATTCCTGCCTCATAACTACCCTTTTTTTTCGCACTAAAAAAACGGTAACAGCTACCGAAATTGCCTTATACAGAGTCTTTACTACCGTTTTTTTTGGTGGGAAAAAATGGTAGTAATGCTACCAAAACGGTAGTTAGCTACCGTTTTTTCCACCGTAGTGATACTTGCGGATCATTTGCTTGATTGTACCATTGAGACGCTCGCATTTTCCATTGGTTCTTGGGTGAAAAGCAGAGGTCAGGCGGTGGGTTACTTTGAGGCAGGCGAGGTAAGAGGCGACGAGCTTGCTGGTGAAATTTGCACCACGGTCAGTCAAAATTTTGGCAGGACAACCAAAACGCATCACAATCTCTTTGTGGATGAAATCGGCCACAGCTTCAGCAGACGCCACAGGTACAGCCCGTGCAATTGGCCAATTCGTGGTGTAGTCTACCGCTACTAACAGCCAACGATTGCCTTTTTGCATGGTGGGGAGTCGGCCAACAAAATCGAGGTGCCAACGCTGGAATGCACTAGGGACCTTCAGGGGATGCATCTCATCATGGTGATTACCATCTTTTCTTGCGTTTAGCTGGCATTCTGGACAAGTACTCAGCCATTCCTTGATATCTGTACGCATGGTTGGCCACCAGTGACGGGACTTGAAGAGATCAACCATTGTTGTGAATCCTGAGTGGCCAAAACCATTATGGTAATTCTGGATTGTATCGGCTCGGTGGGCAAAAGGGAGGAAAGGCACATCTTTCGACTCCGTCTCGTTGATCTTCACCTTACGGAACACCTTACCACTACAGACAACAAATTGGGCACGGTTCTTTTCAACGATACCACAAGCTTCTTGTGGGACTTGGTCAGGCTTGAACACATAGAATGTCGGCCAGTCTGATGCATGAGTGAGTGGTGTGGCATACAAGTACTCGGGTTCCAAGGATTCAGGATCACAGTTACTTTCTGGACCACCACAGCAGGACAAAGCATTGGGCACGTCGTTTTCTTTACCGGGCTTGTATTGTATATCTGGGGCGTACAGCTCAAGCTTGGCAATCCAACGAACGAGGCGTGGTGTCGGTGTGATCTGTGCACGGAAATACTTCAAGGGCAGGTGATCCGAGAATACAGTATACGGGCAGCCATCAATCAGACATCTCCAGGTCCGAAGTGCATGTATAATGCCAAGAAGTTCGCGCTCCTGAGCCGGATAGGATTGCTCTGCTCTGGAGAACTTCTTGGATTCGAATGCCAATGGGTGCCATGAACCATCATCACCTTCTTGCAGTAAAACGGCGCCTACACCAAAGTCGGATGCATCTGTTTTGATCTTGTATGGCCTGTGCACGTTGGGCACCTGCAGGACTGGTGGAGAGATCAACTTTTCCTTAATCAGCTCAAAGCTGTCCTGGCATTCTTTCGTCCAAACGATTGATCTTCGCTTGGTGCCAGTACCCTTGGTAAGATTGGTCAGCGGTGACGCCATGCTTGCATAACCTGGGATGAACTGGCGGTAGTGCTGGGCCAAACCACAGAACTGGTGGACTTCTTGCACATTGGTGGGCACAGGCCAGTCTTTCACTGCTTTGACCTTGTGGGGGGCAGGAAGGATTCCCTGGGCGGAGATCTGGAAACCCACAAAGATCAGTTCCTTCTTATTGAACTCGCATTTCTTGAGGTTGGCAACTAGCTTTGCTTCTTGGAGCAGCTTCAAGACATGGCGGACGTGTTGCTTGTGCTCAGACTCTGTCTTACTGAAGATGAGGATGTCATCCAAGTAGACCAAAGCAAAGTCATCCAGGCAATCGCCAAGTACTCGGTTCATCAGACTTTGGAATGTGGGCGGTGCATTGGTCAAGCCAAAAGGGAGAACCAGAAACTCGTACTGACCATAACGGGTATTAAATGCTGTTTTTGGAACATCAGATGGTTGGATACGCACTTGGTGGTACCCGCTCTTGAGGTCAAGACTTGTGAAATGGGCGGAACCACGTAGGCGCTCCAGGCATTCGTCGATTCGCAGGAGAGGATGGTTATTGCGGACTGTCACCTTGTTAAGCGCATGGTAGTCTATGCACATGCGCATTGCACCGTCCTTCTTCTTTACAAATAATACTGGGGCACCCCAGGGAGAAGCACTTGGTCGGATCAACTTTAAATCGAGTAACTCTTTCAACTGACGCTTCAGTTTATCCAGCTCCAGAGGGCTCATCTTGAACGGCGGCCTGTTGATTGGTCTGGCGCCTTCCGTGTCAATTACATGTCTTACGTTGCAATCAGGAGGCAGGCCAGGCAACTCGTCTTTAAACACATTGGGGAATTCTTGCACCAGGTTTTCCCAACCAGCTTCGGCGAACACCTTCTCCACGTCTTCCTTCATGTATAGCAAGAAGCTATCGGTACCGTCTTCTCTTGTCAACTTGCTTGCTTGCTTGTGCGATATCAAATAATTCAGGCATGAGGAAGTGGTCTGTGTGGTGTGCGGCATCAAGGAAAAAGTCTTATCCGCTTGTCTCAGTGTCCAACTGTCGGTGTTCCAATCTGGAACAGGCTTGGCTTGCTGTAACCAAGTACGGCCAAGGATCATGTCAAACTTCATGGGAAAGACAAAGGCCTCTACGGTATCTTGATAACTGTTAAGGGAGATTGACATGATGACCTTACGGCTAATGCGGGTGCGATGTCCATTGGCGGTTTCTACTTCACGGCCTTGGACTGGAATTACAGTTTCGGCCAGTTCAGCTGTCTCTGGTGTCACATAATTGGCGCTTGCACCACTGTCAATAAGGACTTGCAGGGTTCTTTCTTGGCTGACGGCCTTATACAGGGGGAGGTCTGTGCTAATTGAAGCATTTAACTGGTCTAGGTGTACCAAGTCTTGGCTATCAATTTCACTACTCTCAACATTGCTCTTGGTTACCACTTCGGGGACAATAGTATACTGGGAAGGAAGATCTTTATTAACATGTTCTTTATAGTTTACATCTACTTTGTTATTAATTACATCCCTAGATTCTTGATGTTCGTCATGGTACTGCAACTGTTCGGGACTGTTGCGGTTCATGCTACGCATACGTTCCTCGTCTAGGCGGCGGAAGGCAGATATGCGCTCTCGGCAGTTACGGCGGATATGGCCCAACTTGCCACACCAGAAACACTTGCGATCTCCTTGGCTGGAACCTTGCGAAGAGCTTTGACCATTGCGCTGCGACGAGCGTGGTTAGTAGTTTGATCTACCAAACCCCCTCCCCTCCATAGCATCGAGGTCCATTGGTGTGGGACCATCGTTGCACGAGTAGTCGGGAACGACCATGCGAGGAGCAGGTTGGGTGGGATGGCGGGCACTGTCAAAGGCTAGGGCAGCACGGACAGCATCTTCAAGGCCAAAAGGGTCCTTTGTGACCACGTGGGAACGGACATCATTGCGGAGACCGTTGGTGAAACGGTCAACAGCTTCATCATCAGTCATCCCGGGGATTTCCAACTTGATGTCATAGAAGGCATCAACAAAAACTTCCACAGACGAAGTCTGGCGCAGGGCGGACATACGGGCACGGGCTTGGCAGGCAGACTGGACAGGACAGAATTCTCGGTTAAGGCATTCCTTGAACGTAGCCCAAGTCTCAGTGGTGCAGTCTGAGTCTTCGATGCGACGCCACCAAGTGTCGGCACGACCACGAAGCAAGGTAACAGCATAAGTAGTCCATTGAGCAGCAGGGAGAGCTGTTATGGCAGCATAACGTTCAATGGAACGAAGCCAACCATCAATAGCGGTGGCTGAATGCTCACCAGCATAAACCTCTGGTTCCTTGGCACGGCGGACAGGGGCCTTGGTGGTCATGGCATTTTGAAAAGCCAGAGTCATGGCTTCGATCATGGCAGCCATATTGGTGGGACTGATGGGATTTTCGGGTGTACCAGGGGGAAGCATGGGAGTGGGTACGTTTTGCGGGGATGTTTCAAAGGAAACCAAATTGGGATCGGCGCGCCTAATCAAACGAGTAGCAGTAGCGCAGGTGTGTATATCAAAGGCTGCTTCCTGAGACGGGGTCAATTCCAGGCGTTGTTTGGCAGGGACAACAGGAACACAGCAGGAGGCAGAAAAACCTTCTTTCAGATGGGCAGGGAGAAGTGCAAGGACTTTCTCTTCGATTTCGATTTTTTTGAGTAAATCAAATGGGATAACAGTATGGTCAGAGGAATTGTTCATTCAGCTACCAATTGTCAAGTCTCGACTGGGTGTATCTTGCTAATGCTTGACTTAGATGAGTTTTGCAATAGATCACCACCAACTAGGACGTTTAGGATAAATAGGAATATAGAGAATTGAATGCCTTTTTATTGATACAAATCGTTGTAGTATTTATACAGATTTTATAAGTGAAACTATCTAAACTAATTACTTTTTACTCAAGATACATTGGTTATCTCTTTATGAGAGGCAATGAGAATATGTCTTGGTTTTACAAAAAGGGGAACCAATCGGTATAACCTTGAAGACATATGTTAAAAGCATTACTGATTGGGTACCTGATTATCTGGGTTATTATTCGCTATGTCAACTCTGACATAAGCACAACACCTATATCAGGAATGACAAATGACAAAACATAACAAAAAAATATACTCCAAATCTCTGATTATTGTGAGGTATTGTGGATGCCCACTACAGGGGTCGAACCTGTGGCCTTGGCGTTATTAGCACCACGCTCTAACCAACTGAGCTAAGCGGGCGGGCATACTGTGACACGGTGTGTTGTGGTGTTGTCGGCCTCAGTCGCAACCCGATTTTTGGGCCGTTTTGGGTAGCCAAGGTCACTGACGGTGCAGGTAGTCGTGACGTGGTCCTCAATTTATTTCATTTGCCGACGGCGGGCGAAGACCTTTGCACCTTTTCCCTTTGACATTTTTTTTTCTTGTCTCTAAATTTTTCTAATTTTTCCTTAACAAAACCTTTTCCCCTTTCTTTCGATTTCCACTCACACTAAAATTTAGTGTTGTGTTTTGTTGTACACTTCTTTAACAATTTTGGTAAAGAATCTCTCGTTAGTCAAGTCTACAAATCTCCCAACAATTTTCTCATTTATTTAGTTTTATTATTATTTTTATTTTTATTGATTCTATTCTATCCAATCTTCTGTCAACTCTTCCGTATGTTATTTTATGATTTCATACAACATCTTTCTATTATTTTATCGTATATTATTTTATCCAACAATTAGTATAAATATCTCAAAATCAAACACTCAATAAACAAGGTCGAATTCTGATACAAGTTTCTTCTCTGACAAAGTTGTCTGAATCCTTATTCTTTCTTGTGAATTTCTTCCGTTATATTTTGTTTCTTACCAAGTCTTCGTGGAAGATTGGTTGTTCTTTATATTTTTATTTGTACTAGTCAAGTCTTCTTGGAAGATTGACTACCCCCTTTTTTTTTATTCTCATTTGTATCCCTGTGCTGTATTTCGTTATTGATTCACCTGTGGTGAAGTTAATATCATATATTTGTATCCATCCTATTTGTATCCCCTTTTTGCTCTCACTTTTGTGAAAGCATTTCTTATTCCTGTCCTTGTAGTCACTTTGGTAACAAAGCGACTATCTTATTTACACCCGTTTCCTCCTTTTCGAACCTATTCTTCCTCCATTCCGGATTTCGATCCATATTACTACCCGTACCACTGGAAAAACGGGCTTGATTACCAGTGCGGAAAGATAAGTAAACAATAGTGTAATTACCTGAATTATGATAGACTCTACATATAATTCCGCTTGAGAACAACCTGGTCTTAGCTGCTAGCAGTATGTCGTGATAATTGCTAGCATAATTATTGAAAGAGGTGCTGCAGCTGAGGTCCAGTAGCACTTTTGGCGGGTATATCTAATTAGGTTATGGGGGGATTAAGCATTTAAATGTGCGGTTCCGTTTTGAAAGAATCTATTTTGAGAGAATAACACTGTAGTATTTTACATCTTTACTACACTTTTTTCATCCTCATAGTGTAGTATTTAATCTTCTTTATTCTTTTTGACCAATAATATATCACCCATTATTTGATTTCCCATTTATAATTGATTGGTAATGTTTTACGTTTTTATTTTTATTAGAAAGAATAGAATGTTTCTAGGTTTAGGGTCTACTATTACGCCTATTCCTATGGCCTAGCCGTTTCTACCCGGTTGCCTGCTGCTATTTGGATGGAATATTTTTCTACATAAAAAATACCTGCAAAAATATGAATATCCAGTGATTTTTTGGGCTGCGGGAGTGTTCTGTAAAAGATAAAAGAAGTGTTAATGATATGGGGTACAAAGAGAAAATTTTTGTGTGTCAAAAGATACTTACATTGCAAGAGATGGGCAAGAGTGCGCAAAGGGGACTTGAATTGTAAGGCTGGATGGGCTGTGTGGCGGGTTTTACTATAAAAAGAGAATAAAAATTAATATGGGTGAACAGAGTGATGATATATTTAATTTACATACCAGGAGCCAAATGGGTTATCAAAGTAGGGGGCATGGTGTGCAAAGGAAGCCCAAGTGAGTCTATAAAACACATAATAATTATTAATAAATAGTCTGAATAATATTTTAGATAAGTAAAAAGAGATTTATAAAGAATATTACCTTTATGATTACAATCGCGAATGATGGAGGAGGCCGATGGCGTGAATAGAAAGGGCAGTCTACAATGGAATAGAGTCAGAGAGGGAACAAGTATGATTGAAAGAAAAAATTTACCTGGTGCCGATGGCATCCTTACATAAGTTGTTTGGCCAATCTAAGAGAGAAAGTGAAAATAATTTTTATCATGATGATGGTACCAGTGAATGCGGCCAGTGAGTATTTGTCTAGATGGCCATTGTGGAAAGGATGAGTTGGAATGGGAGCGCACATCTATGAAAAGAGATTACTTTGTGTGTATAAAGAGGTATAAAAAATGTCTTACCAGAGAAAGGCGCCGATATCAAAAAGCAAACAAAAGGAAAAATAAAGGGAACCAAAGAAAAAGGAGAGAGTCTGAAATTTTTTTCACCTTTGAAGCATGCTGCGGAAAGCATGATGGATTGAGCCCAAAAACAATATCAAGGCCGATTTGCATCTCAGTGCTTCAAGACAATAGAGGAACATCTTTATAGTCATTCAAAATGCCTATATATAACGGCCTTTTTGATATTCAACCTCTCTTACCTTTACACACACACACACACACACACACACACACTTACTTACTCACTCACCCAAACAGTTTTTGTACGTATATTATATTTATTTTTATTTCAATTGAACAAAAACTAATAATTATAATCGAAATATACTTTATCATATTCTAGAAAATGGTTAACCAAAGAAGAACAATTGCTCCTCGTCCCACTCCTGCTGGTCCTACTTCTGCTCCTGCTCCTGACATGGAACAGATTATGGCAAAGCTTTCCGAGATGGAAGGCAAAATGACAAACGTCGAAGTGCAAGTGGGGTCTGTAAAGGCTCAACTCAACGTTGTTGTGGCTGGTAATGCTTCAGCCATTAGAGCAATTGGTGCATTGGGTAGTGCCCATAACACTGCTCTTGTCAACTCTCCTGCCATTCCTGTTGCACCTGTTGCTCTTCTACCAGTTGTGCCAACCAAGCAGACAAACAACGATGTCTATGTAAGTAGCAAATTATATAGTATGTTATCAATTCATTATCTCATATACTGTGTCAGACGGCGATTCGCAAATATATGTGGAAGCCAAAGTTTTCGTCGAGAATAACTGCAGAGATCTTGGCAAACAATAACAAGCCAAGGTGGAATACAGACGTTCCTTTCAACCAAAGTCCAAACAAGGAGTTAGTTGTTAGGATTCTCAACTACTTGGAGCCCAAGTTTGAGAGCAAGGGAATGAGGAGAAGTGACTTGCACAAGAATCTTCACACCAACTTCAGGAGCCAAAGTTCCAAAGACAAGAAGTCTTCTTCGGCAAAAGCTGCCGTGAACACTCGTTCAAGAAGGGCAAACCGTGCAGGCGAGGTAAGATATACTTTAAATAACTAATAAATATTTAATATCAAAGAAGCAGTATTAACTGAGAATTTTAGAGCCATTCTCGGCGCTTGAATGCCTACCTTGACAATGAGGACGCAATCAATGAGATGATGGGCAAAGATTGTGCCAACATGATCATAAGGGAGGCAATGTCCGAGGGTGAATCTGATGTAGAGACATCTGAAAGTGGCACCAAACGTGTCATCCGTACTGTTCGCCCAGGATGGAGAAGTGATGAGGTAAATAATAATAAGGCAATAACTGGGTTACGTGTCTGAATTGTTATATAAAATATTAATACTTGTATTTCAGTTTAATAGACTCATCACTATTGTTGACTCTCATGTCCTTGATGGAATGGGTTTGCATTCCCATCAATTCTTGCCTCGGGTTTTTAAGAGTGTGTCAAACTCAGCGGCCCCAAATGACGTGGTTTCCCGCCTCCCACAGTGGGCTTTTAGAAACGATGTATAAATAAAGTTGTTGTTTATATTTTCTCACCCACTTCCCCAAGAACGTAATACCGTCAATATATATAAAGTATATTTTTGGTGCCTTAATTTTGGTTATCTTTAAAAGAAGAAGATATTTTTTATTTTATATTAGGCACAGATTTTTTTTGGAAGAGGGATGACAAGCATCATTCTCTTATTAGTTCGAGTGATGTGCTCTCCAATGGCAACTTCTAACAAAATCCTGTGTACTGGCAAGATGCTGTTATGATCAGGCATGGAATATTCATTTTTGCAAACCTCAACACCTTCATCCTCACGCGATCTGTTAGAGGTTGTTGCAAACCATCTAACAAATGCGAATACATGTTGATTTTCATGAACCATGCGAGTCCAGTGGTTGGTACTAGTTGATGGCGGCGTGAACTTATGAATAAAGAGATATTGGATCTGGCCGGTATATGCGTTTACTGTCTGATCATTACTACCAACATATAACGCCTGTATATAGGATCCATGGTTGCCTAATCCATTTGCTCCACGGTAGACTTGGCCAAGTAGATCGATCGACTTCAACTTCGTTATTTGATCGTCTACAAATGAGAACCGAGAAGAAGCTTCCTGATAGCTGGTGAGTTCGGCGATGCCATATTGCTCTCTGTAGTAACTCAACAAATGAGGATAGTCTACATCCCCCATTGACGTTGTCTTTCCAAGTTGCAGAGGAAAGGCCGAGGAAGGAAGAGGTTCATTGCCATTAACAGAGATCTCTGGATTCAAGGAAGAGTCCAAGAAGTGCTGCAAGTTGAATCGGCGTTGGGTGTCTGGTACAGTGGCAGGTGAAAGGGTGGGTGAGGAGACGAGCTTGGCAAAGACAGAAGAGAATGGGATTTTACTGGAGTATCCAAGGACTGCTTGCACATAATCGGCCTTGTACGATTCTTCAACAAAATTCCTCATATACGTTGCCTCAAAACTATCCTTTCTGTTAGTGCTCACGTTCTTTAGCAAACCATTGTATCGCTCGAACCCAAAGAGCCAATAGCCATACACTGGTCCAAAATCACGAATGGTCTCGCGAAGATGGAGGTGCAGATGCATATTGCAGGTGAGGACACTAGGAGGGTAAAGACGCTCGCACTTTTGACAGAATTTCTCTAGGTAGTCATGGGCATCGTCAAGTTCTTCAAATGATAGGGATGGCTTTACAAGGAGACGGCAGGCATCGACAAAGTCCATCCAGTTTCTGAACTTGTCATTGTTGAGAACATCTTTCAGCAAGACGGGAGAGTACGCCAGCACCCAGGACTTCCATTCGTCAGCTTTCATAAATGAAAACCCTTTTCCAATTTTCGCTGTCAATGAACTGTACGAGGCTGGGAGAGTCATTTTCTTGGCGATTTGCTGCATGTCGTTCAGTTGTCCACTATTGATATCACCACCAGCAATCCACTTTTCCATCATTCTCTTTGCCGTGCCCAGAAAGAGATTGTGCATGGGATCAATGATCGTTCCACGTACTAGATCAAAGTATCCAAGGCGATGCAGCTGCGACCATCGAACACCATTTTCGATCTCCAGCTGATGCCTTTCTGAGGGTGTACTAGCACTCTTCCACACCTCAGCATGCACCCTGTTTTCGACACCATGACGAATAGACCACTCCAGATAGTTGAAACCACGAAAGTCCACACTGCTTGTCCCAGCAAGACGACTGAATTGATGACTGCATTTATAGCAGGCGTTGGTGCTATTGTGGGATGTGAATCCGCTCGTTTTCCTGGCTGCTGGGATATCACATGCCACCATTAGGAGTGCAGCACGGACGGTTGCTCCAGATCGATACTCAAAGGTTGGAATTGTCATTCCAACGTACAACTGCTCAAGGTCATCCACCAAAGGCTTGAGATAGCTGTTGATCTCATACGACTTGGGCTCCTTTGGTCCAGGCATTAGCCCAACCAAGACGACGTTCTCTGGCTTGAACCTTTCATCTCTGGGCAAGTTGTTGATTGCCAAATATATGGCACCAGAGGAGTGGGTGACACCATCGAAGGGCTGAAACCAGTCGATGTTGAGAGTCAACAGAAGAGAACGAGGGCGGGCAACAAATGAAAGACCATCACTGTCTTTCAACTCCTTCCACATCTTGCCATCGTAAACGTCACACATGGTGTCTGCCACCTTCAGCTCGTCGTTCCAGAGGCCGATCTTCTGCTCGAAACCAGGACGAAGAAAGAGAACCTTGAGTGCATCTTTGACGGACTGATACACAAAGATTTTCTTTGGAACCATGGCACCAGACGTCGACTTCTTTCTCAGCTCACAGTTACAAGTTATGTTTGCGCCTATTTTCACAGAGCTACACAAGGGAGGAACGGAAATAGATTCTTCGTAGATCTGGTGGCAATCTGGGCAAGAAACGAATCGTTTGATATCTTTGGTGATATTGCTAAAACCCGTCATCTTCTGAAGACCAGCAAGACTTGTTGGTAGCTGAAAGTCTTGTTCATAAACCATCAAGAGCTCATTGACAAACTGGATCAATACAACTGCGCCCTTGTTGACTGCATAACGGGATGCAAAAAGAACAACGAAAATGGCAATAGCCCTATGCACTGGATTTTCGGGCATACCAGGAGCACCAAAGGGTTCTGTTTTAAAAAAGGAAAATTATTAACACTCAATTTCGGCATGCTTCTTTATGATAGTTATTCAATACTGACCTTCGCCGTTGAACTCCTCAACATCAATCTCCTCGACATCACTCTCTTCATTGTTGCCATTGTCGCTGTCATTGGCAATCTCGGTGTCATCGCCATTGACCTCATTGTCAGCCAAATCATCGTCAGACATCGGGACGGAATCCAAAAAGGTAGGTTGGCCTGACCGCCCATTGTTTCCATGGATTCAGATTCAAACATCGGGATTGCTACAAATATGGAATAGATTAGTTTATTGCCCTTAAACTGGTTTTCAAATAAATATTTTTTACCCTCAACATCAACATCCATAATGACACTTTGTGTGCCTGAGGTTCAATTAAAGAATAATGGTTATTATTGCGCAGTAAATACAAAATTAATACATACTACTCTCAGTTTGTCCAGCCTCTTCAATTCTTGCTCTTTTGGCATGACGCTGATAATTGCGTCTGGATACCATAGAGAACCCTTCTTGGTTACCATTGCATTTGTTACAGTAACAGGCAGTGTTGTTTTGGGAAGCAGAAGACATATTTTGTGTGATTCGATTGTAAGGTAAAAAAGGAAACAAGTGCTTCATATGTTTTATTTGCTGTCAATTTATAGACAAAAAAAAACTATTGTATTTTACTTGTTTGCCCGAACCAATAGGATCTGTTAAAAAGTCTTTTTTTATTTGAATAAAAAAAATCTTCTGAGTTGAAAAAAAGGCCTATATTTCCTACACCTTAAAGTACTCTTGGTGCACTAGTAATCCAGCCCATTTTTCCAGTGTACCTTTCTTTTCTCGTCCACCTCCTACACACAACAAAGTACCACACGCGTCAACTGACACGTGTGTTGTGGGCAGGTTCGGTTTCGACCATGAAGCCGGACCAAGGGCCCGGAACAGGCCTAGGAGGGGTCGGATGCCGGACCAGTCCGAAGAAGAAGTCTGAGCCGAGTAAGGATGGCCGATCCCCGAGTTTCTTTATTTCTCTTTCTTTTCAATTTTTCTTTATTTTATTTTATCACATTTTATTATTTCCTTTTTTTATACTCTTTCCTTTTATATTTCCTTTGTGAATCCTTTCTCACTTTCTTGCAGGATTGCACCATTCTGTACTTCTTTAGTTTATTTCCCCTACTTCTTTGTCTTACCCTTTTCTTTACTATGTTATAGAATTTTTTTTATTATATTTTTCCTTTGGCCTTGATGGCATCATTTTATTATTTTATTATTTCATTTTTTGGTTATTCTTTTAGTTATTTTCTTTGTCTATAAAAGACATTCTTTTCTAATGAATAAAGATCATCAGTCAGTTTTACGATCAATTTTACGGTTATTTTATTCTTTTGAGTTTAAGCTCTCGATCTCTGAAGAGCAGTTATATTTTGCCCGGTCATTTTGGGGATATTTCTGTTGAGTTTCGTTAGTCTTTTACTAGTTCTTTCATTGTTTCTTTTATATATTTTATTTGTCGCCCGTTCGGTTACCATACACAACCATACAAACACATCACGTGTCAATACTGATGACACGTGTGTTGTTGACAGGTTCGGTTTCGACCATGAAGCCGGACCAAGGGCCCGGACATAGACGTAGGAGGGGTCGGTGGCCGGACAAGTCCGAGTAAGAAGTCCGAGCCGAGTGAGTTGGGCGGGTTTCCGGTGAGGTGACGTTGGCAGGGCGATCTCCGAGTTTCTATATTTTTTGTTCTTCCCAGTTTTTTCCCGTTTTTATTTTATCACATTTATTTATTTCCTTTTTTATATTATTTCTTTTTCTATTTCTTTTGTGAATCCTTGCCACCTTCTTGCAGGATTGCGCCATTTTCCACCTCTTTAAACAATTGTCTTTGTACAATGTACTTCTTCCATTTTTACTTTTATTATTTTTTTACAATATTTTTATACTATACTTTACCACACTTGTCTGGAATTGCATCATTTTATTCATTTATTTCTTTATTCTTTGTTTTACCTTGACTGCGATGGCACAATTCCATCCATTTATTTTACTATTTTCGGTTATTCTTTTTCAATTTTGAATGTCTATAAAAGACATTCAGTTTTCAATCAATAAAGGAGATCTTTTTTTGGGTTTAATACCGGTTCTATTTTTTTTTATTTGTACTTTTCGATCTCTGAAGAGCAGTGATATTTTGCCCGGTTATATTTTGGGAATATACTGTTGAGTTTTGTTAGTCATTTTCTTTATCTTTATTATCGTTTTATTATTTGCCATTGTTCGTCACTATACACAACCATATACACACATCACACGTCACTGATGACACGGGTGTTGTAGGATTTCCAGCTTCGGCCACTTCTCACCCATTCACGTGACTTTCCAAGGCTCTCTCTGCCAAAAGGTGTGACGTGGCCTTCTGATCAACTAGCAACGTCACCTTTTCTCAACCGCAAGTCACTTTACTTCTCTCATATTTCTCTTTCCTCCGCACCCCTTTTGATTTTCCTTATTTGTCACCCTCACTCTCATTTTAAACCCCTCATTATCATTTTCTTATTTATCATTTGTACCCACCTTTTTGTCATCATCTCACCTTTCCCTTCCCCATATACATGTCTGTGCGCATCAACCACCATCTTCCTTTATCTACATCTCAAGTCATTTTCCCGCATATTGGCATTTCTTTTATTTCATTGTCCTTCATCGCATTTACCATTTCACACTACATTTCATACTTATTGCACCTTCATATCATTATCTTGTCTTATCATTCATACTTCCTCCCAACACATCTTTATTATCTCATCTATTTTTCGCACGCTCATTCTCATTTACAAAAATTAATCTAGAAATTCATCATTAAGTAATATTTTACAAATCTATATAAGAGATCAAAATCTTCATCAAATAAACACTATCAGTTACCTCTCTCTTAATTTCTGTCCCTGAACTAGTGAATTGTCTTGTATAGAAATTCCTAGTCATACCTGTGCCAAGATTGATTTTTCTTTTCATCCAATTCCCTTTTCCGTCCAAATCTGTATCTTCCCAGTACCTTGCTGTCAACTTTAATAATTGTCCTGAGTGAAATTATCTAGTTCCCCTCTCCTATTATATCTCTTCCTCCCTGTTTCCATTGCTGTCAAGAATATATTCAACTGTCCCGAGTGAAGTTATATATCTCTATCCATATTTTCACCTTTTCTTTCTCTTGTCTGTTTCTTGCTGTCTAATTTTGGTTCCTACCCCTGTTATTGTCTATCTCTATCGCACCATCGTTATTGTCAATGAGTGGTATTTAATTTATTATATTTTCTGACTCGTTTTCACATCACAACAAACTCAACACGTGTCAATACTGTCACGTGTGTAATAGAGTTATTGGCCGTCGACCAGAAACACCCTTTTTTGAGTCTATTTTGAGTCACCTTTTCTATATATAGTAATTCTTCTTGTTTGTCACAATTGTATTTCCATTTACATTTTCTATTATTACACCTCTTCCAGCCCAATTCCAGTAGAAATCATATCACTTTTCTTTTCCCTTTCCTGTCTTTTCAAACTGCGCAATCCCAAAAACTGGTTGCTGATTATCTTTTCTCTTTTCCCTTCAAGATCTCTCCTCAAGTCGACACATCTCGCTAAGCAACGCCCAGCTGCAATGACTAATCACTCCTAGCAACCATGACTGTCTCTTAGAAACTAACAATAGCTCCAAGAAGTAGTATTTAAAGAAGTCCAAATTCAAGTCAAATAAACATCCAATTCTACTCTTTTGTTTTCTTTTTTGTTTTGTCTTGCCTCACTTCTAAAGTCTGTCGATATTCTTTGAGATCTGGAGGAAGCATCGTTATTACAATTGATATTTTGGCTCAATACACTACAACCACTCTCACAGCACTTGACAACTGGAGGTCGTGCCGAGGAACCAATATACTTCCCACCATCTGTGTTGTGCCCTATGTCTACCGAATCAACCGTTAACTCTGCTCGCCTGTCAAAATTCTTGGCCGCACCAGAACCCTTCTACGGAGGCCTTGGTGCAGATCCCCTTGCCTGGCTGCAACATCTGAACAGGATCCGTAAGGGTCTTAACATGACCGACGAAGAGGCGCTCTTGGTCGCAGCAACTCATTTCAAGGGGAACACTGCCAAGTGGTGGGCGCTCAAGGAGGACAATACCACTACCTGGTCTGATTTTGAGACCAAATTCAAGGACAAGTTCGCTTCTCGTGACATTCAAGATGTCTGGTGGAAGGAGATCGACAACATGAAACAAGGCCCAAACGACTCTGTCGAAGATGTTGCTGTCCATCTCCAGGACTTGTTCACCTTGGTTGGGCTGAACGATGAACATCAGAAAATCCGTATCTTACTAAAGGCTCTCAAATCCAAGATTGCCTATGACATCGAAACAAGAGGAACCCCAAGGGTGTGGGAGAAGGCGGTCACCATGGCTCAAAGCTTTGAGCTTATTGAAACCAAGTACAACAACCCAACCAGTTTACCTTCCTCGTCAACTACTCCCACAAGCAAAACCAACACGACTGTCTCCACAGAAACCGGAAGTCTCCAAGGTGCCATCTCCGATATCGCTAATGAATTCCATGCTCTCAAGGTCTATATTGTGGAAAACCAGAGTCCCAAGCCAAGTCCAAGACCACCACCTCCCAGAAGGCTGTTTAGGTGCTATGGCTGCAACCAAGAGGGTCACAAGATAACCAAGTGTCCCAACTCGCCTCCACCCCAGGACCAGGGAAACGACAATGGGCGCCAGTAAACGGGAACACTGGTGCCCCATCTTAACAACCTCTTCCCAACTCATCTGTCCATATTGTAACCGTACCGGTCTACGCCGCTCAAAAGAGGGACGCTCCTGGATCCAACTCATCTTAACCTGGCCCCTCAACAAGGAAAAAAGGAAAACTACCAGCAAACCCTGAAAATCCTCCTGTACCACCCTACCCTGCCTATCCATATCAACCTACCCCTCTTGCCCCACCTGCCCAGTTTACCCAACCTGCACCTCTTGCCCTGCCTGCCCAGTTTGCCCAGCCTGCAACTCTTGCCCCGCCTGCCCAGTTTGCCCAGCCTGCAATTCTTGCCACGCCTGCCCAGTTTGCCCAGCCCATACCTCTTGCCCCACCTGCCCAGTTTGCCCAGCCTGTACCTCTTGCCCCTCTGGCCCAAGGTGGTCAAGTAGCCAAGAAGAAAAGGAAGCCACTTCGACGTCTACCTGTTCTCACTGACAAGTTGGACGTCTGGGAGCGGCTCAAGTCTGTCGATTCTGGCCTATCCATCGCCCAATGGCTGTCCATCGATAACTAAGCAGCCAAGGACGTGCGGGATGGACTAAGGTACCTCCACGGAAGGAAGCCCAAGGTGACCCCAGCAATGGTCAATGTGGTCGACATCCAGGACGATGGCTCTGAGGAAACCAATTCCTATGACTACTCCATGGACCAAGGAACCCAAGGATCGTCAAGTGACGATGGGGGTTACGACAGTGATGATACAGTATACCCATATAACTATAACTTTAATATATTCTTGAATAGCCAACCCTTAAAAGCCCCTATCATGATCAACGGACAGGTTCTCCCCGCAGTCTTTGACTCTGGCACCAGCGTATTGGTTATCAGCAAGGATTTTGCCCTGCGTCTTGGTCTGGCCCCAAATGGCAACAAGTTGCCGATCTCTAGTCTGGACAGCGATCTCCATGAACCCTGCGACATCGTCGACAATGTCCCAATCCGAGTGGCAGGAAAGCTAAGACCTGACACCATGTGTATAAAGGATTGTCCTACTAACCGCGATCTATGTTTGTTGGGTATGACTTGGTTTAGAAACTATGGAATCCAATTATGTCTGAAAGACTCTACCATTATCATACCTACCAAGCATGGGTCCGGTTATGTCAAGCTGCAAGGAGCAGTAGGCGCTATGCAGCACCCACCCCCAGCACCAATATATCAAGTCAACATCAAGCAAGGCTATACCCCTGTACCAACATCCTACATTGAAGACACGATGTCCAACACGCCTGTGGCTGAAGAAGTCCCCCAAGAAGTGGCCAAGGTGGTCGACTATAGAAAACTGAACAGTGTCACAGTCAAGGACGCCTTCCCTCTTCCCCATATTGATGATCTCCTCGATTCTCTTGGTGGTTCCTCCTGGTTCTCCACGTTGGACGCAGTGTCTGGTTTTTGGCAGATACCAGTTTCCCCAGGGTCAATTGAAAAGACCGGTTTTGTCACTAAGCAAGGGACCTTTGAGTTTACTGTCATGCCGTTTGGTTTAACCTCTGCCCCGTCAACCTTCCAACGCACCATGACCCAAATTCTAAGTCCATATATTGGAGATTTTGTCTATGTCTTTGTGGACGATATCATTGTCTTCTCCAAGACGCTCGATGACCATGCTTCTCACCTGGAATTGGTTCTCCAAGCCTGCAAGTCTGTCAACCTCAAGCTCAAGAACAGCAAATGTCATTTTGCTAGGAGGTCCGTGGAATATCTAGGCCACGTTGTCTCTGGTTTGTCGCCATGTGATAGAAATGTCGAGAAACTCTTAGGCCTCAAGACACCAACTTCTACCAACGAGGTTCACACCTTCCTTGGGATGGCGGGATATTACAGGAGATTTATCCTTGGATATGCAGAATTAGCTCAACCTCTCACAAAGCTCCTGAAGAAGAATACTCCCTTCGAATGGACCAAAGAACAGCAAGACGCGGTAGATACTCTCAAGAACTGTTTGGTATCTCC
This sequence comes from Phycomyces nitens, assembly GCA_022702545.1. Lineage (NCBI taxonomy): Eukaryota > Fungi > Mucoromycota > Mucoromycetes > Mucorales > Phycomycetaceae > Phycomyces > Phycomyces nitens. Next base: position 113,387 of record JAHRBC010000001.1, read on the forward strand.
ACCAATCTTGGCGTTTCCCAACAGGGACATGGTCCAGATCATTACCACGGATGCATCCACCAAAGGATTAGGAGCGGTACTATCTCAAGCCCCCAAGGACAATCATGAAGAGGAAACGGTGATTTCCTATGGTTCCTGCGGGTTAAGAGGATCCGAAAGAAACTATGCAGCAACACACCTGGAGGCCCTTGCATTAATCTGGGGTGTTACCAGATTTTGCCATTATCTTGCTGGCTGATTTTTCATCCTGCATACAGATCATGCTGCCCTTCTTTACATAATCAAGAATCCTAACCCCTTGCCCAAGTTAGCCAGATGGACTGCTGCACTCATGGAATATGATTTCCAGATCAAACACCAACCAGGACAGGCCAATCCTGTGGATGCCCTTTCAAGACTTCTCCCTGACAAGGCGATTTGAGTAACAATTTTCTATAAAAACTAGCTAGTAGACCCTATTTTTGAAGGGGCATCTTTATCATCTTATGATCTTTATTTTTATCTTTACCTTGAGCTTTATCTAAAAAACTTCACAAAAAAAATCTCTATCTCGAAATCAGTTACCTTGGAATTTGTTTCCTTTTCATTCTTGAATAAATCAATCAAAGCCTTGACTCTCTCTATTTTGGCAAACTTTACTTACTAGCTGAAGGCTACTTCAGTTGGGGAAAGGGCTTCCGCCTGCCCCTCCTCTCCTTTCTGAAAAAACCCTTGGTTATTTATTTATTTGAAAAAGACTTATTTTCTGTTTAATCATCTTTCTATCTCTTAACAACCATGGAATACCCACTTTATCTTGCAATTCTCTACTATCTTACCAGAAATCACCAGTATCCAACCGACTCCACCCCAATTATAAAAAAGAAAGTACGATGACTTGCAGCCAAGTATGAGGTCTACAATCACCATCTATTTTGCAAGAACGCCCAAGGCCCGCTTAGCCAAGAACTCCTACACAAAGGAAATGCTGCAAATGTCATCACTCGAATCCACGAAGAAGGTCACTATGGAATCAACAACACCTGGGAAAAATTATGACTTCAGTACACTGGACCACACCTCTACAAACTGACCAGAAAAATTGTACAATCATGCATAACTTGCCAAGTTGGGTCGAAGAAGATCAAACGTTGCAGTGAACCAGCACACCCAATTCCAAGCCCAATGCACCCTTTCTACATGGTTGGTTGTGATGCCGTCGGACCCATAACGCCAAGCAAAGAAGGACACAAGTATATCCTTGTAGCCGTCAACTATCTCACAAGGTGGCCAATCGCAGCACCTGTCATGGATATAACTGAAGAAACCACGGCCGACTTCTTGTACAACAACATAGTAATACTCTACGGTGTTCCCAACTACATACTAACCGATCGAGGAAGCAACTTCACTTCTGGCCTTGTGTGCGAGTTCCTCTGAATGCTGAACTGTCATCATCTAACCACTACTGCATACAGACCTCAAACCAACGGTTTATGCAAGAGAACAAATCAAAGCCTTGTACAAATCCTTGCCAAGCTAGTCCGAGATGAAGATGCCCAAGGACGATGGAACGAGTTCATTAACCCTGCGTTGCTTGCACTAAGAACTATGCCCAATGGGACTACCAGTTACAGCCCCGCCAAACTCTTATATGGTTATGAACTGAGGACACCTGCTACATGGCCAGCACCAAGAAAAGATTTTGTCGAAGGCGAACTGAACAAAGAGATAGTAAACCGGGTCAAGGTGATTGAGTATCTGACAGGTGGTCTGAGTGATGAAGCCCGAAAGAAGTCTATGGAGCAGAAGGAACAAGACAAGCGGCGGTATGATAAGCAAGTAGCACCCAGGCGATATGTTGTAGGCGAACAAGTCCTGATGAGAGACCAGAACCCAAAGACAAAGCTAGCCGATTGGTGGTTAGGACCAATGACAGTAACAAGAGTGAACGAGAAGGGCACTTATCATTTAACAGGGCCCAACTATCAAAGACTAAAAGGAGCCGTAAATGGTGATATGCTGAAGCCGTTTTACCAGCACAGGACAATGATCCCTGATGTGCAAGTGCAGAGAGCAGAGATGCAGTACAGATTGTGGTTGGAGAACAATCCGCAGTAGGTGTAGTCTTGCTTTCTGGCCTTGGCCTAAGGAGGGAGCCATGTCACGTGTGTAGTGGAGTTATTGGCCGTCGACCAGAAACACCCTTTTTTGAGTCTATTTTGAGTCACCTTTTCTATATATAGTAATTCTTCTTGTTTGTCACAATTGTATTTCCATTTATATTTTCTATTATCACACCTCTTCCAGCCCAATTCCAGTAGAAATCATATCACTTTTCTTTTCCCTTTCCTGTCTTTTCAAACTGCGCAATCCCAAAAACTGGTTGCTGATTATCTTTTCTCTTTTCCCTTCAAGATCTCTCCTCATGTCGACACATCTTGCTAAGCAACGCCCAGCTGCAATGACTAATCACTCCTAGCAACCATAACTGTCTCTTAGAAACTAACAATAGCTCCAAGAAGTAGTATTTAAAGAAGTCCAAATTCAAGTCAAATAAACATCCAATTCTACTCTTTTGTTTTCTTTTTTGTTTTGTCTTGCCTCACTTCTAAAGTCTGTCGATATTCTTTGAGATCTGGAGGAAGCATCATTATTACAATTGATATTTTGGCTCAATACACTACAACCACTCTCACAACACTTGACAATACTGACACGGGTGTTGTAGGGTTTCCAGCTTTGCCCACTTTTCTCCATTTCTTGTGACTTTTCCAAGGCTTTCTCTGCTAGAAAGTGTGACGTAGCATCCTGATCAACTTGGCAACGTCACCTTTCTCCATTTGCAAGTCACCTTATTTCTCATATCTCCCCTTTTTCTGCACTTCTTTGATTTCTCATATTTGTCACCCTTGCTCTCATTTCAAACCCCTCCTATCCATTTCCACATTTATCCATTGTACACTATTTTTGTCATCTATCTTCCCTTCCCTTCTCCCCACGTTGCTGTCTGTGCGCACTTATCTTTCTCTTCATGTTATCTACCTCTTTATACCCTCTCACACATCGGCATTTCATTTTATTCATACCCCTTCATATCTCTATCTTTCTCTCACACTGCTCACTTTATCATATTCACTACGGCAGAAAAAACGGTAGCTAACTACCGTTTTGGTAGCATTACTACCGTTTTTTCCCACCAAAAAAAATGGTAGTAAAGACTCTGTATAAGGTGATTTTGGTAGCTGTTACCGTTTTTTTAGTGTGAAAAAAAAGGGTAGTTATCACTACAAAAATTGAGTGGTTTCATTCATAGCAAACTACTATATTATTTTACCATTAGTAGACTGAAGTTAAACATAATAAACTTTTTTATTTTTGATGGCGATTATATTATTCAAAATGTTCTATTGGATAGAATAATAAAGTAGAGCCTTTTAGATGTCATATTTGTTTGTGATTTATTTCTACTTCTTGTAACTATATCATTAAATTAATTGGAGCAGAAATAATAAACAAATCAATTATTATCATGTTCATTCTTATAAGAAAGAAGAGAAATATGACCAGTATGCTTGCAAGTAAATAGGTTGACTGAAGATAATGAATTGTCTTATAGTTTTATTATTATTTAACAGCATTGTGTACACTCTTGTTCTATATCTAGACATCTTTTTCAACCTAATAAACTATAAATTACAAAGATATAAAAATGACGGCAGGCATATTCTTTTGGATTATCATTTTTATTGCCCGCATTTTATCAGAGTCAAACAGCCTTTTAATACAAAGTATTTGTTTTTCCTTTTTATTTTTTATATTCTTTTGTACCTAAATATTACCGCAAAATACTCTGGTAATTAATTTTTTTCTTTCTCTTGTGAACATATTTTTTACTCAATATATTTTATTATTCATAGATAACTGCTTATAAATATATTATGGGGCTCTCTATTGCACTTGGCTGTATATCCAAAGGTAAGATCATATTATGCTAAAGCTATTTTTTATTAACTAAATCACTCTTTTATATATAGCCACAAATTCTATTTTTCTATCTATCTCAATATAATATTCTAGTAAATCTTTTATATTATAAATATGTCCTCTTTAATAACATCTATCACAGATGTCTTGCTAAGCTCTTATATGGATTCCAAATTGAAATTATCTGGCCATTCTAATGGCTATATCTTGTAAGTAAACCAATATTTTAGTATTATATATTGCCTATCTACAAATATTAATATATATCTATTAGACAGTAATCATTTGTTGGTATATTATAGAGAGTCTATCAAATGTTCTGTTTATTAGATTAAAAATGTAAGTATAAGAATAAATGGTTTATACAAAAATAATTTACTAACAATCTTCTCTTTTACTTTTAGACAGTATTGGCTTTCTCTCAGCTAGGTAAGTATCCTGGCTCTATTAAGAACCAGTTGATGGTGCTGACCAAGAAATATTGATTGGTAAAATAGATATACCAAAGAAATAATCTAGAGACTAGAATGTATAGCGCAAATGTATTTTTTTATCAAATAAAACGAAAAATAAAAATTTTCAGAATCTATTGCTCCAAAAAAAACAACAAACCAGGGAGGCTTGTTTGCATAGAATAACTACAATTACCTTGCCATAGTCTACAATCATCCTTGATGGACTGTTAAAACATACTATAAAACCCACTATAAAATATAATGAAAGATAAAACTGGTTGTTTGTAAGTGGTCAATCTCCCCTGACACAAACTGTCTGTGTATCATAAAATACAATGCAAAAAAGGGTAGATCAACTAGGAATATATTGTGGCTACAATGTATATTTAAGTTTTGTACTGTTTGAGAACATTTAAATATTCTACATTGAATTCTTGTACACCAGTAGATAGGATGATTCAGTTCACCCCCATATCTTTTTAGTCTACTACAGATCACAATTATATATTACCAAAAGCATAGTAAAACTATAGAATTAAGTAGCTTATTTTATAAGTTTTATCTACATAATACCCTTAGACTTTTGTAGTGTATGAGGCAGGAATAGGCACAGCTACCATTTTTTTTATCCAACCAAAATCGTTTCTTTATATACTATAGCCTCTCTTTTATATTACTTTATATACTAGCACCCATTCTTTTTTTACTGCCATTTATTTGAAATAATGGTTTATTTTTTATTATAATTTTGATTTATTTCAAATAATATTAAAATATATATAATAATAATATAGAAACATACCAAAAGCAAATACTATTTAATATTATAAAACATATATGGTACAAACATTTTACTCAAGCTATACACGATGCCAACAACATGTTGTTATGACTTGGATGGCCTTTGGTCTTCACTGATTGCTATAAAAATATTGTGGTCAGAGAATGAAGCGATCAAATAAACCAAGCATATTGTTTTGGATAGCATACCAGTATATATTGTGCTTGTTAATCAGTATACCAAGCATCTCTTGAATTAATGCCATTATATGAAACATACAGATGTAAATACTAGATGCAGTAGAAGAAGAATAGAGAATGCGCAGGATCTCTAAAGGTTGATGAGGTTTTAAAGGTCGGATTTAAACACTGCGTTTTTTGATTTTGATTATAGACATTACAAAAGTTAAAAAATATAAAAAGGTTTACATTTTTTACTAGTAAAATTCTTACAAACTTTCACTGCTTAAAATTGTTACAAAATCACGGAGTTTAAATGTTACACTTTTCCCTCTTTCCTTAGGCTTTCTAACTCCGTAAACTCCATATAGAACGCCAAAAAAAATAGTTCCGCTCATATAAATTTGGCTGTGACAGCTTAATTTTCAGTTGATTTATAATAGTTTTAAAATTTTAAAAAATATATTAAATATATAAATATCTTTTGCAATATTTGGCTTAAAGTAATGTATATATAGTCAAAAGACTTGTCATAAAATAGGCGTCACAATGAAATACTTCAAAATGTTTTTATATATAGTAGATAGCTTATGAATTATATCAATAAGTGATATTTATAAAAATATATATAAATTTAATTATATTAAAATAAGTCATAATATATTAATTAATATAAATGAGTTATAATATAGCAGCTGGTATGAATGAGTCATAAACAAGTGACTTGTATAAATGAGTCATAAAACAGTAGCCAATATAAATGAGTCATAAAACAGCGGCCAATATAAATGAGTCATAAAACAGTGACTGGTATAGAGGAGTCACAAAAATTTAATTTTTTATATGACTGGTTTTTTAGATAAATTAATAAATAGAGATCTAATTTTTACTATTCTTCTTTACTTTTCTTTCTACAAGTTCATCTTTTTATAATTATGTCAATCACTACTCAAGACCTTTCTTTCCCTTCACTGCCAACTACAAGATGGATCACAATGGCTACAATTGATATTGAATCTACTAAGCGGTAAGTATAATTATATATTAAATATATTTTATTAATTTAAAAAATTAATAGATATTTAATTACTATGGGGGTGTATTATCCAAGAAATCACCCAATTTTTACTTGTTCTGGTGGAAGCCCCATGGGATATATCTTTGAAAGAGATAGGGGATTCAGCTACAAATGCAGTGGTACAAACATCCAAGGACAACAGTGCTGCAGAAGAGAGAGAAAAACAGAAAGAATAGATTCTTTCTTTGCCAAGAGACATCTTCCTGTAAATCTGGTCCTGGAAGGCATGTTTTACTGGTTAAACAAGATCCCAAGAATGACAATCAGTAGCATGCTTGGGTGTTCTCTAGAAAGTACCAGAAATCTGATTTCTGAGATCCATCAGCTGATTCAAATAGATCTAATGAATGAAGACATTCAAATTGGTAAGTAATATAATTATTTATTTATATATGATCTATATACAAATATAAAAAATAGATGGATTAGACAGCAATGGTAATCCTATCATTGTTGAAATTGATGAAAGCAAGTTTGGCAAGAGAAAATACTACAGAGGCCACCGTGTTGAAGGTGTTTGGGTTCTTGAGGGAATTGAGAGAACAGCAGACAGAAAGACATTTTTGGTGACAGTCCCCCAGAGAGATGCTGAAACTCTTCTTCAAATCATAAAGAAGTATGTCAGACCAGAAAGTATTATTTATACTGATTGCTGGGCTGCATATGGAGGACTGGAATCAGTGATTAACAGTAATTATACTCATAAAACTGTTAATCACAGTGTTGAGTATGTGACAAGTGATGGTATACACACCAACACAATTGAAGGTAAACTATTATGATATAATATTAATATATATTTAATAATTATTTTATAGGTCTCTGGAATAGGATAAAAATGAACTGTTCTCCCAGATTGAGAACAAAGAAGATGATGCTTTGGTTACTCATGGAATTTATTTGGAGAAGAAAGTATGAGGGTAAACTTTGGGAAGGTTTACTTAAAACCTTAAGAGAAGTTTCTTTTGGAAATATAAATTCAGCTGCCATATTTACAGATTTTGAATTTGTTTATGATAATAATAAAGAATATGCTGAAGATTAAAATAAAATATTTTTTAAAATATAAAAAATTATACTTTATTCAATCTAAATTAAATATAAATTATTAAAAAAGACTTTACTATGATGTCGTGCCTGAATTAATGTCAGCCAATCAGGATGACAATTACACAGAGTTCTCTTTTGAGAACAACGACTGAGTTGATTCCCTTTTGCTCTCTGAAGACCTAGAAGACATTAGTTATAACAAAAGTAGATTAGAAACTGAAACAGACATTTATGATGGCTGAGTAGGTTTAGAAAAGATATAAAAGAGGACAATATTTCATTGAATAAAAAGCATCAATCTTTCTATCCTCTTTTTACTCTTTTATCCTCATTTACGATTCCCAGTGGGTTGACCAATATTGGCTGTGTTATAGTATTGGAAGAACAACCCAGATCCAAAACGACAATGAATTGAACATGGGCCATTTGTTTGATAAGTAAAAAAATTACAACTAGACTATAGTTATAATTTAGTAATTTTTATTTTTTTACATATATAAGCAGCACAAAACATGGTTTGTTAATTTAACTTTTTATTTTAATCTATAGATAGTTTTTCTGACAAAGTATTATATGCTTGTTATACAGTGAGCGGAACAAAGTAGCAGCCCAATGTTTAATAGCTGATATTGCATCATAAATAAAAACTCTCTCTTTCCCTTCTAACACATCATTTCAAAACAACATGGAACAAACTAAATGCACAGAAAAGTTCCCAAAGGTTCACCCTTCTGGTTATAAGCAAACTGATGACACAACTCGTGCCATCATTGTACATGAGAGCATTAAGAATGGAACAAGCCAAGTGGACATAGCTAAAAAAGTCAGTGTCGGCAAAGGCGTCGTAAAGCGTGTCCTTAAAAGTTACAGAGAAACAGGCTCGCATAAAGCTTCTACACGATCTGGTAGACCACCAAAACTGAATAAAAGAGACAAAAGACAGATCATTCTTGAGATTAGCCGAGATCCAACAGAGCCATTAACCAAGATCTGTAAAAACTTGGCTACACCTGTAGCAGACAAGACTCTACGCAAGTTTCTACGTGGAGTTGGTATTTACTCCCGTAGAATGATTTCAAAACCAAAGATTTCAGAAGTTAATCGAAAGAAGCGATTGCAATGGGCAAAAGAACATCTGACATGGAAACTCACAGATTGGAACGCTATCATCTGGTCTGATGAGTCCCGTTTCAAGCTTCACAGAAGTGATGGGCGCAGGAGAGTTCTTAGGCGCAACAAGACTGGTTTTCGCCTCAACTTCATCTCACCAACCGTGAAGTTTGGTGGTGGTGCCATTATGGTCTGGGGGTGTTTTTATGGCAAGGGTGTCGGAGTTTTAGATGTCATGAAAGGAAATATTAATTCCAAGAAGTACATCAGCACCTTGGAAAGAGCTTACCTCCCTTCTTTAAATGCTTTTAAGCAAGACCAAAGCTGGAGGCGTTTTAAGCTACAGGAGGACAATGCCCGATGTCACACAAGTGCTTTGACGATGGCCTGGAAGAAAGAAAATCATCTTCAGCTTATGGGTAACTGGCCAGCCCAAAGTCCAGACTTGAACCCCATAGAGCATGTTTGGGCTTACCTCAAGCGTCAGGTACGATCAAATAAGTACAACTTGATCAGTACCTATCATTTGAAGCATGCTGTTGAAAGGGAGTGGAAGAAAATACCAAAAGAGTATTTGGGGAGTTTAATCTCCAGCATGCCTAGAAGATGTCAGGCTGTTATTGATGCCAATGGTAATAATACCAAATATTAAAAATATGTATTTTGTTATAAATTATAAAATTAAAATGTTCAATAAGTGTTTTGTAGTAATATGAGCTTCTTAACTAGTATCTTTGATATGCTTTTTCAAATATGAAAACCATGCATGTTTTCAAAATATGCGGCAACTGAAAATTGGGCTGCTACTTTGTTCCGCTCACTGTATATTGATATTGATCACAAAAAAATTTCAAAACAAATAATATAACTTTTATCAAAATAGGAGTAATATTCATAGAGAAAATATCAAAATAAAAATAAATTATTTTATTGGATATAAAATTAAAAACTAGTCACATTTGCATTAAAAACTTTATCTTGAATTTGAATATTCATTGATATAACTAACAAATCGGTACTTAAATCTGGGTCCGAAAAACCCGGCAACCTTCATTCAACCATTGTTTGTATCTGTCTTCCCCTCGTTTCAATGTCTCTCCTGGTTCCATATGTCTTAGTTGACGTTTCGTATTATTGTGTGTCAGGTAAACACAATCGTTCTAGTATAAATACTCGTTAAGTTCCTATCAATAAAAAGGAGCTTTCTGAAGCTCAAAAACCTCTTCCAAATCAACTAGTTTTCTACAACTACTGGTTTTTAACCAAATTTTGGCAGGCTGGTCAATATCAATTGTCCGTCATGTCAATATCAATTGTCAGTCATGTCAATATCAATTGTCAGTCATGTCAATATCAATTGTCAGTCATGTCAATCTTTATTGGCGGATTTGTCAATCTTAATGGCGCACTTTCTAATAGTTATTAGTAATGTAGAAAATATGGATATAAAAATCAACCTATTCAGAAAACTTGCACTACTTTTGAGACCCAGATATTTATTGTTTTCATTCCTTGCTTTTCTAAAAGATGAAATTAGTACTTTTAATTGAAAAGAGGATTTAATTTATTAAGTACTATGTTATATCAAATAAACCCTTTTCAATTTAAAAATAAGGGATTTATTTTGTTAATACTATGCTCTTTTTAATGATGTTTATATTGCATTCCTGACTGTGTTATCTCTTTATTGAAATACTTGTGATAGCCAGAGAACAGTATATATAGAGTAACATTATAGATTTTTCTTCTATCAATTATTTATTAAAATATTATCAACAATGAGCAACACAAACACAGACAATAGCAAGTTAATCAACACTCCTGAAATAAACACTGGTAAATTATCAAAAGTTATGAGGTGTATCTCTCTTTGAGTATATCTTATAATGATTGGCTATATTTACTTAATGTATATTTAACAGGCTCACAACAAAGGTCAACCAAAAAGACATACAAGAAGCTCACACAAGAGCTTCTTGATATTTTCATGAATTTGTATGTCAACTGTGGCCAAAGCATCCGCGAGGCGTCCAAAACAATTGGTATCCCTGAAAGAACGATGCATAGATGGGTCAAGCGAATCGAGGACAGCCCTGGTGGGATGCCTGTCCTAAAAAAGAGAGGAAGACCCGTTCATTCCCAAATAAATGAGCAGCACCTTGGCTATCTGGAACAGACCATTGAAGAACGAGGCGAGTTGACACTCATGGAGTTGTCAAACAAGCTACACGAAGAGTTCCCTGTGGACTTCCCTGAAGCATTGTCAGTTTCTACAATGCATAAAACAATTGTGGAGAAACTTCACTTCACGTTGAAAAAGGCAGAAATATACAGAATGCGCAGGAACGATGATGAGGTGAAGCAGATGCGCTTCGACTATATTACAAAAATAATATCTGAAGGAGTTGTACATTACAACCAAAACTGTATCTTTGTTGATGAGGTTGGATTCAACCTACACATAAATCGGACCCAATCTAGGTCAAGAAAGAACACCCCTGCAAGGATTAAGGTCCCAACAAGTTCGAAAGGGAAGAACATCAGCATTTTTGGTGCGATCAGTTACAGAGGGGTGGAGTCGTTGGCACGACACATAAGCTTAAGCATAAATATTACATATCATTTTCTATATGGCCTAATATATTTTAATTGATCATAGAATTATACGGAATCAAACAATGCCAACAATTTCTATGACTTTATCGAAGACTTAATTCGTTTGATACAATAACAAAACATAACTGATACACAATACTTTATCTTCGATAATGCACCGATCCACAACACCCTAGCAGAGCAAATGATAAGAGCTGCTGGGCATGTTCCCGTTTGCCTTCCCCCATGGTCTCCGTTCCTTAACCCCATTGAGGAATTCTTCAGCAAGCTGAAAAATGGAGTAAAGAAACACAGACTCATGAACCATGACGATCTTTTGGCGAGAGTAACTTCTTCCTGTGATACAATCACTAAAGAAAATTGCCAAGGGTGGATTCGCCATAGTCTAGAATTCTTTCCAAAGTGCCTGACCTGAGAGGACATGATGTAAATAAATATATTTTGTAACAATTTATATCATTTGATTTCTTTATCAAAAATGACCATCAGTAATAATTATTGGAAAGTGCGCCAATAAGATTGACAAATCCGCCAATAAAGATTGAAATGACTGACAATTGATATTGACATGACTGACAATTGATATTGACATGACTGACAATTGATATTGACCAGCCTGCCAAAATTTGGTAAAAAACCAGTAGTCTCTTTTCCAACTCAGCCTCCTAAAGTCATTACAAAATATCATTCTAAACATTTTTGTCTAAAAAACACTATTCAAAAATCTCTCATTAAAAACCACACGTCAAAGTCTCACTTTATTTTCAATCGACCCTTTTTATATCTCTATTCTACCAAATACCTCAGCGCAAAAGTAGCGGTTGACTACCTTCTATTGCAAATTGGAACCTATCAAAATCTTGTTTTTCCATGGATAACCTATTAGAAAGAAATATATTTTTTTCTTGCATGATTTGAACAGGACTTTTCATGTTCAAATTTTTACATTTTGTTCAAATATTTTTTGAGACTTTTTGACGAACATATCCAATGATGCTTATTAAAAAAAATTGAACAAAGCGCAATATTTTACGGTTGACCAGGCCTTGACGGTCAAGTTTTCTTGGCTCTGATGTGCGATCAGATTCATAAATGGATTGTCCGAGTTTCTAAAGGGGATCCCTTTTTAGAATTATTCTTGCTTAAACGCGTTCCAAATCTTGGTGCTGTCAGTACCTAGTTACTTATCCTCGATTCTTGACGTCTCATCCTTTTTTCCTTTCTATATATCATTATTTCGCATGTATTATTACCAGCTGTATGTTTTATTTTACTTTCTTAAAAGCCGTTTTCCCCCACTGCGGTTTTTTTCCGTGCTCTATTTTCCTTCTCGCTGACTTCTCTCTCTGTCATGCAGTGTCAAAAATAACTACTTTTTTCTTTCGTTCTTATACCTTATTTCTTTTCCCCCAGTATTTAGGGGTTTCTTTTTTATTATTTATTTTATATATTTTCAATTATTCTTTTTCGTTCTAATGAGTGACCTATATGCCTACAGGCGCCAGGCCTTGACACACCCGCAAAATAAACAAAATACTTTTACCTGACCAGGCCTATTATATTATGATTAGAATACTTGCATAAATATATATCCCAAATTTTAGATAATTAAAATTTCAAAGCTTAAAAATATAATGTAAACTGGGATTCCACTAATACTTGTATCTAAAATATTACCATTTATAAATCTCAAATCTCTTTTATTATATAATACGCATTATAAAAATATTGCAATTAGATATTTTAGAATTATTAAAAAGTTTAATATACTATAGTACATATTTTTTTTTGTAGTGACTATAGCTTACCGATTATCTATTTTAGTTCAATTTATGATTCTGGTTGCCATAAAGCATTTGATGCTCAAAAAGACTCCTTTGCGTCCAAAAGGATTCAGTGTTTAACAAAGGGTGAAGACAATATTTGACTTGAATGTGCTGTATTATAGACTGACTCCAACTTAACAAATTATTGAATCTGGTTTTAGGACTTTTCCATATCAATGGTTCCATAAGACTAAATATCTGGCCGGTATTGAGTCAAAAAAGATTGCGTATAATGTATAGACTTATAAACTTCAAATGAATTATTTGTTCGTAAGCTTCGGCCTTTTATCACTGGTAAATAATTTATGTTTATTCTTCTTCTTCATCACTAGAAAACCGTCTACGTTTTGGTCTTCGGATTGTTACCGTTTCGTCTTCGTCTTCTTCCTCTTCGTCTTCCTCCTCTTCTTCTACTTGATCATCATCGTATCTTTGATCTTCCTCCTCTTCCTCTTCCTCCTCTTCATCCTCCTCATCGCTATAGCTGCGCTTATATTTATTCGACGAGCCTCGTTTTGCTTGAGATAATCTTTGCTCTCTTGATCTTTCTTCGTCTTCGTTATACTCGTCATCATTTACCACAAAATCTTCCTCATAGGTGTCTTGGTGGTTTACGCGACCTCTTGAGTAAGACATTTCTTCATGCCCATAATCACGCGTATTCGAATGGCTACCATAACGCACGTCTGTTTTTTTACGCTGATTTTCTAATTTCTTTTGTGCTCGCAAACGTTCGCTTTCTTTAAGTTCCAGTTCTTGTTTCAGTTTCTCGGGATCCTTTTCAGTAAAGAACATCTTGGTCTTGATCTTCTTTACATGCTTATTCGCAATTTGTGCCGTTAGATGGCGGTGAGTCTCACTCTTAAGATCAGAAGGTCTAAAGGTCATATGGTCTGTGATCTCTGTATGGCTTTCCAAAGCTCCTAGCTGTTCATGTCGTGCAAGCATATAAACGTGCTCCTGTGGAGCAGCGACCTTTTGAGTTGCATCAAAACATTCGTTTCCGACCATTAATGACATTGTACCATCCTCCCATTCGACAAGGTGAGAATTGGATTGTGCTTCCTATGTTGCAAGCACATTTAGAACTAAACATTGTATTCATATTATCACTTACAAGTTCACCCTTATCATTCGTGACCTTGCGCCAGCGTATTGTACTCTCTACTTGTTGACGAACTACTTCATGACATTGAGCATCTGTAAGACCTTCTTCGGTTTGGATCTCAAATGAATCTGGTTTGAACCGATTCCTGTCGATATCAAGAAACTTGGGCAGTTTTGTCCAATAGTACTACTTGCAGAGATATCAGTACCAGCTCATTCAAGAAATCCCTCTTACTTTTCCATCGTCGCTCTGAGGTAAAGGCAGGGCAGGCATCTCGAGTGAGATCTCAATGCGCTTTCTCTGAAAGTCGTCGTCTTCGTCTTCATTCTCATATTGATGTTGATATTTTGGACTAGCAGATTGTTCTTCTTCACTTTCATAATGAGTATAGCTACAAACCTATTAGAATTGTTCATTCCAGCATGAAAGTGTACCTCTTTGTCCGTCTCGGTGATTGTGGTTTAGCTACTGTTGTGTCTTCTTCATCACTTCCAAAAAGGTCGTCTGCACCAGAAGCCTCTTCCTCTTGATCGCGGGCATTAGACTGGGGTGTTAATGTCTTGGACTCCCTTATGGAGCCATGTGAAGATTGTGAGCGTCCGTCATCAATGTCGGAAGCCTCATCATCGGATCCGAACAATTCATCAAAGTTGTGATCGTCAAAGCCAGTTGGTGTGTCGTTATCATAAGCCATACTTCAAGTAGACAAGCAATCAAAAGTGTATGCAAAGGATGGACATGTACTCGGACTGCGTCACCAACTTGCCGCACATTTAAAATAAAATAAAATAAAAAATAAAATAAAATAAAAAATAGAGACCGAAGCTATTTGCACACAGTTCTTGACAGATGGTGCATTGGGATCTTGGTCAATTTAAAGACATGAAGATTTATATGATAGATATGTTTTTACAAAGAAACCAATGTCATAGAAATATCCCAATTGGAGCATCTGGTGGCCCCCCATTTTTTTCTTTTCTTTATGGACTTCATTAAATAGGTTCATAATATATAGATGAGTGTGTATGCGCATTATACGTTTCTTGTGGATATCTTGGAGGCACAATTAGGCTCTCTTATGTACATAAATCATTTGATAATTAAGTATTGTCTCATAGTTAATTTCCTACTGGTCGATTGGAACGCACTGAAGGCTTTTTGCCAATGGACCCACGACATTTTTCACTGCCACAGTGACATATCTGCTGGCTTTCTGCGTTGCCAAAAACCGAGAAATTATAATCATAAAAGAGTTCTGAATTGGCAGGGATGTGTCTTGATGCAAACACACCAACCGCAAGTTCGCCTTTGAGTGCCCTGGTTTGGTAGATAAGTAAGAGAGAAAAAAAAGTACCAAAGGCCAAATCCAATGTATCTTACCACTTTTCAATATGACAGTTTGGGTCACAGCTATGATTTATAAATCTTGCTTCGGTACCCTTTGAACACGCATCCACTACCTCTCCATTTTGATAGTCAAGAAAGTAAAAGTTCTTTTGGTCTGTATAGACTGTACGCATCCGTTCTTCGCACATCTTGTGTGAAATGACTTCTCCTCGATATTCGACCAGCAAATCGCCTCGATTCACATCAACCAGGGTTCGTAATCCCCAGCCCCTTTCGCGTGTCTATTGGGTAATATATGAGCGATCCCATTATTGCATCTTTTTTTTTCAAGACACAGTACCAAGAATATCTGGAGTTCCTTTGTGCCTTCCTTGCGCTGGAATCTTTGATTTGAACATTGGCTCTTGCAAGGACATGATTTTGGATCGCATTCATAAAATAACATTCTAAAACAAGATTAGCAGAGCAGAGCAGAGCAGAACCTCGCATCTTGATTACCTACCTATTCAAACAGTCTTCGCCACAGCCTTTACTGCCATCAGGAGGAGGAACACACTGACACGGTGCCTGGTGCTCGGTCCTGTTTGGTTTTCGCCCAACAAAAATATCTAATTGGTCTGTCAGTGCTATATAGTGCAAGGGTTGGACTTACTCGATCTCAGACGGGTAAAGATTGGTTTCTTCAAGGACGTAGGCCGTACTCCAAACTTGCCTATCAAGCCTAGCTTGTATTCTTCCATGATATCGGGTGGCAATTGAAATTCTGCATAAGAGTCTATCAAGAGTGCTCCATGGTGAATAGGCATGGGAAATTTAAATGTCTTTTCACTGGTGCACTGAAATGGAGCTTCGTCCTGCTTCTTGGATCCAGCCTTTGTAGGGGTTTTTACGAGTGTCTTGGGGGGTTTTGTGGCGAGTGATGGGATTTTGTACTGGAGAGAGTATAAAGCGGCCTTGAGGAATTTTTTTCGTTTGTGCAAGAGAACATGGCGTACTGGTGCTCCTGGCTCTATTGCACCAGAGGTTTCAATTGGTATATCATTGGCGTAGTTGTCCTTGATTCTTCCTCGAACATTTTTTGACCATCGCTGTCCACACGCATTACAGAGGCTACCAGACCCAAATTATTCTTTGGACTAGAACAACAGAAACCCATGGATTCCTTACCTCCTTGGACCAGAAGGTCCTCTTCGCCAGAGACCAGTGATTATCCGGCCGCAATCTTTACAGCCATTTGGAACAGGAGCAGCCGAGTCAGGATTATTGGCAGTCTCTAGGGTCCTTTTGCTGCTGGGCTCACTATTTGCATGTTCACCTGCTGATGATAATGATGATGTTGTTGCTTGTGCTGTAAAATGGCCATATGTGTTGGTTATTAAGATTTGCCTTGACCAACCAACTTACGCTTTTTTGCCTTGGGTTTGATCCCAACATCCTTTGCTTTGTCCTTTCGCTTGCTGATTGTTGCATGTACTCGCTTAAGATTAGGCTTCCTAGGCTGTCTAGTCCGATTCTCAATTATGGGTGGCGGATAGTGCACATTGTCATATCCTTCATTGCATTTTCCACGACTCTTCCAGCGAAGATGGCATGCGTTACACAGACTATACCAAAGATCAACAAATGCTTGCTATTTTTTGAAAACACCTTTTTCTTCTTGTTTCTTTCTTACGTCTGCTTTCCAAGAGGTCCATATCTCCATCGACAGGTCTCTGTGATACCGCAGTGACGGCACCAGATATCCGGAACCACACCTTCTACTACGAGATCAACAACTTTTGGCGGCGATTGTAGTTGTACTTTTGGCACCGTTTCAGCTGTTAAAGATGTATCCTCTGTCGTTGGATTCTCTGGTAATTCCAGAATCTCTGGTTCTGGTATCGGTGGAAGTATCTTTCGATGCTTTTTTTTAGATGGGCCATCCGCCGTCTCTTTCTTTACAGATTCCCGAGCGACCTGGTCCGATTTACGTTTTCGTAATACTCTGGGTGGTCTTGCTGTCAAGATGGTTGACTTTGGTGATTGTGACCCGAGTGATGAAGGTGGAGAGGGTAAAGAGGCCGTATCTTTAGAAGGACTGTTTACGTTTTTGATTGTGTCTGTGGTTGTGGTTGTGTCTATGGGTGCTTTGTGTAGATCACCTATCAGGCCATCGGATAAAGGTGATTTTGGGGACAAGATTTCTTGTCCGGTGGTGGTATTATCTCTAGTTGTATCAATGGTATCGACAGTTTTGATTGCCTCATGGGTTTCTTTGACAATTGTTTCCAAGACAGCAGTTGCTACAACAACAGACTCTGCCACACTTGTCATCTGTTCTGATCCATTAATGACGATGGAATCAGCAAATTGCATGCCAGGTTCAGGAACCACTATGGTTGTTTCTTTCATGACTGACGTTCAGGGTGTTATTGCAATGACTTGGTTCTCTAGGTAATGTTGTACCTTTGAGGCCTTTGGTGGTAGCAGAAACGCTTTCTCTCGTCTGGTTTTCCAGGGACGCGTTCCAGACCAGAACAAGGACCTTGGAAGCTGCCGAGAAAGAAAAAGAGGAGAAAAGAAATGAGCAACACAGATGCGTAGACTGAAAAAAGAGTCACACCAAAGAGTCCAGGACGGTACCTGTAAATCTATTGGGTTTCTCTACCTAATTTGTACACTGCATTACTCTTTTATATATGTATGTATGTATGTATTGTTATAAAATGGAAACTCTGACCAATCAATTCCTCGTGTATGGATCTTTTTGTTAAATAGAACAGGGCATGGTACTTTTTGCAAGAATAATTGTTGTGTTTATACAAGATTACTTGGTTAATTGGCAATATTCAACCTTTTTTTTATTGGTGCAAAAGGTTTTTGGGAGAATCTGAAACTGGCAAAGGCTTTTCTGTTATAGCCAAACCTGAACATGTTGGCTTCTCAATGTAAGTCTGATGCTTATATTATAACACTAAAATATTATGATAAGACTCTGGCTTGCGGGGAAACATTCCTAGATTATTACAAGGTCATCTCTGTACACATTTTATCCAAAAAGAAATGGCGCATGATTTTTTTTAAAAAATAGAGAGAGAGAGTAAAGGCAATAGAAGTATTGGGTGGAAAAGACCATCATCAAGACAATAAACACAATTCATGTCAAGTTTAAACGGTAAAGATAGATTAAGGTATATTATATTAAATCAATGACTCGATGGAAAAAAACTATAGGCATGCAAAGTATATCGTGGACAAGTGATAGCTTTTCAGAATCACTTTACTGAATTTCTGGACAAGTATGATGTTTTCTTTAGCCTCTTGACTTTTACGCTTTTTTTTAGGGCAACTGGTTGGTGAGCATTGTGAATTTCTCGAACCTAGTTGTCTTTATCAAGTAGATGTACAATAGAAATCATATTCAAGCAACCGGCCAAGTGTTTTCTGTAAAGACGATGTGGAAATACTAATGTACTCGAGATTTTTTCTTGTTTCTTTTGGTTATTATGTCTCTTTTAATATAGAGTCAATATATCTATATACATGAAAGCATCATCATGAAGACTCGAGACGTCTTTGAAAACCATGTCTATAATCGATTAATAACATTTCATATCTCTTGCACAGTTTCTCATGATATAAGCATCATCAGTCCAGAGAGTGCGATTCGAATAGTATACTGATAAACATTTTTCTGATTGTTTCTTGCTAAAAGTATAATGGGTTCAATACTTATAGCCAAAAGCCACCTAGATATACAATTGGGAAAAGTATATATATATATATATATAAAGACCATAATAACAGTTGGTATGATCAGCTAATCAGAAAAACCGATTGATTTGAATAAATGCATTAAAGAAAGAAAGACTTGTTTGATTATATATCTATCTATCTATTTAATACAAGATATTAGTGCTATTACTTGAATGTTTTGTGCAAACATTGTCAGGAACAGGGATATACAGGGAGAATAAATAGAAATAAAAAAAAAAAAGCCCTTTATTTTTTATTAAGCATGTTGATCAGTTAATCGTTTAGAATTGTGTTTAATGGGTATTTATATATATGCTTTTAAAGTGTCCAAGAGGCATAATTATAATATTGGTTGTACCAAGATATTTAAAAAAAACTGACACTTCAATGGTTCATTTGGCTACACAACGGAATGCAATCTTATTGGTTATTTAAAGATTCAAATTTGTTCGACTCGGGAACCAAGAACCTTGGTTCCTTGCAAACATATCTTGAGTGTCAATCAAAACAACAAGGAAAATCATGCCTTTTGTAATTAAATGCGTATAATCTAGTAACATTTAGCTTGCTTGAAACTGATTGGGTCAATAATGTTCCAAAGACCATATTATATATATATATTGGGAACTTGGGCAGTGCTATACAAGTATTCAATTGTACTTTGTATATCTCATAACTACCTTTTTGTCTGTAGAGTGCACTGTTGAGCTTAATGGCATGATATCTGTGTTGCTCAAGATAGGCGCGAACAAGGAAACCTCTTTCTTAATATTCAAAGAATATCTCTGTAAATTGGTTGTCGAATGGGATCATGTAAAATAGTATATATTGCTACTAGAAAATACTGGGATTATTATTACCAATTCATAATTGACTGTAGTAAGGGGTAAGTGTCAACCAGATTTCAACTGACAAGTGCTGAAATATAATCCGAGGCAAATTATTCATATATTTTTTATTTCAAGGCTGCTTAAAAGCTGCACAGACTTTGGTTTTCCAGTTTGAATAAAGTCCAAGACTAATGTCTGGTTAAATTGATCATATAGCCTAAATGTTTACTCTAGGACATAAAAGTGACAAAGATAAATAGAGAGAATACAGTTGGTTTTTACGAGTATGACGCTATTTTTTTCTTCTTCAAATCAATGAGCTGTTTTCTTTGATACCAGAATATTCAATGGAAATTATCAATCTTTTCATGAAAATGCCATGGTTGTCTTTGAGTATTAGATATATGTATATTCTGAATGAGCCCTAAAGTACAGAAAATGATATTAATTGGATTATTATTAGCTGTAAAAACTAATATCCGTTTTGCACATCTTGCCAAATTAATATCAGGGTATTTTATGGCACAAGATTAAAATAAAGACAATATGATTTATTTTCTAGAATATCCTTTGCTGGTTGGTTTGTTAAATAAGAGAAGCTAATATTTGATCACAGCATAATAGACTGCAATATGACCTTGGGTAAACAAAAGAGCCACAGTCATGCTATTTTAGAATTGCTTTTTGGTGTGATCTATATACACACCTTTTTGTCAAACACAATTGAGTTGGTAAAAAACCATTTTATTGTGACCATGTAGCACACAAACTTTAAAGAGAACAATACCACCAACTCAGTTCAAGATTATCACATTTGCATCGATCAATCCCAAAGGATTAATTTACCTGACCATGGGCACTTTGTGTATTCAAATATAAACAATTTAATAGTTGAATAGCCTTTGTAAAGTGACTTTAGTGCCCAAGATTTCGACTCTTAATTGTTTTCAGATTGATGGCAATAGTGCTATAAAGGCATTTGTTTAGTCCTAAAGCAACAATAACCAAGGACAAGGTCATATTTGGATTCACGGAACTTTACAGACCAATGGTCCTGGTAGGACAATATTCACAAGTGGTTTAACAGCCATTTGGTTTTATTATATTCCGAGTAGGGGTTGGAAAAGCAAGCTATAGATCCTGTTGGTTACTACAAATGAATTTCTTAATCTTTATGCTGGGGTTGGTCCAGCCCATAAAACCACGCTGCTTTGTGTTCATATAGATCCATTGCTAGAGTGGCTTAAAGTTTTGTTATGCCAGCAATACCGAAAAAAAAGTGATTTCAGACAATAAGGCCGTGGCCACACACGGTCTTTTTATTTACTTATTTATTAATATTTCTTACCTAGAGATTGCTTCTTGATCCTATTTGTCGTCCCTTTTTTTTAATTGAAGAGAATGAGATTGAGCCAATATATCTTTAATCTGAGGATAGACTCTTTGCTATCAAACCAATAGGTTTCCTTGCTCAATTTTTAACCAAGAGACCTCTAGAAAGACATGGTCCACAATGCATGTAAATATATATATATATAAGAGCCATGTAAATGTTGAAATGGATTATTGAAATAGCCACTGCTATACATTTAACCCTAATGATGAAAAAAAAAAAACTAGATTATTTTATTTGGTTTTTAGTACATGCTCAAATACACATATTGCCACAAAACAATTTGGTATTTTATAGTGACAAGATATTGTTTGAGCCTCAAGGCAATTCTTGATAATTTGCACAAGTGCATGGCTCTTTTGCATTCATCTCACTTTGGTCGATTAAAGAAGTCTTTAGATCTACCCCATCTCTTTCCAAAGAAATGGCCACAAGAATTGCTTCTTGGGTTCACAAACTATACATTTTAGAAGTCAACAATAACAAGTGGTAATGTCCTCTTTTCGCTTTATAACAATAGATACCCATCAATTATCTGAAAAGGCTCCATACAAAAAGAAAAAAAAGCTGGTCAGGACAAGAAAGGAACTTTTAAAGAAATGACTATTACACTTGACAGGCTCGGTTATAATATATATATATGTTGCATCAACTCGTGGCAATAGCCATCCTGCTATATTTAAATCCCATTATTAAGAGTGCTGGTCAAAGATCAAGAAGTAAAGTACACATACCTCTTTCTAAAGAGCAGGATGGTTGGTGAAATAATTAGGGATTACACTCTAGACTGTCAATATTGAATATGTTGCTCATAAACACTGTTTATTTCTATAAAGTGTTGATGAACAAACACTAGAAAAAAATACACAGAATATTCTCTGTTTGGACCAGTCTGTACTTGGGTATAAGGGAATGTATCACAAGTATGGGTTTCACTTGCTACAACCTGGGGATACTCACCAGACTTGCTTCCCTATTCTCACGTACACAAGAGACATCAAAAGTCTGTGCTCTTTTTATTTTAGTACTCAGAAACACTAATTGGCTGAGGGGGTTTTCATCTAAATTTATAAAACGATGATTGGTTGGTTGGTTGGTTGGTTGGTTTCATCAAGTAGATATTCTACTGCTTGTATTCTTGCCTGTTTTGTACATGAGGCTTAGGATCAATACCATTTGCCATTTGCCATTTGCCAATGTACATATTTTATTGGACTAAAGTATTGGGACACTCAGAGTGTTCGTGTCTTTGGCAGTAGCTGATGAGCTGGCATGTCCTCCGGGTCAGACGGTTCTCTATTCAAAGCACGCCACAAGAAGCACAAATGAATGTGAGGTTCACTCTCTAATACCACTGACAATTTACAATAATGTCACACTTTTTCTTGATCCAACTACTCTTTGCGATCAATTTCACCATTCAGGGCAAGTTTTCTGATTGTCTATCAACCACGAGGAGCACAGAATCCAGATTTTATATATAAAACGAAATAAAAACGGACTACTGTGCCTATAACACCACGCCATCAGAGCCACCGTCACCTGATTACCATTATATCTTGAACTTTCTTGATGAATCAAGGTTGAGTGTGGCTCCCCCGTACAAATGGTCTTGATCTGTCAATATAATATACTTGTATATTGGATCTAATTATCATAAATACAACACGTTTGACACTTTTTATCCTTTTTCAAACAGGCCCAATTTACCAACCAATAATCATTCATCTCTTAAATAATAATATTTGTACATATAATAGGATATTTAATTCACGAGTAGCTTTAGCAAGATTAAATACAGAATTGTCTGATTTAAAAATTAAAAAAAAAACCCTGATATTTTGGTTGTACTCGGTCCCCCCCTGGACACTCTGGCAGCAATAATATTATTTATGATTACCAAAGATACACGAGCCACCTACAGATTAAGAAATGGTCAAAATAAAGAGGTCAATATGGTCTAGAGGGGTAAACATAGTTGCTTGCAAGCAACACCAAAAAAAAACAAAAGCAAATTGTGGCTTTGTACAATTTATGACTGATATATATATATGTATATATGTATATGTATATATTATTATGTTTTTAATATGTATGTATAGAATTATTAACTTGGGCCGTGGCTTAAATATAAAGAATAGACCAACTATGCGGCCAGTATTTTGTGTAATAGATATGTACAATGAATGGTAGTAATAAATAAGTTGGTGATGTTAGGCAACGGGTGACACTGTGGGAGAATTGTCTCTGCGTGAGAATCCGAGCTTTCTAAAGAAGATTGTGACTTGGGAAGGGCTGCTTGGACATTCTTTCCATGGCTTGTTGAAAGGCTTTTTGCGCTGGAGGTCTGGGTGGTCCTTTTCTTCGTCGTGGTGTACACAGGGGTCAAAGATACATTCAAATGAATCTTCAAGGGTGTCTCGGACAAAGTATTGGACAGCCGGGGGTTCTTTGCTGATGGTGACCTGGAGGGATCTTTTGCGCTCTCGATGGGGTTTGTAGTGTTTGTCAGGGACAAAGGAAGTGAAGCGACGTAGGAAGAGTGAAGACATTGGAAAAGAAGTATTATTTTTGTTCTCGATCTACGATTAATTGTATTTTATACACCAAAAATAAAAAAAAAAGTTTTCTTTTTTAAATATAGTATATTTTAATATAATACTAAAAAAAATAATCTATATTTAAGCAAGACATCCAATGATACGCCTGGGTTTAGAACCACCCCATAACTCACAATTTCCTCTTCAGTCGTATGGTCTTTTTTCGTCGTCTTTCAGGTGGATGTCCCACTGCGGGTGTTTTGAGCCAATAGAGAATTCAAGATCCTCCTTGGTGATGGAGTCCCAGTACTTGTAGACCATCATGACTGCCAATAGATTGCACATGCTGCCAAAGAACATGCCATCCAAGTAGTGTTTGACTTCTTCGCACAGGGCAACCGAGAAGATGTGCATGACAACCTGGCCCAAGAGGAAGAACAGGGTCCCAAACACAATGTCTCCGAGGGGCCACTGGTCATTGAGGGTATAGACAACCAACACAAGTTGGGAAATGATGTAGATCAAAAAGGTAGCCCCATTGACAAGATAGTAAATGATCCAGAGAATGGTTGGTGTGGTGTAATTAAAGGGTCCGACATTGTTAAACGTTGCCATGGCTACCAGAGCCACGGTCATAAACATGGCAGCTGAACTGATGCGAATAGACTTTTTGCTGTTAAGATTTAGCTAGCTCTTGTCAAGATTGTTTTACCCAGAGACTGATCGGTGTGCCGTCTTCTGCAAACTGGAAGCCAACAAAGCCATTCAGCAACAGGCACCAAGACGTTGTGCTGACGAGACCCAAATGGGCAGCTGTAAAGAACTATAGTAATGTTAAATGTTTATCATGACATGCATTACTTACTGGGTAAAGAATGGAAGCAGTCGGAATGATGTTGGTGACCAATAGCATCTCCAACGAGACTGTCACCAAATACAATTGAAAGAACATGGCTATCTCCTTGCGGCCTAAAATTAATCGCATGATGAGCCTTGTCGGACAAGTGATCCTGTCTTACCTACAGCAGTATACTTTGTCTTTACACTGTAGATCATGACACTCGTCATCACAAGTGCCACCACGTCCATAATCAAGGTCGCTAGAGAAGATGGTCAACATTCACCCCATAGTCTAATGACATATCTACCTGGCTGGAACACAAGGACGCCTGCAAAATCCACATTGCGTGAGTAGCAAAATGGCTCTATGCCATCAAACTTGCCAATCAACGGACACAGCGTCAGGGCGACCGTCTGGCACACCCCGTCAAACTTGAACATCTGGAACTTGAATGGAATCTTTACCATGTTGTATAAACAACAGCCATTATATCAAATATCTATTATTTATCCCATCCTCTTCATTTCAAACAGGACCAATTCAAAAGAGTCACGCTATTTGGCTGCCTAGGGCAATCAGGCCATTTTCAACTTGGCGGCCATTCAAACGGACCAAAGATTGGCCGTCAAGTGCTGCATAAAACAAAGGTTGACTTTCTTCTTCTTCTTCTTATTCTCATCACAAAAATGTCTGTCTCTATTACTGATAAACGCCGCGTTGCTCTGGCCTATGATGGCAGCGAGGATGCCCATAAGCTGCTCGACTGGTCCATCAAGAACATCATCAATCCCTCAAAGGATCACATCATCGTCCTCTCTGCTGTTCCCCATGGCGAAAAGACAATTCCTGAACCCCATCACGATGACAAAAAGGCCCTTCCAATGCTCTCAACAACTCCTACCCGGTACAACGAGGATGTCAAGGAGGCCAGCGACCATCCAGAGTGCATGACGGCCAGAGAGCGTCTGGAAGACATGTCTGCTCGTCTGCGCACCCTCCACATTTCTTGCGAGGAACACATCCTCTGGGGTGAGGCCAAGGTTCTGATCCCACGGTATACCCAGCAGAACAAGGTTGATTTGCTGATAGTTGGTTCGCGTGGTCTTGGTGCGGTCAAGAGTGTGTTCTTGGGCTCTGTTTCTGATCGATGCATCCACGAGTGTCCTTGTCCTGTACTGGTGGTCCGTAATGCCACAATCTAATCTATATACTTTATACCACCAAATGTAATATAATATAACATTGTAACAATCAAATAAAATAATAATAATAATAATATTTAATATGTAATCACAAAAGAGAGTGCTATAGTCTACTATCCCTTCATCTTTGCCAGCGTCTTTAGTTTGCGCACCGAGACTGCAAATACACCACATCCAGACAAGAGGGCCAGACCCGAAACGAGTCCAAAAGCAAACGGGTCTCCTTCAAAGTAGTTTCGCAGATTCATGCCAAACAGGGCGCCGTACCCACTTACAACAGTGGCTGATAGGGTTAGGATGGTTAGGCGAATGTCGTACCACATCAGAGAGTTGCGTGAGACATCCAGAATAATCTGTACAATCTCCTCGGTCGAGCGCATGTGGGACCGAAGGGTGGACGCCTTAGAAGCAATTTCCTCGGTCTGTTTAAGGTAGGCTTCCAGCAGCAGTTCTACTTCTTCATGGTCAACCGATGCTCGGGGCTGCTTCTCCTTTTTTGCCGTCAGGTACATTGCGGCCAGATCATCATCTACAGCCCAAAATCAGTCATTGTTCACAGTCGTCTATCCACCTATCCACCTATCCCCCTTACCATGGTCCAGCAGCTCCTCAAGCACGTCTCGGATCGAAAGCGCATCTTGCTCAAATTTCGAGAGCTTCTTGGAATACTGTAACAGGTCGCGTAAACGGTATCCACTCACAGACTCTTCAATGTCAGCCAAGTCTTCCAAATCACTGAGGAGCTTATTGACCGGCCCCTCCAAGACCTCTATTTCCGACTGCAGAGACGAAGTGACAGCAACCAGGATAGCCTCGAGTGCTCTGTAATACGTATATGAGCCCTTGATGACAGGAAAACCGTTGGGTCAAATTGTTATTTATTGATCTTTTACCTAAATTCAAATGGCAGGCCTTCTTTGTGCGATTTCAGTCGGTCCTGAAGATCATCAATAAACACGCTTTGGTTATAGCTATCTGAAGATCCATAGGTGTCCAGAAGAATGACAGCGTCGCTCTTCAGCAGTGCCTTTATGTGGGCCATATTGACCAGAATCGCCTTTGATCGCACAAGAATCGAAGGTTTTTGATAGAATGTATTGGTGTCAATCGTACGCAGATCTCGAGGCAATAAGGAATGTTGCTGACAGAATTCCGACTTTCTGAATTCTCCGGCAGTAATCTTGAGATTCCCTTCTTCATCAAATTCACTGCCTACAATTGAAGAATGAGGATGCCATCCAACCTTTTTATTCATTTATTTTATTTTATATCATTATTTCTTTAATTCTTGATGTTTTTTTTTTAATATATATATTTTTTTGTACTTTTAAATCAAGACATACAGCGCAGCTTGAGTTCACCGACGTTGGCAGGCAGGGCAGTGATGCGGCGATGGGGCTGAGTGGATTCCCACCTTGCAAATATCCATTGTCGAGAAGAGATTGGTCTATTGAACCTTCTTGTGAACAATGGACCTAATGATACAATCGATGTCCGAATCGATTTCTGCATTCAATCACTTGCAAGCTATATAAGTATATATTATATATATAAATGAATATATATATATAAATACACTTTATAAATATATATGTATATATATATGTACAAAAACAAAAAAAGGTGGACACAATGGCTATGGCCTGTCTTTTTTTCTCTCTTTATTGTTGTATAATTACTTTTTTTTCCTATTTCTTTTTGCGCCTTAAACCCAGACTGAAAAAATAAAAGAAGGGCGAGAAAATATGCCCGCCCAAAGGGCCTGTAATTATCTTTTTCTTCTTCTTCTTCTTCTTCTTCTTCTTCAATAGACTATACTTGTCCACACCACGCCATTGATGAGTGGATTCTTTGGATCGAGTGAAGGCACTCGCTGGGGTGGTCTCTTGAAACAAGCTATTTCTAATGTCGAAACCACGTTTGATTCCCTACTTGAGCAAAATGAAGCAGCTCACCAGCAGGATGGGCGGCGGCAAGTGGACGGTTAGTAGTCTTGGGCTCTAACAACCTTAGACACACCTACTGACAATTGACATTTAGGTGCAGATGGAATGGAAACAGAGACATTTGTAGATCCCATTAGTGGTGCAGTAACCACAATCCAGCGACCAAAGAAACCAGACTTGGAACCAAAATCACCTACCTATACCTCACGCAATATGCCCTCTCCATCAAGGCAAAGTACCGATCTTTCGTCTCGACTGGCAGCCGTACTGTCAGAAAAGGGACGCAAGACACCTATATCAAATTCTCCAGACCCCTCACGAACACCACGACCAGAAGTAGCCACACCCAATTCTCCCAAACCCAGTGTAAAGCCAGTAGAACCATCTGTTGAAAAGACCACTGATGAGCCTGCTGAGCCTTCAAAAGAAACATCTATAGAAAAAGATGCATCTACAGAGACAAATATTGATCCAATAGTCGAACCATCAAAAGAAATCATCAAAGTTGCTCCCAAAGAAACTGAATCGATAGTTGTGCAAGATCAGCAGAAAAAGGAGGATAATGAGAATAATAAGGATAATAAGGATAATGAGGAGGAGCAGGTGGAGTCAGATGACAAAAAGGATGAATCCCCTAAAGAAACCAGCAATGATCCCATTACACCTATAGAAAAGGCTGATGAGTCTCCACAGTTACCAGTTGCTGTGAATAGTGTGGTTGAGCCTAATCATATCCTTGAACAGCGTGAACTCCAGCTGTTACAGGCAATGGAAACCATTGCAAAACTACATGATCAAATCCATCAATCTCAACAAGACACTGAAAAGTCCAATCAGGATTATCAGAAAGCAAATGAAGAGATTAAAGAGCTCAAGAGTCAGTTGGAAACTTTTCAAGCTGGCAAGCCTGCTGGTCAGCAAAAAAGCACACGTAAACTGGAGAGTACAATCGAGGAACTTAAGCAGCAGATATCCTTAAAGGAAGAGCAAATACAAGGGTTGATGCATGAAGGTACACAAACAAAATAAAGAGGACTACAAATACAAGCGTTTTTTTTTGATATAGGCGAAAAGCTATCCAAGAACGAGCTTAAGCATACCACAACAATCAAGAAGCTGCGAAGTGAAAAGAGCGAAAATGACAAATTGGTGGCAGAAATGCAAAAGAGGCAGGACAAGGTAGTGCTGGATCTTATGGATGCAAACACAAAGATCAGCAAAGCTGCAGAAACAGAGAAGCGCTTGCAAGGTAAGCATGAACTGTAGTAGGTATATGGATTGATATTTAAATCACCGTTAAAGAGTCGGTCAAGATGCTCTCGGACATGACAGAGAGGCAGACCAAGCATATAAATAGGTTGGAATCAGAGGCAATTGTTGCAAAAGAACAACATACAAAGACACAGGTAAGAATACTATTTGACAAGAATTGATTCTAAATCCATGTTTCAAGTCTGTTCTGGATGCTACTCTGGCTAGTCTAGAAGAAGAGCGAGAGAAACTAAAGACCGAGTCTGAAGAGGTCCATGCAGCTGCTCTTGAGAAAGAGGTCAAGGCAAACGATCGTCTATACAAGGAACTAACGAAAGCAAAGGAGGATGCCGAAGTAATGGAAGCAAAGTTGCGAAAAGAGGAAAGTATTTATGGATTGAAATATTTGAATGATGAGAGTGTCTTATACCCCTGATCAGATTAGAGACCTTCATATTGCATTACAAGCCCAAGAAGAGCGCGCTGGGACATGTGAAGACAATCTACGTAACGAGATACTTGTAAGGCTTGCTCTCCAAAAATCCAAGGTGAGGAGGGTTGTAACCAGTACAGCTGTAATAGGAATTGCGACAGAGATTACAGGCATCTGAAGCTAGAATGGAAGACATGGGAGACGGTGAAGAAGAAGCAACGGCTTCTTTACTACACCAAATTGAAGACCTCCAATCCCAGCATTCATTGGCAATCAAGAATCGTGATCAGGCAGAGCAAAAGTAAGCCATGGATACAAGTATTCCGGCTAAGTTTGGGATCTATAGTATGCTTGAAAGGCTTCATACAGCCGAAACAGAACACAAACGCAGTCTTGAAAAGATGGAAGAGGCCAACAAGCTTTTACATGAAGCAGTAGGTTCAATAAATGTAGAATATATATATATATATATTAGATATTGTATTAATATTCCTCTAGAACGACCAACTGCAAAAGCTAGAGTCAGAGCTGCTAAAAGAACGTACCTCAAAGACAGCATTATATTCAAAATTGGAAGTTGAGCAAGCTTCCAAGATTGAATGCGAACAACGTGTACATGAGCTAGAAAAGCGAAACCAAGAAGCTGAAATCCAGGCCAAGAATACAGCTGAAAAAATAAAGACTCAGTATCAAAAATTATTAAAGGAGAAGATACAAGACGAAAAAAGACAATGGGAAGAGAAGCTAAAGGTGGAACGGTCTAGTCGGTTAAAAACACAAGAAAACTATTCTTCCAACAGTACAACAGAAGAAGACAATTCTACACAGGCACTTCAATTCCAAAAGATGCAAGAGGTAATATTGTTCATGTACAAACAGAATGGTAACCATGTAATTATAGATCAATAATAGTGGTCTTGGCACTAGATCAAGCTTTGATAGTGGCTATACAGGTGCCAGCTCTCATCCCATAGGACCCTCAACAATTGTAGTCGAACGTCTTCAAGCCAATATTCGTCAATTGGAAAACCAGATTAGCTTTTACCAGACTCAACTCCAGAGTTCTTTACAATCTCGAGGTTAGTATCTAGTTTGAAAAGGGCTGTTGGATATGCTAAACGATATGGTAGATGAACTTTCTGAGGAAATGCTTGGGATGACCCTAGAGATGGATAAGCTGTAAGTATGACACTTTATGATAATATAGATTACTAACCAATATTAACAGGCGAAAAGAGTGCAAGAGAATGCAGGATACCGAGACACAGCTCCAGAAACTACACGAGAGGTATGTTATCCTCATATTACATCATATTTGCTGACACCTTTCTAGATACCAAGCATCATTGGAGATGCTTGGTGAGCGTACAGAGCAAGTGCAGGAACTCAAAGCCGACATTGCAGATGTAAAGGAAATGTATCGCAGTCAAATAATTGAAATGGTCCAAAAGATTGACCAGCTTCAAAAGAAATGATTTGCATTTATTATTACTATTATTATTATTTTAAAAAAAAGAATCTATTTAATACAAATATACATGTATATATTTTATTTTATTTTATGATGATTTCTTTTCGCCTTCTGCCTTTACTTTGAGTCGCTTTTCATTCAAGTATTCTGTCATGCCTAGCATGTTTCCAATCTCTTCTGGAGTGGCATCACCATGAGCAACCCATCTAATCTTGCAGTTTTCATCGACCAAGAAGACATAGCCAATATATTGATTAGTCATGTCAAGCATCTTGCGGACTCTAGTGATATCCTTCATCAGCAACACATAGTTTTCCTAGTAAAATAATGATTGTATTTTAATTAGGTTTCTCGTTTGGTTGTTCATATGTACCTTGCGTTCTTGAGCCAAGTTTTTGCGAATTGAAGGCACAAATGCCTTTACAAGCAATTGCTTGAGAAAGTTCTCTTGAACATTAACCTTTGGGAGTGTCAGATCAATCTAATCAAGCCAGAATATTGGGGTTACGTTACCTCTACAAGTTGAATATCCTTTTGCCCTCCAAATCTTTTCAAAAAAGGCTGTATAAACGATTCTGCATGGGGCTACATGTAGAATTGGTCAATGCTTACAGGAATAAAACAATGGGGTTTTTTGGTCAATACCTCGCCATATTTTGCATATACAAACGACATGAGAGAAATCTTATCCATGAGAAGGTCAGTGGTATGGACAGGTTTTCTGTCCAGGTCAGTGCCTTCAAAATCAGGCATGTATCCTGCTTTCTGGTAATATTTGTTAATCATTTTTTTATATTTTTTAAAGTCATTATAGCTTACCTCTGTCTTGATAAGTTTTGCAGAGGCTTGATACATCTTGCCACCATGCTTTCTCATTTCTATCATGTACCATTTAGCTCTTATTCAAGGATACCTCAACTTACCATGAACATCGGCAAAATAGGATTTTGTGGCTTCTTCTACCCTGTTCAAATTCGAGATATTAGGAAAACACGTCAAACTAAAGTAGTGTCCTTACAAATGGCGACGCTCGGCAGCATGAGCAGCAAAGGCCTTGTCGTAGTTTGTGATATCTCGAAGCTTCTGCTTCTTTCTGTCCAACCAGCCGTTTCTGTCCACCATGGGTGCATCAAGGGCACCGACAACACTGGGGGGCTGTCGAAAGAATTTTGGCTGATCTGCATTTTGATCTGTTTCGACATTAGTTTTTGCAGACAACAATCGGCGAGTGATCAATGGACAGGTGCGGATTCCATTGATATTTTGTGCCAATCGAATGGTGGGCTGACGAGCAAGTGTGATGAATGGTGGCATGCTAAAATGAGACAAAATAGCCAGGGTTGGGGCTGAGCGAGGGCTGCCCTTTCTCCGGCCAATTGAGAAAACGATCTCAGCAAGTGGAGGAGTTGAAGATCCAACCTTTCTTTTTATTTTATTTTATTTTTATTTTTTTGCTCACTGTCTTTGTGGGCAAGCCTAGTTCTTACACTCTTTCTTTTCCCCTGTTTTGACATTCAAGATTCGGTTCTTATCAGGGTTGATTGCGTCTGCTCTTGGAAGCGCATCCAGCCATGCGGATGACTATAAAGAGCAGGGTAAGTCGACCATCCATCGTCAACTATGCACCTTGGTCTTATGCAGTCAGTAGTTCATCTATCCCAATTCAAACTTATGAGGATTGTGGGCCGTGGTGCATTTGGCAAGGTGTGTTGGTAAATACAGCAGCAA
The DNA here is from genome assembly GCA_022702545.1 of Phycomyces nitens. NCBI lineage: Eukaryota > Fungi > Mucoromycota > Mucoromycetes > Mucorales > Phycomycetaceae > Phycomyces > Phycomyces nitens. The sequence goes on from JAHRBC010000001.1 coordinate 146,273, forward strand.
AACATGTCTCTCCTAATCAGATTGTCTTGATGGAATAGGTGCGCATCGTAGAACATCGAGAGATGCGCAAACTATACGCATTAAAGTACATTAACAAGGAAGAATGTATACAAATGGATGCCGTCTTGAACATCGTACGAGAACGAACAATTCTAGAGCAGTTGGATCATCCATTCCTGTGTAGATTACGATTTGCCTTTCAGGACGACGATTATATGTATATGGTGACTGATCTGATGTGAGAGCGCCCTTTATTTCCTTTTTGCACAAGAGATATTACTGCTATGCATAAAATTTTGACTTTCTTAATTGCTCTCCTTTTAGGCTGGGTGGTGATCTACATTATCATATATCTCGCCAGACCTTTGGTGAAGACGTTATTAGACTGTGGTTTGCTGAACTGGCTTCTGCCATAAAGTATCTCCATTTCAATCGGGTAGTCCACAGGTACCTAATTGTTTCTCTGCTTTAATTTGCTAATTTTCCAATGTTTATCCAGAGACGTCAAACCCCAGAATATCCTTATGGATGACAATGGCCATGTTCATCTGGCTGATTTTAATATTGCAACCCACATGCATGTCCACAGACAATTGACGTCTAATTCGGGCACGGCATATTATATGGGTAAAGATAAACAACGGCGTACATAGTCAATCTACTAATCTACGAAGAATGACAGCACCCGAGATATACAAAGGAAATGGCTATAATGAGGCCGTTGATTGGTGGAGTTTGGGAGTGACCCTTTATGAGTGTGTGTACGGAAGGGTAAGTGAGAACTTGGGTTCAAGGCAGGTATATTGACGCTGGTGTCTAGAGGCCATTTGAATACGAAACAAGTGATGAGCTCAGGGCAGCAATTCGAAGAGGCTATATACATTACCCCACCAATGATCGCAGGGTATCTGGAGAATGTCTGGCAGCTATTCAAGGGGTACTTATTATATAGATCATAAAATGGTCCTAATGTCTTGATTATAGTTTCTAGAGATTGACCCTTCAAAAAGGCTTGGTCAGGGCGACACAGGTTGGACTGCACTCGTTCGCCATCCTTTCTTTCGGTCTGTTGATTGGAGACATCTAGAGTCAAAAACAATCATTCCATCTTATCAACCTGCCTCTGACCAAAACAACTTTGACATTACATACGACCTCGAAGAGCTACTGCTCGAACCAAACACGACATCTCTTCAGAACAGGCGCCAGAATAGAATAAAGCCCCAAAAGAATACAGGCCAGACAGGAGATCTGACCAAACGAGAGAGAGACCTGATATTTATTGAAGAAAAGTTCAAAGGATTTGACTTTACGATCTTTGAGAAATATGAAGGTTTCAAGGATCCTATAAACATGACAGTAGGGGATCCACCAGACTGGGTGAAGCCTGCATTTGAAGGGGCTGATCAGGGAGACTTGCTTCCTGTAAAGCGAATTACGACTACGGTCGAGTCATGGGAACAAGAGGACTCTTCTGTAACATCTCATTGTCACCCAGTAATTTCTCACCAAGAAGCCCTCTCAAGTAGCTGGCACGGTCTCAACCGGGCTGCTTCCACCAGTAGTCTAAACGGGAACGTTCTCGAGGGCAATAGTGCATCCTGGAAGCGTCGTAGTCTCGGGACATTACATGTTAAGCATCATCAGGCCCAACCTATCCCAGGGAGCCCATTGAATCCAAACTCGGCAAGCTTAAGTGAAGAGTATGCCATGTCACTCCATGGGATCCGTAAAAAGCAGAGTACGCGCAGCTTCAGAGAACGCAGAGAACGGGACCGTAAAAGTATTATCAATCATGATACCAACCATCACAGAGATAGAGGCCAGCCAGAGATAGCATGACAAATGGCTTATAGTCCTCAGAAGCTGTGATACCCTTTGTGATAAGGCCTTTCTTTATATATCATTGGATCCTACCCTGGATCCGCCTGTATTTGTGTATTTCTTTTTTATTTGTCTTCATATCAAGTTCAATGTACACTGGATTTATGATAAAGAAAAATAGCATAGTTTAAGAGATTAAGCCTTTTTTTAATACAGCATATTTATTAAGTCAATAGTAATATTAATCAAAACCCTCTGGCTTTATGGATGACAAGCATCTCTATTGAACAATTGTCACAGGATGACAAGGGATCAATGTATTGTACTGTAGTTTTTTCTTTAAAAAAAAGTATAAATATGAGAATGGACTATGGATTCAATGTGTCTTTCAATCTTACATTACTAAACCCTGTACAATACCATGCAATTCCTCTGTGATGACCAAGGCTTTCACCACTGGCCCCAGTCTAGTGGATCAGTCTCCAACAATCCCGAAAAAACACTGACAGAAGCCGATTTTTCTCAAGGCTTGGTCCAAGAGATTGAGAACATATACCACAGCCTGTCCAAGATGTCTTCCCTCGCTCCTACACCACATCTAAACAGTCTTTTTACTCGGCTCGTCCAAATAGCTACATCTACATTCAACCCACCAGTCGTTAAGCATATCTTATTCAGTCCAAAAATCGAAAAAATCTTGAGACCATTGAGAACTCTATGCTCGACGGCTGAATACCACCTGGAGATGAAGTGGTCCAATGATCTCAAAAGTTTCCAGGCAAAGGAATCCATAACTCCTGAGGTGCTCTTGTCTCGCTTTATTTACTATAAGAATTACGATGCTTTGACATGCTTAGAACTGTCAGCCCTTCAAGGTGTTTGCGGAGACATGTCCCATGTTGCATTCATTGGCTGTGGACCTCTTCCACTCTCGTCTATTCTCATGGCAAGAAAATGCAGCAATATAAACCGTATCGACAATATTGACGTAAACCCTTTGGCCACACAAGCTGCAACTGAGCTCACAGAGAGACTTGGTATGGAAGATCGTCTCAAATACTACACAATGGACGCAGCAAGTTACGGTGGCTATGGACAAGCAGATGTAATTGTGCTTGCTGCACTGGTCGGAGAGACGTACAAAGACAAAATGGACTTTCTCAAACTAATCTCTAGCCAAATGAAACCTGGGGCCTTGATTTTGACACGTAGTGCGCATTCGTTGCGTAAGCTTCTTTACGTCCCAATTGAGCCATTCCATGTCAATTCCTGTGGTCTTCAGACTCTGGTCGTCTCACACCCTCAGAATGAAATTGTAAACTCAATCTTGATAGCCAAACGGGCATAGGCATCTGGTAGCACAAATCATCTTTTGATGTATGCTTACATGTAGTCTATCATTTTTCCATATTTTAATAAAAAATGTGTCCCTATATCATTCAAATGATTGTCCTGCAATAACATTTTACTTTAAAGACGTATTGTGAGACTTTGAGCCTGTTATTTTTATATGTAAACGAGGATTATGGTGGTTTAGATAATGCAATATTTTCATAGAGTATTTCAGTTTACATCATGTCTACAGAGTCAATGGAAAATATAGTATCTCAATAACTATTGTATACAAGATTATCTATTTGATAAAAAAGCAAGAAATATTGTCAGTATTATACACCGTTTATTTATGGATATTTATGATTTGGATCAGCAATGCATTTTTATCTATAGAGGTGATTTGGCTTTATATATTTACAACCTTTGAATGTCCTAGACAAAATACTCTTTTGCTAATTACCACTTTTTTATATAATTCAAATGTATACAAAAATGAGTTTTTCAATAAAACATTCAGAAAATTATCTTTGTGTCTTGTTTTCCTCAACTTGCCTATAAAGTATGAGCCATGGGTTGCTAAAATAATGCCAAGTAGATTTAAATGTTAAATTTAATTTAGTACAATGAGTGATATCTAGTTATATACACAAGTCACAAGGATCCTTTATTACAGATATTCTACTATATGTTTTTCAATATGTATTTATGACCAGATCATACAAAGAATATGACCGTCTATCTAGAGGAAAATATAACTAGTTGATAAATTAGCCAAACCGGATAATATTTACTTTAATACTTGAGGTGTATTATATTTAATTCATGTTTATAAATAATATGTTATGGTTAGCCAATTGGCACATCTACAACATTTATACACTGTCTAGTAGCCTGTATCTAGCTATCAACTTGCCGATGTTAAATAATACATAAAACATTGACACTTCTGCAGCAATATTATATAAAATGAGAATTTATTGTTGATATATAAGATTGGCTTGACACCAATACAAGAGTCTAGATTTTGATAAAAATGAAGCAAAATGTATTTTTTTAGAGAATCTATATGATAATGATATAATGTTTTCTCTCTTGGAACAAGGCTAATTATGAATACAAGGTATAACTTGTCGAGGATAGTAAAGATAAAAGTAGTCTTGGAGCAAACATCCTATGATTATTATTGACTAATTATATATCCTATCCACCATTATATTAAAGCTGGTTTTTAAGGGACAGTGTCTCACGAGACCAAATTTATATAGACATAAGCCGAACAAAAACCAACTGGTCTCTTTTAGTCATTCTTGCCGACCTATATACTTTCTCTCATAAACTTTTATATCCATTTCCTACTGTATATAGCTCTACTAGTTTTTCATGCATTTATATGTGCATTAATATCTCTCTAATATATCTTTCCTCCATAGGAAGTAAGACCTATTTTTTGGACAATTCAATAAATCTTGTCTCATACACAAGAAAAAAAGCTTTCTTGCGGAACAGTAAAAATATTTCGTGTAACTCATTGTATTCTAAAGGTGTCCCCGAGGGTTGACATTTTTATTTCCCTCGAAAGATATCGGTAAATCCAAATATATGAGTTGAGAATTCATGTGTGAATAAGCTGTCATTAAACGCAATTTGACTTTATTAATCTAATTCGTAAATATTGGAGAATAAAATATTTTTAACAATTCTTATACATATAAGATTTATAGAATCTAGCCAAAGGAAAGTGTAATATAACAAATGGTTGTTAATCCATTGTTTGGTTTCCATGTATAAGTTATTAGGAAATAATTCAATACACCAATTTAACGTTAAGAATAACGACTGAAAGTTACTTATTTAAACTATTCTTATCGATACATCTGAGCTATACAGTGTAACTATTACTGATGGACTATTGGTTATGATAAAGGCGTGTATTGCTAGTATTATTTACAAGTATTTTACGAGTTTTCAACCAAGTTTCTAGCATTCTAGAATATCAATACATAATAACAAGATTGAATTATATAATGTCAACATGAATGTGATAATAAAGTATATGTATTTATTAAATAACAATAACAGTTGAATTAACTGTGTACTCAAGAGTATCTTTATTCATTCCAAATAAACATAATCCTTGCGGCTGGTCCAGGTCATCCATACGTGCCTCATATTTTTCTCTTGCGTGTAGAAATCTGCTGCAACGAAAAAAAGAAAAATAATAAAAAAATAAAAAATACATACCCAACGTTTAGCCAGACACGCCAAGGATACGACACCGAATGGATCAGCTCACTCGATGAAGGGCCTATCTAAAGCCTCCCACATTTCCCCCAATCTAAACCCACTAATCTACCTCCGACCACTCCCAAACCGAAACCTGGAAACCGGGACACCACCAGAGCTCAGTCAGGATCCTCGACACCACTCCTACGATCCCGTTGGCTTGAACCTCGTGTCTAGAGCAAAAAAGAGAAGAAGCTGTGATTGTATTTGGGGAATGACAATTGGAATGATGCTTACCGATTATGAGCCCAGTAGACACCTGAGGGTCTTTGTTACAATTCCACACAGGCACCTAAAGGACTGGCTGGCTGTATAATGCACATAGAAAGAAGTCAAAATAGATGTTAGTGTATTTGTGCGTCAAAAAAAATAATAGTGAATGTGAAAGGTAGAAGCAGATTTTTTCCACGCAAGAGAAAGAGTATGGCAGCCGGATGATAGTTTTGTATTGTCTATAGGTGATTAGAGAAAAAAAAGTTAACATTCTGTTCAAGATGATCATCAATGAGCTCTTGACATTACCCCATCTTGTTTTTTGTCATCTTCTTTAAAGGCTGGGAATATGAGTCGCCTATTCAAAAAAAGTAGTGGAAAAGAAGCTCAGTTTAGTTTTGTGCACCAGAGGCATAATCAAGCTGGCTTTAACAAGATGATGCTCATTACATTAGGTACTTACATGAGATATGTGGTAGAACGCGTAAAAGAGAGAAACAAAACAATCAAAACCCAAGGGCTTGTAAAATACTCTCACACCCCAAGATATGACATCATAGCATGCATGCCAAATATGTAACTCTCTATCACTGTGAGAGATTTTTCCACACAAATTAAATAGCTGCCATATTTACTGCTAGTAATATTGAAAATTATCATTATCAACTCTGCTATGCCTTATTACCTTTAATCTCATACTATAGCCAATAAAATAGCATAATATATATATACTTTAATCAGAACATGTAATGGTGGGCCACTTTGACAATTTAGGATCAAATTATCTGCCTAAAGGCCATTTTACAAGGTATTTTAAATATAATTCCAAGACCTGTTTTCCTTGTAATTAGTTATTATTTAAAATGAACTCTCTCATAGATTGGGATTGGACATATAGGACTGGGAATAATCTAATTCGATAAAGATCAATTTTAGGTTTATAGGGGCAATGAGATACTGTATACAAATACTAGTGTATTTATTAAAGAAATATATCTTGAATAATGTGAAATGTATTAATATGATTCAAGTTTGCAAAATATATTATTCTGTGAGGTATACGGTTTGTTAGTATCTTTCAAGGGAAATAAGAATACCGTGAGAGTGTTCTTTATTAAAGAAAGAATATTATGATAGTTTATATACTTATTATTCTATTTCAATTATACTCTAGCCTCTATTTTGTAATCGTTGGTTATCACTGCTGTGGTGTAACTATTGAGATGTTAACTTGCCATAGACACTAGCAAAGAGTAACCAAACATTGGTTGTGGAGTTTGTAGTCTACTCAACTGTAATGTGTATACCACAATTGTTCTTGACCTGCGGAGCAATAGATTAAAAACTGATTTTGTTATTAGAGTTACCCATCAGTTCAGTGTTAATAATGTGCTTTAAATTCCTGTATATATGTTTGACATAGAATATTAAGATGCTTCATATATGACTTTTTACTTTTAGGAATTAAATGATGCCTTTAATGCATTAAAATATGGTTGTTCTATTTATATAATTTATATATTATTGTTGAGTGATATTGATGATTATAGTGCTTAAACGACGTGGATTATCAAATGATCAAATTCCCCTATCAATGTTTTAATTGTTTAGTAAAGGCATCTCTCTGATTATACATCATAATACATAATATTCTATTATTAGTTGACAATAGTATAACTGATCAATCAAAATTATCAAGTAATATACTCATAGTTGTATATCGTTTATTATACTTCCATGGAGACTCAATAGCTCTAAATTTTACAAGCCTAGGTATCGCTGTATATTATGTAAAATAATCGCATGAGACAGAATAATCCCGAGACAAGGCACTCTATGTAAATATACGATATTTTGTCTCAATCTATTCACAGTCACCAAAATATCCTATATAAACAAGCAATGATTTTGGTTATTGTTCTTTATTCTTCTCTCTGCCAACGATAAATCATAATGTTCGGCCAAACCTTTTCAGCTCAATTTCCCACTACAATTTCTACAAGACCAGTAATACCATCCAAGAGATCCAGATCGGATTCATTAGTAGGTAAGATATAGTATAACTAACTCGAAAATAACTTGAACTTATTTAAAAAAATAATCTTAGAACCAAAAAATCTTTCTGTAGTAACCACGGGGGACTCGGATATGGATTACGAGTACAATGATCTTCACGCCAATGACGAAGATGAAGATGATATTGAGATCCTCTTAGATCCTTCGGATCTCGATCTTCACGATCAATTTATTTTTGAAATCTGTAATATTGTTACATAAATCTATAATATAAGCAGATGATATTACTATCTTTTGCTATTGTTTTAATTAATCTTGCATTTACATAATCAAATAATATAAGACTTATTTTATAAATCTTTATTTTATCATTTTTTTCAACCAATATTAATTTGCCAATATTTTAATATATTGCTGGGTAATAACATTTTGCTGTATTCTGTACATAAAATGTTAAAACAGCTTCCAAATACTGAGATGAATGGGCAAATATGGATATAAAGTATCGATTATTATGTAAAAATTAGTAAAAGTAGAAATATTTCGTATGCTTTTATCCACCGTGGTATACATTTTTGAAGTTTTAGAGGCTTGCTGTTCCACAAATGTTTATTCTTTTGTCATAATTGTTTTTCTACACTTTTATCAATCATAGAATTTATTTTTTAAATTAGGCAAATAAAAGATTTTTTTACTAATATCTGTAAATATTTAGGATTTTTTTGTAAGCAAGAGTCATCTTAAATAAAGTCTATAGTATTCAAGATATACTTTTTTAATAAATATTCTAGTATTTGTATATAGCATCTCATCCCATTTACAAATACAAGTTTGATCTTTATCTAGTAAGATTTTTCGCAGTATTTCCCTTCAAAGCATCACCTATTGGAGAGCCAATTTTAAATATTAACTAATTACAAGGAAAATAGATCTTGGAATTATATTCAAAATACCTTGTAAAATGGCCTTTAGGCTGATAATTTGATCCTAAATTGTCAAAGTGGTCCACCATTATATGTTACGATTAAAGTATATAGATTATGCTATTTTCTTGCCTAAATTATAAAAGAAAGAGAAAGAAAGTATAACAAAGTTAATAATGATAATTTTCAATATTAATAGCAGTCAAAAAGGGAACTATTTATTTTGTGTGGAAAAATCTCTCACAGTGATAGAGAGTTACATATTTGGCATACATGCTATGATGTCATCTCTTGGGGTGTGAGAGTATTTTACAAGCCCTTGGGTTTTGATTGTTTTGTTTCTCTCTTTTACGCGTTTTACTACATCTCTCATGTAAGTACCTAATGTAATGAGCATCATGTTAAAGCCAGCTTGATTATGCCTCTTTGGTGCACAAAACTAAACTGAGCTTCTTTTCCACTACTTTTTTTGAATAGGCGACTCATATTCCCAGCCTTTAAAGAAGATGACAAAAAACAAGATGGGGTAATGTCAAGAGCTCATTGGTAATCATCTTGAACAGAATGTTAACTTTTTTTTCTCTAATCACCTATAGACAATACAAAATTATCATCCAGCTGCCATACTCTTTCTCTTACGTGGAAAAAATCTGCTTCTACCTTTCACATTCACTATTATTTTTTTTGACGCACAAATACACTAACATCTATTTTGACTTCTTTCTATGTGCATTATACAGCCAGCCAGTCCTTTAGGTGCCTGTGTGGAATTGTAACAAAGACCCTCAGGTGTCTACTGGGCTCATAATCGGTAAGCATCATTCCAATTGTCATTCCCCAAATACAATCACAGCTTCTTCTCTTTTTTGCTCTAGACACGAGGTTCAAGCCAACGGGATCGTAGGAGTGGTGTCGAGGATCCTGACTGAGCTCTGGTGGTGTCCCGGTTTCCAGGTTTCGGTTTGGGAGTGGTCGGAGGTAGATTAGTGGGTTTAGATTGGGGGAAATGTGGGAGGCTTTAGATAGGCCCTTCATCGAGTGAGCTGATCCATTCGGTGTCGTATCCTTGGCGTGTCTGGCTAAACGTTGGGTATGTATTTTTTATTTTATTTTTATTATTTCTCTTTCTTTTTTGTTGCAGCAGATTTCAACACGCAAGAGAAAGATATGAAGCACGTATGGAGGACCTGGAACAGCCGCTAAGATTATGTTTATTTGGAATGAATTTAATTGTTATTATTATTTAATAAATACATATACTTTACTATCATATTGTTAAGAAAGAATACCATGACTATTTATATGTTATTGTTTGTATTCCATTATAATCAAATTCCATATTATTTAATGGTTGGCTATAACTTTAGTAGTATAATGTGTATGTCTAGTTTGTGTGTAGCTTTTTTAAATGTGTTAAACTTGCTAGTTTTATTAGCAAGTTATAGCCAGAGATCGGTTGTAGAGTCTGTGTTTCGCTCAACTGTGGTATGTATACCACATACATAATACAACAGAGTTTTATCACTCAGCAGGATATTAATATATTGACAAATTAATATTGGTTGAAAAAAATGATGAAAAATAAAGGCTTATAAATTGAGTCTTATATTATTTGATTAATGTAAATGCAAGAGCACTTAAAACAATTGTAAAATATAGTAATATCATTAGTTTATTTTATAGATTTATGTAATAATATTACATATTTCAAAAATGAATTGATCTTGAATATCGAGATCCAAAGGATCCAAGATGATTTCAATGTCATCTTCGTCATCGTCATCGGCATGATGATCATCGTACTCGTAATCCATATCAAAATCCCCAGTTGTTACTACAGGATAATTGCTTGGTTCTAAGATTATTTTGTAAAATAAGTTCAAGTTATTTTCGAGTTAGTTATACTATATCTTACCTATTAACGAATCCGATCTGGACCTCTTGCATGGTATTACAGGTCTTGTAGAAATTGTAGAGGAAGATTGAGCTGAAAATGTTTGGCCGAACATTGGGATTAAATAGTTGGCAGAGAGAAGAATAAAGAACAATAATCAAAACGATTGCTTGTTTATATAGTACATTTTGGTGACTGTGAATAGATTGAGACAAAGTATCGTATATTTACATAGAGTGCTTTGTCTCGGGATTATTCTGTTTCATGCAATTATTTTATATAATATACAGCGATACCTAGGCTCGTAAAATTTAGAGCTATCGAGTCTCCACGGAAATATAATAAAAGATATACAACTGTAAGTATATAACTTGATAATTTTGACCGACCAGTTAGAATATTATCAATGAATCATAGAATAGTAGTTATTATGATGCATAATTTGAGAGATGTCAATGCTTAACAATTAAAACACTGCTAGGGTGATTTGATCGGTTGATGATCCAAGTCGTTTAAGCACAATTAGCATCAATATTACTCAACAATAATATATAACCCATATAAATAGAACAACAGTAATTTTATGAATTGAAGAAATTATTTAATTTCAAAAAATATAGCCATATATAAAGCGTCTTGGTATTCTATGTCAAACATATATACAGAAATTTAAAGCACATTATTAGCATTGAACTGATGGGTAACTCTAATAACAAAATCAGTGTTTAATATATATTCACGCTGGTCAAGAACAATTATGGTATGCACACTACAGTCGAGTGGACTACAAAATCCACAACCAATATCTGGTTACTCGTTGCGAATAACAATGACAAACTCCCCATATGGCACTACATCTGGTCCACCTACGTCATTCCATCTCAAGACCCAACCGCTCTTCCTTCCCTCCAGCTCGCCCTCACCTCCCTTTCGCCTCCTGCCAGATCAAGCCCCCACGCTATGTTTGCAATAACTGTTGCTCTTGAAGCAATTTTGCGCTCTTATTGGGCCTTCATATTCAAAGATGCTTCCTTCCGGCCCAGCCAAGTTGAATCACTCATTGACAAACTTGTCCGCAAGGCACAACAGGAATCCTTTCTCAACCCCAACATGCCCACGCACCTCTCCCTTTTTTCTACGTCAATTGACCACTGCTCCAAGTCTCACGCCCCCTCTTACCTTGGACCTCGCTTCCTACTTCACCTCATTTCGACTAGCTCCCTCAACACAAAAAAAAGTATAAAAACTTAGAAGCCACCTTTGGCCCAAAAAATAGAAAAACCCAAAAACACTGTTTGTGACTATCCCAATTATTTTCACTTAATAGTGAGACGGGCTGTGTTGGTTTATGTAATGAAGTGGTCCATACGGTTAAAAGAAAAAGAGAATAAATATCGATCTCCTCTAACAGCTCCTTAGCCCAAATATTGGCAATCGGCAGCTTGTTCTCTTGAGAAAGATGTATAAAAGAAAAGAAGTGAAGTGTAAGGATATCGTTTATTGCTTTCATCGTTTCGATGTTTATATAGATATTTCGATAATAAATAAAATAATATAATTAGTATGATATTACTAAGCTATTGTTAAAATGTTGGGATAGATCATGCTTCTTTGGATAGTTAATAATGAATAAGATAGATAGATAGGAATAGATAAATATTGTTGGGGTTCTTTGTTACAATCCTTATGATTTTCAATTGATTGCTGCGCCAGACGTAGCAATCATGTTCTTCCCAAGGTCATTACTTAACCAATTTGTTTACATAATCGATACAGGAAGATTTGGGAAGATATGATATGTTTGGGCCAGCCGGAAATATGGAGCTACACACAACGTGTCAATAGACTTTGAGACTATGTCTCCACATAAAAAAATAACTATGACAAGTTAACATCTCAATAGTTACATACCAGGCACACATATACTCCACACTACAGCAGTGATAACCGGTCATTACACAATAGACATTAAAAGTATAAGGGAACTAGAATAATAGCTATATAAACCACCATAATATTCTTTCTTCAATAAACAACATTCTCACAGTACCTATAAGTTGCCAACCCCAAACTATCACACTATACTTTATGGAATTATAAAAAATACTTATAAAAATAAAAGGCATGATTTTATATAAAAGTAGAACACTAACATATTAGCTGTATATACCACAGTACTTTATAATAACAAAAATTATTTTCATTTTTAGTTATGTATACATAAGAATCGAGACCGTCTTTTAACATTTGCTTAATTATCATAGCAGATAAAAGCTTTTTATGTATATGTTTACCTAATAAAGTGTATATAGTATTTGATTTACCAGCAAAGTATTAAAGGATAGCAAAACTAACATTTTGTCTGATAAAAATTGTCAAAAGGAAAGATTTATAAAATAATTATTATATTATCTGATAATATAAGTACATAATTAATTGAATTGATATAAAAAAAATAGTGATATTATGAGCCAATATTGTTTATTTGGGTTATAAAGTTATGATATACAGATTTTGGAAATTTCAAAAATAAACCGAGCTTCAGGCTCCAGTTCCGAAGGATCCATAATGATCCGAATATCGTCATCTTCTTCTTTGGCACAAAGTTCGTTATAGTCGAAATCTGTATCCGAGGAAGATGCAGTGGGGATAAGAAGGCTAGCCGATCCTAATATTTTTTATAAGAGATTAGTTATTTTTTGAGGTTATTATTTTATACTTTACCTATTAGAGAATCTGATAGTTCTTTTTTGCAATGAACACTTGGTTTTGTAGAGATTTCAGATGAAGCTTTAGCAGAGAGGATTTGGCCGAACATTATGATTGTATAGTTGGCAGGAAGAAGAATAAAGAGCAATAAGAATAATGCTTGCTTGTTTATATATGATGTTTTGGTGACTGTGAATATATTGAGCTAAAATATGACACATTCACTTAGAGCATCTTGTCTCGGAATCATTCTGTTTCATGTAATTGTTCTCAAGTGTATATTTATTCTATGGCATATATGCCGATATATACGCCATTAGAATATCTATAGAGCCCTTGTGTTTTGCATTGGAGTTTAATAAAATATTTAAGAATATAAGCATATGACTTGATAGCTTTGATTGATCAGGTAAACTATTGTTAATAAATCACGGGATATGATGTATTATGATGAATCATCAGAAAAATATATTTACTAAACAGCGGAAAGACTGCTGGGCTGGTTTGATCGATTAACGATCCGAGTTGTTTAACCACCATCAGTCTCAATATCGTTCAATAATAATATAAAAATATACAAAAGTATATAAATATAATAGCCATATATTAATGAATTAAAGACATTTAGTTTTAAAATGCAAAAAGTCACCTATAAGATGACTTGCCATTCTATGTCAGATATTTGTATAGAAAGTGTGGTAAATTAAGGGTTTTGGGAACTTTAGATACTGTGAGAGTGTTATTTATTGAAGAAAGAATATTATGGTGGTTTATATAGTTATTATTCTAGTTCCCTTGTTCTATTAATCTCTATTGTGTAATGGTCGGTTATCACTGTAGTAGTGTGAAGTGTACGTGTGCCTGGTGTGTAACTGCTCCTGGGATGTTATCTTGCCATAATCATTAGCAAAGAGGAACCAGATATCGGTCGTGGAGTTTGTATTTCACTCAGCTGTGGTGTGTATACCACAGAAAGCTCAATTGCATATTTAACACTGAACTAATGGTCAATTATAATAAAACTTTTTTAATCTGTTTTAAATCTATTGTCACTTTGAACCATAGCTATTATTTAACTCGTATTTCTATTTTGCAAAAAAATGTTTTCAATTATTCGTTTGCTACAACTTCTGATAAAATACAGACTCATACCAATAATTATAGTACTTGACAGAAAATTTACAAAGTATAGAGCCAATACTAAATTTATCTTACTTCTTTTCAACCACTTTTCTCATTTTACCCATACCATGTCTTAATATATCGACAGCAAAATGCTTAAAATAGGAATTGATAACAAAAGTTCATTTCCAAAGGAGCAAGAATATTTTACAAAGCTTATTAATGAACTTGATAAATGACATTTGGTCTCTTAAATAAAAAGTTTTGCTTTCGATTATCAGAGGTGTTCCAGTATTTATATCAGACACAATAGGACATTATCTACCCAAGTCTACAGATCACGGAATTATTTGTCGATTTTGTATGTATTCTTTCGAGCTAGCTAAAAGCCACGACTATCAATAGTATAGAACAAAAATAGCTACCAATTGATAATAGTGGGATATATAAACCATATATAAGTGAAACACAGGCTTTACAGTTGAATTCTGGTTATTACTTGCTAATAATACTAGCACGTTGACACCTCTGAAATAGCTACACACAAACTAGACATACACGTTATACTACTAAAGTCATAGCCAATCATTACATAATATAGAATTTGATTACAATGAAATACAAACAATGGCATATAAATAGTCATGGTATTATTTCTTAACAATATGATAGTAAAGTATATGTATTTATTAAATAATAATAACAGTTAAATTCATTCCAAATAAACATAATCTTTGCGGCTGTTCCAGGTCCTCCATACGTGCCTCATATCTTTCTCTTGCATGTAGAAATCTGCTGCAGCAAAAAAGAAAGAGAAATAATAAAAAAATAAAAAAATACATACCCAACGTTTAGCCAGACACGCCAAGGATACGACACCGAATGGATCAGCTCACTCGATGAAGGGCCTATCTAAAGCCTCCCACATTTCCCCCAATCTAAACCCACTAATCTACCTCCGACCACTCCCAACCCGAAACCTGGAAACCGGGACACCACCAGAGCTCAGTCAGGATCCTCGACACCACTCCTACGATCCCGTTGGCTTGAACCTCGTGTCTAGAGCAAAAAAGAGAAGAAGCTGTGATTGTGTTTGGGGAATGACAATTGGAATGATGCTTACCGATTATGAGCCCAGTAGACACCTGAGGGTCTTTGTTACAATTCCACACAGGCACCTAAAGGACTGGCTGGCTGTATGATGCACATAGAAAGAAGTCAAAATAGATGTTAGTGTATTTGTGCGTCAAAAAATAATAATAGTGAATGTGAAAGGTAGAAGCAGATTTTTCCACGCAAGAGAAAGAGTATGGCAGCCGGTTGATAATTTTGTATTGTCTATAGGTGATTAGAGAAAAAAAGTTAACATTCTGTTCAAGATGATTACCAATGAGCTCTTGACATTACCCCATCTTGTTTTTTGTCATCTTCTTTAAAGGCTGGGAATATGAGTCGCCTATTAAAAAAAAGTAGTGGAAAAGAAGCTCAGTTTAGTTTTGTGCACCAAAGAGGCATAATCAAGCTGGCTTTAACATGATGCTCATTACATTAGGTACTTACATGAGAGATGTAGTAAAACGCGTAAAAGAGAGAAACAAAACAATCAAAACCCAAGGGCTTGTAAAATACTCTCACACCCCAAGAGATGACATCATAGCATGTATGCCAAATATGTAACTCTCTATCACTGTGAGAGATTTTTCCACACAAAATAAATAGTTCCCTTTTTGACTGCTATTAATATTGAAAATTATCATTATTAACTTTGTTATACTTTCTTTCTCTTTCTTTTATAATTTAGGCAAGAAAATAGCATAATCTATATACTTTAATCGGAACATATAATGGTGGACCACTTTGACAATTTAGGATCAAATTATCAGCCTAAAGGCCATTTTACAAGGTATCTCGAATATAATTACAAAATTTGCGTTTCTTATAATTAGTTGCTATTTAAAGTTGGCTCATGAAAAGATGCCACTTATATGTAGCGTACTGAGAAGAGTGTTACGAGATAGAAAGTAATCTCGGGTTTGTAAATGTGATGAGACACTGTATACAAATACTAGTATATTTATTAAAGATGTATATATTGAATCTTATAGACTGTATTTAAGATGATCTAAGCTTGAAAAATGTATTATTTTGAACTTGTTATTTTCTAAATATTCGTATCTATTAGGTTGACGAAGCTGATATGTACTCAATCGCAGCAAACAGATCCCATAATTTATAGAATTGTAAAAAAAAAGGATTATAAAAAGACATAGTTTTATGCAAAAATACCACACTAGAATTTCAGATGTATATACCACACCGGTTTATGATAATATAGGATTTCTTCACTTTTATTTTTGGATGAAAGAATCGGCACTGTTAAATTTTTTCTACCCATCTCAACAGATGACAGCTTTCTAAGTATAATTTGTTTCTGATACAATACACAGAATATTTGATTTGCCAGAAAAATATTAAGATATAGCAAAACTAATGCTTTTTTTTGATAGAAATTGTCAAAGGAAAGATTTATAGAATAACTATTATGTTTTTTGATAGTATAAATAAATAAATAATTGGATTGATAGCAGAACAAAATAGTGTTATTATCTGCATAATATAGTTACAATATAGAGATTTTACACATTTCAAAAATATACTGGGCTTCAGGCTCAAGCTCGGAAGGATCCAAGATGATCTTGATGTCATCATCTTCATCTTTGGCGCAAAGTTTGTTATAGTCGAAATCTATGTTCGAAGCAGACGTAGCTGGCATAGAGATACTACCCGACTCTAAGATTATTTTTTTAAGAGATTAATGTTAATTTTTTTAGGCTAATATTTTATACATTACCTGTTAAAGAGTCAGATCTTGCCCTTTTACATGGGACAATTGGTCTTGTAGAGATTGCAGTGGAGTTTTTAGTTGAGAAGGTTTGACCGAACATTGTGATTGAATAGTTGGCAGAGAGAAGAATAAAGAGCAATAACCAAAATGGTTGATTGTTTATATAGGATATTTTGGTGACTGTGAATATATTGAGACAAACTATTGTATATTTAGATAGAGTGTCTTGTCTCGGAATTATTCTATTTCATGCAATTATTATACATCATATACAGTGATGCCTAGGTTTTTAAAATTTAAAGCTATTGAGTCTCCATGGAAGTATATTACTTGATAATTTTGATCGACCAGTTAAACTATTGTCAATAAATCACGGAATATTATGTATTATTATGCATAATTAGAGAGATGTCTTTACTAAACAATGAAGAGACTGCTAGGCTAATATTATTAATTGAATATCTGAGTCGTTTAAACAATATCAGTGTCAAGAATGGGACTAGGCAGAAAGAACAGACATGAGAAAAGAAGAAGTTCCTTTATTAACGTGCTGTTCGCTTGAAATTTCTACGATCAAGCTCTGCTGGTATTTAAATGTTTTCTAGCTAGGATAAAGATATGCTTAAATATAATGATCGGTGATTGTGGCGGGTGTGTACAAGAAAGGACAATCTAAGGATAGTTATGATGTTTTGTCTTCTAGCTAATATCCATTTTGAGAGCGTGGCGCGAAAACTGTTAGGAATCAATCCTAACATAAGTGGATCATTGGGAATCAACGCATTACCAATGATTTGTGCCTATGCTTCTTTGTGCTGATCTATTTTTCAGACAGGTAAAAATACTATTATATATTCTTTCAAGATTACCAATTATTTTTACCACTTCTATAAAGAACTGACTTTCTCGACTGGCAAAGGAGGACAAAATTTCTTGAAACGCATCATTTTGGGGTTGTTTTCAGCGTTAGTGCTTGTTATTGTTTTTAGACATAAGTAGAAAGTATACAGCAAGTGAAGACGAGAGCAAGACATGTTATTCTTGCAAAAAAAAAACTCAAGAACCCATCTATTTAGGCATCACAGTGTTGATGTTGAGACGGGCTGTGTTGGTTTATGTAATGAAGTGGTCCAAACGGTTAAAAGAAAAAGAGAATAAATATCAATCTCCTCTAACAACTCCTTAGCCCAAATATTGGCAATCGGCAGCTTGTTCTCTTGAGAAAGATGCATAAAAGAAAAGAAGTGAAGTGTAAGGATATTGTTTATTGCTTTCATCATTTTGATGTTTATATAGATATTTCGATAATAAATAATATAATATAATTAGTATGATATTACTAAGCTATTGTTAAAATGTTGGGATAGATCATGCTTCTTTGGATAGTTAATAATGAATAAGATAGATAGGAATAGATAAATATTGTTGGGGTTCTTTGTTAAAATCCTTATGATTTTCAATTGATTGCTGCGCCAGACGTAGCAATCATGTTCTTCCCAAGGTCATTACTTAACCAATATGTTTACATAATCGATACAGAAAGATTTGGGAAGATATGATATGTTTGGGCCAGCCGGAAATACGGAGCTACACACAACGTGTCAATGTTGTCACGCCGTGTTTGTGGTTCTCCGTCTTTTGTCCGTACTGAAAGCACACCATCTTCTTAACAATTGGTATGCCACCCTTTTTCAAGAGTGAGCACTCCATATTTTTACTAAGCAACCTTTCCCGATTTCTTCCATTTTTATTAATATAAATACCAACAAAGATCTAATGAAATAAATTATTCAATTCGATTCAATCAATTAAACCCTTTACAACTTTCTCTTACCTTTGCTTCTACGTTTCTTCCTGAAGAACAATTCCATTTGCTTGCTAAGCTACGAATTGTTGGATATTTACGTCAGAATTTTTCTCCCTCTTTCTCTCTCTCCGTCTATCATCTTGGACATTTCTTGTTTAAAGACAACACACCGCGTGACAATGTTGAGCCTCGTCCTCATGCCAAAAGACGTTACAACACTAATCATTACATTTACGCCAAGAAGAACTCGACCACATCACATTCAATGTTAGTGGAGCATTATGAATGACCATCATCCTTCAATAATTATGGTACCATGGACGAGTTCAAAGATCATATTGTTTTGTACTATACAAAGAAACAGCAACACAGCGAAAAGAGGAACGCTTCAACAAGCGACCAACAACAAAACCAAGTAAGAGAGCAAGCTTTCATCCCATTTATTTTTAACCTTCTCTACAGAGTGTTTTTCTCACTTTATGCTTTTCATCTATTATATGTATCCAGAGGATGGAGACAACAATACAGTTTTCAACAAGGTAGTATAAATTACACCTATTTTTTTAAAAAAAAAATTGCTTAATTCAGTTTTACTTTTTATGAGAAAAAATCATCGTGTCATGAAGGTGATTGTGATTCTCTCCGCGAGATAGAAACACCACTGGAGTTCGATTATAAAGATGAAATAGAGGTTGGTTTACGATCGTAGCTATATTTGTGGGCGTTTCGTCTGGTAAGTCTTTAATTGGTTGTTCAGTCGCCTTACTTACTTCATCTTCAGTGTGAATCAAAGCCGGTTGACAGAATTAGTCTGGTTGTTAGAAAGAAGCTTGTGGATTTGGCATCTCCTGCTGGTATTTTAAACAAAATGTCAGTATCATGCAGCAATGGTAATCGGGATATGTAGATAAGAAACTCAAAGAATCATCAAGGTAGTGGATAGATATAATAATATAAAAAGAGATTTTCTTCAACTGCTTATTTTCTTATTTTTATTTTCATGGCCTAGCCTCTTCCTCTTTTTGATAGTCAACACAATGATGGTTGGGAATCCAATTAAACTTCTCTTGGACCCTGAAACATGGACCATTTTTAGCAATGTTGGTGACATTTATGGCATTGATGTACTGCCAAGAGCGGTCAAAGAGCTTGCGATTGACATTGAAAAGGTAAGGAAAAAATTATTTTGTTCTTAACTAAATGAGGTCTAGACATTAGTGGAAGATGGAATTCTGTCCTGTATCAAGCAATTAACAAAATTGAACCCAGATTTTGATACGTATGAGTTTATGATTTAGTTCAAACAAAATAAAAAACTAGCAAAATACTTTGCGTTTCCGATATGGAGCTCTGTACAAACGAATGGAAAGCATCGACTTTTGATAATACCCTAGTCCGACAGCAGTTAAAAAATATTCGAGTAAACAAATGTCTGCTCGATAATATAGTCAAGGCCCTCTCTGATGGTGTGCTTGATGCTGATGATTGCGGTCTACTTGCAATGGAATGGGCAGGTAAGCTGAAGATGGCCATGAATTTACAAAAATAAATAATCATGTTTGAGATGCTTATAAAATAAAGTTCAATGGATATTTTCAGTAAAAAGAACAATAACGGTGTAGCAGCTGATAATTCCTGTCAATCTCAAAGAGTTGAAATATTCCAAGTAAACACTGGCATGTCTTTTACACTGGAAGGTTAGTATATAATGATACGTGTAGGACTAGAAATACTCTTCAAAAATTAATTTATTAATTTCTGTTTTTAACACTGTTAGAATCACTACTTGGATTTAGCTAATAAGTTGGAAAATACAATGTTGATCCAGAAACGAAAGCTGTCTTGGAGCAATGTTGTAGAAAGTTTATTATTTCCCACCTCTGATCGTAGTCCATCCCCAACTGTCTTCAGTTTTCCAAAAAGAGACTGAATCTCTGGACCCATTTTTCTTCTGCCCTCGTCTGTTTTCCTTCCATTGAATAAAGCCATCTCTATCCTCCTGATTTGTTTTCATATTCCACTTTTTTTAAAGAAATACTTGGATGCTCATGACTATAATCCTATCTCGAGTCCTCTTGTTAAATTAGAGGAAAACAAAGTATTGACAGTCGCACTACAAAAAATATGCACTTTCATTCCGAGATATTTCAGTGGAATCAAAGACATGTTTATTGAAATTAAACTCTATAGACTTTTTTATTTTCAACTGTGCCAGTGGTCTTTAGTTTGTTCTATTGGATAAGAAAATATACTTTTTCCTAATACCAAATAATGTGTAAATAATATGAAGTATATGGTCTACTCTGCATATATAGAGAGTAGATGATACCAGATACAAGATTTATATATATTCATAACCTACAAATATTTATTGACTGCTAGGATCAATAGCTGCTGAGCATATTTGTTCCGTGGCTGATACTATTTTTTTTTCAAAGCATGAAAAGGGTACCACAGATTGTACAAGCTGTATCAACCTGCAATATTTTGCATAGACATGGTCAATAGGGCCAAGATGTGGGCTATAAAAAGCAGTCTTTAAAACATTCAGCAAATGTCAATCGTCTTTGATTTTCTTAAAGGATATCAGTCTTTCTTGTCAGTTTACGCAAGTACATGTCAATAAATAAAACTTTTTAATATGTTTGCTAATGTAAGAGAAATGACATTCTAATGATTCACATGGCTGTGTTGAATCCTTTCTAATCTCACGCATAATTTTTTCTTTTATTTCATAAAATATGGTCTCTTTGCTCGAGTACTCGTGAAATTATGTGCTCTGTGACATTGAGCTTCTTTGTAATGTCGCATTGGATGGTATTAACAATGGTCTCGAATACAATAGTTGCACAATTTCATTCGTCAGCACTACTCTTTATAGAGATAAAGAAAGATGTACAGGTAGTTTTGGTTCCTTGTTTGTGTTATAAAGAATGTTGATTTAGAAAGAAGAAATGTTGCCAACTTAAAGAGTGCTTGGATTGCGAAAAGTTGCAGGTTTCTTTCATACCCTGTGCACAAACTTTGTCTGATACAGCCCCCCCTTTTTTTGAATTCGCTAATTTTGGGGACAGCCGTTTGACTTTCAAACGTGACTCTATCGGTGTCCAACAAATATATCTGGTCCGTAAGATTTTATTGCCACATTAGTCTATTGTCAGCATTCATTACCATCCTGTTCACTTTCATGCCAATAGTTGTAGGTTTTTATGGTAAATCATAGATATAATTGCCAAATATCGTGCCGTCTATAATCGTCGTGTCCCGTCAAGAAACGCAGGCTCCTATCCAAATATATCTGAGTTGTAATGTGTTGAAAACGTCCTTCACTTGTGATTGCTAGGACATGATGAGCAAATATTAAAGAGAACGGAAAATCGAGGCCATAATATTTATATTTATTTATTTTTCAGGACACAACATTTCTACTCGAGAGACACAATACTTGATGCCGGACCACAAGTCACTCTGGACAAGTCCGGTAAAACAGAAACGTCGTGCCCTTGAGATGGATGCTAATGCTCATTATATTATTATTTTTTTGGGTCAGAATTTGTATAATACAAAATCTAGATCAAGCAGATAAAGACAGTCGAGTGTCTGGTTTACAAGCAATAAGGTGTTCTTTATGAGCAATAAAGAAGGAGGCTTGACAGGTTAAAGAGCTTAGCCCCTCAGTCAAGCAATTGTTACACTGTTGTCCACGTGAGGATAGTAGTATTTCAATCTCCGGTTTACTATATTACGCGAATAAACTCGTCAACTGCTCTTCTCCGTGTTTATCCCATCTCCACATACTTTTTCACAATGAGCCCTTCTGTAAGTCGTGATATTGGCTCTATAATATAGGCTACTAACAGAAATAAACGCAACACTGCAATTACTCATTCCAGAACCAGCCTACACAAGAGCAGCTTGATGGTAAGATGACACTGTTTTCTTGAAATCATACCAACGCCATCTCCACTTTAGAATGGAAGGAGGCCTTTTCCCTGTACGATAAAAAGGGAAACAGCACCGTTTCCTCTTCGAATCTCGGTGATTTGCTTAGAGGTCTCGGACAGAACCCCACACAGGCCGAAGTGCGCGAACTCGTCAAGTCTGTTGGTGGATCTGACAAGCAAGGTAAGATCAAAGGCAGGTGTGTTTGTGATTGATAGAGTTGACTGAATAGACTCGTCTTGTAGAGGTTGATATCGATTTTGGTACCTTTTTGACCATCCTCACCCGACCAGACGGTTTCAGACCCGCTGGATCATCCCAGGAATTCATCCAGGGTTTCCAGGTGTTTGATAAGGAGGGTGATGGTTATATCTCTGCTGGCGAACTTCGCTATGGTAATACACAAAGAAACACTTGGTGTGTCTACTAATCCTATATCTTTGCAGTCTTGACAAACCTTGGCGAGAAGTTGACAGATGAGGAAGTTGATGAGCTCTTGAAGGAAGTAGAGGTCGGCAAGGATGGTCGCATCAACTATGTTGGTAGGTTGCAGTAAAAGGATCAGCTTATATATATATATATATATGTATATATTTCCAAGGCACTCACATTTGTATCATAGACTTTGTCACCCTGGTTCTTTCCAACTAAGCCAGTTTCAGCCACTTGACACTTGCTTTGAAGTAGAACCAAATTCATACCAAATATATATCTGACGGTTTTTACTCCATCTATCTTCATGCTGCCTTTTGTGGGTGCCAAATAATATAACCCTAAAGAAGCCGAGTCCTTTATTTTATTTATTTTTCAATTTTTGCCATCTTTTTCTAAACTTTGCGTCAATCGAAAGACATTTTGACGAGCCAGTAAGACTATCCGCAGTAGTTGCAGCAGCATTCTATCCGAGACTCCATAAAAATATTCGCTTCAAAGTCCGAACAAAAAATCATAAAAACAAAAAGAAGAGATGCTCTTTGAGCAGTTGGAGATTTTGACAGCAAGAAAAATGTCGACCAAATAACATTATTTTCCGTCAAAACGCTCTTTAACATATCGAATGCCTAAATCTTTATTGCAAAATACAAGAGCAGCTCAATTGTATTACGAGTCAAAGTAAAAAAGAAGAAGAAGACAAAAAGGTTTAAATATGGTCTATGCCGTCGTACCATGTCGGCTCATCCAAAATGGACAGAACAAACTCAATAATATGAATATTCAAAGAGATTCTCAACCAGGTTATTAAACATTTTGGGATCTCTATTAGACTATCAGTGGCCCACTGTCTTTAATGCTGTCTATTGAAACTCATGTCTAGTGTGATTGCTATTAAATCAAAAATATACTTGTTGACTTTATACTCCCAATAGATCCAAAGGTAGTATCAAGACAGGATTCCAAGGTTCCAGATACCCTTTGGTTATTTCTTGCCTTTTATTGTAGCTATTCCCTATATTCTTTGCATTATATACACATTCATATGTCTAGTCTAGAACGCATGTCTATTGATCCCAAAGGATTGATAATTTTAATCAAAAGGCATTAAATTTCAAGTGACTATGGCTCTTTTTGTATGCCCGAATGCATGTAAGAAATAAAAGATCAAATAAAAAAACCCCCAAGAAATGTCCATTCTAAAGCTTGGTATCATGAAGTTGCTCTATTGTACCATTTTTTCAATCCTGATCTGCTGTGGATTAGTCCAGCAGTCATTTGCAGATCCATTACGGTAGCTATCAATCAGTGTATATTTGTACTTGTTTTGCTTACCTGAATACCATCAGAATCCCTCTCAAAAGGAAGCAGAGTACGGCCACAACCCAACCGATCCAACCCAGCCTTGGACCACACAGACACCGGTTTCCAAGATCTAGACGAGCAAGCACCAAGAATGACTCGGCAGAAATTCACCTCAAAAGTATCCTTGTAGACATTGAAGCAAGTAACAAAACACAATACGGGTCCAGATCTATTGATTTAATGTATATATATAAGTTAGTATATTGGTGTTATTGGCATAGGCACTCCTCCACAATACTTTTACGTTGACTTTGATACAGGAAGCTCTGATGTGTGGGTTCCTCACCCTGAATGCATAAACTGCAGTAATCGCACAAAGTTTGATCCCTCAAAGTCATTGACAGTGGATATGAGTGACTCAAATGATACATGGACAATTGGCTATGGCGATGGTTCGCGAGTGTTTGGGACGAATGCCAATGATACTATAAATATCGGAGGACTGAATGTATCGAATCAACCGATTGGACTTGTTACGACTCAGTCGGTAGCATTTGAGCGCAACGTCGATATGGACGGTATATTTGGATTGTCTTTTCCGGGCCATTCTCATACTGGCCAAAGGACCCCAATTCCTCAAGCCATGAAAAAGCAAGGCCTCATCAAAGAAGCTATTGTTAGCTTTTGGTTTGGCCATGTTCATGATGGTGGTGACGGAGAAGTTGTAAGTCTAAATTATTTAGGAAAAAAAAAGAAAAAAAATTAATCCCTAGCTTCATTTATCAAAGCTATTTGGAGAGGTGAATCATGACCATTACGATGGAGAACTCCAATATGTACCGATCACTGACCATGAATACTGGGAGATTGATATGGACGGTATCTCAATTGACGGCCAACAGATCATGAACTCCTCCCTTCCTGCCGTTGTCGATACTGGAACTACACAAATGATCTTGCCAGCAAAACTCGCAAAAGAGATCCATGGGGCCATTAATGGATCCGAATACACCCTCAGCGATGGCTGGCTAATTCCTTGCAACATAAAGGACGACACAAAGGTGACATTTACGTTTGGAGCCAAAGATTTCCCTGTCCCCATATCTGCCCTAGTGCGCGAGAAACCCTCATCAAACTCGACAATGTGTTACTCTACTATTTCTAGTATAGATAGTGACAAGGTAGTGATTGGCAATTCATTTTTGCGAATCTTTTACTCTGTATTTGACTACGACAATGGTCGTATTGGTCTTGCACCTTCCAAACCATAATAAATTTATATGTAGATTTGTAGATTCTATTAAATCTAATGGCTATTCTTTATTATCAGATTTTTTTTATATATTTTAATATCCATTAGCGACGCTTTGAGTTTCCCTTGTTCTGGGCACTCTTGACCTTTTCACGCATCGTTCCATCCTTCTTTCCGGTCTGAGCGGAAGATGATGATGATGAAGAAGTGATTGCCTTTTTGACCGTCTTTCCATACTTCTTTAGCAATCTCTCTTCTACATTCTCCAGATCCCATGCATGAGGAGTGATCAAGATGTTCTCCTTTTCAGCCAAGAACAACTTGTTGAAATCCTGCTGCTGACCAGGCGCACCCATACCTGGCATGGCACCTGGCATGGAGCTCATTGCAGCCATATCAACACCAGCAGCTTTAAAACCACCAAGAATTAGTCTCATACCCCCTTTTTTTTGGTATCCCTTTGCCTCTTATTAAACCTACCATTGTTGTCACCCAGAATCAAAGAAAACACACTGCCAAGACCAAACAAGTTCAAAAAGTACCACGAGAGAGATGAGACCCAGGTAACATCCATATCACGAGTATCCACACCACTCTGGAGCATGGACTTGAAACGAGGTGTCAAGGGAAAGGGAAGCTTGACTTTAAAGCAATTAGTAATATTCTTAATCGCAATAAAAAAAATTAATCGCAATACTTACTCACGACAAATCCTTGGAAGAAAAAGTTGATCCAGCCCATAATCAACATCTGAGGCACCATGTTCATCATCTGCTTCTTCATGCCTTCCATCATGCCCTCCATCATATCTGGATCTGTCATTGGGTTTGGGGCAGGTGTGCCTTCCTTGTTGGCATCGGGGTTCTTTAGATACTTTCCTGCCTCAAATGCCTGGGCCAGGTAAGCCTTGCGACAGGCAAATGCGTGCTGAGGAATCGAGTTTCCAAAGGTTCTCAATCTCATTCCACGCAACAATGCCTTTCTAAAACCAAAACCAGTAGCTGTCAAGATGATGTACTGTCTGTGTTGCAAAAGTATGTACTCACGATTCCCGAATGGCCTTTAGTTGAGGTAGTTTTGGTGCGCTGGTGATGAGCATGGTGATGTGATGGCGAAGGACTCCGACAAGAACCATGACAATCATGATTGGTATCAATACCCAATTCCTGATTGCTATGTTTGATGATGATAAAAAACAAAAACAAAAAAGAGATTCTTAGCAGACATGCTAATGTGGCCCAGAGTGTGTGTGTTGGGCTTACCAGGGTCAAGGATCATCTGCTGTCTAAAGGAATTGAGAACGGCTTGATGAGTCTATTGAGATGATATGGTGGTTTTGCTCGATCCTTACGTGTCCGACATGATGATATGCTGCTGTATACCTAGAGACAGATAAACCTTGCTTGCTGGTTCACTTTTGAGAGCTTCTTGAATGCAAAGAGCTGGAATTGAATACACTCTGTCCAACACGTCACAACAAGTGGTTCTTTGTCCCACACCTCCAACTTTCTACAGTAAGAATATATTGCACTTTATTCAAAGATGACTGTAAAGACAGCTAGCTAATGGTTTCCGAGTGATTTTCCAATAAACCAAGGTATCTTTCGATGTAACGAGGCATGGCAAATGGACCGCCTGCTACACAAAGACCCTGTAGCTCACACTTCATATTCATGTGCAGGATGGCACATTGCTCTTTTCTATTATAGATACTCAGGATTGGAATGGCTTGAGATGGGTATACTTGCATAAATTCCTTGTAACTCTTTGAATTTCTCCCAAAAGTCTCGTCTGTCCATAATCCTTTGGGTGACCCAAAGAATTGCTCTCGCATACTAATTATGCATCTTGCCTTGTCTCTGTCTGCCTTTGTGAGTGGAAGGTAGGCAGATAAGGGGATCCCAAATCTGAAATTGCAGTAGACAAATTTATGGTGAGGATCTAATACTAGCTATCTAACCTATCCAGACTTTCCTTTCTCTGTCTTTGCAACAAAGACCAAGCAATTGTATTTCTGGCACGGCCAAGTTTGCCGTATCAAACGCTTGACTCTAATAAAGATGAATAGATTTGCAGACGAGCATTATAATTATCATTTGCTCACCAAACTGCCCCATTTGTAGACCGAATAGATCTCTAGGCCATGAGGATCATTGTCCATTAGGGCAAGGATAGGGATATCTGGATAGTTTATCGAGATGTGCTTGACCATGTGTCTTGTAGAAATGTCCTAAAAAAATAGAGATGATAAAGATTCAAGATATATCTAATAGACAGTACATACTGGATAACCACGGCCCTATATAATTTTGGGGTTTTAAAAAAAGACGATATCTAGTAGTTGGGACATGTAAATATCAAGACAAATTACCGTAATAAAGATGCAATGCTTGAGTAAAGAGTGTGTGCTGTTTACAGACACAAGGTCTCTAAATGTTGCCTAGTTGTACAGTTTGTTAAATGTTCTAAAGTTGAAAAAATGATAATACTTGCTTCTTTTTCCACAATAATGACAAACTTTGCAATGAGTTCGACATTATTGACTTGACTAAAGTTGGGAACCAGACATCCCTAGAGACATTGGTTAAAAGAAGCATTCTGGCAATTGGCTGTTTGGTATTGCTTTACTTGATGGTCTGTGTGCCCATCGCTCGACTTTTTTGAAGATTTACAGTTGATTCGTTTGCCACTCTTGAGAACAATGGTGATAGGGCCAGATACAAGCCCTTTGGACGAAGCAGTCTAGACACATTTTGTTTTTGGTAAGATTGGATCTACCAGAAGAAGAAGAAATAACACTAAAAAGCTATTCATACACTTGCAATATGGAGACTGGCACGAGGAGTATTGAAATAAAAGCACAAGTTATCCACCATCTAGGTCTAGTTAGTTGTATCACATTTGATATCGTAGTTTGGATACTCACCCTATCGACACAACTCTGACTGCCAAAGAGGGCAGCATCTCTGTAAAAGATGTCTCGCTTTGTAACCACAGTATCAGATGCAATAGCTGCATATATGATGTCTAAAAGGCGCAAATAGCGTGCTAATAAATGAACAATAGACAGTGTTATTTGTAATTGTTTGCATGCATCCCTAATCTAATCTTACCAACAGATCTAGACTGTGTTTGTGTGGCCAGCCCAATCTTCTTGGTGCTACGAAAAGGCTTTTGTACCAAGTTACTGAGCTGGGACGATGAGCTCATTGTGTCTGTGGACTGAGTGTCTGTGGTTTGTATGGAGATGTCTTCATTCATTTCATCCAGAGACCTCTTTTTACTAGTTTTCCCACTAGAGAAATGTCTGATTATCATTGATGATCCGCAACTTTTGCTTGATCAACCTTGCCTGGCAAAACAAGGGATATGGATTGGATTTTCTTTGGCTAGACTCTCAAACACACTTGATATGATTTCCTCTATTGCTGACATTAATGCCTCACTATCTAGATGGTTAGCAATTGCAAGGCTCATAGACAAGACACCTTACGCAGACAGAGGCACAGAACTCCTTTCATTTGAAGACCTGGTGGGCTGAGAAGAGAGTTTGGGGACAATTTGGGAGTCCAAGCGCTCTGGCTTGACATCACAGTCCAGATGGTCATACTGTGCATGATCCAGTATAGGCAAAGAAACAGAAGCTGAGGATGGCTGGTAATAGTTAGGAGATGTGACCCAGCTGTTAAGGGACAAAGGGGCTTCTGTGGAATAATAATGCAGATCCTCAAATTCGGTGTCCCTATCAATACATTCTTGATCATGGCTTGTACAAATCACATTTGTGAAACTGTTGTAGAATGGATTATAAAGGAATTCTTGGCCCTGGTTTTGGGCTCTTGGGTTGCTGGGTTCCAGCCAAGGATAATAAAAGGGATCCATAAAGACAAGAAGTGGGCAACATGCCATCTGGCTTGACGCGTGTGCCCTTTTTTTAATTTTCCAAGAAGACTTGCGTGTTGTATCGTGACTTTGGATGACGCAAAAGCAGTTTGCAAAAAAAAAAAAAACATATGCATGGCAATCCTATTGCCATTTCTCCAAAGTCTTTTTTTTGTCTTCTTCCGCGGAGATGGAGTGTACTACAATATAATAAACTTGTACCTGTCCAACATGGATCTCGAGTGTGCAGGTACACCCTTGATCGAGGTTAAATAAAGATGACGACAAAATAAGGGTAGTGTTTATTATTATTATTATTAATTGAGATGCAGAGAATGCCAAGTATAGATGAAATAGGTGGGTATGAAATATGTTGGGAATGAAGGTAAGGTGTATATATATGTAGGTGATGTTTAGGAAACAATGCTTTTGATGGCATCCGTGAGGACAGCCTCGTCATAAACTGGCTCTCCACGAGACGACAGGGTGCCTTTGATGACAATGGGTTCGATTCCCAGTTTCTGGATTGCCTGGACATCGACAGGGATTGCAGAGTTGTGCAGATACACAAGATGTGTGATAAAAGAAGAGGGTGGGCTGGGATAAAACAAATGGTCTGGGAATGGTGGGTAGTGGTGAGAAGGCGATCCGGGCATAGAGCCAGATACAGTGTGTGACGAATATGACGATGGAGCAGTGCTGGTTGGGCTGCTGTTGTAGCTGCTGATGGTTGATCCTGCTCGCTGGAATGGAATGGCCCCGGGATGGGAATTGAAAGAATGGTGGTGTTGAGGTGGCGAGCGAGAATCGATGACATGAGCAGGCTCACTGTCGTACGACTGATAGAATGCACGACGGGCATCGATGCGCTGGCTTTCATTGAGAGCAGCAGTAACGGTGGCGATGAAATCTAGGGCAGTGTAGCCTCCGGTTTCACGGTCATTGGTACCATTGAGGAGGAAGATCTTGTGTTTTAATGACTGGGACTGAGCAATGGTGTTTCCAACATTTCGGAGCACAAGACAGGGCACAATAGAGGTGTAGAGGGATCCAATAGCGTATACAAGAGTCTGTTTGAGTGAGAGATGGCTAATGGCTTTGGGGTTCGGGACAGGGTAGATTTCCTGGCCGTATTCATTGATGTAGTAGATGCGCTTGATGCGGGAAACGAGTTTTTCATCGGCGTGTTTTGAGAATACAAGGTTGGCATTCGGGGGTGAGGAGGCGTTCCAGGGAAAGTCGTTTTGGTCTGATGCGAGTTGTGAAAATGCGTCAATAGGGTTGGGACGGGTGCGTTTGGTGAGGTCTGAAGCCGAGACGGTAACCGAAGGATGTGAGATTTCGCACTGGCCGACCAGAATATCGCTGTTTTCCAATAAAGCAGCAATAGTTGCAGTGTGGTTGGTGTTGATGACAGGCACGACTGCAGTTGGTTCTGATACTCCTGTCAGGGCCGAGAATAAAAAGAGGGCAGCTTCAAGTGAGCCAAAAAAGAGACGGGCACCAGTCAAGAAGAAGTTGCCGATGCTACCGTTGCTAAAGTTGAATCGTTTGTGGGCCCGTTTGAGGATCTCAAAGTTGAAGCTGGTCAGGAAGCCTCGGATAGCCTCTCTCTTTTCGATTGGGATCTCCTTCCACAGACTATAAATGGATGTGAGCTTATTGTTTCTGAAATCTGCGTTTCTTACATGTGATGGCCCTCAACAATTGCTGCCCATTCGTCCTTGACTTCGTGCTCTGATACATTGGACGGCAGACGATAGCTGAGCAATTCTCGGATGGCAGCTCTTTCGGTTGAATAGCCATTGGTGTCAAATACATCAATGAGCCGAGTAAGTCTTGATCGCAAGTCTCCAATACTTGGACCACCCAACACACGCAGGAGTTCGCTCTATGAGGGTTTGGCTTTAATTGAGAGTGTCTAGGATGTGGTTTTTGACTTACGGTTGAGCCGCCATTGTCAGATACGCCGAGGATATAGCAGACATTGTTATCGCTTATTTGGTGAAAGGCCTTTGCGATATTGTTACAGGCAGATCCACCTGAAAATACGACAAAAGATGGTTGAACCATTGCAAGTTAAAGAAAGGGAAAAAGGATTAGGGCGAAGTCGGAAATAGAGAGGGGATCCATTTATGTTATCAGAACCGATAAGGGACCGCTCGTGGGGGCCAATAGAAATCCAGAGCGATAAGACCCGACTGTTGCTTGAAGCGATAAACGATAAGATTAATGTTCACCTGATTTTAGCTTTCTATTTGTATGATTGTTATTTGAGTCTGTATTCATAAAGATCGACCTTTTGGAAACATTGAGAGGTGTATGAATGGCAATTTCAAAAGAGGCCAGAACAATGGGTAAGGCTTACACGTGTCGATGGACTAGGACCAACAAAGGATTATCAAATTATCTTTTTTGCTGTCAAAACGTATATACATATATTTGTGGGGTCTGCATTGCCATGACAATATATATATAAATATATCTATGATGGTTCAATTGCCAACACATGAATTGATTTATGGCATAACCTAATGACGCCAGTAATAAAGACCACACCGATCATTCTAGAGAGCACAGATCATTCGAATTTGATTAGACTCGAATACATCAGCTTATTACGGCTTAAACCATTTGAGAGCACACTAGAATTCTAAGCCCAGAAACCAAATTTATTGATATTTATCTTGCAGGCTCCATAAAGACCAAGATGCTAAAGATCTATTCTGAGCACAAATCATATATAAATATCACCCGTGGTTGCACAGTATTAGCCCTTTATATATATAATTATATCTTGGCCATGAAAAGGTCCAACAAGGAGTGTATATAATTCCATTCGGTAAAGATGCCTAGCCATAGATTGGATCTCGACATGAATTGTGCAAGGATTTTCTTGTTTGACTAAAAAAAAGATATCTCGAGGGGTTTTTATTGGCTAATAATGTCCAGCAACTATAAAATATAGCTGGTAATAAATTATACCGTGTATACACATATTTAACCCTGATTAGTCGTAAAATTATCAGCAATGTATCTGTGCACGAGACTATATAGATGCTGTAGATTGCCAAGTGTCCCAATGTCCTTGACGTGGAGTATATATATAAAGGTGTGTCTGGCGGATTATCAAAAAAAAATATAAAAAAAAAGAATTTCAGTAGATCCCCGGTATAATTCTTCTTTTATATATATGCATATATATATAATATAATTAATGATCTGCCACAATCTATACACTTTGGTGTATATGCATTGTGAGCTTGTATCTCTGAATATTCTCAGAGCACATTATAGATCATGTCTCTTGGATGCAGTCTATATTCTATCTTTTTTTTTTTTGAAGCTCTCTATCAATCAATCATGACCTTTATACCAAAACAAGAGAATTTCAAACCATCATGACTTTATTCTCCGCTCTATTATATGTCGGCGACTAAATGACACGTGAAATTCAAGATCAGTGCAGTTTTAAAGATTCTGTTGATCATCCATAGAATTTCAAATGATTGATAATAGTCTCATGTCTTTCTACACAAGAGAGCTGCTGGTCGGTATTGGTCCGCTAGCCCACAGCAACTTTCAATCTACACAATAAAATCACATATCCAGAGAATCCATGGATTCACAATAAAGGACCCTTTTTATGAATCAGGGCCAATGTACCCTTACTCTTTTACATGGTCCCAGCTGAATACCATTTTGCTTCAAAAAGACCAATTCACACAAAATTGGCATGATTCCTATTTATAACCATGATTCTTTTTTGGCAGTTGGTGATATATGTGCTATATTTTACCGCTTTTTACTTGT
The DNA here is from genome assembly GCA_022702545.1 of Phycomyces nitens. Classification (NCBI taxonomy): domain Eukaryota; kingdom Fungi; phylum Mucoromycota; class Mucoromycetes; order Mucorales; family Phycomycetaceae; genus Phycomyces; species Phycomyces nitens. Next base: position 179,870 of record JAHRBC010000001.1, read on the forward strand.
TCGCACAAACCCTAGGATGGCCAAGATGATCTCTTTGTGGCAGTTTTGGGTCGAATCAAAGCCACAAGTATACCTGTTCTTTGCTATTTAAGATTTGGTATACCCCATGCCCAGTCTTTTTTGCTAGATACATGGCAATGGTCCCAACCTTGTTATACTTGACATGTCTTGGAAAAAAGGTAATAGATACAACTAATTGGCCGTGTGCCTTGTGAATGACAGAATTTGCAGTTCTATTCTTTCCCGTTTGCGTCATTAAAGAGGTCTTTTTTTTTTGTATATATACTTTATGATGTGCCGTGATGCTTCATTTAGCACAATAATTAAACCCTTTATACTTGATCACTACTTATCACCGGGCATCATTTCCAAACCATCTAGACCATTCCACTCTATTCCAAACTTTCTATGAGATGTCTATATAAAAGCCTTTTACTATCACAGAGGCCATTTGAGGAAGAATTATATGTAATTCTGGCTTGTCAAAAGCAGGTCAGAAACGGTGGTTCTGCCTTTACTATCATGCGACTGTTTTATCAAGCTGCTCTATTGTTGTTCGTTTAATGCTATAACACTCAGTACTGCATATATTGTGGGAATATTTCTCACCAAAAATATATATTCTGTTATCATGAGAATTGTATGACAGGCGTGCTTTCTTATGCAATGCGAGCCGTATGCACCGCAAAGCTTATCTACGCAATGAGTTTTAAAGGTATCCATTCAGAATTCCTACTACTGATGCAACCTATATATATATATATATAAATCTAGCCTTGCTAGTAAAATAGCTAGTGCACTTGACTGATGACCAGTATTAATATTTGTCCATTACAGATCCTTTGTATTTAAACATGCAATACAAATAGAAAATCTGTCAATATTTCCACCTATCCATGTATCTTTACTGGCCTTTTTGTTTGTACGGAGCCCAGTTCTCGAAAATATACATGCTTGTAGGAATACCACTTGATATTGGCGTTGATGACCAAAGCCTTTGTATAGTCATTGCAAAAGATTGATGTGTGATCTAGTCTGTGACGAACATTCATGTTGGTTTGGTCAGATCCAGAGGAGGTTTATTGGTGCCGCTAATGTCACATTTGAATACTTTTTTTTGTTGCACACGCACAAGGTTTGCAACATTAGCCAAAACAGTATAAATGTTTTAAAGGCGCAAATTTAAAGGAAGTTGATGTATATAAAACGGATTTGTTATTGATTTAAGCATGGTCTACCCAACAAGAATAAAAATAAAATTAATATGATGGTTGACCTTTTAATACTTGTATCGCTCTTGACCAGAAACCATGGAAACCACCGACTTTTTTTTATTTTATTTTAAAGCACATGTATATAATGAAACATGCTAGCTGTAAATGTACATCTTGGTACTGGGTAAGAACAAGCATATAAAACATATCAAAAGAGCTCTCTGGTCTTGATTGACCAATACATAATCAACGCCATTTTTGATTAATAATCGAAACGCCATATTTACTGGAAAAATACCAGATTAGATTTTTTTAAAGGTAACCTTGTGAAATTATATGAACACCCAGTCTTGTGTTTATTATAGAGTTTGTTAATAAGATAAGAAAGATTGTTCTTAATATTCCTACCTTGGCTGTTCGACGGGTTGAAGCAGAAGAGTTTTTAGACCTAGTCCTCTAAATATATATGTCACACACTGTTGATTTGAATCCAATAAACAATACAAAAAAATGTTCTTAATATTCCTAGTTATTTGCTTGTCTAGTTGATATAATCCCTTGAGTTTTTTCAGCCACGATATTCCATCTGGTCCCGTCGAGTAAATCGTGGCTCATGCTCTTGTAAAAGCTGTAAAAAAAAATGTCCAGTCTCATCCTTTATTTTATTTTAAAAGAAAAATTTCCCACATTTATATTTGTGACCCATTACTTGGAACAATATACAGCCACATCAACGTACATTTTCCAAGTCTATAGATTAGTTATTCCTAAAACTTGAAAGTGTAAAGATAACAACCAATTTGTGATCTATATTTCTCATCTAATTGTTGTTGGTCTTTAAGTGTCTCCAAACCACGTTATTATGGCTTGTTATTCCTCAATTGATCTTGTAAAAGAGATAGAAATGTATGTAATAACCAAGGAACTTGAGTTTGAAAGAAAATATTAGTTTAGTTTAGCTTAGGCAACCAGGATATGACAGAGATTTTGAGCTTGAGATAGTCTTTATTGATAGAATGACAAGACATTCATACGAGTGACAATAGACAGAGAAGTCAATCGTCTTTTGTAGCCTACGCAAGCCTATGTATTCCACCTCAACAAATAGAAGATGAAACAAATTCAAATGAGTTTTTCTTGTATTTTTCAAACAGGATCGGATGCAAACAACGGGGTAGATGTAAACAAGAGGAGTATATCAGAGCAAGATTGTGATTATTAGGGGAAGAACGGAGCATTACTCTTGGCCACACAGCAGATACTTATTTTATTTTTGGTTATCATACTTGCATGGAAACGGGGCTATTGATTATTTGTATCAGTAAAGAAATATTGCTTGCTCTATTCTAGTGAAAAGAAAAGAAAAAGAGGCCTTTTTTTCATGATTATCAATAAAAGCCTAGAATGATCTTTGGAATCCAAGTGCGGTTGTAAGACGATCCATGGCCATATCCTAATACATGACTGGCACCAGAAATGCCCAAATTATTGGTTAGACTCAAGTCAATTCGATTCAATTCAATTCAATTCAATTCAATTCAATGGATCAGAATATCAAATAATACAAATCAATGCATATTGTCTCTAGTCGCTTGAAAGATCAATCTTTAAGACTATTAATGACTAATACATCTCTCTTGGTGATATAAAAAAAACTTTTTATGACAGTTATAATTTATCAACTGTTAAACACCGACCAATAGAAAAATAAAACAAAAGTCTCTTTGTGTTACAAAATACCATTCTTATCCGGTTACCGACATTTCTTTTCGACAGTAAAACAGGGTCATATATATTTAATAACAATAATAATAATAATAACCTGCAACAAGAATATATATATATATATATTCCAGTTGGTTATTAATAGCTCTCAACAGATATATTCTGCCCTTTCCAACCACGAATCCAAAAACTTTGTACCGTTTTATATATGTATTTTAGAACTGGTTACTGGATTAAGATAAAGTTTACATTATGTGACTTTGGTTTTTCAATTGTGGATTTAACAGCACTCATTTTTCAACATTCGTTTGCACTTTCAATATCTCCCACTCTTTACCATAATGTCTGATATTTCCATTTCGAATCCAATTGAGAGTCTTCTTGGCGTCCTCAATAATATATCACCAAGAGCTGTATCAATGCTCCAGTCTGCAACCCGTACTGAGCTCATTTTATATGGTGGCACGGCCTTTTATACTGTCTACAACCTTGTTCAGTACATAAAAAACAAACCCGAAAAATATAACAAGCCCCCACGCGTGCCATTCTCCCTGCCATTGTTTGGCCATTCATTGTACCTCTTCTGGGATAGCCACCGGTTTATTGACTGGTGCATTGCTAAATACGGAGAAGTCTATGAGCTCAGTATCATGGGCAAAATCGTAACAGTCGCCAGCGGAAATTCAGGTCAAGAAGCCCTCAAGGCCGAAAGCAGCTTTTTGTCTCTCGAAGAAGGCATCATAAAAGGTAACCTATGCCATCCTGTCATTTGGTCGTACAGAACAACAAGTAACATTGGACCCTCGTAGATATCCTCTATCTCCAGTACGCAATTGATACTACCACATTTGAAATTGGTTTCCATGTCAACCCTATCGTTGCCAAGGCTATTGTTGCATCAAACAAGGTGCCCAGACACACCCAGAGAATCCTAAAGGGAATGAGCGATGGGTTCAAGAACCATTTTCCAGCACAGGATACTTTTGTGATCGACAACCCCAACTACGTGTTCCAGCGCATAATCGCACACATGAGTGTACCTACCTTAATTGGTGAAGAAGTCGGTACCAACCAAATTGTTATTGAATCATTTGCTGCGTTTACGGCCGACATTACTGGCAATATTCCCATATTCATGGCTGTTCCAGAGTTTTTACATCGCTTCATTTTACCCTATCTGCAGACCATTACTAAGCACAGGCTTATAATGAGCCAAGAAATCACACCTGTTGTCGAAGCTCGTATCCAGGCCAAGCTTGATTCTGAAGCCAAGGGAGAAAAATATGAGGCCAGGGACGATTTCTTGCAAGGTTTGCTAGAGTTTGTCAAACCTGATGGTACACATTACACACCAGATGAGGTTGCCCAAGCCACGCTCCTAATCGCATTCGCATCTGTGCACACTACTACGGTTAACCTTGCCTATTGTCTCAACTGGATCACTTCTCGCCCTGATATCAAACAAAAGCTACTTGAAGAGATCGAGTCTGTTGTGGGCAAAGACATTGATACCGAATTGACTTTTGAGCATCTCGAAAAGATGTATTATCTTGACAAGGTCCTTCGCGAGTCCATTCGCCAGGGCACTGATGTCCTGGCTGCTGGCAGAAAGTGCTTAAAGCCATTCACCTTTTCCAATGGTTATCAAGTACCCGTAGGTCATGTAGTAGAGGCCACCAATCGCCAGATAAACATGGGTATCAGTACAAACCGTGTGGACATTCAAGACATGGATCCTCTCGAGTCTGGCAGCCGTCCTTCCACCAGTGCTAGTCGTGATTATGTAACATTTGGACTGGGTAAACACCTGTGCCCTGGCCGATTCTTTGCTGTCCTGGAGATCAAACTGACAATTGTACAGATTATGCGCCAGTACGATATCACATACACAACCAAAAAACCCACTCATCCCATCAAGTTGATTGGTGGTTTCATGGCAATCAACGCCAATTCTCCAATCAGGTTCACCAAACGCTAGGTTTCCTAGACTATTTATTATATATTCACCTTTTTACATTGATATCATCGTTTAATGCTATATCGCAATCCCACAAACAATAAAATACTTGTAATCCACAATCATGGCCTACTAAGCACCTAATCTTCACCCACAGGCACCTCTTCTTCGAGGTAACGGACCAGCTTGACACGGATCTCGGTCTGATCGTCCCCACGCAGCACGTCGCTCACAAAATGAGTCTCGACTTGCATTTGAACCTATTTGATTTTTTATTTTTCGAGCGGTCAATTGCTTTGTATTGTCAAGCACTATACATACCATCTCCAGAGCACCACGGATGATACCACAATAAATGTTTGAGTACCACAGACCACCTTCCATAGCCTCATCTGGCAGCTCTACAAACTCTCCCAGCGGGTTCTCATCAAATACAAGAGAAAATTCCTTAAAGTCGCTTGTCCAGTTTGTCACGACTGGAGTGATGTTCAGGAACATCTTGAATCCCACCTTTTTTTTTTGTACAGACATTTGTAAACACGAGTTGCCAGATCCACACCATACTCTACCTTTGAGACAGCCTCGGCAGTATCTCTAAACTCGGAGCAGCGACCGATGCCAGATCTTGCCAAGAAATCCTCGATAACGCGTTGGCCAATGTTGTAACCCCTGCAAGGAAACCACAAAACAACCAAGTCAATGCTTGTTCGTCTTACAAAGAGAAATAATGGTCCGAGGCATTTTCTCAGTGGTACCTTACATCTTCTCAAGTTGTTTATTGACCTCATTGTAATCTTCATAGTCCTTGACCAGTTGAACAACCATTGACCCATAGGTCAAGGTAAAGAGCTCTGCATTCTGTACATGAGGTCAAGATGGGCTGGGAAATCTCTCATGATTACTTACAATCTTCTCGACCTTGTTCTTCCATACATCTTCGCCAAGGCTCTTGTACTGTTTTGCGTTGGGATTAACTGCCATTATAGAATAGATGTAATGAACAAGTATACAACTTTCTTTCTTTTAAAAAAAAGAATATCTTGCTTTGGGTTCAAAAGCTTCAAATCCTCCCATCAGGTCCCGACTTGTGTGACTTGGACTCTGCCGAAATCCATTCATTTCCAAGTCTATCTGTGTGGTTTATAAGGCTGGCTGAATACCACCTTGTCGTATTGGGACTATGCACAAGGCAGCCATGAGATACCAAGGCTCTGTTGGTTGGGGAATAGACTCGGCTATTTCTTTGGTGGTCCATTTGCTTTACACCCAGTATGCAAAATGTTGAGCATATCAAGTGTTTGTTTGTTGGAGTAGTCTGATGGTTTTTTCTTTTTGGATCAAAACCTAGTGGATCTCCAATATGCCATTTATCTCTTCTTTACATTATCAGCAATAGATACCAATGATTCTCCCAGGGCTGCTGATTATTTCCCTTATGGCCTCAAATGTACTAGGGCACTACAACACAACATTAGAAGCATTTGTCCAGGCACCAGCCCACCCTCAATACCCCCAGCACACCCTCCACTTTTCCAAGCGAGAAGAAGCCTTGTTCTGCGACCCCACCGTAAAACAAGTAAAGTATCATAGTCTAGACATGCTATCGACCGAGTCTTTTTAACCTGTTTCTAGATTAATGGATACCTCAGTACTGCATCTACAAAACACTTTTTCTTTTGGTTCTTTGAGTCTCGCGGAAATCCCGAAAAAGACCCGCTTATTCTGTGGTTAAATGGAGGACCAGGCTGCTCCTCAATGACTGGCCTATTCATGGAGCTAGGGTAAACATGCCCTGATAGAAACAATGTTACTAATCCCCCCAACCCCAGACCTTGTCTTGTCGATAAAAAGGGCCAGGATGTTCATTTCAACAGACATTCCTGGAACAAGCACGCAAATATCCTTTTCTTGGACCAAGTGAGTCAATAATTGTGTATGTAAATCCATTCACTGAACCATAAAATCCATTTCTATCAATACAAAGCCTATCAGTTCTGGGTTCTCGTATGGCCAGAGTAGCGTGTCTGATAGTGGTTCAGCAATAGAAGAAGTCTATGCGTTTCTCCAAATGTTCTTTTCTCAATTCAATGGCAAGTACCTGGGTGTCTTTTTTTTTTTTTTTTTTTTTTTTTACGTTTTGCATACTGATCATTCAGCCCAAATAACAGAATACGCCCCTTTGGATTTCCATATTGCCGGTGAATCATGCAAGTAATAAGAGAACCTTGATGTCCAAACGGAAATAAAGGCTAATATCATTTGTATCAAATGTCTCTAGACGCTGGCCATTACATTCCTCCGCTTGCAACGCTCATCAATAAAGAGAATCGGAAAATAACCGATTTTGCCAACCTTTTCCATCGAAAGATGAAGCCAGACTCGGTGGTTATTCAGCTCAAGAGTATTGCGATTGGAAACGGAATGGCCGACCCATTGACGCAATACAAGTCGTTTAGTGAAATGGCCTGCAAAAACTCATATGGTCCTGTATTGACCAAGACTGCCTGTCGAAAGATGGACGATGCCTATCCTCGTTGTGCGCGACTGATCCAACGATGTTATGATGATAAGGACGCTTATTACTGCGAAGAGGCAACGACGACATGTAATGAAATCATGCTCGTGCCATTCATGAACACGGGAAGAAGTGTGTATGATGTGCGTAAAGAATGCAAAGGTAAATCCAAACCCCTTGTCATTTCTATCAATCTTAAACTTTCTTTCTTTTTTCTTTTTTTTAAAAAAAGGTGGTCCATTGTGCTATGATCACATGTATGCAGTCGAGCGTTATCTTCGTAAGCCCAGTGTCATCAAGGCTGCCCACAGTGAAATCACAAACTTCAAGACTTGCAACTCTGCAGTCAACCATCGCTTTGTTGTGAATGGTGATTGGATGAAGCCTTACCATGCCTCGGTACCACGTCTGTTGGATGAGGGTATCAGGGTATTACTGTACGCTGGAGACGCAGATTATATTTGCAATTGGATTGGATACAAGGACTGGGCAAACTCAATAACCTGGTCGCAACAAATGGAGTTTAAGCGAGCACACGATCTTCCATGGGTCTCAAAAACCACAGGAAGAATAGCAGGCGAGATACGCCAGACTCGAAATGGCAGATTGACTTTTTTAAAGATGTTCAAGGCCGGGCACATGGTTCCTTATGATCAGCCTGAACATGCTCTTGACATGATCCATGCATGGACCCAAGGCAATCTAGGCCACCGATTATAATATTGAAATAAATAGCAAATAAATAAATAAATAAAAAAGTGACTTTATCTTTCTATCTTCAAGTCATGCCACGTTGGACAGTTCAACAGACACAGTGGATTCGACAATTACTTCCAGTGTGTGAGCAGGATCTTCATCTTGCCCAACGTCAATTGGCTTGGCTCAAGGAAAAGGTCATTGCTGATCATCGTGGAACGACTGCAGTCGAGTCTCGCCTTGTGTCTCAATTGAGCATGGCTGAATGTGCTCAAATGAACGAGCATGTTAAAGAGCGAGCAAATAATAAACCATTGCAGTACATTCTTGGCACCCAACCATTTTGTGATCTCGAGATTGTTACAAGGCCACCGGTACTCATTCCACGGCAAGTATTACAAACCAAAAAGACAAAAAAAGTCAGCCACTCTTTCAATATATATATATAAGAGAGAGAAAAACAAAAAGAGTCGTTTTTGGTTGACATGATGTAGATGGGAAACCGAGGAATGGACCAGCCGTTTGATAGATCTTCTCAAGCCTCATGTACAAAAGAGCACCAACAGGCCCTTTGGCGTGTTGGATGTGTGTACGGGATCGGGATGTATTGCCCTGGCAATGAGTGCACACCTGCCAGCCGCAAAGGCCTCTATTGTTGGACTAGATATCGCCACCGAGGCAGTTTGTCTTGCAAAACACAATCTCAGGGTTCTGGCTGATGAATTACAAAATCCAGTAGAATTTCGCCAACAAGATATATTTGATCCTTTGCAGGATTCCGTGTTTGACATTATAGTCTCCAATCCACCATACATCACCACTGAAGAGTATGCTACCTTGGATGCCGATGTCAAGGACTGGGAAGACGAGCGGGCGTTGGTGGCGCTTGAAGATGGAACCCGGGTACACAAGAGGATAATCAAAGTAGCCAGCACACACACCAGACCAAATGAAAACGCATTGCCTCGTCTAGTAATGGAGATGGGTGGATCCCATCAGATTAATGAGCTTTCCTGTAGTCTATACAAACATGGGTTTAGGAATATCAGTGTTTGGAAAGACCTGGCAGACAAGGACCGAGTGATAGTTGGTTATTGATTTGATTTTATTCAATTTTTTTATGAAATGGATATAGATTGTATTGTTCATTCGCACAAAAAAACCAGCAAGTAGATAGTAGCAGTGATGATGATGATGGTAATGGTGGCGGCAGTGGCGGTAATGCTTAAAGAGGTCTATCTAGTCAAAGTTCAGACTGCAATTGACGAGTCATCTCTTCAAACAGCATCTGTGTTGATCCGGGGTATTCTCGCTCTGCAACTTGAAACGAACGTCGAAGGTTCTCAATAGCAGCTTGGCTTTTGTGGGTACGACAGCTGGCCTGGAGTTTTGTCAGGACAGGAGTGACGGCATCTCTGAGAATTGACTCGCTTCGGAGGGTGCTTATGCTGCGAGAAGAGGCTGTCTTGGGCGGTAAGGCTGGAAGTGGAGTAAAGGCATAGGCTGGCCGGGTGGGCTGTGCGTCTGGGCCATACTTGTCAGTTGCCCGTACTGTGTTTTGATTCGTGTCTTCGGACCCCTGTCGTCGCAGTGCCATCTGACTGATACTTGTCTATTGCAACATGAGCAATCTTGTCTGCCAAAAACACATACACATTGAACCAATTCTCCTTACCGTTACTTCATTTACACGGCTTACAGGAGTAATTTGGTTTTTACTAGTGGTACGAGGTATATTGTAGCCATCGTTGTCTGTCTTTGAAAGACCACCAATGGAATAACGGCTCTGTACAGATGGTAAAGCTGGTGTTGGTGCTGGTGCTGGTTTAGGTAATGATTGTACCGATGGTGCAGTAGACGGCCGAACAGTGCCAAAGTCCCAACCGCCATCGTCTACGTTTTCATTACTGTTGCAAAGTCAATTAAATAGCCCCTCTCCTCCTCTCCTCCTCCCACCAACTAGCCAAAAAAAAAACACCTTACTTGGCCTCATCATCAGAAGAGTCTGATTCCCGTCCATGACCATGGCTTAACCATCGTTCATGGAGTTCAATGAGTTCTGTAAGGTACGAGACTTTTTTGTGACTCTTTATAAATTTGTGCTTCAATAGTTCTTTGGCTGTCGGTCGCTGCAAAAGTAGGGTAAGATAATTGATTGATTCAAAACCAAGTGTCTTCTTACCAAGTTGGGGTCCTTTTGCAGACAGAGGGCAATGAAATCTCTAAAGGCTTTACTATATGAGCCCGTGAGAACGGGCGGCTGATTCTTGGGGATATGAAAAAGGACCTTCATGGGGTGCATATCTGCATAGGGAGGTTCACCCTTGGCCAATTCAATGGCTGTAATACCCAGGGACCAAATATCAGCCTACAAATAAATATATACACAGTCAGAACACAACAATCTTTACCAAATCTCCTCAACCTCCCTTACCTTGTAATTGTATCCAGACTGCTTGATAACCTCGGGTGCCATCCAAAACTAAAAACCCCCCCAGAAACATTTCTTAGACATATATATGTCTAGCCTCATCATTCTTCCACTTACAGGTGTGCCAACAAATGTGTTTTTCTTTGTCAGACTTGCAGTCAATTGACCAGACACACCAAAATCAGCCAGCTTGACTAACAAAGTTATCCATCCGTCTTAGACTGCATTCAATTGACCTGACCAATCAATCTGTCTTACCTTCTCCACTGGCACTAAGAAGAATATTGGCAGCTTCATATTAATGTTAATGAAAACGGTTGGGATCCTCTGCAAAGAAAACCAATAAAAAAAACCTCTTCATTGGACTAACCTTTGATATCTAAGAAAACAAGGGATCAGTATATATAAATATATATATATATAGGTTCCGGGTGCTTATTTGTTGTGCTTTACCTCTATGTAGTTTTCCTTCGGTGTGCAGATAGTCGAGTCCCTTGAGCAACTCCCGTACGATCAACATGATATGATCCTCTCTAATGACGCCTGCTTTCATCTAGACAATGGCTGAGCCGCTGAGATCCAGAGCATGATGACTTACGAGATCACTGCAGGATCCACCAGAGCAGTATTCCATAATGATCCACAGACCAGTGTTCTTGAGATAGGATCCATAGTATCTATTAAGATCAGTAAAAAATACAATTCCAAGTCTTGGCTTACTTTGTCACAAAGGGTGAGTCTAGCTGGGACAGAATAGCAATTTCTTGCTGAATATCATCAATCTCGTCTTCGGCACTCTCTAGATCAATGACCTTGATGGCCACTGGTTTGTTGGTCTTCTTTTCTATGCTGTAATAATAAGATGGAGTAAGCCACCAAAACCAAGAAAAACTATTTGCTTTTACCCCTTGAATACTTCGCCAAAAGAGCCCTTTCCTGGGTGGATGGATGGATGAAAGTGTGTGTGTGTGTGTGTGTGTTAGTCAGGAGAATGGTAGGTATTAAATATATAACCAATACCAATTCGCTCTTGTTTGATATAAAACTCTTCTGGATCAGCGGAATGGCGGGTTGTGTTCTAGAGGAATGATGAGCTAAAAAGGTTCGTGTTGGAGATTGATTACCATTGTAATGGGTTTATTGGTAAAAAGGAGTAAGAAAGAAAGAAAGAAAGAGAAAGAGAAAAGAACGAGTAAAAGAAAGGGAGAAAAGGTTTAGGATGGGGAAAATATAGCCCAAAATGGTGATTGGTAAACAGTAGCAAGTGAGTCTGTTTGGCGTTGAAGCACGTGCAGAGTAAGCTTACAAAAACTGCTTTATGTATTTTTATCATATATATTTCTTTAAACAAGTCTTAGAATAACAGACTAGCAGCTAGATCAGGATCGCCGCCAGACATATCCAGAGCACTTATTGCCTCCTATAAACCACTGTCAATATATATATGCATATATCTTTTATGATCCGTATTCCTTGTTACCTGGCGACTGACACCTAGATTGGTCAACATGGTGATATGGTTCTCTGGGTATCCTACAATAAAGAAGTTAGCAGCAGTCAATTGGTAATATTCTGGCTACCTTTTTGAGGGCTAGCGGCAACATTGGCTGCAGAAGAAGAAGGAGTAGTAGTAGCAGTAGCAGTAGTAGCAGTAGCAGTAGTAGTAGGAATACTGGCAGTCTGTCCTCGAGAAGTCTGGCTACCTGAAGGATTGGCCGCATTTGCAGCCGCCTGTTGACCTGCCACTCGAGCCTCTGCTGGCATTTCATCCTCTGCACTTCCATGAACCTAATTGATTGTCAAGCCAATATCTTTGACCATTCAATTTACCTCCATCATTCTCTGCTTCTCTGGCAGCTCATGCTCTGCCAAGAATGGAATCTCACAGCTATCGAAGGACAGGCAGTTCTTGCGTAGGTCAATCGAGGCCTGTTGTTGAACAAGTTAAATAACAGCCCCCCTCAAATTAATAATCATCTTGGCACTCACTCTATGACGGCGCAGCATATCAAGCCCAAACAAGAGTTCGGATCCTTTGCCCTCGACCACTATAAATGAACAGGCCAGATAGAAATCATCGGATAGCTTCATCTGTGCACTATGGATGCGACCAACGATCTTTGCGGTTCCTACACCCTTTGCAATGCCACTAAAGCGGGTATCTGCCAAGCGCATCAAATCACATCTCTCGGCTGTCTCTGGGCTGACTGGAATTGGACTATTAGTCATGCTTGGTAGCCAAGCCAAAACTACTTACTGACTGTGCTCTGGGCGCCTGAATCTACCAGAGCAACCAGTTTACAGCCATTGATTTCTACATTAATATACAGTCGAGTTACCTAGTCTCAATGTTAGCCAAATTCCCCACAGCTCGATTACTGCTTACCCTCGCAAATGATTCGGGGTTGTACTCCATGGCAGCCTCGAGATTAGCTGCAATGTTCTCCTGTCTAATGGCATTCTCGATTCGTTTTTGTGCCTCGATATCAAATGGATCCTCATTTCCGGTAGTCTTTAAAGGACAATCAAAATCTCAATCAAAATCACAATCAAAATCATTCAATTATCTACTGCTTACCAAGTTTGTTCTCTGGGTTTCAGCTTGGCGACGACTCTGCTCTATTTGCTGTACCATTGCAGAGAAACGAGCAGGATCATTCAATGCAGCCCTGGCCAGTTCAGGATTGGTCTGTATCGAGGTACATTAGATTGGGCCCCAAGAAAAGGTTGTCAGGATACTCACATTGGCCAGCTGCTGAAGAAGACGTGGGTCTCTAAGGACATGTTGGCGCATAACATCGAAATTGGGTCCGTCTGTACTAGGGCTGGAGTAATAAAAGTTACTTTGGCAACAATTGTATATAATAGAGGTTCCAGCTTACGTTCTTGCTGCTACTCTCATTAGCAACAGATCATCCTGAAGTACTTTATATTCTTCCAATGTCTTTTTGGGCTCATTCAGTAGTTGGCCATCGTAAAACAGGCTTTGCTGACCAGAAGAGACCCCTGACTATGACAAATCTTACGCGTTTATATACAGTATTCTATTGACAATAAAGGGGCCTTGTTACCTCTACTTCCAATAGAGCTTTGAGATCTTCAATGGCCATCTGCGAGTCAATCTCGAGATGGTACATTTCGTCTGTTTCAGTAGTCACAACGATTCTCATGGCGTAAAGGAGAAAGAGGATAAACCAGAACGGTCAGACCACTCACCTAGGTCTCGATGCTTTAAGCCGGCGCTTAATATGAAACGTCACATACAAAGAGTTGTGAATGGAAAAAAAAATGCTGATTATATTGGATTTATCATTATTATTATTATTATTATTATTATTATTATTATTATTATTATTATTATTATTATTATTATTATTATTATTAGATTTATTAGATTTATTATTAATAGTATAGTATATTATATTAGATGCACTTTTTTTTATATAAATTAAACGCATAAAAAAACAACGGTGTATATATTTTGTATGGGAGAATATTTCAGAAAGGATCTAGCATGAAATGATAGACTTGTCCAGCAGAGTCCTTCAATAGACTTACGCATGAAGAATCTGAAAGGGAAACGACAGAAGATACCAGGCTGCCGAGATTTGGTAAACCAAAGGGTGGTAAGAGTGTGGAAAAGTATGACGAAGGAACCACGGGCTTCTTTTTGGACTTTCTATGAAGTATCGTCGAACGAGGGGCAATGATGGGAGTGGTTGTTTTGGTGGCTGTGGCAAGGGTGGGAGTGGTAGCAGTGGTTGTGATGGCTTTCGATGTAATGCTAGTCGCACGAGAATGAAAGAGAGCCACGACGCGTGCATGTCCAGCATCTGCAGCAAGAGCCTTTGCTGTTTTTCCCACGTTATTGCAGAGAGTCCTGTTTGCAGACGTCTGGAGAAGAGTGCGGACGATATCCTGTTTGCCAGTCCAGCTCGCAAAATGTAAGGCAGTAAACCCATTTCGATCTACTCGGTCAACATCCACTCCCAGTTGAATCAAGACGCGCACCAGTCGACTATAGCCACAAAGGGCAGCCAAATGCAATAGTGTATGTTGATGACAGTTGGTCAGAGAGATCTTTTCAGATGTCCACTGCTGATATCTATCTAGTCCAACCAGCACACCCATCATCTGATCCTCAAGATGTCCACAATATAGTGCCTGGGCATTGCTATATGCTGCAGACACTGCTGCAAATGTTCTATTTTGTTGATATTGCTGTTGTGGCTGAGGTGTAGATGAGTTCTTTCGCTGTTGATTATCAGGCACATCTCCTTGAACAATCCGCATGGCAATTTGGCGCGCATCTTCCACTTTGCCCATCGTCTTGAGGCCGACTACTTGAAGAGCAAGCTCCATCAAAGCACGGTCACTCTCATCGAAATAAGTAAACAGAACAACATCTTGCCCTTCAAGCATCAGAGGATGTTCCTTAAACGACACCACAACAGGACCGGCTGTGGGTGCAGGTGGAAGGATACACAAAAGAGTGTTTGGACTCCAGCAGTGTGTAGGTACTGCAGGATTTTCACCAAACAAACAGGTCAAACCCTCATAGAAATTGGAACCAAGTACGGTTACTTCGGCTCCACCGTATATTGGTCCTTCTGAAGGAATCAAGCGATGTAGACGCGGCAAAGAGGCATTTGATTTCGCATCTTCTGCTGCATGACGCTGCTGAATCTTTGCATACAAATTGTTAGTTTGCCATTGTTGCTGTACACAACTTGTGCTTGTCATACGGCGACGTTGAGAAGACGGGGGATTCTGGAATTGAGAAAGTATTTGTTGTTGATGCTGTTCAGGAGGGAGAAGAGGGTGCTGAAGTATATTCTGGGCATGTGACTTTTGTTGCTGCTGTATTTGTTGTTGTGCTTGTTGTATTTGTTGCACTTGTTGTTGTATATGCTGTACTTGCTGTTGTTGTTGCAATTGGTGTTGATTTTGGTGTTGTGGCTGGGTCTGAGCCTGTTGAACCTGTTGAGCCTGGGCCTGTGCTTGTGCCTGGGCCTGAGCTTGAGCCTGAGCTTGAGCCTGTGCTTGAGCCTGTGCTTGAGCTTGTGCCTGAGCTTGTGCCTGAGCTTGAGCTTGTGCTTGAGCTTGTGCCTGTGCCTGGGCCTGAGCTTGAGCCTGTGCCTGAGCCTGTGCCTGAGCCTGTGCTTGAGCTTGAGCTTGAGCTTGAGCTTGAGCTTTTGCGTGAGCTTTTGCGTGAGCTTGTGCTTGAGCCTGTTGAGCCTGTGCTTGAGCGTGAGCCTGGGCTTGAACCTGTGCCTGTGCCTGTGCCTGTGCCTGAGCACGGGCATGAGCTTGGGCCTGAGCCTGAGCCTGAGCCTGAGCCTGAGCCTGGGCCTGTTGAGCCTGGGCCTGTGCTTGAGCCTGTGCCTGAGCTTGAGCTTGTGCCTGAGCCTGTGCCTGTGCCTGTGCCTGTGCCTGTGCCTGTGCCTGTGCCTGAGCCTGTGCTTGGGCCTGTGCCTGAGCCTGTGCTTGGGCCTGTGCCTGAGCCTGAGCCTGAGCCTGAGCCTGAGCCTGAGCCTGAGCCTGAGCCTGAGCCTGAGCTTGAGCCTGAGCTTGAGCTTGTACCTGGGATTGTGGTTGAGGTTGAGGTTGAGGTTGACCATGGATATGACCATGGATATTGGTTTGATGGTGTGACTGCTGTTGCTGGTGATGTTGGTGATGTTGCTGAATATGTGTTTGCTGTTGCATTTGTTGAATGTGCTGCTGCTGTGGAGTCAATAGATGCTGTATAGATATTTCATTCGCGTTAAAGAAATCAAACATGGTTCCTTCTGTTATGGAGTCAAATGTAGACAGGTTTAAGTTTCCGTTTAAGATGGGGGTAGGCGTTTGTTCCTGTGCAATTGGTGAAGGTGTCTGGTCATAATCCTTTGTGTCTGGGCTGTTGACTACCTCTTCAAGCTGAGAGGCAGGTGTGGCAGGCGTTGAGGCTACAGGGCTGGATACACCTGAGTCTGTGTCTGCACCCTCTGGCTGGAGACTAGGGTTTGGTCCAACCATGAGCTTTCGTTTTGGATTCTCTTCGGCTGGTGAGGATTCAGGATCGGTTCGCAGACGCTTGCGGGTAGACGTGGCCGGGGTAGTAAGCTGTATCTTTGAGCTTTTATGGTCATCGGTAATCATTATTGGAGGTGATCTTCCAACCGCAATTACATGGTTGTGACAATCCTTTAATGTAAAGACTACTCTGAAGCCAACCTTTTCACTATGGTGGCGACAGTAGCAGGTTATTCGGGTAGGAAGAGTGGCCTCTCCTCCACTGAAATCAATGGTCTCACTGCAGTTGAACAGCAGGATCTTGCGTCGTTCTTGATTCATCACCTCTTCATCGTTGAGGTCAGGAAGGTCGTTTGCAAACAAGGCAGCTAGTTTTGCTGCTCCCCCTTCTTTGTTGGCCGCTCTAGCTGCCTTGTTGTCTCTTTTGCGCTTTAGTCTTTTGCGCTGTTTACAAACATGAGTTATATTTACATTGACCAGAGATTATGACAATACCTCTCGATGAACACAACTAGCACACATGATAATCTCCTTGTCTTCATGACTGTCGCACACGACGGCTGCTTCGAGACGTAGGACATCAGATTCAGATAAGGTAGATCGATCTTCAGTATGCTTTGGATGTTTGCGTTTCAGCTTGTCTTTTGCGACCAGGTTCTCAGGCAAGGTCAGACTTGGCCAGTGGGTGGCCAGATCACCCGTAGTGTTCACAAGTTGAATACAGATCTTAATCTGTGTTTCTACACGACTCTTTGCACCAGTTTCAGGTAAACCCAACACGCGAATCTGCCAGGGAGCTTCGATTTTTGTCCTTTATTGACAGGGTCAGGTCAGAGCCAAGACATTTCTAGCGTATCTTTTAGTCTTACATCATTGATTCCTCGAGTGCAGGGTCTAGTACGAGTTTTGAGGGTGGGGTATATATGTGAGATGCATCTTCTTCTTCTTTGGGACCAAGTTGACTACTCTCAAGTTAGTTGGTTTCTCAACCCAAGCGACTGTACATCATGTATGCATTTACCCATTAAGAGCTGTCTGCGCAAGAAAATCTTCAAAATTAAGAAAGTTACGAGCCAACATAGGAATGGCATGTAGCAGAGGATTCACGAATACCTATAGCAATTCAATCTGTTTTCATGAGAAGAACCATCCCCCAAATCCATTTTGTATAATACAATACAATACAATACAATATTGTCTTGGATTAATTATTTTTCTTACGTTCAGGAGAGATGAATGGCTGGTATCCTTTTGCTTTTGCTTTGGTTCTCCTTTCTTGGTCTCTGGATCTTCCGGCACACAGGGAACGTCCTGAAGATGAGATGGATAATCCATAAACTGTCCATCATTCAAATGCTCTGGCTCTTGTTTGATTGGGGTCTGTGTCATCAGCTGCGAAGGATCGATACCTACAGCCAGCCGTCCAAAAGACAATTAAGAAAGGGTTTCCATAGCACACTACTCCTTTAAATCGAATAAAAGAAATATATATATGTATATGTATATACATATATATATGTGTATATATATTACCAATATTTGCAGGATCGAGATTGTTAAACTGAAGTTGGTGGGCACTGTATTCAGCAACTTGGTTAAGAAATAGATCCATCACTTCATCGCCATGTCCCTCCATTGGAATCTCGGATGAATCAAGAGCCAAGATATTCCGGTTAGATGAATCCAATAAAGACATGTCACCATCTGTGTTTAAAGGGTCCTGCTTGTCGGATGACTTTGGGGGAAATGACATGGTGCAAGGGCTCCAATAGTATAAAGAAGGAGAAGTGTTGGGGAGTATATACGTAATAGAACTCAGGCTCGTTCTCCTGTGTGATTGGCCAGCTAACTTGAAGTGTGGGGTTAAGATAGGCTTTTGAAGGAGGGGAGAACAAGAACAAGAAGAACAACAATGGCGGACCTTTATTGGCGTTGGCTTTCTATTTGCACGCGGCTCTCGTTTAACTATTTGTCAACGTCATCGTCTTGTGTTATAAGAGTAGGAACCGATCGATTTATCAAGAATAGTAACCTTTTTTTATTTATAAACATTCTTTTGAAACAAGATATATGATATTGTTTCTCTGAGCCATTCCATTTCAATTGTTCATATTTTAAACCTGTATTTCTATTATATATTCTCTTAATTGTACAAAAAGATATTTACATCTGTTGGGGGACGTCTGTAAACCAGGTTACACACTACGTCTTTGCTGCTCCGGCGAATAGACCTGAGTGTGACTACTTTTCGGGCTAGTCCGGGCCGTGTCTATATCTATTTGTATAACTAACGAACAAATACCCATTTTCTATTTTATATATGAAGCATTTGTATATATATATATATACAAGTATATATTTGAATTATTTGATGACTGGCACTACTGATTTGTAAAATAATCATCGAAAATAAATATTATTCTTTAGACGAGTATTTTCTGGCATGATACATTTTTATGATTATTTCATATAGAAACCATTTTTATTGGCGAATTATATAGACTGTACCTGATATTTAAAATTTGGATAAATTTATATTTGTATTTATATTTGTATTTATATTTATATTTATATTTATATTTATAAAATTCGTGGTTTGCATTTAGCATAATTTTTTGACATAATCTGAAACAAGCAAAATAGATCACCACCAATGTCATTATCAGTCGTGAGTCAGAGACTGGCTGTGTTACTGTAATTACCATATATGGATAAATATCCAGAAAAAAACTTTAATTCTTTGAATTATTATTCGCTCAGCAAGGCGTTTTTGTTGTGGCTGGATAAATATTTCCAAACAGCGATCTTAAGGGCACGACGTTTCTGCTTTGCCGGACTTTCTGAAAGTGACTTGTGGTCCGGCATCTAGTACCTGTTCCCAATTTATGGAATAAAATGATGTGTCCTGAAAAAGATATTCAAAGACTTTATATATAAAACTTTTCTTTTCTTTCATATATACTCATCCTGTAATAACTAATCATCTATTGCATCTATTAGTCATTTACCCCAGAGATTACAACAAGATCACTTTTTATCATGATCAACTTGAAATTGCAAATACTTATCAAAGACCAGTCTGTGTCTATTCAGACAACCCATTAATTACTTCCGCCTCTTTCCTGGCTTTTTGTCTTTCAAAAAATAACCACGCAACCACACAACCTTTGATCTTGAATCATGTTAACAATAACCATTGGAAAACTGTCAGTCTATTAAGAAACACCTCTAGAAAATGGCCGACAATATCATCACTGTTCTTTCTTGGGTGCCAACGGAATAACATCTCTGATAACTTTGATAGTTATTGGAACAAACTGAAAGAGTTCAACAAGCATGATCGCAGAAATGCCATGCTCTCTCTTTCCTCACATCCAGATGAAATTGTCGATCTCACCAACATTAATTAACTTTTCTATATTTATCTCTCTTATTGTTGTATTTCTTTTTATTATTAATATCATACTTATCTTTTACTTTATTAGCTAGACTTCTCATAAATATATCAATTATATCAATTTGTTTCTTTGTTTTAATCAAGTCCATCGCTCACAAGTTCAATAATTCTCTGTATTGCTTTTGCATAAAGACTATTCGTGGGAATTCGTTTACCCTGATAATTACAAACACAATCAACAAATCACAGTTCATAAGTCAAGATTTATGTTACACTGATCAATCAGAATCTCTTTGAGATATGCGATACATTGAGTATTCAAGTGGATTATTCAAGGTCTTCTTCACCAAAATGGTTTGATGCTTTAAAAAGGAAGGTGTAAGCGTATTCATTAATTTAGCAATAAAATTGATTATTATAGCAGCTATAATGACATGTAGGGTACTTGAGTTGGGCAAATTAACTAGTTACAGGACTATTATGAGGAAGGATGCTCAAGTTATCTAGTGTATATGGCCGGGTTACTAGCTAGCAACGGTTGTTATCGTAACTGAAGGTGTGGTAACGAGGGATAATAACCCACTTCTAAGATGTATCAAGATAATGGAGCTGCACTACGGCTTTTGGGACGCGTCAAATAATATTTATGACCAGGCGTATGGATACGAGAATCAGTTGTCAAAATATAGAAAATAAGAAAAGTGTCTTTAACGACGTAAAAAAAGAGATCCTTTATTCATCTTCCCTAAACTTCCTCACTTATGACCTCCTCTTCCTGGCCTTTCCTTCAAGATGGTGGCCACCAACCATCACGCCCACCGTATCAATAAGGCTAATTTTAGTAAAAGATAATAATATCTCTAAATAAATTTTAGGATTAACAGTTCTCAAGGAAGTTTCTGTTGTGTCTGAGGACAAGTCCCGTCTGAACCGCCATTTTAAACAAGTATCATGAAGTATACTCTCTGTCTGCAGGCTGCAAGAATGAACCCTTTCCATCATCAGTTTCTTCTCGGGTATAAATATGTGGTCAATTGGCATCAATAAAAAACTATCTTTCATAAGCTCAAAATCTCTCTCTCTCTCTCTCTCTCTCTCTCTCTCTCTCTCAACCGACTAGTTGTCTAGACTATAGTCTTCTTCCAAATCCCGTTCATACAGTTATTACATTATTTATTTTTGCAAATGGCAGACCTAAATGAAAAGATCAAACTCTCCAGCAAAACTATAATTTCGAGTACTTTGACAACAATCTATTTTATAAGATTGATGTCTAAAAACTCCCCAGCTCGCCTGAGCAATACACCAGTGTCGAAGAAACTATTGAGAATCTAATTAGTTTCGAGGCAAAGTGCTCAATGTATATAGGTTAAGAAATGTATGGCTAATTATAATTATTTTTACACATCGTCGCTAGACCTTAATCATGTCAAGCTTAGCCGAAGAAGCAGACATTTTAAACCCTTATATTTATCATGCTTATATCCACCTTTTTCAACCAACCCTCACATTCATAAATAAATAAGAATTTGCAGGTCTTTACAATATATGTGACCATCCAATATAAACTCATCTATAATAAGTCGAAACTTTCTTATTTCCTAGTAGTTAAGCCGCATATTCAGGTAATAGTTTAAAAACTACCAGGAAATATATACTTTCAGAATTCCCAGGTATAATGGTGATTACTAGCCAGATCACCACAGTTGTCCCGGAAAAGAACTTTTCATATAATATTTATAAAAAAAGAGAAGAATGGTTATTTATATGCTTCCTGCTTTAGATAGGCGTCCTTATGCTACATTTGTTAGAGCCAAAAAAAAAGAGCATTGTTATTCAGGCTTGTTTAGAACTTTACTGTAACTGAATAATTCTTCTGTAAGTTCTTTCAAACAAACACCCTTGGTATTCTTTTATTTTCATTTTTAGTAGTCTGTAATGAGGGCGTCGTCCTAATTATGTGATTAGGAGGGGACGATTTGGCTCATTGATATTAGTTCTTGAAAGACCACCCCAAACTCATCCAATAAACAACAGTCTTCTTTCCACTTAAATATTGCATATAAATTATACAGTGCCTACACAAGAATTCTCTGCCTATCTTCATTTATCAGAAACTACCCATTAACAGCGGTTTATAAGCTTGTCGAGAGAATAATCGATACGAGTCTTTTAAAGTAGACTAAAATCCCATCACATACAAGGTGCGAAGTAGCTCTAAATATTTATGACCTGGTTTTGCTTTGACGTATAGTGTAGTAGAGGCAAAGACGAGAGGTAGGTGTACTTTTTATTAGGCCGAGAAGATGGCAGAAAAATTGAACAAATTTGGCGGTGATTTCTTTGGTGGGAGTGTAGTATGTTTCTACACTATTATTTTGTATAGATAATTTAATATGAATTCAAATAGATCAATACTATAATAAAAAAATGAATCATTATTTCAAATGAATGATAGTAAAATAAGAGCGCGTTCTAGTATTGAATTCTATAGTATATAAGCAAAGCCATTTTTGTTGGATAAAAAACGGTAACCGTGCCTATACCTGCCTCATAACTACCGTTTTTTTTTGGCTGTAGTGTATAGTAGAACTATTTCCCAATCAACGTTTCTACAATAATATTGGTAACTTTGTCTTGGAGAATCAACTTGGACATCAAATCTGTTCTAAGGTGCTAGTTATAACAAAAAAGCAACACTACATGGTTCGTCTTCAGCTTACTTTCAGATGTTGTTACCAGTTAATGGAGAAAACACCGATACTGGGTAAAATTCAGAAAATGGAGAGTATCAATTCATCAGGTCTCGCTTTAGAATAATGTTTAGATATCAAGCCAATCATGACAGACTCACAGCCAAAATGTTACCAGATATCAGTAACTTTTCAAATTTCTAGTAACAAATCAGTAGTTTGGCTCAGTCGTAGACGTTGCAACCAATAGGTTCAAGAAAGGTACAAATGCATTTTATATACATTAATGATTAGTATTAGGATATACATATTAAGAACACTACTAGTATGCTTACAATAGATTTATTTGATATATTTACGAGTTTTCTATCCTAAGTTTTTGTATTCATAAGCCAATTGGCGTATTCAACAAGATTGGTTATTGGTTCAAGATAAACTACTCGAAGTCCACGAGAAGAGCCTTCTAGTTGATTTTCCGGATTGTAGATCTTGTGGAAATATCCATAGAGCCAATATCTTCCAGCTTTATTATTTACTTGACAAAGATCCTCCACCTGACTCTGTTCCCGATCATTATTCCATGCATCATACGAGAACGCTTTGCCCGAGGAAAAAATCAATTGTCGAATTCGGTCTTGTTGTGATTTACTTGACCCCAATAAAATGAACAGCAATTGCTCGTCATCAATAAACGTCTGGCAATCGGCCGTTCCATCATAAGCCTTGACAGTTGCCCTGGTTTTGAAAGTCGCTTTAGGGTCATCACACTGACCTTCGCACCCGTCCGCTGTTGCACCAAGGCCGCAAATCTTACACATCCACTGCATGTACAATCTTTTTACTTTGATATGGCAAACCGCTTTGAACATGCTGTCTTGTTCCGGTTCACATTGACCCAACTTGTAGACTGGAATGTCTTGGTCAACAGAGACTTCTATATCTTGAGATGACTCGAGTACTGTGGCGTATGTAAAGGTTGTTGCATAGCCATATATTCCATCTCCATTCCTTTTACGTCTCAGTCCCAAACCAGAAAAGAGAATAACGGACCCTGGGATGATACCTAGTGGCAGGATCTGCAATTCTGGGTTGATGTAGATACAAAACGTATTCAACCCGGACCTCAGACGGATCATGATGGTGTGTGAAGTTATTTGAGGATATCCCATCCGATAGGTCTTGTAAAGTTCAAATATCCGCTGTCGTGTTTCTAGAGTAAGAGTGCTCTGCTTTTGTATATACTCCTTGTGCACCACTAAACCTTGTAGATCTATAGTTTCCCGAACCAACTGATCACCATAATCCATTACTGGTACCTCTAGAAGTTTCAAAACGTCTTTTATGTCGTATATCTTTGGTACTTTAAAATGTGATATTGAGCCTAATACAGGGATAATCTGGAAATTTCCGGTGTTTGTAGCAATTGGCAAGTTTCTCGTTTTTGAACCGACTCTCCAAAGGGACTGGTCCATATTCTTATACGTGCTGGCTACCCAGCGTCCTATATGGAATTGGGCTAGTTGGCAAAGACTTTCTCGTTCTGAACTCAAGATGAGGGTTACAAGGTGTGGTGGAGTAGCTTGACAATTGGAGTCTAAAGTGATAACATCGTAACAAATTGCCGTAATATGAGATTCCAAGTTAACCGTATTATTCGGACAGAAGACGCCACGGGTAGGCTGAATGCTCTGTATGTGCAGTACAGTCCGGAAATCACTCTTTGTTTCAACTTCAAAGTGATCCAGGAGTGGGTTTATCACTGATGGATTAGATATTTTGGCTGTCAAAGGAGATTGTTCAGCGTAAAGGGAATCAATGTCTTGTATATGACATGTGAGGTAGATGTTTTCTATTGTGCATTTTTTTCTACTGGCATCTTTTAAAGATGTGTATTCGTTGATATATTCAAAGCGTCGAATAATACACAGCGTACCAATCAATATGATGTCTTGCGAGTGGTCTTTGGGGTATATTATCACTAGTGGAATAGATCCTGTGCCGTCCTTTACACAAAGTTGGCCATCTGAAAACGTATCCACTATGCATATTATGGGGCAATCATCAATTGAAGCTTGCTTGATATCTGCAGCACCCGAAGGAAGGTTGTACTTGTCTTTTGCTCTCCTGTGTCCGACTGCTTTCAACTCTTTGATTGAAATGTATGCTTGCAAGAAGATGTTGGAGTTGGTAGATGAAGGAATTGCGGTACAGAACTGATTGAATTCCAAGAAACTGGTAAAAATAGACATATTCTGATCTGTGGCTTCATTGTGATGCGACGGGAACATGACTGATGTATAGTTTTGGGTTGCCTGGAGAAGTGCCTCTGACGATAATGAAATGCTCTTAAAAAGCTGATTATGGTAGAGTGTCAATTTGAATTCGAGGGTCTGAAGGAGCTGTATGAAATCAAGTTCTTTCTCAAAACTGGTTTGGTCAAGACTAGTCATCGAACATGGTACCATATCTAGTGGGATTTCGCTGGGAGTATTGTATATCGGAATACTCAAGATCTCAACCCGAGATCTTGGACAGGCTATTAGAAACGCATAGGTCTTTAAAGGGTTTAAAGAGAACGGCAATTTCCAGTCTCTGTCTAGCAAAATACTATTATCGACCTGTAGTTGGACCGAGTGGATGTGATGGAGTCGTAATCTTGTGTAGAGGTGATATGGTAAGGAGATATAGGCCGAATGGAATAGGCAAAGTGCATATTGATTATCTATTTCATAGATTCCCAAGACACTATCAATTATGCGTGTAATGACACCTTGGCGTG
Source organism: Phycomyces nitens (assembly GCA_022702545.1). Classification (NCBI taxonomy): domain Eukaryota; kingdom Fungi; phylum Mucoromycota; class Mucoromycetes; order Mucorales; family Phycomycetaceae; genus Phycomyces; species Phycomyces nitens. The sequence continues at coordinate 205,295 of JAHRBC010000001.1, forward strand.
TATGGGAGCCATCTGATTCACTCTTGAGCCATACGGCAGGTGGAAACACAGAAGTATAGTTCATTAAAGGTTTGGTTGTAGGAGCAATATTTTCCAAGACGTGTGTTTGAGATCGAGTCATCCAAAAGTAATTTGACTGAGGTGTATAGCGCAGAATGCCACGTTTGGTCTTATTGATGGCTAGGGTTGCTACCTGGACGTCTGAAAATACATAATAGTCTCCAATCACAAAGTCCCAATAATATTTAACTAGTTCCTTTCCAAGGAACCAGACACACAGTGTATGGTCTTGGTCTTCAAGCTCGACAAAATATGCAGGAATACCGTCCATCTTCTTCTGGTAGACGCCTGATATTGCGCTCACCTTTCCTGCAGCCGTCAATAGCGCAAGATGCTTTGACTGTCTTAATTGAAGTGGTCGATATACAGTATTTTCCTTGAACAAATCTTGGCATCGCAATGCATTATTCTTGATGAATTGCTTTAGACCGTCATGGTAAGCTGGATCCCAAATGAATCCCACCAACACACTACCGTCTGTCAAGATCGTCCAAGTCCAATGGCGTAAGCAGACGATTTGTTTGTTGGAGAGCGGATTCATTTGATTGACTTGGCATTTGACCTTTTCATCCGTTTCTGGATCGACAAGATAAATTATTGGACAAGAGAAATAACGATCGTTTGAGACAATCTCGATTTTGCCGGTTAGATAAGCTTCTGAAAGAACTGAGGATGTGCTTTTGTTTTGTGAAAGAAGTTCATGTACTAAATATATAATCATCAATGATCAATCTCGAGTTAAAGTTGGCGACAAGAAGGAAAATAAATAAATTGGACGCGTAGAAATTGTGTACTGTATAGCTTTGAAATACAAGCCCCTTGGATTTCAAAATAGACTCGAGTGTCAAAAAGAGTCTATTAGGCTTTGGAAATAAACAATGGCAGTAATGGCTATAAAGGCCAACATGAAGTTGCTTAAAAAGAATGAGAGGCACCAAACGATAGTCTCTTGTATTCTTGCCTCGTTTTGGTTTTTTTTTGATAATCTGGTAAGCTAGAGGAACACAGACCAGACGCATATTCGGATAACATTGCCATATAATCATTGAAGCGGGGCATTAAACGTTTGAACAGCGTAGCCTCATTTGGAGAAATTCTGTAACCGCTGGGCAAAAATATAAGACGAGCGTTGGCTTGCAGACTGATGCGTCTCATGCCGTATACTCCTTTCAGATCATGTCAGGAAATAACCCCAACAATCGTATAAGGGAAACCATCATCAACATAACTAATCAGCAATCATCACCTTATTCTGACGGCGACCATGAGACACAGGAATTGCAGCCACCTCCACTGTCGTCAAAACGCAATAGTCATGCTCAAACATCCCCAAAAGTCGAAGAGATTCGCAAAGTCATTCGACACATATTGACCAAGCTTGGAAAAAGAAAGCGACCGGCACCTTCTATTGCTCATCTAGGCGAACAGTTGCGATCTAACAATGTATCATGTCAGTTTGAAAACGAAGATACGGTAGAGCTGCTTTTTCGATTGAGAGAGGTGCTCTTGCTTTGTCAAGACATGGGCGAAAAGCTAGGTATCCAAATACTTACTCAAAGGTAAAAAATAATAATATTAAAAATCCAGACATCGAGGCCAACTAATGGTCTATGGCTAGTGAGCGAACCCCTAGCAATTCTCCAGCATCCTCGAGATCAAACTCTCCCGGCCCTTCGCCAAAGTCTGCTGCACCTTCTCGATCATTCGAAGCATCGCCTGCACACGCCCATAGCTCTAGTACAAAGAAAGACTCGAGGGTTGATTTCGAAAAGATTCTTTTTCTTTTGGATGAGTTGGTTATCAACGACTGTCGCTATAGATCAGCCAATCCCAAACCAACTCAACCACCCTACATGATGCAGTCAGTCCTTGTGGATATTGCTATAGTCCTTGTCAACATACGCTCAGACTCGGTTGGCTTATACAACATTGGTGCCACAATGCTGCCTGCATTTGAGACGTTTAATGATGGTGCCCTGGCCGGGAAACTCTTGTCGTTTTATATCGACATTTTGCTTCCAAAGCTCATGGCCTGCAAAGAAGAGTCAAAGGCACGCGGGGATAGGTTTTCTTCGCGCAAGAAACAGCAAGCCTCGACTTATAATAGTGGTAAAAGACCATTTATTTTTCACATCTGGCTACATGTTTGCAAAGCAATGGTTTATAGAGTGATGATATAAACATTCCTCATTTAGTGGTAGTTCCGTCTACGAAACATCAGCACACACAGAGTGTAACACCCACGATCAACATTCAGAGCGCCGATGTCGAAGACCATGCAGACAGGGAGCACAGCCAACCGATTCGATCATCCAATCTGACCATCGACACTCGCCTATCCCAAACCCAATCCCCTATCAATTCACGGTCTCCAGTTAATTCACGATCACCTGCAATACAGAGCCAACATAGCCACCAACAACTTATGGAGACCCACCATGCCTACGCACTGTTTACACCCTTGCTCTTCTTTATGATCCAATACCTCAACCCATACCTTTCCTCCTCTCGCCTTGGTACACAGACAAATTTGTCGGTCGCAATATCCCGCCAATCTTCTTCCATCAATAATTTCCATTGTGCTTTGCGCTTCATGATTGCTACAAAGCCAGACTTATATTTCGATATTCTTGATGTTATCTCCCATAGTACTCCAGAAGTCAAATTTCGTGCGTGCCAGGTGCTCTTTCACTATTATAATGTTAGTGTTGGTCATGTTTCCGTAGCGGAACCACTTCCAAAACTAGGAATTGTGGAAGAGATTGCTGTCCTAGAAAGAAATAGAAAACGACAGGAATTTGAGAGTAATCGGCAACAAGAACAACAGCATTCAGACCCTACGTTTTTAGAGACAATGATAGGCACGAATGTGGCTGGAATCAATCGAAAATACCGCAATGGAGCCAACACAAGATCTCCACAACTTAACCACAGAGGAAGTGGTGCCTCTGACTCAAACGATGATGACTATAATGACGATTTTCATGTCTGGTACCCTCACATGTTTACAAAACCCTACGACCCAACCGACGCTGGGGAACAAAGCAACCAACAGGTACCAATTGCACCATGTCTTCCAGACTCTGGAGTGATAGATTATGCAAATGGGTCTTATTGTAATGAGTGTTACAAAGAAATGCAGGATTATGGGTTAAGATGCTATCATTGCAAGTGCAATGTCCATTATAATTGCTTCAATCAGCGTATGGCCAGCAATGATCTCGATATAATGCTCTATGTTAAGGAAGGTGGGGTGCAAAAGGTTGTCAGCCCTCAATTCTGTCATATTCCACCTCAACCTCGATTCCCAGATCCCCATGATGTTGAATATGGAGGTCACGGTGTTTGTGGAGCCCAGGTAGATATATTTGGCCACCATTTCCACCTTGTGAATCTGTACACCATTATGCTGTGTGCCTCTTGTGTACTTCCGCTCTGGGGAATCTCGCAGCAAGGCTATCGATGTTCTTCCTGTAACCGTTTTGTTCATCCTGAATGTCTCGCAAATGCAGAGAAAACTCGAGAAACGAACCTCCAATATCCAGTACTTCACCATTGTCAACCTTACAAAGCACTATTGGAAAGCGACACAAAGATTACGCAGAAAGAACTCTCCAAACAGCTCTTTTTATTCTACGGCAACCTTGTACCGAAATCAGAGAGTGAACTAACTGGTCGAAGCTTTGAAGAAGTAGCAACGATGCTAAATGTTTTGCTATTACAAGAAAATATACTCCACTGCGGTGTTGCTGCTGGATGCTTACTGGTGTGCTATCTGTCTGACGATCCACTCACCTCAAATACAAGAGACAACGGACGACTCACCTTTTCTCAGCCATGCCCTGTCTTGCGACGAGGAATTGAACTGTGCATAACATATCTCGAATCAGGAAACTGCAAGGGGTCTTCTTTTCTCAGTGATTTCTACAGCAATAGGTACCACAGTCTTGGAGAGTGGATGCTGAGCAAAGAGGATTATTTATCTCATCTTGCTGCCATGATGAAGTCATTGGCCAAGTCTTCAAACGAGGGCACAATCCAATCTGTTGTCGAAACAGCCTCAGAGGTCAAGCGTAGATCAGCAGGAGATGCCCGAGGATTCCTTCAAGTTGTTCCCAATCCATTCACAGAACGCTGGAGTGACGATGATGACTTTGATGATGAATCGTGTTTACCACAAGAAATCATGGACCGATCCGCTATGTTGACCTGGATCATGGAAAACTTGCATATGAAGAGTAAAAAGGCTGGAGAGATTATGCTACAGCATATGTGTAATCTTGGTCTTTTTGAACGAAAAGATGCAGGTCCTATCCTCTTTACTTCTGAGATCACACCAACCGGAGCTTCCTTACAAAGCCCCACCTCTTCACCACTTTCATCTGAAGCCGAGTCTGTTCAATGCGTCTTTCCAGTACCATTTTCTATTGACTGTTCACCGACAGTCGAGACTTTGATCAACAGCATAGAGGCCTGTTTTGAAGATATTGATATTACACTAAACGAATGTGGCATGCTTTTGTTGGTCAGAAGATGTTGGCCAGATCCCTTTATGTCGCGTTATACAACCGAGAGACTTATTCACGCAATTTTGACCTGGATATTTCAGGAAGACGAGAAGCTATCGACACTTCATGCTGAATATACATCAAATAAGCATCAGATCCCCGGTGTCCGTCAAAACAAGTATACGCATGCGGCTCAGCTGGCTCTTTTATCAAGAACAAGAGGATCTTTAGGAGAGAGACAGCGTCAAAGTATCGCCTTTGGCACGGCAGCTGGAATGAGTAGTGGTGCTGGAAGTGCATATGTTACTATACGTACTGCACTGAGAGATCGGTATATATATCCTTGGCTAGCAGCAGTACATGCCATGGATAAAAATGCGTATGCATCTATACTGTCTGACACCATTGAACGTATTGTCGACGGAAGACGAGAGGAATGTATGATTCCCGAGTGGATGGAGCAGCAGAACCACAAGGTATTCTATACTATTGGTATCAAGATGACATTATTAATGTTTTATATAGAAAACGACATCTAGTAGATACGATGAGTATATGGGATACATCTTAAAACTGAAACTTGGTGGCCTGACCTTTACCAGCCAAGATTCCATGCTTGAAAGGTGGCTCAACAAAGCATACGATGAGTTTGAAGCCAAAGGAATATTAAAAGTAAGAAAATGACAAATGTAGGCGATCCTGTTTCCTCACCTCGAACTACAACAACTTTAGGACAATGAGCCTGTTGATGTCTCTAATCTTGCTCGACTATGTTCGACTAAAAACTCGGCATCAAAATACCCAGGACCAGCTTCTGTGATGTCTGATTCAACCCACCCGTACGATGCGATTGTCAACTTGTTTGAAGCGAGAGAACTTGAGAGCATTGATCAAGGAATTCGCTGGTTGTCTCTTTTCATGCATTCTGGGTTTGTTGTATAGCTATATACTAGAATCCATATTTACTGAATATTCTCTAGAATTGGAGTATCTTCTGAGGCTCTGACAAAGATATCACGTCTATTGATCGATGGAGGTGTAGCCATCAGAACACTTGCAGAATTCCTCAAGCTTGTTTGGTTCCAAGCCGTTAATGTTCTAAAGGTCTCGACATCTCGTGCTGCCATAATTGATATTGTTGGCTACATAAACGAAAAGACATCCGGATCACTGTTTTCTATCAACGAGAACCAGAATTTGCCAATCGAACGTCTGGCTAGGTAAGAGTATTCTGAATAATAGTGACATTGGTTGAAACTGACAGTTTATTATTATAAATATTCTTAGCACACAAAAATTTGTAAAGTACTCAGTAGTATTGACATGCTACGCCTACAACTGTCCGTTGGCCAATATCACAGAGCTTGACGTTGTGCCATATTTTGGCGACCATGTGGCCAGAGTACTGTAAGTCTGTCGAGGGACTTTTATTGATTGTGTTTCTCAATTGTGGTTAATAGAAGGAGTAAACGTGCCTCTCTGGACAAAGATAATACTTCCCCAATGCATGCAGACGAGAATACTCCAATTATACGCTGTATGATCAAATATCTTCGGTATGACCAGATTAATGTTCGTACAGATGTGATCAAGATGTTCTACGCCTTGATATATTGGGGGTTTGGAATAAGCAACAAATCCGATTTTGCCACTAAGTGTATGCCAGCACTCATACCAGCGTAGGTCTATCTTTTGGCTGTTGTTTTAAACCCAAAACATTGATATTGATATGGTATTTTATAGGATCTGGGAGCTATTGCCTCCAAACCATGATCACATTAGTGATATCAATCTCAATCTATTGATGAAACTCCTCAGCATAGACGTACGTTATTTCCAAGCGTGTGTGTATGAGATTTTTGAGGATTCAAATTGGGAAGTCAGGTAAGAGAATACACGAAGAGTATGTCGACCACCCCCAACTAATCACAATGGTTAATATAAAAAAAGATATCAAGGATTAGATCATCTTTATGGACTATTCACAAAAATGGACTATGCTTTCCAGACAAAATGGCTGCAAATGCTGTCCCATCTTGGGCCTGTATTCAGTTACTTTGTTGGGTGTCTGTGGGATAAAGAGGTAAGATATTCAGTATATGCGTTTTCTAGTAAAAAAAAATCGATTTATATTAAAATATTGTGTAGGAAAATGTGCGTTCAAAGACTTTTGCGCTTATTCGTACTTTTGGTACATTGCATCTTCGCTCGGCGTTTTGGTGTTGGGAAGCTTACTTTATGGCTGCCTCTGACCGACAAAAGATTCCTCTGATTAGCCTAATGATCAATTTACATGCCATATTTCCAGAATGGCAGGTTCTTCAATGGGAGGCTCTTCTTGGTGCTCTTGAAATGAAGCGTTCAGACAAATCAGACACTCGGTCGCTGGACATTCTTGATCAATATATGCGATCTGACCAAAGTACAAAGGACAAGGATAATGATTCAGACTCTGCTGCAGAGATTGCGGCAGATTCGGAAAATTCCAAAGTTCTTATGTTATCACTTGCGCTCCAGATGCTAAGCAACCACATAAGCATTACCACAACGCAGATATCCAGATTTAAACTGATCTTGGTCGAGCAAATGGGATTCAATAATTGTGGACGATTCGAAGACGCTTCTGATGAGTCTGTGGTTACATTTGGAGAATTCTGCTATGACCCAAAGGATACTTCTCAAGATGCCATGATGATATCAACCTCTCGTGGCTTGAAAAAGGTTATGGACAGCTTCTCGCCGCTTCCTGCAGAGACAGTAGCATCAATGCCATCAGATCTACTGGAGCAAAATAGACTGAAATTGACGGAAAACAGTAGCCCGGGAATCCATTTCATTGATGTCGTACTAAAGATGTTTAATTCTTCTGTTGACTTGACAAAGGTCAGTCATAATATTGTAAAGATATGGCTGGAGATCATCTTGATTGTCGTCTACAAGGTAACTATGGAATCTTTCAAAAGAAAACGTGTTTCTCAATCACTATTAGCATAAAATTCTAGAGCGCGAATACGAGATCAGTATTGTGAACTGCATGAAGCAAATCATTGAACTATTGACCAAAGAAATAAGCGAAGAAAACAAACTGTTGATCTTTGAGATTCTAAAATGTCTTCTTCGGCGGTCAGAGCATCTGACAGCCATGATTCTTTTGAAGCAAATCATGGCTCTAGGAAAGCTGATGACAAAGCTTGGTGGAAAGGTTACAGAGCCGGTGTATCTCAAGGCCAAACAGTTCTTAAAGGCTGCCTTTCTTCGATTCGCAGGAGCTGGCTTGTTTGTACTTTTATTCAAGGTGAGAGATAATTTTACAGTTGAAGTCCTGCTTAGATAACTGAGATTTTATGATGGTCTGAGAACCGAACAGTGCTAGACTCGAGTAACCAGGATGTAGACCTCTTTTATATACTACGGGCTATAATTGACCCTGAAGATGTTGTTCCTGATGAAGAAATGAGGGAAGCTGCTTATCTTCGGGACCAGCCAATTCGAGATGTACTGGATAAATTGATGAAACAGCAGATGGAAAGAAGTTCATTTTCGACAGTTTTGTATAACTCGTGTCGATATGTTGAAACTGTTCATTCGCACCCATACTCAGAAACCATCTTGAATGGTAAATAGAGGGCATATATATATTGCTTTTAACAAATTTACTAATCCATGGTATAGACTATGCGGGATTTCTCACCACACTTGTCAAGCACACTTCTGGATGGCGTCGCTCAGAATGGAATATTAACCCTGTTCTTACAATGTCTGCATTGTTACTTAAAGAACACCCATACCATTTCTCGGTAAGCATTTCTATTTCTAGATGGCTATTTTACTTAATGTTTTTGCTATAGATCTTACTTTCACCTATTCAACTTTTATTCAAACATGGCATTGCAAATTGCGATCTGGAGGCTGAAAGTATTGTAAAGCTTATGGCTGCTTATTCTGCCATATCTTCTATTCCTGGCACAGAGCCACAAAACGTATTTGCAGAGACCATAGTTGAGGAAGCCAAGGCAGGAATGGCCAATCGCCTTAGACTCAACAGAGCCACATTGATGACATTGTTGCAGGTACATACCAAATGCCAAATTTAATGCATTATACACTAACAAATGAAAACATATAGCTCATCTTGTGGGATAATGATAAACAAGGACAAGACTGGTACACCTCTATAGAAAACGAACTTTTAGGAGAAATGGCACACGATCGTCAACGGAGTCACTACTTTAAAGACAAACTGCCTTTTCTTTTGGATCCTGTTGTGAACTTTATTAAATCACAAGTGGTAGTTTCGCCATTTACAGAGAATGATTTCAGAACATACAATACGGCCTCCCATATTCTGGTACTGCTATGCAAGGAAGATCCGAAATACCTTGGGCGAGCACTTGGATTACAAAGGGTATAGTATTCAATATTTTGTCCTTATCCAGAACTAACAAAAAACTCTCTAGCTTGATGAAACGCGATACTGTCTACGCTTCCTCACTTGGTTTATTCTTGCTCTGTTGGCAGAGGGTGCAGATGAATGTCTCAAGGGGGTTCTTGAATTTGAAGATGTGTTTACTGATCTATTGACTCAAACACTGAATTCTGTTCATACTGCACTTGACAATTCAGAAGCCAACTTTGCAGACAGCACATCAAGCGAAGCACTCACTCTCTGTTTCCTTGTTCTCAAGTGCTGGCTTCTTTTGAGATCACGCTCGGCAACTATGGATATCAATGGGGATGGAAAAGAGATTGTCCGGTCAGATCCATTGATGCTGTGGATGTCAGTATGGCCAGCTTTACGTCGAATTCTGTATGGTATTGAATCAGCAAACTTGTTTTTGGTAAGAGATATTGTGATGTTGGTTTAGCTTTGAATCAAAAGATCTCGAGATGTATTCATGTATTCTATGGTAGCCTGGAAACAATGGGCTGTCTATATGGAATATGTTCCTTTCGCTGCTACAATTCCTCTTTGGATGTCGAAGCAGTATTGTGTTGGTCAATGCCAATGAGTGGAGCTGCTTACTGGATACCCTTTATGCTCAGGTAAGAATGATGGACTGATGAAAATCTTTGTCTAAACTCTTTTTTTTAAAAAAAATGTTTTTAGCTGTCAGCTACAAATGGAATCGACGAACTGATGAGCAGTTCAATCGAAGAGACTTCTCCGATTAACGAGTTTAGAAGAAAGGTGACCAAAGTACGCCAGATGTTTGAGGTTCCGTCTATTGAGGTTCCTGCAGATATCTTGATTGAGCAGCTATATCTTGGACTACGTTCTGTAATGCAATCCCAAGCTGATAATCTGTCTTTCCCTGGAGCTACCAGAGTTATGACTACAGCAATGGGAGTCCCACAGTAAAGCTATCTAGACGATATAATTACCTTGCAGGCTACATAATTCTTCGTTCTTCTAAAAAAAAAGTATATATATACATATATTCTTTAATATTTCATAAAAAGTTTACATTTTTATCATCCAAAGGATTCGAGGTTAATACCGTTTTTTTACTTGAAATGGTATCTAGCCATAAAGTGTTTAGACTTGTATAAAGGAAACTCCCTGTAGATTCCTTGTATTTATAGAGATTATCATTAAAATGTAAAATTCTACAGTCATTAAAAATTAACTACTGCTTTATTGGATACAAATGGCCATCATTTTCAACATTGAAAAGATTCTTACAGGATGGCAAGAAATAGCCTTTGAAGTCTCTTTATATCCATGGTATTCAGCATAAAAAGTGGTTCAGTTCCATCCAGATACATCCCAGAGTATAATAGAACCTCCATTTCTCAACCAAAAAGGATAAAATCCATCACTCTAAATCACACTTTGCATTGCTGATTCCAATTATCTAGAGAATTATAAAAAGGCATGGTGCTTGCAATTATGCTCTTTAGACATGAAATAGTTTACAAGAGTTATACGTGAGGATAAAGACCCATTTTGTGCAAAGATGTGCTAATAGTCTTTACACAAACAGACTTTCCCGCCTCTTCCTTTATTGCACAAGTCAAGTCAGCCAAAGTTTGGTGCTGATTTCTCTTGAAGATTAAACCCAAAAGTCTTTGTTCTCTGGGTGAAAGTATATGTGGTCTTCCCGGACGCTCCTTGTCAGCAACAGACCCAATTTCTTTGCATTTCTTAATAATACGAGAGATTGTGGTTGGTGGAATGTTTTGGCTTCTAGCAATGTCTGCAACTCTCATTCCACTTATCCAAAGGCCAATAACAATTCCTTTTCTAAAGGCTGAAAGCTTCGTGATCGTCTTGGTGGGTTTAGAGTCTTGTAATTTGGGCATAATGTCAAAGAGAAATGATTGCAGAAATTGCAAAAAAAACTAAAGAATAAATAGTCTATATTGAATAGGCGCTGTTTCCTTTGGTATTATCTTGTTGTAAAATGGTCATTTTACAGTATTGAAATCAATATAATTAGGGGAAAAATCGTATTATCTCATTCTTTAAAGGTCTAATCTTTTCTCTATATAATAAACGTAGGTCGAATCCTTTGTAGTTTTGAATTGCCTTTTCTCCAACAACATCGCAGATTGTGACGTATTCGAATTCCCTGTCTGCAACATTCACCTTGACCTCAATTCTGTCCAAGCCGAACTGCATCTTCATAACCATCTCATAGCTAACCTCTCTTGTATCAATTGGAAATTTAGTGCCAAGCTTAGCAACTAGATCAATCTCTTGAGGAGCAGGGTATTTAGGAACTGGCTCTTCACCGTCATACGCGTACAAAGCTATTGATCAATATTATTAGAGTGCATTTAATAAAGAGACAATGTTAATCTTACATATAATTGGAAGCTCATTGTTTGACCAAATCATCTTTTTGGAAAACCATTTTTTTTCGTTGACTGGGTGGCCTTTATGGATATATACATGGAATTTGTCTTTCTCAAATTGTGCTTTAGTATCGCCCTTTGTTTCACCCGGTGAACACAACTTGATTCCATATGTACGGCGCAGGATACGTTGGGTAATTATACGCGGTCTGGCACCAAATAAAATTGCTCCTTCCACTACGGCCTCGTTTCCATTTTCAATAACCTTGATTTGCCTTGATCTATTCTCAAAAACATCCTTGATCCGTTTTTGAAGGTATGGAGACTGTCCAAACCCCCCAGTTATAAACATGGCATCAATATGTCTGCCATTAAGCTGTTGGAATTGTTTCTCAATCATAAAAAGTACTTTGTCTACTACTGGATCAAATACTTTTGTATGAATCTCATCGAATGTGAATAAATCTCTTTCACTGATATCGTCATGCCTATAGATGTAACATTCATTGAGAGTTTCTAGAGTATGGGATAAATTGTAATCAGCATCACCACCAAATGCTTCCTATATAATAGTCCAAGATAAACAGTTCATTCACATTAGGATTTTCAACGGCTTAATATACAATACCATGTCTAGTTTACCTTGAAGCAATCAAAACGCCACATGACCATCTTTACATTTTCTTTCTTATAACCATGGTACGCAGATATTCTTTTGCTTAATAGGTCTTTGAATCGAGTGTCCAAGAATGTTGAGCCGCAAGAACTGCCAGTTCCCATTGTGATTTCCTTTAAGCCATTTGCTCCCAATGAATCGTCCTTTTCGAATACGGCAAGGTCTACAGTTCCACCACCAGCATCGCAAATCATGTAAATACTCCCGCTACAGAGTCCTAGTTCAGGCGATATATCCTCGGCATACAAGGCAGCTGCTACGGCTTCATCGACAATCAGCAGTTTATCTGGTGCGTCGTCTTTTTCGATAATATTGGATAGTATGGCAGCCTCTCTCATTATATTCTTTGATTCCTCGGACCACATAGTCGGAACTGCCATACAGAATCTGTGCTTGGAAGGGTCATTATATTCAGGATACTCATCGTTTATGGACCTGTAGATCTCCTTGCGCATTTCACTCAAATAATCAGCAATAACTAAAGACATGATATCAATATCCAAATACATAAAATCATATATTAATTACCCTGGACTGGAGACTTATTATGTGGTAGGGGAGAAAGATCTTCTTCTTTGGCAGTTCGATCCAACCACAGCTTAACTTTGGACACATAATATCCAGACCCAGGCTTACTCTTGTACATCCAGTCAGCATTGTCTCCATACTCAAATGGTTTCTTGTGTCTTGTAGAAAACATACTGAAATTCTTTTTATAAAACATTGTAGTCGGAACAATCTTTGTCGCCCAAGTATGGTCTATATTTTCACTGAATGGTTATAGTAATCAATTTGAATATGTGGAAGTGCGGAGGGTAAGCCTTGATATCGATTCAAATGGTATTCTAATCCAAGACGTACAAAATTTTTAGAGTTGGTAAATGTTCATCTGGTAAATATGGGTCCTTTAGGCATCCTATTTTATATCCAGAATAAGTGGTTCCAAAGTCTAATACGTTTCTGATTAGCACTAGAATATTTTAGAATAAGATGTACAATACCTATACCAATGATAATATCGTACTTGTTCAAAGTGTCTTTTGTCATTTAGGATGTGTGCTTGTAGGTAAAGAGAAAGAGAAAGAGAATAGAGATTTAGATGGGCTTTGAATGCATCTCTTGAAATAGCTTTTGATGTTGTACTAAACATTAGATTCGTATTTTTTGAGTGATAGAAAAATAACCAAATGTATCCACTTGATAAACTACTCTCAACATTATATTGTTTAGAATTGCTTGATAATCTCTTTATAGATCCATGCTAATATCTATCACATTTTCAATTTTGTTTGAACATGTAACGTACAGGGACATGAGTATCCGGGATGTTGTGATGAGCAGGCATATCGTGTAACAGCCAGTCGCGGGGGCCGTTGGTTCGAATCCTGTGTGGCGTTTTTTGGTGATATAATCCTCTAAAACTAGTACTCTATTTCCTGTTGGTGTTCCCTCGTATTCCAATACCGTTTGTTTGACAAATTATGCACTCTAGTATGGATCTTGGAGCAGTGCTTTAATGGTATGACTTTGTCGTGCTCAATTTTCGACTATCATCCTATCCCACAAAATCCACAATCACCATGGCTCTAATGCAGACCACTCAATCTCTGGATTACATATTATTCTATATACACACTACTACGTATATGCCTTTAAAATAATAATAAATATAGGAATATAAAATGTTGACCGAGGAATCAAGTGAATGGAATTGAGAACAGACAGCGAGTTGTTGTGCCACACAATATCATCTAGACCGCTAAACATAAAGTTGGGGAAGGTGTAAAAGTTGATGGCTTTATCATTTGGTGACCTTGTGAATAATGTCTATAAACATAATCTCATCCATTTTCTCGTTTCAGGATTATATATTCTGGCAATTACCCAAGAATTGTCAATAGATATCAATCTTTACTACATTATCTTTCTGCCCATAGCCATTTTTTTTTTGGTATTGAATAATATCTGGTCCAGCTAATGACAATATACCAATTGTATTTGAATTTCACTGGTAGATAGCCATATAACCATCTACACCGCTCAAACCTATTTCTAAAGTATTGTCTTTTGGGGTTTGGATGATCTTTATAATATTCCGCATGGCCACCATCAGTTTTACTTGTACATTTTCAAACTGTTGCTTTTATTGTATTTAAAATTCTGTTTATTTAGCTTAAAAGATCATGTATTGTCGTGCAATTAATCTAGACAAACAATAAGACAATCACATTGCTGTTGAAAATATACAAGTTTATCTTACCAAAAAAAAAAGAAAGAAAGATCAGCTAATCAAACATGGCTATAATATAGTTGTAAATGTGCCCAGGATTTGTATGCGCATATATTTTATATTTGAAAAAGGCACTGGGACCATTGATACTTTACGACTATACTCATAAAGAAACCATATATATATATATACAGCTCTCCAGATATATTGATCTCTAAGCAATATAAATGCTTCATCATATGGCTCTGGTATTTGCAACCAAAATATTGTACGTGACTGTAATGAAGTTAAAAAGGCTTCAGTCGTTAAATTCCAAGGTCTGTTACATGTGACCTCATCGAACAACCAAAAAAGGGAAATCCTGTTCCTTGCTTCTTCAAAGACACCCAGTTCCCTAAAGATGACCACACGAAGCCGCACACTCCTTTTTCTACAATACCGCAATTCATATGCACGTACCCAGGGCTCAACTCACCTATCTGGTGGCTCAACAGAGCGAGAGGGCTTGATTGAAAGCTCGGACAGTGTAATCGAAATGTCGGTCCTGCCACCTCAATGGTAAAAAGAAAAGAAGGATAAATAATCTCACTCACAAATCACACCTTTGCAAAGATAATTGACAATTGGTCCTCTTAGGGTTGACATTGTAGATCAGGTTGATGATGCACTTGATCACATTAAAGAAAAGAGTATGGTGTTGTTAAGTTTGTTCTGTCAGACACATGGCTCATTTAACAATCTTAGTCACCAAGCTCGAGGGAATGCATCGTAAACATTTGCTACCTGGATTTGACGATCGGACATCAGATGAAGAGGCTATAGAACGGCTGACGTCTGATATTACAGATGTATAGATATCTTGAATATTTTAAAAATGTGAAACTAATTGAAATGCGGACAATAGGAATTCTATCGTATCAAACGGGATATTCAGCGTATCCACAGCGAGGGATACGATGTGAGCGATGGACAGCAGGATGCCTTATTAGCCAAGAATATCCAAACGAGTCTGGCGACCAAAGTTCAAGAAGTTTCTTCTTCGTTTAGAAAACAACAATCTACCTATCTACAAAGTATGCCATGAAAAAAGAAATGTCTTTTACTAAACTCTGAAATAAGAAATCCAGGGCCAAGAGAATCGAAAGGCAGACATTCTTGGGCTGGAGACGAGTCTAAGTAATGAAGCAGCAGAACTTCTTTTAGATGAGGATGCACAAGTGGTAAATATAAATGCAAAACTAGGGACACTGTCTAAAGTTGTGTTTATATTTAAAAAAGGGTTTTACTGAATCACAATTGGCCGTACTGGAATCAAACGAAGCCGTAATTGACCAGAGAGAGAGAGAAGTGAACCAGATTGCAAAGTCGATTCACCAACTGGCCGAGATATTTAGAGATCTACAGACACTTGTTATTGACCAAGGGTCGATGCTGGACCGTATTGATTATAATATAGAGCAAACAACCGTTCAGGTCAAAGAAGCTGTGGTTCAACTAGACCAGGTAGGCCAGCCACTTTATGGATTCAAACACAAATACAAATACAGAAAAATAACAACAACAATTCATTGCTTATTATCAAGGGATCGCGCTATCAAAGCAAGACACGGAAACGAAAGTTGATTCTCTTGTTAATTTTGATCATCATGTTATTGATTATGATCCTAATAGTAAAGCCTAAATGAACTAGGCTAGATTAAATGATAGTACTTTACAAATGGATTAGATTTAATCAAGGCATTCCTTTGGGCACTGTAGTCCATGGCTTGTTAATAATAGCATCTGGCATTGACCTGGTCTCAAGTTGACACTATACGTATCATTAAATAACCCAAGCGCTTCTCCTGTCCAGACATCCTTGATGTTGGCAGATTCCAGCCCAATATCTGAGAGCTTGAATTTGACTTCATGAGATAGACCAAGCATGATCTTGTAGACGTGTGTATTGAATAGACCAACACAGATACTATTGTCTGGCATACGCTTCCACCAGACTTGTTTGCGGTTTTGCCAAGCATTTCCTGACCGGATAGGCTGAGCCATGATCCCTGATTGATGAATATAAATTATAACCGGGTGGTTGAGCATACAAAGGTACTTTTCGGGAATACAGCGAGGATCAGCCCCAATACAGAAAACAGAGCTAACGAGGGCCCAAAAGGAAATATAGGAGAGTCTGACATCGTCATTATCAAGCCCATCTACGCATACGCCGTCTACCGTCATGCCCACAACCACAACATCCAGGTCCAAATAGAAGCCATGCCTAGGACCAATTACTTGAAGATCTGCCCAGTTTGCTGCCTGGGTTATTCGCTGGAAGACCCGGTGCGATGAAGACATGGTCTTTGTGGAATAGGACTCAATGTCTATATAGATCCGGACCCCATTTGCGATTTCTGACCAGTCTGTGCTGTAGTTGCTGTCCATATACCAAGATAGCTCTAGCCATATAGAATGTTTCCTAAAGGCAGTCGACAGCATTCTTAGACATGGTCGGTTGTCTGGAGATTGGTTTGGGTAATATGGATCTCCTCCTCCTGGACCACACCCGTCAACCTTTATAAACGACACTCCCCAGGCTGCAAACTGTTCAGCCATTGAATCATAGTACTTTTGAACGATATCCGTGTGTTCATCGGGCATATAAGTAGAGCCCTTGAAGCCATTTCCCTGTCGCTTTCCCTGGACGAGGTCCTTGAGATAGATATCTGTGCCCTTTACCCGTGCATTGCGTTTGATGGCTTCTTTCCGAATACCCGGCAATATGTACAACCCTAATTTATGTCCGTTTCCAGCCAGATAGTCTGACAGTGCACGAATCCCGTGAGGAAAAAGATCTCGACGGTAATCCCACAATCCAAATTCATCGCAACCTTCACTCCTAAGATTGATTAATGTCCAAATCACATTCAATCAACAACATTAATATCTTTACCATCCAGAATCAAGATTAATGTATTGGTACTGAGGCATTTTGGCCTTCATTACATCCGAGATCTCTCGCAGAATCTTGTCATTGAACCTAAAATACAGTTAGTTGCCAATAGTTACAGCTGTAATCAACCTTACCATGGTGCGGTGTGTTTTCCACCGTAACCTGGGACACCATCGAGGATCTGTGTAGACCAGGTTGAGAATCCCAGGATGGGTTTGTTGGCGTAATCGGGTACTGCTGAAGACATTGGGTCAAGAAAGGAATGTATGCTGGCGTGCTTTTATAGATGCAAAATGCATATAATTCTGCGTATGCATTTTTAAGGCCTTGCGTCATACACCAGTGGCGTTTGGTTTCCAGAGCATAGCTTGATGGCGCGCGCGCGGGAGGGGGGGTAGAGAGCGGCGCATCAATGCCAAGACGATATCATTATGTATATAAAGTATATTATGATTATAGACTATGTTTACTATTCTCCTTAATCTTTATATTCTAGATATTCCATAGTGATCTTGGCACTCATTAAATCTATTTTGATCTCTTTAGCTATTTTTATACCAATCCAACCGTTAAGATGTCAAGATGTGTATAACCAGGGAAGTTGTGACTTGCCTGTTCCTTGATTTGTGTATTCCCAACTTTTGGTTTTCATTGCACTTTTCTTTACGAATCAAAATGTCTCAAGTCTTGAATTCCTATCGTCATCTTCTCAGAGAAGTCAACATTCAAGTAAGATTCCCGGTCTTGTACTCTATATACTCACCCATAATCTATTACAAAAATAAAAGTATACCAGAGGTGCCAACAATGACACCTTTGCCAAGGAACTCAAGTCGATCTTTCGTCAGAACAAGAATGTCACAGATCCCAAAAAGGTCTCTGCCCTTGTCCAGAATGCAGACAATGTTCTCATCTTCTTGAAGAGTTCCAGACAGCACAAGGCAAATATAAACTTCTTTTTTTTTCATGGAATGTAATTGTCTTGTAAGACTAAACTGTTTCCTTTATAGATCCTTCGTGATCAGTATGCAGCCATTGTCTTGGAACAAAAGAAGCGTATTGAAATGTCAGCTCATCGTGTTGGTCTCGAACTTCCCAAGCCATACGACCCCAACTCTCCCCTTCCAGGCTCAAATCCCGAGTCAGCTGTGGCCGACAGAGTTGCAAAGGCATTTGGAAACTGATTGATTATATTAAATCAGATAAAGGGTCTATTGAAATACACGACACCCACATATACACACATGGATATACACATATGGAATGTCCCTTTATTTTATGGCATTTGGTTGTGCTGGAAACAATATATATATTTTGTAGATATCCTGTTTGTCAGAAAATTATATATATAAAAAGAGGTTGCTAGTTTACGTTGTATTTTATTGTGATCACTGTTGATTACTAAAGAAATGGCCGGATTCACTCGAGTATATATATCTAGTGGAATGGGATGGAATGGGATGGAATGGAATGGGATGGAATGGAATGGGGGGGGGGGGGGGGGGGGTATTTATAAAGGTTGCTCCATGTTTACTTTGCATGGCGTGAATGAGGTTTATAGAGCTCTCGGATCAAGAATGCAGCAACATCAAGGTCCTGTTGCAAAAATTCAAATGTTATTAATTATTAGATTATATAAAACTAGGCAAGACTTACCTGCCAATAGCAGAGATGAACACTGAGAGCACTTAGATAAGGATTCTCGAGAAGTCCTTCTTGAAGACAGAAATCAACACGTCCAGAGGGATTGAGTTGCATCATTTTCTTTGCACCAAATGAGTCCATTGAGCGTGGATTTCCTCCTAATCGAACAGAATTCCGTTTTACGGATCTAGAAGAGTCTGTAGGTTCGCTTGTGGAGGTTTCCAGATGGGGAGAATTGTGGGAATTGATCTCTGACTCGCTTCCATAAGGGCGAGAGAGTCCAAGTCCACGCATAAACACATTGCTGGTGAACCCTGACTTGAAAGACTCGTACATTGCTCCTGCACGCGTCGCTATATCAGTTCCTACATGGAACCCGGCATCAATTACACTTTTCAGACCTCCTTTGATGTAAGGAATCTGCTCTGGCTTTAGTTTTACACTATAATGACGTGCAATTAAAGGCTCAAGACGATATGCCACTGGATCAGACTAATTGCAAATCATGGTTAATACAATGTATATATGTATATATATTCAATAAGCAAATTACCTTGTGAAATATGTTGTATAGGTTCTCAACAGCAGGGTAGCAGAATGTTGTGGGTGATTGATCTGATGGAAGCTGTCCAGGATCAAGTGATTTGCGAGAGGCAATCTTGAGACCTCGAAGGAGCAACATTATCCCAAGAGGTGATCCGAGTGCAAAGAAGTTCTGTACCGGGAAATTCAAGGATATCTTCTTGTCTCCTGTACCAATGATGTTCTCGGCAATCTTTGAAAGCAAGGAAGTTGAACTAGGCATGGGCTGTGTAATAAGGATATCAAATGCCAAGAGAGACTATAAAGATGGTTTAGAAATGGTCTCTATTTCCATTAGATGATACTTACACCCAGAGAGTGCCCAAGGATGGTGACTTTGCCTCTTTCTTCAAATCCTGGATTGTGCTTTAAGAATGTGCCATAGATGCGGTTGATTTCGTTTGTGATGGCCTGTGCCATTTGTTCTCGGTAATTGTGAGTCATGTAGAGTGGAACTAGAGCATATAAATGAATTGGCTAGATCAACTTGGTTGGTAAGACTTACTGTCCAAAAGAACATCCGAGACAATCATTCTAATGTTAGGAACACCATCAAGTGTGATTTCATCAAGGGTTGGAGGCCCATCATCACCATCTGGCAGGCCAAGATCAGACTCCTTGCCTTCCTCCTCATCACTGGCCATTCCAAACTGGATTTCATGGCGCCACAGGATTGGCAATACCTGGATACCATTTGCAGGAGCATCTCCTGGCAATGTACTGACGGCAGTAGGGAATGCTGTCTTTATAGTTTGTCTCAACATGTTGACATCTACAAGACCTGCTAAATACCCATTGTTGATTTCTTGCTTGTTTGCTTGCTTACCATGTACAAAATTCTGGCCTGTTCTCTCTGCCATTCTTTGTCCAATTCTTGATGACATAATACATATAAGTTGACCAACTTTTTTCTTTAAATTGTGTTTAACTTACCCGTGCACCACAAATATAAGATGATCTATTTGACGTGGCTCTTCTTCATTGGCTTCATTTGAATAGTCGTTGGCTTCCCGGTGCATATCCTCCTTGGCCGCATTCTTCTCCTTGCACTTTCCATCCTTTGAGGGAATATCTCTGCTCCGAAGACTATTGTCCTTCTCGAGTCTGTCCTTGACGGCTCTTGACCGTGATTCCTCAAGATCAGTCAGACTGGTCGTATCATCTTTGTGTGGAATAGGTGCTGAATGGGTAGGTGTAGACTGGCTTTGTTTTTCGACTTCTGGATATCCACGTAGTAGACGAGTGCCACCTAGATTCTGGTTGTTGGTCAACCGGGTGATGATTGTCTTTGCAATCTTGCCTCCAGTGGTATCACTATTTAAAACAGGTTAATACGTTGATTGAAACTATCAATGGACATACTATAGTAGCCAGGCCGTATTTGGCCCAGTATATACAATATACTGTCCAATGTATCCTCCCAAGAGATTCCACTGTTTCTCGACCGAATTTTCCAAGAGTTTCTGCTCAAGTTTCTTGCGCTCCAAGGCTGCCTGGTTGGCATTTTCGTCTCCATGAGGCTCAGAGGGATCGGCGGTTGGATCTTCCTCCTCCACTGGGACCAGATATGGCTTGTGTTTACTATATTAGACTGTGAGCAAATGGAAAGTTTCTATAAACAAATGTACTGACTAGTATCCTAATTCAATCTGCTCAGCCAGGACTTCCTCGCATGGAATCCATTTGAATCCATCGCTTTGGATAAACCAAGTGGCTCTTCGGACTTCAAACGTAGGTCCCTCCCAGTAAACTGGGCTGATGATTCGCCGTGCCACATCTACTTCAAACAGATTATCTTCATTGACTGTAACTCTGGTACTTTCGGTACTCTATAGAATA
Source organism: Phycomyces nitens (assembly GCA_022702545.1). Classification (NCBI taxonomy): domain Eukaryota; kingdom Fungi; phylum Mucoromycota; class Mucoromycetes; order Mucorales; family Phycomycetaceae; genus Phycomyces; species Phycomyces nitens. The sequence continues at coordinate 226,570 of JAHRBC010000001.1, forward strand.
TCAAAGACTCGTGTTAGCAAACAATAGGCTTCAATTGCCTTGAATATCCTAACCTTTTGCAAGTAAGCGGTCTCGAGGGCCTCTGAGTCGCGCTTCGAAAAGGGCATCCAATTCTTTGAAGGCGTTCTGAGTTTAGGAGGTGTAGCGCTACGAGGAAGGGATTTTGCTCTTCTTAGAGAGATGGGATCTACAATGGGACTGTCCAGGGCATGGAACCTGCAAGTATGTTAGGCGCTGTGGTGGGGAATAATAACTTACCATCGTATAGCAAGACTTGGTACATCGTCATCTGGAATGATGCTTGATCGTCGCGTAGTTGGCTGTGGCCCAGGCTGAAATGCAGTTTGGGTTGACATTGGAGCTGTTTGAACGGTATCTTATGCAGAGGTAAAATGCTTAAGTAAGAGGACAAGGTAGTAATGAGGTTAAGCGAGTCACGAGTGATATGACTGGCCGAATATTTGTAAAGTCTAAAGAAGTATAAGAGAAAGAGAGTATGATCTATAGGTTGGCTTTTATTGATTGTTTATAATCAGTCTTTTTTTATTATTATTATTTTGCTGATCATATATATTAATATATATATATAATGGTGTTATCCAGGATAGAATCGGGGACAAATAATAAATATTAAAATAATTAAAAAAAGCTTGGGATGTGAATACAAGATCTTTTAACATTCAATTGACACTCATCTATAGGCTATACAAGTACAAATACAAATACAAATACAAATGTCATTTGTTCCTGGTTTGTATTAATGACAGGCAGACCAAAGGCTGTAATTTCAGCCTTGATAAATATCCAATATCTGCTAAGTGCCTTTGAGGGATGGCCATAGCCAACTGCCATTAATTGTAACATTGGCGTATTTTTCACATGTCACACTTTATAGGCATTTGCAAGAGCAGGGCGAGTGTTATCTAGTTGGTTTGGACCATCAAGATCTGTATCCTAAAAGTATTTGTTGCTAGAATCAATCTCTCTTGTTTCCATTGTCATTAATATTATATATATAAAAGTATTTGTATTTAAGAAATGCACTCAATATTTAATGGTTTGATATAATGTCTAATTAAATCATATAGTGAATGAATAATACATGTATAAAAATGGGACAATCTGTTGCCTTGATCCCTGGATATCATATCAATGCAATCTTTTTTGATTCGTTTTTGGAATGATTCTATATTGTACAAACTGAGTGCAATTTCTAATGATTTTGATTTTGATTTTGATGCTGACATATGAATTTTTGGAGTAGCACGAGTGAAGATATATCTTATGCATTGGAATAACGGCACTTTATATCCATAGCCAAGAAGTACTTGGCATTTTCTTGAATATCATGACAAGAATCCTTGTGTTTTACTAAATCAACACACGTTAAAGATGTTGATCATTTTTGAATTACCAACTGGATATTTGTAAAATACATTAATTATATTTATTCATTCATTCATCCAATAAGAAACCATTACAATCCTTATATTACAATAACGGATTACCTTAATTCAGGTGACGCAATACGTCTACTGTTTGTTTCTTTTTAATGTTCACTTTTTGCACACCAAAAAAAGTATCCTCACAGCAACAAATACATCTCTTTATTGAAATAAAGGTATCAAATCGATGAACAAAACTTTATAGAGTAGATTGTATTGTTTATTTTCTCTTTTTATTATTATTATTATTAGACAATAGATCAACATCATTATGTACAAGCAAAAAGAATCTTCAGACCCCTTTCTTTAGTTTTCTCATTCTGTCCATTTTGGCCTCTAATCATGTCTTTGCAATTTTCTGGTCTTTACCAGGAAGCTTTGACGTCTTTTCGAATTCAACAATCTCTTGTGCAGCTAAAATTCACAATATTTCATTTAGTAAACCAATCCAAATGACCAAGCAATTAGCTTACTCAAGAAGCGACCACCAGGGCCACGTGGTCTTCTCATGGCATGCTTGTGCCTACTCTCATGTAAGTATGGTTTCCGTTCTCTTGCAATCTTGTTCAGTTCCTCCAGTCTTGCTCGAGCAAGTCTTCTCTTCATGATACGGTGGTATTGTTTTGCATTCACATAGAGTGGTTCTTCGACTGGTTCAGGAGCCACAACAGTATGTTGATCTATTGGACGGTAAGCCATGGATTGAGGAGATCCCATCATGGGCTACAAGACGAGTGAGTACAGGGTATTCCAGGCCATAATAAGATGTGTTATGCTATTAGAGATGGTATCCATACCATGGGATATCCTGTCTGTTGAGGTTGAGACTGCTGGTGTTGATGTTGGTGCTGGTGTTGATGTTGGTGCTGGTTTTGGTGCTGGTGTTGGTGTTGGTGTTGGTGTTGCTGGTAGCCAATGTGTCTGATTGTATCGTATTGAGGGTGCATAGATTGGGATACATTTTGAGAACGAGGGTCCATAGCAGTAGTGTGGTCTATTATGGCAGGGTTCTCTAGGGATGTAGAGTATGTGTTTGCCTCATGGAGACTGTGTGGCTGTGCAGATGAATCGGTCATGGTTTAGCCAATAAGAAGACGATGTGGCGTGAATAATTGAGTCCAAACAAACACAAAGGAAAGGATTGGCTGCTCAAAACACTGCTGCATTTTGTCCACACAATTGGGTTCGGAATATGAAAACAGTGATAAATCGTCCCACATTAGTCACGCCTTTCATGTTTGCGTCATTAGAGAATGACGTAGGCTTTGGTGACAGGGGAACATCTTGATTTTGATTTTTTTTTTGATTTTTTTGATGTTTTAGAAATTGTGCACTTTATTGCAGAAGCTTTATTTTGTATACAACAGTGAAAATGCAGCCAATATAGCGCAGTAAAGAGCTTCTGCAATGGTTCCAATGTGCCCAATCACTTTATAAATTTATTATATTATTGATATTTTCTGCTCAGTAAGCCTGGATTTGACTGGGTTTATTTTCTAAACTGTGAATTGCATAATTGTCACACACATTAAAATCCACCCTTTCAAATCACCGCCAAAGCTACTTTTTTTTATATATAAAGTCTTTTCGAGGCCCTGCTTGGACCCAAGTGGCAGAATTTAATGCCTGGAAAAATATACATCAGTTTGTCTTGACTCAACGCATGGCCATGGAGAAAGAAAAAGAAAAAAAGACGCTTTGGTAAAGTAATATTAGCCAGTTTGTTTGTATTCTGATGGGCTCCACCCATTCCAATGATTGTGTGTGTGTGTGTGGTGCATGCGTGTGTATTGGCGTAATTTTGAATTAGCATTAACCGATACAGCAGCAGCAAAAGCAAGTAAAAAAAATGATCCTGAAAACAGCCTTTAATATCTTTTGTTGGCTGGCTGGAGACTCGTCTTGTCTGCTGAAAACTGTAGTCCGTGATAACGCAAGATTGGCTGGCAAACGGTTTCGAATACTTCTGCGGAAACATCTTGTTGGGATGTGTTTTTAAGGGGGACTTGGGAAGCCAGTCCACGCTCAAGACCATGCTTGACAAGATCCAACCCCTTTTCCAAGTAGCTGTTTATCCTGGTCTGTGTATAGACATATATGAGATTAATGAGAATGTAGTTTTCTGAAATCCTTGTCCGGAGGGGTTCATTAATATCTCGCATATAAAATGTGGTATAATCGAGTGCCTTTTGAGGATTGGGAGCATAGCGTACAAGAGCAGCCATTGCCTTTCTAAACCCATCAGCTTCTGCAAATCGACAGTTTTCTCCAACCCATTTGGTGTTGTTGCCATTTGGATGATCGATCTGAATGTTCATTGCTTGGATAAGCTGCTGGAATAGTTCCTCAGAGGCCTTGTAATTCTTCTTGTGCTTTACTTCACCGACAACTGCCCAGCTGAGATCATACGCCGAGGATCTTTTGGTAGATTCAGCTGTGGTGCTAAATCTATCTTGAGATTGGTATTGTCTACGGTGCATTAGATGAGACCAAGTCGACTCGATATTGTTTTTTCTTGCTTTTTTTTTATAAATTCATACGAGAAATGTCAGTCCATGCTTGGATGCCTTGAGACTATTGTCTTGTGAATTGCAAAACAAGTGGTTCTTATCTTTGTTGCTGCAATCGAGGTGTACTCACCTCGAGTTTGTGCCAATTAAATTTTTGTTTTTGTTTGGCTTTGATAGCCAGGCTTATTTTGCTGGTCCAATTCTGTGTTCCTGCGTAATTATTTAATAGGCTGTATTTGTACATCCTAAAAAACTTTGGTCCTTTTTTTTTAACCATCAAGAGTAAGTTGTAGAATATCAAGTCTTGTTCAATTTATCTATTAAGCATGTCATGTTTGAAAGAGGTTTTTTTTTATAAAAAAAAAGAATAATTTATAGTAATCTTTCTAATAGGTTATCAATACAAAATCAAGCTTTTTGGCTGGCTTAAATTAGATATATTACTACTGCTTTTACGCTCCCAATTAGCAATGGTATCAGGATAACATTGACTACAGTAATAATAATAATAATAATAATAATTAAAGGCAAATTGGAAAAAAAAGACGCTGTATTCCATGTCTGCTGAACATATATTGATTGTTTGCCATAGAATGTGGTCCAGAAACAACCAGTAATTTTGATCCTTGGTGCTTATCAATAAATTTTGGCAGTAAAACTAATGTGTACCATGATAAAACATCTTTCTAAGCTATTATTATTATCAAATGGCATCTTTATTGTCTCTACAAATAACCTATTGAATCATAATCACAATAAGCAAAAAAAACGATATAAAATATTCATGAATTCCAATTTTTTTTATGTTGGAATTATTAATGGCACCTAGTAAAATGACTGGCATCAATTAAGAGTTCAGGAAGACGTTCGGATTTTTAAAATTCACCAATTTTGGGAAAGTGACTCTATAGACCACTCGCAAGCAAACCAAGCCAATCCTCCTCTTTCGTGTGTAGTTGCATCATGTCTCAACGGTACGTACACTGTCTGATATGGATGGGTGGATGGATGGATGGGATTCGATGAAGATGGATGAGGATGAGGATGGATATCAATAAAACAAAAACCACATACGCACATGACGACCATACGATTCAACACAGACGAACACATATAGATCCCATTCGACACATTAAACTCATCATCCTATAGTCTTTACAGCAAGGGCCGTGTCCTCGGTTACGAGCGTGCAAAGCGCGCCCAGAACCCCAACACCTCTTTGATCCAGGTCGAAGGTGTCCAGACCACCAAGGACGCTCAGTTCTACCTCGGCAAGCGTATTGCCTACGTTTACCGTGCCCAGCGTGAGGTCAACGGCTCCAAGGTCCGTGTGATCTGGGGTCGCATTGCCCGTACCCACGGTTCCAACGGTGTCGTCAAGGCCCGTTTCCGCAAGAACTTGCCTCCCAAGGTGTTTGGCGCCAGCGTCCGCATCGTAAGTCTTTTATATTATATATATATATATATTAAAAATTAGATGATAAATGTAAATTAATAATAATGTTGTCTGTAGATGCTTTATCCTTCCAACGTCTAAAGATGATTATAAAGAGTGAACTGTATACATTGCAAGAGATCCTTGTCCTTGTTATAAAATCTCTTGGGCTCTGTGTATGCATATTATTATTTTTTATATATATTTCTTGGTCCTACAATAAAGTCCACTGCAACCACAAGAATATACGTTTCAATAGGTGACACCAGGAGGGATAAAATATTTGAAATGGTCACATCGTTTGATTACAGCCTGTTGTTCTTTGGTTAATCAGATACAATACAATAAGTCTATAATTTATAGTCAGTTTTGGGCAAACTTCTTTCCTTCTTCTTCTTGTTGGTCTTGTAACTCTTCATGGTGGGACTTTCGACCATTCTTCTGACCCTCGGCCTCTTGGTCTCTGGCAAGTATATCTTTATTCCCGAGTGGACCTGTCCTCATCCTCATCCTCACACTCCAAAAAAGGTGTCTGCATACCCTTGATCCTCACATTCCAAAACCATCAACCTCTGGATGGCAGCGATCAGCCTCGCTACTTTCATCAACCACTCCTGCAGACCATCATGATCTTTGTGGGCGAGATTCTTTGCATCCTAATGATTCGTGTGTTGACCAAAGCACCCTCATTCCTCGACCCTTCCGTACTTGGATCCCTCCAGCCCCACCAAACCCTCGACTCTTCTGAGCCTCAAGAATGGGCCTCTCCTCCTATCCAGCGCACCTCTGTATGTGCCTGGTCGTCATTCTACTTTGTGCTCCCCAGCATCTGTGATATATCCGCAATTCTAGTAAGCATCCCACTCTTGAAGACATGAGTTTAATTCGATGCAATAATAATAGTTGGCCAATATCGGTCTCATTTATTCCACGCCCTCTGTCTTTCAAATGATGAGAACCAGTATTACCGGCCTATCAGCCATTTCTGGCTGTTTGTTTCTGTCGCGCAGAATCTTGCGCCATGAACTGCCAGCAATCATTGTCATGTTTATTGGTGCAACCTTGATTATGTGGTCTTTGGCCATTTCAAACAAAGAAGGCTGGCTGGGTCCTCTGTTGCTGTTGGCAAGCCAGATCTTTGTGACCATTCAATATGTGCTTGAAGAGTACCTGATGAAGAAGTACCAGCTGGATCCTATCCGGGCCATGGGCACCGAGGCAGTGTTTGGTGGCATCTTGGTGGCCTTGGGTGCCTTGCTTGCCAGTCTCCTTGTCCACGATACCGAGTCTACAATTGGACAACTTTTGGATATCAAGGCTGGTTATGCTGACTTGATTCAGCACCCCGCTCTGTGGCAGTCCGCCATTGCCCTGTCTCTTATTGTTGCCACATTCAACTTCTTTGGCCTTGCCTTTGGTCCTCTGATGGGTATATCGGGTGGAAGCTCGGTGGATATGACCAGGTAAGCTTTTATTTGGCTGTGCAAGAAGACATGTTTGCTTACAGATCTGTCCAGAATTGTCCTTATCTGGGTGGTGGCCATCCACTTTGGCTGGGACAGCTTTAGCTGGCTTGAGTTGGTTGGCTTTGTGATGCTTGGGTTGGGAGTATTTGTATTTAATGGAGTGTTCTCGTCGGTTCTCAAGCGCCAACGTGGAGAGTCTAGTGAGACTTCGCCTCTGTTGGCTTGATTTAGTTTATACAAATGATATCAAATTGCCTTTGTAGGCCAATATTTTCATTAATAATAAATTATAGTAAATTTCGCCTTTATATTTGATTTATAAAGAAATATATGTATATTGTGGCCAGATCAAGGTTTCAAGGCCTGGTGATAAAAGAAAAATATGCAACGTGTCAGGTAAAAAAAAAAAAAATATTTTTGTTTTTAATAATTCGATCCAATGGGGTTTGAAGAAAATCAAATTAGTTGAAAACAATCGCCAATCAGAATTTTAATGGTTGTGATGGTGATGTGTATAGACCCCCCAAAAAAAATATGGAGATTGTTTCTTGTTCTTGCAAGGCTCAAAAAGACTGGAGCCATTGACTGCGTTGTGTGGATCCATGTTATATATATATACATATATAAAGTGGCATATTTTATATAGATATTGGCCGTGGCAGATTTGGAACAATTCAGTGTTTTGGATAGGCTGGGTTGGCACGGTTGAGTTGGATTTTCCAGAGATTGTGCAGGATATATTTGATCATAGGCTGGACGCACTTTCAAGATCTACCGAAAATGTGGTTTCTTTCGGAGAGTATGCTATTGGCAAGGGTTTTGATAGTTAAAATCTAGACTTTTTCTGAATTTCTCGACACTTTATTAACTCTACAGATCCTTAAGCATGTCCACAATGACCATTGCTTCTGTGCGCTGCCATAGCCACGAAGCATTGCTGGGTAAGAAGCCTAGCAACATACCATTGACACTTAATTTGTCTTGTAGCATTCACCACCCAACTGGCGTCTTCCACTCTCTTGTGCTCCCAAACAAACAGACATGCGAAAACCCACTGGGCCCAACGATCGCTGCCAAGCCTAGAGACATTCATCGATACCCTATTTCGGAAAATGCAACTTCCTCTGGCAGTATGCTTGGTAGATCTCATCTATCTCTCTAGACTCAAATGTTATTTGCCAGAACATGCCCGTGGAAATATCGATACACCCCATCGATTGTTTTTGGCTTCCATTCTTACGGCCTCAAAATTCATGGCTGAACCAGCCAATGCGTTGACTAGCCAGTACTTGTCTGAAATGACAGATGGTCTCTATTCAGTCTCGGACATCAACCAGATGGAACGCACATTTCTTTCCCTGGTCCGTTTTAGATTATTTGTGGACATTAAGGATCTGAGGGCATTTGTGGCAAAGTACGGTGATAGCTTAAAAGTAGATCTTGTAGAAGAGCAATCTTGCTATTATTGAATAAAGGAAGCATCTTTATTTATTTTTATTTTTATTTATTTATTTATATATTTTTTTACTTTGTACATTGGTCTTGTACTAGTTTAATCTGCTTCCTTCCACGGGTGATCCTCTCTTGCATCATCTCTCCGTATTCTCTACGCGGCAGACCAAACTCGGTTTGCAGCATCTCTGGCAGCTTGTGGCCAAATGCACTGACATGGCGCTGGCTACGGCGAATAGATTTGTCCTTGTTGCTAGAGTGGCCACCGTTATAGTGGAAAACACCGTTTTTGGTCGTGCCATAGAATGAGACCGGCAATGGCGGCAGGTTTGGTTTGGAAGCAGGTGGAGCAGGTGGAGCGGGTGGAATGGGCTTTTGGGCAGCACTGGGGGCGTTTGAGGGTGTATTAGACGGACCGACAGAGGGAGCAGTGCTGTTCATAGTAATGATAATATTATTGGCATTACTGGTATTACTGCTACTGTTACTATGATTGCTGCTAATAACATTACTATTATCATCCTTCTTGTCATTATTACAATTATTGTTATTATTAATAATAATAGCATTGGTGCCATTAATACTGCTACTACTAATACTACTAATACTACAACTGCTGGTACTGGCACTAATGGGAACATTAGTACCAATAGCAGCACTTGCATTGGAAGCATTATTAGTCAACACATTTGCGGTGGCCGGATGTGTTGGTGTAGTAATGACCATAGAGACAGCAGGAATCTGTGAGGCATTTTCCTTTTTCTTTGGCTTTTGAATCCGGGGGTGGCGTAATCCAAGCATGTCATATCGTCCAAGTGTCTCTTCAGCATCCTCTAGCATTGCCTCATGAAGTGCTTCGAGATCGAGTGTGTCCACATGGTATCTTAGTGAGGACACGATTGACAGCAGTGTGCTTCTGTCAAGGCTCCGGATGCGTGTCACCATCTGCTCCTGCTGAAGAAGTTCGTGCTGCAGACGCTCCTTTTCACGATTCTTTTGTTTTTTTTCTTCTCTTTCATGTTTAAGGTGTCGGCGTAGATAATAGTCTTCTGGTATCTGGAGCATGGCTGCCTAGTATTAAAGAGAGAATAAGACCTAGTGGAGACATAAGCAAATCTCGTACCCCATTAGTATCTGGCTTACGCCGTGTGCGTTTTGGAGGATCCAGAATTCGAAAGGTTGGCATGATCTCCAGAATCTTTGATTCTGTAGGTTCTGTGGGTTGAAGAGGATTATAATGATAATCACTTGGGATTGTGTTGTCTTGAGGAATCACCAGTATGACCTTGCCATCCAATGCTGGTTCTGTGCGTTTGTTGGCCTGTCTTTCTAGAGCTGCCCGGACAGTTTCGGTAAGTATATGATGGCGCGCAGGCAAGGCGCGTTTGTGAGCATGGTCAGTGGAAGAAGATGGCATCATGTAATCTGCTCCATTGCCTTTGACGCTTGGCACACCAGTGTTTGAAGCTAAGCCACGACAGTTCCTGTCTCTTTAGTTTTTATATGTGTATTTTATACATTTCTATTGCATGAATCAGCACGTGGATGGGCCGTTTTATCAGCGAGATTATGTTGACAAATGGACAAAGGTAGAGGGTGCTCAAAAGCTCAACAGCTGCGGAATGCTCTCTTTTTCCTCTAGGCTATTATATCCAATTATTATTATTATTATTATTGTTATTATTATTATTATTATATATAAATACATATTTGCTTTGCTTTAGTTTGCTTTGCTTTGCTTGTAGCACTAGATCTATCCAAGAGCGTCAGTTGGCAAAAAAAATACATTAACCATGGTCAACACAAATCCAACAGATTCACAAACCATCCAGCCAGTTGTTAATCCACCTACCACAAAGCCTTGTGAGCCATGGCTAGCACCCAAAAGGCCAGAAGAGACAGTGGTCAATGATGACTCTGATCCAGACACAATCAAGAGAGGCGATCCAGCAGCCTGCATCTTTGTTGCAAGGTATAAAGACAATTAGCCAGGACAACATCTCACTCTTTTAGCCTCACCAAAGAAAAAAATGACGAAGAGCTAAATGTGTCCGTATCAAATCACTTTGTGCGGTGGGGCAAGCTGCTGAATGTAAAGGTCCTCAAGGACTGGATGGGCCGTCCCTATGCATTTGTGCAGTACGAAACGGTTGGCGATGCTCAGAATGCGCTGCGACTTGGCCCAGGCACTGTCCTTGATGGACGCAACATTAGGTGTGAACCTGCCCGCGTGAACCGCACCCTGTGTCTTGGGTCTCAAAAAGGCCCACTGGTTAGAGAAGTAAGAATGAAATGTTGGTATTGTTTATATTAATGCTGTGTGGAACATTCAGGAAGTCCGTGCAGAAGTGTCTGTGTATGGTGAAATTGAAGACATTACAATTCTGCATCCTCGGGGCCGAAAATACTGTGCATTTGTAAAATACCATTACCGAGATGATGCCATTAAAGCCTTTCTTGTAAGTATTACTCCTTCTTTCCATGATAGATTGATTTGCGTCTTGCCCATAAAGATCCTTCGAGGAGCCCAATATGCGGATAGATGGACGGTCGAATGGGCGTCCAACCTGGACTCCAAGAACCCCGAGTCCCAGTCCTCGTACACTGACAAGACCAGCATCTTTATTGGGAACCTGCACGAGTCCACGACCACTACAGAGCTGGCTGTGCGGTTTGGGGTCTATGGCCCCATAGTTCATTCGCGTATTATCCGCAAGCCAAACTATCAAGGTCGCAAGCGCGTATTTGCCTTTATAAAGTACAAGTCCGAGAAGGAGGCCACAGATGCGATTGAGCACCAAAATGGTATCCAATGGAAAGACAAGGAATTGCGGGTGGCGTACCGGGACCACTATGATTCTCATCATGTCCGGTCCGGACATGGTGCCGAACAACCACATCCTCCGGGAGTTGGCTACCCTGCCTCGGTAATCCAGTACATGCCAATTGTACCTGCCGGCACGGGGTATCCGATTGGCCAGGTGCAAGGTACTCCTTTGCCAGTCGAACCTTATTTCTACTTGCCCGTTCCACCTACAGTCACAGCGCGTCCTACAGTGACAGTGGAGTCCCCCATGACATGTGTGGGTTACCCAGCTGTACCCTTTCCAGCCGTATATCACGATGGGGTTAATGTGACAGTAAGTTGGCTCCAAGGTGCACCAAACTAGCCAAAACTAACTGTATTATTATTTTTTGTAGGCCAGCGACAGCCAGTGTACAAAGGGTAAGCTATAAAAAGTGTGACATCATCTAAATCAATGTGCCTGGTAACCTGATGGACTTGTTTAGCCAGCACAGACCTAGGCAAGACGGTCTATGTGCCTTGCGACTATGGACACGGTCCTTACCCCTACTACCCCATTACACGTGAGAACTCCTCTGTGGTCTACTATGACACGCCCTTTTATGGCTATTATATCTACCCTTATTCTAACAACCCCGTCTGTGTTCCCCAAGAGGACCAGGCCAAAGTATCCCTAGCATAGCAAAGTTGGCCAATGATAATCATGCACACTCTAAATACTGTATTGGCACTACATAGCGATCATGTGCTTCAAAGCTACAAAATAATTGTGGGGAAGCCAGAGCGGAGAATATATACAAGACTATAATTATTACAATTATATATTAATGATAACCGCAATAGCCTTTTTCTTCTTCTCCTTGTTCTTCTTCTCTCAACATGTCGACCCACACTGCCTCTTCCTGCCCTTTACGCTCCATGGCTTGCTTGACGGTCAAGGACGGAATTGTGGCCAGTGCTACGCAAGAGTGGATCGATATCGTTGGCTTTGATCCAGTTCAGGCACACATCGACCACCTATGGACAGCAAAGTCCCCATACGTCTCACTAGAGAATCCATTCACTCGCGAGGAGTTTACTCTTTGCGTCTGCAGCCATGTTTCCGAGAAAGACCCCAAGGCAGTCGACATTGTGTGTTCAGACGTAACAGCTCTCGACAGCCTCGCTCGCCACAATCCCGTCGACCATTGTATCGCACGATTGTCAACCTATGGAACCATAGAGGCCTTTTACGACCAAAAGACAAACTGGACACACGGCATTGGTCTGCCCTTGATGCGCTTTGTCCACCCTGACGACGTCCGCAGATTATGTGGCGGCTTATGTGCAGCCGAACTAGCAATGGTTTCGTTCCAGGTCCGGTGCGACTTTTACAACGCAGACTACGATTGGTTCGACTTTACGGTGGTCAATATCGGCAACGATATTTTGTGCATTATCCGTCCAACCGACAATGTGTCCAAAGACCACATCCAAAAAACAGTTCCAACAATGACTAATTACACCACCCTCCATCGTGTTCATGAGTCGTTTTGGAAAAGCCTCGAGGCTGGTGTGGCTGCCGTCACAAACTCGCTGGCCTCTACACTTGTTTTTGTAGTCCAAACCATTCTATCGGCTTGCTTTTATGACTCCAAGCATCCATGGACTCTTGCTCTGTCAGAAAGGATGCTGTTTGGTGCTCTTGCCATCTTCAAGGCAAGACCCGAAGTGAACCGTGTTTGGAATGCACTCCATTGGACAGGTCTTTTCCACGAGTCTGCACGCTCCTCATTTGAGCGACGGCTGGACCAAGGTGCCGAATGGTTGATTGCCAGGGCATATGGAAATACATGTATTCCTGTCTAAGAGACCTTCACCCCCATGGTCTTTATGATGCCATTCAATTGTATATATACCCTATGATACTCTTTATAATTCATTTTTTATATAATACTAGAGCTCAATCTACAAACATATTCCCCCTTTTTTTTTTGGCTGTACAAATCCACATTTCTGTATAAAAACATTCATAAATCATCATCAAATAGACAATCTAATACTATTAATTAACCGATTAAAAGGCTCGTTAAAACACCGGATTTGTGGGGTTCATCGTTTGCACCAAGAACATTATTAATCTTGTGGGTGGGTGGGTGTATTTTTAGCCATCCCCACTCAATCAGAAAAATGAGCATGGTCTCCTGGATTTACCTTGCAGAGATGCAAAGCCAATCCTCTTGACCTATTATTATTATTATTATTATTATTATTATTATTATTATTATAAGCCCAATAAAAATACAAATATCCCTGTGCTCTTCTTCTTTTCTTTTTTTTTTCAGGAAACAAAAAATAGATTCTAAAAGTACTCATGGTCGAATGTCTGGAAACAGCTGATAAATTGCTCAAGAGGTTCAGATCATGCTCACGAGGTAAACTGTTATACAAACGGCTTGTGTTTTGAGAGATAAGGAATGTTTGAGGCACACCGCCAAACATGATATGGTCAAGATGATCTTGCGACCGATTGCGTATGTATGTATACCTTATTCAGGGACAATCCTACCAAGATTGGGATAGGTTCATCGATCAGTAAACAATCTTTAATAGATCATGTTTGTCTCTTATATACAAACATACATGATATATTATGGTTTTAATAGATCAAAAACATCACTAGTATTTGTGACCTAGGGTTATGCGCAAAGGACCACTGGGCTGCCTAATAGTATTCCAATCTGAGGATTATGCCCGTCTTTATTCTACTTGGCAAGCCTATTCTATATCTAGACTGTCCTCAATAGCTGTTTATGTCGTTCCTTGGCTTATTTAGCAATTTTTTCTTTATTGCAGGGTCAAGGATAATAATAATCTTGATCAGATGGAAGCTGAGAAACAAGGTTAAATGATAGTTTGTGTAAATGCATGTTTAAATCGGCACCAGTTGCAACTTTAGGCAGCCAAAAATATGTACAACCATCTAGAAATCCGGATAAAGTCAAAATTTTTCAAAGTGTACCATTCACCCTCCTTTGTAAAGCCATGATTTTTGACAGCAAGCCATCTTGACTGGACTTGCTGATTCTGATTAGATTTGATCTCTAGATAAAATAATAATACTAATAATAACAATAATAAGGCAACTATTCCAATGGATACTTGTCACTTGGAGACATAAACACGTTCCTTGAAAGTACTAGGCGTGAATATAGGAATATTTCTAGAGTTATGTTTTCACAAGCGGTTTGTATTATTTGTGGGGTTGCGCATTGGCAGACATGAGACAGAAAACGTTTTGCATTGCTGGGCATGGCCAGATCGACGGTTGTTGCAGTATTCAAAACACGGTTAACCGAATTATTGCATGATTTTGCCCTCTGCTTGGACCAGGAGTGGGTCCGTGGTGCTCTAGTCAAGGAATGGATACCCGGTATTAAGATGATGTTTTTGAATTCCAGTCGACATTGGTGCAAACCCATTAGCCCCAAGACATATCAGAGAAGAGGAACCTTGCAATATCTGTTTGGGACTATGGTGGTACAATATACGGTTGTCATGGAGTTTGAGGCTTTTATAGTACACAATATACAAACCAGCAATATTTGGCAGTGCTATCGGTTTTGGGATATGTTGGCTAGTACCACCATGACGCGTTTTGTGTTGAGTATATATATTGATGAGGATGTGCCGCGGGAGGGTCTGCTTAGACTCTTGGTGCACTGATCTGATGTGGAACATTGAAACAAGTGTATTAAAAAACCAATTGTTCTGTTTTGCTTTGTATGGACCTGCAAAGCCAACAGGGGGCCTGTTTTTTTTACACTCGAGTGCTTTTTAGCCAATCACCAATAGCCTGCTTAGCTATTATTCTTGACCAGTGTCCCGTTTCCACTCTATTTTTGATAGATGCGTGGCCTTTTTGATGAACACTTGCACAGAATGCTCAAATTGAGAATACAAAAATCACCTGCAAATGCCAAAACACGCCTCCCCAGACATTAAGCACCAATCATTTCAAACTTTGAACAAACCATATTTGTTTCAAATTTTGTCATCCTTGAAAATAAACTTATATTGTGCAAGCAGCACATTCACGCGCCCATTCAATTTACAGATATTTAATTGCAGCCTCTTGAAAAAAATAAAAATCCTCACAGGTTTTGTGGCTTTTCTAATATACTCTTTACTGCCAAAAGCAGAAGCGGTATGTACCATATATATATATATATATTTCTAGAATTACACAAGGTGTCTTATTACATAATTATGATATTAAATATGAAATGGTTCTCTATAGTGTGCATATCTGGTATTAAATCCATCGAATTAAAATAGACATAATGGCGGAATTGATATCTGAGAGTAATTTATATAAGAAACACAACGGGTACTAGAGAGAGAGTTTGGATACATTTGGGGACTCGAATTTCTGTAAACTCTTGTTTAGAAACAAAATACAAGATTTTATTCTGCCTTTTTTTAAAAAAGAAAAAGAAAATAGCTTGTGTAAAATCGGAATCCCCAAACGTCTTTAATGTCTCGTAGAAACCTACAATCTGTACAGATAAATGGTTAACCTTGTCCTTCAATTGAAGAAAGGCTTTGCATCCTGTTTTATGTATATATATTCTATAGAATTTAGAGGTGGTATTAGAAAGGTGATGTTTTTTGCAGAAAAATCGGAACCTCGATATGTACCGTCTCCGTTGCAATTATTAAAGCTGTATAGAGATATACATGATACAATTAGTTTTACTTTTTTTTAAGAGGCAGTTTATGAACTTGGCATATTTCTTGGTCTATAAGCAAGGAATAGCTGACTTACAAGGCATGGAATAGACAAATCTATGGCTTCATAGTTGCAGTTGTAATAATAGCAAATATGTAACAAAAGCAGAGATAAAAAAAAAGTATATAGTGGATGACCCATATGTCAAAGATAACAGTCGCTCCTTTTATTGGCACTTGATGTTGATACACCTGGTACCAAAGCCAAGAGAGTTGTGAACCATAGTATAGAGCCATACATTTTGAGCAAAAAAGATCAATGCAACCTTGTTATACTCATCTACCCTCCAACTATAAACATGACAAGAATATATTATGTATATTGTCCTGTATTAACTTTTAATAGTATAATACGCATCGATATATGCACAACTACTGCAAGTAATGTGGTAAGGAGGTATGTCAAAAGAACATTGTAGAAGGTGAAAGAAACAGCAAAGGTCAATGAACATACAATTTTATCAAGGTTAATTTATGGGGTTCTGGACAGTGATGCTATTTCCATATAGACTTTTTAAAGAGTATGCCTGTGGTATCGGGTCTGCATGCTTGAGCCGCTCAGACAAGTCCAACACACCTTTGGACCAACTGAATACTCTTTCCATTTGACGGAAACTTAACCGAGGCATGTCGCTTGCGAGCATGGACGTCATTATCTACAAGTGTCAAAGATCCGAAATGCATCTTTTCAGTTTTGTACTGACAACTATACATCCGCACCTGATTGTTGTTGTCTAGCGCATTGGCTATTACATTCAGTGCTCATCTGGTATTTCAGCATACTTTTACAAGGGCTGATTGGGCTTTTTTTTTTCGTCTGTTGGAGTTGTGCCTCCAGGTAATTCAAGAAGGAAACTGAGAATCGGGACCTTGTTGTTGACTAGACCAATACCGTCCAATTTGTGCCTGGCGTGTAACTGTTCCCGAGATGTTAACTTGCCAAGGTCATTAGGAAATAGTAGCCAGATATCGGTTATGAAGTGTGTATTTCACTCAGTTGTGGAGTGTATACCACACGACTGTATCATTGAACTGGCGGAACAATGAATTCAACAGTGAAATGGTAGTCGACACCACAAAAGTTCTTTCTTTGTTTCGCTCTTTTGGGACGATATTGATGGGAGCTCTTATGAGGTCCGGGTTGCAAGGAGATGAAAAATTAACATTTAGATTCTATATATCCCTTATAACCCAATTACCAATGTTCTGTCGTAAATTCCAGCCCCCACAAGTCGTTATCTTGGTAAATTTCAAACTGCTTTGGGTCAATGGCGGTGCGATCACGCGCCTCAAGACGCGAAAGATGCGGGTTGAGGCTGGACTCTTTGATCTGTGACATGAACTTTTGACATGCTTTGTCTGGGCCCCAAGAGGAGAGCTTTAGATTTTCAGCCCAATGTGTCTGCACTAGCTTCTCTACTTTCTTTGCAACATCAGGGAGTGTCAAGTCGATGATATCTAGTAAGCCAACCAGGTCAAATGACCCTGAAAAACTTTTGGATATTTTTTTTTCGATCTTTAAGTAGTTCCCTTACTGTGGTCGCTGATTGTCATAGGGTAGATTACTATATATTTCACATGGACTAATTTGTCAAATGTTTATTACCACTCTCATCATTTCTGGGAACTGAAAGTTGAACGTCAATGTTATTGTTTGTTGTGTCTTTGTTGCTCTCGTGGCTACTTGCAGATGAATCATGTCTTTTGCCATTATTGAAGTTCAAGAAATTATTACACGTCTGAAAGAAACCCAGCGAAATCAATTCACTTGCTGTGCTATGTTGTAACCCTTTGAATCCTGCTAGCTTGCCCCCTTTTTTTTTTACTGTGCTACTCAATACTTTGACAAGGCTTTTGTGACAGTCTGGAATGGTCTGAAGAGTTCGTTTTTCCCAATAATCGCGTACTGTTGGTCAAAGAGTGAATTTATATTGTTTTTTTTTTAAAAATTACCTTGAATCGGTTTAGTTCAGTGTAGATTTGATGGGGTATAGTGTTGTCTCGCATCTGTTTCTTGCAAGGATTCAAATTCCCTAAATTAGGTCGACGTTTGTCCGAGAAAGGTCTTGAAAGTGTCTTTATAGTTGAAATAATCAAAGCAGTTGTCGCCACCGCTATTTTATTGCTTGAACCACGCTGCAGCCGTTTCCAGTTCGGCAGTTACCATTGTGATGTTGTCAAATATACTTGTATTTCAAGTATATTAGTGTACTTGAAGAAGTATCTCTCTCAAGTAGCATAAAAGGAAACTTTAAGAGGTATTTATACTGTTACAGCCATGTGTTGTATCTGCACAACTGTAAATACTATAAAACCATTTACGACTAACCTCAGCATTCAATATGTCAGGAATAACTAATACCATTAAATCGACACAGTGGAAAGTGAGTTCCACTATTAATTAACAAGAATTCTAGTCAAAATAAATATATAAGTTATGCTTCATTTACTTTTCTATGTTGGTCAGAAACCAAAACAAGAAAGGGACTGTTGTCATGAACAGCAATCCATGTTTGACACCGTACAAAGGTCTACGTAATCTATTATTCGATCCAAACAGTAATATTTCTGACACTTTGGTATAAATAACAAGGCAAAAATAATTGTGGCCAGTTTGTTTAAACTACATTAAACTCTCTTTAACAAGATGTATTATAATATCGATTGCTTTGGTTTAGAGTCTTTGCTGATTCAAAGCATATTATTGTATTAGCAGTCAACCTTGAATGGATTCCGGGGTTTAAGAACTCTATTTATTTAACAAAGTACGTCGACAATCAAGGAAAAAGATGGCTCTAATATTAAAAGTGATTATAATCGTGTAGATTGTGATTCGTAAAGAGTAAAGAAGTATTGACAACAAAGATATATCCCAATTAAGTAAGGGTTAATCCTGTGACTTCCTTCGGTGTGTCAATCTAGTGTTACCAAGACATTTATGTATTCCGTGACGCGTGACTGAGATTAGAAATTCAGCCGATTATGACCAAGCTTGTAGACATCTCTTTGGTTTATTTAACATGAAGGGCGTAATTAAAGGCGATTGATTGGAATCCTCATTCAAAAGAACATCTTGCTGATCCAAAGCCTTTCTATTGTTTAAGCTTAAAAACACCAATGTTGTGTTACAAAACTGTTAATTGCATCAATTCGTGACAAGAAACAACCTTTTGTTGGCTGGACTACTCTTCAACAGACTGAGAGACCCGGAGGTCCCCCTTTTGCTCGCTCTGGATACTATGCTTTTGTGTTCTCCCAGAAGTATGTGAAATGCCATTACCTTGACGTGTAATGGCTCCCGCAAAAGACTCCACCAGCGAATTGATCGTCTTTGTCCTAATTTTTAATGTCTAATGAAAAAAAACAAAGGTTTGGCGCAAATATTGGAATAACAGAGTTGTACGGTAATATCAACTCATTCCAAGAAACAAAAGTAATGCTTGGTTTATTATATTCCAAATAAAAAATAAAACAATACATGTAATTCTACAATAAGTAAAGTTTAGCTTGGAATAATTTCTGTGATTGTGGGGCGTATACTGCGTACAATAAAAGTAATAGCAGACATCAATGGATAAAATAACGAAACCATCCAAAGCTCTTTGATCTCTATCCCAAACTTAAAGCAGATAATTAAAAAAGTTTTGCGATTTCACTCTAGCAAGACCTTGCACAATTCGCCCAAGACACTTTTTTTTTTACAATGTAGATGGACTCGACTATGATGGAGATGCAAGCCTTCTAAACAAAAAAGCTATGAATAGAACGGTAACTCCAAGAGTCAAGGCCAAACATCACGCCTCAGCCTTTTTGTTTGTTTGCTTGCTTGCTTGTTTGTTTGCATGGACCACTTGAGATCAACACGTCTCGGCTTTAGCGACTGTCCTGTTTCTTTTAAAGCCTTTGTAATGAAATAAGAGGTGGTAGATTTGAAAATTGCTTTAAATATTTTGTAAATAAATGTAGAGGTCCCGAAATTTCTAGTGATGACTTCTACTAGACTGATCCAAATGTTTCTCTATATCATTTTAATTACACCATTTCATCAAAACAGAAAGAAACCCCTTTATAAGCAAAAGCAACTTTTTTTTTAGGTTTTCAAAAAAAAGGTCTGATTATCAGAGGTACTCTTCATGACATTTCACATTCTAGAATATCCAAAGAACTATACTAAAAAGCAAAAAAAGGGGGGCATTCAAAGAACACTGAGTGTGATTTACGCCGCCTTGAGAATTAAATTAAAAAAAATTATGATATACACTTGGAGAGCTGACAAATACCATGAAAGACACAATAGGCAGTTACATCTACGAGATTACCATCCGTCGTGTCACTTTTAGGATTTAAACATCTTCTTGTCTACTCTATTTAAGGCATAGCTATCCAAAGGACCCACAAACAAGCGCTTAGAATTTATTCAGCCCTTCAAAAAAAAAAAAAGGACGATGGAATCATATCTAGAATGATGAATCTAGATTTATGCGTTTTCCAATGATAGAAACATGCGAACATGACGCTTTACAGGAACTAAGAAATATCAAGGAGCTAGATTCTGGAATCCACAAATAATGAAATAAAATGCCCATTAAAATCAATGAGAGGCAGCGCACGTCAATTTCAAAGTGTATAGATCAAATAAAGCAGAAAAAAGTTGGCACAAAATACTAAACTTATTTAATAAACATTCTTTTTATTATTGAATGTCATGAGTATTTACTTATGTGTTTTCAAGCATAGTTTGTTAAACAAAAGTAGGTAAAATATAAGAATAGAGTTAATCAAGTTAATTGATTTATTTGGTGGATATTTAATCGACCCAATAATGTGAGGAGTCTGTACTATAGTTGTCATTATTCGCAAGGCTACATGGTCTGAACACTATTGACGGAAAGAGCGTTCCGTGGAAAGGCAAAAGGTGTTTAATTGAAGCACAATATAGGTGGTAAGTACTAGGATCATTAAGACTAGAAACAGTTAAATGTGGTGCATCAAGTCTTTAGGGGGGATCATAATTTAGTTCTTGGAATAATGCTTTTAAGAAGGCAGTAAATAGTCAAATATTTTGCACAAAGATATCAGTTTCTAGACAAACGTTGATATCGATGCTAGTGTTCCCCAAGAAAGCTGACATGATAACCAGTAAATTCATACGCTTAGTTCCAATCTTTAGTTGATTTTGTGTGCCTTTTCTGTCAGAATCTTTACGTATTCCAGTGAATAAAGTATCACCAAAAGACAGTAAAGATTTTATTGATGTCTTATCATTACAGCCAATTGATTTTGACTTGGAATATACATGTCAACAAGGTTTAAACTTGATTATTAATACTAGTCTCATAGATGTGATTGCATATTATGTTTCTCACGGTGTTTTTTAGCTCTCCAAGTACAAGTCTACAAGTGTTTTATTTCATTTTGAAGATGGTGTAAATCACAAAGGACTTTTGAACGCCCTTTTTTTGCTTTTCCAAAACGCAGAGCCTTTCTTTTTATGATTCTTTGATTAAATACTTTGGATATGTCATAAAGTCCATCTAATAATCAGACCTCTTTTTTTTTGTTGGAAATCTAAAGAAAAAAAATTGGGTTTGCTTATAAATCTCTCGCTGATCTGAATGGGAAAAGAAATGGTATGGCAAGAGAATAATATAAATGTGATATTGTTATATTATTTGGGCAAGTTCAAGTGCCATTGTTGCTATACAAAAGGGGGTCTGCAGTGTGTCCAATCTTATTTATACAATCCATACCCTCAACCGAGTTTTATGCCTGTCATGAGCTCATATTTGGAAATTCACAGCGTCTATAAATATTTGACTTTGGGTCCTATTTGTCATCATCATCATAATCATCATTTGAATCTTTCACACAATGTCCCTTCAAGAAATATGCTCAAAATATGTCCTTTCAATCGCCAAAAATCACCAGAAATCACGTCTCATAACGTATTCTACCGTCTTGGTTTTGTTGTATATGGCATACCGCAAAATCAGCAAATCCGTTCGTCCACCAAAGGGACTCTCTCACATTTCCCATATTCCTTACTTTCCGTACATGTATTCTGTGTTCAAAAAAGAAGACACGATAACCCGCAACAAGCGCTTTGCAAATAAGCTGTTTGAGAGTCCGGAAAGCAATGGTTTATATGTGGTAGGTCATCAAGGCTCTGGATAAACAAAAGCAAGCAGGATTCATGTTTATCGATTCAGCGTCCAAATTACATTGGCTGGGAGGTTGCGGTGACGAGACCCGAAGATGTAAAGAAGCTGTTGTTTACAAACAACACCTTTACCAAGGTTGACTATGCATCTGGCATCGAAGGCACAATTCTTTCAAAGTTCTCGCGAGGGCCAAATCTCGTGTTCGCAACCGGGGCGCACTGGAAAGCTCAGCGTATGGTTGCAAATCCAGCTTTCCATCGATCAGCACCTGCCAAGCTTTTTGGTACCTTGACAAAGAAGCTGTTTAGAGTGATGGACGGCCGGGATAACAAGACGTTTGACATCACGGAACTCATGGAGGCTTGGGCACTAGATGCTATTGGGCTTGCTGGATTTGGTAAACTGACATGATATGGCTCTGGTGGCCATTTTAGCCCAAAATATATCCGTAAACTGGCTGGCTAACCCATTTTTCTAGACTTTGACTTTAATGCAATTGAACAGCCTGATTCGCCTTGGGTGTCTATTTATGAAAAGGTCGACAAGGCTTTGGTGCACCCGTTTCATGCATTCTTTCCAAAGGCTGACCAGTACCTTTTATGGATGATGCCGGATAGAAAACAAGCCCACAAAGACCTCGATGTGTTCTTGAAGATGATTGACAATGTCATTATTTCAAAACAGAAATCCCTGCGTGAAAACAAGTCAAATGAAAATTTAGAAAACAGCGAAAAGGACCTCTTGACATTGATGCTTGAAAGCGAACAAGGTAACACTCTATCAGCCATTGAACTTCGGGTAGGTGTATCAAGTGATTTGCTGCAAAGAAAAAAAAACATTGAACCAAAGGCCCCTTTTTTTTAGAGTAACATGTGCGTATTTTTTGCGGCCGGGCATGAAACGACAGCAAATGCGCTTTCATTTGCCATTTATTTCATGGCTCTTTATCCCGATGTTCAGAGAAAGGCCAGAGAAGAAGCTTATAAGATTCTTGGGGACGCACAAGAAGATATAATTCCTACCATTGACCAAACAAAGTCAATGGAGTACATAAATGCTGTGATTAAAGAGACCCTTCGTTCACATAGCCCGGGTCTGAGTACCTTTGCTCGCCAGGCCACAAAGGATACCGAGCTTGGGGGCGTTTTGATTCCCAAAGGTACCATGGTTACTATTGATATATTCAGTTTGCATCGCAACCCAAACGTATGGAATAATCCTGAAGTTTTTGATCCTGAACGCTTTATGCCTGGTGGCGAGGCAGAAAAGCAACCAAACAGTGGGTTATCTTGGATCCCTTTCAGCACCGGTGCTCGACAGTGCATTGGAATGAATTTTAGCTTGATTGAACAGCGTGTGATGCTGTCAATGATGTGTAAGTTGTGATTATCTAGATATTCCAAAGTACAAAGTAGTTTATAACTCTTTATATGTATAGTGAGGAAATTTACCTGGACATTGCCCAAAGGATCAGCTCACCAAGATTACCTGCACACCATAAACCTGGTTATTGCTGATGCCATGGACCTCTATATCAATTTTGAAAGATTGTATTGATATCACTGCAATTGCTTTCTTAAAAAAAACCAATTTGGTCGACATCACAAAACTGAAATGAATTCAGAACCACATTTTCATTATTTTTCATTGGTTATAAATTAAAGTCCTTGAATGACCAGGAAAGGACTGATGGGTGCTCTTGATTACTGGAACCTTTGATTGATGAGGTCGATTATACCAGCCGAAATTAATCCTGAATAGTGCCTATTAACAATGGCAACTATAGGAGAGTGGCCATGGTAGCTTTAGTTTGCCAATGTCCATTACTTTAAATATGGAATTATTATGGTGCTTTTCATGTATATGTATATATCTAAAGTCGCTGCTTCTTCGTGTGTATTGATGGCTATGGGATGACTGTGTTTTTCTCATTGTCCTTTTTATTATTACATCAAAGATCCCGGTATGTTATCAAGTCGACTCCTGAATTGTGTCCAAAGTTCATCAATTCACCCCTTGTTTCCCTTGGTGCTACCCTCGCATCAAGCTAAATTGGTCATGATTAAGCTAAGCGAGAACAGGTGGCGTAGTTGTAGTGTATTTGAGAGTGGCATATAATATATACTCAATTTTAATCCAACAATTGTAGCTTGGAATTAAAGACAGTATCAAGTCTTGGACTTTGGTCGAAAAACAAGTGTTTGTTTTATGTAAAGAAATCCATTGAGAATTAGCTATTTTGCGCAGAAATTAAGCATTTATTGAATGTTTATAGATCAGCCTCAGGATAATCTAGATACTTTTAATCAAATATGATTTATACAAGCTTTATTAATCATTTAAAACTGTGGCTATTCAGATGTGTGGTGGGCTTATAAACTGGAAATATGGTGTTAATAAAAGATTTATAAATATTTTTAATATTATATACGTTTTCGTATCGATTGTCAATAACAAATTCATTGTCTTGTATTTCTGTATGTTATAGTTTGAATATTTTGGTAATATGGTCCATTGTACACATGGCTTATGAATTAAAGCGAATAATATTGGCATGCCAGGTGATATGCATGCGTCCAATATATTGTCCTACCAAGCTACATAGTCCTGCCTACATGGCAATTCTGGTTGGAGCTTAAATGGGTCAAATCTAGTCTGTATACCCAATATCCTACCTGGTCTATTACAGCCATGGGTACATTATAAAGAATCTTCTTGTTTTTTCTTAAAGAGACCTGTTCAGTATCCACCTTGGACAGCAAAAAAAGAAGGATTAATGTCAAAGAGCTTGTCGGAAACGCATCTCTTTATTTTTTGTGACGCAAAATTCAATTTTTATTTTTATTTTTTTAAAAAAAAGTACACGAATCTTATGATTTCAACAGGAATCTATCAATTCTCAACAACCTTGGTTTCTCATTTCATTTTTGATCATAATTCACACACCTTATCATTATTGCCAGTACAATGACTCACACAAAGCAAAACACATCGACAAATCTAAAAATGCCTTTTGAATCAGCACGCACGGAATCTATACCGAATCAATCTCTCATGAGAGCAAGAGAAATGACTTTTAATCTCAAAGATCGCGCAGGGTTTGAATTGCTGTGAGTGATGGATTGGATTGGATTGGAATCCTCTATTTTATATATATATATAAAAAGGCTAATGATAACAATAATCCAGAAATCTAGTAGAATCTCATGAGGAATGGTCAAGTAAAATAAGCCAGATTAAGAAACGTACATTGATGGCCCTTGAGAATGAAGATCCAGATTACGTGCTCCAAGGTAAACAATTACTTGGTTCTAGGAATCAGCCTAATTAACAATTATAATAATGTAATTGACATCCTTTTTTTTGTTGGTAGCTGAACTGGAGACGGAGGCTACAGAAACAAAAGAGACCGCAGACAAGAGGTAATAGATTACATACGTGTTTTCGTGAAGAGATAATTAAAGATCTGACAAATAGTTTGAAAGAAAAGGCATACATCACATTTACACATATCGACAACTGCC
The DNA here is from genome assembly GCA_022702545.1 of Phycomyces nitens. Taxonomy (NCBI): domain Eukaryota; kingdom Fungi; phylum Mucoromycota; class Mucoromycetes; order Mucorales; family Phycomycetaceae; genus Phycomyces; species Phycomyces nitens. The sequence continues at coordinate 252,139 of JAHRBC010000001.1, forward strand.
TAAGAGAAAATAACTTGGGACCTGAAGAAGCAGCAAGAATTATGGAGAGACTATTGCAAAACTTTGGAAACTCAATCTCATCGTCTGTCGACCCAAATATGAACAGCATCTCTACTAAATTAGAAGCTGTCTCAAAGGAGAAACTCGACAAGACCAAGCTTGTTGAATTCAAACAAGAGATAGCGAATGTGGAAAAGGCATTGGATCCTCTAAATAATGAGACACTTATAGGAATGGAACAAGCAAACACAAAGGCTTTAGAGATATTGGAGGCCAATTCGGCTCAACTAAAGAATTCGGAAGAATACATCTTGAATCACATAGCCGAGGCAGCAACAGAGGCCACTATTGATGAGGTAGATACCATGGCAGGAAAATTGAAGGAGACCGATGAACAAGTCAAAGAAAATAATAGAAACAAAGCAGCCATGGATGTCCTTGATCACCACATGGGACAATCAAGGATAATCAAAGAACTGCGTGCCAATATTGAAGCGAAAAATATATTCCAAAGTCCACTTGAAGTAAACAAGTGGAAGGTAGAGACCGAAAGATTGAGAACAGAGATAGAAGACCAACAAAATAATCAAAAAGAGATTGAAAAGACAGTTGAGGTCATTCAATCAAAAAGTACGACCCAACAACATTCACCGCCTGAAAACTTAAAGAAGTTGGAAGATGGTCTCCAAGTACTCACAAAAGCGCTTCGTCTGACTGAATTGGACGCCTTCCGAGCAAATCTCAAGATAGAAGATGGCTCTGAAGCATCAGACGACAACCCCAAAACTCCTCAAAAACGATCAAGGTCTCCTACCAAAGACGATCACACAGCCAAAAGAAGACTGGACAAGATCCAAGACAAACAAAACGATCTCTTGTCTTTTCTCAAAGATCGTTCTGAAGGCGTCTTGGAGACAGGATTTCCGCGGAACATAGAGAATGTATTCCAGCAGTATAATGAAGTGTTAAGGTACATGATACTCTTGCCATTGATTCCAAGTCATCTAATAATATCCTTGTATAAAGTAACCATGAAACAATACTTGGCTATCTGATGAACCCTGTGGAGGCCCATCAGCATACCCCAAAGGAAGCATTACAAGAAGCTACGGGGGTTCTTAGTGCCAATAGAGCTGCAGATAATACCATGCCATCAGTTTCTCCTGCAATGTTAAGAGCCTTGAGAAAATTTACTGATAAAGCAGTTGGAAATGCTAATGACCAAATGTGGTCAAAAGTAAGGAAGATCGAAAAAGAGGTTCTGATGATAGATAGGAATAATAAAGAAAAGCAAAAATGAAAAGCAGAGCAGGGAGAGATAATAGTTCACCTCAATCCTGATACCCCAGTTTTACTTTGTTCAATAAATACTATTGCTATGGGAATGAATTGGATCCCCAAGATATACCAGTTTGAATTGAGTTTTTGAGGGGTAAAAAAAATGGAGAATAATGTAGCATGTCTTAATATTTTGTACACCTTTGCCTTTAGAGAACCTAAGGAAAGCCAAGATGTATCTGATACTGTGTTCGGTATCTTTACTTGGCTAGATGGTTCTATTTTATCCACCCTAGGGAACTTGCTACTGTAGTGCATATTTGGGTAGACTGGTATTCACCAACATTAATATCAAGGAGCGTCGATTATTGAAAGGTAGAGACATGCTGAAAACCAGCTTTTAACAGCCTTTCTTTTGTATCTGGCCCTATGGTTGCCTTGCTTCCTTCTTCTGTTTTTGTTCTCTTTTAAAACAGCCTTTACTTTCTACTTGTGTCTATATGATATCTTTTATACATGACATTTTACTTTTGCAATCCTTGTATTTGTTACTGTACATAGCTCTATACTCTTTGTACAAGTCCAAAAGTCTTGTATAAACCTATTTTTCTCTCAAGAAGTAAGACCTGTCTTTTCAAGTAGATCAATACATTTTTCCTACAGAAAAGAAAGGGGTTATTCTCACAATGATACACAAGGATTACCAAGCCTTGTTGTACAAAAATGCATATTCTAACAAACGCTTATTTCAGGGTACAACATAAAAGCCATTTGAAATGGGATCAAAGGCCTACCATAGTGAAGACCTTTACAATAAACAAAGCGCGGCTTGGAGAGCTAATACCAAATCCTCGGTTGTTATTGAGTCGGAAATGTCTCCATAAATCAAAAAAGGGCTTGCTCCACTCTTTATATAAAAATAATTACTGTTATCGATAACTCTCGCACACTGCTATCTTGGCATAAATGTTTACTGTCACCGCCCTCATTATAGACTACTAAAAATGAGAATAAAAGAATACCAAGGGTGTGTTTGAAAAAACTTACAGACGAATTATTCAGTTACAGTAAAGTGCTAAACAAGCCTGAATAACAATGCTCTTTTTTTTGGTTTTAACAAACGTAGCATAAGGACGCCTATCTAAAGTAGGAAGCGTATAAATAACCATTCTTCTCTTTTTCTAAATAGTATATGAGAAGTTCTTTTTTGTGACAACTGTGGTGATCTGGCTAGTAATCACCATTATACCTGGGAATTCTGAAAGTCTATATTTCCTGGTAGTTTTTAAACTATTACCTGAATATGCGGCTTAACTACTAGGAAATAAGAAAGTTTCGACTTATTATAGGTGAGTTTATTTTGGATAATATATTGTAAAGACTTGAAATTTTTTATTTATTTGTGAATAAGAGTCGGTTGAAAGAGGTGGATATAATCATGATAAATATAAGGTTTTAAAATGTCTGCTTCTTCAGCTAAGCTTGACATGATTAGGGTCTAAAGACGATGTGTAAAAATAATTAGAATTAGCCATGCATCTCTTAATCTATGTAAATTGAGCACTTTACCTTGAAAATAAGTAAATTTTCAACAGTTTCTTCGACACTGGTGTAAGTCTCAGGCGAGCTGGGGAGTTTTAAGGTATCAACCTTATAAAACTGATAATACTCAGTGCCTTCAATCTCGAATACCATAAGGTATAGTTCAATGTCGAATCCATTGAATATTAAACCAAAAGTCATGAATTCCTTTTGGTTCTTACTCTTAAGTATTCGACCATGGAGTTGCCTTTTAAGCGTTTCCACTGTCCGGGCCCGATCCTCATTAATTAACTGGGGGGTAGTTCCCATAGGTTTGATCTCCCCGCAACCAATTTCTTGGCCGCTTGCAAGTATGATAAAATCCATTCGGATTCCTTTCGAGGCTGTTCCCCTCGGCAACATTGAGGATTTTTCCCTTTAGTATTAAATATAATTTTGTCAGCTTTACTCTCTCACGTAGTTGGTAATGTTCAAAAATGCTTACTGACCATTTGTATGACAAGACACCATTCGTAGGGAAGAGGTATTTGAATAAAGGAGACACATTGTCTATTGTGAACCCAATTTCACTCTTTTTGTATGGACCCTGTTTATCGTTTATAATGGTGTCCGTAATATTGCAAAGAAAGGTATTAAGGTGCAGCTGACCGGGTGTAGGCGCAGCAGGTGGATAGTATAGCTGGCTCTATTTTACTTTCTAGATCAATAAGCACCCAAGATTAGCAAAGATATATATATATAATATTTAAGAATCCCTGTTTACTGTACCATACGCCACTCCTTTATTCTATGTACTCTTGTTCATCCAATGGGGTGGGTGTAAGTTCGTATATTTCAGGTAAAATGATATTTTCATTAATCGCTGAAATTGCCCTGTTTAAGAAAAGTGAATAAAGATATTCAGTCGGCACATTCATGAAAACTTACAGTCTCTCAAACAAGGAGCTACTACAATCATAAGTATACACTTTTTGTGTATTTGATTCGTTTATGTTGACCTCCTTCATTATCAAGATGTACTTCTTGGTTATCAATGCTTCGGTATAACCATCTGAGTCTTCGGTTTGGTATGTTTGGTCTGTCCCGTCTGTATGGAACGAATTATGCTCTTCCGATTCAAAATCTGCCACGCATGGGGGAGAACTTGGCTGAGAAGAATCTACACCATTATGACCATCTATATATGTAATAGTATAGTTCAAGTAATGCTTAATTGTAGATACTTTTTATATTTACCTAACCTTGTCTTCTCCTTTTGTTTGAGGGAATATAAATTTTCATACTGTCATTATTGGACCCTTGTAGTTCAACATTCCCATTGTTGATATATTGGTTGACCACTATATATATTTTTCTTTATCACTCTGCATAAAGGAAAGTAAATTAATACTCCATGCTAGCTTATAATATTCATTTAGTATTACTTTTGCGTTTACTAATGCGTCCAAATAGTCTTTCAATTCGGTATTGATATAAGGAAGATTCGCGATATCCTAGATTGCCTCTATAATTTGCTCTGATTACTTTACTGCGTGGTATATGAGCTACTTTCGCTGTTTTGCATTTTTTGAAAGATTCAAAATCACATAGGCGAAGTGGATTGTTGTCAAAGTACTCGACATTATAGTTTTGCTGGAGAGTTTGATCTTTTCATTTAGGTCTGCAATTTGCAAAAATAAATAATGTAATAACTGTATGAACAGGATTTGGAAGAAGACTGTAGTTTAGACAACTAGTCAATTGAGAGAGAGAGATAAAGAGATTTTGAGCTTATGAAAGATAGTCTTTTATTGATGACAATTGAGCACATATGTATACCTGAGAAGAAACTGATGATGCAAAGGGTTCATTCTTGCAGCCTACAGACAGAGAGCATACCTCATGATACTTGTTTAAAACGGCGGTTCAGGCGAGAATTGTCCATTGGACACAGCAATGATAGAGAATATGTTATGACTATCTATGCCTAAACTTAAATTGATATATATATATATCTTGAAATGATTGAATAATCAAACAAACAAAAACCAAGACGGCACGATGACTAGTGGAAATCCAGACCAAAAGACAAATATTGTTAATCAACAAGAACAAATAATTAGATGGACAACTGGACCCAATTGAATTCTTACCTTTGAGCAGACCTGTTTAATAATCGGATTTCGGACACCCATAAATTTAAGATTTTGAGTATCTCGAGAGTTGCATATTCAAGGACAATACGCAGTAGCAAAATCCATGGCCAACAGTAACATCAAAGGTTACACAACAAACGCCCAGACCATGTCCAAAGTAAAAAAAAAACTTTAACAGAACCCACATGTTTCAATTAACGGAAAGGGCATAAATAATATCAATGCCTCCAAACCCTGTTTCAGAACCAAGTCAGACCACAATTCAGGACTCCCATGACACAAACAAGACTAGAGGTCCATGCAATTTTTCGTCAATACTCCCTGTAACAGATGTGATGGGTCCACGACCAGAAAGTCCTGTTAATTACACAATGAATGGCTGCAGATGTAGCGACAAACAATTCCACTTGGACGAAAAAAAAAACTAGAAAAAAAGAAAAGCGGAAATAGAACGGTATTAAAAAAAACAGGCTTACAGAACTTGGCAAAGATAGATTGTAAAGCAAAAGCACAAGATAAAGTGGCCCAATATTTATTGTCTAAACAATTGCGCAAGTTTGCTTTAGTAATAAGTAACAACAGGGTACAACCTTTTGACGTCAAAAAGGCCTTTTGGGAGTACAGAAATAAAGATGTCATTTCCTTCCTTGCTGAAATGTTAAAATCCCTGTGAGTTGGGAGTGCCAAGTGACCTAGCAAGGCATCTAGTGGATCAGAGATGGATAATAGCCCGACAAAAACAGTAGGAATAGATTATAGCATAGTAATTGACATTAGAGGACACCCGGAGATTCAAAAAGTGTAGTCAAAGCTTTGGTCGATGGTGGAGCTCTTGCGTCGGTCATGGATAAAGCTGGATTAATTCCATGCCTAAATCAATCTACCAGGATCTTGAAGTTTCCTGTATGAACCATGGTTCATGGGAAGGTTCGATGGAGTATCAATCATCTTCTTGGGCCAATTGAAAGTGAAACACAAATATGTTGTCACCAAAAACCCCTTCAGGCCAATGATATTGGGACTAGACTTTTTGGTAAAGACCGGTGCCATTCCTTATCCAAGAAATAGAGGTTAAGGTTCAAGATTCCAGGAGATGCGAGATCCAACCCAAGAACCATTGTTATACCCACGCACAAAGGAAATGGGCACTGAGGAGGGAAGATAGAGATTACCCAAGGATGAACGAGAGCAACAGGCCACAGTCAACCTCATAACATCGGTGCGAATTGTGCATAGCGATAACGGGCATTTTTTTTATAGATACAGACGAGAAGATTGAGTTACAACCGGAAGAAATGAATATCAGAGAAGAGGTCTATGCCATGCCCACCTTTACTATTCCACAGAAAGCCACAATCATGGTAATAATGAATGTCAAAAAGACCTAATTAATGTAATCATTGACATGATTATCGCCATAGTTCAAAAGGAGCCCCATGAAAATGGCTTACATTGTGTGTTTACTGCCAAAGAAGTACTAGTTTACCTGCAAATTTTTATGTACAATATGCTAGATAAAGAAATAGAATACCGACAAATACATCCGGTACGGAAAAAAACAAGACACGCCAATTGGTCGTGTTGCAATAATATCCCAACAGAAGAATCAACATTGTTGAGGTAGTCAATAAAGAAGAAGAGCAGGTACAACCATCATAATATGATATCAACCTTACCCTATCAACAGGTCAGAAGAGAGCCATGGGGATGCTGATCCAAAAGTACAGAGATATTTTTGTGTCCACCCTCCATGAGGTTGGTAAATTAAAGGCAGAGCCTTTCAGGACCATCTTTAATGAAGGAGCAAAATCAATAGCCACAGCATCGAACCCAATTCCCCATAATTGGGCTCAGTGGCTATGCCTGGTAACAGAGAGAAGGCAGGACCAAAAAAAAAAAGAGAATACAAAAGGCGCCTACGCGGCCATAATTAATACATTGGGATGGAGTCAATATTCTCACTGTCAGCCTGGAGAAAGCGCAAGACAAAGGTGACTCGGAAGAAGAATTCTTCAAACCGTCTAATATGAAATTATGTGTGCAAGCCCCTTCAGCTGAGTGGAAGCCTATCTCTGAGGTGCAAGAAGCAGTTATTGACACCGGAACCGCAAGTATTACTAGTGCAGCACAAATAAATTTCAGAAAACGGGCGAACAAGACGAGTGCTATCTACATTTAAATTACTAACCGATTAATCGTTGGAGCGTGTCAACTAGTTATCTAATTCCAAAAATCAATAATTTCTTCATAGTTTTCAGAGGATCCAGCTACTTACCACTGACCTATCAATGGTTAGCCGTATACAAGGAGAACATGAAGGGGCAGTACAATTCGAAGAGATGAGTAAAACTCCCGAAACACCAAATTGGTGATCGAGTACTGGTAATGAGCAGAGCCTTACATGAAATGAGTTCATCCTCGGTTCCCAGTTGGCTGGGCCCATGTTATATACATAAGTCAGACTATACTACATATATATATACTCAAGGATCAATAACTAGTTCTCCCAGGATTGTGTCATGCAGATAATATGAAGATGTTTGTACCTCACGGACTAGGACGAGAATTACCCTAATAAAACCAATATAAAAAGTCGAGTATGTGACTGTATAGAACAGTAATTTCGATTTTTCGACTTGGGCCTTTTTTTTTCTTGTTATACCTGTGAAGCACAGACCTCATTCCGATCACCCAAAAATGTTAAATCTATAATCTTATTGTTCTTAAAGATGTATCACTAGATTTACTTTGCTTAACCAAGATGACAAATTACTAGTCTCGTGTATCTGCATATATATCTTATCATTTCTATTCCACATTTTACTAGTATAAATATCCCAAAAAGATCTATCAATAAAACACATCTAAAGTCTACTCTATTTTTCGGTTTAATATACTTCAAGGAAGATTCTGCTCTGCTCTTTGGCACTGATCGCACTGAGATTGAGAATCTGGAACTATACTACGAACTATTAGCTGTCGTCTGGATCAACTTGCTGAACCAAACATCGTACGTCACAGTAAACACTCTTTACAGCATCATATTCAATATCTCTGATAAATTATATAACAGCTGTAACAGAGGTCAACGCCAAAGCCTAAAATCACTTAATATTTGGACACTCCTTTAGCCACAAAACATCCCATTTCATAAAGTCTTTCTGATTAGATAGCCAAAGCTCTGTGCATATGCTCTGGATATAATTCTCGCTAAACATAACCCCAACCACTAATCCATAAGATTGTAGCCAATCTCTACAAGTATCCCAAAACCAAAGAGGTCAAAAGAGAAACGTTCTGTACCATAATAGACATGTCATTTTTTTTTTTCGTTTATTTTTCACAAGATCATTATGCTAACAGAAAATGATGAGTGTACCTGTTGGTAATTTGGTACAGTTTGGTAAACTAGATGGTACAATTGATAATACTATACTATAAACAGTGTCTCGTACTCAAAGCCGATTGATGTATTTATATTTTCACTAATCTTTAAAAGATAAATATGCCCCTGGGGTTTGAATTTTTTTTTAAAAAGTAATATATTTTTGACATTTTGACAAGGTGATGGCAAAGAAAGAACTATTGCCAGTCCAAAGAAGAAGAAAAAGTACTTCTTGCAGCTGTTATATGAAAATTATCGTAATGTAATGTATTCAAACAAGTCCTAATCCTAGAATGTTGTGTGCCGACATAAATATTTTTATTGCACAAAGAGTTTTTTTTTAATAGGGAGCCTCTATTCTTCAGGACTGTATAAGAAATCCCGGCATGTTTTTGTATTTTCTAATTTTAAAATGTTTTTCTAGTGTTGTATTGTTTTATGGGCAGATCTTGACTGAGAAAGTTATATTCCAAGGTCGAGGTCAGGTCTGTTTGAGGTGGCGGGAAGAAAGACGGAGATGATGCAAGATAAAGTGTCTAGCCCAGACTGAGGACTAGACAGAAAACCTGAAGGAAGGTACTGGTTTCTTCCTTGGAATTGGCGCATTTGCATAATTTGTATTTGTTTCTGTACATCATCCTAATGGGGAATGCACGAGCCTTGGCTCACGAATACTTTTTTTACTTGACCCTTAATATATGCCAAAGTTGGCCAATCGCCCCCTTATAAATCACATATGAGTTTTAGTTCATGAAGGATCTTATACATGTCTGGAAGATAATAAGATGTGCAAATTCAAAAGAAAGAAAAAAAAGAAACAGTAAAAAATAAAGTGTTGATCGATATCTTGGGCTCCAGACCAAAGCATGCAGGTAGAATTGGAAAAGGCTTGAGTGATACGGGAATGCAGGCTGGAACGCCAAATTGTTTGTCATTTGGGAAAATTAGGAAAAATCCGGTAGTTTTATGAAAGTAAATGAACGTAATAGTTGTCAAGATTTGGAATTGGGAATGGAACTGAAACCACTCCAAGTGTAAGCCACTAAATAAAAAGGAATACATAGAGATATTTAGCTATAAATACAGAATTAAGATACTTTTGATAAGTTTAACTTTTCAAATATCAATCCACCTGTCCAATCTTCCTTCACTATCACAACAGCAGCTCCAGATTGTTGTAGAGGTCGCAACAAACCTTGATTACAAGTTGGAATTTCAGGCGAGGACCGTGTACTTCTCCTATCAGAAGAGATCTACCAAAGGGTACTCTATTTTGACCACCCATCCGGTCTCATTCAAGTAGTGAAGAGGTGGACGTAAAGGTATTAAACCAAACTCCAAATTTGACATATTGGATTGATTCTTTTCTACATGCTGTATTTATTAGTCGTGCGTTTCTCCACTTCGGGAGTATGGAGGAGGCCTCAGTCTTCCTCCATGTCCAAGTGGGATGCTATATGGTTGGAGGTCTCTATATGAACGTATTTCCTAGAAGGCATTTGTCTGGGAAATACGTTCAGTATACCCAGCGGCCCATCTCCTTTGACTACTGGGTTTCTCTACCAATCACTTCCACCACCTCCATTTCCATCTCCATTTTCATCAATATGTATATAACAAAGATACTTCCTTGCGTTACGAGAACAATTACTTTTTTTAAAAAATAAACCACTTAAATGACAATTAGAAAAAGAGGGAAATGTGGAGGGATAGGTGCCAAAATGTGAATTGGTGGTTAAGCAATATATTTATAGAAAATGTTTGCAACTGAGGAAAAGAGGAGAAAAATAAGGTGTGATGGATAAGAATATAGATAATTTGATAAAAATATAAAATAGAATTCATCTAATAATGTAAAAAATCTTTATAATGTGGATATTTTATGGAATGAGAACAATATCTTAAGAATAATATATATAATTTTCTCTACTTTTGGTTTTTGTTCGCACCAGAGAGAGAGATGGAGCCTTAAAGTTCAAGAAGCTCTTTTTGTGGCTCTTTATACTGCACGATGACATGTGCCATAAGTGGATCCTTGGCTATCGACTTATTGATCTGTGCCTATGCTTCTTTGTGCTGGTCTCTTTTGCAGACGGGTGAAAAAGACTATTATACATCCTTTCAATATAACTGCTTTTATCAGTTCTAAAGAGCGGGATTCCTTGAAATGGATCATTTCGGGCATGTTTTCAGCATTAGTGCTTGCTATTTTTTTCAGACATGGGTATAGAGTACATATCAACTCAAGACGAGAGTAAAATTTGCTAATATTGCACAACTTTTATTATACAGCTTATTAACAATTCCATACGAATGACTTGGTTATTCAACGAATTCTGCCATTTTTTGTATTTTATTGATCTGCCGTCATGCATTTCTGTTTTTTTATTGTAATGACCACATAAAAAAGGCGGTTTCATGTTGGTTTCAAAAAAAACCCCCTTTTAAAATTAGAACTCTTTTTCAATTTTTCTGCCCAGTAAAAATAATGCAGCAAACATGAATCACCCTCTTATATGTAGATTGCGGTATGCAAAGAGTAAAGAAGTAATGACAGCCAAAAATATATCACAATGAGTAATGTGTTATCGTGTGACATTTTCTCGCTGCGCCGATTTACTGATACTGGTGGTAGAGAGCTCAAAAAAAAAAGACAGAAAAGCCAGGAAGAGACTTGTACAGGGATGCTGGGATGGTGAGCCTTGACAAAAAAAAAGTCAAATGGAGCGTATGGAAAGTGTAAGCTTTTTAATAAAACAGAAAAAAACATTTAAATGGCTATAAGTCCAATAGTCTCATTGAAGCCATCATGGAAAGTGACTGTACTGGAGGGAAAAACATATAAAGTGGAAAAGATGGACATGGAATGTCAGTAAGGATGTCAAGATTGAAAAACAAAAAGACTTTGTTGGAAAGGTGGAGAACACTGGAAGCAGCAGCAAAGGAGATGATTGTGGTACAAGGCATTAGAGACCAGCAGTTGATAAATGCAAAAGTAGGAAGAAACATAGTATTTCGCATGAGATAAAATGGAGAAGAAAGAAAAAGACATGTCTAAATGTGGTTGGCATAGGAAGGAAACCAAGGTATTGCAATTGGAGAACATATTATTGTAAATCTGGGTTGCGGACAAGAAGAAAGAACATCAAGACATGCGTGAATAATAATCTTGCTAATGGTACAGAGACGACAGAATGAAGAAAGGTATTGGGAGCTGTTGTATGGCTATGGACATAAAGATCAGTGCAAGTATAGTATGCCACGTCTATTATTGAGATATTGCGTTTGAAATGCATCTTTTAGCGATGAAATAGAAATGGCAATTAAAAGACATGGATTTATGCTTTCCTAAGCCGTAGTGTCCAAAGTATAAATGTTACTACATGTCTTGAAATCTCAATATTATTATTGCTATTAAGTAAGTCTTGACAATGGCCATAATATGACTGCGATTTGTACACCGATAATATCTCTTATACTGGTCCTTTTAATATTTGGAACCAAACGACATTCCAACCATAATAAGTCAGTTGCTGTATATCCATCTCACCATTTACAACCACACAGCGTCATCTTTATCCGGGCTAATCTCCTTGAATCTCTATCTTTTTATTTTTAACCCTGCCAATAAATTTATTCTATAAATCGTAATAAGAATATGAATAATTATATGCAAAGGTTGCTTAAATAACCAAGGAGTAAGGGTTGGCCAATGGTTTAATTGATAGGCAATCATTAATTAGTAGAATACCTAACCTTAAATGCTTCTCCACTCTAACACTCTTTCTTACATCTATTCACACTCTATGGCATCAGTAGCCCTCATACCTAAACCCACATTTTGCGATCAATAGGTAAAGTTGCCCAAGATCTTTGGATATTCTTATCAATCGAACAGAATCATCGAGTGACAACAAAAATATGCCTCTTCTTAATTCAATTCAAAATATAGGCAATCTCTTGGTATCTCTTTGTGTTGGGTTTCTGGTTTGAAATGCAGTCCAGGCCTTGTGATCAAATCCATTTTTTTTCTATTTTCATAGTCATATGCTATTAGATATGCTGTCATGCACCCTCCCACCCCCCTTTCAACTCTTTCTCTCTTTCTCTCTTTTTCTTCTCCTTTTCCAATTACCATATATTCCTATCTTGGTCTACTGTCCATCACTCTTTATAATCAAAATCACCTTAATCTTTAATGAAGCTCTATCGGGCGGAGACTGGCCAACAAGTCGACTGGCCCTCACCAACCACGCCCATTATCACGCAAGTTAACCAGCTCATTATACGTAATCACCATACTGATGATCTCCACAGTCTAGAGAATTTCAAATTGGAATTAGAGAAATGCACCGGAATCCCAATCGACAGTCAGATTCTCATGACCAGCTTTGGCACCCAAGTCAAGGAGAGTCTGGTCAAGGAAGTCTTGGAAGCCACAGACAAGGCATGCTTCACTGATGATCGGAATATTCTTGTTCTTACATATCCGTCTCTGCCTTTTTTTTAGGATGAATATATCATCTTTTGCTACGATAGACAGTACCTAGGTGCCTCACCAGAGGAAATGGAGGAGCTGCTGGAAAGCGAGATGCCGCAGTTTGAACCCGCAATTCCTCCGTTTGAAGGTAAACGAAATCCAAATTGAAAAGCATGTTAATCGCTCCCAAAACAGCCTCTACTGCTCTCCAGACCCTATTGCGATCCGTTCAGAAACCAACTCCAAGTCAGAGATGCGAATCATACCTGAAACTATTTGCAAAGTTTGATGCTTACAGTCAGGCAAGTCTCCTGCTTTCTTTATATAATCTCATCCATGTATATATGTATATATATATATATAAATATATACAGGCACTTGCTTCTGCTGCAACCAAGCACACCATACTGGCAAGAACGATTGTCAATGACCAAAAGTCCCAGAGAATGGCACTCAATGTGGCCGTAACCAATCTAGAGTCTCACAACAAGCTTGTCTACCAAGGCACCCAGGCGTTCTGTTCTCATGCCGAAAAAGAGCTCAGACGTCAATCGGGTCTTTTAGAGACAACCGACATTGACCTCAGTCTCCTCAAGGCTGTCCAGATACATCCTCGTTTTCTGGAAGACATTGAAAACACAACCCCAAAGAGCCGATTGATTGATTTTGTCGATGAGCAGCGAATTGTAGACGCACGGCACAACACACACGCTGTCTGCAACCATCTTACACAGGAAATCCGAGAGCTGCGTGCTTTGGCAACAGATCTGAAGCATTACGAAAATGACCTTCAGCATCAGATAGCTAAAGACCTTGACCTTCAGACTCTTGACTCTACTCTTGACGATACCAATAGCATGCAAACCAAATCCCAGTTTATCAGAGACAAGATAAAGCGGGACCTTGGAAGGATCTATAGCAAGATTGCTGACCTCATGGGGATTCCAATCGAAACCCTTGTTGTTCAACCTCTTAGGCTGCCAGTGGGACCAAATACGGTCCCAAATCACGCCAAAAAGGCCTTTGAAGCATTCCAGCATCTTGCTGAAATACACGTAAACGACTATCTTCCCAAACTGTGTGATTACGAGCAAATCATTCGGGAGAAAGTAACCGAGCTTGCGCGTATCAAGCGACAGGCCATCCAAGCCTTTTTGACAAATATCAATATAGTATCACAGCTCCAAAGCGAAATTGCTGCAGTTACACCTAGACTTGAACTCGCAGAGTCTGAATTGACAGAGTTTAAACATAACCTTGGTCAAAATGATCTAGAAATGGCCAGAAATGTCCTGTTTTCCTATGTAAGTCTCGGATGACAAATAACCAGCCTGTTTCATCCTCACAATTTTCTCTAGGGGGCTCTGATGATTGAGGTTGTGCGACGAAACGAATACACAACAGTAAGTTTATAGAAATGGATGAGCAGCTGTTTCTAACTACTCCTGTAGATTCTTTCTGAGCACACCAATTCAATGGCAGGATTGCTGACCAACTATCATCGGCAAGAAGAAGACAGGCGCGAAAAGTTTCGACGAGACATTGGTGCTTCTTTGCCTTTTCAAATCAAAAGTAAGCCAATTAATATAGGCAGTTTAAATGTTGTTTGACTCACTTTAGGTGTTTAGGTTTATTAGATTCTGCTCCTCAGTGCGAAATACCCATCATTCCAATTCAAAGGAGTAAAATACCAATCACCCAAAAAGACATTATTGGTAACCACATATCAAGAGACTAGTAAAGAAACTAAACCATCTTTTTTTTTCTCAGCATTCATCACTCAACTTGGCCATGGATATGCTTCTATATCAAAAGAAGACAAGCGAAAGACAGGCACTCTGCTGGACGTCCTACAGCGTACATCAGGGTCTGTGATGTTTGACAGTACAAATTCAGGAATACAGTAAGGATCGATAGAGAGAGAAAGTATGAAACTCTTAAACTTTTTGTTAATGTGTATCAGAAGTTCACGCCGTACGATACAGCGAGATACCCAGGGCGAGCGTGTGATTAGGCTCCTTAATACAATGAACAAGCAGCTTGATGGTCTCAAGCCAGAGCTACTAAAGTCTATCGAGTCAACCTGTACGTCTATATGGATCATATATCTAGTCTACTAATCTATCAATCTAGTTTTTGAAAACAACTCTTGGAATAACCGGGCATCTCCATTCCTGGGATCTGGTTCAATTATTGCATCAAATGCAGTTGAGGCCATGCTGCAACAAAAGGCAAAGGCACTAGTTACAGCCGAAGACCAAATAAAGGTATCTTGTAAATCATCAGCATATCAAGGCTAATACTTTATCAGGCTTATGAAACAAGGATACAGTCGCTTGAGAAGGCACTCCAGCAGAGTTTCAAAGCCACCATGCTATCACCCGACATTCACAAACAAATTAATGTTGAAGCCATTGTGCGTTCAGAAAGTGGTGCCTCGTCAGCTTACTCGGTTATTGAGGACGAGCCATCAATACAGAAACAAGATGATTCTGAAGAGCTTTTACGTAAACTGGCAGAAGCAGAACAAAAAATTGAAGCCATGAAACAGAACAATAGCACTCTTCAAGAAGCAGTAGATACACTCAAAGAAAAGCTGGACACCAAAGACAAGGAGCTAGTGAGCCAGCAACAGGGTTTTGAAGCCGAAAGAATAAAGGTAAGATCTATATATAACCAAAAAAAAAGAATACCTATTTATTGTATACCAGTGGGAGCAAGAAAGAGAAAACGACGAGCATGATCGAGAAGACCTGCGACTTCAGATCCAAGAGCTTGAGCAGCTTTTGGATGATGAAAGACAGGCCTACGAAGACAATCGCAAAAGTGTAGGTTTGACATGGACTTGGAATTTTTGGAAGAAATTAATTGAAATGATATTTAGCTGCTTAATGAGGCCAACATTAAAGACAATCTTGCAGACATTCGTGTTGCTGATGTAGAAGAGGACTGGAGAGCAAAGGCAAGACAACAACAGCAAAAAAAAACTGGAATTTTGTGATTGTTTCAAAGCTAACCCAAGATACTTAGACAAAAGAGCTAAATGAAAATATTGAGCAGTACAAGAAGGATATAGAGCTAATCACAAAAGAAAACAATGCCAATATTACTGCAATGGCTGTCCGTGAAGAAGAAGTACAGGCTATATGCTCGCATTGGGCTGAAGAGCGTCGCCGTCTAGAGAGACAGACCGAACAGCTCAAGAACCGACTAAATTCTATTAGCAATGAGAACAAGGAGCTCTTTGACGAAAAGATGAAGCTTGAAGAAGATATATCTCACATTCAAAAGACACTTTCTGATTTCCAGGATCAGACAAGGGTCGAAAAGCAAAAGGCTGAAGACCGGCTACGACAACTGACCCTTGAGATGGGAGACAGTGAGCAGGCCAGAGATGAGATCAAACAGAGACTGGCTCAGGCACGAGATATGGTTGCTAGGGCTGAGAGTGATTGGATGGACAAAAATGAAGCTTTGGAAAGGGTAGGTAGACAGCGTGTTTAGCCCAGTCTAACTTGGATTGTAGATGGTGGCCCAACAGACGGTCATTAGAACTTCGGTCACCGAGCTCTTGACTCGTTATTCTGGAAGTATGGGACCTGGTGTAGAAGACAATGACACGATTGTCCTACTGGATTTGTTTAAGCAGCATCTCGAGGTCTACACTTCCCAATCTAATCAAGCACGCGAGGTAGATGCACATGCATGCCTAATGAGACATAATTGCTTATTTTAATATACAAATCTTTAGAACCTTTCAGTTCTGCAGCAGGAGTACATGAACCTCACTCGCACAGTCGAAGGAATGAACGAAGAACGCTCGGACTGGCATAATATGATGAGCTTAATGGCAGACAAATTGGAAGGATTCCGCAAAGACGTGTTTTATGAAATGACACACCAACTACATCTTCCGGTAGATGAAAATGAAGCAGGACTTATGACAAGACGTCTACAGGCGACACAATCAAGTGATCAGTTTGCGGCATGGAATGAGATTCTGCAGGCGGCAAATGGCATTGATAACCAGAAATTTGTCAGTCGTATTCGTAAAAAGGTCAAGGATGCCCATGAACTGACTCGTAGATGGCAAAAGGAATACAGAGAGGTCAAGGGTAAGCAGAGGTTTAGATAAATATTAAATCATACTGACAAGACTATGTGTAGATAAATATACAAAAGTAGCCAGTAGTGCATATGAAAAGATTGCGTTTAGAAAGTAAGTACGATTGATTGCGACTATAGTGTCTAATGACAAATTCAATAGCTTCAAAGTTGGAGATGTGGCTCTATTCTTGCCTACACGAAACTCAACTGGGAAGCCATGGGCAGCCTTTAATGTGAATGCACCTCATTACTTCCTCAAGCCATCCGAAAGTATACAGCAACTAATGTCATCAAGGGATTGGATTGTGGCCCGAATTACATCCATCACCGAGTGTTCTGTAGACCCAAATGATCCTACCACAAATCCATTTGGACTTGCTCATGGCCTTAAATTCTACCAGATCGAAGTCGAAAACTGGAGATCTCACCATCACAAGAGCTCAAAGACCCACAAGAGTCGACACCATGAAAAGCACCCCAAGGAATCCCTCTCTACATCCGAAACCCTTTCCCGCCGATACGGCACCCTTTCCCAAACATCAGGTCCACAAGATATTGGCCTGGCCAGTCTCTCATTAGAAAGCTCTCAAGCCAACCCCTCCATGTCAGCATCCATGAGTGTTGCCATCCCCAGCCGGCCCACACGCCCGGTATTCTCGGTCTCACATTCATCATCCAACATTGTCCATAGCTACGCTCATTCGACCTCTCCTCCACTAGCATCAAACGTTCGCCGATGGAGTGGAGGAAATATGATCACATCCATTGACCATGATTCTACATGAGTCTCTTTTGTTTTATTCCGTTTTGTCTTTTATGTATTTCTTATATCTTGCCTCTTGAACTATATTGCATAACAGTTGAAGATTAACAAAAAAAAACATCAAACAAGCCTATTATCCCTTCATTCTTCATAATATAAGCATATGGTTATTGTATTTCTGTTGGTAATAAATAATAATAGTAATAATATGTAAAGCTTTCTGTACAAATGTCTTCAATTTTGCAAAAATAATAATAATAATGTTGAGCAACTATAGCTCTGAATGGCACCTGCATCTTAAACCTTGATTACCTGGTATTTCTATTAAGAGATTGATATTCTTGACGTGTACTACTTGGACAGTGAATTTTAATGGATGACAAGCCAACTCTTATGCCTGATTATGAACACATAAACAATTATCAGTCTCAGATTGACGGATTTTCATGGTGAAATATTTTGGAGCCAAACTATCTGTGTCAATGTTCAGCTGTAACAAAACATATAGGTCGTAGTTGGAGACCTTTAAATACATTTTTAATAAGTTTTTTTGTCTTTATTGCTTAAACCAAACTAGTCTAGGTAGGACCAAGAGCTAGGAACCACGTTCCCCGAACCATTTTATCAAGCCAGATATTCCGTTCCCATTTTGAGTAACACATCTTGCTATACTATTTCTCATTCCTGTCACTTCTTTTCCATATATTTCACGGCTATCTCCTTTTTTCTCTTTACCCATTGACACGCCTATAGAATACCCATGTCGGTTGAGAAAGTACCGACACTCGATCAGAGGATTTCGGAATGGTCTGCTGCGATTGAGGCAGTTGATTCCAAACGAATCCAAGAGCTATATAATGAGAATCCTGAATTACTCTGGCGTCCATTGGCCAAGGATGCCACTCAAGACACAGACTATTCTCATCTCATTACCCAGCTCGGAAGGATCGAAAGGCTCGGGACAACTCTTCAGAATCTCAATGGTCTTCAATATCTCTTGCTAGATCACCTCGAGACTTTCCAAGGAGTGCCTTCTATTGCTCATACTGAACGGACGAGGCTGATTGGGTTTTTTATCGAGGTACAGTAAAACAAATAACCAAAAAAAAATTATATATTTTTATTCTGAATCCAATTAAAAAAGCGAGCCCGCCCAAACGATCTGAACAAATGCTATTGGGGCAGCAGCAACAATACCACACTGCACTTGAGTAGTCTTCTTGGCCTGACTCACATTTCACGCCAACTGATCGATAAAGGAGCATTGATAACTGTTTCAAACGATCTGGGCTGCCTTCCAAGGGACGTGGCATCAAACGATGAGACAACCCGGCTGCTTACACCCCCAGAAGATAAACCCGAAGAGCCTGTGGTTGGAAGACTACGGCCTAGACAGCATGTCGAAGAGCGGGTACCGATACCGAAATTTTCTCCATCCGAAAGATTTAAACAACTTCGAGAAAAGGCCGAGGAATCTGCGCTCAATGACAAGAAGAACACCCCGGTTGATCGCCAGACATCTACACGCAAGTACTTTAAGCCTGGCCATGTCGAGGAGCGTAAGAAGCAGGTGTTGAGTGAAGAAGAAGAAGCAGAATTGGAAAAGCAGCGGTTGAAGCGTCAACAGGAAGTGGCGCTGCTCACCAAAAGATCGGCTGTCAAAAACAATCCGTTACTGAAGAAATTCGAGCAGCAGAGTACAGAAAACATTGCCACGGTTGCCCCAAAGCCAGTTCCATCCTACACCCAGAATAAACTTTTGGCCCTTGATGATGGACAGGGAGACCCTCAATTCCGCAGAAAATCAAAGATGATTTCTTCTTTGCAGAACAAATCGTTTGTGTCCTCTAGTGTGTTCCGTCAAGGCGAGCCATCAGATCCTGTTCTACCACGATCACCCCGCCAAAACCGCATGGGCTTCTCTTCTTCATACTCCCCATCATCGGAAAGCGAACCTTCCTCGAGCGGCCAACGGAATACACCTGAAGGACAGCGCAATGTTGGGATTCAGATCCAAGTAGATGAGCCAGAACCCATCGACCAAAGTCCTCGTCCTTCCTACACTCCCTCCATTACTGTCCAGCAACCCAAAGACAACCTCAGTAATATTGGAGCGGTTGAAAAGTCAGAAACTATTCCTATCCATAAAAAGCCAACCACTGACCAAAGTACGGTTCCCCAATCTAAAGCTGTCCAGCCAGAAATCATCACTACGTCCAACAATGGCAGTGGCAACTTACCAGAACCCAATTCTCCAGCAGACAGTCTCACCTCTCCTGAAGATAGTCCTACATCAAGAGGTACACGTCTACAGGACTTTGAGTATCGCACAACAGATAGACTGCGATCAAAGAACAGAAACACTCTGGCTAGACAAAGTCTATTCCAAGGCGGTGTAGCGACCAAGAGTTCAATCTTTAACCATGTCGCTGAGAGTGATCCAGAGATCGAGAGAAGAGGTGGAACCAGAAATTTCGGATCCAGAGAAAAGGATGGTCTCGATGAGGATGAAGAGGATGAAGAGGATGATCAGTCTTCACAGGCCGTAATTTCCGCAAAGGATACAGAATCCGATAGAAACTCGGATAGAGTGGGTACCAAAAGGGACCTTGAAAGCAAGGTGGGCACATTGCCTTTGGATACCAATAGACCCCAGGCAGATCTCGAGGCAAAGACAACTGTTTCCCCTCTAAAGCCTTTTTCATTGCTAGAGAGCAATGAGTCCAAGGCCGCCACTGATAAGAAGAACATTTCGCCTTTGAAACCCTTTGAGCTGTCAGAGAGCGACTATTCCAAGACTGACGCTGAAAAGAGAACCATTTCACCATTGAAGCCTTTTGGATTGTCAGAAGGAGACCATTCCAAGACTGATTCTGAAAAGAGAACTATTTCACCGTTGAAGCCTTTTGAACTATCAGAAAGCGGATATTCCAAAACTGATGGTGAAGAGAGAAACATCTCGCCTTTGAAGCCTTTTGGAATGTCAGAAAATGACGATGGAAAAACTGACGACGAAAAGAGAAATATCTCAAAATTGAAGCCTTTTGAGCTATCAGGAAATGACCATGCCAGAACTGATGAAGAGAGAAATATTTCAAAGCTGAAGCCTTTTGGATTATCAAAAGATGATCATGCCAGAACTGATGAAGAGAGAAGTATCTCAAAGCTGAAGCCCTTTGGATTATCAGAAGATGATCATGCCAGAACTAATGAACAGAGAAATATTTCAAAGCTGAAGCCTTTTGGATTATCAGAGGATGATCATACCAGAACTGATGAACAGAGAAGCATCTCAAAGCTAAAGCCTTTTGAATTGCCAAAAGATGAAAGATCTGACAATGACAAGAGACCAGTATCGCCATTGAGACCTTATGAATTGCCTGATAGCAGTACATTGAAGACCGAAAATGATAATAAGACCATCTCACCTCTAAAGCGGTTTGAACCATTGGAAATCAAGAAAGAAACCGCTGACCTCAATAGACGAGAAATATCGCCCTTGCAGCCTTTTGGATTATCAAAAGATCAAGAGACCAAGAGTGACATTGCCGAGAAGACTATCTCGCCATTGGGCTTCCTTGAATCATCAGAGATTGAGAAGTCTATAATCAAAGACAAGGAAACTCTCGTATCTGCTGTAAATTCATCATCTCCTTCTGATACGACCCTTGCCAAAGACCCATTTCGATCTGAAAAACTCGCAGAGCTTCCCGATAGTATCGATGATGGAGATTTTGAGACCAAGAAAACCGATTCTTTTGTAAAGGCAGATATACCCATAGAAAGTGCCGCTCTTGATACCTTTGCAGCCTCAAAAGATCTCTCGACTGTGACTCGTGGCCTGCATCTGGAAAAACCAGTTTCTGATATTTCCGAGACCAAGAAAATCGTCCCAATTATAGAACCATTTACTCATCAACAAGGCAATCTGGCTGAAATTAGTACATCTGAACAATACTCTACGACCAGCAGAGAGATATTATCATCAAAGGAAGCTACATCACACAAAGAGTCTACGTTTAAAAAGGATGCTATACCCAATGAAATCACTGCTCCTGAAAAGACTGACGATTCCCTTCAAAACACGACAACCAGAAGCCTTGTGACAAAAGAGGATCCTGTGTCCAAGATTAATGTGCTTCAAACAGCCCCCGAGTCTCAGATAGACGATGTATCAAGGGACAATTCAGAGCACAAGACAAGAGGTAGGTTTGGCATATATAAATATTGAGCTCTCGAGATTATTGTTCCTGTTGACCTTGCTGTTATTAAGTCATCTTATTTTATCTCAAGACAACCTTTATCTGTCAGAGAGTGTGGTTTTAGACAAAGGCATTGCATCCCAAGACGATATCGTGCCTGCACATAATCCCTCGGTGAAGAGTATTGGAAAGGACATTGGTAGTACATCCAGCATTGACAATAGAACTCTCGTCAAGAACGCAGTACTCGATGCATTTAAACAAAACATGTCTTTTGATGAAGATTATTTATCCGATGAAGACGAGCTTGACCAAGATAATGTCGACGCACATGCATCTGATAAGGGTAAAAATTACACAGATTCCTCGTCTAGAATTTCTGCTGTGGTTGATACGCCACAATTGGAGTCAAAGGCACTTGCAGTCGAACCTGAAAATAAAGTATATACATCTCGCCAAAGCAGATCTGTCGACTCTCAAGACATTCAATCGAATACCCCGACTACTATCCCGGCCGATATCTACAAGTACACAGTTGAAGAGGAACATGAACAAGAGTCACCCGTCAGTCCTTTGGATAAAAATGTTGTTGACAAACATGGTCTTCAGGCAGTGAGTGACACGGCTGGAATGAGCTCAAAGGATCAAAAACGAGCATCCGTAATGGCTTCTCCTATTCCTACGATAATCAGCAAAGATGACCTTTGGAGAGACCAAGAAGTTGAAATTCAGCCCCAAGAGATATCACCAGCAGACGAAATCGAAAAAGAAAAGCAGAGATTATCGCAAACACCTAGTGCCGAAGAGATGCGTCGCCTGAGCGGCAGCCAACGGTCGCATTGGTCGGTTGGAATGAATTTGTGGGATACTGTGATTAGACGCGAGTCTCTTCGAGGAGAAACTGACCATCGTCAGAGCCTAACGACATGCAGTGAATCTGATAGCGAGCAATGGTTTGATAGCCAAGAAGAATGGATGCTTGAGCAAGCCGAGAGGAGAAAGTCCAAAAGAAAGAGCCGTGCTGCTGCAGAAGGTGAAGAGTATATATCGTCGGATGACGAAGAAGCTACATGGAGACCAGAACTTGCCTCGAGAGCTGTTGCTTTTGAAGGCAAGGCTGAAATGATTGACAAGAAAGAGCTGCTTTCCAAAGAAAGACTTGTTAATGATGACAAAGAAAGTGTGCTGGAACGCGAGTCTGGTGAAAAACAGGTTGAAGAAGGTGCCCCCAAGGTTTCGTTTGATGATGCAGCTCACTCGATGGAGTCAAATTCAGACGCCAATTCCAACCGTCGACTCTCGGAAGACACCATACGAGGAACATATGTTCATCATGGAGTAGAAGAACATGGCGCAGTTGAGGACAAAGGTCGGTTCTCTTCGGATGGCACTTCAGTTCCTTCACGCGGTCCTTCTTCATCATTCAGTTCACACCGTCGCTCTATGGGAGATAGTCTGGACACTTCTCCTCCTCATTCGCCTCAAAAGACAAGCGAGGAAGTATTCGAAAGAGAGCAAATCCAGCAGCAATCACCGCAAATACAACCAGAAAGGACTGAAGAAGTACAGCGTGGGTTTGGCAGTGTATCGGTTACCACGACTGCACATCTTATCACTCCTCTTCCAAAGAAGAAAGATCCAGAAGAACAAGTTGAAGGTAGTACAAAGGTCGAGTTGGGACCAGAAGAAATCTTTGAAGATCATAGCACTCCACAGCCACGCACTCTATCTGGTCCTGTTCTTATTCAAGAGCATGACAACTCGCCGGACGATGCTGGTTTGTCTATGCTGGTGGCTGAGGCCGCACCAGAAGTTCTTCCGGCCACACAACAAGGCAAACTATACGTGCGAGTGAATGGAGCACACAACATGCTGCTGCCATTGCCCAAGGAAGTTACATATGTCAGATGTGTGGTAAGCGATGGGCGGTATGAGTACATGTCACGCTATGAGATTCTTGGACAGCAAGTGTTGTTGGATTATGAGTGCATTGTTGACACCCATCCGGATATGATTGTCACTGTTGCCCTCCATGTCCGACCAGACTATCATGTTAAGCCCCGTACGGGTCTTAGCAGATGGTTCACCTCTATCCGCAAGCAGAAGGAATTGTTATCGGGCTATGTTCACCCAGACGATGGAGCAATTGGACAGACTCGGTTTGCCCTGCCCCATATGATGCATGCCTGTTATCAAAAGTCTTATCAGTCTACCTTTGACTGTTTCAACTCGTGGTACTGCAGAAGTTCTCGAGAGAAACAAAGACAGCAGCAGTTTGGTGAAGAAGAGGACGTGCTCAAGGTGGTTGGCAATCTTTCGATCGAAATGCTTTATTTGCCGGTCTCAGATCCATCACTGGTAAGCGGAAGTTCTCTTTAAGATCCCTTATTTTCTGTACTTCTTTAGACTTTATTTTTTTTATAAAAAAATAATATTATAAAAACGTTTCATTTCTGTATACTTCTTTCATTCAACACACAAAAAGATAGACTAATAAAATAAACAAATCCAAACCCACTATATATATATCTTAGCCAGTTCCAAGAAACCTGCGCGAATGTGACTTGGCCTTGAAGATCCGGCAATGGCATGGAACCTGTTGGCGCAGTGGATACCTCTCCACTAGACCCCAGGGCTCCAAGGCAAGTAGTTATAAATAAGAATAAAAAAAAAGGCTTTGGAATTCTAATTGTATATGCTGTGGCTTTTTCTAGATATGGGAAAGGCGGTTTTATCGGTTGATCGGCAGCCAGTTCATTGGCTATGCCTATGAAGAGGAAGAACCATGGGTTCCAAGAGAACGATATGATATTGCAGATGCCGTTCGTCTTAGTGCGGCCGTAGATCAGGTAATCGTTACACTGGACGACATACCGCAAGACGGTCGACTCTTCCAAACCGAGACTATCTGGGAGGACAATAGAAGAGGTTTCTTCCGCTTGGCATTCCCTGATTTCCATTTGGATTGTGTGAGCGATCAAGTGGAAGAAAGCGAGGAGTGGGTAAAGGCCCTACGATCGATGATTGGCCGCATCCCTCTGCGAATACCGTTTACAGTATAAGCAGAATATTTCATCACCCAGGCCATGTTCATACATATTTTCGTGCTATTTAGCAACTTCATCCTTTACCGTATTTAAATCCATTTTTGCCCTCTATTTTCATCCCCTCTCTCACCTCAATATCTCTTAATCTCCTGCCCATCTTATCTACTTTCTGCCTAATACATCGTATACTATGGTCTCCTCTGGCCAAAAACGCTTCATTCTTTTGAGTCTCGGCCTCTTCATTTCGGCAACGCTTTTTGTTCTCATGCCTGCCCTGAAATCAGACCCATTTTTTGATAAATTCTACTCCAACGATATTAGCAGCTACACATCGCGCATAAATAAATCTGTCAAACGGACGGCTTTTGCAACCGTCTTGTGTGATACATCAATGGTAATTTGTAATAGATTGGATAGAATATCAAGAATATGGCTGTAAATCCAAGGGAGTTTGTTCTTCTTTTTTTATTTTGATTAATTTGGAATCCATGTTATTTACCAGACAGAGGCAGTTCTTGTATCGATATACTCCCTAAAGACAGCCATGAATACCTCCTCTTCGCCTCTTTCCAGTGATATTCTTGTCGTCGTACCAGATACACTGGAACTCCCAGATTCTGTACTGACGCGTTTCAAAATTCTGGAAATTGTTATCATCAAGGTATGTGTTGCAATAAGGTCATAATCGCCGCTTAGATGCTTCTTGTTTAGGGCAAAGTGATCCATGAAATCACAAAAGATTCGTGTGGCACCGCACTCACCTTGTGGACATTGGAAGATTATGAAAAGATTGTGTATTTCTCGCCCAATGTGTTCTTTAGACAGGTAGGCCACAAATTGTTGTAATAATATACTAAAAACAGCTGCCCAGGACCCCTATCCACTACTCGAGTTCCCTAGAAATGCAGCCATGGTTCTTCCAGACAATCATGAACCAATCTATGGATCTCTTATTGCAATTGAACCCAGTCGAGATATTCTCGAATACGCTGAGTTGTATGCTAAAAACAAGCAGCGTATTACCATCTCGGAATATTTGAGGGAAACTATACTCTCTTGGGACCAAATAATAATGATGCCATTGTCTCTGTTGGATGAGGTATGTCCAATATAAGAGCCAAATTACATTATTCAAATCCTTGACAATTTGCCTCAGGATATCTATATATTTAGAGGCACCAACAAACCCTGGAACTTCCACAAATACTCCAAGCAAGACTGGAAATCGTCGTATGAACCCATTGAATACTATAGCTGGAGACAGACCCATTCTCTGCTCAAGGACCTATTGATCACAGGTAGGTTTCAAAGGGCTAAAGACATGTACTTACCACACCTCACAAAGACTATCCTGTCTGGCCTAACCAAAACCGTCAGAGAGACATATGTGACAAGGTTGCACTCAATTCAACCAGCCATACATTTCCTCTCCAAAACAAGTTCTCAGTACTCTTGAGTACCTATAATCCTGAACGGATTGAGCATATATCTCTTTTAATTCGCCACCTGCTGCGATCATCAAAGGTTCACGCCGTCTATGTTACTTGGCACAACCCCGCATTGGAAGTACCCCCATCACTCCTAGACTCCCTCAATTCAATTGAACGTGAGCGTGTCCATGTACTGCGACAAGCGTATGATTCCCTCAACAATCGCTTCAATCCAATCCCAAGCCTATTGACAGATTCAGTCTATATTATGGATGACGATATATTTATGGACCTTGGGGATCTCGAGTTTACATACCAAGTAAGGCCAACAACAGAAATCCCTTATCCCCTTTCTCCTTTAGCCATCCAGCCAATCCATCCTAACTTCTTGCTTGGCTTAGACATGGCAGACCCAAAAGGACCATGCAGTTGGTCACTTTCCTCGCTATCATACATTTGATCCAGATCTTCAAATCGGGACCTACAAGGTTCCCTATGGCCAAAAGATGCAGTACAGCATGGTCCTGACAAAAAGCATGTTTGTCAGATCAGACTACCTCTTTGCTTACACATGGTAAGTCAATTAAACCCCAAGACCAATTGCCAATCTCTCTTTTATCCCCACAGTCTTTTGGACCAAGAACTGCACCGCATCATTGACGAGCGTCTAAACTGTGAAGACATTGCATTTTCCATGATGGCCACCGGATGGACTGGTGCTGGACCAACTTCAGTAACCCCTCAGAAACCAGTGAGTGATTTTGGCCTGGACCTGGGAATCAGTCTGGCAGGTGGCCATATGGATGCCCGTGCAGAGTGCATTGTTGACTTTATCGGCCAGTTCTGGGATGGCCGGGATCCACTCATAATGGCTTACAGCACAGTTGTTCCTTACCGCCGTACCTCTCTTCGGAGGGGTAAATGGGAGACCATCAAATCCCAGATCAGCAAGTATGGTATTTAGTTCGCCGCAAGTTCAGCCGTTGTACAATCCACTTTATCAAAGAACAACCTCTTTTTCATTCTTAGCTCATTTTAGCTGCATTTATCCTTTGTGGTTATATGCACCTTTATTTCTTCATGTAAATAGAACATCTTTACAATATACACTATCCATTGTCCCTCATTTTGCCCCAAATCCCATTATTTATCCCAGAACAGCCTAAAAGTCCAAGTGACGTAGAGAGGGAGGGACTCGGGTGACGTCGTGTCGGACCATCAAAGACGCCACTTTACACCGGTCCTTTTTTACCTAAACACAGCCTTGACTGTGTTTTCTATCCTTTTTGTTAACTCGACCCAATGGCCAACAGCAGCAGCAAAACCGTCGCCCCTCCTGCAACTGCCCAGGACAAACTGAAGCGTTTCTTGGAAGATAAGGACTGGAAGTTCTACTGTGCCCTGGCTGCAGGCGTGACTGTGGCTGGTGCAGGACTTTACTACCTTTCCAAACCCAAGAAACCTTTGGCAGGTAGCGCTTCTCCTAAACCCAGAGCACCCGCCCAAGGTATAGCTTGTTGGATAATTGGATACAATAGAGATGGACGCCTTATTCTCGAGAAAACGAATAAAGAACAAGAGGAATAATTGAAAGGGGGGAATGGGTAAAAGACAAGTAATACTGAGACACCACTCTAGGCAAGCCCTCTGCCCCCGCTGCTCCTCCTGCCACAGCTGCTACAGCTAGCACCGAGTATGAGGCCATGACTGATGAGGAGATTGCTGCCCTGACCGAAAAGGTTATTATATGATTATATAATTCTATTAAAAAAAAACTGGTGATATTGACGTTTGGGTTGCTTTAATTAAAAGGAACGGGAAGATGCTGCCCAGAGCTTAAAGACCAAGGGAAACAGCCACTTTAGCAAGAAAAAGTATGAAGAGGCCGTTCATCTCTACAGCCAGGCAATTCGTTTCAAAAAGGATCCCGTCTTCTTCTCCAACCGTGCCGCTTGCTTTGGCAACCTCGGTCAGAACGACAGAGTGATCCAGGACTGTGATGAAGCTCTCAAGCTTGATCCCGTCTACATCAAGGCATTGAACCGTCGTGCTCAGGCCTTTGAGAAGAATGAGGATCCCGAGGCCGCTCTTTATGGTACAGTATAATTGAATAGTAATCAGGTTTTATAATGATGTGTATTGATGGATCTTTCCAGATTTTACTTGTGTCTGCATACTCGACAACTTCAAAAACGAGGCTGCCAGCAAGGCAATGGAGCGCATTCTTAAGCAGGTTTCTGAGGCCAAGGCCAAGGAAATGATGAAGGTATTTATAGATATCTAGACATTGATAAACATAATTAATCCTGGTCTGTTTCTCAGACAAAGAAACCCCATCTTCCTTCCCCCACCTTTGTCAATGCCTATCTTGAATCCTTCCACCCTGGTAAGACGAGTATAAATATACAAATGGAAAAAAAAAGAGAGACTAGAAAGGTTGCAAACAAGGTCATTCTAAAACCGTATGTATTTAGTTGTCCATGAACTTCCTTCAGCTGTGGATGAGGAAACTGGTGATGCTTATTACGCCAAGGCATACCGTGCTATTTCTGAGCGCAACTATGAGACCGCGGTCGAGGCATTGGAAAAGGCTGTTGAATTGGGCTGCTCTCGTAATTACCAGGCCTATGCCCTCAACTTGCTCGGTACCTTTGTGTTCCTCAAGGGTAATGCAAACGATGCCCTGAGCTACTTTGACAAGGCCATTGAGGCCAACCCCCAGTTTGTCCAGAGCTACATCAAGCGTTCTTCCATTTACATGGAGAAGGGTAGGCTGAGTGTGATTGAGGATTGGGAATTGAGGATTGGTTAATAACCCCATGGTTCTTTAGGTGATTTGACATCCACCTTTAAGCAGTTTGAATTGGCAGAGGCCATCAACTCTAGCGACCCTGATATCTATTACCACAGGTAAGTGTGCTTGCTTTTTTTTTTGGGTGTGTGTCTTGGAACCTAACCATTGATATATTTTGTGGTGATTGTGATTTATTGCTTGCAGAGGTCAAGGTATGTAGAATGTGTATATATAGTCTTTGGCTACAATGATGCTTATTATTTTTTTTGTATTTTTGGTGGATGATTATTAGTAAACTACATTAGTGGAAACTATGATGCTGCTGCAAAGGACTACAGCGAGAGCATCAAGCTCAATGACTCATTTGTCTATGCTCATATTCAGTTGGGTGTTGTTCAGTACAAGCTTGGTTCAATCTCTTCATCCATGTCCACTTTCAACAACACTCTCAAGAAGTTCCCCAACTCTGCCGAAGTTCACAACTACTATGGTGAATTGTTGGCTGATCAGCAAAAGTTGCCTGAAGCCATCGAGACATTTACAAAGGCCATTGCACTTGACTCCAAGAACCCCTTGCCTTATATTAACAAAGCCATGTTGATGTACCAGATCATGGGCGACATGAATGAGGCCATGAACCTTTGCAAGAGCGCATTGGAAGGTAAGGATGGATTACATATATTATTGGCTTTTTTCTAATACCTGGTGTAGTGGATCCCGCATGCGATGCTGCCGTTGCTTCCTTGGCCCAGATGTTGCTTGAGCAGGGCGAGTCTGAACAAGCATTGACCTACTACGAAAAGGCCATTGAGTTGGCTCGTACCGAGGCTGAATTGGAGCACGCCATCATGTATGTCGAGGCAACCAAGACCCAGACTCGTTTTGCAAAGGAGTACCCCGAAGCAGCAGCCAAACTCAAGGCTATGCGCGGATAAAAAAAAGAAAAAGAAAAAGAAAGAAAGAGTATAATCCCTGACAAGCAAAAGGAATAGGAATCAACAGTTTCCTATATCAATTGAACATCAAATCCATGTAAAAATATATAAAGACCAAGAGAGATAATCCCACTTATACACCCATATATACGTCCCAGGCAAACATATATATAAAAAAACTCCCCCAGTATACACCATTTTAAAAATGAAGAAGATGTTTAAGAAATATTCATTTGAACCAGCCAGACCAGGTAGATATATATTTTTTATTTGTTTAGACCTTGAAGCCACGGGAAGCACGCTTACCACGAGCGCGCTCGAACTTGCGACCCTCGGAACGAACGTAGGGCTTCTTGTTCTTGTGGGGACCCATACCGAAATGCTTAACGGCCTCACGGGAGTTCTTGGAACCACGGATGAGGACGGTGTTGGCACCGGTGGGGGCACGGAGAGCGAGCTGATCGAGGGTAAGGATCTCACCACCGGCCTTGAGGATGCGAGCCTTGGCGGTCTTGGTGAAGTGAAGGGCAGCGATGGAGAGCTTGGGGAGGTCCAAGACACGGACATCGTCAGTGATGGTACCGACGACAACAAAGGTCTTGTTGGCAGCGCTCTTGGTAGCAGCGTACTTTGCGAGGCGGGATACAGAGACGGGGGGTCTGTTGACGCGGGACATAAAGAGACGCTTCAAGACAACCTTGTTGAAGTTGGCATCAGTGCGGCGAGCAAGGAAGCGGTACAACTTGACCAACAGAGCCAAGTAGACATTGTCAGACTTGGGAGCAGTGCGGTTGGAGTTCTTAACGTGGTGGTTCTTAAGATCGATACCCTATAATGACCATCTCAATGTTAGATTCCCATCTAATTCAATGTTGCATAATAATGCCATGTGATTTGGAATCCGATTGTAGATGCGTAGGTAGTGCTGTTGCTTGTGTCTTTGGTTTGACAAGTATGTATATTGATTCATCCAGTCGACTGTTGTGTTTATTTCGGGCTGAATGTGCCAGGTGGGACCCTTTATGGTTTGGGTGACTACTGGGCATGCTAACAGGCTGGTGTGTGGTCGACGTCAAGGGGTGGATCGTCGCAAGGTTGTTGGTTTTTAGGGGCGGTCGTGGCTGATCCATTCTTTACCGTCGTGCATCCATCTATCTCGCTGGTCTATCTATCCAAAAATGCTATATTTACCATTCTTGTTTATCAACCAAGTCGTCGACTGCTGGCAGGAAGAAAGATTCCAAGGTGGATCCACTTGTTCTCCAAAAGTACACCCCTACTCCGCCCTCTTCCTTGGTCCGAGTCCTCTCTATTCCTGACACAGTCACAAAACCCACACACTGGTTTTTTTTTTTAGTGTATAACATAAAGATGCACCTTTTTCAAGCATATAACAAAGGAGCCCTCGCCATATTAAACGCAAAAGGCTCCATGCTTATTTTCAGTCGAGAATCCAAGACGGATAGCATTTTCTGTACTTTAAAGAGTGTCAAGAGGTATTGGAGCTCTTGTGACTGTGACTGAGAAGTAGGACGCGAAATTGAGCTTGGTTTGCCCCTTGCCTTGTTTATATCCAAATGTCTATTGCTCGTCTTGCCTTTCGTCAGACCCTTGGGGCTCGTCGCATTGTTCCTCGTGTACATGCTACTCTTCCCTTGAGACGCTTTGTGGCTACAAATGGTATCCCTACGTAAGAAATTTGAAATGTTTTCATGTACACCTCTTGTGGCTGCAAATATAAATATATCTTGTAATCACAGAGATCAACCAAAGCAACAGATTCCTCGAAAGGACTCTATCCAAGAGATGCTCCAGGCAACTCTTCCTTTTATTCAACAATATGGCTGGTCCATGGAGGCCATGAGCCTTGGTGCCAAGTCACTTGGATACCCCTCTGTTGCTCATGGTGTATTCTCGGGTGGAGAGGCTGGTTTGGTTGATGCATTTTTGACAGACTGCCGCCGTCGCTTTATTGCCATGGCTGAAGAGAGACAGAACACTGGCCAATTTGAAGGGTATGGTCAATTGGACGTCTAGTTTGGTATTAAGACAGAATATGTGTCTAGTTACACTGTTAGTGAAAAGGTCAAGATGTTGACTATTATGCGAATCGGTATGATGAAGCCTGTTATCAAGACCTGGCCCGAGGTAATTTGAGCTTTAAAGACTAGCCACTAGCCACTAGCAAAGATAATGATTCTTTTTAAAAGGCATTGGCAATCATGGCCCACCCTACCAATGTTCCCATGTCTCTGAAGCACCTGGGCGAAGTTGTTGATGACATTTGGTTCTATGCAGGTGACAGAAGCCCTGATGTGAGTGCTGACCGATAGATTAGGCACGATATTGACCAATTGAGACCAACAGATGGACTGGTACACCAAACGTGCTACTCTTGCAGCCATCTACTCTTCCACCGAAGTATTCATGACCCAGGATGTGTCTCCCAACCATGCCGAGACTTTTAGATTCTTGAACAGAAGACTTGATGAGGTTGCTTGGCTCGATGCCAGTGCACGCCAGGTATGAATTATCACCAGATGCATGGCTGTGGCTCATATGATACACTGTACTTAATCTAGCTTGGTACCATGCTTGCGTTTGGGGCAAAGAGCATGATGGGCATGCTTGCTACCGTAAGTACATTCAGAATAAACGTCATTGCAATACTGAGCTTGTGTTTTTAATTTATATATATTACTTTAATGACTTAGCGCGGTGGCCGATTCAATTGAAGAGAATGGACATGGGGGAATAGAAATGAATGTGTGTGTGTGTGTGTGTTTTTTTTTTTTTTTTTTTACAAATGTGTACAGCATTATAAGCTAAGGCTATACTTTCCGATTGAATTATATATAAAGATATATGCACAAGTGATAACATTATTAATAAAAAGCTATACAGAAGTAGTGCATGTGTTGCCATGGGCTCTAGAAATCAGCCACTCTGCACCTTGATCCAACTGTTCTTCAAAAGAACAGCGCGCGGATTTATGTAAAAGACCTGTCCAGTTGAGTGCATTCCAGACAGTGTCTATTTCAGGCCTTGTCTTGAAAGTGGCAAGTGCGCCAAACACCATACGTTCCGACAGAGCTAGGGTCCATGCATTCTTGGAGTCGGTAAAGCAGGCCGATAGAATGGTTTGGACCACGAACACAAGGGCATGGGCCAATGAATTGGTGACAGCAGCCACACCCGCCTCGAGGCTCTTCCAAAACGATTCACTAAGCCAATGTAGGATGGAGTAGTTTGTGTGGGGTACGGTGGTCTTGTCGATTTGGTTCTTGGCCACATTGTCGCTTGGCCGAATGATGCACAGGAGGTCATTGCCGATATGGACCACCGTAAAGTCGAACCAATCGTAGTCTGGGTTGAAGAAATCGCACCGGACCTGGAACGAGACCATTGCATGTTCGGCTGTGCTTAATCCACCACATAGTCGTCGGACGTCGTCAGGATGAACAAAGCGCATCATAGGCAGACCAATGCCGTGTGTCCAGTGGGATTTCTGGTCATAAAATGCCTCGATAGTTCCATAAGTCGTTAGTCGGGCAATTGAATGATCGGTGTGGCTATGGCAGGCAAGACTGGTCAGGACAGTTACATCTGAGCAGACTATTGTTGCTAAATCATCGTCGTTGGTGTCAATGTGGGTGCAGATGCAAAGACTGAGATTTTCTTTGGTTGTGTGGTGTTGTAGAGACACGTAGGCCATTGTGTCGGTTGGTGTCCATAGTTGGTCGAGGGGAGTCTGAGAGGGATCATACCCAACCATATCGATCCACTCTTGAGTAGCCGAAATGATGATATCTCCCTGTACTGTCAACCAAGCCATGGAACGTAGAGGACATGAACTAGCAGGATGATTTGGCATATATATTTATATATAAATATATATATATAATTATATATATATATAAAAATATCTTTATATAATTATATATTACAGATATTACAGATATTATATTATATTATATTATATTATATTATATTATTAATATTCTTATAATGCTACCAAGATTGTTATTATTCTTGATGTATTCTATAATTTATATGTATATCTTTTTATTAATGTCTTCAATTAGAAAAGGATGAAGAAAAGGTGGAATAAAGGGGAATAAAGGAGGAATTGCTGTTTTTATTGATAATAATGATAATAATATCATATGCATATACACTTTTGTATAGATACCACAAATAAAATTTAAAATACATTTTTATTATTCTGTCCAATCTCTCCGCCTTAGTCTTCCCCACACTTCAAGACATAACCCCAAGTATATCACAATTGCTGATCGGTGGAATGTTGAATGTGCCAATGGGACCTACTGCTCTCAACCAAAAAACACACACACACACACACACACTTGTTGCTCATCCCAATTCATCGCCTTTCTTTTTACCAACCCACTCTCAAATAAAGCTAAAATGGAAGCCAGGTTGGAATTCAATCACTATTGACTTGTCCAATGTTGAGAATCCTCCTAGCGCAAAATAAGGAACGTAATCAAAGCGTATTTTGCTTTTACCTCAAATCGAATACCAGGGTATCTTGTCTTATAAAGCCAAGGCCTGTTACTGCGGCACTTTGCAGCCACAAAGCCTAGCCATTGCTGATATAAAATTTGGCATTGCATCATATCAACGGTCATTCCTCTATCATCCAGCCTTCAATTATACCTCTTGTCAAGTTATCATCCAGACGCCGTCTAAAACACAAGCATGGTCTTTAAAAAATCAGAATCTATAAGCATTTTAGTCTATTGTGTGGAATGCCCATCACGTGTAAAGAATGTCATTGTACAAGGGCAATAATATTATTATTATTATTAGTATTATTATTATTATTACTCGATACACTCGAGATATTGAGCCCTCATAGTATGCACATATTTAAATAAAAATAATAAAAATAAATATTTTCTCTGAAAATTTTAATTTTAAATAAGCAATTGGTATTTAGAAATCCGCGTCTATCACATGCCACTAAATAGCATTTACATAAATCTAGGCTCCAATTTACAAGTATTTATTCTTGGCCTAGAATATATTTGTTATCCTTACGGCCATGAAAATTAATTATTATTCATATAATAATAATAATAATAAAATTATACAAGCTGTTCTGCAGAAAGTTAATCCTAGTAGGGCGGCATAAACCGATTATGTATTTCTTTTTTGTTTGGTCTATTCGAACCCACCTACATTAATTCAAATCATAATAATATTAATCTGACCCTTCAATATGCATAAGACAAAAAAAATGTTCTAGAATCTGTCAATCTCATCTCAAGTCTTGCAGGGCTATTATTTTATTTATTATTATTATTATTATTATCGCTCTTGGATATATGATACCATGGGTCCATTGGTTGTTTTCAAAGAAAAAGATTTGAAAAACAATGTTATTCCACATAAAAATCATCTGGAATAAGAGTATCAGCTCTCCAAAATCTTATGACCCATGAAATACGTCGTGGATATCTAGAAAGAAGCCTATAGCACATTGAGATTGTCCCAGAATTTCACTAGTACCCCCAAAAAATATTAAAGGCCAATGGATTTCGAAAGGGACAAAACACAACATCAAGCTTCGATTCCCATTGTCAGCTGCATGGCAACAAAAGGCAGGGAATGCAGAAATATAGGGGAAAGGGAGACGAGACACTGTCCAGTGTCCAGTGTCTGAAGATACTTGCTTTTTTTTTAAAAATACATATCTGATTATAGTAAGTTTGGAACGTTTCTTCTGTACACACTGAAGCAACATGGCAAATGACAAGGCACTGCTATCAATCTAATATATTCCAGAGAAACACCACCAGTGTATGCACAATGTGTATTTTTTTTAAATATAAATATATATATATATATATATATATATATATAAGTCTAACCTTGTTGATATAGATCAGGAAGCATGAGTTATAAGCATATAATTTATTCCACAAGCCTCTGTTGTCCAAAGATGCTAATAGATATGCTTAGTATCTGCTAAAAAGAAGATTTACTAGGCTGCACAAGTGTGCAAATAAGTTCTTGTTGCTAATACTTGTAAAAGTATATAAATAGAATACGGCAATCTTTCAATATCTGGATCTCATACGTGAATCTTGGATCCTTATTCCGTAGTATATGCAGATTATCTTGGAGTGCGATTGATTTTCAAGGGGAATTAGGGTTGAGGCCATGACTTTGCAAGGCATAAGATATGTCCTAATGGGGTACAATACAAATCATATCTTATGGCCAGGTAATTCCTAGGGGCACTTTTTTCTTTTGAAAATCATCTCGTTGTAATAATTATATACAGACATCGCGTAGGGGCGGATTTACTTTATTATTATTATTATTATTATTATTATTATTATTATTATTATTATTATTATATTCTTGTCAATTTTCAAGTGAACAGGCCAGTTACACTTTCTCTGGTGGCATTGACAATGAATCCTAAATAAAGATGTACAGAATCCAACCCTTTCATTGTACCCAAAGATCTATCAAGGAATATAGTCGATATTAAATATCCTACAAGGGTAATTGGATTTTATTGTATTGTATTTTATCAAAAGAAAAAAGTAGTCTGTTTAGACTATGCTTTATTGTCATTAAGCTCTAGTATGTAAACGCTATCGAGTGTTGGCTACCATTTGTTGTAACATATAAAGTGCGTTTGGGACAATGTCTTGATATTTGAAGATATCCTTTTGTAGGCTATTCACAAAAAGGACCCTAGGTGTGTAGGATATCAAAGACAACATACAACCTTTACTAGACTATCCACCATTTTATTGTTCTGCTTTAATTGTGTTTTTACAGCTAAAATTAAAGTTGAAGACGGCCATGATAGGCTGCAGTAGAGTGGATCCATCTTTTACAAGAGTTTTTTTTTGTTTGCTTGGTAGCTTGACCATACAATGACAGCAAGGATAAGTGTATAATTATGCCAAGTATAACCAATGTGCTTTTTTTTTATTGGCAAACTGGCCATGGTATACATAAAGAGGCACTGTTTAAAGCACAATCGTTTCTAGGGCTCATTTGATTTCTTGAAAAAGGTGGTCCTGGGTTATCTTACTACCATGACAACAAAACACCTCTTATGATTGACAAAGATGGTCCTGAAAAAAAAACTGAATAAAAATTGTCATCTGGACGTCACTGAGGCTCAACTACATGGTGTAATCAACAAGATGAATGGTATATCTGATTCTTAACCTTAATTGTCCCTGTCAATCAATTCGTTCAGTGGGGAATCTTTTTTCCTTTTTCCCGATATGATAGCCAAGTTGATACAGTCGTTACGGAAATCATTAGAGAGGTTTGGGGATTTTATCTTTACATTCACATTGCGTGTAACTGTGACGCAATATTTTTTATCTTCACTTTATCTTCGCTTTATATCTTCACTTTATATCTTCACATTCGCTCTTTAGAAAATATGTTTAAAGTATGACAAACATCAGGCACATAGTATCTTTCTTTCTTCAATTGAAAACACTTTATTCTATTAAAGATGTCTTGTATTATTTATTTGCAAAGGACTAGGATCGTTTAAAATAACGTACACAACGCATTTCGTAAACATTTTTGCGTTTTGAACTTGTTGTAAACCCTTTTTTTATTAATTGTATCTGTCAATATTGAATCACAAAACTAACTCAGCACGTATTGTGTTCATCCCTCTTGTGATGTTATTGGATGATAAAGTGACACAACAAAGCGAAAATAACGAAGTTATCTTCACAAAATGTGAAGATATCTGAGTTATCTTTACGTTTTGGTACGACTCTGGAGACTAAACCTTAAAATAGATCGCCTTTTATGGAAAGTGTGAAAGTGAATATAACGGCCCCAAACCTCTCTACTACCTTTTTCTATTCATTATTACTATTTTATTTATTTATTTGAGCAGAAGGAATCTAGCAGTGTACAGTGTGCAGTGTGCAGGGTGCAACTCCTCTGTTGGTACCATGTAAGCGTCTGTTTCTGGGCCCTTCTTCTCTTCATGGATCAGTTCCTGACAATTAGGAGAAAGGAGCAATTAGTAAAAATTAATAGAGAAGAGCCCAGAAACAGACGCTTACATGGTACCAACAGAGGAGTTGCACCCTGCACACTGCACACTGCTAGATTCCTTCTGCTCAAATAAATAAAAAAATAGTAATAATGAATAGAAAAAGATGAAGAGAAGAAGGGCCCAGAAACAGACGCTTACATGGTACCAACAGAGGAGTTGCACACTGCACACTGCTAGATTCCTTCTGCTCAAATAAATAAATAAAATAGTAATAATGAATAGAAAAAGGTAATGACAACAATAATAATAATAATAATAATAATAATAGTGATGACGTTATCTTTTGTGGCTTTGTCTGACTTTAAACAACGCTGGGTTAGTTTTAAGTTTGATAAATGTGAAACAATCTCATCCAGCTATTTTGCAGGAAACACTCAATATGTCTGATGTACTGACTCGTAAGTACATCACCTTTTTTGTGTCGAGCTTTGCAATGAAAAAATTATATGTTTTTAGTTATGGAAGACTTTATTAAGGCTGAAAGATACCCAGCTTATTCAAATTCTGTGCTGCTCACGAGAATCCTATTAAGGCATACATTAGTCATTTCGAAAACGCAGTAGCGGCAAAAAAAAATCTACAAGTTAAAATGAAATTAGCTTTTAATAATGTGCACGGAAAAAAGAAAAGAGGCCCAGGAGTTGAGATAAACCTGGAATCATTATATGCTGAAGCAAAAGCTGTGGATGCCATCACTATAGCTGGTTGGGAAAGCTTGGCTACCTCTGTTCAACAAGCAAAAGAAAAGCTTATTTCAAATCAGGTCAGCTTATAAAATATGCAAAAATACAAAATTGCACCTACTAATAATGTTTAATAGAGAATTGAGGGTCTGAACATAATAATACTGATGTTGAAAGCGCGAGCAGCACCCAAGAAGAAATCGTTGATACTTCCAGTGAACAGAGTTATGATGAGCAGGATGATTCTAGTATACTACAGCAATACTATGATTGCAGTCCAAGTTGTTGGTAAGAGTTTACAGGCTGATGAGATGTGTCAAGTGATTTTCAAACTTTCTTATAACTTTACTGCACCATTTCTCATGCTGTAGGATTTTATATTTCATTCTATATCTTTGTTTCCGCAGATGGATTACATTTAATGGTTGAGCTTTATTCCTTTGAAACGGCAAAGTATCTTGATCAACTTTCTCACTTACTCAGCTCGTTTGATAAATTAAAGCAAGTTATAATTTGCAGCAGGGATAATTTTTATCATTGTGTCTAAAAATACAGTCGTTACGGAAATCATTGTCGATTTTAGTTCTGTATTTTCGTCTTAATTTTCAACTTTGATGACAGCAGTATATCTCTTAAAAAAACAGCAAATGGAACGATTACATAGGGGTTTTATTAAAACAATTTCTAATTTGATGTTTAGAGTGATTAGCGAAACCGTAAAGGTCACTAATCAAAACTTGATTACATGCATCGGCAATTGTGTTGGAGCAAGTGTAACCCGGGTTCTGGAAAGCTAGTCACACAAAACTGGTCGGCACACATATTTTTCCCCTTGATTACTCCACTATTTTTGTGTTGCAAAAAAAAATGTTTATTTTATCTTGCTACAAGATCATATATATATAATTTATTTTATAGAGAAAAAGAGGTTCTTTAGTGTAGAGATTCCCTTTTTGAAATCAAAGCTGGGAAGTTGAAATGTCTTTAATTCTTCAGGTGAGCCCAGAGTTTGAAGACCATCCAATGAATTCCCTTTAAAAGACCAGCACAGGTTAGTATATTTATTGTTCAAAGCAAGTCTTTGATCTATCTGGACTCACAATGATATGCCAGGACAGCAGTATAGGCCTGGAGTCGACTCTCGTCTTTGGCGAAAAGGAACTGAATGTCGCTGTCCGATAGAACGGATATATCATAAATAAACTCGTGCACTTTGAATAGTTCACTGCTCATGTCCGTATGGTTGGACGCTATCCGGACTTCGTTTCTTTTCATATCAAAACTAGGCAAATGAACCTCGAGGCAAGTGGTGCCAGAGTCGACCTGTACTCTACAGGTGACGTCCGAAAATCCATATCGATCCACACTTTTCTCAAAAGTACATTTACCTAGATCAATTTATTAGTAAATTATCTCGTAAGAAAGCAATACCTTTGATCTTGAAGCACATGGTATCATTTGTATGGATTGAAGACATATCAGATTCTGTCAATCTGCATGGTTGGCAATTATAACCAATAGTGGCATCTTCCTCGTATATGGTAATCGTCAGCATATGTGTATCGCTGAAAAACCGAAAGACTGACTTGTCGTTGGTATAGAGGTCTGCAGAAGCGTTAATCATTGATAGATAGCAAGGTAAGTTGTATTTTTTTTTACATTCAATATTTGGCAGTTTTATACATCTTAATGCTCTCTTTATTTGCCAAAATGACCATTTAGACAGCATTTTTCAAAAAAAAAAAGTCTTGGAGATACAAAGGCCAGGCAAACAGAGCACCCCGTTGTCTAATGAATCACATTGAGGTGCTTTAAGCCAACCAAGAACAACAACAACAACAACAACAACAATAATAATAATAGGAACAATAGATAATCTCATAGTGATTCTCATGGACCATTGAATGAAACCGTTTCTGTGGCAACAAATAACTGGTTGCCTAGTGATTATAATAGGCACATATTTCTGGACCAAAAAGAAAAAGAACGCTACCATGGCTTTGTAGCATCAAAAGGCCCAATTGTACATGTCATTATTTCTTCAACAGGTCCTTTGGATCGGGTTACAGCACACCAAGTATGAAATCAAGTGCCTTGTAATCTACAGCACAGGCCCCCTTTCTCTATTACTTTTATCCACTGGTCCTTACCACTACAAACAAATAAGTGATCTTCACGGCCGGACTAGGCATGGTAAGAAAACCCGACAGAGGTGTCCCCACTATTCGATTTCTCCCTTAGCCTGTCATACCCACCTTTGATCTCACCAAAAACAGGACTTGTGTAATGTCTGCCAACAAAAAGGCTTTCAAACATAAAGAGAGGGTAATAAGGACCTTTATGATAAGCATAAAAAGGAAAAAGGAAGCACTTCTATTGCCATGGTTGAAAATCCCATGTCTGTGTATCCTTGGCTTTTCACCCGGGCAAAAAAGAGCAAAGGGCGGGGGGCTCTCTCTCTCTGCCCAAGGGCTTGTAAGGCGATGATTAAGAGGTTCCGATCAGGTTGGAGTTAGATTACCCTTTTTTTTATTGTGCAAATAGCAAATACAAGAGCCGTTTTCTTGGTTCCGTATCCTGTTAGAGTTTACCCGCCCAAAGCGTACTCACAGCCAGATTGACACAATACGCCATTAGATACCAATTGGCGGCGTAACAATTGATAGGATAGCCTTTTCAGTTGGAATCCTCTGTCTGCCTCTTGGGCCTGTCCTACATCTAATTACAAGACACACTGATTTCCCAGGTATGATGTTGGAGTGATCAGAGCGCAAGTACTTTATAGATAAAACTGAGCTTAAAGAGCTTTCTCAAAATACCCCGAATTTGTGTGGACCTCTCCACGCATGTGGGAACACAAGAGATCTATGTACCTCAAAGGAGCAATCTTTTATTCCCATTTGTCTATCTCTTGGACAAGTCTGGGGTGCTCAAATATACGGGTATTTTGGCTAATAAAGCGAAATTCTGCCAAGATATTTAGTTCTTGTTGGCGATCACTGGCTGTCTGGGTCGATGGAAAGATATCAATCTATTGAAACCAATCATTAGCAGCATTCTTTTCAAAGACCCTTGATTCGGGTACCATCTCCCCAAAAAAGATACTATTTTTGCAAGACACAAAAAGGGAAACCTTAATTCACCACTATAAATTCTACATC
Organism: Phycomyces nitens; assembly: GCA_022702545.1. Taxonomy (NCBI): domain Eukaryota; kingdom Fungi; phylum Mucoromycota; class Mucoromycetes; order Mucorales; family Phycomycetaceae; genus Phycomyces; species Phycomyces nitens. The sequence continues at coordinate 294,164 of JAHRBC010000001.1, forward strand.
AACTCTACTCGGTTTGAGTGCTCTTCTTCCCAACTATCCAAAATGTCATTGCGTGCCTTTGCTCTTACGCGTCTTGTTCCCCTTGCTGCCCGCCGCACACTGCACACCAGCCGCGTGTCGGTCAATGCCAAGCAGGAAATCTTTGTGTGGGACAAGGCACCTGGAGAAGGCGGGAAGGTTCACAAAGGTCTGGAGAAAATCTTGGGCCCTCTTAGAGCAAAGTCCTTCCGTGATGGAGGCGTAAACGACGTTGGCCACAACCACTATGACACCGTTGTTGGTAAGCCCATGGAGCAAACATTTGGCTTGGCTTTACTAATATTATAATCATGGTATTCTAGTTGGAGGCGGTATCGTTGGCCTTGCAACTGCACGGGAACTGTTGCACAGATATCCCAACATGACAGTTGCCGTGCTTGAAAAAGAGCCTGAAGTCGCTGCCCATCAGACTGGCCACAACTCTGGAGTTGTAAGTATAAAGATGTTTATTATATGGTTCCTAAGATTGTATATATAGATCCATGCTGGTATCTACTATGCTCCAGGATCGCGTATGGCCCACACCTGTGTCCGTGGTGCTGACCTGATGTACAAGTACTGCGAAGACCACGACTTGCCTGTCGACCGATGTGGCAAGTTCATTGTTGCCTGCAACGAGGAGGAGCACAAGCAGGTCGAGAAGCTATATAGACAAGGCACTGCCAACGGTGTCAAGGGTCTTGAGATCATTGATGGTGAAAAGGTAAGATTGGTTGGTTGGTTGGTTTTGTCGGAATGTATAGACACTAACATCTCTTGCGATAATCAGGTCAAGGAATTGGAACCCAACATCAAGGCATACAGCGCATTGAACTCCCCCAACACTGGTATTGTCAACTATTGGCTCGTCAGTCAATGTATCGCAAATGAGATCAGAGAAAGCGGGTAAACAGCGGGAGTTGGATGTGTAAAGGGAATCTGTAGGACGATAGAAGGCTGATTTTTTTATATTTACATCTCTTAGTCGTGGTGACATCAAGACTTCATTTGAAGCACGCAAGTTCGAAAAGACTGTCGATGGACGTGTGAGAGTAAGTCGTTTGTGTCTTGGTGACCTGGTGACCTGGTGCTCACCACCCTTTAGATCCGTGGTGCTGAAAAGGTGCTCAATGGACCTGTATTGGAAGTCATTGCCAAGAATGTCATTACATGCGGTGGCTTCTATGCCGATCGTCTTTCAGGTCTGACTGGTGGCAGTGTCAAGGCACATCCTATCGTGACCTTTAGAGGTACCTACTACCAGATCAAGAGTGGCATGAGAAACGTCGTGAAGCGCAATGTCTATCCTGTTCCCAGCGGAGGAGGCATTCCCGTCGGTGTTCACTTTACCCCGACAGTAAGTCAAGGCTTGATTATTGGAATACTTGTTGTAAGCTCAAGTCAATCTATAATCCAAATAGGTAGATGTGCGTCGTGGTCACCAAATGATTGTCGGTCCTGGTGCTTGGTAAGCCCGTGAAACCGAATAGGTTGGATACTCATATTTTTTGTTTTGTTTTAGCCTTACTTTCTCAAGAGAGGGATACCGTTTCTTTGACTTTAACATCAGAGATCTCTACGACTCTCTTGTCAACCCTGCCTTTTGGTCCTTCTTTGTCAAGAACTTCTCTGTATCTCTCGGAGAGCTCTACCGTGACTTGAGCAAGAATGCATTCTTGAAGAGTGGTCAAAAGATGATGCCCAGCTTGACTGCTGACATGGTCGAGGAGAGCTTCAGTGGAGTCATGGCACAAGTATTCGAGGTAGATTGGGTTGTGTGCCTTGGTTCAACTAAAAAAATAATAATGTGCTTACTCAAACTGTTATGTTATTAGGAGGGAGGAATTGCTGCTAGCGATTTCATTGTGGAACGCAAGGTTATGGATGGTTTAATTCTCAATCTCCGTAACGCACCAAGCCCGGCTGCAACAGCCTCACTGGCAATTGGAGAAATGGTGTGTGATATTGCAGAGGAGGATTTTGGATGGAAGCGCGAATAGACAAACAAGCATAAATAAATAAATATATAAAGCTCTAGAGATCAATAAATTTACATCTAAGCAAAAAATAAAAATAAAATTAAATAAAAAGAATTAAAAATATAATGAAGGTATGAAGTGAGAGTGTTATGTACAGGAATGAAGGGGTGAATTAGACGAGAGCTTAGAGAACTGATGCTGGTGTGGTATGTTTACTGGAACCACTGGTGGTGTCTTCGGGAACCTCGAGAAGTGTCTCTGGGTTGATTCCAGAGCGCTTCATCCTTTCCATAAAGTCAACAACGCGTGTCATGTCCATGTCTGGCGGGTCACTCTCGATAACAAGCGAAAGAGGCTCCAGGAAATCATCAATCTTGTCAAACGGAAGGTTGCAACAGGCTGCAATCAGTCGTTTGCATTGGATCTCTTTCTCTGAAGGTTGGCTCCGTAAAAGTTCCATCTCTCGCTTGTGTTCGTATTCTGCTTTTATGAATACTTCAATCTGATTCTGTAGCTGGCGTATGTGGCGCTCTAGTTTTTGCTCACGGGCAGACTTGGTGATGGTCAGTTCAGACAGGATCCCAGGCGAGTTGATGGGTTCTTCATCACTCGCTTGGCTGTCTTCATCAAAACTATCAAATCCATGAATGTCCTCTATATCACCATGTCCATCCTCATCATCCTCATCGTTGCTTGCACTGTCATTATCCAGACTGTTCCAGCCAGCCTGCAATGTCTTTTCAAACTTTCGGATCCTCTCTTGGGCCTCTGCCAGCAGCAGAGTGTCATTATGCCGTTGTTGAAGTTCTATCTTTGCCTTTTCCAACTGGTACGTGATTGTCTTTATGCTTTCATTCGCATTCTGTAAAGCACTGTCTCGCTCAGAAAGCTGCTTGTTGAACTCTGCGTCCATGGAAGCAACCAGGTTCTGCACAGCTATAGTCTCTTGTGAATCACTTGTCCTCCACAGCCACTTTCTAACTTACTTGAAACAATCTGAAGACCCTGGGGATTGGGCTTATAGGTTAGGCCAACTGGTGCTTTGGTGGCAGCAGCTTTGGCAGTTGAGGTCTGATATCCATCTTTTTAGCACACGGTGTCTAATATAGGTTTGGTTACTTACCAACTCGGTTTTATTTTCATCCTCGGTCATTATATGTTCTGGAGTCGTAGAATAATCCAAGGATGCCCCATAGAGCATCAGTAAATCGACCATTTCTTTGCACTCTACTCTGGTCGCTATACTAAGAGGAGTATCCTCATTCATGTCTTTGGAATTAATCATGGCTTTTAACTGTTCATCGTCTCTCATTACGCTCAGCAAATGTTGCATATAGTAAATTGCCGCATTAGATCGTCCAAAAACACCAGCCGTAATAGCTGTGTGATGTAGGACAGTTCTATTCTTGTGGTCCGTGATTCTCAAGGACGTGCTGAGAATGTCCAGTAGTTTTGGAAAACAATCATTGTCAAAGCTATCCGTTACCATCACACCGCGCATAAGAGGTGTCTCGCCTGCATAATTGACTCGACAAGTGTTTGCGCCCTTTGTGATTAGCCATTCAACCGTCTGAATCTTGGCCATGGCGACCGACCAATGTAAAGCAGTGTGACCCTGCTCATCAATCACAAGGTCGATATTAATCGATGATAGTGTCTTTGGGTTCTTTAATGCGTCAGGAATAGGTTCGTCTGATAAAAAGATATTCATCAATACGTTGCGTTGGTGTTCATTCTTGGTCGAATTTTCAGAGTCTTTTGGGGCAGATAATTTGAGTCGTTTTCGGCTATGAGGCACCTTTTCGACTGGCAATTGGCGATGGTAGGGGGAGCTTGCGGGTGAATCAATGGTGCAATAGGGAGATGTGGGTGGAGATGTATGGATAGATTGAGTCGAGTCTTGGATAGTGACATTTTGAATACGTCTTGGATTGACGGCTAGAGCCTGTTCTTTAGTTGGCACAAGCTCTTGGTCTCCACTCTCTTCGTAAGCTGCGATATCAAACTCGACCAGGGGAAGAATGAATTCCAGAACCTGGTAGCGCTCAGCAAGCTCCTTTCCCTTGTCCCAAGGAATCCTGCTCATCGACTGATGATGAGCAATTGTGGCACAATCCAGCAAATTCTATACCTCTAGATTGCTTACCATGTACCCTGATACTTTCCATATCCACCCTGTACCTTTTCGTGTTCTCCCGTAAGGACTTCTCTGTCGAGAATCTTTGTTCGTTTACCCTTGTCGATCCCAGCCAGTTTGAGAATCTGAGTGGCATTCATGTATGAATCAGATCGACGTCGCATGATAGCCACACCATGGACTGTCATCTCAAACACATTGACACTACTGTAGACAGCAGTATAAACATCTGTGTCTGAATGTGAAGATGCAAGTGCAACATCCATCAAGTAGAAAAGAAAAAGAAAAAGATGGCCAAAGAGGAAAAGACGCGAAACAGATTAAACGCGTGGCCTGTCCATTGCAGCCGCGTTCTGGCTGCTGGCTGTGGCTGAGCGTGTTAATTACGCCTTCCGCGACGCGTGATATAGACACAAGCTAGTTGGGCTTGCCTAGTTTGCTTTATTAAAAAAAGAAACAAGTACCAAAGAAAAAAAAAGGTTAACATAACTTTGACCTAAACTAACATTCGAGGAAATTGGCTGTCATCAATGTCTCCAAAACAACCTCTGGGTCGACTTTGAATTCAGGAATTTCTGTAGTGGAGCCCTCGTACTGCCATTTGTAGTAAAGATAACGACACACAATCTCTAGGATGACAGCCCTAGAAGAAAAATATATATATATATAAATGAAATAGAGAGATTTAGGATTGCTGCTTGTTTGTGAATTGGTATCAAATATACTTGATGTCACGGAATGGAATCTCACTCTCTACAGATTCCTTAAACTGGACTATATATATAGAGGATTAATATTTTTGCTTTAATTGAAACATTATGCACTTACAAGGACCGAATAGCATATTCTTGATGGTGCCAGAACGCATTGCAGCCTCACGATGGATGACAAACTCAAAGCCATCACTACTAATCAACTTGACATATTCAGAAACACCTTCAATTTCACTCATATTTTTTTCTTTTTTTTTTAAAACAAAGGGAGAAAAGATCAAGGGAAAATCAGGATGAGCACGGGGATTTTTGGTTTTTTATTTATATATATTTTAAAAAAAAATTGGCAGCCTATATCTATCAATCAATCATTTTGTACTGCATTTTGCAGACTATGTTTATTTGATCTTGTATTTTCCATACTAGCAGACAAAGGTTAGATTGTGAAAAGTCTACAAGTATAAATACTTACGTTCTTGGAGGCATCAAATACTTCCCATCGACTGGCAGGAAAGATGTGCTTGTTGCGCTCATACCAAGACCTCTCGACCACTTTACCTGCATGGGACTAGTATAGATAATTGATTTTTAATTAAACAGACCTCTTGAATGTATGTATATTCATGGCATTTACCTCGTCCTTTTCCAGTGTGGCATCGTTGACTAGCCGAACATCGTCGTGGACATCAAAGTTAAACAGAGGCCCAGATTTACCACGGGCCTTGTTGATAATAAAGTCATAAAACGTGTAATGCTTTTCAAACGATGGTTAATTATTATCAGTTACAATTAATCGGTACATGTCTTACATGAGGGATAATCAAATCTTCCTTGACATAAATCAAGTTATCCACATTAACACCACGCAATTGAGGGAACTGCTGGCGACAGGCATCAAGGAACTGCGAGATTGAGTCTCCCTTTTTGCACTGGACAGATTTGCGATGACCACTGCCATCCCAGTATGAGTACGTGATGCTAATCACTTCACCTGTAGGATAAGGAAGACTAGAATCCATTAATTCACTGTCTATATGCTCATGCCAGACTTACTCTTCAACTCCTCTTGTCTCTTTAACCATTCCTTGCGCAATTCTTCTCTCATCTGACGCTCTTCTTCTTCTCTTTCTCGATCAGGAAGGAAACTGGTATCAACAGTAGGATCCTTGAGCATCTTGCGTTTCTTTTGGATCTTTTCCCCTTGTTCTTCCTCTTCTTCCTCTGTTCCTTTTTCGGGTGAAGCATCGACCTTTTTTTTCTCTTTCTCTTTTTCTTCCTCTTCCTCTTCCTCATCCTCAAAAGACAAACGCATCATTTGCTTCTTCTTTCTCTTCTTTCTCTTTTCCTCGCTTTATACAACAGTCGATTAATACATACACACACACACACTCTTTATGATCCATAGTTCATACCCCAATGGCGCGGTCTTTGCTGCCTCTCTCAACTGTTGCTCTTCCAAGTTTTCCTTGATCTTGCGATAGTCTCGCAACTCTGTGAGACCAATGGTGCTGCTCTTGAGTTGGGTCTCAATATCGCCCGTGGTGGTGATGAACTTGTCTGATCCCACGCGCACTTCATTCAACTGTATAGATTCCAAATCAAAAGATTCACACATTAACACCCGGAAAAATATATATATATATAATCGAGAGCTTAAACTTGCAGACCTTTGATATCTTTTGTCGTTCTCTTTCTGATTCTTCGTAGATCTTGCGCCGTGCCTTCTCCAGCATCGTCTGGCGCTGTCCCTCTGCCTTTGAATCCATGGTGTTCAGTAGCAAGCAGGTAAAAAGCAAGCCGTGGCTGAGACTGCGTTTTATTGGCAAGTGAAAAAGGTGTTTGATCCCCCCTCCCCCTCAATACGCTTGTCTCTATTGACTAGAAATAAACTCTAAAGGATAAACCCCTTGTGAATATTGACAGGATCATGTGGCTGTTGTATAATGTAAAAGAGGATCCAGGTAAGGATTAAAGTGAATTTTTTTTCTGCAGTAACCAATTGGCTGATTAGATCAAAAGCCAATCTTGCTCAAGCCCGGAAAGTCCTACATGGTTGGCAGGAATGGTAAATTGATCAGAATGACACCAGGACACTAATGCTGTTTCCTAGATGCCGATATTTCATTTACTGACAAGTCAATCAGTCGAAAACATGCCAGCATATCCGTGGATCCAATAAATCACAAGCCGGTAATATCCTTACGACCTCTATTTTATTTGACGTTAACCAACAGTTTGTTAACAGGGCGCTGTTTTTAGACCCGAGGTAGTGATTAAAGATATTGGATCAAAGTATGGCACAATGGCAAATGGAGAGAGCGTAAAAGAGCCGACTAGTATCGAGGACAATACGATTGTGAAATTTGGTTCTCTCGATAGCGCGGTCAAGTAAGTCAATGATTGTGTTTGAAGTGATTCTTATGGGGGGATTTTTTTTGTTTAGACTCTTGTGGAAACCTCTGGTGATCTGTCGTGCGTCTGTTGGAAGAAGCGAAAAGGAACAGCTGGCCGAGGCTGCTTCCCAGCTAGGTATATTTGTGGTAGGATATCGTGAATTGATTAACAGTTTCTCTTGAATGATCATCCTTTAGGCTTCCGGATCACCAAAGACTGGGATGACAGCTGCACCCACTTGTATGTCAAGGAGATACGTTTTACGCACAAGCTTATACAGTGCCTTGTTCAACTGAAACCCGTCGTGTCATCTTCATGGCTGGCTGAGCTTATGAGCGATTCCAGCAAAACATTTCCAGATTTTGAGAGCAATGCTCCTCCCTTGTCCTCTGATTTCCCAATGACACACACAGCCCCGAATTTCCTGCCTTTGGATCAACGGACTCGAGTATTCAATGGACTTATATTCTATATATTTGGAAAGGATCAGGTAAGATGACTAGTAGCATATAGACCATGGTATTTTGCCACATAATGTAATATATATATATATTATCTTGAAAAAAAAAATCAATAAACACAAATCTAGTTTGATCGCTTGTCTGGAGTGATTGAGGCAGCTGGTGGAAAGGCGATCTTTTGTAGGCCAGGAACACCATTGAGAAGTCCTCTAATTCAATCTAACAAGGGAGTTTTTGTTATTCCTACCAGTGGTATGGATAATGATTCATGGACAGGAGTCGAAAAAAGCCTAAGGAAAACGTAGGTTGGTTATAGAGAGACAGGAAAAAAAAAGTTGTTGATGAGAGTTATGTAGAAAACGAGAGGCCATTAGAGAGGAAACGATTGGGTGGTCTATTGTATACTGCTCACTTGAAAAGATTGGAACCAAAGATGTGCTCCCACAACCTCTAGAGCCCAGTTCTCCAGTAGAGAATACGCGAAAGAGAAAGGCGACTGCGCTTGAAGAAAAACCAAAATATATCGTGCCACCTACAAATGTAGATTTACATGCATCTGCCTCACAACAAACACAGTCTGGAAACCCTCTAGACTCATCCAAAGGTCTGGCAGATATGGATCTTGACCTTAACCTTGACCAAGACCAACACCTTTCCCTAAAAAGCTCGTATGACGAGAAATTAGTTGAGCAGCAGGCAAGCACAGCTGTGGACAATAAGGAACCTACAAAAGAGACTTTTGAAAGACCTGTTGCCTTTACTACATCCATATTGCCTAGATCTTTTATTAAAGACTGCACACCAACTCTCAACGTAAAGACGTTTAAAAAGGTAAGTGAAACCAAGACACTGAATTATACATTAAACATTGACTTTTGCCATGGTTCTAGGGATTCACTTTGGCAACAAACAGTAATTCATCATATGTGCCACTTGTAAATGTCAATAAGGCCACAGTTTCAGGTATATCAGCCATCAAAGCCAGTAAACTGTATACTCAACTTCCTGTAGAGCCAGATGACAGCACTGCAAACCCGTTTTCAGATGTCACAATTGGTGGTGCTCGCCTGAATTCCAAGCGAAAGAGATGAGCCATAATTATCTATAATTTAAACATATCTAGAGCCATTGACATCCACATAATCGTCTGTGCCTTGATGATTATTTATATAAAGTCTAGATGGAACTATCTAATATTTAAATGTCTGTGTACTTAAGAGTTATTGCCTTGAGATTCCAGAGTGTCATGATAATTAAATAATCATTAGACCGTGATTTACTCACCACGATTATAAGAGGTATCTCAAACACGAGGAAGTCAAAGAAGTTGCTGATTCTCTCTCACCAGACAAGCATTTCATTCAATATCCGCTTTACCTTTTTTTATTATTTATTCATCTTTTCTGCAAAGTGCTCTTCATGGTATGGTATGGCAATAGTATGGCCAAACCAACTAATGTCGTCCTAGAGTCTCGTTACGTTCCTTGTTTTGTTCTTGTTGGTGTTTGGTGGGATTGTGTTTGTGCTGTTGTTTGGTGAAGGGCCACAATTAAGACATGGCATTGTTGGAAAGACACATTACTTTTTGACGACTAGATTACCTCGGTTTATAATGTAAGTCAGAATCACTACATTAAAAGATTCTTATGATCCTTTAGATGGTCATTGGAATCTACAATGGGGAAAAGGAATGTGAGGCGTCTAGGAAAAGCATGGATATATTGCTGTGAATCGCGAAACCCATTTTTACAGGTATGGTATATTGTCTTTATTATTAAATGCAATAATAATAAAATAATAATAATAATAATCATTTTTGTTTTGTTTTGATATAGATCTTGTTTCTATTCTTGACTGGCTCGTCATTTACGCTATTCTACTACTTTGCAGTGCCTCATATCCCTGGGCCTTACCTGGGAAGAATTCATCAGTAAGTTTGCAAGAGGATCAATAGATATTTATGCTTTACCATAGATTCTTTATTCCAGCACATATGGCTACTCTCTACTACTTTTATTACATGGCATGCACTGCGGACCCGGGCATAATTACTGCCAATAACCACCAGAGCTACATGGATCATTACAAGTACGACCATCTGTTGTATGAGCCCAAGGAGTGTACTACTTGCAAGCGACTCAAACCAGCAAGATCCAAGCACTGTTCAATGTGCCACGCATGTGTAGGACGATCTGACCATCATTGTGCTTGGATCAATCGATGCGTTGGTGTAAATAACCACCGATACTTTTTCTATTTCTTGTACTCTTTGATACAACTGTGTACCTATGGCACCTATCTGTGCTTTGAGGTCTATCGTGGATTCATAGTAGAATGGGGATTGGAGAGTGCAACTGTCTTTGACCACAAGACAAAGACCCAGCGTCCCATAACCTTTCGCCAGGCCTTGACAGTAAGTCTTTAGATGCCAAAAAGAAGAAGAAAAAAGGTTACCAAGTTTAAATAAATAGCATGTTATGCACCAAGACCGTCTCATTGGATCTCTTGGCATCCTGGCCACTGTGGTTGCAGTAGTTGTGTTTTTATTCCTTGCGTACCAGTAAGTTGAAAAAAAAATAGGTTGCCAACATTGACACTTTGCTAACCCTATCCAGACTATATCTTGCCGGACGGGGCATGACCACCAACGAAGCATTCAAATGGGAAATTATAGAAGAAGACATTGACCGCGGGGTGTTTTATGCAGTAGAAGAACCGCCTACTTCTTCTAAGCGTAAAGACGTACACAGCCAACAATCACCCAAGGAGCAAAGGATCAAGAGCTTGAGTGAATTGGAGAATATTTATGACTCGGGTTTTGTGTCAAATATCAAAAGCGTTCTTTTTCCTCCCAAGTTTGGCAAGCCGTGACATGAGATGTGCTAAGAATGACGTGAAATAATAAAAATACATATATAGCACATATATATGCTATATAAATCTTACGCGCCAATATTGATTGAAACATTTAAAAACCAAAAGTGTCTGATAATCTATATTGACAACTCTTTCTTATATATATTTCTTTTATAAATCATGGTTGGCGACTGCTGTCTTATTCTCATCATCATCTTACTGCCTCCTCTGGGAGTGTTTCTGATGCACGGCTGTGGTGCAGATTTCTGGATCAATCTGTAAGCCAACTATCCTATAACTTGCCCTAACTCTTGTCTCTAGGTGTCTGACCCTGCTCGGCTATCTTCCAGGTAAGTTTATTGTGGGGATTTAAATGCATACTAAGCACTGTGTAGGCCATATTCATGCCTTTTACCTCTTGATCAAGCAGAGAGACGAAAAGCGACTCCAGGGTGGTTATCCTGCACCCGCAGGATATGGTGCAGTGCCTAATTAGACACACTTTTGTGTGTGTGTGTGTTTGTAAATCAACCCTCAAAAACACCACTTTTTATATATATATACCTGCACAATCAGATTGAATGAACCTTGATATTCGTGTTTCTCTCTGGGCATCACCAAAAAAAACAAACTTTCTTTATTCTCCTTTTACATCTATATTATTATTATTCTTATTACTTTTCGTAAAATAAACTCAAACCCAAAGTGTCACAAACTCGGTCAATAAAAACCTCAACTTTTTCCCCACACACCTCTTTTGGCCCTTACTTTTAATTTCTCTTACAAATCATGGCTCCAGAACGAGTATTTGTTGTAGGCGTTGGCATGTCCAGATTCATCAAGCCTCGTGGAAAGGTGGACTACACTGGTAATTAAATAAAATAATCTTGGCATCAACTGAAATACTTTGGCAGAGTTTGGACTAGAGGCTTCGGTAAAGGCCCTGAATGATGCCGGCCTTACCTATGACTCTATTCAGTTTGCGGCCTGTGGTTACGTGTTTGCAGACAGCACGGCTGGCCAGCGTGTGCTGTACCAGTTGGGAATGACCCAGATTCCCATAATCAATGTCAACAACAACTGCTCAACTGGCTCCACTGCTCTTCTCCAGGCCCGCAATGCAGTTGCATCTGGATCAGTTGAATGTGCAATGGCACTTGGGTTCGAACGCATGGCTAGTGGATCTCTGGGAGTAGTATTTTCTGATCGCACAAACCCTCTCGGTAAAACAATTTAGGCTTAAGGCTATATGATACGCACACACACTGGTTTTTAACACTGTCGCACCATCTACCCCCTTTTAAGACCACGTCAGTACAGTAATGGTCTCTGAACGTGGATCTACACAGGCTCCTTATGCTGCCCAGATATTTGGAAATGCGGGTCTTGCTTACATGGAGCGATATGGGGCAACACCTCGCCACCTTGCAAAGATTGCAGAAAAGAACCATCGCCATAGGTAATCAGGAAAAATGGAATGGAAATCTACTGACAATCCTAGTTCAAACAACCCCTATTCTCAATTCCAGACCATCTATACCCTCGATGAAATCGAACAGTCTCCAAGCGTATTTGGTCCATTGACAAAGCTGCAGTGCTGTCCTACATCAGATGGTGCCAGCTGTGCTATTGTCTGCAACGAGGCATTTGTAATCAAGCATGGGTTGGCTGACCAGGCAGTCGAAATTGCTTCTCAAGTCATGGCCACAGACTCTCCTCGCATGCTGTCCACAGACGGCATAGAGTGGGCTGGCTCAGACATGACTCGTCGTGCTGCCGCCGAAGCATTCGAAAAGGCTGGCATCACTCCTAATGATGTCCAGGTTATTGAGCTCCATGATTGCTTCTCTGCCAACGAGGTAGGCTTATTTGTATGGCCTTCATTTTGTTTGCTCATCATAAATAAACCTTAGCTATTGACCTATGATGCACTTGGCTTGACACCCCCTGGAAAAGCACACACACTCATTGATTCTGGAGACAATACCTATGGTGGTAAATATGTTATTAATCCTTCGGGTGGACTAATTTCCAAGGGACATCCTCTTGGTGCCACTGGACTTGCCCAGTGTACTGGTAAGATTAGTTTGCCAACTATTATTGGATCATGATTGTGTCTATTGGCTCATGTGTGTGTACCTAGAACTTGTCTGGCAGATCCGTGGATGGGCTGGAGATAGACAGGTCGATAATGTAGAGTATGCACTACAGCATAATGTTGGTTTGGGTGGTGCAGTGGTGATTACTATCTACAAGCGTGGTCAGGTCAAGCAGCCCAAACCACTCACTAGCTATAATCCAGTAAGTAGGAGGATATTATGGACATAGCATTCAAATGCTAATTGGTCACTACTATAGGGCTGTGAGGCGCGCTATATTACCAAGGAGGATTTCGAAAAGGCAGCTTCCAAGCCAGAAAACAGAGCAGCCTTTTTCGAGTCAAAGCTCTAAACTAAACAGGTTCAGGACAATGAGAGAATAAAAAAGAGTATCTTGAGTGTGAGTGTGTGTGTGTTTTTTTTGGTATAGAGTCTCAGGTCTCATTCTGTACGAGACACCATTAAGATGATTAGATATCTTTCTAAAAATAGTATGGTACACATAAGATGAAATATTAATGACGATAATCTGCTTGTGCAGTGTCCGTCTTTGCATATATAGAATTATGTAATGACTGCAACTGAGCTCTCGTGAGAAAGTTGTATTAATTTCCAAGCCATTTTATTAGGCTCTACATCGTTTATTGGATTAGAGCTACTATTGTTCAATATTGCAGACTAGAGCGACATGTGAGCTTGTTCTTGGTAGAATGTGTATTTAGCAGACATTCCAAACGACTTGAAATAATTAATGTATTTTCAAAAAGACATGCCTGTATTACCATGATATATCTAATGGTCCCAGTATATTTTATTCTTATTTCTATTTTGCAGTACAAATGCAAATACAAATAGTATAGTATATTGTGTGTAAAGCCCACTTGATCAGTGATTACACACCATCTATTATCGATCAACTCATCATAGACAACCAATTCTGGTCTAGGATGAGTATTAAGCGTATTCCAAGATTAACAAGACGAGGCGTTTCAGGATTGTGCTTTGGATGTGGCTTGGACAACGTCTTTATTAAAGACGTTAATAGACACTATATATGTGCACAAAAGGTTCTCAATTGGCACAGCAATGTGGGTGGGATGGCTTATTGGTATAAGATGTATTGCACATATCTTTAAATAGGGCAAAGACATTCATCACATTGCATGTCCTCTCATATACAGATTATGCTTGCACCAGCCAGCCACCAGAAATGCCACCAACAATGCCCAATCCGGCTACAAAGTATAATTATTACAGAATATTTCATAGACACAGAGACACAGGGACACAGAGACTAATTACCAGCCCCCCCTTTTATATATACATTCTATTAAATGGCTAGATTGAACTGCCTTTGGTTTTGGGGTTAAACTGGCTTGGGTTTAAGCTAGTTTCCAAGGAGTTTTCTATTATTTTTTTTCAAGTTTATATATATATATATATATATATATTAATAAGATAAAAAGACCTCTGGCCTTACCAAAACAAGCCTCTCGTGGTAATCGAAATCGACGCCTCCATCCCTCTTATAATAGACTCTCTCTCTCTTTGACTATCTTTACCTTTATCTTCTTTAAAATTAACAACAATGCAGAAAATAAAAAACGCATTTCACACTAAACCACAAGCTATCCCAGACAATCTCGCTTCCTCAACAGAATCTATACATTGCCAAGATTCCAAAAAGAAGAGCCGCTTCTCATTGTTTATGAAGCCGTCAACCTCTGGACCAAAGCTCATATTAAACCCAAGAGAATCTATCTCCCGAAGATCCTCACAGAGTACCCCTACTCATCGCACATCAATGTCTTTTATGAATACGGCTGCCAGACAAGAGCCGTCTGTATGTGCGGGTATATTGTTTGGTTTGCAATCTACTAATCGCTAATCAAACCTTTATTATTATTATTATTATTATTATTATTATTATTATTATTATTATTATTATTATTATTATTATTATCTTGTAAATAATCAGTCGGCGTCTCTGCCTAAAAGATCAAGCCAGCCAGATTTTGTACCAACCCCCATCATCAATACTACACACTCGGATCAATTGGATCACCCAGAGTCAAGTCAACCCAAAGACAGCTTGGTGGACAAGGATGAATATCTGCATCTAGGTATGCAGTGTCATGAAAGAGGCGAACTCGAACAAGCAACACAATACTGGAGATTGTCTGCAGAAAGCGAGTCTCCCCTGGGATTATTGTTCTATGGCATTGCACTGAGACATGGTTGGGTATGCCTGGAAGCTTGGACGAATTGAACAAGGACTGATGGGAAGCATTTGATTGCCTGTAGGGATGCAAAAAGGATCCTACTGTTGCAGTAAGGTACCTCCAGAGAGCACTGGAGCATGCAAAATATGATCTATTGACTGGTATTGCACAATCTGCAATGGTTGCTAAACATGAGTTGGTGCTGGCCATCTATGAACTCGGTGTATGCTTCCGTCATGGCTGGGGGGTAAGTCTTTAGGCAAATGAACCAGAGGACTCACTCAACATTTGACATAGGTTCCAAAGGATCTCAAGATGGCTTCGACATATTTTGAGATTGCAGCTGGCCTGGGGGACCCTGATGCTATGAATGACATTGCATCCTGTTATTATCATGGACATGGTGTGAAAAAGGATATGTACAGGGCAGCAAAGTACTATCGAATGGCCGATTGTCAGGGCGGGGGTCTGATAGGTAACTCATGGATCTGGAAGGACAAGTACAATGTGGTCGATGGGCCAGATTGGGACCCAAGTAAACATAATTAAGCAAGACTTTGGCAGGCCCCAGTCTTGCCAGGTGCTGTATTCATAATTTTACATTTATTACATATACTATTCTTCATTTGGAATTAAAGAAAAAAAAATAATCAAATTGGCAGTAGACTGCGCTCAAAACATCATTTTTATTATATTTTATTATATATTATATTATATATTTATTGCTGTTGATCTCTAGAGTCTGTGCGTAAGAATCCCCCAGGTCCTGGCTGGTTTATATTTAATACGCTATAAATAGACTCTTTATTAATTGGCCTTTCAAAGGGGTATTTATTGATGCTTTATTCCAATACGAATTCCATAATCTCGGTAATTTGTTGTCTAGGACTGCTTTACATGGACTGCAGTAGAGATCTGACTGGCGACCTTTTGGTAAGAATCAACCAGCATTGCCAATGGCAAGAAAAAGTAAGGGCCATAAAACATGTACAGGACACCAATGGTAGACAGGGAAAGGTTGTGCTCTGGGTTAAACCACATGTCAACCATGACAGGCAGCACGGTAGTCATCACATGCGAGGCATAGACTATGGTTGCCACATTAGATGCAATATTCAACAAACCGTTTACTTACTTGCAAGCCCAAGACGAATAAGAGGTGTGTCTTTGAAAATGGTTAATTACTAACAATCGTATTGGTCTCGACTTACTATAGTACAGTCCATAACACGCGTAGATAAAGAATGGCAGCTGAACAAACGCCTCACACATCACAAACGACAGAAACCAGTACTTTGTTGGACCGGCCAAAAACGGATCACCGAATTGGTCAACGTACCAGACGATTACATTTTTCAGAAAAAGAGGTACCAGAGATGATGGGTAGATGATTTGGAGATCTATAAAAAGAGTGGTCGGAATGTGTATAGCAAAATACGTAAAAAAGATGAGATCCAATCGTCTCTCTGAGAATCTAGTCATTGGAATCTTTAACAAATAGATGTAGAGCAGGACGGATAAAATACATTATATATATATATATATAATATATATAATATATTTATTTATTTATATAATTATTATAATACACTATAATATACATATATATACATGTATAGATTGTATTATGTTACGATGCCTGCTCGCCTCTTTGAGCCTCCAACACTTCTGACATTGCTTCATAGGCCTATGATTGTATTAGTACCCCCCCTTCTAGACCACAAATCCAATCAAATCCAATTAATTCTCACCATCTTCATGTGTGCTCTTATGCTGTCTGCTTCCCGAGAGAGCTTTTCAATGATACTACAGAGACTATTTGAGTATTGTTTTCAGACAATTCGGTCTTACCTTGAGAGCTGCTTTTCCTTTTTGCCAATAAAGACCAATGCTTCATCAAGGGTGAATTGGACATGGAACTCAAACCCGACATTCAGATAAATGTACTTTGTATCCTGACTATGATTGTTAGGCTATTTTATCTAGTGCCAAAGAGACATACATGTGGGCCTGAGCATAGAATTGAGATCCCAGATCAACCAGGGTCTTTAATTCTGTCAATTGATTAGATTGGATTGACTCGATCTGGATCTTCAACTTTTGACTTGTCAAATGAGTGTCTGGGTGCTATTGATGGTGTGGCTTACTATTCAGAAAGAGAATCAAGGACGGCATCGCGTCTGTCGAGGACGATCTTGAGGTTTGGTTTTAATTTGAGGTTGATAAACTCATCGTATTTCTGCAATACAGCATCAAGGGATTCTTCCTTGGCCATCTTGTTATTGTTGTTGAGAGAGGGGCAAACAAGCGTTGGTCTGTTTAAGGATATTTTCAATCGCCGCATACAATGAGGGTAGCTCATTTCAAGCAGGCCAAGGGCGCGTGTAACAAAGGTGCAAAATTAATAATAATAATAAAAATAATAAAAATAAAAAAGAAACGCACAAGCTTGTGTGTGAATGAGCAACTGAGGGGATTCCAATTGCCTGCTTTCTTCTTCTCTCTTTTTCTTTCCTTTTTCTTTCTTTCAATATGGAGTCCTTCACTACCCCCACCCCCACCACTCCTTTCGAGCATGCTCTAGAAGCCCCCAAGCTGCCCTCCAAGCCAGAATCATTTGATTATTCGGACGGGGCCAGCAGTGGGTCCATAGACACCATTGCAACCGAAAAAACCAAGCAGGACCCACCAGCAGTAGGCAGACGCCGTCGAGCCATGACCGTAACCCAACAGGGCCGGCCAACCATCAACACAAGCGAGCCAGAATCCGAGTCCGAGTCGGAGGAATATGTTTCTGACGATGAATCGAGCTGGGCAAACGAAAAGGCTGGAGAGCCACACTCTCCACTCAATAATGGTTTGACTATCCAGGACCAGATCCATGGTCTACAGGACATTTCATCTTCGATAATGGAAGATTCAGACTCCGATCCCGAAGATATTGTCAAACACCTCTCTCGCCAAAGCCAGCGATCAACAGTGTCATCCTTAAGTTCATTTGTCTCTAGCAATTCAAAGTATGATATGCTTCTGGCCCGGCTCGGCACCCGCGAAACTGGGTCACCCGAGGCAAGGTCATCCCAGGAATCCAGCCACACCCTTGATTACCAACCCGATTCTCTCATCAAGGGAGACGAGGAATTCGACTGGGGTAATCTATACAATCAACCCACCACCCTTCATAGGCCTCACACTATTTTATCTAGACTTTTGGTCAAAGGTCATCGCGGACTTTAATAGCGTTGCCAAGTCTGAGCCCAAAGTGCTGTCATACCACATCCAACGAGGAATCCCACCAAGCGTACGCTGTATGGTGTGGGAACTCTTGACAAAATCAAAGGATCCCCAGCTGGAAGACCAGTATATGCAACTTCTTGGCGAAGAGTCTGTCTATGAGCAGGCAATTGCCCGCGATCTCCTAAGGACATTTCCGGAACACGATTTCTTCCAGAGTAGAGATGGTCAAGAAGCTCTTTTTAATGTCGTAAAAGCCTACTCATTGTACGACAAGGAAGTCGGCTACTCTCAAGGTCTTGCACATGTTGCCGGTCCACTTCTCTTGAAAGTAAGCCTATTTTTTTTAGTTTGTTTGTTGATTATTTGGTTTTATGGCTCTAAAAAAAACCCAACCCTTATCGCATCTCTAGATGCCAGAAGAAGAGGCGTTTTGTGTATTGGTACAGCTGATGAACCGCTATGGTCTACGGGGCAACTTCTCTCCCCAGCCGGAACTGCTTGCCCAGCGTCTCTTTCAACTCGATGGCCTGCTCGCTGACCATCTTCCCCATGTCCGTCGCCATTTTGAGGTCCAGGGTGTGCAAGCCAACATGTATGCCACCCAGTGGTTCCTCACCCTCTTCACCTACAAATTCCCCCTCGAGGTCATCTTTAGACTTTACGATGTAATCTTTTCAGAGGGCATCGACGTTGTCTTTAGATTCTCCCTTGCACTCTTGGAAAAGAACCAGTCTAAAATCCTCGGTCTCGATTTCGACCACCTTATACCCTTTTTAAAAAACGATCTTCTTGAAGTATATAATGCAAGTATCTTATTTAATTCATATTTACTCTTTGACTGATAATGTACACTATAGGAAAACTCCAGTCTGTTTATCCACGACGCTTTCCAGATTACCATTGCACAAAAACGTCTCGAGAAATTGGCCAAGGAGTACCAAGTCGAAGCTGCCCGAGCAAACTCTGAAGCCGAGGCAATCGAAGCCATGCGACGACAAAATAAGGCCCTGTCCGAAACTGTACGCCAGCTTGAAATCCACATTACTGACCTCAACAAAGGACACAAGGAGGTTGCTACAGATCTCATTAGCACAAAAATGGAGATTGCGCGCTTCCATGACGAAAACGACGCTCTCAGACAACAATCCTATGATCTCAAGAAAGCTTTGGAGACAATGCCATTCGAAGTCGAGCAGCGAGTAAAGGATGAAATGGAAATATTGGCTACAAAGAATGCTGCTCTTGTTGAACGCAATTCGTCTTTAGAAGACCAGTTGGTGTACATGGAGAACATGGTTATAGATATCAAAGTCAAGTATGCGGACAGTGAGAACGAAAGAGAAACACTACGACAACGTCTTTCTGAACTGAAACGCTTAATGGGTTAAAAAGACGATTAAAGACAAACAGGAGCATGGAAATTGAAAGATGGCTCTGCGGATGTTTAGTAAATCTATAGATACCATGAGTATATTCACATGTATTCATACACAAATTCTGTATTTTTTTTTGGTAATTATGTAAAGTGTGCAGGCAGACCAAGTTTTTATATAAATTGATACGAATACTGGAAACTATCAAAGAGAAAGTACATGAAATACAATCGAAAGACCAATTTCAACTTGTAATAGAAACACCAAGACCATATTAATCTTTTGGGAGATTCTTGATACACTCCCTTATTACACTCCGCCCGTCAAAAAACCAAAAAAGTCTGACGTAGGCTTTTTGTGAGGATTGTAATTAGTTCTTCATACACTCCCTCAATACACTCCCATCAGGACATCAAAAAGACTAATGTAGACTTTTTTTTGTAAAATGAATTTTAGTACTGTAATTGATATAATATATTTTTTAACTCTTAAAAAGGACCGAGTAGTCGACACTGTTGCATGTCTGAGGGAATGCCTCTCTAATTCGAACATGGTCAAAGTTGAGAGTTGGCTTATCGAATTTCTTCATTCGGCCTGTAGGAGTACGCTGAAATTCAACGTAGTAAAAGTGTGAAAAGGAAAGAAGGAGTGTGATCGGATTGTCTGCAGATGTTAATTCCATGTGAATGAGTGGCCAATAAACCTGAGATTCATGGTATGCATTCAGTTTGCCCGTGGTTCTGACAGAATGTTCAGAGTACGTGTAAATGATGACAGGTCTTTGGTATGTGTCAGCAACAATTTGAGGGCAGATAAAGGTGCTGAACCACAAGGATAGATCTGTTTGCCCCAAACAAGGCGATTTGCTTGACTGAAGTCTGTTGATCATTCTCTCCTCTTCATACTGGGCTACAGCATCTGTGACAATTGCTTTGTATAGAGTGTCTTTGTATCTCATATACATCTTGAGCATATCGCCTTTTACATCCATCCATTTGCATTGGTCCTTGTGTACACCAAAACTGACAGCTCGAAAGCCACAGTTACCATCAGCACCAACACTATGAATGGCAGCAATTGCATTTCTAGTTGACTGCGAGTGTATCCATTGGAACGGAGCATCTTTCTTTGCATTGCGATATGTTTGCAAGCTAAGTGAAAATAGGCCCAATATTTAGTTGTTTTTAAGCACTGTTTTTAGTCTTTACATACCTATCATAGGCAGAGGAGTGATGAGATAAATCTCCTGTGGCACTTGTTGTATCCTCTTTGGCTTTAATGGCACTTTTATCTGGATAAGAAAAGCTACCATCAACGGCACGTACAAGTAATGTCAACTTTTTTTTTGTTCGAGGTTGACATGTCTTTTTTCAATCTCCAACTGTCTTTTCTTCTTGTTGTGCTCCTCTTCTTCTTTTTTAATTTTTCTTTTTTTTGGATTTCTTTTTTTTGGCTTTCATCAAATAGCTCTTGGAGGATTCTCAACCGTCCTGTTCCACTCTTGACACCTCTCTTTGACTTTCTGCCTTTACGATTGGTGTTGGTGGAAGGAGGCATCAAGAGATCCATATTGATAGCTGGCTTAAGAATCATGACCTCTGTTTTCTCCAAAACTTTGATCGCATCAGAAATCTCTTGCTGGGTACTGTATAAAGTGACAGTGTTGTATATCCCATGAAGGAGTTGCTCTACACGTGCCATTAGGACCTCTTTGTTGGATGGACAGACCTTTTTCAGATCTGGATTTTATATAAAAAACACGAGTAATTAAACCAAGAACAAGAGTTTCAAGAGATGACCAATATAATTTTGTATACTTACTTTCATCAAATTGATCAGCATCTCTTTCGCTTTTCAACAAAACACTCGTGGGATCAGTTTCATCATCATCGGAATCTTCAGTGTCTTCAACCACCTCAAAATCTTCACCTAATAAAAATAAACAGATAATCATAAGGGTTTAGCATTTATATAATAAAAAATTCTCTTTCCTTACTACAAGAATAGTCCTTATCGTCGTTCTGAGCAGAGGAAGTTGGCTCAGAAACCAAAACAGAGTTGGCAGTAGAATTATTTGCAGATTCTATTATTTACATAAAAATAAAAGAAACACATGAAGCAATTAATTTAAAGAGTTATTTATGGGCATTTGGGAGGCATTCATAGAAGCGCAAATAAAAGTATGTAATATGATTTATGGGTTATTAAAATTAAGCCTTTAATAAAGCATATATAATAGCCAAGTTTTATAAAAGTTGTGGTTGTCAGGTTTATTTGGGTTTTATTTCCAAGAAAAAACAAGGTCCCTCTTTATCATAAATTGGAGTTTTACTTTCTTTCAAAGATACTCTGATAGTATACTTACCTGTATAAATGCACCCCTAGAAGCCTACATAGATTCTCAGCACTTACCTAAGTTTTCTTTGCTCTCTAGATCAGGCTCAACAACACAGATGAGAGGGACATTCTCTGTTTTCTCTTCAAAGTCTATGTAAAGAAATATCAGTCAGAACATATTGTGGTAATTAAGGGTTTTTAGGGAACTTATAGATACTGTGAGAGTGTTATTTATTGAAGAAAGAATATTATGGTGGTTTATATAGTTATTATTCTAGTTCCCTTGTTCTATTAATCTCTATTGTGTAATGGTCGGTTATCACTGTAGTAGTGTGAAGTGTACGTGTGCCTGGTGTGTAACTGCTCCTGGGATGTTATCTTGCCATGGTCATTAGCAAAGAGGAACCAGATATTGGTTGTGGAGTTTGTATTTCACTCAAATGTGGTGTGTATACCACATTACCCCCTTCCAGGTTGAATAACCGTTTCGCAGAGGTTGAGCTACTTTAAACTGAAAGGACCATGTTAGCGTCTTGTGCGTTTGCTTTGGCGTGTAGGTGTATGCTGCTGTTTGCGGCGTTTGCTAATGTACGTTGCATTGACTGTGCGTGTCTGATTTAGTAGTGTCTTGTCTGTTGGTGTTGTACCAAGTCGATCCCAATAATCCGCGATAGGTTTAGGGCTGCCAAAGGATTCTGGGTCTTGCCATGTATCATCCTTTTCTTCATAGCCTTCCCATCTAACTCTATATTCGTATTTTCCTTTGGCCAGTTCTCTGTGTGCTACGACTGCTCTGACTGTAAAGTACTCTTTACCGATTTTCTGGACTTCATCAAGTGAGACGAGTTTGTCCTGTGAAATTAACTTGAGTTGTGACGGTGGATATTCTCTGGGCATCAGCAGTCCTTGTTCATCCATGAGGACGTAAGAACCTCCCTGTTTCTCTCTGACTACAGTATATGGACCTTGGTATGCTGGTTCCAGTTTACCACGTTGTAGTTCTTTAATCATGACTTGGCTATTAGGAGGGAATTTTATCATCCTGTACTTATTGTCAAACTTGCCCTTTTGTGCATTAGTCATTGCTTTTGCTCTTTCAGCGATTGCCGGAAATACAATGTCTGCCATGTCTTTGATGCGTTTTTGCAATTCGTCTTCTGTGAGAGCTGGAACTGATGGATCATCGGTGTAACTTTTGAAACCGTTCATTGCTCTGGCAAACATGAGGTTGTAAGGAGCCGTTCCATTACGCTTTGTTACTTTGGCATTCATTGCTAGCTGTATGCTAGGCACATAGAGGTCCCAATCTCTGGTCGCTCCTTTTATGCATTTCTTTATGGCATTCGTTGATGTTTGTACCCAGCGTTCGGCGACACCGTTTGCTCTAGGGTGATAAGGCGTGGCTAATCTGTGGTCAAATCCAGATGCTTCAGCTAGTTTCTTCATAAGTGAGTTTACGAACTCTTTGCCATTGTCTGATTGTAGGTATCTAGGGAATCCGAAATTACAGAAGACGTTGATTACAGTGTTCACTATGGTGTCCTGTGTCTTATCAGGTATTGCACGTAATACACAAAATCTTGTGCAAATGTCTACCATTACGAGTAAGTAGTTGTTACTGTTATGTGAGGTCGTGAAAGGGCCTGCGAGGTCGATAGCCCAATGGTCGCATGGTAAATATGCATGAATTGGTCGTAGAGGGTGATAACCTTTCTTTGCTATGTTATACTTTTGGCACTCTATACAGCTTTGTACTACCTTGACGGCGTCTCTGTGTATGTTTGTCCAGTGTATGCCTTCGTTGTGAAGTGAGTTTGTTATGGCCTCTGCTCCAAAGTGTCCAAAAGCATGTGCTTTGGTGAGAAGGTCTTCTCGTTCACTCTCTGGTGGGGTTAGCATTTCATTGTAATTGTTGTTGACTAGCGTTTGTTGCCTGTTGATGACCATTTTTCGGCCGCTGTGAGGTTCTGCGTAGTCATTACCCCCTTCCAGCTCTTTATCCGTAGGAAAAAGGCGTGATAATTGGTCGGGTAGGATGTTGCTGAGACCAGGTAGATGGAGTACCTCAAATGAATATTCGAGTATAGTGTCTAGCCAGTTTATCATCATAGCATTGGCTATCTTTTGTGTGTGAATATATGTGAGCGCTTTGTGATCGGTATACAGGGTGAATGGATTACCCCAGAGGTACTTGTGAAATTTGTTTAGTGCATATATAACGGCGAGTAGTTCACGTTTAGTAGTTGAATAGTTGCGTTCACTCTTGGATAAGGCGCGTGCCATGAATCCTATATGCCTAGTTTCGCCATTGATAACTTGGTAGAGTACAGCTCCTATGCCTACGTTGGATGCATCTGTTGCGACACTGAAGGGATACTTCAGGTTAGGGTAACACAAAATTGGAAGCTTGAGTAATATTGCTTTGAGCGTTGTGAAACTTTGGGCATGCTTATCAGTCCATATGTGCTCCAGGGTACCCTCATTGCGAAGCTGGTCCAGGGGTGCTGTGAGTTGAGCGACATTGGGAATATGCTCTCTGAAGTAATTGATAACGCCCAGAAAGCGTTGTATGTCTTTTCCAGTGCTGGGAAGAGGCCACTCTTGTATGTTACTAACCTTTCGTGTGTCTAACGATATACCTTTTTCCGATACGCAAAAGCCTAGTAGAAAGACTGCTCTTTGTGCGAAATGGCACTTTTTTGGGTTTAATATGAGATTTACTTTAGTGAGCTGTTGTATTGCCGCATTCACATGAGCTGTATGTTCCTGCATGTTGCGAGAAAACACTACGATATCATCCACAAACGTGGTGACGAAGGGCATGTCTTGAAAGACGATGTTCATAACTCGTTGGAATTTAGAAGAGATGGGCTTCAGTCCAAATGGACAACCGCGAAACATGTATTGTCTTCCTTTGAAAGTAAATGTTGTCTTTGGTCTGTCTGGTTTGTACACCTCAAAACGATGGAAGGCACTCGTAAGGTCTAGGGTTGTAAATATGACCGCATCTTTGAGTGTGTGGAAGATATCCCTGATTAAAGGTAAAGGATATCGGTCTTCTTTTAGCAGTTTGTTGATGTGTCAAGGGTCTAGGCAAGGTCTTCTGTCTGTGTAGTTGCCAAACATATCTTTCTTGGGAGCTAGTGTAATTGGGCTGTTCCATGCTGTGTCATTGGATGCTACCTCAATTGTACCATTGGCTAACCAAGTGTTCACCGTTTCTTGTATTCTGGGTTCGTACACCACTGGTAAAGGGTACTGTCGTCTGTAGGACGTAACTCCAGCTGGTGTGTCAATATGTATTACAGATTCAGGAATTGTACAAAATGATGTCTTTGGTATAAGTTTGTTGGCTTCTATCAATGCTTCTATCGATCTCATAAACTGATTGTGTTCATCACTTGTGCCTGCAGGTGAATTATTAGGCTCGGGCACATCGTTGGGTATGTCTTTTCGTGATGAATCGATGTTTTGATCATCCCATTTAGTGGCTAAATTTGTGATAGTCATACCCAATTTTGGCATTAAGTCTGTGCCAATGCTTATCTGGGTGTCTAAGGCTAAATTCATGATAATGAAGCTATGTTGTAATGTCTTATTTTTGTATGATAGTATAACATTATCTACTGATCCTAGGTGTTCCGCTACATTGCCTTGTGAGGCTAAGTATATTTTTTGTTGGTGTAAGACCTTTTTATTTGTGTTAAGATGAAGGGATTGAGCTAGTTGGGGTGAGATAAAGGAAGCATTCTCCCCCGAGTCTACCAGTGCCCATGTCCATTCATTCTGTACAAGTATAGGAACGTATAGTGAGCCATTGTTATAGGAAGGCGGTTTATTTTCATTATCATTATTGTTGTTTTTTATATGTGAAAGGTGTTTACCTTGTGCTTGTATGTTCAAATGACTGAGGTTGACCTCAATCCTGTCATTGACTGCTTCTTCTGCTTGGACCAGTCTGGTGCTACGGTTAGCAAGAACTGGGGTCTTGACCCGCGACGATTGGAACTCTGGACATCTGTGCCCATGTACATATGGTACCTTCTTGCAATAATAGCACAGGTTTACTGGTCTGGGTCCATTAGAAGTGGCGGTCTTGGGTTCTTTGGATATCAGACCTTGGAGCAACTGACACTCCTCACGGGTGTGTCTTCCTTTTGGATGGACTGGGCAACCACCAGTGGTGCTACTGTTACTCTTGCGTCCAAAGCGGGGAGTACCTTTGCTTCTTTTGAAAGTGCTGTTCTCTTGATATTCTTCTTGCCGCCGTTTGTGTCCACCAGCCCAGCGTTCTTCTTGGGACCGGGTTTCTGATTCTTCTCCACTGGTAGCGATGACTAAAGGGATTACTTGGTTGATATCTTTTGGAATTGTCAAGCCGTAGTGTTGAGTGAGTGTCTGCCAGGCTTTTTCTCTGGTTGATTTGGTGAGGGATGATACAAACAGCCAAACCAATTCTTCTCCGTTTTGCAGAGCTGCAGCGTGTGCCGCGTCTTGATATCTTTCTGCATAGGCTCGTACCAGCTCTCCTGGTTCCTGGATGAGAAATCTCATCTCATGCCTTTTCATCCATAGATGATAAGGGTTTCCATATTCTTGTTCCATTTGATTGCAGAATTCTCTCCAAGTGAAGTTCTTTCCAGCCTTGGTGCATTGGAAGGATATTCTCTGGTTTTCATCGCAGGTTAGCCAGAACAGTCGCTCCCAATGTTTATCAAATGATAGGTTGTGCGCTCTCAATTGCACCTCAAAGTCGTTGAGGAAGGAACGGATGGACTCGTGTACTTTCTTTGTGGGTTGTCTGAGAGGACCTCCTTGTAGTTGAAATGCTGGTAAATTCTGGGGAACAAACGAGTCTAACTTGCTGGTTTCTTTGCGGTTTTCCTTTTTGCGCTGCAGGTTACGTATGACTTCTTCTGCTGAGGCATCAGCCAGGGCTTCTTGGGCCGACAGAAAGGCTTCCCATCGGGCATTAGTGTTGTTTACAGCTGATTGTGCTGTGTTTAGGTCCTCTGCTGTGGACTTTGGGTTTGATAGGACCTTGAGAAGGTCTGCCGAAGCATTTTTGCGACGTATGTCAAGGTCGGTGCCAATAGCCATGACATCAATTCCTGTTGTTTCTTCTCCGTTCTCAATCACTTCACCCATGATTTGATCTTCTATGATTGAGATATCAGAGTTGACGGTCTCATTCTGCTCGCTGTCACCTGAGCTGGTGAGGGATGCATTGGCGATATGGTCAGACATGTTTCTTGTTAGGGGTGAGGGGAGTATTTGTTTTTTGAAAGAAAATATAATAAGGTATAATAAAATATATAAAAATGGTTCACAGTAAAAAATGTGGTAATTAAGGGTTTTTGGAGAACTTATAGATACTGTGAGAGTGTTATTTATTGAAGAAAGAATATTATGGTGGTTTATATAGTTATTATTCTAGTTCCCTTGTTCTATTAATCTCTATTGTGTAATGGTCGGTTATCACTGTAGTAGTGTGAAGTGTACATGTGCCTGGTGTGTAACTGCTCCTGGGATGTTATCTTGCCATGGTCATTAGCAAAGAGGAACCAGATATTGGTTGTGGAGTTTGTATTTCACTCAAATGTGGTGTGTATACCACACATATAAAGGTTATGCTTAGCATAGTTGCTTTCAAAATACAAACTTTGGTCATGTTCAAACTGCCAGCACATATCAACAATGTCAAGAGGCAAAACCTCAGGACTAGCAGCAATGATGCAAGGGCATGGCAGCTTGTATCTGATGCAATCCCAGCACTTGCAATTGGCACCTGAAGTGGACAAGCATGACTATTGTATTAATCCATTTAGGGTTGTAACTTTCAAGATAGTGTTACAGGATCTCGTCCCAATTGTTAATACTCCCAATTAGTCTACTTTATTATTCTCCCCCCCTTTCTTCTCTATTCTTTCGATTCTCATTACTTTGTCTATTTCAACCAACAACTTATAATTGGTACATTATTATATCTTTTCATACTTATCTCAATCTTGCTAACTAGTTCAAAAGTTGGTTTTTATTAATAAATACAAGTAACAACTGATCACACCTCTTGAAACAAAATCAGATTGCAGGCTAGTGATTGTATTAGTCCTGATCTTATCCATTGCAAATCTGACAACTTTAAAAGCAAGATTTTTAAATCTAAACTCTTTCTCTCTGTCAAACAGAACTGAGTCGATGCTGATTCTCTCGACATTTAGCTTTCTGTAGCAATTTGCTCTCTTTAAAAAAAGTTAAAATATGGATGGTGGGTTTTCTGGGATTAACCATTTACCTTTTGCTCATAGTACAAATTCATTCGCTTAACAGTAAGCGTGAGCTTGGATGCAGACTGGCTACCCAAGGCTCTTTTCAGACCTGAATGGAAGCTCTCTACTCTTCCAGAAGTTCGGTTTCCCATGTGAGGGTGATCATTGGCATATATACCCACCCAGTGTTTGACCTCATCATCCTGGAGCAAACTAATACAAGATTATGATTAGTAAAAAAAAACTTTAACAAAAACACTATAACTTACACATCCTTCAAGTAACGCAGTGCCAAACTTCCGTTGTTCTTGAAGTAGCCATGAGTTGTGATCAGCTGCTCAAAGCTGCCAAGCGCCTCCTTATAGCTTGCTTCGTCAAAGCTAGACATGATCGCTTTGAAGTCCAATTCAGCTTGAGCACAACGAAGATTATACTCAGCTAAATCAATTGTTCCAATCGGGAGCTTTGTTGACATGGTATTCCACAAATGCCAGGAACAGAGCAAGTGCTGGCTTTCGGGGAAAATGGCACCAATTGCATTGCGCAAAGCTTGCTCATTGTCAGTAACAAAAACTGATGGCAAAGGGTGTTCATTTTTAGGCTAAATGGCCTCTTGCAACTCCTCTAGGATCCAGGTATACATTGCCTCGGTTTCCGAATTAACAAAAGCTGCTGCAATTGCAAAAGTTTGCAGCTTATTGCTTCCTTTATCAGAGGATGCATTGCTTGTGCCAACAACATTTACAAGAGACAGCTTGTGGGCATTGGTCTTGTAGGTTGCATTGATTGTAACTGCCTTGGGCCAAATTCTTGCCTCTTGAATCGCTGCATGGTGAATAAAGAATATTCCTTTGACTTCTTACATGTCTCCTTTTGTCTCTACTTGAATACGAACAGTATATCCAATGCTTTCAAGATGGGATATAAGAAGAAACATTTCTTTTCCATTCTCATTCTTCAAAAAAAGAGTTTGGATGTTATGAATGTCCTTTTTGATTATATTCATTACATTCAAAGCTTTCAAAGTCTAGGTAAAAATAATTTAGAAATAGTTGTCAAGTGTTGATATATGCACTTACGTCCATAACACTTGTAACTGGGTCTTTATGCCCACTAGTCAGCAAAGTGTAGATTTTTTCCATAATTTTAGGTGGCTGCTTACGATTGACTGCATAAGTAGTGTTGTCCTGTGAGATGGGATGATTATGCTCCATGTTGCTTCTAGTTATGGCGAAATCAAACAAGTTGAAAGAAGCAGGGCAATCAAACTTTTGGGTGCTCCATTTCACTTCTTTCTTCATGGTCTTGGCACCTTCAATTGCTTCTTGATTCTCAATTCCAGCAGAATTCTTTTCCAATTCACGCTTCAATCCTCTATGCTTGCAAATGTAAGCAAATTTGCCTTGCTTAAGACTCAAGCTTTTAATAGAAAAGACGACGTTGTATTTCTTTCCAAAGCTTTTGACAGTTTTGGTAAGCTCTTCTTTCGATTGAAATTGTCTGCCAATGGCAAAGCTTTTCTTAAATTTGGTGTTCATGTTATCGCGAGTTTGGTTAGATTGAGAAAACATTTTGACAAGGTAAAGTTCAAAGAAGGTTTGAAAATATGAACACTGAAATTCACTCTTTACAAAAGAGTCTACGTCACACTTTTTCAATTTTCTTTTGGTGGGAGTGTATTGAGGCATGGCTTCTTCTACTGCCATACCAAACAATAAAATCCACCCACTTGACTCCTCTTGACTTTGGTCGCGGGTTGTCAAAATGAATAGAATATCTGCTGTTCATGATGACTCCTCATCTCCCTCAATAGAGGGAGATGTAAAGATTATTCATTCGCGCATTTGGTGCAATGGACACTACCCTGGGAGTGTTATTTTTGATGTTACCTCCTGTTGTATCCAACATAATCGTAGATTGAAACATTAACACAAATTACTAATATTGAAACATATTGAATAACCGACCTACACACCCACTGATTTTTTACACGTTTTAGGCAATTATTTTGCTAAAAAAATTATTATTGGCTGTGAGTTTGTAATCACTATTTTTTTGTACTTTTGGTCTATTTTTTGATATATTTTTTAATCTCCTATACTTTTCTGGGGGTTTATCTTAAAATAAATAATAGGTAACCAATTATATTTTATCACTGATATTGAATCATTTTTATTGGATAATAAAAAGATGGGCATTCAGAATTAATGACCAATATGAACTGAATTTTGATACATTAATTACATGAATGTTTCCATGCCCATTAACAACAAAGCCAAAGTTCATAACCTCTTTGTATTTCAGAGTTGTATCCACAGGGATAATCTCACAAGGTTGGATATGCAGGTTTCCACAAGAATCAGTGCAAAAACCAGGAAGAGAAGAGCAAATATCATAGTCAGCTGTAACTAATGAATACTTTTGCAAGCTAAAAGATCCATCTTGATTTCTCAAGACTTTACCAAGCAACAAGGTATTGGCATGCAAAAAGAGTCCGGTTAAGCCATCAACTACTTGGGACTTATTAATGTAGTAGCTGTCTGTTTGGTTCTTTTGAGCACCAAAGAAGTGCTTGTTGAAATCCACGTTTTCAGTCTGCAATCTTTAGATCAGAGAACCACTTTCGCCATGGACTAGGCATTCTTTCTTGACACCATTTTCTTTCCAGGTCTTGGTATACACAAAGGATAGACCATTGAACAGTTGCCGGCACATGAACTGCTTTCTGAAATGAGTGGCGGCATTGCGAGAAGTGTACTGTCGGTTCGTCTGGAAAAGATGTTCACGGATGAACTTGTTGAACTGTTCAGAACTCTCAGTCTTGTACTGAAGGGGGCATCCAAATCTTTGTATATTGTTGACCAAATGGTGGAGCATGTGTATCTTGGGGCGCAAAGAGAACATGGGGGGCTTTCCAGAACTTCCAATCAAGTGTTGATCTAACATAAAAAGAGATCTTGTGAAATTTGATAATGCAACTTGTAAAGAATGGATATACACATCAGAGCCACATTCAATACCACGAAGGTATATCAAAGAGGTCAACTGTCCCAAGTAGGTAAAGCATTGTATAAAGACATCAAAACGTTCAACTTGTTCAGAGAATACAGTACCAAGAACCATAGGTAAAACCTGTATGAGCTGCTTATAATCTTGGCCAACAAATGAACCACTGTGGCAAAGATTATTCCTGAAAGTTCTTGAGTACGCAGAGCTGTTTCTGCTAGACATATGTTGTATCCAACATAATTGTAGATTGAAACATTAACACAAATTACCAATATTGAAACATATTGAATAACCGACCTACTGGAAGTGCACTAAAGAGTGTACCTTTCCAAATACATTATTCATACGTAAAGACACACTAGAGACATTTGGGAATTAAACCCAGACACCCAAATTTCAGATTTATTGCAATCCTTATTTTAAAAATATGAGACGTCGTCATAACTTTCAATTGCTATCCGTTTTAAGAAATTTTTTAGGCAATGTAATTTGATAATATAGTGACTGTAATTTAAAAAATACATTCTGAGATTATAGTTCTTCCTCTTTTGCGTTTTATACATATACAAAAATGTCAGGATATGGAAACAAATTTTGCAAAAATCTCTACCAATTCAATGTAGAACGTCTTGGTAACATCTTTGGTAATACCAGAGTCTTTAATAATGAGAATCAACATGTTATGGAAGATGATACACCACTTAATGAGCAAACTTTCAAACTTGCATTATATTCGGCGATATATAAGCCAGACTATAACATATCTGATTGGTTTATTTTAAAAAGCAGAATAACGCCTGTACTGTCGCTATTAGCGATGAAATCTGCTCGAATTGTCGCTATTTTCGTGTAACATTCAGCGCAAATTTCCTTTTATAGTAGTTGACGCTATCTGGGTTTAATCCCCAAATGTCTCTACTAACAACTAGTACTAACACACTGGTTAATAGTACTAAGTAAAATAACAAGTCATAACTAATAGTTGGTAGAGAGAACAGATATTACATGATATCATCATATCATCACCAGCACTCATCTCAATGTCTATATAAACGCACAATACGAATAGCAATAGTCTTCATCTTATTCACAAATACTTTCTCTCTCAATAAACAAAGTCTCACCATACTCTTACCCGTGCTTTGTTTTCCTCTGATTTAACAATATAATCGCTCTACCAAGACGATCTCTTTCTGAAGGTTTAAGAACTTCCTTCAACAGATAGTCTACCAGATATTCAATGCAACCAAGTGGGACAGTATGGAGCACCTCTACTGGACAATCTTGGGCTGGGTCAAATGCACCTAAACAAAGAAACTTTTCACTACCATTGACAATAAAGCTATATGTATCAGACATAACCTTGTACTTTTGAATATCAGTTTCTTTCAATTAAACAGCATCACGGAAATGTGCCAAGTGCTTCTTGGGATACTCATGAGATATGTACGTATCAGATGAGTTTGGCATTGATTGGACAAGACCAGAAAGCGTAGAATGTTTTGGGCAGAAACATTTACGGCATGGATATCTGGAGTTGATACTCTTGTGCATAGCCAACTGCGAGTGTCTAGGATTGTCTGCCATCAAAAAGAGAAGAGGGGTGACAAGAAGAACATATTCATTATGATCATATGAATATACTTTGATACCACGTTCCAACTGAGCAAGATCATCAACAATCACTACAAAAATTGAGTGGTTTCATTCATAGCAAACTATTATATTATCTTACCATTAGTAGACTGAAGTTAAACATAATAAACTTTTTTATTTTTGATGGCGATTATATTATTCAATATGTTCTATTGGATAGAATAATAAAGTAGAGCCTTTTAGATATCATATTTGTTTGTGATTTATTTCTACTTCTTGTAACTATATCATTAAATTAATTGGAGTAGAAATAATAAACAAATCAATTATTATCATGTTTATTCTCATAAGAAGGAAGAGAAATATGACCAGTATGCTTGCAAGTAAATAAGTTGACTGAAGATAATAAATTGTCTTATAGTTTTATTATTATTTAACAGCATTGTGTACACTCTTGTTCTATATCTAGACATCTTTTTCAACCTAATAAACTATAAATTACAAAGATATGAAAATGACGGCAGGCATATTCTTTTGGATTATCATTTTTATTGCCCGCATTTTATCAGGGTCAAACAGCCTTTTAATACAAAGTATTTGTTTTTCCTTTTTATTTTTTATATTCTTTTGTGCCTAAATATTACTGCAAAATACTCTGGTAATTAATTCTTTTCTTTCTCTTGTGAATATATTTTTTACTCAATATATTTTATTATTCATAGGTAACTGCTTATAAATATATTATGGGGCTCTCTATTGCACTTGGCTGTATATCTAAAGGTAAGATCATATTATGCTAAAGCTATTCTTTATTAACCAAATCACTCTTTTATATATAGCCGCAAATTCTATTTTTCTATCCATCTCAATATAATATTCTGGTAAACCTTTTATATTATAAATATGTCCTCTTTAATAACATCTATCACAGACATCTTGCTATGCTCTTATATGGATTCCCAATTGAAATTATCTGGCCATTCCAATGGCTATATCTTGTAAGTAAACTAATATTTTAGTATTACATATTGTTTATCTACAAATATTAATATATATCTATTAGATAATAATCATTTGTTGGTATATTACAGAGAGTCTATCAAATGTTCTGTTTATTATATTAAAAATGTAAGTATAAGAATGAATGATTTATATAAAAATAATTTACTAACAATCTTCTCTTTTACTTTTAGACAGTATTGTCTTTCTCTCAGCTAGGTAAGTATCCTGGCTCTATTAAGAACCAGTTGATGGTGCTGACCAAGAAATATCGATTGGTAGAATAGATATACCAAAGAAATAATCTAGAGACTAGAATATATAGCACAAATTGTTGTATTTGGCATAATATAATACCCGAGACAAAGTATGTTATGAACCCAGACATCTGGAACATACTGAGTCTAATAATAACAATTAACGATAAAGTCCTACTTGAAACATAAAGATGATGTTTGATCCACCATTGGACATTGTCAAGAAGTATCTTATCAGACGATCACTACAACTGTTGTGATGACTCATATCCAGGGTGACTAGATAAATCTCAATAGTTATAAATACTCATAGAAAAATAGACAATTAAATAATTAATTTGATTTGACTTAATTTCTCTTCTATCACATAATAAAGAGTCTCAAAGTACTTATTGTCCCTTTCCAATTACACATCCAAATATCACACAAATGTATTTTTTATCAAATAAAACGAAAAATAAAAATTTTCAGAATCTATTGCTCCAAAAAAACAACAAACCAGAGAGGCTTGTTTGCATAGAATAACTACAATTATCTTGCAATAGTCTACAATCATCCTTGATGGACTGTTAAAACATATTATAAAACCCACTATAAAATATAATGAAAGATAAAACTGGTTGTTTGTAAGTGGTCAATCTCCCCTGACACAAACTATCTGTGTATTGTAAAATACAATGCAAAAAAGGGTAGATCGACTAGGAATATATTGTGGCTACAATGTATATTTAAGTTTTGCACTGTTTGAGGGCATTTAAATATTCTACATTGGATTCTTGTACACCAGTAGGTAGGATGATTCAGTTCACCCCCATATCTTTTTAGTCTACTACAGATCATGATTATATATTACCAAAAGCATAGTAAAACTATACAATTAAGTAGCTTATTTTATAAGTTTTATCTACATAATACCCTTAGACTTTTGTAGTGTCTGGATCTTTCCAGAAAGACAATACTCCTGGAAGATGACTCATCGTGATAAATATTACCAAAGCATATACTGAATTATAAATCAGAAAACATATAAATATCAGTAGTTAGTTCTGTGTAGAAAGATAATCTTTTTTCTTTTGAATAAATACCCTACACAAGTTCTCACGAATTCTTTTGTATCTTTCCAAGTTTTATTCTACCCACAACAGTGATATTTGTAGTAGAAAAATGGGATGGTGGATACTTTGAGACTCTTTATTGTGGTTTAGAAAAAGTTAAAGTATATCCAGTTATTGATTCAAGAAGTATGTTAACTCAGTATTTATAATTATTGTTATAATTCTTATCAGCTTAGATATTCATTATCATAATAGCTGTATTATCAGTTAATAGGTATTTTGGGACTTTGTCCCACAATAGATTGGGTATGGTATTTTCATATTTGGATAAGGATTTCTGGATGGTATAGTTTGTCTTGATTTCAGATAATCCAGCTATCTGGGTTTATATATCACTTTTCTCTGATATACTATTATGCCAAATACAATAATGGTAGCTTTTCTTATCCAGATAAAAGCGCCATTAAAGCCAAAGAGGATATAACAAGTGCCACAGGAGATTTATCTCATCACTCCTCTGCATATTGTAAGTATGTAAAAACTAAAAACAATGCTTATAAAAAACTAAATATTGGACCTATTTTCACTTAGCTTGCAAACATATCGCAATGCAAAGAAAGATGCCCCGTTCCAATAGATACACTCACAGTCAACTAGAAATGCAATTGCTGCTATTCATAATGTTGGTGCTGATGGTAACTGTGGCTTTCGAGCTGTCATTTTTGGTATACACAAGGACCAATGCAAATGGATGGATGTAAAGGGTGATATGCTCAAGATGTATATAAGATACAAAGACACTCTATACAAAGCAATTAGCACAGATGCTGTAGTCCAGTATGAAGAGGAGAGAATGATTAACAGACTACAATCCAGCAAATTGCCTTGTTTGGGGCAAATGGATCTATCCTTGTGGTTCAGCACCTTTATCTGCCCTCAAATTGTTGCTGACATATACCAAAGACCAGTAATAATCTACATGTACTCTGAACATTCTGTCAGAACCACAGGCAAACTGAATGCATACCATGAATCTCAAGTTTATTGGCCACTCATTCACATAGAATTAACAGCTGCTGACAATCCAATCACACTTCTTCTTTCCTTTTTGCACTTTTACTATGTTGAATTTCAGCATACCCCTACAGGCCAAATGAAGAAATTCAATAAGCCAACTCTCAACTTTGACCATGTTTGAATTAGAGAGGCATTCCCTCAGACATGCAACAGTATCAACTACTTGGTCCTTTTTAAGAGTTAAAAAATATATATTATATCAATTATAGTACTAAGATTCACTTTTACAAAGAAAAAGTTTACATTAGTCTTTTTTGATATCCTTGTGGTGGGAGTGTATTGAAGGAGTGTATGAAAAAGACATTCACTTTATACAAAAAGTCTACGTCACACTTTTTCCATTTTCTTTTGGTGGGAGTGTATGAGGGAGTGTATGAATTCATGTGTCAAAATAAATTTCTAACAGAATTGATTGAGACACTCAAATAAAATTATGAAGTATGATTTGCTTTATCTTCTTTTATTTAAAGTCAGCGAAAGTTAACAGTAATAAATTGAATCTAATTGTCTTAATAATATAATTGATCTTCTTTTTCGCTCAGTCAGCACTGCAAAACTATGGATTCCACTATCACTCCCAAACTACTTGCTACTATGCAACAACACCTACTTCAGCTTGAACAATTGGCTGCCCAGACTCAATCTTCAGCAGAGTCCCTGTCCAATTACCCTCCTACAACAGATAATACTATGAATGAGGATGGCAATAGAGTTGCTACCCTACATTCTCTTGGCACCAGGCCATCTTATGCTTGGACACCTTCATCATTCTTAACTAAAGTACTTGCTCTTGATTCTCCCTTGTTTCCTACATCCTCGTTGTCTAATGACAAGCGCCATAAGCTGATTGATCAATATCCTAATATTGAATCCCTTCAGTACTAACCACCTGACACCATCCCCATTGTTGCTCACAAGATGAATCGTTTTCAGTCTAAACAAGACATGTCATTGAAACGATTGCAATATTTACTTTCAGGTGTCTTCTGACCCCTGAATGTGCTGGGTTTGGAAATTAGCAAGGACACTGACAATGCCAATGTGCAACGTTTCCTGTACATGCTTTGAGATTGTCGATCTTTGTTGCTTAACATCTCTGCTCAGCTTAATGAGATGTGGACCACTCTTGCCTTCCAAGCAATCAAT
Source organism: Phycomyces nitens (assembly GCA_022702545.1). NCBI lineage: Eukaryota > Fungi > Mucoromycota > Mucoromycetes > Mucorales > Phycomycetaceae > Phycomyces > Phycomyces nitens. Next base: position 331,398 of record JAHRBC010000001.1, read on the forward strand.
CCAGGTTTTACAGCTCCCTCTGCCAATCAAGGCAATAATTATACAATATCCCCAACTGATTTCCAATCTGCTTTGGTCCAACAAACGGCCACTTCCCAAGCCATCAAAAATGCTGGAAATCTTCATCAGAAACGACAACCATTTCGCCACAATTCTGCTTCTTCTGCCCCTCACCCACCACCGCAGCAGTTTTTTCGATCGGGTCCATCCTCACAGCAGGGCGGTTACAACAACAACAACATGCCCCACAATCCATTCTCACACAGCCACTCCAAGTCTCACAACACCAGCAACACAGGCAACAACCAGTACAATTACCACAACAGCACCAAACCACAGAACAACAACAACCCCTTTCGCCAACACCAGCAATAGATACTACTCTACCTCGAGTGGGCGGTCACCTCGCCCAATTCTATACTGCATGGACAACACTTTCAATCAACAACTGGCTATTGTGCACAATATGCCATGGCTTCACCATTCCCTTCATTTTACCACCACCACTTCGCCTCAGCCCAGTACCAACTATTCCTTACAACCAACAGCAACAACAATTACTCAACCAAGAAATCAATCTTTTGCTCCAGAAACAGGCAATCGAATTGGTCAACAACAAGACATCACCGGGGTTTTACAGCAGTATGTTTGTAATACCCAAGAAAGATGGCAGCTCTCGACCAGTGTTCAATCTCAAACTGCTGAACACCTTTATACACGCTCCCCATTTCAAGATGGAAGCCCTACAAGAAGTGACCAAACTAATCAAACCTTGCAATTTTCTGACATCCATAGACTTGTCTGATGCCTTTCTCCATATACTGGTTCATCCCAAGTCCTGTCCATATCTTTGACTACACTGGCAAGGACAGACTTATCAATTTTGTACCACCCCCTTTGGGCTTTCTCTCATACCCTGGCTCTTTACCAAATTAACCAGGCCCATACTCAAATGGGCATGTATCCAAAACATCTGTCTGAGCGCATACTTAGACGACTGGATCATTATTGCCAAATCTTCCTCTCAAGCCCTTCGCCATACTCAATTGGTGATACAGAAGTTGACTTCTCTTGGTTGACTCATCAATCACAAGAAGTCCAGCCTTACCCCTCGCCAATCCATTGAACACCTTGGCTTCTTGTTGAATACCTGCACCATGACTGCTCAACTACCAGGGAAGAAATTGCGGGACCTTTGTTGCAGTATTCAACAACTCCTCAAGAATCCTTTCCAATCCCCACGTACAATTCACAGCCACATGATGAGAATCCAGGCCGCAACTTTTGCCTTGATCCCAGCCAGGTTGTATACATAACATCTTCTGCAAATGAAGAATCAGAGTGTACAATTCTTGCCTGACTGGGACATGCCTCAGAAGCTGTTGCCCGAATGTCTCAACGAGCTACTATGGTAGAAAAACAATCTACACCTTTGGAATGGGAAAAGCATTCTCTCCCAGACACCCCAACAAACTCTCTATGTGGATGCCAGCAACAGCGGATGGGGTTGCAGTCTACAACTGCCAAATCATCAACATCAGACGGCTTTTGGCCATTGGACGCACCAAGAAGCAGTCATGTTGATCAACTGGAGAGAGTTGAAGGCTGCCTTCCTTGCCCTTCAAACGTTTCCTTCTCTCAGGAACATGCAGATCCTTATCAGGACTGACAACACCACCTCCATGGCATACATGAACAAGCAAGGCAGAACTCGCTCCCTTCCCCTTATGAAACTTGCCACAACCCTGTGGAAATGGTGCCTGCAATGGGGCATAACGATCCAATCAAACCACATAGCGGGCGCATCCAGCACCATTGCTAACTTCGACACTGGAAAAATGGGCTTGATTACTAGAGTGGAAAGATAAGTAAACAATAGTGTAATTACCTGAATTATGATAGACTACATATAATTCCGCTTGAGAACAACCTGGTCTTAGCTGCTAGCAGTATGTTGTGATAATTGCTAGCATAATTATTGAAAGAGGTGCTGCAGCTGAGGTCCAGTAGCACTTTTGGCGGGTATATCTAATTAGGTTATGGGGGGATTAAGCATTTAAATGTGCAGTTCCATTTTGAAAGAATCTATTTTGAGAGAATAACACTGTAGTATTTTATATCTTTACTACACTTTTTTCATCCTCATAGTGTAGTATTTAATCTTTTTTATTCTTCTTGACCAATAATATATCACCCATTATTTGATTTCCCGTTTATAATTGATTGGTAATGTTTTACATTTTTATTTTTATTAGAAAGAATAGAATGTTTCTAGGTTTAGGGTCTACTATTATGCCTATTCCTATAGCCTAGCCGTTTCTACCCGGTTGCCTGCTGCTATTTGGATAGAATATTTTTCTACATAAAAAATACCTGCAAAAATATGAATATCCAGTGATTTTTTGGGCTGCGGGAGTGTTCTGTAAAAGATAAAAGAAGTGTTAATGATAGGGGTACAAAGAGAAAATTTTTGTGTGTCAAAAGATACTTACATTGCAAGAGATGGGCAAGAGTGTGCAAAGGGGACTTGAATTTTAAGGCTGGATAGGCTGTGTGGCGGGTTTTACTATAAAAAAGGGAATAAAAATTAATATGGGTGAACAGAGTGATGATATATTTAATTTACATACCAGGAGCCAAATGGGTTATCAAAGTAGGGGACATGGTGTGCAAAGAAAGACCAAGTGAGTCTATAAAACACATAATAATAATTATTAATAAATAGTCTGAATAATATTTTGGATAAGCAAAAAGAGATTTATAAAGAATATTACCTTCATGATTACAATTGCAAATGATGGAGGAGGCCAATGGCGTGAATAGAAAGGGCAGTCTACAATGGAAAAGAGTCAGAGAGGGAACACGTATGATTGAAAGAAATTTTTTTACTTGGTGCTGATGGCATCCTTATATAAGTTGTTTGGCCAATCTAAGAGAGAAAGTGAAAATAATTTTTATCAAGATGATGGTACCAGTGAATGCAGCCAGTGAGTATTTGTCTAGATGGCCATTGTGGAAAGAATGAGTTGCAATGGGAGCACACATCTATGAAAAAGAGGTTAATTTGTGTGTATAAAGAGATATAAAAAATGTCTTACCAGAGAAAGGGCGCCAATATCAAAAAAGCAAGCAAAAGGAAAAATAAAAGGAACCAAAAAAAAAGGAGAGAGTCTGAATTTTTTTTTCACCTTTGAAGCATGCCGCAGAAAGCATAATGAATTGAGCCCAAAAACAATATCAAGGCCAATTTGCATCTCAGTGCTTCAAGACAATAGAGGAACATCTTTATAGTCGTTCAAAATGCCTATATATAACGGCCTTTTTGATAGTATTCAACCTCTCTTACCTTTATACCAACCCACACACACACACACACTTACTTACTCACTCACCCAAACAGTTTTTATATGTATAGTATATTTATTTTTATTTCAATTGAACAAAAACTAATAATTATAATCGAAATATACTTTACCATATTCTAGAAAATGGTTAACCAAAGAAGATCAATTGCTCCTCGTCCTACTCCGGCTGGTCCCACTCCTGCTCCTGCTCCTGATATGGAACAGATAATGTCAAAGCTTTCCGAGATGGAAGGCAAAATGACAAACGTCGAAGTGCAAGTGGGGTCTGTAAGGGCTCAACTCAACGTTGTTGTGGCTGGTAATGCTTCAGCTATTAGAGCAATTGGTGCATTGGGTAGTGCCCATAACACTGCTCTTGTCAACTCTCCCGCCATTTCTGTTGCACCTGTTGCTCTTCTACCAGTTGTGCCAACCAAGCAGACAAACAATGAAGTCTATGTAAGCAGCAAATTATATAGTATGTTATCAATTCATTATCTCATATACTGTGTCAGACGGCAATTCGCAAATTTATGTGGAAGCCAAAGTTTTCGTTGAGAATAACTGCAGAGATCTTGGCAAACAACAACAAGCCAAAGTGGAATATGGACGTTCCTTTCAACAAAAGTCCAAACAAGGAGTTAGTTGTTAGGATCCTCAACTACTTGGAGCCCAAGTTTGAGAGCAAGGGAATGAGGAGAAGTGACTTGCACAAGAATCTTCACACCAACTTCAGGAGCCAAAGTTCCAAAGACAAGAAGTCTTCTTTGGTGAAAGCTGCCGTGAACACTCATTCAAGAAGGGCAAACTGTGCAGGCGAGGTACGATATACTTTAAATAACTAATAAATATTTAATATCAAAGAAGCAGTATTAACTGAGAATTTTAGAGCCATTCTCGGCGCTTGAATGCTTACCTTGACAATGAGGATGCAATCAATGAGATGATGGGCAAAGATTGTGCCAACATGATCATAAAGGAGGCAATGTCCAAGGGTGAATCTGATGTAGAGACGTCTGAAAGTGGCACCAGACGTGTCATCCACACTATTTGCCCAGGATGGAGAAGTGATGAGGTAAATAATAATAAGGCAATAACTGGGTTACGTGTCTGAATTGTTATATAAAATATTAATACTTGTATTTCAGTTTAATAGACTCATCACTATTGTTGACTCTCATGTCCTTGAAGGAATGGGTTTGCATTCCCATCAACTCTTGCCTCAGATTTTTAAGAGTGTGTCAAACTCAGTGGCCCCAAATGACATGGTTTCCCGCCTTCCACAGTGGGCTTTTAGAAACAATATATAAATAAAGTTGTTGTTTATATTTTCTCACCCACTTCCCCAAGAACGTAATACTGTCAATATATATAAAGTATATTTTTTGGTGCCTTAATTTTGGTTATCTTTAAAAGAAGAAAATATTTTATATTTTATATTAGGCACAGATTTTTTTGGGAAGAGGGATGATGAGCATTGTTTTCCTATTAGTTCAAGTGATTTGCTCTCCAATGGCAACTTCTAGCAAAATCCTATGCACTGGAAGAATACTGTTCAAGTCATCTGGAGAATGCCTTGGGAGATACACCTCAACACCTTCATTTTCTCGCGTTCTATCACAGGTTGTGACAAATCATTTAACAAATGCAAAAACATGTTGATTGTCATGAACCATGCGAGTTGGGTGGAGATCATCAACTGGTGGTAGCACAAAATTGTGTGTAAAGAGATACTGAATCTGGCCTGTATATGCATTTACAACGTCCTCCTTGCTGCCAACAAACAGTGCTTGTATAAATGACCCTCCATTTCCTTGTCTGTTTGAACTGTGATATACTTGGCCAAGTAAGTTGATGGACTTCAACTTTGTGATCTCGTTATCAACAAAGGAAAATGGGGACAAGGCGTGCTGATAGCTGGTAAGACTGGGAAGGTCATAACCATGCTTATAATAATCCAGCAAATGTAGATAGTCAATATCACCAATTAATGTTTTCATTCCAACTTGCAGAGGAAAAGCCAAAGGAGGAAGAGGCTTGTTACCCTTTGCAGAATCCATTGTGGTCAGAGAAGCATTTACAAAATCTTGCAAGTTGAACTGAGGATGATTGATTGGCAAAGTTGTGGCTGGAAGTGTGGGTGTAGATACGAGCTTGGCAAAGACAGAAGAGAAGGGGATCTTACTGGAGTATCCAAGGACTGCTTGCACATAATCGGCCTTGTATGCTTCTTCAACAAAATTCCTCATATACGTTGCCTCAAAACTATCCTTTCTGTTTGTGCTCACATTCTTTAACAAACCGTTGTATTGCTCAAACCCAAAGAGCCAATAGCCATATACTGGTCCAAAATCGCAAATGGTCTTGTGAAGATGGAGGTGCAGATGCATATTGCAGGTGAGGACACTAGGAGGGTAAAGACACTCGCACTTTTGACAAAATTTTTCAAGGTAGTCATGGGCATCGTTGAGTTCTTCAAATGATAGTGATGGTTTGGCAAGGAGATGGCAGGCATCGACAAAGTCCATCCAGTTTCTGAACTTTTCATCATTGAGGATATCTTTCAACAAGACGGGAGAGTATGCCAGGACCCAGAACTTCCACTTGTCAGCTTTCATGAACAAAAATCCCTTTCTAATTTTCGCTGTTAATGAAGTGTATGAAGCTGGCAGGATCATTGTCTTGGCAATTTGCTCCATGTCATTGAGTTGTCTATTGCTAATATTGCCACCAGCAATTCACTTGTCCACCATCCTCTTTGCCGTACCCAAAAATAAGTTGTGCATGGGATCAATGATTGTTCCACATACTAGATCAAAGTATCCAAGGCAATGCAGCTGCAACCATCAAACACCATTTTCAATCTCCAGCTGATGCCTTTCTGAGGGCGTACTAGCACTCTTCCACACCTCAGCATGCACCCTGTTTTCCACACCATTATGAATAGACCACTGCAAATAGTCGAAACCACGGAAGTCCACACTGCTTGTCCCAGCAAGACAACTGAATTGACGGCTGCATTTGTAGCAGGTGTTAGTGCTATTGTGGGACATAAATCCGCTTGTTTTTCTGGCTGCTGGAATATCACATGCCACCATAAGGAGCGCAGCACAGACAGTTGTTCCAGATCCACATTCAAAGGTTGGAATTGTCATTCCAACGTACAACTGCTCAAGGTCATCCACCAGCGGCTTGAGATAGTTGTTGATCTCATAAGATTTGGGTTCCTTTGGCCCAGGCATTAACCCAACCAAGATGACATTCTCTAGTTTGAATCTTTCATTTCTGGGCAAGTTGTTGATTGCCAAATATATAGCACCAGAGGAGTGGGTGACACCATTGAAGGGCTGAAACCAGTTGATGTTGAGAGTCAACATAAGAGAACAAGGGCGGGCAACAAATGAAAGACTATCACTGTCTTTCAACTCCTTCCACATCTTGCCATCGTAAACATTGCACATGGTGTCTGTCACCTTCAGCTTGTTGTTCCAGAGGCCAATCTTATGCTCAAAACCAGGACGAAGAAAGAGAACCTTGAGTGCATCTTTGATAGACTGATACACAAAGATTTTCTTTGGCACCATGGCACCAGACGTCGACTTTTTTGTCAGCTCACAGTTACAAGTTATATTTGTGCCTATTTTCACAGAGCTGCAGAGAGGGGGAACAGAAATAGATTCTTCATATATTTGATGACAATCTGGACATGACATGAATCGTTTAATATCTTTGGTGATATCACTAAAACCTGTCATCTTCTGAAGACCAGCAAGACTTGTTGGGAGCTGAAAGTCTTGTCCATAAACCATCAAGAGCTCATTGACAAACTGGATCAATACAATGGCGCCCTTGTTGACTGCATAACGGGATGCAAAAAGAACAACAAAATGGCAATAGCCCTATGCACTGGATTTTTGGGCATACCAGGAGCACCAAAGAGTTCTGTTTTAAAAAAGGAAAATTATTAACACTCAATTTTGGCATGCTTCTTTATGATAGTTATTCAATACTGACCTTCGCCATTGAACTCCTCAACATCAATCTCCTCAACATCACTCTCCTCATTGTTGCCATTGTTGCTGTCATTGACAATCTCAGTGTCATCGCCATTGACCTCATTGTCAGCCAAATCATCCTCAGACATCGGGACAGAATCCAAAAAAGGTAGGTTGGCCTGACCGCCCATTGTTTCCATGGATTCAGATTCAAACATCGGGATTGCTACAAATATGGAATAGATTAGTATATTGCCTTTAAACTGGTTTTCAAATAAATATTTTTTACCCTCAACATCAACATCCATAATGACACTTTGTGTGCCTGAGGTTCAATTAAAGAATAATGGTTATTATTGTGCAGTAAATATAAAATTAATACATACTACTCTCAGTTCGTCCAGCCTCTTCAATTCTTGCTCTTTTGGCATGATGCTGATAATTGTGTCTGGATACCATAGAGAACCCTTCTTGGTTACCATTGCATTTGTTACAGTAACAGGCAGTGTTGTTTTGGGAAGCAGAAGACATATTTTTTATGATTCAATTGTAAGATAAAAAAGGAAACAAGTGCTTCATATATTTATTTGCTGTCAATTTATAGACAAAAAAAAACTATTGTATTTTACTTGTTTGCCCAAACCAATACAATCTGTTAAAAAGTCTTTTTTTATTTGAATAAAAAAAACTGCTGAGTTGAAAAAAGGCCTATATTTCCTACACCTTAAAGTACTCTTGGTGCACTAGTAATCCAGCCTATTTTTCCAGTGTCAGAGCCCAAGGAGAGTTTGGTGGCCACTACGGCGGAAAAAATGGTAGCTAACACTGGAAAAATGGGTCTGAATACTCATGTGTGGGCAAAGCTGTCTACCTGAGGAAAATTAGGGCAAATTTGCAGCTCAACACCTTTTTTTGTGTTCTGATTAAAAACATTCTTTTGCTTGACCCCATTGGCTTGATTAAAAAGAATAAAACAACATTGCTTTTTTACCACTATAAAATAATAATAAATAAAGTATATGTAACACTCGTTTCCTTTTTGTTTTAACATTATAAACACAAACACAATGTCATCTTCAAATACTTTTTACAACACCAAGTGCTATTGCAATAGATGCAACAACAATGGCCAAGGCTACACATTGGTAGCAAGCTGAACTGCTCAGCGTCATAGCAAGAGAGCAAGAATTGAACAGAGCAACTCAAATGAGATGGGTATGATAATTTCAGTGTTTATTTTTATGTATTGTATAATAATTTCGGCGGTATGAAACACAGACACTCAAGCAGACATGGATATTGATATTCAATGTAAGAAAAGTTTATTTGAAAAAAAGTAGAGACTAAGAAACTATTATATTCTATAAGCGGCCATTTCTACTCAACAGTCTGGACCCTCAGATGTATTGGACAGTCAGACCAACTCACCTTTTTGGGATGCCGATGTAATGCTGGATGAGGGCGATTCAGTTGCTAATGAGGCCAATGCTGATGGCGAACGCGATGATGAAAGCGATGATGAAGAAGATGAAGGCGAAGATGTAGTTGAGATTGCGGTTGAGGAATTTGACAGTGAAGGTGTGTGTTGAATAGCCAAAAGCAAAGAGAAAGCAGCAAAGAAAAAAGCCTGAAAAAAATTGAATATTAATTTTTTCGATTTTAAAATAGACCCTTTCCCAACCCCCAATATGCCTGAAAATCCTGTGCACAGGTTTATCGCCGTTTTTGTTGTCCTCTTTGCATCATGCTATGTGGTCAACAAGGGTGCTGTTGTCTTGATCAAGTTCATCAACACACTCTTGACGATTTACGAGCAGGATTTCCAGCTTCCATCCAGTCTTCTTGGTCTGCAAAGAATGACAGGATATTCTGCAATTGCCAATGGTATCAGGAGATTTGTAGCCTGCCCCAATTGTCATGCAGTATATGAAGAGAACCAGTCTGTCCCCCCTCGCTGTGTTTTCACAAAAGTTGGTGCACGCTTGACATGTAACTGCAAGTTGACCAAGGTCACATCGTCTGGATCATTGGTTCCCAAGCGTGTGTTTCAATACCAATCATTGAAGCATGCCTTGAAAATTCTTTTCCTTCGCCCTGATTTTGAAGCAAGCATTCAACACTGGAATCAGGAGCTCAAGATCATGGATACAATGTGTGACATCTTTGACGGCACAATGTGGAAGGAGTTGAAAGATACCAATGGTGAATCCTTTGTTGCACGTCCTTGTTCCTTGATGTTGACGCTGAATATCAATTGGTTCCAGCCCTTTGACAGGGTTGCATACTCTTGTGGCGCAATATACTTGGTCATAAACAACTTGCCTTGTGAGGAGCGATTCAAGGCAGAAAATACAATCCTTGTTGGACTCATGCCTGGGCCAAAGGAGCCAAAGTCTGAAGAGATAAATCATTATCTTAAGCCTTTGGTTGACGAGCTGGAGCAACTCTATGTGGGAATGACCATCCCAACATTTGAATGTCATTCTGGAGCAACCGTCTGTGCTGCACTATTAATGGTAGCATGTGACATCCCTGCAGCCCGAAAGACAAGTGGATTCACGTCCCATAACAGCACAAACGCCTGTTACAAGTGTTGCCGCAAATTTTCTCGTCTTCCTGGGACAAGCAGTGTGGACTTCCGTGGGTTTAATGAGTCTGGGTGGCGTCATCGTCGTGGTGTGGAGAACTGTTTGCATGCTGAGGTGTGGAAGAGTGCAAGTACGCCCTCAGAAAGGCATGAGTTGGAGGTCGAAAATGGTGTTCAATGGTCGCAACTGCATCGCCTTGGATACTTTGATCTAGTACGTGGAACGATCATTGATCCCATGCATAACCTATTCTTGGGTACAGCCAAGAGGATGGTCGAGACGTGGACTACTAGTGGTCTAATCACGGATAGGAAGCTGGCTTCTATGCAAGTAATGACCGAATCGATGGTGGTGCCAACTGACTACACCATTTTGAAGACGAAGATCAGTAGAGGATTTCCATATATGAAGGCCAATGAATGGAAATCCTGGGTGTTGGTGTATTCTCCTGTGCTGCTCAGAGACGTTCTTCCTCTGGATAAGTTCAAGAATTGGATCGACTTTGTTGATGCTTGCCATCTCCTTGCAACACCAACAATCACGTTTGATGACCTTGACGACGCCCATACCCATTTGGAAAGATTCTGTCAGAAATGTGAAGAATTGTATCCTGCTCCCACTCTCACCTGTAACATGCACCTGCACATCCATCTTCACGAGACCATTCGTGATTTTGGACCTGTGTATGGCTATTGGCTGTTTGGGTTTGAGAGGTATAATGGCCTGTTGAAGAAGATCAACACCAATAGAAGGGATGGATTTGAGTCCACGTTCATGAAAAGTTTTGTTGAAGACATGTACAAGGGCGACTACATACAAAAAATTCTCTCCTGTCCAAACCAAGCTCCTTTCCGTCCTCTTCTGTCAAAACTCACGTCATCATCCACAACTGCCACCTCCTCCTCTGCCCCTCTTTCACACACGCCATTTATACTTCAGCTATTTGTGCGTGCATCTTTAAAGCCTGAATTTCCGATAAAGGGAAATGAGCCCCTTCCTCCCTCTGCCTTCCCTCTCTTGGTGAGAAAGCCATCTGTAATGGATGATACTGATTATCTCCAGTTGTTGGAATACTATCGACTATCATACGATATATCCAGTCTTCAGCACTATCATCAGGCAACATCGTCAGGTATCTTTGTTGATAATCATATCACAAAGATAAAATCCATCAATCTTCTTGGCCAGATGTATAAAGGCAAAAATGGTTCCGTAGACCGTGGGTTTTTCATTCAAGCACTCTTCCTAGGTAGAGTCGGTGATCCTCCACGAGCATACACAGGACAAATTCAGTACTTGTTCCTTCACAAGCTCGGTCTGTCATCAATCGGAAATAATTCCACTCATGTCTTTGCTTTTGTGAGATGGTTTGTCAACATGCCAAGTAGAACGCGTGAATATGAAGGAGTTGAGGTCTGCTTGCCAAGTTTCTCTCCAGATAATTATCATTGTATATTGCCAGTACATCGTATTCTTTTGGAAGTCGCGACTGCTGAGCTGGTGTCTGGTGTTAATGTAAAGATGCTGGTCATTTCTTTACCAAAAAAGATGTATGCTTAAAGCATTAATAAATAAATACTTGTTTCTTTTAAAAAGAGCAAAACAAAACATTCATTGCCTTTAAACATGTCTTTGGGATTAAATATGTAAGCAAGAGTAAAATAAAACAATTGTTTTTTATTTAATTTCTTACAGCCCAAGGAGGCAGACGGGTGGCCAAGTCACCAGGGACTGCTAAGTCTCTGACTCCTGTGAGTTCTCTTGACAGCATCTGATGAGCATTCATCCCCAAGTCAAGAGAAACGAATGAGTCAACGATTTCAATAAACCGGTTGAACTAAATAGCATTTGTTAATATTTCAAAAATATTATCTTAATACATATAATTATATATTGTTTACAGAATAATTTACCTCATCGCTTCTCCAGCTTGGGCAATAAATGGAGATCCGACGCCTGCCAAGAGTCTTTGAAGTATTGTTGTCTGATTCTCCTTCAGACATTGCTTCTTTCTGAAGCAGACCAGAGCAGACTTGCCCCATTACCTGCTCAATGGCCTCCTTATGTTCGAGAAAGGCAGCCATGCGACGTTTTAAATGCTAACAGATATCCAACATGTATTCATTAATATTTGTCTCTAGTTTGAATAGTATACAACCTACATCTTTTTCACGGTTTGCCCTTCTCGAACGAGCGTTGGAGACTGCCTTCTTCTCAGAAGGCTTTGTCTGCTCCTGACGACAGCTACAGAAGTTCCTGTAGACCTTCTCTCGAATGTCGCTTCTTCTCAAGGGTGAGCCAACAAAATTTGGCCCAAGGTAAGCCAGTAGACGTTCTACCAGCTCCTTGTTGGGACTCTCGTCAAAGTGAGCATGGACATCCCACCTTGGCTTGTTGTTATTTGCCTGGATGTCAACCAACGCCCTTGACCTCAACTTTGGCTGCCACAAATATCCACAAATATCTCTCTGTTTGATCAAAATAAGAATTTAGTTGATAGGATATTATATCTAGTGACACCTACAAATACACGTTTCTTTGCATCAGACATTGATTCATTTGTGGCTTTGGCAGTTGGGGCAGCAACAGAGGCAAGAGCAGGTACTGGAGCCACAACACTTGTAGCAGCAATGACGGTGAGGTTGGACTCAATAAGAGTCCCCATTCTCCTGTTCATTGTGGTCATGTCGCCTCTAATTGAGGCAAGATCCTCTTGGAGATTGGTGATGACCGTCTGCATATTGACATCATTGTCAGCAGGTCGTGGAGCAATATTTCTTCTTTGGTTTGACATTTTCTATTATAAATTATATAAAAAATACCCAATATTTAATACTCGTTTGCTACTTTAAGTTTAAACATATCTTTTACTTAAAATGCACAAGAGACAGATAGATAGAAAAATCGGATTTGAGTGGGAAGAGTAAACAAGTTGGTCAAAAGGATTTAATAATATAAAATACAGAGTATATATTAGTAAAGACAGCTTTATTTATAAATCCAAAAAGACTTCTTGTACACATTAATGAATGGCACCATTATTGCTTTTGGATTCTATCCATTACACCTATTCTGTCTCTGTTTCAAATTATATATCCTTGTATTTTTTTTTCTTTTTAGCCTTTTTTCCTTTCTCTTGTTTCCTTATATCCGCGCCTATTTTCTCTTTCTTTTTTTACACCTCTTTAGACTAAAAAATTGGTGGCTTCTTTATAAACACACTCTCATTCCAATACATCCTGCTTGCATTGCTCCTCCAAACTAATCATGGTCAGTTAAATGTACCAGTGCCATCTTGCAAATTATTCTGATTCTCTCTTTCTATTTTATAGACCTCTTCCACTTGTACAGCCTATTATATGATAACGTCATCAGTCCCAGTGTAAAAAAATATTTTCGTATCAAATTTTTTTTTCTCTAATGCTTCTTATTCTCCTATAGGCCGCCACCATCAATCACTCTATACCCCATCTACGTCTTCTGTCATCTACAACTGTCATCATAATGGTAATGCTGTCTTTTAGCTTTTATACTTTTTTATATATTTATTCTGACTATCTCTTTTGATCTTATAGACCTCCTCTACTGGCATGGTCTATTATATGGTATCGTCATTGGTGCTATGGTAAAAAAAAATCTTTTTGTGTCAAAAAAATAATAATTTTCTTTTCTAACGTTTCTTATTCTACAATAGGCCGCCGCCATCACTGTCTACCTCATCTGCCTCCCTCATCATCTACGACTGGTTATCATAATGGTAATGCCGTTTCTTGGTCTTTGTGCTTTTCAAAATATTATTCTGGCTATTTACTAATAATTTTTTATACTCTTAATAAGAAGCTATTGTTGGCCGCCATATACCATCCCTCTACTTTAATCGCCAACTCTGCTTCTGGTATGTAAATTAATTATTTTATCACTCAATTCACCCATATTAATTTATTTTACCCCATCTCTAGTCAATCTAATCATACAAGAGGCCATGCCGCACAACTCAGCCCCTCTTTGTTCATTCTTGTCCATCCCTTACAATGTAAGTATAATATACCTCGCATCTTGAACAATACCCGCACTCTTGAATATATGTCACTAATACTACCTTTATTATATAAGAACACTGCCGCAACCACCCAAACTGCCGCCGGACCCTATTTTCAGGTATTGTTCAGTAGTGAAGCACCCAATCCAAGTAGTATCAAGTAGGCCGGTAGAAGCGGCAAGGATAGACAGTAATAGTATTAGAGCTTGTGTATAGAAACATTCTATTCTTTCCAATAAACACAAATATAAACCATAAACAACCTAATAAGTACGGGATATAAAATAATGGGGGGAGCATTCAATGCTTGATTACACAGTAATAGCCTTCAAATATTGGTTAAAAATTAAGAAAGCCTTCAATCTACCTGAGTATAATTGGATTTTAATCATGTCAAGAAGTTCCTTTCACTGGAAAAAGTATACGATTTTATGGTGGAGAAATATCTGTAGTATTAAAGTACCATCATCGATTTATTGTTATTTCAATCTATATTTCTCCACCATACAAATATGAATGATACTATAGGGAATGACGCCTGGTCTATCAGAGAAATAGGTCTTTAGTTCCGCTTGAAAAACCTTTGATACCCCCCAACTTTTCTGTTATTAAAGAGGTCTAGTTTATTTTATATTTCGTGTTGAGTAAGCCTATTATTTATTGTATTTTGTGCCATATAAAGCTAATTGCAATATCGCGATTTACAATCTATTCATATCCTTTACTTTTAACCTCAGTAACTCATCTCTTTAGGCTGAAAAGCAAAGGGAAATAGTGTCTTTAGACTGAAAAGCAAAGGGAAATAATGTCTTTTAGACTGAAAAGCAAAGGGAAATAATGTCTTTTAGACTGAAAAGCACTGTATCATACGTTTACATACAAGCCTCATTTGTTGATTTTTAAAAAATAAATTGTTTTTTATTTATTTTTTATTTATTTAATATATATATTTCTAGATGAATGCTCTAATCATATAATAATAATATATATGCTATTTCTAGAGTATTGTTTGATATTTTGCATCTAGCAAGACCAACAAGTTCCTACCTGATAGATATTAGGTACTGTCTTGGAAAAGAATGGTGCTATTTAATAGTAATGGGAGCAAAAATTAATTAAATAATCGTAATGGATCAAATTATTTGCTGTTGTACTTACAATGTTGATATCGTGAGTAGATGGACTACTTGATAGATTCATGAGAATATCTCAGCATATTAGCTGTCAGTTGAGATTGTCTAAGAATTGTAAAGTTATTAGTATTCTAGATATTCATATATACTATATTATCAGCGGTTTTCTTACCTGTGTGATTGTTTGTTCAGGCATGCGGATGAGATTCTTAATATATCTAATAGAGAATAGAACATAGTTATATATGTATAAGTAAAGAGATATATATAATTTGTAATAATATAATAGCTTACCATGATGTTTGATTACAAGATTGAGTGACATGCAAAGCCGTGATGACTGGAGGCATCAAGTCATTAGTAAAGAGAAGCTTTGAGCAAATATTATTTTATGTTATTAAACCATGTAAAATGACCAAAGAGAAGAAGCTTGTTGATGATCTGTAAAGATAATGGCAAAATTATTAAGTAATTACATAAAATAATAAGAATAAAATAATTACCAGTATGTGTATAAGAGCAAGAGGCAAAAGAGAAAGAACAAAAAATAATTTGAGTTCCAAGGTGGTTTACCCCTAAAAAAAGTGCGGTCTCTAAAATCAATAATCCCAAAAACATAATATAATCGTCATTTTCATTTTACAGTTAGACGCTTTATTTAATCAATAAAAGACACTAATTAGTTTTAAACAAGTCATTGTAAAATATGATTATATATTGTAGAATAAACATCAGTAACAGTTCATTATACTTCTTTACTTGTAAGAAACATTATAATATCATAAAGATAAAATATTAATAATTGTCATTTAAACATTTATTCATATAGAAAATGAACAACTTTGACATCTCCAAAATCTCTACCAGTAGTCCTATCTATGCATCTATTATGCGTAGTGCTATGGCTAATGTCCAGAACAGTGAACTTACCACTGCATCTACTTCGGCCACTGTAACAGCAGAAGAGACATCCAATTACCAGGATGATAATGAAATCCATAGCTTGCTAAACTCGGCAAATATCAAGATGGATTCTCTTGAAAATCAAAACAAGACAATTGCAAGTGAAGTGGGTGATTGCAAGACGTCAATTTCGCAGCTTGAGAAGGTCATTGATAGACTTGTCACTGGCCAAATCAGTATCAAGGATATTTTGTCTGGTGGAAATACTCCTGCAAGAACGATTGCAGTGGCCAGTTTGGTACCTTGGGGTGAGGAACCCTATGTTGTTGGAAAGAGATATCCAAAGATCTCAGTAAGTCTTGACTAGACATAAAATCAATAAGAAGAGTATCTAAAACCAATTTATAGAAATTAATCAATGGCTATATCAAGCACCCAAACTTCACCAGTGACAACCCTGTCAAGATAATGGAGAATGATGCCAAGCAAGGGTGGTCCTTGACTAGCTACTACAACAGTAGCTATAACAATGCACTGGCCATAAGGCTGATCACCTACTTGGGAAGACAAGAGGCAGGAAAGGCGATCCCTTTGAATGATCTTGCCAAAATGGTAAAAAACCATTTTGTCAACCAGGTGCGCCAGCGCCAGCGAACCCCAGAGGCTGCAGACAGAAAAAGACTTGCATGCAGAAGACGACAGCGAACTGTTATGGTAAGTTTATATTTTAATCAATATAAAACTGTTATTTTCTTACACACTTAATATACAGATTCTTCGTTGCCGAATCAAGGCATACAACAAGTACAGAGACCAGATTGACAGAGAGATGGGCAGAAAAAATTGCGACCATGCCCTCCAAAAGGAAACCATGTCTGAAGATGAGACTGATGGAGAAGATAAGGTAAAGGCCTTTCGCCCTAGCTGGAGAAGTGACGAGGTAATTATTTTAGCATAGTTTTTCATATTAAAATTCTATATCTTTTATTGATACACCTTATTATATTCAATAGCTCCAGACTTTTATAGATCTTGTTGATGATTTTGCTTCCCAGTCACTAAAGAAAAGGGAAGCTCCATTTTGAAACGCGTCCGAGTAGTTCGTCAAAAGGATGTACCAAAGGATTTAGCAGTCCCATTGGCCGCGTGGACAATAAATAATGAATAAACTATCTATTTTATGTTTTATATTTTTTGGCTATCTTTTGCTGCAGATACTTTTGTGAGATAAGGATAGGTAAAGATATTTATTTTTAAGCATATATTTTTCTAAGAACAGGAGCAACAATCATCTTAACATTTCCTGTCTCAGTTGTATGCTCACCAATGGCAACCGACAGCAAGATTTGGTGCACTGGCAAGATATTTTGATAATCCCCTCGGGCAAAGGCAAACTCATTCAACTCTATCCCTTCATCACTTCTTGTGTTCAGACCAGATGACCTATACTATTTGACATAAGCAAAGGTATGATTGTCAGGTTGAAGAGTCTGGGGATTCACAAGCGAGTTGACAAACAAATACTGAATCTGACCAGTAAAGACACTTATACCACGGTCATTGTTCTCTTGGAAGATTGCCTGTATATATGACCTGCGGCGAACTGCACCATTGCTCCCTTTGTATATCTGGCCAAGCAAGTTGATTGATGGGAACTTCTGGATCATATTGTTGACAAAGACATTGCCGAACGAAGCTTGCTGGTAACTGCGAAGAGAATCATCGTCATAGGAGTCTCCGTAGAACTCAAGAAGATGCTCATACTCTTCTTCTACCATTCGTTCATATTGCCCTAGGGAAAGTGGGAAGGCCGACGAAGGAAGAGGTTCATTGCCTTTGATGTTGACAGTACTGAACTGCGCGGAATCAAGAAAGACTTTTAGGTCAAACCTAGGAGAAGCAACTTGGAAATATGGGGCGGTGGTGACAGTGGTGGTTGCAGTGGACGCATGGACAATTGGAGCAGGAGGAGGAGTAAACTCGACGAGTTCAGAAAGCAATGCAATATACGATGCATTTCCAATTACGGCCATCATTCTACAAGCAATATCAACCTTGCAAGAGTCCTCAAGATATTTTCGCATGAACGTGGCCTCAAAGCCGTCTCTCTTGTTCGTTGTGTAGTTCTTCAGTACACCATTGTACCTCTCGAAGCTGAAAAGCCAATAGCCGTATACTGGCCCAAAGTTGACGATCGTCTCATGAAGATGCAGATGTAGATGCATGTTAGGTGAGATAAAATCTGCACCATACAAGTTCTGACATCCTTGTCCAAACAACTCCAAACAGAAATGGGCTTCAGCTAACTCGTCTTCTGATATGCTGGGCTTGGACAAGTATCGGCAGGCGTTGACAAAGCACATCCAATTGTCAAGATTGTCCCTTGGCAACTGGTCTTTCAAGAGGACAGGCAAGTATACCAGGCACCAGGACTTCCATTCGTCGGCCTTCATGAACGGGAAGTCCTTGCCAATCTTCTTCTTGAGGGTGCTCATA
Organism: Phycomyces nitens; assembly: GCA_022702545.1. NCBI lineage: Eukaryota > Fungi > Mucoromycota > Mucoromycetes > Mucorales > Phycomycetaceae > Phycomyces > Phycomyces nitens. The sequence continues at coordinate 349,896 of JAHRBC010000001.1, forward strand.
TCTGGGGGAAGGACCATATTGTCAGCCTCTTGTTGCATATCGGCCAAGTCTCTGTTGGTGATCAGACCAGCTGATCTCCACTTCTCCATCACTCGCTTCGAGGTTCCCAAGAAGAGGTTATGCATCGGGTCAATGATGGTGCACTCGACTACATTAAAGTACTCAAGATTGTGGAGTTCCGACCAGCGGACTCCATTCTCCTTTTCCATCCTCTTTTGGTCTGCCTCACTCGATGCACGCTTCCAGGCCAGGGCATCACGACGATTATCTGCTTCAGTTTGAGGCACCCACTCGGAAAAGACAAAACCAGAATAATCAACACCGCCATTCCCTGGGAGATGGGAGAACTGGCGATTGCACTTGTGGCAGGCATTGGTGCTCATGTGGGACGTGAATCCGCATGTCTTGCGAGCAGCAGGAATGTCGCAGGCAACAAGGAAAAGAGCAGCACGGACAAGAGCACCAGAAGGACAGCGCACAGTAGGGATCACCACACCCACATACAAGGATTGGAGCTCGGCAACAAGAGGACGGAGGTAGTGATTGATCTCACTGGTCTTGGCTTCTTTTGGGCCAGGCATGAGGCCAACAAGAATGGTGTTCTCCTTCTTGTATCGTTCGTCTCGTGGCAAGTTGTTTATAGACATGTAGATTGCCCCACAAGAGTAAGTAACCCCATCAAAAGGTTGAAACCAATCGATGTTTAGAGTCAACATGATTGATCGTTCATGAGCCACGAATTGCTGACCATTGCTGTCTTCCAGATTGCTCCACTTGGCACCATCATAGACATCAAACATCATGCCTGCAACTTGCTGTCTATGTCTCCAGTGATTGATACTGCTTTCGAATCCAGGGCGACAGAAGAGAACGGACAAGGCAGAAATCAAGGAGTTGTACATATACACCTTCTTTGGCAGTGCTACGTTTCTCGAAGGCTTGAAGAGATCGGCGCCACATATACCGCCAGAAAGTCTTCTGAAGTTGCAGCACTGGGGAACACCGTCAAACTCCATGTATGTCTTGTGGCACTCGCCACACACCACGTAGCGCTGGACACCTTTGCAGACTTGGTTGAACCCTGTCATGGAGGAAAGACCACTCAAACTCAATGGCAGACGGAATGATTCGCCAAAGTGCGCCAAAACCTCATTGAGGAACTTGATCAAAATTGCTCCTCCAGAGTTTACAACATATTTTGATATGAAAATGGTGGCAAAGGCAGCAATGAAAGCATGGGTGTTATCCGCTGGCATGTTGGAGGATGAGAATTGTTCTATTTGGGTTTTGTATATTAATATATGATATCTATGTTTTTCTTGTACTTTTACTAACCTTCAAATTCTTCAGCTTCATATTCAGAGCCTTCCATTGTATCAAGCTCAATGATATCCTCATCTTCATTTTCAGCTATAAACAAAAATTGGTAACAGACACAGGTAAGTTTTCCATTGTTTTTTTTGGAGCAAAAAAGTAAATATTCAAGTGGCTGCAATTTATTATGCAATTTGAATAAAATTTTATACTTACATTCAACATGAGCATCAACATCATGGACCTCGGCATCAATCTCCATGTTATTGTCATTCTCCATCTGAATTGCTTCAGCTGACAATGCTATATTTTTTAAAATGTTTAATTACACTTTGAAATGCGAACAAATTATATATATATTACTTACAAGAAGCTGTCTGCATAAAATGTCTGACAAGATCGTTATCAGCATGTCTTCGTGCTGTTTGGGCAGATACTGCTACAAATCCTTGGACATCGAGAGAGCAGACTGAGCACTGGCATTGAACTTCGTTATTGAAAGTGTTGTACATATTGTTTAAAGAGGTTATAGGATTGATATAAAGAAAAGTGGTTCAGGAACATAGTTTATTTTGCTTGTTTTATAGTTCAGGAACCATTTACATTACGTACATGCCGTTATTATAAATATTAACAAATTCACTTAATGATTGTATTTGGAAATTGACATTATTTCATTTTAAATATATGACTATATACCAAGTAGTTGTTTTGTATATACATCTTTTAATAATATGATATCATGTCTATTTCTCCAACTCTTCATTAACCAAAGTACATCATCATTAAAATATACTTTAACTAAATATATATTTCAAGTAGTCTCAGCTGCGCACTCTTGCCCATATTTGATAATTTATTTTCAACATCCCCAAGAATATTAATTTCGCGGCCTTCAAAAGACAGAGAAAATATTGTAGTTGAATAATCAACAAAAATAAAGACATATTCTAATGTCCATCCAATAGAACTACCAAATATTCTTAACGCCGTCTAAAGTGAGCAATCAAGAAAAGGGCTAATCCAAGACCTATACTCCCCTCGTTTCAATTGATGTATTCAGAGTTGAAATCGGGTATTTTTTGCAGTGTTTGCTTTCAACTTTCCTCTTATATAAAGAGTGTACAACAATGAAACTTGGTTTCAAATAGACTTTTATTCTGTACATCAGGTCAAATTAATGACCCACTCATACTAACAACCCCCACTTGGTCAGCCCATGAAGTAAATACTCATGCAGAAACCAGGTCATAACTCATTGTGTAAAACTTGGCTTTGGCCCATACAGAAACCCATACAGCGTATCTAATAAATCTTAATTTTACACCTTAGTAACCGCACTTTTACACATGAGTATTCAAACCCATTTTTCCAGTGCATTGAGCAGAATCCCAGGAGTAGACCTTGAAAAAGTAGAGATGATGACTAGATCGCTAATGGATGCAATGAAGCATTTTGACGATTTGAAAAATGCAAATCCTTCATACTTTAGAAACATAAATACCCAACGATAATAAAATCAATTCTATAATATAATAATGAAAACATTTATTTTGAAAGAGGTATATGAATAAATATAAATAATAATATAAGAACTTGAAAAAGTAAACACTGTCACACGTTCCTACTATTCCTCAAAATTCAAATAGCGATCGAGGAAAAATAAGGAGATGCGTGTAATTGTCATCCTGATTGGCTGACATTAATTCAGGCACGACAAAAATAAAATATTAAGGTTTAAAATATCAAATGCCCACTACAGGGGTCGAACCTGTGGCCTTGGCGTTATTAGCACCACGCTCTAACCAACTGAGCTAAGCGGGCAATACTCTTTTGACATGGGTGTTGTAGGATTTCCAGCTTCGCCCACTTCTCTCCATTTCACGTGACTTTTCCAAGGTCTTCCCTGCTAGATTTTTTTTTTTTTGTAGGTGGAGGCGGGCTCACATTTTTATTGCTTACTCGTCACGTTGAGTGGTGTACACAATTTTGAAATAATATAAATAAAGTAAACTAAAGTCTTAAGAGGCATCTTGAGGAAACCAGAGCGGAGACAGAAACAGAGAGTAAATAAAATAGAGCAAAATGTTAGAAAAAGGGATCCACGGTCAATTTGTCTTTTCAGAAACAAACACCAGGATCAGCTTAATCGCTTCAGAGATTGTGGACATGGCTGAAAATGGGACTTCATCGAAAATCAGTTGCCAATGACTTCTCCAGATGGCAAGCAAGATGCCAGACATCACCTGTTCGGGGCGAAGAGAGGAAGGGGAGACAATGCGGGGGAATGAGAAAGTGTGGAGGGCACGTTCCACGTCAGCAGGTTGAGGTTCATTTCCAAAAAATCTCTGCCAGACCACTAACCAAACAAACCACTTTTGTGGACAGAGGTAAAGGAAGTGCACAGCGGTGTCAATTGAGAGTTGGCATACACGGCATAGTGGAGAAGGAAAAACGACTGGGAGGATCTGATTTAGGCGTTGGCTAGATGAGAGCTTATCATACAGGAAACGAAACCAGATATTCCGGGTGGAATGATGGATGTTCATGCGCCAGAAGAACTTCCATTTGGCCGGAGAGAGAGAAGGACTGAAGAGTGGGGGATTAGGGACTGAGGTGGCAATTGCTCGAAAAAGTTTTGGCGTAATGCTGTCAACTGAACAATGTGGTGCCGCCACTCCATCTAGAATTGGGGAGAGATCGAATACACCCAGTCCTGTTGTCGAAAGAGAGGAGGTGGAAGGAAGGCAGTTGAGAACTAGTGACCCAGTCAAGAGAAGTAGGCCTTGGCGGTGTGATTTCCGAAAGCGAGAAACATGGTTCCGGAAACGCACAACTTCTGAAGGAAGACGATGACGGAGGCAGCCAATGCCATCATCATAGATGAATGCATCTGAGATCAAGACATGTCGATGTCCTTTAGATGGATGAAATCCTTGACTGGTGGGTTCCCAGGCAGAGGAGAGAGGAAGTCTCAGGCATGTGGCTGCAGAGAGTGGACGAGTTGGAGGAGTACGTGGAAGGATATCAAACGCTTTCATGAGCAGGCCAAGTGGATGTAGACCTGTATTGAAAGATTGGTTTCGGAGAGAAGGGTAAAGTAGAGGTAACAGCGGATCTATAGTATTGCTAAGGTTACAGATAACGTAACTAATGTACGGCGAGACAAAGGAAGGAGGGTCACCACCTACGAGTGGACGAATCCATCGTAGTTGCAGAGCAAGTTGATGTTGTTGAGGGTCCAATATTCCAAGACCCCAGCTGCTTTGGGAGCTACCAGATAGTCATACTTGATTGGGGGAAACATGCGGTGCATGAGAAACTGGTATCCACAAGAACGTACTTGTCGGAGGAAATCCAAGGGAAGAGGAGTGATTCGTAGAACGTGCCAAAGGGTAGACAGAATCAACGTGTTAAGCACGGTGGCTCGACCGAGAACCGAGAGTGACCGCTGAGAGTGGATATGACAAGCAGCTTTAATCTTGGCCAACAAGTTGGCTTGAAAGAGGCGGCGTTGGTTCAAGGATAGGGCCAAAGGGAAGCCAAGGTAGGTAACTGGAACGCTGGAGGAACGATCTCGCCAATCTACGATTTGGTGGTGTGCTAGAGGATCGGACCAGTCGGGCAGTGGTGCACCTGATAGCGAGAAGGCTGTGGTCTTTGAGAAGTTAATCTTGGCATTGGACGCTTTGCTATACGTATTAAGCCAGTGGTAGAGACGGTCAAGATCATTTGCATTATCAACAAATACTAAAGCATCATCTGCATATGCTAGAAGCTTGACGGAAGGGGGACAAGTTGCAAAGAAGAGGAAGGGGAGCCGCCAAAAGAGTACCCTTGAAATGAAGTATCCTGCAACAAAGATCGAAGAAGAGGCTCGAATGCTAGATTGAAAAGCACTGGTGATAGAGGGTCACCTTGGCGTAAGCCCCGGTGCTGCGGAACAGGGTCTGACAGGAACCCATTGATATTCACATTAATGGCAGTGCCAAAGAAGAGGCCCAAAAGTGAAGTAACAAGAGTGTCCGGAAAGCCAAAATGACGGAGAACAGACCCTAGGTATGCGGAGTGTACCCGGTCGTAGGCTTTTTCCTGGTCAAGTAGTAGCCCAATGGCTTGAGAGTTGGTGCGAGAGGCGTCATCCATGATCAACCTTGTCAGTAAGCCATTGTCAGCAATGAATCGGTCATGGAGGAAACCTGTTTGGAAGGTGTTGATGAGAGGCCGAGAGGCGTAAACCATCCGCGTATTGATTAAGCGAGTGAACACTTTAGCATCCGTATTAATCAATGAAATGGGTCGCCAGTTGGCAAGCGAAGACAGGTCACCCTTCTTTGGAAGGAGTGTCATACAAGTAGTCTTCCAACTAGGAGGAAAAACCGCACACGAGAGAGCATCGTTGTATACCTGTACAACTATATCTGCCATGTCTGGGTGGGCAAGCACCAGCCGAAGGATCTCGTACGGGAGGCCATCCAAACCAGGGCTACTCTTGTGAGGAGAGCGGGAGACACCATCCAAAATTTCATCCAATGTGATGTCAGAAACTAGGGACGTAGCTGTGTCGCTGTCAAGGTGACAGTCCTCTGGAATCGAGGCAAGGAGAGTTTCTGTAGCTTGGGCATCAACAGGATCAGCACTATAGAGGTGACTATAGAAAGTCGAGGCCGCCGATGTCATCGTTGAGGAAGTCCGGCATAGTTCACCAGAATCGGGATGCTGAAGAGCAGGCATTGACCGTTTGGCTTGCCGTGCTTTGATGGTTCGCTTAAGGTATCCTGCTGAACGCTCGCCTTGTTCTCGCCATATTCGCCCTGCACGCAGGGCTGCAATCTGTGCAACTTCTTCTTGGAGTTTGGCGATCTGAGCCTCGACCTCTGGGAGAAGGGAAGAAAGGATTGTTGTCAAGCGGAATTCACGAAGTAGCTTATTGCGTTGACTTTGGAGTCTGCGAAGTTGTCGATCACGCTGGGCAGCAACCTTCTTGCCAAATTTTCGAGCTACATTCTGGACTTCTAGTTTAGCTCGTTCCCAGCGTTCTTGAGGAGAGGACATGGTGGCTAGGGTGTGGCCCAAGGCAGTCAATGACTCGTTCAACAGCTCACAAAAGGCAGGATTGCATGCTAGGAAAGGGTTAGCTCGCCAGATACCACGGCCTTTGGGAGGTGAGGAAAGAGAGATATGAGTTGAAAGCAATGCATGGTCAGTCCATTCGCCGTTGATAAAATCTATTTGGGCAGAATGTGTCGAGCGAGCAATGTCATTGGAGGCAAAAATATAGTCTATGGTGGAAGTTGTATTTCCCCTACGGAAAGTTGGGCACGAACGCGCGTTGGGAGAAGCATGGCAATCTGTAAAGTTTGTAGACAGTAGAGAGAGCCAGGAGGTAGGGACTCGTGGTTGTGGTCCATTGGGGTTAGTCGAGTAGTTGTAGTCCCCAGCTATCACAAGTCGAGGTGAAGAATCAAGATTCTGGAAGGAGGGCAGTGATGTAAGTCTGTTGAAAAAGTAAATCGAGGGAAGGTTGAGCAGGAGCGTAGAGGACCAAGACTTCAAAGGGTTCAAACTTGTTGTCAGCGTGAGTGACAAAAGCCGAAAGAACTCGTCGGTCGAGGGAGGAGTAGTGAGGAGAAAGGATAATATCGGGAGAGAGAGAAACCAATCCACAGTGGGCAGACCAAAGGCTATGAGACGCTTGGAATTCCATGTGGAGGGTGTCTTGTAAGTTGGGAGAGGCGTGCGTTTCTTGAAGAGCAAGTAGTTGAAGGGATTGCATCCTTAGAAATCTAATAAAAAGTCGTCGTTTGTTCATGTCATTTACTTTGGCTAGACCCCTACAATTGAGGGATCCAAATTGAATATCGTAGTGGTGTACTCTATTCATAAGTATCTATTAGGGGTTTTGACCGCGCGACCAGACTTGGTGGTGTAGGTCGACTTGAAGGAGGCATCAGTGGGGTTCATGTGGTTTTTGGTTCGTGTGGTGGACGTAGGTTTAGACATAGTTTGTTTTGGGATTAGAATCTCCGGAGTGTCTCCGTGAGACTGTATCTCATCAGGTACAATTGTCTGGTCAATATCGGCATCATAAGCATTGCTGTGGGAAGGCATGTGGCTATCAAAGTTGTTGTCAGGCTCTCCCTCCTCTTCAGAGGAAGATAATCCCATTTCTGTATCATCCGCCTGTTCGTCGGCACATTCTTGTTCTTGTGTTACAATTTCATTTTCTGACAGGATATCCTGGCGGCGTGGTTCTTCAGAGTCTTTGGCACCAGCCTCACTTAGAGACCCAATTAGCTCCGATGTAGCCCTTTTATTGGCTTTGTCAATCAGTTTGCCAACTTGATTGGCAAGAAAGGGGTCGGTGGTGAGGAGGGAGGAAAAATCGTCCAATCGAATCTTTCATTTGGTTACAAGGGTTCCGGAGTTCAGGGTTGTTGAGGACTTCCCCTTTACTGGGGTGCCTCTTGGCTTCTTGTGGGTCAAGTCAGTGTTGTTGCGTGGGCAGTCTTTAGCCACATGTCCTCGTTCATGGCAAGAGAAACATTCTGTCTTGAGGCGATCTGGACAGGCATGGATGAGATGATCATCAGCATGACAGTATCGGCAAAACTCAGGCATTTTTGCCCATGTCACCAAAAACTGGTGTTGGTCATCCCACAACAGCTTGTGGGTGAGACCGATTGGATCCGTGCTGCCTTTAGGAAGCTCTAGCATTGCATGCCCTTCATGCGATCTCCATCCACACTGAAGCTTAATACCAAACTCTACTATAGTTCCAAAAGGCTCGAAAGCTTTTCGTACGCCTTGTTCAACAAGAGCTGCTGAAACAACTGGAAGACGTGATAGCTGCATCTTTATGATGGTAGCATCAGGGGTCAAACCAGCAGATGGGTAATGAGAAACAGCTCTGATTTTCAGACCTGTGTCTAACAGACGCTGACATGCTTCGGCTGAAGTCAGCATAAACTCTACCAAGATATTTTGCCCATCTTTGTGGGTGAGCATACCCTCCCCATCTTCTTCAGGGATCTGGCCTTTTGCCAGTTGGAGGAAAGGAACAAGAGGCATCTTCACCTCAGAAAGATCAAAGAAAACTGAGTGTTTATGGGACCCACGTCGCCATACACGGCGTTGGGTCAAAGTAGGAGGAGAATTCTTGGGAGCAACGATTTGGATACCCTTTCTAGCAGTATCTCGGTAGCTAGGGCGGATAGTGGGAGTGGGAGTGGTCGAAGAATTGGTAACAAGATCATCTTGTTTTGCGTGCTGTGGAGGGATTATTGGATTTTTTGCCGTTCCTGGCGGTTCCAGGGTATTAGCGGAGAAAGCCATTGCTTCCCTGCTAGAAAGCATGACGTAGCATCCTGATCAACTTGGCAACGTCACCTTTCTCCATTTGCAAGTCACCTTATTTCTCATATCTCCCTTTTCTCCGCACTTCTTTGATTTTCCATATTTGTCACCCTCACTCTCATTTCAAACCCCTCCTATCCATTTCCATATTTATCCATTGTACACTATTTTTGTCATCTATCTTCCCTTCCCTTCTCCCCACGTTGCTGTCTGTGCGCACTTATCTTTCTCTTCATGTTATCTACCTCTTTACACCCTCTCACACATCGGCACTTCATTTTATTCATACCCCTTCATATCTCTGTCCCTTCTCTCACACTGCTCACTTTATCATATTACTGTTATCCATATCTTCATACTTCATATTTACATTGTCTTCGCACATTTTCATATCTCATTTTGTTTTATTATATTTGTCCTCCATTTTTATATTATCACCTTCACTGTATATCCCATTTTCTCATACTATCATATCTTATTTTGTCTTATCATCTCATACCTCTCCCCCCAAAGTCATTATTATCCTTATCCATTATCTCATATACTGTTCTATTTTTCATTCACACACCCAATTCCTATGTTTTATTATTAATCAATTCACCATTTATCACTAAGTAACATTTTACAAAGTCTATATAAGAGACCAAAATTTCAATCAATAAACATTATCAGTTATCTCTCTCTTATTTTCCGTCCCTGAATTAGTGAATTGTCTTGTATAGAAATTCCTAAACATACTTCGTGCCAAGATTGATTTTTCTTTTCATCCAATTCCCTTTTCTGTCCAAATCTGTATCTTCCCAGTACCTTGCTGTCAACTTTAATAATTGTCCTGAGTGAAATTATCTAGTTCCCCTCTCCTATTATATCTCTTCCTCCCTGTTTCCATTGCTGTCAAGAATATATCTAACTGTCCTGAGCGAAGTTCATATATCTCTGTCTATTTCTTCATTTTCTCTTCTTTTGTCCTCTTGCTGTCTTTGAATTGCGGTTCTACCCCCGTTATATTAATTCTTTATCGCACCCTCGTTATTGTCAACGTGAGGTATTCAATTTACTATATTTTTCTGACTCGTTTTCACTCACAACAAACTCAACACGCGTCACTTTCGCTTATAGGATATTTTTTCCCAAAAACTTTCCTTTTTTAGTAATTTTTTGCCGATACCTATCTACCCATAGCAACATTGAACATTCCCAAGCATCCATCGTCTAAGACGTCGCATCCAACAGCCATAACACCATCCTCAACACGCTTACCCGTCATAGCACCCACTGACCAAGTCTCAGAATGATCGAACAACTTTTTTCCATTGAGATTACCGATGTCAACATCATTGCCCCCATCTCTCATGCAGGGAATGCCAAGTGATCTCATGGCATACCTTGCTGATCTTGCCAAGAAGGTCGATGCCCTCACTGCTGCCAGTGCCCACTGGGAAGCCGTTGCGGCCAAAAACGTCCGGTTGACAGAAGAACTCGCTGAGACCAAGTTGCAGCTTGCCAAAGTTTTGGGCAAACAAAACTCTTCCCCCCAGGGTCCAGCCCCTGTTGTGTCACTCTCCGCCCCTGTCCCCACACCCAGTTCCCAGGAACCAGGGTTAGAAGCCTCCACCTGGGCTGTAAAGGCCAGCATCCACCGCCCTCCCCCCACCCGCAAGAGTCACTCTCCTCATTGAGTTGCCGCCTCCCAGTGAGTATTCACTGCCCCCTCTGGCCCCAACGGATATGAATACGTTTATATCCCACATTCCCGCCGCCTCACCCATAGGGAAGTGCGCAGTTCCCTCAGAACCCTTGGCGTTGACACAGCTCGTCTTCTGGACATCAACTTCCCTGCTCGCGGCGTTGTGGGTATCCTTGTCCACCTCCAGTTCGCCTCTGACTTCAAGACACAGCTTGAAAAAGCTGGTGTCGAACTCATCTTGGATTTCGATCCTTTGGACCCCCAGCACTTGGCTGACCCTAAGTTTAGGGATATGTCAATTGACGACCGTGCTGACAAGGCCATGGAAATCCAGCACGATAGGTGCATCCAAGCCCTTAAGTTCCTGCGCCCCCATGTTGCCATACCTGTGGCCCACTACTTTGTTGAAGCAGGCTGGATCTGTAACGACAAAGTGCCCACTCGTACAGCTTTGGAGGGTGATGCTGAATCAGCCTTCAAAAGAAAACGTAGCCTTGCTCCCAGCGACCATATGGAAGAATGAGTGAGATCTCATTTGGACTATGGAATGCAAACAGTCTTCAACCCCGTGCTATTAACACTGGAAAAACGGGCTTGATTACTAGTGTGGAAAGATAAGTAAACAATAGTGTAATTACCTGAATTATGATAGACTCTATATATAATTCCGCTTGAGAACAACCTGGTCTTAGCTGCTAGCAGTATGTCGTGATAATTGCTAGCATAATTATTGAAAGAGGTGCTGCAGCTGAGGTCCAGTAGCACTTTTGGCGGGTATATCTAATTAGGTTATGGGGGGATTAAGCATTTAAATGTGCGGTTCCGTTTTGAAAGAATCTATTTTGAGAGAATAACACTGTAGTATTTTACATCTTTACTACACTTTTTTCATCCTCATAGTGTAGTATTTAATCTTCTTTATTCTTCTTGACCAATAATATATCACCCATTATTTGATTTCCCGTTTATAATTGATTGGTAATGTTTTACGTTTTTATTTTTATTAGAAAGAATAGAATGTTTCTAGGTTTAGGGTCTACTATTACGCCTATTCCTATGGCCTAGCCGTTTCTACCCGGTTGCCTGCTGCTATTTGGATGGAATATTTTTCTACATAAAAAATACCTGCAAAAATATGAATATCCAGTGATTTTTTGGGCTGCGGGAGTGTTCTGTAAAAGATAAAAGAAGTGTTAATGATATGGGATACAAAGAGGAAATTTTTGTGTGACAAAAGATACTTACATTGCAAGAGATGGGCAAGAGTGGGCAAAGGGGACTTGAATTTTAAGGCTGGATGGGCTGTGTGGCGGGTTTTACTATAAAAAAGGGAATAAAAATTAATATGGGTGAACAGAGTAATGATATATTTAATTTACATACCAGGAGCCAAATGGGTTATCAAAGTAGGGGGCATGGTGTGCAAAGAAAGACCAAAGGAGCCTATAAAACACATAATAATAATTATTAATAAATAGTCTGAATAATATTTTGGATAAGCAAAAAGAGATTTATAAAGAATATTACCTTTATGATTACAATCGCGAATGATGGAGGAGGCCGATGGCGTGAATAGAAAGGACAGTCTACAATGGAATAGAGTCAGAGAGGGAATACATATGATTGAAAGAAAAATTTTACCTGGTGCCAATGGCATCCTTATATAATTTGTTTGGCCAATCTAAGAGAGAAAGTGAAAATAATTTTTATCAAGATGATGGTACCAGTGAATGCGGCCAGTGAGTATTTGTCTGGATGGCCATTGTGGAAAGGATGAGTTGCAATGGGAGTGCACATCTATGAAAAAGAGGTTAATTTGTGTGTATAAAGAGGTATAAAAAATGTCTTACCAGAGAAAGGCGCCGATATCAAAAAGGCTAGGAAAAGGAAAAATAAAGGGAATCAAAAAAAAGGAGAGTGTCTGAAAAATTTTTCACCTTTGAAGCATGCTGCGGAAAGCATGATGGATTGAGCCCAAAAACAATATCAAGGCCGATTTGCATCTCAGTGCTTCAAGACAATAGAGGAACATCTTTATAGTCATTCAAAATGCCTATATATAACGGCCTTTTTGATAGTATTCAACCTCTCTTACCTTTACACCAACCCACACACACACACACTTACTTACTCACTCACCCAAACAGTTTTTGTATGTATATTATATTTATTTTTATTTCAATTGAACAAAAACTAATAATTATAATCGAAATATACTTTACCATATTCTAGAAAATGGTTAACCAAAGAAGATCAATTGCTCCTCGTCCTACTCCTGCTGGTTCCACTCCTGCTCCTGCTCCTGATATGGAACAGATAATGTCAAAGCTTTCCGAGATGGAAGGCAAAATGACAAACGTCGAAGTGCAAGTGGGGTCTGTAAGAGCTCAACTCAACGTTGTTGTGGCTGGTAATGCTTCAGCTATTAGAGCAATTGGTGCATTGGGTAGTGCCCATAACACTGCTCTTGTCAACTCTCCCACCGTTCCTGTCGCACCTGTTGCTCTTCTACCAGTTGTGCCAACCAAGCAGACAAACAATGATGTCTATGTAAGTAGCAAATTATATAGTATGTTATCAATTCATTATCTCATATACTGTGTCAGACGGCGATTCGCAAATATATGTGGAAGCCAAAGTTTTCGTCGAGAATAACTGCAGAAATCTCGGCAAACAACAACAAGCCAAAGTGGAATACAAACGTTCCTTTCAACCAAAGTCCAAACAAGGAGTTAGTTGTTAGGATCCTCAACTACTTGGAGCCCAAGTTTGAGAGCAAGGGAATGAGGAGAAGTGACTTGCACAAGAACCTTCATACCAACTTCAGGAGCCAAAGTTCCAAAGACAAGAAGTCTTCTTCAGAGAAAACTGCCGTGAACACTCGTTCAAGAAGGGCAAACCGTGCAGGCGAGGTAAGATATACTTTAAATAACTAATAAATATTTAATATCAAAGAAGCAGTATTAACTGAGAATTTTAGAGCCTTTCTTGGCGCTTGAATGCTTACCTTGACAATGAGGACACAATCAATGAGATGATGGGCAAAGATTGTGCCAACATGATAATAAAGGAGGCAATGTCCGAGGGTGAATCTGACGTAGAGACGTCTGAAAGTGGCACCAGACGTGTCATCTGCACTGTTCGCCCAGGATGGAGAAGTGATGAGGTAAATAATAATAAGGCAATAACTGGGTTACGTGTCTGAATTGTTATATAAAATATTAATACTTGTATTTCAGTTTAATAGACTCATCACTATTGTTGACTCTCATGTCCTTGAAGGAATGGGTTTGCATTCCCATCAATTCTTGCCTCGGGTTTTTAAGAGTGTGTCAAACTCAGCGGCCCCAAATGACGTGATTTCCCGCCTCCCACAGTGGGCTTTTAGACACAATGTATAAATAAAGTTGTTGTTTATATTTTCTCACCCACTTCCCCAAGAACGTAATACCATCAATATATATAAAGTATATTTTTTGGTGCCTTAATTTTGGTTATCTTTAAAAGAAGAAGATATTTTTTATTTTATATTAGGCGCAGATTTTTTTGGGAAGAGGGATGACAAGCATTGTTTTCCTATTAGTTCGAGTGATTTGCTCTCCAATGGCAACTTCTAACAAAATCCTATGCACTGGAAGAATACTGTTCAAGTCATCTGGAGAATGCCTTGGGAGATACACCTCAACACCTTCATTCTCTCGCGTTCTATCACAGGTTGTGACAAACCATTTAACAAATGCAAAAACATGTTGATTGTCATGAACCATGTGAGTCGGGTGGAGATCATCAACTGGTGGTGGCACGAAATTGTGTGTAAAGAGATACTGAATCTGGCCTGTATATGCATTTACAACGTTCTCATTGCTGCCAACAAACAGTGTTTGTATAAACGACCCTCCATTTCCTTGTCTGTTTGAACCGCAATATACTTGGCCAAGTAAGTTGATGGACTTCAACTTTGTGATCTCGTTATCAACAAAGGAAAATGGGGAGAAGGCGTGCTGATAGCTGGTAAGACTGGGAAGGTCATAAGCATGCTTATAATAATCCAGCAAATGTGGATAATCGATATCACCAATTAATGTTTTCATTCCAACTTGCAGAGGAAAAGCTGAAGGAGGAAGAGGCTCGTTACCCTTTGCAGAATCCATTGTGGTCAGAGAAGCATTTACAAAATCTTGCAAGTTGAACTGAGGATGATTGATTGGCGAAGTTGTGGCTAGAAGTGTGGGTGTAGATACGAGCTTGGCAAAGACAGAAGAGAATGGGATCTTACTGGAGTATCCAAGGACTGCTTGCACATAATCAGCCTTGTATGCTTCTTCAACAAAATTCCTCATATATGTTGCCTCAAAACTATCCTTTCTGTTTGTGCTCACGTTCTTTAGCAAACCGTTGTATTGCTCGAACCCAAAGAGCCAATAGCCATACACTGGTCCAAAATCACGAATGGTCTCGCGAAGATGGAGGTGCAGATGCATATTGCAGGTGAGGACACTAGGAGGGTAAAGACGCTCGCACTTTTGACAGAATTTTTCAAGGTAGTCATGGGCATCGTCAAGTTCTTCAAATGATAGGGATGGCTTTACAAGGAGACGGCAGGCATCGACAAAGTCCATCCAGTTTCTGAACTTGTCATCATTGAGAACATCTTTCAGCAAGACAGGAGAGTACGCTAGCACCCAGGACTTCCATTCGTCAGCTTTCATAAATGAAAATCCCTTTCCAATTTTCGCTGTTAATGAAGTGTATGAAGCTGGCAGGATCATTGTCTTGGCGATTTGCTCCATGTCATTAAGTTGTCCATTATTAATATTGCCACCAGCAATCCACTTGTCCACCATCCTCTTCGCCGTACCCAAGAATAAGTTGTGCATGGGATCAATGATCGTTCCACGTACTAGATCAAAGTATCCAAGGCGATGCAGCTGCGACCATCGAACACCATTTTTGATCTCCAGCTGATGCCTTTCTGAGGGCGTACTAGCACTCTTCCACACCTCAGCATGCACCCTGTTTTCCACACCATTACGAATAGACCACTGCGAAGAGTTGAAACCACGGAAATCCACACTGCTTGTCCCAGCAAGACGACTGAATTGATGGCTGCATTTGTAGCAGGCGTTAGTGCTATTGTGGGACGTAAATCCGCTTGTTTTTCTGGCTGCTGGAATATCACATGCCACCATAAGGAGCGCAGCACGGACAGTTGTTCCAGATCCACATTCAAAGGTTGGAATCGTCATTCCAACGTACAACTGCTCAAGGTCATCCACCAACGGCTTGAGATAGTTGTTGATCTCATAAGATTTGGGTTCCTTTGGTCCAGGCATTAACCCAACCAAGACGACGTTCTCTGGTTTGAATCTTTCATCTCTGGGCAAGTTGTTGATTGCCAAATATATAGCACCAGAGGAGTGGGTTACACCATTGAACGGCTAAAACCAGTCGATGTTTAGAGTCAACAGAAGAGAACGAGGGCGGGCAACAAATGAAAGACCATCACTGTCTTTCAACTCCTTCCACATCTTGCCATCGTAAATGTCGCACATGGTGTCTGTCACCTTCAGCTCGTCGTTCCAGAGGCCGATCTTCTGCTCGAAACCAGGACGAAGAAAGAGAACCTTGAGTGCATCTTTGATGGACTGATACACAAAGATTTTCTTTGGCACCATGGCACCAGACGTCAACTTCTTTGTCAGCTCACAGTTACAAGTTATATTTGCGCCTATTTTCACAGAGCTGCAGAGAGGGGGAACGGAAATAGATTCTTCATATATTTGATGACAATCTGGACATGACACGAATCGTTTGATATCTTTGGTGATATCACTAAAACCCGTCATCTTCTGAAGACCAGCAAGACTTGTTGGGAGCTGAAAGTCTTGTCCGTAGACTGTCAAGAGCTCATTGACAAACTGGATCAATACAACGGCGCCCTTGTTGACTGCATAACGGGATGCAAAAAGAACAACGAAAATGGCAATGGCCCTGTGCACTGGATTTTCGGGCATACCAGGAGCACCAAAGGGTTCTGTTTTAAAAAAGGAAAATTATTAACACTCAATTTTGGCATGCTTCTTTATGATAGTTATTCAATACTGACCTTCGCCGTTGAACTCCTCAACATCAATCTCCTCGACATCACTCTCCACATTGTCACCATTGTTGCTGTCATTGACAATCTCGGTGTCATCGCCATTGACCTCATTGTCAACCAAATCATCGTCAGACATCAGGACAGAATCCAAAAAAGGTAGGTTGGCCTGACCACCCATTGTTTCCATGGATTCAGATTCAAACATCGGGATTGCTACAAATATGGAATAGATTAGTTTATTGCCCTTAAACTGGTTTTCAAATAAATATTTTTTACCCTCAACATCAACATCCATAATGACACTTTGTGTGCCTGAGGTTCAATTAAAGAATAATGGTTATTATTGCGCAGTAAATATAAAATTAATACATACTGCTCTCAGTTCGTCCAGCCTCTTCAATTCTTGCTCTTTTGGCATGACGCTGATAATTGCGTCTGGATACCATAGAGAACCCTTCTTGGTTACCATTGCATTTGTTACAGTAACAGGCAGTGTTGTTTTGGGAAGCAGAAGACATATTTTGTGTGATTCGATTGTAAGATAAAAAAGGAAACAAGTGCTTCATATGTTTTATTTGCTGTCAATTTATAGACAAAAAAAACTATTGTATTTTACTTGTTTGCCCAAACCAATAGGATCTGTTAAAAAGTCTTTTTTTATTTGAATAAAAAAAATCTTCTGAGTTGAAAAAAAGGCCTATATTTCCTACACCTTAAAGTATTCTTGGTGCACTAGTAATCCAGCCCATTTTTCCAGTGTGTTGTGGGTAGAAATAAACTTGGAAAGATACGAAAGAATTTGTGAGAACTTGTGTAGGGTGTTTATTCCTAAGAAAAAAGGTTATCTTTCTACACAGAACTAACTACTGATATTTATATGTTTTCTGATTTATAATTCAGTATATGCTTTGGTAATATTTATCACGATGAGTCATCTTCCAGGAGTATTGTCTTTCTGGAAAGATCCAGAGAGACCTATTGATATGATACTTCTCCAGTCAGATCAGCCAGAGAGCTTTGGTAAAGAAGAGCATTTATGCTATTGGTAATATTTTAATATTCCGACCCAGATACTTGGGTAATGTTTTAGAATTATTAATTCATTGTAGTTGTAGTCTCTCAATCAAGTATTCATATAATAAACGAAATATGTAGATGGAATATGATGATGCCATTAGATAAATATGTGTATATCTGTATATCCCATATTATGGTGATAACGATAATAATAATAAATAATAATCAATTATGTGTATGATGATCTGTGTATTGGATAATCTCATAAAGGCAGATCCGTTTGACTGGAATAG
Organism: Phycomyces nitens; assembly: GCA_022702545.1. NCBI lineage: Eukaryota > Fungi > Mucoromycota > Mucoromycetes > Mucorales > Phycomycetaceae > Phycomyces > Phycomyces nitens. The sequence continues at coordinate 367,663 of JAHRBC010000001.1, forward strand.
CTGAGGATATTATTTTATCCTTCAGTCTTACTCTCAGATTCAGCAGTGATCAATACTCATTTACAACACAGTGTAACGACGTGCTCAACTACTGTCAGTCCCTACATATGCTCTTCATCACAGAAACATGGCTCCTATCACCTGTGCGTATACCCACATCATGGTCCCAAATTCATTTGTACGGATCCCCTGTTGCTGGGAACTACCGTGGGTCGATGGGAGTTTCATTGTTAATCTCCCCCTCCTGCCCTTATCCTGTCACCCAAATCCCTATGCCCAACAATTATGCCCTCGCAGTCAAGATTGGCACCCTTCGACTGGTTTGCCTATACCTGCCACCAAACATGCCCACTGCCGATGCCCTTTCCGTCCTCTCAGCCATTCCTTTAACTGATGACACCATTATATGTGGCAACCTCAACGCCAGACTGGGTTCTCTCACTGGTGATTATGCCACCAATTCCCGCGGCCTAGCCCTCTGTGAGTGGCTAGAAGAACGCTCCCTTACTGTCCTTAACGGCTCCCTCTCTCCATGCACCCCCACCTACATTTCCTTCCACCGTGATGTTGAAATCAGCAGCATCATTGACCTCTTCATCACCAACACCAACCTCACCAACCCCTCCCTCCACATTGCCACCGAACTCTCCTTGGGCTCTGACCACCGCCTCCTCTCCCTTTCCTTTACCTATGCCCTCCAACCCGCCCCCCCCCCCCCCTCCCATTTGACGCCTCTGGAACCTATCCCGTCTCAAGGAACCAGAGTGTTTAGACTTATATACCTCCACCCTCATCACCAATTCCGCCCCCCTCCGTTCCACTCTGCAAGAAATGGTAGAAAATCCGCCCTCCTCTCCTCCCCCTATTGATGCCCTCACTAACGATTTCAACTCACTCATTTATGACTCTCTTAGTAGCTCAATAGGTAACCGCCCTCCCCGTCCCTCCAAGTGGAAGAAGTTCTGGACACCTGCCCTTCAAGAGGCAGCCAACCATCGTGATGGTTGCTACAAGCAATGGCGTCAAGCTTGTGGCATAGACAAGATCAATTGGTGGAGCCGGCACCAACGAGCACATCTGGAGTTCCGCCAAGCCGTTCAGACCGCCAAACGCACTTCCTGGCACGCCTTCTGTGAGGCTATGGAGAGAAACTTTGGCAAAGCTACCTCCAAAATCAAGCAGTTGAAGCGTTGCCACCAACCCCAACACACTTTCCAACATGACAATGGTCCCTCCGCAGCTGCTGAGACAATGCGCGCACACCTGTCCTCTGTCTACAGTGGTCACATCCTTCCCGTCTACAGTGGTCACATCCTTCCCGTCTCCCGTCCTCCCCCTCCTCCTGACACCCTCTCTCTCACCCCATTCGCCTCTGTCGACTCACCATTCGATTCGGCGATGGTTGAAGAATACATGCGTTGGCTCCCTACCCGAAAAGCCCCTGGCCCAGACCACATTCGCGCAGAAATGCTTAAACCCGTCCGTCGTTTTGTTGCCCCCCTCCTCTCCCTCCTCTTCACCATCTGCTGGCAGTGGTCATACGTTCCTTCCCTCTGGCGTCAAGCCCAAGTCTTCCCCATCTTCAAAAAAGGGAATCCATCCGAAGCAGCCAACTATCGACCAATCTCCCTCACCTCAGTCATTAGAAAGCTCTTCGAGATGTGTATTGCCCCGATCCTTCACTCCCATTCCCCTCCCCTTGACGTCTCCCAAGGTGGTTTCCGTCCTTGTTGTGGTGCCCTCGATCAAGCCCTATGCCTCCATGATCTCATGAAAGCCCACTATGCCCGTCACCACCACTACCCCGTCGTTGCCTTCCTTGACATCAAGGCTGCCTATGATACCGTTGACCGACGGGTCATATGGCATGCTCTTGCCCAACGTCAAACCCCTCCCGCTCTTTTGGCCTTACTCGTCAACATGTTTGACGATGTGTCTATCTCTGTCCTTTTGGGCAATTTCGTCTCCTCTCCTTTCGTTCCGTCAATGGGTGTGCTGCAAGGTTCTGTCCTCAGCCCCCATCTTTATTCTATTTACATCAACTCCCTGCCACCACTCCTTCGCACAGTTGCCACTCCATCCTCCGCCACTTTCATCCCATCGCCCTCTCCCTCCTCTTTGGATGCCTACCAGTCCCTTCTTGCTCCTTCAGGTGTGGATGGCTTTGGGCATATTCGTTCCCCCACCCCCATCAACTCTCTCCTCTTTGCTGACAACATAGCCATTCTTGGCAGTAAAGTCAATGTGCAACGCATGCTTGACCTCGCTGCTGAACACTCCTTTGCTCTTGGATACCGTTGGAGTCCCTCCAAGTGCGCCGTCATATGTCCTCCCACCCATGCCCTCAACCCCACTTCCCTCTCCCTCTACGGCGAACAACTCCCCTTCGTCAAAGAGTTCATCTACCTTGGTGTCCCATTCCGTTCCAAGGGGATCTCCTCCTCATCCCTGGTCTTGCACCGAAAACCTGGCACTCTTGCCACAATGGCAACACTGAATGCCGTTGGTGCATGTCGTTCTGGCTTTTCCCTGCTGCTGAGTTCTCAGCTGTACAAGTCGTTCATTCGACCAAAGTTCGAGTACGGACTCGCCATTTCTGCCCTCATTGGGCGTGATTACAAGAACCTGGAGAAACTGCAAGACAAGTGTTTGAGAATGATTGTGGGTGGTCACGCCACGTCATCTACAATCGTCCTCAAACACTTGTGCAACTTACCCAGTATCCGGTTCCGTGTTGACGTTCTTGTCACAAAGTTTTGCCTTCGTGCACGTTCCTTGCCTTCTGGCTGTCTCCTCTCGCTCCTTCTCCTCCACCATCCCCAGCACTCCTCCCTCAACCGCCTCCGCTCCAATGCCCTCTTCTCCAACCTTCCCCCCACCCTCCGCACCTCCTTGCCCTCCCTCTTGAAAAAGCACTTTGAGTCAGTCCGTCAGATCCATTTTGGATATTTCTGCGACGAGACTGACCAAGTGCTTATCAGAGCATGTCGCCCCGACCTTGGGGTTGACCCCATCCTCTTCCTCCCTGCCTCTTGTGTAGAGCGCAGCCGCCTCGTCCGATGACGTATGGGTTGGTTGCCTGGCAGACCCAAGGAATGTCCTTGTGGTACTGACCACACCTCCCGTCGTCACTTGGCCGAGTGCCCCTCCATTCCCTCTTCCCTCTTCTCCGCACTACCTCCTCCTTCCTCGCTCCTTGGCCATCCCATTGATGCAGCCATCTCTTCCCTTCCCTCGTCCGCCGCCCACCCTCGCCCACCCTTTTGGATTCCGCTCCTCACGATCCTTTGGCACATAGACAAGCTGTGCAATCCTGATGGAGAGTACACCCACGAGAGGGACCATGGTGCACTGGAAAAACGGGCTTGATTACCAGTGTGGAAAGATAAGTAAACAATAGTGTAATTACCTGAATTATGATAGACTCTACATATAATTCCGCTTGAGAACAACCTGGTCTTAGCTGCTAGCAGTATGTCGTGATAATTGCTAGCATAATTATTGAAAGAGGTGCTGCAGCTGAGGTCCAGTAGCACTTTTGGCGGGTATATCTAATTAGGTTATGGGGGGATTAAGCATTTAAATGTGCGGTTCCGTTTTGAAAGAATCTATTTTGAGAGAATAACACTGTAGTATTTTACATCTTTACTACACTTTTTTCATCCTCATAGTGTAGTATTTAATCTTCTTTATTCTTCTTGACCAATAATATATCACCCATTATTTGATTTCCCGTTTATAATTGATTGGTAATGTTTTACGTTTTTATTTTTATTAGAAAGAATAGAATGTTTCTAGGTTTAGGGTCTACTATTACGCCTATTCCTATGGCCTAGCCGTTTCTACCCGGTTGCCTGCTGCTATTTGGATGGAATATTTTTCTACATAAAAAATACCTGCAAAAATATGAATATCCAGTGATTTTTTGGGCTGCGGGAGTGTTCTGTAAAAGATAAAGAAGTGTTATTGATATGGGGTACAAAGAGAAAATTTTTGTGTGTCAAAAGATACTTACATTGCAAGAGATGGGCAAGAGTGCGCAAAGGGGACTTGAATTTTAAGGCTGGATGGGCTGTGTGGCGGGTTTTACTATAAAAAAGGGAATAAAAATTAATATGGGTGAACAGAGTGATGATATATTTAATTTACATACCAGGAGCCGAATGGGTTATCAAAGTAGGGGGTATGGTGTGCAAAGGAAGACCAAGTGAGTCTATAAAGCACATAATAATAATTATTAATAAATAGTCTGAATAATATTTTGGATAAGCAAAAGAGATTTATAAAGAATATTACCTTTATGATTACAATCACGAATGATGGAGGAGGCCGATGGCGTGAATAGAAAGGGCAGTCTACAATGGAATAGAGTCAGAGAGGGAACAAGTATGATTGAAAGAAAATTTTTTACCTGGTGCCGATGACATCCTTACATAAGTTGTTTGGCCAATCTAAGAGAGAAAGTGAAAATAATTTTTATCAAGATGATGATACCAGTGAATGCGGCCAGTGAGTATTTGTCTAGATGGCCATTGTGGAAAGGATGAGTTGCAATGGGAGCGCACATCTATGAAAAAGAGATTAATTTGTGTGTATAAAGAGGTATAAAAAATGTCTTACCAGAGAAAGGCGCCAATATCAAAAAAGCAAGGAAAAGGAAAAATAAAGGGAACCAAAAAAAGGAGAGAGTCTGAAAAAATTTTCACCTTTGAAGCATGCTGCGGAAAGCATGATGGATTGAGCCCAAAAACAATATCAAGGCCGATTTGCATCTCAGTGCTTCAAGACAATAGAGGAACATCTTTATAGTCATTCAAAATGCCTATATATAATGACCTTTTTGATATTCAACCTCTCTTACCTTTACACACACACACACACACACTTACTCACTCACTCACCCAAACAGTTTTTGTATGTATATGGTATTTATTTTTATTTCAATTGAACAAAAACTAATAATTATAATCGAAATATACTTTACCATATTCTAGAAAATGGTTAACCAAAGAAGAACAATTGCTCCTCGTCCCACTCCTGCTGGTCCTGCTCCTGCTCCTGCTCCTGCTCCTGACATGGAACAGATTATGGCAAAGCTTTCCGAGATGGAAGGCAAAATGACAAACGTCGAAGTGCAAGTGGGGTCTGTAAAGGCTCAACTCAACGTTGTTGTGGCTGGTAATGCTTCAGCCATTAGAGCAATCGGTGCATTGGGTAGTGCCCATAACACTGCTCTTGTCAACTCTCCTGCCATTCCTGTTGCACCTGTTGCTCTTCTACCAGTTGTGCCAACCAAGCAGACAAACAACGATGTCTATGTAAGTAGCAAATTATATAGTATGTTATCAATTCATTATCTCATATACTGTGTCAGACGGCAATTCGCAAATTTATGTGGAAGCCAAAGTTTTCGTCGAGAATAGCTGCAGAGATGTTGGCAAACAATAATAAGCCAAAGTGGAATACAAACGTTCCTTTCAACCAAAGTCCAAACAAGGAGTTAGTTGTTAGGATCCTCAACTACTTGGAGCCCAAGTTTGAGAGCAAGGGAATGAGGAGAAGCGATCTGTACAAGAATCTTCACACCAACTTCAGGAGCCAAAGTTCCAGAGACAAGAAGTCTTCTTCGGAGAAAGCTGCCGTGAACACTCGTTCAAGAAGGGCAAACCGTGCAGGCGAGGTAAGATATACTTTAAATAACTAATAAATATTTAATATCAAAGAAGCAGTATTAACTGAGAATTTTAGAGCCTTTCTCGGCGCTTGAATGCTTACCTTGACAATGAGGACACAATCAATGAGATGATGGGCAAAGATTGTGCCAACATGATAATAAAGGAGGCAATGTCCGAGGGTGAATCTGACATAGAGACATCTGAAAGTGGTACCAAACGTGTCATCCGTACTGTTCGCCCAGGATGGAGAAGTGATGAGGTAAATAATAATAAGGCAATAACTGGGTTACGTGTCTGAATTGTTATATAAAATATTAATACTTGTATTTCAGTTTAATAGACTCATCACTATTGTTGACTCTCATGTCCTTGATGGAATGGGTTTGCATTCCCATCAATTCTTGCCTCGGGTTTTTAAGAGTGTGTCAAACTCAGCGGCCCCAAATGACGTGGTTTCCCGCCTCCCACAGTGGGCTTTTAGAAACGATGTATAAATAAAGTTGTTGTTTATATTTTCTCACCCACTTCCCCAAGAACGTAATACCGTCAATATATATAAAGTATATTTTTTGGTGCCTTAATTTTGGTTATCTTTAAAAGAAGAAGATATTTTTTATTTTATATTAGGCGCAGATTTTTTTGGGAAGAGGGATGACGAGCATTGTTTTCCTATTAGTTCGAGTGATTTGCTGTCCAATGGCAACTTCTAACAAAATCCTATGCACTGGAAGAATACTGTTCAAGTCATCTGGAGAATGCCTTGGGAGATACACCTCAACACCTTCATTCTCTCGCGTTCTATCACAGGTTGTGACAAACCATTTAACAAATGCGAAAACATGTTGATTGTCATGAACCATGCGAGTCGGGTGGAGATCATCAACTGGTGGTGGCACGAACTTGTGTGTAAAGAGATACTGAATCTGGCCTGTATATGCATTTACAACGTCCTCATTGCTGCCAACAAACAGTGCTTGTATAAACGACCCTCCATTTCCTTGTCTGTTTGAACCGCGATATACTTGGCCAAGTAAGTTGATGGACTTCAACTTTGTGATCTCGTTATCAACAAAGGAAAACGGGGAGAAGGCGTGCTGATAGCTGGTAAGACTGGGAAGGTCATAAGCATGCTTATAATAATCCAGCAAATGTGGATAATCGATATCACCAATTAATGTTTTCATTCCAACTTGCAGAGGAAAAGCTGAAGGAGGAAGAGGCTCGTTACCCTTTGCAGAATCCATTGTGGTCAGAGAAGCATTTACAAAATCTTGCAAGTTGAACTGAGGATGATTGATTGGCGAAGTTGTGGCTGGAAGTGTGGGTGTAGATACGAGCTTGGCAAAGACAGAAGAGAATGGGATCTTACTGGAGTATCCAAGGACTGCTTGCACATAATCGGCCTTGTATGCTTCTTCTACGAAATTCCTCATGTAAGTTGCCTCAAAACTATCCTTTCTGTTAGTGCTCACGTTCTTTAGCAAACCGTTGTATCGCTCGAACCCAAAGAGCCAATAGCCATACACTGGTCCAAAATCACGAATGGTCTCGCGAAGATGGAGGTGCAGATGCATATTGCAGGTGAGGACACTAGGAGGGTAAAGACGCTCGCACTTTTGACAGAATTTTTCAAGGTAGTCATGGGCATCGTCAAGTTCTTCAAATGATAGGGATGGCTTTACAAGGAGACGGCAGGCATCGACAAAGTCCATCCAGTTTCTGAACTTGTCATCATTGAGAACATCTTTCAACAAGACGGGAGAGTACACCAGCACCCAGGACTTCCATTCGTCAGCTTTCATAAATGAAAATCCCTTTCCAATTTTCGCTGTTAATGAAGTGTATGAAGCTGGCAGGATCATTGTCTTGGCGATTTGCTCCATGTCATTAAGTTGTCCATTATTAATATCGCCACCAGCGATCCACTTGTCCACCATCCTCTTCGCCGTACCCAAGAATAAGTTGTGCATGGGATCAATGATCGTTCCACGTACTAGATCAAAGTATCCAAGGCGATGCAACTGCGACCATCAAACACCATTTTCGACCTCCAGCTGATGCCTTTCTGAGGGCGTACTTGCACTCTTCCACACCTCAGCATGCACCCTGTTTTCCACACCATTACGAATAGACCACTGCGAATAGTCGAAACCACGGAAATCCACACTGCTTGTCCCAGCAAGACGACTGAATTGACGGCTGCATTTGTAGCAGGCGTTAGTGCTATTGTGGGACGTAAATCCGCTTGTTTTTCTGGCTGCTGGAATATCACATGCCACCATAAGGAGCGCAGCACGGACAGTTGTTCCAGATCCACATTCAAAGGTTGGAATCGTCATTCCAATGTACAACTGCTCAAGGTCATCCACCAACGGCTTGAGATAGTTGTTGATCTCATAAGATTTGGGTTCCTTTGGTCCAGGCATTAACCCAACCAAGACGACGTTCTCTGGTTTGAATCTTTCATCTCTGGGCAAGTTGTTGATTGCCAAATATATAGCACCAGAGGAGTGTGTTACACCATCGAACGGCTGAAACCAGTCGATGTTTAGAGTCAACAGAAGAGAACGAGGGCGGGCAACAAATGAAAGACCATCACTGTCTTTCAACTCCTTCCACATCTTGCCATCGTAAATGTCGCACATGGTGTCTGTCACCTTCAGCTCGTCGTTCCAGACGCCGATCTTCTGCTCGAAACCAGGACGAAGAAAGAGAACCTTGAGTGCATCTTTGATGGACTGATACACAAAGATTTTCTTTGGCACCATGGCACCAGACGTCGACTTCTTTGTCAGCTCACAGTTACAAGTTATATTTGCGCCTATTTTCACAGAGCTGCAGAGAGGGGGAACGGAAATAGATTCTTCGTATATTTGATGACAATCTGGACATGACACGAATCGTTTGATATCTTTGGTGATATCACTAAAACCCGTCATCTTCTGAAGACCAGCAAGACTTGTTGGGAGCTGAAAGTCTTGTCCGTAGACTGTCAAGAGCTCATTGACAAACTGGATCAATACAACGGCGCCCTTGTTGACTGCATAACGGGATGCAAAAAGAACAACGAAAATGGCAATGGCCCTGTGCACTGGATTTTCGGGCATACCAGGAGCACCAAAGGGTTCTGTTTTAAAAAGGAAAATTATTAACACTCAATTTTGGCATGCTTCTTTATGATAGTTATTCAATACTGACCTTCGCCGTTGAACTCCTCAACATCAATCTCCTCGACATCACTCTCCACATTGTCGCCATTGTTGCTGTCATTGACAATCTCGGTGTCATCGCAATTGACCTCATTGTCAACCAAATCATCGTCAGACATCGGGACGGAATCCAAAAAGGTAGGTTGGCCTGACCGCCCATTGTTTCCATGGATTCAGATTCAAACATCGGGATTGCTACAAATATGGAATAGATTAGTTTATTGCCCTTAAACTGGTTTTCAAATAAATATTTTTTACCCTCAACATCAACATCCATAATGACACTTTGTGTGCCTGAGGTTCAATTAAAGAATAATGGTTATTATTGCGCAGTAAATATAAAATTAATACATACTACTCTCAGTTCGTCCAGCCTCTTCAATTCTTGCTCTTTTGGCATGACGCTGATAATTGCGTCTGGATACCATAGAGAACCCTTCTTGGTTACCATTGCATTTGTTACAGTAACAGGCAGTGTTGTTTTGGGAAGCAGAAGACATATTTTGTGTGATTCGATTGTAAGATAAAAAAGGAAACAAGTGCTTCATATGTTTTATTTGCTGTCAATTTATAGACAAAAAAAAACTATTGTATTTTACTTGTTTGCCCGAACCAATAGGATCTGTTAAAAAGTCTTTTTTTATTTGAATAAAAAAAATCTTCTGAGTTGAAAAAAAGGCCTATATTTCCTACACCTTCAAGTACTCTTGGTGCACTAGTAATCCAGCCCATTTTTCCAGTGGTGCTTTGTGGCATGCCACTTAGCCTTTTATTTTTATTTTATTTTTATCCTTTTCTAGTTCTTTTCGCGCAGGAAAAGTTGTCTGTCTGTTCTCCTTCCTTCTCCCTTCCACTGTTACAAATATTATGCAGCTGCAAAGAGGAGAGTTGGGTCCAGCTTTCATCCCAGTACTGTTAGCTCCCCACTTTTCCTCTCTTTTTTTGTCTTTTGTCCCTAAGACTTTTTTTCCTTCACCTTTCATACTTGAGATGCTACATGATCTATAGATCGCCAGCAATATATCTCGTAATAAAAAAATAATCTTTAACCTGAGCTAAGCGGGCGATCATGGCCTTGACACGTGTGTTGTGGGCAGGTTTGGTTTCGACCATGAAGCCGGACCAAGGGCCCGGAACAGGCCTAGGAGGGGTCGGAGGCCGGACCAGTCCGAAGAAGAAGTCCGAGCCGAGTAAGGATGGCCAATCCCCGAGTTTCTTTATTTCTCTTTCTTTTCAATTTTTCTTTATTTTATTTTATCACATTTTATTATTTCCTTTTTTATACTCTTTCCTTTTATATTTCCTTTGTGAATCCTTTCTCACTTTCTTGCAGGATTGCACCATTCTGTACTTCTTTAGTTTATTTCCCCTACTTCTTTGTCTTACCCTTTTCTTTACTATGTTATAGTATTTTTTTATTATATTTTTCCTTTGGCCTTGATGGCATCATTTTATTATTTTATTATTTCATTTTTTGGTTATTCTTTTAGTTATTTTCTTTGTCTATAAAAGACATTCTTTTCTAATGAATAAAGATGATCAGTCAGTTTTACGATCAATTTTACGGTTATTTTATTCTTTTGAGTTTAAGCTCTCGATCTCTGAAGAGCAGTTATATTTTGCCCGGTCATTTTGGGGATATTTCTGTTGAGTTTCGTTAGTCTTTTACTGGTTCTTTCATTGTTTCTTTTATATATTTTATTTGTCGCCCATTCGGTTACCATACACAACCATACAAACACATCACGCGTCAGCCTTTCTTGGCATTAGTTTAGCTAGATTTCTTTTCTTTCTTTCTACTCTTTCTGAAATGTTTCTTGTTCTGTAAATCTGTCTCCTCCCTTTCACTGTTACACCTTTTTACACAGCTGCAAAGTGGAGAGCAGGTTCAGGCTTTTAGCTTAGTATGATTTGTTTCCCTTCTCCCCCTCTACTTTTTTTGTCTTTGTGATTTCCTTAGACTTTTTTGTTCCTCTCTTTTGCACCTGGGATGCTATATGATCTATAGATCGCCAGCATTATATCCCTATAATAAAAAATAATCTTTAATCTGAGCTAAGCGGGCACTGCTCTTTGACACGGGTGTTGTAGGGTTTCCAGCTTCGGCCACTTCTCACCTATTCACGTGACTTTCCAAGGCTCTCTCTGCCAAAAGGTGTGACATAGCCTTCTGATCAACTAGCAACGTCACCTTTTCTCAACCGCAAGTCACTTTACTTCTCTCATATTCCTCTTTCCTCCGCACCCCTTTTGATTTTCCTTATTTGTCACCCTCGCTCTCATTTTAAACCCCTCATTATCATTTCCTTATTTATCATTTGTACCCACCTTTTTGTCATCATCTCACCTTTCCCTTCCCCATATCCATGTCTGTGCACATCAACCACCATCTTCCTTTATCTACATCTCAAATCATTTTCCCGCACATCGGCATTTCTTTTATTTCATTGTCCTTCATCGCATTTACCATTTCACACTACATTTCATACTTATTGCACCTGTTGTGGGTAGAGTAAAAATAAGAAAGATACGAAAGAATTCGTGAGAACTTGTGTAGGGTGTTTATTATCAAAAAGGTTATCTTTCTACACAGAACTAACTACTGATATTTATATGTTTTCTGATTTATAATTCAGTATATGCTTTGGTAATATTTATCACGATGAGTCATCTTTCAGGAGTATTGTCTTTCTGGAAAGATCCAGAGAGACCTATTGATATGATACTTCTCCAGTCAGATCAGCCAGAGAGCTTTGGTAAAGAAGAGCATTTATGCTATTGGTAATATTTTAATATTCCGACCCAGATACTTGGGTAATGTTTTAGAATTATTAATTCATTGTAGTTGTAGTCTCTCAATCAAGTATTCATATAATAAACGAAATATGTAGATGGAATATGATGATGTCATTAGATAAATATGTGTATATCTGTATATCCCATATTATGGTGATAACGATAATAATAATAAATAATAATCAATTATGTGTATGATGATCTGTGTATTGGATAATCTCATAAAGGCAGATCCGTTTGACTGGAATAGCTGAGGATATTATTTTATCCTTCAGTCTTACTCTCAGATTCAGCAGTAATCAATACTCATTTACAACAGCACCTTCATATCATTATCTTGTCTTATCATTCATACTTCCTCCCAACACATCTTTATTATCTCATCTATTTTTCGCACGCTCATTCTCATTTACAAAAATTAATCTAGAAATTCATCATTAAGTAATATTTTACAAATCTATATAAGAGATCAAAATCTTCATCAAATAAACACTATCAGTTATCTCTCTCTTAATTTCCATCCCTGAACTAGTGAATTGTCTTGTATAGAAATTCCTAGTCATACCTGTGCCAAGATTGATTTTTCTTTTCATCCGTTTCCCTTTTCCATCCAAAAATTGTATCTTCCCAGTACTTTGCTGTCAACTTTAATAATTGTCCTGAGCAAAATTATCAAGTTCCCTTCCCATATTATATCTCTTCCTCTTGTATCCATTGCTGTCAAAAATATATTCAACTGTCCCAAGTGAAGTTATATATTTCTATCCATATTTTTATCTTTCTCTTCTCTTGTCCGTTTCTTGCTGTCTAACTTCGGTTTCTACCCCATTGTTATCATTCTTTATTGCACCATCGTTATTGTCAACGAGTGGTATTTAATTTACTATATTTTTCTGACTCGTTATCACACACAACAAACTCAACACGCGTCAGTGGAGGTTGTGCCAAGGATTAATCAAATACAATGTGTTGAGCATCCTCTACCAATTTTTATCTTCATATTTTCCCTTCTTTCTCTTTAAAAATCAATCTTTCTGGCTATGTCCACTACTCTCAACATCTCCAAGTTCTTGTCCTCTCCTGAGACTTTCTCCGGAACCGGCCTGCCTGATCCTTTGTCATGGATCCAACACTTGGACCGTACCCATAAGGCTGTTGGTATGACCGACGAAGAAGCCTTGATCATTGCTGCCTCTCACTTCAAGGGCAATGCCATTCGTTGGTGGAATATATACGAAGGACGTCTTACCACTTGGGAGGATTTTGAGTTCGCCTTTAAAAGGCAGTTTATCTCCCGACACCTGGAGGATTCTTGGTGGCAAGAGCTCAAAACTATCAAGCAGCTGCCATCCCAGTCCATCGATGATCTCACCCTTCATCTCCGGGAGTTGTTTTCCTATCTGAGGATCCATAGCAAATCTCAGATGATCCGAGTCTTTCTTCATGCGGTCGATGACCGAATTGCCTATCTCTTGGAGCAGCACTCCACTCTGACCGAGTTTGATGCTGTGGTCAACGCTGCTTGCAAGCTAGAGTTGGTTGAGGAAAAGTGCCATGTTGTGCAACCTGGGCTAAGACACCAGTCTGAGGGACCTCCTTCTGTCTCTCGATGCACTTGGCCAGCCGCACCCCCATCAGACCAATCCACGTATCTGGGGTTGTTTCACTCCACTCTCACCCAGTTGGCTCAGGGCATTGATGCCATTCGTGCTCGCCTGAACGAAGCTCCCGTCAACGTCGTTTCCCCAGTCCGGAACTCTGGTCCCAGGAGAATTCCCACTTGTTTTGGTTGTGGCCAGGAGGGTCACATAAGGCCAGATTGTCCTAACAATCAGGGCAAACCGTCGGGAAAAGCCAACGGGCGGCAGTAGAGAGGGATGCTGCCGCCCCCCAAAATTGAGTTAGTCCCTCTAACCCAGTCAATGTTGTCGAGGTCTTCGCTGCGGAGAAGCGAGCCCCCAAGAAGGTGACACCAGCTAACCCTATTGCCCGCAAGGGGAAAGAGGTGGAAAGGCCCACTCATCAGGGTCCACAAGGTGTGTACTATCCTGTACCGATGGAGGGTATCAGCGGATACCAACAGCAAGGTGGCCTCCAGCCATAAGGTGCTCCATTCGTTTTGCCAGGTGTGCAAGTCCAGGGTGGAATCCCTATCCAGGGTGGTTATCCAGGTGGCCCTCAAGTCTCCCAGGCCCATGGTGGTTTCCCAGTTGTTGGTAGTGGTGTGCAGGAGGCACAGGTGTTGAAGGTGTGGTCCGCGGTGGCGGACAGGAGGTGCAAGGTGTGCACAAGGATTCAAGGAGGAAGAGAGCTCCCCCACGTCGTCTTCCTGTGGAATTGAAGAAAAAAGACTTCTGGGAGCGTCTCCAATCCTTGGACTTGGGCCTTTCCATGGCGGATTGGCTATTGTTGGATAAGCGCGCGCAGGATGATGTGCGAGATGGCCTACAATATATTTATGGGCGCAAGGACCCACAGCACAGTTTGGCAATGGTCAATATGGTGAAGCACAATTCCGAATCCTGGGATTCAGAGTCCGAGTTTGAAAACTCTTCAAACAAAGACAATGAATCTTGGGAGGAAGAAGAGGCTTCCCTGGGTTCTGAGGAGGCGATTGCCAGTTCTGCTTCCAAGGCCGAGTATGATAGCGACGATACAGAGTACAGCTATCAGTACAACTACCAGAGGTTTGCCCGTAGCCAGCCGTTGAAAGCCCCGATCATGATAAACGGGCAGGTTATTGAAGCAATCTTCGACTCTGGGGCGAGCATGTCCGTGATAAGCAAGGTGCTGGCCAAGCGACTCAACCTGATGCCCAACGGCGACCAGTTGCCGATCTCTTCTTTGGACGGTGTCCCCCACAAGCCATGCGACATCACAGTGGATGTTCCTATCAGAGTTGGCGGCAAGCTTCGTCCTGAAGCGATGTGTATCCAAGACAGCGATTCCAACCGCAATCTGTGCCTTCTGGGAATGACTTGGTGCCGAGCCTATGGTATTCAGCTGCGACTCCAAGACTCAACGATCAGTGTCCCCACCAAGCGCGGTACCAGCTTTATCGAAGTCCAAGGTCGATCGGATGAGATGAGCGAGTGGAGGGGAGAAGCCCCTGGAGTGTTTTCGGTGACGGTTAGGCAAGAAGAAGTCCAGTCTGAAGTGATGCCAGTCTTGGACCAAGATGCCCAGTTGTTGCTCAACTATGACGAGGAGGTCATGACGGTGTCCGATTCTGAGGAGGATCTCCCTGAGGAAATCCAGTCGCTGGTCTTGGTGAACCAAGATGCCTTTGTGGAGAATGCCGGCCTTGGTCTTTTGTCTGTCTTGTCCCACGAGATCCCCACCACCAGCAGTACTCCCATCCAGTCACGTCCGTACCGTCTGACCTGGGAAGAGGAGGAGGCCCTAAGCAAGGAAATCGAACAGTTGCTTGAGCTTGGGCTCATAAGGCCTTCCCGTGGCATGTGGACCTCTCCTGTGTTCTTTGTACGAAAGAGAGATGGCTCCTTGCGACTGGTTGTTGACTATTGGTGTCTCAACCAGATCACCACCAAGGATGCTTTTCCGCTCCCGTACATCGACAATCTTTTGGACTCTCTTGGTGGTGCTTCCTTCTTCTCTACCTTGGATGCAGCCAGCGGTTTTTGGCAGGTGCCAGTGGCCGAAGAGTCCATTGAACGAACTGGTTTCGTTACGAAACAGGGAACTTTCGAGTTCACTGTGATGCCTTTTGGTTTGACCTCCGCCCCATCCACCTTCCAGAGAGCCATGTCTCTCATCCTGGAGCCATTCCTGGGCGACTTTGTCTACGTGTTCATTGATGATATCATCATCTTCTCGAAGACGCTGGAGGACCACTGCAAGCACCTCGCCCTGGTTTTCAAGGCTTGCAAGGATGCCAATCTCAGGCTCAAGAGAAGCAAGTGCTCTTTTGCCCAGTCCAGTGTCGAGTATCTCGGACATGTTGTGTCAGGGAAGGGACTTTCTCCCTGTGATCGTAATGTTGAGAAGGTCTTGACCATGGCCCAGCCCGCTTCCACAAGCAAAGTCCACACGTTTCTGGGGATGGCCGGCTACACTGGAAAAATGGGTCTGAATACTCATGTGTGAGCAAACACTGCAAAAAGCATACAGTTTCATAGGGTAGAAAGAGCGGGAATATTATGTTTAAATCATTGATTTCTATATGGTTTTACTCTAATTACCATCAAGATACCTAGCTTAATAATAATGGGTAGAAAGAAGCTTGAGACCATAAAGAAACCCTTTACCTGTTGCACCACAATAGAGTTCTTTAGTCCATCATGTACAATCCATAATATGTACTCTGTGTAAACACTAGTACTCCAAGCTTATGTGGTCAGTAAAATCCATTTTGAGTTTCATTTGTTATAAAAAAAGATTAAGAATTGGGTACCACCTCAGCACATACACTTTCTCCATTTCATAATATTATTTATTAATTAATTTATAATAGACAATGAAGAGTAAGTGTAGTTTACGGTACACGATTATGGAGAAAGTGTAGTTCATGATATACAATTATGGGGAAAGTATAGATTTTAAAGAAATGTTTTAGCTGAATAATTATTTTATTTTTATTTGTTTCATAAAAAATATTCTCTAGGTGGGGGCTATAATCGTACGATTGATTTCTTTACTAGAGCTACTGTATCTATTTGTATTTGTAAATAAATACTCACAGCCAGATCTTGGGCAAAACGAAATATACTCAGGGAGTTGTCTAGTGCTATATTTTATACTCTAGAATAAAGAGTCCATTAGAATATAGTCATCAAAAAGTAAAATATATATATTGTGGTACTTACAGGCATCATAACAAACATTTTATACTCTTTGATCCTGTTTTGAAGTACCACAGTTAGTATAATGTATGCTGAAAGTATAAGAGACTTGTTTTAAAATAACTTACTTTATATCATTGGCCACAGCACGGCAATATAAATGAGAGATGAGCCAAAAGAATCTATAACAGATATTTAGTAACTGTAAAACAAGAAATAATATTTTATATATATTTACCATAATATTTTTCAAGAGCCAAGACCAGAGTAAGTAAGGATAATAGGAAAGCAGAGTATAGAAAGATGGTGAGTACTTGTGCTAGGCATAATGATATCTTACGTTTGCATGTCTTATTTGGTCTTTCAAGTAGAAACAAAGGGAGAATATACCCTCTATAATCAAGTCCCATAGTCAGTAAAAATAAAAAATATATTAAAAAAACTTACTGTGAATTGAGTATCAAAAATAATAAGAGAGGAAAAGAAGGAGAAAAAGGAAAAAAATGGACTCTGGCCAAGATGTCTGGATTGTAAAATAAAATATGATTGGTAAATCAAAAAAATCTAAAAGAAGATGCCAATTTGTGTATCTAATGTTTATACTTTTCTGAGTTGAAAAGACGTTTTGATCTTATTAAAGAAGTAGAAAAATTCTCTTAAATATCATCTCAAACAAACCAAACCAACCTCTCTTACTTGCTCTTTTTACTTGTATGTATATATACATATACCAGCATATTTATTTATATTAATTGATATTGATTTATTTGTAGAAAATGTACAACTTTGACCCTTCCCGAATTTCAGTGAACAATCCCATGTTTGCTGCTACTAGCCCAGTACCAGCAGTTGTTCAAAACTTTCAAGGACTAGAAGATCCTGTTCTCACCTTGTTGCATTCAACTAATGCAAATATCAATAGTCTTGCTGATCAAATAAAAATGATTACGACTATTGTTGGGGACTCCAAAGGTTTAATCACCCATTTGGAGCAAACAGTAAAGGAGATTTTTGCTGCCCAGACAGTCATCAGCACCACTCCAGTCAGCCAAAACACGGCAGTAGAGATCCAGAGGATGCCAGATTTTTGATCTCTTTTGGAGGAGAATCATGTTCCTGGAAAAAGACATCGTCAGATATCTGTAAGTTTTGTTAGAAAGCATAGTGATGGTAAATATATTAAATGCTTTATTCATAGAAAATGATCAATGCTTACTTGAAAAAGCCAGATTTTAAACACATTGATCCTTTAAAAGAAGCTGAAAATGATGCAAAACCAGGGTGGTGCCTGACCAGCTACTTTAAAGGTGGATACAACCATGGTTTGGCTATGATGTTGACTACCAACCTGAGAAACCAGGAAGCTTCTGTTGGGGTCGCAACAAGCAATCTTGCCAGAATGGTTAAAAACTATTTCTGCAATCAGGTGTGTCAGTTTCATAGATCTCCAGAGGCTGCAGATAAAAAACGATTGGCATCTAGAAGGCATCAGCGCGGTGTGGCAGTAAGTTTTGGGCAATCACTTTAATAAATATAGTTTTATTTAAATTGATGAAATAAATATCTAGCTTCTTTGACGTCGTTCAGGTGCATATGCCAAGTATAAAGAACAGATTGACTGAGTGATGGGAAAGGCTGACTGTGTCAAGGTGTTGCAAAAGGCCGCAATGTCAGATGATGAGACTGATGGTGAAGATCAGCTCACAGCCTACTGACCAAGCTGGAGAAGTGATGAGGTAATGTATATTTAAATATTATTCTTTATATTAAAAATTAAATATAATTAATTATTATAATATAGCTCCAAAAGTTCCTGGACATGGTTGACAATTTTGCTTCCCAGTCTTTGAAGAAGAAAGCAGCCCAATTGTTGAAGCGTGTTGCAGCTGTGAAAGAAGCTGAACTGCCTGTTGATTTAGCAGTCCCACTCCCTCAATGGGCTGTAAAAAATAATTAAATATATTTTATTTTGTTCTATTTTGTTCTATCTTATTTATCCGAGCATATATTCCCAATATTTTTGATTATGTTGATAGTAAAAAAAAGGTATTATATATATATATTTATGCGTATATTTTTCTAAGTAAAGAGACAATGAGTATCTTAATGTTTCCACTTTCTGTTCTATGCTCTCTATTGGTGACTGACAACAGAATACGATGTACTGGCAGAATGTTTTGGTAATTGCCTCTGATAAATGTCGTCTCGCACAGTTCTACATCTTGCCCACTTCTTACATCTTGGCTAGCAGTCTGGTACCACTTGACATATGCAAAAACATGCTGATCAAATTGGCCAGTTCTTGGATCATAAATGGCATTTGAAAAAAGGTATTGGATTTGGTCAGTGAATGCACTAATCCCACGGTCATTGTTCTCACCAAATAATGCTTGTATGTATGATCCATGGTTGGCCCTACCATTGCTACCTTTATAAATCTGGCCGAGAAGATTGATAAAAGGAATCTTCTGAATCATATTGCTAATAATTTTCTGGCCAAAAACTGCGTCTCTGTAGCTCTGTAAAGAGGCATTGCCATATGATATCTGGTAGAATTTGAGCAAGTGGGCTGTAAGAGTTGGACAAGGCGGGACAAGGGAAAGGCAGACAAGGAAATGTGCTAGGTGCTTTTCACAAGACAAGACAGGACAAGGCAGAACAAGAGACAAGAAGACCGAAGTCAAAGAGGACAGGAAGAGTAGGATAGAAACAAAGATAATTGAGTATCATTTATTATTTGAATTGCAAGAGGTATTTATATGATTAGTGGAGAATGTAAAGTAGTATAATAAACAATATAGAATTGAGGGATATTGTAAGAGATATTGATTTCACGATTAAAGATGATAATTAATTAAAGCTAGTAGGGAATGTCAAATGAGTTATGACATGGGCATACTCTTCTTCTTTCATTGGGCTGTGTGCACTGAGAGTGAGAGGGTGGGCAGATGGTGGTAATGGCTCATTCCCCTTGATACCAAAGATGTTTAATTCAGCAAGGTCAAGAAAGTTTTTCAGATTGAATCTAGTAGGAGGGATGGGAGTATATGGCGTGGAGACAATAGTGACAGCAGGAATAGTATGTACAAGTTCAGAGATCAAGGAAGTGTGGGATTCGTTTTCCATGAATGGCAAAATTCCACAAGCAAGGTCAACTTTACAAATGTCCTCAAGGTACTTTCTCATAAAGGTTCCCTCAAAACCATCTTTCTTATTTGTTGAGTAGTTTTTCAAGATACCATTATATCTTTCAAAGCTGAATAGCCAATATCCATATACTGGGCTGAAGTTCAGGATCATTTCTTGAAGATGAAGATGAAGATGCATATTTGGTGAGATGAATTCTATGCCATATATGTTCTGACATTGACAGCCAAACAACTCCAGACAGTAATGTGCCTCAGCCAACTCGTCTTTTGATATACTTGGTCTTGCCAAGTATCTGCATGCATTTACAAAACACATCCAATTGTCAAGATTTTCTTGTGGTAAACAGCCCAGCAAAAGAACAGGAGAGTAGACCAGGCACCAAGATCTCCACTCATCAGCCTTCATGAAAGGAAAATCCTTTCCAATTTTCTTTCTCAACGATGTGAAATCTGGGGGAAGAATCATGGTCTCGGCCTGTTGCTGCATTTCTATCAAGTGTCTATTGGTAATCAGGCCAGCTGATCTCCACTTCTCCATCATACGTTTCGCGGTTCCCAGAAAGAGGTTATGCATTGGGTCAATGATGGTGCACTTGACTACATTAAAGTACTCAAGATTATGGAGTTCCGACCAGCAGACACCATTCTCTCTTTCCATCCTCTTCTGTTCAGTATCATTTGACGCATTTTTCCAGGCAGCAGCATGTTGGCGGTTTTCTGTATCAGTTTGAGCCACCCACTCTGAGAAAATGAACCCAGAATAGTCCATTCCAGTATTTCCAGGAAGGCGAGAAAATCTGTGATTACACTTGTGGCAGGTGTTTGTACTGGCATGGGATGTAAATCCACATGTTTTACGGGCAGCAGGAATATCACAAGCAACCAAAAGGAGAGCTGCGCGAACAAGAGCACCAGAAGGGCAATGGAAGGTTGGCATAATGATACCACCATACAGTTTCTTGAGTTCGACAACAAGAGGGGCCAAGTAGTGATTGATTTCACTCGTTCTTGCTTCTTTCGGACCTGGCATCAAACCAACAAGTACTACATTCTCCTTCTTATACCTCTCCTCTCTTGGCAAGTTGTTGATTGATAGGTAAATTGCTCCACAAGAATAAGCAACCCCATCAAAAGGCTGGAACCAGTCAATATTCAATGTGAGCATCAGAGATCGCTCATGGGCTACAAATTGCACATCGTTTCAGTCTTTCAGTGCACCCCACTTTGCTCCATCATAAATATCAAACAGTGTGTCAGGAACTTGTTGTCTGAATCTCAAATGGTTGACCATGCGTTCAAATTCAGGACGGTGGAAGAGAGAAGACAAGGTGTTTGTAACCGAGTTGTACATGTACACCCTTTTTGGTGGAGCCAAGCTACTGGATGATCCCAAGAAAAGCTCATTTTCACACATAATTCCGGAAAGCTTTCTGAAAGTACAGCACTGTGGAACTATCTTGGACTCGGAATATATCTTGTGGCATTCACCACAGGCCACATAACGTTGAACTCATTTTGTTACTGAATTCAACCCCGTCATATTGTAGAGGGCATTCAGACTCAATGGCAGGCGGAACAATTGCCCAAATTGAGCCAAAACCTCATTAATAAACTTGATCAATATGACACCGCCTGAGTTGACAATGTATTTGGAGATGAAGAACACAGCAAAAGAGGCAATGAATAGATGAGTTGGGTTGGTTGGCATATCAAAGACAAAGGATTGGTCTATTTATTTATTGAATTAATATCTCTGATATTTTTTTAAAAATATTTTGCAATTTTACTAACCTTCAATTGTCTCATATTCCTCTTCAAAGGTATCAGAATTCACGGATTCCACACTCTCAGCATCATCATCAACTTTGGCAAAAGGTGAGCTTGGAATTTCTTCATGGGCTATAAAACCAAAATATTATAGACAACAATTAGTTAAAAGCTTTTAATAAAATTATATACATACATTCAACATGAGTCTCAACAATGATGTTGGTCTCAATCTCCATGTCATTGCCATTGTCATTCACATCCATGGTCATTGCTTCAGGGGCCAATGCTATATTATATAATATTATTAAATTTCTGCCAAAAAATTATTTGTGTCTGTACATACATGAATCCTGTCTTTGTAATCTTCGCAAAATATCATCAGCAACATGTCTGCAATATGTTTGGGCTGATACCAGCTCAAATGTTCTGCCAGTTGGCGAGCATACAGAGCACTTGCATTCAACTTCGTTGCTTGAGTAAAAAGACATTTTAAGTTGTTTTGTATTTAAAAAAATTAACAAGAAAGGGTAACCATTTGAAAATATGCTTTTTTTATAGTTTTTATAACACAAATGTAACGACCAAAAGGTAAATCATATTTATTATCCAATAGAACAGACTGAAAGCTACTGGCGCAGTTGAAAATAAAAAAGTTTATTGAGTTCGATTTTGATACACTTGTACCTTTAATTCCACTGAAATATCTCTAAATGAAAGTGTATATTTTTTGCAGTGAAAGCTGTCTACCTGAGGAAAATTAGGGCAAATTTGCAGCTCAACACCTTTTTTTGTGTTCTGATTAAAAACGTTCTTTTGCTTGACCCCATTGGCTTGATTAAAAAGAATAAAACAACATTGCTTTTTTACCACTATAAAATATTAATAAATAAAGTATATGTAACACTCGTTTCCTTTTTGTTTTAACATTATAAACACAAACACAATGTCATCTTCAAATACTTTTTACAACACCAAGTGCTATTGCAATAGATGCAACAACAATGGCCAAGGCTACACATTGGTAGCAAGCCGAACTGCTCAGCGTCATAGCAAGAGAGCAAGAATTGAACAGAGCAACTCAAATGAGATTGGTATGATAATTTCAGTGTTTATTTTTATGTATTGTATAATAATTTCGGCGGTATGAAACACAGACACTCAAGCAGACATGGATATTGATATTCAATGTAAGAAAAGTTTATTTGAAAAAAAGTAGAGACTAAGAAACTATTATATTCTATAAGCGGTCATTTCTACTCAACAGTCTGGACCCTCGGATGTATTGGACGGTCAGACCAACTCACCTTTTTGGGATGCCGATGTAATGCTGGATGAGGGCGATTCAGTTGCTAATGAGGCCAATGCCGATGGCGAACGCGATGACGAAAGCGATGATGAAGAAGATGAAGGCGAAGATGAAGTTGAGATCGAGGTTGAGGAATTCGACAGTGAAGGTGCGTGTTGCATAGCCAAAAGCAAAGAGAAAGCAGCAAAGAAAAAAGCCTGAAAAGAATTGAATATTAATTTTTTCGATTTTAAAATAGACCCTTTCCCAACCCCCAATATGCCTGAAAATCCTGTGCACAGGTTTATTGCCGTTTTTGTTGTCCTCTTTGCATCCCGCTATGTGGTCAACAAGGGTGCTGTTGTCTTGATCGAGTTCATCAACACACTCTTGACGATTTACGAGCAGGATTTCCAGCTCCCATCCAGTCTTCTTGGTCTGCAAAGAATGACAGGATATTCTGCGATTTCCAACGGTATCAGGAGATTCGTAGCCTGTCCTGATTGCCACGCAGTTTATGAAGAAAACCAGTCTGTCCCCCCTCACTGTGTTTTCACGAAAGTTGGTGCACGTCTGACCTGCAACTGCAAGTTGACCAAGGTTACATCGTCTGGAGCATTGGTTCCCAAGCGCGTGTTCCAATACCAGTCATTGAAGCATGCCTTGAAAATTCTTTTCCTTCGCCCTGATTTTGAAGCAAGCATTCAACACTGGAATCAGGAGCTCAAGATCATGGATACAATGTGCGACATCTTTGACGGTGTTATGTGGAAGGAGTTGAAAGACATCAGTGGTGAATCTTTTGTTGCCCATCCTCGTTCTTTGATGTTGACGTTGAACATTGATTGGTTCCAGCCCTTTGACAGGGTCACATACTCTTGTGGGGCCATTTACTTGGTGGTTAACAACTTGCCTCGTGAGGAGCGGTTTAAGGCAGAGAACACTATCCTTGTTGGACTCATGCCTGGGCCAAAGGAGCCAAAGTCCGAAGAGATTAACCATTATCTCAAGCCTTTGGTTGATGAGTTGGAACAACTGTACGTGGGAATGACTATCCCAACCTTTGAATGCATTTCTGGAGCAACCGTCCGTGCAGCTTTGTTCATGGTAGCATGTGACATCCCTGCAGCCAGAAAGACAAGTGGATTCACGTCCCATAACAGCACAAACGCCTGTTACAAGTGTTGTCGCAAATTTTCTCGTCTTCCTGGGACAAGCAGTGTGGACTTCCGTGGGTTCAATGAGTCTGGGTGGCGTCGTCGTCGTGGTGTGGAGAACCGTTTGCATGCTGAGGTGTGGAAGAGTGCAAGTACGCCCTCAGAAAGGCATGAGTTGGAGGTCAAAAATGGTGTTCGATGGTCGCAACTCCATCGCCTTGGATACTTTGATCTAGTACGTGGAACGATCATTGATCCCATGCATAACCTATTCTTGGGTACAGCCAAGAGGATGGTCGAGACGTGGACTACTAGTGGTCTAATCACGGATAGGAAGCTGGCTTCTATGCAAGTAATGGCCGAATCAATGGTGGTGCCAACTGACTACACCATTTTGAAGACGAAGATCAGTAGAGGATTTCCATATATGAAGGCTGATGAATGGAAATCCTGGGTGTTGGTGTATTCTCCTGTGCTGCTCAGAGACGTTCTTCCTCTGGATAAGTTCAAGAATTGGATCGACTTTGTTGATGCTTGCCGTCTCCTTGCAACACCAACAATCACGTTTGATGACCTTGACGACGCCCATGCCCATTTGGAAAGATTCTGTCAGAAATGCGAAGAATTGTATCCTGCTCCCACTCTCACCTGCAACATGCACCTGCACATCCATCTTCGCGAAACCATTCATGATTTTGGACCTGTGTATGGTTATTGGCTGTTTGGGTTCGAGAGGTACAATGGCCTGTTGAAGAAGATCGACACCAACAGAAGAGATGGATTTGAGTCCACATTCATGAAGACTTTTGTTGAAGACATGTACAAGGGCGACTACGTACAAAAAATGCTCTCCTGTCCGAACCAAGCTTCTTTCCGTCCTCTTCTGTCAAAACTCACATCATCATCCACAACTGCCACCTCCTCCTCTGCCCCTCTTTCACACACGCCATTTATACTTCAGCTATTTGTGCGTGCATCTTTAAAGCCTGAATTTCCGATAAAGGGAAATGAGCCCCTTCCTCTCTCTGCCTTCCCTCTCTTGGTGAGAAAGCCATCTGTAATGGATGATACAGATTATCTCCAGTTGTTGGAGTACTATCGGCTATCGTATGGTATACCAAGTCTTCAGCATTATCATCAGGCAACGTCTTCAGGTATCTTTGTTGATAATCATATCACAAAGATAAAATCTATCAATCTTCTCGGCCAGACGTATAAAGGCAAAAATGGTTCCGTAGACCGTGGGTCATTCATTCAAGCACTATTCCTGGGTAGAGTTGGTGATCCTCCACGAGCATACACAGGACAAATTCAGTACTTGTTCCTCCACAAGCTCAGTTGTTCATCAATCGGAAATAATTCCACTCATGTCTTTGCTTTCGTGAGATGGCTCATCAACATGCCAAGTAGAACACGTGAATACGAAGGAGTTGAGGTCTGCTCGCCAAGTTTCTCTCCAGATGATTATCATTGTATATTGCCAGTACATCGTATTCTTTTGGAAGTCGCGACTGCTGAGCTGGTGTCTGGTGTTAATGTGAAGATGCTGGTCATTCCTTTACCAAAAAAGATGTATGCTTAAAGCATTAATAAATAAATACTTGTTTCTTTTAAAAAGAACAAAACAAAACATTCATTGCCTTTAAACATGTCTTTGGGATTAAATACGTAAGCAAGAGTAAAATAAAACAATTGTTTTTTATTTATTTTTTATTTAATTTCTTATGACCCAAGGAGGCAGACGGGCGGCCAAGTCACCAGGGACTGCTAAGTCTCTGACTCCTTTGAGATCTCTTGACAGCATCTGATGAGCATTCATCCCCAAGTCAAGAGAAACGAATGAGTCAACGATTTCAATAAACCGGTTGAACTAAATAGCATTTGTTAATATTTCAAAAATGATATCTTAATAAATATATTATTATATATTGTTTACAGAATAATTTACCTCATCGCTTCTCCAGCTTGGGCGATAAACGGAGACCCGACGCTTGCCAAGAGTCTTTGAAGTATCGTTGTCTGATTCTCCTTCAGACATTGCTTCTTTCTGAAGCAGACCAGAACAAACTTGCCCCATTGCCTGCTCAATGGCCTCCTTATGTTTGAGAAAGGCAGTCATGCGACGTTCGAAATGCTAACAAATATCCAACATGTATTCATTAATATTTGTCTCTAGTTTGAATAGTATACAACCTACATCTTTTTCACGGTTTGCCCTTCTCGAACGAGCGTTGGAGACTGCCTTCTTCTCAGAAGACTTTCTCTGCTCCTGACGACGGCTACAGAAGTTTCTGTAGACTTTCTCTCGAATGTCACTTCTTCTCAAGGGCGAGCCAACAAAATTTGGCCCAAGGTAAGCCAGTAGACGTTCTACCAGCTCCTTGTTGGGACTCTCGTCAAAGTGAGTATGGACATCCCACCTTGGCTTGTTGTTATTTGCCTGGATGTCAACCAACGCCCTTGACCTCAACTTTGGCTGCCACAAATATTCACGAATATCTTTCTGTTTGATCAAAATAAGAATTTAGTTGATAGGATATTATATCTGGTGACACCTACAAACACACGTTTCTTTGCATCAGACATCGATTCATTTGTGGCCTCGGCAGTTGGGGCAGCAACAGAGGCAAGAACAGGTACTGGAGCCACAATACTTGTGGCAGCAATGACAGTGAGGTTGGACTCAATAAGAGTCCCCATTCTTCTGTTCATCGTGGTCATGTCGCCTCTAATTGAGGCAAGATCCTCTTGGAGATTCGTGATGACCGTCTGC
This sequence comes from Phycomyces nitens, assembly GCA_022702545.1. Taxonomy (NCBI): domain Eukaryota; kingdom Fungi; phylum Mucoromycota; class Mucoromycetes; order Mucorales; family Phycomycetaceae; genus Phycomyces; species Phycomyces nitens. Next base: position 394,279 of record JAHRBC010000001.1, read on the forward strand.
ATATTGACATCATCGTCAGCAGGTCGTGGAGCAATATTCCTTCTTTGGTTTGACATTTTCTATTATAAATTATATCAAAAATACACAATATTTAATACTCGTTTACTACTTTAAGTTTAAACATATCTTTTACTTAAAACGCACAAGAGACAGATAGATAGAAAAATTGGATTTGAGTGGGAAGAGTGAACAAGTTGGTCAAAAGGATTTAATAATATAAAATACAGATTATATATTAGTAAAGACAGCTTTATTTATAAATCCAAAAAGACTTCTTGTACACATTAATGAACGGCACCATTATTGCTTTTGGACTCTATCCATTACACCTATTCTGTCTCTGTTTCAAATTATATATCCTTGTATTTTTTTCTTTTTAGCCTTTTTTCCTTTCTCTTGTTTCCTTATATCCGCGCCTATTTTCTCTTTCTTTTTTTACACCTCTTTAGACTAAAAAATTGGCGGCTTCTTTATAAACACGCACTCATTCCAATACATCCTGCCTGCATTGCTCCTCCAAACTAATCATGGTCAGTTAAATGTGCCGGTGCCATCTTGCAAATTATTCTGATTCTCTCTTTCTATTTTATAGACCTCTTCCACTTTCATAGCCTATTATATGATAACGTCATCAGTCCCAGTGTAAAAAAATATTTTCGTGTCAAACTTTTTTTCTCTAATGCTTCTTATTCTCCTATAGGCCGCCGCCATCAATCACCCTATACCCCATCTGCGTCTTCTATCATCTACAACTGTCATCATAATGGTAATGCTGTCTTTTAGCTTTTATACTTTTTTATATATTTATTCTGACTATCTCTTTTGATCTTATAGACCTCCTCTACTGGCATGGTCTATTATATGGTATCGTCATTGGTGCTATGGTAAAAAAATCTTTTTGTGTCAAAAAATAATAATTTTCTTTTCTAACGTTTCTTATTCTACAATAGGCCGCCGCCATCACTGTCTACCTCATCTGCCTCCCTCATCATCTACGACTGGTTATCATAATGGTAATGCCGTTTCTTGGTCTTTGTGCTTTTCAAAATATTATTCTGGCTATTTACTAATAATTTTTTATACTCTTAATAAGAAGCTATTGTTGGCCGCCATATACCATCCCTCTACTATAATCGCCAACTCTGCTTCTGGTATGTAAATTAATTATTTTATCACTCAATTCACCTGTAATAATTTATTTTACCCCATCTCTAGTCAACCTAATCATACAAGATGCCATGCCGCACAACTCAGCCCCTCTTTGTCCATTCTTGTCCATCCCTTACAATGTAAGTATAATATACCTCGCATCTTGAATAGCACCCGCACTTTTGAATATATGTCACTAATATAACTTTTATTATATCAGAACACTACCGCAACCACCCAAATCGCCGTCGGACCTTATTTTCAGGTATTGTTCAGTAGAGAAGCACCCGATCCAAGTAGTATCAAGTAGGCCGGTAGAAGCGGCAAGGATAGACAGTAATAGTATTAGAACTCGTGTATAGAACCATTCTATTCTTTCCAATAAACACAAATATAAACCATAAACAACCTAATAAGTACGGGATATAAAATAATGGGGGAGCATTCAATGCTTGATTACACAGTAATAGCCTTCAAATATTGGTTAAAAATTAAGAAAGCCTTCAATCCACCTGAGTATAATCGGATTTTAATCATGTCAAGAGGTTCTTTTGCTTTCAACTTTCCTCTTATATAAAGAGTGTACAACAACGAAACTTGGTTTCAAATAGACTTTTATTCTGTACATCAGGTCAAATTAATGACCCGCTCATACTAACAACCCCCACTTGGTCAGCCCATGAAGTAAATACTCATGCAGAAACCAGGTCATAACTCATTGTGTAAAACTTGGCTTTGGCACATACAGAAACCCATACAGCGTATCTAATAAATCTTAATTTTACCCCTTAGTAACCGCACTTTTACACATGAGTATTCAGACCCATTTTTCCAGTGCTACTACCGTCATTTTGTCCATGACTGTGCCGCCATTGCCCAACCTCTCACCCGTCTCCTCAAAAAGGACACAGTCTTTGACTGGGGTGATGAGCAGGAGTTGGCGTTTGCCACACTCAAGGAGTACCTCACCTCTCCTCCCATTCTTGCCTTTCCGGACCGTACCATGGTTCAGATCTTGACGACTGACGCGTCAACCCGTGGTCTTGGTGCCGTTCTCTCCCAAGCTTCCGTGTCCGACTTGCAACAGGAGTCGGTGATAGCTTATGGTTCCCATGCTCTTTGTGGTCCCGAGAGGAACTATGCGGCTACCCATCTGGAGGCCCTAGCTCTCATCTGGGGGATCACCCGTTTCCGCCATTATTTGGCAGGGAGACATTTCATTCTGCGAACTGACCACGCCGCCCTGGTCTACATTGTCAACAACAAGCCTTCGCCAAAGCTTTAAAGGTGGGCAGCAGCCCTCATGGAGTATGACTTCACCATCCAACACACTCCTGGTTGTGATAATCCGGCCGATGCTCTCTTGCGCCTTTTGGCGCCAACTCTTTAAAAAAGAGAACATCGTTCCCCTATCTTATCTTTGGCATCCTTTTCTTTCTGCTTGGCGGCATCTTTTCCTTTTCCTTTTCCTTTTCCTTTCTTTTTCTTACCAACTCTTTATTCTTCCCCATCTTATTTTTACTCTTATCCTCTATTTTTCTTTCCCTTATTTTTATCTATATCTCCTATCTGTATCCTCAATCAAAAAAGTAATCTAAAAAAGCAAAAACATTATTAAAATCATTATTTAAAACAAGCAACATCAAAAACAAAAAATAATTGTCTATCCTCAAAAAACATTTTACCCTTTCAAATCAATACTCTTTATTTTTATTTTACTTTCCTCAAAAACCCCTTTCTGTTCCCATTGCTGTATATTCAACTAGTTTGAATAAGTTTCTTTTGCTGTTTCGTTGCTGAACAATTCAATTGTTTGAATAAACCTCCCTTTGCTGTAAAAATTCGTTTATCAAATAAGTTCCTTGTTGTCCCTATCTTGAGTCGTCCTTTCTACTATATACTCAACCCTCTCTATCTGCTGTTCTTCAAAATGGACTATCCATTATATCTGTCCATCTATTACTATCTCACTCGCAATGGCGAGTACCCACAAGACTGTACTCCTAGCATCAAGCGCAAGATCAGAAACCAAGCTAGGCAGTACGATCCACATGGGGGGAAACTCTTCAAGAAAAATCCCGTTTCCCCAGTGGCACAAGAACTGTTACACGGGGCCAATGTTGAGACAGTTATCCGTCAAGTCCATGAGGAGGGACACTATGGTGTTAACAACACTTGGTCCCAACTCCGTCTCCAATACACTGGTCCTCGCCTCTTCAAATGGACTCGTTGTGTTGTCCAAAGTTGTCTCACACTGCAAAAAGCATACAGTTTCATAGGGTAGAAAGAGTGGGAATATTATGTTTAAATCATTGATTTCTATATGGTTTTACTCTAATTACCATCATGATACCTAGCTTAATAATAACGGGTAGAAAGAAGCTTGAGATCATAAAGAAACCCTTTACCTTTCACACCACAATAGAGTTCTTTAGTCTGTCATATACAATCCATAATATGTACTCTGTGTAAACACTTGTACTCCAAGCTTATGTGGTCAGTAAAATCCATTTTGAGTTTCATTTGTTATAAAAAAGATTAAGAATTGGGTACCACCTCAGCACATACACTTTCTCCATTTCATAATATTATTTATTAATTAATTTATAATTGACAATGAAGAGTAAGTGTAGTTTACGGTACACGATTATGGAGAAAGTGTAGTTCATGATACACAATTATGGGGAAAGTGTAGATTTTAAAGAAGCGTTTTGGCTGAATAATCATTTTGTTTTTATTTGTTTCATAAAAAATATTCTCTAGGTGGGGGCTATAATCATACGATTGATTTCTTTACTAGAGCTACTGTATCTATTTGTATTTGTAAATAAATACTCATGGCCAGATCTTGGGCAAAACGAAGTATACTCAGGGAGTTGTCCAGTGCTATATTTTATACTCTAGAATAAAGAGTCCATTAGAATATAGTCATCAAAATGTAAAATATATATATTGCGGTACTTACAGGTATCATAACAAACATTTTATACTCTTTGGTCCTGTTTTGAAGTACCACAGTTAGTATAATGTATGCTGAAAGTATAAGAGAGTTGTTTTAAAATAACTTACTTTATATCATCGGCCACAACACGGCAGTATAAATAAGAGATGAGCCAAAAGAATCTATAACAGATATTTAGTAACTGTAAAACAAAAAATAATATTTTATATATATTTACCATAATATTTTTCAAGAGCCAAGACCAGAGTAAGTAAAGATAATAGGAAAGCAGAGTATAGAAAGATGGTGAGTACTTGTACTAGGCATAATGATATCTTACGTTTGCATGTCTTGTTTGGTCTTTCAAGTAGAAACAAAGGGAGAATATACCCTCTATAATCAAGTCCCATAGTCAGTAAAAATAAAAAAATATTAAAAAAAACTTACCGTGTATTGAGTATCAAAAATAATAAGAGAGGAAAAGAAGGAGAAAAAGGAAAAAAAAAGACTCTGGCCAAGATGTCTGGATTGTAAAATAAAATATGATTGGTAAATCAAAAAAAAATCCAAAAGAAGATGCCAATTTGTGTATCTAATGTTTATACTTCTCTGAGTTCAAAAGACGTTTTGATCTTATTAAAGAAGTAGAAAAATTCTCTTAAATATCATCTCAAACGAACCAAACCAACCTCTCTTACTTGCTCTTTTTACTTGTATGTATATATACATATACCAGCATATTTATTTATATTAATTGATATTGATTTATTTGTAGAAAATGTACAACTTTGACCCCTCCCGAATTTCAGTGAACAATCCCATGTTTGCTGCTATTACCCGTAGTGCAATGGCCAACAATAGTAGCATGCAAGCACCTCTAATTGCTGCTACTAGCCCAGTACCAGAAGTTGTTCATAACTTTCAAGGACTAGAAGATCCTGTTCTCACCTTGTTGCGTTCAACCAATGCAAATATCAATAGTCTTGCTGATCAAATAAAAATGATTACGACTATTGTTGGGGACTCCAAAGGTTTAATCACCCGTTTGGAGCAAACAGTAAAGGAGATTGTTGATGCCCAGACAGTCATCAGCACCACTCCAGTCAGCCAAAACACGGCAGTAGAGATCCAGAGGATGCCAGATTTTCAATCCCTTTTGGAGGAGAATCATGTTCCTGGAAAAAGACATCGTCAGATATCTGTAAGTTTTGTTAGAAAACATAGTGATGGTAAATATATTAAATGCTTTATTCATAGAAAATGATCAATGGTTACTTGAAAAAGCCAGATTTTAAACACATTGATCCTTTAAAAGAAGCTGAAAATGATGCGAAACCAGGGTGGTGCCTGACCAGCTACTTTAAGGGTGGATACAACCATGGTTTGGCCATGGTATTGATTGCCAACCTGAGAAACCAGGAAGCTTCTGTTGGGGTCGCAACAAGCGATCTTGCCAGAATGGTTAAAAACCATTTCTGCAATCAGGTGTGTCAGTTTCGCAGATCTCCAGAGGCTGCGGATAAAAAACGATTAGCATCTAGAAGGCATCAGCGTGGTGTGGCAGTAAGTTTTGGGCAATCACTTTAATAAATATAGTTTAATTTAAATTGATGAAATAAATATCTAGCTTCTTCGACGTTGTTCTGGTGCATATGCCAAGTATAAAGAACGGATTGACTGAGAGATGGGAAAGTCTGACTGTGTCAAGGTGTTGCAAAAGGCCACAATGTCAGATGATGAGACTGATGGTGAAGATCAGCTCACAGCTTACCGACCAAGCTGGAGAAGTGATGAGGTAATATATATTTAAATATTATTCTTTATATTAAAAATTAAATATACTTAATTATTATAATATAGCTCCAAAAGTTCCTGGACATGGTTAATGATTTTGCTTCCCAGTCTTTGAAGAAGAAAGCAGCCCAATTGTTGAAGCGTGTTGCAGCTGTGAAAGAAGCTGAACTGCCTGTTGATTTAGCAGTCCCACTCCCTCAATGGGCTGTAAAAAATAATTAAATATATTCTATTTTGTTCTATTTTGCTCTATCTTATTTATCCGAGCCATATATTCCCAATATTTTTGATTATGTTGATAGTAAAAAAAATGGTATTATATATATATTTATGCGTATATTTTTCTAAGTAAAGGGACAATGAGCATCTTAATGTTTCCACTTTCTGTTATATGCTCTCCAATGGCAACTGACAACAGAATACGGTGTACTGGCAGAATGTTTTGGTAATCGCCTCTGGTAAATGTCGTCTCACACAGCTCTACATCTTGTCCACTTCTTACATCTTGGCTTGCTGTCCGGTACCACTTAATGTATGCAAAAACATGCTGATCAAATTGGCCAGTTCTTGGATCAAAGATGGCATTTGCAAAAAGGTATTGAATTTGGCCAGTGAAGGCACTAATCCCACGGTCATTGTTCTCACCAAATAAGGCTTGTATATATGATCCGTGGTTGGCTCTACCATTGCAACTTTTATAAACCTGGCCAAGAAGATTGATGGAAGGAATCTTCTGGATCATGTTGTTGATGAATGTCTCCCCAAAAACTGCATCTCGATATCCTCTTATTTGATCATCACCATATGACGTGCAGTAGAACTCAAGCAGGTGGGCATACTCTTCTTCTTTCATTGGCATGTGGTTGCCAAGAGCAAGAGGAAAGGCAGACGGTGGCAGTGGTTCATTGCCTTTGACACCAAATATATTGCGTTCGGCAGAGTCAAGGAAGTTCTTCAGGTGGAATCCAGCAGGAGAGAAAGGAATGTATGGCGTAGTGGGGATGGTGACAGCAGGAGCAATATGGACAAGTTCAGAAATCAAAGAAGTGTGCGATTCGTTTTCAACAAATGGCAAGATTCCACGGGCAAGATCAACTTTGAATATATCCTCAAGGTACTTTCTCATAAAGGTTCCCTCAAAGCCATCTTTCTTATTTGTGGAGTAGCTTTTCAAGATACCATTATATCGTTCAAAGCTGAATAACCAGTACCCATATACCGGCCCAAAGTTCAGGATCGTTTCTTGCAGATGAAGATGCAGATGAAGATGCAGATGCATATTAGGTGAGATGAATTCTGTGCCGTATATGTTCTGACATTGACGGCCAAACAACTCCAGACAGTAGTGGGCCTCAGCCAATTCATCTTTGGATATGCTCGGTCTTGCCAAGTATCTGCACCCATTCACAAAGCACATCCAGTTGTCCAGATTCTCGCGTGGTAAACAACCCAGCAAAAGAACAGGGGAGTACACCAGGCACCAAGATCTCCACTCATCGGCCTTCATGAAAGGAAAATCCTTTCCAATTTTCTTTCTTAGTGGCGTGAAGTCTGGGGGAAGGACCATGGTCTCAGCCGGTTGCTGCATTTCTGTCAAGTGTCTATTGGTAATCAGGCCAGCTGATCTCCACTTCTCCATCATACGTTTCGCGGTTCCCAGAAAGAGGTTATGCATCGGGTCAATAATGGTGCACTCGACTACATTAAAGTACTCAAGATTATGGAGTTCCGACCAGCGGACACCATTCTCTCTTTCCATCCTCTTCTGTTCAGTATCACTTGACGCACTCTTCCAGGCAGCAGCATGTTGACGGTTTTCAATATCTGTTTGAGCCACCCACTCTGAGAAGACGAACCCAGAATAGTCCATTCCAGCATTTCCAGGAAGGCGAGAAAACCTGCGATTACACTTGTGGCAGGCGTTTGTACTGGCATGGGATGTAAATCCACATGTTTTGCGAGCTGCAGGAATATCACAAGCAACCAAAAGAAGAGCTGCACAAACAAGAGCACCAGAAGGACAATGGAAGGTCGGCATAATGATACCACCATACAATTTCTTGAGTTCGACAACAAGAGGGGCCAAATAGTGATTGATTTCACTTGTTCTTGCTTCTTTCGGACCTGGCATCAAACCAACAAGTACTACGTTCTCCTTCTTGTACCTCTCCTCTCTTGGCAAATTATTGATTGAAAGGTACACTGGGAAAACGGTGGGCTATTCTACTGTGCACAGTTAACTGAGAACGTGGAGAAAGCTGAAGCAAATTTGCAACTCAACACGTTTTTTTGTGATCACCTTGAAAATATTGTTTTATTGTATTTAATTGGCTTGGATATAAAGAACAGGAGATAATATTTTTATACTCTTATAAAACCGTAGCAAATAAAGCATATGTAACACTTGTTTCCTTTTTGTTTAAACTTCAATACACAAATACCATGTCTTCTACTTCCAATGTCTACAATGAGAAGTGCTTTTGCCCTAGATGCAGTACAAGCAAGAATGGTTACAGTCTTGTCCAGAAACTGACTGCTCAACGTCATGCAAAGAGAGCAAGATTAGAGCGTCTTGAAAATTGCGAAAGGGGCAAGTTACTTTTGTAAACACTCTATGAATTGTATCATAATATATTTTACTAGAAATCTCCTCTCAACGCAATATGATAGATGTTGATTTTGAACGTAAGGATTATTTATTGGCATAGCAATAGAAACTAAATAACTACTATATTCTATATCTGGCTACCTTGTTCCATAAAGTCGGGTCCTCAGATGTACTTGGTGATCAGGAGAACTCGCCGTTTTTGGAAGCCGATCCTTTTGCCAATCATGGCGAAATTGGTGCTGACAATGAGGCTAATGCCGATGCCGATGCTGATGCCGATGCCGATGAGAATGAGATGGACGGTGGTGATGATGACGACGAGGGCGATTTGGAAGAGATCGAAGTTGAGGAGTTGGATGGTGAAGGTCAGTGTTAAATAGAGAAAAAGCCTAAAAAATTGGGTGTTAATATTTTCCATTTTAAAATAGATCCTTTTGCCTCCCCCAAATGCCTGAAAACCCAGTGCACAGGTTCATCGCCATTTCTGTTGTCCTGTTTGCATCCCGTTATGTGGTTGACAAGGGCGCCGTTGTCTTGATCGAGTTTGTCAACAAGCTCTTGACAATCTATGATCAAGATTTCCAACTGCCCACAAGCCTGCTTGGTCTGCAGCGCATGACAGGATTTTCAGCCATGTCCCAAGGAATAAGGAAATCTGTTGTGTGCCAGGATTGTCACAAGGTGTACGAGGAAGCTGGGTCTGTTCCCCTTTGGTGCGATTTCCAGAAGCCAGGAGCACGTTCCTCTTGCGATTCCCAGTTGATGAAGGTGTCATCATCAGGTGCTTTGGTAGCCAGACGCCAATACAACTACCATTCTGTCAAGCAGGTGTTGAGAGTGTTTTTCCTCCACCCAGATTTCGAAGCAAGAATCCGCCATTGGAACAAGGAGCTGAAGGTCGAAGACACGATGTGCGATGTGTACGACGGCGCCATGTGGAAGGAGCTCAAGGACTCGAATGGTGTTTCTTTCGTCCAAGACCCACGTTCTCTCATGCTGACATTGAACGTTGACTGGTTCCAGCTGTTCGATGGGGTGACCTATTCCTGTGGTGCGATCTACTTGGCCGTCAACAATCTTCCTAGGGCTGAGCGATTCAAGGCAGAGAACATCATTCTTGTTGGACTTATGCCTGGGCCCAAGGAACCAAAATCTGACGAGATCAACCACTATCTCAAGCCGTTGGTGGATGATTTGGAAGCGCTGTACGTTGGTGTGAAGATGCGAACTGCCGAGTGTTCATCAGGTGTTACCGTCCGTGCTGCGTTGTTTATGGTGGCGTGTGACATTCCAGCTGCCAGAAAGACGAGTGGGTTTACTTCCCACAACAGCACCCATGCATGCTTCAAGTGTAGTCGTGGTTTCTCTTGTTTGGACGGAACAAACAGCATTGACTTTCGTGGCTTCGACTCTGCACAGTGGTCCCTTCGCAGTGGTGTCGAAAATCGGTTGCATGCTGAGGTGTGGAAGAGTGCCAGTACGCCCTCAGAAAGGCATCAGCTGGAAATCGAAAATGGCGTTCGATGGTCCCAGTTGCATCGCCTTGGATACTTTGACGTTGTTCACTGCACGATCATTGATCCCATGCACAATCTCTTCTTGGGTACGGCCAAGCGAATGGTCGAGAGGTGGATTGACGATGGCCTGATCACAGACCGTGATCTTGCTGCCATGCAAAAGACTGCCGAGTCTATGGTTCTGCCGGCCGATTATGCTGTCCTCAAAGGCAAGATCGGAAAAGGCTTTTCCTACATGAAAGCAGACGAGTGGAAGTCCTGGGTCCTCGTATACTTTCCAGTCCTGTTGAAAGGTGTGCTCCCTCCTGACAACTTCAACAACTGGATCAGCTTCGTTGATGCCTGCTGCCTTTTGGTCAAGCCAGCAATCTCGTTTTCCGAGGCAACCGATGCCCACGATTTCCTGGAAACGTTCAGTCGAAGATGTCAGTCCCTATATCCTGCGAATCTTCTCACTTGTAACATGCACCTACACCTTCATCTTCATACCATTATTCGTGATTTTGGACCAGTGTACGGTTATTGGCTGTTTTCATTTGAGAGATACAATGGATTGTTAAAAAACATCAAGACCAACAGACGAGACGGCTTTGAGTCCACCTACATGAAGAACTTTATTAATGATGCATACAAGGGCGATTATGTATCTTCTGTTCTTCAATGTCCCAGTCAAACCCCCTTCCGCCCCTTTATGTCCAAGCTTACCTCCTCCTCCTATGCCCCATCCTATGCCCCATCCCATGCCTCCTCCCATGCCTCCTCCCATGCCTCCTCCTATGCCCCCTCCTATGCCATGTCTCAAGGCCCTTTCCAGTTGAGAGCATTTATGCAAGCCTCTATGAATCCACTCTCTATCAAAGGCAACGAACCTCTCCCTCCTTCTGCGTTGCCACTCTCTATGAAACCGTATGAATCAATGAACGACCTTGAATATCCCTATCTCTTGGAACACTATAAGCTCGTATATGCAAAGCCAGATTTAGTGGATTACCGACATGCCTCATCTTCGCCGTATTTTGTTGACAACTAAATATGCAAGATCGCGTCTATCAATCTCCTTGGCCAGTCATACAAAGGCAAGAAGGGTACTGTTGGTCATGGTTCTTATGTTCAAGCTCTGTTCTCTGGAAATGATGACGAAAATCCGACTGCGTACACAGGCGAGATTCAATATATGTTTGTCCATTCCCAGTCTATGCCCCCTATGTCTCATGGCCGACTAAATTGTCATCACAATAAGCAACATGTTTTCGCGTACGTTCGCTGGTTTGTCTTTGATTCCGAGCGTACAAGAGAACATGAAAGTGTTGACATTTGTAGGCCACAATTTTCTCCAGCCAACTACCACAGTATTGTGCCTGTACATCGCATTCTGTTAGAAGTAGCACTGGCTGAACATATGACCCAAAATAATGTAAAGAAGATACTGGTTATCCCTTTACCTAAAAAAATATATGCTTAAGTTTTAATAAAATATGTCTTTACTCATTTTTAAACAAGATTGCATACCAGAATAAAATAAACAAGTATAGGATTTGAATGAGTCTTTAGGATTGAGTGCATGAGAGGAGCAAAGATGAGGTTTTTTTTTATTTTTTTTTAAATTTTTTTAATTTCTAACGGCCCATTCAGGCGGGGGAGGGACCATTCCCTCCGGGACTGCTACTTCGTCAACGCGGCCAAACTTTCGACGAAGCATCTGACGATGTCTTGTTCCCAAGCCGGCAAGCACGTAGTCATCGACGAGTTCAAGGAAATGATTGAACTAAAATATTCATTAGTATTCTATAAAAATAATAAACAATATTCTTTGCAAATTTATTTACCTCATCGCTTTGCCAGCTTGGGCGCACAGTGAGGATGCGACGCCCGAACGAAGCATCGCTCCCCTCATCGTCAGACTCACCCTCAGACATTGCTGCCTTTTGGATGAGATTGCTGCAGTCCCGGTCCATTTCTTGGTCAATCGCCGCCTTGTTATTGGAGTATGCCTCCCGGCGGCGAGTGAGATGCTGATGAAATATATGATTGTCAATTGAGTTAATAGGAATCCTTTTCATAATAAAAATAATAACTCACGTCCGCCTGACGGCCATTTCTTCTTGAGCGAGCATTCGCTTCTGCTCGCTTCTCAAAAGACTTCTTCTCCTGAGTCCGCCTTCCATTGAAGTTGGTGTATATATACCGGCGGAGGTCAGGGTACCTCAACCCAGACTCAAGAAACCTTGGCTGGAGATAGGCCATTATCTCGAGTACCAACTCTTTGTTGGGACTGTCGTTAAAGGCCACGTCCATTCTCCAGCTAGGCTTTTGGTTGTTAGCCTCAACCAAGTCTGGGTTGTTGGACCTGAAGTTTTGGGTCTTCAGGTAGCGTCTGATGAAGCCCTAATATATTTTTAGAAGGTATTAGACTAGCAATATATTTCAATAGTATATACTCACATACGCGCGGTTGGTTTCCTGCATTTGAGGAGCTTCAAACGCAGCAAGTGCAACCACAGTGGGGGAGAGAGGAGCAGCAGCAACGGGAGCAGCAACAATGAGGGCAGCAACAATGGGGGCAGCAGCAACGGAAGCAGCAGCAACGGGGGCAGAAGAAGTTGCCCCAGGGACATTTCCAAAACCATCCAAGATGGCAATGGTACTGGCACCATCTTGGATGATAACACCAAGCCTGGTGTCCATAGTGGCTAGCCTGGTGCCAACAGAATGCACCTCTCCAGTCACATTGGACAAACCAGCCTCCACACTGGTCAATCTGTCCATCAATTCCCTGGACTCGTCGGTTGTTCGAGGAGCAATTGCACGTCTGTTTGCCATAATCTACAAAATATCAAATAATAATTTTCAATTGTTAATTGTCTTTATTTCATGGGATCTCATATAAAATATGTAATGTCTTATACATACAATTGATATTTGTTTTATTGAAAGGTTTTGGGAAGCAGAAGGGTGTGTTGTGTGTGAACAGGCCTTTGAGAATATAAAATACAGAGTATTTATAAAAAAAGAGTTTGATGAGCGGATCCAAACACTTCTTGTACACACTAATGAATGGCTCCATTTGTTTTTAGATTCTATCCATTACACCTATTCTGTCTCTGTTTCAAATTATATATCCTTGTATTCTTTTCTTTTTTGCTCTTTTTCCTTTCCCTCGTTTCCTATATCCGGGCCCATTTTTTCTTTCTTTTTTACACCTCTTTACACTAAAAAATTGGCGGCTTCTTTATAAACATGCGCTCATTCCAATACATCCTGCCTGCATTGCTCATCCAAACAATCTGTGGTCAGTTGAATGTGCCTTTAGCATCTCGCAAATTATCCTGACTCTCTTTTTTTATTTTATAGACCTCCTCAACTCACACAGCTTTATTATATGGTTCAATCATCAATATTGGGCTAAAAAATCTTTTTGTGTCAAACGATTTTCTATTCTAACGTTGCTTATTTTATTGTAGACCACACCACCAATCACCCCATCTACCTCTTCCTTCATGTACGATTGTAATCATAATGGTAATATCTTTTTGGTCTTTATATTTTTTATAATATTATTCTGATCCTCTCTTTTTATCTTATAGCCTTCTGCCACTCACACAGTCTATTATATTGGTATCGTCATCAGTGTCATGGTAAAAAAGAACCTTTTGGTGTCAAACTTTTTTCTCTAATGTTGTTTATTCTACTTGGGTCACCCCCATCACACCCTGTCCGTCTCTTCCATCATCTACAACTGGTTATCATAATGGTAATGCCATTTCTTGGTCTATACTTTTCTATAATATTATTGTTATTCTCTCTTTTTATTTTATAGACATATTCCGTTCACACGCCTATTATATGGTATGGTCATCAGTGGCATGGTAAAAAATCGTGTCAAATAATTTTCCCCTTTAACGTTTCTTATTCTACTATAGACCGCCGCCATCAATCACCCCATCTGGCTTCCCCATCATCCTCAACTGTTATCATAACGGTAATGCTGTCTCTTAGTCTTTATACTTTCCATAACACTATTCTGATTCTCTCTTTTTATCTTATAGACCTCCTCTACTCAAACGGTCTATTATATGGTATCGTCATTGGTGGCTTGGTAAAAACTCTTCGTGTCAAACTATTTTCTCCTTTAACGTTTCTTATTCTACTATAGACCGCCGCCATCACTGTCCACCCCATCTGGCCCCTTCATCATCTACGACTGGTTATCATAATGGTAATGCCTTTTCTTGGTCTTTATCTCTTTCCATAATATTATTCTGGCTATTTACTAATATTGTTCTATACTCTTAATAAGAATCTATTGTTGGTCATCACGTAACATCCCTCTACTTAATTGTCAACTCTGTTTCTGGTATGTAAATCGATTATTCTATTACCCAATTCACCCATACTAATTTACTTTACCCCATCTCTAGTCAATCTAATCATACAAGATGCCATGCCATGCCGCACAACTCAGCCCCACTTTGTCCGTTCTTATCCATCCCTTACAATGTAAGTATAAAATACCTCGCATCTTGAACAACACCCGCACTCTTGAATATATGTCACTAATATAACTTTTATTGTATTAGAATACTGCCGCAACCACCCAAATCGCCGTCGGTCCCTATTTTCAGGTATTGTTCAGTAGTGAAGCACCCGATCCAAGTAGTATCAAGTAGGCCGGTAGAAGCGGCAAGGATAAACAGTAATAGTATTAGAGCTTGTATACAGAGCCATTCTATTCTTTCCAATAAACACAAATATAAACCATAAACCTAATAAGTACGGGGTATAAAACAATGAGGGGGATCATTCTATGCTTGATTGCACAGTAATAGTATTCGATGATTGGTTAATTGCTTGAGGATATCCTTGATACCATGGAGAAAGCCAGCTTCTCCCCAACTTTATTTGCTGTGTGTAATCGTCTTTTCAATTTATAAACACATAATCTATTACACTAAAAACATAGTTTTAAGCACAAAAATCTGGTAAACACCAAAAATCTATATGCAGAAAAAGCTAATGAACCCTACTCTCCCAAAAGTTTTCAACTTTGCACCTGTATGAGATTCGACTTTGAGCCCAGGAGAAACCTTGCTTACTCCCATACTCGTAGTATTCTGTTCTCCCCTGAAAACCTAAACTTTTCCCCTATTTATTTCTGGTTATATACATGGTTTTACCCCACAGTTTTTGCAGTGGTAGATCGCTCCACAAGAATAAGCAACCCCATCAAAAGGCTGAAACCAATCAATATTCAATGTGAGCATCAGAGACCGCTCATGGGCTACAAATTGTTCATCGTTTCGGTCTTTCAGTGCACCCCACTTTGCTCCATTGTAGATATCAAACAGTGTGTCTGGAACTTGCTGTCTGAATCTCCAATGGTTGACCATGCGCTCAAATTCAGGACGGCGGAAGAGAGAAGACAAGGTGTTTGTGACCAAGTTGTACATGTACACCCTTTTTGGTGGAGCCAAGCTACTGGATGACCCCAAGAAAAGCTCATTTTCGCACATATTTCCGGAAAGCTTTCTGAAAGTACAGCACTGTGGAACCATCTCGGACTCGGAATATATCTTGTGGCATTCACCACAGGCCACATAACGTTGGACTCCTTTTGTTACTGAATTCAACCCCATCATATTGTAGAGGGCATTCAGACTCAATGGCAGGCGGAACGATTGCCCAAATTGAGCCAAAACCTCATTAATGAACTTGATCAATATGACACCACCTGAGTTGACAACGTATTTGGAGATGAAGAACGCAGCAAAGGAGGCAATGAATAGATGGGTCGGGTTGGTTGGCATATCAAAGACAAAGGATTGGTCTATTTAATTTATTGAATTAATATCTCTGATATTTTTTTAAAATATTTTGCGATTTTACTAACCTTCAATTGTCTCATATTCCTCTTCAAAGGTATCAGAATTCACGGATTCCACACTCTCAGCATCATCCTCAACTTCAGCAAAAGGTGAGCTTGGCATTTCTTCATGGGCTATAAAACCAAAATATTATAGACAACAATTAGTTAAAAGCTTTTAATAAAATTATATACATACATTCAACATGAGTCTCAACAATGATGTTGGTCTCAATCTCCATGTCATTGCCATTGCCATTCACATTCATGGCCATTGCTTCAGGGACCAATGCTATATTATATAATATTATTAAATTTCCGCCAAAAAATTATTTGTGTCTGTACATACATGAATCCTGTCTTTGTAATCTTCGCAAAATATCATCAGCAACATGTCTGCGATATGTTTGGGCTGATACCAGCTCGAATGTTCTGCCAGTTGGTGAGCATACAGAGCACTTGCATTCAACTTCGTTGCTTGAGTAAAAAGACATTTTGAGTTGTTTTGTATTTAAAAAAATTAACAAGAAAGGGTAACCATTTGAAAATATGCTTTTTTTTTATAGTTTTTATAACACAAATGTAACGACCAAAAGGTAAATCATATTTATTATCCAATAGAACAGACTGAAAACTACTGGCGCAGTTGAAAATAAAAAAGTTTATTGAGTTCAATTTTGATACACTTGTACCTTTAATTCCACTGAAATATCTCTAAATGAAAGTGTATATTTTTTGCAGTGTATGTAGTATAAACTTTAAAATATAGCTGATTATCGGGTATTAAATAAACAGCTACTTGGCTTATCGCATAATGAGCTGAAGAAAATAAATATTTGTTTTGATATCTGTTTTAAAGAACATGAAACTTATATATATCAATCTAATATTTTAATCAATCTTAAAAATGTATTGATAAAATAACAGATGGTAAAGTAAAACAAGAAAAATAAGCATTATGTGGCTGATGTTTGTGGTCAAAAACGCAATTTTTTTTATTAAGTGACGACTTTTCTAGGTAATGGAATAATCAGGCGTTTTTGAGACCCTTGTTGGAGATTGTGAGTTGTCAATGCAAAGCAAGAATGCAGACGATGTACTGGAATAATACACTCAATGGTCTCCTCTAAAAACCCCTTTTCCCACAGCTCCAGACCTTGGTTGATCAATGGTTGATATCTGCCAGCATTATACGTCGGAAACTATTTGACGAAAGCAAAAGTAGAAACTCTTTTGATTCCACCAATCTTGATAACATGAGTAAATAAATACTCAATCTGGCCGGGAAATGCAACGAATTCACTTGTCGAATTGTCCAGAAACAAGACTTGTACAAAAGAACCGCGCTTTTTCTTTTCACCACTCCAATACTCTTGTCCTAGCAATGAAATCTTCTTCATCTTGCGAATCCGGTCATTGATATAGACATGCCCTCCAAGTGGGATGCTATCCGTGGCACAGAAGGAAATCCCAGTGTCTTGGTAAGCCTTGTTATAGAATTCGACCAAGTACTTATAATGATTGCCAGTCATTATAGATAAAGGCGACAATTTCAATGGCAACGAGGTCAATGGCAGGGCTTCACTTCCAGTGACATTAAACCATGGATTGGTGGCAGCTTGGAGGAACATGTTGAGATTGAATTGCATATATGGAGGGTGGCCGTACTCAGAGTTCACCAAGGATCTTACAGGCGTTGGTGCTATTTGAGCAACTTCTTGGAGAAATTCTACCATGGGTGGTGAAAGTTTGGCAGAATAGAACTGAAAAAAGTTGCTGATGAATCCCTTTTCCAAGAAGACCTTCATGAAAGTGACCTCGAATCCATTGCGGCGATTTGTCTTGATATTCTTGAGCTTGCCATTGTATCGTTCAAAGCTATACAACCAGAATGCATAGACAGGGCCAAAGTCAAGCATGGACTCACGTAAGTGCATATGCAGATGCATGTTTGGTGTGATGCTGACAGTTCCATACAAAATCTCGCACTTTTCACCAAAATTGCCAAGGAGCTGGTGTGCCTCGTCTATACTCTGAGTCATGACAGATGGTCCTGTCAATAGACGGCATGCATCAACGAATACTAGCCAGTTATTGTAGTCTGTTTCTGGCAAAGCATTCTCCAGGACAACCAGCGAATACACAAGATACCACGATCACCACTCGTCTGCCTTCATATATGGGAACCCAGAAGCAATTTTGTTGGACAATACAGCATATCCAGGAGGAACAAGAATGGAATCTGCCAGATGTTGCATGCGGGCAAGAGTGGTGCTGGGAAAATAACCGAGGTCTCTCCAAATGCTGATCATCCGTTTGGCTGTACCAAGAAACAAGTTGTGCATAGGATCTACAATCGTACACCGGACAGGATCAAAGTAGTGTAGGCGATGCAATTCAGAATATTGGGTACCACTGTTTTTCTCCAACTCTGCCCGTTCAACGTCTGATTCTGCATTGAACCACATTTTGGCATGCACAGCATTGGCTGCCTTTTCTCTTGGTGTCCAATTCTCAACGTCAAACCCAGAGTAATCGATCTTGCTCGATCCATCGATCACCGAAAACTGACGTGCACACTTGTGACAAGCGTTGGTGCTTGCATGCCCTGTAAATCCCGCGGTTTTTCTTGCAGCTGGTATATCGCAGGCAACACACATGAGAGCAGCACGAACACAAACACCACCAGGGAACATGGCCGTCTTGATTGTCATTCCAGTGTAAAAGTCAACCAACTCGTCAACAAGAGGCTCAAGAAAGTTGTTCATCTGATCGGTCTTTGCTTCCTTTGGCCCTGGCATGACGCCAACAAGAATGATGTTTTCTGGCTTCATCCTTTCTTCTCTGGGCAAGTTATTAATCGACAGATATAAAGCACCACTGGCATGAGTGCACCCATCGAATGGCTGAAACCAATCCACGTTCAATGTCAATATGAGGGAATAGTCATTGTCAACAAATGGCATATCATTATCATCGAGCAACTCATTCCACATTGCACCATCATATATGTCAAGGAAGGTGTTCTCCACGGTCTCTCTTGATCTCCATTGGAACAGCTTGTCCTCAAATCCAGGCTTACAGAGATACTGTGTCAAAGTATTCTTGAGTGAGCTGTATGGGAATACCATGAACGGGATTGGATCTCTGGCAGATGGATTGGTGAAAATTGGATTGTTGCGAATTTGGGTATGCGTGCTGGAGTATTTCTTGAAAGTGCATGTTGGCTGATGATTGTCTGGCGAGTAGATTGCAAAGCACTTGTTGCAAACGGTGTACTTTACAATGCCTTTGGTCATTACGTCAAATCCAGTCATTGCTTTCAAGGCATTGACAGTAAGTGGCAGGTCAGCATCCTTCTCAAAGGCAACAAGAAGATGGTGAAAGAATTTGAGCATGGCCGATCCTCCCATTTGAACCAAGTAGAATGCTTGGAAGATAACGCCAAAGATAGCCATAAACTGGCTGGTTTGGGACATGTTATGAATCTTCAAGGATCCAACTACAAAGGAAAGTATATGATAAATAACTTGTATACAATTAAATATGTTTGTATTTTATGTATACATACTTGAAGCCATCATTTGTTCAAAACCATTGCCGCCATCAATCTCAGTCTCATCTTCATCGCTAGATTCATCATTTGAATCGGAATCCTCATTGTCAGCTGCAATGAGGGATGACTCAACATCTGATTCCTCCTCAATGTCAAAAACATCGTCTTCTCTCAAGAAAGGTATCTGTTGTCCAGTAGTTTCAACTGACATGATAGAAAAGCTGTCTTCATCTATAATAAAATAAAAGTTAGTACCTGTAATTGATAACCAAAATATATCGCACTTACAATCAATAAACTCATTAGAAATATCAGGTATTATGATATCTGACTCTTCTTCAACTGTGCTTCTGACATTGGCTGTAATAATTAACAACAAACATTATTAGATTATGAATAATGATATACAATTTCACTTACAATCATCTCTATCCTTGGGACCAATGTTTGACACATTATCAGAATTCTTATGGCGCATAAATGTTTGTGCATTCTGCAATATTCCATTGGCTGTATATTTGGTACAGGCTGAACATTTGCACAGGAGGTTGTATGTTTTGTTTTTAATGTTATTCATAATAAAGATTATATGAGCAAGAGGTATTATATTTGGCTCTTTTTTATATGAATTGTATTTCAGAGCGAGACGATATATATTATTAATCCTATTATCAAACACACCATTTATTCATCATCGTCTTTTGATATCTGGGCTTTGAATCAATCTCCCTTAATATTTATAAGCATTACAAACTCAATCTCTTACATTCAAAAAAAAAATTGGTGGATTACTAATGGTGCTGAAATTATTAATTATCCTTGAATATTATTTTTTTATTTTAAAATATTGGTCATTATTATTACGTACACATTGATTCATCTTAAATATATTGAATGTTTTGTCTATACAATCAATAAAAAAGCAATAATCGTAAAAATTGATATAGTTTATAAAAATGAAAAAAAAATAATGCCAATTTAATTTATTTATTTTGCAAAGTCAATTAAAATGTGTGCTATTTTGCGTCAAATATGCAATTTAGAGCTCATATATGAAATAAAATGCAAAATTAGGTCTCATCATTAAAAAATTGTCAAAATGATGGAGTTAGAATTCATTTTTAAAAATTCGTAATAATTCAAAATCTCTAATTTTGGCTAATACAACCCTTCTTTTGCAGTGCCCATGGTAATGCTCCCCAAGATACCTGGTACAACCCGACTGCCTCTCGCTCTGCTTGGCACACTGCAATGCGACTTTTGGACAGTGAAGTTCCCAATGATGCCGTAGACCCCTTGGCCACTCCCGATGATGTTGGTGCTCGTGGACAATCACAAAGCCAGGAGGGGGGTAATGTCAGAGTTGACATCGGCAACCAAAATCAGCTCTTGATAGGTAACCAGTAATGGTTGACCTTGTTGGGTAAATGATCAAGACCTTGCCAATTAGTTTCCATCTATATGTTTCTAAATATCTCAAGTGTCTTAGATTGCGAATATCTCTTAAGTATATTCTACTGGACAATAGCCATCTAAGACATATTAACGTAGTTATACATTTAGCCATAAATCTAATTACATTTTGTATAAATAGTAAAAGGATTTGTATCAATAAAAAGTATCTACCTATTACCTAAAAACTATTCTTTGAACTTGACGATCCCCAGTGGTATTGATTCTGCGACTTAGTTACAAGTGCCAGAAAAGAAATACCAGATTGATATCTGACACAGTTCTCTTTTGAGAACGACAACCGAATTGATTCCCTTTTGCTCTCTAAAGACCTAGAAGACATTTATGATGGCTGAGTAGGTTTAGAAAAGATATAAAAGAGGACAATATTTCATTAAATAAAAAGTATCTATCTTCTATCCTCTTTTTACTCTTTTATCCTCATTTATGATTCCCAGTGGGTTTGACCAATATTGGCTGTGTTATAGCATTGTCAAGTCTTGATTTGGCATTTCTTTTCTGGAACTTGTAACTAAGTTGCAGAATCAATACCACTGGGGATTGTCAAGTTTAGAGAATAGTTTTTAGGTAATAGATAGATGATATTTTATTGATACAAATCCTTTTACTATTTATACAAAATGTAATTCGATTTATGGCTAAATGTATAGCTACATTAATATGTCTTAGATAGTTATTGTCCAGTAGAATATACTTGAGAGATATTTGCAATCTAAGACACTTGAGACATTTAGAAACATATAGATGGAAACTAATTGGCAAGGTCTTGATCGTTTACCCAACAAGGTCAACCATTACTGGTTACCTATCAAGAGCTGATTTTGGTTGCCGATGTCAACTCTGACAGCACTGGAAGAACAACTCAGATCCAAAACAACATTTTGTTGATCATTTCTGATCTGGTTGTCATTCCTGACACTACGGCGGAAAAAACGGTAGCTAACTACCATTTTGGTAGCATTACTACCATTTTTTTCCACCAAAAAAACGGTAGTAAAGACTCTGTATAAGGCAATTTCGGTAGCTGTTACCGTTTTTTTAGTGCAAAAAAAAAGGGTAGTTATGAGGCAGGAATAGGCACAGCTACCGTTTTTTTATCCAACCAAAATCATTTCTTTATATACTATAGCTTCTCTTTTATATTACTTTATACACTAGCACCCATTCTTTTTTTTACTGCCATTTATTTGAAATAATGGTTTATTTTTTATTATAATTTTGATTTATTTCAAATAATATTAAAATATATATAATAATAATATAGAAACATATCAAAAGCAAATACTATTTAATATTATAAAACATATATGATACAAACCTTTTACTCAAGCTATACACGATGCCAACAATATGTTGTTATGACTTGGATGACCTTTGGTCTTCACCAATTGCTATAAAAATATTGTGGTCAGAGAATGAAGCAATCAAATAAACTGAGCTTATTATTTTGGATAGCATACCAGTATATGTTGTGCTTGTCAATCGGCGTGCCAAGCATCTCTTGAATTAATGCCAGTATATGAAACGTACAGATGTAAATACTAGATGCAGTAGAAGGAGAATAGAGAATGCGCAATATGATTAATTAAAGTGTAAACATATTATAATATTCTTACCATAGAAAATATATTGCTGTAAAGTCAGCTCATAAGATTTAAAACTAATTCGAATATAATGGTAGTTGGCAGAATGAGTACATCATTAAGAAAACAATATATATATTCTACAGAAATTCTCAGGTGGGGAGGTGGGGAATGACAAACTTTGGTGAAATATAGCTGTAAAAAATTTTCACCTTTTTTTAGTGTCTGAAAAATTATGAGATGAGTGTTTCATTCCTTGATTAAAGATAGCAGACTTGAAGATGTGGTATACAAGATTCCAATCAGATGTTTATGCCATTGACAACCTTACATAAGGGAGGGTCATTTAGTTTTACTTCAAAAAAGTAGAGCAAAGCAAAGAAAAGAAATACAAACTAACCTCGGCATAATACAGCTATAAAAAAAATTTCATTTTTTTTTTGGTGTTTGAAAAAGGGCGAGATGTGTATTTCATTCCTAGATTAAAAATAACAGAGCTGAAGATGTGGTATACAAGATGCCAATCGGGCATTTATTAAAGTGGCAATCTTATATGATGGAGAGTTATTTGATTTTATTTCAAAGGAGAGGACCAAAGCAAAGATAAAACAGGTAAAGGAAAAAAGGAAAAGAAAAAGTACACTAAAACATATACTAAAAATATGAGAGAACCAATAAGAGCAGTGTAAAGAATATTAAAGCCCTGGTCTGTTTCTCTTTGATGAAGGCTCATTGCTCATTCCTAGTGGTGTAAACTTATATCAAACAGTAGAAACATTATATTGATATTAAATTGAGAATAGATGAGCAACAAAAAAGCTCTAAATTATAGTACATCTGTCATGATTGGTGATTCAGCCTCATCATCCGTTTGAAATACCTCATCTTCTGAAAGAAAAGAACTGCTTGCTCCTTCCTGCTATAACATAATAAAAATATTGTATTAATTATAATGTATATTCAAATGTTTGTTAATTAATAAACTTGCCTGGCTGTTCTCTGCCATTTTTCTCTTACAGGTCTGGTTTGCACTCTTAAAGGTGTCTTGAAGAAGATTCTTGGCATACCACATTCTTTTGCACTTGTAAACGTGGAGTGCTATTGTCCTAGCCATGCCTCACTGGCCACAATCATTGATGACAGGTACGTTGATTTTGTCACTATTGACCAAGAAGTGTCTTTGCTGCTATTGCTATTATTAGCCAAATAATCTCTTACCTACCCATGGAAAGATTAATTGGAGTATACTCCAAGCTTATTAGGTCAAGGTCAAAGGGCGGTAGAAATGCCAGTTTGCTTGTTGAGCACTTTGCTATTCATAACTTTGTCAGTTCAGCAAACAGCTCTCAGAATTATCCTAGTACAAGTCAGCCATCCACATATAATGAAGCAAGTTTCTTAGATCTTCCATATGGTGTAAGTGCTGCCCAGCTATGGGAGCCATTCAACTGATATGCCAGCTTGAATGATGATGACGTGGAAGGTGTCAGCAGCCCTGTTGTCAAGAATACTTTGGAAAAGTACTATGTGCGAAACAGTGGTATGAACAGTATTGAACTTGATGACCCGACGATTGTTGTTGCTTCTCGTCTTTGGAAAAATTCAACCGTACATTCTTCATGTATGTACCAAAGAATAAAAAACAAGACCAGACGTGGCAATCATCATGTGATGTTTACCTGTCCATACAGAAAGTGAGTATTAGTATTAGTCAAAATACAAAATAGAGATCACTTGCATTTTTTATATTTTTATCTAGCCATTGCAATATAACTATTCAAAGCTGGTTTGTTGGCACCGTGGAATTTTATTTTGAGCATAAAGAGGTTGATGGCACACCGCACTTTCTGGCATTTGTTGAAGTGATGAAAGAGCATGGTACAGCAGCCCATGACTCCTCTGTGCCAATCATAAAACGGCGGTCACACAGCTCAAATAGACAAACAACCCAGCCAAAATATGCTGTTATCAATGTGGATGACATTCAGCATCAAGTTGGGCTCATCCAGTACCCTCCGAGTGGTAATCAGTTTTTTATTATTGCACCATATTACGTGTTTAATGACAATCTGCGTGTGACCAGGGGTAACCTTGCCACTTTATAAAAATTTTCTTTTTCTTTTTTCTTTCCTTATAAATATCAATACCAAATAAAATAAAATAAAATGGCTAATAATGTCAAAAACAAAAAAATTGTTTCAAAAAAATAGTAGTTATGCTACCGTTTTGTTCACACAGGCAAAAAATTATTTTTCTCAAAAATGCGCAACATCTTTAACACCAAATAAAATGCTCATTTCAATAAACAGTGTTGCCTAAAAACTTACAAGCCCTTTATATGGTACTACAACTACCTTATTGCCAGATGAAAAGACATTCCATGCGACTTTTATGATTCGGGATCAATGACATTACCTTTCAACCACAATCTGCAGAGATAAAGTGCTCTAAAATCATAAAAAATGGTAGTTATGCTACCGTTTTTGGCACAGCTACCGGTCCTTCTGCCGTAGTGTGATCTGGGATGGTCTTCCTTTTACTATAACAAAGCCAAAAGGTCAATCCCACTGGTGAAACAGGAGTATATGTAAAATCAAAGACAGGATAAAAGATACTTTTTATTGTTATGACTTTGGTTATCTTATATAGTTTTCTAACTAATACTGTGCATTATCCACAGTAGCTATTATATGATATTTTAATAAAAGAAGAGACATTGTACTGTGGTTAATGCTCAGGAAGATGTTACTGCACGTAATGAAGTACTGCAGTTAATCATCTTGTTGTGCTTAATTTTGGTGATACAAGTTCTAGTGACTTGTCTTTACAAATGAAGCATGATTTGAAATGATTATTCATCTGTTTGTAATTTTAGAAATTGGTAATCTGTTTATAATAATTTTGTAAGAACATTAGACACCTCTTGAGTGTAGTCAAAGATGAATAATCATTTAGAAAACTATATAAGATATCCCAATTCAAAACAATAAAAATTATCTTTTATCCTCTCTATTATTTTGAATACTCCTGTGTATTAAAGCTTGACCAATTTGACTATGTTGTCAGAGTTGACATAGCGAATAATAACCCAGATAATCAGATACCCAATTAGTAATGCTTTTAACATATGTCTTCAATGTTATACCAATTGGTTCCCCTTTTTGTAAAACCAAGACATATTCTCATCGCCTCTCATAAAGAGATAACCAACGTGTCTTGAGTAAAAAGTAATTAGTTTAGATAGTTTCACTTATAAAATCTGTATAAATACTATAACAATTTGTATCAATAAAAAGCATTCAATTCTCTATATTCCTATTTATCTTAAACGTCCTAGTTGGTGGTGATCTATTGCAAAACTTATCTAAGTCAAGCATTAGCAAGATACACCCAGTTGAGACTTGACAATGTTTACAGTGAATTGGAAGATAGCCTAGATCAGGAACGACAATCTGTTGTGTGCTGAACCCAAGTCCCATTTCCATGTCCAGCACCTAGCCTCTATGCACTCTGCCTCTTCTGCAAGGATTAACCCTTTGCACCTCGGTTCCTTCTGTTTTGTGGTGGTATACGTAGGCGTATGTATACCACCACGACATCTTGTTCTCTTTCTCTTGCCTCTCAAAATAATATAAATACTTGCTCAATTGTTACCAATAAAAGACTATCTTTCATAAGCTCAACTCTTCTTCTCCTTTATCTTCAAGGTCTGGTTGTCAGAGTTGACATTGGTAACCAAAATTGGCTTTTAATAGGTAACCAGTAATGGTTGATCTTGTTGGGTAAACA
Source organism: Phycomyces nitens (assembly GCA_022702545.1). NCBI lineage: Eukaryota > Fungi > Mucoromycota > Mucoromycetes > Mucorales > Phycomycetaceae > Phycomyces > Phycomyces nitens. The sequence continues at coordinate 420,549 of JAHRBC010000001.1, forward strand.
CTCAGACCTTGCTGATTGGTCTTCTTGAATATGTTTTGGAAAATGTCTCAAATGTCTTAGATTGCAAATATCTTGTCAGTATATCCTACTGGACAATCATCATCTAAGACATATTAACATAGCTATACATTTAGCCTTAAATCCGATTATATTTTGTATAAATAGTAAAAGGATTTGTCTCAATAAAAAGCATCTACATTCTATCTAAAAACTATTCTCTAAACTTGACGATCCCCAGTGGTATTGATTCTGCGACTTAGTTACAAGTGCCAGAAAAGAAATACCAGATCAAGACTTGACACCACTGGAAAAAGTATACGATTTTATGGTGGAGAAATATCTGTAGTATTAAAGTACCATCATCGATTTATTGTTATTTCAATCTATATTTCTCCACCATACAAATATGAATGACGCCTGGTCTATCAGAGAAATAGGTCTTTAGTTCCGCTTGAAAAACCTTTGATACCCCCCAACTTTTCAGTTATTAAAGAGGTCTAGTTTATTTTATATTTCGTGTTGAGTAAGCCTATTATTTATTGTATTTTGTGCCATATAAAGCTAATCGCAATATCGCGATTTACAATCTATTCATATCCTTTACTTTTAACCTCAGTAACTCATCTCTTTAGACTGAAAAGCAAAGGGAAATAGTATCTTTAGACTGAAAAGCAAAGGGAAATAATGTCTTTAGACTGAAAAGCAAAGGGAAATAATGTCTTTTAGACTGAAAAGCACCGTATCATACGTTTACATACAAGCCTCATTTGTTGATTTTTAAAAAATAAATTATTTTTTATTTATTTTTTATTTATTTAATATATATATTTCTAGATGAATGCTCTAATCATATAATAATAATATATATGCTATTTCTAGAGTATTGTTTGATATTTTGCATCTAGCAAGACCAACAAGTTCCTACCTGATAGATATTGGGTACTGTCTTGGAGAAGAATGGTGCTATTTAATAGTAATAGGAGCAAAGATTAATTAAATAATCGTAATGGATCAAATTATTTGCTGTTGTACTTACAATGTTGATATCGTGAGTAGATAGACTACTTGATAGATTCATAAGAATATCTCAGCATATTAGCTGTCAGTTGAGATTGTCTAAGAATTGTAAAGTTATTAGTCACTACAAAAGTCTAAGAGTATTATGTAGATAAAACTTATAAAATAAGCTACTTAATTGTATAGTTTTACTATGCTTTTGGTAATATATAATCGTGATCTGTAGTAGACTAAAAAGATATGGGAGTGAACTGAATCATCCTACCTACTGGTGTACAAGAATCCAATGTAGAATATTTAAATGCCCTCAAACAGTGCAAAACTTAAATATACATTGTAGCCACAATATATTCCTAGTCAATCTACCCTTTTTTGCATTGTATTTTACAATACACAGACAGTTTGTGTCAGGGGAGATTGACCACTTACAAACAACCAGTTTTATCTTTCATTATATTTTATAGTGGGTTTTATAATATGTTTTAACAGTCCATCAAGGATGATTGTAGACTATTGCAAGGTAATTGTAGTTATTCTATGCAAACAAGCCTCTCTGGCTTATTGTTTTTTTGGAGCAATAGATTCTGAAAATTTTTATTTTTTGTTTTATTTGATAAAAATACATTTGCGCTATATATTCTAGTCTCTAGATTATTTCTTTGGTATATCTATTCTACCAATTGATATTTCTTGGTCAGCACCATCAACTGGTTCTTAATAGAGCCAGGATACTTACCTAGCTGAGAGAAAGCCAATACTGTCTAAAAGTAAAAGAGAAGATTATTAGTAAATTATTTTTATATAAATCATTCATTCTTATACTTACATTTTTAATATAATAAATAGAACATTTGATAGACTCTCTGTAATATACCAACAAATGATTATTGTCTAATAGATATATATTAATATTTGTAGATAAACAATATGTAATACTAAAATATTAGTTTACTTACAAGATATAGTCATTGGAATGGCCAGATAATTTCAATCGGGAATCAATATAAGCCACTGCAAAAATACCCCCAATTCCCATATGTGTAGTTGATACAGAAGATATGAGATATAAAGGTCAATTTTCTAGCTCAGGCCCTTTTTTGTGAGTTAAGAGAAAAAATTGTATTTTAGATAGATTTTATTGGTTGTAGAGAATAGTGTAGCATGAAAAATAAATATTAAACTCAAATCATATCAAATAAACTATACCTGAATATATCTTCTTTACTGTTAAACCAAAACATTCTAAATTATTTATTAAACAATGGCTCCTATCCGTAAATCTACCAGAACAAAAGAATGCAGATGTTCTATTTGCAAGAACAAAGAGGGAGGATTTGATTTTCTCACTGTTCAAACATTTAAGCGTCATATGCTTAAAGAAGATGCCAAAAACAGTTTTTTCGGTGGCAGATGTAAGATATATTTTATATTTGAATTTGTAAATTATTTAATTAATAATAAATATGTTTTCGAATTAAATAGCAATGGAAATTGTTGATGAAGAAGAGCAATACTTTGAGGCCGTAGACAATGTAGAGGCTATGGATTTTGAGTCTGGTGGTAAGGATTTCTTAAAATTTTATTGTTTTTTTATTAAACCAATGTTGTTACACTTGGGCAGACTTGGAAAACGATATTAAAGGACATGAGGGGGTACAAGAACCCATTAGAAACCTACCTCTTTCTGAATCTGACGCCATTTTTGGTGCAGAGGATGAATGCAGCTCGTTTGGTGACTCTGACTCTGACTCTGATAACGAAAGTGAAGATGAGATGCTTGATAATGAAGGTTTGTGTAGTACCTGAGATGCAAATACACCCATCTATATAGATTATATATTAATGAGGTGTTTTGTGTTGATATTTTTCAGAATTCAACTCAGAATTGAGTTTCATTCACAGCTTTGTGGTTGAGGTATATGGTTTGTTAGTATCTCTTAAGGGAAATAAGAATACTGTGAGAGTGTTATTTATTGAAGAAAGAATATTATTATTGCTTATATACTATTATTCAAATTCCCTTGTAATTAAAGTCCCCGTTGTGTAATGGTTGGTTATCACTGTAGAAGTGTGAAGTGTACATGTGCCTGGTGTGTAACTGCTCCTGAGATGTTAACTTGCCAGGGTCATTAGCAAGTAGTAACTGGAGATTGGTTGAGGAGTTTGTATTTCACTCAATTGTGGTGTGTATACCACATTACCCCCTTCCAGGTTGAATAACCGTTTCGCAGAGGTTGAGCTACTTTAAACTGAAAGGACCATGTTAGCGTCTTGTGCGTTTGCTTTGGCGTGTAGGTGTATGCTGCGTGTTGCGGCGTTTGCTAATGAACGTTGCATTGACTGTGCGTGTCTGATTTAGTGGTGTCTTGTCTGTTGGTGTTGTACCAAGTCGATCCCAATAATCCGCGATAGGTTTAGGGCTGCTAAAGGATTCTGGGTCTTGCCATGTATCATCCTTTTCTTCATAGCCTTCCCATCTAACTCTATATTCGTATTTTCCTTTGGACAGTTCTCTGTGGGCTACAATTGCTCTGACTGTAAAGTACTCTTTACCGATTTTCTGGACTTCATCAAGTGAGACGAGTTTGTCCTGTGAAATTAATTTGAGTTGTGACGGTGGATATTCTCTGGGCATCAGCAGTCCTTGTTCATCCATGAGAACATAAGAACCTCCCTGTTTCTCTCTGACTACAGTATATGGACCTTGATATGCTGGTTCCAATTTTCCGTGTTGCAGCTCTTTAATCATGACTTGGCTATTAGCAGGGAATTTTATCATCCTGTACTTATTATCAAACTTGCCCTTTTGTGCATTAGTCATTGCTTTTGCTCTTTCAGCGATTGCCGGAAATACAACGTCTGCCATGTCTTTGATGCGTTCTTGCAATTCGTCTTCTGTGAGAGCTGGAACTGATGGATCATCGGCGTACCTTTTGAAACCGTTCATTGCTCTGGCGAACATGAGGTTGTAAGGAGCCGTTCCATTACGCTTTGTTACTTTGGCATTCATTGCTAGTTGTATACTAGGCACATAGAGGTCCCAATCTCGAGTCGCTCCTTTTATGCATTTCTTTATAGCATTCGTTGATGTCTGTACCCATCGCTCGGCGACGCCGTTTGCTCTAGGGTGATAAGGCGTAGCTAATCTGTGGTCAAACCCAGATGCTTCAGCTAGTTTCTTCATAAGTGAGTTTACGAACTCTTTGCCATTGTCTGATTGTAGGTATCTAGGGAATCCGAAGTTACAAAAGACGTTGATTACAGTGTTCACTACGGTGTCCTGTGTCTTATCAGGTATTGCACGTAATACACAAAATCTTGTGCAAATGTCTACCATTACGAGTAAGTAGTTATTACTGTTATGTAAGGTGGTGAAAGGACCGGCGAGGTCTATAGCCCAATGATCGCATGGCAAATACGCATGGATTGGTCTTAGAGGATGATAACCTTTCTTTGCTATGTTATACTTTTGGCACTCTATACAGCTTTGTACTACCTTGACGGCATCTCTATGTATGTTTGTCCAGTGAATGCCTTCATTATGAAGTGAGTTGGTTATGGCGTCTGCTCCAAAGTGTCCGAAAGCATGGGCTTTGGTGAGAAGGTCTTCTCTTTCACTCTCTGGTGGTGTTAGCATTTCATCGTAATTATTGTTAACTAGCGTTTGTTGTCTATTTATGACCATTTTTCGGCCGCTACAAGTTTCTGCGTAGTCATTACCCCCTTCCAGCTCTTTATCCGTAGGAAAAAGGCGTGATAATTGGTCGGGTAGGATGTTGCTAAGACCAGGAAGATGGAGTACCTCAAATGTATATTCGAGTATAGTGTCTAGCCAGTTTATCATCATAGCATTGGCTATCTTTTGTGTGTGTATATAAGTGAGGGCTTTATGGTCGGTGTACAGCGTGAACGGATTACCCCATAGGTATTTGTGGAACTTGTTCAACGCGTATATGACAGCTAGCAGCTCACGTTTAGTAGTAGAATAGTTTCTTTCACTTTTAGATAGGGCTCGTGCCATAAAACCTATATGTCGTGTCTCTCCATTAATAACTTGGTAGAGTACAGCGCCTATGCCTACGTTAGATGCGTCCGTCGCCACACTGAATGGGTATTTCAGGTTGGGGTAACACAATATCGGTAGCCTAAGTAGTATTGCTTTAAGGTTGTTGAAACTATCTTCTTGTTCTTTCGCCCATAGAGGTGTGAGATCTCCCTCGTTGCGAAGCTTATCCAGAGGGGCAGTGAGTAGAGATACATTAGGTATATGCTCTCTGAAGTAGTTTATGACGCCCAAAAAACGTTGTATGTCTTTTCCGGTGCTCGGCAAAGGCCACTCTTGAATGTTGCTGACTTTTCTTGAATCCAAGGAAATGCCTTTTTCTGATACACAAAAACCAAGTAGGAAAACTGCTCTTTGTGCAAAGTGACACTTCTTTGGATTTAATATAAGATTAACCTCAGTGAGTTTTTCTATTGCGGCTTTGACATGCGTTGCGTGTTCTTTCATGTTGTGAGAAAATACTACGATGTCATCAACGAACGTCGTAACAAACGGCATGTCTTTGAAGGCAATGTTCATAACCCGCTGGAATTTAGATGAGATGGGCTTAAGTCCGAAGGGACAACCGCGAAACATGTACTGTCTTCCTTTAAAGGTGAACGCTGTCTTTGGTCTGTCTGCCTTGAACACCTCAAAACGATGAAAAGCACTCGTCAAATCAAGGGTGGTGAATATAACCGCCTCTTTGAGAGTATGGAAGATGTCCCTTATAAGTGGTAGGGGATATCTATCTTCCTTCAGTAGTTTATTGATATGTCTGGGGTCTAAGCACGGTCTTCTATCCGTGTAGTTGCCAAACACATCCTTTTTAGGTGCCAGTGTAATCGGACTATTCCAAGACGTATTGTTGGAGGCAATCTCGATTGTACCATTTGCTAACCAATTTTCTACTGTTTCCTGTATTCTGGCTTCATATACTACGGGCAGAGGGTATTGGCGTCTAAACGACGTAACTCCCTTGGGCGTGTCGATATGAATAACCGATTCAGGTATTGTGCAAAACGAAGTTGTAGGTATACATCTATTTTCTTCTATGGCTAGCTCTAAAAATCTCATAAATTGTTCTTGTTCTTCACATGTACCCGCAGGTGAATTATTTGGTTCTGGTACATCATTAGGGATGGTACTTCTTGGTGGATCTGTCTGTTGATCCTCCCAAGATGTCGCCAAGTTAGTTATAGCCATACCCAGTCTGGGCATCAAGTCTGTGCCAATGCTCATATGAGTGTCCATGGCTAAACTCATGACGACAAAAGTGTGCTCTAGTTTTTGTTTTTTGTATACTAGCTCTACGTTCTCTACTGTGCCTAAATGTTCTGCTACACTGTTCTCAGATGCCAAGTAAATATTTTGATTGTCTAAGCGACTTTTACTTATGGTTAGAGAAAGTGAAGAAGCAAGTTCTGGGGAAATAAACGAGGCATTTGCGCCCGAATCTACCAAAGCCCACACACGGTTACTCTGGACAATTATAGGAACATAGAGTGAGCCGTGTGTGGAAGGTACCCTCTCAAACTTGTTCTTATAGTTACCTTGCGCTTGAATGTTCAGTTGGCTCATGTCCACCTCCATTCCGTTGCTCTCAGCACTTACGCGGTTGACCAACCTTGTGCTTCGATTTGCCAGAATTGGGGCTTTCCCTTTTGCCACCTGGTACTCATAGCATTTGTGGCCAGAGACATATGGCACTTTCTGGCAGTAGAAACAAAGAGTTGACTTTCTTACCACTGGCCCTGTTGCTGGGGCTCTTCTTTCCTTGGGCTTCCAGCCTTGCAAGACGTTGCATTCCTCTGCCGAGTGTCGGCCCTTGGGGTGTGCTGGGCAGTTGCCTCTTCTGTTGCCTTGTGTCACATGGCCGTCGTTTCTACCCCTCTTGTAGCTGCTTGCCGCGTGCTGGCTCTCCTCCTGTCTTCTCTTGTGGCCACTGTTGGTATACTCCTCCAGGAAAATACCGTCGGCTTCCTCTCCACTTGTTGCGATTACCAACGGGATGACAAGGTTCAAGTTGTCAGGGATGACCAACCTGAAGTTCTGCGTCAACGTTTGCCAGGCTTTCTCGCGAACGTTCTTTACCAGCGAGGAGACAAACATCCACACCAGTTGCTGGCTATTGTCCATTGCGGTGGCATGGGCAACCTCCTGGAATCTCTCAGCGTATACCCGCACGAGTTCTCCTGGCTTCTGTCTGACATGGCTCAGCTCGCTCTTCTTTACCCACATGTGGTATGGGTTGCCATACTCTTGCTCAAGTTGCTGGCGTACGACCTTCCAGGTGTATCCTTTTCTGGCCTTGGTTCGCTCGAATGTGAGCCTTTGGTTCTGGTCACACGTCAACCAGAAGAGACGCTCCCAATGTTGGTCCAAGGGGAGGTTGTGTGCCCTCAACTGCACTTCGAACTCGTTGAGGAAGTCCATCACTGACTCATGGACCTTCTTGCTGGGCTGTCTGAGAGGCCCTCCTTTCAACTGGAACGCGGGCAGGTTCGTTGGCACAAAGGATTCCAACTTGTTCTCTGCCTTCTTTCCAGATCTCTTCGCTATAGAGTTCTGGATACTCTCTTTGGCCGAGACGTCAGCCAAGACTTCCTGTGCGGTCAGGAATGACGCCCATTTCTCTTGGGTGAGGGTAACGACCCTCTTTGCCTCGTTGTGCTCTTCCACCGAAGCGTTTGGTCTGGCCAGGACTTTGAGCAGGTTGGCCGATGCTTTCTTTTGCTGCGCATCCAACTGTTCTCCCAGGGCCAAGACATCAATCTCTTCATCGTTGTTGCCATTCTCCAGGGCGTCCACCATGATCTGGTCTTCCGCGGCGAAGCTCTCTCCACTGATGCTGATGTTCTGTTGGCTGTCGTCAGAACTGGTCAATGAAGCGTCTGCGATATGATCAGACATTTTTGGTGATTTGAAGTAAAGTAAAACAATTCACAGTAAAAAATGAGGTATATGGTTTGTTAGTATCTCTTAAGGGAAATAAGAATACTGTGAGAGTGTTATTTATTGAAGAAAGAATATTATTATTGCTTATATACTATTATTCAAATTCCCTTGTAATTAAAGTCCCCGTCGTGTAATGGTTGGTTATCACTGTAGCAGTGTAAAGTGTACATGTGCCTGGTGTGTAACTGCTCCTGAGATGTTAACTTGCCAGGGTCATTAGCAAGTAGTAACCGGAGATCGGTTGTGGAGTTTGTATTTCACTCAATTGTGGTGTGTATACCACAGTGGTCAAGGCTCTTGCCCTGTTCATTTCCTTTTACGTTGTCAATGAAGGCGCAATTATCTTGATTGCAATCATAAACAAGATCTTGGATTTTTTTGGCGATTCTTTCCGAGTCCCATCAAGTGTCTCTGGTCTCAAAAGCATGGCAGGAATGAACACCTTGACAAAGGGAATCAAAAAATATGTTGCATGTGGTGAATGTCACAGTATTTATGAGAACAATGATGCACCTCTTTTCTGTACCTTTGACAAGTTTGGAAACAGCGCCTTGTGTGGCCATAGCTTGTTCAAGTCCAGTTCGTCCATAATCCCAAAGAAGTCATATGTGTACCAGTCAATCAAACACTCTCTGCAGACTCTCTTTTCTCGGCCCGATTTCGAAACCCAAATCAACTCTTGGAATCGTGGTCCCAAAGTGGAAAAGACAATGTTTGATGTGTATGATGGTGCAATGTGGAACAGTGTTAAAGATATCAATGGCAACCTCTTTGTTGATGACAGCCGCTCTCTAATGTTAACACTGAATATTGACTGGTTTCAGCCATTTGATGGTGTCTCATATTCGTGTGGTGCCATTTATTTGGCAGTAAACAATCTTCCTCGCGACGTCAGGTTTAAAAAGGAGAATGTCATCCTCGTTGGATTAATGCCAGGGCCAAAAGAAGCAAAGACGTCTGAAATCAATAACTATCTCAGACCTCTTGTTGATGAATTGGAAGATCTGTACATTGGTATCAAGGTCAAGACGTACCAATGTCCATCTGGTGTGAGAATCCGCGCTGCTCTCTTTGTTGTTGCTTGTGACATCCCCGCTGCAAGAAAAGTATGTGGATTCACATCCCATACCAGTACCAATGCCTGTCATAAATGCAATCGTCAATTCTCTCGGTTAGCTGGAACGAGCTCTGTTAATTATTCTGGATTTGATTCTTCAAAGTGGCTCCTTCGCACTAGAGATGATAATCGTAAGGATGCTGAGGTCTGGAGAAATGCAGCCACTCAAGCTGAGAGGCAGCGCCTTGAAGTTGCCAGTGGTGTTCGCTGGTCCGAACTGCATCGTCTCCAGTACTTTGACGTTGTCCGCTGCACGATTATCAATCCAATGCACAATCTTTTCTTAGGCACTGCCAAGAGAATGATGGAGAGATGGGTTGCAGATGGTCTAATTGACAGTAGGAAACTCGTTGCCATGCAGAAGATGGTGGAGAAAATGGAGTTGCCAGCTGACTATACGGCACTAAAGACAAAGATTGGGAAGGGGTTCCCATTCATGAAGGCTGACGAGTGGAAGTCGTGGTGCTTGGTGTACTCTCCCGTGGTGTTGAAGAACGTGCTGCCACTGCCAATGTTCAAAAACTGGATGTTTTTGTCAATGCTTGCCGTTGTCTGACAAAGCCAAGTATCTCTGAGGACGATATTGAAGACGCACATAACAATCTAGAGCAGTTTGGTAAAGGTTGTGAGCAACTGTATGAGCCTGACCTCCTCTCTCCCAACATGCATTTACATCTTCACCTTCGTGAAACCATCCTGGACTTTGGGCCAGTTTACAGCTACTGGCTTTTCGGTTTTGAGAGGTACAACAGTATCCTCAAGAATATCAATACCAACAGGAAAAGTGGATTCGAGGCCACATATATGAGAAGCTTTGTTGAGGACACAAGAAAGGAAGATTTTGTTCGCGGTTTCCTAAGCACACCAAGTGGACAATATTTCTCAGATGTATTTAGCAAGTTGACTATCAGTCCACGCATTGCCACCACCCCAATTCCATACTTTGACATATCTGTCTTCTTATTGCCTGACTTCCTTGAATTAGCAGAGAACCCACTGATGACAATCCATGGTAATGAGCCTTTGCCGCCCTCAACTCTGCCATTGAAAAAGAAACCAATGAGCATGATGCCTAGACTTGAATATGATTGTCTAGTAGAATACTACCAGGTCATTCACGATGACAAAAATATCAAAAGCTGCAATGACAACATGACTTCCTCTGCTTTTGTCAATGACTGGATTGAAATGCTCAAGTCCATCAGTATCCTTGGCCAGACATTCAAAGGAAGGAGTGGTAGAAGTCGGCATGGGTCATACATCCAGGCATTGTTTGTTGAGGAAAAGACAGAGGCAGTGTACGCGTATGTTGGAGAGATTCAGTATCTATTTGTTCACACATTTAGTCCTGCTGTTTCTTCTTCGCATCGTGGAAATGCCTACAACAGTCAACACACCTTTGCTTTTGTAAACTGGTTCAAGACCACATCAGACACCACCAGAGAGGTTGAAGGAATTGAGGTTCACAAGGATGAATTTTTGGCTCTTGACTTTCAAAGCATTCTTCCTGTCCATCGGATTCTCCTGCCTGTTGCAATTGTGGATTATAAATCTAGTAGTAACATTAACAAAAAACTAGTTGTCCCTTTGCCTAGAAAGGTTTCTGCCTAAATATATTTATCTTATCTCTCTTGTTCTTAATCATAACTTCATAGTTTGTTTTGCGAATCATGTGTTTAAAAAGTAAAAAAGACAAAAACAAAGATTTATTCATTTTTGAATACCCAGGCAGGCAAATTCAAAGTCAGGTGACTTGGGGCAGGAATCTCCTTGATCGTTTTTTGCTGTCTGGGCATTCTTGTCTTTGTCTTTGTTGATGACCGTCTCAGGTCATCCTCTCTTGCAAGACAGTCAATGACCTCCAGAAGCCAGTTCAACTATATTAAATTTATCAGTCTTTTCTCATCAATCAGCACATCACTCTACAAAATATTAATTACCTCATCACTTCTCCAACTGGGACAAGCAACACAGAGAACACGCATGCTAATACCAGGCGCAACGTCTTCCATGTCTGATTCACCATCAGAAATCACATCCTTCTGGAGGACATGGAGATAGGCCATCTCATCAGGGTTTTCAGGCTTATGGCCCATCTCCTCATCGATTGCCCTCCAGTGACGTTTGTAGGCCTCCACCCTGCGCAAGTGGATCTATAAAAATTTTCAGATTAAATTAAAAATATCAAATCGTCTTTATACTAACCTCGACGAGCCTGGTATTAGCCCGAACCTTTCTCTTCTTGGCAGAAGCTTGCTCTTCACTCATGTTTGAAGTGAGATGGTAGTACTTGTAATTGTTTTTAATTTTTTGCACTACCATGCCAGGCCAAAAACCAGCAGCACGAGGCTGCGAGAGAATGTAGTCTCTCAAGTAGTTGATGACCCTGACATTGTCTGGGTGATTAATCTTCTTGTCCTTATTCCATTTCTGTTTGCCTTCATTCTCAGCAATCAGAGCAGGATCGTTAGACATGAGGTTCTTCTTCCACATCTTCTCATTAATGAATTCCTAGATATAATTTATTAGAAAATATTTTTTAACAAAATAATAATAATATTCATACCAAGACAATCGCACTCATATCACTAGTACCAAGTGAGCTGGAGGGGCCAACAGAAGGAGCCATTCCAACAGGACCAGCTTGGCCAAGAGGGAGCTGGCTCTGAACACCACTGGCATGGGCTTCCATGAATGTACTCATGGTCTGGTTGGTCTTGCCAGCGATGTCATAGACCATTCCCATTCTGGACTTGAGGAACCTCAAGTCTTCAAGGACAGTGGCCATTTCTGTCTGTCCTTGACTACTTTCCTCACTGCTACTGGGGGCCCTTAGAAGGATTTCATGCTGGCTAATACGGCCAGCAGCAACACGGTGAATGGGAGCAGTTTGGTTTGCTCTGGCTTTGCGTCCTGAGTTTCTCTGGTTTGAAGACATTTTCTAAATATTTTTTTAAAATAAAATAAAATAATAAGCATAAATAAATCCATATATATTAACATATATTTCTTTGAATACATAAACATATATTATAATTTGCAGTATAAGGTATAGTGTCAAATAAGAACAATAGTATTATATATATATATAAGACTGTATTTATATCTTTAAAAAATATATCTGGAGTACAGTAAAAAAAAAGAGTCTTGGATACACAGTTTTCATAATCCCTTTGTTCTCATAATTTATTAGGGCTTACTATAATCTAAAAATGCATATGGATTCTTTTTTCCCAATTTTCTCTTTTTCTCTCTCTTTTTACTTTTTGCTTCCTTTATACTCTCTGGTAAGTACTTGAAAATTTTTCACGCAATTAAAGATAATCTTTAACATCTTTTCAATTATCTAAAAGGTGTCCTATAGTCACTTTTATTCAAGCTTGCACAAGAAAAATGTAAATGGGCGCACTATTTTTTATTGCTGTTGCTAATCAGTAATCTTCATCTTGTAGATTCAAAACAACTCCTTTCAATCGCAATGGCCAAAGATGACAATGATGAAGTCAAATGGACAGAATGTACTTGGTATGTTCAAATATTTTATCACTATTAATACTAATATATTCTGTCTTTACTATCAGCCTTTTTATCAAAGAAAATTGCCGCGTTTTAACAAAGACATGGAATATCCAACAAACCAGTTTGTCTTGGTAAGTAATCAGTCATTCCTATTGCTTTTCTAACAGAAAAATATAGATATCTTTTTCTATTACGCGTACACATTTTTTGATTGCTATATCATTATCTATCTTGAGATACTGTTTGGTATACCTGAAAATTCGGTCTCAAAGTCTTAGTTGTCTACTCTGTTTGAGCAACTACTTTTCCAGTTATTCAAGATGATAGTCAATGAATCAGTTATGCTTTCTACCCGTGTTTCAAAAGGTAAAAACAAATTAGTATCAATATAGCTATAGCCATGAATCTAGACCAAATTACTAGGCTGTATATTATGAGAAAAATATTTTATCAATAAAAATCTATTCGTAAACTATTTTCCATGACTTATTTATAAAGAAGTATAAAATAAACCCCCAATTGAAAGTGTTTAAAGTGTCAAACAGATTAAACAACCAATAAATATATGTCCTTTAGAACATAGGTGACTAGTTTGCAGAAAATAGTCGAAAAGTTTGCATCTTGATCTATTAAAAAATAGATTTTTTTATTGATATTGAAAAAATAATTCATGTAACGTTTGACTAAAAAGAAATAAGATAACACTTTCAGTTATAGTTCTGTACACTCTTGAGTTTAACAAGCCTACACGTCCAAAAGCAGAGCTTTATATCCACCGAATTACTTCATTATCTTATATGTGTTGTTTTTTATATATGCAAGATAACATTTCAATTTAATTCTAGAATTTGTTTTTTATTTCACTCAGAATTTTACAAACTATCACATATGGGAATCGGGGGGTATTTTTGCAGTGAAGAGCATAGCAAGATGTCTGTGATAGATGTTATTAAAGAGGACATATTTATAATATAAAAGGTTTACCAGAATATTATATTGAGATAGATAGAAAAATAGAATTTGTGGCTATATATAAAAGAGTGATTTGGTTAATAAAGAATAGCTTTAGCATAATATGATCTTACCTTTGGATATACAGCCAAGTGCAATAGAGAGCCCCATAATATATTTATAAGCAGTTACCTATGAATAATAAAATATATTGAGTAAAAAATATATTCACAAGAGAAAGAAAAGAATTAATTACCAGAGTATTTTGCGGTAATATTTAGGCACAAAAGAATATAAAAAATAAAAAGGAAAAACAAATACTTTGTATTAAAAGGCTGTTTGACCCTGATAAAATGCAGGCAATAAAAATGATAATCCAAAAGAATATGCCTGCCGTCATTTTCATATCTTTGTAATTTATAGTTTATTAGGTTGAAAAAGATGTCTATATATAGAACAAGAGTGTACACAATGCTGTTAAATAATAATAAAACTATAAGACAATTCATTATCTTCAGTCAACTTATTTACTTCACTGGAAAAACCCCTCGTTTCACCTAGTATAAATGGTGCAGATGGGTACTAGAAACATAGAGCTTTTTTTCATCTCAGACATTATTTTTTTTAAAAATAAAAAGTATAATTTTGATGCATCCTATTGGTTCGGGCAAAGGATCAAAGAACAATAGCCTTTTTCTTGTCTATAAAATGACAGCAAATAAAAATATGTAGCACTTGTTTCCTTTTTTATCTCACAATCAAATAATATAAACTATGTCTTCTATTTCCGCACAAAACACTACTGCCTGTTACTGCAACAAATGCAGCAATAACCAGCAAGGATTCACTATTGTATCCAAGCGCACTTACCAACGCCATAGTAAGAGAGCAAGAACTGAAGAAACTGGCGAATTTGAGACCAGTATGTATACTAGTGTTAATTTTCATTTACTGCGCAATAATAACTTGTATTTTTCAATTGAACTCAGGCACACAAAGTGATATGATGGATTTGGACGTTGAGGGTAAAATATATTTATTTGAAAACCAGTGCAGAGTAATAAACTAATCTAACCCATATTTGCAGCAATGCCGATTATTGAATCCGAATCCGTGGCAGTTGACAGTCAGCCCAACTTACCTTTTGGGGATTATGACCAAATGGTTGATGCCGATCAACTTGACAATGAGGTCAATGGCAATGGTGCCAAAATCACCAACGACTCTGATGATGACAGTGATGATGAGGCCGATGTTGAAGAGATTGAGGTCGAGGAGTTTGATAGTGAAGGTCAGTATTGAATAGCTACAATACAAAAGCAAGCAAAAATTGAGTGTTAATAATTTTCCTTTTTAAATAATAGACCCTTTTGCTACTCCTGGTATGCCCAAAAACCCAGTGCACAGAGCAATTGCCATTTTCGTTGTTCTGTTTGCATCCCGTTATGTGGTCGATAAGGGTGCTGTTGTCTTGATTGAGTTCATCAACAAACTCTTGACGATTTACAGACAGGACTTCCAATTGCCCTCAAGCCTTTCTGGTCTCCAAAGCATGACGGGTTTCACTGCCTTGACCAAGGGTGTAAAGAGATTCGTTGTGTGCCAGGATTGCCACATGGTGTATGAGGAAGCTGGGTCTGCTCCCCTTCGGTGCGATTCTGCCAAGCTCGGTTCCAATTCTGTATGTGGTTGTCAATTGATGAAGCAATTGTCATCTGGTGCTTTGGTTGCCAAGAGATCGTACGTCTATCAGTCCGTCAAGCAGGCATTGAGAGTCCTTTTCCTCCGCCTGGATTTTGAGACCAAGATTCGTCACTGGAACCAGGAGTTAAAAGTTGTAGACACCATGTGCAATATCTACGATGGTGCAATGTGGAAGGGTCTCCAGGACATGGGTGGTGTTTCGTTCGTTGCAGATCCACGTTCTTTGATGCTGACACTGAACATCGACTGGTTCCAGCCCTTTGATGGAATCAGCTATTCCTGTGGTGCCATCTATCTTGCAATCAATAATCTGCCTAGGGAGGAAAGGTTCAAGGCCGAAAATACCATTCTCGTCGGTCTGATGCCTGGACCCAAGGAGCCAAAGACAGATGAGATCAACAGTTATCTCAAGCCATTGGTTGATGAACTGGAGCAGTTGTTTGTTGGCATAAGGATCCCGACCTACGAGTGCCCGTCTGGTGTCAATGTCCGTGCTGCATTGTTGATGGTGGCATGTGATATCCCAGCTGCAAGGAAGACGAGTGGGTTTACGGCACATAACAGCACTAATGCATGCTACAAGTGCAATCGTCAGTTCTCTCGTTTGGAGGGGTCAAACCAGGTGGATTTCTGTGGATTTGACTATTCACAATGGTCTCTTCGGACATCAGTTGACAACAGACACCATGCAACACTTTGAAAAGATGCCCAGATGATTTCCAAAAGGCATGCACTTGAAGTTGAGAATGGTGTACGATGGTCAGAGCTTCACCACCTCCAATACCTCGATCTTGTCCGTGCAACTGTGGTGGACCCCATGCACAACCTCTTCCTGGGAACCGCCAAGAGAATGATAGAAAACTGGATCTCTGGTGGTGATTTGTCCAATGACGATCTTCTTGTGATGCAGGAGATAGCAGACACCATGGAGCTGCCAAGTGATTACAGTTCACTAAAGACAAAGATTTCCAGGGGATTTCCATTTATGAAAGCAGATGAGTGGAAATCTTGGGTGCTGGTATATTCGCCTGTTGTGTTGAAGCCCGTTCTCCTGTGTCAAAAGTTCAACAGTTGGATGAACTTTGTGGATGCCTGCTGCCTGATTGTCAAGCCATCTGTGTCCTTCCAGGATGTTGACGATGCCCATCACCACCTTCAGCAATTCTGCCAAGAGTGCGAGCACCTTTACCCTCCAAGTCTTCTCACCTGCAACATGCACCTGCACCTCCATCTTCATAAGACCATCAATGATTTTGGACTGGTGTACGGCTATTGGCTCTTTTGGTTTGAGAGGTACAACGGATTGCTAAAGAATGTGAGCACGAATGGAAAGAATGGGTTTGAGGCAACATACATGCGGAACTTTGTCCAGGACGTATTCAAGAATGATTATGTAAATGCTGTTCTACAATCTCCAAGCCAAGACATCTTCACTCCTCTCTTTTTGAACCTCCTCTCTGCCTCCACCTCTGCCTCTATCCCTACCCCCACACCCACACCCACACCAACACCAACACGACGCCCGTTCAGATTGCTGGATTTCATCGAAGCTTCAGAGAATTCTGAATTCCCAATCAAGGGTAACAAGCCTCTTCCCCCCTCTGTGTTTCCTCTGCTGCAAAAGTCTGCCACAAAAATGAGTGATATTGACTATCCTCAATTGTTGGCTTACTATGTGGATACGTATGACATTGACACCCTCCAGCATTATCAACATGCCACTTCTTCTTTGTTGTTTGTTGACAATCAGATTGTGAAGCTGAAATCGATAAATCTCCTCAGCCAAGTTTATCGTGGACACAATAGCTCTGGAAATGGTGGATCTCGTGTACAAGCTTTGTTTGGTAGCAGCACTGGTGAGAACCAGACCGCCTATACTGGGCAGATACAGTATATTTTTGTTCATCAGTTTATGCCACCTCTCTCTGCCTCTGTCCGTTTAAATCGTCATGGCTATCAAAGCCAGCATGTCTTTGCCTTTGTGCAATGGAATGGTGTCTGTTATGAACGATCACGCGAAGATGAAGGTGTTGACATCTGTTTGCCCAGTTTCTCTCCTGCTACCAATGAGTGCATCTTGCCAGTGCATCGCCTTCTTTTGGAAGTTGCGACTGCCACGCACACAAGCCGAAATGGTATAAAGAGGATGCTGGTCATCCCTTTGCCAAAGAAACTTTATGTGTAATAAAATAAATAAATATCTTTTCTCTTTCATAAAAAACCAAACAGAAATAGCATTGCCTTTATAAATGTCATCAAAACGTAACGCGTGTCAAAAAAAATAGATGGAGAGATAAAAAAATTATTTTATTAAGGCCCATTTCTAAGAGCCCACTGAGCAAGACGGGGATTTAAATTGGACGGGACTGCCACGTCCACAGTTTGGCCAAAAACCCTTGACAGCAACTGGTGAGAGTTTGCTCCAAGTTGGAGACCAACGAATCTATCAACGACTTGGATAAATTGGTTGTACTATCAATTGTGCATCAGTAATCTAAAGTCATCCAAAATATTATTTATAATCAGCTCAACAACTCACTTCATTGCTTCTCCAACTTGGGCGGACGGTCCGAATCACACGTCTTCTTCCAGTTTCGGAGACTTCGTCATCCGATTCTCCTCTGGACATTGCTTCCTTGGGGAGTGCATTGGCACAATCCCGGCCCATCTCTTGGTTGATGGCAACCATGTTGCTGCTGTATGCCTTTGTTCGGCACTTGTGGTTCTAATAATAACCTTGTTATTATTTTTGGAATAGATTTTTAATATATCAAGGATAACTTACTTCACCAGCACATCTGGCTCTCCGTGAACGTGTGTTCGTTATTTCTTTAGCTGCAGCAGAGATCTTCTCCTGTTTGCATCTGTTGATGAAGTTTTTGTGGAGCTTATCACGAAGATCCTTAGTTCTCATCCCATCACCAGCAAACTTGCGCTCCAGGACGACAAGAAGCCTGTTAACCAACTCCTTGTTTAGAGTCATGTTAAAGTGAACATCCGTGTTCCACCTGGGCTTGTTGGTGTTGGCCAAGATCTCTGCTGGAGTACTTGCACGGAAATTTGGCTCCCACAAGATAAAGCCGCAGCTCAACTACCTGATTTCTGCTAAGCAAGTACAGAAACTCGTTGGGAAGGAGGAGGCTGCATGCTATTTTTTACATATCAAGGGTGAAATAGACAACAACAATAGTGATTCTCAATGGACTGATCTTGTCAACGAATTCAGCAACATTTTTCAAGACGATTTACCTGGTTTACCCCCAGATTGAGATGTACAACACGTAATCAACACTGGAGATGCTTACCCAATGAACAAACCCCCATTCAATATGAGCCCTCGTGAACTGGATGAACTCAAGAAACAACTAAAGGAATTACTGGACCTTGGTTTGATCCGTCCTAGTTCATCACCATGGGGTGTGCCAATTTTGTTTGTAAAGAAAAAGAATGGAGAAATGTGCATGTGTGTCGATTACAGAGCGTTAAACAAGGTCACTATCAGAAACAATCATCCACTGCCACGCATTGATGAGTGCCTTGAACGTCTTAAAGGAGCCAACCATTTCACAAGCCTAGACCTGCGTAGTGGGTACCACCAAGTCCGCATACAGCAATCTGATATACCAAAGACCGCTTTCAATACAAGATATGGCCAATATGAGTTTCTGGTACTTCCTTTTGGTTTAACCAATGCCCCGCCTACCTTCCAGCAGCTCATGAACAAAGTTCTCGGTGAATGTCTCAATGATTTTGCATTGGTCTACCTGGATGACATCCTGATTTTCAGCAAGACCCCAGCAGAGCATGAGAAACATGTCCGCCATGTATTGAATCGGTTGAGAGATGCCAAATTGATAGCAAACCAGAAGAAGTGTGAATTCAATAAGAAAGAGCTCACTTTTCTGGGTTTCCAAGTATCATCCCAAGGCATTCTCCCATCCCCCGAGAAGATCAAGACCATTCAAGACTGGACCCCACCGACAAATGTTCAAGAAGTCAGACAGTTCATTGGACTTGCCCAACATTATCGCCGGTTTATACCTGGTTTTGCTGGAATTGCTGCTCTGCTAACGGATTTGACCAAAGGTGTTGGACCCAAGAAGTGATCAATTGTGTGGACGGATACTTGCCAAACTAGTTTTGAGATCTTGAAAGACAAACTCAGTTCCGCTCCTGTTCTCTTGGCCCCTGACATGGACAAACCGTTTTGGATTGAAACCAATGCTTCTGATTTTGGCGTTGGTGCTGTGTTGCTACAAGAAGACAAAGAAGGAGTCTGGAAGCCACTGGCTTATGAGTCGAAGAAGTTATCCACTGCTGAAAGATCATATCCTGCCCAAGAACGTGAGCTACTCGGAATCTTGCATGCACTTCGCACATGGCATTGCATGATCGAGGGAAGGCTGTTCATGGTGTTCACGGACCATCTTCCACTCAAGTACTTCAGAAGCCAAGTTAAGCCCACTCCCAGACTGGTGCAATGGATTTCCGAGTTTGAGCTGTATGACCCTGTGATTCAGTATAAGCCTGGCAAAGAGAATGGTGTCCCCAATGTTCTTTCCCATTTGGATGGTCCAGAATGCATTGTATCTGATGTGGAATCAATGGAGCCTGATTATCTTTATGCCATGCCTACCTCTGAAACCGCTGATTAGCCCAAGTTCTATGCTCGTCCTGAAGAAGAATGGCCAGAAGACATTAAAGACTTCCTCATCAAACAATGCAAGAACTTTGTGGTTCGGAATCAGAAGGTGTTCAGACTTGTAAAGACTGGTGATACCGTCCAGGAAATCAGATTTGCCCTGTTCTCCAAGCGCGCGGATTTGGTCAACAGCTTCCACACTGGATTTGGTCACGCTGGAGAGACTACTGTGTATGATCTGATGAAGAAATGTTGGTGGTGGCCTGCAATGAGAAATCAAATTCAAGAGTGGCTTACCAAGTGTCCAGAATGTCAATTAGCTTCAAATGCTGAATGGAATATTCACCATGCCCCAATGATACCTCTGGATGTGCCTCCTGCGTTCTCTCGTTGGCACCTGGATTTTATCGGTGAATTGCCCACTACTTCTCATGGAAACCACTGGATCCTTGTTGCTGTTGACTACACCACAAACTGGCCCATTGCCCATGCTGTTCCCGATGCTACTGGTGAAGCAATCGCCACATTTTTATATGAAGAAATCATGATGCGTTTTGGTTGCCCCGATGAGATTTTAACAGACCGTGGTCTGAACTTCATGTCTCAGATCCTAGCCCATTATATCAAGAAGATCAAGCTCTACCACAAGTTGACTTCTGCTTTTCACCCTTGTACAAATGGAAAATGTGAATGTCTCAATGGTATCCTCAAGCAAATGCTGCGCAAATATGTTAATGGAGCTATACATCGTTGGTACAAGTATCTGGACTCTGCATTGTTAGCTTGTCGAATCTGTAAGCATTGTACTACTGGGTTCAGTCCTTTCTTCTTAACATATGGCCATGAACCACAATTGCCTGGTGATTTCTTAAGAACATCCCTTGACTCGTCGCTCCCTGAAGACCCCCAAGTTTTGGCTGATAGTTCTCTTCCCTTTTTGCGCCAACTTCGTCAAGCTCATCAAGATGCCAAAACTCGTGTAGCCAGTATCAGCCAACAAGACAAGGACCGCTGGGATTTGATTATGAAGCCGCATCAATTTGCCATTGGTGAATATTTGTTACTTCGCCATGAAAACAAGTTTGGACTCAAATACAACTGGATGGGCCCGTATATTGTGGTAGACAAGAACCCTGAAACCAATATTTACAAGATCACCACCATTGAAGGAGTTCCTTACAAGTCCTGGGTCCATGCTGATAGACTGAAAATTGCAAAATCCGACGATTTTAGCAAGACTTGGTACCACCCCACTGCTTCCCATGCCGAAATGCGTCGTCAAACCGCTATTGATTTCACACCTCCTTTGTCACTTTCTCTCTTGGACTACTTTGGTTGATCGAGGACTATCAACAGTTTCGGGAGGGGGTGATGTTGTGCTTAATTTTGGTGATACAAATTCTAGTGACTTGTCTTTACAAATGAAGCATGATTTGAAATGATTATTCATCTGTTTGTAATTTTAGAAATTGGTAATCAGTTTATAATAATTTTGTAAGAACATTAGACATCTCTTCAGTGTAGTCAAAGATGAATAATCATTTAGGAAACTATATAAGATATCCCAATTCAAAACAATAAAAATTATCTTTTATCCTCTCTCTTATTTTGAATACTCCTGTGTATTAAAGCTTGACCAATTCGACTACGTTTACAGTGAATTGGAAGATAGCCTAGATCAGGAACGACAGATTCATCAAAATAATGTCCAACAAAATTGCCAAAATATATTGCGTCAACGGGGAATCGAACCCCGACCTTCAGCTTGGAAGGCTGAAATTCTACCATTGAACTATTAACGCATAGTCTTGTGACACAGGTGTTGTAGAATTGCCAGCTGCACCACAAAACTAGCAGAAACTCCGTGACGTCACTAAGGGCCCCACCAAGAAAAAGTGCTACGTCACAACTAACCGTCACTACCATCGTCAGAACTTCAGCGGGACCTGAAGTTATCCCCAATTTCCGGATTCCTTGTCCAGAATAGTGTCTCAACTCTTTTTCCTTTTTTATCTTTAAAGATTATTTCCCCTTACTTCGATTTACCCTGACATTTTTACCTTTACCCATTCCATTGTTCACACTTCGATAATTCTTTCCAGCTTACCCCCCATATTTTATACCTCTTGTTCATTGACACTTTTCCGGATTTGTTCATATAATCTATTTTATCTTTAGTTGTAGTTGGAATGATATTTGAATAACATAATTAGTAAGAAGAGCTATTCAATAGTTTTGTATAAAAGAAGAGCAATATCTCTATCAATAAAATTTATTCAGTTTTCCGATTATTTTCTTTTGAACCCAATTCGAGCTTGTATTGTCCTGAGTGAAATACAAGGCTGTTTTCCGTTAAAGTTATAAGATCTCTGTCTCACTGTTGGTTCCGTTGTCCATTGTCCGTATTATCTGTCCGTTTTTCTGTCCGTTTTTCTGTCCGTTGCCGTCCGTTTTTCTGTCCGTTCTTATCCCGATTCCTGTCCGTTGATTGTCCCGAGTGAAATCAACTACCCCTTAACTGTCCGTAAACCTTCTTGACCAGTTTACGCTACACAACCAAACTCAACACGCGTCACTTGATTGACACGTTGCGTTGTGATTTTGTCGGCTTTTTGCACTTGCCCGGACCGAACCCCTTCCTGGCCCATGACGTGTACCGAACTCGAGGTCTTTCCGGCAGGAATGTAATTGTAACACCGACGGCGGCCCAACGATTGCAATGATTTCACCCCTTTTCCCTTTTCTCCTGTTTTCTTGTCCATCCCATTTTTGTTAAAGAGGATGTTGACTTAGTCAAATTTCTCAAGTACTATTTTCTTTGACTAAAAATTAGTCAATTATTTTATTACATTTTTCCGTTGCTCTGTTCTTAACACTTTCAGTAAAGAACATCAATTTAGTTTAGAAATCCTTTTTACATTATTTAATTTTTCTCTTTAGTTTTCCTTGAAGGTTGTCCTTTACCAAAATTGTTAAAGACACTTCTCATTTTCTTTTAACCTAGCATTATATGATAGTCACTGATATCTCTTAGCCCATTTTCTTATAACAATTTACATCATCTAAGTAGAATTATTCAATATCGTTTATCCACAAAGTAGTATAAATACCCCTTTGAAGTCTTTCAATAAATGAGAATTATCATCTGTCTTATATTCTGACTACAAGTTTTCGAGGCACGCAATTCACTGCAAAAATACCCCCGATTCCCATATGTGTAGTTGATACAGTTGGTATGGGATATAAAGGTCAATTTTCTAGCTCAGGCCATTTTTTGTGAGTTAAGAGAAAAAACCATATTTTTGATAGATTTTATTGGTTGTAGAGAATAGTGTAGCATGAAAAATAAATATTAAACTCAAATCATATCAAATAAACTGTACCTGAGTATATCTTCTTTACTGTTAAACCAAAACATTTTAAATTATTTATTAAACAATGGCTCCTATCCGTAAATCTACAAGAACAAAAGAATGCAGATGTTCTATTTGCAAGAACAAAGAGGGAGGATTTGATTTTCTCACAGCTCAAACATTTAAGCGTCATATGCTTAAAGAAGATGCCAAAAACAGTTTTTTTGGTGGTAGATGTAAGATATATTTTATATTTGGATTTGTAAATTATTTAATTAATAATAAATATGTTTTTGAATTAAATAGCAATGGAAATTGTTGATGATGAAGAGCAATACTTTGAGGCCGTAGACAATGTAGAGGCCATGGATTTTGAGTCTGGTGGTAAGGATTTTTTAAAATTTTATTGTTTTTTTATTAAACCAATGTTGTTACACTTGGGCAGACTTGGAAAACGATATTGAAGGACATGAGGGGGTACAAGAACCCATTAGAAACCTACCTCTTTCTGAATCTGACGCCATTTTTGGTGCAGAGGATGAATGCAGCTCGTTTGGTGACTCTGACTCTGACTCTGATAACGAAAGTGAAGATGAGATGCTTGATAATGAAGGTTTGTGTAGTACCTGAAATGCTAATCCACCCATCTATATAGATTGTATATTAATGAGGTGTTTTGTGTTGATATTTTTCAGAATTCAACTCAGAATTGAGTTTCATTCATGGCTTTGTGGTCAAGGCTCTTGCCCTGTTCATTTCCTTTTATGTTGTCAATGAAGGCGCAATTATCTTGATTGCAATCGTAAACAAGATCTTGGATTTTTTTGGCGATTCTTTCCGAGTCCCATCAAGTGTCTCTGGTCTAAAAAGCATGGCAGGAATGGATACATTGACAAAGGGCATCAAGAAATATGTTGCATGTGGTGAATGCCACAGTATTTATGAGAACAATGGTGCACCTCTTTTCTGTACCTTTGACAAGTTTGGAAATAGCGCCTTGTGTGGCCATAGCTTGTTCAAGTCCAGTTCGTCCACAATCCCAAAGAAGTCGTATGTGTACCAGTCAATCAAACACTCTCTGCAAACTCTCTTTTCTCGGCCCGATTTCGAAACCCAAATCAACTCTTGGAATCGTGGTCCCAAAGTGGAAAAGACAATGTTTGATGTGTATGATGGTGCGATGTGGAACAGTGTTAAAGACATCAATGGCAACCTCTTTGTTGATGACAGCCGCTCTCTAATGTTGACACTGAATATTGACTGGTTCCAGCCATTTGATGGTGTCTCATATTCGTGTGGTGCCATTTACTTGGCAGTAACCAATCTTCCTCGCGATGTCAGGTTTAAAAAGGAGAACGTCATCCTCGTTGGATTAATGCCAGGCCCCAAAGAAGCAAAGACGTCTGAAATCAATAACTATCTTAGACCTCTTGTTGATGAATTGGAAGAACTGTACCAGGGAATTATACTCAAGACCCACCAATGTCCATCTGGTGTGAGAATCCGCGGTGCTCTCTTTGTTGTTGCTTGTGACATCCCTGCCGCAAGAAAAGTATGTGGGTTCACATCCCATACAAGCACAAACGCCTGTCATAAATGCAATCGTCAGTTCACTCGGTTAGCTGGCACAAGCTCTGTTGATTATTCTGGATTTGACTTCTCAAAGTGGCTCCTTCGCACTAGAGATGATAATCGTAAGGATGCTGAGGTCTGGAGAAATGCAGCCACTCAAACTGAGAGGCAGCGCCTTGAAGTTGCCAGTGGTGTTCGCTGGTCCGAACTGCATCGTCTCCAGTACTTTGACGTTGTCCGCTGCACGATCATCGATCCAATGCATAATCTTTTCTTAGGCACTGCCAAGAGGATGATGGAGAGATGGGTTGCAGATGGAGTAATCAACGATAAGAGTTTTGTTGCCATGCAGAAGATGGTAGAGAAGATGGTGTTGCCTGCAGACTACACAACATTAAGGACGAAGATTGGAAAGGGATTCCCCTTTATGAAAGCTGATGAGTAGAAATCGTGGTGCTTGGTGTACTCTCCCGTGGTGTTAAAAAACGTGCTGCCAATGCCAAAATTCAAGAACTGGATGTTTTTGTCAATGCTTGCCGTTGTCTGACAAAGCCAAGTATCTCTGAGGACGATATTGAGGAAGCGCATCATAATCTAGAGCAGTTTGGTAAAGGTTGTGAGCAACTGTATGAGCCTGACCTCCTCTCTCCAAACATGCACCTACATCTTCACCTTCGTGAAACCATTCTGGACTTTGGGCCAGTTTACAGTTACTGGCTTTTTGGTTTCGAGAGGTACAATAGTATACTCAAGAACATCAACACCAACAGGAGAAGTGGTTTTGAGGCCATGTATATGAGAAGTTTCATTGAGGATACAAGAAAGGGAGATTTTGTTCGCGGTTTCCTAGACACACCAAGTGGACAATACTTCTCAGACGTATTTAGCAAGTTGACCATCCATCAAGACATCACCTCAACCCAAATTCCGTACCTTGATTTGTCTGCCTTCTCATTGCCAGAATTCCTTGAATTTGCAGAGAACCCATTGTTAACAGTCCACGGTAACGAGCCTTTGCACTGGGAAAACGGTGGGCTATTCTACTGTGCACAGTTAACTGAGAACGTGGAGAAAGCTGAAGCAAATTTGCAACTCAACACGTTTTTTTGTGATCACCTTGAAAATATTGTTTTATTGTATTTAATTGGCTCGGATATAAAGAACAGGAGATAATATTTTTATACTCTTATAAAACCGTAGCAAATAAAGCATATGTAACACTTGTTTCCTTTTTGTTTAAACTTCAATACACAAATACCATGTCTTCTACTTCCGATGTCTACAATGAGAAGTGCTTTTGCCCTAGATGCAGTACAAGCAAGAATGGTTACAGTCTTGTCCAGAAACTGACTGCTCAACGTCATGCAAAGAGAGCAAGATTAGAGCGTCTTGAAAATTGCGAAAGGGGCAAGTTACTTTTGTAAACACTCTATGAATTGTATCATAATATATTTTACTAGAAATCTCCTCTCAACGCAATATGATAGATGTTGATTTTGAACGTAAGGATTATTTATTGGCATAGCAATAGAAACTAAATAACTACTATATTCTATATCTGGCTACCTTGTTCCATAAAGTCGGGTCCTCAGATGTACTTGGTGATCAGGAGAACTCGCCGTTTTTGGAAGCCGATCCTTTGCCGATCATGGCGAAATTGGTGCTGACAATGAGGCTAATGCCGATGCCGATGCTGATGCCGATGCCGATGAGAATGAGATGGACGGTGGTGATGATGACGACGAGGGCGATTTGGAAGAGATCGAAGTTGAGGAGTTGGATGGTGAAGGTCAGTGTTAAATAGAGAAAAAGCCTAAAAAATTGGGTGTTAATATTTTCCATTTTAAAATAGATCCTTTTGCCTCCCCCAAATGCCTGAAAACCCAGTGCACAGGTTCATCGCCATTTCTGTTGTCCTGTTTGCATCCCGTTATGTGGTTGACAAGGGCGCCGTTGTCTTGATCGAGTTTGTCAACAAGCTCTTGACAATCTATGATCAAGATTTCCAACTGCCCACAAGCCTGCCTGGTCTGCAGCGCATGACAGGATTTTCAGCCATGTCCCAAGGAATAAGGAAATCTGTTGTGTGCCAGGATTGTCACAAGGTGTACGAGGAAGCTGGGTCTGTTCCCCTTCGGTGCGATTTCCAGAAGCCAGGAGCACGTTCCTCTTGCGATTCCCAGTTGATGAAGGTGTCATCATCAGGTGCTTTGGTAGCCAGACGCCAATACAACTACCATTCTGTCAAGCAGGCGTTGAGAGTGTTTTTCCTCCGCCCAGATTTCGAAGCAAGAATCCGCCATTGGAACAAGGAGCTGAAGGTCGAAGACACGATGTGCGATGTGTACGACGGCGCCATGTGGAAGGAGCTCAAGGACTCGAATGGTGTTTCTTTCGTCCA
Source organism: Phycomyces nitens (assembly GCA_022702545.1). Taxonomy (NCBI): domain Eukaryota; kingdom Fungi; phylum Mucoromycota; class Mucoromycetes; order Mucorales; family Phycomycetaceae; genus Phycomyces; species Phycomyces nitens. Next base: position 447,825 of record JAHRBC010000001.1, read on the forward strand.
AGACCCACGTTCTCTCATGCTGACATTGAACGTTGACTGGTTCCAGCCGTTCGATGGGGTGACCTATTCCTGTGGTGCGATCTACTTGGCCGTCAACAATCTTCCTAGGGCTGAGCGATTCAAGGCAGAGAACATCATTCTTGTTGGCCTTATGCCTGGGCCCAAGGAACCAAAATCTGACGAGATCAACCACTATCTCAAGCCGTTGGTGGACGATTTGGAAGAGCTGTACGTTGGTGTGAAGATGCGAACTGCCGAGTGTTCATCAGGTGTTACCGTCCGTGCTGCGTTGTTTATGGTGGCGTGCGACATTCCAGCTGCCAGAAAGACGAGTGGGTTTACTTCCCACAACAGCACCCATGCATGCTTCAAGTGTAGTCGTGGTTTCTCTCGTTTGGACGGAACAAACAGCGTTGACTTTCGTGGCTTCGACTCTGCACAGTGGTCCCTTCGCAGTGGTGTCGAAAATCGGTTGCATGCTGAGGTGTGGAAGAGTGCCAGTACGCCCTCAGAAAGGCATCAGCTGGAAATCAAAAATGGCGTTCGATGGTCCCAGTTGCATCGCCTTGGATACTTTGACGTTGTTCGCTGCACGATCATTGATCCCATGCACAATCTCTTCTTGGGTACGGCCAAGCGAATGGTCGAGAGGTGGATTGACGATGGCCTGATCACAGACCGTGATCTTGCTGCCATGCAAAAGACTGCCGAGTCTATGGTTCTGCCGGCCGATTATGCTGTCCTCAAAGGCAAGATCGGAAAAGGCTTTTCCTACATGAAAGCAGACGAGTGGAAGTCCTGGGTCCTCGTATACTCTCCAGTCCTGTTGAAAGGTGTGCTCCCTCCTGACAACTTCAACAACTGGATCAGCTTCGTTGATGCCTGCCGCCTTTTGGTCAAGCCAGCAATCTCGTTTTCCGAGGCAACCGATGCCCACGATTTCCTGGAAACGTTCGGTCGAAGATGTCAGTCCCTATATCCTGCGAATCTTCTCACTTGTAACATGCACCTACACCTTCATCTTCATACCATTATTCGTGATTTTGGACCAGTGTACGGTTATTGGCTGTTTTCATTTGAGAGATACAATGGATTGTTAAAAAACATCAAGACCAACAGACGAGACGGCTTTGAGTCCACCTACATGAAGAACTTTATTAATGATGCATACAAGGGCGATTATGTATCTTCTGTTCTTCAATGTCCCAGTCAAACCCCCTTCCGCCCCTTTATGTCCAAGCTTACCTCCTCCTCCTATGCCCCATCCTATGCCCCATCCCATGCCTCCTCCCATGCCTCCTCCTATGCCCCCTCCTATGCCATGTCTCAAGGCCCTTTCTGGTTGAGAGCATTTATGCAAGCCTCTATGAATCCACTCTCTATCAAAGGCAACAAACCTCTCCCTCCTTCTGCGTTGCCACTCTCTATGAAACCGTATGAATCAATGAACGACCTTGAATATCCCTATCTCTTGGAACACTATAAGCTCGTATATGCAAAGCCAGATTTAGTGGATTACCGACATGCCTCATCTTCGCCGTATTTTGTTGACAACCAAATATGCAAGATCGCGTCTATCGATCTCCTTGGCCAGTCATAAAAAGGCAAGAAGGGTACTGTCGGTCATGGTTCTTATGTTCAAGCTCTGTTCTCTGGAAATGACGACGAAAATCCGACTGCGTACACAGGCGAGATTCAATATATGTTTGTCCATTCCCAGTCTATGCCCCCTATGTCTCATGGCCGACTAAATCGTCATCACAATAAGCAACATGTTTTCGCGTACGTTCGCTGGTTTGTCTTTGATTCCGAGCGTACAAGAGAACATGAAAGTGTTGACATTTGTAGGCCACAATTTTCTCCAGCCAACTACCACAGTATTGTGCCTGTACATCGCATTCTGTTAGAAGTAGCACTGGCTGAACATATGACCCAAAATAATGTAAAGAAGATACTGGTTATCCCTTTACCTAAAAAAATATATGCTTAAGTTTTAATAAAATATGTCTTTACTCATTTTTAAACAAGATTGCATACCAGAATAAAATAAACAAGTATAGGATTCGAATGAGTCTTTAGGATTGAGTGCATGAGAGGAGCAAAGATGAGGTTTTTTATTTTTTTTTAAATTTTTTAATTTCTAACGGCCCATTCAGGCGGGGAGGGACCATTCCCTCCGGGACTGCTACTTCGTCGACGCGGCCAAACTTTCGACGAAGCATCTGACGATGTCTTGTTCCCAAGCCGGCAAGCACGTAGTCATCGACGAGTTCAAGGAAATGATTGAACTAAAATATTCATTAGTATTCTATAAAAATAATAAACAATATTCTTTGCGAATTTATTTACCTCGTCGCTTCGCCAGCTTGGGCGCGCAGTGAGGATGCGACGCCCGAACGAAGCATCGCTCCCCTCATCGTCAGACTCACCCTCAGACATTGCTGCCTTTTGGATGAGATTGCTGCAGTCCCGGTCCATTTCTTGGTCAATCACCGCCTTGTTATTGGAGTATGCCTCCCGGCGGCGAGTGAGATGCTGATGAAATATATGATTGTCAATTGAGTTAATAGGAATCCTTTTCATAATAAAAATAATAACTCACGTCCGCCTGACGGCCATTTCTTCTTGAGCGAGCATTCGCTTCTGCTCGCTTCTCAAAAGACTTCTTCTCCTGAGTCCGCCTTCCATTGAAGTTGGTGTATATATACCGGCGGAGGTCAGGGTACCTCAACCCAGACTCGAGAAACCTTGGCTGGAGATAGGCCATTATCTCGAGTACCAACTCTTTGTTGGGACTCTCGTTAAAGGCCACGTCCGTTCTCCAGCTAGGCTTTCGGTTGTTAGCCTCAACCAAGTCTGGGTTGTTGGACCTGAAGTTTTGGGTCTTCAGGTAGCGTCTGATGAAGCCCTAATATATTTTTAGAAGGTATTAGACTAGCAATATATTTCAATAGTATATACTCACATACGCGCGGTTGGTTTCCTGCATTTGAGGAGCTTCAAACGCAGCAAGTGCAACCACAGTGGGGGAGAGAGGAGCAGCAGCAACGGGAGCAGCAACAATGAGGGCAGCAACAATGGGGGCAGCAGCAACGGAAGCAGCAGCAACGGGGCAGAAGAAGTTGCCCCAGGGACATTTCCAAAACCATCCAAGATGGCAATGGTACTGGCACCATCTTGGATGATAACACCAAGCCTGGTGTCCATGGTGGCTAGCCTGGTGCCAACAGAACGCACCTCTCCAGTCACATTGGACAAACCAGCCTCCACACTGGTCAATCTGTCCATCAATTCCCTGAACTCGTCGGTTGTTCGAGGAGCAATTGCACGTCTGTTTGCCATAATCTACAAAATATCAAATAATAATTTTCAATTGTTAATTGTCTTTATTTCATGGGATCTCATATAAAATATGTAATGTCTTATACATACAATTGATATTTGTTTTATTGAAAGGTTTTGGGAAGCAGAAGGGTGTGTTGTGTGTGAACAGGCCTTTGAGAATATAAAATACAGAGTATTTATAAAAAAAGAGTTTGATGAGCGGATCCAAACACTTCTTGTACACACTAATGAATGGCTCCATTTGTTTTTAGATTCTATCCATTACACCTATTCTGTCTCTGTTTCAAATTATATATCCTTGTATTCTTTTCTTTTTGCTCTTTTTTCCTTTCCCTCGTTTCCTATATCCGGGCCCATTTTTTCTTTCTTTTTTACACCTCTTTACACTAAAAAATTGGCGGCTTCTTTATAAACATGCGCTCATTCCAATACATCCTGCCTGCATTGCTCATCCAAACAATCTGTGGTCAGTTGAATGTGCCTTTAGCATCTCGCAAATTATCCTGACTCTCTTTTTTTATTTTATAGACCTCCTCAACTCACACAGCTTTATTATATGGTTCAATCATCAATATTGGGCTAAAAAATCTTTTTGTGTCAAACGATTTTCTATTCTAACGTTGCTTATTTTATTGTAGACCACACCACCAATCACCCCATCTACCTCTTCCTTCATGTACAATTGTAATCATAATGGTAATATCTTTTTTGGTCTTTATATTTTTTATAATATTATTCTGATCCTCTCTTTTTATCTTATAGCCTTCCGCCACTCACACAGTCTATTATATTGGTATCGTCATCAGTGTCATGGTAAAAAAGAACCTTTTGGTGTCAAACTTTTTTTTTCTCTAACGTTGTTTATTCTACTTGGGTCACCCCCATCACACCCTGTCCGTCTCTTCCATCATCTACAACTGGTTATCATAATGGTAATGCCATTTCTTGGTCTATACTTTTCTATAATATTATTGTTATTCTCTCTTTTTATTTTATAGACATATTCCGTTCACACGCCTATTATATGGTATGGTCATCAGTGGCATGGTAAACAATCGTGTCAAATAATTTTCCCCTTTAACGTTGCTTATTCTACTATAGACCGCCGCCATCAATCACCCCATCTGGCTCCCCCATCATCCTCAACTGTTATCATAACGGTAATGCTGTCTCTTAGTCTTTCTACTTTCCATAACACTATTCTGATTCTCTCTTTTTATATTATAGATCTCCTCTACTCAAACGGTCTATTATATGGTATCGTCATTGATGGCTTGGTAAAAAATATTTTCGTGTCAAACTATTTTATCCTCTAACGTTTCTTATTCTACTATAGACCGCCGCCATCAATCACCCCATCTGGCTCCCCCATCATCCTCAACTGTTATCATAACAGTAATACTGTCTCTTAGTCTTTCTACTTTCCATAACACTATTCTGATTCTCTCTTTTTATCTTATAGACCTCCTCTACTCAAACGGTCTATTATATGGTATCGTCATTGGTGGCTTGGTAAAAAATATTTTCGTGTCAAACTATTTTATCCTCTAACGTTTCTTATTCTACTATAGACCGCCGCCATCAATCACCCCATCTGGCTTCCCCATCATCCTCAACTGTTATCATAATGGTAATGCTGTCTCTTAGTCTTTATACTTTCCATAACACTATTCTGATTCTCTCTTTTTATCTTATAGACCTCCTCTACTCAAACGGTCTATTATATGGTATCGTCATTGGTGGCTTGGTAAAAACTCTTCGTGTCAAACTATTTTCTCCTTTAACGTTTCTTATTCTACTATAGACCGCCGCCATCACTGTCCACCCCATCTGGCCCCTTCATCATCTACGACTGGTTATCATAATGGTAATGCCTTTTCTTGGTCTTTATCTCTTTCCATAATATTATTCTGGCTATTTACTAATATTGTTCTATACTCTTAATAAGAATCTATTGTTGGTCATCACGTAACATCCCTCTACTTAATTGTCAACTCTGTTTCTGGTATGTAAATCGATTATTCTATTACCCAATTCACCCATACTAATTTACTTTACCCCATCTCTAGTCAATCTAATCATACAAGATGCCATGCCATGCCGCACAACTCAGCCCCACTTTGTCCGTTCTTATCCATCCCTTACAATGTAAGTATAAAATACCTCGCATCTTGAACAACACCCGCACTCTTGAATATATGTCACTAATATAACTTTTATTGTATTAGAATACTGCCGCAACCACCCAAATCGCCGTCGGTCCCTATTTTCAGGTATTGTTCAGTAGTGAAGCACCCGATCCAAGTAGTATCAAGTAGGCCGGTAGAAGCGGCAAGGATAAACAGTAATAGTATTAGAGCTTGTGTACAGAGCCATTCTATTCTTTCCAATAAACACAAATATAAACCATAAACCTAATAAGTACGGGGTATAAAACAATGGGGGGGATCATTCTATGCTTGATTGCACAGTAATCACTACAAAAATTGAGTGGTTTCATTCATAACAAACTACTATATTATCTTACCATTAGTAGACTGAAGTTAAACATAATAAACTTTTTTATTTTTGACGGCGATTATATTATTCAATATGTTCTATTGGATAGAATAATAAAGTAGAGCCTTTTAGATGTCATATTTGTTTGTGATTTATTTCTACTTCTTGTAACTATATCATTAAATTAATTGGAGTAGAAATAATAAACAAATCAATTATTATCATGTTTATTCTCATAAGAAGGAAGAGAAATATGACCAGTATGCTTGCAAGTAAATAAGTTGACTGAAGATAATGAATTGTCTTATAGTTTTATTATTATTTAACAGCATTGTGTACACTCTTGTTCTATATCTAGACATCTTTTTCAACCTAATAAACTATAAATTACAAAGATATGAAAATGACGGCAGGCATATTCTTTTGGATTATCATTTTTATTGCCCGCATTTTATCAGGGTCAAACAGCCTTTTAATACAAAGTATTTGTTTTTCCTTTTTATTTTTTATATTCTTTTGTGCCTAAATATTACCGCAAAATACTCTGGTAATTAATTCTTTTCTTTCTCTTGTGAATATATTTTTTACTCAATATATTTTATTATTCATAGGTAACTGCTTATAAATATATTATGGGGCTCTCTATTGCACTTGGCTGTATATCCAAAGGTAAGATCATATTATGCTAAAGCTATTCTTTATTAACCAAATCACTCTTTTATATATAGCCACAAATTCTATTTTTCTATCTATCTCAATATAATATTCTGGTAAACCTTTTATATTATAAATATGTCCTCTTTAATAACATCTATCACAGACATCTTGCTATGCTCTTATATTGATTCCCGATTGAAATTATCTGGCTATTCCAATGGCTATATATTGTAAGTAAACTAATATTTTAGTATTACATATTGTTTATCTACAAATATTAATATATATCTATTAGACAATAATCATTTGTTGGTATATTACAGAGAGTCTATCAAATGTTCTATTTATTATATTAAAAATGTAAGTATAAGAATGAATTATTTATATAAAAATAATTTACTAACAATCTTCTCTTTTACTTTTAGACAGTATTGGCTTTCTCTCAGCTAGGTAAGTATCCTGGCTCTATTAAGAACCAGTTGATGGTGCTGACCAAGAAATATCGATTGGTAGAATAGATATACCAAAGAAATAATCTAGAGACTAGAATATATAGCGCAAATGTATTTTTTATCAAATAAAACAAAAAATAAAAATTTTCAGAATCTATTGCTCCAAAAAAACAATAAACCAGAGAGGCTTGTTTGCATAGAATAACTACAATTACCTTGCAATAGTCTACAATCATCCTTGATGGACTGTTAAAACATATTATAAAACCCACTATAAAATATAATGAAAGATAAAACTGGTTGTTTGTAAGTGGTCAATCTCCCCTGACACAAACTGTCTGTGTATCGTAAAATACAATGCAAAAAAGGGTAGATCGACTAGGAATATATTGTGGCTACAATGTATATTTAAGTTTTGCACTGTTTGAGGGCATTTAAATATTCTACATTGGATTCTTGTACACCAGTAGGTAGGATGATTCAGTTCACCCCCATATCTTTTTAGTCTACTACAGATCACGATTATATATTACCAAAAGCATAGTAAAACTATACAATTAAGTAGCTTATTTTATAAGTTTTATCTACATAATACTCTTAGACTTTTGTAGTGAATAGTATTCGATGATTGGTTAATTGCTTGAGGATATCCTTGATACCATGGAGAAAGCCAGCTTCTCCCCAACTTTATTTGCTGTGTGTAATCGTCTTTTCAATTTATAAACACATAATCTATTACACTAAAAACATAGTTTTAAGCACAAAAATCTGGTAAACACCAAAAATCTATATGCAGAAAAAGCTAACGAACCCTACTCTCCCAAAAGTTTTCAACTTTGCACCTGTATGAGATTCGACTTTGAGCCCAGGAGAAACCTTGCTTACTCCCATACTCGTAGTATTCTGTTCTCCCCTGAAAACCTAAACTTTTCCCCTATTTATTTCTGGTTATATACATGGTTTTACCCCACAGTTTTTGCAGTGAATTGCCACCATCAACTCTGCCATTGAAAAAGAAACCAATGAGCATAATGCCTAGACTGGAATACAATTGTCTAGTGGAGTATTACCAGGTTGTCCATGGGGACAAAAACATTAACAGCTGCAAAGACACCATGGCCTCGACCGCTTTTGTCAATGACTGGATTGAAATGCTTGCGTCAATCAACATCATGGGCCAAATATTCAAAGGAAGGAGTGGTAAACGTCGAAATGGGTCATACATCCAAGCATTATTTGTTGAGGAAAAGACCGAGGCAGTGTACGCGTATGTTGGAGAGATTCAGTATCTATTTGTTCACACATTTAGTCCTGCTGTTTCTTCTTCGCATTGTGGAAATGCCTACGACAGTCAACACACTTTTGCTTTTGTAAATTGGTTCAAGACCACATCAGACACCACCAGAGAGGCTGAAGGAATTGAGGTTCACAAGGATGAATTTTCGGCTCTTGACTTTCAAAGCATTCTTCCTGTCCATCGGATTCTCCTGCCTGTTGCAATTGTGGATTATAAATCTAGTAGTAACATTAACAAAAAACTAGTTGTCCCTTTGCCTAGAAAGGTTTCTGCCTAAATATATTTATCTTATCTCTCTTGTTCTTAATCATAACTTCATAGTTTGTTTTGCGAATCATATGTTTAAAAAGTAAAAAAGACAAAAACAAAGATTTATTCATTTTTGAATACCCAGGCAGGCAAATTCAAAGTCAGGTGACTTGGGGCAGGAATCTCCTTGATCGTTTTTTGCTGTCTGGGCATTCTTGTCTTTGTCTTTGTTGATGACCGTCTCAGGTCATCCTCTCTTGCAAGATGGTCAATGACCTCCAGAAGCCGGTTCAACTATATTAAATTTATCAGTCTTTTCTCATCAATCAGCACATCACTCTACGAAATATTAATTACCTCATCGCTTCTCCAACTGGGACGAGCAACACAGAGAACACACATGCTAATACCAGGCGCAATGTCTTCCATGTCTGATTCACCATCAGACATCACATCCTTCTGGAGGACATGGAGATAGGCCATCTCATCAGGGTTTTCAGGCTTATGGCCCATCTCCTCATCGATTGCCCTCCAGTGACGTTTGTAGGCCTCCACCCTGCACAAGTGGATCTATAAAAATTTTCAGATTAAATTAAAAATATCAAATCGTCTTTATACTAACCTCGACGAGCCTGGTATTAGCCCGAACCTTTCTCTTCTTGGCAGAAGCTTGCTCTTCACTCATGTTTGAAGTGAGATGGTAGTACTTGTAATTGTTTTTAATTTTTTGCACTACCATGCCAGGCCAAAAACCAGCAGCACGAGGCTGCGAGAGAATGTAGTCTCTCAAGTAGTTGATGACCCTGACATTGTCTGGGTGATTAATCTTCTTGTCCTTATTCCATTTCTGTTTGCCTTCATTCTCGGCAATCAGAGCAGGATTGTTAGACGTGAAGTTCTTCTTCCACATCTTCTCATTAATGAATTCCTAGATATAATTTATTAGAAAATATTTTTTAACAAAATAATAATAATATTCATACCAAGACAATCGCACTCATATCACTGGTACCAAGTGAGCTGGAGGGGCCAACAGAAGGAGCCATTCCAACGGGACCAGCTTGGCCAAGAGGGAGCTGGCTCTGGACACCACTGGCATGGGCTTCCATGAACGTACTCATGGTCTGGTTGGTCTTGCCAGCGATGTCATAGACCATTCCCATTCTGGACTTGAGGAACCTCAAGTCTTCAAGGACAGTGGCCATTTCTGTCTGTCCTTGACTACTTTCCTCACTGCGACTGGGGGCCCTTGGAAGGATTTCACGCTGGCTAATACAGCCAGCAGCAACACGGTGAATGGGAGCAGTTGGGTTTGCTCTGGCTTTGCGTCCTGAGTTTCTCTGATTTGAAGACATTTTCTAAATATTTTTTTTAAAATAAAATAAAATAATAAGCATAAATAAATCCATATATATTAACATATATTTCTTTGAATACATAAACATACATTATAATTTGCAGTATAAGGTATAGTGTCAAATAAGAACAATAGTATTATATATATATATAAAAGACTGTATTTATATCTTTAAAAAATATATCTGGAGTACAGTAAAAAAAGAGTCTTGGGTACACAGTTTTCATAATCCCTTTATTCTCATAATTTATTAGGGCTTACTATAATCTAAAAATGCATATGGATTCTTTTTTCCCGATTTTCCCTTTTTCTCTCTCTTTTTACTTTTTGCTTCCTTTATACTCTCTGGTAAGTACTTGAAAATTTTTCACGCAATTAAAGATAATCTTTAACATCTTTTCAATTATCTAAAAGGTGTCCTATAGTCACTTTTATTCAAGCTTGCACAAGAAAAAGGTAAATGGGCGCACTATTTTTTATTGCTGTTGCTAATCAGTAATCTTCATCTTGTAGATTCAAAACAACTCCTTTCAATCGCAATGGCCAAAGATGACAATGATAAAGTCGAATGGACGGAATGTACTTGGTATGTTCGAATATTTTATCACTATTAATACTAATATATTCTGTCTTTACTATCAGCCTTTTTATCAAAGAAAATTGTCGCGTTTTAACAAAGACATGGAATATCCAACAAACCAGTTTGTCTTGGTAAGTAATCAGTCATTCCTATTGCTTTTCTAACAGAAAAATATAGATATCTTTTCTATTACGCGTACACCTTTTTTGATTGTTATATCATTATCTATCTTGAGATACTGTTTGGTATACCTGAAAATTCGGTCTCAAAGTCTTAGTTGTCTACTCTGTTTGAGCAACTACTTTTCCAGTTATTCAAGATGATAGTCAATGAATCAGTCATTCTCTCTACCCGTGTTTCAAAAGGTAAAAAAAAATTAGTATCAATATAGCTATAGCCATGAATCTAGACCAAATTACTAGGCTGTATATTATGAGAAAAATATTTTATCAATAAAAATCTATTTGTAAACTATTTTCCATGGCCTATTTATAAAGAAGTATAAAATAAACCCCCAATTGAAAGTGTTTAAAGTGTCAAACGGATTAAACAACCAATAAATATACGTCCTTTAGAAAATAGGTGAATAGTTTGCAGAAAATAGTCGAAAAGTTTGCATCTTGATCTATTAAAAAATAGATTTTTTTATTGATATTGAAAAAATAATTCATGTAACGTTTGACTAAAAAGAAATAAGATAACACTTTCAGTTATAGTTCTGTACACTCTTGAGTTTAACAAGCCTACACGTCCAAAAGCAGAGCTTTATATCCACCGAATTACTTCATTATCTTATATGTGTTGTTTTTTATATATGCAAGATAACATTTCAATTTAATTCTAGAATTTGTTTTTTATTTCACTCGGAACTTTACATACTATCACATATGGGAATCGGGGGTATTTTTGCAGTGATTGCTATTTCTCTTGTCGATTTTCTGTTTATTATCTTTTTGTTTTAACCAAGTCCCCGCAGTGGATTGGTTTTGATTATATTATTTGTACCCCTCTTTGTATTTTGATCATTGTATCTTAATTGTTCTCACTTGAGTTCAGTTATTTCCTTATATCATTTTATTAAGTCTCTCTTGTGGAATAGAGAACTTCACCCCCTTGTTATTCGTATTTAGAGTGTTCTTGTGGGATAGACACTCACTTTTTACCCTATTTTGAACCCTTTACCCTCAAACCCGGTGCTATCTTTTATTCATTCTTTTATATTTCTATATTCGTTTTATTCAATTTCTTCTTTATCGACATCTACCACATCGCCAAGCACCACACGCATCATGATGATACAAGTGTTGTAGAATCTTCCAGCAACGACCACCAACCCTCAATTTACTAAGTGACTTTGAAGTTTTTACCTTGGGACAGTCGAAGATATCACCTTCCCTTGGGACATACAAGGCATGATCCGATCTCTTAGAATCATTTGTCTACGTCAACAATCCCGTTGAGTTCTAAATGTTTTCCCCTTTCTTTTCCTTTGATTTATATTTCCTTTTTCGTTTGCTTCCCTCTGCATTGCACTTGTTCCTTTCGCACTTCTTGATATTACTCTTTTTGTATACTTCCCGATAGTGCATTTCTCTCTTGATGTTTAGTTTCCTTTTTGTTTTCCTTTCGATTATTTCCTTTTGTGATTATGCCCGAAGAACTGTACACTCTTCTCGATAATCATCATTCAGCCACTATGGCAAGAGGAGTGGGAACAGCTACCAAAACGGTAACATAACTGCCGTTTTTTCTGATTTTAGACTGCTTTTTCTCCACAGATTGTGGTTGAAAGGTAATGTCATCGATACCGATTCATAAAAGTCGCATGGAATCTCTTTTCCTCTGGCAATGAGGTAGTTGTAGTAACATAAAAAGGGCTCATAAAATTTTAGGTAACGTTGTTTATTGAAATGAGCATTTTATTTGGTGTTGAAGATGTTGAGCATTCTTGAAAAAAATAATTTTTGTCCTGTGTAAACGAAATGGTAACATAACTGCTGTTTTTTGAAACCGAATTTTTGTTTTTGACATTATTAGCTGCTTTATTTTATTTGGTGTCTGTATAATAATATGAAGAAGTATAGAGAGAGCATTATAAAGAAAGAATTATAAAATAAAGAGGCTACTCATAATGACGTGTCAATTATTCTTGAATATGTAGTACAGTGCAATAAAATAGAATTATTTCTGTCTGGTAGGTATTGATTGAGTCAGTGATGTTGGACGTCATCTACATTAACAACTGCAAATGTTGGTTGTAGTATATAGCCCATTGTACAAAGTGTGGGCTGCTACTTTATTTCTGCTACATACAAGTCATCATTTGTAATGTCAAGCTCCTTCATGAGTTTTTTCTAAAGTAACAAAGTATTGACTAAAGTCATAATCTCTATACTAAAAGTAGAGATGAACAATACTAATGAGCTGGTTTTCATTAGTTATATTGTGATTGCTAGGTAAGCATGTACAAATAGCAAGTAATTCTTACTTTGTGTTTTTACTAATACTATATTTATTTTCTACAAGGACAAGGGGGTGTTGGGTGGTGATTGTCAGTGCTAATATCACCGTTTGGGTATATAAATGAAGAATGCAAAGTTGAATCCGTCCAATGATGGACATTAACAATGACAGTGGAAACATCAACCTCCATAGCATTCAAATCAGTATGCCGCAGGTAATAACTAAACAGAACTTCATTTATACTATTCTTATGCCGTGTATAACATTAATATTTAAATAGACAAATTGACTGAAAAGCTTACACAGTTGGTCACCACTTCTCCCATTGAAAATATCCCAAAAACGAGCTTTAGTATATGTATGTGGTTACAAAAGCTTAATATTATGATACATACTAATTGCTATATTGATATAGCTGCGAATTTCAAAGTATTTAATGAGCTTATCCAGTTTACTTATAATTCTCTCTATGAATTGAGTGGAACAGCTTTGTAATGGGCCTCAGTGATTTATTATATGAAAAAAGGTGTATCAGGTAATTTTGAATAGTTTAAAAGAGACCGAGATATAGTCTTGCTATAATCTTGTGGGGAAAGTAAGTTGCACAGATTCTTAAAGTGTATCTTATGGAAAAGATAATAATTGATTGTAACAACAATAAAATACTATACTATGATTTAACTTGTGTTTTTATTTTATCTGGCAACGCAAAAGTTATATTAAGATACAAGGGCCATTCCTTTGTTCACAATGTAAAGGATATGGTTATTATCCATGCTTGGCAAGTATCGGACAGCAAGCTATTTTACTAATATTTTCACCAAAAACCTTTGCAATCAAATGAAGATTGATCAACCCAAAGGAATATTCAAAAGTCAATAGTTTGTTAAAGTGGTTGGTTTGTATATATTTTTCATATTTTGTAAATGGATATTTGGTATAAAAAGGGATCAATTGGACAAATACCTTGATTGGCTTGGTAAGTTAGCAATTGATACAAGTGGTGGTCTCAAAGAAAAGAGTAAACTTCATTGACATAATGTGCTTTATCACCAAGATCAAAAAATACGGCACAAGACAACCCATAGAGAATAACCTTTGTTTTTGTTAATATTTTTCTCAAACCATGCTTTGACTATGAATCGCAGCATCAACTAAAAGCATGGTCTTATATTATCAAACACTATTTAATTGACAAGAACACTATCCTATGGCCATAAAATAATATAATGGTCTATCACAGAATCAATATAAATATTATAGAATGGTGTGCACCAAACGTCTTTGAAAGTGCTTTACAATCAATAATCAGGCTCATAAATAAATAATAGAGAATAATAAAGTAAGTTGACTCTTTAATATATGTTTTGAATATGTATTGTAGTTAATACAATATTATTTATCGCAATACAACAGCAAAGTCCAAGCCGTTCTTTTCTTTTTTGAAGATATGTTGCAACTTGGTGATGGCGCCGAATTAGCAATCATGACAGATGTGCAATGGGTGATTGCTTTGTTGATCATCTATTGCTAATCTAATGCCAACATAATATTTCTACTCTTTAATATAGCTCTATACCGCCAAAAACGAGTATTGTGTAAGTGCTAAGCAATAAAACAAGGGTTTAAGATTGTTCTTTTAGGCAACTCTTATTGGCCCCGTAGCATTTTTTAGTATATGCTTAGTGTGCTTTCTTTTTTCTTTTTTTTGCTTCTCTTGTCTTGTCTTTGTATTGACTCTTTGAAATAAAACCAAATGAGCTTCCTTCATGTAAGATTGTCACAGTTATAAACACCTGATTGACATCCCAATTGAACCATCTTTAGCTCGATTACCTTTGATTTAGAAATGAAATGCAGCTCGCTCTTTTTTCCCCAGAAACAAAAGAGCGAAAACTTTTTACGGCTATATTACAATACGGTTTGTCCTTTTTACACTTGGTGATCTCTGTAAGATATACACTTTTCTTTTCTAATGAGCTGATTACTCTGTTTGCTACAATGAGATTCGAATCTGTTTTGAATCTCATGATTTGAATATCCCAAAGTTGATTTTTTATGGTAAGACGATTGTTTAATAATTATATTATTCTTCAACTAATTTTACCACGCATATCCTATTTACCTCCTATTACATATAGTGTTTATATCTGGAGATCCCTTTCAGTATAATCATTCAAAACAAGAGGCATGGTATCGTAATTGACAAGCATAATATATACTTGTAAGCAGTACAAAATAATGTACTAGGTTTATATGATCACTTCTTTTTCTAACCACAATAAATTTTTAGCAATTGAATGAATGCTAAGGATCATCTAATATATATCAACGTAATATTATTATGCGTATATAGCTTATAACAAAGGTTTGTACTATATATGTTTTATAATATTAAATAGCATTAGTTTCAAGTATTTTTCTATAATAATTGTGCGCAAAATACGGTATGAATTAAATCAAGATATTCTATAATAAAGAATAACCTATTTGTGATGTCCGGGCCGGCCACCTATTCAGTTTGATCTGGGCTGAAAGGGGTTCCCAAGAATCGTGCATGACCCCAATTGCACGTTATAGTACTACCTCAGAGGCTAAGGCCATATTATCTCGTTATCAGCCAAATTGAATAAAACAGATTCTTTTCCTGTTAAGTCTATATTTGTCGCAGAGGACATAGGTCGCTCTGGTCATTTCGTATTGTCTGAATCGTTGAGAGAACTACCCTATTTTCTATTGTCTATTACTTCGCTGTGGCAACCCACATCGTGCCTTATCCCCAACCCCTACCCATTACTGTGCGTATAACTTCCTTTTCCTATAAAAGACCACCAGTTCATACCGCACTGTATACCAAAGATCTGATCATCACCCAACATTACACATTCTTTCAAAAGAATGGTCGTAAAAGAATAGCAGAACCCATTATCAAATAGAGTACTATAAAAGAGAGGTTAGTGTATAACGGAAGCATTTTTGGTTGGATAAAAAAAAACGGTAGTTATGTTACCAAAACGGTAGTTATCTGCCGATTTTTGCCACTATAAAAACGGTAGCTACTACCAAACTCGCCTTACACAGGGTCATATCTACCGTTTTTCCCCACCAAAAAAACGGTAGCAATGTTACCAAAGCAGTAGATAACTGCTGTTTTTTTAGTGAAGAAAAACGGTAGTTATGTTACCAAAATGGTAGTTATCTGCTGATTTTCACCACTATAAAAACAGTAGATAACTGCCGATTTCTTAGCTGTAGTGAGCATAAGTTATATCTAGATTGTCACTACGTGCACAGTTGTCAATTAGTATAAAAGAGCTCCATTTTTTATTCAATAAAATACATTCAGTTTTCTCTCTATTTCTTTTGAACATTGTCCCTGAACTTGAGCTATTGTCCTGCAGGAAATACTAAGTTGCACACTGTTAGGATCTACAAGTACTGTCTCATCATTTGTCTGTTTGTCTGTTTGTTCGTTTGTCCATTTGTCTGTTTGTCTGTTTGTTCGTTTATCCGTTGTCTGTTTACCTGTCTGTTTGCCTGTCTGTTTGCCTGTCCATTTGCCTGTCCATTTGCCTGCTTACCATCTTTATCTATTTCAAGTCCCGTCTGATTGTCAAATTCTTCTTGTTGGATTGCCCTGAGCGAAATCACAAGAATACAATATATATTATTTATATATCCTGATCTGTTGCACCACACACCATAACTCAACATGCATCATTGACACGTGTGTTGTGGACAGGTTCGGTTTCAACCATGAAGCCGGACCAAGGGCCCGGAACAGGCCTAGCACTGCAAAAATATGTTACTGTACATATGTTCAAGGATGTTTAATTCTGAGTAAGATTTAAATCGAATTCCGGAATCCAATATAACTTGATTTTGTTAGCTATATAATATGTCTCATATGGAATGAGTGCAGGATTCTGAACCCATAATTCTCTATAGACGGACATATAGTTTCTTAACACAGCTGAATACTTTAACAACAACCAAACTTCATGTTTTTGCACTACGTTACATTTATCTATTGTTTTAAAAGCCAAAATACAATGGACTAAAATTAGATTTTGGGATGGAAGTATACTTGAATACGTTTTAAAAGAACATTATTGGACATTACAATTAATTATTTGGTTTCCAAGTATACTTGAATCCATTTTAAAATCGTTTTATTGGACATAATATTCTGGATAAATGATAAAGTTTTTATTTGATAGAACAGAATAGAAGAATACTTCTTTTAAATATGTTGTGGCAAATGGTTTACCAAAAAATTTATTTCATAAAAATATTTTGTAAATACTATAATATCTATTGCAATATATCTCTGTCTATAATATGGATTACTATACAATTAATACTACAACATACCTTTTCATTAGATAATAGAATAATATAGATAAATACTTTACAATCATGACATATAAACCAATCGCACATTTTGATATCTATTAAAATAAAATTATATAATAAAAAATATGATTAATAATTTGATATCATTGTATAAATATATTTGAATATTTATCCACTTACCATTATTATAAAAATATCAGGGGGGAATTATATAAAGATACTATCACTGGAAAAATGGGTCTGAATACTCATGTGTAAAAGTGCGGTTACTAAGGGGTAAAATTAAGATTTATTAGATACGCTGTATGGGTTTCTGTATGTGCCAAAGCCAAGTTTTACACAATGAGTTATGACCTGGTTTCTGCATGAGTATTTACTTCATGGGCTGACCAAGTGGGGGTTGTTAGTATGAGCGGGTCATTAATTTGACCTGATGTACAGAATAAAAGTCTATTTGAAACCAAGTTTCGTTGTTGTACACTCTTTATATAAGAGGAAAGTTGAAAGCAAAAGAACCTCTTGACATGATTAAAATCCGATTATACTCAGGTGGATTGAAGGCTTTCTTAATTTTTAACCAATATTTGAAGGCTATTACTGTGTAATCAAGCATTGAATGCTCCCCCATTATTTTATATCCCGTACTTATTAGGTTGTTTATGGTTTATATTTGTGTTTATTGGAAAGAATAGAATGGTTCTATACACGAGTTCTAATACTATTACTGTCTATCCTTGCCGCTTCTACCGGCCTACTTGATACTACTTGGATCGGGTGCTTCTCTACTGAACAATACCTGAAAATAAGGTCCGACGGCGATTTGGGTGGTTGCGGTAGTGTTCTGATATAATAAAAGTTATATTAGTGACATATATTCAAAAGTGCGGGTGCTATTCAAGATGCGAGGTATATTATACTTACATTGTAAGGGATGGACAAGAATGGACAAAGAGGGGCTGAGTTGTGCGGCATGGCATCTTGTATGATTAGGTTGACTAGAGATGGGGTAAAATAAATTATTACAGGTGAATTGAGTGATAAAATAATTAATTTACATACCAGAAGCAGAGTTGGCGATTATAGTAGAGGGATGGTATATGGCGGCCAACAATAGCTTCTTATTAAGAGTATAAAAAATTATTAGTAAATAGCCAGAATAATATTTTGAAAAGCACAAAGACCAAGAAACGGCATTACCATTATGATAACCAGTCGTAGATGATGAGGGAGGCAGATGAGGTAGACAGTGATGGCGGCGGCCTATTGTAGAATAAGAAACGTTAGAAAAGAAAATTATTATTTTTTTGACACAAAAAGATTTTTTTACCATAGCACCAATGACGATACCATATAATAGACCATGCCAGTAGAGGAGGTCTATAAGATCAAAAGAGATAGTCAGAATAAATATATAAAAAAGTATAAAAGCTAAAAGACAGCATTACCATTATGATGACAGTTGTAGATGATAGAAGACGCAGATGGGGTATAGGGTGATTGATGGCGGCGGCCTATAGGAGAATAAGAAGCATTAGAGAAAAAAAGTTTGACACGAAAATATTTTTTTACACTGGGACTGATGACGTTATCATATAATAGGCTATGAAAGTGGAAGAGGTCTATAAAATAGAAAGAGAGAATCAGAATAATTTGCAAGATGGCACCGGCACATTTAACTGACCATGATTAGTTTGGAGGAGCAATGCAGGCAGGATGTATTGGAATGAGTGCGTGTTTATAAAGAAGCCGCCAATTTTTTAGTCTAAAGAGGTGTAAAAAAAGAAAGAGAAAATAGGCGCGGATTTAAGGAAACAAGAGAAAGGAAAAAAGGCTAAAAAGAAAAAAATACAAGGATATATAATTTGAAACAGAGACAGAATAGGTGTAATGGATAGAGTCCAAAAGCAATAATGGTGCCGTTCATTAATGTGTACAAGAAGTCTTTTTGGATTTATAAATAAAGCTGTCTTTACTAATATATAATCTGTATTTTATATTATTAAATCCTTTTGACCAACTTGTTCACTCTTCCCACTCAAATCCAATTTTTCTATCTATCTGTCTCTTGTGCGTTTTAAGTAAAAGATATGTTTAAACTTAAAGTAGTAAACGAGTATTAAATATTGTGTATTTTTGATATAATTTATAATAGAAAATGTCAAACCAAAGAAGGAATATTGCTCCACGACCTGCTGACGACGATGTCAATATGCAGACGGTCATCACGAATCTCCAAGAGGATCTTGCCTCAATTAGAGGCGACATGACCACGATGAACAGAAGAATGGGGACTCTTATTGAGTCCAACCTCACTGTCATTGCTGCCACAAGTATTGTGGCTCCAGTACCTGTTCTTGCCTCTGTTGCTGCCCCAACTGCCGAGGCCACAAATGAATCGATGTCTGATGCAAAGAAACGTGTGTTTGTAGGTGTCACCAGATATAATATCCTATCAACTAAATTCTTATTTTGATCAAACAGAAAGATATTCGTGAATATTTGTGGCAGCCAAAGTTGAGGTCAAGGGCGTTGGTTGACATCCAGGCAAATAACAACAAGCCAAGGTGGGATGTCCATACTCACTTTGACGAGAGTCCCAACAAGGAGCTGGTAGAACGTCTACTGGCTTACCTTGGGCCAAATTTTGTTGGCTCGCCCTTGAGAAGAAGTGACATTCGAGAGAAAGTCTACAGAAACTTCTGTAGCCGTCGTCAGGAGCAGAGAAAGTCTTCTGAGAAGAAGGCAGTCTCCAACGCTCGTTCGAGAAGGGCAAACCGTGAAAAAGATGTAGGTTGTATACTATTCAAACTAGAGACAAATATTAATGAATACATGTTGGATATTTGTTAGCATTTCGAACGTCGCATGACTGCCTTTCTCAAACATAAGGAGGCCATTGAGCAGGCAATGGGGCAAGTTTGTTCTGGTCTGCTTCAGAAAGAAGCAATGTCTGAAGGAGAATCAGACAACGATACTTCAAAGACTCTTGGCAAGCGTCGGGTCTCCGTTTATCGCCCAAGCTGGAGAAGCGATGAGGTAAATTATTCTGTAAACAATATATAATAATATATTTATTAAGATATCATTTTTGAAATATTAACAAATGCTATTTAGTTCAACCGGTTTATTGAAATCGTTGACTCATTCGTTTCTCTTGACTTGGGGATGAATGCTCATCAGATGCTGTCAAGAGATCTCAAAGGAGTCAGAGACTTAGCAGTCCCTGGTGACTTGGCCGCCCGTCTGCCTCCTTGGGTCATAAGAAATTAAATAAAAAATAAATAAAAAACAATTGTTTTATTTTACTCTTGCTTACGTATTTAATCCCAAAGACATGTTTAAAGGCAATGAATGTTTTGTTTTGTTCTTTTTAAAAGAAACAAGTATTTATTTATTAATGCTTTAAGCATACATCTTTTTTGGTAAAGGAATGACCAGCATCTTCACATTAACACCAGACACCAGCTCAGCAGTCGCGACTTCCAAAAGAATACGATGTACTGGCAATATACAATGATAATCATCTGGAGAGAAACTTGGCGAGCAGACCTCAACTCCTTCGTATTCACGTGTTCTACTTGGCATGTTGATGAGCCATCTCACGAAAGCAAAGACATGAGTGGAATTATTTCCGATTGATGAACAACTGAGCTTGTGGAGGAACAAGTACTGAATTTGTCCTGTGTATGCTCGTGGAGGATCACCAACTCTACCCAGGAATAGTGCTTGAATGAATGACCCACGGTCTACAGAACCATTTTTGCCTTTATACGTCTGGCCGAGAAGATTGATAGATTTTATCTTTGTGATATGATTATCAACAAAGATACCTGAAGACGTTGCCTGATGATAATGCTGAAGACTTGGTATACCATACGATAGCCGATAGTACTCCAACAACTGGAGATAATCTGTATCATCCATTACAGATGGCTTTCTCACCAAGAGAGGGAAGGCAGAGAGAGGAAGGGGCTCATTTCCCTTTATCGGAAATTCAGGCTTTAAAGATGCACGCACAAATAGCTGAAGTATAAATGGCGTGTGTGAAAGAGGGGCAGAGGAGGAGGTGGCAGTTGTGGATGATGATGTGAGTTTTGACAGAAGAGGACGGAAAGAAGCTTGGTTCGGACAGGAGAGCATTTTTTGTACGTAGTCGCCCTTGTACATGTCTTCAACAAAAGTCTTCATGAATGTGGACTCAAATCCATCTCTTCTGTTGGTGTCGATCTTCTTCAACAGGCCATTGTACCTCTCGAACCCAAACAGCCAATAACCATACACAGGTCCAAAATCACGAATGGTTTCGCGAAGATGGATGTGCAGGTGCATGTTGCAGGTGAGAGTGGGAGCAGGATACAATTCTTCGCATTTCTGACAGAATCTTTCCAAATGGGCATGGGCGTCGTCAAGGTCATCAAACGTGATTGTTGGTGTTGCAAGGAGACGGCAAGCATCAACAAAGTCGATCCAATTCTTGAACTTATCCAGAGGAAGAACGTCTCTGAGCAGCACAGGAGAATACACCAACACCCAGGATTTCCATTCATCAGCCTTCATATATGGAAATCCTCTACTGATCTTCGTCTTCAAAATGGTGTAGTCAGTTGGCACCACCATTGATTCGGCCATTACTTGCATAGAGGCCAGCTTCCTATCCGTGATTAGACCACTAGTAGTCCACGTCTCGACCATCCTCTTGGCTGTACCCAAGAATAGGTTATGCATGGGATCAATGATCGTTCCACGTACTAGATCAAAGTATCCAAGGCGATGGAGTTGCGACCATCGAACACCATTTTCGACCTCCAACTCATGCCTTTCTGAGGGCGTACTTGCACTCTTCCACACCTCAGCATGCAAACGGTTCTCCACACCACGACGACGACGCCACCCAGACTCATTGAACCCACGGAAGTCCACACTGCTTGTCCCAGGAAGACGAGAAAATTTGCGACAACACTTGTAACAGGCGTTTGTGCTGTTATGGGACGTGAATCCACTTGTCTTTCTGGCTGCAGGGATGTCACATGCTACCATGAACAAAGCTGCACGGACGGTTGCTCCAGAAATGCATTCAAAGGTTGGGATAGTCATTCCCACGTACAGTTGTTCCAACTCATCAACCAAAGGCTTGAGATAATGGTTAATCTCTTCGGACTTTGGCTCCTTTGGCCCAGGCATGAGTCCAACAAGGATAGTGTTCTCTGTCTTAAACCGCTCCTCACAAGGCAAGTTGTTAACCACCAAGTAAATGGCCCCACAAGAGTATGTGACCCTGTCAAAGGGCTGGAACCAATCAATGTTCAACGTCAACATCAAAGAACGAGGATGGGCAACAAAAGATTCACCACTGATGTCTTTCAACTCCTTCCACATAACACCGTCAAAGATGTCGCACATTGTATCCATGATCTTGAGCTCCTGATTCCAGTGTTGAATGCTTGCTTCAAAATCAGGGCGAAGGAAAAGAATTTTCAAGGCATGCTTCAATGACTGGTATTGGAACACGCGCTTGGGAACCAATGCTCCAGACGATGTAACCTTGGTCAACTTGCAGTTGCAGGTCAGACGTGCACCAACTTTCGTGAAAACACAGTGAGGGGGACAGACTGGTTTTCTTCATAAACTGCGTGGCAATCAGGACAGGCTACGAATCTCCTGATACCGTTGGAAATCGCAGAATATCCTGTCATTCTTTGCAGACCAAGAAGACTGGATGGGAGCTGGAAATCCTGCTCGTAAATCGTCAAGAGTGTGTTGATGAACTCGATCAAGACAACAGCACCCTTGTTGACCACATAGCGGGATGCAAAGAGGACAACAAAAACGGCAATAAACCTGTGCACAGGATTTTCAGGCATATTGGGGGTTGGGAAAGGGTCTATTTTAAAATCGAAAAAATTAATATTCAATTCTTTTCAGGCTTTTTCTTTGCTGCTTTCTCTTTGCTTTTGGCTATGCAACACGCACCTTCACTGTCGAATTCCTCAACCTCGATCTCAACTTCATCTTCGCCTTCATCTTCTTCATCATCGCTTTCGTCATCGCGTTCGCCATTGGCATTGGCCTCATTAGCAACTGAATCGCCCTCATCCAGCATTACATCGGCATCCCAAAAGGTGAGTTGGTCTGACCGTCCAATACATCCGAGGGTCCAGACTGTTGAGTAGAAATGACCGCTTATAGAATATAATAGTTTCTTAGTCTCTACTTTTTTTCAAATAAACTTTTCTTACATTGAATATCAATATCCATGTCTGCTTGAGTGTCTGTGTTTCATACCGCCGAAATTATTATACAATACATAAAAATAAACACTGAAATTATCATACCAATCTCATTTGAGTTGCTCTGTTCAATTCTTGCTCTCTTGCTATGACGCTGAGCAGTTCGGCTTGCTACCAATGTGTAGCCTTGGCCATTGTTGTTGCATCTATTGCAATAGCACTTGGTGTTGTAAAAAGTATTTGAAGATGACATTGTGTTTGTGTTTATAATGTTAAAACAAAAAGGAAACGAGTGTTACATATACTTTATTTATTAATATTTTATAGTGGTAAAAAAGCAACATTGTTTTATTCTTTTTAATCAAGCCAATGGGGTCAAGCAAAAGAACGTTTTTAATCAGAACACAAAAAAAGGTGTTGAGCTGCAAATTTGCCCTAATTTTCCTCAGGTAGACAGCTTTGCTCACACATGAGTATTCAGACCCATTTTTCCAGTGTATATAGCATGATCTTGATATTAAATGTTAATAAAAAATAAATTTGTATAGAAATGCTACTTGCCAAGCAAATTGTGGTATACACACCACAGCTGAGTAAAATATGTTAGGATTGGTTCCTAACAGCCTTCGCGCTACACTCCCGAAATGGATACTAGCTAGAAGACCAAATACATCATAGCTATCTTTAGACTTTCCTTTCTTGTACACCCACCCGCCACAGTTACCAATCATTATATTTAGACATATCTTTACCCTAGCTAGAAAACATATAAATACCAGTAGAGCTTGATCATAGAAAGATCAAGCAAACAACGTCTTTTATTAAATAACTTATCCTTGAACCTCCTGTTTCTGTCTCTTGCCTTGTCTGCTTGGATCAGTTCCTGACAGTTTGTTCGCTTCACAACTCTTGTACCCCGCCCTGGATTCCCTGTACTCCGACCCTCTGCTTTCCCCTCTCTCTGCTTCCTCATTTTATACCATGCCTGAATCCAACGAATCATCCATGGAACAAATGAGGGCCGAAATGATGGCCATGCGCCGTGAACTTGAAGAGCTTCGTGCTCGAACTGCCCACCAGGAACCCAACCCTGAACCCGAACATTACCATGAGCCAAGTACACCTGAGCCCAGAATCGCCGACCCTGAATTCTTCTATGGTGACCATCGTCGGTCCAACGACTTTCTTATGCAACTCCAGATCCTGTTTACATGTCAACCTTCCCGATATGCCAGTGATGGCACCAAGGTTGCCTATGCTGCTTCTCGTCTCCGTGGTATCGCTTTCTCCTGGGTATCCCCATACCTTAGCCAGAACAACGCCGAATTCCTGAATAACTACTCTGCCTTCTGCCACGAATTCAGAATTGCCTTTGGTGATCCTGACATGTCCCGAGATGCCCAAAGAAAACTCTTGACAATGAAACAGGGCCGTCAATCTATAGCCATTATGGCTGGTGAATTTTGTCGCTTGGCTGCCCATGTTTCCTGGAATGAATCGGCTCTTTGCTCGGCCTTCTACCAGGCCTTAAATGAGGACATTAAGGACGAAGTTTCCCGGTTTGAAACACCTGAAAAACTTAACCGTCTGATCGAAATCTGCACACGTATTGACAATCGCTTCCAAGTACGCCGTTTGGAACGCTCCCGTACTTCCCGGCCCCACCCGACCAACTTCCAGTACAACCACAACCAGCCTATACCTCTGTCTGCTCCTGCCCCTCGTCCCACAATGCCAAACCCCGCCTACTACTCTGGTCCCACCCCAATGGAACTCGACGCCACTCGGGCAATGCCAAAGGGGCCTTTGTCCCCAGAAGAAAAGGATCGTCGCCGTGCCCAAGGTCTGTGCTTGTACTGTGGTCTCCATGGCCACATGGCCCGTAACTGTCCTGCCAAATCTGGTGCTCCCATGGCTGTTCACGCTGTCATTGACCAGGGAAAAGACCAAGTCCAGACTTACCAGTAAGGGGTAATACCCTGGACGATCAACCACTACCACCGGATCCCTTACCTTTGACCCGATCCGAAGAACACCTTGTCTTGCCCGTATCCATAAAACTTGATGATAGAATAATTCACACCAAAGCTCTAATTGACTCTGGTGCCCATAGTAGCTTTATTAGCGCTGATTTGGTAAATACGTATAATATCCCAACCAAGAATAAAAACCTTCCTTTGCCAATCTATGTAGTTGATGGTCGAGAATTGGCGGGTGGAGCTATTACTAAGGAAACCGCTAAACTTAACTTTTCTGTTGGTGGTTATCCCGAACTTGCAAGCTTTCATGTACTCCCCTTCTCGACCTATCCTGTTATCCTTGGAACCAGTTGGTGTGCTAGCCACGATCCTGTAATTTTATCATGGAAAAAGAAATCCGTCTCCTTTTGTCCCAATGTAACTTCCTTGTCTTCTGTCTCTGTTCCTGTTCCTGTCCCTGTTTCTGAAAAATCAATTTCCACATCGGTCTCCCAAGTATCTCTCTCGTCTATTCCTGCCCCTTCGTCTGCCTCTGTTCTTGTCCCTTCGCCTGTCTCTGTCATTGTTCCTTCGCCTGTCTCTGTTCCTGTCCCTTCGCCCGTCTCTGTCCCTGTTCCTTCGCCTGTCTCTGTTTCCGCCTCTGTTCCCATATCTCCCGATTCCCAGTCCGTTCCTGTACCACCTTTCCCAGTCTCTGTCTCGTCTTCCCCATCCCCAATTGCCATTCCTTCAAAGTACTCTGATCTTGCTCCCGTATTTAGTAAGGCTAACGCCGATCTATTACCTGAGCACCGAAAGTATGATATAGAAATCAAGCTTCAAGAAGGTACGACTCCACCTTGGGGTCCTATATACAATCTTGGCGAGCCTGAACTGAAAGCCCTTCGCGAATACCTTGATGAAAATCTGAAAAAAGGGTTCATCCGCCACTCCAAGTCTCCTGCTGGTGCCCCCATACTCTTTGTCAAGAAAAAGGATGGTTCGCTTCGACTTTGTTCTGATTACCATGGCCTGAATAAGATTACTGTGAAGAACCGATACCCACTGCCACTCATCAACGAACTTCTTGACCGTCTTGGAAATGCGAAAGTGTTTTCGAAAGTAGATCTTCGTGGTGCGTATAATCTTGTCCGAGTCAAGCCTGGTGACGAATGGAAGACAGCCTTCAGAACACGCTACGGCCATTTTGAATACACTGTGATGCCATTTGGTCTCAGCAATGCTCCCGCCACCTTCCAGCACATGATGAATGATGTTTTCCGCAATATGCTCGATAACTTTGTTGTGGTGTACCTCGATGATATTCTCATTTTCTCAGCCAACCAAGAAGACCACAATCAACATGTCCGGCAAGTCCTGAAACGTCTTCTTGATCATGGGCTTTATGCCAAGTTAGAGAAATGCGCCTTCGACCAGTCCCAAGTTGAGTTCCTTGGTTACGAGATCTCACCTTCTGGTGTGTCCATGGACACTGCGAAAGTCAAGACCATCCAGGAGTGGAAATCTCCTCAGTCTGTCCATGCTTTGCAAGTGTTCCTTGGCTTTGCCAATTATTACCGCAGATTTATCAAAGGTTTCTCACACGCTGTGTTACCAATGACTAAACTCTTGTCCAAGAAAGTTCCTTTTGCCTGGTCCACAGAAGCCCAAAACTCGTTTGAACATCTCAAGTCCCAATTCTGTACTGCACCTATCCTTGCCCATGCTGACTTCTCCCGCCTGTTCGTCCTGGAAACCGATGCTTCCGACTTTGCCCTTGGGGCTGTCCTCTCTCAAGTTGGTTCCGACGAGATGCTTCATCCTGTTGCTTTCTTTTCCCGTAAGCTGTTGCCCGACGAAATTAACTACGAGATCTATGACAAAGAGATGCTTGCCATTGTCGATGCTTTTGAAATTTGGCGCCATCATTTGGTCGGATCACAGCATCAAATCACCGTTTTTACCGATCATAAGAACCTTGAATACTTCACTACCACTCGCCGTCTCAACCGCCGTCAAGTTCGTTGGTCCCTTTTCCTTGCTGATTTCGATTTTTGCATCTATTATCGTCCTGGCCACATGCAAGGAAAGCCCGATGCCCTATCCCGCCGCCCCGAATATGAGCCTAAAGGAGGAGATGAAGTCTATGACGTCCAGAATCAAGTGCTTCTCAAGCCAAAGCAGCTTATTCTTGGCGCCATCTCAACCCGTTCCCAGACTGCATCACTGACCCAGGCAATCCAGCAAGACACCCAGACCGATCCAACAGCTCAAGAATTGATCAAGAATATAGATCCAGAATCAGAATTCACATTTGTCAATGGTACCTTGTATAAGAATAGTCGCATATATGTCCCAGAAGGAAACTGCCGTATCCAAGTACTGAAATCCCGTCATGACGCTCTTCTTGCTGGTCATTTTGGTGTTGCTCGCACGTTTGATCTTGTTGCTCGAGCATACTGGTGGCCTGGCATGCGAAAGTATGTAAAAGACTATGTTGCGACTTGTGAGACCTGTTCCCGAAGCAAGACCTCTAGGCATGCCAAACATGGTAACCTGATGCCACTCTCTGTCCCTGAACAACCCTGGTCCTCGGTATCCCTTGACTTTATCACCGATCTTCCCCAATCTGGGTCCTTTGATAGCATAATGGTTGTAGTTGATCGACTATCCAAGATGGCCCATTTCATCCCGTGTAACAAGACAGTAACCGCCCCGAAACCGTAGATCTGTTTATTGCCAACATTGTCCGTCTCCATGGTGTTCCCCTTGACATTGTTTCTGACCGTGGTCCCCAATTTATCTCCCGCTTTTGGCGCACCTTTCATAAGGCCCTTGGCACCACTACTTCCCTGTCTTCCGCATTCCACCCTGAGTCAGATGGTCAAACCAAGCGTGTCAACCAGATATTGGAACAGCACATTCGTTGTTATACCAACTACTCCCAGGACAATTGGCTCCAGCTCCTCCCTATTGCCGAATTTGCCTACAACAACTCTACCCACTCTGCAACAAAGCACTCCCCATTTCTGGCCAATTATGGGTTCCACCCGCGCCTAGATTTCTCTGCTAGTCAAGATATTGTAGTGCCCATAGTTGAAGACAAAGTCAAGTTCATGCAAGAAGTCTTCAATAACATCAAAGCTAACATGAAGCAAGCCCAACTCACTTATTCTCAACATGCCAACAAACATCGCAAGGATATTCCTGCTCTGCTCCCTGGTTCCCAAGTCTGGCTCTCAAGTAGCAATATCAGAACTTCTCGCCCAAGCAATAAGCTGGATTACAAGCGATTGGGTCCTTTCACTATTGAAGAACAGATCAATCCAGTAGCATACCGTGTCAAGCTCCCGCCATCAATGAAAGTTCATAACGTGTTCCATGTCTCCCTGTTAGAACCAGTGGTCAGAAATGAATTATCAGCAAGGTACCAAGACCCACCGCCCCCAGTCATAGTAGATAATGAGCAAGAGTATGAAGTTGAGGAGATCTTGGCAAAAAGGCTACATCGAAGGAAAATCCAGTATCTGGTGGACTGGAAAGGGTATGGCCCAGAAGAGCACACTTGGGAACCTTTGGAGAATCTTGCCAATGCTGCCATCAAGATCCAAGAATTTGAGAGTAGTTCAGCCTTGAGAGGGAGGTAATGTTAGGATTGGTTCCTAACAGCCTTCGCGCCACACTCCCGAAATGGATACTAGCTAGAAGACCAAATACATCATAGCTATCTTTAGACTTTCCTTTCTTGTACACCCACCCGCCACAGTTACCAATCATTATATTTAGACATATCTTTACCCTAGCTAGAAAACATATAAATACCAGTAGAGCTTGATCATAGAAAGATCAAGCGAACAACGTCTTTTATTAAATAACTTATCCTTGAACCTCCTGTTTCTGTCTCTTGCCTTGTCTGCTTGGATCAGTTCCTGACAAAATACAAACTCCACAACCAATATCTGGTTCCTCTTTGCTAATGACCATGGCAAGATAACATCCCAGGAGCAGTTACACACCAGGCACACGTACACTTCATACTACTACAGTGATAACCGACCATTACACAATAGAGATTATTAGAACAAGGGAACTAGAATAATAACTATATAAACCACCATAATATTCTTTCTTCAATAAACAACACTCTCACAGTATCTATAAGTTCCCCAAAAACCTTTAATTACCACACAAATTATAATCTATGGGATTTCAGTATTTGATGACTATATTGCAATACTTAGATGACCTTACATAGATACTAAAAATAAAATGTGAGTAAGAAAATAAAGATATATTTCTTTAAGTAGACATACCATATGCTTATTATTTAAAAATCCCATTATTGTAAACAAATAGTAAAATCTGTAATAAGGTAGTTAGCAAGTAAATAAAATCTTTATCAATTGATTTACCTTTTTATAATGAAAAGAGAACTAGTATGTATATCTTTCATTATTAAATAAGCATCTACAATATTATAATTGTATTAGAGTAATGTAAAATATAATGTAAAATCACACACCATGACATACTACAAGTGCAAGTAATAAACAGAGAAAAAGAGAAAAAATAAAAAAATAAAAACAAAAATGTTTAAATAAAAATTATTTTCATCTCATAATCGAGGCAATTAAAATAATGCGGCCAAACTGGATTACAATATTTATTATGATATTAAACTTCCAAGATGTTCTTTGTATATAAAAAAGTTTTTATTAAATAAGTCTTCTTTCTCTGCTCTCAAGTTACCAAGAATATTACTATCTCTTATATCTTATCATGTATGTAAACTATCCAAAAAATCAATATAAATTAATAAAAAAAAATTAATATTTCTATAAAGAAAATGCCATCCAACACTCCCAGAACTCCAGGACGCCGAACCCAAATGAATGCAGAGGCTACAGCCTCTCACCAGGTTCAGGCTGGTAGAATTGACAATTGTCAGATTGCTCAAAGAGTCCCACCTGTTGCCAATGAAGACCAGCGGTACGAGGCAATAATTGGCATGCTGAATGGTGTCAATAGCAACATGGTCGCTGTCAACAATAAGCTTGGCATGCTTATTGACAGTCAGGGCAAGACTCACCAGGCTGTAGGTGCATTGGCCGATGCCCATGCAAACAATGTGGTTCAACAACAATTGTCTGTTCCAATTGCAATTGCTCCTTCCTCAGCCCCTCCAAACATGCTAGGTATTACTGGAATGGGTGATATTATCCTGGTAAGAGCCACTTGTTATATAATATAATATGACACTATTAAATAAATTATATTTAGGAATTGATCAGTGACAAGATGTGGAAGAAAGACTTCCCATCCAATGATCTATCTCTGATTGCTGAAAATGAAAGCAAAAAGAGGTGGAATAAGGATGAGCAGATCAACCACCCAGACAATGTTGCTGTCATCAACTACTTGAAAGAGTATATTCTTTCCCAGCCCCGTTCTGCTGGTTTTTGGCCTGGTATGGTAGTTGCCAAAATAAAAAATAACTACAAGACCTACCATCAGTATGCCAATATGACAATTGAGCAGGCAGAAGTCAAGAAGCGTAAAGGACAATCGAGCAGCCGTATTTCAGAGGTTTGTAATAGCAGGTTTATAATAATTAAATATTTTATTTGTCTTTTATGCTTATTTAAAAAAAACTAGATCTGCTCTTGTCGTAAAGATTTTTATGAAAGTAACTGGAGACTTGTTGATGAGGAGATGGGTCGTGCTGCAGACAATTTTAGAGAAATGGCCTACAGCAATCTTTTTCTGAAGGAGGCAATGTCAGATGGTGAATCTGGGGATGAGAAGATTGCTGTTGGCTATACAGTACATGTTTTGAAAGTTGCTCTTCCCAGCTGGCGAAGTGAGGAGGTAAATATCTTTTATAAAAGACAATATAATTTAGTATAAGAGGAAAAAACAAAACTAATAAAATAAACGTAGTTCAACAAACTCTTGGCAGTCATTGACCGTATGACAAAAGAACGTGACTTGGGTAAATCCAAAATGAAGTCAAAGCCAAGAATGCCCCGATACCAAAGAATGGTCAAGGTTACTCCTGTTCCCAGTAACCTTGCATTGTCATTGCCACCCTGGGCCGTTAACAGTGAATAAATAATTTTTCACTATATCTCTATGCTTAATAACAACTGTTGAAGACTTAATTAATATGAAGATAAAGGTAGATATATTTAAAAATTAAAAATAGATTTTTTTGGGCAAAGGAATTACAATTTTCTTGGTTTTATAGTCAAGTATGGCCACAGGCATGAGAATATGATGGATGGGCAACACGCTCTGAAAATCCAATGGTGAAAAAGTGTCCTGGTGAATTTCAGTACCTTCAAACTCTCTACTGATGTCAGAGGTGGTTTTGTACCATTTGACAAAAGCAAAGGTATGTTGGCTGTTGTGGCGCATGGGAGATGTTGTTGATATTGGACTAAAAGCATGTATAAAAATATATTAGATTTCTCCAACGTATGCATATACTGCATTTGTCCTGTTCTCCACAAACAATGCCTGAATATATGAGCCCCGTTTGTTGCCGTTGGAACCTTTGAACACCTGTCTAAGAATGTTGATTGACTTTAGCATCATGATCCAGTCATTTACAAATGCAGAGCTTGCCATGCTCTCTTTGCAACTCGAAATGTTCTTGTCATTGTACGCGACTTGATAGTATTCCACAAGACAATCATACTCTGACTTTGACATTGGTGACAAAGGTTTTGTTGCAAATGGAAATACAGACGGTGGCAGTGGCTCATTCCCTTTGATTGCCATTGATAGGTCTTGTGCGGCATTCAAGAACTCAGGAAGTGAAAACAAATGGTGTTGGCTTGCATGGTTTCCTTGTTTGCTATTATGCTCTAATGATTTTCTGAATATATCAAGAAAGGTATGTGAATCAACAGGTTGAAGAATATGCTGTGCAAAGTCATCCTTATGCGATTCTTCCACAAACTTCTTCATATACGTCAACTCAAATCCATTTTTCTTGTTGGTGTGGAAGTTTTTGAGGACGCCATTATACCGCTCAAAACTGAAAAGCCAGTATCCATAGACGGGCCCAAAATCCTTGATCGTTTTTGATAGATGCAGATGCAGATGCATGTTCGGTGACAACAAATCAGCATTGTAGATAGACTCACACCCTTGGCAAAAATCCTGGAGATATTGGTGTGCCATGCCAATTTCTTCTTGTGTGATACTAGGCTTTACCAGGAGTCGGCATGCATCAACAAAAAGGATCCAGTTCCTGAAATTCCTTTCTGGAAGGACACCCTTCAATGCCACGGGTGAGTATGCCAGGCACCACGACTTCCACTCGTCTGCCTTCATGAAGGGGAACCCCTTCCCAATCTTTGTCTTTAATGTTGTGTAGTCTGGCGGCAATACCATCTTTTCCACCATCTTCTGCATGGCAACAAGACTCTTATCATTGACTAGACCATCTGCAACCCATCTCTCCATCATCCTCTTGGCAGTGCCTAAGAAGAGATTGTGCATTGGATCAATGATTGTGCAGCGGACAACGTCAAAGTACTGGAGACGATGCAGTTTGGACCAGCAAACACCACTGGCAACTTCAAGGTGCTGCCTCTCAGCTTGAGTGGCTGCATTTCTCCAGACCTCAGCATCCTTATGATTATCATCTCTAGTGCGAAGGAGCCACTTTGAGGAATCAAATCCAGAATAATCAACGGAGCTTGTGCCAGCTAACCGAGTGAACCGACGATTACACTTATGACAAGCATTTGTACTCGTATGGGAGGTGAACCCACATACTTTCCTTGCGGCGGGAATGTCATATGCAACCAGAAAGAGAGCGGCACAGACAGTTGCACCAGATGGGCATTGGTAAGTTTTCATTCGGATTCCTTTGTAGAGATCCTCCAACTCATTGACCAGTGGTTTGAGATAGTGATTTATCTCTGAGGTTTTCGCTTCTCTGGGTCCAGGCATTAATCCAACAAGGATCACATTCTCTTTCTTGAATCTGATATCCCGTGGAAGATTGTTGATTGCAAGGTAGATGGCACCACAAGAATATGTTACACCATCAAACGGTTGAAACCAGTCAATGTTCAATGTCAACATGAGAGATCGCTCACTGTCAACAAAGGGGGTTCCATTTACATCAGCCAATTCGTTCCACATTTTCCCATCATACACGTCAAACATCATGCCCTCTGCCTTTGGGCCACGATTCCATGAGTTGATCAAATCTTCAAATCCAGGGTGGTGGAAGAACTTCTGGAGAGAATTTTTGAGAGAATGGTAAACATATGTCTTTTTTGGGATTCTTGATACAGAACCAGACACAAAAAGTGGGTTGCCACACACAGAGTTTTTCCCAAACTTGTCAAAGATACAATGAGATGGAGCGGCCAAATTGTTCTCATATACTTTATGGCACTCAGAGCAAGAAATATACTTTGTGATACCATTTGTCAAAGTGTCCATACCAGCCAGCTTTTTGAGTCCAGGAACACTGACAGGAAGGCAGAATGGATCAAAAAACAATGCAAGGATCTTGTTCACAATGGTAATCAAGACGACTGCACCTTCATCAACAACATACAAGGATACAAAGAGTGCGATGTTGATCACAATGAAACGGTGAATGAAATTTAATTTCAAGATGGATTCTGAAGAATAATCTATTACAAGGAGTATTAATTTATGAGAGTTTGTTTAAGGGCCTGATATTGATTATTATTATACAAACCTTCATCTTCAAGTATCTCACAGTCACTGTTTTCATCATCTTCATCTTCTTCCTCAGAGCTATCATTACCAGGATCTTGTTCTTCAAACCCAAAGACAGAATCTGCCTTGGAAAAAGGTAGGCTTCTTGTCATCTCAGCTCTAGTTTCTTCAAAAGAGATCGGGCCTATAAAATCAAAATATTAGCCCTAAACAGCCAATGAAAAATAAATTATTCTTACCATTGCACTCATAATCAACTTCAGCTTCATATTGTTCACTCTGAGAAAGCTCTGCATTATCAATTGCAATGGAATCAAGTACATAACTGGTTGTCTCAGTTGCTTTATTACAAGATAATAAAATATAAACATTATTTTGCTGAATATTAGAAATTAAATTTTTTATCTTACATCTTTGGGCAACCAATTTGTTTTCATTACCTTTTTTCAAATGACGGTTGAAAGTTTGGAGAGACAACATATCATATCCACCTTCTTTATTTTTGCACATGGAGCATCTGCACTCCTTTTTAGCTCTTGAGTTGCGTGTGGGAGCCATTGTTAAATAAAATGTTTATAATTATGTTTAGCAGTAAAGAAAAGGAGTTCAAAGAATAGTTTATTACACTTTAATTGAGTTTGACTTTAACATCTAAAGGTACACAACGGTTTTTAGCCAATGGTGATGGCCAAACCATTATTGAAATGTATTTTATAAAAAAATATCTGAATTACAATTTTATCTTTTCTGGGACACAGAACTTCAACATACTGTACATATGTAAAGTAACACCATTTTTGCAGTGCCCATCACACCCTGTCCATCTCTTCTATCATCTACAACTGGTTATCATAATGGTAATGCCGTTTCTTGGTCTATACTTTTCTATAATATTATTCTTATTCTCTCTTTTTATTTTATAGACATATTCTGCTCACACGCCTATTATATGGTATGGTCATCAGTGGCATGGTAAAAAATCGTGTCAAATAATTTTCTCCTTTAACATTTCTTATTCTACTAAAGACCGCCACCATCAATCACCCCATCTGGCTCCTCTATCATCTACAACTGTTATCATAATGGTAATGCTGTCTCTTAGTATTTATGCTTTCCATAACACTATTCTGATTCTCTCTTTTTATCTTATAGACCTCCTCTACTCAAATGGTCTATTATATGGTATTGTCATTGGTGGCTTGGTAAAAAAAAATTTGTGTCAAACTATTTTCTCCTCTATTGTTTCTTATTCTACTATAGGCCACCGCTATCAATCACCCCATCTGGCTCCTCCATCATCTATGGCTGGTTATAATAATGGTAATGTCATTTCTTGGTCTTTATGATTTTCTATAATATTATTCTGGCTATTTACTAATATTGCTCTATAATCTTAATAAGAATCTATTATTGGCCGCCATATACCATCCCTCTACTACAGTCACACCGATTATTGTTAAATAAAAATAAATTTCAAGCAATTTCAAAAATAGGTATACACCTTTTTCAAGAAGTATTTACTCTATGAATAAAATAGCTAGAACTCTTATATTTTGTAGAAACAAAGGTTATTATATATATTTTATAAATGTTGAAAAAAAAATAGTTTTTTTTAGTACTTTGTTGTACCACCACGGGCATCAATCACCGCTTGACATCTTCTTTGCATGCTCCCAACTAGACGCTTTGCATACTCGATGCCCAACCTCGCCCATTCTTCTTGTAGGGCTACCTCCAAATCATCTAGATTGTTGATAGAGGTTCTCCTCTTCTCAACCTGCCTTTCAAGAGCACTCCATATATGCTCAATGGGGTTCAGATCAGGGCTTTGAGCTGGCCAGTACTCAAATCCCCTGATCTGATGAGTCTCCTTCCACCATCGAGCATATCTACCCGTATGGCAGCTTGCACCATCTTCCTGAAGGATGAAGTCTCTCTCCTCACTTTCGGTAATGGTTTTAAACCAAGGATGGAATGTAGATGCCAAAATATCTACATATGCATCTTGGTTTACGGAATCCGTCTTGACAATCTTCAAAGGACCAAATCCTTTACCCCAAAAGCAGCCCCAAACCATGATGCCACCGCCTCCCCACTTCACTGTTGACATGGTATTCCTTTCTTCATATCTTTCTCCAACTTTTCGGAGCACTCGCTTGCCACAATCGTTACTGTTCAAGCAGAAACGAGACTCATCAGACCAAATGACGTTATTCCATTGGTCGTCTGTCCAGTTCACTCGTTCTTTGGCCCAGCGAAGTCTATTCTTCTTGTGTCTTTCTGTTAAGCGAGGCTTATGTGCAGCAACACAAGATTTGAAGTCAAGCCGCTTGACAGATGCAATTAAAGTGTCTTTACAGACATTGATCTCCATGTTGCTTAATTCCGTTCTGAGCTGATTATACGAGGCAAATGGATCCTCCCGTATAATTCTTTCCAAGTGTCTTTCTGCTCTCTCATCAATTTTTCTTGGAGCACCAGTTGATGTTCGAGGTAATGGACTACCATGCAGCTTGATTCGTCTTTTGATCGTTTGCACACTAGGAATACTTATCTCAACAAGCTCTGAAATCTTACGAAGTGAAAGATTGGCTTTTGAGAGGTAAAAAACTCCAAAGTATTTTTCAAGTGATCGTTCCATATATGGTTCACGAGTGTTTTTCTCAGTTTCTTCAGTTGGCATGTTGATTTGATTAATGATGTGTTGAGAAATGTAGATTCTTTTTTTGAAATAGGTATAAAATTTTATCATTTTTTTCAATTTTATTTAACAAAGTTCGGTGTGACTGTATAATCGCCAACTCTGTTTTTGGTATGTAAATAAATTTTTCTATCACTCAATTCACCCATATTAATTTATTTTATCCCATCTCTAGTCAATCCAATCATACAAGATGCCATGCCGCACAACTCAGCCCCTCTTTGTCCATTCTTGTCCATCTCTTACAATGTAAGTATAATATACCTCGCATCTTGAACAACACCCGCACTCTTGAATGTATGTCACTAATACTACCTTTATTATATAAGAACACTGCCGCAACCACCCAAACTGCCGTCAGACCCTATTTTCAGATATTGTTCAGTAGTGAAACACCCGATCCAAGTAGTATCAAGTAGGCTGGTAGAGGCGGTGAGGATAGACAGTAATAGTATTAGAGCTTGTGTATAGAACCATTCTATTCTTTCCAATAAACACAAATATAAACCATAAAAAACCTAATAAGTACAGGATATAAAATAATTGAGAGTATATCACTGGCTAAGAGTAATAAAAAACGATACCAAAATCAAAGAAACACTAGTGTGTAGTGTAGTCTAGGTACCTAGACTATACTTTTACAATTTTTAACGACAAATCATAGTGAGCCTCATCATTATGTTTTAATAGCCTTATTAAAGTATTACACATAAAATTAAGCTTTACACAGGCCATTCTGGTATTCACTTCAAGTTGACATATTAAGAATACCAACTCCCCTTACTAGCATCACCCCTAGTGGAAAAAGCACTAGTGTTTAGCGCGGAAATGTCCATGAGTCAAAGGTACCTTGTATACTAGACATTTGTTTACATAAACTCTAGTGTATACATTAACTTTGTCCACTTTTACACCCACCTGTACACCAGTGTATATCAAATTGTTTTCCCAGTGGGTGCTATTCAAGCATCTCCTTATTTTTCCTCGATCGCTATCTGAATTTCGAGGAATAGTGGCTTTTTCAGAGGAGGCTTGGCTGAGTACCTAGTTATTTTTTCTCAATTTATTTTTTATATTTTTCTTTCTCGAATTATTTATTCAAAAATGTCCACCAACACCATTATCTATAACGTCTCAAACATTCAAAATGCTTTAATCAACTCCTCCATTGAAGGCATTAAGATGCTTCCTTTGAATACAACAATCTCAGTAAAAGCAAATGAATGGGAGCAGTGTCTTAGCCGAATGAATACACTGTGCTCAACAAAGTGGATAGTAAATAGAAAACTTACAGATCCAACCTTGGTCTTTGGAGAGACAAAGCAATGCCATCGTGCTGGAAAATACCAGTCTAAGCGACAAGTCCGTCTAGCACAAAAAGATACAAAGACATGTGGTTGTACGGCTGCTTTGAGAATCAAGCAGTTTAACAATACTTCAATTGTTACCTTTTGTATGACAAAAGATCATACCAACCATGTTCCTGGAGAGAGCCAGGAAATAAGAACCTTGCCTTTGTCTTCTGAGGCAATCAGAATTATTGAGGATCAGTTGAGAAGTGGAAGCAACTGTAGAAATACAAGGATATCCACACTTAGACAGATTGAAAACTGGGGTGTTGGTACCAGAAAGCCTAATTATGAAGAAATTTATAATAGAATGAGAAAGGTTCGTTAATAATAGCACATACAAGAGGTTAGATTTAATGATATTTATACAAAATATAGATGAAGACATTGCTCTATATGTTTGATTCAGATGAAAACACTTCAGTAGCAATCTGGTTAAATGAAAAGCTTCTTTCTCAGAGCTATACAGTTTTTACTGGAAACATTTCCCTGTACTCTAGTAATCAGAATCTCTTTGCTTTTGGGTTCCAATCACCCACACAAGTAACCATAATGAGCATGTGCCAGTCTTTTTGCCTCGACGCCACACATGGTATTTCATCAAGAAGTATGGAAGTCATGTATTCCTTGGTTACCAGACATCCACAAACTGGTAAAGGCTACCCTGTTGCATACATGGTGACAAATGACCAGACAGTTGGACCAATCAACCAATGGCTTGTGCATCTTTGTCAAAGCAGTAACTTTTCACCACTCAATATCACAATTGATTGCTGTATTGCTGAAGTTAATGCAATTAAAGCAGCATTACCTCAGACAACAATTCACTACTGTGAATTCCATGTTCTTTGTGCCTGGCAGAACAATTTGGATAGTAAGGTCAAGTTGGATGGCTCGTATACAACACAACAGCTTGGATCATACAAAAGACAACTGAAGACTGATCTGAAAGACATACTTGTTGAGTCAGATGAAACAGTTTTTTTGACGAAAATTGCTGCTTTCAAACAAAATATCCAAAGTCAACCCGAATTTCTTCATTACTTTGAAAGAAAATGGACAGCCACTGAAGAATTGTTGAGGAGATGGGGGCGCCCTTACGTTCACAAACAGCACCAGAGATATTTAACCAACAACTATATTGAATCGTGGCATAATCAGTTGAAGGTTATTTACTTTAATTGCGCCAGAATCAGAAGATTGGATCGCCTCATATTCATCTTGACCAACAATGTTGAGTTCTTCTATGAACAAGAGGTTGAGCGCTTACACTTCAACAATGGAAGAATGGGTCCTGTTGAGAACGAGCTCACAAAAAACTCCTTTGCTGCCTCCCAGATTCAAGATGACATACTCCCTTCTATGATCATAAACCCTTTGGGTGGGATTAGTAATAGTATGGATGATTCTAATGGTAAGTGGCAAATCCGGTCATTTTCGTCAGAGTCTATATGGTATACAATCATAATTTCAAGCAATTTGATCCAAAAATGTTCATGCCCAAGCTTTTTCCGTCGGCAAATACCATGCAAGCATATATTTTTGCTGAAAAAATATAGTAAAGTTGCATTGGGATACATTGAACAGCAAGAACAAACCCATATAAACTTGCAACAACAAAACCAGACGTCTGAAAGTACAGAAACTGCAGTAGACCAAGCAATTGAGACAAGTAGTGATGTGAATGATGACGAAGCCGACAATGTCAACTCTATCTTTCAGCGTGCTATAACTAGTTCAGCAATATGGCACCATCGACAAGAAGATTTGGAGACATTGAGAAGAATCCCAGGGGTAGATCTTGAAAAAGTAGAGATGATGACTAGATTGCTAATGGATGCAATGAAGCATTTTGATGATTTGAAAAATGCAAATCCTTCATACTTTAGAAATATAAATACCCAACGATAATAAAATCAATTCTATAATATAATAATAAAAACGTTTATTTTGAAAGAGGTATATGAATAAATATAAATAATAATATAAGAATTTGAAAAAGTAAACACTGTCACATGTTCCTATTATTCCTCGAAATTCAGATAGCGATCGAGGAAAAATAAGGAGATGCCTATTCAATAGTAATATGAGCAAAGATTAATTAAATAATTGTAATAGATCAAATTATTTGCTGTTGTACTTACAATGTTTATATCATGAGTAGATAGACTACTTGATAGATTCATGAAAATATTTCAGCATATTAGCTGTCAGTTGAGATTGTCTAAGAATTGTAAAGTTATTAGTATTCTGGATATTCATATATATTATATTATCAGCGGTTTTCTTACCTGTGTGATTGTTTGTTCAGGCATGTGGATGAGATTCTTAATATATCTAATAGAGAATAGAACATAGTTATATATGTATAAGTAAAGAGATATATATGATTTATAATAATATAATAGCTTACTATGATGTTTGGTTACAAGATTGAATGACATACAAAGCCGTGATGACTAGAGATATTGTCATTAGTAAAGAGAAGATTTGAGCAAATATTATTTTAAATTATTAAACCATGTAAAATGACCAAAGAGGAGAAGCTTGTTGATGATCTGTAAAGATAATGGCAAAATCATTAAGTAATTACATAAAATAATAAGAATAAAATAATTATCAGTATGTGTATAAGAGCAAGAGGCAAAAGAGAAAGAACAAAAAATAATTTGCATTCCAAGGTGGTTTACCCCTAAAAAAAGTGTAGTCTGTAAAACTAATAATCCCAAAAACATAATATAATCATCATTTTCATTTTACAGTTAGATGCTTTATTTAATCAAGAAAGACTCTAATCATTTTTAAGTCAAGGTCTTGTAGAATTACCTATATATGATAATTCATTTTAATCACCACCCAAGAATATTAACTTTACAATTTTCAAAAGACAGAGAAAACATTGTAGTTTAATAATCAACAAAAATAAAAACATATTCTAATGTCCATCCAATAGAACTACCAAATATTCTTAACGCCATCTAAAGTAAGTAATCAAGAAAAGAGCTAATTCAAGACCTATACTCCCCTCGTTTCAATTGATATATTCAGAGTTGAAATCAGATATTTTTTGCAGTGTTATCTTATATAGTTTTCTAACTAATACTGTGCATTATCCGCAGTAGCTATTATATGATATTTTAATAAAAGAAGAGACATTGTACTGTGGTTAATGCTCAGGAAGATGTTACTGCGCGTAAAGAAGTACTGCAGTTAATCATCTTCAGATTTTACAGATTCATAAAAATAATGTCCAACAAGATAGTGTCGTTCCTGATCTGGGATGGTCTTCCTTTTACTATAACAAAGCCAAAAGGTCAATCCCACTGGGGAAACAGAAGTATATGTAAAATCAAAGAGAGGATAAAAAATACTTTTTATTGTTATGACTTTGATTATCTTATATAGTTTTCTAACTAATACTGTGCATTATCCGCAGTAGCTATTATATGATATTTTAATAAAAGAAGAGACATTGTACTGCGGTTAATGCTCAGGATGATGTTACTGCGCGTAAAGAAGTACTGCGGTTAATCATCTTCAGATTTTATGGATTCATCAAAATAATGTCCGACAATAGTGTCGTGCTTAATTTTGGTGAGACAAGTTCGAGTGACTTGTCTTTACAAATCAAGCATGATTTGAAATGATTATTCATCTGTTTGTAATTTTAGAAATTGGTAATCCGTTTATAATAAGTTTGTAAGAACATTAGACACCTCTCTAGTGTAGTCAAAGATGAATAATCATTTAAAAAATTATATAAGATATCCTGATTCAAAACAATAAAAAGTTATCTTTTATCCTTTCTCTTATTTTGAATACTCCTGTGTATTAAAGCTTGACCAATTTGACTACATTTACAGTGAATTGGAAGATAGCCTAGATCAGGAATGACAATAGCCTAGATTGTCGGACATTATTTTGATGAATCCGTAAAATCTGAAGATGATTAACCGCAGTACTTCTTTATGCGCAGTAACATCTTCCTGAGCATTAACTGCAGTACAATGTCTCTTCTTTTATGAAAATATCATATAATAACTACTGCGGAT
The DNA here is from genome assembly GCA_022702545.1 of Phycomyces nitens. Lineage (NCBI taxonomy): Eukaryota > Fungi > Mucoromycota > Mucoromycetes > Mucorales > Phycomycetaceae > Phycomyces > Phycomyces nitens. The sequence continues at coordinate 490,079 of JAHRBC010000001.1, forward strand.
AATGCGCAGTATTAGTTAGAGAACTATATAAGATAACCAAAGTCATAATAATAAAAAGCATCTTTTATCCTCTCTTTGATTTTACGTATACTCCTGTTTCCCCAGTGGGATTGACCTTTTGGCTTTGTTATAGTAAAAGGAAGACCATCCCAGATCAGGAACGACAAGATCAGGAACAACAAATAGTTGACAAAAAAGTATCAATGCGCGGACCGGGAATCGAACCCGGGCCCTTCGCGTGGCAGGCGAAGATTATACCACTTAACCATCCGCGCGTGGTTATGTTGACACGTGTGTTGTGGGCAGGTTCGGTTTCGACCATGAAGCCGGACCAAGGGCCCGGAAAAGGCCTAGGAGGGGTCGGAGGCCGGACCAGTCCGAAGAAGAAGTCCGAGCCGAGTAAGGATGGCCGATCCCCGAGTTTCTTTATTTCTCTTTCTTTTCAATTTTTCTTTATTTTATTTTATCACATTTTATTATTTCCTTTTTATACTCTTTCCTTTTATATTTCCTTTGTGAATCCTTTCTCACTTTCTTGCAGGATTGCACCATTCTGTACTTCTTTAGTTTATTTCCCCTACTTCTTTGTCTTACCCCTTTCTTTACTATGTTATAGTATTTTTTTTTATTATATTTTCCTTTGGCCTTGATGGCATCATTTTATTATTTTATTATTTCATTTTTCGGTTATTCTTTTAGTTATTTTCTTTGTCTATAAAAGACATTCTTTTCTAATGAATAAATATTATCAGTCAGTTTTACGATCAATTTTACGGTTATTTTATTCTTTTGAGTTTAAGCTCTCGATCTCTGAAGAGCAGTTATATTTTGCCCGGTCATTTTGGGGATATTTCTGTTGAGTTTCGTTAGTCTTTTACTGGTTCTTTCATTGTTTCTTTTATATATTTTATTTGTCGCCCGTTCGGTTACCATACACAACCGTATACACACATCACGCGTCAATGTTGACACGGTGTGTTGTGGTGTTGTCGGCCTCAGTCGCAACCCGATTTTTGGGCCGTTTTGGGTAGCCAAGGTCACTGACGGTGCAGGTAGTCGTGACGTGGTCCTCAATTTATTTCATTTGCCGACGGCGGGCGAAGACCTTTGCACCTTTTCCCTTTGACATTTTTTTTTGTCTCTCAATTTTTCTAATTTTTCCTTAACAAAACCTTTTCCCCTTTCTTTCGATTTCCACTCACACTAAAATTTAGTGTTGTGTTTTGTTGTACACTTCTTTAACAATTTTGGTAAAGAATCTCTCGTTAGTCAAGTCTACAAATCTCCCAACAATTTTCTCATTTATTTAGTTTTATTATTATTTTTATTTTTATTGATTCTATTCTATCCAATCTTCTGTCAACTCTTCCGTATGTTATTTTATGATTTCATACAACATCTTTCTATTATTTTATCGTATATTATTTTATCCAACAATTAGTATAAATATCTCAAAATCAAACACTCAATAAACAAGGTCGAATTCTGATACAAGTTTCTTCTCTGACAAAGTTGTCTGAATCCTTATTCTTTCTTGTGAATTTCTTCAGTTATATTTTGTTTCTTACCAAGTCTTCGTGGAAGATTGGTTGTTCTTTATATTTTTATTTGTATTAGTCAAGTCTTCTTGGAAGATTGACTACCCCCTTTTTTTTATTCTCATTTGTATCCCTGTGCTGTATTTCGTTATTGATTCACCTGTGGTGAAGTTAATATCATATATTTGTATCCATCCTATTTGTATCCCCTTTTTGCTCTCACTTTTGTGAAAGCATTTCTTATTCCTGTCCTTGTAGTCACTTTGGTAACAAAGCGACTATCTTATTTACACCCGTTTCCTCCTTTTCGAACCTATTCTTCCTCCATTCCGGATTTCGATCCATATTACTACCCGTACCTTTCTTTTCTCGTCCACCTCCTACACACAACAAAGTACCACACGCGTCAATGTTGACACGGTTGTGGTGGGGTGATCACCAGAACCCCAAATCTCGCCTTGGTCTGACCAGTCCGGCCAGTCCAGCCGAAGGGCCCAGGAGCTTGGTCCGGTCCGCGTGGTCGGAAGGTGGAAGGCTGGCATGGAAAGCCTGGCCTAAGTCACGGAGCACGTGACATTGGAAATTGGTGCCTTGGGTAGTTGAGAGGGTCGGTAAGCCTGTCACATTTTCCCGCCAAACCTTATTCATGTACGCATGTACACGAAAAATCGCAAGTGATGTTTTTACCTCGTTCTTTGTACAAACTTGCGTTTACCCTTCTCACCTGAACCTTCTGTCAACATCTATCACATTTAAACAACCACTTCTTTACATTTCCTCTTTTGTCATTCGTTGGAAATCGCCAACCAACATCTTGTCTCTTTTATTTCTCTTTTCTCCTTCTCTGATTCGCGGATCCGTACTATTCACATCTAGTTTTACTATTTTCCTTTCTTCTTATTTCTTCTTATCCAAATCTCTTATTATTATTTTACTATCCTCTCGTTTTTCCCAACAAATGACTCATTCATTATGTTGTGGTTTTTTCCTTATTTTATTTTTTCATATTTTTATTCAAAAGGATCGTCTCACTGGGAAAACGGTCCTGAAGTACAATGATAAGAAGTAACCTTTTAACCTATGCAAAACTGGAGTGATTTTGTATCTCAGAAAGTTTTTCATATTCAGGTTAAAGATAAAGCTTTACTCTATCTTATTGGCTTAGACACAATAGACATATGAATATCAATTTGTAAGATTATAAAGTTGTTGAGAATAAAGTAAATGTAACACTTGTTTCCTTATTATCTTAATATTCAAAAGCATACCACTGGGAAAACGGTGGGCTATTCTACTGTGCACAGTTAACTGAGAACGTGGAGAAAGCTGAAGCAAATTTGCAACTCAACACGTTTTTTTGTGATCACCTTGAAAATATTGTTTTATTGTATTTAATTGGCTCGGATATAAAGAACAGGAGATAATATTTTTATACTCTTATAAAACCGTAGCAAATAAAGCATATGTAACACTTGTTTCCTTTTTGTTTAAACTTCAATACACAAATACCATGTCTTCTACTTCCGATGTCTACAATGAGAAGTGCTTTTGCCCTAGATGCAGTACAAGCAAGAATGGTTACAGTCTTGTCCAGAAACTGACTGCTCAACATCATGCAAAGAGAGCAAGATTAGAGCGTCTTGAAAATTGCGAAAGGGGCAAGTTACTTTTGTAAACACTCTATGAATTGTATCATAATATATTTTACTAGAAATCTCCTCTCAACGCAATATGATAGATGTTGATTTTGAACGTAAGGATTATTTATTGGCATAGCAATAGAAACTAAATAACTACTATATTCTATATCTGGCTACCTTGTTCCATAAAGTCGGGTCCTCAGATGTACTTGGTGATCAGGAGAACTCGCCGTTTTTGGAAGCCGATCCTTTTGCCGATCATGGCGAAATTGGTGCTGACAATGAGGCTAATGCCGATGTCGATGCTGATGCCGATGCCGATGAGAATGAGATGGACGGTGGTGATGATGACGACGAGGGCGATTTGGAAGAGATCGAAGTTGAGGAGTTGGATGGTGAAGGTCAGTGTTAAATAGAGAAAAAGCCTAAAAAATTGGGTGTTAATATTTTCCATTTTAAAATAGATCCTTTTGCCTCCCCCCAAATGCCTGAAAACCCAGTGCACAGGTTCATCGCCATTTCTGTTGTCCTGTTTGCATCCCGTTATGTGGTTGACAAGGGCGCCGTTGTCTTGATCGAGTTTGTCAACAAGCTCTTGACAATCTATGATCAAGATTTCCAACTGCCCACAAGCCTGCTTGGTCTGCAGCGCATGACAGGATTTTCAGCCATGTCCCAAGGAATAAGGAAATCTGTTGTGTGCCAGGATTGTCACAAGGTGTACGAGGAAGCTGGGTCTGTTCCCCTTCGGTGCGATTTCCAGAAGCCAGGAGCACGTTCCTCTTGCGATTCCCAGTTGATGAAGGTGTCATCATCAGGTGCTTTGGTAGCCAGACGCCAATACAACTACCATTCTGTCAAGCAGGCATTGAGAGTGTTTTTCCTCCGCCCAGATTTCGAAGCAAGAATCCGCCATTGGAACAAGGAGCTGAAGGTCGAAGACACGATGTGCGATGTGTACGACGGCGCCATGTGGAAGGAGCTCAAGGACTCGAATGGTGTTTCTTTCGTCCAAGACCCACGTTCTCTCATGCTGACATTGAACGTTGACTGGTTCCAGCCGTTCGATGGGGTGACCTATTCCTGTGGTGCGATCTACTTGGCCGTCAACAATCTTCCTAGGGCTGAGCGATTCAAGGCAGAGAACATCATTCTTGTTGGCCTTATGCCTGGGCCCAAGGAACCAAAATCTGACAAGATCAACCACTATCTCAAGCCGTTGGTGGACGATTTGGAAGAGCTGTACGTTGGTGTGAAGATGCGAACTGCCGAGTGTTCATCAGGTGTTACCATCCGTGCTGCGTTGTTTATGGTGGTGTGCGACATTCCAGCTGCCAGAAAGACGAGTGGGTTTACTTCCCACAACAGCACCCATGCATGCTTCAAGTGTAGTCGTGGTTTCTCTCGTTTGGACGGAACAAACAGCGTTGACTTTCATGGCTTCGACTCTGCACAGTGGTCCCTTCGCAGTGGTGTCGAAAATCGGTTGCATGCTGAGGTGTGGAAGAGTGCCAGTACGCCCTCAGAAAGGCATCAGCTGGAAATCGAAAATGGTGTTCGATGGTCCCAGTTGCATCGCCTTGGATACTTTGACGTTGTTCGCTGCACGATCATTGATCCCATGCACAATCTCTTCTTGGGTACGGCCAAGCGAATGGTCGAGAGGTGGATTGACGATGGCCTGATCACAGACCGTGATCTTGCTGCCATGCAAAAGACTGCCGAGTCTATGGTTCTGCCGGCCGATTATGCTGTCCTCAAAGGCAAGATCGGAAAAGGCTTTTCCTACATGAAAGCAGACGAGTGGAAGTCCTGGGTCCTCGTATACTCTCCAGTCCTGTTGAAAGGTGTGCTCCCTCCTGACAACTTCAACAACTGGATCAGCTTCGTTGATGCCTGCCGCCTTTTGGTCAAGCCAGCAATCTCGTTTTCCGAGGCAACCGATGCCCACAATTTCCTGGAAACGTTCGGTCGAAGATGTCAGTCCCTATATCCTGCGAATCTTCTCACTTGTAACATGCACCTACACCTTCATCTTCATACCATTATTCGTGATTTTGGACCAGTGTACGGTTATTGGCTGTTTTCATTTGAGAGATACAATGGATTGTTAAAAAACATCAAGACCAACAGACGAGACGGCTTTGAGTCCACCTACATGAAGAACTTTATTAATGATGCATACAAGGGCGATTATGTATCTTCTGTTCTTCAATGTCCCAGTCAAACCCCCTTCCGCCCCTTTATGTCCAAGCTTACCTCCTCCTCCTATGCCCCATCCTATGCCCCATCCCATGCCTCCTCCCATGCCTCCTCCTATGCCCCCTCCTATGCCATGTCTCAAGGCCCTTTCCGGTTGAGAGCATTTATGCAAGCCTCTATGAATCCACTCTCTATCAAAGGCAACGAACCTCTCCCTCCTTCTGCGTTGCCACTCTCTATGAAACCGTATGAATCAATGAACGACCTTGAATATCCCTATCTCTTGGAACACTATAAGCTCGTATATGCAAAGCCAGATTTAGTGGATTACCGACATGCCTCATCTTCGCCGTATTTTGTTGACAACCAAATATGCAAGATCGCGTCTATCGATCTCCTTGGCCAGTCATACAAAGGCAAGAAGGGTACTGTCGGTCATGGTTCTTATGTTCAAGCTCTGTTCTCTGGAAATGACGACGAAAATCCGACTGCGTACACAGGCGAGATTCAATATATGTTTGTCCATTCCCAGTCTATGCCCCCTATGTCTCATGGCCGACTAAATCGTCATCACAATAAGCAACATGTTTTCGCGTACGTTCGCTGGTTTGTCTTTGATTCCGAGCGTACAAGAGAACATGAAAGTGTTGACATTTGTAGGCCACAATTTTCTCCAGCCAACTACCACAGTATTGTGCCTGTACATCGCATTCTGTTAGAAGTAGCACTGGCTGAACATATGACCCAAAATAATGTAAAGAAGATACTGGTTATCCCTTTACCTAAAAAAATATATGCTTAAGTTTTAATAAAATATGTCTTTACTCATTTTTAAACAAGATTGCATACCAGAATAAAATAAACAAGTATAGGATTCGAATGAGTCTTTAGGATTGAGTGCATGAGAGGAGCAAAGATGAGGTTTTTTTATTTTTTTTTAAATTTTTTAATTTCTAACGGCCCATTCAGGCGGGGAGGGACCATTCCCTCCGGGACTGCTACTTCGTCGACGCGGCCAAACTTTCGACGAAGCATCTGACGATGTCTTGTTCCCAAGCCGGCAAGCACGTAGTCATCGACGAGTTCAAGGAAATGATTGAACTAAAATATTCATTAGTATTCTATAAAAATAATAAACAATATTCTTTGCGAATTTATTTACCTCGTCGCTTCGCCAGCTTGGGCGCGCAGTGAGGATGCGACGCCCGAACGAAGCATCGCTCCCTCATCGTCAGACTCACCCTCAGACATTGCTGCCTTTTGGATGAGATTGCTGCAGTCCCGGTCCATTTCTTGGTCAATCGCCGCCTTGTTATTGGAGTATGCCTCCCGGCGGCGAGTGAGATGCTGATGAAATATATGATTGTCAATTGAGTTAATAGGAATCCTTTTCATAATAAAAATAATAACTCACGTCCGCCTGACGGCCATTTCTTCTTGAGCGAGCATTCGCTTCTGCTCGCTTCTCAAAAGACTTCTTCTCCTGAGTCCGCCTTCCATTGAAGTTGGTGTATATATACCGGCGGAGGTCAGGGTACCTCAACCCAGACTCGAGAAACCTTGGCTGGAGATAGGCCATTATCTCGAGTACCAACTCTTTGTTGGGACTCTCGTTAAAGGCCACGTCCGTTCTCCAGCTAGGCTTTCGGTTGTTAGCCTCAACCAAGTCTGGGTTGTTGGACCTGAAGTTTTGGGTCTTCAGGTAGCGTCTGATGAAGCCCTAATATATTTTTAGAAGGTATTAGACTAGCAATATATTTCAATAGTATATACTCACATACGCGCGGTTGGTTTCCTGCATTTGAGGAGCTTCAAACGCAGCAAGTGCAACCACAGTGGGGGAGAGAGGAGCAGCAGCAACGGGAGCAGCAACAATGAGGGCAGCAACAATGGGGGCAGCAGCAACGGAAGCAGCAGCAACGGGGGCAGAAGAAGTTGCCCCAGGGACATTTCCAAAACCATCCAAGATGGCAATGGTACTGGCACCATCTTGGATGATAACACCAAGCCTGGTGTCCATGGTGGCTAGCCTGGTGCCAACAGAACGCACCTCTCCAGTCACATTGGACAAACCAGCCTCCACACTGGTCAATCTGTCCATCAATTCCCTGAACTCGTCGGTTGTTCGAGGAGCAATTGCACGTCTGTTTGCCATAATCTACAAAATATCAAATAATAATTTTCAATTGTTAATTGTCTTTATTTCATGGGATCTCATATAAAATATGTAATGTCTTATACATACAATTGATATTTGTTTTATTGAAAGGTTTTGGGAAGCAGAAGGGTGTGTTGTGTGTGAACAGGCCTTTGAGAATATAAAATACAGAGTATTTATAAAAAAAGAGTTTGATGAGCGGATCCAAACACTTCTTGTACACACTAATGAATGGCTCCATTTGTTTTTAGATTCTATCCATTACACCTATTCTGTCTCTGTTTCAAATTATATATCCTTGTATTCTTTTCTTTTTTGCTCTTTTTTCCTTTCCCTCGTTTCCTATATCCGGGCCCATTTTTTCTTTCTTTTTTACACCTCTTTACACTAAAAAATTGGCGGCTTCTTTATAAACATGCGCTCATTCCAATACATCCTGCCTGCATTGCTCATCCAAACAATCTGTGGTCAGTTGAATGTGCCTTTAGCATCTCGCAAATTATCCTGACTCTCTTTTTTTATTTTATAGACCTCCTCAACTCACACAGCTTTATTATATGGTTCAATCATCAATATTGGGCTAAAAAATCTTTTTGTGTCAAACGATTTTCTATTCTAACGTTGCTTATTTTATTGTAGACCACACCACCAATCACCCCATCTACCTCTTCCTTCATGTACGATTGTAATCATAATGGTAATATCTTTTTTTGGTCTTTATATTTTTTATAATATTATTCTGATCCTCTCTTTTTATCTTATAGCCTTCCGCCACTCACACAGTCTATTATATTGGTATCGTCATCAGTGTCATGGTAAAAAGAACCTTTTGGTGTCAAACTTTTTTTCTCTAACGTTGTTTATTCTACTTGGGTCACCCCCATCACACCCTGTCCGTCTCTTCCATCATCTACAACTGGTTATCATAATGGTAATGCCATTTCTTGGTCTATACTTTTCTATAATATTATTGTTATTCTCTCTTTTTATTTTATAGACATATTCTGTTCACACGCCTATTATATGGTATGGTCATCAGTGGCATGGTAAAAAATCGTGTCAAATAATTTTCCCCTTTAACGTTTCTTATTCTACTATAGACCGCCGCCATCAATCACCCCATCTGGCTCCCCCATCATCCTCAACTGTTATCATAATGGTAATGCTGTCTCTTAGTCTTTCTACTTTCCATAACACTATTCTGATTCTCTCTTTTTATATTATAGATCTCCTCTACTCAAACGGTCTATTATATGGTATCGTCATTGATGGCTTGGTAAAAAATATTTTCGTGTCAAACTATTTTATCCTCTAACGTTTCTTATTCTACTATAGACCGCCGCCATCAATCACCCCATCTGGCTCCCCCATCATCCTCAACTGTTATCATAACAGTAATACTGTCTCTTAGTCTTTCTACTTTCCATAACACTATTCTGATTCTCTCTTTTTATCTTATAGACCTCCTCTACTCAAACGGTCTATTATATGGTATCGTCATTGGTGGCTTGGTAAAAAATATTTTCGTGTCAAACTATTTTATCCTCTAATGTTTCTTATTCTACTATAGACCGCCGCCATCAATCACCCCATCTGGCTTCCCCATCATCCTCAACTGTTATCATAATGGTAATGCTGTCTCTTAGTCTTTATACTTTCCATAACACTATTCTGATTCTCTCTTTTTATCTTATAGACCTCCTCTACTCAAACGGTCTATTATATGGTATCATCATTGGTGGCTTGGTAAAAACTCTTCGTGTCAAACTATTTTCTCCTTTAACGTTTCTTATTCTACTATAGACCGCCGCCATCACTGTCCACCCCATCTGGCCCCTTCATCATCTACGACTGGTTATCATAATGGTAATGCCTTTTCTTGGTCTTTATCTCTTTCCATAATATTATTCTGGCTATTTACTAATATTGTTCTATACTCTTAATAAGAATCTATTGTTGGTCATCACGTAACATCCCTCTACTTAATTGTCAACTCTGTTTCTGGTATGTAAATCGATTATTCTATTACCCAATTCACCCATACTAATTTACTTTACCCCATCTCTAGTCAATCTAATCATACAAGATGCCATGCCATGCCGCACAACTCAGCCCCACTTTGTCCGTTCTTATCCATCCCTTACAATGTAAGTATAAAATACCTCGCATCTTGAACAACACCCGCACTCTTGAATATATGTCACTAATATAACTTTTATTGTATTAGAATACTGCCGCAACCACCCAAATCGCCGTCGGTCCCTATTTTCAGGTATTGTTCAGTAGTGAAGCACCCGATCCAAGTAGTATCAAGTAGGCCGGTAGAAGCGGCAAGGATAAACAGTAATAGTATTAGAGCTTGTGTACAGAGCCATTCTATTCTTTCCAATAAACACAAATATAAACCATAAACCTAATAAGTACGGGGTATAAAACAATGGGGGGATCATTCTATGCTTGATTGCACAGTAATAGTATTCGATGATTGGTTAATTGCTTGAGGATATCCTTGATACCATGGAGAAAGCCAGCTTCTCCCCAACTTTATTTGCTGTGTGTAATCGTCTTTTCAATTTATAAACACATAATCTATTACACTAAAAACATAGTTTTAAGCACAAAAATCTGGTAAACACCAAAAATCTATATGCAGAAAAAGCTAACGAACCCTACTCTCCCAAAAGTTTTCAACTTTGCACCTGTATGAGATTCGACTTTGAGCCCAGGAGAAACCTTGCTTACTCCCATACTCGTAGTATTCTGTTCTCCCCTGAAAACCTAAACTTTTCCCCTATTTATTTCTGGTTATATACATGGTTTTACCCCACAGTTTTTGCAGTGTACAATATGTCTTCTATTACTCAACTTCGCAACGAGGCCTGTTATTGCACTAAATGCAATGGTAACGCCCAAGGTTACAGTCTGGTAACAAAGAGAACCTCTCAGCGTCATAATAAGAGAGCAAGAATTGACGAACTTGAAAGAATTGTGATGGGTATGATGATTTTGGTATTGTTTTTTGGCCCTTGTATAATAACACGGTTTTTTATTAAACACAGAAAGACAAAGAGAAATGGTGGAGATTGATATTGAACGTAAGGAATATTTATTTGAAGAGCAGCAGATAGTAACAAGCTATTGTATTCTATATGTAGCTATCACAACCCATCAATCCGGTTCTATGGAAAGACAGAATGATTTTTCCCACTCACCCGTCGTGGAATCTGAGCTGATGCTGGATGGCGATGATTCAGCTGCCAATGAGGTGAATGGCAATGACAGCAACAATGAAGAGGAGAGCGATGCCAAAGACAGTGATGGTGACGACGTCGAGGAGATTGAAGTCGAGGATCTTAGCAGTGAAGGCGAGTGTTGAATAAAGAAAAAAGAACCTGAAAAAATTGAGTGTTAATAATTATCATTTTAAAATAGACCCCTTTTCCTCCCCTGAGATGCCAGAGAATCCAGTGCACAGGTCCATTGCCATATTCGTGGTCCTGTTTGCATCCCGATACGTGGTCAACAAGGGTGCTGTTGTCTTGATCGAGTTCATCAACGAGCTCTTGAAGATCTACGAGCAGGATTTCCAATTGCCCTCTAGCCTTCCTGGTCTCCAAAAGATGACGGGTTTCTCAGCCTTGACCAAAGGAATAAAGAAATCTGTTGTGTGCCAGGATTGCCACAAGGTGTACGAGGAAGCTGGGTCTGTTCCTGAGTTCTGTAACTCATCCAAGGTTGGTTCCCGCTCTTCCTGTGGGTGCAAGTTGATGAAGGCGTCCTCTTCTGGTACTTTGGTTCCAAGACGCCAATTCCACTATCAGTCCGTCAAGCAGGCGTTGAGTGTCCTTTTCCTCCGCCCGGATTTTGAGGCCAATATCCGCCATTGGAACAAAGAGCTTAAGGTCATGGACACCATGTGCGATGTGTACAATGGTGCCATGTGGAAGGACCTGAAGGATAAGGATGGTGTCTCCTTTGTCGCTGACCCACGTTCATTGATGCTGACATTGAACATCGATTGGTTTCAGCCATTCGATGGGGTGACTTATTCCTGTGGAGCAATCTACTTGGCAATAAACAATCTTCCTAGGGCTGAGCGGTTCAAGCCCGAGAATATCATCCTTGTTGGCCTGATGCCTGGGCCAAAGGAGCCAAAATCAGACGAGATAAACAGCTACCTGGAGCCGCTGGTCAATGACCTGAACCAGCTGTACGTTGGTGTTTCCATTCCAACGTTTGAGTGCCCTTCTTCTGTGGTTGTCCGTGCTGCCTTGATGATGGTTGCCTGCGACATCCCTGCTGCCAGGAAGACTAGTGGCTTCACAGCCCATAACAGCACTCGGGCATGCTATAAGTGCAGTCGCAGTTTCTCCCGTCTGGAAGGCACGAGCCATGTGGACTTTCGTGGGTTCGAGTTTGTCAAGTGGAGGCTTGCCAATGGTGAAGAAAACCGGGTGCATGCTGAGGAGTGGAAGAGTGCAAGTACGCCCTCAGAAAGGCACCAGCTGGAGGTCGAAAATGGTGTTCGATGGTCGCAGCTGCACCGCCTTGGATACTTTGATCTAGTACGTGGAACGATCATTGATCCCATGCACAACCTATTCCTGGGTACGGCCAAGAGGATGGTCGAGACATGGACCGCCAGTGGTCTGATCACAGACCGGGATCTTTGTCAGATGCAAAAGGTGGCAGAGACAATGGTGTTGCCTGTGGGATATACCATGTTGAAGACGAAGATCGGAAAGGGGTTTCCCCAAATGAAAGCCGACGAGTGGAAGTCCTGGGTGTTGATTTACTCTCCTGTTCTGCTGCGGCCTGTTCTTTCTGGAACAAAGTTCAAGAATTGGATCAGCTTTGTTGATGCCTGCCGTCTCCTCACCAAGCCTACCATCACTTTTGACGAACTTGATGAGGCCCATAGTCACCTGGAGAAGTTCGGTCGGGAGTGTGAACAACAATACCCTAGTACCATCCTCACCTGCAACATGCACCTACACCTCCATCTTCGCGACACTGTTCGTGATTTTGGACCAGTGTATGGTTATTGGCTCTTTGGGTTCGAGCGATATAATGGGTTGTTGAAGAATGTTGATACAAACAGGAGAGATGGGTTTGAATCAACATACATAAAAAGTTTTACTGAAAATATGTATAAGGGTGATCTTGTGCAAAGACTTACATGTCAGAGCCAAGTCCCCTTCAAAGTACTATTGAAAAAACTCACCTCCTTGTCCAATACTTTTATAGTAGCCCCAGCCCCAGCACCAGCACCTCAACGCCGTTTCCGTCTTGACGCATTCCTGCAAGCCTCGTTGGATGTCAGTCTTACGATTAAGGGTAACGAAGCTCTCCCTCCGTCAGCATTACCTTTACCAACAGCAACAGCAACAACACAGATGGGTGATATCGACTATCCCCATCTCCTAGAATATTACAAGAGAGCATATGACAATGAGCACCTTGTTGACTACCTCCATGCATCTTCATCACCATTCTTTGTCAATGACCGAATCACAAAGATCAAGGCCATTGATCTTCTTGGTCAGACATACAAGGGCAAAGGTGGATCTGGCAGTCGCGGGTCATATATCCAAGCTCTTTTCTGGATTTCGAGGGTAGAAAGACAAACGCGTACACAGGAGAAATCCAATACCTGTTCGCCCACAACTTCGTTCCTCCTCCCAGCCCCTCCAACAGCCGCCCTCATTTCCACCACAAGCAACATGTGTTTGCATTCGTCCACTGGCTTGTTCCAGATCCTGACAATCTCAGACCAGTTGAGCAAGTTGACGTCTGCCTCCCTGGTTTTGCGCCAAACACGTTCGACAGCATCTTGCCAGTGCACAGGATTCTCTTGGAAGTGGCTACGGCCGAATTAAAAATTGAAAACAACGCAAGGATGCTGGTCATTCCACTGCCAAAAAAAATATATGCATAAATACAAATAAAACTTTTCTCTCTCTCTCTCTCCCTTTTAAAGAAGCAAAAAACAAAACAAAGCCAAGTAAAATATACATATAGTCCAAATAGCGCATATGTGAAACAGGGTGAAAATTAAGAGAAAAAGAAAACGTTTTATTGTCTCAGTGACCATTGAGGAAGGGAGGAAGAAAGCCCCTCAGGGACTGCTAAATCCGCAACGCGGCCAAATACTCTTGGGAGCATTTGGCGCACGTTGACACCCAAGCCAAGGAGCGAGTACGAGTCCAACAACTCAATCAACTGATTGAACTAATATACATTCATTAGAATATTATTTTATGATTCAAAAGCAATAAAAAAATTTATTTAAATAATATGTTACCTCATCGCTCCTCCAGCCTGGGCGTACTGTGCGGATCATCCGCCGGCCAGGAACTCCAGGAAACTCATCCTCAGACTCACCCTCAGACATTGCTGCCTTTTGGATGAGTGCTGAGCAATCATTGCCTATCGCATTGTCAATGGCATCCTTGTTGGAGAGGTATGCCATTCGACGGCGATGGAAATGCTAATCAAACATATGTTTAATATTGTTTTTCAATCTCAAGTCTTTTAGATGCTATGCTATTACATACATCAGCTTCCCGGCCGGCTTTTCTGGCACGAGCATTTGCGGCTACCCGTGCCTCAGGAGACGCCCTCTCCTGGCGACGCCTTCCGCAAAGTTCCGGTAGACACTGTCCCGAAGATCCCTTTGGCGCAAGCCAGTGTTGATGAACGTTGGGCCCAGGTAGGCAAGGAGTTCAAGAACCAACTCCTTGTTGGGAGATTCATTGAAATGAACCTCCGTTCTCCACCTGGGCCTGTTGTTGTTGGCTTGCACCATAGCCGGGTTGTTTGACCTGAAATTGGGCCTCCACAGATAGTCTCGTATATGTCGCTATTAAATTTTTATAAGCCAATGAATTGGTAAGCTATTGAGAATATTAATACTTACAAACGCTTCTGTGGCGGCACCAGGGTTATACTCCACCACAGCCGGGATGATGGGAGCTGGGCCAGTGGCAGGGATGGCAACAGGACCAGGAGCAGGGCCAACAATGGTGAATAGCTCCTCACCAAAGGCAGAAGCAAGCTCGGCGGCAGGAACTGCACTGTTGTTGGCAGCCACCAACTCAGCCAAACTGTCAATAGCCTCGACAGTACTGGCGTTGCCTTCGATGCTGGTGCCAATGCGAGAATCTACCCTGACAAGGATGTTTTGAATATCCCGCAAGGTCTCCAACAATTGGAGTTGCTCATCGGTTGAGCGAGAAGTGGGAGTGGATCTTGGTGCCATGGTCTATAGAATATCATATGTTTTCAAAATTAGCTTTATATTCTCTTTATAAATTATAGACTCTACTATTTACATACAAAATACTTGGTTTGCGAGTGCAGGAGGGTCGATTCAATTGTAAATAGATGGTCTTTATATACACAGATGAGTTTAATAAACAGATTCCTAATTACCCTTTGTATACTCTGTATAAATTAATAAAAAAATAATTTTGGATCTCTGCTTGAAATTAAATATCATTTCTTTCTTTCTTTTTGTTCTATCTTCTTATCTCTGTTGTTTTATCTCTACGTGGGTTTCTAATAAGACATTCTTTATACTAACAAATTAATGGCTTCTTTATAAATGTATACTCATCCCAATACATTCTCTCTACATTGCCCATCTAGACTAATCATGGTCAGTTACATGTGCCGGTGCCATCTTGCAAGTTATTCTGATTGTCTCTTTCTATCCTGTAGACCTCTTCCACTTGTACAGCCTATTATATGGTGCCATCATCAGTGCCAGGGTAAATAAAATCTTTTCGTGTCCAATTTCTTTTTTCTCAACGTTTGTTATTCTACAATAGGCCGCCGCCATCACTGTCTACCCCATCTGCCTCCTTCATCATCTACAACTGGTTATCATAATGGTAATGCCGTTTCTTGGTCTTTGTGCTTTTCCCTAATATTATTCTGGCTATTTACTAATACTTTTCTATATTCTTAAAAAGTTATTGTTGGCCGCCATATACCATCCCTCTACTATAATCGCCAGCTCTGTTTTTGGTATGTAAATCGATTTTTCTATCACTCAATTCACCCATATTAATTTATTTTATCCCATCTCTAGTCAATCTAATCATACAAGATGCCATGCCGCACAACTCTGCCCCTCTTTGCCCATTCTTATCCAATCCTTGCAATGTAAGTATAATATCCCTTGCATCTTGAATAGCACCCGCACTTTTGAATATATGTCACTAATATAACTTTTATTATATCAGAATACTACTGCAACCACCCAAATTGCTGCCGGACCCTATTTTCAGGTATTGTTCAGTAGAGAAGTATCCGATCCAAGTAATATCAAATAGGCTGGTAGAAGCGGCAAGGATAGACAGTAATAGTATTAGAGCTTGTGTATAGAACCATTCTATTCTTTCCAATAAACACAAATATAAACCATAAACCTTTTAAGTACGGGGTATAAAATGATGGAAAGAGTAATTATTGCTTGATTATACAATAATGAGTTTCAAAGAGTGGTCAATACTGGCAGTTTGAATGGGTAAACAATAATAAACCCTCACTATTAGCATATGAAAAACAACAATAAGATCGCCCTTTCAAGATGTAAACACAATACCTGTACACCAAAAACATAATGTCGGATGTAACAATTGAGTATATCAAGTCAGTTAAGCATGTCAAAAATGCTAACAAACCTTTGTTCCGTTCGCTGTCACAACTTTTACCATGTTTATTTCGAGTCTTACAACCTGATAGGAACCTAGGTTCTCCTATCTGTCATATCTGTGTTTTACCATAGAAAATTCACGACTTTTCACATATTTATTTACAGTTTTACACATGATCTACTTTTACCGTTTTCCCAGTGTCTATAAAAGACACCTTATTTTCAATCAATAAACAACATCTATTCTGTGATCAATTTTCTGTCTTGAAAGAAATCTTTGTTTCATTTATCTGAACATTCAATAATTGCCAGTATTTTGGGGCTAAGTTGAACTGTTAGTTTTTGTTTCGAATATTTCTATCACTACAGCGGAAAAAACGGTAGCTAACTACCGTTTTGGTAGCATTACTACCGTTTTTTCCCACCAAAAAAAACGGTAGTAAAGACTTTGTATAAGGCGATTTCGGTAGCTGTTACCATTTTTTTAGTGCGAAAAAAAAGGGTAGTTATGAGGCAGGAATAGGCACAGCTACCGTTTTTTTATCCAACCAAAATCGTTTCTTTATATACTATAGCCTCTCTTTTATATTACTTTATATACTAGCACCCATTCTTTTTTTACTGCCATTTATTTGAAATAATGGTTTATTTTTTATTATAATTTCGATTTATTTCAAATAATATTAAAATATATATAATAATAATATAGAAACACCAAAAGCAAATACTATTTAATATTATAAAATGTATATGGTACAAACCTTTTACTCAATCTATACACGATGCCAACAACATGTTGTTATGACTTGGATGGCCTTTGGTCTTCACCGATTGCTATAAAAATATTGTGGTCAGAGAATGAAGCAATCAAATAAACTGAGCTTATTATTTTGGATAGCATACCAGTATACGTTGTGCTTGTCAATCGGCGTGCCAAGCATCTTGTTATGGATCACTGTCATGACTTGGATAGCACCTTTGGTCTTCATCGATTGCTATAAAAATATTGTGGTCAGAGAATGAAGCAATCAAATAAACCGAATATATTGTTTTGGGTAGCATACCAGTATATATTGTGCTTGTTAATCAGCGTGCCAAGCATCTTGTTGTGAATCACTGTCATGACTTGGAAGGCCTTTGGTCTTCATCAATTGCTATAAAGATATCGTGGTCAGAGAATGAAGCGATCAAATAAACCAAGCATATTGTTTTGGATAGCATACCAGTATATATTGTGCTTGTTAATCGGTATACCAAGCATCTCTTGAATTAATGCCACTATATGAAATGTACAGATGTAAATACTAGATGCAGTAGAAGGAGAATAGAGAATGCGCAATATGATTAATTAAAGAGTGTAAACATATTATAATATTCTTACCATAGAAAATATATTGCTGTAAAGTCAGCTCATAAGATTTAAAACTAATTTGAATATAATGGTAATTGGCAGAATGAGTACATCATTAAGAAAACAATATGCATATTCTACAGAGATTCCCAGGTGGGGAGGTGGGGAACGACAAACTTTAGTGTAATATAGCTGTAAAAAATTTTCACCTTTTTTTAGTGTCTGAAAAATTATGAGATGAGTGTTTCATTCCTTGATTAAAGATAGCAGAGCTGAAGATGTGGTATACAAGATTCCAATCAGATGTTTATGTCATTGACAACCTTACATAAGGGAGGGTCATTTAGTTTTACTTCAAAAAAGTAGAGCAAAGAAAAGAAAAGAAATATAAACTAACCTCGGTGTAATACAGCTATAAAAAAATTTCATTTTTTTTGGTGCTTGAAAAAGGGTGAGATGTGTGTTTCATTCCTAGATTAAAAACAACAGAGCTGAAGATGTGGTATACAAGATGCCAATCAGGCATTTATTAAGGTGGCAATCTTACATGATGGAGAGTTATTCGATTTTATTTCAAAGGAGAGGACCAAAGCAAAGATAAAACAGCTAAAGGAAAAGAGGAAAAGAAAAAGTGCACTAAAACATATACTAAAAATATGAGAAAACCAATAAGAGCAGCCTAAAGAATATTAAAGACTTAGTCTGTTTCTCTTAGATGAAGGCTCATTGCTCATTCCTAGTGGTGTAAACCTATATCAAACAGTAGAAATATTATATTAATATTAAATTGAGAATAGATGAGCAACAAAAAAAGCTCTAACTTATAGTACATCTGTCATGATTGGGGATTCAGCCTCGTCATCTGTTTGAAATACCTCATCTTCCGAAAGAAAAGAACTGCTTGCTCTTTCCTGCTATAACATAATAAAAATATTGTATTAATTATAATGTATATTCAAATGTTTGTTAATTAATAAACTTGCCTGGCTGTTCTCTGCTATTTTTCTCTTACAAGTCTGGTTTGCACTCTTAAAGGTGTCTTGAAGAAGATTCTTGGCACACCACATTCTTTTGCACTTGTAAATGTGGAGTGCTATTGTCCTAGCCGTGCCTCACTGGCCACAATCATTGATGACAGGTACGTTGATTTTGTCATCATTGACCAAGAAGTGTCTTTGCTGCTGTTGCTATTATTAGTCAAATAATCTCTTACCTACCCATGGAAAAAGTAATTAGAGTATACTCCAAGCTTATCACGTCAAACTTGACGGGCGGTAGAAATGCCAGTTTGCTTGTTGAGCGCTTTGCTGTTCATAGCTTTGTCAGTTCAGCAAACAGCTCTCAGAATTATCCTAGTACAAGTCAGCCGTCCACATATAATGAAGCAAGTTTCTTAGATCTTCCAGATGGTGTAAGTGCTGCCCAGCTATGGGAGCCATTCAACTGACATGCCAGCTTGAATGATGATGACTTGGAAGGTGTCAGCAGCCCTGTTGTCAAGAATACTTTGGCAAAGTACTATGTGCGAAACAGTGGTATGGACAGTATTGAACTTGATGACCCGACGATTGTTGTTGCTTCTCGTCTTTGGAAAAATTCAACCGTACATTCTTCATGTATGTACCGAAGAATAAAAAACGAGACCAGACGTGGCAATCATCATGTGATGTTCACCTGTCCATACAGAAAGTGAGTATTGGTATTAGTCAAAATACAAAATAGAGATCACTCGCATTTTTTATATTTTTATCTAGCCGTCGCAATATAACTATTCAAAGCTGGTTTGTTGGCACCGTGGAATTTTATTTTGAGCATAAAGAGGTTGATGGCACACCGCACTTTCTGGCATTCATTGAAGTGATGAAAGAGCATGGTACAGCAGCCCATGACTCATCTGTGCCAATTGTAATACGGCGGTCACACAGCTCAACTGGACAAACAACCCAGCCAAAATATGCTGTTAATGTGGATGACATTCAGCATCAAGTTGGGCTCATCCAGTACCCTCCGAGTAGTAATCAGTTCTTTATCATTGCACCATATTACGTGTTTAATGACAATCTGCGTGTGACCATGGGGAACCTTGCCACTTTATAAAAATTTTCTTTTTTTTTCTTTCTTTATAAATATCAATACCAAATAAAATAAAATAAAATGGCTAATAATGTCAAAAACAAAAAAATTGTTTCAAAAAACGGTAGCATAACTACCGTTTTGTTCACAGGCGAAAAATTATTTTTCTCAAAAATGCGCAACATCTTTAACACCAAATAAAATGCTCATTTCAATAAACAAGGTTGCCTAAAAACTTACGAGCCCTTTCTATGGTACTACAACTACCTCATTGCCTGATGAAAAGACATTCCATGCAACTTTTATGATTTGGGATCGATGACATTACCTTTCAACCACAATCTGCAGAGATAAAGTGCTCTAATAAATATTAATGTCATATAAAATAAAATAAAATGGCTAATAATATCAAAAACAAAAAATTGGTTTCAAAAAAACGGTAGTTATGCTACCGTTTTGTTCACACAGGCGAAAAATTATTTTTCTCAAAAATGCGCAACATCGTTAACACCAAATAAAATGCTCATTTCAATAAATAACGTTGCCTAAAAACTTACGAGCCCTTTCTATGGTACTACAACTACCTCATTGCCAGAGGAAAAGAGATTCCATGCAACTTTTATGAATCGGCATCGATGACATTACCTTTCAACCACAATCTGCGGAGAAAAAGCAGTCTAAAATCGGAAAAAACGACAGTTATGTTACCGTTTTAGTAGCTGTTCCCACTCCTCTCGCCGTAGTGAGTTACATGTCAAGCGTGCACCAACTTTTGTGAAAACACAGCGAGGGGGGACAGACTGGTTCTCTTCATATACTGCATGACAATTGGGGCAGGCTACGCATCTCCTGATACCATTGGCAATTGCAGAATATCCTGTCATTCTTTGCAGACCAAGAAGACTGGATGGGAGCTGGAAATCCTGCTCGTAAATCGTCAAGAGTGTGTTGATGAACTCGATCAAGACAACAGCACCCTTGTTGACCACATAGCGGGATGCAAAGAGGACAACAAAAACGGCGATAAACCTGTGCACAGGATTTTCAGGCATATTGGGGGTTGGGAAAGGGTCTATTTTAAAATCGAAAAAATTAGTATTCAATTTTTTTCAGGCTTTTTTCTTTGCTGCTTTCTCTTTGCTTTTGGCTATTCAACACACACCTTCACTGTCAAATTCCTCAACCGCAATCTCAACTACATCTTCGCCTTCATCTTCTTCATCATCACTTTCATCATCGCGTTCGCCATCAGCATTGGCCTCATTAGCAACTGAATCGCCCTCATCCAGCATTACATCGGCATCCCAAAAAGGTGAGTTGGTCTGACCATCCAATACATCCGAGGGTCCAGACTGTTGAGTAGAAATGGCCGCTTATAGAATATAATAGTTTCTTAGTCTCTACTTTTTTTCAAATAAACTTTTCTTACATTGAATATCAATATCCATGTCTGCTTGAGTGTCTGTGTTTCATACCGCCAAAATTATTATACAATACATAAAAATAAACACTGAAATTATCATACCCATCTCATTTGAGTTGCTCTGTTCAATTCTTGCTCTCTTGCTATGACGCTGAGTAGTTCGGCTTGCTACCAATGTGTAGCCTTGGCCATTGTTGTTGCATCTATTGCAATAACACTTGGTGTTGTAAAAAGTATTTGAAGATGACATTGTGTTTGTGTTTATAATGTTAAAACAAAAAGGAAACGAGTGTTACATATACTTTATTTATTATTATTTTATAGTGGTAAAAAAGCAATGTTGTTTTATTCTTTTTAATCAAGCCAATGGGGTCAAGCAAAAGAACGTTTTTAATCAGAATACAAAAAAAGGTGTTGAGCTGCAAATTTGCCCTAATTTTCCTCAGGTAGACAGCTTTGCCCACACATGAGTATTCAGACCCATTTTTCCAGTGATAGAGTTGAATGAGTTTGCCTTTGCCTGAGGGGATTATCAAAATATCTTGCCAGTGCACCGAATCTTGCTGTCGGTTGCCATTGGTGAGCATACAACTGAGACAGGAAATGTTAAGATGATTGTTGCTCCTGTTCTTAGAAAAATATATGCTTAAAAATAAATATCTTTACCTATCCTTATCTCACAAAAGTATCTGCAGCAAAAGATAGCCAAAAAATATAAAACATAAAATAGATAGTTTATTCATTATTTATTGTCCACGCGGCCAATGGGACTGCTAAATCCTTTGGTACATCCTTTTGATGAACTACTCGGACGCATTTCAAAATGGAGCTTCCCTTTTTCTTTAGTGACTGGGAAGCAAAATCATCAACAAGATCTATAAAAGTCTGGAGCTATTGAATATAATAAGGTGTATCAATAAAAGATATAGAATTTTAATATGAAAAACTATGCTAAAATAATTACCTCATCACTTCTCCAGCTAGGGTGAAAGGCCTTTACCTTATCTTCTCCATCAGTCTCATCTTCAGACATGGTTTCCTTTTGGAGAGCATGGTCGCAATTTTTTCTGCCCATCTCTCTGTCAATCTGGTCTCTGTACTTGTTGTATGCCTTGATTCGGCGACAAAGAATCTGTATATTAAGTGTGTAAGAAAATAACAGTTTTATATTGATTAAAATATAAACTTACCGTAACAGTTCGCTGTTGTCTTCTGCATGCAAGTCTTTTTCTGTCTGCAGCCTCTGGGGTTTGCTGGCGCTGGCACACCTGGTTGACAAAATGGTTTTTTACCATTTTGGCAAGATCATTCAAAGGGATCGCCTTTCCTGCCTCTTGTCTTCCCAAGTAGGTGATCAGCCTTATGGCCAGTGCATTGTTATAGCTACTGTTGTAGTAGCTAGTCAAGGACCACCCTTGCTTGGCATCATTCTCCATTATCTTGACAGGGTTGTCACTGGTGAAGTTCAGGTGCTTGATATAGCCATTGATTAATTTCTATAAATTGGTTTTAGATACTCTTCTTATTGATTTTATGTCTAGTCAAGACTTACTGAGATCTTTGGATATCTCTTTCCAACAACATAGGGTTCCTCACCCCAAGGTACCAAACTGGCCACTGCAATTGTTCTTGCAGGAGTATTTCCACCAGACAAAATATCCTTGATGCTGATCTGGCCAGTGACAAGTCTATCAATGACCTTCTCAAGCTGCAAAATTGACGTCTTGCAATCACCCACTTCACTTGCAATTGTCTTGTTTTGATTTTCAAGAGAATCCATCTTGATATTTGCCAAGTTTAGCAAGCTACGGATTTCATTATCATCCTGGTAATTGGATGTCTCTTCTGCTGTTACAGTGGCCGAAGTAGATGCAGTGGTAAGTTCACTGTTCTGGACATTAGCCATAGCACTACGCATAATAGATGCATAGATAGGACTACTGGTAGAGATTTTGTAGATGTCAAAGTTGTTCATTTTCTAAATGAATAAATGTTTAAATGACAATTATTAATATTTTATCTTTATGATATTTTAATGTTTCTTACAAGTAAAGAAGTATAATGAACTGTTACTGATGTTTATTCTACAATATATAATCATATTTTACAATGACTTGCTTAAAACTAATTAGTGTCTTTTATTGATTAAATAAAGCGTCTAACTGTAAAATGAAAATGACGATTATATTATGTTTTTGGGATTATTGATTTTAGAGACTGCACTTTTTTTAGGGGTAAACTACCTTGGAACTCAAATTATTTTTTGTTCTTTCTCTTTTGCCTCTTGCTCTTATACACATACTGGTAATTATTTTATTCTTATTATTTTATGTAATTACTTAACAATTTTGCCATTATCTTTACAGATCATCAACAAGCTTCTTCTCTTTGGTCATTTTACATGGTTTAATAACATAAAATAATATTTGCTCAAAGCTTCTCTTTACTAATGAATTGATGTCTCCAGTCATCACGGCTTTGCATGTCACTCAATCTTGTAATCAAACATCATGGTAAGCTATTATATTATTACAAATTATATATATCTCTTTACTTATACATATATAACTATGTTCTATTCTCTATTAGATATATTAAGAATCTCATCCGCATGCCTGAACAAACAATCACACAGGTAAGAAAACCGCTGATAATATAGTATATATAAATATCTAGAATACTAATAACTTTACAATTCTTAGACAATCTCAACTGACAGCTAATATGCTGAGATATTCTCATGAATCTATCAAGTAGTCCATCTACTCACGATATCAACATTGTAAGTACAACAGCAAATAATTTGATCCATTATGATTATTTAATTAATCTTTGCTCCTATTACTATTAAATAGCACCATTCTTCTCCAAGACAGTACCCAATATCTATCAGGTAGGAACTTGTTGGTCTTGCTAGATGCAAAATATCAAACAATACTCTAGAAATAGCATATATATTATTATTATATGATTAGAGCATTCATCTAGAAATATATATATTTAATAAATAAAAAATAAATAAAAAACAATTTATTTTTTAAAAATCAACAAATGAGACTTGTATGTAAACGTATGATACGGTGCTTTTCAGTCTAAAAGACATTATTTCTCTTTGCTTTTCAGTCTAAAGACATTATTTCCCTTTGCTTTTCAGTCTAAAGATATTATTTCCCTTTTCTTTTCAGTCTAAAGACACTATTTCCCTTTGCTTTTCAGCCTAAAGAGATGAGTTACTGAGGTTAAAAGTAAAGGATATGAATAGATTGTAAATCACGATATTGCAATTAGCTTTATATGGCACAAAATACAATAAATAATAGGCTTACTTGACACGAAATATAAAATAAACTAGACCTCTTTAATAACAGAAAAGTTGGGGGGTATCAAAGGTTTTTAAAGCGGAACTAAAGACCTATTTCTCTGATAGACCAGGCGTCATTCCCTATAGTATCATTCATATTTGTATGGTGGAGAAATATAGATTGAAATAACAATAAATCGATGATGGTACTTTAATACTACAGATATTTCTCCACCATAAAATTGTATACTTTTTCCAGTGACAAGAAGTGTCCAAGAAGATAGACGAAGAGAGAGAAAGAGTAGAGAGAGAGAAAGAGTAGAGAGAGAGAGAGAGAGAGAGAGAGAGAGAGAGAGAGAGAGAGAGAGAGAGAGATTCTGACATAAATATCCAACAATTCATAGCTTAGCAAGCAAATGGAATTGTTCTTCAGGAAGAAACGTAGAAGCAAATGTAAGAGAAAGTTGTAAAGGGTTTAATTTGATCATTTATTTTGTTAGATCTTGGTTGGTATTTATATTAATTAAAATGGAAGAAATCGGGAAAGGTTGCTTAGTAAAAATATGGAGTGCTCACTCTTGAAAAAGGGTGGCATGCCAATTGTTAAGAAGATGGTGTGCTTTCGATATGGACAGAAGACGGAGAACCACAAACACGGCGTGACAATGGTCCCCCTACAAGTCTAAGTCCGTATAAGAAAGCACCTAAGGAAAAAGAAGAAAAAGAAATAAGATACAAGTTTATGAAGTTTGTTCTAACCAGGCTTGATAATTGGCTTCGGCTCGACGAGTTTGTCTTTCGGGCACCATCTCATGTCGCAATTGAAAGGGGATAAGAACATCACCATTTACTGGGCCTCCAAGTCTTCTTCGGTTTGGGCCGACTAGAATGTATGTGCCGGTCTTGCTTACTTCTACAACTGTCATTGGTCCTAGCCACCTGTCCAAGAGCTTGGTTCTGGGGACTGGGTCTTTCATTAGGACTTGTTTGCCAGCTTTGAACGGCTTCCTAGGTCTTACTCGAAGGTCATACCGGCCTTTGTCTGCCATCTGTCTTGTTTTGGTATGCCTGATTGCTTTGCCTTGAAGTCCTTCAGTAAACCCTTGAATGGTCTTGATTCTAGTTGCCACCAAATCTTCCAGATTAGCTTCCTGGAAAGGGGCCTGGGGGGCTGACTAAGTTGCTGGGGTCCTCACGGAATATCCATACAATAGTTCCAAAGGGGAATGTCCGGTTGTATGATTGACAGTGGTTCTCAGGGCTAACAGTGCTGGATTGACAAATTCATCCCAATGATCCTTAGCATCCGCATCTCTTGTAAGCTTGGCTAATGTCTGGACTAGGGACTGATTGGTTCTTTCACATAATCTGTTAGTTTGGGGGCGGTAAGCAGTCGTGGTAACATGGCGACAATCAAGAAGAGCCAAAAACTCATGGATAAAGCCAGATGTAAAGTTACTTCCTCTGTCTGTCAATATGAATGACGGGACTCCACGGAAGACTACCACTAGGTCATACAGGAATTTTGCTGTAGTTTTGTCTGTTATGTCCTTGACTGGAGCTGCTATAGGCCAACGAGTTAAGTAGTCGACTGCCACCAAGATGTATTTGAAACCTTTCTTAGATGGAGGGATAGGTCCAACGGCATCACATCCAATCATGTGAAACGGGCAGACTGGAGTGGGAACTGGTTGAGAAGGTTGAGTGCATTGATGAGATCGCCAAGAGCAGACTTGGCAGGTGACACAGGATCGGACTACATCTTGTACCAGAGGAAAAAGACTGGGTCCTGTGTATTGGACTTTTAGTTGTCACCATGTGCCTTTCGATCCAGAATGGCTTTCCTCATGAACTCGAGTAATAACCTGTTGGGCGTTTCCTTGGTGTAGAAGCTCCTTAGGTAGGCTGGTTTGCTTATCTTTTTCAAAAATATTGTCCTTGAAAATATAGTACTTGCTAGCTTGTCTCCAGATAGTATGCTTGGTAGTCTGGCTTGTCAGTGGTTGATAAGTCCCTTGTTTGAGATATTTCATCACTCCAAGATACAGTGGGTAATCCATTTGTTATGAGAAAAATGTGGGTAAAAATATGAATGTAATGATACGGGTAAAAATAAAGATAAAGAATAATGAGAAATAAGAAATATTGAGGCAATTGTTGTAAGAAAATAAAGAAATAAGAAATACAAGGAGATAAAAACGAGGATTTATATAAAAATCCTCAGAAGAGAATTGTGAGAGTAATCAGGGAATAAAGGTCAAGGAAGAAGCATGCCAAACAAGAAGAAGATAGAAATCTCCTGACTAATGAGTGGGAAGTAGTCGGGAGAGAGCATCGGCTGGATTTGCATGGCCTGGCTTGTATTGGATTTGGAAATCATAGCTCATCAGAGCGGCTGCCTATCGGGAAAGCTTGGGAGAAGGAGACTGATTGTTCAGAATGAACACCAAGGCAGCATGATCTGTTCTCAAGACAAAGGTCCTTCCAGCAATGTAGTGCCTAAATTGCCCTGTTCCCCAAACCAAGGCTAGAGCTTCCAAGTGAGTTGCCGCGTAGTTTCTTTCAGATCCACGAAGAGCTCGAGATCCATATGCTATGACCGTCTCTTGCTCCATATTATCCCTTGGGGCTTGAGAGAGTACTGCTCCTAAACCACGAGTGGAAGCGTCAGTGGTTAGGATTTGCACCTTGTCCTTGTCCGGAAAGTCCAGGATTGGAGGTTGAACCAAAGCATTGCATAAGAATTCAAAGGATGTCTGTTGCTTCCTGGACCACACGAAGGGAACACCTTTCCTCAAGAGGTGAGTAAGGGGCTGGGCAATGGCGGTGTAGGAGGGCACAAATTGACGGTAGTAGCCGGCCATCCCAAGGAAGGTGTGGACATCGTTTGTAGTAGACGGAACAGTCAGGGCCAGAAGTTTATCAACATTACGGTTGCAATGCATCAAGCCTTGACTCGAGACAACATGTCCTAGGTACTCCACGGAGTGTTGGGCAAAGAGACACTTACTCCTCTTCAAACGCAAGTTGGCAGCCTTGCAGGCGTTGAAGACGAGCTCCAGGTGATGAACATGTTCCTTTAGGGTCTTGGAGAAAACGATAACATCGTCAATGAAAACATATGCAAAATCTCCAATATAGGAACCAAGTATGCTGGACATTGTTCATTGAAAAGTTGAGGGGGCAGACGTGAGGCCAAATGGCATGATGGTAAACTCAAAAGTACCCTGCCTGGTCACAAATCCTGTCTTCTCAATGTCCTTCGCAGCTACAGGGACTTGCCAAAAACCGCTTGCGGCATCCAGGGTAGAGAACCAAACTGCGCCACCAAGAGAATCAAGGAGATCATCAATATGAGGAAGTGGGTAGGCATCCTTGATTGTAATCTGGTTTAGTCGCTGGTAGTCCACAACAAGACAAAGAGTACCATCTCGTTTTCTCACAAAGAAAACTGGTGACGTCCAAAGGCCCTTGGATGGTTGGATGAGTCCTAGTTTCAATACACTGGAAAAACCCCTCGATTTCACCTAGTATAAATAGTGCAGATGGGTACTAGAAACATAGAGCTTTTTTCATCTCAGACATTATTTTTTTTAAAAATAAAAAGTATAATTTTGATGCATCCTATTGGTTCGGGCAAAGGATCAAAGAACAATAGCCTTTTTCTTGTCTATAAAATGACAGCAAATAAAAATATGTAGCACTTGTTTCCTTTTTTATCTCACAATCAAATAATATAAACTATGTCTTCTATTTCCGCACAAAACACCACCACCTGTTACTGCAACAATTGCAGCAATAACCAGCAAGGATTCACTATTGTATCCAAGCGCACTTACCAATGCCATAGTAAGAGAGCAAGAACTGAAGAAACTGGCGAATTTGAGAGCAGTATGTATACTAGTGTTAATTTTCATTTACTGCGCAATAATAACTTATATTTTTCAATTGAACTCAGGCACACAAAGTGATATGATGGATTTGGATGTTGAGAGTAAAATATATTTATTTGAAAACCAGTGCA
The DNA here is from genome assembly GCA_022702545.1 of Phycomyces nitens. Classification (NCBI taxonomy): domain Eukaryota; kingdom Fungi; phylum Mucoromycota; class Mucoromycetes; order Mucorales; family Phycomycetaceae; genus Phycomyces; species Phycomyces nitens. The sequence continues at coordinate 518,451 of JAHRBC010000001.1, forward strand.
GAGTAATAAACTAATCTAACCCATATTTGCAGCAATACCGATTATTGAATCCAAATCCGTGGCAGTTGACAGTCAGCCCAACTTACCTTTTGGGGATTATGACCAAATGGTTGATGCCAATCAACTTGACAATGAGGTCAATGGCGATGGTGCCGAAATCACCAACAACTCTGACAATGACAGTGATGATGAAGCTGATGTCGAGGAGATTGAGGTTGAGGAGTTTGATAGTGAAGGTCAGTATTGAATAGCTATACAAAAGCAAGCAAAAATTGAGTGTTAATAATTTTCCTTTTTAAATAATAGACCCTTTTGCTACTCCTGGTATGCCCAAAAACCCAGTGCACAGAGCAATTGCCATTTTCGTTGTTCTGTTTGCATCCCATTATGTGGTCAATAAGGGTGCTGTTGTCTTGATTGAGTTCATCAACAAACTCTTGATGATTTACGGACAGGACTTCCAATTGCCCTCAAGCCTTTCTGGTCTCCAAAGCATGATGGGTTTCACTGCCTTGACCAAGGGTGTAAAGAGATTCGTTGTGTGCCAGGATTGCCACACGGTGTATGAGGAAGCTGGGTCTGCTCCACTTCAGTGCGATTCTGCCAAGCTCGGTTCCCGTTCTCCATGTGGTTGCCAACTTATGAAGCAATCGTCATCTGGTGCTTTGGTTGCCAAGAGATCGTACATGTATCAGTCCGTCAAGCAGGCGTTGAGAGTCCTTTTCCTCCACCCGGATTTCGAAAGCAAGATCAGACAATGGAACCAGAAGTTGAAGATCGTTGATACAATGTGCGACGTTTATGATGGTGCGATGTGGAAGGGGTTGAAGGACAAGAACGGCATTCCCTTTGTTGAAGACTCGCGCTCACTCATGTTGACTCTCAACATTGATTGGTTTCAGCCATTCGATGGTATCACTCATTCCTCTGGAGCCATTTACCTGGCAATCAACAATTTGCCTCGAGAGGATAGGTTCAAGGCAGAAAACATGATTCTTGTTGGTCTGATGCCTGGGCCAAAGGAACCAAGATCAGAGGAGATTAACAACTACCTCAAGCCCTTGGTTGACAAGTTGGAGCAGCTGTATATTGGAATGGTCATTCCAAGTTATGAAAACCCAACTGGAGTAACTGTCCATGCTGCACTTTTCATGGTTGCATGTGATATCCCTGCTGCCAGGAAAACCAGTGGATTCACGTCTCATAACAGTACCCATGCATGCTACAAATGCAGTTGTAGTTTCTCTCGCTTGGAAGGGACAAAAAATGTCGATTTTTGTGGTTTTGATTTCTGTGTGTGGAGACTTCACTGCAAAAATCAATTTAAATCATAATTTAATAGTTATCTGGAATTATCAATAACATGAGTAAAAATATTTATAACTCAGGCAAAATCTTGCATTAACAATAGAGATTGATTTGAATGTTTTTATTGGCTGAATGATATTCAATCATCTGATTTAATATTCTCAAGTAAAAAAGTATTTTTTAACTATTAGTACTGGATACTTTGTACTCCTTCTTTACTATACTAAGTAACAAGAAAAATGTCTTCCATTCGTAATTCCAATGAAGTGCAATGCAGATGCTCGAAATGCTCTCGCAATCATTCTGGCTTCACAATGACGAGCAAAAGAACTGCAGCTCGCCATGTCCAAAGCGATGAGGACAAATTGTTTAACAGTCAGATTAATAGTAAATAAGCTACAGAAATATAGACCTTAATAATAATAATACATAATCCAAACCAAATAGCATATTCAAGCCAAGTAAACACCATCAATAATACTATGGAAATAGACCAGGCTGATGAGGGTTTTGAGTGTAATTTTATTTTATTTACCAAAGGGGTATTCAACCGTATTTAAATTGTGTATCCATAGACAATATTTCTTCTCCTGGTACACCTTTACCAATTGAGACTATAGAGTTTCTCTTACCTCTTTCAGTGGAAGAGTCTATTTTTGGAACAGGTGAAGAATATATTGATGCTTTCTCTGACTCTGAAGACTATGAGAAGAGTGATGACAATGAAGAGCAGGACCAGGATGAAGAAACAGGTGCAAAATAAAAAAGGATAATGTTATTACTAAAAGCAATATATTAACATGCGGCTCAATCAAACTATAGATAATTTACCAAACCTCTCTCAAGATCCATGGCACTGACTGATAACAGTGTTCATTGTCATGTTTATATCTTGTTTTGTTGTTGATGAAGGCAGCGTCATTTTGATTACCTTTATCAATTCGGTTCTTGAGCACTATGGCGAGGAATTTCGTCTTCCTACTAGTATTCCTGGCTTGAAGAAAATGAGTGGATTCAGCGACTTGACAAGTGGCGTGTCAAAATATGTAGCATGTGGAAATTGTCATAGTATCTTCAGTGATGTTAATGGAGCTCCTAGTACATGCGACTTCAAGAAACTTGGAAGCAATAGAGAGTGTGGAAATGCATTGTACAAAATCAGCAACAGTAAAACTCTGAGACCAAACCGCACATATGTATATAACTCCCTCAAAACAGCTTTGAAAAAATTGTTCCAGCGCCCTACGTTTGAGAATCAAATCAACAAGTGGAACCGTGGACCAAAGATTGCTGGAACAATGTTTGACGTATACGATGGAAGAATGTGGAAGGAGTTCGTGGATGAAGCTGGTTTACAATTTGTTGCCAAGGAAAGGTCATTGCTGCTCACTCTCAACATCGATTGGTTCCAACCCTTTGATGGGGTGACATATTCCTGTGGAGCAATATACCTGACGATCAACAACCTCCCAAGAGAAGAGCGAAATAAGGCAGAGAATGTCATACTTGTGGGTCTGATGCCTGGACCAAAAGAAGCCAGCACTTCAGAGATAAATAATTATCTTCAGCCTCTTGTTGACGAGCTTAAAGAATTGTACACAGGCATCTATATCAACACCCACACCTGCTCCAAGACTCTGGTCCATGCTGCTCTGCTAATGGTTGCATGTGATATACCTGCTGCAAGAAAAACTTGTGGATTCACTTCGCACAACAGTACAAATGCATGCCATAAGTGTAATCGCCACTTCCATTGGTTTGAAGGTACCAACATCGTTGATTATTCTGGCTTCAAGTTTTCTGAATGGACAGGCAGAACCAAAGAAGAAAATCTGAAGCATGCTATTATGTGGAAGAATGCAGCAACTAATGTGGAGAGAAAACAATTGGAGGTTGAAAACGGGGTTCGCTGGTCAGAGCTTCATCGACTAGGATACTTTGAGCCCGTACGATCAACCATAATTGATCCAATGCACAACCTTTTCCTGGGAACTGCAAAGAGAATGGTTGAAAAATGGTTATTCGACAATCTTCTCAATGACCATGATCTTGTAGAAATGCAAAACGAAGCAAATACCATGACTCTGCCACCAGACTATACCACATTGACTACAAAGATTGGAAAGGGATTTCCTTTCATGAAAGCCAATGAATGGAAATCCTGGTGCTTGATATATTCTCCTGTCGTGCTTAAGTCCAGATTACGCAATGATCTTTTTGTCAACTGGATCCATTTTGTTGATGCATGCCGATTGTTGACAAAGCCAAGTATCACCGATGAAGAGTTAAGCCAAGCTCACAACAGTCTAGAGAAATTCTGCATTGGATGTGAGAAATTGTATGAACCTGATCTTCTATCACCCAATATGCACCTTCACCTTCACCTGAAAGAAACGATCCAAGATTTTGGCCCAATATATGGATACTGGCTTTTTAGCTTCGAACGATACAATGGCCTAATCAAAGGTTTCAACACGAACAAGAAGAATGGCTTTGAAAAAACCTATATGGATAAATTCATTGAAAATGCATCAAAGGGCGATTTTTACAGATCACACCTCACCACCCTCACCAACCCATCTCACCTCTCCCTCTTCCAAAAACTGTCTACCAGTATAACAGAAACCTATGCCACAATCCCTGCCCAAAACAATATGATCACCATATTTCACTTGCCTACGTTTGTTGACTCTGCAACCGAAACTGAAATATCCATATTGGGAAATGAGTCTCTTCCACCATCAGCCTTGCCATTAAAACTCCAAGAGCCAACAACAATGACAACGGCCGAGTACAATTGCCTTCTCAAGTTCTATCGCATTGAGTACCAAGACAATCTCTTGCAAAGTGCCAAAGGTGTGGTCCAGAGCTCAAATTTTGTAAATGACCGAATCCAGAAGATTCCATACATTAATCTTCTTGGCCAAGTCTACAAAAGTGGTGAAGGGTCAAACACAAGAGGGTCATATATCCAGGCTATATATATCGAGAAAAATAGTGAGTCAAGCTATACCTATGCTGGCTATATCAAGTATCTTTTTGCCCACAACTTTTGCCCAAAACCCACCCATGACAATTTTATGACAAGGCTCAATCCTCAGCATGTCTTTGCTTTTGTTGAATGGTACGAAGTTCTTCAACATCAGCCAAGAATAGACCAAGGAATTGATATGTATAAGCCAACCTTTCAGAAATATGACTATGACAACATTCTACCAGTTCATCGAATTCTATCCCCAATTGCAATTGGCAATCAAGCTTCTGGCCGTGGTGCAGCCAAAGTCATTGTTATTCCATTGCCTAGAAAAATTTATGCTTAATCTTCTTATTATTATTTTTGACTTTCTTACATAAAATATGCAATATATATATGCCAAAATCAATATAGATGAAGGAGTGAAAAAGAGATGCTTGTTGATTTATTCACGTTTTGACCACGCAGGAATTTTGGCTACTAAGCCGCGAGGAATTGTCTTTTGCATGACTACGTAATGACGAGTCTTCAATTGACTGGCTTTCTTTCCTAGATCTTTTTTGGCAAGCATGTCCAAAAAGTCAAACAGCTCATTCAGCTATACAGATATATTTTATCATTAGACATAAAATATAAGAAATATCAATCTGCCTGTGTTTTACCTCATCACTCTTCCAGTTCGGATGAAGTACTCTCACAGTGATCTCCGTGTCTGTTTCATCATCTGACATTACATCTCTATGAAAGACGCCACTGGCATCCCTGTTGAATCTTCTTTCAACAGCTTCCTTGTGCTTTACAAAGGTTCTCTTTCGTCTCTTGAAAAGCTAAAGTGAAACAAAGCATAATATATAAATATTTGCGTATTTTATTTAATATTCACTTACTTCAGTTTTTCGGTTGCCTCTTCGGTTTGCTGTCTTTTTTGCTTCTCTAAGCTCTGGCACAAGCTTGCTATCAGCCAAACGGTTATAATAATTATTTATAATTATTGTGCCCAGTTCTTTTCCTGTTACTGATGTTGATTCAGGCTGTTCACGGGCATATATGATCAGAGCGTTTGCTAGATTCTGATTGACATCATCAGCCAATCCAACACTGACATCCCAAGTCGGCTTCTCTTCATTATCCTTGATCAAACTGGGATCGTCTGATTTAAGATGAAAGTTTTTCAAGTAATCTCGAATAACTTTCTGAAAGTATCATATTATTAAAATAGAATGAGATTAGAGATCATGTGATATACCCACTAGCTAACTCATCACGTGATACTGTTCCCATTTCAATTCACTTGCTCTATTCTACTAATAAAACATAAGTATTTGCCTATTTGCCTATAGTAATATAATATAATATCTTTACTATATTGATTTGATTAATTAATTCTTTTTAACAAAGCATTTATTTATATAATTTCCCCAAAAACATATACTTATGTGTATCAAGTAACTAAAAATTTATAAAGGTCTATCTTAAAATCCATAGTTTTTACAAGTAAAGTGACTTAGCTACTTATTAAATTTATCCAACAAAAATGTTAACCAATAAAAAAATAATCTATTTTTAAGAGTGTGACTGATTGGATAGCTGATCTTCTGGATTTCTAACTGTTGTTTCAACTCTCCAAAGTATATAAGCTGTTTTTATATTTGGTTTGTATGTTCTTTCTTTTTCACATTTTTTTTTTAAAAATAGTATCAACATGCCTTCTACTACTACAATGAATTCTTGCCGATGTGGATCTACTACTCATCTGAGAACATCTCATCGTGAATGTCTTCTCAATCAGTCAGGTCCTTATGAAAGGCAAGGTTATCAGTCTTGCCCAAGCTGTGGATCTCATAATCACAGGCATTCGACACATCGCAATTGCCCCAACAATAGCAGCAATCTTTCAGCTATTCATAATCAAGAAAGAACAGAAATTGGTATTTCTGCTGCTGTAGGCATTATACAGTCTGACAGATCTATTTCTGGCAATTGTCCAAGATGTGGATCAAGCACTCATCGCCGGGCAACAAATTTGGAGTGTCCTTTTAATACAAGAAGAAACACAACCAATCAATCTACTACAACAGTTTCTCAGTATAGAATTGCTCGCACTATTCCATTTGTTCCTGAAAATATTGTCGGGGAAAATATTTGTCAAACTGATGCTCTACTATATCATCAGCACATATTTCCACGTATGGAAAGCAGATGTCCATTTTGTAATGCGCACATGTGGGTAGATGAGCGCTTGAAAGCAAGCAGTATCCAAAACCCGAGGTTCAGATTGTGTTGCTCCAATGGAAAGATAACACTTCCATTACCTTTTACACCTCCACAAGAGCTTTTGGATTTCGTCACCAACCATGATGCAAGAAATGAGCAATGTGTGAATTTTCATACCAACATTAGAGCATTCAACAATGCATTTGCTTTTGTATCTATAAAGGCTAATGTTGACGAGAATTTGGCCAGTGGAAGAAATGGTGTATCAACATTTCGTGTAAATAGTACAATGTACCATAATGTTGGAGCACTTCGAGCTCAAAATGGAACCTCAGCTGGATTTTCACAGATCTATTTCAGTGATACGAATGAGCAGCTTGCGAGATGGACATCGCTTTTCTCTGGATTAAATCCTTTGACTGTAGAGACAATCCAGTCTGTCATCCAGCATGTAAATCCATATGCTCGATCCTTGATGTCTGTCGCTGAGCAGTTTTGGAACCAGCCGTTCGGTAGCCTGCAAGTGATCATAAGAGCAGCAAGAGATGCAGGACGTCGCTATGATATACAGAGCTCGCCTGAAGTAGCAGCAATGGTCATTGAAGAGAACGTTGATGGTAATGCATCTCCACACAATGTGCTGATAAGTGATTGTACAAGTGGATTACGATCCATTAGCTCAATGCATCCAGGATATATACCATTACACTATGTCCTCATGTTCCCTTTTGGAGATGATGGATGGCACATGAATCTTGAATCTGTTCCCTCAAACCCTTCCATCACAAACCTCAATAACCAACCAGTACGCATCACCATCCTTGAGCATTGTTGTTATTTTCTGATAATCCGTGATGGCAGCTACCTACATCACTATGGCAGATTATTTCAACAGTACATAGTTGACAATTATGTTCGCATAGAGACAAGCCAACTTTTGTACCTTCGACTCAATCAAGATGGTCTCAGAGCAGAGATGTACAAGGGCATTGGTGATAATATAGAGGACCCTCGGCAAATCGGAAAAGCAGTAGTCTTGCCATCAACTTTTACCGGAGGACCTCGGTATATGAAGCAGATGCTTCAAGATGGACTTGCCATCATAAGATCCCGTGGAGTACCAACACTCTTTGTTACATTCACCTGTAACCCCCAATGGCCGGAAATTACAAGAGAGCTCAATGGTCAAAAAGCCCAAGACAGACCAGATATCTGCGTCCGTGTTTTCAACTTGAAGATGAAGGAGATGATAAAGCATATACTTGATACAAAATGCTTTGGTGATGTATCATCTTACATTGGCACAGTTGAGTTTCAGAAGAGAGGCCTTCCCCATGTCCACCTTCTTTTTATTCTGATGCCAGATGAACGTCCACGCACGCCTGTAGAATTTGACAACTTTGTTTGTGCAGAGCTCCCTGACCCAATCACCCACCCAAAGTTGTACAATACAGTAGTCAATAGTATGACACATGGTCCTTGCGGTACTGCCAAGCCTGATGCTCCATGTATGCATAATGGTATATGTACCAAGGACTATCCAAAGGCATTCATCGAGGAGACAAGGGTGAGCTCAAGTGGATATCCACTTTACAGACGAAGAAACAATGGGCAGTTTCATATCTTTGGCCGTGGACATTTTGTTGTAACAAATCAACATGTTGTCCCATACAATCCATACCTCTGTCACAAGTATGATGCCCATATCAATGTCGAGATCTGTTCCACAACCCGTGCCATCAAGTATCTATGTAAGTATCTTACAAAAGGCTCTGATCGTGCACAAGTAGAAATTTCAAATGAGAATTCTGCTGTTGCTTCTGGACATCAAGATCAACCAGTTGCTATTGATGAGATTACTGAGTACCAGAATGCTCGATACATTGGCCCGTGTGAAGCTGTGTGGCGCACATTGTCAGTCCCTATCCACATGCACCACCCAATGGTATCCCGACTCAGTATCCATCTACCTGATGAGCAATACGTCAATTTTCGGGAGGACATGTCTGCAGAAGAACTTCGCCTTGCACGCGACTCTCTCTCTCAAGGAACAAAGCTCTTGGCATTTTTCCAACTCTGTGCTTGCGACGAAAATGCACGTCAATATGTGTACAATGAAATACCAAAGTATTACACTTGGATGGCTGCCAGCAGAAAATGGAAGGCAAGGAGCAGACCTCCATTTAAAGATGTTGTATCTCGGATATATGCCGCCAGTCCGTCAAATATGGAGTTGTTTTGTCTTCGGATGCTCCTGCTCAAAGTACGAGGACCAACAAGTTTTTTGAGTATCAAGACCGTAGATGGAATTGTGTATGGAACCTTCCAACAAGCTGCTCTTGCTCTTGGGCTCTTGGCGGATGACAATGAATGGGATAAGTGCATGGATGAAGCCAGACAACTCTCCCCTTCGGCCTCAATAATTCGTGCATTGTTCACATACATTCTGACCAACTGTTCTCCATCTGATCCTTCTCTTCTTTGGGAAAAGTACAAAGATGATATGGCTGATGACTACTTTTTCGAGATTCTAAATACTCTTCCAACTACAACAATGGACTTGAGTGAGGAACAGAAAGAGTTGATCTTAAAAAGGGCTCTTGGGGACATACAATCTCGACTCCAGGTTACTGGCCATAACCTTTCGGATTACCCAACAATGCTGCAAGAATTTGTTACGGATATGGGAGATATTCCAATTCTTGAGGCACTTGAAATGGCCGAAAAGAGAGGATACGACGCCGAAGAAGAAAGGCAGGCACTTGAAGTAGTTCAGAGGATGTTCAACACAGAGCAAAAGATCGCTTACGATCAAATTGTTGCATCCCTGAATCTTTTCGAAAGTGAACCCCAGAGCAGACTGTTCTTTGTTGATGGGCCAGGCGGGACAGGAAAATCGTTGCTGTTCAAAGCACTTTTGAACTATGTACGATCCAAGGATGAAATCGCTCTCCCTGTCGCTACTTCTGGAATTGCCGCAATCCTATTGCCCGGTGGAAGGACAGCACACAGCAGGTTCAAGATACCATTGGATGCAAACCATGACTCCTCCTGTGGTATATCACTTGGATCTTCCCACGCAAGGCTTCTACAAAAAGCCAAACTCTTTCTCTGGGACGAAGCCGTAATGTGCAACAAACACAGCTTTGAGGCTGTTGACAGATGCCTTCGGGACATCATGGGTGCAGTAGACCCTGTCTATGAGAGAATTCCGTTTGGTGGAAAAGTTTTTGTGTTTGGCGGAGATTTTCGTCAAATCTTGCCTGTTGTGAAGAAAGGCACACGATCTCAGGTTGTAGGAGAGTGCCTAAACAGAGCTTCTTTCTGGAGATTTGTCAAAGTGTTCCATTTGACGCAAAATATGAGAGTCTCTCAAAGTGGTCCTCTTGCTGCCGAATTTGCCGCAAAGTTGTTAGCTATTGGCAATGGTGACGGAGAACATGAGCATAGTCTTGAGCTCCCTCCACAGTGGTGTATTGACTCGGAAAGCTATGGAACCCTTATTCATAAGGTGTATCCTCAAATTTCCTCAATCAACCAGCAGCCCCACTACTACAGCCACAATGCCATCCTTGCACCAACCAACAACATGATCACCCAAATCAATGATGTTGCCATCAAGATCTTTCCTGGAGACATCAAAGAGTATTGCTCTTTAGACACAGTCATGGATTCTGATGATCCGGATGCAGACAATGCCAGATACCCAGTCGAGTTCCTCAATTACCTCACTTGCAGTGGTATTCCACCTCATATACTCAAGTTGAAAATTGGTATGCCTCTTCTTATCATGCGCAATGTTGATCCAGAAGCTGGGCTGTGTAATGGCACAAAAGTATTTGTAACCACACTCACAACAAACATCATTGGCATCAAACGTTTGGATCAAGGCAATAATTGAATTGAATACTTCCTCCCAAGATTCAATATGATGACTAATGAAGGCGAGTTTCCCTTTAAGCTCTCACGCCGTCAATTTCCTGTCCGGGCTGCCTTTGCCATGACAATTAACAAATCTCAAGGACAGACATTGTCCCATGTTGGTGTCTACCTTGAGCATCCTGTGTTTTCTCATGGTCAGCTGTACGTTGCACTCTCCAGGGCAACAGATCCAACAAACGTGTGTGTGGCTGTCCCAAAAAATGTATCCACCACAAAAAATGTTGTATATAAAGAAGTTCTTCTTTAGTTCCCACATCATCAGTTTTATCAACATATACTTTTATCCTAACATCAATAAATTTTCTATATCATATCCTCACTAACAACTTATCATATCTTTTACAACCTATAGCAACTATTTACCAATATGATTTATATTATGTCTATCCTCTTATTAAAATGTAGATCCAATTATCAGTAAAGTCAATGGATGAACCAAACTATTAAAACTCTAATAATGTAACCAGTAGTCAAAATAATTTATAAACTCAGTAGAACCAGATATTTCTTTCTGCCTGTAGTTGGGAGATAATCAGGGAGCCCTCGGAGAGCAAGCAGCGCTTGTATATTAATAATATATTTTGATATTACTGTTTCATTTAGAACTTACAGATAACTTTGGATATCTTGTTGCACTGACGATATCCTGAAGGCTAACTTGTGAGTTAGAGACAGAAAGAATATCTTCAGGTTAGATGATATTCACAATCTCATCATTTTCTACCACGGGCATTTGGACTGATACTTGGTCTCTGGCTTGGCAAGCAACAAGACCATTGAGAGACAACATCATTTGCCTTTCGTTATCATACACCGCGCCAACTTGTGTTGATACACCAGTTAACTTTTTATCAACAGTGGATAAAAGGCCAACCATAGTGTTATATTTACTCCTGGGAATTGTTACATCGTCAGATCTAGAAGCAAGCAATGGGCGAGGGGTACCAACACGACCAGTGTTCACTGTGGTAAGTAGTGATCTGGATGATGACGCTCTTGCAGACATGTTCTTCTTTCCCTTGTTTAATTGTTGGCTCATGATTTACAGATTCTGGTATTTATTCAATTGTAAGTATATGTCTGATAGTCATCTCTCTATAAAATATAGCTGTTCAAGTATCAACATACATTTTACTATTTAGTGTTAAGGTCTGCTTGAAAAAATCTTTGGGTATTTTGATTATAAATATAAAAATGAATTGTTATTCTTATGACATATCAATCAAGCAGAGGATCTATCTGTGTTCCAGTCGGTACTTGCCCGATATCAAGAAATGTTGTCTATCTTAATATTTATAAGATCTAGATTTGACAATGATATATATATAATTATTATTTAATATCTTCAGATCTTTAGTTTGATTAATTACTTGAATATTCATTCTAATCATATAACTAAATATTCATTTGTTTTATAAAATAATATCTTTTATGAGTATGCCTATTTCTATTGTTTTTATATTTTTATTTCCTAAATCATTCATGTAGCACTGAGAGTACAACGAATATTACAGACTGGGTTTGCGCACAGTGTGTTAATCGCCTTTTTTGCATACTTGGTATTCACAACAAACATATTTTTATTTTTTTATTTTCAAAAAAAAATACGTAATCATCTCTCAGATTCTACAGCTATTTCAAGGATTGTTTTTTATTCATCCATTTTTTTTCTTTGTCTACTTTTTATTATCATCCAAGTACTTCTTCTAAAGCGCGGTTTGCCATATATACTCCTGGCAAACAAAATCAAAATCATTCTGGTATACAAAGATAAGTACTATGTTCTTTATTACATTCGATTATTATTCTTACTGATACATATTCTATTAGAAATGTTATGTATCTATATAGCCGCCCTCCAGAAATTCATACCTCTAGTAAGTATATATACTTGAAAAATATTTTTTAATATTCTTACTCATTGCTATCTCTACTTAGTATTCTATTTCAAAAGTTTGTCTTTGCCTTTATTAAATCAAAGTATTCAACATTTCCAAGGACTATATATAATAAGTAAGCTGGTATAAATATTTAATAATTTTTCTCACAATATTCTCTAGCTCTAAAAAGATATCAAGCAAATCAAGGAAGCAAGGTATTATATAATTTGATTAATAGTATCAAAATCAATCATATTAATAGCATTTGCTATTTATTATAGAATATATCCATAAAGCAAGTATCTACATCTCTCTCATACAATCAAGAATTATATATATATATTAGAATAAATATTATAGAGCAATTATTATTATGAGCGATTCTTTTTTATTCAAAATAAAAATAAAAATAAAAATATATTCCTACAAACCAATTTCCAATTGAGAATATTATTTTTAGAATTAATACCAAAAAGAACAGCTTTTCCGAAGCAATTGATCGAATCATTGTCATCAAAAAAATGCAAAACACTGCTGTTATTACGTGCCTAGATATATGTTCTTCTCAGACAGGTGTTCTCAAACAGTGCATGTTTTTATTCTTAATTTGTAATAGTATGTATGTTTGATTTTGGAATAGAGTTTATACACAATCTTTATAACTAAGCTCACACCAAATTTTCAAATCTGACATGTTAATATATAATATCTGGTCAGTTATTCTTTAACATACTGACTGGGTATTTATTAAAATTTATCTATCAGATATTAAATTAATACATAAAATTACAATTATAAACTTTTAATATTGTAATGATTTAGATTATTTTTTGCAGTGCTTGCAAATGGTGCTCAAAACCAGGTGCATGCTGAGGAGTGGAAGAGTGCAAGTACGCCCTCAGAAAGGCATCAGCTGGAGGTCGAAAATGGTGTTCAATGGTCGCAGTTGCATCGCCTTGGATACTTTGATCTAGTACGTGGAACGATCATTGATCCCATGCACAACCTATTCCTGAGAACGGCGAAGAGGATGGTCGAGATGTGGACTGCCAGTGGTCTGATCACAGACAACAATCTTCGTGAGATGCAGAGGGTGGCAGAGACCATGGTGCTGCCTACAGAGTACGCAGTGTTGAAGACGAAGATTGGGAAGGGATTTCCCCATATGAAGGCTGACGAGTGGAAATCCTGGGTGCTCATTTACTCCCCTGCTCTATTGAAGACCGTTCTCCCTGCTGCCAAGTTCCAGAATTGAATCAGCTTTGTTGATGCCTGCCGCCTCCTTACCAAGCCAACCATCACTTTTGACAAACTTGATGAAGCTCATAGTCATCTGGAAAAATTTGGTCAAGCCTGTGAACAACAATACCCACACACCATCCTCACCTGCAACATGCACCTGCACCTCCATCTTCGCGACACCGTTCGTGATTTTGGACCCGTGTACGGTTATTGGCTCTTTGGGTTTGAGAGATATAATGGGTTGTTGAAGAGTGTCAAGACAAACAGAAGAGACGGGTTTGAGTCAACCTTTATGAAAATATTTGTCCAGAATTCATACAAGGAGGACTATACAAATGTCATCCTCAAGTTGTCAATATCAGCTCCTTTCCTTCCTCCTTTGCCACCTCGTCTCCACCTGCACCTACACCAACACGACGCCCATTCCAATTGCAAGATTTTGTGGAGGCATCCCAAGATTCCGAATTTCCAATCAAGGGTAACGAGCCTCTTCCCCCCACCGCATTTCCTCTCCAAGCCAGATCAGCAACAGCAATGAGTGATGTTGACTATCCTCATTTGTTAGAGTACTACAAAGGTACGTATGACATTTCTGAGCTAGAGAGCTACCAACACACCACCTCGTCTTTCCTATTTGTTGACAATCAAATAGTGAAAATAAAATCGATAAATCTCCTTGGCCAGGTCTATCGTGGTCACAATGGCTCTGGTAATGGTAGATCTTGTGTCCAAGCTTTGTTTGGTAGCAGCACTGGTGAGAACCAGACAGCATATACTGGCGAAATACAGTATATTTTTGTCCGCCAGTTCATGCTGCCTCTCTCTGCCTCTGCCTGTCCAACTAGACAATCATACCAAAGCCAACATGTTTTTGCCTTTGTGAAATGGTATGGTGTCTGCTATGATCGTTCGCGTGAGGATGAAGGTGTTGACATCTGTTTGCCTGGGTTTTCTCCTGCTACCCATGAGTGCATCTTGCCCATGCATCGCCTTCTTTTGAAAGTTGTGACTGCTATGAACACAAGCCGAAATGGTGTGAAGAGGATGCTGGTCATCCCTTTGCCCAAAAAGCTTTGTGTGTAATAAAATAAATAAATATCTTTTCTCTTTCATAAAAAACCAAACAGAAATAGCATTGCCTTTATAAATGTTGTCAAAACGTAACACATGTCAAAAAAAATAGATGGAGAGATAAAAAAAAATATTTTATTAAGGCCCATTTCTAAGAGCCCACTGAGCAAGACTGGGATTTAAATTGGTCGGGACTGCCACGTCCCACTGGAAAAAGTATACGATTTTATGGTGGAGAAATATCTGTAGTATTAAAGTACCATCATCGATTTATTGTTATTTCAATCTATATTTCTCTACCATACAAATATGAATGATACTATAGGGAATGACGCCTGGTCTATCAGAGAAATAGGTCTTTAGTTCCGCTTGAAAAACCTTTGATACCCCCCAACTTTTCTGTTATTAAAGAGGTCTTGTTTATTTTATATTTCGTGTTGAGTAAGCCTATTATTTATTGTATTTTGTGCCATATAAAGCTAATTGCAATATCGCGATTTACAATCTACACTACGAAAAAAAAGGGCCCGGTTTTGGACTTGGTTTTTTGTAAACTGAGTCTTTTGGACATTGTATATTTATAGACCATTAAATATCTCCGCTTTATTAGAGATGTACAGTGATTTATTAGTACACTGATAACACTTCCTATATTTTATACTTCATTTCCCATTGGTTCTAATTTATGTGACCTTTGGCTATTTAGTATTCTTAATTGGACACATCTTTGTTTACCTTAGCTCTAATATTATATTTAATTGGCTATTACTCTAATAGCATTTATTTAATTGGTTCTTAATTATATATATTTTAGATTAATAGTATATTTATTACTATAAATTTACAGATTTAATTGGTTCATAATTTCATTCTGTTTTAATAATATATTTATTAAACAATAATATTGATTTAATTGGTTCTTATTTTATATATCTTTTAGATTTATCATACATTTATTATATAATAATTATTAATTTATGGCAATTTTCATATCTTTATTAATGTTAATATTATTTAATAATAATAATGATTATCATATTCTTACCAATTTAATAACTTACTAGTTATCGTTGTCTCCTGCAACGATCTTGCCAAAGTTGGCCAACTCTTGCAACAGATGCCCAATTATTGTGGCATCTAGTAAAATCAATTCCTTGCTCTTTAAGCATGCGTGCATGTCGGGTACAAGCTGTATGCTTGTCTTCTTTAGATATAGATTTCCAACTAGGAAAAGTTCCAAGGGCCAGTACAGAAGGGAAAGTGGCCAGTTGATCACATACTAGTTTTGTACACATATGGACTGTTGATTTGTTTTCATGGTTTACTTCAATCCTAAGATCTTGGCTCATCATATTAAGAATATGTGCCCAAGTTACATGAGAGATTTTAGGCACTGGTCTTGGTATAGGACCATTTGAAATCTATTACTTCAAAGTTAGTCAAATGTGTTATTTTATTATTAGCTACTTACATTGGATGAGATGACAACATCTTTCTTTGGGCACATGATTTTGTCTAAATCATTACGAATGGTTGCAATCTCTTGTTTCATGACTTGTTGTTCATTTTGAATTACTTCTTGGCCTTTCTGCAAAGCACACAGAGTCTCTTGAATGCCTTGAAGTAACTGGATGACTGAATTATCTGTGTTGTTCATAATGAAAGAATTATTATTAGAAATGCGGGTTTGTTGTGAAGAAAGAAAAGAAAAAATTTTCTCTGACGTGGGATTATTTTTGTAATCTGTGGGCTAAATCTATTGGTTCTTTTCAGTGAAGCTTAGTACTCTAGTTTTTATTGGTCCTTACATTTTTTGAAAGTATCCAACCATCTTCATCACCAGATTGTCAGCAGTTTTCGAATATATAAGAATAGATAAATTGTTAGTGACCAATAGCAATGGGTTAAATATCTTTTGGCTCAAGGAGAAGTTTACAGAAATAGATTTTATCAACCTCTTTAATAGATTCTCCTGTCTAGACATGTATATTACTAACACTTAAAGCATCTTTGAAAGATTACTATAAATATGAGCTCTATAAAATCATTTATCTCTATTCTTACTCTACAGAAAATACCTTATTTCCTCTCTCAAAAATGTCCTCAGTTACAAAACCCTTCTGCTACCAATGTGCTGTTTGTAACAAGTCTTACAGTAGCGTTAGAAATGCCTCCAGCTGCAAATCCCGTTGCTTGAAGAGAACACTAGAAAGAATTGCACATGAATCGATTCTCCAAGACCTGTCTCCCTCAGAAATCACATCTGATATGTCTTCAGAGTAAGTTTCTAAAATGTAAATGGATTTTATATGGTGTATACTTACTTTATATTTATATAAACATATAGGATGTCATCAGAGATTCCTAATATTGAATATGCTGATGATTTCAACAACAATGATGTTTACGAGTCTATGGTAAGTAATAAAAATGGCTATATAAACATATTATATTAATCACTTATCTTATTAAAGAATGACGATGAGACAGTCACACCTTTGGTATTTGACTTCACTCGGCCAATTCCTTCACCAAGCAAAGATGATCTCTTGAATCTTGAATTCATGAGAATCATCAAAGAGTTCAACATATCACATATTGCCCACAAGATGATTGCCAAGCACTTCAATAGCATCCTCAGCACAACAGAGATCTCATATAGAGCATGTACACTATATCTTGGAAAAGATCTTTTGGAACGCTTCTCTGGTGTAAAGGAAGACATATATGATATTTGCCACAATGGATGCATGATGTTCAACCAGGAAAAGACGTATGAATGCAGCAACTGTGGTGAATCTTGCTACACCACCCAACAAGACAGTGAAGCACAGGTTCCTGCCGCCACCATGGTTCAGCTTCCTTTGGCAAGACAGATTGCTTTGGCATTGGCCAACAATAGTACCAGAGAGGCGATGATGTACCATCACAATCATAAGCTCAACACCAATGGAACCAAGGCTGATGTATTTGACGGAGAAGTATACCAGTCGATAAAGCACATTTTTTCTGGAAAACACAATATTGCCATCTCGTTGTCTGTTGATGGGTTTGCACCCCACAAGGTCCCTGAGTCAGTGACCATCGTTCATGCAACCATCCTGAACATGGATCCAATGATCCATTATGAGCGCAAGAATATGCTCCAAATTGCAATGATCCCTGGCCCAACTGCACCTGCCGATTTCTGGTTGTTTCTTGAGCCAACAATGGCAGATCTCCAAACAATGCAGACAGGAGGATTGGTGGTAATGACACCAACAGAAACTATCAAGGCAAGAGTCCATGTCCTTATGGTTACTGGCAATATCCCGGCCTTGGCAAAGCTGGCATGCCATGCTGGGCACATGAGCAAGAATGGATGCCGGATTTGTCATGTTGTTGGCCAGTCTCCTGGACATGGCCAGTATTTCCGGATGTCCCCTTCAACCTCTCTACAATCATCAGAGAGTTTTAAGAACTTTGCTGCCGCCCCTGCCTCCAACACCCAAGGCCTTACTGGTCAGTCTCCTCTGGCCACCTTAAGGTCATTTTCTGGTCCGTTTTTCTTTGCTCTCAATGAGATGCACGGCCTTTGCCATGGCATTGGCAAGCAAGTCTGGGGCCTTCTTTCGGGAAAATATGGAAAGGCCCACCCATTCTTTCTTTCTGTTGCTGCCCAGAAAGAGATTGGTGCTGTGATGGTCAGCACAAAAAAAAACCATCCCAACCTCGTTTCACGGTGCCTGGAGAGATGTCTCTTCAAAGGCCGGATACTTCCGTGCTGTCGACTGGGCAGATTTCCTTCTCTTCGTCATCCCCACCTTGGTTGCTGAGCGGATCCGTGAAAAAGAAGCAAGAAAGGAGTTGCTTGGTCTTGTTCAAGCCTGCAACTTGCTCATGAGCTGGGAGCTATCAGCAGAAGAGCAACGCTCTATAAAACGGTATGTTTAGCAATATATATATATTTGTCATTTTTAACTTATTGTGTGAATATTTTTTAGACACTTGGTATCATGGAATGCCTACCTTGATACTTTGGTAACCAATGGCAGTGTGGACCTGCAAGTATTCACTATCAATCAACATATGCTCCAGCACTACCCCAACATGATCACCACATACGGCCCTCCAAGATCCTACAGCACCAGATCTGTTAAACGTGCAATTGGTGAATACACAAGGGCAATCAAAAGTAATTCTGCTGTTGGTGTGAACGCAGGGAATGTAATGGTCACTCTGGCCCATATCCGGCAACAACAACAACAAAGCAACAATAACCGAGCAACAACAACAAAGACAACAAAGATCCTAACTTACGAAGATACCTCTGCTGGCTGGCCAAGGTGTGAAGAAGGTCGACGTGTCAATGCTGATTGCGACATTGAGTTCTGGGGCCCTTTGAGAGATAGGACTATTCTTGATACTTTTGGAGACATAACTTGTCTTCCAGAACTTCTCAAAGAATTTTATTCATCACTGGGGGAAGAGTGTAGCGGTCTTGAAGCAGCTATAAAAACAAGCCGCAAGGCGTTTGTTAATGGTTGTGTGATTGACTCTGCACTTGACCAAAATACGTCAAGAGAGGCTTGGCATGTTCGTCTTCAACTCCAAGTAGACAAAAACCGCCGCAACCGCCGCATGTATTCTGGCGTCTATAAGGATTTCTTTGGCAAGGTTATTCTGTTCTTTGAACATGTGTTTGGTGAGAAGAGATGGCCCCTTGCTCTTATATTGGTATACTCTGTTCATGTCACTAATGGTATACCAATTGTGTCGAATATTGATGGAAAACTGAAAGTTGTACATCTTTCAGATGTAAAGGAACTTGTTGGCCTGGTTGTCTCTGAACCAACAGTTTACACTGTCACAACCAGTGTTACGAAATATATTGTATGGCCAGAACTGAATCGCGGTTCAAAGCTTTCTCTTGGCCAATTGGCCGATCTTTAATTTTGTTTTTATTTGTAATTTTTTCTTTCAATTTTTTTAACATATTTTAATCAGCCACATAATAATACATATATTCTTGAGTTTTATACAACTGACCTTGAATAATTCTCGATTGCAATCTATATTTTCTAAAAGTGTAAGATCTGTAGTTTAAATCTTAGTTTTCTCTCCTCTGAGTTTATATTTTGGGATTTAACTTGTTTTTTGTTTCAATTGCAAAAAAATCATCAAGTTTTTGCTATTATAGACCTAAAATAATCTCCGATTTCAAAAAACCGGCCCTTTTTTTCGTAGTGCTATTCATATCCTTTACTTTTAACCTCAGTAACTCATCTCTTTAGGCTGAAAAGCAAAGGGAAATAATGTCTTTAGACTGAAAAGCAAAGGGAAATAATGTCTTTAGACTGAAAAGCAAAGGGAAATAATGTCTTTTAGACTGAAAAGCACCATATCATATGTTTACATACAAGCCTCATTTGTTGATTTTTAAAAAATAAATTGTTTTTTATTTATTTTTTATTTATTTAATATATATATTTCTAGATAAATGCTCTAATCATATAATAATAATATATATGCTATTTCTAGAGTATTGTTTGATATTTTGCATCTAGCAAGACCAACAAGTTCCTACCTGATAGATATTGGGTACTGTCTTGGAGAAGAATGGTGCTATATATAGTAATAGGAGCAAAGATTAATTAAATAATCATAATGGATCAAATTATTTGCTGTTGTACTTACAATGTTGATATCGTGAGTAGATAGACTACTTGATAGATTCATGAGAATATTTCAGCATATTAGCTGTCAGTTAAGATTGTCTAAGAATTGTAAAGTTATTAGTATTCTGGATATTCATATATACTATATTATCAGCAGTTTTCTTACCTGTGTGATTGTTTGTTCAGGCATGCGGATGATATTCTTAATATATCTAATAGAGAATAGAACATAGTTATATATGTATAAGTAAAGAGATATATATGATTTATAATAATATAATAGCTTACCATGATGTTTGGTTACAAGATTGAATGACATGCAAAGCCGTGATGACTAGAGATATTGTCATTAGTAAAGAGAAGCTTTGAGCAAATATTATTTTAAATTATTAAACCATGTAAAATGACCAAAGAGGAGAAGCTTGTTGATGATCTGTAAAGATAATGGCAAAATCATTAAGTAATTACATAAAATAATAAGAATAAAATAATTACCAGTATGTGTATGAGAGCAAGAGGCAAAAGAGAAAGAACAAAAAATAATTTGCATTCCAAGGTGGTTTACCCCTAAAAAAAAATGCAGTCTGTAAAACTAATAATCCCAAAAACATAATATAATCGTCATTTTCATTTTACAGTTATATGCTTTATTTAATCAAGAAAGACTCTAATCATTTTTAAGTCAAGGTCTTGTAGAATTACCTATATATGATAATTCATTTTAATCACCACCCAAGAATATTAACTTTACAACTTTCAAAAGACAGAGAAAACATTGTAGTTTAATAATCAACAAAAATAAAAACATATTCTAATGTCCATCCAATAGAACTACCAAATATTCTTAACGCCATCTAAAGTGAGTAATCAAGAAAAGAGCTAATTCAAGATCTATACTCCCCTCGTTTCAATTGATATATTCAGAGTTGAAATCGGATATTTTTTGCAGTGTTTCTTGCTGTCCAATTTTGGTTTCTACCCCATTATTGTCCATCTCTATTGCACCATCATTATTGTCAACGAGTGATATTTAATTTACTATATTTTCTGACTTGTTTTCACATCACTGTTATATTTGACATAATGGTAT
This sequence comes from Phycomyces nitens, assembly GCA_022702545.1. Taxonomy (NCBI): domain Eukaryota; kingdom Fungi; phylum Mucoromycota; class Mucoromycetes; order Mucorales; family Phycomycetaceae; genus Phycomyces; species Phycomyces nitens. The sequence continues at coordinate 539,829 of JAHRBC010000001.1, forward strand.
ATCAGAGAAAAGTGATATATAAACCCAGATAGCTGGATTATCTAAAATCAAGACAAACTATACCATCCAGAAATCCTTATCCAAATATGAAAATACCATACCCAATCTATTGTGGGACAAAGTCCCAAAATATCTATTAACTGATAGCACAGCTATTATGATAATAAATATCCAAGCTGATAAGAATTATAACAATAATTATAAATATTAAGTTAACATACTTCTTGAATCAATAACTGGATATACTTTAACTTTTTCTAAACCACAATAAAGAGTCTCAAAGTATCCACCGTCCCAATTTCTACTACAAATATCACAATCACAACAAACTCAACACGCGTCAGGTTGACATGGGTGTTGTAGTCTTTCCAGCTTTGCCCACTTTCGCAAGCAACATCATCCTTTTCCAAGACTGCCTTGCCAGAAAGAGTGATGTCATGTCCAGTCAATATGGCAATGTCACTCATATCACATTGCAAGTCACTTTTCATTCATATATCTCTTTACATTTCTATCTTTATCTCTCATTATCTGCATTTCAATTCTCATTCTTGTATCTACTTTTTGTCATCTATCTCATTTTCCCTTTCCCCATGTTCCTGTCTGTGCGCATTTATTCTTATCTTCACTCTACATTTTTCTCACATATCTATATTTTCTTTATCATTATTGTCACCCATTTTTACATTATCATCTTTACTGCATATCTTGCTTTCTCATAATTTTATATCTCTGTTATGTCTTATCATCTTACATTTTACACAATCTCTCATTATCCTTATCCATTATCTCATATTACCACTCTATTTTTTGTTCACACACCCATTTTCTATAATCCATTATTAACCAATTCATAATTATCTACAAAGTAATATTTTATGAAGTCTATATAAGAGACTAAAAATCAATCAATAAATATCATCAGTTATCTCTCTCTTATTTTCTGTCCCTGAATTAGTGAATTGTCTTGTATAGAAATTCCTAAACATACTTCGTGCCAAGATTGATTTTTCTTTTCATCTATTTCTCTTTTTCCTGAATCTGTAACTTCCCAGTACCTTGCTGTCAACTCGATTAATTGTCCTGAGCAAAATTGTCTTGTTCTCTCTCTTTATTTGTATCCTTATCCCTTGTATCTGTTGCTGTCAAGAGTATATTTTACTGTCCCAAGTGAAGTTTATATATCTCTTTCTACTTCTTCATTTTCTCTTCTTTTGTCCTCTTGCTGTCCTTGAATTACAGTTCTACTCCCATTAAATTCATTCTTTATCACACCCTCATTATTGTCAATGAAGTGGTATTCAATTTACTATATTTTCTGACTCGTTTTGCACTCACAACAAACTCAACACGCGTCATGATTTTGACCATGAAGATGGACCAAGGATCCGGAACAGGCCTAGGAGGGGTCAGAGGCCAGACCAGTCCGAAGAAAAGGTCTGAGCCAAGTAAGGATAGCCAATCCCTGAGTTTCTTTATTTTTCTTTCTTTTCAATTTTTCTCTATTTTATTTTATCACATTTTATTATTCTCTTTTTTATACTCTTTCCTTTTATATTTCTTTTGTGAATCCTTTCTCACTTTCTTGCAGGATTGCACCATTCTGTACTTCTTCAGCTTATTTCTTCTACTTCTTTGTCTTACTATTTTCTTTACTATGTTATAGTATATTTTTATTATACTTTTTCTTTAGCCTTGATGGCATCATTTTATTATTTTATTATTTCATCTTTCGGTTATTCTTTTAGTTATTTTCTTTGTCTATAAAAGACATTCTTTTCTAATGAATAAATATTATCTGTCAGTTTTACAATCAACTTTACAGTTATTTTATTCTTTTGAGTTTAAGCTCTTGATCTCTGAAGAGCAGTTATATTTTGCCCAGTCATTTTGGGGATATCTCTGTTGAGTTTTGTTAGTCTTTCACTGATTTTTTCATTGTTTCTTTTATGTATTTTATTTGTCGCCCATTTGGTTACCATACACAACCATACAAACACATTGTTGTATCCAATATAATCGTAGATTGAAACATTAACACAAATTACCAATATTGAAACATATTGAATAACCGACCTACTGGAAGTGCACTAAAGAGTGTACCTTTCCAAATACATTATTCATACGTAAAGACACACTAACAACTAGTACTAACACACTGGTCAATAGTACTAAGTAAAATAACAAGTCATATCTAATAGTTGGTAGAGAGAACAGACATTACATGATATCATCATATCATCACTAGCACTCATCTCAATGTCTATATAAATGCACAATATGAATAGCAATAGTTTTCATCTTATTCACAAATTCTTTCTCTCTCAATAAACAAAGTCTCACCGTACTCTTGTCCGTGCTTTGTTTTCCTCTGATTTAATAGGGGGAGGATAAAACCATAGAACTCTCTATGAAGCATCCAGCAAAAGCAGTACAGAAACCATCACATGTCTTTCAATGAATGTATAACACAAGCGAAATGATTACACCACCAATCAAAGACAGACAGCATATCTTCAATCAAGCACATCTACTTGGCCACTTTGGTACAGATGCTATAGTTAATGCTATACACAGTGATGGACTCCACTGGACTAACCTCAAGCAAGATGCCACAGCAACGGTAAAGAACTGCTTGAACTGTTAACAATTCAATGTCACAAAACATGGTTATCATCTACTGAAACCTATTACTGCTGTGGTATACATACCACAGTTGAGTGAAATACAAACTCTACAACCAATCTCCAGTTACTACTTGCTAATGACCCTGGCAAGTTAACATCTCAGAAATAGTTACACACCAGGTACATGTACACTTCACACTGCTACAGTGATAACCAACCATTACATGACGGGGACTTTAATTACAAGGTAATTTGAATAATAGTATATAAGCAATCATAATATTCTTTCTTCAATAAATAACACTCTCATAGTATTCTTATTTTCTTTACAAGATACTAACAATCCATATACCTCAATTGTCAGTCAACCAGGTGAACACTGGGCCATTGATCTTGCTGGTCCATACACCACCTCACACAATAGCAACCATTATATCCTAGTAATGGTTGACATCTTCTCCCAATTCTGTATACTCCACACAATTCCTAACAAGATGTCCTTAACAATTGCAAGACAACTTGTTCAGATATTATATGACTATGGATTACCCAAAATCCTACAGTCAGACAATGGTACCAAGTTTGTCAATGAACTTGTCAAGACATTTACCCAGGCAGCAGGAATCGATCACTGCCTAATAACCCCATATCATCCAAGAGCAAGTTGTGTTGTTGAGAAATGGGTACACACGGCAAAGGAAGTCATAAACAAGAGAACACAAGGAGCAAAGCAAGACTGGGATTTATACATCCCAAGTACGCAACTGGCCATAAACAGCAAACATGCCCCTTCACTCTCATGTTTGCCAGACAATCAACCAATTTCTCTGACTACCAAAAAACAGAAAGTACACACACTTCTCCAAACTGTCTAAAAGAAAGAAAGGACTGTATCAAACAAATGGAGACTATCATATTCCCTGCTATCCGAGAACGTATCAAGGCCACACAAGCAGCAGACAAGGGAAGACACAATAAGGGCCATAATATCATAATGGAGTTTCCCAATGACAGCAACGTGATGATCAAGAATATCCTCAGAAAATCCAAGACCGATCCAAGATATGAGGGACCATTCACAGTCAAGGGCAGAACAAAAGGAGGCAGCTACATCTTGCAAGACAAAATGGGCACACTTTTATCAAGAAACATTCTGCCCTTGCAAATTAAGCTGATATCCCAAGATACTATTATCTCTTCTGACAATTTCTCCGAGGTACAAGCCATCATTGACCATTGTAAAGACAAAGGCAACTATCTTTACAGAGTACGTTGGAAAAACTATGCACCAGATCAAGACACTTGGGAACCAACCAGCCACTTCAACAATTTGAGCATTATTGACAAATACTGGCAAAGACGAGGTGCTGAACAACCTCAGAAACAATCTATGATCAAATACAACAAGCGCACCATGTCATCCCAAGAATCTACACGAGCCAGTAAATGTAGATGCAACTGAACTCAATGAATGCTACAGTGTATCCTTACATATGCTCCCATGGCAATTCAAACGGTTGTTCCAACCTGGAGGGGGGTAATGTTGTATCCAACATAATTGTAGATTGAAACATTAACACAAATTACCAATATTGAAACATATTGAATAACCAACCTACTGGAAGTGCACTAAAGAGTACACCTTTCCAAATACATTATTCATATGTAAAGATACACCAACAACTAGTACTAGCACACTGGTTAATAGTACTAAGTAAAATTTCAAGTCATATCTGATAGTTGGTAGAGAGAACAGACATTACATGATACCATCATATCATCACTAGCACTCATCTCAATGTCTATATAAACGCGCAATACGAATAACAATAGTCTTCATCTTATTCACAAACTCTTTCTCTCTTAATAAACAAAGTCTCACTGAACTCTTGTATGTGCTTTGTTTTCCTCTGATTTAACAAAAATCAAGCAAATAACATCTTGTATTAAATTACTTATCCTTGAACCTTCTGTTTCTGTCTCTTGCCTTGTCTGCTAGGTCCAGTTTCTGATATTGGCACTGATTGTACTAAGAACGAGAATCTGGAACTATACTATGAATTACTAGCTGTCATCTGGGTCAACTCACTCAACAACCAAACATTATGTTACACTATTATAGACTTAAATAAATCTCCTATTTCGAAAAACAGCCTCTTTTTCCTTAGTGATATTTTGTAAGCAATAAAATGTTTCTTTAATTTCTCCTGCTCAGTGTATACAGACTATATACTTGTGACTACATGTCAAGCAAAGAGAGTATTTTAAATCTTTAGATACTAAGTAGTCAATAAATATATGGCAGTTATATTTATAGACAAAATTTGACAAGCTCCAATAATTCCAGCCTTTCAAAAGTCTCCTATAATAGCTATCTGAAAACAAAAACAAGAATATTTGGGTTTGCATAGTAAGCAAAAAGTTAATTAGTAAGACACGTGTACTCGTAATGTGTTATTATGGTAAAATCAGATATATATCATGAAGCTTTAATCTACATATGTTTGTACAAAGCTTTATTAGCCCAAAGCTCTCTTATAAATTTGTCAATTTCTTTTTCTATTAAATATATATTTCTTATAAGGTTTTGCCTCATTAATCCTCTGCTTTGTTAATCTGTCATATAGCTGGTAGTCAGATCATTTTACAGCAACCTTAATTCCAGACAATATTTGTGGGTTGTAAAAAGTTATAAAAGAAAAAAGTCAAATTCGCATATTTTATCCTCTAGTAGGAATATAATTTATATAATTTCCTCATTCTGCAAAAAGCAATGACTTAGAACATTGAATCACTCCTTCATTTTAAAAGTATTGGTACATAAAACTATTTGAATCATTCTGCATAAAACGGGGTCGCCATTTAGACCTCCACTTACCAAATGATGGCATAATCTAGTTTCTCAAAAGATTAATCTCATACCTGAAAATTATTGTTGTTTATCCACATTACAAAATAGAATTAATTAATTTGATCTGGTCATCATTGGCATTCGAAGGATGCCTATGAATGTCTTTCATTATTGACTAGGATGAATTAAACATTATCAACCTCATAAAAGATTCTACATGTTAATTTAGCATTGAAGATATAGATAAATGATAAACATGTCAATGTGGTATTTTCCAATATATCGCGATGCTAAGCCTCTTCGTAAAAAGCCACTAGAGCCAAGTAATAAAGATTGTAATAAAGATTGTAATAGAGACTAAATGTAGCACAAAAATCATGGTAATAGAGTGGCCAAATATTATTATAAGATATATTATTATATCTAAGAGTAAATGTAAACCAGATAATTATTAGCCTGTAAAATTTATTGTTGCCTTGCCTACAAAGCGCATGATTTGTTGAATATATAATTTATCTTTATACACCTTATAATATATATATATATATATGCGATTAATCCACTATAGAATCCCTTAATATTTAGAAAACTATACTTACAAAACCAAACTAAAGAAAAAGTAACTCTTGAGGAGTGGGTTGCTTACCATTTTATAAATTCTCATAAAAGATAAATATGAATTGTCTTTCAGGATGAGCCCAATATAGCATGGGAATGTAGAGCACGTACTCAAAATAGTATTCATACACATATCCTCATTAGTATAAATACTTGAGTATTGTAACCCTTCCATATCTACTTATACTACACTAACCATGTCATAGAAGAGAAATATTCATTATACAATGTCCACTTTTTCATCTGAGCTATGTATACATTATAGACAACGATCGTATATATGCATTTCAGCCAATTATACCAAAAAAAAAAAGAGAAAAACCACCCTGTCCAAGCATAGTAAAGGCTATGCAGCCATTTTATTCTTCATTTACAAAAACCCAACATATAAACAACACAAGTTTTGGTCCCCAACTGAGTTGGATCGCCTACAAAGTTATTTTACTGGTTATTTATCTTAACATACTGTTAAGAAAGTTATATATGCATGTTATACTTGTCGCGACTTTACAGTATAAGTTGTAATCAGTTACTTGTAAGTAACTGAAGGTTCAAGTTACTGCATTTTTCCTTGATATATAATATTAATAAATCCATTTCCTACAGCTTTCTGTCTTGCAATGACATTCCATCCTGTTTCTTGTAATCTCTTGATCACCTTCTAAATCTTTAATACCAAGGTATCCTCCTCCATAGTCCAGCGTTAATTCTTCCCCCTTTTCAATTCGGCGATTGCTGAAGAATGCTATACGGTGGTAGTATACATCTGCGCTGTCATAGAAAACTGAATGCACCTTTAGATTTGGAGAGCAAGAGTGGTTGATAAATCGACTAACGTTTCCGAGATGAAACGCATCGATAACATATTTGTTCTCTCCTCCATGGCGTATAGCAAAGTCCATATCGAATAGGTAACTCAAAGAAATTGAATCATATAGACTTCCGCGAAACTGACCCTCTTTCTCGTCTATGACTTCGCCAATGTATTCTTCCACAAATGTATTAGCTTGGATTGTCTTGAGTGCGCGTACACCCCATCCTTTCTGATATGTTTTGAAGACCTCAAGTTCCATTTGCCGCCCTTTCTGGACAACACGATTTTTGCAAGATAAACCACATCTGCAAACAGATGTGCACTCGTAAATTGCCGTTCCAGACGGAATAGTAAGTGTCCCTTTACTGTTGTATGCCTGTGTTTCATGGCATGGTTTTTGATCCTTGCGGCAACACGAAGATCGCACCCCACAATCGCATGCCTCCAAGAAACTTTCGTCTGGTTTACTGACACCATCCGAAAGTATAAGCCCAGTAACGTAGGTAAAGTAGCGTAGTTTTTCATTGTCTACATCGTTAACCAGCCAAACGCGTGGGCTAACGCCCTTGAAAAATATGCGCCCATTTTCTTCAGCCAGGGGATGCTATTTCAGGCGTCAGTGTCATAAAAAAACCAAAAATTTTATTCCCTGCTACTTACATTGTTTTGGTATTGTTTGCTGATATTTTTCAAAGATTCATCAACACTTTTTGTAAATCTTTCGCGATATTCATGGTTTTTTATAATGCTCATATATTTGTCTGACAACTCTTGCTGGAATTTTTTTAGCAATTGACATGAGTTGTGTGTTAAGATGTTTCCAAATTATTTTCAGCAGGTGGGCTTACTCCAGTGTACGGCATAATAATCGGTAATGATAATCTGGTTAGTTTCAATGTTTGTATTTTCTGTCTTTTCGAAAGCCTGGTTAATCTAGATTTGATACATCCCTCAGTCTATTAAAGCAATGTGATTGCATGTCAGATGCATCTCACTAAAATCTGATTGATTATAAGCATCTAATGCAAGATGAAATTCTTACATCACTATCTGAATGTTCATTTCTCTTTGCCATTGTCTTGGTTTTCTTCATGTGATATAACAAAAAGTTGCTTCTTTTAAAATAACAAATCTAATGTGTTTTTTATTGGTTTATAATTTTAAACTAAGATGTGATGACGTAGATATGTACCTACTCTCCGATTTAAATATTTTGATCAGAATGTCTTACTTTATAAAGATTAAAAAGTTTAGCTATTATATCAGTATTGGCATTCATTAAAAGTAATAGAATATGGATAAGAAATGATTTCTCAAAATTGTTTTTGCACCTTTAAAAATATATGATTTACTGAAAGATACAAATATATTTATATGCATAATTATAAAATAAGGTCATGTGCTTCTTGCATTCTAAAATAAGTTACATTGCTTACATAAGAACTTGGAGAATATCTGTTTTATTTTTAGACATATTAATATTGATAAAGTATGTGACTGTCAACACATGTTGCACATGATATATTTTTAAAAGTCAGTGTCAAGTAAAAATGTATCTAGAAGAATATAATAATATTAAATAAAGAGTATTAGAGATAATAAACTTATTCTTTTCATAATATATTATTTCCAAAATGATATGCTACTGCCAAGCAATAATATTCTTCTTTCCATACACTTTTTATGATAGGTCCCTGAAAATCTAATTTCAGTATATGCTTTGTTTTTCTAAAGGTAAGATTGGTGAGTATAACTGTAACAAATTAATCAATCCAATAGATGATACTATTATATATATCTAATGAAGCAAGTATATCTCTCTTTGCTTATATCCCCCACTTAATATAACTGTCAAGGTATTAATAGTGTAAATAACAAGCATTAGTCTCCCAGAGAATGTTATCTTTCCCAAGTTCAACTCCGTACTTATTCAAAACACTAGTTGACTAGATGTGTATATGATGTATTTACATGTGTATTATTCTCCCACAGTATATACAACTTTAAAAAAAGGTTTTACTAAAAATATGTTTTTGTTAAAACTATATTATATAATACAAATCATTTTATACATGTGTATATGTATGATAAGAATTGCTTTGATTAAGATCTAAAAGTTTTTTAAAATGACAAAAACATCTTGTTATATACTAAATATATTGCTACAAGCTATTAATCTATTATCAGATCTTTGAAATAAGTAAATTTGTTTATCAAAAAAAATGTGTGATATAAAAGAACCAGGTCTCTCATTTTGATATGGTAAAAGGTATTCTTTTAGTAATTTCTAATATATGTCAGAACAAACAATATCAAAAATGAAAAGATAATTAAGCTATATAACAACAAACATTTTCTTCATTCAGTATCTTGTAGCTAATTTTTTCTAGTATTTACAAAAATGGTTTTTGTTGAGGTCAGAGAAAATATATTATCATCATCATTTAACAAAGCTTCTGCTTCCAAAAAAGACTATATATAACTATATATTAATTATTACTATGACTAATTCAAAATATCAAATGAAACTTGATATATTAGAATAAGCACAAATAACCAGCAAGTAAATTTGTTTCATGCAATCCTACTCGCTGATATATACAGGTGTGTAAATTATATTTAGCAAAAGTTTAAATTGAAACATATCAAATAGCCAGCATACTGGGAGTGTACTAAAAGATATATGTTTCTATATAAACTATCCATATATAAGTACTACATTGTCACCCAGTACTAACATGCTGGTGAATACTACCAAGTAAAATAGCAATATATATACTACAAAAAATAAATTGGCTTTATTTATAGTAAACTGTTCTCTAATCTGAATATTATTATATTCAAAATCAGCTAAACTGCCAGATCAGAGAGAAACAAATAGTGGGTATGATTATTCTGAAACTATTGGTAATTAAGAGAGAAAATTCTGTAAACAATAGGGGTGGTCAACCATAAAATACTGCGCTTTGTTCATATTTTTACTTTAGCCAATGATAGTATGATAACATTCCCAATTGTGAGTGCAAAAGCAGCTGTCAACTACCTTTTATCACATATTGGAACCTAACAAAATTCTGTTTTTGCATGTATAACCTATTAGACAGATATAATTTTCATCTTGGATAATTTGAACACGAAAAACCATATTCAATTTTTTTTGAGTCTTTTTGACAAACATATTCAATGATGCTTATTAAGAAATTTGAATAAAGCGCGGTATTTTATGGTTGACTACCCCTAATATACAAATTATAACATCTATTTTTCTCACTAATGCATTAATTGTATTTGAGAGTAATGATAATACTAATATTACACCTAGTGCTTTAAAAATTCTGAGAAAAAGGCTAAAGAGAGAACGTTTATGCTATTTTAACAAAATCTACTGCATAACTGATAGTTTTCTTGACTTTATTAACTTTACTATTGGAAACCATATTTTTCTTGATCATGTTTTGAAGACAGTCATTGATTTCACTAGTAGATATACTATTATTTTCTATGCAACAATTTGTCTCTAACACAATCCCAACTTCCCATAAACATTTCAGACATCTCATTGGTAATAGGTGGCAGCAAAAATGTTCTCTCGGTTACATTTATAGCTGACTGGATTATTAGACCAGTGACGATGACAATATCTGTGTCTGTGTCTTGTAAATAGTTACTGCTGAAAGTACCTGATAGTTCACTGCGTTCAAAAGTATCAAGCTCCAGATGTAACTACAGAGAGGATGGCGAAACCAATTATTTTTATAAATAAATAAATATGAATATATTTCGGTCACTAAACTATGCCTGGTATACTTGATATTAGAGAGGTTAACTAAGAAATATCAATAATATTGCGGTTTTATCAACCAAATACATTATAGATCATAAAGATGCTAAAACTACAACAATAATATTCTTTTAGAATATCATTCTAACCACCTGTATTTTCTCAAAAAAAAGACTTTAATACAAAGCATTTATTTTTACTTTAGCCTATTCTTTTCTTATGCTTTACTATTACTTCTAAATACCTTGGCAATTATTTTATTTATCTATCGTTTTTTTTACAAAATATATTTCATTACTTATATATACAGAATATATGTATCTAAATATGAATTATACTTGGTTATATATCCAAAGGTAAAACTGAATACTGATGAAGCTCTTTTCTACTGACAATCTTGGCTCTCGAGCTATCACTTGTAATTTTGATTTAACACCAACTCAATAAAACACTTTAATAGGCCTTTTGTGCTTTAAAGCTACCCTCTCAAATAACTAGAATATATGTATAGACTCAGACTCAGTAAATGAGCGCCACTCTTAAAAATAATCCTTTTTTTTTAACTTCTCTTTTTTGCTATTCTTCCCAGAGCCTTTTCTAATAGCTTAATCACTCATGGTATCGAGAAATAAAAGAACCAGAAGCCCATCTCCTAGACGTGAGTTTTCTGAGTTTGAGCGTGGAGGTATTATTTGACTCTTTAATGCCAACCATACCTCAACTGATATTCCATAAATGAACATCCCTCGATAGACGATTAACACCACTATCAAACGCTGGAAAGAAACTAATACAACTAATACAAAGCATAGACCTGGAAGACTAAACAAGCTTAGTGTCACTGATGTTACAAGTCTTTGCTTGAGTGTGAGACGGAATCCGTTTGAAAGTTTTTCATACCACCAAGGAAATTTGGCAGCCGCAGGTGTCATTGTCTGTAGAGAGACAGTTATCACATATTTAAGAGCAAAAGGCTTCAGATATTACAAGCTTGTATCAAAGCCTAGTCTTACCATCAAACAGAAGAAGAATCGGCTGCATTGGGCTAAAGTCAGAGCCAACTTTACCATCGAGGACTGGAGTAGGGTGGTATGGCCAGATGAGTCCAGATTCATGGTGAAGGGCAATGATTCTGACCCATCTGTGATACGTAAATCTGGCGAGAGACACCAAGAAAGGCATACCCTTACAACTGAGAAGCATGGAAAATGTTCTGGGATGGTATGGGGTTTTTTCTGTTCTGGTGGTCTTGGCCCTTTATCTTTTCTTGAAGGCTCTCTTGACCAAGACGCATATGTCAATTGTTTGTCCAAGGACTTCAATCCATGGTATCAGAAATTAAACGAGAAACATGACACACTGTTCGCATTCCAAGAAAACGGTGCCAGCTGTCATACTGGTTCATATACAGCATGGTGGAAGAATCGTTGGGAAATTCAGCGATTTGACTACTGGCCATCCCAAAGTCTTGATCTCAATCCGATCGAGCATGTTTGGCATGCTTTAAAAGCCAAGGTTCAAGAGAGGAAGAGGTCTATTAACAATGTTAATGACCTCAAGGCTTGTATCCTTCAGGAGTGGGAGCGGTTAGACCCTAAAGTACTGTATACTCTTGTCGCAAGTATGCCTGACAGAGTAAGAGCCGTAATAAAAGCTCGTGGTGGCCACACTATATATTAATATCTCTTTTTTATTATTTCATCACGGTATATACACATTACTCAAAGTATAAAACCAAAGTTTTAATATACTTGTTATCTTTGTTCAGAAGATATATGTTAAAGAAGTTGATATGTAGTCCTTCGTGACTAGAAATTGAACAAATTTGGCGGTGATTTCTTTGGCGGGAGTGTACATGGCTGTCACCATTATCTTGGGTATGGGTCTTGTACAAAAACAGCAAGGTTGGTAGTTTTCTGGTGATTATGATTACAAGTTTCTTAAATATTTCTGATAAAGGCAATTCGACTGTCTCACGAAGCCCAGACCTTTTTCGTCTCTATGCGGCCATGAATGCGATAAACATACACATTTTGTATAAAAGATGGTTCAAATTTGGTCTTTTTTTTTTCAGCCTTTATCAGAGACAATTAGTTTACAGACTGATAGGGGTAAACATATATACCTTGAGGCTACTGGACTTTATTGTATTTAGGAAAATAGAGTGCAGGTCAGATACCATGGGTTTCAACAGACCTTTATGTTTTCTTGCAAAAAAAAATGTGATTGAATTTGACAATTCATAAGAACCAATAATAGTTAAACCGCATATTTGCCTTGAATTCCAAGATAAATGAGCCCAAACAATACCCTGCTCTTACACAAACTTCGATGTTTTCACCACATGCTTATCCATAGTCATTCCCCAGATGAACCATATATCTACTTCATGGTCTAGTACCATGTGTCAATTGAGATCATTATTGTTATTGGTATTTTTGGAAAGTTTTATTCCTTTTATGGATATAAATTGTGTCTTCTTTAACCTCACAGGTCGGATGACTTAGCCAACTCTATCCTATACAACATAGATCGTCTGGCTGTAGTTAGTGTTTTTAGCAACATTTTCGATTGAATTGATTCATTTTTGATGACTCAATAAGCCAATGCATGTACTCCAATACCTCTCCCTTTTTGTACTCGAGCAGCCACATTTCCAAGTACTGTATTTTGATATCAAGTCTTATTCTAATGGTGTGAGACGACAGGTTAGGTCTTATTTTAATAAAAAGGCTTTTGGCTGTGAGATTCCATGTGTTTTAAACACAATGGTCTTGTCATTTCCCCCCGATATATTCTATATGGACCTTTTTATTCTCATTTGGCTTTGTAGGTCTAAAGTCCAGCATGATATATTAAGGTATCGGTATTGTTATGATGAAAAGAATCTCACTTGAGAATCAACTAAACTGCCTTAGATTCCACATCACTGTGAAAAATACCGTATTTCTGGCAGTATATTTTGGCCAATTGATGATTATTTATCTAGAGAATACCAAAGCGCAAAATCCAAGACTATATACTCTGGGAAATCTTGAAGATGGTGGCACTTTTTGACATTGTTACAATAACCATTCTCTAAATGCCTAGACCATAGGGATTTATGTTTTAGAGAATCAAAACTGTAATTAATTTATAAAGACATATCAATTCCAGTTGATCCAGATTATCCAACATGTTTAAAAGACCAACTATTGATTCCAAGCGTCAAATTTTATGGGCATATTGTGCCATTAAACAATGGCTGGTAACCCAATTGTATACATGGATCATAGACATGAACATAATTGCATAAACCTCTCTTTATCTTTAAAGATGCCTCTTGATACCTTTTTGTACCTTTAATTGACATGGACAATGTCAATGCAAATAATCCACGTTTTGATTCGATATTAAAATGAAATCCTCAAAGGATAATGCCTCTAATACCGTGTCTAACCATCCTATCGATCAAGATATAAGAAAGCAATGGGTTTGTATTTACAAAAAAAAAGAACCATCTCGAAAATCAAGTGAGGATGTTCATAGACTTGAGAATATAGATTATTTTCCATCATTACTCGTCTTGAGCCTCCAGTTTTTGTTGGGCTTCTGCATTGGCTACCACTTCTGCAAGGTTTGATTGTCCTCCTGCATCTTCATTCAATCGTTGACCTATATAGTCATAAAATAAACAACGTCTTTTTCTTTAGAATACGTATATTCATATCCAAACAGGTACTTACGGAGAATTTCTAATATTGCGCGCTGGGTCCTTCGATCCAATTTCTCCAACTTCTTTTCGACATCACGTTTGAGATCCCAGTTGGCTTTTTTTGGAGCAAGATTAAAGAGATCCTATATAGTTTTTTTTTGTCTGTAAGAACACGTCCCATTGCTATAGACTTTTCGGAGACTTACGATTTCCTCCTTTTCCTTTTCGGCTGCTTTGGAGAGTACTTCTTTGGTGATTTCTTTTGTTTCCGATTCAACCGTCTCTCCAATGTCATCTGGAGTGGCAATCTTTGCGTGCTGTTTCAACCTCTCATCACTGGGTATGTAACTTCTGAACGAGAGCTTCCTGATTTGATGCATCAGAATCGTGTCTTGAGCATTTTAAAAACTGCTTACTTTTCTGTTTCTTCTGTGGTTCTGGTGTTGGCTGCTGACGATTCCAGCTTTCTTTTCCGAAGAGCCTCGAGCCGTTCCTTTCTCTTTTGTGCTTCTTCCTCCATCAAGTAGATTGCAAGAGTGGAAAAATAGCAGAGAAAATGTGTCTTGTGCTGAATCTGAATGTGACTGTGATTATCTGGCTAAACCTTTTTGTGTATTTGTGCACCTGAAAAGGTTTGTCTCTTTGGTTGATATTTGAATCTTTTTAGAGTGTATGGATATATTAATGTTTACCAAACATTGGGAGCTACGGTTCCGCTTCTAAAAACAAAAAGGTACTTCTTTAATGGCTTGTCGTCATATCCACATGGAATTCAAGAATCATTACACATAATATTGATGCCATAAATGGTCACACACTTTTTCATTAATTGATTGTATAAATATATATATATTTGGTTTGGTTTGGTTTGGATTTATAAACAGTTGCAAGACTTGCTATGTCTTGTAAAGATGTAATGGCTGTCTAGAGAAGTATTAATTAATTAGTAATGATTATTATTATTATTATTAGACGTCGTATCGTCTTCTGATAAACACAGGAATCAGGGCAACCACACCGACTGCCACGAGGCAAGCAACGTTGATGGGTGTGAAAAGATTGAGCTCATCGGAGGACGAAAGTCGGTCGAGAGCTGCGCCGGCCTGTACATGAATAAATGACGGACCGGCAACGCCTGTTGTGTACGGTAAGATTCATATTTGTCTCACAAGCCTTGTAACCTACCAATAAACGTCCCCCAGAAGAATGCGCTGATGGGAACATTAAGGTGTGGTGCGCCAAGATTGACGGTCCAATTGGGTGGCAGAGGTGCCACGCGCAGGACAATCATGTAGTTGAGCATATGCTGCTTATGTTGCACAAGCTTCAATCGTCATACAGAACGTCAATGCATGTGGGGCTATAACAATAGATACGCTCTCCTACCTGTTCATTCCACTTTGAGAGCCTATCTCCAATCAACCGCATAACTGCCACCGACCCAAGGGTGCTAGAGATAACAAATGCAACACAGGACCCAATGGCCGAACACTAAAATAGAGTCAATGATTTGGCAGTCCAACATAGTTATTTGTTACCAAGGATACGGTGAACAAGGCCGTCCAGAAATTAAAGAGGGCTCCTCCTAGTATAGACAGCCACATTGAGCCTGGAACAGAAAAGCTCTGGAGGCTGATTGTGGAATAGATTAGCCGCCTAAAAAAAACTATGCAGTAAATTCATCTCTAGGACTTACTAGACATAGGTTATAAAGAATGTCACATAGACATTTCCAAAATGCTGGTTAATATAGACAGACAGGATGGCGTTTAATCTGCGAAGGTCTTCCAAGTTTTTTGGAAACTTGAGTGCATCCTTGTCTTGTCTAATTCGGTTGGATTGTCAGGTAATGTAATGAGGTCCACCAACAATCATTCCAAACACTCACGGATCTACTGCTGGAAGGTTGAGTCTAAGAAGAGCCAGCTCAAGACAACTAAAGACAACAACCAGCAGAACGAAGGCGGCTAGAGACCATTTATAAGAATTGCTTCTCCACAGCCATATCTGGTGCTGCTGTTCGATAATTGACTTTGTCTGTATTTCCCCAGCCTCTTCGTCATCCTGGGCCGTCTTGTATGTTGTAACTTTAACCGCCTGCGGTGAAGAAAGAAGGGGAGTTGTGGCATTGCTTGGCATCGTCATATTGTAAAGAGGCAAATGGAAGAAACAAGTGACTTTATACTTTTTTTTTACATTTAAGATATATATATATATATATATTTTATATATCCGTCTGGCGGAACCAGAAAAATAATTCTTGCCTTTTATTGACAGTCTAGTTCTCCTGGTTTATCCGCAAGTTATGGAGGAGAGCGCCGCACCTTTGATTCCCTATGGGGAGAAGTCCTACTTTTGCATAGAGTATCCTGGATACATCAAGAATGTTGATCGTGCCTTGGAAAGCCTTGGAGGCGAAAAGAAGATTGCAACTGTAAGATCCAATCTATTGGCGCCCATTATCTCACATGTCAATAGTTGTTGAGCAAATCTGAGCCGATCGAGTTGAGATTTAGACCCAAAGATCCCTTTTCTCATCCGATCAATGGCGACATTGTGCCATCTTCCAAACTACTACTCAAAGTAACACGTCGAGTTAAAAAAGGAAGACCGGCTTCTGAAGCACAGCTGGAGACACAAGTAATGGGCCAAATAAACAAAACTTGTCGATTTGGAGGTATGGGCATATAGCCGCATCTACCCAAACCACATACATATTGCTGACCAGCCCTGGTAGGTCTCGCTGATTTCCAGTACATGGTCCCAAAGAATATCCCCATTATAGCAATGAAAGATTCGATTTTGAAAGGCAACGGTAAGGTTGAATTAAAAGGGTGATTTATTTGCCATTAATCAATATTTACCCTTGTCCCAAACCAATTACCCACAAAGTCGACAATATCATGAACCACAGAATTGCAGAGGATCCAATTGATATGAATGACCTTCAGAATATCCCTCCACCTCTGTTCACTGTAACCGAGACACCAAACAACTATGGGTTCGTTGCTTTGGTTTCCATTTACTCACTATAATATTTGAATTTGTATCTAATGTTCCCAAAGATATCGACAGTGTTCAAACGTTCTAAAGATCCGTGTTCGACAGCCAGACGGCTCAGTAAGTTTAATACGTTTAATGACTTTTACTTATTTGTCGATTCAGTTCAAGATCAAACTTGTCAACAAGAGCCGAAAGAAAGGATTCAATATCACATCTATCAATTTCTTTGACGATGATATCCTTTTTATAAACTACAATATACAATAGTCTAGAAACATCTTGCTTATGTCCTTGACCCTTGTTTCTTGTCATTACATGCTCCAGATGCTCCAAAACACGATCGCAACATAGAGTTTGACAAGTATGAAAGTACAGCAAACGAAATCAGAAAGGTAAGCGTCAACGGACAAGCCATCAAGATCATTAAACACTATTATAGCTTTTCAAGGAGCGTGATATATGGTCTCGCGCGTCCCTAAACAACTTTTTGGCGCCTGAGCATCACAAGGGTATCAAAATGTAATAGTTTTCTAGTTAATATATCCAAACATGTCAAACTTATTCTTTGCTGCTCTTCATCAGTGTCCTGCCCTCGCTTGCCTACACCTTTAGGGATGGTCCTTGGCGCTCGTGCTGGATCTCATTTGGAATGGATCCAAGAAAAGATCCAAAATATGCTAGGTAAGTAATATGTTTTCTACAAGGACAACTACCAGACACCCGTTAACCCTTTGTCAAGATATCAACAGATTTATATTCGCAAATTATCGCCGCATGGAACCATAACCACAGAGAAATTCCCTCGCTCTAAAAGAAAAACATTGCCTCGTTTCCTAATTCCCGAACCATCAGACAATACAAACAGGTAACTCTAGAGCCACAATCAATCAATAGACCTCACCAACTTTTTATACAATTCCAAAAAAAAAAAACAAGCAGTGGGTCTGCAGAAAATAGCAAAATCAATGACCCTACAGAACCATCCCCAAATGCTGCATTATATCAATTATGTGATATACAGAATGAAGACATTAAAAAGGTTGTCAATAATCCAGCTTATGTCAAGGACTTTCCTACGGTGAGTAAAACGCTTATTTTGATTTGTTATATATTAATTGTTTTACTATTGATATTAGAAACATGCCGGATTCTATTATAATTGTGTCTTAATTTGTCTTCGAAATGCCATTCGAAAGAAGCATAATGACATGAAGGAAAGAGGTGTTTGTGAAATCGATCATGATTTGGAAAAAGACCTACCTGAACAAATCGAAAAAGAAAAAGAGGCCATTCTTCAAGCGGATGTATCAGAAGAATCTACAAATGCCTTTGAAGAGCGGAACAGGGCTCCAAAGGGACTGGAAGGAATGGTAATATATATCACTTGCTTTCTAGTCGAAATTTTGTTGCTAAACTTTGATGTGTAGACCAATAGCTTTATTGACAGAATGGAGAATGGAGGTATGGCTTTTTGAACAAAGGAACCAATTCGCTAATACAATTAATTAATTGGCTTGTAGATATCTATGCCGACGATGATTCGGATATGGATGATATAGATGAATATGAAGATATGGAAGCAGACGAAGATATTGAAGAGGAAGTGAATGAGGATGAGGACGATGATGACGATGATGACGATGAGGATATCATACGCGGTCTCAATAAGCTGGACAAGGGTAAAAGGGTCCGCTTGCAAGATTTGGAACTTGATGAACTCTTGAAGTAATGTGGCTAAAAAACACTACGCAACATTGGTTTACCCTCTTTATCCATTGGATGTCAAGCACTCTCCTAAATGACATTTTTCTATGTGTACGACAGAATATATATTTGATTCTTAAACATGTGGAGAAAGTACTGTACACAAATGACACAAACATTAATATCCTGAAAATATACAGCTATTCTTGAAAATAGAGTGTAACGAGAAAGTAATCAGTTGTCATAACAACTATATGCCATTGAATAACTCTTGATGCTTTTTGAAACAATCAGGATTTTGTTTCAAATACTGGAATCTTTTCTAAAAATGTCACACGCCAAGACCCTTTATTCGTATATGGTAACATTTAGTGTAATAGCAGCGTCTATTGGCTACATTGAATTGTAGTGCGCCGCTTAAATTCAATATTACTGGTTTAAAAATGGAAAAACGGGGAAATGAAGTGCTCTTACTGGATAAAAAACCTTGAGAAAATTCACTTTTGTCCAGCCATTTTCTCAATGTATCATATGCCAATAATCTTGGGGTGTGTTTTTTTTGTTGGTGATGGGATTGATATATCCCGGAGGCTTATACACTCAAAAATATCGGGGTGATCTTATATATATATATATATATTGTAATGATAAATAAAGGCAAAAAAGGCTAGTCTCAAGGTGATAAAGGAGTACTCTTTAAACAAGGTTTCTTTACAGCCATCATGGGTTTGCTTTGGACTGCATAAAAGCTATTCGCCTCTGTGATCATATAAAGAGATAAGCCCATGTATTGATTTCTTGGACCTTCTAAATCAAGTTAGACAATCAGCAAGAGATTCTGGTGTAGGGAGAACCAAACAATACTTGACATGCGGCATGGCTGTGGAACAATGCTAAAAACGATATTACCAAAAGGAAAATAAAACAAAAATATAGTCTTGTGAGCCAGATACTTCTCAACAAATAACCAGAACCGAAAAAAGCAATTAGGAGTGATGAAATAAAGTGATTAGAAGAAGGGGGGAAATCTGATCGTCATTTGGCCGTAAACCCATTAAAAATGAATCTTTGTGAAACTCGGTAAATGATGTAAATCAATCGTCCATTTAGAATCCTCTCATTCTTTATACACCTAGTAACACTAAGACATAATGATAGCAATAATAATGGAGCCTTGAGATGTAGATAAGTTTGCCCTTTTACTCGATTTCATGGTATCCATATAGAGGTGGTCATTTTTGCGCGCCTTTGTATTCACATATTGCTATTTATTCAAACCCCTAGTCCATTCATGTAACTCTCAAGGACAAAGAAACCACAATAATCAACATAAATATATCCTCAAACAATCAAATATCCTACAGTTGGGTAGGTTCTGTGATTCCACAACCTTTAAATATCGGATTGTTCTTTTAAGCAAAATCCCAATACCAAGACCTGTTTATTATAATCTTTAGTTTTAATTTAATGTTGACCGTGTTTTCAGTAACCATTCTTGGTGTTATTGACAGCCAAATGCAATATCAAGTTGAAACTAGAAAAACGTTTGCTGGTACTTTTTAGATCTAGAGTAAAGCTGGAGACCATTTATAAAGTATAATAATACCATAATGTACTAGAATAGAGTCCAAAGATGCAGAAAGATTGGAGAAAAAGTTACAAGTGTAAATGGGCTTTGGTTGTTTTGAGCCAAGAGATATACAATCGGGCTCCTGCTTATCATCAAGTAAACTGCATAGTTTTAGCCAAACGTGCAATATAATCTAATCAGCACGAATATCGAGTCGTTTGGACTAATGTATATATATCTACGTTATTTCAAAAATCAAAGTATATTAGCCTGGTGTCTTTAGTTGGAAAAAGTATGGTGTTTATTCCGTACGTCCTAGGAGTCTAGGAAAAAGGATAATTTAATAATCTTTAAATGTGCCTAGTTTAACAGTGCTTGATTAATGGAAATCGTCACTAAGGATATTGAACAATGGGAGATATGAGCATGCCTTGAAGCATGTTAATCGTTTTCAAAAATAAGTTTGAGTATAAAGATATTTTCATTTTGCAGCAAGAGTAAATTTTTGCACTGTAGAGTATGATAAAAGAGTGCCGATATGGCCCATGTTTGGAGGTGATAAAGTAGATTGAATATAGTGTTTATCTTGTCCCATATGAAAAAAAAGGTATGGATATCTTTGAAGAATTGCGCAGATTGTGAAAACCCTGCGTCAAAGATTCAAAATGGTTTTCTGAAAGAAGAGTAGTAAATATACTAGCTAAAGTGTGAGAACGCTTAGAAACTTTCTCAAATCGCTTACATGCTCTCAAAAACAACAGAGAATTCCACCTAAAATACCAGGATTTCTGTACCAATATATTTTGATAATATATTCTTATAGGAATTTTAAAAAAGGGCCAAAGAAAGTAGTATTTAGACATATATATATCTACACATGTCAGTAAAGAAAAGAAAAAGTCAACTTTGTGTCATTAACCAACGTACGGGTCTATATTAAGCAAAATTTGGCTCAACGGGCCATCTTTTACACCTTTGCTGTTCCACTCGAGTGCCTTTTGGGCGTGGATATAGCTTTCAAATAACCGAGAATCGATTCCTTTTCCAAGAGAATGGGTATGCTGCCACTATTTCTATAATAATTATCACTACACTTGGATATATATACATATATATTCCGTATTAACTAAATAGCTCATCAGATATTATGTCGCCTACTTTAAGCGTTTCTCTATAGACTAATTATAAGGAATATTTAACCTTTGATTTAAATATGTCACTTTCATTTACAACTAATCAATCAGTTTGCTATAGTAGTTGATAATGATACAAGGTAAACATTATACATATATTTTGATTATTGACCCAACAACCCTAAAATTAGGCTTGTATTTAACAGTTCTTTTTTTTTGTATTTTATTTTAATGCACGAGAAAATTGATACTCAGAGATTATAAGGCATATGTAAAAAGTAATTCCTTTTACAAATGTTCCTAGCAGTACTTTTAATATTATGTTGTTCAGTAAATAATACAAAAAACTGTAAACTGATTTATTGGTTTTCATGGATATTTCTTAATGATCGTGTACCTGATTAATATATAGATATAAACTACAGATGTTTTATATTAAAAAAAAGGTACAAACATGATTTTCATGGTTAATATCAAGAACAAATTGTTGAAATGATTTGGAAGTTGTTATCAAATATCCATAATTGCTTTAAATAATTGCACCACGCAATAAGCGCTCCAACGAGAATGTTTCAAGATCCAAAGGAATTATCAGTCGACAAGGTAAATATAATCAGAACCTTTAGTCAGGGCCAATAATTCACTGTTCCACACAAACACACTCTGTCGTACACCGGACGGTATGACCTGTGTAAGTTGGGAGGCATTAGACGGATAGCATAAATGTGCTTACCGGTGGCTTTGTACATGTAATATCTTGCCCTGCACGTGAATTTGTCAAGATATAAAAAATGAATAAAATGAGTATATTTTAAAAAGCCGTACTTTAATATACTCCCTTTTGAAATCATGTTTAACAAACGCACTGCTACCTGGTTTGGAATTGGCATTCTCGGTCTTGCCATTCACCATCTCAGTAAGTGATGAGCATAAATGAGAGTAACAGGAACCAATATCAGTACAGGCCCTACTATACCTCTCTTGGGAATCGGTGTCACTGTCCACTCCATCGGAAGCGAAGGCTGTTCTCGCGTCAATGGCAAGTATTTCAAATAATAATCAAGTTTGCCAGCCTAACAACCGGCTTTTAGGCCCTGTTGATTTTAGATTTTGCGAGCATGCTATCCGGTCAACAACCGAGAAAGGCGTTGCTTATGTGGCATGCGATCCTATAAGAGATCTAATGAATCCAGTCATGGATGTCGAAGTTCTCGAAGATTTGACACAAGCAAAGACTGGATCTATCTGGAGATTAAATTATTCGGCCGTAAGTATATTGGGGTATCTATGGAAACGTATGCTGAACATACTTTTAGGAGAACCCTCAACCAGAGAAAATGGTTATACGCGGAGCACCTTCTGTGGCCAACGACCTTCACCCTCTTGGTATTGCCTTTGATTTCGACCAAGAGAACCAAAAGAGCTACCTAATTGCCGCAAATCTTCCTGTCCAGGGTGCTCCTCACTCGTTGGAAATATTTAATGTCGTAGAGAATGCTGACCAAGAAAAAGAGCTTGTTCATATCCGTACTATCAACAGAGCAATCATGAATGCGCCCAACAGTATCCATATCATCAAAGATTCTCGATTCCGTAGTTCAGAAGGCATCCCATCATTCTTTGTCACCAATGACCATCATTACACGAATGACTTTATGAAAATCTTGGAGAACTATCTCTTATTGCCTGTTTCTGGTGTATACTTTTATGATGCTCGAGTTGACACCCTCACACCAGTCCTTAGCGACCTTGTGTTTGCCAATGGTATTGCCGGAGACGACACTGTTCTTTTCACCGCAGAAACAAATCACATGGCCGTAAGACAGTACAAGATCAAGATTAACGACAATAAGGATCAGGAGAATGGACACCCAACAATCGCTCTTGAATATGTCTCAAAGAAGAAATTCCCCATGGCAGTCGACAACTTGTCTTATGACTCATCTACTAAAGAAATGATTGTGGCTGGTCATCCAAAGGCACTTCAATTACTTCAGTACGTGTTCAGCAATGACAAGCAAAATCTGGGTATCCCTCCTTCTCTTGTCATGACATGGGATATTAAAGACGACAGTGTAAAGAAGCTTTTCAGTGATGACGGCAAATTGTATGGTGGTTCTACCACCGGATTCCGTGATACTGAAACAAACACTCTGGTTATATCTAGTCTATTAGATAGTGGCTTACTAATTTGCCCTGCAAAGGATTAAAATCTCGGATTTTTTTTGTTTATCTAAAGAATATCAACTAGCATTGTTAGCCATATATTCATCCACTCTCTCCTTTCAATGCTTGTATTCCTATTCATTACTATTTGCTCTACTTTTGGGTGTGTATTAACATAAAGAATTTCAATAAATGGTATAGATCTTATCCATAACGTTACCAATATAGTTATTTTTACTGATAATTATAGCACATACGCAGCACCATATATTTATCCTTGTATCCCCCATGGATAGGTAATAGGGTTTTGTATTTGAGCAAGATTTGATGTTTGTTAAGACTACAGCAGCTGCGGCTCTCGATTGATTCTAGAATATTAACTTTTACATGGAGAATACTTGGGTGTCTAAAGAGCATTTGATATGTTGGTTCAATTCTGCATTCAACTGATAATGTCTCTTTATTTTTATCTTGTATTCGACATTTATTGGCCCTAATTGGATTGTAATTGTCCTTTTTAGATGGCTTAGAGTATGCATATTGTCATAAATCTCGCCAGCTAAACCAACTGTTGCAATCCATGAAGCCTTTAAGAAAAATGGAGCCGAAAAATAGAGCAAGAGAATTCTAAATATCTACAGTCAGGGTAACAAGGTTTAAATAGTGTGGTCTAGATTATCACAGATGCTTAATTGTTACTAGGGCAGTATACAATAGATTGGTTAGTATTATATGCATAGGAAGAATTAATTGCTTATTAAAGGTATGAGGCGCTGCTATTGTTAGGAATAGATCCAATCAAGCAAATAAAGGTGCAGGTAAGCAAAAGTACTGAAAAGTCCGTTAATAAACATTTTGCTCACTTGATCTCTCCAACAATCGATGGTCGGGATACTTGTACAGGCCCCTAACAAGATGCTGTATTTGTGGATATGGTTCCAGATATGGGAGTAGTCAAAGTTTATAAAAGAAACAAAAAAGCTTGGCATTTACATACAAGTTATATAATGCTGAGCAACACATTTCCCGGGTATCTAGAAAGTATCGGCCTTGCTGCCAGCCACCCCAAGTAAAAAGGTGGCAACAGATATTACCCACATATTCACGTATAATTTTTGGTCTCGGGTACTTTATTCTTAGAAACTAGTAATTAATGTTATTTTCGCGTTTATTTTATCCCCTATTCCCTTCATATCTTGTCTTATTATATTCCTAATGGTCAATAGAGAACTTGGGCTTGTCAAACCTAAACTAATCTCATCCTTTGTTAGAGGTTTCACTGTGTTACTCTTTTATATCCACTTGTGGTGAAAACAGTGCCAGATGTCGGATATGCAATTAAAGGGTTGGAAACAAGATACCAAAGGGAAGAGGAAACATTTTTTTAAAAAATCTTTTTTAGCTATATAGTTTGAAAACATACCAAAAATGAGTGCTATTCTTCTCTACTAAGACAGACGGGAGAGAATATATGACCAAAGCTGAAATGATGCTATGGATTTGGAAGAAGCTCTTGATTTATAGCATTTTGATATCTTAACTAACATTAGACATTAGTGTGGATCCCATGAAATATAACAAGAATTGCTAGAAAAATACTTGGACACTCGAATGGAAAAAGTGGGAAATCGTGTGGTAACAGTAAAGATAGACCAAAAGACATATATATATATATATATATTAGTAAACGAAAGCTTCATTTTGTATACTATAATAGAGTGCAACTACAATGCTCCAAAATACAAAAGTCTAGCTGATGGGATTACCAAACAGACAGAGCAAAAGTAGGAAAATAAGCTAAAGATTGAAACATACTTTGAAAACAGACAAATAAAGTAAACAGAAAAAAGAGCCAACTTTGATAACATCACAAGGCTCAATTTTTCAACTTTTACGACAAACATTTATAAGTCTAAGTGAGTCACACAGTTGCGTCTCTTACTGAGAAATTCGAAAGCTCCATTTTGAAGGAAAAAACCAGTAGTGCTCAAGTTTTCTTGAAAAACAAATGAAATACCTCATTCAAAAGAATAGACGGTATTCTTGTAGCAAAAAACAACGAATTGAAACTCGAAAACTGAAGAGTGTGGGTGGAAGAATTGAGTAAAACGGACATAAACGTTTTTTTTTTTAAAAAAAATTTGCATTTTTATAAAAAGATCAGGGTTTGACATCAATATAAGACCACCTGGAGGCTGTTCAGAGAAAGGTAATGTGGCTGTCGCTACTAAGCCCTCTATCTCTATACTAAGTTTAACCAATAATAGTGAATATAATAATGGTAAAACGCCGTTGGAATATATCCAACTGGTTTTCAGAGCTGAAGGGACCCCTAAACGAAGAATATACAATAGATCAACACATGGCTTAAGATTTGGCGTTCTTATTGTTGGCGGTGAGGATGATGAAGATCGGATACTTTGAGGATATCGTAGTGTTATATCAGAATGGTAAAATACCTGGGAAAGTCACAAAGCTAAACGAATTCGTTGGCTTTCTCTCTCTCCGGGTGCCAGTGAGCTCACAGAACATCAATCCGTTTAGTGAAGCAAAGGGACTGTGGGCCATACAATTTATTATGACGATCTTTCCGATTCCCAGCCTGTACTTCTTTGAGACAATATTTCTCGTATTGTTATAACCACGCACTGTCCTATCAATAATGTATTCAAATTTCTTGTAAAGATATAACTTGGATATTAATTAGATTGTCGTCAAGAAACGAATGGCCTCTAAAAATGCTAGGTATTAATTAACCATATAATAATTAGTAGAGCCAAAAGTCCAGTTGTTGCAATCCAATATCCTTGTTTCTAGAGTATGGATCGATAAATTTGAATTGGTATTGTTTGATCAATGTAAAGACATGGTTGTTTTATGTATATTAGTGCATTTTTTAATGATATTAAACTGGATCTCATTATTTGATATGTTGGATCAAAACAAGCAATATTAGATTGAGTAGGTTACAAAGGATATTGGTATATTTAAAATGATGAGGATAACAAATATAAGGGTTATATGTACATATAGATAGATAATCTCAATTTAAAAATTCTTGCAGATTGTCTATTATTTTATAGAGAGATTGTCTTCTTCCAAGATAATCTCTTCTCCATCTACTACACGAACAGGTCCAGTAAACCATTTACGTCCCCAGATCATGTAATATCCGGAAGATAGAGCCATGATGGCAACAAAGGGAACAACAGCATAGTTCATATTGTCTGCAGTAACTGGTGCTTCTGTGGGGCAGATGAACAAGGCACAAGTAAAGAGAAGCCAAGCAGAAGATATGTATCCAATCACAATGCTAAAGCGTCCCAAGTTCCAAGGGCCTAATTTGAAGGATCATAATGAGCATCGAGATCAAATGGGATTATGATTCACAACTTACCTGGAGTAAACTTTGTGCGCGACACAGTGATACGTAGAACGATAGGGATAAGATAAGACATCTGGGCACCAATTGTGTTTAAAGACACAATGGCTTCAAAGGCCGTGTCGTTGATGATGTACAAGAGTCCGACAATACCAGCAATCACGATATTGAACCAGACAGCATTTACTGGACTCTTGGTTTTTGGGTTAAGAGTATGGAGCTGCTTGGAAAACGGCAAGGCTCCGTCTCTGGCAAAGGCATATACCATACGAGAACTTCCAAGAGTCAAGGCAGATCCACAAAAGAAGATACTGAGCATCACAAAGACCAAGAACACCATTGTCCATGCAGGCCCTACACCATCGTAGAATACTTGGATCATTTGAGGCTGAATAGCATCCTCAGATACAATCTGGCTCATAAAATCCGAGACCATAAAACTGATTGCAATCAAGAATACAAGGCCAGAGACAGCGTTGGCAGCAACAGCGACAAGGATAGCAAAAGGAGATCCAGTCTGAGAGTTCTTGGTTTCTGATAAAGAGATTAAATGAATTAATATCGAATTGTGGGGCTGTTCCAAAGCAGTCTTGTAAAAATATATACCTTCACTCATATGAGCAGCACTGTCATATCCAGAAAGAGTGTACTGAGACTGTAGAATCACCAACAAGAATGCATATCCATCGCTTGAAAACCCAGAGCCATTAAAGAATTGTGTAAACTATAATGATAATAGATTAGTCTCCTTTTCACCGAAATTTCTTGTATTCAGTACCACAAAATCTCCGGTAGACAGTGGTCTTGAAATTGCCAGGCCAACAACAACAATAAAGATGATTCCCAGCATGTTGAGCCAGACTAGATCAATTAGAGAAATGTCAGTAGAGATCGGTCACTAAAGATATTCAGTGTTTACTTACAAGCAGCTTGGTTCATTATGCCGTTTAGGTTTACTGCAACAGAGTTGATAATACCATGCAAAAGAAGAATTCCAACAAAGATTCCATACTGCATATAGACCGAAGTGTCTACTTCAGGGCTCCTAAGATTGGGTTGAAGAGTCAGAATCAGAGGATTCGATTCTTTTGTGCCTTGAGCTTACCAAATGTTGATAATTCCAGCAACAAACTGGGCAAGTCCAAGATCGATTGATGTAATTCCAACTATATTTTTGAAGATATTAGAAATGTCAAGACCAACACGCCAGCTGTTACTTACAAGCAAAGCCAATCCAATTACACCATCCAGTGAGCCAGCAAGCCAAAGGAACCCATTCTGATGTCGAGAGACGGGATACCCAGAAATATAGACCTTTTCAGGAGACGAATTAATACCTTTTGAGCATGATTTTTTACAATGTCTGAATTTGATAAACATACCTCCAGTAGTAGGATATGCACTACAGATCTCAGCCAAGGACATTGCGATCAACAAGGTAAAGAAACTGGTGATGATCCAACCCCAAATTACACCCATGGATCCAGCATCTACCATAGCATCACCCCACATCTTGTAGGTTGCCCCGTCAATATCATATATACATTGGCTGTGCTGCCTTTGACTTACAGGAGTGAGACCAGAGAGTACAGAGCAGCATGAAAATGCAATAGCAAAGTTTGAAAAGGCGGACATTGAACGGCTCAGATCCTTTAGAAAGTCTTTTTGGTTAATGATGATCTCTTGTTGTATGATCATTAAATGTACACACCTGCTTGTAACCAAGGGAATGTAGCAGAATTTCATCGGCATCCATAGTATGCGAGGGAGCCTTCTCGATATGTCCAACAGACAGGGTTTTCTCATCTACGGACCCCATTGCAAGTAGATAATGAGACGTTGGTTGGGTTTGTTACAAAGAGAACAAAACAGAACTGTAGTAAAGGCATAGGTTTTGCAGAGTGGTATATTTATACAACCATCTCCCAAGGATAAGAGAATTCCAGATAAGACATATATAGTATAAACTGGCAGATGGTTTAGTTAATGTCAGTTTAAACTTTTTGTTTGGTGTACTTGGGACACCAGAATTGAACTGTGGTCTGACAGTGTTATCGCAAAGGTTGATTCTGACTTCCATGGTCGATTACAAGATAAACATAATTCATATAACAGCAATGATACGAGAGCGTATCAAAAGTATTATCAGCTTAAACTATCGCTATCTTTTCAAGGCTTGTGTTCAATATTATCATTGGCTGTAAGATAAGTAAAATTTGTCAGCATTTCATGTTGATTGGCCATTAGAATAATATCGATTCTTATTTTGGTCTTCCTGGTCTATCGTAATTAGTGAATATATCTTGGTCTTATGACAGATACCGTTTTTGTGTTGGACTATCCGTAACATATCTACCCAAGATATATCAAACCAATGAAGAGGTCTTTATAGAAATACAAGTACTTTATATTCTGTATCGTCTTTTTCCGATATAAAATATATGATTCCTTAAAGTGCTGCACAGAATAAAATAAACGTACCTGTTACACTATGGATAAAAAACCCTGTGTACTTAATATTTGGGTTGAGCTGTGAATTATCCAGAATACAGGATTTTCAAAGTCCCATATTACTACCAGATCTCGGCTCTGCAGCTTAGTACAAGTGATTTGTTTTTTTTATATTATATATATATCAACCAGCTTGAGTTTTATTTGGTTGTTACAATCAAAACAGAGACAAGAAAGTTTGTATTCATCTATTAAATAAAGACCCATAATAGCACTAAAGAGAAGTTTAAGGATCCGCCAAATCAAGAATATAGCTTCCTTGACTTTGTCCTTTTAATTCTCTTAATTCTACATGGAAATATACTTGTATAAAATCTTGAAAGCGAAAAGATATCAGCTTTAAAGAGTAATGTTTTATTAAGAAATTAGCATCTTGTTGGGCCACTTGACATCTTCACCTCAGCTATGCAATTTTACATGGTTTGACTTTTGGGATTGAATATTGTCCTCTTGAAAAGTAAACTTTGTTGCTTTCTTTATTCAATTCTTCACAAAAATGAAACAAGTTTTCCTCTTAACAGGTCTATATACGCCTGTTGTTTAATAATGCCCTTCGTCGTTTTAAAGGGCCTATAGGTCCTGCCCATATACACCATCAGAGCATAATGGAGCCTCTACCAAGCTGAATTCTTGGTTTTGTACAGTCTGTTTATATAGGCTTGGTGCTAAACACTCGTTTCTATCTTTTGGAAAAATCAAAACTCTTTGGATGACACAATCTCATCTTTGATTAACTTTCTCGGAGTGATTAGAGAATCATTGGCTCAATGGCGGTTGTCATGCTCGATTCATAAGCCTAAAAATTTCTTTTCGTTTCTTAGAAAATGCGGTTCTCCTTTCTTTCTATTTTTTGATTGATGTGTATACTGTTTGCAAGGGTTTAATTCTCATCTGATGTAGCTAGAGGTGATCTGCTCATACAAGTTTGACCGATTATAGGTCCTTTTTGATAAGCTAAAAGCTCCTTTTGTCTATTAAGAGTTTTGTTGTTGTTCTGCCGAGACATGGTGTGATTCGAATGAGAAAAGCGCCGTGAAAAATAAAAATAAAAAGATTGTGGTACTGACTCTTTCGTGGGGCTTAAATCGTTTACCATCAGCTTTGATACTATTATTATTTACTTGGAATATAAGACCAAGAAGCTCCATGTTCTTACGAAATGTAACCAAAGACATCGAGACTCCTGCATTAACTAGTCTTTGATGATGGACCGCAATTGAGGCAAATGGCCCTTTGCGAAATGAACGAATCATGGCAGCTTGAGTTCGTTTTGTGACCTTTGGAGGGCATCCCGGACGTTTTGAGGGTTCAGAGATGTCTTCATCCCCAAAGGCTCTTATAACATCACCAACAGTACTCTTTGGGATTTCGGAATCTCGGCATAACTAAGCATCCCTTTCCCATTGACCTATAATTCGACCTCTCATGAATGCATCCAGCTCCTGTCTTTTGGGGTTTTCATTGTCAGTATCTGTAAGAGCCATTTCTTTGTTTAAATAAAAAAAAAGTCTGTTATGCTTATTGAGAAAAGAGAATGAAAGTAGAGTAAAAAAAAGAAGGCATTTTGTTTTTCGCAAATTCTGCTCTGTCCAACGATTCTCTATATTAGAATGTAGTCTTCATGTATTAGTAAGAACAAAAGCTTTAAAGAATCATATGGAAAAGAATAAAAGAAAAATGATTTGACAAACAGCGCAAAGATGAGATCTTAATTCAACCTTTATCTTTGGATCTGGGAAATAGCTGTAACAGCAAAAGAGAGATATGAAAGAGACAAACTAGATTTTCTGCATTTAAAGAAGTAGAAACAGTAAATCAAAAATAATTAAAAGGCCAAGTGGCAAGCCTCAAAGCGCAGTAGCTCGTGTCACGAGGATCTACCTCATCAATATTGCACAATTATTTAAATTTCTAGAAAATTAATAAAGTATAGTAATAATACGGCTTCCTAGTTAAATGGCATAATACCCTCCATTTCGGAGGGAGGTCCCGGTTCGAATCCTGGAGGAGCCAATTTTTTTCATTGCAACTTTGTTTGGTTACACAAGTGTCTTAGACGTTATTTTGATGAATCCGTAAAATCTGAAGATACTTAACCACAGTACTTATTTATGCGCAGCAAAATTTTCTTGAGCATTAACAACAGTACAATGTTTCTTTTTTTTTTATTCTTATCATATAATAACTACTGCGGATAGAAAAATATTTTAACCCAAAATTGCTCAATTAGTATATGGAGTAAAAGTTTTCTTTTTTCTTCATGAGACTCAAGCCGAGTATTTTTTTTTTTTTTTCAAATTATGATATTGGTTGCTGAGAGTATTGGTCAATACAAACAGAGTGCTGTTTAGTCTCTCTTAAACTGAACAGGGTATTGACGAAATCTAGTCATCACTGTAAGATCATAGTTTTATTGCTTGGTTTACAAGTTGGTTTGCATTGTAACTTGTCATTATTATTTCTACTTTTATGGTCTAGTGGTGTCGACCAACATAAAATCTACTCGACTGTCACAATAAGGGAATAGAATTTGTCTTGTATTAAGCTATCAAATATATGGCTAATCTCTCCTCCTTTAGTATATAAGTCGAAGTTCTATTTGACTCATGGGATTCGATAACAACAGAGGGTCTATATTTCCAACCAATTAGACCATCGTAGTTAGATCTTGATCTCAAACTTCTTGTGAATTGTTCATTTTTTTCCCACAAAGTACATGTCTTTGAATCGAAATAGCACCAGTGTTTCTATCAAATAATCTCCAATTCTTGCAGGCTATCAAGCTTATATACATAACCCCCCAAATTTGAGGTCTCAGATACACTTTCAACAATCAAGTAAATCCAGTATCCTGCTTCGTTATTTCTCCTATTCATTATATACACACTCAGTGCCTCTATAACTTTGTGATTATACAGGTTAAAGATTATATTTTAGCTGATGAAAAATAGGCGCTTATTTAATAAAGTGTACTTCCACCTTTATACTTTTTAACAACCAATAGTCCTTTATGGATTCAAGCCGATACTTGTTACATACACTTATAGTAATATTTTTGCACTCCTCTTTCAGAGCAGCTTTTAACGTCTTTAAAGTTGTAGGCCGGAAATGTCTTGACCGGACATAGGCATCCAAAAGATTCGAGATATTCTCAATGGTGTCAAGACCTGAACTTTGACGGCAATTCAGGAACATCCATGCCAATGTCTTTCTTGCACTGTTTTTAAATTTCTGCCTTATGAGGAGTAGTATTATATGCTTTAAAAATAGTATTGTATAAAATTCTTGTATGGAAGACTGCCTGCAGTACTTTATAGATATTTGCCTTCATATTGTTCTTTAGGACAACAAGGGATCCGATGCTTCCGTGCCAGATACACCATATACCTTTACTGATCCACCATTGTTGTGTTTTAGGGTATTAAAACAATAAAAAATAGTAATGGAGATATAGACAGTAAGTGAGTACTTTGAGACTGTATATAAGCTTGTCTTTATTAAAATACAAAATGTGCCGCTCTTTGTATACTCTTTCAATATACTATTACACAAGATCTTGGACTTCTTGATACGTGGGGTCTTTCACCATATTAAGATATTAGATGGAGTAAGCTTCTGAGCTCAACATCCATATTACTATTATTCTGATGCATTGCTATAATTCTTTTATCGTACCTTATTAGCTCTCAGCTAATCTGTATTTATAGCTTATATATGTAAAATATACATTACTAAGGCTGGATCACCACAACCATATCTGTGAACCTTGAATTAGAGATACTCAATATTATGTTCCTTGTCTGGTCTTCCCCACACATTGGCGAACCAATTTGTTTTTGAAAGAGTAAAATGCGACTCATCACTCCAAATTACTTATTTCAATTATTTATTCCAATTAATTATTGCTTGATCCCATCTCTTTTGTACTGATATATTAGCCTGCTTTAATAAAGGCTTGGTAACTAAAACACAGATGTTAAACCTCAAACCGTGTAAAGTTTGGCGAATATTATTTTCGGAGATAGTGTTGCAATCATCTCTTCGGCTTCACCAGTAACATCTTTCAATGTTTTTTTTTGTAGTTTTTTGCATCATTTTTTTAATATGCGGTTTGTCTTTGACACTGAGACTTCTAGGTCTCACTGGATGATGTACATTCTCTACAGAGTTAGCTTTATTATACTTTTCTATAATATAGAAAGTTTTTCTTTCCTCTACATTTTTGTATCGTGAAATCCCCGGAATTGTCATTTTACTTTGATTCATTCCAACCATAATGTATTCTTCTGCAGATAATTATTGTTTGTACTTTCTCTGATACATGATTTCTTTGTTTGATAAAACGGAACAAGACATTGTTATAAGGTCAAGACTAACGAGGAAAGTAAAATAAAATGGTGTGTGAAGATAAATACACAGAATTCGAATCTGGAAATTCAAATTTGTAGGGTACTGTAAGTGAAGTGGAGTCGCACTATCGATAAAACAGGAGAGTTTGTTGATAGAGTAATAAGAAGTATGCTTTTTAAGTGACAAGACCCTGTGCCGCTAAAGGAACGTAAGGCGGGTTATTAAGGAGAAGTATTGCCCACTCATTGATAAAGAAGGGAATCATAATGGCTAGAAAGCAAACCTCTCGTGTAAAAAACATAAAACAAAACTCGAAAAGCTAGTACCTATGAGAAGTCATGCCACAAATTATAGCGTGCCGTGCTACCGGTATAGATTTTTGACATCGTAAAATAGAGATAAATAATAGAGTATAGTTTGCTGCCATCCCTTATATACTATATGTGATTTAAAAAAGAAAGATTGTATGTAGACTTAGATATACAGTTAAAAAAAAAGAGTTTCTTAATTTGCTATTAAAACACACAATCCACCTGCTGGCTAGAGATGATAAGCCTAAAATAACTAAAGCTCTCTTTGGAAGTTTTAAAAAGTGTCATTTATTCTGTTTTTAGTTTTTCATACGATTTAATATATATATATATATATATATATCTGGAAATGATAATAGATGAATATATTAATCACCTTTAATAGCAAAGTATGAAGAGGCAGCAAAACTAATGCTTTTTTGTAAAAATTGTTAAAGGAAAGATTTGCATAATAATTTTTATACTATCTGATAGTATAAATGAACGATTAATTGGATTGAGATCAAAGAAATAGGAATATTATGGGCCCAAATGGTTTATTTGCATAATAGAATCATTCTATAGAAATTTTGCAAATTTCGAAAATATACAGAGCTTCGGGTTCCAGCTCAGAAGGGTCCATAATGATTCTGATATCATCATCTTCGTCTTTGGCACAAAGGGAATTGTAGTCGAAATCCGTAGCTGAGGCAGATGCAGTAAGGACAGGGAGGCTAGCCGATTCTAATATTTTTTATGAGATTAAAGTTATTTTTTTGACGTTGTTATTTTATATTTTACCAATTAGAGAATCTGAAATTTCTCTCTTGCAAGGGACACTCGGTCTTGTAGAGATCTTTGAGGATGCTTGAGCAGAAAGGATTTGGTTGAACACCATAAGTGAGTAGCTAGCAGGAAAACGAATAAAGAGCATTAGGGAAAATGACTGACTGTTTATATAGGATATTCTGGTGACTGTGAAGAGACTGAGACAAAGTATTGTATGTTCATCTAGAGAGTCTTGTCTCGGAGTTATTCTGTTTCATGCGATTATTCTCAAGCGTATATTTGTTCTATGCATATATGTCAATATACGTCATTAGAATATCTATAGATCCACTGTGTTTTCATTGGAGTATAATAAAATATTTACGATCGTAAGTATATGACTTGATAATTTTTATTGCTCCGTTAAACTCTTGTTAATAAATCATGGGATATAATGTATTATGATGAATCATTAGAAAGATATATTTACTAAACACTAGAAAGACTGCTGGGGTGGTTTTATCGATTAACGATCCGAGTTGTTTAAACACCATCAGTCTCAATATCATTCAATAATAATATAAAAATATACAAAAGTATATAAATATAGTAGCCGTATATTAATGAATTAAAGACATTTAGTTTTAAAATGCAAAAAGTCACCTATAAGATGACTTGCCATTCTATGTCAGATATTTGTACAGAAAGTTCAATTGCATATTTAACACTGAAATAATGGTCAATTATAATAAAACTTTTATAATTTGTTTTAAATCTATTACCACTTTGAACAATAGCTATTATTTAACTCGTATTTCTATTTTATAAAAAAATGTTTTCTATTATTCATTTGCTGCGACTTCTGATTAAATACAGACTCATACCAATAATTATAGTGCTTGACAGACAATTTACAAAGTATAGAGCCAATACTAAATTTATCTTGCTTCTTTTCAGCCACTTTTCTCATTTGACTCATACCATGTCTTAATATATTGACAGCAAAATGCTTAAAATAGGAAGAGATAACAAAAGTTCATTTCCAAAGGAGCAAGAATATTTTACAAAGCTTATTAATGAGCTTGATAAATGACATTTGGTCTCTTAAATAAAAAGTTTTGCTTTCGATTATCAGAAGTGTTCCAGTATTTATATCAGACACAATAGGTCATTATCTACCAAAGTCTACAGATCACGAAATTATATGTCGATTTTGTATGTATTTTTTTGAGCTAGCTAAAAGTCATGACTATCAATAGTATAGAACAGAAGACAGCAACCAATCGATAATAGTGGGATATATAAACCATATATAAGTGAAACACAGACTCCACAGTTGAATTCTGGTCATTACTTGCTAATAACACTAGCAAGTTAACACCTTTAAAAAAGCTACACACAAACTAGACATATACGATATACTACTAAAGTCATAGCCAACCATTAAATAATATGAAACTTGATTACAATGGAATACGAACAATAACATATAAGTAGTCATGGTATTCTTTCTTAACAATATGATAGTAAAGTATATGTATTTATTAAATAATAATGACAATTAAATTCATTCCAAATAAACATAATCCTTGCGGCTGTTCCAGGTCATTCATACGTGCTTCATATCTTTCTCTTGCGTGTAAAAATCTGCTGCAACAAAAAAAAAGAGAAATAATAATAAAAAATAGAATAATACATACCCAACGTTTAGCCAGACGCGCCAAGGATACGACACCGAATGGATTAGCTCACTCGATGAAGGGCCTATCTAAAGCCTCCCACATTTCCCCCAATCTAAACCCACTAATCTACCTCCGACCACTCCCAAACCGAAACCTGGAAACCAGGACACCACCAGAGCTCAGTCAGGATCCTCGACACCACTCCTACGATCCCGTTGGCTTGAACCTCGTATCTAGAGCAAAAAAGAGAAGAAGCTGTGATTGTGTTTGGGGAATGACAATTGGAGTGATGCTTACCGATTATGAGCCCAGTAGACACCTGAGGGTCTTTGTTACAATTCCACACAGGCACCTAAAGGACTGGCTGGCTGTATGATGCACATAGAAAGAAGTCAAAATAGATGTTAGTGTATTTGTGCGTCAAAAAATAATAATAGTGAATGTGAAAGGTAGAAGCAGATTTTTTCCACGCAAGAGAAAGAGTATGACAGCCGGCTGATAATTTTGTATTCTCTATAGGTGATTAGAGAAAAAAAGTTAACATTCTGTTCAAGATGATTACCAATGAGCTCTTGACATTACCCCATCTTGTTTTTTGTCATCTTCTTTAAAGGCTGGGAATATGAGTCGCCTATTTAAAAAAGTAGTGGAAAAGAAGCTCAGTTTAGTTTTGTGCACCAAAGAGACATAATCAAGCTGGCTTTAACAAGATGATGCTCATTGCATTAGGTACTTACATGAGAGATGTAGCAAAACGCGTAAAAGAGAGAAACAAAACAATCAAACCCCAAGGGTCTGTAAAATACTCTCACACCCCAAGAGATGACATCATAACATGCATGCCAAATATGTAACTCTCTATCACTGTGAGAGATTTTGCCAGACAAAATAAATAGCTCCCTTATTGACTGCTATTAGTATCGAAAATTATCATTATTAACTTTGGTATGCCTTATTACCTTTAATCTCATACTATATCCAACAAAATAGCATAATATATATATACTTTAATCAGAACATATAATGGTGGACAACAATGACAATTTAGGATCAAATTATCAGCTTAAAGGCCATTTTACAAGGTAATTTGAATATAATTCCAAGATCTGTTTTCCTTGTAATTAGTTATTATTTAAAATTGACTCTCCCATAGATGGAGGTTGGACATAAAGTACTGGGAATAAGCTAATTCGATAAAGATAAATTTTGGGTTTATAGAGGCAATGAGATACTGTATACGAATACTAGTGTATTTATTAAATAAATATATCTTGAATAATGAAAAATGTATTAAGACGGTTCAATCTTGCAAAATATATTATTCTTCGAGATATATGGTTTTTTAGTATCTTTTAAGGGAAATAAGAATACTGTGAGTGTTCTTTATTGAAGAACAAATATTATGATGGTTTTCATACTTATTATTCTAGTTCAATTATACCCTAGTCTCTTGTGTAATTGTTGGTTATCACTGTTGTGGTGTGAAGTGTATATGATGTTGTGTTTTAGGGTAATAAAAACAATAAAAAATGATAATAGAGATATAAACAGTAAGTGAGTACTTTGAGACTGTATATAAGCTTGTCTTTATTAAGCTACAAAATGTGCTGCTCTTTATATACTCTTTCAATATGCTGTTACAAAAGATCTTAGACTTCCTGATACGTGGGGTCTTTCACCACATTAAGATATTAGATGGAGTAAGCTTCTGAGCTCAACATCCATGTTACTATTATTCTGATGCATTGCTATACTTCGTCTATCGTACCTTATTAGCTCTCAGCTAATCTGTACTTATAGCTTATGTATATGCAAAATATACATTAATAAGGCTGGATCACCACAATATACACTCCCAGGAAAAAAGTCATCACACATTTAGACGACTTTTGCCTCCAAAAATATACACCTTATCTTCTTTAACAAATATATTTTTATCTGTTCATTGTAATGCCTTGAGACTTTATTTTCAAACAGTAAATAGTGTATATATTATGAAAATAAAAAAATAAATAATGTTTAATATCGGGTGTTTTCACCATGAGCAGCAATTACAGCCTTAATCTGATCAGACATACTTGCAACAAGCCTTGCACTAAAGTTACGATCTATTTTCTCTCACTCCTTGGCAATAAAGGCCTTGAGATCTTTAACATTGTTAATATATATCTTTTGCTCTACAACACGGTCTTTCATGGCCTTCCAGATATGCTCAATTGGGTTCAAATCAGGGCTTAGAGATGGCCAGTAGTCAAAGTGCTTGATTTGTGATATATTTTTCTACCATTTTGTGTAGGAGCCAGTATGGCAGCTAGTACCATCTCCTTGGAATGTGAAGATGTCATTATGTTCATCATTCAATTTTTGATACCAAGGGTTAAATTCTTGAGACAAACAGTTGACATATATATCTTGATTGACAGAGTCATCAAGTACGGTTAGAGGTCCGAATCCTCCAGCCCAGAAGCAGCCCGCACCATTATTGAACCTTTTCCAAACTTCTCAGTTTGAAGCACATGTCTATCCTGAAAGCGTTCTTCAGGGTTAAAAAGCACATATGAATCAGAATCATTGCCCTTTACCATGAACCTAGTGTGACTGTATAGAACAGTAATATCTATTTTTCGACTTCGGCCTTTCTTTTCTCTTGTTGTACCTGTGAAGCACAGACCTCATTCCGACTATCCAAAAATGTTAAATCTATAATCTTATCGTTCTTAAAGGTGTATTACTAGATTTACTTTGCTTAACCAAGATGACAAATTACCAGTCTCGTGTATCTACATCTATATTTTATCAATTCTATTCCACAGTTTACTAGTATAAATATCCCAAAAACATCTATCAATAAAACACATCTAAAGTCTACTCTATTTTTTCGGTTTAATATACTTCAAGGAAGATTCTGCTCTGCTCTTTGGCACTGATCGCACTGAGATTGAGAATCTCTAACTATACTACGAATTACTAGCTGTCGTCTGGATCAACTCGCTGAACCAAACATCGTACGTCACACTAGACTCATCTGACCAAATAACCCTTCCCCAGTCCTCAGCTGTCAAACTGACTTTGGCTCTTGCCCAACGAAACAAATTATTCTTCCGTTCAGGTGTCAGCCTTGACCTGGGTAATGATATAAAAAAGCAAATCCATTTGCCCAAAGATAGTTGATAACCGTCTTTCTACATACAGTGATACCAGCAAGTGCAAAAATTTGCCAGTGATACCCATAGCTCTCGAAAGGATGGTGTTGTGGGTAGGATAAAATATATAAGGGATGAAAGAATTCGTGAGAACTTGTGTAGGATGTTTATTCAAAAGAAAAAGGTTATGTTTCTACACAGAACTAACTACTGATACTTATATGTTTTCTGATGTATAATTCAGTATGTGCTTTGGTAATATTTATCACGATGAGTCATCTTTCAGAAGTATTGTCTTTCTGGAAAGATCCAGAGAGACCTATTGATATGATACTTCTCCAGTCAGATCAGCCAGAGAGCTTTGGTAAAGAAGAGCATTTATGCTATTGGTAATATTTTAATATTCCGACCCAGATACTCGGGTAATGTTTTAGAATTATTAATTCATTTGTAGTTGTAGTCTCTCAATCAAGTATTCATATAATAAAAGAAGTATGTAGATGGAATATGATGATGCCATTCGATAAATATGTATGTATCTGTATATCCCATATTATGGTGATAACGATAATAATAATAAATAATAATCAATTATGTGTATGATGATCTGTGTATTAGATAATCTCATAAAGGCAGATCCGTTTGACTGGAATATCTGAGGATATTATTTTATCCTTCAGTCTTACTCTCAGATTTAGCAGTGATCAATACACATTTACAACAGATGGCGCCTCACACTCAAACAAAGCGCAGTGTTATCTGTAGTACTGAGTTTTTTAGGCCTTCCTGACCCAGGATTTGCTGCTGTTGTGCCAGTTTCTTCCCAACGTTTGATGATGCTTCTAATCGTTGATTGAGGGACGTCCATGATGACTTTGATCTCTCTTGAGGAATGCTTGGTCTTGTGAAGAAAAATAATTCTTCCACAAAGAAGCTCTGACAACTCACGGCGAGGTGTAGTTTTTTCTTTGGATCGTTCTTCAACTGATGGCATGGGTGTTTTGTTAATGTAGTTTTGTTTTTATAGGCAAAAGAAAACAAGAAGTATTAATTTTTTTTCTAATTTGGGCTGATATGTGATGACTTTTTATGTCCGAGCATATACAGGAATTTAAAGCACATTATTAGCAATTAACTGATGCGCAACTCTAATAACAAAATCAGTTTTTAATCTATTGCTCCGCTGACCAAGAACAACTGTGGTATACACACTACGGTTGAGTGGACTACAAACTCCACAACCAATGTTTGGTTACTCTTTGATACTGACCATGGCAAGTTAACATCTCAATAGTTACACTCAAGTCATATGTGGTGATCCAGCCTTATTAATGTATATTTTACATATACATAAGCTATAAGTACAGATTAGCTGAGAGCTAATAAGGTACGATAGACGAAGTATAGCAATGCATCAGAATAATAGTAACATGGATGTTGAGCTCAGAAGCTTACTCCATCTAATATCTTAATGTGGTGAAAGACCCCACGTATCAGGAAGTCTAAGATCTTTTGTAACAGCATATTGAAAGAGTATATAAAGAGCAGCACATTTTGTAGCTTAATAAAGACAAGCTTATATACAGTCTCAAAGTACTCACTTACTGTTTATATCTCTATTATCATTTTTTATTGTTTTTATTACCCTAAAACACAACATCATATACACTTCACACCACAACAGTGATAACCAACAATTACACAAGAGACTAGGGTATAATTGAACTAGAATAATAAGTATGAAAACCATCATAATATTTGTTCTTCAATAAAGAACACTCACAGTATTCTTATTTCCCTTAAAAGATACTAAAAAACCATATATCTCGAAGAATAATATATTTTGCAAGATTGAACCGTCTTAATACATTTTTCATTATTCAAGATATATTTATTTAATAAATACACTAGTATTCGTATACAGTATCTCATTGCCTCTATAAACCCAAAATTTATCTTTATCGAATTAGCTTATTCCCAGTACTTTATGTCCAACCTCCATCTATGGGAGAGTCAATTTTAAATAATAACTAATTACAAGGAAAACAGATCTTGGAATTATATTCAAATTACCTTGTAAAATGGCCTTTAAGCTGATAATTTGATCCTAAATTGTCATTGTTGTCCACCATTATATGTTCTGATTAAAGTATATATATATTATGCTATTTTGTTGGATATAGTATGAGATTAAAGGTAATAAGGCATACCAAAGTTAATAATGATAATTTTCGATACTAATAGCAGTCAATAAGGGAGCTATTTATTTTGTCTGGCAAAATCTCTCACAGTGATAGAGAGTTACATATTTGGCATGCATGTTATGATGTCATCTCTTGGGGTGTGAGAGTATTTTACAGACCCTTGGGGTTTGATTGTTTTGTTTCTCTCTTTTACGCGTTTTGCTACATCTCTCATGTAAGTACCTAATGCAATGAGCATCATCTTGTTAAAGCCAGCTTGATTATGTCTCTTTGGTGCACAAAACTAAACTGAGCTTCTTTTCCACTACTTTTTTTAAATAGGCGACTCATATTCCCAGCCTTTAAAGAAGATGACAAAAAACAAGATGGGGTAATGTCAAGAGCTCATTGGTAATCATCTTGAACAGAATGTTAACTTTTTTTCTCTAATCACCTATAGAGAATACAAAATTATCAGCCGGCTGTCATACTCTTTCTCTTGCGTGGAAAAAATCTGCTTCTACCTTTCACATTCACTATTATTATTTTTTGACGCACAAAT
Organism: Phycomyces nitens; assembly: GCA_022702545.1. Taxonomy (NCBI): domain Eukaryota; kingdom Fungi; phylum Mucoromycota; class Mucoromycetes; order Mucorales; family Phycomycetaceae; genus Phycomyces; species Phycomyces nitens. Next base: position 582,661 of record JAHRBC010000001.1, read on the forward strand.
ACACTAACATCTATTTTGACTTCTTTCTATGTGCATCATACAGCCAGCCAGTCCTTTAGGTGCCTGTGTGGAATTGTAACAAAGACCCTCAGGTGTCTACTGGGCTCATAATCGGTAAGCATCACTCCAATTGTCATTCCCCAAACACAATCACAGCTTCTTCTCTTTTTTGCTCTAGATACGAGGTTCAAGCCAACGGGATCGTAGGAGTGGTGTCGAGGATCCTGACTGAGCTCTGGTGGTGTCCTGGTTTCCAGGTTTCGGTTTGGGAGTGGTCGGAGGTAGATTAGTGGGTTTAGATTGGGGGAAATGTGGGAGGCTTTAGATAGGCCCTTCATCGAGTGAGCTAATCCATTCGGTGTCGTATCCTTGACGTGTCTGGCTAAACGTTGGGTATGTATTTTTATTTTTTTTATTATTTCTCTTTCATTTTTGTTGCAGCAGATTTCTACACGCAAGAGAAAGATATGAGGCACGTATGGAGGACCTGGAACAGCCGCAAAGATTATGTTTATTTGGAATGAATTTAATTGTTGTTATTATTTAATAAATACATATACTTTACTATCATATTGTTAAGAAAGAACATCATGACTATGTCACGCGGTGTGTTGTTTTTAGACAAGAAGTGTCCAAGAAGATAGACGAAGAGAGAGAAAGAGTAGAGAGAGAGAGAGATTCTTGACACAGTATCCAATAATTCGTAGCTTAGCAAGCAAATAGAATTATTCTTCAAGAAGAGGTTTCGAATTTCAAAGTTAAGAGAAGAGAAGTTAAGGGTAATTGAATTGAATCGAGTTGAATGATTTATTTCATTAGATCTTTGTTGATATTTATATGAATAAAAATGGAAGAAATTGGGAAATGTTGCTAGTAAAAATATGGAGCGCTCACTCTTAAAAGAGTGGCATACTAATTGATAAAGAAGATAGTGTGCTTTCGGTACGGACAGAAGACGGAGAACCACAAACACGGCGTGACAACTATTTATATGTTATTGTTCGTATTCCATTGTAATCAAATTCTTTATTATGTAATGGTTGGCTATAACTTTCGTAGTATAATGTGTATGTCTAGTTTGTCTGTAGCTTTTTAAAGGTGTCAACTTGCCAGTGTTATAAGCAAGTAATACCAGAGATCGGTTATGGAGTCTGTGTTTCGCTCAATTGTGGTGTGTATACCACATACAGAAAACAACAGAGTTTTATTACCCAGCAGGATATTAAGATATTGACAAATTAATATTGGTTGAAAAACAATTATAAAAAATAAAGATTTATAAAAAAGTCTTATATTATTTGATTAATGTAAATTCAAGATTAATTAAAACATTAGTAAAAGATAGTGATATCGTTAGTTTATTTTATAGATTTATGTAATAATATTACAAATTTCAAAAATGAATTGATCTTGATGATCGAGATCCGAAGGATCCAAGAGGATTTCAATGTCATCGACATATTCGTCATTGTTCTGAAGATCATTGTACTCTTAATCCATATCCGAGTCATCCATGGTCAAAGAAGGAAGACTGCTCGATTCTATAATTATTTTTAAAATAAGTTCAAGTTATTTTTGAGTTAGTTATACTATATCTTACCTATTAGTGAATCAGATCTGGATATCTTGCATGGTATTACAGGTCTTGTGGAAATAGCAGAGGAAGATTGAGCTGAAAATGTTTGGCCGAACATTGGGATTGAATCATTGGCAGAGAGAAGAATAAAGAACAATAATCAAAATGATTTCTTGTTTATATAGGATATTTTGGTGGCTGTGAATAGTGTCACGCCGTGTTTGTGGTTGCCCGTCTTCTGTCCGTACTGAAAGCACACCATCTTCTGGTAGTGTTAAAAACACACCACTCTTCTTAACAATTGGCATACCACTCTTTTAAGAGTGAGCACTCCATATTTTTTACTAACAACCTTTCCCGATTTCTTCCATTTTTTATTCATATAAATACCAACAAAGATCTAATGAAATAAAGATATTCAATTTGATTCAATTCAATTAAACCCTTTACAACTTTCTCTTACCTTTGCTTCTACGTTTCTTCCTGAAGAACAATTCCATTTGCTTGCTAAGCTACGAATTGTTGGATATTTACGTCAGAATCTCTCTCTCTCTCTCTACTCTTTCTCTCTCTTCGTCTATCTTCTTGGACACTTCTTGTCTAAAGACAACACACCGCGTGGCAATAGATTGAGACAAAGTATCGTATATTTACATAGAGTGTCTTGTCTCGGGATTATTCTGTTTCATGCAGTCATTATACATCATATACATTGATGCCTAGGTTTTTAAAATTTAGAGCTATTGAGTCTCCATAGAAGTATAATAAAAGATATACAACCGTAAGTATATGACGATAATTTTGACCGACCGGTTAGAATACTGCCCATGACTCACAGAATATTAGGTATTATGGTGCATAATTTGAGAGATGTCTATGCTAAACAATTAAAACACTGCTAGGGTAATTTGATCGGTTGATAATCCAAGTCGTTTAAGCACAATTGGCATCAATATTACTCAACAATAATATATAAACCATATAAATAGAACAGCCGTATTTTAATGAATTAAAGGCATTATTTTAATGAATTAAAAGCATTATTTAATTTCAAAAAGTAAAAGATTATATATGAATCGTCTTAGTATTCTATGCCAAAAATATATACAGGAATTTAAAGCACAATATTAACACTGAACTGATGGGTATTTCTAATAAAAAAATCAGTTTTTGATATATAGTCACGCTGGTCAAGAACAATTGTAGTATGCACACTATAGTTGAGTGGACTACAAACTTCACAACCAATATCTGGTTATTCATTGCTAATAACTATGACAAACTCCTCATATGGCACTACGTCTGGTCCACCCATGTCATTCCATCTCAAGGTCCAGCTGCTCTCCCTTCCCTCCAGCTCGCCCTCACATTCCTTTCGCCTCCTGCCAGCTCAATCCCCCACGCTATGCTTGCAATAACCGTTGCTCTTGAAGCGATTTTGCGCTCTCATTGGGCCTTCATATTCAAAGATAATTCCTTCCGGCCCAGCCAAGTGGAATCACTCATTGACAAACTCATCCGCAAGGCACAAAAGGAAGCCTTTTTCAGCTCCAACATGCCCACGCACCTTGGATTTTGCTTCCTAATTCACCTCATTTCGATTAGCTCCTGACACGTTGTGTGTAGCTCCATATTTCCGGCTGGCCCAAACATATCATATCTTCCCAAATCTTCCTGTATCAATTATGTAAACAAATTGGTTAAGTAATGACCTTGGGAAGAACATGATTGCTACGTCTGGCGCAGAAATCAATTGAAAATCATAAGGATTGTAACAAAGAACCCCAACAATATTTATCTATTCCTATCTATCTATCTTATTCATTATTAACTATCCAAAGAAGCATGATCTATCCCAACATTTTAACAATAGCTTAGTAATATCATACTAATTATATTATTTTATTTATTATCGAAATATCTATATAAACATCGAAACGATGAAAGCAATAAAAGAAATCCTTACACTTCACTTCTTTTCTTTCATACATCTTTCTCAAGAGAACAAGCTGCCGATTGCCAATATTTGGGCTAAGGAGTTGTTAGAGGAGATCGATATTTATTCTCTTTTTCTTTTAACCGTTTGGACCACTTCATTACATAAACCAACACAGCCCGTCTCACTCCCTCAATACAAAAAAAAGTATAAAAACTTAGAAGCCACCTGTGGCCCCAAAAATCGAAAAACCCAAAAACACTGTGTGTGACTATCCCAATGATTTTTACTTAATAAACTTTGAGACTATGTCTCCATATAAAAAAATAACTATGAGAAACTAACGTCTCAATAGTTACACACCAGGCACACATATACTCCACACTACAGCAGTGATAACCGGTCATTACACAATAGACATTAAAAATACAAAGGAACTAGAATAATAGCTATATGAACCACTATAATATTCTTTCTTAAATAAATAACACTCTCACAGTACCTATAAGGTGCCAACCCCAAACTATCACACTATGCTTTATGGAATTATAAAAAACACTTATAAAAATAAAAGACATGATTTTATATAAAAGTAGAGCACCAACATATTGGCTGTACATACCACAGTACTTTATAATAACAAAAGTTATTTTCATTTTTAGTTATGCAAACATAAGAATCGAGACCGTCTTTTAAAATTTGCTTATTTATCTCAACAGATAAAATCTTTTTATGTATATGTTTACCTTCTAAGTATATATAGTATTTGATTTGCCAGCAAAGGATTAAAGGATAGCAAAACTAACATTTTGTTTTGGATAAAAATTGTCAAATGGAAAGACTTATAAAATACTTATTATATTATCTAATAATATAAATGCATAATTAATTAGATTGATAACCAAAAAAAAAAATAGTGATATTATGAGCCCATATTGTTTATTTGGGTTATGGAGTTATGATATACATATTTTGGAAATTTCAAAAATAAACCGAGCTTCAGGCTCCAGTTCCGAAGGATCCATAATGATCCGAATATCATCATCTTCTTCTTTGGCACAAAGTTCGTTATAGTCGAAATCCGTATCCGAGGAAGATGCAGTGGGGATAAGAAGGCTAGCCGATTCTAATATTTTTTATAAGAGATTAGTTATTTTTTGAGGTTATTATTTTATACTTTACCTATTAGAGAATCTGATAGTTCTTTTTTGCAATGAACACTTGGTTTTGTAGAGATTTCAGATGAAGCTTTAGCAGAGAGGATTTGGCCGAACATTATGACTGTATAGTTGGCAGGAAGAAGAATAAAGAGCAATAAGAATAATGCTTGCTTGTTTATATATGATGTTTTGGTGACTGTGAATATATTGAGCTAAAATATGACACATTCACCTAGAGCATCTTGTCTCAGAATCATTCTGTTTCATGCAATTGTTCTCAAGTGTATATTTATTCTATGGCATATATGCCGATATATACGCCATTAGAATATCTATAGAGCCCTTGTGTTTTGCATTGGAGTTTAATAAAATATTTAAAAATATAAGCATATGACTTGATAGCTTTGATTGATCAGGTAAAATATTGTTAATAAATCACGGGATATGATGTATTATGATGAATCATTAGAAAAATATATTTACTAAACAGCGGAAAGACTGCTGGGCTGGTTTGATCGATTAACGATCCGAGTTGTTTAACCACCATCAGTCTCAATATCGTTCAATAATAATATAAAAATATACAAAAGTATATAAATATAATAGCCATATATTAATGAATTAAAGACATTTAGTTTTAAAATGCAAAAAGTCACCTATAAGATGACTTGCCATTCTATGTCAGATATTTGTATAGAAAGCTCAATTGCATATTTAACACTGAACTAATGGTCAATTATAATAAAACTTCTGTAATCTGTTTTAAATCTATTGTCACTTTGAACCATAGCTATTATTTAACTCGTATTTCTATTTTGCAAAAAAATGTTTTCAATTATTCGTTTGCTACAACTTCTGATAAAATACAGACTCATACCAATAATTATAGTACTTGACAGAAAATTTACAAAGTATAGAGCCAATACTAAATTTATCTTACTTCTTTTCAACCACTTTTCTCATTTTACCCATACCATGTCTTAATATATCGACAGCAAAATGCTTAAAATAGTAATTGATAACAAAAGTTCATTTCCAAAGGAGCAAGAATATTTTACAAAGCTTATTAATGAGCTTGATAAATGACATTTGGTCTCTTAAATAAAAAGTTTTGCTTTCGATTATCAGAGGTGTTCCAGTATTTATATCAGACACAATAGGTCATTATCTACCAAAGTCTACAGATCACGGAATTATTTGTCGATTTTGTATGTATTTTTTCGAGCTAGCTAAAAGTCATGACTATCAATAGTATAGAACAGAAGACAGCAACCAATCGATAATAGTGGGATATATAAACCATATATAAGTGAAACACAGACTCCACAGTTGAATTCTGGTCATTACTTGCTAATAACACTAGCAAGTTAACACCTTTAAAAAAGCTACACACAAACTAGACATATACGATATACTACTAAAGTCATAGCCAACCATTAAATAATATGAAATTTGATTACAATGGAATACGAACAATAACATATAAGTAGTCATGGTATTCTTTCTTAACAATATGATAGTAAAGTATATGTATTTATTAAATAATAATGACAATTAAATTCATTCCAAATAAACATAATCCTTGCGGCTGTTCCAGGTCATTCATACGTGCTTCATATCTTTCTCTTGCGTGTAAAAATCTGCTGCAACAAAAAAAAAAGAGAAATAATAATAAAAAATAGAATAATACATACCCAACGTTTAGCCAGACGCGCCAAGGATACGACACCGAATGGATTAGCTCACTCGATGAAGGGCCTATCTAAAGCCTCCCACATTTCCCCCAATCTAAACCCACTAATCTACCTCCGACCACTCCCAAACCGAAACCTGGAAACCAGGACACCACCAGAGCTCAGTCAGGATCCTCGACACCACTCCTCTGATCCCGTTGGCTTGAACCTCGTATCTAGAGCAAAAAAGAGAAGAAGCTGTGATTGTGTTTGGGGAATGACAATTGGAGTGATGCTTACCGATTATGAGCCCAGTAGACACCTGAGGGTCTTTGTTACAATTCCACACAGGCACCTAAAGGACTGGCTGGCTGTATGATGCACATAGAAAGAAGTCAAAATAGATGTTAGTATATTTGTGCGTCAAAAAAAATAATAGTGAATGTGAAAGGTAGAAGCAGATTTTTTCCACGCAAGAGAAAGAGTATGGCAGCCGGCTGATAATTTTGTATTGTCTATAGGTGATTAGAGAAAAAAAAGTTAACATTTTGTTCAAGATGATTACCAATGAGCTCTTGACATTACCCCATCTTGTTTTTTGTCATCTTCTTTAAAGGCTGGGAATATGAGTCGCCTATTCAAAAAAAGTAGTGGAAAAGAAGCTCAGTTTAGTTTTGTGCACCAAAGAGGCATAATCAAGCTGGCTTTAACAAGATGATGCTCATTGCATTAGGTACTTACATGAGAGATGTAGCAAAACGCGTAAAAGAGAGAAACAAAACAATCAAACCCCAAGGGTCTGTAAAATACTCTCACACCCCAAGAGATGACATCATAACATGCATGCCAAATATGTAACTCTCTATCACTGTGAGAGATTTTGCCAGACAAAATAAATAGCTCCCTTATTGACTGCTATTAGTATCGAAAATTATCCTTATTAACTTTGCTATGCCTTATTACCTTTAATCTCATACTATAGCCAACAAAATAGCATAATCCATATATACTTTAATCAGAACATATAATGGTAGACCACTTTGACAATTTAGGATCAAATTATCAGCCTAAGGGCCATTTTACAAAGTATTTTGAATATAATTCCAAAATCTGTTTTCCTTGTAATTAGTTCTTATTTAAAATTGGCTCTCCCATAGATGGTGCTTTGATGGGAAGTACTGGGAAGAATCTTACTAGATAAATATCAATCTTGAGACGGGCTGTGTTTGTTTATGTAATGAAGTGGTCCAAACGGTTAAAAGAAAAAGAGAATAAATATCAATTTCCTCTAACAACTCCTTAGCCCAAATATTGGCAATCGGCAGCTTGTTCTCTTGAGAAAGATGTATGAAAGAAAAGAAGTAAAGTGTAAGGATATTGTTTATTGCTTTCATCATTTCGATGTTTATATAGATATTTCGATAATAAATAATATAATATAATTAGTATGATATTACTAAGCTATTGTTAAAATGTTGGGATAGATCATGTTTCTTTGGATAGTTAATAATGAATAAGATAGATAGGAATAGATAAATATTGTTGGGGTTCTTTGTTACAATCCTTATGATTTTCAATTGATTGCTGCGCCAGACGTAGCAATCATGTTCTTCCCAAGGTCATTACTTAACCAATATGTTTACATAATCGATACAGAAAGATTTGGGAAGATATGATATGTTTGGGCCAGCCGGAAATATGGAGCTACACACAACGTGTCAATCTTGTATTTGTAAATGCGATGAGATACTATATACAAATACTAGAATATGTATTAAAGAAGTTTATCTTGAATAATATAGACTTTATTTAAGATGGCTCTAGCTTACAAAATAAATTATTTTGAACTTGTTATTTTCTAAATATTTACAGATATTAGTAGGAAGAATATGATATTTGCCTAATTAAAAAATAAACTCTATGATTGATAAAAGTGTAGAAAAACAATTATGACAAAGGAATAAACATTTGCGGAACGGCAAGCCTCTAACATTTCAAACATGTATACCATAGTTGACAAGAAAGTATAGAATATTTCCACTTTTACTAATGTTTACATAATAACCGGTACTTTATATCCATATTTACCCATTCATCTCAGTATTTGGAAGCTGTTTTGAACATTATATATATATAATACAACATGGTTTAATACCTAGCAATATATTAAAATATTGACAAATTAATGTTGCTTGAAAAAAAAATGATAAAAAATAAATATTTATAAAACAAGTCTTATATTATTTTATAATCCAAATGCAAGATTAATTGGAACAATAATAAAAAATGATAATATTATTAGCTCTCATTGTACATTCAAATAATAATATTACAAATTTCAAATGTGAATTGATCTTGATGATCGAGATCTGAAGGATCCAAGAGGATCTCAATGTCGTCTTCATCTTCGTCACTGTCATGATGATCATACTAGTAATCCATGTCCGAATTATCTGTAGCTGGAACAGGAAGATTGCCTGATTCTAATATTGTTTTTTAATATGAGTTCAAGTTGTTTTAGAGCTAGCTATACTATATTATCTATTAAAGAATCCGATCTTGATCTTTTGCATGGAATTACTGGTCTTGTAGACAATGTAGAAGAGGGTGTGGCTGAGAAGCTTTGGCCGAACATGGTGATATGATTGTTGGCAGAAAAAGGAATAAAGAGCAATGAGAAGTATGGTTGTCTGTTTATATAGTGTATTTTGGTGGCTGTGAAGATATAGAGATAAGGACTCACATATTCACCTAGAGTGTCTTGCCTCGGAATTATTCTGTTTCATGTAATTATTCTCAAGCGTACATATATTTTATGGCATATGCGCCAACATTAAGTTTATTAAAATGTAGATATATTGGATCTCAATAGAAGTGTAATAAAACATATATAATTGCAAATATATGTCTTCCTAATTTGGATCGATCAGTTAAACTATTGTCAATAAATTACGGAATATGATGTATTATCATACATAATTAGAGAAATCTATTTTCTAAACAATTAAACCATTGCTAGGGTGATTTGATCGGCTGATAATCCGAGCTGTAGCAAAATTACTAAAACACGATAAGTCAATTTTACTTGATATTTATTTCTCAAAGTAAAAGAGAAACTAAAATTCTGTCTGTTGTAGGATTTGTGTATAAATACTTGACTGGGTGTTAATAGGGCTTTTAGATATTAGTGTAACTTAAATCTACTTGAGTGGATTTTGTTACTTAGTTTTTGTTAAGCCAATTTGTAATAGTATTTAAAGGTGGTTTTACCACACGAGCCATTTAACCACTATTAGCTTCAATATTGTTCCATAATAGTATATAAAAACATATTAATAGAACAAGTGTCTTAATTAAAGGCATTATCTAATTGTAGGATGTAAAAGGCCCGTATAAACGGCTTGCTATTCTATGTCAGATATTTATATAGAATGTTCAATCACATAGTACTGAAATAATAATTAATTCTATTAAAAACTTTATAATTAATTTTGAATTTATTGTCACGTTGGCCAAAAGAAACTCTTTAATCCGTATTTCTATTCTGTAAAAAAAAAACTATGTTTTGCTCTTCGTTGGATGTGAACTTTAATTGTGATTTACACACCATAGCTGAGTGAAATACAGACTCCAAAACCGATCTTCATTGACTACTTGAAAACGACCCTAGAAATTTAATATGCTAGGAAAAGTTATATACAAACTAGACATCCAGTTCACACTACTACAGTGATAAGCGACCATTAAATAACAGTAATTTTGATTACTAGCGAATTTAAATAAAAGTATATAAGCAGCACTCTCGCAATATATTTAATTTCCTTGAGAAATACTACAAAATTAAAATACATCTGTCAATATTGCATTTAAAAATAATATATCATTAGAAGCAGCTTAACTTCAAGGATAGACTTGGTAAATATTGGAGAGTAGAGTGTTTTTATTGTTGAAACACACTTTTAAACGTTCTTACATTTACCTAAAAGAAAAAGTAATATGACATGTAGTTTTAATATAGTCTTTTGTTTTCATGTATGATCTATTAGGATATAATTCAATACATCAATTCAAAATTGAGGGTAACAACTATAAGTTACTTTTTTTAAAAACCATTTTTATCGATAAAGTTGACCTATGTAATTCAAGTATTACTGATGGTCTATTGGCCATGGTAAAGATGACTATTACTAATATTTTTGACAAGTATTTTAGGAGGGTCTACACTCTTTACTATCATTATATAGTACCAGTGCAAAACAACAAGATTTAATCATATAATGTCAACATCAATTTGATGATAAAGTATATGTATTTATTAAATAACAATAATTTTTAAATTAACTATGTATTCAAGATTATGTTTATTCCATTCAAACAAACATAATCCTTGCGGCTGTTCCAGGTCCTCCATACGTGCTTCATATCTTGCTTTTGTGTGTATAAATCTGCTGCAACAAAAAAAAAAACAAAAAAACAATACATACCTGATACACTGCCAGCCACGCCAAGGATGCGACACCGAATGGATCAGCTCACTCGATGAAGGGCCTATCTAAAGCCTCCCACATTTCCCCCAATCTAAACCCACTAATCTACCTCCGACCACTCCCAAACCAAAACCTGGAAACCGGGACACCACCAGAGCTCAGTCAGGATCCTCGACACCACTCCTACGATCCCGTTGGCTTGAACCTCGTATCTAGAGCAAAAAAGAGAAGAAGCTGTGATTGTGTTTGGGGAATGACAATTGGAATGATGCTTACCGATTATGAGCCCAGTAGACACCTGAGGGTCTTTGTTACAATTCCACACAGGCACCTAAAGGACTACCTGACAGGATCGATTCTTTAAAAAAGGAAATAAAATACAAGTTAGTGTATTTGCGCGTCAACAAAAGTTTTAGTGAATGTGATGGTCAGCAGCAGATTTTTCACACAAAAGCAAGATTATGGCAGCCGGCTGATAATTTTGTACTATATATAGGTGATTAGAGAAAAAAAAGTTAACATTTTGTTCAAGATGATTACCAATGAGCTCTTGACATTACCCCATCTTCTTTTTTGCCATCTTCTTTAAAGGCTGGGAATATGAGTCGCCTATTAAAAAAAAGTAGTGGAAAAGAAGCTCAGTTTAGTTTTGTGCACCAAAGAGGCATAATCAAGCTGGCTTTAGCAAGATGACGCTCATTGCATTAGGTACTTACATGAGAGATGTGACAAAACGCGTAAAAGAGAGAAACAAAACAATCAAATCCCAAGGGCCTGTAAAATACTCTCACACCCCAAGAGATGACATCATAACATGCATGCCAAATATGTAATTCTCTATCACTGTGAGAGATTCTACCAGAGTTAAAAACCTTGGCCGTTTTCAACATTTAATGCTTACTTTTTGTGAATATTGTGTCTATTAGATACTATTTTACTTTTACAAATGTTTTAATTAATGCACTCTGGTGAACGGTGTCTTTTAATATAAGCTTGAATCTGTACAACATCTGTTAATGGGAGATGAGAATTACTATAGTTAAAAGTCATAATTTTGTAGAATTTGACCTTTATCCTAAAAATTATACTTTGACATAATACAATAAATATTCTTAATAATATTTTCCCCTATATACTTATTTGCGGATCCATATCTTTGGATAGACTTTTACCGATAGCAACTCTATATTTTTAATGCGTATCTGTGGCGCTGTTCTTTGTATGTAATTTTCTTACAATCTAATCATTCATGATATCAAAAATTATAGAAACCGCAGTTCCATGTTTTAAAAAGTAAACTTTTCAAGTTTGTTTATATTGTTGCCAAGTGAATATTTCATGTTAATTATATATTGTTATATACTACAAGTTCTATGAATCTCTGTCAATTGATATATATATATATCAATATCATCAATCAATTAAAATAATTGGATCAAAGAAACCTAGGAGATCAATTGAAAATCCCAAAGAAATTTGGGTTCACAGGCACTACAAGATATTGTCTAATTGTTAAATTTAATTCCATTGAAAATTCGTTTGATCACTACAAAAACTTGATGGCTATTGGTTTTGTTACATATATATAGTTGCTAAATTTTCAAAGGTTAGATTCTTTGAATCTTATCAGTTCCAGTGTTAAAGGTATCTGTAAATGGAAGTAGAGATCCATATGTGCTAAAATATAGCTATAATAAGATTTATCATGTAAAGCTCGGAAATGGTAGTCCAATTAAAGAGAAATAGACTTGGATCCTATGCAATACTTGGGCCTAGATGCTGAAATACCAGAAGGTTACTTTTTATCAATGGCCAAGACTCAAAAGTATACAGGTTTAATGAGTTGGACTATATTGACATATAAGTCATACATGCCTTTTAATTGCAAGTAGATTTAATAAAGTAGATAAACTATAAGGTATCATTTTTCTTTTTTATCTTATTTGTTAGTATACATAATGATAATTCGAGATAGAACTTTATTTAGGTGGACCTCTTAATATGATAAAGGTGTTTATATATATATATATATATATATATATATATTCATTCCAGAATCAGACCTTTAATAATCAATTGATGATATATACGGTATGAAAGAGTGTCTTTCTTTAGTTCATAATATATAAAAAAAAAAGACCAACAATCTCTATTTGCTTCGGTTAAAAGACATTTTCCTTTGGTTTATACTATTATTATTATTAAAAAAGAAATTATTATATTCTTTGATATTTGAATTAATATAAAGCACTCGATTATTTCCGTGTTTCTTATACGTGGACAATGAAACCAATTACAAGTGTTGGCGTACAACCATCAAGTTTATATTATTATTTTTATAGTCCAAGGCATTTCATCCGTATTTTCACAAAGTTTCCTAATAAAAATTGATCCTCAAATCAGCTCACTTTCCACCAGAGCACAACCCTGAAAATAACACCAGGCATTTTGCAAAACTTTTTATAAATCGAGGCAAAAACGACGGCCGATAAATTAAAAACTCTAAATAATAATAGTAGTAGTAATAATAATAATCAGTTGCGATTACTAATCTGTCTTGTGTTTAAAGAAATTAACCAAACAAGAAACAATCTTTAAATAAATAAATCCTGTTACCAAGACATTGTGGATCTAATAAGGATATAATAATATAAACTTCTTCTCTTTTTTTCAATAGTCAAGGCTTAAAAAAAACTGTGATTTATAGACTTTTTGAACCAATGATATTCTCTTCTTTCTAATGACTGTTGTCTCCAATGGAATCACACCATAGCATAGACCTTAAATTATGGCCATCTTGATAGCACTACTATAGCTGTCAGGATCCTCAATTTCCTTTTTACCCTTGATAACCATCAGTTCGCATTGGCGGATTACGGTTGGTGAATCTGGACGCTTTTCAATACTGCCGGTTTGGCCGCGACTCTCGGATTTAATAAAGGCCTTTTGGCGATTGAACGTTTTGAGTGTGATAGCATTGACAGTAGAGACGACCTTAAAAGCAGCACTTGCCAAAGGAAATTCAGCCTTGTTGTCAATGGCCTCTTGCCAGCGAGCAACAACAAGACCAGAGAACATGTCTCCTGTGCCAGTAAAGTAGCCGGGGTATGTGGGGAATGCGATCAGATGTTGGTCAGTGACACCTGTGATGGACTTGTGGCTAGTCAAGCAGTAGAGTGCATGGGTTTCTCCAGAGGGTAGACGGACACTCTCGGGTACTTGGCTCACGGGTAGACTGACAGAAGTGATGATGACATTGGGTGTACCAAGTGCATGGAGGGCCTTTGCAGCTTCAGATGCAGATTCGAGAGAGTTGATCGTGGTCTCTGCAAGGGTTCTTTATATATATATATATCCACATTAGATCAGGATGAAGCACTCTCTTTAAGCAGTTGCGAGAAATGAATGATAGTGATGCGACTTACTCTGCTTCAAATTGATTGGGTGTAACAATATCGGCGGTACGCAAAATGTCGCGATAAAGAGGTACAATTTCTGGTGCCACATACAATCTGCCACCATCGCCCATTACAGGATCGCACACTTGTCAAGCAAAGTCAGGAACTCGTTTAAAGTAGAACAGAGGTCTGCCAAAAGACATGTATGCATATCCCAGCTCTTACCAAATATCAATTTAGGTGACTTGGTCTTTAGGTGACAGACAAATGCTTCGATCCTTTCCAAGATTTCGTAATTACCGATATAGCCTATACTTATTGAATTTGCCTATCAATATATTGCTCTTGTGCCTTCATTGCTTACCGGTCAATACGTGGGTATAATCGTCCGTGAGGCCATTGCGCTCAAGACCAGTAAACAGCTCCTGGACTTCGTTTGCAGTCAACCGACCACCAGTCCATGAAGGATAGCCTAGGAATGGTCAGAAGGCATTGGCTGATATCTGACATCTTACCAGTATGGTTGGAGAACTGGACGGTATTGAGGATATCGACGTCAAAGCCAAGGGTCTGGAGAGGAAAGACTGCAGCCTTGTTTCCTGGACCAAAAAAGTTAATTATACTGCACACTTTTATATCTTTTATATCCTGATCAATCCATGTAGATAGCAGAATAAAGATTTACCACAGTAACCAGAGACCTATGGGGTTTGTTTAGTGTTTGTTTCCTCTTGGCTTTGGAGATTTACCATGTGAGACTGGATGCTCAGGGCACGGTATGATGAGTCATCGTGGGTCATGATGAGCGTTTGGGTAAAAGAAGAGTATTTTCTTGTGTATGTGTGTGTGTGTGTGTGTGATATTTTTTTTGGGGCGGCGTTAAGTTGTGCTTTATACTGTCAAGCAAAGGGACGTCACGCCAAAAAGACTCGTAGATTACATGATGCATAAACTAATTTATTATATGTTTTTGAAGGTGAAAGAAATGAAGTTATAGGAAGGAAAGAAAAAAAAGAAATAATAAAAGTGAAAAGCTTGTATGCTATTTGTATGCTTCTTGTTTAGAACAAAAAGGCGCCAGTGAGGGCAGCAATAGGAGAGCCAGTTGTGCGAGGCAAACTCCATCCAACTGCTGAAATGGTCTCTGCTGAACCAGCGATATCAACATGGGTGTAGCCAATGGGGTGTTCATGACCAAGACCATGCTTGTCAAGACCAGAGGCAACCAGCATAAATCCAGCAGGATATTGGTGACCACGGTTAGTCATTGTGCTAGCCTTGTCGTTGGCCTGGATGACATCTTCACTTGAGCGTCCAGGCTGAACGACATCAACATCCTCGCGACGCAGGGTCGAGATCTCAAAGGGATCTCCAAGGACATGGCCAGCATCAAACAAACGCTGGCTGACCTTGTTGCGTCTAGCAAACCCATTGTCAAGAGAAATCGCGTAGCCATCATAGGCACGGATAGCATGGCCAGTCAAGGTGGCAACAGTGAACAAAAGGGCAGGGGCAGCAGAGGAAGCATCGTTGGCCTGCTGCTTGTGAGCAATGGCGCGTTCCTTGAACTCGCACAAGAGATCAGTCATGACCATACGACCCTCGGCATCGGTGTTGCCAATGAGGACTAGAACAGTAGTTTAGATCTTTGGCCTAAATATTCCAACAAATTACCAACCTCGGGATCCGTTGCGAGAATAGATAATCTCATCGCTCACGTATGAATCCGAACCAATCGAGTTTCTTACTAGTGCAATACCAGCAGTCACATTGACACCCTTGGGCTGCAACAGCTCAACAGTCTTGAGGAAGCCAGCAACGGCAGCAGCACCGCATTTATCGCGAGACATGTCTGACAAGAATTGTTTAATGGACCAGGTTGGTAAAGAAGTCTCTGTTGGTTCTGATCCTTACCTCTCATGTGACCACTGCACTTGATATCAGCTCCACCAGTGTCATACGTAACACCCTTACCGACAAAGTAGAGGCTGGAACAAAAGTATGAGGATTTGGTTGCTTGGGTGAGAAATAAGACTTACTTTTCCTTGACCTGGCTCTGATCGGGAGACTTGTATTCAAAGTGAACAAAGCGAGGATGGTGGCGAGGAACTGTAGGATTGGATGGTAAATCAGCAATTGTCCGATACAAAACTAGAATAGCTTACCAGCCAAACTGGCGCGGGTAACAGCATGGGCCAAGGGATACTCTTTCTTGATAACCTCAATGTCTTCAATCACAGTCATCTTGATGACCTCAGAGTCCTTGAACTGGTCCTCAAGGTACTTGACAATGTTGATGGGTGACATGCGTTCAGGGTCGGGCGAACCAATGTCTACAGAGCCTTTAGATCAAAGCCTTTTGATCATCCACGACTTACCCTTTGTGATACGCTTTCCGTGTTCAATCGCGAGTACCTTTTGGACAACCTCATCCGCACTCTCTCTAACCAAGGATGACACCAGGCCAAGCTCCTTGAACCCAGGAATTGGCTTGTTGGTACGATCCAGATGTTCCCGAGCATCGATGGGCTCAAATGAAGCCTCGAGTAAGCCCAGGAGAGTGACCTCGATAAAGTAAGCGTAATCCTGCTCGGCAGAAAAGGTCCAGTCGCCCTGGTTCTGGGAAGGAGAGTCGGCAAAGTAGATCAAGGGAGCAGACATGCCGACCTTGATAGCCTTGAGACCGGCCTCGTAAGCAGCGTCTGATTTAAAAGGCACGTACGTACGTTTAGCCTAATTAACTTTTTTTTTCTTTTTGTACACTTACCTCTAAAGCGACGGACATCATCAAAATCATTTGAGACGGATCCTACAGGAGCCAGGAGAACGCGCTTTGCTGGCTGGGCATCCTGAGGAATGATGACCTGGATAGATTCTCCAAAGGTGGCATCGAGATCAGCCATTGACTGGGCACATGGGACGATGTCAAAGACGGTCTGCTTGTCAGAGTAGAATACAATGACACCATCGAAAAAGGCGTTTTGGTCAGTGACCTCTGTCAAACTGGCACGATTAAAGACATGGAGTTGGGGAAGTGCCATATTGTTAAAAAGAGGTATAAAAATGGAAAGAGAAAGAGGCAGGGTCACTTTAGAGTTGACTCGAGTAGGTGCCTGTTTAAACCCTTTGTGACAGAACAAAAACAAAACTCCGTCAAGAATAACAAAAAAAGCAATTTTTTTTATATATGTATATATAAAAAAAGGGTACACTGACCAAGCCTAATTCTTGGTCTGCAGATTATTGGATAATCGAGTCCTTTTGTGTGAAAATATGTCTCGGAAATAGGGGGTGATACTTGGATCCTATTTGACAATATGGCCTGGTGTCGCAACTATTGTCTTGGTGGTTCTGGTGTTTGACCAAGATGTCCAAAAAAAGGTTTTTAAATTAAAAACATAAAAATCCAAGCGCCCAAGCGCCCAAGCCGTGGGAACTTTTTGTTGTTGAAAAAAAATAAAAAAAAATAAAAATAAAAAATAGTTTTACTCAGCCAGACTGTTTGAAAGTTCAATTGCCGCCATTCTCAGTTTGATTGCCGACCCGAGTGCCAAAGCGGACATACCAATTGTCCTACAAGCCATTTGTGCACTGATAACACATATATATGAACCGATAGCCAGGGTCCTTGATACATAACAGTTTATCTGCAAAGTATCGATGTAGCAAACCAATTGGATTATTAGATGGTTTAATCAGTTTCAGATCGATTGTTATGTATGGTCTAGAAATCTTTGGCAATATAATTGCAACAGTGTTGCTTTGAGATGAAAATAAAACATTACTCTTTATTATATATGATGAAAATTAGGGCTATATGTATATAATATACATAAAAGACTTAGACAACAGAATATCTACCAGCCGTTCCTCCTCCTGTCCTTGCTTCTGCTTCCATTTGAGCAACAGTAGCTTCAACAAGAATTCTTTTGATCTCGTTCTTGGCTCTGTCTACAACCGTTTCAGAATCACCCTCGATAAACAAGTACAATTTACGGTCACCGGGCCCTGGCTGCTTGCCAGGTGGAAAGAAGGTTCCTCTGGTTGTGATTGCTGCACCCGAAATTTCCGTAATCTGGGAAATTTGTTCCTAAAGAAGCATAGCCAATGCACATTAATAATCTAATAATTTATATAATATAATATTATATACTATAAGATTGCCTTACCTTGTTGGTGACTCTCCAGCGCGCCTTTTGGGGATAGTCATTAATGACAATCTCTTCTGCATAGACCGGGTTTCCTTCGTCCTTCTTGTCCTCAACCTGCATCGGTCCACCTGTACTGACATTAAACCGAGCATTGATATCGGCCACAACATCGTGTGCAGTTCGACTCTTGGACCCAACCATTGCATTGATACGCGCCGCAACCTCGGTGGCCGCCTTCTTGGCCGCCAATGCTGCTGCACTCAACTGCTCATTGCTACCCTTGCCCTGTTCAGCCGCATTAGCAGCCGCAGCAGCAGCCGCAGCAGCAGCCTGTCCAGGAATATTGGGAACATTTGGCATGTGTACCGAATCATCTTTTTTGCCCATACCACCACCCGACACCACTCTAGTCTCCAGCTCAATGTCTTCTTCATCAGATTCCTCGAGATCATCGCCACCGTATGCCTACAAGAGCATTAGGATTCTATTCAGAGATTGTTCTCATTTACCTTCTTTTGAATCTTCTTGACCATATCACGGTCTTTGTCGAACCGTTCGAGACCCTTTCCACCAAAGCCAGAACTTGCCATACGTTCTTTACCAGTATGAACCTTTTCTTGGAATCTATCAGCCAGCATCTGAACATCTGGTGGAATGGGCTGGCCACTAAGTCGCAGAGCCTTGAGAATGTCGACAGCATAACGCTCTTGATCAGGAGTAATAAATGTGTATGCTGTACCCTTGTTACCCGCACGACCTGTTCTTCCCACTCGATGCACATAGTCTTCCATATGGTTCGGGCACTCATAATTTACTACCAGTTTGAGTTGCTTTACGTCTAGACCACGAGCTGCTACTGATGTGGCAATCAAGATGTTACAGACCCCAGACTTGAAGTCTGCAATGGTACTATCACGATCTGCTTGGTCCTAGAATCAAAAGATCAATCACAGCACCATCTACACTTTATATGGCCAAGCGCGTTACCTTTCCTCCGTGTAATGATTGACAGAGATAGCCTCGTCGGATCAAATCTCTTAAAAGATTATCTGCAGCCTCTTGACGATCCACAAAGATCAATGCTCGTGAATCTTCGGTTTCTTCAGTATTGAAGAATTGGCCAAAGATCTCTAGCAGTCGAATGAATTTGGTTGAATCTTCGCGTACCTCCACAATCTGCTCCACATCATCACACACCACACTGCGCCCGCCAACCGTAATCTCAAGAGGCTTCTTCAATACCTTTCTGGCCAGTGCTTCCATCTACAGAATCAGTCAATACAAAATAACTTTTTTTGAAATACAAATGTTTACCTGGCGTGGAAAAGTGGCCGAGAACAAGACAGTCTGACGGCCAGGACGTACATTGTTGACAATCTTCATGACCTGGATTATCAATTGTTAATTGTTAATTCTTGGTTCTGTAATTTATCGTTGGGTTTACTGGTATTCTTACCTGAGGCTCGAATCCCATGTCAAACATACGATCGGCTTCGTCCAGAACCATGTAAGTGACACGTCTAAGATTAGTGACACGGCCAGAGTTGGCGCACAATAGATCAATCATTCTGCCAGGTGTACAAACGATGATTTCGCAGCCTCGCTTGAGATCTGCAATTTGGTCCTTGATGGGGCTTCCTCCGTAAGCACAGACGGCCTGTAAAATGACATTAGATACACACCAATCGGTCCCAATTCACTTACACGTAAACCAAGCACTTTGAGAAACGGTTTGCATTCACGGTGGATTTGAGTAGCCAATTCACGGGTGGGTGTCATGATGATTGCAATAGGACCCTCACCAATCTCAAGTGGTCTTTGATCCTTGATATGACGGAACATGGGCAATAAAAAGGCAATTGTCTTTCCAGAACCTGTCTTTGCTACACCAATTACATCTCGACCATTCATAATTGCTGGTATGGCCTGGGCCTGGATCGAAGTAGGCTTGTCGAATTTGAGTTTTCGAATGACTTCTAGACAGCCTGCCGGTAGTCCACAGTGGGTCCATTTCAAAACAGGTTTAGGGCAGTTTACACCACGGATCTTTATGCCGTCTAGTTCGATACGAAGCATGTCGACCTGGTCTGTTGTCATTTCCTTTAACTCTGGAGGTTCAATATAAAAGTTCTTGCGGAATGGCTCATACTCCATCTGTGAATGATCTACTGGTGCAAGATCCTTCCGCTTGACTTTCTTGGCAGCCAATCTGTATCATTTACATTGTTTAATATATATATATCTTATAAAATAAAATGAAAAAATGTTTGTACTCACGCAAGAATGTCTTCAGGATCACTTCCCATGTCTTCCTCTGTTGCAGCAGAAGGCTCGAAATCAGCCTCTTCTTCTTCATTAGTTCGCTTGGTGTCTGATTTCCCAATCTCTTGCATCCTCTTTTTATCTTCCTCATTAATCTTGCGTGCCTCTGCAGTCACATCCATCATGTATGCCTCAAGAGGGTCTACTTCTTCGACTTCACCCATCGGTTCATCCTTTTCTTCAACTTCCTTTGGCTTCTTGACGTCAACAGCCATTGGTTTTGGTTCTTGGACTGTCTTTTTCATCATCATATTCTTTCCTAGACCGAGTCCAATACGCATTGTGTTCTTTGGCTTTGGTGCTGTTGCGGGTATTTTTGGGAGCAGGGATTTCTTGCCAGTGTTTTGGGCAAATGTACTTTGGTTGGAGAATACGCTGTTTTGGTTACGAGGTTTTCCGGCCAATAGATCCATATTGGCTTCATCGTGCTCATCCTGGCGATGGAGCGGTTTAAAGCTACGTTCGGCAGCCTCGAAATCTTCTTCGACAGCAGGAGTCTCCATAGGTTCGTCCTCGTCCTCGTCCTCATCTTCGAGGTTCCATCCCTTGTTCGAGTCATCTTCCTTTTCTTCCTCTTCCTCCACACTAGCCTCCATCTCAACATCCTCTTGCTCCTTGTGGAGCTTGGCATTCTCTTGCCGCTGCTTTCTCAAGAGCTCCATTTCCTCTTCTCTTAGCTGTTGTTGTTCCTTTTGTTCCTCTTCCTTCTGATCTTGTTCTTCCTTGTCAAGGATTGCCTGTTGTCGATTGAGTTCGTCTTGGATGATTTTTCGTTCTAGTTCGGCTGCTTCATCTTTTAGTCTTTGTGCTGCCTCTTCCTCGGCTACCTTTGCCTGTTCTTCAGCCAGTTTTGCTTGTTCCTCGGCTGCTTTTGCCTGCTGCTCGGCTTTTTTCAGTGCTTCTTTTTGCTTCCATTGCTCGATACGTTCTCGTCGTTTGCGAGCCAATTCTTCCTTGTCGACCTGTGGTTTGGCTTCTGGTGCTGGACTTGTAGTCTTTGAATTGTTATTATTGTTATTGTTTAAAAAAATAAATAAAATAAAAGATAATTAGTAATAATCGGTGATTTATGTGGTGTTGTAAGCGAGTAAAGATACAGAAAAAGAAAAAGATATTTTGTAAATAATACAAGGTAGATTTGGCTTGTTAATCATTCCAGGTATACTTGGGAGCAGATATTCTTGGACTTACGGTTTGGGTAGTGGGACTATTGACGGAATCAGACGCACGAGAATCTCTGGTCATCTCACGCGATTTGCCTATGCCAGGTCCAGGTGTCTCAGTGGTTGCCGTGCCGTCTTTTCTCGTAGAGTCACCATTTTGTACTGGAGTAGACGTAGACTGACTGCGAGAGTCAGAGGTACTTACATGGTCGCGATGACGAGAGGACGTTCGATGAGATTCACGATGAGAAGGTCGGTCATCGTAACGAGAGGATCGTCCACTGCTGTAACGGGTTGATGACGATCGATGACGATGACGGTCACTGCGGTCTCTGCTTCGGCTTCTAGAGGAAGGTCTGTAGTGGGCCTGTTTTTGTCTCTTTGTAGAGGGTGATGGAGAGCGGTGACGACTGCTTGAACGATGAGACGCCATGAAAGTGTTTATATTTTATTTTCAAGAAATATATAAATATATATAAATATAAATATAAATTTATAATAATATAATATATATAAATTTATTTTATAAAAAAAAAAAAAGAGCGAAATTAAAGGAGAAAAATAAATAAATATATATATAACAAAAATGACAACAGATTTTTATTATTATTTTAATATTCTTGTCAGTGTGTGCGTACATTGAAAATCTCCATCTTACATTTATATATTTGTGAATAGCATGTATTTCTGCTGACGTTTTCCTCTTATTTGTATATTAATTTTCCTATTTGATCCAATCATAATGATCTTTATGGCCTAGTTTTAGGAATTGAATGGAATTTGATCCAGAGAGAAAGCCCAATGGCCAAACTTTTTTTTTTCTTGTATCATGTGATCTCCGTATGTGTTTCCGGGTACATTTGGCAGTCACACAATAGACTCGCTCTAAAGGGTTGCTAGGCTTGGAGCCCTTTTAACCTTTGGGATAGAATCGTGCCTCGAGTATCCATCTTTACAGCACGTATTGGCAGCAATTGAAAAAAAAACTATAGGACAATTGTTATACTGCTTGGATCCTGGGTTCCCCAATTGGATCCCAAGACTATTCCACCCAATTGTTTGACAGCATTGGTCCCTATTGATTTAAAGTTGTTTCAAAATCAAGTTTTGTTATTTTTGGTGATTTTAGTGAACAGGTTAAATGTTCTATGGATGCGCGTGGTAATAGTAGCAAAACACAACATGTATTCTGTCAGAAATATAAAGGACATTTCATTTCAACGGGGCTATAGACTGGTTGACAACGCATCAATAGCAGATCCTCCTGTTTAAAAGATGACAATCAGCCAAGGATACTTTTTTTCTCCGTTTTGATAGCCAAGTCGACACCAAAGTGTCTCAAATTGTACGATTCCTAGGTTCGAGAGGGTCATAAAAAGTCTAATTGAGAATGTAATGTCCCTTTGAAGCGCATCTTCTTCATTCCATTCTCTGGTTCTAGTATTTAAACCAAACCTAGACCTACTCTTTCTTTCTTTACTTGCCCACAGCCACCTATACAAGGTTGAGGTGCGATAGAAGAACAAGGAATATTTACATCCTATTATTATTATTATTATTATTATTATTAGTTTTGTATTCACGCTCTGTAGATCTTTATTAAATTATCCTTATTTATAGCAAAGACCCATACTGCCTTTCTATATCGCTCCAGCGCACAATAGCTCCCGCCTGGTTTGTCCAATGACAATCAATTCTTCGCATGTGCCAATGAACCTCAAGATTCCACTGAAAGACACATATGATTCATGGTAAGAAATACAAACAGTTAAGGAGTTACATATATGTATATCCTAATGCTTCAATTCATCTTGTCCATTGCAACCAAATTCCCCCTGACTTTCTCTCCTCTACAATCTCCCTTTAATTCCCCTCGTGTCTCGCACATGTGTCTCTTGTGCTTTTATATACAATTATATATTAAAATCCAATATGTGCTTGGTGTTTCTTGTATGTCTATATATAATGCATTGACATTCTCTTTATAAATTATATATCTTGAACAATTCAACTATTCTTTTTTGTTTTTCATATACACACTACATGTATTAATATTTATATATATTTACATTTATATATATTCTTTTTTTTTCTGGGCCAAATGCTTTCTTATCAACAACTATCAATCCACAGTAATGAGAAATCTGGGTCAGGTAAACCGTACATTTAGTTGATAGATTCCAATCTCATACTATTTCCAGTCGGCAGACGATTGCTACGAAACTTTTCATCAATAAAGACCAGACCATCCTCAACAATGCTAGGTAATAATAAAAATAAATTTAAAAAACATTATTCAAGAAAGAACCTAAACATCTATCAGACAATTCAATACAGCCTCATGGCCAAGACAGTCTGGACCAGGACAATAGCACCACATTCGCGACCCTTTCTCGAGAACAGAGTATCAAGAGTATCAAGAGCACAAACGAAACCATTAGACAATTCTTTTCAATCAGAAAAACCGACAATAACCGGACGCCATCGATAAAATCAACCAAATCACGACTCATCAAAGACTTCTTTAGTCTGTCTCCCTCTACCAGCAAAGATACCACTCGATCAAAACACACTCCACTTCATTCTCAACTATTCACAAAAACAGGAGACTTACAGACCCCAGCCGATGAGGTAAATTTAACGATATTACAATTCAATCTCTTTACATCATATTCTGTAGTCTCCTTCGATATTCTTTCCACCCGTCTCAGAAGTAGTTTCCCGCAAACCTCTCGAGTGCTCAACCACGAGCGCCAACCGTACATCGGTTCAAACCCTCGTGTCTCCATTCTCAAGAAAGACTCATGTCCGGATGTCTGAGGAAGACGCGAGTCATTACAAGATCTTGCTTTACGATAGTTCTGATATCGACCAAGCTGATCTCAACCCAGCCTCAGACGACCAGACCCCCTCCAGACGCCATTCATCGACCCTCTTGGCACCTCCCATCCTACTAACTAACCATGACACAGTTGATTCTCAACCAACCCACGATTGGATTCGGTATGGACCTCCAGACGATAATCTATTGTCTATCAAACTGACCCCATCAGAATCATCATTGACTGGACACACCAAACGCTCTTCGCTTGGACCGTTTCCTATCCGCATGTCACGTAGCAGCAGCAATATCAGTCTGCATGCAATGTACATCGACAGCAGTAGTGAAGAGCAGCGAAGCCCCTCCCCCTTACTTTCCATTCACACCGAACACGCCGAACCTACCTTTGTCCGTAGTTCTGGCCACAGATGCGATTATCCACATGGCACCCTCCAACCACCCAGCACGACCATCAAGCATTACCGATCAGAAAGCGATCTAGGTCGACTCAGGAGTCGTCTGTTTGACCCTTGTCCAAATCAACCCGAACTTCCCAAGCACCCAAAACCAGATCGTGGCCTGTCCTCGATCCTAAAGCCACTCTGGACACACACACCCGACGAGCCAATAGACAAACCTGACGCTCCCAAAGACAGTGAGTATCTTTTGACCAAACCAATCGAAAGGTAAAGATGTCCACAAAAAAGTCTCCTATTTTATTTTTTATTTTTGGTATTAATTTATTGCTCTGTTTAAACACCCAAATATATATATATATACATAATAATAATAATAATAATGTTTAATGTTATTAACTGTATGCAATGTTTAATTTATTCTAGTGTCAAGAGGAACCAGTCTTCATTTACACTTAAACAATCCATTGAAGATCATGTAAGTTGGAATATTCTTATAAATATATCCAAAGACATCCTTCTTTATACATTTATCTCTCTTTTATATATATAATTATTTAATTATTTAATTATTATAATTACTGTTATTACCATTGTTTAATACATAGTCTAGAATGGAACACGGAATAGGTAAGTTGTAGAATAATCTAGTCTTTGGTGTATATCATTTTAACAAAAAAAAACAATTATTTAAAAACAATTCAAGATGGCCATGTACATAAAAAGACCCATAGAGAAGGAAACACGCTCTGTATCTCTGAAGATGGAAAAGACGTCTTAGTGATGGAAATGGTCAATGGAAAACTTCAGGTCGTTGCAGGAACAATCGAAAAGCTGTTTATCAAACTAGCAGACGAGGCCAGCCAAGGTAACCGTCTGTTTGACAATGTTTTTGGCTATTGACATTGTGGACCGGCTATAGATTTGGATTATGTGGACACCTATTTAATGAACCATGCCTGTTTCACAACATCGGCTGAACTGCTAGAGAATCTGATTGCCAGATTCCACATTGAAGCACTCGCAGGAGAGACGGAATACTTTGACAAATGGCAACGATGCATACAACTAAAGTGATCTTGAGACCCTTTTTATTTTTTATCTCTTTTGGCAAACTCTGTTTATTAACCACCAACGTTTTAATAGGGTTCTAAATGTGATTTCTCGATGGATAAAGATCCAGTACCAGGACTTTAATAACAGCAGACAGCTCTTGCGCCGGCTGGAATTGTTTGTGAACAATAGTATCAAGCAAGCTGGGTTCTCTTCCGAAGCAAAGACCATTAGAGAAGCTTTGGATATAGAGGTACGGACCAAAACGCACGTATTTGATCTAATCTAATTTGTTTTGGTAGATGGCAAAGTGCACTCGCAGTCGGCATTCGCTGGTTGCCCTGACGCTCTATTCGCTAGTCGGTTCGGGACAGACAACACCACCTTCGACTCCTTGTCTGTCGTCCTTTTCAATTGCATCCCAACAGCAGTCCCGGCGACCATCGCTTGCTCCAAGTCTCTTGTCGTTTGTGTCTAGCATGACACCGCCCGACTCGCCTGTTGCCTTGAGCCAGCAGCAACAGTCCAATACGCCATTGCTGCTGCTGTATGAAGCAAAGGACATTGCAAAGTATCTGACCCTGGCTGATTTCTACACATTCAAGTGTATCACAGCCCACGACTACCTAACTGGCCAATGGAAGAACCAGAGTGCAAAACAAAAAGGGCCTCGAAACTACATTGGTACAATGACACGCCGTGCAAATATGGTAGGCTATCAAAGACAGCATCATGTTACTAACACACGGCCTATAGTTGACCCACTGGGTGGCTCACGAACTGTGTATATTAAAAACCCCAAAGCAGCGCAAGACAGGGCTAAAAAAGATGATTGAGAT
The DNA here is from genome assembly GCA_022702545.1 of Phycomyces nitens. Lineage (NCBI taxonomy): Eukaryota > Fungi > Mucoromycota > Mucoromycetes > Mucorales > Phycomycetaceae > Phycomyces > Phycomyces nitens. Next base: position 609,656 of record JAHRBC010000001.1, read on the forward strand.
TGCAAAGGTAGAGACAAACAAGCCTAAAGGGCCATGAATTCAACATGATTGTGAATTAATATTAATATTAATATTATTGTTGTTTTTGTTGTTGTTGTTTGTGGCAGCTCTGTTTAGAATGGAACAATTTCCACACCTCCATGATCCTCACCATGGGACTCACCAGCCGGGCTGTCCAGAGACTCGACGATTGGCAGGCCTTACCCAGTCGAGATACCCATGCGTTCCATGGCCTTCAGAAATACCTTGACGTGAGCAGCAATATGGCCACGTATCGCCAGGCCTTTAATAAGGTCAAGTCACCTGCAATTCCATTCTTACCCCTTGTTCTCAAAGATCTTACGTTCTTTGTGGACGGAAACCCAACCCGGACAGCCTCCTCTGAAAACCTCATTAATTTCGCAAAGTTCCAATCGCTGGCTCGATTTATGAACCGGCTCTTGTCTCACACTAGTGAAAACTACTCCTTTGCAGGCGAACTCGAACACTTTCCCTTCTTTTTTGGTGTGAGGTTTTATGATGAAGAAAAGCATGGGTTGGACGGAGTGGCTGAGACAGTAGAGCAGCGTATCGAGGGTGTTGCAGACTGTTATAATGACACTCAGTGCGTGCCCTTGTAGATAACAAAAAATTAAAAGAAAAAAATGTAAAAGATTATGAATGTTTATACATACGACAAGTCTCTTACTGATCTTTACGTCTGTGGTTTCGATCGGACTAGTCACGGGATTTGCTCCGGTACCTGGATTTATTATTATTATGATTATTATGATTATTTCTGCTACAAGCACCAAAGACTGAAAAATAACGGTGTGTGTGTGTGTGTGTAGGCGGGGGGGAGCTGCTACACTCAAGGCACCTAGTGATTTATCTTTGGAGATCAAGAAAATTGACATATAATCAATTAAACCCATACAGCCATCGATTGGTCTACTCAAAAAACAACAACAATAATAATAATGTAATGTGGATTTACAAGCATCAAATGAGCTCAACCCTCAAGACTGATGATGGTCTAGTGATTGACCTTTTTATTATTCTTATTACTATCTTGATTCCTAGACTACATTACCTAGACAGATACTCCCTAATATATAAAGAAAATAAAAGAACATCATTGTCTATTATGAAACAGATGCAAGTAAATACAAACAGCCATCCCCATTTCACTGACAATGACCTACACTCTATGCCTTTTCTAAATCTTATTAATGTTCGCGTCTAGAAAACAAATCAATCCGATTAGATGTTAGGGCGGGTGTATATATCGAGGGGAGGAGTAAAAGGGTAAGCAAGACTGAACAAGGCGTCACGATAGAGACGTGACTGCATTTTGTTCTCACAGGTATAAAAACGATGATGAGTGTAATGGTGTACTTGGGTTTTTCTCTTTGCTGTGCGCAGCGCTACTTTAATTTTTGCCTCTTCTTTTTTTTTTTATTTTATTTTATTTGTCGTCCTTTCGGGGTGAACCCTTTTTTTTTAAAAAAAGAAAATAATAATAATAGTAGTAGTAGTAGTAGTATATATATATATATATTTATATACACATATATATACACACATACACACACACATATTTTCTTTCGCCATTCCTCATCACCGAGAACCTCCCCCTCTCAACTTCTTTAACCTTTATACTTCTTTGACGTGAACTTTCTTTTTTTTTCACAACCATTATTATTATTATTATTATATTTATACGTTTAATAGCAATAGTACATAATATTACTGTTGCTGTTTTATCATACTATTTTTTCTTTTATCTGCACAAAATCGTCTCTTGTACTATCCTGTGAGCCGAATTAAAGCGCACCAGAATCACTCAAAAAGTACCCGTCAACCATCTCTTTTGCAGTTATTGGGCCACCCTTGAACCCAAAGAACAAGCTAAAGATATCAACACACACACACATATATATACATATATACAGATCCAGAAAGGTAGTAGTGCATAAATACAAGGAAGAGCAGAATAGAGAATACAAACAGGCAAGAGAAATTAATTTGTTGATTTGATAGGTTGATCTTGCACTACAATGCCAACCGAAGATATTGGCAAATCCTATCCTGTAAGCCCAAATACACATACATTTATGCATACATGTTCAAAATACCGCACTACTTTGTATCTAGTGGCTTGCAATCATACTCATGACATCAATAGGACGCCTGTGCTGTTTGTGAGGGCGATCGGTCTACAAAGAAGAATCCTATTCTTTATTGTGATGGAAAAGGTTTGCTAGTCATTTATATATATATATACCTTTCAATCTCTAATATCATTTATTTATTATAAAACAAAGGATGCAACCTACCGGTCCACAAACGTAAGGCGGTTTTGATATTGATGAACTCGAGACTAAAAAGATATATCAATCTAGTGTGCTACAATGTAGACAAGGTCCCATTGGGCGAATGGCTGTGCCAGCAGTGTGAAACGACAAAGAAGAAGCGACCGACAGTAAGTAGAGTAGAGTATTGGGTTGGGTTGGTGCTCAAAGCTGCTTCTTTAGCATGTCGTCTGTTGTCCTGTCCAAACCGGTGCTCTGCGACACACGATATTATCTGGAGAATTTATGCATGTTCTGTGCGCTATGTGGAACAAATCAGTCGACCACAAGTCAGAACCCTATATAATCAACAAAACCAGTATTGGTGCAGATGTAAGGCTAAATACATCTAAATACATTCTCAAGGCAACCCAACTAATTTTGCGTCTAGGAATGCTATATATGCTCCAAAAAGCAAGGCATATGTGTAAAGTGTGAGAGTGCGTCTTGCTCGAGGTAAAATAATAATAATAATCAATATCAATATTTGTTGTGATTGTAGGCTAATATCTCTGTGTGTGTGTGTTTAAAGACGCTTCCATGTTACGTGTGCAATGAACCAAGGCCTTATCAAGGCTGCTCCCAATGTTCCAGATACATTCGTCCCACACTGTACACACCATCGCTCTGAGAGTGCGGTTAAGCTGCGTCACTATGCACCAGTCAAGAGAGGCAAATTATTAAAACGTCGGGTGGTTGATGTGACGAGTGATGAAGACGACGATGAGGACGAGGAAAAGGAGGATGAAAAGGAAAAGGACGAGGAAGACGCGGAAATGGAGGATGGTGGTGATAGTGGAGCTGAATCTGAAGAGGTTGTCGTACCAAAGACACGCAGAGCCAGCCCAAACAAACGAAACAACAAGCGGCCGGCGACCACGAGGAATAAGAATGGATCAAAAATCTTTTCGTTCCTGAGCGAACACAGCAATTCAGAAGATGACATGGGCACACGCAACAAAAAGTTCCCCAGGATCCACTCTAGTGATTCAGAAGACGACATGGGCACCAAGAAGCCCTCTGAGCAGCGACATGCCAGCGACTCTGATGATGATATGGGCACCCAGAAACCATCTCGACCCTTGGTCCACCATCCCCGGCAACCACACGCACGCGAGAATGGGAGCAGTAGTGGGAGCAGCAATGACGCCCTGGGCACTAACCAGTATGGCCTAACCCTTAGAGAGCGTCTTGATGCCAAGCGAAAAAAGACTGTGAGTGAGACTGCGGCAACCACACCCAGTAACAACCCTACCAAGCTTATCGGCGGCAACACCAGCACCAACATCAATGGCACCACCAATAGCAACAATGGCTCCAGCACTTCTGGTCTCACAATCGAACGGCCAAAATCGGCAGGTTCGAATCCTGTGGCGCCATCCCAGCCTCCAAAGCTCAAACAGAAATTACCCAACAAAGCCCATCTAGCCATCCCAGGCAAATCGCCCATAGTTCCTACCATGCCCCTCCAACCTATGGCCAATAACCAGAATGCCAATAATGCGATTGGGGTCAATAAACGAATGAGCCTTAGCAGTGGCCCAAGCACACCATTTATGAAGGATATGGAAGAAGTAAGTGATTATTGAGCAAGACCGCAAGTGGCTAATGATTATCCCTAGATCCGAGCAGCATCAGGTCCCAAGTGGAGTACTTCAGGACCAATGACCCCATTGACTCACTCGATTCATCAGCAACAACTGCCTGCACAGATTGCAAGCACAACATCATCGGCATCAGCATTAGTACCAACACCAGCAATTCCTGTGGCTGCAAACATACCTTCATCCTTTGATCTCATACAACAGCAGCATCCCCAAAGACCTCCACTGGCAACACCGCGGCCTATAGAGGACAAGTCGGTCCAATTGACAAGGTAGGTTGTTTGGGGTCCGGGTATTCAAGACTGAGTGATTAACTGACTGATTGTGTTGGTAGGAAACCTGATGGACCATTTGTCCTGACCGACTCTCAACAAAACCAGCTTTTTACAACCATGACTACGATGGTCCAGGATGCAATTGGTAAATAACAGTGCTTGTAGCCATTCTTCTCATACAATCAATCCCTATTAGCTGCCGCGAGTGCCAATGCTGGGTCTGTAGCCACACTATCGACTGGTTCTGCATTACAGCAAGAACAGCAGAGATATATTCAAGAGAATATCCGCTTGAGAGCGGAGGCTGACCGGTTTCAGACCTTCAAGAAGAATGTATCTGATGTGTTTTGTGGACTCCAATTCAGTGTGCCTGGACTAGAGGCCAACCCTGATACAATGGAGGCATTCGTGATTGGGTTAAAGGAGATGCTGGCACGGAGTGGGCCATTGAGTGAACAAGATGTGGAGAAGATCACCAAGAGTGTTGACTCTAGTAAAGCATAATTGGATTCCCTATTTTTGTGCTTTTGTGTGTGTGTGTGTGTGTGTGTGTGTAAAAAGAAAAATGGGGCTATTTTTATTTTTTATTTTATTTTATTTTATACATTATTTCAAGTGAGAGTAGATTCTATACACACTTATTATAGTGTGTGTGTTTTATATATATATATATACATGTATACACACACACATGTGAGATTTATGTGTATGTATTCCTTTCCTGGTGATTGGAATACAAAGATAAAATAATAGACCCTTGCAAGTTATAATGACCAGATTTTTATATGAAATGAAGCCAATCAGCCAACAATTGTCTGGTGTAATAATAATGGCCTGGGTGGCAAAGGGCATCTTGAGATTTCTTTATATATATACAAAAAGCATGTATATCTGACAATTGCATGATTATTATCATTTTAATCTCTCTCTCTGCTTAAAAATGAAACCACTTTAATACACCCAATTTCCTGGCTATATTATTTTATTTTATTTTATATTATATTATATTATATTATTTTAATTTGGTGTTTCAAAAAAATAAAATATTGAAAACGTTCCTCTTGTACGACAATCATACTTTACACAGTGCCTTTCATTTCTATCCTTACCCCGCACCCTATCCAAAAGAAAGAAATAGGGAAAAATAATAATAATAATAATAATAATATTGCTGAACAAGCCACATACTAGCCATGTCCTTTCCTTTGGAGATTCTTCAGGCCATTGTTGGATTTCTGCAGGATGATCAGGATGAACTTGCCAAACTGTGCCATGTCTCGAGAGCATTTTACTACCTGGCCACACCATACATGTACTCATCACCAATGTTCTCCACCATTCATGGCTTTATATCCTTTGCACGCCACTTAACCAAAGAAAATGCACGCCATGTACAATATATCGAATTGCAATCGGTTGGGAATCGATGGAAAAAATCAATCGGCCCAGCATTACAGAGAATCGCTTCTCTTCGGCCACCAATCCAGGTGCTAGATCTCGAGCGATGCAAATTTACGGCGAGCAATATGATTAGTGTAGTCCGGAATCTACCCCAAGTTCGCCATGTCAATATGCACTTTGGATATTATGTCGACGACGATATGATGCGATTAATTGGCCAAAACTGGCCTAACCTCATTACGCTAAAGATCTCCTCGACTCCAATCACAAACGAGGGATTGATTGCCCTTGGACAATGCAAGAGTCTCGAGACCCTGTTCATTGACCGTTGCCTGATGATTAATGAGACTGGACTACTCGGACTGGCGAGCAGGGCGACGAACCTAAAGAGAGTGGTGGCCAGGGCATGTACTGATCTGGTTCTTCAGCCTCAAGACGAGGAGCTGATGAAGAAGAAGATTGGACTGGTTTTGACAGACAAAGATTATGCTGAGAGTGGAATTGATGACATGTTTGACAATATCCTGTTGTGAGCCCAGGTGCGACCACTATCCGGCAGAAATATTTACCGCCAGTGTTCATTTTTGTCAAATTTGAATTGTATTGTGAGTGTGACTCCAAAGCCCATTTGTATGCAAAGATCCTATTTATATATATATAAAAAAACATATATATAAATTATATATATATATATTTATATATTTATATATATATAAAATGTATTTATATATAAAATATATTTATTTAATCGCTATATATATATATATATATAATCTGATTAAAGTTTTTTGTTGTACAGAAATTTGGGTTGTACATCATTGTGCCTTTTTTTTAAAAAAGTATTGTAATTATTTATATTAGGTGATAATTAATGAATAAATGATATATGTATTTATAGATGGGTTAAGATATTTATATATATATACTTAATTATTATTTATTTTCTATTTATTCCCCTTTACTGCCTGCCTGCCTGCCTGCCTGCCTTTCTTTCTTTTTCTTCTTCTTCTTCTTCTTCTTCCTCCTCTACTTTACAAATCACCATGGCATTCGGTATCGATGATCGTCCAAAGTCGTCCATTCAAAAGTCTGTTCAGTTTGATATGAATCTGGATATCGTCTACACCTATTCAGCTACAGATTATGACCGCGGAGGAATCCTACAATTTCCCGTTCTCTACAAACTCAATCCATCCGTACTATCACCTCACAACCGTCCAGTCCAGAAACCAAAGCTTTCACTCGCTATTCCGGACACCTATTGTGACTCTGAAGAAGAGAGTGCCAGCAGCACTGGGTCACTCTCCTCTATCGGCAGTGCAGATAGCTTCTCTAGTTTCTCCCCAAAAAAACAATTGAGGCCAAAACTAAAGGTCGACACAACAATCTGCTCAGGCCCTCTCTTCTTCACAGATCTCTCTACAAATCATGTCCGGCACAAGGTTCATTCAGAAGGCGAAGATACCAATAACAATAATATATATCTTAGTGATTATCTTGTCCCCATGTCTGCACATGTCCTCTAAATTGTAATCTCCCACAGCACAAGCAAACAAGAAGAGATATCCTTGTTTTGTTCTTATTCAACAACCTGTACATTTCCAACCAAGAACTATTCCTTTTTATTATTATTATTTTATTATTATTATTATATATTTAATACCACCAATTAAACCATTCATATATATTCATTTATTCAATTCATATTAACCAATAAATTCCCTCGTGTCCCAAACTCTTCTTTTTTCACCCATCTATTTTTTTTTCTTGTTGTTGTTTTTATTTATTTATTTTTACAAAAATTAAATTCTAAAATAAAATAATTAAAAGTCACTCTAATGATCACTTGAAAAAAAAATTAATCGTTATTCTATAAAACACAAACAGGATTGTTCCCTAAAGACTAGCGGAGTGCCAACCAATATATGCTTAAATCTCTGAGATTGAATATAAATAGGTTAAATAGGCGATTTTATGGCACAGTCGCCGATTTGCTGGTTTATTTTTGTTTTTATTTTAATTTTGGGAACACAAACAATCGCATCACTTCATGTCATTTAATATGGCTTTGCAATACAAGAGGTACATAAGATGCGCTGTGATGGACAGCAGAGGCACAAGAGCAACTGATTCTATTGTTTAAAATTGATCTTGAAGCTAGCCTGCCCTCCATCTCCAAAACCAAAACCAAACCAAACCAATAGTATTAATATTAATGTTAATATTAATATTACAAATTTTGTAAAGTATATAATACGTTTCATTTCATTGATAACAGATTTTAGCAAAATGTAAAAATACAACAAGACGTACAATGGTGGCTGAGTATAATTTAATTCCCAAGGACAATCTAGAAAGAGTACCCAAATTCAAGGTTTTATTGCAAGGCATGATGCATATTATCTCTCTGCCATCAGAGCAATTCAGTACAGATATCAATAATTGTAAAATAAAAAAGAAAAATGGGAGGGTGAATAGTGCAGGCCAGGATGTGTAGTTTATTATTATTACAAAAAAGAAGAAGTTCCTGTTGAATTTTTGTTTATTTATTTTAGTATATTCATATCATTTGATTTCTTGTGTTCCCCACAGCTATAATATTATTTTTGATCAAAAAGTATTAAGATACAAAAACAAAAACAAATAGAACTTGTCATTCTTTATTCTTTGATTTCCCAGGGCCATACTGGTCCAGGCCAAGGCGAGAAATTAATCTAGTGCAGGTCTGCGGCTGTTGCCTTGTAAAAATAGATATTCTCAACTGCCCCCTTGTCATCTAATCCTGACTTTGCAGCTTTAATTTTGCACAATATTCTATTCTGTGGATCTTTTTGATATTAAAAAAAAAACCTGTATGCAATAGTCAGATGTATCTAGAAAGCAATAAAGGGCTATACTGCTTCTACTCCAATAATTTCCAGTCAAGAAATGTGGCCATACTTTTTGTCTCTAACAAACGACTATCAAGAGACTTCTTGGGTCTCAGTATTTCAATCAGTAATGCAATCAAGACTGATGATCCAAATAATGCTAATACTAAGAATAAAGGGGATCAGCTTCTTTGCTTCCCCCCTCCCTCCAAGGAAATCTAATTGCAAGCCAAAAAAAAAAAAAAAAAAAAAAAAAAGCCGTGAACCAAACATGACTATATTTGTACAAAAACAATCCCATATATTGGTAACCAATCAAACTAAAGGTAATTTTACAAGCCTTTTTTTATATATTTTCAATTTCAATATTTAGACGCCTATTGTATATTTACACTCCTCCCTAATATTTTGGACTTGTATATAAAGTACCTGGTTTTCTGCAAGATCATCTCTTGTCAATGATAATAAAGACTGCCTACAATGGCTCCTTTTATCTTCAAAACACTTGGGAAAATCACATGTAGAGAGCCAAGACAGACAATGTCGGCCAGTCAATTTCATCCAAGACGGTACAGTACACTACACTACACTACACTACAGTACAGTAAGTAGCCTGGCACTTGGTATTGAGCATCTATTTATGATTGTCCCTTGTTGGACAATCAATTGAAATACAAGGTTATAAATGCATTTATAAAGAACATCCTAATAGGGCAATTCACTGTATCTTGCTGTTTGATTTTGATTGATTGGTAATTGAATTTTATTTTATAAAGAATTGCAAGAGGATGAATGTATAGGTTACATAAAATTTGCATTTTATACAAAGCCTGGTCTTTTTCTTTTTCTTTTTCTCTTTTTTATATGAAAAAGAAGGCCTTTGAAAGTTTAAGATTATTGTTGTTGGTTGTTTTGTTTTTACTTCTTGAGGTCACCAATGATAGCATAAGGAGCGTACTTTTGCACAACATCGGGCTTGTGCATCATGTTAAATTCCTCAGTGGCATCACGTCCGGCATAGATCATAATGGCCTTCTTTCCTCCAGGGTGATCGGCCAAGAAGTCTGTCACGTTCAAAACCTGACCGTTGACAACTACCCAGCAATCTTCGGCGGTGTTGTGCTTGGCAACATCTTCGAGAGTGTAGCCTTCGACCTTCTTGGGCTCATCTTTGGTCTCGACAGCCTTTTCGGCAGCAGGTGCCTGAGGAGCACTTGGAGCTGCGACCTGAGGAGCCTGCTGACCACCAGCGGCTCCGGGCCATGCAATGTCGAGCAAGATGCGGTTGGGCTGGTTCTGGTTTACTGTGAGGTTGATTCCAAGTCCACCGGCACCGAGATGGCCGGCAATGGCACCAAGACGCTGCTGGGCTACTTGGCCATTGTTAACCAACTGGGAGAAGAGGTAACGGGAAGCAGTCTGACCAGCCACGCGTCCAAACACAACGCAGCCAAGAAGAGAAGATCCACCAAGACGGTTGGCACCATGGACACCACCGCACATCTCACCAGCTGCAAAGAGACCGGGGACAGAGCCACCAGAAGTGCTCTTGATCTCGGCAGTAGGTGTGATTTCAACACCACCCTAAATAAAAATAAATATTAATAAATAAATAAATAAATATATACAAGGATGTTTGTTTTGTTACAAACATTTGGTATTCAACTTACCATGGTGTAATGAAGTACAGGCTGCATGTGGGCAACATAAAAGTAGTCGGACATCTTGATAGGAACATTTTGGAAGAAACGCTTGCCCCAAGGATCCTTGTTCTTGCCAGCAGCAATGGCATTGTAGGTCTCAAAGGTCTCCTCGAGCTTGGCAGGGGTGATGCCCATGTTCTTGGCCAAGGCGGCACCGTTCTCAAACTTCTCCATCAGACCACGACCAGCATAGTGGCGACAATGCCATTCGATCTCCTTGGAGGCAGCAGTGTTGAGTACAAGACGGATGGGGAACTTGTTCTTCCACATCTCGCCTGTCACATAGTCACGGTGACCAAGCTCATCACAGAAACGATCACCCTCGGCGTTGAGCAAGAGACCACCACAGCCACGGAGCGCTTCGGCAGCCAAGAACTTGACCTTGGCATCGGGTTCCTTGGGGTCTACGAGACCAGTAGGATGGACCTGGACCTTCTCGAGATCAATAGTGTTGCCACCAGCCAAGGCAGCCATCTTGATACCATCACCAGTGCAGTGATCACCGTTGGTGGTAGACCTGACAATAGGAAAATAGTCAGACTCAATCCCCCCAAAACACACACACATATAAAGAAAATATTAGTCGACTTACAGATCAAACAGTTCAGGGCGGTATTGACGGAGGAGAGAATCCTGTCCAAAGTCAGCGGCATAACCACCAGTGGCGAGAATGACTGGTCCATACTCCTTGTAAACAGTGCCATCTGCACCCTTGCCGACAAGAACGTACTCGACACCAATGACCGAGTTCTTTTCATCGCGAATGAGCTTCTCAACCTTTGCGCGCTTGATGATCTTTGCACGTTCAGGGGACTTTTCGGCCAGTTCCTCAAAGCCTTCCATGAGGGCATAGGTGATGGTCATACCAGGGAACTGTTCCTTGCCACGATGAGTGCGGGGAAATGTGTGACCACCAAGACGCGATACAAGCGAAAGGTCCAATTCAAACTTGTCCTGAAGCCATTCGACAGCAGAGCTTGATCGGCCAGTAAGGACCTCGATAAGGTCAGGACGGGCAAGGTCGCGGGCAGACTTGAGGGTGTCTTGGTAGAACTGCTCAACAGAGTCCTTGATTTCATGGGAGATCTGGGTACGTGTCAAGGCTCCGTTGATGCCTGACGTAGCCTTTGTGGAGTTTCCACTATAAAAAAAAAGGTGTAAGTGACACGAGCAGAGGGCTAGACCGGGGATTGGCTTCTTCTTTATCTATCATACCCAAAGAAAGGGTTCTTGTCAAGCAACAAGACGTTTCCTCCCTGCTCGACGACAGTGTGTGCAGCAGCAAGGCCAGAAAGACCTCCACCGACAACGATAATTTGGTTTTGGAGAGACATGAGAAAGAGTGGGGAAATGAAAAAGGGACAAGGTGAAGGTTAGGTTGCAAAACAGGCCTTATTTTATGCATTTCCAAAACACGTCTAGGTGACGCAAAGAGAAAAAAGTCAGGTGGTCTTTTTCTGGGGAAATCTTCCCACTCATGTGTGTCTCTCACACGGCCCACATGCCACAGTGGCTTTGGTCTGGGTATATAAAAGACGCGTTGAAGAAGACCATTGATTGATTGATTGAGTGGGTTATTGCAATGTACAATGGCCAATTGGTTCTTGTTGATTTTTGTGTTTTTTTTACAGATAGAATACAGACGCAATGTAATGATGGTGATGGTGATGGTGATGATAATGATAATAATAATGATGATAATAATAATAGTAGTAGGCATTGGGCCTGAGAGCTTAACAATAAATAAGAGAAAGAAGAAGAAAAAGAGGGTCAATAAAAGAGCTTGGAGACTAGAGTGTTGCTAGTCGTAGAGGGAGTTGTGGCAGAAGGGTCAAGCTTGGACATCCAGTCGATCATGTCATTCTTGGATGTTGCCTGTAGCATATAAGCATTGTTTGTCGTATAGATGGCATATGTATTGTTGCGGTGAAGCATATCTTCCATGTTGCGGCTGCTGCTGACACGAACCGAGGAAATATTGATAACACCCTGTTCGTCTGTTTCGGATTGGTTCGAGTAGATGTAGATGTATGGCCTAATCGAAACAATATGGTTCTGTATTCACTGCCAACTTGTACGATATATCCATATAAGCTTACCTTCGCATCACAAACCAAAGTCTAACCCATTTGTCATTCAGGGCGTCCTCTTGATAATTCATAAAACCCCTCTTGGTTACCGTGTTACTGTCTAGAGTTTAGTTGTCGTGCAAGTAACTGTTCTATATCAACCTACGTTTCTATCACCAGCTTAACCTCGGCAAGTAGTTTGTAAGAAGCCTTGCACAGGTCCTGCTGCTCCATCTCATGAAGGCCTGGAATCGGTGGGTCCTGGCTTAGGACAATCTAAGGGTATTTAATTTTTAGCAAATAATAAAATGTACGACTCAAAATAGTGCTGCTGAGTCATAGGAAATACACCACCCTTTCACTTACTTCTTGATGGGTACCCATCTTATGTGTCCATAGATCGAGAACCTTGTGCAATAATTGAGCTTGTGGACCAGTAGGAGCATCAGAACCATCCATTTGCTGGGACTGAGACCACGAGCCAGACTCGCATTCTTTCCTGGTCATCGAGCCATGACTGGTCTGTGACCGTGCCGCGCGTAGGGTCAATACTTGAGAAGTGAAAACATTGTCTTCCTTGCGTCTTATACGCTCCCGAATTTTGCGATAATCATTGACAAGCGACACTCCACGCGGTCTCCAGGCACCAAGGCACTCGTCTCCCTTGATGGAACGATCGCCTGTGTTTAGACGCCACAGTTGACTAACACGTCTGGTCATTGGTGGCCGAAGATGCACAATGAACATTCCACTGCACTTTTGAAAGTACTTGGAGGTTCTAAGCATCTTTCGTATACGGGACGTTCCGGTTTCATCCCGCCCCTGGACCTGAATGGCAATGTCCATTGTAAACTGGATTGGTTTCGAACACTTTTCCACCTCGACTTCCCACTTTAGCTGCAGTAATACTCGACTGCCAGCAGGGGTCAGTCGGTTCAGGAGCGCACAATCATGCTGGGAGCTGTCCCATGCACCTTGACCACATATCTGGCTCGTGCCATCCGATTTGCTATTAACCTTTTGCTTGGTCGATAATTTAATCTGCACGTCTTCGTGGGCTGGCAAGGCAATGATTCTCCCCTTGTCATCCAAGCATCGAATACGGCCAATGGATGCCTTGGAAATCCTGTTCCATGTAAACTGTTTTCCAGACGAATGGAATAATATGATTGATATGCGACGCTGTAGACCTTGGTGAAGACAGAATGTACCCTTGTCGAGTGTGTTTTTCGAGACAACTTGGACAGGCATATAGCTCCCGTTTGGTGCCAATTCACACACCTGGATCCATGCAACAATGTCATGGCGTTCAGACGACAAGATTTCTTCTTCAGGGCGACACACTACTGGAGGAATACTGAGATGTTTTGGCACGGGGATATGGTGAGACCGGACAGAGAGCTGGTCAACGAGCGTCGACTGAATAGAAAGCTGCTTTACAGACTGGAGGTACTCGAGCGAAGGTTTTTCTCTTTCATCATCCCATCGTTCATGCTGAGAGAGTACGCGAGGCTGGGCTGTGCCATAGACTTCAAAAGACAGCATAGAGTGCATAAACAACTTTAGGACTCTTTCGGTTACTGTCATTGATATTTTCTGACTATAGTCTAGTATGATTGGCCCATTCTCAAATCCACTGGCAGGATCCGTTGCAAACAACTTTTCGGCACTAGAGTAGGCAGGGATGCCTCCCAATGATGACAGCCTGAATTGAACATGCACTTGAGAGAATTCACTTTCACTCAGACCGCTAAGCTCCAGCATTCTGATTTCAAACAATATGCGCTGGTCAACCTGCAACTCGTTTGTCTTGGCTGTAAATGTGTTTTCTTCTTCTTTGCCTAGACTCCGTTCCAGGGCACTCAAATTTGCCATTGGGGAGATCATAACCCGCAACTTTCCCTTGACTCTGCCTGTCGACCGACACACGACTTCGACACAACTCTCGTAGGGCTGTTGAAGAGCCAGGTTTCGTACAGAGACCGAAGCACTACCGATAAAGCAGTACTTGGGGCATGGGTTCTCGTAAAAGAGGCCTTCCACATTTAGGTGTTTACAATAGTTGGGCTTATCAATGAACTTGTATAGCTCTTGCATCTTGTGCAGACGTTGCTTCAAGCGTCCAAGTGACCAGAAATACATTGTCTGATGCTTGCGATCGATCACTCGCACACCAATACATGGCTTTTGTGCTGATATGAGAGACTCGTCTTCATCTGCGTTGAATTCATTCAAACTCGATGTTGGCTCCCAACACGACATTGGACTCGAGAACTGTCCTTCTTCAATGATTGCAAATTGATACGTGACATGTTTGTTCAACTCATGAGCATAGATATTGGCCTCCTTGAGCATCATGGCATTGGTTAACACACTTTCGGCCATAGTAACATACCGCAGTTTCTTCCATCGTTCGAGTACACCTTTTAATAGGGTGACCTGGTCGGATGTGTAGATTGGAAGACCATTTGTAGGATATCGCAGAGAGATTCGCTTGATTTCAGCTTCAAACTGTTTCTTTTGTGAGAGCTTCTCCTTTTCAAATTCGTCTTTCATTCTCTGCTTCTCTTCTATCTCTGTATAATCTATCGTTTGCTCAGTGTAGACACTTTCTCTTCGGTTGTCCACAAACGTAGGTGCTACTGAACAAGAGGCCGACTCGTTTCCAACCGAGGTATCATCGTCATTGAGGAGATCAGTCCTACTCTCACAGCGAATCTTGCGTATATTACGAGCACGCGCAATATCGTCATAGAGTTTTTCCAATTCTTCGTCATCAACTCCACCGAAATCCATGTCGGTTGAGTAGTAGTTTTTCATGGCTTCCAGACGAGCATCATTCCAATCCATGGGCTCGGATCCCATCATACTCATACTGTCCGTAGGTGAGCAAGGTCGCTCGCTCTCATCATCGAGCAATGTACAGGGTGAGGCTGTACCGCCAGCCCTGTTGCGCTCATGGACAATCTTTTGCAGGTCTCGCTCACGTCTGACTTCCTCTGGGTGGTTGAAGCGAAAGATGTGAAATCCACCAAGAATGATACGGTAGCCGCTCTTTAGGCGCTTGGGTTCTTCAATACGGAGCCCATTTACCATGGTAACTGATTTTGGGTTGGGGTGGATTGTTACAGTTCCGTTGATGTTTACAAGTGTACAATGGTCGTCCTGAATACTTGAGCCTGTGAGGCGTATGTCTCCGGGCGATTTGCTTTCGTTTCGTCCTACGCGTGTTTTGCCGGGTTTGAGTTGATACATCAGGCATTCTGACATTAGTGGGTCCTCATTAAGATTGACAAGATGGGGAACCTTTTTGGGTGCATAGACACCAACCGTATTGCGATGTACAGCAATACCCAGTTCTTCAAGTGTGTTTTCGCGTTCCTTTTGGATTTCTTCCGTTTTCTTGAGCTTCTCTTCCCATGTCTCATTAAGATTGGCCAACAATCTCTCTGAGCTCTGCAACTGATCGAGTATTTCTTTTTGGGTCACCTTCTTTTTTACTCCCTTACTATCGACTATTTCAAACTCTTGCGTACTTAGGGACATGGACTCCACCAAGGCCGCAGGAACATTTGCAGTTGTTATAATGTTATTTCGTGTGCTGCTGTTACTCTTTGTTCCATTGGGTTGTTTGTAGACACTTGCCGCAGACAGTTGCTCTACTACATCAGGAGCATAGACTCTCAGCCTAGTTCTCAGGTTCTCCAATTCATCCTTGAGTTCTCGAATCATCTTTGCGTTTGGATCTTCGTTAACAACAGCCTTGTTCTGAATCTTCTTTGCTTGATCTGCGTACCGAAGCGTACTCAGGGTTTCTTCGTAATCTGCTGGGGCAATGGCTGCTATCATGGCGGTTTTTGAGTTGCCACCAAGTGAATCTTTGAGAAGCCAGGTGAGAACCTAAGGTAGAACAATAAGATATTTGTCAGCCATGGAAAGCGTTGTGCTTACAGAATCACGGTAAGGAATAAACACTTCTTTGAGTTTTTTGCCCTTTCTGGAATCATTAATAGATTGTTCAGCCAGCCCTGAAATAACTTTTCCTAGGGTAGTAAGAGAGCGATTGATATTTGCGCCTTCCTTGAGACGATCTCCGGTTGCGCCTGTGCTGTTTGCACGTTCACTTCCAGCCAGATCTACAAGACTGCGCGCGATATGGTTTAGAAGGCTTGACTGGTTTGAATTGGCCAGAATTTGCCAAAATTATATTATGTTACCTGATTCTTGCGACCTTTTCGTTCTCCTGGCCACTGGTTTCATCTATTCTCGTTTGGGTTAAGAACACAGTAAAGATTGCGTGGGATCGGGAGGAGGTTTCGTTCATCTGTGTCGCGGCCACGGTTCTTGCCTTAAAAAAAAAGAGTTAAAACGTTTCGCCATGGCAACGGAAGCTTACCTTGTTACCTTCGTCCATAAGGTCGTTGATGTTATCAGACGATATGACGGCCAGACGAGATAGATCCTCGACATAAGGTCCTGTGCTGGGATGCTCTCTGACCTTTAGATTTCCTTTCATTTTTGGGCTGAGGAGATCTCGAACTTTTTCATTGTAGATTTCAATGTAAGATACTTCTGCGCGGTAGGTGACATCAGGATCGCTATTGTTTTGAATGCGGTTAAACAGCTCTACACATGTACGTGGCATGATACCCTTGTCTTCTCCATATCCCATCTAGAAAGGGCGTGAGTGTGACCGTAGAGATATTTATTTATGTGCGAAATCATTACCATGGAGTACGATTTTCCAGATCCTGTCTGACCATCTAAAACAGAACCCAATTCAACAACCAAATACAGAGACGCATTCGACCTCATGCCCTTTTTATTATTATTTTTGCTGGTTAAGCTCAGCAACTTACATGCAAAAATACAACAATTGTAGCCACCAAATGCGTGGTCAAGCAGCTCTTCTCCTAGATCATTGTAGACCTTTTGCTGGTCGGCATAAGTCGGATCGGATTTGTCGGCTGACCAGTAAGACTTGTCAAACGTAAAGGCTTTTATGTCTTCAGAATCTTTTCCTGTGCGCTGATCGGACGGTCGACTGATGATCGTCTGATCACCTTCCATGCGAATCAAGCCCTCAGCACCGCGTGCGATTTCTAAGAGCGCATCAGTACATTGATGTTTATATCTCTTGTTTTAGTTTACCTCTGCTGTTGAGAGGTCGACATCGCACGACTACCTTGATATTGCCTCCGGTCATGGCACTGGATGTGAAGAAAGACTTTTTATGAGAATTTGATGCGGAGAATCCATGTCATTTATTTTTCTTAATTACCTTGGGAATGATGGCGTCTAAGTAGGGCGTAACTACGGTTGACTAGCGTATGATGTAATGTCTTTGCGAATGTATTGGCTGGTATTTAGGTCTTGTAGGTTGTCGTTCTTTGGTGTTTGGTGTTATTTGTTAAGCTTGAGATATATATATATAAATAATAAAGTAAAGGGAAGAAAGGAGTCTCTTGTCACACAAACGTCTGCAAGAAAAAGGAAACGATTGAAGAAGAGGCAAAAAGAGCAAACACCAAGCGATTCTGAGTTGAAAAAGCTAAATGGTCAAAAAGAAACCCCAGTTGAACACGTCCCCTTGTTTTTTTTTTTATTATACATATACATGTAAATCTATGGACAATCCCTTTAGGTTTCCAAATAGTCCGCTTCAGGTTCATATGATTTTTTTTTGATATAGAAAATATATAGCCCTTTACTACTAATTGCTGAACATGTCGCCCTGGAAAGGGATTTAGACTATACTATATGCTTTGGTGGGCCGCAAACCCCCCCTCTACAAATGTTTCTAACCAATATAAAAGCGGGTATCTACTAGCGTCTTGGGCACAACCAAGGTCTTGCTTATGGTGCTTTGAAATTCAAATATAGATAATGACACTGTTGCCGGTCCGGACTTCCGTAGACTGTCCCAAAGGTCATCATTACACCATGATCATAAACCGCTGTCTTTGCAATGACACATACAAACTCTTTGGATCGTTTCAACAACCGCCAAATCGAAAATTCTGTTTCTTTTTTATCATTATATCTTTTGGGTGGTTTATAAAGGATAGTAATGAGATGTATGGATATTAAAAAATAGAGAGAGAGAGATGTGAGGATACTAGGCTATTAGGCTATAGAGTGTCTAGTACTCTCTCTTTGTAATAAATGTAATTTGGATCAACGCCTGTAATATATCTATATATTTTACTTTTAATCATCGTTGGCTAGGTAATCAAGCTCTGTATTGTTTCTTGTGGAATAAAGAGTCGTGTCGCTTAGTATCCTGTACATAAACCCTGGCATGCTGTTGATTGAGATGTGGGGAAAAAAAAGATCAATAGGTTGATAACGCTGATTATTAATCTTTAAAGACTTGCTTCCTCTATCTGTACACAGCCCTAGACCGCGACTAAAGCACTCTAGGTTAGTAATGGTATGGTATAAGAGCGCCATATTATTCTACTAGGGAAAAAAACATTTTTTTTTGTATTTTTATATTTAGAAAACGTATAAATTTCACTACATCATTTCGGGTAACACCCTTTGATTTATTAGTTTATTTCTTCTAGATTCATGACCAAAGGATAATCATTTGTTTTCTTTTGTGTTTATTTATTTATTATTGCAAATTGAATAGAGTACAGGAAAAGGACCTTTTTGCTGCTACGAATGGCTTGCCGTACAGTATTGAGAATATGCCTATAGATTAGATCTCTCGTAATGATAACCAGCTCTAGAATATCCCTGCGATTACCTTTTTATTATATTTCAACGTGACTTGGCACATTTATCAAAGAGCTTTAGCCATCTCATTTACTGCTCGACCAAAAAAAACAATGCTTGGCCACCTTTATCTAATATTTATTGGCAATAATGTTTTGGTATAAACACTTTTTATCATGTGGTATTGTCCGGGATATTTGAGCTGTTTTTTTTTTCAATAAAAAAAAAGAATGTTTATTACGAATATCAGAAATGTATGCGTGTATTGAATATTATATATATTTATACGGTCATACAGCTCTATAAAGCTATACGCCCTCGCTCACTCGCAGTCCGTACAACACTCGGCCAAACCTGGAAGAACAGCGAGAGGTGTCTGGTACAACCATCATTACGGCCGTATGGCTTTGAACCCAAATGGCTTTCGTTATCTACCATTGTATTTGAAAACATTGAAAAGATGGTATCCACATGGCTTAGAAACACTTTGTGTATGCGAGTGTCCAATAATACGAAATAAAACATGTATGTCTCAAAGATATATGAATTCTAATATATATTAGACACCATTGTCTTTCAAGCCAAAATAGCTGCGGTCCTTTATAAACGACAAGACCTACTATATAACTATAGATAAACCAGTTTATGCACATGTTTAAAAGATTCAAGAGCAGCAGAAACTCTGGCATAAATGCATCGTTTTGATTGTGGCATGTTGGATTGGAATTACCCTGTCAAAGTAAAAAAACTCAATGTAGATTTGCTTTTGGTGATTGCAAATTCACAATGTAATTTTTCATTTTTCTACTCTAAACAGTCTATGAAATATATTCCAGCAATAAAAACAAAGAGTTAAAAGACTAGTTGGTGAGCCATGAGCAGTTTAGAAATGTGGAATTTGGCTGGAGAAGACGATTGTAACATTGTTTACAGTTTTTTACAGATAGAAGATAGTCACGCTATTTTAGCAGAGTATCGTTTTGCTTTTTGTTTAATTTAATTTAATTTACTGTTAATCGTTGATGAGACTCATTCAAGAAAGGATGCAGAAAGGCACAAGTAAGTATGTGCACTTTCTTTTTTTCTTTACCGGAGTTGATTTTCTGCCCATTCACTACAACGGGTTTAAATAACGCATATATATATATATCTTTAAAAAAGACATGAGCACCAAGTACAAACAGTGTATGGGAAACTATACTGAAGCTATAGAGAATGAAGTGCAGTCTGATGGTCCAGGAATTCTTCTAGTGCTCATGTTGTACCATTCATGATGACTCTCAAGATAAACTGACATCCAGTACTTTTTAGCCCTTGTCTTCCTGGCTTGTTTAATGGACTAGGTGCGGCATTGAAAATTATTCTGTGTTTAAAAATAAACACCAATGGAAATCAGTGCTGTAAAACCAAGCTTTTACTCTGCAGAGATCCCAAGATACAAATATATTTTACAAGTTGTTGCTTTGGCATTTTTTAAAAAAAAAACTCTCGAGACTTTTCTGGTTTCAATATTCTCATTATAATAGTCACAGTTAAGTTTGGGATAACAGACATTGAAAGCAAGGGCTTGTGGAATATAATTACAGTCAATATTATCAAACTATTAATCTCGTGCAAGTCTTAATATAGTGCTCTAATAATTAGTTCATTTGGCCAATATATTTGTATATTTGTGTATATAAAAATGTGATGCGTGTGTAATGATAAATAAGCCAGCTCAAATGAAATATGCTATTTTACAAAAAAATTTAAGCTGCATCTTCCTCTGAATCATCCGAATGTCCACTAAAGTTAAACAGCGAACGATCGTCAAACCAGCTCTTGATGACACCAGAGCTGATACCTCTCATATCAAACAAGGCACGCTTGCGCCATGAAGCGTCCTTCTCCTTTGTATCCAATTTTTCAAACTTGTGGGTGTCAAAGTCTTCAAAGACAGAAGGTCCGTTCTCATTCACAAAGTTGGTGATGTAGTCTGACAATTGGTCGCGCATGGTTCTAAGATGGGCAGCAGCGTCTGGATTCTTGATACACATTATTAATGGCGAGAGGGATCTAGAGAGAAATGTGGGTTAGTTTGGGTTGGCTTTGGCTTTGGCTTTGGCTTTGACTTTGACTTGATAATCTAGCATGTGTCCCATATTGGACTATTTATAGACTATAAACTTACTTGTACATGTCTACACCACTCTCCAAAAGACGTACACCAGCGTACTGCAAGAATGGCTGGATGCACCAAACAGCAATGGAGATACCGAGACTTGAAGCAAATGACTTGCTCATGTTGTAATAAAGATATCCAAACAAAAGGAAGGAGTAGAAGCCGTAGAGAGTAGGAGCAAAAACGAGAACAACCAACACCTTCCATGTTGCCAATACATCGCGTGCAGCAATCTTGACATTTGAGCCAGCAAGAGCCTCCTTTTGCTTCTTTGCACTGATAATTGATGAAACTAGTACGATTGGGTAGTTGAACAAGAGACTAAAGAAATTTGGTTGAGCAAAATTGGTTGGTTATCATAAAGGGCCAACTTACGCTGGGAAACCAATGATAGACAACAAAAGCAACATCAAGATACGCTTTGTCAATAGACCAGCGGCTGAAATTGTTGGTGTAGAAGTACGTTCGACCTGGTGATCGCGCAAACCAAAGTATTTGAGTGTGTTGTTGTATGCCTTGACTCTGTGGGATATTTCTATCAAACGAGGATCGTTTTCAAAGTGTTTGTATCCTATCAAGAAGCGACGGTTCAGCTCGACCACTTGGTCAATTCTTAGCTTGTGGGAAGCTATAGGTTTATAAAGACGACGAGCAGCTGCAATGATCTGTTAAAAACACATCATTAGCACAACGTTGTCTAAACCAAAATGTCTTTAAATCCATTCCACTCACCATAAGGGTGTCATAGCTTGGAGCATTGACGGTTACACTTCGGAGACCATCGTAGCCAGCTCCAATGAGGGTAGAAATTGCCTCTCTCTTGGCAAGTCCTCCTTTCTTGTACTTTTCTACCAACTCTTGATCGATAGAGATGGGTGCTCCATAAGAGACCACGGCACGCGATCTGAAGCGGTGAGGGTGGAAGTAGTTTAAGCCTACATGACAACAACAGGTGTAAATAATCAACTATCCAAGTCCCATAAAAAAACCCCAAAATACTTACCAACTGGCACAATCTTGACATTCAATCCCTCTTTTTCTGCCATGGCTCCCAAGGCCATGATAGCAAAACCAGCTAAAGTCAATCGCACTCGAATTAGCTTTTTTGGGAAAACAATTGACTCTTTTTTGCTACCATTCTTTACCTTTGATAGGAAGCATCTCGGGGCGATCGTGACTACCACCTTCGGGGAAGATTACAATACACTTGGATTCTTCGAGACGGTCGTGCACCTTTTCAAACAGGATTCCCTGGTCAATATGAGGGACGATCTTGAATGCGGCGCCACCTTTGAGGATTTCCAAGGCCTCTTCATTCAAAGGTGCCTTGAGCTTCAGCTCGGTGTCCGAGACAACTTCAGAGACCTCTAATTTGATGGTCTTGCTGATCGACAAGAGATCCCGGGGATGCACCTGCTGTTTAAAGTTGGTATTGGTACCAAGAATCTGCTGGGTTCCGCTGGCAGTCAGTGTACCATCACCCTTTACAGCCAAGTCTTGAGGGCGAATTACGGGAACTAGAGAGGTCGATGAATGGTTAATATCAACCTGTTTGATTTGGGGTATTTATTACTTACTTGCATGAAGTGCGCGTGCACCGGCACCAATGATCTTGCGTTTGAATGACGATTTGGCCATGAGAGGTGCGAATTGGCGAGGGTTCGAGATGATCACCATGCCAGGATCCAAGAACCTATTTCAATGCTTGTTTAATATCGTTCGTCTTGGAGATCTTTCTGAATGGCTGACTTACTGGTTGGCATGAGGTGCGACAATGAAGATGCATGGATCGTCTTTGGGTACTTGGTGAACACCACTAACTTTGATTTCTCGGAAGAAAATGGTAGTAACGATTTTAAAGGCGAATTTGACGACATGATATGAGTCGAGCTCCATTGTTGATTGCTGTAAAGAATGTAAAGAAAGTTTAAAGGTATTGACAAAATAAGCCAAGACGGTATTTAAGGCTGATTGTTTTCATCACTTTCACATGCTGTACAAGCGTAAGAAATGAAATGGCGACATGGCAGGACCAAAATGTCAATGGCTTGTGTAACCTTGTAATATGACATGTTTGTCAATGCTATTTTCTGCTAATGAGCAGATCACTAGCCAGATATTCATATTTTCTGTTGAAATGATTAATGAATTCTTTCAATGGGCTTGAAGGTATCTACTCGAAATTCTCCCTTGCGATTAACCCTGCCTTTTTGGCTAGAAGGCCTAGTATGAAAAAAAAACGAAAAAAAACTGTTTATTCTGTTGTCATGGAGATTAAATTTGAGTCTCATCGAGAATCCCGAGTCCGCAATGGCCTAGTTCGTCATGCCACACGTTTTATGAGTGCTTGTTCTCACATTTATTACCAGTATTACAACGTGGTATTTGTGTAAAATCTAGCAGTAATTCGAGGATAAACTCAATTAACAATGCCCGTGTCTTTTTATTTAGTTGTTGTAGAGTAGCAAAACACATCATGTACTTTGGTCTGTAGATTAATTTTTGCCTGCCAAGCAAGCTACCCAAGCATACTCTGATTGGGCCTATCACTAGGGACCATACAATATACCCCAATGCCCAAAACTGAACAGCAATTGGAGTCAAGGATAATAAGATATGTCCAATTTAACCCATAGACTCGTTTTGCCATGCCTGGTTTATTTTTATTGGCGTTACACCGCAAGTACACACTCTATATTTTCACAAGATTTTATAAATGATCATTAATTCTAGATTATCATCTGAAGAAAATGTGCACTGACCAAGCAAAATAATAGACATTTTTTAAAAGCAAGATCCCTTCTTTAAATATCCTCAACCCCCTTTTTAATCTGTCTCTTCCGGAAATGTCCACGAGCAGAACCTCGATCACCAGGCAAACGGCTCGTACTTGTTCTATTCGATCCAAGGAAGAATGTCTATTATTCGAAAATACTAACCCTATGCCCTGATTCTCCTTTTTCTTTTATTTCCTTCACCTCAAAAGGCTTCTGCTCAGCTTTCCCCCCTTTTTTTCTTTTTACTTTAAATCATCGGCTATTATTGATACCACCAAAAAAAAGACAAGTATGGGCTGGAATCATACTTGTTTTAGTATCTAGTGCAAGAAATAAAGGCTGATTTGTAAATATCAGGGTCAAGAATAAACGATCTCTGCATGTGTAATAACATATCGAATGCTTATAAACCAAAACACAAACCAAACTATTATTACATATCTACCACTTGGTATTCAGATGGATAATTATTCAGGTGCCTTGTCATTCCATTCGTAGTACAAGCACAAATCTAAACATCCCACTGAAATCCAGATCTCAGCCTGTAAAAAAAAGAATTATTATTGTTATTGTTATTCTTATTATTCTTATTCAATAAAAGTGTCTATTATGATATTGTGTTTTTAAACAACATTTAAATATTCTCGAGCTTCTATTGTATATATAGACTTTGGTATACTTTAAATGTAGGTCTATTAAATACATGTATAGTAGAATCTTGTTAATTGCAAGTCCTTGGTCAATGTAGAATCTTTAGACTACATTTATAAGCCAAATCTGACGGATCAGGGCTACTTGAACTTTTAGCCAAACTCCAAATTAATATTGGCTCCGGATCCTTACTTGAATATAAATGACAACCTGTGGATCTATACTATCTTTAATGTTATCCACTTTCTCAAAACTAGAAACATTAGAGTAGGACAAAACTCGGAAAACACACGATTAATACTGGTCTAGACGAACGCTATTAAAAAAAAATAGTGTACATGCTTATAAAGACAAATACATTTGGTAATATTAATATATTATCCAAAACTCCAACTTGCACTATATTTAACTCTTCCTTTTTTTTATTTCATCAATTCTTTTGCATATATCTCATATTCGGAAAAAATAACGAGAATAATAAAAAGGAATTAGACCGAGTGTGTGCACACACAATATGTGGTACTTTATAAAAGCCAAAGTTTACTCTAAAATATAGATCACTTAATATTTAAAGATATATATATAGACAAAATATGCGTAGCTATAGTTGCTTACTACAATGATATATAATCTATAATCCTTGATAATAGAGTCTCTTTGGGATTTATACATTGAGGCTCAATATATAAAATGTCTTTAAAAGTGGTTCGATTATGGCTGAATATGATGTATGTCTTTGGACTAGTATAAGAGATATTATAAAAAAATAGCAAACCCAGGTGGTACAGGCTAAAGAATTGATTGGCAGCGATAAATGCACCACAAAAGGCTATACCTTTTTTTTAGGATTCGAAAAAAAAATTAACTTTTGATGACTAGTATGTAATTAAAGATGTAATATTGACACCTGTTGTCTTTGAATGCAATTTGTTTTTCCAGATCCATGAGACCAAGAAAGACTACGAGAGCTTCACTGTAGTACTGTACTTGAATCCAAAGGCCTTGATATCCCAACTGGAATTTAGAAAGACAATTCCAAAACAATGATGCTTATCCACAAACATACTATAGAAATTGGCAAAATGCAATAGCCTTTAATAATAATAAAAAACATACTGGATACTTTTTCTTCTTCTACTTGCAATCACTCTACTTTTAATATACTCTAGTACATTTATATACTTGTATATACCCTAGGCAATCTCATTTCTTATCAATATTTTATTTATTTATTTTTGATTCGCTGAGAATATAGAGCTGATATATACTATAGAGTATATCCCACATGGCATATAGAAACCTTTCGACATTTATTGATATGTCTGGATTTTCATTTTCGTAAAGAATATTCATGGAATAAAGTGCAATGAATATCATCACGAGACGATATTTGTCAAATGGAAAGTGCACTCGAATCTATTGAAAATATGCCAAGACAAAAAAAACTATAGTTATAGTCTTTATTAATACAGATTACAAGCGAATACCGGGGATTACTTGTCCACAGTGTTATAGTTGTTTTTACTATGTTGTAGAATATCCTTTTTCCAAACATTTGTGGAAGCCGTTTTATACAGTCTCATTTAAACAGTCGTGTCTTTTGTACTTTGAGATCAGATGGTGGGATATACCCAATTTATGACCAGGTCGCCGTTTCTTCGGTGCTGTCCTGGGCAGCAAGATATTCAAACTCTCTGTCTCCAATATTTGCTTTGACTTCAATCTTGTTCAAACCAAACCGCATGTTTATGACCAGTATGTCATATCTGGCTCCCTTTCTTTCGTCCGTTGGAGGTTTAGCGTCAAAGATGGCCACCAGATCAATCTCTTTTTCAGTAGGATACTCGGGAATAGGCTCATTGTCCTCATAGGAATATAAAGCTAATGGTGGCTTTAAGTTGAATACTTGACAATCAAACTAAACTTACATATAGCCGGAAGACTATCCTTGTTCCAGGCAATCTTTTTAGTGACCCACGCGTCTTCTTTAACTGGTTCACCTTTATGGATATAAACATGAAACTTGTCTTTTACGTCTTGAGCGTCA
Source organism: Phycomyces nitens (assembly GCA_022702545.1). Lineage (NCBI taxonomy): Eukaryota > Fungi > Mucoromycota > Mucoromycetes > Mucorales > Phycomycetaceae > Phycomyces > Phycomyces nitens. Next base: position 636,270 of record JAHRBC010000001.1, read on the forward strand.
CTTTTGTCGGACGAGTCAGTGGGTGTCAACAGTCTGATACCATATGCATGACGTAGAATACGCTGAGTAAGTATACGCGGACTGGCACCAAACAACGCAGCTCCTTTCATCACAGACGTGGCCCCTTTTCCGATAACTTTGAAATGCTCCACTCGATCTCTAAAGGTGTCCCTAAATCGGGCTCGAAGGTACGGAGATTGTCTAAACCCTCCGGTAATGAACATGGCATCAAGTTTTTTGCCTTCAAGCTGCTTAAACTGTTCCTCGACTAATTGAACTGCTTTGTTTACTACTGGATCAAACACTTTTGTGCGAATTTCGTCTATTTTAAACACATCCCTCTTGCTGATATTTTGGCTCCCACAAAGATAATAGTTATTAAGCTGTTTCATCCACAGCGCTCTGTCTTCTTCTTGGTCACGGCCAAATTCAATCTATAGAATGCAAGACATTCATGATTTAAAAAATATATATGTTTTCTGGATAATTTACCTTGAATTCAGTATTAAAATAATATAAAATATATCGTATGTTTTCCTCTTCATAGTCAGGGTATCTTGTAATGCGTTTCCTCAACAGAGCTTCAAAACGAATATCCAAGGAATTTGATCCGCAATCACCACCAGTTCCAACCGTAGCTTCTTTTAACCCTCTTGGTCCTTGTGAATCATCCTTTTCAAACGTCGCCACATTAACCGTTCCACCGCCAAGATCGCAAAGCATATAAAGACTACCGTTGGTAAGCCCTAATTCAGGAAGCATATATTCAGCACCCAAAGCGGCTGCTACAGCCTCATCAACCACCAGTAGTTTTCCAGGCTCATCGTTTTTTGAAACAAGGCCGGCCAACATTGCCGCCTTTCTCAGGATGGCCTTTGATTCTTCGGACCAGATTGTCGGAACTGCCATACAATATATGTAGCTAAAGGGATTTCTGGGGTCATGATGACCAATGCGTTCATGGATAGCAATACGCATTTCGCGTAGATAATCAGCAATGACTAGGATATAATGTTAGTTCCTTACTCTCAATTATCTACATGAAAATATGTATATATAGCGTTCATTACCTTGGATTGGAGTCATGTTTGGTGGGAGTGGCAAAAGGTCTCGTTTGTCTGTGCTTGAGAGCCATAATTTGACTTTGCTCACATAGTGTCCTGAATTGGGGTTATTTTCAAATGCCTCGAGGGCAGATTCTCCATATCTATACTCTCTCTCGGCATGACTCTTGTAATATATCGTGGAAGGCATGGCCTTTTCTGCCAAAAGAGACGACCCACTATTATTATTATTATTATTATTATTATTATTATTTATTTAAAAAAAAGTATCATGACACAATTATCTTATTGCCTTTGGCAAGAGGGTCTTTAAAAACTTACAGAGATGCATCATCTGAAACCTGGAGATTCTTTGAGTTGAGTATAAAGTAGCCTGAAAATATTGTTCCAAAATCTAGAAACACTCTTTTCAGACCCCATTGTAAAGCATTAAATAGAGACAATTATCGTTACCAATGCCAACCACCAGATTGTAGTCATTTACTGTAGCTGCAACCATGATATACCGCTTTATAAATTCAAGACAAGAAAGAAAGAGCAAACGAACGAACAAACGAATGTATAAGCAGGAATTACTAAATAGACCTGTGGGTTCTGTTTGTTTGGTTTCTTTTAGGAAATAAATTTTAAACAGTTGTACAAACCTCTGGTGCTTAACTTTTGAGATACTCTACAAGGTGAGAAATGAATGGATTCTCGTTTTGCCAAAACCATCTTTGAAGCCTATTGTCCAATGTTGATTAAAAGTATCAAAATGAAAATGATAAAATAAAAATAAAAAGACATGTAAGTTGACTTTTGGATTTCAACGAATGGGGTTACACGGTGCAAATAGACGAGCAAAAATAAGATTTTATTTACTCGCCACAAAGTGTTACGAATGATGATCAACATCATTTATATCAATAATATTCTCTATAAACTACTAGATGGTTATCGATTCAAGTCAATATTGAGAAATGGTATTATGGCCATAAAGTGTGCATGGAATAGTGAGTAGGAATCACTAAAGAAGCTTATGCTCTTTACCACCTTTTTTTTAAAAAAAAAATACTATAGATTAAAGGGCGTTTGTGTTTCTTACAAATCGATCTACCTGATTTAAAAGCGCCTTTGACACAACGACAATAGTGTGTGAATTGGAATTGTCTGAATCAAAACAATTGTTGATTTCGCAAACCTCTGCTTGATATTGTTTTGTACCAGAATATCACCAAACGAGTGCCATTCTATATATATATATATACATGTTGGTTTGTATCAAGATGTATAATTATATTTGTATTTTTTTTTCAAATACATTTACCTGTTGTTATCATTCTCTATAAATAACGCTGCCTTGAGAAATATTGACCAAGTGGCTAGTGCTGTCATGTGCTCTGGTGGCTAATAGTTTAATCCTAGAAGCCATGAATTGGTCCTTTTGAGAATAGTTTTGTAGTCTATAATCATAAATGCATTGTCTCAATCTACACCATACCCTTAAAATTTATATATATATATACATATATTCTGGTTGCCATTTTTAAAAAAAAGTCTATCGATAAACTGTATTTTTACAGCATTCAGTTTTGTCTCTGCCATTAGTAGAGAAAATTATGATGTTTAGTTTACTCGATTATTTTATTTTCTATATGAGCATTCTTTACTACTTTATATTTTTGCAAGAGAATGATCTCTCTCTCTCTTTTATTTATTTATTTAGACACCGAGCTATAAACTATTCAGGGCAGTAAACCCTTTGTTAATGCTGAAAAGCGCGACTAAAAAGTTTTTTTAGAAGAAGAAAAAGAAAAAACGGGATTTCCTATGGCATACAGGGGATCTAAATATGCTTTTTAGAATACTGATTGCTTTTCAGGCACATTAAGCTTTTTATTTATTTACCTATTGGATCAAGTATCTTTGTGCAAAGCCCATCCATGCGAAATGCACTCCTGCTTGCTGATATAATAATATTAACATGTACATTAATGCAGAATTGATTCATTTTGCATGTCTAGTGAGATTTACTGTTTATCATAAAGTTATTAAAAGATAAAGTATGGGATTCTTCTTATTACAAATCTCGATAATTAGACAGATTCTTTTTTTAATTTTTTTTTTTTGCAAAGGTTATATTTCTGTAGAATATACTTTATATATTCTCCTTGCTGTGACCAGAATACACAAAACTAAATCCTTTATTAAAACGTCGACGAGTGCCTGGAAAAAGGTGGGTCCACAGGAACTACCAGTTTTTTGGTTTTACCAGCTTTTGGTTTTTACCAGCTTTTAGACCTCTTGAGTCTTGTATAAATCTCTTTAAATAATTAAAAATGATAATTAAGCTCTCCAGTGTCATGATCACCACTACATATCATGTAGAGAGTGTCATTTATGTGTCTTTTTATTCAGGGATACATAAACATGCAAGCCATCTAACACAGCCTCATCGATACTCGACTACATTTTATCCCTATATATATATTTTTATAATACAGCCAATATTATAGTCTCTGTTATTCTTAGTTCTCTAGACCTCCCCCGGAACTGCCATTCAAACTTTGCCCTTTGAACTATTCCAATAACATTTGATATGATAGATAAGGATATACATATATGCATATATACATATATTTATATATATACTGTTTATATTAAATATATATTAAATATATATACAAGTTTAAATAGTTGGATATATAGTTCGGGTATAGGATTAACAAGTATAGCCATGTCTGAATGTAAATATTTTCCAACTCTTACATTGGACTCTGATATCAAATTATCAAGGCAAAAGGTTTTTGTCAATGATCCAATCACGGTTTAAACCTTTGTAAAGACACTTGGAAAGTATGTATAAAACCAAAAGGACTCCTGAGCTGTATGAGGTTGGGCTCACTGAAAATAGCAATAAACTCGCATGGTTACAAAAGATAATATGTGCCCATTAAAGCTCGGAATGCACATTTCTATAGTAGATCAATAATGAATCGAGTTTTTTTGTTTTAATTATAATAATGCTTTTATAGGTACACGGGTTCATATTATTACTGCAAATATCTTGAATCGGGTTGTAATTTCTGTATGAGCAATTTATTTTACAGAGACAAGGCCGATTTGGATTATATGATCCAGTTGAACTACCTTTGCACACACACATAAATATATTGGCTTTGCATACAATCTAATAATAATAAGAAGGTCCTAAAAAACCCTTGATCTTTTTTAGGAATATCCCGGTGCAGAATATTGGAAAGCAAGGTAGGACTAATGGCCCTCAATAGCACCTTTGCTTGCCGAAATATATATTAAAAGGTAATAAATCCTTGCCACCAAAAATGATCTCAAAGCACCTTTTTGTGTGTGTATGTGTGTGTGTGCTCAAATGCGCTCCATGTCTGAGACACTTTAGAAATCTTGCCAATTTTATTTTTTATTGTCCTGCGGCTAAAAGAAACAGAAAAAACACAGAAAAAGAAAAACTTTCTGATTAGTATTTTAAAATGGCGTTTATAAATACCATTATTTTATAGAAAAAAATAGTGAGGGTTTATACTCCTTGGTTGTATATATAAAAGAGAAAGAGTTATCTGTATATTATGTGTACCAATAAAATAAAATAATAAAAGTATAAAAATTACACAAGCTGAGATTCCCCGTTGCAGCATAATGTGGTACACGCATAAAGTGACGAAATTGATATTCTTTTTTTTGTTGTATTTGAAAGTAAAATAAAATTGAAACAAATCCAAATAATTTGCTATTATAATCTCTTTTATTATTATTTGGGATTTTGGAATATTTCTCATTGTTGGAATGTACTTTGGATTAGGGTGGATATACAACACTATGCTTCTTTTAGGAGAAAGCTTCTCAATTGTTTAAGGACTATAGCTTGCTCGTGTAGATAAAACCTGGTCTTCTTTTTGTATTTAATGTATCATGTATCATATCATTAGGTGACTCATTCTAGCAAATACAAGAAAATTTCCCTGTCCATTTCTCGGCTCCTCTGGTAGGACTAGAAATGGCTATATTTCAGAGCTTTGGCTCCTGTTTTACAAGGCACATGTTTTCAAGACATAATATATTTCCTATTACTTGACAGGTACACCCGATGAGGTTCCTGAATATCAATGCGCGTGGATAACAAACAGAAATGTATCGAGGTTACATGGCTTGGGCTTATCTCGAGATATACATATATATAAAAATAAAGTACCTTTTTTGTTTCAATTGAGTTGTGTAATGATAAAGAAATCGCTAGTGAATATATACTAGACAATTGTGGCTGTTACAATAGAACACTGATACTTCCAAAGAATTTGATCATGTACAACTTGCAATGTATAAAAAAAGCTTATCTTATAAAAAGACCAAATTTGAATGAATGATACACGTTCAGGCTCAATATGAGCACTGGAAATCAAGCCATGTGCACCCGGGTTTCCTTTGTATTTTCTTGGCTCTAGAGCATTCCTCAGCATTTGCGGGGAAATATTAAATATGGAATGTCCTCTCTTTTCTTTTAATATATATAAAAATTAGATATCCATGCCCTATGAGTTTCAAAATAACATAAAATAAAAGAGTGATCGGCAAGGACGCCCTTTTTTCTTTGCAAGGGCTTAAAGAGCAATGGTCCAAGATATTTCATGACACACGTGTAGACAAACTGTGTGCCAGGCTGTCTTGGCCACCTAAAGAGTAATGAACGATTGCAAAATAGGTGGCATGGTTGATTGCTTGTAAAGAACATGCTTGATGTTTACACAAAGCTAAATTGTACTTAGCATTTGCGACTATTATCTTGTCGTGGATTCTGTAGGACAATAATGGCATAATTGCCGTTCTGATAATGATGATGTCGCAATATATAGAAAACCATGACTTGTGAGTTACACTTGATGATATATAGAGTTGTACAGTCTCAGATATTTGGTCTTGTTTTGATGATAATTAGATATTGGCTCTCGAGATAATCATTTACATCTAATACAATCTGCTGATAATTGGAGCTTCTCTTTTTCTTTTATCTTTGGTGCTGGTCCTATTTGATTAGAATCATCTGCACCATTAAGAGGTATGAGAGATTAGATGGTCTGTATTATCTGAGTCAATTCCCCTTGCTTATCTTTTGAGGGCATATAAACCATGTGGCTTCGATTCCTTGAATCGTCGTCAGTGGTAATGGTCATTGCTCAAACACTTGCACTACCTTGAATAAATAAATATACATGTATACATATTTTATATATATACATATTTTATATCTTTCGATCCGAATGTTTGGCAAGAAATTGGTATCAAGAATATACACACCTGTTGTGTTTAATAAAGTCACCTTAGGTACAATGAGACCTATAAATAATGATCAATGCTGCTCTACTGACAGACTCGAATCCTTTTTGTGATTTGCAAGATGAGCAAATTAAAACAATGTTAAATTAAAACAATACGAGTATATTTGTCGAATATTGCCTCACCAACTTACTGGATAGTCTAAAAATAAATAAATAGAGAGAGTGTTTTCTAAAACAATTGTTGCCATGGAGCTCAAGGCTATTATGGCATTTGGCCATGGTACGCGAAAGAGTACAAAAAGGGCACTCTTTGGCCTGTAACCAGGCTTCTATATTTAAATGAATTAATATAATTTGTTATTATATCAAAGCAAGGTTTTTTTGGAAGAAACAAGAGATCCTCCGTCAGGTGCACAATACAACCACCATGCTTCTAAAACTGGCTTATCTATGAGTAACCAGAACACCATTGGCTGATCGTCTAGTCGGCGCACAGTACACCTGGACACAGCTTTATGTATCTTATCAAGTATTCTGGAGATTTTATTGGGTGATCACGATCTTTTTTCTTCCTTTCTTTGGAACATCCAGACAAAAGGAATAACAAACAAAACAAAACAAAACAAAACAAAAAAAAGATGTATTATAAAATAATTAGGTTGCGTCACAATCCCTAGTCAATACATGAGTGCTGTTGAGAAATATGGTAGAGAATATATTTTTATATATTATATATATGTGTCTAATTTTTATAATAATAATACGAATCTGGCATCAGCCATGATGTTCCTTGTTATCACTATATCTTGTGCTCACAAGACAAAGTCTGTAATCTTGGACCAATCAAAAGGCCAAAGTAACCTTTGATCGGATGAATAGCCAAACACCGACAAGGTGATTGATTGCTTTCAAGTGAATGATTGGTAGGATAAGAATGTTGGCTGGTTGAGAGTATATTTTGGATGAACAGAAAGCTTGTGAAATCATGGTACAAAGACATTGTGCCATGATGCACTCAAGTTTTGGCTTAAAGTTCCGCACTCTATACATTTCTACCAGCCAGACCTCTGGCACAATAAAACAAAAGGATGGGTTGAATACAATAAAAATAATAATTTTAAATACATAATTAAATAATTAAATAATTAAATAAATAAAGCCAGCAATGTCCATCCGGCTTCTCATTATATGTATATATATGTATATAAAAATATTTATTTAAAAAATATATATATATATATATATATAAATATATTATATATATATAAATACTTCCGCTTCTCGAATCTCGGGTCAAACAACATAAAAAGAGATCCACACGCTATTTTATTTTATTTTTTTAAAGAATTATATAATCTTCTTCCTCTTTCTCTTACATTAAGCTTGCAATTCTATATCCATCTATATATATTTAATGACAGACGGGGATTATATGCTTGGATACCCTTCAGAGAGATTCTTTGACAAGGAACAACTTGTACAAATGCTGAGTGATGCCTGCAGATCCAACCACCCCCTTTCACCCACATCTGATGCACAGACAGCCTTTAGCAGTTTTCCTTCCCCAACATCATCAGCCGGATCTCTCAACAATAGCCCCACTCTCTCAACAATCAACCCAATCCATATTCATACCACTGCTACTGGCACTGGCACTGCTACTGCCACTGCCTATAATTACGCCTATCAGTCTCAGTCTCAGCGCACCGAGCATCCAGAATCATTCGACCAATATGTTCAATTTGAAGATGATTCCCTGACTTCCAATGACTCACCAAATGTACCCGAATCTCTAAAAGACAAATCCAAACCATTCACCCATGATTTCAAACCCTCATCAGACCCCACCGTACGCCAACAGGAATGCTTCAATTGCCACGTTACCAAGACACCTCTCTGGCGCCGTACTCCTGACCGTGCTCATTCTCTCTGCAATGCTTGTGGTCTATACTACAAGCAATATGGCAACCATCGTCCCCTTCATGTCCGCCAAAAACAGGCTTCTCAATCCAACAAACCCTCTCCCATTCCATCACCACCGTCTGTGCCCAAAGTAGCTGGCCCTACTTCCCCTCAATCTCCACCTGCTGCCATCCACATCTCCCACTCCCCAACCCTCGATTTCGCTGCCACCCCGGCCCATTCATTCAATCCCCTGGTCATCTCTCGTCTCGAGATCCCATCCGAACTTCCACCAGACTCTCCCTCCCAAAGATGCTCCAACTGTCTTCAGACCAACACTCCACTCTGGCGCAAGAACGACCGGGGGGAATCGGTGTGCAATGCGTGCGGCCTATACGCCAAACTCCATCACCGCGACAGACCAGCCACAATGCGCAAGCCAACCATCCAAAAGCGCCGGCGGGGCTGTTCAGTCGAGACCTTTCAGCAGCGAGAGGACCAGATTCACCACAGACCAGCAAAGAGACAAAACATCACAAGCTCTGAGAATTCTGAAGTCATGGAAAATACCCAAGTGCCCTTGACACTCCCACTGGGATACCCTGTGTCTAAATTTGTAACCGAACCCTTGCCAACTCCACCCCTCCTCTTCACTCCTGCCATTTCACCCATTGTCTCGACCGGCAAGACCTGGAATGAGTTTGATGACAGCCGGTTCACATCTCTCCTCAGCCGAATGAACCTTGGCCAGATGCACGGTTTTCTCGGTATGCTCGAGCGCCGATGCGAGATCCTTCGATCGATCCTTTATACTCCAGAACAACAACAGCAAGAAGAACATGAATGTTGAATGCACATGCCCTATACTATTTTTTTACTCCTTTTTGTCTTTATGTCTATATAACTTTTTTTTCTTTTTCCCTTGTATTTCTCCCGTCGACCGGGAGGAAGAAAAAAAACCGAACGTCGCTTATGTTCCATGTCTCCCTAAAAATTTTTCTTCTTTCTTTTCTTTCTTTTTAATGTACACCATCTCTTTTTTTGATTTTGATTTTGATTTGTTTCTTTCCACCTTCGTGTCCTATAGCCTTTTTATTCTTTACATATTAAATACTACAAACTAAAATGCAATGCAATGCAACTGCTACATTTTTATTATCATTTATAGATATACACTACACATTCCTATGTTTAAGAAATAAAATAAATATAAAAAAGTTTCTCTCTCACTCTACATATACAAAAAAAATTCCAATGATAGTAGTCTCAAGAGTCAGTAGTAGTAGTAGTAGTAGTAGTAAGTCTCTCCTGGAAAGTTTGCTAACCCACTTATCAAATCTTCATGTGCTAAAATAATCGTGAAACCTCGAGCCTATTTAGTCTAATCTAATCTATTAAAATACACAGCTAAGTTTTGTTTGTGTGCTATTTAAATAGAGTTTCTTGTGTGTGTGTTTTGTGACAGGATCATAGAGTTATACAATGAAACACATTCACATTTTTTGTCCCGAGATTTTTGGTTTTCGTAAAGATATATAGATATATTTGTATATGTATATATATTTTGTAAAAATATTTGTTGATATATATTTTTTTCTAAATTGTAAAAATAATAGTAATAATAATAAAAATAAAAAATAGTAATAAAAAATAATAATAATAGGAATAATAGGAATAACAGAAAGGTTGTAAATCGATTATTTTAATTCAATTATTTTTATATGTAAGTGAGATTTATTTTATGTAAGTGAAAGAGAATCTTTGTAAAGAGAATAATAATAAAAAAAAAGATAAGAGCAAGTGTGAGAGAGTTTGTGTGATGGCGCGCGCAAACGAGAGATAAATAGAGAGAGAGTTATGTGCGCGCCAGAGAGAGAGAGAGAAAACAAAAATAGTACTTTATGAGTGGGAGGAGGAGTTCAAGACCTGGGCAGCATGGTTGGTCTGAACAGAAGAGAAGCGACGCATTTCCTTGGCATCCATGGAGCGCTTGTTCTTGCCCAAGAGGTTCTTGGCAAAGTTCTGGGGGCGCTCGAGGGACTTGAGGGAACGGGTGCGGTTGGCGTAGTAGCGAGCAGAAGAGGTTCCGGACATGGCAGAGGCACGACGAGACTGGCCAGCCATGGGGGTCTTGGACTCCTGGAGAGTGTTCTTGGGCTCAAAGACATAACGCATACCGAACTTGAGGAAGTCCATGGGCAAGAACCAGACAATGTTCCAGATCCAGACAATACCGGCCCAGGACCAACCGCAACCCTCAATAGCAGTGAAGGGCCAGTCGGCATAGACAGCGATAAAGGTGGCAACGAGCTGGGCAACAACAAAGGCGCACATCAACATGATCGAGGGACGCTCAAGGAAGAAGAAACCGCGGGAACGGGTGATGAAAATCAAAGCCTGGGAAATGGTGGAAACCTGGAGATAGATGACAGAGTGGAAGATGTAGCTGTTGGCATCACCGCTGGTATCGACACCAAATCTGTCAAAGAAGTTGGTCTTGAAGATGACGGCAAAGAAGACAACGGTGGAGGCAGTGAGGTAGATACCATAGACAATAGCATAGGAGAAAATCTCACGCAAGTTCCAGGCATCAGGGAAGGGAGAAGGCTTGACACGATCGGTAGAAATAGTCATGATGGTACCATCGTTAAGAATGGCGAGAATCAAGACCATGAAGGGAGGGAAATCGAACTGGAAGGCCCAGCAGAGGATAGAGAAACCGACGACAACACGAATGGTGACAGAGCAAGTGTAGATGGAGTAGTTGCGCATACGCTGGAAAATCTGGCGAGAACCAATGATGGCTTCGATAATGACAGACAGACCGGGGGAAGTAAGAACAATATCGGCAGCAGAGCGGGCAGCATCAGAGGCATCATCGACAGCAATACCAACGTTAGCCTTGGAGAGAGCAGGAGCATCGTTGACACCATCACCAGTCATGGCAGTCATGTGACCAAGAGCCTGGAGACGTTCGACAATCTCGTACTTGTGTTCGGGGTACACACCGGCAAAACCATCGGCCTGGAGGACGAGCTCATCAACATTGCTATAACCAGAACCAGCGGGGGGACCTTCCTTGAGAGTCTTGGACAAGAACATGTTATCACCCATGCCGAGACGACGACCGGTTTCCTTTGCGATAGCGAGCTGATCACCAGTGATCATCTTGACCTGGACACCGAGAGCAATAGCACGATCAATGGTCTCCTTGGTATCAGAACGTGGGGGATCGTAAATGGGCAAGAGACCGATGAGACGCATACCGAGACCTTCACCTTCGACTTCGCCACTGGGGACTTCATCGACAGCAACAGCAAGAGCACGGAGACCACGACGGGCAAACTCGTCGACATCGTCGTTGAGAGCCTTGATCTGCTCTTCAGTCTTGTCACGGGTGCAGAGATCGAGAATGGTGTGGGACATACCCTTGGTGCAACGGAGGACGGCACCATCGGCATTGCGGCGGTAGGTAATCTCGGTACGCTTGTTGACGGGGTTAAAGGGCTTGAACTCGAGTTCGGTGATACCATCACGAGAAAGCTTGGGGTCGGGCAGAGAGTTGACGATGCAGAAATCAATGGCATCCTGGTTCTCGGTACGGGAAGAGTAGGCAGACAGACGGATGATATCGTCGCCGTTGAACTCGGCGTAGGTCTTGATGGTAGGCTTGTCGACGATAAGCTTGTTGAGGGTAAGAGTACCGGTCTTGTCAGAGCACAAAATGGTGACGGCAGCCATCTCCTCAATGGCAGTGATACGGGTGACAATGGCCTTGTGCTCGGCAAGCTGCTTGGCACCAATGGCAAGAGTTACGGAAAGTACGGTAGGCATGGCAATGGGAATACCACCAATGAGCAAGACAAGCATGTTATCGACACCACGACGGTAAGTGTAGTGGAAAGCAGCATACTGAACAATGATGACAATGACAAGGAAAATACCAATGGTGCAGAGACAGAAGTTACCAATCTTGGCAAGAATGGTCTGCAAGTGACCAACATCCTCGCCAGCCTCGCCGACGAGCTTGGCAGCACGACCAAAGAAGGTGTTGAGACCGGTACCAATGATGATGGCCTCAGCCTCACCTTGCTTGACAGTAGAACCAGAAAAGACTTCATCGCCAGCCTCCTTGCCAACAGGGAGAGACTCACCGGTGAGGGCAGCCTGATCGATAGAGACTTGACCGTGGGCCTAAAAATATATATAAATATGAACAATGATTAATTATTTTAATTATTAGATTATTAGATTAATTGATTAAAAATAAACTTACAGTAATAAGACGACCATCAGCAGGGATGACATCACCGAGCTTGATAGAGATCACATCTCCGGGAACAAGTTCGCTGGCCTCCATGGTGTGCCATTCGCCGTTACGCTTAACCTTGCACTCGGGAGCGAGAGCAGCCATGAGAGCCTTGACGGCGTTACCGGCCTGACGCTCCTCCATGAAACCAATGACCGAGTTACCGATGAGGAGGAGGACGATACCGATGAAATCAGGATAATCGGGAGCACGGTGCTCACCGTTAGACAGAGCAATAGACACGAGGGCAGCAGCCTCCATGACCCAGGAAAGAGGGTTCCACATGAAACCAAGGAACTGAAGGATAGGGTTGACTTCCTTTGTTTCAAGCTTGTTGGGGCCAAACTTCTCCATACGGCGGGCGGCTTCATCAGAAGTCAAACCTTCGGAGTTTGTCCTATAGAAAAAATAGTAGATGTGACGTTTAGAAAAATTTTATCTAAAGGGGTTTCTATTTCTTTCAAGATCCGTCCAGGCACACACACACACACAAAAAAAGGAGTAAAAATTAACGTACTGTAGCAGCTGGAAGACATCTCCGGGCTCCATGGTAGACAGATCGAATTTGTCCTTGTCGTAGAGTTCTTCGACAGTGAGGGAGGCCAGGTTGCCGCTGATGGTTTTCTTTTCATAGGAGGCATCGCCAACCACTTCGACGTTTTCCGTTTTCTCAGACATTGGAAAGTGGATTGTTGGTGAGCAAGATGGGACTCAGAGAAGCAATGCTCTTCTTAAAGGTATGTGAAAGAGGTGAGGAATGGGTTGAGGTGGCGATGGTCAAACGAACAAGAAAAAGAGGAAAAAAACAAGATAAGGGGGTTGAGAAGGATGCTTTTATAGGGCATTTTTAGAGGGGTTTAAAAATAATGATTATAATCGTATTTGATGATTCGGTTTCACACACCAGAAACTAAACGGGCAGGGGGGAGACGAGACGAGAGGAGAGGAGGGGGGGGCTAAATTGTGAAATATAATTTCAAAGACTAAAAAAAGTAAAACAGATTAGAGGAGTTGCAGAGGGGAGGCCTAGGAGCAAAGGGGAGGGGGGGGAATGATTTGTGTGGACCAACAGATTCCGAAACTGGAAAGCCAAACGGCAGCAGCTACGGTTTTTCTTTTTTTTCTTTTCTGGCTTACAATAACCATTTTTAAGAATCGCCCCGTTTAGTCGCCGTTGCAAGTCTGTACCAATGGTAACCAACTGACCCTGCCGAGTACCATCGCCGTCATGAAGAGCCATCCCCCGCATTTGCCCGCCATGTCAGTCACCTTTCCCGTTTTTACAAACATCCATCAAGCAAAACTAATGGTGGGTTTTATCTAGGGTAATCAGGCACGTTTATCGTGATGCCTACAGATATGCACACCTATTCCCCTTGGGGCCTGACGTCACTTGCCCTCCACCACAGTCCACCCAGCGTTTGGCCAGGGCAAATCAAAACAAGCCTATCTGATTTGACGTCGATCTGTTTAAACAGCCGTTTGTGCCGCAACAGTAGAAGAAGAAGTGTTGGGTGCGCGTGTGGTATTCCCTTTCGCAAAATACGCTCACTCTTCTGCAATCCCATTAATCCATCTGATTTCATAACAACCATCGGATCTCTTATCTCAAAAAATACTTATTGCCCTGGCCCTCCTCGGCTCCTGGCCCATTTGGCTTGCTTCCCCTTTTCAGCCAAGCAGAGAGTGGCAAGATCATTCAAACATTATTTGATCTCACAGATCCACCCTTTATTTTTTTATTGGTTTTGGTTTTTTTTGGTTTTTGATTTTGTTCCCGGTCTATTTTTTACCCCAGAGGATGAATATTTAACAATCTGTTTTGGGTCGGTCCAGCTACGGATCGGTTCTATCGGACGGCCTGGCCGGACTGAAATCCAATGGCTTAGGCACCTTTCTGATCCAATTCAGGAGCGTAGGGAATCAAGGTTTAGGAGTCGAAATGCAGGTCCATTCTGCACAACACAAGAAATCCTCGTCCATCTTTCTTCCTCTTCTTGTTTGTTTGTTACCAATTGCTTTCGGTCATGTCCGCGACCCAAACCACGTTTTGAGATGGTTACACTTGGAGTAAAACAAGTAGTTCTCTAGTGGTGATTTCACCATCATACTGGGCTTCAATGTCTTTAGCAATGTCTTTGTTTTGAACCAATATCCGCCCGGGACCTGCATCCAAAACAAGTTGAACAACAGCCAATTGGCTTTCGAGTCGACACACTAAGAACCTCTCACTCTGCAGTCCTTGGTTTCCAATCAACCATTTGAGCTCTTGCTACTTGTTCTTCTTGTTTTGAAACAGATAATATTTCCCATTTCATTCCTCATCTCTTTTCACTGGCCCACAGAACCTCCGATTGTGTAACTATATCTGGCCGTGCGATACAGCTTGTGTTTCTGGGCACAAAAAAAAGAAAAAAACATACTAAGCGGAACTACACGTGGTAGACTAAAACGCACGTACATTCAGTGAATCGAATAGCAAATTATCCAATGTGGATCCATTTAAAAAAAAGCCTCAAGGGAGTTAATGGCAAGTCAGGAAACCCTGAAAATTAGAGAGAAGTATAGAGATTCTCTAGAATACTTGTTTTTTTATTTTTCTTGTGTTGCCTAGCAACCATTTTGATCCTTTCAAAAAAGGGTGCGGAACTTTTATTTTTTCTAGGTATTATAAATCTATACACTCTTCTTGCCGAGAATCCTAGGAAGGACCATTATCTTTAAACATTTCTACTAAAGGTAGGTGGCGTGAGAAAATACTTGCCAGAAAATGTCTAGAGTGAAAAGGATGAAAGATTCGGCGAAGACTGCTTTTTGTTCTAGTGATTGCAGTGATATTAAGCATCGACAAGGTTTCGTACTCCAAAGTTTCGTACCTCTTCAATTCTCAAGTAAAGCAAGACCCAACTTTTTTTTTTTTCAAAAAAAAAAAAACCTTGACTGCCCGTGCAATAATGTCCGAGAATGGTTCTATCAAACATCCTGTTGCTATGGATCTTTTTTTCCCTTGTTATACGGCAAATAAAATAACCTCTTTAACTATCAATTGTCTGATCCAGAGGCTGATCCTGGTCTAACCGCTCACCCTTAGCCGACAATCGGGTGGAGAGTAGTGGAATATATGGATTGAGAATTGACGATCACTGCTTATTGATTGAACCAATTATAGGCCGCCAACTCTAAATGGAGGTTTTTTTTTATTTTTTTTTGTATTATTATTATTTTTATTTTGTTTTTTTTTGGGTGATGGCCAGCCATAAAAAGGTTAATTATCATTATATGTAGACAATATATAACATACAAGAAAGACATATATAACCATGTCCATTGTCATCATTTGGCAAAAGATTGATCCGTTTTAAAATAGCAGAATATCCGCTTATCTAAACAATGGTCCCAATCAGACTTTGAATGGTCACCATGGTAACATACCTTGCTCTGTTTATTTTAGGATTTCGCACACACATGTATTGTATATGGAATATTGTGCATACAATCAGCACAAAGTATTGTCTTTAAGATCATGTTCGTGTGGGGACTCAGCAACCCCGGTCCTAAAAAAAAATGCTTCGAGTGCTACGCTTTACACACAGGAACAGAGACCCGGCATGAACAGTTTTAATCCTCAAAGGGTGGTCTGATGAAGATGATGATGATGATGATGGTAGATTAGTATAGAAGAAACCGATTGAAACAAAGATAAGGCTATCAATCAAATACTATCGCACGTGCTGATTAGATGTGACCATTCAATCTTGACAGAAATATGTATATGAAAGGGTTTATTGATTATGTTTGCCACGTTAAGATAATCAGTGCTTGGATGTAAGGATTCCAAACAAAAAAGGAGAGCAGTAACATGTACGTCATCAATGGTTACTCTTCTTAATTATAAGCACAGATACGCAAGGTCCGATGATTATAGTAATATTTAAAGGAGCTAAGGATATATCAGGCCAAAAAAAAAGAAAAAAAAGTATGGATCTGGCCCTCAGTAAAAAGATCAAAGTGTATAAATATATGTATATGTATATAAAAAATTATTGACATTTCAATCTTATCACACAGTCCAATTCAGAAATCAGTCTCACCAACCCGTTCAATCCTGTTTGACGTCAGACTACTTTTAGACTGCAAAAAAAGGTCACGAAATATTTCAGCAGAATCCAATCCAATAGCAATTCATTCTTGCAAGGGCAGCAATGGGTATTAATGACAATCAAATTGGACTCCATATTGCTTTTATGGCCACTACAGCATCTGCAACGCATTTTTTTCTGGCTATTTAATGTATCCAATAACTGCTCAAACCACATAGATTTACAAGGGGGTAAAATTTAGGAGGTTTATTGTGGAGAAACATGGTTTAGACTGCCAACTGTTCTCTATCGGGCCACATGAGATAACAAACAGTTTTCAATATTCCCAGCGCACTGTAATCCCAATTATATCATTCGTTTAAGAATTCCCAAAAATGTCTATTCGCAAGCCGTGAGATCCAAGCGCCAGATTGCTGGCAATTTTTATTTTTATTTTAGAGGAATCCCAATGTGTCTCAAATCCCAGATTTCATTGTCTCTGGCCCCTAGAATAATAGATGGTTTCTGTAGAGCTCCTGAAGCAAGATATATTGTGTGGTCAATAAATCCATTGGGCACTCTCTATCTCTAGACTATTTAATAATTCTATATAACATTTCTCTTGGGATTCTCCTTAATGTTTCTGGAAAGAATCAAATAAAACCCATTGGTAATTTGTTAAACATATTATAAATATCTGGTGTAGGACAAACCTGGTTGTCATTGTCATCCATGTTCATTTGGAGGGAAATACTCTAGAAGGATCATCAACAATCCCCCCCACCAAGTCTACCAGGTCCACAAGGTCCACAAGGTCCACAAGGTCCCTCTAGTGTCTTGTAGGGAGACGAGAAGCAAAAAGGAAAATCTTACAACCTCGTCGCTTGTCGTGTCACTCCAAACAAGTTTTTTTTGTGGAAGAAAAAAAAAGGTTTCGCAACTTTAAGGAGGCAGAATAAAGGTATTGTTAAGAAAATGAACAATGTCCTCTTTCTCTTTCATACACCTTTGGACTCAATGAATGGCTCAGATGATGCAATGGCAATCAGGATCCAGCTTCCTTCAGGGCTGGTGGGTCCAGATGTACTCGAAATCGTTTCAGAGGTCATATCCCTGACTTGTATCACCGTCCTCGCCGTCGCAATGGGCTCAAAGACGTACGGAGAGCAGATAAAGACTGTAAACTATGGACGGGTCCTGGTAATATTGCTGTATTTTCTTTCTTGGGCATTTGCAACCACGTCAGTTGTCCTGGTATCCACGAATAACAGTAGGTGTTCTGTCCCGTAAACTCCTACTAATTGTCTCTAGACAACATGATTTCTTGCACCCTGGCCATGCTTACCTGCGACATTTTCTATGCGGGAAGCAAGGTCGCCATTTACGCCTGGTAAGAACAATCGAAACATCAGACATAAAACATCAAACATCAAACGTCGCAAGGGTGTACAAACAATCTTTATAGGCTAGTCGAGAGAGTCCACCTGGTGACGGCTGTAAAGACAACCCGGCTAAAGACATGTGAATACAGAGTCCATATATTGCTGCTCTGCCCGTATATCATCATATTTTCTCTTATGGTATGTAATGGTCCAAACACTTAATTCAATTGAATTTAATTCAATTGAATTTAATTCGATTCGATTTAATGACATTGGTTACTAGCTTGCATTTAGAAACATTTACCTTGAGCCTGATGGCAAGTGCACGATTGGACTGCAGCCGGTTGCTAGTGTTCCATTGCTGGTAAGTTTGATTGATCCGACTAGCTCAACTACTAAACATTTTGCAAACAATGATGATTAGGTTTATGATTTTGTACGTCTTTAGAAACTATTTGCGGCACTGACAAACTAAATCTACAGATATTCAATCTCTATTTGACCTGGCTGTTTATGAGGCCATTGATGAACGTGGGTCGCAATTCACGCATGGACTGGAGAAGATCAAGACTATACAAGCTGGCCAGACGCACACTGGTTGCTTCTCTTGTCTCTCTGCTGGTATCCTTTGCAAACGTTCTGGTGGTCGTAATCACCCAAGGCCATGAAAGAGGCCTGGTGTGTCTGACAATGTGCACAGTCGATGTGACGGTAAGTATTTTGGACCATAAGATGGCTTATTAGCCTCCCTTTTTTATTTATTATTATTTATTATTAGGTAAACGTTGTTACAGTGCATTGGGTAAGATTGCTTTTATTTATTTATTATTACTATTATTTGTCTTTGCATCAGAAATGACTACTGACAATTGGTTGCCTAGGTAACAACATCCACTTCACGAAAGAGCAAGGATTCTCGCCAAAAGGCCGACAACAGGGCTGACAATACTGCCACTGAAATAATGACATTTGATACTGGTGAGCCAGGATCCAAATCTCAAAAAATGATCAAGAACTCTCCTATTCCACACATGGATCTCTCCCACGACACTGACAGTGACAGTGGGCGGTCAGTCCAGACCTTGAACACGAGTGCCAAACCTCTCCATCGATACTAGAATGGCATTCATAATTCTTTTTATATTTATATATACATATTTTATATAATACGGCATTAATTATTATCTTTATTCTATACTATATTAAATAGCAACAATAGGGTTTTTCTAGGACCCTATTTTCCACAGAAATTATACACCCCTATAATTTTCTTGTCCTACTCTTGTAGACAATTGATCTATATACTCAGGCACGGTCTTTAACAAAGAGAATGAAGAGAGACACACACAGTTGGGGGTTTGAGGGGTTTCAAAGTATGAAGAAAGGTTGGATGCATTGTTTATCAGATTTGATGGTTCTTTTTTTTTTTGAGATTAAAAATTGTCGCAGTAACTGAAAGATAAGTCGTTTTTAAAATAAAGGAATGGAATCCAAAATGTCTATTTGAACCCTAACAGAGCCCCACAGTCGCAGGTTGTAACATATGCAATATATGTTGTTGTATTCCTTTTCTTTTCTGGAGATCTGATAAGACACTCACTCACTGACTGGCTAACTGGCTGGCTGGCTGGCTAACTGGTAGGGTTTGTAACACTGCTTTTTTTTTTTTTTTTTGGTTTCTGTAAACAGATCCAACCAATGGATTGTAAACCACGCCAAAATATTCATCCAATTATACGACCTGGCTCATATTTCTTTAAAAGTGGAGACGTCACTTGTGACTCATTTACCGCGATCGAGGCACAGCCAATAAGGTTTTCCTGAGTAGCAAGTGCCTTGCTGGGTTTGTTACAGCTTGATAAGCACCATTGGCAGTTTTGCCTCTCTCCGTTTGGGTGCTGGCCAACCAAGGGTCGGGGCGTATACATTATATATGTTGTATATATATATATATATAAGAGTGTGTGTGTGTGTGTGTAAACCGTCGTTTCAAAAAATAATAATTTTAGCTTCTAAACTTTGTTTCTAATTTTCCTTTCCGCCATGCTTGTTGGGATGGTGTGTTATAAATGGTTGATTTAAGGCATGGTCAAGATATCGTAGCCAATTGGCCCAATTAATTTGTCTGGCACTCTAGACGTCAAACCGAAAAAAAAATCCTTGTTTTTATACCCATTTCTTGATCCCAGTTGGCCATTTTGGAAGCATGGGAAGATTTTGGACGTTTTACTTATCTACAACATTACAAACCTAGCAAACCATTTGATTGGTAGATAAGAGACGTAGTTGTAAAACAAATTACTACTACAGCTTGCATCTTTTTTTTTAAAAATTAAGAATTAAATGATCAAAACTGTCCAATGATATCCATTCCAGTCCAAGCACACCGTTGGTCTTTGCCAAACAAATGAGAATAATAAAATAATATAAATAAATAAAAAAAAGAGAGTCTGTGCTTATCTTTTTATACATTAAAGGCTAGATTTAGTAAGACAGTAACACTGGGAATAAAGAATACTACTCGTATTAGTAATAATAGTGTGGTGGTAGTTCTGGCCGGTACGACTATCACGTGATGCCATATGTACACCGTGTTCTCTGTTGGAGTGTCCCTAGGATTTAAGAAAGAAAAAAAGAAAAAGCTCCAAATTCAAAGGACCGAGATTCTTAAAGCACAAAAAGTCATTGGAAAGGAGAATTGTCTTGATATTTTTGGTCGTTGTTGTCATTAAAAAAATATTTTTATTTATTTTATTTTCCAACTCCATATAATGCTAATTATAAAATCCTATTAGGAGGTTCTAGCCAAATTAATATTCAGGAAAAGGGGGAAAGTAGTTAATTAGACTGATGAATATATATGTATATAAAGAAATATAAACATATAAACATATACAGAAAATGTTATTCTTTGTGGTGCAATTGATTATTGATTATTGGTTATTGGTTATTGATTTGCAAAAAATGCTGCTTGGATATTTAATTGATACAAATTATCAACATATATGTCTCTTTGAATTAAAGTAAGCCAGTAACCCTCTTAAAGATCCATAATCAAATAGGAATCTATTTCATGCTCTCCCCCAGTTCAATACCAACCATGACGCACAAGGTAGTTAAGGTTGAAGCATAAGAGGTGCATTTCTTTTAACAAGTTTTGATCCTGACCTTGATTTGGACTAGAAAGTAAGTAAGTAGTAGTAATAGTAGTAGTCTTGTGCTAATTTGTTTTTTATAGATTTATCCCTCCCTTTATGTGATATTTTCATGTATATATATATATATATATATATATATATGATATATAAAAGAAAAAAAAGTTTGAATGCTTTGTTTTTTGCTCTTAACAGGATGGATACAAAATACACTATAGATGAAATATATAAGAAAAAAGAAAAAGAATGAAAGTAGAATGAAAAGAAATGGTTTGCTATCCATGAAAGAATTTAAAGAAGAAGAAGAAGAAAAAAAGGGGGGGAGGGATAGACACAGACAAAGTAGTATTGTGTGCTTGGTCTTTTTTTTTCTTTTTCTCTCTTTTTTTTTGCTGTAAATTTCTCAATTGTCTTGGACCCTTAGGAAGACTTCTTGATCTTAAAGTTCTTTGAAGCAAAGGTGCAGTCATCATCAGACTTCTTGGAGGTCACAACTAGACCGTAGTAGTAGTTGGCACTCTCATCAAGCTTGCCCTGGGGAAGGATGACCTGGTCTTTGATGGTGAGGATATCGGTGAAGCTCTCTTCGCCAGTCCAGACAGTGTCGATCAGCTCGTCTTCCTCGGTGTCCTTGACTTTGTAGAGAAGGACCTTCTTGAGGGTCCCGGTCTGGGAGGAGCTGTCACGCTCGGCAATGATGGCTGCATGCTCGCCTTCTGTATAGACCTTACCCTCCTTGGGAGACTTGACTTCCAGACCAAAGCAGCCCTTAAAGTGGTCAGGGTGGTAGTATGCAGCGTTGTTCAAGGCCTGGCTGTACTGGGTCGACCCATCTTCATTGGTGTGCAGGCCAGTGGTGACCTTGAATGTATGGGATGTTTCCAGACAATCTGGGCCATGTTGGCCATTGATCTGGTTTGTGACCCAGACACTAAGAAAAGTATTAAAAAAAAAGCTAAACGGAGCGGACCTGGTTTGTTCTATATTTACCGGTAGTAGTAAAGACCTGCAGAAGAGTTTTGGGGGATTGTATCAGGAATCGATGCCTGCTGGTTCAGTTCATAGCTTCCGTGCCAGACGTTCTTTACGTACTGGGCCTGTCCGGTGGGAGAGACTGAGTAGAGCTGTCAAAAAACAATAATAATAAAGAGTAAGTAAATATGGCTTTATTTCTTTTGTGACATCCTTACATCAAGACCGGTGACTGTCTTTGTGTGTTGATCAGGCGTTCTGTCTAAAAGAGTCGAGTCGAGTCGTTAGTTAATTGAGTTCAAGATAAAGAGAGCAATACTTACTGACAGTGACCTTTGCCTCTGTGCCGGCAACAAACACAGCATTCTCATCGGGATAAGGTACGGTGAGACCTAGATAAGATATTGGTGTCAATGGAGTTCAAGGCATGTTTGTAATACCTTGGCACCACTGTTTGATAGCATCGGCGTACTCGTCTGCTTTGGTGAGGGTGACACAGCTGGCGAGAAGGACGGCAGAGATGGTAGCAAGAGAGAATTTCATTTGTAGAGGAAAGGAGAAGGATGAAAGGAAGAATGGAAGAAATGGAATTTAGAGCAAAATAATAGAAAAAAAAAGGTAGAGGAGATTGAACAGAAAGGGGGTGTATATAAAAACACTATAAATACATAAAGACATGGAGGAAGAAGACCAAGAGAGAGAGAGGGGGGATGCAAGGGGTGTAGTACAAGAAAAGCAGAAATGGTGCACGGCGTTAATTGAACAGGCTACTTGTTATATATATCTAAATATATTTATATATTTATTTATTTAGATTATTTTTATTATGTTATTGTGTTATTTACTATCATTCAACCAGTTCAAATATCTCGGACTCATACTGGCACGACTGTCCACCCTGATCCACACTGGCACTTAACAAAGGAGATGCAAAATATATATATAGGGCAATGCGGGTTATCAACAGTAATTATAGATTCAATTGCCGACCATAATTTATATATAAATATATTTATAAAACTTACCGGAACCAAAAGTGATTTGGCAGGCCCAGTTGCTCAAGGTCTTGCTGGACAGCAGTGATCTTGCTCATCTCATCGTCTCCAGTCCAGACAGAGATTGTCAAGTTACTTTCATTATCGTTACGGACAAGTGATACTTCTTTCAGGCTTGCATTCTTTATCCTGTTGCCTGTTCTTATTCTTTTTAGTCCATCTAATTAACCCCCTCCTCCCCACCCCCCACCCCTCCCTCTCTCACATCCCAAACTAACCCTATTTATAAAGCACAAAATAACAGGCTTACCCAAGATGAGATAAATCGTCTGGTCTTCACTTTGGTGCACAACTGTACTCGCGCTTGGGTACAGGACATCAATACCTACAAGTCATACGATGTCAGCCATGGAATACCTGTTTTTCATTTCCAAACCTTGGCAGTCTGTTCTTGTCAGATGCGGTGCTCCTGCACTAGGGTTCACCAGACCACCAATAATCGCGAGAGCAAAAAGCACAGAGACCGTCAGGTTGGAGAGCATCACGATCCCAAATAAAGAAAAAAGGTAAGGAAGAGAAGAAGAAACCTTGTTTTCTTTGCCAGTTCACTGCATAATGAACCAGTAGAACCTTGGGTGTCAGTGGCTTGTAAGACGAGCTCAATGGGCCCTTTGGTCTCACCTATGGTCTTTGTAGGATCTATTTTTATTCATAGTAATAATAATAATAATAACACTAATAATAATAATAATAATACTAATATATGTATATATGTATGTATATATGTATGTATGTATGTATGTATGTATGTAAGGCTACCCCCCCTTTTTTTTTCTCCTGGATAGACATCTTGTACAAAGGTCTGCAAATATACTATCAACAACCATAACCATCAGTGGTCCATGGGCTTATATTGCCAGACTACAGACCACCAACTAACTAACTACCCAGTGCCTCTTTGCCCTGATCTGGCAACAACTGGTCAAATAGCCTATTAGAACACTGGGCCTAGACCGTATCAATCTAGTGGATCAAAGGCTCTAGTCCATATCTTGTATCCTACGGGATAAAGTCAAAAGGTCCTCAATATTCATAACCCTAAAGGGCCTTACTTTGTACACTCTAGATTTGAAACAATGCATTTTGTCAATTATTATTATTATTATTATAAAATTAATATAATTACAACAGTACACGTAATCTATTCACTCTCTATCTCTGCTAAACAAATCATCTTTTATTTTTATTTATTGATGAGCAATTCAATTATCAAGGCCGATCAGGGCCCAAGCAAACAGAATCCTATAAAGCTAGTTGCCACCAATCCACCCAACCACATTTCAATCCTCACTAGGGATTACAACATCTCAAAACAGGCAACATCTTCTCTAATCATCACCTCTAAGATCTTTGGATATTTTGTGGTTGTCACAAACACAGGTTGACACTCACCCTCAAGAAAGTGTTTGGATTCATTTTCTGTTTGTTGATAGGATTTTCAATTGGAAACCTTGCAAGCCTTTCTAAAAACATTTATCAACCCAGTAATGGATCATTAAAACTGTTTGGCCGAGACGTATCGTGTTATCCGCATCGCGTTCGAAACTTGATACTTTCCAAAGACGAGCGGCGTATAATCATTAGTTTTTCTACAGGCGATTTGGCTGTCTATGACATATTTCATTTGATTGAAAGTGTAAGCAGAGACGTGGTTTGGATGGGATAGGCTAATGACAATTCTACCAGACTGGGACCGTGGATTATACCTTGACCAAATCATTTGGTAGAGACATCAAAGATATCCTTACAAAGGATGAAACGTTTGTTATCGTCGTCTTGATCGATAATTCATGTTATGCAATGTCATACATTACCGGAGACATCTATCCACTCGACAAGAGAGCCTTGACAGGCTGTCTTCGAGGGTCTGATGGACAGCTTGCATATGCAACATACAAGGAGATCATTGTGTCTGACGTCTACCATAAAAGCTCAAGAGTAGTCTTCCGCTGGGATATATCCTTTTATCGTAAGGATATATGGCCAAGATGACCTCTTGCTAACCTACATCTTTGTAGCATCAAGGATCTTGTGGGTAGATTACCATACTCTTTTGGTCGTCCTTCGATCTGGATGCAATGCAAATCTATCCTACTCCATAGACATTGTGGACATTGAAAATATGAATAACAATCTCTCATTGTATTCCTCAAAGGTCTTGGCATTTCTACATAAACATGTGGGCATATTTGTTGAAGTAGTTGACCATATTTCAAAAGAGACACCAAAGATGGTCATTGTTGGTATTACCGCAAATACCACAGAGTTCTACTTTATAGGAAAAGATCATAATGGGGTATGGAGTAGATTGAACAACATATCCCCACCTTGTCTACCCAGATCTCTTTATTCCGGAAACACTGGGTTTTTGCGAGGGCTTGCAATAGATTACTCTCTCAAGCCAGACTACTCGGACGGAAAAGACGCAGCCGTCAATCTCATGCCAATGTTGATATGTCTTACCGGAGGAGGTCTCCTTACTGGCCACTTTATCGTTAATCAATCAATGGTCTTGAACAAAGAGGTCCATAAAGATATGCGCTGTCCACAAAATTGCTGTATAATCAACGGATTGTTGGTAAAGACCTTTGCCCCGAGCGTTTTACTAGATTCGTGGATCATCCAAACTCCAATGGACCCCAAAGATGGCTCACAGTTGGGCAAGAAAAATACAATTCTAATGGTGTGCAAAAGATGTTCTTTGGAATTTCCTAAAAGGGTAAGCAGTTCAGTTGGATGGTCCAGAACTCTAATCAGAATTCTACAGAAACAATATCTATCTTTAAAACAAATCACAAAACTGAATTACAGCATGCCCGTATTTCAACTGAACCAAGTTTTGTATAAAAATATTGTGGACGACCACAGAGACGTCTTGAACCAAAATTTGTTGTCTCCTGGCACAGTTATTCCTGTACAAGGGCCATGTACAATCTTTGAATCATCCACGTATTATCGAAAGTTTTCTAAGACTTTGGATTCAATGCTTGATACAATAGCCAAACGAATTGTTTCTGAAAAGTCGAATGACAGCAAAGAAATTGGCCAAGGGCATTTCGAAAAGGCACCGGCTTCTTTATCTCCAGATTCATGCAATTTAGCTGAAAACAAGAGCAATACTGTCCAAAGCAATGACCTTAAAAGCGACATTCTTCAAATCGGCATTATTCAAAGTGATGACCTTCAGAGCGATGCTTCCCAAAGTAATATAAACCCATGATTGTATGCTTTTGAAACTAATCAATATGAATAGACAACCCTGAGAGTAAACATAGCCATGACCGAACCGACGATAAAGAGAATTCTTTACAAAATGTTAAAGAAAATTCGACCTTTTCATGCGATTGTTCTGAAGTGCCTATATACCCACCAGTCACAAACGTTTTCGGGAACGACAAACAAGAGGAGAAATCAAGTAGATGTATAGATGAAAAACTTGGCTCTAGATCTGCGGCCCTGAACAAAAGTGTATATTCTGGTGTACCAGGTAAATCCAACGAGTTTTTTTTTACGGAAACTGTACCAGAAACGTCTTGTAAACTATATAAAATATCATCTCACTCATATATTGGGGTTATGGATGACAAGCGCAATAGCTCTAACAAAAAATACTAATTCCTAACCGCCAATCTTTTGACAGAAACTCCTAAACCCAAATGCAATTGCCCAAAGTCTTTTGAAAAATGCGTATCACAGACTAGCTCCAAAGAAACATCTTTGGTGGCCAACGATGACAAGACAGACAATGGTCTATTAGGACAATCGACTACTGGATCTAGTGATAATATACCTCTAACCAGTAGTATCTCTGGAACTTTTGATCCAAAATACACACAAACCAGTACACATGTCTTGGACACTGCTGAAACCCAAAAGGAAAGTGTTTGTAAATACCCTTTTGGCATTTTTACAGTGCTGCTAATATATAGACTTTAAGCTTTTACACCTTTAGATTTAAAATACACAGGGTTCTCGAATATTATATGCTTTATAAAACAGATCAGCCAAACTAATATTCAAAATCATCTCATGATTTGGCCATACTTTTACAGGACTCTCACAGACCACTCTCTTCATTGGAAAACAGCCCAGAAAAAGGAAAAGCCTTGTGTTTAGAAAATGATTCGTCTGTTCAAGGAACAGATACGAACGACAGGTTAACTCGGAATCACGAGTTAAAGAAGGATAGCCAGTATTCTAAAGAAACCGTACCGCCAAAGGAGAAAAGGGTTCAGACGACAACTACGTCTTCAAGAGATATTGGGCCAGTAGAATTCAAGCCCTTGGAGGATGGCCCACCGGTAACTGAGCCGGCTTTAACATTCCCCCCAGAGAACGGTTTACGTACGTTGATCAAGGGTGAATCGGAGGAGAACCAGCTGCCATTGTCATTCGAGTATTCAAAGGGGAAACATAATTTGGACATTCTGCCTACACCACCCAACGATGCTCATATTTTGACTGATCCACAAACCCCAATCGAACAAAGACAATGTGTGTCCCACCAAGACAGTCTATTGGACGAGACGTGTGCTAATGGCCAACTGGAGCCTTTGATGTTAATGATTGGACAGGCCATGGAAAAGGTAAATGTGTTGTAGATTGCATGCCTTACATATTCCTCCTCTTCTTTTCGTGGCATGTGAATAGAGATGGATAGCCCTTAATATATATATAACACTCCCCTTTGAGTGTGCGTGTATGTGTTTCATAATAACCTCCCTGTTAACTCTTGACATGACGACTTGTCATGATAGCTTTCAAAAAGACAGGATCAGATCACCAAATCAATGGAATTATTTGATCCCTGTCAGAAATTATCCTCGTCGTCTAGTACGGATACATTCTTGGGATATACTCAGCAGATGTGCATGTCATTAAAAACAAAAAGGGAGCAGATCCAGAGTCTCGATAGTGCAGTATCGACCACACTGAAGCACATAGCCAATTGTGGTAAGACATGTACTATATTATACTAAATAAAATAGAGAGCATCGATGAAGGAGAGATGGCTATAAATGACTATGCGAGGCAATGCAATATGTGTATAGTTGCTTGTATTATTTTTGATTAATAGCATTTTGTTTTGTAGTGGAAGACGTGGTTACTGAGCTCGAAGTGGTCGCACCAACAACAGACGATCCAAGGGACTACATTAGGCAACTCAAAGATATCAATTACTTTCAATCGCCACTCGAGTCAATGCTACCCGGCTTGGAATCCAATATCAAAAGGGTTAAAGATAAGGAGGAGACCCTCAAGTATTTGATTGAGCAGAAAGAGAGAGAGTTTGGTGTTAAAAGAAAAGTACTATAATGACAATAAAGCTTCCATTATTATCATCATCGTATTATGTAAAAATAAATAGATAAAGATGAATAATGTTTATTGTTTTTCATCTCTTGTCACACACACACACAAATTTGAAAGTCTCTATAGTTTTCTGAGCAAGATTATAAGTCTATTGGTTTCTAGAGGGTCAATAAAAGTGACATTACAGATATCTGTATATATATATATATATTTGATTGCAAGTATATTCAACTGATGAATAGACAATAGGTGACATTGGCTCTTTTGAAATCTCTATATTGAAATGTTTGGCAAAGTATCAGCCACCATACTTCTTCTGTCGGGGTTTAAACATTCATCTTGGTGGTATTTGTTTCACACATTGGAATATAAAAATAAAAATGACATGCTAAAGGACATTGGGTTGTTCCTCTTTTTGCCAATTGTGAAATGGAATGCATCTATAAAGTAAATGATGCCATTTCGGCTGTGTTTTATGGAGTTGCTTTGTTTGGGTTTGTCAAATGAATAAGATTGAGTATGATCCACCTCATTTTTATATTGATTGCAATGAGATAGAGTGGCAGGGACACTCCAGATCGCACAAGTGTCGTCCTTTATATGCACACCATTTTCAGAGCATATTGTTGTTACAGTGAATTCGCACTTGGTTGGATTGGTCTGGAAAACAATGCAGGCGAGTTTGTGGTTCCAAAGAGCTTTTCAAGTCAATCTCTTTTATATATACATATATATGCCTTGGCTGACATGCTTTGCGTTTATAAATTTATTTTATCTATTTTTTTGGACGCACCTTAATTGTTCAGCATGTGTTCGAGGTAATTATTATGATGATAATGATAATAATAAAAAAGAATGGCTTAAAGACAAGATCCTAAAGATTCGCAAAATACAACATTTTGTTTAGAAAAGAAAAAAGGCACACGTTACATTCTCTGGAGATTATATCCCCCAGAACGAAAGCGCATTGGTGTTTAGTAACCATCGTTCATGGATCGATTATTACATGCTTCATTCAGTAGCCAGCCGTTGCAACATGCTCCACAATTGCAAGGTTGATTATACCAATGTTTTAACTAGTTATTTACCATGCGATATTTTCTAGTATTTTGTCAAGGACTCGATCAAATGGGTAAATCTGTTAATTGATTGTATCTCAATGTGTGGGTTTCTAATACTTTATTGAACTCTAGTTGCCATTCTTTGGCTGGGGTATGTGGGTAAGTATGAGATAAGGTATGAAATAATAAAAAAAGTGTCATTGACACTTTCAACAAGCTTGCAGGATTTGTGTTTGTGCGTCGCAACTGGACAAAGGATCAAAAGAAGATCAAGAAATCGTTTTCCAAAATCAAGCGCATGAATACACCTGTCTGGATCATCAGCTACCTTGAAGGCTCTCGCTTCACAACCCAGAAAATGATCGAGGTAGATAATATGAAGATCAAGACTGGCTCTATTGACAGCAATCTACTCTTAGTCCCAACAATTCTCAAATGAGCGTGGATTGGCGGTTTTGCAGCATGTCCTCACACCTCGCACCAAAGGATTTGTAACCTGCGTACAGGAATTCAGGAATTCTCATGTTAAATGCGTTTACGGTAATACATATATATATATAAATATATAAAAATGAACAGAGGGACAAGACAGTAATATCCCAATGTTTTCCACACTGCCTTAGACTTTACAATTGCCTATCGCCATAACATCAAGGACAGCCCAGAAAAAGGGTTCCTTGAGGCTCCATCAATGGTCCGATTACACACACGCCGTTTATCACCCGAATATGATTTCCATGTACACGTCAAACGGTTTATGATTGACGAACTTCCAGAGGAAGAGAGTGAACTGTCAGCCTGGGTAATGGAACGTTACGTCGAGAAGGATCGTTTCTTAGCATCTCTGAAGGACGATTGGTTGAAAGGGCAAGAAATAGATTTATGTATCAAGTAGTCCCTTTGGGCCCCCTTTTTAGCGGACCTACCTCTTAGATTTAAATAATACTAAATCCTTTGTTCATTCAAACGTATCTATCATAAAAAAAAACAAAAACAAAATCCATACGAAAGAAGCGTGCGATGCATTTTTTTTTAATTGGGCCCTAGAAATTATCGGCCAAGTAATTATCCTCATCAATAAAAGAAGCGAGTACGATTCTGTCAGCAAATCTACGGCCAGCTAGGGATCGTACTGCTGCCATGGTTTGTTGGTTTGTGTTGAAACGAACAAAGATCTTTATACAAAACAGATGAGCTCACATCATTAAACAAGCAAATCTCGAGTATTATATATATATATATATTTACCTTGCCAAGGCCCGGTACAGACTGGTTTGCATGTGGACGAGGAATTTTCATATCAACAATCTCACCAAACTTGGCACACTCTTCTTCGATATCTTCCCAGATATCTAAAGATTTGGAGTATTAAAAACCACACACAAATACACAAGTCTTCCTTTACCTCTGTATTCTTCATCATTCTCAAGTTCTTCAGGTGTGACCATATTCATGAGCTGTAATACGCGTGTTGCATCTTCATCTTTAACAATTCCAACACTAAGAATATCAAGTGCTGGGAAAACACCACCAACTTCTCCGCCATGTTTGGCACCTTGGCTGGCGCGCTGCACCACAAGTCTACGTTCACCAAGCTCCATATTATTCAAACCCTGGCATGCAAGATCCGTTACACTTGGATCAGCATACTCGCAGAATGCAAATCCCTAAAGAAAAATTAGTCACCATCAATATCAATATCCTTACCCTGATCCCAATATCTCAATCTCCAAATCTCCAAATCTCGTATTATCGACCTCTTGGGTATCTATTATGCCATGATTATCAATTTACCTTTGATGCACCTGATGGTTCTTTGACAAGGTGGAAGGCGCGTAGTTCACCAAACGATTGCAGTAATTCCATAATCTGATCTTCGTTGAGGTACATTGGTAGACCACCAATGAAGATCTTGTTGGGTGTATCGGGTACAACAGTAGAAACTATGCCTATATCAGTGTCAATCCTTTCTATGGAGGGGGGAGGGGATGGGGATGGGGAGGGGGGGAGGTAGTAGTAGTAGTAGTAGTAGTAAAGGATTATCCTTGTATTTTACCTGGCATGTGCATCATATCCGATGGTTCTCCTGCAGGCTGATAATCCTTTGGTCGGCGAACACGAAGAGCCTGTCCCTGGAAGACAATGCCATCGAATGCCATTGCTGAAGTAGCCTGATCTGGGTCATAAAACTAGGATACATAATGGTCAGTAATTGTCACCAGCCAATCTAGAGGACACCAAGACTTACCTCGACAAATGCATAGTTGCGTTCTCGGTTGATATGGACAGACAGCACAGATGGAGCCGTGGCAAGGCCCATGGTTTGCATAGTCTGGTTAAAGAAGTCTGACATTGACTGTTCATCAATACCAAGTGGGATCTGGCCAACGTAGACACGGCGTGCCTGTCTTGCAACAGTGGCATTAAGTGCTACAGGGCCAGCCGCACCCTGGGTCAATCTAACTCGCGATCCATCGGGTGCAGTTGCCATCATTCCATATGAGCCTGGTGCCGCAAAGGCCTCAGGAGCTCTGGTACCGAGCATCTGGCCAGGCAGAGGGAACAGACCGGTTTGTTTAACTTGTTCGGCTGTCATACCTTCCATACCCTGGGGAGCCATATCCCAGTTGTTAAGTTTGCGAGGGCGCATGTGAAGAGGTACAACTGACGATGAACTCTCTGAACCACGTCCCTGTCTATCGTTACTACTGCTTGTGGGTTGGCTGTGGCTATGGCGGCTGCTGTGACGACTGACGCGTGGGCTTGGAGTGCGACGACGGGTGCGACGGTCATCTCGGGTGCGTCCTCGGTAACGGTCGCGCGATCGCTCTCTTCGCTCTCGTGAACCTCCACTGCGACGATGTCTGCTCTCTCGTTCATGTTCGCGGTATCTATCTCTGTTGCCGCCATGGTCACGGCTACTGCGGTGATAGCCATCGTCACCTCGGCTGCTAGTGCGCTGGTAACAGGCATCGTTTCCACCGTAATGAGCTATTTTACCTAATATCAACACTACGCGTCTGGAATCCCTACGATCATCACCATACTTACCCTTGCGATCTTGATAGTATTCGTTTCCTTTAGATTCGTGAGCCAATTGCTCGCTCACAGAGCTCAAGAACGAATTGGCCAATTGAGCTGCATTGCGCTCTGCAACAACATTACTGATTAACTTGCAATTAAACACTATAGATTACGGATTACCATTCGAGTCACCGTGGCCATGTTCAATCGCTTCCGTTTTAATCCGACGTTCCATTCCAAAAAAAGACTCTAGAGGACCTCCATCGTCAACTCCCCCTCTTTCATTTTTTTTTCGTACGCTCAGTGTCCAAGACAACAGTCACACATTTTCAGTGTGGGTCCTACGTAGACAAAAAAAAAGAAAAAAAGAAAAAAAATCCCTGAAAGGCAATGCATCTTCTTTATGGCCCTTTTTGCTGTATTCCCCTTGTTGTTCTTGGATTTATCCTGGAATACATGTATTAACGATATATATATATAAAGGGGAAAAATGTTTAAATCAACTCCTTTGGACTTTAAAAAAGAAGTATCTTGCAACGTAGAGCACAGATCTGTCAAAGGAATACAAAAAATCATGCCATTCACCAGCCAATCCCTCCCACGCAATGAATAGGCCTGGAGAATTGGTGGGCCGCTCTGTGATAAAGGGCAGGGACCCACAGGCCAAGCTTTTTCCTTTCTCTTTCTTGGACTACTTTGCAGAGTTTATGAGAATTATCATTACAGTTGCTATTGTCTTTGTTGCCTTTGTCTATTACAAAATGTCTGCTCTGAATACTGTGGTTGTTATTGGTGGTGGTCTGGCTGGACTGTCGGCTGCAATAGAGGCCCATGCCAATGGTGCGCAGGTCATCCTTATTGAAAAAGAGGCCCGCATAGGGTGAGTTTAGCAGCCAATGATAAGATTAACTACCCAAGCCTGACGAAAATCCACAGTGGTAACTCGATCAAGGCATCATCTGGTATCAATGCTGTCGAGCCACTCAACGACGACACGGTCGAGTTGTTTGAAGAGGACACCATGCTGTCCGGGGGTGGTCTCTCTGACCAAGAGCTGGTACACAAGCTAGTAACCGAGAGCCAAGATGCCGTGGAATGGTTGATCAATCAAAGTAACCATACCCTAGACCTTTCGCTGGTCTCAAGATGCGGTGGACACCGAGTAGGAAGAACTCACCGCTGCAAGCCTGGAGAAAAGGGCCCGGTCCCTGTAGGATGGGCAATAATCGAGACACTCAAGAAGCAGCTCAAAGGAATCGAGATAAAGACAGGGACACGCGTATTGGAGCTACTGCAAGACTCTACAGGCAAAGTTACCGGGGTGCGTGTGGTCACGGACGGAGAGGAGCAAAAGATCGACGCAGAGGCAGTTATCCTGGCAAGCGGTGGTTTTGGCGGTCAGACGGGCGAGGTACAAGGGGACGGCAAGGAGAGCCTGTTGCATCATTATGCACCCCAGTTGGTCAATCTAGCAACAACCAATGGACCATGGGCTAATGGTGATGGTGTACGTCTTGGACTTGCGGCAGGCGCTATGCTCAAAGATATGGTTAGTAGGCTATACAAATGTAAATGTACTGCAGACTGATCTTTATGTTAGGACCAAGTGCAAATCCACCCGACAGGTTTCATTGATCCTTCAAACCCAAGTGCACCCACCAAATTCCTGGCTCCCGAAGCACTAAGGGCCTATGGTGCCATTATGGTCGATGGAAACGGCCATCGGTTTGTAGATGAGCTTGGGCGACGAGACCAGGTCAGCAAAGCCCTGTTTGACCACCCAAATCACCCAAATCCCGATGGCTGGATGGCCAAGTCCCTTTTGGCGGCCACCGATGCAGACAAACAGACGTCTGCTTCTAGATCTGCGGTGGCCTACCTGGTGATGCCTCAGGAAGCAGTCGAGCATTTCGGTGAGGGCACCTTGGGATTCTATTTCCAAAAGGGATTCTTTGTAAAGGCTGCCGGTACAGCCAAACTCGCCGAATTGCTGGCGGTTCCACAAGACACCCTGGAGGCCGAATTTGAAGAGTATGATGGCCACCAGGATCCACACAAAACCGTCTTTCCATGCGATCTGATGCCATCCAAAGACACCCTGTATTGGGTGGCTCTGGTGACGCCCTGTGTGCATTACACCATGGGAGGACTGGCAATCGATAGCCATGCCAGAGTACTAGAGTCTTTGGGGAAGCCGATAAAAGGTATGGCTGATTGATTCTAGGCAGCTCTACCATTCTTACTACTCTATATAACTAAGCTCTTTAAACTAACTGCATGTATCAAAAGGTCTGTATGCGGCAGGCGAGGTGACTGCGGGAGTGCATGGCAAGAATCGTCTGGCAGGCAACTCCTTGCTAGAGTGTGTCGTCTATGGAAGGACAGCAGGCAAGACAGCGGCAACCTCTTTGAGCCTGGATTAAAATCGCTTGATTCATCAACATTGTTTAAATACCAACCGACCAATACGCACCAGGTGCATACGGTGGGCCACATGGATCCTCTTTCCCCCCTTTCTTTCTTTTTCTTTCCTTACTTGCAATATATCTATTTCATGACGCATGCGTCTCAAACGATGCACATTTTGTAGTGCATCACTATGCATATCATTGTCTGATTGTATATAGTTAATTAGTTAATTAGTTGTTTGCTGGACAGCATGCAAGTTTTGCCTGCCTGCCTGCCTGCCAAACACTAACACCAACACCATTATTTATTGACAATATACACACACAACCACAATCTTCATTATAATCATAATCTTGACCTTCATTGATGGGTTATGTTCAGATGCTTTTATTTAAAAGAGTAATGATGTTTGTTTGATGAACCAGATAAATATATATATATAAATAACAAAAGAGTGTCGTCAGACCAGGTTTCATTTAATGAATTATAACCTCAGTTTCAATAACGGTTTTTGATGCAAGAATTAGCGCCAGAATATCAGCGTCATTTACATTCTTCTTCTTGTCGCATAGTGCCTTGAAATCATCAAATGCCTTTTGGAAATCGTTTTCAGAAATGTCTGAAAAGCCAAGCTCTTTGCATCGCTCTCTCAGTGCATTTCGTCCGGAATGCTTGCCAAGAACAAGGGATATATCAGTGACGCCAACTGTCTCGGGTGTGATGATTTCGTATGTCTGACGATTCTTTAGTACACCATCCTGATGGATACCACTCTCGTGCAAGAATGCGTTGCGGCCAACGATGGCCTTGTTGGGCTGGATAACCATCCCAGACAGAGCAGAGACCATCTGGGAAGTGCTAAAGATGAGTTGTGTGTTGATGGTGTGATGAACAGGATAGTAATTGGGGTGGGTGTGGATAGCCATGACGACTTCTTCCATTGCAGTGTTTCCAGCACGTTCTCCAATGCCATTAATTGTGACCTCGACCTGGCGGGCACCATTCTGGATACCTGCCAGAGTGTTTGCGGTGGCAAGGCCAAGATCATTGTGACAATGAGTAGAGAAGATGACCTAATTATATATATACATATATATATGATTAGAATTGGATTGGATTGAATTGGCCAAGGCAAACAAGTGCTTACCTTTTCAGCACCGGGAGTGTTGGCCACCAGATACTTGATCAAAGATCCGTATTCTTGAGGAGTGTTGTAGCCCACAGTATCAGGGATGTTGAGGGTAGTAGCACCAGCCTCAATGACCTTTCCCAGGACCTTGCAAAGGAAATCTGGGTCAGATCTGCCAGCATCTTCGGGCGAAAACTCAATCTCGTCGACTAGACTGCGTCCAAGAGTGACAGCTGCAACTGCACGCTTAATGCACTCTTCGCGGTCGATCTTGAGCTTGTACTTGAGATGGAGGTCAGAAGTGGCCAAGAACACATGAATTCTCTTTCTAGGAGCATCCTTGATGGCCTCGGCACATCTCTTGATGTCGTTGGGAGTCGAGCGAGCCAGACCACAGATTGTCTAATGATAATGATAACAAATGAGAATTGGAAGTCATAAACATGAATAACTTACCATGGGCACTCCAATAGCCTCACGTCCAACCATCAGAGGACCAACTTCGCGGGCAATACGCTGGACAGCCTCAAAGTCGCCAATGGAAGCAATAGGAAAACCGGCTTCGAGAACATCGACACCCAGACGAGAAAGCTGCTTAGCAATGACGATCTTTTCTTCGGTGTTGAGAGTGACACCAGGAGACTATAGAGCGTGTTTAGTCGATGCAGACCCAAACATCGATGCCTTACCTGTTCGCCATCCCGGAGAGTGGTGTCAAAGATGATGAGCTTTTTGTTGGTTGCAGGCATTGTTAATCAGAAAGATATTTTAAAAAAATAAAAAAAAGCCAAAAGAAGCGTGCTTTATAGAGCAAGTTTTGGCATTGTCCGCCACAGCCAATCACAGAGGACCATCTCTCCTGCTACAATTGTAGTCATGAAAAGCATTGGGCAGAATTCCAAGTCACCTAAACAAAAAAAGAAAAAGGGAAAAAGTAAAGCGACAAGAGACAAGAATTGGCCCTGCCTTGATAGGGACACCCCAACGAAGCTCCTCTCCCCTCACATTCGTTCCTTCCCCTTGAAGAAAAAGAAAGCGAGCCAGAAAATCCACACACACACACACTTATATATATATATATATATCAATATCTTACATCAAATACAATTACGATGATAACCCCTATTTCCCTGGTATATTTTTTAAAAAGACCATCTTTTGGCTCTTCAGGAGGCACCCATCTCTTTCTCTCTCTTCTCTCTTGCTTCAGAATCTTGTCCCGTCCTTTAAGCGATGCCAAGACCCAATCCATTCCTTCGTCGCGCCTCGTCTCCGGGTGACCTGTCTGACGAACGCAAGCCAATCACTCCCACAAAGATCACCCACCCGTCCCTCTCTGACTCTGCACTCCGAATCCGCAGACCAGTCACTTTCCGGCATGCTCAGACCAGGACAATGAGCATTCGTCCAACCCGTTTCATCAAGGCTGGACCACCAACTCCCCAAGGCGACCCGAGTTCCTTGTCCGAAGAGATGCAGTCGTTTGTCCGGCTGTTCGACACATACAGTCACAAGGTGTACCTCGAAGGATATCTGATGAAACACAACGAGCCTAGTCACACAAAACTACGCACCAAATGCTTCGCCGAACTTTGTGGCCCCATGCTCACCCTCTGGGACGCAGAGAGCCAAGGCCTGTGCACACCTCAGTACATGACCATCTCCGACTGCACCGTCCAGGCCATCGAGCAGCCGGCAATTGACGAACCCAAGAAAAAGAAGCATGTATTTTCCATTTGCTTTATGAAAAAGACGGTTGTCTTTGAGACCTCTGACGAAATGACGCTCTTGCGCTGGGTGTGTGCTCTTCGGCTGTCTTGTTTCGAGCACCAAAAGTTGCACCAGCTCTTTACCCTCCGAATCCTAGCCGGACTTCCACATGATCCAACGTCCCGTTGGGAATCCTATCTCCAGGTTCGCCTGCCAGGTGCAACCGAGTGGCACAAATACTGGGCTGTCGTGACAGACAAGCGAGACGAACGCACTCTGTTTGGCAAGAAAACCGTTGCAACAAGGGGCCAGTTTCTGTTGTACGAGACCAAGAAGGCCAAAACCCCCTTTCTGACCCTCACAGACGTCCAGCGCGTCTACGCTGTCTATCCAGAATCGTGGCATTTGATCGACAAGAGCACCCTTATGCGCCTCGAGGGAGACATCCACCAGCCGCACCACAAACAGACCCAGGATAATGTACTCTTGATGGCTGATTCTAGCCAGCACATGGCCCTCTGGTTAGATGCCATGCTTAATGCCTTTAAGCTCCATGGCCGTCCAGACCAGCTCACAGACGATCCTTGTGATGAAAAGGCCCTCAACTATGGCGAGCCCGAATGCAACCAGCGCCTGTTCCTGGAAACAGAAGATGCGATCCAGGCCATGGACGTAAGCTGGGTCGATCCGCGCACGATTGAGCACACGTTCCTGGACGTGATGCGTCGCAAATCCCTTGCCTTGACAGCCAGCCCACGGCCGCCCAGTGGAAGAGCCAACAGTCTGCCACTGATCACAGTAGGCGACGATGGCCGCACCACAAATGCAGCAGAAGTTGTGCTGGCGAGAGATGACACGAGCTGGACACATCCAGGCACCGTGGACGGCAGTGATGATGACAGCACGACCTACACTTTTGCCCGCCAGGTAGCCGACTCGAGCGACGAAAGCGAGGACGACGATGGAAACGACGAAGAAGAGGAAGACGATGATAGCGACGATGAGCCGATTGGAAAGACACGCCAGCTCTCCAGACCTGTATCTCCTGTACCTAAAAAGTCAATGGTCGAAGGACTCATTCCAGACTTTGACTTTGGCAACGGGTTTGATGTTCCTCGACATGTCCAGCACCGCAGAGAAAGCGAGAGTACGGTTGAGATCAGCCTGCCTTCGTCTGACAGCGTCGAACCACCAACTACCCACAGCCGCCAACTGTCCCTGTCAGCCAAACCATCATCCTGTGCATCGAGTGCAAGTGCAGTAACTTCGTTGTTTGGGGATTTCCGACTGGCAACTGATTTCACAAAGTATCTCGACCAGCCTCTGGTCAAGGACACTCCTCGCAAGACTCCTTCCAAACTTGTCCAACCCCACCCCCTAGTATCGTATGACCGTGAGTGGGAGGAGGAAAAGAGCGAGAGTGAAGGCGAATACGCCAAGCGCCATGCTTACGATGACGATTCGTACGACTCTGATTGCGACGGACCTCTGATCCCTTCACTGGGGGATCACTTTGCACCACAGAACAGCTTGCTCGACACATATCTTGGAGAGCAACTCAGTGCAAAAGAACAGATTGAATATGCACGTGCAACTGGACAGCCCTTCATTCAGATGCCAGCCAAGCCACGCACACCCCAGGCCGGGCTGATTGGCATGATCTCTCAACGAGAGAAGGACCGCCGGGAAGGACATGGCATCCGGGTCACTGAGCGAGTTCATCAACATCAGGCCGAGCTGGGCCGGGACCGTCTTGAGCGTGAAAAGGAGCGCAGGCTTGCTGAACAGCGCCAACAACAGCTGATGAAACATCAAATGATGCTCTATGCCACTAGCTATATGCCATTGCCAGCTTATGGGATGCCTATTGCCCCTCTATATACTGTTCTTCCTCGCCCTGTCCGTGGGCATCTCATTCCACCACCACCCCGACCCTTCCCGCTCGATCAAGACCATCGTATCCCCCTCCGGACTCCTAACAATGAGCGTGTGTAAAAAAATAAATAAATAATAAATAAATAAATAATAAACAATACTGTCTTGTAAGGGGGGAATATTATTTTTTCCACTAGAATAGAATATAAAATATAAAATATAAAATATAAAATAAAAAAAAGTTGAACAAGACAATGAACAATGAAAAAATATGACAAATATGTATGTACAATCAATCTCTATGGCCAAAACTCCTTGTCAGGCTGGATTCGGTAGACGGAATCCATCCCCGGCTGAGCAAAGCAATTGACGAGATAATGGGCCAGTTCGCGTGTGAGAGAAGGCGTGAAATTGTCCTCCCATGAGGGTGCACTGGAGACCACAATGCAGTCCAGTTTGGTGGATTCAGGTGTGCGCTGTTTGAGCACCTGGAGCTCATGTCTCAATTTCTCGTTCTCATCTTCTGCCTCCTCCAGCCTTCCGGCCAGATCTTCTGCACGCTGCTTGTGGTGGTCAATCTGCTGCTCTAGACTGGCCAGATATTCTAGATAGTATTTGTTAGGCATAGAATTGCTACAGGACAAACATACCCTTTCGCCGAACACGGAAATTTCGTGCAGATATCTTGTTTCTCAGTTGTCTCCGTTCCCTTGCAGTCAATTTCTTGATGTCCATGCCGTCTGCCTCGGCCATGGCTTCGAGTGAGCCGTCTTCAATACTTGATACAGAAGATGCTCTGCGCATCCGCTGGTTCTCGCGTGCCATACAAGGCCCAAACACACTCGAGGGCGAGATGGTAGAGTGAGACTGATCTCGCAGGGCAAGCTGTTGCTTTGCTAGCTCAATGAGCTGTTTGATCTGATCTGGGGTTGGCATTGTCTCGCGTGCTTCGATTGTAAATGGCTCCAGATACCCTGAATCAGCCATGGTGTCTCCAATAGGTTTGCCAGGCAAAGTATGGGAATTGAGCCAATCCATGTCAACAATATCCTCAAAGTCCATTGTGCAAATCTTATATGATGATGATGATTGAAAGTAAAGAAGGAAAAAAGAAAGAGGATGTGGATGGGGATCAGGAAAAGCCTTTATTTTATTCCAACCCCCCCTTTTTTATAGCTCAGATGAAACGACTTTGGACTGCCGCAGAAATGTCTAGTGAGAGTGAGATAGAGATAGAGATATATATAATGTGTGTGTGTGTGTGTGTGTGCCCCTTTAGAAATCCTCTTTGTCTTTAAAGCCCCTCTATCTTTTAATCGGACTGCTTCATTGTTGTGGATCCAAGGTGCAACTGGTGGGACAGCATGGATCAGCGCGTGTTACTGCTGATCCAGCTTCTCACAAGCCAAGCCCACAACACTGTGAGCCAGCATTAGGTTAGCCGACACGCTTCCGAATGTAAAGTGCCGCACAGAAACGCACCCTACGAAACAAAGTTCTTTTTTTCTTTGTATTTGTATTGTTTTTGTTTGCAATTGTTTGTCCTTATTAAAAAAAGGTTGGCTTTACCTTGCACTCTGTACTCGTGTGCCCCTCTCCGCCACAATGGCCGCACCTGGCCGCCATCCAAGCCGTTGCTGGCTGAAAGAACGCCATCTCATGGCGGTAGGAAGCAAACAGATCCTGGCTGCCAAAACCAGCCGTGCTCAAGGGCCGTCCGGATTGAAGCTGGCTCTCAAGCGCGCTTATCTTGGCTTCAAGGGAGAGTGTGTATCTTCGGGCCTCTTCCATCTCTACCTGTTGTTGTGTCTTGTACAACTGCAGCATCTGTGTCTCGCGCGCTCGTGCGACAAGCATCATCTCCGTATATTGGCTCGTGAGTAATGCCATCTCCTGCTGGCTTGACCGCACACTCTCTGCCAGCCGACTGTTTTCCGAATGAAGGCGCCTCAGGGATGCCAGCAGATCGTCCTGGCTCATTTGGCTGGCTCCTGCCAGAGCATCCTCCTGGTCTGTGCTCTCATTATCTGCCGGCTCGGCTGCGTGTCCCGTCTCAAGTGTTTCCTTTGTGTCGATCTCTTGTGGTGCTACTTTTATGGCTGGGATTACTGGTTCCTCAACCTTTAGGGCTAGTTCAGCTGGTTGTGGTACTAGCCTTGGCTCCAAACTCTCACGATTATTATTTTCCACATCATGACACTTTAAATCACTCTCACTGACTTTTACAGAATATGTCGCAGAATCCACAACAGCAGAAACACCACTGTCGGTTTCCACAACCGTCTCTTCCACAACCGTCTCTTCCAACACCACTTCTGGAACTTCTTCTAGAGTGTCTTTAACCTGTCGCTCGGGTCCTTTGCTGGGACTCTGTTGGGGAGAGGGCAGGTCAACACTCGGGGTCTTGACCTTCTTCTTCTTCTTTTTGCTTGACTTTGTATTGGTGCTAATCGATTTAAGAAGCTGATCCTGTCGTTTCAGAGCAAGGTTTTCACCCTGGATACGCATGCCCTCTTTCAGAAAAAGCTTGCCCAGCACTCCTGCCAGTTCCCGTCGGCCAGTATGGACACCCTTTTCGAATTGCTCTACCAATACTTGTCGTTGGCGCACCAGGTCCTTGTTGGACTCAATAAACCGCCGAACCTCGCTCTCAATAGTCATGGCCTCCATAACCTCGCCTTCTTGCATCAGTGCTTCCAAACACACCAGACTAAACTTGCAAAAAAGTGCTTCGGGAAAAATCTTTTGAGTGACCTCGTATCGAAAATAATGCCGCAGTGAGTGATAGCCACTCTCTGCCTTTTTGATCTTCTTCCTAAATTCTTTGTTGGCCAACTTCTCTAACCGTCCTGCCGTTCCGGGTTTGCAGTCTTCACGGTACGACGCCTTTAGCTGGTCCAAAGTCTCACAATACGCCGTCACACGCTCTATCAACTCACGCTCTATCCTCTCCACCGCATCATCCACTTCCTTTGTCGAATGCAGTCCTTTGAGCGATGCTGAAACAGCCCGGCAGTTCTCAGTGTGGCTCTCTTCCTTTTTCTCATGGCTTGCAATGCGATCTGCCATGTGCTGGATAGTCGGCACCACCAGATCCCAGAGCTTCTCGATTAGTTTGCAGATATCTCTCAACCCAGGCAATGCAAAATCGTCTCGGAACTCCCTTGAGCCGGCTGCCCACCTATCCACATGTTCATCAAATGCTTCATCTACCTCGGTGATTTTTGCTCGCTTCTTCTTGAACCGCACTGCCCGTTCGGTCCAATATGTCGAGAATGGGACAAGTTTCTGCTGGTCCGTAAACTGATCTACTGTCTGCTGGCAGCCCTCTCCCATCAGTCCATTCCTCTCCTTCTCAAGTACCAGTAACCTCTGGAGAAACTCGCTCAATGGTGCCCATGACAGGTCCAATGCCGGTGCCAATTCTTCTAATACTGTCCTTGTTGCCTCGGCCATCTGTGCATTCAAGATATCTCGTTCGATTTCGAGTTCGGCTACAGATTTGAATTCTGGACGCGTGTGTTTACATGTTGCCTGGGTCTGGGAGAGCAATATATCGCCTGTCATGTTCTTTAGCAGTTCAAAACTCGTTGATGGCAAACAGAGTGCCTGTCTTTCCATAATCAATTCGTCTAGAATCAGGGCTGGATCGGATTTATCATCACTCAGGGGAATTGCATCTGGGAAAGGGTTGAACTGGATAGGCTCAAATATGGTGGGCAGGCCAGACAGGCTGCTGGGTAACGTCTTCCATAATTCACAGGCAGAGATAATATCCGTCATCAACGCCGTGCTCGTGTCTGCATTGGACTCTAGGAGCTTTTCGAAGCGTTCGGCAAGTTTTGGCGATCGTTCCTTGCGTTTGCCAGGTAGTGGTGTCTGGAGCATGTTGATCTGGAATCGACCTGCATTAAGGCTCTCAAGACTGTCATCAAACACTTCTTCTTGTGTTTTTGCACTCCACACAAAGTGTTTTTTATAGATATAATGTGCCCATTCACGGCAATAGTAGCAACGTGTTTCAATGTTACAGACTCGAAATCTACCGAGTTCTTTGGACACGACGTTTTGTTCGATTCGGAGCACTTCAATTTGTCCTTCTGTGTTTCTCATGTTGAAAGGTGTAAAAGTGGAAAATGCCAATGATAAAGAAGAGGTATGGAATTAAGGGCAGCAGAGAGATAGGCTGGGATCGTGTCTAGATTGATTAGTTTTGGATTGAGATTTCAACAAGAAGAATACAAAGGTTGACCAAAAAGAGTAAAAAAAAAATATAAGGTAATAATAATAATAAATATATATATATATGTATATATGTATATGTATATA
Organism: Phycomyces nitens; assembly: GCA_022702545.1. NCBI lineage: Eukaryota > Fungi > Mucoromycota > Mucoromycetes > Mucorales > Phycomycetaceae > Phycomyces > Phycomyces nitens. The sequence goes on from JAHRBC010000001.1 coordinate 680,326, forward strand.
TAAGTCAGAGGTGACGTCAATTTAATGCCTTTTTTTTTGATATTTTACCATCATCCTTCTATCTTTGGGTGGTGGATTTGGAGGATATGTGTTGACTATTAGGGGCAGGAAATGGAGCATGAATGCAGTTGATTGTTTGTTTCAATTGTCTATAGACTATATATATATATATATGTGTGTATATGTAATATATATACATTATTTTGCATGTTGTTCAATCTATGGTTAAAAGACGCGGAGTTTGATGCCAGGATCAAGACCAAAGTTGAATGCTGGTTAAAAGGGTTAGGAATGTGGCCATATATATATATAAAGTGGTATCAAGAATTTCGCCAGTATCTTGTCAATTCACCCTCAAAGAATGGCTGCAAATCCAAAGACCAATGTCCCTTGGGAAGGGTCAAAAGTCAATAATACTTGGCAATCAATGAAATGCTGTATGACATGGTTGCAGTCAAACTCCAACCAAAGAAGCCCCTTGATCTCCTTTTTGTCTATAAAAGACTCAAACCCCACAGCCTATCATCCAGACGTCATTTAGAAAGATATGATTGATAGTCATCTTGTTTTCCTTTGTATCCTTAATTTTGCCTTTTTGTAATTAATGACCAACGATCGACTGGATAAAAACAAGGTCGATCTCAAAACTTTATGCTTATTAAAGTATATTTCTTAGAATGGCTTTATCTATCAAACAATCGATTACCAAATAATGTTTATGGTAACAATGGCTGCTTATATTAATACCACTACATAATATAAGCAATCGACAATTGCTTAATGGCACCAGGTCAAGAGAATCCAGGCCAACAGTTTAATAAAGGCCAAAATATCGGTTGGACTGCTTGTTCGACTGCCATGTCTTTATTTTGCCATTGGATATCAAGCAAACTAGACAGCCAGGTTTACATATCAATTCAAAACCACTACAAATATGCACCAGTCCAATAAACACACAATTATATACCAAAAACAACGTTTAGTAGCATGCTATTACTACGGGCATAAAAGATGTATAAAGATATTGATGGCTTTTGAATTGACACAGACAAGCGCACATTGGCTAAATGATTTAGGATGCTCAATCTTATCCTTTTAGTCTTTTATACAAGACCACGTCACTTGTTGTGACGGGCAACAGGTCCCAGCCGACCAAGAGCAACCTCTTCTTTTCATCGATTCAATCGAACAGTCGTGGATTTGTAATATTCCAATGTCATTTACCCACAAACGCTCATCGGATGACCTGATGGATTCTGATGATTCCTGGGAACGTGCAGCCAATTCGTTTCGGTAGGAAGAGAGTACCAAGACGATGGGATCCTGTACACATTACACATTACACATTACACACATACACATAAACAACCATTTATTGTTGCATTAGACAGGAGCCTCCTAGCCTTTATGCTCGCCAAGCTGCTATTCTAGAGTCTCAAAATGCCAAACTCGTGTAAGTAGATCAACAAAAGATCTACACAATTAGGTTGACAACATGAATCAGTATCACAAGCGACGCACTTCAAAGACAGTTGGACAAGGCCAGATCTGACTTGGCTCTACTTGAAAAGGAGTACGAGGAAGAACATGGTCGGATGATCCAGATTAGCACAGAGGTGAGAGGAAGGCTACCTCTGTCAATTAAAATAAGAATGAGTTTTTTTTTATATTTATTTTAAATATATGATGCTTGGATAAATGCAAATGTAGTATGATGAGTCTGTGAATAGCACGGTTAGTTTAGTACAAGATATTTTTGAAGCTTCTGCCAAAGACAAAGCAGGTAAATAATAAAGTATGCACGTGTAGCATTGTCTAAGAAGTTCTTCAGCTCTTGTATCTCTTGGTACGGACAAGACCAATCTAGAGACCTACATTGCCGCAGACTCGGCTCTTTCAGAAAATATTGAACATGCTTTATATCTGTGGCATCGCCAGCTTCCAATGGCAGAATCAGAGGCAAATTTATAGATATCTTTTCTTTTAAGCACAATATATATATATGTACATTGATGACAAGAACTCATTTATTTATCTAGGATCTTTCCAAACTGGCACGATGTCCAGCAACAGAAATCGAAACAATAGTAGAGGCGTAAGTAATATTCGAGTATTTTTTTTAATACTGATATTATCTTACTGTCTATTTAAACATGGTCACAGCTACCAAACAGTCGAGTGCCTTAACGTTCAAGCCGAGGCTACATGCAAGGGATACGAAGCAAAGATGCAGACTATAGAACGTGAACTTCATAAACTCAACACTCTGCCTCAATTACTACCCATATTAAAGTACAGTAATTGTGATTTATACATCTAGTACTGAGAAAAAAAACTATGCAATTAACCTGCGCATTCCAGATCGTCTATAGCATCCTGCCAAGAGGAAACCAGGCGCAGTCATCAAGCTTCCGTGCATACTCAAGAAAACGAACTAGAGCCCATACTACAAAGGATCAGTAGTCTTAGCATTCGATCACCATTGACAGAGACTAATATCCGCAAAGACTACAAGACCATGGAAGAATTATCCTTGGATCTTGAAAAGGTATAAACTCTTTTCTTGTATACATCTTGTTTATTATGTTTATCTCTAGATATTTCAAGCATTGCTCAATCAAAGGGCATGTCAACAATTGCTGTCCTTTAGCTATGAAATGGATTCCAAGCACCAAATAAAACAACAGCATGTGTTTCAGGCCTTAAAAGAAGAGCTAGAAGAAGAATATGCTACCCACCGTACTTTTCTGGTGAGTTGGAATAAAAACCATCCGTTATTTTCTAGAACTCTAGTAATCTAATGTATAACAGGAGAAGGCAGGTGGTTTTGATCGGCCAGATGCAGATTCCCAAGCTTTTTTGGAAGCTACTGATACAATGAAGTGGATCGAAGCCCTGCTGGGATCTGAGCAAGACACACAGATATCAAAGGAGTCAATAGTCGACAAGGTCAGACTTCTTTTACAACAAAAAACCGATTGGTACACCAAATGGCTGGGAAGTCTTGACCAGCATATGGACATTGTTGATAAACTGTAAGATACGATATATGCACAGATATTGATATTTGTTATTTACGCACATACTTTCTGAAAAAGGGATGAAGCCGAGAAACGCATGTCGGATACACTCTACAGCAACTCTATTTCTACAAACGAGTTGATATTACTCCCACAGGTCAATAACCCAAAAAAAAAGTGAGCCCTATTGACCTGGTCTTTAACACCGTATTATTTTTGTAGCAATATACCGAGATGCAAAAGGATCTAGAAAAGTGTACAAATGAACTTGAAAATGATGTTGCCGAATTGGAAGAGGTAGATATGCCAAAATAATGTGTGTAAAATGTACCCACAGATATTGACGCTACCTGTCTCTGAATATTGTTTTTAAGGAGCTTGAACCCAGTACTAGGTTTGAAAGGAAAAAAGAACTTTTTACATTGTTCTTTAATGACCCAAAAGAATTTGAAGCTCGTGTTTCTTCTGCACCTAATCTATGATCACCATTTCTTTTCTTTTTATTATTATTATTATTTCTTAATATCGATAGACGCAATATCATTACTAAAATTGCAACCAAAACTATAATTCAATACCATATCTATTGCAAAGCGAAATCACACGACTGGGCCAAGGTGTATTTTTGGCACAATATTTAAAATTTGACCCAGAATATAGAGAGTAGGTTTAAACAGAAAGACAGAAAGTCAAGGGCTTGGTATCTTGTACCTCCTTTTAATATCCCAGAAATAAAGTTGCTGAATTCCAGGTGATTCGAGAATTAGTGTTGGTCGACAAAGCTTTTTTCTATAAATATATTCTTATATTCTCAGTAGGGAGTATCTCAATAATATCTAGTTGGCTAAAACAAAAAAAGAGAGAGAGCTAATCAAATAGCCAACTTTTGGTTTAGTGTTGCAAGATAAAATAGACTAGATAGCTTGTAAGATATATATATATTTATATATTACGCTTTAAACATCAACTTGAAATTTAAATAAAACCTTGTTTTATAACAAAGTATTCCAGAAACAATTATCTATAGTAATCATCTAAAACAAATTATCTACAAAGGGTCCGGACCAAATTATTTAGGGGTTTTCTTAATATCTCACAAAAGCTAAAAGTCTTTTTTATATTTAATCATGTAATAAATGGTACACAGCTCATAGAAATCCCCAAGATTCATAGAGACTATAAATGTATCGATTTTATAGTGATAAGAAAAAGAGAGATTATATCTAACAAGTAAATGTGTAAAGTTATTTGTCTTGCAAACAGCCAATCGATAGTCAATGTAAAGACAGTATATTCTACAATTATTTACTGCCACCATTTTCTAGCTTTATTACAAAGCCTCCTTCAACTCGTTTAGATTGACAGGGTTGTGAGGCGTCATTCTCAAAAGATTGTCATCAAGACCCAACATGTTTTCTATTGGGCCGAGGCATCGACTGTTAGGTGCACACCAAAATATCCGAACCAAGATAATATGTGCAAATTTCTTTTGAGGTATATGGTTTGTTAGTATCTTGTAAGGGAAATAAGAATACTATGAGAGTGTTGTTTATCGAAGAAAGAATATAATGGTGGTTCATATAGTTATTATTCTAGTTCCCTTGTTCTATTAATCTCTATTGTGCAATGGTTGGTTATCACTGTTGAAGTGTGAAGTGTACGTGTGCCTGGTGAGTAACTGTTCCTGAGATGTTAACTTGCCAGGGTCATTAGCAAGTAGTAACCGGAGATCGGTTGTGGAGTCTGTATTTCACTCAACTGTGGTGTGTATACCACATTACCCCCTTCCAGGTTGAATAACCGTTTCGCAGAGGTTGAGCTACTTTAAACTGAGAGGACCATGTTAGCGTCTTGTGCGTTTGCTTTGGCGTGTAGGTGTATGCTGCGTGGTGCGGCGTTTGCTAATGAACGTTGCATTGACTGTGCGTGTCTGATTTAGTAGTGTCTTGTCTGTTGGTGTTATACCAAGTCGATCCCAATAATCCGCGATAGGTTTAGGGCTGCTAAAGGATTCTGGGTCTTGCCATGTATCATCCTTTTCTTCATAGCCTTCCCATCTAACTCTATATTCGTATTTTCCTTTGGACAGTTCTCTGTGGGCTAAAATTGCTCTGACTGTAAAGTACTCTTTACCAATTTTCTGGACTTCATCAAGTGAGACGAGTTTGTCCTATGAGATTAATTTGAGTTGTGAAGGTGGATATTCTCTGGGCATCAGCAGTCCTTGTTCATCCACGAGAACGTAAGAACCTCCCTGTTTCTCTCTGACTACAGTATATGGACCTTGATATACTGGTTCCAGTTTACCAGGTTGTAGTTCTTTAATCATGACTTGGTTATTAGGAGGGAATTGTATCATCCTGTACTTATTGTCAAACTTGCCATTTTGTGCATTAGTCATTGCTTTTGCTCTTTCAGCGATTGCCAGAAATACAATGTCTGCCATGTCTTTGATGCGTTTTTGCAATTTGTCTTCTTTGAGAGTTGGAACTGATGGATCATCGGCGTACCTTTTGAAACCGTTCATTGCTCTGGCGAACATGGGGTTGTAAGGAGCCGTTCCATTACGCTTTGTTACTTTGTCATTCATTGCTAGCTGTATACTAGGCACATAGAGGTCCCAATCTCGAGTCGCTCCTTTTATGCATTTCTTTATAGCATTCGTTGATGTCTGTACCCATCGCTCGGCGACGCCGTTTGCTCTAGGGTGATAAGGGGTAGCTAGTCTGTAGTCAAACCCAGATGCTTCAGCTAGTTTCTTCATAAGTGAGTTTACGAACTCTTTGCCATTGTCTGATTGTAGGTATCTAGGGAATCCGAAATTACAAAAGACGTTGATTATAGTGTTCACTACGGTGTCCTGTGTCTTATCAGGTATTGCACGTAATACACAAAATCTTGTGCAAATGTCTACCATTACGAGTAAGTAGTTATTACTGTTATGTGAGGTGGTGAAAGGACCGGCGAGGTCTATAGCCCAATGATCGCATGACAAATACGCATGGATTGGTCTTAGAGGATGATAACCTTTCTTTGCTATGTTATACTTTTGGCACTCTATACAGCTTTGTACTACCTTGACAGCATCTCTATGTATGTTTGTCCAGTGCATGCCTTCATTATGAAGTGAGTTGGTTATGGTGTCTGCTCCAAAGTGTCCGAAAGCATGGGCTTTGGTGAGAAGGTCTTCTATTTCAATCTCTGGTGGTGTTAGCATTTCATTGTAATTATTGTTAACTAGCGTTTGTTGTCTGTTTATGACCATTTTTCGGCCACTACCAGTTTCTGCGTAGTCATTACCCCCTTCCAGCTCTTTATCCGTAGGAAAAAGGCGTGATAATTGGTCGGGTAGGATGTTGTTGAGACCAGGAAGATGGAGTACCTCAAATGTATATTCGAGTATAGTGTCTAGCCAGTTTATCATCATAGCATTGGCTATCTTTTGTGTGTGTATATATGTGAGGGCTTTATGGTCGGTGTACAGCGTGAACGGATTACCCCATAGGTACTCGTGGAACTTGTTCAATGCGTATATGACAGCTAGCAGCTCACGTTTAGTCGTAGAATAGTTTCTTTCACTTTTAGATAAGGCTCGTGCCATAAAACCTATATGTCGTGTCTCTCCATTAATGACTTGGTAGAGTACAGCGCCTATGCCTACGTTGGATGCGTCTGTCGCAACACTGAATGGATATTTCAGGTTCGGGTAACACAATATCGGTAGCTTAAGTAGTATTGCTTTAAGGTTGTTGAAACTATCTTCTTGTTCTTTCGCCCATAGAGGTGTTAGATCTCCCTCGTTGCGAAGTCTATCCAGAGGGGCAGTGAGTAGAGATACATTAGGTATATGCTCTCGGAAGTAGCTTATGACACCAAGAAAACGTTGTATGTTTTTTCTGGTGCTCGGCAAAGGCCACTCTTAAATATTGTTGACTTTTCTTGAATCCAAGGAAATGCCTTTCTCTGATACACAAAAACCAAGTAGGAAAACTGCTCTTTGTGCAAAGTGACACTTCTTTAGATTTAATATAAGATTAACCTCAATGAGTTTTTCTATTACAGCTTTGACATGCGTTGCGTGTTCTTTCATGTTGTGAGAAAATACTACAATGTCATCAACAAACGTCATAACAAACGGGGTGTCTTTGAAGGCAATGTTCATAACCCGCTGGAATTTAGATGAGATGGGCTTAAGTCCAAAGGTACAACCGCGGAACATGTATTTTCTTCCTTAAAAGGTGAAAACTGTCTTTGGTCTGTCTGCCTTGAACACCTCAAAACGATGGAAACCACTCGTCAAATCAAGGGTGGTGAATATAACCGCTTCTTTGAGAGTATGGAATATGTCCCTTATAAGTGGTAAGGGATATCTATCTTCCTTTAGTAGTTTATTGATATGTCTGGGGTCTAAGCATGGTCTTCTATCCGTGTAGTTGCCAAACACATCCTTTTTAAGTGCCAATGTAATCGGACTATTCCAAGACCTATCATTGAAGGCTATCTCGATTGTACCGTTTGCTAACCAATTTTCTACTGTTTCCTGTATTCTGGCTTCATATACTACAGGCAGAGGGTATTGGCGTCTAAACGACGTAACTCCCTCGGGCGTGTCGATATGAATAACCGATTCAGGTATTGTGCAAAAAGAAGTTGTATGTATACATCTATTTTCTTCTATGGCTAGCTCTAAAAATCTCACAAATTGTTCTTGTTCTTCACATGTACCCGCAGGCGAATTATTTGGTTCTGGTACATCATTAGGGATGGTACTTCTTGGTGGATCTGTCTTTTGATCATCCCAAGATGTCGCCAAGTTAGTTATAGCCATACCCAGTCTGGGCATCAAGTTTGTGCCGATGGTCATATGAGTGTCCATGGCTAAACTCATGACGACAAAAGTGTGCTCTAGTTTTTGTTTCTTGTATACTAGCTCTACGTTCTCTACTGTGCCTAAATGTTCTGCTACACTGTTCTCTGATGCCAAATAAATATTTTGTTTGTCTAAGTGACTTTTGATAATGGGCAGAGAAAGTGAAGAAGCAAGTTTTGGAGAAAGAAACGATGCATTCGCACCTGAATCCACCAGTGCCCACACACGGTTACTCTGGACAATTATAGGAACATAGGGTGATCCACGCGGAATAGGTGACATCTCGAACTTGTTCTGACAACTGCCTTGCTAAGATATATTCAGTTGGATCAAGTCCCCCTCCATTCTGTTGCTCACAGCACTGGCACGGTTGACAAACATTATGCTGTGATTTTCTAGAATTGAGGCTTTCTTTTTTGCCTCCTGGTATTCATGGCATTTCTGGCATTCATGTCCTGAGACATATGGAACATTCTTGCAACAGTGACAGAGATACGTTCTTCTAGGCGCTTCATATGTTGACGCTCTGCTATCTTTGTCTTTCTTTCTGGCTATTTTCTCATTGCCATTCTCCATACTTTCCTTTGTCGAAGCTTGGTCCGGGGTTTCTTGAGTTGCCAGGAATGGTGGCCAATTGTTCTTGATGCTGACGGTATGGTTTGCCTCATTGCGCATTGCCATCGAGATGTTGGGTTCGGCCATGACTTTGGATGAGAATCTTGGTACCTTCTTTTGTTCCGTGTTCATCTGTTGTCCTAAGGCCAAGATGTCGACTTGCTGATCGTCACTGTTCTTCTCTAGTGGTTCTGGCATGACATGGTCTTCCCTGATGAGGCTGTTTCCGTCTGCACTAATGTTTCGCTGGTTGTCTTTGGAACTGACTAACGAGGTGCTTGTAATATTGTTTGATATTTGTTGAAAAGTAAATATAGTAGAAAAATACAATTAACAGTAAAAAATGAGGTATATGGTTTGTTAGTATCTTGTAAGGGAAATGAGAATACTGTGAGAGTGTTATTTATTGAAGAAAGAATATTATGATTGCTTATATACTATTAATCAAATTCCCTTGTAACTAAAGTCCCTGTTGTGTAATGGTTGGTTATCACTGTAGCAGTGTGAAATGTACGTGTGCCTGGTGTGTAACTGTTCCTGAGATGTTGACTTGCCAGGGTCATTAGCAAGTAGTAACCGGAGATCGGTTGTGGAGTCTGTATTTCACTCAACTGTGGTGTATATACCACAGTAGCGACAGTGAGGTAGCATAGCTTTGGAGCGAGCTAGGATGAGAGCGTTAAAGTCACCACCAAGGTGGATGCCGGGTTGAAGCGGACGGGGATTAGGGACGGCGGAGATGTTAAGAAAGACAGCAGCTTCACCCCGAAAATGGTTAATTGTACCTACTTGTACAAAAAATAATCCCTCTTGAACAGATGCACGGGCCAGCCTATATTACCGAAAACATAAACATAAACTAATCGCCGTTCAAAGATGTACTCTGTCTTTAAAGTTATCACTAAACCGATAAAAACCAACCTTTGACATGATGTCTAATGCTCTACTTCTTTACTTCCATTATTTAAAAGCTTTGATTTTTAGAGTAATATACTTATTTATGCCATGCCCAAATATACTCCCACACTGGATTACGTCATCACCAAAATTCGTGGTGACCTCACACCTGCAAAATATTTGTCTATAAAGACAGGGGCTTTGGGCGCGTATTGTTGTTTCTGTTTCCTTACTTTTCTTTCCGTTACCATTTCACTTTCTCAAGGCCATGTCAAGGTAAGCAAATTTTCACTTCATCTACTCCTAGTTTAGTGAACTATGGTTCCGCCTTTACGATGGACGGACTTTTAATGATGGATGGATGTGTTTTATGATGTTTTTGAACCATCAAACTAACGTGTCATTCAGATGTAGTTAACACATGATGGTGTCAAAAAAAATTTCAAACCAAAAACCGTCTACTCTACATGCTACTGGTAACTATTCAAATGACCTGTCAAAAAGCGCTAGCAAATGCGTGATGTCTAATGACCCTCATTTCACCCTCCTAGCTCATTCCCAAGCCTGACACGGTTGTCTCAATCCCTGGCAGCTGTTCACATGAGGCTAAAACAAGACCGCCACTCTTTGTGATATTGCCTTCAGCAATTTACATATTGAGTAACAATTATACAAGGCAGCCGCAAGACTTATTCCTTATGGACCAAGGAAATCAGAAGTCCAGAAGCCAGTAGTACAAATAAACAAACTCCAATAATAAAATAAATCAAGCATACTCTACAAGCAGAGATTACCTTTAGTCCAAAAGTCCAAATTGATAGTCAAGCATCTTCCATTCCAGAATATATCTGAATCAAAGGATTTCATATTAAGGATAAGCAAGATATCCCCACGTACCAAGTGTCAACAGTAGTCAAGAAGATAGCTTCCATAGTCTTTCAATTGATCCACTCCTCATCAACACTGGGATATTGTTGGTTATTGTCAGGATGCTATTATATCCTTGCCTACTACCTTTCACGATCTCTTGATGCAAGCCAACCAAGAGTGTATTCTTTCTGGTGAAATAATCTTTGGTTACAACCGTAAGTCTCCGTTGAAAACAGTTCATATTATCGGCGGTCAATTACAACTGCTATATGGTTATTGATTGCAATATGCCGCTCACCAAATGGCCAATAGAAAACCGAGGGGCACCTTCCGTTACTGACAATAAATCACTCCATGGTCTGCTGGGCTACTCGATCGAGGTGACCTTATTCCGATGGCCTGCTCTTAGACGTCAAGAGTTTCTGAGCTCCCATTCACGGTGGTCAAGGCTGGTCATGATGCGCTCTGTTGGTTCCGCTGGTCGCCTCTCTTTATCATACCAACTGTCTGGAATTCCGGTGGACTCAAGAGCATGGATGTGATTCGGTTGTACTGGTTTCCGTTGCCAGTGGGATAGGGTGGGCGACCGGTCAGTTTTTTGGCCGGTGAATCACTCCATGGTCTGCTGGGCTACTCGATCGAGGTGAAGATATTCCGAATGGCCTGCTCCTAGACGTCAAGAGTTTCTGAGCTCCCATTCACGGCGGTCAAGGCTGGTCATGATGCGCTCTGTTGGTTCCGCTGGTCGCCTCTCTTTATCATACCAACTGTCTGGAATTCCGGTGGACTCAAGAACATGGATGTGATTCGGTTGTGCTGGTTCCGTTGCCAGTGGGATAGGGTGGGCGACCGGTCAGTTTTTTGGCCGGTGAATCACTCCATGGTCTGCTGGGCTACTCGATCGAGGTGAACATATTCCGAATGGCCTGCTCCTAGACGTCAAGAGTTTCTGAGCTCCCATTCACGGCGGTCAAGGCTGGTCAAGATGCGCTCTGTTGGTTCCGCTGGTCGCCTCTCTTTATCATACCAACTGTCTGGAATTCCGGTGGACTCAAGAACATGGATGTGATTCGGTTGTGCTGGTTCCGTTGCCAGTGGGATAGGGTGGGCGACCGGTCAGTTTTTTGGCCGGTGAATCACACTCCATGGTCTGCTGGGCTACTCGATCGAGGTGAAGATATTCCGATGGCCTGCTCTTAGACGTCAAGAGTTTCTGAGCTCCCATTCACGGCGGTCAAGGCTGGTCATGATGCGCTCTGTTGGTTCCGCTGGTCGCCTCTCTTTATCATACCAACTGTCTGGAATTCCGGTGGACTCAAGAACATGGATGTGATTCGGTTGTACTGGTTTCCGTTGCCAGTGGGATAGGGTGGGCGACCGGTCAGTTTTTTGGCCGGTGAATCACTCCATGGTCTGCTGGGCTACTCGATCGAGGTGAAGATATTCCGAATGGCCTGCTCTTAGACGTCAAGAGTTTCTGAGCTCCCATTCACGGTGGTCAAGGCTGGTCATGATGCGCTCTGTTGGTTCCGATATCCGCCTCTCTTTATCACACCAACTGTCTGGAATTCCGGTGGACTCAAGAGCATGGATGTGATTCGGTTGTACTGGTTTCCGTTGCCAGTGGGATAGGGTGGGCGACCGGTCAGTTTTTTGGCCGGTGAATCACTCCATGGTCTGCTGGGCTACTCGATCGAGGTGAACATATTCCGAATGGCCTGCTCCTAGACGTCAAGAGTTTCTGAGCTCCCATTCACGGCGGTCAAGGCTGGTCATGATGCGCTCTGTTGGTTCCGCTGGTCGCCTCTCTTTATCATACCAACTGTCTGGAATTCCGGTGGACTCAAGAGCATGGATGTGATTCGGTTGTACTGGTTTCCGTTGCCAGTGGGATAGGGTGGGCGACCGGTCAGTTTTTTGGCCGGTGAATCACTCCATGGTCTGCTGGGCTACTCGATCGAGGTGAACATATTCCGATGGCCTGCTCTTAGACGTCAAGAGTTTCTGAGCTCCCATTCACGGTGGTCAAGGCTGGTCATGATGCGCTCTGTTGGTTCCGCTGGTCGCCTCTCTTTATCATACCAACTGTCTGGAATTCCGGTGGACTCAAGAGCATGGATGTGATTCGGTTGTACTGGTTTCCGTTGCCAGTGGGATAGGGTGGGCGACCGGTCAGTTTTTTGGCCGGTGAATCACTCCATGGTCTGCTGGGCTACTCGATCGAGGTGAAGATATTCCGAATGGCCTGCTCTTAGACGTCAAGAGTTTCTGAGCTCCCATTCACGGTGGTCAAGGCTGGTCATGATGCGCTCTGTTGGTTCCGATATCCGCCTCTCTTTATCACACCAACTGTCTGGAATTCCGGTGGACTCAAGAACATGGATGTGATTCGGTTGTGCTGGTTCCGTTGCCAGTGGGATAGGGTGGGCGACCGGTCAGTTTTTTGGCCGGTGAATCACACTCCATGGTCTGCTGGGCTACTCGATCGAGGTGAAGATATTCCGAATGGCCTGCTCCTAGACGTCAAGAGTTTCTGAGCTCCCATTCACGGCGGTCAAGGCTGATCATGATGCGCTCTGTTGGTTCCGCTGGTCGCCTCTCTTTATCATACCAACTGTCTGGAATTCCGGTGGACTCAAGAACATGGATGTGATTCGGTTGTGCTGGTTCCGTTGCCAGTGGGATAGGGTGGGCGACCGGTCAGTTTTTTGGCCGGTGAATCACACTCCATGGTCTGCTGGGCTACTCGATCGAGGTGAACATATTCCGATGGCCTGCTCTAAAACGTCAAGAGTTTCTGAGCTCCCATTCACGGCGGTCAAGGCTGGTCATGATGCGCTCTGTTGGTTCCGCTGGTCGCCTCTCTTTATCATACCAACTGTCTGGAATTCCGGTGGACTCAAGAGCATGGATGTGATTCGGTTGTACTGGTTTCCGTTGCCAGTGGGATAGGGTGGGCGACCGGTCAGTTTTTTGGCCGGTGAATCACTCCATGGTCTGCTGGGTTACTCGATCGAGGTGAAGATATTCCGATGCTTGTTTCTAAACGACAATACATGCTTTGAAATGATGTTTTTAATTTACAAAAGTATAGTTTCAATAAATATACAATACAAACAAACAGTTAATATTTAATTTCGATAAGTTGAAATGGTTTGTTTGATGTGCGATTGTCAATATTAGAAATTTTGTCTTGAAACCTGAGAAAATGACAAACAAAGGTATATACTTGTAAGCATTCTGCAACGAATGCAAAACTCACTGTAATTCCAGACATGTATATGCATTATATTCAAGTTACCAAGTGTTTAGTTATCAAAATACAAATTTTATTACTTGTTTCTTGAGTGCTGGCAGCTTATCTTCCATGGAAAGGCAGTATACCTTACAGACACGAATTGGTATTATCTTTTATTTTTTGTGCACAATTCTTAAACGGTTTGGTTTGATTGATCAATTAGATCTTAGTTTGAAAAGATCATAGTGATGGTTCAAAATACGTACTATGGATTCAGATCTTGATTATTTGATGAACACTCTAAAAATTTAAAATCAAACTTTCCTTTATAAATTTCTAATATTTCTCCCTTGCGAAATTTGGCGATATCTTATATAAGTGGATATTTTCTTGAGTATTTGGGATATTCTTGTAGAATGTCAAAATAATCTTTCAAAAAAAATGTACATGGTTCATATTGTTTGTGTTCCCATTCAGCACGATAAGTGGTTCAACCTATCGTGACAAGGCACACTCCCAGACTATAATACAGTCTTTGCGTACTTGGATTTTGTTTGCCAAGACAATTAAAGTGGTACTTTTTGTAATCTTTATGTCAAATATGAGTATTATCATTATTCTGAGAGCTGAACTTTGACTCTTCACCTTTGAGCACCTTTTATTAAAGACTTTTAACAAGCAATACACTCTGAAATGTGCTCCTTAGGTCGCAAATTGTCTGCAAGAGTCACACATAAATTAGTATTACTTTTATTCAAACCCCTATCAATGGCCTTTGAACAAACATATTTCTCCATATCTTCTTTTACTGAATGTACCATGTCAATCAAATTCTGATACCGATTTTTCTTCAAGTTTAAAATGAAAAGTCTTTGGTCTCTAGGTGTAAGTAGTCTTGGCATTTCTGAATTTTCTTTTTCTGCAAAAATTCTAGTTTCCTTTTATCTCGCAAGAGCACAAGTAATTGTAGACGTTGATACCTTGTGGCAGGAAATGTTTGCAACCATTATTCCACTCATGCCAAAACCAATCATTATTTTTTTTTCTTGAATTTGAAAGTTTTTTGAAAGCCCTGTTGGATCGTGTGCTTTGGACTTTTGGCATAATGTTAAAGATGATGGAATCTTAAGAGATTTAGAAAACCAAAGTATAAAGGTATGCTAAGAAATGAATAATTGGGATTGAATCGTAAATATCTCTGTCCAGACCTTGTAGTTGATCTAAAGGTTTACAAGTCTTTATTTGTGGCACTGTCATTTCTTGCAACAAGTCTTATTGTGTAATCATTTGGGCCAAATGTAATTCCAAGAGTATTCAATGTATCCATACTGCAGTACACAGGGTCTCCAGCCGTATCTCTTCCAGGCTCAATCGTATATCGAGCAAGAGTGCGCACCATAACAGTAAAAATTTCTACTTCTGCCTATAAATTTTGTCTTGCTTAATTGGCTTATAGACGGATTTAATTAAAAGACATCTCTTACCAGATAAATACCAGGGCAAACACGTCTTTGGTCCAAAAGACAAATAATCTTTTTAATATATACCATTCGAATCCTTGAAAGAACAATACTGACCTTCCCCACCCAAAAGCATACATATCACGATCCTCAATTGCACCATTGGCCGACGCAGACCATGTACGCATGTCACCCAAGAACCTTTCTGGGATAAACTTCTCGGGCTCACTAAATACTTCGGGTCTCATATGCATTGAATACATACTGCTTATAAGAACAGTATCTTTTGGGATAAAATACCCATGAAACTCAACTTGATTAAAATACCATATAAGCATCTAAAATGTGGCACTTTATATATTTAAATCCTGCAAGGAAAACTTACTGTCTTTGGTTGAATAGCGAGGAATTCCAAAATTTACCGAACTTCTAAAACGAAGGTTTTCTCTCAAGACTGCAACAACATACGGCATCTCTTCTCGATCGGTAAAAGAGGGAAGCCGTCCATATTTTGTAACAATTGCATCAATCTCGGCACACATCTTTTTTTGGATGTCAGGGTAATGAGGCAATATGCCAAATAGCCAAGACATTGACAAAGATGTAGTGTCTCCACCGGCACTAATTAAATCACCTATTTTCATATTAGCTATCCACTATATAGCCACCAGCATCATACTTGCTTAGTATCACAAGGATATCCAAATCATCTAGGTCATATTCCTCTTTAAACTTCATCATATGTTTGGCAAGGCAATCGGTATCTCCATTCACTGCATCATTAATCAATTTTTTTAAATCTTCGTCTCGGTGGTTAACCAGCTTTTCCCTCGAAGTTCCATGGTACAGATCTTCAATCCACGAGAGACCGGGAAAAAAAGAAGCAATATCCCCGGAAAACCCAACCAAGAGATTTCCTTCTTCTGTGTCTCGAATGAGCTGCCTTATAAAAGGATCTTTTGGAGACTGGGTGGTTTTTCCAAATACGGCCTTTAACATTGTATTAAATGTAGTCATCTGCAAGCTAATCAGAGGGTTTACAGATCCCTGCTCTTCTGTAGCCTTTCTCAGAATTTCAACCGTGCTGTCGGCTATGACTTCAATAGATCTCTGCAGTGGATCGACAAATTTTGGGGATAGGACCATAAGAGCTTAACGTAATTTTTTTTTTCAAATAAATTTTTTGGTGCCTTGAAATCCAACTAGCTTTTGACTTTAATGCTTACCAACAGTTCGACTATTTTTCCATTTATTATTGGGCTGGCTAAACACGATACCTCTGAGAATTTAAAAAGATTACTACCGACATTATAAACAACACAAAAAACTACCTTCCACCTTTGCTGTACATTTCGTAGGAGAATTTTTGTGGGTGTCGTCCAGAAGTATTGATACCATTTCGAACAAATAGGTCATGGGCTAGCAAATGGTCATTCAAGACAACCCAACGCTGATTTCCCATTTGGAGACGAAAGATGGGGCCTATAATAAGCGATTACACTATTTAGTATACATTTTAGATCGATTTATCTCGAAACATACCTAGTTCTTGATGCCATTTTTCTAGTTGAAAACTAGGACAATTTCCCAAGGACATCAAGTGGCCTTTATATATATATAATAAATATATTAGTGCCTTGAAAATAATTATCAGAGCTAACGAGTTATTTATCAGCGTCTAATACCAATATAAGGATATCTTTTGGATGGCATAGGTATGTTTTTGCACCCTTTTTTATACCATGGATCGTTTTCTTTGTCTTTCTGTGCAGAAATTGAGTACAGGTCGTAGAAATACTTTGCAACAAAGCCCAACATAAAAATCCCAAGAATTGGCGCCGTGTGCTTGGTGCCTTTGAGTTTTATCATTTTACTATCCATGGAGTTTTGCTGCTGAGGCTCTATTAGAAAGAGAAGAAGAAAACAAATTGTGAATTTTTAATAACTAGTTATTTAAAGGGACAGAATCAAAGATTAGTTTTTATGTAAAGTGAAAACAACTAAAAGTAGAATAAGCATTCTACTGAAAGTTTAAAGAAAATAGACTTTGTGTGTTTTCGATAAAAAGGCAGTATGTTAACCATGCTTAAATATAGTTTCAACGATGCATTTGGTTAGCCAAAGGTTACTTTTTACCAGAGGCAATATTACATACCTATCAAGAATCCGCGATTTATAAGTCAGAGGCAAGAATTCACTTGATCAAATGATGAATTAGGCCAGTTCGATTCAATTCAATTCTGGGATGTTATGCAGAACAAAAGGCAAAAGCGGTCAAGTTGAAATGCGATTTTTAAATTGTCGTGAATATTGGATTTGGCTCTTGGTTATGCAGTATTCTACGCCAATGCAATAAATACTTGGTTTATCGATTAGGTATTTCAAAGGATAAAATACGAATCCATCTATTGATATTCAAGAATCTGCAAATGTTTCAAAAACAGCTGAATATGCAACAAGTGCTTATGTTTTGACTTTATATTAACATGCTTCTATGCACAGGACCTATATTCTACATTGTTTACAAAGGTAGGCTATAATGGGATAGACCCATAATATACAAGCTCAAAGAAAACAGCCAGAATAAAACAAAAAGATAAATAAACTCGATATATTTTAAAACGTCTTCAAAAAACTTGAAAACCTTTTGAGCCAATACGCCAACAAGAAATACCTTGCAAAGAAATCCCCAGGTGCTAATTTGGTACTGCTGGTACCAACAACAGAGACAATAACCTTTATCATAAGGAGAGACAGTATGCTAATAAAACGACATGTATCCAAGAGACTAAACGTACTAATGAAGTTCTTGGTTTAAAAAAGTACAAGAAAACATTCTATCCAATACCCAGAATACACCAGGACACTTGTTTATCTTGTGCTTTGTATTTTTCAAGAGAATCAAATTATAAACTCAATTCTAACAAGCCAAAAACAGTCTTGTTTTTATAGACCACGCACAATCATATATACTCATAAAGTTTATTTGGTTTCATATCAATATCTACAAGCTTTCATCAACTATAAAGCTCAGTTATAGAATATTTTGATTTAATATGGTTTCTGCAAATATTTCCAAAGGCTTTATATATCAAAGCAAATGGGCTCTAAATAGTGTATATAGTCTAATATACAAAGTGCAAAGGAAATAAAGACTAGAACCAAAAGGATATCTAAAAATGGTTGCTCAGAATATAAGCACTGTTCTCTAAATCCTGATATTTGTAAATAGGCGAAGCGGCAAATAACAAAAAATAAATCTTGCTAGAATCTCAAGCCATCACCTCTTTTTTAATACGAATTTTTTAAGCTTAGAGAACAAGAATTGTATTTTGGTAGTAAGCTGTAATTAGTAAGCTAGACATGACTTATCCCTGTTCACTGTAGTCAACCAAGGCAAACAACAATTAAATCATTTTAAATAGACGGTTGATTATTAGTGCAATTGATTGGTTTTTAATAAAGCATTGCAATAGAAAAAGAAATACAATTGATATATGATGATTATTGAAAGTAAGGAAAGTATTATCCCACTACTCTAGGTAAATAAAGAAAGCAAGATTCAAATAGCTAAACATTTTTCAACATGAAAAATTAAATGCTTATGCCAAGAGAATTATTATTTTTAACTATGGTAGCTTGTCGGATTAAAAGTTCTTGATAATGGCACTTGCAAGAACCTTGGCACTAAGAGAAGCGCAGGTCTTGAGAGTGGCCTCGATGCAGTTCTTGACAGTGACGGAAACATCAACGCTATAGCTTCGGGTGATATCGAGGATGAGAGGGATGTGGAACTTAGCATCCTTGATCTCAGCCTTGACGGTGGCATCAATTTCCTTGGACAACTTGGCCTCAATCTTGGGAAGCTCAATCTTGAACTTGGCGAGAATTTCGGTTTCGAGCTTGATCAAGAGGTCGAGGAATTCCTTTTCGGTGAGAGTGAGCTGACCTCTGCAGGTCTTACCCTTGAGTTCGGCTTCGATCGAGGCGTAAATGGAGGCATCAAGAGAGGCAGAAAGGGTGGCTTCAATCTTGGCCTGAACGGATGCAGAGGTAGAAGCCTTGAGAGAGACCATGCGCTTGTCATGGATGCTGAGAAGACCACCAAGGATCTTGGCCTCGATGTCAAGGGAAGCATTAATCTTCTCGGTGATGGAGGAAGACAACTTGACAAAGAGCTTGGTATGGAGCTGAGCCTTGATTTGAGCAATGACCTTGGCAGCGAAAACCTTTGTGGTGACGATAGGGTAGGTGGTTCTCTTCTCGAGGGTGTTGGAAGTAACGGCCTCGGCAAAGGAGCTCAAGTCGTGCTCAGTCGAGCGAGAAACAAGGGCATTGGCAGCAGCATCGATAAGTTCAGAGCTCTGGACGGAGTTGTAGGAGGTAGGGAGGGCGGTGGCAGTGATTGCAAAGAGTGAGAACACAACAGCGCAGGTGGAGGCAATGGAGAACTTCATGTTGAGAAGGAAGGAGTAGAGAGTGGGATTGAGAAAGGAAAGGTGATGATTTGGATGAGGTTTGGAAATACGGCCGAGAGATGGGCCTTTTATACGATTCTTTGAGAGGCTGAATGTGTTTCACGCATCTGTCAACGAAGATCTTGGTGATAAATGTAGAGTCTGTAACCAAAATACAAGCTCGTGTTAATTAATTCTTACAAAACCAGATTCTTTAGACTAGCACAAAATTAAAAATGCTAGAGTATAAGAATATGCTGTAAAAATAACAAAGTTTGTACATCTTGGCAGACGAATAGACTTGGTAAGCCTCGGGTCATAATGATCTACGGTACTCTATATTTTCCTAAATTAGGTATTTGGAGAATAGTCTCTTTAAGGATAAAGAATTAACAATGGAATAAGCATATGCTTAAATGAAAATAAATTATGTGCAACATATCCGCCTACAAATGATTACTAGAAAAAATTGAGGAGCAGTGCACTCAATTGTAGGACAAATAAAAGCGGATCTGCAGTCAAAAAAAGGTTTTGTACCTGTATTTTAAAATACCCATACAAATTTTTCCTTTTTTTTAAAAAAAAAACCAATTATGCTTGAATATTCAGTGTTTCGGTGTATATTTGGCAATCGTATTTCTTTTTATAAGATAAATCGTCTTGTCAGTTTAAAAATACCTAGATTATCGAGATTACTTTGCAATTCCAAAATCTTATGATCTTTATTCAAGTTCAAGTGTATTATCAATAAAAATCCCCGGTTATTGCTAAATTTCTAATTATTCCAAAGGACATTACAAGTCTTTAGGATCCAACAGAGATATCTGCACATCTAAACTGGTGGCAGTTTATTTATTTATTTAATAAAGATAAAATACTTTAAGAACCAAAACAATCGAATTGATTTTGACTGTCGAATACCATGTCTAAATACACACATTGAATTACTCTTCAAAATTTCACGTTTGTGTTCAAGAGACTTTATTCACTCTAGCCCTAAAGAGTATACATATTTATATTACCGCGGCTCTTTATAAAGCCTCGGCAAATGCTGTGACTATCGAAAGGGAGAAAGTATATGGTCTTAATGGAATTTGATGGATATTATAGACTAGATATTAAAGGTGTATAGAGAAATCCGACAGGTACACCAAAAATAAGGTGAAGCTAAAGATGTATCAAGCAAAAAATAATGTAGTACATTGTCTTTACATTTCAATTTTACAAAACATTTAGCAGCATTTGTCCTTTGTTTTTTTTTAGGTGACATTTCATATATGCTAAGCTAATGAGGACATGACATTGGTCTTGGGTACCACTTTATATTTTAGTCTATCAAACAACGTATTTCATTTTATAAATCTACTCTATACTTTAAAGAAGTTCAATTGACTTTATTCCCCTTGGTAGGCATAATATTTTGGCTGAGGAATTGTGCAATGGGAAAATTAAGATAAAAGGGCCTGTATTTTCAGATGTTTGGCAAAGCGATATGCAGCACCAGTAATACTAGGCAGTAGATGTCAAATGCAATCAGCATATTATCATGTGTAGAGTCCATTGTACAAAGTACTATAGTGGAACTATTTTTTTAAAAAGAAAACAAACAAAAATATCTGGACTTTGTATCAATTCTCCATTTCAAGGCATTTGTGTATATACAGGAGAGTTGTTGTGGTACCATTGATGTGCATCAAAATTAAATCAGTGTACAAATGAAGAGAAAATTATTAAGGCTCGTACAAGAAATACAGCGCCTCCTAGTTTATCCTCTAGAAAACCAGATTTTGATGGATTCTATTGGACTGTTAAAGACATGTTGGGAGTTTGTTGGCGACACAAATATATTTGGTATCGAAATAGAACACTTGCATTTATTCCATGTGGACTTCGCAAGCGCCATTAATATTCTCCACACTTTTCTACATGTGAATTTCAAGTTTCAAGTCCTATCAATAGCCAAAACTCATCCTTGCTTTTATCCAATTTACATATTGTAACATTACTCATCCTTACATTTTATCCATAGCATAAAAAGGATCCGGTCCCTATTTAGATGTCTGCGCACACATTCAATATAGTCTAAAGGGCATTAAAAGGCATATTTTAGCATAGGTTTTTTGTAGTCTAATAGTAACCATCCTTGAGTTTGTCAGCAATTGAGTGCGGTAGTTTGTGCGGATAAATAGATTGATACTATTATTATACGACTTGTGAAACTATTGGTATGTAATTCTGACCAAAGTCTTTAGCTAATGTAATCAAATAGACCTGAATATAGGCATAACATTATTTATAATTCCCATCTACTTTATTATTCGAGCAACTTGGGTCATTTATAATTATATAATTTTATGTGCGTAGAAAAGAGAGAGAAAATCTTTATGAATATATCTAAAGTCCTTGATTATTTTCAACTAGATGTATTCCCATTGTCTTTTCGGTGTAAAGTGTGAGGATTGTTAGGTTTAAAAAGCCAGTTTTAACACGTTGAAGCACAACTACTCTTGAAGCTTTGTCGAAACATTATTCCTATTTGAATTTACACAAAGACACCTCGTCTGAAGCACTATTCACCAACTGTCAATCTAATTTATTACTAGTAACTGAATCTAGCTAGCTTGCATTACAAACCACCTTAAAGTTTCTTTACTTTACAAGATGGCTTATAATAAACAGTAGATAGTTTCAAAGTTCACCATATTATTTAGACTGAATTCATAAAGTCTAAATCTTTTAAAGAAATATAAATATTAATGATATCGAGAACCTAAGCTTTAATGTCTTTTGGTACTAGATACTTAAAAGATTTATCTTGTAACAATGTCTAGTTTGGATATTTTCCAATGTTTAAATATCATGTTTTCATTGATACTTTTTATTTTATACATTTGGTAGATACATGGTTTAATTACAAAACAGAGAAAATCTCAAGATCATTTCATAGTATACTAAATTCTTTAAGAAAAAATACTATAGTAATAATGTGAGCCTAGAAATAAAAAGTGAAAAACTGCTTTATTTCTTGTCTGTGCCTGTCTTGTGCATATTCTTGGAAATCATGGCAATCATCTTGTTACCAACAATGTTGCTGTCCGAGAATCGATCTCTAAAGAAGTCGGCAGTAGCAGTAAATCGCTTCTGATATCCTTCCATGCTACCAAGATCCACACATTCTGCCCATCCGCGCGCGCAGGTAACAAACTCCATGTCATCCGAGCGAATCTCTTTGCGATACAATGCGGCTTGAATGGTTTCTTCCAGCATCATTGGACTTCTGAACAAATACTCGGTAATACCCCTATAGAATAAGCCTTGTCAACACTCTATTGAAAGTATTTGATATATAGCAATCAAAGCTATAAAGCTGAACCGGGTTTATCTTGGTTACTTACATCCACAATCTAAACAGAGGAGTTTGGCACACCATATGGTCATAGGGATTAAGCTTCAATGCGTACCAGCAGTCTACCTATACCAGCCAGCAAAAATGAGCCCCAAGCTTAGATTTGACTATCCATATTCCAATACTCACCATGGCCAAGAGTGACAGATGGGAATTTGGGATCCTAACGTCAGATGGTATGCTGGACAGAGAAAACTCGTCGAGGATCTGGTCAGACAAGAGAATGGGTACATGGTCTTTCTGGAGACCACCAAATACATGATCTCCAGCCTGTACAACCATACATGTGAGATTCCATGTCTTTTAGACAGTTGTTTTAGAAACAAAAATTACTCACGGCCTTGATCCTGGCGCGGAACTCGGTCTCTTTTTCTTGGATCATCAACTTGAACAGATCGGCAACTGATTTGGAATACTGGGCAATCTGTATTTTGGCGGTGGGGTTCATGATGGCCAGACCTTACAAGATAATAATATGGCGTGTTCAATATTGATCAGAATGGCAACTATGTACAAAACAACCTCTATAGCTATCTTACCAGCGTAGACGTGCCATTTGTTGCTATAGATACGCAAGGCCACATTAACCTTGACATTCTCAATGCCACCTACCAAGCGAGGCAGCAACCACTAATGACACACAATAGTCTTTTTCTCTTAGTCTATTTTTAAGTGTAGATCATCCAGGTAACTTACAGGAAATTGGTGGTTTGCTCTCCATGCACTTCCCATGCTAATAACACCGTAGATCAGTATTTAAGATTCTTTTTTTTGTTTGGTTTAAAATACACATTTTAACTACTAGTGCAATATACTTTACGTCAAGAATGCTGCGTGTGTAACAGCCTGAGTGTCTGCGGTGATCCTGTCGTGTTCTTCAGCACTCAAATGCACAATGTTTGACTCGAAACATTCAAGAATATCGAGAACCAATTGGTATTTCTCATCAGTAGCACGCTGGCGGATAACAACCAGAGGCTGGTTCTTGGGATCCACACCAGGACCATGCATAGAGTGACAAGAGACAATGTGAACATCACTTGGAATATACTTGACTAGTGCGTCGATTTCAGGTTGCTTCACAGAAGTCTGCAACATGATATGAATCAGATCAAGCCAAGAAAGACAGTAAATAATATTCTCCGTACCTGACCACCAACTACAGCACCAATCTTGGTTGCTAATGATTTCAGAGGGGATTATTGATCAAGTATTATCATCGATATCCTTACCAGGACCATAGGTAGACACGACATTTTCAATGTACTCTGCCTCGACAGCATACATGATCCAATCGCACCGACGGGATACATGGAACCCATCGGGAAGGACATTGATTTTGGTGTCTAAAGACAATGTCAGCCCTACTGCTCTTGACCATATTCAAACAATACTTTTAAAGTCTTCCTTGAGGGATTCGTATCTTGCTGGCAAATCACAGATATTGATACTGTTCAATAGTTACATAAAGCCAATAGAAGCCAAAGATATTTAATAAGCAAAGAGAAATGTATAAAGTGATTCTTTTTTTGTAATTCTATACTTTAAATGTTTGTCTTGACATGTATTTTTCTGTATTTGTTTGCTGCGTACTTTTTCCATCCTGCTTGTGATAGTCTGTGAGCATAGAAGCGGCCCATGCCACCTGCACCAATAATTCCAATCTCAATTGTGTCCTTTTGATTAGCCATGACTCTAGATGCAGGACATTAATACTCCAAAGTAATATAAGGATTGACTCTTTTTTTTTCTCTTTCTTTCTCGAGAACCAGCAGTCACTAGAGCTGTAAAAAAAAGGAATATTGATAATTATTTAATGAGTCTATTCTCAGGGGTCGAGAAAACAAGAGGATCACAAGTGTATTTATAAGCACACTAGAAATCTCCTGGATTCTTGTCTTGTTATTTATTTTTTTAGATTTATTATGTAAGAAATATTATATTTATTATTAATTATAATGATAATGGTAGCTTTAAAGTGTAGTGTATTAAGTAAGAAACTATAAAAGGTGCCTGCACAGTTGTAAATGATATGAATGGTATAGATGTTTAAAGTAAAGATTGGGTGGATTTGGATTTTCCAGCCTCTGCACGATCAAGGTCATCAAACTCTTCTTCAGAATAACCTTCCTCAACACCACTGTCCCCTCTCTCGTCAAGAGAATGCTTATTGATCCTCTCGTTATCGAGATCCAGCATAATGTGTTTCAGACGTGCTTCCTCAGTCGCATCCCTGTAGACCTGAACCATACACTCCATTGCTTCCCACCAAGAGTACTGTGAGGCCGACTTGATTGCATTTTTGGACATGGTTGCTCGGAGAGAAACGTCGTTGATGAGAGTAGTAATGTTAGCTTTATAGAGCTTTGCTTGTTCTTTGGTCTTTAACCCAGTGGTATCCAATAGCAACCCAGTCTTGCGATCCTGGACAAGATCTCGTACGCCTTCTGCCACGAGACCTACCACGGGTAATCCCGATGCCATTGCTTCTAGTACAACCTGGCCAAATGTCTCTGTTGTAGAAGGGAACACAAAGAGGTCTGCCGATGAAAAGGCCGTAGCAAGCTCAGTACCCTGTAGGTATCCAGTAAAAGTGACTGGGATTTCTAGTCGCTCGCATTCAGACTTGATGTCTTTATGAGCAGGACCATGGCCAACCAGCACGAGATGACAGCGTGCATGATCCAGCTGCTTATAAGCATCAACCACCAGCCCAATGTTCTTTTCGTACGACAATCGTCCCACATACAGCAAGATTGTCTTTGGAGTGTCCTGTTGACCAGTCCACTCGGCACGCAGTGAAGATGATCGATAACGAGGGGAGAATATAGTGGTGTCTACACCCCTTGGCCACAGTCGAACATTATTAAACTCATGGTGTTCCAGCATGTCCCTTGTCGATGATGATGGACAGACTGTGTAACGGCAACGGGAGTGGCAGAACAGATTCCAGCGCCACATTAAAGGTGTAAAAATCCCCAACCCAAAGTGGCCACAGTAAGTAGCGAGATTTGTGTGATACGAAGACACTACGGGAATATCCTGAAGTTTTGTGTGGCAGATTGCAAGAGCTGCAACCCCCAGCCACACAGGATCAACTAGATGAATGACATTTGGTTTGAATTCAACAAGTTTTCGTGTAAATTCAGGTCTCCACAAATTCAACTTTAGTTCAGGATACGGAAGAAACGGGATCCCGGCTGTTCCATACAACTCTGCCCCAGCATAGGTCTCCATTCCACTTTCTGGCCCAAATACTGCAACACGATGACCCCCTGCCTGTAGATGCTCCAGAAGACGTGCTAATGTACGAGTCACGCCATCAACCTTTGGAAGAAAGTTCTCGGTGACAATGGCGATGTGCATTGGGTAAAGAGAAAGAGAAGAGAAGAAAGAGACAGGAGGTATGTATGTGTGTGTATGTGTGTACACCAAGACCATCAGTCTTCTGTGACCGGAAACATATAATACCCAGCCAAGAAATACTGAATTTTATTTTATTTTTATTTTCTTGGTGGCTGTATATTTTAAGGGTAAATAAATGCGGTTAAGAGCAGATGGTCCAAGAATAAGACGGGCTCGGAAGGAATTGGGGTTTGTGTTCAAACAATGATTTGGATTATAAAGAAAGGTCTATTTTTTTGTTTTTGTTTTTCTAGGTCAATTAAGAATATTAGAGGTGCATAATTGCTTGTATAAATGGATAAATGTTGTCAGTCGTCTACTGTTTTTGTAATTGGTTTCATGGGTTTCTTGATCACTGAAACTAAAGAGATCATTATAGTCAATGAACCCCTTGAATGTGCTCACCAGTCAAAGACACATTTTGGGGAAGAAGCTTGTGACTTTCTAGATGGAACGACATGCTCCTTGTACTCTGTTTCTATTGGCAACCACGCAAATCAATGCACAACAGTGGCACCAGGACGTCCTCTTATTGGACTACCTCCAACGAATCATACAGAGCCTTGGATTATAAAGAGCAGGCATATCACTTGGTTACAGTGTTTCTACTCGAGATTGAGACGATGTTAGTTTTTTTTTTGGACAAACAAAAAAGAATGAATTGAGACACAAAAGAATAAAATTTGGGATAGAAAAGGGACTCTTAAAAGCGAAATACAATTCCCTTGAGCTCAAATTGGCACCGAGGCCACTGTATTCCATTATTCTTCCCTTTTGCCTAATTACAAACGTCTACTCCATCCCAACTTCTCAACTACCAGTTCTTTTTCCACTCTGAGCTACTGTTTGCTACCTTTTAACCCCGATACCAAAGAAATATTACACTTTCAGACAGATGCTGTGACCACTCTTTTGACTGTTCTCTCTTGAGTGTCACCAGACCTCCAAGCTCAATAAAATGCTTCCCACAAAAAAAAAGAAAAAGAAAAACAATAAAATACTGTCTTTCTCAAGTTCATTCTCTTCGTGTCAAAAGCCTAGTTGTCTAAACTAGCCTCGTTCATCCGATAACACAACTTTGTTACTACAATAATCTTTTCCTTTTTTTTCGCGAACCTCTTTCATTCATATATTTCAATGGACATAAATGAAGGCAGGTTATATTCTCCTAAACTAATTTATGTAGAATTCTCATTCTGCGTTTTATCATAAGCTTTGGTGTCTTTCTTTAAAGGAAGAAGTCGAACAACGCTTTATAGCTTCGTTACTACACATACTCTTTTGGTGGAAAATTATATCTGCCAGTTCTCTAAAGCAGCCGATGCAAGAAAGAAATTTGCGTTAATCTTAGGGGACACCTACAAAGTACAGGATGTTATACAAAATATTTTCACTGTTCCGGCAGAAAAATCTTGAGTACAACTAATTGGGTTGTGTCCGGCCCGCGACCCCCTGTCTCCTTACCAAACTGGATTCGTGTCCCCTAAGATCGCTGAAGAATTTGGTGAACAAATTTAAAACAGAATATAAAATATAAAAAAAACCCCGGAACAGCCAGTAGTGCAGAAATTATGAAAAAGCTAGAGGTAAATGACAAATAAATAAGGTGCATTAGTACCCATATAGACAACAACACGTCTTATTGTCATTAAAATACAGGTACCTGTGGCAGAAAAAGAAAAAGAAGAGTGTGATGATGGAGAGCTCAACTCTGTAAATGAAGACGATGGCTGTTCGAACAAAAGAAGTGATGATACCTCAGACGAGAACGTAGTATACGTCTTTAATAATAACGAAGCTGAGTTTACAAGTGTCATATCCTCAGACGAAGGGGTTCCTGGATACTTCAAACAATTCAAAATATTCCAAAGAAAGGCCTTCAAAAAGGCAAAAACAATTGGTCTGTTTGTTAATACAGATTTATACCAGATCTTGTAAGTATTTTTTTTATCTATTTATCTATTAACCCCTCTGCTTTAGATCTCTGCATAATATTATTTTATTGAAGAAAGGCCAGGCTTATCCTAGCATAAATATGGATGCCTTGTATAAGCAGATGTTAGAATATCATAAATGCGATACAAAGATTAAAAAAAATACGTTTGATGATACGGTGGAGATATTCAGGGTAAATAAGCTTAAAGGCTAACATGGATTTATTATGAAATCTCATATATTCCTTTTTTTAGAGCCTTGACGATGCTCCCGACAGAGACGATCTAAAAATTAGATTGTTTAAAATATTCGAGAAAGCCGAAAAAGAAGACCGAAGAACTATTGATGTTTTAATCAATTTGTACGTATTATATGCATGCAGTAAAAGGAAAACTTGCGATATTGAAATCCATAAATTAATCCAATTCTTTGTTTTAGGTTAAACAAACTACCAAATGAAGAGCAAGAGCTTATAAGCAATTTTGTTGATCCTATACTCAGCCCATTATTACAAAGACCAGAAAAAGATAAACTCTTTTTATGGTAAATGGCTTGACATGAGCTTATATAATATTATTAATGATATTAATTCTACATCTAATCGATAGGCTAGACAAAACAGTAAGCAAGAAGTACAATGTTCGCCCTGACGCTGGTTGCGTCATACTTCATGAAAGAAGAGTCAAAAGGTTTTCCTGTTTTGCTGAGGTGAAGGCAGAGTATAAGAAAAAGGATACACTGTCAACTCACGGGGACTTATTGCGGCTGGCGTTATTTGGCATGAATGAGATCAATGACAACAATGCCAAATGCATCTTGCTTGTACAGGTCATAGGTAAATTAAATCCTATAATGTTTTGTTTATAAATGTATATATATATATAATAGGCACTGTCATAACATATTATGGACAGCGATCTTAGGGGACACGAACCCAGTTTGGTAAGGAGACAGGGGGTCGCGGGCCGGACACAACCCAGTTAGTCGTACTCAAGCTTTTTCTGCCGGAACAGTGAAAATATTTTGTATAACATCCTGTACTTAATAGGTGTCCCCTAAGATTAACGTTTTAGCAAATTCAGAAATACAATGTCGCCTTTAGTTTGGAGTAAACATTTATTATACCTGTCTCATTTTTTAAAATATATATATACTACTTTTCTCTTCTTTTTACTAATATCAGCATGAAAAATATCATTTGCTCAATACATTTGTGGCCCATATTATAAGACTGAATAGCTCAAGTAAAGTGGAATTATGTACCTAGATTCAACTGAGGTTGGTCTCGCAAGGATCTCTGTAATTGTTGAAATGAGTTTAACTGTCAAGAAGATCATTAAGAATTAAATGAACCGGATCAGCCTTTCCTGGAAATAGCTTAAGCAAACCAAAAGAGACAAATTTTCACATCAAGGACAAGCACATGTGCGGGATAGCAGTCGATACTTAGAAGGTGGGTGAGCAATCAATAAACTCTCTCTGTTATGGTCTTTGCAAGGCACTAAAAACATACCAACCAAATGTACTGCGATTTGTGTTACAGGACTACACTGAGTATGCAAAAAAAAAGATCCCAACTTTTCACGGTCCAAACATTATCAAAGTTGTAAAGATCTTTTTGTTAAAAAAATATATTCAATATCCTTTATAATACAATCAAAAGCCAAGGCTACTAACATGTAACTTGGTACTAGCTCTACAAGGACAAACTATACGTGAGAGCAGTTAATGCCACCAAAAAATGGGACATTGCAAAAAGGGGAAATCTTACGCGAGATCAGAAAAGATCCAATGTTGTCCATGTTAATAATTAGGAAATCTGTTGCCACTCCTACATTGACAAACAAACTTAGGAGATTCCTTTATAGCGATCTGATATATTCACATGGAATGCCAAAAGAACCCAAGATTTCCATAGAAAACCAAAAAAAAAATGATTGGTACAAGCCAAAGCTCATCTTGATTGGAATCCCAATGACTGGAACTCAATTGTTTAGTCTAATGAAAAGATATTCAAGCCATGTGGAAGAAATGGGCTCCAAAGAGTTTTTTATGAGTAGACAACAATGATCTTTTCTTCTACAATAATCTCCCCAGTCATGAAGTTTAGAGCCAAGCTCCACAATGGTTTGGGGATGCATTTACAGCATTGGCATCGGAGAGTTAAAATTCATTTCTGGAAAAATGGACTCAAAGCCTTGGAAGAGGGGACATCTTTACTCGCTTGCCAATTTTGAACACAAGTCTGATAAAAGAAATCTTGTATTGAAAAAAAAGTCAATGTTAAAAGTAATATCAGCAGAAACAAAAGGGAATAAAAGTAATAATATGAGCTGAATCTTTTGCCAGACTGACCTCAAAGCCCAGATATTAACCTTATTAAACACATCTGGGCAAGAGAATCCGGTCAAGCAGATACAACGTATAGTCTGTGATGTCTTTGCCATGCTTAGGAAAGGGAATGGAGAATTGTTCTACAAGGATATCTAAGCCGATTAGTTTTGAGCATGTAGCGAAGATCCCAAGCAGTTGGTTCCAAAGATCAACAGACTAGATATTAATTAATAATTAATAATTCATATAACTATATGTTTTGATTGATACCCTTTCTCTAGATCTACAATTTGGACCATATTACTCAATATTCTTTACATTTTATATGAAATTAGAAAACAAGTATACATCTTCTCAATGTGTCTTATTTCCTTTTCCTTTTCCCAAACCATCAGACGTATTTTGGTAAGCTTCTTCTTTCAATCCCAAGCTTGAATAAATCCATTTGTTCTCGTAACAAAATGCTTAAAAAGTAAGCTTTAATCACTAGTGCATACACGGTAGTGATGTTAACAGCAATATCTGTAAATAGTAAGAAAATGGTCCGATACGGACATTGAATTGTTATTGAACCTTTTTGTCGGACTAGTCCGAGTGTATATCTTTATACAGTAACTTTGGGTGTTAAGCATATATTTGTGATGTTGTCCGAGTCGGAGCCACAGGCAGTCTGGTCTAGTGTGAGGAAGAGGTACATTGAGTACAAAGGAGACTTTTCCAGTAGACAGTACCACCTTAGAGACCCTGACAATATTAGTCCCGTATCAACCATTTTGAATAAAGACGCTCCTTTTTCCGTTAAGTCTAAATTTGTTGCAGAGGACATAGGTCGCTTTGGTCACTTTGAATTGTCTGATACGCTTAAACAAATTCCGTTTTACTATATTCTGTTATCTTACTATATCCCTCTCCTCGCCTCATCCCCAATCCCACTCTTACGCCGTGCGTATAACTTCCTTTTCTCGTAAAAGACCTCCAGTTCATACCGCACCGTATACAAAAGATTCGCCCGTTGCCCAATATTGCATATTGAAAAAGGTCCGGTGATTTGAGCGCCCTTGTAACAATCGCGGGTTTACGAACAAATTCTCCCAATAGACTGCAGGAACTCACTGAGCGTGCTTTATCCTTCTGGTTACTCTGATTCCAGATGGCCACTTGGATAATTATTGTTATTGAATATTTTTAATGTCTAGCCATAAAGTGTTTAGATTTGTATAAAAATCCCTGTAGATTACTTGTATCTATAGAGATTATCATTAAAATGTAAAATTCAACAGTCATTAAAAGATAAATTACTGCTTTATTTGATACAAATGGCCATCATTTTCAACATTGAAAATATTCTTGTAAAATGACAATAAACAGCCTTGAAAGCCTCTTTATATCCATGTAATTCAGCATAAAAAGTGGTTCAGTCCCACTTATATACATCCCCAGAGTATAATAGAACCTCCATTTCTCAGCCAAAAAGGATAAAGTCCATCACTCTAAATCACACTTTGCATTGCTGATTCCAATTATCTAGAGAATCATAAAAAAGACATATTGCATGAAATTATGCTCTTTAGACATGAAATAGTTTACAAGAGTTATACGTGAGGATAAAGACCCATTTTGTGCAAAGATGTGCTAATAGTCTTTACACAAACAGACTTTCCCGTCTCTTCCTTTATTGCACGAGTCAAGTCAGCCAAAGTTTGGTGCTGATTTCTCTTGAAGATTAAACCCAAAAGTCTTTGTTCTCTGGGTGAAAGTATATGTGGTCTTCCCGGACGCTCCTTGTCAGCAACAGACCCAGTTTCTTTGTATTTCTTAATAATACGAGAGATTGTGGTTGGTGGAATGTTTTGGTTTCTAGCAATGTCTGCAACTCTCATTCCACTTATCCAAAGGCCAATAACAATTCCTTTTTTAAAGTCTGAAAGCTTCGTGATCGTCTTGGTGGGTTTAGAGTCTTGTACTTTGGGCATAATGTTAAAGAGAAATGATTGTAGAAATTGCAAAAAACTAAAGAATAAATAGCCGAGATTGAATAGGCGCTGTTTCCTTTGGCATTATCTTGTTGTAAAGTGGTCATTTTATAGTATTGAAACCTCTCTACTAAGGGAGCATTCTTAAAATCTCGTTCTTAAAAGACCCAATATTTTCTCCATATAATAAACGTGGACCGAATCCTTTGTAGTTTTGAATTGCATTTTCTCCAGCAACGTCGCAGATTGTGCCATATTTGAATTCCGTGTCTGAAATATTCACCTTGACCTCAATTCTGTCCAAGCCAAACCGCATCTTCATAGCCATTAGACGGTCAACCTCTCTTGTATCAATTGGAAATTTAGTGCCAAGAATAGCAACTAGATCAACCTCTTGAGGAGTAGGGTATTCAGGAATTGGCTCTTCACCATTGTACGCATACAAAACTATTGATCAATATTATTAGATTCCACTTAATACAGATATAATGTTAATCTTACATATAATCGGAAGCGTACTGTTTGTCCAGTATACCTTTTTAGAAAACCATTTATCCTCGTTGACTGGCTGGCCTTTATGGATATATACATGGAATTTGTCTTTGTCGGATTGTGCTTTAGTATCGCCCTTTGTTTCATCTGGTGAACACAACTTGATTCCATATGTACGGCGCAGGATACGTTGGGTAATTATACGTGGGTTAGCACCAAATAGAATTGCTCCTTGCATTACAGCCCTGTTTCCATTTTCAATAACCTTGATTTGCCTCAATCTATTCTCAAAAACATCCTTGATCCGCTTTTGAAGGTATGGAGACTGACTGAACCCTCCGGTTATAAACATGGCATCAATATGTCTGCCATCAAGCTGTTCGAATTGTTTCTCAATCATACAAAGTACTTTTTCAACTACCGGGTCAAATACTTTTGTACGAATTTCATCCATTGTGAATCCATCTTTTTCACTGATATCGTCATGTCCAGCGGTGTAACATTCATTAAGCTCTTTTAGCTCGTCGGATACTTTATCATTATCATCATAATCAAACACTTTCTATAGAACAGTGGAAGATAAACATTTCATTCTCATTAGTATTTTCAACTGTTTAATATACAATACTATGTCTATTTTACCTTGAAAGAATCAAAAGACCACATGCATCTTTTCATATATTTTTCATCATAATCAGGGTACGCAGATAGTCTTTCGCCTAATAAGTCTTTGAATCGAGTGTTCAAGAATTCTGAGCCGCAAGAACTGCCAGTTCCCATTGTGATTTCCTTTAAACCTTTTTCTCCAAATGAATCATCCTTTTCGAATACGGCAAGGTTTACAGCCCCACCACCAGCATCGCAAATCATGTAAATGTTTCTGCTAGAGAGACCTAGTTCAGGAGATGTATGCTCGGCATACAAGGCAGCTGCTACAGCTTCATCGACAATTAGCAGTCTATCTGGTGCATCATCTTTTTCGATAAACTCGGATAATATGGCAGCATCTCTCATTATATTCTTTGATTCCTCGGACCACATGGTCGGAACTGCCATACAGAATCTGTGTTTGGAGGGGTCGTTATATTCAGGATAATATTCAGACAGTCTTCCGTAGATATCCTTGCGCATTTCACTCAAATAATCGACAATAACTAAAGACATGATATCAATAACCAGGTACATAAAATAATCTCTTGATTACCTTGGACTGGAGACTTATTGTATGGTAGGGGAGGAAGATCTTCGTTTTTGGTAGTTTGATCCAGCCACAGTTTAAAGTTGGCCACATGATATCCAGACTCAGGATCTTTCTTGTAAACTCACACACAAAAATGTTTGGACCTCTCACAAAAATCCTAAAAAAAACGGTTTTTTTGAAAAATAAAAACATTATTTTCTCTTCTTTTTACTAATCAACACCAACATGAAAATATCATTTGCAGCAGAGAACATTCGCGGCCCATATTATAAGGCTGATGAGCTCAAGTTTGGTGGAATCATGTACTTGCACTTGGCTGAGATTGGTCCCACAAGGATTTCGGCAATTGTCGAAATGAATTTGTCAACTGTCAAGAAGATCATTAAGAGATTCAAAGAAACAGGATCTCCCCTTCCTAGAAAGAGCTCTGGACGACCAAAAATAATTAACGAGAGGACGGAGAGACATCTTGTGCAATGCGTACGGAAGAATCCATTTGCCAATTACAATCAGCTGAGATCTGCATTGCAGGAGATGGAGATTATTGTCTGTAGAGCAACAGTAATCAGTTGTCTCAAGAACCTTGGCTTTGGTGCTTATATTGCAGCTCATAAGCCAGCTTTGACAGAAAGACACAAGCAAAGAAGACTGCAATGGGCCAAGGATCATGTCAATTGGACAGATGACCAATGGAGCAGTGTAGTCTGGTCTGATGAGTCACGATTCACAGTCGAGGGCAATGATGGCGGTGCTCGGGTGATCAGACGAGTTGGAGAGAGGTACCAGGAAGGGAATATTGTACCAGTGACGAAGTGGGGCAAGGGTAGTGCCATGATATGGAGCTGTTTCTGGGCAGGTGGTTTTGGCCCTTTGGTCTTCCTCGAAGGCAATGTAAACCAAGACGTATATGTCAACACTTTGGCCCAGAACTTCCTTCCCTGGGTCAAAAATCTGGCAGAGGAACAGGATAAGGAGTTCATACTCCAAGAAGATGGCGCCAGCTGCCATACTGGCTCCTATGCGAAGTGGTGGAAAGAGGGTCATGCAATCAAGGGCTTTGAGTACTGGCCTGCTCAAAGTCCTGATTTAAATCCCATTGAGCACGTTTGGTGGGCCCTCGAAGTAAAGATGAGTGAAGTAAGGGCCAGTATCCAAAATGTGGCCGATTTGAAGGTTGCAATGCAACGACAATGGCAGATACTGGGCACTGAACTTGCTTCACGTTTAGTGGGGAGTATGCAAAGTCGATGTCACGCAGTGATTGATGCAAAAGGCAGTCATACTAAATACTAGTTTGTTATTTTTTTTTAATAAATGAATACTTGACATGTATATCTTTTTATGTTTCAAGTTTGGATGCTCTAGCTATCATCACTGTTGAGATATTAAATGTTGAATATATGTAAGCATTTCTTTCCTTGAAAAATTATTTGCATAGGTCCAAACATTCTTTTATCTGAGTTTATATCCTGTCAGCAAGTGTTCCGTACCCATATGGTTTGTTTCTCTTTGTAGAAATCAAACTGGACCTCTTTTTATAAAACAGTGTAGTGGTATTATTCTTTGACTCCCAGTTAACTATGCTATACCTGAATGGTTATAGTAATCGATTTCAATAGGTGGAAGTGTGAAGGGTAAGTCTTAATATCAAGGCAAATGGTATTCTAATCCAAGACTTACGTAGGGTAGTCTTCAAGTGATGGGTTCTCTGGACATTCGATTTGATATCCAGAAGCAGTGGTTCCAAAGTCTAATACACTTCAGATTAGCACTAGAATATTTTAGAATAAGCTGTACAATACCTATGCCAATGATAATATCGTACTCGTCCAAGGTGTCTTTTGTCATTTAGGATGTGGGCCTGTAGGTAAAGAGAAAGAGAAAGAGAATAGAGATTTAGATGGGCTTGGAATGGATTTCTTTATATAGCTTTTGATGGTGTACTAGACATTAGATTCATATTTGAGTCATAGAAATATAACCAAATGTATCTACTTGATAAACTACTATATTGCTTAGAATGGCTTAGTAATCTCTTTATAGACCCATGCTGATGTTTATCACAGTTTCAATTTTGTTTGAGCATGTAACGTATAGGGACATGAGTATCCGAGATGTTGTGATGAGCAGGCATATCGTGTAACAGCCAGTCGCGGAGGCCGTTGGTTCGAATCCTGCGTGGTGTTTTTTTTCTGGTAATATAATCCTCTAAAACTAGTACTGTATTTATTGTTGGTGTTCCCTCTTATTCCAATACCGTTTGTTTGACAAATTATGCACTCTAGTATGGATCTTGGAACAGTGCTTTAATGGTAGGATCCTGTCGTGCTCAATTTTCAACTATCCTCCTATCCCACAAAATCCACCATCATCATGGCTCTAATGTAGGCCACTCAATCTATGGCCTATATGGTGTGCTATACACACACTACTACGTATATGTCTTTAAAATAATAATAGATATTGGAATTTAGTACAGGAAGCGAGTTGTTGTGCCACACAATATCATATAGACCACTAAACATAAAGTTGGGGAAGATGTAAAAGTTGATGGCTTTATCATTTGGTGACACTTGTGAAAAATATCTATAAACATAATCTCATCCAGTTTCTCGTTTCAGGATTAAATATTCTGGCAAATACCCAAAAATTGTCAATAGATATCAATCTTTACTACATTATATTTCTGCCCATAGCCATATAACCATCTACACCACTCAAACACATTTCTACAGTAAAAAAGAAAAACAAGTTGTTTTAACAGGTTTTATTGTTATACTCTTACGGTTTATTGATTTATTTTAAAAAATACAACTTTTCTGGTAGATAAAACTATTGAAACCTTGCTATATGCTATATTCTTAGACATTAATAAAAGAATGTAATTCATACTCAAGTGGTCTTGACAACATCTGCCCTTTGGCAAGAATATAAATGTTTCAATTCTTACATGGTCATTAAACATTACTGGGGAATTGAGGACTGGGAAAATATGATTGGACAAGGATATGGGCCCGAGTCTTGGAGTTTACTCTAATTATTATTATAGTTGCGATTGCCTTGTCTGATACAGAGGTCTGCTTAGTACAAAGGCAATGTGTTTAATGGCTCTGGGTACTTTCTGATATATTTTGGCCATTTCTATTAGTAATGATATTAATCAGAGACCCTTGGATATCTGGGTCAATGTGATGATCAATTGTATTAGGCCAACCCAGATAAATACCATTCATTTTCATGTACGTATTACAATGGACTGGAATTTGATCCGAGTAAGCTGTACTACATATTTATTTTTAAGCTACATTTAAATGTGCTTAATACCTGATTTGACAGCTGTCAAGGATTCTGGAATTTCACGCGTTTTTTTTTTAAAATGATTAGACCAAATGGATACTTTGAAACGACCATTTGAATATTCTATTTTCTTAAATATTGAATATTGAATCTTGAACCTTGACGAGGGTTGGAATGCCTGCAATATAAAAATCATTTATTAAAACCAATACAATAATCAAACTGAGCCTCATCGGTAGTAACCTGTAATAAAATGGCGGACATCTTATGAAAGCGGGTCTACAAGATCTTTCAACCGTAAAATATGTATGTGTATCCTTGCTTTTTTTTTGTATTTTGGATATATTTTTTTTTGATCTGCAAGTCTTAAAGATATCAATATTTTTTTAAAAACCAAAAAACGAGGAATTCTGTAAACTATTTTTGGTTGGGTTTTACTGGGAAAATAACTAAAAAATATAGATTATATAATAATCCTAATAATCGGGTCGGGTCTGACCGGATAGATAGACACACATTCTCTGTCTCTCGGGGTGAACAAATATTGTTCAAATCAAGCTTTTGGGTGGCAAAAGTAAGTTGATCTTGGCCAAGTGTATGTATTATTATTATTATTAACAACAATGATTAGAATTTCGATTTAATGATAATGACAATTTTTTTTTTCGCGTAACAAAAGAATAAGCTCTACATTGTCTTTCGAGTGTAACATATCTTGTACACAAAAACCAAGAGGCTTTTTTTATAAGTTTATTTTTTGATTACAGGAGTTGGAAAGGTTGAATGATGAGAGATGCGAATGTTGGTGAGCTATTTAGAACTGCTCGGTGGGGGTCCACTTCTTGAGGCGGATAGAGTGGACCTTGATGAAGCCATCGGCATCCTCAGGGTTGTAGCCACCCTGCTCATCCATGGAAGACTCGCGGATGTTGTAGAGCTTGGCACCAGGACCACGAGCAACGCGACCCTCAATGACAGTGTTACCCTTGTAAAGCTTGAGCTTGACATCACCAGTCACGTTGACCTGAGTCAAAGGAATGGACTTGTTCAAGAACTCACACTCGGGGGAGAAGTACTGACCGTTGTAGAGACAGCGGGAGTAGGGGATGGTGATGCTCTGGTCACGGAGAGCACGCAACTGACCGTCAAGAGTCAAACCCTCGAGATCCTTGTGGGCAGTACGCAAAATGGTTCCACCGGGAGTCTCGTAACAACTACAACACAACACTTGTTTTAGCCTTTCTTGTTTTTTGTTTTTTGGTTTACTAGTGTTTAAATTACCCTCTGGACTTGACACCAATGAAGCGAGACTCGACGATATCGATACGACCGACACCGTTGCGTCTGGCAACAGTGTTGAGGTAGGTGAAGAGAGCAACGGGCTCAGTGACAACGGTCTTGTCGTCATTGTTCACAACCTTGACGGGGATACCCTTGTCAAAGGTGATGGTGATGCGCTCGGGCTTGTTGGGGGCATCTTCGGGGTCAACGGTGAGCTTCCACATGTCCTTGGGAGGAGTGACATTGGGATCCTCAAGGATACCGGCCTCGTAGGAGATGTGGAACAAGTTCTCATCAGTGGACCAGGGCTTGGCAGCAGTCTGGACGACGGGAATGCCCTTTGCAGCAGCAAAAGCCAGGAGATCGGGTCTACCCTGGAAGCGGTTGAAGAAGACTAGAAACAATGGTTAATGGACTATTACCAAATGATTGCAATGCAATGTAATTTACCAGGCAATCTCCAGGGAGCAATGACCTCGATATCGTGATCCAAAGCGTAGTAGGCGAGCTCGAAACGAACCTGGTCGTTACCCTTGCCAGTGCAGCCGTGGGAGACGAACTTGCAGCCCTCACGGGTGGCAATCTCGATCTGTCTGCGGGCAATGACAGGACGGGCAAGAGAGGTACCGAGAAGGTAGACAGACTCGTAGATGGCGTTGGCCTGGATGGCAGGGAAGATCAATTCCTCAACAAACTCCTTCTTGAGATCCTGTTTTGTTGCAAAAGGTGAGTTGGCTGCAAAAATAAAATAAAGTATTGACTCGAGAGACTTACTTCAACAAAGACCTTGCTGGCACCAACAGCAAGAGCCTTGGCACGAATGGTCTCAAAGTCCTCTTCCTGACCAACATCGGCAATGTAAGCGAGGGTCTCGTAACCCTGCTCGATCAACCAAGCGAGAATGCAAGAGGTATCAAGACCTCCAGAGTATGCGAGAAGAACCTTTCCTTTGGAGCCAGCCATTTTGGTATTTGTAAAAAATGGATTTCAAACAAAATAAAGAAATTTTACAAAAATGCACTTCCGGGGTGGGGTTTTATACAACCCATCGGGATTCCAATGGAAATTTTGTCTAGGCCAGATTCCAAAACGTCTTTTGGTGGCATAACCGCCTCTCTCTTTTTTTGGGTCTCAGCATTCTCACCAGGATAAGAAACTGTCAAGCGGCTGTTGATTATTTAGTGTGTGATTGAGTATGAGTCAAGTTCCCATTTGAGAACTTATCCATCCCCAGACAACCAGGATCTTTTTTTTTTATACCCAGCCACTAGGGCTGCTTCATCCTTAATCCCTCTTCTTTCCCTTTTTTTTTATATATCTTGGGTTTCCAGTCCTTCTCTATCCCCAATGCTTTCAATTGCTCGACAGGCCTCCAAGAGGTTATCTCCAAAGCCCCTCTGTTCACTCTTGGCTAGCCAGTCCAGAGCTGCTCTTTTGCGTCCTCTTGGCCCAGCCTGTTCCCAGAACCGTAACTATGGCTCTTCAAGCAATGCTGCCGCTGAAAAGGTAAAGCGTGTTTTATTGCTGACCATCCCAATCTCACTCTTTGTTTTTTACTAGGAAACCATTACCAAGCTTCTTTACAACATTGGTTCCCGCAAAGAAGTCGAGCAGTACCTCCGTCACTTCTCGTCAGTCGAATCCCAAAAGTTTGCTGTCATCAAGGTCGGTGGTGCTGTCTTGACCGACGAACTCGAAACCCTTGTCTCGGCCTTGACATTTTTGAATCGCGTTGGTCTCTATCCCATTGTGCTCCATGGAGCCGGGCCTCAGATGAACCGTTTGCTTGAGGATGCTGGTGTTGAGCCCCAGTACGAGGAGGGAATCCGCATCACCGATTCAAAGACGCTCGAGATTGCACGCAAGGTATTTGCTGCCGAGAATCTCAAACTTGTCGACGCATTGGAGCGCCATGGCACTCGTGCACGCCCAATCACCGGCGGCGTTTTTGTCGCAGATTATCTGGACAAGGAAAAGTATGGATTGGTTGGAAAGATCTATAGTGTTAACAAGGAAGCCATTGAATCGTCCATTCGTGCCGGTGCCTTACCTATCCTGACATCCTTGGCAGAGACTCCTGATGGCCAGATCTTGAATGTCAATGCAGACATTGCCGCCGCAGAACTTGCCACTGTGCTCGAGCCTCTCAAGATTATTTTCTTGAACGAGAAGAACGGTATCTACAATGGCGAGACTGGCAAGAGAATCGAGACCATCAATTTGGATGAGGTAGGGCGTGTTTAATAGGCAAAAAAGACAAATCAGGCGTTAATGCTCTTGTAGGAATACGAGGATCTTCTCAAGGAACCCTGGGTGCGTTATGGCACCAAGCTCAAGATCAGAGAGTGCAAGGAACTCCTTGACAAGCTCCCTAGATCATCTTCTGTTGCGATTATCTCTGCCGGTCATCTCCACAAGGAACTTTTCACTGATTCCGGTGCCGGTACTTTGATCCGCCGTGGTCACAAACTGTTCAAGTATGATGATCTTTCCAAGATCGATTCTGATAAGATCCGTCGCATCCTTGAGGCTGAGGATCCTGTAGTCAAGTCTGGAGAGGTGTCTGTTGCCCAGTACCTCCGCGACCTAAAGGAAAAGAACGTGTCTCTGTACACTGATGAACCCGGACAGGTATTGGCCATTGTCACCAGCGATCCCACCGACCCCAGCAAGCCTGCTGTACTCGAGAAGATCCTTGCCAGCAAGACCGCTGTCTTGAACAACGTTGCTGACAACATCTGGAACACCATCCGCAAGGATTATGATGCTCTTACCTGGCGTGTGCGCTCCAAGGTCGATGAGGATACCCTCGATCGCTCTTGGCATTTTGAGCGTGCCGATGGTTCGCTTCGTAACCCAGAAGATGGCAGCACCATGTTCTTTTACGGCATCCGTGATTCTGACAAGGCCAAGCAGAGCCTTGTAGGCACAGGATCCAAGACTGCCAAGCGTTCCTTTAGCACTTTCTCTCGCCCTCAGCGTCGTGGATATGCCAGCAGCACTCGCCAAAAGAATGTTGGTTTGATTGGTGCTCGTGGCTACACTGGCCGTGAGTTGATCAACCTCATCAACCAGCACCCTAACCTCAACCTGACTCATGTCAGTTCGCGTGAATTGGAGGGAAAGCGTCTGGATGGCTACACCAAGAGCGATCTGACCTACGTCAACCTTAAGCCCGAGGAGCTCAAGGCTCAGGAAGAGGTCGATGCATGGGTATTGGCTCTTCCCAACGGAGTCTGCACTCCATTTGTCCACCAGGTTGAAGCCGATGTAAAGGACGGCAAGTCCTCTGAGAAGGTTCTGGTTGACCTCAGTGCTGATTACCGCTTTGATCCCACCTGGACCTATGGTCTTCCTGGTAAGTCAAACACACATGGTAAGTATATATCTGATTGACCATTATTGTCTGCAGAATTCAACCGTGAAAACATCTCTGGTGCCACCCGCATTGCCAACCCTGGTTGCTATGCCACTGGTGCCCAGATGTCCATTCGTCCTCTGTTGCCCTTCCTCGACAAGAATGCACCTCCCACCGTGTTTGGTGTCTCTGGCTATTCTGGCGCAGGCACCAAGCCCTCTCCCAAGAACGATCCCGAGTTCTTGAGAGATAATCTGATTCCCTACTCTCTTACTGGTCACATTCACGAAAAGGAAGTTTCCTATCAGCTCGGTACTCCCATTGGATTCATTCCTCACGTCGCACCATTCTTCCAGGGTATCTCTTTGACTGTCAATATTCCCTTGGCCAAGACCATGACTAGCCGTGACATCAAGTCAATCTACAGTGCATTCTATCAGGGCGAGAAGTTGGTCAAGGTGCTCGAGAACGAAGAGCCCTATGTGCGCGATAACGCTGGCCGTCACTTTGTCCGTATCGGAGGATTTGCTGTCCATGCTGAGGGCCGTCGTGCTGTTGTGATTACCAACCTTGACAATCTGTTGAAGGGTGCTGCTACCCAGGCAGTACAGGTAAGCGTATAATTGGATAAAGAACTATATTTCTAATCAAACCTGTTTCTAGAACTTGAACTTGGCATTGAACTTTGATGAGTATGCTGGTATCCCTATTGAATAGATATTTCAACTGCACATATTTTGTAAAAAAGAGTAATAGAATTCATTTTTCACAATATTCTATACTATTTTCCCCTGTATTATGAGAAACACCACCACCACCAAAAAATATATAAAAAGCATTTAAGCATTGGAAGCATTATACAGCAAACCCAAATAATTGATGTCTTATAATAACTTGTAGAAAGGGATACTGCGAATTCTAGAGATCCATTTCTTCTTTATTTAAAACAACCAACCAACCCACCCACATATTCAAAAAAACAAGGGTATTTATATTCAGTCTTGTTCGTCCTTTATTGTCCATGAAGGTAATGGTGAAAATGTGGTGGGAGCAGAGACATTTTTTTACCGTTTTTTGGAATCTAGGCATCCTTGGTTTATGCAGAGATGCCTTTTTCAAGTTACACTCCAAGCCAATCCGATCAATGATCTCCAGGAATCTGTTTAGCTAAGATAAAATAGAAAAAAGTCATCAAGCCATTCTTTTCTTTTTCTTTTCTTTTCTTTTTAAAAAAACCCCTTTTAATTACCTCGTCGCTCCTCCAGCTTGGACGAGCGACATTCAAGACACGGACATGATAGCCAGGTGTCAATTCCTCTAGATCAGATTCTCCATCTGACATGACTTCTTTCTGGAGGAGATTGCTATAGGCCATTTCGGCAGGGCTTTCATGTCCATGGCCCATTTCTTCATCAATCACTCTCCAGTGATCATTGTAGATTGCCGTCCGCCGAGTAAGGATCTAATGAATAAACATAAAATTAGATTCTGCCTTGACATCTAGTACCAATATAACCTCTTTGATCCTGCTATTGGAACGCAATTTTCGTCTCTTTGCATCTGTTTGTTCGGGTGTCATATGGCAAGTGTGATGAAAATACTTATAGTTATTCTTGATCTTGTCTATTATCAACCCTGGCCAGATACCAGCAGCCAGAGGGTGGGAGAGAATGTAGTCCTTTACGTTTCTTATGACCTGGACATTATCAGGATGGTTGATTTTCTCGTCCTTATTCCACTTTTCTTTTCTTTCGTTTTCTTCAATTAGTGCCAAATCATCGGATTCAAGGCTTTTTTTCCAAATCTTTTCACCGATCAATTCCTAGACCATGCGTGTTAGAAACCATGTTAGACCCTAGCACACATATTATCTACCAAGATAATCGCAGTCATCTCCTTGGAAGAAGGACCAGGGGATCCAGTGTGTGGGGACATGGCTATAGGATAGTGTGGTGTGGTGGATGGTCTGGGAGCAAGGATGCGAGAATCTACTGGAGGGGCAGGTGGGGTGGTATTTTGATTGTCTATTAGATTATCGAGGTGGCGTCTTATCATTCCAATGTCATTTTCAATGGTTTCGAGCTTCTTGGATAGTTCAGTGTTCTGCTGATATTGTATGAGGGGCTGTAGAGGTCTTGGAGCAACCTGGCGGTGTTCAATACGCCCAGCCGATACATGGCGAAGAGGAGTCTCTTCTTGTTTTACTTTTATCTTTCGGCCTGATCGTTGGCAAGAGTTTATAGGCATTATATATATATATATATATATCGATGTTTGCAAGGTGGGTCCAATAGAGTGTTACCAAGTGGTTGAATATGTCGAGGAAATAATTAAGAAATAAATAAATAAATAAAAATAAAAAAGACAGGAAAACCAGACAATCCAATGATTTCCTAGACTTCTTGGATACACAAAACATCAAAATAAACTCTGTCACAAATTCAAAAAGCACTTTTCTTTTTTTAGTTCCCAGAATCCATTGTGGTTTTCAATACTGATATTTGTATATATA
Source organism: Phycomyces nitens (assembly GCA_022702545.1). NCBI lineage: Eukaryota > Fungi > Mucoromycota > Mucoromycetes > Mucorales > Phycomycetaceae > Phycomyces > Phycomyces nitens. The sequence continues at coordinate 724,947 of JAHRBC010000001.1, forward strand.
TATATATATAAACAAGTCCTTTAAACAACCACAGGGATCAAAGTAAAGAGGTTGTGGCCAATGATTTCAAATCAACAAGAGTATCTTGAAAATGACTTGGCTTAAAAAGACTGTCAATGTCATGTCCATTAATGGGATTCCAAATAGTGCAAATATGCTGCCTGTCAATTCCTTTTTTTGATTTATTTTTAAATGAGTACCAAATCCCTTGATCCTAGTGTGCAGTAAGATGAATGCCTGTGGGTCCAGGATGTCTCTAGTCTGTCTTAATCCACCCTTATTGCTCTAGTGTGACACAGAGGGACATTGAGCATTATCAATCCCATGGCTATCTAGTCCTTTATGAGGGTAAACCAAATAAGCCCTGTTTTGATTATTAGCTCATTGAGAACCAGCCCTTACGAACAGCCAGCTGAATGTGCTCCATGAGGAGGCCGACATTCTTACAAATCATCTCATTTCAGAACAAGTAGACCTTGTGCATGACCTTGGTTGCATCATTGGTTGGTGATTAACAACAATGAAGAATCCATATTGAATCCCTGTAGAACCCTTGACATGTGGATACCTTGATCCACCCTTGAAATTAGACTACAAGACCCAACCAGAAGAATATCGAAAGAGACGGAATAACATCCTAGAGATAGATGGGGAATCCTCACCGGCAAATATCGTGCTCGATACAATTGGTCGTTTGGCTGCAGAGCTGTTGTCAGCCAATGAGTCAAAGACAGTGTATCTTGTGAGCCATTGTTTACAAGATACTTGTGCTTACGCCACATTTCTTCTTTAGTTGAATGAGCAATATATCATCAAACCACCACGTACAGCTTCTTATTCTCAGTTTGCATGGCACAGGGTAATGCATACACACATCCTAGGCGTCGATGATCCATTTAAACATTGGTACCCTAGGACTCTGATTATCTTGACGTTTCATTGCAAAATGTGCCTGGAGTGGCCTGCTGGACTCCATTAGATCCAGTCAACAAGGTATAAAATGGAATCAAAAGGCCAAGATATTCATCATATTCTATAGACAAACGGCACTCTCTTGTTGCGAGGCCTAGAGGATACCAACTCTGGGAATGAGAATAAGAATTATAGTGATAATGAGATTGTGCTCGAACTACCTGCAGGAAGCATTGTATTCATGTCCAACAGACTATTACACAAGAGTACAGGCAATTCAAGTGCTCTGTTTCGTCGTGTGTTCATGCCTCAATATTCACTTGAGCCAATCTGCAACCCAAAAGAAACAGGCTGTGTAGGGCTTGCCATCAAATGTACCTTTTAGTCACTAAAAAGTATGAACAATAACAAAATTGAGCTTTTTTGGAATTTGTTTATTTTATTATTATTTTTTGCTGTTGTTTGTTTGTTTGTTTGTTTGCTTGTATGTATCCTTAATACTGGCGGTTGGCGTACAAAAATAAAAGGGTGTGCAGATATGCTTGTTAGACAGGAATAATGTGACACCCCAAAGAGCCTCTTCCACCCCACCCCTGACGAGGAACCAGTGTCAGCTCAAGTTGGTCGTCTTCCCGTCGAACAGTTACAGCAATAGGAAGCCCTAGGCTCTGCTGGACCAATTCATTGAGGGCCTGCAAGCGATTATGGTTCTCGGCATTCACAGACCCAAATTTCACGATTTTATCTCCTCGACGCAATCCAGCCGAATAAGCAGGAGAATCAGGTGCTACAGCGTTTACTACAGCAAAGGGTTCAAGAGACATTGTTGTTTCTGGCTCTATAGATACTTGTGGTGTGTCTACAAGTATAACTGAAGGTGTTTCCGTGGATTCAACAGAGGCAACCGCATCTTGCTGTCGTTTTGCTTCATGAATAGCGTGTAATGTATTTTCGATCTCGGTCATGAGTGCCTTGTAATCGTTCCGCAATCTGTGAATCTGATTTCGAGAAACGCGTGCAGCAGCCACATCCACATCCGATCTAGGGAAACCAGACGAATCAATCAATGGTTGATCCATGCCAACGCCCTGGAAGCGCAGTCCCTCTTCGAGATCCTCTAGTTCTTTTTCAAGATTGTCTTTCTGTTTCATCAGCTCTTGAGCTTCCGAGATAAGATTGGCCATGTTGTCATTGGCCTGATTGAATGTCGGTAGTGGAAGTCCCATGATGTTTGCGATCAAGAAGCGTATACGCTAGATTGTCAGTGAATTGAATTGCCGCATTTCTCTCTACATGTCTTTCAAAGAGACTATCCTAGGATTACGTCCCAGTAAAAAAAAAAAACCCCCCACAACAAGTAATAGTGCTCTGGACATCATGTCCTTTATTTCTAGACCTAAAGAGCTTACAAAGAAAGTTGGCCATGAAAAAAAAAAGACAGAACTAAATATAAAGAGATTGAAACTGGCAAGGCTGAGGGCTATTCAAAAACAATCATCATGAGACATATGAAGGGATAGGGCGAATACGAAGGGGGCGTCTCTTGACTGACTTGTGAGCAGATAAAAAAAAAGATAAAAACGAGAGGTCAATTGTCCAGCCTTGGCTTTAGTTCTCTTTTCAGCATGCTTCTCATCTCTCACGCAGACCAGTATATCGGCCAATGTATTGCCTCTCATCTAGCTCGTCATAAGCCTTTACGTGAAAGTATCCGCATCCTCTGTCAAGACAGGGCCCAATGTAGTCATCTAGAGAAAAACGGCATCGATGTCAGACAGCTTGACTATCAGCATCCCAACCAACTTTCCTTGGCCATGCGCAATATCGACTGTCTGTTGCTAGCAGTTGGAAATGAACCCGACCGAGTCGAGAACTGTAAGAAATTGTGCCAATCAGCTGTAAAATCAGGTGCAAAGTCTATCGTCTTGATTTCGCACATTGGGGCACTTTCCTTGACCCATGAAGGTCTGTGTGACTATGGTCTTATTGAGGAAGAAGTGTTCAACGTTTCTTGCCAATGGACTATTTTAAGGTAAAAGAAACTATCTGTGGAAGAATTCTGATAATCTCCTTTTAGGCTGGACTGGATCACACAGTACTTTCATCTCTGGGCTCCCTTTGTGGAAAAGCACCGGTACCTTCCCCTCCCAATATCCGCCGAGGTTGAAATATGCCCGATAGATATACAAGATGTGTGTGAGGTTATCGAGTCAATGACTGTGAACAAGGATACCGGGCTACTGCTATATAATGTTCCTGAAAACTATGGTGGCCAAACGTATATTCTGTCAGGACCAGAATCTTTAAACGGCCAGCAAATCGCAAATCTTATGGCTAGCACTACTGGGTATAAGCTACTAGTCTATCGAAATAGTCGTGCTATGGATCTTAGCCATTATCTTAAAAACATGGCCAAAGACATTTGGTTTGACGCAAGGCTAAAACAGGAACGCAACCAAGCATACCATTCTCAATTGGACAACCACGACTATGCCTCTAGAGCATTTGGGTCCCCTTCAGGTTAGTAAAAAAAAAATACAGGCAGCCAAACTATCTACTGACTGTATGCCGTAGCAAGTTTAATTCAAGAATTCATAGACTACTTTGACTGGATTAGCAAAACAGCCAGTAGTGTATGTGTCTCACATGCTACGGTGATCAGATCGAATACTCCTCGGTCAGTAGAAGATTTTTTCACAGAACATGCCAACAGCTTTAAACCTAGAGTATAATAAATATAAGCCATCTTTCCACAGCCCCAGCCTGATGCACGCAAGATTGCTATTAATATCTGAAATATTCGATAAAATGCATATGCATACTTGTATATATTTTTAAGTGCTCTACAATCACAAATCAGTAAAACCAGAAAGAATTGGCATATTTGTTGAATGCACATACTTTTCATTTAGCCTTTTTTTTTGTAGAGCATAACCTTTAATAACATGCAGTAAATATTACTAAAAGCCATATATATATATATATATTGGTTTGATATATCAATACCAATTACAAATCAATCAAAATCCCAGAGTATTGTTGATCAAGGTAATTAGCACCACAAAACAAACTTGAGCTATCTCTTAATCTACATCAAGACAAATCTCATGATCACCTACAAGGCTTTACTTTGATACCTGTGTGTATAAACAAGGAGAACAGACAGCTACTAGTGGAATTGTACTTGTGGAAAATAAAAAAAATATACATATTTGAAAGGGCTTGTTGATAAAGCTCTGTGCGCAAGTTAAAGTTTGGCTGATTCTATAAAAAGAAAATTGTAAAGTTCTAGAACTAGAATGAGATTTCGCTACGTTTGACTTGCAAAAAGCTCCTACTCGTGTTTGATAATGTATAATTCAATAGGAAAAATTCGAAAAAAGAAAAGAAAATTGGTTTCTGACTAAAAAGTCATAATCCTTGATAACAATCCCATTACATCCCACTTTCTTTATAAGCAAATGATAAATATATCAGTGATAAAGCCGTAAAGGGGACGTCTTGGTCCTAAACCTGTCTATCTAATTGTAGCAATAATGTTTGATAAAATTAAGATTATAATCAAAACTTGTAGTAAATACACCATAATACATTAAGCATTATTCTCTATTCAACTTGAAAATTGTTCTTCAACTAAAGCAAAAAGAGAGTTTGGTATAGTTGACCGATTTTTAAAATATAAAATTGAAATGAGATGTATCTTTCAAGTGGTTTATTTGTAGATTTTATTTTGTTTAACCGGATATCATGGTTTATAGAACATAGTAGCCACCAGTTCCAACAGATAATATATATATAAAAATATGGCATGTAAGCTTATTTAAAAGCTCATGTCGCATTATATTTGTACAAACGCATCAAAAGTGAGCATTTAAATGTTCTTTTCTTTACAGGATCTAAATAAAAGATATTTGTGTATTTTGGTATCCATATATATATCGATCAAAAGATGATAAAAGAGAAATAGAGGTAAAATTAAACCTTTTTTTATAAGCGAGGTTTCAACAAGTTGAAAGTTTTGATATCAATACTAAGTACTCAACTTAGCCTACCACCTATATGAGACCTATCTGGAATGAAGTCCGGGGGAATACGTCAACACTTTAATTACAAACTTAACCCGTAAGCATAAAAAGGATCGGTTGCGTTGGGTTCGAGTTGGGATCAGCTTTTGTATTGAGGATTAAAGTAGAAGTTACGTTCATATTAGCTCATATTTGTGGTAAAATATAATTATTCTAACTCATATAAGATTATTAATACTAGAAATATAGATCAATATAGACATACTCTTACAACTGAGAAACATGGAAAGGGTTTTGTAGTTGGATAGGGGTTATTTCTGGGTCGGTGGTCTTGGTCCTCTGTCATTTTTTGAAGGAGTCTTTGACCAAAATGTCTATACCAACTGTTTGTCAAAGTTCTTTAATAAATCTTATTAAAAATTAAATCAAGAATATTAATCCATGTTCACATTAAAAGAAGATGAAACCAGCTGCTATACTAGCTCATATACAGCATGGTGGAAGATTCCTTTAGAGATTTAGTAATGCAACTCCTGATGTTGCGTTTTAGGGTATTAAATTAATAAAAAATAGTAATGGAAATATAGACAGTAAGTACTTTGAGACTGTATATAAGCTTGTCTTTATTAAGATACAAAATGTGCCGCTCTTTATATACTCTTTCAATGTGCTGTTGCACAAGATCTTGGACTTCCTGATATGTAGGGTCTTTCACCACATTAAGATATTAGATGGAGTAAGCTTCTGAGCTCAACATCCATGTTACTATTATTCTGATGCATTGCTATACTTCGTCTATTGTACCTTATTATCTCAGCTAATCTGTACCTATAGCTTATGTATATGTAAAATATACATTGATAAGGCTGGATCACCACATCTGACCATCCCAAAGTCCCAATCTTAACTCAATTGAGCATGTTTAGGATGCTCTAAATTCCAAATTTCAATATAAGAAAAAGTCTATCGACAGTTTTAATAACCTCAAGAACTGTGCTTTTTAGGAGTGTGAGCAACTAGACCCTATATTTTTATATACTCTTGTTGCAAGTATGCCTGACAAAATTGAACCCGTAATAGTAGCTTATTGTGACACAGCTATATATTCATCTCTTTGTTTTGGTTTTTCATTAGAATATATAAATATTCTCTTAAGTACCAAAGAAAAGTTTCAATACACTTGGTTGACTTGCTTATAAGATATTAAAAAACCATGGCCATTATTTCTTTTCTGTCAACTAATATAGACAATAGCATCAATAGCCTTCAAGTTTGCATAGTGATCAGGAGAATTGTCAATGGAAATTACATATGCTGAGTAGACCATATATTGGAGTGTGTGGTATATACACCACAGTTGAGGGAAACACAGACTCCACAACCGATCTCCGGTTACTACTTGCTAATGACCCTGGAAATTTAACATCTCAGTAGTTACAAAACCAGGCACATATACACTTCACACCGCTACAGTAATCCCCAACCATTACACAAGGAGACTTGAATAACAATATATAAGCAATCATAATATTAGTTCTTCAATAACGAACACTCGCAGTATTCTTATTTACCTTTCAAGATACTAACAACCCTTATACCTCAATATCAACGGAAATACCCTGAAAATATAGTGAGATAACAAAAGTTTATTTCCCAATGAGCAAGAATAGTCTACAAAACTTATTAATTAACTTGATAAATGCCATTTGATTTATTAAGTAAAAGGTTTGCCTTTCGATTATCACAAGTCTCCCAGTATTTATATCAGAAACAATGGGTCGTTATCTATCCAAGTCTACAGCTTACGGAACTGTTTCTCAATTATATATATATATTGTCAAGCTAGCGGAAAACCATGACTGTCAAGAGTATAACAGTAGAAAACAGTTGCCAATTGATAATAGTGTATTATATTAGCCCCAACTAAGTGAGACACGGACTCTACAGTTGAATTATGGTCATTACTTGCTAATGACACTAGCAGGCTAACACCTTTAAAAAAGCTACACACAAACTAGACATACACATTATACTACTAAAGTCATAGCCAACCATTACATAATATGGAATTTGATTACAATGGAATACGAACAATAACATATAAATAGTCATGGTATTCTTTCTTAACAATGTGATAGTAAAGTATATGTATTTATTAAATAATAATAACAATTAAATTAATTCCAAATAAACATAATCCTTGCGGCTGTTCCAGGTCCTCCATACGTGCTTCATATCTTTCTCTTGCGTGTTGAAATCTGCTGCAACAAAAAAAAAAGAGAAATAATAAAATAATAAAAAATACATACCCAACGTTTAGCCAGACACGCCAAGGATACGACACCGAATGGATCAGCTCACTCGATGAAGGGCCTATCTAAAGCCTCCCACATTTCCCCCAATCTAAACCCACTAATCTACCTCCGACCACTCCCAAACCGAAACCTGGAAACCGGGACACCACCAGAGCTCAGTCAGGATCCTCGACACCACTCCTACGATCCCGTTGGCTTGAACCTCGTGTCTAGAGCAAAAAAAGAGAAGAAGCTGTGATTGTGTTTGGGGAATGACAACTGGAATGATGCTTACCGATTATGAGCCCAGTAGACACCTGAGGGTCTTTGTTACAATTCCACACAGGCACCTAAAGGACTGGCTAGCTGTATGATGCACATAGAAAGAAGTCAAAATAGATGTTAGTGTATTTGTACGTCAAAAATAATAATAGTGAATGTGAAAGGTAGAAGCAGATTTTTTCCACGCAAGAGAAAGAGTATGGCAGCCGGCTGATAATTTTGTATTGTCTATAGGTGATTAGAGAAAAAAAAGTTAACATTCTGTTCAAGATGAATACCAATGAGCTCTTGACATTACCCCATCTTGTTTTTTGTCATCTTCTTTAAAGGCTGGGAATATGAGTCGCCTATTCAAAAAAAGTAGTGGAAAAGAAGCTCAGTTTAGTTTTGTGCACCAAAGAGACATAATCAAGCTGGCTTTAACAAGATGACGCTCATTGCATTAGGTACTTACATGAGAGATGTGGTAAAACGCGTAAAAGAGAGAAACAAAACAATCAAAACCCAAGGGTCTGTAAAATACTCTCACACCCCAAGAGATGACATCATAGCATGCATGCCAAATATGTAACTCTCTATCACTGTGAGAGATTTTTCTACACAAAATAAATAGCTGCCTTATTGACTGCTATTAGTATCGAAAATTATCACTATTAACTTTGATATGTCTTATTACCTTTAATCTCATACTATAGCCAATAAAATACCATAATCTATATATACTTTGATTAGAACATATAATGGTGGACCACTTTGACAATTTAGGATCAAATTATCAGCCTAAGGGCTATTTTACAAGGTATTTTGAATATAATTCCAAGACTTGTTTTCCTTGTAATTAGTTATTATTTAAAATTAACTCTCTCAAAGATTGGGCTTGGACATATAGGACTGGGAATAATCTAATTCGATAAAGATCAATTTTGGGTTTATAGAGGCAATGAGATACTGTATACAAATACTAGTGTATTTATTAAAGAAATATATCTTGAATAATGAGAAATGTATTAAGACGATTCAAGCTTGTAAAATACATTATTCTGTGAGGTATATGGTTTGTTAGTATCTTTCAAGGGAAATAAGAATACTGTGAGAGTGTTCTTTATTAAAGAAAGAATAATATGATAGTTTATATACTTATTATTCTAGTTCAATTATACTCTAGTCTCTATTGTGTAATTGTTGGTTATCACTGCTGTGGTGTGGAGTATATATTTCATGAGTGTAACTATTGAGATGTTCACTTGCAATAGTCACTAGCAAAGAGTAACCAAATATTGGTTTTGGAGTTTGTAGTTCACTCGACTGTAGTGTACATACCACAATTGGTCTTGACCAGCGTGAATATATATTAAAAACTGATTTTGTCATTAGAAATACCCATCAGTTAGTTGCTAATAATGTGCTTTAAATTCCTGTATATATGTTTGACATATAATTCTAAGACGCTTCATATATGACTTTTTACTTTTAGAAATTAAATAATGCCTTTAATTCATTAAAATACGGCTGTTCTATTTATATGGCTTATATATTATTGTTGAGTAATATTGATGCCAATTGTGCTTAAATGACTTGGATTATCAACCGATCAAATCACCCTAGCAGTGCTTTAATTGTTAAGCATAGAGATCTCTCAAATTATGCATCAGAATACATAATATTCCGTGATTTATTGAAAATATTCTAACTGGTCGGTCAAAATTATCGAGTCATATACTTACAGTTGTATATCTTTTGTTATACTTCTACGGGAACTCAATAGCTCTAAATTTTACAAGCCTAGGTATTACTGTATATGATGTATAATAATTGCATGAAATAGAATAATCCCGAGACAAGATACTCTATCTAAATATACGATACTTTGTCTCAATCTATTCACAGTCACCAAAATATCCTATATAAACAATCAACCATGTTGACTATTGCTCTTTATTCTTCTATCTGCCAACAATTATTTTATCATGTTCGGCCAAACCTTTTCAGCTCAATCTTCGTCTACAATTTCTACAAGACCTGTAATACCATCCAAGAGATCCAGATCGGATTCGTTAATAGGTAAGATATAGTATAACTAACTCGAAAATAACTTGAACTTATTTTAAAAAATAATCTTAGAACCAAACAATCTTTCTGTCTTAACCACGGGGGACTCGGAAATGGATTACGAGTATGATGATCTTCATGCCAATGACGAAGATGAAGATGACATTGAAATCCTCTTGGATCCTTCGGATCTCGATCTTCAAGATCAATTCATTTTTGAAATCTGTAATATTATTACATAAATCTATAAAATAAACTAATGATATTACTATCTTTTACTATTGTTTTAAGTGATCTTGCATTTACATTAATCAAATAATATAAGACTCAATTTATAAGCCTTTATTTTTCATCATTTTTTTCAACCAATATTAATTTGTCAATATCTTAATATCCTGCTGGGTGATAAAACTCTGTTGTATTATGTATGCGGTATACACACCACAATTGAGCGAAACACAGACTCCACAACCGATCTCTGGCTATAACTTGTTAATAAAACTAGCAAGTTTAACACATTTAAAAAAACTACACAAAAACTAGACATACACATTATACTACTAAAGTCATAGCCAACCATTAAATAATATGGAATTTGATTACAATGGAATACGAACAATAACATATAAATAGTCATGGTATTCTTTCTTAACAATATAATAGTAAAGTATATGTATTTATTAAATAATAATAACAATTAAATTCCTTCCAAACAAACATAATCTTTGTGGCTGTTCCAGGTCCTCCATACGTGCTTCATATCTTTCTCTTGCGTGTTGAAATCTGCTGCAACAAAAAAGAAAGAGAAATAATAAAAATAAAATAAAAAATACATACCCAACGTTTAGCCAGACACGCCAAGGATACGACACCGAATGGATCAGCTCACTCGATGAAGGGCCTATCTAAAGCCTCCCACATTTCCCCCAATCTAAACCCACTAATCTACCTCCGACCACTCCCAAACCGAAACCTGGAAACCGGGACACCACCAGAGCTCAGTCAGGATCCTCGACACCACTCCTACGATCCCGTTGGCTTGAACCTCGTGTCTAGAGCAAAAAAGAGAAGAAGCTGTGATTGTGTTTGGGGAATGACAATTGGAGTGATGCTTACCGATTATGAGCCCAGTAGACACCTGAGGGTCTTAGTTACAATTCCACACAGGCACCTAAAGGACTGGCTGGCTGTATGATGCACATAGAAAGAAGTCAAAATAGATGTTAGTGTATTTGGGTGTCAAAAAAAATAATAGTGAATGTGAAAGGTAGAAGCAGATTTTTCCACGCAAGAGAAAGAGTATGGCAGCTGGCTGATAATTTTGTATTGTCTATAGGTGATTAGAGAAAAAAAAGTTAACATTCTGTTCAAGATGATTACCAATGAGCTCTTGACATTACCCCATCTTGTTTTTTGTCATCTTCTTTAAAGGCTGGGAATATGAGTCGCCTATTTAAAAAAGTAGTGGAAAAGAAGCTCAGTTTAGTTTTGTGCACCAAAGAGGCATAATCAAGCTGGCTTTAACAAGATGACGCTCATTGCATTAGGTACTTACATGAGAGATGTGGTAAAACGCGTAAAAGAGAGAAACAAAACAATCAAACCCCAAGGGTCTGTAAAATACTCTCACACCCCAAGAGATGACATCATAGCATGCATGCCAAATATGTAACTCTCTATCACTGTGAGAGATTTTGCCAGACAAAATAAATAGCTGCCTTATTGACTGCTATTAATATTGAAAATTATCATTATTAACTCTGCTATGTCTTATTACCTTTAATCTCATACTATAGCCAACAAAATAGCATAATCTATATATACTTTGATTAGAACATATAATGGTGGACCACTTTGACAAATTAGGATCAAATTATCTGCCTAAAGGCCATTTTACAAGGTATTTTAAATATAATTCCAAAATCTGTTTTCCTTGTAATTAGTTATTATTTAAAGTTGGCTCTCCCATAGATGGTGCTTTGACGGGAAATACTGGGAAGAATTTTACTAGATAAAGATCAATCTTGTATATGTAAATGCGATGAGATACTATATACAAATACTAGAATATGTATTAAAGAAGTATATCTTGAATATTATAGACTTTATTTACGATGACTCTAGCTTACAAAATAAATTATTTTGAACTTGTTATTTTCTAAATATTTACAGATATTAGTAAGAGGAATCTGATATTTGCCTAACTTAAAAAATAAATTCTATGATTGATAAAAGTGTAGAAAAACAATTATGACAAAAGAATACATATTTGGAGAACAGCAAGCCTCTAACTTTTCAAACATGTATACAATGGTGGGTAAAAGCTTACAAAATATTTCCACTTTTACTCATGTTTACATAATAATCGATACCTTATATCTATATTTGCCCATTCATCTCAGTATTTAGAAGCTGGTTTAACATTTTATGTACATAATACAGCAAAATGTTATTACCCAGCAATATATTAAAATATTGGCAAATTAATATTGGCTGAAAAAAATGATAAAAAAATGGTTTATGAATTAAGTCTTATATCATTTGATTATGTAAATTCAAGATTGTCACGCGGTGTGTTGTCTTTAGTGTGAAAATGTCCAGGAGAAGGAAAGATAATATAATAGTAGATTTGACGAAGAGAGATCAAGAAGAGAAAGAGAAAGAGATGAATAATTGAGAGTGAGAGAGAAGATAAAGAGTAGTTCGAGAGAGAGAGGGAGATAACTGTCTAATACGGATCCAACAATTCGTAGCTTAGCAAGCAAATAGAATTGTTCTTCAGGAAAGGGGTATTTTGACAGGGAGTCAAATAGAAAGTAATTGTCGGTTCAAAGTTTTTTTTTTTTAATGAATCACTTGTAAGTATTTATACGTTTGTCATTTGGAAGAATTGTGGAGAGACGTGAGAAAGAAGAGTGTGGCGAGACAGATGAGAAAAGAAAGTGAGGTGAAAGAAGTAAATGATGAGGTGAGTAGGAAGGGAACGGCACGGCTTAGACGGACAGAAGACGAAGAGAACCAAAACACAGCGTGACAAGATCACTTAAAACAATAGTAAAAGATAGTAATATTATTAGTTTATTTTATGGATTTATGTAATAATATTACAGATTTCAAAAATAAATTGATCTTGAAGATCGAGATCCGAAGGATCCAAGAGGATTTCAATATCATCTTCATCTTCGTCATTGGTATGAAGATCATCATACTCGTAATCCATTTCCGAGTCCCCAGTTGTTACTAAAGGATGATTGCTTGGTTCTAAGATTATTTTGTAAAATAAGTTCAAGTTATTTTCGAGTTAGTTATACTATATCTTACCTATTAACGAATCCGATCTGGATCTCTTGCATGGTATGACAGGTCTTGTAGAAATTGTGGACAAAGATTGAGCTGAAAAGGTTTGGCCGAGCATGATGTTAATATTGTTGGCAGAGAGAAGAATAAAGAGCAATAATCAAAATGGTTGATTGTTTATATAGGATATTTTGGTGACTGTGAATAGATTGAGACAAAGTATTGTATATTTAGATAGAGTGTCTTGTCTCGGGATTATTCTGTTTCATGCAATTATTTTACATAATATACAGCGATACCTAGGCTTGTAAAATTTAGAGCTACTGAGTCCCCGTAGAAGTATAATAAAAGATATACAACTGTAAGTATATGACTTGATAATTTTGACCGACCAGTTAGAACATTGTCAATGAATCACAGAATATTAGGTATTATGATGCATAATTAGAGAGATGTCTATGCTAAACAATTAAGACACTGCTAGGGTGATTTGATCGGTGATAATCCAAGTCGTTTAAACACAATTGGCATCAATATTACTCACCAATAATATATAAGCCATATAAATAGAATAACCATATCTTAATGAATTAAAAGCATTATTTAATTCCAAAAATAAAGTCATATATGAAGCGTCTTGGTATTCTATGTCAAACATATATACTGGAATTTAAAGCACATTATTAGCATTGAACTGATGGGTAACTCTAATAACAAAATCAGTTTTTAATCTATTGCTCCGCTGGTCAAGAACAATTGTGGTATACACACTACAGTTGAGTGGACTACAAAATCCACAAACAATATCTGGTTACTCTTTGCTAACGATCATGGCAATTTAACATCTCAATAGGTATACCCCAGACATATACACTTCACACCACAGCAGTGATAACCAACAATTACACAATAGAGACTAGAGTATAGTTGAACTAGAATAATAAGTATACAAACCATCATAATATTGGTTCTTCAATAAATAACACTCTCACACTATCTATAAGTTGCCAATCCCAAATTATCACACTATGCTTTATAGAACTATAGAAAATACTTATAAGAATAAAAGACATGCTTTTATATAAAAGTAGTGTACTAACATATTAGCTGTATATATCAGAGCACTTTATAATAAGATAGGTTATTTCTATTTTTAGTTGTGCATACATACAAATCGACACTGTATTTTAACATTGGCCTATTTATCTCAGAATATGACAGATTTTTATTTATATTTTTACCTAATACAGTGTATGTATTTTTTTGATTTACCAGCAAAGTATTAAGAGGCAGCAGAACTAATGCTTTTCTTATAAAACTTGTCAAAGGAAAATTTATAAAATAATTATTATATTGTCGGATAATATAAATACATAATTAATTGGACTGATAGCAAAAAAAAATATGGATATTATAAGTGCACATTTTTTATTTGCATAACAGAATTATGATATCGAAATTTTGCAAATTTCAAAAAGGTATTGTGCTTCGGGTTCCAGTTCAGAAGGATCCATGATGATCTTAATATCATCATCTTCGTCTTTGGCGCAAAGTTTATTATAATCAAAATCCGTATCCGATGCATGTGGTGTGGGAATAGGAAAGCTAGACGACTCTAAGATATTTTTATAAGGGATTAAAATTATTTTTTGAGGTTATTATTTTATATTTTACCTGTCAAAGAATCTGATTTTGCTTTCTTACAAGGGACAATTGGTCTTGTAGAGGTTTTTGAAGATGCTTTTTCAGAGAGGATTTGGCCGAACATTGTGAGTGAGTAGTTGGCAGAAAGAAGAGTAAAGAGTAAAAAGAAAAATGGTAACCGGCTTATATAGGATACTTTGATGACTGTGAATACATTGAGCTAAAATATGACATATTCACATAGAGTGTCTTGTATCGGAAGTATTCTGTTTCATGCAATAATTTTCCAACGTATATTTGTTTTATGGAATATATGCCAATATATGCGTCATTAGAATGTTTATGGAGCCATTGTGTTTTCATTGGAGTGAAATAAAAGATCTAAGAATCTAAGCATATGGCTTGATAATTTGGATCGATCAGGTAAAATCTTGTTAATAAATCACGGGATATGATGTATTATGATGAATCACTAGAAAGATTGCTCGGGTAGTTTAATTTATTGACAATCTGAGCCGGTTAAACACCATCAGTGCCAATGTCATTCGATAATAATATAAAAACTATATAAAAACATATAAATAAAATAGCCGTATATTAATGAATTAAAGGCATTTATATTCAAAATGCAAAAAGTTACATATAAGACGGCTTGACATGCTATGTCAGGTATTTATATAGAAAGTTCAATTGCATAGTTAGCACTGAACTAATAATCAATTCTAATAAAACTTTTATAATCGGTTTTAAATCTATTGCCACTTTGACAATAGCTATTATTTAACTCGTATTTCTATTTTGTAAAAAATGTTTTCCATTATTCGTTTGCTGCGACTTTTTATAAAGGACAAACTCATACCAATAATTATAGTGCTTAACAGAAAATACAAAGTATAGATCCAATACTAAATCCTTCTTTCTTCTTTTCAAAGACTTTTCTTTTTGAGCCATACCATGTCTCAATATATTAACAGAAAGGCCCCAAAAATAGGGTGAGATAACAAAAGTTTATCTCTCAATGAGCAAGAATAATCTACAAAACTTATCAATGAACTCGATAAATGACATTTGGCTTATTAAATAAAATGTTTGTCTTTCGATTATGTCACGCTGTGTTTTGGTTCTCTTCGTCTTCTGTCCGTCTAAGCCGTGCCGTTCCCTTCCTACTCACCTCATCGTTTACTTTCTTCACCTCATTTTCTTTTCTCGTCTGTCTCGCCACACTCTTCTTTCTCACATCTCTCCACAATTCTTCGAAATAATAAACGTATAAATACTTACAAGTGATTCATTAAATAAAGAATAACTCTTAACTTTTAACCCACAATTACTTTCTATCTGACTCCCTGTCAAAATACCCCTTTCCTGAAGAGCGATTCTATTTGCTTGCTAAGCTACGAATTGTTGGATCCCGTATTAGACAGTTATCTCTCTCTCTCTCCCGAACTACTCTTTCTTGTTTCTCTCTCAATTATTCATCTTTTTCTCCTTCTCTTCTCGATCTTTCTTCGTCAAATCTACCATTGTATTATCTTTCTTTCTCCTGGACATTTTCACACTAAAGACATCACACCGCGTGACAATTATCAGAGATCTTCCAGTATTTATATCAGATACAATGGGTCATTATCTATCAAAGTCTACATCTTACAGAACTGTTTGTCAATTTTTTATATATTTTTGTCAAGCTAGCGGAAAACCATGACTGTCGAGAGTATAACAGTAGAAAACAGCTTCCAATTGATAATGGTGTAGTATATTAGCCCCAACTAAGTGAGACACAGACTCCAAAGTTGAATTATGGTCATTACTTGCTAATGACACTAGCAAGTTTAACGCATTTAAAAAAACTACACAAAAACTAGACATACACATTATACTACTAAAGTCATAGCCAACCATTAAATAATATGGAATTTGATTACAATGGAATACGAACAATAACATATAAATAGTCATGGTATTCTTTCTTAACAATATAATAGTAAAGTATATGTATTTATTAAATAATAATAACAATTAAATTCCTTCCAAACAAACATAATCTTTGTGGCTGTTCCAGGTCCTCCATACGTGCTTCATATCTTTCTCTTGCGTGTTGAAATCTGCTGCAACAAAAAAGAAAGAGAAATAATAAAAAAATAAAAAAATACATACCCAACGTTTAGCCAGACACGCCAAGGATACGACACCGAATGGATCAGCTCACTCGATGAAGGGCCTATCTAAAGCCTCCCACATTTCCCCCAATCTAAACCCACTAATCTACCTCCGACCACTCCCAAACCGAAACCTGGAAACCGGGACACCACCAGAGCTCAGTCAGGATCCTCGACACCACTCCTACGATCCCGTTGGCTTGAACCTCGTGTCTAGAGCAAAAAAGAGAAGAAGCTGTGATTGTGTTTGGGGAATGACAATTGGAGTGATGCTTACCGATTATGAGCCCAGTAGACACCTGAGGGTCTTAGTTACAATTCCACACAGGCACCTAAAGGACTGGCTGGCTGTATGATGCACATAGAAAGAAGTCAAAATAGATGTTAGTGTATTTGGGTGTCAAAAAAATAATAGTGAATGTGAAAGGTAGAAGCAGATTTTTCCACGCAAGAGAAAGAGTATGGCAGCTGGCTGATAATTTTGTATTGTCTATAGGTGATTAGAGAAAAAAAAGTTAACATTCTGTTCAAGATGATTACCAATGAGCTCTTGACATTACCCCATCTTGTTTTTTGTCATCTTCTTTAAAGGCTGGGAATATGAGTCGCCTATTCAAAAAAGTAGTGGAAAAGAAGCTCAGTTTAGTTTTGTGCACCAAAGAGGCATAATCAAGCTGGCTTTAACAAGATGACGCTCATTGCATTAGGTACTTACATGAGAGATGTGGTAAAACGCGTAAGAGAGAAACAAAACAATCAAACCCCAAGGGTCTGTAAAATACTCTCACACCCCAAGAGATGACATCATAGCATGCATGCCAAATATGTAACTCTCTATCACTGTGAGAGATTTTGCCAGACAAAATAAATAGCTGCCTTATTGACTGCTATTAATATTGAAAATTATCATTATTAACTCTGCTATGTCTTATTACCTTTAATCTCATACTATAGCCAACAAAATAGCATAATCTATATATACTTTGATTAGAACATATAATGGTGGACCACTTTGACAAATTAGGATCAAATTATCTGCCTAAAGGCCATTTTACAAGGTATTTTAAATATAATTCCAAGACCTGTTTTCCTTGTAATTAGTTATTATTTAAAATTAACTCTCTCAAAGATTGGGCTTGGACATGTAGGACTGGGAATAATTTAATTCGATAAAGATCAATTTTGGGTTTATAGAGGCAATGAGATACTGTATACAAATACTAGTGTATTTATTAAAGAAATATATCTTGAATAATGTGAAATGTATTAATATGATTCAAGCTTGCAAAATACATTATTCTGTGAGGTATATGGTTTGTTAGTATCTTTTAAGGGAAATAAGAATACTGTGAGAGTGTTATTTATTAAAGAAAGAATATTATAATGGTTTATATACTTATTATTCTATTTCAATTATACTCTAGCCTCTATTTTGTAATTGCTGGCTATCACTGCTGTGGTGTAACTATTGAGACGTTAACTGTCAGGAACCGATCTAGGCAAAGGCAGGAGCAGAGAAAACAGGCAGAGATTTTGATGATAGATTCATTTGATAAAGGTGCTGTTCGCTTGATCCTTCTATGATCAGGCTCTAGGGGTATTTATACGAATATTTCTAGCTAATGTCTAATAGAATAATTATAATGATTAGTTCTATGGAGTGTCTTTACAAGGAAGGCAAGGGAAGAATACTATTGGTTTAGAAGCGCGATGTCCGGATCTGGTTATGATAGGTCAATCAATTTTACCAATAGGATGTTCCTTACATCACCTCCCTCTCAAAGGTCTTGTTGCAGGGAGGTGTTTCCGAGCTTCATACTGTTGGACTTTTACGGCAGAGTTTTCTAGGTTTTCTAATGGCTCCCATGTTCTTTCCTCAGGTCCATAGCCTTTCCAGTCTACTAGATATTGGACTTTGCGCCGGTGTAACCGCTTGTCCAGTATCTCTCAACTTCATATACTTGCTCATTGTTAACAATAACAGGGGGAGGCGGTGCTTGATAACGATTGGATAATTCATTGTGGTGTACTGGTTCTAGCAGAGATACGTGAAAGACATTATGGACATTTATAGCTTGGGGAAATTGGACACGGAAAGCAACTGGGTTGACTTGTTCAATAATTGGAAAAGGGCCGAGTTTCTTGTAATCCAATTTCTTGCTTGGGCGGATGGTCTTGATATGTGCACTTGAGAGCCAGATTTGATCACCAACTGAGAGGCATGGAGAAGGTTTCCGGTGTTGGTTGGCATACATTGTATACTGCTCTTGAGCCTTTTTCATATTGGTCTTGACTTCTTCAAACATGGTATTCATAGCAGTAATTTTATCTTGGACCTTTGGCATGAGAGTGTCTTGTGAGTCTGTGAAGTCTAGCCTAGGGTTAAACCCATAGTTGACAATGAACGGGCTATGCTTGGTGGCACCGTGAACCGAGTTGTTGTATGTAAACTCTGCTAGGGGAAGGAGGTTGGACCAATCGTCTTGGGAATAATTGGTATAGCATCTGAGGTGTTGTTCAAGAATCTGATTGACCCTTTCTGTCTGACCATCTGATTTGGGATGAAAGGCACTGGAGAGAAAAGTAGTGGTACCAAGAGTCTTGTGGAACGAGCGTCAAAATCGAGATACAAATTGAGGACCACGGTCAGATACAATATCCAATGGAACACCATGAAGTTTGACCACATTTGCTATGAACATGTCTACAGTATCGGTTGCAGTAATAGATTTGTTCCATGGAATGAAATGAGCCATCTTGGAGAATTGGTCTACTACTACCATAATGCTGTCAAAGGAGTTGGAAAGCAGCTAGTCGGTAGTAAAGTCTAATGAGACTGAAGACCAAGGCTGATTAGGGACGGCGAGAGGCCTTAGATGGCCATACTTGGCATGACGAGACGTTTTGCTTCGGCACCAGACTTCACATGATGCAATATAGTTCTTGACACATTTCCACATCCCAGGCTACCAGTAATTTCTAGATACAAGCTCTTGAGTTTGTGTTACACCAAAGTGGCCAGAAAGAAGGACATTATGTCTTGACTTCAGAATTTCTATGTGGCAAGAACCCTCTGGGATATAGATAGGGGTACCTTTGTAAAGAACTTCATAATAAACAGAGAAATCAGGATGTGAAGTCAGATCTACAATGATTTCTTGGGTCGTGGGATCATCTTTGCTTGTTTGCTTGCTTGCTTGATAATTGCCAGGAGTGGCTGGACTTGGGATCGAAGTGTAGGTGCAACAATCGTGAACTGTTGAGGTTTCAATAGAGCCTGATTATGAGTCTCTAAGACTTCATCTCCTACTTTCAGGGCAAATTCTGGGCGGCGGGACAGAGCATCAGGTGTGGTGATCCAGCCTTATTAATGTATATTTTACATATACATAAGCTATAAGTACAGATTAGCTGAGAGCTAATAAGGTACGATAAAGGAATTATAGCAATGCATCAGAATAATAGTAACATGGATGTTGAGCTCAGAAGCTTACTCCATCTAATATCTTAATGTGGTGAAAGACCCCACATATCAGGAAGTCCAAGATTTTGTGTAACAGCACATTGAAAGAGTATATAAAGAGCGGCACATTTTGTATCTTAATAAAGACAAGCTTATATACAGTCTCAAAGTACTCACTTACTCTCTATATCTCCATTACTATTTTTTATCGTTTTAATACCCTAAAACACAACAACCGATCAGTTTAGTGCTAATAATGTGCTTTAGATTCCTATACATATGCTTTACATAGAATTTCAAAACGCTTCATATATGACTTTTTACTTTTTGAAATTAAATAATGCCTTTAATTCATTAAAATACGGCTGTTCTATTTATATGGTTTATATATTATTGTTGAGTAATATTGATGCCAATTGTGCTTAAACGACTTGGATTTTCAACCGATCAAATTACCCTAGCAGTGTTTTAATTGTTTAGCATAGACATCTCTCAAATTATGCACCATAATACCTAATATTCTGTGAGTCATGGGCAGTATTCTAACCGGTCGGTCAAAATTATCGTCATATACTTACGGTTGTATATCTTTTATTATACTTCTACGGGGACTCAGTAGCTCTAAATTTTACAAGCCTAGGTACCGCTGTATATTATATAAAATAATTGCATGAAACAGAATAATCCCGAGACAAGACACTCTATGTAAATATACGATACTTTGTCACAATCTATTCACAGTCACCAAAATATCCTATATAAACAATCAACCATTTTGGTTATTGCTCTTTATTCTTCTCTCTGCCAACAATATTAACATCATGTTCGGCCAAACCTTCTCCACTCAATCTTCTTCCGCGATGTCTACAAGACCAATAGTCCCATGCAAGAGGTCCAGATCGGATTCGTTAATAGGTAAGATATAGTATAACTAACTCGAAAATAACTTGAACTTATTTTACAAAATAATCTTAGAACCAAGCAATCATCCTGTAGTAACAACTGGGGATTTTGATATGGATTACGAGTACGATGATCATCATGCCGATGACGATGACGAAGATGACATTGAAATCATCTTGGATCCTTCGGATCTCGATCTTCAAGATCAATTCATTTTTGAAATATGTAATATTATTACATAAATCTATAAAATAAACTAATGATATTACTATCTTTTACTATTGTTTTAAGTGATCTTGCATTTACATTAATCAAATAATATAAGATTTAATTTATAAGCCTTTATTTTTCATTTTTTTTAACCAATATTAATTTGTCAATATCTTAATATCCTGCTGGGTGATAAAACTCTGTTGTATTATGTATGCGGTATACACACCACAATTGAGCGAAACACAGATTCCACAACCGATCTCTGGTTATAACTTGCTAATAACACTAGCAAGTTTAACGCATTTAAAAAACTACACAAAAACTAGACATACACATTATACTACTAAAGTCATAGCCAACCATTAAATAATATGGAATTTGATTACAATGGAATACGAACAATAACATATAAGTAGTCATGGTATTCTTTCTTAACAATATGATAGTAAAGTATATGTATTTATTAAATAATAATAACAATTAAATTCCTTCCAAACAAACAA
This sequence comes from Phycomyces nitens, assembly GCA_022702545.1. NCBI lineage: Eukaryota > Fungi > Mucoromycota > Mucoromycetes > Mucorales > Phycomycetaceae > Phycomyces > Phycomyces nitens. Next base: position 746,691 of record JAHRBC010000001.1, read on the forward strand.
TCTTTGCGGCTGTTCCAGGTCATCCATACGTGCCTCATATCTTTCTCTTGCATGTAGAAATCTGCTGTAACAAAAAAGAAAGAGAAATAATAAAAATAAAATAAAAAATACATACCCAACGTTTAGCCAGACACGCCAAGGATACGACACCGAATGGATCAGCTCACTCGATGAAGGGCCTATCTAAAGCCTCCCACATTTCCCCCAATCTAAACCCACTAATCTACCTCCGACCACTCCCAAACCGAAACCTGGAAACCGGGACACCACCAGAGCTCAGTCAGGATCCTCGACACCACTCCTACGATCCCGTTGGCTTGAACCTCGTGTCTAGAGCAAAAAAGAAAAGAAGCTGTGATTGTGCTTGGGGAATGTCAATTGGAGTGATGCTTACCGATTATGAGCCCAGTAGACACCTGAGGGTCTTTGTTACAATTCCACACAGGCACCTAAAGGACTGGCTGGCTGTATGATGCACATAGAAAGAAGTCAAAATAAATGTTAGTGTATTTGTGCGTCAAAAAAAATAATAGTGAATGTGAAAGGTAGAAGCAGATTTTTTCCACGCAAGAGAAAGAGTATGGCAGCCGGCTGATAATTTTGTATTGTCTATAGGTGATTAGAGAAAAAAAAGTTAACATTCTGTTCAAGATGATTACCAATGAGCTCTTGACATTACCCCATCTTCTTTTTGTCATCTTCTTTAAAGGCTGGGAATATGAGTCGCCTATTTAAAAAAAGTAGTGGAAAAGAAGCTCAGTTTAGTTTTGTGCACCAAAGAGGCATAATCAAACTGGCTTTAACAAGATGATGCTCATTGCATTAGGTACTTACATGAGAGATGTGGTAAAACGCGTAAAAGAGAGAAACAAAACAATCAAACCCCAAGGGTCTGTAAAATACTCTCACACCCCAAGAGATGACATCATAGCATGCATGCCAAATATGTAACTCTCTATCACTGTGAGAGATTTTGCCAGACAAAATAAATAGCTACCTTATTGACTGCTATTAATATTGAAAATTATCATTATTAACTTTGCTATGTCTTATTACCTTTAATCTCATACTATAGCCAACAAAATAGCATAATCTATATATACTTTGATTAGAACATATAATGGTGGACCACTTTGACAATTTAGGATCAAATTATCTGCCTAAGGGCCATTTTACAAGGTATTTTGAATATAATTCCAAGACCTGTTTTCCTTGTAATTAGTTATTATTTAAAATTAACTCTCCAATAGGTGGTGCTTTGATGGGAAATACTGCGAAAAATCTTACTAGATAAAGATCAATATTGTATTTGTAAATGGGATGAGATGCTATATACAAATACTAGAATATTTATTAAAAAAGTATATCTTAAATACTATAGACTTTATTTAAGACGACTCTTGCTTACAAAAAAAATTCCTAAATATTTACAGATATTAGTAAAAAAATCTTATATTTGCCTAATTTAAAAATTAAATTCTATGATTGATAAAAGTGTAGAAAAACAATTATGACAAAAGAATAAACATTTGTGGAACAGCAAGCCTCTAAAACTTCAAAAATGTATACAATGGTGGGTAAAAGCTTACAAAATATTTCTACTTTTACTAATTTTTACATAATAATCGATACTTTATATCCATATTTGCCCATTCATCTCAGTATTTGGAAGCTGGTTTAACATTCTATGTACAGAATACAGCAAAATATTATTACCCAGCAATATATTAAAATATTGGCAAGTTAATATTGGTTGGAAAAAATGATAAAATAAAGATTTATAAAATAAGTCTTATATTATTTGATTAATTTAAATTCAAGATCACTTAAAACAATAGTAAAAGATAGTAACATCATCAGTTTATATTATATATTTACGTAATAATATTACAGATTTCAAAAATAAATTGATCTTGAAGATCGAGATCCGAAGGATCCAAGATGATTTCAATGTCATCGTCATCTTCGTCATTCGCATGATTATCATCGTACTCGTAATCCATATCCGAGTCCCCCGTGGTTACTACAGAAAGATTTCTTGGTTCTAAGATTTTTTTTTAAATAAGTTCAAGTTATTTTCGAGTTAGTTATACTATATCTTACCTATTAACGAATCCGATCTGGATCTCTTGGATGGTATTACTGGTCTTGTAGAAATTGTAGCGGAAGATTGAGCTGAAAAGGTTTGGCCGAACATGATGATATTATTGTTGGCAGAGAGAAGAATACAGAACAATAACCAAAATCATTGATTGTTTATATAGGATATTTTGGTGACTGTGAATAGATTGAGACAAAGTATCGTATATTTAGATAGAGTGTCTTGTCTCGGGATTATTCTATTTCATGCAATTATTATACATCATATACAGTAATACCTGGGCTTGTAAAATTTAGAGCTATTGAGTTCCCGTAGAAGTATAACAAAAGATATACAACTGTAAGTATATGACTCGATAATTTTGATCGACCAGTTAGAATATTTTCAATAAATCACAGAATATTATGTATTCTGATGTATAATTTGAGAGATCTCTATGCTTAGCAATTAAAGCACTGCTAGGGTAATTTGATCGGTTGATAATCCAAGTAATTTAAGCACAATTGGCAGCAATATTACTCAACAATAATATATAAACTAGATAAATAGAATAACCGTATTTTAATGAATTAAAGGCATTGTTTAATTTCCAAAAGTAAAAAGTCGTATATGAAGCGTCTTAGTATTATATGTCAAACATATATACAGGAATTTAAAGCACATTAATAGCAATTAACTGATGGGCATTTCAAATGACAAAATCAATTTTTAATATATATTCACGCTGGTCAAGACCAATTGTGGTATGTACACTACAGTCGAGTGAACTACAAACTCCAAAACCAATATTTGGTTACTCTTTGCTAGTGACCATCGCAAGTGAACATCTCAATAGTTACACTCATGAAATATATACTTCACACCACAGCAGTGATGACCAACAATTACACAATAGAGACTAGAGTATAATTGAACTAGAATAATAAGTGTGGTATACACACCACAGTTGAGTGAAATACAGACTCCACAACCGATCTCCGGTTACTACTTGCTAATGACCCTGGCAAGTTAACATCTCAGGAGCAGTTACACACCAGGCACACGTACACTTCACACTGCTACAGTGATAACCAACCATTACACGACGGGGACTTTAATTACAAGGGAATTTGAATAATAGTATATAAGCAATAATAATATTCTTTCTTCAATAAATAACACTCTCACAGTATTCTTATTTCCCTTAAAAGATACTAACAAACCATATACCTCAATAAGTATATAAACTATCATAATATTCTTTCTTTAATAAAGAACACTCTCACGGTATTCTTATTTCCCTTGAAAGATACTAACAAACCATATACCTCACAGAATAATGTATTTTACATGCTTGAATAGTCTTAATACATTTCACATTATTCAAGATATATTTCTTTAATAAATACACTAGTATTTGTATACAGTATCTCATTGCCTCTATAAACCCAAAATTGATCTTTGTCGAATTAGATTCTTCCCAGTCCTTTATGTCCAAGCCCAATCTATGAGAGAGTTAATTTTAAATAATAACTAATTACAAGGAAAACAGGTCTTGGAATTATATTCAAAATACCTTGTAAAATGGCCCTTAGGCAGATAATTTGATCCTAAATTGTCAAAGTGGTCCACCATTATATGTTCTAATCAAAGTATATATAGATTATGCTATTTTGTTGGCTATAGTATGAGATTAAAGGTAATAAGACATAGCAAAGTTAATAATGATAATTTTCAATATTAATAGCAGTCAATAAGGTAGCTATTTATTTTGTCTGGCAAAATCTCTCACAGTGATAGAGAGTTACATATTTGGCATGCATGCTATGATGTCATCTCTTGGGGTGTGAGAGTATTTTACAGACCCTTGGGGTTTGATTGTTTTGTTTCTCTCTTTTACGCGTTTTACCACATCTCTCATGTAAGTACCTAATGCAATGAGCATCATCTTGTTAAAGCCAGTTTGATTATGCCTCTTTGGTGCACAAAACTAAACTGAGCTTCTTTTCCACTACTTTTTTTAAATAGGCGACTCATATTCCCAGCCTTTAAAGAAGATGACAAAAAAGAAGATGGGGTAATGTCAAGAGCTCGTGGTAATCATCTTGAACAGAATGTTAACTTTTTTTTCTCTAATCACCTATAGACAATACAAAATTATCAGCCGGCTGCCATACTCTTTCTCTTGCGTGGAAAAAATCTGCTTCTACCTTTCACATTCACTATTATTTTTTTTGACGCACAAATACACTAACATTTATTTTGACTTCTTTCTATGTGCATCATACAGCCAGCCAGTCCTTTAGGTGCCTGTGTGGAATTGTAACAAAGACCCTCAGGTGTCTACTGGGCTCATAATCGGTAAGCATCACTCCAATTGACATTCCCCAAGCACAATCACAGCTTCTTTTCTTTTTTGCTCTAGACACGAGGTTCAAGCCAACGGGATCGTAGGAGTGGTGTCGAGGATCCTGACTGAGCTCTGGTGGTGTCCCGGTTTCCAGGTTTCGGTTTGGGAGTGGTCGGAGGTAGATTAGTGGGTTTAGATTGGGGGAAATGTGGGAGGCTTTAGATAGGCCCTTCATCGAGTGAGCTGATCCATTCGGTGTCGTATCCTTGGCGTGTCTGGCTAAACGTTGGGTATGTATTTTTTATTTTATTTTTATTATTTCTCTTTCTTTTTTGTTACAGCAGATTTCTACATGCAAGAGAAAGATATGAGGCACGTATGGATGACCTGGAACAGCCGCAAAGATTGTTTGTTTGGAAGGAATTTAATTGTTATTATTATTTAATAAATACATATACTTTACTATCATATTGTTAAGAAAGAATACCATGACTACTTATATGTTATTGTTCGTATTCCATTGTAATCAAATTCCATATTATTTAATGGTTGGCTATGACTTTAGTAGTATAATGTGTATGTCTAGTTTTTGTGTAGTTTTTTTTAAATGCGTTAAACTTGCTAGTGTTATTAGCAAGTTATAACCAGAGATCGGTTGTGGAATCTGTGTTTCGCTCAATTGTGGTGTGTATACCGCATACATAATACAACAGAGTTTTATCACCCAGCAGGATATTAAGATATTGACAAATTAATATTGGTTAAAAAAAATGAAAAATAAAGGCTTATAAATTAAATCTTATATTATTTGATTAATGTAAATGCAAGATCACTTAAAACAATAGTAAAAGATAGTAATATCATTAGTTTATTTTATAGATTTATGTAATAATATTACATATTTCAAAAATGAATTGATCTTGAAGATCGAGATCCGAAGGATCCAAGATGATTTCAATGTCATCTTCGTCATCGTCATCGGCATGATGATCATCGTACTCGTAATCCATATCAAAATCCCCAGTTGTTACTACAGGATGATTGCTTGGTTCTAAGATTATTTTGTAAAATAAGTTCAAGTTATTTTCGAGTTAGTTATACTATATCTTACCTATTAACGAATCCGATCTGGACCTCTTGCATGGGACTATTGGTCTTGTAGACATCGCGGAAGAAGATTGAGTGGAGAAGGTTTGGCCGAACATGATGTTAATATTGTTGGCAGAGAGAAGAATAAAGAGCAATAACCAAAATGGTTGATTGTTTATATAGGATATTTTGGTGACTGTGAATAGATTGTGACAAAGTATCGTATATTTACATAGAGTGTCTTGTCTCGGGATTATTCTGTTTCATGCAATTATTTTATATAATATACAGCGGTACCTAGGCTTGTAAAATTTAGAGCTACTGAGTCCCCGTAGAAGTATAATAAAAGATATACAACCGTAAGTATATGACGATAATTTTGACCGACCGGTTAGAATACTGCCCATGACTCACAGAATATTAGGTATTATGGTGCATAATTTGAGAGATGTCTATGCTAAACAATTAAAACACTGCTAGGGTAATTTGATCGGTTGAAAATCCAAGTCGTTTAAGCACAATTGGCATCAATATTACTCAACAATAATATATAAACCATATAAATAGAACAGCCGTATTTTAATGAATTAAAGGCATTATTTAATTTCAAAAAGTAAAAAGTCATATATGAAGCGTTTTGAAATTCTATGTAAAGCATATGTATAGGAATCTAAAGCACATTATTAGCACTAAACTGATCGGTTGTTGTGTTTTAGGGTATTAAAACGATAAAAAATAGTAATGGAGATATAGAGAGTAAGTGAGTACTTTGAGACTGTATATAAGCTTGTCTTTATTAAGATACAAAATGTGCCGCTCTTTATATACTCTTTCAATGTGCTGTTACACAAAATCTTGGACTTCCTGATATGTGGGGTCTTTCACCACATTAAGATATTAGATGGAGTAAGCTTCTGAGCTCAACATCCATGTTACTATTATTCTGATGCATTGCTATAATTCCTTTATCGTACCTTATTAGCTCTCAGCTAATCTGTACTTATAGCTTATGTATATGTAAAATATACATTAATAAGGCTGGATCACCACACCTGATGCTCTGTCCCGCCGCCCAGAATTTGCCCTGAAAGTAGGAGATGAAGTCTTAGAGACTCATAATCAGGCTCTATTGAAACCTCAACAGTTCACGATTGTTGCACCTACACTTCGATCCCAAGTCCAGCCACTCCTGGCAATTATCAAGCAAGCAAGCAAACAAGCAAAGATGATCCCACGACCCAAGAAATCATTGTAGATCTGACTTCACATCCTGATTTCTCTGTTTATTATGAAGTTCTTTACAAAGGTACCCCTATCTATATCCCAGAGGGTTCTTGCCACATAGAAATTCTGAAGTCAAGACATAATGTCCTTCTTTCTGGCCACTTTGGTGTAACACAAACTCAAGAGCTTGTATCTAGAAATTACTGGTAGCCTGGGATGTGGAAATGTGTCAAGAACTATATTGCATCATGTGAAGTCTGGTGCCGAAGCAAAACGTCTCGTCATGCCAAGTATGGCCATCTAAGGCCTCTCGCCGTCCCTAATCAGCCTTGGTCTTCAGTCTCATTAGACTTTACTACCGACTAGCTGCTTTCCAACTCCTTTGACAGCATTATGGTAGTAGTAGACCAATTCTCCAAGATGGCTCATTTCATTCCATGGAACAAATCTATTACTGCAACCGATACTGTAGACATGTTCATAGCAAATGTGGTCAAACTTCATGGTGTTCCATTGGATATTGTATCTGACCGTGGTCCTCAATTTGTATCTCGATTTTGACGCTCGTTCCACAAGACTCTTGGTACCACTACTTTTCTCTCCAGTGCCTTTCATCCCAAATCAGATGGTCAGACAGAAAGGGTCAATCAGATTCTTGAACAACACCTCAGATGCTATACCAATTATTCCCAAGACGATTGGTCCAACCTCCTTCCCCTAGCAGAGTTTACATACAACAACTCGGTTCACGGTGCCACCAAGCATAGCCCGTTCATTGTCAACTATGGGTTTAACCCTAGGCTAGACTTCACAGACTCACAAGACACTCTCATGCCAAAGGTCCAAGATAAAATTACTGCTATGAATACCATGTTTGAAGAAGTCAAGACCAATATGAAAAAGGCTCAAGAGCAGTATACAATGTATGCCAACCAACACCGGAAACCTTCTCCATGCCTCTCAGTTGGTGATCAAATCTGGCTCTCAAGTGCACATATCAAGACCATCCGCCCAAGCAAGAAATTGGATTACAAGAAACTCGGCCCTTTTCCAATTATTGAACAAGTCAACCCAGTTGCTTTCCGTGTCCAATTTCCCCAAGCTATAAATGTCCATAATGTCTTTCACGTATCTCTGCTAGAACCAGTACACCACAATGAATTATCCAATCGTTATCAAGCACCGCCTCCCTGTTATTGTTAACAATGAGCAAGTATATGAAGTTGAGAGATACTGGACAAGCGGTTACACCGGCGCAAAGTCCAATATCTAGTAGACTGGAAAGGCTATGGACCTGAGGAAAGAACATGGGAGCCATTAGAAAACCTAGAAAACTCTGCCGTAAAAGTCCAACAGTATGAAGCTCGGAAACACCTCCCTGCAACAAGACCTTTGAGAGGGAGGTGATGTAAGGAACATCCTATTGGTAAAATTGATTGACCTATCATAACCAGATCCGGACATCGCGCTTCTAAACCAATAGTATTCTTCCCTTGCCTTCCTTGTAAAGACACTCCATAGAACTAATCATTATAATTATTCTATTAGACATTAGCTAGAAATATTCGTATAAATACCCCTAGAGCCTGATCATAGAAGGATCAAGCGAACAGCACCTTTATCAAATGAATCTATCATCAAAATCTCTGCCTGTTTTCTCTGCTCCTGCCTTTGCCTAGATCGGTTCCTGACAGTTAACGTCTCAATAGTTACACCACAGCAGTGATAGCCAGCAATTACAAAATAGAGGCTAGAGTATAATTGAAATAGAATAATAAGTATATAAACCATTATAATATTCTTTCTTTAATAAATAACACTCTCACAGTATTCTTATTTCCCTTAAAAGATACTAACAAACCATATACCTCACAGAATAATGTATTTTGCAAGCTTGAATCATATTAATACATTTCACATTATTCAAGATATATTTCTTTAATAAATACACTAGTATTTGTATACAGTATCTCATTGCCTCTATAAACCCAAAATTGATCTTTATCGAATTAAATTATTCCCAGTCCTACATGTCCAAGCCCAATCTTTGAGAGAGTTAATTTTAAATAATAACTAATTACAAGGAAAACAGGTCTTGGAATTATATTTAAAATACCTTGTAAAATGGCCTTTAGGCAGATAATTTGATCCTAATTTGTCAAAGTGGTCCACCATTATATGTTCTAATCAAAGTATATATAGATTATGCTATTTTGTTGGCTATAGTATGAGATTAAAGGTAATAAGACATAGCAGAGTTAATAATGATAATTTTCAATATTAATAGCAGTCAATAAGGCAGCTATTTATTTTGTCTGGCAAAATCTCTCACAGTGATAGAGAGTTACATATTTGGCATGCATGCTATGATGTCATCTCTTGGGGTGTGAGAGTATTTTACAGACCCTTGGGGTTTGATTGTTTTGTTTCTCTCTTACGCGTTTTACCACATCTCTCATGTAAGTACCTAATGCAATGAGCGTCATCTTGTTAAAGCCAGCTTGATTATGCCTCTTTGGTGCACAAAACTAAACTGAGCTTCTTTTCCACTACTTTTTGAATAGGCGACTCATATTCCCAGCCTTTAAAGAAGATGACAAAAAACAAGATGGGGTAATGTCAAGAGCTCATTGGTAATCATCTTGAACAGAATGTTAACTTTTTTTTCTCTAATCACCTATAGACAATACAAAATTATCAGCCAGCTGCCATACTCTTTCTCTTGCGTGGAAAAATCTGCTTCTACCTTTCACATTCACTATTATTTTTTTTGACACCCAAATACACTAACATCTATTTTGACTTCTTTCTATGTGCATCATACAGCCAGCCAGTCCTTTAGGTGCCTGTGTGGAATTGTAACTAAGACCCTCAGGTGTCTACTGGGCTCATAATCGGTAAGCATCACTCCAATTGTCATTCCCCAAACACAATCACAGCTTCTTCTCTTTTTTGCTCTAGACACGAGGTTCAAGCCAACGGGATCGTAGGAGTGGTGTCGAGGATCCTGACTGAGCTCTGGTGGTGTCCCGGTTTCCAGGTTTCGGTTTGGGAGTGGTCGGAGGTAGATTAGTGGGTTTAGATTGGGGGAAATGTGGGAGGCTTTAGATAGGCCCTTCATCGAGTGAGCTGATCCATTCGGTGTCGTATCCTTGGCGTGTCTGGCTAAACGTTGGGTATGTATTTTTTTTTATTTTTTTATTATTTCTCTTTCTTTTTTGTTGCAGCAGATTTCAACACGCAAGAGAAAGATATGAAGCACGTATGGAGGACCTGGAACAGCCACAAAGATTATGTTTGTTTGGAAGGAATTTAATTGTTATTATTATTTAATAAATACATATACTTTACTATTATATTGTTAAGAAAGAATACCATGACTATTTATATGTTATTGTTCGTATTCCATTGTAATCAAATTCCATATTATTTAATGGTTGGCTATGACTTTAGTAGTATAATGTGTATGTCTAGTTTTTGTGTAGTTTTTTTAAATGCGTTAAACTTGCTAGTGTCATTAGCAAGTAATGACCATAATTCAACTTTGGAGTCTGTGTCTCACTTAGTTGGGGCTAATATACTACACCATTATCAATTGGAAGCTGTTTTCTACTGTTATACTCTTGACAGTCATGGTTTTCCGCTAGCTTGACAAAAATATATAAAAAATTGACAAACAGTTCTGTAAGATGTAGACTTTGATAGATAATGACCCATTGTATCTGATATAAATACTGGAAGATCTCTGATAATTGTCACGCGGTGTGATGTCTTTAGTGTGAAAATGTCCAGGAGAAAGAAAGATAATACAATGGTAGATTTGACGAAGAAAGATCGAGAAGAGAAGGAGAAAAAGATGAATAATTGAGAGAGAAACAAGAAAGAGTAGTTCGGGAGAGAGAGAGAGATAACTGTCTAATACGGGATCCAACAATTCGTAGCTTAGCAAGCAAATAGAATCGCTCTTCAGGAAAGGGGTATTTTGACAGGGAGTCAGATAGAAAGTAATTGTGGGTTAAAAGTTAAGAGTTATTCTTTATTTAATGAATCACTTGTAAGTATTTATACGTTTATTATTTCGAAGAATTGTGGAGAGATGTGAGAAAGAAGAGTGTGGCGAGACAGACGAGAAAAGAAAATGAGGTGAAGAAAGTAAACGATGAGGTGAGTAGGAAGGGAACGGCACGGCTTAGACGGACAGAAGACGAAGAGAACCAAAACACAGCGTGACATAATCGAAAGACAAACATTTTATTTAATAAGCCAAATGTCATTTATCGAGTTCATTGATAAGTTTTGTAGATTATTCTTGCTCATTGAGAGATAAACTTTTGTTATCTCACCCTATTTTTGGGGCCTTTCTGTTAATATATTGAGACATGGTATGGCTCAAAAAAGAAAAGTCTTTGAAAAGAAGAAAGAAGGATTTAGTATTGGATCTATACTTTGTATTTTCTGTTAAGCACTATAATTATTGGTATGAGTTTGTCCTTTATAAAAAGTCGCAGCAAACGAATAATGGAAAACATTTTTTACAAAATAGAAATACGAGTTAAATAATAGCTATTGTCAAAGTGGCAATAGATTTAAAACCGATTATAAAAGTTTTATTAGAATTGATTATTAGTTCAGTGCTAACTATGCAATTGAACTTTCTATATAAATACCTGACATAGCATGTCAAGCCGTCTTATATGTAACTTTTTGCATTTTGAATATAAATGCCTTTAATTCATTAATATACGGCTATTTTATTTATATGTTTTTATATAGTTTTTATATTATTATCGAATGACATTGGCACTGATGGTGTTTAACCGGCTCAGATTGTCAATAAATTAAACTACCCGAGCAATCTTTCTAGTGATTCATCATAATACATCATATCCCGTGATTTATTAACAAGATTTTACCTGATCGATCCAAATTATCAAGCCATATGCTTAGATTCTTAGATCTTTTATTTCACTCCAATGAAAACACAATGGCTCCATAAACATTCTAATGACGCATATATTGGCATATATTCCATAAAACAAATATACGTTGGAAAATTATTGCATGAAACAGAATACTTCCGATACAAGACACTCTATGTGAATATGTCATATTTTAGCTCAATGTATTCACAGTCATCAAAGTATCCTATATAAGCCGGTTACCATTTTTCTTTTTACTCTTTACTCTTCTTTCTGCCAACTACTCACTCACAATGTTCGGCCAAATCCTCTCTGAAAAAGCATCTTCAAAAACCTCTACAAGACCAATTGTCCCTTGTAAGAAAGCAAAATCAGATTCTTTGACAGGTAAAATATAAAATAATAACCTCAAAAAATAATTTTAATCCCTTATAAAAATATCTTAGAGTCGTCTAGCTTTCCTATTCCCACACCACATGCATCGGATACGGATTTTGATTATAATAAACTTTGCGCCAAAGACGAAGATGATGATATTAAGATCATCATGGATCCTTCTGAACTGGAACCCGAAGCACAATACCTTTTTGAAATTTGCAAAATTTCGATATCATAATTCTGTTATGCAAATAAAAAATGTGCACTTATAATATCCATATTTTTTTTTGCTATCAGTCCAATTAATTATGTATTTATATTATCCGACAATATAATAATTATTTTATAAATTTTCCTTTGACAAGTTTTATAAGAAAAGCATTAGTTCTGCTGCCTCTTAATACTTTGCTGGTAAATCAAAAAAATACATACACTGTATTAGGTAAAAATATAAATAAAAATCTGTCATATTCTGAGATAAATAGGCCAATGTTAAAATACAGTGTCGATTTGTATGTATGCACAACTAAAAATAGAAATAACCTATCTTATTATAAAGTGCTCTGATATATACAGCTAATATGTTAGTACACTACTTTTATATAAAAGCATGTCTTTTATTCTTATAAGTATTTTCTATAGTTCTATAAAGCATAGTGTGATAATTTGGGATTGGCAACTTATAGATAGTGTGAGAGTGTTATTTATTGAAGAACCAATATTATGATGGTTTGTATACTTATTATTCTAGTTCAACTATACTCTAGTCTCTATTGTGTAATTGTTGGTTATCACTGCTGTGGTGTGAAGTGTATATGTCTGGGGTATACCTATTGAGATGTTAAATTGCCATGATCGTTAGCAAAGAGTAACCAGATATTGTTTGTGGATTTTGTAGTCCACTCAACTGTAGTGTGTATACCACAATTGTTCTTGACCAGCGGAGCAATAGATTAAAAACTGATTTTGTTATTAGAGTTACCCATCAGTTCAATGCTAATAATGTGCTTTAAATTCCAGTATATATGTTTGACATAGAATACCAAGACGCTTCATATATGACTTTATTTTTGGAATTAAATAATGCTTTTAATTCATTAAGATATGGTTATTCTATTTATATGGCTTATATATTATTGGTGAGTAATATTGATGCCAATTGTGTTTAAACGACTTGGATTATCACCGATCAAATCACCCTAGCAGTGTCTTAATTGTTTAGCATAGACATCTCTCTAATTATGCATCATAATACCTAATATTCTGTGATTCATTGACAATGTTCTAACTGGTCGGTCAAAATTATCAAGTCATATACTTACAGTTGTATATCTTTTATTATACTTCTACGGGGACTCAGTAGCTCTAAATTTTACAAGCCTAGGTATCGCTGTATATTATGTAAAATAATTGCATGAAACAGAATAATCCCGAGACAAGACACTCTATCTAAATATACAATACTTTGTCTCAATCTATTCACAGTCACCAAAATATCCTATATAAACAATCAACCATTTTGATTATTGCTCTTTATTCTTCTCTCTGCCAACAATATTAACATCATGCTCGGCCAAACCTTTTCAGCTCAATCTTTGTCCACAATTTCTACAAGACCTGTCATACCATGCAAGAGATCCAGATCGGATTCGTTAATAGGTAAGATATAGTATAACTAACTCGAAAATAACTTGAACTTATTTTACAAAATAATCTTAGAACCAAGCAATCATCCTTTAGTAACAACTGGGGACTCGGAAATGGATTACGAGTATGATGATCTTCATACCAATGACGAAGATGAAGATGATATTGAAATCCTCTTGGATCCTTCGGATCTCGATCTTCAAGATCAATTTATTTTTGAAATCTGTAATATTATTACATAAATCCATAAAATAAACTAATAATATTACTATCTTTTACTATTGTTTTAAGTGATCTTGTCACGCTGTGTTTTGGTTCTCTTCGTCTTCTGTCCGTCTAAGCCGTGCCGTTCCCTTCCTACTCACCTCATCATTTACTTCTTTCACCTCACTTTCTTTTCTCATCTGTCTCGCCACACTCTTCTTTCTCACGTCTCTCCACAATTCTTCCAAATGACAAACGTATAAATACTTACAAGTGATTCATTAAAAAAAAAACTTTGAACCGACAATTACTTTCTATTTGACTCCCTGTCAAAATACCCCTTTCCTGAAGAACAATTCTATTTGCTTGCTAAGCTACGAATTGTTGGATCCGTATTAGACAGTTATCTCCCTCTCTCTCTCGAACTACTCTTTATCTTCTCTCTCACTCTCAATTATTCATCTCTTTCTCTTTCTCTTCTTGATCTCTCTTCGTCAAATCTACTATTATATTATCTTTCCTTCTCCTGGACATTTTCACACTAAAGACAACACACCGCGTGACAATCTTGAATTTACATAATCAAATGATATAAGACTTAATTCATAAACCATTTTTTTATCATTTTTTTCAGCCAATATTAATTTGCCAATATTTTAATATATTGCTGGGTAATAACATTTTGCTGTATTATGTACATAAAATGTTAAACCAGCTTCTAAATACTGAGATGAATGGGCAAATATAGATATAAGGTATCGATTATTATGTAAACATGAGTAAAAGTGGAAATATTTTGTAAGCTTTTACCCACCATTGTATACATGTTTGAAAAGTTAGAGGCTTGCTGTTCTCCAAATATGTATTCTTTTGTCATAATTGTTTTTCTACACTTTTATCAATCATAGAATTTATTTTTTAAGTTAGGCAAATATCAGATTCCTCTTACTAATATCTGTAAATATTTAGAAAATAACAAGTTCAAAATAATTTATTTTGTAAGCTAGAGTCATCGTAAATAAAGTCTATAATATTCAAGATATACTTCTTTAATACATATTCTAGTATTTGTATATAGTATCTCATCGCATTTACATATACAAGATTGATCTTTATCTAGTAAAATTCTTCCCAGTATTTCCCGTCAAAGCACCATCTATGGGAGAGCCAACTTTAAATAATAACTAATTACAAGGAAAACAGATTTTGGAATTATATTTAAAATACCTTGTAAAATGGCCTTTAGGCAGATAATTTGATCCTAATTTGTCAAAGTGGTCCACCATTATATGTTCTAATCAAAGTATATATAGATTATGCTATTTTGTTGGCTATAGTATGAGATTAAAGGTAATAAGACATAGCAGAGTTAATAATGATAATTTTCAATATTAATAGCAGTCAATAAGGCAGCTATTTATTTTGTCTGGCAAAATCTCTCACAGTGATAGAGAGTTACATATTTGGCATGCATGCTATGATGTCATCTCTTGGGGTGTGAGAGTATTTTACAGACCCTTGGGGTTTGATTGTTTTGTTTCTCTCTTTTACGCGTTTTACCACATCTCTCATGTAAGTACCTAATGCAATGAGCGTCATCTTGTTAAAGCCAGCTTGATTATGCCTCTTTGGTGCACAAAACTAAACTGAGCTTCTTTTCCACTACTTTTTTTAAATAGGCGACTCATATTCCCAGCCTTTAAAGAAGA
Organism: Phycomyces nitens; assembly: GCA_022702545.1. NCBI lineage: Eukaryota > Fungi > Mucoromycota > Mucoromycetes > Mucorales > Phycomycetaceae > Phycomyces > Phycomyces nitens. The sequence continues at coordinate 762,291 of JAHRBC010000001.1, forward strand.
TGACAAAAAACAAGATGGGGTAATGTCAAGAGCTCATTGGTAATCATCTTGAACAGAATGTTAACTTTTTTCTCTCTAATCACCTATAGACAATACAAAATTATCAGCCTGCGGCCATACTATTTCTCTTGCGTGGAAAAATCTGCTTCTACCTTTCACATTCACTATTATTTTTTTTGACGCACAAATACACTAACATCTATTTTGACTTCTTTCTATGTGCATCATACAGCCAGCCAGTCCTTTAGGTGCCTGTGTGGAATTGTAACAAAGACCCTCAGGTGTCTACTGGGCTCATAATCGGTAAGCATCACTCCAATTGTCATTCCCCAAACACAATCACAGCTTCTTCTCTTTTTTGCTCTAGACACGAGGTTCAAGCCAACGGGATCGTAGGAGTGGTGTCGAGGATCCTGACTGAGCTCTGGTGGTGTCCCGGTTTCCAGGTTTCGGTTTGGGAGTGGTCGGAGGTAGATTAGTGGGTTTAGATTGGGGGAAATGTGGGAGGCTTTAGATAGGCCCTTCATCGAGTGAGCTGATCCATTCGGTGTCGTATCCTTGGCGTGTCTGGCTAAACGTTGGGTATGTATTTTTTATTTTTTTATTATTTCTCTTTCTTTTTTGTTGCAGCAGATCTCTACACGCAAGAGAAAGATATGAAGCACGTATGGAGGACCTGGAACAGCCGCAAGGATTATGTTTGTTCGGAATGAATTTAATTGTTATTATTATTATTTAATAAATACATGTACTTTATTATCATATTCATGTTGACATTACATAATTTAAGCTTGTTATTCTTCATTGGTACACTATCATAAAAGAAACATGAGTAAAAGCTCATAAGATACTTGAAATTAATCTTAGTAATATACGTCTTTATCATGGCCAATAAGCTATTGGTAATGTGGTACTTTTGAGTTAAGAACGTATTGCTACTGTGAGAGTGTTATATATTGAAGAAAGAGTATTATGATGGCTTATATAGTTATTCTAGCTTCCTTATACTCTGGTCTCTATTGTGTAATCTCTGGTTATCACTGCTGTGGTGTGAAGTGTATATGTATCTAGTGTGTAACTATTGAGATGTTAACTTACCATGGTCATTAGCAAAGAGTATCCGGCTATTGAGTGCGGATTGTATACTGTTGAATTTTCAGCTAAGAAAATAATAGAAAAAAATGATAAAATGGAATATAGACAGTGAATGAGTATTTTGAGATTGTATATAAGTTTGTCTTTATTATGGTACAAAATTGGGTGTTATTTATATACTTTTACAATCTGCTATTGATCTAATGTCTTGGACTTCCAGACATATATGCTCTTTATCATATTGAGGTATTAGAGAGTGGCTGCTGCTCATCTCAATGTCTGTGTTACTATTCTGACATTGTCACACATCAAACATTATACCTCACTAGCTCTTGGCTATGATATAGTATTTTTATCTAGAGTTTGACATCTTGGTAATTTTAGTTCTTTCGTGAGGTAACATCAGTATAGTACTGAGTATAGCTATAATTGGTATGATTATCTTATCATAGATGATCTAGATACCGTGGTTGCCAAGTGAATAGTTACCAAGTCCTTTGGATATATAAATGCACACGGTAATATGGTTGGATCACCACAGTTGGGTAAGTCAGGAACCGATCTATACAAAAAAAAAACAAGGAAAAGATAACAGACAGAGTGCTACGTATACATTTGTTTATTAAAGATGTTTGCTTGATTCTTCTATCGATGAAGCTCCAAGGTGATTTATATATTATTTAGTTTTAGCTAAACTCGAGTTCGAGAGAGGAGGAATTAGTTCTTTTACATTGTGCATCAAAGCTACGTTTCTTTGACGAAATTGGTTCTTGGAAATGTAATATTGGGCTTTTGTCGGATCTTTGTTATACGCTGTGATATAAACTGCTGGTTCGCCGTGAAGGAGGATAATTATGCGCAAAGGTGTGAGGGGATGTTGGATATAAGGCACGATGTGAGTAGCCACAGCAAAGTAGTAGAGTTTAGTAGACAGGGGTGCTCTCTTAACGATTCAGACAATACGAAATGGCCAGAGCGACCCATGTCCTCTGCAACAAATATAGGCTTTACAGGAAAAGAATCTGTTTTATTCAAAGTGGTAGATAATGGGATTATAATACCCTTTCCTCTAATGTAGTACTATCTTGTGAAAGAAAGGGCCGTGCACGATTCTCGAGCACACCCTTTAGTCCAGATTGAACTGAATGAGTGGCCAGTCCGGATAATATCCCAGAAACAATACTTATATGTGAATCTGATTGTATTGGTTCATGAATCCATTTAATGGTTGCTGACAAGGTATGTCTTTCTGTAGAGAGCTGACATGTTGATTTTCCCATTTACTGGCTAAGTTTATGATGTTCATCCCTATTTTGGTATTAAGTCTGTGCTGATGCTTATATGGGAACCTAAGATTAACTTTATTATAATGAAACTGTGTTGCAATACTTTACTTTTTATATGATTGTACAATATTATGTATTGTCCATAAATGTTCTACTACACTGCCTTGTGAGGCTAAATATATTTTCTGTTGTTGTTAAGACCTTTTTATTTGTGTTCAGACAAAGGGATTGTGCTAGCTGAGGGGAAATGAAGGAAGCGTTGGCCCCCGAGTCCACCAGTGCCCAGGTCCGTTCATTCTGTACAAGTATAGGAACGTATAGTGAGCCATCGTTATAGGAAGGCGGTTTATTTTCATTATCCTTATTATTATGTGAAAGGTGTTTTTTACCTTGTGCTTGGAGGTTCAGCTGGCTGAGGTCCACGTCAATGTTGTCATTGGCCGGTTCATTGACATGGGCCATGCGGGCGCTACGGTTGGCAAAGACCGGGGTCTTGTTCTTTGCCAAGTGGTATTCTTGGCACTTATGCCCGGGGACATAAGGTACCTTCTGGCAGAAGCGGCACAGTGTTGGTGCTCTTGGTGCACTCACCGGTGTAGAGAACTTGTTCTCCTTGGGGACCAAGTTTCTCAATACCTGACACTCCTGTAAGGAGTGTCGTCCCTTGGGGTGGACTGGGCAAGACCCATTGCTGCTGGTACGTCCGACCCGTGGAGAAACCTTACCCTTCTTGAAGGAACTGTTGCCCTCCTGTTGGTGGTGGTGTTGGTCTTCTTGTCGGCGCTTGCTGCCGGTGGCCCAGCGTTCCTCTTGAGGTCTGACCTCGTTTTCTTCGCCACAGGTGGCTATCACCAAAGGGATGACCTGGTTAATATTCTTTGGCGTGGTCAGGCCAAAGTGTTGGGCAATTGTCTGCCAGGCCTTCTCTTTGACCGTCTTCGTCAACGAGGTGACAAAGAGCCAAACCAGTTCTTCGCCGTTGGGCAGTGCTGCGGCGTGGGCAGCCTCTTGGTACTTGCTGGCGTACCCACGGATTGGCTCTCTTGGTTCTTGTGTAAGAGCCCGCATCTCTTGTCTCTTCATCCAGAGATGGTAGGGGTTACCGTGCTCTTGTTCCATCTGGCGACGGAACTCGCCCCAGGTGTAGCCTTTTCCGGCCTTGGTGTACTGGAAGGATATTCTCTGACTCTCGTCGCAGGTAAGCCAGAAGAGACGTTCCCAATGCTTGTCAAATGTCAAGTTGTGGGCACGGAGCTGCACCTCGAATTCGTTCAGGAACGACCGAATGGACTCGTGGACCATCTTGTTGGGCTGTCTGATGGGCCCACCTTGGAGCTGGAAGGCTGGCAGGTTCGGGGAAACGAATGAGTCGAGCTTGCTGGCATGCTCCCTGCCTTCCTTCCTCTTGTAGATCTTCTCCAAGACCTCTGCTGCCGAGGCGTCGCCCAGTACTTCCTGTGCGGACAGGAAGGCTTTCCAGCGCATCATCGTATTGTTGACGGCTGCTTGCGCCAGGTCGACTTCCTCGGATGAAGCGCTGGGATTGGACAAAACTTTCATAAGGTCGGCCGATGCGTTCTTGCGGCGCTTGTCCAAGTCGGCTCCAATTGCCATGGTGTCAATGGCTACGGGTTCCTCGGTGATATCAATGATTTCTCCCATCACTTGGTCTTCAACGATGTGGTGGGGCACACCGCTGATATCGGTCTGGATGCTCTCGTTAGAGCTGCCAAGGAAAGCATTATCAAAATGGTTAGATATTGTTGAGAATTAAAAGAATTTCATATAAAATTTAATTCACAGTGAAAAAAAATTGGATAAATTGGAAAAGGAACTTACAGATTGCGTGAAAGTGTTATTTATTAAAAGAAAAAAGAAAAAGAAAAATATTACGGTGGTTTATATCCTTGGTATTCTAATTATTTTATACTATAATATATATTGTGTAACGGTGGTTGTCACTGTAGCAGTGTGAACTGTAAATGTACTTGCTGTGTAACTATTCCTGATATGTGGCTAGGGTCATTAGCAAGTAGTAACCGGAGATCAGTTGTGGAGTCTGTATCTCACTCAATTGTTGTGAGCATACTACACTGCCTATAAGATATTAACTTGTGAATTAAAATAAAATATTCACATTCAATGCCTGGTTTTCTCATACGTACAAACAAAAGAAAGGAGACAGAGAGACGATTTATCTGTCTGGCATGCCTATCAACGATATCCAGTTGACACTACCAATCAAAGAAAATTCAAGCCATCTTGTCTATACTAATCTCCAAGGCTCTTATCAAAGTCTCTGTATTTATGCAGCAATCAAAAATCAATTATAATGCTTTGCTATTCGTTAATAAATATATCTTGAAATCATCACCTATTTTTACTAGGTTAATTGAGAGGATAAAGATTAATACCAGTCTATCAAGCTATAGCTGATAAAGACACTTGAAAGTACTTTTAGATACCATACAGTGGCTCCAGTGTCAGATATTATTGATATGTCAAGAAACGCAATTTGGCACCAGATCCACTGCAAACATCAATTTTCACAAACATGTTGCACAAGAATAGTGAAAAGTCCTTTTTACTGACCTCCTCTTGAAATAAACCAATCAACTGTACTTTATCTGTAAAAAAGAAAAAGAAAACGGTACAAATAGAAACGTCAGTTGGAGGGCATTCAAACGTCTGCTGAAATATGTGAATCCAACAAGAGACAAAACGCAAGCACACAACCCATGATGGTTATATCAATCCTGATATAATCAGCGACGATGTCAATGTATCCAACAAAAGATAATATTGTTAAGCAATCAAGTGCACTAGGCGAATTATTTCTTGTTCTGAATATAAGATCCTACCAGTATCTTGTCCGAGTCTTCGTATGTCTTGTCAGAGGTTGATGACATTCCATGCGGCTACATGTGTAAAATGGGGATGCCTGAACTTGGTAGCAGTAACATTCCTAGTTTGCCGATAGAAATTGCAGACAGTCAACTTGCGGAATTAGGTGTTGATGCCCAATCATTGGCCATCAATAACTCAATGCACCCATTAGACGTAGTCAATCGTTTAAGATTGTCTGTGATTTTTGAATCTGATGAAGAACAGGCCGATACTACTATAGACCTTCCCAACAGTGTCTACAAAAAAACATCAGAGAGTTTAAACGGGCTATTCTGGCCAAAAGATTCTTTAATCGGCCTGAACCAAGTTTGAACTTTATGGAGCTATCGTTTGAATAACATCCTTGGCTCAACATACCTTCTTCACGGCATGGACCGAATTAAGAACAAACGCTCTGAACTAAATCTAATAGCTACATCTGTCTCAACCTTTTTGTCACCGTTCTTCTCTTCTCACGATGATGCGCAGATGGAGTTTGACGCTATTTCATGAGTGTATAAGCAACAAGAAGTTGTGGACAAGGACAAATTACGTCTAGATATTTTGATGCATATCAGACAGCATGGTCAAGTAATTAAAGTTGCTTGCGGAAAAGTCAAGAAGCCTGGTGTGTCTCAGCAGCTTCTGACTAAAGATAAAATTCGGGCATTGGAGGTGATGAAAAGGCAACTCTATATCAGATTAAAATATGCCAAAGCTCACTATGAAGCAGTGACATTTGGCATTCTGGTCCAGGGTAAGCATTGGAAGATGTTTATTGTAAACTTCCTTAAAACTAAATATCTATATATATATTTCAAAAGGTCTTTTTGTAATACTTTTGCAAATGACCCTTGATTTGACAAAAGGTGTGTATGTCTATCAAGAACAATCACCTTTTGTCTTGCCGACGACTTTCGAGACGTATTCTCATATGGACACGTCCATAGAATTTATTCAAGTATTCAAGCTATAATATATCAATATTCTATCGTTTTACTGATATCAACTGTTGTCACTCTATTTTATGGGGGAAAATAATGAATTCCTTGTTGAAGCCCAAAGATAGTGACAAAAGCCAAATTTTGAAAGGTCTTATTTTGGATAAATACTTGCTATATTTAGTATTTTAATAACCACAATAAGTAATAAAGCTACTAAATGTATACCGCCAAGGCTGCCTTTTGTTCTTTTTCGCCAAGTGGCCAAGTGTGGTCCAGAGCACTTTAAACGTCAAACCATTATATCATTGCCAAAGTCAATGACTAGACTAGACCAGTATCCAATATATAATCATATCATTAAAAAAAAGCATAAAATGATAAGCCTATAATAATTAGGCCTTTGAAATAAAAGCAGATATAGCTTGTTGCATATAGGAACATGGACAAGACAACGGAGCTCTGGGAGAGCAAGAGAAGCTGGCTGGCTATTTTAAAATACATATATGATGACTATTGTATGACAAGAGCTAAATTCAGTCATACTTTATATCATAATCCTCCATTAGATCATTTTAATAGTGCAAAAAAGAACATGTTCAAATAAAGATGCCCAATACTTGGTAAAGAAGACAAACCACCAAGTAACTGGTACCGATACCAAAAGGCCCAATATTTATATATATAAAAGACATCAACAGAAACTTTGTCAGGCTATTTTTCTTTTTTTTAAAAAAAGGGTGCTTTTCACTAGATTATTTATCTCTTGGCGCTTAGTTCCATAATGGTAAAGGTGACTGTCAGGTCTATCCATTTCTTGGCTTAAGAACATGTTCTTTTTTTAAAAAGAACACGTCTTCTTTAACTTATACCCTCAAAATGGCGCCCAGAACACAGAAAGATTTAGAAGGTTTGCTTTCAGGCTCACGACAAGAATTAATCAAAGCTAACTCTTGACTATTATATCAAAAAATATAGACGATATCTACAAGGGAATCGATATTCTCGAAGCGTTCACAGGCAAATATAAAGGAGCTCTGGGCAGGAACGGTCATTAGAATAAACTAACTTTGGCATGCAGGACGCAATCCGGGAACATTGATTCCAAAATCTATACTTGCCAATGCTCATGGACTGATCATCATTCGAGTGTTTCGGATCGGTTTGATGGTCTCTGCCAGGAGTGGCACGGGAATAATTATAGCAAGGTGAGAATTATCCAAGCCAAATCATCAAATCTAATCAATTTTCTCTTGGCCTTGATAGAAATCCTGATGGCAGTAAGAATATAAAATGTTATGATTTACTCCTTGGAGAGCTTACTGACATTTCCTGTAGGTTGGTCTGCACCATCAGGTATTTCTTTGAATGGAGTTGTAAGTATATAAAAGTGTTTTCTAGCAGTTGAACCAACTCGGTTTTTTGGTTTTTTTTTGGTTTTATAGGGTGCTGGATATCAGGCCGGTGTTGAATCAACCAGCTTTGTGATTGTAATGAACTATCGTGCTGCCATAAAGTCATTTCTTCAAGGTGGAGGTCAATTTGAATTGGGCGTCACAGCTTCCTTAGCAATTGGCCCATATGGTAGAGCTGCTGAACTGTCAGCAGGAACCAATAATGGCAACTATCTTGCAGTTACTTATTCGTACAGGTAAGGGATCCAAGAAAGGTAGATTTTATTGAGGCTAATGCTTGGCAATAGTCTATCAAAGGGAATCTATGGCGGTAAATACATCTTGATCCTTAATGTGGATATATCCATATACTAAAACCAAAACAACAGGCTATTCAATAGGTGGAGCAAAATTGTCTGAGCGGCCAAACACAAATAAAGCATTTTATGGTAGACCAATCAGTGCTAAACAGATTCTTGAAGGTGGAGAACCGAGACCACTGGTAGCCAGACGTCTTTACGAAATACTTGACAGCATTTGTGGAGGTGCAACAACGCACTTTGGCTCAAAATCAGGCACCGGTACAAGTATCTCATCACAAAGTAACATAGAGTACATACCACCAATCGATCCAGGTCGTAGTTTGGGCTATCCTCCTGCCAATCCACCCACCCGGTTCGACCCAGCACAGAACCAGTCTCTCTTTTCAGAACCACCACCGCCTTATGAGCCAAGACCAAATACAGGGAAAGATCATGGCGAATGGAACAGCAATAACTATACCAATGATAACAAGATCCATGCCAACAATTCACCCCAAAGCTATCCAGCTATATCCCCCGCAGAGAGTAGCATTGGACGCAATCTATCTTATGGTAGCAGCAGTAGTTTTAACCATGCCAATAAGAACAACGAAGAATATGACCCTTTCAACGCTCACTTCATTAACCAGAACATGGCTAATGAAAGCAATAGTACAAAAGGTGGACGTAGTGTGCCACCGATTCCTCCTTCTGAACCCACCTTTACCGTAGTAACTGCTCTGTATGACTACCAAGGAAACCCATCTACCGAACTATCTTTTTCTGCTGGAGACACCATCATTGTAACAAAGCGCACCGAAGACCGCCAAAGTTGGTGGGAGGGAGAGATTGGAGACAAACGAGGATCCTTTCCAGCTAATTATACCGAAGATTTAACAAATTAAAATAATAATATTTAAAATGTTCATTTTGCATGTAATTGACAGCCATCATATCTTGGCTACTTTGACAATAAAAACGTTCTTGTAGTCTTGGCCAACCATTTATTCTTTATTTATGTTTATTCAAATAATAAATGTTGTAATTGATAACCACAAGAAACTCTGTCAAAAGTTGGTTACTTTGCAATATTTTACTTTAATAAACTGAATTTAATATTTAAACAATACTATATATACACCACATTCAAGTGAAACGCAGACTCTACAACCGATATCCGGTTATTATTTGCTAATGAGCATGGCAAGTTGACATCTCAATAGGCACACATACCATTAAGGCCCTTTACACTTCAACAGTGATAACCGATCATTAAAGAGTGTTAATTTCAAGAGAATTTGAATATCTGTCAATTGATATGTAGCAGTATCATCAATCAATCAAGATAATCGGATCCAACAAACCTAGGATATCGATTGAGAATCCCAAAGAAAAACTTGGGATGACAAACACTATGCTATATTGTCTAATCGACATGTGCGATTCCATTGACAATTGTCCTGAGAACTATTCAAACTTGACGGCTATTGATGTTATTGTCTATATATAATCATATTTAGTATGAAGTTTGACTCTAATACGATACTTGGGCCGATAGAGATACTAGGAGAGAAAGATATTTGTAACCAAAGGGTATGGAAATAGTTTTGCCAAGAACGTTCTTTCATGATACAAAGAGTTTTCCATAAATACAATTAAGCGATTATTGCTAAAAAAAAAAACGATGTGCTCCATATTATGGTGGTTCGTATATCTCATGGTACAAGACAAGTGGGTCATTGATAACTTTGAGCTCTGGAAAGCTTATAGCTTGGATTTCAAACATATTGATTATATTTGATGCTGTACATGACAGCCAGATGCTGGCATAATATTTTTATTACAAGCATTACTGAAACTAGCCTTGATATAAAATAAACTTGGAGAATTCCTTTCAATATTTTATTAAGTTTATATGCACACAACAGCCCGAACAATGGTTTTTAATAATAATCATAATATCATTATTTGATTCAATGGATAATAAACGAGTCTATTATAGACTATATCGTATTGTGGTTTAAACATAATGATCTATAATATAAATTTCTGTAAAATAAAATGAATTATAAAGAAAACAAGAATATTTCACTGGAAAATCATTGAAAAAACGTCACTCAAAAGCGATTCTCGCAGCTTAAATCCAATTGTCTTATTATCACACTCCCAATTAATCATGGTCTGCACGAAATGTGAAAAGAAGTTGGTCAGCATGGCTGCACCCGATAAATGGAAGGAAGGATCCACCAATTCTGTTGGTAAGATTCACAACAAACAAAAATATAGCCAGTCATCTAACATTTCAATGCATGCTTTAATTCTAACAATGATTTGTCTTGTAATGCACAGCTGGATCATCAGGACGCAAGTTGAATCAGAACAAGCTTTTGTCGAGTTCAGCAAAACTAAGGCAAGACGATTGATTTATTTTTTAAAAAAAGTTTGGGATTAACATTATTTGAATTAGATTCAATCCTTATGAAAGTAAATGCAAGATATGCAAGGCAAAACTTCATCAAATAAAGGCTCATTATTGCCAAGGTAAGCCATAGCCTACAATCCCCAGCCGTTTCGTCTTTACTTAATATCCTATACTTTTAGCCTGCTCTTATAAAAAGGGTATCTGTGCCATGTGTGGCAAGCAAGTACTGGATACAACCAATTACAAGCAATCCTCAAAGTAGAGAATGGAAAATGCTAAACATCTAAACACATATATCAGCAACATGTTCCTTTATCCATAGACATGCGTTTAATCCCTTTGGTAGTATAATCCTTGGTGATATCTCGAAATATAATACAAATAATCCAACTATCAAACAAAAAAAACCTGTAACTTGATTCAAATTCTAACTGTTTTTTTTTGCCAAACTGTGTAATACATATACATATATATATATAATCTCTATCAGCATTTAATGCCAATTCAAAAAAACTATTTACTTTGTTATAAATATCTGTATTTTAGCCTTTTAGGCTTAACCATATTGTCTTGAACATTGTATGGAATGATGGCTAGATGCCAATCAAAGAGCATGCCTATTGACGACTACCATCGGCTCTCAACCAATCAATTGCTTCTTTCTCAGAAACAAGCGTTGGAAATCCAAATCCATTGGAGGTTGTGGAAAAGAGCTGTGCAAAATTAATCTGTTGGAATTGGGAATTGCTGTACATGGGCATTGGAGGAGGAGGTGCTTGAGGAAGAGCAGCATTCCTTGAGGCTATTTCTTGTGAAGCCTGTAGCTCTTGTAAAAGTAGCTTTTGTTTACAATATATAATTTAATATATTTGCTCATTGCCATCTCTAGTTGATTTACCTGTCTCTCTACTTCTAGTCTCTGTTCATCCTCTAGGCGTCTTTGTTCTTCTTTTGCCTTTGCCTGTTCCTGTTCTTCCTCTCTTCGTATCTAAGTTATTCTTTTTTTAAAATAAAATAAAATAAAGGCAGATGGATTTATAGTTTCAAATACATCTTTATAGCCTTACAGCCACAGAATGTCGATTTTTGAATCGTGCAAGACGATCATGCATCTCTTTTAGATGATTTCGTCGATCGCAAAGTAATTGAGACGAATCTAGAGTATTTGATAGGTTGACTGATTCGCCAAGTGGCTTCTGGAGACCATTTGTGTCTAGAGTGGATGGTATTGAGATTGGCTTTTCCATGGGATTAACAAAAAAAGAATACAGAAAAAGGATATCCTCTCTTTTTAGACCTTTTAATCCCAGTAATCAAAAAGCTGTCTGTTTAGTGCATTTCAATATTACGCTTGATTCTCTTTGAGGCTTAGGATTCTGGTCCTTGAGCTGCATATGGAATTAGAGCTAATTAAGAACTGCTTGACCTGGTATCTAGACCCAAAGAACATACTTTTTTTTATTAAAAAAAAAGTGATAAAGAAGTCTTCTCTTTCAGCTTAGCCCAGAAGAGTTCCTTGTACTCTTTTTACATTGTCGAATAAATTATTATTGCTGTTTTTTTTACTTGATATAGAGACAACTTTGAATTTTTTTAGACGAATTAAAATTCCAAAGTTGTCTCCATTTCAAGTAAAGAAAAAAATGGTATCTAGCCAGAAAGTGTTTAGATTTGTATAAAGGAAACCCCCTGTAGATTCCTTGTATTTATAGAGATTATCATTAAAATGTAAAATTCAACAGTCATTAAAAAATTAACCACTGCTTTATTTGATACAAATAGCCATTATTTTAAACATTGAAAATATTCTTGTAAAATGGCAATAAACAGCCTTTGAAGTCTCTTTATATCCATGGCATTTAGTATAAAAAGTGGTTCAGTCCCACTTAGATACATCTCCAGAGTATAATATAACCTCCATTTCTCAATCAAAGAGGATAAAATCCATCACTCTAAATCATACTTTGCATGAAATTATGCTCTTTAGACATGAAATAGTTTACAAGAGTTATACGTGAGGATAAAGACCCATTTTTTGCAAAGATGTGCTAATAGTATTTACACAAACAGACTTTCCCGTCTCTTCCTTTATTGCACGAGTCAAGTCAGCCAAAGTTTGGTGCTGATTTCTCTTGAAGATTAAACCCAAAAGTCTTTGTTCTCTGGGTAAAAGTATATGTGGTCTTCCCGGACGCTCCTTGTCAGCAACAGACCCAGTTTCTTTGTATTTCTTAATAATACGAGAGATTGTGGTTGGTGGAATGTTTTGGTTTCTAGCAATGTCTGCAACTCTCATTCCACTTATCCAAAGGCCAATAACAATTCCTTTTCTAAAGTCTGAAAGCTTCGTGATCGTCTTGGTGGGTTTAGAGTCTTGTAATTTGGGCATAATGTCAAAGAGAAATGATTGCAGAAATTGCAAAAAAAACTAAAGAATAAATAGCCGAGATTGAATAGGCGCTGTTTCCTTTGGCATTATCTTGTTGTAAAGTGGTCATTTTATTGTATTGAAACCTCTCTAACCAGGGAGAATTCGCACCATATCTTTCATGAAAGGTCTGAACCTTTTTTTATATAATACATGTGGGTCGAATTCTTTGTAGTTTTGAATTGCTTTTTCTCCAGCAACATCGCAGATTGTGACATATTCGAATTCCCTGTCTGCAATATTTACCTTGACCTCAATTCTGTCTAATCCAAACCGCATCTTCATATTCATTAGACGGTTAACCCCTCTTCTTTTGTCAATTGGAAATTCAGTGCCAAGAATAGCAACTAGATCAACCTCTTGAGGAGTAGGGTGCTCAGGAATTGGCTCCTCACCATCATACGCATACAAAGCTATTGATCAATATTATTAGATTGTATTTAATAAAGATCCAATGTTAATCTTACATATAATTGGAAGCTTATTGCTTGTCCAGTATATCTTTTTAGAAATACATGTATCCTCGTTGACTGGCTGGCCTTTATGGATATATACATGGAATCTGTCTTTGTTGGATTGTGCTCTAGTATCGTTCTTTTTTTTATCTGGTGAACACAACTTGATTCCATATGTACGGCGCAGGATACGTTGGGTAATTATACTCGGTTTGACACCATATAGAATTGCTCCTTCCATTACGGCCTCATTTCCATCTTTAATAACCTTGAATTGCCTCATTCTATTCTCAAAAACATCCTTGATCCGCTTTTGAAGGTATGGAGACTGACCGAACCCTCCAGTTATAAACATGGCATCAATATGTCTGCCCTTTAGCTGTTTGAATTGGCTCTCAATCATACAAAGCACTTTGTCTACTACCGGGTCAAATACGTTTGTACGAATTTCATCCATTGTGAATAAATCTTCTTCACCGATATCGGCATGTCCAGCGATGTAATAACGATTGATCTCTCTTATATAGTCGAATGATTCGTCATCATCACTACCACAAAATACTTGCTATAGAATATTTCAAAATTAATATTTCATTCTCATTAGTATTTTCAACTCTTTAATATACAATCTCGTGTCTATTTTACCTTGAACACATCAATAAAATAGTCCGTGCCTCTTTTAATATGATGTTTGTCATAATCAGGGTACGCAGATGTCTTTTTGTCAAATAAGTCTTTGAATCGAGTGTTCAAGAATTCTGAACCGCAAGAACTGCCAGTTCCCATAGTGACTTCCTTTAAACCATTTGCTCCCAATGAATCGTCCTTTTCAAATACGGCAAGGTCTACTGTCCCGCCACCAGCATCGCAAATCATGTAAAGGTTTCCGCTACAGAGTCCTAGTTCAGGAGATATATCCTCGGCATACAAGGCAGCTGCTACAGCTTCATCAACAATCAGCAGCTTATCTGGTGGATCGTCTCTTTTGATAATCTTGGATAATATGGCAGCCTCTCTCATTATACTTTTTGATTCCTCAGACCACATGATCGGAACTGTCATACAGAATTTGTGCTTGGAGGGGTCATTATATTCAGGATATTTAGCATTCAGGAATTCGTAGATTCCGTCATGCATTCCACGCAAATAATCAGCAATAACTAAAGAAATAAAATCAATAACCAGGTACATAAAATCTTTTCTCGATTACCCTGGACTGGAGACTTATTGTATGGTAGAGTAGGAAGATCTTCTTCTTTGGCAGTTCGATCCAGCCACAGCTTAAACTTTGCTACGTAGTATCCAGACTCAGGGTTATCCCTGTATAACCAATCAGCATAGGTTCCATAATAAAATGGTTCTATGCTTCTTGTTGAAAAAAACAAATAGAAATCATTTTTATAAAACATTGTAGTTGAGTCAGCCTTTGACATCCAAGTCTTTGTTTTAGATTTTCTGGATGGTTATAGTAATTGGTTTGAATAAGTAGAAGGGTGAAGGGTAAGTCTTGGTATCAATTCAAATGGTATTCTGACCCAAGACGTACAAACGGAAGTCAAGTACTGGATTCTTTGGGCACCATATTTTATATCCAGAATAAGTAGTTCCAAAGTCTAATACGTTTCTGATTAGCACTAGAATATTTTAGAATAAGAAATACAATACCTATACTAATGATAATATCGTACTCCTCCCAGCTGTCTCTTGTCATTTAGGATGTGGGTTTGTAGGTAAAATGAAAGAGAAAGAGAAAGAGAGTAAAAATTTAGATGGGCTTGGAATGGATCCTTTGAAATAGCTTTTGATGTTGTACTAAACGTTATATTCGTCTTCTTTGAGTCATAGAAACATAGCCAAATGTATCCACATGATAAACTACTCTCAACATTATATTGCTTAGAATGGCTTGGTAATCTCTTTATAGACCCATGCTGATATCTATCACAGTTTCAATTTTGTGTGAACGTGTAACATACAGGGACATGAATACCTTGGATGCTGTTATGAGCAGGCATATCGTGTAACAGCCAGTTGCTGGTCCGTTGGTTCGAATCCTGTGTGGCGTTTTTTTTGGTAATATAATCCTCTAAAAGAAGCACTGTATTTCCTGTTGGTGTTCCCTCTTATTCCAATACCATTTGTTTGACTCTTGGAGCAGTGTTTTAATGGTAGGACTCTGCCATGGTCAATTTTCAACTATTATCCTATCCCACAAAATCCACCATCACCATGACTCTAATGTAGACCACTCGATCTGTGGATTACATATTATTCTATATACACACTACTACGTATATGTCTTTAAAATAATAATAAATATAGGAATATAAAATGATGACCGAGGAATCAAGTGAATGGAATTGAGAACAGGCAGCGAGTTGTTGTGCCATAAAATATCATCTAGACTACTAAACATAAAGTTGGGGAAGATGTAAAAGTTGATGGGTTTATCATTTGGTGACACTTTTGAATAATATCTATAAACATAACCTCATCCATTTTCTCGTTTAAGGATTATATATTCTGGCAAATACCCAAGAATTGTCAATAGATATCAATCTTTACAACATTATATTTCTGCCCATAGCCATATAACCATCCACACCACTCAAACACATTTCTACAGTATAGAAAAGTTTTTATACAGGTTTTCTTGTTATACTCTTACGGTTGATTAGTTTATTTTATGAAATCAAGCATTTCTGGTAGATAATACTATTGAAACCTTGCTATATGGTATATTCCTGGATATCAATAAAAGAATGTAATTCATACTCAAGTAGTCTTGACAATATCTACCTTTTGGCAAGAATATCTTTGACAAGACATTGGTCCCAATAGGTTTCGGCATGTCTATTTTGTCGAGTGGATGCCTTTCTACATTCATTATATTCGACCAGCATTTCTTAATTGGATTATGGAACGGTGAATATGGTGACATGAATAAAATATAGTCTTGTTTGTTGATCGTATCCACAACAAATCGATAATGATGGACCCTGCAATTCAGGACAATAAACATGTCTTTTTTGTCATGTCTGTCCAGAACATCTTTAACCATATTATCCATTTCCTCTATTGTTGTCGATCGAGGATTATGATTTGTGTCGAGATCAATAAGTATTTATGACTGCCATTTTAAATGACTGTATTATCATACTCCTCTTGATCAGCACTATCATCAAAGACTAGAAGCGATTCTTCTTTAGGGTTATAATTAACAAGTCCATTTTTTTTTGGGAATCAAATAAAAAGTCTCAATTCGACTAACAAAATCTCAAAGTTGTCTTAGACTAAGTAAAAACAGAAACGGTATTATTATTGTTAATATTATATGTATATATATATGTGTGTATATTTTTTTTTGTAGAGAAATGACAATGGTTTCTTTTTCTTTTTCTGATTCTCTTTAACCCATCATCATGTTCTCGGCACCACTTCCACTAGACTCCATCTGCTCCTTGACAAACATTTCAAAGTACTAATAGACAAACAGATCCAGACATTTTAGATTAGAATCATTCTGAAAAATCACACATATTTCCAACAGACTTTTTCATCCATAATCTTCTTCTCCTTCTTTTTCTTTTTTCTTACCTGGAAGATAATGGTGACACACAAGAGAATACCGGTACCAGATCCAACAGCTCCCAACATATCAGCCAAGACAGACACAGCACCAAGACAGGCACCACCGAAAGAGGCAGCAACGGGAATGACACGCTTGAGTTCCTTGTACATGGAAGTATCGCGGTAACCAGCGATAACAAGCTGCTGGTCCTTGAGCTGACGGGCAACATCACGGGGAGAAGATCCAGAAACCTCGATCCAGGTCTTGGACAACAAGGCACAGGCAGTAAGCATGATTCCAATGTAGATAACGGTGTGGATGGGGCTCAGGATAGCATCAGTAACGCTACGAGGGGCCGAGAGGTAGTAGGAGATACCTCCGGTGGCATAGAGCTGAGAAGATCCCTCAAAGGGCTCCCAGACACCAAGAAGACGGACAAGAATGTTGGTCTCGAAACGCTTGTAGAGCATCTGAGAGATCATGAATACATTGGAGGCCATGGTGGACTGGAGCATGATGGGCATGTTGGAAGTGTAAAAGAGCTTGATAGGGTAAGATCCACGCTGGCCACGGGCACGGTTAGACTTGACTGGGAGTTCGACACGGAAGCCTTGGAGGTAGATGACGAGACCAAAGATAAAGACAGTAGAGAGCAAGCTCATGACATTGGGAAGGTTTGTGCGGTAGAATGCTTCCTTTAGGGCACGGCTCTTGTCCTTGCGGCTAGAGAGAAGATAGACAAGAGACACGATGGCACCCTCGAATTCATCGCCACGACCAGTGTTGATGGTGGTGGGAGAAAGAGCCTTCCAGACAATAGTCTCGCATACATTGGTGGCAATAAAGAGGTTGATACCTGAACCAAGACCATAGCCCTTTTGGAGCAACTCGTCCAAAAGCATGGTGATCAAAGAAGCGACGACCAATTGAATGACAAGCAAGACACATACACCAGCACCAATATCCTTGGGGCTACCGTAGAGACCAGTCAAGACAGAAACAGAGGCCTGTCCGAAAGCAATCAACATGGCAAACACTAGATAATTGATAATTAAGACAAATTCCATATGCTATATATGCTTACATTTCTGAGCACCACTAAAGAGAGCTCTGTCCTCCTTCAAACTGTAGTCGACCTCGATGATGTTGGCACCCGAGAGGAGTTGCATAATCATGCCAGATGTGACAATGGGTGTGATTCCGAGTTCCATCAGAGTACCACGGTTAGATGCCAGGATGACTCTCATCCAGAAAAGAGGATCGGATGAATCAGATGACATGATGCCGTACAGGGGTACCTGTGACATTACCAAGAATACAAACAATGTCACGGCAGTCCACATCACTTTTTGGTTGAATGGAACCTAGAGTATTTGGATCAGCACCTCTTTGGCTTTATTCTAGACGCGTTTCTTTATCCAACCCTGACTAACCTTGCGATCAGGAGTGGCAATCTCGGGAAGTACGGCCATAAAGGGCCTTACGAGGTGTAGAATCCGGACTAAATGAAATGTTATTAACGTGTTTTTGGGATTATACACATGTATGCCTTGTTTAACTTACAACCCATTTTCTAAGGTAGCTGTATATATTTTCCAAAGAAAAAGATAGAGCAACAGTAAAACTCTAGAAAAATTATCAAAAAAAGGTTTAAAGAGGACGGGAAATCTACAAGATGTGACAATGGATAGACCAATCAACACAAAATAAAGATTTCCTGCCAATCAAAAGGACCCACCTTGATCTGGATTCCAAAGTGATCGTAATACAAGAAAAAGAAAGATTTGGATATCGTGTATTTTTTATTTTTTTTGAGTTGTGCATTGGACATGTCAAATATGCGCGCTGTCTCGCAAGTAGACAACACGAAAAAGGAGACAAGACAATGGTCCAGTCCAGACAGGCTCAAAAGGCATCCTACTGCCTCCCTTTACACATGCTCTTTAGGTCTCCTATAGCAGCCCTCCTCCTCCCCCCATGCTCTTTCTTATTTGCAAATTCTTTACAAGGCACCCTTTCTCCTATAAATTATAAGGACTCTTTATTGCTCTAAATATATAAATGTATATTTGCATCTATATTGCTCCAACTTCCGGTGTTTTCTTATCCCTTTCATATATAATTTAGACAAAGAATATTGCTCTCCCAAGCAAGTCTACACATGTATTATAACATATATATATATATAATATATATAATATTATTTTTTTTAAGTTTTTTTTTGTTTAGTCAAAATATTTGGTTGTACTCGACAACACTATGTAATTTAGAGATAGAAAATCTACTGACATGTTCTTTATATGATAATAATAGAAAGAAAAGCGTCCATCATGTTCTGGTCTTTTTTGTGTACAGATGAGAGGAAAGAGGGCTGGAGGGGTTTTTTGTAACAGATGTAATGAGTATAAAAAGAAAAATGATGAATCTTGGAAATCTTGATGTAGTAATGTTTGGATATTGGTTGACCTTAGACGAGTGCCAAGAGGCCAAAGAGGGCTGCGATAAACAGAGGGCCGTTCAAGAGTGAACGCACAGAGGCTCCGGCATTGGTAGTGGTCGTACCAGACGCACCAGGAACGACTCCCGATCCTGTGGCAGTGCTTGCATTCTGGTTTACGCTCTGGTCAAATGTAGGAAAAGTAATCGTGCTTTCAACGTAGGGGTGTGTGATATTCATGCAGGTGGCAGCATCGACGACGTGTTTGTAGGCCTTTTTGATCTCTGGATAATGCTTCACAAAGAAGTCCATTGTCATGTTGTTGATTTCATGGGTCAAGACAATGTTTCCACTGGTAGCAAAGGTGCCGTTTGTGCCCATCTGGATATACGACTCGTACTTTTGGTTGACCGTATCGACAGTTACTCCCGGAATAGAGCCGGCTGCCCAATCATTGGTGTCCAAATTCCAGAGCATGGCAGTCATGTTGAGCTGAGTGGCGATCCAGCGAACGCGGTCGTCCAAATCACCAAGAGCCTATTGAAATGCGAGTCAATAGATAATTCGATCCAAGATATATTTTATGCACAACTTACGGGGCGCCAATACAAAGGAGTTACGCCAGTGACAAACTTGATTGCCTTGGAAGTATAGTATAATTCGGCCAGAACTTCTTGGTTAGTCAGGGTGGTCATCATCTTGTGGGACCAGGTATGGCTGGCCAGATGGTGACCGTCCTTTAGGCCACGAAGCGCACCATAAGGCCAGTTCATGACGTTTGATCCGACATAAAACATTGAGGCTCTCTGCTTGTTCTCTTCTAGATAGTCGTAAAATGCGTTGTGGGAGCAGTTTGGACCATCATCGAATGTCTATTAGGGCACAAGGGTGAGCAATTAAAAAGGGGAATCCATTTGGTTACTTACGAGACCCCAGGTTTCTGGCTCGGGGCAATTGCGAATGTCAGGGTTGATGCCTTCAGTCTTTGGAGTAACACACTGGGTAGCAGACCACCAGCAGTAAGGGTCGTTGGCAGTGTCGTATCCAACCAGGTCAAGTCCACCAGTAGGGCCAATAGTTCTAATAGGCACATTGGGCACTTTGGTCCAGTCAATAGAGTTGTAGAGGTTCTGGAACTCTTGGGTGGTATTCATGCCGTTGGAGGTTGCTATGCCCCAAATTGTAGGCCATTCGTCTTGCTTGACGACAAACTTGGATTGGTAGTATTGGCATTGGGTAGCTGTGTCAAGGGAGGTTGTCTGGGGGATATCGGGCATTTCAACCGTGGTGGGATCAACACTGCTGGTATAGTTGGTAACTGCCGCGGCATTTGCACCAAGAACCGCAGAGAGGGCGAGCAAGAGAGCGGTAGAATATTGCTTGATCATCGTCAGTAGAAAAAGAGAGAATTAATTGCCAAGAGACAGAAACGGAACTCGATGGGCCTGGTGCTTATATATATATATTTTTAGGGCGAATCAAAGCAAATAGAAAAGGAGGAAAGCATTATTATTTACTATATAATTACTGAAGCTAAAAGATGGGCTCTATTGGTAAAATGTGGGCCGAATAGCCAGACAGCCTATATAGAGAGAGAGAGGAGGGAGGTTTTCTGGGGGATAGAGATGAGTTTAAAAACGTGCTCGTTGGAACTTCCTTTTTTAGGTTTCAAATAAAGAATACATAAATAAAGATATATAGAGATGTATATAAAAATATATATAAAAATATTTGTGGGCTGCAATTGTCTAGACTTGTAATTAGATTTATATTATACATTTGCTTGAATTCATTGTTATGAATGTTGATGTTCATCTTGTAAATGTTATTGTCAAGTAACCCTTGTTAAATAAATAGCCATTAAAAATAGTCTGGTCATTACAAAGTAAACCTACAGCCCCTCTTTATTATCTTAATATCTTTCTAGAGTGTCTCTCTCTATCTCTCTTTACCCCTCTATTTGCACCCGGGTCTGGTACGACACTTGCAACCTCAAAGACTGTATGGCAAAAACAAAGTAAGCCCCTCTAGATCAAAATAACCAAAAATATAAAAAAGAAGCTTTCTTTTCCATCTTTTGAGTATTCTCCGCCAAAAATAAATAAATAAGTAACTAAATAGCCTACTGAGGGATCGACAATTTCATTGAAAATTAGAGATTTCAAAAAGGGATGTGGGTCTTTCAATTGTACTGCCAATGTTGTAGTTATTTTGTGCTTTCCATGCATAATTCCTGCTGCATGGAACCCTTGTAAGGCTATTTAGGTTGTAGCTGAGGTGCATATATCAATACAATCATACACAAACAAGGATCATTCAAAAACAACGCGTTATTGGATTAGCCTGTAACATATTTTAGTCTTGACTTTTATTATTTTTTATTGTCAGACAAAAATTAATATGTCTTGGCTGCTCTTTAGCTTATATAGTTTTGTAGTCTAAAAACAATGATTTATTTATAAGTTACAAAAGATATATATTAAGATATATTTATATATAGCCAACACAAAATACCAATTATAGATCACGTCATTGGATAAGCTACAAGAATTCTCGAGTCCAAATGACCTCATTGACCTATCATTTCAATCTCAGAGTTTCTATGCCAACGACTATTGGCTTAGTCTCAAGCTATTAGCATTGCAATCATGTTTAGCAATACGCGCCCAAATTTTAATAACATATGAATTAATATTGTTTTATATATATATACATGTATATATTTAGATCTAGGCCCCAGGAACCAGCACCAGTTGCTTGTTTTAATGTAACATTTGCTTTATTACACGTATAATTTAGAGTGAAAATGAAGTGTGAATGGAAGATGGAAAATTACATGCAATTCTTATAATATGTGTATATATACATATAGGCTTATTCAGGGCGATGGTTAAGATTTTCTTGAATGACTCTTAATGCATCCCAGAGATAGTTGACAATATCAGGCTCTCCAAAGGTCTCTATATATGCTAAAGAGAACCGTCGAAGGACCTTTGTTCGATCGATCAATATGATTTTTGTGGCGTATTCTGTCAAGACGAGTTTAACTCCATCATAGAAATTGAACTAGATCACAGATTAGCAGCAACAGGAAAGGCTTCATATCCACTTCTTACCTGAAGAACGTCGTTTGTCAGCTTAAACACCATTAGGTTGCCACTGACCATAAACTTTGAGACATAGACACCGTTGGCCGTGGTCGACATTGGTGGGTTGGCCGGAGACGACTCGCCAAGGTTCTCACTCATGTACTTTATAAATTTGTACATTAGAGTAAACTTTTTGAGGTAGATGTCTGGCACAACATCCTTATTATATGTTTCAGGAACAGCGTATCGGTCATTGTTGGAAAACGTAAAGGTGCTAAGGATACACAATCAAAAATATAAGCATGTTTGCAATTTTTTTTTTGGTTATCCCACAGCTTACCTTTCATTGTGTGTGATGCATATCGAATTATCATTAAACAATACTCCCTTTGTTCCGTCCGTCAGTCCATATCCAATACCGTATCTGCAAGTGTAATCGACCCATTTGCTGACAAAGATTGTGCTGTAGCCCCATTCAAATGGAGTTTCTGGCGCAGGCGAAGGATTGTGAACAGGGTGTTTGGAACGATTGTAAAGCGCATTCCGCAATGCCCTGTCTAGTGTTTTTAAAAAGGGAATCGTAGCAGTTGGGGTCTGAAGCCTTTCGTTTGGGTTTTCAACTACAAAGTGTCAATAATAACCCGTCAGGATTCTTAATAAATTACCTGGCCGTTCAGATCCCAAGCCTTTTTGGTGGTCATCAGTCTCTTGTTTCTTGCCCAGAGAATCTCTAGGCTGAAAAGAATGTATTGAATTATCCCTTGGTTTTTTACTTTTGGAAACAGCAGGTTTTGTAGCCATATCCTTGGATTGCTGGTTAGATGGCGGCTCTTGCTCTTTTGCCTTTGTGGTCTGGTTGGTCTGGTTGGTCAGTGCCAATGTGGGAGGCGTAGACATTGTTGTACCGACATCTATGGCTGTATTGGTGGCCGTGTGTCCTGACCTAAAAGGCTTCCGTGTCAATCGACTCTTGAATGGCGTAAAGTTTGAGAGTGCAGTATCTTTGGGTTTGCGCGTAAATGGTTCGTGGCTCAATGTTTTTACAGTTGGTATATGATGCAGTGGAGGCGCTTGGCTAGCAGGCTCTGATACGGAATTCTCTAATGGCAAGTCTTTAGGGTTGGCATGGGGTCGTCTTGGTCGCTCATGTTCATTTGCTTGGTGTTTGGATCCCAAACTTGGTTTGTATATATCCTGGGTCTGTTTTCTGGCCGTTTGTCGGTTCAAATGTCCCCCAAACATGGGTATAGGACGTGACGATAGTCCTGACGATGATTCTATCGAAGCAGGTTCAGGAGTATCTACCTCTAGTTTCCTTTGCTTTGACTGCCCACCCTCATTCCGTGCAATAAAGAGTGGCAAAGGTGTGGAGATATTGGGTGGCAAAGGGTTTCTGGCGAGACGATTTGAGTCAGTTGAGGGAGATTGGTCAGAATCATCTGTCTGATGGGTTTCCGAAACCACTGGATCCACATTTCGCCGGGGGTTTCCTACAATCGAACGATGGGTTCGGGGTAGATGGAGATGTGCTCGGCCAAGTTGTGCTGCAGGATCCGAGATTGGACGGGGATTTGAACGTAGAGGTCTCTGGACAGTGTCTTGGAGCCGACTCCTTTGTTCTGTCAGAGGCTTTGGTACAAAGGGTGGGATGGTCAAAGGCACGAGCTTCTGGTGTCCCTGAGAGCTAGTTCTTGGGTTGCCAGACTCTTTTGGAGGCTCATTCTCTTTGTCGATTCGGCCGGTGGGATTTCCTGATCGTTGAATGTTTATTTGACGTCCCCGTTCTTCATGAGGGGATGTAGCGACGCGATTGCTGTTGGTTTTTGAATAAACAGGTTCGATGGGAGGCTCGGTTGTGGATGGTTTAGAATAAACATTTGGCTTTGAAAGGGGGTCTGGCTGGAGAGTCGTTTCAACCCTTCTCCGTTGTCGTGAACCTTGTGCAGCAAAAACACTACTTCTGGAAAATAAAGCGAGGCAGTAGGTCCATCCCGTGCGGAATATTAGTAAGACTTGTAGAGTGGCTGTTTTAGGGTCTTGATATTTACAACTGCTTGTGTTCGTACCTTTTGTTTGTAGGATTCAATGGATACTTCCATGGATCATTTTCAACTCTAGATGGAAACTGGACACGGAAATCAGGAACTTGCTCTATTGATCGAATGTTATTAAAGTCTCGAGTGTGCGGCTGGACTTACCTGAAAGCAACTCCAAGGGAGCCAATGATTGCCGCTTGCAATAGTCAGTAGTACCATTGACAGTGGATTGAAGCACGTCTGCCGCTTTCCCAGGAGGATTGGGGTCGTCCAAGGAACCACGAGAGAAGAGCTCTTGCATGGTAGGTTCACGGACAAGGGCAACACCAGGGATTCGTCTCGGCAATCCTCCGCGGAAAAAAGGGTGTTGGAGTACCTCTGGAACAGAGAGCCGTTCCTCTGGAATAAATAAATCGTAAAGGTTGTTTAGCTTTTGCCACTTTTGAAATGAGATTTCATACTTGGATCATTGACAAGGAGATGGGCAATCAAGTCCTTTGCTACATCGGATACAGGATGTTCTGATGGGAATCCATAGGATGCCTCATGGGAGTTGTTACGGATCTTTCTGATCGAAAAAAAAAATGCAGGTGAGATGAGGTTGCATACAATGCCAAATAACTTGACCTACTTGTAAATATCCCGAAGTTCACTCTGGTGAAAGGGATGTCGACCAACAAGGAGAGTGTATCTTGTAAAGAGAAAAAAGGGGAGGGGAGTTTAGCATACAAGGTTTCTTGGGGTTGGCATGGAATAGGAGCCAACTTACGTCAAGACACCAATGGACCAGATATCTACTTTGTAATCGTGTCCTTCCTTGCCAAACAGGATTTCTGGGGCAATGTAATTGGGAGTACCGCATATTGTCCTGCAATAGATCAATAAACCCCCCTCACAAACAAATGAGTCTCCAATTGACCTATTTGCCATTCAAATTACCTCTTCCTGTCTTCGCTACTCAACAAGAGAGCAGACAGGCCAAAGTCTCCCACCTTGACATCAAGGTTTTTATCCAGTAGAATATTTCCCAGCTTAATGTCACGATGAATGACTCTATTCTCATGCATGTAGCGACATGCGTCCAATATTTGGATAAGAATATAACGGACTTCTGGCTCAGTCAATCTTCCACGAGTCTTCATAAGTTCAGCCAGAGTCTGATAGTACGATATATTATGTGTGTGTGTGTGTGTGTGTATTTATGTATTAAAATGATAATAATAATAATAATATGATGGTATTGTACAATATTTAATATCTATGTCCACTTGTTAATTCATAAACTTGCCTTGTTGTGACATAATTCGACAATTAAATAAACATTGGTTTGGTCTTCAAAGCAACTGACAAAGCGAATGATTGAATTGTGGCTCATTGATCGATGAATGTTGATCTCTGCAAGTAATTTCTCCTTGTTCTTGCTCTGTCGTAATGCTGCCTTTGTAATCACCTTTGCCGCATACCATTGATTGTTGTCGCCTTGGACTTGGTAGACTCTAGCAAATCCTCCCTAAAAAAAAAAACAAGTATGATGAGACAAATGATGATGATCATCTATAGTAATGTCGATATTTCCTTTTATATGCATCTAAAAATGTATATTTTATTATTGCCATTTACCTCTCCAAGGTATGTACCCTTTGCGTATTGTTTTCCATGTTTTCTGTCCCAGAGAATATTAGGTACATCCTTGTCGGCCACAAGATGAGGTTTGTCTACACGTCTTGGAGGGACAGGATGAGTCGTGGGGGGTAATGGTCTGGTGGCAGTCGTGGGCGATCTAGGCTGGAGTGGTTGCAATGGTTGACGGATCCTAGGCCAACGACTATTCTTTGGGATCGATTCCATTGGCTCCAGCTGGAGGCGCCGGTAAGCCTTTGGCAAAGGGTTGGGATCGTATTCAGGCTCTAACTGGATCTGCCGTCTTGCCGTGTTAGAATTCGAGGCTCTTTGCCTGAGTCCGTCCATGCTTACAATCAATCTCGTTTAAAGAATGAAAGAAAAAGGCACAATAGGTAAGAGTGATGATGCTTATCCGTACTGTTTTCCTTGAAAGAATCTTTCAGTCTTTATTTTTTTTTAATATATATTTTTTTTCCCTTCTTCTAGTGATACGTGTATTGGAAAGGCTTTGAAAAACTGCTTCTTTTGGGGATCGTCTTTGGGAATTTGGTTTTTGTTGTTTTGGGTTTTTGGGACTTGCAAATCCAAGTCTCCGATGTCTGCTTTGACCTACCTTTTTTATATAAAGATATAAACAAACAAGAGATGCTTTGAGGCTTGTAAATAGCTTTCTAAGCATTTTCACTATTGCACCATGTCACCAAACCAATACCATGGCTATAGATCTTGTATCATTGTCTTGTAGCCTGGTGTTTTTGGGTTCATTATCGAGATCCAGAAAAGAATGTGAATTATAGAGGGGTTTTTTTTTAAAGAAAGCAAAGTGGCCAAGGTAATTTGCACACTGTGGGATCTGTGGGTAATTGACAGCTTAAAGACTTTGATTTTAGGCAAGACACAAACCAATGCCAATATCCCTTGCCGATTCATTAGTCTTTAGAGTTTAGAGGAGAGATGTATGAATTGCCAACTACCCTGTGATTAAATGTTATTAAGGCCCTAAATATTACATTATCGAATATTTATGTCTTTATGGCTCTGAAAAGCATATTACATTAGTTTGTCTCATGGCATCCAATTAGCACATACAGTCATCACCCTCTCCTATCCTTTTTATTAATATAATATTGGATGATCACTTGGCACTGTTGTGTATCTTGCTATGCATTAATTATCAATACACTTTCCTCTGCCCATTAATCTCTGCCCTTTTTTTAACCACCCAAAATAATAATAATAATAATAATAATAATATCAAGATCTTCATTGATTTGATTACATGTTATTTAGTAAAATTAGTTAGTTG
This sequence comes from Phycomyces nitens, assembly GCA_022702545.1. Lineage (NCBI taxonomy): Eukaryota > Fungi > Mucoromycota > Mucoromycetes > Mucorales > Phycomycetaceae > Phycomyces > Phycomyces nitens. The sequence goes on from JAHRBC010000001.1 coordinate 789,562, forward strand.
ACAGACTACTTTACTTGGTCTTGATCAGTCTCAACTTTCCAGCAGAGTACTTGTAGTTGTCAGCATAAGACTTCTTTACAAACTTGGCAACCTTTGGCTCCAATACCTCGTATCTCCATCCTTGTCTCAACATAATTAATAATGACCCTTTTATATAACTACTGGCTCTCGATCCACTCACCCTCCTTTTCGGCAAACTTGACAGCAGCTTCCTTTGTAGGGAACTTCATGGCCAATGACTGCATGTAATCGGAACTAATGAAAGCAAGTGGTGTTAGGAACCCCAAATAATAATCCCCAGATGATTGATTACCTAGAGGCCCAACCCATCAAAGGGTTCTCCCAACGGTTGCCATCCTCCAGGATATCAAATTCAATTCTCCAGGTTCTGCTGCCATTCTTGCCCGACTGAGTAGCAGTCTTTGCGGGTTTAAAGATGCGCACAACACGTTCGGTAACCAACTCCTCTATACACATATACACACATACACATAGATATAAATATACACATTTGTATATATTTATTTAATATCAATCTTTTTAATTTTAATTTTTTTTAAAAAGAAGAAATTCATTTAAAAATACCACGCTTGTTGTTTCTTATATTTTATATGAAATAATACTAATAATAATAAAAGGTGATGAAATTCTTAATTACCGGGAGCACCACTTAGGATATCAACATTGGCAATAGGATTCTGGACTGTCTGGACGATTTCCTTGTTTTGGGAAATCATGCGACGACCGACAGTGTTCCATGCAGCGGGTGCGACGAGAGAACGCAAGAGTGAGGGGGTGTTTTTGGTGATCAATGCAGACATGTTGGGTAGAGAGTTCTGTTTTTTCGTTGCAGAGCTGGAAAGGAAAAAGGGGAGGGGGTCATTTGTGACGTGCGTGTTTTTCATATTCATGGCCCGACATTTGAAATATAGTCAATTTTTATTCATGTAATATAAAAAACAAAAATAATATTATGTATATAAAATCAATTGAGCATTGAAATAAATAAATAAAAAGAGAGATTGGGTTCTTGTTATAAAGGTTGATGTGGATCATGCAAGGAAAATGAATACATACATGTATATATATGTTTCAATTCTAAAATGTGTTTATATTTAAAAAAAAAAGAGATATGCATATTTTCTATTCTTTATAATATGTATATACATATTCAAATTGATTTCTTGTAGTAATAATAGTAAAAAAAGAAAGAAAGAGAGGGAAATTTAGCCTGTTTGCAAACATATCTTTATCAATGGGAATATATCAGTATGGTAATAGTGAGCCATAGGAAGTGAGTTGCGCAGTACTGAAAGGAGTTCGATAACCATCTTGCGCAGATGGAGGCGCAAACCACTGATCCCATAATAACTTTTCGACAGATGTTTCTATATTCGTCGAGAGATACTGGTTTTGGATTATAGGAGCAGAAATAGCAACAGAAGTGGGAGGAGGAGCAAGAGCAAGAGGCTGGGAATAGAGCTGCGGATAGGACTGGACTGCTTGCTGGAGTGCCTGGGGCTGCAAAGACCAGCCAATGTCTCCACTCCACAACATGGCCTCAAATGCTGGATCGAATTGGGTAGGAAATGGGTCATAATTGGAGGTGGGCACAATAGGATCTGGGCTAGGACTAGGCAAACAAGAAGAAGATGAAGAAGTAGATGATGAGGATGAGGAAGCTGTGTTTGCGATTGTGGTTGTGTTTGTGGTTGTGGTTGTGGTTATGTTTGTGGCTATGGCTAAAGATGAGGCTGACTGGGGTTGCTTGACTACGCGCCTCTTGACATAGTAGCGTGTTCCTGGCATTCTTAGATGGACTTGGGCCACTCCAAAGTAGACTCTGGCTGGAGAAGGCAGATTGGAGTCTCGGATTGTTATATAATGGCTTGCCTGGCGTAATCTGCGCTGACGGTATGCTAACTCGATAATCGCATGGTTTGAATGGTCAAACTCCATAAAGTAGGTGTTCTCGAGCATGAATCCCCAGACGACCTTGGAGTTTTTTGTTTCGGTTGGCATTTTATGATATTTAAGAACGACAAAGCAAAGGGCCTTTATAAATTCGTTTTCGTTGGCCTTATTTAAAGCTTTCAGAGGCCATGTAATTATGGTGCCATATGCACCACAGCGTGTTTGCATTCAAATTGGTTGAGGCCCAAGTCATTTCCAATATTATTATTATTATTATTATTATTATTATTATTATTATTGCGATTATCTCTTTAAACTTTCCAGTTTTTAATGAGCTGTAGTCATTGATAGGCCAGACGATCAATATGTTACTAGTCATGCTCCTATGTAATATATATCACAAATTACGATTTAGAATGACTAGAAACTGTTGTCGTTTGAATGGCCATGGCAAACACCAGTGTTTCCATGGTAAATTTTGGACTAAAAAGTGGCATATGGGTGCAATAAGCAATTGAATGAATATTGATACTCTATACAGATACATAAAATAGATAAAGAGTTGGCAATTGGCAATAAGCAATAGGCAATAGACAACTGACAATAATACTCTAGAAAAACCAAGGTAATTTAATATGCATTAAGAGTAGAGTAATTCATTGGGTATTGTTTGCAGCTCTATCAAGTGAGCAGGTTTCGTATGTACATGTGCAAGACATTACCAAGAACCTCTAGCAGATTTATATTTCTGGTCTAGACCTCTGATATGGCTGTGCTATGCGCAATATACAACCTGCAAGGCTCACTTAATTATCATGGCAAACATTAGTAATCATGCTCAATCAAATTCTTGTGATTTAAAGAGGTCAGTCGACACAGGCACAAGGAAACCAAAGTGATAAGTTGAGAATCAGATCAAGACACTTTTTTTAAAAAAAGGCAAGCCTATCAAAACTTGATCTACAACAAAGTGTAGGTAGTTTAATGATGCCCAGAAAGGTAGATTATCAAGATATATTCTCCAATAGACAGCTATGTAATAGGTTTCTAAAATGTAAAAAGGTTTGAGATTGATGATAGTGAAAGGTTATAGAATATTAAAGATGGATTGGTCGGTGGCTCGGGCATCCAAAATGACAGGATGATTGTCTAAACTTGACGTACAACATGACCTGCTAGATTCAAATGAAACAAGGTATTATTATTTTTGGCGATCATCGAGATTAAACTGTTGTTATTATTATTTTTTGAAGAGCATTCGAGTCTTGAGATGGTCGATAAAGAAAGATATTCCTGTATTTTATCTCTAATTCACTAAATGTCTAGCTCAACCATACTAGAGTAACCAAAGGCCAATATAATGCCATGGAGTGTATTTGACTCGAGAGCTCAAAAGACAGCTGTTTTTGATGATATGGTGCTGAGAAAACGGATCGATCTGGGGAATTATAAATGTTGAAATGTTTCCATGACAACAAATTGCTTGTATAAATCTAATGGCAGCAGGGACAAGCATTGATATTCTGGAATTATTGTGTCGATAATGGTGTAAAAGAACTATTATTTTCTCGATTCAAAGATATTCTAGTGATTCTAAAAAAGTAATGAGGTATTTAGTGCCTTTTATCACCAAGCAATTTTTTTTAAATAAATAAATAATAAGAAACATTTTGGTTACCATGGTAATAAATTGATCCAAGGCCAAATTAGCCCAATACAATATCAAGCTATTGCTCGTAATCTATTTATTTATTTTCACTCGTGGCCCACGATGGTCCACATTGTCTATAGCCCAATTCGGTTGTGTTTGTATAGAGCCAACTTGCTAGTTTAAGAGTGGTTTTTACCTATCAAGCAGATACTTGGAAGATATAATCGTGTGTGTGTGTGTGTTCCTCTAGGTCCCAAGACAAACACAAATTATATATATATTATATTGTTTATTATTCATTTTTTATTTATTTATTTTTAATGGGCTGGTATTTGTAATGAGGTAGGAATTGAAACATATATAGTCATAAGGTAAGAATAAAGGAAAGATTCTGTAGATAGACAAATATACACATAATATATATCAGTGTCTATATTTGCACAATATTTGTTTTGTTTTTTTAGTTTGCTTGTAAAAATGAGAGGAATTGTTGATTATTATTATTTTTATAGTCCCATAGTGATGTTCATCTCCAATCGCATTTCTCTGCTCTCTGAGCTCTCAGTCGAGGACTCTGGACGACCAACCTCAGACAGACCGATCGGTCGATGAGATAGTTCGGTAGAGACCTCTGTTTCGACATGTCTAATTGTGCTGGTATGCTCTTGGGTATTAGCGAGAGGGTTGGTGGGATTGGGATTCGAGTCAGTTGCCGAGGTCTGTGCACCCATAATCGGATTGGCAGATGGTCCGATCAGAACATTGTCCTCAAGCGAATCCAGGTGAGATTGCTCTCGAGTCGCCTGTCTTTCTGAGCACCACCAACGATGGCCATCACTCCATGCTATGCTTTGACATGACTTGCTGCAATACTTTGCCTTTCGACACCTGCGACATTTGGCAAATTCACGGGGTCCTGTTTCCCATTTGCCACAGCTCATGTTGGCGCATCTGCGTATTCCGCCTTGTGTTTCATCTTTGCGGCAGGCGTTTCGCATGATGACGCTGGCCCAGTACTGAATTGCCTTTGGGTGAGTACGGTGTGTAAATTTCTCAACAAGGGAAAACACATTGCGGTCAAAGCACGTGTGAAATGAGTCACGGATGTGAGAGTATTTTGTAAGGTAGGCGAGAAGTTGAAGAGCCATCACGATATCATCTTCATGAGGTGAGACGCCATTATCTGGCACACGAGAATCACCCTTTTGGGCTTGTGACCGAGGGTTTTCCCGACTTGTTCGGTTACTGCGACGTTGGGCAGAGGTGATCTTTACATAGGGGAATGTAGAGCGTCTGGGAGTGGCAAAGGAGGGGCTGCGAGGATAGCGTGTGTTGGTGTCTTGTTGGGGTATAGAAGGAGTGATTGGGGATAGGGCTGAGAATAGGGTGATGGGCCCAATGGGTCTAGTGGATGTGTGAGGTGCTGTAAAGAATGATGGTGAGATTATTTGATTAAAAAGGCTGGTAGACTCACTGGTAAGGTCAGGATAGAATGAATCTCGCAAAGGGATTCTGTGCATAGGGGGGCTGGATGGATTGATAGAAGACAAGATTCGTTTTTTTCTTTGTATACGTTCAGTGTCCTGTCGAACGAGCTCATGAGCCTTTAAAAAGTTATCGAGCACGTTCATGACGATTGGGATCATTCCTGCTTCGACTACTCTGGTTCTAATGTGCTCAGTGCCTCTGACGCCGACATTGATGACGCATTGGAAGGCCAATGTCCATTTCCAGAGTGAGCGAGGTTCGAGTGATTGTGCAGAGGGGGATAGGATGCGGATAAGGCGCTCTAGACCATTGTCCAGGACGAGGATTTCTCTTATGCGAGGGGATGTTGAGGTGAGGTAGGCTAGATGAGTGAGTGAGTTGATGAGAGGGAGGGTTGCGGTGCAGTCGAGTGCTCGTCTATCGTAAAGCGCAGTTGTGATGCAGATGGCTGCTCTGCTTTGAGCTGGGAAGCAAAGATTAGGTTCTCTCATTTGAAGGGATGTAAGGAATAAGAAGAAGAAGAAGAGAAAGAAGAACTGGTGGTGGTGGTGGATTAAATAGAAATTATATATAAATGTATTTAAATAAACAAATAATAATTAATGATATTAATAATATCAATGATGATTGTTTTGATTTTATTGATATTTATACATTTGTATTTTTAGGAGACAAAATAATTATAAATCTCGCTTTGAACCTTTTCGTTGGCTGTGTGCACTTGAACCAATCAGCAGTCAAAGAATCATCTCATATATAGAAAATAGCGTATGTGTATTAAAAAAAATCATTCAAGAATATTCTTGTTTCAATTTGAATTGATATCGTTGACAGTTACGGGATCAATGGAAATCAAATCAGTCTAGATTAACAAGAAAAATCACACTGGATTCTCTAGTTGAAGAATTCAAACATGTCTTTGGGATCTCGAGAAATCAATGGCCTTTTTATACCAAACCGCCTTTCTTGTCCTACCCTTGTGTGACAATAAAATATTCCAGTTATAGAAATATCACCCCATAATATCACCATCTCATATATGTATACATATACTCCTCTCCAAGTTACACATAATCTACCTCTACAATATTCCAAATACCATTCTAGTAGAGGATGCTGTAATTTACCCAAAAATCATTCAAGTTTGACTTTGCAACAACAACAACAAAAAACACTACCTTAATAAGATGTTTGTGTAACAGTAAAGTGAAACTTTCCTTTTTAGGATGAACTAAAATTCGATATTTTGGTTCCATAAGCCAAATACCAATTATATATATTTCTTGTTAATATATCACCAAAAAGAGCCACAAAAACTGACAAAAAAGCCATCAAGAAGATGTGATTCCAAATACGCAATCGCTATTTCTCACAAAAAAATTGTGATTTTTTTTTAGGTGCAATAAAACTTGGATAATTTACGAAATCATCAATTGAGCTTCTTGGACTTGGAAACAGTTTGTGACCCATTGGAGTATCTTTGTTGCAGGGCATTCCAGCAGCGTAAGGGCATTATTGACTAGTGGTGAGTGAAAGCTTGTGTCAAAACTGACCAACTTTTTCCATAGGATGCCCCGCTTGCCGCTTGCCGTTCGCTGCCATAAAAGCAACGGAAACTATTGGGGAATGCGAGCCTTTTACCATGTCACTATCTTTTGCGTTTGGAAACTCTTACAAAAGATACCATTGATACCATTGATACCAATGCATTAGAAGCTGCTCTGACCTTCCAGGTGTATGTTTTTTCATATCACCTTTTTTCTGACACCCCTCCACCACGATGGAGTCTATGTGATGCAAGAACTTGTACAGCTTAAATTTCCTCAATCTTTGAAAGAACTAGCAACATTTGTGTCCTTGAAAATATGCGCACATTGATTGCTGGTCCATTTCATTTATTGTGGCTTTTTTTTTTTAAAAAAAAAAAAGCAAACATAATGTCCCATAACTGTCCCGTTGCTCACACGCCCAACTTCCTCGCTTTGTCTTTTGGCTATATTTAATCAGAATTTGGGCGGAAATTGCACCTAAAATAGTTAATGATTTCGCCCGTGTTTTGGGAACCATCACCACTGCAGGGGACCCTTTATCTGACTATACGTTTTTGAAGCCTTTTCCTTGCTGCTCCGATCTACAGATTGAAAATTAGCCTTTTTTTTTTAAAGAGAGAGAGACAGAGGAAATATATGGCATGGTACTCGAGTTAATTACTAGTGCCTGTACAAATGTACATATTAACAAATGAATTCCCCTTGTGCGAATTCATATACAGAGTACATACAATAGTAAGCTGCGTCTTCTTGGTCGACATCCCGCAGCACAATGCTGATTTATATTATATCTTAAAACAAAGAGTAACCGAAGCATCTAATGGAATAAGAACTCCCGCTCTTTTAAAACATGAATAACCATTTGTGAACATGGTTAATAAATGTCTTTGAATAAAACATATCCAACAAACTTTATTTACACCTCTTGAATGACATTATCCTACACGACATTTGGGATTGCCAAAAGTGTGCTACTTGAGTTATTGAAAAGCACGAATTGGATCCTGAGAAAAGCGTCAATTGGCACCAGAGGCAATCTTCATCTCCAATTACTCCATATAAAGTAATCTGTGGACACTTTGCCATGCGAACATGCTTTATCTAAATATCATTTCAATTCCTATATAGGAATTAAAAGAAGACGAGGAAAAACTAGTATTCTTCTTGCTCTTCCTGTCTTTCTGGACTTGCTTATTGTCCGTTTAAGCGCAATTTTTCAGTAAAAGGAATATTTAGATTCTCCGCAAGACAACAATAATCCAAAATATAATCTAATGTCCATTACAAAGACGGTTGGCTGTGGCACGGAATCAAAAGAAGAACAAGGTCCAATGGGCACATACCTTTTTTTTGGTTTTTTTGCTTTTATATAAAATGGCTTTATAATTGTCTTTTTTTGATAAACATGGTTGGTTCAGGTACATCAAACCAAAATCATAAATCATGAATCATAAATCACAAAGTTCTGATTCTCATAGGAAATCTCAACTTCTCAACCGTAATTATCACCGTAATTCTCCCCCCAGAGAACCATTTACCGCAATTGGGCATTCGGATCAAAGATGATCACACATCATGAGCACCAAACAAAGCTTAGGTTTACTCTTTTATCTCGAGGGTGGACCAACACCGACGTAATGGACTGCCTTGTGTTACCGTTTTTATTTAAATCTCCGGAATGCTGAGACATAAAGTTGCTTCTTTAACCTACCTGTCCCAAAAAAAAACACTTCTTTCTCTTTTATATATACATATATATTTTTATTTTTTATTATTTCTTTATTTCTTTATTCATAATTATCTGATGAGTGTTGATCTCATCCCAGGCCAGATCTCGCCGTTCACCATAGGCGTTGCAGTCCTCAGTGGATTCATCGTCTTCTTTGGCTATATATCCATGTTTGTCAAGGAGAAGATGTTCATTTCTGAAGCATGTAAGACCACCCTTTTTCTACTGGATGGATTCCTGGACACTATATACATATATAAAAATTTTTTTTATGAATCTCATCTCATTCGACATTGCCATTCTGCCACTAGTTGTCGCTCTTATTGTCGGAATCATTGCCGGTCCATTGGTCTCTAATGGATTCAATCCTTACAGCTGGGAAAATACCGATGAAATCACAAAGCAACTCACCCGCTGTATCCTGGCCATCCAGGTAAGCACAGATCAAGGCAATCCATATACCACAAGGCTCTAACGATGTCTAAAAGGTCATGGCAGTTGGCATTGACTTGCCCAAGTATGTTTCACACAGTGTAACACCCTCTTTTTATCCTTCTGACATTTCTTTTTTACTCTAGACATTACATGAAAAAGGAATGGCTATCGATGTTTATGTTCCTAATCCCGGTCATGATCTTTATGTGGCTAGTCAGTGGTCTGTTTATCTGGGGATTTGTACCTCCTATCAACTATGTAAGTCATCTACAGGTTCTATATTCTTACTAACCTCTTGTTTAGCTGGAAGCACTGGTCATTGCTGCGTGTGTCTGTCCCACGGATCCCGTAAGTCTATATATATATATATATACTCACACAAAGCATCCATCGATCCTAATGTGCTTTATATATAGATCCTTGCAAATTCAGTGGTCAAAGGTAGATTTGCAGAGAAGCACGTTCCTGCACACATTAGAAATATTCTCTCTGCAGAAAGGTAAACAATATGTGTTCTTGGTCAAACTCTCTTGGTATATATGGTTCGAATATTGCGGATCTTTATACTTGGAATAATTCTCACCTCTTTTTTTAAATTTTTTTCTTCTTCTTCTTTCTTTTAGCGGTGCCAATGATGGAATGGGATTCCCCTTTCTCTTCCTGGCAATCTTCTTGCTGGACGATGAGCAGCATGTCGGCCAGGCGATTGGAAAATGGATCTATCTGACCTGTCTCTACCAAATCATCCTGTCGTGTGTAATTGGTGTGGTTATTGGCTGGGTTGCACGAAAGATTCTACAATGGTCAGAAAGTCGGTAAGTGTATATATGTATATAAAATATAAAAAAAGAATTGTCAGCAAGGAGTCCAGAGCTTGTGTAACTGATTCCCCTTTTTTGTAGTCATCTTATTGATAAACCATCTTTTCTGTGTTTTGCTATTGCTCTTGCAGTAAGTCTATTGTGAAAATCAAACATCAGAAACCCTAATTGTGCGTGTATGTATGTATGTGTGTTTTTAATAGCTGTTCTTGATGAGTATGACTGGATTCTCTGGAAGTGACGATCTCTTGGCTTGTTTTGTGGCTGGAAATGCATTTTCTTGGGACGATTGGTTCAGACAAGAAACTGAAGAAGCTCATTTTCAGGATGTCATTGACATGATGCTCAATCTGGCCGTGTTTGTCTATATTGGAGCAATCATTGTAAGTTGAATTATTATATCAGTACGGCGCGTATAATATATAATAATAATAATAATAATAATAATAATAATAACCTTTTCTGTCCATTCCAGCCATGGTCTGATTTCGGCAATGCTGAGCTGGGCCTGACCCCATGGCGCCTGGTTGTCATCGCTATTCTCATTCTCCTCTTCCGTCGCTTGCCTATCGTTCTTTTGCTTAAGCCAGTCATGCCAGCCATGAAAACCTACCGAGAGGCAATGTTCAGCGGCTGGTTCGGCCCCATGGGTGTTGGTGCCGTCTTCTTGTCTACAATCGCAAAGGAAGAAATGGAGCATATCTACCATGGCAAGGAAGCACCGATATCTATAGAAATCATTAGTCCTGTCGTTCTTTTCATTGTTCTTTCTTCGACCCTTGTACATGGTACCACCATTCCACTCTTCAAGCTCGGCAAACGTATCCGAACACGAACCTTGTCTGTGACCAGTACAGGCAGCAATCAAGTCCTTCGCCTTCCAAAGCTCCAATTCGGTCGTTCTCTCAGTCTGCGCCGCAACGACACCGATGGCCGCAGTCGACACAGCCGCGATATGGATGTCTCGATGAGTCAGACACAGCGAAACACTTTAATAAACACCATTCAGCACGAGCGACACAAGGAAATGGACGCAAGTCCCGAGGCAACAATAAATCCTGCCCAGGAAAACGGCGACTCTTATGCAGTTGATATGAATGATGATCGCTGGGACAATGACTTTAGAGACGAGGATTTCCTTCCTGGGGAAGAGGAAGAGATGGATAAAAAGGAGGTTGTGAATATGGCTCTGTCTTCCCCGGACGTACGCAGCACTGGTACAGGAACTGGGCTTGAACAGAGTATTCGATTCCTTGAACCTGTCAAACCACGTACTGGAAATCAGACAAACTCTAATCTTGAAAAGAACGAGGCTAGTGTATCGAGCATGAAGAGCTGGCGCAATAAGTTTGGAAAGGAAAAGGATGAACAGGACATTACAGATGAACATCCTGCTGCGGGTGGTGGAGGGTTGCGCAATCTTTTCCGAAGACAGCAGAATAAGGATAGTAGTGATAGCCCTCATCAGTCCACAAATTCTCTCAAGAACGCCTTTACACCCCCTGACATCGGTCCTGCCAAGACCACACCCTCTACTGAACTTGGAACCAACAATGCAGATCCAATACAGAACGTTCCTGAACAGGCTTCAGAGGGGGAGGCCAACAAACATTTACACCCGCGCATTGAAGTATGGCAGGAAGATTCACACGTTATCATTGAGGACAAACGAGAGTCTATTCCTCAGATAGTAATCAACAAGGAAGATTCAGACTGGAAACAAAAGACAGGAGAAGCTATCAAGACAGTCGAGCAGGCTATCGAGAAGGACGAACATTCTCCATAAACAAAAAGAAAAAAAAAGGAAATTATATTTATCTTTACATACCACTCTTTATGCTGTAGTACCAAAAGAAACTCTTCTTTAACCCTTGTTTTACCATTATTGTACGAATAGTTCTCTTTCTTTTTTACTCTTTATCCCTAGATTCTTTATTATTATTATTATTTTGGCATTTTATACACAGCTGTTTTCACTATAGACTTTTAATTTTCTTGATTGGTTTGTGGAATACAAGATCTGAAAGGGTCTCTTGCTTGTATCTTATTATTATTACTATTACTACTATTACTATTATTGCTATTACTATTATAAATACACACATTTATAAAAATGAATGAATTGGATTCAATACATACGTCCCAGATAAAGTACCTTGGAGCGAATTTGATCCATCTACCAGCAAATCTATCGATTGTCTGCAAGTGAGCTGCCCTTGTGACATTGGCGTGAGAGATTATTGATGTTATTATATCGTCTCTTTTAGCAATATAGATCTTCAGAACCCACTGTCCTTCTAGCCTTTTTGTTCGTTCCTTTGTTTGTTTATTAATTATTATTATTACTATATATATATACATACATTGAATTGGTTTCTTGACAAACTTGCAGTAATAATTTCTATTCAATACTGTTTCAAAAAAATAATGCACTGGGATGGTTTTCAATTTCTCAACACATGGAAAGATTTCAAATACAAAATCGCAATACAATTTAGGCAAAAGTTGGTGGTGTGTATGATTTTACCATAACCGTCGTTCTACTAAATCTTTTTTTATATAGATCTGGGACTATTCATTCCACAAAGAATCTTTAACGGTAGTCTAGACACAGATCAAAGATTTGATCATCTTAAAGGGCTGTATTGTAAGACCTAGAAGAGCTCACAAGACACATTTTAGATTTGTACCCCAAATGACATTGAGAATACACAGCTTTAAACCGCAAAGAAGGAGTCTTGTTGTACTGCAACCAAAAAGTTGTTAAGAAAATGTATAGTGATTTTTAGATTGAAACTAGAATTAAAAAAATAAAAAGAGGGGGGTATTTGGCAGTGTGTAAACTGAACCGATATACAACATATCTAGTGGCAAACGATATTATCCAATTCAAATAAAAAGAAAGCAAGTGTCCTTGATATATATATAAAAAGAATATGGCATTGGGAATCTCTTGTTAAATAAACGGTATATTATATAAACAAGGTTAAAATCGTGCTATAATTTGAAACAAAGGTTTTTCGTTAGGCTGGGAGTGTTTTATTGCGCTGAAATTAAGCTTGTCTGGCTGGGATATCATAAAAATGATACCTGATTACAATTAAGTTACTGACTATAAGCACCATGTATTATGCTGCTCAGCAACCCTATTCCAGGGCTCTACTTATATCTTCCAAGTATTCCCTCTGTTATAAAATGTCCTTTATTTTTTTTACACCTTTCAAGTATCGAGAAAAGTTGAACTGGGACTTGTGTAACCTTTCACAGAATACAGAATATTATTCCCGAGATGCCATTTGTACCCACTGATATTCAAGGCTCAAATCGCAGTACCCTTGTCATTTCCATCGATTAAGTAATAAACGCAGAATAGTATAGAAGCTCATCCAGAAAAATCGTCAAGGCAGTGTCCAGAGCCTTTGGGAATATCTGGACCATTAATAATAATAATAATAATAATAATGGCTGTGTAACAAGAAATATATATCAAAATTGCAAATACATCACTCTCAAATTCCCTTGGGGTTTCGCATCTTTCATCTTTCCAGATGAATTAAAGTCTTTTCAATCAAGAAACAACTTGGCTTGTAATTGAAACAATCGGTAGAAAAAAAGCTTTAATGGCCAGGAAACTACTCGAGAAACAACAGAAAATATCCAGAGTCTAAATCAATATTTCTTTAATAGACAGATCTATTCTCTCCATGTATATTCCTGACTTGCAAGTCTGTTTGATGTATAGAAAGCTAAAACAAAACAGAACAAAGCATTAGTACATCTTTAATCGGGTTGGAATGGGCATGTTTGTGTGCACGACTTCCGGCTATTTTTATAAACAAAACGCTCCGTAAAAAAACACACGACTGTGATATTGCATTAAGCTGACCCGATAGTTTCTATATTAAAGCGCCAGTATTTTATTTTAAAGAAAAAGTGCCCAAAAGAGTGTATTGAATCATCGTATACCAGCTAATCTATAGTACAGCCCTTTTAGACTTGTTTATTATTCTTGTTGTTTCTGATATGAAAATATATAGCAAACAGGTTTGTAATTCTTTGGATTAATAAAAATGGGGACAGCTATAGGGTTTTCAAAAAAGAAGATAGTCGTGTATTGTCTCTTTATATCTTATTGTCTTGACAGCTAGTGAACCAATATTACAACTTTTTATTAAAATACAAAGTGCCCAGTTATTTCATACAAACCAATTGGTTTTCGAGGAAGAAATGCTTTATTGTTCTTGATAAATATTTTTTAGCTTAATAAGCATACTTCTTTGGAAGCCTTTTATGCATGCATCATGCTTTATCAAAAAAAGCTTGTACTGAACAGTTTGTCTTGTAAAGGAAATTAAAGATTTGCACATATTTGGTTATTTTCCAAGAAAATCAAACTCTGATTGGTGATTTTGTTTGTGTAATAGTTTGACTCTTCACTATGGGTTCAAGTTTGATTCTCTCGGCAATAATCTTTGGATATTTTAGATATGGTTTAATAAATTATACTTCTTCCAAGGTCTTGACCCAAGGCTCTCAATCTAATACATTCAAGTGCAAGTACATTTTATCTTATTTAATACCATGCAAGATTCATAAAATCCATGAATTAATTGTGTACAATTGAGACTTGTAATAATGTTTTTTTGGATATCTATTGTAAATGAAGGTTGCTTGGCTAAATTGATTACAAGTTAACATGTCAGGAACAGCTACACCTCAAGAACAAACACACCTCAAGTATCTAAAAATTCCTACATTTGAAATCAAACGCAGGTTTTAAGCTTGTAATGCCAGTGCCATTTTATTGTCTTTTTATGAAAGATGGACTTGCTCGATTATTCACTGGGTATTTTTTTTAATCAAAATTATGTGCCTGCTACTCGAATGAATAGATTCTTCATGTCTGTACCTAATCATTAAAAAGTCTCTTTTTTAATCCAATCGTTTTTCTTCTTCTTCTTTAGTTTCTAATACTTTTATTGCACTTTGAATCTACCAAAAGTTATCGTCAGTTACAAGTATTAGATTCACATTGAGATTGCTTTAATGTATACAATAATTAGCCAATATACAAAAACACAGGAAATAATGATCTTGCAACCGTTTGTCGCTCTTTTTTTCTCCATCAAAACGTTTTCAAATCTCGAACCTAATCTTGGCCTAGTTGACTCTATACTCAAACCAAAATCCAGAGGAAATGAGAATCACTATGACAAGGCATTTTCCAGAAATGCCCTCGGACTTGAAATATCCTAATCATTACATATTTCTGTGCTTTGTTTTTTATTCTTTTATTTATTTATTTCATTTGTACAATGAACCACATTTGCCTCTTGTCTCTTGGTACATTATAACCCAAGCTAACAGTAACAGTCTGTCTGATATTTACATTAAGGATCTCGTGGTGACCTGCAACCATTCATTGTTCTTGCTGCTCATCACAGGCAAGTTACTTTATTGACCAGAATCGAATTGATGCCTGGAATTGTAGAAAACAATGGCCTGATGATCGCATCACCATTGTGTGTTTTAAGGATATTTTACAAAAGTTCTCATCTGTACTGAGACAATTTAAGATCGCAACACATCCTCTCCCATCATCTACATACATCATTGACACGACTGCAAAGGAAATCGCCAGGGAAAGAGAACGCAACGCAATCTGGGAAGCATGCCTTTTGTTGAAGCCAACCCTCATCATATTCTCAACATTTACTATTGAAGGATGGTCAATATCTGAGCACTTGCAGATACCATGTATTGGGATTTCTTTATTTCCACTTGATATATTCCCAATGCCCTCTGAGTTTAAGAACGAGCTCTGTGATTCTTTGCCGGAACTCACCGATGCTTTATCCCGGTCAAACAAGGCAACAGTGGACTGGAGACATGTAGAACATTGGATGTGGCGGCTATTTCTAGAAGATCAAGGAGATTTCCGAGAGCGTCTTGGATTGACAGCAATGCCTTTTGTAAATATTGCAGACAACGGCACAGTTGAGGTGTGCTTGCCATCACCTACCACAATTATCTATGCGTTTGATCCTCTTGATAATGTTCCAGATACATCAGTTTTGGGAGGGTTTTGGGTGGATCCTGATATATTTCGAGATGCCTCGGAAGATTTGTGGAAAAGAAGTCCAGAATTTATATTAGATATAAAAAGATTCATTCATTCAAAGGATTCCATGGTTATTATTCATTTTGGATCAATGGAGCAGCTTTATCCCGGTTTTCGTGATAAAAAATGGCTGGAAAGACTGGTAGACTTGATAAGAAGAACTCTAGAGCAACTTCAATTGGCTGCAATCTGGTGGATGACACCCGACTCTCCACTTCACAAGGCCTGTCTCAAGAACTTTTCTTCTTCTACGCATAAGATGATTTATATCTGTCTCGAGTCTATTCCACACGACTTTATTGTGCCCGCTATTCGTTATGGGTTTCCAACAGTTGACTTTGATACTTGGTGGATAAATGTTCACAAGAACAAAGTTGATATCCCATGTCAAAGAAATATCAGTATTTTGCATCATGGAGGAGCAGGAACGTTTGGATCAATGGCAGCCTATGGGATTCCACAACTTATACTCCCGTGTATGTTTGACCAGTTCTTCTGGGCTACAAGAGGTGAATCGCACGGTATAAGTAAAACGATGGATATAAACCAAGATTGGAGCAAAGCGTTTTCTTGGTCAATGGAAGATATAAAATCTTGCAAAAACTATCAAAAAATTACAAGAGATAGCACAACAAAAGGACTTTTACGCACCATGGAAATTGTCTTGAATAAAAAATCCTACTAGATCTTAATAGGCTTATAGCTAATGATTTCTCATACATTCAAGAGAATGGGTTATTATTAAAAAAAAAACTTTTATATATCTATAAAATCAATAAAAGATAATCCAAAGATACCCCTAATTTTATATATTACTTGAAAGTCAAACAAAGGTTGGGCAATATTAATGGTATATTTTAGTCAATGGTGATTATTTAAGAGAAGCGAAGAGATAAATCCATAGGCAATAGATTTATCGATACTACTAATCTAACAGTACTTTTGAGTACACATTTTGAACGATAACATCAACGATATATTTTGAACAATCCAAGTGGACCATAGACTATGCTTTACCCTTGACTGGAAACATAAAAAAAAAGAGAATACAGAAGGTAAACTATTAATTGTTCCTACATAGGGTCTCTAAAAGACCAGTTAAATAAGAAATTGTTTTATCCCAAAGAAACAACTTATTTTCTTACTAGGAAGGTTGACCTGTTTAATTGCTCTCACACTGCTATTAAGATAGGAAGATTCGCCAGTGTATTGATCCAACACATATCTTTTAAAGTAACCAGTACTTGTGCCGTCAAAGGTGTGGAAATCATAACTTTAAGTTCATAAAACCAGGCTCACAAACCCAATATATAAGAATAGCCATGCCAATAGTTACAATGTGCCGCATTGCCGACGTACATGGTCAATATAGTAGAATAGGAATAACTGACAGAGCATTATTAAGTAATGTACTTTGTATACTAGATGCGTTTAAGGAAGACAGGCGGTTTGTAAACTTAGATTTACAGTTGCGAAATAGCAAATAAATTAACTATCAAAGTACCCAACGTACCTGCTGGTTAGACAGGATGCGCCTACAACAACTAACACTTTCCATGTAAGTGTCAAAAGGCGATACTTGTGCTGCTTTTTATTCCTTTATCTTATTTGATATATATCTTGAAATAATAATATGTGAATATATTAGCCAGCTTGAATAGCCTACATACTATTGTGTTTAAATTATGGGTTTTACTTACTTCATGTACTAACTCAGTCCGACATGATGCTTGACCTTGATGCTTAACCTTTCATAGCTACAGTAATCGCATAACAAATTATTATGGTATATAAACATTAGTCAATCTAAATAATTTTGTCATATTACTCTGCAATTTAAATGTCACTTACTTTCCCCACCTGTGGGCAGCCATTGGGCTAACAGGGAAAAGAGAAAGAGCCAAAAAAATCAGGTTGTTGTCAATTAAATAATATAAAGTCAAATTGTAGGTGCTATATGAGCACTTTGGGTTTGTTTGAACTATACATCACAAGTATTACTGACAGACTATTTGACATGATAAAGATGTGTATCACTAGTATTATCTTATAAGTATTTTATGAGGCTGTACCCATGTTTATTTTATGATAGTGTGCCGATGGAGAATAACAAGATTGAATCATATAATGTCAAGATGAATATGATAATAAAGTATATGTATTTATTAAATAATAATAACAATTAAATTCATTCCAAACAAACATAATCTTTGCGGCTGTTCCAGGTCCTCCATACGTGCTTCATATCTTTCTCTTGCGTGTTGAAATCTGCTGCAACAAAAAAGAAAGAAATAATAAAAAAATAAAAAATACATACCCAACGTTTAGCCAGACACGCCAAGGATACGACACCGAATGGATCAGCTCACTCGATGAAGGGCCTATCTAAAGCCTCCCACATTTCCCCCAATCTAAACCCACTAAACTACCTCCGACCACTCCCAAACCGAAACCTGGAAACCGGGACACCACCAGAGCTCAGTCAGGATCCTCGACACCACTCCTACGATCCCGTTGGCTTGAACCTCGTATCTAGAGCAAAAAAGAGAAGAAGCTGTGATTGTGTTTGGGGAATGTCAATTGGAATGATGCTTACCAATTATGAGCCCAGTAGACACCTGAGGGTCTTTGTTACAATTCCACACAGGCACCTAAAGGACTGGCTGGCTGTATGATGCACATAGAAAGAAGTCAAAATAGATGTTAGTGTATTTGTGCGTCAAAAAAATAATAGTGAATGTGAAAGGTAGAAGCAGATTTTTTCCACGCAAGAGAAAGAGTATGGCCGCAGGCTGGTCATTTTGTATTGTCTATAGGTGATTAGAGAAAAAAAAGTTAACATTCTGTTCAAGATGATTACCAATGAGCTCTTGACATTACCCCATCTTGTTTTTTGTCATCTTCTTTAAAGGCTGGGAATATGAGTCGCCTATTCAAAAAAAGTAGTGGAAAAGAAGCTCAGTTTAGTTTTGTGCACCAAAGAGACATAATCAAGCTGGCTTTAACAAGATGACGCTCATTGCATTAGGTACTTACATGAGAGATGTGGTAAAACGCGTAAAAGAGAGAAACAAAACAATCAAACCCCAAGGGTCTGTAAAATACTCTCACACCTCAAGAGATGACATCATAACATGCATGCCAAATATGTAACTCTCTATCACTGTGAGAGATTTTGCCAGACAAAATAAATAGCTACCTTATTGACTGCTATTAATATTGAAAATTATCATTATTAACTTTGCTATGTCTTATCACCTTTAATCTCATACTATAGCCAACAAAATAGCATAATCTATATATACTTTGATTAGAACATATAATGGTGGACCACTTTGACAATTTAGGATCAAATTATCAGCCTAAAGGCCATTTTACAAGGTATTTTGAATATAATTCCAAGATCTGTTTTCCTTGTAATTCTTTATTGTTTAAAGCTGACTCTCCCATAGATGGTGCTTTGATAGGAAGTACTGAGAAGAATCTTACTAGATAAAGATCAATCTTGTATTTGTAAATGCGATGAGATACTATATACAAATACTAGAATATGTATTAAAGAAGTATATCTTGAATACTATAGACTTTATTTACGATGACTCTAGCTTACAAAATAAATTATTTTGAACTTGTTATTTTCTAAATATTTACAGATATTAGTAAGAGGAATCTGATATTTTCCTAATTTTTTTAAAAAAATTCTATGATTGATAAAAGTGTAGAAAAACAATTATGACAAAAGAATACATATTTGGAGAACGGCAAGCCTCTAACTTTTCAAACATGTATACGATGGTGGGTAAAAGCTTACAAAATATTTCCACTTTTACTCATGTTTACATAATAATCGATACCTTATATCCATATTTGCCCATTTATCTCAGTATTTAGAAGTTGTTTTAACATTTTATGTACATAATACAGCAAAACGTTATTACCCAACAATATATTAAAATATTGGCAAATTAATATTGGCTGAAAAAAATGATAAAAAAATGGTTTATGAATTAAGACTTATATTATTTGGTTAATGTAAATGCAAGAGCACTTAAAACAATAGTAAAATATAGTAATATTATTAGTTTATTTTATAGATTTATGTAATAATATTACAGATTTCAAAAATAAATTGATCTTGAAGATCGAGATCCGAAGGATCCAAGAGGATTTCAATATCATCTTCATCTTCATCATTCGCATGATGATCATCGTACTCGTAATTCATATCAGAATCCCCAGTTGTTACTAAAGGATGATTGCTTGGTTCTAAGATTATTTTGTAAAATAAGTTCAAGTTATTTTCGAGCTAGTTATACTATATCTTACCTATTAACAAATCCGATCTGGATCTCTTGCATGAGACTATTGGTCTTGTAGACATGGCAGAAGATGATTGAGTAGAGAAGGTTTGGACAAACATGATGTTAATATTGTTGGCAGATAGAAGAATAAAGAGCAATAGTCAACATGGTTGATTGTTTATATAGGATATTTTGGTGACTGTGAATAGATTGAGACAAAGTATCGTATATTTAGATAGAGTGTCTTGTCTCGGGATTATTCTATTTTATGCAATTATTATACATCATATACAGTAATACCTAGGCTTGTAAAATTTAGAGCTATTGAGTTCCCGTAGAAGTATGACAAAAGATATACAACTGTAAGTATACGACTCGATAATTTTGACCGACCAGTTAGAATATTTTTAATAAATCACAGAATATTATGTATTCTGATGCATAATTTGAGAGATCTCTATGCTTAACAATTAAAGCACTGCTAGGGTGATTTGATCGGTTGATAATCCAAGTCATTTAAGCACAATTGGCATCAATATTACTCAACAATAATATATAAACCATATAAATAGAACAGCCGTATTTTAATGAATTAAAGGCATTATTTAATTTCCAAAAGTAAAAAGTCGTATATGAAGCGTCTTAGTATTATATGTCAAACATATATACAGGAATTTAAAGGACATTATTAGCAACTAACTGATGGGTATTTCAAATGACAAAATCAGTTTTTAATATATATTCACGCTGGTCAAGACCAATTGTGGTATGTACACTACAGTCGAGTGAACTACAAACTCCAAAACCAATATTTGGTTACTCTTTGCTAGTGACCATCGCAAGTGAACATCTCAATAGTTATACTCATGAAATATATACTTCACACCACAGCAGTGATAACCAACAATTACACAATAGAGACTAGAGTATAATTGAACTAGAATAATAAGTATATAAACTATCATAAAATTCTTTCTTTAATAAAGAACACTCTCACGGTATTCTTATTTCCCTTGAAAGATACTAAAAAACCATATACCTCACAGAATAATGTATTTTACAAGCTTGAATTGTCTTAATACATTTCACATTATTCAAGATATATTTCTTTAGTAAATACACTAGTATTTGTATACAGTATCTCATTGCCTCTATAAACCCAAAATTGATCTTTGTCGAATTAGATTCTTCCCAGTCCTTTATGTCCAAGCCCAATCTATGAGAGAGTTAATTTTAAATAATAACTAATTACAAGGAAAACAGGTCTTGGAATTATATTCAAAATACCTTGTAAAATGGCCCTTAGGCAGATAATTTGATCCTAAATTGTCAAAGTGGTCCCCCATTATATGTTCTAATCAAAGTATATATAGATTATGCTATTTTGTTGGCTATAGTATGAGATTAAAGGTGATAAGACATAGCAAAGTTAATAATGATAATTTTCAATATTAATAGCAGTCAATAAGGCAGCTATTTATTTTGTCTGGCAAAATCTCTCACAGTGATAGAGAGTTACATATTTGGGATGCATGTTATGATGTCATCTCTTGGGGTGTGAGAGTATTTTACAGACCCTTGGGGTTTGATTGTTTTGTTTCTCTCTTTTACGCGTTTTACCACATCTCTCATGTAAGTACCTAATGCAATGAGCGTCATCTTGTTAAAGCCAGCTTGATTATGCCTCTTTGGTGCACAAAACTAAACTGAGCTTCTTTTCCACTACTTTTTTTGAATAGGCGACTCATATTCCCAGCCTTTAAAGAAGATGGCAAAAAAGAAGATGGGGTAATGTCAAGAGCTCATTGGTAATCATCTTGAACAGAATGTTAACTTTTTTTCTCTAATCACCTATAGACAATACAAAATTATCAGCCTGCGGCCATACTCTTTCTCTTGCGTGGAAAAAATCTGCTTCTACCTTTCACATTCACTATTATTTTTTTTGACACACAAATACACTAACATCTATTTTGACTTCTTTCTATGTGCATCATACAGCCAGCCAGTCCTTTAGGTGCCTGTGTGGAATTGTAACAAAGACCCTCAGGTGTCTACTGGGCTCATAATCGGTAAGCATCATTCCAATTGACATTCCCCAAACACAATCACAGCTTCTTCTCTTTTTTGCTCTAGATACGAGGTTCAAGCCAACGGGATCGTAGAAGTGGTGTCGAGGATCCTGACTGAGCTCTGGTGGTGTCCCGGTTTCCAGGTTTCGGTTTGGGAGTGGTCGGAGGTAGTTTAGTGGGTTTAGATTGGGGGAAATGTGGGAGGCTTTAGATAGGCCCTTCATCGAGTGAGCTGATCCATTCAGCGTCGTATCCTTGGCGTGTCTGGCTAAACGTTGGGTATGTATTTTTTATTTTATTTTTATTATTTCTCTTTCTTTTTTGCTGCAGCAGTTTTCAACACGCAAGAGAGAGATATGAAGCACGTATGGAGGACCTGGAACAGCCGCAAAGATTATGTTTACTTGGAATGAATTTAATTGTTATTATTATTTAATAAATACATATACTTTACTATCACATTGTTAAGAAAGAACACCATGACTATTTATATGTTATTGTTCGTATTATATTGTAATCAAATTCCATATTATTTAATGGTTGGCTATGACTTTAGTAGTATAATGTGTATGTCTAGTTTGTGTATAGTTTTTTTAAATGTGTTAAACTTGCTAGTTTTATTAGCAAGTTATAGCCAGAGATCGGTTGTGGAGTCTGTGTTTCGCTCAACTGTGGTATGTATACCACATACATAATACAACAGAGTTTTATCACCCAGCAGGGTATTAAGATATTGACAAATTAATATTGGTTGAAAAAAATGATGAAAAATAAAGGCTTATAAATTGAGTTTTATATTATTTGGTTGATGTAAATGCAAGAGCACTTAAAACAATAGTAAAATATAGTAATATCATTAGTTTATTTTATAGATTTATGTAATAATATTACAGATTTCAAAAATGAATTGATCTTGAAGATCGAGATCCGAAGGATCCAAGAGGATTTCGATGTCATCGTCATCTTTGTCATTCGCATGATTATCATCGTACTCGTAATCCATATCAGAGTTCCCAGTGGTTACTACAGGAAGATTACTTGTTTCTAAGATTATTTTGTAAAATAAGTTCAAGTTATTTTCGAGTTAGTTATACTATACCTTACCTATTAATGAATCAGATCTGGATCTCTTGCATAGGACTACTGGTCTTGTAGAAATTTTAGAGGAAGATTGAGTAGAGAAGGTTTGGCCGAACATGATGAAATAATTGTTGGCAGAGAGAAGAATAAAGAACAATAACGAAAATGGTTGATTGTTTATATAGGATATTTTGGTGACTGTGAATAGATTGTGACAAAGTATCGTATATTTACATAGAGTGTCTTGTCTCGGGATTATTCTGTTTCATGCAATTATTTTATATAATATACAGCGGTACCTAGGCTTGTAAAATTTAGAGCTACTGAGTCCCCATAGAAGTATAATAAAGATATACAACTGTAAGTATATAACTTGATAATTTTGACCGACCAGTTAGAATATTGTCAATGAATCACGGAATATTAGTTATTATGATGCATAATTTGAGAGATATATTTGCTAAATAATTAAAACACTGCTAGGGTGATTTGATCTGTTGATAATCCAAGTCGTTTAAGCACAATTGTCATCAATATTACTCAACAATAATATATAAACCAGATAAATAGAATAACCGTATTTTAATGAATTAAAAGCATTGTTTAATTTCAAAAAGTAAAAAGTCGTATATGAAGCGTTTTAGTATTCTATGTCAAACATATATACAGGAATTTAAAGCACATTATTAGCACTGAACTGATAGGTATTTCTAATAACAAAATCAGTTTTTAATCTATTGCTCCGCTGGCCAAGACTAATTGTCGTATACACACTACGGTTGAGTGGACTACAAACTCTACAACCAATGTTTGGTTACTCTTTGCTAATGACCATGGCAAGTTGACATCCCAGGAGCAGTTACACACCAGGCACACGTACACGTCACACTGCTACATTGATAACTGACCATTACACAATAGAGATTAATAGAACAAGGGAACTACAGTGAGCGGAACAAAGTAGCAGCCCAATTTTCAGTTGCCGCATATTTTGAAAACATGCATGGTTTTCATATTTGAAAAAGCATATCAAAGATACTAGTTAAGAAGCTCATATTACTACAAAACACTTATTGAACATTTTAATTTTATAATTTATAACAAAATACATATTTTTAATATTTGGTATTATTACCATTGGCATCAATAACAGCCTGACATCTTCTAGGCATGCTGGAGATTAAACTCCCCAAATACTCTTTTGGTATTTTCTTCCACTCCCTTTCAACAGCATGCTTCAAATGATAGGTACTGATCAAGTTGTACTTATTTGATCGTACCTGACGCTTGAGGTAAGCCCAAACATGCTCTATGGGGTTCAAGTCTGGACTTTGGGCTGGCCAGTTACCCATAAGCTGAAGACGATTTTCTTTCTTCCAGGCCATCGTCAAAGCACTTGTGTGACATCGGGCATTGTCCTCCTGTAGCTTAAAACGCCTCCAGCTTTGGTCTTGCTTAAAAGCATTTAAAGAAGGGAGGTAAGCTCTTTCCAAGGTGCTGATGTACTTCTTGGAATTAATATTTCCTTTCATGACATCTAAAACTCCGACACCCTTGCCATAAAAACACCCCCAGACCATAATGGCACCACCACCAAACTTCACGGTTGGTGAGATGAAGTTGAGGCGAAAACCGGTCTTGTTGCGCCTAAGAACTCTCCTGCGCCCATCACTTCCGTGAAGCTTGAAACGGGACTCATCAGACCAGATGATAGCGTTCCAATCTGTGAGTTTCCATGTCAGATGTTCTTTTGCCCATTGCAATCGCTTCTTTCGATTAACTTCTGAAATCTTTGGTTTTGAAATCATTCTACGGGAGTAAATACCAACTCCACGTAGAAACTTGCGTAGAGTCTTGTCTGCTACAGGTGTAGCCAAGTTTTTACAGATCTTGGTTAATGGCTCTGTTGGATCTCGGCTAATCTCAAGAATGATCTGTCTTTTGTCTCTTTTATTCAGTTTTGGTGGTCTACCAGATCGTGTAGAAGCTTTATGCGAGCCTGTTTCTCTGTAACTTTTAAGGACACGCTTTACGACGCCTTTGCCGACACTGACTTTTTTAGCTATGTCCACTTGGCTTGTTCCATTCTTAATGCTCTCATGTACAATGATGGCACGAGTTGTGTCATCAGTTTGCTTATAACCAGAAGGGTGAACCTTTGGGGACTTTTCTGTGCATTTAGTTTGTTCCATGTTGTTTTGAAATGATGTGTTAGAAGGGAAAGAGAGAGTTTTTATTTATGATGCAATATCGGCTATTAAACATTGGGCTGCTACTTTGTTCCGCTCACTGTAGAATAATAACTATATAAACCACCATAATATTCTTTCATCAATAAATAACATTCTCACAGTATCTAAAGTTCCCAAAAGCCCTAATTACCACAGTGTTTAAACAACTCGGATTGATAATCGATTAAACCAGCCAAGTAGTCTTTCCACTGCTTATTAAATATATCTTTCTAATTATTCGTCATAATACATCATATCCTGTAATTTATTAACAGTAGTTTACATGATCGATCAAAGCTATCAAGCCATATGCTTATATTTTTAGATCTTTTATTACACTCCAATTAAAACACATTGGCTGCATAAACATTCTAATGACGCATATATTGGCATATATTCCATAAAACAAATATACGTTGGAAAATTATTTCATGAAACAGAATACTTCCGATACAAGACACTCTATATGAATATGTCATATTTTAGCTCAATGTATTCACAGTCATCAAAGCATCCTATATAAACAGGTTACCATTTTTCTTTTTACTCTTTACTCTTCTTTCTGCCAGCTACTCACTCACAATGTTCGGCCAAATCCTCTCTGAAAAAGCATCTTCAAAAACCTCTACAAGACCAATTGTCCCTTGCAAGAAAGCTCAATCAGATTCTTTGACAGGTAAAATATAAAATAATAACCTCAAAAAATAACTTTAATCCCTTATAAAAACATCTTAGAGTCGTCTAGCTTTCCTATTCCCACTCTACATGCCTCGGATACGGATTTTGATTATAATAAACTTTGCGCCAAAGACGAAGATGATGATATTAGGATCATCATGGATCCTTCTGAACTGGAACCCGAAGCACAATACATTTTTGAAATTTGCAAAATTTCGATATCATAATTCTGTTATGCAAATAAAAAATGTGCACTTATAATATCCATTTTTTTTGCTATTAATCCAATTAATTATGTATTTATATTATCCGACAATATAATAATTATTATATAAATTTTCCTTTGACAAGTTTTATAAAAAAAGCATTAGTTCTGCTGCCTCTTAATACTTTGCTGGTGAGACGGGCTGTGTTGGTTTATGTAATGAAGTGGTCCAAACGGTTAAAAGAAAAAGAGAATAAATAACAATCTCCTCTAACAACTCCTTAGCCCAAATATTGGCAATCGGCAGCTTGTTCTCCTGAGAAAGATATATAAAAGAAAAGAAGTGAAGTGTAAGGATCTTGTTTATTGCTTTCATCATTTCGATGTTTATATAGATATTTCGATAATAAATAATATAATATAATTAGTATGATATTACTAAGCTATTGTTAAAATGTTGGGATAGATCATGTTTCTTTGGATAGTTAATAATGAATAAGATAGATAGGAATAGATAAATATTGTTGGGGTTCTTTGTTACAATCCTTATGATTTTCAATTGATTGCTGCGCCAGACGTAGCAATCATGTTCTTCCCAAGGTCATTACTTAACCAATATGTTTACATAATCGATACAGAAAGATTTGGGAAGATATGATATGTTTGGGCCAGCCGGAAATATGGAGCTACACACAACGTGTCACTGGTAAATCAAAAAATACATACACTGTATTAGGTAAAAATATAAATAAAAAGCTGTCATACTCTGAGATAAATAGGCAAATGTTAGTACACTACTTCTATATAAAAGCATGTCTTTTATTCTTATAAGTATTTTCTATAGTTCCGTAAAGCATAGTGTGAAAATTTGGGATTGGCAACTTATAGATAGTGTGAGAGTGTTATTTATTGAAGAAACAATATTATAATGGTTTGTATACTTATTATTCTAGTTCAACTATGTGGTAAATTAGGGCTTTTGGGAACTTTAGATACTGTGAGAATGTTATTTATTGATGAAAGAATATTATGGTGGTTTATATAGTTATTATTCTAGTTCCCTTGTTCTATTAATCTCTATTGTGTAATGGTCAGTTATCAATGTAGCAGTGTGACGTGTACGTGTGCCTGGTGTGTAACTGCTCCTGGGATGTCAACTTGCCATGGTCATTAGCAAAGAGTAACCAAACATTGGTTGTAGAGTTTGTAGTCCACTCAACCGTAGTGTGTATACGACAATTAGTCTTGGCCAGCGGAGCAATAGATTAAAAACTGATTTTGTTATTAGAAATACCTATCAGTTCAGTGCTAATAATGTGCTTTAAATTCCTGTATATATGTTTGACATAGAATACTAAAACGCTTCATATACGACTTTTTACTTTTTGAAATTAAACAATGCTTTTAATTCATTAAAATACGGTTATTCTATTTATCTGGTTTATATATTATTGTTGAGTAATATTGATGACAATTGTGCTTAAACGACTTGGATTATCAACAGATCAAATCACCCTAGCAGTGTTTTAATTATTTAGCAAATATATCTCTCAAATTATGCATCATAATAACTAATATTCCGTGATTCATTGACAATATTCTAACTGGTCGGTCAAAATTATCAAGTTATATACTTACAGTTGTATATCTTTATTATACTTCTATGGGGACTCAGTAGCTCTAAATTTTACAAGCCTAGGTACCGCTGTATATTATATAAAATAATTGCATGAAACAGAATAATCCCGAGACAAGACACTCTATGTAAATATACGATACTTTGTCACAATCTATTCACAGTCACCAAAATATCCTATATAAACAATCAACCATTTTCGTTATTGTTCTTTATTCTTCTCTCTGCCAACAATTATTTCATCATGTTCGGCCAAACCTTCTCTACTCAATCTTCCTCTAAAATTTCTACAAGACCAGTAGTCCTATGCAAGAGATCCAGATCTGATTCATTAATAGGTAAGGTATAGTATAACTAACTCGAAAATAACTTGAACTTATTTTACAAAATAATCTTAGAAACAAGTAATCTTCCTGTAGTAACCACTGGGAACTCTGATATGGATTACGAGTACGATGATAATCATGCGAATGACAAAGATGACGATGACATCGAAATCCTCTTGGATCCTTCGGATCTCGATCTTCAAGATCAATTCATTTTTGAAATCTGTAATATTATTACATAAATCTATAAAATAAACTAATGATATTACTATATTTTACTATTGTTTTAAGTGCTCTTGCATTTACATCAACCAAATAATATAAAACTCAATTTATAAGCCTTTATTTTTCATCATTTTTTTCAACCAATATTAATTTGTCAATATCTTAATACCCTGCTGGGTGATAAAACTCTGTTGTATTATGTATGTGGTATACATACCACAGTTGAGCGAAACACAGACTCCACAACCGATCTCTGGCTATAACTTGCTAATAAAACTAGCAAGTTTAACACATTTAAAAAAACTATACACAAACTAGACATACACATTATACTACTAAAGTCATAGCCAACCATTAAATAATATGGAATTTGATTACAATATAATACGAACAATAACATATAAATAGTCATGGTGTTCTTTCTTAACAATGTGATAGTAAAGTATATGTATTTATTAAATAATAATAACAATTAAATTCATTCCAAGTAAACATAATCTTTGCGGCTGTTCCAGGTCCTCCATACGTGCTTCATATCTCTCTCTTGCGTGTTGAAAACTGCTGCAGCAAAAAAAGAAAGAGAAATAATAAAAATAAAATAAAAAATACATACCCAACGTTTAGCCAGACACGCCAAGGATACGACGCTGAATGGATCAGCTCACTCGATGAAGGGCCTATCTAAAGCCTCCCACATTTCCCCCAATCTAAACCCACTAAACTACCTCCGACCACTCCCAAACCGAAACCTGGAAACCGGGACACCACCAGAGCTCAGTCAGGATCCTCGACACCACTTCTACGATCCCGTTGGCTTGAACCTCGTATCTAGAGCAAAAAAGAGAAGAAGCTGTGATTGTGTTTGGGGAATGTCAATTGGAATGATGCTTACCGATTATGAGCCCAGTAGACACCTGAGGGTCTTTGTTACAATTCCACACAGGCACCTAAAGGACTGGCTGGCTGTATGATGCACATAGAAAGAAGTCAAAATAGATGTTAGTGTATTTGTGTGTCAAAAAAATAATAGTGAATGTGAAAGGTAGAAGCAGATTTTTTCCACGCAAGAGAAAGAGTATGGCCGCAGGCTGATAATTTTGTATTGTCTATAGGTGATTAGAGAAAAAAAGTTAACATTCTGTTCAAGATGATTACCAATGAGCTCTTGACATTACCCCATCTTCTTTTTTGCCATCTTCTTTAAAGGCTGGGAATATGAGTCGCCTATTCAAAAAAAGTAGTGGAAAAGAAGCTCAGTTTAGTTTTGTGCACCAAAGAGGCATAATCAAGCTGGCTTTAACAAGATGACGCTCATTGCATTAGGTACTTACATGAGAGATGTGGTAAAACGCGTAAAAGAGAGAAACAAAACAATCAAACCCCAAGGGTCTGTAAAATACTCTCACACCCCAAGAGATGACATCATAACATGCATCCCAAATATGTAACTCTCTATCACTGTGAGAGATTTTGCCAGACAAAATAAATAGCTGCCTTATTGACTGCTATTAATATTGAAAATTATCATTATTAACTTTTCTATAATTCCTTACTCTTTCTCTTATAATTTAGTTAAGGAAATGGAAAAACTTATACACTCTGATCAGAACATATAATGGTGCAGCACTTTGTGAATTTACGATCAAAGTATAAGCCTAAAGGCCATTTTACAAGGTATTTTGAATAAAATTCCAAGATCTGCATATTATAATCCTTTATTATTTAAAATTGGCTCTCCCATAGGTGGTACTTTGGTAGATAGTACTGGAAGAATCCTATTAGATAAAGATTAATGTTGGGCTTATAGAGGTAATGCTATACTATATGAATACTAGTATGTTTATTAAAGAAGTATATCTCAAATATAACAGACTATCTGATAGTATAAATACACACTTAATTGAAGTTATAAAAGAGAAAATAGGGATATTATTAGCACATATCTTTATTTGCACAATTGAATTATTCTATAGAAATTTTACAAATTTCGAAAAGATACTGAGCTTCAGGCTCAAGCTCGGAAGGATCCAAGACGATTCAAATGTCATCGTCTTCGTCTTTGGGACAGAGCGCATTGTAATCGAACTCAGTATCCGAGACAGATTTAACCGGAATATAAGTACTCGCCAATTCTGACATTATTTTTTAAGAGATTAGTTATTTTTTCTTCATAATTATTATTTTATATCTTACCTATTAAAGAATCAGATTTTTCTTTTTTGCAAGGAATTGCGGATTTTTCAGAGACTGGAGTGGAGTTTTTGTTAGAGAGGATTTGGCCAAACATTACAAGTAGGTAGTTGGCAGAAAGAAAGATAAAGAGCAATAAGCAAAATGGTTACTTGTTTATATAGGATGCTTTGATGACTGTGAATATATTGAGCTAAAGCATTGCATATTCACCTAGAGTGACTTGTCTCGGAATTATTCTGTTTCATGTAATTCTTTTCAAGTGTATATTTGTTTTATAGAATATATGTCAATATATACTGTCGTGCTTGCACGTTGTCCATATTTCTCGACTGGTTTACAAGTGAGAAGGTCAGTGGAGATTAGTGAGGAGATCAACTACCATCTTATAACTCTGTTGTACAGATGAACTTTATCTCTGTTCTCATCTAAACGTAATCTCATCCAATTTCTCGTTCACCCTAAGATCTAACAAATTACTATAAATACTAAAGGGAAATCAACTTAATAAATCATCTTTACTACGTTCTATATTATTTTTTCTTTTTGTGTATAACTGCCTCTGGTATTGCGATTTGGTCTTCGGTTCATTTATTGATGTGGTAAATTAGGGTTTTTTGGGGAATTTTTAGATACTTTGAGAGTGTTATTTATTGAAGAAACAATATTATGGTGGTTTATATAGCTATTATTCTAGTTCCTTTGTACTTTTAATATCTATTGTGTAATGGTCGTTTATCACTGCTGTAGTGTGAAGTATATGTGTGCCTGGTGTGTAACTATTGAGATGTTAGCTTATCATTGTCATTAGCAAAGAGTAACCAAACATTGGTCGTGGAGTTTGTAGTCCACTCAACTGTAGTGTGTATACCACAATTGTTCTTGACCAGCAAAGCTGTGATGATCCAGCCATATCTATGTATATTTTACATATACATAAGCTATAAGTACAGATTAGCTGAGAGCTAATAAGGTACGATAAAGGAATTATAGCAATGCATCAGAATAATAGTAACATGGATGTCGAGCTCAGAAGCTTACTCCATCTAATATCTTAATGTGGTGAAAGACCCCACGTATCAAGAAGTCCAAGATCTTGTGTAACAACACATTGAAAGAGTATATAAAGAGTGGCACATTTTGTATCTTAATAAAGACAAGCTTATATACAGTCTCAAAGTACTCACTTACTGTCTATATCTCCATTACTATTTTTTATTGTTTTATCACCTTAAAAAACAACAGGAGCAATAGATTAGAAACTGATTTTTTTATTAGAGTTACCGATCAGTTCAGTGCTAATAATGTGCTTTAAATTCCTATATATATGCTTTACATAGAATGTCAAAACGCTTTATACATGACTTTTTACTTTTGGGAATTAAATAATGCCTTTAATTCATTAAAATACGGCTGTTTTATTTATATGGTTTATATATTATTGTTGAGTAATATTGATGACAGTCGTGCTTAAACGACTTGGATTATCAGCAGGATCAAATCACTCTAACAGTGTTTTAATTGTTAAGCATAGACATCTCTCAAATTATGCATCATAATACCTAATATTCCGTGATTCATTGACAATATTCTAACTGGTCGGTCAAAATTATCAAGTTATATACTTACAGTTGTATATCTTTTATTATATCTCCGTGGAGACTCAATAGCTCTAGATTTTAAAAAACCTAGGTATCGCTGTATATTATATAAAATAATTGCATGAAATAGAATAATCCCGAGACAAGACACTCTATCTAAATATACGATACTATGTCTCAATCTATTCACAGTCACCAAAATATCCTATATAAGCAATCAACCATTTTCGTTATTGTTCTTTATTCTTCTCTCTGCCAACGATTATTTCATTATGTTCGGCCAAACCTTCTCTACTCAATCTTCCTCTAAAATTTCTACAAGACCAGTAGACCCATGCAAGGGATCCAGATCTGATTCATTAATAGATAAGATATAGTATAACTAACTCGAAGATAACTTGAACTTATTTAAAAAATAATCTTAGAAACAAGCAATCTTCCTGTAGTAACCACTGGGAACTCTGATATGGATTACGAGTACGATGATAATCATGCGAATGGCGAAGATGACGATGACATTGAAATCATCTTGGATCCTTTGGATCTCGATATTCAAGATAAATTCATTTTTGAAATCTGTAATATTATTACGTAAATATATAATATTGTGACTGTATAGAACAGTAATTTCTATTTTTCGACTTCGGCCTTTCTTTTCTCTTGTTGTACCTGTGAAGCACAGACCTCATTCCGATTATCCAAAAATGTTAAATCTATAATCTTATCGTTCTTAAAGGTGTATTACTAGATTTACTTTGCTTAACCAAGATGACAAATTACCAGTCTCGTGTATCTACATCTATATTTTATCAATTCTATTCTACAATTTACTAGTATAAATATCCCAAAAACATCAATCTGTGGTAATTAAGGGTTTTTGGGGAACTTATAGATACTGTGAGAGTGTTATTTATTGAAGAAAGAATATTATGGTGGTTTATATAGTTATTATTCTAGTTCCCTTGTTCTATTAATCTCTATTGTGTAATGGTCGGTTATCACTGTAGTAGTGTGACGTGTACGTGTGCCTGGTGTGTAACTGCTCCTGGGATGTTATCTTGCCATGGTCATTAGCAAAGAGGAACCAGATATCGGTTGTGGAGTTTGTATTTCACTCAAATGTGGTGTGTATACCACACAATCAATAAAACATATCTAAAAAGTCTACTCTATTTTTTCGTTTTAATATACTTCAAGGAAGATTCTGCTCTGCTCTTTGGCACTGATCGCACTGAGATTGAGAATCTGGAACTATACTACGAACTACTAGCTGTCGTCTGGATCAACTCGCTGAACCAAACATCGTACGTCACAATATAAACTGATGATATTACTATCTTTTACTATTGTTTTAAACGATCTTGAATTTAAATTAATCAAATAATATAAGACTTATTTTATAAATCTTTATTTTATCATTTTTTCCAACCAATATTAACTTGCCAATATTTTAATATATTGCTGGGTAATAACATTTTGCTGTATTTTGTACATAAAATGTTAAACCAGCTTTCAAATACTGAGATGAATGGGCAAATATAGATATAAAGTATCGATTATTATGTAAAAATTAGTAAAAGTAGAAATATTTCGTATGCTTTCATCCACCGTGGTATACATTTTTGAAGTTTTAGAGGCTTGCTGTTCCACAAATGTTTATTCTTTTGTCATAATTGTTTTTCTACACTTTTATCAATCATAGAATTTATTTTTTAAATTAGGCAAATATAAAATTTTTCTTACTAATATCTGTAAATATTTAGGAATTTTTTTTGTAAGCAAAAGTCATCTTAAATAAAGTCTATAGTATTCAAGATATACTTTTTTAATAAATATTCTAGTATTTGTATATAGCATCTCATCCCATTTACAAATACAAGATTGATCTTTATCTAGTAAGATTTTTCGCAGTATTTCCCTTCAAAGCACCACCTATTGGAGAGCCAACTTTAAATAATAACTAATTACAAGGAAAATAGATCTTGGAATTATATTCAAAATACCTTGTAAAATGGCCCTTAGGCTGATAATTTGATCCTAAATTGTCAAAGTGGTCCACCATTATATGTTCTAATCAAAGTATATATAGATTATGCTATTTTATTGGCTATAGTATGAGATTAAAGGTAATAAGACATAGCAAAGTTAATAATGATAATTTTCAATATTAATAGCAGTCAATAAGGCAGCTATTTATTTTGTTTGGCAAAATCTCTCACAGTGATAGAGAGTTACATATTTGGGATGCATGTTATGATGTCATCTCTTGGGGTGTGAGAGTATTTTACAGACCCTTGGGGTTTGATTGTTTTGTTTCTCTCTTTTACGCGTTTTACCACATCTCTCATGTAAGTACCTAATGCAATGAGCGTCATCTTGTTAAAGCCAGCTTGATTATGCCTCTTTGGTGCACAAAACTAAACTGAGCTTCTTTTCCACTACTTTTTTAAATAGGCGACTCATATTCCCAGCCTTTAAAGAAGATGACAAAAAACAAGATGGGGTAATGTCAAGAGCTCATTGGTAATCATCTTGAACAGAATGTTAACTTTTTTTTCTCTAATCACTTATAGACAATACAAAATTATCGACCTGCGGCCATACTCTTTTTCTTGCGTGGAAAAAATCTGCTTCTACCTTTCACATTCACTATTATTTTTTTTGACGCACAAATACACTAACATCTATTTTGACTTCTTTCTATGTGCATCATACAGCCAGCCAGTCCTTTAGGTGCCTGTGTGGAATTGTAACAAAGACCCTCAGGTGTCTACTGGGCTCATAATCGGTAAGCATCATTCCAATTGACATTCCCCAAACACAATCACAGCTTCTTCTCTTTTTTGCTCTAGACACGAGGTTCAAGCCAACGGGATCGTAGGAGTGGTGTCGAGGATCCTGACTGAGCTCTGGTGGTGTCCCGGTTTCCAGGTTTCGGTTTGGGAGTGGTCGGAGGTAGATTAGTGGGTTTAGATTGGGGGAAATGTGGGAGGCTTTAGATAGGCCCTTCATTGAGTGAGCTGATCCATTCGGTGTCGTATCCTTGGCGTGTCTGGCTAAACGTTGGGTATGTATTTTTTATTTTATTTTTATTATTTCTCTTTCTTTTTTGCTGCAGCAGATTTCAACACGCAAGAGAAAGATATGAAGCACGTATGGAGGACCTGGAACAGCCGCAAAGATTATGTTTACTTGGAATGAATTTAATTGTTATTATTATTTAATAAATACATATACTTTACTATCATATTGTTAAGAAAGAATACCATGACTACTTATATGTTATTGTTCGTATTATATTGTAATCAAATTCCATATTATTTAATGGTTGGCTATGACTTTAGTAGTATAATGTGTATGTCTAGTTTGTGTGTAGCTTTTTTAAATATGTTAAACTTGCTAGTGTTATTAGCAAGTTATAACCAGAGATCGGTTGTGGAGTCTGTGTTTCGCTCAATTGTGGTGTGTATACCGCATACATAATACAACAGAGTTTTATTACCCAGCAGGGTATTAAGATATTGACAAATTAATATTGGTTGAAAAAAATGATGAAAAATAAAGGCTTATAAATTGAGTCTTATATTATTTGGTTGATGTAAATGCAAGAGCACTTAAAACAATAGTAAAATATAGTAATATCATTAGTTTATTTTATAGATTTATGTAATAATATTACAGATTTCAAAAATGAATTGATCTTGAAGATCGAGATCCGAAGGATCCAAGAGGATTTCGATGTCATCGTCATCTTCGTCATTTGCATGATTATTATCGTACTCGTAATCCATATCAGAGTTCCCAGTGGTTACTACAGGATGATTGCTTGGTTCTAAGATTATTTTGTAAAATAAGTTCAAGTTATTTTCGAGCTAGTCATACTATATCTTACCTATTAACGAGTCCGATCTGGACCTCTTGCATGGGACTATTGGTCTTGTAGACATCGCGGAAGATGATTGAGTAGAGAAGGTTTGGACAAACATGATGTTAATATTGTTGGCAGATAGAAGAATAAAGAACAATAACCAAAACGATTGCTTGTTTATATAGGACATTTTGGTGACTGTGAATAGATTGAAACAAAGTATCGTATATTTACATAGAGTGTCTTGTCTCGGGATTATTCTGTTTCATGCAGTTATTTTACATAATATACAGCGATACCTAGGCTTGTAAAATTTAGAGCTATCGAGTTTCCACGGAAATATAATAGAAGATATACAACTTCTAAGTATATAACTTGATAATTTTGACCGACCAGTTAGAATATTATCAATGAATCACAGAATAGTAGTTATTATGATGCATAATTTGAGAGATGTCAATGCTTAACAATTAAAACACTGCTAGGGTGATTTGATCGGTTGATGATCCAAGTCGTTTAAGCACAATTGGCACCAATATTACTCAACAATAATATATAAACCAGATAAATAGAACAGCCGTATTTTAATGAATTGAAGAAATTATTTAATTTCAAAAAATAAAGTCATATATAAAGCGTCTTGGTATTCTATGTCAAAAAAATATACAGAAATTTAAAGCACATTATTAACATTGAACTGATGGGTAACTCTAATAACAAAATCAGTGTTTAATATATATTCACGCTGGTCAAGACCAATTGTGGTATGCACACTTCAGTCGAGTGGAATACAAACTTCAAAACCAATATCTGGCTACTCGTTGCTAATAACTATGACAAACTCTCCATATGGCACTACGACTGGTCTACCCACGTCATTCCATCCCAAGGTCTAGCCCCTCTTTCTTCCCCCCCAACTCGCCCTTACCTCCCTTTCGCCTCCTGCCAGCTCAAGTCCTAACACTATGTTTGCAATAACTGTTGCTCTTGAACCAATCTGGCTCTCTCATTTTGCTTTCATATTCAAAGATACTCCCTTCCAGGCCAGCCAAGTGGAAGCGCTCATTGACAAACTCATCCACAAAGCACAACAGGGATCCTTTCTCAGCCCCAACATACCCACGCACCTCTCCCTTTCTTCTACGCCAATTGACCACTGCTCCGAGCCTCATGTCCCTCTTACCTTGGACCTCGCTTTCTACTTCACCTCATTTCGACTAGCTCCCTCAACACAAGAAAAAGTATAAAAACTTAGAAGCCACCTGTGGCCCAAAAAACCGAAAAACCCAAAAACACTGTGTGTGACTATCCCAATGATTTTCACTTAATAAACTTTGAGACTCTGTTTCCATATAAAAAAATAACTATGACAAACTAACATCTCAATAGTTACATACCAGGCACACATATACTCCACACTACAGCAGTGATAACCGGTCATTACACAATAGACATTAAAAGTACAAAGGCACTAGAATAATAGCTATATAAACTACCATAATATTCTTTCTTCAATAAATAACACTCTCACAGTACCTATAAGTTGTCAACCCCAAACTATCGCTCTATGCTTTATGCTTTATGGAACTATAGAAAATACTTATAAAAATAAAAGACATGATTTTATATAAAAGTAGAGCACTAAAATATTAACTGTATATACCACAGTACTTTATAATAACAAAAGTTATTTTCAGTTTTAGTTATGCATACATATAAATCGAGACCGTCTTTTAACATTTTCCTATTTATCTCAGCAGATAAAAGCTTTATATATATATATTTACCTAATACAGTGTATATATTTGATTTACCAGCAAAGTATTAAAGATAGCAAAACTAGCATTTTTTTGGATAAAAATTGTCAAATGGAAAGACTTATAAAATACTTATTATATTATCTGATAATATAAATGTATAATTAATTGGATCGATAGCCAAAAAAAATAGTGATATTATGAGCTCGTATTGTTTATTTGGGTTATAGAGTTATGATATACAGATTTTGGAAATTTCAAAAATAAACCGAGCTTCGGGCTCCAGTTCCGAAGGATCCATAATGATCCGAATATCATCATCTTCTTCTTTGGCACAAAGTTCATTATAGTCGAAATCCGTATCCGAGAAAGATGCAGTGGGGATAAGAAGGCTAACCGATCCTAATATTTTTTATAAGAGATTAAAGTTAT
Source organism: Phycomyces nitens (assembly GCA_022702545.1). Classification (NCBI taxonomy): domain Eukaryota; kingdom Fungi; phylum Mucoromycota; class Mucoromycetes; order Mucorales; family Phycomycetaceae; genus Phycomyces; species Phycomyces nitens. The sequence goes on from JAHRBC010000001.1 coordinate 827,873, forward strand.
TTTTTGAGGTTATTATTTTATATTTTACCTTTTAGAGAATCTGATCTTTCTTTTTTGCAAGGAACACTTGGTTTTGTAGAGATTTCTGATGAAAATTTATCAGAGAGGATTTGGCCGAACATTATGATTGTATAGTTGGCAGGAAGAAGAATAAAGAGCAATAAGAATAATGGTTGCTTGTTTATATAGGATGTTTTGGTGACTGTGAATATATTGAGCTAAAATATGACATATTCATCTAGAGCGTCTTGTCTCGGAATTATTCTGTTTCATGCAATTGTTCTCAAGTGTATATTTGTTTTATGTCATATATGCCATTATATACATCATTAGAATGTCTATAGAGCCAATATGTTTTAATTGGAGTGTAATAAAGATCTAAAAATATAAGCATATGGCTTGATAGCTTTGATCGATCATGTAAACTACTGTTAATAAATTACAGGATATGATGTATTATGACGAATAATTAGAAAGATATATTTAATAAGCAGTGGAAAGACTACTTGGCTGGTTTGATCGATTATCAATCCGAGTTGTTTAAACACTGTGGTAATTAGGGTTTTGGGAACTTTAGATACTGTGAGTGACAAGTATTGGGATTGTTGGGTAGTGTAATTGTCCAAGAAGTATGTATATATATTTTATATCAGAGTATTCTTATCCAACGATATGTAGCAGCAACGGCAAATGATATCGCTCTTCAGGCAAGAATATTAGAGTAAAGTTTATACGACTTCTTTTATCAAAAGAAAAATAAGAGTAGAATTGTTCGTTTTTTATTGAATGCTAACTTCCTGACTATTTATATGAAAAGTTAAGAGATAGATTGCTAATTATATCCGGGTAAGTATAGTGTCAGGTTGTCTTTGGAAAGGGGTGGTGTGAGTTCAGAAGGTAGAAGAGGTGACTTCGGGAAGATAGAAATTGAAATGAAGGTGACTTCGGGAAAGAAATTGAAATGAAGAGAGAAGGTGAACTTGTGGTGGACAAAGGACGACAAGACAATCATATGCTTGACATGAGAATGTTATTTATTGAAGAAAGAATATTATGGTGGTTTATATAGTTATTATTCTAGTTCCCTTGTTCTATTAATCTCTATTGTGTAATGGTCAGTTATCAATGTAACAGTGTGATCCAACTGTACAGGACAACCCCCAACCCTCCACAAACACATCCTCAACCGTGTTGCCTCCTCCCCAACCACACCCTTCCACCGACGATTCGACAACAACAGGCCGGGCAAAACGGGCTACAGTTCCGCCAGCGCGATCAGTGACACGCTTTCAGACCTCGCCAGCAATCCCCAATGATCCAAGAGTTCCGAACCCCGTCAATGACAACAAGCAATCCTTACCTTGACGACACTGTGGTCTTCATGGCCACCTGCGCACCAACCACAACGCCTGCCTGAAAAACCCCAGATACAGTCAGAAGGGGTTTTCTGCTGCAGATATGGAAACAGACACAGGGATTCCCAAAGAAAACGACCCTCCTCCTGAAGATGAGGGTGTAGATCCTTCCGGACTGCCACAATAATTCGTCCAATGACTCAATTACACCCTAATACCTCCCCCACTAGCACTACTTCTTCAAACTCTGACTCTCAACCTTCGACTCCCTCTCTACCCTCCTGCAAACTGAACATTGGCACTATCAACTGTCGCGGCCTGGCCAAAACAGCAGATAGTTCTTCTCGCAACCAGTTCATCCGATATCTACGAACTCGCTCCCTAGATTTACTCGCTCTCCAAGAAACACATGCAACATCAACACTACCAGACATCTTTCACTCCCAATTCCAGGCCAAAACTAGCTTCTGGTCTGCCCACTGTGGACTCGTCTCATTCTCCTCTGATATCATCCTTAGTAGCTCATTTACAAGTCCTTGTGGCCGCATTATTTCCAGCACTGTCTCACATGTGACTAATAGGTTCCAACCTTTTGTAATAACGGTCATCTATGTTCCCTCTAATAGACAGGACAAATTCACCTTCTTGTCCTCTCTCTGCTCTCTACATCCATCCATATTTCCCTCCTCTCCGTGCTGTATGGTCATTTTGGGTGATTTTAACTACTCCTACTCTCCTACTTCCCCAAGGGTTTGGGAGGCACTGCACAACTGGCTCGAATACATTGATGACTTCTTTACGGATGTAATCACCCCACCCAGACTGATCTCCAGCACAACTTTCCATCGAGGGCTATCTCAATCTTGTATTGACTATCTATTTGTCTCCTCAGATATGGCCTCTTCCATCCACTTTGACCACAGCCGGACTACATACATCCAACCAGCTTGGTCTGATCACTTTTTACTGTCTACTCAATTGCGATTGTCCCCGGCCACTCATGCTGCCTCCTCTGTCAATGCAGTTGGAAAAGGTCTGTGGCGTGCCCACCCTCGGCTGGCAAATAACTGCCTCTTGCACACGCCTCTCCAAATCACTACACAGCTGTGTTCACAACTTTACACCGGATCTATCCCAGGCCACCAAATGGGAGGCCCTCAAGGCTACCACTGCAGAAGTGGCTAGGGCATTTAGTCGTCGCCGTGCCTTTACCCTCTCTCGTGCTGAAGATCTTCTCCACAGAAAACATGCTGGTATCACCAAAAAGCTAGTGGCCGATCCTTCACTCAAGTCTGTCCTTTCTCCACAATTGCTCGTCGTGGAACATCAACTCTCACAACTGCAGCAATACCACGTGGAAAGCCTGGCACTACGCTCTGGTCTACAGTGGCGAGAACTAGGAGAATCCTCACCTGGCTACCTGAAAAGATCAATTGCGTCTCGGGCCTCTCGAAAACTAATCCCTCCTCTATGGAATCCCACGTCCTCCTCCATATCCACGTCTAAAGAAGAGATGTTGGACACCACGGCTCGCTTCTACTCTGATCTCTACTCTCCCGAAGAGGTGGACCAGACTGCCATTGACGACCTGTTGAATGCCATCCCCGCACACCTATGCATATCCTCATCTGCAGCAGATTCTCTTGTTGCACCCATCACCCACGATGATTTGCTGGACGCTTTTTTGCGATCCCCAAAAAAATCCTCCCCTGGCATGGATGGCCTCCCGTACGAACTGGTTCGACTGGTGGTCGCAGATCCGGCATGCCAAGATATTGCTGTGGAGGTCTACAATAACGCCCTCACTCTATCTGATATTCCTCCTTCCTGGTTACAGTCCTGCGTCTCGCTCCTCCCCAAGAAACCTCCACTCGATTCCTTGAAAAACTGGCGCCCGATCTCTCTTATCAGCACCAATGCAAAGGTCTTTACCCGCATCTTGAGTGCTTGCATGCTCAGCTCTGCGGCAGCCATCATCACCCCCTACCAAACTGGTTTTCTCCGGGGTAGGTTCATCGCTGACAATGGCTTGTTGATGAAGCTCATTCTTGAACATGCCCGTCACACCCATTCGTCAAGTATTGGCCTCCTCCTAGATCAGGAAAAGGCGTACGATCGGGTTTACCCAGCCTACCTTCGGGCTGTTCTCACTCGCTTTGGTTACCCAGCCTCCCTAATCCAATGCATTGACAGTCTATTCTTTGGCACCTGTTGTAAATGAGTATTGATCACTGCTGAATCTGAGAGTAAGACTGAAGGATAAAATAATATCCTCAGCTATTCCAGTCAAACGGATCTGGCTTTATGAGATTATCCAATACACAGATCATCATACACATAATTGATTATTATTTATTATTATTATTGTTATCACCATAATATGGGATATACAGATATACACATATTTATCTAATGGCATCATCATATTCCATCTACATATTTCGTTGATTATATGAATACTTGATTGAGAGACTACAACTACAATGAATTAATAATTCTAAAAACATTACCCAAGTATCTGGGTCGGAATATTAAAATATTACCAATAGCATAAATGCTCTTCTTTACCAAAGCTCTCTGGCTGATCTGACTGGAGAAGTACCATATCAATAGGTCTCTCTGGATCTTTCCAGAAAGACAATACTCCTGGAAGATGACTCATCGTGATAAATATTACCAAAGCATATACTGAATTATAAATCAGAAAACATATAAATATCAGTAGTTAGTTCTGTGTAGAAACATAACCTTTTTCTTGATAATAAACACCCTACACAAGTTCTCACGAATTCTTTCGTATCTTTCTTATTTTTACTCTACCCACAGCAGCACCAATCTCCACATCAATGTCAACGGATTTCTCACAGATACTATCCCCCAATGCCGTGGCCTCAAACAGGGTGACCCACTTAGCCCCATCCTCTTTAACCTGGCTTTTGAACCTCTTCTTCGTAACATTCTACTCGATGAACAACTCAAAGGTTTTCAATTGCCCCATCCTCCCATAGAGGTTACCTCCCCCATCTCAACCGATATCAAACTTCTCGTCTATGCTGACGATGTTGTCTGTCTCCTAAATTCTCCCACGGAGCTGACCAGGCTACACCACCATCTGTCCACCTACTCTAGAGCATCCAACGCACTGGTAAACTTCCACAAAACCGAAGCCATCTCTCTGTCAGGATCATCCTCTATATACCAATCCATCTGGCTCCCTGCTTTAGCTGAACATAACATCTCCAGATGGCACGACTGCAGATCCCCTGCCCCTGTCCGATACCTTGGTTTCCCTCTGTTCTCCTCTTTACCACAACGCGATCTCTTTCTGAACGACCTTCTGGAACAAGTAAAACGTGGATGCCAAATTCACCAACAACGTGGACTGTCAGTTCGAGGTCGCTCCACCGTTCTCAACTCTCTGATCCTCAGCCGTCTCTGGCATGTCCTCCGTGTGGTACCTGTACCAAAATCCTTTTTCCAATCCGTGCAATCCATTATATCCAACTTCATCAACTTCCGCATCTTTCCCAAGATCAGCTTTGCTACAGCCTGCTTGCCACGCTCTCAAGGTGGCCTTGGCCTTTTGAATCCAGAATTACAACAGGGGGCTCTACAACTACGCTGGCTTGGTCCTCTTCTCTCGACCCCATCCCCTCAAATATGGTCTCATCGGCCCTTTCTACGTTCAATTGTCCTTCCCTGCCTGCTGTCCTTTTTGCAACACCACCTCACAAGCCATAACGACGATCGCCTCAGTAACCCTCAGGATTTGGACCACCGCTTGCCCTTCTTATTCCCAAGACGATGTCCTCGGACTCTCCGAACTGGCCAAAGCTCCCTGTCATTACTCCTCCAGGCCTTAGACCGTTTGCCTCATACCTTTGAGGACGTAATGGCCACGGCAGCTACTTGTCTGGAAATCCCATTATCCTAAATCGTCACACCCACCCCACCTGCTACACTTCCTCATTCCATTGCTGACCTACCTACCTCGGTTGCTTACACCCACGACCTCAACCTCTTTCACTGTCTGCGTCCCAAACAACGAAACAAACGTACCATCCACCCAACACTGGCACGAAAGGTCCAAGCTCTTGTCAGCGACCCAGCCACTACCTCCTCCTCCTCTTTTTTCACACTCGCATTCACACTTCCCTCTGGAGGATCTGGCAGCCCCCATTCTCGCCAAATCACCAATCACACCATCATCAACATGCGTCCTTTCCTGTTATCTCTCGGGCTGGTCCCTCGTCCTTCCAACCCCTCCCGTTTCAAACTGACAACGAAAAAATACCGCCAACTTTGCTCCATTCCCTCTGCAGACCACCCTCCAAACTCCATCAACTGGTCTCGCTTCTGGCTCCTCCCCCTTTTCCACCCTTGCCGCAACATCTGGTACCAATACCTCCACCAGAAAATTCCCTGCAAGTCCCTTCTCCATCGCTTTATACCCTCTTCTTTCCCCTCCGCCGCCTGCCCGCTATGCTTAGACCCTGTGGAATCTCTTGACCACTTCCTGTTCTCCTGTCCTTTTAAACTCCCCATCTGGCACCACGTCTGGTCCACCCACGTCACTCATTCCCAAGCTCCTACCACCCTTCCTGCCCTCAAACTCGCCCTCACCTCCATGTTGCCTCCCGACAGCTCAAGTCCCAAGGCTATGCTTGCAATAGCTGCGGCTCTCGAAGCAATCTGGCGCACCCACTGGTCATTCATTTTCAAAGACACTCCCTTCAACCACAATCACGTAGAATCCCTCATAGACAAGCTCATTCGCAAAGCCCAACAGGAATCATTCCTCAGCTCTAATATCCCCCACGCCCCTCCCCCGTTTTTCTCCATCGACTAACCTCTGTTCATCCCCTCTCACCTTGCTCTAACTAGCCTCCACTTCACCAAAAAAAAAAGTTAAAAAGACTGGGAAACCACCCATGGCCCTGTCAAGCTGTGTTTTGGTTCTCTTCGTCTTCTGTCCGTCTAAGCCGTGCCGTTCCCTTCCTACTCACCTCATCATTTACTTCTTTCACCTCACTTTCTTTTCTCGTCTGTCTCGCCACACTCTTCTTTCTCACGTCTCTCCACAATTCTTCCAAATAACAAACGTATAAAATACTTACAAGTGATTCATTAAATAAAGGATAACTTTTAACCCGCAATTACTTTCAATCTGACTCCCTGTCAAAATACCCTTTTCCTGAAGAACAATTCTATTTGCTTGCTAAGCTACGAATTGTTGGATCCAGTATTAGACAGTTATCTCTCTCTCTCTCTCTCTCAATTATTCATCTCTTTCTCTTTCTCTTCTTGATCTCTCTTCGTCAAATCAACTATTATATTATCTTTCTTTCTCCTGGACATTTTCACACTAAAGACATCACACCGCGTGGCAGCCCCATAACTAGAAAAAAACCCAAAAAACACTGTTTGTGACTATCCAAATGATTTTCACTCAATAAACTTGAGACTATGTCTCCATATAAAAAAAAATGTAACAGTGTGAAGTATACGTGTGCCTGGTGTGTAACTGCTCCTGGGATGTCAACTTGCCATGGTCATTAGCAAAGAGTAACCAAACATTGGTTGTAGAGTTTGTAGTCCACTCAACCGTAGTGTGTATACGACAATTAGTCTTGGCCAGCGTGAATATATATTAAAAACTGATTTTGTCATTTGAAATACCCATCAGTTCAATGCTAATAATGTGCTTTAAATTTCTGTATATATGTTTGACATAGAATACCAAGACGCTTTATATAGGACTTTATTTTTTGAAATTAAATAATTTCTTCAATTCATTAAAATACGGTTATTCTATTTATCTGGTTTATATATTATTGTTGAGTAATATTGATGCCAATTGTGCTTAAACGACTTGGATCATCAACCGATCAAATTACCCTAGCAGTGTTTTAATTGTTAAGCATTGTCATCTCTCAAATTATGCATCATAATAACTAATATTCCGTGATTCATTGACAATATTCTAACTGGTTGGTCAACATTATCGAGTCATATACTTACAGTTATATATCTTTATTATACTTCTACGGGGACTCAGTAGCTCTAAATTTTACAAGCCTAGGTACCGCTGTATATTATATAAAATAATTGCATGAAACAGAATAATCCCGAGACAAGACACTCTATGTAAATATACGATACTTTGTCACAATCTAATCACAGTAACCAAAATATCCTATATAAACAATCAACCATTTTGGTTATTGCTCTTCATTCTTCTCTCTGCCAACAATATTAACATCGTTTTCGGCCAAACCTTCTCCACTCAATCTTCTTCCGCGATGTCTACAAGACCAATAGTCCCATGCAAGAGGTCCAGATCGGATTCGTTAATAGGTAAGATATAGTATAACTAACTCGAAAATAACTTGAACTTATTTTACAAAATAATCTTAGAACCAAGCAATCATCCTGTAGTAACAACTGGGGATTTTGATATGGATTACGAGTACGATGATCATCATGCCGATGACGATAACGAAGATGACATTGAAATCATCTTGGATCCTTCGGATCTCGATCTTCAAGATCAATTCATTTTTGAAATATGTAATATTATTACATAAATCTATAAAATAAACTAATGATATTACTATCTTTTACTATTGTTTTAAGTGATCTTGCATTTACATTAATCAAATAATATAAGATTTAATTTATAAGCCTTTATTTTTCATTTTTTTTAACCAATATTAATTTGTCAATATCTTAATATCCTGCTGGGTGATAAAACTCTGTTGTATTATGTATGCGGTATACACACCACAATTGAGCGAAACACAGACTCCACAACAGATCTCTGGCTATAACTTGCTAATAACACTAGCAAGTTTAACACATTTAAAAAAACTACACACAAACTAGACATACACATTATACTACTAAAGTCATAGCCAACCATTAAATAATATGGAATTTGATTACAATGGAATACGAACAATAACATATAAATAGTCATGGTATTCTTTCTTAACAATATGATAATAAAGTATATGTATTTATTAAATAATAATAACAATTAAATTCATTCCAAGTAAACATAATCTTTGCGGCTGTTCCAGGTCCTCCATACGTGCTTCATATCTTTCTCTTGCGTGTTGAAATCTGCTGCAACAAAAAAAGAGAAATAATAAAAATAAAATAAAAAATACATACCCAACGTTTAGCCAGACACGCCAAGGATACGACACCGAATGGATCAGCTCACTCGATGAAGGGCCTATCTAAAGCCTCCCACATTTCCCCCAATCTAAACCCACTAATCTACCTCCGACCACTCCCAAACCGAAACCTGGAAACCGGGACACCACCAGAGCTCAGTCAGGATCCTCAACACCACTCCTATGATCCCGTTGGCTTGAACCTCGTGTCTAGAGCAAAAAAGAGAAGAAGCTGTGATTGTGTTTGGGGAATGTCAATTGGAATGATGCTTACCGATTATGAGCCCAGTAGACACCTGAGGGTCTTTGTTACAATTCCACACAGGCACCTAAAGGACTGGCTGGCTGTATGATGCACATAGAAAGAAGTCAAAATAGATGTTAGTGTATTTGTACGTCAAAAAAAATAATAGTGAATGTGAAAGGTAGAAGCAGATTTTTTCCACGCAAGAAAAAGAGTATGGCCGCAGGTCGATAATTTTGTATTGTCTATAGGTGATTAGAGAAAAAAAAGTTAACATTCTGTTCAAGATGATTACCAATGAGCTCTTGACATTACCCCATCTTGTTTTTTGTCATCTTCTTTAAAGGCTGGGAATATGAGTCGCCTATTTAAAAAAAGTAGTGAAAAAGAAGCTCAGTTTAGTTTTGTGCACCAAAGAGGCATAATCAAGCTGGCTTTAACAAGACGACGCTCATTGCATTAGGTACTTACATGAGAGATGTGGTAAAACGCGTAAAAGAGAGAAACAAAACAATCAAACCCAAGGGTCTGTAAAATACTCTCACACCCCAAGAGATGACATCATCATATGCATGCCCAATATGTAACTCTCTATCACTGTGAGAGATTCTACTAGAGCTAAGAAACCTTGGCTGTTTTCAACCTTTAATGCTTACTTTTGTGAATGTTATGTTTATTAGATACTATTGTACTTTTACAAATGTTTTAATTAAAGTGCTCTGGTAAAATGTGTCTTTTAACATAGGCTTAAACTTGTACAACATCTGTCAATGGCAGATGAAAATTACTAGTTAAAAGTCATAATTTTGTAGAATTTGAATTTTATCCTAAAAACTATACTTTGACAAAATACATTGGCTTGTCTTAATAATCTCTTTTATTATATTCTTATTTGATAATGCATTGGGATATACACAATCTCTTTAAAAAGTCTACATTGAATTCAGAAGTATGAAAAATTCAGTATACGCATTAAAACATGTTTGTCAAATAAATGTATTATTGATGTTATTAACAACAAAATTTTGATTATTGAAGAGATTTAACCGTATCATGTCAATTGTACCAAATATTGACCAGATACACTAGTAAAAAAAACAGACGGCCTACCTAACAATTGCATATAATCCTGGTACTCTAACAGCCTGCAGAGAAATCATTTTTAAGAATAATTGTCAGGTTTATGAAAAAAGTTGTCCTTTATATTGACAATTTTCAAGCCAGTAAATTCTAGTGATCAATATCAAAGTACATCTCAATATTTACTTAATATCCACATACCTTTCTCTGCTATATTGAGACGTATATTTTCTAATTCATATATCACTGGAGTACCCAAAGACATGGAATTGAACTATAAAAAAGCCAATTGAGATCAATTGGAATGACAAAATGTATTATATGAGTGTTTTATTCATATTAAACAAACGCTAGTATACTTATTTATATACTATTTTCCATGTAACATTCCTGTTGTGTAATTATTGAATTACATATGTTGTGTCAATGTGAAGCATATCTATGTATGTTGATGTGTAACAGCTCTTGATATAGAATGAACTCGCTACGGCTATTAACAAATAAGTATTTTATTGTGGTAATTGGATCAAATCAATGTCAGACTGAATTAAGGCTTAGTTTGTGTCATACTCTAGACTACAAAAAAAAACACACTTTTGTCGCTGGTGGTAATTGATGGCTATATAGATGTTCTCTAGATGTAGCTAATAAAAAACGAATACGCTAATTCTATAATGTTAACTTTTATCCTTATAAAAAGCATCGCAAATAAAAAATTGAATGGTTTGGCTTAAAAAGAAGCCTATTTATCTATCAACGTTCCATGACACCAAGGATAAATTTAGCGTTTAGTACAACACGTAAAACTATATCAAGTAATATCTTCCAGGTCCATTTCCACCCCTCTTTTTTCTCCTTTTTTTTCACTTTTTGAAATACACATTTAAATAATGACCAAGACCCTGGAAGACTATGATTTTGTTATTGCTATAGGCAAGTTTTTGGAATTAAATTTAACGGTTTATATTAACCTTGACCCAAGATGTGTTTATTAGACTTTGGAACAGCCTTTTCTGGCTATCAAATACTAAAATTAGGGGGGTTTCAGACAACAGACAGAAAATATCTGTACGTTTGATACAAAGTCTCAACTAAATTGATAGTACTCTTGGGGTACCTGTTCTGATAAAGCTCTTTATTTGAACTGTTATGAAATAGCCCAAACCATCTTTGGAATTTCAAAAACGAGCCATCCACGATGTTCTACATTAATGAATCCTGGAATAATTTTCTTGGCGGAATAAAGGCTAATGATAAATTCAAAAATAATCCTGAATCTGGACATTATGTCACAAAGGTCAAACTATGGTTGGACAGTTCTGTCAAAGATGACCTTCCACAGTTGCCGCCTAACAAAACTCCTGTCCAAGGTAAGACCCGATTAAAAAAGCATGACCGGGTATCACAATAAATAGACTTTTTTTTTTGATGTCGTATTTTAGTAATTGGCGATTACCTGAAAGAGATGCGCTCTGCTATTTACAGCCAAATAGATTATGAAAACCAAAACTGTAAAGATACTTATAGGTACAGATACTGTATAGCCGTTCCAACATTATGGTCTGAACAATCCAAGGGTATCATGAGAGACGCTGCAATTCTGGCTGGTCTGATTACAAAATACGACGAACCTGGACGACTGTTGATTGTCGATGAAGCTGTGGCCGCCACCTTGGATGCTGAAAGAATATTTCCTGAACTAGAGCTTGCTCGAAAAAGCCTTTACATGATTTGTGATGCTGGTGGTGGAACCGTAGACCTTGCTGTATTTGAGAAAGATGACTCACCAGGAAGAAGTGGTTTAAAGGAAATTACACTGGGAACCGGCAGTATATGCGGATCAACATTTCTAGACACTCGATTTGAAACCCTATTGAGAGAACGTACCTCTAAATACCCCAAGTTCAAGGAGCAAGACATACAATATATTCTATGGAGATTTAATGACGATTTAAAGGTAAAACAAATGGATTAATAAGTTTCACCATTTATAAAATATTGTAATAAGAGCAGTACCATCTTTCTTGATTTTTACAGAAATTGTTTGGTGGTAAAGATGAAGAGTACGTGTCTGACCGGCTGGATAAAATGAATAAGCTATATTTTGCTGGGCATCCCAATATCAGTGATGATGAAGGATTCACGTTGGAAGAAATCCGTACCAAAGTGTTTGATCCAGTAGTAAACAAAGTGCTCGGTACAATCGAAAAGCAATTTGAGCGACTTGGGGGCAAAGAATTGGATGCCATGTTTATTACCGGAGGATTTGGACAATCTCCATACCTTCAGACTAGAATCAAGGATACTTTTGTAAACCGAGTGAAGCAATTCAAGGTCGTTGAAGACGGAAATAAGAGTGTTATGAAGGGAGCTGTTTTATTCGCTGAAAATCCACGTATAATTGCTCAACGTATCCTGCGACGTACATATGCAATCAAATTGCATTTACCTACCAATGAGACCGAAAATTATAATGGAATAGAATTCGAGAAAGAACAGATCCAAGTACTCGTCCGTAAAGGTGAACCGGTTAATGAAGATAAATGGATTTCAAAAAGAGTGTATTGGAAAGATGATGAACTTCCAATTATATGTAAGATATATTATACACTTTATATTAAAGCTAATCAAAGAGGTTGGTAGATTTATACGGCTACGACGGTGATGCACCAATTCCCGAGAATCCAACTGCTAAAGATGTTGAACTAGTAGCCATCTTTGATACCGATTTTCCAGTAGACGACAGAACATGGGTTGACCGCGAGGTACTGGATATGAAGCTATGCTTTTGTGCAGACATGATTAAAGTCAAGATTAATGTTGCTGGAGGAGAATTCGAATATGTTACGGTCTGGGATCTCGTTGGAGATAAAACCTTTCAGCACTACAAAGGAAAATACCTACCGCCTCCTGTAAAGGCCCGAAAGTTATGGCTGGCTAAGGAGATACTGCAGAAACGTAATTTTATTTAAGCATACTTTTGGTCATTGTAACTTTCCATCTTGGACAATACACTTTTTTTTCAAATAAAATAAATCAAGGTTTGTTAAAAAATCTAAAGAGCAGAAAAAAAGAGGGCCTAATGGTTTGGTCATGTTTATTAGGATAATAAAGAGAGTACAATTATAATATATATTGATATTGATATTGATATTGATATTAAAAGCCTTTGTATAAAGGATAGAAATATTAATATTACGACAATATTAAATTTTCTAATAAAAAAAAAGTAGATTTGTTTTCTATTTCATTTCGGACAAAGGCCGGCGTCGCATCCTTTGTGTGTCCATCTTGGCTTCATCATCACCCTCAATACTGCCACCTGAAGATGTATTATTTGAGGGTTTTCTGCAAATTGCTTTGTCAAACTCCTTGAAAATCTCATCGTCAACGTAATATGCTTTAAGCAATCTTTCCATCAGCTGTATACGTTCCTCTATTCGATTAAACCGTGATTGAGTATTTGTTTCGACTGGAAGTTCATCCTGAAGTAACTGGGCATTATAGTCTAGGTTAGAACTATATACAGTGTCGGATGAAGGGTTTGGATTGCGGTGATTAATGTCATGAACAAGAGGGACGGATTTATATGGGTATCTGAATTCCTTTAACAAGCCTTGTGAAATCGAAGCCTTTAGAGACCCAAATGCAAAACGTTGGACTACTCCCCATGGCGAAGCTGGGCGGAAACCAAAGAGCAATAACTGGGTGGCTGCCATAAGACTGATAACACCTCCCAAGGAACCGACCATACTCAATACAGTGGATATTGCTTTCTCCTGAGATATCATGGTAATGTATTCGTTTGGAAATACCCTGAGAGTACTTAGATGATATCTTCCTCTAGTCTTGATTGAATCACTGGCCACACCAGGTCGATAGATTGTGGTTATCTCGGGGACATGATTGTATTTTGGCAAGAAGCCAATTTTATTCCACTTGGTATCCAAAAGATATTGATGGTCCTGTATCTGATAACTCAAGGTAGAAACTGTTTTTGGATAGATACTATGGACATTGATTGCATATCTGTCGTCTAGATCAGACACTATCCAGTCATTGAGTTGCTTGCTTGTCATGAGTTGCTTGATATCAGTTGTGGTTGAACCGTAAAGAGCCACGTTAGGATCCATTCCAGGCGGATATATAGTAGTATGTATGGCTCCACTTATATCTGGATTGCCATACAAGGCGAATATCAAGGTTGTTCCTAGTCCTTGGTTGCCAGCATCTTCCACAAGGTTGAATGATTTAGGAGGCGAGAACAAGAAACAAGAAACCTCACCGATTCGATCCGAAAAGGCTGGCTGGTGAAGAGACATGTCAATACTGCTCATATAGGACATACAGCTGTGGCCTTCATCTGTTGCGCACATGATATGTGGGCGGTTACTTGCACTGACACCAGCACTGTTATTCCATCCATCATAGCAGAATCTGATATCTAGAGGCCAAGGATTGAAGGATATTGTTATTGTATAGTTTCGGCAATCTCAAAATTAACCACAAAATACAAGTTATTATCATCTACCTGGTGATTGTATAGTTGAAGACGCTGACTTTAGTACAATTGTGGCTTTAGTATTGTCAGATATTTCTCGGATTGCATAAGTAAGATAGAATGCCAAAAGACCAAGAAAGATGCACCGAGAGGAAAACCGGAATAATTCTGTCCAGAACGGTTCTCCGGACCTATAAGAATATATAGCTTTTATGAGCTCGCTGGACAAAGACCTTTTCATTTCAAAGTTTACCTTGGAGTCCATATAATACTATCATACACAAGAGATGGCAAGCCCAGCATCTGATCTGGCCATTTAAACATGCAAAAGATTATTAGGATCACAAACACTCCACCAAAACAGATTCCCACTATTGCATCAGTGGACAGTTTTCTGCCATTGTCAATCTTCTTTTCATTCTGATGCGTAAAATCAGCATTATCCTTTAGCCAGGTATAATCATTGCTGTCGATATTGAAACGAAGAATATTGATATCGTTTCTTGAAATAGTCATTGCCTGACCTACATATGATCAAATGGTCAGTTCTTTGTTGGTTGCAACTGGGCTGAAAGGTATGTTACCAAATGCAATCAGAAGCAAATCATTAGACAAAAATGCCAAGGAGGCTTGATTACGAGGACCAGGTGGAAACCCTTTGATATTTGGCTGAGTCCAGACCCAAGTTGTGGTGTCAAGTACATATAGATCGTTTAGTAGTTCTTGCTGTACATCATCAGTTGTGTACAATCCTGATCAGACATTTTTTTTTAAAAAAAAAGACACTTGTTACAGTTTTTTTTTGGAAAGAGGGGCATAAGCACACACAATGGCTTTACCTCCAAACAAAAAGATATATCTTTGGCTTTGGTCTACATAATTAAATGTGTTGTTTCCAAGTTGAGTATAAGAATTATATGTGATAAAGCTTATTACCTAGCAAGGCGCCGGCATTAGTGCGTTCAGGAAACTTTACGCCACCAGTTTGTATGGTTTCCCAAGTGTTGTGGTTTGTATCATAAACCAATAGTTGATCGGAAGGCACCTGGCCTAAACCTTCTGTCGAAACTCTGCCGAGTCTCCCACTGGTGTAGACAATCATTCCGTTGCTGTAAAAAAAAAAGAGTACAAGTTAGCATCAGTAGTATCTATAGGTCCGAATGGTACTTTACGGAAGAGCTGTGGCTGTATGAGAATTAACGTAGGCCAAATTATTCTGGGTGAGATCGGTAAATGTATTTGTACTGGGATCAAAGGAATACATTTCATTCAGAATTGTACTTGTATTCATGTCTGCTCCACCATATATGTAGATATTATTGTTTGGCGCCAATGTAGCTGAATAATCTTTGCGTGCAGGTGGCCAAACTGTACCGTATGGAGGCTCTATTTTGACCCAAGACGCAAGAGGATCGCTCAATTGATAGCTGTAGATCTGTAAGACATCCGGGACTTTGTACCCAACGTATCTGCCGACAAACAGGAGCATGGTCTCATTGTCAGGAAGAAGAATGATATTCGAAACGGTACACATTGGGCCTGGAATCTGTTGGGACATATTCTTGTAAATGATATCCCCGGTATCTGACAACTCCATTGTAGTAAATATATTTGAATAAGGGTGCTCGTATATCTCTCCTCCATATGTATAGATTATATCGTTGTGGACCAGAGTGGCAGCTCCAGATCGACGTTTGATGGATCCAGCATACTCGGGAGGCAGATCGTAAGATGCCTCGATGACATTAAAAACAAGCAAAGCGATAATAAAGACACTCCAGTTCATGTTATCAATATTAATAAGAAGAAGAGTGCCAATAAAGACGTCTAAAGGATTTGATTGAATAGAGTATTAATATACCCACATGTATAAACACATATTGTTACAATGTAATAATCTCGAATGATTTTGTTTGGTTGTGGCAACATTTTGTGTTCTAGGTTTTCCCGTTCGCAAGGTTGAACTATTGGTGTATCAAGGCACATGTGCGACATCTCAAGAGCAGTAAACGTTGGTAGTTTTGAGAATGTAAATGGCATGTATAATTAATGGATAGGTAAGCATGCACCCAAGCTGGTTATTAAAGTCTAATGACACGCTGAACTACCACAATTGAATGCTTCGACAATCTTTGAGAACAAACGCCTTTTTGATATTAGCAGTAATCACCAAATTATAAATAGGTATATAGAAATCCAAGTTCTGTAAGAATCAAGAGGAACCTCCAAAACACACTTTATGTAACTTGACTATTAATATTCTTTGTACAACTAACCCAAGATCAGTGTGTTGTTTTGAGCTTTTTTGGAATATTTGCCCATCATAAAGACCAGCAAACATTCAGAGTAAAAAAGAGCTCAAGCATATATAGGCTCATGTACATGTCCAATTGAACAACCATCAGTGCGACCTTTTTATTACCATGATCAAAGGGCAGTATTGAATATATTGTGTCCAAAGATCTGGAAAATAAATCACAATAGGAAATAAAGGTACTCATCAATTCCCAATGGCTTCTGCACTCGCTCGTTTTATGTATGACCCATGCACGAGGCTACACAAGCATATTGATCCACAGGTTGAACAAGAATTAAACGCATATAACAATGACAGTTTACCAGGTACTGGAGTAAGTCTAAGCTGCAAATAGCCCTTGTAACCAAATACTGTAATTCATGAAATAGATGTGTTTTATCTTTTAAATATATAATAATTTGATAAACTTTTATATTCCAGAGCAAAACTTGAATCTATACATTGTTTTTTTTTTCTTTTGCAAAGAAATCTACAGTGAGGACGTAATAGGATCGTCTTTAACCATTGTTCTCCTACTTGTACTGGATCCATACCCTTTTTTTCTTTTGGCCTAATTTCACGCCAACGGCTTTTGGGTGTCTATATAAATCTACAAGTGTGACAAGCTAATTGGAACAAGAAGAGCAATTTGACAAATGAGCAAGTTCAAAAAGACTTGTATAGAGATCAGTAAAACATCATGATGACTTCATGCAAAACTACAACCTCCGCACTCCAAGAAAAAAAACTTACAGCCTAAGGAAACATCATGATGGCATAACAGAACCGAATAGACCAAGATAATAAAAAAAAAGGATTCCTTTATCAACATATAAAAAGCAAGACAGGTTTTAAGAACCTATACACACATCTCTTTCTCTAATTTCTTCTTCATAATGCATAAATCTCCTATTACTTTTCTGTCTATTGCAGTGGCAGTAGCCATGGTGTCGCCTTCAGTCCAAGCCAAGGGTGAGTCTAATTACTCTAAACCATCAATACTAAGCCATCACCAGTTGGACAAACAACCGTAGAAGATGTCAGTTCATGGACCTCGGATCAGGTCACCCAGTTCCTTGACAAGTACAATATTGCCTATGACAAGTCTTCTTCGGATTCCCTGCTTGACACCGTCAGACAATACAAGGATGCGGCTGCCTCTACAGCAAAAATATTTGGTGACAAGGTTGACAAGGTGATCGATGGCATCAAGATCAATCTCAAAAAGAACAAGAACATTAGTGAGACCAATGCCGAAGCTCTGATCAACACACTCCAGCATGAGCTCCGTCAACTTGAGCTCCATGGCGAACTGGCCAGCGACCAGCTCCAAAAACATCTTGACCAGATCCAGGCCAACGTACTGAAGAAGAAGTATGTCACTGCAGCAGAATGGCAAACAGTCTCGAATGAAATCAAGCATGGTCTGACCGACACCCATCCAACCTGGTACCAAAAGTTCTTTGGGCAGCCCAAAAAAACAGAATCCTATTGGGACGATTCCTTCAAGCATTGGCTAGATGGCATCTACAAGCGCTTAGAATCGAACCAAAAACTGACAAAAACACAGCTCGAATCAATCGGCCAAGCAGTCAAGGCTGCATTGACAACAGGCGAGGTAACCCGAATTGGCGATGACAATTGGTGGAACACTCTCCAGCGCAATGTAGAACACCAATCCAAGCTCAGCACAGAACAGGCCAAGGCGGCCCTGGATTCAATCAGGTCTGACGTCAATGCCTACAAGATCTTTGCAGTAGACTATGCAGGAAAGGGCTACGATCAGTCCCAGGAGTTCATCAACATGGCATCTGAAAAACTCAAGCAGTCCGGACACCTCACCCAGTCTACTGTCAACAGTCTCTTTGGACGTCTACGTCAGCTCATTGTCGGCACCCCCGATCCAGCAGCTGTTGCATCAGCAGCATCAGCTTCCGCTTCAAAGTCCGCGTCCGGTGCATTTGCATCCATCAGGTCTGTTGCCTCGTCCGTGTCTGCGGATTGGGAAGCCTCCTCCCGGTCAGCCGCCGCCTCACGCACTGTGGCTGCCGGCTATGATTCTGCAGCAGAATATGCTTCCTCCGCCACAGATGCTGCAGGCTCCTATGTCGCCCACGCCACAAATGCAGCAGGATCCATTGCTGACGATGCCACCCGCTCAATTGGCTCGGTTATGGGAGCTGCTAGCAACGCTGCTGGCAATGCTGCTGGGTCTGCAACCGATGCCGCCGCTAATGCTGCCTATGCTGCCAGCCATGCTGCTGGGTCTGCAGCCAATGCCGCCACTGATGCTGCTGGATCTGCTGCCTCTGCTGCCTCTGCCTCTGCCGCCTCTGTAGCTGGGGCTGCCACTGATGCCGCTGCTTCTTCTGCATCTTCTCTGCATGCCCAGGTAACCGACACTACTGAGGGATGGAGACAATCGTTTGCAAACTACTGGCACCAAAAGGAACGCAACACATGGCGTAAGATTGGATACACCGAGGCACAATTGGATTGGATCCAGAATACTTTGACTCAATCCATCAGGGACAGAAAGTCGCTTGCTCGCAACCACATTGCCGACATGCTGGCCACCATCCGCAACTATCTTCACAAGGCCAAGGTCCAGTCTACTTCCCAGATCGACCAGCAAATGTCGAAACTCGAGAGACTCTTGGAATCCTGGAGTGCCTCTACTCGTGATGAGCTATAAGTGCAGTTGGATTTGTAAATTGGATCAGTTTTTTTTGCATTTGCATTATATTCTGCATTTGCTGATACTTATATATTGTCTCATAAATAAATAAATAACTAAATGACTAAAAATCAGTAAATAATATGTATACACATGTATTTAATATCAAACTTTTTTATGATTTGTATATTTTTGTAAGAGAGAGAGAGTGAGAGAGTGTGAAAGAATAATAGAGGAATAAGTTGGTCCTTTCAAGGTAATTTTTTCTTGGATATAACAAAAATAGGGGGGAGGGTTTTAAAATAAAAAAAGGCAAAAAGAAGTAGTAATAGAATTGAAGATGATTTGACTAGCAAATAAGAAAGAAAAGAATGGAGATAATAAAGAGGTATTTTTTTTGCCTTGAGTGGTTTCTTTTTCTTTTTTTTGGACGAGTTTTTGGTTTGGCTAAAGATAATAGATGTCATCTTTTTTGTTGATTTTTTTTATCACATTCCGCACGATATAAAATGGTTTGATGACTCGGTTAAGAAGATAATAATAATAATAAAAAGGAATGTGTTTGTGTTGCGGGTGAGAGTGAGAGAGAGTGGGTATTTTCTTGCCTAGGGTTTTGATATATTATTTTTAGACTTCTTCTTTGATGACATCTTCAAGGACACTGCTGCTGGCTCCACTGCTCACTGTGCTGACACGCTTACTGCTGGCCGGGTTGGATTCAGTGTCTTTCCTGTTGTCTGTGGGGCGAGGAGTCAATGGAGTGGTGGCTTCCTGGGGAGCATGGGTCGACATGTATCCACCCTTTCCGCTCAAATCCAAGGTCTCGAGCAAGGTATGATAGATGCACTTGTAGGCCCAGACACTACCCTTCATACGGCGAATATCAACAATATAAAGTCCAGGCAAGTTCTTGATCTTGCACAGCTCCACACTAAAACGAACTTCTTCGCCAGAATCAACTACGGGATCGCCATAAACAGTTTCTCCTGTTCCTGACATGCCAGACACCTGAGATCCTGTCATGTCCTCAACAATCACATCACTACTACTGTCAGGGCTTGTATGGACAGAGGTTGTGGCTCCACTTGTCCGGCGCAACAGCATTCTCAACGGAGTACCTGAACTCATGCGACGTTTCTTTTGGTCCTCAGTCATTGTCTGGCGGCGGTTCTGCTGGGAGCGCTGATCCAGCATCATTCCAGACGAAGTCGAGGGAGGAGGCGTGGTAATCTTGCGCTTCCGGCGTGTACACTTTAGCTTGTATTCTCCATCTCGCTTCACATCAATACCCATGCTTCCAAGAGCCTGCTTAACCTGAACAAATACTTCGTGGGGTGGGCGTGAAGTCAAGGCATCCTGGTCAACTGCGCCATGGTGTGTACGCAGCTTGGAATCATTGAAATCAACCGCATACGATCCCAAGGGCTTTCCGATCTGCATTGCACGCACTGGGTGGGATGGGTGAAGATCGCTTCCGTTGGCATGCGCAGTGGCCCCCAATCGACTCCCATTGGTATCCTTGTTGCTCTGAGGCTTCTTTTTGAACCAGTCCATGATCTTCTTGCCTGCACTACGATGCTTTTCTTTGTCGAGTGTAGAGGCAGTGACGGATTGTTCAGACACCGAGGGCATCATGATCAGACGCTCAAGAGTCTTTGCTTCTACCGTCGTCTTTGATTCCACGGGCTTGGGTTCGGGGATTCTTGATTCGCTCTGTTGGGCCTGGGTAGGATTGTGAGGTTGTTGGCGGGTATTGCGACGGGCAAACGGCATGGTGCGCTTGCCAGCCTGAGGAGGACCACCGGCACCAGCCCGCTTGGCATTGTCATCGTGTCCGATATAGTCTGTCATTGAGTTGACCAACAAGCTAAGAGCCTTGCGACGAGTTCCACGGACAGGGTGAGAGGTGCCAATCGTAGGCTGGGGTGTGACACGGGCTGTAGACGACTGGTTATTTTGCTGATGCTGATGCTGATTCTGCTGTTGTTGTTGCTGCTGCTGCTGCTGCGGTTGTTTTGGGGCAAAGGGCGTGCTCATGCTAACCCCACCTGGTCCAGGGGTTGGTCCTTCGGGACGGGGGTTGCGTTGGATACTAGAAAGGAATTTGGCTTGCAGAATTGAGCCAGTTTGGACTTGGCTTTCGGGCATCATGGAGTGCGGACGTGTGGCACGGGCAGATGATTTGCGCGGAGGGTTGGCGGCATTGCTGAGGACGGAAGAGGTTGTGGTCGAGGTGGTAGGGATAAGGGAGGGAGACTGATGAGGGTTTTGCCTGGGGGTGCTCTGTGAATGGGCAGCCAAGAAGTGCAGGATCTTATTGGTGGTCTTGCTAGGAGACGGAACAGGCACTGGATCAGGCATGATGGGTACTTCTTGGTGGGCAGCGGGCAGCTCAAACGAAGAGATGTCTTGGTTGTGGGGGTCGTGGGTGTCGTGAGTGTCATTGGTGTCGTGGGTGCCTGGGTTGTTGGCGGGATGGGTGGGTGTTACTGCGTCTGATGGTGATGGTGGTGGGAGTGGTGGCGATGGTGCAGGTGATGGTTCTGACACGGGCGTGACTGATTTGACAGACCGTGGTTTGCTTGAATCTGTTTCCTTGACAACGATCGTAGGCAAGGGATCCTTGACGACGGTTTCCGTGGCAACCTCCATAGTCAGATCACTCTGGTCTTCGGCCTCGAGCACGATTGTCTGGACCTTTGGCTCTTGAATGAGTGTAGGAGCGTCTTGGCTAGGAGCGTCTTGCATGATGGTGTCTTGGACATTATTATCCTTGGGCTGTTCCGAGAGATCAATATCCATTGACATCGTTGGCACGACGGCTTCTTCTTCATGTTCCTCGTGTATTTTGGGTTCAACAGGGGCGTGTGCGTCGGTGGGGTGGGTGTAGGTGGCCGCAATGGTATTGCGTCTCGTGGTATCGACCGGATCAGGCAGGGATCGCTGTGGGTTGGAAAGGACCATGTGCATGGGCAAATCAGCGGACCGCATGGCTTCGACTTCAAGTTCCGCAGTGGACCTTTCAAACAGAGATCTGTGAGGACTGAGCCAGGCGTGGTTCATGATGGTATCCATGGTGCACCTCCGGACTGGATCTGGAACAAGCATCTTTTGGAGCAGATCTCTTGCCTCGGCACTAATGTAGTCTGGAAAGGCCAGAGGGGTATTGAGGATATATTTGTAGAGAAGGTTGATATTGTCGCCGTCTGGATTGGCAGGGTCGTCGTCAAAGGGTAGATATCCACAGAGCATTGCATACAAGATCACACCACAGGACCAGATATCTACGGCTGAACCGACATAGAGACCCTCTGAGATGACGAGTTCAGGAGCAGCGTAACAGGGAGACCCACACGAGGTAGACATCAAATCATCTCTGGAGGACGAGAATTGGTTTGCGAAACCAAAGTCTGTGATTATGATACTTCGGTGTCTGTCGAGCAAGAGGTTTTCCTTGAATTAGATAGATTTTATAGAAACATATAATTATTAATTTAGAAATTATTTTTATTTTAATTTTAAATTTAAATATGTTTATAATCATTATTAATATTCGGTTGACCTACCAGCTTGAGATCTCGGTGCACAATGTGTTTCTGGTGCATATAGTGCACTCCACTGATCAACTGGGCAAACAGCCGGCTGGCATCCTTCTCTTTGAGGTATCTGTGCGCAAGAATATATTCAAACAACTCACCACCAGAGGCACACTGGAGGATGATTCCGATATATTTCTCGGTCTCAATCACATCGTAGAGCTTGACGATGTAGGGATGTCGCACGGTCTAGAGGTATGGTGAGCCCCAAATACATATATACTTATATATGTATAATATATAATATAATATAATATAATATAATATAATATAATATAATATATATATCTTATTGGTTTTTTTACCTTTAAAACAGAAATCTCTCGTTCGACCTTTGTCATACGTGTAGAAGAATCAATATTGTCTTTTTTGATGAGCTTGATCGCAACCTATTTCCCCAATTGTGTATTTATTAGCTTATCACCAAACCCACAAGAATTGTCAGGATTCTAAAATATTCACCTCGTGGCCGGTTTCAATGTGGATCGCTAGTTTGACCTTGCCAAACTCGCCTTCACCTAGGGTCTGTAGCAAAAGATAAGGTCCGAATACAGTGGGTTTTCTGCCGAGGGGTGGGTGGTAATGGTAGAGTTGGTAATAGTATTGCCACCAGGGCTGTTCCTGCAACTGGCGCTGCTGCTGTTCTGCCTGCTGTTGCTGTTGTCGTTGAACGGTACGCTGTAGTTCGTGGGGCATGGCGGTGACAGAGTAGGCTCGTTGTTGTGGGTAAGTTTGTCTGGGAAAGGGCAGGTCGGAAGGTGCATAAGAGGAGGGAGGAGTGTCATGGGGATGGTGACTCGGAGTTTGAGGGGTGGGTGGTTCGGTATTTGAAGAAGGAATGACGGATGCCATGATGGGATGATGGGGCCCTGGCAGGAGAGTAGTAATAAAAGTAGAAGAAGAAGCGGTGGACTCCTGGACTCGCAGTGGATGAACGGAGAGGGTCATGGGCTTAAAGCCAAAAAAAGGTATTTGAAAAATATAGCCAAATAAAATATAAAAAAGACTGTTTTTTTTTTTTTACGAAAAAAAAAAGGCGTGACGAAATATATGAATGTTGTATATATTTTGTGTGTGTATGGATATAAATAATAATTAATTAATAATAATAATAATAATAATAATCGTAATAATAATAACAAGATTGTTAATATTTCTGGATTGATTATTTTGCCCTTTTGTTGATCTTTACCTTTATGTCGAGCAAGAAGAAGAAGAAGAAATAAAAAAAACTGCTCTTATATACTGCCTGAGAGGTGAAAGGAAGGGTGGGTGGCCTGGATTTGAGAGAATATTTATCAGATACACATGGGTATCTTTTTTAGACCAGGAGAATGAGTGGAAATGGAGAACAAGAGTAAAGAAGATGGAAAGTAAAATATAGTGGCTCCGGAGCCAATTTGCGCAAGTTAAATTGATTTTTTGCTTTTGTACAATTCCAACTCTCGGTTTCCATTGGTCATTCTTGTGCTTTTGCTTAACCCGAGATTTGTTCTGTAAAGTACAATTTCGAGTCTCACACACAACTGAATGGGCAAATTGAGTTCATTAGGCATACGTTGTCTACTAGGCATAATTGTAATAAGATATTGTACTGAACAAAAAAACAAATAGATGCAGGCCAATCAGAAAATAAAAATATAGAGAGGTTCTTGTCTTTTTTGTGTGTGTGTAAAGAGCAGAGTGACACCAAATATACAGAATTCAATCAAATGAACACAAAAACTAAACGAAAGGGAGATTTACAGTGGAGAAGGGAAGATTAGACCCAGACAAGAGAATCCTTCCATGGGGTGGTCTGGGCGGAAGGTGCGGTAGTGCTGCAGTCTTCTTCAGAGGGAGTGGGAAAATGGCAGAATCGAAGGGGAGAACGGGGTTTTGGAAAGTGGCTAATTACTTCCTTCCAACTCTTAATTCGCTTGACATTCGAAGGCAGGACTCTCGGAGGCGTCCTCTGATAGAGTCTACGGGATGTTGAGGTCAGGGTTGCCTT
Organism: Phycomyces nitens; assembly: GCA_022702545.1. Lineage (NCBI taxonomy): Eukaryota > Fungi > Mucoromycota > Mucoromycetes > Mucorales > Phycomycetaceae > Phycomyces > Phycomyces nitens. The sequence goes on from JAHRBC010000001.1 coordinate 852,796, forward strand.
GGGTCGAGGGCGGACTCGATCCACATGGCTCCACTTGTACTGCCCTCTCCGGTCATACAACAGCACATCAATCCCAAGAGCAGCGCAGTCCAGGGCATGATCTAGTCGATGGTCAATCAAGACATCTGCTCCGATTTCTTGACAGATTGCAGACTTTGGTTTTGACACATAGTCTAGCTGGTCTGCGTCCGACATGCCCAGGTTGCAAAAGTAGATGCTCTCAAACAGGCCGGGATAGTGCCGATCGACAAACTTCTTGGTCAACTCGGCCGCCGATTGCTGTCGCGAAGTAATTATGACCAGTGAGCACCGTCGTCGCTTCAGTATCTTGAGAGTCTCTAGGGCAAAGTCATCAATGGGCCGGGTACGCTTAAAGTTTTCAGATTCATAAAACTCGCGCATCTTGGCATCCGTCTCTTGATGGGATCCCCCCCAGACCTTTGAATAGTCGGTTGTATCAAAGTCTGAGAGATGGAGATGGGTCTGGTAGACTTGGTTGTGCCAGGCAATCAGTGCCTCGAGTGTGTGAGCTAGGGTCTGGTCCAGAGAGACTGCGATTATCTTGCGAGGTTCTCGATGGAGGGGTGGCATTGGTAAAGTGGAAGAAAGAGTATATATTTTTTTTTACAATAATATTTTTTTTCTCTCTCTTCTGCTTGTGAGGGAGGACGGATGTTTATTTATCCAAGTAGTGGCTGGCTATTTATGGAGATATTTTATAGTTTCCTTTTATGGAACAAAATTGATGGTTGTGATTTTAGATCCCAATGCTGGGCAGACCGATTCTGATCCTGGCTGCCTTGCTGCAAATGATATATTTGTAAAAAGTGATTGTATTGAGATAGAGAGAGAGTGTGTGTGTGTGGTTGTAAAGATTGGATGATATGATTTAAAGGATAAATCGTTTTTCTTTTGGCTTGTGAAGTAAACAAGGTTGAATGTGATTTTCATTTCATCGACCCAAGAAATGTCTTGAGCCAAATATTTACAATTCGATTAGATTCGATTCGATACAATACAAAAACGACATGCTAGAATAATTTTATACAAGTCTATGAAAATCCAACCAAGCCAAAACCAAAGCCAAAGCCAAAGCAAATCCAGTCAAATCAAATCAAGTCAAATCAAATCAAGTCAAATCAAATTAAATAAACAGGCTTTATGTGTATATACAAATATATACATATATACATATATATTTATTTATTTATTTACTTTTTATTTATTTATTTATTAAATATCTATATATATTTCTATTTGTTTATTCAAATTAACTCTTCTTTCTCACTCATTCTATCTCTTTTCTTCTTCTTCTTCTTCTTCTTCTTCTTCTTCTTCTTTCTCTCTCTCTTTCTCACTCTACTTCTTTTTACTTGTCTACTTCTTTGCACAGTTAATAAAAATGTCTCTTTCCAAGGACGTCACACCTTGTTCGGATCACAGTGGCCAATCAACCGCCATCGTTGTTACCCATCGTCGCCGTCTTTTTAGTCCAGTCGTCTTGTTCTTTCATGATCGACACTCGGATACAGAGGGTGGCCTAATAGAGGCCAAAAAGGTCCAGATAAATGAGATGTTACGTATGAACAGTCGCTATTGGAGTCACATCATACAGTCCACTCGTCCAAAACCAAATACGTCTTGTATTAGCCAAAGTCCTTCTCCACCTCAGACACCACCTCAGTACCGTCGTCATCTGCAGCCGCCATCACAACCCTCATGTATTAACAAGACTCCTTATTCCACAAAGGAAAATGACGAGGGGGTGGCAACCATAGAACCCATCACCCCAACATCGGATTGGTATCCACTTGATGAGCCAATCACAAATGAAAATGGTCGCAAGAGAAGAGGGAATCTGCCAAAGAACATTATTGCTATCCTCAAACAATGGCTGACGGACCATTGTAACCACCCCTACCCAACCGAAGAAGAAAAGGTTGAGCTCAGGACACGCACAAATCTGACACTTAATCAGATATCAAATTGGTTCATAAATGCCAGACGAAGGCACCTTCCCTTGATACTTGTCAATGTAGACGATCAACGGCCCTCAAGCAGTAAACGAAGACGTACGAATGGTGGCGTGGTTAAATCCCGGGAAAGGGCTGGTATTCGTGAGAATAGTAAAAAGAAAACAGACGGCTAAAGTCTAAATACCAAAACAAGGTGATTAAAAGGAGAAACCAAAGAGAGAATAGAGAGAGGTGTGTGTGTGTTTTGTACAAATGCATACCTTGTACTGTGCACAAAGACAAATGAAGGGGAAGGGGGGTGGATAGCAAAAGTAGTGCTAGCAAACCAAGTATCAATCTGTGTGTCTTGTCTGGTGTACACAAGCATATTTTATTGTTTTATTTTATATACATATACACATATACACATATACATATATATATACACATACACTGTATTTTCACTATATTGACAGCTATATCAATTAATTTCTCACACAAATGTAGATAAATTTTCATGGATCTATCCAATCATATTTATTCAAAATATTTATATTTGCGATTGATTGTATAATGTTGGCATGGAGAATGCATTGGTCTTTGTTAAACAAAATAAGATTGCTTTGGAACTCTGATTGGTCAATAATAGATATACTTGAGATAATTCCAAAATCACAAAAATAAACAAAGTTGGATTATTCGCACCAATTTATCTCTTTACAAAAATGGAATGTCTTCTAGACAATGAATGATAGATCTTATTATTCTTAATTAATCAAGTAATCTCAAGTATCCATGGACATTATTGGCCATTTTACTCTAGGTTCCTTCTTTTTAATATGCTTTAAAGATGCTTATTAGGCTTTTAATTACCATTTATTCACTCTCTGTAAGCCCAACTCTAAATGGAACTGGTCCAGAAAATACAAATCATGGCTTGGAACCTCTGTAGCCAATCTTAATACCATGATCAGACATGCACATGCACTTTTTTTCTGCTGAAAAATAAAATAAACTTGATCTTTATCTGTATGATCAACCGCCATATGCACTCTTGTTTCCACAATTTTATTGGGTCAGCAACTGGTGTATTAACAATGGAAACGCTGTATTGTTACCATTAACACGCCAATAAACCAATTAAAGTCTAAATCAATAATCAAACCACATCACCTGGCCAGAATATCCCTGGACAATTGATTAAAGCAAATCCAATTGGTCAATATTCAGTATGATATATGATAATTTATATTGATGTGGAAAAAGTAAAAGGTTTGATAGGCGGTCAAGAGCCCTTTTGTTTTCAGCCATTAGGTCTCAAGGTCACACTAATGACATGGAAATCCTATTTTGGATCTCAAACAGGATAATATGATTGGCCTGTTTGACCAAGAAAAGTTATATTTGATGAGCAAATTATTTTGTGAGGATCGATTTGAAAGATTTTCGCAACATCTCTCTGTTATATCATAATTGCGACTCCGGCGTTTTGCATAAATACGCGTTCAGATCCTGTAGACCACAAGAGTAAATCACACAAAAAAAAGAAAGTAGACTATAGACTATCAATCTTAATCTAACGAATAATCGCAAAAAAGTAATGATAATAGCCAATAAAGTCTATAAATATCTGCAGAAATATAAAATTACAAATACAAATATCTTTATAGAAACGGCCTGTGCGTCTGTCAAAAATTGTTGATTTTGAATATGTTCTGAATTTCTTTCTTCTTTATATTTTTTCCCCTGGCTTGTCCCACCATGACAAATACGACAGATCACCGAAAAGAATAAATGATTTCTGCCCATGGCCAATACAGTGTATATTGAACAATACAATACCAAAATACAAAATAAAGCCAAAGCACCTTGTTCGTCAAGCAGACAAATAATCAACCTTGGATAAGCCAAGAAGTACAATATAAGAACATCCTTTTGTGTAAAACTGATCTTGAAAAGAGATAAGAAACCCCGAAAACAAAAATAAAATAAAAATATAAAGAAGATCTAATACTGATTTTCCGATTTTTGTAAAGACATTTTGACTTTTTGTTTTTTTGCACCCATGGAACTCACAGAAAAGGTCGATAGCGACACTCAGACAGTCATTGATGTAGACCTGGCTGGCTCAACAAAAGAAGAGCCGATTCCTCGCAAACGTCTTTTGTGGATTATGGCATCGCAAGTAAACTGAGGATTATTGGAATTGATTAGACCATTACTAATCGTAATCATTCCAGACTGTGTGTGATTTCATTTCTGGCTGCATTTGATAATATCATTGTTGCCAGCAACTTACCCCTCGTGGCATCAGGTAACTTGTCAAATCACCTAAATAATACTGATTATCGAGTAGAATTCAATGCGTTTGGGCTTTATAGCTGGGTCAATACAGTAAGTCTGCCGGGCACAAATCAAATCTAATCCATCTCTAGTCCTTTCTCTTGACTGCCTCGACATCACAACCACTGTACGCAAAGGGTGCAGACAGGGTTGGACGAAGGACGTGTTTGTTGTTCGCGACAGGCTGTTATCTCATAGGAACTGTGCTATGTGGTGCTGCCCAATCAATGGTCATGTTGATCGTTGCACGCGCACTATGTGGACTTGGCATAGGTGCCTTTGACAGCCTCATGAAGATTGTCGTTGCTGGTAAGAATCAACAGCCGAGAATTCGTCATTTAAACCCTCTCCAAAACCACCAGATTATGTGCCGGTACGCTATATTGGCCTCTATCAATCACTCTTGGGAATCTCTTGGGGTCTTGGCTACATTGTAGGAGCCCTGCTAGGTAAGCATTTTAGTATTGCCATGATTGCTACTGACCATGTTCTATAGGTGGATATGCGGCTACAGAATCTGGCTGGCGTACCGTATTCTGGATGGCAGTAAGTCTTGTGCGCCCACGGTTATCTATGATGTATTAATATTTCGTTTGTTTAGCTCGGGATGTAAGCCAGTTTTCTTTATATGCATATATCCAGTTCCCAATTAACATCTTTCTAGTTCTGCCATTGCTCTTGTCCTCATCTTCTTCTCGATCCAAGGACACACCCATACTGGCGCCCTGACTCAAGAATTGGCCCAGTTGGACATTGGAGGCATGGGTCTCTGGATTGCAGGCATCGTTTGCCTGGTCCTTGCCTTGAGCTGGGGAGGAACCACCTATGGTAAGGATACAATCATATCTAGTCCAAAAAAATAATCTGTATTTCTCAATAGCATGGAACTCTTCTGTCGTGCTCTCATTGTTGTGTGTCTCTGGAGTCCTCTTGGTTGTGTTTTGCGCCTGGGAATACAAGTGGGCTGCCGATCCGATCATACCTCACACTATATTCACCAACAGAAGCACGGTGTTGATTCTCATTGCTGCATTTGCCTATGGAGGCTGCTTCCAGTCATTGATGACCTATATCCCCCTCTATCTGTCTGTGATTCGAAAAGAAGACTCCATGGCCACCAATCTCGAGCTGCTCTGTCTCGTGTTGCTTGCCTGTATCTTTAATGTCTTGACAGGCTTTGTGATTGTCAAGACAGGCCGTTACACCTGGGCCACCCGACTCTCTCTTGCAATTCTGGTACTCGCATGCGGTCTACTACAATTCCTCTCCAAAGATTCTAGCCGAGGGTTGATTGTTGGCCTGATGATCGTTACTGGCATAGGCAGTGGAGGCATGATTAACAGTGAAATCATCACTGCCCAGGCATCTGTTGCAGTTGAACAGTAAGTCTATTCATCTCCATCACACACCTTGCTCATCTTTACATCAGTGTCCCTGTCATGGTTGCATTCATGACCCTGTGTGACCAGGTTGGTGGCATTACAGGCATTGCTGCCCAGGGAAGTATCCTATCCAACCGACTTGCCTACAACCTCCATATCCTGGATTTGCCGGGGGTCTCGGCACCTCTTGTGCGTCAGAGTTCAGACTATCTTTGGTCCCTGCCTTTGCCAACCCGAGACATTGTCCGTGAAGCGTACATGGAGGCAGTTCGAATGTCGTTCTGGGGATCAACTTCATTTGCAGCAGCGGGTCTTTTGGCTGCTCTGGGTCTCCAAGCCTATGTGATGCGTACCCAGATCCATACCTAAACACACACACACACACATTTTATATATAAATTTAAATTCATATCTCTCTGTGTGTGTGTGTGTGTTTCTGCTTAAACGTATTAGCAGTATACCCATGCTTTCTTTTTCTGCTTATTCCTGTAAATCGTTGACACGTGAAATTCCCCGTATTTATTTATTTATTTTATTTTATTATTGACTTTCTGCAGTTAAAGAAGTGTGTGTAGGATAGATTAAAAAAATATACTTATTTTATTTATGTATTAAAAGACATGCGTATCTCGGGTGAAATCTATTCATTTGTTGACCTTTTTCCACTGGGTGTTCATGGCCAGCATAGAGGTGGCCATACTATAATAAAGTATGTTAGGCTCCAATTCTTTTTTTACCCCGCATTTGATCCAAAACACTCTAAATATAAAAAAAAACTTACCCAGCCAAACCAAGGACACCTTCGTCCAAAGGAAGGATTTCAAGACCACCCAAGGGGATAAGGATATCGATGGAGTCTTGGAGGAATTGGTAGCGAGCAGAGTAGGCATCCCTAAAATAAACGTAGTTTCCTGTCAGTTGTGTTTCTTCTTACCCCCCCATGAGATTCCAAAAAAAAAAAGAAACAAGGATCGCCTTACTTTGCAAGCTGCTTCTTCTCGGCCTGCAATTCAGCCAGACGCTCGCTCGAGTCAGCCTCCTTGCCGGTCAATGCCTTTGAAGACTTCTTGAGCATCTGGGCACGCATCTCGAGCTGCTTGAACTTGTAGATTCCGGTCAACAGAGAGGCTGTCAAACCAGCCAACCAACACTTTGTTCCAAAACGAGTGATGGTCTTGATGTTCTCCAACTTGTAGAACTTGATGGTATTGGCCTATACGATTGTGTTTCAAAAAAAACAAAAACAAGATACAGAAACGTAAGCATATATAACCAAAACACTTGATATTGTGTATTTTTACCAGGTTGGCAGCCTCGCAACAGTAGTAGAAAAAGTATCCAAACTGCTTTACAAAAGTACCAGCACGGATCACTTCATCCTTGATAGCCAAGCTCTTGACACCGTTCTGGGCAAACTCGACTGGCTTCAACAGACGGAAGAACTTGCGACCAGTGCCAAGACTGCTCTTCAAATCAGCCCAACGCTGGATGGCTTCCTTTGGAGCACCAGTACGGAGCAAGTAAAAGGCATAGAAACGAGCAAAGTACTGGACCAGACGGCAGGCCTTTTCGCGACCGGCAGTTGTGGCAAGATAGCGGTTAAAGGCTTCAATGTGGGCGTGGGTGATTGCCATGGTATATCTACTATGTATAAAGGGAAGAAAGAGATGATGATTATCTTGGTCTTTTTTGCTATATATTTAAAAATTAAATGACACAAAATTATCGCGTCACGTGAGAGCCTTTGAATCTCCTTTCATGATGATAATTGGCATCTGAAAAAGAGTGAGAGTTTGATACTACAAGTTTAAGCTTATTACAACTGCACATAATTACTACAGGTCCAAAGGGTATATTTACAAGTCAAGCATAGTAAAATTCCAGATTATCATAAAAAGGGGTCAATTTACCCTTTGTTTCCAAGAGATCTTGACAGTCATTACCAAAGCCTATATCCAATACAATCCCAAATGCCCAAGTGCCCAAGTCCCTTTGGTATAGCGCATAAATAACAAGTGGTGGTTAATAATATCAAGGTATTAAGAAATAACAATGCAGATCCACACCCACACTCACACCCACATCCACACTCATACCCACACTCATACCCACGCCCATGCCCATATATTGTTTTGGATATCCGAATATGGACTTCAAATATTCTTACTAATGAGGAATATGGAGCTAATTTGACAAATATCAACGCCTTGGATACCAAGAGATCTTTGCAACATTTACATTTATATATAGTATTTCCAAGAGTACAATTTATCATCTTGTTAATAAAATTTATAAAGCCTAGAGTGAATCTGCTTGGCATACTCCACATTTTGACAGGGCGTCAATTGACTTTGGACCCAATGCTATTCTCAATAGACTATATACGGGGCAAATGAATTCTCGTGTATGATGGTTTACATGTCTCTCTCTCTCTTTTATTCATATAGTTGAGTGTGTCAATTGGTGTCTGAAATAAAGGATCGGTTGTCCCCTTGTACACTTCTTTGGTTGTACGTACACTAGGTAGACGTGTTTTTATGATATATGCAATCCTGCAGACCAAGCAATCTGGTTTGGTGACATAAATAAAATATCATATGCAGGGTACGAGGGCCATGTTTAATAGATTAACAGTGTCAAGAATAAAATATCCTTGCCGAGAAATGACTACATGGCCTATACCTCTAGTCAATAAGCAAGGCTCTGTGACTGCAAAATATTAGCCATGCTTTCTGAGAGCAAAAAGTAAAAAAGAGAGAAAGCATATTGGCTCTTTTGTACTTGTTGGTCTTTTAAACAAGAAACCATTTATAGGTTGGCAAATCGTATTCCAACTATATAATGTCTGTAGTGCAGTAAAGCATCTTTGACCAAACCCAGTAGAGTATCTGGTTTTAATACCGTGGAAATTCTTTATATTAAATTGGGTTTTATGTATTGTGAAAGACGCCTTGCCATTTTCCGCTAGTTTTCTTTTTAGCATTTTTCTCAATTGCCTTGTTAAAAAATAAAAAGGCAAATCTCAATTGAAAGTCACGGTCTTGATGGGCAGTGCGAGAAGTATGGAGTTAAGTCTTTTGATGGATCTATAAATTACTTGAATAATTATCCTTGTTCCTTGTTCCTTGCCCTTGTTTCCATGCCCTTGTTCCTTGGGTTCTATGCATCTAATTATATACCATTATAACCAGAGCGCAAGAAATCATGTAAAATAAAACTCCGAGCGCAAAAATTGAGTCGGAACACAAACACTGAAATGATGTGCAAAAGATGAATATATATATGGTGGATAGTTGTAATTTAGGGTGAATTTCAAAATATATAGAGATTTCATGAATGCCAACACCCAGCTTTGTGATGATTATTTTGTAGTGGAATTCTCGATACCCCTTGGATTTATTATAATAATACAAAAAAAACTTGTTAGCAGTGTAGAATGATAGTGCCTGCCATCTGTGTAATTTCTTATTTAAGATTAAGGTTCCTTTTTTTATTTTTTGTAGAAATTGATGTGCCAAGAATAGATGGTTGATTGGCCCAGTATTTTTTTGAGGAGCCAGTTCATCTTATCACAATTGAATATCCATTTACATTCAAGCTTTTGTACTCTAATAAGATTGGCTGTATATTTGCGCGTAAAGACAAGAATACCTTGCTTGTCTGTCCAATCACATTCGATCCTAATGGCCTGGACCTGAGAAATCCCTCTTGATAATATCCAAGGGAGTGAAATGGGGAGCGGTGGTTGCATTGCCACACTATCAAATGCCACATAAAGCACAAGTCTCCAACCAAGGAAGCCCAATTTGGTATCCGATTCTTGAACGTTATTACAGCTCATTTCTTTGTACCACTAAAGATTTTTTGGTAGCCTTTTTATTGTTGTTTTCACTTCTTCCTCTCATTCACCCTTTCGCTCCTTTAGTTTTCTCTTTTTTTTTGCAAATAGAAAAAGCCACCACACATTCCTTTCACTAAAAAACCCCCCATTACATTCCCTCGACCATATCCAATGCAACCAAATACACCTAGTATACTGCTAGCTCTCTCGAGTCTCGCCATTGTCCAAGCAACTCCATTGTGGATATCAAATGAAGCTCACCGAGAATGGCTAGACAAAAGAGCAGACCCTGCAGAATCCTCGGATGCTACCAGTGGTAAGACATCAAAATGATCTTCATCAATTCCAAACCTAAACTTGTTTGGTACGATGTGTCCTTAGAAGCACCCAAGCACTCCAAGACCGTTGCCAAAGAAACGACTACGACCCACAGCAAAGCAGCTGAACACACCACATCAATTGCTCAAAAGACGTCCCACGTTGCCACCCATAAATCCCAACCAACCGCCATCAGCTCACATTCGACCAAGAGCTCTAGTGTTAGCAAGGCCACCAAACACACCAAACAATCTTCAAAATCCTCGGCAGCCCCAAAAGCCAGCTCAATTCCCCTGAATCCTGCTGTGGTTCCAGCCGCACAATCTCCAACACCTACTACCAGTCTGGCCAATTCGGCCGAGTCTGGGTCATCGGGTAGCAGCAGCAGCGGTGTGTCTTCTGGAGCGGTGGCGGGTATTGTTGTAGGTGTCTTGGCGGCCGTCGCTGGTTTGGTGGCCCTGGTCATGGTCCGTAGAAAGAAGCAGCAAGCCCGGAGCCGCGCTTTTACTGGTAAACCCGACCCTTTCACCATGGGATTTGGAAGCCATAACCCACCTCCACTCCATGAGTCTGTCTATTCTACTCGCCAATCAATTCCTCCCACACCCTCGTACCCCATGGCCTCTGCCTCGATGGCTGCTGTTGCCCTTCCTGTTCAAAATGTCATGCCAGCCATTCACGCTTCTTATACTGCCGAATCTCTTCATACTCCTAGTCCCATCTCCGCTCTTCCCTCTTCGTTTGAAACGGATAGACCCATTAGTGGAATGTCAATGGCAACCGCTAATACCAACACGATTGGTGTCGGTGCAATGACCGCTGCAGGCAGTGCAGTAATGGCTTATTCAGACCTCAGTCCTCCCACATCGCTTGGCATATTTACTGTCACGACCACATACACACCTACCCTTTCAGACGAGATTGATATCCAGCCTGGAGACCAGGTCGAGGTCCTGACCGAATACGATGATGGCTGGTGCCAGGGAATCAATCTGTCCCGAGGAAATGCTAGAGGCGTTTTCCCCAAGCACTGCATTGATTGCTCGCTCTTGCCGGCTAAAGAGCAGGACCATCACCAGAGTATGCTGGAACCCGAAATGTCGGAACCCGAGCGGTCCAAACGTGTTAGTTCAATGTACATGTCCTTCCAGGTACAAGATAAATAAATATAAATGTCTCTAGTGTATGACTTTACATGTATAAAATAAATACAATTATATATAAAATATATATATATTCAGAAAAACAAGGATGAATTGACATGAATTGACATGAATTGACATGAATTATTCCTCAATATCATCATCTCTTTGAAATCAACCTCTTTTTTTGATTAATGGCACTCTTGAATACCCAATGAAAACATTTATGGATATTGTGAAAGTACATGTAGAAAATTCTGCAATTACAAGTGTAACGGACTGTATTCTCTCAAAAAGGCAGATCAACCTGTCTTTTTCTGTCCTCTGTACCTTGTGTATGTTGCACATGTTATCTTGTTTAATGTTCGCGAAACTAATATTTATATTATACACCGTATATAAGAAAGTCAAAGATAGAAATTTGTTTTATTTTTAAATAAAATGACAATATAAAAAATGTGTGGCAAGACACATTCCCAATTTTCTGATTTTATTATTTTGCCATTAAACAATGGGCTTATCAATAAAGAACACTTCTTTATTGTTATAATAATAATAATAATAATAATAATAAAATAATATAAAATAATATCATATAATATCATATAATTGCATATAAGTAAATACTTATAACTAATTAAACATAATTGTGTTTTGTATGTTTGCTTATTCACTAGGCACTGTCGTCTTTGTTAGGGATCGGCTACTCTCGTACGACCTTGACGGATATGAATACTGGCTATCAAAACTCGAGTTTTTATAGTCCACCTTTATAGAATCCACAGGCCGGTTTTCTACATAGTATCTGCTTTGGTAGCCAACAATATCTAAAGGAGTATCCGCAGATGGTGCATCAGGTCCCAAATCGTATTGAGCATCCGGACCATGCTCTTGTTCTACAATCACTTTTGGCTGGTCCTCGACTGTAATTTGTTCGACTGGCCGACTACTGTTCGAGTTGCTGGTAAGGTTTTCCATTGGGTTTGTCAATGTGCTGATTTTGCTATCCTTGGATTTTTTGCTGGTTACGCTAGAAGTAACCTACAGTAGCAGCAAACAAGCAATGGGGTTCAATAGAATATTCCCTTGGTCATCTATACAGTTTCTTTACCCAGTGAATTGTAATAACGTTTACGGTTACGTCAATTGTACAACAGCTCAAGCAAAATAAGCCTCGTTCACGTCCATGAAAGCTCAGGAGAATCACAAGGTTGATAAGAGAAACAAACAGGCAGACTATGGATGCCACCATGGTACGTTCTGCTACTTCATGAAGGCGAGACACTTTCCACTCGGTAGTCAGCCTTTTACTGCTTTTCCATAATGGTTTTACAAACAAGATTGTCATATAAAAGTTAATAAACTAGCAGAGTGAATTAATAGGCAGCACAACTCGTTTATGGGTCCTTACAAAATCATAAAGCTAGAAAATAAAATAAACCGGTTTGAACAATTAGTATTTTGGATCAATGGCTTGAATAGGATCTTACCATCAACGGAACACTGGCAAAGTGTTGTAGGCCAATTATACATTCTCCTGTATCTTTAAGTTCGGCAATGTGAAAAATAATCTGTATTAGATTGGTGAGGGTAACAGTTAAAATAAACAACTAATAATATTGGGGGGCTATGGTTAGGTTTACCATTAATGAGAAGATGCCAACATAAGGGGTCAAGAGTAGACAGTGAAACCTATAGCTTGGTGTTTTCCACCTCGACTGCCGCACAGAAGAAACTACCCACACTTTCTCGATTAACCTAAAAATAAAATTCAAGCACGCAAGAAAGGTGTGTTGGCAATGTGGTACATGTACAAAGATGAATGGCCGTATACTTGCCACCAATAGATAGTCAATTTGGTAGCAGAATAGAATATGTCACAGGCCATAATTGATAAGTAGCAAGAGATATAATTTCCTACATAAACGACCTTTGAGACCTCTACCAAGGATGTAGTTCATCTTACCATTGTTGGTAGAGGTGAATATCATGCTTGACGTAGTAAATGACCATGAGAATATATAGAGAGCAAGAACAAGCCACCTCGAGTACGACAGGTATCTGTATTGAACATTATATGTTTTGATTCCGAACAAGAGAGAGAGTATGCTGATGGAAAACATTGAGATGATCTGAGAGACCATTTCGCTGCTGTCAGGCTGTGGCGTTTTTACAAAATATAGGGATTCCATCTTTTTTTAAATACTAATAAAAAAAAAGGGTTCCTCAATTGTGGTCTTTGCTGGGTCTACGCTAAATAATGTATTTTTGAGATTATAGGAAAAGGGAAAGAGAGAAACAAGTATGATGAATTAATGGTGGCCGATCTTTTTCTTCTTCTTTTAAATAAGTATATGAATCCCAACGCTATTTTGTTGCTTTATGTACCCCTTAAATCTTTAAGTGTCTTTTTGGAATATATTGTCTACAGGGCAAGTCTCTATAAATATGTCTTTTTTTTTAAAATAAAAAAAAAGAATCGTTTCAATATCTCATATTTAGATTCCGCTCATATAGGAAAGAGAGAATTACTAGAGAATATCTTTGACCTTCATTTTTTTTCATATGCTGTATACCCAGTCTAGTTTTACTGTATGATTCAATAAAACACCATGATTTATTGTAAAGTAGTGTAGATGTGTCAATTCAATGGCTCTGTCAAGATATAATCCAACATTAGCCTGGAGAGAGTTGAGAGTATAATCAGACTCTTTTCAGGCCAGATCCTTTGGTGCTCTCTAGCCTATTACATTCTCACCTTTGTTTAAAGGCATCTCTACAAAACACTTTACATGTAACAATTATACAGTTAGTAGCATATATTTATAGAGAAAACGATAGAGAATAATAATATAGGAACGTTTGTTTTATAAAGTGATTTAAATTGGAGTTTAATCCGTTTGAAAAAAAAAAGTTCTCTTTTACTACATGGCTATTATATATTATTAGAGTGTACAAGAATCTAATAATTGGCAATTGGCATTAGCAGCCTTTGTGCCGTTTGTATAAACTATTAGGCGTATCTTTTGGTAATCAAAAGGCACCTCACTGTTTATCAAGACTGAATTGACCGCCATTTAAGATTCAAATGTTTAACTTTTTTATAAATAAAAGTAGAAAGTGCTAAAGATCTAGGCAAGAGCAGCTAGAGTAAGCAAATAAACCGTACAAAGTAAACCATTTGGACGAAAAACTATTGAATGTATATACCCAAATTATTTCTATCTTCCACTCAACAATTCATGACACACGAATACAGCTTCTCTTTCAAGAAAGTGCAGCTATATCCAGTAAAGCAAAATAACCTGGAAACCATTCAATAGAGATATGACTGGGAAATGAAATACCAAGACACAGCCATGGACTTGCTTACAAATTACGCTTTTATCGATGAGTCTTCCTTCCACATCAACTTGAAAGGATGAGCTCCTTGGAGTAAAACGCCAGTAGCTGTAGTTCTTGCTACTCGAGCCAAGTCAACACCAATTTTGAGTGGGATAGTTATTCAGGAGTTGTCAAAATAACCGCGCAAAAATCTAACCCACCATCAAGCAAGGATTGACCAATTGCAAGAATATGGAGAAAAGAAAATGGGCACCAGAACAAACACCAATCATTATGTAGATTTTTTTTCTGAGCTTGATGAATGGATTGGACAAATTCAAATTAACAAAAGGGGTTTACTCGGTGATGAACAATGCTCCCATCAATGGCAATGAAAAAATACTATAGTTACGTTTATTCACATTTCTATTCCCCTAAACTAAATCCAATTGAGCGGGTTTTGTCATTTATGAAAAAAAGAAACCTGGTAAAGAGAGGCAAGCTCTTGGACAATGAAACTTTAACACAAAGAATTACAGAAGCGTTCATCCAGGTTACAAAGGAAGACATTGCTTGTTTCATTGGCAATTCTGCAGTTCGCATCTTCAATTGCTCCAAACAACTCCTTTTGTAGTTTTATCAATAGAAAATTAACATTGTACTTACAGTTCTCGCAACAATTTTGAGATCGGTCACACAGCTTGGAACAGGTTAGTGAAAAATGAAGTACAGGATCTTTATAATGTTTACTTGGTTTATTGTTTTCTGATAGAATTAGATAAGTTGGTCGACAAGTTCGAATGAGTTGACCAACAAATAGGAATTAAAATAAGAGAAAGAGATAGCGAGAGAGAGAATTATATTCAGGGATGGTCAGTGAAGGAGAATCTTTAGAGAATCTACTGTATTGGAGATGAAAGTTTCCCATCTTAACATGCGCTAACAGTGTCAGGTTCCATCGCCGGAGAAATGGTTCCAAGTACACCTCACTCAGGACGCAGACTGGGTCCACTACCATCTGGGCCGGAGACCAGTGGATTCCTTTGTCATGATGAAAATCACCCATCTCGCTCAAACTAACAAGGTATATATATATATATATAAAGACTCATAGAGCGAGCAGAAACAAGTTAATCCTCATCAAGTAGTATCAGATCGTTCGTTTACTTTTTATTTTCTTACCTTTGTGATAAGCATGATAAATACATATAAACGCCTTTTTCAACTTGACATGCGCTAACAGTGTCAGGTTCCATCGCCAGAGAAATGGTTCCAAGTACACCTCACTTAGGACGCAGACTGGGTCTACTACCATCTGGGCCGGAGACCAGTGGATTCCTTTGTCATGATGAAAAGCATCAGAGTTCGGAAGAAAAAAAGAGTAATGGCCAACTTTTGTTTTTATGAACATCATCTGATCTCCGTGTGACTGCTAAAGTACAAGCTTAATGCATTTATTCGTTCGGTATTCGTAAATCGACACAGCGTGAAGCGAGTCACAAACTTACGCATTAATCACTTGTAAGATTTTGGTTGTCAATCACTTTGTTCTTTACGCATCATAATCTACATATTAGAATCAATTCTTGAACCGTATCTTTTCCTTGTTTGGGAACAGAACTTTTTAAACGAATAAAGTCGTCAAACCAAAGTCGATTGAGAATACATCTTGAATCAGTAAAGACTCTAAACTAAATCAATTCATACAGCTCGAACAAACTGGCAACAGTCGATTCTAATCTACTCTTCACATTACCAAAATGTCAAGAATACTACTGTTTTACAAACGGTGTCAAACATGAATTACTACTCGTGCCCATTATCTCTTTCTTGCCTTGGTTTCCGTATATAAAAGAAAGTAAATGAAGCACCCATCCATGCTTTATGTGTTGACTTGTGCCTTATACTATTCTTGGCAATTCATATAGTCCGTGACTTGGTTTACGTTGTGTAGATTTAACGGTATCCTCATTCATTGACATTGTTGTGCTTCCCACGCTTTTTGAAAATCGATTGGACTTCTGTTAGATATTAAAAAAAAGCTTCTCACATTTTCCTTTGGACTTGGCACCAAAATGAATATTTCATTTCTCATTGATTACATCAGAAACAGCAAGAATCCAGATTTCAATGAATTTGTGAACAGAACTCTGGAAAATATTATAGCTATCTCTTATGAGTTACAAGGCAAGTCCCCGGATCTACTGTTTGCGTGGTGGCGACAAAAATTTGCACTAGAATTGAAGAGGCAAAACAAGGACCCTCACCTCCTCCAAAAGTAAGTACAACGGACGATTGCTATATTAAAAAAGATACTAATGTTTTTTTTCTTATCTTAGGAAGATTGTGTACAATGAACAAAAATGGGTAGAAGTCAAGAATGCTATCACTGCCTTGGTACATCTTTTTGCAAAAATAATGCTTTTTTTTAAGATTACTAACGTCTTATGCTACTGTTTATTAGGCGCACACACGCTTACGATACCAAACAGAAGGCTTGAAAGCTTTGGCAGATTCTGCCACATCATCACGCCGTATCTTGACCTTGACCAACGCACTTGCTGACCAGTCTTCCAACGCACTTGCTGACCGGTCTTCCAACGCACTTGCTGATGAGTCTTCCAATGCATCTATTAACGATACAACTAGCAGCCCACCTTCGGATAATACGACCAGTCCACTTGTTGATGATACCATCGATGTCAACGACGACTTTCTTTTCCCTGGTACTGATAACACGTTTAGTGTTGATCATCAAGACTTCCAACTGCACAGACTGACGTACAAAAAGGTAAAAAAAAAAAAGTAAGGAAGTGGTAATGATGTGCTCATTTTTCTTGTTATTATTATTATTTGTATGCACCAGATGATTGACCGTCAATTGTTGGCAGAGAAAGAAATCATTTTTTTACAAAACTTTAAATATGACGGTAAATCGATCAAAGGGGCATTGCAACAATTTGTCGCCAGCAAGCTTTTATCGGATCATTTGTCATCTATCGAAGAAGAAGCCATCAAGTAAGTATTCTATATGTGTCCTATTTCTTATCTCATACCTTTTATTTGATAGATTGCACCTTTCAGGGATCGTCAACATCATTCATTTCGATATGTCAAAGGTCATCCTATCATCCTTACCTGACCATTTGAAAACCAAACTTGATTACATCCTCAAGATTTCTCAACTGGACCCTGATACTTTGGAGTATATCGAACGAATTCTTGACTTTCACGCAGACGTTGATGGTATTCTCGAATATATTATGGTTACCAAGGTAGCACTGATCCGTGGTCACAAACGAAATAGCCAGCAATATACCAACCTGACCATAATCGAACAAGTGGTAAACAACCTATGTCTTTGGTCGGAGAAACGTGATGAAAGTGAAACAACGTTTTACCGACGGTTTGCTTCGATTCTTGATACCTTGCTGGCAGGTACTGGGGTGATTATTGCCGACGGCGAAACAAGTTTGCAGTCATCAAAGGTGGCTATCGCAATGAACAAGGCAATATTCCACACCAGTGACATGTCCCAAACTTATGGTCGAAAGATTGATATGATCTTGAGATGCTCATCTAATGTCAAGGTGGATATTTCTAGCAACGAATGGAAAAGGGCCATGGTCAGCAAATCGATCAAACTTCACCAGCAATCGAAAAATCTACGCTTGAACACTTCTAACCTGTTCAGCCTCAACGCCAAGTTTGGAATCAAGTTCACTGTTGCCATGGACTTTGTGGGAAATTCTGGATATCTGTACATTTTGCGACTTGTTGATCATGGTCTTGGTCCTGATGATTATATCACTGTCGCTCATTTGGTCACTGATCTAGTCATCCCTACAACCATTGAATCGTTAGGCACAATAAAAGATACTCTGCGTGGCCTGCTTACTTTAAAGGTAAAATTTTATTTAACAAAAGGGAAATATATATATGCTAAAGACTGACATGGATTACACGAATTTTTCCCATAGGATCATCTTGTCGCCATTGATTGGAAAGTCAAATCGGAACTCCATAAACTTGAACATGCTTCAGTTTTGGAGGACATTTGCCCAATGCCATCGACCAGTTCATCAAACTCCAATTCACCATTTATATTCTTTACACCAAAAAGCAACCGTGTACAGAAACGGAAGCTTTTCGAATTAGATGATGATGAATAAACGACTGTGGACTCCTTCACTGACCAACTTCAATGAACAATACTTTGAGCATGTTTTGGGACTGTGTGATAGGACATCGTGCAAGTTCAATTATTGATACTTCTCTCTTCTTCTTTTTTAATAAACTGTTGTCCTGTGGTGAATCAGGGCTAAGGCCAGTACTCTACTCAACATACAGTTTTCCCATTAATAAATGTTGGATTCGAAAACATTTAATGGACTTTTACTATCGCTTTGCGTGGGATACCGTTAAATCAACACAACGGAAAGCAATCCACGGACTATATGAATTAGCAATAGCGTAAGGCACAGTTCAAAACATAAAGCATGGAGGTATGCTTCATTTATTCTTTGATACACAGAAACCAAGGCATGGAAGAGATATGAACAGCAATTTCTGTTTGAGACTGTCCACGGTTCCACGATTGCCAAAGGCCAAAAATCTACATCCCAACAGCAGCCCGAAACCATTACCTCAATATCACATTTAACTGTCGAGATGATATGCCTTTTCTCATACATCTTTCCACCTCTTCAACGCACTATTTAAGGACCATTATTTTCCTCTGGGCAAAAACAAAAATCATCTGATCAGGTCGCATCTACCCATTGATTACCAGACCAATATACTTGATCTATGCCACCAAAGTCTAGTCATGTTCTTATCCGTCAGTCTATGTTTATTTTTTGCAACAAAAGGATTCGAGGTATAATCCCCTGACAGAGGATATTACCGTTCTCTACATGCATTAAACTCCATCGTATATACTGTCAATTTGAGATGATTATGAAACGCAAATGAATTCTCTCAAATGACCCTTTCCAAATGTCTATCTGCTCTTTCAACTAGTTTTACTTTTGGCTCCAGACTGCTTTCAAGAGAATAGAAAATAAAAATTGTGATGAGTTTGACGATTGTTTGTACACTTGACCGTTGAATATCAACCATGTTCTCAATCTGCTAGAAAGAATTTTAGGATTTTAAACAATACATATACCCCAGTAGTTTTCACCATTATTGTTTATATATGGGACCACTTATATTGTATTATGATTGTTGAGTTGTAATGTTCTTTTGAGAAATAAAGAGTTTTATTTAGAAAAAAGGTATACAAACTTGACTTATATCATGAATATAAATTAACTGCCTATGACCATAAAATGTGTTGCACTGCCAAGAGAGATTGCCAGTCTAGGTAATCAGAAATAAAACTTGGATCATGATTAGTTTACGTACTCTGGATACTCAATGCAATTGAAGAGTAAATGCCATTTGTCAACTTACATGGAGAATGACAGAACTGTCGCTCGAGTTTCCAAAAAGTGTACATCACATCCACCGCTTATGTAAAACAGACCTATTGTAAAAAGAACATATATTAACAAAGATGTCAAAAGACTGCATTCACGATTCTTTTTCTTTTACCATTTTCCGGATAGGTTTGTATTTATCTAATAGATGCATATATTAGTAAACTTGAATAACTTGCAAGCTTGTGTATTTATATTATGTTACTTACCTTACTGATGACTTTTCTGTCATTTCGGTTCCAGTGGATCAGCACTACCCCAATGGAATAGCCTGCTTCGGCACCGGAAATTTGACCTTGGAGGTAGGCCAACCCGTGTTTAGATCGTTAGACCAGACTCACGAAGCCAGTTCAAAGGGGAACCACGCCGACGGCTTTGGAGGCCGCACCGCCATTAAGATAGACTAACCTGCTGGTGTAGCGAGCAACGCATGTTTTTTGAAGTGACCAACACTCGTGCCTTCGACGGTGGACAAACCGCACTATTCAGGAGAAGTGTCACCCGCCCGTTCAGAAAGAAGCGTCTCCTGCTAGCTGGGATGCAAACCCCGTGGTGTAGGCCGACAGACCAGGCTCACGAAGCCAGTCCATAGGAAGAACCACGCCGCCACAGAAATGGCCGCCGTACCAAGGAAGATCGCCAGTCGACTTGAGCAGAAAAAAAAAACATGAAGAATGATTAGTTCACTTACTTGGGATACCTGATGGGGCTAGAAGAAGAAATACTGTTTGTCAACTTACAAGTAAAATACAAGAACTTTCGCCTCAGTTTTCAAACAGTATGTAGTATATTCGCCGGTCAGACAGAATACGAGTACAATAAGAGGTCCACAGTGAGTGTATTGAAAAGCCGCGTTCATGCTGCTTTTCTCCTCTCAGTTTGACATTTTTCTAAAAGGTACGATACAGACGGTTAGTACATGTGTATGTTGGTAAACGCTTATAGTTTATAAGCTGGTTTGGAAGTACTATGTACTTTACTTACTTGAAATGAGGTGACCTCATGTAGTTTGACACGATGGTTGAGAATGATGTTCAAACTGCTCTAATTGCAAAGATGGCAGTACAAATGACAATGACATGTAGACATTAGCCATTTTGAACGGTTTGCAAGTTCTGGTGTTGCCTTTATGTGTCTTACTTGGTTTGAATGACCTTCTGTGCTAATGCCGTTTACAAAGACGTTTGACACTGCAATGTCTCCTAATGACGGTAATTGCATTACGCATGGCTATGGTATATGAACATTAGCCAATCTGAATACTTTGAAAGACTTGGTTTGCAGTATGACTATTACTTACTTTTCATGCTTATACGCAACAGTTGGGCTGTGGGAAAGAGAGAAACTGTGAGAATCAACTTGATACATATTAAATAGCCAAGTCAATATATGCACGTGATTCGTGGGCTTTGAGAACGTGACCAGAAAATCAACAACTGTTTTCCCATGCCATTTTATTTCCATGTCATATACTTGATCACCTATTATATAATAGACAACCTTTCTTTTAAGTTAAATATATTTTATAAAAATAAAGCAATATTTTTAATAGTATTTTAGTACATTTATTTAATAATTATATAATACTATTTAATGGAGGATGCTGTTAATTGTATTTTATAAAAAAAGACAATTATATCCAAAGCTTATATTATAGTGTCATAAAGCAGATTAAGTTGTCAAGAGACTAAATGGCTGGGCATCAAGCCAAAAAAGAAAATTGGAACAGACAAGCATACCATCAAATACCTTCAAATTGTTCTATTCAATAATGGCATTGAATGAGTGGTCTATTTTTTATATCGTCTTATTAGAACGGTATCCTCTGCTCTTTCGGAGGGAATGTATTGCAATTGAGATTAGTAATATATATATATATATATTGTGCTAATATTTGTGTGGGCCAAATGTCTAGAGAATCCAACATCACTAGTCATAATATAAGAATATTCTCTGCAATATAGGGCTGAAAAATAGATTTCTTGTCAAACCTAAATAATACATTTACCTTTTTTAAAAATGGGTTATTATTGACCTTTCTATATATATTATCATTTGATAAAATTCATAAACATTAGGACAATGGTGAATGTATATCGGATTTTATGAGATGTTATGAGGCTGTGTCTACAATAAAAAACCTGGTTTACAAAGACCACATTTTCTCACCCCTAGATACAAAAGCTATTTATAAAAGCCCATTAAAAGTACTGGCGTGAATAGTATTGTCTACAATTAGTGTATATCAATGCTCAGAGGATCTTTGATCCGAGTTTATATTGGTGCGCAACATAGAGACATCTAATAGTAACGGTCCGACAGTCAAACTCTCCCAAATAACATGACAATGATGTATTCTTATTATTCTCTTTCAATATCAATCTTCTGATTCGAATCACACAATTGTTTACCAAATCAAAAAGAAGGTCTTTGGCAAACGAAAGAAGCTTTAGATTACCAAAAAAAAAAGTCTGATCATTTAAATTGCTCTTTATAAGACCTCACATTCTTCCCTTCCATTCAAAACTGGCTTACCTAAAACAATTGTCCAAAGAACTACAAAAATATAAAGACAGACGTATACTGGATCTTTGGAAAAGTGAAAGACAATTGTAGAATCATAATGAACAAAATTTACGCCATCTTAAATACAAATATGAAAGAATCATAGATCTACACTTTGAGAGCTAACGGTCACAATCAGATACACAATAGGTAATTGCATCCAAGACTACTGTCTGCCGTGCCATTTGTAGAATAGAAATGACATCTTGTTGCGCTGTATTTAAGCCAGAGTTATGAAAAAGGTACAATAGAAAGCTATTAGACTTTGTTCATCACTTTATTTAAAAAAAAAACAATCAGCAAAAGGATCATGTCTAGAGCGATAAATCTAGATTCACACTTCTGCCCAAGGATAGAAACATAAGAATGTGGGGATTTCCAGTAGAAAAGTTTAGGAAATACTGAATTATGATAAGACTGCGAATTGTGATAGTTTAGTGATGGTGTTGGTCTGTGCGCGGGCAGGAAGAGCTGGGATTTTGAAAACTATGATCAACACTCTCAGCCATAAGAATATGTGGCCTTATCTTGGGCGTATGGTAAGGTAAGAGTACCAACTCCAAAAGACATTATGTTGTGTTTTGCAGCTCATGAAGAATAAAAGAAAAGTACCTGTTAAAATATAGAAGAGGAATTGCATGTAAATATCAAGTCGTATAGATCAAATGAAGAAGGCAGGTGATGGCTCAACAAAATATAGAATTTCTTTAATAAACACTCTTTTTATTATTGAATATCATATCTTTCTGCTAATGTGTTTCTAGGCATTTTTATTGACAACAAGTGTGTAGAATACGACGAGAGAGTTGAAAAAAATATATCTTCTTAATTTTGCACATATTGAATCGACCCGTTACTATGGGAAGGAGTCTGTACTATGATGAAATCCATGCAGATCGCACTTTTAAACTGTAAATCCCAACATACAGTTTGGATTTTGTGTTCCTTATTGTAGGAAATTAAATTAAACTCTAGTATGAATAAATGGATCAATAAAAAAAAAGGTACCGCATTTCAGCTGCAGAGACACTCGTGCGATTTATTACTTATTTTGTAGTCCAGCCTACACACAACTATCTAGTCCATGCCTTATTTGTTTGTTTGTATGGGCGCGAATGCTTTTGACTTTCTATAATCATTTATGCCTGCAGAAAAGAACAAATATTTGTGTATAAAAAAAAAGGTGATTGTATTTGGTTGATTTTATTGTGATTACATGGTCAATTCCTAAATAAAGCAAAAAAATAATATTATTACCACATTTGTCCCCTTGCAAGATCAATTACTACTTACCATGATGGCATTGACGATGTCGTTGTTGTTGTTCTTCAGGGCCTTAATGGCCTTGTTGCGAGAGACATTGGCCTGGGTGATAACCAAATCAATATCCTTCTCATCAGTACCCTCAGCGCTGATCTCTTCCTCCTCCTCAACCTCGGCAACCTCGGCAGCAGCGGGGACAGCAGCAGGGGCCTCAACCTCACCAGAGGCAGCCTCGGCAGCGAGCTGCTCGGCGGCGGCGGCCTGAGCACGGGCAGCCATGTCCTCAACCTGCATCTCACCAAAGACGATGAAGGTGTCAGAGTTCATGCTCTGGTAAACCTCGGGCTTAGCAATAGCATAGATGATCTACAGTACAAAGGTGAGGAACTCTGACTTATATATATATCTTGGATCCAATTCCAAACTTACACCTCTGGCACGGGTGAAGGTGACACGGTTGATACCAGCGACGCGCTTGAGGCCAAGACCAAGGATGGCCTTGCGTGCCTTCTTCTCACCACGGGACTGGGGAGAGTCAACAATGACATCCTCCTCGAGTTCAAGGGGAACTTCCTGGGTGGTCTCCTCGACTGAGACGGGCTTTTCTTCAACGGGAGCGGACATCTGTAATGACAATGTTAATGACTTTGGCTGGTTTCTTTGTTCGCTCTCAGTATACACACATACATATATGTCTATAAATCTACATGACTTTTCTCTCTTTACCAATCTATCTACCCATCTATCTATCCATCCATTCTTTCCCCCCACCAAGAATCATTTCTGACTTACGATGCTTGGGAATAGAGAAAGGGGGAAGATCTACTTGGGACCGGGCCTGGATTTCAATGATAGGATCTCTCCGGCCCACATCCAAGGAGACAGCCAAGGGGGAGGGTGCCCAAGTTTGCGGAGTTGTAAATGAGTTGCGTCACAGGCTAGTTGGCCGCGCAACTGTCGCGTACGTAGGTCCTGCTGGAATCCTTGTCGCCTTGTAACCTTTTTTACTTTACATAAACTCGGCATAATCATGGAGTGTCTATTTGGAATTACAGGCAAGGACTTTGTCCTTGTTGCTGCAGACACAGTCTCTGCCCGCAGCATTGTCGTTATGAAGGGCACCGAAGACAAATCGCGCCAACTCAACTCCAAGACGATCATGCTCTACACAGGTGAACCAGGCGACACAGTTAACTTTGCAGAATACATTCAGCGCAACATCAAGTTGTATGGCATCCGCAATGGTATTGAGCTCAGCCCAAAGGCCACTGCAAACTTCACCCGTCGAGAGCTCGCCGACTCGCTACGAAGCAGAGTAAGCATATTATTCAAAAGAAGAAGATGAATTGTGGGGATTGGAATTGTGATGTCTGACTGTGATTGTCTATAAGCATCCTTATTCGGTCAACATGCTCATTGGTGGCTACGATGTAAAGACATGCAAACCAGAGTTGTTCTGGATCGACTATCTTGGTGCCATGGCATCTCTTCCTTTTGCTGCTCAGGGCTATGGTGCCTACTTTTGCACGTCACTTATGGATCGCTACTACCGACCTGACATGAACCTTGAGGAAGTCAAGGACTTACTCCGCAAATGTATTCAGGAACTGAAGACAAGATTTATCGTCAATATGCCGCATTTTAAGGTCCAGTTGGTGAATAAGGATGGTATTTCGGAGCTGGAGCTGTAAAAAAAAAAGAAAAAAAAGAAAACCAGATTCAAGCCTTAGTTTGGTCGGTACCTTGATTGTCCCCGCCTCTCTTTCTCCCTCTTTCTACAATATGAAGTTTGACTGTCTCTATTTTTGGCCCTGTATGAAAGATGGCTGCTAGTGTGTTTGTATTTGATTTTTATATTGGGGGGGTTTCATGCTGATCTTTCGTCCAGGATTTTCTCGAATCCCTCTGCAATATTCTGTCTGGCCTGTAGAAGAGGAAAAAGGGGAGATGAGAGGACTGGAATGGCAGGATAGATTATAGATAGTTACCAATTCACTTGCAGGCTTGGTTGGGTTGAGGTAGCCCATCATAAAGTTGGTGGCCACCCACTTGTTCTTGACTGTACCCATCAATTTGCCCTGTAATTCTCATTAGACTCTGTACATAAGCAAACCCCAGACCTTACCTCATACTCAATCACCAATTCTCCATCGGCTGTCTTTGTAAAGATGAACTCGGTGTCTTTTTTGATATTTGCATTTGCAAAACTTCCCTTGAACTCCTTTATGCCATCCAGAATATTTCTTTCTTCATCCTCTGACATGTCCTTTGACTCGGCACGCATTCGCTGCAAGAGTGATCGAGTAAAGCCATCACGCAAGTGCTGTGTGTTGGTTGCACGCACAGGAACTAGACATTACAAACCATTGAGTTGGATTTCTAGCCAATCTCGCTTAATTTACCAACGCGAATCGAGAGATCAAAAGGTGCCTTTAACAACGACAGCGCCATATCCTCTTTTTCCAAGAACGAGGCCTTGTCAAAATTCTACCATTTCCAAAAAAACAACAACAATCAATGATTATAAATATCCGCGTCTCAAGCTCTGCAAACTTACTTTCCAGCCTTGGATCTGTTTCAGAGCACCAATATCTTGGCTACGCATATAGAGTCCGAGCACATAGACATTGATGTTGAGGAAGCTCACCTGGCGAGCACCCAATCCAATCAGTCTCTTCCACTCGGTGCCATGGTTGAGAAAGATGGGAAATGAGATGTTTGAGCTAGGATCTATTGTATGTGTCAAACATCAAGTCCAGCTATTCTCAAACAAACGGCAACTTGCCTTCAACTGACCCAGCAAACGAATTGGTTGGTGCTTCTGCATAAACCGGAGTAGCCAAATTCCAGGCTGTATATGCAGTTGTGGCTGCTAATCCAGTGACTGCCAGTACAGCCGTCTGTCGAGTTGGACGCCATGAATGCTAATCACAATGTCAAATTGGTGTCTTGTTGTAGGCCACCAGCCCTACTCATTGTACCTTTGAAGCAACCGACGCATACCCTCTGCACACCTTGGGGCGTTGGCTGGCAATAAGACGACCAAGAGGTCTGGATGCATGTACAATACGTTGCATGGTGTAAAAGTTGAAAAATAATATTTGAAGCAAGGGACTTTTTCACATTTATTTGGTTTTGATGTCCGACGTTTGTTATAGCCATGGCAATATAAAAATAAAAATAAAATAAAATAAAAAAATTATGCCGTTACCATGACAATTGATATTTTCCCGAGGTATAAATTCACCATGGCCAATTTAGAATGGCGATTGTATCCAAATTCGACTTTTTGGTATTGAACCCCTTGGGCAGCCATATGAACATGTAATAAGGAGGCAAGATATCCACATTCCAAGCATAATATGCGTCTATTGGTGGTTATGCTTTCTTGGTTCATCAGAAAATGCGAATTGAAAGAGCAATTATTGCCAACCTTGATCGCCTTTTGACGGGAAAAAAGCAATGAAATTTGATAAGTTTCTTTCTGACCTGGGGGTGTCGGGAATTCGCGCATGGTTGTGACTCTCTGAATCTGTTTTGTCATTTGTTGGTTTGTGGACAGGCCAAACGCTCCATACACCCACAAGATCGCCATGTCATTTCTTTCATCCATCCGGGCCATTACCTCTGCCACACGTCCAATTCCCACACGCGTCGTGGGCCAGACCACACGTCGGTTCTTGAGCACCACCCGTACAAAGACAAAGGTGGTTGATCGCGAGCTTCCTCCTGCTCCCAAATCCCGAAAGCCAATGATCATTGGCGGTGCATTGGTTGGCGCTGGTGTCTGGGCTGGTGTTCTCGGCTATGCCATGAACTACCAGCGTCTCTCGAGCAGTATCGTAAACGGAACTCTGTTTATGGTGCGCTACGACCCTCGCATTATTGCACTTGTGGGTGATCAGGTTGATTATGCAGACAGCACACCCTGGATCTCTGGTTCAGTCAACCATCTCAAGGGAAAGGTCGACATTGGATTTGATGTAACAGGAAAGACAGGTAAATAAACATTGATAATCAACAGAGAATGGCTTGTTGACCAGAATGTAGGTGAACGTGCCCGTGTTCATTTCGAGTCTGTTCGTTCGGGCCACAACTGGAAGACCATTGAGTTTACTGTGACCCGCCTGAGTGATAACAAGGTGGTTGATATTGGCCACCATGAGCTATCTGAAAAGGGTGGGCCAGTGGTAGCTGGAATTGCTTAAGCTTTACGGGCATTACAAGAATCTTACCCCCCTCTCCTAGACCACAAATATAATATAATGAAATGTACTCAAGCTTATATCCTCCAAAAACAGACAAATAGACAATTACTAGTGTAAACTATAATTTAGTAGAAAGTGTTGGGATATGCTCTTTTAAGAATCTTGCTACTTGTAAGACCTGGTCATCTTCAAACGAGTGTGCTAATTCAGGGTACTCGTAAAACACGGCATTGTATCCCATTGCTTTCATATGATGAAAGGACAATGCACCATACTTTGAAGGAATCACAAGATCTTTGCTCCCATGAAGCATCAGGATAGGAGTGGACTTCTTTACGGGCTGGCCAAACTAGTATAGAGGGTAAATACAGAGAATATTCAACAAAAGAATACGACTTGCCACTTTGATTTGGTTCTTTCCAACAAGACAGCCGCTACAACCAATGATTCCTCCAAGAGCATGGTGGCTGAATAGAGCTGTGAGCAAAGATATTATACAGCCTATTTTCAACGTATTAAGAATAAAGCTTATTGGCAATAAAAATTGGCAAAAATTGGTCATTTTTACCCTGTGAGAATCCTCCTAGAATAATCCGTTGAATAGGAATTCCAGCCTTGATCTCATTTTCAATCAATGTATTGACTGTATGCCATAATTCCAAAAGAAGTATCAGACATTCTGCATAAACAGGCTGTTTTATTATGCCTACCCTTTGCCACAGACTCCTTCATACTGTCCGAGTCTATATGGTCAACATTATTGTCAAACGAAAAGGTACTGACATCAAACCAGGCCGGCATTTCTATTCCATCATAGCACGAAATAGATCTGACAGGTCTATAAAAGTTTAATAAGTATATTGCCATTATATTGAGATGACTTACGCATTAGGAAAAATCCACTTTACATGAGGAAACTGTTTGCCAAGTTGGCTTGAAAGGAATAGCCAACTCACTCCACTGTCTCCTATGCCATGTAGCCAAATAACGGTGGCAGTGTGGGTTTGAGTAGGTAAGGATTCCTCTGTAGTCATGGTGATTAGGCCTCCTTGCGAACGTGAAAAGGACTTGCCGCTTGATTTGGCTGGTTATCAAATTGAAAACGATTTCATATAAATAATAATACATATTCCCCTCATTTTCTCCCTGTAAGACACAATGAACCAATATGGCACTTGTACATGTTTCAAAACGGTAGTACAGTGTGGATTTGATGGTCGCACTGAATTAGGCATGTCCAGCTTCCTTCAAGGTCAAAGTATTGCTGATATCCAAACACTTGGCTTTAAATCAACAATAAAGTATTGATTATCTTTACAATTTGGCCTTGTTCCCAACAAGGAAAACCCACGCTCTTTCTTATTACTCTCTGCCGATCTTCTCTTGCTGCTCCCTTTAATCAAACTCCCTAAACAAAATAGAATGATTGTATCCATTTTAACCGTGAATTCGCCCCTTAAAGAGCTGTATATGATCTTGTTTCGATAGATAACGTATGCCTCCAACTACTAATCATAAACCTGTTAAGCAGAACATGACCAATAGATAACAAACCTTGGCCGCGAGTGCCAATGTCAGTTCCAATGCCAGTTCCAGTGACAATTCCAGTGCCAGTTCTCAGTATCAATACAGATAGAAGAATCTCTTTACCTTTTCCAAAGGTCCAATGGTAAACAACAGTTTGATAGCAATCGATTTTCTTGGTAGATTCTACTCGTGTTGACACGTTTTTTTGTTCTCTCGAAAAATATCATTTAACTCTAGACGTTTCGCCCGAGATCCTTTTCATTTTCTCTTTTGCTTTTCAAAAAAAAACTTCTTTATAAACTTCTTTATAAACAAACCAAAGCTTTATAGTACTTTATGCAATTGCGGATCGGAAAGACCAAAGAACGATCGATGCCTGGGGATCAACAAGGGTTCTGGCACCTAAAGAAACTCGCTCTAGGAAGAACTTTTAAAGAAAGTACAGACTGTTTGCCAGAGACCGGTACGCCTACTCAATAGATAGGCCCTTGATACTCAATATCTCATGGTCTCAACATTCTCTAATCTAGATCGATCAAGAGACAATGGACACACGACACAAAGCATGAAGCCCAAACTGTCCAGGTAAGTTTTTTTTTTAAAAAGGCAATGGGCCTTGTGGGTCTCCTGCTATTAGATATTTTACTTTGACAGATCATATTGTATTCTAAATTTATGCCATCTTTATTTTAGTACGATATTCTCGCAACGCCATCAAGGTAAGGCAATCTGGTTATTGTTTCTCCTTAAAGACCCAGATTTCCTCCCAGAAATATAATGTGCATGTCTGTGGGGTCTATCATTGTCCTTGACCTATTTATTTATTTATTTATTTATTTGTTTGTTTTGTTTTTTCTTTAAATATATATAAAGAGTTTGAGCTTTCTTCCAACGCTTGTTTCGACTCTGAAGCAAAACCAACAATGATACGTTCGGCCACAAGCATGCAAAATATCCACACCTACGCAGAACGTCCGTCTCAGCGACAGGGCGCCGATCCGCTAGACATAAAAGCATCTAGCCGACCACGTCCATTGTCATATTCTACCGGTACATCCGCAGGTCTGTCTCCTACCTTGGTCAGAAACATCAGTACCAATAAAAACCAACGCTCAATTCATCGTACAGTCACTCCACGCTCACAGCAGGACCCCAAGACCCAAGAAGGCCTCTTGCGCTCTTCAGAGGACAATCGTCGAGTCAACCGGCACTCCTTGACTCCTCGGGTGTCCAACAAGCCACAGGTCCATGGCAACATTGAAGACTTTTTTGAGCTTGACAACGGGCCTCAGCGACAGGTTTCCAGACCCCCGGGTGTGCCATGTGAACGGCCGGGAAAAGCGACTAATGGGACCAAAGAAGGAGTATCGCGATCATCCATGTCCGATCTTCCAGATCGGCGTAGAAATGCATCCGAGTGCCAGCCATCGGGGGCAGTGGCACAGGAAACACACTCTCGATCTGACAAGGCAAGTGCTGGCCCAGTTCCTACCAGTTCGCAGAGCTCAGGCCTCTTGTCTCGCACTTCAAAGCAGGCTGACCAAGCACAGCCAAAGGTTCGCAACCTGCGGTCAGCTGCCTCGTTTGCTTCCTTGCGTCCGTCCCAGCAGACTCCTGCCGCTCGTCTTAGCCCCAACCGATCGCCTCCTCCTCCTCCTCCGCCACCACAGCGTATGGGCAGCCGCCAGACCTTGCCTCCAAAGACACACCAGGAAAAGGCACAAAACAACCGACTCTTGGCCCAGACTTCCCGCCGAGACAGTACCGATACCACGTCCACTGTATCCTCCTTTTCGTCTTCGTCGTCTGATGCCAGCCAGCGCAGTATTGCACCTAAGCAAGGCGGGCCAATCTATCAGTACAGGACTACTGAGGACGAAAGATCCGCCTTTGCCTCGGATACCGAGCCATCTTCCTTTGAGCTCTATGGTGATTGTGGAGATTATCACAAGCCAGAGAATATGGAGCGCAATACCCCGAGCGATGACGAGAACCAACTCGAAAACAGCTTTAGTGTCGAGTACTGGAAAGACAAGTTACACAAAGAGCAGGCTACAGTCAAGGCATTGCAACGCCAAAAACAAGGCAAGTGTAATATGGATTGATTATGATGAATAGGTTTATTTACAGTGTTTAAACATTAGCCTGCAACAAGGACATTAGTTTCCTGAGCCAGTCTGTAGATTCCCTAGCATTGGAAAAGCAAGAATGGATAAAGCGGTTTGAAGCAGAAAAGGTATGTTGATATAAAGACTAGCCTAGGAACCTTATTGACCCAACCTTTTTTATATATGTGTATATATAGACACAGAAAGAACGCCTTCAAGATGAGATCTTGTCGGTTAAAGACAGCCTTACGGTTGCTAGCGAGCAAGTCAGACAAATGCTGATCGAAAACGAGGCCTTGAAAAAACAGGTTGAGCAGGTGTATGGAGACCCATTCAAGACTTCAGTAGTTGGGCCTGCGTCTTCGTCCTTGTCAGCCATAAAGTCCCAGCTTCGTTCCTCGCAGGTCCAGGCACGTACTCTAAAGGCAACCCTGGAGCAGTTCCTGCGTCTTGGAGATGGCTCAGAAGAGCAGTATGCCGTACAAGAGACCCCCAAGGCAGATCCTCTACCAAATGAGCCCTTGGACCAGGTTCCAGAAAAGGTGACCTCGGGTGAAGACACAGATCTGGCTGGAAATGACTTGGATATTCTTTTAAGGGATCTTGTGCTTGAAAAAGAGCTGGTTAGTGAATGCTGTGTTACGATGGATTAGATGGCTAATATATTGTATTAGCTTCAAGCAGAGTACAGCAAGATGCCTGTCACGGGTGCCAATACTCTTACACGTCGACGCAGAGAAGAGCTGGAGAGTCGACTAGACGAGGTTGATTCGCATATGAGCAAGATTAAGCTTAGGATGAGAAACAGAAACTCTTCCCAACGAGAGAATATACTAGGTTAAAAAAGTGGGCATTTATGAGTGTATGTGGGTGTTTATTATTATATATAGGATATAATAATAATAATAAAAATATTTATAAAATATAATAATGATTGATTGTATAAAGGAAATGCTCTACATGACATAGTAAAGAGACGAAGATGGTGCCTTTACAAACATCCAACGATCTCTTACTCCATTCATGCCAGTACTGCTAGAATAAAGAGGTAGCTGGTTGGACAGCATATTATCCATGCCAAATGTTGAGCAGTCTTCAGAATGGGGTTCCTGGCTTTGGATCTCCAAGGGACCCATTCCAAAAGGACTAAAGTAGCCCTTTTTATCAAGCGACCGGTCGCTTCCCACTGGCAAGAGTGGTTTGGCATTCAGATGGTTGGTTGATCTAGGAAGAACTCCACAATTGTTTTCCCAACGGACTGCACCGCCTGTCCACACACGTACCAAGTTCAAGAAACGTTCCTTGTCTTCATCTGTAATACTAGGTGCCTCTATTTCAGGAGAATGATCTTTTGATCCACAAGTGTCAGTATTCTCTTCAATGCACCTCTTCTCATCAGGGGTGGGGGATTCTATCGTTCTCTTGGGAAACTGACGAGCAGAGATATTAGACACTCGGGTGGGAAGAGGATTTCCCGCAGTACTCCGGGGTCTGCTCGAATGGGGTGAGCTGCCCAGATGGTGTTTTTTGATGGCGAATGAAGACGATCTACGCTTGGGGACCAAGGCCTTTAGTCGCTCAAACTCTGGATCACACGGCTGGGTTGTCATGCTGTCTTCTTGAGTAGGTTGGGCAAATACTTCTTTGATCAAATGAGGATTCCCCCAAGGAGAGCTAGTTGGGTGCTTGGCCAGGTCAGGTGCATTGGTTGCAAGTGTAGGAAAGTCTTCTATTGTGTCAGAAGGTGGCAATTTGGTGAGGTCTATACAGCTATTGTTTCGCAGGGTCTTTGCAGGTCGTTTGGCGTCGGTTCGATGCTCATGGCTGGTTGTCGCGTGCCGAGAAGTGTGGCCAAGACTTCTGGGTGAAGGTGAAGATGCTGATGGACGTGGTGAGAGAGAACTATCGTCAGACTCAACTGAAAACAAAGAGATGAGAGTTGGGTCCTGTTTGAAATAATCATTTTTTTTATTTTATTTTTAGTTTGCAAGCCATGCCTACCTGCAGTTCTTTGGGTTAAAAGAGACTTTTTAGTAGAGTCGGTTGGACATATATCCTTTAAATCGCTATCTCTGTGGGTTCGCTTTCCAAAGGAAGAAAATGCAAGTGAAGTTGTCCTCAGGCCGGGTTTCTCGGTAGGAGAAAGTATCCAGCTTGGGGCAAACACATAGGCAGCTGGACTAGCTGACCGGCTGCGTATCGATAGTCGCTGGTCTCTCTCTGGCAGGTGCCCAGAGAGCGGATGTTCTGGATTTTTTTTCGAATCAAACACTTCATCCACTGGTACCATGACAAATGAAGCAAGTGGATCGTTCCGGTAACTCTCGTACAGGATGCGCTACTGCAAAAGGCAATATAGGACTGATGCCAGTGTGAATAAGAAAGGGCAGATTAAGGAAAGGGAAGAGTATTAAAGAGAGTGCAACAAGAGCAATTTAAGAAATGAACCAAAAAATAAAAAGGGCTACAAAACAAGACACAATTCAAGGTAAAGTGAGCCGAGATATAAGTAAGAGATGAAGAGGATTCGGATTGGCTCTCTTAAAGGGGATTGCAATGCACTCAAGAGAATGGCCACTTGCCAAAGGTGAATAAGTGTTTGCTATAGACTAATTAAAAGCAAAGTGACGGTGTATTGTAGCTGTAGAATAAAGAGAAGAAGAGGATCATAAAGAAAAATAAAAATATATAAAAAGATTGGCCCATTTCTATTTACACCTTTTTTTATATGGATTTATACATAATGCACGTATTTGCTTTCTTGTTGCGTCATTGAATGCACTCTGTACAATGACCTTTACTAAATGGCCTACTGAAAGACCTTTTAATTCCTAAATTCAAGGTGCATTTATCTTCTTCTTCCATTTATATATACATGTGTGTATCTAAATACACTGCTACACAAACTACTGATTTATTTTTTTAAAATTACCTGTATAGATTCAAGTAGCCAGTCTTTACATCGCCGACTAAACGTCATCCAGCTGCGTCAACAAAGACCAAAATCCCCCTACCAAAAATTTCTTTCCTTTTTGTATCTCATGTCACTTCGAGCAATCCAAACAATCCGGCCTCATCTCAAGCCAAGCCAACCAATTCTTGGTCTGGCTGTCAGTCGTCTGTCTGGAAAACAGGCATTTGGATACTCTACTTCTAGCGAATCCGAAAGACTTATTCCCACATGGGATGACTACTTTAAGCTGCGCAAGAAGCGTCGCATGTTTGAACTTGCTGCCTATCCTCCCAGCACAATCCTTCCAATCATCACCACAGGCGCATATTGCATGAATCTCCAGGTCGATCCTACCGAGACCTACCTTGGCCTCGATCCCGTCACTGGCCTTGGTCTTCTCACTCTCAGCACAGTAGGCTTATTACTCTTATTGACAACAGCAATGGACAATTGAAATATTGAATGTTTATCTAATAGGGTTTCTTTGGTCTCTTGCTTGGTCCTCTTTTTGGTGACGCTCTGTTCAAGCTGACCAACCGCAAAATGATTCCTGAAATGGAGATTCGCGACAAGGCTTTTTATGAACATATCAAGAACAACCGTGCCGATGCTCGACTCAACTCTATCCGTAACCCTGTTCCTGACTATTATGGAGAAAAGATCCAGTCAGTGGCTGATTATCGGGCATGGTTGAGAAAGCAGCGTGAACATTATAGAAAGGGAGTGTTTGGTGGAAATGTAGAGGATGATAACTAGATCTTGTATAAATTGCATTCAGGACCCTTGTGCCTTTATTTTTATTTTTATTTTTTATATATTTGACTATATGCTATCATTGATTGGAGAACAAGAGAAAAGAGTATATTTTGCTGGGTGATACAACAGAGTACAAAAGAGGTCCATGGGATATTTGGCACACACGCTTTCATAGTAGTTAAATTGGTCTTGAGCCCAAAATTCATTCAATCTCGCAACACTCTTTTTTTTTTTTGTAAATTAGCATTGACTATAGACCAGCAGCCAAATTGTACTGCAATTGTAGGAAATATAATGCCCAACTAGTTGAACAAGAAGTACAGTTTGAGAAATCAATTGAAGAATCTTTTTGTGTTTGTTTGTTTGTTTCAATATATGATCTCAATATTATTTAAATTTCCTGTTGTAAACTCGATTCCATGTGATTTTGTTTTTACAAAAAAAAAGTTCTGGTGGCTATATACAACCAGTATAATTTATACAAAATAAAAATTCTAGTTGGTACAGAAATGCAAAATTGTACCTTTCAGGAACAAGATTTGGATAATAATATATTTTGTGCATATTTGACTCTTTATAGCTGGATTATCATGTTGAATAGATGACTCTTGTGCCAACGCACCAATATATATATATATTAAAAGAAGGTGCTCAGAAGAGTGTATTGAATCATTTTTATCTAATCCACATTACAGCTCTTTTAGACTTTGATATTATTCTTGATAAGTATGTTTTGGCCCAAAAAGCACAACATTTCAATCTGAACATTATACCCATGCAAACAGCTGTTTGTATTCTGTGCGGTTAAATATCGGTCTTCGTCCAAACCCTTGCCTTGTTATAGGAATATATTATGATTAGCCCTATTCTCTAGCCATCATAGGGTAAAATACTGGGGATAAAAAGTTGCTAGAAATCTTCTGCTGCTGCTGCTATCTCTATCTTGTCATTATTCATTTTCAACCTTTAGCTTTTATATATTTAGATTCTGTAATGCTAGATAAAGAGCTATAAACAGTCGACACAGTAATTTACTTCAATTGAAATTATATATTGGTCAAAAGACATTTGTATAGCTCTTTATCCACTCTTAAATCTCATAAAATATCAACGACTATTGACTCGGTACTCTATTTTTTATTTACAAAAGTATAGAAAGGATTATCTGGTATATCAGGATTGTCAATCAATATTTTGATCCTATAATGATAAGCATCTCTATGGAATTTCCCCTTTGATTATTTTAAATATCCCTCTAAAACTAGGTGACTTTATTTATACACATTTCTAGCTGCTAGAAATAAAGTCGTTTTACAATTCTCTGGTTTTAATATGCTTATAAAAATATATATCACCAAATTGATTTACGGAAGGTTCTTTACAATCTCATTGAACAACCACAGCTTTCGTTTTTTGATAATCGGTAGTGGGTTGGGTTCGGTGTATAGCTGAATCGTCTTTTTTCCAGTGACATCCCAGACTGTGACATATTCGAATTCTCTGCCTTCAATATTCACCTTGACTTTGATGCTGTCCAAACCAAAATGCATCTTCATAGCCATTACATTGTATTTAGCCCCTTTTCTTGTGTCGATTGGAAATTCAGTATCGAATATGGACACCAGGTCAATCTCTTTTGTAGTAGGATATTCAGGAACAGGCTCATCACTATCATTGGCATACAAGGCTAATGATACATTTGGTCAATTGAACCACTCGGATGATTACAAAACTTACATATAATTGGAAGACTGTTCTTGTTCCAAGCAATCTTCTTGGTGATCCACACATTTTCTTTAACCGGCTCGCCTTTCCTTATACAAACGTAGAACTTGTCGTTTGGGTTCTTTCTATCGCTTTCGTCGGATGAATCATCGGGTGAACATAGCTTGATACCATATGTGCGGCGCAGAATACGCTGGGTAATTCTAGTTGGCTTTTGGGCAAACAAGATGGATCCTTCTAGCACAGCCTTACTTCCGTATCTAATCATCTTGAAATACTTGACTCGATCCTCAAATGTCTTTTCAATTCGGTTTAAAAGATATTTCGACTGCCCAAACCCACCGGTTATAAACATAGCATCCAGGTTCCTGTCTCCAAGTTGTTCAAACTGTTTCTTTATCATTTCAACAACTTCATCGACTACCGGATCAAATAC
The DNA here is from genome assembly GCA_022702545.1 of Phycomyces nitens. NCBI lineage: Eukaryota > Fungi > Mucoromycota > Mucoromycetes > Mucorales > Phycomycetaceae > Phycomyces > Phycomyces nitens. Next base: position 890,125 of record JAHRBC010000001.1, read on the forward strand.
TTTTGTACGAATTTCCTCCAATGTAAAGAATTGTTCGTCATTGATATCCGGATGTCCCGCAAGAAGTTCTGTATTAATCCTATCCACCCATCTATCCATTCTTTTCTTTTTCCTATCGCCAAACCAGGGCTGTATAGAATATAAACATGTCAGTTGTCCTGTAAAATATCTCTATAATCCAAGATAGAGAGTGGTGGCTATTTACCTTTAATCCTCTACTAAAATAATCTTGAACGATTCTTAATGTATAGACACTGAATCCAGGGTATCCAGACACACGCTCTCTCAACAAACTCTCGAATCTAGCATCCAAAAAGGTAGACCCACATGTGCTGCCTGTACCCATTATTATTTCTTTCAGGCCAATTGATTCGGTTGAATCGTCTTTCTCAAAAGTAGCAATGTCCACGGTTCCTCCACCAGCATCACATATCATGTAAATACCACCATTAGTAAGCTCTATCTCTGGAGAAACATGTTCAGCATACAATGCAGCCGCAACAGCTTCATCAACAATCAATAGTCTCCCAGGCTCATCGTCTTTTTGAACAAGTCCGGCCAGTATGGCAGCCTCTCTCATGATACCCTTGGACTGTTCGGACCACATAGTTGGGACAGCCATACAATATCTGTACCTGGAAGGATCAGAACATTCGGTATATTTTTCAACCACATCTTCATAGATATCTTTGCGCATATCACTGAAATAATCAGCAATAACTATGGTGAAATGTTAATAATTCATACTTTAATTTTCAGATATCCACAACCCCAAATCTGACTCTTGCCTTGTACTGGAGTCCTGTTTGGTGGAAGTGGTGGGAGGTCCTTTTTAACAGTTCTGTCCAGCCATAGCTTTACTCTGGTTACACTGTGCCCAGAGTCAGGGCAAGTTTTTAATGTGCGGTCAGCAGATATTCCACATTCAAAAGCTTCTTGTAACTTTGTATAAAATATCATTGACGGCATGTCTTTGTTATGCCAAAGCTCTCTCCCTATACTATACAGAATACAAGAGAGTAAGTCTTTGGAGCAAATAAATGACCCTTTGAATATATAATCTAGCTTATCTTGAAAATTCAAGTATAACGATTCTCTTGATATCCAAAGAAAAGACCGAGACAATATCTTACACAGGAGTTTCATCAGGAAGATTATTCTTTAATTTTATGCCAATGTATCCCGAGAAAGTGGTTCCAAAGTCTAACAGACACAGTCAATGCTCATTTGATACATGTAATTACGGAGTTATGAGGACATTTACCTATGGCAATAAGAGCACTATAGTTATCCAAGTCAAGTACCATTTATAAGATATATATATATATATGAATTTGAAAGAGGAATATCGAATGGACATGCAATTTATTTTATTTTATTTTATTTTATCTATTTTCAACTTTCTGGAATATATTTCCCGTACTTGTCGTACCAAAACACCCTCGTACCATAAGTAGGGATGGTCAGAAGGAAGTACTGTAATGTTGGACAGCTGTAGGATCCTTGGTATACAATGCGATATGAACTACTGGTCTGTTGAGAGGGAGGAGAGTTATATGCAACAGTAGGATAAATATTTATGCAATCCGCCCAACAATTATCAAGCAGCAAATTTGCACAGAAAAAAAAAGAATCCAATCTTAGCAGGTTTTTTGTTCGCAAGTCGTTGTAAAACCAGGCAGCATCGTAGTACAAATCAGATCTGATCTTCCGTTATCACTTTTAGTTGATATGATTGGATAAATCTCTATACTTTTTTAACCACCTCTAAAATATTTATTCTTATAAATTCGATGTGCAAAACAAGTAAAGAAGAAGAAAAAAAGTGGCTCTTTCTCTGACAGGTATGTTATTTTTTTAAAAACAGTCAATATATGATAACAAACGCGTCAGAAAACTAAAATCATATTCTATTTACAACTTGAAAAAAAGTACCTAAATGCTCAGCAAGACAACAAGCTATCAAGGATTCAAAAGGATTAACGCCGCTTTACAAAGGAAACAATTGAAGAACTTGCTCTGGAAATAACAGAGACTTCTTACACTGATGAAGACTTTGGTATTATTGAGACAAGCCTCAACGTTTACGGACAGTTTCTTGAGTACGAGTTGAGCGGAAACTCTCAAGAGTCCATCGAGTCCAAAAGATACATTTACAAGGGGCAGAACACGGTACTCAAGCTCGTAACACAGCACGAAAAGCTTGACTTCTTGGAAAAGGTTGACGACAAGGGGTTCCTGGAAGAAGTTCGAATGAGCAGAGACTCATTCGAAAAGCTTTACGAAATGGTCAGGGATCATCCCCTTTACCAGTACACAAGCAAATCGAGGCAAACTGATGTCAGGCTCCAGATTGCAGTTGTCCTGGAGAGACTGGGAAGCTGTGGAAATGGCTCATCCTGTGGCAGACTTGCTCGTCGATCCGGAGTTTTCCGTAAGTAATCTGCATTGTTACTTTCTATTTTCTGGGATTATTAGATTAATTTGATTGTTATGCACTTATTAGCAGGAAGCATCCCAGCATTTACGACTCGTTTCTTCGATGTGATCTTATCAATGAAAGATCAATTTCTTTTCTGGCCTGGCGAATTGGAGAAGGCTAAGATCGTCGAGGAGAACAAGAAGCAGCTTGGGTTCCCAGACCTTGTAGGATTCTTGGATGGATGCACCTTTTCTCTCGCCAGGGCACCCTCGTTCAGAAAAGACGAGCATTATAGCCGCAAGTCAGTATATTGCATCAATACGATGGCTATATGCGATCACGACAAGAAGATCCGGTATATCTCGACCGGATTCTTTGGGAGCTGCCACGACATGCGCGTGTAAAGAGAGACAAGCTTGGGGATGCGCACCGAAGGATACTTTTCGGATGACTAGTACGTCTTGGCTGATGGAGGATATATGGCTACAAACCATGTGGTCCTAATCTGAAAGAAGCTAAGAAACTAGCCGATGAGCATTTCAGACCAGAAGTTCAACACCTACATTGCCATGATGAGGATCAAGATTGAATACGCGTTTGGAATCTTGAAAGAGAGATTCTATTCTCTCAAGGCCATCCCAGTACAGGTCCAACGCAAAAAGGACATCAGATGGTGAATTCCTGGATTGAAGTGTGCGTCATCCTAAACAACTTTTTGATGGACCAAACAACCGACGAACTCACCATCAACATGAGAATGTACTGGGATGGTCTTGAGAGTGCACGAGTAGAGGCACTCGAGAATGGGGATGGAGAGAGTCCTGGTGACGACGACGACGATATTACAGGCACCATCACTGAGTCTGGCCGGGCCAAGTATGATAGGCTGAAGAGAATTGTGCTGCAACACAATGGATATGATCATCTTCTTGATAATTAACCATATATCTTTGTAATTTTTTCCTTCTCTTTTGCTCAAACTTATACATATAATAAAAATATTCAATATCCAACAAACCAAGGCAAAGGCATAATTGAAACACTTGGATAAAGACTAAATATGATATCCAAAATATATCATTCTATATCCATCTATCTGTAAAGGCTAGAATATTTAATTAAAAAAATATCAATGGTTTTGAGTTCCTTTATCACTCTCTCTTCAGACCAGCTAAACATTTTAGCCATCTCAAAGATAATATCCTTTTTTAGACGACGCATGCGATCCTCGTCCAAGGCAGCCATTTCCTTCTCCTGGAGTTCCCTGTCCAGAGCAAGTTTTTTAACAGCTTCCTTTTCCCAGGCTTGCTGGTAGGCGACAAGCTTTTCTTGATATTGTCTTGCAACTTCGCCAAAAGTTGTAATGTCCTTTTGTGACCTTTTATTGAACTCTTCTCCAAGTTTGGCCATGTCTAATGTTCCCTTCTGGGCCAGAGGCCTTTTCTTGAACTCTTCTCTAATTTCGTCCATGCCTAATGTTCTCTTCTGGCCCAGAGACCTTTTCGCGTCGCTGCTGCTGCTTGAGTCAAGAGACTCAGATACTCTCTCATCATCATCATCGTCTTCTTCGTCTTCAGATTAATTCCCAAACATCTTTTTAAGATCCACAGGATCGTCGCTGTTTCTGATTCCTTTGGACTCTGTAATTAAGGACTTCATGACTTCCCTCAACCGAGAGGATTTTGGGCAAATTCTATAGATACACTCTAAAATATATATATATAATATTTAATAGCTATTCAAGATGTTTTTTTTTTAATTTGCTTCAACTTAACCTTATAATCTTTTATATTTTTAGAAGCTCCTTCCTCACTTTGGACCCACTTTTCATAAGACTCACAAAATTCATTTGTGAGCAGGAATTCCAGTATTTTCTCAATGTCCAGAACCGATCTCTCATCATCTTGATAAAAGAACTCCTGGTAGCAATCCTCAATGACATCATACTTGGCAGTTCCGGAAACGTTTTTATCCTTGCGACCGCAAAGGTACTTTTTCAACTGCTTTCCTCCGTCACTGATCAAGATATAGAACAAGTTCGTATCATCGCCAATTCTCCAAGGGAGCATTTTCTCATTTGTATCTTGGTGAAAGGCATTGGTGTCGGTGTTATTCATTTTGAGAAATTGTCAGAAAGAAAGAAAAGAAAAGAAAAGAAAAGAAAGAAAGAAAGAAAGAAAGAAATGAACAAGACAGGATCGTTTAATATATATATATATATGTAGAAAAGTTTTTATTTCCAACTATACTGGTTGATGTACTGGCATTTTTCATTTTTTCTTATTTTTCTTTAATCATTTAAACACGTCTATCTCACAATCGAGCAACACAAAGGAGACAGTTTTCTATGGATATGCTAAGCTCTCCGACACTGAAAAAGGAATTCTCTTTGGGTTCCACATGGTTGGAATACCATTTGTTGAAATTCACAGACATTGTAATGTTTATAAAGAAACAGTACACCATATGAGACAAAAGTATTACATGAATAGATCTCTAGAGGATAAATCTCGTGAAGGCCGATCCAAGATTCACATCCTAGAGACGATTGTCGTTTGGGGATGATTATCAAGAGAAATCCCCATCAAACATTAGCTACGATTACAAATGACATGGAGGACATTATCAAAGTCTCCATTTCAAAAGCCACAATAAGAAATACTTTGCATAGCCTTGACTACAACTGGTGTGTTGCAATGTCAAAGCCTTTCCCAACTCTGGCAAACATGGCTGAAAGACAGAAATGTGGACGAGAGAAGATGAATCGAAAAGAATGGATGACTGTGATATAGAGTGATGAGTCTCACTTTACACTTTTTTAAAAGAGATGGACGGGATTATGTGTGGATGAGTTCTGACGAAAAGTACCTGCCCGACTGTCTTTGATCAAAAAAACCAGCGAGATGAAGGATTGGTAATGATGAGGGTATGCATTTGATCCAGAGGTGCTGTATTTCTAAACGGCAACATGAATGCAAGACAAATTCACGCTGCTCTATGATATGAAATATAATGAGATCGGCAGCTATCAATTCCAAGAGGACAATGGCACGCCGAATAAAGCAGCCATGTTAAAAACATGTAAAGATGATTTTAGAATAGATGCTCTTGACTAGCCATCAAAAAGGTCTGACTAAAGTCCAATCGAGAACATCTGGAGACTTGATAATGCCTTTATTTCTTTTGGAAAATGAGGTCTGACAAGCCTATTGATCTGAAGGAGGCTTTACAAGAAGACTAGAATATTGTAACAGTAGATGTTTGTAAAATATACTGTCTTTACATTGACGATCGGTTGGCTGTTTGTAATGAAAATAAATTCACACATTATTTATTAAACATAACCTATTTATTGTTACTGGAAACTCAATATCTTTTTAGTCTCTATGAATCTCAGGAATACATGTGAGCTTTATACCCTCAAGATATATGATTATTGATCTTATCGTCGGATATTAAAATCTTAAATATTTTAGTCTGGACCCTGTAGTTTCTGTCATTTTTTTTAATAAAACGTTCCTCTTTGTGACACTTGATAAAAACAAGTCTTGTTCTACAAAGAAAAATATTCTGTCAATTTTATCTTGCAAATGAAACTAGAATCAAAATAGGTAAGGATCAACGGAGTCTAAAGCTACCAGCTTTTGTATTAAGGATCCCTTGGTTTAACTCGACTTTACAACTTTTAGTCATCGGTTATCATTTCAAAAGTCTAGCTAGTGACAGCAATTGGCCTCATTTAGCCCTCTCGTATAGGATTATTATCTTGAGATGGAATGCATGCCCTAGAGGGGTTTCAGTAGGCTTTAAAGATTCAAATAAAAGCATCTAGTAAATATTATTCATAAGTTTTGCATGGGTTATAATTGCTTCAATATGAAATAAAGCGATGCCAATGTTTTTGTTTTTTAATTTAATTTAATTTAATTTAATATCACTCTTACACATAATGTCTGTGTATATTGTTTTTTTTTGTTTGGATAAATTTAAGAGTAATTACTCTCTATTCACCAGTTTGGTGTAAATATAGGCAGCGGGTGTGCCTCCGTGTTTAGCACATACTTATCCAATGGTATTACATCGTTTGGACTAAAGAGCAAGTAAAGATACTTGAGAGTCTCGGCCTAAATGATAATAAAATAGAGTGAGAAAAGCATTGGAGATAAATAGCTTTTTTACCAAGAAGAATGTATCCATTCGGTTGTCCTTGATGGCTGGCACACGTGTAACGTCTTTTAATGCTGTATAACCACCGGTTGGAAGCTTAGTGTGTTCCTCGAATGCCTCGAATATCTTCCATCCCCATTCACTATCGTAATAAAATTTATACATATTAGCCATCGGGTCCTTGGTGTCTTGTTGGATATTACCGATATTTCTCTTCACCAGTCAATCTCCACAACAGAAATATGCTCTCCAATGCCTCTGGGCGCAATAAGTTGTGCTTGTCCCGAAGATGAATAGCCATATCCGGACTATCTGGACCACTGTTTTCATCGTCGTTGAAATAGACAATCTCACTAGCAAGTCCGGTTGCTGTCATATTGTACATTTCATAACACGTTTGGGTGATCTCACGGCCAGTTTCTAAATCTCGCTTGTTTCTTCCCGTCAAAGGTGGTAGGCCAGATAGAGATATTCCTTCTGTGGCTCCAAGTGCATAGCTGCCTCCCATAAAGCAAACCAAGTGATCCATCTTGGGGTGTATTTTATCAGGATTACCATTGAGAAGCTCTCCAATATAGAGTAGATGGTTTGGGTAACTGCGGGCCAGCAAGTTCTTTTGGATACCGTCCACAGCATGGTCGTACATTTCGCGATAGTGAGGCTCTGTCTTTGCGGTCTGGAGATACTGCTTGAGCAAATATTCTGGATAAAGGGTACATGAACAAAACTATACACACAATAGACGAATTGCTTACCGTAATAGCTATCACCTCGAGAGCCAAGTCTAATCTCCCTTGTGGCAAATTTACCATCAATAGGGCTTTAAATGGTGTTAGCTACCAGACTTGGTTCTCATATTTACTCACTTTATCAGAATCGGTACAAGTCCATCTATAGTGTCGCCCTGCTGAACAAGCTTATCAAGGTGCTGCATCACACGCTCAGCAGCAAGTCTGTATTTGGGATCCCCTGTCAAATAGCTCAGATACTTGAACTCTAACTGGATCGTTGTAACTTCTGCAGTGCTACTTGGTACATGATATTTGTAAGCCAGACCGGTTGATAGGGTAACACTTGCATAGGGAACCCCTGATTCTGTCTTGAATGCCCCCATAAGCCTATTTCCAAGGTCTGTGGCCTTTTCAAGATAGACAGGATCATTGCCAGACATGTCATAGGCTGACAATAGGCCTCCGAGGATTCTTATTGTTGTTTCAAATAGATTGACATCCTGGTTCTTATCAAAACTAAGCCTTGTAGCCACCCATTCACGGGCCAGAGTATATTCTTCGGTTAGGTTCATCAGTATCATGGTGTCCAGAGAGTCAATGATCATAAGTCCAAGTCCTCCAGGGGCCCAATCGTGCCCAGAGTGCGTAAGGGGTTGATATTCGTCTTTTCCAAATGCATCCATAGAATAACCTTTCCAGGCATGTTTAAAAGCCTCGACAATACGCTTCTGACGGTATATTGCCTGAGAGTCATCCTGGGCGATTAAAGGGATATTTTCGGGTTCAGGGATCATGTCTTCAATTATAGGTTGCTCTGGCTCTTGGGTCGGGAGATTGTCTTTGTATCCAGGTAGTATTGTCGGGGGCTCTTCTACAATAATACTAGGTTTCTTATAGACGACATCGACAGGTTGTTCTTCAATTGATTTTTGAAACCGTTGGGGGTTATAGCCATTATAAGACAAGTAAAGACACCCAAGCAGAATTCCGAGTACAATCGTAAAAGTTATTCGTTTGTGCTAATTGATCCGATCCGATTGGATCAGATTGATTTAAAAAATAAATAAAAATAAAAATGACAATGACAATGACAATGGTAGATGAGTCTATTGTGAACTCGGCAGAGAAGCATGTTCTTACTTTCAAGAGGGTTTTTTTGAGTCCAATTCGATCGTACTTGTTATACTTGTCGTCATCGTAGGTAATCTGTCCATTGCGTATAATTCGATGAGTTGGTAACATGTTCTTCTCTCCAGCTTCCCAGGCTACAAAAGCGTACAAACATTATTTATCTTACCATTGAAAAAAAAATCCAGTGGCCTCAACCCAAAAGTAGGGAGTCTCTGTGACGTTTTGTTACCTGATTGGATCTGGGCGGTCAATGCAAGAATCGTTAATTCTTTGCGTTCCTGAGAAAATCAGCCAAGATGCTTTCAAGAGTGTCTTTTTTGATATTCTTCATATTTCTTTCGTACTATTATCATGACTTCCTATCCAACCATAAAAAACCCATTGATCCCAAGCCCACCTCCCAAGCGAATTTCTCGCTCCCGTCTTCTCAGCAGCTTTTCTAGCTCATCGACACTCAAGACCTCTGTGTCTACAAGCACATTTTGCAGATTTATGAGCAAGTCACTCCTCCAACTTTCCAATGCAAAAGTTGGAGTTCTAATGACACCTACCAGGCGAATCATGCCCACATCAAAGCCACTATCCTCACACTCGGACTTGATCTTGGCCGACGACAAGAAGAAGAAGGATATTTTTGGAAAGGCCAAGGCATCTGTAGAGCCAGCTGTACACTACAACGGCCCTTGTTATACAATTGATCAGCTTTCTGATGAGAAACTAGCGTGGATAAGACAAGAGCATACTGCGGGATTTCTTGGTCAGAACTTAAAGAACACCCTGTCCAATTATGGCCGGTTTATTGTACTCTGTAAGCCTTACGCTTCCAGCCAGGCAATGTAAGAAATGCTCTTATATAGATCTACATTCTGATATTGCTCACTATGCATTCAATCTAGTACAAACTCACATCATATTGTCAAGAAGCCTCATGGTCCAAAAGCAATGTTTTACTTGAGAAGTATCTTTTCGTCCAATTCATCAGTGTCCATTGGATCAATAAAGTCTAACCTGCTCTCTATAGTTCTCCAGGTCACAAATACCGAATCTTCAAAGTGTAGGTGAAATGTGCTAATCGTACTAGACCAAGACACCTCTACTTATTTTTAATCCCTGTCTTTAACCCTAGCTTGCAAGTTTCGCTGCAGTGTTCAGGTCAACCAGGAGTTCTGTATGAGCTCATATGTAACCAGTGAGAAACGTGGAAAGTCAAGCACAGAAGCCAACTTTGATGAAACGTTTTTATTGCAAGTATCTGTGATATATTCCATAATATTTTAACACTCAATTAGTGATGTGAGTGAGCCTACTACGGCCACAATAAGTCTGTATTCTCAACCACGATCAGCTAGTGTCTTCAACATAAGAGGAAGGGCAGATGATATCTGCGTAGGCGAAGAATCATTCCACATAACCCTTGATCCAAAGGAAAAACATTTTCAGCGCTTTGAAATCCACGACAAATCACAGCCAAACAAGTACAGCTCATACCAAGTGCTGGCTGTGTTTGGCATGTACATAAGCCAACGCGCACAGATCTTGCTAAACGACACAATTCTTATTGCCGACTATGTTACAGTCTATGTCCAAGGTCCTATGGCACCAGTATGTTATCCTCTTTACAGTTCATTACATGTCCTAATTATATCCACACCTTTCACTACATAGAAAAGGGAACGTTTTTGGGCTGTATTGCGTGGTGTGAAACTCGAAATGTATGATTTTGAGTACAGAGAGGTACAGTATAGATTCTATTAAAAGAATATTTTCCTAGACTGACATACAAGGTTATAAAGGCACGTCCCACTCGTTACATTCTACCTCTTGATACGCTTGTTGAGGCGTTTTACCCAAACATGAATAAGGATGATAGGCATCAGATGATGAATGAATCCCATTGTCTTGCTCTGCAGTTCTCTGAAAACTCCTTAAGCCCTTTTGACGAAAAGAGTGTCCAGGATGACCTTGATTCATTTGAATACCGAATGTACATGCTTGCCGATACAGCCGAAGGCTCACACGATTGGTTAAACGCACTCAATTTTGCGGCCTCCATATTTGATGAGCTCCACAACGAAACGCACGGAAATATGGACAATGGATCTTTTACCAACAGTCAAGACAGCGACCTTGACATGCGCTATTCTATATCATCTTGTACGGATCATAGTAATCTCAAAACAATTCCTGCTCAATTGTTATGGTGAACCTTCATTTCTATAGATATATATATATATATATAGATGTATATATTATTTTTATTGACGTCTTGCAGAGTGTACTCTTTTTACATTTAATAATTTAATACCAGAAGATTACCAGGAGCGTTTAGATTCTGTAATTTTAATAAGCACATGAACTATTATGATAAAGCACCCTCTTGGAAGTATGTGTGTCTGTATCAACTGGTACCAATTTGCAGGGATAATCATGGAAATCGGGTTTTATGAATGGAATGTTACTCTTAACCTTATCCGTTAAGCATGCCTTGATGCTGTGTGTGTAACATGGGACACTGAATATTTCTGGTTGGATTGGGACCAAATGAAACAACCTTTTTCCCATCTAATGATATTCTAATGCTAGTTACTCTAAAACAATTCTTGCTTTGAATATATGTATATACATAATAGTCTTCTCAGTCTTTAATAAATATGATAGCCAAGGTGTTGTAGATTATCTTGGCTACCTTTTTTTTTCATTACTGGATCAAACACTTTTGAATGAACCTTAAATATTGTAAACGCTTTTTTACCATATGAACCTCAATACCCAATTACGTATACCCGGTTAATTTTGCTTATCCACCAAGATATCATTGTTCATTTTAACAAAAAGAAATAACAATAAAAGTAAAGCCAAAGGTATATTATTACACATTTATAAACCAATAGTCAAGGGACATTGTACATTAAATGTTTTATATTTAGCCTATTATCAAAGCCTTGTATAAAACACTTTTGATTTCATACTTATTCCGAATATGTACAATTACTCTCTTTTGTAAAATTTCTTTTATAACTCTTGGCTTTAATCAAGCATCTTTACTGTTATATAGAACACATATTTCAAAAACAAAGGGACCAATAAATTGAATATAATTGGATCGGGTTTTATGAAAAAAAAAAAACTCTAGGCTTACTAAATATTATACCCATTGTTTTTAATCCACAGTAATATGCCTATATCAGTACTCTTTATTCGCATCCAAAAAAAATGGAATCTGAACTATTATAATGCTAATGGTTTATATATAAGTTTTAATAAGTATCCGGATAGTACATTAAAGAATAATTTACCAGGCATTATATATTAACATGATGAATTCTAAGACTCGGTGTGATTTTGGTTATCGTAGTATAACCACCACAGCCAAATGAAATACAGACTCCACAACCGATCTCCAGTTACAACTTGGTAATGACCCTGTCAAGTTAACATCTCAGGAATAGTTACAGACTAGGCACTCGTACACTTCTCACTGCTACAGTAATAACCAACCATTACATGACAGGCACTTTAATTACAATAGAATTCGAATAATATTATATAATCAATCATAATATTCTTTCTTTAATAAAGTCACTATCACAGTATTCTTATTTTCCTTTTAGCATACCAACATTATCAAATATCTCAATGGTAAGGTATAGTTTTTACGATCAGGGTCAAATTTACAAAATTATGACTTTTAACTAGTAAGTTCATCTGCTATTAACGACCGGTATACAAATTCAGGGTTATATTAAGATACATAATTTGCCAAAGCACTTTAATTAGATCGTCTGTAAGAGTACAATAGTATCTAATAGACACAACATTCATAGCAGTAAGCATCAAGGTTGAAAACGTCCAAGGTTTTTAACTAAGTAGAATCTCTCATGGTGGCTGAAAATTATCCTCTTAGGCAAGTAACGATGTCATCTCTTGTGGTGTGAGAGTATTTTACAGACGCTTGGGTTTTGATTGTTTTGTTTCTCTCTTTTACGCGTTTTACTACGTCTCTCATGTAAGTACCTAATGCAATGAGCATCATCTTGTTAAAGCCAGCTTGACTATGCCTCTTTGGCGCACAAAACTAAACTGAGCTTCTTTTCCACTACTTTTTTTGAATAGGCGACTCATAATCCCAGCCTTTAAAGAAGATGACAAAAAACAAGATGGGGTAATGTCAAGAGCTCATTGGTAATCATCTTGAACAGAATGTTAACTTTTTTTTCTCTAATCACCTATAGACAATACAAAATCATTGACCTGCGGCCATATTCTTTCTCTTGCGTGGAAAAAATCTGCTTCTACCTTTCACATTCACTATTATTATTTTTTGACGCACAAATACACTAACATCTATTTTGACTTCTTTCTATGTGCATCATACAGCCAGCCAGTCCTTTAGGTGCCTGTGTGGAATTGTAACAAAGACCCTCAGGTGTCTACTGGACTCATAATCGGTAAGCATCATTCCAATTGTCATTCCCCAAACACAATCACAGCTTCTTCTCTTTTTTGCTCTAGATACGAGGTTCAAGCCAACGGGATCGTAGGAGTGGTGTCGAGGATCCTGACTGAGCTCTGGTGGTGTCCCGGTTTCCAGGTTTCGGTTTGGGAGTGGTCGGAGGTAGATTAGTGGGTTTAGATTGGGGGAAATGTGGGAGGCTTTAGATAGGCCCTTCATCGAGTGAGCTGATCCATTCGGTGTCGTATCCTTGGCGTGTCTGGCTAAACGTTGGGTATGTATTTTTTATTCTTTTATTACCTCTCTTTCTTTTTTGCTGCAGCAGATTTTAACACGCAAGAGAAAGATATGAAGCACGTATGGATGACCTGGAACAGCCGCAAAGATTATGTTTGTTTGGAAGGAATTTAATTGTTATTATTATGGTGCATTTAGCTTTAACTATTGACTTTTGTCGAATTTGTTTCAATTTCGTTTGATAAAACTCCGCAGGTAAAAAATAATGATATTTAACATCCGACATACTGCAAAATATAATTATTATCTCCGCTATGTAACCGTCTCTTACTAGCAAATCTTTAAAACACTAAGGCTTTTTGTTAAAGCTGTTTAATTAAAAATAGAGCCGCGGGATACATCAATCAATACTATGGCTATCTAATACACGGCTTGGATTTTTTATAACCTCGTTTTTGCAAAAGTCTTAGGCTTTTGAAAAAATATGTGAAAAAGTTTATATCAAAGTCCGAATATACTTCACATATCTTTAAAACACTAAAACTTTTTGTTAAAGCTTTTTAATTAAAAACAAAGCCGCGGGATACATTAAACAGTACAATGGCTATCTAACGCGCGGCTCAGATTTTTTGTAACTTTATTTTTGCAAAAGTCTTAGGCTTTTGAAAAGTACGTGAAAATGCTGATATAAAAGTCCGAATGTATTATATAAAATTTATACATATTTAACCTTTTTTGACTACCTTACGGTTGATCAGGTACAAAAATACGAAGTCACAAGCACGTGACCTGCATTTTTCCTCATAATTTTTTTAAATTTCCGACAATAGCCCTTCAGCCTGTTTCAATTTCATGAAAATTATGATCTCCGCTATGTAATTGTCGCTTACCAGCATATCTTTAAAACACTAAGGCTTTTCTTTAACGCCATTTAATTAAAAATGAAGCCGTGGGATACATTAATCAATGCTATGGCTTTCTAACGCGCGGCTCAGATTTTTGATATATTTATTTTTGCAAAAGTCTTAGGCTTTTGAAAAGTGCGTAAAAAAGTTGATATCTAAGTCCGAATGCACCATATTTAATAAATATATATACTTTACTATCATATTGTTAAGAAAGAATACCATGACTACTTATATGTTATTGTTCGTATTCCATTGTAATCAAATTCCATATTATTTAATGGTTGGCTATGACTTTCGTAGTATATCGTATATGTCTAGTTTGTGTGTAGCTTTTTTAAAGGTGTTAACTTGCTAGTGTTATTAGCAAGTAATGACCAGAATTCAGCTGTGGAGTCTGTGTTTTACTCAATTGTGGTGTGTATACCACATACATAATACAACAAAACTTTATTACTCAGCAGGATATTAAGATATTGACAAATTAATATTGGTTGAAAAAAAAAAAGATGAAAAATAAAGGCTTATAAATTAAGTCTTTTATTTGATTAATGTAAATTCAAGATCACTTAAAGCAATAGTGAAAAAGGGTGATATTATTAGTTTATATTATATATTTATGTAATAATATTACTGATTTCAAAAATAAATTGATCTTGATGATCAAGATCCAAAGGATCCAAGAGGATTTCAATATCATCTTCATCTTTGTCATTGGCATGATCACCATCGTACTCGTAATCCATATTAGAGTCCCCGGTGGTTAAGACAGGAAGATTGCTTGGTTCTGACACGTTGTGTGTAGCTCCATATTTCCGGCTGGCCCAAACATATCATATCTTCCCAAATCTTTCTGTATCGATTATGTAAACATATTGGTTAAGTAATGACCTTGGGAAGAACATGATTGCTACGTCTGGCGCAGCAATCAATTGAAAATCATAAGGATTGTAACAAAGAACCCCAACAATATTTATCTATTCCTATCTATCTTATTCATTATTAACTATCCAAAGAAACATGATCTATCCCAACATTTTAACAATAGTTTAGTAATATCATACTAATTATATTATAGTATTTATTATCGAAATATCTATATAAACATCGAAATGATGAAAGCAATAAACGATATCCTTACACTTCACTTCTTTTCTTTTATATATCTTTCTCAAGAGAACAAGCTGCCGATTTCCAATATTTGGGCTAAGGAGTTGTTAGAGAAGATCGATATTTACTCTCTTTTTCTTTTATACATCTTTCTCAAGAGAACAAGCTGCCGATTGCCAATCCTTGGGGTAAGGAGTTGTTAGAGGAGATCGATATTTACTCTCTTTTTCTTTTAATCGTTTGGACCACTTCATTACATAAACCAACACAGCCCGTCTCAATATCAAAACTAACATTTTTTTTTGGATAAAAACTGTCAAATGGAAAGACTTATAAAATACTTATTATATTATCTGATAATATAAATGCATAATTAATTAGATTGATAGCCAAAAAAAAAATAGTGATATTATGAGCCCATATTGTTTATTTGGGTTATAGAGTTATGATATACAGATTTTGGAAATTTCAAAAATAAACCGAGCTTCGGGCTCTAGTTCCGAAGGATCCATAATGATCCGAATATCATCATCTTCTTCTTTGGCACAGAGTTCGTTGTAGTCGAAATCCGTATCCGACGAAGATGGAGTGGGGATAAGAAGGCTAACCGATTCTAATATTGTTTATAAGAGATTAAAGTTATTTTTTGAGGTTATTATTTTATATTTTACCTATAAGAGAATCTGATCTTTCTTTTGTGCAAGGAACACTTGGTTTTGTAGAGATTTCTGATGAAGATTTAGTAGAGAGGATTTGGCCGAACATTATGATTGTATAGCTGGCAGGAAGAAGAATAAAAAGCAATAATAATAATGGTTGCTTGTTTATATATGATGTTTTGGTGACTGTGAATATATTGAGCTAAAATATGACATATTCACCTAGAGCGTCTTGTCTCGGAATTATTCTGTCCCATGCAATTATTCTCAAGTGTATATTTGTTCTATGGCATATATGCCAATATATACATCATTAGAATGTTTATAGAGCTATTGTGTTTCCATTGGAGTGTAATAAAATATCTAAGAATGTAAGTATATGCCTTGATAGCTTTGCTTGAACAGGTAAACTATTGTTAATAAATCACGGGATATGATGTATTATGATGAATCATTAGAAATATATATTTAATAAACAGTGGAAAGACTACTGGGTTGGTCCGATCGATTATCGATCCGAGTTGTTTAAACACTGTGGTAATTAGGGTTTTGGGAACTTAAGATACTGTGAGTGTTATTTATTGAAGAAAGAATATTATGGTGGTTTATAGAGCTATTATTCTAGTTCCATTGTTCTATTAATCTCTATTGTGTAATAGTCGGTTATCACTGTAGTAGTGTGAAGTGTACGTGTGCCTAGTGTGTAACTGCTCCTAGGATGTTAACTTGCCATGGTAATTAGCAACGAGTAACCCGATATTTGTTGTAGAGTTTTCAATTCAATCAATTGTAGTGTGTATACCACAATTATTCTTGGCCAGCGGAGCAATGGATTAAAAACTGATTTTTTTATTAGAAATACCCATCAGTTAATTGCTAATAATGTGCTTTGAATTCCTGTATATATGTTTGACATATAATACTAAGACGCTTCATATATGACTTTTTACTTTTGGAAATTAAATAATGCCTTTAATTCATTAAAATACGGCTGTTTTATTTATATGGTTTATATATTATTGTTGAGTAATATTGATGCCAGTTATGCTTAAACGACTTAGATTATCAACAGGATCAAATCACCCTAGCAGTGTTTTAATTGTTAAGCATAGACATCTCTCAAATTATGCATCAGAATACATAATATTCCGTGATTTATTGAAAATATTCTAACTGGTTGGTCAAAATTATCAAGTCATATACTTACAGTTGTATATCTTTTATTATACTTCTACGGGAACTCAATAGCTCTAAATTTTACAAGCCTAGGTATCACTGTATATTATGTAAAATAACCGCATGAAACAGAATAATCCCGAGACAAGATACTCTATGTAAATATATGATACTTTGTCTCAATCTATTCAGTCACCAAAATATCCTATATAAACAATCAATCATTTTGGTTATTACTCTTTATTCTTCTATCTGCCAACAATATCAACATCATGTTCGGCCAAACCTTCTCCACTCAATCTTCTTCTGCATTGTCTACAAGACCAATAGTCCCATGCAAAAGATCCAGATCGGATTCGTTAATAGGTAAGATATAGTATAACCAACTCGAAAATAACTTGAACTTATTTAAAATAATAATCTTAGAACCAAGCAATCTTCCTGTCTTAACTACCGGGGACTCTAATATGGATTACGAGTACGATGGTGATCATGCCAATGACAAAGATGAAGATGATATTGAAATCCTCTTGGATCCTTTGGATCTTGATCATCAAGATCAATTTATTTTTGAAATCAGTAATATTATTACATAAATATATAATATAAACTAATAATATCACCCTTTTTCACTATTGCTTTAAGTGATCTTGAATTTACATTAATCAAATAAAAGACCTAATTTATAAGCCTTTATTTTTCATCTTTTTTTTTCAACCAATATTAATTTGTCAATATCTTAATATCCTGCTGAGTAATAAAGTTTTGTTGTATTATGTATGTGGTATACACACCACAATTGAGTAAAACACAGACTCCACAGCTGAATTCTGGTCATTACTTGCTAATAACACTAGCAAGTTAACACCTTTAAAAAAGCTACACACAAACTTGACATATACGATATACTACGAAAGTCATAGCCAACCATTAAATAATATGGAATTTGATTACAATGGAATACGAACAATAACATATAAGTAGTCATGGTATTCTTTCTTAACAATATGATAGTAAAGTATATATATTTATTAAATAATAATAACAATTAAATTCATTCCAAATAAACATAATCTTTGCGGCTGTTCCAGGTCATCCATACGTGCTTCATATCTTTCTCATGCGTGTAGAAATCTGCTGCAACAAAAAAAGAGAAATAATAATAAAAAATAAAAAAAATACATACCCAACGTTTAGCCAGACACGCCAAGGATACGACACCGAATGGATCAGCTCACTCGATGAAGGGCCTATCTAAAGCCTCCCACATTTCCCCCAATCTAAACCCACTAATCTACCTCCGACCACTCCCAAACCGAAACCTGGAAACCGGGACACCACCAGAGCTCAGTCAGGATCCTCGACACCACTTCTACGATCCCGTTGGCTTGAACCTCGTATCTAGAGCAAAAAAGAAAAGAAGCTGTGATTGTGTTTGGGGAATGACAATTGGAATGATGCTTACCGATTATGAGTCCAGTAGACGCCTGAGGGTCTTTGTTACAATTCCACACAGGCACCTAAAGGACTGGCTGGCTGTATGATGCACATAGAAAGAAGTCAAAATAGATGTTAGTGTATTTGTGCGTCAAAAAAATAATAATAGTGAATGTGAAAGGTATAAGCAGATTTTTTCCACGCAAGAGAAAGAGTATGGCAGCCGGCTGGTCATTTTGTATTGTCTATAGGTGATTAGAGAAAAAAAAGTTAACATTCTGTTCAAGATGATTACCAATGAGCTCTTGACATTACCCCATCTTGTTTTTTGTCATCTTCTTTAAAGGCTGGGAATATGAGTCGCCTATTTAAAAAAAGTAGTGGAAAAGAAGCTCAGTTTAGTTTTGTGCACCAAAGAGGCATAATCAAGCTGGCTTTAACAAGATGACGCTCATTGCATTAGGTACTTACATGAGAGATGTGGTAAAACGCGTAAAAGAGAGAAACAAAACAATCAAACCCCAAGGGTCTGTAAAATACTCTCACACCCCAAGAGATGACATCATAACATGCATGCCAAATATGTAACTCTCTATCACTGTGAGAGATTTTGCCAGACAAAATAAATAGCTGCCTTATTGACTGCTATTAATATTGAAAATTATCATTGTTAACTTTGCTATGTCTTATTACCTTTAATCTCATACTATAGCCAATAAAATAGCATAATCTATATATACTTTGATTAGAACATATAATGGTGGGCCACTTTGACAATTTAGGATCAAATTATCTGTCTAAAGGCCATTTTACAAGGTATTTTGAATATAATTCCAAGACCTGTTTTCCTTGTAATTAGTTATTATTTAAAATTAGCTCTCTCATAGATTGGGCTTGGACATAAAGGACTGGGAATAATCTAATTCGATAAAGATCAATTTCGGGTTTATAGAGGCAATGAGATACTGTATACAAATACTAGTGTATTTATTAAAGAAATATATCTTGAATAATGTGAAATGTATTAAGATGATTCAAGCTTGCAAAATACATTATTCTGTGAGGTATATGGTTTGTTAGTATCTTTCAAGGGAAATAAGAATACCGTGAGAGTGTTCTTTATTAAAGAAAGAATATTATGATAGTTTATATACTTATTATTCTAGTTCAATTATACTCTAGTCTCTATTGTGTAATTGTTGGTCATCACTGCTGTGGTGTGAAGTGTATATTTCTTGAGTGTAACTATTGAGATGTTAACTTGCCATGGTCACTAGCAACAAGTAACCAAATATTGGTTTTGGAGTTTGTAGTTCACTCGACTGTAGTGTACATACCACAATTGGTCTTGACCAGCGTGAATATATATTAAAAACTGATTTTGTCATTAGAAATACCCATCAGTTAGTTGCTAATAATGTGCTTTAAATTCCTGTATATATGTTTGACATATAATTCTAAGACGCTTCATATATGACTTTTTACTTTTAGAAATTAAATAATGCCTTTAATTCATTAAAATACGGCTGTTCTGTTTATATAGTTTATATATTATTGTTGAGTAATATTGATGCCAATTGTGCTTAAACGATTTGGATTATCAACAGGACCAAATCACCCTAGCAGTGTTTTAATTGTTAAGCATAGACATCTCTCAAATTATGCATCAGAATACATAATACTCCGTGATTTATTGAAAATATTCTAACTGGTCGGTCAAAATTATCAAGTCATATACTTATAGTTGTATATCTTTTATTATACTTCTACGGGAACTCAATAGCTCTAAATTTTACAAGCCTAGGTATTACTGTATATGATGTATAATAATTGCATGAAGCAGAATAATCCCGAGACAAGACACTCTATGTAAATATATGATACTTTGTCTCAATCTATTCACAGTCACCAAAATATCCTATATAAACAATCAAGCATTTTGGTTATTGCTCTTTATTCTTCTCCCCGCCAACAATATCAACATCATGTTCGGCCAAGCCTTCTCTACTCAATCATCTTCTGCCATGTCGACAAGACCAATAGTCCCATCCAAGAGATCCAGATCGGATTCGTTAATAGGTAAGATATAGTATAACTAACTCGAAAATAACTTGAACTTATTTTACAAAATAATCTTAGAACCAAGCAATCTTCCTGTCTTAACTACCGGGGACTCTAATATGGATTACGAGTACGATGGTGATCATGCCAATGACAAAGATGAAGATGATATTGAAATCCTCTTGGATCCTTTGGATCTTGATCATCAAGATCATTTTATTTTTGAAATCAGTAATATTATTACATAAATATATAATATAAACTAATAATATTACTATTTTTCACTATTGCTTTAAGTGATCTTGAATTTACATTAATCAAATAATATAAGACTTAATTTATAAGCCTTTATTTTTTATCATTTTTTTCAACCAATATTAATTTGTCAATATTTTAATATATTGCTGGGTAATAACATTTTGCTGTATTATGTACATAAAATGTCCAAAACAGCTTCCAAATACTGAGATGAATGGGTAAATATGGATATAAAGTACCGATTATTATGTAAACATTAGTAAAAGTGGAAATATTCTATACGTTCTTGTCAACTATGGTATACATGTTTGAAATATTAGAGGCTTGCCGTTCCGCAAATGTTTATTCTTTTGTCATAATTGCTTTTCTATACTTATCAATCATAGAGTTTATTTTTTAATTAGGCAAAAATCATATTCTTTCTACTAATATCTGTAAATATTTACAAAATAACAAGGTCAAAATAATTTATTTTGTAAGCAAGAGTCATCTTAAATAAAGTCTATAGTATTCAAGATATACTTCTTTAATACATATTCTAGTATTTGTATATAGTATCTCATCGCATTTACAAAAACAAGATTAATCTTTATCTAGTAAGATTCTTCCCAGTATTTCCCATCCAAGTATCACATATGAGAGAGCTAATTTTAAATAATAATTAATTATAAGAAACGCAGATCTTGGAATTATATTCAAAATACCTTGTAAAATGGCCCTTAGGCTGATAATTTGATCCTAAATTGTCAAAGTGGCCCACCATTATATGTTCTAATCAAAGTATATATAGATTATGCTATTTTGTTGGCTATAGTATGAGATTAAAGGTAATAAGACATAGCAAAGTTAACAATGATAATTTTCAATATTAATAGCAGTCAATAAGGCAGCTATTTATTTTGTCTGGCAAAATCTCTCACAGTGATAGAGAGTTACATATTTGGCATGCATGTTATGATGTCATCTCTTGGGGTGTGAGAGTATTTTACAGACCCTTGGGGTTTGATTGTTTTGTTTCTCTCTTTTACGCGTTTTACCACATCTCTCATGTAAGTACCTAATGCAATGAGCGTCATCTTGTTAAAGCCAGCTTGATTATGCCTCTTTGGTGCACAAAACTAAACTGAGCTTCTTTTCCACTACTTTTTTTGAATAGGCGACTCATATTCCCAGCCTTTAAAGAAGATGACAAAAAACAAGATGGGGTAATGTCAAGAGCTCATTGGTAATCATCTTGAACAGAATGTTAACTTTTTTTTCTCTAATCACCTATAGACAATACAAAATCATTGACCTGCGGCCATATTCTTTCTCTTGCGTGGAAAAAATCTGCTTCTACCTTTCACATTCACTATTATTATTTTTTGACGCACAAATACACTAACATCTATTTTGACTTCTTTCTATGTGCATCATACAGCCAGCCAGTCCTTTAGGTGCCTGTGTGGAATTGTAACAAAGACCCTCAGGTGTCTACTGGACTCATAATCGGTAAGCATCATTCCAATTGTCATTCCCCAAACACAATCACAGCTTCTTCTCTTTTTTGCTCTAGATACGAGGTTCAAGCCAACGGGATCGTAGGAGTGGTGTCGAGGATCCTGACTGAGCTCTGGTGGTGTCCCGGTTTCCAGGTTTCGGTTTGGGAGTGGTCGGAGGTAGATTAGTGGGTTTAGATTGGGGGAAATGTGGGAGGCTTTAGATAGGCCCTTCATCGAGTGAGCTGATCCATTCGGTGTCGTATCCTTGGCGTGTCTGGCTAAACGTTGGGTATGTATTTTTTTTATTTTTTATTATTATTTCTCTTTTTTTGTTGCAGCAGATTTCTACACGCATGAGAAAGATATGAAGCACGTATGGATGACCTGGAACAGCCGCAAAGATTATGTTTGTTTGGAAGGAATTTAATTGTTATTATTATTTAATAAATATATATACTTTACTATCATATTCATCTTGACATTATATGATTCAATCTTGTTATTTTCCATCGGCACACTATCATAAAATAAACATGGGTACAGCCTCATAAAATACTTATAAGATATTACTAGTAATACACATCTTTACCATGGCCAATAGTCTGTCAGTAATGCTTGTGATGTATAGCTCAGACATACCCAAAGTGCTCATATAGAACCTACAATTTGACTTTATATTATTTAATTGACAACAACCTGATTTTTTTTGGCTCTTTCTCTTTTCCCTGTTAGCCCAATGGCTGCCCACAGGTGGGGAAAGTAAGTGACATGTATATTGCAGACTAATATGTTAAAATTATTTGGATTGATTAATGTTTATATACCATAATAATTTGTAATACAATTACCGTAACTATGAATTGTTAAGCATCAAGGTCAATCATCATGTCGGAATGAGTTAGTACATCAAGTAAGTAAAACCCATAATTTGAACACAGTACTATGTAGGCTATTCAAGCCGATTAGTATATTTAAATATTATTATTTCAAGATATATAGCAAATAATGTGAAAGAATAAAAAGCAGAAAAAGTATCACCTTTTGACACTTACATGGAAAGTATTAGTTGTTGTAGGCACATAATGTCTAACCAGCAGGTACGTTGGGTACTTTGATAGTTAATTTAGTTGCTATTTTGTAATTGTAAATATAAGTCTACAAACCCTCTGTCTTGTTAAAACGCATCTAGTATACAAAGTACAATACTTAATCATGCTCTATCAGTTATTCCTACTCTACTATATTGACCATGTACGTCGGGAATGCGGCACATTATAACTATTGGCATGGCTATTCTTATAGATTGAGTTTGTGAGCCTGGTTTTATGAACTTAAAGTTATGATTTCCACACCTTTGAAGGCACAGGTACTAGTTACTTTAAAAGATATGTGTTGTGTCAATACACCGGCAAATATGTCTATCTTAATAGTAGTGGGAGGACAATTAAACAGGTCAACCTTCCTAGTGAGAAAATAAGTTTCTTTGGGACAAGACAGTTTTTTTTTTAGTAAGCTTTCATAAGAATTGTTTGATATTTATATTAAGCAAATCCAGTATTAAAAAGCGGCTCTACAGGATCTTTTAATAATCATCTGCTTTTCACCAACCATCTTATTGTCCATAATAGCTTACACTTTTACATGTTTGATAATAAATCAATCAGACAATCTCAAACCAAGCCATGAAAGTAAAATATGACTATACTTTGAGAATTGTTTTTTTTTTAAAAAAAATAGAATTCCTAATAGATAATATCTAGCACTATTTATGAAAATAGTTGTTTGGGTGGATAGCTTATCAAGATCAATCTTTAGTATACCTTTTTTTCAAAAATAAAATACAAAATATGTAAGAATAATGATTAAAAGGAATAGCCATTTTAGAGACCTAGAATGCTGTCAAACAAAAAAGAGAGAAATTGAAAGTAAAACCTAATTTCAGGAGCCAATCTAGAAAAGTGACAAATAACTTTATATTCTTACCATTCTTAATTACAATTTAATTATATTGCTTTTTCATAAAAGGTATTTTTATCATTTGAAATACGAAAATATTCTATAATAAAACATAGTTGTCAATGGTTCATTGTTGTCTGTTTGCTGGCAATAAGATTATGACATCCTTTGGAGGCTACATCGTGCTATAATAGTTACTCAAAGTATTCAATTATCACTCGACTTTTAGAATTTAGTCTGTATGTAAAAGAATATTTTCGATATCTCTTTAACAAACCAAATTTTATGAAAACTATGATTTTCTATAGAGGTTCTTAAAAGCGGCATAGCCATTCAAATATATTAAATACTGTTTTAACTAGACTTGGCATAAACCTTGTGGGAAGGTTCTTGTCAGAAAACAGCTTTAAAGGTGTTTATGAAAAATAATAACCGGTTCATCTGTCTATCCATTCAAACTCTTGTGGTAAAAGTTTGTTTTAAAAAAAAATTCATCGAGTCTCTTTCTCCCAGTGCTTTGTCTTATAAGTTTTGTGATAAGATATGGACTCGTTTCAAAAAATACCTATTCATCTCAAACGCATCTTTCTTAGGTGTCCAAGAAATATACCTGGAAGAGATTTGAGAATGATAATTCTATTGAAGTTTCTGTTGGCTCTCAACCGGTAGAAACGAATTCGGTTGGTGAAAGTATGATATACAGATATACTCTCAAGACATGCCTAGTCCAGAGTCTATATCCCAAAGTCTATCCAACTGTTACAGACAATATTAGCTCAACCGGCTTTTTAACACTCAGTAAGTTTCTTTTTTTT
Source organism: Phycomyces nitens (assembly GCA_022702545.1). NCBI lineage: Eukaryota > Fungi > Mucoromycota > Mucoromycetes > Mucorales > Phycomycetaceae > Phycomyces > Phycomyces nitens. The sequence goes on from JAHRBC010000001.1 coordinate 915,124, forward strand.
CTTTTTTATTGGATTATTTCCAGTAGATTGTCTGAGGACGATAAACTAAATCCCAGAAAATATAGAAACAATAACAAGGCTATCTCCAGAAAATGTCAAGTCTTTTTCTATAGTAACAATAGACACCAAGGGTACAAAGCCCTGTACTTTTACAAAATATATATCCATCACAATTACAACATATGTTGGAAAATCCCAAACGATGACCAATAAAATCTACCCATCTCACAGTGTACAAAAGAAAATAATCTTTCTATCTCCAGCCACAGAATTGCTTCTGAACTCTTTTTTTTTTGTTATTAAACGGGCATATTATAAAAGTGTCCCCCAAAATCACTAGAGATATTGAGATGTCTGATTATTGTTAGTAATACATCCTGTTTAAAAGACATGATTCAGAAACTCAAACTCTTGTTGAAATATTTAAAATCTACAAAATTAATTTCCAGTATTTTGGTCTGATTGTGACGATGACTACTGTCATACCACAAGGCCTGTGTCTGACTCTGGGGAAGGATCCGCAATGTTGGCCAGTCTCGGATTATTTTTGTCACTGACTCGATCAAGGTTTTTTAATATAAGGTTGCAATAATCCTTCCAGACATTCACCTTGTCCTTTCTCTCTGGCTCTATTTTATTGAACCTCTTTGTTAAATATGATATAAGAGCAGTCGGACTGTACACTAGATAGTGTAACTTGGTTAAAGATCTTGTTACTTTAGTACCACCAGAATCTTGAATAGTAAAAGACTGCTCATGATACATGTCAGTTCTTCTACAGCTTGATACGGCTGAAATATACAATGTTTTGTAATATATATATATGTATATTTCCAATAAAGGTTGTGAAACAAGTATTGATGATAACCATTGTGTGCTACCTCTTTTTTTTTTTGGCTTCAAAATCAGGGTTAAATTAAAGATGATTTTATGACTGGATCATTGTTTGCCTAAATGTAAATGAGGTTATTGTCATCAACCATTTGTATAAAGATTTGCATATCTTTGTATTTGAAAATAAAGATACTCTATAGGATCAATATTTATGAAAAGAAAAGAATCTTTGTGTGATTCTCTAGTATCATTGTAAATGACGATTGAATATATAAACAGCATCGCACATGCAAAATTAAATGATACCCAACTGCCCTTTGCAGAATAGCCAAAGTAGCGTTCATTAATAATATATTGCTATCCCCAAAACAAGAGTTTCGGCTGTATTTTCAAGAAATTAAAGCCACATGTTACAGTGCTTTATTCAAGAAATACATCATCACTGTGCTTCATCATTTGCAAAGAGGATAAACCTCTCCTCCAAGGTTGACACATGTTTTAATTTATCTACCCCACAAACCAGTGGATGGCGATGGACTTGGAAAAAGAAAAAATGCCTGGGTGTACTGAATCCCTACATATTATGAAACAGTCTAGTGATGCCTTGCTTAATTATTGACAAGGTGATGAGTTACATGAAGCAGTCTCTCTCTCTCTCTCTCTCTATAAGTAGAAATAACTGGGATAATTTCCATGATATTTACTAGATATCGTATCCATACTTTTAAAATGGTCTAGCAGATATATATATAGAAGAATAAAGGGGTTCTTTATAATTAGAGTGGTGTAAAAAAGATTGCTTTTATGTAATTCTAATTTAGAGTATCGATGAATTCTGTTGATTTTATCAACATTCATAAATAAAGGTCCAAGATTATGTTATTTGCGATAGTCTAATACTCTTGCCAGACAGCCATATATTGAATTTTATATATAGAAAGCCGCCTGTCAGAGATGGAATGCAATTGAACCGGTCTGTCTTGCTCTGAAATATTTAGCCCTCTTAATCAGCTTGGGTTGCATCATACGAATATGAAATTCAATGCTAGAGTGTCTATAATTTGATAAAAGCATTGTTTCGCTTGAGCTTTGTATATATGATTGATTAACAAATAAATTAATAAATGATGGACTGGCCCGAAAACAATGTACAATAGTCCAATTCCATCATGATCTACCTTGACAAAGGGGCAACGTAGAAATATTTCTGGCTTTGTGTACCCCAAAAGTGCTAATAAAAAAGCCTATAAGACAAAAAAAAATACTCAGAGAACATTATGGCAAGTAAAATCCAAATGGTTATATATTATATGTATATATATATATACTTTACAAGTGGCTTTTATCTATTGTATATGCCTAGGCTAGAGAACCATGGACATTTGGATCAGGAGAGGATAAAGACAATGATGCTTGTGATAATAATTGGAAAATATAGACCAAGACAAAGATCATAATGGGTATATTTAATTAAACCAGGGGATAATTACTAGATCTGGCTCGAGATGGGCATATCTGTGTACCTCTTTAAATGTGTATTTGAGTAAAGACAAATTTTATTGCCAAATTTAGTTGTCTTCAACATTGGTCATCAGAATTGTGATGGTGATGACCAATGTCATTTATGCTCATTGCGATCTTGAGACCAGAATGAGCACCAAGATTGAAATGTAATAAAGAGGGGGGGTAGAGGGGAGGGGTCAATAATATGATAATAAATAGAATATTGGCAATTGCCAAGTATTGATTCGTCAGTGGGTATATTCTTTCAAATAGACCTAGTGTTCTAAATAAAAAGTACAAATGTTCTCAATTGAACTCATGTAGAAAATAGACTGTCGCAGTCGTGATAAAAGTAATTGTTCAGAAAGGAGAGAATTGTGCAGCTTATTTCTAATACATATATCTTACTACTGTCTTATTACAATATGATATTCTTTATTGAGCTAATGCACAAAGTATAAGATCGTCTTGTTCTCCTTTAGAGATGTAGGATCAATGCACTGCTGAATAAATAAATAAAAAAAGAGTTTTTTAATGAGAATATACAATATGAGTAATAAATGAATTAATAGTTAATTATTGCTGTAGGATGTATAAACAAGGAATCTAGACATGAATATATACATACATATTAATTACCAACAAATAAGCAGTTAATTTCATAAATATATATATAAATATATATATATAAATATACAAATATATAAATATATATACTTGCAATCGATGCTCTACTATGCCAAAACATGTGGCCCCTGCACCTTTTGTTAATCAATTTATATAGACCCACTCCGATGCCAAGCATTTCCGAGTGCAAGGAAAGAAAGAGTAATTGTTTACAGAAAATGTACTTTGGTTTCTTGTAAAGGATGCGGTCGGGTATTGAACCAGTACATCACAGTAGACTCAGCCAAACAGAAAGGCCAGTCGAGAGGCCTTGTCGAAAACAACAGGCCATTTTAGTACATGGCAAAGAAGTGTTACAATACTTTAAGGATCCCAAACAGAAAAGCCAGAGTCAAATAAGAAAAAGAAAAAGAAAAGAAAAAAGGGAATTTCAACGGATATAATAATTTGTACAAATATCCTTAAAGGCATCAATTCCTTGCTGAATATTCAAAAAAGACTTACAAACCAGAACAATATCAACGCTGATAATATATTTTTTTGAGCCAAAAAGCCAATTAAGGTCTCCTTTTGATGAGCGCGCTAATTTAAACAAATGGAAAGGACTTGGCTGTGTGCAACCATCCCCTTTCTCCTGTCACTCTCTTCTATTAACACGAACGCTTTCCATTAGCCCCTATCGTCCTTCACTTGTTATTGTAAAGGCTTTTCTCTCCTTATAGTCTTCTTGCACTTCTTGAACAATCACTCTCAATGTGGGAGTCAAGTTCTCTTCATCGCATGCCAGGTCCAACCTATACAGGCTCAAGGTAGATGGTCATCTATTCATCAACAACCTTTTTTTAATCATCTCCTCAATCTATCCCACTTTTTTCTTTTTTCATCAGAGATTTAAACACCATGTTTGAAGAAAATGAGTCAGAGATGCACAAATCCGAATCTATCATGAGCTTTACCAGCCAGGCATTAGACCCAGCCATGCCAGACACCCTAGGCTTCTTACGCTTACCCCACACAAAGTCAACTGCTCCACTGCCATCCTTTCATCATTCTCACAACGTCTCTTCTCTTCCTCAGCCCTCGATGCCCATAATGCGACGTTCGCGTGCTGGAACAATGCCTTCCTTTGCAAATCTACCCGAAGAAAGCCTTACCAGACCCCAGGCTCCTCTTCTATTGACACCCTCTGCCACTAACCGGCACCGGTCCGGATCACTCAATATGCCAGCTATGCAACTCTCCTTTGACAACTCACCTTTTCCTTCGCCATGGAACCCCATGTCGCGTGGAAATACTCCTGAAATTGGCCAACACAGAATGCAGCCACCTCCTTCGCCGTCCACCGAGCAACTTTTGCAAAACGACCATGAGCTCTCGATTGCACGTACCCTACGCTCTCTCGGTCTCGATGACGAGTCCCAGGCATCGATAGAAACCCAAGAGAACACCAGAAACCTCTACCACCAACAGACCACCCCAGAGTTTCACATGTCAGACAGAGCCATCATGTCTGCCAACCGAAACAGATCTTATTCGGTTAACGCGGCTGCCCGCTACCAGCCAGAACTTGCTCCTGTCATTGATCAGTCCAGAGTGGCCAGCACCCCGCAGAACAAGGGGTTTGCTAGCTCCCTCGAAGGTTTTACTAGGAAACAAACCCGACCCAGAGCATCTAGCATGGGCCGAATGGAAGCACCTCGATCAAACGTACCCAACATGTGGAGCATCCAGAGAACTCCACTCACTCCCCTTAGGGACGAAGATTTCTCATTTGATGGCAGTGAGGCCAACGACAGCATAACCTCCGAGCAAAACGTGCCTCTCTCTCTCGGAGACACTGAGCTCTTGGCAAAACTGTTCCAAGGACAACCGTTTCCAGAAACAATTCTGCCAGAAGCTGAACTGGGTCCTGGCCGTGGACACCCAGCAAGAGAGGTAGATCAAGGCTAGAGATATTTTTTAAAATATATATATATGGCATTAACACTTCTTTTATCTATTTAAGCAGCCAAGCCTTCAATTCAGTCAATCGACACCCACATTCCACGAAAGAAACGTCCAGAGCTCTTTATCATCCAGCCCACTCACTCAGGCACCCACTCGGTCCCTTTGGGTTGGAAATATCGATTCGTCTGTGACTGTCGATGCATTAACCCAAATCTTTACCCCATTTGGACCAATCGAGAGCATCAGACTCCTGATCGAGAAGGAGTGTGCCTTTGTCAATTTCCTTAATATTGAAAATGCTGTCCAGGCCAAGCAGAATGTGCTTGAACTCATGGGTGGAAAGATAGGAAACTGCACTGCACGTATTGGCTATGGAAAGGTCGACGGTGCAGTCCCGGAATCAAACACACTTCAGCCCACACGCGCACTTTGTGAGTAGATTTGTGATGAGTCGTATACATAAACTAATATATTATTATTTTTAACTAGGGCTTGGAAATATCCCTAGCTCGACCACCTCGTCCACTCTTCAGCGCATCTTTTCATCATTTGGTGTGATTGAGTCCATCAGAGTACTTCCCCACAAGAACTGTGGCTTCATTAATTTTGAATTTGTTTCTAATGCGGCCGCTGCCAAGGAAGCACTTTTACAAAATAAACTTGCTCCTCAGGGTCTCATGGGTGTCAGAGTTGGATTTGCAAAGGTCCCTCCCTCAAAGACATCCCAAGCCGAAGCCACGGCTGGCCAACAACAGCAGCAACAACAGCAGCAACAGCAACAGCAGCAACAACAGCAGCAGCAGCCCCAGCAAGCACGCTCTTCTGATGGAGAGTCAGACACATCAGAGACTGATATATGGCTTAGTGAACTTAGTCAGATTATGATTGAATATGGAGCTGAAAGCAAGGTTCCTCATGTTCTAAAAGGTAAAGGACAAGATTGAATCCTTTTTGTAAAACGATATTAATACTTTGGCTTAGCTCTCCATGGGCCTGTTGGCTACTTTACATCTATTCCCTCTGTACCCGAGCTTGGTTCAAACCGCATGTTTGATGGTGCTCGTCTGAGAGACATTAGAAAGAAGCTGGATGCAGCAACTCATGGTGGAAAAGAGGTCGAGGCCATTGCACTCGACTGCCTGGACGAAGTTGCTGAACTGAGCAGTGGTAAGTAACCTTTTTTTTTGACAGAGATAATTGCGCAAAATAGCTCAAAAGAGATCCCAATTAGACTACATTGGAAACACTGTTGTACAGAGACTGTTTGAAAAGTGTGCAGAAGACACAAAGACGTCCATGTTGATCCGCATTGCACCTCACCTGGCTGCAATTAGTGTCCACAAGAACGGCACCTGGGCCGCACAAAAGATTATCGAAACAGCAAAGACACCTGCACAGGTAGACAGAGAACCAGAATATTTTTGTGTATGGGAATAATTGGATATTTACAATATGGATCTAGGTTCGACTTATTTCTGATCAACTCAAGCCATATGTCCCTCCACTGCTTCTTGATCAGTTTGGAAACTACGCTGTCCAATGCTGTCTCCGTCTTGGAGAAGGCGACAATCAATTCATCTTTGATGCCATTGTCGAAAAGCTCCTTCACATTGCCCAAGGAAGATTTGGTGCCAGAGCGATACGCGGCACATTAGAGAGTCAATATGCTACACCCGAACAACAAGTAAAAAAAAAAGATGAATTGCTTATAAAGCCATATACTGATACTTGGATTTAATAGAAATATGTTGCTGCAGTATTCACACAAAATGCATATGCCTTGGCAACTAATGCCAATGGCGTCCTGCTGCTATCCTGGCTAATCGAAGCGTCAAAGATCGAGAAACGCATGAGCATGATCGCGGCTCGTTTTGTTCCTCACCTACAGACGCTCTGTACACACAAATTGGGATCTCAAATGATTCTCAAATTACTAAACCAGAACCAGGATACTAACGCACAAGAGATGATCCTCAGTGCCCTCTTGACAACCCCAGGGTTGCTGATAGAGATTCTCTCTGACCAGGCGAGAGGACTTGCATTCGTTCAAAAGGCTATTTCTAGCACCTACTTGCCTGAATCACAGCACGAGGAACTGAAAACGATGGTTCAGCAGGGTTTAGGCAACTTGACTAGTCCAGCCCACAAGAAGCTTCTTGCAGAACTCACGGAGACAGAGGAGGCACCCGAACCAAAAGAAGAACAGTAGGAGGTTTACAACAAGATCCCATCCCAACCCCTTTAGAGCGAGAGCGAGAGAGGTCTAGGCCACACAGTCTTTATGGGTGGGTTTTTTGTCTCCTTGGATTATATAGACTTGACAAAAAAAATTCCACATCATTACACAACTTTAAGCTGTAAACATTCTCTGTCTGTTATTTCCAATCCTTTTTCTTATTATTATTATTTTATTTTATTTTCTTCATTTCATATGATCTTCATCTTTACATTTATATTTATATATACTCTTTTTCCTTTCTTTCTATATATCACCAATTCAATTACCATCATGGCGTGTGCCTATTTATTGTATACCTTGCAATCAAATATTTTGATCCACGTAGAATTTCTTACAAGTGTTTTAATATTCTGGCAGATAAAATACATGAATTACATACATTATATTTTGTGCATATTGAAACTTCTTTATTATTTGACTGGATCCACAAGACTATTGCCAAACAATCTGTTATCTGTAAAGGCCGTGCGCAGGCTATTATATTGAATGTGATGAATGTATTTTGTACAATCCTGTGTAATATTAATCCAAGATTTGATTGTATAATCAAACCTAGTAGATATTCTTTTTATTAAAAGAGAGACGATGGAGGTTTGGCTGTGGATCACATCTTGTGATTTTAATAAAAGATATGTATTTATACAAATTATTATTATTGTTTTAAAAAAACATATGATGTAGTGGATTGTTTGAGCCGTTTTTGCCTTTGGAGTCTAGATTACAAGACATATGGTACTCTTGAAAACAAAAAACAAAACAAAAAAAAAGGGTTTGGTCTCACCACATAAAGATGTATTTGTTAATAGCTCTGAGATTACCCTGAATTATGAACCCTGTGAAATATTATGTTTTTATCATTGCTTAATATTTATATATATATATATATATATTGTAGCCTGTGCTTTGCTAATCTCTTGGTGACAAGATACTTGTCAATACCCTTTTTACTAGGGGACCAAAAGATTCTCAACTACAACACTGAGCCCCCCCTTTTTTATAAATATATAAATATATATAAAATATCATTATCTTCATTTATAGTCTGGGCGCAAGGTTATAATAATTTGCATTGATTATCACTCTTACAAGGTTTAGCCTACCACTATCACATCTATCTATTTAGTTAAAAAAAAAAAGCTTGTAATGTTCTTAATAACTTTACATATGATAATCATCATCGAAACCTGTCCCTCCCTCCCGCACGCCCCTCTTTTCCAAGACTCCTTTTTGATGTTTAATTGAGATGTCAAATATGCCAAGAATATAACAATATCAATATCAATTTAAATATTTATAAACCTATCTTTAGAATCCATAGGGTGGCCAACTAGAATACATCAGACCAAAGTGTCAATACAGGTTAGTCTCGAGACCATTAAAAAGATCCATGACATGGACTCGGGTAGTATTGAGCTGATCTACAGAGACAGAAATGACAAGGAAGTCCCCTGGCACCCTTTTTAATTTACCTTTGAAGCGAATTGATATTCCATAAGCTATAAATGCCCAATCAAGTTGGAGAATATAGACAATGGAAAGGTTTGCTAATTTGCTGTTGTACAGAAGATGCTTGGTCAGCCAAAAGGGCAATCGAGAGCGTTTTGAATTGATCAATAAATCTGGTATTTATTCATGTATAATCTATTCATAAGCTATTTTCACGCGCTATTTAATCATGTACATTGATGTATATCAAAATAAGCTAGAATATACTAAAACAAATGCCTTTTTTTTTCGTCTTTTTTTAGGCCATTTGAATCGACAACATACATGATTCCAAAATACCAATCTGCCAAATATTTGGAGCGTTTTTGCTTATTATTTATTTCTTATTCTAGAAAGAAAAAGGCATATTACTTGGTCAGACATGAAGGACAAATTGGATGAAATTGGCTGGTAGGACAAGATAATTCAGGTCAATTGGCAATTTACAATCAAATCGTCTGATTGGATGATCATGATATTGGACTTGACCCCCATTTTTTTATACATGGATATAAATTATCATTTATTGTTCCGTCTTTACGGTCTTTCAGCAAATACTTAAAAGACTTGTTTCTATTTAATTGATATTATTATTATTATTATTATTATTTACTATTTTATTATTTTTTTACTTGTTCTTTATTTTGTATTTACATCATGGCCACCCCTCTGTTTGCACCCTCGTCCTCTGGCCTGATGCTGAGAAGAAACAAAAAGAACCTCTCGTTGCGTCTCTTGCCAGCCACCGTCGACATGGCTCCCAATACACCCAGAATTGGATCTACAGCCCTCCAATTGATACCAGAACCAGAGTCTGGAGCACCAAACCATTATTCCAATGGCCCAGCACTCATCCTGCCCAACCTCTACCTCGGCTCAGAACACAATGCAGCCAACCTCGATCAATTGAACGCTCTCTCGATTAAATACATCATCAATGCGGCTGCAGAGGTCGGCAACGCCAATAGTCACCTTTTCCAACCACTCGACACATTGCTCGCCACCGCCGACACTCCCTATCCCACCACCCCAGTCTCCCTTTCCCAGCCCTCATTGCACACCACACTCGTTAATTCAGTGTGCCAATTAGCCCCTGTGCCGGTCAGATCGATTATTCAGCCGTCGATTGGCTACAAGAAGCTCCAGTGGACCCACAACCAGGAGAACATTACAGGCGAACTGAATGGGCTAATTGGCATAATTGACCGGGCACGCAGCCTTGGACAGTCGGTGCTTGTCCACTGCCAGTGCGGTGTGGCCAGGTCAGCGACAATCATCATTGGCTATGTGATGAAGATGATGGGTCTGTCGATGGACAAGGCGTATTCATTTGTCAAGTCACAGGCACCGGCAATTAGTCCCAATATGCATTTGATTTACCAACTGCAGAAATATGAACAGTCCCTCCTTTTGAACCCACAACCACGACTTGGGTTTCACGAATCCTCCCTACGATCACCCACCTCTGCTTCTCCTACTCAACACGACAAACTCCGGCTACGGACCACGGCTGGCCTTCCGTCCGGAATCACAAAGGAAAAGAAAAACTTCCGGGGGCCCTACTCGCCTCGCCTGGCCCCAAAGCAGTCTCCCCTATTGGCCAATCTCTCCAAGCGTGCCTTTAAGACTCGTCCACAGACCCCAGTCGTGGATTCCTTTAGGTTCCAGGACAGCTGGCGGCCCCAAGAGAGAGACGAGGGCATGTATGCGGTCTGCTAAAAAAAAAGAAAAAGAAGGCATTTAATATCATTTCTACTAGTTGCATCAAATCATCATCACCATCACCATCAAATCATCACCATCATTTTAAATTTTAATTAGCATTTTAATTAGCATAATATAAGCATTTTCCAAATGCCATTTAATAAACCATTTGTGTATAATCAATTATTATCTGTTCTTTATTTTTCGATTTTTCGATAATTTTACTTCTTTTCATCGTTGTACGGCACAAATTCGTGTCCAGCTACATAAATAACCTTTTCATCATCTGCGGCAAGAGCGGCTGGAGATGGAACGATAATAAGCTGGCCGCTCTGGGCACACAGCTCTTCGTCGCTTTTCTTGGCAAGTTCCCGGACATGGCTGCGGATAACATTTGCAAGATAGACCTAGATAAGAGAGTAGAGTATCAGCACCAAGTTTTTTGTTGTTGTAAAGTCTGCTTCTGCTTTACCTTTATGAGCGCATTAGCCAAGATGATTGTAGAAACCATCCAGATTCCGCTGCTAATACTAAAGTCACAGGCATAAGTTCCAAGTCCGTCGGTAGTTTCGAAAATGTCCTGGCAAACACCGAGATCTGTGTAGGAAGTAAGGAATACGGCACCGACCGAAAACAGGGTCTGAATCAAGGTATCAAAGCAGTAATACCAGCTAAAGATGCTGACCAGATGAGAAGAGTTCTGATTGTCATGGTTAATAGTTAATAATAGGGTTAAAGATAATGGGGTTGGTCTAGGATCATACTTTAATAGCACCCGTTACACCGCTGAAGCAGGCATAGACAGAGAGCAGAGAGTACGACAAGAGACTGAGCTTGACAAAGTATGTTAGCGGCAAGCTGTTTGATACCAAGATGGTCGTGACGATGCTCGCTAAATGAGTAGTGATTCCAAACAGTGCCAGAAGAAGAGTGACGGTTCTATATTTGTGGGTTTAATTTCGTGCGGGTCGATTGATGTGTTTACCTTGGGGTAAAGAAAAAGCAGGCAGTCTTCATTGTATTATATTGTATATATTTTATTGTATTATTACTATTACTATTAGTATTATTATTATTAAAAGAGAGAAAGAGAAAGAGAAGTTGTGTGTGTGCGAATATCAGCCAAAAAATAAAAAACTAGTTAAATATTCTCTCCATCTCTTTCTTTTTATTGTCACGCGACAGGTTTCGATTACAGTTGGACAAGCTGAATACCAGATTGGAGACCAGATAGAAACATATATATATAAAAAAACAGGTATTCTAAAAAGAAAAGGCGGAGCTGTTATCCATAAACCATAATGATCAGGATGACCTTTGTATTATAGCAGATATAAATATATATGTATATATGTATATGTATATATTTAAAATAAAGTAAAAAAAAGACACCTTTAGGAGTAGTTAATTAACCCAAAAAAAAGCGACGGTACTAATAGAGTTGCGTATAGATCAATGTCTTTTTTTACAAGTCACATAATTTGTGGAATATGGCATCTGAGGTGCTTTCATGCCAAGGAATCCCTGCGCTTGTTTGCTACCACACCTTTACATACTTGTCCATTCCAAGACCAATCAGCTCTGGAGACCGACATGCTTACCGGAAAAGCAGTCCGTTTTTATCCATAGAACCAAAGAACAGCTATATATATATATTTATATATATTTATATTCTCAATTTTGCAACTCATTCCCGATAGCCTTGTAACACTCTCACCAGCAAGAGATATCTGGTCTCAAGAATCACCTCAGCGTACAAAAGAAAAGAAAGAAAGAAAAAAGAGAGGCCAGATTGATTCCAAAAGGCTTGCCGGATCTGGTTCTGATTGGTCAAAGAGTGTGAATACTTTGTTGGTTTTTTAAAAAAGAAAAGGACATTAGGACTAATAATATCCAAATGGTCCAAAGACAATTGGTTCAACTGATTCTAGTAAGCGTCCCTGAGCTGTAATGAAAGGCAGTCTTGTCAGTTCTGGTGTTGTGGGTAGGTGAATATACTTGATGTCATGGATTGTAAGTATAATTGTACGACCATTAGAGTCTAAAGAACCATATATATATATTTTCTGCAAGAATAAAATAAGTATTCTGTTGTATGTTTATTTGACTGTTAAAACATGATAGCTGACAATCTAGATACTTTCTGGTGATCATACATATGAGGGGTAACGATGATTTCCAGGTTGCCAAGCAACGTCTTTGGACTGGGCTGTCCTGTCTAGGTCTGATCTCACTGTGCAGCACTTTGGATATTTTCTGCAAACATTATCCAAAATGCTCTCTGCTACGGCCATATTATTGATCAACTGACGGTTTGTCTGGATCGACACCAAATGGAACGTATTCCGGAAACCATTATAAACTCTTTTTTTTGGTTTGGTTTGTCTGGTGCATGCATATTAAGAACAATCCAGGCAAAATATAATATCATATTGTTTACATTTCATCAATGAGCATTAAATCATGCCCAAACAGAAATAATTGTATTTATTCCTTGCCAATTGTCCAGACCTTCTGTAGAGGTACAAATAACAATAATCCAAAAAAAATGAACAGCACAATCATATTATCCGTCTCTTGTCTTTTCTCCTCAACATCTTTCTAGCCAACAATGACTCTGATTACCTGCCACTACCAGCCACCGTCTTCCATTGTCCAAATCCATTCTCCAGACATTGACGAACGGTGGGATATCTGTCTTGACTCTCAAAAACACCCAGAGTGCTTGTATATGCATCCCATCAACATTCTTCCTGCGTCACCCAGACAAGTAGGTCAACCAAACTAATAGCCTTGCATTTAGAATGGCCAATTCCCCAAACCTCTCTTTCTCTCATGTTTACAAACCTTTCATTTCAGTATACCACACTCGGTCGCCTTGATTCACAAGCCTCCTCAGCCCACAAGACGGTCGACTACTTTGGCTATCCCGACTCATCTCTAGACAGCCAAGAGACTACTCCAGACAGCCAAGAGCCCCCTTTGGATGACGACCAAGCCAATTTAACAGCTGAAGATGGGTTTGACCTGGAAGCCATCCGTTCGAAAAAGATATCCATGGATCTGTACCATAGACTGATGGCCCAGAGGTACACAGCCCGGTTACTAAAGATATCTGTTTGTCAGACAAGTCTTCCTCCTGCCTATCAAAAGTACCTTGATTCTCTCCAAGTATTACCCTTGTGATTGTGAATTTGCTATACTATATTATACTATATTATGTTATGTTATGTTATATCAAATTATCTATCTATCTAATTAATTAATTAAAATATTGTACCCTTTGTTAAAGAACATTAGTGTGCCTACAAAACATGCTGATTGGCATTGTGTATTTATCTTTAGCTACAATCTGCCTTGATTCTTACTGGACTCTGTACGATTTATTTTGGCATCGTGCGACCACAGGATTCTAATCAAATAGCCTCTCATCTGACCAATGTTTTCCATCCAATCCACCAACTACTATTCCAGAGATTCTCTAGTGCTAAAAAAAAAGAAAGTATATATATGTGTGTCTTGGCAAATGTTTATCATCTTCTATTCATATTGTCCTATTAAATGGCTCGATAGCTGAGGATGACATTGCCACATATCTATCCAATCAGGAATCCAAATGGAGGGCCATCTATTGTCCAGTACCTTACCTTGTGGGCCTGTTTGGATCGGCCTGACAACACCTTTATATTTCCTAGCCGATTATATGCACTCACTCTTGCCCGTAAAGGACTCGATGTTTACAATGCTATTTATATTACATCTGCTGTCCCGTGAGAAAACAATAGGCTTTTTGTTCAAACGGCCACACTTTTGATAAATATCTAGATTAATTCAGACTACGAGTAGACTGGTAGGTTCCTGTTGTATATTCCAAGTATTTAAATGGATAATGAACAGAGCATGAGCCAGACCAGTGTAGGCATCATGGCTGTGGGAAAAGAAGAAGGAAAAAAAAAACTCAAGCATCTTCAGTCCAATTCTCTACATACCCATCCACCCTTAAAAATAAGCAAACACCTACGCACTGTCTCTGAGAGAATATGGTCCAAAAGAGTCTGCCATCAAATGACTAGTCCCAATTCAATCTGTGCCATTGATGCCACCAAAGATTATTATTATTATTATTTTTAATATATACATGGCATGGCATGGCTTACATGTGCCGTAAGATATGAAATCCCCACTGTATAGCCTTTTGCATCTCTACGAGTACACGAACCTAGTTACATGCCAACCGTCTCTAGCAAACAAGTGTTTTGGATCATCATTTCAAACGTACAAAAAATGTTTCAATCTAGATGCCAATATGGTTTTTTTTATCCATTATAAAAAATATTAAATATTAAATATATAAGAATATATTATTGATACATTCTTCATTTTTATAAGCCATGCCCTATGATTGGGATCAAGCTTATATAATATATATATATATAAACATGAATCATGATGTGAATATCTTTAATGCACATCTAAATGTATGGTTTGGAATACGATAGAGAGGATAAATAGAGTAGTATGTATACATGCTTGTTTTTTTCTTCTTCTTCTTTGGAACTGGATATATTTTTATGTGGTGTTTTTATACGACACCTTCTTGATACCGTCTTGCACCATTATTATTGCTATTACTATTACTATTGAGTCCACTCTGGGTGTATGGATTGTTGGGATTAGGGCTGGATGGAGGTGGTGGTGAGCCTGGGTGTGGGCTTCCAGGTGTGGGGCTTCCTGCTGGCTGGGTTGGAGGGGTCTGCCAGTTGGTAGGTGCGTTCATCTCATAAGTATCCCTTGGTGGCTGCCCTGGTACAGAATAGATTGGCGGTGGTGCATTTGGTTGATAGCCATTGTACTGTGCAGGGTTGACCCATCCCTGCGGAGGAGGGGGTCCATACTGCATAGGAGGCGGAGGCGGTGGGTAATAGGCTCCAGTGTTACCAGGTACATACGGTGGGGGTCCGCCATTCACAACGTACACACCACCATTGGCATTATTAAGGGTGCGATAACGAGAACCGCCACAGCAACTGTAGTAAATACATCTCAAGACACAGAAGATGATCAAGAGACCAAGCACGATTCCTACAGGAATAGCAATCGCCTTGTTTTTCTCCAGCCAGTTCTTGGCATTGTTACCTATAGAACAAATGCTCAGCTTCTTCTCTTCTTCTCTTTCCAAACGCTATTATTATGATTATTATGATTATCATTTTACTCACCAAAGTTGGAAAGGTCGCACTTTCCATTCTTACAGGCCCCACCAATACCACAGGGCGTACCATCGATAAACTTTCCGTTGAATTGAAGACAGCCAAAACCACCCGGATTGTCACAGACGAGATCACAGCTACTGCTGGCACTCGAACACGCCCTGTTGATGCCCATTGTTGATCCTCTTGCTTTGCATTGGGCGTCGCGTGAGGTGCACTGTCCAGATGCGCATGCCAGTCCAGTGCTATTTCCTCCACAAGAGTCTCCATCAGTGACAAACTTGTCTTCTGGACAGTTTGCGGATGTTCCTGTACAACTCTCTTCCACATCACAGCTTGTGGACGCAGGTCTACAGACAAACGACGCAGGTCTCAACTGGCACTTGTCACAGCAATTGTCATTGAAATCCCTAGAGTGAAAAATCGGTTATTTACCACTAGTATTTAAGCTTTCTAGACTTACTCGCACACAGCGGTGCCTTTGAATTTGCAGGTTGCTGGGTCACAACACGTACTATTGGCACCTCCGGTATCGCAATCTTCGCCAGTTTCCTTGATGCCATTTCCGCACATCTGAAGTGTCTTTACAGACCGAGATCCAGGATCTAAAATTGCCCAAACTTGTTTAGCCAGCCAAGGTTATCAAATCTACTCACCCTCTAGACATGTTCCTGAAGCAGGGAATGCCTCACAAATGGTGGTGATGGAGCAAGGACTGAAATCATTGGATGATGTGTTGCTTGTAGGGTTCATGATATAAGTTCCACCGGCATCACATTGTGTCGCACTCAGTGGACAGCACTGGCAGCTGCTTCCACTGCACGGACAAGAAGAAGTCGTGCAGTCATGAATGGCACCTAGAAACAAGTTCATCGTTTGGTATTCTTGTCCATAGCCAATTTCTTCTTACCAAATCCATGGCCAATCTCATGAGCAACAACCTTCCATTCATCGCGGACTAGAAGACAAGAATATGAGTGTCGACCGATAATATTTGAGGGTTTTTTCTTTTCTTTTTTTTTCTGCTTACTGATAGAAGATACGCCAGTACCAGATACGTGCTGGGTGACACCTCCCTTGGTCTGAGTAACGACATTTGTGGCACACAGTCTACCAAGCCATGCAACACCAACTTCGACACCAGTACTATAATCACAACACCTTTCGTTTAACCCCAGAACAAGAATCCAAGGAAGGCCAAATTGGTCACTTACGCGCAATTTGTCATCAGGTGCCAGAGACCAGCACCATCGTTACCGATCTTTGATCTCCAGAGACTAAAATCACTCAGTCGGTCGCTGATTGTGTAGCTGTCCGAACAGGGCCTATTCCAGGTCGCATTGCTAGAAACTGTCGTAGGACATGTCTCGGGCATAATTGTGATGGTAATGAGGCCAAGAGAGATATTGAAGCTGCGTTCATAGGCAGCAGAAGCAGTATTCCAGTCATTGATGATCTGCATACGTGCATTTGTCATTGATTGGTAGTTCTTTACATAGGTACAATCGGCAGCTATTTTTGAATACAAAGATGTTAATCATGAAGCATGGCATGGCATGCCATGTCATCAAATATCTTACCTGCTCCCATGTAGTTGACTAGAATTAATGGTTAGAATCGATTTATTTTTAAAATAAGAAAAACTTACTCTTCTTGGTTGTTGGGCATCCAGTGGCACGTTTGGCAAACCGGTGCGACGACACAAAAGGGTCAATGACATTTAGAGGGTTATAGCCTTCCAGTGAGCCCCAGGAACTGCTTCTGGGAGCAATGGCGGGAGGATGGTAAAGATTGTCGAACCCACAGCCTGGTTCTGCAGATTCAGAACGACGATCCAGCCCAACCTTGACAGTATCAGAATCTCGATAGATAACCATGACAGCATCTGAAGTCTCGTCGGCATCGTCGGATCGTTTGGCGAGATTATAGTTCTGTTTGACCTTTACATGGTACATGTCTTGATGAACTTTAAAGGTGCCTTCGAATACAGGGTGGTCTAATTGGTGCCTTGAAGATATTGTCAATCGTGTCCTTCTTGGTTGTTTGCTTACTTTATATCATGCCGAACAATTATCCGTGCCCAGCCGAGAATCCCTTGTCCAGAGTCAAACTCATCCTGAAGGAGACCTGCTTGATCCGCAACCCATCTTTGATCGGAAAAGGCGGAATCTACGGTGTAGCCACGATAGATTCTGAATTCCTTGTGCTGGAGTGGCTCCTCTTTGCCCACTCCATCGTTAAGCACGGCATCAGGGTGGAATAGCTCAAGATTTGGTATGAGGTGAAGACAAAAGGTGCGATTATGGGTAGTGACGGCCAAGCGGAGAATGTCGTCGTACTCGATACCGCTGGCCCGAGGTATGTGATTCGGGTTTGGTGTCAGGCTACGCTTCTGAAAGAATGTTTCCGGACGAGGTGCAATGTCCATTCGAACTGTGTGAAGAGGTTCGATACGGAGCAACTTGCGGTCATTTACACTGTGGGCTATGTGGAAGGGGGATGTACAGATTAGCTGGATTCCTGGCCGATTGCAAAGTACCTAATGTCCATGGCAATTGAGTTGCAATGCATAGCAAGGCAATCCACAACGGTTTCAGGACCATAAGAAGAAAGTAAAGAAACAGAGGAAGAGCAAAAGAGAGAAATTAAAGGGGACGGGGTGCCTTTTTATTTATTTTAAATGGGCGTAGAATAAAGCCCATTATTCTTCAACAATATTATTGGTATTGTCAATGTTTTACTCCGCAGACCATTTGTAAGATGGCAAATCAAAAAGACGTTTTGGAATAGCTATTTGTTATTATTTTATTTTTATTTTTGGCTGGCTGGCTGGCTGGCTGGCGAGGGTTCTTGTGGCGCAATAGATTTGATAGAAGAAACGGCTCCGATGTGTACTACCAAGGTATCTCTTGAACCAGGCCTTGGTAATTGAAATTCTGCCATTAAAAAGGAGGGGGAGAAAGACAGAGAGGGGAGAGAGGGGGGGGGGAAGCAATTATTGATTGTAAGAGATCAATTATACACTAACTATGGCTAATTCAAACAGGCGTTTATTTTGGTATACTAAATATTGAATCTGGGCAATTGCAGCTACCCAACAAAAATCTGTACATTGACCAATAGCCATTGTACCAAATTATCCTTGATCTCTTATGGCTTTTTCTCCAAAAAGAGGAGAATAAGAGTGCAGTTTTATTAAACGTCCGACAATCTTTATTTTCTTGATTAAACGGCCAATTTGAGCTGTCAAACCAAAATGGCACCTGAAAACCCACTCTCATCTACACTCTTATCCAACCTCTTTATCCTTATTCTTTTTTATTTATTCTCGAGATCCAAAGACACTAGAGCCAGGCTTAAAACTGTATAGAATTAAAGGGATGATATTAGCCAAACCACTACCCCTTGTTTCAAGTACAGAACTTGACTACAAGGTATTCTCAACTGTCCATTCAAAATCAAAGAATATAAGTGTAGACAAGAATATCATACACTGTTAGAAACGAATGCATTTTCAGCAAAACTTGATCTGATTTATAACCCCAATATATATATATTTAAAAATTATATCATTCAGCAGCCACTATTAAACTTTGAAAGTAAAAGCTGAATGTTTTAAGATGTGAAGAATGTGTATTTCATTAAAATATGCTCCTTGGTCTACAGGAATAAATAGATTTAGAGTTCATAACAATTAAAAAAAAAGGCTTGTTGTATTTCATAAACGCCTCTAGAATTCAATTAAATATATACATCCTTAACCATGACCTAGCCATTGAAAACTATTATTTCCATGCACCAATTTATCATGCCTCATCCAGTACTGCCAAAGGTACAAAACGTTACTGCGGCAAAGGGTGTGAGCTTAAATCAAGTAAAGTTTATGATTTCTTTAAACACCCAGACTTTTTGGTCTTTAGGAGGCAAAAAAAGAATTTTGCTTATGTAGTAGAGGGCTTTTGTCAAGGGATATCTCAAACTAGAAACATATTAAGTTTATCTCCACAAATATTAAGCCTGGCTTTAATTATTTTATACAAGAATAAGATCATTGTATCCAGTACATTAGTTTTAATACATGCTTACTGGTCCACTGTAAAATATGTATTAATCCAACTACTAGGCAACATCATTGGCAATAGACTATTCAATAATTGGTTTATTTGCACTGTAGCCAAGAATATATGTACGTGTATTTGACAATATTAACCATGCCATATAATATATATATTATTTAAAAGCTCATTATTATTAAAATACATTTTTTTCTTAAATACATTTATATTTATAAGCTTGTACACTTTTTACAACCATACACTTGAATTTAGCCTTTAGGTCCACGTTTATCATAATATTCAGTCTCGTTGTTTGATCAATGAAAATTTTGATTTTCTATGAATATTGCCGGATACATTATGTGATTAGAAACACTTGACGTTTAAGAGCAGGCCATCGGAATATGTTCACCTCGATCGAGTAGCCCAGCAGACCATGGAGTGATTCACCGGCCAAAAAACTGACCGGTCGCCCACCCTATCCCACTGGCAACGGAAACCAGCACAACCGAATCACATCCATGTTCTTGAGTCCACCGGAATTCCATACAGTTGGTTTGATAAAGAGAGGCGACCAGCGGAACCAACAGAGCGCATCATGACCAGCCTTGACCGCCGCAAATGGGAGCTCAGAAACTCTTGACGTCTAAGAGCAGGCCATCGGAATATGTTCACCTCGATCGAGTAGCCCAGCAGACCATGGAGTGATTCACCGGCCATAAAACTGACCGGTCGCCCACCCTATCCCACTGGCAACGGAAACCAGCACAACCGAATCACATCCATGTTCTTGAGTCCACCGGAATTCCAGACAGTTGGTTTGATAAAGAGAGGCGACCAGCGGAACCAACAGAGCGCATCATGACCAGCCTTGACCGCCGTGAATGGGAGCGCAGAAACTCTTGACGTCTAAGAGCAGGCCATCGGAATATGTTCACCTCGATCGAGTAGCCCAGCAGACCATGGAGTGATTCACCGGCCAAAAAACTGACCGGTCGCCCACCCTATCCCACTGGCAACGGAAACCAGCACAACCGAATCACATCCATGTTCTTGAGTCCACCGGAATTCCAGACAGTTGGTGTGATAAAGAGAGGCGACCAGCGGAACCAGCAGAGCGCATCATGACCAGCCTTGACCGCCGCAAATGGGAGCGCAGAAACTCTTGACGTTTTAGAGCAGGCCATCGGAATATGTTCACCTCGATCGAGTAGCCCAGCAGACCATGGAGTGATTCACCGGCCAAAAAACTGACCGGTCGCCCACCCTATCCCACTGGCAACGGAAACCAGTACAACCGAATCACATCCATGCTCTTGAGTCCACCGGAATTCCAGACAGTTGGTATGATAAAGAGAGGCGACCAGCGGAACCAACAGAGCGCATCATGACCAGCCTTGACCACCGTGAATGGGAGCTCAGAAACTCTTGACGTCTAAGAGCAGGCCATCGGAATATGTTCACCTCGATCGAGTAGCCCAGCAGACCATGGAGTGATTCACCGGCCAAAAAACTGACCGGTCGCCCACCCTATCCCACTGGCAACGGAAACCAGTACAACCGAATCACATCCATGCTCTTGAGTCCACCGGAATTCCAGACAGTTGGTATGATAAAGAGAGGCGACCAGCGGAACCAACAGAGCGCATCTTGACCAGCCTTGACCGCCGCAAATGGGAGCTCAGAAACTCTTGACGTCTAAGAGCAGGCCATCGGAATATGTTCACCTCGATCGAGTAGCCCAGCAGACCATGGAGTGATTCACCGGCCGAAAAACGACCGGTCGCCCACCCTATCCCACTGGCAACGGAAACCAGCACAACCGAATCACATCCATGTTCTTGAGTCCACCGGAATTCCAGACAGTTGGTGTGATAAAGAGAGGCGACCAGCGGAACCAACAGAACGCATCATGACCAGCCTTGACCGCCGTGAATGGGAGCGCAGAAACTCTTGACGTTTAAGAGCAGGCCATCGGAATATGTTCACCTCGATCGAGTAGCCCAGCAGACCATGGAGTGATTCACCGGCCGAAAAACGACCGATCGCCCACCCTATCCCACTGGCAACGGAAACCAGTACAACCGAATCACATCCATGTTCTTGAGTCCACCAGGATTCCAGACAGTTGGTTTGATAAAGAGAGGCGACCAGCGGAACCAACAGAGCGCATCATGACCAGCCTTGACCGCCGCAAATGGGAGCTCAGAAACTCTTGACGTCTAAGAGCAGGCCATCGGAATATGTTCACCTCGACCGAGTAGCCCAGCAGACCATGGAGTGTGATTCACCGGCCAAAAACTGACCGGTCGCCCACCCTATCCCACTGGCAACGGAAACCAGTACAACCGAATCACATCCATGTTCTTGAGTCCACCAGGATTCCAGACAGTTGGTGTGATAAAGAGAGGCGACCAGCGGAACCAACAGAACGCATCATGACCAGCCTTGACCGCCGTGAATGGGAGCGCAGAAACTCTTGACGTTTAAGAGCAGGCCATCGGAATATGTTCACCTCGATCGAGTAGCCCAGCAGACCATGGAGTGATTCACCGGCCGAAAAACGACCGATCGCCCACCCTATCCCACTGGCAACGGAAACCAGTACAACCGAATCACATCCATGTTCTTGAGTCCACCAGGATTCCAGACAGTTGGTTTGATAAAGAGAGGCGACCAGCGGAACCAACAGAGCGCATCATGACCAGCCTTGACCGCCGCAAATGGGAGCTCAGAAACTCTTGACGTCTAAGAGCAGGCCATCGGAATATGTTCACCTCGATCGAGTAGCCCAGCAGACCATGGAGTGATTCACCGGCCATAAAACTGACCGGTCGCCCACCCTATCCCACTGGCAACGGAAACCAGTACAACCGAATCACATCCATGCTCTTGAGTCCACCGGAATTCCAGACAGTTGGTATGATAAAGAGAGGCGACCAGCGGAACCAACAGAGCGCATCTTGACCAGCCTTGACCGCCGCAAATGGGAGCTCAGAAACTCTTGACGTCTAAGAGCAGGCCATCGGAATATGTTCACCTCGATCGAGTAGCCCAGCAGACCATGGAGTGATTCACCGGCCGAAAAACGACCGGTCGCCCACCCTATCCCACTGGCAACGGAAACCAGCACAACCGAATCACATCCATGTTCTTGAGTCCACCGGAAATCCAGACAGTTGGTGTGATAAAGAGAGGCGACCAGCGAAACCAACAGAGCGCATCATGACCAGCCTTGACCGCCGTGAATGGGAGCGCAGAAACTCTTGACGTTTAAGAGCAGGCCATCGGAATATGTTCACCTCGATCGAGTAGCCCAGCAGACCATGGAGTGATTCACCGGCCAAAAAACTGACCGGTCGCCCACCCTATCCCACTGGCAACGGAAACCAGTACAACCGAATCACATCCATGTTCTTGAGTCCACCGGAATTCCAGACAGTTGGTATGATAAAGAGAGGCGACCAGCGGAACCAACAGAGCGCATCTTGACCAGCCTTGACCGCCGCAAATGGGAGCTCAGAAACTCTTGACGTCTAAGAGCAGGCCATCGGAATATGTTCACCTCGATCGAGTAGCCCAGCAGACCATGGAGTGATTCACCGGCCAAAAAACTGACCGGTCGCCCACCCTATCCCACTGGCAACGGAAACCAGCACAACCGAATCACATCCATGTTCTTGAGTCCACCGGAATTCCAGACAGTTGGTGTGATAAAGAGAGGCGACCAGCGGAACCAGCAGAGCGCATCATGACCAGCCTTGACCGCCGCAAATGGGAGCGCAGAAACTCTTGACGTTTTAGAGCAGGCCATCGGAATATGTTCACCTCGATCGAGTAGCCCAGCAGACCATGGAGTGATTCACCGGCCGAAAAACGACCGATCGCCCACCCTATCCCACTGGCAACGGAAACCAGTACAACCGAATCACATCCATGTTCTTGAGTCCACCAGGATTCCAGACAGTTGGTTTGATAAAGAGAGGCGACCAGCGGAACCAACAGAGCGCATCATGACCAGCCTTGACCGCCGTGAATGGGAGCTCAGAAACTCTTGACGTCTAAGAGCAGGCCATCGGAATAAGGTCACCTCGATCGAGTAGCCCAGCAGACCATGGAGTGATTCACCGGCCAAAAAACTGACCGGTCGCCCACCCTATCCCACTGGCAACGGAAACCAGCACAACCGAATCACATCCATGTTCTTGAGTCCACCGGAATTCCATACAGTTGGTTTGATAAAGAGAGGCGACCAGCGGAACCAACAGAGCGCATCATGACCAGCCTTGACCGCCGTGAATGGGAGCGCAGAAACTCTTGACGTTTAAGAGCAGGCCATCGGAATATGTTCACCTCGATCGAGTAGCCCAGCAGACCATGGAGTGTGATTCACCGGCCAAAAAACTGACCGGTCGCCCACCCTATCCCACTGGCAACGGAAACCAGCACAACCGAATCACATCCATGTTCTTGAGTCCACCGGAATTCCAGACAGTTGGTTTGATAAAGAGAGGCGACCATCGAACCAACAGAGCGCATCATGACCAGCCTTGACCGCCGTGAATGGGAGCGCAGAAACTCTTGACGTCTAAGAGCAGGCCATCGGAATATGTTCACCTCGATCGAGTAGCCCAGCAGACCATGGAGTGATTCACCGGCCATAAAACTGACCGGTCGCCCACCCTATCCCACTGGCAACGGAAACCAGCACAACCGAATCACATCCATGTTCTTGAGTCCACCGGAATTCCAGACAGTTGGTTTGATAAAGAGAGGCGACCATCGAACCAACAGAGCGCATCATGACCAGCCTTGACCGCCGTGAATGGGAGCGCAGAAACTCTTGACGTTTAAGAGCAGGCCATCGGAATATGTTCACCTCGATCGAGTAGCCCAGCAGACCATGGAGTGTGATTCACCGGCCAAAAAACTGACCGATCGCCCACCCTATCCCACTGGCAACGGAAACCAGTACAACCGAATCACATCCATGCTCTTGAGTCCACCGGAATTCCAGACAGTTGGTATGATAAAGAGAGGCGACCAGCGGAACCAACAGAGCGCATCTTGACCAGCCTTGACCGCCGCAAATGGGAGCTCAGAAACTCTTGACGTCTAAGAGCAGGCCATCGGAATATGTTCACCTCGATCGAGTAGCCCAGCAGACCATGGAGTGATTCACCGGCCGAAAAACGACCGGTCGCCCACCCTATCCCACTGGCAACGGAAACCAGCACAACCGAATCACATCCATGTTCTTGAGTCCACCGGAAATCCAGACAGTTGGTGTGATAAAGAGAGGCGACCAGCGAAACCAACAGAGCGCATCTTGACCAGCCTTGACCGCCGTGAATGGGAGCTCAGAAACTCTTGACGTTTAAGAGCAGTCCATCGGAATATGTTCACCTCGACTGACCAGCCCAACAGACCATGGAGTGATTTATTGTCAGGAATGAAAGGTGCCCCTCGGTTTTCTATTGGCCATTTGGTGAGCGGCATATTGCAATCAATAACCATATAGCAGTTGTAATTGACCGCCGATAATATGAACTGTTTTCAACGGAGACTTACGGTTGTAACCAAAGATTATTTCACCAGAAAGAATACACTCTTGGTTGGCTTACATCAAGAGATCATGAAAGCTAGTAGGCATGGATATAATAGCATCCTGACAATAACCAACAATATGCCAGTGTTGATGAGGAGTGGATCAATTGAAAGACTATGGAAGCTATCTTCTTGACTACTGTTGACACTTGGTACGTGGGGATATCTTGCTTATCCTTAATATGAAATCCTTTGATTCAGATATATTCTGGAATGGAAGATGCTTGACTATCAATTTGGACTTTTGGACTAAAGGTAATCTCTGCTTGTAGAGTATGCTTGATTTATTTTATTATTGGAGCTTGTTCATTTGTACTATTGGCTTCTGGACTTCTGATTTCCTTGGTCTATAAGGAATAAGTCTTGCGACTGCCTTGTATAATTGTTACTCAATATGTGAATTGCTGAAGACAATATCACAAAGAGTAGCGGTCTTGTTTTTAGCCTCATGTGAACAGCTGCCAGGGATTGAGACCACCGTGTCAGGCTTGGGAATGAGCTAAGAGGGTGAAATGAGGGTCATTTCCATGTTTGACTGAGATAGTCATTAGACATCACGAATTTGCTAGCGCTTTTTGACAGGTCATTTGAATAGTTACCAGTAGCATGTAGAGTAGACGGTTTTTGGTTTGAAATTTTTTTTGACACCATCATGTGTTCACTACATCTGAATGACACGTTAGTTTGATGGTTCAAAAACATCATAAAACACATCCATCCATCATTAAAAGTCCGTCCATCGTAAAGGCGGTGCCATAGTTGACTAAACTAGGAGTAGATGAAGTGAAAATTTGCTTACCTTGACATGGCCTTGAGAAAGTGAAATGGTAACGGAAAGAAAAGTAAGGAAACAGAAACAACAATACGCGCCCAAAGCCCCTGTCTTTATAGACAAATATTTTGCAGGTGTGAGGTCACCACGAATTTTGGTGATGACGTGATCCAGTGTGGGAGTATATTTGGGCATGGCATAAATAAGTATATTACTCTAAAAATCAAAGCTTTTAAATAATGGAAGTAAAGAAGTAGAGCATTAGACATCATGTCAAAGGTTGGTTTTTATCGGTTTAGTGATAACTTTAAAGACAGAGTACATCTTTGAACGGCGATTAGTTTATGTTTATGTTTTAGGTAATATAGGCTGGCCCGTGCATCTGTTCAAGAGGGATTATTTTTTGTACAAGTAGGTACAATTAACCATTTTCGGGGTGAAGCTGCTGTCTTTCTTAACATCTCCGCCGTCCCTAATCCCCGTCCTCTTCAACCCCGTATCCACCTTGGTGGTGACTTTAACGTGCTCATCCTAGCTCGCTCCAAAGCTATGCTACCTCACTGTCGGTACTGCTGTCAGGAAGGCCGTTTCATCTCGGTCTGTCCAGTGCAACCACCTCTGACACCTCACTGTCATCGATGCGGAGACTCCGGTCATCTCATTGAAGAGTTGGTTTGTCCCACACACCCTACCACTGCTACCCGAAAGGAAGCTTCCACCACCAAACGTACTGCGGACATTGGCGCTGCAGAACTTGCACGTTGTGCATCATCCATCAATGCCATCATCTCTCTCACCCGAGATGTACCAGTTGACTCCACAGCAACAAACTCCACACTGGATAACGAAGATGTGGAGATCCTAGATGATCCCTTCCCCACTGAGACTTCCCCCACTTCACCCACCACCAAAATTGTCCAGGTTGGCGAGGCCACCAAGGGCATGACAGAGGAACTGAAGAAAGCTTGGATACGACAGCTCCCAGCTGGTGATATCGATACCGAGATGGCAGATCCTACTGGCACATCTTCCAAGTCCAGTAAGTACTCTTATACTAGCTGGGGCATAAATGTCCCAGGCAGCGCTTTTGTAGCCATTGCCATACCAGCACCTCCCCCACCTTCTGTTCCTACTAATAGAGATTCTATTATGTAGCAATGAACGGCGAGTTCATCCACCTCGGGACCCTCAATGTGAGACGTCTTATAATTATGCTCTCCCAACTATCCTCCCCAAAACATTCACTATTCCGTCACTTTCGATCCTTCACACCTCTTCTTTCACTCCTTGCCCTTCGGGAAACGCATGCTCTTCCTGAACATAAAGCTTTATTTGATATATTCTTTCAAGCCCAGTCTAGCCTATGGACAAAACACTATGGACTTGTCCCTTTTAACCCTCTTTTACTACTAACCTTGACCTCTGTCTCGGATGATGAACGAGTCCTCACAGTCCTCGTATCTCACCTGGAAAATTGTATTGATCCTTTTACCCTCGTTATTGTCTACGGACCTAGCCCCACAGCATAACGATGTCCTTTTACAATGCTCTTACACACACTTTCTCCTCTTCTACATTCCACCACCCAACTTTCTTGCTTGGTGATTCCAACTCCAATATGTACCGACACACAACACACCCTGCAATCTGGCGCCATTTCCTTCAGCAAGACTTCCCCGATGTCATCACTCCCGTTAATACATCTCCACTTCCTACCTTCTACTACAGCCAACACCGCTTGTGCATTGACTATATATTCCGCCCCACATCTATACGCACTTCCAACCCTGAAATCATTTTCCTTTACCCTACTTGGACAGATCACAGTCTTCCCACCATCTCCATCCCACTACTTCGCCCCTCCGGACCTGGTATACGGCGCTTCTGCACAGCCTTCCTCCTACACGATGAGTTCCTCGAGCAACTCGCTGATCTCTTAGACCCTGCTAGCGTCTCTCTTAGTTGCGCGGCCAATGCCCCGAATCAATGGGATACACTTAATCAGACTATAAAAAACCTTACAACCTCTTATGCCAAAAAAATATGCCTGTCGCCGTGAAATGCTAAATATGCTCTGTACAAGGAACGCTCACACCTCCTACGCTACCTCTCCCTCCCCTGCCTGGCCCAGGTTGAAGCCATGATTGCCGACATACTGTCAGGAACTGATCCAAGCGGACAAGGCAAAAGACAGAAACAGGAGGTTCAAGGATAAGTTATTTAATAAAAGATGTTCGCTTGATCTTTCTACGATCAAGCTCTACTGGTATTTATATGTTTTCTAGCTAGGATAAAGATGTGTCTAAATATAATGATTGATAATCGGGGCGGGTATGTATACAAGAAAAGAAAGTCTAAAGGTAGCTATGATTTATTAATCTTCTATCTAGTATCCATTTTGGGGGTGTGGCGCGAAGACTGTTATGAACCAATCCTAACACATATAAACCTCCACCACTTCCTGACTTGCGAACCGCGCACGTATTCGATGGACCGAAGATGGTGAGCAATCCAATGCTTACTTCTATCGAGTCATTAAATCCCGCATTATCTCTCGTTCCATCACTTCCCTACGTGACCCTACCACCGATCAGACATTCACCTCAACCTCAGCACTTCTGGCCCATACCCGTCAATTCTACCAAACCCTATATACCTCTGAACCAATTGACCACCAAGCTACTAATGATCCCATACAACATGTTCCTTCTTCAGCACACCTCTCATCTTCTGATCCCTTCTTCCTCATATGCCCTATCACTGCACTCGAACTCGATGACATTCTCAAATACACACCCACCAACTCTTGCCCTGGTTTGGATAGGCTTCCGTATCCTTTATGGAAACATTTACTCTTCCATCCTATGTTCGTGAACTTGCTATGGCGGTATACCAGAATGCACTCCATGGTGTTTTCCCACCATCCTGGGTCGAGACGGTTCTGGTCTTACTTTCCAAAACTGGAGATACCTCGGTACTCAAGAACTGGCGTCCAATCTCGCTCATTAACTGCGATGCAAAACTGTTTACCAAGCTGCTGACAGTCAGGATCCGGTTATCTATTAATCCCCTCATCATTCCTTTTCAATCTGGATTCATGTCTAATCGTTTTATTGCTGATAACGGCCTCCTCACTCGCCTTACCATGCATAATTCCCAACTGTCCAAGCACCCAGGTGTGGCTCTGCTTCTGGATCAGGAAAAAGCCAATGATTGTGTTCACCCCACATACCTCCGCCTAATACTCTCCCAATTTCACTTCCCTGTGGTTTTCATTGACACCATACTCTCCCTTTGTTTCTCTACACAGATCCACGTCAATGTCAACGGTTTTTTTTCCTCTCCATTTTCACCGGACCGTGGGCTGAGACGAGGTGACCCTCTGTCCCCTCTCCTTTTCAACTTGGCTTTTGAGCCATTACTTCGTATCATCCTTGCTTCCCCATCAATATTCCTTCCCATCTCACTCCTCCCCATCCTCTCGCCTCTCCTAAACTTCTCAAGCTTTTAGCCTATGCTGACGATTTGCTCATTCTTCTGGCATCTCCCTCTGAACTCGCCTCGCTACTCTCATCCTGTCCCTGTATGGCCGAGCTTCTAACGCACGAGTCAATCTAGGAAAAACCGTTGCGGTCTCCCTCTCTAGCACTTTTGTTCCTGACTGGGGTCCTGTTCTTGCTGCTGCTGATATCACAACCTCCACTACCGGCAATCTGCCGATGCCATCCGGTACCTCGGTTTTCCCCTCACTTCTATCCTCGTCAGATGGACTCTTTTCGTTCCGCCCTCCTCAGAAAACTTGACCGCCACTACCTTGTTATTGCACAGAGTCGTTTGTCTGTTCGGGGTGAAAGCCTTATAGCTAACTCTCTCCTTCTTAGTACACTACGGCACGTCTTGTATGTCATGTCGGCTCCGGCCTCTTTCCTCGCATCTATTCGCAAATCAATTCGAAACTATCTCTCGCTCGGGTTTGGTAACATCTCATAGGATCATCTGTGCCAACCTCGACGAAAAGGCGGTTTGAGACTTATTGATCCAGAACGCCAGAAAAATACTCTGCAATTACGCTGGATATTACCTATCCTTTGCGATTATTATGCCCGATCCAAGTATATCCTTCCCTATATTGATTTTCTTCTACAGCTTCACCTCTCTTCGCCCTCCCTATCACTCTATCCTACCTCTTCCTCTACAGTCGCTTCTTCGTGATAGTTCACACATTCTTCCTCCCACACTCCCTCTTTCTATTCGTTTCTCTCCCACTACTGCCCTCACTATCCCTCTTCATGCCATTTGGACCTTCCTTCTCCCATTCGCCATACCCATATGGAATCACAAAGGGCTTTTCATCTACCATGCTTTTGTGGTGAACACCCAAGGAATTCTCTGTCATCGGCCAGCAAATGATGTTGGACATGCCAGGAACCGCCTTCTCTCTTTCTTCTGCCACCTTGATGAAGCCAAGATTGTCCTTTGGTTGTGGTTTGTATCACTTCTACTACCTTCCCCACTCGACTCTTTTCTTGCTGAGAACGGGTTTCTCTCACTGATGTCGCTGGTTGAGATTGATGGGCGCCCTCTTTTCAAAGCTAGAACTGGCTCACTACGTCGACACCTCCCATTGCCTTCATCTCTCTCTCTCCCTGACTTCACTGGAAACATTTTTGGTGATGGTCTACGCCCCACAGAACCAGAACACTTTGGTGGAAAATCCTTTGGAAAAAAATTCCCAGCACTGTCTTCGTTTTTCACCGCATCACCTCCTTCCTCCCCAACCCCACCTACCCGATCTGCTTTGAGGATATAGACACACTGTCACACTTTGTCTTCTTGTGCTCTAGAAAGCAACCCATCTTCTGGGTGGCAATTCTCGATCGGTTTGCCCCAAACCTTTCCATAACAGACTCCATTGCCCTACTCATCCAGACTCGCCTCTCTCCGTCCATCCAAATAGCCATTGCGTCTATAACCGCTCGTACCATCTGGAAAGCCCATTGGGCTTTCATCTTTAATAGCACCCCTTTCTTGCTTGGGCCGATTGCGGCTGAGGCCTCAAAGGCCATACAACAAACATCATACTTCAATAGTGGTTAATTAGTCTCTTTCTCTCTCGTTTCCAACCTTTTAAAGACTGCACTAGATAAGTGCCGGTTATACCAATAAATATTAAAAAAAAATGGTGGAGAGTGCCTTGGGTGTTTCAAGAATTTTAATTTCAGAAAGTGTTTACGTCACTGGAGTTGTTAATAGGGGTTACGTGGCGAATGATATTCAAGTTGTTGCCTTCTTTTTTCCTTTTAAAACGAACCATTTCATTTAGAATATCCTCATCTCATGCATTTAAGAAAGTCTAAGCGGTGCAAACAGAAGGTATAAAGATATTACTCTCAAAGATGGAATGTATAAATTAACATGTATTGTTCTGCTCTTACATAATTAAACCATTATCCGCCTGAATGACATTTTTTTTGCAATCTTTTTAATATCCCAACGAAACCGTGTCTGCCAAACGCTCTCTGTCAAGTACTCTGATGCTGACTTCATGACCGCCTGTAAGGCACGATTGGTGTTCCTGTTGCCAAGTGCAACTCATGGACCCATCCCGCCCCAGTGCCCGATTGAAACAGTGTCTACCAAACGCTCTCTGCCAAATACTCTGATGCTGACTTCATGACCGCCTGTAAGGCACGATTGGTGCTCCTGTTGCCAAGTGCAACTCATGGACCCATCCCGCCCCAGTGCCTGATTGAAACAGTGTCTGCCGAACGCTCTCTGCTAAGTACTCTGATGCTGACTTCATGACCGCCTGTAAGGCACGATTGGTGTTCCTGTTGCCAAGTGCAACTCATGGACCCATCCCGCCCCAGTGCCTGATTGAAACAGTGTCTACCAAACGCTTTGTGTCAAGTACTCTTATGATGACTTCACAATTGTCTGCCAGGTATGATTGGAACCATTGTTATAAGTCAGAGTTATGAGTAAATAAAAAAGAAATATGATTGTTTAAAAACTCTTAATATTTACTAATCTTGAGGTTAAAATCTGTTTATATAAACTCACACACAAAAATGTTTGGACCTCTCACAAAAATCCTAAAAAAAACGGTTTTTTTGAAAAATAAAAACATTATTTTCTCTTCTTTTTACTAATCAACACCAACATGAAAATATCATTTGCAGCAGAGAACATTCGCGGCCCATATTATAAGGCTGATGAGCTCAAGTTTGGTGGAATCATGTACTTGCACTTGGCTGAGATTGGTCCCACAAGGATTTCGGCAATTGTCGAAATGAATTTGTCAACTGTCAAGAAGATCATTAAGAGATTCAAAGAAACAGGATCTCCCCTTCCTAGAAAGAGCTCTGGACGACCAAAAATAATTAACGAGAGGACGGAGAGACATCTTGTGCAATGCGTACGGAAGAATCCATTTGCCAATTACAATCAGCTGAGATTCGCATTGCAGGAGATGGAGATTATTGTCTGTAGAGCAACAGTAATCAGTTGTCTCAAGAACCTTGGCTTTGGTGCTTATATTGCAGCTCATAAGCCAGCTTTGACAGAAAGACACAAGCAAAGAAGACTGCAATGGGCCAAGGATCATGTCAATTGGACAGATGACCAATGGAGCAGTGTAGTCTGGTCTGATGAGTCACGATTCACAGTCGAGGGCAATGATGGCGGTGCTCGGGTGATCAGACGAGTTGGAGAGAGGTACCAGGAAGGGAATATTGTACCAGTGACGAAGTGGGGCAAGGGTAGTGCCATGATATGGAGCTGTTTCTGGGCAGGTGGTTTTGGCCCTTTGGTCTTCCTCGAAGGCAATGTAAACCAAGACGTATATGTCAACACTTTGGCCCAGAACTTCCTCCCATGGTTCCAAAATATATCAGAGGAGCAAAATAGGACCTTCATATTCCAAGAAGACGGTGCTAGCTGCCACACAGGGTCCTATGCAAAGTGGTGGGAAAAGGGCTATGGAATCCGAGGTTTTGAGTACTAGCCGGCAAAGTCCTGATCTCAACCCCATCGAGCATGTTTGGTGGGCTCTCGAGACTAGGATGCGCGAAGAGAGTGCCAAAATCAACAATTTTGATGATTTAAAAGTTGCAATGCAAAAATAGTGGGAGATAATTGGCCTTGAACTTGCTTCATGTTTGGCAGGCAGTATGCGAAACCGATGCTAAGCAGTAATTGATGCCAAAGGTGGACATACTCGCTATTAAGCCTTTTTTTGGAATACTTTAATAATATATACATATATACTCTTGTATTTGAAATCTAAAAGGTCTATCTTTCATAATTGACGAGCAGTGGAGTATTGAAAATGTTATTAATTTTCTCTTTTGAGATTTTTGGTATCAGAGGGTGGAACGTTTTGCGGCGTGACTGTAGTCCCGTAATTAGTTACTTTGCCCAACTCAAGTACCCTACGTGTCAATACAGTGAAATGAAAAATATCCCAAAGATAACAGACTTTCTAATATCTCTTAATGATTTCTTGACATATAAACTCACTATCTGGAAGTTAAACTTCTTTAGTTTATTTATACATAGGTGTAACCATAAAAGATATGTGTAAGCAAGCCACAGCTTATAATAAAAACAGGGGTGTTGAATGGTAATAAATAAAAAAAAAACTCTCTTCTTTTGCCCTTAAAACAAATTTAATATGGACAGTGACGCTTTACCCTCTTGTTTGACCTATATCGAAAACTGTTATGAATCCTTCAACTTAATAAGCTTTTATAAAAACTTTATGTTTGGACAAAAAGATGCCGCTGAAAGTATTTTCAAGAAGTGCATAGGTAGATTTAAACGTGTTGAAAATGATGACTTGCGCGCGTGGGCAAATACCATAGCAGCAAATAACTTTGAGGTACAATAGATACATAATTGCTCTTACGTGTTTGTATTTATCATCTACGCTATCATAGATCTTAAACCGCACTGATGCGTCTCAGTATTGGAGAAAACTGAATGTTAAAGAAGCTAGAAAGGAAGCCGTTGCTAATGCAGAGGAGTCTATTTACAAGAAATTGATAATTAAATTCCAGGTCTGTAAACCTACTTTTTTACAAAGGCTAGAAATATAATTTATACATTTTTTAATGTACACAGAGCCCTCCAAACGGAAAAAGAAAGGTAAGTTAATTTTTAGTGTCTACAATCATCAGTGGATTTCAATCGTAAATATCACTGAATGTAGAGAAAAGAAAGCGATATGCAGAAAAAATATACGTTGACGATCGTCCCGCCCACAGCTGATAACAGATGGCTCATAAATAAATGTGACGTATCACAATTATTTTTTGAACTACAAGAAGAGGCTGCTCAATATATCGAAGAAACAAAAGAAGTACCTCTTGAGGAGTCAGTATATGAGCTTATGTGAGTGGTTTAGAAAAAAGGTCCAATCTGGATACTTATAAATAATGTATATCAGGTCACTTCAAAATATACTATTGATTAAGCCTCATCAATATAATGACCGTATGCTGGATATTTTTGGGGAAACCCTTTTAACAAAAGTATACCAACAGCAACTTGGGTTATGGGTTGATGACTGCCCAAGTTTTGACGATGAAGAAGCTACCTCCATCCAAGAAATAGTCAGTGTAAGCAATAATTATTGTAATAATCTAAATAGTTTATAAATATATTTTAATCCACAACGATAAACAGAGCTACATGCAAAAACATACTCCATTAAAAGTAGCTACCCATAAGCTATGTTCTCTTGTAATTGAAATGGATCATATAAAAACAAGTGCAATTAACGCTATCAGACGATTGTAAGCTGAAAACTACTTGATAAACTGAGTAACTTGATCGACTTTTATATTTCTAGGATGGAGAAATTGCCCGTTGTGCAGCCATTGGAAGGATGCAAAAGTGAAAACGAGCTGTGTAACACCTATGTGGACCCTCTTCTTGACTCTCTCTTAAGTGATCCTGAAAATGGTGTCCATTTACGATGGTAAATAAGCGATTGTTGCTATTAAACCACCTCTCATCATCAATTTTTGTAATAGGACAAACTTGAATGACACAGATGAAGGCTTGGAAAGACCCGATAGCGTCATTTCTATCATGCAATCAAACTGGGGGAATAACTTGGGGTACGGAGAAGTGAAGATTGAAGAACCCACTACCAACAAGTTTATGCTTGCTTGGAACTTGTGCCGCCTTGGACATTTTTCCAAGGACACAATAAATACCACAAGCAATAAGTCTTCCATATCTTTCCAAGTAAAAGGTAACTTGAGCTGATTAATATCAACCCCATCATCTAACTTTTTTTCGAAAACAGGCCATTATATAACCGTATATATAACCACATTGAATGCAGACGGGATTTATACCATGGTTGAACTTATTCACCTACAAATTCCCCAGTCAGTGGAGAACTTGGATCGACTTACAACCAAATCATCACTCGAGAAATTGCTATGGGTGGCACACATGTTTGAAAAAATCAGACAACAAAAGAAAGAGGAGTCAAGCGAATTCGTTCAGATGAAGCGATATGGACCCGGACTGGCTCAGTTTCGAGAGTTAATATCGGACAAAAGGGACAGAAAACGACCTTGCACATTGCGGTTTTAAGCATTCTCTCATTGTGCAAGTCACGATAAACATCCCCCCACCATATGGTAGTTTTAAAAAGGCTTTAAAATTAAAGGCAAAAACATATAATTTAACTAGACTTTAAATATAATCTTCAAGATTAAGATTCCAGGGCTGCTAGTGACACGTATGGTACTTGAGTTGGGCAAAGCAACTAGTTACGGGACTATTATGAAAAAGGACTTTTGGGTTATCTAGTGTTTATAGCCGGGTTTACTAGCTAGCAAGCAATGAATGTTTTTCCAATTGGAGGCGTGGTAACTAGGGACAATAGACTACTGTTAAAATCTGTCAAGACAATAGAGCTGGACTAAGGTTTTGGGATGCATCAAATAATATTTATGCCTAGGCGTATGGGGATGAAAATCAGTTGCTAAAATATAAAAGTGCTTTTAACGAGGTAAAAAGAGTTTTTTTTTGTATTTTATTGATCTGCCGTCACGCAAAGCGTACGGCTTTAGATTGCCATCAAGATGGACTTGAGTTAAAAGGCAAAAGAATAAGAGTAGGTGGAGTGGGTAAAAAAAAACCTCGAAGAAAGGTAAAAAGAGATACTTTGTTATATTTGCAAAACTTCCTCTCAAAGTGGCCTCCTCCGCCTCTACACTCCTTTACCTGCACCTCTTCCAAACTCTGCATTCCTTCGCCTGGTCATTCTATTTTCGGACACGGTGTATTCTTGGCAAAATATCAAACTTGATCTCTTTCTATCCTGAATGAAATGGCTCCAATGTCCTTACTGTGCGGGCAATTTATACGATGCTCATGAGCTGAACAGCACTGAAATATTCGTGCTTTATAAAAGGCCAAGAAGGATCTTCGCATGTAACTTTGACTTGCCTAGAATAGAAACTCGACCTTTAAATTAACAAGAAAATGTGAAAACTGTAAAATAGATTTTCAATTTCCCGACTTAAATAAATCAAAACTTTAATTGTATTGTTCAGATGCTTTCGAATATGTAATATATAAAACTATAAAATATTTACTGATCCCATTAGATACAAAGTATGGCTTGAAAAGAGAAAATAAAATACAAAAATGCTTTTACAAAGTGAATTTTGGTCGAATGCTAATCCTGTTACCAAGGTAACATTGATCTACGAATACAATGTATACATTGTAAAAGAAAAAGAAACACCTAACATGGTCTTGTTTTTATATTTTCTCCCACAATTAACTATTGGGTTAGACAGACACACATGCCTCTTGATATTAATTCCTCTTTACGAAAATTCTCCCTTGATCCAGGTTCTGTTTATCTACCTGGCCAAGACAATACACAAGGCCATTTGAAAGATTGGGATTTTCGATACTAACCAAATGGAAGCCATGCCAAGTTTAAATGTCTCTAATATCCATGCCCTTTTCTTCTTTTAATTCTCCTCTTCAACAAACAAACCACTGTAACTCTGTGTCTCTGTCACACTGTACTACTCTTCTTCATGTGCTGTTCCCAGTCAATAGATGCATTGTACACAAGCATCATGTAAATCTTTGTTGCCATTCAACCCCACATTCAAAGCCTAGAAAAAGAAGCCAACCTTTCTTTTTCCTACACCAAAATCTTCCTTTCCTTTTCCCTTCCTTTCATTTTAATGATTGCCTATTTACTCATTGCCCTGCTCGCCCTGGTGTGCAGAGTAGCTGCTCAGGTTGGACCTACGATTACCTTTCCTCCCGAGAATGGTACCATTACCGCTGGAGAAACTCTGGAGATCAAATATACCTATCCCAACATGGGCACAGGAAACTATAGTGTCGACATCGCCATTTGGGAAGATCCATCTGCCACCCAGAACATTTTGAATATCACCACAAATGAAGCCATTCCCTCTGGAAACTCGACTGGATTTACTCTGGCCTTTAACCTCACTTCATCTTACAAATGGAAGGTTCCTCATGGGCTCAATGAGACAATCTACCTGACCGTTACTGAGTACGCCAAGACCAGTTTCTTCTTCCCAGAGCAGCGCTCGGCTCCCATGATGCTCCATGTCAGTGCTGCCTTTGCTTTCCTCCCCTCGCCTGCCATCTCGCTACTTTTCGTATCAATGGCTATTCTCTACCTTGGATCTCTTTAATTCTATAATTCTACTTAATAATAATTCTTTCCTAAATCCAATAAAAAATAAAAATAAAAGATATATACATGTATACATATATATATCTTTGCCAAAGATTTTTATAAAAATTATTTTAATTTTATTTTATTTTTTAATAATTCAAACCAAATAGATTTGTAAAACATTGAATGATTCAATTAAAAATAAAACACAGTGGCCCCATTGACTACCCATAAATCTCCCTCCTCACCAACCCTTCCCCTGATGACACGCAGAAGCACGTGTGTATTCCATACAGCTTTCTCGGTAGCACTCTAAGCTATCTTTCCTGGTATCTCTACTATGCTTGCTCATGAAGATCGCACCGAGAAGCTGACTGCTGTAGCCAAACGCAAGGCAAGGTTCAATAAATATTCATTTTTAAGTATTAAAGAATGATATAATCTGTCCCAAATGCTTATACCGGGTCTAGCTCCAGAAATATCAGACCAAGAAAGCCATCAAGACTGGATCATCCGAATCTAATGTCACAACAATCGAAAAGGAGAATTCAGACTTGCGAGATCAGTTGAAACAGGCAAAGGAAAAGATTCGACATTTGGAATCCCAAATGGAAAACAATCGACTGGATGATTACGGAAAGGATCAGTTCATTTCTAATCTGTTATCTGATGATGAGTTTGGTAATTTTTTTGGATCATATATTTATTTAAAGCTAAATGTATTTATAATAGATGCCTATGAGCAAGAAGAAAGGCAAGATAACGGACTAATTAGATAAATAAAAGAATAAAGTCTAATTTAATAAATCTAGGTACATTATGGAGAATACGAAAAGGCGCCTTTATCGTTTGCGTGAAAAATATAGCCAGACAAGGGCCGGTAAGAATAGATTATTTTAATGATCTTGTTGACTAATCCAATGTATAATTTAGAGCTCTGTGGAAACTGTCTGGGAGATTTATTGGAAATATAGATGAAATATATAAAGAGTCGACTTTTTTTTTTGGAGGGGATTTTCAACTATGGATAATGAGATGACTATACATTTATTTGCAAACAGAGATGCCTGGTAGTCTATGGGATATTTTGATCCACTTTTGCAGACCTCTTTGAAGCCACATTATTATTATTATTTTTACTGCAAATGATCAGCAGAATATAAAATATTGTAAATGGACCACAGAACTATTTACAGCATTAATGCTATTGATGTAATTGAGATTACAAATGCCAAAGCAACCACTTGATCCCATAATTATTAAAATTCTCTAAAATTCTCAAGATGCTTTTTTTTATCAAGCCAAGTTTATATATCCTTGGAAATATAACCTTTGGTTCTAATTGACCATGTTAATGTTATAAAAAGTACATGGTATTTTGGTTAGAATTATTGGTGCCTTTTCAATTTAACCTGCAATTTCAAGACGCCAGCATCTAAACTCCGGATATTCACAGAATCTTCAAAATAAGAATTGAATTACTAAAATACAGCAAGTGAGAAATATGTGTCACATAGGGCTGTTAACCACGTTTATAAAGGTTAACTTGTCTAGCTAACAATTGGGTCTATATGGCCGGTCAAAAGGCACTAGATTCGAACGGCAAATTGGCGGCAGAGGGGCTCAATTGGACAATGATCAACAGGAAATATCAATCGTTTTTTTTTGTGGTTACATAAAGTCTAAATCGCGTCCTCCTGTACACTGAATATCGTTTTATATGATTGAATATAAGCTGCAGAATCTGTAAAAGAAACAGTACATGTGATTTGGTAAAGATGAATACGATCATGACATTGTTGCCTATAAACAGAATACTGATCTGCTGATTGGCCTGAGCCTGTCTAGAGCGCTTTGTAGAAATGGTCGCACAGACAAGAGCTTGACGTCGGAAGGAGTGCCCAAAAATACAATAAATCCAATCATATTTCTGCTCTCCAAACTGCAACAATTGGGTTGTCCTTTTAAAGACAAGATCTGCTTTTTTTACAATACCAGGTCGTAAAGTAGGACGAAGCACGATGGAACTCTACTTTGTGGTATTATAAAGAAGCCCGCCTCTGGGCCATTTCGCCCATTCTTCCTCTTTCTTTCTCTCTTTATTTATTTCGCTTAACATGGCTAGAAAAAACGGCTCCAGTGCTCGCAACCAACGTCGCAACCGCAAGCAAGAACAAAAGAAAGCCTTGGCCGAACCTACTTCCCACACCGCCTCTATAGCCGAGAATAATTCAGATCGTATTGACGAGTCTGCTCCACAGCCTAGCAACGAAGAGCTCGAGACAATTAAGAAAGCCTCAACAGCTACCACCACACCCGATCAAAGCCCAATTGAGCAGCCGACTGTCAGCCACGACGCGTCCGCAACTGTAACTAAGGCGGAAAACGAATCTCAAGCCCTTCAGGAGCCATCGACCATCCACAATGTGTCCTCCGTCCCTGAAGTTGCACCAGAAGGCATGGCCAGCCAAATCAAGGAAGCAGTCATTGTGTCCGAGAACACAACACAAGGGGTTGTACCCGAGTCTGTGCCATGTGAAGAGATTGAATTATCCAAGGGCGAATCGTCTCTGGAAACCAAGCAAGTAGTCGAGAGCACTACTGAAACCACACAGGTCCCCAAAGAAGAGACTCCTGCTGCAATCGAATCGGCTCCTATTGTGGAGGTACCCGTACAATCACCCGCCGCCGAGTCTGCACTTGCGGAGACCTCTATTGTTAACGTACCCATCGTAGATACAACTGCTATTGAGGTTTCTACCATTGAGTCTCCTGCCGTAGATGATATTCCCAGCAAAGAGCCTACTGTTGAAAAGGTTACTGTTGAGAACCCAGTTGTTGAAGAGCCAGCTGTTGAAGAGCCAGTTGTTGAAGAGCCAGTTGTTGAAGAGCCAGCTGTTGAGAAGCCAGTTGTTGAAGAACCAGCTGTTGAGAAGTCAGTTGTTGAAAAGGCTACTGTTGAAGAGCATGGTATCGAAAAGGCTACTATTGAAGAGCCTGCTACCGAAAAGGCTACTATTGAAGAGCCTGCTACCGAAAAGGCTACTATTGAAGAGCCTGCTACCGAAAAGCCTGCTATTGAGGAACCTGTTATCGAAAAGGCTACTGTTGAAAAGGTTACTGCGGAAATTCCTGCCGTTCATGTTCCTGCTGAAAAAGTTCCTGCCGTCGAGAGTTCTGTTGCTGAAGTATCTGTCGTAAACAAAGTAGATGAATCATCAGAGTCCTCTGCAAAGTCTGTTGTAATTGAGACACGCACAGTTGTGGAGTCTTGTGAACAGACCGTTACAGAAAGTGTACAGACCGTCACCAAGACCGAATCAGCCGCAAAGCCTATTATTGCCCCCACTTTAGATGATTGCACCGAAGATGCTTCGATTAAAAGTACTATCGTCAGCGAATCATTTATTAAAAAAGACATGGCTTTTGAATCACCAAAAATCATGGCTCAGACCATAGAAAAGCGGGCCAGCTCTGGTAAGCGTGAAAGTGCCGTCAAGGATCTGATCAAAAAAGAGAAGCCCCTCCAAAAGAGGAAGTCTATTCTCGTAAAGATCTTTAAGAAACCAAAGGACGAGTCAAAAAAGTCAAAGGAAGTAACGGCCGAAAAGGAAAAGGAAAAGGAAAAAGAAAAGGAAAAGAAGCGCAAGACATGGCAGTTCTGGAAATAAGCCATACTACAATACCTTGGCTTACATTCTCTTGGACATATTACATCTACACCTCTCATATTCTGTCCTCACGCCGATTACATTTACTACTGTTACATCTTACATATACACATATAATCGCTATTTAAACAAAGAAAAAGATATCTATTAAGCACAAAATATAGACCTGAACCTTTTAATATTATTATTATATCTTGAAAAAAAATTATTCACATAAAAGGGCTTTGTAAATAAGAGATCTTGGTACCAAGATCTTTTTAAAAAAGAAGAAGTTGTTTTCTAAGAGCAATCTATGGATTGTAACATTTCATTTCATTTCAATTTAATAACTACCTAATTATAAGTTTAGGCATATTTGGATTTATATTTATAATAATATTATATTGAGACAATCTTGGAATAATTTACACAAAAAAACAATAACCAGTTGGACATCACTCTTCCTCTTCCATTTCGTCTTCGGGAGCAACCTTGGGCTTAGGCTTCCAAATGCCTTGATCTATAAGGTCCTGGTCCTTTCTTCGCTGTTGATCTAGTGTGACATACTCCAGCGCAGCCTTTCTGTCCTTTGCGCTAAACTCTTGGATCTTATCCGTCTCACGAATACAAGATGTCTCAAATACCCAGTCAACACCCTGTGAAAAATGAGTAAAAGTAAGGTATCGGTCTGGCCACTTGTTCTTGTCTCTCAAAAGTCCTCCATTCCACCAGAGAGGCTCCTGATCAATGTCGAGATGAAGTTGGTTTCCACACACCATAGTTGGATCTCCCCCATCTCCTAATCCTCCAATTACGGCACCATAGGATTTGATAAAGGCGTAGGGGGTCTGAACCATCTCAAACCCAATCCAGAATGTCTAACGTAGTCATGATAAGCACACCAGAACCCCATCGTATGTCTCTTTAAATTTACCTCTTTATCACCATGGGCATACTGGTAGGACACCTTGTCTCTCTCTTGTTTGTCATTCATCTTACAGGTCGACAAGAGACCCAAGAGTGCTTTCTTCTTGTTAATCACAACTACACCGGATTCTTGTTCGTGCGCTGATGTGCTTTTCCACCAGCGTGTTTCCTTTAACAAAGAACTTCCGGTAGGCAAAAATGACTGTAGCCACAGTCTACCCTTTGTCCATCCCGAGAAGAGTGTGCGGTCATAAAAGAATAGGGCGCCTGTCTTTTTGTAACCAGGATCTGCAAACAGAACATCGGGCCTCTTGAAGAAAAACACGTCGGCATCCATCAAGATGACCTCGGAGAAACTGCTGGCCAGGATTGCGTATGGTTTTACAGCCCAACCACCGAATTGCGTAAAGCGATCGTTTATAGAATGGACCACCTGGCGTGTCTTGACGTCAGTAAACTCTGTTTCGAGATATTCGCGCTTCATTGGTGACAAGTCGTTCTCTCTAATATAGAATACTTCAATGGGTAGATTTGAATGGAGAACTTGTCGAATTGCACGGATTGTGGTGGCAGCATGCTTGAATTGGTTGTTTCCTACACAAATGACAATGCCTCTTCCGTGGGTGTTGTTGTTGATGTGAAATGCGTTTTCCCAGTGTGGAGAAATCCATGGATAAAGAGTAGATTCTAGTTGCTGGAAAAGGTCCCAGGTAGAGCTGAATGCTGGATCTGTAGCTACGTCAACTAGACCTTCGGTAATTATGGGATCCAAGTACTGAAAGAGGCCTTTGTATACACGTTGTTGGAACGTAAGGGTTTTGAAATTGGGTATTGGCTCGGGAATAGTAAACAGATCAGCCAGCAGGCTCTGTCCAAGAGATGTTTCCAGGATTTGTTTGTCTGCCTCTATAGAAACATGAGTACTTGATTAATTAAGGGGTGTCCTGGTTACCTGTCCATTGGTTTACTGGTCTAGTAATTGCAATGTCATGAGATATAGAGAGCTTATCCATGTCTTTGGACGTTGCCTTGACAACTAGAATTATATAAATCAGATCATGAAAGTTTTTACAAATCCTATTCTACTCGGCTTTACCAGGTTCAATAACACTGCGATGGCTCTCGATCCAGCGAAGACGTGTGAGGCGCTTTTCTTCTTCGAGGAACCGCTGTTCTTCCTCCCGTCTCCGCAGATCTTCTTCTGCAAGCCTCTTGAGGGTGGCTGCATCTTGGGCTGGTGGAGATGAGTGGGGTCTGAGACTTCCAGGTCGAGTGAATGATCCCAATGAGAGGTATATTATAAAGAATGCACTGATTGATACAACAATAATAGCCGAGATGCGTAAAGGACGCATCCGACTAAAGGCCTGCATCACCATTTGAGTCGAAGCAATGACATTAACTCTGGGCTTGTCTTGAAAAAGTAGCTCAGGAGATGGGTGTGCCTAA
This sequence comes from Phycomyces nitens, assembly GCA_022702545.1. NCBI lineage: Eukaryota > Fungi > Mucoromycota > Mucoromycetes > Mucorales > Phycomycetaceae > Phycomyces > Phycomyces nitens. The sequence continues at coordinate 958,834 of JAHRBC010000001.1, forward strand.
TTAGTGTAACCAATCAAATGTCTGGAACATTAAGTCTGAAACGTTAAATTGCTGTTGGCAGCATTTCTCGGCCTTGATTATATCGCATTTTTTTGCTGTTATAAGCATTAAAGATGTATGCTAAAGAAGTCCCTTGCTGATCCATGATATATCGACAAGGCTATTGATATATTGGCAGTGGAATATTTATTGATAGGTATAAATTATATGTAGTACACAAAATATAGCTGTCCGTATTTGGACTACAGCTACACAAACCACGATTCTATCCATTTAAATCACAAATTGGCTTATATTTATCAGAATCAATTATGTATGTATTAGTAGACTCTAATTGGCCAATAATTGATACATATTATAAACCGACCATACTTGAATATCAGAATTTTTTATAGACATGAGATGTTCACACAGAAATATTTATATATACATATTTATATATATTATATTTTATATTGTGAAAATTAACCCTGATTGCTCCAGCAGTCGTCCCTTTTTTTCAATATTTCAATCTCCGGATTGAGTCCTTCATATGCCAATGATCTTCTTTACACAATAATACTTATGGAAAAGCAAAACAAGATTGCAATAATCACCGGTGCCAATTCTGGTGTTGGCTATGCTGTGGCTCAGAGGCTACTTGAATTGGAAGGCGATGGAATCACCATTGTGATGGCCTGTCGCAATCACAAAAGAGCCCATGCAGCCCGTGAAAAGCTTCTCTGTCAATTCCCTTTTGCCAGAGTTAATGTTGTTCTGGTCGATGTTGGAAGCGTACAAAGTGTGCTTTCATTCAGTCAGAGTATTATTGATCAGTTGAGTTCATTCATAGTCGTGTCATTCAATTACTGACAAGAGATTACAGATATACCAAAGTGGACTATTTGTTCTGTAATGCTGGAATCCTAAGTGCACTTGGGATCGATTGGTACAAGACCTTTAAGCTCTTCTTTACCCATCCCATCGATCTCGTGGAAAGATCCGATGCCACTATCCAAGCCGTAGGGGAGATTAATGAAGATGGAATGGGCAAAGTGTTTGCTGCCAATGTATTTGGCCACTATGTCATGGTAAAAATCGTACTTTGGCTTTATATATCTGTATACTTATTGCCACTGGTATCTCTGGTAGATACGTGAACTAGAGCACCTGTTGTCTGCTTCCAAAGATGGCCGTATCATTTGGACAAGTTCAATCACTGCTGACAATGACTCCTTTGATATTGAGGATTGGCAGGGTATCAAGAGGTGAGTCTTGGAAAGCAAGACACTTTGGCTCATTCAAATGTCTAGCAATATTCCTTATGAATCTTCAAAGTGGGCATGCGATCTGGTGGCTATTGCCATGAACGATCAGTTTGTCCAAAGAGGCCGTCAGATCACTTCTTATACCACTTCTCCTGGTGTTGTAGCCACTAGCATTGGAGACCTTCCTCGATGGATCACTGCAGCCCGTACTCTTATTCACTATACGGTAATTGCTGGAACATCAAGGGATCCACTCTAATCAAGTAAATTTGGTATGCTAGTTCCGTATCTTGGGTGTGCAATCCCAGAACATTACAGCCTACAATGGTGCTCTTGCAGACGTCTTTGCTGCTCTTCAACCTCTTGGTGCTTTAAACTACATGTTTAGGTACTTGTCGCTCTCGGACCGTATGGGAAATGCGTTTGTAGAGCCACAAACACTGGATAACTATGACCCATTGGTTGCTGAGAAGCTCATCCAAAAATGCGAGATCGTCTACACGGCCCACAAAAGAAACGCGTCCAATGAAGCCTAGACTTTACTACTTACTTTTACACATTAATCTAATTTATTTATGCGCCTAGGCTCTTTTTGTTGGTATTTTGTATTAACATTCTAAAAGTGTATCTGATTTATCTTGTCCTTCTTGTTTTATGAGCACATCATCTACATAATGCCTGATATTCTTGTCAGACATGGTCTGGAGAGATTCTTGGGTGTGTCCAGCCCTCAAGAGGATTAGAATAAGTCCAACTTCTGGCTCAATTTTGTCTTGCTCGACTTCACCACGAATGCATCTAAATGCTTCGTCAATTTGCTCTGTTCTTGTCCTGCGTCCAGATTCTGATCGGGCAAATGCAGGTATGGCCTTTGATGATGTAGGCAAGATGGGGTCTTTGTCAGGACCACGGACCTGGCTGAAATCAACGATATCATCCAGATATCTGAACACATTATCTGAATCAATCACCTTGTCTTGAAGCCATATAATATCCCTTGCATACTCGGCGAGAAGGGCGGTTATTTCATTAAACCTGTTTCTCAATGTAAAATGTGAACATTGGACAGTTTGTGCATAATCTCTCCAGGACACAAATTTTGATATCCTCTTATTGCCATTGCTCTTGTACTTTCGAGTCTTTGATTCTTCCAGCAATTGAACCATTGATCCATAGGTTATTAACAACAAGACAGCTCCTGCAATAGGCCGGGAATTTCGTCCAGTATTAAATCCGTAATCAGTAATCACTTGCAGGATCGAGCTCATCTTGGGTCGTATATTTTTAGTCATTTTGCGAGCCACCAGATGGCCAATGTTGTACATCTCTGCAGATTTTGAAAACATCTCCATTAGGCTCTCAAAAGGCTTGCCCATAATATTGTCAATCTGATGTAAAGGACTGAAGGCGTTTTCAGGGTAATCGATCAAACGGTTGGGTATCTTTATGAGAACATTCATCATCAGCTCCTTTGAAATGCCGAGCTTCTCAGCAAAATCGACGGGAAGCAGATTAGGTTTCCTATGCTTTGATGCGTAGTAGCAGACAGCAGCAGAAATCCCAAGTGAATTTTCACCAAAAGAGTCTATTAGTTCATCAGCCATGTTCAAGGCTGCTTCAGTTTCATCAGAATTAAGTTGGAAAAGCCCACAGGCCTTCTCTACGTGATCCATTAGATAATCTCGCTGTCAAGAAAAAAGAATCAGTATTTAGTGAATCAAACAAAGGAGTAATCAGAGTCTTGGAATCACCTTGTTTTGGAACCTTGTGGTTGTTGGTTTAAAATTACTGCCGAATCCATTAACATTTTCTTTATTTCTTTCGTTTGGTTCATCAATAAGGACATTGTCAAACAAGTAACCACATGAAGAGCAGGATTTGAAGTGTGTTGTATAGTCTTTACGTAGGTCCTTTGAACCACACAGGGTACATTGATGAGACATTGATGCTCAAGTTTTTACCAAAACCTGGGATTGGGTTTTCGTGGCTGAGTTTACGTCACAATCATACCAGTTATTTTAAATATACTTTATTTTAAATATATAGTATATATAGTATATATATTCCTCTGCTCATTGGTAGGACAAACAAGTCCAAGTTTATGCCCAAAGTAGCAACTTGTATTTTATCAGGGCACTCTTATGATTTCAATATATGATGATAATGTGCACTAATTGTGATGTAAAACTTAGCTGTACGCCACAGTTTAATTGGCATTAATATGGCATGGAATTGTACATTGCATTTATATATATATATACTTAATCAAGGATTAAATATAAATGAATTTAACAATAACTTGATAGTTTATTATTGCAAAGAAATAATAGTTTAGCAAATATATCTATAGTTTTTGTATAAAGGATTTAGCCAGCAATTAATATATATATATCTCTTTATCTTCAAATATTCTGGCCAAAGGGCGGCACTTGCGATCTTAAAATGCATTTATGCTGGTTTGGAGTAGATGACCAACGCTGAAGAGCAGATGTGCCGGCAACACGGACTAATTCATCAGGGATAAAATACGATGTATTTGGAACCACCGTATTTCCTGTATATGGATTTGTTTGCTGGCGTAAATTTTGCGAGGGGGAGCTTATTTATAGAATAAATGTATCATTATACGTTATTCTGTCTTTGATGATTTACCTCCACATTGTCACGCCATTTATCGAAGGCAGATAGACACCTGCCCATGGCATACTACTCTGTATATACTGACTAGGGTTAGGAACCGGGTGTCCAGTGGAAGGACAATAGACAGAATCATTGCAGTTCTGGACATCTAGCTTGCTTGAAAGTGATGGGCAATGATGGTAAGAATAACGGGAAGCTGGGGGTGACTAAAAGACGGTAGATAAGTCGCCCAAGTATAAACTGGCATTTATCTATTACATTTTGGTGTTCTCCTTGACTGTATCCATCACTATTACTAGTACACATTTTAGCAATTGGGTTTGGCCTATTGACTTTGGTTTGCTCACTGGTTGTCTTTTAGCTTATCAAACTTCACCATTGTGCTTATATTTTGTTCTTTCAAGCAGTCTTTTAGGGCCTTGTTCTCTTTGGTAATCTGATAAAGTTTCCTAAAGTACACAATTCAGAAACATTTGTTGCTGCAAATGTTGTCTTACAGCTTATAGTCTTTTGCTGCCTGTAGTTCACTATGCACTTGATCCAAGAGCTGTCTTTGTTTCCTGTTCTTTTCTTTGAGTGCTTCTGCAAAGCTATAAAGAGTAGATATCTGGAACTAACAGAGGATTGTTATACAAGTAAGGCACTTTATAATAATCAATGGACATACTTGTATGACCTTCTCAGCATCTTCCAGCAAGGCCTTTGGAGATTTCAAGAATCTGCCAAGCTTGTCTGGTATCTATAATAGACCATTCACTCTAAGTATGTACTCCTAGACACAGACGATCCAAAGGCTCACTTGATCTCCAATGGCCACAAACTGACATGTCTTTTTGCACAGTGGACACTTGTCTACCCATCCATCTATAGTCAGCAATTGTTCTCAAGGTCTAAAGGTCAACAGACCATTCTTTCGACATGGCGAACACACGATATGGCTACAATCGGCCATATAGAATACAACGTTTTTGTCCAACAATTTATCAAGGCAGACGTGGCAATGTGTCATATTTGGATAGTAAAGTGAAAGAGATTTTGTATTTTTTTGCTGATATGAACAATATAACACTCCAACTTGGGATGACGACGACTGTATAATTTTGATGATGGTAGAGATGGCAAAGACAATTCGAGACTAAGAGTTGAGCTTGTACTTGTAACTAGAGACCGTCAATTGATTGATTAGATTCACGGTTCCTTTCGATTCATATTCATGCCAGACTTACCCGCATTTCTTGCAGTTGTAAAACACTGTCTGGCCTTCATCAGCAGAACGTAGCTGCATAGTATGATAGGCCATTTCGTCGTGTCCACAGCTTGGGCAATTTTCTTTAATCTATAGAAACCGTTTTGAGTTTCCAGCCATGGATAACTATCCCACTCTTAATCTTCTTCTAAAACACTTTACCATGGCCTCGGCCTCCTTTTGGATGCTCTGCTGAACCAAATGGCGCTTGCTCTTTAATTTGGATTGGAAGGCACGGTCAGAGGATGTTGTGACGACCTGTGTGGATTCATCGCCTATATATTCATCATTACTTTCAGCCCGGACAGGCTTTCTTTGAGTAGTGTTTACCAGCTGTCTTGTAGGCATAGCTACATTGGTTGCAGAGAAGAATATCATCGTCGCCGCCAGCCATGTCCAGCAGGTTACCGCATTCGGGGCAAAATACAAGCGATCCAATGACGTTGGACAAGGGAGTGGTGGTTGTGTCGGCCATGGCAAATGAGAATAAAGAAGACTCCAAATAAAAAATCCATAGTCTTGATCGTACTAGATGACAGGCAGTCACACAAAGCCACTTTAAGTGCAATATGCAGTAAAGCATAAATTCCTGGTTTTGCACGCACACACATATCACTTTTTCAGGTACCTCTTTTTGTGCCCTTTGGCTCATTCTACATGTTTAATGGCTTTTTAAACATGTAATTTATTTATTTTGATTTATTTTGATACGTAAAATATTTTAATTATAATGAAGAGAATTTTTTTTTAAAAAAATGTACTACTCGTCATCGCTATCTTCATCAGACTCCTCTTCAGCATCATTGAGCCATTCGATAAATGCTGTCGATTTCTCTCTCAGCTTCTTTTCAGCAGGTGTACCAGACTTTGCAGCTTCAGATGTATACCACTTCATAACAGCATCCTCATCGACAACATCAGCATGGTATAACAGCTGAAGTGCACCTGCAAATAACTTTGCGAATTCATCTCGAGATGCACAGTAGTTCTACGGGACCGTTAGCCTTTTCTGTTGGATACTTGTACTCATTCATACCTGGAGTGTTAACAAGACATGTGCCTGATCGTCCAAACTGTGGGTGACCTTTGTGATCAAAGGACCCCACTTGTTGAACACGGTCTTCATGCTGCTGACAGGGTTGGCAATGTCAATGTGGTCAATCAAAGCAGGGATAAGGACCTCTCTGACTTCGGTGTATGTACCATTGCTAGACATGCGGAGACCTGTGATCTCAAGTGCTGCTGTGTCGACAGAATGGTTTTCTTCCAGAGCTCTGCCGATTGTCTGTGCGATTTCATTCTTGAAGTCGGCCGACTGCTTGGCAGTTGTGACAGAGGAATCCAGGTTCCAGGCACCGCCAATAGAGGCACTGTCAGACTCGGCATCCGAAAAGTCGCCAATTTCAGAAGCACTGTCTGAGAGTTCATGATCCTCCAGAACAAGATCTGCCATGTCAAATGCTAATAGCCAGTATGTTTAGCTTATCCACGTCATCCTTTGAACTTACCCAGACCACCCAGCTTGTTGTTGCGAACATCTTCCTCATCATCATCACCAACCCGATCTACCCAAAAGTAGACGGGTGCATGTTTGCCAGTCAAGACACGCTGGTGCTCTATTCCAGGACATTAGAAACAATAGAGATCCCAGAAACCCAGAATCCCCTTACCATCCTCTTCCTCTTCTTCCTCATCACTGTCATCTGCAAAGATGCTGTTCTTGGGCTGAGGTGACAAGCTAAGCTTGGAGTATTTGGGAATAGTCTCCTTGGGTCCCAATACGACCTGTATACATACCAATTAGCCCGCCTTTCATCTTTGGGTAGAGTTTAGACTTACACCAACGGATACAATAGACCCACTTTCGATCTTTGTACCCTCCAAAAGGATCACATTGTTTGCCAGGATACTCTTGGTAACCTTGCAGTTCTTTTCAATCACACAACCATCCCATAAGAATGCACCTTCCAAGACAACATTGTCGCCAATATGGCAGTTGCGTCCAATGACAGAGTGTGCAATACGTGCACTTTGTCCAATAACAGTTCCAGAACCAATCTGAACATCCTCATCAATCATACACGACCTATTCAAATGTCAATACCTGCCCATACTTGACCATTGTTTTTTGAATAATTGAGCGTTTTGGCTTACCGTGAAAGAGAGACATTTCCAGACTTGTAGATATTTCCTCTTGAAAACTCATAATCATCACCCTGCTTGAGATTGGTCTCGGGGACCACTGGGAATGCCCAACGGTTAAGGATGTGTTTGCTACCCAAAAAATCAGCCTATTTTTCCCCCTTTTGCCTCATCTGCAAATCCTTTTTGTTACCTGACAGTAGCATAGAGCTGCTCGTTCTCGACACGGGCAATATAAGGCTCGGATACAATGTGAGTATAGACTGTCTTTCCAAGAATATCAGAGGTCAAGATTCCATGCAAAAAGTCTCTACGGTGACGCTGCCAGTCAAAGTTCTCTGACAGCAGAGCAGGAACCTGGTCTATAGAGTTAGTAATTGTTCCCTGGGCCAATTAGTCTGGTCAAGGTACCTCTACAGAGCAAATATCCAAGCGAGGGTCTACCAAGTCGTTGCGGAATTCGACTTGTGTACGGTTCTCAAAGATCTCTGGAGACATCTCAAACCGAGTCTTTCGTGGCAAGGCAGTTACAGGCTCATAGAACAAGCAGCGCTCTGTCTTTGGGTCCAAGACAAACACACCTGTATTATCCTTGGGTCTAGATCAGCAGCAGGATTATTAGATTTTCCCGCAGTCATTTATGCAAGTATTCTACCTGGAGGGATGTGTGCGAGTGACCTCTTTGAGGACCATGGTCATGATGGAGTTCTTGTCAGTCTTTTTGCGTGCACGATGGGCCTCGAGGGCTTTGTCGAGTTTGATGTTGGAAACAAGGTCGCCGGTGGTCAGGATGAAATCGGAAGTGATGAGTTGACGGGCGTCCAATTCACGTAGAGCATCACCCACAGACATTGCATCAGGGGTCTGGACGATCTGGACATTAAGCTTGCACTGGGGACTCAACCATGAAGAGTTTCTGTGTGTCCATGATTAATATAAATACTCCCCCAAAAAAAAATTCAAGGTAGTCTGGGAACCCACTCAAAATAAGCCTTGATCGCCTCAATGTGGGATGTGCAGACAATAAACACTTCTACTACATCAGCAATAGCAAGGACTTCGAGAGTATATTCAATCAAGGGAATGTTGCAGAGTGGCATGAGGCACTATGAGGAAAACACTATGAGTGCGTGCCTCTCGATAGGTCAACTTCTTTCTTACTCGAGGCAGCTCATGGGATATGGGAAGGAAACGCTCATCGTAGCTGTCGGTCAAGATAACAGCTTGGAAAGGTTGTTCATCGGAATCACTGTTCTGGGCCTGAGTGGCTCGCTTGTTCTTTGGTGGCATGGTTGAATTAGTGAAGAAGCAGGGAAGTGTGGTGTGGGTTGATGAAAAAATCGTGAGTGACTGCGAATGTCAAGGAAGGCGAAAAAAAAATTAAAGACAATAGAGAAGGGGATATCTTACGAAAATTTATAATTTCTATATTTGTACAACAAATTTAAACTCACAAGAACATTTAATATCTCCGATAAGTCATAGAATTATGAAATTTTCGTAAAACTGGATGACGTCTAGCACATATTTTATTTTCTTACGAGAATTTGGCTCGAAATTTACGTAAAATCACGTAAATTTGCAAGGATTCTTTCATAACTAGGATCCAAATTTTCATAGGACTTTAAAAATGAAGCGATGTCTCACATTTAAGAACCGATTTAATCACAGCCCCTTAAAATTTATAAATTTTCATAAGATATCCCCTTCTCTAATGCTTCCTTCTCTCTCTTTTTTTCTTCTTAATTTAATTTATATTACCAGTTATTAAAATCAATATAAATATATAAATATATATAATATATATATATTGGCATAGATCGGCCCAGTGGTGAATTTGGGTGTATCTTTTTTGGTTAATAATGGCAAGGCAGAGTATTCTTTTTTTGGAAACAAGTGACGTGTCAAGTGCTTCCTTGACGACGTCTAGTTGACGGGTATTACCACAACCTCAAATGAGATGCTGTTTGTATTGTAAAAAGAGTGGCAATAAATCAGGGCAGATTTGAGTAGATTAAAAGCTGGTACTTGTCTCAAAGAAGTATTAATTATTCAACCCATTTCGCCTGGACCCAAAGGGGTTCAATGAATTCGGGCATTGAATTTTCCCGAGAATGAAGAGCTGGTGGACGCTGATAGGCAAGTTTTATTTTTCTTCCTTCTTCTTCTCCAAGATGACCGATATCATTTCTTTGGACGTCAGTGTCTCCAACGATGGAGAACGCATTCTGTGCAAGGCACATTCCAACGAAGTGTGTGAAAAGTGCCAAATGGATTGGACTGATCACAATGCGCTCGCGACTACTCTCAAACAAGTCAAAGACCTGCCTCCACCAAATGCACCCAATCCGGTACGCAATGCTCAGGTGAACCGATTAAAAGAAGAAGGCAACAAGTTCTTTAAGCAGGTCAACTACAGTGAAGCAATTCGCTTCTACACCATGGCAGTCGAACTGTCCTGGGCCCGTCCTCTCTGGGAACCCCTGGCTTTCCAGTACGTCCGAGAAGAACTCGCGCCTGTGTTGAGCAACCGATCCGCTGCCCAGTTGGCCCTTAGGAATTACGTGGAAGCACTTGTGGATGCTGAAATGGTGACACGGCTGAAGCGTGAGTGGAGCAAGGGGTGGTTCCGCAAGGGTAAGGCCCTCATGGGTCTTAGTAGACCTGAAGAAGCTGCCGAAGCATTCCAGACAGGTCTTCGGTTCGATCATGAGAGCGATGAACTCACAAAGGCATTAAAAGATGTAAATTCAGTATTGATTACAGCATAAACTATATTTTACTATTATTTGTTACCTCTATTTTGCTCTTCAATATCTTGTTTATTATGTTCTTTACTAATACAACACTCTTTATTTTAATACCATGGGAGACATCTTGGGACAGACAAGATAAATAATGGCACTCATTTCATCTGTAACTTGAAATCCATCTATTTCCATCCGTAGGAGGCAAGAGTGGATAAATGGTTTGGCTAGGGTACAGAGGACATTGATACGCTCGAGCTGCAAGACGCGTAAACCAGAAAAGCTGCTGAGAACCCAGTCGATATCCAAATCAACCGAGAAAGGCTTCACACGGCTGCCATTGATCTTGATATGTCTGAGGCGGCAGGAGGGGGAAAGCAGCCTGAGAAACCGTCTTGTCTTGAAAAAGGCCCTATTATCAGTGATGTTTGAAAGCGACAGGGTCTCGAGATCACTCCAGACATATCCAGGCTTGAGTTCTTCAAGGGAATCATTATGGCGTTCAATCATATCTGGATCATCCTTGCTTTTCCAAGGGGCACGAATGACTTGGATCGATAGTTGGGAAAGTTTTGGATACTTGTTTGCAAAGTACGAAATCCATTCGGGTGTCATTAATTTGATGCCTTTGATCTTAAAGCAATTTACGATGGATGGTGTGGGGCTGCTGGGGACATCTCCAGTAATCGTGAGTTCTCTCAGATATATTGATTGGAGATGTGGGGATGATCTGTGTATATTTTCAATATCTTGGAATGTCAGGACTGGGCTGCCTTGGCCTGGTGTAGGCTTTATAACCTGTATCGTTAGGTCCTCCAAGCTTGGCATCTTACTGATCACTGCACAGAGCAGGCTCTTTTGGAAACGCATGGCTGAAAAGTGAGTCAGATTTACGGCGTATGCATTAGAGATCTCAAGTGGAGCATATCTGGAATTGATGGCTAGGCGGGTCAGACTGGGCATACCCTCCTTTGGTTTTACGAGCTCGTTCCATAGCATGGCAGAAACACTTAGGTCTTGAAGGAACGGAAAGGCTTTCAGGATTAGACGCCAGTCTTGAGTCTTTTCGCCATTAGCCCATCGGATAGTAAAGGAACGGACAAGATACTTGTAGCTATTTGGAACATTGGATTGAGTCATCACATTCGACTTGGTGAACCGGGTGCCTTGTCGTTCGTTCTTTAATTGGATCTTTGAATACAAGATGTATTTAAAGATATCATGCCATCTTCTAGACACAGACACGCATGTAGCTTGATCTTTCAAGGGTAGAAAAGACGCGATAGTGTTGAGAAGGTCGTTTGATAGATTTTCCAGCATTCTATTTTTCTTATTTTTATTTTTATTTTGAGAAAATGATTGAAAAAATACGCCATTTTTATATCTTTTATATATTTTTATTATTATTATTTAGATACCTCTATATCTACAATGATAGAGTTCATTGTGATTTATAAGTCTATTTGTTAGATAAAGAGATCTTGTCTTTTTGGATCATCAACCTGTTTAATTGTCTCTTGGCACCATTAGCAAGCAGGTTCAAAAGCACTGGCCAGATATGAAAACCTTCAAAATTGAAATTGAAATTGAAACACTTTTTTTTGTGCAAAGAAAATAATAATAAAATTACCTGTCACCTCTTTACCAGATAGATCTTGCTTTTGTAAGCAGGATGGATCTAAGCAATGAATACTACCAAGCTGCATTCAGCAAGCCTACTGTCACATCACAATATCTCCAGCGGCAACTACTAATTATCGATCTCAATGGCACGCTTGTTTCACGTAGCAAACGCAAGGGTATGAAAATCCGTCCAATGCCAAGCAACTTTTTAGAATTCTGCTTTACGAATTTCGAGGTGATGGTCTGGAGCTCGGCACAGGCTACATCTGTAAACGACATGTGCCATCTTTTTGGAAACTATCGCAAACATCTAAAGCTCATTTGGAGCCGTGAAGATTTTGGATTGAGTCCCAGAGAATTCTACAGCGACACAGAGACTGTAAAGGATCTCTCTCGTGTTTGGTGGATCCTTCGAGACTTTGGGCCAACAAACACTATCCTTCTCGATGACACGCCCGCGAAATCTCTGTTGCAGCCTTACAACAGTGTTAATCTCAAGACATTTGATCACAAGGACTACACAGAGTTTATGAGTGGAGACGGAGAACTAGAAGGCGTGATGGACTACCTGGCAAAATTACGGTACCAAACCAACGTTGCAAACTATGTACGATATTGCAAATATGAAAGCCCCTGGATCCCCAAAAAGGAGCCATGGATGTTCCTGGTGGAGGAGTACACGTTCAACGAAGAAAATATCACACGCACTTTACATAACCTAAAGACCAACGAGTACAAAGATCTCTGCAAAATCGAGTTTGATCCACACACATGGGAGTACACGTATACATTTGCTCAGGTAGAGAATGCTCCAGAGAAAGACGAGCAAGACTCGAGCAAGGCAGCCAAAGTACCAGCAGATTCGAACAATGATCCGCGTGCTGCTGCGAACAACATACATCCTATAGAAATCAAACAGGAATTCTCGCCTGCCAATCCGTATAGCACTAATGTATCCCCCAGTCAACGTTCAGGTGCTGGTTCGCGTGTCCAAACATCTACAAACAAGACACCGCTTGGGCCACCCTCACATACTCTGGCTGGTCCATCTCGAGGCTTTAAAGACTCTAGTGGATCTGAGCCTACTGTGCCAGTACACACATATTTTGCTGACAGTCCCAGATTGGAGACTGATTATTCGCCTTCCATGGCATCGTTTGTTAATTCGGTTAAAGAAAAGGTCGATGCAATCATTAACAAGCCAGGATTTAGCAAATCGCCAACGAAGAGGATAACGCCAATCCAAGGGCAACAGGCCCCCGCTACTCCAGCCATGCATCCTGACAGAGCAATCCGAGCCTTTTCGCCTGACAAAGACACGCATGCCAATTTTTTTAGCAAACCTATAAACCCAATACTTGTTGATCCACTCATGCATCCAGACAGGGCTGTCAGGGCTGTTGGGGTAATGCCAGTGTCTCCACGTTCAGTTGTGAACCCGCAAAGAGAAATAATCAATACTGATCCTGTTGATAAAGAAATTGGACGCCCATTAATACACCCTGACCGAGCAGCAAGAAGTACTTCGTTATCTAGCGAGACACCCAGACGTCCATTTAATGAACCTACCAAGTTGTCTCAAAAATCCATGAAAAATGTGAAAACTATTGCTCCTCCTCTTGTAAAAAGCAAGGGTAAAGAAAATATTTCGAGCCGTGATGCTCAGGATAGGCTTGACATGGAAAGAAGTAGATCTCCGTCGTACCGTCGAGCAAGAGATGACTCTGACAGTCATGAAAATAGTCGCGAAAGAAAGCGAGCCAAGACCCACGACAGAGGACGTGATCGAAGCCGTGACAGAAGTCGCGATAGGAGCCGTGACAGAAGCCGCGATAGAAGCCGTGATCGAAGCCGTGATCGAAGCCGTGATCGAAGCCGTGACAGGAGCCGTGACAGAAGTCGCGATCGTAGCCTTGAGAGAAGCCGTGAAAGAAGTCGCGGTAGGAGCCGTAATAGAAGTTGGGAACGAGGTAGAAGAGACATTCGAAGATACCTTGACCGAGGCAGGAGCAGAAGCACCAGCAGAAGCAACAGCAGAAGTAGAAGCAGAAGCAGCAGTAGAAGCCGAAGTCCTATAGGCAACTACAGAAACAGATCTCCACGCTATGATCGCACCCGGCGCTCTGAAACTGACAAACACAAGCAGACTTTGCAAAATAGCGAGAAAAAAGATAAGCGCAAACTTGTTCCTTGGGCTACTTTGTTTGAGGCAAAGAGAAAATTGGAAACCTAGCCTTCATCTCCCTCGAGATCAAGATCAATTAAATGTCTGGTTTAGATATACCTTTATAAACACATGTAAATTTGAAATGTACATTGAAGAAAGTTTAACAAAGGGCATTTCTGATTTATTTATTATTCCTATTGCATGTCTACTACTCTTTGACAGAGACACTATGGCTAGAATGTACAAGACAGACAGAATCCAGCTGCACGTTTCACGTCATGTACAAACATAGCGTGCAAAATGAAATCCTTCTTTCTTTCGTTTGTTTGTTTGCTCCAATCCCCCGTTTTAATCCAGTGATGCCAAACGCATCTTTTCTAACGGAATTGGAGTAAACTGGTGGACATCAATGTTCCTGAAGCGCAATTCTTCTTGGCAGTACAGTGGCACAAGTGAATGAATAAGGTCTGGCCGAATTGATAATTCTGTTGCCTGATATTAGGACACTTCTTTACCATTTATATCTACAATACCTTCATGAGTAAAATCAAACAGCAATGGCAGGTCTCGTCCTGTAGCCATCTTGGTGTCTGGGTTGCGGAGTTCGTCAAAAAATGGATGCACAAGAGCTTCACTGGCTGTCAGCCGTGTCTCGGGTTCATATTGCAAGATGCGTGAGATTAGATCAATAGCCTCTGGAGGTGTCCTTGAACGGAAGACCTAGACAGATAATTAGCCAAATACCCACATACTAGGCAAATTACCTTTGAAAAGGGGTGAGGCTTGATTTGGGGGAATTTATGGTCGGTGTAATGAGGGTTCATGGTTGCAATTTGCTCTTTAGACGGTGTGCCCAGCACTTTAATGATCTCTACCAGTTGATCGATGCCACTCTCTCCTGGGAATAAAGGCTGCCCAAGTAGCAGCTCACCCATGACACAACCAGCCGACCAAACATCGATACTAGTCTTGTAAGACGTCGCTCCAAAGATCAATTCGGGTGCACGGTAATAGCGTGAGCAAATATAGGCTACGTTGGGTTCTCCTGCTACCAAGATTTTTGCACTACCCCAAAGTTTTTCTTGTTTAATTCAACATTTTTTCTTTTTGGCCTTCATTTCTCACCTTCCAAAATCACATAGCTTTAGTACACCAGTGACCGGGTTCACGAGCAGATTCTGAGGCTTGATGTCTCGATGGCAGATGCCAAGTGTGTGAGAATAAGCAAGCGAACGGAATAGCTGGTACATATATAGCTTCACAATCAACATTGGGACTGGTTGCTTGATCTTTGCATAGTGACGTGATACTCGGTGGACTGTCTCAGGCACGTATTCCATAACCAAGTTCAAGTAAACTTCGTCCTTCTTTGATCGTGTATAGAACATGCGAAAAAACCAAGTATAATAATACCGTATGAGCTCTACGTTTGACAGGTCATCTGGGGCCCTCTACCAACAGCTGGTGCCGTTTTTACCTTTGCATCTCCTTGGGTGTAGAAATAAGCTTTGAGAGCACAGACATTCGGGTGGTCCATCAATCGCATGATTTGTAATTCACGATTCTTAAATTAATCATAATATATATATAAATCAATATACATGTCCCAAAGAGTCCTTTATAAACAGCAAATTACCTTGAAGCGTCTGTCCTGTAGCACTTTTTTGATAGCACAATCCTCCCCGGTGTGTACAAGCTTGGCTTGATAGACGACTCCAAAAGATCCATTGCCAATTACTTTCTGATTGGTGTACTGTAGCTGGATATCAAGTCCAGTCTTTCCGTCCTTGGCAGGCACACGCACAGTTCGGAGAATATCGTTGGCGTCGCCTGTTGGAAGAGTATCATATTAGGATTATCCATGGCGAATCTGCACTCACCTGAAAGCTTAAAATGGTTAAAGTTTGAGGTGGACATGGCCGAGGGATTGAATGATGCCGTGGCTTCGTTGTGGTTCATTCGTTGATTTAGGGGAATATAAGATGAAAAAGAAAAAGATGCAAGCAGTAATGGCGTGGGATAGATGGCGTTAGACAAAAGGAAAATCCAAAGTATGAACAACGTGTTAAGGGTAAAAAAGAAGAGGAGCTCAATGCGGGAGATGAAGTGACGCATCAGAAAGGAAACGTCACTATGTCTGTGGCCATTGCTTTTGTACAAGGCTTTTTATACTGCAGGCAGAATGAGGGAAATCATCTTGGATATTTTGGACTTTTGACTGTATATCCTAGTCATCAATAGTAAGCTTCTTGAGCTTGCCTGAATTGGATGGTCGATGGCAGGCTCCAGGTGCTTTGTAAAAGTCATGTATTCTGAACAAGTGTCTCTGGCAAGGCAGAACAATGAATTTACCGCCTTGGCTTGGTGTCTAGCTAGTTCTTGGTAGCAACTGTGTCTCTTGGGCTAGTAGACTGGCCTCTTTAATGATGTGTAATCCATATCTCTCGTGATTTTGTCATTGCAATTTGCCTATCCTGGCCGTTACTTTGCCAAATTTTCAGCTGACAAAATGGTAGAATGAAAATTCAAAGGCTCAATAAATCTCCTACTAAATATATTCAAATTCATTCAAGCTCTTGTCATCGTTATGGCAAATTGTACACTGGCAAAGGTCCCCATGGCCTCTTGGTCGACATTGCCTGCTAGCTAAGCTGACTATCAATCTCAAATGTGCCCTCATTATCGGTCAATTGTGCTTGGTATTACAAGCACTGAGGGAAATAATGAATTTGAAGAAATAGGGAGTTTTTGTCTAGAATCTCCATATACTTTAAGCCCAGTGGTTTCAGTAAAAATATTTTTTCTTTATTTTACAGTCACAGGCATTAAACAGTGTTTCTGCTCGAGACAATGTTGGGGGGTTTTTTTTTGGACAGACAAAAAAAGAGAGAATTGAGACACAAAGGAATAAAATTTGGTCAAGGGGATTTAGACAAGATATAAATGACTAGAATATTCTTTACCTGTAAGCATCTTTAAGTTTGCCTACCAGAGTGAGGAACAGCCACGTTCGTTTTTGCTGCCCTTGGTCGAGGACTAAAGATTTCTGGCCTACCATTGCCATTCCAAATCTCCTGCACAATATATAATATGTTTCTTGCTGCCATATTACTATTCCAAAAAAAAAAACATTACAATTGTTGCAAACTAATATTGTATGAATAGGTATGTCGTTGGCATTTCGGAAATATCTTGAGTCTTACAGGAATTGTAAACCTACAAAATCAATATTGAATATAGAGAATAAATAAAAGTGCACAAGTACCTTTAAAGTGTTGAATTCATTGAGGTCCAAAAGATACAATTCTCTAATCGCTTTGTTTTACAAGAAGATGCTTATAAATTTTCTCGGATACTCCATGTTCTATGCGAAATCTGACACTTGACTTGTTTGTAAGGCCATCTCCAAAGACAATTAAAGGCATTTTAGAAATGTCTCGGGCTCTAAAGACACGTCGATGAGAGTTTCTGTGATATTTTAAACCATTATAAAGTGAGATGAGATATAAACAACAAGTAATTGACTTGTTGCATTTGTTGGACATTTTAGTGTGTACTTTCAGGGTTCCGCCTGTTTGCTATGGGACATCTCTTCTTCCATGATCAAACGTATATACTCCCTATTTAGCAGCTGTAGCAAAGCAATTTTGTGGTTTGGACATGCAAGACTTGCAAACAATTAGGACATGAACTTCGTCTGGGTTTTTCGTTCTTGATATGCGAGCAGCTTTCTTCGCTCTCAAGTCATCAGGAGGATGTTTTTGTGTCCTAAATAATAACAGAATAATGAACAATAGTTTCATGTATAATACATTACACCCGGCGAATGTTTCAATTTACTTTTCTTCTTTTAGTAAAAGTAGAGTTTTCTTCCTGGGGACCTTGTTCTTGCCTGTCTAATTCTTGTTGCTTTTTATCTCGGATCAACTCTTCTGCTGCAGGATATAGAATATGCCGCATCACAAGGTAATATTAAAAAGAAGTGAATAAAGCATATTAAGCAATTCAATATATCTTTTAAAGGGGTATACAATCGAATTGTTCGAATAAGAGGGATATTGCTGACGACTCGACAATGAATGAAGATGTGACATTGGTGTATACAAATGGCAGGGCAATAAGGATTAAAATAGTAGCAAGAAAACCCAAGGAAGCCCAATGGAAACGGTCAAAGCTAGTTTTTATTCAAAATAAAGAATGTAAAGTATACTGCTGAAGATTCTCTTTATATATCTTGTATAATTACCAAAAGAAAAAGACGAGCTTAATTGACTGTGATTTTATAATCGATTAACTACTCTGTCAATACCTTTCTAAATCCCCTTGACCAAAGTTTAGTCTTTCTTGTCTGTCCAAAGATTAATTTTGATTCGTCCAAAAAAAAAACTAACACCGTCTCAATCTCAAGTAGAAACACTGTAATGATGGTCTTTATCCAACAAGAAGTTGGTGCTTAGAGCACTATTTTATAAATCCAACATTCCCAGTAGGCTGTTGTACCACAACGGACATCAATTACGTCTTTGCTCATGCCACCAGCCAAAACATTCTGCATGATTTCAATTTTACCATTCTCTTTACAAGACCCTCTTGTCAAAAGACTTACTTGGTTATATTGTTATCCAATAAACCATAAATGGGATTTAAAGGAGAGTTTATATGGTTCCAGTCCCCAAAATTCTCAAGAATCTTTTTTCTTATTAGTACTTTGATTTCATAAATTTCAAGACCCTCTGGAACAATTGTTTCTGTTTATGCAAATCCGAGCTATCTGTTCATTGGCCTTTAACCGTATTTTATAGCCTTTTTTCTCATTTAGCAAGCACTAGTGGATATTGTAATTAATATAAAATTTTGTTCTTTTTTAGAGACCTTTGATAATATACAAATCCCTTGTATTTAAAGTAGTTATTTGTACTGATTAAAAACTAGATGCCAGCAATATGTTTTCTTGCATAATAAATTTATCGATCTAGCGGATCATTTCTCGGTGTGGCTTTACAGTATATCTTATACAACCTTGGTAATTGCTAACAGTAACTTCTTTGCAGGTTTTTGGGTATATGTCGAGTGAAAGTATATGTTTTGTCATGTCTGTCCAGAATATCTATACTAATTCCATAAATTTAACTATAAGTTGTTGTGTTTTTCTTGAGAACCACAAGCTTTTTAGACGAGGATAGTTTAGGAAACTCCTTGTCAATTTTCTAAAAGGTTCGACTTTATGAAAACCAAATGGTACCAAAGGGAGAGATACAACCAACAATGCTTATATTTACTCTCTTTTGTGTATGCACCTTTGCAACTATGGGATTCCTAACTTTTGACCAGGTACAATTTCTTATTAAAGACACACTTTTCACAGATATGCTTGTATTAGCCAGAAAGAGAGACTTGAGACCTTTAAAATGTTTACACAACTTTTGTCTTGTTTCTTCAAGAACAATAGATGGCTTACTGTCAAACAATTTGATGAGAAAGAGCGAGTGTCGAGAAAACAATTTCTTTACTTCACGTTCATTTTTTCTTTAGTGTATAACCAGGGAGCAGTGTCTCATTGCTATTATTGAATTTGTTGAGTAGTTTGCAAGTGTTACTACAAGGTATACCGGATTGCTCTGCTGCTTGTGTTACTGACAGCCCTTGTTGGATTATTCGAACAAACCTTTTAATTTGATCTTGTTCATATCTCTTATACTTTCTAGTAGAAGCAACAGGGACTTGCTGGACATCTTTAACCAGATTGTCCGTTACCTCTATTGTTGTTGATTGAGGATTAATATTTGTGTCGAGATCAATAAGTATTTCAAGAAAGAAGTGTGAGAGCGATGGAATGGTGATGTTCCGACTCAAGAACAGGGATTGCTCAAGGTGTTTTGGGGGAACTGTCAGTGTAGGAGAGGGCAATGGCACTATCCAAGCTCTAGTTGGGTTCTGTAAAGTGGTTAAGGCTATTCTTTTCAGATAACAAGGATGGAGGGCTACTTGCTTGTTTACTCGAAACAAGTACAGTGCAATCACAACAAAACAATGAATAGACAGCTCTATGGGTCTCAATATATACCCAGGGCTCTGTCCAAGATACCCTCTAGAGTAGATAAGTAGAAAGAACTTGTTCTATTAAGATGGTCCGTGACCCTATTTCATATCCTACTTCTCGTAGGTGTTACAACAATCTATCAATTAGGGCAAACCCCACGTATCTTCCTACGGACAGGCTGCTCAGGTCCGAACCGGAAAATAATCTCACTATTCTACACAGGTAAATTGGATAAAAGACATGATGTCACGGGTCCATTTTTGTCAAAGTGTCCCTGAAAGATCTCTCTTTTTGGCTCAACTTATTATACCCTCAAATGGATGGCCTGTGACGGTGCATGTACATTAACATTGTCTCTTTCTTTCAACTCTAGCGACCACATCAATTATGGCAACAACAAAAAGAAACCTCCTTCTCAAGGTTTTCTTGGTTGCATTGGTCCTCATGAGTCTGTCATTGTGGCTGACTCGTGCTTACCAGCCAATCATCTCATCCGACCCAGCAGCCACCACTACCCCAGTCCAAGGTGCATCCTGGAATCATCAGCCAGCAGACAACAAATTAACCTTTTATAATAGACACTGAACCTCTTTATGTACCCGAACCACTTACCGATCGCTGTACGGCCACACCTGATGGAGAGCCACGCCAACAGTATGCTATCATGATTGATGCTGGGTCCTCTGGCTCGCGTGTGCATATCTACCGCTTTAATATCTGTCGCGAGGAACCTCAATTGGAAAACGAAGTCTTTCATATGATTGAACCAGGCCTGTCTGCTTATCAAGATGATCCCCAAGAGGCAGCAAGATCTCTAGATGTATTGATGGAAATAGCTAATGAAAATGTGCCATTGGAAGAGAAGCATTGTACTCCGCTTGCTGTCAAGGCAACGGCCGGATTGCGTTCATTGGGGAACGACAAGAGTGCATTGATCTTGGATGCCGTGAGATCTCGATTAAAGGCGACCCAGCCATTCCCCTTGGCAGGAGATAATGCGGTGGAGATAATGGACGGAAAAGATGAAGGTATTTAATTTTGATCTGTGGAAATCTCGATCCTTACCTTTGCACAAAAAGGCGTCTATGCTTGGATCACGGTAAACTACTTATTGGGAAACCTTAAGCCTTCTCGGAAAGGTCAATCTGCTGCTGTATTTGATCTTGGTGGAGCATCAACCCAGATAGTGTTTGAGCCACAGTTAGATTCAGATTCCATGACAAAGGGGGATCATGAATACAAACTTACATACGCAAACCAAGTGTATCATCTTTACCAGCATTCGTATCTTGGGTTTGGACTTAAAGAGGCTCGCAAGGCAGTCAGAGTGGCTTCAATTGAAGCGTCCAAAGAAGAAGCTATCCGCAATCGCCATATATATGATCCTTGCATGGCAATTGGCCATGTTGAGCAGTATCCCTGGACTGACCCAGCTACAGATATCACACACACAATTGAAATCATCGGTACAGGAGCAGGACATGAGGCCTGCACAAATGCAGTGAAACGGGCGTTTAGAAAAGACAAACCATGCAAGTTTGAGCCCTGTGCATTCGATGGAATGTATCAGCCTCCCATTAGAGAAACGTTCAAGGCGCGCGATCTCTATGTATTTTCGTTCTTCTATGACCTTACTCAACCATTGGGCATGCCATCCGAGTTCTCTGTTGGGGAACTCAGTGAGCTGGCCGGCCGGGTCTGCCACACTGAACACCAGTCCTTCCAGCACTATCCATCTGCCATTGAGGCCATTACTTCCTCGCCAGAATACTGTCAAGATCTGACATATATAGATAACCTATTGCGCTTTGGATACGATGTTCCAAAGGAGCGGCTGGTCCGCACAGCAAAAAAGATTCGTGGAGCTGAAATCGGGTGGTGCTTGGGCGCATCTATTGCAATGATTGACCAGATCAAACTATGCCAATTGTGATGGGTGTCCAGGACCATTGCGTTGGATTGTTTATTTGTTGTTTTTGGCGGCAACTTTCTTAATACAGTAATATACTTTTATGCCTCCTAAAAAATCATTTTATTTGTATTTTCGACTTGGAAACCAATTTTAAATTCTGAAACTGTTTTAATTCAAGAGTATAAACGAGTCTGTTATTTGAATTGTGTGTACTTTTCATATGGAAAAAGCAGGTATATTTATGTTTACTAGACTTTAATCCTTTGAACGCCAAGACAATATTACTTTTGATCTATTTTTTTTTCTATAGCCAAGAAAACATACCGGGAACTCTACTTGCGAAATGGTAGACTCTATTATAATTTATTCGTTGATCTAATAATAAAAATTCAAGGCTATTTGGAATGTTTGTTAAACTTGGTTGTATGACAGTGGTTTATGTGGATCATAATATCTATGACTGTTTAGTTTAACTGCATAGTTGATATGTAATCTGCTAATAGAAAGCTTTGAAACCCTATACACTTTGAATATTTGTTTTTTCTTAAAAGAGCTGTACTACATTTATACGTGTATACTCTAGCAGTGCATTAACACTATTATTAGATCAGAATCGTTATGTTTAAATATCATCAAGACACGTCTTTTTTTTTACATCTGTCTTTACATAATCTTCTTGACATAAACATCGTATCCATGGATAAACTTCTGTTTGAAAAGCTCCCAAAGCTTGAGAAACTCTCAAAAGAAGACTATGTTCTGCCTGTCATTGCTGCCACAGCTCTTGGAGTTACAGCAAAATATGTCTATGGTCTATATGCAAATGGAAGCAAGGACTCGGAAAACAAGAATGGTTTCAAGGAAATTCCTTCTCCACCGGGATGTTACCCTTACATTGGTAAATAGCCCTATGAAATGTATATAGCCAAAAGCTAACCCAACTGCCTGTCAAAAGGCCATATGTTAACACTGAAAATATCTCCTGGAGAGCAACTGAAGGAATGGCATGACAAACTAGGTACTTTTTTTTCTCAAAAATAACTAGAATATTTGCTCATACTTACCCTCTGGTTTAGGCCCTGTTATTTCTCTCAAGATAGGTGCTCAAAAGTGGGTCAGCATCAGCGATCAAAACATTGCCCATGAACTGTTTGTTCGCAATGGCATAAAATCACCAAACAGACCTTCTCATGATTTTGGACATCGAGTGTATAGCAAAGGTGGAAGGTTAGACCAGACTATATATGTATTGAACCCATACTGATTCATCCAGTAGAGGACTTATCTTTGGCACCACCGAAACCTCGTGGAAAAGTACACGTGCGGCTGGTAAGTACTTACAAAAAACTATTAATGGAATTGCATGTTGAATTTGAACCGTCTATAAAACAGCACAGACCATCCTGTCTCCAAAATATGTCGACACAGTTCAAGCCGGTTTTGTGTCCACAGTTGATACAGTGTTTAAACTTATGAGAGAAGATTCCGAAAGGATTGGGTCGGTGAATCCCAAGCCGTATTTTTACATGACAACATATAGCTCAATCTTGAAAACAGTATTTGGAAAATCTGTAAAGTCTATGGATGATCCCTTATTGAAAGAGATTAGTTATATTGTTGATGGCATGAACAGGCTTTCAACTCCTTTTGGTGCACTCGAAACTTACCTTCCACATTTTGAGTGGGTCTATCGTTTTACAGACATTAAGAAACAAATGGAAGAAGTCATGGAAGCCCGAGACAAGCTGTTCACCAAACTTCTCAAGGAAGCAGCAGAAGGAGACTATGATTGTCTGGCCAAGAGACTGGTATCGATGAAGAAAGAGTACAAATTGGATGACAAGGATCTGGTTGTATTGGCAGGTAATAGTTTTTCTAATAACTCGGTACTATTTCAAAAACTGGTATTAACTATTAATATAGGCGACCTGATAGCAGCCGGTGGTGAAACTTCCGGAACATCTTTGTCTTGGCTTGTTGCGATATTATGCAATCATCCTGAAATGCAAAAGACGATTATTCAAGAGATAGATTCTATCATTGAAAAGTACAACAGAATGCCTCTTTTCTCTGACAGAGAAAAAATGCCCTTTACAACAGCCGTCTTGCGAGAGAACCTTCGCTTCAGATCCTGTACCAATCTCGGTCTACCTCACCATCTAGTTGAGGATGGTAAGCCAATTTGAAGACAATTTATATGCACTAGCTTTTTTTTAAAATAAACTTTCTTGTAGTCGAGGCATTTGGATACTTTATTCCAAAGGGGACATCTTTGTTGACCAGCATGCATGCAATGCACATGAATCCAGATATTTATGATGAACCGGAGAAATTCAAGCCAGAGCGATTCTTGGGTATTGAGAAAACTTGGTCTGCCGCAGCAAATGGCGCAATCAAGGACCGTGATATGTATGCCTTTGGATGGGGAAGGTTAGCTGATACTTATCCATAGTAAAGCGCATTCAACTAAACAATTACTTTACCTAGACGTATTTGCCCAGGAATGTATTTTGTAAGTCTGGTTTGGGATATTATCCAAAGCTAACCATCTGCTTAAATCTGTAGGCTGAAATGGAGATATTCAACATGTGTGTTCGTATGTTTTCTCAGTGCACTATTGAGCACCCATATGGTCCCAATGGAGAGAAAATACCTGTTGATATGGATTCTATATATTCCTGTGGTGTTATTGCTGCCCCACTTGAGTATGAGGTCAGAATGGTTTCCCGACCAGACTGTCCTGCAAAAGTCATTTTGAATCAATTCTGATACCAATACTCTAAAAATCATTATTTCTTGAAAATAAACAAATTCATTATATAAATAGCTAAAAAAAAAGCATGGTTACAGTAGCACTTGGTGGTCTACTCTTTATATTTGCATGAGTATTTGAGTACATTATAATCAAAGTTTGGGTCTTGGTATTTTCTTGGGAAATGCAATGGTAATACAGATGCAGCCATAAGCCTCATGCACTCGATAAGTAGCAATAAATGGTACATTATTTATTTTCTAAAACTCTTCATCATATTATCAATAATATTTATTTAAATGTAAGCTATATCTTAATACTTTATCACGCCACTACAGGAGTAAAGCATTGACATGTCTACATAATGTCAACCAAATACTTTGGATACTTTTTGGCTAGCCCTGCCCTTCTTTCTCGTATGGTCACCGGCAAATGATCTAACTTGTTAGAGTCGCCCATCTCAACTGGTATGTCGAGAGTATCTTTGAGGTGTTCAATTGGGCTCAGATCAGAAAACTTGACTGTAGTACGTAGTGCACCTGATCTGGTGTGTTTTCATTATTGCCCGTATTTACCTGTATGAGAGGTTTCACCATTTGTCTGAAAGTAGGATTATATTTGCTATCTTTTTGGGCGATTTTTGGATTATGAGCTGAAAAGGTCTGTAGATCTATCAACATATTTTTCTGATTCACAGTGCCAGCGTTTATAATTTTAATTGGCTAAATTCTCTATCCTGAAAGTAGTCCTAAGCTATAAGTCCACCACTATCGCACTATACTATAGAAGCATCATGCCTTTCTTTATACATTTTTTCCAATTTTTTATACTACGCACTTGGCACAATCATTTCCATCCAAGCAAAAAAAAACGATTCGTCTAACAAAACCATGCCGTTGTTTTGGTCGTTTGATCAATTCGCCATTCCTTGGCCCAACAAAGTCTAGCTTTCTTGTCCATTTCAGTAAGACGAGGTTTATGCGCCGCAATACAGGATTGGTAATTAAGCTGTAAAGTATAAACAATGGAAGTACTCTTATATATACTGGCATTAACGATACCCGTTTCTTATTTGATTATTTATATATAAAAAGAAAGAAGGTAAATATATCTTGACGTATAATTCTTTCATAGTCCTTTGTAGTCCTCTTGCCTGATTTTTGGGTTTTTCAAAAGCCAAAGATTACACAAGACTGTTCTCCACAAAGAACAAAACTATAACACCTAACTTACTATTTCTTATCCCATAGTTTTGCTAATTTGGGCTCTTGTGGGGGGTGGCGCTGTATTCTTGGTTGGTGACAGTATATCTGAAAAAAAACCTCAGTGAAAGTGAAAGCAAATAAAAAACCGAGTACTATACTTGTACTTTATGTTTTTAAATAAATAAACAGCGAGATATCTCCAGAACCTTCTACTGTAATGTGAATAAAAGAGAGTGTAATTGATATATCTAGATAATTCTTCAATTAGTTTTTATAGAATCTATTAATATATATATATATGAAAGTTTCATGATAACTACGAAAGTTGACAAGTTAAAATATTTGCAAGAAAAAAAATAGCTTGTTCATTTGGTGCAGTATGAAAATTACAAAATAGATTGTATGGTAATCGGATAGTGTGGTATACACACCACAGCCGAGTGAAGACAGACTCTACAACCGATTTATGGTTACGATTGGCTAATTAATCTGACAATTTAGTATCTCAGGATCAGTTACACGCCAGGCACACGTACAATTCAGACTATTACAGTGATAACCAGTCATTACACGACATGGACTTTAATTACAAGAGTTTAAATAATAGTATCTAAACTACCAGATTTTTTTTCTCTGATAAATAAGACTCTTATATCATCTACAAGCTTCCTATCCTGTTTGTCTCGATTTCAAAGAAATTGAAGATTTTTCCTATGGTAGAACCACTTTAATTGAAATGAGTCTTATTATTCTGGAACCTGGTGGCAAAAAAGAATGAAAAACATTTCAATTTCTTTGATTAAGAATATTTATTCCAATGAAATTGAAATGGTTTTCTACGGTAAATTCTCTTGCCCTGATACGAGAAACCTGCTTCCCTGAAAATGGATTTTTCTGCAAGTAAAATGCTACAAAGTACTGGATCTCAAGACCCGTCTATTTATACCTCCCAGTCGAACAAGCTACTAGTAAGATTTGAATCAAACCAAATTCAATAGTTGTTATCTTTTTTAAAAACAAATGCAATGCAATCTTCATTTTTTTTTGACTAATAAAAAGTAAATCTATCTGGACTCACTACAATTAGACTTATATAACTAAGGAAAACGCGTTAGTTTTTTTTTATTAAAAATGCTTCTGCCAAGATATCTATTACGCAACAGAGAGAGGCCAGTGTTTGAATACTCTCTAGTGAAGACAATTCTGTCAACTATAGTACCAAGAGTAGCTTACATGCTTCACAGTTTTTTCAACCCCTGAAATTCCAGAACTCCAGTATAATATGCGACTCACAACAAGTTCCTAAAAACCAAAAAATTGTAACGGTTTTTTACTACACAGGAGAATTTATCTCATCTTTTTTACTGAGAATTATATGACTCAATCTCAAGCCGGCTTTATTAATACCAGTGCTAGGAAATGATAGCAATTGTATCCAGGTCAATTAAAAAAAGAGCACTCATTTCCGGATTCTCGCAAATTTAAAGCAAAGGTTAAGAAAGCAATATCTTGGTATTGAATATACGCTTACCAAATCTCAGGGCCCGTTTTTCAAGGTAAAGACGGTAAAAAAAACAGATACTGATTGATTTTATTGCCAGGATATTACTTTTAAAATTACGAGTTTATCCTATAGTTTGTTAACATTTGCCATAATTATATAGGATATTCCGTAGTTTTTGTATTAACTTGCTCTATAATCCAAGTATATTACAAGGTAATTGTATTTAACCATGATATGCCTTGATTACTAGTATTTATTTCACTTTATATAGTCGTTTAATTCCGGTCGGTGAGGTTGGGATAGTGGTTGGTATTAAGGTAGGTAAAAGTTAGATTAGAATTTGTAATGTAGCTATTAGTCAAAGTAGTTGTCCGAGTAGATTAAAAAGGTACGTCTATTTAACAAAATGATTGTTGTACTACTGATATTGGCTTTGCTTTACAATAGTTGGCTATATGTATCGATGATACTGTGATATTGGGACGGTAACCAAGTTGATCCAAGGTACATTAGAAAGGTAAGTTTATTCAATTCATAAATTATTTTATTACTGGCAGTTCTTTTGTGTATAGTGTATGTCTTTAAGAATATGTACTTGAAAAAAGAAAAGAAAAAACATTCCAATATTTGTAACCTTTGCTTTTACTCCATATATACTATTGACCCTCTATGCTGTGCATCGTAAAAATAATGTCATATTCCAATTAACTCGATAATGAAACCACCAAAACCCCTCTCGAGCTCTATTCCGAACTTTAAGCCGATAACCAAAAGGTTTACAGATCCGAATCAATTGATCTCCCAGTCGAGATATAGGAAGCAGTTGAATACTCTTTGGTTATTTCACTCTGGTGAAACCTTTAACAATCTGCCAGAGACACTATCCACTACAATTGAGGTCAATAGATAACCAGGATCTACCAACTCAACTTCTAATACTGAGCTTAAAAAACATGTGTAGATTCCTCTCAAATGGTGGCAGTCATCAAAGATGTGCAGACAGACTCAAAACGACTACAAATACAGTCACAGACAGCTACTGACACATGGTGGGTTGGCTATGAAGTATAAATGTCCAACTCAATGACAAGAAAATGAATACGGGTAGAAAGACAATTTTAATAAAGAACAAATTAAGAGACTATTTAGCTACTTCCAGGAATTTCTACAGCTACATCACTACTTCGAAGTTCATTGTGATGAGCAATACAATAAACACCGGTGAATAAAATCCACTATTTCAAAACCATATAATCAACATTAACATGGCTCTTATTTGGTAATGGCTATTTTTGCTGCTAATAATATCGAGAAATATACCATATCTAGAGTCGAAGCGAAGGCTATGACTTTTGTGTGTTGTACTTACTACAATAGAACAGTTGCCGAATCTGAGCCGAAATGTATATGATAGAGATTTAAGTTTTATAAATAGTTAAAAATGCAGTTTATAGAGCCAGTATCACATCCCTCATCTCAGCTTTGGCGTCTGTCCAATATCTTTTTTATTTTTCCAAGTTACTTTTTACCTTACTTCACCCATTTTGGTACGTTTTCTTTGTCACAATCCACATTCTCTTAACCATGATTTAGGTTGTTTTTATTTCAAGTTTGAATAAAGTATTTGTTCCCGCAACACTGTCCTAAATAATAATAATAGAACATTTTCCAAACTTGTATTCTGCCAAAAACGTATATACGTAACACCATATATACTCATCTTCTTGCGGATTATGGACAAAAAAAAAGTGTTGATTATTGTATTTATTGATTTTTAGAGTTGATCCGCAGTTCGAGTTGATATTTTCTTGTAACTTTAGCCCAATATCACGGCTTGGGCTCTCACAAAAATGTCTGTGAATATTTCTTGTGGTGATTGGGGCTTAGAATCACATTCAAAGATCGTTCAAATACCAAGAGATGGAAGAGTATTTTTTATATGTTGTACAGTTTTTAAATTTTCTGTAATTTAACTACTCGTAGTGTACAACTCTTGTTCAGGTTCCACATCAATGTATTTCTGTAGCTATCTTTTTTTTCGTTGAAGAGCAGCAAAAAGGCTTATAATAAAATTAAATATTTAACCAACTCTTTTAAAAAGCTTACGGCCTTTTAATTGTCTATCACACTTTATTATAAGCACCCTTGCAATGTAAGTCAAGTTTATTGAAATAAACTCAATTGATTATATATATTTTTTGGTTTGGTCATTATCACCAATAGACTTATCATAAATATGACTTAAAAGCGTAGGAGGTTAGAGTTTACCAAGTAATGAATTGTTTACCTTTAAAACTACAAGCTTTATGAGTATTGTCTGGACATATGTGAGTAGCCTCACTAAACTTTGATAGCCCATTGTATAAAATAAACTAAAGCCTCCAATCTAGAAAGAGATCAATTTGAAGCTATAGACAACACATATCTTTGTTTTATGACGATGATTTATTGGGTATATTTTCTGCACGTAGATAGATCATCAACGATTATAATCATGATCTACTAAATATAAAAAAAACTAGCAGCTACACTCGTACGCTTACAAGTTTAAATTCGCATGTTTAAATTGCCAAGCCAATACTGAAATACAAATACAGTGAGTTTATTTTAAAAGTATGTATATATGCTTTGAATATTTGAAAGCTAAAAAAGGCTTGATTATTGAATGAGCTTATATTAATGATGAAGAGCAGTGGATTTTGCCAATTTTTTGAAAAGCCTGGAGATCTACTTGAAAAGGCGTACAATATTATTTCTAAAAGAGTTGTGAATATCTGGCGTTAATAAAGGCTGTTTCTGTGAGGAGATTCTCGACCTTTGGCGATTCTTGGTGGCTATGTAAGAAAAAGCACTTACACCAGATATATGTCTTACAATTTTAACCCCAAGTACAAAAATCTTGATTAAAAATATTTTTGGTATTTGTAAAGGTGAGACTATACGCTGTAATGATTTGCATTTAATATGATGAAATTACAATTATTAAACAAGTCTTGTAGTTCCTGATCTTCATAAAAATATCCCATGAACCACATTTAATATGTCTTTAAGGGAGTAAAAAGGTAGTTCTAGATACCAAGGCGTGTTTAAACATGTTCGAGGAGTTGGAATAATTATACCATAACAGTAATATACAGAAAATATTACTTGTTTAATAAAATTGGAGTTGGAGTTACAGTTCATTGTAATACACAAGGCAATGATGGCTTTGTACGTTTTTATTACATTATATAACACTGTCTTTTATCTAGACTTTGTATTGGTTATATATATGGTTTCAGTTGCACCTGTTAAATAAAATAATGAACATTCGCTATTGGAAGAGAAGAATTAAAAAGTTTAAAATTAAATACTTGTTGGATTGCTGTTTTTTTTAAAAAAAAAAGAAAAAGAAATAAAACATGGTTATTGTGATGAGCACTGTTTGCACTGTGTGTTACATGTATTTTTGCACACAATATTCTTGTGTTATGTTATAAATGTGGATAAGTTTTTATCATTACTATACGTTATTTGATTTGTGTATTTTACTATTTTATTGACAAATCGTTTTACAAACCCGTGGCTTGAAAAAAATCTTGTTATAAGCCCAAGGTGTGTTTACAGAAGGGTAAAATAAAAACCAGATATATATATGCCTGTTTCTGTGCGTTGCATAATGCTATCTACCTTTACTTTGAATATACCAATGCCCAATCTACTTTCATATATACACAAAGACCAACTGCTATTAATGGTTGTCGCATTGGCAATTGCTGTTATACCTACCGGTACTGCTGCACCGATCGATGGGTGTGAGAATATCAATGATGATTCCACTAGCCTGGAAGATTACTTTGTTCGGCATTTTTCAAAGGCATACGTTGATACCTTTAAAATTCTCAAAACTATTCTTTTGGCCTATATTTCGCATGCCATGACGGTTCGTCCCGATCCTAGTACAGAAACGTTGCCAACTCTCTACAAACGACTATCAGCATTGGCTTGGCCTACCAGTGGTGTGTATGAAGCAGTCGACTCAATAGTTAAAGTAATAAAGTCGGATAAAATTCTTGGATTCGAATCTATAGCGCAAGTACACATGAAATAATTGAGCTAAATTATATGTATACTGACTGTATAAAATATATCTATAGGGATTCGATTGAAAGCTTAAGTGATCCTAATTCTGATCTTTATAGATCTTACAAAGAATTCAAGGACAAAATTTCTGACCCAAATGCTGATCCTGTAACAATTGTTGATGCTGGGAAAAAAATCAAGCCCACTGGCTCGCAGGAAAAAAGCAAGGATAATGGAAATAAATGCTTAAATAATATTTATTATTTAAAGGAGACGCTTGACAGAATGCCTCCACCACAAGCTAAACGAGTCAGAAACTGTATTCTTAATAACAGTCTATACATTGGAACCGACACCATCTTGGTTTCAAAAAAAGGAAACAAAATACGACTTGAATCTGAGGATATGACACTTGTTGGGTCAGGAATGAATCTTACATACCAATTGCCTGTTCATCCCACCTCCGTGCGTTACTTTACCAAAGAAATGATCGACGAACTTAAAATGACCCACAGAATACAAGACAAATCCTTTTCTCAAACCGCATTCACTATTGTCCAGCTTGGTTATACAGTCTACGAGTGCATCGAAGGTAGTGGACAAAAATGGTCCAAGGTCGTCATGATAATATTTATGATCATGTCAATCCTCCAAACTATATCCGTCTATGTCTTGCCTACTCAAGTAGCTGCATACAGTATCAAGGCTGTAGCCAAATATCCCAAGGACATCGAGTATTTTGAAGATCGTGATTTGTTCGATTTGGACCCTGTGACCCGGTTTCTTCTTTGTTTTTTCCCCAATGTTGGAAGACGAATTTTTACCGATCGAGAATGCGTTGTTTACGATACGATGTATAAGACGGGGAAAAGTCCTGAACAAGTCAGTGACCTTCTGAATAATTCTTCCAAGGATAAGAGATTGATACCCGTTCAGATCATTGGAACCCGGGAGATTCTTGTGATCTATTTAAGTATAGCCGTGTGGTTCCTCCTTGGACTTTGGCCAGGGTATCTGGCTAGAACAATTACCGAGTGGATTGTGTTGGCCTGGATTAGCACGAGCCTTCCATTTATTTTACTCCGAGTTTTTTGCTTTGATCCAGTTCTTATTCATGGTTGGAAATTATACACTGTCTTGATAATTGTACTATTATTACCAGGAATTGCTCTTGTTCTTCTTGCTACAGTATATGGCTATATTTTGGGACCTGAATAAAAAAAATAGAATATTTTTAATGTGTTTAAGCACTTGTACTTTTAATATGTCTTGATACAATCAGTAACGAAAGGTTTGTCTACTTGTTTGGTATATTTCTACCCAAAGAACAATAGATATGTAGCCCGATAATTCAGGAGCAGTAGGTATGAATCAACGGATTTAACAATTACATCTCATTTGTTACAGGTTGTTTTTACTTTATTCATATATATTTTTTGAAAAATTAAAGTATGTATTTGGTTTAATGTTTTCATATGTATTAATAGAAAACAATATATATTTATACTGAACTCAACTTGTTCTTAATAGCATGATCTTGTAGTAAGACAAATAGCTTTTATTTTGGATTCTAGAAAGTAGAAGCAAATACCTTTACTGCCCCAATTGAAGATGAGAACGTATTCGGTCTATGCACAATTCTTCAAAGCATTTATTATTATTATAATAAATTCTGTGCTTAGGCTATAAACGACATGTATTAACCATCAGTACTTTCTGACCCATCAATAGAGAATATAAGCTTTAGGTTCGGGGTATTTAAACATTTCAAAAAAAATTGTTATGTCCTATATACACTACTATTAGTTAACAATGGTCATAGTATATTATTATTTATATCGATGGTCTAGAATTAACACGTTTTTTGTTTTATTTATAGATGTATTACCATCAGCTATATTTATATGTTTTTATATTATCAAAATGATTCTTCGAAATATAAATATTATCTGTGGGTCTATACTACCATTTGTTCCGGGTTGAATTAAATTTATTGATTATAAAAAGAAAAACCAACTGTGGAAACAGTTAAACAAGAATGATAAAGTAACTCTAAAACATACTGAAAATAGCTCTTTAGCTATATGAATACAATAAAGTGGAACAATAATATAATCAAAGAAAGGGAAGGAAAACAGTGATAGCGACTAGGGTGCAATTTAACAGTAACGGAAAATTACAGGAAAATGAAACCTATCGAATAACTATAGATCTGAATTAACTCAATAATAAGGTACTTCATTTCACATTGTTTATATCTTATATCAATATCGGTTGACTCTTATATTTTACATTGTACTTAATATGATTGTATATTTAAAAAATCGTGCTGTTTTTACTTAAACAGGTTGAGTAAACTGCCTATTATGTTAAAAGAGATGTCTAAGAGGAATAATTCAGAGCTATGTTTTTGAAAAATAATTTAATGATTATCAAGTAAGAAATTGTGCCTTGGTTTGTTTGCTAATGTATTGTAACATGTCAAAGGCTACCAAGATATTTATCTTAAGCAATACCTCGAGATCTAATAAATAATCGAAAATTTTCAATATAATACTTATAATAACACAAAAAAAAACAAGAAGAACAACTTGGTTTATGTGGACGGTGTACATAAAACATTTGTAAATGATATAAAACAATCTTAAACTGAGATACCTGATATTATGAAGTAATTTGTTCCAAGAGTAAAATGATACAAAATCTATACATATGAGACAATTCTCGCTTTTTCTTATATTTTCTTTACTATCCCAAGATATATCTATTGACACGGTGTATTTTATTCACCGGTGTTTGTTGTATCGCTCATCGCAGTGAACTTCGAAGTAGTGATGTATCTGTAGAAATTTCCCGAAGTAGTTAAATAGTCTCTTAATCTGTTCTTTATTAAAATTGTCTTTCTACCCGTATCTATTTTCTTGTCACTGAGTTGGACATTTATACTACATAACCAACCCACCATGTGTCACTATCCACTTGAGAGTTGGCTTTAAAAAAATATGGTTTATCTCTATCTTTTGTATTTTCATTATCTCGTTTAATATTTTCCAATCACTGGTAATATTTTCAGCATATTAATTACTGTACTGCAAAAAGTAATAAACTGGTTACTTATTTATACCATACCTTTATCAAAAGTCAGCATCTTTATTTGTCTAGAGACATATTTTAAAGATTTTATACGAGAGATGCAGTGTAAAGGCATCTTGATCCAAGTGACATAAACATTACAATCATTTCCAAAGGAAATAAAATAAGATAAAGGTAGCAGTGGTGTTGGAGTAGGACCATTGTGGGAGCAGATGAGAGCATAGGTTTGGCTACCAAACCATCCTTGCGACAGTTGCATATCCACCTTGAGACAAATGCCATAGTTTTCGGTATAATTGCGTACGTTAATCACGGTTTTTGTTTTACTCTGTGTAAGGAACATTGGGGAGTAAGACCCTTTTCAGATTTACCTCTGGCTTAAGGGGAGGGAGACAATAGACACATGTATTGCCAACCATAATTTCTGCTGTTATATTCCAAAACTTCGCCTTTGTTTACCATTACCATTTCCAAATTTGTGTTTGGTTTTTAATGTAATGAGATATCAATCTGACAGCAATCGTGTCTGAAAGCCTAGATCAAGCATTGTTTTTAAATTCTGTGAGTGATACATTCACAGCTATAATGGTATATAGTAAAGTGTATGGGTCAATCCCTCGGCGCCAGATGGGCTTAGCGATAATGCCATGCTCATTACAAGGTGCTTTTAAATGGTTTTTGTGCTAATAATGCGAACAAAAAGATGTGTGTTTGAGTTTGGGGTGGGCGAGGTGGGAGCTTAGACTCGTACAATTAGGCTAATCGTTGTTGTCATTGGGACTTTGGCTGTTCAGGATCATCGGTATCCATATTTTACCAAAGAATCGTATAAAAAATATAAGTACAAATGTATACATCGTCAAGACGATGTTTGCATTATTCATTCATAAATATTATTGCATGGTGCTATTCTGTCATATGTGCATTATTATACATTGAAAACATGATTAGCTGTCAGGTTTCGATCTGGTATCTTTTTTCTAACACTTGTAATTAAGTCGCAAAATCAATACCGCTGGGGATCGTCATGTTCAAAAAATAGTCTTTAGGTAATATATATATATATATATATTATTACGACAAATCCTTTCACTATTTATAAAAAATATGATCGGGTTTCTGGCTAAATATATAGCTTCATCAATATGTTTTTTGTACTAGCTACCCAGTAGAATCTGCTTGAGGATATCCATCATCTAAGGCATTTGGGACATATACAAAAGGACTAATCGGCAAAGTCCTGATCTTTTGTCCAAAAAGTTCAACCATTACTGGTTGCCTAGTAAGAGACAATTTTGCTTGCCGATGTCAACTCTGACAGAGCATGAAAATAAAATATGAAGAGAAAGAAACTAAAAAAAAATCTGCTCCGTAGAGCATCCCATCTTAGAAGTTTAATGTCATCCTTGTGCAGGGGGCATGCTAATCTTCTCTGTACCATTCCAATTTTAATATGTGGCAGAGGTGCAAGCACTTGTCAATTAAAATTACTAATTATTTTTCCAGTATAACTAGAAAATTTTGTAAGCCATAATTGGCTTGTGGGCATTGTGATAATATTTGATATGTCTAATACCTGAAGAAACAAAATATCTCAGAAATTTTAATAGGGTAAGATGTTATATTCGCAAGTCTTAGAGTGCTAACAGCTATACTTCTAAAGAAATTAAATATTGGCATGCTTTTACAGAAACCATAGTTATGAACATGGATTAATTGATTAGCTTATGAGGTATCATTTGATATGATTTAGTTGTGGATGTCACCAATCTTGTATAGAAGCCAGACGCATTTCTGTGCAATTATAATAAATTGGCAATTTTATCTTTATTTCATAATATATTTTAACCCTTTATATTTTTTTGATATTCTGAATTTGGTTAATAAAGCTGGGGTAACTTTCAAAGCATAAAATGTTTAACATAAAAAGATTTTTTGAGGTTTTCAAGTGTAGAAAAATAACTTTAGCTGGTCATGATTATGATATATTGAGTATCCTCAGTATTTCAGTCCAAGAAATAGTACTATCAATAATATCCAAGTAAAAACTTTTACTAATTGCCCCGTATACAGTATTTAGGTCACTTATAACTTATTTTCCTAAGCTTTGAGATTAATAAGATACCTTTAAAATTACCAATCAAAGAAGCTTAAATGTATAGGAATAATAAACTGTCTTCTTGTCAGAATAGACATAGTAGAACATAGTCTAGAAAATTAGGTATCCAATTGGTAATGCTTTTAGCATATGTACTTAATTTTATATTGATTATTTCCTATTTTTTTTTTAAAAAAAAACAAGACATATTCTTAGTGCCTCTCATAAAGATATAACTAATGTGTCTCGAGTAAAAGTAACTAGCTTAGATAGTTTCACTTATAAGATTGGTATAAATACTACAATGATTTGTAATAATAAAAATATTCAATTCTCTATAATTTTATCTTATTGTCAGAGTTGACATCGGTAACCGAAATTGGCTCTTGATAGGTAACCAGTAATGGTTGACCTTGTTGGATAAATGATCAAGACCTTGCCAATTGGTTTTCTTTTATATGTTTCTAAATGTCTCAAATGTCTTAGATTGCGAATATCTCTTAAGTATATTCTACTGGATAATAACTATCTAAGACATATTAACGTAGCTATACATTTAGCCTTAAATCTGATTATATTTTGTATAAATAGTAAAATGATTTGTATCAATAAAAAGCATCTATATTCTATTTAAAAACTATTCTTTAAACTTGATGATCCCCAGTGGTATTGATTCTGCGACTTAGCTACAAGTGCCAGAAAAGAAATACCAGATCAAGACTTGACAAATTCAGGCACTGTCGGACATTATTTTGATGAATCCGTAAAATCTGAAGATGATTAACCGCAGTACAATGTCTCTTCTTTTATGAAAATATCATATAATAGCTACTGTGGATAATGCGCAGTATTAGTTAGAGAACTATATAAGATAACCAAAGTCATAATAATAAAAAGTATCTTTTATCCTCTCTTTGATTTTACATATACTCCTGTTTCCCCAGTGGGATTGACCTTTTGGCTTTGTTATAGTAAAAGGAAGACCATCCCAGATCAGGAACGACACAGGAACGACAGCACAACAATAGTCAAATTAATGTCGTTCCTGATCTGGGATGGTCTTCCTTTTACTATAACAAAGCCAAAAGGTCAATCCCACTGGGGAAACAGGAGTATATGTAAAATCAAAGAGAGGATAAAAGATACTTTTTATTATTATGACTTTGGTTATCTTATATAGTTCTCTAACTAATACTGCGCATTATCCGCAGTAGCTATTATATGATATTTTCATAAAAGAAGAGACATTGTACTGCGGTTAATGCTCAGGACGATGTTACTGCGCGTAAAGAAGTACTGCGGTTAATCATCTTCAGATTTTACGGATTCATCAAAATAATGTCCGACATCACCCCCTCCCGAAACTGTTGATAGTCCTCGATCAACCACAAAGGAATCCACAAGGGAAAACGGCAAGGCAGAAGAGGCATCCAAGGTAAGGTCACGACGCATCTGGGCACGGGCAGGGGTTGGATGATACCATGTCTTCTTAAAGTCATCAGATTTAGCAATCTTGAGGCGATCGGCATGGACCCAGGAAGTATAAGGCACACCTTCCATAGTAGTCAACTTGTATATGTTCTTGTCAAAGTTCTTGTCAACAACAATGTACGGCCCCATCCAGTTGTATTCCA
Source organism: Phycomyces nitens (assembly GCA_022702545.1). Classification (NCBI taxonomy): domain Eukaryota; kingdom Fungi; phylum Mucoromycota; class Mucoromycetes; order Mucorales; family Phycomycetaceae; genus Phycomyces; species Phycomyces nitens. The sequence continues at coordinate 996,946 of JAHRBC010000001.1, forward strand.
GGCCAAACTTGTTCTCATGTCGCAGCAACAAGTGTTCACCAATTGCAAACTGGTGCGGTTTCATAATAGAGTCCCATCTTTCCTTGTCTTGTTGACTGTTTACGGCTACTCGAGCATCAGCATCCATGCGAGCTTGTTGAAGCTTACGAAGAAAAGGGATAGCGCCGTCAGAAATCATTGTGGGATCGTTGGGGATAGACATGTCCATGAATGGGCGCAAGGGGTCACCTGGAAGACGAGGTTCGCGACCATAGGTCAGGAAGAACGGGCTGAAACCAGTGGTTCGGTGCTTTCTAATTCTGCAGGCCCAAAGGGCAGTTTCCAAATATTCGTCCCAACGATTGATTGCTCCATGCACATACTTACGCAACATCTGTTTGAGTATGCCATTCAGTCTTTCGCACTTTCCATTAGTTCTTGGATGGAACGCCGAAGTCAGTTTGTGATGCAGCTTGATTTTCTTGATATAGAAACTCAGGATATGGGACATGAAATTGGCACCACGGTCAGTAAGAATTTCATTTGGGCACCCAAAGCGCATCACAATTTCTTCATACTGGAAGTTTGCAATTGCTTCGCCAGTAGCGGCAGGGACAGCACGAGCAATGGGCCAATTGGTGGCATAGTCAACAGCAACCAGAATCCAGCGATTTCCATTCACAGTGTTTGGGAGCTCACCAATGAAGTCCAGATGCCAGCGAGAGAAAGCAGGGGGAATATCCAATGGTTCCATAGGAGCATGGTGTATGTTACGTTCAGCGTTTGATGCAAGTTGACACTGAGGGCACTTGCCAAGCCACTCCTGGATCTGGCTTCTCATTCCTGGCCACCACCAACGCTTCTTCATCAAGTCGTATACGGTTACTTCGCCAGCATGTCCAAAACCATTGTGAAAACTGTTAACGAGGTCGGCACGTTTTGCAAACAAGGCAAAACGGATTTCTTGTACTGTATCACCAATCTTGACCAGGCGGAAAACTTTCTGATCATGAACCACGAACTTGTTGCGTTGTCTGTGTAGTAAATCCTTTATATCTTCAGGCCATTCACTCTCGGTGCGAGCATAGAACTTTGGCCAATCGGATGTCTGGGAGTCAGGAACTATATACAGGTATTCCGGTTCCATTGATTCGATTAAGGACGCATCACATTCTGGGCCATCAAGACGAGAGAGCACATCGGGAACACCATTTTCCTTTCCTGGTTTGTATTGAATGATCGGATCATACAACTCAAATTCAGCGATCCATCGAACTAGACGTGGTGTTGGCTTAACCTGGCTACGGAAATACTTGAGTGGTAAATGATCCGTATATACCGTGAATGGTTTTCCTTCAATCATGCACCGCCAGGTACGCAAGGCGTGCAGAATACCAAGTAGTTCTCGTTCTTGGGCTGGGTATGACCGTTCTGCATTGGATAGTTTCTTTGATTCAAATGCCAAAGGCTTCCAGATTCCTTCATCGTCTTCTTGCATCAGCACAGCACCGACACCAAAATCCGAGGCATCTGTCTCGATGCGGAAAGGCTTGTCCATGTTAGGGGCTAGAAGTACCGGTGCAGAGCTCAGCTTGTCCTTGAGGATGTCAAAACTGGTTTGACACGTGTCTGTCCACACAACTGGGCGCCTTTTTGGTCCTGTGCCTTTGGTTAAGTCGGTTAGTGGTGAGGCAATTCCTGCAAATCCAGGGATGAATCGTCGGTAATGTTGTGCTAGACCAATGAACTGGCGGACTTCTTGTACATTGGTGGGTGGCGTCCATTCTTGTACTGTCTTCACTTTATCAGGCGACGGGAGGATACCTTGAGCCGATACATTAAACCCAAGGAAAGTTAGTTCCTTCTTATTGAATTCACATTTCTTGAAATTGGCAATTAGTTTGGCTTCACGTAGTTGGTTGAGTACATGTCGCACATGTTCCTCATGCTCGGTAGGGGTCTTGCTGAAAATTAAGATATCGTCCAAGTAAACCAGCGCAAACTTATCCAAGCAATCTCCTAGAACTTTGTTCATGAGATGCTGGAAAGTTGGTGGAGCATTAGTGAGACCGAAAGGAAGGACCAGGAACTCGTATTGACCATATCGGGTGTTGAATGCTGTCTTGGGCACATCTGATTCTTGAATCTTCACTTGGTGGTAACCGCTTCTTAGGTCTAGACTAGTGAAGTGATTGGCTCCATGTAGTCGTTCTAAACATTCGTCAATGCGGGGCAGTGGGTGATTGTTTCGTACGGTGACCTTGTTCAGGGCACGGTAGTCAACACACATATGCATTTCGCCATTCTTCTTCTTTACAAACAATATTGGAGCACCCCATGGAGACGAGCTAGGACGGATAAGACCTAGGTCTAGGAGTTCCTTTAATTGTTTCTTGAGTTCGTCGAGTTCTCTGGGGCTCATCTTGAAGGGTGGTTTGTTGACAGGGTAGGCATCTCCGGTATTTATAACATGCTGAACATCACGGTTTGGGGGTAAACCGGGCAAACCGTCCTGAAAAACGTCGTCGAACTCCTTGACCAACTTCATCCACTGTTCATCATTGGTTGTTTCTTTTGGTGATTTTATGTGCAACAAGAAACATTCAGCCTCCTCCCTCCTAGACAGTTTCTGGACTTGCTTTGCCGAGATGAGGTAGGCAAGGTGTGGTTTCATCGGACGAGTTCCATGTGGGCGTAGGACAATTTCTTGACCATCTTTACGGAGAATCCAATGATCATGGTGCCAATCAGGAATTGGTTTCGCTTGCTGCAACCAGGTGCGTCCAAGAATCAAGTCAAATTTTGTAGGGAACACAAAAGCGTCGACAGTATCTGCATAACCATTAAGGGATAGAGGAAGTGTAGCTTTTTGATTAATTCGAATACTGTGTCCACCAGCAGTTTCAACAGATCGGCCAGGAATTGATGTCACATGTGTTGCCAAGTGGACGATCTGTGGTGACACATAGTTGGCACTGGCACCACTGTCAATAAGAACCAGGATTTGTTGTCCGTTGAGTGTAGCAGCGTATAATGGCAAGTCAGTATCTACAGCGGCATGAAGATCTTCCAAGAAGGTTTGGTCGGCTGTGAGACAGGGATCACAGATCTCCTCAGTGATTGTCTTAGGTTTCTTATTGATAACATTTTTGTACTGGTCAAAAGTGTCTTTATTATTCAATTGTTCAATAGGCTCATTATTAATACTGGCCTGTGGGGAGGAATTTTCTTCCATTGTACACAACCGACCTCCCGTTACGGTTGTGTTTCGCGAAAATCCTGCTTTTTCGGTGTTCTTCATCCAGTTGCTTGATCACAGCTAGGCGTTGACGGCAGTTTCGCTTGATATGTCCCGTCTTTCCACACCAGTGGCATGTTGCCGTAGATCGATTGGGCGCCTGACGAGGTTGGTATCCATTGCGGCGTCCATTTATTGCATCCAACTCCATGGGCTCGGGTCCGGGGTACTGTGCATATTGTTGCTGGTACGGCTGTTGGTACTGTGGCTGGTATTGCTGTGGCTGTGGCATCGGTGCGTAGTAATCTTGGCGTCCAATCTGTAGTCCACTGGCATATGCTAGTGCTATGTTACAAGCATCGTCCACATCAACAGGTCGAGCAGCAAGAACATTTCCACGAACACTTGGATGTAGTCCGCGGACAAACTTGTCCAATGCTTCCTCGCCATTCATTCCGGGCAGTTCCAATTGTATATCCTGGAAGGCATCAATGTATTCTGCCACGGACCCAGTTTGGTACAGCCTGGCAAGACGATCACGGGCAGTTTGAAGAGAGTAGACCGGGCGGAATTCTCCAGACAGGGCAAGTTTGAAGCTTTCCCAAGTAGTTGGGTGGTTGTCCTTAAGTTCCATGCGTCTCCACCATGTGTCTGCTCGTTCTCGGAGGAGGTTGACTGCGAATTCGCAAGCTCTGGTCGGGGTAAAATGGTAGTAGGTCGTGTAACGTTCAACTGCACGAAGCCAACCATCTACTGCTGCGGCAGAGCGTTCTCCTCTAAAACAATCGGGTTGCTTTATGCGTTCTGCTCGCGAGTCTTGTTGGGCAGTAATGGCTTTCATTGCCTCGGCCACGGCTGCTGCAATGGCTTCGGCAGTAACTGTAACCGGTGGAGGGGTCATTTGTTCGGGTTGTTTATTCTTTCCTGTAAGTGTTGCGGCAAGATGTTGGGCAAGTTCGGACCACTTTTCTTCTCGTGCAGGAGTATTCTTAAGTCTTTGTTCTTCGGGTATGTGGGGTACACGCCTGTTCCTCTTGTAGTCGGTTACTAGTTCACTGGGTAACAAGTTCTGGACTCGTTCTTCAATCTCGAACTGGCTAAGTGTTTTATTGTCAGATGTCTTTTGGTGTCTTTCAACCGGATCCATCAAAGTTTCTTAGGAGGAAAAATAGCTTCAGCTACCAATTGTCGTTCCTGATCTGGGATGGTCTTCCTTTTACTATAACAAAGCCAAAAGGTCAATCCCACTGGGGAAACAGGAGTATATGTAAAATCAAAGAGAGGATAAAAGATACCTTTTTATTGTTATGACTTTGGTTATCTTATATAGTTTTCTAACTAATACTGCGCATTATCCGCAGTAGCTATTATATGATATTTTAATAAAAGAAGAGACATTGTACTGCGGTTAATGCTCAGGACGATGTTACTGCGCGTAAAGAAGTACTGCGGTTAATCATCTGTCAGAGTTGACATAGCGAATAATAACCCAGATAATCAGGTACCCAATCGGTAATGCTTTTAACATATGTCCTCAATGTTATACCGATTGGTTCCCCTTTTTGTAAAACCAAGACATATTCTCATCGCCTCTCATAAAGAGATAACCAATGTGTCTTGAGTAAAGAGTAATTAGTTTAGATAGTTTCACTCATAAAATCTGTATAAATACTACAACGATTTGTAACAATAAAAAGCATTCAATTCTCTATATTCCTATTTATCCTAAACGTCCTAGTTGGTGGTGATCTATTGCAAAACTTATCTAAGTCAAGCATTAGCAAGATACACCCAGTCGAGACTTGACACATCTTCAGATTTTACGGATTCATCAAAATAATGTCCGACATTAATTGAATTGACAAAAAAATAAGCAAGTGATGAGACTACCAGGGGTCGAACCTGGAATCTCCTGATTCGTAGTCAGACGCCTTGTCCATTGGGCCATAGTCCCACTTGATGATGACACGTGTGTTGTGGGCAACTTCGGTTTCAACCATAAAGCCGGACCAAGGGCCCGGAAAAGGCCTAGGAGGGGTCGGAGGCCGGACCAGTCCGAAGAAGAAGTCCGAGCTGAGTAAGGATGGCCGATCCCCAAGTTTCTTTATTTCTCTTTCTTTTCAATTTTTCTTTATTTTATTTTATCACATTTTATTATTTCCTTTTTTTATACTCTTTCCTTTTATATTTCCTTTGTGAATCCTTTCTCACTTTCTTGCAGGATTGCACCATTCTGTACTTCTTTAGTTTATTTCCCCTACTTCTTTGTCTTACCCTTTTCTTTACTATGTTATAGTATATTTTTTTATTATATTTTTCCTTTGGCCTTGATGGCATCATTTTATTATTTTATTATTTCATTTTTCGATTATTCTTTTAGTTATTTTCTTTGTCTATAAAAGACATTCTTTTCTAATGAAATAAAGATCATCAGTCAGTTTTACGATCAATTTTACGGTTATTTTATTCTTTTGAGTTTAAGCTCTCAATCTCTGAAGAGCAGTTATATTTTGCCCGGTCATTTTGGGGATATTTCTGTTGAGTTTCGTTAGTCTTTTACTGGTTCTTTCATTGTTTCTTTTATATATTTTATTTGTCGCCTGTTCGGTTACCATACACAACCATACAAACACATCACGTGTCAGATGACACGGGTGTTGTAGGGTTTCCAGCTTCGCCCACTTCTCTCCATTTCACGTGACTTTTCCAAGGCCTTCCCTGCTAGAAAGTGTGACGTAGCATCCTGATCAACTTGGCAACGTCACCTTTCTCCATTTGCAAGTCACCTTATTTCTCGTATCTCCCTTTTCTCCGCACTTCTTTGATTTTCCATATTTGTCACCCTCGCTCTCATTTCAAACCCCTCCTATCCATTTCCATATTTATCCATTGTACACTATTTTTGTCATCTATCTTCCTTTCCCTTCTCCCCACGTTGCTGTCTGTGCGCACTTATCTTTCTCTTCATGTTATCTACCTCTTTACACCCTCTCACACATCGGCACTTCATTTTATTCATACCCCTTCATATCTCTGTCCCTTCTCTCACACTGCTCACTTTATCATATTATTGTTATCCATATCTTCATACTTCATATTTACATTGTCTTCGCACATTTTCATATCTCATTTTGTCTTATCATATTTGTCCTCCATTTTTATACTATCACCTTCACTGTATATCCCATTTTCTCATACTATCATATCTTATTTTGTCTTATCATCTCATACCCCTCCCCCCAAACACTGGGAAAACGGTCCTGAAGTACAATGATAAGAAGTAACCTTTTAACCTATGCAAAACTGGAGTGATTTTGTATCTCAGAAAGTTTTTCATATTCAGGTTAAAGATAAAGCTTTACTCTATCTTATTGGCTTAGACACAATAGACATATGAATATCAATTTGTAAGATTATAAAGTTGTTGAGAATAAAGTAAATGTAACACTTGTTTCCTTATTATCTTAATATTCAAAAGCATACAATATGTCTTCTATTACTCAACTTTGCAACGAGGCCTGTTATTGCACTAAATGCAATGGTAACTGTTGTATTTGGCATAATGGTATATCAGAGAAAAGTGATATATAAACCCAGATAGCTGGATTATCTAAAATCAAGACAAACTATACCATCCAGAAATCCTTATCCAAATATGAAAATACCATACCCAATCTATTGTGGGACAAAGTCCCAAAATACCTATTAACTGATAACACAGCTATTATGATAATGAATATCCAAGCTGATAAGAATTATAAGAATAATTATAAATACTAAGTTAATATACTTCTTAAATCAATAACTGGATATACTTTAACTTTTTCTCAATCACAATAAAGAGTCTCAAAGTATCCACCGTCCCTTTTCTACTACCAAATATCACAGTAACGCCCAAGGTTACAGTCTGGTAACAAAGAGAACCTCTCAGCGTCATAATAAGAGAGCAAGAATTGACAAACTTGAAAGAATTGTGATGGGTATGATGATTTTGGTATTGTTTTTTGGCCTTTGTATAATAACACAGTTTTTTATTAAACACAGAAAGACAAAGAGAAATGGTGGAGATTGATATTGAACGTAAGGAATATTTATTTGAAGAGCAGCAGATAGTAACAAGCTATTGTATTCTATATGTAGCTATCACAACCCATCAATCCGGTTCTATGGAAAGACAGAATGATTTTTCCCACTCACCTGTCGTGGAATCTGAGCTGATGCTGGATGGCGATGATTCAGCTGCCAATGAGGTGAATGGCAATGACAGCAACAATGAAGAGGAGAGCAATGCCGAAGACAGTGATGGTGACGACGTCGAGGAGATTGAAGTCGAGGATCTTAGCAGTGAAGGCGAGTGTTGAATAAAGAAAAAAGAACCTGAAAAAATTGAGTGTTAATAATTATCATTTTAAAATAGACCCCTTTTCCTCCCCCGAGATGCCAGAGAATCCAGTGCACAGGTCCATTGCCATATTCGTGGTCCTGTTTGCATCCCGCTACGTGGTCAACAAGGGTGCTGTTGTCTTGATCGAATTCATCAACGAGCTCTTGAAGATCTACAAGCAGGATTTCCAATTGCCCTCTAGCCTTCCTGGTCTCCAAAAGATGACGGGTTTCTCAGCCTTGACCAAAGGAATAAAGAAATCTGTTGTGTGCCAGGATTGCCACAAGGTGTACGAGGAAGCTGGGTCTGTTCCTGAGTTCTGTAACTCATCCAAGGTTGGTTCCCGCTCTTCCTGTGGGTGCAAGTTGATGAAGGCGTCCTCTTCTGGTACTTTGGTTCCAAGACGCCAATTCCACTATCAGTCCGTCAAGCAGGCGTTGAGTGTCCTTTTCCTCCGCCCGGATTTTGAGGCCAATATCCACCATTGGAACAAAGAGCTTAAGGTCATGGACACCATGTGCGATGTGTACGATGGTGTCATGTGGAAGGACCTGAAGGATAAGGATGGTGTCTCCTTTGTCGCTGACCCACGTTCATTGATGCTGACATTGAACATCGATTGGTTTCAGCCATTCGATGGGGTGACTTATTCCTGTGGAGCAATCTACTTGGCAATAAACAATCTTCCTAGGGCTGAGCGGTTCAAGCCCGAGAATATCATCCTTGTTGGCCTGATGCCTGGGCCGAAGGAGCCAAAATCAGACGAGATAAACAGCTACCTGGAGCCGCTGGTCAATGACCTGAACCAGCTGTACGTTGGTGTTTCCATCCCAACATTTGAGTGCCCTTCTTCTGTGGTTGTCCGTGCTGCCTTGATGATGGTCGCCTGCAACATCCCTGCTGCCAGGAAGACTAGTGGCTTCACAGCCCATAACAGCACTCGGGCATGCTATAAGTGCAGTCGCAGTTTCTCCCGTCTGGAAGGCACAAGCCATGTGGACTTTCGTGGGTTCGAGTTTGTCAAGTGGAGGCTTGCCAATGGTGAAGAAAACCGGGTGCATGCTGAGGAGTGGAAGAGTGCAAGTACGCCCTCAGAAAGGCACCAGCTGGAGGTCGAAAATGGTGTTCGATGGTCGCAGCTGCACCGCCTTGGATACTTTGATCTAGTACGTGGAACGATCATTGATCCCATGCACAACCTATTCCTGGGTACGGCCAAGAGGATGATTGAGACATGGACCGCCAGTGGTCTGATCACAGACCGGGATCTTTGTCAGATGCAAAAGGTGGCAGAGACAATGGTGTTGCCTGTGGGATATACCATGTTGAAGACGAAGATCGGAAAGGGGTTTCCCCAAATGAAAGCCGACGAGTGGAAGTCCTGGGTGTTGATTTACTCTCCTGTTCTGCTGCGGCCTGTTCTTTCTGGAACAAAGTTCAAGAATTGGATCAGCTTTGTTGATGCCTGCCGTCTCCTCACCAAGCCTACCATCACTTTTGACGAACTTGATGAGGCCCATAGTCACCTGGAGAAGTTCGGTCGGGAGTGTGAACAACAATACCCTAGTACCATCCTCACCTGCAACATGCACCTACACCTCCATCTTCGCGACACTGTTCGTGATTTTGGACCAGTGTATGGTTATTGGCTCTTTGGGTTCGAGCGATATAATGGGTTGTTGAAGAATGTTGATACAAACAGGAGAGATGGGTTTGAATCAACATACATAAAAAGTTTTACTGAAAATATGTATAAGGGTGATCTTGTGCAAAGACTTACATGTCAGAGCCAAGTCCCCTTCAAAGTACTATTGAAAAAACTCACCTCCTTGTCCAATACTTTTATAGTAGCCCCAGCCCCAGCACCAGCACCTCAACGCCGTTTCCGTCTTGACTCATTCCTGCAAGCCTCATTGGATGTCAGTCTTACGATTAAGGGTAACGAAGCTCTCCCTCCATCAGCATTACCTTTACCAACAGCAACAGCAACAACACAGATGGGTGATATTGACTATCCCCATCTCCTAGAATATTACAAGAGAGCATATGACAATGAGCACCTTGTTGACTACCTCCATGCATCTTCATCACCATTCTTTGTCAATGACCGAATCACAAAGATCAAGGCCATTGATCTTCTTGGTCAGACATACAAGGGCAAAGGTGGATCTGGCAGTCGCGGGTCATATATCCAAGCTCTTTTTCTGGATTTCGAGGGCAGAAAGACAAACGCGTACACAGGAGAAATCCAATACCTGTTCGCCCACAACTTCGTTCCTCCTCCCAGCCCCTCCAACAGCCGCCCTCATTTCCACCACAAGCAACATGTGTTTGCATTCGTCCACTGGCTTGTTCCAGATCCTGACAATCTCAGACCAGTTGAGCAAGTTGACGTCTGCCTCCCTGGTTTTGCGCCAAACACGTTTGACAGCATCTTGCCAGTGCACAGGATTCTCTTGGAAGTGGCTACGGCCGAATTAAAAATTGAAAACAACGCAAGGATGCTGGTCATTCCACTGCCAAAAAAAATATATGCATAAATACAAATAAAACTTTTCTCTCTCTCTCTCTCTCTCTTTTAAAGAAGCAAAAAACAAAACAAAGCCAAGTAAAATATACATATAGTCCAAATAGTGCATATGTGAAACAGGGTGAAAATTAAGAGAAAAAGAAAACGTTTTATTGTCTCAGTGACCATTGAGGAAGGGAGGAAGAAAGCCCCTCAGGGACTACTAAATCCGCAACGCGGCCAAATACTCTTGGGAGCATTTGGCGCACATTGACACCCAAGCCAAGGAGCGAGTACGAGTCCAACAACTCAATCAACTGATTGAACTAATATACATTCATTAGAATATTATTTTATGATTCAAAAGCAATAAAAAAATTTATTTAAATAATATGTTACCTCATTGCTCCTCCAGCCTGGGCGTACTGTGCAGATCATCCGCTGGCCAGGAACTCCAGGAAACTCATCCTCAGACTCACCCTCAGACATTGCTGCCTTTTGGATGAGTGCTGAGCAATCATTGCCTATCGCATTGTCAATGGCATCCTTGTTGGAGAGGTATGCCATTCAACGGCGATGGAAATGCTAATCAAACATATGTTTAATATTGTTTTTCAATCTCAAGTCTTTTAGATGCTATACTATTACATACATCAGCTTCCCGGCCGGCTTTTCTGGCACGAGCATTTGCGGCTACCCGTGCCTCAGGAGACGCCCTCTCCTGGCGACGCCTTCCGCAAAAGTTCCGGTAGACACTGTCCCGAAGATCCCTTTGGCGCAAGCCAGTGTTGATGAACGTTGGGCCCAGGTAGGCAAGGAGTTCAAGAACCAACTCCTTGTTGGGAGATTCATTGAAATGAACCTCCGTTCTCCACCTGGGCCTGTTGTTGTTGGCTTGCACCATAGCCGGGTTGTTTGACCTGAAATTGGGCCTCCACAGATAGTCTTGTATATGTCGCTATTAAATTTTTATAAGCCAATGAATTGGTAAGCTATTGAGAATATTAATACTTACAAACGCTTCTGTGGCGGCACCAGGGTTATACTCCACCACAGCCGGGATGATGGGAGCTGGGCCAGTGGCAGGGATGGCAACAGGACCAGGAGCAGGGCCAACAATGGTGAATAGCTCCTCACCAAAGGCAGAAGCAAGCTCGGCGGCAGGAACTGCACTGTTGTTGGCAGCCACCAACTCAGCCAAACTGTCAATAGCCTCGACAGTACTGGCGTTGCCTTCGATGCTGGTGCCAATGCAAGAATCTACCCTGACAAGGATGTTTTGAATATCCCGCAAGGTCTCCAACAATTGGAGTTGCTCATCAGTTGAGCGAGAAGTGGGAGTGGATCTTGGTGCCATGGTCTATAGAATATCATATGTTTTCAAAATTAGCTTTATATTCTCTTTATAAATTATAGACTCTACTCTTTACATACAAAATACTTGGTTTGCGAGTGCAGGAGGGTCGATTCAATTGTAAATAGATGGTCTTTATATACACAGATGAGTTTAATAAACAGATTCCTAATTACCCTTTGTATACACTGTATAAATTAATAAAAAAATAATTTTGGATCTCTGCTTGATATTAAATATCATTTCTTTCTTTCTTTTTGTTCTATCTTCTTATCTCTGTTGTTTTATCTCTACGTGGGTTTCTAATAAGACATTCTTTATACTAACAAATTAATGGCTTCTTTATAAATGTATACTCATCCCAATACATTCTCTCTACATTGCCCATCTAGACTAATCATGGTCAGTTACATGTGCCGGTGCCATCTTGCAAGTTATTCTGATTGTCTCTTTCTATCCTGTAGACCTCTTCCACTTGTACAGCCTATTATATGGTGCCATCATCAGTGCCAGGGTAAATAAAATCTTTTCGTGTCGAATTTCTTTTTTCTCAACGTTTGTTATTCTACAATAGGCCGCCGCCATCACTGTCTACCCCATCTGCCTCCTTCATCATCTACGACTGGTTATCATAATGGTAATGCCGTTTCTTGGTCTTTGTGCTTTTCCCTAATATTATTCTGGCTATTTACTAATACTTTTCTATATTCTTAAAAAGTTATTGTTGGCCGCCATATACCATCCCTCTACTATAATCACCAACTCTGTTTTTGGTATGTAAATCGATTTTTCTATCACTCAATTCACCCATATTAATTTATTTTATCCCATCTCTAGTCAATCTAATCATACAAGATGCCATGCCGCACAACTCAGCCCCTCTTTGCCCATTCTTATCCAATCCTTGCAATGTAAGTATAATATCCCTTGCATCTTGAATAGCACCCGCACTTTTGAATATATGTCACTAATATAACTTTTATTATATCAGAATACTACTGCAACCACCCAAATTGCTGCCGGACCCTATTTTCAGGTATTGTTCAGTAGAGAAGTATCCGATCCAAGTAATATCAAATAGGCTGGTAGAAGCGGCAAGGATAGACAGTAATAGTATTAGAGCTTGTGTATAGAACAATTCTATTCTTTCCAATAAACACAAATATAAACCATAAACCTTTTAAGTACGGGGTATAAAATGATAGAAAGAGTAATTATTGCTTGATTATACAATAATGAGTTTCAAAGAGTGGTCAATACTGGCAGTTTGAATGGGTAAACAATAATAAACCTTCACTATTAGCATATGAAAAACAACAATAAGATTGCCCTTTCAAGATGTAAACACAATACCTGTACACCAAAAACATAATGTCGGATGTAACAATTGAGTATATCAAGTCAGTTAAGCATGTCAAAAATGCTAACAAACCTTTGTTCCGTTCGCTGTCACAACTTTTACTATGTTTATTTCGAGTCTTACAACCTGATAGGAACCTAGGTTCTCCTATCTGTCATATCTGTGTTTTACCATAGAAAATTCGCGACTTTTCACATATTTATTTACAGTTTTACACATGATCTACTTTTACCGTTTTCCCAGTGAAAGTCATTATTATCCTTATCCATTATCTCATATACTGTTCTATTTTTCATTCACACACCCAATTCCTATATTTTATTATTAATCAATTCATCATTCATCACTAAGTAACATTTTACGAAGTCTATATAAGAGACCAAAATTTCAATCAATAAACATCATCAGTTATCTCTCTCTTATTTTCCGTCCCTGAATTAGTGAATTGTCTTGTATAGAAATTCCTAAACATACTTCGTGCCAAGATTGATTTTTCTTTTCATCCTTTTCCCTTTTTCCTGATTTTATAACTTCCCAGTACCTTGCTGTCAACTTGATTAATTGTCCTGAGCGAAATTATCTAGTTCTCTCTCTATTTGTATTCCTATCCCTTGTATCCGTTGCTGTCAAGAATATATCTAACTGTCCCGAGCGAAGTTCATATATCTCTGTCTATTTCTTCATTTTCTCTTCTTTTGTCCTCTTGCTGTCTTTGAATTGCGGTTCTACCCCCGTTATATTCATTCTTTATCGCACCCTCGTTATTGTCAACGTGAGGTATTCAATTTACTATATTTTTCTGACTCGTTTTCACTCTGTTGTATCCAACATAATCATAGATTGAAACATTAACACAAATTACCAATATTGAAACATATTGAATAACCGACCTACTGGAAGTGCACTAAAGAGTGTACCTTTCCAAATACATTATTCATACATAAAGACACACTAACAACTAGTACTAACACACTGGTTAATAGTACTAAGTAAAATAACAAGTCATATCTAATAGTTGGTAGAGAGAACAGACATTACATGATATCATCATATCATCACTAGCACTCATCTCAATGTCTATATAAACGCACAATACGAATAGCAATAGTCTTCATCTTATTCACAAATTCTTTCTCTCTTAATAAACAAAGTCTCACCGTACTCTTGTCCGTGCTTTGTTTTCCTCTGATTTAACATTTTTTACGGTGAACTCTTTTTAAAACCAACTACAAAACCCAATTTCCGTCATGTCTGTCCAGCAAGCAAACAACTCTCCTATTTTGGCCGCCTTGAGTGACCTCAGCATGTCTGAAGCCGCTGCTCCCAGCCAGCCCGTCAAGTCCTTGGCCGCCATCTCGCGTCTCCGTGAGAGACTCTCTGCCTGTACTGTTGCCCTGGCCGATGCCATTGAGCAAGATCAGCCTGATGAGGCCAAAGCTCACCTCCGCCAGAGCATTACGTCAATGGAGGGCGATCTAACCCTTTTGCTCTCCGCTCACGCCCACCTGGTCCGTCCTGAACCTGTCTTTGCCGCACAGACAGCCCACCAATCTCGCGTTGTCCCTCGTGAGCTTCCTGTCTTCCAGTGGCAGGGAAACGAGTGGGATAGCACCCAGAAGACTTATTCCTCTATTGAGGAATGCCTCAACAAGTTTGAGGATGTTTTGCTGTCCTACAGCCTCAACCTCAACGAGGACTGGCACCGTCTTCTCCCCATGGTTCTCTCAAGAGAACAACGTTCCTGGTTCGACGACTACCTCCGTAGTTCTCCCGATCTCCCCTGGTCCTTTGCTCGTGGTGCCTTTGTGAAGGCATATGGTATCAACGACGTGGAGCGTCGCGTCCAGCTCACCCAGGAGCTCATGATGATGAAGATGTCCCCCAAGGAATCCGTCAATCAGTATACCGACAGATTCCAGCGGGTGCGCAGGGAAGCCCAGATCAATGATGATCTCCTCATGTCTGTGGCATACACTGGTTCCCTGCTCCCCGAGCTCTCCAGACAGGTGTCCCTACTACAAGTCAACATGCCTCTGGAGAAAAGAGACACGATCGACCAAGCTGCTTCCCTTGCCAGGTCCATCTACAGCAAGGTAATCACCAGCCGCCCTTCTGGTTCTCTTGCTTCGTCCGTGACCTCTTCTTCGGCCACATCTGTCTCTGCCTCTGCTTCTCCTGCTCGTTCCCCCTCTGGTCCCACTTCTGCTTCTGTTGGCCATTCCGCCGGTTCCTCTCGTGTGTCTTCACACAGTCATGACCGCTTTGCCGTCAAGCGCTGTACCTTGCATGGCAAGGGAAACCATGACTCAGAAGATTGCCGAGTTCTCAAGAACGTCCTGGCCACCAAGGGTGGTAATCGTGTGGAGAAGCACGCCACCAACACCAACAAGTACGTTGGGTCCTCTCCGTGTCGCTGGTGTGGTGAAGTCTGGTCACCAAGACACCGCTGCTCTTCTGTCTCCGGCTCTTCCAGTTCTACGTTGGGCTCTGCTCGGGGCTCTGCTCCCCACTTCGCCGTCCGTTCTGCCCACGCCGTCGTGGAAGACCCTCTCGTTCCCTTGGATGCCAGCTCATCCGAGGATGACCAGTCCATGGAAATGGACTTGGAACAGTGCTCTCCTTGTAAGTACACGAGCACTAACGTAGATATCTCTCAACGGTCTACTCACTCTTATCTTGTTCCCATCTCCTTAGAAGGCGAGCAACTGTGGGCATTGGTGGACACCGGGGCTACTATCAGTTCGGTGAACACCAAAATCTGTAGCAAATTTGGTTGGGCCATACTTCCCCGCAAGGGAAAGATCGTGTTGGCAACCAAGGACGTTACAACCCATAGACTAGGAGTTACAAATAAAATAAATGTTTCATATAATGATAAAAAGATAGCACACTCGTTTGAAGTTATGGATCTCGCTGAGAATATAGATGTTAGTATTGGTACAGACTTGATGCCTAGCCTTGGCATTCATTTGTTAGGACTGGCAACTAGTTGGTATGGATCTAATGCGCCTCAGGCCCCTACTCCCATAATTGAAAAAGAAGAACCCAATAATTCACCAGCTGGAACACCTGCTGAACATAATACTTTCATGAAGGCTCTTTTACCCTTTATTAAATCAAACGAAGCTATCCCCATTTCCTCATTCTGTACAGTTAAAGAGTCTATCGTACGTCTACCTACTCCTCCAGGTCAGGTAGTCTATCGGCGTCAATATCCCATCGCTCTGCAACTTGTACCACTGATGGCCAAACACATCAAACAATGGCTAACTGACGGCACAATCCAGCGTGCACCCGTCAACACTAAGTGGAATAGCCCACTTACCTTCGCACCCAAGAAAGATGAGTTTGGCAACCCAACAGGAAAGAGACCTTGCCTGGATCCCAGAGCAATCAACACTCTGCTGCCAGATGACAGGTTCCCTCTACCACTCATTTCCGAGCTCTTCCACAAGCTACGAGGTGCCACCATATTCACCACTCTCGACCTCAAGAGTGCATTCCATCGCTTTAAGATTCATGAGGATGATCGACACAAGACCACATTCACATTCGAAGGCAATCAGTATATGTTTCGTGGATGTCCATTCGGCCTCAAGCCTTTATCATCCAAGTTTCAACGTGTTGTGAATCTCATTTACCATGACACTCCATATGTTACTGCCTTTGTGGATGATATCGTAGTCTTTTCCACTAACATGACCGACCATGTTAAACACGTCCAAACCGCCGTTCAAAAGCTTACAGACGTCAACCTCATTCTTAATCCACAGAAATGTCACTTCAGCGCAAACTTCTGTATCTTTACTGGGTTTCACTGTGAGTACAAGAGGTGTTGATCTCGACGCTCGCAAAGTTCATAATGCCAACATCTGGCCTCAACCCAAGTCTGGCAAAGACATTCAAAGATTCCTCGGTCTCGTCAATTACTTTCGCGAGCATATTCCAAACTTGTCGCAACTGTCATCTCCACTCGATAAACTGCGCAATGCTGACTCATTACAAGGGTTATGGACTGAGGAACAAACACAAGCTTTTTCCAAGCTCAAACACGCACTTACCCACGCACCAGTTATAAGCCACCCGGACACCAATCAGCCTTTCCTGGTTGCCACGGACGCCTCTAACACTGGAATAGGCGCAGTGCTCTATCAGATCATCAACAACCAATATCGTTACATTGGCTTCATGGCTCGCTCTCTCTCCAAGTCTGAACGTAACTATCCCGTTACCAAACGTGAACTCCTGGGTATTGTCTACGCCCTGACCAAATTCCACAAGTTTCTGTGGGGTAACAAATTCACGTTGTACACGGACCACAAGGCACTCACCTACCTTCACACACAAGAGATTGCCAATCCTATGATGATTAACTGGCTTGACGTGCTCTGCTACTATAACTACGACATAGTTCACAGACCTGGCATTGCAAATATTTTACCAGATGCTCTATCACGCCTTTTCACCTCGGAAAAACCGCTGGGGAGGATAAAACCATAGAACCCTCTATGAAGCATCCGGCAAAAGCAGTACAGAAACCATCACATGCCCTTCAACGAATGCACAACACAAGCGAAATGATTACACCACCAATCAAAGACAGACAGCATATCCTCAATCAAGCACATCTACTC
The DNA here is from genome assembly GCA_022702545.1 of Phycomyces nitens. Classification (NCBI taxonomy): domain Eukaryota; kingdom Fungi; phylum Mucoromycota; class Mucoromycetes; order Mucorales; family Phycomycetaceae; genus Phycomyces; species Phycomyces nitens. The sequence goes on from JAHRBC010000001.1 coordinate 1,014,404, forward strand.
GGCCACTTTGGTACAGATGCTATAGTCAATGCTATACACAGTGATGGACTCCACTGGACTAACCTCAAGCAAGACGCCACAGCAACGGTAAAGAACTGCTTGAACTGTCAACGATTCAATGTCACAAAACACGGTTATCATCCGCTGAAACCTATTACTGCCAGTCAACCAGGTGAACACTGGGCCATTGATCTTGCTGGTCCATACACCACCTCACACAACGGCAACCATTATATCCTAGTAATGGTTGACATCTTCTCCCGATTCTGTATACTCCGCACAATTCCCGACAAGACATCCTTAACAATTGCAAGACAACTTGTTCAGATCTTCTGTGACTATGGATTACCTAAGATCCTACAGTCAGACAACGGTACCGAGTTTGTCAATGAACTCGTCAAGACATTCACCCAGGCAGCAGGAATCGATCATCGCCTAGTGACCCCATATCATCCGAGAGCAAATGGTGTGGCTGAGAAATGGGTACACACGGCAAAGGAAGTCATAAACAAGAGAACACAAGGAGCAAAGCAAGACTGGGATTTATACATCCCAAGTACGCAACTGGCCATAAACAGCAAACATGCTAAACTACATGGCACACGTCCCTTCACTCTCATGTTTGCCAGACAACCGACCGATTTCTCTGACTACCGAAAAACGGAAAGTACACACACTTCTCCAAACTGTCTAAAAGAAAGAAAGGACCGTATCGAACAAATGGAGACTGTCGTATTCCCTGCTATCCGAGAACGTATCAAGGCCACACAAGCAGCAGACAAGGGAAGACACGATAAGGGCCATAATATCATAATGGAGTTTCCCAATAACAGCAACGTGATGATCAAGAATATCCTCAAAAAATCCAAGACCGATCCAAGATATGAGGGACCATTCACAGTCAAGGGCAGAACAAAAGGAGGCAGCTACATCTTGCAAGACGAAACGGGCGCACTTTTATCAAGAAACATTCCGCCCTCGCAAATTAAGCTGATATCCCAAGATACCGTTATCTCTTCTGACAATTTCTACGAGATACAAGCCATCATTGACCATCGTAAAGACAAAGGCGACTATCTTTACAGAGTACGTTGGAAAAACTATACACCAGATCAAGACACTTGGGAACCAACCAGTCACTTCAACGATTTGAGCATTATTGACAAATACTGGCAAAGACGAGGTGCTGAACAACCTCAGAAACAATCTACGATCAAACATAACAAGCGCACCATGTCATCCCAAGAACCTACACGATCCAGTAAACGCAGACGCAACTGAACTCAACGAATGCTACAGTGTATCCTTACATATGCTCCCACAGCAATTCAAACGGTTGTTCCAACCTGGAGGGGGGTAATGTTGTATCCAACATAATCATAGATTGAAACATTAACACAAATTACCAATATTGAAACATATTGAATAACCGACCTACTGGAAGTGCACTAAAGAGTGTACCTTTCCAAATACATTATTCATACATAAAGACACACTAACAACTAGTACTAACACACTGGTTAATAGTACTAAGTAAAATAACAAGTCATATCTAATAGTTGGTAGAGAGAACAGACATTACATGATATCATCATATCATCACTAGCACTCATCTCAATGTCTATATAAACGCACAATACGAATAGCAATAGTCTTCATCTTATTCACAAATTCTTTCTCTCTTAATAAACAAAGTCTCACCGTACTCTTGTCCGTGCTTTGTTTTCCTCTGATTTAACACACTCACAACAAACTCAACACGCGTCATGATTGACACGTGTGTTATGGGCATCTTTGGTTTCGACCATAAAGCCGGACCAAGGGCCCGGAACAGGCCTAGGAGGGGTCGGAGGCCAGACCAGTCCGAAGAAGAAGTCCGAGCCGAGTAAGGATGGCCGATCCCCGAGTTTCTTTATTTCTCTTTCTTTTCAATTTTTCTTTATTTTATTTTATCACATTTTATTATTTCCTTTTTTATACTCTTTCCTTTTATATTTCCTTTGTGAATCCTTTCTCACTTTCTTGCAGGATTGCACCATTCTGTACTTCTTTAGTTTATTTCCCCTACTTCTTTGTCTTACCCTTTTCTTTACTATGTTATAGTATATTTTTTTATTATATTTTTCCTTTGGCCTTGATGGCATCATTTTATTATTTTATTATTTCATTTTTCGGTTATTCTTTTAGTTATTTTCTTTGTCTATAAAAGACATTCTTTTCTAATGAATAAAGATCATCAGTCAGTTTTACAATCAATTTTACGGTTATTTTATTCTTTTGAGTTTAAGCTCTCGATCTCTGAAGAGCAGTTATATTTTGCCCGGTCATTTTGGGGATATTTCTGTTGAGTTTCGTTAGTCTTTTACTGGTTCTTTCATTGTTTCTTTTATATATTTTATTTGTCGCCCGTTCGGTTACCATACACAACCATACAAACACATCACGTGTCAGATATTGACACGTTGCGTTGTGGTTTTGTCGGCTCTTTGCACTTACCCGGACCGAACCCCCTCCCGGTCCATGACGTGTACCGGACTTGAGGTCTTTCCAGCAGGAACTTATTTGTAACACCAACAGTGGCCCAATGATTGCGATGATTTCACTCCTTTCTCCCTTTTCTCCTGTTTTCTTGTCCATCCCATTTTTGTTAAAGAGGATGTTGACTTAGTCAAATTTCTCAAGTACTATTTCCTTCGACTAAAAATTAGTCAATTGTCCTATCAAAACAAGTTTCTCTGGACAATTAAGTGAGTCCATCAGATACCAAACAGGAACAGAGAAGTGCTGTGATCATCTTATATTTTATTAAGCAAAAAGTAAATTTTTGAAACAAATGTTTTAGAATTGAATATATAAGTTGCTATGATTCAAAGTAATGTACTTCGATCATCTTTTTGCTCGCAGGTCATTACCGCACAAAAAGCCTATATCCATTATGTCTTTCCAAGATCTCCAAAACCTACGCTCTTGCATGGAACAAGCCAAAGCCCAAAGAGCCGAGTTACAGGCCCAAATTGACCTCCTGGAGCCCTCTACCAAACCAATGGATAGTCAAGCATCCATCCTCCTCCACGATCTGCCTGTCTGTCAGACTTATGAATGGACTCCCTCCCCAGAACTCATGGGTCTAGTCCCATCCCTACAGCACACCTTGTTCTCTCAATCATTTACAGAAGAAGAAAAACGAGCTCCCCTAGACAAATATCCACCTGTCTCAGGGCTCAAGTACTCTCCTCCAGCCACTGTACCACAAGCTACGAAGGTTTTTCACCATGGCCAACAGAGAGAAGATTCCTCTCTTTGACAGATCCAATATGCTGTCTTGGGCATTCTGCGACCCTTTGACGTCCTCGCCCACTCTCTCTCCCAGGTTGTTCCGGATGAACACAAGCTACGCATTTTCTCCATCTTGGATGATGCTAAAGCCATGATACTACATGTTGAGGATACAATCAACGAACAACGCAATGAATTAGCTATTTGAGCTATCAATCCTGCTTTCTCAGTGAATTCCCAATCCACGGAATACACTATGTCCCCTGATGAATTCCGTGAAACAATTGCCCAACAAACTGCTGCACAGAAAGCCCTCTGAGAGGCCAAGTCTCACTCTCGTTCCTGTTTTAGCTGTTTCTCTGGCCAGCCCGCTAATGCCCCACAGTTTTTTCGAGACGTCCCACCACAAAACGCTGGTGGGCAGCCTGTATCAACCTTCAACCAGCCCTTCCCCCCTTGCCAGAACCAATCCCATCAGAACCATTTTCAGAAGTCTCAAACAAACAACCAGTTTCAACCTCAGTGCAACCAGACCAGTGGCGGCCCAGCAAGCAACAATCCATTCTGACAAGGCAACCACCAGTAGGTGGTCGACTACAAAAATTCCATCAAGCATGGCAACGCCTTACCGACAGTCATTGGGTTCACAACATAGTCAAGGAAGGATTCTGTTGTAAATGAGTATTGATTACTGCTGAATCTGAGAGTAAGACTGAAGGATAAAATAATATCCTCAGCTATTCCAGTCAAACGGATCTGCCTTTATGAGATTATCTAATACACAGATCATCATACACATAATTGATTATTATTTATTATTATTATTGTTATCACTATAATATGGGATATACAGATATACACATATTTATCTAATGGCATCATCATATTCCATCTACATATTTCGTTGATTATATGAATACTTGATTGAGAGACTACAACTACAATGAATTAATAATTCTAAAACATTACCCAAGTATCTGGGTCGGAATATTAAAATATTACCAATAGCATAAATGCTCTTCTTTACCAAAGCTCTCTGGCTGATCTGACTGGAGAAGTATCATATCAATAGGTCTCTCTGGATCTTTCCAGAAAGACAATACTCCTGGAAGATGACTCATCATGATAAATATTACCAAAGCATATACTGAATTATAAATCAGAAAACATATAAATATCAGTAGTTAGTTCTGTGTAGAAACATAATATTTTTCTGGATAATAAACACCCTACACAAGTTCTCACGAATTCTTTCATATCTTTCCTATTTTTACTCTACCCACAACAGATTCCATATCCATTTTCGTCAAAACCCTCCTCTCCAGTGCAGTCCCTTCAATATCAAACCTTCTACTCTCGAACAACGCCAACTCCTCCATCAAGAAATTTCCGACCTACTATTCAAGAAAGCTATTGAACCTGTATCAGACCAGTCCCCCAGATTTTACAGCAACATGTTCATCATCCCCAAGCGCAATGGCAGCCACCGACTGGTATTCAACCTTAAGTCCCTCAACCAGTACCTAGATGCGCCCCACTTCAAGATGGAAGATATGAAACAAGTCATCCGTTTGATCTGCCCCAACGATTACATAACCTCGATAGACCTCTCCGATGTGTTCTTACACATCCTCATACACAAGCACTCATGCAAGTACCTCCAATTCTCCTGGGAGAATCAAGTCTTTCAATTCCGCATGGCCCCCTTTGGCCTCTCACTGGTGCCCTGGTTGTTCTCCCACCTGACCAAGACTATTCTCAAGTGGGCCCGTTCCTCAGGAATCTATTTGACAGCTTATCTCAACGATTGGCTATTACTTGGAGAAACCCAGGACATGGTAACCACTCAGACGACAGCAGTCCTACACCAATTGGAACAACTGGGATGGTTGGTCAATCAGAAGAAATCCCAACTGACTCTGACCTGATGACTGGAACATTTGGGCTATGTCTTAGACACAGAAACCATGACAGCCAGTCTTCCTGGAAAGAAGATTCGGGATCTTCAACAATCCATACAGACACTCTTGTCCACAGACTCGGTGACTCCCTGCACGGTCCACAGCCTTACCATGAGAATCAAGGCTGCAACCATTGCCATCTTCCCAGCCAATCTTTACACGCAACACCTTCTCTGATTCAAGAACCAAGCGGTCCGTTCTCCTCATTCTTGGGATCTCCCCACATCCCTACCTCCCTCTTGCCATCAAGAACTCCAGTGGTGGCTCACCAACCTCTCAAAGTGGAATGGACGGGCATTGATTGCTCCGAACCCACAGCTTCAGATCCATGTTGATGCCAGCAACAGTGGTTGGGGGGGTGTCTTCCAAGGACAACATGTCTATGGACATTGGACCACTAACGAGTCTGCACACTCGATCAACTGGAAGGAAATGAAAGCTGTACAATTAACCCTGCAGACATTTCCTTGCCTCTCCGACATGATGATCCTAGTACACACAGACAACACTACCTCGATGAGCTATATCAACAAACAGGGTGGCACCCAATCTCTACCATTGTCCACACTAGCAACCAAGCTCTGGGAAATGTGTATTTCCAGGAATATATCACTCCAAGCCAAGCACATCCCTGGACACCAGAACATCCAAGCAGACTGGGCCTCACGTCAGATATTTACGAAGAACCTTTGGTGTATCCGTCCTCAGTACTTCCAAGGCATACAGAACACATGGAGGCCTCACGACGTTGATCTCTTTGCCGACTGCCTCACTGCACTGCTCCCCAACTATGTCTCATGGAAGAACGACCCGGGCTCAATGGCGACCAATGCTCTTTCTCTCTCATGGACCAACTTCAAGAACCCATACCTGAATCCTCCGTGGAACTTGATCTTATCTTGCCTACACAAGATTCAGAAAGAGAAGATCACAGCGACCATAGTGGTTCCTCTCTGGACGAGCGCAATTTGGTTCCCTCTCCTCCAGTCCATGGCTCTCTCTCCTCCACTTCTCCTGACTGCCAAGACAATAGAGACCATGTCCCCTCTCACACCACACCCCTTGGATAACACGAGGTGGAAGCTCTCCATGTGGCGAGTCTCAAGCACACATTAGACAATGCCCAACTCTCAGATGCTTTACACCAACTGTTCTCGGACTCCTTGACTGACGATAGACCCACCAACTGCAGTTACGCCCGTGGCCAATGTCTATTCATCCTCTGGGCCATTTCCAATGAGGTTTCCCTCTCGCACTTTACTTCCACAGATATGGTTAACTTCTTTACTTCACCTGAAATCTCTCACTACGGTGTTAACACTCTTCAACTCTTCCGCACTGCCATCCATCAACTACACCATCACCCTGCGTCCTTAGCAGATGACGACCGATTTTGAGATCTATTCCAGCTTCTCAAACGGGCCACACCTCCAATCCCTATGTCACGACCGATGGTAGACTTGTCCCCCACATTTAACTTCCTCTCCAAAATTGCCTTGGCCTCTACTACTCCACTGTCATCCCTTTCACGCAAAACCACCTTTCTCCTTGCCATGGCTGCCTTTCTCCGTCCCTCTGACTTACACCGCATTGTCCTTAACAAATGCTCCATTGATGGTTAACAACGCCTGCACCTAGTCATCTCAGCCCCCAAAGAAACCAGGGACGGCAGAAGAATAATAAAGTCTCCAATTCTCCAGCCTCATTGATCCAACAACGCCCTTTGTCCTGTGTTGGCCTTTTCCACACTTAGGGATCACCCTTCTGCCACTAGCCGTCCCACTGAATCTCTCTTTGTCAGTGCAAAGAATCCATCAATCTCTGTCACTGTCGCCACCATTTCTGCCTGGCTCCGAACCCTCACGCAGATGTCCACCTCTATCACCCCTTGCCCATCCATACAATCACTGGCATCTGATTTGGCCATCCAGAATGGCGTTCCTTTAGACGATGTAGTGTTCATGAGAAATTGGTCCAACCCTTCAGTTTTCAGTACCCACTATTGACGTTCTCGAGCTCTTCGATCAAACATAACTGAATTGGTATTACATTTTCTTTGAATTTACTTTTTGCACTTCTCTGAAGCAGCACTTCTCTATTCCTGTTCGGTGTCCGATAGACTCACTTAATTGTCCAGAGAAGTCACCCACCCTATCCCTCCCAATTTGACCTGCTCGCCTATGATTGAAGTACATTACTTTGAAGCATAGCAACTTATATATTCAATTCTAAAACATTTGTTTCAAAAATTTACTTTTCGCTTAATAAAATATAAGATGATCACAGCACTTCTCTGTTCCTGTTTGGTTAGTCCTACAGACTAACCTCACAATTACTTTATTACATTTTTCTGTTGCTCTGTTCTTGACACTTTTAGTAAAGAACATCAATTTAGTTTAGAAATCCTTTTCACATTATTTCATTTTTCTCTTTAGTTTTTTTTGAAGGTTGTCTTTTACTAAAATTGTTAAAGACACTTCTCATTTTCTTTTAACCGAGCATTATACAATAGTCACTGATGTCTCAGCCCATTTTCTTATAACAATTTACATCATCTAAGTAGAATTGTTCAATATTGTTTATCCACAAAGTAGTATAAATACCCCTTTGAATTCTTTTAATAAACAAGGATTATCATCTGTCTTATATTCTGACTACAAGTTTTCGAGGCACATGGTTGCTGTTGTAAATGAGTATTGATCACTGCTGAATCTGAGAGTAAGACTGAAGGATAAAATAATATCCTCAGCTATTCCAGTCAAACGGATCTGCCTTTATGAGATTATCCAATACACAGATCATCATACACATAATTGATTATTATTTATTATTATTATTGTTATCACCATAATATGGGATATACAGATATACACATATTTATCTAATGGCATCATCATATTCCATCTACATATTTCATTGATTATATGAATACTTGATTGAGAGACTACAACTACAATGAATTAATAATTCTAAAAACATTACCCAAGTATCTGGGTTGGAATATTAAAATATTACCAATAGCATAAATGCTCTTCTTTACCAAAGCTCTCTGGCTAATCTGACTGGAGAAGTATCATATCAATAGGTCTCTCTGGATCTTTCCAGAAAGACAATACTCCTGGAAGATGACTTATCGTGATAAATATTACCAAAGCATATACTGAATTATAAATCAGAAAACATATAAATATCAGTAGTTAGTTCTGTGTAGAAACATAACCTTTTTCTTTTGAATAAACACCCTACACAAGTTCTCACAAATTCTTTCGTATCTTTCCAAGTTTATTTCTACCCACAACAGTTGCTATTTCTCTTGTCAATTTTCCGTTTATTATTTTTTTCATTTTAACCAAGTCCCCGCAGTGGATTGGTTTTGATTATACTATTTGTACCCCTCTTTGTATTTTGATCGTGGTATCTTAATTGTTCTCACTTGAGTTCAGTTATTTTCTTATATCATTTTTTTATTAAGTCTCTCTTGTGGAATAGAGAACTTAACCCCCTTTTATATTTGTATTTAGAGTGTTCTTGTGGAATAGACACTCACTTTTATCTTATTTTGAACCCATTACCCTCAAATCCGGCAATATCTTTTATTTATTCTTTTGTATTTCTATATTTGTCTTATTCAATTTCTTCTTTATCAACATCTACCACATTGCCAAGCACCACACACATCAATGTAGACATGGGTGTTGTAGTCTTTCCAGCTTTGCCCACTTTCGCAAGCAACGTCATCCTTTTCCAGACTGCCTTTCCAGAAAGAGTGACGTCATGTCCAGTCAATATGGCAACGTCACTCATATCACATCGCAAGTCACCTTTTCATCCATATACCTCTTTACATTTCCATCTTTATCTCCCATTATCTGTATTTCAATTCTCATTCTTGTGTCCACTTTTTTGTCATCTATCTCATTTTCTCTTTCCCCATGTTCCTGTCTGTGCGCATTTATCCTTATCTTCACTCTACATTTTCCTCACATATCTATATTTTCTTTATCATTATTGTCACCCATTTTTACATTATCACCTTTACTGCATATCTTGTTTTCTCATATTTTCATATCTCTGTCTTACCATTTTACATTTTATACAATCTCTTATTATCCTTATCCATTATCTTATATTACTGTTCTATTTTTCGTTCACACACCTATTTTATGCAATCCATTATTAATCAATTCATATTTATCTACAAAGTAATATTTTACGAAGTCTATATAAGAGACCAAAATCTCAATCAATAAACATCATCAGTTATCTCTCTCTTATTTCCCGTCCCTGAATTAGTGAATTATCTTGTATAGAAATTCCTAGTCATACCTGTGCCAAGATTGATTTTTCTTTTCATCTATTTCCCTTTCTTGTCCAAATCTGTATTTCCCAGTACATTGCTGTCAACTTTAATAATTGTCCTGAGTGAAATTATCTAGTTCCCTTCTCTTATTACATCTCTTCCTCCTTGTTTCCATTGCTGTCAAGAATATATTCAACTGTCCCAAGCAAAGTTATATACCTCTATCCATATTTTTACCTTTACTTTCTCTTGTCTATTTCTTGCTGTCTAATTTCGGTTTCTACTCCCGTTATTGTCCATCTCTATTGCACCATTGTTATTGTCAATGAGTAGTATTTAATTTACTATATTTTCTGACTCGTTTTCACATCACAACAAACTCAACACACATCATGATTTTTTCACGTGTGTAGTGGAGTTATTGGCTGTCAACCAGAAACACCCTTTTTGAGCCCATTTTGAGCCACTCTTTCTATATATAGTAACCTTTCTTGTTTGTCACATTTATATTCCCATTTATATCTGTTGTTTATCACACTGTTTCTAGCCCAATTCTGGTAGAAACACTATCACTTTTCTCCTCCCTTTCTTGTACTTTTCTAAACAGCGCAATCCCAAAGATTGGGTCACTGATTTTCTTTTTCTTTTTCTTTGAGATCTCTCCTATGTCAACATGTCTTGTTAGACAACACCCAACTGCAATGACTAAGCACCCCTAGCAACTATGACTGTGTCTTGGAGACTAACAATAGCTCCAAGAGTAGTATATAAAGAAGTACAAATCCAAGTCAAATAAACATCCAATTCTACTCTTTTGTCTTTTCTTTTTGTTTTTGCCTTGCCTTATTTCTAAAAGTCTGTTGATATTCTTTGAGATCTGGAGGAAGCTTACCTATTGCAATTGATATTTTGGGTCACTTCACTACAACTACAAACACAACACTTGACAATTTTAAAGTTTGGTTGGTGTAACAGAATCTAATCTGTTGTGGGTAGAAATAAACTTGGAAAGATACGAAAGAATTTGTGAGAACTTGTGTAGGGTGTTTATTCAAAAGAAAAAGATTATGTTTCTACACAGAACTAACTACTGATATTTATATGTTTTCTGATTTATAATTCAGTATGTACTTTGGTAATATTTATCACGATGAGTCATCTTCCAGGAGTATTGTCTTTCTGGAAAGATCCAGAGAGACCTATTGATATGATACTTCTCCAGTCAGATCAGCCAGAGAGCTTTGGTAAAGAAGAGCATTTATGCTATTGGTAATATTTAATATTCCGACCCAGATACTTGGGTAATATTTTAGAATTATTAATTCATTGTAGTTGTAGTCTCTCAATCAAGTATTCATATAATCAATGAAATATGTAGATGGAATATGATGATGCCATTAGATAAATATGTGTATATCTGTATATCCCATATTATAGTGATAACGATAATAATAATAAATAATAATCAATTATGTGTATGATGATCTGTGTATTAGATAATCTCATAAAGGCAGATCCGTTTGACTGGAATAGCTGAGGATATTATTTTATCCTTCAGTCTTACTCTCAGATTCAGCAGTAATCAATACTCATTTACAACATAATCAATAATTTGTCAATTCCGGTTTACATGTCACATGTTTTGCTGGACAGGGTGTCCTGGATCATATCACAAATCAATAAAATTCATGCATGTCTGGTGTTGACAATTAGCTTTTCAAATAACTTTTTATTATCTACTTTCAATTTTAGATATTTTAGTCAAGGCCAAAGGCCAAATATCTATCTATATTATCCAAAAAGATAGAGATTCTTGTTGTGTTATCATAATTTCTTTATTAGGCCATGAATTTCAGATAAATTAAGAATTTTTTACAAGTTATATCATTATCATTGAGTTTATAGCAAATTAATATATATATAAAAGAGAAAGAGAGGGAGAGACTAGCAAGAGTCTCCATATCTTTGGATAATATAGATAGACCTTTAGCCTTGGCTAAAATATCTATTATCTGTTGTGGGTAGAATAAAACTTGGAAATAGACAAAAGAATTTGTGAGAACTTGTGTAGGGTGTTTATTCAAAAGAAAAAGATTATATTTCTATACAGAACTAACTACTGATATTTATATGTGTAGCAAAATTAATCAAAACACGATATGTCAATTTTACTTGTAATTTATTTCCAAAGTAAAAGAGAAACTAAACTTCTGTATATTCTAGAATTTGTGTTTAAGTATCTGGCTGAGTGTTAATATGATAATAATTGGTAGCTTAGTTTAAATCTACTTGTGTAGATTTCACTATGTAGCTTTTGTTATCCCATAATAAATTATTGTACTATGGTGGTTTTACCACACTCCCCCTAGCCAGGTTCAACTATCGTTGAAACGACTTGTTGTTAGAAAATATCAAAAAAAAAAATTTAAGCCTTGCGTGGACGTCCTCTTTTTCGAGTAGGCTGATCCTGAGTAACAGTAGTGACTGTTGTTGCTCTTGATCGTTTTGTTCCCAGTTCAATCGCATTGGAATTTGTAGTCGGTACTTGGTTATCGACTTTCCTTGGTCGACCTCTCTTACGAATAGGTTGGATGACATTCGGAGTATTGGTGAGCAAAGCTTTAGTTTTTTGCTCCTCTACTCGTTTCCAATATTTTCGAATAGGTTCGGGTGATCTAAACTCTCCCGCATGGATCCATGAATTTTCACGCTCCCCTAATCCTTTCCATTTTACCAAGAATAGACGCGAATGTCCTGATCCTTTATGATCACGGATTTCATCCACTTCTACATATTCATCTTCAATGGCGGTTTCGTCGATATTCACAACCTTTAGTTCTGAAGGAGTATAGTCCCTATGCAAGAGTTCATTGGTTTCGTCTCTTAATACATAGTTGTTGCTTTCAGTTTTGCGCACCACTACGAATGGTCCTTCAAACAGTGGTGATAATTTTGTGTCCCTAGACGGTAGTCGTACCATAACTGTTTGTCCCAGTGGTATATCGATCAGATAATGTTTCTTGTTAAACTTTTTATCATATTCTTCGATCAATTGCATTGTACGTTTCTTTATCGCAGGGAATACCACTGTTGACATTTTCTCGGCACGCTGTAGTAATTCTTCTTCAGTTATACATCTTTTGGTTGTAGACGATTCTGCGTTGTCGTTAGAGTAATCTCCAACTTTGTTAACTTTTCGAGCAAACATCAGCGAAAATGGGCTTGATCCAGATCTCGTACGGATCTTCAAATTGCAGCATAGTTGAGCTGTAGGCAATATTTCATCCCAGTTTCTGAAGTCTTGTCCGCATAATTTACGCAGCGTGTTTGTTATCATCTTGACGCTGGTTTCGGCAATCCCATTTCCTTGTGGGTAGTAAGCCGTTGAGAACTTATGCTTTATGCCTAGGATTTGTGTAATGGATTGCATCAAGCTGTTTCTGAATTCTCGTCCGTTATCGGATTGGATAAACCATCCCACAATCGCAATACCATAATCTCCAAACACCCCAGTCAATGCCTTGGCAACAGTGTCACTTTGTTTGTTTGGTAATGGTCTTGCGATTATGTATCTGGTTGCTATGTCCACCACCACCAATATGTACATGTTTTGGTTCTCGGTGACAGCAAATGGTCCTGCCAGATCCATTGCAATATGATCAAATACATCCCAAGCAACTATGCTTTTCTTAGGATTATATCCACGTTTCACGATGGTATGTTGAGCACAGGGTATACAGCTTGATATTACTTCCTTGCATTCTTTATACATTGATGACCAATACACACCATCACTTAGTAATGATCGCACTACTCCTTCTATGCCAAAGTGCCCCATTTTATGAGCTTCTTCCATCAGAGTTTTTCTGTCTGCTCGCGGTGGAATCAAGTAGTCCAGGGTTGCTTCTTTGAATTGTTCATTGTTGAGTTTTACGGCTAGGATATGTAGGTCTTTGTCTTTACTATGCACTATTTGTCTTTTGGTAAAGTGCTCTCCTCTTTTCTTAACTGCAGAGGTTGTGTTGTCATCGTGTTCGATGTTCTGCCTTTTAATCATGATGTACTTTAGCATCTTACGAATTACTTGATCCTCCTCTTGTTTCTGTTGAATGTCTACTTCAACAGGAGGGTAAAGTCGACTCAGCGCATCTGGTAAGGTATTGTCTACTCCTTTGACATAGCTAATTTTGAGTCGCCCATATTCATTGAGAGTATCAACATAATTTTGTAAGTTGCTGGACAGGTAGCTGCTAGAATATAAATAGATCAGGGCTGAATGATCCGTGCGAATTTCTAAATTTGGATTTCCCAAGAGTAGAGGACGGAATCTTTCTAATCCGAATATAATAGCGTAGATTTCACGGCGGTTAGTTGACCACAGCCGTTGGTGTTTGTTTAGAGACTTGGATATGAACGCAATATGCTTGTTACGTCCATCCTCTGCTTTCTGGTACAGAATGGCAGATATTCCATATAATGATGCATCTGTTTGCATGAAGAACTTTTGCTCATATCTGGGGCGTGTAAGATTACACTTGACAATAGTACTTTCTTTATAGCCTCTAGACATTCTGTATGTTTATCATTCCATTTGGCCTTTACGTTGGGTTCATAGCGCAGTTGATCCAACGGTGCAGTTAACTTGGCACTCATCGGAATATAGTCTCGCATAAAGGTGATGGTTCCCATCAGTTTCCTTACTTGTTCTGCAGACTGACAGATTGGCCATTCCTGAATATTGGACAGTTTTCGGAAATCGATCTTTGTAATACCAGGGCCAACTACGAATCCCAAGGTGAAAATTGTTGTTTGGAAAAATTTGCACTTTTGTACATTGAGTTTCAAATTAGCAGCAGTGAGTTTGTTGATTACTGTTTGTACGAGTTTGGCATGTTGATCAGGAGTACTGAATAGAATACAGTCATCGACATAAGATTCTACACCTTCCGTATCTCCCAAAATAATTTTAATAACTCGGCAGAACAAACTTGTAATTGTTTTTAATCCAAAGCAACATGCTTGCCACTTATAAGTTTTGTTTTCAAAAGTAAATGAGAGTACTTCTTGATCAGACTCTTTAACTTTAAATGAGTGATACGCATTTTTCAAGTCCAACTTTGAGAAAACCATTCCTGGTTTTGCTACCTTTCGAAAGATGTCTTGAATGCAGTTCACCGCATAGTCTTCTTTATATGAGTCCGAAATATTGACATTAATCCGGCGTAAGTCTTGTACTATACGAAGCTTTGTCAAGGCTCCATCATCTCCTTTCTTGGGGATTACCAACAAAGGAGAATTATACCTAGCACTAGGCTCGGCTGGCACAACTAATCCACTCTGTAACCACTCATTAAGTTGCTTCTGTATTTCAGGCATGTATTTATAGGGCAACGGGTATTGCCTAATATAACAATTGGTCCCATCTTGTTTCATAGGAATACATACTTCAGAGGCAGGTACATTACAGAATGTGCCTGGTTTAATGGCCTCATTCTTTTGAATAGCATCAGAGATATCATTATGGAATTGTTGTTTTTCTATTTCGTTGCCATAATCACTGTTTTCAGGATTATAGTAATTGTGTGTATCGAAGTTGAGATCTTGGGGCTCTGTCAAGTTCTCTTCGAACTCTATGGGATAGCGATAAGCAATACCCGTCAATCTAATATCTAGTTTGTCAAATATATCTGTTCCTAGTAATATATCAGCTTCTGCAGCTATATGATCAGGGAAGTCAACAACTTCAAATTGATGAGAGCAGCGAAAAGGAGCATCGCCATACACCACAGACAATGGTTCTGTACGACCTACTCGCTTAGGATAGCTATTACTCTCGTGTGCAAAGTTTTTTATCACCCCTGTACTTGGAAATTTTTTTGTTTGCAAAATGTTTATTGATTGTGAAGCGATTTATGCAGCTGGTGTCCGCGCCAGAATCGCACATTGCCATAAGCTTGATGTGTTCTATGACAATGGGTGTCAGTATCTTTCTACTGGGAGAGCATAATTCCTCTTTGGTTTCGATCAACTTACAATCATCATTGTCATATGGGTCAGGGTTAGACTCCATGTTCATGGCATCGTTAATCTGCCTCTGGCTTGGTTCTTTAAAGCCACTATTGTTGCTGCCGCTGTTGTTATTGTTGTTGTTGGGGCGGTTTGGTCTTGGAGCCCATTTGCTCTTGAACAGGCCTTTGCCTGTGGAAGCCATGTTCACCGCAATGTTCTTGTGGAGAACCTTGTTCTCGGGCCTCTTTTCAGGGTTTGCCAGATAGTATTGCTCGCAAACATGTCCTTGAAAGAACGGGTTGCTGCAGTATCGGCACGCTCGGTCTCTTGGAGCTGTTGCTTCCAAATGCCGAGGGCTGTTGTTGGTGGCCCTGAATGGCAGGTTCTTGGCACCCAAGTTGCCTGGTCTGATTATGGCAACTCTGCCTTGCTCTGCCTTTGCCTTCTTGCTCTGTTGAGCCTGTAGGCAATCTTCTTCGTCGTGATCAGCCGCATACGCACCATGGTCCGGGCAGAAGAAGTCTCCAGAATTCCCAGTGAACTTCCTTTTTCCACCCTTGTTTGTGGCCACAATGGCGACCTTCTTGGCAGCCTTGGTTATCTGCTCGACTGTCTTCTCAAAACTCGCATCCTCTGGTTCATTGCTCAGATTGGTGAATATGAACTGATACCAAGCATGAGGTAGCCCCGACAGAAAGATTTCTGCCAGCGTGGTGTCTTCACCACTGAAGCCCGCCTTTGCGGCTTCCTTGAGGAATCTCATGGAGTATTCCTCCACGCTCTCACCGTCCCCGATCTTCATGAAGCACATGTTCAAACGTGCTTTGCCCCTGGAGATATTGGAGTTGAACTTCTCCTCCAATATCTTCTTGGCTTCTGGCCATGTCTTTGCCAGGTCCAACTTATTCTTCACCCAGAAGTCGAACGAAGAATGGAAGGCTACGTTGAGGTAGAGCTTCCAGCCCTCATCGTTCTCCAGACCTGCCACCCGCAGGAACAACTCATACGCCACCGTGAATGAGTTCACGTCTTCAAACATCACTCTTCCCGGAAAGTACTCCTTGTTCATGGCCTTGATTTGGAATCTTGGCACATCATCCATCGAAAACGTCAAGTTTCCCTTCTTCGGTCCACTTGACTTAGCGTTTCCTCCTCGACGCTCGTTTGCTTCCTCCTCTTCCATGGCCTTCTCATCATTGAGAATCTCCAGCCTATTCTTCAAGCGCTTGGCTTGCTCCTGCAGCAAATCCTCCTCCCGCAAGCTTTCCTGCGTAGGATTTCCCTGCATTCTCACGAACTTCCGCATGT
Source organism: Phycomyces nitens (assembly GCA_022702545.1). NCBI lineage: Eukaryota > Fungi > Mucoromycota > Mucoromycetes > Mucorales > Phycomycetaceae > Phycomyces > Phycomyces nitens. The sequence goes on from JAHRBC010000001.1 coordinate 1,031,258, forward strand.
CCTGTTGGACTTTCTTCAGTTCCTCCTTTGTAGCTTGGATACAGTCATGTACTGACATGACATTCTCCTCGCTGTTCTTCACACCAGAGTTTAACATCTCTCTTTGAGAGTTATCCTCATTCGCAGCTTTAGTCCTCTCTGTCTGAAGCGTTTCAGTCATCTCTACGTCCTCTGCCATTGATAGCTTAGCTACCTGGCTATTGAGAGCAGCATCAATAACATCTGGCTTTTCGAACTGGTTGGACATATTATCACAGAAATTTAGTTTCGTTTTACAGGTATGAAAAGAAATTTAGAAATTGAAAAAAGTGTAGCAAAATTAATCAAAACACGATATGTCAATTTTACTTGTAATTTATTTCCAAAGTAAAAGAGAAACTAAACTTCTGTATATTCTAGAATTTGTGTTTAAGTATCTGGCTGAGTGTTAATATGATAATAATTGGTAGCTTAGTTTAAATCTACTTGTGTAGATTTCACTATGTAGCTTTTGTTATCCCATAATAAATTATTGTACTATGGTGGTTTTACCACAATATGTTTTCTGATTTATAATTCAGTATGTACTTTGGTAATATTTATTCTGATGAGTCATCTTCCAGGAGTATTATCTTTCTAGAAAGATCCAGAGAGACCTATTGATATGATACTTCTCCAGTCAGATCAGCCAGAGAGCTTTGGTAAAGAAGAGCATTTATGCTATTGGTAATATTTTAATATTCTGACCCAGATACTCGGGTAATATTTTAGAATTATTAATTTATTGTAGTTGTAGTCTCTCAATCAACACTACAAAAGTCTAAGGGTATTATATAGATAAAACTTATAAAATATGCTACTGAATTATATAGTTTTACTATGATTTTGGTAATATATGATTGTGATCTATAGTAGACTAAAAAGATATGGGGGTGAACTGAATCATCCTACCTACTAGTATATAAGAATCTAATGTAGAATATTTAAATGCTCTCAAACAGCACAAAACTTAAATATATATTGCAGCCACAATATATTTCTAGTTGATCTACTCTTTTTTGCATTGTATTTTATAATATACTGACAGTTTGTGTCAGGGAAGATTGACCACTTATAAACAGCTAGTTTTATCTTTCATTATATTCTATAGTAGGTTTTATAGTATGTTTTGACAGTTCATTGAGGATGATTATAGACTATTGCAAGCTAATTGTAGTTATTCTATGCAAACAAGCCTCCCTAGTTTATTGTTTTTTTTTGGAGTAATAGATTCTGAAAATTTTTATTTTTTGTTTTATTTGATAAAAAAAAACATTTGTGCTATATATTCTAGTCTCTAGATTATTTCTTTAGTATATCTATTTTATTAATTGATATTTCTTGGTTAGTACTATCAACTGGTTCTTAATAGAGCCAGGATACTTATCTAGCTGGGAGAAGGGTAGTATTATCTAAAAGTAAAAGTGTTAGGATTGATTTCTAACAGCCTTTGCACCACACTCCTGAAATGGACACTAGCTAGAAGACCAATACATCATAGCTATCTTTAGACTTTCCTTTCTTGTACATCTACCTGCCACAGTTACCAATCATTATATTTAGACATATCTTTATCCTAGCTAGAAAACATATAAATACCAGTAGAGCTTGATTGTAGAAAGATCAAGCAAACAACGTCTTTTATTAAATAACTTATTCTTGAATCTCCTGTTTCTGTCTCTTGCCTTGTCTGCTTGGATCAGTTCCTGACAAAAAGAGAAGATTGTTAGTAAATAATTTTTATATAAACCATTTATTCTTATACTTATATTTTTAATATAATAAACAGAACATTTGATTGTCTATCAATCCTTATGGAGTTTCAGACAATCCAGATTGTTCATCAGAGATTCTGTCTCTCCAATAAGGTTTAGGTTTCCTAAGCCACGCTTTTTTATTCTTTTTTTAAAACAAATTATCTTTCTATACTAAGACTCTATCTCTTCCAGCACGCCAAACAATTTGACTGCCATATTAGTTATAAGGGAGTGTGTGGTTGTAGTGGGTGGGACTCACCTCATTCTCGGGACTTTGTCCCCTCAAACAATCTAAATTGTCTATCAATCCTTATGGAGTTTCAGACAATCCAGATTGTCTATCGGAGACTCTGTCCCTCCAATGAGGTTAATTATCTGTAGGCAAGAGAATTGTTTGGGCAACCCCATCATCATTCAACTGAGCAGGTCTCCAGTAGTATCGTTCAAAGACCCTACTCTGTTCACTCCAGTTTGCATGTCATCATATCACAGATACAGGCATGCCTCTCCTTAATGCAGCTGTTGTGGCTGCTGATCACATGGAGTGACCTTTGTGTACTGAGGTGTCAACTCCACATTCTCCCAAGGTCTTCTTAATCCATGTCCCCATGGTAGATGGCCTTATACTCCTTGGCTAGTTTCCATCAACAAAACCCAAGAACAAGGTATGATCCTCAGGCAAATGAGCTCACAAACCAGCCGTCTTGTGTAGAAACATGGCTATGGTCACAACTGGGCAAAGCTCTGGTCTTGCTGTCAATACACTCAAGGTCATTTCTTTGGAGCTGGTTTCTTTTGGCTGGCGGACAAACAAGTAGACTGTGGCCAAATGGGTGGAACTGGGAGGGTCTGTGTGCAAAGTGACATCCTTAAACAAAAGACCTCCAATATCGGAACTTGTTCTCCAAATCGTTGCTAGACGGAGTAACAAGGCAGTTTTCCGTTGTAGATGCACCAAAGACAAGCCATCAGATGTGCCCCACTTGAGGATCTTGGCTAATACCAGCTCTGGGTCCCATGCTGGTGTACAAGTACGTGGTATCACTCTTGCTGTGTTGCACACTGCTTGAAAGAAAGCTTGGATCAAGTACTGTTAGGCCAACAGAGTGCACTCTTGATGGATCACCCAAAACACACTAGCAATGGCTGAGCAATTGATATTGAGCTGTGTTTTTGAGGCACCACCTGTGTGCTGCCAAGTGAGGAAACGACACACTGCTCCTATGTCATATGATAGCCAATCAGTCTGCTGAGACTGACACCATGCAACCCATTTCTGCCAAGCTAAATCATAAGATTTGTTGGTTGCTGGTCTGTTTGTTTGTGTCAAGAACATAGCCTGGTCATTGGACAAGTTCCCTACTTCTTTGAGGTGTCTGGAGATAGTCTCCATGCAGCCAATGGAAACTTGAACCTGGGGGGTGTCAGGGGTAGAGGACCAGCTATTGCTTGACTCATTACCAGAGGCTACCAAAACTGTGTCAGCCACCAAGGTGTCACCAGTACAATCATTGCCTTCTCCATATCTATCTTCTGGATCACTCGTGGGATCAACCTCCAAGGTGGGTGCGCAAACAAACCCTTCTTGGGTCATTTCTGTTGGAAGGCATCCTGAGCCACTGCTCCAAGATCCGGCAGCACTACAAAAATCTATTGTTTCTATCTTTGGCAAAATTAATTATTATTTGATATAAAATTAAGAATAATTCAACTCAACTAGCTTTTCTTATTTTTGGTGCCAATGATAATGTAAAGAGTATTCTATTGGGTACAGAGCAGATTGTACTTTTTGGCTGTTACATTTTAACTATAAAAAGCAACAAATAAACTATAATTATAAACCCTTTTCCTTGCTAATTATACAAAGATCAATACCTAAAAGTGTTCAACTATAATAATAACAAAGTGAATTTCAGATGTCCAATCTGCTCACTTGATAGCAGAGGTTCAGTTATAGTCTCTACTCAGACTTTGAGAAGACATGCAAAGATGATATCATCAAAAATTCCCAACTTAGAGAAGTACCTATATGTGTTTAACTGCACCAATAGATACAAATAGCTTCTTTAAGAAAATATATTTTATCAGCTGCCATTTCTCAAGGTCAAACCAACATTTATCACAAAGTATTTACTTTTCCTTTATTTTTCCTTTTCTTCTACTGCTGGTTATTTTCACACTTGGTTAGTATCTTTTTAAAAAAAAATATTTACTCTTAATAACATTACTTTTTGTTATAGGCATATATACTCAACTATTCCAAGGTAAAGTAATATCTGTATGTATGTTTGTCTATATTTATTAACCATCATCTCATATCATATAATATAGCTAAATACATCCATCCCAACTGAAATTTGTACTTTATGGCAAGATCATGGTAAGCTTTGTCTTTAAATATTTATATACACCTTGTCTAATTTCTTATATATATTATTTAGTAACAAATATTCAATATGTTTACAAACAAATTAATCACTAGTTTAACGTTGGCATGAAAAGGTAACTATCTATACAATATCAACAATAAATCATTTATTTATTTTAATATATATATTACTAGGCATATCATGTCCTGTATTAATGGACTCATTATACAAGATCGGGTTTTTGGTGCAGAGCTGTTTAATACTACGAAATGATCCAGTGCTACTGTATATAATATAAGTATTGTGATTCATATCATTGCATTTAAACAAGTACTCATTATAATTTATCTTTTGTCTCTATATTTATATCTCAAATGCATTTATTAGGCAGACTGGTCTTGCTTCAGATTAATTGTAAGTTTCTATCAAACAGTATTAATATAACCATTAGTTTTATCAAAGGAGAGAATCGTATTTTAGAAAAGCTAGCTAAAGAAATATTTTATCAAATAAACAAAAATTGAAAAATTTTCAAATCTATTGATCCTGTAAAATAATAAACAAATGGGGCCTGTCTATCCTGGCAGTTTTTATCCTTTCTAAACCACAAAACCAAGTTTTATCATTCTTTAAGCACTGTAAAAGCAGTTTTCATTATTTTTACAAGCACTGCAATAGCAATTTTTATCTTTTTCATGTGGCTGGAGTAGTATCTATGGCCTGTCAGATGAACAGCAGAATGGATATTAAATTGGTGCTTTTGAGTGGTCTGTATGTTCCAGTAGAATCACTTTATAAATGATGTACAAGAGTATATAAAAGGGTGCAATTACTGAGAGTAAACTGTAATTGCTCTATAGATTTAACGTTTTGTGTATTTGGCAGACAATTAAGGAATCTATAATGAGATTCTGTACACTTGTTGATGGGATAGTAGGCCTCAACGGTATACATAAAAATGGATTGTTGATCAAAATGAAAACCCACAATTAATAGCATGAAAATTGATTTTCCCTATATATAATCTTTAATTTTGATTTATATAAAAATATTTGATTTTCCCAGTGCAGGTAACTCCAAAACTTAGGCAGTTTGGCGTTCTCCCTTGATGCAAAGGCATCTATTGTCATCTTGCCCCATTTCTTCAACAACTTGCAGAATATTCTCTGGGGAAGTGCCCATTTGTCGACTGGCTTGGTGACTTGGCTCAACCGGTCTGCTGTCACATTGGCAATCCCTGCAATGTGTGATATTGTCACCATGATCCCTTTCTCTACTCGCAGATTCCAGATCAAGTGTCAGGAACCGATCTAGGCAAAGGCAAGAACAGAGAAAACAGGCAGAGAGTTTGAAGATAGATTTCTTTAATAAAGATGTTGTTCGCTTGATCCTTCTATGATCAAGCTCTAGGGGCATTTATATGAATATTTCTAGCTAATGTCTACTAAGATAATTATAATGATTGGTTCTATGGAGTGTCTTTACAAGGAAAGCAAGGGAAGAATACTATTGGTCTTAGAGGTGCGATGTCCAGATCTGGTTATAATTGGTCAATCAATTTTACCAATAGGATGTTTCTTACATCAAGAGGGCCAAGTCCTGAAGAACAGGGGACGCAGTTCCACCCCACCTCATTGCATACTTGATGGCAGTGATATTGTTGCTCTGTATGTAGAACACCTTGTTTCAGCACTGGTTCACATGAAGCTGGAGAGCAAACAGGGTGATCTTCAATTTGCAGGCATTTATGGAGGTGGCCTTCTCCTCTGGGGTCTAGAGCCCAGACGTCTCCATCATCATGCTGGCGATGCCCCAACTCAAATCCAAGGCATCTACTTGGATGTTGAGTGCAGGTTTGGTCTGCAACAGCAGACAAATTGGCATGCCATTGATCATCTTGGCATTCTGGAGCCACCACTCCAACTCCAGTCTGGCATCCAAGGATATTGAACACCAACTCTCCCACTTTGAAACCTGGTGTAGGCTTTGAGCTAGGTCCCTCTGGAGGTACTGGACCCTTATCAGCGCCTCACCAATTGCTGGGATCATTGCTGTGAATTTCCCTATCATGGACACAAGTTGGTGGCAAGACTGGGGGCGAGAGAGGGCATGCTTGATCTTGTCCCAAAGATTGAGCATCTTTGCCTTTGGGACAGACAACTTCATGGTTTTTGTGTTGAACAGAAAACCCAGGAATTCTTGCTCCTGTGACAGGGTTGTCACACTCTTCTTCTCATTGATTACAAACCCCAGTGAGGTGAGGTGGGCCAAGGTCTTCTTTGTCACCTCTATTGTCTCCTCGGGCGTTTTACCCACCAAGCAAATATTGTCCAGGTAGTACACCAATTGGATCCCCTGTGCTCAAAGGGGTTCCATGGCATACCTCATCAACTTTGAGAAAACAAAGGGTGCAGCACAGAGTCCAAAGGCCAATGCCTTGAAGCAAAAGACAGACTGCCGATACCTGAAACTCAGGAAACAATGGCTCTCTTCATGGACTGGGACCACCAGGTATGCATCCTTGAGGTCAATTTTTGTCATGAACAACCCCTTCCTCAAAATGTCCTGCAATGCTGGGACTCCCTCCATCTTGAAGTGCTGGACCTGCACCAATGCGTTTACATGCTTGCAGTCCAGGATCAGGCATTTCTTGGTCTTCTCCTGGAGGACAAACATTGGCAATAAGAAATGGTTGTCCTCACCCAGTGACCTTTCCACGACTCCTGTAGCCAGGAACTTTGCTACAGCATTGTTTATATCTGTCAAGGCTTCTTCTGTTGACGGACGGGGGGGGGGGGGGGGGGCAAGAACCATGGAGTGGGAGTAGAATGGAACTAGATCTGATCTCCATTCTTGACAATGGACAATGAACAAGGGCCAACTGTGCAGTGTCAAACTCTCCCAGGCTTTGTGAAAGTGTTGGAGGTGCCCACCTGGGAGTAATCCACTGTCGAGGGATGGAAGTGGACTGCAAGGTGCCTCTGTATGGACCAATGGTCCCTCTACTGTCCTCCCCCCACTGGTAGACAGGGTTGGGACTCGGTTCCTGGTTGGCTGGGCTGGCGGGGTGGGAATGATCTTGATTGGTTTCCCCTTTCCCTGTCAAATCCACGGCCATTGCCTTGACCTCGTTGGGGAAACCTCAAGCCTTGTCATTGGTTGCCTGAACTGGCGGCTTGAGTAATGACTGTATGCTCAAATTTGTCTTGTTTGAGTGTCTTGAGAAACTCTGGATCATAGAGCAACTCTTTGCCATCCTCTTCTTTATGTGCTCAGGAACTCCACAGGCTTTGTCAGACCAGACCTTGACATCATCTTCCGCACTGACAGCTGCAGCGTAAATGAAAACTGTGCTTTGTCTTGTTCTCTCCTCAAAGGCTTGCATAGAGTCGAGGAGTGGGTGGTCTTCATAGCTTGGATCGGCAAGGATGGACCCAAATTCTTCATAAAGAATGGCAGCGGCATTTGCCAGCATTCTAAACTTCTCTGCATCCTTGAGTTTTCCTTGGATAGCAGAGGATGTTGGCACAGTTGACTTCTGGATATCCGGGGCAATGACCTTGTTGACAACCAAAGGGCAAGTGCACTGGCCTCCTTTGTAGGAGGGTTGAGCTCGGGCAAAGGACAAGCAAATCTTCTTGAGGGCTGCCCTGGGCAGTTCAAGGTCACCCCTGATTTTGTTGGAGAGCTGGTAGGACAGTTCGAGATGCTGTTGTTTCTCTTGTTCCCACTGATGCTTGAATGCAAGCAACTCTCTGATTTCTTTGACTGAAATAGGTAACTCATTGTTCATTGTGATCACTTAGTGTTACAAGGTAAAACTTTAATCTAGCCTCGATGTGTGACTTGGAAGAGATATAGTCTTAGTATAGAAAGATAATTTGTTTTAAAAAAAGAATAAAAAAGCGTGGCTTAGGAAGCCTAAACCTCATTCTTGGGACTTCATCCCCTTGAACAATCTAAATAGACTCTGTAATATGCCTGTTGTATTTGGCATAATGGTATATCAGAGAAAAGTGATATATAAACCCAGATAGCTGGATTATCTGAAATCAAGACAAACTATACCATCCAGAAATCCTTATCCAAATATGAAAATACCATACCCAATCTATTGTGGGACAAAGTCCCAAAATACCTATTAACTGATAACACAGCTATTATGATAATGAATATCCAAGCTGATAAGAATTATAACAATAATTATAAATACTAAGTTAACATACTTCTTGAATCAATAACTGGATATACTTTAACTTTTTATAAACCACAATAAAGAATCTCAAAGTATCCACCATCCCATTTTTCTACTACAAATATCACAATGCCAACAAATAGTCATTGTTGTAGCAAAATTAATCAAAACACAATATGTCAATTTTACTTGTAATTTATTTCCAAAGTAAAAGAGAAACTAAATTTCTGTATATTCTAGAATTTGTGTTTAAGTATCTGGCTGAGTGTTAATATGATAATAATTGGTAGCTTAGTTTAAATCTACTTGTGTAGATTTCACTATGTAGCTTTTGTTATCCCATAATAAATTATTGTACTATGGTGGTTTTACCACAATTGTCTAATAGATATATGTTAATATTTGTAGATAAACAATATGTAATACCAAAATATTGGTTCACTTACAAGATATAGCCATTGGAATGGCCAGATAATTTTAATCAGGAATCCATATAAGACCATAGCAAGACGTCTGTTATAGATGTTATTAAAGAGGACATATTTATAATATAAAAGGTTTACCAGAATATTATATTGAGATGGATAGAAAAATAGGATTCACAGCTATATATAAAAGAGTGGTTTAGTTAATAAAGAATAGCTTTAGCATAATATGATCTTACCTTTGGATATACAGCCAAGTGCAATAGAGATCCCCATAATATATTTATAAGCAGTTACCTATGAATAATAAAATATATTGAGTAAAAAATATGTTTACAAGAGAAAGAAAAGAATTAATTACCAGAGTATTTTGCGGGAATATTTAGGCACAAAAAAATAAAAAAAAGGAAAAATAAATACTTTGTATTAAAAGGCTGTTTGACCCTGATAAAATGCGGGTAGTAAAAATAATAATCCAAAAGAATATTCCTGTCGTCATTTTCATATCTTTGTGGTTTATAGTTTATTGTGTTGAAAAAGATGTCTAGATATAGAACAAGAGTGTACACAATGCTGTTAAATAGCAATGAAACTATAAGACAATTTATTATTTTCAGTCAACCTTTTTACTTGCAATTATACTGGCCATATTTCTCTTCCTCCTTATGAGAATAACCAAGATAATAATCGATTTGTTTATTATTTCTACTACAATTAATTTCACGATATAGTTACAAGAAGTAGAATTTTTTGTATTGGTTATTGGATTTAAATAACCGTGACAAGAAGTAGAAATAAATCACAAACAAATATCACATCTAAAAAGCTCTACTTTATTATTCTATCTAATAGAACATATTGAATAATATAATTACCGTCAAAAATGAAAAAGTTTATTATGTTTAACTTCAGTTTACTAATGGTAAGATAATATAGTAGTTTGCTATGAATGAAACCACTCAATTTCTGTAGTGTTAGTTTAATATTATACTTATTGTATTTGCATATCTATAAGTATGGTAAAGACATCTATAATCAATCCCAATATTCAATATAACTGGTAAAGCAGTTGCAGATTATAAATTCTAACATCAGTATAAAAAAGACAGGAATACAGATAAGCAATATTATTTTAATTTTTATCTTAATTGATACCAACTACTTCTGCTCATTAAAAACTTCACTATATTAAGTCTCACTTTACTTACAATGTCTTTTTACTTTTATTACCTTATTCTAGTATTTATCAACCCTAAATATCCCAATACTTTTTAATAAAATAAGATTATAAAAGCTAAAGATACAGATATGAAGATTTAGAAAGTTTTTTTTTTTCCAGAATCAGATCTATGAGATATTTTATTAGAAATATAAAGAGTTATGATTTAAATTATATTATAGCTATTCCAGGTATAAAATACTAGAGAAAAGCCTTTACATGTATAATATAATCATGAGTACCCCACAAAAAAACAAGATATGTTATCATTTAAGAGTTAATTTTGCAATTCAAATACAATTAACTTTTAGTAAATATTATTAAATATTAAAATAATCTTTATTAAAATCTATTACATGAATAAATTCAGCAATATATATACATACATACATGCATTTGTTTCAAATCTAGTGTTTGAATCTATCAATAACTAAATAATTAATTTATTCAAGTTGACTGTCTTTAATATAGGAACCAGGTTTTACTTGCTGTTATAATTATTTTAAACAATCTCAAAGTACCATATATACAGATCTTACTATACCTTTTTTTTATCAACTACCTTGAGCCAGCTAAAAATGCCAGTACTAAAGAAACTAATTTAAAGTATTAGTCCTAAATGTATAGATATGTACAGTATAGGATACAGACAAATTTATTAATTTATATAAAATATATATAGTCTGTATTAATTTACTTTTTTTTTGATAATTATATAATAATCTTTCTATTTAAATTTATACTGGTCAATAATGTCCAAAAGAAAATACAAAATCATCACACACCTTTTACTAAATGTTAATATTTCCAGCCAATCCAATATATCCACATAAACTATTATGATAGATCCAGAGTTATTTTTACCCGTGTTATTTGCAATGTTTATATCTAGTTATTTTAAAGTAATAATTCTTCTTTTGCTCTTAAACTTTGATTTTTGACGTCTTTCTAGATACAATATTAAGCTTAAATAAACGACATATGATAACAAGGATATATATATTGATTATTAAACAGAAACTTGTCTATACTTTTTAAATTAATTTAACTGATTATGATGGTAAAACCTGTGGGAATATCTTTAAATTTTTTCAAAGAGCTGGGACCAACCCGGGAAGATGTGACTAGAGAGAAGGCGAGGATAAGCAAACACGTTGGACATGGTATTGACCAATTCGAATAAACTTTGTAATCACCAATGTTTGGAAAGCTATAAGCTAATTTATATTCTTACAGTTAATTGAACTTATTCAACTTTACGAGTATCTACTATACCATATTACTAGTATTGTGAGTAATTTGTTTTTGTATAATATCAAAAACTAACCATCGTGGCACCGTTTTTCAATATTGAAACAACTTATAAAAGTACCCGATTAATTTTCCAAAAGGTCTATATACTAATATAAATATCAATTATTTTTCAACCAAAACGTAGTGGATCATTGAAATTTCCAATCTTTTAAATCATAGCCTTTTACTTATCACTGTGTATTTTAGTAGGATACATCATTATAACTCAACGAAAGGAACATATACAAAGGTTTGGTAAGAAATACGTTTTCAGGTTGTAATGTTCCTTTATATATTGATTAAAAAAAACAGAGAAAGTTTTGTATGATATGGCTTACGATACACGATCTAAAAGTTTAAAGACCAGTTTCTTTCTCAAGAAAAGCCAAATCATATAAGCACATGTATACTTTTTACAAAAGCAAGCGCTTATACCCATCTCCAAATAAAGCTTATGACATATCTGGTTTTATGACTGTAGAGCTATAACTTAGTAGAATGTGCAATATTTTGCTTTTTTTTTTTTTTTTTTTTTTTTAAAAAAAGTGGTTTATTGTGTAAAAGTGACTATTTATACATTAACAGTCTTGAACTTATATTCTTTATCGCTATCATCAAAATGAACACCGAGCTCAATGAGTTTCTTATAAGCCTTTGCAAAATCTTCAAAGAACTTGTCTTGATCTTTGGCATACAGTTCAAAGTATTTCCGGAATTCCTTGTCGTTGTACATATAAATTTCAGCAGGGAGCATCATAACATCTGGATTTTCTTTGGAAACCCATTGCCAGACACCACTAGGAAGTTCCTTTTTAACCCACTCTCGTTCTACGAGAGCGGTAAAGTATTCGTTATCGAATATAGTAGGAGCTTCATCCCATGGACCCTCAAATCCACTGCGGTCAATATGGCATCTACCAACAGTATGACCACCAACAAGAGCAACTATCTCTTGGTCGTTGAAACCCTAGCACAATATCAATTGTATTAATATACACACATTTTTTTAAAAAAATATTCAAAGTTGTAATTATATGTATCTTACCATGCGGTAGAATATTTCACGAATATGGTCTTGCTTTTTCATACCATCCGGAAGACGGCCATCTGGTGTACATTGCTTGGCAGTGAGAGCATCTGCACGACCTGGTCTCCAGGGAATTGTTGGGCCGCCCTAATGTAACACAAGTAAGTAATGTGTACGTCAAATATATCACGTTTTACACCATACCATTTCCTGAACAGCACATACACCAGCAAGAGTCCACAGATCGCCATAACTAATTTCTGGGTGTTTTTCATGCACCTTTTCCAAAATGTTGCGAGCGATATCTAGACCTTTGTTTGCAGCATGGCCTGATTCAGGCAAGAAGCCTAAAATACACCAAAGCTTTTAAGAAAAAAAATGTCCCGACCTTTTAAACATGGTTGTATTTTCTTACGCATAGTTGCACCATTGCTTCCACCAGTATCAGTATTCTTGTCATACGTTCCAGAACAATGCCAGGAAAGACGAAACAATAGAGGTGCATAAGAGCCATCATCAAAGCTAGAAAAATGACATTAAAAAACCATCCACTCACTTCAAATAAACACAACTTACTATTCATCTTGATCAAGCAGCTCAGCAATCTCCTTGTAGATCTGTTCATAGTCAATGTCCTTTTTCTTTTGAGTAGTGACTTTCTTGATAGATTTCTCAGAGTTATGATAGTAATATCCAGCAGCGCCACCAAGAGCAGTCATTCCTAGGAGATTTCTTATCTTAGTTTACAATAGATTATATCTTTCCCTAAAATACTAGATTTACCCAAGAATAGCAAGAGGTTATTGCTACCACCTGGTTTGTTGTCTGTGGCATATCCACGACCAAGTTTTGGAGCAGAACGGATACCAGTGCGAGCTGAAAGGGCTGCTGATGATCCACCAAGAGTGATAATTGATCTTGGACCCAGACGAGAGGGGTCAACGCGCTTTAATGCTGAGCGCCAAAACATGTTTTGGTTTCAAGAGATAGTGAAAGTCAAAAAAAGAGAGAGAGGGGGGTTTAGTTAAAAGAAAGATGATTTTGAGCCATGATAGTTGAGTATTTGTAGTTTATCTGAGATTCAAATAATGACAGACATTCTTCTTCTGCATTTAGCCATCCAATGAAAACTTCCTTTAGTGTGGCTGACTAACCCATCAGTCCGTGCGATCCCAGGATTCATGCTCGATTGTACAACTTCAATTCAAGTGATGACACTCCAAAAAAAAAAGCAATTCACGATACTTAAATATAAGACGGGATGTAAAATAAAATCGCACATTTCAAAAATAAACTAGAAAAAAAAGCGCATTTATATTCTCCAGATTTTGTTATCCCAGCCTCCATACAAACCAACAAAACTCCCAGTACTTGTTCTAAAGACATCTCTATAGTATACAGTCAATACATAGCCGTTTCTTTCCAGTGATATATTGAATCCATTGGATCAAGGTATTTCAAGAGCAAATAGTTATGAGTAGAGCCTCATGGTATTACAGTCACACCGAACTTTGTTAAATAAAATTGAAAAAAATGATAAAATTTTATACCTATTTCAAAAAAAGAATCTACATTTCTCAACACATCATTAATCAAATCAACATGCCAACTGAAGAAACTGAGAAAAACACTCGTGAACCATATATGGAACGATCACTTGAAAAATACTTTGGAGTTTTTTACCTCTCAAAAGCCAATCTTTCACTTCGTAAGATTTCAGAGCTTGTTGAGATAAGTATTCCTAGTGTGCAAACGATCAAAAGACGAATCAAGCTGCATGGTAGTCCATTACCTCGAACATCAACTGGTGCTCCAAGAAAAATTGATGAGAGAGCAGAAAGACACTTGGAAAGAATTATACGGGAGGATCCATTTGCCTCGTATAATCAGCTCAGAACGGAATTAAGCAACATGGAGATCAATGTCTGTAAAGACACTTTAATTGCATCTGTCAAGCGGCTTGACTTCAAATCTTGTGTTGCTGCACATAAGCCTCGCTTAACAGAAAGACACAAGAAGAATAGACTTCGCTGGGCCAAAGAACGAGTGAACTGGACAGACGACCAATGGAATAACGTCATTTGGTCTGATGAGTCTCGTTTCTGCTTGAACAGTAACGATTGTGGCAAGCGAGTGCTCCGAAAAGTTGGAGAAAGATATGAAGAAAGGAATACCATGTCAACAGTGAAGTGGGGAGGCGGTGGCATCATGGTTTGGGGCTGCTTTTGGGGTAAAGGATTTGGTCCTTTGAAGATTGTCAAGACGGATTCCGTAAACCAAGATGCATATGTAGATATTTTGGCATCTACATTCCATCCTTGGTTTAAAACCATTACCGAAAGTGAGGAGAGAGACTTCATCCTTCAGGAAGATGGTGCAAGCTGCCATACGGGTAGATATGCTCGATGGTGGAAGGAGACTCATCAGATCAGGGGATTTGAGTACTGGCCAGCTCAAAGCCCTGATCTGAACCCCATTGAGCATATATGGAGTGCTCTTGAAAGGCAGGTTGAGAAGAGGAGAACCTCTATCAACAATCTAGATGATTTGGAGGTAGCCCTACAAGAAGAATGGGCGAGGTTGGGCATCGAGTATGCAAAGCGTCTAGTTGGGAGCATGCAAAGAAGATGTCAAGCGGTGATTGATGCCCGTGGTGGTACAACAAAGTACTAAAAAAAACTATTTTTTTTTCAACATTTATAAAATATATATAATAACCTTTGTTTCTACAAAATATAAGAGTTCTAGCTATTTTATTCATAGAGTAAATACTTCTTGAAAAAGGTGTATACCTATTTTTGAAATTGCTTGAAATTTATTTTTATTTAACAATAATCGGTGTGACTGTATTAGGCAAGTGTTATACAGAAAGGCATACTTGTTAATAGCCATAAATGAAAAATTATCGTCTTCTGATACATGATTATCGTATATGTCTGCACAAAAATTTGAGATTACTCTCTTGCTGACTAATATCGGTGACCAGCCACTAAAATCTCACACAGAGAGTACTACTGATATCGGCCATTTTCAATTACCAGTAATGAACATAGAGTATCCTTATTGAGTCAGACCAATTGTTAGACAGGTAAGCTGGCACTGTATCTAGTATAATGGTTGAAATATATAGTTTAAACATTACAAACCATTCTTTCGATCTAGTATTTCAGGCATAACGTCTATTTGGTTAGCATTGCATAGGATTGAGAAATATACAAGGTCGAAACGGTGATGAACACAGCTAAAAGTACTCTATAGTTGTCAGTCAAAATGTTCTTTCTACTGCCACTTATGTGTATACTACTATTGGTTTATCTTGATATATACTTGCTAATTCTCGTATATTCAAACGTCGAAGTAAAAAAAAACAGGTTTAGGATGCAAAGAGTCTATATGTTTGAATATGTGCTTGTATTGCAGTCTAGTTACTTTCTCCCCATGTACTTTAACCAACTATAAGCACCGTTCTCCTGATCTGCGTTTGCTTTAATTAATTAATCTCATTTCATTTGAAACTGATGGCAATGATGGAAGATTAAAAACTTTTGATACAGCTAGAAACTGATAATATTTTCACTACAAAAAATAATAATATTAGCCTTAAAGGACTATTGGATACATGTAGGGAAAATATCAAAAATATTGGACGGCCTAGACTCATCCACAACGATATTTTTGAGGGTTTTTACGAAATAATATATCAATATGGTTCCAATTAATGTTATATTTTATCTAAAAACTCGTGGAATATACATATTGGCTACATCAACAAACACGCAGCAGTCTCTGCCGTAGTATTAGAAATATTAAACTTGATAATAATCACTTGGCCAAGCTGTCAAATGTATTTGATGGCTTACATACCGTAGTAAATTTAATTTTAACCTTGTCTTCAACTGTACATTAATATTATCGAGCAGTTGACATTATACATAGCTCTAGTTTTATATCATATTCTCTTTGCCGTAAAATTATCTAGAAATATCACAAAAAAGTATAAACATTTAAATCAATATTTTTCAATCTAGAGACTAGATATCGCTTTAGCAAAAAAAAAAACAAAACAAAAACTTGTCTGGCCCGATGGAAACTGTAGTCAATATCAAAGCTTTATTGATTTGTATATAGTGATATTTTATACAATTTCAGTGTTATCAATGTTATCAGAATTAATTTGTATAAAGTGGTACCTGACCTACAGGAATACTGCCCTGGAAGACAAGAATGATAAGAAGTTCCAAAAGTACTCGGAGATGTTTATTATCTTAATAACTTTTAATATAATTAAAACCTAAAGGAATCACTCTACAGAATGTACTTTATCCAATATATAACCATATTTTGCTGCAATGCATCTAAAGAATAACACAATGTCCTACCATTTTTTTAACAATCCAAAGAAATCATAAAGGTATTCTCTTGAACTCTGTAGAGTTACAAAGAAGATTGACATACACTTGTGATTTTGAATGTTATTTTGTAGTTTGCCTTGAAAGGACCATAATCATTTCAAATAAGCACACACACACACACACACACCAGTTAAACTCGGCATTTTATAAAATAATTGGGTTTGGGCTGGTCAGACATGCAATCTCAGGCATAAAGACCAATTTACAGATATTTTTACACTTGATATTAGGCTCTACACACTAGCTTGTACTTTATAATAGAGCATGGTGTATATTACCTATAGCTTCCTAACTTTTATAAAGGCATCTTGTAAAAATGAAGCTTTATAGAGCATACTTTAACCTTGGGGACCTAACCTTACATATCGTTTTGAGATACAAAAAAAAAGGCCATTTTTAAAAAGTTTAATATGAATAAATAAATAAAGGCATTGCATCCGCGGAAAGAACTTTTGTGCGAAACCGGCAATCTTGAGCAATCCCAGGCTTTATATCAGTATATTTTTTACTACTTTTGGTGGCGTATTATCCTTTCTCAAAGCTCCAAAAAAAAGAGAGATCATCGAAACAGGTTTAAGCTTGTAGTGAGTTACAATTAAATGAGAAGCAAGGGCTCATGTTGAAGAAAAGTCCAAGGAATCTTGAGTCCCAGGGCATATGAGCACATTTCTCGTATACCTAAAGTAAATGGTCAGATAAAATGTGGTTGGATATACACTATTCTTTTGCATGATATTAAACATTGTCTTTTATTGGGAAGCATAGCTGGATAAAAGAGAAACGTTACAAGGATACATAGACCCCTTTGAAGTTTTGTAAAACAAGGGACTCTATTTTCCATCTTGTCTGGACAGGGCTGAAGACTACCAAATATAGATAGACTGAATTGGACACATTGCTCAATAAATACTAACTTGATCATTGCTAATGAGACCAAGAGAATCATTGTATTTAACGTATAATACACCATTATATTTGTATGCTCATTTTAAAGGCATTGGAGGTATAAATCACAAAAAGGGCCAGCCACCAGGGACCAAGATGGTGTCACTCTATATTACAAATATATACAAGCAAACTTCCAGTCTGGGGGATGATATATGAAAAGAACATGTCGTAACAGACCAATTCTTATCATTATTCCTTTGCATGCCTGTTTTTACTCTACTTTATAAACATTCAATATCACCCATTTGAAACAATGAACAGATAAATGATAGATGGGACCCAACAGAGTTCTTTCTTTTTTTTTAATATAAATATGGTCTCAAAGGCCTATACATTTTAGCCGTAATTATCTTTATAAACATATTAGCATGACAATCAAATATTGGCCATGATATCCAATAGACCAATTTAGTACCATCATTTGTATGTATATATATATAAAACCAAGAGTTTCCTAGCAAACGTACCCAGACAAGCCTAGATAATAAACACTGCTCTTTTTTTTAAAAAATAAATAAATTGATCAAGGAGACAATATGTTGTATTCAATAGGCACTAATATAGCCCACTCCAACTATTGAATTCTATATAAAATAAAATGTAATAAAAATATCCAACACCAGGTCTATCCGCAAACTCTAGTCATTTCAATCTCAGTCATCTTGGTGCTGTTTACTTGATGATTTTTTTGTTAGGCTGATTCTTTTTCATCTTGGCAAATAATTGTGACAAGATAACCTCTATTTTTTTTGCTAATAATGTCCTCTCCACCTAATTCAATGAGTGATCTTGGTAAGAAAACAATCCATCCTACGCCCAATTCACCTCTTGTACTTTTGTCAAAAAGACCAATTCAAACAAAACCCGCAACATTCTCAGTTGTACCATAGACGTCATTTTATCATATTTATTAAATAAGGATGCTTTTATGCAAATAATTACTAATATTGAATCTAAATTACTTATCAATCTCGATTCATCCATCATCTAAAGATGACGCTGCATCCAACAAAAAAAGAGAACGCGCCCAATCTGTAGAACCAGCACCACCACATGTCGCAGAGGTAGGTAGAACACAATGAGATTTATTATGTGATAAAGTACTAATGCATTGAGAATCTATAGATTGAAGAGAAGAACATTAACGTATCCGCACCAAAGAAGACGTGGGTCACTTGGATAAATTATTGAATTTTTATGTACATAGTTCAGATATTATATATATTGACGGTCAGGCTTAAATTAGAAAACGCGATGAGCCTTCTCCGGCATCCGTGAGCACCATACGCCAAAATTTGAAAGACATGACAACATCTGATAGCACAGGAAAAATGATGTCTGCATCCAGCTCAATTGATGGAGACGACGAGCCTATGCGAACGATCCTTGAGGAAGACAATATCATCGAGGACGCTTCAGTGTGCCATTCGAATGACAAGAAACGGACAGCAGCGGGAGAAGAGCAAGTGCAGAGCGAAAGTAACGAGGAGAATGGTGGTGTACCAAGCGGTGACTCGGAAGAAAGCCAGTCATTGCCCAGAAAGAGAGTTACAAGACGTGCATCTCAGTCTGAAGATACACCCTCGTCTCAAACAGGCTCGGCAGGAGACAGCCAAAAAAGCCCATGCCCTGAAGAAGAGGTAAAGAAGGATAAGGATCCCGAGTATATGTCCAAAGTCATGGCTCTATTTGGCGGTAAGGGTGATAGCGATGACTGGGGCGAGTTTGCCGAGGAACCAGAGAAGAAGGAGCCAAAGATACAGAGTCCTGCAGGAAAACCGAAATATGCTTTTGGAACCTCTTCTGGATTCGGCTCAAAGGGCTGGGCTGCTACACACCAGACAGCCCCAACCTCTCAAAAGGTAACTTTTAGTAATTTATCAGTTGGAGAGACCGTACTGATGTGGACTGAACAGTCTGCTTTTGGGTCTAATACCGCCTCTGCCTTTGGTGGATTCTCTCCTCCAACCACACCTCTCTCTTCATCAAAAGCAACACCCACGTTCGGCTCATTTGCAAAGGCATCGGCATCTCCCTTTGCATTGGCTGCAGCAAGTGGTAATAACAATGCACTCTCAGCATCACCCGGATCTTCCGTATTATCGTCTGCCAACAAGCACGACACAAAGTCAGAGGAGGGTGATACAGAAGAGGATCAAACAGAGGGTGTGTGTGAGGGGTCTGATGCGTTGAGCACTGGTAGCTCTGCATTTGGTGAGTCCAATAAGCCAAGGGTCTCTATTGCCAAGCCAACAGAAGGTAAGATGATAAAGATGAGAAGGATAGAGTGTGCTAAGGGTTGTCTACAGTCAAGACAGGCGAGGAAGACGAGAAGACGGTATACCAGACCAAGGCCAAGTTGCTTGCATTGGATACACAGTCAGGAAACTGGAAGGAGCGTGGATCTGGTACACTCCATATCAACATGAAAAACACAAACCAGAATGGAGAGTGCCGAACACGTCTTGTTATGCGCGCAGACTCTGTATATAGAGTCATCTTGAATCTTGCCCTGTTTCCCGGGATGAAGGCCTTTATCATGCAGGAGAAGTTTGTGCGTTTTGCTGGATTTGAGACCGAAACCAAAGAAAACGGAGAGACCGAGGCTGTTTTGGTCAACTATGCTCTTAGAGTAAGTATGATTGCTGAACAAGTTCTTTATTAACCCTTTCCATAGGTCAAAGATTCATTAGCAGCGCAGGAACTATGCGACTATATCATTATGTGCATTCCCAAGGAATCAAAAACATTGGCCGGCCCCTAGCAAAACCCAAAAGAATATACACATATATATATATATACAATTATATTCAACCTTCACTAAATTACCAAAACGCCTATTTCTAGAGGACCTATTCTTGTTCTTGTTCTTGGGCCAGAGCAAGAAAACCAAATAAAGAAAAGATGCTGTGAATGAAGAAGCCAAAGGGCCACAATTGAGCTAGCCTTGTCTGCCTTGTCTGCCATGGCCTAGTGTTTTTTATTATCTTATTAGTTCAAGTCTCCAAAGAATAAGGAGTAATAAAGCCTATCCATTGCAACCCATCAAATACCCTTTAATCTGCTTTTGGTATAATTCTCCAAACAATCTTCAAGCATTTACATATGCACACCCAGAGCTTCACTCACGTGATAAGCGTTCTGAACTGGGAAGCTGGCCCTCTTGCAGTCCCTATAAATTCCAGCCAATGTATAGCTTGCATACTAGCGCTATTTTCTTTAAGCCCCTTGTTAACGAGACGCTGATCTGCATTCCTGTTGTTTATATCTTTAAGCAACGACTCTTCTGGATATGCGCCTGTCCTCAGCACACGACAGGCCCTTTGGGTCATCAAAGTTCTCTTCTAGACGACAACAGACCAGTGGAACCGATCTACCACTACGAGGAATCCACATCAACATCAGTTCAGATCCCTTTCAGCATCGGATACCTCCTTACTTACAGCGTCTATGGCAAGAGAGCAAAATACGACGACATTTGTCCCTTTTTCGGATCCGACTTCAGAGACGTTACCAAGAGTCATCACCACTTGAAATAGTGACATTATCTCTAGGAATCTTCTTTGCAGGTCTATTTCTATTGCTTCATGTTGGTTTTTTCAGTGGAAAAAAGTACCAAGATTGGCAGCAGGATCATTATGGTCGTCTTGAAGAAGTTGATTTGCTGGAGAAAATGTATCCTGATGACGGTCGGTCACTCACCACGGCCATACTGCTCTTCAAGCCGTCCAGCCAGTCTGCTCTCCAACAAGAAACCCAAAATATAAAGCCCATTCTCGAGCAATTGTGCCAATACGATATGTTTGGCATCATCGTTGTCTGGAACAACAATCCAGAAGTTAATATCACAAAAGAGGTATATAAGTTGATCTCAAGGGTCCTATTGGGATTTTATTCTCACGATACAATAGACAATCAGTGCTTCTGGATGTCTGCCTAGCAAAATCTCCATCTACAATTCACCAACCAACATGCATTTATCCGCACGATATATAGCCTGTGCATCTGCAAAGACACCGTATTGTTATTTTCAGGATGACTGTGGTTCAGTGCGCCATTTACGTAGTCTGTATGCAAACTTTCTTCGAGCGCCCAGTCTTATCCACGGAGAGTCTTGGAATGCTCAAGGGTACGCTGATTCTCGATGGAAACAATGCTTTATGAATGAGGGTAATTTGGAATGTGGGTTAATAGGTTTACAGAGTATTTAACCCAGCCTATTAGATGTTCGGCTCCACACTTGCTACCTGTCAATAGGAGCGGGTACCTTTGTATCCAAAGCAAATGTAGAGTCGTTTTTAAAAGCCTCTGAAAAAGACAAAATCGAGGATCAGTTCAAGGACATGTATTTCATGTCCTACATAAATAAGGAGCCTTATCAACTCCAAGGCTCAGAGAACAACAAACCTAACCCCAATATCCTCTCCCCAGCTGAGAAGGAGCACATGGTAAGTACAATTAAGCAGACAAAAATCCTATTTTCTTATAGTGCCTCTTGGGAATTTGTTAGCAAAAAGGTTTAAAGGCAGTATATGAACATCTACATAATGTAGACAGGTCTTTAGAGGAAGAAAATCCAACCACGTATAGACGCCACGCAAGGTAAATATATACGCACGAGTCACCAATACCATGATGCTTAACCTTTATAAATCCTCAGGTCGCCGTGCCAAGACGATCGTTGTTTATTCTTGACAAATGTCGAGGTCTTGCCTGATCCCAAGTTGTTTTCCTATTATCCACATATCGATATTGGCACCTTTGAGAATATGCACAAAGATTACAATGATGCCAGCCAATTCATCTCTCACGCCTATTCCAATGCTGTTGATGGCAGTGACAAGACATCATGGAAAACAAGCCAAAGTAAGTTTTTTTTGAGGGGGAATTCACTTGGATCTTATTGACCTGGTTGTTGTATTCTAGCCATCAAAACCGGCGATTTTATAGGACTGGATCTCTTGATGCCCATGCGGATACCTATCAAGTACCGTTTCTTGGTCCGTCATCCTTACATGTACCGCAGATCACTCAATCTTCAGATATCTTTTGATGGTGTTATTTGGGTAATGTGTATGTTTTGGCTTGGTTTGTAATGCTTATACGTGCGTATATACAGATTGATATCCATCCTGCCCCTACCATTGAATGCACTGTATTCGAAGGAGACATGGGTGATAGTGATCCATCTCTTCTAGAGTGTCGATTTGTAATAAGTGAGACTGGATACCGCTTCATTCGCCTGGAAAGTAAGCACGACATGGACTTTGCGTATGAGGTCTATGATTTTTCATTCAGTGCCAGAGTCAAGAAGGACACAAATGGACAACTTCTTGATATTGGAATCGATGACGGTGTCGTGTTTGTTGAAGAGCGAGAGGAATACAACCCTTATCTAGATAATACCACCGATCGATAGATGTATATTTTCCCTGTTATCTCATCCCTTATCCTATATTAGTTTTTTTTTGTATTTCTTCTCTTAGAGCGAACGCCAGTGTCTGATATTCTACACACACACACACACACACACACACAATCAGTCTGAGTGATCCGGTTAACTCGTCTATTTAGGCTTTCGGTTGCCTAAAGAGCTAATACCCGTTTAATTATCTTGAGTATTGTATTGGGAACATAATTGATAGTGCTTTGGGTACATTGAAACGCAAATGTCATGTAGATATAAAGACAAAAACAAGGAAAAGAAATGGGCTAAATGAATGTCCAATACAGATGAGTGATATTTGATTGATTGGAGAATACTTGATGCGTAACTGAGTAGATAGGTTTAATACTAAAGTGTAGAGTAAACATTTGCATTAGTATATGGGCGTATTTGATTTTTTTTTTTAAAAAAAAACAATGAGAAACCCCGGATATTTTCCATAGACAGCTGTGCATTAGGTTAAAAGTGTTCTTTTACGAGTAAATCGGATTTGCTGTACTTGATAAATATATCTACTTTATAAAACTTATGAATAAAACAGCTGGCTTGGATATATACCACAACAAAATCCAAAGGATACTTTTAGTTTGAACTATCAACCTATAGTACCTACTGATAATAATCTTCTTTGAAGTCAATCTTGTTATAAATAATACTGGAAAATACATTTTAAAAAAAAAACATTATAAAAAAAGTTATAGTAATCTCTATATCTTTCTCAAACAGAAAAGACGCTACACTTAAGATTTTGTGCGATAAAATTCAGTTGGGCCGTAGATATAGAGTAGGTCATTTTTAACAAATTCAAACTGTTGATGTACTTTTTTTATTTATTATTAAAATACTTACATGTTAAACCATGTCAAAAAATAAAGTCGGTAGACTTGGTTGTTTATAGCCATTTACAGGCTGATATTTACCTTGGAACATTTCTGCAGTATCCTCTTGTGCCAAACACAGTGACGAAAAGGAATACATGTGTCTATTTTTACTTTATATTCTTTGTAACCTACATACTCTAATGGCATAACTTAAAGTTATATATGCTATAAAAACATGTGTCTGCAAATTCAATAGTCCTGGTAGCTTGCCAAATTCTTGGAAATAAACATGTATGAGGGTGGTGTTATGTATACTATAATTACATGGGTAGTAATAATAATAATGAAAAAACCAGTCGGACTATATAGAAACACTCAACCTGCCTAGGAACCTCAAATCTATTAAACATTGACTGGATTTGTTCAAGAACATTTGTAAAAGATTGGAGTCAATCAAACCTTCATTATAACATAGCCATAAAGTCCATTATCCAAAAAGCACACCTATATAAAGCTATATAGAAGGAGGGCCTTGTAATATATAATTTCAATTCCTACCAGACACCTTTTTAAACGCAAGACAAGAATCGACATTTCTGTACATTTTGGATCAGTATCATATCTCAAAGAGCTCCAGGACGAAATTTGAATGGCCTTTGCACTTGCGACAACAAATAACGCGTGGGTTCCAATACGTGTAAAATCAATTGCTCTACATATAGAGATTTCTCAAGCTGTGAAGTTTATTCAAAGTGGTATTTTGGGCGCGTAAAACATCCCACGTACGACTCGTTTTCCTGTTTTTTTTTAGTGAATTGTAATGAATAGTTAATTATTGTTCTTGCAGACATCAGATTGAT
The DNA here is from genome assembly GCA_022702545.1 of Phycomyces nitens. Classification (NCBI taxonomy): domain Eukaryota; kingdom Fungi; phylum Mucoromycota; class Mucoromycetes; order Mucorales; family Phycomycetaceae; genus Phycomyces; species Phycomyces nitens. The sequence continues at coordinate 1,056,048 of JAHRBC010000001.1, forward strand.
CAGATATTGCGTCGACTGGAGGGCTATAATGTTGCTTTTGTGAATTTAAAGCGTCTGTCGAAAAGAAGGTGTTTTCATTGGAGTCTCGAAGGTTTGATTTGTTTGGACATCGTTCTTGAGGACTGTCTTCATTGTCGTTGTCCTGTAAAAAGGTTGATTCAGAATCTGGTGCCGAATCTGTGTGGAACAAAAGGGGATCTGATGTGCTACTGGCCATTGACAGTTGGTCTGTGCACAGGATAGAGAACATGGGATCAGAGCAAGTGTTTTTATCAGCGAGAGGAGTTGATGTACATGGGGTGTTTTTGGACAGTGTCGAGTATGGCTTGGTGGTGCGGGATAGACCTTGGGATTTACAGATAGAAGTAGGTTGGTGGGTTGGTGCTTGGCGGTTTCGTTTGAGGTCTGTTATTGAAGCCTGGTCAATACTGGTAATTTTATACTTGTGACTATCGGTAGTGTGTTTGGCGGATAATTTGTTGGATGGTTTTGATAGTTGTTTTAAAGGAGCTGGTGACAAGGATCCCAATGTTCGCTTTTGGAATTGAGATGATTTGTTTTGTGCGAGGTTTGATCCTAATGATAGGGAATTTGATCCAATTGTCTGTTTGTCTTTGCGTACAGAAGCTGATGTCGAGGGTTCATCTCTCCAGACTTTTATTTGAGAGCCAGTAGGAATAGGTCTTCCAGATGGAGGTCGTAATGGTACACCAATATTCGGGCCAATGTCTTTGAGCGGTGATCGCAACTGTCCACCTAATCTTTTGTCTCTTGGTTTTTGTCGTACATGTTCAGTTTCGTCTATTGTATTTTCGTCTGTACGTTTTCGTGGCTCCTTTATAGGGATAGCACTCTTTTCAAAATATTGAGTTATCTTTGCGTTTACCAGATGATGGGCTTCCTGGATTGGAGTGCTCATGTCAATGTCAATCTGGTTTTAAGCTAAGGTTTATTTAATATCCAGGAGACACACCAGGCAGATGCGATTATACCAAGACTGGAGGACAGTCACTGTTGTTCAAACCGCGTTTATGTCAACGTCAGTCTTTTTGGCTCTGGATAATATAGTACATTTCTACTTCAAATCTGGACATTGGTATTTTTTTTTGTGTGGGCGAATTTAAATTTAAACCCAGACAATTTTCTTGCCTTTTTTGGACAAAATGAAAATAAAATTGCAGGTCGTTACAACTCCAATCCTTGCTGCATCTACCTGTTACTTTATTATATATATTATATATTATAAAACGCCGCACACCAGTTTTTCTCCCTTTATTTGTACATACGATATTATTATCGTCTTGGAAAGATATAAAGACATGCTATAGGCGTATATATATATATATTAGATACATGGCTATTAGAAAATGAGCATATATAAAAGCTCCTTTCCATGTATGCTGGTTTTTATTATTATTATTATTTTGTTTCAACTGATTAGATTTCTATAGTTTATATATTTAACTAGGCAATAAGGGTTACTTGACTATCCGCTTCACATAATGTTGATGAGTCAATTGTCACTCTTCTCGTTATATCAGCCCTACAGAGAGGACTAGACGCAGAAATTATAAGCATTAGAGATTAACAGCATGTTTATAGAGTACCCCCAATAAAAAAAAAAGAAAATTACCATATCTCCAAAAACTTTGCGCATTCTTTACCTACGCCTCCATGGCGGCAGGGCATAAAGAGAATGTTCTTTGGCTCACTAAAGCAAATGGTACACAGAGGTCCATCCCAATCATCTTCACTCTCCTGGTTTTCTATATTCTCATTATCCAAATCAGACGATGAAAGACTACTGCTGCTGATATTCTCTGGCAAACATCTATTGAGACCGCCACTCTTTTGTTGAAGGTCTGGTGTTGGAGGACGGTACAATGACCTTGACATGAGTGCACCCTGGTTTCGCTTTATGTACCCATTAACGCGTCGTCTAAAAGCCTTGTCTGGTCTTCCCGAATCGTTCATGCCCTTGAACTTTGTTCGCAGAGGAGGAGGAAACATCCATGGCCGATCACCAAAATTCAAAAGAGCATGCTGATGTGTTGTCATGCTTATGGCAGGATAGAGACCAAGACACTTTACTGTCTTTGGCTGCGGCGAAGAAGTCTTTAGCTCAGACAACGACCTAAAAGCCCTGCTTTTACATGGTCTTCCTGAGTTCAAAGATACTGAATTGTTTTGGGGGAGGTCGACGAGGACATTATTGCTTGTCACTGGAGAATCAGTGTCTGTTGGCCAGTTGGGGCGTTCAAATTCAATTGTCAGACCTATATCACGCCCGTTGATAAAGAATGAACAGAGCCCGTTGTCGAGGTCCAAGAAACTTCCAACAACATCACCAGCCTTGCAACGTCTCTTCTTTCTGGTGGGAGGATATACAGCAGATCCATTAGCCTAGAATTTCAGGAAAGTTTAGTTGAAACGGCTGGATAATAATAATAATATTAATAGTTAGATCTTACCCATACTGCGGTACGGTAAGTATCAAATGCAAATCCATTCTATAGGAAACAAATAAATGTCAATATAGCCAAAAGTCAAATCAACAAAGATACCTACGCAATCATCACCAACTCCATGCCCTTCCTCAGGTGAGAAGCGACAATTCTTTGTGGCCCAGCCAATTTGCATTATTCCACCACTTAGAAGGAGAGTTTCATAGTACCACTTTCCAGTCTTGACAGAGGCTGTACCTCTGACAGATTCAAAGTTTGGACGGTCGTTTCGAATCTATTATCAGGATTGATAAGCAATGTTATACAAAAAAAGGGGGGGTACATCTCTCTCTATATAAAAACCTCTAGACAGTTGCCGCCTATCTTTAGGTGGGGTGTGCAATCAAACGGATTCATCATGATATTCAAAGTAGATATGTTCCAAGAGCACATTGCAGGTAAGACCTAGTATAAATCATCAAGATAATATTAGAATTCCAAAACACATGGATTGGCAGGTATGTATACACTTCATACCTTTCTCTCGGATTCATCCAGGGCGCTCGCTAAATAATTAAGATTTTAGATACATTCTCTGTATATCCTTGTAGCAAACATACCAAAAATATTGTCAAAGGACCACCGAGCACAATGGGCAAGCTGCGAATACTTTATCCATGATTCACGCAAAGGACCTTCTGGTGGAATGGATCCTCTATCAAAACAATATGTTGCCGAGAACAAAGGCTTGTTGGCTTTGGAACTTTCAGATTCCCTAGCCATTTTGGCCAATTTTGAACCCTGCGAGCTAGGGACAGGATAGGGCGACGAAAAAGTATCTTTGAGAATCGGTTTGCTGGCGTCCTTTTTGTAGATATCATTTGGAGTCTGTGGTCTCAGAAAAGAACCGACTTCTTCGGGTGGTCTATTTGGATTATCGTCGTCTCTCAAGCAATAATCGTCATCTCTGAGCGCTGTATTGATGCTTTCAGAAGAGGGCCCATCCTTTTTAGAGTGAGGATTCCCGACAAAAAATTTGGTCAAATTGACTCTTGCTCCAGAAAAGGTACTGAGACATTGTTTTAATGTACGTGTTAATTTATCAGCATTATTCGGGGCATTCTTTGAGCTCGGTGAAGGTCCTGGTGAAAGAGGAAGATGTGCAGTTTCCGAACCGATCTTTCTTGTAAAATTTGAATCGACCTCATACAAGGATTTCTCGTAAATGTGCTGACAGGCGTCTTCGCATTCACGGATGACAGAGAGCAAGATAGAACAGACATCGGCTTTGTGATTCAAGATGGCTTTCTTGATCCCACCTATAATAATAAAATTAATTAAACTCGTACTTTACACATACACAACAACAACAACAACAAAAAACTAAGCGGTTTTACCAGTGATTGCAAACTTTTCAAGTGCAAGTAGAGTAAAGAGGCGAACTTTAAGGTCTTCCTCTGGATCTGCCAGTAGTTGGAACAATAGTTCTCCAACCTCTTCTTTCCATATAGAAAGACACATATCTCCTGCAAATTTCTCAGCTAAAAGTGACCATATGATAGTCGCATTTAGCTTTGAGGTGGTATTAGCACTCTTTCCTTTGGCTGAATCAGATCTTGTGCTAGTACGATTCGCTTTTCTCCAACGAGATGGCAATGGAGAGGTTGGTTCTTGGTCGGTGTTTGAATCCGTAACCAGGGAGCTGGATCGATCATATCCAGATATAAGGGTCATCATATAGTGGTGTATGCGCCGTGGTGGTTTCAATTGAGAAATGATGACGGGTGAAACGAGAAACATCGTGCTCTTTGAGTGCAGTGAAGCGCGGTCAATTATATGACTAAGGAAGGCTAAAGAAACCGGACTTTCTGGACTAAGAGAATTCACCATGGTAGATATAAATGCGATATAACCCGAGCCTATCCAATGAATCTAAAACATTAACCTGTGTACAAACCGAGTAACGTTATGTCCATTTCTTACTGTCACACGCCAGGCCAAAAAGAGTCTCAAGAGATTGGACCATTTGCCTTTCACGATCATACTGTGAAAGCGAAGGCAGTCTAAACCCTTCTTCCTCTGCGCCAACTGGACGAGGAGGTTGTTGGGTCTGTCGTGCTTCTTGAAAAGGGTTATTTACACGCCTACGCCCTATAGAAACACGGCGTGTGGTCTCTTGAGTACTTTCATCCACCTGGTTTTGGGCAATAGTGATGACTTTCTTCCAAGATCGCTCGATAGTCCGAGTTAGACGGACGCTTATCGTAGGAAGAGCACCGTCGATACTGGACATTGAGTTGGCGAAGACTTCTCCGTCAAGAATGAATAAAATAGATATCGATTAAGTTGGCTGTAGTAGGCTTTTTGTCGACTGGTTGTAGTTTCAGTGGTTTGCAAATAGGAACAGTGATGAGCAACGACAAATATTTTCTGCAGGGATCTTCTAGAGACAGAAATACGTATAGTATAAACGTATTTGTGTGGAAGAAGGATCAAAACATAAATAAAAATAAATAAACAAAATAAATAGATAGCCAAAGGTTGACTTGTCACTGAAAGGTGCCCAGTTTAAAAAGGGCCGACAAATGTCTTAATGTCATGGAAAATATATTGCATAATTATGGATGACCGGGGCTCAATTGTGAAATGATATGCTAATCAATAAAACAATTTTGTTTGTTTGTCAGTGATGCAATTTAGTCCTTGTCTTTGAACCTATTGCACTTGTTATCAAAGACCTCTGGGATTTCCTGAAACTGTCGCAAAGGACTTGTTTGCCAAACATAGTGTTGATACCAAAGTTATTAATTCAATGTCATCAAGAAGCATTTTTGGGCTAAATTTGGGTGGAGCCAGATAAATGAGACATTTAAAGAAATAGGCTCGCTTTTATAAGGTATTTACGTCTAGATAAAGCAGTTTCAATATGTAAAAAGCACATAAAAGGTGACAACTATATATTTATATATCAGGGTGTTCGCAGAGCTTCATGGCATTAAAAAAATGGGATATTTCACCTATCTATTGGCACAACTGACATTTAAACCCTGGTATTTTTTGGCATTTAGCCCACCACGGTCTGGTTTGACCTATTGCGTAAAATAACCTAGGATCACAAACATGCTTCATTAGGTAGATGTAGATTATCAGACTACGATAAGCATGGGTGGCTTTAATGGTCAATACCAATCAATGTATGATTTCAAAATATGCATATATGAATATCCGGCAAATATGCTTTCAAGACGAAACAATCGCGGAGGTATACTTGGGTTTTACAGGTCTTAAAAAAATCTTTATCAAGGAAAACAGCCCATATTTTATAACATGGCGTGCTCGAGACATTCAAAAAGTCATCCCTACGAACTACCCAAAGTTTGTAATCACAAATAAGCTTTACGTCGATCCAACCAAGCGCTGTCTGTAATATTCATATGGATTCAAACGATCATCAAACAATCCAATCATAATGTTTGTAAAATGATTGTGTATTAGTAAAGTGATAAAGTATTTACAGTTGAGCAATAATAATAATAGTAATAATAATAATAGTATCTAACACTACCAAAAATCTATTTACAGCAATGCCCTTTTAATTAGAAAACATAATACAAATAAGAAATTCCATGTCTCATCACTTTCGACCGGATCCTTATGTAGATTCTACAGCGTTTTCTTTGCGATCATTACAAAACGAGGTTCAAGGCTTTTCAGCCTGTAGCTCAACGCGACCAAAGACGATGATTAAGGACCAGATGTGTTTGATCACTACTATGGTTAGTAAACTCACAGGGTAATAACGGCTCCAATATACAGAGAAAAAGGCTATTATCGCATCAATGTTTGCCATTCGGGGGTTTATAGAAGGTTTAGAGTAATTGTGCTGTATCAGTTCCCACCAGGGGATCTGTATGCTTTATGGTATAAAACACATTATATTCGTATGTTCCAAATAGCCACCGTGCTTTCCTTTTTTTTCATTTTTAGCGGTAACTTCGTCGGGAAGATCTTGAAGGACTTTCCTCAGCTCTACGTTCATTATGATATCCAGGCCGTCTCCGGCCCAATCGATCACGCACACTGCGGGAACTCGGATCATCCATCATATATACTTGCCGCCGCCCTTCTTCAGATTCAGCTCCATTCCACCCATTATCCGATGGGTAAAAATTCTCATTTTCATTATGGAAATTGTCATAGCCTTCTTGTTGAGAATAATAATGATCTTGTGAGAACCCTGCGGCGGCCATGCTTGCAGGCATTGTAGGCAAGTCTCTCCAACCAGGAGATTCTACTGGGGATCGTTCAATAGACCATCTGCGATACTGAGAATATTCAAGTTCGACCTCGTTATGAGGCCCATAGTCAATAGGTTGAGGCTCAGTTACTGGGAAACTGGCCCTCTGGGGAGGCACAATAGTGAATCTGCTTGGTCTGATATTTTGCATTTCGCCTTCATATATGTTATTCATAATCCCAAGTACATCTGGTCTCACGGCAGGTCCCATATGCATACCAAGCCTTGGGTCTGGGACTCTCATGTTAAGCATACGAGGATCATGACCCATATTCTCATTTGGTTGCATATCAAATATCCTCTTGGCATACATCCGATGTCTTTGGTCATTTTCAATATTATCAAAGGAGATATTTCGCAAGCCAGGAGGTATTTGTTGAAAAGCACCGTTCATATCTTGAGGGTAACCACGCCAGCCATCCCGAAGTTCTGGCCGGAGACCTGGCTGAACACCACCATATTGAACATGTCTAATATCAGGCATACCATGTCTTGTATCAACTCGTGGGTACTCATTGGGAATAATAGGTGCTGGTTGTTGTGATGCTTGCTCACAGGGAGAAAAGCTCGGAGAGTATGCACTGCCTTCAGATGGCGGAGAAACATATGCGCGGTTTCTTGGAGGAGACACGCTTTGAAGGTGTTGTTGGTAAATTTCACTTTCTGCCATCCCTCTACCATGTATATCATGACCTTGCCAAGGAGCTCTAGATACTTGATTCCGGTGAACATCAAAGGTTTCTGAATGAGAAGAAGGAGTATTATAATACCCTTCTGCATTGCGAGCATGATTCCCTTGAGGATTTTTTTGAAGTGGAGATGCATTTCTGGCTTTATGCTCACTGGTATCTTTGGCATCAGTCTCATCATTAGCAAGCTTTGCTTTCTTGGATCCCTGTGGAATTTTGGATACAGTTGTGGTGGGGTTTGGATGTGCGTCCTCATTTTTTTGTATTGGCTCTATCGGTTCTAATGATTGTCTAGGAGTGCTTTGGGTAGACGAGGCAAGACTCACAGAACTGGTATCTGCTGGTTTGTCATGATATATTTTGGGGATATTTGATTCTTTGGCTGTATCAGGGTAAGGATCTTGGGCCTCTGAAGTATCCGAAGCATGCGAATCATTTGAAGATTGCGAATCATTTGAACCGTGCGAGCCATCTGAACTATGTGGAGCATCTGAACTGTGTGGAGCCTTTGAAGATTGCAACATATTTTCCGCATTTTCCTTGGGTTGGTTGGGACCTTGGATATCTTTATCCTCTTTATCATAAGAGGGTACCGTTTCTTTTGGTGTTTCTTGGGACACTTGGTCATTAGAAGAGTCGGGCGAGATTGTGGATGATTCGGCCAGTCGTTTAGGCAAAGGTGTCGAGTCGGGATTTTTCTCAACTGGCCTTTTCCACACACTCTTCTTGGTCTCTGTATTATAATAGTATACTTTGCCTATACTCGAGGTAATGGCCTTCCAAGGATGCGGTAGTTTTATGTTTGCAGCCTGTGGATCTGGGTTGGAAGGCTTCTCTTTTGTAGTCTGGCCCAAGGTACTGAGTGCTTCGCGTCGGCTACTTTGCTGTGATGGACTGGCTTCCTTGCTTTGGATGGGTTCTGCAGATAAAGACCCATTTGTGTGTAAATCTTGTCGAGCTCGTTTATTATTTTGGAGTATTGGTGATAGAGAGTGGCTGGAATGTGGTTTGTCAAGATGCTTATGGGAAATGTCTGAGATGCCATCATTTTCTGCTGCCAAACAAGCAGTCCTTTTCTTGGGATGGGCTTCATCAGGGACCTTGATAGGCGCGGCCACTGGATCGGATTTGCTGGATGTTGGAGACGAGGTAATATTCTTTCCACGTATATCAGTATGAGGTGATTTTGCTGGTTTGGATGGTGCAGATAACCTGGGGTCAGTGGGTGGTAGGATAGTATTCTTGTTTGTCGTAGTTTGGTGCAGGTCCCACGAAAGGACTCTTGAATCCTTTACAAGCTTGTCAATGTCAGAGAGGGAGGGTATGGATACGGGAGTGTTTGTGTAGCTTGTTTTTGAAACGTAGGTTTGAGATATAGCAAGATTTGGTCTTTTATCGTGTTCAATTGTTTTTGGGGTACTCTTGAAAGGAGCCGATCTTTTAGCCATTTGGCGCCCCATGGTCTTTGGAAGAGAGTCTTGGGATGTGGGCGTATTATCCTTTGAATTGGATTCTCTTTCATATTCAACTGCACTCGGACTAGAGTTGCTCTGAGAACCGCTTTCTGATGTTTTCGAAGAAAGGTTTAGCCCAATGGTTGCTGCGGCTTCGTCTCTGGGATAATATTTTTCTTGACGAATGGTTGAATTGGATTTTACGCGAGAGGCTGTGGGTGTAGATTGTAAATGAACCTCTGCCTTGATAAAAGGTACTGGTGGGAAGTCTTTGGCAATCTCTGGTAGCTCATCATCTGTATCCATACTCCAATCTGGTGGCGTAATACTAGCTTCCCTGCTTTCAGCAGCATCAAAAAGAACCTTGATCACGCCTTCTTTATCATGAGACCGGGCTATTGCATTTCGTGGCGTAGAAGTTGGTGCTTTGGCGGGTTTCTGGTTTGGATCTTTTGAACGTGGTTCTGATTGCTTTGGGAGTTGATAATCTGTATTTCTGCTTTTCTCCGCCTCAGACTGTCTTGGTACTATGGGATTTTCATGTCGGGTCCTTGGAGGGCTACGACTTCTCCGTCTAGGGGGGACGTGTCTTGTAATCGTGTTTGTTTCTGGGTCGTATTGGCGGGTCTTGGAAGGAGAAAAAGATCTTTCTCTAGGCGATGAGTACGTATCGTTTCTGTCTTGGCGATAATTTGTATAAGGCTCTTCTCGGTGGTCTTTGGAAAGTCTTCTTTTTGGACTACTCATTCTCCTCTCTCTTGAATAGGACGGTCTGTACAGATCGTCGCCTCTTGATCTTCCCCAATATTCATTGGAGAATGATTCGGATGATCTGGTCGATGGGCGATTCTCTCTCCATTCAGATGTCGGTCTGGATGATAAAGGGTCCATGAGTCTTTCTTTTAGAGATCTATCAATCGTTGTTTCTTTGTACGAGTTCTTGTCGTCTTTTTGTTTTTTAGAGCTTGTTGCCATTTTTAGTATGTCTTTGCTGTTAGGCCGTTCAAATTCATACAAACTCTCTTTAGTTTGGCTACTAATGGTCAAAAGAAGAAGAAGAAGAAGAAGAGAGAGAGAGGTTGGGAGAGGAAGGAAGGAAAAAAGTTCTTTCTTAAAGCGGTTTATTCTTCATGTGACGTATGTCGCATTTATGTTCAGTAGCAGTAAAAGTATTGAGGCCATAAAAAAAATAAACCATTCTTATTAGTAATCTAATAAGTGACCTTGACACCCACAGCCACCAAGGCATAATTGAATTCTTTATGTTGGCCCTTGATATTTTTCATAGTGATTTTGCACGATTTTATATGTATTTGTAGGAATTGAGAATATTAGTTTACAGCCAGGTTTAAGCTGTATCTAGAGATCTTGTTGAAAGGCCGGACAAGAGGCATGGAGATTGTGCAGTTATTTGATCTCTTGAAGTATTTTATCCATACTTTCCAACCTCAATTGGCCTTTTTGTATTTATTTTTCAACAACAACAAAAAAGTTTTATAGTGGAATTGTACACATCCAGGTCAGTGGGTATCACACCACTGAAAAGGTAAAAAAAATAAAAAAAAACACTTAATAAACTCAGTATTCCCACCAATCAAAATCACATCACAATTGATAGTGAAAAGTGATTATAAGTGAGGCAGCTATACAAGAGAATAAATGAGGTACTGAATGCACCAAGAATAAGCTTAAAGAGAGATTTACTCTAGGGACTCGGACGATCCATCTATGAATCCCAATTGGACAGCATGGGAAGACCTGGATATCCAAATAGCTTTAGGAGGATGTAGACAGCATAGTCTGACAGTGGACGATCAGGGGGTGATGGGATGTGGTATGGGAAGTTTTATCAATTTTCTTCCCTAATGATCATGTGGGGTATATTTGTCAAGAAAAGGTTCAATAAATTTAAACGATATTACGTCAGCTTACGCTTACCCCCTACAAGGGGTTATTTCCGTCCTTTTATTAATTGACCACAATTTATAAAGTAATGTCAAAAATACTACCTTTCTTCTTTATCATTTTCAATTATTCTTTTGGTTCCCATGGGGATATACACTTTTAGTACGCCACTAGACACACTTGCAAGAACAAAAAAAAAGCCTTTTGGCTACCCACCACGAATATTTGTTGGATCAAAAACCAGGGAAAACAAATATAAGCACCAGCAAAAAAAAAGCAGCTTCCATTTTAAACATTGAGCAAAGGAGTAATTCCCTCGGCATTGTCAGCTATAGCAAATGAACTAATGTGAAAAGATTCCAGCATTGTCAAACTTGAACCATGTAAGCTTTGTTCATCGTCGACAATTAGCTTCGTTTGTCCAAAAATCAACGTGATATTCAAGGGCTTACTCACAAAACACACCTACAACGAAGCTAAAGTATAAACGCTGGTTTAAAGTACTCTCCAGAAATTATACAACAGTTGACGACATCATGCATAGTCTTTTACCTTTTGAAAATGACCATTCCTTTGAAAACTGTATTTCATACTTGGATAAATCAAAGTAGGAAGAAACAGATAAAAACGTCGATGGAGTAGTAGGTGCTTTGAATTACAGAAAAAGTAAAAGTACTGTATGTTTTTTTCTTACTCAAGCTAAACATCCTGTTATTATGCTGGGATCATAAAGAACAAAAAACCCCCGCGAGACTTCTTGGACTGTAATCTTATTGAGATAGCTGAAGTTCTGTTTGACGATACCGATGCATTAGTGTCTGATGGACAAGATTTGTGCGCGCCAATTATGAGCTGCATCATCTGATAACTTCTTTGGCCGTCGTGTAAATATGTTTGTGGCAGTTGGAGACAAATAGAACACAATCAGCCTAATGACAGGTTTTTGTAACATATTGTAGATAATCTATATATTTCGCTTGGATATTTATTTAATTCAATATTCTACTTTAGTTCAAGTGAGACCAGAGATAAATGGATCCATATATTCGAGTTTTAAAGTAAATAAAAATTCTATAGTATATATTATATATTAAGATATTATGTCTATGATCTAGGTCTATGGGTCTATAGGCTTAGCATGCTTGAATTCACATAACTAAAGTTGACAAAATTGAACTCATTGGAAGGATTCGAGGTATCAATAGGCGAACCGACCAAGGGCTCTTCAGTAAATGTAGTATCGAAATTCTATAAATCAAGGTCTATTAATGCCTAGAATTAGCCATCTCTATATACCCAATATTTACCTCTGCGGCTTCAGGATCAGTCTAATATTTAAAAATAACCAATTAATCCAACAGAATAAGGATACTGCGCACATTCTACTCACCACAACAGGCACAATTGGTGGTTCTAATTCCTGTCTTTCCAATGCTTTCCAATTGATTTTACGAAAGAATGGATGTTTGCGGATAGCAAGAGATCCCTTTGGTTTGGCACCCAAACGAGCATTAGGATTCTTACGAAGCAACTATTTAATATATATATATATATGAACTGTTAGTATTAGTATTTTTTAAAAATAAACCTCCTTTAAATCATACCTTTCCAAGTAAATCCTTTGCGTCGCTTGTAAAGTAATAGGGCATGTTGATCTTCTTTGAAAGAATAGAGTCAATAGTCTTTTGACGATTGTTCGAGCTAAATGGTGGCTAGATAAATATATTAATATCAAGCACCATACCATAAAGTGTACTCTCTTATTTACCGAACCAGTCATCATATCAAAAATCAAGATTCCCAAGCTCCACCAGTCTACAGTGTCATCGTAATGAAGACCCATGAGGATTTCTAAGGAGAATTCAATTCAGCTTCTCTCTATCTCGTAATGGCATGGGGTTGAATAGCCTTACCAGGTGCCATATACTCTGCAGTTCCACATATAGTGTTCGTTTTTCCATCTACAGGTACTTTAGATAAACCAAAGTCTGTCAACATAACATGTCCCTCGACATTCAACAGACAATTCTCGGGCTTAAGGTCTCTGTAGACGATACCAAGAGAATGCAGATGTTCCAAAGCAAGGACCAATTCTCCTGCATAGAATGCAGCCATTGACTCTGAAAACATGCCCTCTGAGAATAAAATAATGATTAATTGGCCTGCAAGCTTCATAATAAATACTGTTCACTTGCCTTGATCCAGATATCTAAACAACTCTCCACCTACAGCATATTCCAAAATCATGTGTAGATCCCGAGGTGTCTGGAAAGCATAAAATAGCTTTACAATGAAAGGATGCCGTACTTCTTCAAGGATCTGACGTTCAGTCTTTGCATGCTCGGCTGATTTTCCGTGAACAACAAATGAGGCCTTTTTCAGCACCTTCATAGCATAAAGAGCCGAAGACGATTGATGTTTGACCAAGAACACTTTGCCGAATCTAGAATTATCATTAATGAATGAATCAATGCCTTGAGTCGATCCACCTACGCTCCCTTTCCCAAAACACAAAGAGACTGGAAATCATCTGGGCCAACCTTTCCGAGTGTCTTGGATTCTTTTGCAGTAGATGCAACGAAATCCTCATCTAATGGAACTTCGTAGTTTTTGCCACTGTCGCAATTTCGAGGTGTCGGCTCATCGGTATCACTGTTGTAACTGCTTGGTGGATTCGAATCGTCTCCAAGCTTCAATCGAGCAAAAGAATTTCCAAGGCCCGATGGAAGCTGCATGGTATCGCCGTTTATAGCATCGGATAGAGAGCACGGACCAAGAAAGTCTTCTTCGAATTCGAACATTTAAAAGAGTGAGGAGAAGTAATGTAGGATTGGGTGGTTGAGGGCTATTTACAGGAATCCAGTACTGCTCACTCCTTTTCTATGAATCCGCAGCTGTTAAAGTGATGGAGGATGACGACAATAATGCATTTGATCTGAATGAATACCGGATAAAATGTATTACCGTTCAAGAGTGGCTTATACAACAAGGGTCGAAGAAATGATTTGGATACTAAGCTGGACTGATAAAGGCATATTGAATGGTATTTAACATTGTGTATATAATTCATTAAAGGCATGCATTGGAATAATTATGTATTAATTGTAATTTCTATACTTTTAATAACCTGCTTTTCAATATTCATCTTCAAAATGGCTTTCAAGCAATTCACCTTTAGACTTTCAAGTAGCGCATATGCTGTGTATACTAAAAGTGTGTGGTAGGCTGGTAAAGCAATCAATTGTGTTAAAAGGCCTTGATTTGTTTGATTATATAAAGAATTGCAAATATTTATAGCAATTCTCAAAAGAGGGTTTAGTATAATGGTTGTAATGAGATTATTAACATGACAAGATTGCCAAGATATACAAATAGTAGATCAGCTTAAATAAAATGATCAAATGGATAAACTCTAGTAAATATTTGCTGCTTTTTTGCTATTCTAGTTAAATTAATATTTTATTAAAATATCCATTATAACCAGCATCAGTTCCATGACAAATATTGTATTCAATAGAGTCTTGAGTATAGTTTATTTAATATGCATTGTCATTTGTCTATAGATATTTAACAAAGCAAGAATCTGAACTTGTTTAAAGTAAAATATTTTTTATTTATTATAAGTTATGAAAGATATTTCACTATTCACTTTAATAACCAAAGCTTCCGTGCATTGATATTAGACTGTAAGCTAGGTTCAATATATAGTCAAGTCGTCTTTTTTTTTTAATAGCAACGTCCCAAATTATAACATACTTTTAAGTCCTATGCATGCAATACCCACTTTGGCTTCAATTCTACCCAAACCAAAACGAATCTTTGTAGCCAATATATTGTACAGGCTTACTATAAAATATCTAATAATTTAACACTGTGGTATGAGGTGCAAGCTAAAGACATGTCTTTATATCGATCTTACTCTTAATGTATAAAAGTAATCGATATATGAGTATATAAAGTATTATAAGGGATTAACAAACTCAATGATTTTGCAATCGTTTGGTATATTGAATCAAGTATTTCTTTCTTGTTGGATATCAAATACACTTTTCTACAAGCAGCTAGACACCAGTTGAATTATAGCAGCAAAGACGTTTGTTAAAATATGATCCATTATATATACTTTTATTTAGGATTGTGTTTGAGCCTTTATTTTATTCTCTTGTCGCTGGTACAGACATATGTATATATTGATATAATGTTTCTCATTCCTCTGACCGTCATATTGTTCCTTTTTGCTTTCACTTTTCAATAGTACATTTTCTATCCTTGGTTTTTGATTAAGGTGAACAGCGTCAACTAAACTGATATTGGATTCGAGATTGCAAATATGTTTTATAGAGAGAGAGAAAAGAACGAGTGATAAAATACTGCAAGATCATTGTTTCCTTTCTTTTTATGCATTGAATAATTCTGGGAATACTTTCTTATTTCTTGTTTCTGGCAGCCCGAGGTTTTTTTTTTGTATGTCTGTTAAGTGCAGGATATTGATTCTGTAGATTGTGTACATTAAAGTAATTGCAATTGGAATCTACTACATTACAGCCAAAGTCTTTTGTTATATTTAAAACAAAGTAGATGCAATAGAAGAAAGAGTAAAAAAAAAAGGTAATTGGATTAGAATGAGACTTGGTGATTAGCTACAGATGTAAAGAATCTATTATTTTGAGTGTAGAAACCCAGTAGACACTATAAAGAGTATTTTGCCATAAAAGGCAAGCAAAGAGTTGCACCTATTTCTTAATTTTCTATATACTGGTAATACTGGCGTATGGCGGGGTTGGTTAAGGCGTTGGATTTCCAAGGTCTGAGTCCGGGGTTCGATTCCCGGGCTTGGAAATTGGGAAAGTGAAAATTCTTAATCAGCTGAGTCGTATGTCGGGGCAGTACCTGGGACTTTGGCCAAGTCTCAGCTTGGACTTCAGTAGCCGCGTAGATTCCAATCTACCAAGCTTATAGCTTGGTAGAGTACTGTTGCATTTTTTTTTTATTTTATTTTTTGTCGTTTTGGATCTGTATTGTTCTTCCAATGCTATAATACAACCAATATTGGGCAAACCCACTGGGAATTGTAAACGAGGATAGAAAGATAGATCCTTTTTATTCAATGAAATATTGTCCTCTTTTATATTTTTTCTGAACCTACTCAGCCATCATAAATGTCTGACACTTTGGTGGCCTCAAAGATTCCAATCTACTAAGGAGAGCTTAGTAGACTACTCCTATTTTTAAATTTTTTTTTTTAAATTTTTCAAATTTATTTATTAGGGGGTTTCATTGATTTTTATTTTTATTTTTATTTTCCAAGTTTTATGTATTGACCATCAAGACTTTGAAAATATGTTATTGAACCCCCCCTTGTTAATCGTTCTTAGTATTCTATCCAAAGAGTGTTTGTGTGGTGCCAAACAGCTGTTTTGAATTATTCAAATGTCTATGTAGTTAAAATCTCTGTTGTATAATGGTCGGCTATCGCTTGGTATGAGATATATGATTGCTTGGTGAATAACTTATTCAGACATTAGCTTATGCATTTGCAAAGAGTAGCCAGAGATTGGTTGTAGAGTTTGGACTTTATTCTCAGCTGGGCGTGTATATCTCAAGGTACAAACCCACGGAACTTGGTTACACTTTTAAACTGGTATTGAATAGAGTTATTCACACTCGGTAACAGAGTACAATGTTATACAATTGTATTGACCAAAAGTAATGCTGTGTTTTAGGGTATTAAAACAATAAAGAATAGTAATGGAGATATAGAGAGTAAGTGAGTACTTTGAGACTGTATATAAGCTTGTCTTTATTAAGATACAAAATGTGCCGCTCTTTATATACTCTTTCAATGTGCTGTTGCACAAGATCTTGGACTTCCTGATACGTGGGGTCTTTCACCACATTAAGATATTAGATGGAGTAAGCTTCTGAGCTTAACATCCATGTTACTATTATTCTGATGCATTGCTATAATCCCTTTATCGTACCTTATTAGCTCTCAGCTAATCTGTACTTATAGCTTATCTATATGTAAAATATACATTAATAAGGCTGGATCACCACACCTAAAAATGGCAATAAAGTGAAGAAGAAGCATGAAACCCTTGATTCCACCCAAATGCACGGGCCTTTCTGGATAGTATATAAAGACTCGACATTTTTGCACTTTCCTTTAATATTACATATCTTCATATCTTCACACTCTACAATGCAAATCTTCTCTATCCAAAAGCGCATCCTCTCAAAGTGCCAGCGTCGCCAATCCCAAAAGACTTCCAACACAACCACCAAATCCCGTTCTTCATTCACATCTTCAATGGGCCAATGCATCAAAAGTCTCACTTCAGTCAAGAAAGCCTTTAGTTGCAGAAAAGTACAAAACACAGTCCCACCTTCTTTGATCTCATCTTCATCGACGATGTCCAATGACTCCTATCTTTCAGACTTTTCTGATGACAAGCACTTTCAAACATCCGAAAAATCCATGGCTCTCGATGCACTTATCTTTGATCACCCCTCGGTCACTGTCTGAATTCGCCCAGATGCCTATCGCTCATTATAAGCCAATACAATATCTGTATATATATCCTGTAAAAATTGTAAAATAGACAACCCCAAAAAGCATCCTCTCTGTACACTAGACATCATCAAAATAGCAAATCATGATAACAATCTCCTTGAAATAAATCTTTTTTTTTGTTTCCAATACCAACAAATACATTGCTTTCAGTTATGGTGATCAAAACATGTCTTTTTTTTTCACAATTGGTAAACCTATATGACCGACTATTATATCTGCAAGTCAACAACCACCTTACAAATAGATTATGTACATAAGATATGTTTATTCACCCTTTTAACTATCTCTCGGAATATCGTTGAAATAGATTCTTGAAAGTATATTTAAGCAGCCGATATAGATTATATAACTTATGAATTATTCAAAGCCTTTCTTTTATTCACTATTGGTATTTACTAGTAAAGAGTTGCAGGTAGAGTTAAAGTAAGTAAAGGATGGAAATGCAGTGAACATATTTACAGATATTTAACAGGAGTAAATTACTCTTGGTCTAGGTTTTAATGGGTAAAATACGGTGATCAGAACACCCAGTATCACTTTGAAAGATTCCATTAACGTTAGGCCAAAGTTGATGTATTGAAACCAGCAAATATATTTATTCAGTGGTAACTTAGAGTGTCTAGTGAGCTTCTTCCTCTTGTACATCTATCTTACGAAAAAAGCCTTGCACGCCTGATAGATAAAATTATGATTCTGTCTCCAATTTTCATAAGGATTTCATCCATACGTTGGGATATATATTCCAAGTATAATATATATCCAACATGCTGTCAGGTACAAATCCAGGTTTATATTATCTTGTTATCTTTTTGCTCACTTTCAATCTTCATTCTTTTTTATAATTTTGTTCTTGGTTTGAATGAACAGAATCAACAAAGCTGATACTAGATTCAAGATTGCAAATGGTTTTTATAGAGAAAACAAGAGTGAAAAATGGTTGAAAGGGTATTGTTTCCTTTCTTTTTGTACATTAGCCAATGCAAGAAATATTTTAGTATTTTTTTATTGGTGACAGCCCAAGGTTTGTTGCGCGTTTGTTGATGGCAGGATGTTGATCAAGTAGAGTGTGTATAAAAAAGTAATCCTAATTGGAATCTACTAAACTATAACCAAAGACTGTTTTTTTTTTGAAATACATAAAATGCAGTAGAGGTAGCAGCAGAAAAAGAAAAGAGCGGATTGGATTAGTATGAGACTTGGTGATTAGCTACAGATGTAAAGAATCTATTATCTTGAGTGGGCGGCTTATTATTTTAATAGAAAGTGCAGGGCAGACACTATAGACATTATTACCATAAAAGGCAAGCAAAGAGTTGCACCTATTTCTTAATTTTCTATATACTGGTGACGCGTGATGTGTTTGTATGGTTGTGTATGGTAACCGAACGGGCGACAAATAAAATATATAAAAGAAACAATGAAAGAACCAGTAAAAGACTAACGAAACTCAACAGAAATATCCCCAAAATGACCGGGCAAAATATAACTGCTCTTCAGAGATCGAGAGCTTAAACTCAAAAGAATAAAATAACCGTAAAATTGATCGTAAAACTGACTGATAATATTTATTCATTAGAAAAGAATGTCTTTTATAGACAAAGAAAATAACTAAAAGAATAACCGAAAAATGAAATAATAAAATAATAAAATGATGCCATCAAGGCCAAAGGAAAATATAATAAAAAAAAATACTATAACATAGTAAAGAAAGGGGTAAGACAAAGAAGTAGGGGAAATAAACTAAAGAAGTACAGAATGGTGCAATCCTGCAAGAAAGTGAGAAAGGATTCACAAAGGAAATATAAAAGGAAAGAGTATAAAAAGGAAATAATAAAATGTGATAAAATAAAATAAAGAAAAATTGAAAAGAAAGAGAAATAAAGAAACTCGGGGATCGGCCATCCTTACTCGGCTCGGACTTCTTCTTCGGACTGGTCCGGCCTCCGACCCCTCCTAGGCCTTTTCCGGGCCCTTGGTCCGGCTTCATGGTCGAAACCGAACCTGCCCACAACACACGTGTCACTGGTAATGACGCGTGTTGAGTTTGTTGTGTGTGATAACGAGTCAGAAAATATATTAATTTGAATACCACTTCGTTGACAATAACGAGGGTGCGATAAAGAATGAATATAACGGGGGTAAAACCGCGATTCAAAGACAGCAAGAGGACAAGAAAGGAAGAAAGTGAAAGAATAGAAAGAGATATATGAACTTCGCTCGGGACAGTTAAATATATTCTTGGCAGCAACGGATACAAAGATAGGGATACAAAGAGAGAGAGAGAACTAGATAATTTCGCTCAGGACAATTAATCAAGTTGACAGCAAGGTACTGGGAAGTTACAAAATCAGGAAAAAGGGAAAAGGATGAAAAGAAAAATCAATCTTGGCACGAAGTATGTTTAGGAATTTCTATACAAGACAATTCACTAATTCAGGGACGGAAAATAAGAGAGAGATAACTGATAATTTTATTGATTGAATTTTTAGTCTCTTATATAGACTTCGTAAAATATTACTTTGTAGATAATTATGAATTGATTAATAATGGATTATAGAAAATGGGTGTGAGAACGAAAAATAGAACAGTAATATGAGATAATGGATACGGATAATGAGAGATTGTGTAAAATGTAAAATGATAAGACAAGACAGAGATATGAAAATATGAGAAAACAAGATGTGCAGTAAGGATGATAATGTAAAAATGGGTGACAATAATGATAAAGAAAATATAGATATGTGAGAAAAATGTAGAGTGAAGATAAGGATAAATGCGCACAGACAGGAACATGGGGAAAGAGAAAATGAGATAGATGACAAAAGGTGGACACAAGAATGATAATTGAAATGCAGATAATGGGAGATAAAGATGGAAGTGTAAAGAGGTATATGGGTAAAAGTGACTTGCGATGCGATATGAGTGACGTCGCCATATTGACTGGACACGACGTCACTCTTTCTGGCAAGGCAGTCTGGAAAAGGATGACGTTGCTTGCGAAAGTGGGCGAAGCTGGAAAAACTACAACACCCGTGTCAGTAATACTGGCGTATGGCGGGGTTGGTTAAGGCGTTGGATTTCCAAGGTCTGAGTCCGGGGTTCGATTCCCGGGCTTGGAAATTGGGAAAGTGAAAATTCTTAATCAGCTGAGTCGTATGTCGGGGCAGTACCTGGGACTTTGGCCAAGTCTCAGCTTGGACTTCAGTAGCCGCGGGGATTCCAATCTACCAAGCTTAGCTTGGTAGAGTACTGTTGCATTTTTTTTTTATTTTATTTTTTGTCGTTTTGGATCTGGGTTGTTCTTCCAATGCTATTACACAGCCAACATTTGCCCAAACTCACTGGGAGTCGTAAACAAAGATAGAAAGATAGATTCTTTTTTATTCAATGAAATATTGTCCTCTTTTATATCTTTTCTAAACCTACTCAGCCATCGTAAGTGTGACACTTTGGTGGCCTCAAAGATTCCAATCTACTAAGGAGAGCTTAGTAGAGTACTGTTATTTTTAATTTTTTTTAAATTTTTCAAATTTATTTATTAGGGGGTTTCATTGATTTTATTCTTCCAAGTTTTATCTATTGGCAATCAAGACTTTGAAAATCTGTTATTGAATCCCCTTTTTTTAATCGTTCTTAGTATCCTAGCCAAAGAGTATTTGTATGGTGCTCATGGTACCAAATAGCTGTTTTGAAAAGACTAGTGGCACCTTTTTGCAAAACCAAGCGGTGTTCTTTGTAAACCCAATTTATAATAAGGTATTTAGATTTGTTAGTATTTCATGGGAAATGGGAATACTATGAGAGCTGTTTATTGACAAAAGAATACTATGTGTGGTATACCCACCGCTGCCGAGTGAAGAAAGGCTCTATAACCGATGTCTGGTTACTCTTTGCTATTGACCATACAAAGTTAACATTCCAGGAACACGTACACTGCATACTACTACAGCTATAGCCAGCCATAATACAATAGAGACAAAATTATGAGGGATTTAGAATAATAACTATATAAGCCGCCATAATACTCTTTCTTTAATAATTTGACAAAACTCTATATTTTTGTTGTATTTCAATTTTAATATTTTGCAATTTTAATTTCTATTATAATAATTTTTCATAAATTGCAAAAAATGACCCCTTATTAAAAAGTACCATTTTAAAATGGTCATTTTACTGAGCGTATAGAAGTTTTATGTTTGGTTTATTCTTTATTCTTTAATAAACCCAAGATACATAATATCCATAGATGTCAGATATACGAGAAGTACGTGTTTCAATAAGCGGGCTCTTGGTACGCCCTTCCATTTCCCACAGTAGAGTGCAATATACAGCTCTTTATGATTTTTTGGGGCTAGTACTACTGGCTTTATCATGCAACCAAGGCATGCCTATATATTATAAATGGGAGTGATATCTGGGGTTTTTGATAGCCATAACATTATTGACCCACCTAGAGCCTTCTTTCACTTCACAAGATTTGACTTTTCCATTGGGCATTTTCCACTTGATAAACAAGCTCTCGGTTGTTTTCTTCATTCAATTTCCCGAAAAATGGAAAGTCTTCTTCCCAGAAAGCTCATATGCGCTTGCTGTTTAAGCATACCCTTGATCATCTTAAAGGATCTACGGCTCCTGCCCATATACATCACTAGAGCATAATGGAGCCTCCACTAAGTTGCATTCTTGGCTTTATATAATCTGCTTCATAAACTTGGTGCTAAACACTCGTGTTTCTACCTTTCGGAAAAAGCATAACTCTGGACTCATCGCTCCGGATGACACAATCCCATCTTTGATTAGCTTTATTGGAGTGATGAAAAATCTTAATCGCTTCATCTAATGTGTTTTTAATAGCAGTGACTCGCATACAGTTCGACAAGAAAACAGGCAGATTCTATGAATAGTCGTCCGAATTGTAGACCTAGAGGTTGAATGACTCATTGTGTCTGACACAAAGACTTTAAGATTTCCATGTATCGCAGCGCGATTCTGTTTCATTCCATTGGTTAAATTTTAGCTGGCATGTACATTCGTAAGCTGGGAAGTTTCTTTTCGTTTCTCAGAAAATGCGCTTCTAGTATCTTTCTGTCTTTTGATTGGTGTGCATACTGTTTGCAAGGATGTGTAATTCTCCTGTGGTGTAGCTAAAGGTGATGCGGTTATACGAGTTCCACTGATTAGAGGTTATTTTTGATAAGCTAAAAGCTCCTTCTGTTTCTCAAGGATTTAGTTGTTGTTTTGTTGAGACATGCTGTGATTCGAATGAGGAAAGCGCCTTTAAAAAAATTATGGTGCTGACTCATTATTTTGTGAGGGTTAAATCAATTTTCATTAATCTTGGTATAAGTCTGTACGAATATTAAATCAAAGATAGGAATATTTAGAGAATAAAACTATCTAAAAGGCTCTGTGAGATTCGAACTCACGGTCTTCCAACCAAGGCCAGAAAACCACCTGTCAAGTCAACCAAAAGTCAACTATAGACCGAGACAGGATGTTCAAAAGAACAACAAAATTCAAAAGACTAGGGCTATTCCTCACTGTTTTAAGCAACAAAGGCTATATTCAGTTACGAGACCCCGCCTCTTTCGTTTCATCTAAACGCGATTTTACATTCTCTGGATTAACATTATCAAAGTGCTCTTGGGTATAGCTACTAGAGTAGTACAACCAAGAACGATCAATATAGTCTTGTAACCCAGGGGGGCTACGGGCGAGAATTGAACATTGTTTCCAGCGCAAGATAATGGCCTAAAGACGTTCAGCCGAAAT
Source organism: Phycomyces nitens (assembly GCA_022702545.1). Lineage (NCBI taxonomy): Eukaryota > Fungi > Mucoromycota > Mucoromycetes > Mucorales > Phycomycetaceae > Phycomyces > Phycomyces nitens. Next base: position 1,079,183 of record JAHRBC010000001.1, read on the forward strand.
CCTGACAAGCATATTTTCGCAGCACCTGGTTCCATTAACCGACCACGAGAGATTGGAGGCTTGAATAAAACATGACTTTATACACTGTTACAATATTGATTACCGGATAGCAAGAGATTGACCAGATATCGCAACGGCCATGTACCAAACTCAGGGCTAAAATCCATACTCGGGCATGGTAAAAGTACGGCCCAACTTGAGAAGATAGTTATACCCCAGACACAGAAGTGTCTCTCACATAGACTGAGTTGGTTTGATTGCCAATAGATAAAACTTGGAAGAATAAAATCAATGAAACCCCCTAATAAATAAATTTGAAAAATTTAAAAAAAATTAAAAATAACAGTACTCTACTAAGCTCTCCTTAGTAGATTGGAATCTTTGAGGCCACCAAAGTGTCACACTTACGATGGCTGAGTAGGTTTAGAAAAGATATAAAAGAGGACAATATTTCATTGAATAAAAAAGAATCTATCTTTCTATCTTTGTTTACGACTCCCAGTGAGTTTGGGCAAATGTTGGCTGTGTAATAGCATTGGAAGAACAACCCAGATCCAAAACGACAAAAAATAAAATAAAAAAAAAATGCAACAGTACTCTACCAAGCTAAGCTTGGTAGATTGGAATCCCCGCGGCTACTGAAGTCCAAGCTGAGACTTGGCCAAAGTCCCAGGTACTGCCCCGACATACGACTCAGCTGATTAAGAATTTTCACTTTCCCAATTTCCAAGCCCGGGAATCGAACCCCGGACTCAGACCTTGGAAATCCAACGCCTTAACCAACCCCGCCATACGCCAGTATTACCAGTATATAGAAAATTAAGAAATAGGTGCAACTCTTTGCTTGCCTTTTATGGTAATAATGTCTATAGTGTCTGCCCTGCACTTTCTATTAAAATAATAAGCCGCCCACTCAAGATAATAGATTCTTTACATCTGTAGCTAATCACCAAGTCTCATACTAATCCAATCCGCTCTTTTCTTTTTCTGCTGCTACCTCTACTGCATTTTATGTATTTCAAAAAAAAAACAGTCTTTGGTTATAGTTTAGTAGATTCCAATTAGGATTACTTTTTTATACACACTCTACTTGATCAACATCCTGCCATCAACAAACGCGCAACAAACCTTGGGCTGTCACCAATAAAAAAATACTAAAATATTTCTTGCATTGGCTAATGTACAAAAAGAAAGGAAACAATACCCTTTCAACCATTTTTCACTCTTGTTTTCTCTATAAAAACCATTTGCAATCTTGAATCTAGTATCAGCTTTGTTGATTCTGTTCATTCAAACCAAGAACAAAATTATAAAAAAGAATGAAGATTGAAAGTGAGCAAAAAGATAACAAGATAATATAAACCTGGATTTGTACCTGACAGCATGTTGGATATATATTATACTTGGAATATATATCCCAACGTATGGATGAAATCCTTATGAAAATTGGAGACAGAATCATAATTTTATCTATCAGGCGTGCAAGGCTTTTTTCGTAAGATAGATGTACAAGAGGAAGAAGCTCACTAGACACTCTAAGTTACCACTGAATAAATATATTTGCTGGTTTCAATACATCAACTTTGGCCTAACGTTAATGGAATCTTTCAAAGTGATACTGGGTGTTCTGATCACCGTATTTTACCCATTAAAACCTAGACCAAGAGTAATTTACTCCTGTTAAATATCTGTAAATATGTTCACTGCATTTCCATCCTTTACTTACTTTAACTCTACCTGCAACTCTTTACTAGTAAATACCAATAGTGAATAAAAGAAAGGCTTTGAATAATTCATAAGTTATATAATCTATATCGGCTGCTTAAATATACTTTCAAGAATCTATTTCAACGATATTCCGAGAGATAGTTAAAAGGGTGAATAAACATATCTTATGTACATAATCTATTTGTAAGGTGGTTGTTGACTTGCAGATATAATAGTCGGTCATATAGGTTTACCAATTGTGAAAAAAAAAGACATGTTTTGATCACCATAACTGAAAGCAATGTATTTGTTGGTATTGGAAACAAAAAAAAAAGATTTATTTCAAGGAGATTGTTATCATGATTTGCTATTTTGATGATGTCTAGTGTACAGAGAGGATGCTTTTTGGGGTTGTCTATTTTACAATTTTTACAGGATATATATACAGATATTGTATTGGCTTATAATGAGCGATAGGCATCTGGGCGAATTCAGACAGTGACCGAGGGGTGATCAAAGATAAGTGCATCGAGAGCCATGGATTTTTCGGATGTTTGAAAGTGCTTGTCATCAGAAAAGTCTGAAAGATAGGAGTCATTGGACATCGTCGATGAAGATGAGATCAAAGAAGGTGGGACTGTGTTTTGTACTTTTCTGCAACTAAAGGCTTTCTTGACTGAAGTGAGACTTTTGATGCATTGGCCCATTGAAGATGTGAATGAAGAACGGGATTTGGTGGTTGTGTTGGAAGTCTTTTGGGATTGGCGACGCTGGCACTTTGAGAGGATGCGCTTTTGGATAGAGAAGATTTGCATTGTAGAGTGTGAAGATATGAAGATATGTAATATTAAAGGAAAGTGCAAAAATGTCGAGTCTTTATATACTATCCAGAAAGGCCCGTGCATTTGGGTGGAATCAAGGGTTTCATGCTTCTTCTTCACTTTATTGCCATTTTTAGGTGTGGTGATCCAGCCTTATTAATGTATATTTTACATATAGATAAGCTATAAGTACAGATTAGCTGAGAGCTAATAAGGTACGATAAAGGGATTATAGCAATGCATCAGAATAATAGTAACATGGATGTTAAGCTCAGAAGCTTACTCCATCTAATATCTTAATGTGGTGAAAGACCCCACGTATCAGGAAGTCCAAGATCTTGTGCAACAGCACATTGAAAGAGTATATAAAGAGCGGCACATTTTGTATCTTAATAAAGACAAGCTTATATACAGTCTCAAAGTACTCACTTACTCTCTATATCTCCATTACTATTCTTTATTGTTTTAATACCCTAAAACACAGCATTACTTTTGGTCAATACAATTGTATAACATTGTACTCTGTTACCGAGTGTGAATAACTCTATTCAATACCAGTTTAAAAGTGTAACCAAGTTCCGTGGGTTTGTACCTTGAGATATACACGCCCAGCTGAGAATAAAGTCCAAACTCTACAACCAATCTCTGGCTACTCTTTGCAAATGCATAAGCTAATGTCTGAATAAGTTATTCACCAAGCAATCATATATCTCATACCAAGCGATAGCCGACCATTATACAACAGAGATTTTAACTACATAGACATTTGAATAATTCAAAACAGCTGTTTGGCACCACACAAACACTCTTTGGATAGAATACTAAGAACGATTAACAAGGGGGGGTTCAATAACATATTTTCAAAGTCTTGATGGTCAATACATAAAACTTGGAAAATAAAAATAAAAATAAAAATCAATGAAACCCCCTAATAAATAAATTTGAAAAATTTAAAAAAAAAAATTTAAAAATAGGAGTAGTCTACTAAGCTCTCCTTAGTAGATTGGAATCTTTGAGGCCACCAAAGTGTCAGACATTTATGATGGCTGAGTAGGTTCAGAAAAAATATAAAAGAGGACAATATTTCATTGAATAAAAAGGATCTATCTTTCTATCCTCGTTTACAATTCCCAGTGGGTTTGCCCAATATTGGTTGTATTATAGCATTGGAAGAACAATACAGATCCAAAACGACAAAAAAAAAATAAAAAAAAAATGCAACAGTACTCTACCAAGCTATAAGCTTGGTAGATTGGAATCCCCGCGGCTACTGAAGTCCAAGCTGAGACTTGGCCAAAGTCCCAGGTACTGCCCCGACATACGACTCAGCTGATTAAGAATTTTCACTTTCCCAATTTCCAAGCCCGGGAATCGAACCCCGGACTCAGACCTTGGAAATCCAACGCCTTAACCAACCCCGCCATACGCCAGTATTACCAGTATATAGAAAATTAAGAAATAGGTGCAACTCTTTGCTTGCCTTTTATGGCAAAATACTCTTTATAGTGTCTACTGGGTTTCTACACTCAAAATAATAGATTCTTTACATCTGTAGCTAATCACCAAGTCTCATTCTAATCCAATTACCTTTTTTTTTTACTCTTTCTTCTATTGCATCTACTTTGTTTTAAATATAACAAAAGACTTTGGCTGTAATGTAGTAGATTCCAATTGCAATTACTTTAATGTACACAATCTACAGAATCAATATCCTGCACTTAACAGACATACAAAAAAAAAACCTCGGGCTGCCAGAAACAAGAAATAAGAAAGTATTCCCAGAATTATTCAATGCATAAAAAGAAAGGAAACAATGATCTTGCAGTATTTTATCACTCGTTCTTTTCTCTCTCTCTATAAAACATATTTGCAATCTCGAATCCAATATCAGTTTAGTTGACGCTGTTCACCTTAATCAAAAACCAAGGATAGAAAATGTACTATTGAAAAGTGAAAGCAAAAAGGAACAATATGACGGTCAGAGGAATGAGAAACATTATATCAATATATACATATGTCTGTACCAGCGACAAGAGAATAAAATAAAGGCTCAAACACAATCCTAAATAAAAGTATATATAATGGATCATATTTTAACAAACGTCTTTGCTGCTATAATTCAACTGGTGTCTAGCTGCTTGTAGAAAAGTGTATTTGATATCCAACAAGAAAGAAATACTTGATTCAATATACCAAACGATTGCAAAATCATTGAGTTTGTTAATCCCTTATAATACTTTATATACTCATATATCGATTACTTTTATACATTAAGAGTAAGATCGATATAAAGACATGTCTTTAGCTTGCACCTCATACCACAGTGTTAAATTATTAGATATTTTTAAAGTAAGCCTATAGCACTCATAGTGCGATGAGATTAGGCTTCACTAAACTATGGCTCGTGATCACAAGGCCTATGCTTATAATTTAGGAAAATGTGCTACACAAAACTACACAATAAAGATGTGAGACGTCACATGAAGATCGTCTCCATATTCTTTTCCTTCTTTTTTATTTTATTATTTGCCTGGTTGTCATCAACATCTTGGCGGTTGGACATGTCAGTGTGGCCTCTGATTAGAATCATCTCCCAGAGCCTTATTCTGACTTGGGTCTGTTGGCAGGTCCGGGCAGGCCCAAGTGTTGTCTTTGAACACGAGAGACGTAGAATTATCCAGACTGCCCAGTTTGGATTCCTCTCCAGGGGACAGCTTACTCTCACCATACAAGACTACAAAGTAAACCTTTAACCCAATAGGCTTCAAAGGTTGGCTGATTTGCTGTGTTTATAAAGTTGGATGATTCAGCAGTGCCGGGACCTATTGGGTTTTATATACAAAAAGGAGATATATACGGGGAAACGTGGGAAGATAGACCAGACCAAGGTTGTATTCTAGAGAACAACCAGGTTGCAGATGAAATAGCAGACGGTATAAGTGTACTCGAGAGTTTGGAAAGTGTAGAGTCCAGGTAAACAAAAGGTGGGATGGTAAAAACAAAAAAAAACATTTGCCGACCAAAGTCTAGGTGGCAAAAGACTCTGATAGTGGAGCCAACCGAGGAAGGTGTATGGAATATTATGCTGGTTAATTGTAAAGATACCGGGGTTTCGCTCAAGGTGAGTATACGGTATGTGAAATGATGATGCTTATGGAATTGCATCTAGCTGGATGTGAGCATGATAAACCCTGGAAACAACCATTTGTCAGCCGGAGACACGCCTCTTTATAAAGTATATGGAACAGTGTTTATCGGCTATCTTGTTTTATCGATCTATTGGCTATCTTTGATTGTTCAAAAAGATACAAAGGTGTTTCGTGCTCACTGGCTTATGTAGGCTTTTACATCCATTCAATGTACACCAATGTCTGACGAATGGTATATAGGCTTCTACTCGTAATGAGTATGAGTTTCAACAAGGCATTGCAATCAGTAAGCTGCCATAACTACACATTCGGCAAGATGGACCTCATAGTTTGGTTTAGGCGAAATACTATTACATGAAGATTGGGCTCTTAAGTAATGGTTGGCGTATTGGATTTTATGTTTTTGCATTGTAAGTAAAACAAGGATGATGATCACTCTGTTAATTGAAAATGTGCTGATATTCACATTTGCTTAGTATCAAAGGTTTCCTGAGCATCCTGATTATTGGTAAACACGATCAAACAAAAGGAAACACATACCTGAACCTGACGGTGAATAATACAAAATATATAGTCTTGCTGGCCTCTGGATGGATATTTATCAAGCCATTTCTGTCTAGCAAAGACAAACGGGTCATTTCTATCCTCGTACCATTACAGATCCTAGCCAATGTGGCAGCTGCAATTCAGAGTGAGGCAACCATCAAATATACCGAATGGACTTTGTGGGTAACTATCGTTTGAGGGAAAAAGGGATCATAAAGGCACCTCTATTGACAAGACAATAGACAGCAGTGCTGTCTTTAGCTGACATACTTGCCTGTGGGGTTGTGCTCTGGACAATTCTGCAGACACGGAAGCATCTTGGGGTAGCTTCTTCAGCAGATGGAAAAGGTAAATTGGGACTAGAAAACAAGCGAGATTCTGACTGTAAAAAGAACTTGGTATCTTGAAAAAGTATGAGCTCTGGTCTTCGCTTTATATCGTGGGTCTCGTATATGTGTACATTACACGCATCTTTGTGCAGCTCCTGCAGGTATCCTTGCCTTTCCGCTATGTGAATTGGTTAGGAATAGCTGTAGGTGAGCTCGCCACCTTGCTGTTTTTTGGATTTATTGGGTAACATGGTGATAACAATAGCTATGGGTGCTTGATTGCTAACCCTCTCATAAAGACATACTTTTAGACCATCTCTAAACAATCCATACATGGGACTCTCTGATCAACACCCAATCGATTGGAGTATGGATGAAGCTAGAGGACAGAACATTTTAATGGCTCGAAGGGACACATCAGGGAATCTGGACTAGACGATTTGTTTGTTTCTTTAAAAGATACCATTGCCATAGTATCTCTCTATAATTTAATTCACATTGGTAGTATTATAATCAAATGTTTTCTTCTTCTTCAGTTCTTCATACTAACCAAATACATCAAAGTTGTATTGGCTCAAAGAATAGCCCAATATCCCTAGCTAGGGGCCCAATACACACGAAATTGTTCGATAGAAAGGGAGGAATGTCCATTGATCGAATTCAACAAATCCAATCATTAGACTATTGAACCAAAAGTACTCGAGAAATCCTTTCATTACTCAATTGTTTGCAATTAAAAAAATACTCTAAATCAATTGTACCCAAAGACACATTCTACATCATCAATACTCATTCATAGTAAAAAGGAAAGAGCAGCTAAAAAAAAGCCTTTATTTGACAAACGCAAACAACACTACGTCATCAGTAGGTTCCTCTCTTTCATTTTAATCGCAGAGTGATCTTTCTCTAGTATCTTTTGACAGACAATGTCGTTTGCAGGATACCTTTTCGGCAATGTTGATGAACAAGGCCGCTTGGACACAGATCTTGATGCAGTAGGCTATAACCAAACAAACATTCAACTTGATTCAGCTCATAAACGACCCGTAGGATTTGAGAGAAACCCTTGAAAGCGTCGATGCTGGTGTTATATCCAAAATCTTTAGTAATGACACGTTTGGCCTTAATGAAGCTGGCGGAAAAGATGACGACGACGATGCGGATGATGATATGACCCAGGCAGAACAAGCTCGTAGCTTAGCAGCAGCAGCAATTACACATGCTTCCGATGCTGTTGATTATTCTGATTTTGATGAGGCCGTACCAGACGATCCTATATTTTCAGACAAATACTATCGACGCGGCATGGGAATGCTGCAAAAGACGATGCCCCGCTCACGACTTCATCTCGTATCTGATAGCTATGATGACGATGAAGAACCTGAAAGTACTACTCAACTTAGTGCTATGCCACTTTCTACACAACCAACTAGCACATTGCCGAATCTCCAAATGCCAACTACTTCACTACCCACACAACTCACACCAAAGGAAGATGTAGATATCAAAGAGCTATTCCCAGCATTTGAAAAGGGGAAAATCCTAAAGTTTTCGGATCTGTTCATGGCAAAAATCAAGCGACCACCTAAGCTTCAGACTATCAGTAATCCAGGTAGGATTTCATGCGCATAAAAGTTGGCCAAAGGAGATATGTCTAAAGAATGGGAAACCCTAGTGATTTTTGGAGATGGATATGAGTATGAGATTGAGGCCGATGATCGGGCATTATTCACAAAAACCAAACGTATTGAGCGTATGCGACCCGAAACAGAGCGGACGTCTTTCAAGAGACGAAAAGTAGAAGCGAACAATATAAACAAAGAGGATATTTCAACCGATAGTGGTTCAGAAGAATGTCCTTCATCAGACGAAGTAGACGACATGGTAAGCGTATTTAGTTAGTATCGTATAGCGGCACCAAACTTATATATACATCAAGACATTCGATACAGAGCCTATGATTCGTGAGTTGGATGATGACAAGGTTTATCATTCTGTAATGTTGGATCACTGGGAAGATGATATCGTTTGGGATGATGAAGTAAAGGCTGATAGGTAATGAGAAAGACAGCAAATGGGATGAAGACTAAAGAAAATATCCATAGTCAACAATCCGGAGGAAAGGAAGAGATGTCTGTGATCAAAAAGCATCTCAACGATCGACTGGAAGAAGGAGACTGGGTTGATGCTATCATATGGAATAACGAGAAACCAGACCCATCATCCATGAGAATTATGCTCGATCTCAATGATCCAAACATGTTGTTTGATTGTGAGGAAGTTGAGGCTACAAAGGCTCAGTTGATAGAACCAAAACACGTCAAGAAAGGCAGAAAACCTCTGCCAAGACCTTTACCAAAGGTAAGCTATCTTGCACGGACATTCTTAATCATATTAATATTTCTTCTTCTTCTCTTAGATTCCTATTGTATATAACACAGAACCTGAACCGCACAGCAAACTTCCTCTTAATCCCTTCAATCTTTCCAACGATCGCCATTATGAGATGCATCTTGCTGGAAGATTGGTCCGTGTACGACAGACCCTTGGTGAGCTTATTGTCCAGCATGCTTTGCCGGCATCTAAGCTTCACCCTGCTTTGGTAAGCACATATATGGGAATCATTAGTTGAAGACTTATCTTTCTTTCTAGTACAAAACCCGCCTTTCCAAGGCCGAGTTGCGTTCTTTCCATCGTCCAATGATGCAACTTCCTGTTGGTTCAGATATCCTCTTCTCGCGTGTCAGAGTTAGCAAGAAGAAGAAGAAGGACAAAAAGAAGGGCCCACCAGAAGTACTCAGGACAACAAAGGAATTGACCCTCAAAGACAATTCACCATTTGTATTGATGGAGTATTCGGTTAGTAAGATCTAGTTCCCCAAAGTGTTTATTACTGACCTTGTCTTATAGGAAGAGCATCCACCTATTATATCAAATGTAGGAATGGGTACATTGATTATCAACTATTACAGAAAAACCGAACCAAAGGATGAACACGTACCAAATGTAAGTAAACACTCGATAGGCATTCTATTAAAGAGCTCTAATGAATACTAGAGCGATATTGGCGAACCCTTTGTTCTTGATATCGGAGACACTTCTCCTTTCCTTAATTTTGGTAATGTAGAGCCTGGCCAGACAATGTCAGTACTTTACAACAACCTTATTCGAGCACCTCTTTTCCGACACGATGTTAAACACACTGATTTCCTACTTGTCAAGAGCACCCACAACAACATTACTAAATATTATATCCGTGAAATTCCTGCGATGTTTGCCATCGGTCAAACTTACCCTGTGCAAGAAGTACCCGGACCTCATTCGAGAAGGGTCACGACAACCATTAAGAATAGACTCCAAGTGGTGGCTTACCGGTTGATAAAGAAGAACCCTCTTCATAGACTAAAGATGAGCAGATTGGCACAAAAGTTCCCAGAATATTCAGATCTACAGGTACGACAGCGACTCAAGGAGTTCCTGGAGTTCCATCGACGAAGCAAAGATGGTGGTGGTGGATATTGGAAGACACGCGGTGGTGGGGATCCACCCAATGAAGAAGCACTGCGTAAAATGGCAACACCAGAAATGGTATGTCTGTATGAGAGTATGTTGGTAGGAGAACGACATTTGCAAGATCTTGGTTATGGTGATGTGAATGATGAGGACGAGACTGGAGAAGGAGACTCGAAGCTGGAAGTCGAGCAGCAATTGGCACCCTGGTTTGCTACTCGCAACTTTATCAATGCTACCCAAGGAAAGGCAATGCTTAAGCTGTATGGTGCAGGTGACCCAACAGGCAGAGGAGAAGGTTTTAGTTTCATTCGAGTGTCGATGAAAGACATCTTTTTGCGTCAAGGAGAGTCTGCTGAAGAGAAGCTAGGTAAGTCCATTGGGGATCAGATCAAAATCAAATTTAATATGATTGTGTCTAGCACAAATTGAGGCACGGCCAAAAAGTGCACATCGTTACAATGTTGCTGAGCAACAGCAAATTTACCGAGAGGAGGCAAGTAATCGTAGCATTTTTTAATTAATAATGATTATTTGGCGGCTTATCTATTGCACCACAGATTGCACGTATCTGGAAGGCCCAGCTGGATTCCCTTGGTAACAAGACTGAACCTAATCTATCTGATCATGAAGGCGATGAAGATAGTGAATTAGACGAACGCGAGCCAGCTAGTCCATCCATGGTAAGCCTACCTGGCTAGATAACGGCCAGACACTGATATATATTTTGGTTATAGATGGAATTAGATTGGAATTCACACCACAGACCTAGCTATTCAGCATCACCATCGCCAATGACGCCTTCTTACGGAAGGCGGTTTGATCGTGCCCAATCTGAAACTGTTGACGATGACGAGATATCAGTGGCAGGCAGTCTGAGTTCACGGACTAGCTACCATGTCAATAATCCCAACAAATACTTGGTTATCAAACGCCTGATTCGCCAAAAGAATGGAGAAAAGACTTGGCAGCAAGAGGTAGTGAGGGACCCTGTGGTGATCAAATCTTACTTGCGACAGCGACAAATGATTGAGGAAGAGGCCACAAGGTAAGATTATCATTGGATTTTGGTGGCACAATATTTACATTTTGTAGTGCCGAGGCATTGGAGCCTACAGATGATGTTGAAAAGAATGCGCGAATGAAGAAGCGTATCCAGGACCAACTTGCCAAGTTGAAGCGCAACGCTGAGCGTCGTCGCCAAAGACAATTGGCCAAACAGGCAGGACTGGCAGAGAACCCAGTACTGGGACTTATCCGCGGAAAGCGAGAGGGCGCAATGGTAAGTGTACAGGTTTTGAGTACCTCTTTGTACTAATGTCGATGAAACACTAGCGTAAATGTGGCAACTGTGGCCAACTGGGTCATATGAAGACAAACAAAAGTTGTCCAATGTACTACATTGTCAATAATCCTGCAAATGCTCCACAGAATGCCGCAACACCCGCACCAACCACTCCACAAGCAACAACAGACTCCCCAGCACCTTAATCTACACAAAATATCTCTCTTTTGGGGGGGAAATATATAAATTTAGCGCTTTTCCCTCTCACATACATCCACATGCATTCGCTCTCTTTCTGATTGGATAAACTGCGTTATTTTTGAGAACATTCATAATACAAAAGACGCAATTCTTAATTTGGAACCCAAAATAAGTACTGCAAAAACTCCTTCATAAATATCAATACAAAAAAAATCCCATCTCTTGCTACCACAACTACTACCTTTTTCTTTATGGCGTTTGACTTTTGCTGTATACTTTCCTATGATATTGTACAGTCCATACTATCCCAATTGGACTTTAAGGACATATTGGTGTGTCTAAAAGTAAGCAAGACATGGCGAAATACTACTCTTGAGATGCCCTGTCTATGGTACGATCTGGACTATGAATCAGTCAACCTACCTCCCTGCTTTGACTCTCGTCTGCCTTTTGTACATCGCCTGACACTGTCCAAAGACACAAAGCAAGAATATATAACAAGGACCTTTGATACCATCCTGTCGTCCAATTGCCATTCGTTTAGGAAACTCGGTAATGGTTTGCTAAATCCAACACATTTATCATAAACCAACCGTCCCTTTCATTCTCTTGGTCAGAGCTTAGCGTTCCTTGTGAGCCAAACATCCTCTTCAAGGCAATACAGTCTCTTGGGTCAACTCTCACACATCTTCGACTGGACAACTCTAGCTTATCTCTCGATCTTTGCTTTGACACCCTCTTGCCCGCATCTCAGATAACTCACCTCAGTCTCCGGCATTGTATTTGGTCCCAAGATTCTACTGCCAATGTTGACCCAAAACCATTCCAGACGCTCTCTCTAAAGGTCCTTGATTTGTCTTATCTCGACTGGCGCTATGTTCGTAGTGGAAATCTGGTCAGTGTCCTCAGGAGATGTCGATATCTGCAGCAATTGGTGCTCTGTGGTATCCGAATTGATGCATTTTGCCCAATACTTCGACTGATGGAAGAATCATGGCCGGATCTTCAAGGCTTTCATTACGACCCCTATACAAATTTGCTAGATCACACTTGGCTACCAAGTTATAATAATGTCAAGCCATTGTCATTACGGACATGTAAAGTGCGGTCAGACGTCCTTTCGGATGATCTAATGATCGCTGTAGCCCGCATGTCCCACAGTTCCCTTTACAAACTGGATATTAGCCGCAATTGGCACCTCACCGACAGATCTTGTTTTGTGTTTTCTAGTTTTGGGCTACCTTTTCTTAGAGAACTCCATCTATTTCATTGTTCTCGTCTTAGTGAGTCTGGGTTGAGCTCTCTGTTATTGGCATGTCCAGTCTTGGTTTCCGTTGATCTGTCTTATTGTCAAGGTGTCACAGATCAAGTTGTAAATGTGCTTGGGAAACTAGTTCATGTCCAGTATGTAAATCTGTCGAGTTGTGGTTGTATTACTCTTAGTGGTGTGGTTGGACTAGTGAGTCAACGCCAAAATCTGAAGCAATGTCTGGTTGATAATTGCAGCTTGGTTATTAGAAAACAATTGGTAGATTTTGTAAAGATGTTGGCGAGAGATATTCAGCTATTCTTCCAAGAGTAAATCAAACAAGTATTGTATATAGAACAGTCGTGGGTATTTTATTTTCACAAGGAGGCTCAATAAACAAGTGTTTCTTTCCATGACTACACACCCATACTACCCACCAGACTTGCTTCTTCCAGGCTATGTGCCAAATACACAGAGTACATTGTACCTACTTGTGTTTTCATCACTAGTCATGGGCCCATTTCTTATTGGTGCCTATACATTGGCTCGAAAAAAAGTTGATGCTGTTGATGCATCGCGTTTTACTTGGTTTCTTTTGTCTGGATTCCTCCATTGTGGATTCGAGTTTTATTTTCTACTTCATCATGCCACCCTAGCCAGCCGAACCGACATCGTTGCCCAATTATGGAAAGAATACGCCCACAGTGATTCTCGTTACTTATCCTCAGACCTTCTCGTGCTCAGTTTGGAGACAATTACAGTGGTAGGATGACTCTTTCACTTTGCCAATCTAACTGTCCAAGTTTATTCTGGGCCCTCTTTGTCTCGTAGCAGCGTGGGCCATTCGGTCATGTCATCAAAGTCAATATGTCTGGCAGTTGATCATCTCTGTGGCCCATATGTTTAGCTGTTCACTGTATTTTATTATGGATTATCCAACAGGATTCCATAATTGTGATCCTCATCCAATGTATTTTTGGGTATACTTTGTCACCTTTAATGCATTCTGGCTCGTGGTAAGATTAAGAAAAGAGATTGTATATAATGTATACTCAATTGAAAAAAAAAATTGATTTAGGTGCCATTTATACTTGTCATTCAAAGTTATCGCAAGATTGCTTGCAATCCAAACAGCAAGCCCAAAGTCTCTTGAAGCCATAAGCTTGTTTTTTGTTTGAGATTAAATAAATAAATAATAATAATAAAAAAAAAGAGCCTTGACGATTGCATCGTGGCTTGTTATGCGATTTGTGTAATGTGGTATGCAAAAGAATATCATCCAATCCAAGTAGGATCTATTGATGGCACAGACAAGATTCCTCATGATGCCGCAGTTGAAAGAGCCCAACATGCAAAATGTAATCCTCGAGAATGAAATGAAGTTCGAATATTGATTGAGAAATATTGTTGTCTAGACCATCCACCCAAGCTGCCAACTGACCCAACCAAGACGATATTTGTTGGAAGACTCAACTTTGATACAACTGAAAGTAATAAAGTGTAGAATTAAATCGAATCCTAAAAGGCTTAAACAAAATGGGGTTGCATTAGATACACTGAACCATCACTTTGGTCAGATTGGGTCTATTGACTCTTTACGTTTGATTCGTAATCAAGGTAAAGAATCTGCACAAGCACGCTGACATCAAGAATCAGGGTACTCATACTTGCAAGTAACGGGTGCATCTGAGGGTTATGCCTTTATAACCTACAAGACCGCTGAAGCAGCCAAGGAAGCCTACCAGACAGCCCACCAGACAATATTAGACAACCATGTTATTCTGATTGACTATGAAAGAGGCCGGGTGATGCAAGGTTGGGTGCCTCGTCGACTTGGTGGAGGATTTGGTGGCAAAAAAGAGAGCGGACAGCTTCGGTTTGGCGCCAGAGATAGGCCTTTTAGACGCCCAATGTAGGTGCATTAGATTAAGTGCATCGTTTTACTTATTTTGGGATCTAGATCCGGACCTCAAGGTAGGGCAGAGCAAATAACCATATTGCCAGATCAGCGTCGAGAAGATACGTGGCGAACAAAGGCAAACTCTACATCACGGTCATCTTCATCAGATCGGCCACACCGCCACAGTCATCATTCAAGAAGTTCTCGCCCACGGAGCCCCCATTCAAGAAGTTCCCGTCCACGAAGTCCCCATTCAAGAAGTTCTCGTCCACGGAGCCCTCATTCAAGAAGCTCTCGTCCACGGAGTCCTCATTCAAGAGGCTCTCACTCTTCATTCTATAATTCAGATCGACGTGATAAAGAGAGATCAAGATATGACCATAGCCCCGATAAAAGACGGCGCTATAGATGATGCTAATTAAATTGTACTTATTCAGACCATTTTACACACACTTGATCATGTACACTTTGTTATTTGTAAACCCATGGCGATATATTGTCCTGTGAACATATCATTGGTACATGTACATCGTCGTAATACACGTGGGATGGTGAGAAGAAACTCCATGTATGGAATGGTATCCATCATATTTATATCTTTTTGAGTTAAACAATATTTTCGGTTCCAATTGACAGAATGGCTTGGCAATCTAGCCATTCTTCAAGACCTCTATAGAATCGATGTCTGGATCACAAATATCGTGTGTTTATATTGTAACACTTAATTTGTTCCAATTGAAAAAATAAATGATTACCCTGGTTTCAATTTCGCTCGTGGTTCCTGGGAATCAAGATGGAGCTATTGGGATATATAGTTTTTATTATTATTATTGATAAGTATTGTAAGCATAGATATTATTATTGTTAAAAAAAAACTTCTTTATGTTCCGCATTAGTTATTCGGACATGCCATGCGATTGGTGACACAGCCGAAATAGGAGTGTCAGAAACAAGAAAGCTTAATAATGATTATCATCAGAATCCAACAGACAAAGAAAGACCCTCAAGTAACCAGTGCAAGGAACAAATTAAATCTATAGATCCAGTGCATCTTTCGTTCTTTCAGGAGAAATAAATATATATAAAAGTAGTCGAAGAAATTAAATAAAATGCGGGGAATCCATAGTTGTGCAAAATATACTAGCTGGACCAATGCGAGTGTTCATGGGTTACAATAGACTTGCAAACTTGTAATAAAGGGTGTTTAATTCAACATGACCTCCTAACATCAAGCGTCATCATGTTGAGCTACAGAACATGCAGATCAGGACGCGCTCAAGGTATGCCTTGTATATTATTATTTTATTTTAGTTTTTAGTTTCCCATCAAGATTGGCTCTGCAAGAGGATCCAGATGGTATTCGTTGAATCCATGGCAACCAAGAACAGTCAAACCTCTTGACTTGGCCATTTGATGCCTATAAAAGAGTCCACTCAAAAGTCTGTGCTGCCCAGAGCGAAACCCGCCAAAAGCATATTTAATGCCAAGTCAGGTCACTCGAGACGTGGTTTGGCCTTTGATTGCCATGGCAATGGCTGCCCCTCAAGAGACACACCAAGGCTTGATCTCTAGTCCCTGAGGTGCAAGAACGATTTGACATCGTGAACACTTCCATAAAAGAGGAGACAGTCCGTGTCACACTAATTGGCAGACTACCAAAGCAGTACAGACTACTCAGCGTCAGGGCTGCCTTTGAACCTCTCTTCTTTCTCTTTCTTAAAAAAAATAAAAAGGAAACCGGCAGATCATGGCTGACATGCCGACTCGCACATCAGTGCCTCTCTCCAAGCGCAAGTCAATTCTCGGAGACCTTGGCATAAAGACAGGAGGCCATCCTTCAAAGACACCTGCTGTTAGAGCCACGGCTACAAAGACACCAGGTACCAAACCAGCAGCTCCCAAAGCCTCTACTGCCAAACCTCTGGCTTCAAATGGAAACACTCTTTCACCAGGGCCTGGCTTAAAGAGGGCCAATACGGTCGGAAGCGCACCGACAACAAGAGCGACAACCACTCCCAGACCCCGACCGCTGTCATCGATTCATAATAAATCGCCATCCTCATCTACTAATCCCTCACCTCCAACCGTACAGAAATCCTCTAGCACCCTGAGCCGAACCAGCAACTCTTCCTCAGGAAGTGCGTCTAGTAAGCCTGGACGCAAAACTCCATCGAATATCCTCCCTTCTGGCTCTCCAGGGCGCTCATCCCCAAAGTCCCCGACCACACCTCTTCCCAAACGTCGCTCAGTTGTCCCTCTTGGACCAAACTCCCCATTAGCTCAGCGTTCATCCGTTGCGGTTGGAGCACCGTCACATAATGTAACCAAGCGCATGTCAACATCCAGTCTCGATTCTCTGGCAGAAGTCAAGGCACTCAAAGAAACTGTAGGAAATAACGGATGACAAATGTGAAAAGAGCTAATTCAATAAAAAATAGCTGACACACCGGGAAGAACTTCTCGAGGAGAAAGACAAGCAACTACAGGACCTAAGAGGCCGTCTCGAACAGCTAGAGAAGGAATACAGTGAGCGATTGGATCAAGAACCCCCTATGTTGTCTTCTTCTTCGCATCTCATTCCATGCGATGTATCCATTGATTCAGAACACGCTACTCTAGATGTCAAGGAGGACAAGGCTGTATCGGCACTTGGTGATGACATTATAAAAATGGTAAGCAGGTGATGGATATTGGCAAATGTGTGCACAGTTAAAGATATGACGTGACTCTAAACATGTCAATAGCACGGTCAACAGGTTTCTATTCTCAAAGAACAGCTCGCCACAGCTGAAAAAGATAACGAGCAGCTCAAGAGGGCAATAAACGAGGTATGTGTTGTCAAGATTATAATGAACAAAACTCACTCTGGCCGAATCAGGAGAAGGAAAGAAGTATAGGGGAGAAAACCCTAAAGGCAAAACAAGAGCTGGCAGAAAAGCGCTTGGAAGAGAAAGAAAAGATACACCAAGAGATCCTGGCCAGCATAAGGCTTGACCACAAAAAGACGATTGAGAATCTAAAGGGAGAACATGAGCGCCAGCTTTCTCTCTTGCGTTCAAGTCATCAGGTAAAATTGGGTCTTGTTTCCCATCTTGCCATGATTTCTGAAACCAATGTTCCACAGGAAAAAGAACGCAATACGACTGACATGCTTCGTCAAGATAAGGAAGCTTTGCTGGCTAGCAGTCAAGAATCATATCAAACAGAAACCGCCAAGCTAAAGGAAAGAATTGCCGAACTGGAATCTATTGTGGAAGAGTCCAAGAGTGTGGCCAACCTTCGCAAGCTAGAGAAGCAGCTGAGTGATCATAACATAATATTTGAAGAATACAAACGTCAGTCGGAACAAGCTACAGAAGCACTTGAGCGCAGATTCAGAGATGAAATGCAACAGCTACAGAATGGAAGTGACGATACCGCCCAGGCCTGGTTGGAGAAGAACAGAGCTGCTCAACAGGAAATCGATCGTCTTCACATTATCTTTCACGAACTCGGAGTTACTCACCAGAATGACATTGTTGAACTGGAAGCAATTCACGAAAAACACCTCGAGGAAGCCAAGACTAAGAGCGATGCACAAGAGGCCGAACTTGATGGACAGGCACATCAGATTGAGTCGCTTCTCTTCCAAGTAGAGACTCTCCAGACAGCTCTTGAAGGTGCAACTTCAAGACTTGAAGAACACACCGTAAAACTCAAGAACAAGGATAGTGAAGAGAGTCTGAATGGCATCTATCCAAGTCATAGAGAAAACATTCATCGGTTGTGTGAAGAAAAGTTGCAGACACGACAGAGAGACCTTGACGAGCTGCATGGTCGTATCAGCGAACTAAAGGAGATGCACGATGCACAGCTCAACAGACTTGGCCATGAAAAAGCCAAGGAACTCCAAGAATTGCAACGAGAGTTGGCAGGACTCAAGGAAAAGCACCAAGCCTATTCGACCAACAGTGAGGTAAGAGAATAATTCTCGAGTATGAACGTTATATATCTTTGTCTATAAAGGAACGGATCCAGGCCATTGCCCATCAACACACCAAAGAAATCGGTGTTATGCAATCCCAATACCAAAGACTTGTGGACATCAAGGACCGTGAGTTGGAGGACTATGCTTATCGTGTCAGGGCTCTCTCGGCATCCCGCCAAAAAGAACTCGATCAATTCAGAGAGGAGAGCACTGAAAAGATTACTAGGCTAGAATATGAAATTGAAGGCTACGAGGTGAGTTTGGTTTTCCGTTGTCTTGCCTTCTTGTTGTTATACAAAATCCATCTTTACCATCGCCCTATCCCACCCTTAAAACGTTTCGCAATGGCAACAACGCTCTATTTATCATACTACTTTCCCTCATATTCTTATACATTCTTTTCTGGATTACAAAGTATTACACAATGATGATCTGAATCCCTCGTACTCTATATTCCTGTCGATGTAATGCTTTTATTCTATCCCTTTTTTTGTTTATTTGTTCATATTCATCATTTCTATTATCTATCTTTTACCATCTTTCTGCCTCCAACTTCTTGTCCATAGTCTCGCGTAAAAGAGTTCGAACGCCAAACCCAAGAGATGAAGAAATCCCTTCACCAATGGGAAAATCAGGGAAATGCAGACCAAAATGTTATTGACAAACTTAAACACGATTGCTCTGCACACCGTGACGAGAATGACCAGCTTATCACGTAAGGTGGATCCTTGGACCCAACTTCATATCTCACATAATTATCTAGTCTACTTAATCAGCTACAAAGCGAGCTGCATAAAGGACGAGCGTAGGGTCAAAACACTCGGACCAACTCTCTGAATGGGCCCAACCTCTGGGATTGCATTGGAATAAATATATCCTATATTTCGACTCACACAAAGGTCAAATAACCATATGCCCTGTTTTTCTTGCTCATTTGTATCTACACTTGTAAGAAATCACATAAAGAACCAATTTTCTTCTTCTTCTTCTTCTTCTTCATGTTGACCCGTTGTAAATTATTATTATTTTCTTCTAAGCTAAATATTGCTACATTGTTCTTAACAGTGCTTGTGCTGATGATTGGCATGTTAATGATTAGACGGCTCCAAAAGATGTGTTGCTCAATCCACGACACTTTACTGAAAAGGCATTTACTACATCTTTGAACCTCTTCAATGACCGAGTACTACATATAATGTGTTAGTCTTTTGAAAGTGGTTTTAATCTTGTACACCTACCCAATGATTCCTTTGATAAAAGCAATCTTTTCGGCATCTGTCACCAATGCAGAAGGAAAGCCTTCCTATAATATAAATGAGCAAAAAAAAATAAGAGTCAAAAGGTCTTGTTACTTACACGAAGGAGTAAGATATGAAGCCATTCTCTGCAGGCCTGGGTGTATTTTATAGTCATCTTGAACAAGACATCGACAAGAGGCCCAGAGAATGATCTTGGGACATGTCCACCAATGCCCTTTATAAATGTTAGATCCAAACTAAAATATATGCCTTGTCATAGACTACTTACTATAAGCAGCTTTTCTATTATCTGGGGACCCATATTTGTCACGAGTGTATGGATAATTGCTCCAATGCCTGTTCCTTCTTCATAATCTTGTCCAACAAACTCGGCCTGCAATAAAATGAAACGTCTAGTTTATTTTCCAAAAAAAAAGATGTTTATCAAGCTTACCATAAAGTTAACTGCTGCCTTGAGAGCGAGTCTCTCTTGTAGACCCATTCCGGCAATGCAAAACATAAAGATTGTGTTGATTTGGTCGTAGGACAATTGATAGAAAACAATCGGGCAGCGTCTCAATACCTATAATAGCCAACTTGTGAGCTCATTTTCATATTGACAATCATCTGCATGTATTACTCCAGATAACAGGTCAAAATAACTGTCCACAACATCGGGATTTTGTTCCATATCTAAATATCCCATATCAATAAAATATAACCACTTTTCTTTTTCTTTTTTAAAAAAAGAAATAAACAGAGTTTACCTTTGGGATTTGTAATGAATTCTAGGGTACGGACAGTAAGAGATTGAAGCAAGTCCTTGAGATTTTGAAAGTATGCATCTTGACCTCCATATACTGTAATCACAAATTTAGCTGTATCAAGCCAACATGGAAAGGGTGCATTTTGATAACTGGCTTGAATGATCAGCACAAGATCATGGAAAGGTAAAGCAAGCACCGGGCTGGCTGAGCGAATCCCTGACTCCAAAAAGAGAGAAAGGGCCTAGGAACTAGAATTAATTTATAGTTTGAAAGCACTGGAGAATACTACGCACCTTCATAACCTTTTCATCGCAATTCCAGATCCCTGCAATCTCCCTAGTCAATTTCCTCATGGCATCGTTGATCTGAGAGAGTCCTTTGATATCAGAGCAGGCTGCTATTGATTTTCCACTGGCAAATGAATCATAGAAAGCAAGTCTTGCTGGCATGGACTGATAGTCGTCATTGGGGGATTGGATTCCTTTGCAGCATGCCGAAAGGTATTGTATCTGGGTCAATATCATCAACCGAGCCCTCTCTTGATCTGTCTTTGCAATCTCGAGTGCTTCAGCCGCACTTTGCAAGATATTTCCAGTCAGGGTCTAGATAAATACATGAGATGTGTTGCCTAGAAACCACACAAGATAATATTACCAGGATTGGTGCAACAGCTATCTCCATAGGCAGCACTTGGATTACATTGGCAATAGATTCTACGACCTTTTGCATTACATTTGGCTTTTAACGAAACGTTAGGATTAAATATTGATGTCATTCAAAGTCTGTACTGACCACTTGCCTCAATTTGAGAATGTGACATGGCATTATAAATGTTCATGAGGCTGTCTAGATCATCAACCAACGAATTGCGACATGCATCACATATGTCAGAGAATGCAGAGGCAGCAGATGGAGCGAGCTTTGGGATACTAAGACAGGGAACAAGATAGTTCATGACAGGAGCCAGAAACTGAGGATGTTTCTTTAACCATTCGGCAAGAGCACCTAGGACAAATGTCAAATGAATACCACTTTTTGGTTTCTATTGCTTACCCATCAGTAAAATAGTCGTGTTTTGCAGACGAATGCTGCCGTTTCTTGGAAACCTTCCAAACACTTCTGGTCCAAAGAATCTATGGATATGCTCATCTTCTCCTGGCGATATTTCTTCAGAGATACTCTTTAAACAGAAAAGGGTGGCTTCCAGATCCTAGGGATTGATTTTTACCATTGTAAGATAACTTTTTAAAGAATACCAGTGAATTTTACCTGACTCGGCAGTGGGATCGAATCCCAATGATTAAGCACTGCAATGGCATGCTCCAAAAGGATAGAAAGCATCTCTCCTCGCAAGATGTAGTAAGGGTTGATCATTGTATCACCCAAATCACGTCGACAGATTCTGAACTTGTCCTTTAGATCTATGAGTTTCATGTATAGCCAGATAAGAATAAAAATACACCCAAGCAGTCTTTAGATATTCTCTACCTTGGGCCCAAGAAGCCCACACAGAGTCTTCTGGGAATGCTGCCTTTTGTTGAAGTATAGTGACAAGTTGACGATAGATAGCAACAGCAGTTTCGCCGCATTGACGCGTCCAGATTCTTTCCTCTTCACTTGGGATTGTGCTTTCAAGAGATACGTCGTCATCGCCGTCAAGTGGAGTATAGGATTCATCTCGAATAGGTGCAATGCCGTTATCAAACAGGACCTCTTGAAGCACATACCAAAAATTAAGTGGTATTTCACTGACTTCCTGATCAGCTGGAAAGTGGCCATGAAAAGCGGTAAGTTGCATAATCATGTCCATCAGCAGCAAAACATCATGTCTAGGGAGTTGCACAGAAATAAATTCTGAAAATGTTTCTCCAAAAGATGTAAAGAGCTTTGCCAATGATTTTCCCATTTCCTCGTCCTCGTCTGTAATCCAGATGAGTAAAACGTATATATATATATATATTGGTGTAGATAAGCTTACCCGCAATACAGCTAGTAAACATGGCCTTCATTTCTTCACTCGTAAAACATTTCAGCAGATCATCTCGAAGGGTTGGATATCTGGCCCATGAAGGCTGCTGCATGGCTTCTAATAATACTTCGGTTGCAGAATCAAAGAGTTCTTCATTTGTAAGCAATCGCATGGTCTGTTGTACAATGGGATACGAAGCTCTGCCATACAGTGTTGTCGAATGAGAAAATATGGCCTGGATATGCATATAAGCACATTTCTCTGTTACCTACTCGAATTCTATGCCGTATTGAACCCAACTCTGGAAGCACCTGAGGGCTTTTTGTTGGGCATTAATATCTGTATAAGGTGTGCTAAACAAGACTGATGACAGAGCAGAAAGAACAAGAGGAACAGCGTCGTTGAGCTCTTGTATAAGCTGCATCCTTGTAGTTTCAAAAACCAATGATGAATGATCAATCTCAAATGTCAAATGTCGCTTTAATACAAAGACTTACTTGCGGCTGTTTGCAAGTTCTGTGTTTGAGATCTCTTCTGGGACAAGTGTAAGAAACTCAAGCACTGCAGCGTCAATATGCTGTGTCGCAACCCCATAAGCTGCACCACCTCTTCTCAATGCATCCACTGACTCGGACACAAAGTTGCGCCAATGGTTGGGCACAGCATGAAGAGCAAAAGAGATCAACTGAAAGTTTCCAAAATTGTTCACAGTCTATTTGATGTTTCCCACACTAATTGACTTGTAAAACTTACTGCCAGACATAGCTTTGTGGTGACAAGCATTGGGCCAGCACACAAACGTACAATCCACACCAGTATCTCGTCTCTAAGCCAATCGATCCGGTCTTTGGGCAGAGTTTCCCTTTAAAGATACTCAATATCTATTTGGCTTGTCTTGGGCATCAACTCACCAATCGCGGGATATCTTTACTTGGAAAGTATGGGCACCAAAAAAGCGGCACTGGTCGGACTGTAGAGCAAGGCATAATGCTTAGTGGTAGCAAATAAAGTCATTGTATACCTGTATCGAGAGTAGTTCGGGAGCAATTCCCCATGCCTGAGGAAGACGCTGTATGGCTTGGAGTTGTTCTTGAACATCCTTGGCCGTGCGCGGGTCTGTAGAATTATAAAGCCCTTCAATAAGCTAAATTGTGGCGTCAGTCATGCATTTATTTTCCCAAACCCCAAGCAAGCCGTAATCTGGCCAACCTTTTGGACATGACCAACAGACAGTTGCTCCATGGACAATGACTGCAGAACTGGGGATAATCAGTGGCCGCAATAGGCTGTCTGGCTGGAGTTGGTATTCTAGAAGGCTGCAATGCAGTGGCTTAGAAATTGACGTAGCCGAACTTCTTCAACCTGAACATTCACTGCATGTCATTTGTCTTTTCAACATCACATTCAACATTTCAAATACTATAGATTACTATTTTCTTTAAGAATTTTAATGTGTGTTTCAGACCCTCATAATGCAGACCATGCCTCGGTGCCGATCATACTCGATAGAAAATACGAGGATAATCTCTGTGTAGAAATGCTGAATTTATTTGAAGTAAATTGACTTGTACATTTTCCATTGGTCGTAGCTGACTCTTGTGCCAACTGTGCATGTGTGTGTGTGTATAGGAGATACTGCCTACCAGAGAGAGCAATGACCGACGCATAGCCCTTGTTCGCAAGATACAACGTCTTTTGAATGCAGAGTGGCTTTCACAGAATATCACAGTTCACTTGTTCGGGTAGATCTGTCATGGCATCTGTCTGTGCCTCCCATACTAAATAAGTAAACCTAATCAGATCATCCGTCAATGATCTCGGGACCAGCCATTCTGATGTCGATCTTTGCATCACTACCCAGTGGAGTGGTCTTCGCAATATACGAACACTAGCCAAACTGTTTCGAAAATGTAAGCTTTTTCTCTAGTTAAAACTCTCATATCAAAGGAAACCAAAGCTATGATTTTACTTATTGCAACAAGGCGGCATGCAGCAGGTTGTCTGTGTACCCAATGCAAAGGTCCCAATTGTGCGTCTTTTTGATCCCGAATCGTAAGTTGGTCTCCATTTATTCACCAACTCACTTGCTATTTTTTATTATTATTATTAGTCGGCTGGCGTGTGATATCAATGTCAACAACACATTGGCTATCCAGAACACAAAGATGATCAAAACATATGTAGATATAGATGCTCGTGTCAGACCCTTTACGATGATCATCAAGAATTGGGCAAAACAACGACTTCTTAATGATGCTGGTACGTGCGTATTTTCAATTTTCTTTTCCACAAAAAAACATTCTATTATTTTCTTAATGATGATATATACATTTAAATGTGTGTGTGTGTATATGTTTACTGTAGCGCATGGTGGAACCCTCTCGACATATACATGGACCTGTATTGTAATTAACTTTTTGCAAATGCGGCAACCACCAATTCTTCCTGTGCTTCATCAGCTAAAAAAAGATTCGAGTTCAGAGCTCTTTTTCAGTAATATAGAGAAGCTACATGGCTATGGAGAAGCGAACCATGAGAGTCTAGGTGGCCTCTTGTTTGCCTTTTTCCGTCGATATGCACTCGAATTTGATTATGACACCCAGGTTGTATCTGCAAGGCATGGGTCTTATTTGACAAAAGCAGAAAAAGGTTGGGATACTGGGCGTAATGTAACAAGCTTCTGCGTCGAAGAACCGTTCAATGTGACAAGAAATCTCGGAAATTCAGCCGACATTGAATCGGTACATGGCCTCCGTCTTGAATTCAAACGTGCTCTTGATTTAATGCTGTCTGGTGCTTCATTGAGCACAATTTGTGCACCTTACAAGCGGCTGACCTTTGCTGCCATACCTGACACTCAAGAACCGATTGAGAGTCTGGCAAACATCATACCAGAACCAGCCTCACTACCCTCTAGTAGTACCATTAAGAAGAAAGAGGCCAAGAGCACCAGTATGTTCACCAATACTGCACACCCTCGCTGTGTAGAGACCAGCTTTGATTGTCGACAACAGAGTATAGCTGATGATTATGGACCTATAATAATCTCTCCGTGTGGGATACCTCAGACAGATACCTTTGAAATCGATCACCACTTATCCCAACTTTCGTTAGCACCATTTGATTCCATGTATACACCTGATTCCTACAGCCCTCCTTATGCCCCAAGTACATTGCATAAACCGCGACACCCACACCAGTTCAACTGCAACTGTAATTCAAGGAGATCACCACCACCCGCACGATCAGGCTACGACTACCAATCAAAGGATTGGACTGTGGACTGTATCCTGGCAAGATATAGCCAAACCCTCCCCACACACCAAGACATCTTTCGACCTAGTGATTCTGAAGGTAGCAGTGATAGTTTGTCAGTAAATCGAGTTAAACGCAAAGAAAATCTTCCACGAGACGCAAAGTCTGGGTGTTACCAAAGACACCCTCCAGCCCACCCGTCCAATGGATTCAACGAATGGCCGTCTATAATTCCCTCTGAACAATTACCCCTTTCAGAATCCAAAAGCAATATAGACCAGCGACCACGAAGATGGTCAACACAAAAACGGAGAACTTCTCATGCTATTGAAAGAGAACACAGCTCAGCCAAGACCACACTTTCTGAACATTCTGATGCTCAAAAATCAGTTCAAAAGTTCGAAAGAGCTTCAAGCAGATCCGCAGAACAATCTACAGAAGTATCCAATAATGCTGCATCCAACAAAACTTATGTGCGGCGTGGTAGGCACCATTAGTTTCTTTTTTTTTCTTTTTTTCTTTTCTTTCTTTCTTCTTGGACTTTGGATGGCCTCTGAATAAATCCGAAGCCAAGGACGCTGGAGTGCTAGCATAAAAAAACAAAGAGAGAGAGAGAAGGAGATAATTGTGTGTACTCTTGATGAGTTACATTTGTGTTTTCGGTCCATCCCAGACTTTTTTTTCAATATTTTTTTTTTAAATATTTTCCTGGGATATTATGTCAAAGAAGCTGGAAGGTCAACTTCTTTGGCCATAAAGATCATGCTTATGATTATTATAATCGATAATAGGTATATTTTTCATCTCGGCTACCCAGTTCCATTCTATGACTTATCAAATGATCAAGTAAAAAACAACAACAATAACGTTGATTTAATCCTTTATTATCAAAATATACAAACATTCTATTATAAAGAATGAGCTTTTCTCTCCTTTGCACTCATCAAATTAAGACCACAAATATGATGCTCTTGTGGGTAAACCTTTGGCTCGACAGTGTCTTGATCTTTGCCAAACAAGACATCTTGTCCATAGTCGCAACGGAGCTCTGACTTTCCGGCACGAATATTGCAAATTGTACTCGCACGACAGTCTTCACCGCATTCTGGCACCTCTGGAGCAGACTTTGATCTATATTGCCAGTATTTATCAAATGTCTCCGGATCAGACTCCATAGCCAGAGTAACATTATGCCACCAGGCAGGCGAGAGGGGCTCAAGGGCAGAGTTGAGTGGTGCAAAAGAAGAGTTGTAGGCTTGTCTTGCAGAATATTCAACATGCCAGTTCTAATTCCATCTTGAGTATACATGGTCAATTTATACCAGTTTAAACTTACAGGTCCATCTACCCATGTATCAGCTTGGTCAAGATCAGCAACATAGGTGATTGAGTCGACAACCTCGAATGTTTCTGAATCAATCTTGTATATTCTTTATGGTTTGTTAGCATGACTACCAAAAAGATGGTTGTGTATGTTTTATACCTGAAACCAGGGTTTATGTCTTCATATGGTGTGATTGAGGGTGCTACATATGCAACTGAAATTGCCTCACTAGCATTCTTGAGGTTATTTCTATAAAACAGTTGCAGTTCATCCCTAACAACAAACAAATGGTTGCCCTTGAGCATTAGTTGCTCAAATGGTTCTTCAAAAAAATCATACTTACATATGCGTGTGTCCAAAGAACTGTCCAGCAATTACATGGGGTGCATATCTCTCGATAATTTGATGATAGTAATTTGAGTAGTCATGGAAGCAGGTTATGTCTCCTGGAGCAACATGTCCAATGATCCACACACGCTCATTCTGATCTTCAGCATCTTGCAGCTGGTCAACCAACCAGGCCAAGACTCCATTGGGATCCTACATTGGATTCAATTGACAGGATATTCAGTTGTCTAGAAGCCACATATGATTTACAGTCCAATTCACCAACCTTTTCCATTGGATGTTCATACAGCCACCAATTGAGTGTATAGCAAAAGTTTGTGTTTAGACTAATGAGTTTTAGTCCGTTCATTGGTCTGACAGCATAATTTGCAGTGTTCCTTTCTACTTCTACGTTGGTGCCATAGGACAACCAACCACGCCAGCTCTTTGACAGACTTTTGTAAAGCCATTCGAGGTCAAGGTACTTCTTTGTTGGGTCTTTGGGAAGACTGGACGACTTTAGGGGGAATATGTTTGTGGGTGCGGCTTCATGGTTGCCAACTGCTGGGTAAAGTACGGTGTTGATATGGAATGGAGAATCGAAATGGTTGTGAAGCATTGTAAATGAGGCGTCTTGGATAAGTCTTGTCTTTAGAATCGGCAGGGTTGACCAGACTTCATGGGGTGGTACATCGCCCGTCAAAATTCCAAATTCGATGTTTGGTGCAATGGTTGGGATAAAATCCAACATTGACTCGATCAATGTGTAAGGAGCATCGCAATTATAGGCACCTTTTGACAAGGGTTAGTCAAATTTGTTATATAGAGCCAATTCTGATTATTACCCCACTTTGAAGCCGGTACTGTGATGTTGTTGTAGTCTGTTGAAGAAGACCTACAGCAAATTGGCTTATCGCATGCTACTTCTGACCCAGCCTGTGAAGCGTTAAAGTATGTTCAAAAGCCAATGGATCCTACTTACTTCATACTCTGGGTCAATGTGCCAATCACTAAGTTGTAGGACAGTAAAGGTCTTGCCCGATGGTTTCTTGAGTGCCATTTGCGGCTTTGGTTTCGGAAAGATGACGTTGTAAGGTTCGACAGCTGAGATATCCCATGAGCTCACTTGTACGTTCAAGAAGCCTGTGCAACCTTACCTGGGTATGGGCATGAATTAAGCACTGCAGCACACATTAGATGTCCATCTCGACCAGAAATATCCATGGTCTAAAAACAGAGGTTAGCCAACAGATAACAATAACTCAGATCGCAGGTACCTTTAGCACTTGGCGTAGAATTGGTGCCTGTTCTTCAATTGCACCTTTGCACTAGAAGCCAAGTCAGGATATGGATAGGAGATAAGGAAAACCTTGTTGACTTACGACGTCTGGATGGACCTTTTTTGTCCGAACACAGGCATTCACAAGGCTAGATACCATTAACTTTTCAGATACAAAAGAAAGGTTCTTGAGCATTTGTAAAAGTGAAATGCATGCATTGCATGAAGAAGTTGAGTCGGCATTCAGCCATTCTTCTGTTGCATGGTCGAGTTGTTGTTGCACAGTGTTTGTTGCAGCAAAAGGAATCTGCTGTAGAGGATTTGCATGAGTGAGAATCAATGATGCCAATGAGGCAAGGAGTATATAATTGGGACGCATGATAAAGGTCAAAAGCCAATCTCCTGAGCACAACGTCTTCTTATCAATGTTGAATCATTACCAAGAGGTGACGTAGACTTCTTTAGATTGTTTCTCAGCATTCTTCTTGTTGGATTATGTTTGATCGCTACTGACTCTATATTGCTTATTTTGGCATGTCACAAGATATAATGAAATGGAGTCTGATATCTTTATAGGAGATTATTTAATAAATTTATACTTTCAAGACCTGCGGATATAACGAGAGCACTTGTCAACACCATCAAGTTCTTCAATCATCTCAATGACTAGAGGGTGAGAGAATCCATAATATTCCGGCCCAGAGATTGCATTTGTAGAATCCTTTTGACGTATCAGGTTAGCTTGTTTGATGACCAGAGACCATGCCCCAGTGGGTGTTTGGCCCGATATTTCGTGAGAAGGAGCATCAGCAGCACGGATGGTGAACTAGACGATCCCCAAAGGTTAAACAAGGTCCCTCTACTTTGCCACTATCCTTACAAGAGGTGCATTGTCCTGCTCTTTAACTGTGCAGGTATATGTGGTCTGTCCATCAGGGTTAACCATGCTCATATAAGTCCTTGTTGTCATTTAATTAGTCTTGGTCTTGCTCTTGGTCTTCATCACTGATATATATATATATAAATATATTTACCTCTCGACACTATATCCAACTGGATAGATATATCTATCGTTATGGAAAGCAGGCTGGTCCACCATAATGGTGCCCAGACTTAAAACCTTTAAAGATGCAAAACTAAAGGGGAAAATCACATTTCCCTCTGAATCTCTTGGAATCTCTTGACGTTTCCTAGACGTTGAGTTTCTCTTTGGTTGCAAAACCAAATCATCTATATATATTCCAATGAATAAACTTTGACAAAATACACATTCTTCCTACCAAACATTTCTTCATCTTCATTTTCATCCAATTGATCTTCTTCCTCATTTTTATCTGCGTCTTCATCGTATTCTCCAGCATCATCATCGTCCCCAATCGGGCTCACGTCCATCGCGTCCCCTTTGCCCTTGGATTTGTGTAAAAGACGTCTAGACTATACATGAGCGTTTTGTCTTTTGATAGTCTATACTCTACCTGTTCTCTCTCTGAAGAGCCTGGATCCTACGATTGGCTTTGTCTATTGTGAGCTG
Source organism: Phycomyces nitens (assembly GCA_022702545.1). NCBI lineage: Eukaryota > Fungi > Mucoromycota > Mucoromycetes > Mucorales > Phycomycetaceae > Phycomyces > Phycomyces nitens. The sequence continues at coordinate 1,109,537 of JAHRBC010000001.1, forward strand.
GGCCGATCGTTGTTTCTAAAGAGACAGATATTACTAAAGTGATCAGGATGATGTCAAACTCGTTGTTAGGTTCCAAAGTACCGCGATGAATTCGATAATCTTTCTCTTTAGACTTCTGTATTTTCGCATGTGATCGTCATTCCATTGGTTTTCAGATTGTGATTCTGCATCAATGGCTGTATGTTTGGTAATCATCGTTCTTGATCTGGAATTATTGCTCTGACTTATGCGTGTTCATACAACCCACTACTTGTTTTTGTTACGTATCAAATGGACGGAGTGTAAATAATGGGACATATCCAGCGTTCTGGAACATTTTAAGAATCTCGGGCAAAAGTAACAGTTTTTGAGTCTTTGTATTTCCAAGCTTAAAGAATCAAAGATCTTGGTGATAAATAGAATACACTGGATTTATTATTACGAGAAATCTTGAGGGGATCTGATATATTATCTAAGCTCGAGACCGAGACAAATTAGAAAATATTCGTAAGGTCTAGCACTGCCTGGAGAAATGCCGTGTTACCAAAAGAATGGCCGTTTGACTTTATCAGGTTTATTTTATTGCTAAACTCAGGGGCACGACTTTTTTGATTCCACCAGACATTTTAAATGTGACGTGCTGTCCTGTGTCTAATAAATATATCTGGTCCCTAAGACTTCAACATTTCTTCTATAAATGACATACTTTAAAAACGATTTTAACTTGTAATGGAGGTGATATATTAAATGTAGCTTATATCCTTTGTGTATTTTGATGTCAAAAAGTGTAAAGTATAATATGAAACTATACGGCAATGTCCAGACACTATAACATCTAGAAATACTAGACCCCGTCAAGAAACGTCGTGCCCGCTTAAAATGTCGTGCCCATGAGATCGCTGTATTCCCAACCACTTCACATTATTGTGTCCAACTCCCTTCATTTTGGAGGACCAGCAGTGCATATCACATTGTATATAAAATATCCTTATCCTCGTACACTATTACAAATGAGACACATATTCAATGTCCTTTGACTCGCTTTATTTCAGATGTATACATGTACGGCAGAAAGGCAAAACTATGTACAGTAGTGGGTTCAATAATTGTAAAAAAAATTAAGTGGTATACATTCAGACCATAGAAATTACCGGCATTTTATTAAAAAAATAATAAGACTTTTTCTATTAACTTTACACTTTTTAAGATAAAAAAGAACCGGATGCCTAGTTTTTAAACGTGAGATATCTGAGCTTGACTGTAGTGGTATTATTTGACTCTTTATTGCCAACCATAGCCAAACTGATATTGCGTGCGTAAACATCCCTCGATTGACAATTAGTACTATCATCAAACTCTGGAAAGAAGGTGGTATAGCGAATATGAAGCCTAGCCTTGGGATACCAAGCAAACTTAGTATCACATATGTTAAGAGTCTTTGCTTGAGTGCGAGATGGAATCTGTTGTGTCTTAGGGTATTAAAACAATAAAAAATAGTAATGGAGATATAGACAGTAAGTGAATACTTTGAGACTTTATATAAGCTTGTCTTTATTAAGATACAAAATGTGCCGCTCTTTATATACTCTTTCAATGTGCTGTTACATAAGATCCTGGACTTCCTGATACGTGGGGTCTTTCACCACGTTAAGATATTAGATGGAGTAAGCTTCTGAGCTCAACATCCATGTTACTATTATTCTGATGCATTGCTATACTTCGTCTATCGTACCTTATTAGATCTTAGCTAATATGTACTTATAGCTTATGTATATGTAAAAGATGCATTAATAAGGCTGGATCACCACATGATATATGATGTTTGATATATATCTGCTGCTTTTGTATTATTACAGTGAGATATATGGATGTGTTAGCATCTTTTAAATAAAAAATAATATGAACCCGACATTTGCTGTATAACTGACACTTCGGCTCTTATAAACGACGCTTCAATTAAGATGCTCTATATGTATTAATTATACAAGAGCGAGGTATGTGGTATACACACCGCAGTTGATTGAAATACAGACTCCATAACCAATCTCTGGTTACTCTGTGTCAATGACCCTGATAAGTCAATATCTCAGGAATAATTACATACCAGGAATACGTGCAATTCACACTGCTACAGTGATAACCAACCATTATGCGATGGGGACTTTAATTACAAAGGAATTTGAGTAATGGTATATAAGAAAGCATAATATTCTTCCTTCAATGAATAATACTCTCACAGTATTGTTTTTGGCAGTAAATTATCCTTGAAAATAAAAACAATTCTTACCTGGGTCGAGAGGCTCTTGTTTGATTTTTTTTTTAAATATATTTTTTGTGTCTTCTTCACATTTGCAACTTCTGTGTTCTTACGAGTCCTCTTCCTTGCCTCCAGCTTAATCATGACCTTAAGGCCAGCCTATAATTTTAGAAAACTGTTAATATAATCTCTTATTTCGATATATATATAAGCGTGTGTGTATATCTTACCCGTCCTGACAAAATGCTGGTCTTTCTCCAGAATGCGCAACCAAAGCTTCCATACCCTTCACAAGTTTTGTTTCAGCATTCTCAACAACGAGGGCAGAAAGCCGAGCAAATGCAGCCTTCATGTTGTCAATATCATTTATGTACAACTTATGGCCAGGGGTGGTGTCATCGTTAATTGCTTTTTGGATCTCACGAAAAGTTGTCTTTGCTCCAATAAGCTTCAGAATATCTCTGGAATCGTCCACAGTCACCTTTGACAATCTGCCTTTCAGTGTCGATTCTAGATACTCATCATCAAGAGGATGATTGTGATATGCCTCAATATCATGAGTGGCTTTCAAAGGAAGATACCCTTTGATGCCCTTCTTGTAGGAAACCTTCAAGAGATAAGGGCAGCCAGTCATTCCACTCGATGGAATCCTTATTCTGTCTTCGTCTTTGATTCCACGGGTGTTCTTATACTGTCCACCCTTGGAACACTTCAAGTAAACTCGAGTTGGCTTACAGTCTTTAATTGTCAGGCTAAAGTTATTGACAAGGGCATACTCTTGCATCTTTCCAATTACCATGGTCATGTCATGGTAGCCATTAGCAGGTGGGGTTGGGAGGGCTTGCTGAACAGGATATTATTCCTTTCCGTTGATAAAAATAGTTTCTTTATTGATAGGGTTCATAATGAAGTGAGTTATATAAATTATTTGTAATTTCAAGTTGGTTATGAGAAAAGCGATCTTGTTGTAATCTTCGGGGAAATGACTAATAGATGCAATAGATGATTAATTCTAACAAGATGAGTATACGAAAGAAAAGAAAGTTTTATTTAAAGTCTTTGAATATCTTTTTCAGGACACGATATTTTATTCCGTAAACTGGGAACAGGTAATAGATGCTGGGCCACAAGTCCCTTTCAAAAAGTCTGGTAAAACAGAAACATCGTGCCCTTAAGATCACTGATTTTTTATAACATCGACTTGGATTTATGAATAGAAGCATTATCTATAATAATGTAACTTCCCTCAAAAGCTTCATCAAGATCCATTACATTAAGAAGCTCGTTCATAAACTTGATAAAATGAGCAGCAGTTGTACCTTTTGGCGCCGGCTTATTATCAGCAGAATCGTCGTCAGCTTCTGGATCCTCTGTAGTAACCTCGGTTGTGGTTCTCTTCTTTCCATTATTAGCTTTTCTCTCTCTCTCTTTTTAGCAGCCTGCGTTTCTTTTCTTGATGGAGTTTTTCTTGTTACAACGTGAACAGCTCTAGATGAGTGAATAGCCCCGATAATGGTATGAGATTGAGCTGTAGTTTTTGGTTGCTTTACTATAGCAGAGCTGCCACTTTTTGACTTTACTCAATTATTCCTTTAACATTGCAATCCTGTCATACATTACACTGCGCCTTTTTTTATTTTTATTTTTATTTTTCTGACCTGGTAATTAGTCAAAATACATTAAAACGTTTAAAAACCATGAAAGCCTCTCTTTCCAGAATTTCTATATTCAAACTACTCGCTTTTACTATGCTTTTATCAGACTTTCCTCAAGAGATCATAGAAAAAATCGCAGATCTCCTTCCTCTCGAAGACATAGCCTCTTGCTTTTTGACATGCAGGTCATGGAAAAGAATATTTCAGGATTTTATAAATTCTGAACTATTTGTAAATAAATGGGTCTTACGGAAGCTCGTTAACCGTTCTCAAGATTGTCAACCGACATACCTAAAGACTCGGTACCTTGTACGATCCTTGTATTTATTTTATTCTGTAAAAATAACGGACGAAGAGCTCTACGCACTGCAGACAACGTTTCCAAATATAAAGTATATTCATTTCGAACCAGGTTCTACAATCCCGGAAAGTTTTGGAGCTACTGCGGATTGGAATATCTGGAGTTCGCTAAAAGAATTACACATTTCTTTTGATGATTCACCTATGTCTGACACGGAGAGTAGACTTTACAAGATTCTCATGTGCCTACCCCGCCTAAGGCTACTAGATATTCTTGATACGGATATAAAGCTAAGAAAGATATCGTTCACGTTAAGCCACTTTGAAGCCATTCACTCGCACCTAAACCACCTTGAACATTTGAAGATGCGCTCAGATCTTTTGGATCTTTCCGAAAGCGACCTTGAACATATGACAAAAGTATCACCAGTCACAAAGATGGGGACCTTGACTATCGTTGCACGAAAGGCAGACTATCGATGGCTATGTTATATTGCGCGCAAGTACCCCAATCTCCAAACACTTAGTTTTCGTACATACAATTTCCTATCCAATACCACAGATCACCGAGACAACACAATCGCCCTATTCAACAAAGTACCTCTGGCATTTAAATACCTAAAAAAGTTGGATTTCGAATATTGCGATTTCTCTAGGAAAGATTATCTATTTTTCTTTGAGATGCTCAGTCTTCACAATATACCATTAAGACATATATCGATTGACGTCCACACATTACTTGATGATCATAATAACTTTCCTGATAATCTCCGTGATATTCCCAGACATATCGCAGAATTTTGTCTGACAGAGTTCTCAAAGACTATCGAATCCTTCAACTTGAACAATTCAATTCCACGTTCAACCTCAAGACACTTACTGGAGCTAACTGGCAGCCTTTACAATTTGGTCAAGCTAAAAATCAAATCTTCCACAACTATTGAAATCGACACCCTTTTATATACAGCACCTCGCTTAAAATCACTTTCATTCATATATGCTCACATCAAAGTTAAGGATGAACTTTACGACTCAAAACGATTTGAACTCCAGTCATTTAAAATACACGATGCAGATATCACATCAGATGTTCTTCGGTTCCTATCATTCCACTGCAGAGGCTTGAATCTGTTGAGGTTAGAAAGATCATCAGTATATGGAAATTTTACAACACCTGGGTGCCAGTTTATTGACATGATGTACAGTCGCTTAAATACATTGTGTATCTATAAGACAGAATTCATTATACAAGAAAACGACAAACTTCCAGACAATTTGAATATAACGGTTATCACTCGACCTTTTGAAGATATTCCTCCAAAGCAAGACTACGATCCAAAAGTATTACCCGTTGTCATTGGGGGCCCATCAAGCAAAGCTCAATATAGCTGGTTTAACAGATATTATGAATACAACATGCGTGAAGTTTCAAAAGCTCGTGGCTCTCGTGTCGAGAAATTCGTTTCAAACTTTGAGGAAAACAAAAGAATTACTATGGAGAGAGCCCTTCACACATGCAAAGGAAAGCCATACATTAATTGGAACAAGAACTGTATTTTTGGATATACAAAGATAAAATTTGGCTATATAGTGAATTATGAGATTGGATATGATAGTTATACTGAATAAAAAAAATAATGATGATAATAATAATAATAAAAACTTGTAAACCCTCGTTCTTTTAAGCTTGGAGTATCTTATTTTCCTTTTGAGACGATGACACTTTTAATGAATTGACAAAATAATAACACTTGTATATTGTCCAAGTTGTATTCTTCAGGAAGATTGATGTAAAAAGAGTACCCAAGTAAATAACACTATGGTGCATTCGGACTTAGATATCAACTTTTTTACGCACTTTTCAAAAGCCTAAGACTTTTGCAAAAATAAATATATCAAAAATCTGAGCCGCGCGCTAGAAAGCCATAGCATTGATTAATGTATCCCACGGCTTCATTTTTAATTAAATGGCGTTAAAGAAAAGCCTTAGTGTTTTAAAGATATACTGGTAAGCGACAATTACATAGCGGAGATCATAATTTTCATGAAATTGAAACAGGCTGAAGGGCTATTGTCGGAAGTTTAAAAAAATTATGAGGAAAAATACAGGTCACGTGCTTGTGACTTCGTATTTTTGTACCTGATCAACCGTAAGGTAGTCAAAAAAAGGTTAAATATGTATAAATTTTATATAATACATTCGGACTTTGATATCAGCATTTTCACGTACTTTTCAAAAGCCTAAGACTTTTGCAAAAATGAAGTTACAAAAAATCTGAGCCGCGCGTTAGATAGCCATTGTACTTTTTAATGTATCCCGCGGCTCCATTTTTAATTAAACAGCTTTAACAAAAAGCCTTAGTGTTTTAAAGATTTGCTAGTAAGAGACGGTTACATAGCGGAGATAATAATTATATTTTGCAGTATGTCGGATGTTAAATATCATTATTTTTTACCTGCGGAGTTTTATCAAACGAAATTGAAACAAATTCGACAAAAGTCAATAGTTAAAGCTAAATGCACCATATGTATCAACAGAACTGCAAAAAAAAAGGATTTATTATCAATGGAACCCTTTTGAATAGATTGCTTTCTACCATTTATAATCCTGGAAAATGGACTTTCAGTATCACTCCATTTTTTGATTCTATTGTATACTGCTTGTATTGGTATACCAATCTCCTCTGAAATAAAGCCAATCTATTCAAAAGGGTTCCATTGATAACAAGTATTCGTTTTGGAGCTCTGTTGATACACAGGGCGATTTTAATGAGAAAAGTATTACCTCTTTATTTTGTGGAATCGTAATTGATCACTATCATTATCGGTATGAGCCTCTTCTTCTTCTTTTTAGATTTATTAGTATGATCTTCCAAGTATATAGTACGGCCTTTGAACAATTGGAAGAAATGGGAGAAGATGAAACTATTTAAATACTGGTGTCAAGGGTATTTTATAGCCTTGGAGGCTTTGATTACAATTGGATCCACCAAGAGTGGGATAATGTCAAAAATAAAACCTCAATGGGCTCACCAGACGACACGAGTCATTATAGACATAATGACAATCTAGAGAGAGGAAGAGATAGATAAGGAAAGATAAGTCTGTGTGAGGAGACTAGTGGCTTCTGATATGGATCATTCAAAGCCAAGACGACCGAGAACGGGCAACAAAATGAGATAGTTCATTTATATTTTCAAGTCAGATAGGAATGAGGAAAAAGGAGGTGGTACGGTGATAGATGAAAACAGGGGAATACGTTCCCAAAGGATTCTCAATAAAAGTGCTCTTGTGCTGTGGGTCATGGATCATCGCCAGAGCTGTTTCCAGTCGAGGTCAGTGGGGGAGATGTCAAAACAGCAATCCATTTATAGCTTTGAAAAAATGGCAGTCATCAATATCAACCAGTGACACCAGTGATAGTAACTCATTGTCGAAATGAGGAGAGCCAGGTGAGGAAGGTAGCGAGAGTGATACAAACCAATAACAAAGGATGAGCAAGTATTCATCAAGGTGGCTGAAGAAAGAGAGAAGACGGTTCTGGGATGCCTGACACTATGTGTAGGTCGGCGACAGAGAACTCTTTGGAAACTGATCCCAAAAGTATGGTGGACTAAAAGTCCTTTGTGGGTTCACTGGGATGTGGCAAAAGAGGGAAGAAATGCTTATATGGCATGGAGAGTAAGAGTAAGAGTAAGAGAAGCAGTAAGCGAGAAATGTATAGACAGAGAGAGTGTGTGATAAAATGTACTTTTGTCCTACATCACATGGCTTTTCTTTTTAATATTCAAATTGATGAAAAGCTATTAAATGGCTAAAAAAACAGTAAACACTCTCTTTACAATATCTCTATATTCAAAACATTTACTTTTATCATGCTTTTCTCGAACCTTCCTCAAGAAATCATTGAAAAAATCATTGATCTTCTTTCTCTCGAGGATAGAATATCTTGTTATTTGGTGTGCAAGTCATGGAAAGGAGTTTTCCAGGACTCTTTGCACTCTGATCTATACATACACAGCAAAATATTATGGGACCTTGTTCATCCTTCCCAAGATAATCATCAACCCTACCTAAGCACTCGATTACTTGTACGATACTTGCGCATAAGTCACTATGCGCGAACAAAAGACGAAGAGCTCTACGCACTGCAGACAACCTTTCCAAACATAAAGTATATTCATTTCAACCCACATTCTATAAGCCCTGACAGTTTTGGAGTCACTGCGGATTGGACTATCTGGAAATCAATGAGAGAACTACACATTTCTTTCGGCGATTCGTCTATACCTGACATAAAGAATAAACTTATTGAAATACTTCCGTGCCTACCGATTCTGAGTCGACTAGAGATTGTTAATACGGATATAGATCTAGTAGAGATATCATTCTCTCTAGATGACATTGAAACCATTCACTCGCATCTAAAGGACCTTGGACATTTGAAGCTTTACACAAATCTTTTGACTCTTTCTGAAAGCGATCTTGAACGTATGGCAAACGTATTGCAAGCAACGAAGATTGGAAGCTTGACCATAGGTTCTGGAAATACAGACAATCGATGGCTAGCCTATATTGCTCGAAAATATCCCAATCTACGCACATTAGAATTCTTTTCGAAAAAAGATCTACCAAATACCGAGCAGCAAAGAAACAACGCAATAGAATCCATCAACAATTTACCTCTGGCATTCAAACACCTAACAAAATTGAATTTTCAATATCTATGTTGTATTGAAAAAGAGTGTCTAGTTTTCTGGGATATGGTTCTGTTTCGCAATATACCGCTCAAGAATATATCGATTCGCATCATCAGACAATTTACCAATGATCCTTCTGATAATATATACGACCTCCCTAAAAACATAACAGAGATTTGTCTCTCGAAATTCTCAAGGACCATTGAATCGTTTTCCCTGAGATGTGATGATTTAAATCTATCTCCAATAGACTTTACGGAAATTGGGAGCAACCTTTACAATCTGGTCAAACTGGAGATCAAATCCCCCACGTCTGTTGAAATTGATACCCTTCTCTGTCAAGCACCTCATTTGAAATCACTTTCCCTCAACTGTACCAAGATCAAAGTTAAAGATGAATTCTACAACTCAAACCGATTCGAACTCGAGTCCTTTAAAATACACGATGCAGATATCACATCAGATGTTCTTCGATTCCTGTCATTCCACTGCAGAGACTTGAATGAACTTGGCTTGAGTAAAACATCAGTAAAAGGCAATTTCACGACACCTGGGTGCCAGCTTATCGATATGACCTGCAGCCGCTTAAAAATACTGGGTATAGAACGGACAGAATTTGTTATAAAAGATGACAAGGAGTGTTCAGACAATTGGAATGTAACTCTTATCAGTCGGCCGTATGAAGATATTCCTCCAAATCAAGACCACGATCCCAAAGTATTGCCGGTTATCACTGGAAAGACGTCAATCAACACTCAATGTAGCTGGCTTAGCAGGTATTATAAATACATGATGAACAAAATGCAAAAAAGGAAAACTCTCTAAGATTGAAGAATTTGTTTCAAACATTGGGAAAAGCAAAAGAATTACTATCGAGAGACCCGTTGACGAGCAAAAAGGAAAGTCAGGCATTATTTCAGACAAAAACTGTGTTTCTGGACATACAAAGATAGATCTTGGTTATGTAGCTGATTATAACATTCGATACAATAAATAGCATACTTGTTAAAAATAAAAGAAGAGACTTTTATTTTTATTTTTTGAAAATCCTTGGCTTCTTACCTTTAGGCAGTTTACTTTTTTTTATTGTGAGTGAACAACATTTACAGTCAATCAACAAGAGTATTATTTTATATTATTTGAGTTCCCAGCTTAGCAAGGCCTTTGTAACAAGAGTGCTCAGACACTATAAAAATATTTACTATGAGAGAGTAAAAAAAAGCTGGCCAAACCACTAAACCTTTAGAAAGGGAAAAGAGATACTTTGGGAGATTACGAGGAATTTAGCATAAACAATAGTGCCTCTAAAGAAGACTATCCCAACCCTTATATCACCACAGATGTTCCGTACCTTTATTCATAAAAGACCTACATACTCTTGGAGACTAGACAAAACCCAGTAAATCAATCCCAACAAGTTATCCCTTGAATTTCAATAATATAATTTGAAAATCTATAATTCGATCAATCCAATATGATGGTTACTGAATGAAATGGTGTATTTTCTAATTAAGCATATTATCAGCCTTAATATCGAAATTGTACTAGTTTATAAGCAGACATCCAAAAATGCTATATTTTCGAGTTATATATATATATACAGCATCTTTTTTTATTAAGCTTTTGTAATTTGCAGTGACTGAGATGCATATCACGTGCTAAAATGCACACTCAATTTCCAAGATTTCACGTCGCTTAATGGATTTTTTTTAAACTATAAAAGTGGCAATGAATAAACGTCTCTTGCTTCCTCACATATCATGTATCGTCAAAAACTTTTTACTAGTGAAGATGGTCTTAAAAACCCATTTGTTCCTGTAAAAAGAGTTGATATAAATTCTTTTAAGAACCAAGAAGAACTGTATAAATTTATACAAAAGCATTGCACAGAAGATGGATTGCCACTTGTTATTGCTAATTTTAACTGTCATCCCGAATGGAAACCAGATTTGCTTAGTCTAGAGCATCTCAAGAAGGCTCATGGAGATTCTGGTAGGAATCTTTGGCAATACTTTATTATTTTGTACAATTTAGATCCTCATTACAAAAATAGTTCTTGATCTATACTCAATGAGCACAAGATCAATCGACAACAAGCATACAATGGCAGACTATATTGAAGCGCTCCAATGGTCAATGAAGCATTTGGGCGCAAACACAAACAAGAAGACTCGTAAAAAGGACCACGCAAAAAATGTTAAGCCTCCACTAGGCAAACAACAACATGGCCCACCGCAACGGTCAGAGCAACTGCAACAGTCAGAGAAATCACAACGATCAAAACAACCACAGCAGCTACAGGCGCCATGCGCGATAGAATCACAGAACAGCCTTTCCATAGAGAGTGCCCAAATACCCGTTTCTTCTGTTCAGACGTCCAATTGCAATACTCTTGAACCAAACGATAAAAATCCAGAATACTCTACGCCACCCCCTCTAGATTTTTCTCATGGAAATGACTCAAATTCCCTTGAGCCCTCTTCCGGAATCCTTTCTCCTCCAACCAGACAAAAAAAAGAAACAAATGGTGGCACCAATAACCCGATTGATAATGCCTCTATTCAGCATTCTACTGAGACACTAATACCTACAACTGTGGCATCTCCTTCTTATCTGGCCACTCCTCCTGCTGATGCCACCAAAGATATTGAGCACAAAATGCTTGATGCGGAATTGCCTGAAATGTCAGCTGCAGAAATCAAGCGCAAAACCAATACATCATTATTGTATGGCAAAGACATATCCTGTCCTTTAGAGTACAAGGGCGTTCTTGAATCGATGCTCCCAGAATATCTTCTTTCACTTGGGAGCTGCGACTTATTTAATTGTTTGCCAGAGGATATGCAGGCAGAAAACCTCATGTGTTACCTTGGAAGTAATGGCACCGGTACAGCCATTCACCGGGATCTCTGTGGTACTTTTGGTCATAACCTCATGTCATATGGAGATGATGGGGCGTATTCAGAGTGGCTCATAATTGAGGATCGGTTCCGAGATGAACTCACAAAGGTTCTGCATTCTCCTGATAGTAAGCGTCCAAAAGACGACGAGGATCAAACAGAGGGAGCGACTGAGCAAACCAGCAGCTCCTTTGTTGAAAGCGATCAAGCATGGGTGAACTTGAGAACCCTTAGAAATGCCAATATCAAGACTCATGTTATCCTGCAAAAGCCTGGAGACCTAGTACTTATTCCTAGCCTTTGTTACCATCAAGTACGTAATCATGGAATATCAATGAAGGTCGCATGGAACAGGGTGACGCCACAAACATTGGAACTTGCCTTGAAGCTTCAGCTTCCAATTTACCAAACGTAGGTTGCTTTTATATCTGCTATAAACTGGCTATAAGATTAGGTAGATAACAGATGAATACTTTCCAGAATTGCACGCCCAGAAACCTATCGATGTAAATCGATCATTCACTTGACTCTCGAAAACTGGCTAAAGATAATGAAGCCGTATTCAGTTGAGAGAGACGGATCAAATCTTCAAGAGTTCCTTTCTACTCCTTTGCTCCATAGAGGCGTCGAGGTGTTTATAAAGGAATGTAGAATCATGCTTGGCCTGTATAAAGATATGATTCGACCCGAGATTATCGAACCCATTCCTTCTGAAGATATTCAAGAATCAACTTGCAAGTCTACAGATGATATCAAACCACACACTCTGAAATGCGATTTTTGCCATTGCGACATATTCCTGAGATTCTTCCATTGTAACGAATGCCTGGATAAGGAAGGAAAATGCGAAGGATACGACATATGTCTCGATTGTTATTCCCAAGGCAGATCTTGTCAACATATGGACCAACTAACTATGCAGCGAACAAGTCTTGGCCTTGAAAACTGTATCGATCTTTATGATTCATTCATCACCACTATAAATACTGTTCTAAAAGACACTAGTCCTACACCATTATTTTATAATGATCTCGGACACAACACGTATGGATTCTTGACGAGTATTGTTCCAACTAATGATTCTAACCTCAACACGCTATAGGTTCTATAGGCCAAATGACCAATACTCTCTCGCAACTATATGCCTCCGTATACAAAACTACCGAACACATAAAGGAGTAGGCTTTTATGAAATAATATTATAGGATAAAACTAACCTTGACCTTTGGTTTTCATAGATATTGGCGAATTATTTTGTGTGTGGCCATTGCAATGCAATCACCACTATGGCCGAACTTTATGGATCAAAAGGGATCGAGCTTTACGGGCTGTTTGGTAGAGAAGCCTGCTATAAGCTCAATTACAAGAAAAAAGGAGAGAGTGTATACACCTGTGATGAATGTGTTAAAACCTGTCATGGATGCCGTCCCATCATTGTTAGACCTAAAAAGGCCCAAGAGATGGTGTACTATATCCCACCTTCTTACGATGGGCGGAATTGGGGTGGTGCAGTCGATAAGGGAGTATATCAAGTAAGTTTCTGATTATATCTGGTCTATTCAATATTAACCAAAATTACACTAGTCATCTCATTGGCCTTCTAGAGAAATCAGTGTATGTGATACTCTTACTATCAATTAAAAGGATATACTAACTCTTTTTTAAAAAAAATAAAAAAATAAATAGAATATATACTCTAAAGCAGAGAACCCAACGAAAGAAATCTTTCACAGCTGTCTTGACCTTGCATTGTTAAACAACAAGGGCCTCCAAGAAGAGTTCAAGGGTCGCATTCTAGGCAGTTTATTGGAAAACATGCGGCCAGAGACAATGAAACGGATACAAAATGAAGATGTTGAAGAATTGGTAGAGGTTGCTACAAACGGCGCCACTTCTTGGGCTAAACTTATACACGCCAACATCACCAAACGAAAGAACTTTGAGGATGGACCTGATGAATTCGCTCCAAACAAAAAACAAAAGTTCTGGAATCAAGCTGAAGAGCTGTTTGATCTGAAAAATGTTAATATCCATATACCAAGTTACTCGATCAGCAAGCAAAAAAAAGTGGCTAAAGACCAGCCATCAGATTAATGATTTTTTATACTTGAGAATCAAGATGTTTCAGACATTCCATTTAATAAAAGTGTCAATGTTTTCAGTTTGTAAGTACTGATAGTAATAATAAATTGATAAAGATGGGCTATCTAAAAGACATGTATATTTTAATCATCGTTTTAGTATTTAGTTTACATAGCTAGGCTCAGTAGCTTTTAAATATGGAAAGAATAAAGTTGTACAGAAAATTCATCACACACATCTTTAAATTCGGCTCCTGGGGGTGATAGGAAAAAAGCAATCTTTTGTAGTGTTTCATGATTAGGCTAGTTTGTATGAAATGGTTCTTGTATTCAAAAGTAATTTACCTTTGGTATCAGTCAGATTACAATCTTTGTACATTTTGTTCATCTATAGACAGAGAAAGCCTTTTTGTGTATGTGTATGTGTATGTGGAGATATTCACCTTTCTTTTTTTACATGGCAACCATTGCCAAAAAGTCCAGAAATTGTTCCATGTTTAGTTGCTCTAATATTCTGTGCTAAAGAATATAGAAATAAACTTTAAGATAACCTAGGTTACTGTATATTAGATGTTTAGATTCTTTCTAAAGATTAGTATTGTATTTTTTAATAATATTTTAAAATTCCAAAAAAAATAATAGGCTGAGTAGGATCAATAACAATTGCTATTATTAAATGATGAGTAGTTCCAAGCCTTAAATAATGATGCACCAATGCCATAATCTCTCTCTCTCTCTCTTTCTCTTTCTCTCTCTCGGATAAATAAATCCTTTATTTGAAATATTCTTAAAAATGGATAAAAAGCACACACAAAATAGAATTTCGTGAGGAAAGGGATTGTGTCGGTGTCTGTAATAGAGACATGCTACTTTGATTGATTGGAAAACCTACCATTTAAGCTGTCTATCTTTAAACCAAGAGTCCTAGGCAGCCAATAGGATAGCATGCTTGTTGTTCCTTTTCTGTAAACGAATTTTGGTATAAAAAGCCAAATAAACATGAAAAGCATTACAAATAACTTGCCAGAACCACAATGTCCGATCTTTTTTCACAACTTATTGAGAATCACTCTCTACAAAGGAATCCTACAATTAGATCAAACAGACGCAGCTGGGCTACGGGTTTACCTCCATTCCACCATTCAAGGAAACTTCCCACCTATCCATCGTACTTGAAATATACTGTATATGCTGAGCTAGTAGAAGAACAATATGAGCATCAGAAGATCAGGCGCGATAGGACAAAGACTACTGGAATAACCTCTACATTCCGATTTAAGGAATCCAATGGCAATCCAATCGATGAAATGAGTTTGTTGCTCCCGTCATCATGGAATTCATTAGACAAATCATATCATATCCAAATACGCAAAAACTCTCTGGGTCTTTTCTACACTGGTATGTAGACTAGGATGATATAACTTGCTATTAGTCACAACACTAAAAGATACATGTTGAACAGGACCAGGCAAATATGATTCTGATGCTGCGAGTGTGCGCTCCAATTATCCAGTGCCCCCTCAGTGTGGTATATATTACTATGAGGTCAAGATTCTATCAAAGGGCGAGAATGGTTATATTGGAATTGGGTTCTCTGGCCCAACTAATGATCTGGATCGCTTGCCAGGTAGATTATATATATCTTCATTTGGCTTATAAAACAAGGCAGTGTAGAGTGGTTATCTGACCATTATCTTTTGTTGGACAATAGGCTGGGATAAGAAATCATGGGGATACCACGGAGATGATGGGTTTTGCTTTTCTGGCTCTGGAAGTGGTGTTCCATACGGCCCACGCTTTACAACAGGAGATGTAATTGGGTGCTGTATGGACTTTGCAAACAATACTATATTCTACACCAAAAACGGCATTAGCGTTGGTACTGCATTCAAAGGCGTCAATCCGACATTCAAAATATATCCAAATATCGGTCTGCGTACAACTGGAGAACATGTCATAACAAACTTTGGTGAAGATCCATTTATGTTTGATATTGACGGCTATGTCTTGGTATGGTTGTGGGGCTTTAATGGCCATAATTAGTGTGCTCTTATTGAATTATTGGTTATTGTTTTTTTTGGGGTCAAATAGGAGCAGAAGCACAAATTCCAGAAAGAGATTGGAAGCCAACCTCACAGAATGCAGGCTCCCAAAGTTACTTCTCCACTATACACACTCCTTACAGATCCCAACTCAAAAGAGGCCCAAGATAATCTAAATAGCCACAAACAGATTATGGAGCAGTTGATACTTCCGTACCTTATGCACCAAGGATATACTCAGACGGCAAGATCAATCATCAAAGATACTCAAGATATCCTAGAGCTCAACTCGGATTCTGACAAATCTCTACCGTTTGATATCAGAAACGACGGAGACACGTCTTCTTTTTACAATGAAGAAATAAAAAACATGGAAGAACGACAAGGTAAATGTGGTCAAGCAAAAAAAAATATGGAACTTCTTTACTTACATTTAACTATAGTTATCAAGACAGCTGTATTAAACGGAGATATTGATCTTGCTACAAAAATCATTCAGGAATTGTATCCAAATATGCTTAAAGACGAAGCCCAATCATCAATCATATTTGATCTAAAGTGCCAAAAGTTTATTGAGATGATGAAAGGATACAGTGAGAGAGTAAATAGGTATACTACAAGACCATCTTTTGTTCTCGGCCATAATCCAACACTGTCTATTAGGGCTAATGAGTCACACGAGTCTTTATCACCGACTCTACCTGGCAATGAAGACAACCTTGTGGGTGAAGCTGATTCCAACCCACATCTTAATAGTCAGGGGATAGACATGGACATAGATCAGCCTTTTGAGGATAAGACCCATGTACCTTCAAAGAGAGCCAACAGTGGAACAATTATCGACAAAGCCATTGGACAAGGATCGCCTATAGAATCACAATCTCCAAAGAACGCTTTATCGGAAAAGTTATTTCTGGATAATTTGATACAACAGATAATTAGTTATGGAGAAAAGCTTCAAGATGAATATCGGCATGTTATGACTGTTCAACAGAGAGAAAAGTTGAATGTGAGTTGTGGATACCAAAACATGATTTAGAGGCGGAATATTGACATTATTTTTTAGGGAATATTCGCTCTACTTGCCTATGATAATCCTAGTAAGAGTATAATAGCCTCTATTATGGATGAGTCCAACAGAAGTGTACTAGCCAGCAAGCTAAACACTGCGATATGTGGTGAGTTTGATATATAGTTGGCTATCAAGAGCTAGTAACTAATCTAGGATTTCCAGTTTTCCAACAGAAACATGCAACTAGTTCTCTTGAATCTATATGTAGACAAGCCGTTGTAACAAACAAAGAGCTTGTATGGGATGGAAACGCAATATCTTCACTGATTAGTACCACCAGTTGCTTAAAATCAGCGTGCTCTTTAGATGAAGTATAGGATAGCGATATTTCTCTTGGGTCTAGATGATTTCTTATCATCATCATCATTATCACCATCATTATCACTA
Source organism: Phycomyces nitens (assembly GCA_022702545.1). Classification (NCBI taxonomy): domain Eukaryota; kingdom Fungi; phylum Mucoromycota; class Mucoromycetes; order Mucorales; family Phycomycetaceae; genus Phycomyces; species Phycomyces nitens. The sequence goes on from JAHRBC010000001.1 coordinate 1,126,910, forward strand.
TCACTATCATTATCATTACCATTATCATTATCATTATTATGCTTGTCAAGTATCAGACTTTAAATGCCTCGACTCAAATTCTAATTTGAACATAGTAAATAAAGGTTATTTAATGTCATATCTAGCCATACTTTGCTGTAATCACCAAACTAGACTAAACGTCTCATATTATCAGAAAGCATTAGTCAACAAATAATAACGACGTTACAAATAGATTCATAAAGGTCTTGCATCGATCTTTTAAAAGTATATACAGCACTAATATCCATAGCCCAGACTTATTAGTAGTAAAGTTCCATTTCAGGCTCATTATGCCTAATACAGGCTGTTTTCAGCTATAGCATTATTAAACAAGTATATATTATATTTAAGATTTAGCAAATACGACCTTTTTTTTGGCGATACGTAATAAATGAGAGATATAAATTTGTGGACAAAGAGCATTTATATAATGTACATCTCTCTAGTTGGCAAGGTATATTCCGTGATTCTTTCTAACTTGGTAAATACAGCCATGTTTCAAGAGAGATATTTTATTCTTCTTTAAACAAAGCCTCTGACTGGGACAGGATGGTAGGTCAATGGGTTTTATATCTAGCCATCTTGTCAAAATGACTCCCAATATTCTCGATTGGATTGAGATTTAAATTGATTGGTGGTCATGACAACAGTATGACACCTAGACTTTTTCATCGTATTACCATTTTTCTCTACAAAGTACCAAAATATACTCTTGCAACATATAGAATGTGGTTTCTATAAACACTATAAAGAACTAGGAGATATTTGTTTCTCATGGTGCCAGTATGTATTTTTACCATGTTTAAAGACAACAAAAAGTCCATACTCGCATATAGGAATCAAACCATCAAGACCTTGAACTTTTTGGTACCATACAAGTCCTTGGTATACTTTTTCCATTAGATTTTTTACGAGCATGTTACGGTCATCGATTCTACAGAGTCAATCTTGATTCATTATCCTAGATGACCGTTGTCCATTCATCTTTTTTGAGTTTTTCCCAAGTGCCCAATTGTTATGTGGATCTTCAAGTTTGTTGGCAAGTATGGAATTAGGTACGGCAATAAACAAATGTGTATCTAGACTGTAAAAAAAAATATTTACAAGCAGTTGATCGATTAATGAGAATGGAATGCGACTCTTTGACATTACCCATCTTGGTCAATGTCATTCACTTTTTTCTTTTTTTTTTGTGAAAGAACATTCATCATTATGATACTCATGGTATTGACGTCTTGAGAAATTCATGATGGCTCGCTCTTGTACTTTTTGGTTCTCTTTTATATATTCTAGAAATATTCGGCTCATGGTTGATTGGGCCTTGCTCCGATGAGAAATCTCGCGTGTGAGACATTCTGTATTGTGTCGTGTAATAATGACTATATATATATATATATATATTGAAATCCAATTGTCCCAAAGATTTGTGAAATGATGTTTCGTTCCTTTAGAATGCGGATTGTGGAATCAAAAAGAAAAGAAAAATAAAATAACCAAGGATTTTATTGCAAGAGGGATTTCGATAGGAGTTACAAGAAATGCATCCTGGACGTGTAAGATGGAACGATCAATGCATTTCCTAATACGTACCAAAGGGATAGTAGCCTTGCCAGCATATTTTATAAAACTAATTGTTCTTGAATGATTACAATGAATCGAGATTGTTTTACATTTGAAAAGTATTAGTATGGTAACCGAGCTAGATAGCTAATACTGCATGAGCCCTGTGTGCTTGAATTGAAGGTAGTTCAGTACTATCAGCATAATATAAAGCAAGTGGTGATTACCAAGTGCAAGTAATCTGTTGAAAGATTGACAGTCGAGATGTGATGATGCTGAATGAGAAATTGTCATGATTGAATGCACATTATAATAAATGTACATTACCAAGGATGATTAATTCTGGTACGAATGAAGAAAAAAAAACATTAAGCGTTGGATCAGTAATGGTATAGCTAATAAAGTGCATAACAAGTGTATAATGTGCTAATGGTAATTAAATGTGCAATTGATCATCTCGACATTTTATTCGACATTAGTTTTCGTCAGTGATTTGGTACGCGTTGGCGTAAAATGCATGAAAAAAGTGGACAAATATGGAAATGTAAACAAAAAACCCAACATTTTAAGGAGGCAGGAAAATCCGCTAAAGTGTTTCGGAATTCAAACGCTTGTTTCTTTTGCAATATGTATTGGAAAATAATCAAACTGGAAGGACATGCTCAAGAAGTGTGGGACATAATGGTATTCAAGTTTGAACACTAATGAGCCAATAGATGAAGAGCAAGAGGGGTACAAAGACGAAAATTTGAAAATTTCAAGTTACGCGTCGTCTATGTGCACCACATTGAAAATAAAGGGGTAAAGAAAATATCGAAAAATAAATTTTGTTGCCATAGTAATGGAAAATACTTTATATCTCTAAGCTAGTTTAATAATATACGAGATTATAATGTATGCGCGCTAATAAGCTTTTAATATACCCATGTTCTAACCAAAACATTTGGTAAAATCAGTTTTTATTTATTATTTATATACAAAAAAAGCAGAGCCAAATAGCCTCTATAGTAATTAATGTGAGCAAAAGATTTTTTAATAGACATTGCTATTGATTGTAGGGCAGGATTTTCCATTACATTTGGCACCGAGTAAAAAATAATCTATTCTCATTTATGAGCAAACCTATTTTATAAAGTCTCTTTTCTCAGTCTCCTTTATTGTTACAGCCACCATACCTTTTACATATCGAGGTTCCTTTTGAGAGCTTATACAACGATTCACCTTTCTTTCCATTGATATAATTATGTGATACAAGGATCAGTTTAATTCAGTCTCAACCCCCATTCAATTATTCACCAATGCCGCAGAGAACGATGGTGAAATTAGATCCCAAGATGATATAAGTCGTAAGTCTTTGTAAAGGCAAATTGTTAATAAATATGATGTCAATATTGTATAGGCTAGGTATCAAGTACCAAATTACTGGATCTTATACTTTAAGACATTGACTCGCTGTATTTAACCCTTGAATTCTTATCGTCCAGAACATCCGTACTAATTGTAAAATGGCTTATATGAATAATACGCCTGGCTTGGATATGATTAAACTAAAAAAAAGGTTTATATTAATTTAATACAATAGTTTTAAGCTGAATACTTTATGGAGTCTAGCATGATCCTGTGTTAAATATATGTTGCTGTTGTGGGATGTTAAAAATCGAGTCAAATGGTACAGGCAGAACAATCACCTTGTGTACGTTTAAAAGTGCATGTCCATGTATTCTATCATGTCAGTCATTACAGTTTCACAATAAACCTAAATCAAAACTTTAATGGTTTTGTACTTGTTTATGGAATATATCCAACTTAAATGGCAGTGCAATATATATACCTATTTATCTATATGCTCCGAGGATAAATATCGTTTAAATTCTACTTTCAATTGTGGCCTTGTAAATTAAATAAGAATTGGCAAAAGATTGTATTTTGCAATGGGATCAAATAAAGATGTCTAGTGTTGGGTAACACAAGAATTAAGGTGATATTGGTTGGTGACTGGACCAACAAGGAGAAATAATAAAAAGGCACATATACATGTATAATGATAAACCATTGACTACAAGATACATTTGAGATACTTGGTCGTAATCTATAGTTTGCTTGTGTTTGGAAACAATCTTTAAACTACTTTATTGTTGTGCATCTAGTATAAGCTTTTTCAGCATCTAGTATTAGATTGCTGTACTTGAGGGGTTACCTGAAATATTGATTAGATGAGAATAAATAAATAAAAAAAGGTTATACAGATATATTCCAAGGCGTTTTTTTCGTCTAATATGCTTTAATGCAGGTACACCAAGAGCGCATATAAATGCCTGTACTTGACATGACGAAAGAGAGAGAGAGAGAAGAAGAAAAAGAGGCAGTAAACGATGAATAGCAAGTAATTGGCAAATCCACAGCTCAGCAGGTTGATATTTCCAACAGAATAATATTCTTCTTGGAGTTGGACGTCAATTACCTATAGCTCTTGCCCCATACCGTCAAAGGAGCCCATAAATATATATAAATATAAATATATATATAAATATATTGCATGTACCCTGTACATTTTTATTATATAGATGTGCAAGTGAGAGCGTACTGGTGTCTGTATAAAAAAACATTTTTCATATCCCGACCTATATACTTGTTCCACTTCTTTTTTCTTCTTTTCTTCTTGTTACATCTCACACTTTGTAACATCATGGACTCTCAATCAGAACAACGTCGTGGCGCTTTCAAGGCACGTAATGCATTTAAGCCTGAAGAGGTCCGCCGCCGTCGAGAGACTGCCCAGGTGGAGATCCGCAAACAAAAAAAGGAAGAGAACCTGGCCAAACGCCGCAACTTCAACATTGAGACCCTAGACGACGATTCTGAAGAGGAATCCAATGTTGGCTCGAAAGAACACCAGGTAAGGCCAGTTGAAATTAGAGCCAATAAAGACAGTGAATCATATGGTTATTAAAATACAATAGGTCTCTGAGCTGCCAATGATGACCCAGGGCGTGTATTCCAATGATGTTGGACTCCAACTCCAGGCAACCGCACAGTTTAGAAAGTTGCTCTCAAAGGAAAAGAACCCTCCTATCGAACAAGTGATTGAATGTGGAGTTGTGCCTCGGTTTGTTGAATTCCTTGGTTCAGAAAATACCTATTTGCAAGCAAGTCTATAGATCCAAATGCTTCTGCAGTTCTAATCTGCTCTTACAAATAGTTTGAGGCTGCATGGGCATTGACAAACATTGCGTCTGGTTCCTCTCAGCAGACAACCATTGTTATTGAGGCAGGTGCGGTTCCTCACTTTATCCAGTTGCTTAGTAGCCCGGTAGTGGATGTCAAGGAACAAGCGGTGTGGGCCCTGGGTAACATTGCAGGCGACAATCCCAACTGTCGTGATTATGTGCTCAAGAATGGCGCACTTGCACCTCTCTTGAGGATCTTTGAGAATACGGCAAAACTGTCCATGATCCGCAATGCCACCTGGACCCTATCAAACTTTTGCCGCGGCAAGAACCCACAGCCAGATTGGCGCCTGGTATGTAGATGTAAGGATAGAATCTCCTAGACGCTCATCTTGTGCTGTAGATCGCTCCAGCCTTGAATATCCTGGCCCGCTTGACAATGTCAGATGATGAAGAGGTTCTGGTGGACACCTGTTGGGCAATTTCTTATCTCTCAGATGGCACAAACGACAGGATAGAAGCAGTGGTAAACTCGGGTGTATGTGGTAGACTGGTGGAACTGCTGAAACACCATTCGTCTGTGGTCCAGACACCTGCCCTTCGTTCGGTGGGTAACATTGTGACCGGTGATGATAGCCAGACCCAGGTGGTGATCAACTGTGGAGCGCTAGAGGCATTGCTGTGTATGATGGCCAGTCCCAAGGAAGGCATTCGTAAAGAAGCCTGCTGGGCCGTATCCAACATTACGGCTGGAAATCACCACCAAATCCAGGCTGTGATTGAAGCAGGACTGGTGGGACCTCTGCTGCATATCATGGCTACTGGAGAGTTCAAGACAAAGAAGGAAGCGTGCTGGGCCATCTGCAATGCGACATCTGGGGGAATTGCCCACCCTGAACAGATCAAGCGTCTGGTAGCAGAGGGCGCAATTAAGCCACTGTGTGATATCCTGCGGTCAAAGGACAATAAGATCATTCAGGTTGCCTTGGACGGACTGGATAACATCTTGAGGGTTGGAGAGATGGAAAAGGCCAATACATCAGACGGAATGAACCCCTATGCACTTGTTGTCGAGGAGTTTGGAGGCATGGAAACTATCCATGAGCTCCAGTCCCATAGCAACCAAGATATTTACAAAAAGACCTACCATATCATTGACCGATACTTCTCGGCCGAAGAAGATGAGCAGGACTCTGACATGGTCCCAGATGCGGGACAGTTCACTTTCCAGCCCTTGGCAATGGCTCCCCAGGGCGGCTTTGACTTTGGGCCTCACTAATAAAATTTTAGAGGGCCGCAGCCGATGGTGTTTTTTGTGTTTGGTGCGACCCAGCTCATTAAATTTTTTTGTTTCCCAGTAACAAACCCATGCCTGTTCTTTTCTTTCTACAATGTCTCTGTTGCTGACTACGACGTGCGACTATGCGCTGTTGGTGGCAATTCAGCAAGGTGCCTATAAAAAAAACCAATAAAACATTCTTCAAACTCATTCCTAACAGGTCGCCACTTTCTCCCCCGTAACGACGACGACGTTTGCATCGAAAGTAAGCTGGAGCTGCGTCTACCGGAAGCAGTCGACGACCTCATTCTACCGACCACCATCATCAGCACCAGACCTGCCACAATCGACCCCGATGGCCAGGTTATCTTTCGCACCACTCTTGCCTACCTGGTCTCAACAAAACTACTCAGTCGTCTTCGCACCTACAATGCCCATGTCCTCCTAACCATATCGACCCTTAGTGCAGACTGCACCCGCACCTCTCTGGGCGTTGTACGCCTCCAACTCTCAACAGCAAAAATGGTCGTCCAACGCCACGGCCAGCGCCAGCTCCACGAAGTCAATCGTTTTGTTGTAGACAAGGGCTCATGGCAGCCACTGCCTAGTCGCGAAGAACAAGTAAAGGCAGGTCTCTTTATTGTAGCCATGCCAGACCACTATCGCTCTACCAGTAAAGCCACCTCTTCAATGATGGCCTCCGAGTCGATGATGGGGGGGCTGTCTGGATCTGGGCTCGAGTTACGCTCTCTCAACATAGATCCATTCTTATTGCCAAGTGAACCACTCTTGTCCGATAGCACCAGTACCCTGGCCACAACATCTGTTCGCAATACTCTTCCTTCACCACCCTTTACATCTTCTGCAGCCACCAGTCTCATGGCTAGTCCAGCTCTCTCGTTCCTCAAGACAACCGCCTTTTCGCGCGAGAGCACTCGGCAGCCCATCAAAAAGAAGACGCTCACAAAGGCACTAGAAAAGAAAACATTAGACATGCAGCTTTCCGATCGACGGAGGCGGGCAAAGAGCACAGACCAACCACGGCCCGAGCTGCAGGAACCTCCACCCCTCAAGGACCGTCTCCGTCGAGCGCAGTCCCAGCTAGACCTCAATCCCAACCCTGAAGCCCAACCCAGAAGCACAACCGCCACAGATAAAGCCACCACTGCCGCCACAAAGGACACCACTACAGCAGCCAACGCCGCCATTGACCAACTTTCTTCTGCTCTCCGTCACATTCAACTCCTTCCTCCTATGCCAAAGCCACCTTCAAAGCCACCTTCAAAGCTACAATCCAAGACTCTGCCCAGGGCACATTCAAGAATACAACTAAAGACCCATTCGTCTTCTTCATCACGTCAACTGGCACTCTCACCAACCCCACTCTCATTGCCACCACTCTCATTAAAATTCTCCCTGTCTTCTTTACCAACCAAGCCTACAACGATCGCCAAACCCACCAAATCCACCAGAACCACCAAAACCACCAAATCCACGCCTACCGAAACCCCAGACGCGACAGAGGTTACGGAAAAGGCAGCAGAAAATACAAGCAGCAGTCTACCACAACCACAGGCCTGTAGCACTACAGGGGAAGATGTACTGCGATATCATCAGATTGGGAAAGGAACCTCGTCCTACACATTCTACTTTAACATTGTTCATGCCGATCACCTTCAGCCTCTACTGAGATCTTCGTCTCGTCGGCGCCGTGGTGTAGACCATACACCATTCTTTACATATGCCTTTTTGTCAAAGACGATCTCGTGCCCTGCCTCGTCTTTCTCGAGTAGCCACCAGGCCTGGCAGACATGCTTTCATTTACGAGGACATCTTTACGATATCCAGGAATGGCTAGATGACCAATGCCGACTTCAGCTGTCTCTAGTCCTGGTGGACGCCAATGATAGCACAAACCCTCTCAAGAAAGACACGGTTGGGATGGCCCAGGTACCCTTGGCTGGACTGGCGTTCGAGAGCCCGTTCCTGTCGAGCGATCCATACAACCAGCCCAGTCGCCGTACCTCGGCCATTGATCGTATCTTGACAGAGCGGTCATTCCCAGTCTATGATCTCAATCGGCGCCATCTTTCAGTCACTCCGTCTGAAGAGATTGCCAAGGTAACCGTTCGTCTGGGGCTGGTCAGTGGCTGGTGGAGCGAGTCAAGCGCAGGAACTACCCGCATTCCTACAGACAGTCTAAAGCGGAACAATAGCCATACGGATGCTGATCCCTGGGACAACCTCAAGAACAAAAAGGTGCGTCATTTGTCGACCTCCACGGCCACAAACACGTCGAATACTTTGGATAGTGGGCGAACACATCAGGTGCTTCATTCGATTCTCAATTCTCGTAATCAGCCCAGAAAGAAGCCTTATTTACATACTTGAAATTATTATGATCTGAATACATACACATACATACATACATAAAATAAATAAATACACACACACACACACACACAATAATAATAATAATAATAATAATAATAATAATTAACATATGTATATACATATAAAACGCCATGATTTTTACAAGTTGAAATATTGAAAAATAAAAAAAAAGATCTCTTGAATGAATGATATGCATTATTGATGGTGATGGTGATGGTGATGGTGATGATGATTATGGTAAATATAAGTTGTAAATAGAGTAATTGCAGGTGGCGATCCTAGGATCATCATAATTGGGATTGGGGTTGGGGTTTAGGTGGGAAAACGATCTTTTCTGCTTCTTCTGCAAGAGTCTTTAGAGATCGTGCGATACGTGAAAGTGCAGGCAGATGTGATGGATCAACATGATTTCGTACTCGTACAAGCCGTTCCATTGCCCTGTCCCACTCTGGAAGAACGCCTTCATCTCGGATGGGCGGAATAAGGATGGGTGGGAGTACAGGTGCCGTGACGGTAGAGATTGATTGAGGGGGAGATGAGGAAGTATGATTTAATTGTCGATAATCTGATAAGGGATCGAACCGGGGGAATGAACGTTCGGATGAAATGGGCGGTAATGACAATGGGCTGTTGTTACTTGCATTCCAGGGTGGCGGGGAATAGGGGCGAAGAAAAGAGCGTTTCTGTTGTTGTAGAGGGTTCATGGTTGGTTCCTGGTCATATATGCTAGAGGGTTCTCTGGCTTGACCAAGTGGTGTACGTCTTGGAATTATATAGTCTTCAATGGCTGGTACGGGCAGTGAGTTTTCCTGAACCGGCAGGCGCTTTGTTCCTCGATGGCGCTTTGTAGTCTTTTTTTCTCTCCTTTCATGACTCAAGGGCGACAAGTCTTCTGGTTCGGGTGAATCAAGAATCATTGGTGAAGTAAGGCGTCGTCGTCGTTCATTCTCTTCGTTTTCATCGTCTTCCTCTTCTTCATTGTCATCGCTGCCATTTCCAGCTACCATGATTCTCTTTCTCCGTTTAATCACACTTCGTTTCATACTCACTGGCCGATGGACATTGTGTAGTTTATAATACAATCCACATGCATTGCAAATCGTGTTACCTGCCTCGTCTCTTCTCCACAATGGAGTAGTTGTAGTACGGCAGTTGGCACATATCAATGCCTGTCGATTAGCCTGATGCTGATTAAAGGCCGGGCATCCCGCACAAGAAGACGATCCTCCGGTTCCATTACACTGACCTCCTCCGGGACAGGACCCACGAGAAGGACCTCCACATTGATTTGGGGCCGTGTCTCCTGTCGATGGTGTGTTTGTTGCCGGGGGTTGTTTTGGAGCATGGTTTCGTTTTAAAGTTGGAGGCCGAAGTGTATTGCGGGCTTTGAGGTATAGACCACAGGCATTGCAGATCGTGTCTCCATTTGGCGCTCTTCTCCACAGGGGAGTTGTTGTTGTATTACAGTTTGCACATACAGTTGCAGATACTTCATTCGTCAAGGCTTCTTTCTTTTTTTGAGGCCGAACATCCTTGTCGAGATCAAGACTATGGCTCGGAATGCCATTGTCTGTATTGAGAGGGTCGGTCATGGGATGAAAAAGTTGCTACAAGGTTCAACAATTGTTTTTTATTATTTTTTATTTTTTATTTTTTTATTATTTTATTATTTTATCCACGTGTAGAAAATAAAGAAGCAGTGGTATATGTAAATTTCAGTCACAATAATATTTTTTGCCAGTGCGAATCTACAGTTACAGTATTTCTACTTGAGATTGAGACGATGTTAGTTTTTTTTCTGGACGAATCAAAATTAGTTTTTAGACAAGTTGTTTACCTTTTATGGACAAAGTAAAAATGGAAATGAGACAAAAAGAAATTAATATTGAAACGAATAGAGATTTATGTTTAGATGTATTTACCTGTAATGATCTTAATCCTTTAAAAAAGGGAAACCGTGTTTGTTACGGCGATACTGGTTTTTGTGAGGATAAAAGTTGAGTTTAGCTTTCCTCTTGATCCTTTTTCTTTGGTGTAAAGATTTCTGGTCTTCCTTGGGCCATCCAGATGCTTCTTGCGATCGTCATCATGTTCAGAGCAGCATTGACATTGCGTTTCCATAGCTTGCTACACTGCGTACAATGTAGAACGCTGTAACTTTTGAATTCGGGGGCTTTAATGATATCCAGATCACCAAAACAGAGGCTGCATTTGTAAGAATACTCTTGATATATTCTTCAAATTTTGCAATATTTGATGTTTTTGGTGTTGGGAGGTTGCTCTCTATCAATCCAATTCCAGACTCTATCTTCTTCTTTTCCAAACGTAGGGCAAAGTTTGTAACACCCGTCATATGGTGATACTCACTCCTAGTACATCTTCGTGTTTGCAAGTCGGAACCGATAGTGGCAGTAAATACTGATTTTCTCCCTGGATCAATACAAATTGGAGTATACATCTCATCGATTTCAGACATGGTAAAGTCACCCAGTTTCAATTCTAGGCTTTGATAAGAAGGGCCGTAACCAGTCTGACGTCGTTTGTAGAAGAGAAAATCAAGAGAGAAACCATCGCTACGGAGGAGATTTCCGAATAGGATGTCGTTGTTTCCATTTGGGAGTAGAGAGGTGCTAAATAGAAATAAAAATTAGAGGAAGCTATTGGGCATGAAGAGATACTTACGTTTTAAGGCCGAGTTTTTTGAAATTAAAAACCTTGAAAAAAAGCTCTAGTTGCTTGTCGTAACCCCGCGGCAAAGTATTTCGTGTAAAGCACGACAGGGCATTGATGTTTAGAGTGATGAACCTCCATCTTATAGATGGTCTTGGTAATACGGAAAGTAGTTTGGGCCTTTTAGCATCTTCAGGAGAGTGGTCAAAATCTTGTTCCAAGCTGGCCCTGATGGATAGCAGGAAAGGTACAAATGCACTAGGATCTTTGGAAAGTTCCTTGAGGGATACTTTTTTCTGCAGTTTCTGCTTCCAACCTTTGCAAAAAGTTTCGATTTCTGACTTTATATCGTCAGTGAGCAAATCGACCTTGGGCCATCTTGGTTCTCCTTGACAAATGAACTGGTAGCAGAAGGTACGGCAGATACTGCTCACATCTTTTCGAGGCAGAGACTATGGATCATATATATGTATGATATGAATAGGCTTTTTGAATTACATTTCGCAAATCTCCCACTTACCTTGAATTCATTTTGCAATTTATAAAAGTATAAAAGCTTCTGCTCAAATCCTTCTACTATAGTGTTTGTATATGAAGTAGCGAGTTCTTTGCATGCTTCATTGATACATTGGCTAACGCCTGGTAAAAGTCGGACGAGATACCTGATATTAGGATGTTGCAGCCTGAACTGGTCCCATGAATTGAGCAAGTCTGCTGTGATCTCTCGGCTACTAGTTGGTTTGCGTCCGTTGACCATTTGAATTATTGTATACCAGAAATGCTGCTTAAAGACTCCCTTTGGTACGGTCAAATCTGGGGCTTTAATTATGTAATGGTTCACAAAGATCTGGGCTCTGAAGATCAAGTGTCGAAGGTGTGTACAAGCAGTGACTATACTTGATTTCAGCGATGCTTTGTAGGTATTAACGACACAGTTATCAAACGGGAGCTTTCTTGTGAATGGTTTGTAGTTATCTCCCAAATTGTTATGCAAGACTTGCTCTTTTGACAAAATGTGATGGCCACAGAGAGGAGACCGTGCTGATGAGTGGCCTTGTTGCTTGCACTTTTTGCATACTGTGGCCTCGTCGGACACCTTTTGTCCTTTGACATTTCTCTTTTCAGCCTTCACATCGTAACTTTGTTTGCGTTTTCCACTTGTTCCAACTAAATTAGCCAAGAAAGTCAGTAACATAATATTTCTAAATTGTCAAGATTACTTTGAGAAGCAGTCTCTGGCTGAAACAATTGACACCTGTAGTGCTTGTTTGTATAGTGACCAGGTTGTACACAATGTACGCAGGTGATGTCTAGGCATTGTGTTAATATGATAATACAGTGTTTTTTTTTAATGAATTCATTACCTTGGTCTTCTTGTTCCTGTCTCTGTTCAAAAACTTGGTGTTTCTTTCTGTATATTATGGATTTATACATAAATTAGATGAGATATTTGTGTGTTTTATGATGTAAAGGAGGGATAGGTAAGTTGAGAGCCTTTTATAAAGAGAAATTAAGAGCGTTGAACTTCTTTGATAAATTGTCTAGTTGATAAAAGTATTTATATATCTTGATTTAGTCTCTCTGAATATTGTCTATAACAATGAATATAGAGATGATTTCACAATATACTAGGGGTATTCAAGTAAAAAAAGTATTTTGTTTATTTTGCGGGTGTGACAAGGCCTGGGGCCTGTAGGCATATAGGCCACCCATGAGAACGAAAAGAATAATTGAAAATATATATAAAAATAAATAATAAAAAAGAAACCCCTAAATACTGGGGGAAAAGAACCAAGGAATAAGAACGAAAAAGAAAAAAGTAGTTGTTTTTGATACGGCATGACAGAGAGAAAAGTCAGCGGGAAGGAAAAGAGAGCACGGAAAAAACCCCCAGTGAGGGAATATACAGAGGGGTCGATTTCGGGATGGCACAACTTTGACATTACGAGTTTTTTTTTAAAATAGAATATGTACACCTCTGTTTGTCTTCTTTTCTACAACCTTTTATTTTTAATTCCATTCTATCCATGTCTTTAGTAAACATTTCTAACAATATTTCCAAGCGAAAGGAGGTCCCAATTAAAGTCAGTGGAATGATTATTGGTGCTTTTGAAGCGAGAGAAAAAGTGTCAACCATTTGTGAGCGATATAATGTAGCACGTCGTACTGTATACAATACAATGCAAAGGTACAGAGAGACCGGAACTACAGTTACACACAGGCTCAAGGGACCCTCAAGGATATTTGATGAGCGAGATTTGCGTGTTTTGCGCAGAGAGATAGTAAAAAATCGAGCGGCCAGTTTGGATATGCTGATCAGCATAATGGGCGTGAATCTGGGAAGATACGTCTGCAAAGATACGATGCGTGCTGCTATCAAGAGTCTCCATATGAAGTCTTGTATAACAGTATACAAGCCGTGGCTTACGGAATATCATCGCAGAAACCGCCTTGCCTTTGCCCAGCATGCCAAACAGGTGAATCAACGCTGGGATCGAGTGATTTGGAGCGATGAATCAACATTCATGCTGTTTCCAATGTGCAAGAATGTACGAGTCTGGCGTCTTCAATCAGAGAAGTTGTTGTATCCAGCATAATCGTAGATTGAAACATTAACACAAATTACCAATATTGAAACATATTGAATAACCCACCTACTGGAAGTGGGATACTTTCCAAGTATGTTGTTTGGATGGTCTTTCTATGAGAAAGCTCTAGGAGTATTTATATGAATAATTCTAGATAATATTTGTAAAGATAATTATAACAATTGGTTCTAGGAGGGGTCTTTACAAGGATATAAAATCATGAATACTATTGGTTTGCACGATAATAGCCGGATATGATCTTGATTGGTTAATCAGAATTACCAATTGGATGTTCTTTACAGTTCTTATAAGAGAAAAGTGTTTTTTTTGTTGATAAATAGTATTGTCGATGAAGCAGTATTTGAGAAATAAAAAAATATATTAACTGGTATTCATAACTCAAAAAGTTAATTATACTAAAAACTTCCCCTTTATTTCATAGTATTCAAGTATACATGTATATAAAAGATTATCAATAAGAATATAAACCTTTATGCTTGGCCTTGAGATATAGTCGAGAAAGTATTCCAAGAATGTGGCATGGCGAATTTCACCATTGGCTAATTTTTATTAATTGATAATAATTTCAATAGGACAAGAGGTCGTTAAAGACTTGTGCTGTAGATTGACAATATTTTTATCAATCTCTGCAAGATCAAAAGTCAATGCTGGATATTTTGGTCAATTTACATTCCCAGACTTTATCTTTGCCCGAAAATAAAACTAATCTTTTGTAAACCATTTGCAATGGCCCAAGCCATTTTGGATACTTTAACTGCCTAGCTACACTTTATAGCCTATTTTATGTACTGCCTATTGGAAAACTACATTTTTAAAAACTGTAATAATAATAATAATAATAATATATATGGATATATGGATATATTCTTTGGAATTACATTTGTGCAACCATAAATCGCATATTTTCATTTATTGCGTCTACATAGTTTTCGTGATGTCATCTAAACAATCAATTCAAGAAATGTCCTGCATGGTCGGAGTAAGGCTCCAAACACTTGTTGGCCGTTGATTTGGCGAGTTGTGAGCGCCGCGTTGGCTTATTTATTTTAGCTCTCCTATCTTTTTTTTAATTATTTTATTTAGTTTAATAAAGAGGTTCAACCAATTCTTTATCCTTCTCTCTCTTTTTTCATTTTAAACAAGTTAATGGGATTCTTCCGCAACGTATTCGTACTGTTGCTCCTGGTCAACGTCACCTTTTTGGGTTACGACCACTTTAATGGAGGCAACATTGCTCTCAACCTTGTCGACAATGCAAAGGGCCTCGATGCAAACAAGGTTCAGCTTCATTTCCAGACAGCTCTCCATGAAATCAAGTCAACCACCCCTCAGAAACTTGCTGGTCATGTCAACCAGGCATTTGCCCAACTCAAGGAATTCAACTCGCCCCAAGACGTCCTCACCTACCTTCGCGACAAGACTGCCCCTGTTGCAAAGGCTGTAGTGACCAAAGAAGGTTCTGTTTCTGTCCTGACCCAGGGCAACTTTGATTCTGCCATTGATGGATCCAAGCCTGCCTTGGTTGAATTCTATGCCCCCTGGTGTGGTCACTGCAAGACTCTTGCTCCCATCTATGAACAACTCGGTGAGGCATTTGCCCATGCCCAAGACCAAGTCATTATTGCAAAGGTAGATGCCGATAACCACCGCGAATTGGGATCCAGGTTTGGTGTTCAGGGTTTCCCTACCCTCAAATGGTTCCCCAAGGGTGTCACCTCTCCTGAGGGTGTTGAAGACTACCGTGGTGGCCGCGACCTTGCTGGTCTGTCTAGCTTTATACGCGACAAGACCGGCATTCGCCCCAAGATCAAGTCAACCAAGTCCGAGGTCACTGTCCTGACCACCAAGAACTTCCACTCGATTGCCTTGGACCCCAAGAAGAATGTGTTGGTTGAGTTTTATGCTTCGTGGTGTGGACACTGCAAGACTCTTGCTCCCATTTACGAAAAGGTTGCCACAATCTTTGCCAATGAGCCCAACTGCAGAGTTGCCAAGATTGATGCCGATGTTGAAAAGGACATTGGTTCCGAGTTTGACATTTCTGGTTTCCCAACCATCAAGTTTTTCCCAGCCGGTGCTACTGAACCCATTGCTTATGAAGGTCCCCGCACCGAAGCTGGCTTTGTTGATTACCTCAACAAGCATTGTGGAACCCGCCGCACGGTTGGTGGTGGACTTGAGCCCGAGGTAAGAAATACAATAACTATTAAATATTTGGTATTGATAGTTTCTCTTTTGGTGTGATAGGCCGGTCGTATTGGTGCCCTGGACGCCTTGGCTATCGAGTTTGTCGGTGCTTCCAAGGACGTTCGCGATCGTGTCTACAAGGAATCTGTTGAATTGGCCAAGGAGTTGAATGACAAGTAAGTAATAAAAAAAGATATTAAAAAGCAATTGCTGATCAAGAGTCTCTAGGTATGCCACATACTATTCCAAGGTCATGGCCAAGGCTCTCAAGCAGGGCGATGCATTTATCCAGAGCGAAAAGGCGCGTCTTGAAAAGATTGCAAAGTCCAACACTGTTACCTTGGCTAAACTTGACGACTTTACCATTCGTCAGAACATCCTTGGTGCCTTTGATAAACAGGCCAAGCCAGTAAAGGATGAGTTGTAAACATCCAGCATTACATTTTGCACATTCGTACACATTTCACACGCACTCTAAACAAAAAAGAAGAAGATTGCAATAGCCTTGCACCATTTCTCATACATTCAACAACAATATAATACCAAAAAAAAGAAAAAGATACTTGTTTGGTTTTCTTTAAAGAAAGAAGAAACACATACACACAGATATATATATATACCAACTTTGCTTCATCGTTTATTTCTGTGATATTCAGAGCGACTAAATAATGATGATAATAATAATAATAACAGCGGTATAGATTTAAATATATATATAAAAAAATATGTTATTATTATTATTATTAATCATTATCACACACATAGATGCGAGAGTGCTTTGCGCGATGTACATTTTTTTAAGAAATAGAATTAAAAAAAAAAGATTAGGCATAGTTGAGACGGAAGATGTCGTTGAACACCCAGTAGGATCCGCCCTCGGGAATCAAGTGGAAGGTCTGGCTGAACATCTGAGGGTTCTGTTCCTCATCAATCTACACACAGCACAAAGATATGCTCAATATCTCCTATATATATATATACATCTAATATGTAATCCAATCATACCAGCAACAAACCAGTCACGGCGACCAAGATTGAGCCACGTTCGAAATCGGCAGGCTGGGCATCGATGGTGCTGATACGGTGACCAACCTTTTGGAAGGGAAGGCCCTGTATTTTTTTAACAAGGTGTCAGATTTGGCAATATTTGTCGAGTATGATACTTACGGCCAACTTTTCAATGATGCCAGCAGCACCAACAGTCTGCTGTCCCTCAAAGGAGAGCATAGAGCTTTCTCTCTACAAGAGATAAAGATAGATGCGTGTAAATATGACGAATAGGTTATATTAGAAAAAGAAAAAGGGAGGGAGGGAGGAGGGGAGGGGAGAGGGGAAGGGCATTTACGTAGAGAGGGGTAAGGTCCTGTCTGTTCTGGTCAAAGGTCTTGTAGTAGAACTCGACAAATGCCTTGGAGACAGTGTTGAAATCAGCCATGATGATGAAGAGTGGAAAAAAAGTAAAGAGGAGTAAAAAAAAAAAGAAAAAAAAAGAAAAAAGGAAATATAAAAATATGTGCCAGTCACGAAAAAATAGAAGGCATTCACCCTTTTACAAATATGTCGATATATATAAATAAAGGTGGCTATGTGTAACATTTATAAAATATATATATATATATATATAGCAGCGATTGGTATTATAAAGAGAATTATAAACTGTATTTAATCACTCTCTTATTTTTTTGTACGCGTTTATTCCAGTAGAATAGAAAATAGCAGTAGATTGAGCAATTGGACGTCTTTATAGACTCTTTATATATATATATTGCTTTTGTACCATAAATGACTAGAGCCAATAATAGATGAGCCCAATGCGCAGTATCATAATCAGTGTCCTGAACGAGAAAACCTATTTTGAATACCAATAGAAAACATTTGGTTGATGATTGACTCGAGTTTTTCAAGCCTTGGTATAAATATAGATGGTTCATACACACATGTATATAGAAAGAAAAAGAGGGGATATTGCTTTTAGATGTGTATTTTTATTTAAATATCTAATTTTTTTTGGATCCTTGAAAATTCTTGCTGATACTCTTCCAAGTCTTTCATTCCATTCCTTCATCATCATCATTGTCATCATTGTCATTGTCATCATCTTTTAAACTTGTTCCCAACCCTTTCCTTCCCATCAAACATAGAGTCACAATTACATATACATATATACATATAAAATATATCTTTAACTGGCTTATGAATTCATTTGCTCGCCAGCCTTCCATCGATACATTAGAGGCAAGCAAAGCGAACAAGAGTTATATATTGGTTAATTAATAGACCAACAAATATTGATCCAATGATAGTTACTCCACAGACTAAAGACACGTCTCGAACTGGCTAAATATAAGCAACAACATGGCTATGAAAATGACGACCTATGTACTCTTGAGAGCAGATTTGTAAGCCGACAGAAGCGGTCTGTGCTAGTCAAACCGTGTCGTCGATTCTACCCCACACCAATACGCGTACCTTTGAAACGGCCAAGATCCCGCCTGTATGGCATATTGCCACCAACCCAAATACAATGCCCTCTGTCTGCCAAAAGATCAAGTCCAGGATTATCTGTTGAGCAGAATGCAGCCCATGTACTAGTCTTGTTACATCACAAGAGCTCATTTGTACAACAATGACATTATATATATACATATATATATATATGCGTGTATGTATACATGTATTCACAAGGTGTCATTCTACTCTACAAGCTTAAATAACAGCAAAATGTACATGTCTTTCAGTATGTGTGTGTGTGTGTGTGTGTGTGTTATTTTTGAATGCGCTTAAAACAAGGTCGTACGACCGGACAAGTGGTCAAACTTGTCAATATATCGCCTAGATAAAAATATTTTGACCAAAGAGGGGGGGGTATTTTATATATATATATATATTTTTGAATACAGCATAACCTTGATCCCCAGTACATAAGCTTGCAATTATTGTTATTTTTATTTCGATCCCTTTTTGTTCTCAAATATGAATTCTGCTGGATCAGGCACCGTCCTAGGCTTCACCAACCCACTGACAGTCAGTGAGACAAGCCTGTTTTCCTTTAATCCTCTAGTCTATCTCTATTTCATGCTCTCATTTCTATTGGTACCCTATCCAATCTACCGTCTGATTGCTGCTCACTACAAATGGGAAACAAACTACAAATCGACGGCCAGGCATTGGAGCGATTTGATCAACGGCCTATCCTATGGCACTCTGTTATTTGTGTTTGGCAACTATTCAAAGGCCTACAGTTGGGTGACCGTAGTTGCCTTTTACCCAGCATTGCTTGGCTATGCTCTCATTGCCGAGCTATCGTTCACAAAGACCTCGCTGCCAAACATAAAGAGCTGGCCATTTGGCATGTGGGCCGTATTTATAACGGCTGTTTTGTAAGTAAACTGCTTGTGTACGGCCACTGATGTGGATTTATAGGATTATCTTGGCATTTGCTGCCTTTCATATTTATTATGCAGCCACCTTGGAGACTCCTTTTGTGGCTTATTATGTCTGCTCACTGTTGATTCCCTTGTTTCTATTTGTCGTGGGGTTAATGATGATCAAGGAAAACAACCAGAACTGGATCCGTACTCGATTGCTCCGAACCAAGTCTGCCCCAAAGACTGGAGAGGGGGACCAAGAAGCCCAAGAAGCACAAGAGGTCCAAGAAGTTAATCCAAACAGGCGAGTTGGCCTGCATCTGCATCACTGGCAGATATTCTACATGCTTGCGTATTTTACAAGGTAAATAATAATAGTAATAAATAAATAAATTATTATTTTATATGATGATAATTTAGTCTTTGGTTCCGCTTAGGTTCACACATCCGGTCTCACAAGTCGGAGCAGGCATCGTTTTGGCGTGTTACATGGAAGGCGTTTGTGCATGTAGGTGTATTGTTGTTATTTTATAATGTTTTGTTGCTCATTATAACCACTTTATTTTTCAGATGGTTATGACGGCTTAATAAACGATGAGTAAGGGGATGCTAGATGATACATATAATACTCCTTTTTTTTTCTTCATTTCATTTCATAATCAAATATCCATTTATTTCTTGTAATAAGCATAATATTTAATATTTAATATATATAAAGAAAAATCCCATATTTTTTCTTAATGAGCGCCCTGTAGCCAGGCAGAAGACATGACCTTGGTAATCGAGTAGCGATTGCTGGGATCAACACACAACATACCCTCCAACAACTCCCTTTGATCCGGTGAGACGTTGTTTGGGATTTCAAATTGTCCCAAGAGGATCTTTTGCTGCAGTCTAGGCTCATAATCATCATCAAACGGAAGACGTCTGGTGATCATGACATACAGAACCACACCCAAGGACCATATATCTGTTTTAGGGCACGTCAAGGGAGTACGTGATTGGATCTGTTCAGGAGATGCATAGGGGAGAGACCCGCCGGCTGATTGCTCAAGTGCATCAGAATGATCGAGAAGAGTGGGGGTCTGGTACACAGACAGACCAAAGTCGCACAGCTTGACCGACCCATTATTGTCCAACAAGACATTCTCTGGCTTAATGTCCTTGTGGCATACCTTGACCTCTTGGTGCAGATAGCGAACTGCCTCACAGAGCTCTCCAAACCACTTGCGCAACTTGTCGTTAGATGGCTGGGGCTCATTGGTCAGATAGTTTAGCAGAGTGCCTTCACTGCAATAATCGCACACCACATAGGTTGCAGTGTCTGTCTCGAGGATCTTTTGGATTGACACCAGATTTGGGTGGGCGATTGATTGCCAGATGGACAATTCGCGTTCAAGCCCAAATTGCTCATCCGGGCGTTGGATGACCTTGATTGCCACACGGCGACCATCAGAGATACAGAACCCTTGGCGAACAGTGGAGAATGCACCATAGCCAATGACCTTGTTGAGCATGTAATCATCAATCTCATCGCCTTCTTCTTCCTGTCTGGGGGCTTCGATTGGACTGGGAAGCAGGCCGGCTAAGAAAGAGGCTGCGGGTGATTTGAGATGATTCCAGGATTTGTTGGACAGCGCACTGTTTGGAGAAGTAGTGGTGCGGCGGGTAAGATGGCATCTTGAACGGAGAGAGTCATTATTATTGTGTGGAATGGAGATTGGAGTGTTTTCAAGGGGGGATAATGATAGTCTGCCTGGGGAGAGGGAACAAGTGGATGAGGATGGGGAAGGAGAGAGAGGGGGGAGAGATGGGCGTCTGGAGGGGACATGACGGATTGGATTTTGGTAATTGAAGTCCTGTGCAAAGGGAATATCGAGTGAACTGGTATCGATATGTAGCTTTTTCTTGGTGGACGGGTCAAAAGCCTTTCCAGCTAGGCTGGATGATGGATAGTTGGAATTAAGACTGGATTTCTGATCTTTGGATTTACTTGAGATGCTGTACATTCGATTTAAAGTGGGGGGACTGTTTGTTTTAATTTATAAATATAAATATAATATATAAATATTTTTTTTTATATATAATCTTTATTAGAACTATGTATATATGTGTATATATATTTGAATCAAATAATAACAAGGGATAGTTTCTTGTAAAGATGGACAAGAAAGAAAGAGAAAGAAAGAGAGAGAGAGAAAGAGAGAGAGAAAGGAGGGCAGATAAGGTAGACCAAGCGAGATAAGAAGTAGTCTTTATCCAATCACACGCCATGATCGTCTTATCTACATCATTTCCTCAACTACCTTAGCTCTGTACTCTTATCCAACCAATCATTGCAACATCATATACATACATATTAAACGAGGGGCATTTCCAAATCATAAAGGTTGCATATCATGTAATTCTGTAATTCTGGTATTTTGTAATTCTATTTATAGAATACTTTTTTTTTTATTATAGTTGTTGGAACCAATCAATTGGTTGTGACTAGCTTTATACCAATATCAAGTGGTTGTTCCAAAAAAAGAAAAGAGGAAAAAGATCAAGTCAAGGCTATATTGAAAATGCGTATTATTATTATTATTATTATTATTATTATTATTTACATGTGTGTTCTCTTGGAAAATGCATTTTTATTTAAAAGTTTAAAACTATATATTTTATTTATTTATTTATATGATAAATGTTAGCAGCACTCTTGGATACCAAAGCATAGGCAAAGAGCAGCCAAACTATATATATGTATGCACATATAAAAAAAGATGTATAAGAGGCACACTTCATCTCTAGAATCGTATATTTACCATCCTAGGCAACATGCGTCATTGCCTTTCTTTGGGCGAGAATGGACCAAGACAGATTGAGGTGGTGGGGTAGGTTGGTAGTAGTAGACTAGCACAGGACACAGGATAAGTGGGAATACACGACTAATTAAATAACTATATTTATACCATCAGGTTGTTGAGATGGGTGGATGGCATATTGGCTCAGATGATGAGCACGGTAGGCTGGAGGTGGTGGAGATTGATCTGTCATTTCGTAGTAAGGATCGGTAGGGTAGACTGGAGGAGGTACAGGAGCGGACGCATGGAAAGCTCTCTTGTCAACACTCATCGTTCTAAAGAGTCCATTCAATAGTTTTTTTATAAAAAAAAACTATGTAATGAATATATATATTTATTTATATAAAAATAAAATAAAATAAAAAATAACTGAATAAATCAGGCTAGTAAAGGCGAGGGCGGTTGGGGGGGTCTGTGAGTGTACGTGTACTGGTGGGGGGGCAGTTGTATAGGGAGGGGAGGGAAAAAAAAAAAAGAGAATATTGAAAAATTAAAATTGCAGGCGATCATCGGACTGGTGCCCCCCCAAACCTCCGGACAGTCGGAGTATGGTGAATGTCGAACCGGAGATCATCCCGGCCAATGGAAGCCATTACAATCCGCCGGACCACTTTACTTTGGTTGTCTTGGGCTGCCCCTGTAACCATCCTCCTCTTCCCTTACCAAGTAGTTCATTATGGCTGGTCAATCGTCTCGGTAAGCATCCATCGATCGTTGGTTCCAAGAGCACACATCTTGGTGCAATGTATTATTGGCATTTGCCAATTTTCTATCCATCGAATCCTATATCATCCTTATCCAAATATGATTACTTGCTAATATAATTGATTTTTACAAATATAATATAAATATTATATATATATATATATAAATATATTCATATATTTATTAATATTCATATATTGGACAACTTCCGCTACCACTCTACTCTACCCAATATTCACATCCCAATGTGCCCGACTACTTTATCGATTACCATTACTATCATTTGATAATAATATACAACAGTCTGTACAGCAAGGGTCGCGTCCTCGGCTACGAACGTGCAAAGCGCGCCCAGAACCCCAACACCTCTTTGATCCAGGTCGAAGGTGTCCAGACCACCAAGGACGCTCAGTTCTACCTCGGCAAGCGTATTGCCTACGTTTACCGTGCCCAGCGTGAGGTCAACGGTTCCAAGGTCCGTGTGATCTGGGGTCGCGTTGCCCGCACCCACGGTTCCAACGGTGTTGTCAAGGCCCGTTTCCGCAAGAACTTGCCCCCCAAGGTGTTTGGTGCTAGTGTCCGCATCGTAAGTTTATCATGGGTGTATATATATAAAAAAAGGTTAGATGCTAATCTGTGTCTTGACATTCAATAGATGCTTTACCCCTCCAACATCTAAATCGCATAACGAAAGAAACCAACAAACTTGTCCTCTCTTTTTCTTGCCTTGATTCTTTTTTGAGGGCTGTGAATAAAGCAAACCGGACAAATTGTAAGAGGCAAAAATACAAACGGAATGGAGCCGATATTCTTGGCAACAGAGATTTACACTTTTTTTTCGCAAAATGATGTCGCAAGAAAGGAATTAGGGTGGTGTTATTTAAACAAGTATGGTGTGTGTGTGTGTATGTGTTTAGAAGAAGGCATAGGCAACAAAACAAGAGGGAGTGTTTAGGATGAGTGAAGTTTGTGGTCTAGGTCATTGTGCTATACAAGACATCAAGTTTATTTTTGAGACTGCCAAGACTAGTTTAGCGTAATATATCATTCGGTTTATCTGCCATGATGGCAAAGCATTAGATTCTCTAGACTAAATGCAATAAGAGTATCGAGAGATTGATTAGCATGGTGAAATGGCAATAGTACAAGTTTGAATTATCCCCAAAACACTGTAATTTATTTAAAGATTCAATTACTATCAAGAGTTGGACATCTTTTGTACCTCACGTAACATATATTATTCAATATATATATATATCGACAATAGTTTTACCATGCTGGTATAAAGAAAATGATGGAAGGAATTGATGTAAGTATGTCAAGATGCATTAAACTCTCGTTTGCAAGATTTACACAATATTTATTGGCTTAATTCACTAGAGCCATTACTGATTCTAAGCCTATTCTTAATCGACTTTTGGCCTATTTTGATGGATTTAAGTTTTATTTGTAGCCCTATGTTTAGTTACTTTGTTTTTTTTTAAAGAAAAAAAGTCTATGATAAGGGATAAGTCGGTTTGGGTAGCTTTCAAGTGACCATACCAAGGTAGGAAAAAATGCTGCTTAAAACAAATAACGATACCCGAAATATTACAAGTGATTATTGTAATTCTGATTGCTGATTACCTGGCACCCACACAAATGTATGAAATACGTTTAAAAGGGATTAGTGTAATAGGAAAATCAGGCTCTACACATACATGTTTCTAAGAAGGATATTTATGTGTACATTTTAAAGTAACCCAAGAAAGGATGGAGCAGGCTAATTTTCATTCTGATCAAGCTGTGCTTGTTCTAATTCTTTCTATCCAGACAAGTATTTATAGGACTTTCTTGTTGTTGTTTTTATCTGGGCAAGTCATCTCAAAGGTCTTGATTGATCTATATGATATGTTGTTCAAAAAGAAATAACCCTATCATCCACCCATTATAAATTGGTATTTCAAAAAGATTGAGTCTTTAAACATGGTCAATAGATGCTTAAAAGCACAAGTTAAAGGCTATTTCATTTGACCCAGTTCAGTTTCCTTTTACTTGATAATCAAAGTTAGATTGGTTGTTTTAAGAATCAAAACTGATATTTTAAGCTTTTAATATATCTTTATGGTTGATCCACGTTACCATGGGCAATATTCCTTGAACAAGGCAACAATCTTTTGCAAGTTTCCAGTCAAATTACAAAGCACTGTTTTCAAACGTGTCCCATTTCTGTAAATACAATAAGTCAAGTTATATGTATAGCTTTGACTGAGTGCAGTTTGACGAGTAAGAATGGTTTGCAAAATATACCAACTTTTATATACACATAAGAAAGTGTCAATTTAATTGAGCATTAACAATAACAATAATAAAAATATAGGTTAAATAAATAGAAATAACATTTAGACTGACCAGTAAAACTTGAAACTCTCAAGACCATATTTCAATATCTATTAAACATACAAATAAGATGACCTGCGGTTAATATACAGCAGGGTGGATTTTTCCTTTGATTGGGGGATTATTCGAATTCCATAAATGCTTTTGACGGGATACCTTTGCCACAGCTATTGATATCTTTGGCAAGCGAGTATCCTATCTAAACCAGTTATATCAAGAATCAATATTGGCTATATTGATAGTAGAATTTTTATATCTGGAACCTTTTAGTAATGTAAAAAAAACATATTTTAATAAACTACAGGTGCGTATAATAAACTGTACTCTTGACCAAAAAAATTTGTTAAATATCCACATTTTTATCTCTTTTTATTGTAGTTGGGACAACCGGACAGCCGGACAATCCAGGCCTTTAACTTCTCATTTTGGCAGGATATTTTCCCCTGGTTCTAGAACTAAGGGTAATTATGGGGCACTGTTGCCTTTAAGCCAAAGCTAGGACATCAAAAAGGCCTTTTTTTTTACGCTACAACCCCAAGTATATGTTATAAGTTTTAGTTTGCTTTATAGAAATCATTTTCGATCTGCCTATTTTTTTAATTTTCTCTTTTCTGGATTATAATTTTTGTCACCATCGATAATATTATTGATCTTTTTGCTAGAGACCGTTGCGATTCTTGGTAGAAATTAAATCTGGTAATCCCTGGATTACAGCTAATGAAATCCAAGATGTGGTTTATATTCTTTAAACAGAACATACAGAATATATTGGCCAAAGGATATTTGTTTTTTTTTGTTATAGACATCTCAATGAGTACTTTGGATATTCCTTCTTATTCTTTATAGTGTTTCTAATATATTTTTCTTGGTTAAATTTACCTATAGTATTATCCTGTGGAGCATCTTTAGATATCAAGTTTTGTTTTTATCATAAAGATAGTAAATATTTATCCTCTACCAAGATTGACACCCAAGAGAGTACCTTTTTTTTTTTACTATATTGATTCTTAAGCTCTTCTCCAATATATCAATGCTTAATGTATCAGAATGAAGATAAAAAGTCATTTTCATCCTAATTAATTGTCTATACAATGATCTACTGGAAACTAGTCAGCTCTGATAAAGATTCCTAGCTTGTACTTTTTCTGCTTATTGGGTCTTTTTAAATCTTTAAAGCTACCATCATTAGTACAAGATATGTATACTATTGGTTATCAAAAGAGATATATTCAAAGTACCTGCTTATACTCGGCCTGTTGAATTCTTATTTTTTGTAGGCTGTGGCTGCTTTCGTATGGACATTTAACATTGATCGAATACAGAACTCTCTCTAAAAAATATATTTGGAACTAGCATCACTTGTTCAATCCAATCTTACCTTTTACTGCCTGTTTTTTTTTATAGCTTTTATCCAGACTATTAGATATTGTTTTTAAAAAAATGGAATTGTTTTCTATATGTATGGTGAGATAGTTGCTCAAGCTAAATAAATTCACGTATATTAAATATAATCTATTCTTTAATCACTGTAAATTAATATTTTGAAAGGGTTGTGAATCTCAGGAATCTTTATGGGCTTCATACCTTTTGCTGCATGTATAAAGATACAACACTTTCATCTTCTTTAAAACGAGCATGAAAACATATAAAAAAATCTAACTTACCTCGGTCTTTACCAATAAGCATGAAATGTTAATATTTCATGAACTACACAATAGCCGCGCGCGTTCCAAAACATAAAAGTGATAACCCGCCATTGTACAATAAATATTGAATAACAAGGGGATTATAATAATAGAAAATAACTAGCATTAATTGCTCTCTTTTTTTTTCAGACTGACACCATTAGTTGCAAATACACAATTCTTTTAAATATTCAAGATTCCAAAAATTGCGATTCACATATAAATGCATATTACTATCACAAGTGAGCCTATTGATGAGACAGTCTCGGTGCTATGTTGACTTGCATATGTTTTGTTTCAAGTTCCTAAAACTTAATTATCTCGTGTAAAATATAAAAGGTATGTTATTATACCATACCTACCACTATTCAATCGATTGCATTATAAGCTTAAAACATGCCTCAAATAGCTTATAAAGAATAGTTGGCGGTATACCTATACATTTACCAACTACTCTATAGCCTATCAATAACAAAATTATACAATTAAACATACATAAATATTCGAATATTCTACCTCGTAAGTTTTTGTCACATAATAGTAGAAATAGTAACTGAATGACCGTTTTCTTCGAAAGGCTGAATAAACACCCCATTTTTTTTACGGTTGTTTAGAAATTTACGCGACAACCTATGGAACTTGCAAGATGATTTTTTTTTCAAATTGGATTTAACAATTAGGTACTATATATTAATACATAACCTGCTTGACACTACGACATAAACCATCCTATAAATATAAATATAAATAATATAATATAATATAAAACGTAGACTAACAAAAACCGTTAATAAAGTTACTAATAAGTCTACATCGTCTAAAACTCGTTATTCAAGTACATATATACTGCAAAAATTGCTACAACTAAAGCACACCATAACAGTTAAGATACACACGCAATTAAATAACTAGAAAAGATTGTTCCTATTTCACAGAACAATTTTCAATCAATATTATACAAACACAAGCACGTTGAGCAGAAAGCTCATCTTACCCAAACATAAATTAGTTTAACAAACAAACAAAAAACATTGGCTAAGGACAGATTAAAGATGTGCCTAGCTGAAAAAAAAAACAGGTTATTCATGTTAGCAATATCTACAAACAAAATATCAAACCCAATAATTTAACATACAGCTCATACAAAAACCAGTCTTGTGTTGATAACGCTAATTATTTAACCATTCTAAAAAGTATAGATAGTTATAAAATGTTTATGCCACACAACATCTTGATCTCATTATATCAATACTTACCACAGCAAAAAGATAATTAGCACATTTCTGCAATAAAACATATTACTAAATAACACTCTACTTCCTATGCCAGTGTACTTTCCCATATATTGATGGTAAATTTTATAATTTACCTACAACCGTGCAAACCGTATTTCGGTTGACTTGTCTTTGATATACATAATTTTGATTAAAGCATACCAATAGTAGGATATTTACATTACCACAAAAGATTAAATAATACAAATTAGTTAACAGTTAATTAAGTAAAATATATTACTATCACAACCATTAAATCAAACATACCTTTAGAAGAAATCTATAAAGATATAACATTGTTGCAAAATTCACTACAAGCAAAACGTTCTGCTTCAACAAAAAAAAAAGTAAAAAATAGGAATATAAGCAAGAAATTTCCCTAAAAACACTTAATGCATATTACAATATATGGTATTAGCCATGGCTGTAGAGCAGACTAGATCCACAACATGCAATTAGTAACAGGAATCGAAGCATGATACAGACCTTAGAGACCGGCTATCTAGAAGTAGGATCCATTGACAGTGGCCATGACCGAATAGCAGACTAGATCCAGAAGCTGCAATAAGTAATAGGAATCGAAAGATGATACAGACCTTGGCGACCGGCTATCCAGAGTGGTATCCATTGACAGTCACCGTGACTGATGAAGTGGACTAGATCCAGAAGCTGCAATAAGTAATAGGAATCGAAAGATGATATAGACCTTGACGATCAGCTATTGTCATGTTTCCAGTGGTTTGGTTGATTGTTCTGCAATATGTAGAGTCGTTGATGGCATAGTGTCCCTCCATATGGAAACATAATGATCACTATAATGGTATGACATGCTTATTGGGTTTTCATATATGTCTTGTAATCTTTGAGTCATTTGCCTTGTAGATTTGTGTGTGTATTCATGGCGCTCGTTACAGTACAAGTAATACATAGTATCCGTGGAACTTGTCTGACGCCACCTTGTCATTGTAAGTAGGAGTAGCTGGATGTCAACCTTGCTTTGTGGTCCGTGCGCTCTTGTAGTCGGCGACAAGATATAAATGAAATCAAAATGGTATTGATCAGGATTTGCAAGCATTTCTTTCATATAAATACATCATACCGTCTAGTTGTTTGCCTTTAATATGAAGCCTTGGGAATCATCGGGCTTGGTATAGATGACTATATGCTTGCACTGATATTCTACAAAGGTATATAAATGTATCGCTAGCTATACTTTGGAGGCACTCTTGCTATACTTATGCTATAGATAGTGAGCCAGGTGGATGCGCATGTCTAAACGACTTTGGAAGTTGTTTACTGTAGTAAAAACGCAAAGTCGCTTTAATTCAACAGCGACTGTCTATAAAGTGCTTGATCAAACATGATGGCAATAAGTATAAAGACTCTATTATTGTGCTCACACGGTGGATGCATCTTGGTTTTGAACAATACGCTCATAATAAGATTACTGATGGTAGGGATCAATCAACCGTTGGTTAAAGTCCTTTTGTAAATGTCTTTGACGTATCCATCCAGACTCTTCATATCATTTGCGTACTGCACATTACCAGGATAAAAGAGGCTGTCATTCTTATGCGATGGGTTTAATAGAATCCGTTGGCAGAAATGAATTTGACATGGCCACCAAGTTCAATGATGGTTTTGAAAAGGGGAAAAAGGAAAAGATGCAAAAATCACGGCCTTTTTATACTTTTTTTATGTGCTCCTCATTCTAGACTGTCTGGTGATCATATGACAACAAGCCTCTTGAGAAAAACTTTATTTTTGCATAAATTCATTTTGCCACCCTTTGTATTGGGAAAAGAGGCACTCGACAAGCTTTTGGATACAAAACATAGTGCTCTGTGCAAAGTTACAGCGCACAGACCATCTTGCCATTTCTTTTGTTCACTTTAAAGATGGTGATTGGACTTTGCTAATTTAAACATCTTTGAGGCAAGCGACTTTTTGGCATTTTTTTGATGGTGTTTTTGCGGGTACCCACCTAGATATTCTGAATATTTCTCATTGGTCTTTCTGAACAACCTTAATTTGATGGTCTGGATATATATGCGGTTGGATTCCGGTCACTTTCTGGACCATATATCAGTGGAATAATGACTTGCTTCAAACCATTCTTTACCCTCCGTATTGACTGGCTGCACACACATATTTGCATTGCCATTAACTAGAGCCCTCTTTATCATGTCGTGTGTGCAATGTCTTTAATCATAAAGCTTGTTGTGGTTATTTTATATATATTATATTGTCGTTTTAAATGTAATCGAGATCTCTTTTTATATGGCCAATTGACCTGATAACCAAGGTTCATAAATATTTGTGCTTGTACTACACTAGTTTAATTAAATGCATTCCGAGAATTAATAACAACATTACTACTGTGGGCTATACACCTTGAAAAGTGTCTTTTTGCAGTAAATTTGCTACAAACTGGTCATTAATCTCTACGTATTATTAGATACGTTAAAGATATTGGAGTAATAATAATAAAGAGCAGCTTGTATGATCAATTTTTTTTATTCAAAAGTGCAGATGGGTTTCCTTGGAGACAAGGCCGGAATGGATTGACATGTGCCCACTACTCTGTATCGATATTATAACATCTATCTGTTTCCGTTAATGTTATATCGCTCATGTGACTTTGATCCGATTGGATGCTCGGAAGCGATGTTGATTATACTGCCTGATTGTCATTGATCAACCACTTTGGCCTTTGAATTAATTCATCCACTTGATGGCCACAATAGCCATAGTTTAGATGAACACTCTCTCGTTTAACGCATTAAATACAACCCGGTATCCATGGAGATATAGCAGTTTCTATGAAAACGGAAAGAATAAAAAAAAACCATGCCCAAAATCATGGGGTTAATCAAGATGGATAAATCGGGATAGTCTATATATTCTCTTATTTATTTGATTTTTTATATATATATTTGTTCTCTTTGTTTCCCATCAACACTTTTCTAGACTACACCCTCTTTTTATAATCGTATTCAAAGATTTCTGACATCTAAAATCGAATGTAAGCAGCCGCAGATAAAAGAGCACAGTATCGACAGTACAAAGGAATAGAGATGGTGTAGAAAAGCAAACAGATAAAAGCGAGAATCAGCAAAAGATATATAGATCATAATAATTCATCTATGGAAAACAAGAGTCCTGTCCGTCTAGTCTAGACCCCCAGAGGTCATTTATTCGAGCATTCGCATAAAACCGACAATACATTGCACTTGGTAAAGAGCTGCCAGCCCGCCTCAATGCTCTCTTGGTCTCAAAGTGATGTCTTGATATTTACCAATACCAGTTTCTCATTGGAAATCACAAGTCATTGATATATTCTTGTCTTTTCTTGTAATCCACATTCTGGTAGGTAATAGCTGTAAAGAGGCGATGCTTTTGAACCCTCACTAGAAAGTGTCGGTCTCAACATACCCGCCACTTTTATTTTCGTTCCAGACCATTATAAAACTACCATTTTAGGTAGCTGTTCTAGACTGGATCTTTGCATCCATAGGCAGTTGGAAGACCGTATTGTTTATTTTCAACATATTATCTTTAACAAGCAGCCATTGACTTCTTTACAGACTGATTTTCAAAATATAAGTATTATATTGAAGACCTTTTGCTTTGTCTTGAGAAAATATCGCAATATTTTATGGCAGTGTAAATAAATAAGATATTTTAGATCAAAATTAATGCAAAATCAAGTATAGTAGCTTACTGATTATTTACTAGAGCTCAATTGATGGTTCTATTTGTTATAAATTATTTAATTTTTCAAAATATGTATTTGCTTTCAAAAGGAATAGGTATATTATATAGAAAATATATAATAATTTACATGAATTTGATACACTATAGATTGGCTCCAATCTAATAGATTATCAAACATGGTTTTATCACTTTACTGCACCGATTGTTTTATATGAGTAATTATCTGGCTGGTACGGAACCAAGGGAATACAGAGAGTGTATTTTTTAGCAAAAACTGATTGCTTACATAGTTTGTTTGACAAAATGTCAATTGTATTCTCTGTTATGCTTTAGAAGCTACCAAGTATAGTAGAATATATTTAAGCCAATTTAACAAGTTTCTACTACTCGATCAATCTACAAAAAGAGCTATTTATCTTGCTTAGTAGAATATTTTATGGTGACTGTATGATATTTGATGTTTCTGAAAAGTAATGAGTATTTCATCACCTCAATTGTGTTTATATAGATATGAAAATTCATAGGATCTATTGGTAGTGTCCTTGCAAATTATACAGAATCAAACGTAAATCTACATTAGAGGGACAATTAGTAGATTGAAGAATAAAGGATTATAATGGAGTTTTATAATAGATAAAAGTGACAAGAGAGATAGGATGGGTATAGTCGGTTACTTTAATAGACTTGGCACCAGCAAGTCTAGTTGTATTCCAATAAAAGTGATAAACACGTTATTAGGCATATTTTATATAAGACTACCAGGAGGTGACACAGTTGAACAAAATATTTAGCTATAAATATACGACTTGAAAAACAATTATTTTCATACCATTTTTTACTTTTTCTTCTCTTTTTTGTTGGCAGATCCGCCGGCGAATACGTTAATTGATGGATAGTGGTTGCTCATATGTGAAATAGCGTATGCTAGAGCCACTAATCTATTAACTCACACGAGTGATCATTGTAGTATATATCGGCTACCAGGTTTTCCATGCATGACAACGATATTTTGGCATTCTGGTACGTGTTCTTGTATATTGCCACTTGTACATATATATGTATACTAATACTTATACTACTATAGGAGCATGACACTCTCGTTTCTAGTCTGGTCTGGTCTGGCCTGGTCTGGTTAATTTAGGTAATATTTCTTGTTGCAAGACCCTTACACATACCGGCAAGGGTTGCGTGTTCGTACCAAATTCTCTGGTGTCCTTACACATGAGATGGTCTTGAAGGACTGTTTCTTTGGTCGTGAACGATGCAGCTTGTCCAGTTTGCTATCTAGGGTTCTGCTGTTGTGATTGTGTGTGTATGCCTTATCTTGCTACGCTGGCACACCTCTCTAATCAGAGCCCCACGCCTACTTCACATCGTTTTATGTGTTGTAGAAACAGTTCATTTCTCCTTCGCCGTCAGATCAGGTCTTTGTCCTAGAAGGGATGGATCCACTTTTTGTTATACAATAGTGGTGAACTAAGAATCTGACACCCATAAGTATTTCTACTCTATTTCTACTTTTTCATTATAATTCATAATTTTTAATAAAATATACACACTTTACAAAACAAATAACTAGTCATTCAATCTCATCTTGCATTCTTGAATGTACCATCCCATCTACTTTATCTTTTAAATTCAATTGCAATCTTTGGGATCAAGTACGGATTATAGAGCAAACACTCTCATCTTCCTTGTTGGACAAGTTTAAAATTATAGAATATGAGAAACAGATGGGCGTTCTTGGCAATGGCAGATGCGTTGTTGTCATTATGGCAGTTGACATGAACACATTGGGATTGACAGTGGACTATGACAAGAACAAGATGCTCAGAGAGAAATATTTGGACATTGACAAAAATATGAAAAAGCCAACTCTTTTAGAGAATAAGACTATTGTTTTCTTGTTTAATTAATTGAATCCAACATGAAAACAATGCCCTCATCAGGCATCACCCCATAGTCCTAGTGAGAAAGCTGTGAATTACAAGTACGGATGTATGATACAGATGCATCTGGTTGATTCTAGTGCAATCAAGATTGAAACTGTGGTTGGAATGAGTTTCAATCAAGGGTACAATTAAACGATTATAAGGAACAAGATTCAGAGGCTATAAAAAAAAGCACCAAAGGCCAAGAAATATTGACAAGCGGACCTAAAAACATCTTGTAGAGGTGGTACAGAAGAACCCATCTGTCTTGTATGACAGGCCAAAAATTGTCTTGCAAAGATGAAAAATTATTGGTCTGTAAAGACATAGAAATAAACTGTTTCAAATGCTTGGGGTTTAGTTGGTATATTATAGCTCAAAATCCGGCCTCAACATAGATACATAGCCAAGAAAGACTGCAATAGGTTAATGAATATATGCATTAATTAATCAAAATGCACAGCCAAAGGTGGAACATTAGTAAAAACATATCAATAAGGAGAGCTGACAATCGATAAAGTGCATAAAGACTAGGACATGCAAAAAGGTAAAGAAAATGCAGTATGGTGAGATTGAACAGTTGCTTGAGAGAATATCTCGAATTGCTTGTGTTTCAAAGTAATGATATAAGCCAAGATCAATATGTGAACACCTTGACCCAGATGTGTATTTTATGATTCAAATATCTATCAGAGTGATAATACAAAGGCTTGGTATTCAAAGGAGCCAGTAATAGGTACCATAGTGGCTCTTGGTAAAGGTAGTAAATAAAGTCTTAAAATAAAACCTAAATCCCATCAAGCATATTCAACAAAGAGTATGTAAAGCCAATGTTAGGCTATAGTTGGCTCTTGAGTCAGATATTCACAATATTAAGCTTTCTCTCTTGTATCCACTACTAATATATATCTATATGTTGAGATTATGGGTACTCTATATATTGCTGTGGATAAATAAGTGGGTAAAGATAAAATGCAACTACTGTTATAAAATGTTTAATATTCAAGGTTAAAACTTTTTTTTTCGTATTGACTATGTGAGGAAACTAGACATACGGCTTGTAAGACATTCAAGGCCAAAGGTAACTGATTATAAAGAAGAAGAACATATTGTCTTTATATCAAGAGTAATTATGGCTATTAAACTTTAGTAAACAATCTATATTATGTCAAAATCGAAGCAACCATATCCATTAGCCGAATAAATAGTATCTTATTAACTGAGAGTAATAAACCAAAGGCACTGTCGATTGTCAGTTGAATAGCTACTAGATAAAAGTCACGATATTTTCTAATTCTTTTGACCAGATTTCTGTCAAGTTGGTTATTCTAAGATAATAATGTGCACCAAGTTCATAATTTACCTAGGATTATTACCCAGTGGTCTATTGAACTATATCCATGGGTAAATCTTGATAGCCGTAGCTTTTCTTAGTGATCTTGTACTTTTGTCAAGACGAGAATTATTTTAACTATTCAAGTATACATATATTGAATAATATATATCCAGTGGATATCGTTTTTTGTGGGACAATTCTGTCCAATCCTCTGTATACAAAACATCAATAAATACACTTTGTATGTATATTTACTGTTCTATAGAGATAACATAATATGTTGGGACATTTTTTACCTTGACATTAAACTCTATTTGATCTTTTGGCTTTCGTACGTACTCTATTTGATCAAGCCTTGAACTATGTTGAGCTTTTTGGCTTTATATGACTTTAGTGTAGTATTAACCTTTAAATTATTTTCTGGGGAGTGTGGTATACACACCATAACTAAAGTAAAAAAAAAAAGAACCAAGTACCAAACCTCTGAGTTCTGGGTTCCGGAACAAATGTGAACTTTCAATAATATCAATTCTTTATCTTTTTATACACCTTTACACTTTGCATTTCTTAATCTCTTGAATTCCATCAACATCCTTAATAATATTAAAGTACAAACCGCTCAGCCCCATAATACTCTGCGTACACTTTGATTCAAGAAAAGGAATCGTAATAGGAATTAAAAGTGCCCAAATGAAAGTTGTAGACATTGCAAGACACGAAAGCACACCACCTACCACAATCTCTAGTATTCGTAAAAATCAAAGAAAGATTGATCTGCTGCTGACAAGAACCACCCAGAAAGACCGATAATACTGACACCAAAAAAAAAGAGACATCTCGTTTTGAACTTGAAAAGAAATTGGCATCAAACTTTGGCTGGTATGACACACTCTACGAAGAAAGAGATGAGGAACTCTGTTCGCACAAAGACTATTAATTCATGCGCAGCTCTTGAGAAAATATTTCCCATCCAAGGAGTATATCTCTAAGCGCCGTGCTTTTTACAATGTTGTAAAGCATTAAGATAAGCAATGGGAAAATATTATCTAGAGTGATGAGTCCAAGTTTATTCTCTTTAAGAATAGTTGTGGCTATATTTTGCAGGAGCCTAGTGAAAAATACCACCCCCAACTTCTTTGCTCCAAAAGTGCAACGAAATAGAGGTTTTTTATAGTCTAGGAGTGTATCTGGTTAGGAAGCATTGGACCACTTTTCGTGTTCAATGGCAACATGAATGCCATTTTTTGGTATTTTTTGAAAGAATATTTCTGTTGTTGAGAATGGTGGATAAATGTACCATGAAGATAATCCCACATTTCACAAGGCAGCAATGTCAAAGATGTGCAAAGAGGGCCTTGGTTTGAATGTTTTTGAAGTAACCAGAAAACAGTGCAGATCTTGACCAGATATAAAACATCTGAAATCATTTGGATGTTTTTTCTTTTCTTTCGAGAATCCTACCTTACCTGCCTATTAATCTGAAAGAGGCTGCTCTTATGAAAAATGAATTTGTACATTATTTATCAAATATTCCCCATCTTTTTGATTACTACAAACTTGGTATCTTAATAATAATAAAATCTATGAGGTTCAAAAGTCTTTACGGGATGTATACCCTTTACTATATGCTTAAATATCCAAGACTTTCCATCTTGTTTTGCTAAATATTTTGCTGACCTTGTACAAGAGCCTTTTGAACTGAGCCGATTCCTTGTTTCTTGTAATTATTGCTAAAAGATTCAACCATAGGAAATAGCTCTAATCTATATGCTCCATCGTTAATTCTGGATGCTAGATTAGCATTATGTTTCTAATGGTTAGTGCTCAAAATGGCAACCAGATGATGATGATGATGATGTTGAAAAGAATCATATATTTGATATGAAGGATAACCAAGTCAGGTGATTTAGGATACGACTAATTTAAAGACATGGGATACCGTAAGATATAGGCTCTTTAGGGCTGTATTTGGCTTGATAATCATAAAAGGGCAAGGGTTAAATGGCTTACTCAGAGACAGGTATCAAAAGAACATCTTGTGAGCCTCTTCTTGATGAGTTATAGATTATTGAGCTTTGTTATGTCTTGTCCATGTTATCCACTGCCCTTTATCACCAAATAAAATGAGCATACATTTCTGTGCTGTAGGTAAATGATATTGCTGTTGATGTTATGCTTGTTAGGGGGCCAAAAGAAATATGCGCTTTTTTCATATTAAGACTTGGTATGTGAGACTTCTCATTCATCTGCCCTCTTCCTTTCAAATAATAATAATAATAACAATAACTTCAACGTCGCGAATGTCGATTCCTACTCTTGCTAGCGTCTCTGCTCAGACTTCGTCTTCTCTTTTCATCTCTTCTGTTTCTATCGTAGCTAGAAGAGCGTGATCTTTGTCTTTGCCGTAATCGACCACGATCATCATCACGTTTTCTATGTGATCTTGGAGGACTATGTGAACGTTTTCTACTACTCTCCTTGGAATTATTGCTGTTCTCAATCGCATCAGATTCTCGGCGACGGTCGTCATCTTTTCGTCTTCTTTCAGTGTAATCTGCACGTCTTCTTTCTGGCGAATTTGCTCGGCTAGAACGTCGTCGACTATCTCCTGTTCGCGACTTTTCTAGAGTCTCGTCCCTCCTTCTATCCCTGGTTCGATGCTCAGACCAGCTAGCCTTTTCTTTTTCCTTTCCTTTCGCACTCTCCTTAACAGGTGATACCGACCGACGACTTGATCCATGTTGTTGTTTACTGTCAGAGATCGCCTTATCCTTGGAGCTATCTCTATGGCGTGGAGGCTCATCATCCTTTTGTGATTTGCTCTTCTTGGGATCCTTTTCTTCTCTATCATCCTTTTTATCAACAATAATTGGCTCTTTTACATCGGCTTCTTTTTCAGGTGTCAGTGGCCGCTCATCTTCTTTAGAGGTTACTTTAGTCTTTTCAGGCTTTGTCGTCGACTGAGGACTCTCATCGCTCCTCTCGCTTTTCTCTTTATCATCTCTTTTGGTGTTACTATCCTTTTGTCGAGATTCAACCGACTCATTCTCTGTTGGGCGTCTATTTTCACGACTTTTGTGCCGAGATACACTAGGTTCCTTTTCTGCCGAACGACGATTATTTGGACTTTTGTGGCGACGCTCAGAACGCGAACTTTCCCGTTCATCACGTCTTCTATCCTCACTACCGCGACGCTCAGACCGAGATGTATCTTTTTCTTTGTTTCTGCTTCTCCTTTCATCTCTTTTTCGGCCATCAGAGTGTCTACTGTTTCTGCGAGTGCTGGAATAAACAGGAGATCGTGACCATGATCGATGGCGAGAACGCGACCTGGATGGTGATTTGGATCTTGACCTTGATCTAGACAGTGACCTATAGCGTGAGCTTCGTGTAGATCTGTTGCGACGATTATCCTTCTTCTTCTTCTTGCGACGTGATCTCGTTCCTGACTTTCCATCGTCTCCATCATCAGTTTTATCACCAGATTTTGTGTCTAGATTGTCGACCAAGTCTGCTCCAAGACCTACAAGGTCCCATTGCTCTTCTGCCTTTTCCATAACCTTTGGAGCTTCCTTCTCTTTTAATTTATCGAGCATCTCTAGTGCCCCTTGGTGGGTAGGTTCCAGCCTCAATGTTCGCTCCAAGTGCTCCACAGCCTCACCTGGCTTTTTCTGCTCAACTAGCCTGTTGATTCAGAACGCATTAGAATTGCAATTTAATTGAACTTTATAGCATTCTCGATTTACCCTTCTGCGACTCGGTACCAGCCTTCTGCATATTTTGAGTCCATATCCAAAGCCCTCTTATAATACTCCATTGCCTCCTTTATCCGCTTCTGTTCCAGATGCTTGATACCTTCAGCAACCCTGATATTTTAGATGGCAAGGGTTTGTCAGAAAATAATTAGCTGGTTGTGTATGCCATGTAAAACATGGCCTGTCTCAGAGTATAGCAATAAATAAGAGATACATACGCGTCCTTGGCATAATTTCTATTTTGCACATCGCGCAACTCCATATAACTCTCAAGAGGTTGGCTTAGTTTCTGTCCCTGCAGACCACGGTCTTCAAGTGAAGCGCGGTACAAGGCAGAATCCAATAGACTTGGCTGGCGTGGTGCTTTGGGATGAACATTGAATAAGCTGGCTAGCCTGAGCCATTGATGAGGATTCATTAGCATTGCATCGTCATGAATATTAGCATCCCATGCTTTCTGCTCAAATAATGTTAATGAGCTTGGTTTGGCAAATGCGAATCGTTCTTTTGGTTTTGTTTCTGTGGAATTGGAGCCATTTGATGACTCAAATTTAGCTTCGTCTTTTGGTTTTGCCTCGGTAGCCGTATCTTTTTCTTTGAGTTTCTTCTTTTCATCATGTCGTGTCTTTCGCTCTTTCTTACGACGCTCGAGGTCTCTGACTGCGTCAGCTCTCAACTTAGTCATCAGATTGGTAAATGTACTCTTTTGAGCAAACTGTTCCAAATGACTTTCAAAGGCAGCATTGCTTTCTTCTGCTGCTATAAACATATTATTGGATATCTTATTTGCATTTTCAGCAGTGTCATCGTCTTGGCTGTTTGATCTTGTACGCCTGTAAAGGTAGCGTTTCGACATTGGTGTTATTCCTGGTGTAGGTTCATCGACAGGAGGATCGCTATTCTTGCTTTTGATCGTCCACCCGGACGATTGTCTGCTGAGACTGGCTTCCATAGAAAATTAGTTTATTCGAACCAGTAGAGAGGAAATGTAAAGCTCTCTTGGTCTTTCATTCATTCAGTCTGAACCCCACGAGCCGTCACAAATGACGACAGCGGCCCCACAGACAGGGTGGATTTTCCAGTCTACCATGACACCCAAATAAAATAAAATGGAGAAGGGACTCCATAATCTTTTCTTAAAAGACAACAACAAAAAAAACACATATCCATGGCACATCTTGTCTTTAATACAGCCAAAGGACCCCAATTCCAGATCCTTTATATCGTTTGACCCAAACCTCTTTCAATTGGCTTACAAGAGTGGCAAGTATCTCCCATTCCAAACACTCTCTCTTATCCAGACCTCTCGAGACAAGAATGTAAAGAAAATATATATATATATATATACACACACACACATATATATATATCCAACATCTAAAAAAAATGTATTGTTTATTGTGCACAACACTAGTTCCTCTTGGACTGCTTCTAATGATGGGATCCAGAGGAAGTGGGGAAATCCTATAGATACCAAACATATACATGTCCATGCATTAATAACCCTAGACGCTATACCCATAATACCTATAAACTTACCATGAGAGGAGGCAGGTTACGCTCCCACTTGGTACCTTCAGGGCCCATGGGAACTATAAAACAGGACAAAGGATGTCAAGATGGGCATCAAAAATCAACTTGATTAGTGCAAACTTACGCTTGTATGGATCGGGATGTGCCCAGTCCTTGAGC
This sequence comes from Phycomyces nitens, assembly GCA_022702545.1. Lineage (NCBI taxonomy): Eukaryota > Fungi > Mucoromycota > Mucoromycetes > Mucorales > Phycomycetaceae > Phycomyces > Phycomyces nitens. The sequence continues at coordinate 1,167,485 of JAHRBC010000001.1, forward strand.
TCCTGCTCAGTCTTGGCAAGGATTGCCTGGAGTTCCTTTGGGCTGCTAATATGCTTGTTGCGTTCGAACTGAGCGCGAATGTCGAGTGCCTTTTGGCGCCACAAGTCGCGCTGAATGTACCAATCGAGGGAGAGCTTCAAGGAGCGCTTGTACAAAGACTGTACATGCAGTCTATGGGCATTCTTGAACGCTGTTGATACAGCAGGAGTTGACATGATGGATAGGTTTACAAACAAAGCAGAAAAGACTACATTTGTTTGGGTATCACTATTCGCACCTCGATTGGAGTCCAGCCTTGTTTTTATTGCGTCATTAAACGTGACGACTCTTCTCATGCCCTCCTCTTTCTTTATTTTATTTTATTTTATTTTTGTCTTGTGCTCATCCTGTCCAAATAGGCTTGTGTAATCCATACTAATTCAAAAAAAGAAAAAGAGAAAAATCATTGAAAGGTTAAATTGACAATCTTTGATATGTTTTATTAAACCGCGTTTTTATTGAGGAGTAATGTTGCCTTTTAAGTCTGAATTCTGTAAATATGAACAAGAGTTAAATAATAATGATAAGCAGGTACAAAAGTTGATCGAGACTCCTCTACCTTCTAAGTATATGAAGTACAGGGTTCAAAGCGTGTTTGAATTTGAATTTAAAGTATGGCGGTTTATGGAAATTTTACGAGGACGATGCTATCCGTACATAGATGAGTGCTTAAAATGTTCGTATGATAATAGATACTACAAATGAAGAGCTACCTAGATTTCGTTGCTTCCATTACTCCTTGACATTCTAGACAGTTAATTGGTTTTGCAAAAGTAACGCTGGCTGCATACATTAGCAGTAAACCGTTTCATCTGTTTGTGAAAATGTCAAGCAATTTTCTAAACCAAGCTAATTATCTCCAAAAAGAATAAAAATCTTGTACTACTTTGAGTGTTGTTTGGCTTGATAACAATGCTTGGATATGGCTTGAATTTACACGATAGTAAACAAATCCATTGCTGGACCAATCAATATAGTCAACGTCTTTATAGATAATGTCAAGGAAGCTTTGAAGAATATTTATAAGCAATAAAAAAAAACCCCAGAACAGTGCTCATCCAAGCTTTGTACTTCGAGATGATCAGTTTAATGTTTAGTGCAACGATTAGGCAATGAGTTTGTATTTATACACATATATAAAGAATGAAAAAAAAAATCTTTTCAGTAGTTTCCCTTTCTTTGTATCTTTTCAATCGTTTATATTCAATACAATGGTCTCGGAAGAATTAAAGGATACTAAAGTGTACAAATATGTGATTGCAATGGGTATTAATTGTGTATTATTTTCAATCACTTGAAATACTAATCATTGATATTCTACTAGATCTCGGAGCAGTCTATTCTGGCTACACCATTGGGAGCATGAAAGAAAAAACATTGTATTTTCCAGACATGTAATTTTTATCCCCACAGAAAAAGTCCATTGTTACTAAAGCTGTGCGTGCTTGTGCTTAGGTCAGCAAATGTTGGACCTGGTTGGGAAAAAAAGGATATGCCTTCTTCAGTGATATATACAACACATACTTGGTGGCAAGCCAAGTGTGGAAAGGAAGCCGAAGAAAAATTCAAGAACAAGCCCACCCATCCATACTACATACCTGCACCTAAAGCAAAACTAGGCCAGGAATACATGGATAAAACCAAAGTAGACCCACCCCAGACTAAACCCTCTTCTACAGAAGCCATGGCATCCAATATTTCTTCGGAAAGAGGTAAAAAATCAAATTAATAATGATTATATAGTAGATACTAAATCATGCTCTAGCTTTTTACGACTATTTTAAATACATGCGCAAAAGTATCGAGAAAACTTTGCCTTATCGATACACATCAAGGGCCAAGCTCTCCGACTGCGTATTCTGCGTAGGAGTTCCGGCTACATGGACTAATGAACAAAAGGGTCTTGTTAGAGAGGCTGCTACATATGCCCATCTCCTTTCCCCACCCGATAACTCCCACAAAATGGTGTTTGTTAACGAGTGTGAAGCAACGGCTTTGTACATTGAGGAACATAATCCTGAGATTGATGAAGGCGACTTGTATATGATTTGCGATGCTGGTGGAGGAACCGTTGATCTTACCGTATTTGAAAAGGGTCCCCCCTCAAAAAAAAGACAGCTCAAACAAATAACCATGAGTACCAGTACTTTATCTGGGTCCAAGGATTTGGACAAAGAATTTAAACTTTTATTGGATCCAGCTTATAAAAAAGGGAAAGATGAGAAAGACGGATACGAAAAATACAAAAATATATATGATATTCTTCGTGAGTTCCACGAATTAAAGGTAAAGTCCATGGAGCTATTACGTTATCAAGAGCGAGTATAATGACATTTTTCTTTCTGTTCTGATTTTCATAGAAAACATTTAATGGTGATCAATATGACCTCGATCAAAATGACTGGGAAGCCTTTATAGTCAAATGCAACAGGATTAAGAGAGAAAAAGATCACAATCTTTCATTTGATTCAATCCTTAGCCGTGTATTTGATCCAGTGGTCTGTAAAATAATCGATGCAATCGACGAACAACTTGTACAGCTTGAATCCGGAAGATCGATTAGGATGTTCATTTCCGGAGGATTCGGACAATCGCCATATCTTCAAAAACGAATCCAGGACAAGTTTGAGGAGAAGATTAAGAATATCCAGATTGTTAAAGACGGACACAAAGCCATCATGTCAGGAGCAACCATGTTTATTAAGTCCGTGCCACTCAGTATTCAGCGTATCTCGTGCTTCAACTATTATGTCTCCGTATGCTCAAAAAAACATAATTTTAAACTGCGCAACACCCAGTGCGGTGACCACAAATGTCTTGTTGAAAGGGAAAAAGAAATTACAATTGGACAAACGATCACTAACACCTTTAAATTGAAAAAGAATGTTAATCCATTAATATGTAAGCTTTATTTAGTATTTTATGAACATAAACTAATAATATTATCAATAGCTTTGGATGCGTATGATCAACACGGCGGCCCACACAAAAATGATTCTTCTCATTTGAACCATACTCTGGTCATTTACGAAGTTGAATTTTTTTCGGAATCAAATAAATTTGCGGAATCTGACGAGTTCACTGTGGAAGTAACGTTTCTTGAAGCTTCGATTGACATAAAAGCAAAAATCGAAAAAAACACCTATACCTTGACAAAAGTCTGGGATTCTATTACGAAGAGGAAAGAACATATGTACGATTTCATAACCCAATCATCTTTTGTTAGGCGAGATTTAAAATATACTTTGGAAACTTTATCAAAAAGTGAACCGTAGCAACTATAAAATACTAATATATATATATATAACTACCAACCCAAACATGTATAAAATATTTTAATTTTCTAAATAACCAAGATATTTTTGTATATTAAACACGATGACTATAAATAATAATAATAATAAATCATTAGACTGAATCAACCTTGCTTGAATCTACTGATATATATATATATATATTTGGTCTTTCAATTATTTTTCTGTGGCTATCGACAGGTGGGACCACATAATACACTGTATTTAGACCACTTTACAGTTTATTCGAAATAAAATTTAGTATCTTTCAAGACATACTTGGCTATACCATTCTGTCCATTTACTTGCACACATTTAACGCAAAAATCCAAGTATATCTTTGGGTCATCTTGTTTGGGACATAACTTTAGCATCCTTCCATACAGTTGTTCTGCCATTTCAGTACTTTCGAGTGCACTAGTAAATAGGAGAGATATTTAATAATCTTTTTTTTTTTGCACTTGAATTTTCCAAAAAATAAATAAGAAAGACATGTAGGCTTACAGGGCTTGTGGAATATCCGGGAATAAATTGTACTATACATATACTCGTGTCAGTCCAATGATACCAATAGTCATATTAAAGTCCTAGAAAACACGAAATACTTGCAATGTTGTTTCCAATACAGAAAATATGTAACTGATCTCCTCGGGCATCCTCTAGGAACAAGCAGAATCTGTACTTCAAGTCATTCAGGGTATTGTTGCAGTACATGCATGTCTTTAATGTTCTTTTAAAGCTAAATAGACAGTTAGTGTTACTGCTATTATTTGGTATTGGGATTACTTACTATCTCTCACAGTTTTTACACCATTGCAAAAACCAATCCGCTGGATCAAGGGATCTAAAGTCTGTAACACAGCCTCTGATCTTGTAGTGATTTCCAATCTATAGATATATTGATCAATATCCAGACATCAAGTTTAGATATCCCATATTAAACTCACCACTCCTTCTGTCTGCATCTGGATAAACGTTGTTAATGGTAGGATATCTAGGGTAGATATGACTAGTATAGATGCTTATTAGGATTTTTTGTAATATATACTGTATATTTATCTACCTGATCTGGGCTCTCTAAGATTAATACTGTCTGTGCACAATAGGTTTTTTGGCTTGATTTCAACGCTCTCAGTCTTGGGTACCATCTTGCTATGTTCATTTGCAGATTCTGCTCGTCTATAAAGTACATTTATAGTGTAAGCAACATCTTGAATACCAATAACTTACTTACAATTTGATGTCTGCTAATCTCTTATCATCAGGAGACAGTTTAATTACTTTCAAGGTGTGTACGGCACTTAATACATCGCCATGGATACTGATCTCCATGATGTTCTGTTTAGTGATCTTGCGTCTTCCGTTTACTATCATTACATAATCTCCACGTTCCAAGTCTGGGCATTTCTCAGCATGTTCATCCCATAATGTACACCACATTATCAGTTCTCGAGAAATGCCATTATATGGGCTTGTGTTATTTCCAGGATGCGGGTTTGGAGTGAAATCTGTCAAGGCTAGAGTCTTGGTTACTGTAGCATATCGACATCCGAGATACTGAAATAATATTATTATCAAGGCAAACCGATACATAGATCAAGACTTACAAGACCAATAAAGTTGCAATAAGGAAAGTTATTCTCTCCAATCTCTTTTGTAGTCAAGAAAGGTTTGCCTTGATAATATGTATAAGTCTTTGGAGGCTTTTCTATTGATCCTTCTTCTTTCTCTGCTGGTTTATCTGGCAATGGCCCCCCGGATTCTTTGTACCATTTTTGCAGTACTTTTGCAATACCAAGATCTTTGTCCGAGCATACAAAATTCTGGTTTGAGTTTTGAATTGGTTCAAGATCATGGATCGATAGAGTGGTCCAGGACGCTGAAAAGTATCTTGTAGAAAGCACACCTCGAGTCTCCCCTTGATATATTGATAGCTAGCATAATAAAGAGTGATATTGAGATCACAAGGTATTCAACACATCTACTTACTGTCAATCCCCGACAAATCATAATATCGCCAACGTTTCCTACAGGAAGATATTCCTTTTGAGCATGAAATGATTGGATCTTGCGCCCATTTGATATCCCAGTAGACGGGTCGACAAGGGTAAAGAACCTAGAAGAATCTTGGATTTCAACAAAAGATTATTATTATTATTATTTATATATACATATATATATATATATATATATATAGGTGATTGAAAATTTGGCGCTGGTGGCATCCATACCACGCTTTTCAGTGTGAGGCACGACAATATCTCTCATATTTGATATTACACCCCAGACTTCTTGATTACGCGAAATTTTCTGGTCTGCAATGAGAATCCCATCAAGTGCCTTTGAGGTTTAATTTAGAATGTGTCTAGTCTGCCTATTCCAACAGTCTAATTACACACCTTGATTTCTGATGCAAGATCGATATTGATTCCTTCTGACATTTTGAGCAAAGCAAAAAAAAAGAAAGAAAGAAAAGGCTAATAGACTTGTGGTTGTCAAGAAAGCTGTCACGTTTTTCATATTTATGCCTGTTCTTACAAGATGATCAAAATATGTGTCCATTGGTCATTAACAACCAAATGACATGTTCTTGTGATGTCAAACATATTCTTGATGCTTTTATAATTTAGAGAGACCATGAGACCATTGATCAATAGTTGGTAAATAGTGGATGTATTCTACATTCAGTGATTTACATCTCATTTACCAGCCAAGTGTTGAGAATACTAGCCTTTTAAGAAAAATGAAGAGCATTTGGTCCATGGAGAATATGCCATGTTTGCATCTTGTAAAATGCGACTTGTGATATTCAATACCAGGATTCTTAATATAAACTGCTTGGCAAAAAAAAAGAAGAAGAAAAATGGTGTCCACTCTTGGCTTATATGGCCACCCAAACTATGGTGTATCCAAGGATCAATACACTCAACTAACTCTAGACACAGTGTTTTGAGCTTGTTTTGTGGTTCAAGGCAGTACTCTATTACGCAAATAACGAGGCTAATTAGCTAAAATATACTCGTATTTGGCATCTTTAAAGACATAAAGTATTTGGTCTCTTGCAAATAAACCCACACTGTTAATGGTGTAGAGAAGCTACGAGTAACTTGATAGCTTTGATGTCGGACATTATAAAATGAAAGATTTTGTCTGGCTCTGTGATATATACACATATATACATATATAAAAAACCTACTCTACCAACTGACCCTTTATTTTTGGTCGTCTCCTTCCCCTCTTTTATATACACACATTTTTTTTAATCTCTCGGTGATATAAGAAAGCACATTCATCTCACAATGTCCAAATTTGCTGATTTCCGTCTGCATGCTCAAAAGGCAGTGTCAGAATGTATTGACGCAGCAGCACATCACAGACAATCAACAAATACCAACACATTATCACCACAATTCGTCCAATCACTTGTCCAGACTCATATTGCACCAATCGGTGGATCAGAAAACATCTTGGACGTGGTGTTGGTGGAAGGCAAGGCTGACTGGAGAAAGAGTGCCTTGGAACTTGTGTTCCGTAGATCGCTTTTGGATATTATGGCAAGCCTATTGGATTTCTACACTCGCAAGACATTAACCCCAAATACTATCGACTTTAGAACAAATGGCCAGAAGCCGAGAAGGAGCGCTTCTACCAGCTCTCGGACTGTCTCGACATTGCCCTGACTAGCTCAGAATCAGGTAAGGATATCTTTGGGCCTATAAGGAAGGATCTGATATGAAATGGGAATCCTTATATATAAAAAAATAATGGCACCCTAGATTATCTGGATACCGTCATTCCCCTCACCTTGATCGAAGAACTCTTGGATGTCCACACAATAGCAGGCTGTGAAGACTTTTTTGACTATGTTGAAAAGAGAAAGGAACATTTGATCGTGGTATGTGTTTTTTTTTATTGTCCAACATACGTGTATTTAATTACCTGACCTCGACTATGTACAGAATATGGTTCCTGGTAGAGGAAAGGGGCTGGTTCTTTTGCGTATGTGCAACGAGATGCTACGAAGACTATCTCAAGAAAAGAACATGGTATTCTGCGGTCGCATTCTCATGTTTCTTGCCAACTCTCTGCCATTGGGAGAACGATCAGGTATATTGAAATATGGTGTATCTTGAGCAACTATTGACAGCCTACACTTTTCAAAGGTGTGAATCTGAGGGGAGACTTTAACAACGAGCCCATACATTGTGATAAGGATGAAGATGTCGACGCCGATCCAACTATGACAGGTGCGATGACTTGCGATTCTCTACACACCATTGTCCACGTCCCATTGACACCTGTACACTAGATGAGCAAAAGGCATTCTACAGATTATTCTGGTCCATCCGAAAATACTTTTCGAGTCCACCGACCATTTTCCAAGGCGACAATTTTATTGAATTACAAAAGGTAGAAATCCCACTAGTCTCGCTTGATGCTCAACCTTTTGAATCTAGGGTGCAGAGGCCATTTTAGAAAGATTCCAAAAGATTGCTAGCCAAGAAAAGGCCATGTCAGGCGATTCGGATACTGTAGAGACTTGTGGAAGGAAAAGAAAGAGAATGGCAGGCAGTACAGTAGACGATCCTGATGATGCAGAAGAAATGTTGAAAGAGATCAACCATGACTATCAATTTCCACGACTATTGAGCAGCAGAAAGTTGCTTGAATTAGAGGTATGTTTAGTAAGGAATGAAAGGAGGCTTACAGTGCTTTGTCTAGATGGAAGACGCTAGGTTCCGTCGTAATGTGATTGTCCAGTTCTTGATCCTGTTTCAATATCTTTCTGGATTCACACAAGCCGAAAAGGACAATACACAGCAGTTGTTAGCTGCTCGTGGTGCTACAAAGCAATCTCTGGCTCAGCCTCCCTTTAATTTGGAAGAAGAGCAGGTAAGCAAAATGTAACATTGGTCTGCAAGTATCTAAGTATTTGAATAGAACCAATGGGTTATTAACATGCGGGAATCTCTCTTGAGTCTTTTGCGATTAACAAAACCACACGGTGAGCTGTACACAGATATTGTGCTTACAATACTGCGCCATGAGCGCAACTGGGTAAACACTTTTTTTTTCTTTGGAATATAAGCTTGGATAGCATGTTAAATATGAGTATATTTCTAGATTATATGGAAAGCATCTGGCTGTCCTGCATTTGAAAAGCCTCCGATCAATACTGAAGAATTGAAGCAGATGTGGCTAAACAAGAAACCTCGAATGACAGTAAGATTCCTGCTCACTAGGGCTGTCCTGACTGCCTTTTGTCAATCTAGAGACCTTCTCCTGCCTATCGATTCTCCTATGGCAATGTTGAAATGACTCAGATGTATGGAAAACCGCATGAGACATTGAGTGAGGTGATGATGTAAGTAGAGCAGTTGGTATGGCCAAGTTAAACACCAATTGATATCGGGTGGGTACACAGTTCTAGACGCGAGATACCTGAACCTGTACTTGTGCTCGAAAAGGCACTCGCAGAGTTAAAGGCCAATGCAGCCACATCTTCAATTGAGGAGAGATTTGATCTTGCCAATGGTGCATTGTTTCAAGCTACTCGCCTGATATGTCGGTCGCATGCGTACCTGATACCCAAGGTGTATCTGTCAAAGAAAGAGATTTACAAGGTCCTTTGGGAATCCAATTCGAATACTGAAGAGAAGCCTGTGACCGATGTCAAGACAGGCCCTGAAAGAGGTACAGGAGAGCCGGTGACTGAGCGCCATGTAGAGGCCGAAATTCAGGTGCTTCAGAGTGCAAAGGAGTTATTGTCCAAAGAAATGTTGTAAAAAAAAAGGAATCATAAATGTGTATAATGAGAAGCAAATAAGTAAATACATAAATGAATAAAAAGATAAAGAAAGAAAGAGAGAGAGAGAGAGAGAGAGAGAGAAAGCATATTGGCAAAAGCACCATAGATCAATTGTACCAAGAGAACAACCAGGGGAAAAAAAGGTTAATTAATCAAAGAATGCAATTTAGTCACCAAGGCTCTAAAAGAGGTACATCTCTTTATAGGTTTCATTCCATCTATGTAACGATACCTTGGACCTTAGCCCATGCAAGATAAAGGGGAAAGAAGTAACGGGAATGCAGATAAATAAAAGTGTATAAAGATGGGCAGGGCGGTTATTCTTTGAGCTTTCTATTGACTTGCATGTATTTACCACTTCCTGCCCTTCTACTGTTACTGGTTTTAATTGGCGAGGCTGAGGCCTTGTCCCATCAGAAACAAATTGATATCGTCAACCAATGCCAGCATGGTCTTCGAGTTGGTTACCAGACAAACGGAAACAAACATGCCCGAGCGTTTTCTGTTCGGATCAATAGTGATAGCCACCGGTTAATAGTTGACTCGGAATGGGCCGGACGTATTTGGGCAAGACCATCGTGCGAATCCCGCAACTGTGGCAGGGTTGCCGGTGCCACAAGTCCAGCTTCGTTGGCAGAGTTCAAGATGACAGGCGCCAATGGAGTGGACTATTACGATGTATCATTTGTAGATGGCTACAACCTTCCTATTCGTATTGCACCCACCATATCTGCCGGACTAGACCAACTAGACCCCAATGATCCAATGCATTGCCGTCCTACTGTATGCAAGAGTCTACCGGTCTGTCCTGTCGATCTTCGGTCTCAAGACAGTAAAGGGAGGTTTGTGGCTTGTGCAAGTGCCTGCTCAAGATACCAGGATGATGCGTATTGCTGTACTGGAGAATTCAGCACACCCGAAACCTGCAGTACAAACCATTACGCGAACGCGGTCAAGGATGCCTGCCCAAACTCATACAGCTATGCCTATGATGACAAGACCAGTGTGTATGTGTGCAAGGCAAGACATTATACTGTCACCTTTTGTCCCTAACAAGACTAGTAGTCCTAGAATACAGTAATGATCTCTCTACAGCAATTGTTCTCTTGATTGTCAACTTAATATACACTACGCTCTTTCAAACGGAATCTGCGCTCTTGAAAAGATTAAATATAAATATCAATGTGTCCAGAGAGCATGATAAGCGACCATGGCTGTAAAGTGCATATTTAGGAGCTCATTAAATTGGCTACTGGACATGCAATACAATACCATTTATTATAACAGCCCATTGAAGATCCCAATAATAATAATAATAATAATAATAATAATAATAATAATAATATGCTTTAAAATCCCCTATTCCAACATTGTAGAATTTCCTTTAAAAGAAGTTTTTATTATAGTGAAAAGGTAAATAATTTACAAGCTAAAATAATAATAATAATAAAATAAATAAATAAAAAGATTGATTTAATTTGCATCTAAAAAAGGGAACACCAGGCACCATTTGAATACGTACAACATCAATCGTTATAAAAGTAACAGGCTCTTGAGATCCTCTTTCTCTTCTCTTCTTTACTTTCTCACTCGCTTTACACCGCATAAGATGGGATTCTTTGACTCGATTACCAGCATGGTAAACTCTGGTTTCCAACAACCAGCCTCTTATGAAAAAAAGAAGCTCTATCGTTTTGGACATGATCTTGGTAAGACAAGCATTTATTATAGAAGCAAATGATGGTATCTAGTAAATTTCTTTTAAAATGTTGAATATTTCTCAATCATTCATCATTTTCTATCCATTGGTCAAACAGGCAGCGGAACCTTTGGTACCGTCAGACAGGCTACCCGTCTAGCTGACAAGAAGGAGGTTGCTGTAAAGGTTATCTCCAAAAAGTTCATGAAAGGTCATTATGACATGGTCCACACTGAGATGGAGATCATGCAAGGACTTGATCATCCCAATGTCATTGGCTTTTACGATTGGTTTGAATCTCGGTAAGTGGTTGTGGATCTGGCCTGTTGATGATACTTATGCATTCTATAGTGATCACTTTTACCTTGTGTTTGAGCTGTAAGGCTATATTATTATTGTTGTTAGATACCAATGGTGACTGTGTCTATAACAATCATATATATATATATATTTATATGAATCTAGGGCTACTGGTGGCGAATTGTTTGAACGCCTGTTTGAACGTGGAAAGTTTACTGAAAAAGATGCGGTTTTGATTGTAAAGTCGGTCGTAAAGGGTCTGGAATATATTCACGCAAACAATGTTGTCCACAGAGGTATTCTTTATCCTATCTAGGGGCTCGCTAATGATCCCACAATATAGACATGAAGCCCGAGAACCTGCTGTTCAAGAGTCCAGACTCTGACGCCAACCTAACCATCTGTGACTTTGGGTAAGTTGTCTGGAGATCAAGACAAGATATTGACGTATGTAGTATTGCAACCGAAGTGGTTAGTGATCCTTCTGGAGATCAGCCTATATGTGGCTCACCCGGATATGTTGGTAAGATTGAGCGTTTTATTTTAAGAATGTAAAACATTTATATGGTTTTGGTATATGCAGCTCCAGAGGTTATTCTTGGAAAAGGCTATTCTTCTGCAGTCGACATGTGGGCAATGGGGTAAATATTTGTGTCTGGCTGTATTTCAAGGAATTTGTCGGCTAACTCGATCGATGGGCTGAACTGAACCATGTTTAGTGTGATAACCTATGTGCTGTAAGTCTTTGTTTGAGCAATAAAAGATGGGGAAACTGAACCATCTTATTTTTGTGGAATCTTTTTTTTAGATTGTGTGGTTACCAACCTTTCCAGGCTGAAGACCAAGTCGAGCTTTTTGATTCCATCAGCCACGCCCGGTTTGAATTTCACGAAAGATATTGGCGAAACATTTCCTTGGATGGTGAGAACCAAATTTGTATACAAGATAGATGACACAAAAGCTAATATGATTGTCATTATAAGCCAAGGAATTCATTCGTGCTCTGCTTACATTGGACCCTAAGAAGCGTATGACGGCAACAGAGGCATTGAACCACAAGTGGATGACAGGCGTCGATGCCACAGATATCGATATCCTCGAGACAGTCAGGGCCAACTTTAACCCTCGTAGAACTCTCAAGAAGGCTGTTCGGGCAGTCAATATGATGAACCGAATGCGAACAAGCATCTCCACCCTCACCCCTCCCAATTCAGACATTGCAAAGACAGACGTACCAGCCACAAAACCTCATGTCATACAAGAGGAAATCATGAAGCATCAGACCGCACCAGTCTAAACCAGACTATGGAATATTCGAGCCAAGAACATTCCATACACACTTAACCTTAATAGCCTGCAATTTGTGCTTTTTTTTATATATATCATTATATTTATATACATATCATAAACTACCAATATACCCTTTACCAATTGAGCCCTTTTTTTTGTCAGTGTTGTATAAAAGCAAAGGGGGGAGTATCTTGGCTTGGCAAGATAGAGGGCCATTAGATTAATCAAGTGGATCGTACATGCTAATCATTTAGATCAATTCTCTCGTTAATGTGCCACTTTCACATGACATCAATTATACCTGTGGCTTTTATTCCTGTTTGGTAAACCAAAGACGAGGTTAAGATGAGGCTACACAGATATGTGTATATTCGGTATCCAAAAAGTAAAAGATATTCTTCACGAGCAAGATTGCTTTTAAAAGAACAGGAATTAAAGGCTAATGTCCGCCCCAACAAGCCAAGAATATTCACAATATCTCTAAAGATTCATTAATTTACATATATATACATACATACATACATATATTGGATGATCAGAATACTTTACTATCAATGTAGGCCAAGAAAAGCAATATCCACAATTGATCGCCAATTCTTTTTTTAAGCAAATAAATGGCGTTCTAGAGTATATTTAGCAATTTTGTATGGCCTGGATATCAAAAAAGCCTATAGTTTTTCCGTTGATAAATATACATATACTTTGTATTCAGCAGAGCCACATAAATCATCCAGGAATATTAGAATATTATTATCACGTTTCCATGGAGAAGCTTGTAAAATAGTATTTATTTATCTTGAATGATACATGATATGATTTGATTACGGATGAGCACAAGTGTTTTAAATTGTTTTGAATTGTTTTTTTTCTTTGATTTTCAAAAAGCTTAATTTCTGAAAAGGTCAATTAAATACAATACAGACATCAAATATTATGTCAGGTAGATCCAATACCTTTGAAATCAATAAAATTATTGTCCAGGCATTTGTACTTTAATGACAAAAAGTATTGGAATACGTTTATGTATACCTGTCACCATCAGGAAGTACTTTTGTTTTCCAAAATCAAATAAAGGAGACAGTGTATAGTTTTTGGCAGTCAAATCAACTCTTTTGTTCATGTTCTTGGTTAAAAGGTTCTTTACACAATTGAGTCCTATATCTCTCTATAGAAATTATTAATAGATTCTCTAGTACCCAGAGACACCACACCTATGCTTGGAATGGGATCTTGAAAATATGTACGATAAAAAGATTGGAAATACATGGGGACCATCAATATAGATATTTTTGATATTATTTATTAGCTATGGCCAGCGTACGGTCAGTAGACATTTTATCAAGATCATTGTGGGGCTACTTTGTATTTAAGTGACATTCCAAACACTCGCTTTTAATGTTCATTTTGGATTTAATATTGTACAGATAAGCACCCCATTTTCATGACAATTGTTTCATATTTGGTTGCCTTTTCAAAAAAAATCTGGGGATTCAAGTATTCTTAGTAGTTGACTGTCGTTCATAAACCTATATATATATTACCTGTATCTCTTTTGCTGGGCACAATTGTTACCATTATACTCCCCAACGGAGAAACTGGATATATTATCGTATGTACGGCGTAAAATACTCTATATAATTGAAAAAGGACCATCAAAGTATACATTTTCAGTACAGCACTAGTTTAATCGTCAAGAAACTTTATTGCTTTACTCGCCTCCAAAATCATCTATAACTTTTTTATTGATGGTATAGAAATGCCCAAATCACACTATCAATAAACATTAAATTTGCATTTATGTTTCCTGGGTTTGGTGCGTATTTCAAATTACCATAAACACTTTCTTTTTACTACTGGAAGCATTGTTGTATTAGTATCATCCACTAAAAACGATTTCTTGTCGCGTATATCTGGGTAATTCGGATAATATAGTTTTTCAGTGGCTATATTAACAGCCAACAATCAACAGTATGGCAGGTTTATTGTATTTTTGCGATAAAACCAAAAATATGTGGTAAAACCGAAAGGTCTTTTTTGATGGTTCTGCCTTGTTATAGTTTTGACCAACTCACATAATGTCGAGGTCCAGAATTTTCTTGGGAGCCTTTTTCGGTCATTCTTACATATCCAAAAGGTTTTCCGGGTCCTTTTTTCTCGGTAAACCACTGTAGAAAGCATATTTTTTTTTATATTTTGGGCCATGTTTAATGAGATCTATATACATAATACAGCCGTCATTATATATATATATAACTATTATTCATTAGTTTGAACCTGCCTATACTTTGCCTATAGCAAGCATCCCATTTTAAACTCGCAAGAACCGAATATATCAAACCCAAACATAATATATCCTGTGAAAACAAAATGATCCAATGCGTCATTTAGGGTAAACCATTCAAAAATCAAATAAAAAAAAAGGGCATATCTTGATAAATTTGAATATAAATAATTCAGAAAGAAGCGCAATAGCTTATTCTACCAACAGCAACATCATGACAGCTCAAGATCTTTGCCCTTGTTAATAGATGGTGTGTACATGCCTTTGATATCAAATGAATAAAGGATGGATCTTTTGAACCTCCTGTACTAAAACTCAATTTAATCCCAAAGATGTTCTCAGAAGTGAAGGCCCTGTGAAGCCTTCTCATATTAGATAATGCCTATTCTAGATGTTTTAATTTGGATTATAGATATTCATAGGGAATTCTATCAGTAGAAGCCATATGTTTTTTTTTTCTTGATTAAATTAATATACAAAAATATATAATCTAGGTGTAGTATAGTCACCACAACTGAATAAACACAAGCTCCACAACCGATCTCTGGTTAATCTAATGACCCAAGTCAACATCTCAATAGTTACACACCAGAAACATGTACACTTTACATCACTGCAGTTACTACCGAGCATTACACAATAGAGATCAAAGTAAAAGGGAATTGGGATAATAACTATATAAACCACCGTAACATTTGTTCTTTAATAGATAACACTCACAGTATCTATAATTTGATAATCCTAAATTGCCACACTAGGAATTGCTCTTGGGAATACCAAGCTATTCCAAGTACATAGGATTACATAAATCCAGATTATTTTTATGAAACTTTGGTAAAGAACTACCTTGCCCTTGTGGTTTCATTTCTGACTTTATCAAAAGATCGTCAGATAATATTGAAACAGATATATATATATTAAACATTGGGTACCATTGCCAATAACAAATTATGGGGTTTGGCTGGATATCTGATTGGTGAAAAAACATGGTATTATAGAAATGTCTGCTGTTATGAGATAATGACAATAAAAAAAAAGATGGTTATATATATATGTAGTGTAGGAATACTCGATAGATTAATAGCCCGTTGTCTATAAATCTTCATGGTATTAATAAATATATAATTAAATTATTAAATAAATAAATGATAATTTAGAAAGAACCCTGCATATTTATATTGAATAGAAAACCATCTCTTGGTGATTAATCACCCAACTAGATTCTTTACCTGTGCATAATGATGCATGCCATTAGAATATTAGCCTATTTTTCTAATCTAGCTAGCGATATTGTTACAGTGATTTATAAATATCGATTGTATATAAAGATCTTTGACACCCCTTGGAAAATGCATACTCACATCCCCTACACAGCAACAAAATACCTACCAAATAACTCAATTAGCAACCTTAAAGTGTGTGACTTGATATTGGGTCCAATATATTGCCATATACCCAAGGAGTAAAAAAAAAAAGACCAATATTTGTCAAGTTTACCATCTTACGCCTTTCTCAACTAATGTTTCCATCCGATTTGCCAGTCGAAATTCTCACAAAGGCTGCCAGCTTTGTGTCGAAATATGATCTTCTTCAATGCACATACGTTTGTCGAGCATGGAAGGAGCCCTTCCAGGATATGTTTATGCAAGAACTTGTTTTGTCCGGTACAAGAACTATCAATAATGCAGTCAATCCATCTACAAACATATACAGCCAGTATCAGAGATACGGTCATCTTGTCCGTAGCTTGACTCTGAAGCCAAAGCGTCTAACGACAAATGATAAGCTCTTGATATTTCAACAGCACTTTCCAAACATCAGATACCTCTGTATCTCTGAACTCGAGTTAGACGACAGTCTACGAGCAAACTCGCTTGATTGGGGTTCCTGGGAAACCATATCAGAGCTCGATATAACCATTCGCCTTTATGGAAACGCAGATCCACAGAATGAGTCGCTCGACACATTGAAATCATTTCGTTGCCTTCAAAGATTGTCATTTCTTTCGTGTATCGAAATAAACTCTTATGGAATAGACATCTTTGACTATGGAAAGGTTGGATTTGGATTTGATAATCTTGAGACTCTTCATACACATCTTCCTCAACTCGAATACCTAAAGCTGGAGACCGGATTTGGGGTGCTTTCAAAGAAGGACCTGATGGACATCCAAAACACAATACCAGCCCAACAAATGAAGACATTGATCATCACAAGCGGGAACCTCATCGTTCCATGGCTATGCTACTTTGCCAAAAAGTACCCTAATCTCAAGGTGCTTGAACTACAGAGCGGAAAGGCGCCACGTACCTTGTTTGACCCAAAGGATCCGTACACAGAAATGGCGATATCACATTTCCAAAGATCCCCTTATGCATTCAACCACTTGAACAAAGTCATGATTAAGGAGTATGATGTCCAAGAAAGAATCTTTCCCATCTTTTGGATACTCCTCAGTCCATACAACACAACCATCCGCTCAGTATCATACATTACCAGATACACAAAAGACAACTGGGATCACTTTAAGAACATTCTCAAGATACCTGCCAATATACGATCCACAACCCTCCAAGAACTGTTCATCCAAGCAAGAACCAATGATGCCATTGCAGCCCCAATTACAGGAGTAGTTGAATTGTGCCCTAGTCTGGTTTACTTGAATCTTGAATGTGAGAGGGAAAAGGTTGAGCTGGATGTTATTTTGGATCAATGTCCTGGGATAAAGAAACTACGGATCCATGGTGGCCAGCTAATAACCAGCAAAAATGCAAGCTTGGATGCACCAGTACATGGACTCCAACGCATAGATATGCTTGCATTAAAGGTGGACTGTACCGTATTTACATACCTCTCATCTCGGTGCAGAGGCTTATCACATATGAATCTACAGTACATGCGCATATATGGATTCTCCCAGGAAACTCGAGAGCTCTGTATTTCAATGCCATATACCAAACTCTCTGAACTCATGCTCTATGCCGTGAGTCTTCATTTGTCAGACGAACATCCAAGGTCGGATACAGATATCAAATTCATCTTGACTCCACGACCAAATGAGTCCAATACTACACCACGTCTTGTTTCTTCATACATCTGGCGATACATGTTCTGGGTCAGCTGTGCATACACATACCGAAAGACTGATATGCGTGAAATGGACAATGAAGAAGTCGAATACGCCTCACGGTACTTTGAGCAAGCTAAATCTAGGGAAAGTCTAGTGGATCAAGTGGACAGAAATATGGCTATTAAAGCGTACTCGGAGGTTTATGAATGGGAAAAGGATCTTCCAAATGGATATGCGATCTTTGAATGTGCATATGTAGGGACAGTATGCTATAGACCTGCAACAATAGAGCGAAAAAATGTGATTTAGCAGCATGAATTCAAGCAATTGGATATATTTCTTAAATACTTTATTATTATTATTATTATCAACTACCTATCTACCTTATAAAGATGTGGTGGATTAAACTCAGGAAAAGTAAATAAGCAACACTTGAAGAGCCATTGAGAACATTAGTATGTGGGTTCTTTAATGTCTATCGGGAACAATAACATGAATATTATTATTATTATTATTCCCCCTGAATAGATAGATAATGTAGTTTATGGATAAAATCTAAAAGAATATATACATATTACTTTAAAAATGACAATCCAAACACGTCCATATAAATATTCGAGTTAATATTATGGATACTAAAAAAAGAAAGGTGCTTGCCCCCTTGGACTACCAATACATTCGAATTGGCTGTAATATATCTCGGTAGTTGGAATAACAAAAAATATGAAATTTGATCCATTGGCTTTGGAGTTGTATTTTGATGTCTTTATTCAATCAAATAAAATAAACCAATTGATAATAATCCCGGGAATTGTCCAGGGAAATCGGTTGCTATTGAATCTTTTGTTTCAACTAGCATCTTCTATAAACCAAAAAGACCAAATGTGGATTCATGTGTTTCTAGATAACATTATAGTCATACACAGATAAACTATTTGGGCCTGGTTTATAAGCCTCGTTATTACTACTACTACTTGAAAGTAGAAAATAAAAACAAGATTGCTTATTTTTGCAGTGATTATGGATATTAAGTTTACTCATTTTTAATCATTATGACATAAAAAGAAGGTTCGTGCACCCTTGAATCAGATCTCTTCTATAGGCTTCCTTTAGGTAATATTACTAATAGCTTTTATTTTCTGTGATCCGTTTCCCTGGTACCAATATGTCCTTTAGTAGCCATTAGTCTCAAAAGTGTCGATTGATAAAAAGTTGGCTGTGTGTGCCTTATTTCAGGCCATTTCAAAGGAAACACCAAAAGAGAGAAAAAAAGACCGAATCTTGGGACGATTGGCTGAGCTTCTCTATAAATACAGCCAGCATCTCACTTGGCTGTTGATTTTTAATTTTTATTTTAATTTATTATTCTTTATTTTCATACTTCATTGCAATGTCAATCTACAGTGATCTCGAGATTAAGCAAGCCATAACACCTGAAGACAAGCAAAAGTGCATTGACGTTAGAATTCGCGTATTTGTCGATGAGCAAAAATACCCCCTGGAAACAGAAACCAATGAGTATGGAATACTTAACCAATTGCCCTAGTGTTAACCATTATCTCTAGTCAATACGACGCCACCTGCGACCATTTCCTTGCAACCTGCCTGACCATCAAAGACAATAAGACCGTCCGTGTGCCTGTAGGGACTGTCAGATACATTGCATATGGGGAATCTATTGCTAAATTGGGTCGCCTGGCTGTCCTGTCAGATGCCCGTGGAATGAAGATTGGCTTTAAGCTAGTCCAGCATTTTGTGGAGGTTGCTCGTGCCAAAGGTGAACGTGGAATCGTATTACATTCTCAGGCAGACAAGCGTGGATTCTATGAAAAGGCTGGCTTCACAGTGGATGCCTGCGATGAGGCTGGTTTTTATGAAGACGGAACTCCTCATATTAGAATGTGGTGTCACTTTTAAGCATCGTTTATTAACCACATGTAGTTTTAATGCCATTTATTTACTGTAAATTCATCTAGACATAATTCACGCCTTTTTATATATTTAATATTTATATACATGTATAAAATAAAATGATACATTAAATTCGACAAAGCAGAGGCCCAGGAATGATCACAGCCAGAGTTGTATTTCTGGGATTATCTAAAAGGTCTTGTAGTGCACAGAATAAATAGACATCAATAGACAAACCCAAATAAAGATCCTCAGAAAACGTGTATTGGCCACAGATAAAATCATCAGCATCATTATATTTAATTTACCTTAATGCTAAGCATACCAAAAAAAGAAATTGCTTTATTATTAAATTCAAGTGTATATATATATATTATCTTTTTCTATTATTAGTCTTTCTTTACAACATTCTTCTTTAATGTCTACACTAATCCATTCGATTCATAACAATGCAAGTCAATACCGGAAACTCACTCATGAGCTATCCCGCGAAACGGAATCACGAAACGAAATGAAGGCTATTTGCGATGAGCAGACCCTTCTCAAACAGCGAATCCAAGCAAAACAAGCAGATCTCCGGACACTAGAAGCCCAATCGTAAATATTAAATGTCTTGAGAGAACAAATGCTAATGTGTTTAAAACTAGCAAAAAAGAATTCGACGAGGTCCGTAAAGCAAGACACTTGAGTCTTCGTTCTGCTGCTGCTGCACTAAAGGGCAAAAAGAAGGAATTGATTGCAAAGGAAGAAGCCAGATACCAACAGGCCTTTGAGAATGAACAGAGGTGTAGGTCAGAATACGAAGAGCTGTGTGGAGCCCTCTCACGGGTTGAAACGCGGGTGAGCTGAGCACAAGGACTAAGCTTGTGACTAAAGGGTATTAATGATATATACTCTCCAAGGCCGAGGGAGCACAGAGACAGCTGGATCAAATTGATAGAGATCGAAACCTTTTGAACAGGATGTTTGACCAGGTGTTCTCGACCAACGATCCTGCTTATCCACTAGAGACACAGCTAAAGGCAGAAGTACAGAATTACATTGAACAACGTAGGCTGGTAAGCGCCTTACAAATCCTCGGACAACAGCTCATAAAGTGGTAGGCTCAAAGGGACTGTGGAAGATTCAGAGATGCGGATCACAATCTAGGACAAGCCCTTCGAGAGACAGTGAGGGTATCTGCCCTGTTGGATGCCTGTTTGACCTATATTCCATTTGATATCTTTGGTGGGACGACTGTAGATGTTCAACAGGTCATTTATGTAGAAGGTATACACATTAAGCATCTTTGTCATCTGTACTTACACACCATTAGCCGCAAGAAAACATGTCTATGAGGCACAGAGAAGAATTAATATTGCCTGCAGTGTCCTTCCAGAGATCCCCAATCCTGCTTTGCTTGATGTTGTTAGCAACAATAGGTTCTTGTCAATGCAGTTCAATTCGACTTTTATTGACACCACCTGGCAAGGTAAGCCTATTAATACAGTACAACATTTCACATTGTCCACTTAAACTTGCCATAAAAAAATAGCTGCTACACACGAGATGCTTTACCGAATTACTCTCGTTCAGCGCAATATAGAGAATTCAATGACATGGACTAGACAATATATGCAATATGCAGAAGGAGCAGTTTCAAAACTCAACCAGGCCATTGAAAATGCACAAAGGGCTCTAGAAAAGGAACGTAGGAGGATATTTGAGCGTGTTTTGGCAGGCAGACCACCAGCCGATGCTGCAGGCGCATCATCTTCTACTTCTCACGATGATGACTCTTTAATGTATTCGCCCACGTACGATGCTCCTCCTCCTGTGTATGAAGCACCCCCTGCCAGTCAATTACCACCAAATGGAAACAGCGAAACCCTAATGCCTTCTTTACCCACAAACGCATCGTTCCCTCTGAACAATACACCTCCAATGGAAAACATTAGCATTGCACCGCCAATTCAACTGTCTCCTTCTCAAGCTCCTACTCAACCACCAAGACCAATCACCCCAGTCACATCAGGGCAGCCGCTTTCCAGTTACCCACCACCACAATACGTATCTCAAAACGCGCACAATCCTTTCCAACAGACTCATGCATGAATATATATATATATAGTTGCTAAAATAAAGAAAAGAGCTTTGGAATGTCGACAAGTATACTAACAATATTTATATTTTTTAATTGTTTTTTATTTATTTCGGTAAGGATTGCTTGTACAAGCAAACAACTGGGTTCTTGACCTTTTTTTTTTACATTTTTTTTACATTGTGAGAACATTGTATTGTATACAAAAAAGAAAGAGACTCAGGCTAATTGAAGAGCCTCTTTTCTCTCTTTGAAGATTGGAGTCTGGTTATTTACTTGGAGACTATTGAAACAAGAGTTAGATATTGATTATTATTATTTTTTGGCTCCAGAGAAGCAACTTACCACCAATGACACCACAGGCCCAACGATCACCAGCGTTACCAGTGGCCTTGGAGAGCTCATGGCCACCCTTGCCAAGATCATCCTCGGCAGCGTGGACAACAATGGTACGGCTGGTAGAAAGATATTGGGTCAGTAAGAGCACAAAAGACGTGCTTGATAAGCTTACCCAATGATAGAGTGGGGACCAATAAGCTTGATGTGCTTGTCGGTGATCTTGAGGGTAGCCAAACCATCCTTTCCAGCGTGGATGTTACCGAGATCACCAACGTGACGCTCCTCATCTTCGGGGGCACCGTGGGTCTTGCCGTAGGGGTTGAAGTGAGCACCAGCAGAAGTGCATCCTACACAGCCAAAAATAAGTCAAAAAAATCCATGTACCATCCGGCCAACAGTTACTCCGAGCCCGCCCCCCTTTTTTTATTATTACAAATTTCCCCTGCACATCAAGAGATTGATTGCATCACGCGTCAACCATCTCCCACTGCCTCCGATATCCCAAGGCTATCGTGGCATACAAAGTACTGTTGGATCAAGAAAAAGACATACCGTTGGTGTTGTCACCAAACTCGTGGACGTGGATACCGTGCTTGCCCTCGGTCAAGCCAGAGACAGAGGCCTCGACGGTGGTGGGGCCGTTCTCGGACTCCTGGGTAAAGGTAACGGTGCCCTGGACGGGGGAATCACCACGAATGACAGCAACAGCCTTGACCATATTGATTATATAAAAAGAATTCCAAATTTAAAATAAAGAAGGGTTAAAGGTCAACAAGGAGAGGAAAGGAGGTCAAGTATATATGCATTTTTATGCAGTGACATCATTGGCAGCAACCAAGTTTGTCAGCACGAATCAGCTCCGTCGTTTTCTTCCTTTTGTATTTCAATTTCTCATCGTCATCCAGCCCTTCCCCTCACCCACAGTCAGCAGCAAATGGACGTTTTTGTGACTGCATTTCTATATCATAGCCAATAAGATCATTTTACTGGACTTACACCCAATCCGGAAACCCACCAATGGGGTCTGACAAAACTTTGATCTCAGAAGCGAGAGAAAAAGATGGCCGGTATTTCTGGACAAAATATTCTATTTGGCAATAGGCCTGAATAATACGCCTTTTTGTAACCTTTTAGCTTCATGCTCTGGGAGTATTTTGCAACTTTAAAAGCATCTTTTTTGTTTTTGGCTCAAAGCTACCCTTTCATCAAGGTCCTGTCGATAGTTTCTTGGAACAAAGCAATAAAATAGAAAGATACATATTTCGGCTCAAATCTCAATCTCAATCTCATTTCTTTATCTCCAAAACCCATCAGTATTGTGATTTCTTACAAGATACTCAACAGCTTTCTCGTATATATCAATGTTTCTGGGACAATAGTTTGTGATAATCATTAAATTCAGACGCATTATTGCTTTTCCCATTGACTATACTATATCAACTCGACTGATAAATAGTCTAGATCCACCGGGGTTCTTATGGTCATTAATGTATGCCGCCAAAAAAAAAAAAAAAAAAGGAGGGGGGAGCTATTTTAAAAATTGGCTTTGTGATTATTGTACCATGGTAAAATAAGAAAGTTAAAAGACGTCTAAGTACACAATTCATATCAAACTAATAAAAATGTGTGGCTATACTCTACAGTGTTCTAGACATCTATTTTCGAATACTGACTATGGAACCAGACCATTTTCTGCAAAAGCCAAGTACAACTCTCTTTGATGTGCTTAATATTAACCCATTACTATCATGATTGACATGCCTCTTTGCATGCACTTACCTTTCATCATATAATATATATTTTGTTACTACAAAAAAAAAGTGCTTAATATTAAAGGTTTTAATTAATTTGTGCTTAAAGTTATCTTGGGATTTAGTTTATGCCTTTCATTTTTTTTCTCATAATTTGTCATTTCTCATGATAATCTCTGCTTATTCTGCCATGAACCTTTTCAATTATTTATCCTATAAACTCAAAAATTGAGCATTGTAATAAAGTAGTTATTCCATGCATAGCAAGTAATATATATATATATATATATATAAACCATTATCGATTGGCATTTACTAATTATGGTTGATTATGCTTCTCAAATATATCCAAAAAGTCGTCTTTATTGCTTATTTTCATCAGAAATGAGTGAGATGTCTGTACACAAAAAAAATCTGATCTTGAGTATTAGATGTTCTTGATTATATAAGTCCTAAAGTTAGATAATGGTAAATAAAATAGTAAAAGACACGGCACTTTAATATAAAAAAAAGTGTGGTTTGGCCAACTAGGCTATACAGTTTCAAGATTTTCTTGAGATTGTAAAAGTATTCTTGGCATTACAAAGATTGAAAGCTATTTTTTTTGGAGAATTCTCATTGATAATCAATCCTTGAGCCTTCAACTATATCTTTATTATACCTCAAGTCTGATCAACACAGATCAATTGTGATAGCCAAAATAATACATGCCTAGCTCTGTTACATATACTTTCAATTCTTTTAATCTCAAATGGCCACAACCTCTACCAAAAAAAAAACAATTTCAAAGCATTGCCACACCGTTATCCCTGTGATGAATTAGGGATGAAAAGCTTATAGATACTACAAGAGTGGTTTATTTATAATAGAAATAACATTATGGTGGCATAAATAATCATTGTTCAAGTTTCCTTGTAATTTTATATCTATTATATGGTGGTTGGTTCTCACCGTAGTTGTGTGAAGTGTACGTTCACATGGCGTTTAATTGTTCCAAAGATGTAGGCTTGACATGGCCATTAGCAAAGAGTAACCAGTTATCAGTTGTTGAATTTGTGTTCACCCGGCTCTGATATGTATAACACGCATCCAAAGTAGATACAGTTTTTATCTTATTTTTATTACTAGAAATAACAATTTATTATATTTACAAAAAAAAAGTATTTATTATCAACATACTATCTGTTTAATAGCTTACAACACTTTATAATTATTCACATTTAATGATTGATTGGCAGTTAATGTTTTATAGTACAAATTATATATTGGGGGTAATGAACTATTGATGACTAGAGTATAAACCATTTCCATTCTCAAAAAGCTTGTTCGGGTCGACCATTTCCTAGGTATCGTCTAGCTATCGGGAGTGCAGCCGAGAGTTTTGTCGCCAAGTCTGGTATAATCGGAACCCCTTGTCTCTGGACCTGGATATACTTGATAGTACTTGGAATCACTGTGTTCTATAAGCCTTTTCTAAAAAAAAAAGACCAAAATGAGAGCACAAAGGGAAAACGTTGATAGTAATACTAGCACTTACCTAATCCATGGCCATCGGCTACGGAGTATCTACAAAACGGTTAGTAATACAGAAAGCAAAGACTGGAAAGCAAAAACATGAAAGCAAAAACACGAAAGCAAAAACACGAAAGCAGAAACAGGAAAGCAAAAACAGGAAAGCAAAGACTGGAAAGCAAAGACTGGAAAGCAAAGACTGGAAAGCAAAGACTGGAAAGCAAAGACTGGAAAGCAAAGACTGGAAAGCAAAGACTGGAAAGCAAAGACTGGAAAGTAAAGACTGGAAAGCAAAGACTGGAAAGCAAAGACTGGAAAGCAAAGACTGGAAAGCAAAGACTGGAAAGCAAAGACTGGAAAGAAAAAACAGGAAAGCAAGAACAGGAAAGCAAAGACTGGAAAGCAAAAACAGGAAAGCAAAAACGGGAAAGCAAAAACTGGGGGATCAAAACCGTGAAGCCAAAACTGAAGAGTCAAAACTGAAGAGTCAAAACTGAAGGGCCAAAACTGAAGAGCCAAAACTGAAGAGCCAAAACTGAAGGGCCAAAAATGAAGGGCTAAAACTGAAGGGCTAAAACTGGAGGGCCAAAATTGAAGAGCCAAAACTGAAGGGCTAAAACTGAAGGGCTAAAACTGAAGAGCCAAAACTGGGAAGCAGAGCCAAGGATCCATGGACTTACATTGAACGGTGGTCGGTGGCGGATACTGGTATGGGCGGTAGGCGGTGGTGTCAAAATGGTTTGATTGTTGACTGTAGACTAGTTTGACAGGGTGGGTGAATATTCGTAGACGGATGCGTGTCAAACACACTTGTAAATGAAAAAGAACGTACGGATGTCAGAGATGGGTCAAAAGACAACGTGAGATGGAATAGGTGGACTACTGGTCGTGTAAATTTTGGGGCAGTATGGTACTTGTTGGGTACAAACCGTAGAGTGCGAGAAAGAGAAAGAAAAGGAGAAAGGCAATCAAAATGGATGTATTTATAAGAAAATACCATTATTCTGGTGTGTGTAACAAAGCTGTGGGAAGGAATATGACGCTTATCACTTTTTTTTACTGCTTTTGTCCATGTTGCTGGTGGGCATGGTGTATATGGCCATTTCTATTGGTCAGAATTTTATACTGATGGGAATAGGCAGTGTTAGGCGAGGAGATTGATATCTTGTTAGAAAGAGTGTAAAGAGGATCAAAGCAACAAAGGAATGAAAGAGAGCTGATTTAGATTGATCAACCAACTTTAAAGACAGAGCACAAGAATGCCGATTTTTGATTTTTGCGGTACTTTAGAGTGGTCCGTGCACCTGTTGATGAGCAGGAGGTTGCTGGACAAGAAAGAGCCAGTCTGTACATACAATCACAGGCCAATAAAAGAAAGACAGGTACTTTATACTAAGCTGTAGAAAATACTATTCCAGATTGTTTATTAGAAGGAGATTAGAAATGACAAGATGGTCTGCATTGGAATGAGCAATGGGCATCAAATGCAAAAGATGGAGAGAGAGAGAGAGAGAGAGAGAGAGAGATGCATTTATGATGAGTGTTTTAGAGACGCAATGACTCTACTTGATGCCGATATATTTGATGGCTTGTATATTAGAAATAAATAAATACTTTGAGAGTATTAGCTATTAAAATAATAGCACTTTGGTAGATAGCCCAACATTTCTATAGTTGAATACAATTCCCAGAGTTTATTATCCGTTTCAAAAGTAAAAATTATTTTTGGATATTTTATGGTGAGATGTAAAAGAAGAAAAAGAAAATTGATGGATCTTTATATTAAATATATTTAGAAAGAAAATTAGGTCCTGAAAGAGTCTATACTAGTGAGAATGATAAAAGTACGAAAAGGCATAGCTTTAAATATACAGCTCCCAAGGTATTTATATGTGTTACTAACTCAAGTGAAATAGGAATACTGTAAGAGTGTCAATCATTAAATAAAAGATTATTATAGTTGTTTATATATTATTATTATTATTCAAATTTCATTGTAATAAAAGTCCTTGTCGCTTAATAGCTGGTTATCACTGAACCGGTATGTGGTTATTGAGATGCCAATTTGACATGGTTAATAGCAAAGAGTAGATTGAAATCGATTACAGAGCTTGTATTTGCAATAAATAAAAATAATAAAAAAATGCAACAGTACTCTACCAAGCTAAGCTTGGTAGTTTGGAATCCCCGCGGCTACTGAAGTCCAAGCTGAGACTTGGCCAAAGTCCCAGGTACTGCCCCAGTATTACCAATGTATAGAAAATTAAGAGATACGTGTAACTCTTTGCTTGCCTTTTATGGCAAAATACTCTTTATAGTGTCTACTGGGTTTCTACACTCAAAAATAATAGATTCTTTACATCTGTAGCTAATCACCAAGTCTCATTCTAATCCAATTACCTTTTTTTTACTCTTTCTTCTATTGCATCTACTTTGTTTTAAATATAACAAAAGACTTTGGCTGTAATGTAGTAGATTCCGATTGCAATTACTTTAATATACACAATCTACAGAATCAATATCCTGCACTTAACAGACATACAAAAAAAAACCTTGGGCTGCCAGAAACAAGAAATAAGAAAGTATTTCCAGAATTATCCAACGCATAAAAAGAAAAGAAACAATGATCTTGCAGTATTTTATCACTCGTTCTTTTCTCTCTCTCTATAAAACATATTTGCAATCTCGAATCCAATATCAGTTTAGTTGACGCTGTTCACCTTAATCAAAAACCAAGGATAGAAAATGTACTATTGAAAAGTGAAAGCAAAAAGGAACAATATGACGGCCAGAGGGATGGGAAAAGTTATATCAATATATCAATATATATATATATATCCGTATCAGCGACAAGAGAATAAAATAAAGGCTCAAACACAATCCTAAATAAAAGTATATATAATGGATCATATTTTAACAAAAGTCTTTGCTGTTATAATTCAACTGGTGTCTAGCTGCTTGAAGAAAAGTGTACTTGATGCCCAAAGAGAAGCAACTCATTCATTCAATATACCGAATGATTGCAAAATCATTGAGTTTGTTGATTCCCAAGAAAAACTTTTGAATATACTTTTCTTTTCTTTTACATACGACATATATCTCGGATGTCAAAAAGACACAAGACAAACTGGAGATGTTCTTGAATGACAATCGAAAAGATCCTGTTTTGAGTTGAATTGAGAACATCTGTAATATATTAGATGATAATATGCGTCAAGGTCGACACAACCTACAGCACCAAGCCAGTTGATTGTGGCTCTAACCAAATAATAAGTTCAAGAGACTACGTGAAAAGAATTGTTTTTTTCTTCACGGACAAGATATTACTAGCTTTAGAAAACTATAAAGGTGGGCATATTCCATATTGAATAAATGTCTTGCTTTTATTACATATACACAAGGTTACTATGTTTATACAGTGGCTCCGGTACCAAACTGATTGATCGAGAAACGCAATTTGGCACCGGAGCCACTGTAGATTTTTTTATTAGTTCCTTGTATTTATTAAGAATAAGATCAATTTAAATACACTCGTTTCATTTACACCTTATTTCGAAAGATATCCGTGTGTGATCTATCATTCTCATTATTTATTTAAATGCCCAAACTTCTGCAATTGTTTTATTTTAGCCTAAAAAGCTATATAGAACAAGGCAAATCAAGTCCCGATAATAGTTATGATTTGATTGGACAGGACTGTCTGATTTGAAGAGCAAAACCCGATGCCTCTTCATCCATCCGTTTCTTCTTTCTCTTTTACACATCCATCCATCCTCATTATGGTAAGTTTTGAAGCACATATTGATGACCAGGAACACGTCTTCGGTTTCTAGCTCGTAATGATACTCGTATCATTGCCCGTACGCCTTGGATGCAACAAAATCCATCTGGAGCATGCTGTATTCCGTTTCCTCATGGAACAAGCCTTGGTTGTCATGGCCATTCGTATTCATTCGTCCGTTTGCTTTCCGTCTGTCTAAAGGTGGCTATGATACCCGTTCCGTGATGGAAGGCGCATAAAGAAAGAGATGAACATCTGTTCAGTGTATCTCTTTCTTTGGGCTGAGTTGTCTGGTGGATAGTCCCTTTGGGTCTTGAAGCTAGCAACTGCTAGAGTGTTTTTGATCAGAGTTGTGGATTTTATTATAAATTTGAATCTGATCAATCCATACACTCAATGACAGCCTCCCGCAAAGAAATCTGTTGGCAAGAAGGTCGCACCCGCACCTTACCCCGTCAAGGGAAAGACTGCCTCCAAGGCTCCCGTTAACCCCTTGATCGAGAAGCGTCCCAAGAACTTTGGCATTGGTATGTAAACATCTTTTTTTTTTCCTTCAAAAAATCAAAACTAATTTCTTTTTTTGATTTTAGGCCAAGATATCCAGCCCAAGCGCGATGTCTCTCGCTTCGTCAAGTGGCCCGCATATGTTCGTCTTCAGCGTCAGAAGAAGATCATCTACCAGCGTCTCAAGGTCCCCCCTGCTTTGAACCAGTTCACCCAGGTTTTGGACAAGAACACTGCCACCCAGCTCTTCAAGTTGGCCAACAAGTACAGACCCGAGACCAAGGCCGAGAAGAAGGATCGTCTCCGCGCCGCTGCTGCTGCCAAGGCTGAGAAGAAGGAGGTTGCCAAGACCGCCAAGCCTGTCGTTGTCAAGTACGGTATTAACCACATTGTTGCCTTGATCGAGGCCAAGAAGGCCCAGCTCGTTGTCATTGCCGACGATGTTGACCCCATTGAGCTCGTCCTCTACTTGCCCGCCTTGTGCCGCAAGATGGGTATCCCATACTGCATTGTCAAGGGTAAGGCACGTCTCGGTACTGTCGTCCACAAGAAGACCGCCACTGCTCTCGCTTTCACCGATCTCAAGGAGGCTGACAAGGCTGAGTTCGCTAACCTCATCTCTGCCGTCAAGACCAACTTTGGTGACAAGTGGGAGGAGCACAGACGTGTCTGGGGTGGAGGAATCAACGGTCCCAAGTCTCAGGCCAAGATGGCCAAGCGTGCTGCTTTGGCTGCCAAGGAGATTGCTGCTCGTCAGTAAATTGTTTGACCATTTGGTTTTGCTGGTGTTGTAAAGAGACGAAAGACAACTTGTATTATATGAATAAAAGGCTGGAACTATTCGTCAATTGCTATCTGTGTAGTGGGGTTTCGGCTAAAATGAAGAGACCTCCTGTATAAATGTGAATATTGAAAATTCATTTAGATTAGTAGGGTGGTCAGGTAAAATTATTTTATTTTTATTTTTGTGGGGTGTCCGAGGCCTGGCGCCTGTAGACGTATCCGCCACCCATGAGAGCAAAAATAATAATTGAAAATATATAAAAATAAATAAAATAAAACCCTCAGAGAGGGAAAAATTAGGGGTAAACATAAAGGAACAAATAACAGGTGTTTTGGTCGAGGCTGTAGACCAAAGATCTATTCTTATTCTTCGAGGAAGCAGAGACTCTGACTGTCCCCTTCCTTTCCACCCATTAATTTAAAAATATTTATTAATACCTTTCGCTTATTTTGATGATAATGATGAGTATAGAATACAACTAGCAATAATTGATTCTGAAAATTTCGTATAAATAAAGAAATGATAGTGACACGGGCAGACTCTCCTTCCTCGAATAATAAGAATAGGTCTTTGGCCTACAACCTAACGAAAGCACCTAAACTTTTATTATATTTTTACGATGGACAACAATATATATAGAAAACAGCACTAAACATATTGTGATGGGGGTCAATATTAAAGCTATATGATCCTACCATATCTGGACGCTTCTATATGACCACTAAAGAACGCATTTCAATAAACACAGTCTTCCTGATAAAATAACCCAAGCCTTACATGTAACCTTTAAGCGGAATTCCCACCAAACACAACCAATCTCTACAACACCCAAGTGCCCTAAGCCAAAGAGGTCAAAAGAGAGACGTTTTGTATCATAATCGATACATTATCAAACTGCTGGCATCTCGCCTACATTTATAGAAATGGTGGTTGCCTGGATGTGACCATGAGTAGGTAATTAGCAATCCACATCCAAAATACCTACCACAAGAGATGACCACTTTTTTTTTGTTTGTTTTGGCACTGGATCAAACTATAAGGTTTGGTGCAAGCAACAGTTATATAACCCTTGTCTGAGAAGGCCAGATTTTATACAAGAGACATGATAGCTATGAGAAATGACCAAAAGAAAAAGAAACTAGGGTATAAACTAATTATGTTTCATAATGTGCTCCACTTGTGCAAACAGAAAGTATCATGTTCAGCTAGCTGCCAATTCCTTGGAAAGTATTGATGGCGAGGCGCTGAAGAAATATTTTGTCGAATGCTTTCTAGTGAAATAACTATATGCTATATTAAACATGAAGCTGACTGGTAAAAAAAAAAGCAAAATCTAATAAACATAAAGTCTTTACATAGATCTAACTTGGAGTAGCTTCGCTTTAGTTTATTTTGCAAGCAAGATTGTTGCTGTTATATTTTGTTATATTTATTGTATGGCGAGAAAGGCTGTATGGAAACGAATTAAAGACATAACAGTAAATCCCCGCTTAATTAGCCATCAGCCTGTCACCTATGCAAGTGTGTCATTTCATCACAAAATAATAATGAAGTATACATTATAACCTTGTTTTATAGTCTAACTTTCTAATACAACAAAGAATCATTAGCTCTATAAGAGTGTTTTGCCGCTGCTGTTACGATCAAAATGGAATATTCCAACTAATTTCAATACAAATACCAATGTCAATAGCAATACCATTACTATTACCAATCCTAGTCCCACTAATGATGAATTTGATATTGTGGGTCGTACCTACCGCAATATTCGTAGCATTTGGTTCGACTCCAGATATGGTGGACACCCGTCCCTTTATAAAAAGGATTTTATTTCCCTACCCATCAAACTAACTAGCAAAACAATAACAACTAATCTCACTCCCACGACCGAGAGGTATAAAGAGGATATTTGACAAAGACAAACAAATTTTATTTAAACAAAACTAAGAATAAAAGCGCGGCTCAGAGATCTTATATCATTCTTGTCTCAGCTTCGGCACCTGTCCTATTAATATACTCGGGAACCTTTTACCGCTGACATTATACAGTCAATTTACAAAAGTAAAAGAGAATCACTAGATGGCAAATTACAGCCAAATGATTGGCCTGTTTATTGTTACTTTTTCTACATCTCATATAAATATTATCTTATTCTTTCCATTGGCTTTCAAAAAAACAAAAAGCTTTTTATTAGTTGAAAGACATGAAATATATATTTGATTTTTCAGTAATAAAATTCAAAAGAATAAAACATGGGAATCTAAAGTTTTGTTTTTCAAGTAAATAAAAATTGTTTATTTAAAATTTGTGAATGGAAATATGATGGCGAAGGAAAGATATGTATTTGTACAAAAGTTATATGAATGTGAAGAAATGATAGTGAAGAAAATTAACCCCAGACATCCTCGTTGTACTGGTGAGCTTCCATGAGTTTGTGGATGAAATCTTCAGCCTCCTCTTCATCCTTGGCAGCACCGAAACTAATAGCCATGGAGCAGAAAGTGGCACGAACATCGCGGCTCATGGCTCCACTACCGCAAATGTAGACAACAGCAGGCTTCTTACCCTCACCAGGGACCAACAGGCGCCAGATCTCATTTGCGTTGGCAAGAACTTGGTGTTGGACATACTTGCGAGGAGAAGGAGGGGTCTGTCTAGAGAAGGCTACGTGGAGGCCGGAAATGACACCATCCTTGACATATTGGTCCAATTCGTCGCCATAGATACGATCCTGATCCTCACGACGGCAGCCAAAGAATACCAAGCATTCGCCAACTGGGCCAGTGGCTTGCTTGTGCTGGTAGGCACGCTCCTGGAGGAAACCACGGAAAGGAGAGATACCAGTACCGGCTGAAATCATGATAATAGGAGTTTCGGCATCGGCAGGCATTTCAAAGACACCCTTGGATGACTTGAACTTTGCACGGAGAACTGTATTGGTTTTACCGGGGATCTGGTGGGCCAAGAAGGAAGAGGCAAGACCAGGGTAATGCTTTCCATTGACAACATCATCTACTACACCAACAGCCAAATGAGCCTCTTTGGGGAAGAGGTGAGGAGAAGAGGCAATGGAGTAACGACGAGGCTGCATAACACCAACTGCTGCCATAAACTGGCCAATTTCGATCTTCTGGACCTGAGGGAATCCCTTTTGGAGGTCAAGGAGAGTGCGGTATTTCTTGATAAACTCGGGGTACTGATCCTTGTTGTCAACATCAGGCATTGTAAGGCTGTCAAAGATCTCGGCAGTCTCGGGGGCAATCTTGTGGAGTTGAGCAGCAAAGTAGCCGAGAATACGGCGGGAAGGAGGGGACAAGAGATCGGCGTAGCAGGTAAGAGCATTGCGGACGGTGCAAGGGCCCTTGATGGTTGCAGCCAATGAACGAGGTGAGAGTCCAACAATTGAAGACTGGTCAATCTCAAACACAGAGTCTAGGACCATTCCAAAGCCAAGTGCGACGGCCTCGACAGTCTGGGGATCGTTCTCTGGCATGACCTCGAGATGGTCACCGGGAAGATAGAGGAGATCATCGCCAACAGGCTCAAGCTTGGAAACATCAATGCGGATATCTCTGGTGCTTCTTTCGGAACCACCCTGTTGGAGCTCCTTGTTCTCGACTACTACAGCATTGTGTGTACCATTGCAGTTCTTCATACCAAGTTCCCACTTTTCGGTATCGCTGGGAGAAATGTAATGAACAACGGCTGACTGGGAAGCCTCGGTGTTTGCGCTAGAAGATGGGACAATTGAAGTATCTTTCGAGATGGCTAGACCATAGTAGCTAAGAGTGTGCGACCAAAAGTGAGCAGACCTAAAATGTTACAAGCTTTGTTAGTTTTGATCTCTTGTGATGTAAAAAATGCAAACACTTACCAGTCGTTAAAGGCAGAATCGATATCGCCATCAGTATCACCCTTTCCGGAGAGGAAGAATCGATCGGCACCAAGATCATCAAGACGGCTGTCAACCTTGATAGGGAAGTGCTGGTATGTGCGCCAGTTCTTATTACCAATACCGAATACAGTGTACTTCAATCCATACAAAAGCTTCTCGTTGCCTGGAGTATCAGACTTGTCGAGGAACTTGTCGAATTTCTCGGCATTGTCTGGGGGCATACCGTTGTATGTAGCAGTGCAGACTACCACCAGCTCGCGATCGTCATTTACACCAGTTGGACCTTCATACTTTCCAGCCTCCAACACCTTCCACTTGTCCATATCAGTGAGAGTGACATCCTTGAAACCAAATTGGCGGGCTTGGTTTGAGAGGACAGAAGCGTAATCCTGGGATGTACCGGTCTGTGTTCCGTACAGGAATGTGATTGGAGGCAACTTGATTGAAGCCATTTCAATAGATCTATCCAATACGGGCATTGTCTTGGTAGGTCCAACAGGCTCTTTGGGTGTAAGGTCCTCGGAAGAGGCAGAAGGTTCAGGGAAATCAGTACGGTCATGAATAGTCATGAGCAAGTCTACGGGCTTGGTTGTAGGCTGCTTGGGATCGTATTGGACGGGAGGACCATCTAGTGAAAAAAATAAAATAAATTAGAATAAATCTGAAATAAAGTACTTTATCAACATACCATAGCAGAACTTGAAGCGATGCAAGAACATTCCAATGACAGTCTTTGCTTCCTGAAGGGCAAAAGCCATACCGATACATCCACGAGGACCGGTGCTAAAAGGCAACCATGCGGACTTTGAGCGTTTCTGCTCTTCTTCGGGTGTCCAACGCTCGGGATCAAATAGATTTGGGTTAGGGTAGACCTTGGGGTTCAAATGGAGACCGTAGAGATGGACCACGGAGGGAGTTCCAGCCTCCAGCTTATATCCACCGGGAAGGACGCAATCCTTTTGGCAGTACTTTCCGAGCATACGGACAGGAGGATGCATGCGAAGGGTTTCCTTGATGCACATGTGAACATACTTGAGCTTGCCGACTTGCTCAGAAGATGGGAGTTCGGTGTGTGTGATTCCAACGTTTGCAATCTCTTGGAGGACCTTGGCTTCGATCTCGGGTTGAAGTGAAATCTCGTAGAGGAACCAGGCAAGAGTGTTGGCTGTGGTGTCGTGGCCAGCAATCAAGAAAGTAACGACCTGGTCACGGATATTTTCATCAGAAAGACCCTGGTGGTGTTCATCTCGGGCGTTCAACATGAAGCCCAAAAGATCTTTTTCGATGTTTGTGGCATCTTCACTCTGTTTGCGTTCTTGGATAACCTTGTCTACAGTACTATGCATGAGGTCTACTTCGCGGTCGAAACGGCGGTTCATCTCGAGGGGAAGAGTCTTGATGAATTGAGCCTGAGAGAAACGAGCGATACTCTGCTTAAGGCAGTAACCCATGGCTTCGATAAAAGGATGGGGTGGTGCTTCGCGCTTATCAAGAAGACCAAACTCGTAGCCGAAACCAATCTTACCAATGGTTTCAAAGGTAAGGTTGGTAGTCCAGTGAAGGATTTCGACCTTTTCATCTGGCTTGTACTGTTCTAGAATGCGGATAGTCTCCTGAGCAATGATACCCATTTCATTTTGATAAACCTTGAGAAGTATATGTGATTAATGGCAATGTTTCAAATAATTAGTTTTTTTTTTGAAAAAAAAATTACCTTGATAGCACGAGGACTGAAAGCGGGCATAAGCAGTTTGTGAGCCAGTTTCCAGTCAGGGTCGCTGGTGTCAGTTGTGAATAAGCCTTGGCCAGCAAAATTTTTGATTTCCTTGAGAGTAGTCTTGATCTTTTTGGTAAAGTATTCACTTTCTTTGACAAAGATCTCAGCAATCTCTGGGTCACAGGTAGCAACCATTCTAGTTCCTAGGATGGAGACATCTACCAAGGGGCCGTATTTCTTGAAGAAACGAAGGAAACCAGCATTCCTGTAAAATAAGAAAAGTGTCAATACAATGTCAAACTATTTGAGGAAATCTTACATGTCTGGCATCATATCATAAAGATTTCCAATATATGGCAGCTTGGTAGGACCAGGAATGACATCTTTGATCGAATCCTTGGGATTCAGGTATACGACTTTTTGGCTTCGGATCTGGTCGATTTCATTTAATGGGTTGCCTTCCGAGTCTTCAAGTGTGATGTCGGCCGTTGAGCCAACAACATCAAGCTTTTCTGCAGCAAGATTGCGGACATTTTCTACACTGGCACCGTTGCCAATCTGGATGATATAGCCTTCTTCTTCGAGATCATGAGCCCCCTTGAGGGCCACGATTAATGAGGTTGTGTTTGAGGCCATGATTGGATTTGTAGAGTAGAATAAGATGCAAAGAGTTCATGTTTGATCTCATATTTATACCCTTGGTGGTTCCGAGCTAAATTAAGGCCCTATGCCCGATTGCGTGCAGAGTACAATGCGCTGGATGCCATGCTGATTGATGACACAAAGATAGCAGGAACCACACGGCTAAAAATGGAAGTCGTTCTCCCGTAATTTCTTGGGCCATTATTGTCATTTTCGGTGACAGCACCAAAAAAAAATCAAAATTAAAAATCTTAAAACATTTCCGAAGGTTTTTCCAGTTGGACTCAGCCAGCACGCAGAAACTGGATCAGCCACTGGGATTCAATTTTACACGCTTTTTACTTGAGCGTCACAAATCGTGCCTAACAGGGTTTGGGCTGCAATATCAAGACACCTTTTATGCGATCAATCTATCCAACCACAATCGCATACAAGCAAGAAAAAAAAACTTTTGTCTTTCTATCATCTCAATTAGCTCCAAGAAGGTACTGATATGATGCTAAAGCTCTATGAGCTAGTTTACTAGTAATACGAATCAAATGGGAACCCGGAAACTATCGATTGCCAATCCTAGTTAATGGATCAGTAGAAATATATGGCCAAAATCGTCGTGTTCAATAGTATTTCAAAGGGCGGATATTCTATGAAATGAATATTCTTGTACTTGTTGGTCCTTTTTGCATACCACTTTAAAATATATGATTATATTATATGTAAAAGTGGCATTCTGCTATAATTAAACTAGCACTGGTACAATACCATTGTGTATAGTTTTAGAATATATTATTATTAATCTTATAGAAGATGCGCTATATATTTTAGGTGTATTATTGCCAAACACGTCAATTACACGAAATACCCAATAACTAAGACCCTAGCCCAGACTCTAGCGTCTTGACCGAAAATAAATATTTCATAAATCATAGATCAACAAGATTATCGACCACACATGATGCGAGTAACGAATGTTTACATTGTACAGCCGTATGAACCGACCTTTTATTTTATTTTATTAAAAAAAGGCCATATTATTCAAGAATACATGAATTATTCCATGCAATATATATATATGTTTGCTGAATACATCCTTTTTTTTTAAGGAAGAAAAGAAAACTAATGAATGGCTTATCTACAGGGATTATCAACCAGGTCCAATTAAAAGGTACACACCTTTACATCATTACATGGTATTCTTATCTATCCAAGCTATTCCTAGTGGCTAAATCCATAGTCCAGCCCTTCCTGCGATATAAAGGTGTGGAGAAAGACAAATTTGTTGGCCAATGGTTTTTACTTGCAACCTATGCGGCCCTTGTTATCTGCGGGCGCGGCCTCGGTAAAAATAAAATAAAATACAAAAAGGGCTGGACCATTTGCTTGGAACTAACTTGGCACTATTTCCTGTCAACTAAATCAAGTATATACAACAAAGGGTCTGAAAACACGCGTTTGAGATTTTTTATTTATTTATTTTATTTTATTTATTTTTAATCATCTTACTGAATAGTCTTGATGTCTTTATAATGGTGGATAACCAGACTATGCTTTTAGGAACTAGTAAAGTCGCTTTGGTTGGAATCCAAATAAATATAATTTTCTTTATTTTTCCAGTTATACACCGGTTGGTTTGTGGATTATTTGCACGCGTTAAATAGGATACACAAAATGTGCCTATCTTTATCTATACTTGTCAAAAAATCAAGCCAATCAGGGAAAATTCATTAATAGATGCCAGTACGCCCAGAGGAAATAGTCGCATATCTATTCCATATCTTTAGATACATGAGAGTAATACAGTACTCTTATAGACTATGATCAATCGTGTACATAATTTAAACCTAAAAATAAGTTAAGCTTATTCGGTATAACAGTTACCAGTAATACACCCGGCCTATTGTTCTTTATAGTCCACACACAGTCGTTGCCTGAATCATATTTGTTAAGAATAGTTAAAGTGGAGGAGTATCTTGCCAACATATCCCGTAGTTTCCCTAGAATAAATTATTATGCCACTAAGCACCTCCGCTGTAGATCAATGATTTAAAATTGACGTTTACAAGCAATCAAGTTCTTTATGACGATTGTAATGATAAGTATAAATACCAAATGGCCATTTTACAAGTATAGATAAGAGTAATTAAGCCCAAGCACGATGACTATGATCGATTGTATCCAGCAGATATTGGTATTCGGTCGGTTAAAGGATTATTTTTAATTTCTTAAAGATTAACAAATATCCCAATTTTGAATTGAAATTACTTGACAAGATCAGTAGCTGAAGACGAAAATACATTCAAAATGACAAAGAAATAATTGATGGCCGGGATGTTCCGCACGATATTTCAGTTTTTGTGCTGTGCTTTACAAGGCGTCTTGTATATCCTGTAGAGAATAAAAGACCATTTTTTCATGGCAGCATTATTGCAGAGAGAAGGAGAGGGAGAGAGTATGTCTTTGGATTGTTCCATGTCACTCCGACTGTGTTTGAGATGGGATTTCGCAGGCTTTGAACTAATTCTATTTCATAGCCAGTCGTTATATAAAATTTAACAGCTAATAATGGTGTTTGACTAAACGGTATAATATTCATCCAATTCTCAATTTTAAATAAATGCTTCGTAAGGTTTTTTTTTTAGTATTTATTTTTCACTTAGTCATTTATATCTCTATCAGATATAAATATATGTGTTGGATAATTGTTTTAATCCTCAAATACATAGGATCTGATTAAAAGCAAAAATAAAATGCAGAAAAGTATTCATTCCTGATCTATAAAGTGTCTAGGAAATTCTGTAAATTGCCTCTTCTTCTTTTCCTTCTTCTTCTTCTTCTAAACATAATTATGTAAATATATTCCAGATATTCCCTCTTTTTCTCTACAAAAACCCTACGACTATCATGCCCATAGTGTATAGCCATTGATGCTTAGCCAAAAGATTAATTTTCTTGGTTATTAAATTTAATATATGGGTTGGACACCTGTATATTTTGTATTATAAGATTCCTAAAGTGTGCAAAAATATACATATATTAAAAAACGTGCAATCTTTGTTTTTTCTTCTTCTACTTTTCTTATGGTCGTGTGCATAGACAGGATGGCTGTAAGGCTTGTACGACTCACATGTCAGTTTTAGGATGGCTGGTGAGGCAGGACTTGTAAATATATGTATATTGCTTAGCCATGAGGAATCTGATATATTTAAACAGTCCAAAGCCAATGTTTCTACACTTTGAAACCTATATATAAAAAAAAGAGCCTCCTTATTTCCCAGGCATCTCGGGGTAAACATCATCATTCATAAATTACCAACTCGACCAAGGCTCTATGACCATCTAATCATTCTTTACTTTAATATCTGAGTGTGCTAATTTAAGCATGTAGTTACAAAAGCATGACCTTGTGCACAGTTATATGGTGAATTATTAAGCAAAGGGCGAACAATTGAATTCATAGGATTCAAACATTATTATTTATAATGTTATTTTGGCTTGACCCATAAATGTAGCTGGCTTTTCCTTTTTTTAATGGC
This sequence comes from Phycomyces nitens, assembly GCA_022702545.1. Lineage (NCBI taxonomy): Eukaryota > Fungi > Mucoromycota > Mucoromycetes > Mucorales > Phycomycetaceae > Phycomyces > Phycomyces nitens. The sequence continues at coordinate 1,207,712 of JAHRBC010000001.1, forward strand.
TCCAAGCTCATTTTGCTACCATTGTTGTTGTTGTTAAGAACCTGTAAGAAATATTCTTAATTTAGTGTTCTGAGGACCTTAATTGTGTGGCTCTGGGGTACATTTATAAGCATCACTTTCTCCTAAGCACAATTATCGACCTTTTAGGGTTCAATATTTAGTAATCAAATGCTCAGGGATTGTCTTTATCGATTCAAACAAAACCTATTGTGTATGCATTATAAATAAACCACCCAGACTTGGAATCTATCAAGCTTTTTTAAAATATCATTATTATTTTTCTTATTATAGGATCATCTTTTACTTAACACCGCTGGTTCTGTTACACCTTTTTTCAATTCTGGATAACTCTGTACCCACAAATGACTCAAATCTCTCTTATTTGACGTCAAGTATCATTGCAAGGCATGGAATTAATAAACTGTCTTGACCATTGATTTATATCTTTTGCATTTGAACCCCCCCTTTTTTTCTTTATCTTTTGTTGTCTGGGCTGCCTGGTAGACAAACAGATGATTGGTATATAATGCACATATTGAGAGATATTTGATCTGTACATACATCTGTGTGTATATAACATCTTGAAAAAAAAATTAATTAATGATATATATATATATCTGATGTACAGTGCAACTTCTTACTCGCCTGCTTACCAGTGCTCAATAGGAATCTAGGCTGACTATTGGTAATGATAAAATCAAGAGAATGAGAATTAAGATATAGACCTGGCAGTCCAAACTAGCGCCACAGTAAGCCGACCCGGGGTTGTGGCATTTACACTATGCCGGCCAGGCTTGATTTCCAAGTGCTTCTAGATGGAGCAAAATGTACCGAGGCACCAGCTGTGAAACGTGAATAACCCTTGGCCATACCAGCCTACACAGATCCACAAGCATATTGAAGAATGAGTAAAATAAAAAAAAAGGGTGGCTCTCTTGACCACCTTTTATAGCCCAGGAATCGACAAGGATAATCAGAGATGCTGGAATCGCTGATTTAAATCCTTATACTGTAATAATCCGGCCTTTACCATCCTACGCAAAAGATGTCCTTGGACTTGATGATCAAGATGACCTTTGGTTCTGATTGGTGGGATTGTTTGGTATAAATACAAGTCTGGTGGAATATTTGGTTTTTTGTATTTTTTGGTGTAGTGAAAAAAATAAAAATCATTCAAAACGCATGACTTTGTGTGAGGAAGGCTCCTGTGTTGCTCTGCTGTACAAATAACTCCTCTCCCCTTATTTTTCTTTCTTTCTCTCGCTCGCTCTTTACTTCTCCTTTTCAACTTCACTCTGCGTATGCCTATCTCTTCTGGCCTACTTTGTTAGTCTAGCCCCCCTTTTTCTTAATCTTCATCTTGCACCTCCATCAGTCATGACAGAGCAGCCATCTCTGGTACCTGACCTGGACAACCTCGATCGTCTGGACCTCAACCAGCTCTCCAGGAGTTCACCCTCTCGTCTCCCACCCTTCCCACTCAAACAGTCTCGCAGCCAGCAAAACGCATTCAATGACTCGCCTACCTCTCCTCCCACCCCTCCCCAGCCAACCCGAGTATCCCAGACCAATGGAGGACACTCGAAGAGTAAGTCAACCCATAATTTAGCTTACCCATATATATAAATATATAAATATACACATATATATATATTGTTTTATTTATTTACCATTCTGTTTCAATCATAGCCTCAAACCTTTCTCACGTACCTTGCAAGTTCTTTAAACAAGGCACATGTACCGCAGGTGCCAATTGCATCTTTTCACATAATGCAGACCCCGCTTCTGGCTCCTCTGTGTGCAAGTATTTTATCAAAGGCAACTGCAAGTTCGGGACCAAGTGTGCACTCTTGCACACCATGTCACTCTACTCTTCCGAACGCCCAAAGAACGGTACCAACCAAAATACCACCACAACCACAACTAATAACAACAATAATCGAACACCCTCTGCTGTGCCGTCTGGTCAGGACACTCGTTTTGATGTGCGCTCTCCTCCTCACCAAGGTCCTTCTGTCCTGGACTACAATTATGGGCGAGCAGTTTTTTTCGACAAGGAACCCTCTGGCTTGGTCGACAATCGTGCCTTTCACTTTGCCAGAAGAGATCCATTTGCGTCCTCTGCTCCATCTCACTCTGGCTTTCCTGTCGATGATCAGCGGCGACCAAAGCTGCCGACCTTTTCGATGGATCCGCTTATCAGTGGACTGCGCACCTCTTCACGCGAACCAGCTGATCCAACTCCATCAACCTTTGCGCGCTCCTTGTTCTCCTACTCGTCTAGTAACCCGAGTATGCTTTCAAGTTCATTAACCAAGTCCACCCTTCCCCTCCACAGCATTCCCGAACTCAACCAGCGGTACCATGATGTACCCGGCAATTCACTGTATTACCCCAATTCTGATGAGTTTGATGATGATATCCAGGACAGCTCTGACCTCAATGATGCCATGCTTCCTTCGTCCCTCAACGAGTTGCTGACACCCACAGAGCTACAGCAGCGACGTTCTCGCCAGCAAGCAACATCCTTCCGCTCCTACCTTGACGGCTTCCCGCTCGGGCCAGACGACGACAGAGCGGGTTCTGAACTGCTGCATGGTTACCGGTCACCATTAGCAACCCAGCCGGTTGATGTTGCGCACTCTTTTGAGCATCTTACGTTGCCAAGACAACAGCAGCATCCACAACAGTCCATGTCCTGGACGATGTCTCTGTTTGGCCAATATGGGGCTGACAATGAGCCATCTTCTGCAATCAACATCCCCGGTGCTGGCACTCCAAAGATCCAGGACAGTCGTCCCAAACCTCAGGACAGAATCCCAGACTCGTCTTTTAGGCCCTTTGCGGTTGTGGATGATGATGTGCCTTTTTACATGGAAGACACCGAGGCACCGACCCAAGCCGTTGACGAGCCACGCCTTAGTTCCTTTACCTTTCCCTCCCTCGTAAGTCTCCCCAAGCTGTCCTGAACCCTCTTTCAAAAATGATCCAAAAAAAAAAGTTATTGTTTTCCTTTTTATACTTTCTTTCTCTTCTTCTTCTTCTTCTTCTTCTTTTTTTTTTAACAAAGAAAAAAGCTCTATGATTTCCCATTATTTGACAAAATAAAAAATAAAAATACATATTATATAATTGTGATAAAATCAAGACCTGCCTAGTCCCAACCCAACCAATGGGACCCAGAGAAACACACCACTCAGGACAGGGATAGTGAGGTTGTCATCTACATTGAGCAATCCTCCGAGACCTTCAGACAGACCAGCCACAAGGCCACCATAGACAGAGAGCAAAGGCAGACCAATCGAGCTCAAGCGGGCATCAAACGAAGGAGAGCCACCGATGAGGCCAAAGGGACCAAAGAATCCATACGTGACCAGCGATCCCGTGACTATTGCTCCAAGCGTACCTGCCAAGGATTTGTTTCCGTACCTTGGAGTGCGATGTCCCCAGAGACGGCCACAGATACTGGCAGTTGGGTCAGTCCAGGACAGATAGATGATTGAGATCGAGGCAATGTCCTTTGGGAATATGTAGAGTACAATAACACAGCCGGCCAGATAGTAGACTACTCCATTCAGTCTTGAACTGACTTCTGTCTTGCGCATCAGAGGTCCCAAGAGCTTGCAATAGATCTTGTTGAACCAGTCAAAGGAGAACCGGAGGACCTCTGCAGTCACGACCACAGCAAACCCTGCGGTCAGGGAAGGATAGATATCGGTGGTATCATAGCCTGAATTGTAGAGATAATAGACACAGAAGCCTAAACCAAAAGTTTTAAAAAAAGGGGGGGACCTTTCATCATTCTATTTACCTATTGAATAGTGAAATATTTTCCTAGGGATCTCCCAGCTTCCTGGAGGCTGGATATCAGGGAAGCATGCTTCAAGAGGAGCCTTGGTTGTCTTTTTTGATATATATCGTTTGGACATTGTGAATGGCGATGGGGATGTTCCAGAGATCCTTGCAATCTGAACAAAGCTCTTTTTTTTTTTATTTATTTATTTTTTGGTTTCTGCCAAAGACCAATTTTTGGTCTTTTATAGTTATTTTATACGTATATATATTATTTTATATATATTGACAGCGATAAGTTTGGTTCACAATCGCAAAGAGAGCGGAGGACAATATGAGTACCAATATTCAAGGTTGCGTCACCCTAGACTCCAGAAATGGCTGGTATGTGTACAATACTAATTATCTTTTTCTTTTTTTCTAGAGGCACAAAAAGGTAATTCAAGATTAGTAATATAGAGATTGAAGATTACAAGAATACATGAATGTGTGATTAGAACGGTAAGTAGCTAGATATTCAAAGATCGAACCTTTATATATATATATCTATATATATACTTGTGAAATTTTGGTGGTTTGATATGAAAACCAATGGCAATCTTGTCAATTGGCAACGATAATATTAAGAATTGGAATGCAAAGACCAATCGAACCACAATGGCCATTTACCAAACAATACGATTCCACCCCCCCTCACTCACTCCAAGAACACCTTATAATAATTTCATAAAATGGGCTTGTTTCAATCAATAAAGATTTCAACGTCACTCCGCTCTAGAATATATACTTTGGACAGCAACAAAAAGTGATATCTCTTTGGTTGTCGCCACTTACGATGCTACAGAACGGCTCCCATCCTTCTTCCAGCTCTCCTCTCAATGTCCATTCCAATAATCCATTAAATTCCCACTCAAAAGACAATCAATCTGAATCTGCGCGTCGTTCTCTAGAAGAACAGCTGAATGAGATGCTCCAGGTCTTATTTGAATTGAGTGTGGTTGTCTATGATTTCCAACCCGAGGGCAATAAGCTGGTTTGGGACAAGATGTATGTCTTTGCAAAGGATTCCCTTTATTGATTGCCTGCCTTTAGAAATTCCATCATAGATCATTATCAAAAGATGGATGAGCTCAAGGATGGACTCGAGGCATATGTGCCAGAGGAGGTTATAAAGTAAGAGCATAATGATAATTGCGAAGAGAACCCTCATGATATACAAACATAAATACGCACATGTACAAAAATGTATACATACATACATAAATACATACATACATACAATATATATATATATATATGTATGTGTATATATGTATAATGTATAATGTATACATATAAACATAATATACATTATATGATGGACAGTTATGTGGAGAGTGGAAAGAATCCGGATATCTTTACCCAGACCTTTGTAGAAAGAGCTGCAAGTGAGAACCAATTTACAAACGGCAAGATCAAGGCAGTAGATGTAAGTTGAAGCTCTCTTGGAACCAGATTCTGACAGCCTGCCTTTTTTTTTTTTAATTCAGAACTTCCGGAATATTCTGTCAAATGAATTCCTGAAATCCTTCCCTGAACTGTCTGAAGAAGAGTATGACTTTTCATTGCAGTCCAAGCCCGTCGAGCAATAGTGTTTTCCTGTCTCTTGAAGAACAGACCTTTAACCTGGTCGCTTGATAAGCTACGTAAAGGACACTATTATTTTCATATCTGTATTGTTTATCCAGTCCATTAAATAAAATAAAATAAAATACAATAAAAAAACACTTGACGGTACTCGGTAGATTGTTTTGCCACGCTGATTTTTAAAATAAAAAACAAATATACATACCCCCTTCAACTTGCCGTCAGTCATATTTAGCCAACCAGAGTTCTCTTGTACCTCTAATAATATGGCTTCATACCTCTTGAGCTCGAGATCACTTTTGTCTCTCTGCAAAAGACAAGTGGTAACAGCAAGAATTTTTTTTGTTTCAAACCAAGTATTTATTATTTAATGCGTAATAGAACACTCGTGGATTCGCTACAGCAAAAAACCTTCTCCCCACATTCCGTACCTCTGTACTCCCCAACGGCTTCACAGTCGCCACCGAAGAAAATCCTGCCTCGCAAACAGCCACTGTTGGCGTATGGATCGATGCTGGCTCGCGTGCCGAGAATCCCAAGAACAATGGAGCTGCGCATTTCCTTGAACACATGGCATTCAAGGTACTACAGACAACTCACTCATTTCGTGAATATTGGCTAACAATCGCGCAGGGAACAAAAACTCGCTCTCAACGCGATCTTGAACTACAGATTGAAAACATGGGTGGTCATTTGAATGCCTATACATCTAGAGAACAAACCGTCTATTATGCCAAAGCATTCAAATCCGATGTTCCCAAAGCAGTAGAAATCCTCTCTGACATCTTGCAAAACTCCACCTTGAAGCCAGGAGCAATTGAGCGTGAACGTGATGTGATCTTGAGAGAACAGGAAGAGGTAGACAAGATTATGGAAGAGGTCGTGTTTGACCATTTGCACGCTACCGCCTTTCGAAATGAGTCTCTTGGCTTAACTATCCTGGGTCCCAAAGAAAACATTGAATCTCTTTCTCAGAGCGACTTGGCAAACTACATCAAGACCAACTACACTGGAGAACGCATGATTCTTGTGGGTGCAGGTGCTGTTGATCATGACCTGCTTGTCCAGCTTGCGTCCTCTCATTTTGGCCAACTTCCTACTGTTGCCAGTGCACAGACCAGCAAGAGTGCAACCAAGCAACCCAAATTCACAGGATCTACTGTTCGGTTCTCTGACCAGACTGCAAACCTTGCTCATATTGCTGTTGCAGTAGAAGGTGCAAGCTGGACTTCACCCGATTACTATCCTTTGCTTGTCATGCAATCCATCATCGGCTCATGGGATCGTACAATGGGTGCTACAGGACATTTGGAGTCTGGCCTTTCGTCTGTGATGCATAAGCACCAATTGGCCAATTCCTTCATGTCTTTCAATACCTCTTACAAGGACACTGGTCTGTGGGGTATCTATCTAGTCTCTGAGAATAAGGACAGACTTGACGACGTGCTTTTGGCTGTTCAGAACGAATGGGTCCGTCTTTCTACTGCAGTTACTGTCAATGAGATTGAGAGAGCGAAGCAGCAGCTCAAGGCTGGACTCCTGTTGGGTCTTGATGGAAGCACGCCTATTGCAGAAGACATTGGACGTCAGCTTCTGACAGCCGGATCTCGTCAGTCCCCAAAGGAGGTTGAAGAGGCCGTTTCTCGTGTTACTGCCGAGGATGTTTCTAGAGTTGCAAAGGAGTATCTCCAGTATAAAATGGCTGCCGTGATTGGAATTGGACCAGTAGATGGAATGGGCGATTACAACAAGCTCACCGGAAGAACTCCCTAAGTATTGAAAATACATTCTATTGTTTGGAATCTTTGGCGATTGTTCTTTCTAGTAGTCGCACCTTTTCTTGCGAGAATATTTTTTGTTGTTCAATCCCAAGCATTCTTCCTAGTCCCTCCCCCCATTTTTTCCCCAATCTTTGCTGTAACCTCTAACAGAAACATGGAGTGTATATTAGACCAAGTGTCAAACAAGGCAATATTGACCATGTCCACACACACACACACATTATTATCATTATTATTACTATTACTACTACTATTATTTTTACAGATAGCAAAAAATAATAATAATACATTTCCAGAATAAAACCCTGTCGTTTATCTATATATTTTATCAAATGGCATGGTACTCCTTTGCACACTGTTTGCAAAGATTGGTATAAATATTTCCAAAAAAGGAATCAAAAAGGCTGATTGACAGATCTGAGCCATTCTCCCTTTTTTTTTGGTTGGTCAGGGTCGTGACTGTGTCTCTAAAGCATAAAACTTATTGTACCATTCCATTCATATAGACTTGTACGCGAAAACCAGTATGAATCCCTCTGATACACAGACAAGTAGTATGTAGAATCAACCCACAAACCCACAACTCAACTATACTCTCTAGACAACGAGCCTATCAGGGTTACCTGGGCACCCGATAGTTGGATTAGTACCTTTGCACAATCCAAGAAAGATTCCCAATCGATTGCTTGGGACAGGACCCAATTTACAACAAGCATGAGCACCTCAAGTCAGATCCCAACATTGTCTTTGAATGACTTTCTCTCTAGCGCATTTGGCAAAAATTCAGACACAAAAAATGATCCTGTCAATATTACAGCCAATAGCCCCAACACGATCCACGTCAAAAATCCATTCTCGTTCTCAGAAAATGCTCTCATAGATACGGAAGATACCCCAAGTGGAATCACCGTTAGCCAGTCAACCGGCCTTGAAAACAGAGCAGCAAATACCAATATTGAGCAGATTACCATCAATTTTGCTTCCTTGTTAGATCTGGGTTATGGAGACTGCAATAAACACAAGGCCATCGAGGTTAACATATCCCTGACGGATCTGATTCTTGGTGAACAGAGCAAGGTGACCCAAAAGCTGCTGGAAACACTATCAAATGGCAAAACATCGTCAAGTAGCCCATTCATATACAACGAGCCAGACACCCAGGATCCTTACTTTGGGCTAAATTCATCTCTGAAAAACATGCCTTCATTCCTTCAGCCTTCGCTTTTAGATGAGCCCATTTTAGAGGATTTGGCAGCCTTTGGAGCAGTAAAAGCAATCTATCCCACTAGTTCTTCTAAACCAAACTTGGCTATCCACAATTCTGATACCTTTGCCAACAATTCAAAGCTTAACCCAAAGGCGTCTGAATTTACTTTCTCACTTGGTGCCAATCAATCTGATGCTGATGAAACACTCAGTAATCAATCAGACACTTATTCTGCCTCGGGATCTCCTTTTGGTAATGAGACGAATATCTATAATGTCGATTCATCAAAGCTCAGCATGGAAAACCTCACTTCATTATCAAGAGCCTCCAGATCCGATACAGAACCACGTGGATCAAGTGTGGGTGCATCTGAATCCGACTATGCTGGTCTGGAAGCAAGCACAAACACTAATGACTCCATGTGGAACCCACACAGCCTTACTGCAAATACATCGCAGGTCAGCTCAGATACCCAGGATCTATTTGCTGAGATCCCAGTGTACGTAAGCACTACAAAGTTTAATACCAATGCTTCAGAGTTCAAAGTGGATGCACCAAGGTTCGATACGAATGATCCAGAATCCAACACCAAGGCCCCAGAGTTCAATATCAATGTACCAGAATTCAAACCGGCCAAAGACGAGTTTTTCTTTACAACAACGCTCAAGCCTGAGGCTCCAGAATTCAAACCTATCAAAAAAGAGATTGTCTGGGCACAGGTCAACGATGAGGGCACAAAAGTCCAGGTGGATGTCTCCAAATTCAGAGTGGATGCTCCAGAATTCAATGTTGAAGCTACAGAGTTTAAGATTGATGGTACAAAATTCAATGTTGAAGCCACAGAGTTCAAGATTACTGCCCCAGAATTTAATGTTGAAGCTACAGAGTTCAAGGTTGATGCTCCAGAGTTCAAGGTTGATGCTCCAGAGTTCAAAGTTGATACTTTAGAATTCAAGGTTGATGCTCCAGAGTTCAAGGCTGATACTTCAGGGTTCAATGTTGAAGCTACAGAGTTCAATGTTGAAGCTCCAGAGTTCAATGTTGGTGCTCCAGAGTTCAATGTTGGAGCCACAGAGTTCAATGTTGGTGCTCCAGAGTTCAATTTTGGAGCTACAGAGTTCAATGTTGAAGCCACAGAATTCAAACTTGATGCTCCAGAATTCAAACCAAATGACACAGAGTTCAAACTTGATGCTCCAGAGTTCACAATCGATACAACCAGGTTTAGTATAGATAACATTGAACCAAATGTGCACCCCAAAGGATCGGACAAGACTGCTAAAGAATACAACGTAAATGGCTCGAAACTCGATACAAATGCACCAGAGTTTAACGTGTATGGTTTCGGGCTCAACGTAGATATAACTCCATTTAACCCGTTAAACACGACCGTCGGCCAGTTCTCTGGACCTGGAATATATTCGCCTACAGCCAAAGATCCTTACGACTTTTCACCCGAAGAATACTATGATCCTAGCTACCTTACGAACTCGACAAAAAATATCAATAACCAAACACAATCCTCCTTGACCACCCCCGAATTTTCACCAAGTACCACTTCTCGAAAAATCAACTTGAGTACATCTTTGACCTGGAACTGATGTCTCTTGCAAAAACAGTCTGGCTTATTATTATTATTCTTTTTTTTTTTTTAAAAAAAAAAAAACAAGATAAATAAAGCACTAAATATATACAATATAACTCATGTGTAAAGAGTGCCAAGTGGACTCCAGATTAACATATCCTAATAATGCACTCTGTATTTTGTTAGGAATTCTAAAGCGTACCTTTGTTGCAAAGTATAATAGTCAAAAAAACAAAAACAAAGAGGATTCGAATAAGTGTTTCTAGATAGAGTTAATCTAGTGCTCAAAATGTTTGGTTTTTTTTTTGCAAATAATGTGAATATTGATGACCTATCAATAGCCAAGAACAACCCTCTGAACCAGTCCAGTGTCCAATAATAAAGAGCAAAAATTATAAGAACACATAGATGATTTGAACATATTTAAACATGGAATTGATTATTTCAAGGCAAGGATAATTTTGGAGCATTGCGATGATGCTATTGATCAAAGTAAATGCAATTGATCATTGACATGTGGTTTATACAATTGTAGATGAGCATTGTACACTGACGTCCTTAAATCATGACGTAATTAAAATAAAATGAAAATTCGCATAGAACCTGTCCAGATGACCTGTCCAAGACATTATGTCGTCATTATATTCAGTCAAAGATATCTTTGCAACTTGTTCTTGTAGCTGGAGCTTTTATTATAATCAGCATTTATTATAACACACACACACACACACACACACACAGAGAGACTTGAGTAAGCTGTGCTAGTTAATAAACATTACTTATTCTCATTATCTGACAATTATCCAAATAAAAATAAAAATAAAGTGGTTTTTGACTAGCAAATGTGAATGGAAACCAATTGATCTTGCAACACTATCTCACAAGAAAATAGGGTATATCAAATACAGTTCAACCATGATGTATTTGTACCAATTGTTCTTTTCCTGATGATTTTGTCTCGGTAAAGGTTATTTAATAAACCCATTTACACTCAATGTAACATGAACGGGTATTATTAACTCAACATTTGGCAGAAAACAAAGTATAATAAATCAATCAAACTCTCTTCATCACTCTATCTCTATATAGCAATAATGTCCTGTGCACTTGTGATCACCAAGATCAAAATATTGTCATTACAGGTGCCTGTGCACATCTATACATTCAACATGCATTTATGTTTAAAAAATAATATAGTCAGAAATCTCATTTTTCAATTGTATACATGATAATATACTAATAGTCCCATAAATCTTTCTAAACATATAAAAGTTGTTTGGATCAATTGCACATTTATTTGGCCAAGAATTGCTTCTCTTTCTTGCTTGCCTAGACATGTGAAAAACAACAACAACAACAACAGATTTGATGGTGTATAATTTACCCAGTTCAAAAAAAAACTATACTGATATTGTTCATTACTGTTAGACAGTGATACATTGTCTGTATTGTTTTTGGTAGCTTTACGAAATAAATACCCAAAAGCTGCCGAGAGTAATCTTATTGACTATAAAAAGTCTGTGCTCTCGACCTATTCTGGACAATGTAGGCAGCAATGGGAGTACAAAAAAAGCAGAGCACTTGGACTTGGTACTACTATATTTCTTTTACTTATGTAGTAAAATGAAATGCCTATCCTCTCTAATCCTACCCTTATCCATTATCACACATTAGCTCGCCACTGTTATTTATTTATTTATTTTAAAAAAAGCTTGGCATGTCAAACTCGATAAAATTATAGATTTTATTGCTGTCAATAAAACTAATGTCTGATTCTATCCAATAATCATATCTAATAACTAGTAAATACACAGCAATTTACTGTTTGGCCAAAATAATAATAATAATAATAATAATAATGTAAAAACGATGCTCTAGAGTCAAAAAAAAAAAAAAGATACCTTGGTAACAATAATAGAGGATATAATTCTAGTGATCTCTAGAGCAATTGCAATCAATATATTGTTATTTTGAGATCCAAAGGCATGACTTATAAATTATACCCAGCATGTCAGGCGAATATCACTTGGCAATAAAGATAATGTCGTATTTGAATTTGTGATATATTCTACGAATCTCAAGGGAAATTTCTCTTGATTTTACGTCAATTTCTATCAATTCCTTTGCTATTGGGGAACTGGGGATGGGGATCATTAGAGAGAGAGAGAAAAGCCGAAACATTTATTGAAAATCACACCACTTTAATTGGAATTAGCACCAAAAACCAAGAGAATACCATGTAAGTGCAAGAATTACCAAAATACCAAAATACCACAATACCAAATTCTGATGTATTGGGTCATATCTTCCCCTACATTTGGCTTTTTTCTTTTTTCTTTTTTTTTCACCCAACAACCAAAGATTACTTGCCAAAATATCAAGATAAACTTGTATAAAAAGAAAATAAAATCTGCGCTTGGTTTCTCTTACAATCATCTCATCCCAACAATGGCAGTCTTGGACGATGGCCTCACTCAGACAGAACGTCGACAGCTCCCTGTGCCAGTGACAGATATGCCACCCTTATTTGACGAACCAACTACTCTAAAGAATTGGTACAAGCACATCAATTGGGTGCATGTTATACTATTGTCCAGCACTCCCATACTGGGAATCTATGGTATATTTACCACAAAGCTCCAGACAAACACTTTTGTCTGGTCATGGATCTACTACTCTCTGTGCTGTCTTGGAATCACTGCAGGTAAGATACAAATTGCTGACTAATGATTTTACTAAGAGTCTTTAAACAGGCTATCATCGTCTCTGGTCTCATAAATCGTACACTGCAACACTTCCAATCAAGATCTTGCTTTGCTTGATGGGCAGTGGTGCTGTTGAGGGATCAATTCATTGGTGGTCAAGAGGGCATCGTGCTCACCATAGGTATGCCCAGAACATATCTGCCCAGTAGTTTGCTAATAGATTCTTGTGCAGATGGACCGATTCTGACAAAGATCCCTATGCGGCCACTCGAGGATTCTTCTTTTCACACCTCGGCTGGATGCTGGTCAACCGTCCAAACAGTAGAATTGGCTATGCTGACACTGCTGATTTGAAACAAGACTCAATAGTTCAACTCCAGCATAGATACTATCCCTACATTGCTCTTCTCATGGGCTTCATCTTTCCTACCCTGGTCGCTGGTCTTGGTTGGGGCGATTTCCGTGGTGGGTTCTTCTTTGCTGCCGTCACTCGTCTTGTGCTTGTCCATCATGCCACCTTTTGTGTAAACAGCTTGGCTCACTATATTGGTGATGTTCCATATGACGATTTCCATACCCCCAAAAACTCTTGGATAACTGCACTTGTGACAATGGGTGAGGGCTACCACAACTTTCACCATCAGTTCCCTCAAGACTACCGCAATGCCATCTTGTTCTACCAGTATGATCCCACCAAATGGGCCATTGTTGCTCTCTGGTTCTTTGGATTTGTGACGGATCTAAAATCGTTTCCTGCAAATGAAATCGAGAAAGGAAGACTCCAGATGATTGAAAAGAAGACCGCTGAAGCAAAGGCTAAGTTGTCTTTTGGAACAGCTTTGGAAGATCTGCCGGTATACAGTATGACTGAATGTAAGTATCAAGGCTTTAATAAGCTTGATCTAACCATTTGCATAGTCAAGGATCATGTCAACAAGGACAACAAGCAGTGGATTCTCTTGGACGGAATTGTATACGATATTGAAAACTTTGATCACCCAGGAGGACGCAAATACCTACAGTCAGGCATTGGAAAGGACATGACGGTCTCTTTCAACGGAGGAATCTACAATCATTCAAACGGTGCTCGAAATCTCCTGTCACGTATGCGAGTAGGAGTTGTTAGAGAACAAATGCACCTCTTGCTGCCAGACACGATTCCACCCCAATACGATGCTTCTCTTGAACCCAACAAGAGAGAGTAATTTATTTGCATTATATTATATTATATCATATTATATTACACTATTAATATTAATATTAATAGTAATAGTAGTAGTAGTAGTATTATTATTATTGATATTAATATTTACTATATCTGATTCACTCCTTTCTAAATATTCATATCCATCATTCAATAAACCAATCAATATATCATTAAAGTAAGCAAGAGTCTACGTGACTGTGATGGTCTACTGATGTAGTACGTCTCTCCGACCGTATCTCATTTTATTTTCTTGCATAGAAGACTAACCTCTTCATATTCTTTCCCTCTATTTTTCTTCTTCTCACCTTTCTTTTTTCTTCGTTTTAAACACCTTAGAGAGTTATTGCATCTTTTTATTTTATTATTTTATTTTATCTTTATTTTACATAAAAAGAAAGAACATTGATTATCATGCAAATCACCAAACCAACTGCAAGCAATAGCCAATCTCAATCTGATTCACGTCTAGGAAATGTCAACAAGGACGAGCTAGTGAGACTTCTTCTTCAGACTTTGCAGGACCTAGACTATCAGTAAGATTGATTTTTTTTTGGTTTCTGACATGGTACTCAAGTTTCTTTATTTCTTGTTTTAAAAACAAGTGGACCTGCAATGATGCTCGAGAAGGAATCTGGCGTTACGTTGGAATCTGATAATGTTACTTCGTTTCGCCAGGCTATCCTGACAGGAGATTGGCCTACTGCAGAGGCACTATTGCCAACCATGGCCTTATCCAAAACCGAAGACCTTTCACAAGCTATATTTCTTATCCGACAGCAGCGATTCCTAGAGCTGTTGGAAGACAGGAAAACCTTAAAGGCACTCTACAGCCTCCGGACTGAGCTGACACCTCTAGGTCTAAATGTCGATCGTATTCATGAACTATCGAGGTTAGTGCTTCGGTATAATGTATATATTACAAGTATATATATATAAAGAACAGGATTCTTAAAAATTACACATAAAAAAAAAGTTTGATTCTTTGTTCAACAGTCGAGGATGTAAAGGCACAGGCACGATGGGATGGTGCAGCAGGAAAATCAAGAGAACTCTTGCTGGTCGAATTACAACGCAAGTTTGTGTAGATCTGCAGACAATGAACAAGGGCACTGATAGAAATGTCTCTTGTAGGCTATATTCTTCCTTCTTCAATGATTCCCAAGGAGCGTATGTTGACGCTCATCAACCAGGCCTTCAAATGGCAGCGAAGAGGGTGTCTTTATCACGTTTCTGAATCGGATCATTCGCTTTTCGAAGACCACGTATGCGACAAGTAAGTAGGATACGAACAAGAGTCCCTTTTTTTTAAAAAAAAAAAACGAAATAAAATATATATATGTATATCTAAGAATATGGTAAAAATACACAGATCTCGTTTCCCCAAAGACACCATTCGCGTTCTCGAGGGACATGCAGATCAAGTATGGTATATTGCGTTTTCTCACAACGGCAAATACTTGGCGTCTGTCTCAAAAGATAAGACATGCACTATTTGGGATGTCAATGTAAGCAAACCAACCATACGATACCCCTAGACATTGATATATACCCATATTTGAATCCTATAGACATTTGAAGTCATTCAAGTATTAAGCGGGCAGCCAGAAAGCAGCTCTTACTGTGAATGGTCTCCAGACGACAAGAAGCTTCTAATTTGTGGGTGCGATCATGCAATGAGATTGTGGGATCCAATGGTAAGTAGTAAGCATATTCTAGCACTTAATAATCTGGATTCCTATAGACCGGCAGTCTTCTTCACAGCTTCCATGAGCATAAAGAGCAGGTTACGAGCTGTGCATGGTTACCTGATGGTAAACATGTAATTTCGGGTGGGTGTGATGAAAAGATATGTCTGTGGGTAAGTCAGCAGTAGGTTTTGCTACAATAGACATTAAAGCAGCCTTTGTGTAGACTCTTGATGGTGGTCTTGTCAATAGCTGGGAATCAGAGCGAGTGTTGGACATGAAGTTATCTTTGGACGGACGTCGGCTTGTAACTGTTAGTTATGAGATGAACATCACAGTCTATGATTTTGAATTCCCAAGCATTTCTCAGACCAGGCAAGTTTCTCTCTCTCTCTCTCTCTCTCTCTTAAACTCTTGCTATTTATTATACACGAGTATAAACATTTGAAGATATAGTAAAATGAGAGAAGTCGGTGCGATTACTTCCTTGTCATTGACCAAAGATGGTCGATATGCACTGGTTAATATCAATATCAAGGAATCTCAAGAGATCCATCTGTGGGATCTTGAGGACCAAAGTCTGGTGCGCAAATATACTGGCCATAAACAGGGAGAGTACATTATTCGGTCGACATTTGGTGGTCTGGACGAGTCGTTTATACTGAGTGGAAGTGAAGGTAAATAAACGATGGGCACTTTGATCTCTAAACTTATCATGACTACAGATAATTGTGTTTATGTCTGGAGCAGAGAACACCAGGATTTATTAGAGGTCCTTCATGGCCACACAGACACCGTGAACTGTGTGTCCTGGTACCCTACCTCACATACAATGTTTGGAAGTGGAAGCGACGATGGCACTATTCGAATGCAAGTATTAAGTATCCTTGGCATCCTAGACCAATACTAACCATCGATAAATGAATGACCTTAGTTGGGGACTCAAATCCCAATCCCCCCTTTGCCCAGACGACAAGGGCAAGTTCCGGGCATGATATAATATAATATAGTATAATATAGTATATAAAGAGACATGAGATGCCTTCCAGAATAAAAAATGTATAAAAAGAACATTTACTCGTTGAGATTTGTATTTATGGTATTCAAGCGCACTTGATATATGTCATGTCAAAGCCGTCTAGAGACCTCTTTGAATACTGTTCACCTACAGTGACTTTAGCTTTAGATAAATAGAGCCATAATAGACACGCCACCATATTTTCATCCTATTTTTTATATTATTTTTATAAAAATAAAATATATATATAAAAAAAGGGCGGAAGATTAAAAAGTTTCATGTAAAGCGTTTTGGAACCATTTCCCCTTACTCCAAAAAAAAGGCAGAACAAAAATAAAGTCTCTTTCTTATTTGATTTATTCATCTGTCAAGAAACTGAACGTTGAATTGATCATGGCCGAGACAAATCAACCGAGCCAGAAAAACAATCTAGAGCCTTCATTGACTGACCATGAAGACGAACACGAGGAAACAAACCAAGACAGTGCTAGTGCCCATCTAGATAGTCATGATGAAACAGATAATTACCAAAACGATGGCGAAGAAACAGGAACAGAACAGGACACCGAGGTAGAAACTGAGACCGAAGAAGAGGAAGAGGAAGAAGACGACGACGACGAGGAAGACGACGAGGAAGACGACGACGATGAGGACGACGATGAGATTGGAGAAGAACCCAAACTACGTTATTCTCGCGTAGTGGCCGACGTGCGAGATCTCCTTGGAAAAGACGCTGCTTCTACATTGCGAGTGTCAGACAAATTTGTGGTGAGAAGGACTTTAGGGAAACCTTAGGAGTAATTTTTTACGTGTTCAAGAGGTTATAAAAAAAAGGACGAGCGACTAAACCAAAGAATGATAATGATAATGATAATGATGATTATCATTGTTATTGTTATTAACTCAAGGCTCTGGGTACTCACTGGGGCTGTGTCCACATCCTTGACTTTGAGGGTAACGTGATCAAGAGTTTCCGGCATCACTCTGCTACTGTCAATGATATCTCGATTGACAGTGCAGACGAATATGTTGCAAGTGCCTCTGATGACGGTAAGGAGTGATCAACCATTGCTCTTGTCATTTAATATACTTTCTTAATATTATCCAGGAAAGGTCTATATATACGCCCTCTACACTCCTGAAATACAACACTTCAACTATAGACGGCCTGTAAAAGCAGTGGCGTTGGATCCCGAGTATGCTCACAAATCAACTCGTCAATTTGTCTCGGGTGGTATGGCAGAACAACTGATTATGAATGAAAAGGGTTGGTTGGGCCATAAGGATAGTGTATTGCATGCCAATGAAGGCCCTGTCTACTCTATCCAATGGAGAGGAAACTTCATTGCCTGGGCCAACGATACGGGTGTCAAGATGTACGACACAAATACACATCTTCGAATCACCTACATTGACAGGCCACCGGGAAGCCCAAGAGCAGATCTCTACAAGTGTCGAATGTGCTGGAAAGATGACTCTACCCTATTGATTGCCTGGGCTGACACTGTAAAGGTTGCTGCTATAAGGGTAACCAATCTCCATATGCTTAGGGACCTATGATCCACTTTTTTATATATATAACCGTGTCGTACTAGGAAAAACCAAGACAATCCCAGGTACAAGGCCAACCAACTCACTATGTTGAGATTATATCCATGTTCCAGACAGACTACATAATCTGTGGTATCGCACCCTTTGATGATACCCTTTTATTGCTGGCCTATATCCTTGACGACGACATTGGCTCCATCAATGCAGACACCCAAGATCCAGAATCCCAGAGAAAACGACTGGCTGCTCGTCCAGAACTACACATAATCAATGAAGACAATGAAGAAATTTCGGCAGATGTGTTGGCTCTACAGGGCTATGAACATTATCAGGCAAACGACTATGTTCTCGAGTTCTTGAGAGGAGAAGATATGTTTTATGTTACTGGACCCAAGGATCTGATTGCAGCTCGCCCGAGAGACCAAGATGATCACATTGAGTGGCTTTTGGATCATCAGCGATACGGAGAGGCCCTCGAGGCAGCCAGGGAAGCAATGGCCCTGGGTGGAAGTAAACGGTTTAATGTGGATGATATTGGGTACACTTATTTGAACCAACTTGTGCTTGAGAACCGATTTGATCAGGCTGCAAAGGAGTGCAAGGGAATTCTTCGAAATGATCGTGGCTTGTGGGAAGACTGGGTGTTTAGGTTTATTGAGCTGGGAGAATTAAAGGTAAGTATAGCTTAAAGAGAATATCTAGATTATTAAAAAAGAAAAGAGTATTTTATCCGTATTATTATTATTAGTAGTATTATTTCGATTATTATTATTTTTTATTTATTTATTTTTTTATTTTATTTTATTATTATTAAAATAATGGATTCTGAATTTATTTTTAATATACATCATTTTGCTATTTTTGTTATTACTCTAGGCAATTGCACCTTTTATACCCATGAAAGATCCTCAGCTTAGTAGTACACTCTATGAAATTGTACTGGCATATTTCTTAAAGAGCGATCCAGAGGCAAGTTCAAGACACCTTGTATTTTATGGTGGCTAACCTTTTGCTCTCTCTCTCTTCTTTTTTTTAGGCTCTTTTAAAGACGCTCCACAAATGGCCTCGATCTCTCTATAATATTTCCAATGTCATTGTTGCCGTCGAAGACTATATGCCAAAAGACAAGAACAACGAGATCCTTTTGGAGTGTCTTGCTGACCTGTAAGTAATCCAGCCAGTCCTGGATCCGCCCCAATTAATCTCATTATTTGTAGATACACTTATAACAACCAACCCGATAAAGCGATTGAATACAACCTTCGACTGCGACGACCCAATGCATTCGAATTAATACAAGAATACAATATGTTTGATGCTGTCAAAGACAAGGCTGTGCTTTTGATGGAGTTTGACCAGCACTTGATCAAAAAAGAAGAGGCTCAAACAAAGCTTGATCCAAAGGCCACCATGGGTCTACCAAAAAAGACGAGCCAAATGCCTGCTGTACAGCTATTGGTGAAGAACACGGAAGCCATAAAGGTAAATATTAGAGAGAGAGATATATGTTTAGAATTGGTTGCTAATACTGTGATATTCAATTGCACAAATAGCCTAGAAATGTTGTAGATCAGTTGTGGAAATATAGAAAGTTTCTTCATGTTTACTTGGACGCTCTATTTGACCGAGACCGTCATCTTGGCTATGAATTCCATGACCTACAGGCAAGTAATAATGATATTGAGATTTACATGTCAATTGGATACAAGGCGACTAACAATGCCTTTTTTTGGGATATCTAGGTTGAACTCTATGCAGAGTATGACTACCCTAAACTACTCGACTTTCTTCGTGCAAGCCATTATATCTCTCTTGAAAAGGTAGTAAATGATCCAAAGGGGTGCCTTTTTTTATTATTATTAAGACTTGTCGTATAGGCCTACAAAGTCTGCGAAGAAAAAGACTTGGTTCCTGAAATGGTGTTCATACTCGGACGGATGGGTAATAACAAAAAGGCATTGATGTTGATTATCGAGCGATTGAGTGATGTCCAGAGGGTGTGTATAATTGATGTTGCAATAGAAGACATATTTATCAATTTTACTATTTGGTAGGCCATTGATTTTGCCAAAGAACAAAAAGATGATGACCTTTGGGAAGATCTATTGACTTATTCTATGGATAAGCCATGTAAGTCGTATGGAATCTCTTGAGCCGTAAAATGTCTCTAATTTTTTCCCAAGTGTTTATTCGAGGACTATTGGAGAATGTTGGGACAGACATTGAACCACTGCGCCTTATCAAACGGATCCCAGATGAGCTCGAGATTCCCGGGTTAAAGGAGTCGCTATTAAAGATTCTTCAGGATTATAATCTGCAGGCAAGTAAAGATCCAAGTGATTATCAGTAATGCTGACAATTGTCCTTAGATGTCTTTACACCAAGGCTGCGAAAAAATCCTGGTTAGTGACAGTGTATTCCTGGCTGATAGGATGTACAAGACCCAAAAGCGAGGAATCAAATGTGATCGTAAAGTATCTCTATAATCCACAACCCATATGTGTTACTCACACCTTTGTTTAGCTGAAGAAATGCTCTGTAATATCTGTGAGGAAACTGTGTTTGACGATGGCAGCATGGACGACTTTCCGAATACGATTGTGTTCTTTTGTCGCCACGCATATCATGAAAAGTGCTTGTTGGACAAGAATGATCCTGAAATCAAGGCCACCATTCAGTCTGGTTCATTGACTAGTAAGATCAACCATGCCAGCCTTCTCAAGACCACTCGAAATATCGGCTGTCCTATCTGCAGAGAACAAGCGGCTGGTGGAAATGCGTTTGTGAACCGAATGAAATCCCATCGTCATGGAGCAACCCAGCGAAAGGGGTCTACTGGATCACGTCCTGAGAGTGTAAGAAGTCTGGGCGTAGTTCACTAGATTTCCCTCCTTTAATTTTCTTTTTTCACGCTCTAAATAAACCTTTCTTGTTGTGCGAGTTGGTGCCAAATAGGGCAATACGATAACAATATTGAATAGAATGTTTACTTTGGCTTCCAATATTGGAAAAAATATATTCTTTTTGTTTAAATATATATATAACATGGATATTCAACCTAGAAACCTCTTCTCTATCATCATAATAACATTAAAATAAACTTAATAAAAAAATGCTGTCTCGGACAAAGGTCGAAAATATTCTTAGCCTTGGACTTAATGGAATGAACATCAGTCTGTACCTCTTGGTTATTGCTTCGACTATTGTCAAATGCTTAAATGCAAACTTTTCACAGATTGTGATGGGCATCTATGGAATGTAAGCAACCCACCAGATAAATCATTATGTTTACTTATGGCCATAATAGAATAATTGCTGCTCTCTTGGTTGTAAATGAATTTCATCTGTCAAATGTGTCCATTGACTACTTTCCATTTCT
Source organism: Phycomyces nitens (assembly GCA_022702545.1). NCBI lineage: Eukaryota > Fungi > Mucoromycota > Mucoromycetes > Mucorales > Phycomycetaceae > Phycomyces > Phycomyces nitens. The sequence goes on from JAHRBC010000001.1 coordinate 1,229,248, forward strand.
ATCCCTTTACCGTGGTCGTGGAATGGTCTTGATATTGTAAGCTACAAAAAAAATCAAGGCAATCGACTAAACATCTCGGTAGTTTTGGGTGCCTTGTTCTGGACGTTGCCGTGGTGAATATTATTGCTGGCACTCTTAATCTGGCATTTGGATTCCTGTACATCATCATGTCATACATTCCGTCATATCCTCCACTTCGACCTATTGGAATCAACTGGCAGAATTGGAAAGACTTTTCAGCAGAAGGACTTGATCTCATCGGCCCCAAACACATGGCAATAGAGGTACTTTTTAGTCTGATGCCATATACATTTATTAACATTTTGTGTAGAGCAATGTGGCCATGCGATTAAAGTCCCCACCGCCATTCTCACAGCACGTTTATCCATACGAAGCAGATATTGGAGACATTAGGACCAACAACCTCCACAAAGAACACAGAATAACACCTCATTAGATAGAATATTTGCCCCAGCACGACTCCCAATGATCGCTTTTCACCAAAACTATATTTATAAATTCATTTCGGTCGGAGATATATATCATACCTTTTCTTTAATTTTGACACACAGACCAGTCACCGAAACCTTTTCAAGAATTGTATTGGCCATCGTAAACCGCGCTTTCATTCTCAGTTTATATTTGTATATATATAAAAAGTTTAAATAACCATCAAGTTCTCCTTTATATCTTTCTTCAAAGTATTGCTATTACTGTGGACTAGAAACAGGAATCTTTGTATCCAGGAACATGTATCCACCATATTTCTCGCCTCTGATTTAGTAATAGTCATTTTTATTTTTATATATATATTGGCATTGCTACTCACAAAACACTATTTAATCACTATTTTATTGCCGTGGATATTTCATAAATCTAAACATACAATACACATTTTCTTTTTATTCTCGATGCATGTCAGCATATCTAATCAGAAGACAGATACGCATCCAAGCCCTTGAATTGATTGACGTACTTTATTACAGTATAGAGAAATGTCTTTGAGACATTCATCTCTACAAACTCTTAATATCTTTTCAAGCTAATTTTATAACAGCTTATATATAAATATATAAATATATACACTTTTAAATTTATTAATAGAGACCAAACAGTTTCTACAGTTCAAAACCAAATATAAATATAAATGTTTTCAGTTTCTTTAATAGGCTCTAATATTGAAAGTGCTTAATCGATGCTGCAGAAAAAAAAAGAGAGTCGTGGACTATATGAATTAACAAGGATGCTATAGCAATATATATATATATATAAAGCGGATCCCAACCCGTACCCACGTGTAATATAACTTGTAATTGTATTTTATTCCATTCTAAAAAAGGTATCTTGCCATGTATTCATGGCATATATATACAATTAGACTATACATTTATACACTGTGTTTATTAAATACAAAATATTTATTATCATATATATATGTATATATATATATAATAAATTCTTACATGTATGAGTATTAACAAATTTCATTATAATTATTATTATTATCATTGCTTTTCTTTTTTTAAAAATAAAATGTGGGTATGAAATGGAAAGTATGCAGTTTTGTGGTATGAAGATAGATGCCTTTTTGGACTATCAGTAAATCCAAGTGTTGATTGAAAAAAGAAATGATGTGTCTAGGCAGAGAATTTGTGCCATAGTTTGTAGCCTGAAAGTGAACCGCTGCAAAGACCAGCCCAGACCTGTACAGTGCTTCCGAATTCTGGCTGCCAGATATCGCAGGCTATCATATCATGATGGAAGAAAAAAGTTTAGTGTCTAGTAGAATGTACCTTTTTATAAAATAAATCCTTACCACAGAATACGCCGTCTAGCATCAGTTTTGCAAACGAAACCTTGGCCATGTGCAATTTCTGGTTGTGCTCGGCCAATTCTTCTTGGCTCACTTGTTTGGCCTGCATTCTAGCCAATGATTTGAGGCCTGATCTGGTGTCTGCCAAAATTGCGGCAAACCAGCAATAATAGGCAATGATTTCTGCTCGCTTGCCGATCCTCGAGGGCACGATGCCCAGTTTAAAGAGACAGTAAAGATCGTCTGCTAATTCTTGGACGACTCCATTCACAAGCTCAATGGTTTTCAAGGGGGTTTTGGACTCCAAAAGCTCTCTGATGGGACCAATTACATGCCCCAGGCGGAGGATCTTTCTGGTCATTGAAAATTGACTGGTGAGCGGGGACCAGCGCTTGGATTGCAGAAAATGATAGTGGACGAGCATTTTTAAGAAATATTGAATGATCTTGATCGTCTTGTCACGTCCGTCGAGGTCCTGGAGCATCTTCTGGACAATTGCTCCCAGGGGTTTCGATGGAGGCTTGTCGGGTACACACAGGGCCATGAAGGACGGCGATCGGAGAGGTAGGGCCGGCTGTGGTGGTGGTGAGGATGTTGGCGTGGGCAGGGCATCGATAGGGCTGTTGAACGGGTGCAGCTTGGTGTTGGACATTTTTTGATAAAGAAGAAAAAGAAGGAGAAGGGCTGTTGGATATTTATTTTATCATCCTGGTTATCATTTTTATTTTTATTTTTTATTTTTATATATATATTTTGGTTCTTGTTTAAAAAAGGTTATCTTCCTTGCTCGATACCGCGGAACGATAAGAGATGTTCCGCGGAGGATATTTAAAGACACATTTCTAATCAACCTAACCAAGGCACAAACATTAGCCAATCAGAGAAGCCCATTGGCATATCTTTTACCTTGACTGCTGAATAAATCCTTCGCACCATCACATAGGCACCAATAAACCCAAGTGCACCGCTAGAGACCCCAACCAGGAAGCAGCCCAGCAGCATATGGACCGCATAAACCAGGCCACCCACCACACTGGGGTTGGTGGTCATTGTGAGGTAGTGTACCAGGCCATATCTATGGACAGAATGAGATGTTGAATAAAATTAACAGTCCTTACCCTGCCATCCAGAGAGAAGGTGCTGCCCCAGAAGCAAAGGACATCCACCACCAATTGTAGTCCTAAATAAACAGCCATGGTAAATCTCTTGCCCTTTTTCTTTCCCCTTTTTCCCCTGCATCAAGTGCATTCTACATATATTTACTTCTGTGCATAGCTGGAAAAACACCAAGACGACCGTAATCTCAGCCACTGTGGTTGCATAGAGAGAAAATGTCCAGAAGGCTTGGTCCATTGACAGGACCATGTTCCCATTCCAGATCGAATTGAGCCATTCGTGGTATGTCATTGATAGCACAGCAAACGGTAGCACACCAGCCAATGCAATACTAGTCCCAGATTAATACAGGCAAAAATGATTTTGGATCGCTTACCTAGACATGGGTCGTTGATACCATTGTTTAGGTGGTATGATACGTGCAATTGATGAAGGTCTGACAGGGTGCTCAATCACCTTGGATCGGTGACCCACATATGCTCCCATCAGAGTCATTGGGGTCATCACCCCCCACCAAACTATCACCAGTATCACCAACCCACGCAACGGAATTGCAATAGACGACAGTTGGGTCCATCCCATCACAGTCTGAACCAAGAGACACATGAACACAAATCCAGGCACAATAAATGCCGTCTATTTCAATGGTCAGAAACCCATCATATTTAACCTTGTTTGCTTACCAGACATCCATTCAATACCCAAGGCTTTCCTCTAAACATCCTATAGATCTTGCCAGTAACATAGCCTGCCAGGAGACTAGTTTGATTTAGACCAAGTATTATTCAAACAAGAACCTTACCACCCAGGCATCTGTCCAATCATAAAGCGAAGAAGAAGTGCACCCGGCTGAGCAGGATGGCAAATACCTAGCATCACACACCCTGCGATACACACAACCATTCCAATTAGAAACCCATTGGTCGATTTTCCCCTACTAGATCAACTCACCAGCCGTAACAAACGAAGCCGTAATCAATTGAATGCCTGAGCCGACCAAGGGAGCCAAAAGTCCAGCATAGATTGGTCTTCTAAACACATCCCTGTGGATAAGGCGCCAACCGACACTGTCCTCAAAATCCTCGTGGTGCTAATTAATTTTTTTTTAAAAAAAAAGATGCTTAATAAAATATGACATCTACTTTGCACAAACCTTGAATTCAACATCGTCGTAATTATCCTTGCTGGTCGTCTTTAACAAAATGATACCAATGACACCCAAGAGAAACAAAACTACCAGCACACTGTTGATACTTGTGACAAGATTCTTCTTTGGTTCTGCTTCGAGGACATACTTGTCCCATCGTGATTTCTCGGCCAAGACAGTCTAGACAGATATGTTAGAAGGAAGAAAAAGAAGAGAGGGGGGGGGGACTGGAATGGTTGGTTGGCTTGCCTCTTTCCATGTCACAGAGTATGTGTATCTCATCGACGTCTTGCGTTCGAGTACTTGTTGTTTTGGATAGTCGACTGCCGAATGGTCGCAGTCGCCATTGTCTACACTGGGTGGGGGATTTAATGGCTAGCCTTTGTTATTTGGATATATTGAAACATACGAGTCTGGATAGACCTCGAAGCCTATAATTGAAATACGGTCATCGTCTGTTGTGTATAAAACGTGGATTGCAACGTGGTTGTTTATAAATGTTTGGCCATTCTATAAATAAAATCACATACAATTATTATTATTTTCCATGATGTGTATTAAAAAGGCGTGCATCTGTACAACCCTTTATTTTATTTTTATTTTTTTATTTTATTTTTACTAGACCATTTTATGTCTGTCTACCAGATTGTCTATATTTATATATATTTACCACAACTTGTCCCAATGGAAACCCGACGCGATATGAACGCGTGCTGACCTTGTTGGTGTAAGAAACCGTTGCTCCCGGTAGGCCATCCAACCACCTACACTTGATTTAGACCCCTCTCACCACCACAATAACTGACAATGTTTTCTATTACCATTCGACCTGATAATCGTTTTCTATCAATTGTTTTGCATCCATGGCGTCTTGTACGGACCATTCTTTTGAACAGATCGTTTGACACTGGACGTCTTGTTCAACTATAATCTAAAGAATCTCAATATTTGTATAAAGAAACAAATGTGTGATGGATATTTCTTGGTTTTACATTAATGTCACTTTGGATAGGACGATCGCCTCGAAGATCTCGTTCCATGGCTAGCCATGTGGAGTCAAACAGAGCATTTCGGCTGGGTATAGGAGGACAAAGAAATGAGCGGGATGAATAGGCGATGGGTAGATGAGTGCCATAGGTGAAGAGTTTGTTGTAATAAAGAGCAATGGGCTGATCTTTTTGGTAGCTCGTTGCACCTACAAGTGAGATGAGAAAAAGGAGTGGAAAGAGACGAATTGCCATGGCAAGACGCAATGATATGTAATGCTTTTTAAAGAGGTTGTGAATAGGAAAGAAGAGCTATTGAATATGAAGATTCCCAAAGTAGATTTTGTCGACTCGGATCGGTATTTAAAATGTTTATATATATATAAATATATAAATATAAATATTTCTATTTTTTATACACACACACACAATATATCTTTATGTCTTGATGAGTTGACCAAGAGGTATAAGATTAAAGAGTAGGTGTCTAGAGAAAACACGACAATATTCTAAGCCTCCAAGGTATTCCTTGTCAAAATGGCTGATGGACCTGGAATTTTTTTTTCTGGCTTTGCTCTATCCACCCTGAGGCTGAGGACGAGTGTATTCTAAAATCTCTTTATAAATAAATAAATAAAAAAAAATCCAAAGCCTGGCTGTTACTCAAACAGGCGATTCCAGGACCGTATTTGAGTTACCATTGTTATTTTAGACGGACATTTTGGAATATTATTATTTTAATCCCTCTTCTTCCTCTTGAAACTAATAAATCTCTTATGGGACGTGTTGTGCAAATCGATGTCCCCTTGTCTGTGCCTGACAGCATGCCTCATCTGGCTACAGTCCAGATAGCTCTTCATGGTGCCCAGATCCTTCTGTCCTTCTTGGCAGTGTGTATGATTGGTCCTGTCATAGGAATTCTCAACAAATATAACGCAAGTCCAAAGATACAATCACTCGCCCATACACTAAACTAATTCTGCTTTAAATAATAATAATAAAAAACCAAACAGGGAGGAAGCGATCCAGCACCCAACTGGTCCCTGTTCGTCTTCTTTGCAACCTTTGGAACTCCCTTTTGCATCGTATTTTTCCCATGGGCCTATGAACGCAAGACAAAGTTCAAGAAACTCGCAAAGTTCTTTCTCAAGCCACGTACAAACATCGTATTCGGCATCTTTGACTCTGTGCTCTGGGCAACTGCAGGCATTGCCATGACCGTCTACTCAAACAAGGACTCAACATGCAGTTTTGATGCTGAGAAAGAAGAGACGTTTGGAAGCTCATACACTGGCTCATGGGCCACACAGGTAAAGCACAATTTGATTTTTTTTGGTTTTTTGTTTTTGGTGGATAAAAGAACTAACCGTACCTCGTACCTCAGTGCAATCTCGCCAAGGCCGCTGCTGCATTTTCTTGGATGACATGTATCCTGTGGACAATTTCACTCGTGTGCTCTCTTATCGACTCTTTTAGAGAAAAACAGGCAATGAGAAACAATAAAAAGGAACAATCGCTGAACAGACAGTCGGCTGCTTTCCAGACAGACTTTGAAGAAGAGCACGTTGGAAAGAACTATAGACCTGTCCAGTCATTTGGAGGAGAGCGCTTTGATGGACAGGCCGCAACCGCCCAAGGCTCGCCCTTTGATTCACCTTATGATCCTCCGGCTGAGCAGAAGCAGGAAGTCCCACAATCTCACCAGGATTCGTACTACCATTCTTCTCCCATGGCTCCCCACGAACAACACCAATATTCCTATCAGGACTATCGTCAAGAAGGCCGTCCAGAGCCCAGTGCTCCTTTTTCTGATTACCAAGCCCAACCTGGACAATACCAGTCTCCAGCACCTCTTAGTTTTAGCCCAATGCCCATGCCAGAATCTACTTTCCATGCTCCACGACAGTAGAGAAAAGAATTATAAAATTCCCTCTTGTAAATTCCCCCCATCCCTTCACCTTCACCTTCACCTTCACCTTCACCTTGTTGCTCTTTATAAATATATCAAAATAAACTAATTTTATCCTAAAATTGAACATAACCCATATTAATGTGTATATTTTGTTTTGATTTTCTTAGTTCCCTTTTTTGTACCGAATGAGGTCATTGTGGTTCAACAATCTCCTGTTTGAGCCACTGATGTGGCGCAACACATCCAAGACCTATTAAACAATTCCTAGGCCTACAAAAGGCCCATTTCCTTTTAGCCAGCCCTATAGAATATTCCTTCTTTTTTATTATCTTTAGTATTCACATAATATGGGTCTATAATTATTGACAAAAGCTATTTATAACTCTTTAATGCTTCACGAGCGATCGAATTGAAATCGAGTGACATTTAATTTCTTGTTAGTTTATACAAATATATGATGATATATTACACATAATTTAATAGGTATACACATCTTGCCAAGCATTAAATTAAAATGTTCTTTTTTTTGGTCCCAAAATAAAGCCACAGATCTTGTTTGTATTAATTATTATAAGCACACCTCTTTGTCTGTGCGTAGTGGTGTCATTATACCGTTTCAACCCAAGAAAGAAAAAAGTAATTGGTTAGTGGCTGAGAGAACTGCCAATTGGTCTCAAGAGGCTTTGAAACCCGCGAGTTAAAGAAGAACCGGAAAATCTCTACAAGATCGAGTATGATAACCATGGTACTCATCCATGGCTTTGAATTGAGAGTATATTAACAAGCAGACAATACAATTAGAATCATAGCAACTTATAACGACAAGCCACTATTTTTGTACAACTCTCTTTCTCTCTTTTTTTTTAAATGGGAATACCATGGTTTGTAAGGTTCATCATTTGTATAACAGTTCTTGGAGTGCGTTTGCCCAGTTGTTTTATAAGCCCAAACGATTTTTGCTTTCTTCCTAGCCAGTCATTCTGTGGTCAATTAGCCCATCATCATACTTGACCACAGTATCCTCATCTTGGATCTCAAAAAAGAAAAGGTATAATTGACTTCTTTTGCTATGGTCCGAAAACGTAAAATATGTAGAGATATTGATTTTGTCTTTAAGCTAAACAATGTTCTTGATGAGTGGTGATGTGCTGATTTAAAGAGACATAGCCTTGGTGATAATACTAGCTGATTTATTCACTATAGAACTTGATAATCAAAGGGGTGTCACAGTATATGAATCCAATGAGTACAATTACCTTTGAAAACAACTCTGGGTGGCAAGTCTCAGAATGGTTATACTCTGAGGGATAAAAGTATTGAGCTGTGTCCAATTGTTTTTGTTTTTTTGGCATTCATTTTTTCTCTCCAGGTTCGATAAAGTGAGAGAGCAGGTACAATGCCCCCTTTTTTTGTTGGCCAAGAAACATTCCACTAAAAGAATTATATACGACTAGCAAGCAAAAACTATATTGAGAATCTTTACAAGAGGTTTTTTAAAAAAAAGGGTATTGGCGGTCCAAACTTTCTTGTATCTTCCAAGTAACATTGAGTCAAAATAACAAAATTATGTATTCTCACTAGCATTCAACACAGTGTGATATTTGGTATTCAAGCTAAAATGGACCAAGTCAAATCGTATTAGATTATTAAATCGACTAAATATTTCTATGGGTATTTATAATTATTGAAATATAATTAGTCACCCTGGATACTAGTCATCACAGTGGCCATAGTGATAGTTTGACGAGATACTTCTTGACAATGTCCAATGGTGGGTCAGACATACTACTTTTTTTTGCCAAAGTTTATGGTAAAGATACCATGGTCAGCAAATAGTATAGACCTCGATCCAATAAAGAACTTTTAGAGTCGTCTCAACAACATGCTTAGAGATGAGAAATCTCGTCTTATTATTATGCCTTGGTTGGAGATAGTCTTGATAAAATAACGGGCAGATACCTCACTTGGAACTTTTTTTTAAAATGTGAGCACTTATTAGGTGCTAATAGTAGTTGGTGTCCTTTTTTTTTTAAAAAAAAAAAAAAAAACATTGATAGAGATGAGGGTAATTCGACAAGTAAGGGCCTGTGTAATTCTAAATATTTTTTTAGCTATGCCATGCCAGCTTAGCCAAACTATGAATTGATTTGAGCTAATTGACCGGGTTTATGTATATAAAGACATTATTTTTATTGAATGCAAAACCTGGCCTTGCAACATGGATTGATGCAGAATAAATGATTTTCTAGAAACCATCAAAAAATATTCAATATTTGTTTTATGTTGGCCTGGACAAATGCTGCTGTATATTTTATTCATACTAATGAATAAAAATAATGTGGAATATAATGTAAAGCTTCCAGACTCTCGATTGTTACTAAGCAGTATAAGCACAGCAACAGGTTCCATGTATAAATGAATAAACCACACATTTCGCAACATGGATTTATTTGTATGCTTGTAGTAATCATGAAAATATGCAGTGATGGTTAAGCACAGTTGTCAGGGTACATATTTAAGCACTGTTTGCACATAGTCAGAAATAAGATTGCAGATTTTGATAGTTTGACAATACAGAATATGTATAGCTGTGAAGTACTAGTGCAAATGATTTATAAACTGTCCGATTAAAGGTACTATATTACCATATCAACAAAGGAATACTCTTTAGAAAAAAAGAAAGAAAGAAAGAAAAAAGACTCTGATTTTTTAGATGCTTTGATACGGATAGGATTACAAGTGAACCAAAGATTCCTATTGGGAATGAAGCAAGGATTACAGATAGCAAACACAAATGTAGTATCCATCTACATACAAGTGCACAAACAGGGGTAGTCAAAATCAAGAAAACAAAACGGTGTCTAATAAATACAGAAAATAAAAATCGGTTTACAAGTTTTTTTAATTTATAGAATTGTTTCAATTAAAAACAATTATATCTATAGAAAGCACTATGCACCACATGGAACGAGTAAATAGACCTGGTTGCATAAGAAAGTACTCAATATAGACCTGGTACTATAACTAAAGAGTGAGAGAAATAGGTTATGCAAGGGGGAGGGGCTTAAGATGGACAAGGTATTTGTGTATATCAACCGCTCAAGGTACAGGAGAAGAATATAGAGAAACTTAAAGGAGATTGAGTATTTAGTTGTATATTCTGCCAGAGAGTACCTGTTTATAGTCTATAAAAACAATAAACTATAGTAATACTATTTTATTAAAATAACAATAATAGTAAATAACTTGGACATAATGTTCTCACAGAATCTGTCACTTTGGATATTATTTGCTGTCTAGTTGGTTGGCTTTTAGAGCATGAATTATAGAATCAGGTAAAGCTTATATGCATATACTACATAGGGTTTTATACTCCAAGGAATCAGTTACTCAGCCTCACATACAGAACAAATATACATAACAAGTCATTATAAATCAAATTGTGTGCGATGTAAATGTACCACACAAATGTATTATGATCGCGATCGTCGTTCCAAGCAAACAAACATAATCAAGGAGGGAAAATCTTTAGACAATGTGGAGCCTTACTCCCTAAGATATAATACTCCTTTTATAGTGTAAATGTAATTTTTGGATAATATATATATATCTTGGAGATGGTGTAATGTGGGCGCATATGTAGGAGTCTTGAAACCAGGATTTAGCAATAGTCTGTATGGTTTATAAATCGGTTCCAAGCATTGAACTTTTTTTAGCTAATATATATATATAGAACTTTAAGCTCATCAAAGTATTAAAGCCACACACTTAACCGTACGGTTGGTTAGGTTGGTCATCCTATCCAACAGACACTTTATTTTATGTTGAATTGGTACTTTTTGGTGTATTATTAAAACATGTAAAGGTAATTACTATATACTTTTATGGTTGATCCGAGTAATGTCAAGTAAATCTTCAAATTTGATTTGTAGTATTTAATATTGAATATCTTGCATTTTAACGCAATACTATAAGCTCATTATATCCGTAATACATCAATCTTAATATCTAGAGACATATCTAGCCCTTTATATATGCCAGATCAATGTCTAGGTATGTACAGACTCATAACACAGGAATAAGCTATGATTCAATATCTGGTTCAAAGCAAGAATTATACTCACAAAACAGATCAATCAAGATTTAACACTGGATTTTGTGTCAAAATCAAAAGGCTTGATCATATCTTCAATATATTGACCATTTTTATGATTATATTACTTTAACAAAAGATATAGCTTATGTATTCAACAGTGTTTTTGTAAGACGATATTTTTTTTCATCTTACTATCCTTACTCATATGGAAATATAGAAACAATTGTATATATTGGATTTTTAGATAAATAAACATTCTTTTGCGACCATAAAAAAAAATGAGAAATTTGTTGAAATCCCTGTATTTTTATAAGCTGTAGAGAAAACAAGGCAAATAATATATACAGAGTTCTTGGCAAAAGGTTCTTATTCTGAACCGCATTTACTATGAAGAACTGATTTTTTTATATAGAGAAAAAAAAAGGTTCTTTGAGAGATGCAGGTTCATTATGGTACTACATGCCATGTAGTAGATATGGTGCATATAAATACGCAAAGGCGTATTTACTCATAAATTTCTTTCCTTCTTCTTTTTTTCAACTCATCATTGCCCTTGTCCTCTACTTTTGCCTTATGTATCTTTATTCTTTTATACTCTTATTGGGGACTGTTGGCCTGGCAAGCCCAGTCCCAATTGCTAATTCTGCACCTGGAATAATACGCATGCCCATCTTTAAAGATTCACAATCGAATAGAATGATTACCAAGACTCGCAAGCGAGAAATATCTGGAAACCAAGGCCCATTCAAATCTAGACTCTTCAATGACTATGGCTCACAGTATCTTGTTCAGTTATACGTTGGCACTCCCCCACAGAAATTTACCGTGACCCTTGATACTGGAAGGTAATATTGGCATTCAAGGATCATTGGAGACCAAACACCAAGACCATTTCTATTGATAATATAAACTGACCTTTATATATATAAACAAATCAGTGCAAATATGTGGATTCCTTCTGCCAAATGCGATCCTGATCTCTGTCCATACACTCGGTTTGACCAGACCAAATCCTCGACCTTTGCAGACACTGGAAAGGCCTTTGTTATTCAGTATGGCATTGGAAATGCTACCGGTATTTACGGAACAGACACCGTTTCAATTGCTGGCGCCACTGTAGATCACCAACAATTTGGGCTGGCTACGTCAACTTACAATATCCTTACTGATGTCGTTTCATTCGAGGATATTTCACAGCCCAAAAAGACCGACCAAGAGCTGGCTGCAATATCTGACAATGTCGAGAATGGAATACTTGGAATAGGCTTCCCTCAACTCGCTATTCCTACCGCAAGTAGAGAGAAGCCACACGATCCGCTCGTTTTCAGCATGGTCAAACAAAACATCATCAAGGAACCAGTGTTTTCTGTCTATCTTGGTGCGGCTACAGACATGGGATGGGCTGGAGAGATAATATTTGGTGGAATTGATCCTTCAAAATATAGTGGTGATCTTGAATACCTTGCCGTACCCCCATACAATCCTGTCAGCCGAGAAATATCCTTGGACCCATCTTCTGCAAAATCCATCGACGACTATTTCTATTGGCAAGTCTATAGCCAAGGAATCTCGGCCACCAATGGAAATTCTACAACAAGCTTTCCTATATCCCTTGACAAAGGCTTCATCTTTGACACTGGATCGACTCTGTCTTATTTACCTCAATCCATAGTTGAGCCCATATTATCTGGACTCGTGGGATCCAGTGGTTATTCGTTTGATCCCTCGACATCATCGTATTTTATTGGCTGTGACAGCATGCCACCGGATGCGACTGTGCAGCTTCAAATGTCAAACAGCGGCAAGACAATGACACACCCGGTTACCCTGACAATCCTTGCCTCTAAACTTGTCATTCCTGTCAATGCTGGAACACCAGAAGATGCGACAAAATGTATATTTGGTATAGGAGAAAACACGTTTTTGAGCAATGAGAATATGAGCTCAATGTATATAATTGGAGACTCGATCATCAGAAACACTTACCTTGTATTTGATATGGGTAAAAAGCGAATTGGAATCGCAGCAGCCGTCAATTCTGATACCAGAATCTCAAAGGAATAACGAGATTCTGTAACAGAATATAAACCAGAGAATGTACAAAAGAAAAAAAGTATTTTTTTTTTACCTATTTTTACACACATTAAAGCATTTTACATTTTACATTTTACATTTTATATTTCCAAGCAATAAATAAATTCTAGTCATACAATTTGCTACTCTATCAATGCCACAAAGGGCTTGTGAATTCAAGCAGAAAACAAAATCATATAAACGCTGTCTTATTTACCACTAGCCAAAACCCCATTTATTCAGTTTTATTTTTTTAATTATATAATTTTTACAAGTTGTTTCAATATTTGTGCCTGCTCAATTAAATCCTCCATTAAAACAAAAAAAGAGAGAGAAAGAAAAAGTAGAGATTGAATGTGTAATCGTCTTTGGAATCTCGCGCTTTTTGGTGCTGTGATTGGGTACTTTTGCACTGTTGTGCAGGCCTACATTACAGACATCAAGCTAGTTACCTGCAATGGACATCGTGCATGTCCAAACTACCCTGGCTATAAAAAGCTAGACATTAACCTGAATGCTGGCACCAAACGTAGTCAAATCTATCTCCACATTAAAGATGATCCATCTTCGGATCCAATTACTGATCTAATGATCATCAAGACACCGAATCCACCATTAAATGCACGCTGGACACGCCTTGATATCGATTTAAATCACAACGCCACCTTTGATAACCAGACCGCAATATGGCTGTATTTTACCAAAGACAAGAACTTGTCCCAGACCCCAGTGACTTCTATTATCATCAAGGAAGGAAACAATCCGGTGGTTGGAGCAGAATATAGACGATTGGCAGTAAACTTGAATGAAGGTGTCGAAGGAACACCACTTTATATGTTTTATAGCCAAATGGGACCCAAAGGTAACAAAGATACAAAAGGTTTCATGACTCATTGGATGTTTAATTTTTCATGAATATATAGATCCAATCACTGCCTTGTCAGCCAAGGCCTGTTTTACAGACCTATGTTATATGGACGTGAGTATTGTTTGTGCAAGCCATATTTTCTTTTTTCTTTTTTCTTTAAAAAAGGCTGGAATTCATTTAAATACATCTATCTATCTATCTATCTATCTATCTATAGGGGTGGGAAAGGGTTGAAAAGGACGCAAATGAGGGTGTGATTATTGGTATGAGAGTCTACCTCTTTTACCAACGTAAAAGAAACAGCCCACCTGTTACAGAGTAAGTCTATTTTATGAAATGCCCACAGCCGCCTGCCTCAAAGGGATCCCCCCAAAAATACTGTTATATATTTATATATTTGTGTGTGTGTGTGTGATAGCATTGTGCTCGTATTGGATGATCAGACAGCACCTGAGGGATATAGCAAAGTCGACGTTGATCTGAACTTTGTTACTTTCCGAGGTGCTTCGATTCATTTGTTGTACAAGACACAAGACAATCCTAGCGATGAGGAGCGCGCGAATGCAATACAAGAAGTGGCAATAGAATATGGTCAAAACGCAGTGGCTCCTCTTGGTTGGGAAAGATTGAGTGTGGACTTGAATAGTAATCGCGATGGAAAGGGCGGGTTTGGAGAGCCCACCTTTCTGTTTATCCAAAGAGGGTATCACGGTGAGTCTAGAAGGAGTAAGAGACCGAAAGATGTATTGAACACAACGCATGCTGTGTACATGTTTGTTGGCAGAACTTCCACCTCGTCAGCCATTGGTGTTTCGTGAAGATGGGACATTCAAGATTGTGCAACTAGCAGATCTCCATTTCACAAACGAAGTGGGAAAATGCAAAGACACGCCGGTTGAGGAAAGTCAAAACAATGGTAGGAATGAATGTTTATATTAATACGTTTTTTTTAGGTTGATTGCAAGGGGGATTCTACCACCCTTTCTACAATCGAAAGACTTTTGGACCATGAGAAGCCGGATTTGGTGGTGTTTGGCGGCGATAACATAGACGGCAATGGTTGTTCTTTGTATATTTGTATCTCCAAACCTTGTACTCATTCCCCATTCTGTCTCAGGTGTCGTTACAGATGCAAGAGCAGCAATCTTCAAGTTTGCAGACCCAGTTATCAAGCGCAAGATTCCATGGGTACATTGATAATATCCTGGCATGAATTCACAGGTCTTTTTTTTTTGTTGTTGTTGTTGATTAGGTCGCCCTGTTTGGTAACCATGATGATGAGAATGATTTGACACGCGAGGAACTTTTTGAAGTTATCCGACGCATGCCTTTTGGTTTGAATGAGCGAGGACCCCTTGAATTGCCGGGCATTGGAAACTTTGCTCTTCAAGTGTTTTCGAATGCTACTCAAGAGTAAGTTTGTGGCTGTTGGAAGAGGTGTGTAAATAGGCTTAGAAACAACAACAACAACAAAAATTAATAATATTTTCACTTGCACAGAACACACGCCTTGACAATTTATTTTCTTGATTCGCACGGCCTTGCAACCAAAGACACGTATGACTCGATAGATCAAGAACAACTGGATTGGCTACAGACAACCTCGGCGAACTATGCGCAATCTGGAAAGGGAACACAGAAACCAAATGCCCTTGCCTTTTTCCACATACCGATATGGTAAGCCCTTGTTACAATTATTATTTTTGTTTTCATTTTGGGGGGGACTCACGACAGTGTAACAGGGAATATCATGGGGCGGAGGACAAGTCTGTGCCTAGATTGGGAGACCAGCGTGAGACAATATCGAGTCCAAGAAAAAAGAAAAATCTATCAGTTCTTGACGCGTTTGTGAAAGGTATGGGAAAAAAGGGGGGATGGTATTCAACAAGGATTCAAGGATATTTACTATTTTATTAGCTGGTATAAAGACAACAGGCTGGTAAGTCCTCTAAATCAATCATTCGTCCATTGACCCAATTCCACAGTGGCCATGACCATGTCAATGATTATTGTATTGAGCAAAAGGGAGTCCAACTATGCTACAGTGGCGGTTTAGGGGTTGGTGGCTATGGTGCTGCTCATCTTGGTTGGCCACGCAGAGCCAGAGTCTGGGAAATCAACAAGTTCGGAGAAGGAATTGTAACCTGGAAACGGTTGGACGACGGTGCCCTGACCCTGCATCACTACCAAACACTACTTTGACGGAAACTGTCAATCCAAAAATAAATAACCACATGTACAATGTATATATATATATATAAATATATATAAATATATAAATATTTATACAGTAAAAATCCAATTATTTATATAAAGCCACTCAATCGAGCTACAGACTGGATCATTTCAGCCGCAGACAACTTATTCTTGGCCGTAAACACTCCAATGGTCCCCACAGCTCCAATTGCCACTGAGCCCATGATTACATTTAGCCAATACGTCTGGCGATTCCAGCGCTCGATAGCCTGTGAGTAGGGCATGGTTGTGAAGCTGACCATGGTATAGAGTGGAATCACAATACGAGGAAATATTATGTGGAGGATGCCCTCGAGCTTCTTACGGGCGAGATATCTCACCGAAGTCACGGCTGACTGCATTTCATAATGGTTGTAGAGTGCAAGGTCACAAATGGCATGGGTATCCTTGGTGTGGACCTTTGAGTATTCATCGAGGGCAGCCTCGAGATCATCAATCTTGCCATTCTTATGCTTTGAAGGCAACACATTGTGTTTGTCGAGTATTTCATGCAGGACCTCTACATCTTGGAACCCACAATTCATACCCTGGCCATAGAATGGCACCATTGCATGGGCTGCGTCGCCAAGGATCAATGCCTTGTCCTTGAAATTGTGAGGAGAAGTCTGGATAATAATTGGGTTAATAACTAATCCATCGTATCCCAACCAAAAAAAAACTCTCTACCTTTATGTTGATCAAAGAGCCTCTTTGGTTACCAAGGTAATCCTCAACCAGGCGCTTGGTGCCAATGAGGGGAATTGCATCGGGAAAGTTTTCTTGGAAGAACTCTAGTAGTTTTTCAGATGTATTGATGGACTCAAACATCTCAAATGGCATAAAGAGAGTGCAAGTGAATGAATGATCCTATAAGGACGTTAGCTACAAGAAATAAACATGGTGTATAGACTTGCCAGGTTTGGCAAGGCAATCAACATGAATGTGTGTCTTGGCCAGATGTGAAGATGGTTGGGGTCCAAGGCATAGGCAGCCTTGCCGTCCGCACCCTTTGCAGGAGGCATGTAGAGTTCACAGTAGCCAGTGTCAATGTACTTTTGGGAATATTGCATACTAATTAAACAATGGTTTCTTTTTTTAGTTTCTTGTGCAATTGGAGTGTGTTTATCAACCACTTTGGCTATTACATAGGCCATACCGCATTGTTCTCATCATCTGTGTTCTTGTCTTTGAGTAGGCTCCATCAGTGCCTATCAATAGATCCGCCTTACTAGACATCTTGATTTTTTCAGAACTAAAAGAAAAGAAAAAATAATATACTCATCAGCAAGGTGATTACATAATCATCTAGTCTTACCCAACACTAAAATCCATGGTCCCATCCTCGAGTTTGGCGTTCAAGAGATGATGCTCAAAATTCACTTTAACGTTTGGAAGGTCATCCAGAATATTCAACAAGAGCTCATTGAGATGTGCCCGGTCTACTGCATTGATATGCTAATATTTATTTCATTTTATTATTATTTGTAAAAAAAAAAGTATTGATTGATTGATTGGTAGACACTCTTGGGCTCTATAGACTTACCTCTCCATGAACAGAATATGCTTGAGACATCTGCTTGTCTTTGCCCAGGTGGACCATTCGGGCATACATTGGTACAGCTGCCCCCAAGACAATTTCCTCTAACCCCATGTCCACCTTTCTCAGGGCACTCAGGCCACGTTCAGACACAGCCAGATTGATTGACCGGCCCTTTTGATTGCTTTTCTCTTCGGGCAATCTCATGTCTATGGTCATTAGAATGTTTATTATTATTTTTGTTATATATATAGTCTTTGAGATTCCCCCCCGGCAAGTCCACATTTCATTTCACTACCTTTTCTGTGCTCATACAGGACAACATTCCAGCCACGCTGGGCAAAGTATATTGCATTGAGACAACCGACAAGACCAGCGCCAATAATGGCAACGGTTGCTGGATGTTTAATGTCGGACATGACAACAAGTAGCTATTTTAAAGAAGAGGGTTCTCATGGCGGAGAGGATATGCAGTTAAATTGAAAGGACCAAAAAGGAGATTAATGGACAAAGAGATCGAGAGAGTCACAATGATGTCGAATGGCGATTATGTCATCAAGGTGCCAAGCTTATTGTACAATAAATAATGTGTCTTTTATCTGAACATTCATATCAGAGTATTGGAGATTTAGTATAATATAGTATGCAGAAAAAGAAGAAGAAGCATCATGTCTTGGATAGTGTATTCTCTAGAGTTAATTAAAGCAATAGTACTTGGCTGGATGATGTAATAGTTGACATTCATCTTTGTGCAAATATGTTTTGTAGTAGCAACGGATTCTATGTGGAACAAGAGTCCAATACTTTATAGTGCAAAATATACACAATGATGTATAGCTAGTTGACACGTAATAACTCGAGCGTTTTTATAGTGCTCAAATACGCAAGAGTGCCGAGGCGGGAATATAAACCTATACGCTTTTACAGCCCTCTTTTTTATTTTATTTTATTATATTTTATTCTCTTTTGTAATTCTGTGTAGAGTCGACTGACAAGAGTCCTCTATACACACGACAGCAAAGACAACACTATCAATATGGCCAGTCCAATCTGTTACGAAATCACAAACACTCCAATCACTGCCCACTCCTTTAACAAGGACAGTAAGTATCAAGCCAAAATACTCTATCCAAAGTTGACATTATCTTGTAGAGCTAGTGGTATGCCAAAACTCAACCGACGCCATCATCTATGAACATGGTCAAACCAACTGGAAGCAAGAGGCTGTTCTCACTGGTGTAAGATGGGGTTTCCATGGCTGGCCAGCCTTTATATATACTCAATCTGCTGTTTTTTCTTTTTCTTTTTCGGGGGGTTTAATAGCATGACAAGGTCATCACCAGCATTGACTTTGCTCCAAACACCAACCGCATCGTCACTTGTTCTCAAGACAGAAATGCCTATGTCTGGACCAACGAACAGGGCACATGGAAGCCTGGACTGGTGTTGTTGCGTATCAACCGTGCAGCCACCTATGTCCGCTGGTCTCCTAATGAAGAAAAGTTTGCTGTTGCCAATGGAGCTCGCTGCATTGCCGTCTGTTACTTTGATGAGGACAATGATTGGTGGGCCAGTAAGCATATCAAGAAACCTATCCGTAGCACCGTCCTTTCGCTCGACTGGCATCCCAACAATGTTCTCTTGGCTGCTGGTTCTGCAGACATGAAGGCACGCGTGTTTTCTTCGTTTATAAAGGGACTCGACAAAAAGTAAGTCTGTCAAAAGTGCCTGGATCTTTATTGATTGTCCTCTAGACCCTCGCCCACTGTCTGGGGTGATAAGTTGCCTTTCAACACTGTGTGTGGCGAGTTTAGTAATGGCAAGGGAGGCTGGATTCATTCAGTGGCCTTTTCTCCTTCTGGCGATGCACTGGCATTTGCTGGTCACGATGCATCAATCAACATTGCATATGCAAGCCAGGATGGTAATCATACCCTTTTGACTATTCCCAACCATACACTTCCCTTCCGGTCCATCTTGTGGGCCAATGAGAACCAGATCATTGCGGCTGGCTATGACTGTGCGCCTATTCTGATTGAAAAGAAGTCTGCCTGGACTGTGGCTGGCTCCCTTGACACTGGTCGCAAAAAGGTCTCTCAGGCTGCGTCTGTTCTCAGCAGATTCAAGTCCATGGACTCTCGTGGCCAGGCAGACTCTACTGATTCTGACCTGTTGACTACACATCAAAACACCATCAAGTAAGTCAGCCCTTTCTTTTTGATTTTGGTACATAAATTAGTCATTTACTTACTTATTGTTCCAAAGTGAGGTGCGATTTCATGCAGGCACACGCGACAATGTGACTCACTTTTCCACCTGCGGTGTCGATGGCAGAGTTGTGATTTGGGAATTTGATCCTAGTCAGTTGGTGGCTGACTTGGGCGCATTGAAGGTTTAATTAATAACAAGGATTGTAATTGTATTTGGGACTTTTTTTTCTTTTTATGGTTTATTATTATCATTACGATTAATATTAATATTAGTGTTAATAATAGTAATAATAATAATAGTAATAATAATAAAGCTCTATATATAATACATTTCTAAATATTATTATTATTATTATTATTATTATTCTTTACTTTTTCTTGTTTGTAACTAGACAGACAATTAATAAACATTCGGATTTTTAAGCTACGACTTACCATTAAACTAATAAAATAATTTGTAAAATGGTGAGTATACCAAAGCCTCATTATAATAAAGATATTAGAGCCCTTACCTTGAAGTGGGCAATATCCCCGTCTTCCATTTTATAGTCCTTTCCCTTTTGAAGATACTTGCCTGCCGAGCGCACGGCTGCCTCTGATTTTAGGTGTCGAAGATCCTCGAGTTTCATAATGTCCGCAGAGATGAAACCGCGTTCGAAATCAGTACTATAGAAACGAAACACAATTAAAGACTCTGGTGATCACACAATAGCCATCTTACTGAATGACGCCTGCTGCCTGGGGTGCCTTTGCAGTATCCTAATCAAAACCGTCAATTGGGTCCGTTGTCAATTGACCTACGACTTACCCGGACTGTCCATGCTCTGACTTCTTGTTGACCACAGGTAAAATAGTGAATGAGATGAAGTGCCCTGTATCCAGCCAATATGACACGAGGCAACTGTGAGGTAACACCGAGGGAATTCAAATGTGCCCTGGCTTCATCCTGCTCCATGCTTGCAATCTATACAATCACGATCAGTTTTTGGGGTCAATATTTAATGAAATTGTACCTTTGATTCAAAGCTAACAGAGAGCGGAATCACAGTGTCCAATGAATTGTTGGCCTTGACCCATTCCTGAATATCTGGTAACCTGTTCTTGGACATCAATTGCCAATACATATTTATCTTCTTTTTTAAAAAATAAAAATAAAATAATAATATCGTACCATTGGTTGGTGCCCTTGCAGTAATCTTGCTCACTCATATTGCAAAGATAAACCATTGGTTTTGCAGTCAGGAGATGAAGAGAATTGATCACCTGGACTTCAGGTCCACTCCAATCTCCTTTACGAACATCATTACCCTTGGTCATATATTCAGCCACTTTCTCGACCACGGCCTACCAGAAACCAGAGCATTAGACGAGATATAAAGCAAATCTTGATATTTTTACCACTTCTTCTTTTCTTGACATGGTGCCAGAGGGGCGCTTGTTGTCTGGGAACTTTGCGAGCTTGATCAATTCGGCCAATTGGCGCTCTAGCATCTCTTCGTCCTTTAGACGCAGCTCTTCTTGAATGATGTCCAGATCACGCAAGGGGTCAATTGTATTTTCTACATGGGTGACATTCTCATTCTCAAACGCACGCACAAGATGATAAATGGCGTCTACTGATCCCACATTTGCCAAGAAAGCATTACCCAGTCCAGCCCCCTGAGCTGCCCCTCGAACCAAACCAGCGATATCCAGGACAGTCAACTATCGAGTGTAGATATTTTAGATATAAAAAAAAATCCTGTACCAGGGGATCCTCTTTTTTTTTTGTTTTTTCCATACGTGGGCAGGGGTGGTCTTGACAGGCTTGTATATTTCACAAAGCCAATCCAATCGATCGTCAGGTACGAGCACGCGAGCCTCGGAGGGATCTAGAAGAGCATTAGAATCCTCGGGGAGCAACCAGGCAGGCAGGCCCTTTACCTATTGTGCAAAACGGATAGTTTTCGGCTGGGACACTGCTGTTTGTGAGGGCATTGAACAATGAGGATTTTCCAATGTTTGGCAATCCAACTACGCCCATTTTAAGATTGTTGGAAGGTCTTCCGAGCAAGACGGGTGGTTCATCCTGCTTCTTTTTTGGCTTCTTTGCCAAGCGAATTGAAGATGTCGAGAACAATCGAGCAAAGCAATGTGGATTCTTTTGGGCTAGTTTAAGCATGACAAAAAGGACAACAATGCCACAGTCACAAGGGTTAAGAGTTTATATTATTTTATTTGAAAATTACAATTCCCAAAAAAAATGAAAATGAAAATGATAACTAACTATGTGTTGTTGATTGATTTTATTATTTCTTTTTTGAATCTATTTAATTAATTAATTATCTAATTATTATTTGATAAATAAATATAAAATCAAGGGTTTCACCTTTTTCTTTTTCTTTTTCTTGCTCGTCTTTCTATTTCTTCTTGTAATCGCACAAGAGCAAGGATGACTTTTGGCTACAATAATGAAAGGGAGCATCAAGAGGCAGAAAAAGAAGCAGGCTCGATTCTTATTGAATTATCCAATCAACAATCTCAAAGATCAGAAGCAAGTCGTCTAATCAGAATCCCTAAAAATTGTGCCATCTCTAATCTGTATTCAAATGACAGGTCAAAAAGACAATGGCAATTAGCCACCTTTTAGAAAGCCCTTTAAAAAAAGAGCCAGAATGGACAGACCCCATATTGCTATTGGCAGCGGCGGCGGCAGTGGTGGACACTGCAAAAAAAGAAAATAAAGAAGAAGAGGATAAGGGTAGATTTGCGAATATGAAAGTATGTCTTATGATGGTATACAAGATTATGATTATTGTGGTTGTCCTATAAAGAATTGGATTATATTGAAAGTAATAATAATAAGAACTATTTGTAGAAAGAGAACCCGAGTATTAAACGGAATGCGATGCACGCTTATATCACATATATGATATATACTGACATGACACACGAGCAGGTTCGGACCCACACCCGTATATTGTGTATTTTTATTATCTGTTTTCATATGTTGAATATCGATAGATGTCATTGGGAAATAATGCAAGACGTCACCACGATCAACCTGAAGAGCTACAGAGGCCATTTGTGTGGGGAGACCAAAATCATCACTTGTAAATATTGGATTTCTTTTAACGGGACAGTTCCGCTCAAGACATGGGGAAAAAGGGAGATGCTGATAATAATATAATGATAATAATAAAAAAAGAGGGGGGAGGAGAGAGAGAGAGACAGAGAGACAAAAAAAAGGGGGGGTGGGGGACAGAGAGAGAGAGAGGGAAGGTCTGTAGCACTTTTTTGATTGGCTTATTCTATAATAGTAAAACTAAACCCTAAATAGAGGGGAACGAAAATAAAAATAATAAATATATATAAATATTTATATATATCTATCTGAATGGCCAGACCGAGGCAAAAAGGTAACAGTACAAAAGTCAGTGGTGTGACACTTGTTCCCAATCATATCCACACACACAATAATGGTATTAATGATACTAATATTGATGGTATATGATTTTAAACAAAAGAAAGAGAGTATGTTTTTGAAGGGTGGCAACGGCGGTTTCCATGGCAAAACTCTATTTGGATACGAGGGCTGTCATGGCAACCAAACATGTTGGTATCCCAACGGTGCTTCAACATTTTTTGTTAAAGAAGCATTTCCAAATGTACAAGGATTTATTTTTATATATATACGCTATATTTATAGTCGCACAAGAAAATATATGTTTTTGATCAAAAACCTTACATCGACTGCACCTCTGTGACCCCTTCCTAAATCAACCTCCAAAACCCCCCAATCGCCTCCCCCCTTTTTTTTTATTTATTCTCTCAACTGTCTTTTCCACTATTCTGTCGCTACAATCAGTTTTTGGGTGTCTATAATCCTTTCTCTCTCTCTCTCTCTCTCTCTCTCTTTGTCTGTTCTAATTCTTGCACTTTTTCTCTATTATTATTATTTTTTAATTTTTATTATTTTTAATTTTTTTTATTTGTTTCTCTACTTCTTTTTTACTTGTACATTTTCTTCTTCTTCTTCTTCTTCTTTTTCTTTTTTGCTATTACTATATAATTATATAATTATAATATTATAATAATATATATTATCTATCCACATCCTTGTAGCCTCTCATAAAATATCTGTATAAAATAACCATTGTGAACTCAAGACCCACAAACCCTTCTTTATTTTATTATTTTATATTCATCAATCGGTACAATCATACATATTTATTTAAATAATCCAAACCCCTCCCCTTTCTTTTTCATCATAGTCCAAAAGAACAACAACTCTTGACCGACAAGAAAGAAAAAGAAAGAAGAAGAACAACAACAAAAATCACCTAAACAAAGAAGCGTCATTCGCTCATCTAAGAGATGAGCTTTACGAGTCAAGTCGCCCGCTCTCCGACCCTCAACGAGTCCCACGAGAGTTCCTCTTCTGGTCTCTCCGCTTCATCGACCTCAACTGCACCTACACCGCGCTCACCCCGAAAGGATACACCATCTTCTGGCACAACATCAATGGCCTCTAAACCCAAGAGTCCGGCCCAACAGCACTTTATAAATAAGCCGCGTCTACCAGCCAAAAAGGTAAAACCCCCAATTGACCAAACCAAGTCTTACTCACCTTCCAAAAGGCTCCATGGCGTGCACCCGGGAACTGGCAAATTCCAGACATCATCAAGGAGTCCTGGGAGAGACGGCCGATGCCGACCTTTAACAAAGACCCACCCAAATCATCATCAAAACCGTCGTTTGCACCAAAGGTAGTAGACCCCACCTATTTATTATTTATTATTTTTTGCTAGTTAAAAATAAATAAATAAATATAAAATAAAATAAAATAAAAATAAATATTAAGCATCCTATCATATCCCCATTCTATCTTATCCTATCATTAGCGCCCTTGGATACCAGTAGGCAGATCACCTTCGATAGTCCCCCTTCCACCACCCATCCTACGTGTCCAAAAGAAACCGCACGCTGTATTTGACGCTAAACTGCGGAAGACTCTGCCGAAACAAAAGATCGTCGACTCAAACCCAGCCAACACTTACACAGGCCTCAGCAAAGTAGGCAGCGGGTAAAGTATCCTCGACATGGCTACAACAGAAATTGAAACTAAACCTTCATCGTAATAATCATCATAATAATCTATAGGGCCAATGGAGCCGTCGTCCGGGCATCAAAACAAGGCAACAAAGGCGGCCAGGTAGCCATCAAGAGGTGCTTTATCGAAGACCGCGATATCCCCCACCACGCCTATGTGTTGCGCGAACTCAAGATCATGGGCTGCCTCAACCACCCGAATCTTATCCAGCTCAAAGAAGCTACCCTCTGGGGCGACTATGTTTGGATGGCAATGGAGCTCATGACCTGTTCAGTGTTTGGTCTCCTGGTCGACACCACTCATGGCCTACCTGAGCTAATGGCAGTACGGATAGCAAAAGAGGTACGTCTTTAACATCTAGACTTCTTGACACTAACCAACTATCTGCAGTGCCTAGAAGGCCTAGTTTACCTGCACAAGAACTACATGCACCGTGATATCAAGTGCGAAAACATTCTGCTCGGTCGCAATGGACAGGTCAAATTAGGTAAACTTTCCGCCAAACAAATTCACACCAATCGAAGCCAAACCCGACTAAAAAAAATTATTGTTATATAATTATTATAATTCTTGTTATCAGCCGATTTTGGTCTCGCCACTCCTATAGGAAAGGTCAATACTGCAAGGCTTGGAACAGCAAAGGTAAAGATTTGTCTCCATGATCCGAAAAGCCAATTATTTTTCTAACCCCACCATACGTGTTTTGTTTAGTGGATGGCCCCCGAAGTAGTTGGTGAACTGTCTTACAAGGAAAACGTCGATGTCTGGTCCATGGCCATAACGACCATTGAAATGATGGACAGAGTGCCGCCTCTCTATTATCTCGAGGAGACTGAAGACATCTATGGAGAGATCTTACACAATGATCCCCCTAGTTTCAACTTTACTGTCCCCAGTCCAACCATGCTAGAGCTTATTACATGGATGTTGGATACTGACATGAACCGTCGTCCAAGTGCCAATGTTGTTCTCAATGTAAGTGTGTCTTTGTCTTTCCTTTTTGATGGGCCCCAATCCCCTCTATAGAATCTAAAATCGCCTTTATTATTATTATATAGAAAATCAAACAACACATTGTGTCTGGTAAGCTTCAGTGTGCAAAGCAATCAGATCTCGGTGCATATGTACGCCGTGTATTTCCCAACGAGACGCCTTCAAGACAATAATCGTTCGATGATACCCTCTCTCTCTCTCCCTTTCTCCCTTTCTCTCTTTTTTTTATATTATTATTATTCTATTATTATTTTTATTATTTTTATTTACGAAAAAGACACAAAAAAACAGGAATCTTTTTATTTTCTACATTTCACACTCTTCACTCTTCACTTTCACTCACACTCACACACTCTCACACACACACTCTCACACATAAATCTCACTCACTTCACTTCACAATACACTCGCACCATCTTTTTCTATTAAAAAAATATTCATTTCCCTCTCTCTCTATATTTTTATATTCTCTAAAAAAGAACAACAAAAAATGGTCTCTTGTCAAACAGAATGATCTCAAAGAGGTGCCATTTCTGTCTATCCATCATAACACAAAAACCGCCTTCCCTTTTGCACCTTGCCCTGTCATTATATTATTATTATTATTATTATTATTATTATTATTATCTACTATCTATTATTACTATTACTATTACTATTACTATTACTATTACTATTACTATTACTATTACTACTATTACTATCTATTATCTATCATTATTATTATTTATAAAGGTACAAAAAACAAATTCGATTTCCTTTTTATTATATATTAACAATAACCCTCTTTTGTTGTAAATACTCTCAAAATAAAGAAAAAATATAGAAAATTTCCCATTTTTTCTTTTTTTTTCTTTTTCTTTTAAAAAAAGGGTTTCTAATCTATCTTGATCATCATCTTGATCATCATCTTGATCATCATCATGATCATCAAGATGGACATTACAAAATTAGCTTGGTTATCATCACACCGGAGCCCTTCCGTCTTTGGACCGATAAATTCCACTTTATATATATATATATATAAACATACATAATTAACGAATATTATAAACCTTTAATCGTTTCAAATCAAAATGTTCCGTTTTTATTTTATTTTATATTTTATTATATATAATAAATATAATATATATATATATATAACACTAATAAAATAAAATAAAATAAACCGGATTTCTCATCTCTTGGTCTATAAAGAAATCGTGCCTTTCAGTCTATTGCTTTTTTGAGAGTAGCTTAATACAAAAAAGGAAATCAAATGGGACAAGGGTTTCAGCAATCCAAAAAGACATGCAAGGGTGGCGGATGCTGGCGGGTTTCCCGGATCCATAAAGTGACTCGTGGTCCGGCCAGGACTTTGCTTTTTTTGTTGTTGTTGTTGGGGATTTCGATAAAGGCGATTTGGCCAGGCGCCAAATAAATACCTTTTCTCTCTCTCTCTCTTTCTATCTTGAAGGATTCTTCATCTAGTCCATCTGAACCAGCAACAGCACTGCAGATTCTAGCCAAAAGGAGCCTATTATTTAATGCCTCAAAGAGTATTGTCCTAAAGAAGCCCTCATCAGGGTAATCCAGAAACCACCCATCCCCCCCCCCCCCCAAGACTATTCTATTCTCTCGTCATCAGTCTCGGTCCTGGTCTTGGCACCAAATCTCAAGTCTATCCAGAACGCGTAAATGGTGGCCTTGCCAAACAATAGTCTCGAGTCAAGACGCTCGGCTGTCCCCTCTCTTTTTTTGTTGTTGGAAAATATCTTGCAAGAATACCGCCAAAACGAATATTGCATTGGCCCCACTTGCGACAAAAGACATGGCATAATCACTCTCTTGGTGATGAATGGTTATAATCGACATTGGGAAGAATATCAAAAAAGTTACAACAAGACAACAATGTTTCTGGTGGCGTGGATATTGAAGATGGGAAAGAAAGTGTTCCAGTGTCAGTGTACTTTTATCAACAAGTGGATTAGATGCCGTGAGAAGTGGGCGGGCTATCTGACATCTCAGTATATGGACTTTGGATGTACTACCACTCAACGAGTAGAAAGTGGCCATCAGGCTTTGAAAAAGGGCATATCCTCAATCTCTTCTCTTGAGTTGGCTTTTGAAAACATAGCCAAATATGTTGAGCGGTTAGAAATGGATTTCCGGGCCACCAGAATAAGAGAAACCAACAGGATTGATACTCTTGTTGGAAGGAACCGATTGCTGACCCAACTCTTTATGAGAGTAAACAAGCGAGCCTTACTTGTGATTGATCAAGAAATTCGCTTGCAGGAGAATAATAAGTGCAGTCAAAGTCCAACACCCCGGGTTTTTGAAGAGACAGAACCATGGATGGAACAAGTAGCTCAACTGGAGAACCTTTTTCGTTCGTGTAAAGGTAGCCAACAAGTCAACGAACTTTTTTTTGGAGAATGTCAGGGCCGTTGTGGCTGGCTACCACAATAAACAAAGCCATCCCGCTATAAAACTTCAGGCCCCAGAGAATGTGAAGTTCCCCGGAAGGCGTAAGGGCAGTAGTCGCCCAAAGCACTTGCCAAAGGACCTTGGTCGCGCAATCTGGAGAAAGACCAGTATTATTTCGGGGCGGGTAATATATATATATATATACATTGATATGAGAAGATATTAATATTTTTCTAAAATTATAGGCTGGTCTTAAGGCTATGGTTAAGCTGGAGGCAAGGAAGAGGGCTCGTAAGAACGCAGAAGTTGCAAATGTGAAGAAAGCACAAAAAAATATTAAAAAAATCAAACAAGAGCCTCTCGACCCAGGTAAGAATTGTTGTTATTTTCAAGGATAATTTGCTGCCAGAAACAATACTGATTAATAGCCATATATTTAGTCGATGCTCCAATCATTAAAGGTTTCAAGAGACCAGCAACTGCCCAAGATGAATACGAGTACGATCATCGTACATCTGTTGGCAAAAGGGCCAAGTATGAACCAGACTTTCCTGTTTCAAACGAGATATCAGATGATGTCAATGGTGGGTTCAACCCAACTCCTGATGGATGGTGTGGATTTCGTGTGATGGCCCGCTTGATCTACAAGGATCAAAACAGGTTCCCGCTTGTAAAAAGGGACATGCTTGCTACCCTTCCTCAGCACAGCGTGCTTTATTCTAGTACCTTTGGTACAGATGTCAAACAATTGGAGGAAATTATAAGACACGGTTCTGATATTGACAGCAACAACAATACACCAATCCTAGCATGCTTAGATGACAGTATGTGGTTTAGCACATCCGACTGCGCTCAACTAGCTGCGGATACATACCAAAGACCAGCCTGTGTCTATTCAGACAACCTTTCCATCCCCTCCGCCTCTTTCCTGCCTTTTGGCATTCCAAAAAATAACCACGCAACCTCTGATCTTGAATCATGTTAACAACAATCACTGGACAACTGTCAGTCTAT
Organism: Phycomyces nitens; assembly: GCA_022702545.1. Classification (NCBI taxonomy): domain Eukaryota; kingdom Fungi; phylum Mucoromycota; class Mucoromycetes; order Mucorales; family Phycomycetaceae; genus Phycomyces; species Phycomyces nitens. The sequence goes on from JAHRBC010000001.1 coordinate 1,258,749, forward strand.
CTAGAAACACCTCTAGAAAGTGGCCGACAATTTCATCACTGTTCTTTCTTGGATGCCAACGGAATAATATTCCGGATAACTTTGATAGCTATTGGAACAAACTGAAAGAGTTCAACAAGCATGATCGCAGAAATGACATGCTTTCTCTTGCCACATATCCCGAAGAAACCATTGATCTATCTCCAATAAAACCTGATTTTTTTCCCATCAAGTGTACAATTAGCCAAATCATTCTTTTCCCCCCCCCTGTTCTCATGTACTTGTAAGGATATAAACTCGCTTTCTGGGCAAGTTAAAATAGCCTTTTTAGACCGTAATGCATGAAAACACTTGTGGGAATTACTTTTGCTTAATCATATATAATGCCCAACAAATCAGAATCAATGAATAAAGGTTTTTTTTTTTGGTTTTGGTTTTGGTTTAACAATTCTACTAATAAAATCTATCAGAAGATCTAGGTACCAGGTGTATCTGCTGGACCGGGCATCACATTGGATTCGAGGTGCAGTGTAATTGAAACGGTGTGTTTTAGAATAGACGATCAATTGCTGATGAGGGTCACCTTGCTTTCATCAAAACTTTTTTTATGTATATATATATATAAATTTCTTTAATTACTTTGGTACATCCAAGATATGTCATGCAATGTCTTTATTCAGCCACATCAAGGGCTGTATTTGTTTGTCCTTGCCAAGGTAAAGAAAGAATGTCGAGGCTGTACCTTGCAAAAAAAAATAAGGGTAAAATAATAATAATACTATCAAAACTTGTTTCATAATACCAAAAGCACCAATAGAATGTGTGCAATGGGAATTATTTTAAAGGATTTCAAGAGAGTTTTGTGCTCCCAATCATCTTAATAAATGGAGCATATTGGCAATACAATAAGAGAGAGAGAAAACGAGGCACATAAAACTACGTGGCCAAAAGAGAAAATGGCTGTTGAAAAAAAAATAGGCCTTCAAGGCACATTAGAGTGGAAATATTGGTAGCAGAAATCAATAAACTGTGATGTTCAAGTTTTTGAAAATAATTGAAACAAGACTATTATTTTCCTTTGATCTTTGACAATCTTTATGTTTTATATATATATATATAATTGTCAATACTTGCCATTACATTGTAACAAGCATCTTTTTTTTTAATATTGAAAACACGGCTTTTAATGACACAAATGTTTGCCAACAAAAATCTTTTACAAACTGTCATTTTGAAGCTCAATTTGATCGTCTTCTTTCTTTTGTAACAAAACACTCGAGTATTATCCCGGCCAGTAGAGTAGCATTGCAGCAAATGTTCCGTTTCACATCATTTGGATCAATTGAATGACGGCTTGGTGAATTATTCTATTTGACCAAATCCAAATTGTTCGATTTGATTTCCTCTTCTTCTGGTAGATTAGACTACTTTAAACCAGCCCGATTTTATCCAAAGTGCGACCATCTTTTCTTTTTAAAAAATAAATAAATAAATATAAATAAATATAACAAATAAGTCTACCATATAGTTATATATACACAAATCATATTTTGGATATATAGTGTATTTGAATAAAAGGCAAGAAAAAGAAGAAGAAAAGAAAAGGTTACTGAATAATTGGAGCCAATCAAATATTAGGAGTGACGTCTCATAAATTTTTTTTTTCCTTGATTCGGCGGACAATCTTTTTTTTTTTTAATGTTTTCTGGCAGGGCGTAATCATAGACATCCTCTCTTTTTTTACTACTCGAAATCACGATGACTGGTATCACTGTCAAGGACGTCAACGCCCACGGTACGCGTCCTATACTTCTTTACCAATCCATTCTTTCTTGAAAACCAGTGGGAAATAGCCAATCCAATCCAACAATACAAAAATATCCTTGCTTTTGTATTCTTCTTATTACTATTATATTGGTGGCTTGGGAAATCGAGTTTCTTTTTTTTCTTTTTTATTATTATCATTATTATTTGCTTTTTATGTTCATCTTTATCTTTGGTCCTATTGAAGTGATATCAATAGGGTTTTTAAGAGTCTTGTTGAAACAATAGAAATACTCGTATTTAGATGGGTGGCTTGGATACACTAAACTCAAAAATTTTAAATTTTATTTATCAGAATTCATCAAGGCCTACTCTGCCTACCTCAAGCGCACTGGTAAGCTCGAGGTCCCCAAGTTCGTTGACATTGTCAAGACTGGTTCCTACAAGGAGTTGGCTCCCTATGACCCTGACTGGTACTACGTCCGTGCTGCCTCCGTCGCCCGCCACATCTACATCCGCAAGAGTGTCGGTGTCGGTGCCTTGAACAAGGTTCACGGTGGTCGCATCAACCGCGGTTTCCGTCCCTCTCACCACGTCGAGGCCTCTGGTTCCGTCAACCGTAAGGTCCTCCAGTCCCTCGAGAAGATCGGTGTCTTGGAGCAGGACAAGAAGGGTGGTCGTCGCATCACCCAGGATGGCCAGAGAGATTTGGATCGTATTGCCATGACCCTTGTCGCTTCCGAGGAGGATGACGAGTAAAAAAGCTTACAATTATATACATATCATATATATATAAAGAATCAACAATGTTTTACAAAATATTGATATAAAAAAAAACAAATAATTAAAGGGATAACTTAGAATATATATATATATGTATATATATGTGTGTGTATATATATATCTACTATAAGAGCTTCTTATTTCTTTAGCGACAGCATCTGAAGGCCATCTCTGCCATGAAGATAAATTTGTCGAACGACTCGGGTATTCTACAGAGTTGTTGATGAATGAATACAATTGATGGTTCAATTTTGAAACATTTTTAGCATCATATTTAGTAGTATATTTACCTGTTGGTAGTATGGAAACAAATCGCATAATGTGCCCCTGAGAATAATCTTTAGCATTTCCAGTAAATCAGGTACGATTTCAATCATCTATAATACTTGTTCAAGTTCAATAATCATCTGTTGTCAAGATTACAATAACACTTGCTTTGAGTAATTCTTTTATTTCACAGCCAATCAGCTTCTCTGCAGCCTGATGGTATAGTTTGTATTCTGTCAGGGTATTGTTGTGTTTGTCACAGATAACCACATCAAGAGCATAGCTTGGGACTGCACTTGTCGTGATTTGTCGGCAGGTTCGACAAAACATTGGATTCAATCCATTCAATCCATTGCCATTGGGCATTGTAGGAATCAGCTTGTCATTGCAATCCATCCGTTCACATCTCCAGACGATCATATTTAGGGTCTTTGCTTCCTCTATATACACATTGTGTATCTCATTCTGTTCCATTCTAACCGAGTCTGATGGTAGATGCATATATTATCTTATATAGACTGAAAATAAACACTTTTAATTCGAAAATCAACTGCTTTTGACAGCGTGACTGGGGAACACTGACATGCTTTTGTACATTTAGGATTTTCAATATGTATAATATTCATAAATATGCACAAGAATCCATAGAAAACAAACAATAGTACCTGATTAACTTGGAAGCTTGGTGCAGATCCATAGATATCCCAAAAATAGAACAACGACAACGAAAACAACAAAAAGAAACAACCTTTCGCCATGGCAACAGATTAAAATAACAGTTGCCAACCGACAAGTATTCTTGGCAGTAAGCCAGGCTTGGAACGATTAGGAATTCCATTCCATACAAAGAATATTACAATTTCTTTTCTTTTATTTTTCTTAAAAAAAAAAGAAATGCTTTATGATATGCAAAGGAAATAAATATGTACATGGTTATTCATAATATTTTACTGGAAAACATTTTGGTTTTACTGTGCTACGCTTGTTATTCCAAATCCCCCCATAAAAACGAATTGGCTTCATGGACTTCAATGTACGCCATATCTGCATACTCTGCCCAATCTTCTGATATTGGACCAATTACGACTACATATCCTCCTTCTCCTTCGAGGTCGTCTAGTTTTACGTTTGTCTTGCCGGATTCGACATCAAGTCTACTGGTGTACTGCGAATCGCCTAGGTTTATGTCGCCATTGTAATCTTTTACCGGTATAATATTCATGTAAAAGTCGCATTCACAGTCTCCAACAATCTTCCAGCTTATGTCATGCGCGCTGTCTAAACTCCAGGCCGTGCCATTCAAAGGCTGTATAAGTTCAAGGCATTTGCGGTCATTTGTAAAACTCGATTGTCTAAAAGGACTGAATGGTGCGCCACGAGCAAAGCCAAAGACCACGGAACCCAAACCAAGCACAAGAGGCAATTTCATGTTTTAAAAAAACAATTGGATAAAAAAAAGAGCGGCTGCAAGAGTGTGCTCGGTACTTTTATTTATTTATTTTATTCACAGGCTATTTAAATAGATATACAGCCATCTAATATGCTGAGCCCCTTCAAGATACAAACGATTGATAGTGTCTCCAGATAGTGCTGCCAGCCAATGAGATTCATGAAAGTGGCTAATAGGAACTTTTTCCAAGTTGATTGAACAACAGTTGTATAGTGGTAACACTGTTCATATATCCAAAAGTAGATTGTTCCCAAGAGAGAAAAGAAAAAAAAAGTTACACGACTTGTATAAAGGGTCTAAGCAGTGCCATCTCGAGAGCACTGAAAGCAAACCTGGACTATCCTCAACAGTCAATTCCTTTCTTTACCTGTTGAGGTTTAGCGAGAAGCACAAAGGGTACAAAGAAAAGGAGATCAATTCGCAAACTGTAAATCTGTCAGGGATTCCAAGACCAAGGTAGGAAGGAGAGCCGTATTCACGAGCACAGCTATTTAGTGGTCTGTGGTATACAAATCCTATCAATGTCGTATATGATATGATTACCACCCTCGTCCCCCCCTTTTTTTCATTATCAATTCGCCAAACTTGCACCTCTGGACATTTTTCTGCTGAGCTTCTTGAAAGAATCTTCTGTGACACGTACCTGACAAGAGATCTAAAGACTTGTAAAACATACAAGCATATATTCCTTGTTATTTATCAGACTCCCCCCCTTTTTTTTGCAATTCAATGTGCTCAAGTGCGGCAATTCTGGGCATATTCATTACACTATTGATAATTAACAATTTATGGTAAAAGCAATCATTTAAAATGCATATATTTATTTTATTCATTTATGAGGAGCGCTTGTAAAATAACTAGATAAGAGAATGAGGTCATTTGTGTGAAAAGATAAAAGTAGGTAAAGATGGGAATACACACAGTAACCAACTCAAGAAAAGTCTTGGTTTCTTGATTCAAAAAGTGAGTTTTTTAAGGATTAGTAGCAAGAATTCATGGATAATAAAAATAAAAGGCCATTAGGATGCCTTTTTTCTTTTTTTTGGCCAATCTGTGCAGTAACAGTCAAGAAGACAAACATGGACATTTAATGCAATTGATCCTTGACCTCTGCCAGTACTCGCCACCAGAGTCTTTATAAACATTTTTTAATATACTTTGGATTCAAATATCATACCACTTGGACACAAACTGCTGGAATACAAAACATGTAAAAGTCAAAGATGTGTATTTATACTAAAAAAAGAATATTAAAATATTTAAATTTGGATATTGAGCTAAATATAAAGATAATTCAAATTAAATAATAGAGACTTGCATGCCTGATCAATAAAAAAATAAATATATAGCTATACACAGTAATGAAATACAATACAAATCTAGTAAAATACAAATAAACTCCAATGGACTTTTTGATATACCATCACTGAGAGTCAGGTCTGATTGCTGTGAGCAAAAACTAATTCCATTCATGGTTTTGTTTTCTTATGGACACTTTATAATCCGCCCATGATTTTATCCTCACAGAAACCATTCTTATAACCACATTTGGAGTCTGGTGATAGAGAGCCAAGTACACATTTATAAGTTTAAAAGCCTGTCGAGACTTTGCTTTTCTAGTCTACTGTCCGTGTCTAGGTCAGAGCCTGATACTCAGTAAAAATAAAATATGAGATATCATTCTTATTATGCCCACACGTGTGCTGGAACACTAATGACTAGAATACCAGCTGTTATAAAACCAAGCTGTACAAACCCATTATTAATAAAGATGCACAGCCTCATGCCCAATGTAATGTAAAAAAATAAATAAAGGATGAAACTGGTTTTATTGATCAAACCACAGCTATTATATGTACAATTGTACCTTGGGTAAAGCAGTACTCCCCAAGTATGTGACACTCGAGGCAGGCAAGAAAAAAAACAGTTTTGGTAATTCCGTTGAAAGAAAACAATCTCTATGAAACCTTACATTTGGAGTAATTTGGGCTCCAATGTAAAGCCACAGTTGCTGTATCGCATTCTATTCAGTAGTCTGTAACAGGAAATATATCGTACAGGATAAAGATCTTGAAAGAAGTCTGATTTCCAAACATTTAACAAAATATAATTGATCTTTCTCTCTCTCTTTCTCTCTCTGATATGTATCAGGAACATGTAAATAAGACCACAAGTTGACAGGGTATTTGGTTGGCTTTGTAAATATGATCAAGTATCTTTTTCCAAAAAGTTGGTTAGATCTTTTCGAGTATCCAAAGGCTTGGTAATAAATCATAATATCCATAAACAGGTACTAAATAGTATTACACCCAGCCAATCTTTGTATTTAAAATCTCCATCATGATATTTGATTTTAAAGCCTCGTATTTGCTTTAATAGATTCCAAGATTCATATTTATATACAATTATTTTTAAAGAAAGAATAGATACGATAAAGAAGTACAATTGTTTAAACGACTTGAATAATGGCATAATCTGTGCTGTCTAAATTCTCTGTGGATTCCTTGCTAATGGCAAACACATATTCACCTGGATAATTGCTCTGAGAAAGAACAATGATAGCATTGCCTAGAGACAGATCAACAGTCAAGCTTGACTGTTGAGGATATCCCAAGCTATACTGGCCATTGTCGCCTTTAGAGGCAGGGATCATGTAGATATAGTAGTCACCCTGGCATTCTCCATTGATATTCCAGGTAATATCATAGTTTTGATAGATGTTCCAGACAGTGCCATTGACGGGATATGTAAGAGAGAAGCAGTTTTCACCTAGATCGGCAGGATTGTATGAAGGCACAGTAGATGATGGAGGGGCTGCATAAACCAGACCGAGAACCAAGGAAATCAGGGCAAAGATAAGAGTAAGGATCATGATGAGAGATTGAATAGAGGGATAGTTGGGATAAGCAAACAAAAAAATAAATAAATTGTATTTATAATGATATTTTTGTAGCTAAAAATTCAGTTTCCTCTCATTCTTCTTCTTCTATAAAGTACGAGTCCTTTTATCATACTTTATTGTTTCCAGGATACAGATCTATTCGGAGTCTTGGCTTAGGATTTTGGCTTTATTTGATAGAGGGCCAAAAAGATACCTGATCCAGAGTATCAAATACATATCCATGTTCAGTTAAAGTGTCATAAAATATCTATAAAGTACTTGGCTTTATCATGTGTAGAGTATTCTTTTGATCGAAATAATAATAATAATAAACTCATCTATACTTGCAGCGAATATTTTTTTCTTCTTAAAAAAATCCTCAGCCTCTTTTGATGCGTACAAGGCACTAGTCTTTAAAGCCACTCTGTATCACCTTGCACTTATTTTATTCGAATTCTTTAGCCTAAAACCCAAGTTGATCTAATCAAACAATTGTCAGCTTTCTTTGTCTATGCGAAAAAGGCTTTTGTTACTTGTTTTCTCTTTATATTTATAGGAATTAGCACCCCCCGATAGTTCTTAAAAACCAATTGATCAATAGCCAAGAGGTCACCCGGAATAATAATAATAAAAAAGGCACAAGTGCGAATCAGCGCAAGATTCTTGGATTATCCTTAGCCTTTGTAGCCTTTGAATTCAAAGTCATTTTAGGCATGTTCAATATAATCTCCATTCTTAGATGTCGAGGATATTTGGTTGGTCGAAAACAAGTTGGAGAGGAGTTTTTTTTTTTTTTTTTTTTTTTAAAAAAAAAAAAAAAGATCGAAATGTATAAGGCCATTATGTTTACTGGGAGCCTGTTACTTTACTTAGGCTTTTATATATTAAACGCTTTAATAGAGTAATACAACAAACCTACCAAAATCCTGGACTATTAAGAGATAAAGGTTTTGGGAATAAAGAGCCAACTAATAATGGCCGTGCTGTCTTTAATAACCCACTGAATTCAAGTATGATATCTTAAACATAAAGGAACTTTGTAAATGCAATGATAGACATATGATGGATATATACATATATTACAGCCACACTCTCAAATAGACAATTCCGCTAGGAATTCTCTTTTAGATACGTATAAAAAGATGAAAAGAATTAGATATAGTGAAAATGCTAGTGTAAAAGATATCCAGATGATTTTTATCATATGGATAATGTTGAATTGAGACTGTTATAATCTATTAAAACTATTGATTAAAAGATCAAGAAAAGTGTATAGTGGTTACATATCTATTGTATATCTGCTCCAGAGCTTGTAATATAAATCCATTGTACCAAAAGAAAAATAGAATCTGATCATGGCTTTGAGGCGCTGAAAAGACAACCTCTGGATTAATTTAAATAGGACGTTAAATTAAATGTGATATGAACCTTTAATGGGTACACAGTTGTGAATACTTGGATAGCAAGATCAGTATGTTTCTGGAATAACAACAAGACATACAACCACTTTATTAACACTGGCTAGGTTCATAAAGTAGTCTAATATTTTCAGAATAAGTACTGAATATCCAATTCTTATAGTAAATCAAACCAATTTATTCGAGTCATTATACATGTACCTGCCTTTACTGAATTATTAATTTATTAATTCTACTCGTCAAACTAGATCGGATCAGATAACGCTTATACTTTTAATATAAAATATTACTATCTTTTGAATGCTTACAGCTGGTGGTTATTAATTCACGTTTTATAGTCAAAATTTAGATAGTATTAATTGAAAAGGTCTGAAGATCCATGAATATTTACACTTGGTATACTGTAGTTTTGCTTTATATATAACATTCTCTATATTCTTTTTGAGACTAATACACCTCACTTTATTACTAGTTTATTTTGATACGATAAACATAAAAACCTATACTAAAGAAATAGTTTTCTATTCCAATTATAAGATATCAATTTTTAACATTTTTCATGATTTATACATTTATTAAATTTTCAAGGTTCTAATATACAAAATTAAACTAAAGTTTTACAACTTTTATAAGAGCAAGATCATCATAACCGATATCTTCTCCAGTTTCTTTGCTAATTACAAAGACATAATCACCGCTCAGCCCCCTCAATTGGGTTTCGATAATAGACGAGTTTCTGTTCATGTCCAATGGCTTTTCAGACTTGAAGGCTGCTCCCAGAGTGTACTCGCCATCTTCTTTCACATCTGCTTCGATCAGGTATGTATAGTATGTGTCTTTGCATTCTTTGTGGAGGCTCCAGTAAGCGATATAGCTTCCAATGTCATACCATGTGGTACCATTGGTAGGGAAGGTCAGAGAAAAGCAATTTCCCTCTGATTTATCGGAAGATGTAGGGGCGGCATATACCAAACCAAGAGCCAAAGACAGTAGAGTATAGACAAAAGAAAGCTTCATGCTTGATATATAAAAAAAGGTGAATAAAAGGGTAATTGGAATAAAATAAACGAACAAGATACTTGATATTTATAGTAAATAACCGTTTTCTTTTTTATTTCAAAGCCGTTTTACCACAAGTCCATTGCTCAGGAAACAATTTTCTTTTGAATCCTATGGCCTCTATTGTAACTGGGAGCACCAGAACCATTTTTACGGTATGAATTTTAGAGTATTAGGTTATGGTCCTAAGCATTTTAGCTTTAAAAAAAATAATCGGAATAAAAGCCTTTGCATCTGATATCTATATACTGCCTTTATTAGAGTATCGTGGCTTCTGGCATAACGTGGCTCCAAAAAAAAATACAACACAAAAAGTAAATTAGAGGACTGTAAGTTTTTGAAATAACCCAGCCCCCCCTAATATTTTGACAGATTGTTAGTTTGTACAGCCACCTCGTACCACCATATGTTTCATTTTGTTTTCCCGTTTCACTTTGAATCCAAGTACAGTACACCCAAACAGAGCTTCAAATTCACGGGTGTTTTCAAGTAAAACTCGAGTATTTTCTATATAAAAAAAAGGGGGTCATTTACGTAACAGACGACTTTTTTTTTTACAGAAATTGATAAGGGTCAATCAAGATAGAATTTTTGATCTTTGTTGAGATTTGGATAAGATATTTAGATGTTTAAACAGGTGTTTGACCAATTTTCCAAAATATTCACACTATTAAAGAGTTTATCGTTTTTTTAATGGGTGCTTTAAACAATTCCAAATAATATTTTTTCCTAAATATTAAAGCTTGAGAATACTGCATATTGACTATAGTTTGCTATTCAATCTACAATGTATAGTGTATTATTTAAATACATACATTGATTTTCTAACTCTGTATACCAATATTCTTGTTAAAAATTTGGAAAAAAAAAAGTAAAATAGCACAAATTCAAGGAATGTATCCAAGAAAAAAAAATGGATAGTTTGCCTGTATAATATACTCAATTAGTAGAACCTTTGTTGACATACATACCTGTAATGCTTAATAAGAAACTGTTAGAAATATCAATAGGCTACGAGTATATTCTTGTACACTTACTTTTGATGTACAAGATAACATTATGTTTGAATAGTACTTTATTAGCCATGATTCAATTTGATATAATGGTCTGTTCAATAGAAAATGGCTGGAATGAACGATTAAGTAAATTATTTAGTATAAATAAAGAACAAGGGTATATGGCATGTCTCCAAGCATTATAGTAATATTTTAACTGGTGGTAAAAGAGAACCCTTTTTTATTCTTAAAAATAATTAACCTGTCGAGGTAATATAGAGCTCTGATAATATTCTTCAATTTTATTCACACACACATATATATATCCAACCATAAACTAGAGAATTTAAGAATGCCTCTGATATGCTATTGAAACTTCATTTTGGTCGCAATTGAATGGACCAATGCCACCTAATTATATCCAACGCTAATCATTAATATATTTATCATTACAAGTTCTTGGCTGAAAGTGTTTGATACATATATTTATTTATTATATTTTCAACTTTTGTTTACATATAGACAAACTAATATAATAAAACTAAATAGCTTAGACAATATCGATAATTGCAAGATCAGTATAGTCCATGTTATCCGCAGGCTTTTTGGCAATAGCAAAGACAAATTGTCCAGAAGGCTCTTCGAGATTAATGTTAATAGTAGTGTAGCCTACACTGAGATCGACTGGATCAGTTGCCATGTAGGGTTCTCCAAAATAGTATTCGCCGTTTGCGCCCTCAGATGCAGAGATAATATAGGCGTTGTATACTCCTTCACAGGTTCCATAAGTGGTCCAGGTAACATTGTAGCTTCCAGGATTTTCCCAGACGGTGCCATTGACAGGATAGGTAAGAGAGAAGCAGTTTGTATTCAACGAATTAGCTGGGGTTGTAGGAGCCGCATAGACCAAACCGAGCACCAAAGAGAGGAGGACAAAGGCAAAAGAAAGCTTCATAATTGATAAAAACTTGAATAGAAGGATAATTTGAATAAAACGAACAGAAAACAGCTGGTATTTATAATGAATTATGTTTTAACGATCAAGAAAGATCTTTCTATTACTTTTGGACTTTCGCCTCATTTTGTCATATACAATTGTGTTTGACATCTTATTCCTTATAAGGTCCTAGCCGACCTTCTTAAACTCATCTTCTAGAAAATATGGTATAATGAGAACTTTCAAAAGTCTAGTTGATATATATTTACATTGGAAAATGTATATGGGCTACAGTTCCCAGCCTTGTTTTGATTACATTTTTACAATTTTAGTTACATCAAGGTGGCTTAATAACCAGTAAAATATTGAGAATCCCGAGTTTCTGAAACTAAACAGCCACTTCTTGCATGAACTCGTTGTTCTTTTCAGCGCCACATTGTATTAGACTCCTATTTGACTTACCAAAGAAACTCACTCTAAAAGTAATTTCCTATATAGTATATCGATGTAAAAGATAACCTAATTGATAAAAAAAATACCGGGAAATACAATGTTGCCCAAGGCAATCCAGATGCCATGTTAATTGGTCCACAGTTTACCTGGATTATAAAATATACACTGACAAAAATTAATTCAGTAACTTTTTTAGAATCTTGAGACTTTTGAATGAAAATACACAACTTCTTTACATCTTTCTATCAGAAAAATATATAAATACAAGGCTGAAAAAATTATGAGAGATAGATATAATATATACCAATATAAAAATGCAATTTATTTGAAGGTTCAGTAGTGAGTATAAGATCCATGATTTTTTTCAAGTTCTTGAATCCGAGTTGGCATTGACATTCAATGGGATTCTACAACTTTTTTTTTGGTATTCTTTTCCATTCTTCTTGTAGTGCACAAGCCAAAGAGTATTTATTCGTAGGGTTTACCTTCCTGGATCTCAGTTTATGTTCCAAGTAGGACCAAATGTTCTCTATTGGGCTCAAATCAGGGATGTTAACTGGTCATGTCATAACAGGAAGATTCACCTTCTTTTTGTACTTTTCAGTCAACAAACTCTTATAACATGGTGCATTATCTTCTTGGAAAATGAATTCTCTGTGTTTCTTTTGCTAAAGGCTTTGAAACCAGGGCATGAAATCACGTTTTAAGAGTCTTGTGTACTTGTGCTGATTTAGCGTACCATCAAAAATTATAAGCTTTCCCACACCTCCAGCCCAAATACACCCCTATACCATCACTGATTCCCCTTCACCTTAAAATCTTGGTATAGTATACCCTCTTTTGAACTTCTGTTGGTTTGGCGCCACACACAAACATTTTCAGCCCTTGAGAATACCATGATTCTGGACTCATTACTCCAGATCACTCGATTGTATGGCTGATTGCGACGATGAGCCTCATTTGCAAATTTCAAGCGGTTTCTGATATGCCTTTTCAGCAGTAAAGGCTTGTTGGCAGCTACGCAGAACCGGAGCCCAAGTTTTTTTTTAGGTACTTTCGAATGGAATCTCTCTTGATCTCAACGCCTGATGATGTCTGAATCTCATCCGTAATGGTGTCTAATGTCACGGTTGGATCCTTGCGCACGATATTACCGAGATCTTTGATCACGATCTTTTAAAATACAGGGTCTTTCTTGACGTTTTTCTTTTTTTTTCACTCTCTGCATTGTTGCTTTTACTGTAGGATAGGGTATATCATATCGGCGTGCAATCTCAGACGTAGTTGTACCAAAGTCAAATGCACCAACAATCTTGCCTTTCATATAATCAGAAAGTTCAGTCCTCTTCTGGGAGGGTTTCTTAATAGTTTTAAAAGACACGAAAAGAATCAAATGAGAAGAATAAAGAGAAAAAGAATAAAACCAAAAATAAAAGTTTGTGGTCAGAATTTCCTAGCTAGGAATGGATACTCAAATAATCCAGACCACTGTATATGCTTATACACTTACTTTTGATGTACAAGATAACGTTATGTTTGAATAGTACTTTATTAGCCATGATTCAATTTGATATAATGGTCTGTTCAATAGAAAATGACTGGAATGAGTAATTAAATAAAGTATTTAGTATAAATAAAGGACAAGGGTATATGACATGTCCCCAAGCATTATAGTAATATTTTAACTGGTGGTAAAATAGAACCCTTTTTTATTCTTAAAAATAATTAACCTGTCGAGGTAATATAGAGCTCTGATAATATTCTTCAATTTTATTCACACACACATATATATATCCAACCATAAACTAGAGAATTTAAGAATGCCTCTGATATGCTATTGGAACTTCATTTTGGTCGCAATTGAATGGACCAATGCCACCTAATTATATCCAACGCTAATCATTAATATATTTATCATTACAAGTTCTTGGCTGAAAGTGTTTGATACATATATTTATTTATTATATTTTCAACTTTTGTTTACATATAGACAAACTAATATAATAAAACTAAATAGCTTAGACAATATCGATAATTGCAAGATCAGTATAGTCCAAGTTTTCTCCAGTCTGTTGGGCAATAGTAAAGACATATTTTCCAGCAGGCTCATCGAGATTAAGGGTGATCTCAGTGAGGCCTAAACTGAGATCAACTGAATTCATTGCCATGGAGAGTTCTCCCAAGATATATTCGCCGTTTGCATTCACAGTTGCAGGAATCAAGTAGGCGTTGTATACTCCTTCACAGGTTCCATAAGTGGTCCAGGTAACAACGTAGCTTCCAGGGGCATGCCAGATGGTGCCATTGACAGGGTAGGTAAGAGAGAAGCAGTTTGTATTCAAAGGATCAGCTGGGTTTGTAGGAGCCGCATAGACCAAACCGAGCACCAAAGAGAGGAGGACAAAGGCAAAAGAAAGCTTCATGATTGATAAAAACTTGAATAGAAGGATGATTTGAATAAAACGAGCAGAAAACAGCTGGTATTTATAATAAATTATGTTTTAACGATCAAGACAGATCTTTCTATTACTCTTTAACTTTCGTCTCATCTTGCCATATATGATTTTGCTCAAAATTTTATTCCTTATGAAGTCTTACCCGACCTTCTTAAGTTCGTCTTCTAGAAAATATGGTATAAGGAGAAATTTCAAAAGTTTAGTTGATATCTAGTTACATTGGAAAATGTATGGTTATATTTCCCAGCCTTGTTTTGGTTACATTTTTACCATTGTAGTTACATCAAAATGGGTTAACAGCCAGTAAGATATTCAGAAACCCGAGTTTCTGAAACTACACAGCCACTTCTTGGGTGAACCGGTCGTTATTTTCAGCGCCAATTTGTATTACACTCATCTTTGACCTACCAAATAACCCCACTCTAAAAGCAATTTCCTATATAGTATATCGATGTAAATGCTACTATGATTGATACAAACACCAGGAAAATACAATTCTGCCCAAGGTAATCCAGATGTCATATTAATTGATCCACAGTTTACTTGGTTTGTAAGAATATATGTTATATTAAAATCAAGATAATCTTATAGACAATATATGCCAGGGACAAGGGTGATTTATTATCTTATCATATCAATATATATATCAATATATATATCAATATATATAGCTAGATATTCATTCATATATCTCTTATTCAACCCTTCAATATGTTTGTATTCTCACCATCATTCATAAGTTGTGACAGGTATTTAATGAGTGCTGATATATATATATCTATAGTTTACTAGAAATACAGCATGTCAAAGTTCAATAGATGAACTCGGACAACTCATTGACTTGATCCAAGTCTATTCATAAGCTAAATTGGTTGAAATATAAAGAATAAATTCATGGGATTCCAGTGTATAAACTAAAGTATGGTATAGATATTTTCTTCATATTCATTGCATTGAGAATTATTGTAATATTTAAGATTTGAATATTGGCTAGACACTGAAGCTCAATCACTTGGGTTAATGTTTAGATCCCGGTAATCCTCCATAACGAGATGTTGTTTTCCTAGATCAATCTCTTTTAAAGATGAAACTGAATCCCTAAATAACAAATAGCGCTAGCTCTATATCTAGATCGAGACCTCAAAGAAAGAAAAGTACAGACAATCTAACACGTGCTCTCATTGTACATGAAAGCATTGTAAATGACACTAAAAAATGTGTTATTGCCAAGAACCTCAATGTGAGCAAGTATATTGTATCAAGAGCATTCAAAACTACAGAGGGACAAGGTCACATGAGAGAACTAAGAATTCTTGAAAACCTTGTAAGCTGAATGAAAGAGACGAAAGAGAAATCATGCGTGAGATTTCAAAGGATCCTACACAACCAAGATCAACCATCAGAAAAACTGTTACTACGCGCACATATTCAAACACATTTAGAAAATCCCTTTGCGCCCATGGTATAGCTTCCAAGAATAATATAATACCCCGAAATTGCCAAAGAAAATCAAGAGAGTTTTAGTCTACTAGAATTCGCCTTTACCAGGACAATACAAATAAACTCTTCGTTGAATGGTTTGATTTCTTTTGTTTAAAGGTATATGACAGTGGTTTAAATGACATATGCTTCCTTATGAGTAGTATCGACATGCAGACGTCTTTTTTGTCACTAACCCTCAGGCCTAAAGGCAGTTCAATAATAGTGTATAGTTGTTTCTTTGACAAGGATATCAGAGTCATATATACAATAGTAATGAATATTGACTTTAAAAAGTTATGAATACTTTCAAAGAGAAGTAGGTTTATTTTACGGTTACAATTAGGATGAGTTAATTAGAACCAATTAACTCTCTTAAAAGATAATACTAATAAATACACGGCCAAAGCAACAATGGTATGGAATAAGAAGTATAAGTTAACATGTTTTGTTTGGCTAGTCTTTTCAAAGTTTAAATATTAACTCAAGCGAGTAAATTTAAGGGCATCCTAATAAAGCGATCTAATTAGACATGCTCAGCTTGTGTAAGCTGTAGCGACTTTTCGATGACGTTGAAAACCAAAACAATTCTTTTAGTAACGCTTGAAGTACATAACTTTTGGTATGTATTAAAAAGCTCAGGCCGTTGGCTCCAAATGGTATTCAACATAATTTCTTCAAAAGGATATTCGTATATTCATATATTTTGATATCAAATACATTTTACTTTGTAAGATTACCATTAAAAAGTAATGGATACATATATTGTTATAAATGTTCAATGCTATAATATATATTTACAAAACTTACAAAATCTTAAATATTACAATAATTCTCGATGCAATGAATATGAAGAAAATATCTATACCATACTTTAGTTTATACACTGGAATCCCATGAATTTATTCTTTATATTTCAACCAATTTAGCTTATGAATAGACTTGGATCAAGTCAATGAGTTGTCCGAGTTCATCTATTGAACTTTGACATGCTGTATTTCTAGTAAACTATAGATATATATATATCAGCACTCATTAAATACCTGCCACAACTTATAAATGATGGTGAAAATACAAACACATTGAAGGGTTGAATAAGAGATGTATGAATGAATATCTAGCTATATATATTGATATATATATTGATATGATAAGATAATAAATTACCCTTGTACCTGGAATATGTTCTCTATAAGATTATCTTGATTTTAATACAACATATATTTTTACAAGCCAAGTAAACTGTGGATCAATTAATATGACATCTGGATTGGCTTATGCAGTATCGTATTTCCCGGTATTTTTTTATCAATCAGGCTATCTTTTACATCGATATACTATATAGGAAATTACTTTTAGAGTGGGTTTCTTTGGTAAGTTAAAGAGGAGTGTAATACAAAGTGGGGCTGAAAATAACGACTGGTTCACCAAAGAAGTGGCTGTGTAGTTTCGGAAACTCGGGCTTCTGAATATATTACTGGTTATTCAGCCATTTTGATGTAACTAGGATGGTAAAGATGTAACCAAAACAAGGCTGGGAACTATAACCATACATCTTTCAATGTAAATAGATGTCAACTAAACTTTTAAATGTTCTCCTTTAACCATCCTTTTTAAAAGATGAGTTTAAGAAGGTTGACCAAGACTTCATAAGAAATAAAATGTCAAACACAATTTTATATGACAATATGAGATGAAAGTCAAAGAGAAATAGAACGGTTTTGGTTGATGACTAAACATAATTCATTATAAATACCAAGTATTTTTTGTTCGTTTTATTCCAATCATCTTTCTACAAAAAATTTTATCAATCATGAAGCTTTATTTTGCCTTTCTCTTCATCTCTTTGGTGCTTGTTTTGGTCTATGCGGCTCCTACAACCCCAGATGATCCGTTGAATACAAACTGCTTCTCTCTTACCTACCCTGTCAATGGCACCGTCTGGGAAAATCCTGGAAGCCACAATTTTACCTGGATCACTTATGAAACCTGTGAAGGAGTATACAACGTCTACCTAATTCCCACAACTAAGGACGCAAACGGGGCCTATTTTTTGGGAGAGCCCTACAAGGCAATTGACCCAGTTGATCTCAGTATAGGATATAGTACTATTATCCTTGATATTGAAAAGCCTGTCGAAAAATATGTTTTTGTTATTGCTAAAGATAATGCAGAAAGCATGGACTATACTGATCTTGCAGTTGTAGATATTGTCTAGAATATTTAGTTTTATTATATTTGTTTGTCTATATGTAAATAAAATTTGAAGATATAATATATATATCAAACCCTTTCCACCAAGAGCCTCTAATGATAAATATATTAATGATTAGCGTTGAATATAATTAGGTGGCATTGGTCCATTCAATTGCGACCAAAATTAAGTTTCAATAGAATCTCAGAGACATTATTAGATTCTCTGGTTTATGGTTGGATATATATGTGTGTGTAAAATAATTGAAGAATATTATCAGGAATCTACACTCCCACCAAAAAAATCACCACAAAATTTGTTCAATTTCTAGTCCCAAAGGACTACATATCAACTTCTTTAACATGTATCTTCTGAACAAAGATAGCAAGTAGATTAAAACTTTAGTTTTATACTTTGGGTAATATATATTCTAATAAAATAATAAAAAAGGGATATTAATATATGGTGTGGCCATCACAAGTCTTTATAACTGCTCTTACTCTGTCAGGCGTACTTGCGACAAGAGTATATAGTACTTAAGAGTATAACCGCTCCCACTCCTGAAAGATACAGGTTTTGAGATTATTAGCATTGTTAATAAAGCCCTCCATCTCTTGAACTTTGGTTTTTAAATCATGCCAAATATGCTCGATCGGGTTGAGATCAGGACTTTGGGATGGCCAGTAGTCAAATCGCTTAATTTTTCATCGATTTTTCCACCATGTTGTGTAGGAGCCAGTATGGCAGCTAGCACAATATTCTTGGAATATGAAGATAGTATCATATTCATCATTTAATTTTTGATACCAAGGGTTGAATTCCTGGGACACACAGTTGTCATATACATCTTGATTTACAAACCCATCAAGTACGATTAGAGGCCCAAATCCTCCATCACCGAGACTTTTCCAAATTTCTTTATTCGAAGCATATGTCTATCTTGGAAGCGTTCTCTAGATCTACGAAGCACAGATGGGTTAGAATCATTGTCATTTACCATGAAACTAGATTCATCTGACCAAATAACCCTTCCCCAGTCCTCAACTGGCAAACTGGTCCTGGATCTTGCTCAACGAAGCCGATTCTTCTTCTGTTTAGGTGTCAGCATTGACTTAGACACTGGTATATAAAAAGAAAATCAATTTTCCCAAAGATATTTGATAACTGTCTTTCTACATACAATGACACCAGCAAGCCCCAAATTTTGCTGGTGATACCCATAACTCTCAAAAGGATGGCGCCTCACACTCAAACAAAGCGTAGTGTTATCTGTAGTACTAAGTTTTTTAGGTCTTCCTAACCTAGTCTTTGATGGTGTTGTGTTAGTTTCTTCCCAACTTTTGATGATGCTTTTAATCGTTGATTGAGGGATGCCTATAATCATTTTGCTCTCTCTTGAGGAATGTTTGGCCTTATGAAGAAAAATAATTCCTTCACAAAGAAACTCGGAAAACTCACGGCGAGCTGTAGTTTTTTCTCTAATTTTGGTTGATATGTGATGACCTTTTTGTCAGAGTGTATTACTTATCCTCTTACATTCACTAGAATAAAGAAATACATTATTTGTATGTCTTTGACAGCAGAGAGCTTCTACTGTAAATTATATTTTTATTCAAATTTAAAATAAGCAATATATTCTTACAGATATTGTTTTGCTAAATTAATTATTATAAAGCTAAACATGATTTTTTGAAAGAAAACAGTAAATGGTCTTTAATTTTAAAGTATAAAGTGATCATATTTATTAAATGTCATCAAGTGTATACAACATTAAAATCACATTAAAGGTAGGATATATTAAACTACAGTGATAACTGCATAATCTGTATCATCGATGTCTTCTCCGGTGCTCTTGGCAATAGTAACCACATACGTTCCTGCTGTTTCTTTATCAAGAATTATAGTGATATTTCCTGCCTTCATATCAATTGGTGTTTGATCAAAGTTTGGCATGCCCATGGCATATTCGCCATTTTCGTCTATGACAGTAGGAATCATGAAGGGATAGTATGTGCCTTTGCATTCTTCATAAATATTCCAAGAAATATTATAAGTTCCATGTGTATTCCAGACGGTGCCATTGACAGGATAGGTGAGGGAGAAGCAGTTTGTATTCACAGGAGCATCATAGGTTGTAGGAGCTGCATAGACCAAACCGAGCACCAAAGAGAGGAGGGCAAAGGCAAAAGAAAGCTTCATGATTGATAAGAACTTGAATAGAAGGATGATTGAAATAAAACGAACAGAAAACGCTTGGTATTTATAATGAATTATGTTTTAGTAATCAATCTTTTTTTTGTCTTTCTTTGCAGACTACTTTGTCATATAGAATTGTGCTTGACATTCGATTTATTTGGGAGTCTTAGCCGATCTTCTGAACCTCATCTGTCAGAAACGTTGGTGGGAACATTTTTTTGAAAGGCCAATTGATGTCTGTTCACATAGAAAGATGTATGCTCGGTTTAATTCACAGCCACGTTTTGGTTACAATTTTACTATTGTAGTTACTTCAAAGTGGCTTAATTCCTAGTGAGCTATTGAGAACTATCAGTGGCTGAAATTACACAGCCTCCTCTTGAGTGTAATAGTTGTTCTTTACAGCGCCACTTTGTATTACACTACTCTTTAACTTACTAAATAAACCCACTCAAAAATTAATTTCCTATATAGTATATCGGTATAAAGATATCTTGATAAAAATACTGAGTAAAGTCAATGTTGCCTAATGCAAACCAGACGACATATTAATTAACCTACATTTTACCTAATTTGTAAGCATATATGCTATATAAAAAGCAAGGTAATGTTTTGTAGAAGAAACAAGTTTTGTTATTTATTATTCGCTACATAGAAAATTAATTCTTTAGTATAATAAGTAAATTAAAAAGTGAAATATTGGTAGTATCAATACGCGTTGGGATTGTTGTATAGTGTATTTATCCAGGAAGTATATATATGTATGGTGCATTCTGACTTAGATATCAACTTTTTTACGCACTTTTCAAAAGCCTAAGACTTTTGCAAAAATAAATATATCAAAAATCTGAGCCGCGCGTTAGAAAGCCATAGAATTGATTAATGTATCCCACAGCTTCATTTTTAATTAAATGGCGTTAAAGAAAAGCCTTAGTGTTTTAAAGATATGCTGGTAAGCGACAATTACATAGCGGAGATCATAATTATATTTTGCAGTATGTCGGATGTTAAATATCATTATTTTTTACCTGCGGAGTTTTATCAAACGAAATTGAAACAAATTCGACAAAAGTCAATAGTTAAAGCTAAATGCACCATATTTAGTTTCAAAGTATTCTTATACAACAATATGTAACAACTGTGACAAATTATATCGCTCTTCAGGAAAGAATAAGAGAGTAAAAGCTATACGACTTCTTTGACAAAAGAAAAAAATAGGGTAGAAAAATGTTTATTCTTTATTTAATTTTTTTTTTTTTTTTAGTATTATATTGTTCTGCCGTCACGCAAGGCGTGCGGCTTCTAGATTGCCATTAATTGGACTTGGAGGAAAGGAATAATATAAAAGGACAATATAGGTGATAAAAAAGTAAGGAAAATAAGTAAAAGAAAGGAAAGAAAGAAAGAAAAAAAACTCCTTAAGCTAGTATAGCTCGCTGTCTCTCTATAGTACTGGAGGCCTTTGTAGCCACTACTCCAGGAAGAAAAGGCTGATTATCAAAGACAAACTTCCAATGGGCATTCCAAATTGCCTTGGCTGTTATAACCACCAGCAAAATCTGAGTATCCCGAGTGGGAGAAGCAGAGGGGAGTTGACAGGATGTCAGCATCTGCCGAACATCATCCAGGGTCCAGCTCCGGCAGAAACGAGAGAGGACTACGTTCCACACCGGGCGTTTCTTAGGACAGAAGAAGAGGAAATGGTCTTGGTCTTCGGTGTCGGTGGAGCACACCAAGCACATGGGGTCAGAGACGGTGTGAGGCATGATGTTGTGGATGGCCAGTCGGGTAGGAATCCGCTTCCATATCACTTTCCACCACAAAGTGCGACAATGGTGTGGAATAACCAGGGACCAAAAACGACGCCAACGGACAGGAGGGAGAAGTGGCGGAGGTGGGGACGGACGAAGATGCCGGCGCAGTGATCCTGTGGATGCTTTGCCCAAAGGGCGTTTGTCTAAAAGGACCACGGAGAGAAGAGAAGAGAGACCAGGCGGAGGAGGTGAGGTGGGAGACGGGAGTTGAAGACACGGAAGAAACCAAGGACAATAGACCATTCTACCAGCATCGATCTTGCTGAAGAATTGGCCAATACGGTTCCGTGCTCTTGGGCGATCGCCACGAAGTCGTGGACAGAGACGTCCATCATCATCTACCAGAAAGGCATCCGAGACAAGAAGTGACTTGAGATTCATTTCCGGAGAAACGAATGGCGGGACAAAAGTCCAAACAGAAGCCAGGGGAACTCAAGAACCACCAAAGGTGCTACACTGAGTGTGGGAGGAAGAGCATTGGGAAGTAGACGAGAGCAGGCACGGTGAATTGGCAGTAGGGAACTGGGGCAACTCACAGTACTACAGGGAAACAGCAGAGCTATACTAGCAGAAGGAGAACGAAAGTGAAGAGGAAGTAAAAATTCTAAATAAGGTAATAAAAAGGAAGAAGATCGAGAAAACGATCGAGAACGCAAAATGGGAAGAATCCATCGCAGTTGGAGAGCACGCTGTTGGTGATCAGGATCCAAAAGACCCAAACCCCCAGACTTGCGTGGTAGGCAAAGAAGAGGCCAACCAGGGCTGCCAAAACCAAGGTGGAGAAAAGAACGAACATGCTTGCGTATAGCAGCGAAGAAAGAGAGAGGGGCAGGGGTCACATAGAGGACATGCCATATGGAGCTCAAGAGAAGAGAGTTGGCAACAATACTCTTACCGCGCACTGACAAGCCTCTTGCAGAGAGCATAGTGCAGTGGCGTTCGAGTTTGGCAAGGAGGGCAGCACGGAAAGATTCTAGTTGGGCAGGGTGAGAGCTAAGTGGGAAACCCAGATAACGGATGGCATTAGCCTCATGGCAATCATGGCGGGTGGTAATATTGGCAGCATCCAGAACAGGACCCCAATCGGGATGGAAATGCCCAGAGAGAGCAACAGCAACTGTCTTGTTCAGATTGACCTTTGCATTCGAGGCCAGCCCGAAAGTGCGCAGAATCGACAAGACGGTGCTCATCTCAGAGGGAGAGGACAAGAACAACAGAAGATCATCAGCGTAAGCCAGAAGCTTCAGAGGTGGCGGAGAAAGAGGCGGTGTAGAGGAGGAGAGGTGGGAGGGAACCAAGAAGCGGAATCCACAAAGGGACGGAGAGGCAAGGAGGGAACGAAGGAGAGGCTCAAAGGCAATGTTGAACAAAAGTGGCGAGAGCGGGTCACCCTGTCGAAGCCCACGACCTTGCTCAAAGGAGGACGAGATATGGCCATTGACATTGACATGGATCTGAGTCGAGAAGAAGAGGGCGCAAACAGAGTCAATGAACATGGTAGGTAAACCTAACCGTGACATGACCAGACGAAGGTAAGTGGGATGGACCCGATCGTAAGCTTTCTCTTGGTCCAGAAGGAGACCGACTCCAGGATCCTTGGTGAGTTGGGCATGGGACATAGCCAGCCGAGTCAAAAGTCCATTGTCCGCAATGAAGCGGTCAGCCATGAAGCCCGTTTGGAATGGGGTGATCAGAGGGCCTATGCAACATCTTAGACGGGATGTGAGCATCTTGGTGAAGAGTTTAGCGTCGCAGTTGATGAGGGAGATTGGGCGCCAGTTCCGAAGAGAAGTCAGGTCACCAGCCTTGGGAAGCAAGACCAAAACTGTTTCCAGCCACGAAGGGGGGAAAACACCACAGAGGGCATCCTGATACACCTCAACAGCAAGGGACTGGATGGTGGGGTGAGCAAGTAAGCGCGACCACAAAGGGTACGGCAGGCCATCCATGCCAGGGCTGGAGTTGTTCGGGGTAGTCTTAAGCACAGACTTGAGTTCGTCCAGCGTCACTTTAAAGGTCAAAGGAGCGGAGTCTTCGGAAGAAAGACTTGTAGAAGGAGGGATGTGGTCGATGAGGGAGTGAGCGGCCGAGAGGTCAATGGCTTCTTGAGAGTATAGGGACTGGTAAAATGAGCGTGTGTGGCCAAGCAGGTCTGCTGGCGAGGTGAAGGTGGTGGAGGTGTCGGGGTCAACGAGAGTGGTGATGGACTTGGCAGCAGAGCGTTGCTTGAGTACTCGGAAGAAATATTTGGACGATGTCTCGCCTTCTTCACACCACTTGGCACCAGATCGGGCTGCTAGGGTGGAGGCACGAGTTAGCTGAATCGAGGCCAGCTCAGATTCGACGGAGGAGAGTTGAGGTGAGGATGAAGATCCTGAGAGCTCATTGCGGAGGCGGTGGAGGCGACGCTCTTGGGAACGGAGGCGACGTTGGACTTTTTGCCATAAGTGAGCGATAATTGCTTGACAGCCTGCTTGAGACAATCCCAACGGATCCCAGGGGAAGCATCTTTGGGAAAGATTGGCTTGCCTTATCCAAAAGATCAGTCAAGATAGTGTCAAATTCGTCGTGAAAAAGGTACTGGGTGTTGAAACGCCAGACCCCAGGTCCAGATGGGCGAGAGAGAGGAATGGAGACAGCGAGAAGACAGTGGTCAGTCCAAGAAGGATTGATGAAACTGACTTCGGGTGATTCGGTGGGGATGGAGGAAGGGCGGAAGAGGTAGTCGATACATGTACGGGTTCGGGAACTATGGAAGGTAGGGATAGGGGAAGAGGCGGAATTAGTGATAGCATCGATACAATTACCTTGGAGGTAGCCTTGCCAGTCTGCAGGATGGCTTCGACGTTGATGGAGATTGCAGTTAAAGTCGCCCAAGACAAAGGCAGGAAGTGAAGGGATGAGGGAAGGGAGAAGGGTGGCAAGAGAAGAAAAGAAAGTGCGCCGCTGGGCAGGGATATTGGGAGCATAAAGAACAACAACAGCAAAAGGATCAATGCGTTGATCAGTATGTGTAACCTTTACAACTAGTGCACGGTCATCTGGTGACACGTACAATTGTTCAAGGTGGAGAAGGGGATCGAAAGATATAAGGCCACAGTGCGAAGTCCAAAGACTTGCCTGGGCTTGGAAGAGAAGGTGCATTGTGGAATGATGGGAAGGAAGGAGATGGGTCTCTTGTAGAGCAAGTAAGGAAAGTAAGGGAGAGAAGGAGCGGAGGTGACGGATAAAGAGACGTTTGGGGGATTGCGGATTAGTGATGGTAGATAGGAGACCTCGAGCATTCAAGGTTCCTAAGCGGATAGACTGTACAGTCATTTATGAAGATGGTTGGCCAGACTGACCAGAGGGAGAGTCAAGTTCTTCCATAGGCGTATTGCCGTCAAGATCAGTGAAGGGCTTATTACCCTGGGCATGTGCCTGGACGGAGAGGTCAAGCAAGGACTGGCGGAATTCGTCATCTGTGATGACGGGCCGGGAGACACCGTCCTCAGGAAGGGCAATGCCTCGAGCGGCAAACGAGTACTTGCTGGCAGAAGTACCTTGACCACTGGGATCATACATTGGGATGTCAATGTCATCACCAATGGGGGCAGGGGATCGATTGGATCCAGCCTTGGACCGAGTGGTCATCACCGACAAGGATCGGCGACGAATGGGCTTGGGAGCCGGAGAAATGGGAGCAGGAGGTGTAGTGTTCGTCGTCGATCTGACAACAACACTGGGAGGAGATGGGGGAGTGTTGGTAGCAGCCTGGAGAGCACGGAGAGCTTCTGCTTCAGCAATCTCCAACTGGATTTGCTCTTGCTGAAGACGCTCGGCCTCAATGGTGTCGGGATGGGCAGGACAGTCTCTGCTGACCATCTCGTGGCCCAAGACACCACAACGCTTACAGCGGGGTGTACGAGAGGGACGCTTCGTACATGCACGCAGGAAGTGACCTTCCTCACGGCAATACCCGCACACGGGTGGAATATCCTTGGAACGCAGCTCCACTGCGCAGGAAATGGATCCTTCCAAATGAAGACGGCTGGGAAGGGGTTTGGGTGTGTCTAACCCAGATGTGTCCAGAAGGACGGTAGCTTCACCACGGAAAGTTCCACGGTGGGAGACGTAGGCACGCAATTGGACAACCTTTCCATACGACTGGAAAGCCTCTTCGATCGGTGCGAGAAGATCAGTTTTGGGATCGCAGGTACTGATGCGATACATGTTAACCTTCACAATATGACTATTGGAAGGCAAACTTGGAGAGGCAACGATTCTGGTGCTCTGAAACACCAGGCCGTCGGAGATGGCTTTCACCCGAGTGGCAGGTTCGATGAAAAGGGCCTCTGCCAAAAGGTCCTTGGAACGAGTGTAACGCAAGGTCAACGAGGTCATCTGGCCAATATTGTCAGAGAGGACATCATCTACTGCGTTGGCAGGAACGAGTTTACCGAGATTGAACAAAACGCTCGATGGATGGATGGTGCTGGCCCAAGCAGCAGATGCTGGATTCACGGAGAGACTCTGGTCAAAACCAGGTGCGGTGAAGATATGAAGAGACTTGTTCTTCGGACGGGATGGTGTGCTCTGTGCACGGATTGCTGGTCGTTGTACCTGCCATGGGTTGACAGTACTGCCCTGTGAGTTCGATCCCTCAGGGGTACTCATACTATTTCTTATTTTGGGGATTTGTGTCGGTAGAATATTTATCCGCACAAAACAATTCTTTAGCTGTGAAACCGTGTGATTCTTTATTTAATAGCGACTTGCTGACTATTTATATGAAAATTTTTAAAAATGGATTTGTTAATTATATTTGAATAAAGGCAAGTATAATTTCAGGCTGTTTTTGAAGAGGGGTGGTGTGGATTCAGAAAATAGAAGAGGACTTGAATTTGGGAGAGTTCTTGAAAGAAGGAAAATGCGAACTTGTGGTGGACAACGGGCGACAAGACAATCATATGCTTGACAATATATTCCTAAATTAACTGCATATATGTATTAAGAATAAGATCAATGTAAAGATGTGTTTTTCATTCACATACTGTAATGGATCTTGCAATCGTTCAATATTTTTATAGTATCCCTGTGTTTATTGAGAGACCTTTACAAGAGCTATATTTGAATTATCATTATTGATTGCATTTCTGTCGGGACCTATGGCAAATACATATATTCCTTCTTTTACACTATCACTCATGGCTATTTTGGCTCTTCCTAAAGAAATGTCAACCAGACTATTCCCAAACTGAGGATCTTCATAAATATTGTTTCCATCAACGTCTTGCGTAACTTTAACCATGGAAACATAGTATATTTCTTGGCATTCTCCAGTAATTTTCCAGGTAATATCATATGCGCCCAAAGTCTTCCATTCGGTATTGTTGGTAGGGTAAATAAGATCGAAGCATTTTTGACTTTGGGTCCCACCATCTCTCTCCGAAAGAATGGTATAAGAAGGATATGCGTGAATGATGCCCAAGATCATGGCCATAAGTGATAATATACAACAGTATTTCATGGTAGATATGCCGTAGAAAATAGAAAACAAAAGATGGTATAAATGCACCATTCAATAGAATTAAAAACAGTATTTATAAATACGTTTTGATCAAGAGAGTAATTGTTGTAGTATTTCTTTTAATGAATTTTCATTGTATTGAGTTTCTGAGACTCATTTTGAACCAATAAGTCATAAAATCATTTTTATCTATGGCTTAAATCCAAAGCCTGAAAACTTTGAATATAGGCAAATAATTATCTGGAATACCAAAGAAATGCCCAATAAAACATATCATTGATTATATGGTACTTATAATAAACGGTACAATAAAAACAAGAATGCTCCTTTATAATTTATTTACTCATTAAACTCAAATACCAAAGAACCTAGTTTAGAAATCTCAAGGAGCAATAATAAAGACTGTATATTTGACATCAGATACTTTACAGCTTTATTGAATATGTAAAATAGGTGCAAAAATATCTTTAGCTTGTAGAGTAACACACTTTACTTTATCCTAAGAAATCTCGATCATGAAACAAAGAAAGATATGTCTTTATTGGTCTGTTTAATACCACCCAAGATTATATATTATAAAATGTTTTACCTGAAATGCTATTTTATTTTTTTATGGAAAAAAAAAGAATTAAGTGTTGCTTTCTAAACCATCAAACATAAATTTGTTAATTTAATAGTCTTGAGATACACAGGAATCCATCCAAATAAAACGTCTAAATGAATCAGAATACTTTGATACATCCTTGTAAAAGTCCATATACAATCTGGCTAAACATTATCTTGAAAAATAAGGGTTTTGTAATTGAAAAAAAAAATACATTAAATTATGGTCCACTCTGGAAAATCTAGTTAGAATTCCCTGAATAGCGGACTCATTAAATACTATAAAAAATATCTTTGATTATATTTGTACCAAGCTCGCCTATTATTAAAGTGCCTGAATATTATTATTTTTTGGTGCAATACAGAGAGTAACAGCTATTATCTTGACAACCATAATATCTCCCTGGATCAAATAAAAACTCTCAAAGCCAAAAAACCAATCTCGAAAACTTAGACAAAAATAATTTATACATGTGTTTAAAATAATATTAATCAGAAAGTATATAATATAATACAGGCGTGAATAACTACTCTACCTTGGCCTCACTATCGTCTACAGAGAAACTCCATAGTGGCCATTTTGTTGGTAATAAAGAGGTTAGTTTTATATTCTCTGACTCGGAATCTAATTGGGAATTCCGTCTAGCCAAGCCAATTTCACGATAAAGACATTCTACAGCCGTTTTTACACCATTTTCCTAAACAGAAACAGAAAAATATTAAGTATACTCCTTTGAAATAATAATCGGTTTATATAATTCAATTCTTACCGCCCGAATAGTCTCTCCGATAGACTTTGCCCTGGCGATAATGCTAGAAGAACTGGTGATAGTCACTAATGCATCTGATAGCTTGCCGACTGTCAGTTTTGAAATGCATACACCAATTCCAAGCTCTTCTACTCGTTGACCCCAGAAACGCTGGTCTCCAAAGAACGGCTTGATTACTGTAGGAAGACCAGCTCTGAACCCAGCCGCAGTTGTACCTGCGCCTCCATGATGAACAACACCTTGGATTTGAGGGAATAACCAATCATGAGGAACAGAGGATACATTGAATATTGTATCTGGGTATTGATTCAAGATTTCATCGGGTATATCAACCTTGGCAGACGCTTCATTCAACTCTTCACCCTTGGACCGAGCAGACCAACCTTTGCTAATGATTGCTCTGACATCTGCTTCAAGTACGGCATCAATAAGGGTTTTACTGAGGCTTTCAGGATCGGGAACAATGATAGATCCAAAGCCAATATAGACTATAGGTCGTGGATCTTCTCTCTTGAGAAAAGCAACAAGA
This sequence comes from Phycomyces nitens, assembly GCA_022702545.1. NCBI lineage: Eukaryota > Fungi > Mucoromycota > Mucoromycetes > Mucorales > Phycomycetaceae > Phycomyces > Phycomyces nitens. Next base: position 1,288,285 of record JAHRBC010000001.1, read on the forward strand.
GCTTCATCAGGTTTCCAGGATTGGTACGGGTTGTCAAGAAACCAATAGCCAGTGACATGTACATAATCAGGCCAATCTCTGGGTGGAGATACGATGGTTGCACTAAAGGAGTAAATATGCGGCACACGCCAAAGAGCAAGTCTATCGAGTGTTGTGGATTGTAGCTGAAGTTTTGTACGCCTGAAACGATTGATGTATCTGTGAGTACCAGCCCACAGGGCCATTTCAATGACAGAGTAAGTCATGTCATTATAGATTCGGCCAGGAGTAGAGGTTTGGATAGCGAATGGGTGTGGGAAGCGAGTTGTCTGAGACCATGGAAAGGGCATTGATCTGAAATAAGGTATTCCTAAATAAATGAATTCATAGTGTTAATTTCATTGGATTGGAGACAATTTGGCTTGATATTTATGAACTGTATAGCTAAAATACGCACCTAGCTTTTCTGCAAAATGAATACCAACCATCACACTTGGGCTCTCTATCAAAAGATCTGTGCCCTGACAAGCATCCCAAGCAGTTTCCAATAGAGTCTCGAACCAACCATAAAACTATAACCAATGATTGGGATTATTGTCTAGACAGAATCCGGTACAAATTAACCAAACTTACAAACGAAAGACCTTCACGTATAAAGGCAACCGACAAGAAATTATTGTCGATACACAGTTTCTAGATTATGGTTGAGTATATTTTCTAGCTTGAATTTTTCTTTTATTCTTACCATCAACTCGCCTGGATCTCCTCCAACTGATCGAAACTCGATACCATGACCCTCTACCCAGTCCCTGTATTCTGCATGGGATGCAATCCGACATTTGTGACCGTCCAACATCAGTTGTTTGCACAGTGCAATATAGGGTTGGACATCACCCCGAGAACCAATCGTTAGACATGTAACATGCATAGGTTTAGGTGATTTGTAATGTGTTTCAACTTTGTCAGTCTTGAGGGAGGATAGTAAGGGTGGACCATCTAATTTTGGCCAAAAAAAAAAGTAAAAAAGCCGTCAGATGAGCGGGATAGAGAGAATTAATAGAAAGAGAGAGAGAGGAAGCCTACTATATTTTTCTGGAAGAAGTACATGCTCTTGAGACTTTGAAAGAATATCTGCCAGGGTAAGAGGGTATGTGTGGATAGAGATTGGTTTCTGAGGATCTGTTTTATCTGAAGTTCTCAAGAGCCACTGTAGGTAAAGGACAGCATAGCACCTATCACGCAAGTCTCGGGCAGAAAACTCAAAGCATACCTTGTAACCAAGAGTTTAATTGAATGGTAAATATTTACTGGCATTACGCCAAAAGGGATTGAAATACCTCTTCTTGGATATTCTTAAACGTTATGCCGAGACCAAAGAAAATATAATATCCTCTGCTTTTTAGACGTCGAATGTTTACAATGTCTTGACTTGGAACAATAAGCTACAGATGAGGAAATAAATACAGAGCCATATGATTCCATGGTTACCTTTTGACGGCCGGCAAGTATTCTCGAATGAAAACAGACATAGTTTTCTGTCAACTGGATCTTTCCGTAATACGGCAATATTTTCCACAATGCTGTACTAAACACTATATGTTTATTGTTATGAGGGCTGTGATTTGATTACACAAGCACAAAGATAACTTACCCGCTACGACCGGCTCTGTTGTACCCAGCATAGGGAAATGTGCCACCAATTGCTTGTTCATCTTTGCTTGTTCATCTTGGTCTTCTTTTCTGATTTGGATTATGAGATCCGATCCATTGCCATAATTACCACTCGGTCTATTCCTTTTCTGAAACGCTGACAGAAAGGCAAGGCTAATCCATGCTGACGACCCAGATTTGTTCTTATACAAGTGGGCTACAACCTGTTCGGTCATATCTTCTGGGGTGCTGCCGGGATCAGGGGTCGGTCCTGGCGAGGGATCTGAGGCTCGGTGGGAGCGGACAGCCCTCTTTTCTTCTTCAGGTTCCTTTTCATCGGCCAGTCCAAAGGGCCTGAGAGCAAAATTGCGGATAGAATTGATCGAACTGCTCCTGAACCTGCCTGCCTTTTTTGAAGGTAACCGAGGGGACAGTATTGAGGCTTTGGGTATAGTTTCAGGAAGGGACTCAGCCAAGGGTGGTGGGGGTTGAGAGATATTTGCAGGGCAAATTATGGACTGCGGGTCCTGTTTCCGTCCCGAATGTATTGCCTCTGATACAGCACGTGGTATCTTTGAAAGGGTATTGTGAACCTCATGTGTAATGGAGCGTGGTGGGGCCGCGTCTGCGGCACAACTAGAAGCACTTTCGACGGCAAGGGTTTTGGGGGGTGGGCTAGAGAAGATTGAAAATTCTGCTGTTGAAAAATCAGAGTATTGGCTCCGCAACAAGGCCATTGGGCTTGTAAAGGCGCCCATCAACAAGGCGAGTACAGAAGAAGGTGTTGAACCATTTCCGGGATTAACGTTCTCAAGATCGCCCAAATCTTCCTCTTTTGGCTCATTTACTTCCAACCGTTGGATCCCCTTTTCGGTCTGCCACAAATTGCGCAGAGTATTCACAACTATGCTGATGTTGGGAAAAAACGCAAAAAAGTACTAGCCTCAGGAATTAAGTAAGCTTTTCTTGGACAATACAAGGATTTCTTTTCTAACCTCATCGCTCTGATCGCCCATATCATCAAGATCTGCAAACTTGATATTCAAATAATCCACAAATTCAAAGGCTTGAACCTGCTCAATCTGAGTGATCTTTGCCAATGGTATAACAATTCGAACCGTGCTCCCTGTATTCTTGGCCATAAACACGGCTCTCTGCAACTCTTCAAGCCTAATAGAAATCCAGACATTATTACCTTGTATCAATCCCACAACGACTAGAATACTTGCCATTCCTTCTGAGACACATCAGAGTCGGCATGCAGCTCGTACCGCCGGCTGTCTGTGGCCAATGTGATGGCAAGTGGCTTTGTTGGCGAGTCTTCTACCTGGGTGACTTGTTCGAGGTGAATGATGCCCAGAGGTGTGTACTTTGTCTCGGCTGATTCATACCATGAAAGCACATGGTTGCGTAACTCAAAATAAAAGCGCGTCAATCGAGGCGATGTCCGATGCTTCTTCTTGGACATATAGCCTGTCTTTTGGGCCTAGAGGTACAAAAGACATGTAAGCAATATGTCTAGCCCAGACAAATCAGAATCTTACATCTTTTCCAGGCAAGGTAGCATAGAAGCAGACATGCTTATCAGTCAAGAAAATAAAGCCAGGCAATGTTACCAACCGAACAAGATAGCATGGAAATTCTTGGTAGATGTGTGAACTGTTAGTAAACAGACACTTTTTCTTTATTTGTCTCTTTGTTTTTGCCTTTGCCTTTGCCTTTCTCTATCACTTTGATCCCATAATCTTACCACCCATCCATCGTTCAAGCGGCGATAGTTCAAACGCAGACATCATCTCTGCCACGGCAGAGGTGTTGCCAAGAGGCCTTCCAATAGACATTTCCGAGAGAGTGCGTTTCTGGATTGGTCTAGGAACCCCCAGAGAGTCTGGGTCGGCTACAGTGTTTGCACTGGAAAAATAAATTTCTTTAGTGGTTGGAATGAGAATCGACATTGTGAGATTGTACCTTGAGGTTGTATTCATTAATGTTCGAAATGAGTTTGTCGAAAAAAAGCAATATAAGAAATCAATGTGTATATAATTTATATATAAATGTATATATATATTTCTAATTCAACCCTAAAGCGTACTCCAGATGCTTGCCAGTCCCACCTAAAAGTAATATAAAATAATACAATAAGGAATACATTGGCAACGTTTGCCTCATTACAAACTGTCAATGGAATAGTGTGACTCTCGGGTCGATAAATCTACCGAATTGTCCTACGCATGAAACCCAACCCTAATTATCCACAGACCATTTATTTCATTTTCATTTTTATTGCTAATGTTATTATTATGATTGAATATTTAAATGCAGTGTATATGCAAAAAAAAAGAAAAGGGGCCTATACATATATGTAGCTTCATGAAGTAGACATTTTTTTTTGAAAAAGGAAAAAGAGAGAATATATATGAGAGGAATCGAGATTGGGGAGGGAAAATAAAGGGTAAATAATATAATTCGTTTTCTCAAGTGTAGCGAGTAAAGTCCAGCAAGGCCTCTAGACTGATTCCTTCCTTTGGCTTGGTTGAAGATGCCGAGGGCGTTGTAGGCGCAGACGTGTTTCCAGTCGCTCTGTCTCTCACACGCCTAATGTGTCTCAATCGCTCTCGCCAGTGGGCTACATACTCTCGCTTTCCATTGGCACCAGATTGAACCTGGGCAAATATGTTGGCATGCAATGCGACTTGTCGAACAAACCCGGGAAGTGAATGAGCCGAAATTAATTTTGGTTCGGTAATCGGTCCAATATCTGGCATGTCCGGCCGTCTCTGTAGTTCCACTCTAAAGAACGAGTTCTCGGCACCCCACAGGGCTTGTGTTGCCATGGTTTCTGTAGAGATAGAATGGGGAGAGACTACGATGTTTACAAAGTTGAATTGGCCAGGAAGTGTATTGAATGCATAGTCCGCTCCAGAGTCATTATAGACAATCGACACATAGTCATTTCCAATGTGTCTCTTCTTGGCACTACACTGAGGATCTCGTTCGAGGTTGGTAGGCATCATTGTAGCCACGTGAAATATCATCTCAGTAACATCATCCTTCCAAAAGTACGCATGTCTACCGTCAATATCCATCTCACGGTCTAATCCACCCGTATTGCCTGCCTTTCCACGAAGACGTTCAATTGTACCTAATCCGTGAAGGAACTTGATATAGTCTGGAGATCCAATGGTATTGGCCAGGATATCAACCTCATGATTTTGTCCAGGCCCTACATACAGTACACCGACCTTGTGGAAATCAACCACAGGTATACGGTCAAGGGTTGCTAGGGTACGCAAGGTGGCATCATCATCAGGTAGTGGTGGCGGCGCCTCAACAAGGCGGGTAATATCTGGGTAATTATAAAGTTGGAGGTATACCAGACCAGGATCAAGCAATTGGTCTGCTTTTCGAAGATTGTTGACCGGATGAGACGAGCTCTGAGGATCAGACATGATTTCCTTGATCATCAAGCCTCTTCTTTCTTCTGCTTCTGATTGAAACAGGACAGGTTCTTTATCGGCATGTGGTGGTCTTGAACTCGTGGATCCATTGTCTCCGAGAGTTTTTTGAGAAACAGATCCCCGTCTATATGAAAAGTCTGGACTAGCCATCATACTCTCAGGTTCCTGTACAGGTCCCATTGACGCACTTCCAGATCTAGAAAGAGGCAGAGAATGGTTTGCAGCAGTCTGTTCAGATTGGCGACGTGAATGGGGTTGGGTTGGAGTCGTCTTTGGGTCCTCATCCCGGGTGTCTTCAAAAGTAATTCCCAGAGCATCTTCATCAAGCTTTGATTTCCACCCCTCGTCAAGAGGTCTTGATTCAATATCTGGCTGACATTGCATCATCAGCAAAGCAGGCAAAGTCTTGTAGTCAACTTGGTCCGTTTTAATCTTGTTTTCAATATTGCACATCATAGAAAAGGTACCCGAGGGTCGACGAATCGTTACCTCTACCCAACCTGTGACCTTGGCCGTCTTGAGGGTAAGAAGCGTATGACCATAGACCCATGTTCGACTGTTCTTAGTTCCAGACGACTCTCCTATCAGTACTTTTGAAACAAGGGATTTTGTAGGCGAAAGGCTGACGTCTGAGAAGCTGAACCGAGAAAGCATATCAATACAAGTAAACGTCTGCTCGTCAATCGGACGTCCAAGAGGATTTCCACCCAACAAACGTTGTATTATAAAAGGCACATGCTTACGGCGTTCTCTGAGAGGCATGGCAGTGAACCAGATTGTGATTACCAGATAAGCCATAATGAGCACATACTGAGCCATTGCACTCTGATGCTGTTGAGGCTCCTTGGATTGGAGAGGTGTAGACGGTGCACTGACCGGAAGAGGAGACCCAATCATGGGCGAATTGGCTGGCGTGGAGGTCACTGACTGAGACTGGGTAACAGTGTGTGAATATTGAAGGTAGTTGAGGGCAATGGCAAACACCGGCTTGTACATATCGCTGGTAAAGTTGGAATATAGATTGGGCAGTCTTGCCAAGGCAGACAGGAACTCGAGGATATGGAGAGATACACTGCTGACAGAAATAATCTGGGACATCTTTTGGAGGATTTCATTGATCATCTTGGCTATCGACAGAGGCAGTTCATGGCAGCACAAATTGAGGGCATTGATACATGGCTTCGTTGACGCAGTAACGTGTGTTATGCCAATGTAGAATGCATAGACAATTTCATCCTGGTCTTGTTTGCTGAACACACGGCGATAGGATACCAGGATTGTCAAGATGTCATAGGCATAGCGGTTGAGGTCGTTTCGTTTGACAGTTGGTGGTAAGGCGCTCACATTCTCAAGGAACTTGCGGGTGCTGATCCACTTTACAACAGCCCTTCTCAATTTATGGATCTGAAGTGTAGCACCACAGAAAAGATGCTTGTTTGCCAACTGGATAGGAAGCCGTTTCAGGACAAACAATACAATTTCCCAGTCAGAACTTTGTGAGATAACCTTGATGTAGGCTTTGAGTGCTTCATCAATAGGGAGGGCAATACCGGTATTTGGATCAGTATGTTCATCGACATGAGACAAGACGGTTGGACTAGGCTGCATCTTTACAGGAGCCTGGATTATAGCGGGTCCTAGCATTCTTCCAGACTTTTCTTCTGGTTTTCGTCTCTCTCGTTCTCTGCGTACCATAATAGCCGTAGGATCATTGAGGTCATCTAAGGACATAGTATCAGTCTTGATGTAGAAACACTTTCTGTATAGTTGGCTTACCTTCTTGAATCACATAGATTCGGTGGTTTGGAGGGCATCGAAGACGGAGGAGTAAATCTAGTGCCATAAGCTTGACACCACCCGAAGGACACATTGCATCATCACTACCGTTTGCCGATTCAGTAATCACCTTGAAGACCTTTTCACAAGCCTCACTCTCGCCGTATAGCAGCCGTTCAAAGATTGTGATCAGTCCATTCATGGCCGAAAGTCCCATACACGCAGTCTGCTCTTGTTTGCTAAAAGGAATCATAGGACTGACTGCGGGTGAAACGGATGTGCTCCTAGGAAGAGGTATCAGTGGAGAGTGTAGTCGATGGGTTGTAGGATGGGATTGGCTGTGCGATCTTCGTAGACCAGCCAGAGCTGCGTCTTCCTTGAGAGATTGGACCTGGGTCTTGGGCTCCCGGAAGCATTTGCAGCGAGCACACTCGCCCAGGAGTTCTAGCATTGTATCAAAGCAAGCCTTGTCACGACAATCGTGAAGAGCATCCACCAAAAGATCCACGGCACCTTGACGGATGTCTGTATCTAGCTCATGGGCCATCTTGGTCATCATGGGGATAATCACCTTGGTATACATTTCTTCGGGATAAAAATCTCTTGCAGATTCATAAACATGCTTAACAATCAAGAGAGTGCGCTCACGGATGACGTGCGAAACAGTGATAGGTACCAGAAAGGTCTCGATAACATCAAGAAGGAGTGAGAGCCAGTTCTCGGCTGATGGCAACAATACATGTTCGGTCTCGTAGTAGGTCAGTAGAATACCAGCCAGGTTCTCTGAAACGACGTGCCGGATAATATACAGTGTTTTCATGAAACGTGCGACAGGACCAAGATACCTTTTGGTGGCGAATTGGCCGTGGATTCGACTGATGAACCGTACAAACTGATAAATAGGGTCAAGTCTATCCGCATTTTCATCTACCACAGGGTATTCAAGCATATCTTTGAGTGGACTATCGAGCTTGAGGACATATTCCGTGCAGTTATCGATACAATCCCAAATAACCTCCCAGTCGAGCAATCCCAGCTTGTTTTCAGGATTCTCTATTAGCAATATGAGACTGGACAAGACAGAAGCACACATTAGCCCATTCTGCTGGAGAGTAGCCCTTCTGAGATACATGAGTAGAACTGTGTCTGAGACCATGTAGGTTTCTGCCCCTGTTCTGGCTTTCTGGCCCCAAGCCGCCTCACTTAGGAGTTGAATAGCACCTTGGGCAAGTACTGGATTAGCTGGCGAGTCAAGGAACTTGCAGAGTGTCAGAATAGAACTGTGAGCACAATGAGACCGCAAAAGATTCATGAATATAGACCAGACAGAGAGTGGGCCAGTCGGGAGTACTTCTTCTGGTAGGACTGTAGACTCGCAAAGGATCTCCAAAAATGTCTTGAGGGCTTCGAATGGCACAAACCGGTAACGTACCACAACATCTGTAAATGTTAGACAGGCCTGTATGTCTTTTGGATGATGGGACAGCTGGAAGGCTCTTCGTACGGCTTTTATCATATCGGCTACCTCAGTCTCTTCAAACATAGCAAAGTTGAATTTTCCTGTTAGGGTCAAGAGCTGAAGAATGTCGCTAAGATAGTCAATAGGCACGGACTTTGGTGATGGGCCTGATGCTCTTGAGAGGGCCATGTCGATCCAGGTCATTAGGAGTTTAGCGATATTTTTCTCAAACCCAGAGATGTCTCGACCTCCTTTGCATAAAGCATACAGGACATTGTACATGTCAACAAAGTCTTCCCAATGTTCGCGACTCTTGAGAGCGCTATAGAATGTAACACGCGCCATGCCTAGGTCATCATATTGACCATGAATGCAAGCCAACATGAACTCAAACACTGTGTGGCGTGCATCCCTGGGCATGGGGTCTTCAAGAATGTCTTGAGCTGCGAAAAATATATTTTCAAGGTGCGAGAACTTATAATTCTTACAGAGCTCTGATAGAGCCTTTAGATGTCTACAACGCACTTGGAGTGGTTGTCCATCCGACAAAAGAGGTAGGACCGGGCGTGCATCGAGGGGTGTAGAAGGATCAACATCGGTCAGATTAAGACAGGATTCCACAGAGAAAGAGGATGCCCGTGGTCGAATAAGGTTGCTAAGCCAGCGATTCGATACAGAAGCAGGCTGCTTGTTCGACAAAGACATGTGGTTGGAAAGAAGGTCTTTCTTTTCGTTTTTCTTTCTTATGGTTTGTAAGACAAGTAAAAACAAGTGTTCTTGGGCACTCAGCACAGAGAAAGGGTCGGTGTGCTGTGACCGTAAATCTGAAAAAGGAAAAGGAAAGAGCTTGGAGTTTCGGAGCAATTGAAAGCAAGTTAAAAAGTTCTTGTCATTCAATGTTTTAGGCTACTTTGATGGGTCTACCGGGCATTTATGATCAAAATTATGTTTATTGTATAATAACCACAATGGCCAGGTAGCTTTCCTATGCCTTGAAGCCTTGATTTCTGATTTCATCAGGCCACAATAAAAAAAATGACATTTTCTTCTTCTTTTAAAGGTGGTTTGATCAAGTTAATTTATATGTTGAGTTATTATAGCCGATAGGACCAGCTCAAGTGGCCTACAGTATTGGAATCAAGGACACTGTATAAATGTGTATAATATGAAACAAAACTGTCTGACATATTGCTTGGAACTGTCAGGAGGTGTAGTTTATTTGCGTAAAATTCCAATTGTATTCTTGCCCTATGATCAAAAGCATTTGGAGCATTACACTGATATGTCTAGACTTTATTATTATTATTTTTGCAAGACAAAATATTGCCAAGAAATCATTGTAGATTATGAGTATTTGGGTTGTTCTTTGTTTTATTATCAACTGGCCTGGAAGAGATCATCAGTCTGTAGTCCACTACCTTTTTTTATTTAAATTATGTTCTTAATGATAAGAATGTTGGTTCAACAAAATTGGAATTGTGGTATTCCGGTAGTGTGACGTGTTTTCGAATAATCTCTTTTATCCGGACCGGAACTTTCCTAAATTGTACATGGCTGCTGTGTAAAAAAAGAGAAGTATCTTGACAGGTTATCCCATGTCTTATAAACCATTCAGGCAATTTCTTGCCGGGTCTAATAAAATAATATTACTATTTTTTACAGTTTTACCGAAAAATTGAAAATAGCTTGGACAATTGGAAAGTTATAAGCCTTTATTGGTTACTGATTATGAGATATGGTCCCGTGTCTACCATGATACAACATATTTCTCTAATGTGCTTTAGAGTTATTGTAATAAAGCCACTAGTCCTTTTCATGGAAACTGTCTAGTCAATCTAAAAAGACTGAATGTTTATAACGTATCCACCAATGGTTATAGTCATTGGAAGTATTTGTTGCATTTCAAGGGTAACAGTAAATCTTCACAGCGTAAATAAGATCCCAGTTACGCATTACTCCACTTCAGTATATTGGTTTTCAGTGATTTTTTTTACTCTTCAAGTAGCCCAATTTATATTATTATAATAACTCTAGTACCCAAACCAAAAAGTCTACAAAAAAAAAAGACAAAATCTATAAAACTTGTCTACAAATCGATTAATTGATATGCTTAGAATCAGTAAGCTAAAGCAATTCATATTGTACAAAGTTTGCTAACAAGAGTTCACTGCATCTTGAACAATTATTTCTACCATTTTTCTCGCATCAACATATCAGATATATTACGTGGACCTTTGCAAGATATTGATTGACGTTCATGACACTCATCCCTTTCTTGCTTTGGTTTCTGGCTAACAGAGAGAGAAAGAGAGAGAAGGTACATGAAAAACACTTTTATATTTTATGTATTTACTCGTACTTGACTAGTATCTTGATTTATAGTGAGTCTATTTATAGTTTTCTTTTTGTTAGAGTACGGTTGCTATGGGAATGGTCAAGAAGAATACTGCTTTTCATCACAAATGAAACCATTGCCACTGATGCAAAAGCCACGGATTAAAGCTGACGATTATAACCAGCTTAATGCATTGTACATGACCAGAACTAGCGAGAAGATTAAGCCAACAATACATCCCTTTGAAAACGGCCAGCAGCACTTGCTTTCCTTGAAAACACAATCGATAAGCCTATTGAAAACCTGTACCAATAGCTGTGAGTTTATTGGGGTGAAAAAAACACATCCCAAAAGACAACACCCAATTCATTTGACTTTGTCTGGCTGGTAATAACCGACAGTTAGACAATATCAGTAAAGCCTAGATACCCCTTGGCCACAAATGAACTTGCACCTTTTGCCGAATCCATAATTCTCATTTTCAAGTATCTGTCAGCCATAATGTGCTCCATAGTATTTGTATGGTAGGAATATTATATTCAATGCCATTTGATTCTAACAATAATTATCCAATTATGTGTGAAAAGAGATTGTCAATATGCAAAACTTATGGGTGTCATTGACACAATATTGCTTTTTTTTTCTAGAATTTTTATTTAATTCATTAATGTTCATGTCTTTCGTAAACATTTCTGACAATATTATTAAGCGAAAGAAATTTCAGTTGAGGTCATAAGGGTAATTGTTAGTGCTTTTGAGGAAGGAGTATTTGGGAATATATATTCGCAAGGGTACAATGCGTGCTGCCATCAATATTTTTTGTATGAGGTATTGCATAACTGTACACAAGCTATAGCTCACTGAGTATCATTGCAGAAACCGCCTTGCCTTTGCCCAGCATACCAAAGAGATGAATCAACGCTGGGATCAGGTGATTCAGAGTTATGGATCAAAATTCATGCTGCTCCCGCTGTAGGCGGTTGTATGAGTCTGTCAGCTTTGGTAAGAAAAGTACAATATAAACTGTGTACGCTCTATAATTCAGGGTAGTGCAGAATATGCCATAATTTAAAGATGTATTTGGTCTGGTGGTTTTGGACCCATGAAAATCTTCGTCAGTAATTGTGAACAATGAGGGTATAAAAATATACTTCAAAAACAGGCTAGAATATGAGAAAGACAACTATTTTTATGTTTATAAAAGACAATGCTCTGTGCAATTGAAGCAAAATGGAAAAAGAGTACCAGAAGGATGCACATTTGGAAATGATAAAGCGACCTAGACACAGTCCTTATCTCAGTTCAATTGAGAGCATATATACATGCCTTGGGAGAACTGTAAGAACCAAATGACCTCAGCTAAAAAACCTTCAAGACTTGTAGCAAGTTCTAGAAAAATAATAGTATAAAATACCAGTTAAAGTGTATTTAGATCATTGCAATGCAATGCTAAATCGATTACATACACTCACAAAAATAAAGGATTACATACAGAACATCATAATTCCTATAATAATATACTTTTATGAATAGCAAGCTTTTCTTCTTTATTGCAGTAAATTTTATTATTGTGTTTTTATAGTAGAAAACAAACAAAAAAAAAGAAATGGCAACATACAGAGGTATATATATCGCAAGAGTCAAGTTTGTGGTATTAGCCAACCTACAGGACTGTATGTCTACACAAAAATAAAGGCTCGATACGCTCAACTGCTTCCCTTTTAAAATACAAGATACAAAGTTGATACAGAGTTTTTTTTTATTAGAGAATTCATCATTTAATTCAGGTTATTACAAAAATTGAATAGAAAATCAAGTATACCAAATTAAACAGTAGAGATATATACACTGTAAAGCATCTATATACTAACCATATTGTTTTTTTTTCAATTACTTGAATCATCATATAATAAAATTATTGAGCTGCAGAATTATCAAAGCGTTTCTTTCTCCATCGTGGACCAAATTGCAAAAGAATATAGATAATTATGTTGGAAACAATAAGAATAAGTCCAAGAATAGTGAACATCCAGCCGGTGCCGATTCCTTGAATTCCTGGATCAATAGCAACTGTGGCAACCGCACTAATAAAATTTGTGATATTAAAATAATGGCTCGAACGTGGCATTAATACGAAAGACAGCAAATTTTACCCAAGAATGCACCTCACAAGGTTGTTGGAAGCAGTAATAGAAGCTCCTTTGCCAGGAAACAAATCGACTAAAAGGGTCTGGGACGTAGTCAGTATACTGACGGCCGAGAATCCAGCTATTAAACATGGTTTAATTTACGATCGATAAACACTTGTGTAAGCCTATTGTTACCAATAAATTGAAGGAATAGTATGGCACCCAGCGGAGCATTGATGTTAATACACCAACCATAAATTATTGTAACAGACTGGATAAGGCTTGCATTTATCCACAGCAAGCGAAGACGAACGTAATGAATAGGAAAGTCTATTGGCATACTGCCGGTAACGGGATCCCTTTTTTCTGATAGACCGAGTTTCTGGCAAAGATATTTAAAATCTCGATCGAGCAGTTTTCCGTTCGATAAAGACCCAATGAGAGAACCGAAACCCTGACAGAGAAAGCAGAGGCCGACTTGAATCTCACTAAGACCATAATGATCTTTAAAAAGAGACGGTGTTGATACAAGGAAACAGTACATTACAGAATAATGCAAGCCATTGTAGAGCAAAACCATAAATACATCAGGCTCAATTAAATAATGAAATGGTAATATGAAATTCGGAATTGTCCGAAATTGATTTGTAGTCTTGAGATTTAAAGAAGGCTGATTACTCTTCTTTGCAGCCTTTCTTTGTCGTTGGCGTTTGATCCATTGAGTTGGAGTCGGGTTTGCGTAACCAGATCCGTCTCCTACTAGAGCACGAAGTGTCTCGGGAATTAAGAAGAGGATAAGGAGAAAAACAACAGCTCCGATGATAAATAGGATCCAAAAATTGAATCTAATTAAAAATACCCATAGCACGCTTAGAATGTGAAGGTTCGTACACGATGTCCTTGTCCATACCTCCATGATATACTTTCAGATACAATTCCGCCAATTACTGGTCCTATAACGGGTCCCAGAAGTTGTCCAGTAGAGTATATGCCAAAGTATGTACCACGTCTGTATTTCGTGGTTTATCATTAATACCTAAATACTAATATATATATATATTTATAGCTACCTAGAAGAATCAGAAATGTCTGATACTATGCCAGCACCTGCGTTCAATAGAATCGAGAAACAAATGGGTATCAATAACCATGGCTAATAATACAATTATTTCTGTACATAGATTAATGAAGAAAAAACGGAGAACAAAGTAAAACTCACCGATGGCAACGACAGAACTTGATCCGAAAGCCTGCAACATTCGTAACACCAAAAGTAACCAATAGGTTCTGGATTCTGCGAGTCCAACACAAGCACCAATATATATTATAAGTGTCATTAAATAGACTGGACGTCTTCCCCAGACATCGGCAAGAGATCCCCAAAAGGCTGGTGAGATACCCTGAAATACCATGTAGAGCGTAACTGTCAAGTTGACAAGCTCTGCACTTGTTCCAAAATCCTGTTTTTTTTTAAAAAAAAAAGAATCAAGTAAATACCAACTTTATATTTTGAGCATCACAGTAAACTCGACCACTTTACTTACGGCTTGAATTGCATTCAATGCAGGAAAGTAAATGTTTGCCGATAATGGAGAAATCATTCCAGCAGAGGACGAGATAACAACAATAAGTAATATTCGCCCAGATGAGAAAACAGAATAGGGTTTCTGTACTTCCTCTAGGTCTTTTGTTGGACTAGATCCAGAATCCAGGCGCTCTACATCCTGGTTTAGCTGGATAGTAGTGTTGGACAAGGTATCGGTGGATTCTAGGCCATCGAATTACATATGAATATGGTCGAAAGAGCTAGTTAGAATCTATATATGCTTTTCTGATCCGATTTTTGAATGATTTATTTTGTTATTTACCTTTACTCATTCTTTTAGATCAAGACAAGATCCTGGACAGCTTGTATATGAATTTTAAATAAAAATTAAATGTAGATTCTAGGTATATATTATCGACTCTCTTAGCTAATGGGTGTATATTTTATGTTATGTACAAGATCAAGAATTATATATCAGTCGGTATTAATTGAAAAAAAAAATGGCCTTTTATATTACTTTTTGGAATTTTTAAGCTTTGTAATTCAGTATCTTTTATACTGAATGCCCAGCCTTTTTAACTAAACAGTAGACAGGGGGACGATCACTTGTACCTTTTTAAGATTTTTTTTTTTGATGAAATTCGTCTCAGTTAAAAAAGAACACAGGAAAATAGATCCTCCATCCTTACCCCCTCCCCTCAAGAGAGGATTTTTTGCCTAGACATAAAATGGATAAAATTTAACCCAGTAAATGTACAACGTTAAAATTAAAAGGCAACGTTTTACAAGTACAACTATACAAAAAGCATGCTATTTTGGTAATGATATATAAAGGAATATCGGTAGCTATCGTCATTACTTTTATTCTAAAAGTTAAAGACCGTATTATGACTCAAACTGGCGGCCTATATACATTGAGCAGACGCATGTATATTTGTAATCAGAACATTTAATAAAGTAGGGTGAAATGCAGATCATCCAAAGAAAAGCTGCGTCTGTCAAAAAAAACCATCATTTTTGAGCAATTAGACTTGGGATGGTAAAGACGCATTATTTTACAAGAAACATTATTATTTTTTCAGTTCAATGGATATGGCACTCAATTGCCACTTTAATCTATATCTAAAGCAATGTAAGCCAGAAAATGAATCTTGTAATGTTTTGTTGATTGGCTTGAGGATAAAGTTGTATTGATAGGCTGATTAAATAGACAATGTTTACATTCATGTGAAAACTAAGCAAATATCGTTAAAGAATATCTCAATTTGTCATATTTAATATAGAGAATGGTCTTGGAGAATCGAATGGTCATGTAATAACCTATTCAAAAGCCTGGTACTTTTTTGGCATCCAACTCTTTCTATTATTTTCAAGATGGACGAGTTTCTTTTATTTAATACAAAATTCAATATCTCAAGGAATCATTAAACAAGTCAAGGTATAATTTGTAAGATGGCTACGCAATTATTCTATATATACAACAAATCCTTATTTGAAAATTAAATCTATTCAAGTATACAGTCCTGTAGGTTGGCTAATGGCACAAACTTGACTCTTGCAATATATATACCTCTATATGTTGGCATCTTTGTTTTTTGTTTTCTACTATAAAAACACAATAATAAAACTTACTGCAATAAAGAACAAAAGCTTGATATTCATAAAAGTATATTATTATAGAAATTATAATGTTCTGTATGCAATCCTTTATTTTTGTGAGTGTATGTAATCGATTTGGAATTGCATTGCAATGATCTACATACACTTTAACTGGTATTATATACTATTATTCTTTGAAAACTTGCTTCAAGTCTTGAAGGCTTTTTAGCCGAGGTCTCTTTGTTCTCATAACTCTTTCAAGGTATGCAAATATGGTCTTAATTGGACTGAAATGAGGGCTGTATCACTATGGATAAAAAAAATGGTAGTTATTCTACCGTTTCGTTCATATACGCCGAAAATTATTACTTAAAATAAAACAGTAGCTATGCTAGTCCTTGGTACAGCTACTGCTCCTCTTGCCATAGTGACGTTCTAGTGAATATGATGACCTAATATTTTATAAAAGCCAAGACAAGAGGATATTATAGACAACAATTATACTTATTCTTAATATGCAGTGATTGACCACACTACAGCGGATACACATCAAAATGATATTTACAACTTTGTTTTTCTTTAAGAATCATTTCTCAGTTATACGAGTTTATAACATATTAACACGACGTGGCTTAATAAGGTGGTGATTCTAACAGTAGACGGTTGAAAACGGCCATAACATTGATCGATACATAGCATACCCTGGGGCAATATGACATTCTCATCAACTGATGGGCCACCGGGCATTGGGGTTTTTTTCCCGAAGCGCGGCGGAGACCAAAAAAATGTAGTCGGGGGGTACTGCGTCTGACAATCTTTGAAAACTGCAAAAAGCAGGCCAAAGGTCTGCGACAGTTTCTTTACTTTTTATTTGTTCTTTTGCTATTATGAGACATTATTGAAAACAAAAATAAATCTGGTTCTTGCTTGCTATATATTTCTACCACTGAATATTCTCTGGAACAAAGATTATAAACTCATTTACAAAGTCGTCATCAAGTTTACCACCAAAAAGAAGGAAACCACCAAAAGACAAATTCCCAAGTGTCATTAGAAGCCACGATAACACATTACGCTTGTCCTTTGTGTTTCTGCCGCTTTTATTCATTGAATACAGTAGCTGATTATTATAGGCTGCATCTTATTAACGCGTAAGTTTTATTTTTTCATTTATCCGACTATAAATTATTCATATAAAACTTGAATATTCAAAGATCCTTGAGCAACAGCGTGGTTGGCGACATTGTTTTTTTACGGGTAGAAACATATAAGTTGCGAAGTCTACGACTGAGCTAAACCAGTAGAAAGATATAAGTAGCGAAGTCAACGACTGAGCCAAACGGGTAAAAACGTATAAGTTGCGAAGTCTACGACTGAGCTAATCACGGAACGGTGCCCCCCTTCAGGGGGGACAGGAGCGAAGCTCCTGGTTGTTGTTTTTTTAAAAGAAAGACAGTTTATTATCCCTAAACAGTCACGCTTCTTCGATCGGCGATGCTAGGAGTATCTTATTGGCCTCAAAGCTTATGAGAGAAAATTAAGGTAGAGATTATAGAGTATGAAAAGTTGGGATGCTGGAGAGATGAAAGTGGACAGGTTATAAATATAGTATGATATCTAGGGTATAATTGTTTGATCAGAATGAGTGTAAAGGAGGGCGTGTGCAGAGACAATGACGGCAGCAGGAGTAAAAGGTACATTGTCAAATACAAGAGCACAATAAGCCCTCCTGGTTGGCAACATTTCTTCTGATACCCAAAAGAAATGGAACACGACAAACATCGTGTTTCCAAACTCCTTGATGGTCGCTTTAATGGATGTAGCCAGGGTAATTAATGCTTAAAGGCTGAATAAACCTAGATCGTATAACACTTTTTTCAGGACTTGCAAACTGGAAATATCGATCGCGTTGACGCGTGCATATCTGCATTGTCCTTGGCCAAAGACACCAATAATTTGGATAAAAAGATTGTGCTCGCAGTGCATAATATGTTAGTTACAGTGCGCATAAAACTAGCTTTGATTCTAATCAATTTATTCACAGGCTTCTAATGCTTCCCTTGGAATCTGTAATGCATCCTATAAATGAATCAGAGTTCTGCACTCGATATCTTTTACCTGCGTTCCAATGCTTATTTGATGATGATAAACGCTCCATAAAACTAAGATGGTAAGATCAAGGTGATATTTGTTCCCTTTATTTACATTTGTATTTTGCGTTTCTCTAGGACAAGCACTGATGCTGTTGACAGTGAATCAAAGCCAGACTGTTTAATCAGTATTATAACTGACAACCACGTAGCATGCAATATTGGATTTGGAGAGGTGAAATCTGAACTTGAAGTTAAGAATCATCGACTTGTCAATTTTGATTTGATACGTCTGGGTGTTTTTGCCAAAAACGCCATTGATAAAGCTTCTTTGACGGGTACTATTGCGATTCATGTCGTTGGTAATTCTTAAAGGCCAAAGTGGGCAATATCTTGGTTAATTTAACATATCATACTTTTGCTCAGGAACTCATGCATGTTTCTACCTCGTCCAACTAAAGGCTGATGGTCTTTATACAATGACAAAAATTGCAAGTGTAACTGTACCATTATCCATCAAGGACCTTCGTGGATACCTCGCTTACGCATCTGATTTGAAAATCATTCTCAAAGTATTCGAGGATAAGTGCATTACAGTTACTACAAACACATTTTCAAGCCGCAAAAGAAGTACCTACACCTTGGATAAGATCGATCTCTTGTTGCTGAAAACCCGGTGTTGTATTCGGCATAATGGTATATCAGAGAAAGTGATATATGAACCCAGATAGCTGGATTATCTAAAATTAAGATAAACGATACCGTCCAGAAATCCTTATCCAAATATGAAAATACCATGCCCAATATATTGTGGGACAAAGTCCCAAAATACCTATTAACTGATAAGAATTATAACAATAATTATAAATATTAAGTTAACATACTTCCTGAATGAGATTTAACTTTTTCTCAATCATAATAAAGAGTCTCAAAGTATCTACCGTCCCCTTTTCTACTACCAAATATCACACCGTGCTTTGTTTTCCTCTGATTTAAGAAAACTAGACCTCTTTAATAACAGAAAAGTTTGGGGACCTCAAAAGTTTTTAAAGCAGAACTAAAGACTTATTTCTTTGTTAGAGCAGGCTTCATTCCATATAGTACGATTCATATTTGGATGATAGAAAAATATAGATTGAAATCATAATAAATCGATGATGGTTCTTTAATATTTCAAGTATTTCTATATCATAAGATTGCATAATTTTTGCAGTAAGAGTGCATTAGAGCGAATTAAGGTGAATTAAGGTGAATTAGAGTGAATTAGGGTGAATTAGAGTGAATTAGAGTGAATTAGGGTGAATTAGAGTGAATTAGAGTGAATTAGGGTGAATTAGAGTGAATTAGAGTGAATTAGAGTGAATTAGAGTGAATTAGGGTCAATACATACGTTGACAAAGACGAAGACGAAAATCTGGTAACAACCCACCCTACTTGGTTTTCTTGGCTGCAAAATTAGCTACCCATTTGAAAAAAAAAATTCTTTGAATTTGTTTTTATTTCTATATTTTATAGTCAGTTTATTCTTAACCCCCCTTTATTCTTATTCTTTGTATACCGAAAAATTGAGCTGAATAAGTCTTTTGAAGGTATAAAGGTTAATGAGGGTTTAGGATACAATTTTATTTTTTATTACTATTGTGTTATTTATAAAAGAAAATTAAAGCACAGCTCTTGGAGCATGTTACCACATTTTTGTCTTCGTCTGCG
The DNA here is from genome assembly GCA_022702545.1 of Phycomyces nitens. Classification (NCBI taxonomy): domain Eukaryota; kingdom Fungi; phylum Mucoromycota; class Mucoromycetes; order Mucorales; family Phycomycetaceae; genus Phycomyces; species Phycomyces nitens. The sequence goes on from JAHRBC010000001.1 coordinate 1,308,016, forward strand.
TCAACGTATGTATTGACCCTAATTCACTCTAATTCTGTTGTATCCAACATAATCGTAGATTGAAACATTAACACAAATTACCAATATTGAAACATATTGAATAACCGATCTACTGGAAGTGCACTAAAGAGTGTACCTTTCCAAATATATTATTCATATGTAAAGACACACTAACAACTAGTACTAACACACTGGTTAATAGTACTAAGTAAAATATCAAGTAATATCTGATAGTTGGTAGAGAGAACAGACATTACATGATATAATCATATCATCACTAGCACTCAACTCAATGTCTATATAAACGCACAATACGAATAGCAATAGTTTTCATCTTATTCACAAATTATTTCTCTCTTAATAAACAAAGTCTCACCGTACTCTTGTCCGTGCTTTGTTTTCCTCTGATTTAACAAATTCACTCTAATTCACTCTAATTCACCCTAATTCACCCTAATTCACTCTAATTCACTCTAATTCACCTTAATTCACCTTAATTCACCTTAATTCACCCTAATTCACCCTAATTCACCTTAATTCACCTTAATTCACCTTAATTCACCTTAATTCACTCTAGGTGCTCTCCACCACATCCTGACCGGTTGGCGAAAAAGGAAGGCGTGAGCTGATAGACATTTTTAGGAATCTAATTGTTTATTAGAGAGGTTTGGGGCCGTTATTATTACTCTCACATTTTCCATAAAAGGCGATCTATTTTAAGGTTTTGTCTCCGGTGGTTGTACATAATGTGAGGATAACTGGAGTTATCTGCACAAAATGTGCGGATAGCTCAAGTTATTCTCACTTTGTTGTATCACTACGCTATCGAATAATATCGCAAAAAGGTGAACACAATAAGTTTTGTCATACTTTAAAAACTTTTTCTGAAGAGCGAAGGCAAAAATAAAGTGAGAATAAAGTGCGAATAAAGTGCGAATAACTTGTGTTACAGCATAGTTACACGCAATGTGAGAGTGAGAATAAAATCCCCAAACCTCTCTAATATATAATTAAATTCCTAAATTCGTCTATCACAGCTCACATCTTCCTTTTTCGCCAACCGGTCAGGATGTGGTGGAGAGCACCATCTGTTTACTTACTCTCCTGCACTGATCAATTTCCTTTGTCCTTGTTTCTTCTATGTTGTAGTGATATGCATAGCCTTATGTATTTTAACATAATGTTTTGTTATCTTTCTCTTGTTCTCTTAATAATATAAATACTCGCTCAATTATTATGAATAAAGACCATCTTTCTCAAACTCAAATCTCTGCTTTCAAACTCAACCCCTCAAGTCATTACAAGATGCCATTCTCATTTTAACTGATGGGTCACCAGGTACAGGGGTTTCTTTTCTAAAGCGCAGAGGAGACCAAAAATGTGGTCGGGGATACTGGGTTTGACAGCCTTTAAAAACTCCAAAAAGCAGGCCAAAGGTCTGGGACAGTTTCTTTACTTTTATCTATCATTCTACTGCTATGGATACATCATTGAAAACGAAAATACATCTGGTTCTTGTTTGTTACATTTGTTCTGCCTCTGGGTTTTCTCAGAAACAAAAGTTATTGGCTCATTTACAAAGCCATCACCACGTTTACCTTCCTTCAGCAAAAAGAGGGAAACCACCAAAAAACAATTTTTTAATTGTGTCATTGAAAGAAGCCACAATAACGCATTATGCTTGCCCATCATGTTTTTCCCATTTTGATTCACTCAATACACTCGCTGATCACTGTAAGCTTCATAATATTAATGTGTAAGTTTTATTCTTTGTTCTTTATTTTTCATATGTCCAACTATAAATTATTCATATAATACTTGAATTACAGTGGAGAATCAAGTATAGCAGATACTGATACATTAATATCTAAAGAGAATCAAACGGATTTATCTTGTGATGTCACCGACTACATTATTGATTCAAATTTCCCATCTCTCCCAACTAAAGAGGATCGTTATATTTGTAATGGTGTTGACGTGTCCCATGCATTTTATCAATTTCAGTGTTTTGTTAAAGAAATTGCTAGTACCAAGAAACTTATCGCAGAATCTCATACTCACCATATTCTGTAAGCTATTCAATAAGTCTTGGTATTTTATAATCATTATTGACCTTTATTTATAGGTCTTTGTCATCGATCTTGCTTCTGAAAAAAAATCGTATGCACCTTGATATTCAAAAATTCTTGAGCAACAGCGTGGTTGGTGATATTTTTTCTGATACCCAAAAGAAATGGAACACGACAAACATCGTGTTTCCAAACTCCTTGATGGTCGCTTTAATGGATGTAGCCAGGGTAATTAATGCTTAAAGGCTGAATAAACCTAGATCGTATAACACTTTTTTCAGGACTTGCAAACTGGAAATATCGATCGCGTTGACGCGTGCATATCTGCATTGTCCTTGGCCAAAGACACCAATGATTTTGATAAAAAGATTGTGCTCGCAGTGCATAATATGTTAGTTACAATGCGCATAAAACTAGCTTTGATTCTAATCAATTTATTCACAGGCTTCTAATGCTTCCCTTGGAATCTGTAATGCATCCTATAAATGAATCAGAGTTCTGCACTCGATATCTTTTACCTGCGTTCCAATGCTTATTTGATGATGATAAACGCTCCATAAAACTAAGATGGTAAGATCAAGGTGATATTTGTTCCCTTTATTTACATTTGTATTTTGCGTTTCTCTAGGACAAGCACTGATGCTGTTGACAGTGAATCAAAGCCAGACTGTTTAATCAGTATTATAACTGACAACCACGTAGCATGCAATATTGGATTTGGAGAGGTGAAATCTGAACTTGAAGTTAAGAATCATCGACTTGTCAATTTTGATTTGATACGTCTGGGTGTTTTTGCCAAAAACGCCATTGATAAAGCTTCTTTGACGGGTACTATTGCGATTCATGTCGTTGGTAATTCTTAAAGGCCAAAGTGGGCAATATCTTGGTTAATTTAACATATCATACTTTTGCTCAGGAACTCATGCATGTTTTTACCTCGTCCAACTAAAGGCTGATGGTCTTTATACAATGACAGAAATTGCAAGTGTAACTGTACCATTATCCATCAAGGACCTTCGTGGATATCTCGCTTACGCATCTGAGTTGAAAACCATACTCAAAGTATTCGAGGATAACTGCATTACAGTTACTACAAACACCTTTTCAAGCCGCAAAAGAAGTACCTATACCTTGGATGAACTCGATCTCTTGTTGGTGAAAACCCGGGATCGTAAAAGAAAAAACATTGTAGCACATCACAAGTAATAATATTCACTTTTGTTGATTGCCACTAAATTTGTAACATTAATAAAATAAAACCAGCATAAACTAATATCAGTCAACCAGGTTAATTCAAGAGTAGCTTGTAAAAGGCTCAGATAATGTCCTGTCACTTGTGCTCTAAGCATCAATCTTACACCAAAGCCTTCTCTTTTTGATACGTTTTGGGACTCTTTAATATTAATTAAACCAGTGACAGATATTGGACCTAAAATCGATGATGCTTTTGTTTTAGTAATAGGCACTGTAACTACTGCATGAGATCCCTTCTTTGACCAGCCCGTATCGTTTCATATTGATGTGAAAGGTTGTTTCATCAAGAAAGACACAGTTTGTTGTAAAGTCCAAGTCAGTTTGCCCTTTTGTACTCAATCATACTTTTGATTTTTTTTCCTCGTTGTCTCTTTCCATGGGTTGAAATGGTGCTTGTTTTATGGATAAATTATATTGTGTTGCTATAAAGCTATAGACAGTACTATGAGAAACACTAAGAGCAACAAAGTTTTTCAGTAAAAGGATTCTTATTAATGTAATTTAAAATAAGTTGCTTGTCGTATCCAAGAATACGACATTGATATGATTATTTTTTATCTCTGTGAAAAACGCACAAGTCTCGGTTGTCAAATATCATAAAAGGCCCTTTATCACTATATGTAACTATCCTTCATGTCCCTCTGTGTCTTTAAATTTTACTATATAGTTTATTGAATAAATGCCTGTTTACAAAAATATCTAGGCTGATACTTATACTTGGCTTTTATAGATATTTAACCATGCATTTATTTATTTATTAGCCGTGCATTCATCGACAGCCTCATAACCCTTTATGCTTTGGCAAATAAACTCAACGTAGCCTTCCTGAAGGATCTGTTTCAATAGGATATCCTTTGTGTCTCGATTACTGTTCTTATCTTTCGATATAGAACTCCAGTTATTTTCATATGAATCCATGTAAGCTTCAACGTATTTGAGTTCACTTTTTTTCAGCTCTAGTTTTCGAGTACCAAACATACGGTGACATACACTTGGCTTTATATATACCCAAGTGACCTGTGATGGAGATGGCGGACGATAGCTAGCTGATTTTGTCTGATTCGTACCGTAATTGTCTTGCCCAGCAGACACGTTTTTTTGAACAATGGACATAAGCATAATCCCATCAGTGTTGAACCTCGAGAATCCCAAATTTTGACCAAAATATACACCATTAAACTCCACAAAGTCAAAATTGGTAAAAGGCATATCGATCCTCAAGTTCCCTGTTTGAGGAGAGATTGATCCTATAACATTGCACTGGCGTAAATACATGCGTTTCAACTGCCTGCAGCGGAACGATATATAGGCCAATATATCTGGTTTTATCTCTGTCCCGGACAGACTGACAAATTCCAACCCATGAGTCTCCGTCTGTTCAGATGGACGTGAGCCTAGGAAGACGTATTTTATTTCCAGTACGACTTTTTTCAATGTCGGGGAACTATCCAAAAGTATGTCAAATGGTATGCGAGAAAAGCGAGCGGTAAGATGAAAACAAACGAGACGGGAACAAAGCGAGATGATATTAGGCGCGGCAATTAAGCTGTAGTTGTGTTCTCCAGCAAGAATTGACAGAGATTCGAGAGACTTTCCAAATGGAGTTATATATTCGACAAGATCGTTTCTTAATGACCCGTAAGTAAAGATGTTCCTGAAGCCCGGGTCATGATTGTGGTTTTCCTTTGTATAGGCTTCGCTAAAAACAAAGCCCAGTTGGCTTAGCTGGACTCCATGCTTGACCAGCAATTTACGTAGCGAATATGGCGTTGCTTCTTCCTTTGGAGTATTGGAGATGCTAACTTTCTTCAAATGCGATAGGGCACCAGGAGGAATAACAGGAGGTGCAGTTGGAGATTCCATAGTATCTTCGAGTCTGTCTGATCCTTTGCAATTGAACCATGCCAAGGTATTCAGATTTGGGTACTTTCGAGAAAAATAATGCATCCAGGAAGCGTCAGGACAGTCTGTGGATATCTCAAGTAGCCTCATATTTATTGCTGGTGTGATATGTTTGATGGCAAAAATATCATGCTCTGAAAGAGGATTAATGCTTATCATAAGCGATAGTTGTTCCAATTCTGGCAAGAGTTTGTTGAGAGTCTCAAGGTCTTCTAGTGTATATGGGCTTTGGGAAATGTGTCCAGTAGTGATGCAAGATAGTTTCTTTAGGCGAGGAAGAAAAGATATTATTTGGATAAAGTCTTCCAATTCAATAAAGACTTCCATTTCAGGTATCTCGACCGTCAATTCCTCAAGATGTTTCCACCGAAACCAGTCTGCTTCATATTCAATGTCTTCATAGTCTTCATCACCATCATCGTCCATAATCTCTAAATCGTCATTATTGGATTCATCTCCGGAATCGTCGTGATCATCGTAATCATCAAATGAAGATCCTATAGGGCAAAGTAAAGCTACTTGTGGAGTAGTCAGCTTTTTTATATTTGGAAAGAGCTTTTGGAGTATCGGTAGATACTCTTCGTCTATATCGAGTTCAGATCCAAGGTTGAGTTCTTGTACACGGTAGCCGTTTGCTTCAAATACGGATTTTTCAGTGTCGTATATGTTGCAAATATCATTTAGTCTGTAGACACAGCTAATGTCAATGGTGTCCCAGAGGGAATCTTGAAATGATGCACGCCAGGCTTTACAGACAAGTGAAGAATGTAATCTGGTTTCAGTGGTAGAAAACTCGGCAATACGAATAAGAATCTCTACAGGTAAATTAGACCCTAACATATTATGTGCGTGAAGAATAAAGAGTGATTTAAAAAAGAAAGGTAGCTTTTTCCTTTTTGCAAGAATACATATATATATGTATAGACTGCACTTGAATTATTGTTACGCGATGGAATGATATAAATTCATTTTTTATTAAAGATGTACCTAAACCTCACTTGTTGTATTGACCAAATATTCGTACAATAACCAACAATTATGGCTGCATTGCTAAAACTGACTATTGAAAATGTTCATAAACATATTATTGTGCGTGGCATATGATAAAGAGGTTCATAAGATAGTAAAGGCGAATCATACATTTGAATATTATATTAATGCATCATAGGATTTGTCCCATAGAATACTATCACTCAACCTGAAACTGTTGATAGTATATTTACCTACATATCTACAGCTTAGGGTAGCATGTCCCTTTTGCAAATCATCTTTCCATGTGCTATCCTCTCGGTACTCAGCTTGGCTCAGAGCCTCGAGGTTTTCTTGAAAACACTTAAAGTACTCTTGAGCAATCTTGATCTCGTCTTTGTTCAGTACTCGTGGTCTTCCCTTTTCTGTATCCTCTTGGTCAATGTTCATATAGAACCAGAGTGGATCATTCCTGGCCACCAAGCGATCACTGTCTTGTGTACTGGATTCTTGGGTGTTTGGCTGTAAAATGTCTTTTAGTTGGACAATATCCATAAATTGTATTAATGTATCTGAGGCACAGCAGTTACAATCCTCGGATCCAAAGAATTGTACTTTATTGAGTTGAAGGATATCGAAATGGGTAAACGGCATGTCAAGGCAAAGGTTTCCGGTATCTTGACAAAGCGATCCAAATATCTTCATGTCATCGAGGCGCATATAGTTTAGATCTCTGCACCGAAAGGATATGTAGCCAAACACGTCTGAATGTGTCTTTGTGCGAATCAGTTCGATCAATCGTATACCATGGGCAGAAGTAGATTCTGATGCCGGCTTGCTTATTGACAAGGTATTTGCAGCCAGTCTTAGCCGTTTGAGAACAACACAATTATCGAGCAGGATGTCAAATGCAATAGGGCTCGAATATACATAGATGCTTAAATCGACCAAGCAAAGGCAGACATCAAATGCCATTGGAATCGTGCACGGATCAGAGAACCCGATGCTACTTGAAATAGAGAATGTCTCGAGGGTTTTTGCACATGAAAGCATACATTTGCTAATAATTTCTTCTGCCAATTCTTGCAGGTGGCTTCCGAGAAATCCATAGGTTATGTGCTTGATGGGTACATTGAGCCTAGAAAACAGCTCCCAGAATGTGATGTGTGTCCATTCTGTTTCTGATGTGCCACTCATGTTGATAGATCGGAGGTGTTGGAATGTACAGGGGAGCGATGCAAACATTGATATGGCTTCTTCTCGGAATATGACACTTCTGGTTGGTGTTGCATAGTTGTCCCATTCAAGAGTGTGTACATTAACGTACTTTCGTGCAAAATAGCATAGCCACCGAAGATCCATATTGTTGATAAAGAACTTTATAACCTTTATATTGTTTGCCGGAACGATTTTTGTGATTAGTATCAGGTCTTGATCCGAAAACACATCGAGGTCCATGTTAACCGAAAGATGCTCGAGCTGCGGTAAATGGTGGTGCAGGGTTTCGAAATCGGCAAGACCATAGAGAGTCTTCTTTCTTCTAAACTCCATGTATGACAGGTGCCGTAGATTGGGGAAGAAGGATAGCATTTGAAGGAATTCTTTGGCTTCGTCGATAAATCCAAAGCCCAGTGTCGAGACCTCTAGATGGACAAGAGATTTCCAGCAACTCCAGTCCGCTAGTGACTTTGAATAAACGATATCAAGGCTTTCTTCTGGAATATGGAGATATTTTATGTTTTGGAAGCTTTGTTGAATGACGTGCAATTGTTCACTGTTTGCTCTGAGATATGGCTTTAGGCTGAGGGTGCGAACCATTTGTCCATTCTGGCGATAGGCGTTTTGGTGAGAGGTGTTGCAGATCTCATTGAGTTTCTTTGCGTTTCCGACATGTACTTTGGACCATAATGATTCCTGCAATGGTGTTCGCCATGACTTGCAAAGAAATGTACAATTGATTCTGTCTTTGGTAGAAAGGAATCCAGCAATGCAAGTAATGATTTCAAAAGGTAAGTTTGCTGCCAACATGATAAAATTACAAATAGAGAGATTTACTTTTTTTTCCCTTAAAACTTGCAGGTCTTTCAAGTATATCTATCAAGTGAAAATCTAAACAGCTAAAAAAGGGTAGCTTTGTGTGCAGTACACAAAAACGGAATCCACCAATGGCCCAGGCATATTGGTAGGGAACACAAGGTATACAAAGGGTACGTCTAAAATAAGAAGCACATTGCTTTACATCAAAACAGAAATACGAGTTACAAGGTTCCCACAAGCGTTTTCTAATCATAAAAAAAAACTCCCAAGGTTATCCGGCATCTCTTTGATATATAATGGCTGTTCAAAAGGTAGGCTGGTAGAAATCATGGACAGGCAACATAACAGCAGATTCTGGTGATTAAATTTCCCGGGGTTTTGATAGGTGTCAGCAAGATATGCCTGCTTGAGCTTGAGCTTGTGGGCCAGGCCCAGACACCAGAACTCTCAGCTTGACTTATTACTCAAGCCCCGAGTTGTATAGTCTTTTGACTAATTAAACGTCATTGTACTCTATCTGTCTTGTGTGCTCAGCGAAGAAATAGTACACAGAATGGCCTGTCTTGTCTCACAAATGCGATAACAATAGCTCAAGAGAGGAGTGTATTTTTACTCTCTATTGTCTTTTAATATATCTTTCAGCCATTCGTACGTTTGACTTAAATTGCCTACTGCCATTTCAGTACCAATCTCCTAAAACCAATATTACCATACGCCTACATTGATATTCGATAATCAAGAGTCCAACGTGAAAAATTACAATCAAGAGTCTCTGGCCGGGCCCTCAGAGGTCGCACATGGGAAGAAGGCTGTCGTATCAATCCAGAATTATGCTGATATGAGAAAAAGGAACTTGCAGCAGGACATTTGACAAAATAGACAACCAAAGTCATGGATTGTGCAGTGTACAGGCGGGTGTCAAAAAGTACTTGGATATAAAGCCCAATAACCTCTATTCAGAATATCTAAAGTTTAAAGGTATGGGACCCTGCAGTCAGACCAGGTTTGAAAGCAGTAAGTTCCTTGACATATTCTTTATTTACTTTATTAAAAAAGAAAGAAAGGCATGTTGAGCCCAAACCCTTTAATAAGAACAGCTTATTCAAGCGGCTGTCAAATCCAAGAAGAATATCCATAGCTTTTTTTTTACACAAAGTTTTCTCTGTTTGTAATTTCATTCCGCTGTCTCCAGCACCAAACAACCACTCCAAAAGGCACTCTGGGTTGATTATAACCATGATATCAATCTGCAAACAAGGCTATTGTCGATTTATTGTGCCAAAATGATCAACGTATAAAATAGTAGAGAGTGCAGTTTGCCGCAAATGGATATAAGAATTCAAAATAGGCGAGTAATACAGACTACATGGTTTTGCAGCTGCTTTCTAATGTAAGTCTCTCACAGCTGTCCAGATTACCCATGTCGTACTTCTTTACATGGCCACACCGTAACGAAGCATACCCTCGGTTGATATCCTTTATCGAGCCATTTGTGTAGTCTTGGTTACATGCATAGCTAGTCACTTCCTTGTGGCCAACCCGTAGTTTGTTAATATGATGATATGACTCGAAACTAGTCTTGCTATCCGAGGGCTCTTGTCCAAATACTTGTAGTTTCATGATTCTGTAATAGAATTTGCAGATTTTGTAAATGTGGAACCATCTCAAATCCAGTAGCATCGTCAATAGTCCGCCCCTGGGTAATATCATACTCAAATCATGACTTTTTGGAGGCTGATTGTAGGCAAAATTTGGTCTAACAAGCTGCAATATATTGATAGCATTTCCAGAATCACATATCCCGTCAGTCGAAGCGTAAAACATAACGTTATTAAGCTCCAATAGATTGAATCTGGTATAGGACATATCAATAAGAAGGCTCTTGGTATCATGAGACATTTTGCCAAACACTTTGACTGTATGCATTCGCATGCACCCAAGGTATAGACAGCGAGATGAGATGTAGTTGAGCACGACAGCACTTATTGTTGCTTTTTCGAATCCAATGTCCTGTAGGGCGTGGATGGCCTGAGTGCTTGGCATATCTGAAGTTGTGGTTACTGAGCTGACGATCAGATTTAGCTTCTTGAGCGCTTTGCATTTGTCCAGCAAGAGGTCAATGGCAATAGGGCTGCCGTGAATATCGATATCTAGATTGACTAGAGTGCAGCAGAAATCAAAGGCCATTGGAATCGAACAAGGATCCGAAAAGAAAGACTCGGCTTCAACGTAGAGTGACTGGACAGACTTTAAGCAAGCTCGCATACTATCACTAGAACATAGCCGTGCCTTGTCCGTAGTATTATCCCTGTAGAGTCCATGACGTATATAATCTAGCAACACGCCTGATCGAGACAGGGGATCCCAAAACACAAACTTTGCCCAATCTTTTGGAAGTGCACTCATATTCAATACGGTCTTGATGTGTGGAAACATGGAGGGTAGCTCTTTGATTAGCATAGCTGCCTCTTCTTTATATATCGTTTTAGGAACTTTCCAATCGCTATTTCTCCATTTAATGGTATTGAGGTTTGTGTATTTACGTGCAAAATAATACAGCCATCGAAGGTCTACCTGACAGCTGTCGATGAACAATTCGGCTAGATGGTTTACAGGAAAAGCTTTCTTTGTGATGTATGAAACGTCCTTTTGAGTAAACTCGGCAAAGTTTGCAGACACAGAAAGACGTCTTAGTTGTGGCAGATAGCTGTGGAGAGTCTCGAAATCTTGGAGGGTATAGACTGGGTTGGGTGACCAGATTGGCTTAAAGTAATCTAGGTGTTTAAGGCATGGTAAGAAGGATAGGATCTCGAGGAGTTTTGTTACTGGTATCTGGATCTTTAGGTCATCTATTTGGATTATTAGGCATGTCAATGATCCCCAATAGCTCCAATCTGTCTCGGCAGCAATAGTTGATTTTGTCAAGGATCTTCCAATGGTATTTAGCTGTTTCAAGCTAGAGAAGCACTCTTGAACGATCCTCAGCTGGTCATCCCGGAGGAGAACCATCAGTTTGAGTACTTTGACGAGGTGTCCATTTTTCCGGTAAACGTTGTTCTGTACATTGGACAGATCGCAAATGGTTTCTAGGGTAGTTCTGGATCCAACAACGAGTGTGTGCCACAGGGATTCTTCAAAAGGTGTTCTCCATGCCTGGCAGACTGTTATACAAGATAATTTCTGTTGAACTGTGAGAAAACTTGCAATACATGCTATGATTTCAAATGGCAATTGAGATGCTTGCATGGCAATGAGAAAATAACAAAAAAGGGCTTTGAGATTCCCAATAAAGTACAGGGTGACCTTTTTGTTTTGCCATAGGTTAGGTTGTTGCTATGTGACGTAAGACATGACTGCAAGAGTCTATGCATATACACACATGATAGCTCAGTACCAACAGAAGCAGTATACTTGTTGATAAGAGAAGTTTGGGATCAAACTCAAGGGATTAATTACTTGTAGGGGTAAATAATCAGCCGTACAAACTATCTGTAATTATATTCAATTTGCCATGTACTTCTTTAACACTTTGTGAGTTGGAACAAGTCTTTTTTTTTTGGTCAATAGATTATAAAGACGTGTTTGTGTTTTAATAGACTATAGAAATATTGGCGTATTCTTCAATGTCGTGATATACCGTCTTTGTTATTGTTGTTATTTGTAAAGGAATGTTTTCAGGGGATGACATTATTTATAAGAATAATTGTAGCCGTCAATTCTGTAAGAAAATATATATATGCTGTTTTGTGCATCTGCTTGACTGATCAACACTTTATACTTCTTGAATGCATCTCCTTTGTCATTATCAACTGTTCTTGGCTATGCATTAAGTTTAAAGAAAGACATCTGCACTCCTCATATTACAACTATCCCCTGACAGCCTACACCTGTTAATTCTCGTTTGGAACAAACATTCTTTTTTTCTTACTTTGCTAATGTGTATTGTTTGTATTTCTTTTGAGGCATCAAAATATTTATACAATTACTGTTACTCAAATACCTCTTTAATATACACAGTAAACAAATCCCAACCATTCGGACAAAGCAAGTTGTGTATGTACCTGTGTAATGAGTTTATAGCTGTACAACAACAAGAAACTTATCTTTTTCACAAACTTCCAGTGTTCCCTTTGTCTGTCAAATGAAAGTGTTCAATTCAATACCTGTTCTATAAATCTCCTTAACAAGCCAGCCAAGGATACCAAAATGGAAACGAGGCGAACTATATCTCCATAATCACTCGCCAGGCTCTGTACAAACTAAAGTTTAATGTACCTAGATTATATCCTTTCTTGTGCGTATGACAGTGTAGACTATCTGAATTCAAAACCAATGTTTTTGTGTCCAAATAATATCAATATATATATCACAGCAAAGAAACTTGTATTTTTTTTTATTAGTTACAAGTGTCAAGAGATGTTGTTTTAAGACATTGTACTATCAAATTGACGGAAAGCTATTATTACATTATCAGTTATCTACATCGACCAATTGGTGCTTTGCTTTTGCCGCAGCAACCAGACTATCAAACTCTCCAGAATTACGACACATCTTGTAAAAGCTTGTCTGAGGGTTTGTAATCAACTCCAGAGGACTATACAGATATTTAGTACATGGTTTCTTGCCTAAACCAAAAAAAAAAAAACTTACCTATCAAACTCAGAGATCTGGCCTTGATCAAGGACAAGAATACGGTCATATTCAATAACTGTGTGCAGACGATGTGCAATACAGATAATTGTGCTATCAGCAAACTCTGTTGCAATGGTCTTTTGAATTGCCTTGTCGGTTTTGAAATCGACACTGGCAGTAGCTTCGTCCATTAACACGATCTTTGTACGTTTCAATAACGCACGAGCCAAACACAGCAGCTGTCTCTGGCCCTGCGAAAAGTTCTTTCCACCTTCACTGACAGGAGTATCGAGGTCCTTGAACACATTGGCATTTACACCGACAACCTCACTATCATCGTCAGAATCCGAAGGCAACAGATGGACACGACGCAAGGCAGTAAAGATCATATCGTCTGTAAATTGGTCAAATGGATCCATATTGGATCTAATCGAACCAGAAAACAAGGTAGGGTCTATAGGTACCCAAAAAAAAACATCTAGGGTTGGTACAAATCCCACACTTGGTCCTTTTTTCTTTTTTACCTTGAGGAATAATTGTCAGGTTGCCACGAAGGTCTTCTGTACCAATATATTTAATGTCAACATTGTCAATGACAATGCTTCCCTTGCTGGCTTCCACAAAGCGGAAGAAGGACAAGGCAAGCGTAGATTTTCCACTGCCAGTTCGTCCAACCACACCGACTTTCTCGTTGGGCTTGATAGAAAAGTTGAGTCCCTTGAGAACAGGGTCAAGTTCGGCTGCATAGCGAACTTCAAGATCCCGGACTTCGACCTTTCCTTGTGTAGGCCACTAAGAGATTTTGGATAAGAAAAAGGTGTCTGGTTTGACTATAAATATCGTTTACTTACGTTGGTAGGTGGTCTCATGTCAGTAAAAGCAGGGGGTTCTTCTTCCATCTCTGTAAACTCAACAATACGTTCAACGGCATTGAAGCTCATCTCTAGGTTTGTATAACGTCTGACGCCCCAGAATATCTGGTCAGTGTAGGCCAAAACGAAACTAAAGCAGAAGCCTGCCATGGCAGCATTCATACGTCCAATGGACATGATGATAATTAAACCAGCAAGGATGTTCACACAACCACCGAGGATAGCATATCGGATACTGACCCAGCGGTTGATTGTCCAGACGCTAAAGAAGGGGCGAGAACTGGCATCACACAGCTTGATCATCTCTTGTAAGAATTGGCGAGTGGCTCCAAATGCACGAATGGTGGTAACTCCCACAATTGTTTCGGTAAAGTGACTAAAGATGGGAGATCTTGCAACAGAATCCATACGCTTAAGTTCACGCGAGGTCTGAACAAACATGGCGCCATAAATGAAGTTGATAATGGTAACAATGGTGATCGGGAGCAGGAATATTGGCAAGACAGAGCTCACTGTGATAATGATGGTGATAACAGTGAGAGACTGGATCCAAAAGTACATCATATCATTAGGGACAGAAGAGTCAATGGTTTCAAAGTCCTTTGAGAATCGGTTGAGGATACGGCCAACTGGGGTAGTATCAAAGAACCGAAGAGGAGCACGGAGTACACGGTGCAAAAGTCGCTCATAGAGCTTCTTGTTGGCCTTGAGAGTACCATAGAATGCAACGGCAAATCGACTAGTACCAAAGATGATGCTGGAAAAGGTGATGAGAATATATATAGACAGGTAGAAATCCACTTGGTTGTTGTCAGAAGAAAAGGTATCAACATTATCTGAAGCAGAATAGACACTCTCAGCAGCACTCAGGATAGTAGTTGATGCGGCAGTAAAGGTACTTCTGGAATCTGGTGTATATGAGAACATGGTGGGGAAACTCTGATGAAGAACAAAAGGATCGTAGGATTGAGCCCATTGCTTGATCCACCAGGATTCTGTGATTTCCAGAGCACGAGAACCCAATATCATGATGACCAGGAGGGTCCAGAAGAATACACCACCTTCGGCAGACATGTAAATCTTGTAGATTCTCAGCTTGACTGTGCCAGAGGCGCGGGCTAAAAGACGAGCAAGATTATAGATGAGTGGGATTGATCATCAAAAAGTTCAATTAATGACTCACTCTCATCTTCTATCAAAGCCTTTGGCTTATTTCTGACTACAGGTTCAGAAGAGTCTTCTGCAGTAATTTCGGGGATAATTTCTTCGATTTCATCCTTTTCAAGTTCGTCTTCTTCTTGTTCGTCTTCGAGAACAATAGCCAGCTCACCAGATTGGCGCAGCTCAGCAGGAGAGCCAATAACATCAATGCGACCATTCTGGATGTGAGCGACTAATGAACTTCCATTGAGACACAGTTTGACATGATGGGTGATCAGGATACGAGTCCGGCCACTCATCAAAGGACCCAAAAGGCACTTTTCGTACAAGTGTTTGGCAGTATGGGCTACAAACAAGTAAGTATTCGTGCCAAACAGACGGTCAGATAGAGCTTACCATCAACCGCACTCAAGATATCATCCATAAGCACATTCTTGGCGCGAGAGTAAACGGCTCTGGCCAAGGAAACACGGGCTTTTTGACCTCCAGAAAGTGTAATACCCTTTTCACCAATTTCTGTAAGGTCACCATCTTCGAGGGCCGTAAAGTCCTTGTCAAGAGCACAGGCAGTAAGAGTAGCCTTGTAACGCTTCTCAACGAGAGGAAGACCAAAGAGGATATTGTCTCTAATAGAAGCGTTCTGGAGCCAAGCTATAAAACAGAAATAAAGATTGTTAGGTTTCGAGATTTCATAATGCTTAAATGGTTACCTGTTTGCGACACATAAGCAACGGATCTTTCTAAGATCCAATCTTCTTGTGGGATATCTTTGTCGAGAGTAAACTCGCTAGAAACCGAGTCTGTTACAGCAGAGCGAGAGCACATAACTTGTCCTTGGAGCAGGGTAGCTTCACCAAGCAAACTGAGCATCAACAATGTCTTTCCAGAACCAGTCGAGCCACAGATCAGACTGAGCTCGTTGGCTGGGAATTCAGCAGAAAGATCCTTCAAGACAAAGCTATCGGATTCGACATGAGTACCGGCATCTGAACCATCTTGACTAGCCAAGGCAGCGGTTGTGCTTTCCGAGGCAGGCTTCCAGGCAACAGTAGCATCTCTAAAGCCGATAATAATAGGGCTAGTCTGATCAGTTGGAAGAGGAGGAATAATCTCGGGTTCATCAAGGTATTTCTGGATACGACGAAGACTATTTTGACAGGTAAATTGATTAGTGATTGCTATAAAATAAATAACCCGAGTCTTTGTACCTGATGAGAGCCTGAAGCAGTTCAGTAAAGGTCTCTGGCAAGATATTAAGAGCAAAACGAAGCTCATTAAAGACTGAGATTGCCGTAAATGCGACTGGGGCCGTGAGTTCGTTGCCTTCGATCTTTGTGAAATACCAGAATGAAATAACGGTGACCAAGATTGGGGATCTATTGGAAATGTTAGTTATTTGTAAGCATAACAAGCAACAAGCTTTACCCTTGCCACAAAAGGCCAAAGATGATATCGATAATGAACACCATACGTAAATGGGAAAGCTCGATATTTCTTGCTTCCATGATACGTTTTTCCCAGTTGGATTCCCAGGCAAAGAACTTGATTTGACGAATGCCTTGCAAGACTTCGTTCATCAGACCAACACGTTTATCGCGAGATTCCATCAATTTGTCCTGGACCTTTACGAATTGCTTGGCATTGTAGTGGTTGACAGGAAGAGTGAGAACCAAGATCGAGAGACCGAGTAAACAGGACTTTCCGAGTAGTTGGTAGAGAAAGAAGACACCAATCGAGAGTTCGGTTGGAGCAGCAAACATAGAGCACCACCAGACACTGAATTCAGAGACACGGTTGGAATCTGTACTCATAAGATTGACAATGGTTCCAGTGTTTGCGGCAACGTCTGCTACATCCTTGTCATCCTTGTCTTTCTTATCAGTATCCTTTGCTTCGCTGTCTTGGTCCTTTTTGGTATCATCAGAGGCAACAGCCTGATCAATGCGGCGTAGAGTCTTGCGATAGATCTCGATATTCAACATGGCTTTAATACGGACCTGTAGATACGAAGAAGCTACATAAAAGTATTAAATGTTATTCACCCATTTGTTTTATAAAAAAAATCAATTTTTTTTCTTACACCAGAACCATTGCTGGCCCAAGAGTAGCCCGACAACAATAACGACCACTCCAAGGGCAAGAACAAGTAAAACGCCTTTGGTGATAATGTCCTCATCACGGTGTCCGTCTATATCGTCTTGGATCAAGGTGAGGATTCGATTGATGAGATAAGCAGGTACATAGTATGATAATGAGGCAAAGATCACAGTCCCGACTTGGACGATAATTCCACCTCGGTTGGCTCTGTAGATGCGGTATAACAAGGATCTTCCTCGAGTACTTCCAAAGATGTAGTAGAGGTTACTGCCGCGATACTCTGGGATAAGCGATGGGATATCCTCACTAACGAGACCCTTGTTCTTGTTGGCGGTCTCGATCAAGGGAGAGATCCAGGAAAAGGTCAAAAATCCCCAGATGGAGGTTACATTGAATCGAGACACCTGTCTATCATTTTCATCCAAGAATGGAGGACCACGTTCAATAGTTGCAGTGGTGTAAATTAAATCCAATCCAAACAATACACCAAGGAGACTTGGGAGGGCCTCTAGCCATGAAACCGTAGCCCGGGAATCCAGGACATTCCAGAAAGACAAAAGGGCCGAAGGAAAGGAAGCAAGGTAGATAGTAAACAGGTGGATATTGAGAATCCATCCCCATTCACTAGGAAATGTGTATTGACGGGCGACCAGTACCAAGACAGAGGCATAGAGCCATGCGACAAGTAAAAAGGCTGCATTAAAGGCACCAAAGATTTGATCCTGTTGGCCATTGGTAGTCTGGACAATTGTAATGAAATTATAGATTGCCAAGATTGTGAGGGTAATTGTCTCGAGAGTGATTCGAGGAATACGAGTGGAATCTGAGAATGGGACAGTGAGATCGCGACGGGTATCAAGCTTGATTGGAGAGTCTTGACCAGCTTCTGTTGTGGAAGTCTTGTGGTGATGCGCACGTTGAATTGATAGAACCAAGGCACTCGTACTGACTACCGCTATTAGACTAGACGATAGCCAGAAAGCTATCGGTGGATCAGCCATTTTAACAAGGTATAGATAACAGTAGAATTCTGTTGAATATATCTAGTCTTTATAAGCAAAATGCAACTGTCGGGATTACTTGCAATTTACGATTATGACTATTGTTTTTTTTTGGTTTTTTTTTTTACTGCGGTTCAGGGCATAAATATATGGTAGAAACCACACCAATTGGTCTGAATGCCAATCAATGTAGCAATAATTCAAGTACAAATAAAATTAGATCTTTGTTCCTTGATTAATAATCTGGCCAACCAACGTGTCATTGGAGATCAATAAACTCGGAAGTGGGTACAAGAGCTTATTTGGTTCAATTGAACAATCTCAAGCAGTGATTTTGAGTGGACTGAGTCCAATATATTCTGCCTGACTATATAACGGCACAATACAAAATATGTACGACAATAAAGCATCCCAATGATTAGGATCATTCTTGATAACATATTGGATCTATAAACTATAATATCTTGTAATTTTGAAACAAAATATTTTATTATTATTTAGAATAGCGAATTAATAGAGCTATTTAGGCAATTAATATCGATCGATAAATTCCTTTTTATCTATTTTTTGCCTGTTATGAAACGTATATGAGTTTCAATAAACAAATCATTTTCTGTGGAACAAAAAGATATATAGTAAATTGGTTACCATTGTTTAAAAGGTTCTTAAACAGACAAGTAGGCAGCAGAATGGCGCAGTAAATATGCAACAGTATTAGGTTGTGTAGCCTAAAGCACACAAAAAAAAGGTCCATTATTTGACATTAGCAATTACAACCATTTGCAAGCTTCATGTCAGGCTAGGTATTCAACTTGTCCCAAAGGCAGCAACACCCTGCAAAAGTATCGTCTTATCTTCAAGATTACAATAAGACTTTTGCTATAATGTCATTTGGAAAATGTTTTAGATTTACTGCGGCAACCTCAGTCGGATAATTGAGTAGAATACAATGGGTTTATACTCGTGTGTATTACAATAGTCTCACCTCACATCATGACTCTATTAAAGCTTGACAGTTTTTTTTTCTCTTGTACAAGCTCTAGACACAGCCAGCTGAATACCTTGTCGTATATTTAGCTTTATCACGTAATTGGATTTTTTTTCAGGTAGAATACTCTGGTCGATAACCTGTTCTAGTGCACAAGTAGAAAGATACTATCGTTGCTTGTACATAAGCATACGTTTTAGTTTGTATCCCAAAAGCAAACGCCCAGGTCTAGATTTTATCTGTAGATGTAACGGAGGATAACGGAAGCATGTCATGGAAACAAAACAGACACCATTATGTCCATTCAACACATCTTTAAAGCTTTGAATTCATTATAAACGAATTGTAGATCGTTTTATTGGTATTAAGGACAGATATCCGAGTAGATTACTAAAGAGATCAAAGAGGAATTTTTGGGTTCCTTTTAACATAAAGTATAGTCTCTAATATGAAATCTAAGCTATAAAGACATAATCCTGTTTTAACCAACTACCCAAACAGACCGTGCAAGAGTGTTCTCGGTAGATTAATCGAGACCCTTTGGAGATGATTATCTTCAAAAACCAAATGACATTGTAACAATAAACTTTGAACATTGATTACAAAAGAGTCTGTTATTAATAGTCTCCTTTCCCAATTTGAAACCTATTTATAAAAACAACTTATTTTACTAGTATTTTCAATCCTGTCAGTTCAAGACGAATACGTTGTATTTATTGCTTTTCTAAAGGATATAAAGGATATATTCTCTATAATAATATCTAATTTGTAAATAGCTAGACAATTCTTTGAGTTGACCAAAATAAAATCAGTTTTCTTTTCATCTTAATTACATTGCTTATTAACTCAAGGGCACTAGGACCCTCGGATAGAATGGCAGTATTGAACAATTGGCGTAAGGTCTTGAATATATTGCTTTATTCAGTGACTCGTCTAGCATTAGCCAAACAAAAATCAGGCTAAAAGATGAGTGTACTTGACTACTGCATATTTTTGGAATCGGTTAACATATAAACTATATAGTTATTGAGATACTAGTTTTTTATTTCTTTAAAAGCATTAAGAGTGTCTTGTAGTGTAGAGTTCTTGTAAAAATATGGTAAAAAAGTAAAAGGCAGGATCGATATCTCGGACTTTGGTTTATTTGACTCATTGAGCTATAAACATTTAGAGAGAAAAGCGCTTGTATTCTCTATATTTACATTAAAGCATTGCATTTCGAGTGGCCATGACAAATTATGTGGAGTATGTTATTCTTGGAAAAGTCTTTGGGTTTATTAATTTCTTAAATCTCAAATTGCAGTAAAGAATAAAACAAATACTGGATACCCTGTATTGACCAATGAATAATATGGTGAATTCTTTCTGTAAAAATAATTCTCATACTGCGATCACGAATTGAGTCATGGTATCTTATTTTAAGAAACAGACCAATTGTCCATAATTAAGATGGGGTTGGGACCAAACTTTGGATAAATACCCTCTGGAAAACATTTATCACCTTGTGTTTGATAGACGCCATTAAAGATTGTAGATTTATTGAACATGGTAATTGTGAATTGATGCAATTGACAATTTCTGGTCTATTGACACAATACTCTAGATTAAAGAAGCCCCGAATATTTCTTCTGGATAGCCTTTGTAATGCTTTAGACTTAATATAGAGAGTATCGCGAGACTAAATACGTGACATTCTAAACTGCCCAAAGTTTGACACTTTGAATGTTATGGTGCTTGATGGCATTTATTTCGCTGCCACGATACTTGTCTCAACCGCAACCGCAACCAATATTCTAGGCTTATTTTCTAGTTGCCACATTATTAACAGCATATCGATATAATTACATGAACAGTGCTATATATTTCAACTTTTATCCAAAGAATATATTCAGTGCAATAATTACGAGACTCAATATAATATGTCTTAAAAAGGCAACGTGTCTATCAAGTGACTACATTGTTTCTACTTGAGATTGAGACACAAAAGAGTTAGTTTTGAGACTAAAGGAGATGTTTGTGCAGACTTTAGCTATAAAAATCTAAATCCCAAAAAGGGAAACCGTGTTTGTTACGGCGATGTAGTGAAAATAAAAGCATTAATTGCTTCTGCAGAATGCTCGAGGGCGACAGTAGCCGCTGATTATATTGCTTGAAATCTTGTAGATGTTTTTCAAAGCATTGACAAGCAAGAACGCTATTCAACCCAACGTAGGCTTTTGTGAGGGAAATTTCAGTACAAAATCATTAGATAACAATGCAAAATTGAATCGACATTTCGTACCTTTGAGGTTTGGAATTCATCCACATAAACGAGCAAAAGGTCGCCAAAGAACACCAACGACGCTTGAGCCAAGACGCTTGAGCCAAGACGCTTGAGCCAAGACGCTTGATATTAACCAAATGAGATTATTGGTAGTTTGTTTCTAGTCTGGTCAATATTCTCTGGCTCCTAGTATCTGTTTGCTCTTCTAATAAGTCAAGACGTGAATATATATATATACGATGATTGTAATCCAAGTAATTTATGGACCTATCTTGTACTTTCTTGTATAATTTGCTTGCTCCTATCGGTCTTTGCAACCTCTTTATGTTTTTTTTGCTTTGCCTTGTTATATTTTCTACCGCCATTTACTATAATTAATGAGCGATGTCTTCTTTACTGGTTTGAGAGCCTTTATTAATGATAACATCAATAGTGTAGTCATCGGTTCTGATTATGTTCGAGAAAGCAAATCTTGTTTTCTTGTTTGGATATTTTAGGTCATGGAAGCTACTATGCCCAAGAGCTTGGTTAGTAAGAATTTTTATGTACTAAATATGACACAAGTTGTCAAGCATCTTATCTGCTTAGTCCGAGTCTCTTGAAATCAAATATCTTGTTGAACATTTAATATTTGCCTTTGTACGTAACTGGGAGCCATACACCAGCAAAAGCTGAAAGAGAGTTGGGGTTGAGCGTTGTGAACCTCCACTTCAGTGACGGCACAGGACATAATGAAAACATGCGTGGAAGTATTTGTCTTTTTGCTTTTTGTTTCCGCTGTGCATCTTGTTGGTGTATTCGTTTGTTCTTTCTCATAATTCTAGACAACATGGGAATATACGCCCCAGGAGAATCAGACAGGCTTACAAGCGTTACAGGCTTAGGCATATATGCTGACAGCAAACCGGTACAGATCTTTTCGATAGCTGGCTTTTTATTGTTGTAAACTTTCGGAAGTCTATCTGGCCAGACCGGGCTCCCTCCACAAACGTATTGATAGTAGTATTTTTGCTTTTTTTGTCTCCTTCTTTTCATATTCTGTAAGTCTCTTATGCTTTGTACCAACTATAGTATGTACATAATAAGTACATGTATTTACCATAAGTCGATGACGACGCAAAATATTCGCATTGACTACTTCTTTTTGTATAATGCCCGGATTTGTTACAATCCTCACATATAACTTTAGCTAAGCAAGACATTATGCACAAGACTTATTAAATATGTATGACATGCATAATATCGTCCTTAAGCTTTACCTTGTTCCTCACGTATCTAGTAACTAAATATTCACATTCAAAATAAAGAGTGTAAGGTAGACTGCTGAAGATGCTCTTTATATATATATATTGTATGATTACCAAACGAAAAAGACAAGCTTAATTGACTGTGATCTTGTAATCGATTAACTTACTCTGTCAGTACCTTTTCTAAATCCCCTTGACCAAATTTTATTCTTTTGTGTCTCAATTCTCTCTCTCTTTTTTTTGTCTAAAAAAGGTAACAAAATTGTCTAGAAATTAATTTTCATTCGTCCAGAAAAAAACCAGCATCGTCTCAATCTCAAGCAGAAACACTATAGCATATACATGCCTTTTTAGTACATTTGTGCTTTCTGAGATTTAAATTTTGAGAATAGCTTTTCAAGTCACTATAATATCGATTTAATGGCGTCACACCAACATTTTTTTGTCGTCTGTGACTTTCTTTGAATCCCTTCTTTTGGGCGCGTCTTGTACTTGTTAACTCCTCCAGTGTACATCCATGGACGCCAAAGATTTCGAGGTACATTAAAAAAAAACAAAAAAAAGAATCCATTGGAATCCCAACTTTACTGGAAACCTTGTAATGAGGTTCCCAAAAAAAACACTGGGTGCTTGAAGATTATTTTTCATTTTCTGCAAATTGTAGACCCTTTGTACACTTTTCTGTGCGTGTGTGTTTTTTTTTTTACTGCGGAAACTAATGACACTCTTGATTGACATTTGTTGAATTTACCCTTATATAAATCAATAATTAGGTTACCTCTCCTCCTACTGACGGAATTTCTTGCCTTGGGTTCTCCCCACAAGCAGACTTCCTGTCTGTAGGCTCTTGGGATAATGAGGCAAGTGTCTGAATGTCTTTGAAGAAACCCATAAATTTATTCTTAATATTCTGCAAACCCTACAGATTCGCATATACGAAGTCCAGCCTTCTGGAAATACGATTCCCAAAGCATCATACAGCCACCAAGGCCCAGTATTAGATCTGGCATGGAGCAAGGTAAAACCTTGTTATTTTGGGCTAAAGTCGGCTTGTATCTAACTGGTTCTGGATTAAAGGACGGTACAAAGATTGTGTCTTCCGGTGCAGACAAGGCTGGAAGAATGTATGATGTTACTACCGGTCAACCCACCCAGATTGCACAGCATGATGAACCTATTAAATGCATCCGATTCCTTGATCAATTACAACAGCAAATAGTAGCTACAGGAAGTTGGGATAAGACGATCAAATACTGGGATCTGCGCTCCCCGCAACCAATTGGAACCGTTGCATTACCTGACAGATGTTATACTATGGACGTGAATGGAACATTGCTGGTAGCTGGGTGTGCTGAAAAGCATTTTCCTGTAATTGATCTCAGCAATCCTACTGTTATTTTCAAGGTAAAAAATAAAATCGTTCTTTATCAACCATTCTTCTTTATTGGCATTATATATCTGTATATATATATAAAAAGACTTAATGGGCTGTGATAGCAAAATGTATCTCCTCTCAAATGGCAAACAAGATGTGTCGCTTGCTTTACTCATGGAAAGGGCTATGCTATTGGTTCTATTGAGGGTCGAGTGGGTATCCAATATATTGAGGAAAGAGAGCAGAGGTATGTTTGAGGTTGATATATAAACTGTGTATTAATTTCAATTTGAATATAGTAAAAACTTTTCGTTCAGATGCCATCGAGATGAGCAGAAGAATGTGTTTTCTGTGAATGCCATTAGTTTCCATCCCGTCCACGGCACATTCTCCACTGCTGGTTCAGACGGCACTGTCAGCTTTTGGGACAAGGATACTAAGCAGCGTCTCAAGCTGTTTTCCAACATCAATGGCACTATTTCTTCTACTGCATTCAATCACAACGGAACAATTTTTGCTTATGCAGTTAGTTATGACTGGACAAAGGTAAGGACGATGATTTAAAGGATGTTGGTTTGTTGATTTATTGGAATTTTGTGTAGGGTTACAAATTCGCTCTCCCTACAAACACCAACAAGGTGTTCTTGCATGCTGTTAGAGATGAAGATGTGAAGCCTCGTGCTACAAAGAAACGATAAGGAGGTCACCGTCATACCACATTTCGTACATTATATAGTAAGTTGAATGGTTTTGAGGAGCTTGGCGAATATCATTTTCATAAAGGTTGATTTATGTTTTCTATAGACAGTCAGATCGTAAACCACCAAGCCGACATTTACTATACTTTTATCTCTTTTCTTTCTTTCTTTCTTTATTATCTCTATACGTATTCTACTATATATTATTAAATGCTCTCTACCAAAAAAAAATCCCCCAAAAAAAAAGTAAATAAAAGAGGAGCATACATTACATATAAACATTTGTCGATTTGTGTTTCAATTTTGAAATAAAACATCATATTGAATCACTCTTCACTGTAATCTTAATTCTTTGTGCCTCTGATGACAAGTACAGCCCATAACACAGGTAGATCCTTACATGTGTATTGTCCCTGATCGGAAAATAGGTTTAATACAATTATAAGTTGGTATAGCCATTTAAAGGGCTGCAAATGTACACTCTAGTGTCGTCCTAGATGCTTGGCATTTGAGGATAGAATATATGCTTCAGCTAATCGTACAAAGTGAATAGATGCGATTGGCAAGCATGTGGAAATCTAGCTTTGGAAAAGTAGTGTAACCCATATGGTAACCAATTTGGTAACAAGTGTGGGCTAATAAAGTAAATTATAAAAGATCCATCGGCACAACTCAAAACTCCCTGGAGGATTGAAGCAACTGTAAATATGCTATGCCTGAAATCCCATAAAGTGTGTATCCATTTGGTAAAAAGCACGGATCATGGTTTTTCTTTTCTTTTCTTTTGATCCAGCGATCGTCAACGGCAAGGAGTCGACAGCTTTGACCACATTTCGACTATATATATAGAGACTCATGAGCTATCATTTCATTAGATCCGTACACCTCTTCTCTTTTATTAGATCCCAAAGTTAACCAAATCTAATTGAAATCAATCATGGCCCGTCCTCATACTCCTCCACCCCAAAGAGTCAGAAAGCAGGCCTGTATATCCAAAGAGCACCTGGTTGCATCATTTGAGAAAGTCAATCAGACAGCACGTCCAGGAAACATGAGGTCAAATGTCAGGGTGCGTTCTAGCAGCACTTTCTCTACAAGTACTAGCAGCCCGAGAAGCACTGACAATGTAGCAATCGATGCCCACCCACTAGCATTTCCCTACCACAATGATACAATCTTCTTACCTACCGTAGAATCTGGCCGAACCAGATTTGATAGCATCAGCACAGCCTCGTCTTTGCAGATTAGCAGAACTCCCAGCCCTGCGCTATCCACATCCTCTTCTTCATCGGCAGACTCTTTTACCTCAAATACCGACTCAAGTCCTTGTTCAAAGCATGCTTTGGTTGATAATGAAAATATCACATCAAAATGTGAAGCCTGCAATCAAACTAAGGCTGACAGACGCGTCAAGAAGCGCGATACCCGAATAGGCAGCTTCTTTAACAAAATTGACCTGTTCTCCAACGCCCGAACCCCGGATTTTGCCGTTCCTGATAGTCCAGCCACATGCCAGCCCAATCACCCTTGTAAACAATCCACATTTCCAGCAGGATTGTCCCCAGAATCTTTGACACGGCCGACTAGAAAAGAATCTCGATCGTCTTTCAACAATTATGCACCCTCTAGCTTCTCATATTCCCGAACACCGCCGCCTTCAAAAAGCTATATTTCGTTTTCTTCTTTTAACATCCCGGAATCAAGCCGCCAACTGTGTATCCGGTTTTTAAAGAGATTTATGCCTTCAAAATCCTCATAGATCCTGCAGATAGCCCTTGCATGTCTCCTGGAGCAGTGAACTTCCGTTTTTGCGTGGCTTACCCCTATCAAAACATACATTGAAAAAGTATGATTCTTTTTATATATACCTAAATACCCTATAGTCTATATCTTTTCTTCTATCAAATGCCCAAGAGGCTATATTATTCTTGTATCACCAAAATTCTTTATCCAATCCATATGCCTTGTTATTTTGAGTCGATGATCTATTTAGAAGAACAAAAGTCTGAACTTTACACCTCTTATATCTTTACTTTTAAATGTTTATCGACCAAAATATATACATCTTTAGACATATACTTTCAATTGATTGGTAGATTGTTGTCAGACATGGATAGACTTTCTAGTACCTAGAATAAAATAAAGTGGCTGTTGAAAATATTGACATTAAGCCGTAAATAGTCTTGGTGTCTTTAATGACTCGTAAAAATAGATTGACCTTTTAATAATAACAAAAATGCTACAGGCCATTAGTCTTCTTATTTCTTTTCTCTTTGGTACTATTAAATAAAGCTTTTTCATCTATTATTGAACCTCTAAAAACTGGTTTTAGCCCAGAATCCATTGAATTATAAAGAGATTCTCGGGTTTTCTCGTCTTGAACTCTGTCAAAAAGAATGACAGTCTACTGCTCAAAACGTAACCATCAATTGTAGTCAGTAATAGCTAATTCCGAAATAATATTTAAATTTGGTTCGAGAATCGATTTGTATTACAGATGGACAGATGAATATTAAAGTAAAATAGATACATATTTTACCTGATATCCGCGGACCAAAAAGTCCAGCCATATATTGAGAAATATCAATACTAATAATAATAAAAAAAAGAGTTTAGATTTCATGGGCGTCTGCCAATGATCAAAGGAAAACTATATATCCATGTTGTTTAAAGTGTGTCTGTTAATCCTCAACCAATTGAATCTGTTTATAAAAGACTTTGAAGACATCGTATTGGTTCCACATTAATATCATAAAAGAATGTCAGTTTATCGAGTACAAAGAACTCCTTTTTCAAAATTTGTTTTATTAAAATAAATACAAATGAGCATATTATTTTTAATTACCCTGATTTTCATTATTTTCTTTATGAAAACATGGGTACGACAATAAGCCATTTTGGGTACAAAGTATTGCAGGAGTATGTGCTTGTGTCACGTCCAAAAGGCTAATAAAAAAATAAGTTGTGAGATGAATGGACATTTATTCGATTTAGGATCTATAGTCATCGATTGAATGGAAAATGTTACACCTGTTGTTAAATGAGCGTAATTTCAGTCTTGAACTCAACGTCTGATTCCATTTGGATCTTTACTTGCTCAACATAACCCCTCCATCCCTAATATCCCCTTGATGACCCCTACAAAAGAAAGTATTGCCATGCTTCCTTTAATAAATCATTTCCGAAGCACTTTCTTCTTTCTTTTTTACTTTCAATATGGTTTTGGTTTGAACCTCCTTTAACATCAAAATGCACACTACTGCAATCCACTGCAAAATTAGACAAAAAGGAAACATGTCAAATTGAAAGAGTCCAATGACAAATACTGCTCTTTTATAACTATATTCTTATGTAAAACATACTTCTTTAGGATTGTGAGTACAATTGGTTGTGTTACACCGATCGGCCCAAATGATGATCCAATCCAAGTAAATACTATATTTATTTACAGTAAACATTATAGAAAGGAGGTAGGGCTCTTTGAAGTCAAGCAAAAAAATACGATTGGCTCAAGCAACAGCTATAAAGGTTATCTTAACAGTCAAGATGTGAGGTACAAGCTCAGAGAAGCCGCAGGTGCAGATTCAGCCTTATGCATTTTTTACGCCAACCGAGTATTCGATTTATCTCTATATCCCAATGTATTTATAAAATAGAATTACAGCCATTTGGGCACAACACAACCAAAAGGAGCCCAAGAGAGTAATATACAAAATTTTATTTGCCATCTTTTCTAGTTTTCTTTTTTTTTCTTTGCTAACGACATTCTATAATATAATATACTACACTTTACAATATTCACTAGAATTAACCTTGCTTGGGCTAAAACTCTTTACGTGGTCATTTTATGATATTTTATTAATATGGAACCTAGTATTAAAGCTGACCACTAGATTAATATTTTTGAGCAGCAAGATATTTTGGAATTTGTTCGTTAGGATTACATGTATACAATTCTATTGCTTGTCGTGATGGCTTTAGACACACAGAGTATTAAAGGTCTTTTGATATAGCTGAAATAAGAGCCTTGGCTTAATTGACACTTTCATTACCCGCATCTTTCTATTAGCAAGTAGACCTTTACTAATACATAATTTAATTTTATCTTTGGCGATTACGGGTACCTGATTTATCAATGCGCCAAAAAATATCTACGCAAATATAAGCCATTGAAAATACTTTTCTTTTGTTGTATAAATATGGGTGCCCACTCATTCAATATTAATCAACTAACTTTTTCCACAAATCAAAGGTATCTGAAAGCACATTTTTCACCAGAATTTCTGGGTGTCCGAAATACATTATTAGGTGCAATTTTTTTTTTTACAAAATATCTATAAGCTCTTTATTTGAACTTTATCTTTTACTAAAGGCATACTTGGCATTTGTGGCAAAAAGTCTTGGTTTGCAGTACTATCCAGCCGGAATTTGACTTTATAAAAAAACAAATTGACAATTGGCCAAGTTTCCATATTAAAATCCTTACAGATACGCTTTTTTTAAAACTTATTTTAAATGGACAGTTTTGGCTTCAATTGCATTCCAAACTATATTTTACGCATACTCTATGACACAAGGAAATCGTTAGAATATGTATTCTTGTCTACTCTTTTGTGATTTTAGGTGTGTGCGTGTTTAATAGCCATCTTCTTTTTTTTTTCATGGGTTCAATTAAGATCCACGGCTTTGTTGTTATTTATCGACACAGATTGGAAGCTTACAACTCTTGTATAAAAGCTGATAAACTCCCGAGGCCATGTATTCACAGCCCAGAATAAATTGATCCAAAATCTAATAACATCTTTTAGGTTCACGTTAAATAAATCATTGAAAATATAAATGGAGATTTCTTTGGATATAGCATTAATAATGTTTTATTAGCTTGAAAACTTGTTTGCTATTAATATTTGTATACAATATTTATGAGCGTGGCTTAGGAACGCTGTTTATGTGCGCATTATTATGTATATTTTTGCACGATATACTCGAGTCCCCCCTTCATATTTCTAAACCAACATTTCAAGAGGTCCATTTTATCTCGGGTGTTAACTGCACGTGTACATTTACTAATAATAATAATAATAATAATAATAATAATAAAAGGGTCAAAAGGTGTTAGAGGTGATTTTATACACGACAAATCAAAAACAGGCACAATATAGCTCAAAGATTCCAATATAGAATTGATCACTATAACATTAATATGTAATATTGTCTAAATATGCCTTTACTCAAAATAAATATACCCAAAGAATAATATTCAAGCCGTGTATAATACTCGTAATAGATTATATGTTATAATGAGATTATTGCTACCTCCAATGACTCAATATTTTGTCGGGTGTAGTTAAAAACAATCTTTTGAATACAAGACGCAACTTATTTTTTTTTGTTAAATATCAAAATATTCTTTAGAGTTTACTGGAGCTAGATAGGGTCGAATGAGCGTACCAAGTTATTTCCTGTGTGCTTGAATTAAAGGTAGCCCAGTACTTTCAGCATAATTTAAAACAGGTGGTGATTACCAAGTGCAAGTAATCTGTCGAAAGATTGACAGTCGAGATGTGATGATGCTGAATGAGAAATGGTCATGATTGAATGCACATTATAATAAATGTACATTAACAAGGATGATTAATTCTGGTACAAATGAAGAAAAAAAAACCATTAAGCGTTGGATCAGTAATGGTATAGCTAATAAAGTGCATAACAAGTGTATAATGTGCTAATTGTAATTAAATGTGCAATCGATCATCTCAACATTTATTCGACATTAGTTTTCGTCAGTGATTTGGTACGCGTTGGCGTAAAATGCATGAAAACAGTGGACAAAAATGGAAATGTAAACAAAAAACCCAATATTTTAAGGAGGCAGTAAAATCCGCTAAAGTGTTTCGGAATTCAAGCGCTTGTTTCTCTTGCAATATGTATTGGAAAATAATCAAACTGGAAGGACATGCTCAAGAAGTGTGGGACCAGATGGTATTCAAGTTTGAACACTAATGGGCCAATAGATGAAGAGCAAGAGGGGTACAAAGACAAAATTTTGAAATTTTCAAGTTACGCGTCGTCTATTTGCACCACATTGAAAACAAAGGGGTAAAGAAAATATCGAAAAATAAATTTTGTTGCCATAGTAATGGAAAATACTTTGTATCTCTAAGCTAGTTTAATAATATACGAGACTATAATGTATGCGCGCTAATTGGCCTTTAATGTACCCATGTTTTAACCAAAATATTTGGTAAAATCAGTTTTTATTTATTATTTATATACAAAAAAAGCAGAGCCAAATAGCCTTTAGTAATTAATGTGAGCAAAAGATTTGCTTTCAAGTTACTATATCGTATTGTTTAAAATACATCTAATTAAATACGGCAGGTTTCTAGTAAATGTATAGTATTTATATGCCTCGATATCATCAAATACTTGCTCTATGTATAACCACCACCAAATTCCAACCAATACGAACCTTGATTAACACTGGCATTATTTTCTATTGTTACTATTTAGTATTTCCACAGGATTAGTTCAAAGCCCTCAAGTGCTTGTAGTCTATAGAACTGTTAATTCTACTCAATCATACAAACAATATAATGTTGGCTATAACTTTATACAACGAGATGCCTTTTATTTTAAATATCCACAAGTTTTAATATTAAGAATGTTACACTTGACCTTTTTGATTTACACATCATTTAGACTTTTTCTGCTTTTGAGTTATAGAGCCAGTGGCATGAAAATAAATGCTGTATAGCAAATACAAAAATATACTTTAAGCCTTTTGGTCAGCTAATAAAACATGATATTTAAATCCAAGGCATTCTCAAGTCTAATGACATTTCAAACTCTGTAATGGCCAGAGTAAATCCAAGCCAAGGTCTAGATTATTTATTTATTAAAAAAAAAAAAGACACTGCACTGACAGTGTTTAATTCTCAAAAATTAATTGAATGTTTGTTGGTTTCCAAACCTCCTCGGAAAGTCTAAAAGGACACCCTTGGAAGTCTGGGTGAGACCGAAGCTGCTTATATTATAAAAGAGGATATGACTAACATGGAAACATTCCAAAGAAATAGAAATTGCAGAAAATTTGGTTTTATTAATTAATACACTACAGAGGTTTGGATTCAGGTGTGTTTTGGGGGGGAAAATCAAGAGACATAATGCCATTCTATAGCCAATTTGGTCTCTAATAAGCTTGGTGTATGGATCTACTGATCTTTTTTCTTTTTTCAATGACCCAAGAATTCATTGATCAAAATCAACAGACTAAAATAGAGAGATTCATAGTACGCCTTTTTCTTTAAAATATTTTTTAAAGACCCGTCCACATATCTTTTCTATATTACCAATGTCCAACGGAAAGAGAGCCAAAGGATCATTTGACATTGATGACAATGAAGGCCCATCCTCATCCACTAAAAAACGCGTGAGATTCAACACAAAGACTCGTGCACAATCTGGAGATGATTTTGAGATTGATCATGAAGACACCCTCGAACCTACAAAGCAACGTCGTGGTGGAATCAATGCCGACGCTTATGTTAGTGACGATGAAGAAGTGGATGGAGGTGCCTATGGCAGTGATTCTGAAGAGGAGAGTGAAGGAGAAAAGCCTGCCGCACCTCAGGATGATGACTTTGATATTTTTGCCGAAGAAGCCCCCGCAGTAGACGCACAAACAAAAAAGAAGAAGAAGTTGGAATTGAGCGAGATTGAAGGCCAAGAATTTGGCTCACACGATACAGAAGGTCTTGATGATCAAGTGCCAAATGGAAAAAAGGAACCAGCGGTAATGGCATTCAATATGCAACAGGAAATGGAGGAAGGAAGCTTTGATGCTCAAGGCAACTATGTGCCTAACAAGGGGGATCCACAAGCATTCCATGATCGTTGGATGGAGGGCATTTCTCGAAGGGATATGGTGGCTGCGAGAGAAGCACAGACAAAAAGAGAGGCCAACGAAGCACTCTTGGAGGCTGCAAGACAAGAAGCGATGCCTCAAACACAGAATGAGGTATATCTCGAACTAGTCAGTCAATTGAAGCCTGGACAGAGTGTACGGGAGGCATTGTCTACACTGGGAAGTCTGTCTACAGCCAAGGTTCCTGCATGGAAGCAAAAACTGCTGGATAAGAAGAATAAGAACAAGCCAAAGACCAATCCAAAAGAGGCTTTGAGTGAAGAGGAAGAAGGACAGAGAAAGAAAAAGGTCGAGAGGATCACAGAATTAGCTGATCAAATGATGGCATTGGGTCATTTTGGCATTTATGAAGACACCTTTGAGACCATGATTCGACATTTACGGCGAGAGGGTGTTGTAGGGGAAGATTGGTTGCCAAAACAATAAACACACACAAAGGTTCCTTTTTTTTCCCTTTGTACCTAATCTAGAATCCGAATTGGGTGCAAGTAGCAATGATTCAAAATATCTTTTATATATATATATATATGTATATGCTTTAATCAGTCTTGATGGGTTTGGTGGCCTGTTTCGCAGGAGCCCCCCAGTAAAGGAAGACCTGAACGACGAGAATTGCATTGAGAATGCTGGCAAGGACAGTGCCTGTAAGCACCAAAGGATCATCAAGCTCAGTCAAGGTAGTAAACACACGTGCAGTGCTTCCAGCAAAGTAGTTGATGACTGCAAAAGCAGAGAGCTGGCCAGTCGACTTGTTCTTGAAGTTGGCATTGATCTGGGGTATTTTGCTGGCCAAGCTCAGGGGAATTGTGCCAGCATACAAAATAGCCATGATCCAGGCTGGCAACAGCTTCTCACTTGTGAGGCAGTAGAATGTTGAAATAAGGGATGTAATGGTCATTACCAAGGCATCGGTCTTGCCGCTGTATACAAGAATCAACAAGGTGATCAGGATGTTTTGGATGGAGATGAAAAAGATCTCTCCATAAGTGCTGAATGGGTTTCCTTGACGCAGGTTGTAGGCCAGAGTAATCGCATAAGAGAGGGTCTCGAGGAGATAGGATGACATTGAGAGACCTTGGGCAGACTTGTTTTTGATAATGGTCATTATCTGGGGAATCTTGACGATTGAGCCACCCAGGACTATTCCAAGACCAAGGCCTTTGGAGATTGTATACTTGATGCAAGGTACATCTGTGAGGTTGAGGTTTTCAATGAGGACATCATAGCAGGTTTCGCCGATAAGGCCAGTGATTGGTGTACGGAGCACGGGAGGCAGATGCATAGTTTGAT
The DNA here is from genome assembly GCA_022702545.1 of Phycomyces nitens. NCBI lineage: Eukaryota > Fungi > Mucoromycota > Mucoromycetes > Mucorales > Phycomycetaceae > Phycomyces > Phycomyces nitens. The sequence goes on from JAHRBC010000001.1 coordinate 1,341,798, forward strand.
TTTGGAATCAAGAGTATTTAGAAAAGAAGCTTAGGACGCGCTCGTTGGACCCTTTTTTTTTTTCTGCCAGCGCGAACTATCATTATTGGACGGAATTCTGGCTGAGTTTATTGGCCTAGAATATGGGGATATATTCTATTTTATTATTTGACTACAGCCTCAAGGGCCTTTTTTTTTATGCGCATGTTATGTGTATAGGGAAGGATATAGTTTTGAGCATGCCAAAAAAAAGAATGAATCTATGGCTCAGTAAAGTTTCCCGGTAGATTCCTAAAGTCATTGAATTTACCAGGTAATTCTTTTTGTTAAGCAAGATTTGTGTACGTGTATTGTGTGAATTCCCACGTGATTGACCACTCGCATCTTGTCCCTTTCCTTGCTTTCCTTGCCTTCCTTCTTCTTCCCAGACTTTGTAATGTCATACAAGTCGCATGCGATGCTGCCTCAGACAGAGGCCTCGCTTCAGCACATTCTCCACCACCGTGCCCAGTTTTTGCAGGATCGTCACCAACGACATCTCCCACGAAAGCCATTCGTAGTTGGTGTGTCTGGCTGTCAAGGAAGTGGAAAGACTACCCTTTGCACTACACTGGAGCACCTCATGAAGGACGCTCCATATGGCCTCAATGTCGTATCATTCTCACTTGACGACGTGTATCTGGACCACAAGCAGCAGCAAAAACGCGCAAAAAGTGACCCTGACAACCGTCTAGTCCAATTCCGTGGTCAGCCTGGATCTCACGACCTTAACTTGGCGTGTGAAACATTCGAAACTCTTTTGGATGACACCCGCCCATGCCCAATTCCTGCCTATGACAAGAGCTTATTTGAAGGTTTGGGAGATCGTATTGACCCTAGTCTGTGGGCAACATCACAACCACCCGTCGATATTATCCTGTTTGAAGGATGGTGCCTTGGATTTAAATCTTTGCCGGTAGAGGAAGTATGTGAGCGATATAACAAGGCCAAGCAGGAGGGAGCTTCATGGACCATTCACCCTCTGGAACACATTCTTGGCCTCAACGAAAGCTTAGCTGCCTATGAAAACACAATATATAATTATTTTGACATCTTTATTCATCTCTCGCCTGATGATCTGCGTAATGTCTACCAATGGCGATTGGAGCAAGAACACGATGCCATTCGTACCCGGGGTGTTACTGGACTGAATGATGAGGGTGTGTATGCGTTTGTGGACACATATATGCCTGCATACAGCCTGTACCTTCCTCGCCTGGACTCAATTGGGTTCTTTGGCTTTACCAACATTATCCATCCATACGAAGGCAGGAACCGTGGCGATCATGGCTACAGTGGAGCACAGCGACATCTCCGACTATTGCTAGATCACGATCGCCGAGTACTTTCCCAGACACTGATAAAGGAGCATGATCCCCAGCAACCTCTGGTATGGCCTACCTATAGTCGCCCATTGCTTTTCTTGGTGGGAATGGTAGGAGTGGCAGGATTGATGAAATACTCATGCCTGGGACGGGTGCTGGACATTGCTAAAAAGGCTGGCCGTCGGTTTCAAGCGAATGGAATGACGTAATTATAAACTATAAACATAAAATATAAAAATGCCCACCATTAGTTAGGCCATTGGGCTTTTTGTTTTCTAGAGCGTTTTTTCTTTCTTTTTTTTTGCAAATCAATATCATATCAAGGATACACAAACAGACCAGCCTGATTAGTTTTCTACAAAAGACTCTCTTGGTACTTCTTTACATTGACAAAAAAGGAAATTGGTTGGATAGGACAGGTAAATAATATTCACCCCTATTCTGGGAGTACTACCAATGGCCACTAGAGCAGGTTTTGCTTGGCAGGATAGTCTAGAATTGGGTCATTGGTACCTATGAGTACAAGCTATCAATTTGTTTTTAAAGAAAGGTATTGCGTTGATCTTGGGACGCTTAAAATCTAGTTCAATTGATCCCTCAGAGTGCTCTTGTGAGCAGGTCTTTTAGAGAGTATAATTGCACACTAGAGAATTGGATGATTATAGCAGAGAGCTCCCATTTCTGATCTCGATTACGACATTTCATTTTTGGAAAATGCAACTTTTTTTTAAAACGCCGTAACATTGGTTTCTGGAATGACGGTATTGATTTATATGGAAAGTTGGGGGTCTATCTAGATTGACAGAGGTCTAGAATAGAATAGGTTAATTGTGCTTCAGGCTGGTTAGGCTGTGTGATAGTGCTAGATGGATTTTGCTATTGATCGAGCAGAGAAATAAAGAGGCCGGATCTACGGATGATAAGGGTCGGTTAGGAAGCCCAAAGAAGCTTACACAAAAACCAGCCAAATCAAGTTTTATACTTTGATTATCGCTGTTAACCAATCCAAATAAAAGCCACAAGCAAACAGTCTATGGCTAGTCTTTGGTAGACAATATCCAAGGAGTCATTAGAATTGCTTAATGGATCTATACCATCTACTCAGTACAAGGTACACAACATGAATGATTATAGACTTGGTCATCGTCTAACGGTGATTTAATCGGAGTATATATTACTCTTGCATTTTATAAAACCGACTACTAACCATATTAATCGATTAAAGTTCTATATATGTATAATAGTTTCCCGATATAGAACAATAATACAATACTGACGAATAGCATTTTTATGCATAATTCAGGTGCACAAAACACTTTCCAAATTAATAAAAATCTCTATTCTTCTTTTGGATGCATTAATCTTGAGCGAGCCATCTATTGGCAAGCCAGATTTGTTGTGTTGTTTAATGTGAATTAGATATGCTTCCGGTGTATGAAATGTGTCTTTGCTAAGATAACTACATGTTCTTACAATTTCTTATTGGACACAATATGTCGGAGTCATATTCTATAATCGGCGTATAAAAACAGGCAATTCTATTTTATTTATTTATCAATGTAAATAATAAACATTCTCTGTCAATTATGAATCTTTTTTGTTTGGGAAAACATAGACGCAAGTATAATCAAAAGCAGAGAAGGGTACTAATGATATTTGCAAACGAGCTCCATGGATACTGGGAGGGTGATTGTGTATATAGCTATTATAAACATGTACATACATATTATACATACATACATGTATATTTATATATGTATTTATATAAATGTATTTATTTATATACTTTTATATATATATATATATATATATTTATAATAACCAAACCAGCCGGGTTTTAGGTCGGGGGTTTCATTCCAAAGAACTAGGATAATCATAAGAGTCTTGATGGTCAAAATGAACCGTGGATCTAATGCTGAACCCTCAAGATCTTGCAAAAAACTATATATAAAATACATTGTGGATATCAATGGCAAGAAAGCATTTTTATAAACCATCTATCTAGTTTTATTTATTTAATTATTTATTTAATTATATATATAAATATATTTATATATATATATACTTATATTTTTGGGGGGTGTGAATATTAAGCGCCTTTTATTTTTATTTTTATTTTTATTTTTTTTATTGTTTTTATTTTTTATTTTTTTTTGTATTTTGGCATTTTCCCCCTTCTTTCTTTTATTCGCCCTTTTTTTTCTTTTTTATTATTATTTACGATTCTCTCTTTCTTTCGTTCTCTCTTTCGCCCACTTTATTTTTTTACTTGTTCCCGTTAAGACGCGTTCATCATTAAAAAAACAAAAACAACCCACAGTATCAGCCATTCGGATTCTCTCCATTCATCAGCCAACCCAATGAGTCCCCAAGACTCACCACAGTACGCACCTGGCACAACTGTGTTCGCCAAGTTGAAAGGCTATCCATGGTGGCCAGCAAGGGTAAGCAAACACATTCTTGAAGCACTGCATCACTGAATGCAGTCCTAGATTGAACTCGACCAAAACGTACCAGCAAAGGTCCTAAAGTCAAAGGCAAAAACAAAAGGTCCACTCTGGACAGTGTTTTTTTATGGTTCCAAGGACTAGTAAGTTTGCATGTGTATTGCCTGGCCCTTCTCACCACATCGTCTTGTACACTATCCAATAATTAGCGGGTTTTTTGGTCCGGATGCGATCCGACCGTTTGACCAGACTACCGTCGAGCGTGACTTGAAAGCAAAGAAGTTCAAGAATAAGGATCTAGAGAATGCGGTGAGACAGGCATTGGATCCAGAAGCCTTTGAGAAAGAAGAGGAGGAAGAGGAAGAAGAAGAGGAAGAGGAAGAGGAGGAAGTAAAGGCGGTCAAGACGCGAAAGCCTGCGAAAAAGGCAAAGAAAACTGCACCAGAACCTGTGAAGAAAAAGGCACAATCGGCGGGTGGACGGAAAAAGGTGGCTGCGGCGGTTGTGGAAGCAAACCCAGTAGAAGAGGAAGAGGAAGACGAGGTGGTTGAGCCCCCAAAGCCGAAAAGACGTTCTCGAAAGGTAGAGGATAAGGAAGAGAAAGCAGACGAGGGCGACAATGTACGAGACAGAAAGAAGAGAGTAAGTCCGCGCCCACATCTGGGTTCTTTTTTGTTATTATTATTATTATTATTTTTAAATACACATGTGTTTTTTTGGGTGGGAGGAAATATGGGTACAAGAAATACAAGCGTACTAAGCTTTTATTTTGTCCTGTATAGCGCAAGTCCATGTCGGTAGAGCAGGAAGATGAGGAAAGACTGAATAAGCGTACCAGTGCATCGCCTGCCGTGTCTACGCGCAAGTCTGAAGAGCCCTCAGGGAATGAACAGGGTGAGAAAAAGGGATCAAATGGTCATGAAGCCCCAAAGAAGTCCCCCGAGTACAGAAAAGTATATCATATCAGACACAAGCTTCAGAAATTGGTGTACGATAAGAAAGCTGTAAGTATAATGGTGTGGATTGTGATAGCCTGCAAGAAACCCACTCAGCCCTACGCACAATGAAAATGCGTGTGGGTATGTGTTTAGAAGTGGTTCTGTGGTTTGTATAATGTGTGCGAGGGTATTTCTGTTGGACGGAAAACTAACAATATTTTATTTTTTTGCATCTTTATATATTTGTGGGCGAAATCATAGGGTGAGATATCGATAGAGGACTACCCAAAGATCTCTCAGGCAGTAAAGGAAGTAGAGGAGTCTTCAATGACATACGATTTACTTCGGGTAAGTTGGTGCATTTATATAAGTATATATATATATTTATATATATTGGTTGTGGGCAAGAGGAGAAAAGAAGATACAAGAGGCAAAATAGGGCTTTTGTATCAATGTGTGTGTGTACATACATATATTTATATTCATATTTATATTGGTGGGAAATTTTAGGACACCAAGATTGGCAAGGTTGTCAAGGCTGCATGCACCTACCATTACGAAGGTGACGAGGAGCACAATATCAAAGAACGATGCCAGCAATTGATGCGGAACTGGAAGGGACTCTTTACCGTCCCACAAGCAAGCAAGGTGGCGACACCTGCGACCACTTCTGTTAGTGGTGCTACCTCTGGTGCCACTACTTCTGGTGCCACTGTTGATGCCACTGTGGATACTTCTGCTCCCGTGGCTACTGTGGTTCCAGCAACCCCAACAACCAACCCAGCAAGCACAGCAACACCTATTACTACTATTACCACTACTGCTACTGCTGTTGTTGTTGCTTCTGAGACCGTACCACTCAAGACAACTGCCATGGAAGTGTCTCCGGTAGAGGCTTCTGGTACAGACAGTATTCCTGTTATGACTTGTGTGTCTGTGGTCGATAATGGAAATGGAAATGGAAATGTAGATGTGGTTATGGGAGATACATCCCTTGTTAATGGTAATGAGCCAACGCCTATGGAAGAGGATGCTTCGGCATCAGTAGAAGTACCCATGGAATTAGAGACAACCAAAAGTGTGCCAGAGATTCAACAACACAACGAACAACAATCACAACGACAAGAAGGGTCTGCTATGCAAGAAGACTGATAAGTTTCCCCCCTTTTTTTTACATTCTCTTCTTTGCATCACCGTCCAGAAACGGCTTTATTTTTTTTACTCGCTCTATCTACCGCTTGCTCTCTCTCTCTCTGTCTCTCTCTTGCTCTTGCTCTCTCTCTCTGTCTCGATCTCGATCTCTCTCTATCTCTATCTATCTCTTACTCGCACTCTTATTCTCTATCTCGCTCTACCTCTCTCCTCCACCTCTCTCACAAACCCTTTATCTTCTTATTTCATACGAGTAATCTCATGTTCTTTATTCCTCTTTTTTGTTTCGTTTCATGATGCTCTGTACTTGTTTTTTTTTCTATTCATATTTCAAATGACTGCATCCACTTTACGTACTCTTTTTCTCTTCTTTTTCTTTTTTACCTATAAATACTCGGGAGAAGTTGAAAGGGAATCAAGATCTACAAGACATACCAGCTTGTGAATGCTTTGTAAATCATTTTGCTTAGTGAATTGTGAGTAAAGAAGAGGAAAATATATAGACCTTTTCTGGTGTACCAAATATTGGTCCAAAATATCGATCATCTCCGCTTACACATTTTTCTATTCTTTCCAAGATCTACCTCATTTTACTTTTTTTGGCTTAATGGTGTATTATACTAGGCAACGGGGATTACAAAGCCAGGGCTGATGTCAGTCTGTTAATACTACTACTACTACTACTACTACTACTACAAAAAAAAAAGAAAGTAGTCTACCCCATCATAGATACAGTACGTAGCCGGGGTTGAGTATATACTATATAGAAAGTTTGAAAATTACTATTATTAATTTCACTAATTATTATTATTATTGATTCCAATCCATTCTGACTTTTATGAAAATATTCAATTGAATACCCCACCACTCCTGTCTAAATAATAATAATAACACGATTCTGATTGACGGATTAACCATCGGGATTTGGCACGAGTTTTGGGTGCAACCAATAAGCGGACCCAACCCCTTGCCAAGTGAGATTGCGGACTCTGTTGGAAATCATTTTTGAAAGCTGTCAAATAATTTAATAATTATATAAATATGTGTATATCTATAATTATAATTGTATTTGTTTTCCATATTTTCTTTTCTTCCTTACAATTTGAATGGGCCGCTTCAGAGGACTCAAGAAACTCTTTACCCTTGAAAGACCTGACGAAGACAAATCGGCCGTTATTCCTACCTATGTGGCAATCATGTCACCAACCCCACTCTCAATCCACTCTTGTAACAACAAAGACCGTCCAATATCAATCTTTGGAGACTATAAAGACGAGCACTTTATGAGAGATCCTATGCGATGTGGAAGCCGCCCTGACAGACTAGGCCAGTTTTTCGATCCCATGGGTTCCCGTAGCCAATATCCGGCAAGTATCGATGTCACCAATACTGGTGCCTAACCTTACCCTCCCCTTATGAAAGAGCATTGTATTCATTCAAATATATTTGAAGAGTATGAAGATATACCATTCTATCTATTGGCGAGACCAATAGATATACTATAACCCACAATCTATTATTACTATTACTATCACTATTATTATTGTTTTTGTATATATACACATATTCATCTTGAACTAAATATCAAATAGTCCATACTTGTAAACGGCTAATTATTGGTATCATTCATTCTGACATGTAAACATTTTGTTCCCACTGCGAATTGAATAATTAACCCCAGTGCAACCTTTCCATAAATTCCAACTCTTCCATTTGATTGACTTGATATTTTACCAGATTGTTTAAATATTAACAAGATCTTGACAATGGCCAATTAAAACTAAATCCCCAGAAACCATATTGTGATTAGACACTATGAGAGATTGACGTCGAGAATATCAACTGTAAAAAATGTATTCTGACAATTATTTCATTCCAATTCATATCATTAAAACTCCAAACATCTTGCCAATTGAACCACAATCACATCCCACCATTATCTATACAGTTTACTAGTCAAATCAGAGCCACCAAGAGATCTTAATTGTAAACATCTTTGAATTTGTCCATGATTGATTTGCTAATAGTGCTTAAATCTCGGTTAATTTTAAAGCATTTTTTAGTGTATTCAGTAGTAGTGGACCACAAGATCCAATAAAAAGAAGCACTTTTATACTTTTTCTTTTGGTGTCCCAGCTCTCTCTCTATCCACTCCAATATCTTGAAGAAAGAAGAAAAAAAAGGATTATTTTATAATTACTTTCTTTTTTACATATATACACAAGTAATTCGATGTTATTCTCGTCTTTTCAAGGTGCCAAACACTCGACAGATCCATTTTGCCAGCTTCTTTTTTTTTAAAAAATAATAGTAATAAAAATAATAAAGAAAATGCGTGCGGGTGCTAGACAATCGTACACAAATCTTCTTGGCTTTAAGCAGAAATGTCCAATTTCTTGTACTTTTCAACGCTTGCCTCGTCTGCAATGTGCCAGTTCCAGGTTCTCTTGGCTGACAATTCAATAGGGGAAACTTGCTTCTTGATTACACCTTCACCCTCCAATGATGCGAGGATCTTTTTCTTCAAATGTGTCTTGCTGACAAACTGTGTAGAGTAGGTAGGTACGTATTCCATCAATTGCTGGGTAGTCATTGGACCCTTGGTTGCAATCAAGTGCTTGATAATCTTTCCACCTGTAAGAGACATGTCTGTGTATGTATATTGTATGTAGATTGGTCTGGAGAAGTATAACCCGCAGGGATATATATGGATATATATGTATTAAAAAAAAAAGGGTGTCGAACCTCTTGGCTTTTGGGGGGTACCCCAGCGTTCTACTGTGGCTTTGGAGGATGAATGCAAGTCACAAGTGTCAAATGTAAACCCAGCTACACTTCTTCCAGGGCATTCCTTTTCTTTTTAAAAAAAAGGAGAGCTGTCCAGAGGTTGTTCATTCCGTCTTGTTTTTTTTATCTCATGTTCAGACAAATTACTCGGTCTTCGCTGCCCTTTGTCAAGGCTGCTAAAAGAGAAGCACGTCTTCAAGTTAATGCTCTTGGTCAGTCCAAGGTAATGCACCAAAAAGTATAAATATGCACACACATAAAGAGTAGCACTTGTATGCTTGCATACAAATAATTAAATAAATAAATAAATCTATAATGTATATTACATACACAAACATTTATATATTTTCCAAAACCAAAACCAAAACCAAAAAAAAAGTTCTCGCCTGCTTTGAAAAGAAATGGTGCTGCCGTAAGCCAGCGGTTGTTGTGGCAATCAATGGCCAATTACTCTACCACCACAGAAAGTCAGGACACTGAAGTAGTCACTGGTCCCGAGGAATCTCACGAATTCAAGACCGAAACCAAGAGAATGTTGCAAATCGTTGCAAACTCAATGTACTCTGAAAAAGAGGTAAAACTATACATGCCTTTATTTTTTTTTAAAAAAAGGCCATGTCATTAACCCTGTTTTCTTCTTCTTCTTCTTCTTCTGGTTTATAGATCTTTGTTCGGTAAGACAACTGATATTTCATCTCAAAAGAGTGTTTGGGTCTAACCACTCAATTGATGGACAGCGAATTGATTTCCAATGCTGCCGATGCCCTTGAAAAGCTGAGACATCTCCAGTCTAGCGAGAACATTGAGACCGGAAGCCCTCTTCAAGTCCGTATCACTCTTGATCACGAAAAAAAGACATTTACTATCCAGGTACGGGGGGTTTATTGATATATCTCGGTAACCAAAGTATGTTAATTGATGGCTTTGGCTTGCTCTAGGACTCTGGTGTGGGTATGACCTTGGAGGAATTGAACCAGAACTTGGGCACAATTGCCAGTTCTGGATCAAAGAAGTTTTTGGAAAAGTTGGAGAGTGATGGCTCTGGTTCCCGCGAGAACATTATCGGCCAGTTTGGTGTTGGTTTCTACTCGACTGTAAGTTCTGATGGCACCTTTGGATACAAAGGGAATGTCTGTGGGGGGTTTTTTTTTTTAAAAAAAAGAAGAAGAATATGGGCCTGATGTGCTTGTTCAGTTTATGGTAGGAGAGACTATCAAGGTCTACACAAAGTCTGCACTTCCAGGATCAAAGGGTTATTGCTGGTCCACAGATGGTCAGGGATCATACACTGTTGCCGAGGCAGATAATGTTGCCATAGGTACCAAGATTGTGATTGAACTTCGTGAAGACAGCAAGTCTTTTGCGTCTCAGATCGAGGTAGATTCGATCATCAAAAAGTATTCAAAGTAAGTAGCAGATTCCCAAAGTAGCCCAGGTATGGAAAAAAAGGCATTAATATATTACATGGTGGCTATTAGCTTTGTTGGATTCCCCATCTTCTTGAATGGTACCGAAGTCAACACTGTCGAGCCTTTGTGGACAAAGGATAGAAGCAGTGTGACAGCCGAACAGCACCAGACCTTTTATCGCTTCATTGCAAACGCTTGGGATGATCCCCAATACACTCTCCACTTTAAAACAGACGCACCTCTCTCGATTGCATCTGTTCTCTATGTTCCCGAACGCCACATGGAATCTCTTGGTGAGCGTATGGCCCCAGGTGTGTCTCTGTACTCTCGCAAGGTCTTGATCCAGCCAAAATCCAAGGGTCTTTTGCCTGACTGGCTGCGTTTCGTCAAGGGTGTGGTCGATTCAGAAGACATTCCCTTGAATGTTTCGCGTGAATTGCTTCAGGACAATATCCTCTCCCGCCTTCGCCAGGTCATGACGTCCCGTGTTCTCAAGTGGCTCGACAACGAAGCCAAGAAGGACGAAAAGAAATACAATGAGTTCTTCCTTGACTTTGGGCAGTTTATCAAGGAGGGTGCATGTACTGATGCTATGCACAAACGTGAAATTGGAAAGCTCTTGCGCTTTGAATCGTCTGGATTAAAGGAGGGTGACATGACTAGTTTGGAGGGTTATGCTAGCCGTAAGAAGGAGGGCCAGGACAAGATTTACTATATACTTACTCCCAAGAGACAGTATGCTGAAGACAGTCCCTACACAGAGATGTTTAAGAAGAATGGTGTCGAGCTTCTTTATCTCTATGATACTGTTGATGAGTTTGTCGTCAACCATTTGCGCCAGTTCCAGGGCTATGATCTTGTAGCTGCCGATTCGCCAGAAGCAGCATCTCACCCCCTTTTGCAACAAGCTCGCAGTGATGATGCTGTCGATGGTGCCGAGAAATTGAATGAGACCCAGGCAAAGGATCTGGCTAGCTGGATCCAGGACACTCTTGGTGACGAGACCGTAAAGCAGGTCGATGTGTCCCGTAGATTGGAAAAGTTCCCAGCCATTGGTAAAAAAGAGATGATGATTATAAGGTCAAAGTGCGTGTGTTTTGACTCTGTTTAATAGTACTCGAGCATGAAAGTCCTGCTATGCGCAAGATGATCCAGATGATGCAAGGTTCTGCCAAGCTGGGTGAGGCACCTCCGGCACCCACCCGCCTGGAAATCAACCCTGATCATTCTGTTATGCGTGGTCTCTTCCATGTCCGTGAACAGAACCCTGCACTTGCAAAGATGGTGGCTGAACAGGTACATTTTATATATACACACATGTAATCGTGGCCCTATAATCGCCTAACATTATTCTCTTAGGTCTATGACAATGCACTCTGTGCAGCGGGTGTGATGGATGATCCTCGTTCCATGATCACTCGCTTAAACAAGCTGATGGAAATCAGTGTCAATTCTGCTCTTGAGCAGGAAAAGAAGGTCAAGGCCACATAAGTCTATAGAACCATTAGAAGGCAAAAGATGTACATTAGCCAACAAAATCAAACCCGAACCGATCATAATAATAATTACAAAAAAATGCTATCCATTCAAACTGAATCTATTCACAAATTAAGTGCTTTGGAATATACTTTTGGCCATCATTATCGCTACCAAATAGAAATCCTTTTCCTAATCTTCCCAGCGTCTTTTCGTGCAACCCAACCATTCTTGTAAATAAGCTAGACCCCCATCAAATAGGCACAATATTTCTAAATTAGAGTAATGGAAACATCTGGCTCACTATTGCAAATTGTATCTCACTTGGTATTCCATACACTAGTAACCCTTGAATGTTAAAAAAAAAAGAAGAAGACAGTGCAGCAAAACCATCGAGATATATTTTATGAGACTTTGCTCTACAGTATGTCTAAATTCAGGGCTGCCGTGAGATCTCGTTGCCATGACACCATTAGTGTATTTTATCTTGTACAATTATAAAACCAAAGTTTCAATGTACCTGGTTTTTTTTTCTTTTTACAAAAAAAGCATGGAAGATAAAGAAGTTTATATACGATTGTTCGGAATCAGAAAATGACAAATCTGTGGGTGCCTTCTGCTTTGGGTGTGTAATAAAACGTGTTTGAGACCTTGGTTATAAATGAAATATTGAATCTCTTGAGAGAAATGGCATTCAAGGCTTGTATTTACAGTTATACATGATATTTTGATGGACCAGGCTTACACGAATTGCTACTTGATCAAAGCAAGATTACCAGATCTAATGCTCTAGTGACTTATTGAAACACACTGAAATATCAACACATATTACACGATGTTTCGTCATTAGTGTGGGGTATTAAATAATCTTTTTATTGAACTGTGACACTTTCCATAAAGGCTCAAGTCCAACTGGCACCCACTTGGTCATTTTTGAGATTCCCAGCCTCCTTTTTTTTTTTACAAAATGTCATAATTGTTTGAAACAAGTAAGCTGTAAAAAAAAGAACTGGATGATTTTTGGGTCAGGAAGTTTATAGAAACACAATACTTCTTTATATATGCGTATCGTGCCATATACTCCAAAGACTATTTGCTGAGGTTTATTTATCATGTGGGAACAAGATATATCACAAGGTAAAACAAGGAAAATCAGGGAGCTTGAGCACGGATAATGATGGAGACAGTTGACAAACCACACATCTGTTGAATTAAGCTATAAAAAGCCGAATCAAAACACTTGTGAGGTTAGCAATTGGAGATTTCGATATATGTCATCTACCAACCCAATTCAATTGTTTGACAATAGACACTGAATATTACAGACATTCTCAAATTGCCGTGAGTGGACCAAGTCAAGAGCCGGTTGTCCTAGTGCCAGCTAATCTGATTCGTTTGACTGTAAAAGATAAAATAAAATAATGTATTCTAATAGATCAAATCAATATGTAATAATTGGGAAATACAGAAATATCATTACCCTGTCAATTCCAAGTGCTGGTATTTTACAAGAGCTCTCTGGTCCAAGCAGCAAATCTTCTAGACAATTATCCCAGGTATATACTCTGGTCTGTGCCTTTAAACACCAAAACCCTTTTGAAAATTGCGTCTCAGATGGGGCCTCGATATTCAATGTGCCTGTACTTAAAGAATTCAAGTCAATACAATACAGAAAATCCCATTTTGGTACAGGGTCGTCTGTACACCTTGTGCCTGGTCCTTTTGTATTAAACGTCCTTTGAAATATTTATCCCTATCCAGAAAAGACTGGCATCTGATCAGACATGTATGTGTTTTAGAATAGCTGCCTTATTATTATTATTATTAGATTTTATTACTTTGATATAATTCCAATACGTTTCATTCTTTTTTGGTTTTCTAATTGTCTGTCTCTATACAAGGTACCTGCGATTGATTCGTCAGGTTTCAAGGCAATAATAAAACAATCTAGAAATCTGGATATTCCTTGGTTTATTGGCAATCATGTCCCATGACATCTCACGGTCTGTCGGTTGAGAAGCTAAGGATTTGCGGAGAGAAAAAAAGGGATAAAAGAAAGTTTGGCTATTGAGAATAATATACCTCTTGTGCCTTTTATTCCAAGAAAACTTCTTGCTATTTTACCATGTCAGGGCACCAAGATCCTACAGAAAGGACAGGTCTCTTGAACCGTAGACAGAATACAAATCACAACAACCCATACGACTCTCTTCAGGTCTCGCTTCCAGGAACTCCCTTTCTTGCCGACCAAAACAATAATGGTCTACCCCTCACGCCTTCTGTAGTGATCACTACTCCTCTCTTGAGTCCTCAGACAGAACACCGTCAATTCTCTCATATATTCAATAAACGTACCGGAGTTTATGATGAAGACGAGCAGGCCTTGGTTAAAGAGAGCACTGGGTTGCGTGTGTGGAGTGAATCATACTCTAGTATCGGTAAGTTTTGTACAATTGGGTAATCCGGGATGCTTAGCAAGACTGATTTTTGCATCCAAATAGACTGGATCCATGATCGCATCAAAGAAGGTGTCAGGCTAAGAAAATTGAGGGATATTCCTGGAATACGTGGAAGATGGGCCAAAGCAAGTGACGCATCTCAAGCATGGATATTGGTTATTATCATTGGCGTCTGTGTTGCCATCATAGCCTGGTTCACAAATGTTGTTCAAGCATGGCTATCAGATCTCAAGCAAGGATACTGTGTTTCCAACTGGCGCTACAACCGAGAATTCTGCTGCTGGGGAAAAGCAGGTAAATATTTAGTTGCCTATACACCTTTGACTAATTCAATCTAATCCCTCTACTTGGATATACGTGTATTGTAGAACATGCCACTTGTTCAGACTGGAGATCATGGCCCCAAGTATTCCAGGTTGAAAGCGAATCGGGAATATATTATACTGCCATGGCAATGTATGGTCTTGTTGGCGTAAGTGTTTAGACCAACAATTTACAATATTGTCTCCATATTTATCAGGGTTATTCCCTTTTGCTAGTCATTGTTTTCCTTGCTAGCTGCACTCATGGTCAAATACTCGGCAGAGAAAGTGATAATGCGTGTACCAGCCAAACAATTGCCGTTTTCAAAATCTCCTTCCCTTGCATCTCTTCAGATAAATGAAGATCAAAACTATAATATCCACTCTGGCCCAGTACCAAATGTAGTAAAGCCAGAAGAAGAGGTCGACGCGGTAAAGACAGAAACAAAGATTGCTTATTACAGTGCTGGATCTGGTATCCCCGAAGTCAAGGTTATTCTGGGAGGATTTGTCATTGAAGGCTTCTTGGGATTCAAGACCTTGTTTGTAAAATGCATAGGACTGGTAAGGAGAAAAGTGATCGTATGAATACCACACGTGGTAATTAATGCACCTAGTTGACCTTAGATCCTTTCGACTTCCTCGGGACTAAACTGTGGAAAAGAAGGGCCTTTTGTTCATTTTGCTTGCTCGACAGCCAATATTGCCTGTCGGATATTCCCAAAGTTCAACAAGAATGAAAGCAAGTAGATAATAATACCAATATAAATCCTAACATGATGTTTTAATCTGCAGGTAAAAAACGAGAAATATTATCTGCTGCTGCTGCATCTGGAGTTGCAGTTGCTTTTGGAGCACCAATGGGTGGAGTCTTGTTTAGCTTGGAAGAAGTGAGCTATTACTTTCCTATAAAGACAATGATCCGAAGCTATTGTTGCGCAATAGTGGCTGCCATGGTCCTCAAGGTAAGAACAACTTTTTACCCTGTAGAACCCCTTGCTTAATAATTATTACTATTATCATTATAGATCTGTAATCCTTTTGGAACCGGAAAGATTGTATTGTTCGAAGTGCAATATGACAAGGAATATCATATGTTTGAGTTGATCCCTTTCTTGATCTGTGGAATATGTGCCGTGAGTATTTATAGAATATGAAAACCAAGCGACTTATTCTGACTATGTCCTTTTTTTTGTCTGCAGGGATTCTTTGGTGCAGCCGTTGCATACTACAATATCAAATTCCAGCATTTCAGAAAGAGAACCTTTATTGGAAAATACCCTGTTACCGAGGTGTTATGTATAATGATATTGACCACTCTTGTCAGTTTCTGGAATCCATTTACAAGGTTCGTGTTAAACTTCTTTTTTTTTTGATTCATTAAATATACTCATATTCGCAATTCTTAGACTAAGTCTTAATGACTTTGCCTTGAACTTGTTTTCTGAATGCTCGAGTACCAACGATAATGGAAGACTTTGCGCGTAAGTAGATTTGTGGTTTGCCATTTATGGACTGATTGTTGATGATACTAAATACATGCTTTATTTTGATCTAACCAGAAAAACTGTCGAGGATATTCCACAAATATTGCGCCTTCTCGTTACTGCCCTGATCATAAAAATGGGACTTACTGTCATAACCTTTGGCTGCCGTGTTCCGGGTGGCGTGTTTCTCCCGGGTCTTATCGTGGGCGCTGTCACTGGACGTATAATTGGTCTGATAATGCAATACTTGACACTATCGTATCCTGAAGCATGGCCATTCGATTCATGCGCTGAGGATATGATATCTCATGGAAAATGTGTAATTCCAGGTGTTTATGCCATCGTAGGGGCTGCAGCAGGTCTGACGGGGGTAACGAGAACGACAGGTAAATAATATAAAACAAATTGAATGGATATCGATTGATGTCTAATAGCACAAATATTTGTCTGATTTGTAGTATCTCTTGTGGTTATCATATTTGAGCTCACCTACTCATTGACCTATGCTGGGGTAAGTTGGTGGCTGCCATGTGTTTGTTCTTCAAAGGCGTATCCCTTATTTTTATAATGGTTTACTATAGCCTATCACAATTGCCGTCATGGCTGCAAAGTGGACATCTGATGCAATGTTCCCTGAAGGAATCTATGATCTTTTGATCGATCTCCAGCAGTATCCTTATCTCGAAGCTAGGAAATCATATGTCCATACAATGACAATTATGGAACTCACAGAATACTTGCCTACAATTGACCTTGACCAGACAACCACAATGGCCAAACTCACCAAAAAGATGAACTTGCTGGCCGGAATGGGATATGGTGAAGATGGTGGACTCCCGATTCTTAGTAATGGAAATATCCTTGAAGGATATATTGCCACAAGTGAATTGACACATGCTATTGAACAAGTTGTTCATGGACCCGAAAGCCACCAACAAAACCTACATACTCCAAAAATAGACGATATTCCAATCTACTTCAAGGCTGGTCAAGTGTATGATCGGTCATTTGATGCTGTCAGTTTTGGCCAGCCGGTCCAAGGGCAAGCAGATGAAGAGCATGTTGCTTCATTGACCAGAGACTTTTCAAACTATGTGGATCATGTAAGATCAAATAGGGATATCTTTTGACTTTTACTCACAAATTTGATTTGATCATAGGCCCCATTGACCATCAACCAGAATGCATCAATGGAGATGTTGATGGACATGTTTGTCAAACTGGGTGCACGCTACGTTTGCGTTACTCAGTCAAGCGGCCGGTTCCTTGGTATTATCCACAAACGAAGATTGCTGGCCTACCTCAAAGAGCTTGAAGAAGAGTAAAGTATGGGATACTCTTTAATTTTGAAGGACTTCCTACAGTGCACATTTTTCGGCTGCTTAGCCTGTTGTATATATACAAAATACCCTTTTTACACAAATATACACATACGTATATACATATTCTAGATTACTCAATAAACCATTTATCAACTTTATCAAAAATAAAATAAAAAAATAAACAAAAACACACTTTTACAATTTACTTATTGTTAATGTAGCTTTAAATCAAGCTTTAAAATCAAGCTTTTTTTTTGTATGTTCACACTTCTTTAATCCCTCTTCCTCTCTTCTTTATCATGTCCTTGAAATATATATAAAAAAAAACGTCTGGATAGCGAGGACCTCGAGCGATTTAGATATCGTCATCGTCAGAGTAGAATTCGTCGGATTCGTAGTTGAGCTGTTCAAAGTTGACTCGGTATCTACATAATGAAAAGAGCATCGTTTTGATGCACAAGATCATCATCTGAGGTGTGTTTTTTCTTACCTTAAAATGCCACCAATGCCACCGAAACCCTTTACGAATTGAGAACCTTCCTGGGATCTGTTGGTAACGAACTCGAGAGCAGCACCAAACTCCTTGTACTTCTCAGCAAACCACTCCAACAATGGCTTGACATCAACAACCTCCATCTCTGCGTTGGGTGTAGCGTCGGGTGTTGTGTCCATCATAAAGCTACGGGTCTTCTCTTCTTCCTTGGTGGGGTGGAAGATGTGTTCTACTCCAGCGGCATCGCGGAGAACATAACGCTTGGTCTCGAGATTCTCCCAGACAATCAAACTTTCAACGGCACCGAGTTCAAGAGCCTTGAGGGTGTCATCGATACCGAAACAGTACTTGCCACTATCCTGAGAGATCTCATCAAAGTAGGTCTGGATGAGCTTCTTTTCCTGGACGAACTTGACGTTGGAAAGGGCCTCGGCAGAGAGCTCGATGGCCTGGTTGAAACCGTTCTCACCACCATAGGAAACATCGACAATCTTGACGACCTTGGCCTGGAGACGGGGATCAAAGAGATCAGACTGAGACAACTCGGTCTTGAAATCAGCAGAACCGGCCAAAACAAGACCAGTCACGTTGACCTTGTCGGCAGTGATAAAGAAGTTGACAGCAAGTTCAGCAATCTTACGGACGTAGTTGTGACGCTTTTCGTCACGAAGACGAGAGAAACGAAGGGCAGACTGACCACCACGACCGTGCTTCTTGGGAAGATCGACCTGGAGCTTGTGAATCACATCACGGGTGTTACCGCAAAGGGTACCAAACAGTGAACCGTTACCATCCATGATAATAAAACCGAAGCGGGCATCGGCCTCGAGAAGTTCTGAAAGTGCTTCTGTGTGGAACTTGTTATCACAGAGATAGAGGGAGGTGTTGATGGGCTTGTGGGGTTCAAAATCGATGTTGACCTTCTTTTCCTTTCCTTCGTCTGTTACAATGGTACCGCAGTAGACTACTAAACCGTTGGTGGGTACTATTGAAAGACAAGGTCAATAAATGGACTAGACAGAGTTATAGATCTTTACCTCTGTTGTAAAGCTTGAGACGCTGCTGGGTAGAGGTAATGGCGGAAAGGACAGAGAGACGGTTTACACGAGATTTGATGTTTGAGGCAGTACCGGCTTCGTCAGCCAACATCTTTGCGACACGGGAAATCTGATCTTTGGGAGCTATTTGATCGATTTTGATGTACAATGGGATTAATGGTTTAGTTTAGTGGGATATATCCAAGCACTTCAAGAGTGCTCTTTTTTTTCAATATATATACATGTATATACATATATATGTATATAATTATGCAAGAAGACGTACGAATGATGAGGGAGATCATGGAGGTACCGTTTCTAAGTACATGAAGAGATATATCGATTAAAGTTATATAATTATTATTAAAGTTGTAATAATTAAATATTATTATTTACAAGAATCCAGTGTTTATAAATGTATGCTTATTATGCTTATTATCATTCTGAGCATAATAATCAACTGAAATATTAAAGAAAAAAATTGCTAATGTGGTTTACCCTCGGGCAGCTTCAAGACCCTTGATGAGCTTCTTCATCTTCCAGATTTCAATGTTCTCATCGGTGGTTTGTTCGTTTGTAGACATGTTTATAATTCAGGTACAGAAATGACGTATGTAAAAGAAAAGAGGGAAACTTTTATCTATCTATAAAAGAAATGGAAAACAAAAAGGAGAGAGAAAGAAAGCCAAGAATCGGTTTTTGTTTTTGTCTGTTGGACAGTCAAAAAGAGGCTTTCTGTAGGGGAAAGAAAAATAAATTACAGCAAATAAGATCAAGTCACCAATTTTTTTTTTATTTATTTTTTTATTTTTTTAGTTTCTTTAATAGTTTTTTTTTATACATATAAAATGATACTTAAATGTCACGTGATTAACTCTATGCTTAATAGTTTACTGCACTAGACCAGCAGAACAAGCAGCAATAGCGAGCATTTTTATCTGCAAGCCAACAATCGTTATTTTCAGCAAGGCAACAGAAAGTTGGTTCAGTCAGAATTACCTCTGGAGAACAAGAGAAAAATACATAATTGCTTTCGTCATCAATGTGGCTTACACATCATTAGACACTAGTTTCTTTTGCTCACAATGAATATGTCCACTGTTGTTTCAAATTTGAAACACATGTATATTTTGTCTTTGGACTAAATCCAAATTAAATTTGTATTATGGGGGTAGTCTTTAACAAAGATACAAACCAATGTTCTCTTGAATAATCTTTACAAATTCCTTTTTTACTTTACCGCAGAAACCCCAGCTAAACTCAGTCTCCAAAGCTTCCACTCGACTTGCAAATTACTAGAGGGCAACTAGACCAAGCACAATGCCCTTTTTTTATTTATTTAATATAAAATCATTGCTCCCTCCAACTTTAATGTTCAGGAGAGTCCAGCCTATTTTTACATGTTTTTGTACCCTTGGATCCCTATTGATCTTTCAAATGATTTAGTCAAGCAAGAATTTAATAAGAAAAATATATATGTGTGTCTGGATTACCTTTCTTCTTTTATAGTGTCTTTTAGTACTTCCCAATGGCCTTTTATTGTGAATAGTTTATCGATATGGGCCATTTTCTCTCTCTCTCTCTCGCTATGTGATGTGGATCTATAGGAGTAAATAGGAGGTTTAGGGGATAAGAGGGCAGGTATTACTCGAAAATCAGCTCTTGTAGTAGTTCCCTTTTTATATACTCGTACATTTTATTGGACAATAATTGTGTATGGGCTACTGATTATTCAACGTTCTAATCTACCGTGTGTATACAGAGACATTTACTATTAAATATTTCAACTTACCAATTACTTACTATACCATACTATAGCTCTCTCTCTTTTGACGATCTTTCCACAACTGGCCAACCTTGGCAATAGATGCCCAGTTGCCATGGCATCTGGTAAAGTCAATCCCATTGGCTTTGAGCAGATTTGCATGTCTAGCACAAATCATCTTCTTGTCTCTTTTCGGAATCGATCCCCATCTCGCACGAGGACCAAGGGCCTGGACAGAAGGAAGTCCAGCAAGCTGATCGCAAATAAGTGATGTACAGGTGTGAAGTTTTGATTTCTCGGCTCTGGTTACTTCAATACCAAGGTCTTGGCTTATCATCTTGATGATATGCCTCATGGTTATATCTTTGATATTAGAAACTGGTCTTCGGATAGAGTCGGTAGATATCTATTGAATCTCACATTAACCAATTACCCTTAAATATTTTGACCTACTCACATTTACTTCAACTTCTTGTGCGGATTCCAGTTTGGCCAAATTATTCTTGATACTGGTCATCTCAAGAAGTATCTGTTCTTGGCCTTTCTGCAGCCCAATAAGTGTTTCGTGTATGTCTTGAAGAAGCTGAATAACTGTGTCTGGATGGCTCATTTTTTAGAATTCGAGTTTAGAGAGAGAGAGAGATTTACAAAGAGAAAAAAAAAGGGATGTTTTGATACATTTGATATTTTTATAATCCTTAGATATAACAGCTCCTGTCAATATTGTTTTTTATTTATTTAAATGACGATACTAAAAGACAAGATAATGCAAAAACCCATTTTCAAAGGAGTAATATCTCCGGGTAAATCTTAGGAGGCAAAGGTTCTCAAAAAAGAAAAGAAAAGAAGAAAGAACTGTTCTAGAGATTGTCGTATTACATTTATTTTGTATTGAGTTCCTTTTGCTTTTTTTTTTGAAAACCCTTGGGTGCCCGTTTCCATGACAATGGTAGCGGTAGCCCCAACTTCATTTACTACCTTTCAGCCATCGCGACGTCAAGTTGAATATATATATAAATGCTCATCACCCAAGCAACAGATTGCTATTGACAAGTCGAAATACTTGCTACACTGGGTAGTTTATGTTTGACCAAGTTTTTAGAATGGATAAAGAAAAAGAATTAATAATATTAAAGCATGTTGAAATATGGCGATTACGCTGATATATGATTATGGGAAATTGGTACGCGATACATGAAAATATATAGTTTTGAGCTTTTTATAATAGGCATCCGATCAATTATTTAGAATATTTATAGCCAATTGACTAGTAAACGCAACTGGTTTCTTCAGCCTCTCTGATAATGGACTTGTATCTTCCTGACTCTCAGTCTACGCGCAATCTAGGATAAAACATTGTCTATTGTCATGGCTATTTGACGCGAGTTATTTGTAGTATAAACGCGGCAGATCAGTGAAACCCAACCCCACAATCCAGAGCGAATGATTTATCGGCTAATAAACTTGGCAGTGTTACACCCTGACACATCAGGCATCCCTTTACGCTCGCTTAAAACTATAATTCAGAAAAGTGTTTGAATGAATAGAGATATAAAACGACTTTATGCTAATTTTTATATACGACATACTCGAGCAATGTCTAGTAAGCTCTTTCGACAGTATATATATATAAATCATAAACCAATATAATATTTGGTAGGCTTAAACTGAGTAGAGATGATCGATTGAGCTCAATTCTAAAATAATAATAATATGTATAGTGTTTAGAGTTGAAAAGCTATCAAATCATTTGGGTGTTCTTTAGTATCTTTACCATTGAACAAAGTGAAATTAGCCTAGTACTCGAATAAGACTTGCAGACTCACCATTTAATATAAATAGATCTCTAAAAACAATTGAACCCTTCTGGCCGTATATAGCAACAAGATTAGAAAAATAATATAATTGGATATACAACATCATAAAAAGGGTAGAAGAAAACCCGTAGATTATTATCTAGATTATCATCTCGATTATTAATTAACTATCCAAGCCATACTTTGTTATAGAAACCACCTTGCCATGTCTCTTTCAATTTTAAATCTCTCTCAATTATTGTCCTATACAAGATATAAAAGAAAAATCAAAGTTCTCGGACTGATTAAAGTTTATGACGATGTTGGCAATCTACCTCACCTTAAAGTGCAAAGTACAATAAGCAACAAAAGCAAATTTTACTCTTGAAAAAAAATGCATTTATCAAGCATATTGAGAGCATTCCAAATGTATTATAATAGTGTGTTACGCTGTAGTCTTGTAGAAATTAAAACACACTATAGACATCAAGGTCCTTGGTGTGTAATTGGGTATTGAAAACAGAGGTTTGGTCAAAATTTATATTCCCAAGACTATCTTTATAAAGCTAATATAGGTCATCAAACGCGTTTTTAGACATCCTTTAATATTTCCCCATTAAACAATCGTGAGGCAATGATTTATTATTACATTTAGGGTTTGCTGAAACATTAGAGGGGATTCAATATGATTTTTATGATTTTTATTTATACAATCCAAAAAGTAAACTTATCATGTTGCCATTATACAGTCCATTGGATTTTACAGATAATAAAATATAATCAGAATAAAAAAAAATATAGTCTAGTGGTTATATTTTGATGATCTTTGTTTGTGGTGTGTATTATATGTATAAAATTGTGCATTTAATGCGATTGAATTATAATAGGGGGGGCTGTTTTCATTAGGGGGCTAAATTTAGGGGGTTTCACAATCTCTAAAAAATATATTTTGAGATTTAATTGTCAACCAATAATAATCAATATTTCTAAAGATCATTACATTATGTATTTTTAATTTTTAATTTTAATTTTATTGGATCCTATTTTTTCTGGTGACTCAAATTAGTATCATGATTGTTATGATTGTTATTCTAAACAGCAAGATTGATTATAGAGATTATAATTTTAATTTTAATTTGCTTTTAATCACAGAAAATAAAAAATCATAAAGAAATGATGAAACCCCCCTATGCTGATGCTCTCAATGAATGTTTCGGACTTGATCAACAGCCAATAAGATCCAGCAACAATATACAAAACAATCGCCTCTTTAAAATATTTTTTATTTAATTTTTTTTTATATACTTGGTGTCAACTGAGCAAAGGACATCGTGTTCTGTAATACAGATTAGGCATTATTTTTATCTGTTTCGAATCCTATTGAGCAATCAGAATCTATAAACTTTTTTTTTATTTTTTTATTTTTCATTTTTTTTATTTATTTTTTTATTTTTTATTTATTTTTATTTATTTTTTATTTATTTTTATTTATTTAAATATCAGAATAGAAATTCAATCACAAAACATTCACTTTTTCTTCTTGCACTCCATCAAATGAACACTCAGACCAGTACGTCGAAGAATATAGATATAACCGTAACCACCATTCAATCTAATAAAGCGCTCTTCAGATACAATCAAGCGTAGATCAATTAAGCACTGGAATAAGGACAGTGTGAACGGTGGCCCAACTTCTATCGAAATATTGATCACTTGGTTATGCAAGGAGGGAAACTATGGAAGATGGAAAGGAGGTGAAGCTCAGGGAATATCCAAAGAATCCCTGTGTTCAGAAATTAAAGCCAAGATGACTGAACATGGTATTAGCCACCGGCTAAACAGTGATATCAGAGGAAAAATACAACATTTGCAGGAAAAGTATCAGGATGCCCATCAGTTCCTTCACAAGACAGGCCAGGAAATCATTGACGGGTTACGGCAGAATGGAATGTCAGAAGAGAATATTGCCAAGACCATGAGAGGTAAGCTTTTGAGAATATGGAGAAAATCCTGCTGCCAAGACGAATAACAAAATGTTTGATTTTCCTTAGAAAAAACCACTGCCAAGTTCGCCTTTTTTTACCAGCTCCAGCCAGTCATGAACAGCGACCAAGCTCTTATTGCACCCCCCTGTCCCACCTCTTTCCAAGATAAAACTGATCACAATAGTCCATTTTCTCCTGGTGGTTCTGCTGAACTTGGTGAAGAAGAATGTGACGATAATGAAGACATTGAAGAAACCGAGGGACCAGAAGGGTCTCTTAAGAAGCAGGATTCTTCTGGTACTGATCGACCCAGCAAAAGGGTTCGCAGAAATGTTGACACCAGTATTTCCGAGATCTTGAGAAGGTCCGAAGAAATGGAGAACCGGAGAAACATTCAGTTTGAGAAGCGCTTTGAAGCTGAAGAAGCGTTTAGACGAGAGCAACTGAGAATCCAAATAAGACAATTGGACGTGGATGAGAAACGGGCAGTAAGTGAGAGTGCCCAGGCTCAAGTAAACTATGCCGAGATGTTGAAGAGCTTGGGCTTGTCAAATGAAGAAGTGTTGGACAAAATGACCAATATGTTCAAATAAAATATATCTATAGATTTATAAATCATGTATACTAATGACAAAAAGAAGAAGAAGAATATTTTTGTTCAATCTTGAAACAAACCTTTTTTTACATATATCTGTGATCATTAACCAAATCCACTCTCCACCAGAGTGCCTAAGAGTCAAATCACCATATTGGTGGTATTGGTACCCCATTCTCTGTAGATATGGCTTCATATGGTCCCATTTGATGATATTTTATGGGTTGTAATGGCTTCATTTGTTGGTGCATAACACACAATAGTCGACGGGTTTTGTGATACAAATACATATATCTTTTTATCCATGTATGTACAAGTGAATTAGGGGTCCCGTTTACAAAATCAAAGAAGTCAAGGTTTCCTTTATCTGGCTACTATTCTAAATGAAATAACCATTATTATCCATACACACTGTGAATATGATACATACCACCAGTAGATCATATATAAAGATTGATCAGCACCATGCATCACTAGATGTTCCAAGACTGCCACCGTTTGGATATCTTTTTTTTGTTTTTGTTTTGTTCTTTCATTACCAAAGCAATGAATGCGACTTTATTCATTCTTTTTTGTCTCCCCCCCCCTGGATTCTTGTTGGGTTTGGCAAGTGTGGTGATGAATTCAGATATTTTTCTTTCTTCTCTTTTGCATCTTGAACTTCTTGGTTCTCGTACTGAGGTATCTTTGTTCTGATACGGCTACATACATGGCTACTTCTGGGATATCTCGAATGATGTCTGTTGCTGGATCACCAAGCATAATACCTTGAATCAATCTCTCAAGGATCCTGTCTTTGATGGATCTTAGTACTGCCTGCCTGTCGCTTGTCTTGGGCATATTTGATAGTACTAGGTAATATTTTTAACAGAAAGAGTTGAAGAACAAAATAAAATTACTCGAGATTTATTTATAATCTTTTTTCAAATTAATCTAACCAATCATTCCCTATTTTGAATCACAGAAAAAGAAATATAGAAATCATTAGGCGTTTGAAGCCACTATATTATTTTCAAGATGACGCTTGATAATGATATCTTGTGTGGTTTGGAGGAGAAAAATGTTGATAGGGTGCATGTTTATCTATTAAAGTCGTTTAAACTATTTGCACTCTCAACAGTTCATTTCTCATGTGTACAGGATAGATTTGGGTCATTCAAGTCTTGGTAATCTTGTCAATCAGTGATTACAATTGCCATCACAATGGTATAAAGCACTCGAGACAAAAAAAAAGAAGAAGATATGCCGCCAAACACACTATTCCCATAGTAATCGACCGACAACATCATGGATACTTTTCTCTCTTTATACCGTCATTCCCATTCAAATCAACAACATTTTTTTTAAAGAAAAAAATACTTGATCATTAGAGGCATTATTCATTGTCTCACATTAATATTCCATCCGAAACAACTGTCCAAGGAACTATAACATTGATAACAAGGCACTCCATTTACTGAAAAGTGAAAAGAATGCCAAAAACATCCTTGAGAACCACAGATTATCTCAACTAGATTATTTTTTTTTATCTAGAGAGACAGGTAACCATCACAAGAGATACAGCGGATAAGTACATTTCCAAAATTATTATACACCGTGCCATCCATAAACTAGGGGAATCATCTTTTTTATACTATATTAAAATAACAGGTATCAAAAGGAGTACAAGAATAACCAACAATGGGATTATCTATAGAGCAATGGATCTAGATTTATATCTTTTCCAAGAATAAAAACATGAGAGTGTGGTGCTTTTTTCCAGGGGGGAAAGATTCGGAAAATGCTTTGTTATGTCAAGGATACAGTTTGGGGCTGTGTATGGGCAGGAGGTACTAGTGCCTTAAAGATCACAATTAGACTCTTTGATCAGTATATGTCTATATTAATAAAAGTACAAGAGTACCAGTTCCAAGAACCATTAGGCATTGTATCCAACTTTTTATAAACAATGGAATAGAATACCTGTTAGATGATAGGGGAATTATATGTCAATTCAAAAGGATATAATCAATCATTTGATTTAAACACATATGATTTGGGAGCTTCAACTCTTCAAGTACAAACTTATTTCTGTTGTAAAAAGTCAAGTGTATACATCTTTTCAATTGATTTTTGTTTTATTGATTGATAAAATGCTGGTAATATGTTTTTATGTATCAATAGATCAATTGTTTTCATAGGTGCCTCCAATAATCTCTATTCTGCTTTATTACAAGAAAAAATCCAGTAATAACAGAATATCAATAAACACTTTTATTCAAAAAGATAGCTTGTCCTTTTAACACAAATCTTGAAAGGTAATGTCGAGGAAATCTTTGGATTAAACGAGGTTCCAGCCGGATGGATATTATATATTTTTTTTATAAATTGTGTACAAAATTAAATGATTGGATTGATAAACTCAAGATCATAATATATAGATTGTACTCTACAAGTATTTAATATACTTTATATAAATGATAACCTATCATTCATGGGTTTAACTATGATGAGTCACACCAGTCTCTGACAGGAAGGCATGAAAGGTATTTGCAGTTTGGACAGATCTATTTTACAAATTCAATATTTGTTTGGAATAATGTTTGGTAATTATATAATCTAGTCATAGTCATCTATCTTACCTTGCTAGGGTCTGGAGAGTTATAGAATTGGCGAATAGTTACCACAAACATTACGACTAGTAACGCAGCTGCAATTCCACGAAGCACCCATCTTACACCCTTTGTGGTGGTTGAGGATTTTTGTCTGATAGATACCAGGAGAATACCCATGACAATACCAACTGCAAACCCACCAATGTGAGCAAAGTTGTCCAGGCCAGGCAATAGGCCCAAAACAAGGGATATAATGATGGAAACAAATAATGTTGACAGTTCGCTGCAGAGGTTTGGGTTTGTCTTCCAATTGATGATAATGTCTACAAGAGTATATCCAATCAATCCAAACAAGGCTCCTGAACACCCCATGGAGGCTATAATAGATATAAATCAAATTAGTTTTATATGGATTTGAAACCCCATTATTATTATTGTTATTATTATTATTTTATAACTACCTGATTTTCCTTGACTAAACATAGCACTCAATACAAATCCCCAGATTCCGGAACTCATATAAAGAAGAACATAGCGAGGGAGCCCAATTTCACGCTCAATGTCGATTCCCAGACGAAGATGGGTAAGCATATTCAGCAAGAAATGGACGATACCAGCATGGAGAAAGATGGGCAAGATAAATCGGAAAGACTGATTCGGAATCCCATTCTCAAATCCACCAAAGCCACACAGCTCCTCCAATGTACATGTGTCCTCTGTTGATTGATAGCAGCCCCCGTACTCAAGACTGGCTGTGTAGCCTGGAAGAGGCCTCATACAAGGCGTAAATCTAGCTCCAAGATTGATCATTACCTAGAATAATAAAGTATAGATATTGATAAGAGTGTATGGGATTTTAGTTCAAGACTTACAGTTGGACTTGGGCCTATCATTGGATTAAAAGGGTTTGTGTATATTACACTAGATGTCAATTGATAGTTTCGTACAAATTCGTAAACCAAGGCACCCAGCATTGCCAGAGCAGATATCCAACTGAACCAAGGCTTTCTGACTGGACCTATCAATAGGCGTACCCATACACTGCGATTGTAGCCATAAGGTAGAGGTTGGCCCAATTGCTGAGGATGTATGTAAGGGACGTTACCCTGGGGCGGTGGGTATTGATATGGGTATGGATATGGATAGGGTTGCTGATTTTGCGCTTGTGGCTGATTTGATTCTAGACGAGAAAATCCATCGCCGCGGGGCATGCTATTCATGGCAATCACGTCTGGCTGTCCTACATTGCGTTTGTGAAGATCGTTGCCATTGCCATTGCCATTGCCATTGCCATTGCCATTGTCACTGAATGGTGTCTGACCAGATAATGGAGTTTTTTCAGGTACTCGAGATTCATCAACTGGTGATCCGATTCTGGCTTGGTTCTCAGGGGCAGAAAAAGGTACTTGGAATCCATTGCTACTGCTAGATGGGTTGGTATAGATTGGTGATGGCATGATGCTCGGTGATTTTTGCGCGAATTGAACATGAGGCGAGTTATTAAAGCTAATGGATTCTGTCACAGGTACAGGAGATCCTTGGGACCTGTTGACAGGTTCAGTATTATCAGGAGTATCTCGGCCACGCATTGAGTATGCTAATATTCAATATAATTAAACGAAAGAAAATTGAAAGCAAGGGGACCAAGTCGTTTGTACAGAAACTCTTACTTTAGTAGCGAGGGTTTGTACCCGTTCTTTTCTTGATTTGATTTGATTTGATTTGATTTGTACTCCATTTTGTATTTGTACTTTTAATAGGCCAGTTTAGTTGAGTAAGTATACTATTTTTAAATAGCTTTGGAAGCACAAAGGCCATCTCTGTATGCATGCCATGGATTATGTGGTGTAATTGCCAAGCGTATATATTTATTTATATTATAAATCAGCCTTTTTTTTTAATTGAGATATTTGACTTGGCATTATACACACATAGACAGCTACACATGTACTAAAACCAAATTCTCGATTACCGATATGGAGTCAGGATAATAGGGAATTTCAAGGTAACAGATTATTGGATGCAGAAATCGTCAGCCAAACCTAGACTTTAAATCTTCTTTTCAGAATAACGTTTTTCCTCAGAAACCATCAATAAAATATAGATCAATTACTTTATTAGACACCTCTTTAAATACTTTTTTTTCGATATTAAATCAAGCATAGAGAATGTCATCCATCTGAATAAAGAACGGTATTAAAAATAACTATCTTCAAGATTAATAAAAGGAAAATGCGCAGAAATGATTGGTAACACTAAGTATACAGAATTTGGCTTGTTAGCGTGAGATGAAAATGATCTAGTTGGAGTAAAGTTCTAAAAGGCAGGTTTATTTTGTCTTGCAGCTGGAAATATTTTGATGAATTTTAGTTTAGCAATTTTATATAGTCTCTTCACTGCTGTTCTCAAGAACAACCCCACACAAGTATACTAATCAAACAGTGTCTTATAAAGCGACGACAATTATTACTGTTTCTCTGAACATCATCAACCTTTAATCTGGAAATAAGACGCGACTGTTTTTTAACTTGCTCTTAAAGAACACAGAAACTAGGGAAGAAATCATGGCACTCATAAAAACAATAACATAAGATATAGCCAATGTTAAGTAGGTAATCTCGGCAAGAAACATTAAAGGCATGTCCAAAGATATTATTTCCTCTACTAAACTCGACATGATTTGTATTCAATAACCTATTAATCTGCAAAAAGCTTGATCTATCACTATTGAAGATCCAGTCCTCTCAAGCACATAAAAGTGTACTACAAACTGTCAATCATGCGTAAAACGCTTCAAGGTAAAACATTCAATTGGCTTTTCATCAAAACGAGGCTTTATACCATGACATATGACGATCAATACATATATTTTAAATGATCAAATCTTGAATAATTCCGTCATTAACTACTTGTATAGAAAAGTATTAAGAGAGGCGTCCTGAAAATTACAGCCAAAGCGACGAGAACTCAAAGAGAAACAGGGCACACGGAATTTAGAGATAAGAGATGTACAGACAGCTTTTGCGTTTCGGTGCTGAAGCTGAACCATGACACGGGAAGGAAAGGTTCTGATAGCGCCAAAAAAAAAAAGAAAACTTTGGTGGAAATTGAATTTCAATACGTTGATAAGTTAAGGGAAGATGAGTTGTAGGCTCGTGTCAGGAAATGCATATTTGGCAATTCTGGGCGCCATGGGTTGCTTTACTTAATTCACAAAGGTAGTACTGCTGAAACCAAAGCTACCTACTGATATACAGGGACTTAGATAGCTGTCAAAACAGAAGCCATAGTCACCCCAGTAATAAAAGCAGGCTACGTAAATAAAGATTATTCTATTAAAAATTAATATACGAGTGCTTTTACTCCTGTTCAGAAAAATAAAACTCTCTAGTAGGTAAAAGCTTGGCCAAAAGTATTCGGAAAAGGTTTGATAATGATAGTATCCTGATACTTGGTGACTGGTTGGCTGAACATGTAAAATATCATAAGCCCATAAAAAGCATCTAAATAGGTATGAATCTGGTAAAATAAGGTCTTGAAGTATGCCGGATTGATAACTCCAAGACTTCCCGGTCTATTCCACGCGTGTTTAAACTGTAAACTTAATATGCTTTAAATAAAGTTCAAAGCCTTTGACCATTCCAAAGAATAACCTATCTTTACAATAGCTTGTAACACTCCTTTTTAAAGTAAATGAGTTACGCCCGCTCTCCAAGAGTACTCTGATTACCTCCCATTATAGGCAGAAAACTATACCTAGTTCTACCGCAAATGCCTAATTATGTGGTACTATAATTTTATGAATTTCTAGTTATATGATCTTATATCAGAGATTTGGTAGTTTGGCTCAATCTTAAACATCACAACTAATAGGTTTACCGATTTGGATCAGTTGTTGACTTTATTACTGAAGAATTTAGTAGTTTGGTTCAGATAAAGGTATTTTCATTTTTTTTGTGAGTGTGTCAAGGCCTGGCGCCTGTGAGCATATAGGCCACCCATGAGAGCGAGAAGAATAGTTGAAAATATAAATAAATAAATAATAAAAAGAAATCCCAAAATACTGGGGGAAAAGAAATAAAGAACGAAGTAAAAAGTAATTGTTTTTGACACAGCATGATAGAGAGAGTAGTCAGCGAGAAGTAAAATAAAGCACTGAAAAAATCCCAAGTGGGGGAAAACGACTTTTAAAAAGGTAAAATAAAACATACAGCTGATAAAAATACAGGTAGAATAAGTATATAGAGAAGAAAAAGAATGAGACTTCAAGAATCGAGAATAAGTAACTAGATGCTGACGGTACCAAGATTAGGAACGGATTTCAGCAAGGATCAGAACTCTAAAGAGGGATCCCCTTTAGAAACTCGGACAATCCATTTATGAATCTTATCGCACAACAGAGCCAAGAAAACTTGACCGTGCTAAGCACAGCTTTGGAATTAGAGGTAGGCAGACGTAAAATACCGCGCTTTGTTCAAATTTTTACTTTACCCAATGATAGTATGATAACATTACAAATTGTGAGCCCAAAAAAAAGCGGTTTACTACATTTTATTGTACATTGGAACCTATTAAATAATACTTATTAAAAAATTGAACAAAGCGCGGTATTTTACGTCTATCCATCTCTAATATGATGATTATGATGATTTATATATTCATAAACTATTAAGTTATAAAATTTATAACATGCAAAAATCAACAATGCTTAAATCTAGTAACATAACCTGCTGAGGATACTACTCATTCTTCTCTCTGTCGTCTTTGAAACCTTGGCATGGACATAACCATAAACTTTGGGTATGTTATTTTCTGTCCTGTACCAGAATATAAAAGACTGTATATTCTGTAGATCATGTATATCCTCTTCCAATACCCTTAAAATAAAGAAGAATCCAACCAGTAGCATCAAAGTTACCAAAATATCACACAATCATATAGTGTTATTAATAAACTAACCCAATAAAGTTTTTGAACAATAATATGTTTTGTTTAATATTTTGCTCAATTTTATTTATTTTTCTTAAATCGTCCACTTTCAGATTAAAACACTTCAATTTTAGTTTATTTACTCGACTGTTTTGTCAAGAACAATGACTATTAAATAACATTTTTAAGCTTTGAAAATTATTTTTATCAACCTTTTTAAAAGAATTACTAATGAACACGACCTTACAAATATTACATTCTTTTTGAAAATCATCGTTGGTAGTAAATCATTGAATCTTCAACTTTATCTTTACTATAAAGCAAGTCTGATCAACGCAAGTTAATTGTGGTAGCCGAAGAATATATGCATAACTCTATTACAGATACTTTCAATTCTTTTAATCGCAAAGGTCAAACCATCCACTAAAAAGTAATTCCAAGCCATTGCCATGCCGTTATCCCTGTGACGAATTAAGGATCAAGGACTTATAGATAATACAAGGGTATCTTTTTTTATAATAGTGACACGTTGTGTGAATATTCACATTTACGGGTGGCCCAAACATAGAAACATCTTTCTAAATCCTTTTAATCAATTATGTAAACCAGTTGTTGCAGTCATGGCCTTGGGAAAGAGCATAATTGTTACGACTGGCGCAGTAATTAATTGAAAATCATAAGGATTGTAACGGTGAACCTCAACAGCATTTATTATTTCTATTTTTTCTTATCCGTTATCGATTATCTAAAGAAGCATAAGTTATCCCAAAATATTAGTAATAGCTTATTAATATTTTGCTAATTATATTATTTTATTCATTATCAAAATCTCTATATAAATATCGAAAGATGGAAGCAGTAAAGGACATCCTTACACATCACTTCTATTTTATTTTTATCTTTCTCAAGAGAACAAGCTGTCAATTGCCAATATTTGGGCCATGAAGTTGTTAGAAGAGATTGATATTTATTCTCTTTTTCTGTTAACCGTCTGGATCACTTCTTTACAAAAACCAACACAGCCCGTCTCAATAGAAAGAATATTATTGTGGTATATATATTCATTGTTCAAGTTCCCTTGTAGTTTGATACCGATTATATGGTGGTTGCTTCTCACCGTAGTTGTGTGAAGTGTATGTCCACATGACGTTTAACTGTTCCAAAGATGTAGGCTTGACATGGCCATTAGCAAAGAGTAACCAGTTATCAGTTGTTGAATTTGTGTTCACCCGGCTCTGATATGTATAACACGCATCCAAAGTAGATACAGTTTTTATCTTATTTTTATTACTAGAAATAACAATTTATTATATTTACAAAAAAAAAGTATTTATTATCAACATACTAGAGAAGGGGATATCTTATGAAAATTTATAATTTCTATATTTGTACAACAAATTTAAACTCAAAAGAACATTTAATATCTCCGATAAGTCATAGAATTATGAAATTTTCGTAAAACTGGATGACGTCTAGCACATATTTTATTTTCTTACGAGAATTTGGCTCGAAATTTACGTAAAATCACGTAAATTTGCAAGGATTCTTTCATAACTAGGATCCAAATTTTCATAGGACTTTAAAAATGAAGCGATGTCTCACATATAAGAACCGACTTAATCACAGACCCTTAAAATTTATAAATTTTCATAAGATATCCCCTTCTCTACTATCTGTTTAATAGTTTACAACACTTTATAATTATTCACATTTAATGATTGATTGGCAGTTAATGTTTTATAGTACAAATTATATATTGGGGGTAATGAACTATTGATGACTAGAGTATAAACCATTTCCATTCTCAAAAAGCTTGTTCGGGTCGACTATTTCCTAGGTATCGTCTAGCTATCGGGAGTGCAGCCGAGAGTTTTGTCGCCAAGTCTGGTATAATCGGAACCCCTTGTCTCTGGACCTGGATATACTTTATAGTACTTGGAATCACTGTGTTCTATAAGCCTTTTCTAAAAAAAAAAGACCAAAATGAGAGCACAAAGGGAAAACGTTGATAGTAATACTAGCACTTACCTAATCCATGGCCATCGGCTACGGAGTATCTACAAAACGGTTAGTAATACAGAAAGCAAAGACTGGAAAGCAAAAACATGAAAGCAAAAACACGAAAGCAAAAACAGGAAAGCAGAAACAGGAAAGCAAAAACAGGAAAGCAAAGACTGGAAAGCAAAGACTGGAAAGCAAAGACTGGAAAGCAAAGACTGGAAAGCAAAGACTGGAAAGCAAAGACTGGAAAGCAAAAACAGGAAAGCAACAACAGGAAAGCAAAGACTGGAAAGCAAAAACAGGAAAGCAAAAACAGGAAAGCAAAAACTGGGGGATCAAAACCGTGAAGCCAAAACTGAAGAGTCAAAACTGAAGAGTCAAAACTGAAGGGCCAAAACTGAAGAGCCAAAACTGAAGAGCCAAAACTGAAGGGCCAAAAATGAAGGGCTAAAACTGAAGGGCTAAAACTGGAGGGCCAAAATTGAAGAGCCAAAACTGAAGGGCTAAAACTGAAGGGCTAAAACTGAAGAGCCAAAACTGGGAAGCAGAGCCAAGGATCCATGGACTTACATTGAACGGTGGTCGGTGGCGGATACTGGTATGGGCGGTAGGCGGTGGTGTCAAAATGGTTTGATTGTTGACTGTAGACTAGTTTGACAGGGTGGGTGAATATTCGTAGACGGATGCGTGTCAAACACACTTGTAAATGAAAAAGAACGTACGGATGTCAGAGATGGGTCAAAAGACAACGTGAGATGGAATAGGTGGACTACTGGTCGTGTAAATTTTGGGGCAGTATGGTACTTGTTGGGTACAAACCGTAGAGTGCGAGAAAGAGAAAGAAAAGGAGAAAGGCAATCAAAATGGATGTATTTATAAGAAAATACCATTATTCTGGTGTGTGTAACAAAGCTGTGGGAAGGAATATGACGCTTATCACTTTTTTTTACTGCTTTTGTCCATGTTGCTGGTGGGCATGGTGTATATGGCCATTTCTATTGGTCAGAATTTTATACTGATGGGAATAGGCAGTGTTAGGCGAGGAGATTGATATCTTGTTAGAAAGAGTGTAAAGAGGATCAAAGCAACAAAGGAATGAAAGAGAGCTGATTTAGATTGATCAACCAACTTTAAAGACAGAGCACAAGAATGCCGATTTTTGATTTTTGCGGTACTTTAGAGTGGTCCGTGCACCTGTTGATGAGCAGGAGGTTGCTGGACAAGAAAAAGCCAGTCCGTAAATACAATCACAGGCCAATAAAAGAAAGACAGGTATTTTTGTACTAGACTGTAGAAGGTGCGATTCCAGATTGTTTATTAAAAGGATATTAGAAATGACAAGATGGTCTGCATTGGAATGAGCAATGGGCATCAAATGCAAAAGATGGAGGGAGAGATGATGCATTTAGGGTGAGTGTTTTAGAGACACAAGGACTCTACTTGATACCGATAGGTTTGATGACTTGTATATTAGAAATAAATAAATACAATGAGAGTATTAGCGACTAAAATCCTAATACCACTTTTTTTACTTGAAATTGAGACTCTTTTCTTCTTATTCTAAAAAAAATGGACTTTATTCATTATAACCCTGAAAAATAATCGCTTTTAGTCTTTGATGACAGTACTAATGAAGAGTATGATAATATAGCCATCAAAAATGTCAGTCTTGAAATGCTTATTAATTTCGACACAAGCAGCAGAGAAATCCGGTATACCTCGTAGCGCTTACAAACTAATCTACGAATTCAATAATAGCAATAGAACGGTGCTCCCTGGTCATACACCAAAGAAAAATTAAATTGAAGCAAAGAGATTGTATCCTCAACACTCACTCTGTCTTGTAAAGTTGTTTAACAGTAACCCATCTATTGTTCTTTAAGAAGCAACACAAAAGTTGTGTAAACATTTTAAAGGTCTCAAGTCTCTCTTTCTGGGTTAGACAAGCATATCTGTGAAACTGTACCCTATCCTTGAAACAAGTATCAAATTATACAATGGAGAGTGGTATACCAAGAAAAATCAAGTTACGTTTTAACATCATCCCCAACTGGAAGGCTGCAGGTGTCAACTTCCGCGAGAATTGTATTTTTGTTGATAAGCGGCTTTTACTCTCAGTTAATAAGAAACTGTGTCTGGTCAAAAGTGGGAGATCTTGTAGTTGCAAAGGTGCATATACAAAAGGTTGTGAATATGAGTATTGTTGGTTGTATCTCTCCCTTTGGTACCATTTGTTTTTCAAAAAGTCGAACCTTTGAAAAAAAAAAATGATGGAGCAAAAATTGACAAAGAGTTTCTTGGGCAGTCCTCGTCTAATAAAAGAAGAACTGATGCTCAGAGTTGGTTAAAATCCGTGGTGCTTAAGAAAGGAACAACGACTTTTAATTAAATGCGTGAGATTATTATAGATGTTCTGGACAGACATGACAAAAAAGACATGTTTATTGTCATGAATTGCAGCGTCCAGCATTCTCGATTTGTTATGGATGCGATCAACACCCAAGATTATACTTTACTCATGCCACCATATTCACCGTTCCTTAATCCCATTGAGGAATGCTGGTCAAAGATAAAGATGAATGCAAAAAGCCAGTCATTAGACAAAACAGACATGCCGAAACATATTGGGATCGATGTCTTGCCAAAGAAGTTGGATTAAAATAATTTATTCTTCATAATGCAGCCATCTCAATTTAAAAATTGAAACATTTATATTCTTGAAAAGGGGCAGATGGTGTCAAGACTACTTGGACAAATATAAATTACATTATTTTATTAATGTCTAGGAATATACCATATAGCAAGTTTTCAATAGTTTTATCTGTCAGAAATGTTTGACTTAAGAGAAAGATTAATAAACCGTAAGAGTATAGCCAACAAAACCTGTTAAAACAACTTGTTTTTATACTGTAGAAATGTGTTTGAGTGGTGTAGATGGTTATATAGCTATATACCAGTGAAAATCAAATAGAATTGGTATATTGTCATTAGCTAGACCAGATACTATTCAATACCAAAAAATGGCTATAAGCAGAAACATAATATAGTAAAGATTAGTGTCTACTGACAATTCTTGGGTATTTGCCAGAATATATAATCCTGAAATGAGAAAATGGATGAGATTATGTTTATAGATGATCCTGTAATATTTTTCTAGGATACAGTAGAACTAAGTCTTAGAGTGATGGAACAAGGATGTTCCTACTCAAGAACAGGAACCCCACAAAGGAGTTGGAGGGAATTGGTTAGGATAGAGCAGTGTGAAGTGGTTAAAAACTGTTTTTCCCGGGTAGCAGGGAGGGATGGCTACTTGTTTGTTTACTCGGAACAAGTACAGTGCAATCACAGCACAAAGTAAAATAGACAGCTCTTTGGTTTGCAATATGTCTCCAGGGATCTATCCAAGACAACTTTTAGAGTAGATAGCGAGAAAGAACTGATTTTAGTGAGAGGGTCCATGACCCAATTACTTAAGTTAGTTTTTAGATGTGTTATCCTAATCTAGAGGATTGTGTGGTTTCCACCTTATACCTTCTGTACAGACCTCTTAAATCTGAACCTGAATAATAGCCCTACTATTCTACAATTCTTTTTGTTTGCAAGTGTCACCAAATGATAAAGCCATCAACTTCTACATCTCCCCCAACTTTATGTTTAGTGGTCTATATGGTATTGTATGACAACAACTCGTTGTCTGTTTTCAATTTTATGCCTTTGATTCCTCGGTCATCGTTTTATATTCCTATATTTATTACTACTTTAAAGATAATATACGTAGTAGTATGTATATAGTACACCACGTAGGTCATAGATTGAGTGGTCTCCATTAGAGTCATGGTGATGGTGAATTTTGTGGGATAGGATAATAGTTGAAAATTGAGCACTACAGAGTCCTACCATTAAAGTGCTGCTCCAAGAGCCATACTAGAGTGCATAATTTGTCAAACAAACGGTATTAGAAAAAGAGGGAACACCAAAAGGAAGTACAGTACTACTTTGAGAGAATTATATCACCAAAAAAAACGCCACACAGGATTCAAACCAACGGCCCCGAAACTGGCTGTTACACGATGTGCCTGCTCATCACAACATCCGGGATATTCATGTCCCTATACGTTACATGTTCAAACAAAATTGAAACTGTGATAGACATCAGCATGGGTCCATAAAGAGATTACTAAGACATTCTAAGCAATATGATGTTGAGAGTAGTTTATCAAGTGGATACATTTGGTTATGTTTCTATGACTCAAAGAAGACGAATCTAATGATTAGTACAACATCAAAAGCTATATAAAGAAATCCATTCCAAGCCCATCTAAATCTCTACTCTCTTTATCTTTCACTTTACCTACAAGCCCAGATCCTAAATGACAACAGACACTTGCGACAAGTACGATATTATCATTGGTATAGGTATTATACATCTTATTCTAAAATATTCTAGTGCTAATCAGAAACGTATTAGATTTTGGAACCACTTATTCTGGATATCGAATAGATTTCCCCAAGAAACCATCACTTGAACACCCTTTGTACGTCTTGGATTAAAATACCATTTAGATTGATATCAAGACTTACCCTTCACACCCACTTAATCAAATCGGTTACTATAACCATCTAGTAAAAATGTACACCATACTTGGGCGACAAAGATTGTTCCGACTACAATGTTTTATGAAAAGGATTCCAATACGTTTCCTAAGAGATCCAAGAAACCATATGAGTTTGGATCCAATGCTGACGAGGCATACAAGGATCGTCCTGATTCTGGATATTACGTGGCTAACTTTAAGCTGTGGCTGGATCGAACTGCCAAAAAAGAAGATCTTCCTCCCCTACCATATAATAAGTCTCCA
The DNA here is from genome assembly GCA_022702545.1 of Phycomyces nitens. NCBI lineage: Eukaryota > Fungi > Mucoromycota > Mucoromycetes > Mucorales > Phycomycetaceae > Phycomyces > Phycomyces nitens. The sequence continues at coordinate 1,380,974 of JAHRBC010000001.1, forward strand.
GTCCAGGGTAATTAAGAGATGATTTTATGTACCTGGTTATTGATATCATGTCTTTAGTTATCGCTGATTATTTGAGTGAAATGCGTGAGGAAATCTACGAATCCCTGAATGCTAAGTATCCTGAATATAATGACCCCTCCAAGCACAGATTCTGTATGGCAGTTCCAACCATGTGGTCTGAGAAATCAAAGAATATAATGAGAGAGGCTGTCATATTATCCAAGCTTATTAAAAAAAAAGATGCACCGGATAAACTGCTGATTATCGATGAAGCCGTAGCAGCTGCCTTGTATGCCGAGGATGTGTCTCCTGAACTAAAACTCTCTAAAGGAAACCTTTACATGATTTGTGATGCTGGTGGTGGGACTGTAAACCTTGCCGTATTCGAAAAGGACGATTCATCTGGAGCAAATGGTTTAAAGGAAATCACAATGGGAACTGGCAGTTTTTGCGGTTCAACATTCTTGAACACTCGATTCAAAGACCTATTTGACGAAAAAACATCTGCGTACCCTGATTTTAGTAAAAATTATGCGAAAAAAGCCATGTGGCAGTTTGAAGAGTTAAAGGTAAAATAGGCATGGTATTGTATATTAAACAGCTGAAAATCCTAATGTGAATGAAATGTTTATCTTGGACTATTATATAGGAAGTATTTGGTGGTAATGATAACGAAGTATCCGATCTTCTAAAAACCATCAATGAAGAATACATCCGTGTACATGCCGATATCAGTGAAGATTTATTCACATTGGATGAAATTCGTACAAAAGTATTTGAACCAGTAGTGGACAAAGTACTTTGTACGATTAAGGAACATTTCGAACAGCTAAAGGGCAGACATATTGATGCCCTGTTTATAACTGGAGGGTTCGGCCAGTCTCCATACCTTCAAAAGCAGATCAAGGATGTTTTTGAGAGTAAAACGAGGCAAATCAAGGTTGTTAAACATGGAAACAGGGCTGTAATGAAAGGAGCAGTTCTATTTGGTGCCAACCCACGTATAATTACACAACGAATCCTGCGCCGTACATATGGAATCAAGCTGTGTTCACCAGATGAAACAAAGAACAATACTAAAGTACAATTCGATAAAGACAAATTCCATGTATATATCCAAAAAGGCCAGCCAGTCAACGAGGATAAATATATTTCTAAAAAGGTGTATTGGTCGAATGATACGCTTCCAATTATATGTAAGATTAACATTATGTCTTTATTGAATGCAATCTAATAATATTGATCAATAGCTTTGTATGCGTACGATGGTGAAGAGCCAATTCCTGAACACCCTACTCCTCAAGAGGTTGATCTAATTGCTGTTCTTTCCGCTGAATTTCAAATTGATACAAAAAAAGGGAATGAACCCGAGATAATGGCTATGGAGATGAGGTTTGGCTTGGACAAAATTAATGTCTGTATGAGTAATTCAGTCGACAAATTCGAATGCGTCACAATCTGCGATGCTGGAGAAAAGCCAAATCAGAACAACAAAGGATTCGACCCACGTTTATTATATAGAGAAAAGGTTAGACCTTTTATGAAGGATATCTTGTCCCTTTCGTAATTATATAGGTTTCAATACTATAAAATAAACACTTTACAACAAGAGAATGCCAAAGGAAACGGCATCCATTCAATCTCGGCTATTTATTCTTTAGTTTTTTTTTTGCAATTTCTGCAATCATTCCTCTTTATGCCCAAAGTACAAGACTCTAAACTCAGCAAGACAATCACGAAGCTTTCAGACTTTAGAAAATGAACCATGATTGGCCTTTGGATAAGTGGAATGAGAATTGCAGATATTATAGTGTCTGCTAGGCACTTTCCACCAAAACAATGTGGTCGCCACTCAAGATAATATATTCTTCATTTCTGTAGCTAATCACCAAGTCTCATGCTAATCTAATCGCCCTTTTTTTTTTCGCTGCTGCATCTACTTTGTTTTAAATATAGCAAAGGTATTTTGGCTGTAATGTAGTAGATTCCAATTGTAATTACTTTAATGTACACAATCTACCGAATCAACATCCTACACTTGACAAACGCGCAACAAACCTTGGGCTGCCACCACCAACAACAAAAAACACCAAACTGTTTTTTTAGAATTAGACTGCACAAAAAGAAAGAAAACAATTAACTTGCTGTCATTCCTCACTCTCGTTTTATCTGTAAAACCTATTTGTATTCTCGAATTCAATATCGGCTTAGCTGACACTGTTCAACCAAACCAAAAGCCAAGGATAAAAATATATATATATACTATTGAAAAGTGAAAGCAAAAATAAAGATAATTATGAGAGAAATGAGAATCATTATATCAAAATACTTATGTACCAGTAACAAGAGAATAAAGACTCAAACACAATGCTAAATAAAAGTATATGCAATGGATCATGTTTTAACAAATGTCTTTGCTGGTAGACAAGTGTATTTAATATCCAAAGAGAAGCAACTCATTCATTCAATATACGGAATGATTCCAAAATACTTGAGTTTGTTAATTCTCAAAAATGCTTTTTGATACACTTTTCTTTTCCATACCACATATAACTCGAATGTCAAAAAGATGCAAGACAAACTGGAGATGCACTTGAATGACAATCAAAATGTCCTGTTTTTGAGTTGAATTGAGAACATCTGTAATATATTAGATGATAATATGCGTAAAGGTCAATACAACGTACAGTACCAAACCAGTTGATAGTGGCTCTAACCAAATAGTAAGTACAAGAGAGTACGTGAAAAGAATCATTTTTTTTTTGGATAAGATATTACTAGCTTTAGAAAACTATAAAGGTGGCCATATCCCATATTCAATAAATGTCTTGTCTTTATTACATATACACAAGGTGTATTTTATATTTATAGATTCCTAGATTGACTGGGTTTATACATTAAGAATACGATAAATCCAAAGATATGTATTTCATTTGCATTTTATAACGTGGCTTAAAATCGCTCAATATTCTTATAGTAGCCCTATATCATTGAATCGTATTTGGGGCGATAAGTCGAGATCCAGGATTCTTCTAAAGATGGAAAATGAGAATTTGCTGATTTCTGGTAAAATGCAAAAAAAAAGAAGAGGGAACATTATGCCAGCATTGCTCAAGATAAACCAGTAATAGTTTGTAACTATACGTGGGCAAAAAGAATTAGTTCTTGAAAACTATAAGCAACACTCTTGATCACTTATACCTATCCAAATTTATTAAAAACCTCTTTAATCACACTAAAAAGAAACTAGCTTTCGTAATTTTTGAAAATTAAAAGAGAATGTCAGTGGAAATGTGTAAGATAAAATTCATGTCAATGGTAACTTGTCTAGATCAGGTAAAGAAAGTAGGTGGTGAATTCACAGAATACTGGATATCTTTAATAAATGTTGTTATTATTTTTAAATGGCGTGTGTTTCAATTGATGTTTTTTTTAATATATATATTATTAAACAGAAATGGGTAGAGTATATTGAGAGAGTTAAACGAGTTTTCTAGATTTTGTGAATATTGAAATGATCTATCATCACAAAAAGGAGTTTGTATCAACAATTGAACGGCTCTCTGGCTCTCTGCAAAGTAAGCATCTAATAAAAGCAATAACATACAAGCAATTAAACGATCATATAACTGATAATAAATATAGTTCATTTGGAATATAATGGTAAAAATACAATAACAATAAAAACAAGTTTGTACAAGATATGATATATGAATAAGAAAAATATCTTTCTTTTTTCTCTTTTTAAAAATAGGGAAAAATTAACCCCAGACGTCCTCATTGTACTGGCGAGACTGAATGAGTTTGTGGATGAAATCTTCGGCCTCCTCTTCATCTTTGGCAGCGCCAAAACTAATAGCCATGGAGCGGAAGGTGGCACGAACATCGCGGCTCATGGCTCCACTACCGCAAATGTAGACAATAGCAGGCTTCTTACCCTCACCAGGGACCAACAGGCGCCAGATCTCATTTGCGTTGGCAAGAACTTGGTGCTGGACATACTTGCGAGGAGAAGGAGGAGTCTGTCTAGAGAAGGCTAGGTGGAGGCCGGAAATGACACCATCCTTGACATACTGGTCCAATTCGTCGCCATAGATGTTATCCTGATCCTCACGACGGCAGCCAAAGAATACCAAACATTCGCCAACTGGGCCAGTGGCTTGCTGGTGCTGGTAGGCACGCTCCTGGAGGAAACCACGGAAAGGAGAGATACCAGTACCGGCTGAAATCATGATAATAGGAGTTTCAGCATCGGCAGGCATTTCAAAGACACCCTTGGATGACTTGAACTTTGCACGGAGAACTGTATTGGTTTTACCGGGGATTTGGTGGGCCAAGAAGGAAGAGGCAAGACCAGGGTAATGCTTTCCATTGACAACATCATCTACTACACCAACGGCCAAATGAGCCTCTTTGGGGAAGGGGTGAGGAGAAGAGGCAATGGAGTAACGACGAGGCTGCATAACACCAACTGCTGCCATAAACTGGCCAATTTCGATCTTATTGACCTGAGGGAATCCCTTTTGAAGGTCAAGGAGAGTGCGGTATTTCTTGATAAACTCGGGGTACTGATCCTTGTTGTCCACATCAGGCATTGTAAGGCTGTCAAAGATCTTGGCAGTCTCGGGGGCAATCTTGTGGAGTTGAGCAGCAAAGTAACCGAGAATACGGCGGGAAGGAGGGGACAAGAGATCGGCGTAGCAGGTAAGAGCATTGCGGATGGTGCAAGGGCCCTTGATGGTTGCAGCCAATGAACGAGGTGAGAGTCCAACAATTGAAGACTGGTCAATCTCAAACACAGAGTCTAGGACCATTCCAAAGCCAAGTGCGACGGCCTCGACAGTCTGAGGATCGTTCTCGGGCATGACCTCAAGATGGTCACCGGGAAGATAGAGGAGATCATCGCCAACAGGCTCAAGCTTGGAAACATCAATGCGGATATCTCTGGTGCTTCTTTCGGAACCACCCTGTTGGAGCTCCTTGTTCTCGACTACTACAGCATTGTGTGTACCATTGCAGTTCTTCATGCCAAGTTCCCACTTTTCGGTATCGCTGGGAGAAATGTAATGAACAAAGGCTGACTGGGAAGCCTCGGTGTTTACGCTAGAAGATGGGACAATTGAAGTATCTTTAGAGATGGTCATACCATAGTAGCTAAGAGTGTGCGACCAAAAGTGAGCAGACCTAAAATGTTACAAGCTTTGTTAGTTTTGATCTCTTGTGTTGTAATAAATGCAAAAACTTACCAGTCGTTAAAGGCAGAATCGATATCGCCATCAGTATCACCCTTTCCGGAGAGGAAGAATCGATCGGCACCAAGATCATCAAGACGGCTGTCAACCTTGATAGGGAAGTGCTGGTATGTGCGCCAGTTCTTATTACCAATACCAAATACAGCGTACTTCAATCCATACAAAAGCCTCTCGTTGCCTGGAGTATCAGAATTGTCGAGGAACTTGTCGAATCTTTCGGCATTGTCTGGGGGCATACCGTTGTATGTAGCAGTGCAGACTACCACCAGCTCGCGATCGTCATTTACACCACTTGGACCTTCATACTTTCCAGAGTCCAACACCTTCCACTTGTCCATATCAGTGAGAGTGACATCCTTGAAACCGAATTGGCGGGCTTGATTTGAGAGGACAGAAGCGTAATCCTGGGATGTACCGGTCTGTGTTCCGTACAGGAATGTGATTGGAGGCAACTTGATTGAAGCCATTTCAATGGATCTATCCAATACGGGCATTGTCTTGGTAGGTCCAACAGGCTCTTTGGGTGTAAGGTCCTCAGAAGAGGCAGAAGGTTCAGGGAAATCAGTACGGTCATGAATAGTCATGAGCAAGCCTACGGGCTTGGTTGTAGGCTGCTTGGGATCGTATTTGACGGGAGGACCATCTAGTGAAGAAAATTAAATTAGAATAAATCTGAAATAAAGTACTTTATCAACATACCATAGCAGAACTTGAAGCGATGCAAGAACATTCCAATGACAGTCTTTGCTTCCTGAAGGGCAAAAGCCATACCGATACATCCACGAGGACCGGTACTAAAAGGCAACCATGCGGACTTTGAGCGCTTCTGCTCTTCTTCGGGTGTCCAACGCTCGGGATCAAATAGATTTGGGTTAGGGTAGACCTTGGGGTTCAAATGTAAAGAAGAAAGTTGGATGGATACGAAAGTATCGGCCTCAATTTTGTATCCACCAGGAACAATACAATCTTTTTGGCAATATTTTCCAAGCGCGCGCAAAGGAGAATGGAGACGAAGAGTTTCCTTGAGACACATGTGAGTGTACTTGAGCTTGCTGACTTGCTCAGAGGAAGGGAGTTCGGTGTGTGTAATTCCAACGTTTGCAATTTCTTGGAGGACCTTGGCTTCGATTTCGGGTTGAAGTGAGATTTCGTAGAAGAACCAGGCAAGAGTGTTGGCTGTGGTGTCGTGGCCAGCAATCAAGAAAGTAACGACCTGGTCGCGGATATTTTCATCGGTAAGACCTTGGTGATGCTCATCTCGGGCATTCAACATGAATCCCAAAAGATCTTTTTCGATGTTTGTGGCATCTTCACTCTGTTTGCGTTCTTGGATAACCTTGTCTACAGTACTATGCATGAGGGCTATTTCACGGCTAAAACGGCGGTTCATCTCGAGAGGAAGATACTTGATGAATTGAGCTTGGGAGAAACGAGTGATACTCTGCTTAAGACAGTAGCCCATGGCTTCGATAAAAGGATGGGGTGGTGCTTCGCGCTCATCCAGGAGGCCAAATTCGTAACCAAAACCAATCTTGCCAATAGTTTCAAAGGTAAGGTTTGTAGTCCAGTGAAGGATATCTACTTTTTCATCTGGTTTAAATTGTTCAAAGATACTGATTGTATTCTGAGCAATAATACCCATTTCCTTTTGGTAAACCTATTTATACAAACACTTTGATTAATTCTTTGCTCAGCTACATATCAAAATGGGCTTTTAAAAAAAATACCTTTACGGCCCGAGAACTAAAGGCTGGCATCAGTAACTTGTGAGCAAGTTTCCAATCAGAGTCGCTGGTTTCTGTTGTAAATAGTCCTTGTCCTCCAAAATTCTTGATTTCCTCGAGCACCATTCTAATTTTTTTGGTAAAATATTCGCCCTCTTTGGCAAAGATTTCGGCTACCTCTGGATCGCAGGTTGCAATGATCTTTTGGCCAAAGAAAGAGACCTCAATTACAGGACCATATTTCTTAAATAAACGAAGGTAGCTAGCGCTCCTGAAAACAGAAAACAAAAACAAAAACAAAACAAAAACCAAGTGTCAATACAGTGTCAATTGGTTTCAATAAGGCTTACAAGTCTGGCATCATTTCATAAAGATTTCCGATATAAGGCAGCTTGGTAGGACCAGGAATGACAGTTTTTATAGAATCCTTGTGGTTCAGGTATACGACTTTTTGGCTTCGGATCTGGTCGATTTCGTTTAATTGGTTGCCTTCCGAGTCTTCAAGTGTGATTCCGGCCGTTGAACCAACGATATCAAGCTTTTCTGCAGCGAGATTGCGGAAGATGTCCACACTGGCACTATTGCCAATCTGGATGATATAGCCTTCTTCTTCGAGATCCTGAGCCCCCTTGAGGGCCACGATTAATGAGGTTGTGTTTGAGGCCATGATTAGATTTGTAGAGTAGAATAAGATGCAAATAAATAATATTTGATCTCATATTTATACCCCTGTTGGTTCCAAGTTTGGGAATTACTCTTTAGCTTATTACGCGTAATGCCTAATACGCCAAGTTTGAACCTAGTTTATAACCCGACAGAAGTAAAGATGTAATTACCATGAGTATAGGTCCTCCAATATCCTAAGCATATTCTTTTCACTTTCAGTGACAGCAAAAAGAGTGATCGAGAAATGAAAAAGTGTTACACTAGTATAGGATAAATGTCACACAGAGTCAAATAATTCCGAGGGTTTCTCCGGATGATTTTTCCGTATCAGACAAACTTTGCAGCAAGATTGAATTTTGGGTCAATGGTGAAGATAAAGACTTTAACTGTCTCTAATTATATTGAGAATAAAATCTTGTATTAAGAGGTAAAGATTTATTATGCAAGAGATCTGGCCACAGATATATGCACAATCCCCTTTAATTATCTATATTCTATAAGAATATATATATATATAATGTATTTGATTCTCAGAAAGACATTTTGTTACCACAGAAAATAGAATCAAACAAGTCAATTTCTGGGATTGTGTACAGATCGGATTGTGTGATCGAGGATTGGTCTATTGACAAAAGACTATGGCTAGTGATAGCAGTGTACTCTATATTGTACGGGAAACAATAGACATTCTATGATCATCTTGAGTGACAAGTCGTTAATATCAAACGATTGTGTGATTGATATTTTCATTATACATTCTATTATATCATAAAATAAAAGCTGGAAATATTGGCATTAAATAATCGGAATATAATAAATATCAACTGTTTTCAGGCACCTTTTAAGTATTGTGCTGTAAAAAGAAAAAGAAAACTCGGTACTACATACTGACAAATATTACCAAATAAAGGTGGCTTTTATGTGAAATATTGCTGTTGTCCTGAGCGATCAGACGAAGCTTTTGCAAATTAATTTCATGGTTCTTCAATTCCTTGTTTAAAGGCGCCCGGATTTAATGAAACATGAATAAAAGAGACTATTGCCTATACCGAATACCCGTATGCATGTCAATATTCCGAAAATATGCTATTGCCTAAAGAGCGCATGCATTAACTCATGCATCATTTGAAAGGCTTTTTGAATTCCAGTAAAAAGGTCAGTATGTATGTGTGTGTTTGGGTGATTAGAGTACTATATACTTTCTTTTCCTGCTCCAAATGATATGTAAAGATGTATCTAGAGATGAAATACAATCATACAACTATGCGTTTCACAAATCTCCTTTTCCTTTTGGCATAAACAAACACAATAAGAACATGTAAATAGGGCTACAATGTAACCAAACAGTTCCAATTTGTTTAATCGGTATATGGTTTAGGCTTTTGATACCAACCTATATATGCATTTATGGGACGGATATATTGTGTCATATTTAATTGTCTCGACTTGTAAATGACAATGTCTTGGTTATTCTTCCATCATGATATAAAAGTAACAAAGGTCTGGGGACTTATTTAGTGTCACAAACCAAAGATTGAATTGTTTATCAAATACAGTTGTAATTGGCCCCGACTTTGGATGTGGTTTCGTTCTCAGTAACCTCACCAAGAAGCCTTTCTATAAAGTCTTTGCCTCGAGAATGTTTATTGGATGGTTTAAAATAATACTTTTCAAAAAAGAAAAAGAAAAAACTTTAGTTTGCATGTAGCTTTACCTCTTGTACAGAGGCTCCCTTTAATACTTCTTCTGTACTTGTAGAGATTATCTTTATCAAATTTGGAATTTTAGGTGGGCTGGATGATCGGCAGTGACTATTCTCTCTGAGTATGTTTGCAAGGAAAATCTGGTGGCTTTCTGGCAAGTGGTTTCTTGCCCCCTTTGTTCGCTGATAAAATTCCCACAAGGCTGTAATGAGGTAGCTATCTATTGCAGCAATGATGCCAAGGTTGGATAGTGTTGCTTCAGTTTCCTTGGGTTACTGTGGAATCAACGATAATTCTCAGGATTTTGACAATCCAATATTATTAACAAGGAAATGAATATTTCTGAGTTTGGGGCTATATAGATCCAATTGATGTTTCCACAATGTAGAAATAACTAGCAGTAAGATGGTCTTGAGCTGTAGGCAATCTAGTGTGAGTCCGAGCCGGTTCCCAGCTTAAGATTTTTCCAAGTATTTGACCTGGGTCATATGTCTTTTGGGAATGGTTTGAAAGTCTTGCGTCTGCAATACTCGGAAAGAAAGAACTGAATGATGAGCAGGTGCGATTCAATCGGTGGTTTTTGCGGGTGTATAACCGTGTAGACGAAGGCAATGGTAAATCTACTAGTATTGAGTGGCAAGGAAGTATATTTTTTTCTAATAACACCAAACATTCCAATATATTATTTGGCTTTCTTAAAGTGGGTCGTACTGACCCCCTCTTTTTTCTCATCACACCATCGAACCCATTTTATCCAGAGGAGATCACGGTTTTTATTAATGGAAGGGCAATCTGCTTGTTGAATATACTCGACCTCTTTCAAGTTTATATCCCGAGTTGTTTGGTAGTGCTTGGTAATATCCATGCAATCAAATTACAAGTATTATTGACTCTGATAGGTATTGCCGTTGACAATTTCTGCTTCATTATCATCGTCCAGGAGAAATATATCATTGTGGAACACACTACACCCCTTAGTATTCCAATATATTTTGAGATATATTGGTTTGTTAGTATGTTTAAGGGAAATAAGAACACTGTGAGAGTGTTGTTTATATACCATTATTCAAATTCCCTTGTACTTCAAGTCCCCGTCTTGTCATGGTGGGTCATTCCTGTAGCAGCGTAAAGTATACGTGTGCCTGGTGTGTAACTGTTCCTGAGATCCTACCTTGGCATGGTCAATGACAAAGAGTAACCAGATATCGGTTCTAGAGCCTCTCTTTACTCGGAAGCGGTGTGTATACCACACACAGTATTCTTTTGTTGATAAACAACTCTCACAGTATTCTTATTTACCATGAGATACTAACAGATCCAAATACCTCACTATGAATTGGGATTACAAAGACCACCGATTGGCTTTGCAAAAAAAAAAGGTGCCACTAGTCTTTTCAAAACAGTTATTTGGCACCATGAGCACTGTACAAATACTCTTTGGATAGAATACTAAAGCCAATTAAAAAAAAGGGGGGTTCAATAACAGATCTTCAAAGTATTGATTGCTAATAAATAAAATTTGGAAAATAAAATCAATGAAACCCCCTAATAAATAAATTTGAAAAACAAATTAAAAAATAACAGTATACTCTACTAACATGTTGGTAGATTTGAATCTTTGAGGCCACCAAAGTCCAAGCCGAGGCTTTGGAACCAGAAGATCAATCCGAGACCCCGGATGGAATTCTCATCCCAAGAAATCTCAGGTGATGCTCTAATTTATTTATTTTTGTATTCTTGTCGTTTTGGATCTGGGGTGTTCTTCCAATGCTATAGCACAGCCAATATTGGTCGAACCCACTGGGAATCATAAACGAGGATAGAAAGATCGATACTTTTTATTCAATGAAGTATTGTCCTCTTTTATATCTTTGCAAAACCTACTCAGCCATCATAAATGTCTGTTTTGGTTTATAATCTACTTTTGTTACAACTAATGCCTTCTAGGTCTTTAGAGAGCAAAAGGAAATCAATTCGGTCGTCGTTTTCAAAAGGGAACTCTGTATAATTGTCATGCTGATTGGCTGACAATAATTCGGGTACTAAATTCTTAAAAATAAAGGTACCGATGATAACTCGGCCTACTAAGGCTGTCGGAGGTCAAAGTTAAGATCCGGAGATTATAAACAGAAAATCTCAGATTAAAAAGCCAACGCCTTAACCGACTGACCTATGCACTGGTACATACACGGTATAGAAAATTAAGAGATACGTGCAACTCTTTGCCTGTCTTTTATGGTAATACGATATTTATAGTGTCTGCTAGGCACTTTCCACCAAAACAATGTGGTCGCCACTCAAGCTAATAGATTCTTCATTTCTGTAGCTAATCACCAAGTCTCATGCTAATCTAATCGCCCTTTTCTTTTCGCTGCTACATATACTTTGTTTTAAATATAACAAAGGTCTTTTGGCTGTAATGTAGTAGATTCCAATTGTAATTACTTTAATGTACACAATCTACCGAATCAACATCCTGCACTTGACAAACGCGCAACAAACCTTGGGCTGCCACCACCGCCACCAAAAAAAACACCAAACTGTTTTTTAGAATTAGACAATGCACAAAAAGAAAGAAAACAATTAACTTGCTGTCATTCCTCACTCTTGTTTTATCTGTAAAACCTATTTGTATTTTCGGATCCAATATCGGCTTAGCTAACACTGTTCACCCAAACCAAAAGCCAAGGATAAAAAAATATATATACTATTGAAAAGTGAAAGCAAAAATAAAGATAATTATGAGAGGAATGAGAATCATTATATCAAGATACTTATGTACCAGTAACAAGAGAATAAAATAAAGGCTCAAACACAATGCTAAATAAAAGTATATACAATGGATCATGTTTTAACAAATGACTTTGCTGGTATAGTTCAGCTGATGCCTAGTTGCTGGTAGAAAAGTGTATTTAATATCCAAAGAAAAACAAACTGTGGTATACACACCGCAGTTGAGTGAAATAGAGACACTACAACCATTCTCTGGCTACTCTTTGTTAATGACCCAAAGTTAACGTCTCGGGAACAGTTACACACCATGTGGACATACACTTTACACTTCAAAAGTGGCTATCAAACACCATACAATAGACGTTGCATTAAAAGGAAACTAGAATAATAAGCACATAGGCCATCCTAGTATTCTTTCTTTAATAAATACCAATCTCACAGTATCTACAAGGTTTTTTTATTACTAATTTGCCTCGTCTACATTTTATAGTTATTTAGACAGTTATCTTGGATATGGAGGCTTCGGATGAAATACAGTGTGGTATGCCATGAAGAATACCTCTGACAGCCAGACCCTTTTTTTTTTTAGCAAGGCATAACCTTTATTTTATACTATATAGTGGTATTCAAACGAGAGCAATGTTTAGCGAGAAAATATAAAGATAACATTGGGACTTTTATAGTCTCATGGTCAGTCTGTTACCAAGACAGTATGTCCGTATGCTGATAAAAACATGATTGCGAGAATCGAGAATATGTATACATGATGGATAATTCAAACCAATGTTTATTTTTTCTTGATGAGCCTCGATCTAAAACAAACAAAAAGATTGTAGCGATGCAATCTTGGAATACAGTTCCACAGCCAGGGTAATGGCCATTGCTATTTGTCGCTGGTGTTGACACATAATATATGAATACCTTTGATTTAGGATGCTTGGAAGAAATATGTAAGGATTTTTCTTTTAGAAATATATGTGCGACTCCTGCAGTTCCATTATAAACTTTCAACAATCGATTTCTTATTGCCAAATTCAATAAAGATGATATATAATAATAATCTTATAAAACTCATGGTCTAACCTGGTTGTGATTATAGTGGATGTACTGAGCTTTCACAACTTGTCCATGTCACACTGATTCTTATTATATGATGGATATGTGGATAATCCATCAATGTACACCAATTTGGCCACGATAATCAAGAAAGCGCGGTATATCTGAGGAGAAGAAAGAGGACAGTGAGAAAATTAAATGAAATTAATCTCTCTCTCTTTTTAAAATACTTTATATAGACATCCAAATAAGATACTAATCTAGTCTGATCAATTTAAAAAATTCGTCTGGATTTGACATTTGCTCTTGGAGACCCAAATCAATGGCCAAATACTTGGACTCTGAATATATATATATCTATATATCTATATTCAGAGACCAAAGACATTGACAGGGACACCAAGAGCAAATATCAAATCATTAGACTAGTCTACATCCAAGAGCACAAAACATGGACAATAGAAATATTTATCTCTAGGACATAATTCCAACATTAGTTGATAGATGTGATTGTTAATTGAATGTTTATAAATATTTTAAAGAAAGTTACAGGGGTCAAAAGGTAGTCAGGTATTAGATTATTTGTGCGACTAAATGTGCAATGAGTCTGGTTTGTGCCTCGTCATTGTAGCTACTGTGAGCCACACAGTATGAAAGGAATAGCCTACAGATTATGGGCAATTATAGTGCTTCTTTTTGGTAGTCGAATCCAGACGTAAGACAATGATCAAACTAAATATATATATATATATTAAAAAAAAGGCGAATTTTTACGAGTAGTGAGATTAAAAAGTATAAAGATGAATAGTGTGAATAGGATAGGAATAAACACAAAAACGAATCCCAATGGAATAATTAAAAAGATACAACAAACATTGCATACATTTCTGTCCATGTCTTAATGGGCTAAATCACACATCTATACTCCTTGTCAACAAGACCAAATCAAATATATCTATATAGAAATTCACTTGTAGGCCAATCAAATCGGCTATGTAGAATAGTTTTTGGAGATTAGAAAAAAAAAAAAGGGGGGGGGGGGGGGGTGGTTGTGGTGGTGGTGGAAATGAAGGTAGGCAAACTTTGTACCTTGACCAAACGACGATTATATTTGTAAACTCCTGGGTACCAAAGTGAGTCATTGGAAGTATTTGTTCGTAAAACTGCTTTGTAAATTTCTCTAATTAGAGCTGGATATTATAAGAGTTGGTTTTGATTCTTACAAACAATTACATTGAATCAAATTATCGGTTTATTATCCCAAAAAAAAAGAAGAGAGTGTTTCGAGAGTGTTTCGGCAATGTTGGAATAATTGGGTATAAAAAACAAAAACAAAAACCAAGATTTAGGGATCATTTTTTACAAACAGTGCTAATTTGACAATTAAATCAAATTTAGCTGTCAAAGATGTATATTTTAAAGAGATTGTTAATTAAACTGGACATTGTGTAAAGTAAACAAGGCGGATATATTTATGAAGATAAAGATGTTGATAAGATTGAATATAATTTAAAGATCCTTGGCGACAAACATGTTATTATTATTATTGGTTTTGTTTTTGTTTTTGTTTTTGTTTTTGTTGTAAATATTCACCTTTACAACATCGTTCAATATAATAAAGAGGTCTATAATCTAACCACTTGCCCCTTGTTTTCTCAAGAGACAATAGTACCTTTTAGTGACATCTTCATTTTGGATCCAAAATAACCCGAATGGAACCATTAATAAACCCCACACAAATAGTGAAAACAGCCAACCTACATATCTACCATATCTTCCGATAAGGAAAAAGTAATAAATACTACGGCGGCATGTATCTCTCTTTTTTTTCAAAAAAAATTATTCAACAAGGTTATATAAACCCTTTGGTGCTCTTGTCTATCCTGTTTCAATACAGCCTTCTATTGTCACATATTCTATTATATAAATCCACCTGGTTCTTTTGTTGAATGTACATCTTTAATAAGAAATGGTCTATTGGGTTGAGCATGGCCGTCGTCTTGTGCCTCACAAGTAATCTGTGTGTATCTGGTGCACCGTTGGAAGATTTTAATGATAGATATGACTTGAATGCCATGAGAGCCGAGACTATTAAGAATGCCTTTCGACACGCCTGGGGTGGTTATGCTGAACACGCATTTGGACATGATGAACTAGAGCCACTGACGAATGGAACAACAGACTCACGGTAATTACAGTGGCCTCCTCCTCCCCCCTTAAAAAAAAGCCCATGATTATCTGTTGGCTGGATACTAACCTTTGTGCTTGATCTTTAATGTTAGCAACGGATGGGGAGGTAAGTCATGTTAAATTGATTGCTTGCATTGTTCATGATTCTTATCCATAATCTGTACAGCCACCATCTTTGATTCTCTTGACACTCTGATAATTATGGGATTAGAAGACGAGTATTTAGATGCGCGTGAACATGTACGCCGTGTAAACTGGACAGATACCAACGACCCTTCAAAGACATTTGAAACCAATATTCGTTACCTAGGTGGCCTTTTGTCTGCCTATGATTTGCGCCCAGAACCAATCTTTTTGGAAAAGGCTATGGAATTGACTCAGAGAGTAATTTTGCCAGCATATGGAACACCAAACCGTGTACCGGCAGCATACGTGGACGTGGAGAGGTAAGTTGACATTAGGGCCATGGTTTGGTGTCTAATCTGTTTAGTGGTCGACCATTGAAAACCCCGAGTTTGACATTGGCTGAATTCGGATCGATGCAATTGGAATTCGTTCGTCTTAGTCAGATTATTGGTGATGACCGATATTCTACACTGGCAAACAATGTCATTCAACGAATGACCAATGTACACACTGATATCCCTGGCCTTTACCCAATGTCTTGGGACCCGAGTTCATTTACACCTGTGAACAGTGAGTTGAATCACACAATGGGAAAACACAAAAGATATTTATGTGCTTGATAGATTATGTGACTATTTCTGGTGGGGCGGACAGCTTTTATGAATATCTCCTAAAGACCCACATGCTGATGAATGGAGAAGAAGAGACCCAAATTGATATGTGGCGAACAGCTGTCGATAGTATGCGCAGTATCCTGAGATCAGAGACCTCAGAAGGCATGGTATTCCTGAGTGAATATTCAAATGGATACAAATACCTCCAGTCTGGTGAACTTGTAAGATACCCTTGCATTCTCGCCAACAACTAACCTTTTCGCTTGAAAGGTTTGCTTTATGCCTGGAAATCTGCTTTTGGGCAGTCGATATCTGGATGATCCTCAGATAGATACTCTGGCCAAGGAGCTCATGGACTCTTGCTACAATACCTGGATCCGTACACCCACCGGACTGTCACCAGAGACCTGGAGTTGGATCCAGAAAGACCAAGACACGACAAAGTTCCCTGGCTTAATGCAACAGATGATGTCAGATAATGGCTTTGTTACAAATGATAAATCGTACGACTTGAGACCAGGTGAGCCAAGGAGTGTTTGTGGAATGAGTCTAACGATGACCTTTAGAAACCCTCGAGAGCCTATTTTACTTTTATAGACTAACTGGAGACCCGTCCTACCAAGACAAGGCCTGGACGATATTCAATTCGATTGAAAAGTACTGCAAGACATCCGGGGGCTATACAAGAGTGGCCAATGTGATGGACACTGAGAACGTCAGCCCACTGAATTTTGAAGAGAGGTAAGCAAGATGTCCAAATGCTCTATCCATCTCATCTAATCTGTCTTGCTAGTTACTTTTTTGCCGAGACTCTCAAGTACCTCTACCTTATCTTTAGTGATCCAAACTTGATTTCGTTGGACGAATATGTATTCAATACAGAAGCTCATCCGTTTAGACTCGAGAAGCCTATTCATGTCCAGGCCGACTTTTCCTAGTCATTCTAGGCCTATTCACCCATTATCTTGCCTGTAATAACATTCCTTCCTAGCTATTGAATTTTATTTTGTTTTTCTAAATTCCAGTCTATAAAATACAAAAAAAAAGGTATCATTCCCTAAGGATGTATCTATCAATATATATATATTTTATAATTATAATAATAATAATAATAATAATAATAATAATAAATGCTAGAAACCAAAATCAAGAAAGTGATCGATCATATCTGTGACACCAAAGATGAAACGGTTTGAATAAATGCAGAATATTCCTGTCATACTTTCCAAACGTTCGATATTTCGCCTTTATTCTGGTCTGATGAATATCGACATTTTGAAACATTCAATAGATATAGATAAAGGTATTTGTTTCAATTTTTAAGCTATATGAAAGAATCGGTATTGCTAGTTCTAGATGGCCATTGGTCTATTTTTGCCAAAATGTTTTTCGTTGAAGATTGGAATTGAATACAGATTATCTAATGAATACAGTGTTGTGCTTACAAGATTTAAAGTGTGTATTTTGTTACGGTTCGGTTCGGCTCACTTCCGCCTACTGAAATTTAAGCAAGTTGGGGGCAGATATGGGTTTATTACCAAGAATATTTTGGATATCAAATAGCCTAGAATATTATTTATTGATATTTAATTTTGACACAAATTTAGGGTTATGTTTTCCCGGCTGGTCAAGAAAATCCATAAACCCTAATCGCACCACACTGTGAACCACCCCCCTCTTTGTTTCCCATTTTCTCTCTCTCTCTCTCTCTTTCTCTCTTTCTCTCTTTCTCTCCGCTCAGATTATAGCCCATATAAATATCTATAAAAATAAATAAAAATCTTTAAACTCAAAGGGAGAGTGAGAGATATATATTCAGAAACCTTTTAGAATAATAATTATAATTACTTTAGACCCGGTTTACCCCCACAAAAAATTTATACATGTATTTATAATGTATTTATATACTTTCTCTCTCTTTCTTTCTTTCTCTCTCCTTCTCTCTCTCTCTATTTCTTTTCTTTTCTATATATATACATATACATATATATATATACATATTCTGTCCTCAATCTACGCAGTAAATAGCTGGCACCCATCGACACACTCGGACCCAGAGAGCCAAAAAATAAGAGAGAGAAAGAGAAAAAGAAAGAAAGAAGGAGATATTTTTTCTCAAGAAAATAGAAAACTATATAGCTCAGCAAGTTCTCCTCAACTGACCATTGTCAGGTTTATAGTTATTTATTTATTTATATATTTATTTATATACTATATATGTGTATAAATACATAAATACATATAGTTTTACATGTATACACATAACTATACACTTCATTTCTTGGCCACCGCAATCCCATCACCTTGTTCACATCATCATCATCAAAACACCCTTAAATATACCTACACACCGACTCCGATTGTTATGAGACATCTCAAAAAGAAGATTAGCTACACTGAAATCTCAACAAAAACCAAAGTCATCCTGATATGTCTGTAAGTAATATTGTCGAGATTCCTTGACAGAAAAGAAGAAGAAGAAGAAGAAGAAGAAGAAGAAGAAGAAGAAGAAAAAATTGACGCTTGTGTAATTTTTTATTTTTTATTTTTATTTTTTAAAAAAACAACAGTTTTCTCTCTCTGGGCGGGTTCCTGGTGAGCAATTTTTTTTATATTCAACATACATACATGTATCTCTTTTGATGCCAAAAATGCATTATAATATAATATCCTCAAAAATCCACTTTTCTCTTCTTTTATATATATAAAAATCCACAATACTATCATTATTATCATTATTATTATTATTATCATTATTATTACTATTATGAATTATTCTTGCTTGATGCCAATTGAATCTACAAGTACGGGTAAATAGACACTGCAAAAAAATGTTATTAAACATTTCTCACCAAATCTCCACAACAGATACAACTTTGGCGTCCTGACTGGAGTACTAGCTATGCCTCAATTTCTGGAAGACATGGAATTTAGCACAATGGGTCAGGCAGAGCAGCAAAGACAAGGCAGCCTATTGATCAGTACAATGATGGCTGCTGCTTTTTTGGGATCCCTGGCCGCAGGTCCGCTGGCTGATCTCATTGGTCGCAAAGGGTTGACCTTATTGGGAACCACAATATTCGTCTTTGGAGACGTTCTCCAGGTCGGTGCAGATTCGATTGCGATGGTCTATGGTGGACGAGTAATGACAGGCACCAGTGTAGGGTAAAAAGAAGAAGAAGAAGAAGCACAAATGTCTATATACACATTTAGTAACCAAGATTCAACTATTTATTTTTTGTTACAAAATTATTATTTTATATTTATATATTTATTTATCTAGGATGATATCTGTAGTCGTGCCCCTTTGCAAGTATAAACAAGAGCATTTGTCCAAATATAATACTCTAACATTTGCTGTAGATCAATCTGAAATCGCACCAAAGGAAATGAGAGGAAGACTTGTGTCTACGATACAATTGAGCAGTGGTCTCGGCATGGGTATAGCGTACTGGATCGACTATGCTGGCCTGAAAGTAGACGGCTCAATGGCATGGAGGTAAAGAATGGCTTTGATTACTGACCATTAATCAATCATAATAACATGACATGACAATTTCAAATGCAAGGCTTCCGTTTGGCCTCCAATTGATTCCAGCCATAATATTCTTTGTAGGCATGCTGGCCACTCCCGAAAGGTAAGCCTGACAGCCCACACACACATATATATACATATGGATATTAACCTGGCTTGCTATTGAACCTAGTCCCCGTTACCTAGTCCAGAAACAACAGGACCGTCGAGCAATTGAAGTCCTGGCAACCATTCGTGGAGATGGCACACGCGATCACCCAGACGTCTTGATGGAATTCACTGAAATCAAACAGAGTATAACCTATGAACGCCAACACACGTCTGGAGACTATTGGTACCTCTTTAAACGTGGAAATGATAATAACCAGCGAAGACTATTGCTGGGAATGGCAGTTCAGATATTTCAGCAACTGACAGGCGTAAATGCAATCCTGTAAGTCCCTTTTTTTGTTTCTGGGATCCTGTTTCTAGTAAATTAACCACTTCTTCTTTTAAGGCTGTATGCACCAATGCTATTCGAAACGACTGGAGCATCTGGCGGAAATGCCACCCTTTTTGGTAATACTTCCATCTAAAACTACCCATAATGCCCTTTTTCAACTGATAATAGCAGGTTTGACAATAGCTAATGGTATCAGTGGCATAATCAATTGTGTATCCGCAATACCGCCTCTTGTGATTGTAAGCCTCAAAGTAGTCCAAAGAATGGTCATTGATCTGTACTATAGATGGATAGATGGGGAAGACGACCTACGCTTGTGACGGGATCAATCATATGTTCCATGTGTTTGATAGTCATGTCAATAATATCTGGTATACATGGCAGTGTTGAGCCAAATGACTCTGCTAAACCAACAGGAAGTCTTGCGGATGAAAGTAGTTTGACCCTTCTTGCATTAGACGGAACTGGATACACAATTGCATTTATGGTGACGATGTATGTCTACATCTTTAGTTATGGATGTTCGTGGGGTCCAGCCGGCTGGGCCTATCCAACCGAGCTATATTCTCAAGGCAAGTGCAATCGTTTTTCAAAAAAAAAAAACATTTTATTAAAGCTATCTATCTATCATAAGGCGTGAGAGCAAAGGCACTGGGAATCACCTCGGCAGCCAGCTGGATAGCCACCTTTGCTGTCATTCAGCTCTCTCCCTTTATACTCAACCAAGTCCAGTGGAAGTTTTATACAATTTATGCTGTGATTTGTGCCGTATTAGCCTTGGTGATCTACAAGTATCTTCCGGAAACAATGGTAAGTCCAAATCAGACTGAGCAATACTGATACTGATACTGATGATGACCGTTTGGTTTTGCAGGGAAAATCCTTGGAAGAAGTCGATCTTATATTCACCTGTGATTTCAATACCTATGACCACGCAGTCCATCACCCTCAGACAGCAGCAGAGGCCTTGGAGCGGCTGGAACACATGCACAACAAACAATCCCATCTATTCAACTTTGGTGCAAGTGGAGTCAGCAATGGTACTCCAAATGCCATGAGACCAAACAATTCAAACAATGTATAAAAAAAAACCTCCCCACCAAAACCCACTTTCTTGTATCAAGTATATTGAAATGTCTAAAATTCCCCCTCTCAAAAAAAAACTCCCCTCCCCCATTATTACTCTTACTATTACTATTACTATTATTATTAATATATATATATATTCATACATATATACATATATATACTTTTTGTATTCATAAAGAGCTTCCTTTTTTTCTATATATTTTTTATATATTTTTTATACAATTAAATACAATTCTATTCAATTAATCGGATCTCCCCATTGGTTCTTTCTTGTCGTGCTTCTCTGTTCAGTCTCTTCGCGTGTTCGAGGCATCTCTTCCGTACCAAATTCCCGTTGTTCTTTCAGTCGTCTGGCAGCCTCCATTCGTTCCTGAGGCGAGCGCACTCCAGCATCAGGGTTCTGCTGTGCCTGTATTCTCAATCGTGTCCATGCATTGTTGGGAAGGTTCTTGGCCCGTACTTCATCCCATGCACTAGTATGAGGCTTTGGAGGCTGCTGTGATGCGTCAGAGGTTGATTGACTCAATGGCTGCTCGGATCTCTTGCCTGCCCAGCCAGATCTCGATGAATCTACAAGACGTCAATATAAATGATTCATTTTTTGTTTTTTTTTACAAATATAGTAGTGTGGACATACCGTTGGGTTCGAACCCAGACTCCAGTCTGGCATGATGGTGATCGTTATTATTCGACTCGAGAGACGAGAATTGGGCTCTTTCGTTCTGGTCAATGGCTGATTCATGGCTTACTGTCTGGGCAGGTGTTGGGTTGCCATACGCAAGTTCCTTTCTTTACCAGAACAGATATTTAGGTCTCTTGTGTATTCATCATGGATGGTGCAAATAAGTAGACTTACTGCGCGTCTCGGATGGCTCCAATGACTCTCTTTGGGTTGGGAAGGGCTCTCAGGGTAGACGTGCCTGCAATGACACCTGAAATGACACCCATTTGAGCACCCACAAAGTAACAACCCGCAGTTATGGCCAGCAGCTGAAGGGGTGATGACTTTCTTCGTTTGCCTGGAACGAGGGTTTTATTGTCAATTAATTAAACAAGTGGGTCTACTATTAAGCCCTACCCATCAGGAAACCGGTTGCTGCTGCAGACATTCCACCAATTCCAGCTAACAATAGTTGCAAACAGTCGTTAATAATTGACAAGTACATTCCGAGTGTCGTATTACTGTGTAATTTCAGCTGGGTTCTTGCTGTATCGATCGACTGGATTTCCTGTTCGCTAAGTCCAAGCTGCTTTGCCTTTTCATGGGCCAGTGCGAATGTAGCGTCATTAAAGGTAGCCATTATACAAAATAAATAAATAAAAAATGAATAAAAAAAACTAATCTAAAATAAAAATAGCCTGGGTTACTAAATGGCTGTAAATAAATAGGGCGCTGCCGACCAGTCAATAAATATTGTGAATAGGCAGATGGGTTATTATCCAGTTTACTCTTGACTTGTCAGTATTCCCAGCCATATCTCTGCTATATCCTTGTCTTTGTGTGTCCTATTTGTGACTGAGTCGGGATTAACCCAGCGTCACACTGCCATGACTAAAATTCATTTCGCACGAGTAAAGAGGTCCATTTGAACCTTTCTTTCCTTTACTTTTCTTTACTTTACTTTTCTATAACCTACATGTCCGAAACTGCAAAGTCTAGGCTCGACATTATTGCCAAACATCTCAAGGAACGACCAAAGGATGAGGCAGCAGACGCCTCAGAGTGGAAGGCAGGTCTGGACCGCCAACCAAGAGGGTCCTAACAATCCCAATAGGATATCCTAGACGAAATGACCAAAAGAAAGGTCGCGAACAGTATTCCGGACATCAACGACAGAGGATACATTCGACAAAAGACTGCTGGCAAACTCTGGGTCCGTGAACGTATTGATGGATTTACGGACAAGGGCAGCTTTAGAGAGATTGGAAGTTTTGCTGGCAAGGCAAAGTACAACAAGGATGGATCAGTCGAGTCATTTAGTCCTGGAAACTTCATTGCCGGAAAGGCAACTGCGAATGGACGTAGTGTGATTGTGGCTGCAGACGACTTTTCGATCCGTGGAGGACATGCGGATGGTGCAGTTTGGGGCAAATCAGTAAGTCTACAAAAGACCTGATCCAAGTGATTTCTCAATGTCTGTTATAGTTGTATGCCGAGCAACTGGCTAGGAAGCTAAAGATCCCAATGGTAACTGTCATATTGGCCATCTCGTTGTGTACTGAACCTCTTGGCTTATAGGTTCGTTTGATTGATGGCAGCAGTGGAGGTGGATCAGTGACCCTTATTCTGGACATGGGAGCAACATATCTCCCACCTCTCATTGGAATGCACGACATGATTGCCAGTCTGTCCGAGATCCCTGTTGTGGCCGCAGCACTTGGACCAGGCAAGTTTTGATTGTTTAAAGGCTTTTTTCAAATAACCATTGTGACCAACAAAAAAATAGCGGTTGGATTGGGTGCTGCCAGAGCTACATTGACCCATTTCTCGGTCGTCTCCAAGGACATTGGATCTCTATTTGCGGCTGGTCCTCCTATAGTTGCCAATGCAACATATGAATCGGTCACCAAAGAGTCTCTGGGTGGTGCCTTGATACACACATCCAATGGTACATTTGATAATCTGGCTGCAAATGAGCAGGAATGCTTTGAGCAGATTCGACAGTTTCTTGGGTACTTGCCAACAAACACATTTGAAATGGCTCCCAAAATTGAGTCTGAGGATCCTATAGATCGTCGTGATGATCAATTACTGTCAATTGTCCCCAAAAGACGCCAGAGAATGTACCAGATCAGAGACATTTTGACCAGGGTGGTAGATATAGGCAGCTGGTTTGAGATTGGGTCTCAATGGGGAGATGGAGCAGTGTGTGGCCTGGCTCGAATGGGTGGATACTCTGTTGGTGTCATCTCGTTTGACTGCACTGTCAACGGAAGTGTGATTACAGCCGCCAGTTGTCAAAAATTCAGACGACATATTGATCTGTGCGACACATTTGGCATTCCAATCCTAAACTTTGCTGATTATGCTGGTTTTGCAGTTGGCACAAAGGCAGAGAAAGAAGCGTATGTTTTCAAGAGTGGGTTTGCAGGGGAGGCACTGACACTGTAGCTTAGGACCATTCGGCACGGATCTACTCTGACTGCAGCATTGTACCAGTGCGATGTGCCGTACTTTAGCATCATCTTGCGCAAGGTGTTTGGAGTTGCTGGTGCGGCATTTGTAGACAACCGGGTGCCCAACATGCGAGTTGGGTGGCCAAGTGGTGACTGGGGAAGTCTTCCACTTGAAGGTGGAATCAATGCAAGTCAATTGGATTCAAGCCATTAGCGTCTTATTTACCATTGTTCTTTTTTTTTGTTAGGCTGCCTATCGACGGGAACTAGAGGCAGCAGGAGAAAACAGGCAAGAACTTTATGAGTCAATTCTGGCCAAGTTTGAGGCAGTTCGGTCGCCCCTGAGAACAGCCGAGTTATTTGATGTGCCAGAGATCATTGACCCACGGGACACAAGGCCACTGCTCTGTGAATGGGTTTCGATGATGTATGACCATATTTTGCCTCAACGTCTGGAGAGGGTCAAGATGAATGGGCCCCGGGTGCTGTATAGACCTTAGGGCGAGTGTCACCACGTGCTTGTTGGGGGTACTGCGCCTCTTGTATATTAATTACACAAGGCACTTGCAAAATCCAATATTATGGCCATAATTCATAAAATGCAATTTTGCCTTGAAATTAAAAAAACAAAAAGTGTTTCTTAAATGTAATCAATTGATATTAATCATTGGCAATGAGCAATTGCACTGTAATGATATGATATGATATGGAATTCTATATTAACATGCATGTTAATCATTAGCTTATTCAAAAACACTCTATAAAATCAATTCCTGTCAATTAGACATTCGATATAGCTGGATATGGTGCAGTGATGAATTGTTCAGATCTCAAGGGTCTGGCAATTGGTTGCCATGCCTGAAAACAAAGACAAACATAGTGTGTCAGGGCAACGAGTATTGGTATCCTAAACAAGACATTGATCGCACTGTGAGACAAGAATATAGAGCAGATTGATGACGTCTGGTTGGGTGGTCCCAGCTTGGCCTTTAAATCTGTATATGTGCAATTACTTTGGTTGCATTGGGACAGGATATTGAAATCAAGCAATCTTTTTTGAATTTTCCATGAAAAAAAAAAGGGCAAGCAAGCAATCAAATCAACCCAAATTATATAGCCAAAAAGGCGGCTCTAAATAAATTACATATCAATAATCATCACTCTCCTTGCCTCCCCCCTTTTTTATTTATTTATTTATTACTTTAATACACGTATTTAATAGCATTTAGACTCTTGGTTATATATATATATACACACACAAATATATATAAGAAGCAATCTGCACTCGGCCTTCAAGAGGTCCATGTGCCTATAGAGACATTATCTATATATATACAATATATATTTATATATATCAAATCTCTCCCACACACACACATGTGTATATATATAAATACATATATATATATATATATAAATATATTTATGTATGTTACATATAAATACATTTTGTATTTAATCATATCAAACTTCATTTCAATCGCATTTTCCCTTTCTCTTATATACTACCCTCTTAATACCCATATCCTTCTTTAAATAATAATAAAGAACACCCCCCCTTTATATCACCCTAAATAATCAATCCAAACACCCAGAAAATAAATAAAGAGTAAGTCTTTAGGAATCTACAAGAGGTCATCAACGCTGCTAAATCAACCTGGCCATTCGACAGATTATGGCTTCCCCTCAAGTGAGTGCAGCACCAATCAAGGCCAATGAGGATGAGAAGAAGTACCGTCGTACTCATGAGACCCCAACCACCATCCCCACATCTCCACCTTACCCTCCATACTATGGACACGTTGATCCCGCACAGATGGCTGCCTATGAACAGCACCAGCAGTCAGTCGCTGCGGCCTATGAGCAACACCAACAATCAGTCGCACAGGCAGTCAGCGCTGGATTTGATCCCAACGATGCATCCCACTATGCATACGTCTATCCTCTCAGCCCTCAGTTCTCGGTCCAGTACTACTCAGACTATGGCTACCAAAGCTATCCTGGATCTCCTGCTCTCCATCCACAGTCTCCCCCAATGAATCCCCAATCACCACCCTTTAGTCCAACTTACCCCTACCACCAGGCTGGCGGCCTTACTCTCTCCCCACCTGCCCATGCCTACATGCTTCCTCCACACGGCCAGAACTACCCTCCGCTCCATATATCCCCAATCCTGACCGGAGCAGCCTCCGTGCCCGGCTCTCCTCCTCAACCTTACCTCCAGCCCTTGCCAGGACCATTCCACCTCAATGACAACCGGTCAAAGAGGCACCAGACAGCCCAGGAGATTGAAGACGAGCAGATGATGCACTACCATTCGCTCAATATCTATGTCCGTGGTCTGTCGAGCACAATCACTGACGAATCGTTTTTGGATTTGTGTGAAGAGTATGGAAAGGTGGCATCCTCAAAGGCCATTCTGGACCAAAAGACCGGCGAGTGCAAGGGCTACGGGTTTGCAATGTATGAGAGAGAAGAGGATTGTCAGGCATCAATCGAAGGCCTCAACAAGGCCGGTCTGCAGGCGTCTTTTGCTCGGGTTGGACATGTAAGACGGACGGTTGAGGGTGTACTGTTTGTTTATCTATCCAACAGGAATCATTTAGTTCTCGCCTGAGACATCTACAGGACGAAACATCTACAAACATCTATATCTCCAATCTTCCCCTTGACATGACTGAAGAGGTAGGATGATCATATGTGTGTACCAGACCAGGGCCTAATTATCGTTTGTTAGAAACTCGAGGAGCTGTTTAAACCTTGCCTGACCGTGTCTAATCGTATCCTACGCGACCCACAGTCGGGAATGAGCAGAGGTGTAGGGTTCGCAAGGTAAGAGATACATACTCGTGTGTTTTGAAATCTCGTGGGAGATTGCACACAAACCAAAAAGGAAACCAGTATCTTATTATCTTGTGTGTATGTGTGTGTGTGTATTCAGACTTTCTGACCGTGGATCAGCAATGACTATCATTGAAAAGTTTAGTGGTTTTAGTATCCCTGGCTCTTCTGCACCACTACAGGTCCGGTTTGCAGATTCGCCAGCCCAAAAGAAGCTCAAGAACCAGACTGCCCGTAAGCGTATGTTCAGACCACGCGATTTCCAAACAATGCCTGGATTTCCTATCCGCCAGATGCCAATTACACCCGAAACCATGCTGGGTATTGCCCCCACGCCCATGGCTAATATGTCAGCATACTACCAGAACCCTGCAAAGTGAGTTTGGAGACGATATTTTTGAATTGATATTGAAGAAAAAACAACATAATTGTCCTAGTGGCTACCCTAGTCGACCAGAGCAGGCTGGCCAAGGTGCCTCTGCAGAGGATCCGTTAGGGTCTCCAGATGAGTCAGAAAAAGTCTTGGCTGGTCTAGAGAACATGAATATCACAGAAAATCCAGCCAAAGAGACATAAATTAATTAATTGATAGATTTTGTAGGGGGGTCAAGACAAAATCACTTTAATAATAATAATAACAATAATAAAAAAAAGATGTTAGAGTAAGTGATATGAGATCAAGATTGTGAGATCAAGATTGCTCGAATGTGTCCTTGGCCCACTCGGGAAGCTCGGTTTCATAAGCCCAGTCCTGGCCTGAGTAACGCCAGGCATGAAGCCATATGTAGAGATCATTAGGGACTGGATCAGCAATCAGTGCAATGCTACACTCATCGCATTTTCTATCGTCTGCAGAAGATGGCTGGGGTATTGGCACTTCAGGTACTGGCTGCCAGTCGCCATCCTGGTACTCTGAATTGGCCAAGAGGCTATCCACAAGGCTCTTTGACTCTTCTTCTGACATTCGTTTGCCTGCATGGAGCATGGGTGCCCATGTGGTGTTGTTTCCATAGAGGGGATCGTTGGCAATTGGATATCCAAGGTACCTCAGATGGACACGGATCTGATGGGTCCTTCCAGTCAAGGGTTTACATCGCACCACACTTGTCTCGCCATTGTAGCTCAGGCGCTCGAATACAGTCGTGCAGTCCTTGCCGTCCTCATGTACATAGTTTAAAGACAATTTAAAGGAAATCGTCTTGATCGGCGCCTCGCACACAATCTCACCCCTACAGACGATCAGCAACTATCGCATCGGCTTTTTGTCTTGTAACTTACTCTGGGAATTCACCTTGGACTCTGCATACATATTCTTTGCGAATCTTACCTGCCGTCATCTCACGCTCAAGTTCCTGGGCACGCTTGGCATTCAGGGCAATCAGCATCAGTCCAGAGGTGAGTCGATCCAGCCGGTTGGCAGCTAGCAACCAGGTCAGTACCATCAATTTCACGGCTGGCCCATCTTGGACTCACGGAACAGGATCGGTATTCCATGATTTTTCCTCAACACATGGATCACTGTATTGTGTCTGTATCTTCCAGCCGGGTGTACCTTTCAAAAAAAGCAGGCTTGAGATCCTGTCGAGAGCCCAAGCAAGTGCTTACCGGAATGCCACCTGGCTTGTCCACCACATACAAATCCTTGTCTTGGTTGACAATCACAATGTCCTTGTCGGTAACAGGAGGTTCATGGCGATGGATTTGGTGCCCAATTATGTCCTGGTTTCTGACAATCGTGTCCACATTGACAGGTTTGTCATTAATGGTGATCAAGCCCTTTTCAATTGCATATTTCTACTAGCCATGTAAGTCACTGTCTAGAATTGGCTTGTGAATCCTACATAGTATTGTTCACTGCGATCCCTAAACTCTTCAGTGAATACACTCAAGAGCTTACGTCCCAACCAGCGGCCTTTTGCATAAGCTTGGTATTTAAAGAAATATGGCTTGACTTTGCGAAGACCTTAAGAAACTGTAAGATTGCCAAGTTGTTGTTGTTTTTGTTGTTGTTTTTTGATTACCATCTTCAATGTAATATTCTGCTGAACCCAGGTCATCGATCAACCGGAAATCTCCAGGTTTGCGTCGACTACTGCGTGGAAGTGGCTGGGATGGGTCGGTATCAACTCTGCGCTTCTTTATGGATTTAACTTCTGGTTCAGTCTCGGCTTCTCGCTTCTCCACAACAGATTCATTCGCAATCGTCCCAGACTCCATTGAATTATATATAGATAAACAAGCAATCAAAAAAAGCCACCTTTTGACAACCAAGGCTTTCCTTTTTGGATATGATTTAGAGAAAGCCAATCTAGCCAATGAACGAAGCCTAATCTAAATTGCACCTTCTTCCTTTTTTTGTTCCCTGAAAATATTGTACATATTCTGTACAAGTTTTTGGGGAATATCCGTCTCTTGAAGGTGTGTTGGTCTATTAAAACATCTTTCTTTTTCTCTTTTTCTTTTTTGTCTGTCTTATAGAGAGAGAGAGAGAGAGAGAGAGACAAATTGCAAAGTATGCGCAAAAAATAATGGCAAGTTTTTGAGCCAATTTACAAATCTTTATAAAATGTAGCACTTTTATGAACACAAGTCTATTTTGTGTGGCACCATTATTCTTTTTAGCCCACATGAAGCTTATAGTACGCCCTCCCCTAGAACAAGATGATTATATTAGAGATTTAAATATATAATTATTACAAGTATAATAAGATGTGTATATTTATATATTCTAGTTTGTAAAGGCAGGGATTCTGATCATGAGATAATTAGTCAACCTCAGGAAACGATTGTAAAAGAGTCCAATTGTTTATCGAAATCAAGACTAAAATTACAAGCAATCACAAGAATCATTTGGACAACAATGTGTGTTTATTGTTGTAATAGTTGAATAGATTACAAACCCATTGGAAAGGCAATGAATAACTCGAGGTCTTGAAAATGAATGTGGGACAAGAAGTAAAAAAGAATACAAGGTGTACTCTAAAAATAAGCGGTCTTTTATATACACATATAATAATATATACACACTCACACACATATATATATATATATTTATATATATATTTTTGCACGTCTTTAACAAACTTACCTTTTTCTTTCTGCTAACCAACCCATTCCTTTCTATACATCATGTGCGATTTATCCGATCCGAGAATCACTGAAGCATACACTGATATCATTGAAGATGAGCCAACCAACTGGTGAGTGTCTTTTTGAAAAGTGTATCATTCTAATTGAGATGGTCCTGGAAATGACGAGCAAGAATCACTTTTTTTTTATTAATCTTACAACAATTGTCTAGGCTTATTCTCGGATACCATGACACCAGAGACGTTATTTCTCTGTATTCCAAAGGTACAGAAGGTACCAGGTAAACAACAGAGACCATAGACCAATCTTGCCACCACAGACATGTACATTCTCATACCTGTTGAAGCATAAATAAATAAAAAATTATACCCTAAACACAATCTTCTGCTAGCGAGTTTCGCAACCATTTGGTGAATGAAATCCAATACGGCTTTGTGCGTGTCGATGACCGGTTCATCCTCATTACCTATGTGCCTGACCAAGTGAGGTAAGAAAGCAATCTGTCTATCGCAGGGATCTCTGGGTCTACGGCTACTAATTGGATTCCATTTAAAAACAAAAACAATTTGTCTTGGCTTGGCTTGGGGTTTTCAGTGGCGTAAGAAGAGGTAAATGTTACGAATAGCCAACCGACCACCTTTCTAATCTCTACAAAACCATGGTCATTAAGCTCGAGCTCTGGTGCACAGTCGATCAGTTGCTGCTCTCTTCAAGATGCACCACGCGCAGATTACTGCTTCGTCTCTAAATGACCTGAGCGATTCCAGTATCCGCACGCGATTAAAGTTGGGTGAGAACCATGTGCCCAACCGCACTCGTCCGACATCCATGTCCGAGCGTAAGCGTGCTTCGGGATCCACCCGTCGCCGATCGACTCAATTACCCAGCCCATCTCCTTCTACTCCAGTCCCAAGTGATGGCTACAGCCATGACCTCAATGTCACTACCGAAGAACCCGAGACATTTGTTGAGGCCAGCGAAGATCTTCCAGTCACTCCCTCTGAATCTGTAGCCTCACATTCCCCTCAGCCCGGATCATCATCGGTCGACACCCGCGACAGACCCCAGACCCCTTCTCAGATTCCACAGCGACCTCAGACCCCCTCTTCGCAGAGATCCCAAACCCCCTCTTCTCAGCGATCCCAGACACCTCAGCCATCCCAGATTCCCCAGCGTCCTCAATCGCCCCAAGTGTACCAAGATGCCCAGCAACAACAACAGCAACAACAGCAGCAGCAGCAACAGCAGCAGCAGCAACAACAGCAGCAGCAGCAACAGCAGCAGCAGCAACAGCAGCAGAGATTAGCCGAACAGCAACAACAGCAGCAGAGATTGGCTGAACAACAGCAGCAGCAACAGAGACTGGCTGAACAACAGCAGCAGCAACAAAGATTGGCTG
Source organism: Phycomyces nitens (assembly GCA_022702545.1). Classification (NCBI taxonomy): domain Eukaryota; kingdom Fungi; phylum Mucoromycota; class Mucoromycetes; order Mucorales; family Phycomycetaceae; genus Phycomyces; species Phycomyces nitens. The sequence goes on from JAHRBC010000001.1 coordinate 1,412,551, forward strand.
AACAGCAACAACAGCAGCAGAGATTGGCTGAACAGCAGCAACAGCAACAGAGACTGGCTGAACAGCAGCAGCAGCAGCAGAGATTGGCTGAACAACAGCAGCAGCAAAAACTGGTAGAGCAACAGCAGAAATTGGCAGAACAGCAGAAATTGCAACAGCAGCAAAGGGCCAAGCAGGAGCGTGCTGCAGCAGAGGAAAAAAAGAGACTTGAAGAACAGGAGATTTTAGCCAAGGCCGAAGCTGCTGCTGCAGCAGCCGCCATTGCTGCCACCAAAGCCAAGGCTGAGGCAAAGCTGCAGGCCGAAAGAGAACAAAAGGCTCGTCTTGTGGCTGCCAAGGAAGAAGAAGAGAGACGCAAGATCGCTGAGCGTGAAAATAACGAGCTTTTGAAGAAGCAGGCTCTTCAGCGCAAGAAAGCCGAGACAGAGAGAAACAAGGATGTAAGTTTTTATTTTTCAAAAAAAAAGAGGGGGGAATTGTAAACTTCTTTAATATTTTCGGGTCAAGACTACCCGAGATTATCGTTTTACTCTATATATGGGTTCAACAAACTGATCTCCATGTTCTTTATTGGCATATAGGTTGTACTTTCTGGTTTTGCCTCTGTTCAGCCCAGCAATAGCCCAGTAAGTCTTGATATATATAAATATAGTTTGTATAACTATGGAAAATGTGGATTTCGAGAGGGGATAGAATTAGATATCCTTTCCAAGGAATTTTGTATTCATTTACTACTTGTAGTTCTGGAGACGCCGTTACTTTATTATCCGAGGAAGCAGCTTCTTGCTTTACAGTGATGAATTGGTAAATAATGAGGCTTTGGGCGGTCAAGAAAAAAAAAAAGGTTATTTAATAGCTGTATTTATAGCAAAAGTCCCCTATCACCACCATTGATCTTCAGTCGGTGACACGCTTGTGTGCAACCGATGAAGAGCACGACACATATGTCCCCAATGCATTTGTGCTCTTTACTCGAAATGAAGGCTCTTTCCAGATATTTGCCGACAACAGAAAGGGTGCGGACACTATCATCAGTGCTCTTCAAGCAGTGATCAGTGGTTATTAAGCGATTCTTACCCACAAAAAATAATGAAAAGAAACCAGCGAGCTAGTATGAATTGAAGCTTGTGTTTGGGGTATCTTGGCATACATTCTTACACATCTCTTTTTAATATCCCTTACACCCAATTCCAATCCCACACCCACATATATACACACCCACATATATATATATCACTACAATTTCCTTCTTTCTTATTTCCCCCATTTATACTTTTGGTGTATCAAATGTCTTGTTGTATCGATAGGATTTAAAAGATACCCATATAAAATTGTGGTTTATTTTCCTATATCTCTCTTTTTTTATATTTTCTCTTAATACATCTCCAGAACTATGGTATGCTATATCTTACAAAAAAAAACATATCTCTAGGGCCATGGTTGTTTCTTTTTGAGAAATTTGGAAAATAATAATAATGAATGGCTGTAGATAGAGTAATTCTATTATTACACGAGCCAAGACTCTATGAATTAGTGGTGCATTAGAATCATTGCAATCTGTCAATGTATTTTATAGAGTCAATTTATTAATATATATAAACTAGAGACTTTCCATGTTATAAAAATAGCGGTCGAGATACTTGTTAAAGCAATACATATCCATATATTTTGTTTTTTTTTTTAAAAAAAAAAAGTCCTTTGACTACTATCATTATAGCACTCCAAGTAAAAAGTTTCTACAGAGCCATTTACTTTATCACCTTTTAAAAAAATAACTTTTTTTTAACTATCTCATTTTATTGTTTCTACTTTTGTTCAACAAACCATTAGTAAAAATAGACGAGTGGCAAATATACCACATTGAATAATAAGCAGGATGTTTATTAGAAAAATTCAATATCTTGTAGACCAGGCACCTGTCTTTATCATTTCATTCTCAAGATGGTGTAAATCAGGCATATTAACAACCTTTGAGCGTCCTTTCCACTTTTTACCAAGTGCACAAGCTGTTTTGTATTCTTGTGTAGTTTCTTGGACAGTTTTATATGAAATGTCAGAATCTGAGATGTCATGAAGAGCACGCCTAATGATTAGACATTTTTGGTTGGATAAAATACTAAAAACATTTAGAAAAGTGGGTGTTCAATAACATATTTTCAAAGTTTTTATTGCTTATAGATACAACATGAAAAATAAAATTGCAAATAACAGTACTCTACTAACATGTTAGTATATTGGAATCTTCGCGGTCGCCAAAGTCCAAGATGAGACCCTTGGAACCAGAAGATCAATCCAGTGCCCCGGATTGAACTCTGATCCCAAGAAATCTCAGGTATACTGCCCCAATTTACAACTCAGCCTACCAAGGAATTTAAATTTCAAGTGGAGAGTCGGAGGTTTACATTTTTGATTCTACGCTTGAAAAGCCAACGCTTTAACCAACCGAGCCATACACCTGTAATATGCACGGTGTAGAAAATTAAGAGATACATGCAACTGATTGTTTGCCTTTTATAGAAAGATACTCTTTATAGTGTCTGCCATGGACCTTTTACACTCAAAATAATAGATTCTTTACATCTGTAACTAATCATCAAATCTCATGCTAATCCAATTACCCTCTTTCTTACTCTTTATTTTTTGCTCTGCTGCATATACTAAATTTTAAATATAAAAAAAAGTCTTTGACTTTAATGTAGTAGATTCCCATTGAGAGTACTTTTTAATATACAATCTACCGAATCAATATCCTGCAATCAACAACAACAACAACAGCAAAAGATATCAAGTTCTTTGCAGAAACCCGTATGACTAGTACTTGTTCAACATTTCAAATAAAATTCATCATTTAATTTGAAAATTTAAAGCAAGGTTTATCACCACAGAATACAATCCTGTACTTTTCTCACTACTTTATTTCTTTGGCCAGTTTGAAAAGTAGAATCGTAGCTGTCCAAATTGATAAGAGCTTGTTCAATGGTATAAGCTATTTAAGACCAAGACTGTGAAAGGTTCTTGAAAGAGTAATCTTTGAAAGACGCTTTCCTGAAAAACCCTGGACAGCTTTTCTAATCTCTCCCAAGGTCAGATTAGGGTCACTTCTTACAAGCTTTATCAAGTGCCGTATATCTCTGGAAGACAGAGCCTTTGGTCTCCCTGAACGATGCATATCTTCAACCGTTCCAGTTTCTTTATATTTTCGTATTATATTCCGAACAGTGTCATAATGTATATTTTTGCGTCGGGCAATTTCAGGAACAGACATGCCACCAATGTGCATTCCAATAAGAATATATTTTTTTGCTGGTGAAAGTCTTGTGTATGCTCTATGAGGTCGCTCCTCTTTGGTGTTTGATTCCAGAGGAGACATACTTGTAAGTAAAGAAAAGAGCAAGAGGAAACAAAAATGAAGGGATCAAAAGAAGAATGTACGGACTTTTAACGATATTGGTTTCTGTACAATTCGCGTACCTGGTATATACTCTTGGCTTTTTGAGTGTTTGCATTCCCATCAATCTACACTGGCTGTATTTCCCAGGTTGAATCACAGGAAAATAATTAGCAGTTACAAGAAGCCTGTGTAAATAGACTAGACTTTATATTGCTATAAATTCTACACCTGTAAACTATTTATTATTATTATTATTGCTTTTTATAAAATAAATAAATAAAAAACTCTTATATACTATTCAATTGAGCATATAAAAGACAAGATATAAACAATGGCAAAAATAAAGACAGATACAAAAACACCATTGATTTGTATGAGCAGTAACATAAAAAAAAGAGAGAGGGGGAGTTGCTCTTTTTTGACAGCGGAGTGACTGGGTCCTGCAATCATGCGGTGGCTTGGCTCTCAATTATAGCGTTCTCTCTTTTTTTTTCTGTTAAAGGTGCTCCCATTTTTGTAAAGACAGCCATACTACCTTTCTCGACATCATGGTTGCCAAGAGTAAGTGATTTAAAGGAGATCTTTATTTATATACCTGCTTTTTCCATGTAACCTCGCATACTTATACCCACTCTTTAAACAACAATAAAAAAAACAGAACCCCAAAGCAAGCGTATCAAAGCCGCACATCGCTATAAGATCATCAAGCGAGTTAAGGACCATCATAGAAAGGAAAAGAAGTTGGCAAAGAAGAATCCCAAGAGCAACAGTAAGTTGATCCCGGAATGTGGATCATTCTCATCAGGTTTATTGATTATAACTTTCTTCTTTTTTTTTGATTATCAGGAACAAAGAAGGATCCTGGAATCCCCAACTCATGGCCCTTTAAGGAAGAATTGTTAAACGAAATTGAACAGGCCAAGCAAGAGGTAAATATATAGAACCATGTGAATGGATTGTGCTCTATTGTAAAAATGTATTTGGTATTGAACCCAACTTGTCCTTTTTCTCTCTCTCTTTTCTAGGCCGAAGCTGAAAAGCAAAAGATCAAGGAGGCTCGTCAGGAAGAAAAGGCTAGACTGAAGTTGAAGCAGCAAAAGGAAAAAGAGAAAGTGAAGCAGCATCATCAACGCCAGGCAAAGAAGGCGGCGGAATAAACCCCCTTCTCTTTCCATTCCTCTCTTTAATATCTTTATATTTTCTTGCTTTCTATCAATGATCCGTGTACAGACCCTCTCCTCCTCTACCAAAAAATGACCGCATCTTTCCAAATATCAACAAAAACGTATCACACAAAAACATTCATAAATATATACTTGTTCTCGGCATTTGTGCCTATTGACAAGACCAGAAGGATAATATTGGCTGAATTGGTACGCTTGCCATAATCATTATCATTATCATTATTTAAACAATCATCATTTCTTAATTTCATAATATATGCCAGCAAATAAAAGCCTGGTCAAAATATTATTTTTTAAAGAAAAAAGGAACAAATTGATGAATTATTTGTTTCAAAATCATCAATAATGAATGTTTTTAGAATAAAATAAAATAAAAAAATAATTGTCTTGATATACAGTCACACCAATCTACTTTATGTGGGTTGTATTGTGGTATGAATCTGGGTGAGTAGTATTAGTTGGGTTTATAAATGTATAGATTACTATAGTAATATGGATGTTGGAAGATCGAGCATATGTCTCATCTTTGTGACCTTGACGGCAAGGTATCTATCGAGTTCTTTCTTGGGTGTGGTCTGGGGTGTGAGTGGAAGAGAAGAAGAGGAAGAGGAAGAGGGAGAAGAAGACCAGGACTGAGGTACCATGGATTTGCGGTCTACAACCTTGATGTCTCCAAATGCCTCGAGCTGCTCAATCTTGTCTGGATTGTTGGTTAATAATCGTACTTTTGATAGACCAAGATCCTTGAGAATATCATTGGCAATATCGTATGTACGACCATCTGCTGGATGATCTAGCAATAAGTTTGCAGCAACTGTGTCATGGCCCAGATCCTGAAGATTGTATGCCCTGAAAAAATGGTAGGTAAATAAATACCTAATGACTCATTTCAATACACACAGCTATATACTCACTTTAGTTTCTCTAGTAATCCAATGCCACGTCCTTCTTGACGCAAATATACAATCACACCTCTCCCGGCCTGCTGCATCAGTCGCATTGCTTCATCCAACTGCTCTCCACAATCACATCTGGCAGAGTGGACAGTTTCACCCGTGAAACACTCGGAGTGAATGCGTACAAGCGGAGCCTCTTCAACTGGATGCCAGGCTTCCTTGGCAATAGCTTGTTGTTGTGCCAAATGGGCCCACTGATCGGCATTTAGTTGGGTATACTGCGTCTCGTCTGTGATGATCTCTTCAAGGCGCCCATAATATGCACCACGCACAACTCTGTTCATTATTGTCTCGTTCTCCCAGGTCTTGTCGAGCGATTTGGACCGGATGTCGTTTCCGTAGACAATAGCCATGTGTTCTTTTGTGTCCTTGTTGTTCTTGTAGAGAAATAGATGCATCTCACCACCCTCCATGGTTGGGATACGGGCACGGACCTGGCATTGGACATTCAATTGGTCCCGTTGTATAGAAGGTGTGATTGCCTTTGGTGAATAGAGCTGGTTGCTCATGAATTTAACATAGTCTTTGTATGATGTTGGACGAGGTAGAGACAATGGAAGTTTGACTGTATCATGAACAACGTTCATACCAAACAAGGTGAACACGGCAGGCATATTGAATAAAAAGTAGTAAAAAAGGGAGAAAGAAAGACAAGGGCAATTGATCAAGAATAAACTGAATATTAATCCCCTGTTATTCAAATCAACGCTCAACTTGGATTTGGTGTGTCAGGCTTTAGTAAGCACTGCTACCAATCGCACCCAAACCCAGATCCAGACGGTGATTCACCACACATCATATCGGCCAATCAATCTTCTTTTGATTTCTGATTATTAACGTGGGTTTATAAAATTCAGGGCCTTTTTTTTTTAAATAAGCCAACTTTAATTCCATGCTATATGATATACTTTTTTATCATCATCAAATATATAAAACCATAGTCAATATGTAATAATGGTCTTAGCTAGCCATGACATTAACAAGGTAGTCTTGTTGGTTTTCAAGAGGTCTGGGTAGCATATGGACCGAGTGGTAAAATATTTAGCGCCTGGCCTTGTCTATTTCAAAGAAGTTGTGGAAACATTGGTTAAATGACTAATCTACTGTGAGAAAACACTTGTAATGTGTCAAAATAAACACGGGTATTTCTATCCAACACATGTAACCAGAGCCCAATTGAATAAACATTCTGTACTTGAGTGACATACTCTATTTCGGTCATATTACAAAACTACAATTCATAACCAAATTATATCGTCATTTTTTCCTTGTACTCAAAACCCATCTTTTCATGCAAAGACAACCAAATAGGTATATACAGTCCAGTAGGTTGACTAATGGCACATATTTGGTTGCTAACAAAGAAAAACCAAAAGATGTATATCTAAATGTTTTTCATTTTTATCTTGTTGCTTATTTACCATGAGAACACGGCATCAAAATCTACTTTATAAAAAGAGCCAATATGATTTATAAAACATATAGTATTATAGAAATCCTAGTATTTTGTTTGTAGCCCACCTTTTTATTACATGTAACTGATTTGGAACCAAGTTACAGAGCTCTACACACTTTAACTTTTATATATTACACCAATAGTTTTTTTTAAAACACACACACACGTAAAGACCTTTGACCTTTCTTCTAAAATATGGTCATATATGATTTATTAAACTGAGATTAGGACTATGTAAGGGCCACTTTATTACCTCTAGTCTGTATGTTATGGGATTTCTTGTATATCCTTTTGGTACAATGGGACGGGTAATTATTTTTCTGCATAATAAGATACCCCTCTTGTTCATACCCCCAAATTGTAGTTCAAGAAAAACAATTTGTTTCTATACAATAATTGTTTAGGATTTCCACGTATTATTTCCGTGGATCCAGCAACCCTGGACCGGTCGCATTCCCAGATCATGACATATATGTTACCACCTTGGACTCTAGAACTTATGTAGCTTATGCTGTAATTTTCTGATAAAGACGCCACAATTGTACATCTTTACACGTTGGGAACAAATATTGACTAATCACTCCAAAGACTCGGTCCCAGCGTTAATTCCCTTTTCTAGAATGCTGAGCAAGTGCTAGGTGGTTCCCTTGATGATAATTGGTAGCCCATAGCTTGTATATAGTTATACAAGACTTTTGTATAAACGGTCTTGATGGTATTACTCATTGTATTCTTGTAAACACATCTTGTCAAATGTGCGGCCATTAGGCTGATTATTATTATTATTATTATTATCATTATTATCATTATTATTATTATTATTATTATTATTATTATTATTATTATTATTATTATTGTAAAGTTTGCTGCTTATTTTTTTTTGACATTCTGCGCAAAACATATGATTCTTGCTTTCCAGAATCATGTAGGATAGTTTTTATAAAGTGTAGCTGTTTTTTATGTATCCATCTAACTTTGGGGCTTTATTGTGTACGTTACGCTGAGCTAAATTATATCTGTCATAAATGGTTGATACTTTTACCCTTTTTTTTATCAAAGCACCAACAATCATCTCTCTAAATCTAACTGTGGCTTTTCTCCACTTGGTAATATTAGCATAAGTGTGTGTGCGTGTGTGTGTTTTTTTTTAAAAAAAAAAAGCCATGGCTAATATTAAACTTAAAATAAAGGTTGTAAAAAACAAAACAAACAAATCTAGGGATTTCAAAGTTGTGTTATTCCATAATCGACTCCACTGTATTGATAATAAGTCTTGTTGATAAGCTTACTCGTCTTGGGTGCCAATGTATGGAATTGATGTACTGAGCGGTCGAGTTTAGATGCCAGAGAATTATGTGTTGTGATTAAACTGTTCTCTTTTAGAAAAAGGTATTCGGTAGTAGATGGTTAGCCGTGGAAGTAATTACTGGAAATAGTATACTTGAAACTTTTGGAACAAAAAGATATCATATCTTTTTTAAAAAAATAAAAAAGGCACTATATTTACATTTACATTGCTGTTTAACCATTGTTGATAGATTATTAGACTGGATTTTTGTCTACAAATCAATAGATTTGCTTCAGAGTAGAATTTATAGGTCTAAATTACATGTATCTACTTGATATTTAAATATTTAAAACGTTTTCTCGGTAATTCGTATTGAAATAAATGTTTCCAGGGTAAAATTACTACTGGTACTAAAAGTATCAACCTTTATATATATTTGCATTTATCATTATAATTATCATCACAATAGCCCCAGTGCAAATCTGATAATCTTTTAATCGAGTAAAAAAAGACAAAAACAATATATATATATTAAAATACATGATATATTAATTGGAGTACACTAGAAATATCTAATATTTATCATTAAATTTATTTATACCATCTAGATGATCTGTCTTGGGATAAATATGGCCAGAAACAAGCATAAAAGCCCATGTCTACCAGTATATAGACAGCTCATTTGACTTTTTTGTGGTTGTTGCACATCAAGAGTTATCATATTCTATTACCTTTGAGTTGTAACTTTAATTATTTTTTATAAATCATGCACCAAAAACATTAAGCCACTTTAAGAGGGATTCCCAAGCATATATGTGTATTGACAAGGGTTTTTAATCTCTTGATCTTGTACACTATAAGGATAAACTCAAGAATCTATATTTTGTTTTCCTACATTTTTTTTAAATTAATAAATAAATAAAATTAATTTCAAAGAGTGTTTAAAATGAAAATACAATAAAAACCATGTATTTATATATGTGAAATGAGGCTGTACAGCCATTGTTTCATAAATTTCCCTTTGCATGCTTTCTCATCAGAGAAAAGTTACTCCAAATGCAGCCATGGCGCCTAGAAAATAAACAACCAAACATCAAAGTGAGGCTTTAAGTTTACTTGGACTTATAAAAAAAAACTCTTTATTAAATAATGTGCTTTTGGCAAGAGCCAAGTAGATGTGGCTATTGTCTGTTATTACAAAACTAAAAGCACAGAATATTTATAGTATATACCAGCCAGGTATAAATATAATGAGTTGAACCGTGCGATATGTTATCATCATCTTTTTTCTTTCTTATTGCTCCAAAATAATATGAACATCTCTCTCTTTTATGGTCTAATGTCTTTGATGGTTTTCCTGGTGTCTGCCGCACCTCAGACTTCAAACGGATATTCATACGGACCATATATCGAAGATTCCAGTAGCTGTCTCGATCTTGATTATCCTACAAATGGCACCATATGGAGAACCCATGGCTCCTATAATGTTACCTGGACCGTCACTGGAAAATGCCAGGACACCAACTACATTTATCTCCTTCCAGTATCCCGAGATGAAGACGGAGAACTCTCGTTTGGAGAGCTCTATCACTTGGAAGAATCGGTTGACATTGAGTCGGGCAAATTTAATTTGACACTTGATTCTCGCGAGGTTAAAGGAAACTATCTGATCTCGATTGGCCCCAAAGTAGACGATTGGTCTGGCTATACAGACTTTGCCATTATAAATATTAATTGAGTTTCCACATTTAATATACACAAATAAAATAAAATAAGCATTGATTTTGATATTGATATTCAATACACAAACCCATTGACATGTCTATCAAAGAGCCATAATATTTTTAATGGATTATTTGCCACCAATCAATCTGTCGCTCAAAAGAACAAATTAATTGTGATTTAGAGGGCAGCCAGACATTAAAATCCAGAAACTCGGTAGAGTGAATGTCCAACCCTAAACCAGAACCAACTCAATTTCTGTCCAATGAGCATCAAACAATATGCGTTGGAATGCCTCCAAGAAGCCACATATTTCTAGTCAAAACATATCTCCCAAATTAGAGACTCTAGTCTCAATGGTTCTGTTGTCAAGGCAACATTGATACTAAAAAGGCCAATGGGCTGCTTTACAAAATACTCTGCTTCCCTAGAGAACTTGCCGTCTTAATGAGCTCTACGTCATTCTTTATGATTGGTGCGGAGTGTAAATACAAGTACATTTACAAGTCTAGAGAGAAACATGGCATTTCAATACACCGTCTTGCATCATTCAAAGGATTCTTTGTAACATGAGGTTAAAGTTGACGCATCTCGGGCGCATCGTAGTGATTCCAATTGCCATTGCCTCTTGTGTTATTTTACTCAGCACAGTAGAGGCTGTGAAAAAAGAAGATTTTAAAACATGTTCCCAATCTGGATTCTGTCGTCGTAACAGAGCTTATGCAGACGATGCGATTGCCCAACCTTCCTTCAAGTCGCCTTATATTGTTCTCAAGGACTCTGTAAAGCTTGGAGAGAGCACAGTCTATGCAGAGGTCAAAAATACCGAAACAGACGTCCTGTTGACACTCGACCTATTTATCTTGCAAGACAACACAGCGCGTGTACGCATCAATGAAAAGGCCCCTATTAAACCACGTTATGAGGACCATTCTCAATACACAATTGCCAATGAGCCCAAAGTTTCTCCTGCTCATAAGATGTCTAGATCAAAAGACGGTTTGATTACAATTCTTCTCGACGACACCAACAAACGCAAGGTCATGATTACTTCCGAGCCTTTGCGAATTGATTTCCTTGTGGATGAGACACCTATTGTGTCTCTCAATGACCGAGGCTTCTTTAATTTTGAGCACCTTCGGACAAGGGAAAGCCACAAGCCCAAGATGATAGAGCAAACCAATGATGAAGGAGCTGTTGAATTGGTAGAAGCTGAATCAGAAAAGGGTCTTTGGGAAGAGACCTTTAAGAGCTGGACTGACCCAAAGCCTAATGGTAAAAAAGAAAAAGAGAGAGATTTAAATCTTGAAATATCCCAGAGCCATAGAAAGAGATCCATTAACACTGGGAACGGCTGTAGGTCCCGAATCATTTGGTCTTGACGTCTCATTCCATGGATTCTCTCATGTATATGGTATTCCGGTAAGTGGATTTGTAAAGCCCAAACATTTTGAGACAACCCATATTAATAGACATTTACCTATAGGAACATTCCTCTAGCCTTTCTCTCAAGGAAACAAGGTAAGAGATCATTGAATAGTTTTCATCCTTTTATCTTGTGTTTGTAAATAACACTTTTTTTTTACAGAGGTGGCGAGAATGCTTATGAAGAACCCTACCGACTTTACAATACGGATGTGTTTGAATATGCTGCCGATACTCCCATGTCTCTCTATGGTGCAGTACCCTTTATGATAGCCCATCAGAAAGAGATGTCTGCTGGTGTATTCTTTATGAACCCTGCCGAGACTTGGATCGATATCGTAAAGACAAAGTCCGAGACAAAGGTACTTGTGCGTGCAACATACTTGTAATCTTCAACTCATCAGGCATACTTTATAAAGAGCTCTGTTCAAAAGGCATTTAGTTTTGGCAAAAAGGCTCAAGAATCAAAGTCTACTCAAACCCACTGGATGACAGAGACCGGTGTACTTGATCTGTTTGTCTTCCTTGGTCCTTCCACCAAGGACATCCTCCGTCAATATCATGCCATCACTGGAACTCCCAGCATGCCCCAAATGTTTGCAATTGGATACCACCAGTCTCGCTGGAACTACATTAACCAGAGAGATGTCCTGGAAGTTGATAGCCAGTTTGATAAGCATGACATTCCTTATGATGTGATTTGGCTGGATATTGAGTACACTGATGAAAAGAAGTACTTTACTTGGGACACACCAAAGTTCCCTGATCCAATCAAGATGGAAGAGGAGCTGGAGCACAAGGGCAGAAAGGTGACTAATGACTGATAATCTATTTAGATTGGGATTATCATTGATGTAGATTCTGATGTCCATATCCAAATAGCTGGTTACAATTATCGATCCCCATATCAAGCGTGATGACAATTATCACATTTGTCAGACAGGAAAGGACAAAGGCTACTTTGTCCAGAAGCCCTCGGGTGGTGATTATGAGGCTTGGTGCTGGCCTGGTCAATCTTCATGGGTTGACTTTGTCAGCCCTGCAGCTCGGGCATGGTGGAAGAGTGAGTTTGGGTTTGATAAGTTCAAGGGAACTCGTGAGAACGTTCACATTTGGAACGACATGAACGAGCCTTCTGTCTTTAATGGACCCGAGATTACCATGCAAAAGGAAATGATTCATTACGGCAAATGGGAGCACCGTGTACTCCATAACCTGTATTCTCTGCTTGCTGTAAATATCCCATATTATTCACATTCTTTTTTTTTGTACTCATTATTTGTCCAATCTTATTATAGCATTACTCAACTGCTGAAGGTGTCAAGGAAAGAACCAAAGTGGCTCAACGCCCATTTGTCCTTTCTCGTGGGTTCTATGCTGGTAGTCAGCGCTATGGTCCCATCTGGACAGGCGACAACATGGTTGATTGGGAATCTCTTTACTACACAAATCCCATGATTTTGTCCAATAGCATTGCAGGAATCTCATTCTCTGGTGCTGATGTACCAGGATTCTTTGGCAATCCTTCACCTGAATTGCTTGTTCGCTGGTACCAGGCAGCAGTTTTCCAGCCATTCTTCCGTGGACATGCTCACATTGATACCAAGCGTCGTGAGCCTTATCTCTTGGATGAGCCCTATCGCTCCATTACCCGCAACTCTTTGCGCGAACGTTATGCTTTGTTGCCGTACTGGTACACCTTGTTCTTTGAGGCACACAAGTCTGGCGTGCCAATGATGCGCCCTATGGTTATGGAGTTCCCTCAAGACGAGGCATTGTTTGCCACCGAAGATCAGTTTATGCTGGGTAGTGGTATGTTGGTAAAGCCTGTTACATCCGAGGGAGCTGTGGCAGCCGAGATTTATTTCGCTGGGGACCAGGTAAGACTTGATAGTTGGTTTTCATACGTGCTCTTATTGACAATGATGGGGGTACGCCTTGCGTTTGATTAGCCCTGGTATGACACTCTGACATTCGAGAGAATCCAGCATCGTGGTTACAAGACTGTGGATGCTCCTATTGAAAAGGTTCCTGCTTATTATCGTGGTGGCCACATCATTCCTAGACGTGAGCGTGCTCGTCGCAGCACATCTGGAATGAAGCTTGATCCATTTACACTCGTAATTGCCGTTGACAACAAGGTAAGCCAAGTACTCGACCCATACACAAGTTCCAAACTAATAAAACTGTATGTTAAAGGGCCAGGCACAAGGTGACCTGTACCTTGATGATGGAGAGACCTATGACTTTGAATCTGGAGCATATGTGCATACCCAGTTTATCTACAAGAATGGTGTCTTGACTAGCAAGAACATTCATGATAACTCGTCCAAAAAGACTGCCACAGACTATGCTGCGACTATCGAGCAGGTGCGCGTTGAGCGAATCCGTTTGCTTGGTGTGGAGAAGCCCAACTATATTCACGTCGTCCAGCCAGATGGCACCCGCACCCTGGCATCTTTTGAGTATAATGTAGCCAATGGATACATCACCATCAAGGATCCCAAGACTAGTGTTGCTCAGGATGGATGGAGAATTGAAATTGCCTAACAGACTCTTATTTTATATATTTATATATATATATATATAAAAGAGAGAGATATCAAGATCCAGATTCGTATTGCATTGCATGAAAACAAACTTAAAGGTTTTTGATTATAACAATCAAGCATATTAAAAAAAAGAGGTTGTTTTTGGTCTATATATCTCCATGCAAAAGCAGGCGAGTGTAATAAATCTAATGAGGGACATTGATGGTCAAGTAGTGCTTGTGATTGTGTAGGTTGGAATGGATTTGGATATATATATATATCTACTTTTGTGCATGGGCAAGCGTAATTGAGCTCTGGAGGTTATGCAACTGATGCTTGCCGGATGATATCAAGGCCTTTATCTTGTCCTGTAAAGTCCATTAGAACCACCATATCTAACCAGGATACATACCAAGTCTGTTTCATTGCGAGCACGCTCAAAGTCAGCTCGAGCCCATGCTCGGAGTTCTTGGGCATCATGCTTGTCAAGACCTTTGGATTATTTAAACATGTCTTGTCAATAAGATCACCCAATAGACTCCCTCCTTTTTATATATATATCAATTAGACAGTTTTACCTTTGGTGCTTCTCAATATCTGACGGTATAGAGATATCACTCGCCCACGGGTGAGAAACTAAACAGGAATGTGAATAATAAAGACACTATTGAATCTCTTGTTCTTAATACATGGTCCAATGTCAGACTCTCTTTCTTGAAAAACTTTGGGACTGGAGGAGCACGGTGAAGGACAGCAAGGGCTGGTCTCATTGTGATGTACAAAACGTATGGAATGAAAGAACAAGACCAACGTCCATGAGGGTTGCTTTACATGGGACTGCTGAACAAGGCTGGGCAAGTCACAGAGACAAAAATCAACAAATGGTTCTTTTGGCCATAGTCTCTTTCTATAATACCCCTTATTCAACATGCGACAGAACTTTGTAGGCATGGTCGTGAGCAACGCCATGCAAAAGACGGTCAAGGTGAAGGTGACCCGTCAGAAATTGCACCCAATTGTTCTCAAGGTACGGACTGAATGATAAAATGAATAAAAACTGACAGTTCATTCCAGACCATCAAAACCCACAAGAACTATCTTGTGCACGATGAGAACCAGCTGTGTGGATTGGGCGATGTTGTTCGTATTGAGGCCTGCAGACCCCTGAGCAAGACCAAGCATTTCACAGTGGCCGAGATTGTCAGAAGTGCAAAGAGCGCATAATTGGATTGGATTGTTTGCCAAGAAAGATTATAATAAATAAATAAAAAATGTACATAGACACATTTCACTCTCTCTCTAGGAATCGAGAGGAATTTTCCTGTGCCTTTTTGTATGAATTGTGACAATGCATGATATTTGGTTGCTGTGATTTAAGCTTCCTTGTTCCAATGTAACTCTGTATTTTTTTTCTGTATTCTCCTCCTCCCCCCACTCCCCACCCCTCCCCCCCTTCCCTTCCCTTGTAAGCCGTGAGATATATTCAAAATCATAGTCCGCAACCATGGCCTATCTTTGATAATCTCCAAGACGAATTGTCTAGATAATGACTTTGGGTTGCGATGGCAACATATTTAGGATAGCTTACAAATATAGTTACTCTTCATCATGTGAACATCCTGTCAAGTTTGGTCCTCCTAATTGATTAGCAATAGACACTTCCTGCACCCCAAAATGCTCGAGACTCTTCCATGGCTGACTCAGATAATGATCCTCTGGTGGATGACGAACTTGGTTGACGAGCATGTTCAGACTAATTTCGCCATTTCATCTTGCTGCTATTGGCTGGCAACCCATCTCGATATGAGACCTTGTTACCTTTTATGGGAGGTCCTTTGGGCCTAAGCTGGACTTCTGGGAGGAGAATATAGGTATATAATAAGCCATTGTCTGTTGTTCTTCTTACCATTAATACTCTCATAGAAAGCACTACTCCATCTCCCAGCCGCCTATATCAACTCAAGAGTCCAATAATCCAATATGCCTAGCACTACTCAAATTCGCATCCAATCTGGCTCTGATATTTCCCCAGAGACCCTCAAGTATCTCAACGAGCGTCTGGCCACCCAATCTCCTCGCGAGATCCTCGAGTGGGCCATTGACAACCTCCCCAACCTCTATCAGACAACTGCCTTTGGCTTGACAGGTAATAATAATAATAATAAAAAAGTTTAATTAAATAACATTTGCTAATATTTATCAATAGGTCTTGCCACTGTCGATATCATCAACAAGATCAGCATCGATCGCAACCAGGACCACATTGTCCCCCTCATCTTCCTGGACACTCTCTACCACTTTAAAGAGACTATTGACTTGGCCAAGAGATGCCAAGACACCTACCAAGTCCCTCTCAAAGTCTACAAACCCATCGATTGCACAAACACTGCCCAGTTTGAACGCGAACACGGAAACAAACTCTGGGAAACCGACGACGACATGTACGATTATCTTGTCAAGGTTGAGCCCGCACGTCGCGCCTACGATGAATTAAAGGTCAAGTCTGTAATCACTGGCCGTCGTCGCAGCCAAAAGGGCGATCGTGAGGCCATTCCAATTCTCGAAGTAGATGCCACTGGTCTTATCAAGCTCAACCCCCTTGCCTACTGGGACTACCAGCAGGTTTGGACCTACATCCGCGCCAACGAGGTTCCATACAATGCCCTTGTCGACCAAGGCTATCGTTCCATTGGCGACTGGCACTCCACAAAGGCCCCATCCAGCAGCGGTGGCAGCGATGAGCGCTCTGGTCGCTGGGAAGGCACCCAAAAGACCGAGTGTGGCATGCACAAGGACTACTTTAAGATGCGTGCTGCCTTTATGGCTGCCAAACAAAAGAAGCAGCAGCAGCAACAGAAGCAGCAAATCAGCCCTGCCATCATCACCGCCTCATCGTAGATACTCCTCATTTCATCTTCATCCTATAATCTTCTATCTGTATATAATTTCCTCCGTAAAACTGCTTTAATCACACTTGTTTAATAAATTATCTTGAAAAAAACAATCAATTCTGCCAGTCTGGCAAATCATCCTACATTGAGTTATCAATGTTGACTGGAAGAAGATTCCTGATAGCTTTAATTGTATATCTTTGCCAATAATTATTTAGTGATACATACAAATTTGCATGGATTATTAATTGATTATTAATAAAACAAAATGATGATGATTATCGTAATAATTATTATTATTGTAATTATTATTATTATCTGGAATGCTAGACTTCTTGGCCCATCTCTCTGGGTTGGTAAATGTGACTGTGTCGATAAATTCTCAAGGACACATACACCCTTTCTCCTCTCATTCAGCCCTGTAATTAGGTCCAAGGTTCATTATGAGGCCAATTGTGCATTCACTACAGGTAAAATCAGGTGAAATTTGGCCTCAATTGCTTCTTGTTCTAACAATGAGATTCAGAAAGCTGCATTGACAACACAATGTTCTTCCAGGGTGATTAGCCGAAGCATGTCTTTTCGTAAGTATGTGTATAATTGTAATTCATTACGGCCGATAACATGGTATTCATATCGCATAAAGGCCCTGATAAGAAATATGATTGGATGTCGAGTCCGGTTGAAGCAGACATGATTGGCACTCCTGACCCAGTGTCCAACTTGCGACCTGTTAAATACTATATTCCTCTCAATGAGTCTGAACAGGTAAAAAAAGAAAAGAAAAGACAAGAGCCAAGGAATCTCGATAGTTAATCCTATTGTCTTAGGATAAAGAATGGCGGTTGATTCAGCAAAAAGCAGATGATTTTAACCAGAATTTCTGGACTACCAACAATGCAATGTTTGTCAATGCAAAGGCAGACTATGAGAATCAATGTAAGGCCTGCTTTTGATTTGGATTGATCCTTGGTCTGACAACAAGTGCTAGTGATTGCAAAGGGTGAAGAGGTCACACCAGAGGCACTCTCTATATTCTACAAGGACTTTCTTAACAAGGCCTACCAGAGACAGATGGAATATAACCGCCAATGGTGGAAGATCAACATTGGCTTACTCTACCCTGGATTCAAGGCTGCCATTAGATCCTTTGGAAAGACAAGTCAAACTACCGTAGAGAGAAAGAGCACTGGGTTCTGGGAAAAGAGCTTTGATTAAAAACTATAGTTTTGTTTAAAAAAACCATGTCGATTACTTTTTTTTTACATGTTTATTTTTCAATAGAGAGAGAGAGAAAGAAACACTCTTGACAATTTTAAAGATTTAGATAAATTGTGCATGTGCACTGTCAAATTATGTCACCAATCTTTTTCATCGCCAAAAGAACCACGCACAATGTACATGGGGATTTCAATCTTTACCAGGTGCCAAGTGCCAAGTGCCAAGACACGAGTATTATTATTTTTAGAGGTTTGCACCACCAGATACCTTTTGGACAAGTTTGTTAAGCTTGTTGGCCTCCATATACTCCTTTACAAGTCCACTGATCGCCTTGAACTTTTCATGTTTGGCATCCTGGACAAGCTGGAACATGACAGACTCCGAGGTTGTGATGGTTGCACCAGCAGCCTTCATACGCTACAAAACACACACACACACACACAAACATCTTGAGCCACTGTTGCTAATCAAACAAAACTGCCAAACAAACCCACTTACTCCAATTGCAATGTTGATTTCCGGGGGATTCTGCGAGGAAATGCCATCAGCCAACACATGGACATCAAAGTTGTTTTCCAACAGATCCAGGGCAGTCTGGAGTACACACACATGGCTCTACCAATGACATGGCGATTTAAACAATACCCACGCTACATAACCATATAATTCTGTACCTCGATTCCAACCAGAATAACTGATTTTGTCTGCTTTTGCTTCATGAGTTCAGCTACCTCTGGAAGGTACATGCTAAACTTGGTCTTGTGGAGTGTGAGAGCAGCATCAGAAATATCAAGTTCCTGTACGGTTGGTCCAAAGGCTAATATAGAATAGAAAAGAAAATCAGCGTGTTAAATTCGAATCCGGGTGTCCTGTCTACCTTTGGGATACTGCTCAGTAACGACCACGGGAATATCGAGCACTTTGGAGGTTTTAATCTACTGGTGAATCAGAACTAGACCACATGTCGTGTGTGTGTGTGTTCATTCTTTTTCATTCTCGTACCATCTTTGCAGCCACCGTAATGACGCTGGGAAACTGCCAGATTACGCCCTTGAAACGTTCTTGGATATCGCAAACAAACAGGGCACTAGTCTGGGGGGAGAGTCTTGCAATCTTGTGTAGAGACATGTTAGAAGCGAGAAAAAGGTGGTGGGAAATATATACGGTATTACAATCCAGCTTTTTGAAAAATGGCCCAGCTCCGAAGCCAAAGTGACCACCTTTATGCGGAGAGCAAGATTTTGTGTGTGGAGGGATCAGCAAAAGGGGGGAGTAGTAAAAGTAGACCTTGGCTTAGCAAAAAGGAATAATATTAATGATATTAATAATTATAATGAGATGCTCCTTTCTTGCCAATAGGCCCTGATATAAAAATTGCACCCCTTTTGAGGATTATCAAGATTTGCTTCTTCTTAAAAGGATAATTTGTTTGATAGCCTTTTCTTCCTTCTCAGCTCTCTTCAATTCCTTTCCTGGAGTCATTACATCCTTGTTGCACTATGGTCCCTGCCCCTACCACAGATGATTACCTCTTGAGCCTCCGAGCCGTACGGGAGAGGGCCTTCAAGGTTCAAGAGGCTGCCGTCAAGAATAAGCTTGGCCACTTTGATGTCGACCATTCAAAGTTTCAGGACATGGTTCAAATCGTCGTCTTATTGATAAAACGCGATTTCGAACATCCTTCCCAGATACTTCCCCATGGACGATGGCGCCACTTTGACGTTGGAGGTCGTCCTAGAGTACAACATCTGCTCAACTCATGGGCAAGTCTTGGCCAGCCATTAATGGAACAGACTAGACGGATACTGGATTTATTTGTTGTTGCTGTCCTGCTGGACTTTGAACCAAGCATCGCATGGACATATCGTGAAAAGACAACCGGGAGAAGCTATAGACGTACTGAAGGTGTGGTGGTTGCTGTTATGGACATGTTTATGGCTGGCACATTCTCTAGTAACGTAAATGATCCCCACAGAGTAGACTGTAAGTACTCTAGCTAGATCTATTGAGATTCTAACGAGCCTTTTTATTTGTGCAGCCGAGGGATTATTGGGATTGTCGATCGATATTCTCTACTCTGGGTTCCAAGTTGGAGATAGAAACCGGCTTACGGGACTAGAGGACAGACTCGATCTATTGCACCATCTGGGACATATTCTCAAGGAAAAGACAGAGTTCTTTGGAAACAGTTCAGTGCCTCGCCCAGGAAATATGCTTGGTAGGTAGATGATCAAGACTTAAAGTACTCACCAGACATTGCAGAATACCTCTTAGCCCATCCTACGACCATAAAGACAAAGAAAGGGCCACTTATTCACCTAGAGACCTTGTGGCCAGTCGTACAGGAGATGGGTGAGCTGTGGGCAGCCGACAATTCTGACAAGGGTGGGACCCAGAATCTGGGAGATGTCTGGCCATGCGAGTCCATCAGGACATCTAGGAATCCACAATCGACCGATCATTTTGTACCCTTTCACAAGCTCTCTCAATGGCTGGTCTATTCGCTTATTGAGCCTCTGGAGAAGTTGCTGGGTGCTACGATCGAAGGCACAGATATGTTGACTCCCCTGCCAGACTATAGAAACGGTACATGGGGATCTCTTGCGATCTTTTCTAATGCTAATAATCATTGTTTTTTTTTATATCGATATATACTTGTCCCTTGCATTCTAGGTGGCCTATTGTTAGACACAGGGTTCCTGTCCCTCAAGCCTGTTGACTATGAGCGCGGTCTGAGAAACTACCACGCCAACTCACTCTTGCCTGGCCAGCCCAAAGTTGAAGTGGCCCCTATGTTTGAAATGGCTGATCCAGTAGTTGTTGAATGGCGTGCCCTCACAACAACCTATTTGGACATCGTTGCTGATCGTGTCCGGTCAGCCCTTGGAATCCACCGCTCAAAACTATCGTTGTTTCAGCTCATCGAAGGAGGCACCTGGAGTGTAAGTGATTGTGGTTTATCGAATTTTAATTTTAATTTTAATTACACTTGCAATCTATAAAATCCTAATATATATATTAACACTATCAATAGGCTGGTCGTGAGCTGGCAGAAATCTCGAGACCAAACACACAGGTTCCACCCATCATGATAAAGGTAAAAGACTCTCTCTCTCTCTCTCTCTCCTTGGATGTGTATAAAAAATGATCCTAATGTCCTTTTAGCTTGATCGATATGTTATTTATTGACTGCCCTCAGGGGACACGCTTGGCTTATAAAGTCATGCAATTCAAAATAATAATAATAATAATAACGATAATAATGATGATGATAATGATAATAATAATGCTAATAATGCTCCTTTCATTTGCAAACCTCCTCTCCCCCTCTTTTAACCCAACTCCCTTGATCTGATACTCTTTTTTACTTAAACAATCGCATAATCCCATTCTGTTGGAGATGTCACATTGCTTGTTCAATATACATCTTTAAATCAAATCTATTTATACAACTCCTATATTCTTTATTTAATAACAAAAATGAAGGTCTAGTGCTTAATGAATTTTTATCTAGACAAGATGGAACTTGAACATAATATACAGAATGAGAAACGATAAAGAATATGTAATGGTAGTGTAATTTTTGGGAAGAAAAAAAAAGGGAGGGCATGAATATATATTGGATTTAGGATGAAAGGGAAGACTTTGCTTGATTTTGTTTGGCACATGCAATATAGCACTCGACTTCTTTGTCCGAGAGTGGGTAGTCATACTCTCTGCAGGATGCCTTTCGCTTGAGATCATCGCAAAGCTTATTGATATCGAATTCAGGGTTTGTGGCCTTGATGTCCTCTTGGATATCATATGCAGTGCGGTACTGTCCCCTGGCACGTATCAAGGCATCAACAACAACCGAATTGTGCTTTTCACACACTTGCTCCTGCACTTGCTGCTTTGTGGTCATGTCTGGATACTCATCTGCCAAAAATGGCTGGAGATTGGGGGTTGAATAGAGTCCTAGTGACATGTCATAGAAATTGACATCTGTAGAGCCAAACAGGGGAGGAAGAGAGTCTCCATGGATCAGATAGTCGTCCGTGGCAGGAATACGGTAGTCCTGGTAACTAAAATCGTCCTTGCCATGAAAGAGATCGCTACCCTGGTAAAAGATATCATTGTCCTTTGGGGCATTGAGCAGTGCCTGAGGGTCATAGTGGTAGCTTGTGTTGCCAAACAAAAGAGGGTTGTGGATTGGCTGCTGTATGGGTGTGGAAGCATCGTCTTCTCGTGACAATGTATTGGATTTAGGGGAGTGTTCTTCACTGCAGCTACTGCTCTGAATCTCATCGCTGTAAGGAGTATTGTAATTGACGGCAGGACTTGTGCTGTAGAAGCCTGTCTCGGTATTGTACTGTGTATTGTCTTTGGGATCGAGGCTGAATACCTCTGACGGTGCTTGAGGCTGGAGCTGAGGAGTTTCGATTATTGGAGAATTTTCAAGGCCCGACGAGAATTCAAATACAAACGGAGTTTCTTTGAGGGTGTAGTTCTCCTCTTTCAGCTGCTTGAGTTGCTCCTTTAGCTGCGCATTCTCTTGGAGGAGAATCTCATTGCTTTCAGTCTTCTCTCGCTCAAGTGCATCGATCTTCTCCTGCAATTCACTGACGAATTTTTCCTTTCGCTCTCTAAAAGCGCGCTGAGCCGCCCGGTTCTGGGCCTTGCGTTTTAGCTTTGGATCATTTGGTAATAGCTACGATGACAAGAGATGAGAGTTCCACAACACACAAGACTTGCTATAAACAGCTAAATGTACACGCAAGCACATTTTATATATATTTTACATTTTTTAAAAAAGGTAAAAAGGCTAAATATATAATGATGACGCTCTGCTTACCGACACTGGAACCTTATCCAAAGGCTTTCGCCCGGGACGCTTCGATTTCTCAGAAACTATTGATTGGTCAATTGTTAATTTCTCATTTTTAGGAGGGCACAATTACGGCCAGAAGTTTTACCTTGATCCGTATTGTCATTTCCACGCTTTCCCAACGCTACGGAAGATGCTAATGGCAGTCAAGAGAACAGTTGAGATCGCCATAATTCAACAAAATCATTCTCTCTAGCTATTCGCCATACATTGCTTTGAGACCGTCTTTCGGTTTGATGACCGGGTTCCTGTGCTTTTTGTAGATGCCGAGCGTTTTATTGACACGGGTGGCAGGGGATCTTCTTGGTAGGAATCTGTTGATCCAAGGCTGAATGAGTCGTCATCGTGGGAATCGTTGTTGCTTTCGTAGGTTGTCATTGTAAAAAAGGTTGAATAAAGAAAAGGAAAAAGAGTGAGCCTGGGCTTTATGTTTTCTGTGACGTTGAACGGTTGACTGGGAATAGGCGGCTGACAAATGGGAGAAAGACGCCTTTTATTTTATTTCTTGCTGCAAGAAAAAAACTCTATTCAGCTATACAATATATTGTACCACTTGTCTGTGCTCCCCCCAATCTACACTCTTTATTTATTTATTTGTTATATATATAAAAAAAGGCTCTTTTGGTTTTGCCAGCACCGAATAGGCCTTGAATAGGCCCAGTGGGGCGGCCAAGTGACCTCTTATTTTATCCGAGCATACTTCTTTTGCGTCCTCTCAGTCTCACTATAAAACAAATTGAGTTTAATTCGGCCACTGGATAAGTTTCAGGCACAAAACTTGTCAACCTACCATCTTCAAGTTTGCTCATGACTGCTTTTGAGTTCTTGTACGCTTTGAGATAGTGGGATAAGATGCTTTCAAACTACAGCAATATCATACATATATCTTTGAATTGGTGATCAAGTTGATATTAAGCAGCCTACCAACTCCTCTGTATTGGGATGTGTGCTCAGAAACGCACGCTCAAGAACATAGAGATCCACAGCCTTGTCTTCTGCAAGACTCGACACATAACTCAACCCAAAGTCAATAATGACAACAGACTCAACGCCTTGGCGGATCATCAAATTCGATGTTGTCAGATCTCCATGGATCACGTCTAGGCTGTGCATCTTGGCCAGAGACTCTCCAATGTACTTTGCCAGACTGTCTATTTGGGTGCCCCCTAGGTTAATATTCTAGCCTTGCCTTATTGTCCATTTCATTTACCAAAATCAACTCCACTGTACAATGTCTCCTGGTGGTCCAATAGGCGCTGTTTGACAGTCATGCCAACGATCTTTTCCATAAATATGGTTGCCGTATTCATATCCACAAAGTAGAGCGTAGGCGTATCCATTCCTGCTTTTTTGCACTTGTACAAACTACGTGCTTCCTGGACTACGCGCTTGGCAGTCAATTGACGATCGAGATCAGGATGTCGATAGGTCTTTTTGAATCTTTCCTTGGCAATGCATCCTTGTTCAAGTCCGAGAAATGTTGGCAGTTCAAACACGCGCTACAGCAGATTGTGACATTGGCCATTGGATCAGTGAGCTGGTTAACAACAGGATCTACCTACAGCCTCTGCTCCCTGTTTGATGCAAGCTACTCCACTAGGTACTGCCATGGTCATAATGGTGGGTGTTCATTCGAAACACATTGTCCTCACAGCTTGGTCCACTGTGACGGCTCTTTTTTGGCCGCCTCTTTTTTTTTTGGGCCGCCACCTTATCCCCGACATTTGAAATTTTTTTTTTCCTACTTGTTCTCTTTAAACTATTATTTGACAAGATGGCCTCACTTCAATCATTCAAGGCACCATCTTTGGTTAGCAAATCTACTCAAAAGGAAGAACAAAAATTGGCTACCAAAGGTGACGATGTCATTATTGACGCTTCCACATTGTCCACTCGCAACACCACAGAGGCTGCCGAAGACGATGACATGGAGGTCGAACCTACTATTGCCAAGCCCTCTTTCGATCCCACAGAGCAAAACGAGAATGTACGTCTTTGAATCGTCGTTTGAATGCTCGAAATCCCCAAGATTTCCTAACGATCCTGCCAATCTATTTTAGGGTGTTACCAAAGGCCAGCGCAGAATCCCCATTCCTCACCATCGTCTTTCTCCTCTCAAGAGACAGTGGCTTGAGATCTACTCTCCATTGGTTGAACACATGAAGTTGCAGGTTCGCATGAATGTCAAGACAAGATCTGTTGAACTTAGAGTAAGTAGAGCATCATATGATTTTTAATAGGCAATTGTCAAATAGCATGGCTAATGATATCTATAGACTTCTGCTTCGACTGTCGAGAGCAGCGCATTACAAAAGGGTGCTGAATTCGTAAAGGCCTATGCTCTTGGATTTGAGATTGAGGATGCCATGGCTCTTTTGAGATTGGATGATATTTTCTTGGATACTTTTGAGATCAAGGACGTAAAGACACTGCACGGTGATCACTTGGCCCGTGCCATTGGTCGTATTGCAGGAAAGGACGGAAAGACCAAGTTCACTATTGAGAACGCAAGTAAAACAAGAATTGTCCTGGCAGATACGTAAGTATAAAGAGGTTGATCTATTGTGGTATTCTAACTGGCCTTATAGCAAAATCCATGTGCTCGGGTCATTCCAGAACATCAAGATTGCTCGCGATGCAGTTGTCAGTCTTATTCTCGGTAGTCCTCCTGGTAAGGTCTACGCTACCCTCCGTACAATCTCTGCTCGCATGAAGGAGCGCTTCTAAAATTACAGGGTCCGACCAAAAAGAGTGGTCAAATTTAGTCATGTTTATATTCTCATAAACCCTTGCTTTTTACATTCCTCACAATCTTTAACTTCAATAAACTTTTAATACAATGGAAAACATACAAAACACTAACTCTCGTGGCAGCTACAAAAATGTTTTTTTTAGGTGACAAAGGCCATGATAGTTGGCCTTTATTTAGTGGGAAAAAAGTTTATGGAAGCTGTGTAAAGTGGATATTTTGGTCGACCACCCTCTTGTACCTAAGGACAGGTATCATATATGCTTAATTGAATAAAGGAAAAGATTGCCATTTGACAGTACAAAGTTCATTTTTTGTATTCTCAAAAGCGCTCTGTAACGTAACGAACTACTGGATCCAGGAACTTTACAAAAAATCCTTGCGGACTTTGCTATAGAACCAAGCAAGTTTTACGATTATGAAATTATTGAAAATGCAGAGCCAACCGTGATATATATATATGTATATGTATACAAGAGGTATTCCTAGTTTTCTATAGCCACTCATTTCTCAATTGGTAGTCAAGGTTAGTTGTGTGCAGATTATTCTTTTAAAAAAAATAAAAATAATATATATATGTATGTATATATTTTGGATTCGAGTTACAGATATTTCATTTTGCAGCCATGTTGAACCAATTCTTCTAAGGAGTGTGGGTCTCAATGTCTTGCATGGAGTTGTCCTTACTATCCAACTCCCCATTCTCATGAGCAACATCTGTCATTCGGTCATCCTCTTCTGACTCCTTGGGATTCTCTTGTCCTTGGTCCTGTTCCCACTCTTCATATTCTTGCTCATTCTGATCATTGTGGTCATGATTATGCTCCTCATGATCAGTGTGCTCCTCATGATCTTCATCATTAACATGATCATCTTGATCAGTGTGCTCCTCATGATCTTCATCATTAACATGATCATCTTGATCAGTGTGTTCCTCATGATCTTCATCATTATCATGATCATCTTGATCAGCGTGTTCCTCATGATCTTCATCATTATCATGATCAGCGTGTTCCTCATGATCTTCATCATTATCATGATCAACGTGATCAGCGTGGTCCTCATGGTCTTCATTAGCAGTCTGATCCTCATGGTCCTCATTTTCAACCTGCTCCATATGGTCCTCATTTTCAACCTGTTCCACATGGTCCTCATTAACAGTCTGCTCTTCATGGTCCTCATTAGCAGTCTGCTCTTCATGGTCCTCATTAGCAGTCTGCTCCTCATGGTCCTCATTAGCAGTCTGCTCTTCATGGTCCTCATTAGCAGTCTGCTCTTCATGGTCCTCATTAGCAGTCTGCTCCTCATGGTCCTCATTAGCAGTCTGCTCTTCATGGTCCTCATTAGCAGTCTGATCCTCATGATCCTCATTCAAAACCTGCTCCATATGGTCCTCATTTTCAACCTGCTCCTCATGGTCCTCATTTAAAACCTGATCTTCATGGTCCTCATTTTCAACCTGCTCCATATGGTCCTCATTTTCAACCTGATCCTCATATTGTAGCTCTTCGGGTTGCTGCTCTTCGTATTGTGTCTCTTCGGGTTGTGGCTCTTCGTATTGTGGCTCTTCGTATTGTGGCTCTTCGTATTGTGGCTCTTCGTATTGAGGATCTTCGTATTGAGGATCTTCGTATCGTGTCTCTTCATATTGCTGATCCTCATATTGTGGCTCTTCGTGTTGTTGCTCCTCATATTGTGGCTCTTCGTATGGCTGCTCCTCATATTGTGGCTCTTCGTATTGTTGCTCCTCATCTTGTTGATCATCGTCTTCATTATCAGAGTCCAAGTTTATAACCTCACAGGAACCCTCTTGTGGGCGAGAGAATGTCGACTCGTCTTGATCGTAATGAAGGTGAATACTTTCATCATCTTCAGTTTCTTCATTAGAGTACATTTCTTCGTCTTCATCGTACTCTTCAGAGACAGTATAGCCCAGTTTACTGTATTATTAAAGGTGGTTGGATAATAGTAAAACATTAGTTATGGATTCAAACATAATTCATCTTACCTGTAAATGAGCTCCAATGTTACTGCACTAAAGAAGCCTGGGGTATGCTTTTTTTGAATCATGTAATTCTCATAAATTGGTTGAAGAAGTGACATGTAATCGTCTCTGTCAGAGCCAATAATATGTACTTGCTCTTCACCATCTCTGGGCTCCATAATGAAAGCAAGTTTTGACCCATCCACTTCAACTGATTCAAGCAAAACTTGCCCGTTCCTGAACTCAATATTGTATCCCAATAGAGATTTAACAGCATTATTGTGCTGCAAAACCTTTGCTTCGAATACCTATATTGTTATTTGTCAAATCAATTAGGAATTTAATATCAAAGACAGTATATAGCATTTGATTACCTGGTTTAGTCGCAAGATTCGCTTATCCTTCTTGGCAATCTCTTGTTGAAGGTTACTTATGTCTGTGTTCAGATTGTCCAGAGACACCTTGGGAATATTCACAGTCGAATTGTGGATATCCACCTCTGCTCCATCTTCGATCTTTCTCTTCTTCACAACATGTTCAAAGCTCGACTGTTCTTCTTTTTCCTCTAGCTGTTTTCGAAGGGCTAGAATCTCTTCTCTAAGAGAATTCAATTCCTTTTGTCGAGCAGCTTGGCACAATGCTGTAGGGTTCTCCTTGAGTTCCATAATATTGTATTCGGAAAAGTGCTCAGAGTCGATACTCTTGGGATTATTTTGGGTTTCATTGCTGGCATCTTGAGAAATCTGATTCTCTTTTGAGTTTTCAACTGGACAAGCTTCACCACTTTCATCATGCAAAGGATTGGCCAAAGATAAATCGACATCTTGCTGCTTTTCAACGGGTGATTCTGACGAGTCGTTTGAAGGATTGCTGCCGATAACAATTTGAATGCTTTCTCCTCGATCGAGTCCTCTTCTCTGTACAACCTTTGCTAGCATTTCAACTTGCTCTTTCAGAACAGAGATATCTTTTTGAATAACTGACTTTTCAACCAATGTCTCTGAAAGTTCTATAAACGTAATAAAATCAAATAGTTTAGAGAACTCGATCAAGAATATCTAGATTGGTTGCTAATTACCATGCTGAAGTTTCACAGTGTCGTTGTTAAATGAATCAATATAGTCAGCCAAAGTCTGGCCAGAAACCAGTCCACAGTAAGGTCCTGGTGCGGGTGCTGATGAGGTTAATTGTACTTGACTAAGAGTTGATTTGAGCTGGATCAATTCATGGGTCTGTTGATTGATAATGTTTTGATATTCTGCCACAAGTTCTTGTAATTGTGCCATTCTCTGGACCTTTATCTCATCATATACACTTGTCTCTGCTGATTCATACATGGTCTGTAATCCACAAGTCAACACCCACAGACTCTTGAGTTTAAATAACTCTTACCAGATGTTGTTCTAAAAGGCGAACTTGTCTTTGCACAGCTTCCCTACTCTTCTCCAGCATAGCCATCGCAATCTGATCATCATCGTGTCTCCGGTCTTTCTCGATAATGGCGGCTTTTACATCATTTGCCTAATAGTATAAATGATAAATTTCTCTTGTTTTTTGGTGGAGTTGATAGATTGCCTACATAAGTCTCTAGTCGTGGTACAATATCATTCTTCTTTTTCAAGGCAGCCTCAAGATACTGGACCTGGGCCTTTGTCTCGCGAACTGAGATTCGTTCTTTTGCAATCATTCGTGTGATTTCTTTGGGTGTTTGATAGTCAGGACTATCCTGGGATCCCAAGTATCCAATCCTAGGATATTAACATTACTAAATGCCTTGTTTGTACCCCTTTACGTCCTACCATTCAATTCTTTCCTGCTTGAACCGTGCATTTTCAATTTCCAGACGTACGTTTGTTTCTTCTATTTGCGCAATCTTTGATACTTGTTTTTCCAAGCTTCTATTTTCTTCTTGAAGGCTTGCATTGGATGTGTAAATTCGTTTATAATGATCACGATCATTTCTTAGCCTCTCGTTTTCGTCTGCGAGTTGAGAGGATCGTGTGGTATGGTCTAGAAAGACAATCTTTCAGGCTCTATCCTTTTCTCTTTACTGAACCTGGCTTACATTGAAGTTCCTCTCGAAGAAGTGTTTCTGTATTTGAATTTTCAACTGGATGCATTTCGTGATTTTGAACTTGGTTCAATTTTGATAATAAATCCTGCTCTCTTTTGGATCCTTCAATGATAGCTTGCTCTTGAGAATGTAGCTATAGAAGCATAAATAGTAAATTAGATAGTTTGCCCTTTGTTACATTAATCGTATACGATCCATACTCGTTCAGTTAAAGCTTTGACTGTATTTTCAAGTAGATTTGCTCTTGTCATTGTTGTCTCGACTTGATTTCTGAGCATTCTTTCTGTGCTGCCCTGATTATATTGGGTATTGCGAAGCTGCTTTTTCAATTCGTCTCTTTCGTTTTGTATTGTATTAAGATGGTCATGTAACTTTTCCTAAACGCGTTGCAAAATAAATAAAAATACATATATATATATATAAAATGTTGTGCAGGTAGGCTGACGAATATCTTTGGAGATTCCCTACTGTTTGTTGAATGTATTCGGTCTTGATTGTTTCCAGGATCTTTGTTGCATTTTGGCTTTGTTGCATGTGGTAAATGGCTCGCTTTTGTGCTTCCTGATTAAATAAGAATGTTGAGAATTGATCTAAAAGAAAGATGAATGGTACCATTGATGTTCTGAATTGATTACCGTTTTTTCAGCAATAAGCGATTCGATTGTCTTTGATGATTGGGTTCTTTCCCGATCTAATTCGGCTTGGGTCATTACTGCCTTTGATTCCGTCAACCGGATTGTGTACTCCAACTCATTTATTTTCCCCTGGATTATCTCCAGTTGTTCTACACGATAAGTTGTTTTGTTTAATTAACCATAATATTTTTATTGATCGTCTTGTTTATTGCAA
Organism: Phycomyces nitens; assembly: GCA_022702545.1. Taxonomy (NCBI): domain Eukaryota; kingdom Fungi; phylum Mucoromycota; class Mucoromycetes; order Mucorales; family Phycomycetaceae; genus Phycomyces; species Phycomyces nitens. The sequence goes on from JAHRBC010000001.1 coordinate 1,443,139, forward strand.
TATTTTAAACAAGAATACCTTTGGTAATCATGATGGGATAATGTAAAGAGAATCAATGAACCTTTTTTAATTTTGATGGATATTTTTTTTGGTAATTTCCTGCTGGTTTAAAAAAAAAGGACGATAGAGACTGACGAATGACATCAGTCATGATTTTTCTCTGGAAAACTGGTTTGTAAATTCACGTTTATTAGGCATTATACTACTTGTTGATATATCTGATGAATAGTTTGGTATTATTACTATTATAAAACTAGTACAAGTAAGAGTATGAGGGCAAGGGTCAAAAGAAAGACGATTAAGTAAATGTCAAGGACAATTTGTCCTTAAATTGAATCAGAAAGTTCCCTAATTGAGATTGTTCTTATACTACCATTGTTATACAAGTATACTATGCTGGAAAGCGATGGTTTGTGCTCTAGTGGTAAAGGATACAGTTTTCGAGTTAATATACTGACCATTGCTGATAATTACTGCGCAATTATTTGTTCCAATGATATAGAGTCTCTATAGATTATATGGGAAAACAAGGCTTTTTTTCCTAAGAATAATTACTATTGTGTATTGTGTACACTGTAGGTATGTGGCTAAGTCTATAGAAACATTATTCTTAGAGTACAATGAAATGGCTTGGAGTATTATGCTTTTTTGAATGAAGTGTCTTGAGTAACTACTATTCATAATTCCCTAGTTCTCAGCCATCTTTAATCACCAAGCCATTTCTAGAATATATATATATATACCTGCAGAAACCAACAAATCTATCAATCAAAAATCCCAATTATTCTTCGTCTTTACAATATGCGCTCTCCCATCTTCCAGATCCTCTCTGCCGTCTATCTTCTTGGTGTCCTCGTAACCTTGTCCCAGGCAGCTCCTTATGCACCAGGTGATTGGCGTGCAAAGTTTCATATGACTCGTCCACAAGCAGTACCAGCCGCAAAGTGCATGTGGTACTCTGCTTCAGGCATATGTGCTTAAATGTCTTTATGTCTTGAAAAGTACGCAATATAATGTAAAAAAGAAAGAAAGAAAAAGAAATATAATTCTTTTTGTAACCTTGTAATATATACATATTTCAAATAAAATGACACCGAGTTCCGGTTTTAATCCTTAATAATTACATTGCCTTGTTAAAGATATATACATATGTTCTTAATACTTGAGACATAATTGGATTTATTGATATCCAATATTAAAACAAAAACCACATTTATTTATATTGTAAATATGATGGCATACTTTTTTATTTTTAAAAAAAGCGTCGCTCAACTATATGTACAAAGTTTGTCAAGAGAAAAGAGGTTTAGTATATCAATATTTAACTAGATGATCTCTACTGGATCTTGAAGAGCCAGTAGAAATAGCATATAGACTTTTCAAGGGTCAATAAATTATTTTTCATATTTTAACACTAGAATATCAAATACAAATGATATTGGTACTTGTGATCCTAAACCAGGTGTACCGACCTACAGATCTTGAAGATGAAACTGCATACAGTCTTTAATACTAATGGATCTTATGAGTCAGTTGAATCGAGAAAAAAAACTCCCAAGAAACAGGTCTGGAATAGCATTTGGAGTTTGATACCCAAGAAAAAAGTTGGTTTTATGAGTATCCTCACTCGTCATGTCTAGCCCAGGGTGTGTCCGCCTCCAAAATTATTAAACAAGTACATACATTTGTATTGAGACGTAAGAAATGAGAGAAAGAGCTTTGTAGATAGAGAGTATTTATATACAATAAACATATCTAGTTGGCAAAGTAGTCTGTGGTTCTTTCTGACTTTTTTTTTCCCAGAAATACACTCGCGTTTCAAGAGAGATATTTGAGTCCTCTTTAAACAATGTCTCTTTATTATATCTCTGACCATCTTGTCAAGATGGCTCCCAATATTCTTGGTTGAATTGAGGTTTAATGTGGTTGCTGGTCATGGCAATATTGTAACACCATTAATTCTCTAATCATATTTCCATATTATAAGCAAAGCAATATGATACCTATTTCTCTGATATGACTATTCCTAAACTTCATGTTATAGTGCATAAACTTGGTTTGGTGTGACTGGCCAATAAAACTCTCGTTTTGTAATTGAATTGTACAGACCCATTATTGATTCTCTACAATGGCATCTTATGAGTGTAGTCTTCAGGGCCTTGTGGTTGGTCAGGAACAAAAAGATGCCTTGATCGAACGCCTTGTAGGAATCTGTGGAAATGATGCAATGATTGAATTGTTTGAACACGAGATCATCTTTACACCTACTGGTATAATCTATCTTGATCCCATTTATTATACTCATGTTCAATTATTACTGCTATAATATTATTGCGATCCCTTGTATTCTCAATAGTCCAGACACCAATTGGACCAGCACGTAATGACGATGTTGTGCTTCGATTGCAATCACGTATTCAAACAGAGCAAGAAAGAAGTTTAAAACATCGTCAATGGTAATCAGAATATTTTGTTATTCGATAGATGTGTATCTTATGTTTTAGAATATAATCATTGTAATAATTCAATACAAATTTATCCATAAAGGTATCTTGCTATGCAGGGCCATCCAGAACCACAACGTGGAAGGACAGTGACAGTGCGTCCAAATACAAGAGTCCAGTTGAGAGGCGATGCGTTTAGATTCATGAAGTCATTGGGTTATAGGTAAAAGATAGGTCCAAGGAGGGCATGGAGTAGATGTGCTTTGATATTCAGTATAAGGAACAATATTTCTAGCTATTCATTCGAGATTGTGCGAAAGGGACACTTGCTGTCTTATGAAAAGGTTCTCAAGGTCATGGTCACCCAGCTATTCAAAGTATGTTTATTTTATAGAAAGCAAAGATGTTTATCAATGTGGTCTTTTTTTTTATATATTTTCTAGCCAAAGATAAAAGTTGATATTTCAACTGCTATTTCCATTCAGGATCCTTCATTATGGCTTGTTGAGGTTGTGTCTATCCCTGTAACCCAAGAACAAGTCAGTCAAATGGCAGAACAGTTGACTAAATTCAAGAGGCTATTGAACGGGTAAAAGAAACAAGACGAAACCACACTTTATACTGAATATATGTATACCTATATATATATTACTAGGAGCGTTGAATTGGAATATGTGGACACAAGAGCTGTTCAGAACAAGGTTCATTACACCTGAACCTATGCTTTTATGGATATAAAATAAAAACGAACAATCTTTATCAAGTAATATACCGTATATAAAGAACATTGTGATACTTTCAAAAATAAAACTAGTTGCTAAGAACAGCGGTTGGCTGCTTCATGTCAGTCAAGTTTCCTCTGATGTCCTGCTCGATCTCTAGACTCTCAAAGAGACTCTTGAAGTTTCCGGCACCAAAACCATTGTGGTTGTTGCGTTGAATGATCTCAACAAACACAGTCGGGCGATCTTCCAATGGACGAGTAAAGATCTGGAGAAGATAGCCATTCTCATCATAGTCCACCATGATGTTAAGCTTCTGGAGGGTGTCCAGGTTCTCAGCAACTGGTCTAAAAGCAGTCTTGTTGTGCTTCAAAAGGGCGGCCCGAAGTGCAACATAATAGGTGTCTGGAATGGTCAAGAACGCACAGCCTCGTTGGCGCATATTGCTTACAGAGGTAATGATATCATTTGTGTTGATAGCAATATGCTGTACACCTGCACCTCCATAAAAGTCGACAAACTCCTGAATCTGAGACTTCTTCTTGCCCAGGGCAGGTTCATTGATAGGGACTTTGATTCTTTCAGCTGGGTCAGCCATGACCACTGAGCGAAGGGCACTGTACTCTGTATAGACATCCTTGTCATCGACAGACCAGAAACGATGGAAATCAAATGCCTTTTCGTAAAAGTCAGCAACAGGATCCATCATATCATCGGGCTGATTTCCGACTACATGGTCAATGAATTGAAGGGGAACGTGGGGCCTAAATGAACAGTTTGGGTAACAATGAGATTTCTATATTCAATTTATGGCCAATGGCCAATTTCCCACGGTTGTTACTTACAGAATATCCTCCAATGGATCTTTGAATCTCAAGGCTACAGTTGAGTCCTTGAATCCCGGTAAGAAGACTCCCTTGTACTTTGTTCGCTCGACCAGTGTGTGGTGAACATCACCGTACTATTATTGCTGGATAAGAAATTGTGTTGTTACCATGGCAATTTAACTTACGGTTGCTAGGGTAGCGATCACTACCGTTCCATCCTCATCAGTGATTTCTTCGGGTGCTTTGACGGAAATAGCACCACGAGAGATTGCTTTCTGTGGGATATTTAAGATGTTAAAAAAGGCTCAGACTTTATAAAGACATACCTCATAGACCGCTCTGCAATCGGTGACATTAAAGGCAACATCTTTGACGGCATCGCCTCTCTTGGCAATCTCTGCCGCCATGTCGACCATTGATTCAGGGTGAATGGGGCTTTCGAATACAAAAATAGCTTCTCCCTGCTTAACTACATGGGAAGCAACCTCGCGGGAGCCAGTTTCAAGACCACGATAAGCAACATGCTTGAATCCGAGTCGAGTACAGTAGAAAGAGGCAGCTTGTTTGGCGTTTGTGACAGTAAATTTAAGATGGTCGAATCCGGTATAAGGGTTATTGGCTTTGGTAAATGTAAGGCTGCTTGTCTAATAAACTATGTTAGAGCAGTTGAGAGTAACAATGACTTACCATAGTCACTCAGACCAGGCTAGATTTATAAAGTATAACTGCAAGTAGTTGAGAGGGGAAAGGTAGGGAATACACAGGCAATAAGGGTAAGTTCCATTGTCCTTTTATATTATTTTTCGTGGGAAAATTTACGAAATTCTCACGCATCCTTTTTGTATGCACTGGTTATCTGTTATGTGCAATCTAACCAACCAAACAAAAAACCCTTTTTGTTATACTTCTTTTTGATTGATCAGTCTATGAATACTAGGGTCATACTTGGGTTCACCCGCTATCCAATATACAAAATATTCCCAAGAATATCTATCAGAATAGATATTTACCAATACAAATCTCTATTGATTCTGTATGGATGTATCTTCAATCGGACTTGCTTTGGCTAAACATGTTTCCAGCAGTGAGTTGCACAATTAAGGAACACACAAGGTTCTGATGCTATCAATGACCTATGATATGTCCTATAACATTTCGGTTGTCATCATTATCCGGTTTCCATGATTCATAATCATTACTTAATACCTTGTAGCCAGCGTTGAATAACAGGAATTTATTTTTTGTTTCGAAAATAGATTCTTGGCAAACCATGTCAATATAATTGAGTTTTCTTAATGATTTAGGCTTTTAGATTGTACAAGCAATAGATGCACTTGTATATCTGATATCCCTGCTTTTATGGAAAGCCAACACTAGCTATCTAGCCCAAAAGACACCTATATCAATCTATACTCTGTTTGCTTACCTCTCAATTAGAATATGGGCTGTGAAAATAAAGAGAATACAAATACATTGCACAGCCACAGTAGCCATGTTTAGAAGCGTTTTGCTATTAAAAACAAAAAGACAACTACTGGTTTGTTAGTAATATCATGCCCTTTTTTTTAAAAAAAAAAGGTTTGGAAAAGTCTACCTGAGGGTATTTTAATCCAAATTGACAAAGGGCTAATGATAGAGGGGTATTATGTTGTTGTTTTTTTATATCAAATATATTTTGATCCCTAATTTATCAGACAGGAAATACAAGCTTTCATGTATAGAAATATATATACATTCTATGCACATTTGAATACAATTGAACATTCTTTTAACATTGGTGAATATACTTTATGCAACATGTAATGACATATGTGTATATTTAATACAAGTGTTCTTCTTTTCATTTAATAACATATACGGCAACATATTATTACTTAAAAAAATATTAAACGATAACATATCAAGAAAGCCATTATAAACTATGTAAATGAAATTTTGTGTATCATCAGGTTGTTTCAATTAAACTCTATTTCAATATTCTATATATTTCTGAGAGATATAGAGATAGAGAGATTACAAAGTGCATCAAAAAAGGGATTCATACATAATCTTAAATATTTTTAGAATTAGGATTATGGTTAATATACCACCAAATTTGAAGCCTATTTTATATCAATAAATAATCTGTTGGAAAACAGGCCAATATATAGGGTCCCGACCAGAATATTTAGGATCTTAATATCTAAAAAGCAAAGATGAAAAGTCTTATCTTTAATTATGCAGTAAAGGGTATAAAGCCCATGTAGATTTCTGATATTTATAGATGTCCAGTTTGCAGAGATAAAAGATAGTTTATAATTAATAAGTAATGTCTAGACTTATTTTTCTTACGAACAGTTAGCTGATTATTCATGAATAGATAATATTTTTTACAAACATCTACTATCGTTATTTTCCAGCTTTCTTGTAAAGCTTCTTTCAATTCATTCAGATCAAGACCTTCTTTGCTCATCTCTGATATTGCTGCCTTGTAAAATGTGCCATTGTCTTTTTGGTATATTTATTTATAATTATCAACATGGAAAACATTTCTGTATAATAACAGAATATATTCCTTCAAAACATGCCAAGAGAATGATATTTATGTGGTCATTCAGTATAACAAATAGTCTAACCTCTCCTAACAAGATATACCCCAAAACCGTAATAGAATCTCAATTTCCTTGTACTTTCAAAGTAAAACATTTAGGGTGGTGTTTTTCATTAGACTCGCACCAAATGTGGTCCCGACTATTGTTGAATAAAATAGTCTTTGACTCATCAATCTAAATAATCTCTTTCCATTTCTTATCACAATTCTTTACAGTGTTGTAAAAAGCATTGGACTTGGAAATATACTATTTAGACATGAAATGATTCGCAAGAGTTACACATAAATTGATGTGTATTCTATGCAAGGTGGTACCAAAAGCCTTTGCACAAATATGCTTCTCTGTCTTTTCAGTTATTGAGCGAACTATGTCTGCCAAAGTCTAACGTCGATTTATCTTCAAGTTCAAAACAGTAAGCCTTCTTTTTCTATTGGAGTGTCATAAGATATTGTCTTTTTAAATTTTTCTTGTCACTGGTAGACCCAGTTTAATTGTATTGTTTGAACACGATAGATTGCTGAGGTGGTGTTCTTCCGTGTCTGTCAATGCATGCAATTTTTATTCAATTTATGCTGAGCCTAATTATAATTCATTCTCTTAAATTTCAAAGGCTTTTTTTTTAAAAAAAAAGTCTTATTCGGCTGAGCATCTTATACTTTGAATGGTATCAAAGATGTCGATGGAATCCAAGAAATTGAGAAAAGCAAAATGTAAATGGTATCCCAAGTAAAGGTTACAGTCGTGGAGAACATGTTTAAAGCTTTGAATGATTCCAAAGAAAAAATAATTAAAAATGTAAATAGATAGAGTAAGTGAGTCAATAGTTAAGGTTTCTTAGTTGGAGATACAAATGATTATTTATAGTATTAATAGGTTTCTACAGGAAAAAATACATGATGTCTATTTACTAATAATGTAATAATTGGTCTATACATGAGAATAAGTTTATTTGGGGATTAAAGCAATACAAGACATCTGGAATGAAGCAGGCCTTGGAATGTATATTGTTGTATTTCGATTATATAAAGATATCCAGCCATTTATTAAATATTTGGACAGATACAAGATATATTGTGGGTTAGTGTGTCAGATATTTATAAATTAGTTAGCCGCCTCTAAGTGTCATACCTATTTGCACCATCGATTTTGCAAATACGGGGGGCAAAAATCTTATTTTTAAAAAAATGGAGAAAAAAATTACGATGATTTAATTGATGTCCCTGTTATTAACGAGCAAATAGGATATAAATCAACGTAATCTACACTGCAATGAAAAAACATAAACATTGAGACTGAAAATACAGATATGTATAGAGAACATCCTATTGGTTACATTTATGCACCTTTATGCACGTTTAGGCCAATAGTATTCTTCCCTTGTCTTGTAAAGACACTCCTAGAACCAAGCTATGCAAAGTTGTACTAGTAGTCTTTGTGCAAACAGAGTTCTTTTTTTCTTTCTTCATAAAGTGTGTCACTCCACCCAAGGTTTGATGCTGATTGCTCTTCAAGTTCAAGGCAAGATGTCTTTCTTCTCTGGGTATCAGTAGTTTTGGTTTTTCTAAATAATTCTTGTTAACGACAACCTTTTCTTTTATATTTTCTAAAAATGCGAGAGATTGTAGTAGGTGGTATATTTTCGTATCTGGGAATGTCTGCAACTTTCATTCGGGCAATTTTAAGTCCAATTACGATTCATTTTCTTAAATCAAAGTGTATGCAGAGTATTATGGGGCCGAGTGTTTTGTACTTTAGTGATGTTGTTAAACATGTTGATGGAATTCAAGATATTAAGAAACGCAAAGTGTAAAGGTGTATAGAGAAATAAAGAACTGATATTATTGAAAATTCACATTTTTTATAAGGCCCAGAACTCAGCGGGCTGGTACTTGGGGGGTTTTTTTTTACTTTAGTTATAGTGTGTATACCACACTCCCCAGAAAATAATTTAAAGGTTAATACTACACTAAAGTCATATAAAGCCAAAAATCTCAACGTAGTTCAAGGCTTGATCAAATAGAGTATGTACGAAAGCCAAAAGATCAAAGAGAGTTTACTGTCAAGGTAAAAAATGTCCCAACATATTATGTTATCTCTATAGAGCAGTAAAGATACATATAAAGTGTATTTATTGATGTTTTTCATACAGAGGATTGGACAGAATTGTCCCACAAAAAACGATATCCACTGGATATATATTATTCAATATATATACTTGAATAGTTAAAATAATTCTCGTCTTGACAAAAGTACAAGACCACTAAGAAAAGCTACGGCTATCAAGATCTACTTGTGGATATAGTTCAATAGACCACCGGGTAATAGTCCTAGATGAATTATGAACTTGGCGCACATTATTATCTTAGAATAACCGACTTGACAGAAATCTGGTCAAAAGAATTAGAAAATATCATGACTTTTATCTAGCAGCTATTCAACTGACAATTGACAGTGCCTTTGGTTTATTACTCTCAGTTAATAAGATACTATTTATTCGGCTAATGGATATGGTTGCTTCGATTTTGACATAATATAGATTGTTTACTAAAGTTTAATAGCCATAATTACTCTTGATATAAAGACAATATGTCCTTCTTCTTTATAATCAGTTACCTTTGGCCTTGAATGTCTTACAAGCTGTATGTCCAGTTTTCTCACACAGTCAATACGAAAAAAAGTTTTAACCTTGGATATTAAACATTTTATAACGGTGGTTGCCTTTTATCTTTACCTACTTATTCATCCATGGCAATATATGAATTACCCATAATCTCAACATATAAATATATATTAGTAGTGGATACAAGAGAAAAAGCTTAATATTGTGAATATCTGACTCAAGAGCCAACTATAGCCTAACATTGGCTTTACATACTCTTTGTTGAATATGCTTGATGGGATTTAGGTTTAATTTTAAGACTTTATTTACTACCTTTACCAAGAGCCACCATGGTACCTATTACTGGTTCCTTTGAATGCCAAGCCTTTGCATTATCCCTCTGATAGATATTTGAATCATAAAATACACATCTGGGTCAAGGTGTTCACATATTGATCTTGGCTTATACCATTACTTTGAAACACAAACAATTCGAGATACTCACTATAGCCACCGTTCAATCTCACCATACTAGAATTTCTTTGCATTTTTGCATGTCCTAGTCTTTATGCACTTTATCGATTGTCAGCTCTCCTTATTGATATGTTTTTACTAATGTTACACCTTTGGCTGTGCATTTTGATTAATTAATGGATATATTCATTAACCTATTGCAGTCTTTCTTGGCTATGCATCTATGTTGAAGCCGGCTTTTGAGCTATAATATACCAACCAAACCCCAAGCATTTGAAACAGTTTATTCCTATGTCTTTACAGACCAATAATTTTTCATCTTTGCAAGACAATTTTTGGCCTGTCATACAAGACAGATGGGTTCTTCTGTACCACCTCTACAAGGTGTTTTTAGGTCCGCTTGTCAATATTTCTTGGCCTTTGGTGCTTTTTTTATAGCCTCTGAATCTTGTTCCTTATAATCGTTTAATTGTACCCTTGATTGAAACTCATTCCAACCACAGTTTCAATCTTGATTGCACTAGAATCAACCAGATGCATCTGTATCATACATCCGTACTTGTAATTCACAGCTTTCTCACTAGGACTATGAGGTGATGCCTGATGAGGGCATTGTTTTCATGTTGGATTCGATTAATTAAACAAGAAAACAATAGTCTTATTCTCTAAAAGAGTTGGCTTTTTCATATTTTTGTCAATGTCCAAATATTTCTCTCTGAGCATCTTGTTCTTGTCATAGTCCACTGTCAATCCCAATGTGCTCATGTCAACTGCCATAATGGCAACAACGCATCTACCATTGCCAAGAACGCCCATCTGTTTCTCATATTCTCTAATTTTAAACTTGTCCAACAAGGAAGATGAGAGTGTTTGCTCTATAATCCATACTTGATCCCAAAGATTGCAATTGAATTTAAAATATAAAGTAGATGGGATGGTACATTCAAGAATGCAAGATGAGATTGAATGACTATTTATTTGTTTTGTAAAGTGTGTATATTTTATTAAAAGGTATGAATTATAATGAAAAAGTAGAAATAGAGTAGAAATACGTATGGGTGTCAGATTCTTAGTTCACCACTATTGTATAACAAAAAGTGGATCCATACCCTCTAGGACAAAGACCTGATCTGACGGCGAAGGAGAAATGAACTGTTTCTACAACACATAAAACGATGTGAAGTAGGCGTGGGGCTCTGATTAGAGAGGTGTGCCAGCGTAGCAAGATAAGGCATACACACACAATCACAACAGCAGAACCCTAGATAGCAAACTGGACAAGCTGCATCGTTCACGACCAAAGAAACAGTCCTTCAAGACCATCTCATGTGTAAGGACACCAGAGAATTTGGTACGAACACGCAACCCTTGCCGGTATGTGTAAGGGTCTTGCAACAAGAAATATTACCTAAATTAACCAGACCAGACCAGACTAGAAACGAGAGTGTCATGCTCCTATAGTAGTATAAGTATTAGTATACATATATATGTACAAGTGGCAATATACAAGAACACGTACCAGAATGCCAAAATATCGTTGTCATGCATGGAAAACCTGGTAGCCGATATATACTACAATGATCACTCGTGTGAGTTAATAGATTAGTGGCTCCAGCATACGCTATTTCACATATGAGCAACCACTATCCATCAATTAACGTATTCGCCGGCGGACCTGCCAACAAAAAAGAGAAGAAAAAGTAAAAAATGATATGAAAATAATTGTTTTTCAAGTCGTATATTTATAGCTAAATATTTTGTTCAACTGTGTCACCTCCTGGTAGTCTTATATAAAATATGCCTAATAACGTGTTTATCACTTTTATTGGAATACAACTAGACTTGCTGGTGCCAAGTCTATTAAAATAACCGACTATACCCATCCTATCTTTCTTGTCACTTTTATTTATTATAAAACTCCATTATAATCCTTTATTCTTCAATCTACTAATTGTCTCTCTAATGTAGATTTACGTTTGATTCTGTATAATTTACAAGGACACTACCAATAGATCCTATAAATTTTCATATCTATATAAACACAATTGAGGTGATGAAATACTCATTACTTTTCAGAAATATCAAATATCATACAGTCACCATAAAATGTTCTACTAGGCAAGATAAATAGCTCTTTTTGTAGATTGATCGAGTAGTAGAAACTTGTTAAATTGGTTTAAATATATTCTACTATACTTGGTAGCTTCTAAAGCATAACAGAGAATACAATTGACATTTTATCAAACAAACTATGTAAGCAATCAGTTCTTGCTAAAAAAAAATGCACTCTCTGTATTCCCTTGGTTCCATACCAGCCAGATAATTACTCGTATAAAACAATCGGTGCAGTAAAGTGATAAAACCATGTTTGCTAATCTATTAGATTGGAGCCAATCTATAGTGTATCAAATTCATGTAAATGATTATATATTTTCTATATAATATACCTATTCCTTTTGAAAGCAAATACATATTTTGAAAAATTAAATAATTTATAACAAATAGAACCATCAATTGAGCTCTAGTAAATAATCAGTAAGCTACTATACTTGATTTTGCATTAATTTTGATCTAAAATATCTTATTTATTTACACTGCCATAAAATATTGCGATATTTTCTCAAGACAAAGCAAAAGGTCTTCAATATAATACTTATATTTTGAAAATCAGTCTGTAAAGAAGTCAATGGCTGCTTGTTAAAGATAATATGTTGAAAATAAACAATACGGTCTTCCAACTGCCTATGGATGCAAAGATCCAGTCTAGAACAGCTACCTAAAATGGTAGTTTTATAATAGTCTGGAACGAAAATAAAAGTGGCGGGTATGTTGAGACCGACACTTTCTAGTGAGGGTTCAAAAGCATCGCCTCTTTACAGCTATTACCTACCAGAATGTGGATTACAAGAAAAGACAAGAATATACCAATGACTTGTGATTTCCAATGAGAAACTGGTATTGGTAAATATCAAGACATCACTTTGAGACCAAGAGAGCATTGAGGCTGGCTGGCAGCTCTTTACCAAGTGCAATGTATTGTCGGTTTTATGCGAATGCTCGAATAAATGACCTCTGGGGGTCTAGACTAGACGGACAGGACTCTTGTTTTCCATAGATGAATTATTATGATCTATATATCTTTTGCTGATTCTCGCTTTTATCTGTTTGCTTTTCTACACCATCTCTATTCCTTTGCACTATTGATATCGTGTTCTTTTATCTGCAGCTGCTTACATTCGATTTTAGATGTCAGAAATCTTTGAATACGATTATAAAAGAGGGTATAGTCTAGAAAAGTGTTTATGGGAAACAAAGAGAACAAATATATATATATATAAAATCAAATAAGAGAATATATAGACTATCCCGATTTATCCATCTTGATTAACCCCATGATTTTGGGCATGGTTTTTTTTTATTCTTTCCTTTTCCATAAAAACTGCTATATCTCCATGGATACCGGGTTGTTTTTAATGCGGTAAACAAGAGAGTGTTCATCTAAACTATGGCTATTGTGGCCATCAAGTGGATGAATTAATTCAAAGGCCAAAGTGGTTGATCAATGACAATCAGGCAGTATAATCAACATCGCTTCCGAGCGTCTAATCGGATCAAAGTCACATGAGCGATATAACATTAACGGAAACAGATAAATGTCATAATATCGATACAGAGTAGTGGGCACATGACAATCCATTCCGGCCTTGTCTCCAAGGAAACCCATCTGCACTTTTGAATAAAAAAAATTGATCATACAAGCTGCTCTTTATTATTATTACTCCAATATCTTTAACGTATCTAATAATACGTAGAGATTAATGACCAGTTTGTAGCAAATTTACTGCAAAAGACACTTTTCAAGGTGTATAGCCCACAGTAGTAATGTTGTTATTAATTCTCGGAATGCATTTAATTAAACTAGTGTATGGTGCATTTAGCTTTAACTATTGACTTTTGTCGAATTTGTTTCAATTTCGTTTGATAAAACTCCGCAGGTAAAAAATAATGATATTTAACATCCGACATACTGCAAAATATAATTATTATCTCCGCTATGTAACCGTCTCTTACTAGCAAATCTTTAAAACACTAAGGCTCTTTGTTAAAGCTGTTTAATTAAAAATAAAGCCGCGGGATACATCAATCAATACTATGGCTATCTAATACACGGCTTGGATTTTTTATAACCTCGTTTTTGCAAAAGTCTTAGGCTTTTGAAAAAATATGTGAAAAAGTTTATATCAAAGTCCGAATATACTTCACATATCTTTAAAACACTAAAACTTTTTGTTAAAGCTTTTTAATTAAAAACAAAGCCGCGGGATACATTAAACAGTACAATGGCTATCTAACGCGCGACTCAGATTTTTTGTAACTTTATTTTTGCAAAAGTCTTAGGCTTTTGAAAAGTACGTGAAAATGCTGATATAAAAGTCCGAATGTATTATATAAAATTTATACATATTTAACCTTTTTTTGACTACCTTACGGTTGATCAGGTACAAAAATACGAAGTCACAAGCACGTGACCTGCATTTTTCCTCATAATTTTTTTAAATTTCCGACAATAGCCCTTCAGCCTGTTTCAATTTCATGAAAATTATGATCTCCGCTATGTAATTGTCACTTGCCAGCATATCTTTAAGGCTTTTCTTTAACGCCATTTAATTAAAAATGAAGCCGTGGGATACATTAATCAATGCTATGGCTTTCTAACGCGCGGCTCAGATTTTTGATATATTTATTTTTGCAAAAGTCTTAGGCTTTTGAAAAGTGCGTAAAAAAGTTGATATCTAAGTCCGAATGCACCATAGTACAGGCACAAATATTTATGAACCTTGGTTATCAGGTCAATTGGCCATATAAAAAGAGATCTCGATTACATTTAAAACGACAATATAATATATATAAAATAACCACAACAAGCTTTATGATTAAAGACATTGCACACACGACATGATAAAGAGGGCTCTAGTTAATGGCAATGCAAATATGTGTGTGCAGCCAGTCAATACGGAGGGTAAAGAATGGTTTGAAGCAAGTCCTTATTCCACTGATATATGGTCCAGAAAGTGACCGGAACCCAACCGCATATATATCCAGACCATCAAATTAAGGTTTTTCAGAAAGACCAATGAGAAATATTCAGAATATCAAGGTGGGTACCCGCAAAAACACCATCAAGAAAATGCAAAAAAGTCGCTTACCTCAAAGCTGTTTAAATTAGCAGAGTGCAATCATCATCTTTAAAGTGAACAAAAGAAATGGCAAGATGGTCTGTGCGCTTGTAACCTTGCACAGAGCACTATGTTTTGTATCCAAAAGCTTGTCGAGTGCCTCTTTTCCCAATACAGAGGGTGGCAAAATGAATTTATGCAAAAATAAAGTTTTTCTCAAGAGGCTTGTTGTCATATGATCACCAGACAGTCTAGAATGAGGAGCACATAAAAAAAGTATAAAAAGGCCGTGATTTTTGCATCTTTTCCTTTTTCCCCTTTTCAAAACCATCATTGAACTTGGTGGCCATGTCAAATTCATTTCTGCCAACGGATTCTATTAAACCCATCGCATAAGAATGACAGCCTCTTTTATCCTGGTAATGTGCAGTACGCAAATGATATGAAGAGTCTGGATGGATATGTCAAAGACATTTACAAAAGGACTTTAACCAACGGTTGATTAATCCCTACCATAAGTAATCTGATTATGAGCGTATTGTTCAAAACCAAGATGCATCCACCGAGTTAGCACAATAATAGAGTCTTTATACTTATTGCCATCATGTTTGATCAAGCACTTTATATACAGTCGCTGCTGAATTAAAGAGACTTTGCTTTTTTACTACAGTAAACAACTTCCAAAGTCGTTTAGACATGCGCATCCACCTGGCTCATTATCTATAGCATAAGTATAGCAAGAGTGCCTCCAAAGTATAGCTAGCGATACATTTATATACCTTTGTAGAATATCAGTGCAAGTATATAGTCATCTATACCAAGGCCGATTAATCTCAAGGCTTCATCTTAAAGGCAAACAACTATACGGTATGATGTATTTATATGAAAGAGATGCTTGCAAATCCTGATCAATACCATTTTGATTTCATTTATACCTTGTCGCCGACTACAAGAGCGCACGGACCACAAGGCAAGGTTGACATCCAGCTACTCCTACTTACAATGACAAGGTGGCGTCAGACAAGTTCCACGGATACTATGTATTACTTGTGCTGTAACGAGCGCCATGAATACACACACAAATCTACAAGGCAAATGACTCAAAGATTACAAGACATATATGAAAACCAATAAGCATGTCATACCATTATAGTGATCCTTATGTTTCCATATGGAGGGACACTATGCCATAAACGACTCTACACACTGCAGAACAATCAACCAAACCACTGGGAACTTGACAATAGCCGGTCGCCAAGGTCTGTATCATCTTTCAATTCCTATTACTTATTGCAGCTTGTGGATCTAGTCTGCTTCATTGGTCACGGTCACTGTCAATGGATCCCACTCTGGATAGCCGGTCGCCAAGGTCAGTATCATCTTTCGATTCCTATTACTTATTGCAGCTTGTGGATCTAGTCTGCTTCATCGGTCATGGTCACTGTCAATCGATCCCACTTCTGGATGGCCGGTCTCCAAGGTCAGTATATGCAAACTGTATCAAAAATATGTAGAATCTTGAGAATAGATGGCAATTCGTTGATAAACCCAGGAAAACCCTGAATCAAGTCTGGCACCTTGATCTCTGCGAGTAAGTACACCACATATGTGGCAATGGCGGCCAACAGAAGGACGTAAAGCTGAATTGTTCGAATAATAATGCAGATCCCAAAGAAATCCTCTATTAGCTACTCATCTAGAGAATTCTTGCAAAAAAGCACCAACTTGATGAGGTCTTAGCAAACCAGGTAATGGTTACTTTCGTGTGTAGCATGTTTGGCTTCTCTGCATCTTAATCTGTTGACCACAAGTGGACAACAGTTTTAGTGGTGGATAGGCCAGGTCGGATATTATTGGATAGTTGTTTGGTCTCCAATGTTGATTCATTCGTCGAGCGTAAGTATATATCTTGGTTGGGATCGTCGAACAAACCCGAGAGGAATGGATCAATTAATCTTGATCAAAGCGCGCATTCATTAAGATCTTCATCAAACGGCACAGATGGAAACTTGTTAACGAACGTGACAACTGCTTTGTGAAACTCTTTTTTTGTTCTTTGACAGTTGTAGGGTTCGTAATTTGATTTCGGTTGCTTCGATATCAAGTTTGAGTTGCGTCAAGTCATCTTTTAGGGAAAGAAGACTAGCTACGGTATTAATCGGTATGGGTGGCTGTCGTATCTTGTAAATGTTTTCAATGGCAGTGCTGGCAGCCGTCCACTTTTCATGTTTTAAAAAAGGTTGTACATCATTGGGAAATGTGTGGCGAGTCAGTAGCAATACTGATGTGGATGCAAGGACTTGGCACAAGTGATCTTTCAAAGCAAGTTTCATGCAGTGATTGGCATCCATAATGTTGGAACCATCTATGACAAAATATTCACCACGAGGTGGGTCCATGGGAATGCCGTCCAACAACATAGGTTTTTAATTTGAGCACTTTTAACCTTGTGGTTGCGAACAGATGAAATGTTCAGATAAATTGGTATCAGATGAGACACGTCCAGATGATGTGTCTTCAAGTGAAGTGCTTTCAGGTTGTCTGCTTTCCAATGAAATTGACTAAAGGTAGAATTCGTGGTTGTTGATGAAATGGTTCTCGAGATCTCTGAGCACTTTGGCGTGTACAGTGTAGCAAGGGCAGGCGTAGTGTTCTTCTACATCGTTATTATCAAAGTGATTTCCCAAAAATTGATATTCAATGTTGTTGTAGTGTCGGGTAACTTTCATCCTTGAAGGAAAAACATAGTCATGGTGTGGTATACACATCACAGTTGAGTGAAATCCACACTCCACAACCAATCTCTGGTTACTACTTGCTAATGACCATGGCAAGTTAACATCCCAGGAGCAGTTACACGCCAGGCACACGTACACTTCACACTACTACAGTGATAACCGACCATTACAAAATAGAGATTAATAGAACAAGGGAACTAGAATAAGAGCTATATAAACCACCATGATATTCTTTCTTCAAGAAATAACATTCTCACAGTATCTATAAGTTCCCAAACCCCAATTACCACACATGGGAACCTTCAAGATGTCGCCAAAGGTTAAAGGAGAAGATGAATTTTGTATACAGTCGTTGTTGAAGCAGCGATGCACGATAAGTAATTTCTGAGGCTTCGCCATGCAGTAAAAACAGAATCGAAAAGAATGGTAAAGTCTCACAGGTCAAACTTTTAATTTTTTTGGCTAGTGTTTGAGATCCCATAGGTCACTCTTTGTCTTTTCATTGGTCAATGGCATTTCCTTTCTCTCCCCTCTCTTACCTCTCTCTTTCGACTGGATCGGCAGCCATGATTTAATATTGTGGAATTCGAGGTTGACCTTTGGCATCCCAACGTACGAGCGAGTCTATGCGACTGGCGCCGTCCACCGGAGCATAATCGACTTCTTCCTGTCACAAAAAGGCCAGTTCTTTGGCCCGCAGATGGTGATCCATGACGAGCTAGCCCTGGACTCTGACCACCACCTTTGTGAGTTATCCTTTCAGCCTGTGTGCATATCACAGCTCCCGACAGCAAATTATGTCCGTCGATTGTGGAAACTTCAGCGACTAGCAATCAAAGAGGTCAAAACAAAGTATCAAAGACGTTTTGAAGTGGATTCAGGTACACTTCAAAGAGAGATCCAACAAACCCTAGAGGACAACCCCCCGTCCTGCCCTGTTGTATTAGAAGACTTTACTGAGCGTCTCAATGAGACAATCTATAAATCCTTGGACGATTCAGTTGGGCATACATCTCCACGACCGAAAGCTTGGAAGAGTTTTTGGACAGACAGACTACGACACTTGGCTGATCTTCGTCAAGAAAGTTATCGTTGGCGATGTAGAGTAGGCAATGACATTGAGCGCATTAGAGCCCATGCTGACTATGTAGCAGCATATAAAGATCTGCGGAAAGCAGTTCGGGCGGCACGACGAAAATCCTGATACGACTTCTGTGACAAGATCCGAAAGGATCCAACCGAGATGTTGAGCGCGATCAAGAGAATGAAGATGAAGCGACGTTCCCCGATTTCTCTTGCCTCCACTAAAGGACCACTTGCAGCCGCAAATAACACGATCGATCACCTTGAGACTGTTTTTGGCAGATCTACGGAACTACGGCCCGGACTGGTGGTTACACCATTAGAAGAGGACGTACCATGGGACGTAGACAATGTCACAGATGCTATACATCACTTGCCTAGACAGAAAGCACCAGGTATTGACCATATCAAGGCAGAAATACTCGAGCCTCTTTTATTTATTTGATAAAATATTTCTTTAGCTAGATTTTCTAAAAATCCGATTCTCTTTTTTGATAAAACTAATGGTCATGTTAATACTGTTTGATGAACAGTTACGATTAATCTGAAGCAAGAGAAGTCTGCCTAATAAATACACTTGAAATTCAAATACAGAGGGCAAAAGATGAATGTAACGAGTACTTTTTTAAATGCAATTTTATGAATCTCAATACTTACATTATATACAGTAGAACTGGAGTATTTCTTAGTCATAAATACCTATGCGCCCAAAGCCCAGTCTTGTAGGATGAGTCCATTAGTATGGGATATTGTATGCCTAGTAATATATTTGCTAAAATAAAGAAATAATTTGTTGTTGATATTGAATAGATAATTACCTTTCATACCAAAATTGAACTAATGATTGATTTGTTTGTAAAAATATTAAACATTCATCGCTAAATAATATATATATATATATCAACAATTAGATATGGTATATATAAAATATTTAAAGACAAGACTTGCCATGTTCTTGCCATTGATACGGTGGGCGTGGTGGTTGGTGGCCGCCACCTTGAAGCAGAAGGCCAGGCGAAGTAGGGCGGAGTACGAAGAAGGAGAAGTAGAAGACTAGGTGCGAAGGCAGAGGAGGCCATAACAGAGGAAGTTTGGTGAAGAATAATAAGGACAACTCTTTTACCTCGTTAAAAACACTTTTCCTATTTTCTATATTTTGACAACTGATTCTCATCCCCATACGCCTGGTCATAAATATTATTTGACGCATCCCAACCCTTACTGAGTGCAGCTCTATTGTCTTGAGAACGCATCCTCTTAACAGTAGTTTATTGTCCCTCGTTACCACGCCTCCAATTGGAATAATAACCATTGCTAGCTAGTAACCCGGCTATAAACACTAGATAACTCGAGCGTCCTTCCTCACAGTAGCCTCGTAACCAGTTACTTATACTCACTCAAGTACCCTACGTGTCACCATAAATTACATTTTTCAATTGGGGTAGATGTATTTAGTTATATTATATGATATGATTGTTAATAAATATAGACAAACACACATACGGAAATTACTTTACCTTGGAATAATTGAGTACATATACCTATAACAAAAAGTAATCATATTAAGAATAAATGTATATATATATGTATATATGTGTATATGTGTATATATATTAAAAAATGCTTACCAAGTGTGAAAATAACTAGCAGTTGAAGAAAAATAAAAATAAAAGGTAAAATAAATACTTGTGATAAATCTTGGTTTGACTCTGAGAAATTGTGGCTGATAAAACCAATTTTCTTAAAGAAAATATTCTTGTTTGTCGGTGTATTTGAACACATATGTACTTCTCTGAGTTGATCATTTGACCGGCCATATATGGATCAAGAAGTATATTATTATAAATAAATAGTGTTGACTATTAAGAAAGTTCTGCTCTTTTACTTATAACATTTATCCGTATGTATTCAAAGATATTATAATGAGTATGTATATATTATAAGTGTTTATTAATATTTATTTTAATAGAAAATGAACAACCGTATTCCTCCTCACCGTCAATCAAACCCAAGATTGAATGCTGTTGCTCACAGTGCACTGAAAGGAACTGTAGGTGCTACTACTAGACTAGCTCCTGCTGTTCCGCTTGCACCCAATGCAACTGATCCCATTCTTGCCTTGCTGGAAAAAGCCAACAATAGTATAAATGCGCTCACTGCTTTGGTCATCCTCATTTCTAAAGAAATGAAAAGGGTGGAGAATGATGTATGCAAATATAATGATGCAGACGCGTATCTCAAAAAGATTGTAGAGGATATTGTTGTCTTGCAGGTGGATATCAACAACGCTATTTCTGCTGGCAATCAAACTGCAATCACTAGTTCCATACCGGACTTCTCGTCATTGATGAATGATGACTTTTCTCCTGGAAAGAGATACCCAAAGATCTCGGTAAATAATTAATAAAGAGAACTTCCTGTTCATATATCTAACAACCACTTTAGAAATTGATCAAGGCCTATTTGGGGAAGACCAACTTCTTTAGTACTGATCGTTTAAAAGTCAGGGAGAATGATGAGAAGCCGGCATGGTCGCTCACTACCCCATTCAAGAGCGTTTACAACCAAGCCCTTGCAATGACTCTCATCACGTATCTAAGACACCAGGATGATTGTATTGGTGTTTCAATAAATGATCTTGGGAGGATAGTGAAAAACCATTATCGGAACCAGATCCGTGAGTTCAGAACCTCACCAGATAAAATTGCTGCCCGCCAAAAATCTGCCAGAAGACGTGGACGAAAGTTGATTGTGAGTTTATAAAATAATCGAATATTTACTTTTTATTTAATTTTCTAAAAATGAATGCAGTTGTTGAAACGTCGTAAGTTGGCGTATGAGAAGTACAAAGATGAGGTGAACAGCATCATGGAGGGACTTGATTGCAGTAAAGTCCTCAACGAAGCAGTGATGTCTGATGATGAGACAGATACTGAGCACCAAGTGCGGGCTTATCGCCCTAGCTGGAGAAGTGATGAGGTATTGTTGTGTGATAATTAATATTATAGAATAATATAATTTATTTGTTTGATGTTATTTTTAAAATAGCTCCAGAAGTTCATTGATGTGGTGGATGACTTTGCTGTGAAGAAGTTGCAGAAAAGATCCAGCAGTTTGTTAAAGCGCGTTCGCTTCACAAAAAGCATGTGTGTTCCTGCTGATTTAGCAGTCTCAATGCCAGAATGGACTATAAAAAAAGAATAAAAATATTTCTTCAAAAATATGTGATACGTCAGTAAACTTATGATTTAAAGACATGTATGTATAGAATATGCTTAATAATATTTGATAGTACTTAATACCTAGTAGTTGGTGATTTTTATTTTATAAATATATTTTTCTGAGCAAGGGAACAGCACACACCATTACTTCGTTATCTTCACCAATATGCTCTCCAACAGCAACAGGCAAAAATATCCTGTGGACTGGCAGAGTATTCTGAAGATCACTGGGAGAAAACTCCGACTCATTCACCTCCACACCCTCATCACTTCTGGGCTGCAAATTGACCTCGTTATACCATCGTACATATGTAAATACGTGCTAGCCTGAATGACCAGCAAACAAGTCTACAGAAGTATTTACAAAGAGGTACTGGATTTTGCCAGTGTACACGTTGGTATACTGATCACCACTTGTCTTGAATAGTGCTTAGACATAAGAACTACACTTTGTTCATCTATTGCAGCCTTTGTAAACTTGGCCCCAAAAGATTGATTGATGCATACTTTCTGATTCGGCTGTTGACAATTTTTTGAGGTGGTCCAAGCTGACAGTAATTAAATAGCTTCGAATTTACATATGTCTCACAATAGTAATCCAGGAGACACTGGTACTCATCTTCGTGCATAGATATTTATTTTTACAATGCCAAAGGAAGTGAATATTATGGGAAATGCTCACTACCTTTTACAAAGTCAAAATCACTTTCGGCATATGGAATATATGCCTCAACATAAAAAGACAAGGCAGAGGATAGAGGAGAGACAAAGAGGTCAGCAAGGATAGCTGTATGGGTAGGTTGAACATTTGGCAAAATTTGTCGTACCAGATCACCTTTGTATGCATCTTTGAGATACTTACACATGTACGTGCTCTCGAAGCCATCTTTTCTATTTCTTGAATAGTTTTTTTTGGACACCGTTGAACCTCTCAAAACTAAGCAGTCAATATGCATAGACTGACCAAAGTTTTGGAAGGTTTATTAGATGTGTATATGCAAGTGCATATTCAGTGAGATGCAGCTAGCATCGTACACGACTTCACATTTTGTGAAGAACGCTTCGAGAGAATGGTGAGCCTCTTCAAGCTCAAATGCAGAAATACTTGGCTTAAAAAATATTGACATGGATTTACGAATGAGATCCAGTTGCCAAGATGGACATCAGGAAAATGTCATTTCAGGAGAACAGGTGAGTATACAAGGCACCAGGACTTCCACTCATCGGTCTTCATGAAAGGGAGATCCCTGCCAATCTTCATTCTTAAAGGTGTGTAATACAATGGGAGAACTATTTTCTCGACATTTTTTTTTCGCATCGCTGACAGATGTACGTCTGTGATCAAGCCAGAAGGTCTCCACTTTTCTATCATTCTTTTCGTCGTGCCAAGGAAGAGATTGTGCATTGGGTCAATAATGGTACACTCGACCACATTGAGGTACCCCAGATTGTGGAATTTCGACTAGTAAACTTCATTCTCCTTTTTCATTCGTTTTCTCTCGGCTTCACTACGGGATTTCTTCCAAGCTACAGCATCTTGGCAATTTTCTTCATTACTGCGAGCTACCCACTGAAAACATAAAACCAAAATAATCCACAGCACTTCTGTCAGACAGATGAGTGAACTTTCTGTTGTATTTTTGGCATGCATTGGTTCTGGCATGCGAAGTAAACCCATGTGTCTTTCGTGCGGCAGAAATTTCACAAACATCAAGAAGAATGGCAGCACAAATAAAAGCACCAGAAGAACACTGGAGCGTGGGCATCCCCAAACCCACATATAAAGTTTTCATTTCCGCGACAAGGGGACGGGGTAATGATTTATTTCACTTGTCTTGGGCTTCTTTGGCCCTGGAATCAGGCTTACAAGAACAACATTCTCCTTCTTGTAAAAATCCTTACTCGGTAGGTTGTTAATGGAGAGGTAGTTTTTTCTGCAAGAGGACATTACTCCATCAAATGGTTGGAGCCAATCAATGTTCAAGGTGAGCATCAAATAGCACTCGTGTGCTGTAAAGGGTTCATTATTATTGTCTTTGAGCATGCTCCATTCTTGGCCATCGCAAATGTCAAATATCATGCCTGGACCATATAGTCTATGTCTCCAGTGGTTTATGATTGTCTCAAATACAGGGCTGCGAAAAAGAATGGAGGAGGCATTGATGATGGAGCTGTACATATGCACTTTCTTTAAGAGAGAGATATGTCTTTGTGATTTCAAGAAAGGTGGGATTCTGCACATACTGCCAGAGAGATTCTTGAATTCAAAACACTGTGGAACACCTTCAGACTCAAAATGCATTTGGTGACAATGGTCACATACCTCTACAGTATCTGAATAATAGCTTCTTTAGTTAAATAAATTTTTTTAATTTATCAATGACTAGTAATAATAATAATAATAAAATTTCAATATATACTATACAACACAATTCATATTCAAAGTTTTTATAATCGCAATAAACTAATACAAGTACGGATTGGATGGATCCAAGTCTGGATCGTTTTCAATTTCTTCCAGCCGAAAACAATTCCGTATATTAACTGTAATTATTTGGTTATATACAAATCGGTCCTTGTAATCAATATACAACCAATATTAGTCTGTATTACACTGCTTACCATAGAATCCATTACCAAGCTTGTATCTGCTTTCTGTTGATTTGACCACAATTCACATAATTTAGTAATATCAAAAAATAAGAATAATATAGTCTCTCAGTCCCCTTGACACATTCGATCAATTTAACCAGCTAAAAAAGCTTCACTGCGAAAAATTCCACCCAAAATTCCACCCAAAATCCCGATCCATCATATCCATCTTTAAACCTTTTTATTAGTCTTTCAACCCTTTTTCTACTAATCGATCATCTATTAAATCATTTATTCAATACACTCAATACTAACCCAATCAAATCTAAACACTTGTTCGCTCAATAATCCCATATTTCAAAAAAAAAACTCCATAAATCCATCCCATATTATCCATACTGGATCATTACATCCACAATCTCTTTCAATTCAATCAATTCAATCAATTCAATCAATTCTTCCCTCTCAACCCCTCTCAACCACAAACCCACATATAATAATAATTTAAAATCCACATATCCCACTTCAACAACTCTTTTTCACTTTATACAAACTATACTTTCTCCACAGATCCTTAAATCCCGCCATTCTTATCATACCCCCCTATCTAACCTCAATTTTTCAATCCTTACTCACAAAATACAATCATACAATATATCATACAATATATCACATACTTATCTCAACAACAGCAAACTAATCAACTCAAATTCGATAAAACTCACTCTCATCCTTCTACCCCTTCTCTTCAATCATTCATTCATTCATTCATTCAACAAAATCTTTTTACTCAACGTCACACCCAAACCCTTATCTTCTCAATCCATATAAATAAAATATCTCATATTCCTCACCTCTTAACTTCTTTCCCCACCTTTACAATTTTCTTTCTTAATCTCTTGAATTGGGTTGACATATTTTGCAACATGCTGAAAGTACAAAACACTCGGCCCCCATAATACTCTGTATACACTTTGATTTAAGAAAAGGAATCGTAATTGGGGTTAAAATTGGCCGAATGAAAGTTGCAGACATTCCCAGATACAAAATATACCACCTACCACAATCCGTAGATTGGTTTTATGAAGCTTCTTTACAAGGAAGACAAGGGAATAATACTGTTAGCCTAGACGTGCATAAAGGTGCATAAAGGTGCATTGAATGTAACCAATAGGATGTTCTCTATATTTGTCTGTATATGTCTGTATTTTCAGTCTCAATGTTTATGTTTGTTCGCTACAGTGTAGATTACGTTGATTTATATCCTATTCACCCCTTAACACCAAGGACATCAATTAAATCATCGTAATTTTTTTTCCTATTTTTTTTAAAAAATAAGATTTTTGTCCCCCGTATTCGCAAAATCATATGTATTTTCAGTCTCAATGTTTATGTTTGTTCGCTACAGTGTAGATTACGTTGATTTATATCCTATTCACCCCTTAATACCAAGGACATCAATTAAATCATCGTAATTTTTTTCCTCCATTTTTTATAAAATAAGATTTTTGTCCCCCGTATTCGCAAATCGATGGTGCAAATAGATATGACACATATAGGCGGATAACTAATTTATAAATATCTGACACACTAACACACAATATATCTTGTATCTGTCCAAATATTTAATAAATGGCTGGACATCTTTATATAATCGAAATACAACAATATACATTCCAAGGCCTGCTTCATTCCAGATGTCTTGTATTGCTTTGGTTCCCAAATAAACTTATTCTCATGTATAGACCAACTATGACATTATTAGTAAATAGACGCCATGTATTTTTGCCTGTAGAAACCTATAAATACTATAAATAATTATTTGTATCTCCAACTAAGAAACCTTAACTACTGACTCTCTCACTCTCTCACTCTCTCTAACTATTTGTGCTGGGTACCTATTCAAAGCTTTCAACGTATTATTCGCGACTATTACTATTACTCATTCTAACATTTAAACTTTGCTTTTCTCAATCTCTTGAATTCAATCGGCATCGTTAACAGCATGTCCAAAGTACAAGATGCTCATCCCACAGACTTTTTTTCTTTTTTCTTTTTTTCAAACCCTTTGATATTTAAGAAAGGAATCATAATGAGGCTTAAAATAGACGGAATGAATATTGCATGTATCTCCAGACACGGAAACATACTGCCTGCAACAACCTCTTGTACTATTAAACAATACAAGAAGATTGAGGCTCTATTATGGTCTTGGGGTGTATTTTTTAGGAGGGGTTGGACCATTTGTTATAGTGAATCGCAACCTGGATACCATTTTTTTGGGTATTTTTTAAAACATTATATTCTGTTATTATACAAGAATGTTTCTAATTATGAGGATGGTGGATGAGAGTAGTGAGAGCGTCTAGTATGGTCATACCGACTGCTATTTAATGTCAAGCGTATATATATATATTAGGTTTATCACTGGGGTGTTTGAAAATTTATTTTTCAAGCATGTGTATCTACAGGCACCCAGGATATGCGCTCTGCCATTCTAGTATATAATAGCACAAAGTAAACCGCACTTTTCCTAAAGATATTCACTCTGCTGTATATGTATTATTGTCTTTTGAGAAAAGCCGAATGCTCAGTCCTTTACAAGCGCACTTTAAGTTGATTGATGGTACACTCAAAAATAACCGAAAATTCATTATGTTTCAAGCGGTATACCATTTCTTGTCCTTGTATGTTTAAACTGGATATATTTAAGGGTTAAAACTCTGGTATAACCCCATCCTTCTGGCTCTATTATGTTGGATGTTAATCTGGGATTGGGATTATAGTTTCAAGATTAAATAGTGAATAAAATAGCTTTCTAGTTGGCCATTATAAAATCATGAAAAGACTCAAATATTTTCAAACGTCTAAGAAATCCATTTCAGCAATAAAATCATAGCGTTAGCCTGCTAGTTAGGGAGATAAAAGCATCTTTAAAAAATGGAGTTTGGCTGGAGGGCTCATTTGCAGAATCGGCTGCTTTGTTTACACTTTATACCCCCTTGGCCATTTTGTGGGCATGTTTTCAATTGGCTAGTAACACTGTTTCAACCTAGTGTCAATCTTTGATGAGGGTCATTCAAGAAAGGATCCAAGAAGTATAAAAAAATGTCCGGAAAAGAATAAGTGCGCTCTGTACACTGTGTTTTTGACAGAGGCAACTTTGTGTCCACTCTCTAAAAGTTAAAGTAACGCTCACCGTTTTTTAAAAGATGAGCCCAGGCATAAAAACGTGTGTGCGCGAAAACGTAGAGATTGGATGGTGACACAAAGTCAGATAGGCCTGAACTGTTGGTGGTATGTATTGTGCACCATCTGCCGCCGTTCCTGGCCGTTTGTAATGTAAAAGAGTTCTCCAGAACGCTGGAGCTTGCCTATTCTTCTTTATTCATGTTGTCCCTGTACATTTCGATTATGTGCGGCAACGAAAGGAATTGTGAATTTTTAAAATACTCCAAAATACTGATAATATACCTTGGTAGTGTCAAAAACAACATTTTTCTATATAATTCTCTTTTGACACACTCACCAAATATTAACAGATTTATCGTATTTATCCAATTTATCTAATATTAACTATCCAGAGATAATCCCACTCCAACCTGCCCTTCTACTTACAATCATACCGAGTCACAGCGTTTTCTTGTATTCTATTCCTTCCTAATCTATAATATGCGTTCCCCTAAATTTAGGAAGCCTTTGACAGAACAATGGTACCACAACGGCTGTACGCATTATCTGCCGAAAAGAAAAAAAGTAAATCATATAAAAATGTCTACAAACTATTAGCAATTACAGCTATTATATTGAATCGATTATATTAGCCTACACTATATTAAACTCTAATAAACTATATAGCTACGGCATTTTCGCTGTTTAATATCGCCTAGATATTCAAATTCAATAAATAATAGAAAAGTTACAGTCATTTCAGAAAGTAAAGTCGCTGATTTTATGTTTGAAGTCGTGCAAAAAAATTGTGCATTGAACAATGACGTCGACTGATCCAAAAATAAAGTTATCCTCACCTGTCACGAACGTAGAAGATTTGAAACAAAATTTTGTAGATCTAAATGTTTCTCGTAGTACAGTTTATAATTTTATGACAACTCAGTGTAATCTTTCCATTAAGCAGGCGCAATTCCAACCAGTGGAAAGGAATAGCGAGGAAAAGATTCAACAACGCTACAACTGGGTCCAAAAGTGGCATCAAACCAACCTGGATTTCACAACAAATTGTGTCTTTCTTGATGAATCAGCCTTTCATATAAATCTAAAACGAGGTATGGCTTGGTCAAAGAAAGGAACGCCTGCAATAGTTATAGTTCCCATAACCAAGGCGAACACAACATCGATTTTAGGTGCCATATCCGCCACTGGTCTGATTAATGTTAGTTTGAGAGTTCCAAAACGTATTAAAAAGAGAAAGCTTGGGAGTGAGACGGATGCTTGATGTGACCAAAGCATTTGAGACTTCCGTACCAATGACCAGCTTATGACCTTCACGTCCTTTCAATAATACTGGCCAGACACCATGATGGATGGTTTGAATTGGGGGAGGATGTGACTTGGCAACGACGCCATCTTTTATTTTGCCAAAAGTTTCTCGATGCTGATTGATGTATCTTGTTCTCCCATACATTTCAATGGTGTTTATCATCAGAGCTTGATTATTACGCGAATTAACAAGGATCGAACCGGCCAATACTACTGCTGAAAAATATTTCACTTGCGGGTAAAACTCCCAATCTTTGTTCATTATTGAGCAAACTTCATCGGTCAAAGGCTCATACTTTCGTTGACGTAGCAGATTGGCATACGGAGACTGCGCGATAATTGTCATTAAATCTGTACCAATCGGAGGGGTACATTTGACACACAAATTGATACTACTTTCAACATCTTCAAAAGGTCGTTTTAATGGAAGAATCAGGTGAATAGTGTCGTGCTTCGACACAAGGTGACAAATAACAGTTTCATGAGCGAGTGCATTGTCTTCCACGCCTTCAGTATCAATGACCGCAAATGGGCGTAGATGCATATTATCAAGAATATGAAGCGATTTGACCTTGTCTTTCTTGTCGCTGTCTTGATCTTGGCATGCATAAATGATCGCGTCATCGAATGTTCGGCGCATGCTGGATGAAATATTTGAAGTTGTCATGGGCGAAACTTGCAAATCCAACGATGGTTCGATGATGGGTAATTCAGCGACTTTTACGTTGTATCCTTCTTGATGTAAATCGTCACTATCGTCATTACACTACGGTGAGAGGAGTAGTAACAGTTACTGAAACGGTAACATAACTGTCGTTTTTTTCTGATTTTAGACTGCTTTTTCTCTGCAGATTGTGGTTGAAAGGTAATGTCATCGATGCCGATTCATAAACGTCGCATGGAATCTCTTTTCCTCTGGCAATGAGGTAGTTGTAGTACCATAGAAAGGGCGCGTAAATTTTTAGGCAACCTTGTGTGATAAGGATGTGATGCGAATCACGGGATGTTGAAATGGGTGCCCAGACCACTACATGCCCCCACCTAATAATTCATTTCTAAAAGTCAAGCAATAAACCACAGTCTTCTTTCCATTATAATATCGTGTAGCAACCATACAACGTATTCATAAGAATTCTCAACCCCTATCATAATCAAACTCAATAACTATCCGTTCTTAACGGTTCCTAAAAAGCTTATCGACAGCATACAGTAGCTCCGGTACCAATTTGCGCTAATTAAAATTGTATTTCGCTTTTTTATTGGTCCAATTTTCGTTTTTGTTCAATTCAATTGTCGTTTTGTACCAAACTCAAATTACACATTTGTTTTAAAAACATGCATTTTGTATATGTAGAGGTTTATTAAATAGTCTTTCTATCAAGCTACTGCATAAGCTCACTCATAATTTCATAAAAACTTCCACAAATAGCTTCCGTATATACAACAAATACATTATTTAAAACAAATGTGTAATTTGAGTTTTGTACAAAACGAAAATTGGGCCAATAAAAAGCGAAAATTGAATTGAACAAAAACGAAAATTGGACCAATAAAAAGGTGAGAATTGGAATTTTATAAAAGCGAAATCCAATTTTAATTAGCGCAAATTGGTACCGGAGCTACTGTAATCGATACACTGTCATTTTATAGATGAATAAAAAAAGGGGGGGCTATTGTTCTTTAACCTTTTGCTTGAACCAATAGGATGCATTAAAATTATACTTTTTATTTGAAGAAAAAATAATGTCTGGGATGGAAAAAAGCTCCATGTTTCTAGTACCCATCTGCACCATTTATCAGTGTCAGGGGGGAAGAAGGTACCTCGGAGCCAATCCTTGTAGTCAATCGCCTTGCTCTTTCCCTTGCGATTAAAGTGCGAGTCGTAGGATCTGTCGTCAGTCCGATTCAATTGTTGGGAAAGCTTGATTGTAGATGTGCGGATCAGCTCCAGAGTTGCAAACCATGAATCAGCGTCTTTGGCGAAAAGCTTGGGGCTGGAAGGCAATGAGAGGCTAGTTTCCTTCCAGAGACAGTATAGACCACGATCGCATAAGGAGAGGACTTTGACATCGCATTGGTTCTGACAGACTTGGAGCATGAGGACCATATCTGTTTTTGGATCGAAGCTAGCAGCATGTCGCACAATATGATCAAGGATGCCTTTGCTTTCGATAGCCAGTTTCAGATGATCATTGTTGGTCTTCTGGTTTTGTAGATATCGGGCTGCCTCTACGTCCATAACATCAACCTTCTGTGTATTTATTATAGCAATGACTCGACAATAGATCTTGTAATCTTTGTGGTGTGCCTTGGACTCTCCCCATCTGCACTTGACGTTATCCTGGCTGTCAGGAAAGAGAGCCTCAAAGACCTCCGTCCAGAGCTTGACCAGACCGTCCAGCTCAGTGTTATTCTTTATGTTGTTATTCAGAGAGCTGCGCCGATGACGATAAATGTTTATGATGTGAGCGTAGATGTTGAAGATGTGTTCCTTGTCACTGTTCAAAGCAGCAGATTCAGAGTTTCTTGCGCTTTGGTAGGCTTTGTCAAGGTCTGCGTTCTTCATTGCTTTGTTGATATTTTAAAAAAGTGGCTTGAACACTTGCTTGTTGCACTTGATGCTGAACTGGTACTTGTTTTTCATCATGGCCCATTCTTCGTCACTGAAAAACCTGCGCTGTGAATCTGCGGATTCATCTGATAAATCTATGATACTGTTGAGACAAAGACCTGCAACGTGTTTTTGCTTGTTGTTGAGTTCTTTGTATCGTCCTACTAAAGCTTCGCCATGTCGTTTGATCGTTGTGCCCACCGAAACACCATCGAACAAAAGACTATCAGCTTCTATCTAGTTTTGAATGTTAGAGTATATGAAGCGACATAATGTTATTTTATCACCCTTACCTTGGGAGTCTCTGCTTTGTGTTTCATGCGCGTTTCATGCATGTTTCATGCGCGTGATATTCGATACTTTTCTTTGCATTGGCGATGAGACGGCCAAAAGACGACTTGATGCAGCAGCGTCCAATTCAGCATGGAAGAGGTTTGTATTCAGTTGGTTTCTGACTTTGTTGCGCATTTCCCAATAGGCCAAAGCCTCATCAGTGTTGAGTACCTCGTAGTTATACTGCTTCACATTTTTGCACCATTTCTTGACAGCCTCAGGGCACGGTTCCTTGGTGGGGAGCGAATCAATGGTTGTTTCAAATTGGTAGGTTGCAAGATCTCTGCTTAGATCTAAACACGTAGACTCCAGAAACCTTACTCCATCAAAGCTTTGATAATGAGATAATATATACGACTCCATAGTATGATACTAAAGAGTATCTTAATATATATAAAATCCTTCAAAGATACGAATTAAAAATCAACCTAAGTTATGTGATTTAGGTCTTATGCGACTGAGCCAAACCTTTAGAGAAGTATAAGTTGCAAAATCTACGACTGAGCTAATCACGGAACGGTGCCCCCCTTTAGGGGGGACTGGAGCGAAGCTCCTGGTTGCAATGATAAAATGTGAAAAATGCTTTTGTACGGGGAGCTTAAAATATTGGGTATTATATAATAATATTCTCAATGCTTGCATCATCATTTCATTCGGGAAGGCAAAAAAGCTTCTTGATAAGAACATTTCCCATGTTTTGGCTTACAACGCTCTTCTGCAACCATG
This sequence comes from Phycomyces nitens, assembly GCA_022702545.1. Classification (NCBI taxonomy): domain Eukaryota; kingdom Fungi; phylum Mucoromycota; class Mucoromycetes; order Mucorales; family Phycomycetaceae; genus Phycomyces; species Phycomyces nitens. Next base: position 1,475,774 of record JAHRBC010000001.1, read on the forward strand.
GAAACGTATGATTTTGTTACAGTTGCGTGTGGAGGGACATCTTCTAGTGCGCTAGTGGTATGTGTCTAATTTGAAGGGAATTATGGCTCGATCTGCTCGAATGGTTTCGCCCATCAAGTCTTTCAGCCTCGTCTGCCTTCTGGATAAACAAATGTAACTTGGGGATGTCAGTTTTACATTGGATGGTGCTACAGACGTTGCAAATACTTCAAGGACCTTCAATGGAGGACTGAACCGATTGATATCTCGACTTCGAGTACGGTGTCAACTATTATCAACTGTGCTGCTCTTTGATCACTCATTTGTAACATTGTGGTTGGCTCCTCCGCTTTCAATCAAGGCCACGACCATTAAAGTATTCTGCAAGTCGCTTCATTGGAATAATTTTACTCTTGGAATTGGAATCACAGTATTGTACCCATGTATTTTACTAACAGTTCTATCTCGCTACACTTGATACGAAATGCCAATCAGACGAATCTGGAGATGGATTATGCCACCAATTGCGTATTCGTGGACGAAGCTGGATTCAACATGCACCTTCGAAGAAACTTTGGACGATCAATCAAGGGAACCCCTGCTAAGCAAGTTGTCCCTTCAAACAGAGGTGTATCCATATCCATTATCGGTGCCATATGCGAGCTTGGTGTTATCGATCTGACGTTAGGAAAACCAACGCCGGTAACAAAAAAAAGTCTACCAAGGGCAAGAAGAAACGGAAGAGAAATGAAGATTCTGCAGAGGAAGCAGTTGAAGCATTTGAGGAGGTTAATGGAAGGATAGGCGCTAGAGCTATTCACTTTCTAGAGTTCCTCGATGGCGTCTTGACATCTCTGGATCAGAATGGCATGACCGGCAGATACATCATAATGGACAACGCAGCCATACACAAGACGGATGAAATTCGAAATTACATCCAAGAAAGAGGATACAAAGCAGCATACCTACCCCCATATTCCCCGTTCCTCAATCCTATTGAGGAATTCTGGGCTAAGATGAAAGCTGGTGTCAGATGAGATTGCTTGACAGTCAAAGATAATCTTAGTGAAAGGATCACAGAGGCAGCAAAACTAGTTACAATCGAAGACTGTCAGGGTTATATCAGGCACTCCATGTCTTTCTTCGACAAATGTCTAGCTGGTGAACTAAATCTTTAACTCACAAATCAATAAAAACTCGATAAACAAATATTTCTTCCAGTACGAAAATTGATATCTCGAAGCCCAAAATGAAAAAAAAAATAGTGCGCAAAATCATTTACAAAACACTGTAATACATTTAACTAATTTTAAAGTAATAGTATTCCAATGTCCTAATATCAAGACTAGTGTATAACATCTCTCGTATAACTTGGCCACATATTACTAACATGATGAGCAATAATCTTGAGATTAAGATAATCCAGGAAGACAAGTCTATATTCCATACTTTTAAAAAATTGATATGGCAAACTGGCTATAATCTCTCTTCTGTTCGGATCCTTGGACTTTCACCTAGTTGAAAATCCATATCTAAAAGAGATAAACATGGAGCTTGTACCAGATACTAATTTCTTCTTCTTAAAGAATAAGGGACCGATCTTACTAGATCCCAAGATCCTTGAGCATCTGTAGCAAGATAGATACAGAATACATCACGAACTAGTAAGTTATTAACTGACAAGAATATGATAGTCTATTGTTACTATTAAATATATTTATATTTATATAAAAATTGCTATAAAATAAATAATTTTTATCCAATAAACATATGAATGAGCTATAATATAAATAATAAGAACCAATGGAATGTAATATCATAGCCAAGTTAAATCCATAATGTCCAATTAAAAATGTTAAATAGCCAAGGATTACATAAATTTGAACCAATGGAAAAGGTTGTATACAATCTAGGATCTAATAAAGCGGAGATATTTAATAGTCCATAAATGTAATTTGTTTAATGGGTGCGGTTTACTGTAAACCGCACCCAGAACCGCACTTTTTTTCGTAGTGTATAAGCATAAAGACTACCTCTGTAATGTTGGGCGATGTGCGGATCTTTGATACACAATGCGGTATGAGCTGCTGGTCCGCTGTGATGGAGGAGAGTTATAGGCAAAGGTGTGAGAGGATTTTGGGGATGAGGTACGCCGTGGGTTGCCACAGCGAAGTAAAAGAAGAAAGTGGATAGGGTAGTTCTCTCAACGATTCGGACAATACGAAATGGCCAAAACGACCTATGTTCCCTACGACAAATATAGACTTAATGGAAAAAGAATCTGTTTTATTCAAAGTGGTAGATAATGGGATTATAATACCCGTCTCTAATGTAGTACTATATTGTGAAAGAAAGGATCGTACACGATCCTCGAGCACGTCCTTCAGCCAGATTGAACGGAATGAGTGGCCAGCCTGGACAACGTCGCACCTCGAGATTGAAGGCAATATATAATTATTATAAGTAGAATTAGTCCCATAAGACCTGCAAGGAAACCCCCATATTTCTATTTTCTTTATTTTAGATATTAAACGGAAACTAGCTACAAAGAATATGTGACATAAAATGCACAGATTTTCTCCTTGGGAGTCATGATCCAACTCTGAATTATATACAGTCTGTTGTGATGGAATATATTGAAATGTAGAAACATACAACTGTCATTTCCATTGTAATTGTCAGGTTATTGCCATGTTAAACTTTGGAAAATGATCCAGTCTTAGAAAACTCAATTATACTTTTAAATATATCTAATAGCACATGTCTAATAATGTCGACTTGAATCTATCAAAGAATTAGATACAGATCCAACATCTTTAACCTTTACCCATTTTTATGTAATTTGGGCCATATTGATCAAGAACAATTTCTTGGCCGTTTACAAATCCACGACAAATGTAGATAATCTGTATCCTCAACCTTCCAACCATTTTAAAAATACAGAAAAAAATAACAATTGATAAAATATAATCTAAAAAACAACCATCTCTTTTGTTTTGGTATCAGGATACATTCTGTGTATACACCTTTAAAGTGTATCAAACAATATACATAACATAATTTCTTATGAGTACTAGGAGTTGGGGTAAATAAAGCTATAGAACTGCCTTTAGCTCATTTGTTTCCCCCTTTGCCCTTCAAATTCTGAACTATACACTTGCTCTTTTTAACTATCAAAAATCCACTCAAATCAAGATATTATGTAAACAGGGCTATGGCAATTCGCCCTCTTCCATATCTATTAGCCTCCGTTTAGGCGTAGTAGTTGGATTTACATCTTCATCATCGTCTACGATAAAGATGAAGCCATTGTCTTCCATCGTGTCGACAGATCTCTTTCTGCTCTTGCCGATCAAAGAAACACGCAGTGGCTCGTCGTGTTCGTTTTCGCCCGCAAGTTTGTCGCTGAACCCAGACTTGTACCATTTGGCATAGGTGCCTTCTGATTTTTTTGCTTTCCGTGCGTCAAAGAGGCTGATATTGATTGGGGCATCGTTTTCGGCTGGTGGATCGCTCACATAATCCTCTAGCCATTCCCATGGTTTTGAATGCTCCATGCAATTCTCCAAATGCTGTTGCTGTTGTTGTGGAGTAATATTTGATGACTGTGATCCAATTAAGGAAGATGCTAGTCGAGTGCTGGTGATATATATATTATGTGTCAAGAATGGTAAGATGCGTTTAACTCGACTGAGAAACATTGATGGAAGAAAGGCGAGTTCTCCGTTCATAGACTAATAAACACACAAGTTAATTATATTTCACAAGACAAATCAACCGTCTTTTAGATACTTACCGAAAGGTGAACCAGGTTTGGTTTTCGTAATTCTCTTGGTACCTCTAATATAGTACAATAAGATATTGTTCAAGTACAGCTAATGTTTTTTCTTACCATCAATCAATAGAGATACAAGATCAAGAACAAATTCAAAAAATTTCTCTTGGCTCCCATTACCGTGAACAAGTGGGTTCTAAGAAAATAATCCAAGCTAGGTGTTATTTTCACGGTCGATTTAATAGACGTAGATAAATATGTACTTACCCCCAGTAATGAAACCAAGACCTTGACCCATTCCAAGATATCGCACTCTTCTGCTTTTGGATATTCCCATATCAAAGCCGCAAATGGCACAACGAGTTTTAGACGGACAAGCAAGCTACAAAACCCAAAGGTAAATAAGCATTACAATGCAATTTACATGTTAATGCTCATATAAACATACCTGGTCCGAATATCTTGTAACATTATATCTATTTCTTGGGTATCTCGAGAACTTCCTGAAATTCCATCGTTCATTAATAGGGAGATTGCATTATCCTACACAAAAAGACTCTATAAGACATTCATTCCAAATATATTTCTTTTCTGTTTTAATCAAATACTTGCCACATTGTTCTTTACATGGTTCATTGCTCGAATAGCGTTGCTATATGACACATGTGCTCCTTCCATAACTTTGTAGACATTGGCAGCGTCCTTGTATCGTTTGATTTGGACATGAAGTGATTTTAAAAGTTCAATCTTCTTTGAGGTTGTCCATACGTCTTCAGCAATCATATGCTGCATGATATTTAAAAATGCGTGGCTACGGCGAGAGAACTTGTCAGACTCAAAAGTGTTTGGAGTACATCCTTCTGTTGTCAAAAGCAATACATTTTCCGGAAATGCAGCTCCCTCACAACCTTCTAGTAGACGAACACCATGGGAAAGGAGTTCCGAGAGGACTGGCTCGCGTATTCCATTCAACATGTTTTTAAGAAAAGTAAATCGTCGTTGGGATTTTTGTTTTCGATCATTATTGTCATCTGAGAGAGCCATGTTGAAAGAAAACTCGACAAAGAGTGCAAGTTCTTCATTCGTACTTGCCGGTGAACCACGGAAGCTTGAATCCATACCAGAAGAGATCGCCAAAGTTGTAGTACTGTCGTCTCCAAGAATATGAGGGTTGTTGGGATTAGAACTGCCGTCAGAAAGTAGAATATTGTCTAGTAATAGGTTGACTTGGACACGGCAAAGTTCTTCATTCCACTGGCTCACGTTCATGAATATATGACTAAGCTTGTCAACAAAACTGGGAGTCAGGTCGTGGGCAATTCCTTGCCGTTCAAAGCAAGGGTTTCCACCGATAAGCTCATCCACAATCGAGAGCATCTTCTTCTTTGTCTTTCTTTCGTTTGCACCACCGACATCTTGTGTTGCGAACCGCTGATAGACGCCGTCGAGGTCGCGAATACAGGCTTGTCTGAAACGTTCTACCTTTAGTAGATCTGCTCTCAACATTACCAATTCTCGCAAGAGTGTACTACTCAATGGTAAATTTGCACCAATAATCACAAGATATTCCATCAGACCAAACAGCGGTTCAATCTTGTCTAATCCACTCGTGAGATAGGTTTGTCTGGAGGTTTCTAATCGGAATATATCCTCAATTCGCAACATCCAAGGTTGTGATGTATTTGTGGAATCTTCAAAGCTAGGTTTGCATTGTTCCCGTACGACCAAAAGTCGGACAAGTGCAACAAGGTTTTTGCTAAATTGTAACACCCGATGTTCAGCTGTATCTGTACCATTTGCCTGTTGTGTTTCTTGACTGATGTGTCTGAACCATGGGATAGCAAAGTCTTTGAGAACAATCTCAAGGCTAACACTGCCATGCACAACAAGAAGGGTAATAAATAAGGGAACCCATGAATGTTCTTGGTTCATTTCGTCAATTAAGATCGTTCCAGACATGGTGGTCGGACTGCATTGTTGAGAGAGCCAGTTGGCAATAGCTTCGTCTAATTCTCCCGTAATCGTTACTTGATTAGATATTTCTTCCATAAGACTAGCAAAGGCAGAAACAATCTGGTAAAACTCAAAGGAGCGGGCGAAAGCGTCTTGTGTGTGTTGATAGGTTTCTTTTCCTGGTGTTTTTGAAATTCCCAGATCTATTCGTCGTTCTGCTCCAATTGGACTCATGACTTCGACGATTCCCTGGAGGATGAGACCAATCCAACCTGGTGTGCCTTGGTAGCGCACACAAAGAGAATCTGCAACGCTTTGAATATTAGTGGTTGAATGATCCTGGATTATTTGTGCAAGTTCGGTAGTGATTGGTAATGGGTTGCTACGATGTCTTGTCATGAATTTTGGCTATAACATAAAAGATGTCAACTAAAGATATCAAGGTCATTATCCTTACCTTGGTCTGTAGATCATTCTGCAGCTGTGCACGTCTTTCATCTGATATTCGGTAGCCCTCCTGTACAAGTTGGACAATATACATCATAATACAGCGTTCACGAACGCCACGGCTTTGCAGATCTTGATGCTAAACAATTATTTACATGTGAGACATTTGAATAATAAACTATATTCCTAGCCGAAAATACCTTTTCCCACAGTGCCTCTGCTACCTGGTTACTATAATTTGAAAGTTTCCATATGTTGGCGTATTTACGAAGGGAGTCTATAATATACAGATACAACGCGCGCTCGTTTGTCTTTTTGAGCACCCATAGGGAAATCTGGACAATGTTTGTGTAGTCCTTTGCGCTCTCGAGGATTTTGATGATTGTTATATACTGTCTTGTATTTAAAAGACATGAGCCAGGAGTAGTCATCACTCTCCAGTTGTCTTCACCGATTCTTTAAAGCATTTAAAACATAATTAGGCATTGTTTTCATGTTTTCATATACATACTGTATACTTTTCACGACAAAGCGCATAACTTGGTCCATTAGCCAGTCGCAGAATAACTGAACAACGTAACGAGTAGAATTTTGCATTGTCTGTGCCAATTCTTCAAGATATTTATCCAAAAAGGTGATATCGAATGAAGCAAGACTATCGCTCGGCTCAGGGTTAGTCATCTCTCGTGAATTCTCTCCAAAAAGAAATGCTTCATCTTCCATGTTTCCCGTCATGGTCAACTTGGCTAACCGCTTCAAATGGATCAAAGCGTTCTTTTCTTGGGAATCAGCATTGGTATTCCGTACCCCGTATATTGCAACTCTTCTCTGGTGTACAAGTCCGGCTGGTGGAGGTGCAAGTAAAGGAAATGAAGCCAGGTAATGCAGGCTTTGTTGAATCGATCTCTTGTGTCGTTGGCTGGGTTCCAGTTCTCCACGAGCAATAAGGCGTAGCAGATACTTTTGATAAGAAAACAATTGAAGTCTTATCAGAGTCCCAAAGAGCAGTATTATAGGAGTATTCGCTAATAATAATAATAATAATAATAATAATAATAAAAACGTATTAGTTGATTCGAATGTCTATGGCTATCCAAAAATCATTTACCCTCGAGAGTATGATCTTCGGTTGTGTCCATATCATCACTGCCCTGGGCTTCTGATTCATCCAAGATGGACTCTTCATCCAAGAAACCTATAAGAGAATCTTGTAGCATCGTCTTGCGTTCAATTGATTTCGTAGAATCTCTCCAGTATAATAGGATTGATGAAATTAGATAAGAACGCCAGTCTCCAAAACGAGCATCGCTTGTGGCCCATTGACACATTGTTTTTATGATATGAACAAATGCCTGTTGTTCAATATCGCCAGTGCCGAATATTGCTTTTGCTGCTGATTTTGCCGTCTTTCCGTTTACTGACATCCAGCCATTCTGATCGATCAAGAGGCCTGAATGACTACCGATATGTCTTCCAATGTTGTCTAATACATGTACAACATGCTCTCCGTCTCTTACTTCCGTTAAATTTTGCGTCGCCATTTTCTTATCCTCTCGTGAATTTCCGTCTTGTTTTAGCCTGTTCTCTTCAGCAGTTCCACAGAATACTTCGTTTCTTGACTTTACAATAGCCCAGTATTTCTTCATTGTGCTACACACTTCAGGTATAGTTTGGAGAGCACTTTCACTATTATCTTCTCCTAAAATACCGTCGAATACATCTCTATATTGATGATAGAGCTTTGGGATAACAAATACGTCTGGTGTTGAGAGAAACAACGACTAGAGAAACATGTGAATATCAATTGCTTTCATAACTAGTCCAAATATTCGTTCCCAAGAAAAATACCTGTAGCATTTGCTTAATCTCCTTTTGAAGACCACAGTAGATCCAATAAGCCTTGTCTCCGTGTATCTGAGCCGTGTGATTTTGGAGCTTGGGGGAAATAATGTCAAGACCAATAGTTTAAAGCCATCTAGAGAACCTAATAGACTTACTGCATTGTATGTTTTTATCAATGTCTCAATCAACAGCTTCATCAATGTTCTGTTTCGCCTGTACTCATCCACATAGTCCTGTACTAGACCAGTCAATATAAGCCACATAACTTCAAATGATCCACTGGCGAGTAATGCGTCAAGAGAAGATCTCAAAAATGTTCGTTGATCCAATAAACCCTCGCAATATTGCCACCTTGTTAACCGTGTGCTGTATAACCAGCGCTGTTCAAATCGCGCACGGTTTTCGGGTGATGCCCAAGGCTTTGTCGAACTATCATAATGGTTGAGTGTGTTGTTGTGCCCCTTGTGGCCTCGCGCATTAGTGTTGCTGTTGTGGGGTGTCGCATTCATTGCCGTCAGTTCGCTCAATTGCTTCTTTAGATGACTAATGACAACAATAGTCCACTGGTTGGCTTGGGAAACCGGTGTATTTGTGTTATTTGCATTACGCTGGGTCTAAACAGCACACGCACAGAAATATATCTGTGGGTTAGAGAAAATAGACAAAAAAGTAGTTTTAGAGGCTTACCATTTCAGAGAGACCAACAATCTTGATAAACCAAGACGCTCGCAAGAATGGTACTTGTCTTATCGCCAGTGTTTCCAATAGCTTCTCTCCTTTGAAGCCATGCGGCACATTGCGAGCCATTTTGTGCAGAGGTGTAGATCCGAGGGCCAACTCTTGCATCCAAGTGTCTTTTTTATTGTCTGTCAAGGTGGATCGTAATGGAGGCTTAAAGGAAGTATTTCTATCAGATCAAACTATACATATTAACAAATAATGAACCAGGGCAATAAGCCTAGAAATGATACGCACCCTGTCACCTTGGCTGCCTTTCGCTTCCTCTTTAATACTTCGACCATAAAGCTCCCAAGCTCATTCATCAAACGCTGGTCGTCTTGAAGTTTGCCATACACGATATCATGTGCACAGGTGTGTTCGTTCTAAGGGTTTTCAAGTACGTATTGTATTAAGTACGGCTTATCCAGTGCCTTTATTCATTTCTTTGGCGATTTACATCAGAAACTTACAGAGACTATTAGACGATCAGTAAAGCCATTCCGCATGTTTGATTCTGTCAAAACATCCTCGTCCTGAGACGAGCGTTGGGGAAATATTCCGGGATAACCAAGTTGGGTCATTGTCTTGGATAGCGGTTGTAATCGTGGGGGTGGTTTTAAAGTATATTTCTTGAGTTGTGTATTGTGGGTGACATGTTTGGCCATGTTAGGAGAGGGATGACCAGGTGAGGATGAGCTGGAATAAGGTGAGGCCATTGAAGATGCATTATTGTAGACAGCCGATGGGACTGATGAGTGGCCAATTCCCTGAGCATTGTTTTGAGAATTAAAAGGTATGTTGAGGTTGTGATTGACGGAATTGATGGGCTGATTCGATGGATTGTATCGCGCGTAGGGTGCTACGGGGTGGGTATTGTTGTTATTATTAGAATCCTTGCTATTCCTCGAATTTGGCTTGTGTTTTTTTATAAAAAAATAGAATAACGTTAATACCTTGATGTCTGCCTGACATCCTGAGGGTATCTAAACTGCTCAGGAATATTAAAGGAGCCAAGTAGCCGTGACAAGCAAAAAGAAAAAGATTAGAAGAAGAGGAAAGAGAAAGAGAGGAAGAAAGACCAACACAACCGGGAATTCCTATGCCCGCCACAAGGTTATGGACTGCCAACTTGGCCAATAGCCGAAAAAAAACATAGCCACTTGAATTCGCTTTATCTTTTGCAGCAAGACCATCGTCCTTACAAGCAGTCTGGGCAAATGAGAAAAGAAAGGCACGATACTCTTTTAAACAAGTGTCTGTTCAAAATCAAGCTCTTGTATACCAAATATACACAGCAAAACCAGGGCGTGGGTTTTATGGTTCTTGTAAAATCTTGCTTTTTTTTCAATATATATATATATATATATATATATATTTGTAATTCTGCTTTTGTAAACATTTGCGCTGTCTTGTTGCCTAATATAGCAATACCACCAAATGATATTTGCGTCGACGAGTATCAAGACGCAAAAAATAGATTATTGTTTGTCTTGACCAATCATATCTGCTGTACCTACAAAATACGCGTTTAGTTGCGGCTCGTGACACCAAAACTCCCTTTTTCTTCTTCTCTCCTTCTTATTGTTACTGTGCTTCCACTCTCAATTTGCCATGGCTCTTGCAATTAAGCTACTGGAACCCAATGGATCTGTCACCCCTCACCCCTCACCCCTCACTATCATAACCTACCAACGCTGTAGCTTCCTCGTATCTGTCTGCTGTTATATGCGACGCTTCTACCTTACCCAAGAAACAATCCTTTAACCTCCTTGGCCATAAGCTTTTCTTTGACCTCCCGTATATTGTGTGTAGGCTCTTCCATATTCTCGGTTTTCTGCGATATATCCGCTGAATTTTTGACCTTGTTTGTTGGCTTCTGGGCACCACTTGTTGAACCATTTCCCAGAAGAACCAATTTAGGTATCACACTCCCCTCCCGTTCTGCTCCCACTAATTCCATCTAGTGAATAAAGCGGGCTATAAACGTGTCTGCAAAGAACCCATCTCTGTCAATGGTACCGTCTTTGCCGCCTCTTGTTCTGTACCTGTTGGCACTTCCCTACTCCATTTATCGCTGACAAAAATCCTGGGGACCCTCTCTACTTTATCCACACCACCAAACTTGTAAGGTGTCTCTCCCCCCTATGACACCGTGCACGAGATAGCGATCTACGAGACATTTGATTTCTTTGACTAATCCGGTTATGTTACCCTTGAACACCTACCCAACGATGCTGGCACCCTCCGCAACCTTACATATCAGATCCCGTACAATGAGAACTGCACCATTCTCAGCACATGGTCTCGAATGGGATCATACTGCACATACTGCGAGCAATACGGTACAAGATGTTGATGCTTGCCCTGACAGACCTCGTGAAACCCTCGAGTGCTTTGGATACAGCTAAAAAGGATATCAAGTTGCCTGTCCACACACTTTGGAACACATCAAGCAATCCAAAAACAGCAATAAACGCACACGCCGCCCCCACACAGAGGTGTCACAAGATCACACAAAGGCCGATCTGCCTCGTCTGAAAATGTCCACCTTTGTCTCTCACGCAGGAGCTGCCTCTGCCTCTGCCTCTGCTTGTGCTTGTGCTTCTGCTTGTGCTTGTGCTTCTGCCTCCCGCCATAACCATGTCAGCAAAGTTGGGTTACCCCAGCCCAAGCCCCATAGCAACGATTGCACACCCGCCGACCTGGCCATCATTGTCATTCAATATATCAAACTCCCTTTACGATTTCTCCATGGAAATGGAGTCTGACACTCTTGACAATGAGTCAAAAACATGACCGAGAAATCCACATTGGCTGCGACCACCATAAAGATGTTCGCCAAAGACCCTAGGTCTCTTGGTACCCACTTCCCCTCCACCCAACAGCCCCACAATCATCCATGATTGCCAATAAGCCCTCGACGCAGAGACCAACGCCACCCAATGATAAAAACCACGACTATGGTTTGTAGAAGTCTCTCAAAAGTGGCACACCCCAAATCCCGTTCCCTTTTTTTTAATACGCCATCTATGCTCTCAGGGCATCGATATCTTAGCCCTGCATGAAACTCATGCCTCTTCAAGATACCTTTGATCAACAATTCCAAACATTCTCTTTCTTATGGTGTCCACACTATGGGGTAGTATTCCTCTCTCTTCACATCACACTGACTCATTATTTAGTCTTTGTGGCCAATGCATAACAACCATTGTCCATGTCGATAACCACTTTTCTCCATTTCGGAAATGTACTCTATTGTCCTGCCCCTCATTATTATCCTCGCTATGGCTTTCTCTTTTTTTTGTACTTTCCTCTCCTGCCCTTCTCCCATCCAACCCTTTGAATTTTATTTTGCTGGTATATCTTGGCCACACCCTTCCCTCGCCATCAACTACCGATCGACGTACACCGTTGGAGTGGATCCAGTTTCTCAACAACCATTTGATTGACTGTGTCACAACTTCTATTCAGCCGCCACAATTGATTTTTGTTTACATTTATAGAAAATCAAGGTTTGCTTCATCCTAAAAAAGCAAGTTTTACTTTATTGTAACTCAAATATCCTATAAAGGTAATATATATTTTTTTAGCTCGACTAAATTTTGAAAGATTTTCGGCTTTTGGTAACAAAACGGTCTATATTATTCGTTGTGGTTGTCCCTAAATTTACCAGTTGTTTCCCGTGCATATACAAAACAATTGTCCTAAAGTATGAGCAAGGCCTCAAAATCTATTGAACCTATGGAGGGTGCAAATGCTTATCGAAAACCCTCTCAAATTTCAGGATGTGATCAAGGCTATCTTAATTTACATATTTGGTCGTAAAATGCATCAATTTAACTGGTACCAAATCAGATTGTCCATAGCAATTCAAAGATCTCTGTCTGTCTGTCTCTTGCAGATACCTTGTTTTCGGAAAATTTACAGTGACGTGAGAAAATAAAATGTGTTTCTACGTCATCAATGCAATATATCAACCAACTTTGTCCATCAGCAAAAGAAGAGAGCAACCTTGGCAATGAACAAAGAGAATCCCCTAGGCCAGTCCTCTAGAGGATCAAAGGCCACCAAAAACTCCACCAAGAGCACCGGTCTAGTCTATGATAACGCCGCTGTGGGACACCAACTTAGCGCCGACCGCAATGGCATGTTGGCTCCAGGTATGTTTTTTTTCTTCTTCTTCTTCTCCAAACTAGATCGCAACAAAGCAGAATGAGCAGTTGACCGAGAAATACCCACAAACTGCTCTCAAAAGATGTCTCGAGAGTTTTGATGATCTATACTGGCGGCACCATTGGAATGAAGCATACACCTGAGCACGGCTATATCCCAGTAAGTCCGAAATTTTATCTTTTTGATTTCATTCTCTAGTGAGCACTATGAAACTTCAATTGCAATTGTAGTATTCTAGTATGGCTTATAGATCGATTCATGTTAAATAGGTTCCCGACTACTTTACAAAAAGTCTGGCGAGCTATGGCCGTTTCCATGATCAAAAGAAAGACCAAGGATCCGGAAGCCTGTCTCGCTCCTCGTCTTCTGACAGTCTTGACAGCCTTCATTTGGAAACAAATGAACCTACACCGACCTTGGATGTAACAAATCCAGTACGCATCGTCTCTTCTAGTGGACCATCGGCTGGAAAAGAGACCATCATTCAGCTTCCCAGTCTAATAACTCCTGTCAGTCTTTATGGAAAGCGTATCAGGTACTTTTTTGTAATAATACCCAATATCAGGAATACCAACAGTCTATATTTTTTTCTCTCTCGCTCATCGAATTAGGTATTCAATTCTCGAGTATGACCCTCTTCTTGATTCGTGCAACATGACAATGTCAGGTAAGTTGTTACACTCTTATTCTGAAAATTACTGATTTACTTTCAGATTGGGTACGAATCGTAAGAGACATTGAAGGCAACTATCAGTTTTATGATTCGTTTATCGTTCTACATGGCACAGACACAATGGCCTATACGGCAAGTGCCCTGAGTTTCATGCTAGAAGATCTAGGGTAAATATACAGAATATTAAGCTTAATCACCAACAACCACAAGGAAACTCATGACTCATGGCTGGTCCAGCAAGACTGTCATCATCACTGGTTCACAGGTACCATTGAGTGAAGTACGAAACGATGCTGTCGAGAATCTCTTGGGCGCACTCACTATTGCAGGACACTTTGTTATCCCTGAAGTTGGATTGTACTTTGGACAAAAGTTGTACAGAGGAAACAGGACCAGCAAGCAAAGTGCTGTTGATTTTGATGCGTTTGATTCTCCAAACATGGCTTCTCTCATAGACGTTGGGATCAATATCGGTAAAGACTCTGTTTTTTTTTAAAAAAAAAAAACCATCGTAGCTTGACAATAGAAACATGTCCTAAAACTGTTGTTGGATAATTAGATGTAAAGTGGCCACTCGTTCTTCGCCCCATGCAAATCGCCAAATTCCAGGCCCACAAGATATTGAACCCAAATGTTGCTTCTCTTCGGCTTTTTCCAGGTATCAATGCGATCACCATTCGAACATTCTTGGCCCCGCCTATCCAGGGTGCTGTCTTGGAAACGTATGGTGCAGGAAATGCCCCAACAAGAGATGATCTTTTGGCTGCTTTAAAAGAAGCTTCTGACAGAGGCGTTGTCATTGTAAACTGCACTCAATGTCGCAAAGGTCTCGTCACAGATTCATACGCAACCGGAAAGCAGCTTTCTCTAGTTGGTGTTGTAGCAGGAGCAGACATGACACCAGAATGTGCCCTGACAAAGCTATCATACTTGCTTGGAAAGCATCCTGAAAACCCACATATAGTCAGACAATTGATGACAAGAAACTTGCGAGGAGAACTGACCGTACGCTCCGTCCAACAGCGATTCAGTGCAATGAATAACCGGGCAAACCTATTGACGGATATTCTTCTCAATGAATCTATCCGCAGAAATCTAAGCGGAAAGAGACACCCAGAAGACTTGTCCGAGGTGCCTATGAATGATCCAAACATGTCGGTTGAAGAGCAGCTTTTAGCAGAAAAGGCACTTGGTCCCATTATGATGTGTTCTTCTGCAGAAGCAAACGATCTCGATAGCATGAAACTTATCCTGGAGAACATGAGTGGAGAGTTCAACTGGAACTGCATAGACTATGATGGACGCACCCCCCTTCATTTGGCTTCTCGACAGGGTCATTTGGCTGTAGTAGAATATCTACTTCTCCATGGTGCCTCAATTCATGTACGAGACAGATCTGGTCATACTCCTCTATATTATGCACTAATCGGAAAGCGTGTCGAGGTTGTCTCTATGTTGAGAAAGGCGGGTGCTCACTTTGCAGAGTGTGAAGTCCATGATTTTGGGCCATTGTGGCTTAGATATGTCAGTAATGACGATATCAAGATGGTCAGGCTAGCTTTAGATGCTGGTTGGGCAATCAACTGGTTTGAACCAGTAGAAGGGCGTAATGCCCTTGAGGCAGCTGTTTGTGAGGGTCGATTGGCCATGGTGAAACTGCTTTTAGGATACTCGGATATCGATCTTCATCATAGAGACAGATGGGGATTTAATATCCTGGACAAGGTTAACATGCTCAGGCTCTCTAACAAGAGAGGTGTTTCGAGTGTCTACCGAAATGTCTCTAATACAACCTTGGATTCTATCGAGGCTATTTTGAAGTCTAGAATTCAAAACACACATTAGAATACATAGATATATATATACTATATTGTATTGTACGTAATTAATCTACTATAGAATTTTGAAATTATTTTCAAGTAATAATAAATTGTCGCGAGTAATTAGGATAAATATTTGGTCATTATTAAATATAAATATAAATATAAAGTGTCAAAGGTTCAATTGAATGTATTCTGTACCTTTGAAACCAACAAGGGACTCTTTACTATCCAAACTTGACATGGAAGCTACACAATATTCATTTTCTCTCTTGAATCCGTAAAATTCAAATCAAACAAGGATATTTATTGTCTTGGTCAAACCGTACGGTTTTATTCACACGATACATATAGAGAGATACTCTGAAACAAGTCAAAAAAGTAGTAATGTGATCTAATCATGTTAAATTATACTATATCCTTATTTCAAACCAATATCTTTTTCAACAAGTGTAGAGGCAATTGGATGGTAGAATGACTTGTGCTTCAAGAACGTCTCTCTTGCTAGCTCGGCACCATTATCAGCACGATAAAGGAGTCGGTAAAGAGGTCTGACAAACTTCATGCGTCCTTGTTCAGACACAAATGCAACCACATGGGGATAAATGGGCTCATAGCTTGCAAGTAAACACAGCTTTTGCCAGCGGAATCGAACATCTGCGTTACGAATGGGTGTCATTTGATAAAGCTCATCCATCTTTGCAAGAGAAGCATGGGGAAGAGGCTTATCATCAGATAAACGTTCCAAAAAGACAACTAATATAATCCATGCACACATGCGCACACGCACACAAAACTCATGTTAATAATAATAAAGAAAAGTATTTGCTTTATATAATGATGATCTGTACCTTTCTGAAGCGAGCTCATCTCTTCCAAATCCGTAGATGAGAATTGAGAAAGACTGGCTTCGTCTCTTGCCTTGTCCCATCGATCAGCCAAGGTATAACACATGTCGGCAAGTGTAGTGTCAAATTGAGGGATTACGGGCGGCATTCCGGTACCCTTGAGCCAGAGATCAAAGTCAATTGTATTGAGCTTATCAACTGTTTCTTGGCCATTGTGCTCCAACATGTATTCAAACAAGTGGCTCTTCCAGTCTTGGGTTGTGATTGATTTGTGAGCAAATTTCTGGACATGAGATCTCATATATGGCTCAAACACAGAAGGTCCACCCACAACACCTTCGATATGGTAAAGCAGATTGAATCCCTTTTCTATGCAATCCAAAGGTTAGAAAGTAAGCTGGCTTGAGAAATAAACTTACCGTATGGAACAGAGCTAAAATAATCATCGGGGTTGATTCCACTGCCAAGGTCAGTGTTCAAGACTGTCGCGGGGGAGTCTTGGCCAAATAGCTCAACACTCTCTTTCAAGGCCTTCCATCCTTTTTTAAAAAATAACAATTACTAAGTATCCTATCCTAATGGCATTTTGACTATTTCGATATCGCTCTTACCAATAATAGCACTAAATTGTCTAGAGGTTTCACCATGGAGCCGCCCAATGATCTTTCTCTCCACAAAGACAGTCCATCCTTCGTTTAACCAAAAGTGTTCCTGATAAAGATTCGATAACCGGCTCAGACACTACAATACTCCAAGGCATATTTGTCTTACCCAATTACGGGTCGTCACAAGGTTTCCCATCCAACTGTGAGAGATTTCATGAGCAACAACCTGAACTGCACTCTTATCACCCGCCAATAGACTTGGAGTCAAGAAGGTCAGGCAAGGGTTCTTTGAAGAGTAATAATAAAACATTGAAATAAGTTTTTGGTTGTTTTGGACATTAAAGCTCAAGCCCATACTTCCATGCCACCATAAGGGAAAGAGGGTGGCAATACGAGCAAGTCATATCGACCCCACTCATAGGGTGTCAAGAGGCTTTCTCCAAGAGACAAGAATTTCTCGGTATCCTATTCAAATGGAAAGAATTGGCATCCTATTACATTGCTCTTGATAAACCCTTACATCAAACTCCCACGCAGCCTGATCTACCACCTCTGGCTCACACCAAACTGTACTACGAGGCCCAATTTCCCGTCCAACCAGATTTCCGGCTGCAATGGCAATAAGATATGTAGGAATCGTAGTCCGTTGCTCGAAACCATATGTCTTTAGATTGGAATCCAATGCAGATGGTTGAGATAAAGTTGACAGGGCAGACATGATTACTTGCAAGGGCGAAGTGACAGATGCAGAATACGTCAGTTTGATTGATGGCGAATCTTGGCAGGGAATAAAGGAGCGTGCATGGATCTTTATAAAGTTTAATACACACAGCCCTGGCAATCCATTTATCACCAATACTTACAGGTTCACACTGAGAGAATAGATAAGGGAGTTTCTTGCCAACTGTCTGCCTAAGCACGCGTTTAGTCTAGTTAACTTTTGCCTGCCTGCTGTTATATTTACTCGGCTGTCAGGAACTGGATGGCAGTGCACTTTTCAGTAGTGGCGTAATCGATTCTTAGCTGAAACGCCTCGCCAGCATCAACAAAGGGCTTTGGAAGATGGATAGTCAGGGCTGAGCCAAGACTGGCGTGCTGGTCGGCTAATTCATACTATGGCTTATATTAAGACACCTTTTTTTTCTGTTTAGACTATAGATCATTACGTTGAGCTCGGTTCCTTCCAGAGTAATGGTATGTATGTCGATAAAACTCGTGTCCAATACAACTCTGTCGACATTGTCCTTTAGGGTAACGAGGTCCAGGAGCACATGGCCTAGGATATTCTTGTTTTCAAAGGATATAGACCAGTTGAGATGGAGATGGGTTGTCTTGATCTCAGATAGGTTTGACTGACTGCTGGGATCTTGAATGGCAATGGACATATTATTGTTGAGGACAAGATGGTCTGTGTCACTGACAACGCCGGCCATTATTGGCGCATAAAGCCGTTTTTAGTTACATGACTGTTTTCTATTGGCTCAGAGGCCTCCAAACAGTACGGGTCAATTGAGGCTCTGGATGTAGGACCGTATTAAAATATAGTGAATTCGCATAAGTGAGTGTATTTCAAGGTATAAATTATACCCTCTCTTATCTCTGCTGTTTATATAAGCCCTTTTTATTTTTCGTCTGTTGAAATTGTAGCTGATGACTATATATCAATATAAACCTTAATTTTTGCCGACTATAAGTAGTCCGTCTCGGGAATACCAGCCATCGCTCCCCTTTCTTTTTCGCCCACTATGCCTGCCCAAGAACTCACCCAGGAAGCCAAACAGAACCTTGTCAATCTTGCTATTGAAGGTAGGCGATCTGATCTGTATTGCTGACCACAGTTCTTATTCTATTGGCTATTGGTGTTTAGCAAAGAGCAGATCATACTCTCCCTATTCAAAGTTCCGTGTTGGAGCTGCTCTTTTGACAGAAGACGGAACCCTGTTCCAAGGTAAACAAGGGATACATTTTATATGGAGAGCTAATTCGAATCTAGGTGCCAATATTGAAAACGCATCTTTTGGTAAGTAATCTATTGGGCATTTGTAGACCTCCTTGCTGACATGGGCTATAGGTGCAACTGTGTGTGCCGAGAGAACGACATATTGCAAGGCCATTGTAAGTTCATGTCGTGGAGCATCTTTTTTTTATATAAAAAAAGTATACTTATGCTGTGCACAGAGTGAAGGTCACACAAAGTTTGTAGCCCTCGCTGTCTCGTCTGACGAACAGAATTACATTTCCCCCTGTGGTATCTGCAGGCAGGTAATCATGTCCTTTATATTGACCGTAATAACCCCTCCTAATAGACAATTCATTTCCGAGTTTGGTCCTGACGATCTCCCAGTCTTACTCTCCAACACAAAGGGTGAATTCACCGAGACTACAATTGAGGGCCTCTTGCCTTTTATTTTTAGATTAGACCATTAAGTTTAATTGAATGGTTCGATTATCCCCACAAGGCTTTTATTGTTTCAAAACACCTGCAGCTCCGTGAGCAAAGAACCTGGTCACCAAATGAGTCAAGACGTCTCTCTTTTCATGAGAAGCTAGACGTTCAAAAGCAGTATACACCGAGACACCTTTTTATAATAATAATAAATAAATATAATAATAATATTAAAACTATATACAACAGTTGGACCGACTAGTCGTAGTAACCTACCTTTCTTATCCCTAATCTGGCCTAGTGTCCTGCCTGCAACTGCTCCCTAGTATAGAGTATGTCGATGGTTATTCACTGTCTAACTATAACTATGAGCCAAAAAATAATAATACTTGCCATGGCTGCACCTCCAACATTTCCAACAATAAACCCAAGCACTATTCCAGCACCCGCACCAAGAACACTCCACACATGGGAAGGGTTCTCGACTAGGCTTTGTTTTAGATATCCAAATTCAAAAAATTCTACCCAATACCTTCTGGTCGAAGCAACTCTTCAAAAACATTTGAAAACATAAGGTGGGCTTGGCGTTCACTTGTCGAAGTATCGCCATCTAAAGAAAAGGTTTGTGTATTTGGGTGCGCTTTATCATATTCGGCTCTTCTTGCTTGGTCGCCAAGGATATAGTAGGCATCAGCGATTAATTGAAAGTACTTTACGGCCTTTGAACGCTCGGTTTGACTGGCTTGATCGTCAAGGCGATCTGGATGGTGTAAAAGAGCTTGTTTCTTGTATGCTATAGTTAATCATGAATACGATTGACCAAACAAGAGATATTGATCTGACCTTGGCGAATGTCATCCTGAGTGGCATTTGTAGGAATGTCAAGAATGGTATAGTAATTTGGTATGCTAGTCATTACACTTCAAAAAAAAAAAAGGGAAAAAAGGGTTGTAAAAGTCTTGGCAAGTCACATCACTTTATATATTGAATGAAAAAAAATATAACCACATGTCAACCCCTTTATCTAAATGAAATCAATCTTCTTCTTGATGATATTCTTATTGTTTAAAGACAATGAGCAGTTTCTATTGAATTTAGATGTCTGGGTTGCCATTTATTCAGGTACACAAAAGCAGAACAATTCTACAGACGAACAACCAAGAAAATCCATTTCTCCCCAGATCATCATCACTTCCTTGAGAGAGGAAGGACGCTTTCATGTACTTTTTTTTTAACGGTACTATTTGTGTACAGCAAAGGACCGTTATGGAATGCCGAGGTTGAAAACCCTATCTTTATTCTATTCTTACCTTGTGGAAGCCAATATCGCTAGCGTACTCGCGGAAGCACTGACGGCAGATGTTGATGTTGTACTTGCGGATAAGACCAGCACGGTGAGCGCACACACGGCTATATGTTTATATATATATATATATATATTCAAATAGATATATAGATATATATATTTATACACATATATAAAAATATTTATATGTCATGTATCCAGAGGTTTATAGATATTAGTTAGAGCTATTTATCCCAAAGTAGGTGTGGTGGCTTGTGCATCGTCTTTATCCTTTTATTTCTAAAGGGGATTCTTTGTAATTCACAACGATGCTTACCACTGACGAGATCCCTTGCCGTTGGAGCGGGGGTGAGCATTCCAGACATTTGCGTGAGCCATGTTGATTGAACTTTACGAAACGGTAATGCGAAAAAGAGGAAGAGCTAATTTCTATACTCGAAGTTTTTTACAAACAATATTTGTGATGACGTGGCACTTTTTAATTGGCTCACCGCAATAAGCTGCTCGCATGGATTTTGAAGGCTGGCAAAAATAAGCTGCATAGATTGCAAAAATAAATAAATAATCACTGAAAAATATGCTTATAATCACAAGCCCATATTCAATTGAGTAGCTGTCAATTGTACTGTCTATCCTGGGCATTTCATAAACTGGCCTTTTTCAGTACGAACAATAGTCCCCCTAGTCCCCAATTGTCTTGTCATTTTTGGAGCCAGATTACTGGTGCATTTAGACTTCCAAAAGCGAGCCCTGAACGCATCAATGGTTGATTGGCTCGCTCTTTGGATTCATTTAATCTATCAGCTCTGCTTCTACTTCTTCTTCCACGCGTTTTCGGCTCATAAGATTAGAACGATGCAGGGAGCCTCGCTGCGTATCTGGCTCGGTGCACTAGTCGTATTGTGCTGTGCCTTTATGGCATCGGCCACATCTCCAACCAATGCTATTTCAAAGACAACAATTCCAATTCCTGCTCATTTCCAAAACATCAAGGTGCTTCGTATCCTTGACCTTCGCACTCCTATTGTCCATGAAGACATTGGCCTGCGTGCCAAGAACATTGGAAGCCAACCAGTTGATGAGTACTACTTTACTGTCCAGGCTCAGGACGAGGACAAAATCGCGTCTATCAATGCGTTTTTGCGTCAGGGACAAAAGACCGCCCTGTCTATTGAACAGGCCGGATTTGATTCTGAAAAGTAAGCCTATGGAACAAGCCTATTGGACCCCCTTGAGTTGACTATTGATGCATTACTACTAGAGAGCTCCAACTCTACAAGGTGACCTTTGATGCTCCTCTGCAACCAGATGAAGAGATTCGCTTTGGAATCAAGGTTGCATATACCAATGCCATCGAACCTCTCCCCAAGAAGCTCCCCCAGATTTCTCGACAGCATTTGATTTACAATGGCAATGTCTACCTCTTTTCTCCTTACCACACCGAGGAAATCAAGACAACTCTCCAGTAAGTGTTTGCAGCATATTGAATGTGGTTTCTCATCAATTGTTTCTCAGACTTCCCAATGAAAAGATCCTGTCATATACTGGAAATAATGATATGGTGGTCAAGACTGGTAACAAAATTGTCTATGGTCCATTCCAAAATATCCCTGTCGACAGCCATAATATCTTGTCTTGCCACTATGAATATCTCAAGCCTGTCCTGACCTTGACCAGTCTCCGCCGTGACTTCCAGTTGTCGCATTGGGGCGGAAATTTGGCTGTGGAGGAGCACTATGCTCTGCGTCATGATGGTGCAAAGTAAGTCAGGACTGTCCATAGGAATCCATAGGAGCTAATTGAGAGTGATTTTTGTCTCTTAGGATGGAGGAGCCCTTTAACCGTGCAAAGTACCAGCTCTCTAGATCAGTCCATCCCCAGACCAACGTACTCCAACACATTCCTCTTGAACTCCCTGCTCCTGCTCGTGACATTTATTATCGCGATGATATTGGCAATGTATCCACCTCTACTCTCACATATGGAAAATCAGCCATTGTCTTGGACATTAAGCCTCGCTACCCTCTCTATGGTGGATGGAACTACACCTGGTACCATGGCTACAACATTGAGTTGGGCTATTTTGCTCGGTACTCCAAGAGTGGAAAGTATATCCTCAATATCAACTTTGTGGAAAATATGAATGATATGTCAGCAGAAAAGGTAGAGGTCAATGTTATACTTCCAGAGGGTGCCAAGTAAGTCAAATCGTCTATAAGAACGGAACTTGGTCTCATGCAACCAATAAAATAGAAATGTAAAGGTCAATGCTCCATTCAAGCTGGATTCTATTGAGCATTCAAAGCACTTTACCAACTTTGATACCACTGGTCACCACAAGGTCACCCTAACAAAGTTTAATGTAGTTAATGAGCACTCTCAGCCAGTTCTGGTAAGAAAAAAAATAATAGTTGATAGACTTTGGCAAACAGCTTAACTGATTGAAATGTGCATTGGATGATAGATTACCTATGAATTCTCTTCAGTTCGTTACCTTCAAAAGCCATTGGCTGTATCTGCTGGCTTCCTTACTCTGTTTATTCTCAGTATAATCATCTCCAAGCTCCCTGTAGTAATTGGACAGCAAAAGGTATGCAACAGTTGGGTTTTATTGAACATTAGCACTAATCATAAACTATATACATGTTATTAGAAATCCCCATTAAAGAAAGAGTAGAATTATATAAAGACAGAAAATTAGTAGGCTTTCGTTCTCAATTATATCATCAAAAAAATCCCCCCCCTACCAATGATATATATATATAGAATAAACCTTTAATCTTCAGTATGTAAATACACTCATATCATTCATCAATTGATGATTCCAAGTCTCTGGCAAGGTTGGCGCCCTTTTAAGCAACACGAAAAGGTCCCGCCGTCTCTTTCATTCACGTGACTGTGAACTTTTTTTAGCCACTAAACTATTTTTTGCGTATTCAACCTTTGTCATTTCTACGCATTTTGTGCTTTGAAGTTGTGTTCAATCCTGGTCATTAATCCTCCAACACAATCAAAGTCATCTTCATTAACCGCACAGTAAGACATGCAGCCCAGGGTTTCCAATGACCAGATCATAGACCTCAATTTTTGATTTCTAGAAAGCATCATGGCGGACAACACAACTAAAGTTTCTATTGATACCTCTAAATTGAACCCATTGTCTCATGAGGTTATCTCTAAGCAGGCCACTATCAACATTGGTAAATATACAAGCCTTTTTATTATCCTTGTTATTTTTTCTTTTAAAAAAAAGTAAAATCGATGCTGCGGTATTCAACCGGACTGGGTCTCAACCCCCCCTGATTTTGCAAGACAGGCTTTTGAAAGATACATATACTCGGTCTCATAAGCGATTCTTGTAACAATATAGGTACCATTGGCCACGTAGCTCACGGTAAATCCACCGTAGTCAAAGCCATTTCTGGTGTCCAGGTAACCACCAACATCTCAGAGTACGCGTCTTTATGAGTGGAAGGAGGTTTATTGACCTGGTTTGGCTGCTGGTTAGACCGTTCGTTTCAAGAATGAGATGGAGAGAAATATTACCATTAAGCTTGGTTATGCAAACGCAAAGATTTACAAGTGCGAGAACGAAGCATGCCCTCGTCCCGGATGCTACAAATCATACGGTTCTTCCAAGGAAGACCACCCAATGTGTGAGCGTGTTGGTTGTGGTAGTAAGATGAAGTTGGTCAGACATGTTTCGTTTGTCGATTGCCCAGGCCACGACATTCTCATGACTACCATGTTGTCTGGTGCCGCTGTCATGGACGCAGCCCTCTTGTTGATTGCCGGAAACGAATCCTGCCCTCAGCCCCAGACCTCTGAGCATTTGGCTGCTATTGAGATTATGAAGTTGAAGCATGTCATTATCTTGCAGAACAAGGTTGATCTTGTCAAGGAAAAGGCTGCACAGGAACAGCACGAGGATATTCTTGCATTCGTAAAGGGTACTGTTGCTGATGGTGCACCAATTATCCCCATTTCTGCCCAGCTCAAGTACAACATTGATGCCATTAACGAATATATCACCAAGAAGATCCCTGTACCTGTCCGTGACTTTACTGCCGTTCCCCGTCTGATTGTCATTCGTTCTTTTGATATTAACAAGCCAGGTGCCGATGTCAACCATCTCCAGGGTGGTGTTGCTGGTGGATCTATTTTGAAGGGTGTCTTGAAGATTGGAGATGAGATTGAGGTTCGTCCTGGTGTAATTATCAAGGATCAAGAAGGCAAGATCAGAGCCAGACCCATCCTCTCCAAGATCTTGACCCTTGCTGCCGAAACAAACAAGCTCGAGTTTGCTGTTCCTGGTGGTTTGATTGGTAAGTTACTTGGAGATATGGTTTAATTGGATAATAACGGGGCTGTGTATCAGGTGTTGGTACCCAGATGGATCCTACACTCTGTCGTGGTGATCGTCTTGTTGGACAGGTTTTGGGTTATCCTGGCAGTCTTCCTTCTATCTACACTGAGCTTGAGATTTCATACTTTTTGTTGCGCCGTTTGTTGGGTGTAAAGACTGATGACAAGAAGCAGGCCAAGGTTGCTAAACTTACAAAGGGTGAATTGCTCCTTGTCAACATTGGCTCTGTTTCTACTGGTGGTCGTGTTGTCGGTGTCAAGGCTGATCTTGCAAAGATTGTCTTGACCGGACCTACCTGTACTGAAGTTGGTGACAAGGTTGCCATCTCTAGAAAGATCGAGAGACATTGGCGGTAAGTGTTTTTGTTGTTGTTGTTGAATACCTTTAAGAATTCTGCGAGTTTCTTGGTCATATACTGACTCTGATATCTTTTTGTACCTATAGTTTGATCGGTTGGGGTAAGATCAAGAGAGGAACTGTCCTGGAAGCCGAGGCAAATTAATTGAATTGTTTAAAGTATACTTGTATCAAAAGAAGAAAAAGAAAAGAAAATTGTCATTAAGAAAGAATGTCATCTCTTTAAGATCATTAATAAAGAAATAAAGCGATAGATTAAACAAATAATTAGAAATTGGCATTAGGGCACCCAAGATGCGCTTTGTCTGTATCCAGACCCCAATTTACTGATAAACCATGGGATTTCTGGTTCCAAAGATGTGTACCAACTTTTTTTTTTATGTATTTCGAGTCTTGCTGTTGCTTTTGAACACCTTGTGTTCATCATTAATATTTTGGAGCCAGAAACTAGCCTCTTTGGACCAAGGATCTGATAAATCACAATCTCAGTTTGTGTAATATTCTCTAATTGATCCTCTACTGCTTTATTGCTTTAGATTATCTAGTCAACAAGAATCAATATTCAATAGACTACTATTAATGTTTTGCAGGCTTACTGGGCAGTCTATTAAAAACGGAGTTCCTGATGAACAAGAGCCATTCCATTTATTCTCTACTTTTAATGACAAAGGTTGACACAAAGGATACAAGTAATGGGTGGAGCATCTAATGACTATACAATTGTAGTTGGTATAGGTAAATACATGTGTATTTGATATACTGCCTCGACTGAATATTTGTTTGTTTTTTTTTTTTTTTAGATTTTGGGAACAACTTTCTCTGGATATTCCTTGATGCCGTTTAATACCGATAAAGTCAATTGTTTCTAGGCATTGGTTGAGCTAAATAATCGATTTTTGCATAATTTATAGACAATTTCGGGCATGGAGAAATAAGACTGTACCCTCTACAATCTTTTATAAAAAGAACACCAATAAAGGCTTTGAATACGGAATGTTGGCTGATAGTACATTTAAAAAGGACACTGGTAACTCTTGTGGATCTAGCTTTCTGGACACTCGGTTTGAAGATCTGGTGAGACAACGGATATATAACTATCCTGAATTCAAAGAAGACGTACAAGAAATGATGCTTTATTTTGTACATTACTTAAAGGTAATAGGCCAATTAATACAACCCTAGATGCAAAGTTTAAACAGGAATAATACGATGATTTATTTCTGTAGCCTAATTTTGGCCATGACGAGAGTAAGATATCACAATGGATAAAAGCAATCAATACAGTCTATGTTGCTGGCCATCTGAATATCAGTGAAGAGCAAAACATTTCAACAGATGAAATAAAGATAAAAGTCTTTGGTCCAGTAGTAGATAAGGTGCTCAATATGACCAAAAAACAAATTGAGAAACCTGTAGATATTTGGATACCATGATTATTACTGGCGCGTTTGTACAGTCTCCATATCTTCAATAACGGATCAAGGATACCTTTGGAGATAATTCCAAGAAATTCAAGACTGTTTTTGATGGATGATCAGTGATGAAAGGAGCAACTTTGTTCTGCATGGAACCACGTATAATTACTCAAAAGATTCTACGCCGTACATATGGAATCAAGTTATAGCTGCTAGACGATATGTTTGCTAGCATGAAAACGCCTTCCATAAAGGACAAATTCCAAGTTTATATTCGTAAAGGTGACCCGATTAATAAAGACAAGTGGATATCTAGAAAGATGTATTGGAACAAAGCTAGCCTTCCAGTTGTGTGCAAGTGCTATTTAGTGCTCAATCTACATTGACTAACCACAACAATTAATATCATTATATGCGTACGATGGTGATGAGCCAGTTCCAGAATATCCTACTGTCAAAGAGATTGACATTGTGGCTATTTCCAATTCCCAATTCCCAATTCCCAATTGAAAGGAAAGCACGCTTAAACCACAAAATCTTGTCTATGCAAATAGGCTTTGGATTGGACAAGATTTGTGATCAAGGTGAATATTATAGAGTGTGTGTGTGTTTGAATATGTCACAGTCTGGGATGTTACTGGGGAAAAGATTCCCAGACATTTTATTGAATCCAACCCACCAACTTTCCTCAAGCAGAGAAGGTGGTCTTTGGTGAGTGAGGTTGTAAAGTATCTTTCTTGATTTCATAGGACCATTATATTCTATAGCAGTTGTTGTTTCTGCAAAGTCAATTATTTTTAAAAAGTTAGTCAATAGGCAAATTAATAACAGCAATAATAGTAATTGTAATAATTGTAATATTTTTAATGGATTCTTTAACGATTGTTGGTCTTGAAAAATATGATGGTTGACGAGATGTTGGATACAAATATTCTGATATTTTACATTCTTAAAAATGAAGATTCAATATCCTTTTGACACTTTAATCTAATTTTCAATGATGAAAGTATGTGCCTCTAAAGAGGTATAGATATGTAGCCCAGGTACTTCTACTTGCCCTTGGCACCCATGAAGGTGAGATGGTCGTTTTGGTGTGACTGTTAAAACATCTATCAATTTTCAACCAACCCAAAGAGTTTTTTATTTAAAAAAAAAAAGAAACTCAAAGAAACCTGAAAGGTTCTTTTTTTTTGAAAAAATTGAAGCATGGCCATTGCAGCAACATTGGCTTCTCGTGGTTTGCTTAAAGGCACATTTCGTACGGGAAGTAAGGGAATGGGACCTGTCAGAGCTACACTACACGGTAATCAAGGATGGCGACCTCAGTCATTCCACACCAGTTGTAAATGGCAACAGCAGCAGAAACAGCAGCAGCAGAAGAAGCCTCTGTGGGGTAATGATATTATAGTACACATATTCAACACCAAAAAAAAATATTAGAGAAAGTATAGAAAAACAAGCACAGGGAAATTGTCAAAATAAAAAGAATTGGATATTTACCACCTAAATATATATACATATATATATATGTATGTATGTAGGTCGACTTGTTGAGGGCTGGAATAGCACCGAGGTAAAGTGGTACCCTATCCCAGTTGGTCTCGGATTTGCTGTTATTGGTTATATTCAATATCGTCGTGTTCTCGAGAGAGAAACAAGATTGAACGCAGACACTGAGCGAAAGTATATTGCCAGTGGTCCATGGCAGGTAAAGAAGAAGAAGAAAACAATCAATTGTGTCCTCAGGCTCCTAACCATGTCAATAATACATGCGTTATTCAAATTCTATTGATTTACAGGTACACGTTGCTGCTGCCCTTCCATTGCGTACAATGTCGCGTATCTGGGGTGCATTCAACTCCTTGACAATTCCTACCTTTTTGCGTCCTTTTGGATATCGACTCTATGGCTGGATCTTTGGCTGTAACTTTGATGAGATGAAGGAACCAGATCTCTACACCTACCCTAATCTGTCTGCCTTTTTTTACCGTGAACTAAAGGATGGTGTACGTCCCATCTCAAATGCCACACTCGTTTCTCCTTCAGACGGAAAGATCCTCCATTTTGGTATAGTTGAAGAAGGTCGACAGATTGAGCAAATCAAGGGTGTTAGCTATTCTCTCGATGCTCTTCTCGGTGAAGCTCATCGTTCTTCAAGTCCCTTGGCCCATGCTGTCAATGGCCAGGAACCAACTGTAGTTGATGAAGAAGAATTCGCCAACGTCAATGGCATCACCTACAGTCTTGATGCCTTGTTGGGTAGTGACGACCATGCTGTCAAGGCTCCCAGCTCAGTTGGCCCTGACGGTCTTGCAAAGGATGAAAAGACTGATGACAAGGAAGCACGCGAGATGATCAAGGCTGCAGACCTCTCGCCTGGCCATTCTGACGAAGATTACAATGCCATGCATGGACACAATGTTAAGCCTGGAAACTCGCTTTTCTTCTGTGTAGTCTACCTTGCTCCTGGAGACTACCATCGTTTCCATTCACCTACCAACTGGGTTGTCCAGACTCGTCGCCACTTTTCTGGTGAACTCTTCTCTGTCTCCCCATACTTTGTCAGTCTATTGAACAACCTGTTTGTGTTGAACGAACGTGTTGTTTTGTTGGGAAAATGGAAGCATGGTTTCTTTTCCATGATTCCTGTAGGCGCCACCAATGTAGGATCGATCAAGATTAACTTTGACGAGGTAAGACTAGAGTTGATAATAGTAAATTAACACAATAAACTCTACTGACAAGTCCATCTTTTTATAATACGCAATTATGTATTTAAATAGGCTCTCAAGACCAACCGTCAAGAAGATTTGCCCACTGGCACATATACCGAAGTCTCTTATAAGTCTGCCAGTAAGATCTTGGGTGGAAAGGCTGTCCGTTATGGTGACGAGATGGGTGGTTTCTACTTGGGATCCACTGTCGTGCTGGTATTTGAAGCTCCCAGTGACTTTAAATTCAACATTACTGCAGGCCAGAAGATCAAGATGGGAGAGACTTTGGGAGACATCCAAGCCGAGGCATAAATCATTTAGACAAGACAAAAAGAAAAAGAAATCGATTTTTGAGCATTCATTAATAAAGGCAAGATATAATCATGTATATTATAATATCTCTTGGGATTTTTATGGCTTGAATTGAACATTCTTATAAACCAAAGTGGTATTCTTGAGCTCATTTGTCAAAATAAAAGCGTAAAAATGGCAAGGATCCAGTATGAAACTAGGCTATTATTTTATTCATGGTATTTTAATAAATACACTCATATACTTGTTAGTGGCACTATTGGTCTTCGGGACTCTGCTGATAAAATACTTTGAGACTCTTTATTATGATTGAGAAAAAAGTATGTTAACTTGGTATTTATGATTATTGTTATAACTCTTGTCAGTTAATAGGGTACTTTGGGACTTTGTCTCACAATAGATTAGGTATGGTATTTTTCATATTTAGATAAGGATACCGGGACGGTATATATTTTATATTGATTTTAGACAATCCAGCTATCTGGGTTCATATATCACTTTTCTCTGATATACCATTATTCCAAATACAACAACAGCCCCAAAAATGATGCGTTTCAAGGAATCCAATCATTTATAGAAGTGAATGAACAAGTTGGTAATCTTTAAAGAATATTCAATAGTCTCTTTCACCTGTCTTCAAAAGAGACCAGCACAAAGAAGCATGGGCACAGATCACCAGTAATGAGTTTATTACCAATGACCCACTTTTGATACTTTGCACATTATAAAGAGCTACAGCAAAACATTCTTGGACTTCAACAGTTGAAATTCTTTCTGGTGCAACCAAAAACAAAAAGTAGAGAAAATTATATCCAAGTATTCCCAAAGGTATATTTTAAGGTGTTCTTCATCTTTTGTTTTATAAAATGTAAAAAAAAGGAAATTATCTTAATTTAGTAAATTAATTAATTATTATGGTAGGTATTAAGCCCGTATTTAGTAGAAACTTTACCAAATATATCAGTAAAAATAATTATTTTTACAGCCATAAAAGGGTTGTGTAAGCCAAATTACTAAATAAAATAAAACATATTTGCTAAACTGACATGTTACTCAGCTCATTTCTTTAGCCTTTATTTATATATCAACATTCTAAATGTATAGTAATTAATTAGACATTTTAGTAAGTATTAGTTTCAATACTAGAATCCCATTTTTTTATTTCTCATTATTGTATTACATTACTCTTTTCTCTATTTCAAGCTTCTTAAAAGTGATCAGCAACAACCTCAGAAACCTCATCTGCGCTGAGTTGGATGAGTTAGACCAGATCCTCTCTGATGCTCAAGAAATGAACACTGATCCTGAAGATGACGACCTTACCGATTCAATTCGAAGATCAAATCTGAATATTATCTGCCTCAAGGTCTTGGTCCACAACTTTTACATGACTACCCTTGCTTTGAGCGACCCAACAACCTTTGATGTTTAATTAGGCTATTACTGGGCCTCTCCTATGTTCATTGAAGAAAGCCATCAAAATGAATCTACTGGTCAGTATGCCAGCACTTGGTGGAGCCCTCGCCACCCCAATCATGATGATGTCACTGGAATAAACAGCTTCCAGGCTCATTACCGAGTCAACAGACATACTTTCGACTTTATCGTATATGCTTTGAAGAGAGACCCTGCCTTCCAGAAATCAACCGAGAGAGACAGATTTAGCTGCCCAGTCTGGAAACAAGTTGCTCTTGTCCTCTGGCGACTAAGCAATACTCACATGGGGTATCGGTTGGCTTCTGAGTTCTTTGGTATCCCCAATCCTCGTACCATAGGTTTACCGAGAGATTCTTGGATGGCATCATGAGTAGCCTCCTTAATTTGACTATCAAGTGGCCAGAAACGATTGAGGATTGCCAGAAAATCATGGCAGGGTTTGCAGTCCCTTCACAAACAGGCAACAGGCATCTGAGTGGGTGTATTGGTGCCATTGACGGAAAGCTGGTATCAATCCAAAAGCCGTCAAAGTTTAGGAACAGCTGGCTTGATAGGCATGGAAACGCATCCATGTCTCTCATGGCAGTCTGTGACCACAAAAAGAGATTTACAAAGATCTATGTTGGCCATCCAGGTAAGCAACACTGAGTGATAGCAATACTATCAGTATTAATAAGACTGTTATACTTGGGTAGCAAACATGACACACATGTCTTTAAATCAAGTGAATTATACAATGATATGATCCACCGCCCGGTCAGTCTCTTCCCTGACCCTAGCTCTTACATTGTTGGAGTTACTTTATACTTCTTTAACATTTTCAAAAAAAAAAAAACTAATTGGATATGATTATTATATTACTAGACTCTGGGTATCCTAACTTTCAACACTGCCTGACCCCATAACGCCGATCCACCAATATAACACAAGAAGAGAGGTCCTTTAACAAAATTCATTCTTCTACAAGATTTGTCATCGAGAACGCCTTTGGTCTGCTGGTTAGCCGCTGGCGGTTCATGTTCAAGCATTTGTATTTGACAAACACAGACAGAATGGCAAAGGTCATAATTACTTGTTGTATTTTGCATAACATGTGCATCAACTTCGGCGATGATGGGTACTTGGATATTACTGGAGATGGCTTAAGAATTAATAGCAGCCAAGCCATATTGAACTGGTACATCCAGTCAAACAATCTGGGCTCTGTTGTCATTGGAATGGAAGATCCTAGTAATTCTGAGGGTGAAAGACCATCAGAGTCTAGCCTTGATGAAGCTGGAAGACGTAGAAGAGACGAACTTAGAGATGCTCTCTAATAAAACTTTTTTTAAAGAATATTGAAGTATTTTCTAAAGTCTTGCTGTGTTATAGAGCAAAGATATGACAAAAATATAGGCAAATAAATTATTATTATTATTTATTTGTATTATTTGAAGAGGATGATTGAGATGAGGTTTGTCTGATGAGAAGTTCGAGTTCAGCGATTCTCTCTCTACTCTTCATCTCCTTTTCCCTCATCTACAAGTCATTCTTTGCAATTTCTTTTCTTGCCCTGGTGGTGTTTTCTTCGATCCTCGCCCAGGCTAGCCGGTCCAGATGATGTGACTTAGCAGCTGCAAGGTCGCGCCTCCTCATATCTTCTGCAGTCTGTGCAAGCAACTCCCTCATTTGGCTAAATTCGCCCAGCATTCTTGAGAGTCCTTCCTCTATATTCATACTGACTCTTGCCGAATTTCCAGCTAGTCTCGCAATACCCTCATACATTTGCAGTCTTCCTTGACCTTCTGTCATTGCTGTCATTGCTGTCATTTCTGGTGCTAGTGGTGCTGTTTCTGGTGTTGGCACAAATCCAACGCTTTGGTCATTTTCAGCGTCAATAGCGAATTCAGGTTCCCCAATATACGAAACCTCATAAGAGCAACCATCGGGTTGTAGGGTGTAGATGGCAAGGCCAGAAAATCTACCATCTCTGGCGCAATCTGTTTCCTTTATTATATCAGGCCAGAAACTTGGATCACCCAAGGTGATATCCTTCATGTCATCATAATGTTCATATCTTGACTGAGGAGATGGGCCACCAGAGCCAGTTATTCGTACATCCACAATGACCTCGCGGAAATCCTCCTTTATCTTTCGTAATCTGTCCTTAACATATTGTACACTTTGATATTTACGGGCGAACGCCTGGCCAGAATAAGTTGATGCATACTCAATTACATCCGGGTGATGGCAGAAATCATGGTGTAGCAAATTCCATAAGGCGAACTTTTGAGCATTGTCTACTGCAGCATGCTTGGAGTAGAAGTCTGTTTCGATAATCAACCGAAGAAGGACCTTCTCTGTGGCAGTCTCATTCACGTTGACGATCTACAGTAGAATTCAAGGATTCAGAATCAATATCTACAGCATCTTGAGATTCGCCATTGCTATCACTCGAGCAAAATGTATGAGCGTTGTAGTTAATAAAGTTCATTTTGTATATATTGGTGAATAGATGAGTTAATGATGGAGGAAAAGGATGAGAATGACACGTAATAAAAAAAAAGGCTATAAAAGTGAATAATGTAACAGGTTAGTTTAGCAATTTTATTTAGGATATAGAGGTCATTTTATTGGTCATAACTTCATTTTATATGACTTCCGCCTGTTTTTTTAGCCATTTATGGTGATTTTTGAGATTCTCCTTTTGAAAGAGGCCTACTATATTTAGTATTTTAGCTACCATAATAAACAATTAAATTACTAAATTCGTAAATAGGCTCATGCCTTCCTTTTTCGTAAACCGGCCAGGATGTGGTGGAGAGCACCAATAAAGCAGACATAAATTACTATATATATATATTATACTTTTTATAAGCCGACGGTAACCATTTGAGATACGCCAGGATCGATATAGGCTTACTTGAGCGATTAAATGCACGCAATCGTTTATTTTTGGACGTATTGGTTATCTTTGTGTTAAAGAGCATTTCCACCATCGATACTCTTGATTCCATTTATTTATTCATATTTGCTACTCATCTCAGTACCATTCATGTTAGCAGCCGAATTGCCATTTGAGATTCTCACTCATATTGCGAGTTTCCTAAAGAATCACGACATTCTAAACTGTACACAGACCTGTCGTCAGTGGACAGGTGCGTTTGAGACCTCTCTTAAAGGAATAATAAGCATCCGGAACAAATGGAAACTCGATGCAATATGTGGAATTCTTGCTTCCAATAATAATAATATATATACCCACAGCAGTAGTCGGATCGAGGAAATACAACTGAGCCCATGGTTGGACATGACTAGCGATCAGTTGGCTTTGCTGCAGCAGCAGTTTAGAAACATCAAGCGTTTCCAGGCACCTCATGAGAGTCTAAACACCAAAACATTTGAACTGGGTAGCGACTGGGAAACATGGGGATCTTCCTTGACCCATCTTGTTATCAGCCTGGAACGACGGGAGTCTGGAAAACAGACAAGATCATTCGTAGACAGTCTAAAGTATTTCAAGTGCCTGAGTCATTTGGAGTATACCGAGACGTGCTGGACAGAAATGCTGAGTGCCTCGCTTGGAGAGGTTGAGAGCTTCCATAGAAACCTACCGTCTAGCCTGACCTACCTTGCACTCGATCTGCGTCTGTGCGCCCTTTCTTCAGAGGAAGCTTCGATATTAAGAACATTCCCATCTATACCAAATATCTTGAATGTAAAACTGGCTAGCCAGGAGATGGACCTTCGATGGCTATGCTATTTTACCCGTAAATACCCAAATGTCGATGCAATGACATGGAACAGCCCGTCAAGTATGTACTTTCCGGACCTTTTCCACGATGAAGCATTGGCACTATTCGATCAGATACCTCCTGCCTTTAGAAAATTGAAGACCCTCAACGTAGAAAGTACGCCTGGATCAAAGTCTAGTCAGATCATATTCTGGCGCCTTCTCCAGCACTTTAATGTTGAACTGCACACTCTTCATTACTGCCTTGTGAATGATTTTGAATTCCAAGAGCCTCCAGAGACAAGCATCAGCGAAATCATCTGTTTTCAGTCAAATACCCTCAGAAAACTAACCTTTGCGACCGACATACTCTTTGGCAGCCCATACTCTATACCCAATACGTTGGGAAGACTCGATTGTCTGGTTGACCTCACGATCCATTGTATAGGCAATCCTATATCGATAGTAATGGTTTTGGATAACTGTACAGTACTCGAAAGACTAGTCTTTACTGCCAAGCTGATCCACACTCCTTCCACCACAACCAGTGCACCCCATGGCCTACGCTTACTCAAGATCTCATGTGCTGTCTTGGAAAAAGAACTTCTTGGATATCTATCGGACCGCTGCCGGCAGCTTAGATGGATTTGCCTTGACAGGACAAAGATCCTTGGACCTGTACTGCCTGAAATCGGTCTGCAGATAAAAATGCCCTATTCCCACCTAGAGTTTCTACAGCTTAACCAAGTTCATTTCATGGAGATGTCTAATAAGACCGGAATTCCTCTTGGGCTTATCACATTCCACCCATCGTGTAGACTTTTACATCCAGAACAACCCATGGTTTCTCGCCTTTCATTTGATGGTCCTGGACCCCTCTGGATCCATGCACGCTGGAACTATCCCGACTATTCTGCTGCAAAGATGCATGTTCTTTCTGAAAACGAAGCAAGTTATGTCCAGGGAGTCGTGGACACTATACAGGACAAGGCATCCAAGCAATATCAACTCGAATTCAAAGAAGATCTTAACCACGGTTTTGTTGAATGGAAATGTGGAGGGATAAACAGATGCTGGGTGAATGGAAAGGCGTTGAATGACGATGTAGATGTCTGGAGACACTATACAGCCCAAAAGTACATCAAGTAGGCAGATTGCTTGTAAAGCATACATAGGATCAAATAGGTCATCTAGTTAATATGATCTTGTATACTCTTCTTGGATAAACGAGAGTCTTTTCTGTCCTTTATTATTTATCGTTGCTGCCTTTCTGTTCCTACCAACAGAATGAATGTATAGCATACAGGATCCAGCATAATCCAATATTCTCTTGTGAATTATCCAAGATGTTTCAAAAAGAACAAGATACATGAAAATATGTACATGGAAGAGTTTGGTCCACAGAGATAGGTCCAACTGGCCACATATCACCAAGATTTATTTTACCGATCATCTTCATCGCTGCTCTCCTCACTCTCTGTGCCAGACATGACAGGTCGGTTGTTGTTTACAAACAAGTCATCGTCACTGGCCTCTTCTTCCTCTTCCTCCTCGTCTTCCTCTTTAGCGTGTTCGTCCTTGCGATCAAATGTACCGGGCCTTTTTGTCCAGTTAACAAAAACAAGAACAATACTCTATTGACTTCTTGGACCAATAAATCCTAGATAATCTTACCATTTTCCAGCCTGCTTCAGCATCTTGATGTGTTTGGGAAATAAAACTTGGACAATTTCACCACCAACCTTATCGGAAGTAGTTCCAACCATAGGATCCACAATCACAAAGTGGCCTTTTTGAATGTATTTGGGTTATTTACTGATTCCTTTTCCTGATTCCAAATTGACATTTACCTCTCTTTACCCAAATGGTATTGCGGAATCGAGGAGGGAGAACGACTAGTTTCTGTGTGCCATCAGCAAACTCAACTTCATGCTGGTGATTTCCACGAGGACCAAGGGATCGTGCATAATGCTGGCTGGATCCTTCTTCGAGGATAAAGGCATCTTCATCCAGATTGTGGCGTTCGTTTCCTTTTTTACCCATTCTTGATTAGATTTAGTTGATGCTTTTGACTTTTTGGGTTGGATAAATTTAATCCTGTGGTTTAAAAGAGTCACAAGCCACTGAATAAGCTGGCAAAGAGATTGTCTTGCATGTAACATGGACAGACAAGCAAGCCATTGCGCAACCTGATCAAAGACTTTGATTGCAAACCTCGTATTGCTATGATTACTAGTCGTCTGGCTACAATTGTGAATATGAATCCGATTGGTGCAAAGATTATTTTGTGGCCTGCACTAGACAGACAACTTGTGTTATATAATATTGCTAGATTGTAAATCAAGAATGCCTTGGAGGATATACGCATATTTGATATAATCTCCCAAAAGGCTTAAATAGAACCTCTTTATTTTTTTTATTTTACTTGTGGATCAAATGCATGAAAGTAAAGTACCCCGCGCCCCTTGCCCATTTTGATGACGTTGCTTCTTCTCTTCTTCTTCTTCTTCTCCTCCTCTTCTTCTTCTCATGTATAATCAAAACTCATTTCCTAATTACGGTGGCAATCCAGGTCATGCACCTCAGGGATACTATAGCCCAAATCAAAGCTTCTCTCCCTTTGTCAATCCCGGTTTTTCCAACCAGGATTCCATTCGCATGCAACCTTCCCAGGAACGCATTCCTGCCGAGACTGGTAAGAATGACCAATAGATTATGGAATGTAGTAATCTTTGGTCAAGGGCTGGATCAACATAATAAATCTATGCTTATATAATCTTCCTTTTTTTTGTTGATCTAGCCTTCATGTATCAACGCCAGCCAGAAGGTCCAATTCTGTGGTTTGCAGGTCCACCTGTAAATCCAACACCCATACAAGGACCAGCTCACTCTCTTGCATATCTAAAGTGGAAGCAAGCCAACCAGTCTTCCTAAGAAAGAAAGAAAAGAAGAAGTCTGGGCAAGAGCTTTCAATCCGACTGTTTAAAAAAGAAATGACTGAGTTAAATATATTATCTTTATGGGATTTTTGAATGATAAAGATAAAGAGGAGGGGGAGGGGGGGCGGTTGACAACTAATTATTATTATTTCTAATAGTAATAATGATAATATTTCTTGGGCCATTTTCTCATTTCAAATATGTAAACTAAATGCTTACTTTCTGCTGCCCAACATATTTAAACCTTTTTCCAGCAATATCTACTTTGAGTCTAGTTTCTCCATAACCAAGGCTAATGCTTATAGTCAATATCTCGCCAAGTATTTCGTCTTGGCCAATTGGCAATGGTGTAAATATGGCTAGGAGCTCGATATCTAGAGGACATTCGGAAATCGGATCTTGGTCATTATAATACAATGCTGGGTATTCTTGTTAGTCTATAAATGATAAACACTGAGTAACTTACATATGACGGGAAGGGTTTTCTTTTTCCAGGAGATCTGTCTAGAGATCCAGATATCGTTTGTAATTTGCTGGCCTTTGGAAGCAAACACATGGAACCTGCCATTTGGGGATCGTGTGTTGCTTTCAGGCATATCGATATTTGCCAGTGTTATGCCATACGTATGACGTAGGGTACGAATGGCTCTTTGGGGATTAGAAGCTAGCAAAACAGCGCCCCTCATTGCAGCCTCATACCCGTACTCAATGAATTTCAAAGAATTTACCCTGCTTCCGAAAGTTTCCTTGACCCGCCTCTGGAGATACGGGGACTGTATGAATCCTCCGGTAATAAACATTGCGTCCAACCTTGAAATTTGCCCAAGTTGTCTTTCAATCATTTCCAATATCTCATTTACTACGGGATCAAAGACCTCTGTGCGAATTTCATCCAATGAGATCGATTCTTGTTTGAGATCCGGATGGCCAGAGATGTACTCTTGATTAATCAGGCTTATGTAATAGGTGGTTTTCTTCAAGGACCCATCAAAGATATACTATAAAAGGAAATCGGAAGAACATATTTCACAATTCTAAATGGTCTGTCTGGCTGGCTCCCCCCCCCCTCCTTCCCCTCCCCCCTCTCCCCCACACACATATCTATATTATAGTTTTATATGTTACCTTTAATTTATAATTAAAATACCGGGAAGCTTTTTCGATACTCCTCTCACTATAGCCGGGGTATTTAGAAGCACGACTTTTTAATAGGGCTTCAAACCGAGTATCCAAAGAGACGGATCCACAGGAACCACCAGTGCCAATTGTGATTTCCTTTAGGCCATTTTGGCCTGATGAATCGTCTTTTTCAAATACTCCAATATCCACAGTGCCTCCACCGGCATCACAGACCAGGTAAATACTGTGGTTGGTGAGTCCCAGCTCAGGAGAGACATGGTCGGCATACAGGCCAGCCGCCACAGCTTCATCGACAAACAGCAGTTTATCTGGCTCATCGTCCTTTTTGACAAGACCACCCAATACCGCAGCCTCTCTCATGATTGCCTTTGACTGTTCAGACCACATTGTTGGCAGTGTTATACAGTATCTCCATTTATCATTGTTGTCTTTGTTGTATAGACGTATCTGCCTCTGAATGGACATGTTCATCTTGCTGAGATAGTCAGACACGACTGGGACACAATATTAAGTCCTTGTGATGGTTCTATGGTATCCTTGTCTATACCTTTGACTGGAGTCAGATGAGGTGGCAAGGATGCTTGGGATTCAATGGTCTTGTCCAGAAGCAGTTTGATTCTAGTCAAATAATACCCTGAATTGGGATATTCCTTTGATTCATAAACGGCCAGTTCTCCAAATTTAAAAACCTTTTTGGATTTTCCCTTGTAAAACAGTGTAGATGGCTCTTCTTTATATTTCCATAGATAGCTTGGGCATACCATTAGCCTTTTTTTATCCCAACCGTCTCTTTTATGAGCCTCTAAAGTCCAACATTTTACCCATCTGATTTTTCTGGAGAGAGGTCAGTCTTCAAGTGTGCTATCAGATATCCAGAATCAATGGTCCCAAAGTCTACAAGATCCGTTAATAGGGCAAAAAAAGGGAGGAGGAACACTAGACTAGAATACCAATCCCAAACACAATATCATAGCCACCCGAGATCCTTGTCATTGTTTAAGGATCAATGAGAGAAAGGAGGTATTTGTTTGGAAAAATATCATTTGAAATAAGTTTGGGAGTAGTACTAAACTATAAAATGGTATTATTAAGCAATCATTACAATTGTTTCTCTTTAAAGAGGTTCTTTGATTCCAAAAAGTCTTTCAATAATACAAGGATTATATATAAAAAAAGAGTTATAAAGTGCTGATATATAATTGCAGCCTATGGATTATCTGCGCCACTCTTGTGGCTGGATCAATGATGAATAAAATAATAAATGACCTGTTCAAACAGTGCGTTACATATGTATTCTATCTTGATGTGGCTTGTACTCTTGTTGTACAAACCCCAAATTCTCCAGCCTGGAACCCTACGCTAAAAAGAACAAGGAAAAAAAACGTATTTCTTTGGATTCCAGGTTGACCCCAGAATTTATGCGTAATTGGCGTCCAATAGGAAACAACCTCTGTTTTTCATCCTATGTTTCCCGATTGTGCCCCCAAGTGAGTTGGAAATGGTGGATAGAAAGTGTGCATTGAAGATTGACGTTTGTAAAGGGTACTTGCAGATCTTGAGCTAATTATTGGACTCAAGAGTGTTGTGTCTACAATGTCGTATTGGTTCGGTAGCCAAGGATCTTCAGGGTTAGGATGGGCGGCTGGGTTGTGTGATTTGGACAAATAGACAGGATATATGCCTAGGTTGGATCTATACAGCCCATTTCTAGCCTATTTAAGTAGTCTATCCGAGGCAAGATAAGGCTTCATTATAATATTTGTATATATATATATGTGTGTATATGTATATATATATATTTTGGGGGGAGGGGAGGATTCAGGAGGAAGAATTGGTGGGTTGTTGGGTTTTTGATATTCCTGTCAACCTAATAATTGTCTATATAAACAACTGGATATTTTTCATTTTAAATTTCTTCACTTGTTCATCAAATTCAAGAATGTCTCTTATTGCCCGTATTTCTCGCCAATCAATCTCACTTGGCCGCCCTATGGTTGGCTCTCGTACCTATACCATGATTCCATCCACTCCTGAGCAGTCAAAGCCCTCTGGTCAAGATATCCAAGATCACAATCCCATCCATGCCCTGTACAACAACCACAACCAGTCTGTATCGGATACCCATCTTGCTGACAAGATCCATGTTGCAAACCCTGATCACTATCAGTCTACAGACACATTTAGCCCTGCATTCAATACTGTGTTTGATGAGTAGAGGGCCTCAAGACAAGCTGTATAAAAGGCCCATTTATTCATATATATATATACATATACATATACATATTTTCAATCAAATCAAATCAATCAAATCAATCAATCAATCAATTAAATAAATAAATATATAAAAACACGCAAACAAACAGACAAACAGACAAACAATTCTGGCTTTCCCTATTGAAATTATCAAGAATATTTCGTGCTAATAAACAACGATGCACCTTGATTGGGACACGCAATTGTTGGGCGTGGGATTGCATATACTATTGAGATGATTGGTGTCTTGTTTATTTAAAACTCAAACAAATAGAAGAAGTACAAGTACAAACAAAAAAAAAGGTGTATATGTTTTTATGTGCGTGCGTGTAATGGTGCAAAGGAAAAGGAAAATAAAGGAAAAGTAAAGGAAAAATAAAAAGATACTAGATAAACGGAATGCTTTCCATGTCAAGATCATCGTCTAGTGCATCCAGCTCTGGATCAAAATCAACATCTTCATCTTCCACAACGTCTTGCTTGGGTGGTTCAGATAGGAATGTCCGGGATAATGTGTTTCGGACACCACCAAGACTGCCAGAAATAACCTTGTTCATGATGCTTGAACTTACGGGCGAAGTATTCCCAGGTGTCGATCTAATAGACTCACGGTCACTTGTGTCTGCAACTGAGCCCTCAGGTGTCTTTTCTGCTTCAAGAACAGGACTACTGAGTTTGGTTGGCGTGCTAGTCGAACTGACGACTGGCGGCTTCTTGGCTACCGAGGGCTGGCGAGAGGTAAAGCTTCGTAGGATACCACGCGACTGGCGCTCTGGTACTGATGCAACAGACGAAGGGGGCAGCACAGAGGGATCAGGCACAATTGGCTTTGGCTTTGGAGACGTGGGAGGCAGGTCAAGTTCGGGAAGCTCAATCTTAGGCAAGGGCGCCTTCCAGTAGTTCCAATCGCTGTATTCCTCGTCAATTGCCTTGTTGATGGGTGGGAAGATCTGGTCAACAAGATCATTGAGGTGCACGTATGAGGACTTGAATCCCTGCAATAGTTCCAGCTTAACTTCGCCGTTGGGGTCAATTGTAAATATACGCGAGGCTGGCACATTGACGGTACGATAAGACATGGCGTCCGTAATACGGTTACCGAAACCAGCATAGAATGGATCACGGCCACCAAACAAGCGTTGGATATCCTTTAGACAGGCCATCTTGAACATCTCTGGTTTTCGCATGATTACCTCTCGGTGCAATGAAGTGAACAGTCTATCTGGAGACATGATCACTGGCCCATCTGGAAGCTGGTACTTGTTCTGTTCGACCTTGCGAAGGTAGTCGCGCGTGTAGTCAGCCTGGCCAATGGCACGGCTGGTTAGATAAAGGAAATGATAAGAGTTGTTATGGATATCGGTGTACAGTTTGGCTACACCGTTGTGAGTCCAGTCCTTGCCAATCATTGTAAACACATGGCCCAATGCATCTGACTTGGTAATCGTGCCATCAATGTCTGAAATCACAATCTGAATATCATGGTCCCAAAAGAAGATCTTGGCAGCACAAGTAGCCGTGCCTTGGTAGGCAGAAGACACCGAAAATGAAATCGAATTCACACCCTTTTTAAGATTCAAACTCTTTAGCTGGTCAGACGTCAATCGAAGCGTCTTGGCATAGTTCTTGCGTGGTACCAAACTCTCTTCATCATCTCCTTCACCAGGGTGGCTATGGTCAGCAGTCCAGCCAACGGATGTTGTGGTTGTTGTGGTCGTAAAGGTGGTGGTCTCGGTATTGGGTGCCAGAGACTCTTGTGGTGCTGCCACACCATTATTATCACCATTATTTTCTTCTGGTGTTTGTTCCTTGGCTGGCTCTCCATCGGCCGTGGTGGGGGCAGCAACAGACGAACGGCTCAGCCACTTCCTCCATCCCTTACCAAACAAATACGATTCACGGCTGTCGGATACCTTGTTGGACGACGCCTCTTGGTTGGAATCAGACTGCGAACCCTCTGTCAAGGGCTGACGGAACAGCAAAAGGGAAGTGAACAATGGACCTGTGCGACCAGCAGCATAGAACCGGTTTTCATAACGGAACACCAACCGGCCATCGTTGAGCAAGTTGGGATTGTGAGTAAAATTATCATATGTGATCTGATGCTTCTCAAACACCTTTGCATTCTCAGCTTCATCGGATCCAAATGCAGAGAATCCACACAGACTCATCTCTATTCTATAGGTCTCCCCGGGCAGCATCTCAACCCTGCCGTCCT
Organism: Phycomyces nitens; assembly: GCA_022702545.1. Taxonomy (NCBI): domain Eukaryota; kingdom Fungi; phylum Mucoromycota; class Mucoromycetes; order Mucorales; family Phycomycetaceae; genus Phycomyces; species Phycomyces nitens. Next base: position 1,519,164 of record JAHRBC010000001.1, read on the forward strand.
CCAGGCTCTTTTTCTCGACAATCTCCTCCTCTTTTTCTTTTTCTTCTTTTTTGCTGGTAGTCGAATCACCAGTTGTCCTGCGGCGAGTGAGTCCCCATCCCCAGGAAGACGACTTTGTGGCTGGCTTGACTTCTTTGACTTCATTGGTTTCCTTGGTCTCCTTGACGTCCTCTATTTTACCATCATCATCGGCGGCGGCAGCAGTAGCATCATTATCGTCATTATCGTCATCATTGACTTTTTCCTCCTTTGTATCGCTAGTGGCCTCCTCTTTGACACTATCTGCCACATCTGTGACTTTTTCTTTAGCGCTGTCTGCCTCCTTTGTATCGCTGCTAGTGGCCTCCTCTTTGACACTATCTGCCACATCTGTGGCTTTTTCTTTAGTGCTGTCTGCCTCCTTTGTATCGCTGCTAGTGGCCTCCTCTTTAGCACTATCTGCCACATCTGTGACTTTTTCTTTGACATTGTCGACGACATCACTTTGGCTCTGTTGGGTTGCTTGATGGGCCATGGGGTTTGTATTTAAATGGTCGCCTTCTTCAATGGATGGAGGTGATGCTACACGTTCCATGTCCTCAAGAACCATTGGTTTATCGGATGAGATCTCTCTACTTCCATCCTTCTTACCCCAGGTGCCGCCGCCTGTCTTGTAGCCTGCAATATCCAACACAATCGACTCATTCTCTCCATGGGCATGTTCGATTGCTGATGTCTTGTTTTCTCCAGTATTGACTCCATCATCTCTGTCATCCACAGACTTATGGGTGACGTCCATCCACGTACTGAAAATGTCGCCATTTGATGGTCTGACGATAAATGTCTCCTTGGCAATTGTTGTCGTTGTGATTGCATCCGGAATCACTCGCTCCAACAAGGCTGATCCATCTTCCATTGGGATCAGGTCATTCTTTGGCAAGAGTTCCTCTGGGATTTCTTGCAGCTCCTCCTTTTCAGGTGTGCTCAAGTTGTGGAGGTGGAGATGATCGTGTTCGTGGTTCTTTTGGTAAGGATCAATTTTGGTGACAACTTTATCCATTTGCTCTTCAATAATCATCTTTGGGGATTGCAATTCAGCGGGTATACGCAGCTTATTGGTGTTCTTTTCGTTTGTTGGTTCGGACTCATCTTCAAAACTATCCGTCTTTTCTAGCTGTGGTGTTATGTCCACTATACAATATCATCAGTATTGTCCTCCTCCTCCAATTATTATTATTACTACTATTATTACCTTTTTGATCTTTGGATTCACCAATATCAAGATAGGGAGGATCCTGTCAGAAGGGCTTAGTACAATCCTGTCTTTATCCAACAATACTCACTTCGTCTGTCTTGCTCTCAGGAACAGCACCCATGATCGGAGATGTTTGGAATTCTTCTGGGACATCATGTTCGGTCTCGAATACGAAAAAGGCTTCACCTGCCTCACCAAGTTTCATCAGATAGGGTACGGTTTTCTCATTGACCTTGATCACGACCTTGATCACAAAAAGAGATTATTTATTTATTTTTTGGATTAGTTTCCAAGTTTTGATGAGCCCATCAGCTCTGACTGTGGTTGATTAGTACTAGTCTGGCTTTACCTTTTTCTCTTGAGGCATCAATAGAGATAGTTTTCCAAATCTGACATGGAATGGTGAGCATGCAATCTCTCCATCCTTTTGTTCGACAACAACAATGTCAATGGCACCCGAGAGAGTCGCTGGATTGATTTCATTATAAAAGTTGTGGACAGTGGAAAACAGACTGCTCAGTTTTCCAACGTAATCCATAGCTTATTGTTTCTAAGGCTTGTAATGAAGAGTAGTAATAAAAAGGAGAGAGGCTAATATATATACATATGTATGTATAATATATAAATATATATAATATATATATATTTATATTTATAAATATATATATTTATGCGTATGTGTATATGTATATATATATATATACAAAAGAGAGGAAAGTTATTTAATTCCTTACTTTAACCATCACACTCAAAAACCCAGCATATGATCACATGGCAATGAGTTCCCTTGCGCTTCACGTGATAATACTCCATGTCAAACAAGCTAATGCCATGGGAGGGCGAGAGGCTCGTGCTCCAAGCCAAAGGATTAGTTGCTCTTGAGCATCAAGGGAACCTGTTGATCAACAAGTACCGGCCAGCGATACAGCATGTGAATACAGCTCTGTCATCCTTAATACATTTATCACCTTTTAATTATTATTATCATTATTTTAATAATAATAAAAAGGCCTTTATCGATATGTTTCAATTTGGTTTTTTTTTATTAAATCTTGACTCTTGTGTATGCCATATTATATAACACGCCTTGGAGATACGGAAACCATGCTAGATATCCCCGTCTTGACTGACAGGTAATCATGTTTAGAGTACCGTTTCGATTGGCATGAATATATGATATTGGTTAATATGGGGCTATAACCAGACCATTCTCCACAGCACACTTTGGCCTCCAATCTACATGGCCCTGTCTGCACCTCTTTATCATACCTGACCCTCTAAAAAAACAAATGTCTATTTCAACGCGGGAAAATATCACTCGCGTGTGATTAGCAGGTCAAATGTAGGACACACACACAGAGATGGATATTAAACCACGTTTTAACGTATCACTATGTCCGTGTTGAGGACGACCAACCTTGACTTTATCGCATTTGTACTACGCCATCTTTCCCATCCTGGGTCCACGAGTATTTGGATTCTTTTTCTTTTGAGCAAATGAATACAATTCAATATCTCTTGACAATTAATAAAAAGAAAGAAAGAACCTTTTTATATATATATATGGTACATTGGTAACATTTCAAAACGTATCATTAGTATTAATAATACTCAATTGGCGGATTAAATAGAATAGAATTGTTGGGTTAAAAAATTATAAATATATATAAAAGTCTTGCAACAAATTTTATAAGCAACTATAACCGTTTTACATCTTGCCACTCAGGGTCTGATCTGAATGTTGTTAATCGTCCGTATTGTGTCCAACATGGCTCTGTTCTTTACGACCATGACAACTATTTAAAGATATACAAGTCTTCTTTATTCTGTTTAAAAAAACCCCAAAGTAAAACAAGAATCATTATAAATCCTATTTACTTGCAATGTCTTTTTGAATCGAACAAGACTTGACGTTGGTTCTTGAACGAACCACAAGACTCGGTTCAATTGCATTCTAGATCAAAACAAAGGTCTCCAAAGTGTCGCTTCTATCCCTTGAGGATTCAACCTGTCAAGGACTCCAAGAAAATGCTGTCAAAATAAGACTTTTTCAAGCCATTTTGTACTGGTTGTAAAGAACAAAAAACAAAATAAGCATCTATCCAACCAGAATTCTACAGGTTACATTACAGAAAACTCGAGACTCCCCCAAGCAACATTAATTTATTGGACTAGCTATCAATGCGGTCCGAGCACACAAATAAAACAGCAACACAATCAAAGGGGGAACCAATGGACCACCTCTACAGCTTTTTTGCTTAAAAACAAATCATCAGACCCAAGAATGCTATCAATGCCATTGCTATGATTTGGGTGAGAACATTGTCTCTGGTCTTACTGTCTAAAAGCTGGCTCATCCAATAATCCAATTCCTTTTCTTGATTTTGAGATGGTTTCAATCTCTAGGTAAATTTGTTGCCTGGCTCTCACTTTCACCTACTTCTTTTGTGACTGCCTGTTTTTTAAATTCTAAAAAAATAATCCCCCACCCCCTTCCTTTATTATATATATGAATATATTTTTAATATATATATATATATAAAACTAAATAACAATAATAACAAGGAATCCGTTTATTATAATGTCATTTTTGCGAACAATCGAAAAGGCATGGCCAATTGTGCGAAATGCGTCTATTCGATCAAATTCTGCGTCAAGTTCCTTGGGTGTCCGTGCCCCCACCGTCTACCGATCACCAAACATCCTTTGGCACTCTTTCCATACCACCTCTTGTGTTCGTTCATCCGCAACCGCAAGTCCCGAAATCCAAACCGAAGATAAACCCAAACCTGCTATACTTAGACCCATTCCATTAAAACGAGTCTGGGATGAATACCTTCGACGTATAGAGAATGACGACCAAATCACCGAGGACTACCTTATTCTCGTCTGTCGGTATATTAAACGAGATGGTGGCAATGATTCGATCGAGAAACTCCAAAACGTAATGCGGGAGATCAGAGAGCGAAGCAAGGTTAAACTTATGGATAGAGCATTCTTGATCGGCTGCAACATGCTGATCCATCTATATATCACCGATGGAGATCTCAAGTCTGCTCGTATGATCTATAATAAGATGCCAGACATGAAATGCAGACCAGACAAGGTTACCATGGCGACAATGATCAATGGTATTGCCAAGATTGGAACAACTCAGGACCTGCACGCATTTTACCAGTTACTCCTTGATGATAGTACGACTGAATGGGGACCTGAGGTTTACAAGCGTTTTATTATTGCGTTTGGCGAACGAGGTGATGTCGAGAATTCCAGAAAGTACTTTGATCTTATGCGCGAAAACAGCGTTGAACAAGAACAGTCGCTGTACAATGTCATGTTGACAATGTATGAGAATGTAAAGGATCATCGAAGCTCTTTAGAGCTATTAAACGACATGATCGATCGTGGAGTAGCACCCTCTGAATACACGTACTCCATTATCCTCAATACCCTCAAGGCATGTGAAGAAAATGAAAAGATGGAAGAAATCTATCAGAATATGGTCGCCAAGAGCTCTTGCTTAAACACTGGGCATTTGATTACCATGGGAATGACACCCGAGATGGCTCTGGATGAACTTAAACGAGTAAATATCCGACCAAGTACGCGAGACTACAATACTTGTATTGCTATAGAAGTTCGACAAAACCGATTTGATAAAGCCTTGGATATGTTCAAGAGAATGAACATCGAAGGCGTGCAGCCAGATGTGTTTAGTTATACTATTGTTATCGATGCAATCGTCAAGGACAATACCCAGGAACCAATGATTGCATACGAGTTGTTTGAGGAAATGAAGAGTCGTGGAATCCACCCGGATGTGGTTCTCTATACATCCCTGATCAGCCTTTACTCTCGCGAAAACGATCTTTCCAAGGTTATGAACATCTTTATGGACATGAAACGCTCAAGAGTCAAACCCAACCTCTTTACATTCAACACTATTATTGGCTCATTATTAAACAAAAAGACGGTAGAAACCAAAGATATCAACTTTGCAGACTCTTTGTGGGAACAAATGGAGGCAAACGGCATAAGCCCCGATACTCGCACATACAACATGTTCATTACCCTACTCCATCGCAAGATAAGACCCACTAGGACCAGAGGTGATCCTTACAAATTAGATGACAATCGAAACAACATGCCACGAGAAATGAAGTCGATGCTTAGAATGTTTGGAGAAATGAAGAGAAAGAGAAGCCGATTAACCTTCCCTGACTTTATCACCTACACAGTTCTTGTCAATTCTCTGGTTGGCTGTGGACAGCTTAAACAGGCGATGTTGATATACGAAGAAGCCAAATCACGTCGTTTAGTCTTGTCGTTGAATGCCTACAATAATCTAATGGACGGACTGGAGAGGTCAATGAACATGCCACAGGTGATGACAATTTGGCATTATATGAAGAAAAACAATGTCCTGCCAGATGAAGACAGTTATGCAATCGTACTAGAGGCCTGTCGTTCACTTGGTCTGGACGATGCGTTTTTAAATATTCGTATGCAGCGCAAAGCAGATTTTGCTCGCTTATTAAAGATTGGAAGCCCACGAGAGACGTATGAAAATAGATCTGTATAAAAGAAGTGGATACTTTCAATAACCCATAGACTGAAGAATAACAATAACAATATAATAAAAATATACAGGCACTTGTAGATGTACAAATCTTATTTCAATTCTGTCCCATGTTGCACCAACTCAACTCTAATAATAATTAAGCTTATAATTTCACAGTGTTTATTTCTCGAACCAAAATAGACTCGTAAAGAGGTAAATAAATAGGTCAAGTAATCTGTTCTAGAGTGCCTCGAGGCAGTCAATATAACTATCTGCCTTTTTCTTTTCGAGACCTGGCATGCGCTCAATGATCTTGGCAATACGAAGGAGAAGGGCTTCGTTCCACCAGCTAGCCATGAACTGTAAACCGACTGGGAGTCCATTGTGGAAACCTGCGGGAACATTAAGGGCCGGGATACCGGTAAGGTTGGCTAGGGTTACATATTGCATGGCACGGAAGGTCCAGGTGGCATGGCTCATACCATACGCAGCTGCTTGTGGAGGGATGGCAGGGGATTGGGAGCCAGTGGTGGGAGTCAGAATAAGATCCACTGGGCCTGAGAATAGCTCATGAAGCTGGTCCATAAGCCGAGTTCGCACCTGCTGGGCCTTTACATAGTCAGAGCCCCGGAGACGCTTCGATACACTCATCATCAGACGCGTATGGGGTAAGAATCTACTGGTTGTGTCTGTCTGGGAGCTGGCATAGCTACTCATTTCAGAGCAGATTGTCACGCTGTGGGCCACACCCACAAGATCAATGTCTGGTATACTTGTCGTGACAATTGTTGCTCCCAGTTTCTCAAAGTAAGCCTTTACTTGCTCAATACGCTCACCAAAAATCTCGTCTGAATTATCGCTGTGCCAGTCAGGTAAGACTCCAATCCTGATACCTGCCAAGGTCTCGGTGAGATCATAATCCTTGAGTGATACCGGAGGCTGATGGAGTGAGAGGGGATCATTAGGATCTGGTCCGGCAATGATCGCATAAGCGAGCGCCAAGTCATCGGCAGTTGCTGCAAGTGGTCCAAATACCCCCACAGTAGGATCCACAGGCTCTGTTGTATATTGTTTAGTTTATTTTAAGCTCTGGATTTCTCAAATGACTTGCCTCCACCACATGCGGATATTCGGCCACAGGTCGGCTTGAGGCCATAGACACCACAGAAAGAGGAAGGAATTCTATTTTACAAACCAATGATTAGTTTCTCTTATTTTTAGTAGGAGAAGGTAACAAAAGGTGTCATCTCACCTAATAGATCCACCGCCATCGGCTCCGATACTAATTGGAAACAACCCACTTGCGACACTTCCACCCGAACCACCACTGGACCCACCACAAGAGTGATTAGAAATGTATGGGTTCTTGGGGGTGCCAGTGATTGGATTCACGGAAAAGGTACTAAAGATAGTCAATACATGTACAGGCACCAATAACCACTTACTCCCATCCCAATTCGTTCATAACAGCTTGGCACCCCACAATTGCACCCGCTGCACGTAGTCTCTTGACTATGGCAGAGTCTTCTTCTTCTGGCTGTCCGTCGTGGATAAAACTTGTGCCACACTTGGTTTCGAAACCCTTGATGGCCATTTCTTCCTTGATAGAGACAAACACGCCATCCAATTGACCTAGACTCTCTCCACGATTGTAACGGTCGGTCGATTCTTTGGCTTGGGCAAGAATTGAATCTTTATCAAAGCTGCGAATCCAATGGCTCTGCTTGGTTTCTTCTAGCTTGGCTAGTAGTATTTGGGCCACCTATATAAGCAAAAGGAGTTTCAGTTTGGATTACACCAAGCTTATGCACGTTTTATTCATTTATTCTGGGTTTCCTTACTTCAAATGGTGTTGTCTTGTGCGACTTGTAGGCATCGTGATAGTCCCAGAAGGAAAGGAATGGAGATATACTTCGCTGGGATTCATCGAGAGTAATTCCAAGTGGCTTTTCTGGAATAGCAGAGTTGTAAAGACACTTTGGATGAATGGCAACCGTATTTGGGATCTCAGAGAACGCACGGCCGCGCAAAGAAAACAATAATGCATCCTTGGCAACCTTGTCAGCAACCATTGGAATCCACTCGAGGGCATGGGTGACGGCAAGCAATTGCCACCCATATAGTTCTGGTGCACTAGGCTTGGTCTATAATACAAAGGTCAATTAGACGCCAATTGGAACCAGGCAATTCATCTTACATTTTGCATGTTTTAAATAAGATGAGAGTAAAGAGGAGAAAGAACAAGGAAAAAAAATTAATTCTGGGATATTTCGAAATAATATGATTTTTTTTGGAGGTTGAGTGTGAATATGCATGATTTCGTATTAGGTCATTAGAATGATTTATTATATATATATATATATTATGTATAAAATGATGAATATTGTAAGTCTGTAAATTTTGGCTGCTTGGCTAAGCCTATCTAGACCACTCGAGACTGACGAATGGATATTGTAGTACTCTCAGGGATAGGAGAGAGAGGAAAAGATGGGAGAGGAGGTCGATTAGATGTCCTGAGATCGGCAGGCATTGTGCCCATAGACCATCGGTTTGACGGTGATAGGGCTGTTTGGATGCATTGGCTCAATAGTATTTCATCACTTTGGACCTTGTGTCTTTCTCTTGGAGGTGACATGGTGCCAAACCATCGTTTTGGTAGAAATCGGTATGTTTTGTGTTTTGGTTGAATACCAGATAATGGACGCGCTTCTTTAGGCGACTGACGATGAAGGAAACGGTCCAAGAGGCGCATGGATAAGTACAGGTTATATGAAAAAAAAGGTAAAAAAGGTAAAGAAAGAGAGAAAGAGAAAGAGAGAGAAATACGGGTGGCTGGTATGGGGTAAAGGGCTGCTTTGGGTGCTTTTTATTTGTTTCTCAAAAGATGCAGGAGATGTCAAGACAGGTCGAGAGATAGGTTGTGTAGACTAGTCTGCACGTGGGAATGAGCGCATGAGAGAAGCATTATCTTTTTAGCAGGCTTTTGTATTCCTCTTCTTCATCCTTGTCCTCTTGTTCAATTCTTTGTTCTCTGATGATCATTAACCTCTCCTATGTATATTGCCACTTGGGTCTAATAAATCAAGTCACGCCACCGACAGCATGATAGATCTCCTATTCTTTGTATCCAACATACTGATAACAGTCTGATCCCCCCTTTTTAATCAATTGATACAGTATATAAAGGTGATTTTTACAAATGGTCTTGGACGAGAAGAATAATAAGAAGAAAGTGGGTTCTTTTCCAGGCAATTTATCACCAGCCTCTGGTTGTCCATCATTTCTAGACACGGATAATATTGGCAAGATGTTTGGCTTAGATTTCTTTATATAAAAATTATCTCCAAACAGGCAGGTACATTTAGATACTCCCACGCCATCACAAGCATATAAAGCAATGATTTTTAATGCAAATCAAGCTAATGTTGAGTACAAGGTCGTGCTCTTTACGTCCTATTGTTTCCAGCCGTTTAGACCCTTAATGTAATTATAGCCAATGCTCCAGGTTGTGGGGTTTTGGTGAACCCAAAACTAGGATTACAATTAACGGACCAACGAAAAAGGAAAGGTTGATAGCAAACACATCTGAACTTGGTCCATTTAGGATTAGACGGCTCAAAGGCAGGACATATATATATATATATATATATAAAGGGATTCTAATCATGGTGACAGATGAACTAATTTGGCTTGAAGGCTGTCAATATGGTGCTTTTCTCGGAATAATTCCGCAAATGGGCACTGTTATTACGATTTTTAATTTTATATTGGGTCTGGAGTACGTTGTACAATGGTAGGCAAACTCATTTATGGTACCGAGATTTTGCACAGGATATTCTTATATTTAGATTATGGTAAAGGGAGGGAATAGGATGTGTACAAGGCATGTAAAGGATATATGAATACATGGGGTAGCTTATATAAATACAGTTGTAAGCCCGGTCTTATGATCTAAATTAGTAATATGTCTATATAAATGTGTGTATGTGTTCATCGATAGCCATGAATTGCCATAAATTATAGTCGTAACCATGACAATATTAAACCTTGGGATTTGATCAACACGCAAAGTAACCACTCTGCAACAAGTATATTGTTTTCTTACATCAAGGTCACAACACAATTAGGATTTTATAGTCGATTCAAAACCTAGCGATATTTATACGCATATTTGTATAAATGACATCTCTATTGACGTAATAGAGATCGACTCGGGTTATAAACAAAGCTTTCTACATTGATTAACATGATAAAAACACAATATACTCGGTCTATTGTTGATTCTACCAGTAAAACCACATGCTTAAAGTATGTACTACAATGACTGTTGATATGAAACTCTCTTTCCATTTACTATTCTTTCCGGCGTTTAGGAGCTGCATATCCAAATCCATAATAGACGCCTAATACAAGTAAAATTCGGACCAAGTGCAATTCATTCATGACAAGGATCGTCTTTAATAAAGATTTTCATACTGCATTACAGTGTAAAGAGCGCAAAAGATATGGAATAGATTCTACAGTTATTTGTATAGACAGTTTTTTTTTTGGAAAATCTTTGACAATGGACGCAAGCAATGTGTTCAAATATATACAAATTCATTGTGTCTCAAGACCTCAATATATATATATATATATATCTTTATAAAAGAATACTTTTAATATTAAAATAGCTTTTCTATTAAAATGATGGTCCAATAACAAGGAGACTTTTGTGAAGATCTACTTGGTTTCGATTATAGTTATAGTTATATTGAGCTTTATTTTTCTGTGGTTATGGTATCTATATGTTACAATTATTTGTAAACGGCAAGATAAACAAGAGTAATTACTGAATGCACGTTCCTGGCGTCGTCCAGAAGAATAGTAACAGGTGTTCAAAGTGGCTGAATATTAATATATATATATAAATATTCATTTTAATATTCATATTTCTACACAAATTCATGGCCAAAAGCCCCTTGTTTATATTAGAATAGTGTTATTCTAAAAAATCCATATCCTGTTTTATAGCCATCTTATTAAGTAATATGTTTTATTGAGACTGCAAAAGGAGAAATGTCTTTTTGTTCTTTGATCTTTTATAGCCTATGTTTCAATAAAGCTTTAGACAATATTTTCAGTATAAACAATCAACTGCAAACCAATAATGTAGCCTCAACTGTACCAGAAATATTATTTACAGTTGGTACAGGTTTTTATTGGAGGTTTTTTTTTTTGATAGTGGCGTATTCTATTTTTGAAGCTGTTGGAGAAACGCTTTGAATTCATTTCTGTACATTAAGGCAGGAGAAAGCACATTTGCTATTTCTTTAGAATATCTTATCCTTTCCCCCCTTTATTTTTCCACAACTCTCCCCTTGCCTCCTAAATGATCTGTCTCTATTATTTATAAAGATCATAAAGTGACATGCTTTAGGGGTAGCTACAAAGGAATATAGATCTAATAGAAAGAATAAATTGGCGATTTGTATATAAATATACATCAATCTCTTTACTGATCCTAGCTACTCAAAGAGTGTTGAGATGTAGGAGACATGCAAAGGGTGTTTTATCATTTATTTATCTGTAAAGACTGTATTTATGTATTATGTACCAGTCATTGTAATTCTATAAATATGACAGACTGCACACCAATAAGCAAGAGAATCTGGTAATGTATACTTCTTTGATATTTTAGATGTGGTACATTAATGATCAAGGCGAATGTTACAGTGTATTGATCTATAGCTAAACTCGATTTTTAATTACTATTATGAGCAAGGAAATACAGCTGTTAAACAAGCAGATCATTGAAATTAAAGCAAAAGTGTACTCCCTTGACATTACACCAAAGACTATACACAGAATAAGTCTGAAAAAGTTATAACAATTGACAATTTTATCAGCTAAATTTGCATACGCTTGGTCATAGTAAATTGATACAGGATTTTCGGACCCGAACAAGCTTTTCTTTTTTTTTTATTATTGCAACCTTTTGCCTTTTGGTGCAAATTAAATGGGCGCAGTTCAAGTATCGAAATGGTAATGCAAGGCTGCATAAAAATTGCATTAATTCACAAAGCTAGCTCACTACATATTTCTCTTTCACTCAAATACAATCAAAGTATATAATAAAAAAGGTATTAAGTCAACAAACTGCCAGGATGCAGAATAACATCTGTCAATAACCAGAATAAAAATACCATCCAGAGATCAGGACGCCCACAACTTTCTAGGTCTCCACATATTCGATATTTGATCATTGAAAAGAGTGCGAACTAATTCAATACTCCAACTAATGTCTCTCGAGAGATTGGAATCCCTAGAAATCCAGAGTGTAGAATCAACAAGAGGTTCGAAAAAGACGAAAACTATTGAATATCAGTCTTTAGGCGATCTTGGAAGTATCATCCAGGACCATCACCGTCAATTTATCATTGATGCTGTCAATGACAGCAATACCATCACTCTAGAGGAGTTAAAAGTCGCACTCTTTGAAGAGTTTGGCGGCATTCATAGCATTAGTGCGACCACGCTGTGCAATTTTTTAAATAATTTTGAAAGGATTACACTGAAGTCGACTCCAATGGAAGAGAAGAGAAATGATGAAGAGACTCGTCGCAAAAAAAAAAGAATTTATATTAAGCCTTCAACCCGAGGGTATTCTGTACAATCAAAAGTGTATTTTTATTGACGAGGTAGGCTCCAATATCAACATGATCAAAGGCCACGCTCGATCAAAAGCTGGCTCACCAGCCGTTGTTATAGCTAAAACAAAGAAAGCAACAAACGTGTCAATATTATTTGTTCTTTCAGTACAGGGCGTTGAATCCGGTCACCTAAAAATTGTGAAAGGCGACACTACAGGTAAGAAAAAGGAGCAATGTAAAACATGTTTTTAGCTAAGCTTTCTCTGTAATAATGGCAATTAAATTTGATGCTTTACAGATCCAATCTTTAAAGAGTTTGTTCAGCAATTGATCGAGAAGCTGAATAATGCAAATTCTAGCCCTTACCACCTAGTAATGGATAATGTCAGGATTCACGACAAACCCATCTCTCCACAACTGGCTCCAAGAAAGGAACAAGCACCCACTCAAGTTTCTTTATCATTACTCTCCCTTCTTGAATCCTATCGAGGAAGGCTTTTCAAAGCTAAATAAAAATCAAGTATTATTTGGATAGCAAACAAATCTTGTGCGAGAGAATAAAGTCTAGTAGCTATTAAATAACTAAACAGGATTTCAAAGGTTAAGTTAGACATTAAATCTCATTGCACCAAAAGTGTTTAGACATGGAAATAAATATTTGATTTTATTTTTAAATTTAAATATCACCATTTCGATACTTGAACTGCGCCCATTTACTTTGCACCAAAAGGCAAGTTTGCAAAAAAGGCTCATTCGGGTCCGAAAATCCTGTATTGTGTATGAGAGCTCAACATTTCAAGAAAAAACTGCTCCTTATTAATAATATAATACATTGATTCAGGTCTGCTATGCTTATTGCCAACAACACCTTTCCCGTTTACAAACAATAATTGAATGTTTATAGCCTGTGATTTCTGATATCGTTGTAAGAAATAAAATAAAGAAAAACATTTGTGGGCTCTTTTATATCCAAAGATACCAAAACTTGCCCAACAATCATCAGAGCATATTATGTGTCAACCAAGAACGATTTACATCTCGCACAATATGACTTTTTGTTCCTGTCATCAGGTGAATTGTCTTTCCTTCAAGACGCATTTATTAAGTTTTTTCATAAAATCTGAATTTTGTTCTCACTATTGAGCGAATTTACTTTCCGGAAAGAATGCACATTTATAGAAAATGGGTCTTTTTGTTTCTGTACATGTGGGCGCGTTTGTGTTCAATACACTGCATCTTTCCTAGCACTATATCTTTGGATTGATTGCTCTTTGACTCTTCTTTACATGACATCTTCCCATCTTAATTTTACTCTTGGCTTATCAATATCTTTTCTGATCCCTATTGGTCTTATATACAAAGTACGACCTAACTTTACAAATTAATATAAAAATAAAAAGTCTTTAGATGGCCTCTTGGTATTAAAAATATACATTTATAGACTTAATTGGAAATATTAAATCTTGGTCTGGGTGTTGACAAGGGTTTATTTTCTTAATAATAATAAGCACCCTTTTTTAATGCTAAAATGCTTATTCAGTAGATTGACTAAATTTAGCATATTTCATATATTAATCTAGCTATGTTTTCTTGATCTTTTACTTGGTTTGCCAAAGTCTCTTTCCATCCATAGATTGTTTAAGCACCAATGGAAAAGATAAAGAAAGGCTTGTTTAATATACCATTATAGGACTCAAAAATCATTAGTCTAATAAAACTAATAATTCAAAAGTGATATAATTAATATGACCTGTGTATCGATCAGTACAAGCATAATTACAAATATGGATATTCAATACAAACGAAGATGAAAACGCTTCTCACTGCTTTCCCAAATCAGGGGTCGGCATTTAAAGTATATCTTTCTCATGTCACACTAAAACCTGTATTGAAGACATTGGTTGTCAAGGCAACGAACATGTGCCACTAAATATTTTTTGGTTCAAATACACAACACCTGTTCGCTCTCTCTTTCTTAATTCCTTTCCCATTCCTTACCGCCATGCGTTACTCTGAAAACCACCAGGCTTCCGCTAGACTTTTGCTTATCGGCTCAGTCCTCCTCACAGCATACTGCGCTGCTGCCATCCAAACCACTGAATTGGTTGGCCCCATTTCCCAGCCTACTGGTGGTATTATGTGTATCCAGCGTGTGTGTCCCACTCTTGATACGGGTGTCGATGGATCGGAAGAGTGCCCTACAGAATGCAGTGATTCTTGCTATCGAGATGATGACCCATGCTGCCCTGGCAACTATGTAATGACATGCAACACCACTTCTTCTTCATCATCATCTTCTGGAAAGCCTGTAAGCAAGACTTCTTCAATCCCATCTCAATCCTCCGTCAGTTCTGTTGCTACACCAATTAGTTCGGCTATTTCTAGTTCTAAAATTACTGGAGTCTCTGGGTCCCTGCCGTCTAGCCCATTATCCTCAGGTGCACCTTCCTCTCAACCTAGCGCAAGTGGCTCTGTGACCGGCGCTGCAAACCATGTCGTAATCAGGCCTTTTATCTTACTGTCGCTTAGCTTGATACTGTCTATGAAACTTATCCTATAACCTGATACAGTAAGAACGGTAAATATTGTATGCTTTGCCGAAATTAAATGTCATCAAGCCAAAAACAATTCAAGTAAAACCAATTTAGCAAATAAAAAAATTAAATTTTCTGTCTGGTGTACATCGAATTGACCAGAAAGATATAAGCTTTTTTTCACTTTTATTCAAAAATAAACCAGCCTAGACACTCTATTCTATTTTGTTAAAATGGACAAGAGAACGCTTGTAATCAACATGAACTAAAAGTGTCTTGACCTTGTAGAGGATATTCCAACGCAGATGATAGATCCTAATATTGTCTTGAAAACTATCAACTCCCAAATTACCTGCTTACAAACCTGAAAGTCTATTTATGAAAGTAATGATATAAGCCAAGATTTACTACCGGACCAAAATAAAAGCGTATTACATATAATGGTTACAAATGCAAGACAGGATAATCTTATATAACAAATTCTCAAAAGTGCCGAGGAAAGTGGCACAATAGCCCGATTTTCAAATGAGCTTGTCATTGAGTCTCTTAATATTCAAACGCAATAAGATTGCTACCAAGTAGTAAAAGAAAAGCTGTCATGTAAACCACCAAAGAACTCTGACCATTAAAACTTTTGTGTGTTTGAATACGAAGAAATATATTCAGAATCTACTTGACAAGGGTCTTCAGATTTACATTAAGTATATCATTACCAGTCTCTCAACAGCTTATATATTCTTTTTTTTTTATTTAAAAGTCGTTGCTTAATTATTACTCGAGAATTAGTATACTAGTGACAATAAAGGCTAAAATTAACTCAAATTTAGAAACTCTACATATAATTAACAGACAAGATACGAGTGGTTCATGAAAAAAAAACGTCTCTAATGTGTATTCCACAAAACTTGTGTATTTATCAACTCGAGGGTTAATTGCATCAGATCTGATATCGCTACACACATCATAGTAAATACAGGGTCACTATAAAAAATATTGAACTATTATAGGTTTTGTTATAAGCTGTACATCAAATACATATCTTTACATTGACTTTACTCTTAATGTGTCTCGATTCTACTCGGTTTACATATTCAAAAACTCTTGCTTGATACATAAGTACGATTACTATTCTTTTCCAAATGATATATACTCAAATTCAACATATTTCTTATTATCCTTCTCTTTTCCCAAAAACTTTTATTTTATCCGACCATTTTTTTAAACCGCTAAACGTACTTTGACATGTTTCTCACCTTTTATTCCACAATTTTCTAACCATAAAATAGGTGGTTTTTATTCAAAGGTCAATAAAAAAAATATTTGCTTCTGTAAAAAGTTGAGCAATTTCCAAAAAGTGGCTCTATGTTTATTCAATCACGGCATACTTTATGTCTAATTCCAATTTAAAGTGACAGTAAACGTAAAGGTAATCCTTTTGAAGTATACCTTTACAACAAGACCGCACCTCTAGAGCATATGTATTCCTACGCTACTATTAATCGTCTTTGCAGGATGTTTGACCCAAGGCAGTCTAAACACACTTTTCGACCATCTCCTTCAAATAGAGTAAAGCGGGACTCATTTCATATCACTGTATTTCATGTTTTCAGTTAATTTTTTTTCTAGTTGATTTATGTTGTATAGCCACACTTGTCTGAATTAGAAAAGGATTTTTCAATACGATATGACATCTGTATTCAATACTGTACAAAGTTTTGCTAAGAGTATCTTTTTGAGCTGGTCAATACCGATCAGAAGATTGCAAAGCTTTTGTAGTTTGATCTAGAAACTACTCGGGGCTTCTATACGGGAGAATGACAATGAGGCTTACCTCTATTCGTAGTTTATTCAACTGTTCTTGTCTGGTTTCTTTGACAGTTACAAACATTTTCACTAAACGTATTAGATAATCTGTGAGAAAAATCAAGAGGACCGGCTGACAAGGTTGGCGCTATTCCGTGCCTTTCTTTCTTATTGTAAGGATAAAGGACTATCTTGAATATTTTAGAAATAATTTTTGCGTCAAAATATAATTCAAATGCTGAACAATCTACCAATGTAAATAATTTATTGAGTTGGGGAATGATGGGTAACAATTTATTGACTATTTTTTTATAGACGCACGGACCACTTTAGAGTGACGCAAAAATTAAAGAATCGCCATTCTTGAACTTGTACTATACAAATCTTCTGCTACACCGATCAAGGCCAGCTCTACGTCTTTACATGTAAAACACTGTTTGTATAACACTTTATCAAGTCCGTTAACAAAAGGCATATATTCCCACTCACTATGGCCAGGCCTCATGTTAATATCAAATTCTGGCCAATAGAAATGCAGATTCCTATCACGCTCTCTTCAACATGGTCAAAAGCAGTAAAAAGCAATGGTTATCATATTCTTTCTCACACCAGCGTTGGACATCTTATCGATAAGCTTAACAGTCTCAATCAAAAAATATTTTTCTCATAAAAACGCGACCTTTTGGTGTTTTCGTTTTTTCCCCTCTTTGTACAGCTTATATTCGTCTTTTATCCCAAAATGACTTGCAACACTTACTCTACAACTTTACAGACAGTCCTTCTTGCCGTTAGCTTCCTCTTTACGCTACATCCCATAGCCGTGCTCGCTTCTCCGATCGCGTGTGTTTTTGACACAGTCTACTCTGTTCCCCTCGTCGCCTTTCCGTAGACGACATGGGAATGGCCTACTCTCCTATGCTCTTCTACGATTACTAGGATTCGGTGGAATGGATCTGTGGTGTTGGAGGAGAATACCACCGGTCTTGTGCCGGACTCTTTGAGCGCGCCTCCAGTGGGAGCATCCTCAGGAAACTCGCTGAGTGAGTACCTGTTGGGTCTACCGGGCTTTGAGCCCCACGAACGCCTATTTATTAAGGCGATCGATACTGGAAGTGTTGGGATTTACCTCCCATCTACCACGGAAGAAGTTCGAAAGCATTTTTCCAGTGTATTCAACATGGAGGGTGTTGAGAAGGTTTGTGGGTGCCAAGGACAAGCGAGCAGCGGGCATCCCAGCTCGTTGTAAACCTTTCCTGGGCGAGTTCTCTCGTTTCCCCACCTTTGACTGGAAGGGGGAGGGTGCAACACCTTTCAAAAACAATCGGCTAAATAAGACCTTCCTGACCGATGATCCGGACGATATGTTCTCAGAGGTAACTTGTAAGCAAGGTACTTATGCCGAATTTGTCGGTGACTCTACTGAAATGGTACCCAACATTGCTGATGAAGATGAATTCCACGACGTTTGTAATGAAGTTGGCGTTGTACATTCCATGTACCAAGACTATGTGGACACATCTGTTGAGGAAGATGAGTCTCATTACTACAAATCTTCTTATGATGGGTCCTCTGTCAAAAGTCTTCTTTGTTCATTTTTGGTTGCAGGCCTCTCAGATTTTGGTGGGGAGGTGACCGAGGAGGAGATTGCCGACCTGGTGTCTCGTCTAGAGTCATTGGCAATCAATGATGTGAGTGAATCTTCACTCTTTGAGAATTGAATTGGCATGGATGCAGTGTTCTTTGTAGACGATGTTGTTTTCACTGATTGCATGTCCATCTTGGACTATAATCTTATGATGATGCAGAATCTTGAGATGATGGTGTCCAATACTGTCCAACAGGTTGGTGATATTGGAGAAAATGCGGCTTCGGGAGCCGATTAATGCAAGTCCCGATGTTCAATTTCCAGGATTGGAAATGAATGTGAGCTTGGGAATCGAGCCAGTCAGAGTTGATGGCCCCGAGTTTTCCGGTCTTATTGGCGCTAGTGTCTCCACTGCTGGTGTCATGGACGAAATTTTTGACAGTGTTGTTATGGCGGAAGCCGAGGCATTGCTTAATAGCGTGGTGGCTAAGGCCACTGTTGAGGCAACCCCAGGATTCGAAGGAGTGTTCGATGGTTGCCAAGAGACTGACAAAGTATACTGGGGCGACTACTTTGATCTCACTGGTTGTCCCGTTTTCGACAGCAACGAGCTGCCTGTCACTGATACGGAGCACTCCTCTACTCCAGTCAAGAAGCTCGTTACGAACGAAGGCGCAGCTTGTGTCCCGCACCAAGCTGTGAGTGATGTAAAGGGAAAGGGCAAAGAAGTCCAAGGACACCAGTCTGAGGACGCCGAGCCTTCTCCTTGCCAAGGAAAAACCGCCCAAGTTCCCGGTCCGGTATTCGTCTTTGGCGCTGGTGACGCCGAGGGTTTAAAGGATGACTCAAACAAGCCTTCTGATCCCGTCTTTGTCTTTGGCTCAGGCATGGCGCAGAAGTCTAAGTTTGGGTCTTACAACGTCCCGAAGCTCCCAGGTTTGTACGGTGTGCCCCCTCTACCGGACAAGAAATCAAAGCCCGTTGTAGTTCCTGACGACGATGCCGAAGCTTATGCTGAAGTTGGGGCGTTCATTGATGAGCTTTCTTCAGAATCAGGATTCTGAAAAAGCCTTCTGATTGGGCGTCAGAGGAACCCTCTTTACGTTCGGTTCCAATTGCTCGTAGATCCAAAGGTCTGGTTTATCTGTCTCTCTGAGATTGACACCATGTTCTGCCTGCTTGTTTGGTTCCGAGTTCTTATCTTGGATAGTGATAATTCAAACTAGCCAGCTTATCCGTTTCAATAGAAATTAATACAGTATCTACATGTTTGCATGACTCTGAATTCTTGGCATAATTTGGATAGTAAAGATAATATAGACGTGGAGTTTTCTACACCGGTGCATTAGGATGTGCTACCTTGAGTTGCGGTCCCTCACGCTCGCCTATAGTTACTATCTTGACATATCCAGAAGTTGTGGTAGCGATATTTGGATTCTATCAAAGGTGAGGATTGTTTGTTTTTATTCAAGTGAATATTTCTTACTGACTTTTTACTAACTATGCTCATTTCTAGTTGCCTGTGTTTGTAGGGTTTTTGAAGAGTTTTTCTCACCTATGGTCTTGGGTTTACGATTCTATCATTGGTACAAACCATTCGGTTTTCTGGTATGGGCCCTTTGAGTCTCGGGTTTGGTTCTCCTGATCGCGGGAGTCTGCGCTGTTGAGGTTTTTCGGTTATATTTGCCCACAGCATTGACGTACAATAGAATCAAGGAGAATGGATGTTGGTCCCTCTGACATTCGCCGGGAACACGTATTTGAACTAGATATATTCGGCTTCCTGACTGGCTCTTGTGAGTTTTTGGTCTGGTCTGGTCTTTCTTGCGTGGACTTTTGTTAGTCTGTGGATTGACTCATTTGAACTCAACTTGGTTCAAAAATCTGGTCTGCGCATAAGACCCACAGGTCTTGAAAGTGTCTGATTGATTGTCTGGAGTGAGAGATAAAAGTAAACGACCTGTTTTCAGCAGATTGTATGACTAGAAATCCAAAAATGTACAGCTAAACAGCTGTCTTGGTACAATAAATGCACAGTTGCATGCCTGGGAAACACACAGTCCTATGAGATGGTAAAAACCTTGGACTGTGATTAGGCAACGCACTAGTAGGCTGTCTATGGAAGCAAGCAAGAACAAGTACACATTCGCAATATGTACTGTTCATTGGTAGTAAAAAGCACAACTCATTGACTTTCGAGAGTGTTTTCCACACCTGCCGCTTGAATTCAAGCATACCCCCTTTTGGGTATATTCAAGCTGATCTGGCTTGTCGCCTTAAATTCGACGAGCCGGATCAAACAGGATACACTTGCGACTGTCGTCACGAGCAAATTGCATATAGCAGCTGCAATAATATACACACACTTCAATACATTCCCTAACTAGGATAAGGTATGTGTATTTACAACTTTCAAGGAGAAGCAATTGGCAATTCCACGGCCCTGAGAGTACATTGTATATTCCTGGATCCAACCATCAAGACACACCGGAACAAGCACTACAAATGTACATCGATATCTCAAACAAGCCTGTCTCTCGGGGCCATTGTTTATCACACACAAAATCTACCTCAAGAATTCAGTCCGAGAACGAACTCCGGATCAGTATGCTCAGATGGGACCAGTCCAGCAAGACACCAAATCAAGACTGGTCCCAAATTGATGTTGTTCATACCTTTATCCATCCCACAAGATTCTGGGAATTAAGGTGGCGGCAGCAAGAAGCAAGCAAGTTATCTAAGCCTCTACAATTCAATGATACAACAATACAAGCCAACAGTACAAATCAATGGTAAAAAAACAATGATGCAAGTCGATAATGAAAATCAATGCTACAAAACAATGATACAGAACAACAGTACAAATCAAAAATACCAGCTAAAAACAAAAACCAAAACGAAACATTCAAGTCACGTAAAACTGCTACTCCATTGCCAGTCTGCCCATGTATGTATTTATCACTTTCTAGAATCTTCAAGCCGAGAATCCCAAAACAAAGCACAAAGCCAGTCCTGATACAACATCAATAAATAATCCTAGTCAACAGAAATGCCAAGAAACAACAACTACAAGGCCACAACAATGGAAATGGCAATAGTCAGCCCAGAGTCTCGTCATCTTGCTGGGCTGCGAAAAAGACATGCATCGACCTCAACAAGAATTGGGATCAAGTACGAATTATCCGCCTCACCAAGAAATCCAATGCGGGGCTTCAAGGAAATCAGAAGTAATGCAATTTATACTAACACCACTGACATTGGCAAGACTCATAAGGTGCCATCAATTTACAAGGGCGCTTCCACCAGAGCAGTGTGAGCCCAAGCAGCGATACGGCACTAAATGATATTGTCCTGGAATATATTTTACTGGACTGTAAATATTCGCACAATAGACCAAGTAATCTTTATGATTTTTTAAATCATATGAAGAAGAAGAAAAGTCGCTCTTATCATTTATAAAATTGTGTTCTGATTAATGATTAATGATTCTTGAGTATGTGTTATATATGACTATTTTATTGAGAAATAAAGATGCTTGGCTTTATAGTTTTTTCTTTGGTAAATTTGAGCCCCTCTCGGGTATATTGAATCTTATTGTTTGTAAACTCGTGGGAAACATGGCTATATTAAACTCTAAGCTTTATTGTGCTGTTTTTTTCGAATAATAAAATAAAGACAATTGATTTTCTCTAAAGAATATTTACAATTTTTTTCAACGAGACATTTTTCGCGTGTATTTTAATATTATTTGTAGTATTAAATTAAATTATTTTTGCTAATAAGAAAAGTAAATATTCTCATTACTCATGTTATTCTTTATCTTTGAATCTTGATTTTATTCCATTAAATTAAGTTTACACAAGTATTCGGATTGTAAGCAGCTCTCGCTAGCCAACATCTCTATCTCTTTGAGTGTCATGTCTACAATAAATCTATGCATCTTAAATAACTTCTTGCTTGATTTAGAGTGCGGTTCCAGACAAATTTCGCTGTCATTCATATTTAGAGATGGCAAATGAAGCTCTATATAACTATTGTTTGAATATAAAGATATTCTGCATAAATAATCTGGGAAACAATCTTGATCCACAGAAGCTTCAACAACACATTCGCCTATCCAATAATTTAAACGTTTATTAAAAATGACCATTGTATTTATCAAAATACATACCTTTAACTTTAATGTACATTACTGCATACTCTTCCGACGAAAAAATATCGTCTTTTGTCAATGCACATGAATTGCAATTATAACTGACGCTTTTATCTTCTTCGTAGATGGTGACTGTAAACACATAGTTGTCATTGTAGAATTTGATGATAGTCCTGTCGTTCAATGCGCGGTTTACGGAAACAATCATTGGCAAATATTAAAGCTTGATACAAGTAATTCATGGATTTTTATTATGCTTATATATACATCTTTCTTTGTTCTATAGATATAATGAAAATTGATTAGACACCTGTTGCAAAAGACAAGGCGTGATGAATTCCTTTGTATTTCAAGAAACAAGATTGACAATATAAGGTCCAACGAAACCAGGCGAGTTTATATCAGTGTAT
Source organism: Phycomyces nitens (assembly GCA_022702545.1). NCBI lineage: Eukaryota > Fungi > Mucoromycota > Mucoromycetes > Mucorales > Phycomycetaceae > Phycomyces > Phycomyces nitens. Next base: position 1,542,076 of record JAHRBC010000001.1, read on the forward strand.
AGCAATTAAATATAATGAAGAGCCTTTTATTTTACAATCGATCTCCCTATAGCTTTTATAATTAACCATAGAGCTTAATATATCTCTTTATACACATCTGATTAAGATAGAGATAATCACTTTTATGTTGCCTATTGTAGGTATGCAAAAAAAGTATTTTAAAATGATGGATCTGGGTATTAGAAAACACAAGGCTACTTTACATCATATGTATTATTAAGCTCTTAATCCCACAGAACAATAACATGCAGCTGTTTAAAAGTCATCGTTTTTTTTAGAGGGACATCATTTAAATTTAGATACAACATATAATGGTAAAGAGTATCTTACTTATCTACAGTATAAATCTGACCATTTATATATATATATATATTGGCTTTTACCAATAAACTAACCAGAATACATCTACACCTAAAGTACAATTAATAATTCCAATAAGATTCCTCCTGTTTGATATATTTATTTAACTGATCAATTGTGTGTAATTCTCCCAAAAACTTTTTACTTTTATTTATAAGTCGTATAATATCACGACAGATAATAAACCAGGCTTAAATAATGAATTTTTGTTGTTTACAGTTGAATAATTGTGTTTATTTTAACTTTATTCCATTAGCTACTGTTTTGATTTCACTTGATAAATTTGAATATAGCTATCCTAGTGCAATAAAAAACCACTCCAAGGCCCTACTGTTTTCTCTCTTTTCCTTTTCCCATTGTTAACCTTGTCATATTTTTGGTATGAATATTATATAAATATATATCCTTTATTACTCATATCTAACACCTTTTATGGGTGGTTTTTATCTTTGCAATAATGTTTAGAGCCCGTATCAAACTCAAGAAAATAATTTTGATTCTCATTGTATTCTACCTGCCTTTGTTTACCAGCTCATGTAAAAACACACACACACATATATATATATATATTAATAAAAGCATACAGCATTTAGCAATAAAGTAGTCATTTATTAAAACAGATAGTATTCTGTGGAGAAGCCTTCTTTCTACTTCACTCGATATTTACAGATTGTCATTGCCACAGAATGTTTCTTGGATAATTTACCAGAAATTCTCTAACACTCTCTATAACTTTTGGGGTCTAGTTTATATTCTGAGCTTATGTTTTTACTATAGGGTTGATATATTAGATACTTGGTACATTATTACTAGAATGAATATATATTTCAGTTCCTGGCAACTTTGACTTTAGAAGCCTTATATTCTTGATATATCGGTAATAAAGTTTATTGATATGATTATTTTTCAATAAATTTGTATAGGTATATTGGCCAAGGGTGTCTCTTATAGCTTCCAAGAACCAACTCTTTTTACTCTCCCACAATTACCCGTTTCTCTGTCCTCGGTAAAGATACTAATCTAGATTCATTACTCTAAATACTATCCTACAATTGGTTCTCTATTTTTTTTAGGAATGATGAGCAAAGAATAATAGATTTCTTTGTGCATGTTGGAAAATTGCGGCTTGGATATAGTGTTACAATAGGATGACTTGACTCTATAAAAAAAAGACGGTGTATATGAACCTTGGACATGCAGTTGCTGATTGTTAGTTCCTCAGGTGTAACTCTACGATTCTTCTTTGTTTCGTTGAGATGAACTAAATTGCTCAAGGCAAATATGTAGGTGTCTGCCTTTTATCTTTGCATGGCAGCATTGGATGGCCAGATATTTTTGACAAGGGGACTTCTTGTTGGTGACCAAGAAACCAATTCTGGAGATCCTACTAGATTTCAAATGGACTGTTTAGCAAGAATAACCTTGCTTTGGTGGGGTTTGGGTAAGAATGGTCCGAATTTGACCCATTAGATACAATCTTTGTACTAGCAAAAAAAAAGAAAGAAAAAGCTGATGGTGAAACAAGGAGATAGTTTATTGTTTGAAAATAGATAAAGCTCCATTGTACTTCTGTAGGCGAATAAATGGTTTTTGGAAATACATTCAAGCTTCTTTTTCGAATGTCGGAGTAAATACTGTAATTGGGTTACCAATGCCTATTTGGTCGAATCTCCGTATATATAGAATTAAAACTACGGAGCGTTTTAAGACTCTTGTGCCAAGAAAATGTATAAGAATATATAAAAGCAGTGTCATTTGTCAGATAAAGACTTGTGATTATCTTTAATGAACATGCCAAGAGAGGTATTGGGCATCTTTCTTTATCCACTGTAAACGGATTTTAGAGATATTTTTAGAGCCATTTTGATTAGCCAGAAATGATTTTTAGTAAACGTCTCGAGGAAAGCTTCTTCTTTATTATTATTATATATTATTTATATTTTTCTCGGTTCAAATCCCTCCTTTTTTTCTTCTTTCTATCCACCTTGATTGTTATTTATTTGTTTATTTGTTTAAAATATAATTCATTTGTTTTAGCCATTAAACATGTTAGTGGGCTATTTTTTGCTCATCGCAGACAAGGCTGTGTTATGAGCCAAAATAGCAAAAAAGTGATTATGGCTGCTCAAAGGATAAATTAAAGTTTAAGCACACAAAATGTCTGCCAATATATAGAGCTCATTAGCATTCAACAAGATTCTTTTTAGATATTTTAACGAGTAACAAGTAGTGTATGTTTCACAATGGGATAGATATAGACACCAACCTATTTGGGGCTTATATTAAAGTACTAATTCTTAGTTTTTTATTTTTATTTTATTTTTCTGCTCATCATCATTTAAAGATTTTGGTCTGTAATCTGGTTATATAATAACCAAATCACCATTCACATCAGATGGTTCTCCAAGCCATATCAGTGCTTGTTTTCCAGACTTGCTAGATTATCAAGTTATTAAATATCTATATAGCTTTTAAAGCATGCTGTCATCAAGCATTTATTTTCATTATTATTATTCAAAAAAGAAAAGGCTCTTGTAGAACAGTCTATTTTTGAGTTTCTTGTACAACACTGGGTTTCTACAATATAAATATTAATTATTTCCCAAGCCCATTCTTGGCTCTCTTCTTTCCTTGTTTTTGTGATATCAAACTTATAAACCAATGTCAAAAGAACCACAAAAAGAGTGTGATATTCATATAGCCATTGGTAAATCCTCAGTATTCTCCAACATTATGTATTAACATGCATACTCAATATTATTATTAGACTTTGGATCAACTTATGCTGGATATGCATACACTGTTACTCATAGCTGCCAATCCAAAGGTTCTGAGTAAGAATATTATAAAACTAGATGGTAAAGACAGGCATCAGATATTAACAGTATATAAAAGTCCTTTAGATATCCTTGAACCAGGATCTGGCTGGATGTCGAATACGTTTTTACATGACAGTCAGACCCCTCATAAAGAGCCTCAGCTAGTCCAATCTGAAACTCCCACTCAAGTCGATCATACTTCCAGCCATCAAGCCAATCATGGAAACAATAATCCACTCAAACTTAGTACCAGTCCTTTAGAAAGCACTAATGGTAGTTCTCCAGCCAAACGTGGACCTTTCAGATATATGTTTACTCCCAGACGTCCAAGTAATCCTGAACCCGATATTATAAAAGGGCTTCAAGAGAGTATTTCAAATGGTTCTACTGAAAAATCCGACTCTCAAGGCAATCCTCAAACAGTTCCTGATGATGTTTTTCCAAAAAAGCAAATAGACCGCGCCATTACTCTCGTTGACCCCTCGAAAAAGCTATCAGATTATGAAGAGCTTAAATCTCGCGTGAACCGAGCCAAGACTATTCTAGGCAAAAGGTCCGGTTCTTCCCAGTCTTTAAGGGATGAACTAAATATGAAAGGTAATATATTATTATTTTTTAAAAAAAAGAGGGAATTTTCTGCTCATAAGCATAATTACTCAATTCAGCATTTTTCCTTAGATATTACTGAGTACCTTGAGAAAATGAACGCGGATATCCGTAAAATGATTGATCCCGATTATAAATGCCCTTTTAGAAAACCGAAATACTATCTGATAGTTCCTCCCATGTGGTCTGACGAAGCCAAGGATATTATGAGAGAAGCTGCGGTCTCGGCTAAACTTACCAAGAAGAAAACTGCCAAGAGACTTTATGTTATTGATGAAGCTTTGGCTGGATTTATGTACGCTGAATCGGAAACACCGCTCAAGGATGGTGATCGATCTATGAACGCTGAATCGAAAACACCACTCAAGGATGGTGATCGATGTATGGTTTTCCATGTCGGTAATGAACGAGTACATATTTCCAAGTTGGAGAAGTGTACAAAAGAACCCGAAGCAAGCATTGGGAAAAATCCCAGTAATGTGAAAGAGATTTCGATAACTGATTGCGATTGGAATATCGAAAAACTGGAGTCTAAACTTTGGAAAATGCTCAAGAAAAACTTATCCGAAAAAACAGGGGCTACTCCCCTCAAAGCTGCAAAGAATCCCAATGAAACCATCGAAGTCTTGCCAGTGAATGACTTAGAGGAGCTTCGCAAGGCTGCATCTGAGCAAATTCAAGACACATCTGATGAAGATGGTGCCAAGGGATCGACTTCACCCGAAGAAAGAGCTGAAGAGCAACGTTCTCTATCTACACTCATAGACGAATTTTCTTTCTGTGGCCAGGTAACCTTTACAGAATATAACTTGAATCATTTAATGAAAAAAAAAATACATCCACTCTTTAATTTTATAGAACATTGAGACTAATGGACAGACTTTTACGCTCGAGGAATGCCTTACCAATTTTATTACAAAATACCAAAAAGGTCCAAAATATATCACCTACAATGAACTCTGCAAGGATGTATTTAAACCGGTATTAACCCAACTAAGGAAATCCATCAACGACAAGCTCACTCCCAAAGACGAAAAAGTGAAAGCAATCATTATAACTGGAGAGGTTGCAAAGATACCATACTTTTACGAAGAATTATCCAAGATAATTAAGGAACTTTGTGGTATTAAACCAGTTTCTTTCAAAGACATGCCTATAATGAAGGGAGCAGTTAAATATGACCCCAGTGAGTATGGATTTGGCCAGAAAGTATATCGCCGTACGTATGGCTTCCTGTTACGCCCATTCCCTGATAACAATGCTGTTATGGAGCCCACCGAGACAAACAAGTTCCACGTCTGTGTCTCTAGAAACGATCCAATCCTAGAGAAAGATATCAAGAAAAAGATGTACTGGAAAAGCGATGTTCTTCCAATCATATGTAAGTCCTATTTAATTTTATATCAACCAACTAATTGGGTTTTCTGTAGGTTTGTGTGCGTATGATAAGGATGATGATCCACCTACACATCCTAGCTCTAAAGATGTTAACTTGGTGGCCATCTTAAACACTGAACTCCCGATTGATGAGAAGAATGCTGATGCTCCCAAAATATTGGAGTTGATGCTGACGTTTGGTGTTGAAAATATTACAGCTAAAATTTTCATTGACCAGAAAAATTTCACATACCCTGATGTCAAGGATACCAGTGAAAAAAAGGAAGCAATATACCCCACCGAAGAAAGTACTTCGAAGAGTAATCCTGGGTTTTTTAAAAAGATCTTTGGCGTGAAATCTAAAGAATAATGCCCTTCACACACATACATATATATATTAAAAAAAAATCTATATAAACTCTGTCAATAAATAATATATATATATATATATCATCATCACAAATTAAAGATATCATCTTTCAATAATTCTGCTTTTGCAATATAATAAACTTTTTTTGAATTTTTGTCATGTAAAACCATAGACTATATACAATTCTTTTTACATTTTAAATTTTGAATGTTTGTGGAAACCTTTCCACCCGGGGAGACTTTAGTGTATAGTACTTTACATCCATTGGCTCCTCTTTTTCTTCCAGAATTACAGGCACAGAAAAGCGTTCGTGGCTACTATTGAATACATACTTGTCAAAATCTGAGATCTTGAATTGAGGGCCCATGGTATCATTAAGATCAACTGCAAAATCCATAACAAAATCCATGTTTTCTGTTTTGGCTCCAGACTCCAGACTAATCCTTGATAGCTCTTGGCTGGCTTCTCTCAGAGCACTAGCCAAGGTTTGTTCAGGAGTTCCTTCACTTGCAAGCTGGTCGTCAGTAAGAGATAATTCAGGGTAATCGTCAGAACAAGCATCGTTCTTGGATGTAAAACGATGCGCTTGGTCCATATTATCTAGGTCGTCTTTATTTTGAAGGCTTTCGTTTTCTGTGTGTTGGTCCGTATTGTTTTCAGTGCCGGTTGACATTGGCCCATCTTGGTATTCAAATGGGTCTTTGGATGATTCATGCTGAATTTTATCTGGGCTACGTACATGAAGCTTTGAAGCTTCCTGAAGATGTGTGCACCAAGTATCCTTCTCGTGTGCAGTAGGTGCTTCAAAATGGCAGACTACAATTCGTTTACTGGCAATCGAACACATGAATTGCAGTGGGTGCTCTTCATACTCTGTAGTTGAATTGTACATGGCATTGATGGTTGCCGTAGTTGGTTTTCGTAAAGAGCCCAATAGACGACCAGTTTTATCTTGTCGAGGTACCTTTCGTGTCACTGTTCGGTCTACCAAGGTAAGCTTTCCTGGCTCTTGTACTACACGAAACAAGGCCTCCGGATTAGGTCCATGATACGATTCTGCTTTTGCCATGATGTTTTCATCAATCTCCCGAGTAGTGGAGCGTATTTTTGTACATATTATAAGATCATCAAATAGAAACACATACAGATGTTTCCTCTTTTCTTTTATGGAGAATGTGCTATTTCGTCTTTTGAGTACGTTTGGGTGTGGACTTGTGATTGAATGGGTACTGTTTTGACGCTGTAGATACGGGCGGTGGACATAAAGAGACTGTACACTACCACATGGATTAAACGATAGGCTACTTCCATACATGTCGTTTGATGAGTCAGTCAAAGGGTTTTGAGAACAGGGTAAAAGATCAAGAGGTCCTTCGTAGATGAGTCTCCGCCCAGGTATAAGCAAATTTATAGAATTCTGTTTAACAGCCATAAACATTAACCAGGCTTAATTATCTACACTTTAGAGCTGGTTACTTACATCGAGGCCTGAAATTCGAGTATTCAGGTCTTCTAGTCTGTGATATCGCTCGGCTTCTGCTTTATCGTTCTCTATCAGCCTGATGGCTTTGTCAATCTTGGTTTCCAAATGTTGAATTTCCCAAAAGGCAGGATCTTCTGGTTCCAAACACTCTTTAAGTTGCTAGAAAGGCATGCGTGTTATTTACCGTCTTTGATAGTAGCAATTTCTCAATTTGACTGTACTTACTCTAAAGAAGAGTGGGTATTTCATAATTCTCTGGATTGGTAATAGCATAAAGGATTGTAGAGGTAAGTTACGGCATTCCGACCAAGATGCTCGATTCTAGATCCATTACACATTTTAATGCGAGTGTTCTTGATCAGTTTTGGATGGCTTACCCGTATGTAGATACCGAGCTGTTCTGATTTTGCTTTTAAAGCATTGGTGATTATATGATTTGCTTGTTCAAAATTGACAAAATAAGTGGAATATATTTCCATGGAATCAACCTACCGTAAAGATATTAGACTTGGTAGATGTCGCTCTCCATTTAACATCATACTCACATAGCCATGGAAAATGTCTCCGATGGTCCGAATCTCTGGATGCTCTTTAGTTTGTCTACAAATCAGGTCCTATAAGAATTATATATATACATATATATATATATAAAGGGGGAGGTCCATGAATAATATAATATAAATCAAAAGGAGCAACAGACAATCAATTACCTTTAAAATGCTTTTGTGCAGTTCGACGATCTTGTTGGTGCTGTTAAAGATCTTTAAGAGTGTTGACGGAAGGCCTTCCCATTTTACTGCATCTTTTATAAATATCTATTTTTTAAAAAAAGTTTGTATGTATGTATGTGTGTATGTGTGTATTATTAATCGTTGGCTCTACTTTGGCTGCGTATCCAGAACGAACCTTTTGAACAAGTTCAAGATCTTCGATATATTTGCATTCTGTCAGGATTATTTCGTGTATTAGTTCCTGGTATCTTTGCTGTTTGGTGGACAGGCGAGAGAGTTGCTGAAATTGTTTAGGGTTTATGCTCTCTTTCCAGGTCTTGTAAGAACAGGGTGTTCCAAACACATTGGGCTTGAATCCTCTGTATGGTAAGCCGTGGATATCCTCAGTAGGGTGTTTTAGGAACTCTTTCCGTGCGGCTACTTCTTCTTCGATGCTTGTTGGAAGAGTGTACACACTGAGGCGACCAGATGAGACGTTAGAGCACATTTTCTTAATGGAATGTTGGGGAGGTTTACTACAAAACAAGCCCAATTTTCGATGAAGATAAACGCCAGCACGTTTTACAATCTTTTGTGGCTGTGTCTTCTTTAGAGCTTCAGCATCCGTTTGGTTTGGATCATTGGGAAGAGAGGAAGGAAAAGTCAAATCAGGAAATTTACCCATCATTAACTGGAGGATATGGAGTTATCTAAAGAAGAAAGGAATTATCAGATTTTAGTCCTGGTGCCATTTTATAGGATATGTTGTGGTTGGGATTTCAACAGCCTGGGATAGAACAGATCAAGAAGCTTACAGTAGATTCAACCATGGTTATTTTGAGAGCCTTATTTTATGCTTGAGCCGGGTAGTTTGTGCTGATATATTATGATACCAAAGGAGAGAAAGAGGACGAAATAACAAGATGATTGAGAATACTTCTTTAGTAGAAAGAAAACATTGATTTTCACCCATTCTTGTCATTGTTTGCGGTGCTGCCTGTTTTGGAAACTTGTCCCTCGCAACTTCATTGCCGAGACGTATTTCTTTTGGTGCCTCAAGTGTCTACAGCCTGGGCCACTGCTCCCAGTCGAAGTGCACCCTTTTTTTTCCCCCTCTTCAAGCATCAAAACCACTCTTTGTCCCAAACCATCCGGAACTTTTTTGTTGTTGTTGTTGTTCTGGCTGTTTTATTTTGCACAAACAACTTCTTGCCAAAGAGGTCAAGATTTGTCTTTACACCCTTGACTCTTACTCTAGCCGGGTAAATAATAATTACTGCCAAAAAAGAAAAAGTATATAAAACTCGAATTATTAGTACATGGTACATTAAGCAACCAACAATAAAAGAGTTCAGATCTCTCTTTCTCTTTGGAGTACAATTGTAATTGTGAACATTACAAACTCGAGATTTCTCGAATACTAGTAATCTTCATCACAATTAGGCCATGATTATATAACAATTCTTAAATGGCCCCATGGACAAGTATGCGAATCTCAAACAATCGTCTTGAGAATCTCTTTTTCATCAAAAACAGAATGACGACAAAGATACCATTACATCAGGACTCTAAAATGTAACCCCACAATGTATATAGTGAATGCCAAGATATCGCCAACATTACCAAATAAGCATTTGTCCACAAACCCAACATTTTTGAGCTTATGGATAAACTAGGAGATTTTTGTAATCTATAATTTATACTATTGTTTATTATTATTAAAGACTATATTCAGTACATTGAATATAGCCTTGGACCATATAAGATCCTTTGCAAGGCATATTGCAAATGCAATGTACTTTCTGGCCTTTGAAAATTGTTTGGATACAAGTAGAGGCCTTTATTCCCTCGATAAAAAAAATACATTAAATATTACCATTTATAAACTGGGTAATTTATTTCTGTAGGATACTAGATAAACGCCCTATTTTCCGCTCTTTGGATAACATGGACAATAGGATATAAGTACAATCAAGGATTTGTCCATGGTTAGTATTTTGATTGATATTCTGGTTTTAATAGATGTAATATTTGTCTTGTGGGTCCATGATCCAAAAGTACCAAGATTACAAGACATACCCAGAAACTGGCTACATTTAATACTCAAAGCTGTGCAACTCATCAAAACTATTTAGCTCATATATATATATATAACATGCAGGACATTTATCAACTCTGGGCAGAAGCGGGATAAATGAGTGTAAAAGAAAACTTTATATGACATTTAACCCGACGTGAATTGTAACAAGCAAGAGATCAAAATCTCCTAAACTCAAGCTATCTATAGACACATGAATAAAGGTAGCATCACATATTCCAAATGGTCCAATGTATCGTTGATCCAAGATCACTTGGCTGTCGTTCCAACACACAAACTAGCGTTAAAATGTCAAGGATTGATGAATATTTGGCCTGTTAAAGTTTCCCGGTGGATATTAAGGTATTTTCCCGCCTAAATAGTTCCTATAGTCCTACCATCATGGCTTTACGGTTCCTATTTTCATATATTAAGCATCTGGACAATTGCAGTTTAGAGTGTGACTAGATAATTCTTTACGAACAGAACGATTAGACATAAAAATATCTTGCTCTGAATCATTTCCCCGTCCAATCTCTTTCCGCTTTTTCACCAAGCTTTTCTAAAAAAAAAATATAATAATAATGTCTTGCCAAACCCCTATCAAAGTTGGTATCATTGGTACCGGTATCTTTGCCTACCGCCACTTGAAGGCCTACAGGGCATTGGGCCAAGACAAGTTCCAGATCGTTGCTTGTTGTAACAGATCAAAGGAAAAGGCTGTCAAATTTGCAAAAGAGGTTAATAAAATCAAGCATCAGTAATCACTCTATACTAAAAACCCAATCAATCAAATAGGCCGGTATCCCTGAATCTGCTGTTTATACTGATCCTCAGCAGTTGATTAACGATCCCAATGTTGAATTGGTTGATACTCTGCTGCCTGTTCAATATAACCTTGGTGTAAGTAGACGCGTCTCGGACAGCTAGAATTTGTATCTAAATATCTGTGTAGATTGTTGAGGCTGCAATTTCTGCCCATAAGCATATTATTTTTGAGAAGCCTATTGGTAAGTCTATTCACTCTGAAAATGCTCTTTTGGTACTTGTTTGACATCAATTACTCGTTCTACAATAGCCCACAACATTGAGGATGCCCGCAAGATTGTGCTGGCTGCCCGTAAAGCTGACACAGTTGTGGCTGTGGCAGAGAACTGGGGATTCCATCCTTTGGTTGTTGCTGTTGGTAAATTCGTCCAGGATGGCAATATTGGAGAGGTAAAATTCAAAAAAAAAAGATGTACTATTGCTGATCCCAATCTTGCTCCAGATAATCAACTTTACATATGATTCTGTCCGTAGCTACAAGCCAGATTCGGCTTACCTCTCTACATCATGGCGCCAGACCCCTCAGCACCCTGGGTAAGAAACAGAGTCAATTATGCCCCCCATTATACTTATACAGCCCATAGTGGATACTTGAGTGATGGTGGTGTACACGACATGGCACACCTTTTGCCAATCTTGGGCAAATTCCAGTCTGTCAGTGCGTTTGCCACCCAGCGATATGAAGTCCATGGTGCAGAGGACACCATGGCTGTTGCTGCCAAACTAGAGAACGGTGCTGTCGGTGTAATCAACTTTACTTATGTAAGCAAAGGCGGTGATATGAAATAAGCTTGTCCAAAATATTTATATAAACATAGTGTGCCGCTGGTGTAACAAGACAAACTTTGGCTGTCCATGGCACAAAGGGCACAATCCGACTTCTCAACAGAGATGAAGTTGAGTTTCTTGATGTGTCTGGAAACCCAGTGGATAGCACCATTGTCACAAAGGGCTTTGATCTCGATGCCTTTTCGGATGTGGAAGGCGAGATGGCCAATTTCCATGATGTCCTAAGAAACGGAGCTAAGCTTGCTTTGACACCCGATGATGCCTTTCATCATTTCGCTGTAATTGTCGCCGCCCTTGAATCTGCCAAGACCGAGAGTGTTGCAAAGGTTTCAAAGGTCGATGTCTAAAGCCTGTCATTTACTATAGTAAACACACACACACACAAGTTTCTATATGGCCTAGAAATCATTTTTCTAGAGTCTTTGAGCTTATAAAACACAGGCTGGTGGTTCTTTAAATATATCCCCAATAAAATGTCTTTTTATATATATATATAAAATAAGTATGGTGTTAGCTAAGCTCAAACTCATATCTGCCAAGGCTTGTTTGGTGGATCAAGAATGAAATCTGGAATAGATTGATATCTGTGTAAACTACAAATGCTTACCCCATCCCACTCCATCCTGTAAATTAATCAACCAGCTCTTGCTTTTAAAAAAAACATTTCATAAAATATGCTCAGACTTGATTCTGGTTGTAATTAAGCTCATCAAGATCCCAACCATCTTCTTGATTAGGTGCATGGTACTTCCAGTGATTCTTGTGAAGATTCCCAGGGAATAAGGCAAGTAAGCCTGTTTGACGTAATAGGCTCCGACCCACTATGCATCCCGGTTAAATGATAGTCTTGGTCATGATGAATCCATACCACATGTTCCGCAACAGAAACACCAAAACAGACCAGACAGGAACAATAAAGCGATCCCAAGTATTATTAACCACACTTCAAGGTAAGTAAGCTCCATTATCCTTGGTATAAGTAGAGATGATCATGGTTAATCAGAATCGCTTCTCATCTCAAGTGGTGGCTTATAAAATTCAAGCGTACATAAATTCAAGTCTCCTTTTTTTTATATATATAAAAGCTCACAAGAAAGGTTAAATATTGTATGAGAATTGTACCGAAATTATTAGGTCTAGTCCTATTTCAATGCCTATTCCAAGACATGTAGACTATACTGCTTGGTAAATAAAGCACCATAATATAAGACAATCAAGGCCAATACAGATATTGATACTTTGTATTAAGGTAGGGGCAACTATTATATATGTTTAAAGTAGAGCCCCTAGACTTGCGTTTGGATCCACAACTGGTACTAATTAAATCAAGGATAATTAGAGGTATTCTGGCATAGACTCTTTGGCTCTCTTTCTGGCTATCTTGTACAAAAAGATTAATCATTAACAATCAAAAGGCATATTCCAACATTGCGTCTTTTTGCTTACAACCAAACCCAATACTCTTCTTTTTTTTTCTTTTTTAAAAAAAATAACAAGATGATTAGGTCTTGTCAAATACCAATACTAATCTTCTTTGTTTGTTTGAATCTTCTTTCTATCCCCTTTAAAAGATAGTATAAACCTATCCTGTAACTATACAAGTGGTCCTGTCTGTAGATTCCAAACATACAAATAAAATCCTCTTTGGAAATCTAAATTCTTATTGGGTAAAAACTTGGTTTTTACAAACGCAAATTTTATTTTTATAGAGCGCAAAATTTATTTGTCAAGTAAACAATTAATTTAATAATAAAAATAATAATAATAATAGAAAAGATTAAGACTGTAGTTGAGCCATGTCTATTCAGTTGAGCGAGTCATGTAGGCGCTCGTTACAGCACACAAAAAGCCTACGACACTCTCTAGAGGTCTTTCCACTACAAAAAACATGTCTTGCAGCACGACGAACGGTGGTTGAGAAAAAAGTACATCAGAATATCAGTTTTCCCAATCGATACACAATTCAATCACAAAAACTCTTGAATGCGTCCTGGAAATCACTTTACCAGACGCGTAATTATCTCACAGAGACCTCACGATTACTCTATGAAGACATTGAATTGAAGAAAGACGTTGGTCAGGGGATTATCACTGAACAACCTATTCATTCACAACCCATCTCAGCCGAGGATTCCATTTATCAATTCAACAATCGTATTAAACAGTGCATAAACCAGGTTGAATCCAATACACCATTGCATTCGATTGAAATCAGCAACCTTTGGAATGCTTATAATTCATTACTTGAATACAAAACCAAAGTGCCCCTGTTGAAGAACGACCCCCTGAATTCCAAAAGTTTTGAACAACTCGTCTTGGTACTCGAATCAAGGTCCCGAGAGACCCGCCAATCAAAGTGTTGGGGTAGAATTGTTCAGGCCTATGAGGATTCACAGACCCTAAATATTATTCCTAGTGTGCCCATGTCTTTGATGGCCATAACCGCCTACGGTCGAGTTGGACGTCTGAAATACGCAACAAATGTCTTTCAACGGCTCAATCCCCTCTTATCAAAATCTGAGGCCCAAAAAGAACAACTGTACGAGCGATATATGGAAGCATGTCTGAATACTGGTGAATTTGATAAAGCATTCCAAATCCTTGTAGAGATTCGCCAAAGCCGAATTCGTACTCCTGTTGCATCTAGATGTGTAGCCCAGGGTGTCCAAGTGTTTTTAAAAAAGAAAAACAGACGACAGGCCATGGCTGCTGCAAAGTTGTTTTCAGCTGCAGAACTTGGGTCAGATCCGAGTTCTTTAAAGAGTATCACAAGAAACCTTTGGACAGCTTATGTGGATCTTATGGAAGAGTATGGTGGTCTTGCTTCAAAGGACAATCTTTTATTCGAACATTTTCAAGTCGAATTATTTCTTGAAGAATTTTCAAAGCGAACCCCTACCTTTGGATTCCCTCGGCCCACCGTCAAGAACTCGTCTGGACTGTACCAACAAGCAAACGCCTTATTTACTGCAAACTCTCTACAGACATTGATGGCATTTCTGACGCATATTCGACCAGATTTCGTACCATCTATTGGGGCATACAATATTCTATTGGATATCTATGCTTTCGAAAAGGATTTTTCAAGCGTAAAGACTGTTCTCGGGTCAATTCAGGAACATCATTTGCAAGCTACCTCGCAGACGACAGGTCTCGTTCTACGTGCTTTTAGTGATAGCCTGTCGACAGCAGAACTCCAGAAACTATACAATACGCTTTCTAAACAGGGAAAGCTCGACACACCGATATACAACGCATTTGTTCATATATACTCCAATATCAATACAACCGGCCGTGCCGAACGTGTGGTTCTCGAGATGAAGAAGACGGGCTGCAATGTGACTACGGATTTGCATATGACTATTGTCCAGAGTCACGTACGTAATGGACGAGTGGACCGTGCGCTATCTTGGCTGGAAACATCCGAATATTCACAAATGTTGCGTAACCAAACTAAATCAATGGACTCAATTGACCATTTGGCTGCCCTTGACCCTTATGCAGTGGTAATGGAAGGATTGATAGGTCAATACGATATTCCTCGCTGCCTCCAACTATACAAATCCCTCGAATCAGGACCCTTCAAGTCATTTTTGAATAAGAACAGACGCATTTTTAAGGCCGTGGTAACAATGGCATGTATCGACACTGATTGGAAGACTTGCGAATCATATATTATAAACCGAACCATCGACATTACTCCTACTACAATATCGCGTATGATAAACACGCTCTTGAACCTCAGGAAGGATAACAAATACGCCGTTTCAGGTACAAATATTGTGAGATCTCTGCAGTCCATGGAGACAGCAGCCAGCATGTTTGTCAGTGAGGACACCATTTCTACCGTTATACAGAAATTAGGCGAGCGCGGGCAGCATGAAGACGCTTATCGTTTGTATAGATGGGTTCGAGGAGAGATTGGGATTGGTAAAGGAACACGGCTGATAGGATCAACAAAACGATCCTCAAAACCAGCAATATACTTGGCAATGATGCAGGCTGCCATAAAGAACAGTGATATTCGTCTGTCAGAACGCGCTTCGGTTGACATGATGTATAGAGCTCGAATGCTTATGCCAGGACCAAAGAATCCAGGTGGATATGCACCAAAGCAGATACCTTCGTTGAACGACTTTAATATGCTGCTGAATGCCTATGCCTCTCGACTACCTACACCCGACATAACGCGTGCCAAAAAGACGTTTCAAAGGATGCTTAAAGCTGGACTGGTGCCAGATGTCGTTACTTACAATACACTCATTAAAGCATTCATCAGTACGGATGACCTGGAGTCTGCAAACCAAATATTTTACACCATGCTTGATGCCGGTATAAAACCAGACAAATGGACTGTAAACACAATTGTACATGGGCTGGTTGGCAGAAAAGAATGGACCAAGATTGATACCTTTGTCAAAGGCTTGAAGAAGGATGGAATACCAGCCGACATTGACATTGTCACATTTAATCTTATTCTCCAAGGATTCCTTTGTCTTGATTCAAACACCCTCAATCACATCCGAGTTCTGCGTTCAAATCATCTCTGGTCAAAATCAAGACAACTTGAAAAGGATCTAAGATCAGCATATACCTTGAAGAGCTCTGTAATCTGGGAGATTTTTGAGACAGCCATTGGAGTTAGACATGAGGAAGTAGAACAAGAAGCGACACGAAAAATCACACACAGTTTATCAACAGATCCGATAAAGACGTTTGATGTGTCTAAAGACCATCCATTTTACGGAACCCTTTGTCAGCAAATCACCCAATATCATGAAAACACCATAGAACACGCATCAAAAGATCTCACAACAAATTCTCAAGACCAGGCTTCAAAAAATGCCGCGATTCCATCCATATTTACGAAATCCAAGAACGCTCGAGATTTGAAGCCGGATATTATTACATATAAACTGTTTATGAAGGCCTTTGAGAATGCAGGAGATCCTGTATCAGCATCATATATTCACACCTGGATGACACGTAGATTGTAAACAAGTCAGCAAACCATGATACCTTATTTCCCTGTTCTACTTTTATGACTAGTCTTTTCTTTATTCTTTTTTGCACTCTTGTACATAGCTGTAAATTTTGTTTTCAGGTGCAATCTATTTCCATTGTAACCATTAAAAAAAAATAGAGAAACTAATACGATGTGTTACGAACTATCCAAAGGAAACCAGAACCAGACTTTATTTCAGATTCTCTACTAAAATAAACTACACAAACTTTGGTTATTGCTTCTTCTTTTTATATAAAAAAAGGGGGAACTCTAGTGTCTCTGTGGCTATATCTATACAGGCAAACTGTTGGATTTCTTTATAAATCATTCATAAAAAAAACACTGTCGAGAGTTCTTGATAATGTGCATCAGACAATATTTCAGAGTCTGTTTGTACAATAATCTCCACATATATTCCATACACTTGACTATATGTATGGCAAGTTCATTTGACATTATCCTTGTCATTTCTCTTGTAATCTAGATATAAACCTTGGTCACTAAGATTTACCCAAATTGTGTTCTTCAAGTGTAAATATCTTGTGCAAATATATTGTAGGGTCTGTAATAAAAGGTTTTTTTTTTTACTTGCCCAAATCATGGCATCATAATTCGTTTATCAATTAATAAATCCAAAGAGATTGCTATAAGACCCAAGAAATAGGACTTTAGTATGCATTCTATAAATAAGAAAGTCTCTACTATTTTATGGCTGAAAATACCACTTAATATACGACCTTACAAAACTTTGACCATCACGAGATAAATAAGTAAAATTGGCTTTTGTTGGGATAAACGGTAAAGCATACTCCTTGAATATATTTAGCCTCATGTTCTTGGTTAAATTGTACTTGTGTTAATATATATATAAAAATCTCCTTGGCAAACAACAGTGCAAAACTAACAAAAACATAAAATTACTTGAGCCCAAAGTAATATGGAAATACTGATTGAAATGGTTATTTCCCAAGTTTGTTAATTAGTGGGCGTACTTTGGGGGTATGAAGAATCAAAAAAGACTTTCTTGATTGATATCGAGAATGATGATTGGTAGTATATATGAAACTATTTCAAATTGTTTAAAGACAGGACATTTTTGTATATGATCGATTCCAGATACTTGGGTTGAAACAAAAGAAAAAAGGTAAACCAAATAAAGAAAGGGTATTGGTGTTTGTTGAGTTGATTTGCCAAAGTGGCTATTGGTTTCCATGGTATTTGTTTCATAAACAAAAATATCCTTAAATACTTTTATCAAAATAATCAATTATTTAATAAAGATTGGTGATTGGTCTTTATAAAATATCGTTTACCTTGCGATTTAACTACAGTGTTTCTAATTGAGATTGAGACGATGTTGTTGTTTTTTTGGACAAGCAAAAAAAAAGAGATAGTTTTGAGACTAAAGGAGATGTTTGTGCAGACTTTAAGCTGTAAAAATCTAAATCCCAAGAATGAAAACCATGTTCGTTACGGCGATGTAGTGAAAATAAAAGCATTAATTGCTTCTGCAGAATGCTCGAGGGCGACCGTGGCCGCTGATTATGCTGTTTGAAATCTTGTAGATGTTTTTCAAAGCATTGGCAAGCAAGAACGCTATTCAACCCAATGTAGGCTTCTGTGAGGGACATTTCAGTACAAAATCATTATGCTCTTTTAATAAAACAAAACGTGAATACATACGATAATTATAATCCAAGTAATTTATGAACCTCCACTTCAACAAAGGCACAGGACATAACGAAAACAAGCGTGGAAGTATTGGTCTTTTTTTCTTCATCTTTCTCATAATTCTAGGCAACATTGGAATATACGCCCCAGGAGAGGCAGATAGGCTTACAAGTGTTACAGGAAAAGGTAAGCAAATTGTCGAGAAATTAATTTTCATTCGTCCAAAAAAAAACCTAATATTGTCTCAATCTCAAGTAGAAACACTGTAGTAACCCAACAACCTGTCAAAAATCAGATACAACAGTAGCTATGGCTGCATATCATAGATAGATCTAAAGAAAGTCTGCTAATGAGAATGTTTTGAATACAATCTTTGAGAATAAAGGCTGGTTCTTTTTTCTAAACAAGTTACAATTTATTATCCAAAAGACTCTTTTGATAAAGGCAACAAGGCTTCCAATTTAAAAAAAAATAAAATAATAAATAAAAATAATAGAAATAAAACAAAATAATTTAAAGCATATATTGAAAGGGACTTTGGGAACAAAGTAATAGGTCAATGGCACTGACCACCAGTGCAATTAACCTTTTTACTTAAAGATGGACAAGAATATAATAAATAATGACAGGACAAAATATATAAAGATAATGATTGTGTGTTCATTTGGCTCTAATATTGTTCGATGCTGATGATTGCTGGATTGACTGGAGGGTATCAGTGACTTCAGAAATAGAGCTTCTTGAATGTGCAAGTATTCCCCAACTGTGGGCAAATTCCTCAAGTAACTTTGCTGCAACAATACCTCCATTGTGAGTTACCCGTCTTGAAGGGTCTGAACAATGGCCTGAAAGTTTACTGGCCTCCTCAATTGTATCAGCCCAAACGCCATCCTCAAAATCCTTTCGTGAAAGTTCAACTGCACTTCCTTGGTCCTTCATCAACTTTAGCAGGCCACATTCCTCTACAAACTGAGGTCTGGACACATATACGAATGGAGTCTGATGACCAATGCATTCACTACAGGTTCCATAGCCTAGCTTTCCGAGCACAACATCGGCTGCATTTGTGAGGTCAGGAACATAGGCATCTCTTGGTGCCCGGTAGAACCCAGGTGGGAGATTTACCGAGTCTGGTGTTCCACACACAATACAAATCCATTTGTCAGGCAATGTCTTGCTCCAATCACCTTCTCCTAGGTTCTGACCACCAAATGACAGCAGGAGTACTTTGTGGGTCTCATAGATATGTTTGGGAATGTTGAGGCGGGATAGGACAGTCTCTCTGTCGTTGTGGTATTTTCGAAAGACTAGTGGGACATCGACAATGGTGCGTTCATAGGTAGCCATGGACATATTGGGTTTGCTAGACGGTACATTCGAGACCGAGACACAGGGGATTTGTGTTTTACCATTGACAACACTGTACTCGGGGAATGTGCCTATGATAGGTGTTGATGGCACGAGGGGCTCGGTGTCATTGAAGGAGGGGATTCTTATGGCTCCTGGTAGGCGTACAAGAAGATCAGCATTGCGATAATCGCCAATCACCTCTTCTACCAGATCATAGATATCACTGTCCATTTCATCCCCTTCACATAATCCAATATAGACTTCATCAAATGTAAAGTTGCTCGCTATAGCTGCGGGAATTCTCGCTCCTGCTGCTGCTGCACTATAGATTCTGATATTAGATCCATATTTCTTAGTTGGACGTCTCAACCTACCATGGTAGAAACGGGGCATCACACACTACACAGTCTGCTTTGACCTGCTTTAACCAATCAATCTCGGCTGCCAAGATCTTGGGTCGGCGCTCGATAAAGTGCTTGAGGTTTTCGATGGTCTGAGAGCGGTCGACAGTGTAGGCAAGAGGTTGTACAACCCCCGCATCAATGTCTGCTTGACGGTATATTGCTCCCATTGCTGTTATGCCTCGAAAGATGAACTCGGAAGCATTTGAGATGACATGGACGGTATGATTAGCTGGAAGCTTAAGGATATCTGAAATGATTTGGTTTGCACGTGTGGCATGTCCCCAGCCTATTGTAATGGTGTTGCTTAGATACGAGTTTGGGTTTATCAATTTGATGAATGCCTACCATGTCCCGAGACATAATAACAGAATACAAGTGACTTGCTATTTTCTCTGGCTGTGTCAAGAGTCAGGTGAACCATGATGAGCGAAAGAGACAAAGAAGATTAAGGAACGGGAGTGAACGGGAGGATATATGGCCAGATTTACGCTGTCTTGCGGGGATTTAAAAAATAGTGAAAGGAAGCGAGGGAGAGGGAGGGGGGGAGAGGGGGGGGAGTGAGGGAGCTATGCGGAGATGAAGCTCTTGTTTCTCTCGGTCGCTCTTTCCTCCTTCCTTTTACTTGCGACTAACTATAGTGGTCATTTATATAAGTATATATAAATATATATAAATATATATATACGTACACTTCCTTTCCAACTACTACATCTCTATTTGCTCGATCCAAAGAACCATATCTACACAAAGGATGGACCCAGTGGCACGTAAAAAGCTTAATCTAAAAGTGCTTCAGAAGCATGATCCTGCCATCAATGACATTCTCGATCAGTCAGCCCACGCAGTAGTCTACAAGTTTGAACCAGAAAATAAGAGCTGGGTAATATTCTTTGGGACCAGGATGATCAACTATTAACACGCCAACTTCTTGGCTGTAGGATAAACTAGGTTTTGAAGGTGTTTTATTTCTGACCCGAAGGTACGATTCCATGCCATTCCTAATAGTTGACTAAATCAACACCAGACAAGTGGCGCCTTACTTTGGCCTCTATATGCTCAATCGGCTTGTAACCGAGAACTTCTCATTGTTTCTTACTGACTTTGAAGAGATTGAACTCAAGGACAATGTGATTATCTACCAAACAAAACAGGGTAAGATGAGGATGAGGATGAGGATGATAGAATTGCTCATCAGAATTGTGTAGGTGACGCGCGTGCATTATGGCTATTCGAGGAAAAGGATCGTGAAAGAATCCTCAATAAAGTGATCAAGTTAGTATGGGAATGAGTAGTTTGAGATTGTCAGAACTAGGTGCTGATTGTATCCTTAAGGTTGCATGAGTCGATGAAGGAATTACCATCAGTACAGGCAAAAATTGCCGAGGCAGAAAAACCACCAGTCGAGACGGATACTCATCAACAGAAGAAGCCGGCAGAAAGTAATAGTGGTGATATTTTACAGATGCTACAGAGAGCAACCCTGTCCCAACCCTCGGCAGAGCCTGCTGTAGGTGATAAAGAAGGTCTTTTGAAGCTTCTTTCACCAGAAATGACTCCACCCGAACAATCTAGCCCAAACCTTGCCATGCAACAACTATTTTTATTAAGACAGCAACAGGCTCAACAGCAGCACGCTCAACAGCAGCACGCTCAACAGCAGTATGCTCAACAGCAGCAACAGCAACAGCAACAGACTCTTCAGCAGCAGCAGCAACAACAACAACAACAACAACAGCAGCAGCAGCAGCAGCCTCAGCAACAGCAACAACCTCAGCAACATGCTCAACATCATCCTCACCAATTACATGGAATAAAGAGGTCAGAGCAAGATGGCCAGCATTTGCTTCACTTGATCCATCAAAACAGAGAATTACGGCCTGATCAAAGTATGCAGAGCCCTGGTAAAGAACAACGAAAGGCATTTGCACATTCTCCAGCGGCATCTCCCAGAGACGCTGCTGCATTGCTACAGACACTCCAAGGCGGACAAAATATCCCTTCTCCTCCTACACGCTCCTCTATCCCTCCTAGCCCCCATCTGACACAATTGCAGACAATTGAGATCACACAAAAAGAAGTTGAACGACGATTAGGCAACAAGCTTTTATCGAAACCAGAATTCATTCAGCAATTCATATCCATGGTCCAGGTAAAGAACAGGATTTGACCCTTGAACCTCTTGACTGAATCTAACAACCATTTAGAATGATCCATCTTTTATGGATACACTGTATGATAACTACCATGCCCATCAACTTGCACTCGCAGGCTTTCCTCGTCCAATTCATCACGGACAGGGACCAACCTTGTTTCCAATGTGATGTAGAATAGAATTTATGGTTATTGCTCGTGACTGCTGCTTGCAATAAATATGATTTTGCTCTGTCTCTCTTCCTCTTTCTATGTTTTAACTTCACACCTTGCCTTGTTGAGTAAAATAGTGATGGACATGAACATTGGCTATGGCTCGCTTGGAGGACCAAATATCATCATCCGCGAACTTACTCGTGATCGGATCAACTTCATTCTAAGTGATACCGACTTGAGGCAAGTAAATCATTCTCAACTCATTTCCACTAAAACTTTCCAACAGTGTTGCAAACTCTCTTCGACGTGTTATGATAGCAGAAGTGCCTACTGTGGGTCAGTCTATCTCAAATAATTTATCCATCGGCTATTAGCTAATATTGCGACTACGACAGCCATTGACATGGTAGAGATTGAGACCAACACCACCGTTCTTGCTGACGAATTCCTTGCCCATCGTCTGGGAATGGTTCCCATTGACAGTCGCGATGTAGAAAAACTGCGCTACACAAGAGTGAGTTTTGTTCTTCAAGTAAAATGGCTTATTCATCAATCATTAGGACTGTACATGTTCGCAATATTGCCCCGAATGTTCTGTAGAGATGACATTACATGTCAAATGCACAGAAGAACGTACCACAGAAGTAACTAGCCGAAGCCTTGTGTCATCTAACCCTTCATTTGTTCCTGTTGTTCAAGGTAGATTACTGAGATCTAGTTATAGGTACACCTGTAACTAATTAAATCCAATTCTCATAAAACAAAAAGATAAAAACGATGCTGGTATCTTGCTCGTCAAGCTGCGCAAGGGCCATGAACTGAAGCTTAAATGCATTGCAAAAAAGGGTGTAGCAAAAGAGCATGCCAAATGGAGTCCTGTTAGTGGTGTCGCATTTGAATACGATCCCTACAATAAGCTCAGACATACACAGTATTGGTTTGAAGAAACCATGGATGAATGGTAAAGTATAATGTACAAATCCATTTGGCAGTGACTCATCATGGTCCACAGGCCACTGAGTAAGAACGCAGAGTTCGAGACACCACCAGAAGCAGATGCGCGTAAGTTGGATAAAGATCAAAGAGTTAATAGGTGTATACTAAAGATTATGTTCAAAGCATTTGATTATAATGCAAAGCCGGATCGATTCTATTTTGAAGCAGAGGTAAATTGGTGAATATGATATATTGCACATGTATTTATTATTCTTGTAATAGACGGTTGGATCATTAGCACCTGAAGAAGTTGTAGCAATGGCAATGAAGACATTGGTAGACAAGCTTGCTTATGTGCAGATGCAGATTCAAGAGGAAGTAGAAACAAGAGAGCCAGAAGGACTCACAGGTGGATGGAATTTTTAGACAACCTGTTTAATGAAAATACATGCAATCTATTTCTTCTCGTTGTTTTCCTTGTACCACTATTTAAATATGTGTTAGTAAAGAGAACCTATAAGATGTACTTTACCTTGATGCCCAGTCTAATTCCTTCCTCTAATCCGACCTGGGGTTCATAACCAAGCAAAGTCTTTGCCTTTGTGATGTTGAAATAACGCGAGCTCATTGCCTGCTTAATACGCGAACGAGACATGCCCTCCTTGAGTTCACTCTTATCCCAGAACAAGGCCTTGATTTCATAGATTGTCTCGCTAATAGCAGCAATGACCATACTAGCATTGTATGAAAGAATGATCTTTTTGGACTTGGGCATATGCATGCCATAAACTTCCCAGACCTTGGAAGCGAAATCCCAGAAAGGTACAGGGGTACCGTTGGTCAAGTTGAATGCCTGTCCAGCAGCAGGGGAGTTGGGATCAGCGAGTTTCTCTGCTGCCAATACATGAGCATAGGCTACATTGCCCACATAGGTAAAGTCCATCATAGAGGTATTGTCACCAATCTGGAAACGGTGCTGGCCCTTTTGGCAGACCTCGACCATGCCTGGAATAAGCTGACGGTCACCAGGACCAAAGATAGCTGAGGGACGGATGGTACAGGTCCTGATGCCCTTTACACCATTGGCAGCCAGGACTACCTTTTCACATTCAATCTAGTGAAATATTTAATAGTTTAGAGCAAATATTAATGAAAAGGGTTCTTTTCTAAACTGACCTTTGACTCGGTATATACATCGATAGCCTGGGGTGGGTATGGAGTACTCTCATCCACATTTACCATGGGCTCACCAGTAGAGATAACACTGCCTGAGCTAGTTACCACTAGTACCTGGATTCCCTTTTCTTGGCAGGCACGAATAACGTTTTTGGTGCCGTCAACGTTGATTGAAAAGTAGAGATCTCGGGGAGGATTACTCGAGTTGACGTGAGGAGGGGATGCAGTGTGGATCACGGCATCAATTCCATCGAGTGCAGCAAGCACATCTTCGTATTTGCGCAGGTCACCAACGATATACTTTACATCCTTTTCGGGTTGTGCTGGCATGGCAATATCGAACACTGCAATTGTCGAGTTATCATTCCGAAGTCTTATCTGCTCTTGTACATGACGACCCAAAAAGCCATTTCCGCCAATGACGATGTAAGATGATGGCATTAGAGCAGAGAAACGAAAAAAAGAGAAAAGAAGAAGGATGTTCAAAATCCCTGTTATTTTGCCATACCCTTCATTCAACAAGCCCACCCATATTTTAACTTCCGCACCCACAGTCAAACTCCCTTTTCTCTTCTTTATGCTACCGAAACAAGTCTCAACAAGGCATACCACTGCATCTCATCAAGAAAGATTGTATTTAATTTATTCACTATCGTCATCGTCATCACTCTCAGTTCTACGTGACTTCATTGGCGCGTTTTCCAGGTCATCTCCATCAGCTCGCTTGCCCAGCAATGTTCTGTTGGAGCTAGAAGCCTTTTTGTCGGCTACCTTTGGTCGATAAGTACCGTCCAACTTGGCTACAACATCTGACTTTGTCTTGGCATACACAATTTTCTGTTTGTTTTTTAAAATAACAGTTGTTAATACTAATTTTTTTGGTGTTGATTCGCGATGCATCGCATAAGTCCAACTATCTTACCATTGGACGGTCATAAAATGTGAATCCGTTCAGACTACGAAGAGCAGATGTCGCAGAGGCGACATTATCGAATGCAATAAATGCCTGTTCACGCATCTTCTCGGTGTTAATGGCATTTATGGCCAGAATAACGCCATAGGTGGAGAACAGACCATAGAGTGACGCCTTAAGTTCTAGGGATAAAGGTAAGGATCACTGTGGACATGGATAATTCGGCCAGAGGTCCACTTGCCTGGGGTGTGAGTTCTTCCAGAGAGGTTGGTAATATACAATGTCTGTGTAGGATCTGAGCTCATTACGTTTAAAGGAATTAAGAAATGAAGAGGGAGGGGAGGGGGGGTAGCATTTGGCGGGTGATGAGTGAATGAGTGCACAAGCCACACAAAGGTAGAGCGGGATCGAATTTAATTAAGTTTATTCCAAAATGATATACGTCTATGCAAATCTGACTCTCTTGGCTGGCTTTTCCGGTTCCTGTTCAAGAAGTATAAATAAAGAGCCAATTGGTCTTGAAGTACTTACGGATTTCTTTGGGCGAGCGGCTTCTGCTTTGGCTTGAGCCTTGGCCTTTTTTCCGTCAGTCTTTTTAGACTTTTGTGCCTCGACTAACTTTTGCTTGGTTTGCTCCTATGGTCTAATGAATAAAAATAGTCTAGAGGTTGACAGTTTGATCTTACAAGTTTATCTTGCTTCAAGGACTTTTTGTCCTCCTTCTTCTCTTTCTTATTCTCCAAGTATTTTTGTACTGCAACCTAAAAAGTATACACAAATAGAATCACCTTTTAAATCTGATTTCTATATATTCCCAATAATTTACCTTTCGGGCAATTTTAGCATCTTCCTTTTCTTGCTCCTTTTCAGCTGCCTTTGCAATCACCTCCATCATAAAGTCCTTTGTAAAGATTGGCATTAGCTGCATGTCGAAAAGATCCTCGTTGGATCTTACCTTTTTGGCATATTTAGGGTTAATTGCTTCTGAGCTAATGCGCACACGCTGCTTGTGCTTCTTGTTGGGCTTTTCGACCTTTGGGACTACGGTCACCGAGACAACCGATGTAGCTGACTTTCTGGGTTTTGCCTTTACGCCTGCCTTTGTGAAATTCTTTGCCTGGGGATTATTGAATCGATGAGCACAAGATCATATAGATTACTACCATGAGCTTAACCTTTTTTGTGTATGCCATTGTGAACAAGTTGTGAATTAACAGGATCTTTTCCAGTCTTGCCTGTCAATGGGTGGCTTAATAACCGATTGAGAGGCCGCTCATTAAAGTGTTCGGAAATGCGTCTCCCTCAGCTCTTCTTAATTCCCTAGTATCATGTCGCGTTGGTCTATTGCTAATGCATTACTCAGGCCTCGCCTGAATGGAATCCCAACATTCCACCCATCTATAGCCCAGATACGAACCTACAAGCCTGCAAGAATACCATTGTCTAAATCCATCCAAAAACAGTCATTTTCCCCCATGAACAACATGAATCCAAAGATTGTCGTTAATGGCCTCATTGGCGTTAATTCAGTTGTGTTTGGAATGTGGTATTATGCAAAAGAATCCGCCCAGCAATTCGGTGATATTTCTTGGATTCGTTTTATGAGCAAAAACTTCACAGCTTCACCTGAACATATCCGAGAAGGACGACTACATACACTATTCACAGCATGCATATCGCATAACAATCTTATTCATTTTGGTGTTAGTATGGTTCTTCTGCACTCAATTGGATCGGCTGTAGCAATGTCTATTGGAGCAGGCCGGTTTCTTGCGCTCTATATTGGCGCCGGATTTACTGGATCAGTTGCCTCTGTCTTCAATAACGCCTATATCCGCCCGGCTGTAGAACGGAGACTGGGATATTCCCACATAAACAAATCGTCTCTTGGTTCTTCGAGTAAGCCATCAATAGGCGTGGGCCATGTAATATATCTTGTTCATTTTGGCTATTTTTTTTTCTGTATTTGAAGGTTCTGGAATGGGAATGGCCGCAATATATGCTCTTTCTTGTAAGAGGATTTGATTCCATTGTGATTCTTGTATAGGTTTTTTATAGGTTTTAATATGGCTATTTGATTAGACCCAGGCTCCCAATTCCTCTTCTTCTTTGTGTACCCTATGAAGGCCACTGTATGTGTAGGACTCCTGGCTCTCTTTGACTTTGTCTCGTGCTGTTGTATGCCGGTAAGATCATGACACCTTTGTATATAGAATCCTATACGTACTTACATGCTTTTTTTTAGAATAATTTTATTGACAGTGCATCACATTTGGGTGGATTGGCGTTTGGATTAGGATACTGGTTCCTTTACATTAAACCCCGGGTCCGACTTGGGCGAATTCGACTATAAGTAGGGAAATATAGACGTTTTAAAAAGCACGAACCTAAAGACCAGCTGGGAGTCTTATGTATACAGATAAAGTGATGGGAATATCGGTTCTGATTTATTCAAGAGATATATAAAGCAACTTACAGGTTAATAAAATCAATCATTTTCAAAGCAATAGTTGGGACACACACAGTATCCATGTTCATTTTGTAATAGTAGCTAATGATTATCACAGAGGTATTAAAACTCTGTAGATGAAGAACCGTATATAATTGAATATATTTTACCCTTGTATATTTGAGTCCTTCCTTGTTAAATGTGACTTGAACCAGTCGATATAGGAGACAGGTTATCTTTGGCTTTCGATAGGGGGCAACTATAGATCAAGGATCATGATCATGGATTTTGGCTGTGGTTTTGGAGATCAGGATTTTGGGTGTATTTTCCGATAGATGCCAACCATCAGATTTGATGGCCCCTTGTCTTTGGCCTAAAAATGGCAATAAAGTGAAGAAGAAGCATGAAACCCTTGATTCCACCCAAATGCACGGGCCTTTCTGGATAGTATATAAAGACTCGACATTTTTGCACTTTCCTTTAATATTACACATCTTCACATCTTCACACTCTACAATGCAAATCTTCTCTATCCAAAAGCGCATCCTCTCAAAGTGTCAACGTCGCCAGTCCCAAAAGACCTCCAACACAACCACCAATCCCCGTTCTTCATTCACATCCTCCATGGGCCAATGCATCAAAAGTCTCACTTCAGTCAAGAAAGCCTTTAGCTGCAACAAAGTACAAAACACAGTCCCACCTTCTTTGATCTCATCTTCATCGACGATTTCCAATGACTCCTATCTTTCAGACTTTTCTGATGACGAGCACTTTCAAGCATCTGAAAAATCCATGGCTCTCGACGCACTTATCTTTGATCACCCCTCAGTCACTGTCTGCATTCGCCCAGCTGCTTATCGCTCATCCTAAGTCAATTCAACATCTGTATATATCCTGTAAAAATTTTAAAATAGACAACCCCAAAAAGCATCCTCTCTATACATTAGACATCATTAAAATATCAAATCATGATAATAATCTCCTTGAAATAAATCATTTCTAAAAAAAGAGAACCACAAGCATCTTTTGCAGTGGTTCCTTTTTTGTTTCCTATACCAACAAATACACTGCTTTTGTTTACGCTTGTTTGAAATATCCTTTTATCTTCAATAACTATATGAATATTTTTAAATGTATCGACCCAATATATAATTTGACAGATAAAGAAATACCTAATTTTCTCTCTATTATTTTTATACGTATTCTCTACAGTAAGCCTCAATTAAATTAAAATGCTATGAATGAGTATTTGCATTCAGTCAGTATACATGTTCTACTCTATATTTCGAGTATAAAAATATAAAGTATGTCAATCTTGTCTTTTTTTTTTAATAAAAGTCAATTATATACATAATAGACCCGAATATATAGACAAATCCTTGTCTGGAATCCCTAGCTTAATGATACATTCTATTCATAGGCACTAAAAAGTAATTTCATTGGTTTATTTTTCAAGTCAAATTTATACTATTATTGTCCATGATAAAACATAAGGTTGTAACAGTGTTGTCCTTGTCTTTAGCTGTCTGCTATTGATGTATATAAAATCAAAGATAAAAGATCTTCTATTATTGTTTTTTGAGTTATTTTAAAAGTGATTAATACTAATCCTATGCATTACTTGCAGTTGGTAACATCCAATAAATAAAAAAAAACATAGTACAGGATTTAATCATCTGTCAGATTTTACAGATTTTTTTAAAAATAGGCAAAAGATGTCGTCGACTGCAGGATTTGAACCTACGCGGGCAGAGCCCATGTGATTTCTAGTCACACTCCTTAACCACTCGGACAAATCGACCCTTTGATGAAAATGCTAATTGCTTGGTTAGTTTTATTCTAACAACATTTGCTTGATTCTTATGTATGCCTAGATTAAATGTGAGCTTACTTTAATAGTTGTTAATATTTGTTTTAAAAGTGGTCTAAACACTACGGATGCTTTTATTTTTATATTAGAAATAATATATATAATAATATAAATAAAATAAGAGATTATATAAATACTTTTATTTAATTTAATTAGTTAAGTTAGTTTTTAATTTTTATTTAATTTTTTAAATTTAAATATTATAAATATCAACTAAAAAAACTACTTCTCTAATAGATATCTTATTTGAAAATAAAAATAAAAATTATAATTTTCATAAATATTTTATTATATTTTTTTTAAAAAAAATATATCAAGATATTCAAATAGATAAAAAGTTATCAAGTCTTTTAAAAAATCATAATATCTATAATAATAATCTTAGTATTTATCTTCTTCTTCTTTTAATATAAATTGAAAAGAAATTAACTTTAGAGTATTTTTAAATCTAAAAAAAATATCCATAAGAATAAAAATAAGTATTTCAAGTTAGTATTAAAGTAAAATAAACTTGGGCTTCTAAATATTATAAATAATAATAGAAAAGCCTTATTTAATAAGCTGTATAACAGTATCAGGAGTTATAAACTTTACCAGTTAGTAAGTCAAAGCAAATAAATCTAAAGATTCAGATTGCAATTATCTTCAAGAGACTGGAAAGTTATAATAATAATACAGCTAGCAGCAGACTTGCTTATAGATCTGAACTTGGTATTAATTAATCTGTATTATTGGTTATGATTTTTTTTTAGAATTAGTATATTAATCCAGCTGTTGTGCACTTGTTTAAAAGAAAGCATCAAAAGCTTTTTATTTTTATTTTTGATATGATTCTGTTGATGAGAAAGCCAAGATCATTGCAGAGAATTATAAACTGCTGGGGTTCCCTAATTTTATAAGATTTGGGGATGAGTGTATATTTTCACTTATCAATGCACTTTTTTTTAAGAAAACAAACAAGTTTTTTTTTTAGTTAGAAGTCTGTCTACTGTATCAAAATTCTGGCCATTTGCAATTACACAAAGAAGAGCAGACAATTTTCAAGAAGGTTCTATGAGAGCTCTCATTAGATGCATAATCTTCTTGAGTAGAACTTGGAAAAACACCCGGAAAATTACTTTTCTGGTGATCAGTATGTCTGGCTAATTGAAGATATAATGCTACAGTCTATGTAGTCCAAATATAAAAGAGCTCAAGACATTAACCTATAGAAATATATAATGACAAGTTCAATACATATATTGCATTGATGTATACTAAAATCAAACATGTGTTTTGAATATTGAAAGATAAGTTATATTCTCTCAAGACCATCTGAGTAAGAATCCAAGGCAAAAAGGAAGTCCAGACAGTCAATTCCTAGATTGAAGTATGTACCATACTCAAGACCTTTCTGATTAACCAACATGACAGTCAATTTATCACTGATATGGAGCTGTACTGGGATGATCTTGAGAGAGTACGAACAAAGATATTAGAAACCAAGGGCAGAGGAGAAAGTCATGAAGATGATAGTGACATGGATAATGATACCGAGACCTGCCAAGAAAGATGTAACATACTAAAGTCAAGTGTACTTTACAAGAATGAACCGGGTTTTCTTCTCAAATATTGGCTTTGTTAGACTTTTGTATTATTTCCTTTATTTTTCTATAATCTACATGTGTTATTTAAATATTTAATATCCAAAAAAGCAAAACAAAGGCATGTTTGAAACGGTTAAAAAAATTAAATATGATATCCAAAAGACGTTATTCTATATCCATTCGTATATAAAGGTTAGAATATTTAATTAAAAAAAGTCTATTAGCAAAATCTTCAAGTTCCTTTGTTACTTGGCTAATATTAGGGGACACTTGTAAAGTACAGGATGTTCATTATATGAACTTGTCAGAAAGAAAAGGATGAACAATATAAATGACAGACAGTAGTCACCAACGTCACGTCTAATATCAGTGAATGTTAAATGTATTCAAACAGCGAAGACTTTCTAAAATTTGAATTTGCTTTTGATCGGGGGTGGTCAGATGTAAATCAATATCATTGGCTATTGCAGTCCTTGTCTATTATTTTTATTTTTGCGTCTGACCACCTTTTTTTTTCCCCCTTCCCTCACTGGGGTTTTTTTCCCTTCTCGCTGACTTTTCTCTCTGCCATGCCGTGTTAAAAACAATTACTTTTTTTCTTTTCCCCCAGTATTAAGAGTTTTATTATTATTATATATTATATATATATATTTTCAATTATTCTTTTCGTTCTCATGGGTGGTCTATATGTCTACAGGTGCCAGGCCTTGACACACCCACCAAATAAAAATACTTTTACCTGACCACTCCCTTTTTTCTTAGGCCAAATAGTTTGATCAATTTCTATTAATTTTTTCTTTTCAAATTTATCCAAATTATTGAATTATATTTCTCTTGCAAAAATAAGCATATATATATTGGTTTTACATATTGTCATTTCTATATCATTATTATTTCATGTAATTGCTATACTTGATGTGGATTATCTAAAGGCTATATACAGGTTCAATCAGTTGGACTTTTGGAGTGCCAAGTATAAACTATAATCCAGAAAAAGTTTCAAATAAAAAAAAAGTATGCCTGGTTTACTATTAATCAACAATAAATGCTCTAATTAACAATATATAGACACTACCATGGCTAAAATCCAGGGTAATCATACATGTCTTGATGACTATAAATGTCCATTCAGTTCAGTTCAATTCAATTTGACTTGACTTGAC
Organism: Phycomyces nitens; assembly: GCA_022702545.1. Lineage (NCBI taxonomy): Eukaryota > Fungi > Mucoromycota > Mucoromycetes > Mucorales > Phycomycetaceae > Phycomyces > Phycomyces nitens. The sequence goes on from JAHRBC010000001.1 coordinate 1,574,325, forward strand.
TTGACTTGATATCTTCCAAGTATAATACAAGTATTCTCAAAATATTTGTCATTTATTTCTATTCAATTACTTTTGTTTTAAAAAGATGTTTATAGGATCATCTAGAGAGAGAGAAAAAGTATTGTTCAAATCAATTATAAAAGTAAGAATATTTGTAAAGGCAATGATGGTCATATACTGATAATAAAACAAGTAAAGCTGCAACAACACTAGTACCAAAGTTTGCCAAATCTATAGATGGCTCAGATTTGTAGATATAAAAAGGCCTGTTTCGCCAAGCTTGTATTTATAGATTCCCAAATGAATATTCAAAAGCTGCTTTTGTAAGAACAAGAACTAAACCTTGGTATGCAATAGATTCTTTTGATTCAATTCACAATATAAAGGGGTATCATAATAGCATATATATATTTTAATTGCAAAAACAAGAGCTTTCATAAAATAGTGTTTCAATTGGATTCTTGGTGAGTTTCTTAAAAGGTGTTTGTGTTTTCTAATATCAAGTTATCAATAATTAACCTGTCGATATGTCTATAAAGCATGCTTATATAGCCTGTGGACAAGTTGATTTCTATGTTAGTCTTTGTCAAATCTAATCTATCGCTTGAAGTATATGATTGCTGGACAACATAGTCTATCGTATCTTTTTGGTACATGTCAAAATATTTGCGACAATAGATGGCTTCTTCGTTTTCCAAGAGTCTTGTGTGAGGTTGATTATTTTGTGATTCAGAATGCGTGGATTGATAGATCCAGATACAATTTGTATCTTTAGCTTCTGATGGTGCGATACGGTTCTGTGGATAGAGAGCAATGCAGTTGATCTTTGATTCTGTCTCGTAAAATGTAGTAGCGTGTCTGTGAAACCTGACGTTGATGAGTTCAAGGGATTGTAGACACAAGGAGGACATATCAAAGGATACCCCACTATTTTCAAGAGGAAAAACCGTCTTTATCTTTACGCCATCCAGTTTAAGTTTTACAAGCTGTTTGCAGCGAAGCACAAGGAATTTGAAGGTCTTATCAGATATATTTGTATCCTCAATCTCAAGTACTCTCAGGCCATGAACCGGATGGTTGTCTGAAACGAAGCCTCCATAGGTAGCAAATCGACATTTCAGTTTGAGTTTTCTTAGAGAGATACAATGGTCCAAGATATCGTTTAATGCTATAGTCTCAAGTGCATGTACATTCAACTCGGACAGGCTTCTACAGGCATGAAAATCAGACCAGGGTATTGGGGTGTTGCGAGTATTGCGAATATCTAAAGTAAAGCTTTCAAGGCCTGCTGAATTGGAAAACAAGAACTGCCGAAGAAGCTCTCTGTTGAGGATGTAGAAATCGTTTTGGTTTCCTTGACCAACCGTAGAGAAGCAGGCCTCTTTGATATCCTTTAAGACTCGACGATTGACTTGGAGCATGACACCATTTGAGACCAGTTGATTCAAGATATCTGCACAGGTCTGGATGTTGATGGTCTCTAGATATTGGGCGGCGTGAGGAAGACTTGGCAAAATGAGCATCAGTTCAAACTGGTCCATGTGTGACAAGGAATTGTTGGAGTAAGCACGCCACTCCAACGTGTGCATCCTTGGGTACTTTCGAAGGATATAGAGGACCCAGAAAGGCTTCCATGAACCATATCCAAAGCACACCTTTTGCAATGTGATGGCCTGACTGGCAAAGAAGATATGTCTGATATCTTCGTCTTTTATTTCAGCAAATTTCGCAGTCAGGGTTAGGTCCTGTAGGTGTGGTAGATAGCCATGGAGTGCTTCAAGGTCTTTCCAGGTAAAGATGTGGGTTTCTATATCTGCAGTAATTGACAAGTCTAATCGGGTGAGATTTGGTAGGTGTGAAATGGCCTCGAGAAAATCCTTTACAAGGCTCTGCCCCCCTAGTGCCATCCAAGCAATAGAGAAATCCGTCAATGATTCCCAGAGACTCCAGTCGACTGGAGTTTCAATATGAAGAAAGGCTGGATCGTAGGTTCGAATATAAAGGTCTTTTAATTTCTGAAAACGTCTTTGTAGGATATAGATGTGCTTGTTGTCAAGACGTGCTTTCTCTCGAATGTGTAGGCTTCGAACATAGCTATCCGAGTTTCGGTAAGGAACTTCTTCGTTGGTGACCTGGTTGAGAATAGTGGCGAGGGTCTTTTGGCGATTGATGGTCATACATCTCCACAATGAATCTTGAAAGGGTCCATTCCATGCTCTAGAAACTGTTGTGCAGCTGAGAATGTCCTCGACTGGTAGATGATAGGAAATGGCAGAGAGGATTTCATATGGTAATTCAGATGACTTTGAGGCAAGGTCCTTTGGCATTCTTGATAAATAACAGAGTGTGTAATGCGTAAGAAATCAATCACTTTAAAAAGTCCGCTTCTAGTGGAACAAGCCAAGTGACAGGAGCACGGGAATAATGACGATCTCAAAGAGTGAAAAAAAAAAGTCTATTAAAGATGGTCTGGTCAATGGCTTTTCTAAAGATGTCCAGTTGATCATCATAGGCGACCGATTTATTACTAGGAAAGACTAATTAATACACGGTCTATTTTTTGTTAAATCAAAATCACTCGTTTAATCTGTCCGGTGTGCAGTACAGGATGAATAACATCATTATCTTGATTAGAGAATATTGGCAAAGACCAGAGGATATTCAAAGATCACAAAAATGACAGACATAACAGAGCTTGGTGCTACATTTAATTAGCAGACAATGCCAAGGAAATGAGCCTGGGATCTTGGAGCAGCTTGGTAGATGCCAATCAAGCCATGGCCGCCTTTTTCTTCTTCTTATCCCGGTAAATACCACTGCTTGGGTCATTAAAGGAGAGTCCAGAATATTGCAATCTATAAATCATTATTAATCTGGTTATTCTTGGTATTTACCGAATAATCAAACAATAAACAGTACAAAGAGGAGTGTGTGTGTAATATCATTTGTTATATTGCCGGTTCCTTTACTTTCCTTTTTTTGATGGTCAGACACACAGGGTATAAAACTTGGGCAACCAATGGGCCACCATACTCTTTACCTTGGGAATCAACTTCATTGTGAGATATGAGTAGAACGTACATTTTGTATTTATTTATTTATTTAGCATGAATGAGGGAGGTGAATTAATGGAATAGTGGTTATTAAATAGAATGGACTCCCTGAATTAATAAATAACCCCTTCTTTTGTCCTCAAAGACCCACCCAGTGGCTTATCAAAGCTTTCTCTCTTTCTCTTTCTCTCTTGTATAGTGTATAGTGTATAGTGTATATTTAAGATTGATTCGTATTGTTTACAGATACAATGAGAATGAAATAAGAAAGAGAGAAATGCAGAGATCTGGAAAGGGTATATTCTAAATATCCCTCTCCACTTTAACCTATATTTGTTTTTTTATTATTGAAGTCCATAGATGAAGAGGACAGAGGTAAGACATGCCAAGCCAAATGCGATTCCCAGGGGTCCAAATGAGTCTCTGAGGTGTCTTGCAGCACTGTAGAAGCATGTAGGGCAGTAGTTGGCTGTATAAATGTCAGTATGGATAACAGACACACAAAATAAAACTTACAATCTGTGAGGGGAACATATGACTCTGGGTTGTAGAATGCAATGGTTAGAGTTGTACAGGGAGACAGCCAGCCAGGCTGACCGACAGCTGAGATACCACGCTGGTCATAAAGCTGGATTTTGTAGTAGCCATTCATCATGGGTGTTCCCTGGGGAACATCCTTGAGCTGCCAGACAGCACTGGTGGCAGCACCATCCAGAGTTGCAATTGGGACAGTCGCAGACTGGGGACCTACGGCTGCGAGTGTGAGCTGGACGGGGCGTACAGAGAGATAGGTGTATCCCCAGATAAAGGTGACATTTTCATTGGAGGCAATGCGGTAAAGGGGCTTGATAGATTTGCTGCCGGTGGGTGCAATGAATGTAGCCTGGCCAGGATATATACTGTTGCCATAGCTGGCAGATGTTGGCAAGGCAGCTACAGAGCCATCGACCACACCAGATGCACCACCAGATTGTACTGGGTTGGGTGCTGTGTTGAGTGCAGTGTTTGGTGCTGACGTGGCCTGAGATGGACCTCCAGAAAGCACTCCAGAGGGGGCTACTGATCCGGCACCCGATGGAACCGGAGCAGGTACAGAGCTTGCTACTGCTGCAGGAGCAGGAGCAGATGCAGCCGGAACGACAGCGGAAGAGGCAGCAGGAGCAGGAGCAGGAGAAGGAGCAGGAGCAGGATCACCAGCTACTGTAGGGTTGAAAAGAAGAAGAAAAAAAGGGATCCTATTTAGTCTATTGTTCTAAATACACGATGTGCCTGTATGTTTTTACCCTGGGGAACTATAAAACAAGATGTCAGTTTGATGTCAAGGGGAAATGGGCAGGATTCCTACCTCGCTTCTGCAATCTATCAGCCGGAACTAGACCGACCAAGCAGACAAGGACGACCAAGAACACACAGAGACGCATGAGGCGGGTCATGAGAGATGAAGAATTGGGAAGAAAGGGCAAAAATAACAACAAGTCCGTTCAACTCCTCTCTTGTGGCGGACGACAAAAGCCTCTAAAAAAAGTGATGGCCCTTCTTTACTCCGCTCTGATTGGCAATGCAATAAAGCCAAGACGAAAATAAACGCGCGCGCGCGCGAGAACCCAGGACAACCAAGCGGCCGTTCTCCGCACCGTGTATTCACAAACCCACAAGTACAATATAGTCAAAGGTATCAAAAAGAGGCCTGGGATGCTCTTTACTCTCATTAGTTACCATCTATGCAGTAGAGCCATCAATCAGATTGCTTCTCTTACAGTACCCTTTGTGTCGTACAGGAATATTGAGCACTTTTCTCGCTCATTGACCCAAAAGACCTGGCTGCCAGACCAATTGGATAAAGAGGTTATACTAGAGATAGAACAAGGCTCATATAAGCCCAAAACACACACACACAATAGTGAGAAAATACAGTCGTAACAACAAGCAAGATACTCGGCAGATTTGAGAATAATGGCAAGTATAAAAATAACCTTGACATTTAAAAGAAAAAGAAAAAAGTGCCAAGGCATCTGTCGTTAAGCTCTTTACATCCATAGAGCCCACTCTTTATGATCTATAGCCTACAATAATTGAAAACACATTGCATCTAATAAAAAAGATGTGTAAATCATTCTCCTTGAGGGCAGCAAACCAATATTTCTTGGCAAATATTTCTCACAGATGCCTACCCTTGAAACATTTCAAGGCTTGTATTATTATTATTATTTTTAACAAATAAATAAATTTAAATACTTGAAGGTTTATAAGGCATTGTTATCTTGATATGCTTGAAAAGACTATGATGCTTTAAATAAAACTTTGGTCTGGACTATTTGGCGGTCACTTTAAAACCTAAAAGCCAAGCCCTTGGACTATCTTTTTTTACATTGCTGTCTTGCAAGAGTATGGGCTTAAGCTCTTCACTTTGGATACCTATTTCTTCTTCTTCTTCTTTTCATCATATTGCCAATTACTTGTATACAAGACCCCGTTATACTCATAAAGTATGCTCTTTAATTATTATTTTTCTCTGCAAATACTAGACAGGAGTAAATATTCATTTTGTGCAAAATCCTGTTGATATTTATTTTCACTGGCACATTCTCCCATTTCTTTGTCTGTCAACCACACCATGCCTGCCTAAATCTGGCTCTAATTTCTATCAGAAAAATCAACATAAATTTGCTTTATTTTCTGGATCAAAATAAGTTTGGCCTTGGTTGGAGACTTGCTGTCAACCACAGACCCAGTTTGCCCGTACGTTTAGGAACACAAGCTATTGTAACATGTACAATGGTTCCTTGAGTAGCAGTTGGCAACCATGATTCAAATACTAGTCCTAAATTTTGAGGGTTTTGTGCCCTGGGTATAATGTTCAAGATATTTGTTTGAAAAGGCAAGAGAAACAAAGTAAAAGGGTGTTCTAAAAATGAATATCTGATATTAAACCACAATTATTTTGGTTTGAACCCCGTTATTTTCCTAATTATTATTTTTAAGAAAAAAACAACTTTTTGATCATTTCACACTAGCAATAGAGCTCCTGGAGTTTTTCAAGTATATATTCATGCTATTTTACAATATTACAAATACCTGTCTTTCATGAGTTGAAATAATATCAAGAAACAGACAGACAAAGGGCCAGTTTCTTCATTTCAGCAGTCAAAGAGTAGCTTACTACTAGATTTGTAAAGTTTATTATTGACCCAAAGCAAATATTCCTAAAGGGTGCTTTTAATATATTCTGTATAATTTACAAATGTCCCAACAAGTTTTTCTTTGTTTTGTATCAAACCTCAAGTAGTACATATCTTGGAGGCATATCTATCCACAAAACAGGGAGACGATCCTATTGAAGCCAAGGGGTCCAGAGTCTAATATTGGCTTATCACCGAATATAAGCCAGCTATTACTTGTGCATTAATCAAAGATAAGTTGACCCGAGGATTGAAAGTACTTTTGAAAAGAGCCATGTAATTCCCTTTCAAGTTATTCAAACCATACTTGTGCTTTCAAAGTATCCATGTCTTTGCCTGTATAGATCAGCTAGAAATACTTTTTTTTTATAGTGAACTCTCCTTTTATTCCAACCAGTCTTGGAGATTATCCCATGTGTAACAGTTACCAACTTCTTTTCGTTAGGTTGGATAGTAGGATTTATTGCAGTAACCACACTTTCTCTCGTGTGTCTTATATTCCATTATTAGACATTAATATATATATATCTCAATATGCATAAAATACTACAGATACAAATTAGATCTCACTATAAGTTATGTGATTTATCTTTTTACCTCTCTTGAACCTATTACGTTCAAAGTCTGTAATTGAGCCAATATAGATATATGTATCCAAAAAGTAAAATAAATAAAAAGTGCGGCTCAGAAGGCTTATACGACATCTTTCGTCTTCACTTTGTCAACGCTCATTTTATTCTTGTTATTTTTTATAGTTCTTTTCTCATCGAAACACACAATGTCTATAGAATCAAAAGATGGAGAGATACTGGAAGCATATCTCCTAAGAAACGAAAAGAAACTACCAAGCTTATAAATGTGCGGGAGAGTAATGTAAACTAGTCAATGGAATGAAGAGTGATTGTTCAGCGACACTTGGAGATTTCACATACAAAACAGTGCATCCTCTGGTAGACAGCTGATTTTTATATCCAGAGATGGGCACCATATACTTAATGAGATAAAGAAAAATCGGCAACAAACCTTGGATGGCATGAGACACTCAATCAAGAGAAATGCCGGAAAAACAATCAGCAAACAAAATAATAATAATAAGTAGAGCTTTGTACAAAATAAATGCACAATACGAATAGCAATAGTCTTTATCTTATTCACAAATACTTTCTCTCTTAATAAACAAACTCTCACCGTACTTGTGATCTTACTTTGTCTTCCTCTGCTTTAACAACATGGCTAACATGATTAATATAGCTACCAAGGCCACGAAGGTTCACTCCAAAGAATATACACTTTTGGTCCGAGAAATTTCAGTGGAATCAAAGACGCAAGCGTATCGAAATTAAATTCAATATAAACTTTTTGTATTTTCAACCGTGCCAGTGCGTTTTCAGTTTGTTTTATTGGATGATAAATATGATTTACCTTATGGCGGTTATATTTTGTATTATAAAAACTATAACAAAAAAAAGGCATATTTTCAATTAGTTTCCCTTTCCTATTAACTTTTACAAACACAAAAACAACTCAAAATATCTTTCTATTCAAGCAACAAATTCAAGTCCAAGTTCTCATTATGCTCTCCAACTAGCATGCCATTTGAGATATTATCTGTCCAACCATATTGCAGGTATGTTGCTGATAATATTGTGCCAAGATTCCAAAGACAGGATTCATGTATGTGCAGAAACAAATAATGCTTGGCAGAAATTTAATAATATTATAAATACAGTATTGGCCATCAAGGCAATGATCATGGATGTGAATGGTAATGGCATGGAGATTGAGACCGACATCATTGTCGAGACTCATGTCGAATGTATGCATATAGTTTTATTGAAAGCTTAAAACTAATTGTGGTCTATAACAATTCGATTTTATAGCTCATTAAGAAATACCCAACTCACCATTTGCTAAAGTCGAAAATGATGATGAGAGTGCGGAATCAGTGAATCCCAATACTTTGGAAGAGGAATATGAGCCTATTGAAGGTTAGTAAAATCACAAAACATTTCCAAAAAATATCAGAGATATTAATTCAATGAATAAATAGACCAATCCTTTGTGTTTGATATGCCAGCCAAACCGTATACATGTATTCATTGCTTTCTTTGCTGCGTTCTTCATATCCAAATACGTCGTCGATTCAGGCGGTATCATTTTGATCAAGTTCATTAATGAGGTTTTTGGCTCAACTCGGGCAATCGTTCCGTCTGCCATTGAGTCTGAATACCCTCTACAATATGATGGGGTTGAATTCTGTAACAAAAGGAGTCCAACGTTATGTGGCCTGTGGTGAATGACACAAGATATATCCCGAGTCTAAGATGGTTCCACAGTGCTGTAATTTCAGAAAGCTTTCTGGAAATATGTGCGAAAATGAGCTTTTCTTGAGATCATCCAGTAGTTTAGCTCTGCCAAAAAGGATGTACATGTACAAGTCGGTCACAAACACCTTGTCTTCTCTCTTCCACCGTCCTGAATTTGAACGCATGGTCAACCATTGGAGATTCAGACAACAAGTTCCAGACATGATGTTTGATATTTACGATGGAGCAAAGTGGGGGTGCACTGAAAGACCGAAACGATGTACAATTTGTAGCCCATGAGCGATCTCTGATGCTCACACTAAACATTGATTGGTTTCAGCCTTTCGATGGGGTTGCTTATTCTTGTGGAGCGATCTACCTTTCAATCAATAACTTGCCAAGAGAGAAGAGATACAAGAAGGAGAACGTGGTCCTTGTTGGTTTGATGCCAGGCCCAAAATAAGCAAAAACAAGTGAAATCAATCACTACTTGGCCCCTCTTGTTGTTGAATTGCAGAAACTGTATGGTGGCATCATAATGCCGACCTTCCATTGTCCTTCTGGTGCTCTTGTTTGTGCAGCTCTCCTTTTGGTCGCTTGTGATATTCTTGCAGCCCGTAAAACATGTGGATTTACATCCTATGCCAGTACAAATGCCTGCCACAAGTGTAATCGCAGATTTTCTCGCCTTCCTGGAAATACTGAAGTGGACTATTCTGGGTTCATTTTCTCAGAGTGGGTGGCTCAAACAGACATAGAAAACCGCCAACATGCTGCTGCCTGGAAAAATGCGTTGAATGATACTGAACAGAAGAGGATGGAAAGAGAGAATGGTGTCCGCTGGTCGGAACTCCATAATCTTGAGTACTTTAATGTAGTCGAGTGCACCATTATTGACCCGATGCATAACCTCTTTCTGGGAACCGCGAAACGTATGATGGAGAAGTGGAGATCAGCTGGCCTGATTACCAATAGACACTTGACAGAAATGCAGCAACAGGCTGAGACCATGGTCCTTCCCTCAGACTTCACGCCACTAAGAAAGAAAATTGGAAAGGATTTTCCTTTCATGAAGGCCGATGAGTGGAGATCTTGGTGCCTGGTCTACTCTCCTGTTCTTTTGCTGGTCCGTTTACCTCGTATAAATCTTGACAACTGGATGTGCTTCGTGAATGCATGCAGATACTTGGCGAGACCAAGCATATCAAAAGACGAATTGGCTGAGGCGCACTACTGTCTGGAGTTGTTTGGCCGTCAATGTCAGAACATATATGGCATAGAATTCATCTCACCAAATATGCATTTACATCTTCATCTTCAAGAAACAATTCTGAATTTTGGGCCAATATATGGATATTGGCTATTCAGCTTTGAAAGATATAATGGTATCTTGAAAAGCTACTCCACAAATAAGAAAGATGGCTTTGAGGGAAACTTTATGAGAAAGTACCTTGAGGACGTTTGTAAAGTTGACCTTGCTCGCGGAATCCTGCCATTCATGGAAAACGAATCACACACTTTCTTGATCTCTGAACGTGTAAATAATATTCCTGCTGTCACCATCGTCTCCACGCCATATGCTCCCATCTCTCCCACTGGATTCAACCTGAAAAACTTTCTTGCCTTTGCTGAATCAAACATCTTTGGTGTCAAGGGAAATGACCCATTACCACCATCTGCCCACCCTCTCACTCTCAGTGCACACAGTCCAATGAAAGAAGAAGAGTATGCCCACTTGCTCGAATTCTACCGGACATCATATGGCAATGAATATTCACGGAGCTACAGAGACGCGGTTTTTGGCCAGAAAATGATTAGCAATATGATTCAGAAGATTCCTTTCAGCAATCTTCTCGACCAGGTTTATAAAGGTAGCAATGGTAGAGCCAACCGCGGATCATATATACAAGCCTTATTTGGTGAGAACAATGACCGTGGGATTAGTGCTTTCACTGGCCAAATCCAATACCTTTTCTTCAAATGCCATCTATAATCCAAGAACTGGCTAACTTGATCAGCATATATTTGCATATGTCAAGTAGTACCGGCCAACAAACCAAGATGTTAAAAGTGAACAAGACGTGGAGCTGTGCGAGATGACGTTTACCAGAGGTGACTACCAAAATATTCTGCCAGTCCAGCGTATTCTGCTGTCAGTTGCAATTGGAGAGCATAGAACAGAAAGTAGAAATGTTAAGATGCTCATTGTCCCTTTACTTTGAAAGATATATGCATAAATATAAATATTTACATATATAATACCTTCTTTTATATATATATATATACAGGGTCCGACCAAAAATATTGGTCATGTAATGTAGTTTGGGTATAATTCTTAGTGTTTTTTTGTACAACCGTATTCCAAAGGAATCTTTTTAGGCAACATAATTTCAATCTTTAGGTGAATAAGCTGAATGAAGAATGGTAATCAAGGGACCTATATAGATCTAATATTATTAAAGATAAAAGATAATCAGCGTTATAAAGGCATTACATGATACGTATTAATAATAAAGTAGTATAGAAAGAAGCATGTCTGATTCTGTAGTCTAAATTTTAGTTTAACAAGATAAAATATACTCTATTTATTTATTTATTTTGGTCTGGCGTCACATTACACACAGACTTCTTTAACCTTTTAGCCTTTTCTTTAAAAAAAAAGAAAAAAAAGTCACTTGTTAATGTCAAATCAAGGTACTCTCATTATCAACCTGCATTCTCTAATATATTCTGTAGAACTCGCGTCATATCTTGCATTTGCAATTAAATTAGCCCGTGATTCCGGTGTCATCATCAAAAATGCTCTTGACAGCAGAATGGCAGGTACCGGGGCACGCATCGAGGCAAAATACGACAACCCTACCGACCTTGTTACCGAGACCGACCAGGCCGTCGAGCAATTCATCAAGGAACGTCTGACGGCCACTTACCCGGACCACAAGTAAGCCAACACCTTATTTTATGTTGGTAAAGAAAGAAAAGAAGAAAAAAGCAATTGAACTCGGCCAAGGTTTATTGGTGAAGAAACCATGGCTGCAGGTGCACAGACAGAGTTTACTGCTCATCCCACCTGGATTGTGGATCCAATTGGTAGGTTGATTAAATTGACATCATCGTCATCATCAAATATCTAATGTCGCCTGTAGATGGAACAACCAACTTCATCCACGGCTTTCCGTTTGTGGCTGTATCGATTGGACTGACCATCGACCGTCAAAGTGTACTGGGTGTTGTATACAACCCTCTATTGGACGAATTGTACTCGGCTGTCAAGGGACAGGGCGCTTACCTAAACGAAACAGTGCGTCTGCCTCTCTTCCAACCCTCCCCACCCCTTGTTGATCTTGGTCACTGCCTAGTGGCTACTGAGGTTGGATCGGACCGTACACCAGAAGTGTTGACAGCCAAGATGGAAACCCTTCATGCTTTAATGCGTAAAAAGAGGGAGGTAGATGACAAGAAGTCTGCAGAGGCCCACAGCATCCGTGCCACTGGATCAGCAGCATTGAATATGTGCAGTGTGGCAAAGGGTGTCGTGGACGTGTACTGGGAGGTAGGATGCTGGGAGTGGGACGTTGCGGCTGCAATTGTGATCCTCCGTGAGGCTGGCGGCCTGGTTCTCTCGGGAGACAATGATCGTCAGGAGCAAGAGGTTGGTCTGTTTGGCCGCAAGTTTCTTGCCATTCGCCCTGCAGCCGATAGACCTTGTCAGCTCAAAATTGCCCATGAAATGTGGGACATCATTCCCGTCATCCACGCTCCTCGGCCACACGTGCCAGGGACAGAGCTTGCGTGACTTTGCATGACGTCGGCTAGACAGCAAGAGCAAGAATGGCGATGAAATTCCTTTTTATTATAAAAAAAATCACATTATAATCCTCTTCTTTACTGTAATAAACTTATTTTACCATGCCAGCAACCAATTTATCTAAACTAAGAGTTGTCGATCTCCGTTCAGAGCTCACAAAGCGCAATCTTCCCATCAAAGGAAAGAAGGATGAGCTCATTGCACGTCTTGAAGAAGCCATGCTCGAAGAAGACGCGTCCGGCAGCGAAGAGAAAGCACAAGTAGTAGAGGAAGAAAAGGCTGTTGATGAACCCAGTTCTGAGACAGCACCTGAACCTTCTTCTGATTCATCCCCAAAACCCTCCGAGGATGCCAAAGACACTCTTACCGAACCTGTAATCGAACAGACTGCTGAACCACCCGTCGAAGAAGCCGCAGAAGCCGCAGAAGTCGCAGAAGTCGCAGAAGTTGCAGAAGTCGCAGAAGAAGTCGCAGAAGAAGTTGCAGAAGAGGAATCAAAAGAGGATATCCCACAAGACGTTCCAGTAGTCGAGACGATTTTGGAGGATATTGTACTCGACATAAAGGAAGATAATGTCATGGAATCTATTACGAAAGATACCCCCGATACAGAGACCAATCAACCAGACGTAGTGGAAGCAGTAGAAACAAAAGATTTTGTAGAGACTGTAGAGACCGTAGAGACAATAGAAAGTATGGAGGAAGTTCTTGGATCACCAGAGGAACCGGAAAAGGTTGAACCAGCAAAGGTTGAACCAGCAAAGGTCGAACCAGCAAAGGTCAAACCGGCAAAGGTCGAACCGACCCAGGTAGAGGATATAGTTTCTAGTGAAACCATTTCTGCCAAAGAGGATGAATTGGCCGATAAAGAAGACGCGGAGGTCAAGGAAGAGGCCGGAACAAAGAGAAAGAGAGAGACAGAAGATACGAGTGGTAAGAATTAATTGATGAAAAGGACAAGGAATTTGGTAGATTAACGACTAGAACTAGACAAGAAACCAAAGATCGAAGAGGACCTACCAGCAATCTACATTAAAGGGTTTGTACGCCCTCTGATAATCAAGCATGTACAGGAATTGATCGGAAAGTACGGCACAGTCAAGCGCTTTTGGATGGATAGTATCAAGACTCATTGTTATGTTCTTGTAAGTGATTTAGCTATTAAAATGGCTGGGTAGCTGGTATTAATTGTAATACGTGCAGTACGAGACCTCGGAGGAAGCCAAAAAGGCACTTTCATCAATCGATTCTATTGTATTCCCTCCAGAAACAGGTCGTAAGCTGTCAGTGGGTCGAATGACTGCAGAGCAGGTTGAACATGTTATTGAACAGGAACAGTCGGCTGCAGAGAAGCGCATTAGACTTGACTGGGAGACTGCTCTCCAGGCTGTCTTGGATGGAGTTGCCAAGCCTATAGCCTCACCCCAGGCAGATGTTAATGCCAGACGTCCTCGTACGCTCGGTTTCGAACAGATCACTCGCCAATTGCAGAGAGGTATTTTATTTTTATTTTATTTTTGATTAGGAGTACAATAAAAGCATATTTTTAGACACGATGAATTGTGTGCTTACAATATTCTTGTATGAATCTTAGCCGCCACAGCACCTCAGACTGTTGAAGTAGCTGCAGAGCCAATTCCAGAACGTCATTATACAGAACCCACACAACCCGTACAGAGCTTATCACTCGAGGAGTTATTCCGCAAGACTAATGCTGTGCCTCCTCTTTACTACTTGCCTGTTCCTGAAGATATCGCACAGCAGCGATTGGAATCAATGAAGCAGATGTAATAAATAACGTTAATAGTAAATACATACATAAAACCCCAAAACAATAAAAAAAAATGAAAAGCTGTTTTGTAATTCATCTACAAACCTTTGCTTGGATCTTTAGAACTGCTTGGATTATAGATATATATATAAATAAATAAATTAGTCTATGTGGTGTAGTGACTGGGGAGGGGAAAAAAGTAATATTCGGTTATTGAAATGAGCCTGATCGTCCAAAGGGTCCAACACAACACACCTCACTTTGTTACATTAACCATGCTTCGATCTCTCAGAAGCACCTCTGCAGCCCGTGCAGCCCTTGTCCGCCTACATTCTACAGGATCCAAACTTGGCACAACGCGTTTCTTGAATGCCTTTATGACCGAAACCGAAAAGGGCCCACTCCAACTGTCTATGGAGTCCAAGGCAAGCCATTAAGATCAGCACTGAATCACATTGCTGTTATTTATTTCCATGTTACTATGTTGGTATAACAACCCAGCTTACCGAGGCATTAAACCCTACTGCCCTTGAGGCCATTAATGAATCTCATCTCCATGCCCACCATGCTGCCATGAAAGGAGTCACTGAAAAAGAGACCCATTTTAGGTAATTTAACTGCTAAACACCCGGATTGAAAATAAACATTGGGTTGTATGTAAATAGAGTGACAGTTGTATCAGAAGAGTTTACAGGCAAAGTAAGTGAACAAAGTTACACAATCTATTGACAGGAATGCTGGCTTTACTGATACAAATAACAAATAGTCCATGATGCAGCGCCATCGTATGATTTATAAGCTTCTTGGAGAAGAGTTTGGCCAGGGACTACACGCCTTGTCATTAAAAACAAAGACAATTGCTGAATTAGACAAGTCCAAATAGATTGATATCAACATAATAGCATGAGGATACATTGTAAATGGAATAAAATGGTTAAAGGTTGACACTATATATCTACAGTCGAGACCATAAACCAACCTGCCACTCTGTCATCTTGGACATAGTTGGAATAATATCAATGTAGACTAGATATTTGATATCATATTCTGGTAGGGATATTGTCGTTTAACTAGTAGTGTGAATTGGTTTCGAAACAACCTCTTTTTATATATATATCCTTCAATTTCTGATCTACTGGTTGAACATTGGTATGCAAAACAAGGCCTTTGGGTCCATCACAGCTGGATTATATATTTTTGTGAAAATGAAAATATAGCCTATACTAATATAGTAATTATATTGCTTATTATGAGAACTATAAATCTAAAATTACATTGTTTCTACTTGAGATTGAGACGCTATTGGTTTTTTTTGGGCGAATCAAAATTAATTTTTAGACAAACAAAAGAATAAAATTTGGTCAAAGGGATTTAGACAAGGTACTGGCAGAGTAAGTTAATCGATTATAAGATCATAGTCAATTAAGCTTGTCTTTTTTCTTTTGGCAATCATACAATATATATAAAGAGCATCTTCAGAAGTCTACTTTACACTCTTTATTTTGAATTTGATTATTTAGTTAATAGATACGCGAGAAACAAGGTGTGGTCCTTTGGAAGAATAAAAGTCTTTTTCTCTACAAATATTTGTAAAGTAATTACAGAGCACAAGTTTTTCTCTTGGGCATGTAGCTTTGACTGTTTCCATTGGGCTTCCTTGGGTTCTCTTGCTAGTATTTTAATCCTTATTATCCTGGAATTTGTGTACACCTATGTCACATCTTCATTCATTGACGAGTCGTCAGCAACATCTCTCTTATTCAAACAGCCTGATTGTATACTCCTTTAAAAGATATATTGGATTGCTGAATATCCTCTTATTTATTTATTTATTTCCGATATTACCTTATGATGCGTCCTATTCTATATCCTGTAGCAGAAGAATTGATTCGAAATAAAAAGCAACAAAAATTAGACGAGCAAGAACAAGGTCCCCAGCAAGAAAGCTCTACTTTTACTAAAAGAAAAAAGTAAATCGAAACATTCATCGAGTGCGATGTATTATACAAGAACCTATTGTTCATTATTATGTTATTATTTAGGACACATACACCAACATCCTTATCCATGGGTCTACAAAGTATGACAAAGAAAGAAGAAGAAGAAGAAAAGACTGAATCGAAAGAAGAGACGCCATATAGCAAACAGGCAGAATCCTGAAAGTACACACCAACCTGTCCAACCAAGATAGCAAGTCAATTACTTGTTGTTTGTATCTCATCTCACAGTAATTTAACATATTACAGAAACTCTCATATACGTGTCTTTAGAGCCAGAGATGTTTCTAAAATTCCTTTAATTGTCTTTGGAGATTAGCTTATAAACAAGTCAAGTATCAGATTTCACATACAGCATGGAATATCCGAGAAAATATACAAGCATCTTCTTGTAAAACAAAAGATTGGAGAATTGTACCTTTTGGACCTCAATGCATCTAACACTTCAAATGTACTTGTGCACTTTTATTTATTCTCTATATTCAATATTAATTTTGTAGATTTGCAGCTCCTGTAAGACCAAAGATATTTCCGAAATGCCAACGACATACCTATTCATCCAATATTAGTTTGCAACAGCTGTAATATTCTTTGGAATAGTAATATGACGGCAAGAAACATGTTATATATTGTGCAGGAGATTTAGAGTGGCAATGGTAGGCCAGAAATCTTCAGTCCTCGACCAAGAACAACAACAACAAACGTGGTTGTTCCTCACTTTGGTGGGCAAACTTAAAGATGTTTACAGGTAAAGAGTATTCTAGTCATTTTTACCTTGTCTAAATCCCCTTGACCAAATTTTGTTCTCTTGTTTGTCCAAAAATAATAATAACATCGTCTCAATACCAAGTAGAAACACTACAGTAGACCTTTCCAAAACAAAAAAGCTTGTGCGCAACTGTAGATTATATAAAAGGCAATATTTATCTATAAAAAAAAGTCCGTATACCAAATATGGCTACTAATGTAAAGAGTTACACGATCAGATATACAGCTTTCTAATGTCACTATGTTTTCCGATTTATAATCCTATTATTTCGATATTTCGGTAAAATAATAATAATAATAAATATTACTCTTGGCTATTATAACTCATGTTATTCTTGCTGTATTGAATATTTCTTGATTATTATTTCTTCATTTCTTGAATATGTACATCAAGAACTAAAAGGTCACAAGAGGTTCTGGACATTAGTACCTGGATTTGACCTGCAAAAGTAGAATTCCTATATGAAGTTTGGGTAGATACTTTGTTGTTCTTGGAATGAAATGGTTATTTATTGCACAAAATGATAAGGTCAGATTGTACATGTAGACTATGGAACCTTTTGCTGTTATTTTGGGTTGTACTTTGATCGAACATTCTCAAAATCTGGTTTTTTTCTTTTCTTTTCAAGCAGTTGAATTTAATACTGCGCTCTTTATCTTGCACTGTGCTTTCTGTGACATAAACTGAGCACAGGCGCAATGGATCTGATGCTTGTTATATCGGTATACTCGATCTCGATGGCCTCTTGGCATCGTAAAGAAGCACAAAGTAAGAGGCCAGGGCTAGAATAGGCAAAATATTACGCAAGTCTGGTAGTTTTTTGGGTGCAAGGTAGCAAGTTTTGTGGCATCATCAGAAATACAGAGCATCCGGATCGATTGGCACAAAATTCTTGCTGTTCTATTATCTTGCCAATTATTCAGAGTGCGCTAATAAATATCGCTTTTTTCTTTTTCTTTTTCTTTTCGGCCAAGGCTCTTATTGTCTTTCTATATAATGGTCCCTAAACCACAAAATACACCTCTTGACCAGCTTCAAGTATCGCTCGAGTCAAGTTTTGCTCAGATTGATAGCACCACTTCTACCTCTACCTCTACTATCACTGTGGATCAGACAAAACCAACAGCCCAGCCTAATTCAACTATCCCAACAATTTCACCCTCACAACAAAAATCAGATGAGACGACGAATACCGCCAAGACTAGTGTTTACGAGGGAATAGATAAAGAGGAAAGCAGCATATACACCGAGAATGATACCCAAACCCCATCTGAACCCCAGGGAAACCTCTTGTTAACCAAGAAGCAGCTGAGGATCATGTTCATCAAGCGGTTTGGGTTCATCATTGTCGTGGACGCTCTTCTTCCTATTGGTCTTTACTATATATTAAAAAGCCACATGTTGGCTGTCTGGGCACTCGTTGTCTCTACTGCTCCAGTCGTAGCTTCTGTGATTATACAAGCTATATTCTTACGAAGAATTGATCCTATTGGAATGGCAGTAGTATTTGGTAAGGTTTAAAAGCTTAATTATATCTTTACCAAAAGCTAATTTTAATTGTGAACAATCTTTAAAGGTTTCATTCTGTCTGTTATTCTTGCTGTGGTTGACAAGGACCCAAAGCTACTTTTAATGAGAGAATCGTTTGTGTAAGTCAATTGACCATCCAACACGTTTGCGTTACTGAATTCTTTGGATAGATTGGCCGGTGTTGGTGGCCTTTGTGCGCTCACTCTTCTTCCCTTACGTTACAAGTCATTTGAACTTCGGCCATTTACGTACTACATTGCCATTGACCTGATCCCGATGCGTACGGTTTCCTTCCATGATCCCGAGACTAAACCCCAGAACAGGATCGCGTTCTATTGGGCGAATTCACCCTTTTGTCGCTTCCATGTTCGTCTCTTGACAGCTATTATCATTGTATTTCTCGAGGCAGAATTTGGTCTTAAGCTCTTTTATATCTTTACCTTTGATATCGACAAGATTGTAATCCTCAGTAATGCTACCTTGCCTGCAATTGCTATTTCTGTGGCTGCCTTTGCTGGGTTCTACATCTACTGGATTGGAAAGCGACTTCAACGCCTGGAGCCTGATATGTTAAAGGCTGCTGGAGCTATACACTAATGTTTACTACTGTATAAAACAAATTATTATAGAATATTATAGCTGCTACATTAATATTAAATATATATATATCTGTATATAATTATTAATCGACATTTTATACCCTTTGATTATAACATGTGTATTGTATAATTCACAATAAATTACTTTCTAAATAGTCTTGTCATTTGATCAGAATCCTCATAAAAGATGTTTATTCGATTATATTATATTATATTATATTATATTATATTACTAATTCACCAACCATACTCTGTATTAGACAGCGAGTCTTGCAAATGAACTTGATATGCATATATAATATGAATCTCAAAGTAGATCTAGTGCGTGAAATCAAGAAGCTTAAAAGCCGAAAAGCGCTCTTTGCAAGCTGTAAGAATCAGATTGGCTTTTGTGATCATTTGGCAATTGACATTGAAACTAATGTACATTTGATTCAAACCTCTTGGCATGTCTTGATCATTTTTTTAGGTTGTTGATTCAATACAATTGTCATTATAAGATCAATCATTGAGGCTTTTAATAGTTTCAAGAGGGAATGACTGGGGAGCTAGAATGACCAAAAAAAAACACAAGTTGGACAAGGTCATACATAACGAAATACAGTTCCTGGGATGAAGCGGGGAAAATCTTGCTGATGATATGACAAGATTCCTGTACTGACTCTTTCTTTCTTTTTTAATATATTTTGCGGGGTTTAAATTAATTGTCCTCAATAATGGCGAGTCTGCATGTATTTCTTGTAATTTATGAAATAAAAGCGCTTGGTATCAATGATTAGTACTAGGTTTTAGAAGCAATTGTTTTCAATACTGTGCCTTGCTTGGGTACAATAGAGTAAATCTAGTCATAGTTTGAGTATAGACACATTATTTTATATATATATAAAAGTTTATTATTTATGTTTTCCAGGGATACTTGAAAGTTTTATAATAAAGATTATTAATACAGACTCTTGTCAGGGTGCTGCTTCTTACATTAATCTGCTTATTCGGTTTTACATATTCTTAAATATCACTGCGCGCCCAGTCTCGTCCTTGTCAATTGGGTAGACTCCACTATTCTCAGTAGCAATATTTTTGGTAACAAGCTTTTGGGCATCAATGTCATCAATTAGTGTAGCCAACAATTCAAACATTCTGATCCATCCCATACGATCAGCAAATGATTCAGGAATCTCTGCAGATCGTCGTTCTTTGTAGATATATCCTCCTGGCTCTGTTGGATGTAAAGATACTGTTGAAAAGATCATTACTTTGTCAATGACCTGAATTGAGAACGTCTGAGCCTTGCAGAGGGTGGTGAATTTCGCAAATTGGCTATTTCGCAAGATATTACTAAGAAAGTGGATTGAACTGTGCAGATTCTTTAAAATATCGTCCCTTGCGCGTGCTGCAAGCTCATTGTCTTCACAAAGCGTGTTGTTTATAATTAAAACTGGCTTTTCTGAATAATCATATCCAATTCCATCGTGATATGACAATGCTTCATCACTATCATCTTCTCCAGACTTTTCATCAGCCTCGGCTTCTTCATCTAGAGCAACATCACACCATTCAAATCCAAGGAGACCCGTTTGATTTTCTAGAGTCTGGAAAAGAGGGATAACTCGGTCTATCAAGAAGGTACAGTCAGACTTGCAGTTGAATACTGGGTTTCGATAGCATGTTCCTGCAAATTCCGTCAATATAAATTGAATCACTCGAATCAGCTTCTTTTCGTCCTTTGGTAACGAAGGGCTTGTTGAATATGACCACAGAAAATTGGGTAGCGACTCCAGGGGTTGCTCTAGAGAAGAGCGCAGGAGTTCAAAGGCACAAGGATACGAGTTCAATGTCTTGAGATTTGACTGTTCATCAAGCTCTTGGTTTACAATCTCTCTAAGATCCCTTGGTAGATCCGTATTATAGTCAGCCAGGATAGTCACCACTGGCTCAAGCTCTTTTATGGTCTCGTGTGGTAGCCTAAATTTTTCAGAGGAACAGTCTTTGATGGTTGCAGGATGAAAATCAAGGGTGGTCTTGCCACAGGAGAGAGAAATGGTCTTTACGCGCTTGGGTTCACTGTTTTGTCGAGACTCTTCAAAATTATTTGTCGTCTTTCGTGGTATATTTTCTGGCTTCGTCTTTAGGGATTTGGGCTCACTAATCTTCTGGGATTCTCCAAGGACACTTGTCGTCTTTCGTGGTATATTTTCTGGTGTCGTCTTTAAGCGCTTGTGTTCACTACTCTTCTGGGGTTCTTCAAGGTCACTTTTCGACTTTCGTGGTAGATTCTCTGACACAATCATCTTTAAGCGCTTGGGCTCACTGCGTCTTTGGGGTTCTTCAAGCTCATTTATCACTTTTCGTGACACACTCTCTGACACAATCATCTTTAGGCGCTTGGGTTCACTACTTTTATGGTGTTCTTCATGCCCATGTGTCGACTTTCGTGGCATATTCTCTGGCACAAGTTGTTTTGACCTCTTGAGATCACTGCTTTGCTGGAGCTCCTCAAGGCCATTTGTTGTCTTTTGTGGCATATTCTCTGACACAGCCTTCTTTGCCCGCCTTGGCTCATTACTCTGCTGGGGCTCTTCAAGGCCATTTGTCGTCTTTTGTGGCATATTCTCTGGCACAAGCTTCTTTGCCCGTCTGGGCTCACTATATTGTTGGGCATCTTCAAGACCACTTATTACTTTTGGTACTTTAGCAGGCACAAACTGTTTTAAGCGCTTGGATCTACTAAAACGCGGTCCATCATTATCTTTGATTGTGTTTGGTAAATGGATCTCAACGTGTGCTTTTAGGTCTTTCATTTCAGAAAAATGTTCAACACAAGAAGGACAGCCGTGATGAACATGGACGTCTGGTCGGGATTGTTTCTTGACTAGAGGAATATAGGTTATCGTGCTTGTGTTTTTATATCTCTCTCCCAAAGCGCGGCCAGGAAGGTGCAAGCCGTGACTGAGGAGATGTCTGCGGAAATGTTGCAAGGTGACAAGATCGGTCCTTTCACATACGAAACAATCATTGGATATAGATATAAGCTTTTCGGCTGTCATGACTGGGGCGTTTCTTGAAAGGATTCGTCAAGACTTGGGCTGGACAAAGTACAAGAGATATGCTGATGACGTATGGCGCATCTTCACCCATATAAAGATTTGGTCCTACAGATAACTTGTTTGCAAACAGTCACCCATAAAGAAGTATACATTGTTATTATGGTGAACATCTTGAGAGGATACCGAGTGCTAGTGATAAACGATAGTTTGTGGCTCGTTGATAGTAAAGCTAATTAATCGCAATAGCAAATAGCATCAAACATTATGTATATATATATATATTATATATTATAAAATCAATCAGTACTTTTACGAGCTGCATATCGAGCGGTGAACAATCACAGTACAGTAAATTCACAAACAAACTGTTTGTTATATTGCAACACCAAATGTCAACTATTAAAGATTAACCAGGATGATAAAGTTGTAACCCAGTAGCGCAATGTTGGTGTATTGACACAAGTAACAAGAACAAAAGTAACCAGCTTGTTGAGCGTGAAACTGTCAAATAAGCAGATTTTGTATCTACGCTCTAAGATATCGCCAGACAAACCCATCATCTCACAAAGACCATCTCTTTGCGAAAAGAAAAGTACTATATTCTTTCAACATTATCATCGTCAATCCAATCCAAGAAGTTTAGCAGCTTAAAGTTATTGACATCCAAAGTTTGGCCAAATGATGCCCTCTTGCCATTGTTTTCATTGATAAGTTGGCTGATAGCATAACATAGATTTTCTAAATGGTTTCTACAATATACTGGTTGATGAAGAAAGGTACCGATAACTTAATGCCATTGCAATATAATGGAGCGCAAAGTCTATCAAAAGGTCAGTGTGCTTTATATTCCTTTTTGTTTTCCAGGATAGTCTGAGTGAAATCACCTTTCATACGACATGTTTGCAAGTTGAAGATAGGGATGCACTTTGGACCGATGAATCGAAAGTTCTTGATAATTTTGGTGATAATGACCTTTCCTTCTAGAAGAACCTTATGGTGGTCATATCAAGCATTTGGATTATTCACAAATCTTCCAACTTCACAATTCAATGTCATGAACTCGTCTTTAATTATACAGCCAATCTTGCAGTCAATTTTGAAGCTCAAAGATTAAAGTCTTTTGTCGCCTCTGCAAAAGAAAAATAAGAATAGGACATTTATGTTTTGACATATAATGTACTTGCGACTTTCCTTTAAAGGTCGATGGGCCAGAGAAAATGAGATTTCAGATACGGCCCCAGAACTATAAAATAATATCCATTTTGGAGAAATCAGGAAGCTTTGACATGACAAAGATATCAGGGCTCAACTGATGTGTCTCGACATTACACATTTTGATGTTAGTCGCTTTGATCCCAATTCAAATATCCTCTACTTGCATATGAGCCAAGAGCTTAAAGTAAGCATTATCACTCGAGCTGCTTTGTATGATATTTTTTTTTATCATATTGTTAAACATAATGCTCAGATTAACACCCTGTCGTATGGTGCGTTAGGTGTCATATTTCATCATAATAGCCTTGACTTGATTCCATCTTGAATTTTTTTTGGCAATACTAGTCTCAACATCTGCTGACAATTCAGGATACCGTTAAACCAACACAATGTAAATCAAGTCAACACATAATATAAGTTTCATGTACTTTTTTGATATACAAAAACCAAAGCAAGAAAGAGATGTGAACAGTAATTCATGTTTGACACTGTTTTTTACAGGTAATATTCTTGACATTTCGGCAGGGTAGATTAGAATCGATTGTTGCCAGCTTGTTCGAGTTGTATGGATTGATTTAGTTTGGAGTCTTTACTGAAAGTGTATTATTGATAGACTTTTTTTTTTGGTGACTTTAGTCGACAAGGTTTGCTCCCAAAAAACATCAAGATGATTCAAAAACTGATTCTTAATGTAGATTGCGATGCATAAAGTATAAAGTGATTACCAACCCAAAGTCTTGCCATTGATCAATGCACAATTTTGTGACTCCCTTTTGCTGTGTCAATTTTACTGCAGCTGCTGTAATCTAAAAGCGTGTGACATTGATGACGCAAAAATATTAATTTAAATACCGAGAATAATGGCTCAAAAAATCTTGGTATTTAACATTGCTGATTAACCTGCATCATGGATAATCATGCACCCTCAGCAAAGAGGATAAAACTGTCACTTGAACCTGGAATTGAACAACCAGCTGTAGACATAACAAATTCAGGCCATGAAATCTATAAAACGTATACATATACACACATTATATCTATATTTCTATATACATAAAGAATGAGCGTACCAAGAAAGAAAGAAAGAAAAAAAAAGAAGAAAAAAGACTCTATTTATTATTATTATTATTATTATTACTATTACTATTATATCTTGATGTTTTTATTAGCCAACAAGCTCATCGACCCTTTCAATCTCATAGTGAACAATCTCTTCCGGAAAAGTTGATGCAGAATGTGGATCGAATTTGGATGGAACGAGGCGATTGGCGTGATTTATCAGAATCAGATCTCAAAAAATCTATTGAATCGAAAGACACGGAAGAAGATCAAATAAAGACGCACGAAAATGAATCAGATCCACCGACACAACCTACAGCAGCACCCACACCCGGATTCGACATTGTCAAACTGAGAGAATCTGTATTGAATAAGCTATTGTAAGACCTTTTATGCACAGTTGTCAGTTTGAACCATGGACTTACAAAACTGGGCGGGAAATTTAATAATTGGTAGCCATGCAAAGAGTGAAATTGATGTGGCTTTGGATGTCATAAACATTTTGGCTACTCAAAGTCGACCGGGAGCCGCTGTAAAGGATCTTGTTCTTCCACCAGGATCTCTAACAGCAACATATGTATCCAAGCCAAAGACTACCCTCAAAGCACAATTGGAAGCAGTTCAATTGACGTTGGGATTGAAGCGCAAGGTAAGCTAAGCCAAAGAAGAAGAAACTCTGTGGTGGGGATACTTTGCTGGATTGGAGAGATATAGAGTGTAGTCAAGTGGGTCCAATAAATATGCTCATTTGTGCAGCAACAAAAAACAGCGTCTGCTTATCTCAAGGCAAGCGCATCCAATCTACGAAAATTGGTAGAAAACGAAAACTCGTTTTGGGAAGAGGCTCTGGATCTGAGACGCAACCACTGGCTGATGCAGGCCAACAGTAGCCACTCGACTCTTGGAAATGCAGGAGCAGGTCCAACCTACCTGGTTCAATATGGATTTACAGATGGTAATGTCTGTATATTCAGTACAAAAGTGGGTATTAACATTATACGATACCCTTAAAAAGTTGGGTCAGACTTTAATGAGTCTTCTCTGGGTGATTTGGATCGAGCGAGTACAACGGATAATGAAGAAGGATCGGCCAAGATGGCTCTTTCCTTACCGCACAGTGAACCAAAAAAGGTTGTGGTATATGTCAGTCAACGTCAAATGGGATCTCTTGGCCTCAATTTTGATGTCTTTTCAGAAGGCATTCTTGGAATGACAACAGACCCTCGGTCTCAATCACAAAAGAGTAAGTTTATATCGTTTTTTGTTTCGGCTGTAGCAGACCTCATTGACCTTTGCGATCCAGATTCAGCTGGCCCGTTTGCCTTTCATAGTCCTTCAAACAAAATACAAAAGCAGTTACTCGATGCTCAGGCGACCATCTTTGATGCCGAATTATTTGCAGACGTAAGAAGGCAAGGCCATCAGAGAAAGAAAGAGATAGACTGACGGGAGATGCAGATTTTATCAGAAGCACAAACATTTAACAGCGACATTCGAATGGCAGACGACGAAATGATCCTCACAATAGGCGGTCAAATCGATGTATCTATCAAAAAAGTACCAGGCAGTACATTAACAACCGAGCCGAAAGTAGAGCGAATGACGACTCAACAGATGGCAGGTCAAACCATCGAACTTTGTCTGCGGCTGATGCTTATTCAGCGCCACCGATTCAATATCTGGAAAAGTAGAGCTCGTATTTTGTCTTCTAGCCGCAAGGTACAGCACCTCTTGGCATCTATTGGAGAGCCTTCATCGGTTGGTACCACTGCAGGTGTCATTAATCCAGCAAGCCATTCAGCCAACTCGGTTGCCCCCGCTGCGGTAACTGCTACAACCGCAAGTGCTGCTGGTAATCCCAATGCTTCTGCTGGTACTAGTAACTCTAGTGCTACCCGTTCTGGGCGTTCTCAGCAAGCCGGTCTTGCCACTTCACAGCGACCAAACACACGCGAAACTCTTCCTGAAATACCTATACTTTCGCCTGTGCTGTCAATGTCCAAATTCTGGGTCTTGTTTGACAGATTACGCCATGTGGTGTATGATATTATAGACCCACTATGTGGAGAAGGCGGTATTGGTCTCACAGTTCATTTCAAGACTCAAAATGTACTACTACAGCCCAAGACTAATGTAAACCGTACAAGCTATGACATATACCCTAGCTATGGCGACATGGGATTCTGTTTGACCGTCAGTTTCTTGAAAGGGTAAAGAAAAGAAAAGAAAAGAGAGATGGCCTAGATCAAAAAGGTTAAAAGGGGGAAAAAAGGAACCAAGCAGCTAACAAAACAACATACAGACCCTCTCTTCAATTTATCCTGAGCCAACAGGGTATCATAACTGTTGTCATGCCACAGAATACAGTCGTCTTGACCCAGGTATCAGAGTTTGAAGCTCTTTTGCTACGGGAAATCACTCTGATGTGTCTAGAAATCGTGTGTGAAGAATGCAATGCAGTCATTTGCCAATCTACACCTTACCTGGATTCGGACAGCAGTAGCAAGCTTATGTTTGGTTGGAAAGTAGATGAAGTGGAAGAAACTATCCATGGCTATGTATGGTGGGCAACCCAATCAAAGAATTCAAAGGACTCACATACCTGGAGAGCAGTGTAAGAAACCAATGAATGCAAGGTATAATTGGTAGACTTATCCTCTAAAATTGCGTAGTCAGGTCCGGATGGTAAAGACCTGTGTGTCAGGGGAAATGAAGAGCAAACCAGCCTATTCTCTTCAGTTCCGGATGGACCCACTTGTACCTACTACAACCCACCAGGGTGCTCCCAAACTAGTCCAATCAGTCATGTTGGCAAGATCGTTTAGTCAAACAGAGCCCAATTCCCAAGGTTGCTCTCTTACTTTCCGCGAGCGAGTCCGTAGACTGGCCATCTCTATAATCGAGATGGGATATCCTGAAAATGTACCGCCTAAATAATTTATGGTACAAATCCCTTTTGTTGCATTATGCATAAAGAAACCCGCTGTAGAAATGCATTCTGGTTGTGCCTATTATCTGAGTCGAGCATTCCTGATGTCAATGATTACACTATTCATTAAGGATGGTGTTACTGACAAGAAAAAAGATTCAATAACAAAAAAGAAGAAAATCCATGTTTGGTTGTATTAAACTATATAAAACAGGGAATAGGCAATATAGTGCTCTCTTGGCTGTAAATTAGATTGTTCTTCTATTAGATTTGTACTGAAACTATATATAATTATAACAATAATAATAATAATAATTCATTTCTAATGAAATACAATCTTATTATTTTCAATTCGTAGAGTGTTGTACGCTACATTTTGTTTTACAAGGTCCAATGTGTATAGCAAGATTACAAATATTTCGTCCTTGAGAATTAAACAAACATCATCTCATTTGAAGCTATTTCTTATTAACATCAAAGAATTTCCTATATGAGCTTCCACCCCTTGTTTTCTTTTAAGATTAAGAATAAAGGAGGGGGTTTTGTGCCATATTTAATCATCATTTTTAGCATGGAACGTTCCCTCATCAGGCGATCTGCATTTATAAACGAAAGCCAAGTACGAATTTACGAGATAAATAACAGGAGACATGGACTAGAGATCTATCAATAAATGTGTAGATGGCTGGGCTGGGCTGGGCTGGGCAGGGCAGTCTTGTTGCTTGGTAACCCCAGTTACTAAGACACTGTTTTTGGACAAGGGGTATTTCTGGTCAAAGATTTTCCAGTAATCACACTCATATTACTATTGCTATTTATTAGTATTATTTTTTAATTAACATTATATACCTTGACAATGAAGAATTTTGTCTAATATTTGTAGTTAAAGACGAGCATATCTCGCCCACCATTTCATCTATACATGTATATACTATTGCAAGCCATTCGTTGTCTATATAAAAAATCCTTTATAACTCCTGCTATTCATTTCTCCATTGGGCCGTGCGTTACCCTCTTCATTGTGCTCAGCATCAATTGATATTATGGTATCAGGAGAGCCAACGGTTCAAGAGGACACCAAGCGCAAATCATCTTGTGAAATACCCACCTTATCCGCGGTGGAAGAGCCAGAGATACCAACGGATTCGACTTTTCATGTACCTAATATGGACCATATGATCACTCTTCAAGGTTCCGAAACAACAATGAACTTTACCAGCCATTTGTGTACCAGCCAGAGCTTTGGTATCCTCTCTTCAGACCATGCAATGGACACAAAACCATCGTTGGAACTTCCTTGCTCCGAATCCACCAGTCGTCCCGCAACAAGCCAGTCATCCCAGGCCCAGACTACCAATTCCCCTTTGGCTTTGTCTCCGTATCTGCCTCCTTCTCCGGCCCCATTATCATTATCATTATCATCAGCATCATTATCATCAGCATCATCATCAGAACCAGCAGCAGAACCAGCAGCAGCAGCAGCAGCAGCAGTACCGCCACCACCCCCGCCACCGCCTCCTCCTCCTCCGCCCCCGCCTCCGCAACCACTGTCGCCCAAGTCAGGATCCCAGGAAGTGCTCCAAGTCCCACTTGCCGTCAAAACCAAAGGCGTTTCCCGCCCTCAGCGCCCCCAAGATTTGAAATTAGATATGAGTTCTACTCTAAGTCTTCCGATCAATCTCCATGGTTCCCTTACTCTTAATTCAAATATGTCTTGCCTCACAGGATTTTCGGATCAAACCTTGATGAACACCCCACGAGGTGATCGTGCAAAGCCATGCAGATTATACTCGTCTAGCTCCCAACTTAATTCTTCTGCCGCAGACTCCCTACTGTCCATTCTGCCTTCGCCATCAAAGCTCAGCCAATCTTCACAATATGTATTCAACCCACCAAATACATGCCTTGATTTAGCAGCAGACCAAATGGACATTAAGGACCCTGATTTTGGGTCAATAAAGAGACGTCCATCACGGCGTGGAGCATGCAATATTATGACTATGGCGTTTGTGGCTGGGCTTATTTTGTTCCTTTTTGTTGGCTATCCAGTGTCACTCCACTTGGCAAAACAAAAAGGCACCACAGTACAAAAGTAACTAGAAAGTATACTTTCTTTTTTTTTTTAAAAAAAAAAGAGATGAACATTTACTTATATTTATAATAGCTGCCTAGACATGCAATGTACCTACACATAATAACAATATTTTATAATTACATTTTACCATATGAAAAAAAAAACCCACACACACACACACTAAATATTCTTGTATTTTCAGTAACAAACACCAGCTAAAAAAAGTGCTCAATACTACAATTCATAGAACAATGGGTCCAAACAGGGGTGGGTTTGGAGATACAGAAATACAATGGATATGAAACTTTGTGTATTAATGAATTTATCCATATAAATGAGAGAGATGAGTTTAGGATAAGTGAACCCATTGGTATCTGGCCCAAATTGATATCAAATAGAGGATGTACTACCCTATAAAAGTTGTACAAAACTCATATGTTTCGATGAGGCCCTTTTAAGATGGTTTCAAAGATAATTGCTGTGAAGCCAAAGACAGATTGAGTATTTAGATAATTCAATTGTCATTTTAATTATCTCGCAGACTACAGTTGTCTAGAGCGTAATCTGTAGAGTCCACTTCAGACTGCAGCCTATTATTATTATTATAAAATAATAATATTAATAATAATATTCGACATGGTATAGATTACTGGACAAGCTGTAGATTATCCTCTAAATTCAACTATAAAACTCTAATACATCAAATTTAGAAAGTCATCTCTACCTTGTCCATGTCGTGATTTATTAAGAGACACATGCCTAGTCTAAAAAAAAAGCGAGTTAATTTTTGATATGCTTTGAGTTTTTTCCATTGTCATTCACTAGAAAGCCTTCTTCTTTTTTTGCAATTGTCCCAATTTAGTCTGATCACCATACATACAAGAGGGCATTTGGCAGTAATATTCACACAATGGAATCAAGAGGGCTTTTGGCTAGAAAGGGTTATTAGTAGCAGTGTAAAAGATTTTCTAAATGACAAAAAGTTTATTGACTAGACTTTTTAGTAACACTTGAAACTAGCCGACCATCTACATCATATATACAGAATATTCAATTCAGCCAAGAACCTTCTTTTTCTATAGTAGTTTGAAACAGTTATCAAGCGAGCAAGCCGTCTTTTATTTTATGTTTGCCTTGTGGCTACAGTAAATCGGAACATGTAACTTTTATCTGTGCCTTTTAGCTGAATTATAGCTTGCGAGCTTGTAACCCCATGCCAAGTTGGCTTGGCCCAAAAAGAATTATAATGATTCTAATAAAAAAATAATGTTCCATTGGTTTCTTGAGAGATTCCAAGTCTTGAAGCGTTTTGTAATTTTCTATTGTCAGTAAGCGTTGAAAGAGATATTTAATGGAACAGGTATAATCGGCTATTTATTTTAGGTTAAAATCTCCAAGTCAATCAAAGGCTGTAGTGATCAGATGCAGACATGTGTAATTCGGAGTACCATGCTAACACTGAGCTGTAAAAATAAAAAATAAAAATAAAAACACACACAAATGAGACCATTTCCTTGTAGTACATTTTTATGTCTCGACAAGTAATAGCATATATATTCTAGGAGGCCTTTAGTGATTTAGAGTTGAAGTGTATAGATTGTTTATATGATGACGTGAATATTGGATGAGATCATAGAGAGATAGTGTGCCAAACATAACAATACTTTGATCGTTCATTGTTCATATAGACTACCTGTATTTTTAGGGGGGAAACGTTACATATGCTGTGGTAATACGTTTCAGTCACTTGTTATTTAAACAATAAAATAATAATAATAATAATAAATAATAATACCAACCTACTATTTCTGTTGCACATGAGAGAGAGAGATGAATATCACGCACCTAAAAGCAGAGCAGTTATTATAATCCATGGTCTGCTTGCTATAGAATGATTCCCACATCATACTGCAGCCAGAAATAATATCTGCAATTCTCTTAACTTTATGCATGCAACTCATGAGAACCACACTTCAATTAAGACAGCTGAATCCAATATACGATCTACACGGAGAATCATATAATCCATATGACCCAGAAAAGCAACTCTCCTTATTGAATAAAAGTAAAGTGAATGTGCAAAAAGGAGCTTTATATATACAAAAACCCATCTATGGCCACTCATTGTATTCATGATTCTTCGGGAGAGTGCCGATGGCGGTTGGCAAGAGATAAAGTAGTTGTATTGGGTTGTCATAAGGCCTTAATGGCAGATGTGTAGCACTTCGGCTAAGCACCGATGTGTATATATATAAAAAAAGAAGAGTTCTGGCAACATGAAATATACGAGACAGAGGCAGACAGAGATATATAACACATGGTCAGACAATACCTACAGAAAGCGTATCACTAGAATAACCATTGGATACTTCGGATGGATCGGTTGGGGTCTGCCGGAACAAGCCTGGGTTCTCTAAAAAAGGGCTCAATATCGACCATTCTATACAAAAGCATCCCAAATTGGGCCTTGAGGTAAACATCACACCTTTTATCTTGTCAAACTCTGTCTCCAAATGGGACCTGCCATTTTGTCGATCTATAGCCCACCTAATTTCCATCATCGCACAAACAAATCCGCACCAAATTATTCTCATTTATAAACCCCATTGTCTTTTTGTTCTTTATATTCCCACTCATTGTATACTTTATAATATTATCATGGCCCTCGACTTCCTATCCAGCGACATTGTCTTTCCTTCAGACTCCAATGAACCAAAGCTCTCGGCCTCTTCATTAAAAAAGATGCCAGAGCCCGTGGACTGGGCTCTGCACGACTACTATAGCACCGTACTAGAGAAAGCACATACACCCATTCAATCTCTCACAGATCTTTGCAAGCTCGAACCAGTCAAAGATGAACTCACCGAAAAGGCTTTTTATGCGTCTGTTGGCTCCAAGGCCCTCCCATTCTTTCTCCATGAGAACCAAGACGAAAAGGCCATTATTCTCGCTCTTGCCAGCCATCTTAAGCCTGCCGCCGCCGCCGCTTTGGTGGCTGCCACACCTATGCTCCCAGATCCTCAATCAGATTTACGGGCTGCATTATGTGGAGCATTGGAACTAGTCGAAAACGACATGCAACGTAACGTGCACGATACCTTTTTACCCTTGCAGGTGCTGGACACCAAGCAGAAGCGAGACAGCTGGAACTGGAAGAACGAAATGCTTCAGAACAAACTCCATAGCCCAGTCAATCTCAAACAGACGCGAGAAATTCAGCCTTGGGAGGACAGCGAGTTTGTGTTCAAAACCGATTATCATTATCCTCAATCTCCTTCGCCTGTGTTTGCCAAGATTGACGAGAATCCTGTTCTGCTGGACTCCTCTATTAGCTCGGCCTTGTCTTCGGCCATCTATGAAGATGACTTTATCCCTCCCCAGACCGTAATCTCCTCCAGTTCTTCCGCATCTGTTGTATTCCCTGTCACACAAGAGCCCAAAGAAGAAGAAGTCCTGGCGCCTATCGTGGTACAATTAGAGCCCATTCCAGAACCAGTCGCAAAAACCGCCAAGGTCAATGCTTGGAAAAACTTTGTCGAAAAGGTCAAGAATATCACCAAGCCAAAAGTCAAGGAAACATCTACCAAGAAGTGTCTCCGCTTCTTCCAACGCCGATCATACTAGACCTTAATATCCTATATATACATATATCCACAAGCCAGAAAAAAAAAGAAGAAGACTTTCTAAAATCCAACACAATCTGTATGTGTCTTGTAAATAATTTACTCTTTGATTTCCCTATTTTTTGCATTCCTTTAAGAAACTACTCCCTTATTATATGGTGTAAATAAGTATCTTTTTGATTCTTTTTCTATACAGTCTAGTAATAGCCAAAAACAAACAAACAACCAACCAAAATACTATGTTTATCATTAAAAAAAAGCATTACATTCCAAGTATATTGTTACTTTCTGGTCTGTCTACATTCAATGTTGTTCACGTCTATTATTGTCCTCTTTGTGATCCTGAACACTCAATACACACGGTCTTTATCATCTTTTGATCTTCAGAGTACAAAAGGATGACCCTTTTTTTAGTTTAATGGTGTATTATTCGTAACAGGTTAATCTACTCCATTCATGGCCATAGCTTATTGTTCTTTTTATTCAATAGACTCTATTTTTGAAAAACCAGGGGCCTTTTGGGTGGAAAAATAAAATAAAATCTAAATATTGTCTATCTGTACCTTTCGTCATCGTTATTATATGAAAAAGATGGGGCTCGTATGTGTATTTCATTATTTTTAACATGGTACTACGTATGTGTGCAATAGTTTCACACTGTACTTCCTTCCTTGTTAAATATCATTTCCACACTCAATTCATAATAATAAGAATCCTATTTTACATTATATTTTGTTGATTTGGAATCACAATAGGGTAAATTAATAATGTCGAATAATACCGCCTTTTTGTAGAGTGTTTAGCTAGCCATACTTTATGCCATGCTTGTCAAGTGTGCCACAATAAAAAACGGCGGGTGGCTTTTACACTATAGCCATATGGACATTTGGCGTCTAGTGTAACAAGTGTTTTATATATGTCCATAATGTGAATCCAATAATATTAAAAACAAAAAAAAGATAACGAGCAATAATGGTATTTTCAGTAGCCAAATTGTTCTCAGAGACAAAGCTTGATTCACAATTCAGTCATCAATGAACTTTATAATCCTAATATTCAAGGTTTGAAGCGATGCTAAATGTGCGTGGGATGATCTGATCTCACCACACGTCACAATCTTGCTATTCCATTAGTCTTTATTTTAGTCTAAATGCTATAGTGAAAAACACGCTTTTTTTTATTCTGTTTTCATTTAGATTCGCGATAGGGTCTTAATCTCCCAGAAGATTGGGTTTGGTCATTCTTCTGAATAGCAACGATATTTGTTAGTCGTTTATTGTCTAGTATAAATCATTGGCATATGTTTTCGCCATAATGATGCAAGCCCAGCTAATCGGGAACAGCACGTATTAGCATATCAGTCGTAGGCCAACAACATATAGCCTCAATGTTCCGTCATAAATATCCCATTACTATTGGGTACTGGATATTGGATATTGGATATTGGATATTGGATATTAGATATACCTGGCAATTTTAATCATACGAGCCAATCCATAAAATTTATTAGATATTGGCCGTCTTCTTGGACGATCGAGCCTTCTTGGGCTCAATTGGGCGCTCATTTGTACTGTAGACCCGTTGAAACTCTTGGACACTAGCCTCCTTTATACGCTTCATTTCTTCATCAGGATCAGTATAAACTGTGGGTCCAGAAGACGTATTGCTAACAATATTCATATAAGCCAGAAGCTTATCAGTACCAGCTTCTGCATCTTCATCATCAATAAACGTCGCAATCAGTTCTGCAGAAAGAATGTCCATATCTTGATCTCCCAGACAATCCTTCATGTAGTCTCCAATAGATTTCTTGGATCCTCCAGTCTGCTGGTTCACATCTGGGATCGTGGTTGGTCTAGATCTCTCAACCCTTTCTCTGGTTCGGTGGAATTGAAGAAGATCTCTAGGATTGGCAATCTGGTCGTCAAAAATATTACCAAATCTGCGAACATTAAAAGCAGGATAGCCTCCACTGTAATCAACCCGAAGTCGAATAAGTGGCAAGGGCATCTTTTCATCTTCAGTGTGATAAAGATTCCACTTTTCCTTGGCTCTCTCAATCATCCACTTTACTCTGTCCACTAAATATCGCTCGCATTGTTCTTGATCTTGGGGGTCAAGTTCAGCAACAAGAGCCAGAGCCACTTGTTCGAATTCAAATGGACGCACAGATTTGAGAGCAATGTCTTCCAAAACATACTCGTGGCCTGTAATTGACAAGAGTCCAACACTCTTTTGCACAGCTTCTCCCTTGGAAAGACTTGTGGCAACAGACGAACCTGGTTGGGTGATCTCAAACGACGGGCAGTGTTCTGGGCGGATTCGACATTCATGTTCATGGCCCCAAAAGACAAGGTCCAGGAATGGGTCAATGAATTCTTCTGGGATGTGGGATGTTGCGCCATGTTTGGCTCGGTTCTGGTGCAGGACCAGCATATTAAATGCTTCTGCCCAACTATCCTTGCCTTGTCCTCCTCCTGGGCGCTGGAAAACCACATTTCCTGATCTCCACGAACGATGTAACCGTTCGTCTGGGATGTTGCCTATTCCATATAGTGCCAATTTTGTGCTTCCTTTTTGCAGCAGGATTGGGGACAGAACCGGATTATCGGAATTATGACACCTTCCAAAGTAGTTCAATAGACCTGTGTTGGCCAAGCAATTCAATGCAGACATATTGGTTATTCCAGTTGGTCGGTCATGGTTGCCGTGGATCGAGAATACAGGGTAGCTGACATTTATATTTGGATTATAGTAGTTTGCGCATCTGAATGCTCCTTCAAAATTCACTGATTGATCGCTTGCAATGAGAACACTATTTGGGCGACCTCCTAGACAATGGAGGCTGAGGAGTTGTGTTGTTTTTGTGAGACAATCAAGAGAAGGACTGCTGTCATGAAAGAGATCTCCACCAAGAAGAATGAAATCAACATCCTTCTCCGCAGCAAGCAGCAAGATCTCTTCAAACGCATTAAATGAATCTTGTCCTCTGACTGAATCTCGTTCAAGGTAACCGAGATGATTGTCAGTTGCAATGAGGATCCGAAGGGTATTGGAATTGTCGCTTTCAAATGACATTATCGATTCTGGTCTATCCCCGTCATTTTCATGTTTTTGGCCTCACTTTCTCTTTTTTTAGAAAAAACAAAAAATTAAATTAAAAATTAAAATAAAATAAATTAAAATAAATTATATTAAATAGTCTTGAAATTAACGAGGTATCAAAATACAGGCCAAAAGATATAATGCATAAATGTCTATATAACAATCATCTTGAATCAGTACATGGAAATATATCTATTTAGAACCAACAACTATATTGATATACAAGAGTTTATTAGATAAAGAATAATAATAACAGTTGGAGTTGTAGGCAAAAGTCACGTATGATGCACTCTGATCCCTGAATAGGGTCTTTATATTATTTTATCAAAATGTCTGCTTGACCATGTCTCTCAAACTGAAAATCTAAAAGACAGGGAACAATGGACACAACAGCAACAACAACAACAAAAAGAGGTATATAATAGGGACGAGGATTCGTTTGCTTATATAATCAGCGTATGTCTGGTATATTTCCAGGATCTGTGCCAACAGCACACCCAGTTTTTTTTTTGTTCAAGTTTCAAGTTTCAAAGTTGGTCTAGCCTGTTTATATACATATTAAGGTGGGAATATATTTTCAAAGGTATTGGGTATATAATACAAGTAAAGATGTTTGCTATTTTTGTATGCATGCTGGAAACAACCATGCGCCTGTCTTGCGGCTTAGAACCTAGATTTCAAGATATCGACAGTTTTTAATAGTGATATGTGCTATGTGCTATGTGCTATGTGCCATTCTATACTGTGTTTTCACAAATAACTCAAACTATTAATATATATTTCTTAGACATATGCAAAGTGTAAATCCAATTTGACAATGTTGAAAATGCAAAAAGAAGGTTTTTTTTTTGTGCATTTAGTTTGCAGCATAGTATTTGTTTGATCCTGCCGGGTTCCTTAATTGTAACATATATTGACTAGCATTGGGTAAATAATAATAATATTTTATTTTTAAAAAAAATCTATTATACTAAACATTTGCTCAGTACTTTGTCTTGGGCTATTTTGAAGTCCAAGAGAATCAGTAGAGAGTTCATTTGGATTCTCAAGCTATTTTTCAGTGGTAGATAGCCAGGATAGATATTCTTGATTTTTTTTGGTGGCCTTGGAGTACTGGTTTGGTCGTGTGCAATCTAAAATTGGCCTCATAAATGCACCTATCTGTATAATATCAGCTTGGCATTTTTTGAGTTTGTGGGCGTAGATCTTATTGATAGTCCCATATACCTGATCATATTTCTGCTGTTATGTTCAATATTGTCTCGAACATGCTTTATGAGCTTGAGATCAATATATATATATATTTTTGTTCATGTATCGGGGGGCCTTTGGTTGGTAATACCGGGTTGAGGTTTGCTTTGGAAGTCCTTTAAGCCTCTTTTCAAAGAAAGTCTATAAATACCAATCATGGGATTTCCGCAGTACCCAAGGTTCTTGACTTTTAATGATTCTTTGATTAAAAAATGGTTAAAGAGTGGGACATTTAATATATCGACATGGTATCCAATATGTCAAAAAAAGGTGTTTATTTTTTTCCAATATTCAAGTAATGTTCACTTTGAAAATCCTTAGGTTGGTCTAGATACCTACCAGAAATATAATAATTCATAATGCATGAACAAAATACATGTGTGACTTTCTTGTGTTTCAAAAAGTTTAAGTTGATATGCAAAAAAAATATATATTTTATCTACAAAGCATACCTTTTACTACCTCTATTCAAGTAAGTTGTTTTTTTTCTTACACAAGAAAAACACTTGATAACTAATATTATCCTAAAAGACTGCTATTGGATAATGACCACAGACTACAGCCCACAAGGTCTCCCGCTTCAACGTGTTGATTTAAATTTACTGAAAAGAATCGAAGACCGAATGAACAACATGTCGACTAATTTGAGCACAATGGCTACAAATCTAAACAAGATAGAAAATAATATAAAGGATATTGAATCAAATTTAGCAAGTATACAAGAAAAGTTGGCAAAGAAATAAATGTAAGCTTAGAAAGTAGATTTCCAAACTTATATAGCCTGATACAAAGGGTATTGGCATGTCATGAAAAATAATAATAATGTGCAAACTTTTAATAAGAAAATTCAAGAACTGTTGAGTTTAAGTCGCCGTCAATATGGATCAAGTCTTTTAAAGAATGTAGTTGAATATGAATAGGTTAAGGACGGTATTTTATGCCTTTTTTTCATTTCCATGCATATTTGCATAACATCAACGAATTACTTGCTTCACATCTTCCATCTTGAAGTGAAACACATAGAGGTACTGGTCGAGGGACTTGAGGTTGAATACTGGTCGGCAGCCACCATTGTGCTTGGGAATGACAAGCATGTTGCTGTAAAATCTGGGGGATTGGTCAGAAACAGGTTCCATGACTTTCTTGAAGAGGAGCTGTTGTTGTTTTGGTGTGAAAGGTTTCGTCGAAAATTGATATGGAATCCTTTCTTGACTACGTTGTAAACCCAACGACTATCGCCAAGGCGTTGCCATGCTCAGTGGAACGTTTGTAGTCGACCACCTACTGGTAGTTGGATTGTTGGAATTGGCTGTTTCTGGATGGGCTACCATTGGTCTGGTTGCGTGTCGGTTGAAACTTGGAATGGTTGTTGCTTTGAGGTTTCCGAAAGTGGTTTTGATGGGATCGGTTCTGGCGAGTGGGGAAGGCTTGGTTGAAAGTTGATACGTGGTGCTCACCAGCGTTTTGTGGTGGGACGTCCCAAAAAAAAACTGTTGGCCATTCGTAATCTGGCCAGAGGAACAACCAAAACGGGAGCGAGAGTGAGACCTGGCCTCTTAGAGGGGTTTTTGTGTGGCAGTTTTTTGTGCAATGGTTTCGCGGAATGCATCAGGGGACATGTGTAATACGAGGATTGGGAATTCGCTGAAAAGGCAAGATTGATAATTCGAATAGCTAATTCATTGCGTTGCTCGTTGATTGTACCCTCAACATATAGTATCATGGCTCTAGCATCACCCGAAAAAAAAAACTTGTGAAAGGGAGCGAGCGAGAACATCAAAGGGTCGCAAAATACCCGAAGCACATTGGATCTGTCAAAGAAATTCGTCTTCTCGCTATTGGCTCCGGTGAAAAACCATTTGTAGCTTGAGGTACGGTGGCAGTATGAGAGTACTTTAGACCTGAGAAA
The DNA here is from genome assembly GCA_022702545.1 of Phycomyces nitens. Lineage (NCBI taxonomy): Eukaryota > Fungi > Mucoromycota > Mucoromycetes > Mucorales > Phycomycetaceae > Phycomyces > Phycomyces nitens. The sequence continues at coordinate 1,613,546 of JAHRBC010000001.1, forward strand.
GGTGGGTACTTGTCCGGGAGAGCTCTTTTCTCTTCTTCTGTGAATGATTGGGAAAACAAGGTGTGCTGGATCAACACCCACTTGATTAGATTTTGGAACTACGTATCCATAATATTCGACAGTTTATATTTGACTGAATAAGATATAGCCATCATAAATACCAACCTTCCTATTAATAATATTATTTTCCAATATGTAATATATAGAATAGTATTTTATTTTTATTTTTCCACCGAAACAAGGATATTTTTAGTATTAGTATATGACCACCCTTTTTACCTTTACATAATATGTTTAACACCTTTTGTATACCTAGGTATTATCTCTGTATACTAGTAAATCTAATAAACATTTTAATGAATAATAATAATAAAAAGCTGAAACTCCCGTATGTGTAGAAAAACTCTGATAAAGACCCCTTATTGTTTAGTTGGACGGGCATATAGATATGTATTTATGTAGTTTTACTATGAGAGAAATAGTTTGCTTGATACTGCTGTATCATAAGAATAATGTAAAATCATAGTCAAATAAAGCAGTAAACTAAAATATAGAATAAAAGAAAACATCATAGAAAGCCCAAGATATAATACCAATAACAAAAATAACCATCTTTATAAGAATATTGTTAATTCTGATTATTTACCCAAATATGATACGTTGATTTTAAGCTCTGGTAACCTTTAAACAATTTGAAGTATACTTTTGCGAGTCCAAGCCCATGTCAATTCTTCCAGATCATCTTTCTATTTTCCTTCTTATATCGGTCGACGGATTCTTTGGTCCATTCCATATCTGTTTTTTTTTCGTTTTGTAATTGGGATTTCCTTCAATGCTTGTTGTGCTCGGTAGTTGGCTGAAGGCTCGACATTTGTTGGTAAACTGATTGGTTCTGGCATAGTCGAACTGAAGGAACCTTGAAGCAAATATTTTGAGATACACGAGGTCGTTTACCGCACACCATCCAAAGCATATTGCTTGATCCTTTTAGTGTCCGTACCATCATGTTACACAGCATCGACAATTCTTTTAAATCGATTGCCCGTGTTGATGCAAACATCCAATAATACATGCACCGTTTTTTTTCCATCTATGCTGATTTGACCATCTAAAGCCTTCTTGGAGACTGAGTATAACATCTTAACAACCAGGTCATCTTTCTTCTCTGACCCAAATAGCGACTTACTGAAACTTCACAATAACTTGACGATAACTTGATGAGAATAGCGTTAAACCAACACAATTTAAATCAAGTCATGGACTATATGATTTTCTAAGAATAGTGCAAGGTACAAGCCAACACATAATATAAGTTTCATGTACTTTTTTTATATATACAGAAACCAAAGCAAGAAAGAGATATGAGCAGTGATTCATGTTTGACATTGTTTCTACAAGTAACATTATTGACATTCTGGTAGAGTAGATTAGAATCGACTGTTGCCAGTTTGTTCGAGCTGTATGTATTGATTTAGTTTGGAGTCTTTACTGAAAGTGTATTCTTGATATACTTTTTTGGTGACTTTAGTTAACAAGGTTTGTTCAAAAACAATAAGATGGTTCAAAAACCGATTCTTAATGTAGATTGTGATGCATAAAGAATAAAGTGATTGCCAACCCAAAGTCTTGCCATTGATTAATGCACAATTTTACTGATGCCATATAAAAAGAATTTTTGAGCCAATTTTATTTTTATTTTGGACAAAATGCGTAAAGTGAAAACTATATGCAGAGATAACATTTACCTTTTGCTTAATTCTTTGTCAAGGAATCTTTTCTAGAACGTCTTGGAATGCTTAAACCAACCTTGGTAATATTTAATAATAACTGACTGAGAAGCTGTAGGAAGGCAAAATGTCAAAGTATCTGATTTATCAATTGGGTTTCTCTTGGTATTGCTCCTTATTCTTGACCAACACTCTTCAACAGGATTCAAAAAAAAGGAGAGTAAGGGGACATGAACAAAGGTTTATATTGCCGCTTTAAGTACAGTAGTGCCCTTGTCTTGGATTATTTGTATAAACCAATGTACTTGCTCGGGGGGTGTACTTGCTGTACTTTCTGTTGGCGTCATCAATTGAAAACAGTTTTCAACTTTTCAGCAATTTTGTCAATCTCCATGCCTGTGCCTATTTGATGGTTTTAGGAACTGAAAGTTAATTATCATTTTGATGTCGCCGTATTGATAGGCCACATCTTCCAATTGTTATTTGAGCCTATTGTCAATAATCTAATAGTCGCTTAGAGGTATATCTAATGTATTCCATGTTTGTTCCTGATAGATTTAGTACCAAAAATAAAATAAAATAAAGCGTCTCAAATTCATTCGCAAGTCGTACCAATTAAGAGTAAAATCCTGTGCTAACTTCCCGTGGGGGCTATGAATAGTATAGCTTTATCACCGCAATAAAAGCCTTTTAACAGTTGTAACATATTGACCTAGCTTATTAAGCACGGAGAAATTCCTCTCCGCCAAAAAGAAAAACTAGACATGTTCCATTAAACCATCATCAAGGTCTCTTGCACAAATCCACCTTTTTTTTTATAAAAAAATATATTAGCAAGATTGCTTTTCAAATTGGCCAGTTATTTATGGTATATAATACAACTAGATTCTGGCAAGAGATACCATGGGCTGGATGCACTCGATTTGCAAGATATGAATTGGCAAATAATGTGATTTGAATCCTTTCAAATCAACCTGAAAGCCCAGCAACTGTCTCTCTTTTTTTTTTAAAAAAAAACATGCTGTCAGTAAATGACACATTATTTTAAAGAGTACAAAGATCTTTGTATCCAAATACAACACGCCATTATTGTGTTTACTTGTGCTATTCAACTCTAGAAACTATACAACTGACGTTAGAGATTCAATGAGCCTTTGCAAGTCGTATTGACAGACTCGATTTGAAATGGAGTCTATGTACCTGATCATGTATGCCATACTAATAAAGAGCGGACTGTGCGTAGGAACCCGGGATTATTGCTGTACACTACCTTGGTAATTTATATGCATATCAAAGACTCGGATCGTTCTTATCGAACCTGGTTTTTTATTTATTAAGACTTGTAGATGCCGATACCTCAAATGAGCCTATATTCCTAAAAATCTTCAGTATTTTGGGTTTCATTAAACATAATTCAAAGCTCGATTTGTAGTCATATAACTGAGCTGCCTTTTTATTTATTTCGGCCATTCTCTCATGGTCCTTGTGGACCTGATGGAAAGGGTCCGTACTTGTATATTCTAGACGTCTTTTTAAGAACAAGCTTGTGTACCACAGCCACTTTGTTTTTCATTAAAAATAAAATATAAAATATATTACACCGACTCTAGAAACATCCTCATTGTTTTATATGGCTAGAATTCTCGACGGAGAAGGAAAATGGACTTCTTCCCCGTGGGTAGGTTAACGAGTGTTTAATTCGGTACGACATCATTGTATATGTGCGTATATGTGGATATGTTTATAAATCTATGATACTTACCCAGCCAACTTTCTTAAAAACATATATACATATATACATGTATATATATATATATATACATTTATATATATTTAGTAATTTGCTTTATAAATAAATATTATATCAAGATATACATTTGAGCGGACAAGCATACCAATTAAACATTTACACTGCTATTGGGATATTAATTTGCCCGTTCGAGAACTATAATTAGAGTAACATAAGTTCTTTATAAAATATAGGAAGAAAAAAAAACTATTTGAAGACAGTGATTGTTATGTATATTTATGGGATGAGCGGTTTTATTCAAGCCCATGGGGTGTATGACAATAATGGCAAGAAGGAATGGAAATAAAGAGTTGAATGCAAATACACAGAAATGTCAATTTGTCAAAGTGGTATTCTACAATTTAGTTCTTGGGCTTGCTGGGCCAGTTCTTGGGAGAACCGCACTTGACGGCCTTCCAGCTAATGTCGAGGACACCAATGTTAAGATCACCCTTGGGAGCAATCTTCTTAAAGGCAGCAGGAGTCAAATCAATGGCCTTGCCTATGAATGCAAAGAATGATTAGGAAAAAATGTAGTTGAGATAATGTATATACGTACCAACTTTGCAGCCAGCACACTTGTCAACAATACGGACAACAACAGTGAGCTTCTTGTTCTTGTTGTTGGTGATCTTCATGCACTTGTAGCAGTTTTCGAATTTGCGCATGGCCTGTAGAATTATAAATTTAAGACATATTGAAGCATTGATTTAGATCACAAGGATCAATTTGCTGCAACGTACCATGGCACCGATCATGGAGTGGATAGAGGCAGAGTAGGGAGCAAGACCATTACGATCGTAGCAAGCAGCATTCTTCAAATCGTTTCCAGAGTACCTAGAGTCGAATTAGATTAAATTAGCAAGTCTTGTTGAATTAAGCATCTCAACAAATTAATAAAACTTGTAGATTTACCAAGTACCACGACCACCACGCTTCTCGAGACCAACATCGGTGGCGTTGGAGAAAGACATCATGGTGGCGAAACCGGATTGTTCGTCACTGGGGGCCTGGGCATTGGTGGTGGTGAACAAGGCGGCGAAGAAGGCAACGCAGAAGCTGAGGTAAATGAGAGACTTCATGTTTGATGTCTTTGGTAATGAGTGGTAGGGGGGGTGGAGGAAAGGAAGGGGATTGGAGTGTGGTGAAAGGGGAAGAGATAGAGAGAAGAGAAGAGGACTCGGTTGGTTAAAAAATCATTGAGAAAACATAAATTGCAAATGAAACGTGGACTGCCTTGTCGATGGCAACCAGTAAAATGGGCACTCTTGCTGGACGGCAACATGGGCACACGAATATAAATTAAGTGTTATGAAATCTACGGCTGACAAGAAGATGGAACTTGCAAAAATTTAAGTAGGAGATTCTTGGGTGCTAAAACTCGTGTGAGAAATCCCAGTAGGCGATCTATTATGGGACCCTCAACGTGCTAGGCCGTTGTTGAAAACCACCCTTCTGGCTCCAATTCATTCGATTTGATTATTTGATTATGTTTCATAATCTTAAACATAGCAAGTATACCGATTACATGCAAGGATCCACAAATTCACTTGTCCTCCCGATCTTCCATGAAAACGACCTGCTTTTGGGATGAGGTGAGCCTTTGTTCCCCGCTTATGTTGGATTTCTGCCGTTTAAAGTAAATATAACGGAAAGCAGAGAGTAGATCATGGCGATCGTTTGTAAATCCACTTAAACGCAGAGTTTTGATGTCTTCCTCGCTTTCTTTTCTTCTGTCTGTAGAACACATAATGAGTTCAATTGTACAAAAGGAACATTGGCTCCCAAGAAGTCCCATAAACAGAGAGAATATTGGCCTAAACTAGAAGTGGACCTTGGACCCTCTTGCCATTTTCATTTGGTCTTGACTCAGCTCAGTCTACAGCTAATATATCATTGTGTCTCCCGAGAACAATGAAGAATTAGTTCATTTGTTGGTCTTTCTGAAATAGACCATATCCAGAAATCTATAGTACACAAGATACCTCACTTGAAAACCCTGACTTGGCTTGATTTGTTATATTTATCACAGTCCTATTAAAATGTGCCTTTAGATTTCTTTTTATGGAACCGAACAAATATCTTTATGGCCTTTTTGTATATTTGATCTCCGGCATATATTCAGTACATCTCCAAATTCCCCTCCTATTGCCTGCTTTTTTTAGATCCGCTTTCCCATTAGAGCCTGTACGAGTCCAAGCTCATTAAAACATGTATTGGCCACGAAAACTAATCTTTTCAAGAAACCTTCCTCGCTGGCAGTCGAGACAGAATATTGGGCTTGGGAGGCAGAATGGACTCTAACTCATTTGACAGATTGAGCCAAGAATATCCACTAGACCACGGCAAGAACTAGGTCTTTTTATTTATTTATTATATTTCAAAATCAATAAACACAAAGTGGGTTGTGCAAGTGTGTTACATAAATGTAGGCATTGTGATGAGTTGGTTTATTCAAAAGGAATTAAAAGTATATATATAGATATATAGATATATATATTGATAGAGCACAAAAAAAATATACATGTCTTGGCTGGCAAAACATACAGAAAAGAATCCAAAGAAACTACAGACAGGGATTATTGATGCAAGATAACATCAATGTCATGATCAACTGCCTCGGCCAGGTTTTGAGATCAAGATTTGAATTGCAAAGATCTTGAGTTTAGGCAATCATTGTGATTATGAAATCAAATCAAAATCCCTTGATATCAGGGCACAACCGCCACATCATAACCAGCATGAATAAATTCCTGTCCTTCTAAATTATCTGGTCGTTTATGTAAAATGTTTATTGAATAGTGCAATTATTGGTTTTTTTTTATATAAACCGTAGCAAAAAGTATCGTAAGAATTAAGATATGGTTAGATTCAAGATAGATAAATAAAATAATAATAATAATAATAATATATATGTATATATAAAGTAGAAAAAGAGAAAACTAAATGGGCCGGATAAGTTTAAATTTTCCTAAGTAGGGACGATGGGCATACGCTTACGGCCATTAGTAGTGGGCCCCTTTTTGGCCTTTGTGTCGGCCACCTCGATACCAAATTCATCACAGCGGTTCAATGCTAGGGTCAATCGTACTGACATACGGTACTCAAAATCATATTTAGTGCATGCCAAGGCAAGTTGCCAAAGCTGACGACTCTTTTGTGGGTTACCCAAACCCCAGCTTGTGATTCCAGATTCTAAGACGCACACAATTAAGCATCAAGCAATACATTTTCTCACAACCATATAAACATACCCCAGTAGGCGAATGGTGCTACCCAGGTCTCATGCTTAATCGATTCCTTATAGTCAATAATCCAATTGAGGTGGGAAATGCATTCGCTGTATCGGCCCAGGGTATTGAGTATCGACGATTTTATCAGCAGCAAGACTGCCCGTTGGTCATAATAATTTGGTGGTGTTGTGGTCGGCACAAGCTCTCTTAGACGGATTGTATATTCCATCTTCTCCCGTTCATAGATCAGCTCAAGCGTTTCATGAACTCGCTTAAGAGACATCTCTAGGCAGTCCTTATCCATATGCTCGAATGCATTCATAACCAAAAGGAGCTCAAGTCCTGGCAAGCTAAAGTCCATGTCTTGATAACCACTTCGCTGGAAGAATTCAACCTTTTTGTGAACATAGGCATCCATGTATGTCTTTTTGGATGGATACTCCTTGGCCAGCTGAGGAACCTCTGCAAAGGCCAGGATGCCGTCCGTGCGTTCGCCCAGCATATCACGACAGGCACCAACCACATACTTTGAGAATGCAGGCGACCAGTACTTTTCTTGGGTGAGATTCTCAAAGCATTCGGCTGCACTTTCCCAATCAAGTTGGAGAGCCAGGTTGATTCCAATCTCATAATCTGCCATTTGCTTCATTGCATGTTCAGCCCATTCACCCTTGCTGGATTCGGCAGCAAAGTCAAACGATTGAGTGGACAAGGGAACATTTCTAGCCACACGAGACGTATGGGCAGCAAAGAACAGGAAGAAGCATGAATTGGGGTGGTTCTTTTGAGCATCCAAAAGGCACTCAATAGCGGGACTCATAAGCTCCTTGGCGTACAGCTGAGGTGCAAAAGAAGTGAGGACAGAATAATAAGTAAGGAGGCTAGAGGATATTATGTTAATTTTCTGCTTCAATTGATTTTCTGCAATTATGCTCCTTACGCGAGTGAGGCCAAAGGAGACCGGAGCCCTCTGCCTTCGAGACACAGCTTTAACAAGGCAAATCCAAGCTGCTTATCCCCTTTCCATCCAAAGGTAGAGAAAATCTTGAGAATTTTGGAAGGCATGGAGGACATGAGTAGGTGCACGGCTCCGATACCAAACTGGATTCCAGATACAGTGTTGTGGTCTATATGGCTATTGTATTCTTGACCCATACGACGATATTCCTGCCATACAACACTGTAACTATTGTAGGCTATTTTTTTGTTACTTATCTTAGTTATTTTATACGACCCAACTTATTCCATTTTTGCTATTACCTCGACGAAGATTAAGTCCACACTTGAGATAACCAATCACGCTTTCTTGTGACATTTGAAGAATTCCCATCAATAGACAGCATTCAGCCTTGGCTACGTGAGCACGGAGAACACCATTGGGAATAAAGGTGGGTGGTTCATTGGAAGTGTCCTTGAGGGGAATGATGGGAATTGGCGAAGGAGGAAGACCCGTGCTGCCTGAACCAAATGTGGCAAAATAATGAAAGACGGTATCTTTGAGAGGTTTCTTGTAAAGCGAATTGTCAACTTGGGTTTTTCCGATGGTATAAGCAGTAGCCAAGGCATTCATGGCCAAAGAAATGTCCTTTTCATCAAAAGTCTATGATTGCTAGGAGTTAATTTCTAGACTGTCAATTTTGTGCACATTTGTTATATTACTCACCATCATGGCTAACAAAAAAAAGTAAATGGTCATATATATATAAAAAAGAAAGTAGTGAGCGATATGCATTCTCTCCAAAAAGCTTCCCCACTCGAGTCTCTTTACCTTTAATAAACGCCATGGCACCTAATCCCAGTGCATATACAGGATCACTTGAGATTCAAAGCAATCTCGTAAGAATCTGTTTTTTAGAGCCAAAGACCAATAATAGGCTTACATATTTGCTTTTGTCTGGAATATAGCCTTTGCTCTCATAAACTGGTTGTCAAACAGTAGATTGATTCCCTCCAACACAGGTTCGTCTAGACGATGAAAACCAGACCAATGTTTGATTAGCAGTCGAGCTCATACCAACCAAACTCTCGATATCTCTTACCAGCCACTTCTTGCTGTCTTGGCGTAAAGTCGTTGATCGGAATGCTTTTAATGTCAATGGCCTGTATGGCAAGTGTATTATCTTTGAACACATCGAGATCAACAGGAGGCTCAATAGGAAACTCCATTTCTCTTTCTTTCTTTGAATCGATATCTTTGGCCAAGCTCTCTTCGGTCGATTCCTTGGAATTCTTTGCTTCCTTGTTGTTGTATTCACGCAATGAATCACTGATTGCAGGCAGAATAGATCCAAGACAGTCCCTGTCATCATCTGACTCACTCGACGTACGCTCACTTGTTGCCTTTTTTTCATGATCGCTCTCCTCATCAGATGCCGTCTGGGAAACAGCAATGCCGCTATCTTGACCATGAGATACGCCTTCTCCAAAGTTACCATCTGCTAATGTCAACAGAGTGTCACTCTTGGTTTGTTTTGGTGATTGGTCCAAATCCTGGAGTGGAAGATGAATCACGCCAGCTGCGGCCAATACAGAAGCCAAGGCTGCAGTAACTGCAGTGCTTTGAGGTATATCAGACTTCTCATGTGAGGGCGAGATGGTTACAAGGTCGTGTGCCGTTTTGGTCGTTGTGGATCCAAACTTTGCGTCTTTAAGAGTGTCATTCTCTACTATGCCCAAATCCAGTAAAGCAATATTCACTTTGGCATCGTCTTTGGATTGGTTCTTTTGGACAGATGAGACCTCTGTAATAGGCTGGCTTATCGAGCTATCCATGACCTTTGGCTTCTCCTCCACTTGTTGGCTTTTGATCTCATCTTCTGCAAAGAATAGCGTGTCCTTCAAAACAATGCCCTCTTTAAGAGACGTTGTTTCTGTAGGCGTATGTAGATCCTCTTTGGTGCCATTGTCCACTAGGCCTTCCACCTCAACTCTTGGGCGTACAGACGCATTTATGGATTCGATCGTGAGGCCTTGGATTTCTGTAACAAAATCAGGCAATTGTTCTTTTGCAATAAACTTTTCCTTTGCCTCTCTTGATTGCAAATCACTGGGATACACTTTGGCTGCCATACTTTCTATGGGAGAATCGTCATCGTCTTCAAAGGATTCGTCATTATCATCATACGCATCCTCAAACACTTCGCTCGCAGAATCGAGGCCGTAGAAAGAAGACGCTCTAGACCTGGATGCGCGTGGTGTAGCAATATCGCCACTTTCTTCCCCTTGAGTTTCTATAGTGGGAAAATCAAGAATATGCTCAATATCAGCAGTGTAACCGATGTTTTGTTAATTACCATTGGTCATTCCCTCTAAAGTGGTTCCTTTGGGTTGGATCGGAGACACAGAGGTCTGTGATACCTCGCCGCTCTTTTTCTGCTCCATCTCTTCTTCTACACTGATGAGAGCAGGGTCTGGTTTGACTTGGTTGGAGGAGTCCAGCTTCTCAGAGTCAGTAGATTTTTGAGAGTCTTGGGATTGGACTGATGCAATAGACTCGGGTCGTCCAGTGGGCCGCTTGATGCTTATACCTCTCCAGGGGGTCTTCTTGGCCGGTGCAACGACTGGTTTGGTGGGACTTTTGGCCATGGTTTAAAAATTAAAAATTAAATAATAAAAAAAAGAATGGAAGGGTAATGAAATGTAAAAGAAAGAGATGCAGTGAATCAGTAATGGGATATAAAAGAATCGAATGCATTTTAAATCACCATATTAATGGTTTATCACACATGCTGAAACTCCCACTGAATTAAAATAATATATAGAATGCTTTGGTCTTGTAGCTAATGCCAATTGGCTTATTGGTATTTTCATTTATTATCAACTAAAAAGCATGCCTTCTTGGAGGACCGATGGATCTATTTTGTCCCACATTCATGTGAAAAATAAAATAAATTAAAGGCAATTCGAAAGCTTAATTACAGCCAGAATAATAACCACACACACACAAACTCTCTCTCACACACGCTTTCAGGGTTCAATATTCCTAAAGTACTTTTTTATGTATTTTATATGTATGTAAAATCTATAGTTTTATGACCTTTTCATTCTCTAGGTAAAGAAAAAGGCACAGAAAGCTAGCAAATGCTACATATGTCTCTGTAGTCTAGACAAATTAATAACAGCAAACGAATCCAAGCCAAAAAGGAGTTGAGTAGAAATATTTACAAAATGTAAGAAAGGCCAGCTAGTAAAATTAGTGGGATCCAAGACGTCCTTTCTTATTCCTCTTGAAAGGCAATTAGCCCGCTTTCTAGTCCCACCGTCTTCTATCAAAGTCTTCGTCCGGTGACCCTCGCCTTGAAGAGTTTGCAGAAGATCTATAATAAGGAGGAGACTGGCGACCACCATAATAACGGTGAAAACGGTAGGGCGGCGGGGACGGTGGGTAGCGGTAGTAAGATGAGTAATAGTAGTTTCCTGGGGGGCGGAAAGTGGAGGTTGACCGGGGATAGTCAGGGAGGTACCGATCGCCAAGATCATGGCGGTATGATCTGTCTCTACCATAAGGCGACTCGTCTCGGCTACGACGATGGTAGTAGTAGTAATCGTCCACGCGATGTGATGCAGACCGGCTAGCATCGTTCCTCGTCTGGGCGACTTCTGAGCCAATGTCCAACATATTGAACGCCGGACTGAGCGAGGTCGAAAGTATATTTTCTCTACGCTGATCTAAATCTCTATTGGGGATCCAAGTGTCTCTTGGGTTGCTTATGCTATCCACCTCTTTCACTATTGATTCAGGAGCGATCTGAACCGGCTCGCTCTTTGCTCTCTTTGGGACCTCTTCTTCTGGTTCACGCAGGGTATCGAGTGAGACGCTCGTAGCTCGGCTATCAGACTTGTCATCCGCAGAATTATTGAGAGATGAATCCACAAGCAACCGTTTCTTCTTTGATATCCTTGCCGCAAAGCTTGGTCCATGTGTATCAATAAACTTTTCAATCTTTAGACGACGCGATAGATCCATTCCCTGAAACTTTTTTGAAGAGCTGGATTCTCGATCGACAATATGATGTGTAATCTAAAAAAGAAAGAAAAAAGAGTTTATATTCGACTTCTTGTCTTGTCATCCCTACTCACTTTGCGCGCCAATTCCTTGAACAGGTGTCTGTCCCCATTCCAGAGAGCAGCTTGCTTTGTACTGAGATATTTTGTCACAACCTTTCCAACTTCTTTTTTGATTTCTGCCTCATCAGTGCCAGCAGCATCTCCCAGAGGTGTTGCATCAGTACTCGTAGAGGGCGTTGTTAGACGAGGAGATCGCTCAGTCCTGCTCGCTGGACTCTCACTACTGGCATTGCCACTCTTTTTTCTTTGTGCGTCCATAATCGCTCTCTCGACAAGTCCGGTAAGCTGTGCTTGGTCGACACCTTCAATCGAACTGATTTTTTCTTCAGGAAAATCCCACTGAGATTTCCCTGTGATCTTGCTATAGTAATATACCGTTCCGTCTTCACAAGTTGCCATTCTCCAATTCAAGGGTAGTTTGCTTGCCGCTACAGGGCTCGGCGTGCTCACTATATGCATCTGTGAAGTGGTATGGGAGGGACTGTTGTAATAGCCTGAAGATTGGAGCGAATTGGTGTTCATTGGTTCAATGAGTCTAGAGTCTGGTTCAATCAAAGAAAACGTATTATCGTAGGCGTCTGTTTCTGAATACGGATAGCAATTATCTGGTTGAGCTGACTCGGTCTCTGCTGAGCGGTAATATTTATGAGGTACACTTGGTGTATAATCCAACATTGCACGCGGGGCAGTTGGGATAATAGGCACAGGTGGGTACTGCATTTTCCAATGTATATCTTCGGCAGTCGCAAACATGGACAGATATTCAAAGTAGTCATCATCAGGATCAAAGAATTCGCGTGTCGAGCTGTACCTCGCTCGCTTGGGGCGCAGAAGAAATGAACCATAATCGCCATCTTCGTCTTGGCTGCTACCCATTCTTTCCTCTGATATCACAAGATCTGGTTAGGTGGAACGACCATTTGTGTACAAGGTTTATTTGCTTACCAAACGTCTCTTTGTGTGCAGGTTGTGGCTCCACATACTGACATGATTAACATCATTTTTCTAACGGTTAGTTGTTGGATTTACATGTAAGCTAATCAATTTACCATTCTTTTTGGGATCCTGTAGATACTCTTGAGCTTTTCCCATTTCTCGATCAGGGATTCGGCCATCTCACTAATCTCCTGGTCTTCATGGCTCGTAAGCTTCCGTACCACGTCAATCATCTTACAGTCTTCTAGTCCATTCCGGTTGGCTAATGGCAATTGATCCAGGACATGTAGTACCTGGAAAACATGGTTAGGATCTGCAGATACTTTGGGGACCCAGATCTAACCTTTTTCACAATATCTCGATCATTCTTCCATTCTCCAAGCCAGAACTTGAGCATCTTTAGACCATGGAGCCACACAAACTGCTTCAAAACTTCCTTTCCTCGAGATGAATTTGGATTCGTGAGTTCGAGACGACGGAGGAGCTTATTGACCAAATGTGCCTTTCCAACCGAGTCGAGCATTCTCTTTACAAAGGTCTGGACCTCATCTGGATCTTGCAGGGGTTCTGAATGGCGACGACGGTGCCTCTTTAAGCTCTTTCTCTTTGGCCAAGACGACTCTGTGCTGTCCGATTCACATTCCTCCACCTCCTCCTCACTGGGCGATACCTCACTCTCTTCAAACTCGTCGCTCTTCTTGTCCGAAGCACCAATGAAGCCCTTGCAGTTTGGCATGGCACAATAGCACTTTTGGGCAACCGCACTAACATGTCCTTGTCAGTCTTGGCTTTCATGATACTTTGCGTTTCGCTTACCCATAGCGCTCAAACTTGTAATCAAACGTCAGCTCCTCTCCTGCTCTTACCGGGCAATCCGTAAAGATGCCAATGCGCATGGTTTTTCCGACCACCCACTTTTGTGTGACACAATTAGGATTGCAAGAATGATTTATAAATCGCGCAAGGCATCCCTTTTTTGTTGCATCGATAATCTACAAGGGCATCATCATCAGTCCAATGTATTGGGGGGAGCTTAAAGGTCAATTTGGCAAGGAAATTACCTCGTCTGTTTTGAGAGTCATAAAGTAGTAATGCTCCAGGCCTTCCTGCTCATAGTCCTTTGTCCGTCTGATGAATTCGCTGTTTGGGATAACTTCTCCAATATACTCCATAATGAATGCATTTCTACAAAAAAGGGACAATACGCCTTAGGGTTACCCAAAATTCAAAAAATAAAATAAAATAATAAAAAATAATAAAAATAAATAATAATAATAATAATTACATTCCCTCGTAATTTGACAGATTTACGCCAAAAATAAATAACAATAATCATAACAAATCCCAAAAACTTACGTTGGCAGGTCTGTCAAGGCTCTCAACCCAAAGCCCTTTTTTTCCGTCTGTATGACATCCACCCTTGCGTATTGACGTAGTTGAAATCTGCGATTGCGACAGAACCTGCCACATGGGCAATCGTCAACCATGCACTCCATAAACATTAGTCTGTTGATACAGGTGTGATCGTCTCCACATGCTTCACTGGGATCATCAATGTCGGGGTCATATTTGCATTCGCATGGCATAGATTCTGAAGCGATTGATTTGCCAGTTGCCGATCCGAGGTAAATGTTGGCAGGAATATTTTCGTACGTCTGCATAGCATCAGCGGTTGCTGACGGGAGCATGTCAAAGGGTAATTCTTTGTCGTCCTGGAACTCATAAGTCTGCGATTCCGTTTCCATGACGATTGAGAGTGTAGTCCAAAGGACTACGCGAACATAGAACGGAGAATGCTGTAAAGTTCTTTTATTGGTTGGCTATAGCGAATCAAAATAAAGCAAGGAAAATTTTTTCGATAAATGTCTAGGATGCGCGATGATTAGATACTTTCTATACTATATTTTGAATGAAGCAATAAAGAATTCTATCTGTTTTGACAAATAGGCATTTCTAGTTGTTCAGGTTCTCCTTGTCATCCAATCTCTTGCTCTGCTGAGAGTCCTCTCCCCCCCCCCCTTTTTTTTTCTGAAAATTACCGTAGCCAATCGGACTTGGGAACAATGGAAACAATCAAAAAAACATATGATTTATAAGTGTATTTGACAAGTATTTGGGATTCTGGGAAGTAAAGAAGTGTATGGACTGATGGTTGCTATCCAATAGATGGGCCTAGAACCGCATTGGCTATGGTTGGTCTTATTGTTGTTGATTTTCACGGCTAGAAAGAACAATAGGTTTGGTACCACCAGATATGCAAAAATGAAATAGAAATTGGTCCTTGTCTTTTTTTCTCTCATCATATATAAAATTATTTCATAGTGCTTCGATTCTAGGGCTGACCAACCCTTCAAGGCCAGAATAGAAAGAAAAAGAAAAAGTTAATTGGTAACATTCTTCTTTGCAAAAAGGCACATAGCGTACATTGCCAAAATAAGCTGTTAATTAACCATTAAAAGGCGTATCATTAGATGTTCTCGCTACTGCCAAGTATCCGAATACCAAGAAATTCCTCATGTTTATCTCAACAGCACAGAGGCATCTTGAGACCAGCCAATCGAAACCACAAGGCCATTTTTATTTTATTTTATTTCACAGTCATTTTTTTTCCAAATACAGTAGTGTGATGGAATACCAAAATTACACCTTTGTGAAACCCACCAATTCGGTCTAGGATATAAAAACCAGCAAAGCCACCACCTTCCATAAAAGGAATAACAAAGGACTTGGTTTGCAAGTTGGTCAAGGGTAAATCACCTAAAGATGAGTGCAGAGAATCACATAAAGGGTCTCCAAGTAAGGTTGTTTAAACCCCACAAAAGAGATTAGAAAAACACACAATTTATGCATTGGCCCTAATTTACACTGGAAATGTGTTTGACAGCAATTATGAATTGAAGCGACAAGAGAAGATCCAGGAAAACCAGCGCATCCTACAAGAGCTTGGGTTGTCTTCAAAAAGACCGACAATGGTGATAATTCCAACAGTCCATTACCTGTGAGCCATGTGAATAAACCGTCTTGACTTTGACAGATCTTGCCAGTGGAAACACCGCGTAAACGACCAAGATACGTTAAAAGGGCCCAAAACATGCCCAAAACTGTGGAAATCTCAAGGGTCTCACGGCGACTGAAAGGAGAGGCTCCAGAAGAAATTGTAAGCCACACCAAGAGAGATATCCAAACCCATCTTTTGACCCTCATCAATCATAGATGGAATTGGACGATCTTTTGGATCAAAATGACCGCATTCGTCAGGTAGAACACATGGAAGAGGCCCGTACCCATAACGAGCAGGCAAAGAAAGAAATCGATCAATTGGGGGATAGCATAAGTGTGCCCTTGACGCTTGGTAAGGATTAGATCTTGAGGATGTTTATTAACCGAGAAAAGTGTCTATTGGGACCACGATATGGGATCTAGGGGAGCTCTATACGGGTAAAGGTCGATCAAAGTACTGGAGCAATAGATCGGTAATTTAGTAAGCAATTGGTTGTATCGTATTGACATTGTTGGCCGAATCAGTGTCGTTATAAGCACCCTTATCCTATTGGTTTCCGTGCAACCAAGAATCACTTTGGAAATGATTATGGCATGTTGATTGAAAAGGGTCCCGAGGGAGAGGGGCCTGTATTCACGGTAAGCCAACCTTTTGTGGTCCAGCTGCTGAACCACTAAGGATACAATCATAGGTTCAAATCAATGGCACCGGGACAATCTTTAAAGGAGCAACACCTACTGGCCCATGGACAGAGGCATGCAAACGCAGCAAATCACAGGGAACTCGTGTCAGTGGCCCATTGGTAAGAATAGGGATTAATACGACTGATTTACTAATAATGTGTATAGTTTCATGGATTTTCTGATCTTATAACAATGTCCTTGATTCAGAATATGAAAGGCTATGAATTGGCCTCTGAACCGGAAGAAGACTAGGACAGACTCTTGCTTCCAAGGCCTTGTATGCATATGGCCATTATCTGTATAATGAATATGGTAAAAAAAAAAAGTAACTATTCATTAGTCAATTTATATAAAATGTCCTGCTAAAATAAATACCAATGAATTCTCATAAATATCATGGTCCAACTCAGCCAGCCAATTTATATTACACAAACTTACCGTGAATCCGGAATATTAATCCTTGGCCAATGCTCTCTTTACAATATGGCATAAAACAAATCAGGTCAATTAGAATTTTATTACCATTGTAAAGACCAATTGACACCCAAGGACTTTCGTGGTTTACTGATTGTCTTTTGCTCGAGATCATTCATCATTATACCACATTTCGACAGATATCTCTTGATAACCCTATTTCCACAAAGCAACGCCTTTAAATTGACATTGGGTTTGTAAGCCCTATTGCTATAATAAAAAATCAGCGTGTATTTATTATGGACCATACCATAAAATGTACAACAAATGTACCTTTTTGAATAAGATTAAAAAAATATATAAATACAATTAATTTAAAAACGGAAATACGTCACAGACCAATGTCACGTGAATCATCAGTATAACGCATGGATATTTGCTGAGAGTCTTCTTGTGCACTGCTTTTTCGATTTTACTACAATAATGTCAATCGGTGCCTTACTAAAGCAAACCGCAGCCTACACCACCTCCACCTCCTCGGCTAACATTGGCTCAAAATTACGTTTAAGGAAGGCTGCCCTTACACTGGTATGTCAGATTACAGAATGGATTAATAATCCAATATTATTATTGTTTTAACCATCCATGCGATCTCGGCATCTCACATCGATCCTTTTCTGATAGACACCTGCTGCAGTCAATCGCCTAAAAGATCTGACCAAGGGCCCAAAACCACAATATTTGCGTGTAGGCGTCAAGCAGAAAGGCTGTTCTGGTAACTCTTATATGCTAGAATTTACCGATTCCAAGGGCAAATTCGACGAAACAGTGAATCAGGATGGTAATACAGACCACCCATGCTTTTTTACCAGTCTCATTTATTCATCTTAATTTTTCAGGTGTAACGGTCCTCGTTGACTCAAAGGCATTGATCACTGTGCTTGGATCTGAGATGGATTATGTACAGGACAAGCTTTCATCGCATTTTGTATTCAATAACCCAAATGCAAAGGGTGTCTGTGGCTGTGGAGAATCTTTTGCTGTCTAATTCCTTTTTATTTTTATTATTATTTCTTCTATACTCTCAGTATTTCCTCGAATATTTCTTCTTGTCAATCTCATTTACCATAGACTATTTTTTTTTGTTATTTTAAAAAATTGTATTTCTGTCGCCCTTTATATATATATAAATGTATTTCATATTACCAGAAGAGTGGCTAGATACTTAATATGCACCAAATAATACTGTATTATAATATATTTTTTATTCTTATCCTTATTATTCATATTATTGAATAGACACATTTCACATCATTTGGGTGGCCAAAAAAAGTACAGCCACAAGTAAGAGAACATCTATGCAATGGTGGTTAGATGTGGCAGCCGATACGAGGGGAAGATTTGATGTGGGAGTAGCCGATGGACGGAAACTGGCTGCTGAGATTGATAATGAACGTAAAGGCGAACTTGTGGGGAGAACCGAGGCGGTGTTTAGCAGAGTTCTGCTTTCAGTCTCGGTTAAAGAAGCACTTGACCCAAGGCTATCTGACAATGCAGAAACAGCACTTTGATGCTGGACTATTTGTCGCACTTGTGATGGCAATGCATTGGACACAGGAAGAGGCAGAACTGGAGCTGGAAATGGAAATGGAGCTGGAGCTGGAGTTGGGGCTGGAATTGGAGCAGGAACAGGAGCAGGGGCAGGAACAGGGGCAGGAACAGAGGGTTGTTCAGGATTTGGAACCAAGACAGGTTCCGGGGCTGGTTGAACTGGAACTGGAACTGGAACTTCAGCTGGAGGTGGAACTTGAGCTGGAACTTGTGCTGGAGGTGGAGCTGGAATTGGAGGTGGAGGTGGAGGTGGAGCTGGAACTGGAACTGGAACTGGTAAAGGTTCAGCCTTTGCCTCAGAGATTGGTGGGTTGGCAGCTGAAACGCTTGTGTCTTGCAAAATACCCGCAGGAACACTCTCTGCATTGTCTACCGATTTAGCAGTTGTCTGTGTTGATAAGCGATTAGCTTCTCCAGAAATCGATTCAACCAAAGGATCATTGGCTGTTCCAGGCGTGGCTTTTGTGCCAGAAAGAGCATCAAGTATACTATTTGCTTGTGTCCCAATGCCCACGGTAGTCAAAAGCCCATTCAAAGGTGATCCAGTTGCAGCAGTATTTGGATCATTCATGGGCATAGTCTCATCCACAGGAATTACAGATAAAGGGGTTTCTAGGCCAGTTTCTTGTGCTGCCGTAGCTAGAACAAATAGACACAGGAGGGCAATATGCTGTTTAACCATGGTGAAGATCAATAATAAACTAGAACAACAGACTCTCACTTGGCAATTTATAGGGATTGGATCTACAATGTCAAAACCATGCCAAGAAATACGTCCAAGTGATAAACTTGATGTATTGGAACAGTTGGCAGATCCATCGCTATATTTTATCACAAACAACGTCAATCTTGATGGCACTAGCGTAGAGTTGATATATTATTTCATGTACACCAAAAAAAAAGGGAACGATATTAATACCAATGATGATATTAATAGTCTTGATCAGATCAAGACACATCAATAGACTGTGATATTGATAGGGTTTGCTTGGAAATATACACAGATAAAGGCAAGATTCAGCAGAAATAGTAACAAGATATTGTACATTTGTATTTATATGATAATAATAAAAAAAGAATGCTTGTCAAGCAAAGTGCCTTGACAGTAAAGACAAAGACACTGCCATACATATTATGTAGTGTCTAGTTGGATAATAGACACATAAAAATTGCTATTTCTTTAAAGAATCATTATTCAGATCGTATTCTGGTGTCACCTCTGTAGTTGGCTTTCCTGCGCATCTGCCATTCATCCCTTTTATTGAGTGTCTCGGCTATCAATCAAAACCTGTTACTTACTTGAGAAAAAGTCTAGGAATTGGAGTGCATTCCATCATTGATTCAACTACTTCGCACTGGTACTGAATCAGCTCAAACAACTTGCAATCGCTCGAAGATGGAGACCCAGAATGTGCTTTTCCCTTGACTTGTGATGGTGTCATTGGGGTCTCATTAGAGGCGGACATGAGAGAAGAAGTGTGAATACGTGTGACTGTGAGTAGGCAGCCCTGTTTAGTTTTGCTTTTCAGGGTGCTGTCAAGCGTTAATTGCTTGGACCCCCAAAGATTCGCCATGGCACATTCCATTCGTGCCCTACTCGACCTCTGCAAACGAAGAGGCTTCCTTTACCAGTCTGCAGAAATCTACGGTGGACTTCGAGGTGCTTATGATTATGGACCGCTGGGTGTAGAACTGAAGAAGAATATCCTTAATTCTTGGTGGCGTCAGAATGTCTATTACAGAGATGATGTAGTCGGACTAGACACAAGCATCATTACACCTCATCCCGTTCTCAAGGCCTCGGGACATGTCGATGAGTTTACTGATCTGCTTGTTGACTGTACTTTGACCAAAGAACGCTTCCGACCTGACAAAGCACCCTCGGTCAAGTTTTTGCCTTTTGAAGAAAAGCCCGAAAGTGGAGAGATCCCTATTTTGGCTCCTGACAAGGAAACTGCAAAATCATGGCAAAAGATAATTCGAGAACAGCTTGCGCCTGGAATAATGACAAGTGTCCGTGGAAGTCATATCCATCTTCATGTAGAGTCACTGGTTGAGCCCAATGAGAATGGAGAGGGGGGTAGCATTACCTTTAAGACCAGCGATGGTCCCGAGATTAAGATTGGTTACCATGGTTATGTTGAGCCCACCACAAACTCGCCTTTTTTGACTGATAGCAGGCCATTTAACCTGATGTTCAAGACCTTTTTGGACCCCATTGACCCAATTGAGCGCGTTATTCAGACAACCAAAAAACATAATGTAGATGGCAAGCAATCTGTGCGTGAAGCTGTGGACGATGTCCTTCGCCCGTCGACCGTGTTTCTTCGTCCAGAGACTGCCCAGGGTGTATTCATCAACTTTGAGCAAGTGACTCGAACAATGAAGACAAAGCCTCCATTTGGAATTGCCCAGGTTGGAAAGTCTTTTAGAAACGAGATCCGGCTGGAACATGGCATCTTCCGCACACCAGAGTTTGAGCAGATGGAACTCGAGTACTTTGTTGCTCCTTGGGAGTCTGGCCATTGGTTCTCGTACTGGCGCGAACGCCGGTACAAATGGTGGTTAGACCATGCCTGCTACCCAAAAAACTTTCGTCAACGGGATCATGAAAAGAATGAGATGGCGCACTATGCAACTGGCTGCACAGATGTCGAGTACTTGTACCCATGGGGCTGGGGAGAAGTTGAGGGAGTGGCCAACCGTGGCAACTTTGATCTGACACAGCACATCAACAACACAAATGCCAACTTTGAAGTAGTAGAGGACGAGCCCCGGGTTTCAGCTGATATCACAACAGACCACTCTTTGGTTCCAAAAGAAAAACCAGCACGTTATGTGCCCCATGTTGTAGAGAGTTCTTGTGGACTGAACCGAGCAATGTTGGCATATCTGTGCGACGCATTCCATCAAGTAACAGAGGAAGGCACCAACAAACAATCCCGGACGATCCTCAGACTTGATCCTCGCCTGGCACCCATCAAATGTGCCGTCATGCCATTGACCGGCAAACCCGAATTCATGCCTATAGTCGAAAAGGTGGCCAAGTCTCTAAGGCGCCAGGGCTGGTACACTGTCGTGGAAGCACAGAAATTGAAGATCGGCAAACGTTATTACAGGCATGATGAAGTAGGCACTCCTTGGTGTGTGACAGTAGACTATCAGAGTCTAGAGGACGGCACTGTCACGCTTCGTGATAGAGATACAGGAGCACAACAGAGACTTGCTTGGCAGGATGTCAAGAAGCACATTGGCGAAAAACTGACAGACCCTGATGAGGATAACTAGTATTACTATACCTTTATAATAATTATATTGAAAACTACCATCATTTTATTTCACAAGGTGGCTTATTTTCTCCCTTTTCCTTCTCTATCAAATGGCTGGCCAGAACCCTATTATCCATTGTCTTGAACGATTATTTTTAGCCGATGACACTCTACTATTAGAAAAGGCTGAACACTTTCAAGGCTTATGCTCAACCCGAGTACCCAGCAAAGTATTTGAAAAGGGCCCTAATTGCAAGCCTGTGATCAGCATCCATCTTGCCAATGAAAAGTGAGACATTCCAACAATCTCCTTGGCAAGTGTTAATGACTTTGAAAGTCTAGGAAGACATGATTGGGATAGTAAACTTGCAGCCGAACTTGCAGGCTGTAAACCAGCCGTGTATGATACAGCTGTGAGTCTGACACGAAAACATCTTGGAATCGTGCCTGTTGTTTCCTTTGAATCCTTGACTGTGGCATTGGGATGCACAACGATGATCAAACAAGTAGAGAGTCTGTGGACCAGCTTTCAAGAGATATATCTAGGAAACCTCAGTGCAGCCAAGCGACTGAGTGCCAAAGACGAATTGTCGCAGCCTGTGTGGAAGGGTGCGGTTGTGTATGCGTGTGCAAAGGCACTTGGGGTATGTTACATCAGCCACTGTGGGACAATAACAATAACATAGATTGCTCTAGGAAAGTGTCACCAAGGCCCCTCTTCAATCCTTGTGCTCATGTAGTCTTCCTGAACTGACAAAGTGCATAAAGGTCGTTACTGACATATCAAAGAAGCCAATTGGAGAGCTCAAGGCCCAATCGACAAAGGCATCTCGAGTACCACGCAGCACTGGCAAAAGAAGGGTCGGGGAAGACGATGATGTGGTGGAAGACACGGCAGTAAAGAAAGTAAAAGTATCCGGGGTAAAAAAACCCGCTGGCCGTCCCAAGAAAACAGATACCAAGGTTGCTGCGGGCACCAAAGAGTACAAGCCAACCTCGGGAATTGTCTCGATGATCAACAGACAAGACTATCGACAGACACGTCGTTACAGGGACTATGTTCAATGGAAGAATCTGCTGATTGAAAGGCTATCAAACTCTATGACTTGTGTGCAATAATTGTTTTATTAAATACTTTTGGGTCCATTTAGATCAGTAACGAGTAGCATTTATAAGCATTTCCAGCTTATCTGTGTAATTTCCATAAGCCTTTGTCAGATTGTCCATGATCTCTGTTAATTCGGCCTGTGTTTTGTGTCAGCAAAAAAGAAAAAAAAAGGTTCGAGATCCATTATCGACCTACCTCTTCAAAAGGCTTGTTTCTTGCCAATTCGAGTGCTTTGTGGATCTCAATGTCTTGGGCAACCAATTGAATGGCGTGCGATAGAGCAGGCCAGAGATCATGCATACTAGCCATCTTACTAAGACAAGGCAATTGACCATAATGCAACTTACTATCCATGGTCTCGCATACGAGAATAGTCTTCAAGCAAGGTAATCACCTTTTGCAATCGGGTTGCCCTGAGATCTAGTGGGTGTTAAAGGTTGCAGTAAACAATGGGTGGCTTACAGGCAGAATTTAGGGCCGAGGTCTTTGCCTTTTGATAAAATACGATCTTTTGGTCGAGATCTCTGGCCAGCTGAAATGATTGTTACTAGATTCCAAAATGAGGCCGACTCACCTCAATTCTCTCGTTCTGAAGGTGACATAGCTCTAAAATAGAAGAGGTTATGGTGGTTTGAGGGCTGGCAGGTGTAGTGATGTTGAGCTCTTGAGCCTTGTTGAGGATAGAGGCAAGCATTAAGGAAAGGAAATAAATAATTGGATCTCCGAAAGGGGGTTTCTCTTTTTTGTTGAGGATGACCTTCATGTGGCAAGCTTGATTTTTTTTTGTTGCTCCCAAGATGTTGTGTGACATGGTGCTGGATGCCCAGAACAGCCTTGGGGGTAAAAAAACGTGCGTCATAGGTAGATGGACCGCATCTTATTTGGCGAGTAAATGGCGGTTGTGGAGATATGGGCAGTCTGTGATGTGCGTATATGTGTATGTGGCTGGAAAAGGAAGTAAGAAAAATAACGGCAGGTCAGCTGGTTCAACTGAGTATATAACCGCCATTGCCATGGAGACAGGATCTCTTTCTCTCACAACTTTCTCATGTATTCACCAACACAACAAGACTTCAACCTTGAAGCTGATCACTTTGTTCATCCTGGACTGGGTACCCCACACACCACTGTAGGTGCTATGCCAGTGGTCCGCAACAACCGAGTCTTCAACTCTTCTGCCACAGCCCCATATCAAATGCACCAAAGACACAATAGCTTCGGTGCTGTCTCTATCGCAATGAGCCCTCCACATGCTGCAGCAGCAGCAGCAGCCGCAGCAGCAGCCGGCAGAGGAATATCTTTTGCAGACCCTAATGCCCAGCACTGGTTCAGCACCAGTCTGGACTCCACAGGGTCATCTTTTGGCCAGTCGCCTATCTTTGGTGGCCGCGACCTTATAGTGTCTCCCTCGACCTCAACAGGCCACATCGAAGGCTACGTAGGCCCAGAAGACGATGAACACCAGCAAAGAAAGTAAGTTTAAAGCCTTTTTTTTTCTCTTGTTAATTTCTGCTCCCACAAACTTACCCACGGATATTAATAGCCTCCAAGAAATATTCGAGAAGCGCAGACGGCGAAGAGAGTCTCACAACGCGGTCGAACGTAGAAGACGCGACAATATCAACGAGCGGATCCAAGGTAACATTTGATAGAATGGGGATCATGGGAACAGGCGCACTGACCAAGTCTTGCAGAGCTATCCACTCTTCTTCCTGAACATCTCCTAGAGTCAGCTCCAACGAGCTCCAATGTCATGTCTACGGTTAACTCACAATCTAGCGCAAATGGAAAGGCAATAAACAAGGGCACGATTCTCAAGCTGTCTGTTGATCATATAAAGGATCTTCGTGATGAGGTTTCCATGTACAAATCTCGGATCCAGGAACTCGAACAGCTAATCGAGGCTGCTAAACATGGTGATTTCAGTCAGGATCCTCATCCTCAGTCTGGTCTTCAGAAACAAGCTTCGGGACAAGGTGGCTTTGGAGACAGCCAAGATTTCTACAACCAGGCACGGAGGAACACCCAAGTCAAGGAAGAGGTAAACTCGGATGGATTTGGACAGCAGGGCGGCCAGAATCCTCAACCAGTCCGGCTAGTGGACTCAAACATGCGTTCGCGCCATGAACGTATGGGATCCTTACAATTCCAGCAAAAGTTTGGCAACATGAATATTGGAAACCCCAAAGACATTAACCATTTATGAGCTCTTATATAATCTATCCACATACACACATACACACATATATATTATCGCTATATAATTATCTACACCTATCCCTATTACACCCCATTCTTGTCCTTACAATTCCCTCTCTCTCTTTTTTATATTACACATAATTTTTATATCCTCTTTACTTCTTCTAATACGTCTCGCAATGTTTAGTTTGTATCAATTTGTACTGTAGATTTTTGTATAAAAATAGCTTCAAAGATTTGCAATTCTTGTGTATTCTTGGATATACTTAACATTTTATTGTACGATGGAGTACCTTTTTTTATTATTATTACTATTACTATTATTATTAAAATAGAAGAACACCATCTGCCTTTATGACATCTTTTTGGATATATGAAAACAATTGTACAACGTTGCTCATCTTCAGTTGGTGATGATCAACCTTGATATATTGGGAAGCCAGAGCACAAACACAATGACCAAAATGCAATTGAAGTTGGTATATTTATCAAGTATATTTGGTGTGGGTTGGGCTCAATTGATTATAATAAACAATTGCTTTGCCTGGCTTGGCTTCAAGAATCAAACACAGGAATCATGAGCCACAAAAGCATCGAGACATTGCTAATAATAAATACCATGGTCATTGCAATCTCTGGCTCCTCTTTTTCATAATGCCGTGTATTCCATCATGAGATCTACTCGGTTTGGACCTTGTTCTCAAGAGGGCATTGTAAACAAATCTGCCCTGAAATACGATTACTTTCTAATGACCCCATGTTGATATTGTAATCCATAAATATCCATGGCTCATACGGTCCAAGCATAGATCTTCGTACAAGCATATGACTAACCGGAGAAAATAAGACATATATATATATATATATATATATATATATATATATATATATCTGTTGCTGATTAATATATAAAAAGACTCTTGTAACAAAAAAAAAGGCCTTGTTAGGATCAATTTAAGCCTTATGTTGGCAAATATTTGGTATATTTAGCACAGTTCCTTATATGCATTGGAATGGGCCATAAAACAGATTTCTATTTTTATTAATGATCATTAATACAATACTTGTAGTTGGAAAAAGAGAGAGAGAGAGGATTATTTACCTATACTATTGTGGATACAATTCAATTCATCGTAATGTTTAATATCCAAGCAATGGCTAATATGTATATATATTGCTAATAAAGATTCTATTTGTGCTAAAAGAAATTAACTGTACTGGTGATTTCACTGTACAGGGAAAATTCAGGATGTACTGGCATACAAGAGTGATAAATAAGTATCTATTTATATGTAAAAAGGAACAGGATCTCTGGTTCTTTGGAATTCATAGATGCCTCGACTACAATAGGTTTTGTGAGTAGTGTATAAATAAGTATCAGTAGCTTACCCAATGTTCTCCTCATCTGAATTTGCAACAAACAGAGATTGTCCATCTGGGGTCAATGCTAGTCAAAACATGGTTAACATCAAAGTAATACAAGGCTTGTTTACTCACAGACACCAGCTATAGACCCAAATAGGTTGATGACCTGACTACTACGATAATCGTCGTTTGCATCATAGACATGGATATAATCAATATGCTCTATAAAACATATCAGCAGACTTGTGGCAGAATACAAAACATTCTTACCAGATGCTACCAGATATTTTCCATCATTAGAGTATTGTAGTGACCTTATGGCTCCAACCTTTCCACTTAAAAGATGGAGTGATCTTGACGTATTTCGAATATCGTATACTCTATCCAGATGCATAAGTATAAACTCATCGTTTAAAAAAAGACATCTAACCTAGTTGTCTTGTCTTGATTTCCTGTAGCAAATGTCCTGCCATCTGGACTCCAGCAACATGAGAATGAAAAGTCATGGTGTTCATCAATCGAAAAGATCTCTAGTTTCAAGGGTCAGTATACTTGCAAACAGATTCCCATGGTTAATATACCAGATCCATTATTTATATCTGCCACCACAGTCTTTGTAGAATCACCCACTGCACAGAGCATCCCTTTATCTGGAGATGTGGCAGTGTGCTATAGATCCCAATGTTGAAGAATATAAGCATTAGATAGCTAATTCCATACAAAACCAATCATTCTTACATTGACAGGAAATGAGAATTGTATTATTTGCTCTGTTTCCATGGTTTCAAGATCAATGAAATGTGTAGTTTCATCGTTTCCTGATATAAGAGCCGTTAATCCTAAGACACAAACCAAGTGTTAATATCAGCTCGATTCATAAATCAAACAAAAAAACTTACCACCTCTGTTCAGATCAATGATATCAAGGTGATTTGTGGTTCCATTTGGATTTTGAGTTGGGGTCCCAAAATACGACATATTGTCGTTTGAATCTAGCCTTCGACATGCATACTCTCCCCTTGCTCCACCAACAAGCAGTATATCGTGCGAGCATATCATACTTATTACTTTCATTGGAAAACTTGTCACCAATCTGCTACGAGACCTTTGAGGCGACCAGTGCCGTACAGAATCATCGTCTTTCCTGATATTAAAAAACAATTCTTCTAATCGGCACATATCCATTCTCATTCCTTACATAGATAGTATACATCGTTTTTACTAGTGGCCCACAATAGACTGCGCAATTGAAAGTGACCAACACTGCAACGTTCACCCAGTCTTCCATGCTTGAAAGTAAAGAAGTTTTCTTCTTTTATCATCTCCTTTGGTTCCTGTAGAAATGCATTAATCATAAAGTATAAAGTGCTCATAGACCTGCCTCCATAATTCGACCAACTAGGGGAGGTACTATACTCTGGTAGTTTGAAAAGGTGCGTAATCTGTGTTTATTAAATATAAAAAGATGGGCATCAATGATTCTTGAGATCATGTAATCGTCTTATACCTCCCCATCTCAAAGGTTTCTCTATCGAGTCCAAAGGCTTTCCAGTTCATGGCTTGCTAAAAGACCCACAAAGAATAGATCCCCAACTGCGTAAATAGATTGCAAGGTATCTTTAGATCTGAATGAATTATAGACTGTACCATGTCCATGCCATCAAGGACCATTTCCTCTGTTACAACATCAACCTATTAATAGATTAAACTGATTACAGGTTTCTCTTTAAACAAAAGGGTGAAAAAAGTAGGGATTCGGTCTAGAAATAGTCAAGAGTACCTCATTATAGTGAACATCAAAATCGGATTCAAATCTATCCATTGAATTATAACCCAACACAGCTATGTTTGACATTCATATGAGCTTAATATTCCTTTTTTCTATTTTTTTTACAGTTCCGCACAAAATAACTGCATTTTGCAGTGATTGATAAAAACAGTCTGCTAATATTCTCAACCATTGAATAAAACAAAAACAAAAAACAGGGCATTGAAGAACAAAGTGTTCAATTCTTGTTTAATAGATCATTCCAAGAAAAAGTGTTGGCCAGAGGTCAAGATCCAAAAGACCCCCTAGCATTTGCAGAAAATCAAGTTTATAGAGGTATCAAATTATCAAAAGAAAATATGTTCAAGAGTACATGGCAATATACACCAGTGATATTTTGTACAAATTGTATCCTTGTAATGAATTGGGTCCATGTATAGATTTGCATGGTCTTGAACTTTGTTTATTGGCTTTATAGCACATATTTTTATTTTATTCATTTGCACAATAGACACAGATATGAAAACATAGAGTCAATAGGATGCCTTTATTAATACAGTGTTTCTGCTTGATATTGAGACGATGTTAGGTTTTTTTTTGGACAAGCAAAAAAAAAGGATAGTTTTGAGACTGAAGAAGATGTTTGTGCAGACTTTAAGCTGTAAAAATCTAAATCCCAAGAATGAAAACCATGTTCGTTACGGCGATGTAGTGAAAATAAAAGCATTAATTGCTTCTGCACAATGCTTGAGGGCGACTGTGGCCGCTGATTATGTTGCTTAAAATCTTGTAGATGTTTTTCAAAGAATTGGCAAGAAAGAGCGCTATTCAACCCAATGTAGGCTTCTGTGAGGGACATTTCAGTACAAAATCATTATGCTCTTCTAATAAAACAAAACGTGAATATATATACACGATGATTATAATCCAAGTAATTTATGAACCTCCACTTCAACAAAGGCACAGGACATAACGAAAACAAGCGTGGAAGTATTGGTCTTTTCTCTTTTTTGTTTTCCCTGTGCATCTTGTTGGTGTATTCGTTCTTTCTTTCTCATCATTACATGGCCCTATTGAATTTTCATACACTGAGTCTATACAATCCCCTTTTCAATATTTCTGTATTTCTATTGGATTTCAGCTGTAAAGCAAGCGCATGAACAATGGATATTATTATAAGACAGAAGAAGAAAAAAGAATAGTAAATGTGCAAGTGTCATGTAAGTGAGTAGGGTGAGGAAAATTTGTGCAAAGAGATGATGAGAATAGCAATGTAAATCAAATGGGGCTGTCTTGGAGTATTTTGGCAGCATTCCAGCGAACAACCTCTTCATAAATTGCCCAAGAGATGGCGGAATTAAGAGGTTTACGGATCAAACGGACACTGATGCCATCAAAGAACCCGACCAGGCCTTCTTCCTAAATATATATATACATGGTTTTAATATATAGATCCTCGGGTATAAATCAACTTGCCTTGAACACTTTACGGGCAGCTTGAATTAGATTCTTGTAAAGGGCAGGTTTGAGTTGCATTCGAGTCTTTAGCATGTCGAATGGCTGTGTTGTACATGTTGCAGCCATGCCGGCTACAACACCAGAGCCTAGATTGATGGCCATATTGGGGACTTCAATGTTCTTTGACTTTGCAAAGGCTGTTTGATAGACGAGTAAAGTTGGTTCCATGTGTTCCGAGAGCAATAATGTATATCTATTGAATATATCTACCTCTGCTCCATGCCTTGCTTTGTTCGTAAAAGAATAGGTAGATACCAGCAAATGGGGCGTCTCTTATAAAAGTAGCTCCATAGCCAGCAAATAACCCTATAAAACTTCCTGGTAAGACTCTCGATATTCTCTACTCCTTTTGTTTCTGGTTACCTCTGAAACCATCATTCTTGATAATTGACCCAAAGGCATCCGATATATTTTTATAGTTATAAAAGTTGCTCTAAACAATGGTTTGAGTAATTCGCTCTGGAAATTGGAAATTGGAAATTGGAAATGATGATAATGATGATGATAAGATATTACCTCGTAACGAACTTTTACTACAGTTATTGGCATCATAATGTACCCAACTGCTCCGCGTGCTGTTGCGCCAGACACCAGATTCTCCCATTGTTTCTGGTTTGTACCATTCAATTGGTTAGGGTGGACATGCTTTTGCCACGACGAACGTTTCTCGAGTATTTCTCGGATCTCAGACAGGGCCAAGAAGTAGAGTGCTGAGCCCGGGACATTTCTTGATGGTATATGGTTCAATTTGTGCTTAGCGTTTAGGCCCCTTTGTGCCATACCAAGGGTTACCTGATGATGGTCGGAATCGTACCGCGCCAAAGACCGCCAAAACCATTGGAAGAGACGATATCTCGTACTGTGGAGTAAATCGTACTACAGGATCCAAAAATTAGCCTTGAAGAAGGGGTTTAGGAATTTATGTGCCGTGCCTATTTTGGGGAGCGACCAAGAGGCCCTTCTTCTTGGCCTCTCTGAGGAATGCAAGGTGATCTTGTCGTTGCTGCTGCAATCGCGTCTTGATAAGATCTAGAGGCTGGAGCATAACACATGCAGTCATTCCTGACAGAGCACCGCCAATGACATGCACAGAGGGATTCCTGGATTCTTTTGTTGTTGGCATTGTAAGGAAAAGAAAGAACGATCGAGTTTACATTAATGTTTTTTTTGACTCATTTGAACCGATATGTTCAGAACTCCGCGAACAGGGCATTTGGATTGATAATGTTTAATGTGATGGTACGTCTTATTTATTTACAACGTCTTTTTTATGGTAATCTCGAGAGAATCATCAGGAAGTACCTGGATATCAACATCTGTCAGAAACTCAACAATGTATGTTGCTCCAGCCTCTCTTAATTCTTCTACAGAATGAGTTGTCGCACAGGCTATACATTTCATTCCTCCTGTAATGGCTGCCTTGACACCCGAAGGTGCGTCTTCAAAAACTACACACTCCTTGGGATCTGCTCCAAGATCCTTTGCAGCAGCCAGATAGCCTTCAGGAAAGGGTTTGCCTTTAGCGACCTAAATATTGATTAGTGATAATAATAATAATAATCAGGGTCAAGGCATATTTACCTTGTCTCCAGTATACATAACGTCCGGTATCACCATATGACATTGGATGAGGCGGGATTCGGCCATAAATTGAGTTCCACCTGTGTAGATACCATAGCGACCAACGGGAATCTTTCTCAGCAAGTCTTCTACACCAGGCAAAATACTAACACCCTCTGTTTCCATGGCCAGCTTTCGTTCGTAATATTCTACCATTTCAGGTGTAGCTTCCTCAGGCACCCAGGCCTGAAGTGTCTCAATTGTGCGGCGTCCATGCGACATGGCCAAGATCTTGCAATGTATTTAGATTTAGATTTAGATTTGGTTGGTTCTTGCCAAACAATATATACCTTTTCACCATCCAGGTTGTGCTTGGCAGCAAAGTCCATCCAATGTTTGACGACAAGTGGAGTGGTGTCGATTAGAGTGCCATCGAGATCAAAAACGATCGCCTTGGTAGTCAATTGGTGGGCCATTGAAGAAAAAATAGTGGGAGGTTGGAAAGAAAGGGTAATAAGGATAGGACCCCTTTCTTTTTAATTAACAAAACCCTTTTTCCCGCCTCTTCATTCCGCGGAACACGCTTACGTTTAGTTTAGCAATTTTATATTTTTGGGTTTTCAGGCGGGAAAACATTAACAGCAATGCGCCTTTTGTGTTTTATTTAAAAGAGGTAGGATGAATAGGATATAAAAGGGGAAACTGAATTTACAACTTGCTCTCGCGGCCAGTGTTCTTGAGCTCAACGGCAGCATTGGAGATAGCAATCACATCGCGCTCAACAACACGGGTCTGGAAGATGATCTTGTTGTTCTCCTTCCACATCTGAGTTTCCAGGGTCTCTCCTGGGAAGACGTGCTTGGCGAATCGTGCCTTGATATTAACAAAGTTCTCTGGGTCGTTGTTTCCAAAGGCCTTGAGAACATGCTTTCCAGAGATACCGAATGAGCACAAGCCATGGAGAATAGGAACATCGAAACCACCCTAAAGAATGTCTTGTCAGAACAGCCAAATCAATATAATAAATTACTCACAATTGCAGACATGGAGGGGTCAATGTGCAGAGGGTTAAAGTCACCGCTGAGACGGTAGAGGGCAGCCTGGTCCTCGGTAGTCTTTTCGGTGATAACGACATCGGGTTTGCGGCTAGGAGGAGTGTTGGATGCAGTGGCAGCACCACGGTCCTCACCCTTCTTGGGTCCACCAAAGCCACCGCTTCCACGGATAAAGAGTGTGAACTCGTTCTCAAACACAACATCGCCAGACTCATCGACTGTGGTAACGCCAACGGTGACAGCAGCACCCTTACCCTTGTCAAGAATATCAACAATGCGGGCCTGAGATTTGAGAGTGCCACTGGTGGGAATGGGCTTCTTGAGAGACAAGAACTGCTCACCGTGCAACAACATCATCTAAGGATACAAATGGTCAATGGTTTTGTGCAGGGCTTGGGTTTATCAATGTTACTTACAGGGTTAAAGTCGGGGAAAAAGTCGTTGAATGGAACGGCATTCATGGCAACAAAGGAGGGAATGACACCAAAGGTTGGGAGAACGGAGAATTCCTCGTCATTTTCATAGACATACTTGAGATCAGTACGCTTGCAACCTACACCAAGGGCGTAAAGGATTGCCTCACGCTCAGTGTAGTCAAAGGTAAAGACTTCGAAACGCTCCTTCTTGATGGCAGCAAGATCAAGACCACCTTCTTCAATGTTTCCAAAGTTCTCCATGAATCCCTGGAATGAGTCCTGGGTAGAGTTGGGGTTGGTGGCACGACCGTCATCAAAGTTGGTAATCTTCTCCCAAGCCTGGGCAACCTGTTCAGGTTCAAGGGTGCGGTTGGCAGGGAAGCCAACACCTCCACTGCGCTGCCAGCGGACCTTGGCAACCCAGCCGCTTCCGACCTCAAAGATGCCACCGGTTTCTTCGTTGCTAGAGTGGCCAAGGAAGGCAACAAGGGGAGCAACGTACTCGGGCTTGAAGGCTTCAACCATCTCAGGGGGCATAACAGTAGCAGTCATGCGGGTACCGGCATTGGGTGCGATGACGTTGACAAGAATGTTCTTGCGCTGACCCTCGATGGCAAGAGTCTTGGTGAGACCGACGATACCGAGCTTTGCAGAGCTGTAGTTGGTCTGACCAAAGTTTCCATAGAGACCGACGGCAGAGGCAGTGTTGATGATACGACCGTAGCTCTGCTTGACAAAGTGAGGCCAGGCAGCCTTGATAACTAATGGATCAAATGAGTATTCGGATCTCAACAGACGTTTTAAATCTTACCCTTGTAAGAACCACGGAGATGGACACGGTGAACAAGATCCCAGTCAGCCTCAGTCATACGGATGAAGGACTTGTCACGGAGAATACCAGCATTGTTGACAATGATATCGATGCGACCGAAAGCCTTGAGGGCAGTCTCGACAACCTTTTCACCATCCTCAACAGAGTCATAGTTGGCAACAGCCTGACCGCCAGCCTTGCGGATCTCGTCAACAACAACATCAGCAGCACGGCTGTCAGATCCCTGACCAGTAGCAGAACCTCCAAGATCGTTTACAACTATATCATATTGTACCATTTGGTCAAAGTAAATCCTCGTTTGTATTCACCAAAAACCACTTACCGACAGAGGCACCCAACTTGCCCAAGAGGATAGCATAGGCCTTACCGAGCCCACCACCAGCACCAGTGACAACGGCAACCTGGCCAGCAAAGGACAAGGGCTCGCCAGTGGGGTTGGCATCGGCAGCCTTTGCACGCTCAAGAAGAGCCATAAAGTCAGTGTCCATGACAGAGGAGGGATATTCGGGCTGTTCAAAGTCGCCAATGGCATCCCACTTGGCAGCAACTGCAGTAGGAGTAAAGGTCTCGTCGGCCTTGAAGACGACACCAGAGGAGCGCTCCCATCTCAACTTGGAGACGAAGCCACCACCAACCTCATAAACACCACCATTGTCTTCAGTGTTCTCGTGGCAGAGATAGCCAACAACTGGAGTGACAAATTCAGGCTTGAGGGAGGCAAGGATATCTGGGGGAAGAATGGTCTCGGTCATGCGAGAGGCAGCCATGGGAGCAATGGTGTTGCAGTGGATGTTGTCCTTGGCACCTTCCTTGGCCAGAGAGTTGCTGAAACTGGCAAGGGCAAGCTTGGCTGTATAGAGAATTTGTCAGCCTACCTACCGATATATATAGAGGTTTGTCTGGTTCACTTACCAGCACTGTAGTTTGACTGTCCAAAGTTGCCGTAGATACCGGCAGCAGAGGCTGTCATGATGATACGACCAAACTTCTGCTTCTTCATGATGGGCCAGGCAGCATGTGTGACTGCATAGGATCCCTTGACGTGGACAGCCTGAATGATGTCCCAATCAGCATCAGTCATGCGAGCAAAGGTCTTGTCACGGAGAATGCCGGCATTGTTGATGATGATGTCGATGCGGCCGAATGCCTTCATGGCAGTTTCGACAATCTTGGCACCATCCTCAACAGAGTTGTAGTTGGCAACGGCCTGACCGCCAGCCTTTTGGATTTCAGCCACGACAATATCGGCAGCCTTGACACTCTCGCCATTTTCACTCTTGATGCTGCCGAGATCATTGACAATGACGGATGCACCGCGGGAAGAGAAGAAGAGGGCATAAGCCTTGCCGAGACCTATGAAGACGCGTCAATAAGGATCAATGGTGGATTGGGAATATACACACCTCCACCAGCACCGGTGACGATGGCGACCTTTCCATCAAATCGAATAGCGTTGCTCATTGTTTTTTATTTATTTATATATAAGAATATATATATATATATACGTGTGGAGAAAATAGACCAAGAAAAGTGGGGAAGATGTGCAGAGGATTCAATATCTTTATAGGTGCCTTGTTTGTGCAACCATTTCCCCGCTCATTGAATTTTCACATGGAGGCGGAGTCATCATGTGATTCTCCTTGGTCATCTTGAACATCCTTGTTTGAGCGAATCTATAATTTCCACCAAACATTAACTACACAGAATGTGAAACAATCACAGAGACTTTTGAGAGCCATGTTGGTGCAAAATGATCCAAAGTGATCCAAATTGATCTCACCAGCCTCTATTGATTTATTTTATAAATTGTAAATTGTAAATATTGCCAATGTTTGCCTATTGACATTGCTTCAATAGATGACATGCATTGCTGTGTGGCAGGTACAGTAGTCAATCAGAATGCTCTTATTGGTTGGATAAAAACCATAAAGGATCTTTAATAAGGATCCGGAAAACCAAGAAGGATATACCAATACCCACCAAATATCATTACATAAAAACGAATACGGTGAAATAGGCAAGTACAAAGCAAGTCACGTAGTATATGAATTAATATGAATGCCAAAAGATGTACCTTGTTTCTCTGGCATTTTAGAAAACAATACAAGAAATAGATAGTTATATATATATATATATATATATGAATGGCCAGTTATTCATACTTGGCACCATTCAAGTCTTGCCAGAATTTTATGCTATTTTGTATAGTCCACATGGTATCTTGTTAAATCTAATCATTGACAACAATTCTCACATGTTGGTAATGGAAATAAAAAAGATGAAAAGAATTACTGCTAATTTGTCAAGATGCATTAAACTCTTATTAAAGAAATACTTTTAGTATATGAACTAGTTTGATTCACTAGTGTCAACTGATTCCAAGCATCTTCTTAATCGACTTGCAGCCAATCTTTATAGATTCAGTATTGATTTTAGACTCTTAGAGATAACTTTTTTTTCATTTAACAAGGACTATTACCAGCCAAGGAACAAGAAGAAAAAAGGGTTTAGATAATTAAAAAGTGAATCTATAGGGGTTGATTGTGATGCTTAAAGAGACCTTTTAAGTATTGACAACCAAAATCTTACAATTAAGTAATGCAGAATGCTGTGACTAGCTTTTAGCCGTGCCGATTTATTGTTTCTCCATAAAAGGGTTCAATGGATATACATTGATGATTGGAGGTGACACCAGCATGTTCACTTGAATTCTGACATCAAGGTTGGTGAACACCTTGACACGCTGCATACATCGACTTTCATCAAGTTCACTTGAACCAGACTTTGCAACCATTGGTGCGGAAGGCTCCTTGAGTGCCATGTCTGCAAATGCCTTTTCAACTGCTGCCTGGTCTTTAGCAGCCTCATCTTCCTCGTCTTCTTCGTCTTCATCATCCGAGAAGTCATCCCTTTGTCTGGGCTGCTCGTACAACTTCTCTTCAAGATCTCTTGAAGGCATCACCCCACGTTTCCAGAACATTTCCAGGGAGCCCTTTGTGTACTCAAATCCAGTAAGAGGCAGAGAGTCCATGTGAATACGTTTCTCAATACCATATTCTGGTATGTGTATATTGTAAGACGATTTGTTTATCGAAACCACAATAGCCAACTGAGTAATCTCTTTGACCTTTTCGAGATTGTACAGGTATCTTGCCAGATACAATTGGATATTGTTGTCTTGGGCAAGTTTGGCACCGTCTCTCTTTCTATTGCAGTTGGTGGCAATATTGTGAATCTCCTTTTTATTCATACCATCTACAGAAAAATCCAAAGATTAGTGAAAAAAATAATATTATTATCACCTGGAATTGATTACTACCTTTGTCATCGAGGGCGTCCTGGAGCTGACGGTGGACTATAACATCTGCATAGCGGCGGATGGGCGATGTAAAATGAGAGTAGAGCAGTTCATTTAATGCATAGTGCAAATGCTTTTCCTCGCTCACACTACCGGCGCAAAAGTACTTTGCGCGCTGCATTGGCTTGATGGCCATCAGTAAGATCACTGTCTTTACCAATGGATCATTGATTTCATCAAATGATTCCTGAAGACTGCCTGAAGTCTCGCCATCAATCTCACACCCCAGCTCTTGAGCACTCCTGATAAACTCCTCCTATTATTTTTAAATAAATGATTTAGTACTCAATACACGCCTCTTTCTTTGGCTTACCAGTCGACGTGGAACTGGCGGATCATGTCTTCGCAATAGTGCAGAGTCAGGAAAGTGTTCTGCAATCTTTTCTGCGACACTTATATTGGCTTGCAGCATAAACTCTTCAATCAAACGGTTGGCTTCCTTTTGTTCATATTGCTGTATTGTTTCTGGGTCACCATCCTTGTTTAGAGTGAAGCAAAGCTTGACCGAGAACATTGACAGTGCACCATTAGCGTATCGACGTTTTCGCATAAATTGTGACATTCGGAAGAAGTCAAAAATGGCATTTTGAATATCAGTAAATGAACCAGAGGTTAGCTGGACACTAGCCGGTAGACCTTCTCCATCAATAACACTCTGAGCGTCTCCATAACTTAGTTTTGCACATGATCTACGTTTAATTATTGAAAAACATGCCATTTAGGTTAAATCATACGCTTCCACTAAAGCAAGCTTACCTAATTACAGTGCGTCCAAACCATGTATCCAACACACTTCCTACAGAGTCCATCTTCCAAATGACAGAGAATGCCAGCCTATAAACATATTTGGTCAGTTGGGATTTCTTTTTGGATTTCTTTTTTCTGAATAATACCTGTCTGAATCAGGGTTTAAACTACACAGTTTTTCACTTAAAAGAGAAGGCAGCATGGGAATCACTCGGTCTACAAGATAGGTACTCGTTCCACGCGACCTTGCTTCAGTATCCAAAGGTGTATTTGGCTTGAGAAAGTAAGTAACATCTGCAATATGTACACCGACTTCATAGTTGCCATCTTCAAGCTTTTTGATATGAACCGCATCGTCAAGATCTATCAAGTTTGTTAGGTGAGTTATGGGGATGTGGTTTGCAGCCAATCTTGATAGGTTTGGTTTACCTCTGGCAGTAGGAGGGTCAATGGTGAATACAGTCTCTTTTCGAAGATCTCTTCTTTTGTCTATTTCAGACTGAGGAATGGCCCATGTTTGTGGAGGAAGACCACGAAGGGCAAGATCACTAAATGGCCCATCCTGAACATTGGAGTCTGCCAGAATAGCATCTGTTTCCACCTTGATGTCACCTATTGGACCCAGCTCTTTTTCAATAACACCATACGGATTTTTGGAGGTAATTGGCCAGTGTGTAATTTTTGCCTACTCGCAAAGATTAGCTTTTTGTTGCATCAAGGTTAGCCAGACGTGTAATATATTGTGCTTCTTTGAGATATTTGATAAAGTAAATATTTCGACAAAAAAACGCAGTATATTACGTCTCATCACCCCCTATTGTACTCGACATTACTTACCAGCATAATCACTTTATCGTAATACTCTTCATTCACTAGGATATCGTGTGGTGCATGCTCAATTGGAATGGCAATAAAGGGTGTTTTCTTATCAGTAGGTCTAAACCAGACCTGTCGAGGATCATAAGGTGTCGATGATTTATGATCCTTGTCTTGGTCTCTATTGCCTGTATTCAAATTGATCGATAGTTTTCTAAAGACAATTGAAATGTCAAGTCTTTGGATCCCATACTCCTCTACTCACTCACCCAGGGTAAACCATGTTCTCAACACGACTGATGATCCTCACTACCTCACCAGCGTATTTGGGCTTCTTGGCGTTTTCTTCTGCTTCATCAGGGATATAATCATCATTAGAATTTCTCTGGATCCTTCTTGCTTGATCCTTATCCTTTTTCATGTTCCATGCCTTGTCGACATCCTTTAATCGGATAGCAACCACATCTCCCTCCAGTGCTCGATTACGATCACGAACGTCTGAGATAAAGATGTCATTATCAAGCTCATCAGAAGTTACATATGCTTCTGAGCGGTTGATTCTGTTGATTCTTATGACTCCACGATATATTTGATTATTTTCAAATAGTTTTCCAATCGTCTCCGGATTGATATATTGGTTAAACATACACCTACGGCCATTGTAGACTATATCGTCTGGGTGTGTACTTGGCGGATACTGGTTTGAGCCAGTGTTCCGGTTCCTGTAGTTATTGCGTCCACGGCTATTTTCAGCGTTTTGTGGTTGGGTTCTTGGTATAGCTAAATTCAAAGAGATTATTAGGAGGATTTGAACTGCAGAGAACCATAGGGATTATTAGATGTAATATACTGCGGTTCATCAAGTTTTTTGTTGTTGTTGTTGTATCCATTGCTTTTACGCTTTTGATAGACTTTTTGTTGACATAGTATTGGCTTATCAACCGTCTATCAAAATATTGTTTTTTTTTCTTGTATATTTTGAACTTGATTTTTCAGGTTCAATCTTTTTGTGTGTTTTGTACAAATTCAAGTCTTTTCTTCTTCTTCTTCTTTTGATAAGCATACATCTTTTTGATGTTTTAAAAAAACGAAACGAAACGAAACGCAGTATATTACACCTGATTACCCTTTTTTTTTCTTTACATACGTATCTGCCATCTTGACTGCTCTGCAAATTTAGAATCGTCGCTTGAGAGGGATTGCGTATGCTGGGAAAGATTGTCCAGAGTAAGAGTTGGAAGTGAAGGGTCCTTTCCAATGACCAATTTTCCGCTTATGAAATTTGGACAGACATCGTCGATAGATAGCTGAGGTCCTTTAAATGATTTGTGAAGAACAAATGGTGGGGTTTTCAAAATATATGATAAAGCCTCTCTCGTCTTTTAAAGATATAAGTAAACGAAGGATCTATGACGCGAGAATATGGTGCTTACTCTTTCTTCATTAGTCGTGGCAATTTGAGGTTGATCAGAAGATTCTGAGCCTGATGTCCATGACCTCCATTTGGAATTAGAGGCTGATTCGCTTGGATTACTTCTCCAACTTGTTCTTGTCTTGCTATTTAATGGCGTCTTTTGTCTTTTTGAAGTGTCAGGTTGCTTGCCCCATTCGGTTGTTTCTTCATTTGTCTTTCCATTAGTCTTGTCGAGGGGATGATCCACAAACTGTTTCCAATGGGAACTAGCTTGATCGGCCTAGCCACTTTGTCATTATAATACTAGGGACACTGTGGGTTGCAGTTGGTTTACCTGTCCGTCAGTAGTCTTTTTGTCCATATGTCTTTTTATTATTATTAAACTTGGAAGAAGAAGAAGAAGAAGAAGAAGAGAGAGGGATAATATATAGGGATGGCTTGAACTTATTAAGGTGCTAAATATTTTTGTAGCTTGATATAGTTGAGATTTTACAAAAATATTGAACCTTAATCGTCAATGTGCGAGTTTCAGCAACCTCTTCTTTTTTAGCTTTGTTGTAAACAAGGGTATCCTTATCAAAATAATAAATAATAATCTCTCTTTCTAATTGTCATCATTAGGTTTTATGATGTTTAATGTGTATATTTCATTAGATGATGGGTTATTGCGGAAAATGGCCAGATCCCAAAGGCATCTTGATCGCCGACCTTCATCAATTGATCTTGTTTTTAATTTTGAAGGAGGAATTGGTACTAGGTCTTGAGGTGGATGTGGTAGGCTTGCCAGTATATAATCAAGAGACTCTAGTACCACCCGACGAGACTCTTCAACTGTCAGGATATTCGATGAATTCTGATCATATTCACTAGGCCGGCCTTTCTTTTTGGCTATGGATGGCTTCATGGAAAGTGAGAGAGCAAGGCCGGTCTGAAGGGACTCATCACTCTTATCACTCTTGGTGGATTTGTTAAATAGAGGATAAGGCTTCCGATACATCAAAACAGTTTCTTTAAAGTCATCAGACCCATCTTCTACCACTGCACAATTCACGGTTCTCTTCAAAGATGTTTTTGTGGGTGGTAGGGGTGATGGTGGTGGGGGTGGTTGGGTCACAGAAAGTGGAGTATGTCCCCATCCTAGCCACCGACATTGCTGTAAGAGCTGAGGAAGGCCTATTGACCGACCTTTGGCACATTGCTTGACATGAGTTATCTTTTGTCTGATTCTATATGTTCGAAACAGATCTGTCTCATAGCAACAAGGACAAAGGTCAAGGCTAGAAAGATAGGGAGCTTCCTTGGCCGCAAGAGCTTCTTTGGCGGCATCGTCGGACGCCTTTTCTTCTTGTGTAATTTCATCCAGACATCGACTAAAATGAGCGTCTTTGCGAATGGAATTCAGGGCGGAAATGTGCTTGCCACAAAATATGCAATAGTCAAATGGAGATTCCTCTTTGGTGACGGGCAAATCTTTTGGTGAATCTAAGCATTTGTTGACATGCTGTTGTCTTTGATAGCTCGTCCGTGTAGAGCTTAGGTCTTTATCACAAATGGGACAAGAGTAGGAATCTTGATTAGGTGTTTGAGTTAATGGAGAACAAAGAGGGGATGGTTCTACCGTTGTCTTTTGCGGTGTCTGTGTTGGTGTTGGTGTTGATGGCAGTAGTGGTGAATTTGTGGGTGCTTGTTGTGGTGGCTTTATAGGCTCCAAGGAAAGGACAGATTGGGTGCGATCTCTTTTAAGAGAGAGGATTCTTTTCTTTCGGGGTACTAGGGAGGACATGTTGCTATCGGTGTGTAATAACAGAGAAACTCGGCAAGAGAGCAAAAAGAGGGCGGACAGGAATTGAGTTTAAGTGGGAGTGCTTGGCGGTGATTGGCCAGATAATATTTGGAGGGTGGCGATGGCGGAGGGTGATTACCATGGCTATCGAGGTGAACCAAAACTCCTCCTCTTTTCTCCATATACAACCATGGTCAAGTTCATCAAAGCTGGAAAGGTAATCTAATTGATTCCAAGTGGTCTGTCAACGATGAGGATGGATGCGTGTTGATATCAAACAAGAAACAACCGTGACGGATGGATTATTCGTCAAGAATCCTACCATCGATACTATCCATTTTTAATAACCCTGACAATTACATTAGGTTGTCGTTATCTTGCAGGGTCGCTTCGCCGGCAAGAAGGCCGTCGTTGTCCGCAGTACATAATCGTTTCATTTATTTTCATGTCGTTCGGTACTTGGTTCGGGTAGATTGGGTTGGAATGCAGTAGGGTACCATGAAGAATTACAATGATCATGACGCGCTTCGAGTCAACAATTGGATTCACATTATGCTTTCTGTCTGTGGAAACAACCTCTATACGCCAACTACATGTCCAACCCAATCTACCGAACAAGAGACGATATTCAAGCCAGTCATACTGACTATTCTTTGTTAATAGACCACGATGAGGGTACCAAGGACAGACCCTACGGCTATGCTGTCGTTGCTGGTGTCGAGCGTTCCCCCTTGAAGGTCACCAAGGGCATGGGCAAGAAGAAGGTTGCCAAGCGCTCCAAGGTCAAGCCTTTCGTCAAGATTGTCAACTACAACCACATGTTGCCCACCCGTTACGCTCTCGAGTTGGAGCAGATCAAGGGTACCGTCTCTGCTGATTCCTTCAAGGAGCCCACCCAGCGTGAGGAGTCCAAGAAGGTCATCAAGAAGCTCTTTGAGGAGCGTTACCAGACCGGCAAGAACAAGTGGTTCTTCAGCAAGCTTAGATTCTAAGCTACACTTTCCCCTTTAATTTTGCTGCTGTAGCTTTGA
This sequence comes from Phycomyces nitens, assembly GCA_022702545.1. NCBI lineage: Eukaryota > Fungi > Mucoromycota > Mucoromycetes > Mucorales > Phycomycetaceae > Phycomyces > Phycomyces nitens. The sequence goes on from JAHRBC010000001.1 coordinate 1,656,246, forward strand.
TGTGAATAAAATCAAATCAAACAAATTCAAAACAAAAACAAAAAACCAAAGAGTGTGTGTATATGTGTATGTATGTATGTGTGTGTTTGTGTGTGTGTGTTTTTTTTATTAGCAAGGCTTTTTAGTATGCGTGTCATGTAATCTTTCAATACACTTCTTTGCATATGTGTTACAGTGTACAGGAACGTGGAAAAGAGGATTGTCTTGGTCTTTGTGAATGATAATGGCCCGAAAGCGTGTCACGCATGTATCGGGCCGGAACAAGGGCAAGGTTAGATGGCCAAGGTGATTTTTTTAGTGTCCGTCGAGTTAAAAAATGGCAGGGCATCCATAGGCAAAAACCTCCTCTTTCCCTGCACATTCAGTACGTATTGATTGATGATAATGGAATCTGTTTGTGTGTGTGTGTGTGTGTGGGAGTTGGGCATCTATTTCTGGCAATGGGATTACAGGATGCTAGTGTTCTGAAAATGGATGGACGGATTCCCACTTGAGATCTTGGTTCTTACCTCTTTAACAGCGATGTCCAACCTTCCTGCCATTCTCAGCCCCACCGAGGAGGATATCCAGCTCTTGTTGAGTGCCCAGTGCCACATTGGTGCCAAGAACGTCAACACCCGTATGACCCCCTACGTCTACAAGCGTCGTGCTGATGGTAAACCATTTACAAGCACTGTAGTGCATAAATATTATAGTGCAAACTTTAACTTTAATCTTAGGTATCAACCTGATCAACATTGGCAAGACCTGGGAGAAGCTCGTCTTCGCTGCCCGTGTCATCGCCGCCATCGAGAACGTAAGTGCTGATATGGAAATATATACAATGGGGCTCAATTGTATTTGGATCTGTAGCCCCAGGATATCGTTGTCGTCTCTGCCCGTCCCTACGGTCACCGTGCTGCCTTGAAGTTCGCCAAGTACATTGGTGCTGAGGCCATCGTCGGTCGTTTCACCCCCGGTACCTTCACTAACTACAACACCCGTTCTTTCCGTGAGCCCCGTTTGATCATCTGCACTGATCCCCGTTCCGACTTCCAGGCCATCAAGGAAGCCTCCTACGTCAACATCCCCGTCATCTCCCTTGCTGACACCGATGCTTTCCTCCAGTACGTCGACGTTGTCATCCCCACCAACAACAAGGGTAAGCACGCTCTCGGTTTGATCTACTACCTCCTTGCTCGCGCTGTCCTCCGTCTCCGTGGTACCCTTGACTACGGTGTCGCCTGGGAAGTTATGGTTGATATGTTCTTCTTCCGTGACCCCGAAGAGGCCGAGAAGGAGCAGGCTGCTGCTGCCCTTGCCGCTGAGTTGGAGAACGGTGATTTCTCTGCCACCGCTGAGGCTGCCACTGGTGAGTGGGCCGTTGAGGGTGAGGCTGCTGAGGGTGTCGCTGGCATTGCTGCCGCTGCTGACTGGAGCGCCTCCCGCACCACCGACTGGGCTGATGAGGCTGTTGCCCCTGCCACCTCTTCCTGGGAGGCATAAATAACATGGTTGTAACCTCTTTGTTGCTTCTATAATTTTATTTATTAAAATCCAAAAAAAAGAAGAAAAAGGATACTTGTAAGCCAATATCGTTTTTTTCTTTTTCTTTCTTCCTAGAGATACCAACTAAAGATGATAAGAGTGTATGTTTTTTTGTAAAGTCTTGTGTAAAATAGAGTGTATTGTTTATTATTTAGTCTTTAAGGCTCCAGTACATTACCGGTACAAAACCTACAAACCATTACTGTGGCACATTCAGGCTTCGTTCCTGGCATAAATACATTCTTTTCTGGATTGCTGTTGTCTAAATACAGTGCGACAAGAGAATATTGTTCATACAATTTGGACAGCAGATGGCAGGTTTTGACTTTGAACTGCCCATCACATCTCTCATTGTGGTAATTAGTTTGTAAATGTAGCTTGCAATTCATTTTTTTTGTCATTTCATTCATAAGATGGCGTAATTCGTGTGCATCAATGATCTTTAAAGGTACCTTTTTCGCTTATCAGCCAATGCAGTGCATTTCCATCTTTGCATAGTGATTTTGACAGCTGTTTTGGATGAAATATCAATGTGAGGTTTAAAGAGAATATCAAATGATCAAATCATTTTGGTAATCTAACATTTGCTTTTGTTCAAAGGGTTTCTTGTTGACTTGAAGGAAAAAAGGCATAGAAAGAGAATAATGAGAATGTATGATATGTCATCTGGCGGAGTGTGAACAGACGACCGTTACCATAAAAGGTGTCTGTGAACCACATTTAATGAAAGGTTTATATTTGAAATATATATTTCTCTTGATCCATGTACACTTTATTATTTCATTAATATATATTATATGATATATATATATATATACTCTCTATAAAAGACCAAATAATAATAATAATAATTGCTTGCGAAATTCTGGAGAATTTATTTTGAATTATTCAATAATTATAACTTTTTTTAAAAATAATTTATCTTGTTCTTGATACCTTTCTTATTTGACCAGTGTCTTGATACTCAAATTACAATTGATTAGTTATCTACATGGCTTTTTTCGACAAATAGAGCTTCATTTACTGGAGGGTTGATTTGGGGTATCAGATAGTTTGCGAGGTCTGCCTATCCTGATAGGTTCAGTCGGCACAATAGATCTAGCCCTCTCGAGAGCGGCTTGTTCAGCAGCGGTACGTCTCTTTGGAGGTCTACCTCTCTTTTTGATGTCTTTCTTCTTTCTTATGGTCTTCTTTGTCAATGAACCTTTAGTAGGATTATCTTTTTTGGTAGAGCCAGTATTTTTAGTACTTTGAGGTTCGTCGGTTAATTGCAAGTCAAGAAATTGAACTTTCTTGGCAGGTCCCTTTTCTTTAGCAGGGTTAGTTATATTGCTGGGTTTAGGCCCAATTGAAGATTTAGGCGTTTTGGTAGGTTCAGATGTCTTGGAAGACATGGTCTTCTCGACAGGTACGGGTTTATCAGTAGGATCAATATTTTTGATAGACGTAGTTTTTGTGGATTTGGATTTCTTGGCAGGTGTGGGTTTCTTAATGAGTTTAACGGTCTCGATAGACTCTGCAGTCTGAATAGATTCGATTTTAGACGGTTCAACTTCCTTGGACGATTCAGCTACAGCGGGTGATTCGGCTTTCTTGGATGGTTCAGTTGGTTCGGGTGACTCAGTCTTCTTGGGAGATTTAGCTTTTTTGGCTGGTTCAGCCTTCTTTGCTGGTTCGGCCTTCTTTGCTGGTTCGGCCTTCTTTGCTGGTTCGGCATTCTTTTCTGGTTCAGCATTCTTTTCTGGTTCGGCCTTCTTTGCTGGTTCGGCATTCTTTTCTGGTTCAGCATTCTTTTCTGGTTCGGCCTTCTTTTCTGGTTCAGCATTCTTTTCTGGTTCGGCCTTCTTTGCTGGTTCGGCATTCTTTTCTGGTTCAGCTTTCTTTGCTGGTTCGGCCTTCTTTGCTGGTTCGGCATTCTTTTCTGGTTCAGCCTTCTTTGCTGGTTCGGCATTCTTTTCTGGTTCAGCATTCTTTTCTGGTTCGGCCTTCTTTGCTGGTTCGGCATTCTTTTCTGGTTCAGCATTCTTTTCTGGTTCGGCCTTCTTTTCTGGTTCAGCATTCTTTTCTGGTTCGGCCTTCTTTGCTGGTTCGGCATTCTTTTCTGGTTCAGCTTTCTTTGCTGGTTCGGCCTTCTTTGCTGGTTCGGCATTCTTTTCTGGTTCAGCCTTCTTTGCTGGTTCAGCCTTCTTTGCTGGTTCAGCTTTCTTTGCTGGTTCAGCCTTCTTTGCTGGTTCAGTTTTCTTTGATTTAGCTTTCTTGACTGGTTCAGTTTTCTTTGATTTAGCTTTCTTGACTGGTTCAGGCACCTTGGGTGATTCAGCTCTCTTTGGTGATTCGAATCCTTTGAGTGATCCAGCTTTTTTGGCCGGTTCAGCTTTCTTGGGTGGCCCAGATTTTTTGGGTGGTTCAGCTGCCTTTACAGATTTAGCTTTCTTGGATGATGTAGTTTTCTTGGGAGAGACCACCTTGGGCTCTTTCGCCTCTTCAACTACAACATTTGGATCTTCGGATTGTATTTCTGTGCCGAAATCATCCTGGACACTAATGCCAAGTGAAATATTTTCTTGACGCTCGTATTCAGCAATTCTAAATACTCACATAAGTTTCCTAAATATTCATCATTTGAACCCTTTCTTTACCTTTGTCTTTCCAAGAGCTGTAATTCATTTTCGCGACTCTTTTGGACATCATTCATAATCTCTGTAAATTCTGCTAAAATACTAGCAGTATGATCTTGAACTTGGGCAGCGACTAATTCGTCAATATCCATTATTTGCATATCTTTGTTATAGTCTTCTTTATGATTTGAATCAGGCTTATCATTTGTGTCCAAATGGTTATTACTATCGACCTCTAAAGCCAGATCTTGAATATCTGTAAACAACAGTTATTTTATGTGAGATATTTTACAGCTTATCTAGTTAATTTAACATACCTTGGGTGGAGTTTGTGTCTTCTATTTGGCTTTCTTCATTTTCAGAAACAGAACTAAGTAATGATGCTGGATTATGTTAGAGTTTTCAGATACACATTGAAGTAGAGACAAGTGATTAAAACAAGATGTTGAGTAGTTGACTTACCACCATCTCCTAAAGAGCTTTGAGTGTGGGTTAACATAGACCATGGCATGGTTTTAGATATCTTTATGGTTTGTGCTGTCATAGTTGGCAATTCAACTCTTGGTTTCTTTGGAAGTAAAACTTCATCCGCCTCAGACTTTCTTTTGCCAGTGTGAATGCCTAGAATATCGGGTGTATTGTTTTCATATCCATTTGCTTCGTTTGTTTGGTCAGAATCAGACTCTTCAAGCTCGTCAGAATCTTCATCAGACTCGTCAGAATCTTCTTCAGAATTACTTTCATCAGAATCAACATTATCATTCTTCTTGCGTGCTGTATTACTAGTGTCGGTGAGTTTATCGAGGTACTTTTGATACTTTCTTTGAGGAGTATATTTATGTTCCATGGTATTAACTGGGCTCTTTTCATCTTCTGTTTCAGTAGGCCCAAATTCAACCACGCTGCTTGTCGACTCGCTGTCGTCTTCAGTGTCTACGTAATCATAGTCTAGGTTGTCAAGTTTTGTATCCTTATTTGGCTCAGGTTCCATTATTTCATCTTCTGTAGACTCGTTTTCTGCAATTTCGATTTCTGTAGACTCGATTTCAACTGCAACATCTTTTGTAATGACATTCTCTACCTTTTCAGTTTCAAGTATTTCATTATTTGTTGGTTCGACTTTGGTTTCACTGGCTTCATTTGAGCTAAGCTCTGTTGTTTCGTCGTCTGTTATTTGACCATCTGTTGTTTCGTCATCTGTGTCTTCAGCTTTTGCAATGTCATCTTCTGGTGACTGACTTCTTTCTGATTCACTTCCTGAAGTATCATCTTTTACGGTGATATATTCCTCGGTATCATCTTGTTGTGATCCATCTTCCATTTCTTCATCCTCTAGGTCGATGATGGAAATACTCGATTTTGGTTTTCTAGGAATAGGTTCTTCCTGTTCCGATATATCACTATCATTGATATCTGATGATTGTGAGCTATTCGTAGATTCATCCATCGCATGGCTATCATCAATGCTTTTGGTTTGTATATCTCTCAGATCAGGAGCTAATTCAATATATTGTTTTTTTAAAAAAAGGTTAATTAATATTCAATCTAGTCTTTTTTTACACCTTACAGTTTCTTTTGCTCTCTGGCGATTCTTCATCAGAAGATTCATCAGAATAATGAAGATATTCACTATAGATTGGAAGCCAAGATTTAGCATCTAAGATCTCTACTCCTTTATCGTCAAACCACCTGTATATTCTTAACAAAAAAGAAGAAGACAATGTATTACCTTTGAATGAATGGAGTAGGAGACCTCTCGAGGGTTGAATTGCTGTCAAATATATAATTTCCAGTCAAGTGCATCGTACTAAAAAATAATAATATCAAAAAGATTTAATTGACTATAAATATTGGGCATAGCTCTCTTTATTTCTTCCATTACTAGCTTACCTTGACCCTTTTATAAACAATTCAAGATATTCTCCTTCGGCAAATCCAATATTCATATATTGTTGTTCTTTCTTATTCATATATTTCCAGTGAGCTGTCAAACAATCCATTCGCCAACTTATCACATGATCTCCGTACCTGGCCAATACTTAATGAACACAAGGTGTGTTCATTTTTTCCTACTCGGATAAAAAGACTGGATCGTGAAGAATATGCCTTTTTGTGATCAAGAGCTACCTGTAGAAATAGAATTAAATTCCATTATTCTACAGAATTGAAAAAAAAGTCTTTTTTTTTATTATTATTATTGTCGCATGCCAATTACCATGATCATTTGAAAAGGAGCCGAGACCATTTGACGATAAAGTCGGTTGGGCTCAATTCTCACACCTGTAATGGTAAGCATGGTTAAGCAGCTGTTATATTTATTCAACAATATACTGATTATTTACCCCAGAAACCTTGCAATGTCATCTTTTGCACCATTCAATTGATGAATTAAATGAGTGGAAGAAAGAAGCGTATAATCTAGCGTGACTCACTTGTTCAACCTTTTATTATTATTATTTTTATTATATTAGATTTTCCTAGTCAACATGGTACATAAATATTCATAGATGTAAAGCAAGTAAGAAAAAGTATGGCTATAGATGCTCTGAATAGCTGTAAATCCACAAAGGTAAAACATTCAAAGATTGTTTTCTTTTTTTTTTCAAGCTTATCTGAACATATGGTGCTCTTCAGTTTGATTCTATATCGTTAAAATCAGTCTGGATTTTATCAATATTCTCCAAAATTGCCAATAATCTTTTTTATTATTATTATTGCACATGGTGCTTTGCTTATCTTGAAGCCATTTTTAATAAAACCACCTTTAAACCTCGTAACCTTTTCTCAATACCCAAGGTACTTTAGGGTTTAAAGGAATCAGAGTATATTATTGCTTTGCATGTATAAAATGCCGTATCTTATTACCACATTCCATATCCTGGGATGGACTCCTAGAGAATAAATATATTTCAAATTTTTTTTTTTGACAAGGTATTTTAAAAAGTATCCAGTAAATTCCAGTTTGCTACCCATCGTCTGCCAGCATAGCTTGCAATAGGGCCTGTCATGCCATATGCAAAAGGTGAAAAGTAAATAAATGTACTGATTACTGCAATAAACACGGTTCCGAAAACAAGATTCTGGTTCCAAGTACTGAATTTTGCTGTTAGATGATCCAGAAGGAATGGTACCATGAAGATGCTGAAATAAAGAGAAGGAAAGTAATGGTGAAGATAGGTTACACGTCCCATAATAAAGAATGGAGCGTAGTGGAGGAACCATCCGGTAAAAAGTGTCTTTCCAACATAAAAGAATTTTTCAGCCTTGTCTATAGCCAATATTAATATACAATCATCAATAAGATACATGTTTAAAGTACTTGCCTTGTTGCATATCGATAATCTGTCTCTGTAATCGGATAGAGTAAAAGGAATAAAGAAGTGAAAAGAGTACAAGTGATCCAGACGAAAGCCACCATACGATAGGGTTTCCAAGTAGATAGAACTTGAACTGTTTGTCTCCCCATCCACACATACGTAGTCCAATGCTTACAAAAGGCCATTGTGAAGGAGTTGAGGCCAGTATATCCTCCTTGTCAGGGTCCGGAATCAGGGCGTTGTTACTTGTCCACATTGCGACATTTAGCTGAATGAAATCATCAAAAAAATTGGACTTGTAGGTATTCTTTGATGGTTTAGGAACTTTTTTTTTCGAGTGTGTTAGAATATATTACCAGAATATTGGTTAATCACTTACGCCTCTTGTTCTTGTGCTCTTCCACATTCCATAAAGTCTTGTCATCATCTGTTTGGTTTCTCTTGTCACAATAGACCTCGTATTGCTTATATCCCCACTGTGGAAGGATAGTGTTATGCGAGCCCAAAACACACCCGAGCTCTACATTGCGCAAACGGAAGCGCGTAGATAGAGAGCGAAGATGCATGTTGTCATTGTAAGTCAAGTCCTTGACAATTTCTACTTTCCAATTGTCCTGAGCATCCCCCATGGTATTATTTCCATAACCACTGACTTCCCAATAGTTGGTGGTTATGGGTGCTGCAATTGGGTGAGTGTGTAAGTTTCGACCAGTTGCAAGATGAACTAATCGGACGATATCTCCATCCTTGATATAACGGATATCGTCCGTCTCGATATCCGTCTCGCTTTCTGGAGAGCGAGGTTTGGCAATTCTCCATTCGTTGTTAGGATCTTTGTGATGGTAGCAAGTGATCTGCTGCTGCTTGGAGCCAGTTGGATAAAGGTGGGGGTGGGAGTGTAAAAGTCCACCCCCGTAAGCGACATTTTTAATTGTTACATTGGAACCAAAAGCAATCTCTGAGCAAGATGGTTAGAATTTTATCAATTCAATTATCCCCACTAGATACAATCTTGAAATATTTATTAAGCTTACCAAGTGGATTTTCTGACAATGAGTTTCCTTCCAGCTGTGCCTGAAACAGTGAGCTCATCTGTCCATCGCCAGGACCTGATTTTCTCAATATAGCAAAATGAACCTTGAAACTAGCAAGGTAGACAATTACAGGCACGACAATTAAGCAGAGAATGCGCGCAACCCAGTGTCCCATGTACTCCTTTTTAGGCATATGAATGTCCCCAAGCTTTTCCCAGAGATCTTCTGCAGTGTATAATCCAACAAGTGCAACAGCAAACAGTCCAACCCATTTTACACTAGAAACAATACAGGATGCTTAATAAACCTTTTCTTCTCCTTCTAGGATACCTGTATGGATCTGGCTCCAATATACCTCAATACGCATCCCAGAGAAAGGCCTGTAAGAAAGAGCCACAGCCACCATGTTTTTGAGAATGATCTATTGTATGGTGTGAGTATTCAAGAGTGGCATATTGGAGAGTTTTACATGAGATACTTACTGATCCTGACGATTGTGGAATACTGAGAGAGTAAAGAGGGATGTGCAAGTGAAGAACAGGAGCATAGAGTCTAGCAAGATGAACCGACTGATACAAAGATACGCCGTATCTGCTAATACCATAGTCGCAGCCAGTAAACTTGCCTTTTGGGACATTTTGAATTGGGTGGCAGTGAGATAGGCCAAAGGGACCAAAAGAGCTCCCCATGTTGCATTAAAGAGACGCATAAACTTGAAGTTGACTTCTGGTGGATATGTCTTTCCAGACTCGAACCCAAATGAACCATTGTAGCCGGCCATCCAGCCTGACAATCCAACCAGCATTTTACCAAGCGGTGGGTGGACATCAAAGTAAAACTCGTTCTTGAGATAAAAAGATCCAAACTACCATGGATGTTGAGTTTATGATATTGACTATATCTTGTTACCTTTCCGAAATGAGCCTGAGAAACATTCAGACTTGTTAGATTTCAGCTGTTTAGAATCTAGTATGGATCACTTACTTCGTCCCAAACCACAATATCAGAGGCATCGATATTACGGAATCTTGTCCAGAGAGATATGACGGTCAAAAGGATTGTAATCAGAGTATGCTTGTATTCACTGATAAAATGTAAAGTCTAAAGTCACAGTTTAGAACCTTTCTTTTTATGAAATAAACACCTTCTTACTCTGGCTGACAGCTGAGGGTCTTTATAAGATCTATGGGACTTTTCTTTTGTGGAGTATGCTCCAGAGCGATTGTCGCCAGTAAGCGAAACTGACTCATATATGTCTGAATAGGATGGGGGCGGTGAGTATAAGGCGGTCTTTTGCTGTGGAAGGTGCCTTCTTTTCAGATTCTCCATCTCAATTGTATCAAAATGAAAGAAAGGGTTCAAAGTTGATCGAACTTGCAAGCCTTTTTTTTTAAAAAAAAATGATATAATGTATCAAATCTATGGAACCCCTGGTTTTGCGTATTGGTAAATAAATATACATTGATAGATATGTACATAATTGTACATTCTTGACTTGACATTAATGAAAAATACTTCTTTATTTTAGATAATTCTCTCTAGTTCTCTAAATCATATCCTGTCGTTAACCCCCCCTTTTTTTCCCCCTTTTCATACAACGATGCCCTGGTTGACTTGGTGTCCCGCTTGACTTCAAGACCACCGTGACTTTTTTTTTGTAAATTTGTTTGTTTGCCGTAAAGAGAATGTGAATGTTCAGTAAAGTATGCACAATTATGTTTGTACCATGGAGAAGAGCATTACCTAGACAGTCGGTCAGGTTTATTACAAATGCCTCTGTTAATCGTCAAACGAGATTAGATAGACCTATTAGTGTGGCACCAATGGTAGACATCAGTACGCCTGCAAGTATTATTTTCCAAAAGAGACGTTTGGTCCATTGTTTGCAAATTGCTCAAACATGAACACCACAGCATTTTATAGAGCTACTGCACATCATATCTGGAAGTTCCCGCTATGCATACTATACTGAGATGCATCACGGTCAGGCTATTCTTCATCACACATCTCATTTGGACTGGTTTGTTGGTCCACCAAGACCCAATGTTGTTGTTCAGTTGGGTGGGGCTGAACCACTTATGATGGCTGAGGCAGCCAAGGTTCTTGAGAATCATGGATACCAGCAAGTGAACATCAATGTCGGCTGTCCAAGTGCCAATGTCCAGTCTGGGAAATTTGGGGCAGTATTGATGAAGACACCTGAAATAGTGGCAGACATTTTGTCAGCCATGGAAACCTCCCAGGTCTCCATTCCAGTAACAGTAAAATGTAGAATTGGAGTGGATAAGCAGGAGTCTTTTGAGTTTCTTGAGAAATTTGTGAGTGCAAAGAATCTCCAGTCGTAAATTACTGACACTGGATCGAGGGGGCCAGGTGGATACCTTGCTTCAGAGCAAAAGACCGCCTCCTCATCTGATTGTCCATGCACGCAAATGCATTCTCAAGGGCCTCACTCCAAAAAAGAACCGGACGATACCACCATTGAATTATGATCGTGTGTATCAACTGAGAGACAGATTTCCAGACTTGCCTATATCAATCAACGGTGGCTTCACGACGGTTGAGATGGTCAATATGGCATTAGAACAAGTAGACGGCTGTATGATTGGAAGACAAGGTAAATCAGCCGACAATAAAGATTGTTTATTGACAATGTTCTAGTCATGAACCATCCCATGTTCCTCCAAGAACTCGATAGAGGTAACCACCAGCTAGATCATAACAATCATGCTTGAGTTGCATTTTTAGTAATATCCAACAGGAGTATACAATACTCCAGAAGAAATGATCAAACCCTCTGGGACAATTATCCATGAGTACATTGGCAAGTAAAACTATCCCAATCAACTGTCTATTTACACCAACATTCTAGACTATGGAGAAAAGATTCTTTCTGAGAAAAACCCTTTGGAAGGAACCCGCCTCCCACCCTTGACTATCCTCATCAAGCCTCTAATGATGTTGTTTGAGGGACGCCACGGTCGCAACTTCCGCAGAGAACTCTTTGTTGAACTTGCCAAGAAGCCCTCCCTCTCTGATTTCCGCTCTGTTGTCCTCCAAGCCATTTCCTCTGCTGAGATCCCCATCAAATTTGGCCATTCCAGCTGATAATATACATATATATATGATATATATATATATATATATATATTTAATCTAGACCTTGTATTATATATATATAAAAATTAACCTCTTTCTTTGGTTTGATGTGACAGAATTTACAAAAAAAGTAATTGCGAGTCAAGTGCGTTTTAATGAGTCAGGAACTTTCTTCCCTTTAGTCTGCGTCTGGCCATAACACGACGTCCGTTTTTTGTTGCCATTCTAGACAAGAATCCATGGCGTCTCTTGCGAACAAGGTTGGAGGGCTGATAGGTGTTTCCATAAGTAACAAAGCGCATCTGTGTTGCTGCAAAAGGACTGGCAGCAAATGGAGATCTGAGGAGACCAAAGCTTAGAGGCAAAAAAAAACAGTGGGTCAGTTTTTGTTGGCAGAACTGTGGCAAGCTCGGTGCTTTACCTTGAGCTCAAAAGGCTGCCAGTGTTGGTACCAAGCATGCTGGGACGAGCAGCTGCGAATCCGCTAATGGTTGTGTTTTGTGCAATGTTGGTGGCTGTAGGAGCCAACCGGGATACTGCCGACGACCACAATTGTCTGAGCATGGACATGGTGACCTGAGTGTACTGACCCAAAAGGTGAATGATAGGCCCTTACTTGTTTGTTGTTTGGCGTGCGGATTGTAAATCAGTGTAGAAAACATCAACGTCACAAAGGACTGTTTCCCTGTCAAAGGAGACGGTGTTTTAATGTTTTTAATATTCTGCTGAACATTTGTCCAGAATACTTTGATCTATTCTCGTCATTATTAGGCTATGGTAGGTCATACAAATCCACACTAACCATTTGGCTATAGACACTGATGTTTCTTTGGGTTTTCTATGGGATATCTAAAAGTATCTAGAAGAAAATGAAGAAAAACAAAAAAGATCTTTAAGGCTCTCCTGTCATTTCTAGGGTAAGACTCAAATCAATTGCCGCTCCAGAATGAGAGAGATAGTTACTCCAAGGGGTTTCTTTTTTGTAATATGTATCAAGTATTACCTATTGTTCCAAAGTATCAATTTTACAGATTGTTCTTTTCTTCCTCTTTTAAAATAATGGGCATTTTTGAATTGCCAAAAACTAGTGATTTAGCAAAATATAACGAGACTTTGAAATTGTTATTATTAATGTTATAATTATATATATATAATTATTATATATATAATTTTAAATCAAACTTTTGGAACTATAGATTTGTACATTTTGCTGTTGTTGTTGTACTATCATAAACCGAATTTGATACTGCTGTCAATGTGATGTAAGTCAACTTCTTCGGACAAAATATAATTGCCAGGCAACTAAGCTTCCCTCCGAACATGATGGCAACAATCCAAAACCACGGCACTATCATTAGAATATGCTAATAGTTCCCAGCCAGCCAAGGGTAAATGGTTGCGTCTTGGCGAATCTGGACATATCCAATTCTTTCCCCTCTCAGAGACTCAAGCGGAGCCATAAGGAGTCATGAAGGGACTGATCTATTAGTTGTGATTGGTGGCGTATTAGCATCGATTGAAAGCGCTTCTTCCTGATACCTGGTGTGCCATGACGTTACATGCGTTGGATGCTACATTGTTATTCTGTAGGGATTGTCTTGATGCAAAAGGTCACTTGAAAAAACCAAGCTTAATTCTGATAAATGTTATTATTTTGAATTATCAATAAGTGTCGATATGTGCCATATTGTTTTTGGCTGTTTCAGAACCGAGCATATTCAATTGAAAGTAGCCTAACCTCCAAAAAACCCCCCCCATATGAATGGCATGCGTCATTACAGATTCAATGAAAAAGATAAAGAAATAGTTTTAACAAGGTGTTACTCTTTTTTATATATATATTTTATTAAAGGGGTTATTTGTTTCTAGGTCGTGTATAATTATGTTTAAAAAACGAATTGAGTCTGATAGCATAAACTAGGCTTATCTTTGGTTTGAAAGTGCCGATCTCTTCTTTATACATTAGCCTTTTTATCCTTCTCTAGACCCAAATACACATTTCGTATGCCTATCTTTTTGCTTCTTTATTTGACTCTCTTTTTTTTTTTTTACAATGCGGGGATTATCTGATGATTTTGCACCAATCGAAGAACGCGGTGTGAACCGAAACTGAGCAGAGACCCAATTTTGGGCATGCTCATGTGAATCGTCTTGCTTTAAAGAATTGTACGACATGCAGTTGCCATAGGGATTAGAAAAAAAATTCTAAACAAAAAAAAATAAGAAAAACTATAAATACTCTGCATCGCATTTCTGGATTCTGCTAAAAAAATTAATTGATTTTTTACCTCTTTCTTTTCCAAACAATAATAACAATACTTATAATTTACCATGCCAAAATTCATTGGAGCCATCGATCAAGGAACCACCTCTACACGCTTTGTAGTGTTTGATGAACAAGGAGCCATAATAACATATCATCAAATGGAATTCGAACAACATTATACAGCTCCAGGGTAAAATACAATATAAACAATAATAATAAACAATCAATATATATGGATACTAATGGTGTCTTTAGATGGGTTGAACATGATCCATACGAACTCCTGGATTCTGCCAGGGCCTGTATAGAGCACACTATCCGGAAAATGTCTATTATGGGATATGAAGCATCTGATATACAGTGTATTGGAATAACCAACCAACGTGAAACCACAATTGCCTGGGATACCCTCACTGGCCGGCCTCTCTATCCTGCCATAGTCTGGAGCGACACTCGTACAACAGACACCGTCAAAGAATTGGCCGCTAAATCGGAAAAGGGACTAAATGCCCTTCAGTCTGTTTGTGGCCTTCCCCTGGCAACGTACTTTTCGGCGGTTAAAATGAAATGGATGATCGACAACGTCTCGGTTGTTGCCGAAGCATTAGACCAAAACCGACTCCAGTTTAGCACAGTTGATACTTGGCTAATTTATGTAAGTAACACTTGTTGTTTTTGTACGCATTCTAAACATTCATCTATAGCATCTCACAGGCGGGCTTGATGGCGGTGTCATTGTCACAGACCCAACAAATGCAAGTCGCACTATGCTCATGGACATTCACACTCTCCAGTGGAGCGATGAGGCATTAAGGTAAACAATAAGACATAAAAAAATTTTATAACCAACCAACCTAACTCCATCTCAAAATAGTTTTTTCGGACTCCAGGGCATGCAACTCCCCAAGATCACGTCTTCCTCCCAAGAACTAGGACTAATAAGCGAAGGCTCTCTTCAAGGCATTCCGATTTCAGGTTGCCTAGGAGACCAGCAGAGTGCACTAGTTGGCCAGAAATGTTTCCAGGTTGGCGATGCAAAGAACACATACGGCACAGGCTGCTTTATGCTTTTCAACAATGGCGATTCTCCCGTATTCTCCAAGAATGGTCTTCTTCCCACGGTAGCTTATCAGTTTGGAACTGACAAGCCTAAATACGCACTCGAAGGGTCGGTCGCGGTTGCCGGATCTTCAATAAGCTGGCTACGAGATAACCTAGGCATTGTTTCTGGCCCCAAAGAAGTAAATGAACTTGCTGCTAAAGTAAAGGATACCTGCGGTGTATACTTTGTCACTGCATTTGCTGGATTATTTGCCCCCTACTGGAGCCCTGAGGCTCGAGGTACTATCTGTGGTTTGACGCACTATACAAAGCGAGAGCACCTTGCACGCGCCACGTTTGAATCTGTCTGCTTCCAATCCCGGGCAATTCTTGAGGCCATGGACAAGGAGTCTGGAAAGCCTTTGCGATCACTCAAGGTAGACGGAGGCATGTCCAACTCAGATCTCTGTATGCAAATCCAAGCAAATATCCTTGGTATTGAAGTAGATCGCCCAAAGATGTGCGAAACAACTGCCCTTGGTGCTGCAATCGCTGCAGGGTTTGCAGCAGGTGTTTGGAAATCTATTGACGATCTTGACAAAGTCAATGTTGAAAACCATACTCTGTTTACTTCCCAGGTTACAGATGAGAAGCGCCAAAAGATGTATGGAGGATGGCAAGAAGCTATCAAGCGATCTGTCGGATGGGCTGCTTCACCCGCCTCTTGAATCGGATAGGGTTTTCTTAAATATCATTATTCCCTTGTAAATATAAACTCGTGTACATATCAAATAGCCTATTCCATAGTAAATAAATGCATTCAACTCGCACAAAATATGCCGCCCGTAATTTTATTTTATCATATTTATTTATTTATTTTTAATATCATCTTATGAAAAAGTTTATTATTAAATGTAATATTTTTTTTGGATACTACAGATATAGATGGTTCTGTTGCAGAAATCGTCCAAGAATACGATGCCTGGTGTTTGGTTTTGTGATTTGGAAACACCCAAACCAAAGCTTATTAGATATGAATTTATCTGTAATATGTACATTATCTATAGTAACAATATTTGACAATCATTTCAAATAGGCTTTCCAAATATATATATTTTTATATATATATTTGCTGTTTGTCCAGTTGAAATGGGGAATGGATTGTATCAGTTCAATTGCAAATAACAGTATCACTTTGACAGGATATTATACTGGGCTACTTGCCCAAGAAAGTACTTGTTTTATCGCCATTGTGTGTGGTGGCCAGGGTGGTTCAAAGTTCAAGAGATGTCTGTAATAATTAAAAGAAATTATTGTGCATAGGACTATTAAGCATATATTAAAGACTAAAAGAGTCTATTCTCTGTATTCCATCATTCTGGCGGTCTCGACATTTTTGTCATCATTAGGCTATTTATGTGGATAAACTCAGTCTGAATAAAACACTGAATGTTTTATCCACTCTACGTATCCTTATATATAATTCATCGAATATTGTTTTGGTAACCTGCCATATTCTGTTGGTATTCTCTGTGGATCGACTTTGGTTCGATTGCCCGTTGTCTGGATCGATCGAGGCAGTCACGAGAATATTGGCATAAAGCACAGAATGAAATGTGAATTAGAGCTCATCTTTACATCATAATGACCACTAATGGGTATGAATGGCTTGTGAGCAATCTCGATCCTCTTTACTGCTTCAGCTGGGAGCATGTCCAGACTATTCTGTTGAACAATGCCCATTCTGCTACTGATGCTTTTCGCAATGGAACCATTTGGGAGACAATTAAAAACTGCCTTGAGAATCCCAGTTTATTGATCGAGTATTACCGCACTACAGATCCTCTTGTCACCCTTTTGGTTGCATCGGGTGTACTTGCCTCTATTCACTATGTCGTATCAGAATTGACAAAGAACTACAGCCAAGTTGGTAGGCTTAATTGGTCAAAGGATTTCATAATGTTCACACTTTTAAAATAGACAAATCGTGGTCCATATTACCAATCATATATTCCTGGCACTTTACTCTGCATGATTATCTAAACAGAGGTTCATTCCACCCACGACTCCTGGCTGCTTCTTTGCTTATCACTATCTGGGGAACACGACTTACGTATAACTTTGCAAGGTAAATTACAAGATACTCTGATTTATAAGCCAACAAAACCGTGTGTAGAAAGGGAGGATACGAATGGAAAGGACAAGACTACCGCTACCCTTATATTGCTGAAAAGATCGGTCCTTTGGCCATGGCTATTCTCAACCTTACTGTCATTGCCCCTTTCCAGGACCTCTTGTTGGCCCTGATTGTCACGCCTCTTTACCTTACCAATCTATCTGGGCCATCAAAAGACAGCCTTTCACTGACAAACATGGATCTGTTTGCGATTGGCCTTCATCTATCACTCTTGCTATTTGAAGTCATTGCAGATGATCAGCAGTTTCTCTTTCAGACACGGAAGCATGCTATTCTTGAGTATGTAGATAAATCAAAGCTACCTGGTGACTATAGACGTGGGTTTTTGTCAAGATCTGGTCTATGGAAGTACAGCAGACACCCCAATTTCTTTGCGGAAATGAGCATGTGGTGGACAATCTACTTGTTCTCTGTTTCGGCTGTTCGACAGACAGGTTTAACTACAGGAATTGGATCCTACTTTAATTGGACAATAGTCGGCACATTCACATTGACCTTGCTCTTCCAAGGGAGCACTCTGCTTACAGAGGTAATACTTTATCAAGATCTATCTATTCCAAGGGTAACTAACACACATTTGTAAATTAGTATATATCTGCTGAGAAATACCCGGATTACAAAGAGTACCAGCGCTCTGTAAATCGATTCATTCCTTGGTTTCCAAATAGATCGCCTACTACGGATGCTACCAAGAAGAGTATCTAGGAGGTATTCAATATAAACTCTTTACAAGACTGTTTGATGAAAACCAATAAATCAATCGCTTACAAAGGGACCCTAAATCACCCCCAAGTACAATAGTAAAGTTGTGTACATTTTTCTATTTGTTATTAGATAAATGCATTTCAATAAATATTTTTTTAAAGTACATCTTTAAAGGTCCAGAATATCCATTGCTTATTTGGCTATGAACCCATACTACCATGTTCAACTCAACTTATCATTAGAATTCTCAGTATCCAAGCTTATTGTATGCTTACAATCAATAGCAAGAAATCTTGGGTTTTTTCTAATCTGTATATAAATTTTACGAGGAATAAATGACCAGTTTATTCAACAGCACACTGGATCAAAAAGAAAAAAAATGGTCTAGGTAAATGAGATTAGACTATTAAACCATTTTGACTATTTATTGATATACCAAGGGTAAGGTACTTTGCTTCTTTAATAATAATAATAATAATAATAATAATACTAATGAAAGGTGGCATCTGCATTTATTTATTAATCTATAAATCATCCCGATAATTACAAGAATTTCAATTGCTTATAGCAAATTGGACACCTTTTTAATCGTACACAACCAAGTATTCACATATGGCCATATCGGTATTATTTTTGCAAAATACCAAGAAACCCACAGTCGCTATAAAATCGCCTTGTTGATTTATTCTTGTCAGTAAACAAGATACAGTATCATTGGGGGTGCATATCAATTAATGCTATTTGTAAAGCAAACAATAAAAGGATATGCCTTTACATGATCTCAAACAAAAAAGAAAAAGGTTGGGAAAGTATGTATCTTGCAAGGTATGGCTCCTCACTTGGATTCATTTAAACAGACAATATATTAATATATGTATGTATGGGGGTATTTATATAAAAGCTTGTTTATACATGCTGTACAGAATAACCAAAGACGATTTCCAATACCATGTACATCTTTTTTTTTAATAAACTATGCCCAAATAAATATGGATTTCAGGGACAAACAAGGACCTCTTTTGATCCTAAAGATCTCTTTATTGTTTGTTTTATTTTTTAATCAAGCTACTAGTGATTACTCTGGTTAGAATGTCTGTAGTAAATGACATATTGGCCAGCCAATATTTTACTAGTGATCTGAAAACCAAGAATCTCATGTGACAAACATCATTGTTCATTTGGGGTACATGGCTTGGATTGCTGTGAATTTACCATAGGCTATGTTTTGATGAGTTGATGAGAATTTCATAGATTAAAATAAATGCAGAATTTATAGTGTGTTTCTGAATACAAGTCAAAAAGAAGTAGGATTCTCTACATATATTCTCCTAACCATTTGCTTGACCGGCTCTTTATTGATCTTGAATGTCCCCGATAGTCTTGAAACAAACATTTGTAGGTGGATCAATGTGGAGAAAAAAGATGTGTAAATATCAAATCCTACTCCCAAGTTTGAGAAGAACTAGATTCTAAAATTGTTATTTTTTTAAAAAAAGTTTTCTTTGGGTTTGGTTTCTCTGCTGTCTAGATTACTCTGTAAGATGATACCGTGGTATCCACAGACTGTTTGAGTATCAAGCCCGCCCATAGGAGATAATCATAGACTATCGCCAAATTTATTAATATAATTTTTTTTAAGAAATGAAACGTGTGAGGGCCATTACTATGGTCATGAATACAATCACTCGGGTGAGATAATATTACGGAAGATAAAAATAAGAATATACGCAAAAGCGGGATGTCTCTGGCATATTTAAAACGGTCATTATGATGAATAGTTATAAAAAGCCAATTTGTTATTAAAGAAACCCTGAGTTTGCCTGACTTTAGCTTCTTTTTTGTTTTGTTTTCTAGCCCCATTCAATACAATATGACTCTAGTCGAAACTGCCTGTATATCAAGGTAGACACAAGAAACCGGTTTCAATAGATACCTTTAAATAACAAGCATTCTATAAGCGATGGAACAGAATATATCATACCAAAGCCATGTATACATGAGCAGAAAGTTACTATCCATCATTGGTACGTTATAAACTGCATTGTGAGATAGTATTAAAACACGATATATACAGGCAGTTGCGTGATCTTATCATAGCACGTCAAGATAGACCAGACGAGTTGATTGTCCCAACCGGACGGGATATTTTTCGAGTAAGATATTTTCTTGGGTATAAACGATCAACACGACAGCAAACAAATTATAAACATTCCCGATCTCTAGTACAACTTCCAAGCACGCAGCTCGAGCTACCTTGTAAAAGATGTTGGATACGCACCCACATGTATGACTATTGGGTAGGCTTTTTTTATTATTATTCTTGAAAATAAAGCCTGTAAACGATGGTTAAACTCACACAAATCTAGTAATGGATACTGGGCATCTGGAGGACAGCGAGGGGAACTGACACTCAGAAATATTAGCACTGAAGATGAAGTGTAATTGATATAAATATTCTAAAATGTACAAGTTGGAGAGAATTTATTGTTTAATGGCTATAGTACCATCACGACCACTCCGAGCAAGACGATCAATAACGGTTTGGCATTCTCCAATCTCAATGGACAGCTGCGTTTGTTGGTATCCAATAATGATGCATCTGTGCGTGTATTTTCTGTACCCGGACTTCAACTATTGCAGACTATTGATTTTAGAACAGCCGTCAACCACAGTAAAACACCGTGAATGTCGTGTCTCATAAAATACTAAAAACAATTCAATTTGAACTCTAGCTTCCATCAGTCCAGATGAGACAAAGATGATCGTGGTTGGAGACGATAATAGGGTTCATTTGTTTTCAATCACTTCGGCTGGCACATTTGAACCAGTGTCGATTATGGCGGGTAAAGTATAAATATATAGATATATTATGTTCCTTTGGGTTCCCAATTACCATCTTTCCACCCTTTTTACTTTATTTTTTGTGACCTAGCTGCTAGAGATGCCAACTTCTCGGTTGCATGGAACCACTCGTCAGAAAAGTTTGCAGTAGCAAGCCAGGATGGTACAGTTCATGTGTGGGATGTCAGAAGTAGGGATCCTCTCTATAGGTTCGGAGGCGGCAATGTAAGGCCCAGCCCATTAAAGGTAGTTTACAAGCAGAGAAAAATGACTAATGTGTATGCTCAGAGTTCTATCACAAAGGGAGCTGCTCGGTGTGTCAAGTTTACTCAGTCGGGTGCAATTGATCTACTAGCATTCACCGAGGTAAATACGCTTTGGGATATAAAAAAGGTTGATGTTTAAAATGGCTTGTTTGCTTTAGCACGTATCGCACATCAACATCATCGACGCTAGGACATTTGATGCCCAACAAACCATCCGAGTAGGAAACTCTGGAGTCGATACACCCATCACTGGCCTCGCATTTTCACAAAATAGTCATAGCATGTTTGTTGGTAAATTGGACAAGGGAGATTTATTACTGGTTTGTTCTAAACCGCCTTTTAGGATTAGAAAACGTGATACTGGAGTATCCTGTCGATACTTCTGCACGCCGACGATTCCCAAAAGGCGCATTACTATAGAGAATAAACATATTTTCGGCAATTACCAAACATCTGCCGGAATCACAATATCAAAAAAAAGCAGTAATTTAAAATGGTGTAAGATATATATATATATATATATATACTCACTTTGAGTATTGGAATAAACAAACTTTCTTATTTATATAAAGAGGAAAAAATAACTGTGATCCTTATTGAACCATGAGAATATTCAAGTCTAAGTACTTTATGAATTGAAACAAGCCTAAAAATGATCCTTAATCTCACAAACAATCTTATTTACACGTACTTTTTTTTTGGTTCTTTACTTTCTTGAGGATGGTGAATGATATTTGTTGGTCCATTTCCTTACAAAGCCCTTATACTCGTAACCTTTTTCATCGTCTCCCGTTCTTTCTCTGTCAGCAAGTAACCCTTTTCTCTGCACCAACGTATCGTGCCTCCGATGGGTCGATCATCAACCACCTCTCCCAACACCAAGAGCTGGTACTGTCTGTTCTTTGCAATCATCTTGGAATCAACTCGAAAGGGCCGTAGCAACCCATCAGGAATAGCAGGTAAATGGTCTGGGAGATTTCTATTGTCACCAGCACTTGGCTTAATATTTTCCAAGTGCAGCCTAGGATCAAATTCTGACTGTGGACCAGATTCACCGTTAGACCTGCAGCCTGGCTCTGGTGATCCAGATTCTAGAGAGTCTTTTGTGAGATCCTCGATAGGCATGCTTGAGTGATTGTGTCCTTTTCTATTGGAGCGTAACATGCGTCGTCCGGGATCAAACATGATCAGATTGCGTTGGCCGTCCTTGAGGATCTCGATTCCAATAATGGTCCTACTGTGACCTGAATGCTGGAGGTAAAGAGGTGGTTGGTCGGTCAGGTAAAAAATTGTTGAGCTCAATGAACCCTGGATTGTTTTCTTGGCATCTGTTTCTTTAGTTGCATTTTCAAAATATTCCTGGATCCAGTCAAAAAGAGCATCATGAGCATTGTTGTGGCCTGAAGGTCGATGGAAATCAATAATAGTGCAGCGGATACCGAGATAAACCAACATTGTATAGACATCAGTTGCACCAATCCACTTTTCTGTTCCATACACATGGTGTTCCAATTGCGATGCTCCCTGAAGATCAAAGCCTTGCAGTACAGTTCAACAAAACAAGCGACTATAAAGTAAGTACGCTACTCGTGGGCTTAACCATTGAGATCTCTATAGACAATTACCTTTGGACCATGCTTCTTCTAACAGTCTCTGTAGCCCAGAAATGTGGATGACACGTTTAATTACAGCCTCATTGTCCTCTTGCTGGCGTTCAAGAAAGCTCATTAGTATCTGGCAATTCCGGTATCCACACCCCCAGCCAAGATCCATGGACCCAGTAGAGATATGATCAGTGTATTGGCTGGCAAGATATACTGCTTTCGTACTTGTCTTCTTGCTCAGGCTTATAAATTGTGGTTTCAGACGTGGAATGACACCTGTGGGATCCAAGAGTCATTTTTCATACTCTTATTCATTCAATTGCTCACCTGGGGTTCTGACGCTCTTTGGCAGGGCATTAAGCTTGCTCCAAAGGTCTGAATCTTCATTGATTCGAGTACGGGCCTTGGAAAAGGGGTTGATATCATTGTGTTTCTTATCCATATGCACATCCTCTAACTCTTCCTTTTCCTTTTCAGTCCCCCAAGGTCGTTCTCTCTACAAGCTATTATGAGTGCAAATGACACGCGTGGGTGTTCACTCGCTTATTTTTCTTTTCGGTCTCTTTTCTATGTATTGAAGTGAAGGTGGATCTGTGAATACCTTTTGCGGACTTGACCTGGGGCTTAATGTTTCTGGGCGTTCAAGGGATGCCTGGTTGCTATTGGCCTGATGATTGTCCATGTGGGATTGATATTCATGCTTTGGAACTAGATCCTCAACAAGACAATGAGGAGGGGTATTTGGTCAATAGAGAAAAAGGTGTGTGAGTGAAGAAAAAGGGGGAACTGGCTGCTTATCATTGTTATGATTGGCAGAAACGAGGTCTTTATACTTTGTTGCTGGCATGATTGAAGCGTGCATTTTAAATGGGTTTGTTTTAGTTCAGCCATTAAGTTTAGAGATTCAAAAAGAAGTGGCAGCAGAGTTGAAACAAGTACTGCGTTTTGAATAGAAATTAATAAAAATAACAATTATAGAATTCCTAAAATATAAATATATCTGTATAAATATATATATAAATATATATATATCTAGTGTTTTTGAGGGTGATTTTAGTATAGTCTATAAAAACTAGCTTGTATTCTTTCTTCCATGGTTGAGTATGCAGTGCTTTTAATGATTAAACAGCTAGAAAGCTTATTAACGATAGCGTATGGGCTAGCCACATAAATTGGCCATCTAATGGCTAGGGTGCATGAATTTGGGTGGAGGGCAATAGGTTGAATAGATCTATAAAGATATACACATATTAGAGCACTTCTATGCTTCTAGCCAAAAATACAAAGGCTGTCTATCATAAAATACAGACTGTTGGAGATTCACTATTGTATCTCGGTGTATCGGTTGATTCTGTTATTGCAGCCAATTTACACAGTGCACATTTATTAGGGCCTTTCTAAAGACACAGTGCCAACAAATTGTGCAGTCTTCAAAGGTACAATTTCAAGGGTTGGAAACATATACAGGTTTGAAAAACAATAAGCCATTATAGTATTTAGAATCTCCATATTCCTTTTCGATAAATATATGGGTTCTATACAATAAGAATAAAAATAAAAATAACAATGTGTTTTCTATTATGATCTTGTCAACTAAAGATTATTATAAATGATTTGATAATAATAGCTAGTAAATTCAAAAAAGAAAAAGAAAAGCTATTACTAATCGTTTGTAATCATTATATAATAGAAACTATACACCTCTTTATATTCACTAACCATCTCTTGGATTCGCTTGGTGGCTAAACTTTTTTGAAAACCCGAAGTTGACGGCGGGCAAGTCTGTCTTTAACATTACTGACAAGCCAATTCAAGGTCCTTCTCTTTCTTCCGTACTTTGTTATTGGTAAGCCAAAGCCAGATATCTATTATTATTATTATTATTCTGCAAAATTAGAGAGGGGATGGATGGCAGGAAGCCAGAGATGGATGGATTGGATGGATGGATGGATCTCGGCAATTAGTCATCATACGACAATATTACACCCAACATGATATCCACCAACAAAATCACCACATACGAAAAATAAAGAGAAATGCTGTATATATTTTATTACTATAAAATTATGTATGCCATTTCTCTGTATTTCTTGAATTATACAGAAAATCCAGATATATATATATATATATATACATATATAGGACGCCTTTTTTTTGATTACTAAGACTGCAGCAAACCATCTCGAATTTTCTGACTTTGGGCTTTGAGCGGCGCCTTTTTCTCCTCCCTTTATTACACCCATTTTCTCTTTTGCCTTCTTTACTTATCCCCACCAACCTTTAGGAATATCAAAATGGGTCGCCGTCCCGCTCGCTGCTACAGATACTGTAAGAACAAGCCTTACCCCAAGAGCAGATACTGCCGTGGTGTCCCCGATGCCAAGCTCAGAATCTACGACTTGGGTCGCAAGAAGGCACACGTCGACGACTTCCCTCTCTGCATTCACTTGGTTTCCAACGAGTACGAGCAGTTGTCTGCTGAGGCTCTCGAAGCTGGTCGTATTTGCTGCAACAAGTACATGGCCAAGACCTCTGGCAAGGATTCCTTCCACATGCGTATCCGTGTCCACCCTTACCACGTAACCCGTATCAACAAGATGTTGTCCTGTGCCGGTGCCGATAGATTGCAAACCGGTATGCGTGGTGCTTTCGGTAAGCCCAACGGTCTCGTTGCCCGTGTCAACATTGGCCAGATCATCTTCTCTGTCCGCTCCAAGGACAGCATGAAGCCCGTTGTCATTGAGGCCTTGAGACGTTGCAAGTACAAGTTCCCCGGTCAGCAGAAGATCATCATCTCCAAGAAGTGGGGTTTCACTCCTCTCTCCCGCGCTGACTACGTCGAGGCCCGTGCCGCCGGCAAGTTCAGACCCGATGGTTGCTACGTCAAGTTCTTGCCCAACAAGGGTACTCTCGAGAACTACTTCCGTGAAGTCAGCAGATCTTAAATTATATAATAAATGGAATTTGTTCTTTTTGATTGCAGCATTTAAAAAATACACATGGACAAGAATATTTATATGTATTGTATATTGAGGGTATATATAATTGTCTTTCTAGCTTTCTTCGCCCATACTAGCCAATTGTGAATGTAGTGACAGACCGGGAAAGATTGAGTTTCTGCGGGTGTTTTGGCTCAAGACGGGCGTCAATCGATGGCCATCATAGTCAATCGAACGCTCGCTTGAATTGTGAGGCACAAGAGGTGTTTGTTCATCGCATGGAACATCCATGGCCTCTGAAGAAAAGTTCATCTTGCCTACCGGTTCAAAATCATGCTTGAGATCGGGCGACTTCCACTCCTGGACTCCTGGGCTGGGTCGGTTTCGATTAGAGGTAATAAGATAGACACCCATGAATTCGGTGAAACAACCCACCAGGAACCTGTAATTTCAAGTAATTCACGATTAGTGTACAGAATTGTATATCAACTTTTAACAATCTTACCAGCTCATATGCATACAGTCTTCATCGTCAAAGTCATGGTAAATGACAGCACTACCGACAATTGCAGATATGGTGAACAAGACGAATTGGGTTGGTATGACAGCTGTGGAATCAAAGCGTTGGAGTGCCCTGCTGAGATACTTAATTTGCATGACGGCCGAGGACACTAGGACAACGATCAGGACATAAGATATGGTGTAACTGTTGTAATTGAGGCATTAGACACTCTTCAAACGTTAATCAAGGCACATACGTAAATAGGCGGTAAAGTGTAAGATTAAGGAGGGAAGAGAGACTTTTGGTCGCAAGGACAGTGTAAGCACCATAGACTGCCACTAGCCCAAGGTCAATAAAGATATTCTTCTGGCCATGACGTGGAGACAAGAGGGTAAGTACGAGGATTAAGAGAAGAGTAAAGAGATAAAACACTAGAGAGCGCGTCTGAAACAGTGCTTCAGTCACCAGTTCAGGTGTAAGCTGTTAAAGTAAAAGGTTAATAAAACACTGGGGAAAATGCAGTGGATTCCACAATTGGGTTAATTTACCTTTGTTTCTTTGCTTCTTGAACTAAAGACGACTGCTGCTGCACCTGCCATGGCAAACAAGACGCCCATAAAATCTCGTCTGCGAAACGTTTCATTGAGCAAAAAAGGTGCCAACATTGCATTGGAAATAAGGGTTGTAGTACCCAAAGGCGCAATAATTGATGCTGGTGCGAATCCGTACGCTACAAATATGGGGTTTTGCTTGATTAAGAAACATTGTACAGAGAGTGTTGTGTATTTATTACCGGTAAAGTTTCCAATCTCGCCACCGATCATTAGCAGTATTCCTAGCCACCATGTCTTTGAGTAGAGATAGCGCATGTCATCGTTGGAAGCCGAATTATTTTCAAGAGAATTATGGCTATTGGCTTGTTCGAGTGCGTGAGGGGTTATTTGAGATTGAGATGTGCAAGAGGAATGTGGTTGGGTATTGTCGAGTTTCTCGACTGATAATTGATTGTGCTATTGGTATAAAAAGAAAGGAAAAGGATTAAATCTTGTTAAAATACTGGAAAACTTACGGCTATCTTTTGAATGTTGAGTGCAAAGGAGATGAGGATCTATAATAAAATCAGTACTTGTAGTAATCAAGAAAAAAGATTGTTTGTTTACATTGCCAACGATGGCCAGCCCAATACCAACCAAGGAATCAACTTCGGTCATTTCCTTTTCGAACGCTTTTGAAGTGGCCATGGCAGTATTGGTAAAGGCAGGTTTTATAGGATCCCAATAATCAAATTAACTCGAAGCCGGTTGAAAATAGACAGGTGTCTAGTACAGTTTAAAAATAAAGAATGCATGCAAACCTCCAAGTCCAAAACGTGGGTGTTTGTATCGATATGTGTGTGTGTGCTACCATGAAAGCCTTTCGTTCTCCATCTACCAACCTCTACACACTATTTCTGGTAACCAAAGTTGCACCTGTTCAAAATTGATGTTGCACTTGCCAACTAAATCTCAGCACTAAAAATGATTGTATCCATGGTAACAAATTATATTTATTGACAATATATCGTCGTGCAAGTTTGGTGAGGTATGTTGGCTCTATCAGTGAGCACTTTTACAATGAAATAATGACAAAGCTATACCCAGAGACCATTACGCCAAGCAGAAGGTATCACTAAATAAAGGCCTTGGCATAGTTTAGTTAAACCATCGACCAAGCCCAACTATAATCTATATGAAGAAACAAGGGGAGGTCCTTCAAACTGTTGAGAAAGTCTAGGATCTTACATGTCAAAATCAATTAGGAAGCCCAGCTCGTGTGGTAAAAATCTCGGGACAAGTATGAAAACCAATCTGATAACATTGTTGAAAAGCATAAAAATCCTATTCTACATTATCATTGATAGATATATTATTCTAATCATATTATAAAAGGTTTATTGGTATGTTTTAAGAGGGTAAAAATGCAGTATGTTTACAAGACCCAAAGTGCTCAAAATTACTGCATTTTTTTGTACAAGAAAAATCCATGATATCTTGTTTGGAAATTTAAAAATACTATAGACCATGGCAAACTTAAAACAAAAGAGTATCTGGAATAAGGTTGATTTTTTTTAAAAAGGCATTCAATCGCTAAAATACTTTTAAGTTACCAAGGATATCAATTAATATTACCGTTACATTTGAACTGGATTTCTCAATTGAGTTTGTGAATGTGGCAAACTACATAAACCTGATCGGTCTGTGCTTTAATCGACAGATTGTAGAATAAATATTGCCAAGGGTCTATTACACTAACTTCTTGTGATGTTTCAAATGGTTCTAAAATTATTTCGAATCTTAAAAATAATGCCTTTTTTTGTACTTTATAAATCCACAAAAACAAAATCCTCGCTCTAAATCATTCATACATTATCATTACATCACAATTCTACATATCACCTTTTAATGCAGTTACACCAAATGGGATGAGTTTCAACTATTGTCCAAGCTACTGGCTCAGCACAATATACAGTGCTTGCAAGAAGCAAAGTTACAGCACAGTTTATAATTTTATGAGACGTGAATGCAACCATTTGTTGAAAAAAGCAGATTTCCAATCTATTAAAAGAAACAATCCAGCAAGGATTGATGAACGATACAATTGGGTTTGGCAATGAGAAAAGACAGATATGAACTTCCTACCAAATTGTGTGTTTCTTGACACTGCAAACAGTATGCGATTTCAACTCTGAATATATGGATTGAACTGAGAAGAGTATAAGACTTGGATTAGCTCTTTTTTTTTAACTACTTAATTTAGATGGCGTTAAGAATATTAGGTAGTTCTATTGGATGGGCATTAGAATATGTCTTTATTTTTTCTGGCTTTTGGAGGTTGCAAAGTTAATATTCTTGGGTGTGATTAAAATGAATTATCAAATATGGGTAATTTTATAATGCCTTGGCTTAAAACTGATTAGAGTCTTTCTGTATTAATTAAGTATTTTACTCTTATTTATTTTACATGATTACTTAATGCTTTTGCTGCTGCTTTCATAGATTATCAACAAGCTTCTCTTCTCTGGCCATTGTATATGGTTTAATAAGAAGATAAAATAATATTCTCTCGGAGCTTCTTTTTATGGATGATTTAACGTCTCTAGTCATCATGGCTTGTAGTATCATGTAATCTTGTAATCAAATATCATAGTAAACTACTACCACTACAAAAATTGAGTGGTTTCATTCATAACAAACTACTATATTATCTTACCATTAGTAGACTGAAGTTAAACATAATAAACTTTTTTATTTTTGATGGCGATTATATTATTCAATATGTTCTATTGGATAGAATAATAAAGTAGAGCCTTTTAGATGTCATATTTGTTTGTGATTTATTTCTACTTCTTGTAACTATATCATTAAATTAATTGGAGTAGAAATAATAAACAAATCAATTATTATCATGTTTATTCTCATAAGAAGGAAGAGAAATATGACCAGTATGCTTGCAAGTAAATAAGTTGACTGAAGATAATGAATTGTCTTATAGTTTTATTATTATTTAACAGCATTGTGTACACTCTTGTTCTATATCTAGACATCTTTTTCAACCTAATAAACTATAAATTACAAAGATATGAAAATGACGGCAGGCATATTCTTTTGGATTATCATTTTTATTTCCCGCATTTTATCAGGGTCAAACAGCCTTTTAATACAAAGTATTTGTTTTTCCTTTTTATTTTTTATATTCTTTTGTGCCTAAATATTACCGCAAAATACTCTGGTAATTAATTCTTTTCTTTCTCTTGTGAATATATTTTTTACTCAATATATTTTATTATTCATAGGTAACTGCTTATAAATATATTATGGGGCTCTCTATTGCACTTGGCTGTATATCCAAAGGTAAGATCATATTATGCTAAAGCTATTCTTTATTAACCAAATCACTCTTTTATATATAGCCACAAATTCTATTTTTCTATCTATCTCAATATAATATTCTGGTAAACCTTTTATATTATAAATATGTCCTCTTTAATAACATCTATAACAGACATCTTGCTATTCTCTTATATTGATTCCCGATTGAAATTATCTGGCCATTCCAATGGCTATATCTTGTAAGTAAACTAATATTTTAGTATTACATATTGTTTATCTACAAATATTAATATATATCTATTAGACAATAATCATTTGTTGGTATATTACAGAGAGTCTATCAAATGTTCTATTTATTATATTAAAAATGTAAGTATAAGAATGAATGATTTATATAAAAATAATTTACTAACAATCTTCTCTTTTACTTTTAGACAGTATTGGCTTTCTCTCAGCTAGGTAAGTATCCTGGCTCTATTAAGAACCAGTTGATGGTGCTGACCAAGAAATATCGATTGGTAGAATAGATATACCAAAGAAATAATCTAGAGACTAGAATATATAGCGCAAATGTATTTTTTATCAAATAAAACAAAAAATAAAAATTTTCAGAATCTATTGCTCCAAAAAACAATAAACCAGAGAGGCTTGTTTGCATAGAATAACTACAATTACCTTGCAATAGTCTACAATCATCCTTGATGGACTGTTAAAACATATTATAAAACCCACTATAAAATATAATGAAAGATAAAACTGGTTGTTTGTAAGTGGTCAATCTCCCCTGACACAAACTGTCTGTGTATCGTAAAATACAATGCAAAAAAGGGTAGATCGACTAGGAATATATTGTGGCTACAATGTATATTTAAGTTTTGCACTGTTTGAGGGCATTTAAATATTCTACATTGGATTCTTGTACACCAGTAGGTAGGATGATTCAGTTCACTCCCATATCTTTTTAGTCTACTACAGATCACGATTATATATTACCAAAAGCATAGTAAAACTATACAATTAAGTAGCTTATTTTATAAGTTTTATCTACATAATACTCTTAGACTTTTGTAGTGTACATTGTTCCAAATCAT
Source organism: Phycomyces nitens (assembly GCA_022702545.1). Classification (NCBI taxonomy): domain Eukaryota; kingdom Fungi; phylum Mucoromycota; class Mucoromycetes; order Mucorales; family Phycomycetaceae; genus Phycomyces; species Phycomyces nitens. The sequence continues at coordinate 1,687,162 of JAHRBC010000001.1, forward strand.
GTGTATCACTTTACTTAAACATGCATGATTATCTTATACTCTCTATTAGATATATTAAGAATCTCACCCGCTTGCCTGAACAGATAATCGCACAGGTAAGCAAACCATTGATAATAGAGTATATATGAATATACAGAATACTAATAACTTTACAGTATTTAGACAATCTAAACACACATATGATACACTGAAATATTCTCATGAATCTATCAAGCAGTAAATCTACTCACAATATCAACGTTGTAAGTACAATCGCAAATAACTTGATCTATTAAGACCATTTAATTAACATTTGCTCCTATTACTGTTAAATAGCACCAGTATTCTCCAAGACAGTACCTAATATCTATTAGATAGGAACTTTTTGGTCTTGGTAAATACAACATATCAAACAATACTCTAGAAATAGCATATATATTATTATTATATGATTAGACCATTCCTCTAGAAAAATATATATTAAATAAATAAATAAATGATTTGCTTTTTAAAAATCAACAAACAAATGAGGCTTTTATGTAAACGTATTTTATGGTGCTTTTCAGTCTAAAGAATCTATTTCCCCTCGCCTTTCAATTTAAAAAATCGATGTTATGGTGGTTTCGAGCCTAATAAACCTATGTTACGGAGGCTTTCAGTCTAAAGAAGTGGGTTACTGAGATTTAAAGCAAAGGCTATGAATAGTTTGTAAATTGCGATATCACGATTAGCTTTATACGGCACTCAATACAATAAATAATAGGCCTACTTGCCACGAAATATAAAATAAACTAGACCTCTTAAATAACAGAAAAGTTAGATGTATCACAGGTTTTTAAAGTGGAACTAAAGACCTATTTCTTTGTTAAAGCAGTCTTTATTCCACATAGTACGATTCATATTTGTATGGTAGAGAAATATAGATTGAAATAATAATAAATCGATGATGGTACTTTAATACTTCAGATATATCTACATCATAAAATCGCATACTTTTTGCGGTGCAAAATGAGCTTCAGTGGCTCCAAAATGAGCCATAGCGTCTCCAAAAATGAACTACAGCGTCTCCAACATGAGCTACAGCATCTCTAAAAATGAGCTACAGCGTCTCCGAAAATGAGCTTCAGGGTCTCCAAAATGAGATTCAGGGTCTCCAAAATGAGTTGAGGTATGCTGATTCAATCATATTAATGTATAGTTTACATATCCATAAGCCGTGAGTATACAATGGCTAAGAGATAAGAAGATAGGAAAGATGTAGTATGACAATGCATCAGAATAATAGTAACATGGATGTTGAGTTCACAAGCTTGTGCCATCTAAATCTTAATATGCTGAAAGACCACACAAATCGGGAAGTCTAAGATCTTATATAACAGCAGATCGTAAAAGTATATAAATAATGACACATTTTGTATCTTAATAAAAACAAACTTATATACAGTCTCAAACTACTCTCTGTCTATTTTATATTTCATTATTTTTACTGTTTTAATTATCCAAAACACAATATCAGCGGCTTTATTGACTATGACTGAATCCCTTTAGATTTACATTCAATACGTTTGTTATAAATGTCCATCATCAAACAAGGAATACAATAAGCCCTTTAATTTGCGGCGTCACCTAAAGTTTCCAATCCACAGCATCATATTGCCATCACGACAAACTGCGAGTGGGGAGTACTTTTGTGCAGATAGCGGCGAAATACCAACCGTTGCTGACAAGGAAACCGATGGTGCTTTACCATATTACGGCTGTCCATGTTGTTGGATTGTTCATCCCAAACTTGACTGGATGATTGAACATATTGTTAATACTCACGAGCCGCTCTTCATTGACGATATCGCCATATCAATGAAAAAAGATGTTTTTCACTTTTGTCGTAGAGGTGCTTCGTCTCAACCCAAGCACCCAAAGATCACGGACAACACAATTGCTACGCTGTCACCAGTTTTGTTGATTGTTCCCGAAAAAGTGTCTTATACAATTGGCTGTGGACTCATTTTTTAAAAAAATCCAATTATACTCAGAAAATAACGACTATCATATCAATTCTACAAGACTTTACTATCTAGGAAAGATGAATATTCGAACGCGTTAAAATACTGGTCAATTTATTTGAATATAATGTACAATGTAGAGAAAATATATTTATAAATACAAAATCATTGTGATCCATGAATTCTACGCAAGATCTTCATGTCACGATCATGATCAGCGACTGGAAGAAGGCCAGTGCTTTCCTTGGTGACGGTTTCAAGCACCAACTTCTGTTCTTTCAAACAGGTAAAGAGATAGGCCAGGAGCTCAAAAACGGCGGTCCATGACGCCCGGCTATCATAGTTTACAGGAATTGTGGCAGATCGTACGTGTGTGTGTGTGTATACGCCAGTATCTTTGGGATCCAAAGATGTTATGGACAAGGTGATGGTTGTGCACACACACTGCACAGAGAAGGATTTAATCAAACAGAGGCTTGAAAACGAGGCAGACAAATGGTGTTGGATGAGGGAATCCAAGAGTTCGATGGACGTATGAAGGATCTTAATACTGTCATCTTGGGAGTGCTGAATGTTTTCTCTGTCGATATACCGGCTTGAGCCTTTCATCACGAGTTTGTTGCAATTGTTCATATCATAACCAAGTCCATCATGGAACTTAATTGGCACACTGCGTTTCCACGTCGTTGGGTCGATCGTAAATTCAGTGTGTTCTTCAGTGAGTACTTCACACCACTGAAATCCCAACAGTTGACTATGATCGCCGAGTGCTTGAAATATCGGGACAACTCGGTCCACCCAGAAAGTCCTTTCATATTTCGGTTGGTAGTGAGGATTTCGTTGACATTTGCTGTAAAAATCAGTGAGGATGCACCGAATTATATTAACAAATGTCAAATCATCACTGTTCGTATTGTCTTCAATTTGAAATGTCCACAAAAAGTGGGGCAAAGTGGACAAGGGGACATCCATGGCCTGTACAAGAAGCTTGTGCGCAGTAGGATATTTCTTAAGTTCCAGAAGATTGACTTGATCCGTAAGATAATGATTGGACACAATTGACACAACTGGTGACAACATGGCAATTGCTTGGTCCGTGATCTTTGGACGCTTGGGCTGAGACGAAGCGATGCTGCGACAAAAGTGAAACACCTCTTTTTTCATTGATATGGCGATATCGTCATTGAAGAGCGGCTCGTGTGTTAAATCAGACGAAAACAAGGCACGGACACGAGTACGGTGAGAATTTATGAATAAGATGAAGACTATTGCTATTTGTATTGTGCGTTTATATAGACATTGAGATGAGTTGCCAGTGATGATATCATGGTATCATGCAATGTCTTTTCTCTCGAGTATTGTTAAATTAGCAACAAAATACGCGTCATGTTCGGGATCGAAATGAACTGGTGAAAATATCAGAGAAGGGGGCAATAAAGAGAACCATATACCGATTTTTGAATCCTATCTGGTGAATGTGACATGTTATTTCGTGAAAGTGCAATTTGGATTTCGTGATTGTTCCGTTTCAATTTTCACTGGATAGGCCAGAGAGCAAGGAAGACAAGGCCCAAGTACTATTAATCATCATATTATTAAAACAGCAAAAAATTGTATAAAGTAATTTCTTATTCTTTGTGTATCTAATTGATCAGCGAATAATCGTTACAGGTGTGGGTGGGTGGGAGATTTGGGCCTTGTCTTCCTTGTTCTCTGGCCTATCCAGTGAAAATTGAAACGGAACAATCACGAAATCCAAATTGCACTTTCACGAAATAACATGTCACATTCACCAGATAGGATTCAAAAATCGGTATACCAAATACAGCTGCTAAACTAACATGTTTCACTACTCATATTTATTGACTTTATTTGGATATTGACATTATAAATTTGTGTATATTAAGTAGATACTTTAGTAAATATTAATATACATTATTCTGATGCTGGAGTCTCTTTTTACTTTTATTATTAGAGAATATTCAGCATTAATAATAAATTATAAATAATAAATGATAAATGGTATAAAAATTAATAGTTTAGCAAGTTAGTTGCAATTGTATTGTGCATTTTTGGCTCTTTTATTGAGAAATATTGTCTTTTATACCGTAACTGGGTTTACATAACCCCTATACGTCGGTAAAAATTTTAACTTTTACCCTCTTATTTGGAAGAGTTTCTACTAAATATGGACATAATACCTACCATAATAATAAATTTATTTACTAAATTAAGGGAATTTATTTTTTCGAGTGCCAAAGTAGACGCTCAGCAAGCGACATGGCTTCTAAAAATACGACTTCCATTTCTGAAAAATAAAATTGATTTTGATTGGCCAGTGACTTCGATTTTGATTGACCTATGACATCATTTTTCATTGGCAGGCAACATTAAAATTCTGATTGCCTGCGACTTTGCTCCTTGGAAGCACTGTAAGTTTTGCTCGTGTGAGCTATTGAGAAACGCCAAGAAGGATATAGTTATGATGCCAACAAAGTTTAATAGAGTGGCTTATTTCCATCCCCATGGCTAATATACCTTAATATCACACTGTACGCAGGGACCACAAACTTACTGGTCATTTGAGTTGATTTTCTTTGTAAGCTCACCAATATCTACAAAAATGCTATTTAGACAAAACATGTTGAATATGCCAAGAAATAAAGACAGCTCGAGTCTTTTGAATATTTAATAGCCTCTTGTTCGGTCATTATATTAGGGATTCTCAAGTAAAAATACTTGATTTCCCTTTCTTGACCTACTGTCCTTTTACCATACAACCATTTCTCTTGGCCAAGATTAATTCCATGTATTTTCAATGAAAGAATACATCACTTATACAACGTTTCACTGATATAAGCCCTAACTATAATGCTTAATGACTATACTTCTTGGATACAGGATGTATATAGTATTTTAAGTCGTATCAAGTAAAATGTTCATTATAAATGCTTGGCTATGTGATTCATATTTCTAGTCTCTAGTTTGTTCTCAGGGTATGACAAAATGGTTGCTACTAAAATTACATTGAGCTTATTGGAAAACCTCCTTACAACAAAAAAAAATATCCGTCTTTTTTGTATTTTTCGGTCAAAAAACCATTATTACAATAGGCACAATAATGTTTAATATTGAATTTTCCATGTTTCTGGAATCATCAGCATTTTAAAAAACAAAGGCTCCCTTTTTTTATTCTTTTCAACAAGGCTAATGTTAATCTTAATGATATTCAATATTGATATAGTAATCATTACCGTAATGATAGATCTTATAATGACTGTGTCGTCTCGGTCATAGAAACATCATAACCATATGTATCAATAATCTTGTCGTCCTAGTTCAAAATTCCAGACTTTCGAGACCATAAATATTTCTATATAATAAAAGGCAAAAGAAATCTCAAGTGAATGTGTGTACCTTTTTTTTTTAAAAAAAAAATCATACAATACATCGAATTAATAAGGGTCATATTATATTTTCTGTATATTTTACAGAATACTAACAATGAAAACTGGGTAGTTTACTAAAAATAATCATTAATAAATATGGAATAATTATTCTATAATATATTGATAAACAAGGAGTCATTACGATGGAGTAAATGATATATCTGCTTATTTTTCAAAGAGGCTTTATAAATCATTAAAATCATTTACTATTTATCTTTTATATGATGGATAATGGGATTAATGAAATACCAAAGTAGGGATGTAAAAAGGTGGATTATATTATCCCGGTATGTTTTGGTCCATGGTGTTTCAGCGTGCTATTCCAAAGATCATTGATAAAATTAGAGCTTTATCTGCTTTTACCGAAAAATACAACTCGCTATTGAAAGTAACTATCAATGAAGCATAATGCTTATAAGAATCTACAAAAGATATAAAAATAATATATCCTCCCAATGATTAATTTCACGTTTTTTTTATTAATGAAGAGATATTGAATAAACGCACCTACTTTTTATCGGTAACAGTAGAGTAACATGGCGCAAAACGAGCCACAAGTCTATGCATTACTCAATTGTGATATACTTTAATTGTAAATACTTTTATACTTTTTATACATACCAATATATATCACTAGAGTCAGTTGAACTATTCAAACCGGTTTTTTTCCTTGCTGGCTTGTTAAATGAATAAGGTCCTTAAACCCGAAAATATATCAATCTTGGCTGATAGGATAATGATATGCTTTGAATCAGCAAAGACTCTAAACCAAGTTAATACATCTTGTATAAAGGTTGATAACAAGAGTTTAATATAAATTGAACAAACTGGCAATAGCTCTTTCTTCTCTACTCTTCTCATTAAAAAACGTGAAAATATTATTATTTGGATTGAATAATATATTACGCGCGCCTTTGCACGGCGACAATCATGAACTTTTGTTCATGACAGCCATCCCTTTCTTTCTTTGGCGTCTGCCCGGCAGAGAAATGTAAATGAAGCTTACCTTTATACTCTATGTATTTACTTTATTATTCTTGTTCATCCATATAGTCCGTGGCTTGCTATCCGTTGTGTCGGTTTAACGGTATCCTGAAAAGGGATACCTATGTATCGACTTGGCAAATATTCTTTGCTTTAGCAAGGAAGCTATCGATTACCATCTCCTTGAGTCTATTTTTTTTGTATTGCTTATTAGATATAATGTTATGATTGAGCCTATGATAGCATTTCAGATACACAGTAATTATTTTTTCCTATATCTATATGCATGCATTTGACAATGACTAATCTGTAAATATAGGATTTCCTATTACATTTTATCTCAAAAGGCTCAATCATGATGGTCTACTCTTTGTTTGCCAACTTTTTCTTGGAATCTTTGTAAAATATCGCATATGCCAAATGTAATTCAAAAACGACGCCGATCATCAGTACAACTTACTAATTTAATCAATCAAACAGATCCAGCAAAAGATTGAAAGTGATCAATTCGGCCCTAATAATGTTAACGCACACATCTCAAATAAAACCCAAAGTTTATTGAAACAAATGACCATACAATTGATTGCTTTTCTTATAAATTTGCATTATTTGAAAATGAAACATCATGATTGACTAATAACATTTTTTCTCTTGTCATCTTTAATTAACTAAGAATCAAAAAGGTTTTATTTACTTATTCTATTGGGAAAAAGTAATTGATGAGAATTACATGGACTCATTATTCCATTTATCCTAGTACTTGTAAGAGTGTGAAACTAACCCTTTAAAGTTGTTATTGTTGTTGTTTTTTCACACCTTTGCAGGTTTCCATGATTCTTTTTGATAAATCCTCCTGTAAAACCCCGTGGTGTTTCATCTTGATCTTTACTACTGCCCAAAATTACTTTATTGTGTTAAATTTGGGAGAGTAAGGAACAAGATGCATATATTTATATACTCAATACCCAATATACTTTTTTGTGTTTTCGTGTGTGTGAATGAGTGAATTATTTATGACTATATAATGACCTTTTATACATGTATGTTTATCCATTTGATCGAGAGACTTTAGGAAACTAATGCGGTGGCCTGTTCCAGACCTTAAGCTCATATATCCTCGGCATTTCTTTTCTTAACAGATCTTGTTATTCTACGCCAACGGTAATCATACCTGCGGCAGAGATAGCCAATATAGACGTTGTGTCTCTTGTAGCAGATCTAGTAGCAAGAGCACAAGTACCATTTATAGACCAAGCTCTTGAGTGTTTCATGTTTATAGCAAAAGCAGACTCGTCAAGAAACACGCGATTCGTCAGTAAGTTCATGTCCGTATGTTACCATTTACAAACCCAATCGTATCACTCCATATTTGCTGGACAATTTCTTTTGATAGAATGAAAAATCTTCTTTTCTTTTTCAAAGAAAGGTTGCATTCATTCAAAGTTATAAGCTCTGATGCATGAAATTTACAGGTAATTGAGTCGTTACAACAAATGATCAATCGTTTTAATAGCAGTAGTAAAAAGATTGACATCAATGAAGTTTATAAAGGTGATTTTATACTCTTTGTTCAAGATGAACTTGCGACCTACCTTTTTGCAACTCTCAAAAATACTAACCCCATTTCTGTGCTGGTCAAACATAAATATTCAAACGCCTTGTAGCAGCTAAATACACTCTTACACCTTTAATCTTTAGATTGAAAACCCTAGCTTTATCCTGGACAGAATAACATACATAATTTCGTTTGATGTTTGTCTCCATTACACTGATATCATTATATTTTGCGTTTCTAACAACATTGGAGATCCACTCTTCAAGTATTCAGTATGAATAGCAATTTTATATATAATAAATTCGTTTTGCTAAAGAGTATTTCCATGCCAATCTTCATATAGTAATAATGTACAGGTGTAAAGTCCTTGGAAACACAAAACCCTGAAAACAAAATACTTGACCTTTTATATTCTCGAGTGTCAATATTTTCAAGTAAGCGACGTGGTTTCTGAAACTATAAAATTGATTGTGATTGGTTACGACGTTTCATGTTGGGTCCACTGTATTCTACATCTCTTTGGTTGATCTTCTTGGATCCAATAATCATCCCATAAAGCCCAATTGTTACCCAAATTATACCTAGAAAAAGCCTGTTCGCAGCTATATATTCTTCTAGAACTCCGAATGGAGATCAAGTCCCTCGTTTATGATAATTATCTCTCCGCTTAATTTCGTTATAAACGTGGGCCTGGGCACACTAATAACTTCCTTCTTCTCCCGAGAAAAACTTGTTTCTCTTTTATTGATTTAGCGTCATGGCAACCGCCGAGAGCAGTCCCGACACACGGCGGCAGAGTGTCTCTACGACATGCTGGCTCAAACAACGACCACAGAACGCAGGAAACGCAGCCGAAAAACCACGAACGGTTGATAGAGAGCTAGAACGTATAAAAAGTTTAGCGATGGTATCATCGGTATGGCAAAAAACAGGCCAAGAAGATGTTGGTGTTGGGCATTATTTGCCAACCCCATCCCCATCAACCTCTACCTCTTCACAAACTACGTCCTTGAGCCGGACAATATCCTGCCCAAATGTGAACGACGGACAGCCTCGAGTAAGACGGAACAGCAGTCTTGGCAGTCTCAATGGACCTCTTTATACTGCACTCGACAAAGCCTATAGGTCATACGGCATCGAAACTCCAGAAAGAGTACGAGAAAGGCGTATGAGTCTTCAGAACACAAAGCTCCTGACCATGCATTCAGGGTTGGTGCCAGCCACGGTGTCTGAGGGTATCGAAAGTGAATTCGGTAATCATATATCACAGAGGGTGTTACCAAATAAACGAGAAAGTCTAGCTGGAACGTGCGAACTAATTCGGCCAACGACGCATGAGACAATCAATGTTGATTCTGGATCGGACAGAGCCTTACTCCGGCAAACCCTGTCATCAATTCTTCAGAATAATGGCGATATTCCCCAACAAACCATTGCTTTAGAGACATTCTGGTTAGACAGCGCTTTGGACTCCAACAAAGAAATGATGTACTACCGCCAGCAATTAGCAGCACAGGAACAAACAATGCAGCACACATTAGAGCAGTGTCTTGCCGAGAAAGAAAAGGAATCACAGAGAGTTCGCCAATTGACCGATTTGGTGGTCAAGCAAGATCTTCTTATTCAAGGACTTGAGCAAAGTCTAGAATTGCAGCCTGCTTTACCCCTCCAAGACTCCTCTGAGGCATGGGGCCCGGCAACTATTAGTGAGTCGCGGGCCGAACTGCGTGTGCTACAATCGGAGATGACCACATTGAAGAAGACAAAAGTGAGCTTAGAGCGTGCAATGGGAACCCTTGAAGGAGAGGTGGAGATGAGCCATGGCCAGGTGCGTATGATGATGCTTGTTTCCACAGAAATCCAGAATGATTTCGATATCCAGACGCGAGCCATTCAGGACCGGGTAGCAACTCTTGAGAGCCAATTGAAGTTAAAAGATGCCCTGATCCTCGATCTCACTATGAACAATAACATCAAACACCATCCGGAGTCTGCTGCTAGAGAAATGCGCCGTCGTACCAACAGCAATTCTACCTTTGGTTCTTCGGTCATATCGATGCATCCTTATGATCAAAGACACACCGACGATGACCGAACAGTCGATACCTCCCACTTCTCCATGACGTCTTCACGAAGCCAGTCAACAAAAGCTGTGCACACAAAACGCCGCAGCAGTGCTAATACCCTGAGCACTTCGTCACATATGTCGTACGTTACTCGCTGGGCGGACATCAACCTGCCACCTGCCACTCCCCCGCCATCTGAACCGCTTCCTCCCTTGCCCACCGCTGATCCTGTTGCACGGCCTCAGCGTTCGTTCTCTGCCACTCGTCCCTATTCTCCTCCAACCCCCACCACTGACCCAAAGCATTCGTCTGTTGACGCAATAGCTCCCTTTATAATGCAAGATATCGATCAAGATGAGTTTGACATCGACAGTGTGCTTGATCCAACACCCGTGTCTGTCAAGCAGATTGACGACACTTATGGCTGGCAAACCAGTGCATCTACTGGCCTCCCAGGCACTACAAAGTGGATGGATGATCCAGAAAGCAGTGCGCGTAGACCTCCTCCAAACCGACCGTCTTCCTCTGAGAAAACTCATTCTGCATTCTGGAAAGGCATGAAGAAGAAGTGGATGGTCAGGGAGAAATAGATTAGAGAGCATATAACTTGCAAGTCAACCAAAAGAGGCGTATCAAAGTGGAGCAGCCCACCAGGTTATTATACTACCACCCAACGTCATCAATTCCATCCATCATCTTATACTATTTTTTATATACATCATTTCAGCATCACCCTTCTCGCCTTAGAATACTCTATTTTTGCATATAAAAAACCACTTGTACTTTATATATACACACACACACACATTCATATATATTAAACATTTATAGAAAACAAAATCAATCTAAAGTGTCAAAAGAGCCATTTCTTCCAGGCGTCTATTTCGCTCACATTCACATACTCCATCACTACCACGAATACCATTTCCACAGTCGTTGCAGCAATATCCAGTGTGTCCTTTTTCGAGGCATTCAGTGCAATACAGTACCAGCAAATGGCAGTTTACAGAAGCACATTTGCTATATGTATCCCATGGCACACGGCAAATGCTGCAATGGCTCACCTTTGCCTCTTCTGCTGCAGATACTGGCACACCCAGGCCCTGTCGTGCATCAAACACATAATTCTTGCCTTGCCAGAGCGGCTTTTTTTCCTTGGATTGTTTCCCCCACCATTCTAGATAATTGTGAATCCCACCATCCAGCATCAGAATATCAGTTTCCTCAGAAAGGGTCTGTCGCATATAAGCAGTTGCCTTTTCGCATCGAATGCCACTGCTGAAAGTTAGAAATGTGTATAGTACATAATGTTCAACCACTTTAACATACCCAGTACAGTATGTCAGGATAGTCTTTCCTTCCAAACTCTCCTTGTTTCTATCCACATAGTCTGGGAACCGACTAAATTTACGAATGGCAGGTTTAATGGCTCCTTTGAAATAGCCAATTCGACTTTCGTAGTAGTTGCGAGTATCCAGCAAGACCACGTCTTGTCTCTTTAGCTGTTCATGGAATAATTGTGGGCTCAATTTAGCTTTTCCATGGCTCGGCTGCTTAAGCTCTTCCAAGGTCACTTGTTCGGGTCGTCCCAAGGGACAAATCTCTTGTACGAGTTTGACAGACAGATCAGCAAACACATGCTGGCAACCTCTTGAAGGCTTAAAAAAGTCCTTTTGGTCTTTGGTTCGATGTGCTTCCATGCATGGAGTAGTGAGAATCCAATCAATATAGGCTTGAATAGAATCTCGATTGCCTGCCAGTGTTCCATTGATACCCTCTGATGCTATCCTTACTTTTCCTGTCAAGCCTTCTTTTTCCCATTCCAGATGCTCCCTTGCCAAAATTGCAGGATCAGGAACAGCACCGTATGAATAAAACAAAATCACCATGGATGACTCCATATCACAGGTACACTCTAGGCGAATAGGATCCGAAGCTCCCTTTGTTTTTTGTTTTGTTTTTTGGTAGAATATGTGGATTTGTATATATTTATATAGGTAGATATCAATGGGTTGGGTTCAAGAAATAATATACTCAGTATTTTGATGCCTTGGAGGGGTTTCTAATGTCCTGATAGCAGTAATATCAATCATAGTCTTACCTTGGCTACTCTTCTTTGTTTTAGGACATCTTGTTGCTTTTCAACTTTTGGACTGTTCATTAGAACCCGTTGGGCATCCTCTTTGGCTTGAATGAGTTCACCATGGCAAGCATTGAGATGCCTACCAATGGCATCAGGGGTAGTAAAGCGAGTTTCGCAGCACAGCCATTCATCCTCGCCATCCTTGTGCTCATGTAAAAGGCTTTGGATAGCTTGTCTTCTTAGTTTACGGCTAATCTGTTTGTCGGTCATTTCTTTTATTGATTCGCTCTTATTTTTCTTTCACCTTCACTTTGAGATTCCTTGTCCCGGTAAATTTCGCTAGACAAAACCGTAAAAACGCTAGTCACAAACAGTCCGGCACTCATCCAAAGTGAGCTGTTTAATGCCTATTTCTTGAATGAATTACTTGGAAAAAAGGTTTTGGTAATAAGGACTAGATAGTAGTTTCTAAAAACTCAACGACCCAAAGCAACCTCTTGAATGAATAGTCTACAGAACCTTGCTAGCCTCAATTAGTCCTTGGACTTTTTGGATATATCGATTGGATAAGATCACTATTTGGTCAATTGGTCCACTATTATCTTGCAATTTACTAGTACTCCTTGGGCGTCTTTATGAATTCTTTTTTTCAGGATCAAGAGATAGACTGGTTGTTATTCTCCTTTGGGTTCTCTAGAAATGAATGAAAATACTATCGTTTTAACAGGAGAGTATTAATTGGCGGATGTTGAATATACAACCTTCCAAAAAAGGCAATCAGCACTTGCCCGGCGGGTTGCTGATGAAAAGGGTCCTTGGCTTCAAAGTCCAATCCTCCTCTTTCCCCGCATCGGTACGTAGCCCATACGCATCAATCCATCCCCATCTCCATCCAGTGGCACCATACTGGACATGGTGCCCTAAAAAGAGAGACGGATTAAAAATAACCATCAACCAAAAGATAGAAATGGGGATATGGATTGGATGATTATTTTGACGGACAAGTTAGAATGAGAGTTGGCTGACAATTCCATTCATATTGAACAGAACCACCATGCTTATTTCCAAGGAAAACAGAAAGACCATCTACGAGGCTCTCTTCAAGGGTAACTATCAAGACATTCACAAGATTCTCTATTAACACATTCTTAAAATAATAGACGGTGCTTTGGTTGCTGCCAAGGACTTCAACGCCCCCAAGCACTCTGAGCTTGAGGTTCCCAACCTTGAGGTCATCAAGGCCATGCAGTCCTTGACCTCCAAGGGTCTTGTCAAGACCCAGTTCTCGTGGCAGTTCTACTACTACACTCTCACCGATGAGGGTATCAACTACCTCCGTGAGTACCTCCACTTGCCCCAGGAGATCGTCCCCGCCACCATGAAGAAGGCTGCCCGCCCCGCTGCTCCCCGCCGTGCCTTTGGTGAGGGTCGCGAGGGTCCCCGTGGTCCCCGTGGTGACCGTGATGACTACAGACGCAAGGAGGGTGCCTCTGGTGACTTCAAGCCTGAGTTCCGTGGTGGTATGGGTAAGTTGTAGCTTAAACGCGTGGACATTTAGATATGTATCAAGGAATATTTTTGAACTAAAACCATTGTTTCAATTTGATTTTCTAGGCCGTGGTCGTCGCGAGTAAACTTACTTGCTCTAGACTTGTCAACCCATGTCTCTTTTTTTTAAACAAAAGAACCACAAGATTGTAAAAGCAAAAAAAAAAAGGAAACCGATGCTTTCTATCCATTTGACCGCTTCTTGTTTGTTGTTGTTATTTATTGTTAACGTGAAGGGGAGGGGGATTGTGAATAATTCAATAGTCTTTTAGATATAAAGTGTTTGCAGCATAAAGTAAAGGTGTATATATGTTTTTTTAACAAGACAAAAAAAGAAGACATCTTTGAATCTTTCTTTCTTTTTGGTTTTTTCTTCTTCAAGCATTTGCAGCTACAAGTTGGTCAAGTGCTGTCTTTGCTCCGTCACGTACTTCTCGACACGAATCACTTTCCATTAAGCGCAGTTTGTTTTCCACTCCCAATTCACGCAGATAATTAATACGTTCCTTCAGACCCTCTTGGTGTCCTTCACGATCTTTCCATGTCCAATTGATCATACACCAAGTTGCGGCTGCACGAATAGATGGGTTATCATGTGACTATCAAGGACTTGTTTAGTCATTGCCTTGTAAAGAATCACTTACTAGATGACGGAACACACTGTTTGTTATCTTGGGCCGACTCATGAGGGCCATCTTGGGTTCTTCTGGACCACTCGACATGTTCACCACAATAAACAGGGCAGGCTCAAGTGTCTAATTTATAAAGCATTTTTTTAGATTTATATTAAAAAAAATGTCTTGTGCACTTACTCTTGTTACAGCCACATCGTCCTCATCATCCACATCCATGTCAAGTGTGTCCTCCAACTTGCTCTCAATGACATCCAGCAAGTCATCTTTACCGATTCCTTCAATTACATCCTCAATAGCCTATTACCATTAGCCGAATGTTTATTTGCTGAAAAGATTACCTCTTGATTGCCGCACACCAAGTTCCGTACAATCTCCAGAGCCTGTTCTTGGATGGCTGGTGCGGGCTGATGCAGCAAATCAATCAATGCATTGTATGTCAAGACCTTCATTACTGCCTTTTTGACCGGCAGATCTGATTTGAATAGCAGGCTCTTGAGAGCCCACACGCCATTAAGCTGTAGTTTAGCATCGGCTGAACGAGAAAACTCGACAAATTGTTCAATGCCCCCTTCATCAATAACACTCTTGCGCATAGGAGAGAATTCGAGAACAAGATTACAGATCGCACCACAAGCAGCGGCCTGTATGACAATCGACTTATCATTCAATAGCTATACCAAGAAGTTAAAGACTGGTCCCAACACGGCTGATATATATATATTTACCTTTATTAAGGGTACGGCAATGCCAGCATCTACCAAACTTGTCCGCATGTTGCTCACACTGCGCGAAAGAGATTTTGCGCATTGACAGGCAGCCAGACGCACATTGGGATATTCGCTCTGAAGGGCAGAAACAACAAAAGGAAGTACTTTCTGATCAATAGCCTGTGTTCTACATTCTTCCTTTGCAAGTGTTGCAGCAGCGATTGCAATCAAACAGTTCTACAAAACATGGTCAGAGTTTATGGTGTACAACACTATATATCATAAATACCTCTCTGATCTTTTGCTTGCACTTTTCAAGGCCACCTGTGCCTGGTGCACCCTCAATTAGATCCGTTGTACTGGTATCCTTGTTTGATAGATTGGCTAATACTTCAACAAGGCGAGGAATGGCATCTGCATCAAATGCAGCCTTTTGCATATCTTCACTATCTTTGATAAGATCGGCCAACACGAGTGGAGCTCTTTCCTGGACATCTCCCATGGGCTCCTTCAGCAATTTCACAAGAGAAGGAAGAACGACCAGCACGATTGGGTCGGCTGATTCAGAAAAGGCGCCAGTACGATAAAGATTCGTCAGGCTGTTTGACGATTAGAATGGTGATGGTCTATAATCCCCTTTTTTTTTCTTACCAGGTAGCTGCTATCAACCTCATCTTTGGACATTTTTCCTTGACAAATTCCAGCATGATTGTGGTGCAGGATTGGTGTCTGGTATTCACTAAGTAAAAAGCATGATTAATTTATATCCTAGCAATACACTGGCTTGCAAGAAGAAGAAAAGGCTGTTTAAAGAGTAAACTTACGATTAGTTCCAATAACCATCCTGCCAATATCTGTATTTTCTCTGCAGAGAGTGGCCAGGGCGTCCAATGCTGCCTCTTGGGCCTATAGAATAACATTTTTTTTCAGGATTATAAATAAATGGCTGGATCCAATCTACCTTTATGCAGCTTGAATAGAGCAGGTTGACTAACGGCTTCAGCACTCCAGCAGATGCCAGTTCTATTTGCTGTTCTGGAGTATCGCAGCATTTGGATACAATGGAAGCCGTGAATTCTGCAATCATTGCAAAAGATAGACTGTCAGACGAGACATTGTTCTGAGTTTCAACCAAGATTACAGAAGATGTTCCTTCCAACAGAGTCACCATGTCTTGTATGTGGCCATCCTATAATATTTATGGCATTTAATAACCCTAACAAGCATAAGCACAAGATCTTTTACCTTGAAGAGCTGTTCTTTGGGTACTTTATGGGAAGAAAATATGGCTTTTAGGGCGCGTGTAGAGGCCTCCAATAATTTGCGATGTTGATGAATAGTTTCGGTGAGATTGGCATTTTGAGGCAGTCGAAGTGAATTCAAAAGAGGTCCCAATGCACCAAATGACACTACTGAAATCGCATTTTCGTCCTTTCCTGTAACAGTTTATGCTTTGTCTTTAAAACAAATGATGCTCTCGGTTGTTTGGTGGCAGTACTTTACCATAAGCAATACTTCCAAGAATAGTGGCTGCTTGAATCTTTAGTCCATATGCTTCTGGGCCTGACATGTTCAAGTATTCTACAAGCCTGATGCATAAAAGTTTAGATGGCGAATGCATAATATTTACACAACCTCTCAATTACACCGAGTTTGATGTAGAGGTCCTTTTTGGTCTTGTTGCCAATCACAGAGTTCTTGATGAACCGAAGGGCTTTGAGTCGTTTGGCATCGTCAGTAGATACAAGTTCTTTGATGGATTCTTCGTACTTTGAGGTTGTCATTAGGTTCTACACTGTAAGGAATATATTGGTATTTTATTATTATTATGAATATTATTAAAGAGATCAAAGGCTGCGTATGTATCTTTATTTGGCTATTTTTTTGATTAATGAATGGTCGGAATATTCAGCAATGCTTTTGGACGTCACAAAACATGAATGGTGTCCAAACACATTGATTTGTGGTTTAGCTCTAGTAATTTAATATCACTGAAAACAGAGCCTTTAATAGTCATCTTACACATAGCTTATGAGCATGGACTAGTTAAGAGCAAAAGGGCATTATCGGTGGTGGTTTTTATCTATCAAAGGTTCAGACAAACCAAATAATCATGGCGGCTGTGGGACTTCTTTGACTCACCACTTGTTCCACATCCACCTTTTTGATGCGCGCAATTTCCATGGCCGCCAAGAGAATGTTGGCTGGAGTATTGTCAATGTTCTTGAGGGGTCCTAGTGCTGGAGAATCGGATTCCAGCAAGAGGTGGGTCAAAGGCAAGGCAGCCACCAGATTCTGCTTCTCTGGTGAGCGTACAATTGATGGTGGAACAGAAAAGTAGAATCTAGTAAAGATTAGAATGGTCCCTAGAGATCAAATGCCTTTACCCTGCCTCGACTGCCTTTTTGGCGTATGAAACCCTAGAGATAGTGAGTTACATGCCGATTAGAAGATCAACGTACTTTCCATCAAAGGCATGCATTATGACTCGTTTTGCATTGCATTCGTACAAGATTTCCAATGCATGGTGACCTGCTGATCTATACCAATAATCAGATTCCTTCCATTCAAGAATATAATATATCTCACCTCGAATGAACATTGACAGTTAAATCAGCCTCAATGGCCATCTCAACTTGTTTTCTAAATACTTGGCGCTGAATGTCCTTTAGATCATCTTGGGAAAGCGTGCTTGGGTTATGCGTGTTCTTGGCCAAGATGTGAAGTGAAAAGTCCAGGCCAACTACAAATGTTTAAGGACACATGAATAGCTTTTAGGGGAATCCCATACCTTCTCCAATGCAACAAATTTCCTTTGCAGAGATACTTTGCTGGAGGATGGGTCTGAATTCTTCAAAGTCTTGGAGAGTAACTGATCTTGGCCGATTGTCTTCTCTAGAAAGCGGTTGTACAGGATGTAGACCCAGTCCAGGCCAAATCAAACCATCTGAAGTACGTGCGACGGTCAGGACATCCAGAGCATCAAAGATTGATTCAGATACACTCACAATCTTGGTTATGCCAGCCTGGTGTGCAAGATCAGCCATCTTTCCATAGCTCTCGGGTGGAAAGTTGGTGGACTGGATATGAGCATGGACATCAATCATGGCTAACAAGACTTTTGAGATTGGTGAAAATTGGGTGAAAGAGGTTGATTTTTTGAAACCAAAAAAAAAATTCCTTAATTGGCATTTTCCCGCTTCAAAATCTAATTCAACTCCGATGATAATATATTTTTTTTATTGAAAAATAATAATTGCATTCATGTTTTCCAGGACACCTCTTTCTCCTAAGCACCACTTTCTTTGATGTCCATTACAAGAGAAAAGTCTGTAGAGACTGTAGAAAAGGAGGAAGAGATCCTCACTCCTCCAGACGGTGGCCGTGGCTGGCTTATTGTCTTTGGTTCTTTCCTGGTAAAATTGGATCTATCAACAAATAATAATACTGGCTACTCACACACCTCTAGGGCCTTTTCTCCATGTAATCTATAGATTGCTCTCTGACCAGAACCCCCTTTGGCTAATACTGTCTCTTTTTAGCTTTGGCTACAACTATTCCTGGGGAATATACCTCAATTATTACAACAAGAATATCTATGTGGGCCATATGAGCCAGCTGTCCTGGATTGGCTCCATCTGTGTGTCTCTCTTTTTTATCCTTGGGCCCATCAACCAACTTGTCATTAGTCGCATGGGCTACAAATACATGCTTGCAACCGGCACTATTCTCTGCACAGCTGCCCTTATTCTGGCCTCATTTGCCCAGCAGGTCTGGCATGTATTCCTGACTCAGGGTGTTCTTTTTGGATTCGGTGCCTCGTTTGTATGGTTCCCATGTATTGGTGCCCCTCAGCAATGGTTTTCTGAGAGACGTGGTCTGGCTGTTGGACTGGCCATGTCCGGGTCTGGTATTGGTGGTCTCTGCATATCAAACATCAGTCAGGCAGTAATTAATAAGCTGGACTACAGATGGGCCCTGCGTATCAATGGCATCATTGTGTTTGTTCTTCTCTCAATTGCATGTCTCCTTGTCCGTCCCTTGGGTACCAGCCGTCAGACTGGTGGTAATGGCCAATTGATTAGCTGGTATCTCTTCAAGAACCCCATGTTCTCAATCATGTTTGTCCATGGCCTTATTACGACATTTGGATATATGGTAAGTACTTGTCCTAGTTCTATTGAACGGCCGCTCATACTTACACTTCTTGACTCATCCATAGACTCCATTTTTCTTGCTTTCGTGTAAGTGGATTAGCGGTTTCTAGAATCTGGCTGTGATAAGTGAGATATTCATCTAATCTATCTGGATCATCATTAGCCCATGCAAACTTCCTTGGACTTGACCCTTGGGTTGGAACCAATCTATCGGCGATTATGTCGGCTGTCAACGCAGCTTCCCGCATCTGCACAGGTTACATGGGTGATAAAATCGGTCGATTCAACAGTCTGTTCCTGTGCACCTTTATGGCAGGTGTGTGCTGTCTGGCAATCTGGATCAATGTTCATGACCAGGCAACTATCTGGGTGTTTGCTGTTCTCTATGGATTTTTTGGTGGTGGATATATTGCCCTGTTCCCAACTGTCCAGCCCCAGGTTGTCGGCCTAGAGCACATTTCCCCTGCAGTCGGCCTATTGTACTTTACCAATGTTTTTGGCTACATGTTTGGCACTCCCATTGCTTCTGCTCTCATCAATCGCTCCAGTCCTCCTAGATACGAAGATGGCGCGATCTGGGCTGGTGTTACGGTTATTGTCGGTTCCCTGTTTGCCGGATGGCTGCGAGTACAAAAGGCAGGCTGGAAATTCATCAAGGTTTAAAAAAAAATATAGAGTATTGTATATCCTATATAGTTTATCGATCTCCCGGAGATTTAAGATTCTACAAGAGATGAACTGGAATATTATCTAGAGTCCTATTCTATCTATTACCCGTATATCTTATTTTTTTAAAATAATAATAATAATAATAATATCATTAGATTCACATATTATCTGTCAAGATCAGATCATTATGTTTCAATACATGTGTGTATGTGTGTATGTATGTATGTGGGGTAGGATAATTCGGTGGTTACATTAATACTCTGTACAACTTTTCTTCACTCGTGGCATGTTACATGACTCTATATAATACAATTGATCCAGTGGGTTTGTAGGTTTATTACTGGAAAATGTGTCGAGGTACCCAATAGTCTTTGGATTATTTCAGTGAGATAAAGAAAGTCAAAATGAATTGGCAATGTGTCTCCATCAGTACCCAGTATTAGTTTTATTTTCTTGCAACAAAAAAAAGGGTCCTGTCAAACAAGGTACAAATACGAGTACGCTCATATCTCCTATGTCCGATCACTCTTGGCTGCCCATCACTCGAGAATAAAGCAGGTCCAATTGTTAAAGACCATTTAACGGCTAATTACCCCCAATTATAAAATACAAGGCAACTAATAGTTTACCAAATTCATCATTGACACATTTGCCAAACCACAAACCCAGTTTTCGGGTGACTGAGTCCAACTGGGCAAATTAGTTGACTCTAGAATTATCCAAAGGAGGCATATATTCCTGACTTTATATTATTGAGAATACCAGAAACTCACACTCACACACACAGGCAAAATATTATTGCAATCATCTCTTTATCCTTTATTCCAATATATATATATATATATAAAGGCATGCCCTTTTCTTGTTTCACCAACATTAAAGAGAATCTGTGTACATTAGAATTTTGTAACAAAAATAAATTTTCATCTGAAATTCTATAATCAGAATTATTGTTTGTAATCATGTAATCTTCTCAAATCCAAACTTTGTTCTCTATCCTAAAAAAAAACTCATATCTTTTGGACTTTGTAGTCGATTATGCTCTTTTTTCAAGCTGATCCCAATAATGGTTTCCTCGGAAACTAAAAAGTCAATCATAAAACATGTATCAAGCCAAACCTCATCGTCTTGTTCCCTTGCATTTTTGGCCCAAAAGAGAAAGAAGAATTTAGATCAAAAATCAAGTACTGTTGAAGCCTAATAATTTTATCGTTGGTAGCTTGGCAAATTGGTCAAAATATACCACAAAGGCAAATCAAAACAGATCAAGAGTTTCTTGAGACCTCTGATCCAGATCAAAGTTTATTCTCAAGTAGTAATATTTGCGACTGGTGCCATGCGAGTATCAAGAGGACGAGTGAATATGATGGGATCACAGTGGAGGACAATTGAGTTCCAGTTGAAAATTCACGGGTCACCTTTCTTTGGCAAGAGCCGTATGCAAGTATCTAGGGTAAAGGAAAGATGGAATATATAATAGCATATTTCTATACAATTGTAGTTGGGAAAATATAGCCAAGAAAAAACAAAAGGTAAGCCGTCTAGAGAGAACTTTTGGAATGAGGTAGAGCCATGTATTTCTTGTAAAGCAATTACATTAGAGGGTTTTTGGCGCAAAATAAGGATAGGATATTATATTTTGGCTAGGACGTTGCGATTAAGAGTTGTAATGCTGACATTAAGGGCAAGGACTGACATAATTATGGAGTTAATACTATCATGTAGATGGTCAGTGGGCAGCAAAGCGCTAGTCCATTGAGCAAATGGAAACAACTTTCCCAGCTTTGGTTTGTGCTTTATTATGTTTACGAGAAAATTCAAGGTCTTTGAGGCACTGTCCTTTTATTTTATTTTTGCAAGAGTAGAAAGGATCAACGTGCTTGAAGAATTGACAGCTTAATCATCAGTCCTGCAAGAACATCATTCAAGGCTGCAATTTGGATATCTTTTGAACCAATCTTAGCCACACAGCTGGCAATTGGTGAAGAACCCTTGAACATTTAGACGCCTGAACTGGGATATTTTCTGTAGGTAACCCTTTCTAGAGACGAGAGCTCTTGGACTGATTACGTACATGTCAACTTTCCAACAATGTCTTTTGTTGCCAAGGCTCTCAGGGCATTTATAGCAACCATGGCCGTTAACATGCCAGTACTGGAAAAAGGGAACGAGGCTCGTGGTCTCTCAAAAGCTGTCCGAGGTACCCACCTACTGAATGTTGTGCCGCATTTGAGAATATTCCTCTCCAGACTCTGTTGGTCGGATAGCAAGTATGGCATGACAATTATATTATCATTGCTCTGAGTAGGGTGACTATTGGGAGTTGGCTATACTCGACATGAAGAAACAACGCACGACCAAAGTTCATTAGCTTTGATAAGTGCTTATATTTGATAATATCTGGTTTTGTGCCTTGACTGTCAAGTATTTCTGAATATTAGATTGATTTGATGCATGGTATAGTATTTGCAAAGGTAACCAAACATTGATAATCTTTAACCTTTGAAATTTAGCACATATTAGCTACCAGGGCATCTGTTTATTGATTCAAGTTTAATCTACCGGTTCGCTATTGGTGTTTTAGTCGAATAAAAGTGTTTACACTGTGAGTGCTTTTATGGGCTGTCAAATTCCTGACAACATTTCTGTAACCAAACTAGCAATCCGCGCCGGACACCGACGAGGTGCGAGCCGAAGATTTAAACTTACCCCTTTTTTATACATGTGTTGTTATTGTTTGTGCTTAGATATGCAATTTTAAACACTATAAAATAAATGTACATACGTACATAATACAAAGCCTATAATACCATATATTCATCTAGTTTTCTTTCTCTTCTTCATTATCTCATCATCATCTTACCATCTTTATAATGTCCTCAAAGATCTTGCTTACTCGTCTGCGCAAAGAACTAAGTAAATCAAACATTTGAAATTACTACGTCCATTTACATAAAACTTATTCTGTAATGTTCATCATTTGACTTGCCTCCCTCCCCCCCCTTTTTTTTATAATTGTATTTTTTTTTTTTACTTTATGTAGCCGATTTGGAAAGAGATCCACCTCCTGGGATTGTTTGCTATCCTGTTGGCGATGACATTACACAGCTAGAGTCATGTAAGTAATTTTTTATTTTATTTTATTATTATTATTATTATTTTGCTTATATACATATTTCTAATATCTATATAATCTAGTCATCAAAGGTCCACCTGATTCTCCTTATGAAAAGGGCTTGTTTCAGCTAGACATCACGATCCCTCTCCAGTACCCCTTTTCTCCACCACAGATCCGTTTCAAGACACCAATCTACCATCCAAACATTGATGACTGTGGACGCATCTGCGCCGACATTCTTAAAAAAGGTGTTTCTGGTGGCTGGAAACCATCGCTCAATCTTTCGACCACTCTAATGTCACTTTCGACTCTAATGGCACATCCCAATCCAGACGATCCACTTGATGCAGATATTGTAAGTATGATATATACAAACCTATTATTATTATTATCATTATTTATATTGTATTTCCTGTTTGTGATACGGACTAGTTCAGAATACTCGTCTTTATGGGATTATTGACAATCACTTTTTGTATATATATATATTTTTTGGTTTGTTTTATATGTTTATTTTCTTGTAGGCAAAACAATTCAAGATGGATCATGGACTCTTTATAAAGACAGCAGTAGATCACACCTTCAAGTACGCTGTCAGTTCACAGACACCCGTCAAAAGTCCAGATACACCAGATCCTGCTGTTGTAGGACCAGATCATGAAGAATCTGAAAAGGAGGATCCTGTGGTTGTTCAACCAAAAGAAAAGGAAAATAATCAGGAATCCATAGTTGCTGGCTCTGGACGCAAAAAGATGCTTTCACTCTCCCAAAAGAAAAAGGGCACCCAGCCTTTATTACAGCCTCTTCCTACCCCAGAAACCGATTCTTGCCCACAATTGACATCCACCGTTCCAAACACACGCAAAAGATCCAATGCTCAAGAGGATATAAAAGATGTCAGTGCAAAGAAGAGCAAGCTAAGTTTGAAGAAGAAGAAGAATTAGTGTATAACATAGCGACCACAGTCTGGATCCAAGACACATAGTTGATTATATGTATATGTATATATGTATATATATATATCCACAAGACCTTGCTATTACTGTTGCTACATCATTATATCTATATTATAATAAAATACTTTCTTTACAACTTGCTTAAAGGCGTTTCTATATTCTTAAAATAATCACATGCAAGAGAACTCACTGGCCATTAAGCTCAAGAAAATATCAGTTTGGCCCCAATGTTTGTCAGCTTATTTTCCGTAAAAAAAGTCACAGATCTCATAAGCGTGTTCAAATAAATCTAGGATACGTAGTACCACCAAGCATCTCTTTCATACTTTTTGGTTTTCTTTTTTTGCTAAATGACCACCATTCCTCAGCTAAAGACCTTTGCTGTCAGCCTTTCTTCCACAGGTGTAGCAGAAATCGCCTTTAACCGGCCTGAACGCTACAATTCCCTTTCTCCCTTGGCCTATGAGGTAAAAAATAAAAAGGAAAGGGCGCAAAGGATATCTTGATGAATCATGATTTTTGCGGGGTAAAATGAGATTAAAGATAACTAAAAAGCAAGGGGATCAAAACCATCCTGTAGGAATGGAGAGAGGCTATTCGTTGGGCAGCAAAATGTGAAGATGTAAAGGTCACTGTCTTGACTGGCAGGGGAAAGTACTATACTTCCGGACAGGAACTTAGTATTCCTGAAATGACGCCTGAAGCTCTGGAAGCCTACATCAAGCGTAGTGAAGTCACAAAGTAAATTGTGTGCAGATTAACTAGCAAAACAACATTGGCGACTTACCAACAAACCCCACCAGGACTCTTACGGATGAACTCATCAACTTTCCAAAGATCTTGATTGCTGCTGTCAATGGCAAGTGTTTTCCTTTTGTTTTTCTTGAGTTTTTTTTATAAAAAAAAAAGAAATAAGGAGAGAATGCCAACCCAACCTTCAAAATCCAGGGCATGCTATTGGATATGGTGTTACCACACTTGCACTATGCGATGTAGTCTACTCGGTGCCTGATGCTACATTTACCACGCCTTTTATGAAACTGAGTACGTCTAAAAGTCGATAATGAGAACAGGGCATTGAAGATCATGATGTGCATACTTTGTATTCGCAAACATTAGGTTTCTGTGCTGAGGCATGTTCTTCTGTCACATTCCCTCGAATCCTGGGCACTTCCAAGGCAAATGAGATGCTTCTTATGGGACGAACATTTACTGCCAAGGAGCTTGAACAGGCTGGACTGATCAGTCGTACCTTTCCTACCGAGAATTTCAATGAGCAGGTCATGAAACTGGCAGAAAAGACTGCTGAATTCTCTGTCAATGCAATGAAGATCACAAAGGAGCTTGTCCGTAGTGTAGACCGTGAATTGCTTCTTAGCACCAATGTGGTTGAGATGGAGAGATTACAAGAGTGTATGATGAGCTCGGACTCGATAGAGAGCATGATGCGTTTCTTTGGTAAGTGTAATGGGGATATCTAGGCTAGGCTAGGCTTACTTAAAAAAACACAATACTGTTGATTTAGAGGAATCCCAGAAAAAAAAGAAGGCCAAGGCAGCTGCAGCCAAGAACAAGGCCAGCAAACTATAAGAGGTTCTTACTTGGAATGTAATCTCATGGGAAAATATGCCATTCGAATCCAATGCATTATTTTTTTATATAGTATAATAATAATAAACAAGGATTGGAAAAGATCTGTAAGGTGTATTATCTCAAGCCAAAAGTAAAACTGGTGTTTGATTTTGATTTTTATTGCTTATTTGCAGTGAACTGTCAGTTTGGATGAAAATTGGCCATGCTTATCTTGCTTCCAAGACGATCTTATTCAATGGCCCAGACTTGTTGCCTTCTTTTTTTCTGTTAAAGAAGTCCAAAAGATACCAATTGCTCTTTCCTTATGATTCTGATCGTAAACAACTTCTTCAAAACCACCTTTCCCCTTTTTTTTTCTTTACCAATACTCAATCTGACCAACACCCCTTGCTTTGACTCTTAAAGCTGGCCAACCTATTTTCCCCTTTTCCCTTGAGATTTGCTTATAAAGGAACCTTTCCTGCCTCTTCTCTTGCACTACTTTACTCGTACCAACCTTTCTCTCTTTCCTTTCTTTCTTTCTCTTTTTCTCTTTCTCTTGAGCAACTTATATCTTTACTAGTCTTATTTTCATCCCATCGCATGAAGCTCACCATTGTCTCCCTGCTGGTTCCCATTCTGGCATACCTTGAAGCTACCTCTGCTCAGGCTGATGCAGGCTGTGCAGCCTCAGTCATGTAAGCCCCTCCTCACTCTATTTCTTGTGCCTGTCTCCTATTTAGTATACTTGACCCCCAAAAATGAATCCCTTGTATTCTAATTCTACTGTCTTTCTTTCCCTTTCTTTTTTTCGTGGTGTTGTTTACTACATGTCATGATGAATTGGCAATACTGAATGCTTAAATACCCCAGTTTCAACCAATGCCTTCGAAACCAGGACATTTACATCAAGACATGCTCTGGCCAAGGTAATATCTCATATTTCTTTCTTTCTTCTTCTTCTTCTTCACCTTGCCCATTTCTCACGCCACAAGTATTTTAGACTACGCGTGCCTGTGCAAGGTAAAACATATAGTCAGGGCTTTGAAAGCCTAAAGGCTTTGAATCCTAACCAAAAAGAAAGACTAAAAATTGAAATATTTATACGAAATTTTCAAGTGGCACACGACAAAGTTATCGTGTTGGGACAATTGTATGAACGATGTCTCGAGAGGATCACAAGAGGGCCTAAAGACAACCTTTTGCTCGATTGCCACCCCGATTAACGCGTAAGGATATCTCATTATTAAAATATAAAACAAAAAAAAACAAAAAACAACTCTAAATGGCGATCAAATTTTTTATTTTGATGATAGAACGACATCATCAGTCGGATCCATTACCGCCACCGCTTCCCAGGTGCCGGCCAGCAGTAACGGAAGCAAGAGCAACAATGTCGCTGGTCTGTCTCCTTCAGCAGCACCAGCAGCAGCAGCAGCACCAGCAGTAGGAGGAATAGGAGGAATAGGACCCGCCAAGGTTGCTAGTGCGGCCACAGCAGCCGCCTTACCTTCGCTCGGTAGCACCAAGAATAGCACCAACAATGGTAGTAATACCAGCCATTCGAGCGCAATGAGACTTGAGACCGGGCCGTTGTTTATGGTGGCAATTGGCTGCTATTGGTTCCTGTAGACTCCACTTGGATGTACTCCATTTTGACATTTTTAACAAAAAAATATTACATACAACATTCTATCTATTAAAGATATCTGATGGTAATTGAGTTTAGTGCGGGTAGAAAATGGGGTTATATATTTTATGTCTTTGTGGGCTTGTTTGCTATATTTATACACTTAAATGTCGTACCTTTATCTATTTCTTTGTTTCTTGGCTGTGTAAAGGGCTAATTATAAAGCTGACCTGTCTACATATAACAATAATTCAACACCGATCAAAAGGGCGGTTTACCAATGAGTTTAAGAAGAACATTCGCCTCCGTCCGGCGATCGCTAGATACTGGACCTAATATCGATAGCCAAAATAGCACATTACAATTCACTACTCGACCAGGACCATATATAAAGCGCATGGAGGCTTATCGTCTGGGCGGCAAGAAGGATGTACCGGCGGGATATTTGGATAAAGTTTTATTGATTTTTTTTCTTGTATTCTACACTATTAGGTTTTACCTTTGAGACCGCGTTACACGCTAGAGAGTCTTGAATGTGGTGCGGTGTAATGAAATGCAGCGATTTTTTGTTTTTTCCCTTGTATATGATTCACTTGCAACAGAAAAATACATGTATGAATCTATAAAAAATCCTATAATGACGGCGACCCAAAGTGTCTTTTTATAGGGACCTTTGTTTGACAAGAGAAGCGAAATATGACGATGGGGGGTTGACAGTCTAGAAAACAAAGAAGCCAAAAGGTTCATTTTCCTAGGTGGGAATATAGTGCATTGTGCCGAAGCTCTTGAGAGATCTATTACATGAGTGCACATACATGAGTATATTCTAATCAAACCGGTTTACTTGAAAGGGGGGGCATTTTATTTTGATAACTCTAAAGGATCCAAAAGGGTCCATATAGATATATAGATAAATATAAAAATATATAAATATATATACATATCTATATACTTATGGCTGACTGGCTGGCTGGCTGGCTGGTTGGTTGGTTGGCTGGCTGGCTACAAAGGATAAAAGCTTCAACAGAATATAAATAAACCAGACAGTATTCTCGGTCCATTAAACAAGGGGATTCACTGGTGAAAGAACAGAGTGAATGAGTAGGCCATTGAAGACATGGATTGGAGAGGGGCAAGAGAGTGAGAGTGAGAGGGGGAGGGGGAGGGGAAAGGAGAGAGGGATGGGGGGGTCGAGGGGAGGTTACACGTAGTTCGCATTGGCTCCGCCTGATCAAGCCCCTCCCTCACCTGTAGAAGAAGGAAAAAAAAAGAAAAAAAACTCCTTTGTCTGTCTGGATTTGTTGGAGTCCCTTTTTCTATAAAATGTTACTTGATTATTTTCCTTTTTATTTCCTTCTTTTCTCTTTTCATCCATTAGATTTATTTCCCTTTACAGACGCAACCCTCCCATGCGCTGTCTTAGTCTTATAATCTCTGCAGCAATCACTGTGGCCTCTGCAGCCGAACTCCAGCGAATTCCCCTCTACAAAAGATGGGATGATTCTCCAGGCCTCAAAAAAGAGGCCATGATCAATGACAATGGCTTGGTAATAAAAAAGACAAGATAAAAAAATAAAAATAAATAAAAAAATAAATAAATAGTTTTAATAATTTATTTAATAATTTATTTATTTAATATGAATCCATATTACTTTTTAGTTGGTAGCCAAAATGCAAGTTGGTATGTTTTAAACCATTATAATCATCATAATCATAATCATCATAATCACAAATAATCATTCTGATTCCTATTACTCCTCAGGTACTCCCGCCCAAGAATTCACCGTCCTATTTGACACAAGTTCGTCCCTGACTTGGGTTCCTTCTACAAAGGTACGCGCCTGCATTCTTTCCCGACTGTTCCCCAATTCCCTTTTGGCTCACGAAAATCATCATTTTATCCTCCCTATAGTGCCACAGCACAGAGTGTACTACATTTTCGAGCGATCCTTACGACACAAACAAGTCAACCACCGCCGTCGATCTCCACAAAAAGCAATCTATCAAATATGGCGGCGGCAAATGCATTGACGTCGAACTCTACAGGGTAAATCGGGACGGCTGCCATGGAAACCAGAATCATTGACACATTTGACTTTTAGGATACTGTGTCTGTGGCTGGTCTCCCGGTCACAAACCAGCTCATCGGTTCAGCATACAGTGTATCGAACATCGGAGATGACAAATATAGTATGAATGCCATTTTTGTTTGATTGTTTCCCCCCCTTTTAACTTGCATTTCTCTCTCTCTCTCTCTCTCTCTCTCTAGTTGGTTATCTCGGTCTCGGTGGATTCAATGAAGACGGCTCGACTGACTACCTCAACTCAACCTCCAAGAAGATCACTGGCGGCTCTCATGGTAAGCCTTTTCTTGCCCTTTCCAATATATCCTGACTAACTTTTATTGTTCATTCTAGAAATCTCGTCCCGGCAGTGTAAGTTCCAGACTCATCATTATTATTAGTATTATTTTTACCCCCGATAACCACTTACTTTCATTTGACGTCGAATGTGCATAAAACCAATTTAACCCTTTCTGGTGTCTTGATCTTTTAATAGACTATGGATCTGGTGGTTACGCACAAAACTCCTTCCAGCTGGGCTATGGCCAACAATCACAGCAGTTTGGCATGGTTGCTACGGACTCGAGCGGTTTCTATGGCAAACGTGCCAATAGTCCCGAGGGCGAGTTTATTCTTGGCGGCGTTGACCACACGGTCTACAAGGGCCAGATTGCCTACCTTCCCTTGCCAACCTGCGACTATGGAGACTCGCCATACTGGAAAACCGCCTTGAAGTGCGTCAAGATCGGCAATGCTGTCGACATCAAACTTGCACCAAAGTCCCTGGCAACCCTCAGCTCTGGCACCAACTTTATGAGCGCCCCAACGAAGCAGGCCAACTTGCTGCACAAGGCTATTGGGGCTGAATACGATGACGCCACTTTCACGTACAAGCTCAAGTGCGAGACCATCAAGGATTTACCCGACCTCAGTTTCTCGTTCACAAACTACAAGGTCACCCTGCCCTCGTCCCTCTACACCGCCAAGACTGACGATGGCGAGTGTTACTCCCTTATCCGTCAAAACACCAATGAGAAAGACTGGATTCTTGGCGGTTCCTTCCTCAACAACTTTTATCATATTTATGATCTTGGCAACAAGCGAATCGGTCTCGCTACCCCCAAGGGAGGCTGCACTGCAAAGATCCACAAGACTGGCAGCCGAAGCACCAAGAAATAGATTTTATTTTACTTTATATATATATATATATTCTATAAACCAAACCCAAACCAAACCAAACCAAACCCACCCCACAACACCCACAAACCAACCAACCAACCAACCAACCACCACCAAAAAAAAAGAAAAAAAAACAACTCTTACTACAACAATCCAACAACAACAGCAACAACAACAATGAATGATTGAAAGGATAATTGAACTGATTGATTCGAATATTTTCTTTGTCTTAACCCCTTTTTCCTTTATTTTTATATATTTATATATATATATATGTCATATACACACACATACTTATATATACATAACTAAACATTATAAACCAACAAGCGGTTGTCTTTATATCCTTTCTTTTTCTTTTTCTTTTTTTTTTGCATGTATATTCAATTAAAATATCAGCCGAATTTCTACTTGATTTCATTTCCAAAAGAAATAAAGAAATACAGAATTTTTTAAAAAAAAGACATGTACTCTTACAAACAAACAGACAAAAAAGATATTTCTACAAAAAAGATGAGCATATATTCTGTATTTCCTTGTCGATCAATCTTGATCTTTTTTATATGAAATTCGATAATGGCGATGGTCCACGCCAAATGGGCCATCTCTAAATATCTATCTTTCTCTTTCTCTCTCTGAAAGGGCGCCATTTGAAATAGTGGCAGTGGAAGAAGTGTGTTTGTGTGTAATATATATATATATTACCAATCTGTCAAGCAAGTGACATGGTCCGCCCAATAAAGGCCATTGTGTACCAGCAACAGACATCAAGAATAAAAGTAAATAGAATACCAAGACTGTTGCTCAAAATTATAGTGTTCCTAAACAGCCTCTGGGACATACTGAGCCCATTCAAGCCACTGTCCAAAGTCCCAACATTCCCTTGATGGACTATTATAAAGGAAAGGACCCATACTGATTCTAGACAAAATGTCTACACAAGAATAGATTTCTGAGATGCTACAAATCAAAAAGTACAAAATGCCCCTTTTGGCGTAGTACAAGGTATCGTATCAAAAGGCCATACCACATTTATAGATCTTTTTTTTCCAAGGTACAAGGGAAACCAATGATACAATAGGGCAACCTAGCCGAATGGGTCTAGAATGTCGATACAAATAGGTGGATCTCTTGGTATATAAATATATTGAGTTGAAAATGATTTGAGATTACAAAGATAGAGAAATTATTAAGATTATTCAGAAAATATATATATATGTAATATATATATTATATATTATATATTTGTACGTATTTATGTAATATTCTCAAGTCTATTTTTATCCCTTTATATATTTCGTACATATGTATATATATGTATGCTGGTACAATTAAAAGGCACATAGTAACAAGTCAGCAAATAAACTTGCATTTAAAAAATGCACTGTTATCTTCTATTGGTTAAACCCAGCATTTTAATGCAAGCTTATTTGTCGGTTTGTGCTACATTTTCTAATTATAGTAATATGTATATATTTAGTGTCTACAGAATCTATTTCGATCTCCATTTGTACAAATTGTATGTAACTGATTATTTTTAAAAATACAAAAAAAATACATTTAATGTTTTATAAAGAATTTGTACAAAAGAGGGGTTTATGAAGCCAAGAAACAAGGGTTGTTTTCGAAAGAGATCTCAGGAGAAGAAGAAGAAGAAGAAAAAGGAATCCATATAATCTTTAGTTTCACTATTAAGATTATTATTATTATTTCTTAAGGACATATATCTCTCTATCTCTCTATCTATCTATCTCTCATTATCTCTATCTTTTCTTTATAGGAGACATTGGTATCTATACAATAAAGGGATGAGGGAACCATGAACAAAAAGGTTAATTCCTAGTCTATTTTCGATGCATTCAAAAAACACACACACACACACACAAAAAGACTCGACCCCATCTTTACCTTTAACCCTTTGACCCTAGTGTCCCTTTTTATTTATATTATTATTATTATTATTATTATTATTATTATTATTATTATTATTATTATTATTATTATTATTATTATATATTATTATTAAAAGGTGTATTCGGTTTCAAAAAAAAAAAAAGATACAGCCACCTTTATATTCTGCATATATCACCTTGGCTTATAATATTAGCTGACAATATTGTCAATGGTGCTGTCTAGTATTATTGGGGATCATTTAAATGGCTTGATAATTTGATCACGGTATGATTCATGTCAATGTGTAAGCAGTAATCATAAAACACATTTGAGCTGACAAGTTTCATGATTGGAATTCAGACCAGAACAGTTTAATTGAGTTCATAATCTGGACATTTTTCTCTGAATTGGCCCATTATTTTCCCTTTGAACATAAAAAGATGAAATTACAAAGGTCTTTTACTTTATTTTCTTTCTAGACTCATCACAATTTATGGTTTTGGCCAAGCACGTCTTGGTTGTCTTTGTAGATTTACAATGGAGAAACTTTTTTACAGGGCATATTTTTCCGTGTCCAATTGACGTTAGTGGCATCAATTTCTTTTTTGCAAAGGATATATTTGCCACAATGGATTTTTATTTTGTTTTTTAAGAATTGAATTGAATTGAATTAAATATAACAACCAACCTTGACCTTTTTGTCCCCAGATGTTTATCAGTCTATTTTATATTCTGTTTGCCATGCTCTTTATTTATTTTTAATATAAAAAATATTTCTTACTTTGGCTTGTAATTACAAATACCATGCCTATATTTTAGAGCCTGTGTATATGTATATGTATATATTTCAATATATGTGGGGCTATAGCTTTTTCTCAAGCGTGATAAAGTGACTCTAGTAAGAGGATCATGATTCTCTTGGTAGCGTCAAATTTATCAAATAAAAAAAAAGTCTAAATTATACACCAATAACAGTAAATGTTTAATTTCTTCTTGAATTATCAATCTATTATTCTTTAAAACATTGGGGTTGACATGATAAGATGGAATAGAAGAAGAAAAAAAACATGTTTTTAATCAAATGGTGGCTCAATTGGCCCGTTCCTTATTCTGTCTACTCGTGGTATTGTGTTTCTTGAAAAAAATTCACAAGGCTGTAAAGCGTACGGGTGGCAAGACAGCCAAAGTTTTCAAAATGGGCTTTGATTCGCAGTCTCTCTAATGCCCTACATTTAGTGTTTGGCCCAAATGGTAAGTTTATGATACGATTTTAAAGATTGCTTCTTTTTAAATTGTTGGGTTAAAGAGTGTGATTATTTATCATTTAATAAATTGCGGTTGGGAAACAATGGTTATGCCAATTAGTTTACTCGCAAAGCATTGGGAATCTAATGCAATCTCTCGAGGATTTGTTATGTTATGCACTTGACTGTATGGCTTGCATGCTTCAAAAATAAAAATAATAAAAAAAGAGGGGGGGGGGGGGATCATAATGCTTATAGTTGTATAATCAACACAAATATATTTAGCTTACCGAAACTATAATGAGCCTATTGGCGAAATAGCCTCCCGGTTCTTTCCCAAAGAGAGGGGGCGTCTGAGGAGTAATGGACCGATTGACAAATAAATGTAAAGGAAATTAAAATCCTAATAGATGCATGTGTTTATGTTTGAAAATACAAGCCATTAGAAACAGCCCTGGTCTAGGTCTTGATTGGGGTATTAAAAAAGAATATATATGTGTGTGTGGTGCATGCGTTATATTGTATATTTAACATATAGGAAATAAGCATCTATACATGTTGGTCTGCAAAGGAATCTTTTGCTATTATTATTATTAGTATTATTATTATGATTGCAGCCCATTGCAACTGCCATTCGAATGGACATCAAAATACAAAAAAATGCGGCTCAATTACCCTTCTTTCTTGCGCTTCAGAAGCATCGCAACTTTGTGCTTCAAATAAACGCAATTAACATTTATAAGCAAAAAAGGTGAATATTTGGCTTCTACTTCTTTTTCTTTTTCTTTTTTTTTTCAGATGACGCAAAATATTTTTGTTCAATCAGCGCATACCATTTAAAGCCAGAACACACAGAAAACATGGTTATCCGAAAAAAAACAAAACGACTCTTTCTTGTGCTCTCTTTCACTTCTTTCCCGGGATTGTTACCTTTATTTCAAGGCAACAGACAGACGTCAGTATCATGTTTTTCATTACAGAAGCATTATCCTGGGCCACTGGGGTGCCTGAACCCACCCTACGCCTCCTGACAACGTTGATGCTTGCCTATCCCGTCGCCAATCTTTATAACAAGCTCTATGTCCGACCTCTCCTGAATAACCAAGCTGTAAAAACATCAGAGAGTGACAGAAACAACTTTATCCTCTTGTCTGGTCTTGCCCTTGCATTCTACTATAACGGCAAGGCAATTTATCACTCACTTGTCACCGTTGCAGTTACCTATGCAATCTGCTACCTCGGCGACCATTTCCAGGACCGTCGACTTGCCACTGCTGGTGTATGGGTCTTTAACACGGTGTATCTGCTCCTCGGCTATTACTTTACTAGCTCTGACGACTATGACATCTCATGGACAATGACCCAGTGTATTCTTTGCTTGCGTTTGATGGGATTCAGCTTTGATTTCCAGGACGGAGCAACTGTCAACTCGGAAGAGCCCAAGACTGGAAACCCCTTGCCCTTGTCGTTCTCCAACGACACACCTCTGAAGGAGCTCCCAGAGTTTGCCCAGGTTCTTGCATATTCCTTTTTCCCTTCTGCATTCTTGGTTGGTCCCCAATTCTCGTTCTCTCTCTACAAGCGCTGGTTGAAGGCTCCCTATAACGGCAAGCCAGTTTCTGAGTGGGAAGAGACCCAAAAGGCCCAGACGATGTACATGTACCGCTGTGTGGGATTGGCAATCGTCTACCTTGCTGTCCAGCAAATCATTGGATCCAAATACAGCACTTCGTACCTGTTGACAGATGATTACGTGGCCTTGCCTCTGTACAAGCGCTTGTTTGTGTTCTGGATGGCCGGTCGCTTCACATTCAACAAGTACATTGGTGTCTGGATGTTGACTGAAGGTACGCTGGACCACCAACACATGTTTGGCCCATGGCTGATTTTCAAAATGAACAACAGAATCCCAATTGTTGAGCTGATCTTGTGTATTCCTTTTTTGTAATATAGGTGCTTCTACTCTGTTTGGAATCTCGTACGACGGAGAAGATAAGGATGGTCAACCACGCTTTGATGGCCTGGCCAATGCTTTGCCAGCTGTTTATGAGACGACCACAACCATTGACAATGTGATTGCGTCATTCAACATCAACACAAACTTGTGGTCAAAGTACTATGTGTTTAAGCGTCTCCGTTTCCTTGGAAACAAGAACATTTCCCAGTTTGCAACCCTTGGATTCCTCGCAATCTGGCATGGATTCCACATCATGTACTTTATCACCTTTGCTCTCGAGTTCCTTTACATTCAATGCGAACTTGTGCTCCGTAAACGTCTTATGCCCAGCATTAAACCCTTGACCAGCCGCAACGATATTTACAAGGTCATCTGGAAGATCGTTGGCTGGCTCACTTGCACTTCCACTACCGGATATGCAGTAGTTGGCTTTGATCTCCTCAAAGTAGGCAAGGCATGGACTGCCTACAAGAACGTCTACTTTATTGGTCACCTTGCAATTGTAGTTATTCTCGGTGCAAATGCTCTCTTGGGCAAGCCTTCGCGTCCAGTGACAAAGAAGATTATCTAATTAGAAGAAAAACAAAAAAAAGAGTGCTTTTTACAAATTCAACCTCATCTTTACTTATAATAAACGTACCTGCCTGCATGAATATATATTTTTTTGTCTTTTTGCAGATCATTTCTCTTGACTGAGCTTGTCCCCTGTCGTGGTTCATTTTTCTTTTTCTTTCTTTTTTTATTGCTCAGCTTATAAGCAGTCACAGGCAGTCTTGCCTTACCCTTCTTGTCATTTTTTTTTGCTATTAAAGAGCGCCTTTTTCTTTTTCAACACAGCTTCTCTGCTCTATTATCAACCCAAAAAGCTTGGACAGGATCAATGATGTTGGCCCATTCATCAGGATCTACAACGGTCGCAGCCACAGCCATGCAGAGTCTACCTACGATGCCCAAACACACAACGCCCCCACCGCCCTTTTGGTTTGGTGGTGCGGCTTCTTGTGTGGCAACCTTTGTTTCCCATCCCTTTGACCTCACCAAAGTCCGTCTCCAGACCGTAAAGCGGATCGACGCACCCTGGAATAGTCCAGAGTATGCCAGCAGATCGTTACGGCCGACTCGGATGGTAAAGACCATGTGGACCATTTGCCACACAGAGGGAGTTGGTGCATTATACAGCGGTCTATCGGCCAGTCTCTTGCGCCAGGGTACATATTCTACTATCCGCTTTGGCCTTTATGACCGGTTCAAATGGATGGTGGCCGGAGACCAGAGTAAGTCTGCCAGTGGAGAGCATTAATGATGGTGATGATTATTATAATGGGCTGACAAGGAGTGCAATAGAACCCACATTTGCTCAATTGCTAATGTGCTCTACTGCCGCTGGGATTCTCGGAGGCGCATTTGGAAATCCAAGTGATGTAGTCAATGTTCGAATGCAGAACGACGGCCAGCTACCCCCAGCCGATCGGCGTAATTACAGAAATGCAATTGACGGCATGGTACGGATATGTCGGGAGGAAAGTCCTCGTGTATTATTGAGAGGGCTTGGGTCAAGTACCAACCGGGCAGTCCTGATGACGGTGTCTCAGATGGCAAGCTACGATGTCTTCAAGGACATTTTTCTTGGTAGACTGGGTTGGAAAGAAGGACTTGCAACTCATTTTGCCACCAGTCTATTAGCAGTAAGTCGCTTTGGAGCCCAAAGACATTATTAACAGTGCTTTAGGGTCTCGTAGCCACCACCGTATGTGCTCCTCTAGATGTGGTCAAGACTAGGATCATGAGTGCCCATGCACACGATGGAAAACACCCTCTGAGAATCATGATCCACATGGTCAAGACAGAAGGCTTTGGGTCTCTCTTCCGCGGTTGGATGCCAGCATTTGTGCGACTTGGACCCCACACAATTGTGACTTTTATGGTTCTTGAGAGAATGAGAGAATGGCACACCCAATGGACAGCCCAAGCTAATCAGACCCTAGAAACCCTTTGACTTTATTTGTACACCTTCATCTCATTGTAGTATATCATTATTCTTGCTTCACTATTAGACCTCTCCCCCTCACCCACCCACGCTCCCCCCCTATAGCTTTTCATTTGCATCCACACCTCCCGCACCGAGTTTGAACCGTCTTGTAACCGCACGCGGAATCTCTTCTTCATGATGAGTTACCATAATAAGCGTCTGTTCTGGTCCCATATGGTTCTCTAGCCAAGTATTGACCTTGTGAATCATTCCAAGATCCAGTCCTTGGAATGGCTCGTCCCAAATAATAAGTTCTGGCTTTTTAACCTATTGGCCCATCACTTTAGATTGATGTTCAAAGACTATATAAAAAGATAGAAAGAAGAAGTAAATTCTTACCAACGACCGGACCAAGAGCACCAGACGCTGCTCACCAGTCGACATGTCCTGCAGCCGTCTGTGCTCCAGACCACTCGTCCCAAATTCACCAAACAATCGCTCGATTATCAATGTCTGTTCTTCAGACAATGAACGGGCCACAACCCCATCAAAGAAGCCAGTCCCGGCTGCTTCCAGAGCAGTCATCCGTTGGTTAAAATAGAGATGAATCTCTGGGCTCACAAGTCCCACACGGGCCTTGATGTCCCAGATCGACTCTCCTGTGCCTCTCTTGCGACCAAATAGCGAAAGATCATTTGAATATGCTTGGGGATGATCTCCTGTCAAGAATGACAGCAGAGTAGTCTTTCCTGACCCATTTGGGCCCAACAGAGCCCATCGATCGCCCTGACGAACAGTCCAAGATATATCATCGAGGATCTTGCGTTGATTGTAAATCACATTCACACTCTTGAGTTCCACCACAGGAGCACGTAAATCGCGGGTCTGTTCTTCTTTCGAGAGAGCTTCTTGACGGTAATTTTGCTTCTCTGCTGCTTCTTTTTCTGTCTGTGGAAGAATATGCTGCATATAATGTGCAGGGGTTCCATCCCAAACGATATTCATGTTATCCAGGCACACAACACGTGTAGCCCATTCAGGCATCTCGTCCTGTGGGCGCTGTACAAGTACGACTGGTGTGCCTCCAGGCTTGGTAGCCAGGACTTCCAAGGTGTCCAATAGCTTCTTACGGTGCTCGATATCCAATCCCACTTGGAACCAACAGTTAGTTAAAAGTTGTATATAGGCTATAAACCTTACTCAGTGGTTCATCCAGAATCAGGACTGCAGGGTTCCCTAGCAATGCTCGGGCAATTCGGGCACGTCGGGTCTGGCCATTCGACAGCTTCACAAATGATAGTGGCAGGAGATGGACCAAATCCAGCTTATTGGCCACCTCTTTAATCTTTGCATCTGATTTCTCTCTGCTCTTGAGATAATCTGCCAATGTCAGATCATTATCGGGATCACTAGGTACAAATATTATTAATTAGATGCACAATGTCCATCGATGCGCACTGCTGCATATACTTTACAGCACTATACCTGAAATTGAACCGTTCTTGATAGTAATGCTGGCCGTACGAGAACATGGCCGAGTTCTCTTGAAAGGACACCAGGTGGATCTTGTCTGACAAGGTGCCTTTAATGGATTCCAATAATGGCCATTTGGCTGCTCCTGTAGGTTTGATTGAATGTTGTCCTGCAAGTGCCTTTATAAATTAAAATAAGAGCTTTGTATTTGAAGAAGAAAAAAAAAAAGGGGGGGGGAGGGACGTGAAATATTTTGTGGCCCACCTCTGCCAGAGTAGTCTTTCCGGCATTAACTGGCCCAGTAATGACCAAGTGTTGGTTTTCGGGAATGTTCAATGAAAGATTCTTGAACACGGGATCCTTGATTCCAAAGCGATGGACATTTGCCTGATCAAATGTCACCAAGCTTTTTGTGCTTTGATGGCGAATAAATTGGCTACAAGCCAAGCCTTTTGCTCTAAATTGACGTGTTACTGTAAGCATAAAAGCTAGTTTGTATTAAAGAGGTTTGAATAGACAAAAAAGAAAAAGTATATAGACTCTAGATGCTTGGAGTAAAACCGATAGCCACCACATCCAAACAAGGCAACACTTTTTTTTTATAGATCCCGAAGGCCAATGCTGGCTTGTACACCCCATTATCAGTCGTGAGTCAGAGAACGTGTTACCATGTCTTCTTTTTTCTTTCTTTCTTTAATGTGAATATCTAGAATTCACAATTGAATTCATGGTGTTTGTATTTCTGCTTGGTAATTTACTGTTTGTGTATGTGTGTGTGTTATGCTAATTCTGTCAGAATCTCCTTTAATACTAGAAATCTTGGCTTTTAGGTAATCTTCAAGGTTGGTCTTGTTTTAATAGCCACGATGATTTTTGTGGAATGTAAAGATAATTAAACGTGGAGAAAAAGAGAATAGAATAAATATAATTTTATTCAAAATATTCTAGTAAGCAAAATACATTGAATTAATAAAGATCAAAGTATACTGGCTTTGCATGTAAGAGTATTACGCTCACTTGCTCGATATATAAAGTAAATTAGTGTATCGGACATTTAAAATTGCTATTAAATAAAGGTGGGATATTTTATCTGATAAAATATTAAGGTTTCGGACGGAATTACGATTAAATAGTTGACATACCTGCTATTTTAGCAGTAGGGTCAAATAAATCATTGTGTACTATCACTATTCATTTTTGATCAGTTGGCCAATACGACTAATGACATACTGAAACAAATAGTAGCAGTACACAATGATTTATTTGACCCTACTGCTAAAATAGCAGGTATGTCAACTATTTAATCGTAATTCCGTCCGAAACCTTAATATTTTATCAGATAAAATATCCCACCTTTATTTATTTTATCCCTTTTTTTTTTAAAAAAAAAAAGAATATATATTGCAGAATATGATTGGTTATATTATCCAATTGATCAAGAACAAATAGTAATATACACCATTATTTATGTTAATATTAAGGGTATACCGATCACTATAAAAGTGAGAATAAGCATCGTATTTTGTGTTTCTGCCTTTAGTAAAAAGCAGGAATCTTGACTCATCACTACAAATGACACTATCCCATCTCAGATTGGCTTTATTGAAGTAATTACCAAATGATAATTGCTTTTCCCCCCATCCACTTTGAAAGACTGCAACTTTTATAGACCTTGACAAAAATTCATGGTGAATCTACAAATAGTTTTCTGAATTGCAGATTTGGAGGTTGAATTGCCCATTGTGTCGTACAAAAATGATGTGAGATCTCCAAGTGTCGCTGAACAATCACTCTTCATTTCGTTGACTAGATTACATTACTCTCCCGCACATTTATAAGCTTGGTAGTTTCTTTGCGTTTCCTGGGAGACGTGCTTCCAGTATCTCTCCATCTTTTGGTTCTATAGACATTGTGTGTTTTGATGAGAAAAGCACTATAAAAAATAACAAGAATAAAATGTGGTATTGAATCTTTATTTTGTAGCGTTTTAATCACCATAGTTAGTGGTATGAGTCTGTCTTTAATAGACATCTAATTATTATTATTATTATTATTTTAAAAAAAGGGGGTTTACAATTGGCCAATCCATTATTATTTATAACATATTAAATATATGTTATGCCAAATGTAATTTTAAAGGTGGAAAAAGTGCCTATTCCAAGGAATCAACCATGGTCTGTGCGATATGAAGTGTCAGATCGCTATAAACATGGACATAATTATAAGCAATCGTTATCTAGAACCATGCACACCAAACATACCGGTTTGCCCAATATCTAAAATGACTCTTCATTGCAATGATCCACTCTGAAGCATAGGCGTCAATTACATTTTCAGACAAAACATAGTCTGTGCGACAATAATGGTTTCCGTCTCTGCCTGGAATGTGGCTGGACAACTCCATTTCCTTTTGTTTTATGTCACTCATTGGCTCACAATCTGTAGCCGAACTCTCGCTATCACTCCCACTCTCCTCCATACTACAGGTAAGCATATCTGGCAAAGGTTGGTCTACTAGCCAGATGTTGGAAGGCTCAATGGCTATATCAGAGCTGTTTGTAGGGTGCTTGGCTATATCTTCATCATCGACCCAAGTAGTCGAGACATTTATCTGTGTGGCTGGTTTGGGCTCTGCATTTATATAGCGCCAAAACGACCTTTTTGCTCTAGTGATCATTGGGCCTGCACCTGCAAATGAAGACCGAATTCCAAGATCAGGGATCTTGGGGATATTTACGGACAAGAGTGCTTTTCGCTGAGCACGCTGGATCTTGACTGGGTCTATTGTGGAATAATCGTCATTGATCATTGGCTCGAGGCGGTATCCTAGTGGATCAAAGGGATGAAAGATGTTGAATACTCGAGTACGCGATGGAGGCCGAAAATGCATATAGTCTAGTCCACGGAATATGAGGCCAGCCGCTAAAAATTCCAAAAGAAAGAAAGACACTTAATACAAGTCCATTTAAATTGCTTGGTTACCTATAGGACTTCCGCAGGTAAACAGGGATTTGATAGGAAAATCTAGCTTGGGAACCTTTACATCTGGCCGTGCACACACATATTTCTGGTCTTGGACTCCATCCCAAGGAGGCAATCCATCTTCAGGAAGCCATTGAGAAGATGCAATGTCATAGCCAGCTATGCCCCCGAGAGAGAACCCGACCATATGCACCTGGCCCTGGTTTTCCTTAAAGTCGGGATGGTCTGCCAAATGGTCGTTGTAAATCTTGTTGGATTGGTCACAAATGGTATCAATTATACATTGGTTATGGGGCTTGGTAAAGTCTAATCCAATTATCCCTGTCAGCAATGCCGGTTTTGATGGCTTAAACTATAGATATACTTTACAATACATGCAGTCCAATAGCCAATGGTTTGTTGCCAGTCGCACTTTGGGCACTGTGCTGAGCGAAGACTGGTCCATCTTGGTATCTACAAGTAGATGTACAACACTGTGCCATTCTTTATATATGTTGGTCAATACATGATGTGTCCATATATCTCAATGTCCTTACCTACGGGGACATATTTGACTCGCAGCCGATGGGTCGGAAATTGGGTTTGTAGCACTTCTTCGGTGTTCTTTTGCATAGTTGCAACTGAATAGGACTGAGGTTATTAAAGAGTACTTGCAACAAGGTAGATATTATTATTTTTACCATGATGCTCGATATTCCCGTTTTCTTCATATTGCTGACCCATTCCATGGATGAAGATGACAAGATGATCTGAATGACAGGTGTGAATGAGGGATTATGAAGCCAACAAAAAAATAAAATATAAAAAAAAGTACCAGAGATTGGCTCGAGAGGTATTTCGGTAATGATAGGAGGCGTAGTCATTGGGAGACAAACAATAAGACTGTGAAGATAGAAACTAAAAGGGAAAAGAAAAGGGTCAAGTATCTTGTATTAAAGACCTTTAGATCAACGTCACCAGTTCTCCCGCATTCATCCCAAAATAAAATAAAATAAAAATAAAAACATATAAAACGGTAATTCGGCTCGACTAGGAGTATTATTTTTGAGATACCTTGTAGGCTTATTTACTATAGTTATTATATCAGATCAAATCCACAGTCCAAATCTGCCACCAAGAAACAGACTGTATTCAATTCAACTATAGACAAAATATATCGATATTGAATGAATAAATAAAGGAGGTTGAACCAGATGAGCATCAAAAATGTGCTACCATGTGTCCTTGTTGAACATGATTACAAAAGTCTATACATCACACAAACCATTCAAATTTGACAATGAAGACAAAGAATGTGAAGAGTATCACCACTGTACTACGATGGACCAAAGATATTTGAGAGAAATAATTAGCCACAATCCAAACACAATATGTGCATTTTCCCTTTCAAAACCACTGTTCTTGGTGATTTAAAGCCCATTGATGTCTTTATTGGATTAGATTATTCCCAAAATACTCGGTATTGGTCCAATTGGAACACATTCATTGAATTGCCAGAAACACATCTTTCTCATCTTCAACCTAAAAGTGGAATTGTCCAATATACAACTTTATAATAAACTACCAAGATCTAGCCATAGTTCTGGTGACAAAATTGATGTGATTGAATACGAGAATTAATTATTTGCAATTGGCAAAAATAGATTCTGCAGATTGCCAGTACGTTGCAATGATCCTGACGCTTCAAGTAGCCATTAAGACCGAATCATTATTTTTAGCAAGTTCTTTAAAAAACAGGACAATGTAAATAGCCTAACAAGAATGTCAATTGGTCCAATTGGTCCAGAAATACAGCCGAGACCAGTTGCGCAGTATTCTAGTGACCAAAAGAAAAATGGCAGTATAAATATTTACCGCTATCTCTGACCAAATGGCTCTTGGTCTCTGTTTATTAAACGCATTGTAGATTGAAGCGATTATATAACAGGCTTGACAAGCCTTGCCGATAATTAAAAGTCTAGCCAAATCATTTTTTAATCTTTAAGAATGTACTTTACCCTCTACCTTTTTGAATGTAAGATGCGCTTTGTGTATATGTTGTCAGTCTTTCTAGAAGCATAATCAGACAGCCCCATCTCAAGAGAAACCCATTATATATATATATATTATTATTAATAATATTTTAATTATTTCGATTCACAT
The DNA here is from genome assembly GCA_022702545.1 of Phycomyces nitens. Classification (NCBI taxonomy): domain Eukaryota; kingdom Fungi; phylum Mucoromycota; class Mucoromycetes; order Mucorales; family Phycomycetaceae; genus Phycomyces; species Phycomyces nitens. The sequence continues at coordinate 1,731,175 of JAHRBC010000001.1, forward strand.
TTAATAATATACATCACATCCCAGAAAATAATATAAAGTCCTAATAATCCAAGGTCGTGTTTTTGTTTAAAAGAAATTAAATGATCCACAATTCATGACACTAATTGCAGTAAATGTTGAAAATGTTGAAAATGATGATGATTAGCTTTTTAAAACAAAGCAAACAAACTAAATTGCCCTACAGTATAATATGTGGATAGTAAGGTTGAAAGGGTAATATAGATAATTATAAGCACTATAATAATAGCGATTTAATTTGAATTGAGAGATTGCTGGTGAACAAGTGCACTGTAGGCACCGTTCAATTTGAGCAACTCCCAGTGTGTGCCTTGTTCAGCAACACGGCCATCCTTGACAACACAGATGAGATCGGCTCCTTGGATAGTAGACAGACGATGGGCAATGGTAATCGTAGTACGGCCACCTTCTTCCAAAATATTATCAATAGCAGCCTGGACAAGCTTCTCTGACTCTGAATCCAGAGCAGAAGTAGCCTCGTCCAAGAGCAGCAGGCGTGGTTTACGGATCAATGCACGAGCAATTGCAATACGCTGTTTCTGACCACCAGACAGTTGAGAACCCTTGTCACCAACCCGAGTGTCGTACCCTTGAGGTAGACCGCTAATAAAGTTGTGAATGTTGGCAGCACGACAAGCATCTTCAACCATGTCTTGGGTTACGGCCTTGGAATCATCGACACCAAAGCGAATGTTTTCGCCAATAGACATGTCAAACAAGATTGGCTCTTGGCCAACCAAGGCCATATGGCTGCGAAGATTACCAAGCGAATAGTTTTTGACATTGGTTTCATCAAAGCGGACAGTGCCAGAAACAGGATCATACCAGCGTTGCAGCATACCAATAGTAGTAGATTTACCACACCCAGAAGGACCAACAAGAGCAATGGTCTGACCAGCCTTTCCGGTAAGATTGAATTCACCGTTGAAGATGGAGATGTCAGGACGAGCAGGATAGCGGAAGGTGATGTTCTCAAATGAAATATCTCCAGAAACTTGGGATGCTGTGGGCTCAATTCCTTCCAGATCAGGGTCAATAGCAGGAACACGGTCAAGAATCTCTAGAGCTGAAATTGCAGAAAACTTGGCCTTGGCAAATGTGGCAGTAAATACACTGGCACGACCAACCTCTTGAGAGGTAAGCATGATAGTAAGTGTGGCAGTAAACATCTCGAGGAAGTTGACCTTGTTATCGACCATCAAGCGGATACCAGCATAAAAGGCAACAGCATAGGTAAACTGAGTAATTGCCTGCTGAAGGCCATAACCAATCGAGGATGTCAAGGCCTTGCGTTGAGCGAGCTTGTGAGGGCGTTCTGTGGCCTTGAAATACTTGTCTTCAAAATAAGATTGTTTGTTCAGGGCAGCAACTGTACGGATTTCTTTGATAGCTTCACCAGCAACCTCGCCACTCTGTTCATTGGCCTTTTTTGTCTTGTCTTCAAATCCACGGTGAATCTTGGACTCATAAGCAGTGGCGCCCATAATAAAAGGGGTCATGCAGCAGATAATTAGGGTCAGAATCCAGGTCTGAGAAAAGGCAATAGCAAGACCTTGTTTTTTTTAAAAAAAAGAAATTAATAAAAAGGTTGGCTAGACGGTTGTATACAATATAGCTTACCAGTGATTGCGGTTACAATGATCTGTGCAACATCGCCCCACGTCTTTGTAACCATTTCGTTTACATTTTTAGAGTCAATTGCTAATCTAGAGGTCAATGCACCAAGGCTGTTCTCTGGGCTGTCGTAAAATCCAATTTCTTGACGGATCATGGCTCGGAATATCATGCCACGGAATCGTTCTGTAAAGCGTTCACCGGCAATTTCAAAAAACACGTTTTGGGCAGAAAATCCAAAAAGTGCGCCGATACCAATGACAACGAAAAGGAATGCATAGAGGTTTGCGCCTTTGAAAGGTCCTGGAGCAATGTCTCCATCAAACGTGATTGTGGAAATAGTACGAGAAAAGACGAGGGCAAAACAAGGAAACACGGCTCCAGAAATTGCAGAACCACAGACACCAAGAGCCAACAGATGCCATTCAGGACGCATCATTTCAACCACTCTTCTTACAGGAGCAGATTGTTTCATGACAGCCTTTTTGTTTGCCTTTTCGTTTTTAAGTTTGAGTTCATAGGCATCAATGGAGATATTGGTGCTGATTCTAGAGAGTGCATTGGACTTTGGTCTTTCCAGGGGCATGCCAGACTCGATTTTGGCATCGTGTTCTCTCTTGAGTGCCAAGGTTTCTTGCTCCAAAAGAACTTGTTCATCGACATCTTCTTCAACCTTGCCAGATTGAGTAGTAGCAATTTGTTGCTTGGCAACGAGTTCAGAGTAAACGCCGCCAAGAGCAAGTAATTCATTGTGAGTACCCTGTTCGACAAGATCTCCTTGTTGCATAACAACAATTAGATCAGCATTGCGAATGGTAGACAGACGATGTGCAATGACAATTGTAGTACGATTAGCAGAGGCAGCATCCAAAGCCTTTTGGACCAGACGTTCAGATTGGGTATCAAGAGCGGAAGTAGCCTAGACACATGTTTTTTTTTGATGAATATGACAGTAAATACAACATAAATGTATCTATTACTTACTTCATCCAACAATAAGATTGAAGGGTTCTTTAGAATGGCACGGGCAATGGCAATTCGCTGTTTCTGTCCACCAGACAACATGCCGCCATGCTCGCCGACAAGAGTGTTGTATCCTTGGGGTAATTCAGAGATAAAAGAGTGACAATTGGCTTTTTTGCAGGCTTCGACCATTTCTTCCTTGGAGACATCTTTGTTGGTACCCATAAGTAAGTTCTGCCCGATGGTCATGTTAAATAACACGGGTTCCTGACTAACTACACCAATATGTGTACGTAACCATGCCACATTGTAAGACTTGAGATTCTGGCCATCGAGGAGAACCTGACCATTGATAGGATCATAGAAACGTTGGAGCAGCTGGACACTAGTAGATTTTCCGGAACCTGAAGGACCAACAAAGGCAACCGTTTGACCTGAACGGATCTTGAGATTGAGGCACTTGAGAATAGGGACATCAGGACGTGTTGGGTAGGTGAATTGAACATTTTTGAACTCAATTTCACCAACAACCTTTGGGGGTTGGATACCATCTGCTGAATCAGCATCGATATCTGGAATACGCTCGATTGTTTCAAAGATCTTGTAGGCAGCACCGCTTGCCGTTGTAATGGCGGCAAAATTTGGAGGCAGCTGCAAGAGAGCCATGGCACCCATTATCATGGCAAAGAAGACTACCATCACCATTGGACCGATCATTTCGCCACTCATTACAAGTTTTGCGCCATACCAGAAGGCGAGACCATATGTAGCAAAGAGGGTAAACATAAAAACGCCCATTCCGAGGCCAAAGATGAGACCGCGTCTGACACCGATTTCCTTTGCGTTCTTGAGTTTGGCATTGTAAAGATCAGAAAAACGGTTCTGGAGAGAGAATGCATATACGGTACGAATACCCGAAAACACTTGCTCTGCTATAGATCCGGCCTCAGCATAAGCAGTCTGGGACTTTAGTGTATATTTGGTGGTATAGTAACCCATTAGACCTCCAACAGCACCCATTAAAGGCATTGTGGCCAACATGATAAGGGCTAATTTCCAGCCGACAGCAAACGCGACGATAAAACCAATGACAAATTGGGCAATTGCTGATATAAACAAGCCAAATTTTTCAGAGATGCCTTCCTGGATCATTTGAGTGTCGACGGCCAAACGAGTGTTGAGAGAACCATCGCCGGCCTTGTCGAACCAGGCCATGTCTTGACGGAGGATGGCATGGACGTACATTTGACGTATTCTGCGTGCTTGGTTCTCGCCACTGAGGACCCAGAGAGCATTTGAGGTATATGAGATAACAAGAGCAGCAATTCCAATGTATACGAAATTCAGAATCATTCCCAAGGTAATGTCTAGAATTGAACCGTCATCGTCTTTTGAATTCTGAAGTTTTTTCAAGAAGAGGCCGAGAACAACGATGGTGAGGGGCTGTAGCAGACCAATGAGAAATGAGCAGAGAACAGCAACTGTGATCATGACTTTATCGAGGCCAGATGCGTATCGAAACATGGACCAAATTGCGGTTCTTGGTTCCTTTTTCTTCTTGGCTTTTGATTCATCCTTGAGGGTATCTTTTTCTGAAAGGCTTTCAGAGCGAAATTCAAGCTCTGAAATATCATGTTTCTCCTTCATTTCTAAAAATGTGGTGGTTGGTGGTTGTGGTGGTTGTGGTGCTGAGGATTATTACCGTGAACCGTCGAGGGCTGGTATTAATAAGAACACGAGTAGAAACGAATGTTGAACAGTTCAAGCGAGATATTTTCGGTAACGATAGATGAATGAATTATTTGGCAAGATTAGGATACTGGGTATTTATATAGTTTTCCGATTTCTGTTTTTGCCAAGCTGTAACTGACTCCTGGACCAATCAAGGATATTACCGAGCCAAAACGATTATAGAGAAATAGTCATTTGTGTTGATTTGGCTAACCCAGCCTTGATAGCTGTGAAACAAGACATAATCCCGCGTTTCTTGCCAGAACATAGTATAACCTATACATACTCTTTTTTTTTTTAAAAAAAAAGCCTTTTAGATATACTACACTATGTCTATGAGATTCATAGAATGAATAGTGATAAAACAATCTTTATGTATATGTATATCTTGCTAGTAATTGATTTTTCTTTGATTGAGATACCTAGAGTACAATCAGTAAAATAATCATTTATCCTGCTTTTTCTTTGTCGAAAACCCAGTAATGTCTAAAGGTCCGACTTTTGAAGCCCTTTTGACCCTAGTTAATATGAAATATACGTGTATTTGCAATGAATCAATTGGGTTCATTGTATCTTACCTAACCAATTAGTACTTAATTGGCTTGATCATTATATAAAAATCTGCCTATAAATAGAGAGGTTGGACAATGAGATGGCCACATGGAATATTTCAATTGATATCAAGCATGGTTAAATTAGCTTTTAACAATGATTCTGGATAATAATAATATGTATTAATATGATGAAGAGAAAGAATCAAACAAGATATATATATATATGTGCTATTTATACCATCATAATCTGCCCAATTCCATCTTTCTGGATTCTATAAAGTGCCCTGAATATTGAGATTCAGTGCTGCTGTACCCGAGTGATCTGTTCGATCATAAAAATGCAGTTTCTGATCTTGTTTCCTCTACCAAAACCCTAGTATACCATATCTCAGGCCAATCTAGAAACGGGAATAACGGGTGATACGCATAAAATGATTGAATCGACTGTTACACTGTTACATAGAGTCCAAAAAAGAATAACAAAAAACTGTCAAAGCTCTATTGCATCTCCATGACAGACTTTTGAGAAGCTGAGTTTGTGGCAATTTATATGGATCAGATTATTTTATAAACAACGTTCTTGGCCATGGAAGTTTAATTTGCTACAGAGCTCTTGGTGTTTTCATAGCTCTGTCTTGTAATTAACCGCATCTCAATATCAATTGTCTCTTGGCCAGGTTGTTATATATGTAATCAACAGCCATTTCTATACAATAACCAAAAAAATAAAAAATAAAAAACAACAACAACATTCGATCCCAGTGTACTACAGTGAACCCCAAGGTCGATTATATGTTACAGTTCATTCGGACACTTATGGGGGCGATTATATATCTCCAGTCCGTTTTCAGTGACGAATATTTCTTTATTGAGCGTTGCGTGCAAGCCAAAAAGTAACCCTCCTAAAACTTTAATTAGAACCTACTTAAAGGCTAAACAATATTTCCATACACATGTATCGACCAACATTATTTGCCAAGATCAATCGGAAGAACCTGGTTCTACAATACTATTCATTTGAATTGGACTGAATTCCTTACAACCCACTCTTTCTTTTGTAGTACCAAGACGGTCTACAATAAAAGGATTGTACAAGAGAATAAAAAAGCTCTCGACACTTTCAATTGATTATCTCCAATTGGTAGGTAGGTAGGTTTAAGGCCAACACATTTGCCTCTTATTATCATTTCTTTTCATTTTTATTAATTGAGAAATTAAATGTATTTCCGAGACTTCTCTTTCCAGAACAGAACAGGTACAAATGAATGCCTCTGCCCAAGACTTTTGGGTCCCACTTTACTATCTACTAGCTCCGTTCATGACAACCCATTGTGTAGACAGTCACGTCTGGTCTGTACCAGCACTAGTATTAATAATTCATTTCAGTGCCAGGTCGCGTCCCTTATTTATAGAAATTTGGCACACTTGTTGACCAACTTGTGGTATTTATACTATAACTACCATTAATGTCTATAAACAAAAGAAAAATTAGAAATTAGCCATAGTCATCATCCTTGATCTGACAGTTGTGCACCTTTGTACAGGCCTTAATAAACCTTGTCCTTAAACCCTTTTCGAGTATTTTTCGGGTTTTTTTTGAGCTAGATTGTACAAGCCACTATACTCGCTGTCACATTGTTCTCTGAAATGCAGGAAAATAAACGAAAAGTCACAATGAACCAAAAAAAGGACCTTTTTTTACCCACCTTTTCCTAATAGCTCGTCATGGCACCCATTAAGAAGGATGATTCCCCTCCTCAGTCACCTGTAGAAGAAGTCGAAGAAATGCTTGAAGATGATGTCGAAGTTGAAGAAGAAGAAAACTCTGAAGAGGAAATGGAAGAGGATAATGACATAATTGCCAGTGCAGACAAGGTCGAGATTGTAAGTGACACCGACAAACAAGACCAAGTTCCAAAAACAGTCAGCCATTCGGAAATCTTATTCTGAACATGTAGATTTCAGGCGCAAGCAGCGACCAGACCGCCATGACCTTTTGCTTCAAGGAAGAGGACCATACAATCGGAAACTCATTGAGACACATGATCAACAAAAAGTAAGCGCTTGTAGTATTTGACCAACAGGCCGAACCATGTTTTAATTGTCTTCATAAGCCCCGAAGTTGATCTTTGCGGTTACTCTATTCCTCACCCTTCCGAAGCCAAATTGCACCTCCGTATCCAGACTACAAGTAAGGATTTGTAGTGGAATGATCAGCGACTAATATTCTATTAGAGCGTACTACCGCAATAGACGCTCTCAAGAAGGGTCTCGAAGACCTGAATGACATGTGTGCTCATATTTTCCAGACATACGAAGAAGAACTTGCCAAGAAGGACTATGAAGTGTGGGAGGAAATACCATAGAGAATCATGGATTGAATGCATAGATAGAAACGAGAGAGAGAGAATGAGAGAATGAGAGCATGAGAGCATAAGTGGTTAATAAAACACATTGTAAATTTCACATATCTTTTGAAAGGTGTGCCAAGCTCACTTCTTGGCTACGTCACACATAATGTGGATTAACCAATGGGATGTTGCAACATCCCGTACCTTTCTTGCACCCGCTTCCTTTCTTCCATATTCCCTTTTTCGAGATGAAGCGATCGGTCTTCATTTTCTTCCTACTTCTCCAGTGCGTTTTCTCGGTATATGGACAAGCAGACGTGAAAAAAGATAAACTCTTGAAACTCGCAAAGGAGAACAATGGACTTGTCAAGTTAAACAGCAAGACCTACAGTCAATTCACAGAAGGAAAACGAAACTATGGACTCGTTGTACTATTAACCGCCCTTAATGACCGCTTCCAATGCATTCCATGCCGGTATGCACTTTTTAATCATTGTTGATTTTCCTCACTTACGCGTGAGATTCTTGGTTTAGTGAATTTGATTCCGAGTACAAGTTGGTTGCCTCGAGCTTCCAAAAGACCCAAGATCCCAGTCGTGTTTTCTTTGGTTATCTGGACTTTGAGGACGGACAGGCTATTTACCAGCAGGTTAGCCTTGAAAAACATAGGGCTGCGAGTCAATTGAGTCTTAACACTTGCGCTTGTCTTAGCTTGGGCTCCAAACCGCACCCAATGTGTTTTACTATCCCCCATCCAAGGCCAGTGCAAAAAGAGAGCCAGAACGCTACGATTTATCAAAGAGGTATGGTTGAAGCCATGATCCGAGATGAGATATTTACAAATACGCAGTGGATTCTTGGCAGAGACTTTTGCCAGCTTCTTGTCACGTCAGATCAATGCTCCCGTCCCGGTTAACCGCCCTATTGATTACTTCAAAGTGGGAATGAAGGCTCTTACGGGTGTTGGTATCGTGGCTGCATTGAAGTTGCTCTACCCTTACTTTGGATTTATCCTCAAGCACAAGAACACCTGGGCTGCTATCTCGATTGTAAGGATTCAAGATAGATAAGATATATACATGCACTTATGCAAAATGCATAGATTACTATCTTGATCATGACTTCTGGTCATATGTGGAACCGTATCCGTAACCCTCCATACGTTATGCCTGGCAAAAATGGACAGATCAACTATGTCGCTTCAGGGTAAGTACAGCAAATTATGATTGAAAGGGTTCTAATAAATTGGTTTTGTGAATCAGTTTCCAGCAACAGTTGGGAATGGAGTCTCAGATTGTGGCATCTATTTGTAAGTATTGGAATTGATGGTAGAAATGAGGTCTAATATTTTATTAGATGGTGTGTTGGCGTTCTCTGTCTTGTCTCTGGTTTATGCTGTACCTTCTTTTGATGACAAGTTCCGTCAACGCATTGGTGTTTATATTTGGACAACTGCAATCATTGTCGTATTTAGCTGTTTGTTGAACCTGTTTAAGCTCAAGAACGCTGCTTATCCATACAAGATGCTCTTTTAACCAATAGAGAAAATAAAGAAGTACAGATGGCCAATTCTATAGTAATGAGAATGAGAATTTATATATGTTTTTTTTTCTGGAAAATATATAGTATAATTGAATGATCCAATGAATATCTATTACAGTACTAGTGAGAGATAACGAGCGAGAGGAGAGAAATATAGAGGTGGAGAGAGATATGGTGTTTGGATAAGAGGGTATCTGTGCACTTTGCTACAGCTTCACGTTCTTGGTCTTCTTTTCGTCTTTTTCTTCTTCTTCATCTTCCTCGTCATCTTCATCTTCATCATCCTCTTCCTCTTCCTCATCATCATCAAAATCGCTGCCAAAATCGAAATCGCTATCCTCAAAGTCATCTTCCTTGATATGAGAAAGGTCCTCGCCCATTTCAAGTTTTCTCAAGTAGGATCTTCGCTGGCGCAGTGTCATTCTTGCCAATAATCTCTCGAGCTCAATCTCTTCCTTGATAGTCGAGGCATCGGTCTTGATTTCACTCTTACTGTAATGATGATCAATTTCTGCTGGTTAGTCTATTGCCCTGGCTCTCTTATTTTAAATCAAAAAAAAAAAACTTACTCGACAATGATTTCTTTGCTTTCTGTACATTTTGCGCATACTTTCTTGGCGGTTGCGCAGTTATTGCAAAGAACATGGTAGGCTTCCTTGATTGTCTTTTCTTGACAGCAAGTACTAATTTTTTTTAAGAAAAAAAGTTAATGAGCTATAATTCCAGTAGATCTGACTTGATCAACACTTGCCATTTCTTTACTGCTGTCAATGGCTTGTACTTTCTGTACTTCTTGCGCCACATGATTACATCTGTACAACGCTGACACAATCCGTAAACTGGCAATCCGTTGATTTCCTTTGTCTTTTTGGAATTCTTGTTGGGCTTCCAGCTGGTTGTGTTTTGATGCTTCTGGCCCTTTTTAGAGTTGTTCCCCTTTCGGAATGTCGATTTGCTTTCATAGGTTGACATGCTGATTTTACTTGTAAAACAAAAAAAAAAGAGAGAGGAAAAAGACCAAGGTAAAAAAAGACGTTCCCGACCATCTTCTCGGTATCAGCCACATCAGGAAACGCAGTACTCTTGGAGCGGGACAAGAATAATGGAGTTGGTCTGTGTAAAGCTTGCACCACACAAAAACCGGGTGCATAAAACACAGAATCTTGAGAGGTACAAAAAAGAATGATGGCTCTGTGGTTTACTTTATATCTCTAGGTCCCAAAGTAAGAGAAAGATATACTAGATTATTGATACATGAATTGTTTATTTAGAAAAAATAAGTTGAAACAAAAACTAATGTGATTTAGATCATCTTCTTTTCTGAGCTCTCTTGTGTGAGCTTCCATCATCGCTTTCTCTAGATATAGATCTTGATCTCTTTCTCTTTTTATAGTCTGACTGCTCTTGTTTTGATGATTTCGAAACATAGTTTGAATGCGATGGAGGTGTGATGTCACGCTCACGCTCACGCTTGCGGCTATAGTCTTTGTCCCAGGGGTTCCTGTCGTTATATTCGCTACTATCTTTGCCATTATTCGATTGAGCAAGGTATCTAATGGTGCGCTCCTTGATCTCATATCGTTTGCCTTCTGGGCGGGGGTCTCTAGGGTGATGAGGTATGACTTTGATTATTGAAGAGAGTATTGACTCTGGCTCATCAGTACTGGCCAAATCCAATCGGCTCTGAAGAGTATCATAGATCTCTGTAATGGCAAATACGGTCTCCTGTATTTTGGATGAACTGCGAGAAACATTTGTGTCTTTTACATCAGGATCTAGGACAACAATGACTTCTTCTTTCTGTAGGCGAGGTACATAATTATCAGACTTTGGATAGATCTTTCCATCTTCATTCATATCCAAGCACATATTTGTAAAGTCAAATGTGCTGTAGAATTTGAGGAATCCAATCAATAGGTCGGCATGGTATGTAGGCAAGTCTGGTTTAATTTCTTGTGGTTTGTGGGTCTGTTGATTGTATTAGGACTTTGAAGACAGCAAAAGACATGGGAAGAGTTACCTTTAAGTATGCAACAATCAGACAAATGATGGTGTAGCTTGCAAACCCACAGTTCTTTGAAGACATTAGCTCAAATGAGCGTATATTCTCAAACTTTGACGACGAAAAGGCGTGCTTGAGAATTAGGAACAATGGCTTGAGTTCAGGGAACTCTGCGAGCCATTTGACAGTGCGGTCAGAACTGAAGCATGGGTTATTGACAGTGATGTCCAGAGATGTACCAAGCTGTCTATCATCAATGGTCAGCACTGGAATCTGTTTAATACAAAAAAAAAGGATGAGTATTTGCAGACTGAATAGAGCGGCTGGCTTACACGCGCAGAGCGAACAAACAGCAATTCGTTCCAAGTGTAGGATCTCTGCATCAGCTCTTTTCTAATACGGCCAAGAACTCTTCTTGCATCACCAGAGTCCTGATATGTTGTTACATTAATGTCGACATCGCTTTATTTAACAAAAAATCATTGTGAGTTGCCCTGTGGTTTTGTATCCCTAGAAATATATACCTTCCGGGCAAAAGAAGGCCAGTAACATAAGACCCAAATGGTTGTAATTCGGTGTCTCGATAGTAAGCAGATGCAACAGCACTCTTGACCGTCTTTATAAGCATCTCTCGGTCCTTTTGTTCGCGCTTTGTGGGAGCAATATACTTTGTGAATGAAAGGATCTCCTTGGAGAGTCTGTTATTATGTCAGTACTTGTGTGACTCTGCGATGTCTAAGGATGTGAGATGAAGAGGTAGATAAGGGAAAGTTGGTATTTACCTCTCTCTCTTGTCTTTAATGCTAAGGATCTCATTATTAGCCCAAGGTGAAGTAGACATTTTGAATGATCGATGCCCAAACACACACACACACACGATGGATTCAAATTACAAAAGTATAAATTAAATAAAGTCACGTGATGTAACTTTTTGTATGTGGAATAGTAACAAAAAAAAAAGAATAGCAAAAACGATTGATAAAACCAATTGTTTCATGCTAAAGGTACTTTAACATCATACCAATACACATACACATACACATTATTTTGATGCTTTAAAGAAACAACTAGGTCAATGTCAATATAGTTGGCATAAATGACGTACTCGGATAATGAAAATCCACATTCTGGGAATAGGAAAGGAACCAAAGATTTCTTTTTCTTTTTTTGCTTTAATTAAAGACCAATCCATTTCTGCCCTGAGAATCTTTAATTCTCGTGTATGCCCTCAAGATTATGACAGATTTAAAAATGTGGTTGGGCAATAAAGTAGCCAATTCCAATTAGATTACTTGGTTGTGTTTATCTAATAAATGATTATCATGAATTGGCTTCTTGAGAGTGCTGGAATAATAAGTTGCAAATATCTGTATAGTCAGCATGACCTGTGAATGATGAAAAGCACCTTTGTATTCCTGTGACGTACTTGCGTTTCAAGAGGTTGATATCATGTGACCAGCACACTACACACACACATACACACACACAAAAAAACGAGTAATCCACCAGACAGCCTTTGTATCTTCTCACGCAACCGCTTTATTATGAAACTACAATTATGCCCACTGTATCTGTGGGCCTTTTGGCTAATCACACAAGCAGTGGCAACCGTCCACAAGCCAGGATACTGTGCAATGTATGGAAATTGTCCCGATACAAGATACACCACCCTTCCATGTGTGTCTGATGAACCTGCTAAACAACCCACTGGCGCATTCCAACAACAATTGATAAACACATGCGGTGCTGAGTTTGCCTCGAGTGCAGCATGCTGTAACGAAGAACAGCTTAATGACCTTATTGAACAAGTCAAGCGAGCAGAACCTATAATGTCCTCTTGTCCTGCATGCTGGAAAAACTTTCTGTCCTTCTGGTGCACATTTACGTGTTCTCCTAACCAATCTACCATGGTCAACATTACCACTAGCAGAGACGGCCTGGTCACCCAAGCCGATTACTGGGTGGGCGATGGCTTTGGCTCCCAGTTCTACGACAGTTGCAAGGATATTAAATTTGGAGCAAGCAATGGATATGCGATGGACTTTATTGGAGGCGGTGCCCAAAACTGGCATGACATGGTTACTTACATGGGAATGAAGCGTCCATCACTTGGAAGCCCTTTCCAGATTGATTTTCCTGTTGGTGAGCCAACAGACGGAATGGAGCTCAACAATGCAAAGGGCCGCGATTGCAATGACCCCGATCTGGCCTACAAGTGCTCATGTGTAGACTGTGAAAAGCTGTGCCCAGTATTGCCACCAACTCCCGGAGAAGTCCCAAAATGCACAATAGGCCTATTGTCTTGTTGGAGCTTTAGTATGGTCCTCATCTATGCATTTATTCTTATTCTATCCTTGGGCGCCTTATTGCGCCAAAACCACAAATTACAAACACTATTTGAGAGTTGGGGGGCATCTCTGTGGAACAGGGGTGGATCGGGTGGAGTCTATGAACGTCTGGCAATGGAAGATGGCAACGAAGACGAAGAGAACGAGAGACTCCTGGACCCTGACACTGAGCTTAACCGGTATTGGCTCAATGGCAAGCTTCAGAGCTGGTTTTATTACCAAGGCCTCGTGTGTGCCCGCAATCCTTATACAGTCATCATCCTCAGTCTATTAGCAGTTACCCTGTGTTCTTTGGGGTGGCAGAAATTTGCACTCGAGAGAGATCCTGTTCATCTCTGGGTCGCACCTTCCTCAACCGCACTTGCCCAAAAGACTCATTTTGATACCAACTTTTCACCCTTTTATCGCACCACCCAGATATTCCTTGTCAGTGAATCTGACGAAATATTGACATCAGCACGTCTAGAGAGTCTGTTTGCACTAGAGGACTCTATCAAGGAAGCCCAGACCGAAACAGGCCACTACACATTCCAAGATGTGTGTTTCCGCCCTACTGGTGACGTTTGCATTCTCCAGTCAGTTACAGGCTACTGGGGAGGTGACGTTAATGCCTTTGATCCAGAGAGTTTTGAAGAAGACCTTGAACTTTGCACATCCCAGCCATCCCTATGTCTCCCAGAATTCCAGCTGCCCCTCAAGCCCCAAATGGTGCTCGGTGGATATGAAGGCCAGGAATATCTAAAGGCCAAAGCAATGATTGTAACTTTTGTCTTGCAAAACTCCCTTGACCCTGTTGAGACTGCTAAATCCGAGGAATGGGAACGTTTCATTCTTCGTACCATTCTGTCCAATGTAAATGCCCAACCTGAATGGGAGGGTGTCAATATTAGTTACTCAACCGAAAGTTCTCTCGAGACCGAACTCAACAAGTCCAGTAACACCGATGCAACCACTGTTTTACTGAGTTATCTGGTCATGTTCCTTTATGCCTCAATTGCCCTGGGAAGGTTCACATCTTTGAACCCACGACGTCTTGTGGTCGACTCAAAGTTTAGTCTGGCCATCTGTGGTATTCTTATCGTCTTGTTCTCTGTCTCGAGTGCTGTGGGTATATTCTCGTTGACCGGCAAAAAGATCACTCTTATCATTGCCGAGGTCATTCCTTTCCTTGTGCTTGCTGTGGGTGTAGACAATATCTTTATACTCTGCCACGAATACGAGCGTCGTCTGCAGCTCAAGACTGAGGAGTCAATTGAAGAGAGGGCTGCAAAGACCCTGGGAAAGATGGGACCAAGTATCCTGTTGAGTTCCCTTAGCGAGACAATTGCATTTGGACTTGGTACCTTGGTTACCATGCCCGCCGTCAGTAGTTTTGCCATTGTGGCCTCCTTGGCTGTATTTGTAGACTTTGTATTGCAAGTAACCTGCTTTGTATCCTGCATGGTTCTCGATGCCCGTCGAACAGAGGTATGTAAAACCCAGTTTCTGAAAACAAAAACAAAAAAAGGCAACAGTCCATTGATACAACCTACTCTGATATAGAGCAAACGCATCGACTGTATACCGTGTATCAGCGTAAATGCCCCAGAAACTCTTGAAAAAGAAGGGTGGCTCGAATGGTTCACAAACAATTACTATGTGCCCGTAATTCTGCATCCCAAAGCACGCTACCCAATATGTCTTTCCTTCCTTGGTCTGTTTATGTTTTGTTTGGCATTAGTACCCCAGCTACCACTCGGCCTTGACCAACGGATTGCTCTGCCTTCTGACTCTTACCTCGTAAACTACTTTGATGACCTGAGCAATTACTTTAATGTCGGGCCACCTGTATACTTTGTTGTTCAAGGAAACCTGACCGATAAAGTCGTACAAAAGAAGGTCTGTGGTAGATTCTCGACATGCAACGAACATTCTATAGCAAATGTGTTGGAACAAGAACGCAAACGACCAGAGACGTCGTTCATTGGAGAGCCAACAAGTGTGTGGATCGATGATTTCCTCTACTGGTTAAGCCCAAACCTTGGCTGTTGTCGTTTCAAGAAGACTTCTATTCAGAAACAATCACCTGTTAAACTGTCTCTAATGTCATCCTTTGAGAAACCCCAACGGGAGATGTGCGGAGAATGGGACGATGAAGATTCCTGTGAAGACTGCAAGGCAGATTGGAAGGCAAATATGGACACTCTTCCAGAAGGAGAGCAATTTATGGAGCTGTATGATCTGTGGATTTCACGAGTTCCTGACGAGAGCTGTCCTCTGGCTGGCAAGGCTGCTTATGGAGATGCTATTGTAGCCAGTCCTGACAAGGTTTCTATCGAGACTTCTCATTTCCGAACCTTCCACACTCCCTTAAGAACCCAGGAAGATTTTATTGAAGCCTATGGATCTGCTCGCCGTATTGCAAAGGATCTCCAAGATGAGCTTGGCCTAGAGGTCTACCCGTACTCTGTTTTTTACATCTTCTTTGAGCAGTATACATACATCGTTACCATGGCCGTCCAATTGCTCACCCTTGCTATACTTTCGATTTTTGTGGTGACAAGCACACTATTGGGAAGCATAAGGTCCGGACTCTTGGTTATGTTGGTGGTAATAATGATTCTGGTGGATGTTATCGGTGTGATGACTATCTGGGGTATCAGTTTGAACGCAGTCAGTCTGGTCAATCTGGTAATCTGCGTGGGAATTAGCGTGGAATTCTGCTGCCATATTGCTCGTGGGTTTATGGTGTCTCGAGGTACACTGGAAGAAAGAGCAGGCAAGAGTATGGTTGACGTTGGCAGTTCAGTAAGTTGTTTGACAATTGTTTGTTTATGTGTGTCTGTGTGTACTCGCACAAGCTCAAATGGCTCATGAAATCTCGATAGGTCTTTTGTGGTATCACCCTGACCAAGTTTGCTGGCATTGTCGTGTTGGCTTTTACACGATCCAAGATTTTCGAGGTGTACTACTTCCGAATGTGTAAGCTATAAAAAATATATATATGGTTTAGTTGTAATTTTTTTTAACTCACGTATGATGAAATGCATGTGTGTTTCTGTGTCTCCAATTAGATTTATTGATTGTTATCTTTGGTGCTCTTCATGGCTTGGTGCTTCTTCCAGTGTTACTCAGTGTGGCGGGCGGAGAAGGCATGGGCATGGCGTCTGATTTTGATGAGGATGGGTTCGAGTGGTCTGCCGGGTCGCCTTCGTGGCCTAGACTAGGTGGCAACCACCAAAATTTATTAGCAGATGATAATGCAAGCCTTGACCAGGTTCTGATCACAGATATGCCCGAGGTGGGTCGATTGGACAGCACCCGGTCCGTTCTGGCCGATGCTTCTTAACGTACTCTCTTTTTTATTTTATTTTGCGAGCTGCTGTATATTCTTTAATGGCTTAGTAAAGAAGAAACATCAGTAATCCTAATCTTTATATATATATTTTTTAAATATCCTCAACATAACCCCTCTTTTTTGTTTTAATGAAAAATACAGTACATACACTTCTTGATCTTGATGATAAAGAAAAAAAAAGTGCCCCTCTTGATTCCTACTTTTATGGTATAGAATAAAGATTGAAAATCCGATCTAATGAAGTAGTTCCCGGGTCGAACTGTAATTACCTTGACTGGTTACTAAGGGTGGGGTGTTGGCAAACAGAGAAAAAAAAAGATGAATTGGTAGAGGCTAATAGAGGACATTGACCAAGATGTGTTGTCAAGGATGATTTTCTGTCTTGCAAAAAAAAATGTGGAGTTTGATATCATCAAAGCACATCAAAGCACACAGATACATATTGATTTATTTATTTATTTATGTATTTATTTATATATTATTGAATGTCCAAAAGGTGGTCTGTTGCCATGGAGATAAAAATAGCTTATTTTTTTATTGTGGTTGCCAAGCAATAGTGTTCCTGGATTTATCTCGAGTGATCCATCATCGCACGCCATATACACATATATATATATAATGTATAAATTAGAGGGCCTTCAATCTCTTCTTTGAATATCATTACACTCCTTTACGGGGGATATAGATAAAGGAGAGTTAAAGAGAGCAAGAGATGAAAAAGAGATGGAAAGAGGAGAGTAGAGAGGAGAGGAGAGGGGGGAACACCATGCCCAAAATGCATGGGCACGGGCGTGGTCCGAAATAAGGAGTGGCGGCGGATATTGATTGGCAACCCCCTTGTTTTTTCTTTTTTTTTTAGGCTTCGCGTGTTCCTCTTTCTTTACTTTCCCTTTCTGCATAACTCACTTTCTTCCTCTCTCATTTGTTCTCCAGTATTTTATATGGATCATATTGTTGTCATGGCTACCTCTCCACCGATCGCTTTAACTCCAGCCGAAGAAGACCTTGCGTGGACCAAACTTGGGCCACTTGATCTGGCCAAGACCGCCGAAGGAGAGTGTCACGGGATCTTACCAATAGGAGGAAGCCTACCAGTAGACGACTTGACCTCTTCTATTTCTTCGTGCACGTCAGATCCTGTTCTGCGGTGGATTATGTCCTTTCCACTCGGTCTACCCCTTATGAAAGACGACGTTTTCTTTGCTCCACCCCACACCTTCAACATCCATGATGCGGACGACGCCATATCTCTGTCTTCCTCCGACTCAGACTCCCACAAATCACCCTCTCCTGACTTGTCTCCTCTTACATCTCCGTCGAGCTTCTTGTACCACGAACCCTTGTTTGACGGCATTGAAGACCTGCTGAGCCGCAAGCGTTATGAAGAAGAACCAACCTCAAAGCCACCTAGACAAGGTCGTTGTCGTCGGGTCAGCACCCAATCAATCGATCTCGACTGGCTTGCACTTTTGCATGATTTTCACGAAGACGAAGATGAAGACGATATGCCTTTTAACCACAAGAGCGTAGAACAAAAGATGCATAATCTTCAGCTGTCTGACTCTGACGACGAGGGCGAAGAGAGCGACTACTGTCTCAAGGCACAGTCTCCTCAGCGACGACGAAAGCGTGCTCGGACAGGCTCATTTGCACCACGCTATCGAAAGTATCAGAAGCAAAAGAAGGATCGGGTGGGCAGTGAAGAGCCAGTAGAACCCTTGGTGATTGACCAAGAAAAGACCTTGTTCGAACAACTGACGGCCGCCAATATTGATTGGTGTCGCTACTGTGGCACAACCGAAGGTGTGAACTGGCGTCCTGGACCATGGGGCAAGCGCACACTCTGCAAGTAAGTTTTTTCTTTTTCTTGTTAATCTATTATGATCTTGCATTTGACCAACTTTATATTGTCTACTAGTAAACATGGATGTGACTACAAGGGATATGGTCTTGCCAGCCGACTTCCTCGTCTTGATCTCTCTGCATTTTCAAATGAGACCCTCCAGGACAGGACCCGCCCAATTGTCCAGCAATTCTGCACTGCCTGTCAGAACCCTACCCAAACCCACAATTTACTTGTACCATGTGAAGGTGGTTGTTCAAGGGCTTATCACCTCACATGTCACCCTCTTATCACACCCTCTGGTTGGTATTGCAGTGATGTCTGTAAAGACAATCGACGACGCAACAAAGTTGGTAAGTCAAGTCTATAGCTTTTTTCTTTCTTTTTGATTGTCTGTTTCTTATTAACTTTATTACAGTTGTCGACCTGCCACGGAAACATCTACCACTCATGCGACTACAAAAGCAACCTCTTGAAAAGACACTTTTTGACCAAGATGAGCCAGCGTCACCTTTATAATGTGTGCTAAATCAAACAAAAACAAAAAAACCCTCCTCCCCCTCCATATATTCTCTCTCTCTTGTCTGTTTTATTCGACCATTCATTAACTTTCATACCAATCATACGTACAAATGCATTATCTAAATATCTCTTACACTCTACATACAACCCCCTCCCATCTACCTCATCTGTTTCATCCAATCAATAACATGCATACACATTTATAAATATATACATATAAATACATATATATACATATACATATACATATATATATATAATATTATTATTATTATATAGAGATTGTCTCTGCTTGGCGGCATTTGAAATTGTATACGATCAACTTGTTGTTTGCGCTTAAAAAATATCTATATTTTCAGACTTGTTCAGAACATTTTCATCCAACAATGTGTAAGGATCTACTTGCTCCGTACAATCATCATGGCTCATCATAACCCCTAGCAAACCGTACAATGAGTGATGCCGTGGCTGTCCACGGTCGAGATCCCCAACACCTCATTGAAAAGATTATCCGCGAACGCATCTACGATTCCCTCTATTGGAAAGAACATTGCTTTGGATTGTCTGGTAATACTCGTATATTTGCAAACCCACCTTTTTTGTTTATCAAACCTAACAAATAAACATCCAAAGCTGCGACATTGATGGACAAGGCTGTTGAACTGACGGCGGTTGGTGGACAGTATGGAAACCAGCAACCGACAGAGTTCCTTTGTCTGGTACTCAAGATGCTTCAGCTGCAACCAGAAAAGGAGATTGTGGTTGAGCTGATCAAACAAGAAGGCTTCAAGTAAGCCCCATATAAATGTTTAGAAAGCGTGCCGAATTTGAAATTTTGACGAGTATATAGGTATCTGCGTGCTCTGGGTGTCTTTTATTTGAGACTGGTCGGTCGGTCCAAGGAGATCTATCAATATTTGGAACCATTGCTGAATGACTATCGAAAATTACGAGTACGCCAAGGAGGTATATATAAAAAGAGAGAGTGGATAATGGGATGGAAATCTGACCGAGAATATTAAATGGAGAATGTTGACCGTTTTGTATAGATGGATTTATACTTTCGTATATGGATGTGTTTGTGGACCAGTTGTTGAGGGAAGAACGTGTCTGTGATGTAATCTTGCCACGACTGGTTGCGCGTCATATTCTAGAAGAGAATGATGAGCTAGATGTGCGTGTGAGTGCATTGGAAGACGATCTTGAAGATAAAGAGGAACAAGAGCGTAGTCCAGGACGTAGGAGTCGCAGTACAAGCAGAAGCAGAAGCCGGAGCCGAGGCCGGAGCCGAAGCAGAAGTAGAAGCAGAGGCAGAGGCCGAAGCAGAGACAGTAGCAATAGAACTGATTCGAGTCGTAGTCGCAGCAGCACCCCTGTACGAAGACGACAATACAGATCACCCAGCCGCAGCAGTAGTAGTAGCCGTAGCCGTAGCCGTAGCCGCTAAATATCGCTTTCTGGAAAGCATATGTATAGAAGAAATTGAATGTTGTATAATAAACAATACAAAAATATGCACATTGATATTTTATTATTATTTATTATTATTATTTATTTACACCATAATTAAATCAGATATAATATATAGTTAGGCCAAGGCGCCCATAGGGTCATAGGCAGGAAGTACGGATGGCTCGGTGTCAAGGATAGCAACAAGGTCCTTGGAAACAGCGCTCTTCTCCAACACAACCTGGTAAAGCTTATATTTAATGTTCTGTGTTCTACTAGAACGATGATTTTCTGCGTCTTACCTGATAGACAAATTCAGAGAACCATGTGTCGGTCATGATCCAGTAGCCCTTGTCACCCGTATCAGGGCCCCTTTTTTTAAGAAAGGGAAAAAAAAGTGTTACAGACTGTTTTGGCCATGTTCGTCATAACTTACCATGAGTTCTCTACTCTCCAGCGAATAGGCTGGCCATCCTTGTCCAAGTGGACACCCGTAAACACCATGGCATGTGTCATCATGCTCTCGCCATAGAGCAAGCGCTGTTCCTTGGTCAGTCCAAACGAGAGATTAAAGGCAGTGCTATAGTCGTAGATCTTGTCATCCATGGTGGCATACTTGGAGCTGCTGAATTGGCCTAGGAGGAGTGGGAGGGGAAGTTTTTAGAATAGATTGGATTGATTGGATTGAATAATCAAATGAATATACAACTTACCAACGTCACAGCCAAACCAGACTGGCTTGCCTGACCTGAGAACCTCTGCGGCAAGACGTTTCATGTTTCTGACCGTGGTGTTGACGTATCGGATCGGCTGACCACCGACCACATTACCAAGACGTGCAACGGTATACAGACGAGAGTAGGTATTGCGGGGGTCATTGATCAATGACATGGTCTCACCAATCTAATAACACCTTGAGTCAATTGCAAAGATAAAGGGCCAGCAAATTGACTTACGGGATAAGCAACGACCTCCTTGAAAAATGTCTTTGGGGTCAATCCTGACAGGGACACAACCTTGCCTTCCTTATCATTGATCTCCCAATCAAACTTGGATGGGGGCTCGCCAAGGAAGATAACAAGGATACGGTAGATGTCCTGCATCATCTCTTCCTTGATTACTCTGACAATGCTGGCAGACACACCAGTCTGAAGAGCCTCACGGATCTGGACTGCATATTCTCTCAGCTTGACCTGGACAAGCCAGTTGAGGCGAGAAGATGAAGACGATGCAAAGGTCTCTGGATAGACTGACTTTGGAGCAACACCGTACTTTTGGACAATGTTGACCAGCATATCCCACTGACCACCATCATTGACAGGGGTCTGGAGAAGGTACTGGACAACACGGTCATCAATGTCAGTCTCAGCCAATTCAATCATCTGCTCCAAGAACCAATTGGCCTTTTCAAGTTTGTCTAGAGACGCGTAAAATAAGCCATTTATTTGTATTGATCAAATCAACGTACCATAAAAGAACAAGAAGTTCTGGGACAGCTCAAAGTCATCATTGAGTTTGTACTTCTTGATGACAGCCAGACGCATGACATTGGTACCTATAACAACAGTCTTTAGATATCATAAACACAAGCGATATTACTTACCAGCAAATAACCAGCATCTGCCTGATGACTTTTGGTTTGTAATCTGAGCCTCAGAAGGCACCTTTACGTTGAAGACGTGGTTATCTTTGAGGACAGCACGGTGGTTGTAGATGACGTCTCTGTAGTCGTTGTTGACTACGGCGTTGAGGGCAAACTGGTTCTTACGATCACTCCAAAAGTGATTAGAATACTTTTCCAGACTGCGGCTTGTCAGGCTCTCGGATCCAAGGGTGGATGAACCAAGGGTGGACGAATCAAGGTTCAGGTTGGCCATCTTATCGGCCAGCGAAGATGAAGAGCAGGAAGAGGCAGATGGATGCTTTTCATCGTACTCGAGTTCTTTGGAAGGCTGGGATCCCATGGTGAAAGATAAGGAAAAGAAGTGTGTGTGAGAGCGTGTGTGTGGATTTGAAAATTGGGATGGACGCGTTGCTTTATAGAGACTGGTGAATCTAGGTCAGGCGACCATAAATTATAAAGAAAGGGAAGTTTTGTCTTAATTTGTAAAGGGGTTTCAAACCAAGCAAAATTTACTCATTGGTGTTTATTTCATTTCATCATTTTTAACTATTAAAAGGCCTCCGTTGGTTCGGAGATTCTGCCAAATGTAAATCTTTAATGGAAGCAACAAAATGATAAGGAAAACAAGCGAGACAAAGAGAATCCAGGGTCTGGCTGGTATTGCTGATATCCCTGCTGGTAACTAGGACTATAACGGGGATTATGCTCAAGTGATTCGGCAAGGAAGGAAGGGGCAGGAGAGAACAAGAACTGAGGGCGATAGGATGTTGGTGAATGATCTAGGCTACTATCAGTGCTCTGGCAATCACTGTCCTGACCAGCACCATTATTATTGTTATCATCATTGTCTTCGTCTTCGTCTACTTCGGAACGGCACGATACGGGTGTAAATCCTCGTTCACGAAGAAGTTCATGAGTCCACATTAAATATAGACCCTCGTCATTATCATCTGGCCCAACTGTGGTAGTAAAGCTAGATGGCCGTCCGAGATTCAGATGGCTCTCATGGGCACCATAGGCACCATAGGCACCATAGGCACCATAGGCATGGTCAGTATCTACATCGATCCAGAGGGCAGTTAATATAGAGAGACCTGAATGGATGTGCATTTCTGCGCTCCAATACAAAAAGATGCAGGGGAAAGTAGATGGGATGTATTATTACCAAGGTACGGTGGAGTGGACAATACAGAGCCATAGTGGGCATTGATCTTGTTTGAAGATTCTATTGTGGGTGAGTGCTGGTAGCATTGGATGTTATTTACCTCTTGGACTGGATATACTCATCGAGGAAGATGTGGGTGTTGATATGCCATTGATTGACTGGGATGTTTAGGGTAAGACAGATGGATCAAATAGTTGTAGAAATAACTTGCCTTGTAATTGTTGGCAATAGGCATGGAAGGGGTCATTTTGAAGAAAGAAAGTAGAAAAGATTAATAATATTCTGCCGTGTCTCTGCCCCCCTCCCTTTACATCCTTCCCCTTCTTTTTATCTCTTGTAGAACACAGTCCCATTAGACTTGTCTTGTATTATTAAAAGAAAAAAACAACTTTATATTAAATCTCTTGTCAAATTGGAATCTAGTCTGGACATACGTTATAATCTTCAATCGAATTAAAGACAACTGGCCCAACTAGACCTGAAAAATGTCTTGGCTGGCTATCGGCCTTCATCTCAATCAAACAAATGCTTCTTGGATATTTGGTCCATCAGTCTAATATTATCAAAGAACAGTTGGCATTGGATCACCTGTCTCGGCATTTGACCTTTATTGAATGCATGTTCCAAATGATAGGCTCACATCTATGCTTCTCCCGATGTCCAAAGAGACCTCAGCACTATCATCTGCCAAGGTCTATACTTATCACAACCCCCATTGACCGATAGCAGTAATTTCATTGCACATAATTTTGTATTCATTATTTCTGGCTCGCATTGTCAGCTTCCTGATCCACAGCTTCTTTAATGTCCACACACACACATATATATATATACAGACACACAGACACACAGACACACAAAAATATATACATAGATCAATTCCACTCTAATTGCTTTTCTTGTTTGTTTGTATTTTTTTATGTATAAGTTGTGTTGTTGTTGTTTTTTTTTATGCCTGGGCAAGTGTCTCCTTGGCCTTTTGCTTGATATCGCCGTAACAGTGCTTGCAGAGATGGTGAAGAAGCTTGCTGTTGCCGCATGCAGGGCACCCAACCACATTTTCCTTTGTAGGTAGGCCTTTGTTGGAGGCTCTCATGCGCTTCTTTGAGTGAGATGTCTTCTTCTTGGGTGCAGCCCACAAGAAAGGCTCCAGCCACACTGGTACTTGGAATGTTGAGCGTGTTACATTCTCTCCGGATGAACCAATCGACAGCGCGCCAAAGCGTACCGTCTGGATCTGGGTCCACTGACGAGTAAGGGCAAATGGCCTGGCGATGATGGACATTTGGGTAAAAGATGCTGCCAAAGTGTTGTTGACCAAAGCCACCTTGAGCCCTTTGTTCCCCCCCTAACCCTTGCGCACCAAAAAATGTCCTGGAATCAAAGTCACAGTGCACCATTTTGCTTCTTTTTTTGCTTTTTTTTGGGAGCTGTCAATCCCGACCTGTAGTCTATATTTTTTTTGCTCTCCTTCTCTTTCTCTTTTTGTATCATATATATACACTGCTTAATATGAGCAAAAAAGAAGCTTCAGTCTCGGTTGGGGAACCAGCAACAATCCGATCCAACGTAATGTAAATTGAGTCTATCTTGTCATTGACATTTACTCGACTTGAACATGTATATAAAAAAGGACTTTATTTTATATCCTTGCATATATACATATACATACATGCATATATATATATACATACATGCATATATATATATATATATTTAGCCCACCAACTCTAATCGACCTTTAATGTCCATGGTAAATATAGCCACTGTCCATTCCCAACAAGGTCACCCAAAAGGTGGCTGCTGGATCACCAAACATTGGCCAACCAATGAACTCATCGTACGAAAACCAATGGATGCTTTCGGAAGAACATCGTGTTCCTGCACGTAAACAGTTTGAAGAACCCAAAGAAGATGCTGCTAAACCAAAGGACCTTTCCAAGAAACCAAAAGAATCGCTCGAAGCACCTAGAAAGTCTCAGAAAGACATGACCAAGGCCGAACGTCGATTGATGCAGGAACAGCAGCGTATGGAGAAGCAGCAAAGGCTCAATGCCGGTCTGCCAAAATCTGCCAAAAAGGCAGCCGAAATAGAACCCAAGAAACCTGTGGCTCCTGCTGCAGTCCAGGAAGATAAGACCAAAAAGACCCAAAAGACCCAAAAGATCCAAGAGAACGATGTTCCCTGGTTGCTCCATCTCGATACACCCAAACGCCCAGACAGCAGCACACTCGACCTTCATCCTGCCGTCTTGACCCTAGGATTGTACTTTTCTGAATTCAAGATTGTTGGCTCCAATGCACGCTGTGTGGCCATGCTAGAGACATTCTCAAAGGCAAGTAGTTTGACTAGTAAAAAGCATGTTGCTCATGTTGCTCATGTCGTCAATCTTGCAGGTTATTGAAGAACACAGACCTCCATCAGATGCCACATTTTCTCGTCACATTCAAAAGCACCTGGATCCTCAGATTGCATATCTCTTGAGCACACGCCCCATGTCTCTCAGTATGCGTGAATGTATCCGGTGGTTGAAGAAGGAGATGTCGGATATCGTTGAAGAAGACCCCCCTCTTTCTGATGACGATGTAAGCAAACAAGAAAGAATGCCCTGAAAGACATTGATTAACCAAAACCTTGGAAAAATATCCAGGCCAGACATAGACTTATGGATCGTATTGAGCACTTTATCCGCGAGAGAATCACGATGGCTGATCGTCTGATTGTGCAATATGGTCTGCAAAAGATCCAGGATGGTGAGGTGATCTTGACCTATGGAAAGTCTTCTGTAGTAGAGAGTTTGTTGCTGGAAGCAAAGAAAAAGGGAATTGAATTCAAGGTGATTGTGGTGGATAGTCGACCTCTATTTGAGGGCAAGCATCTCACTCGTCGCTTGGTGGCGGCAGGGATTGATTGCTCATATCACTTGTTGTCGAGTGTGTATGTTGCCCTGAGATCGGTTACAAAGGTGCTGATGGGTGCACATGCCTTGTTGAACAACGGTGCAGTCTATTCGCGTATTGGCAGTGCAATGGTTGCAATGGCTGCTAGTGATAAACAAATACCAGTTATGATCTGTTGCGAAACCTACAAGTTTGTCAATCGCACACAGGTCGATTCTTTTGTTATGAATGAGATTGGAAACCCTGATGCTCTTGTCAACACAAAGCCAATCTACAATGCAAACCATCTTGACCAGCCTAGCTCAGACACTTCTGTCCTTACCTCATGGCGAGAACAGCCCAACCTAAGATTACTCAATCTCTTGTATGATGTCACACCCTCAAAGTACATTACGCTTGTTGTAACTGAAGTAGGCTTGATTCCCTGCACATCTGCACCTGTCATTTGGCGTGAATACAAGTAAGTCGTTGTATGCAATCCTAAAGACCAGCAAACTAATGTTTTGTCTTTAAAAGCGAGGAGTTTGGCAAGAGAGAATAAGCTCTAATAGAATAAATACTCAGAAATAAACAAATCAAAAGAAAAAAGAAGCACGACTACAACACATATCTAGACAACAAAAAAGACTGTATATACATTTATCATATTAATATAAAACAAAGCCACAGAATAGAAAATGTATAATTATAAACTACTGCTTGTCAGCCGAATAAACTAGGCCAATTTCCTTGCGCCATTGATCCATGGAGCGTACTTGGCCAAGAGAATCTTCCCAAGACATGTATTCGCATTGCTTCTTGCCAGAAAGAACGGCCTTTGCTACAGCCTCTGCTTCAAAAGTAAAGAGATTTGTCTGGTCGAGAACAATGGGTGTAATCACAGCAGGCTTGCCGTGTTCGGCTACCTCAATCTGAGTAGGGCCCAATACAGCCAGGTCAGGGCGCCACAGGTTTGGTACGCGCAATGTGCCCTTTGTTCCCACTACTTCGACACTGCAGTCTGCATCGGCAAACACGCCTACAAACAACTGGGCACCAACCTTGTTCTCAAATCCAACTGAAGCCATGGCCCATTCATCGACCTGAGTATCGGCCTGGACATTTCCAACACCCTTGAGAACTGTGGGGTGGAGAGGAGGAGAGCCTTGAGCAGCACCGGCAATCAAGCGGGCCCAGGAAAGAGGGTCTAGAGAGATGATGATTGATAAGGAATTGCCCTTTTTTTAAAATATTAGGATCATGTACTTACATCCACCAATGTCCATAAGGGCACCGCCGCCAAGCTCATTACGCCAGAGACGGGATGAGGGTCCAAGCGAATATCCCTCGAAAGAGAAACTGGCCTTGATAAGCTTAACTTGGCCAACCACACCTTGTTTGATCATCTCGGCTGCCTTGATGGTCTGGGGATGGCAGCGGTACATGTAGGCCTCCATCAAAAACACGTCGTTCTCCTTGGCAGCATCAAGGATCAATTGGACTTCCCGTTCATTCATGGCCATTGGCTTCTCAACAAGCATGTGCTTCTTGGCCTTGGCAGTCCTGATGGCTAGCTCACAGTGCTGGGGATGGGGAGTGGCAATATAGACAATGTCAACATTGGGGTCGGCCAGCAGGGCATCATAGGTGCCATAACAAGCATCCTGGGGGACTCCAAAGGGCTTTCCAAATGCCTGGGCCGAGGCATCAGATCTGCTGCCAATTGCGACAAGGACATTGAGAGGAGACTGCTTGAGCCCATTGGCAAATGTGGTGGCGATATTTCCTGTACCAAGGATACCCCAGCGAAGAGACATTGTGATGATTGAATAGAAAAGAGGGAATAATTACGATTGAACGGGATATTTTATAAGTCGGGGCGGGTGTTGTAATACTTTTTTTTTAAAAAGAGAGAGAACCTGGGAAGATTACATCAGCTTCCCCAGGGCCCGCTGTACCACATACATAACAAAAAGGGTGCAAAGATAAATAAGCCTTTATATATATATATATATTTCAAGATATCGTTGATGATTGAAATAAAGCAAAGCTGCCCAAGGTTATTTTGTAGCCACTGGTTGTAGATGGTTTGTTGTGTTTAGTGGGCTCTGGTACAATGTGTAGGATACTGAATAGTGGACCTTGTGAGATGACTAGAGTAGAGATGCCATGAATCCAATGTAGACCAGAGTTGTTCATAAAGGTTTTTTATTCATGATTGATGTTTGTCTAGAAGCTGCCTTTAAGCACTATTTGGTGCTTTTGTAGTGTTTAAGATATAAACCCACAAGTTGACCTTAAATACAATAATTGGTATTTAAAAGTCCCAACTGGACTACATTATTAGTGACCGGATAGCTCGTCTATCTGTAAGCCAACGGCGGTCTATAAAGGGATGAATTCGTATATGAGTGGAATTAACGGTGTCTGGGTTGCTTTGTCGAAGATGGTGTCTTGCAGAGATTGATGTCGGCATTCGTGCCTTGGCGTAGGCCGAGGTGCGGAGGTTGCTAAGTACTGGGGTACTGCCCGAGGGTAGCAATACAGCAGGGAAAACTCAGAGCATCAGATCAGCTGTAAGGTGGCACATCGGAGAAGTATTCTTCAGCTACTGCCATTCTGTACGGGAACTCCCCCTTTTGCATTTTTTTTTATTCACAATTAAAAAAGGTTGAAGACAAGAGAAATAAAGCGCTTTTTTTCCTTATTGTTTTTTTTTAATATAAAGTGGTATACGCATATTAGGATGCAAGTGGAATGACAGGAATAGAATAAATAACGCGGGAACTATAAGTTACTTTTGCCCGTTTCCTTTCTTAATCAACCACTGCAGTGTGGTATCGATATTGACCTGGTTCTTGGCAGAGATTGAGTAGCAGGATACTTCTCTGTTGGTTATCAACTTGAGTTGTCTATTTGCCATTGGTTATTAAAAAAGCAACAAGTCTTTAACAATCTAATATACTCACAAGACATCAACCAGCTGCTCGGCAGTCAAGGCATCGGGAAGATCGTTCTTGTTGCCCAGGACCAATACCGGAATATTAGCCAACTGGGGCTTCTCCAACAGACTCTTGAGTTCGTTGTGTGCTATCTCGAGTTTATCGTGGTCGGCCGCATCAACCACAAAGCTGCCCACAAGCAAAAAAAGCCAAATAAAAGGGTCAATACATTATCTACAATCCAGCCAGCCACACTCACACAATCGAATTGACTCCTCTACAGTATCTCTCCCACATGCTTCTGAACCGGGGTTGTCCTCCAATATCCCAGAGCTTCATCGTCACATTGCCCTTTGTTACTTTGCGCATGTTGAAACCCACGGTGGGAATGGAATCCTCGATAAATTGTCCCGACTAATGAAAAACAGGAAATTGCTTGAGAGGATGCACTGACATGCCGGTGTTTTCCTTGTTGTTTTTTTTTTCTTTTCTTTTCTGTTTGGATCTGTTGGTTGCTTGATTGACTTACTGCAATTACGTTTACTAGAGTAGTCTTTCCACTGTTTTGAAGGCCGACTAATGTCAGCTCCATTTCAGTCTGCCATCCAAAGAGAAGAACATAAAGATAAGTTTTAGGGCTTGTCTAGGGGAGCGTAATGATAAACCTTGAAAAAGAGACTACGGAGCCAGTCAAGAAGAGACTGGAGAATGCTGGCCATGTCCGTTTTTCTTTTAGTTTTGGTTTTGGTTTTGGTTGTTAGGGATGCAAAAAGAGAAAGAGATTTATAAAGAGGAAGAAACAATAAAAAATAAAATAAAGTGTGTATTTAGAAAAATAAGGGGCCGATTCGATTTGTTTGGCAATCGAAACAATATCGGACACACAAAAAGAATGGCAATATTTAAAGAAAGATATAATAACCATATTACACACACCAATTTGGGTCTACAATCACCCTTTTTTTCTACTGCTATTTGACCTGCTCTTGGTTTATCTTTCACAGGCCAGAATAATTGAACTTTAGAATGTAATACCAATCTTTGTACACGTCACATCATGCGATAAAATCCATTTCAACTGAGATCGCCGTCATCCATTTCTAGACGATCTCCTTTACAACATCGAATGTTTCAATTTGTATTGATTTCTAACCCGTCCCTCTTGCGTCACTCGTCTATTGTAATAGTCCCAAGACAGATCAATCCAAATATGTGTATATTGTATTACAACAAATATATTTATTTTAATATTTTAAATAAGTACTCTTGCCAAAATATCGTCTAATTCCAAACCCTCTTGTACATTATCAATAAGGGGGGAGGGCAGAAATCCCAACCCATTATAAACAACCACGTAGAATTTGTAGGAAATTCAGACTGAATTTATTCTTTTGTATTTTGTATTTTTTTTTGAATTTGTACAATTTAGATGTATAGAAATACAAACCCAGAAACATGGATTGAGTGGTGTAGTGGGATCTGATTGGCCTCTTTATTGATAGACCAATCAAGAGCTCCCAGACCTACAAAATTATCTTTATGTCTCCTAATCCAAAAGATTCGCCTTTTCTGCTTTTTCTTTTCTTTCTTTACACACAACCATGAACTCTTCGGGAACAGACAACGTCAAGGACCAGATCAAGGACATCATCGAGGCTCCAAAGCAGTTTGCCAAGGACGGTATTCAATTTATCAACCGTTGCAAGAAGCCTGATCAGAAAGGTATATATATATATATATATGAATGTACAGACGCGTATATTGATATACTTTTGGTATCTATAGAATTCTTAAAGATTACCCAGGCAGTTGGCATGGGTTTTGCTGCTCTTGGTGCTCTGGGCTACATTGTCAAGGTAAAGTGTTGGGATTTGAAGGATTCCTACAGACAGACATACTCATCATCCAAACAGCTCATTCACATTCCCATCAACAACATCCTCGTCGGTGCTGCATAAAACGACGAGTCCTAAACATTGTCTTTATTGATCTCCTTTATCTCTGTTCATACCATCCTCAACTTTACTAATTCAAGCCTTATTGCTTTCTGTCCTGTAAAGAAAATACTACTAATAATAATAATAATCATGATAATAATAATAAATCCAACAGTTGTATAAACCAGCTAGGTAAATGCATTTGAAGAGTTGAATAAGAGTGTATGTCCAGATATACATTTATATGCACATGTATATAGATGAGATGTTAAGTATAAGAGAGATGCGTTTTTTGTTTGCGTGTCTAGGATAAATGAAGTAGATTATGTATTGTTCTTTTTCTTTCTTTTTGCTTAATGAGCATCAGCACGGTGAGAAATGTACTCAATGGCCTGCTTGGCAGTCTTGATCTCATCAGCTTCTTTATCAGGAATCTCTACCGAGAATTCCTCCTCAATAGCCATAACAACCTCGACGGTATCCAAACTGTCCAAACCGAGATCCTTGACAAAGTGAGCATCGAGGCCAACCTACAGATTTTATATAGCAAATAATAATTGAGTATCCATGGACCCAACATATATATATATATTTCATTTGTTTATTACCTTTGTTTGGTCAACCTTGTCAAAGCCCTGGAGAATGTTCAGGATGCGAGACTCGATATCAGAGTTGGAGAGACCGGCACCGGCAGAGTAGAAGCGGGAAGCGACACGGGGAGCAGTGTTGCAGAGAGAGGCAGCCTTGGCGACGTTGAAGAGAAGAGTGGGGCGGAACATATTTTTTTTTGGTTATTGCAAGTTAAAAAGGGAAACGGAGAGAAAAGGAGGTCCACCCTTTTGTGTTTATTAAGCCAGGGGCATACCGTATAAGCCACATCTTTGAATTGACTTTGTGTGACTATTCATCCATTACTGACAATTCAAAATGGAGTAGTATTCAACAATACGTTTGCAGGCACCATTATCTACACAGGAAGCCTGTAAAGACAATCGCGCTTTAACTCCATTATATATGATTGGAAGCCATCTCTGTCATGCCAGCCAATAGAAATCCCTACCCCACATCCTCAAAATGGACTCCCTTCCTTTTGAAAGGGCAGTCCCGCAACAAAGCAGTGAGAGATCAACCCTAAAGCCAGAATTAAAACCCAGACCAAAATCCAGTGCAGAATATAGAGAGACTCTAATTAGTCTTGATGTTCAAGATGGTTGTTGTTGTTATTAGCAAACAGCAATTGGATGCCGTGTATTCAATGTAATTTCCAATAGACTTGGCTGTGAATCAAAGTAACGATTCACTAGATTGTCTTTAAATCTGTATAGTTTACTGACTAGAGCTTACAAGAAATGTATTCATGAGCATTGATGCTTTTATAGTTTAGAATAGAATTTAGGAGTATGCTTCTGACTCAAAACTACGAGTCTAGTATTATTGTTATTGTTATTAAAAATGGTTTCCTTGCCCTTGATTTGCAGGGCATTAATCAAACTGAATTGATCAACTGTTTCCAGGCTAAAAGAGCTTTATTCTTTGCTTTGATTCAAAATCATGCTTTTTGGAAGCATTCCTCATGGTTTCAAGATTAGAAAACCTCACAATAACCACTGTAGGTTTGGCATGCTTTCCAAGAGCAAACATAAAAGACTTTTTTTTGTATTCTTGGTTCAGGAATACCATTGGAAAATCATTAATAGTAAAAAAAGGGCATAGACAAGTATTTAATTTTCTTTGAACAAAAAAAAAGAAAAAAAAAGAAATTTTGCCAATTTTGAACGGCTTCTTTACAGGACATCTTTGATAATTCAAAACAAAAAAAAGCGACTTGCTGCTAATATACATCTACATCCTTTGTACCTTGAAAAGTCATTATCTTAAAGGGCTGCTCATGTCCTTGGACAGTGCCTACAAGCCACCACCCATGTGACTTGCAGCCAATTCACCCAATCATTAGGACTGCAAAACTTTTCTAAAGACATACATCGTTGGTGATCGCAATAAGAAGGCGCTCAGGGCTGGCGGCTTGTTTTTTTCTTTCTCTTTCCATTGCCATGCAGCTTTTCGTCAAGTCTCTTGCGGGTAACACCCTCGCCCTCGATGTCACCTCTTCCACCTCGGTCGAGAGTGTCAAGGCCATGATTGCCGCTCGTGAAGGTACGAATACCCCCTTGCTTGGTTGTCAAGAACACAACAAACACCAACATTGAGAATATGAAAATATCGACAAAATACGCATTTCCAACATTATCATTACTATTTTATTTTTTATTTTTTATTTTTTTTGGAAAATCCTAAAATTTCCTTTTTCGACAATTTATTTAGGCATCGATGCTGGTTTCCAGTGCCTTTCCTTCGCCGGCAAGTCCCTCCAGGACTCCCAGGCCCTTGAGCTCTACGGTGTCCAGGACAACTCTACCCTCCACCTCAACTGCGAATTGTTGGGTGGTGCCAAGAAGAGAAAGAAGAAGACCTACACTACTCCCAAGAAGATCAAGCACAAGAGAAAGAAGGTCAAGATGGCCATCCTCAAGTTCTACAAGGTTGACCAGTCTGGCAAGATCACCCGTCTCCGTCGTGAGTGCCCCAGCGCCACCTGCGGTGCTGGTGTCTTCATGGCCTGGCACACTGACCGTCAGTACTGCGGCAAGTGCCACTTGACTTATGTCTTCCAAAAGGTATGATTATTTGAATGTTCAATGATGCAGTTTACTAAAGGGGGTGTTGGTGTTGTATAGGAGGAGGCATAAATCTGTGTGCGCGTAAAGCTTTCCCAGGTGTCTGACTCGATTGATTATAATGATAATTATTATTATAATTAATTGGATATTTGCATAATAAACTCTATATATTTTGCATCAATCAATATTTTAGTGTTTCAATTCAATTTTTTTTCTTTTTCTTTTTTTTTTAAAAAAAAATTGGCTAGTCACATCATGGAGTATTCTGGAAAGTTATTATTGGGAACCCATTAAAATCAATCGTGAACTCCAAAAATCCTTTTTCTTTTTGCTTTACTGTCAATTAACCTCTTTTACGTGTTATAAATCATCATGTCTGATACTGTTAACCAAGCTTTGGCTGAAAAGGAACTTGGAAACCAAGCCTACAAGAAGCGTCAGTTTGACGAAGCATTGGGCCACTATGACAAGGCCTGGTCTTTGGATAACACCAATATCACCTTTCTCACAAACAAGGCTGGTAAGCTTTAATCATGTTGGGCTACAATAAACGTGGGCTCTTTTGTTGTTGTTGTTGTTTATTAAAGTATTGTTTAGCTGTGCTTTTCGAACAGGAAAAGTACCAAGAGTGCATCAAGGTGTGCCAGGAAGCCGTTGACCGTGGACGCGAGTTGAGAGCTGACTATAAATTGATTGCCAGGTAATAAGAGAGCGAGTGAGAGAAGAAGAAGAAAAATCAAAAAAAAAAAGAGATGATTAGATCTAATCCTCATTCCATCATCACCAATCTCTTTAAAACCAAAAGAGCTCTTCAGCGCATCGGTAATGCTTATGCCAAGCAAGACAACTATGACGAAGCCATCAAATTCTATGGCAAGTCTCTTACTGAGCACCGCACACCCGACACTCTCCAGAGACTCCGTGATACTGAGAAGCTAAAGAAGGAAAAGGAAAAGGCTGCCTACTACAACCCCGAGTTGGCAGACAAGGCAAGAGAGGCTGGTAACGCTCTCTTTAAGCAGAGCAAGTGGCCCGAAGCCATTGAGCAGTACACAGAGTCTATCAAGCGCAATGAGAAGGATGCCAGACCTTACTCTAACCGTGCTGCCTGCTACCTCAAGTTGTTGGCTATCAATGAAGCTCAGAAGGATGCTGATAAATGCATTGAATTGGACCCCGAGTTTGGTAAGTCTGATAAATGTGTACAAGTGAAACGAATCAAAACTGATGCATGAATATAATTTACTAGTTCGTGGCTACATTCGCAAGGCTTCGGTTGAGTTTGCCAAGAAGGAGTATGATACTGCGATAGAAACCTTGAAGGAGGCACAGTTGCATGATAAGGATGGCAAATGTAGCCGTGAAATCCAGCAGCAGTTGGCCAAGGCATATCAGGCCATGAGCCCATCTTATGGAGCCAGTGGCGAGTCTCAGGAAGAGATCCTTAAGAGAGCATCACAGGATCCTGAAATCCAGGTAAATTAAGCATACAAAAAGGGTGTGCCAGCCGTTTGTTAACCATGAATGATATTTGTGTCTGCAGCGTATCTTGTCCGACCCTATTATGCAGCAGATTCTCCAGCAAATGCAGCAGGACCCCAAGGCTGCCCAGGAGCATCTCAAGAACCCCCAGGTCGCTGCCAACATCCGTAAATTGATGGCAGCAGGTGTTTTGCGTATGGGATAAATGCATAAATGTATTTAGCACTTTTTATATATATATATACATATATTTGTTTATGAATATTTTCCTCAATGGTTTCAAAATGGCCACTAGTTAGTTATCATGTACATTGATCGTCAAAAGGACAGTGCAATCAAGTGAATGAGGGGGGGGGAATTGTATGTAGGCCATAAATACTATTATATATATATATATAAAAATATATATAAATATATAAAAAGGTGTGTAGCCATAGAATTACAAATGGTGGCACTTTGGAACGATTAATTTTTGGTTGGACAGCTTGGCAATTGTGAGAATATCACATTTCATTCATTTGGCCTGTGAGACATTCATCAAGCATATCATAATGTTCGGCAATCGAGACAAGGAGTACAAGTAAATAAACTGATGAAACTTGCCACCCCACTTGATGACCAGAACTGATCTGTGCCACGCCAATAATGGTCCCGGCTCATAAATGAATTTCAAATGTAAGCATGAGCTGTACATATATATATATATACATATATACATTCCAGATCTTTTTGATGGCCAAAGCATAGCTTAATATTGTCCCAATCTCATAATTTTTTTTTAAAAAGAATATAAAGTAACAAGAAGAAGAAGAAAAAAGGTATAAAGAATAGTAATAATAATAGTAATATAATAAAAGATTAAAAGAAACGAACAGAATAATAGTAATAGTAAAAGCTAAAATAAACAAGAGACTGAGATGCTAACATAGTATTTTTAGACCCGTCTTTCGGGAGACTGCCAGAGCCAATCTCGGACAGCATGGTCTCTCTCGCCATCTTGTACCTGGCCCTGGCTCTGGCCTTGGACCTGGCCCTGGGGTGGAGGTGGGGGTGGCAAAGGGGAAGAGTAGATGTCTCTCTCCCAAGTAGGACTGACGGGCGAACCCAAAGGACTGGTCATACCTCGACGCTGGATAGGATGTGCACCCTGGGAACGATTGGTCTGAGGGGAGCTTGACCTGCTTGGATCCTCATAGGTGGTCCGCTCATCCAGTCCATATGCCTGCCTAAAGTCATCTACGGATGGTTGACCGACAGTAGTACTGACACCCCCGACTGTACGCTGTGATCGATTGACAAGATCATGGAGGGGAATCTCGGTTGGGGTATAGGAACGGTTGGAATATTCTGCGGTAGAAAGGACCGGGGAAGTAGGTCCATTTCCCCCAGCCTTGACAGGATAACGCTTGACATTCGAAGGGTCAACCATGGCAAAACTGATCGACTGGTCTGAATAAGGCACGTCAATCACCACACTGCGTCCCCCAGGAGGTGAAAGAGGTCTGGCAGAAGCACCAGGGGAACCAACAATGTTGTCATCTACTGCTGTCGATTGGGGATAATCGACAGCAACAGGTGCCATTGGACGCATATATCCTCCCTTGGCCTGAGGATTAAACTGCTGTGGGTCGAGCCCGTTATTCTTGTCGACATTATTATTGTTGGCCATGAATGTGCTGATGCGTCCACTGACACGACTGTTGGTGCCATTAAGTGCCTCTTCTTGCTTGGAATTCTCTGTAAATCTGTATTCAGAGTCCTCGCCATTCTTTGAAGAGTTGTTGGTGTTGAACTGACGACGGGGATGGAAGATGGAGATGAAGAGTAGCCAGACAAAAATGGTACAGATATTGGCATTGACAATCAAGGCATCTATACCAAACTTGCTTAGATTGATCACCTTGGCAGTCGTTAAGCCGTCAACACATATGATGACAAATGAAAGCCCATAGCTAAAGAGGCTGGTGGTAAGAAGGAAGTTCATGTCTCTAAAGTAGTTCAACTTGGATATCACAGTTGCATTATTGTTGGTTCTGGTAGCCAGACCAATCATTCTAGAGAACCGGAAATGAGATCGGACACCCAGCAGAGCCGTGAGAATTACTAGAGGAAAATAATAATCGAATATTGCTTTAGCGGGGGTGTGGATCGATATGAAAGCCGTTACCTTCAAGTCCATAAGCCAGCTGAGGTACAATTTCACTGTAGAATTCATCTCCTCGGTACACCCATTGCAAAATAGGGAACAAGGCCATGCTGAGAAGAGCCCTGATGAGGTAAAAATCATTGGAGTAAAAATAAAATTGTAAATCAAATGAAGTAACACATGAATATCAACGATATTAATAACCACCTTACCATAGAATGTAAAACCTGAATTCAAAGGAGGTCATGAAGCTCTTCTTTGCAACAGCATTGGAGAGGTAGTTCCAGAAACATTGCATCAAAAAGAATACGCCAGTGTGAAATGAGAATGTAACACACTCCACATAGTCCATGGCCTATGAAAATATTTTAGTGACACGGCACTAAAAAGGGAGAGTGGGACAATTCTATAGAGAACAAATAAGCGATTGGATTTGTCTTTACCGGAATCGAATCTCTGTGTGATTGCGTCCATTGACTGAATGGCTTGGATATAATGGAGCCATTAGGCATCGCAGAGAAGCCTTCCTTGTACTTGATCCACGTCGATAGCACGTCTATCAAGATATTAGACCCTGCCCAGATGAAAATACAAAGGTTCACTTACCCCAGATAGTTTGGGTAGTCATCATTAGAAGCAAAATTACGGTGAGGATACTTCGCAGCTCTCCAGAGAGAATCTTTGAGGGATAAAGACACTTGAATTTATCATTTCCCCATATACTATAGAGAAGGTATGTTGTAATATACACACTCGCAGTAGCGCGCTCTAAAAAGAATGGTCCAAAAACAAGACGATTAATTTCCAGGACAATATGCTGCTATTCAAATCTACCCAGATAAGAGAAGTCGCTATAGAAATATATGTGAGTTACTGGCACGATAATCTTGTTAAAGAAGATGTCTACCTGAGGTGAGTCATAAAGTAGGAAAAGAATGTAAAGAAAGCGAAAGAGGAGACCTAAATTGAAATTTATGAATAAAGTTGTTACAAAAAGGAAAAAAATATAAATAAGTGAACAGTGCCAATGGACTGACACTGAATTAATCGAGCGGGGAATAGAGTCCGTGGCACTATCAAAAGGATTTCCCCAGCTTAAATCGGTTTTATATTTGTTTAAATCTCTTTCTTAATGGCATGTAGAACACTAGATAGTAGAGCTGGGTAGAGATAAAGGAATTGTTATTGAATGTAATTTTGGTATGCCAACAGTAGCCAATATCGTTTTTCTGTGGGTATTTCACCTAGCAACCAAATGAATTCGTACTTTTTTTTAAATTTGTTCTTTTTTTGAACAAATTCCAAGTAATCTCAACTTGCAAGTCTTGTTTATATTTTGTGGCCTACAGCATTGGATAATTTTCCAAAAAAAAAGAAAAAAGAAAAAAGGGTTAACATCTACTCTACTCTTCTCTTTAGCTCACAGGCCTCAATATATTATTTCAACAAAACACTCAGGGCTGTAATCTCATGGTCCATTCGTAGTTGCGATATAATATTTGCTATTTCCGTGCCGTCTCTAAACATCTTTTTATGCTAGTCAATATTTATAGTAATTTATTATTAATATTAATTGTACATCTTGGTAGCACTTTTTGATTCTAATAAATCTGACTCTTATATTCACAATACCTAAAAAGACACTTTTTTGCAATAATAAAACAAACTTAAACTCGTGGTAAAGGAGTATCACCTGCAACTAAAGATCCTCGAGGTATTGATATCAGATCCAGATTAATCAATAAATATAAATACGCAGTTGATGTGATGAAATCATTTCCGTTTGAATGTATAATTATTACCTGCTACTTTATACTTGCCATCTAGTCTGTTTATATCTTGGTTCCTGATACTGGGCATCCAAGTTATTAGTCGCATTGAAATATGATAAAGTATTTTTGCTATATACATTTTCATTTAAAAAAAAAAATCCGTCAAGGCCTTGGCTAGAATTTTACGCCTAGTATCAGCCGTAAATAAAGACCTGCTTATGACCAGATTGATAAGGCGAAGTTTCTACTCCTGCATTTGGTTCCTTCTAGTAAATATTTCATCTGTTTGCTTTACATCAAATATCGCCTGCTGAATTATCTATTAGTTTTTTTTTATCAATAGCTGAGCTTGCAAGACAAAGATACTCGCCTTTCTGCGGCTTTGGTGGTCGTAAAGAAAACTTTAAAGCTTCAAAATAAAATAGTACAAGAAATGTCTTTTAATCACATAAATGCCAGTTTTTATTCCTCAAAGGCTTCAATGACTTTGGTTTATCTACAAAGCATACAAACTTATTCATGTACTAGATATTTACCATACTATAAGATGCCTATAAAAGTGTAGCTCAAAGTGTATAGCAGATTGAAAAAATAAAATGGAGTATTTTACATTTTTATTTTATTAGCTTGGGCATATTCATTTCAACAAGCAAATAATAATAATAATATTGAAGCTTAATACATATAAAGAAAAGAAAAAAGAGCATAATAAACCAAGACATTGTAAACACTCTTTATGTTGTATACTTTCATTAACCTTGACAAGGTCTCAATCAATGAAAAATATTAAAAATGTTTTTAAAAACTAATATTGAACAAAGTACAAATACCTTGTCAATTTATTTTCAAACCCTCTAGGATAAATGCAAACAAGAATGAGGTTGGTGATTCAACTGCTGTCAAAAGACAAGTTCAAGTAATTGTGGATCCAAAAAAAAAAGTGTTTTTTAGTAAAGAGAAATCAACTACAAACCAACTCTATGTGTCGAGAACAATATTAATTTGGGTAAACAAGAGCCATTTCTTTTTGTTAACCATCATGGTTTTCAAATGAGCGTTTGTACTTAAAGTATCCGTTTCAATATTGACAGAAAAACCCTGGATGCCAATTGACTATATAATCCATTCACTTCTTTTTTTTTATTTCTCAGTACCAACAAGTATTGATGATATTAAATATTGAGCATAATAAAAAGCCAATTCGAGAGATTTAGCTGGTATGTTGATGGTTGATTTTGGTGATTTATAGGGCTCTTGAGAAAACATTGCTACAGGCAATTTAGATGGTGGGCCTTTATCGCCTCGACAATGTATCTTTCATGTTTTGTATGTTGGTCTAGTGGCATTAATCCCGGGGTTTTTATTATATAGATTGAAAGACTTTTTGATTTTCCAAGGATAATACTTTATTTCTTTAATCTTTTGTAAGAAAAAGTTTATGATAATAGTAAATCTGCAGTCAAATGGTTGAAACCGGGGAATCTATTATACAGCTACCTTTTGTTAAACTAAAAAAAGGTCTCCAATGATTGGTTAAAGGTCCAAAGGAGAATATTTGTAGAATATTTATAGTTATTACAAACCGTAAGATTACAAACCGTAAGATGGTTATTGTTGAATGATTATAATGAGGCTATTTATACCACTGTTTAAACAGTGAATACAAAAGGAGTACTATATATGGCAAGAAGATATATTCAATATAGTAACATATGCAAAGACGGCAAGGATAACAAAAGTGTATCGAGATTGCTTTACAACACCGATAGTTTCCACACTACAATACTATAACTCTTTGCCTCGATTCCAGGTACCGTGAATATTATTGGATCTATTCACTTTTAGAACGACAGCCAAATAAGTTCCTCTGGCTCCACAGAAAGGTAAAGGGGGGATATTTGACAGAAGCAAACACTCTGAATAAAAGTACAGGTCAGACCAACATTTATATATTCACATCGTCTCAGATTCGACAACTGTCTATTTTTACCTGTTGATCTTGTGCTGTACAGAACCAAAACTCCAAAAAAAATACATTATATAATCAATGGACACTTACCTAAACTTGAACATTATACTTATCAAGCTCAAGATTCAAATCAATTGTTTTAAAACTAGAACCAACAAAGATAAATTGGATAAAATTGGAGAATAAAGATATTTATGTCGACTATTCTGAACACAAGGTGCAACTCGGAAAAAGACTGAATTGAAACAAACATGAACTCATTACTGAAGCTTGCTTTTATAATACCAATTTCCTTTGAATCGCTTTTTATTATTATTGATATAGTCACATAAATCTAAATATAGTATTATCCGCTACTGTACCCTGAAAGTTCGTTATATATTGCGTGGCAGTGCACGAGAAGAACTTCTTTATCTGGGGAGCCAAGGAAAGTCGGATTGTAAATCGTTAAGCGGCAGTAGGATGATCAAAAATAGATTAAAACTCTACAAAGAAAAAAAACTGAAAATTAAAGCTTTTTTTTTTCAAGTATAAATAATTTTTGTTTTCTGTATGTGGGTTTTAATTCTTAAACTCCTTTTTCTTCTCTGTTTTGTTACTGAAAGATGTTGATTCGCACTGTCCTTTCCTTTTCCCTTGCCATCATCTCTGTAGCTGCATCGAGTTTCGAATCAACCAATACCAACCAACTGTTCAAACGTGAAGACAAATTACCCTTTGCAACTCTCCCCAATGCAAACTGTGCTGCACCCACCGTCTGCTCCAACATTGATCAAAACATTACCTGTCGATGCAACGATGTCCTGACCGTCTGCGAAAACACCTCTGGCCAATTCTGCTGGGGATCCAAGACACTCACCAGCAACAGTTGCCCTACTGTCCCTACCAGCTGCAGCAGTGAATTTAACGGAGCCGCCAACTGTCTTTGCAGTGGCAACCAGGTACTCTGTGTCGACAGCTACAACCATTATTGTTATGGCACATACCAGTCAGAAGCTTCTGGTGGAGCCTCGGTAGTCATTGCACCAATTCCTGATGCTCCTTCTGCCTCTTCTGCCTCTTCTGCCGCTGTTTCTGCTTCTGTTCCTGTTTCTGCCGCCGCTTCTGCCTCTGTTTCAGGTGCTCCTGCTGGAACGATCAAGACAAACCCTGCCCCATCTGCTCCTGCTGCCTCTCCTTCTGTAGAATCAGCCGCAACACAATTGTCAGCTCTCAAATCATCTGTTTCTGCCCTACTTGTATCTCTTGCCTATTTTGCTTTGCAATAAAAAGTACAAGCAGCCAAAGGGTACAAAGAATACAGACACACATTAATCACATTTCACAATGGAAAGCAAGTTCTTATTGTCTCCTTCTTTCTCCTTATCTATTAAAATCAGAGTGCAATTCTGACAGAAATAGACAAGTAAGATGGAGAAATTAATACTAAAAAAATTAATAAGAATATTTACTCTTTAAATGCAATGATGTGTATATTATTAATAGACTGTCCAGAATAAAAAAAAATGCATAAAAGATCAATAAATCCTAATAATCATCAGAAAGTATATATCTTGAGTTCTCACCATTAATCTTGTCCCATTTCAAATAATCCAAAAGTTCTTTATATTCCATTTAAAAGGTACAACCATTGATACACTCTCTAGAAAATAAATTTATCCAATAGCAAGAATAGGATTACTGTCGTACAAAAAAACAAGCTGGTTATAATGGAAAATAACCATGATAACGAGATTGTCATTGATCCGAGGCACTCACTTTTGATCTAAAATTGCATATATACTTTAAAACTAGCCAATCAAACCACTCAAACACGCTTATATTTCTTAGAAAACCTGTTTAGGTATCTTGTACGCGGTGTGGTTTTTGAACAGTGGTAGAAAATAATATATTTAGCCTAGTTGTCTATTGCAAAATATAGAATCAATTGATTCAATCGATTGATCAATTTACCACCATATTAAAAAATAAACTTGGAAATTAACAACTAATCTCCATGATTTCCGCGCTTAGAGCTCCTTTCTCTAGTTTGACCTACATGCTGTGTTTTTTTTATATTTATTTATTTATCTACTTGTGATGTCATTAATAGACTCGTTTCTATGGATCTTGATATATTTCATGTATATTAGCCTAGAAAATAACCTGGGTCCTCATATATTCTAGAATGCAGTGAAGAAATAGTCAGGGCACTTGTCTTTATGGACTACACCCAATATGTTTCAGAGTTGGTAAGGAGCACAAACAGGTATGTGGGCTATTAATGTCAATAGGCATCGTCTTGTTGTGGTCCCAGATAATAAAATAAGATCTGGGAGCGTATTTTTATGGCATGTACACCATTGAAATACAAGACGGATAATCGGGGTTCTTCTAGACAGGCACTCTTTTGTTAGATGGGTTCTATGTATTCGATATCCCTGCTGGTATTTCCTATCCTTCTCTTTCAATTTATCACCATGGTGAAATCGACTTTTTTTTTCGGCAAAAATAATATCCCAACGTTGCCATGGATACAATACTCTTTCTTTTTTTAATCCATCAAATCAAAAATAGACCTGTCTGATCAGTCTGAAACACACACATATATATTTACAGTCAAGGCGGATACTAAAAAAATATCCAGTAAAAAGCCATGACTGTCACCATCCCTGTCCAATACACTCAAAAAATTGACTGCCAAGTAGTTTGAAGCTTACTCTCCAAATCATCATAATGGACGACACACTTATTCAGGTTCGCGAAAAATGTGC
Organism: Phycomyces nitens; assembly: GCA_022702545.1. NCBI lineage: Eukaryota > Fungi > Mucoromycota > Mucoromycetes > Mucorales > Phycomycetaceae > Phycomyces > Phycomyces nitens. The sequence continues at coordinate 1,774,797 of JAHRBC010000001.1, forward strand.
TCTTCAACTCGAAATGTACCAAAAGTGCATCGAGAACTATCCTCAGACATGGGATAAGAGTTGTCTCCAGCAAAAGCGAGCCTTGACAAAGTGTTCTGAAGAAAAGTAAGTCTGAGATCTCTCTTGTTGAATGCACAGACACTTGATCGCTATTCCTCTTTATTTTCAAGTGTTGGTATCCTCAAGTTCGTCAAGCACCATTGTGTTCTTCAGATCAAGGCTTACGATGAGTGCTTGTTTGCCAACAAGGATGATCCTGAAAAGTGTATCCAGCAACTCAAGGAACTCTACTTTTGTACCGAAGCTACCTCAATTGCCTACCGCGATCAGGAAGCCAAGAACAAGGAGGTTCCTACAAAGGTTGAACCAACAAAAACTGATTAGACCAATAGACCAATAGTAATGTCTGGAATGTTCCCATTAGAACCTTAGATCTACGTTTTTTTTTTATATATTTCGTCAATACTACATTTGTGTATATACTTTTCTTTGCTTCATTTATTTGTTGAAAATTCTATATTCTCTTTCTACTTGTTCTGCTTTAAATGTGAATGTCTCGTATGCTGGGCGAGCTGTATGTTTCCAGCTGGCGTTTTCCACGTCTTAGCATGTATTCAATTGTAGCGAAATCAGACTTGCGGATCTGGTGATGTCGAAACTCATTTCGAATGAATGCTTGGAAATGAGCACGATTTTCCTATGAGTCAAGAACAAGAACAAGAATAGTCTCTTTAGATCATGAGGAGCATATAACTGCTCTTATTTTTGCATATAACAAAAGCACACCTTTGGCTTTTGCAGAGTTGCCCGGAAACATTGTCTGTACAAGTTGATTACTTCTTGCTGTAGCCCAGATCTTCGTACAGGTGCTGCCATGCTAGTTCAAGTTTATTTATTTATCTGTTTATTGATATGACTGTATAACACACAGCCAAGAATGATGTGGAGAAAATTAAATAAAAAAAAAGTACAGGGATGGGACTGCTATCAATGCAAGGGCTAGAAACCCAAATGCAGGTCATGGCTGTTGATGCCATTAGACTCTGGCTTTGTCTTTGCTTTTATTTTACCGTCTATTTAATATACAATTATACATTTTTAGTAGCTTAGGATACCAGATAATAGGTGGTATATGGTGTTTTAGTAGGATTTCCATTTGAAATATTAATTATTATTTTTCAAGTATAAAGAGTTGGCTATAGCGCCGTTTCCGCTTTATACACTGTCGATATGAAAGAGCTTGTGTCTTGCAATAAATAAATAGACAGCAACTAGAAATCCAGGCCCAGAAATGCCAGGATTGCTTGTGGTTTAACGGTACCATTAGTATAGATATTATTCAGATAGACCAATAAATAGCTCTTTTCTCGGCAGCGTAACAAGTGCGTTGATCTATAGTTTATCATTGTGCTGGGACAGACCGGGAGCATATTAAAGTGCACATACAAAAGGCTACTCCAATATAACTACTGGTTCTGACCTTGTATAAACACAATCAAGAACAAACCGAGAAAAGAAAAGATCAGCGAAAATAGTGTCCATCTTTTCACTCGTGTTTAGTCATAAAGATTGCTTTACAAATAGCGCTTAAAAATCGGATTTACGAAAATATAATTCATCCGCAAGCAATTGTTTCCTATCAAACCTTTTGTGCTCGAGAGTTACTAACAAGATCTAGACAGTCATGGGTCCCAAAAGAGCAGATCAAGCACACGTTAATACCATAATTTATCATCACAAAGTCTGGCTTGGAAACTGTCGTAGGACTTTTTAGTTGTCAGACCTGCAAGTCGATGCTGACTAAATGTATCGAGTGTGGCGTTTATAAAGTGCACATACTGTATAGTGGAACAGAGATTGTTCTTAATTGTCTTCTTTTCGCTACTTTTATTAGGGGTTTATTGCAGTAAAAGAAGTGCCTTGATATATAGATGAAAATTGTTTTTATTGCATGTTGTAACGATTTAGAAATATCTTTATGGCTGAATTGTCTCCAGCCTTCTTTATTTTACTTCTTTATGGATAAATTATGGGTATTTCCCCTAAATTTACATTTATAGCCAGATGTGCTTGGAACATTGCACTTCCAGATTAGATGTCTAGTCCGTCGTGATACTTGAAAATCCCCGAATTAATCGACAGGTTCTTGATCCAAGAAGAAGAAGAAGAAGAAGAAGAAGAAGAAGAAGAAGAAGAATAAGAATAAGAATAAGAATAAGAATAAGAATAAGAAGAGAGAAAGAGAGAGAGAAAAAAGCAGCCTGATTTCTCTCTCTTTCTTTCTTTCTTTTTAACAGCAGAGTGATCAAGTATATAATAAATCTAGTTTTGGATTCCTGCCATCTTAATGTCTCTCTAAAACCCTTCTTTGTGTACCTGAACGTATTGTAAAGACATGTTTCCAAGTGAAGTAGAATTGATCTTCATGGCACCAGAGTCTTGCATTATTGACGCTTGACTTGTTTTAAATCTTGAGTATTTGGGGCAATGTTGTAAAGTGTGTTGCCAAATGCGGCCACGTGTATTTAAGCATACTTGAGTCTTGTTGTTTCATATAGTTTCTGGTTCTCGAAAGCTAAAGGGAATAAAGATAATCTTCTTAAATGCTTGTTTTTTTTTTTTTTCAACCAAAAAATAAAATAAACTGTTTATTCTATTGTATAAACTCTTTTTTTTTGAAAATGTGAAATTAATTAGAAGAAACAGAGTTGTAACCGCCAAAAATGGGTAACATCGTGTACTCTCCTTTAATTGATATATTTCTTTTAATGGCTCTTTAAGCTAAATATAAACAAACAGAGATCATTATTATACCAATCACTTTGAAGCATTAGATTAGAACTGGCTGAAAAAAAAACCATATCTTTGTACTTTCAAGAAAGCCTCATTACCCATGGGTCCAATGCATCTAGATCCATTTGCTAAACCAAACCAAACCAAACAATAACAATAACAATAATAATAACGATTTTTTTTTAAATAATAATAATAATAATAATAGTAATGATTAAATACATCTTTTATGATGAGGCATATAAATGTGCATAAGTAGGATTAAATAAGGAGAGTCAATGGAGACCTGGACAAGATGGTCTCTCCTTGTTTTAAGATAGGTATATGTAAAGTACAGACCGCATAGAGAGATCAAGAGAGTGGAAAGAGTATAGAAAAGTATACAGAAGTAGCAATATTCATGCTAATGTAATAAGATTGACCCGAATTGCTTCTTGTTCAGTTTCTGTAAACCCAATGGTCTGCAGATATTGGCTGATAGATCCATAATTTGATTCCAAAAATAATAACAGCATGTCCATATTCTATATCAGGTCCACATGGTAAGATTAGCCTTTCTGTCTGTTTACTATAACTTGGCTCTATAATATGTATAAAGTTTACCTTTGGATCCGCATCGGCAAACTCTTCCGAAAGTCCTGCTTCTTCCATGTCTTCAAGAATGTTTGGTCGGATATGAGCAAGTTCGGTTTGAGTCTGGACATAGTCCTCGATAATACTGTCTCGAGATACGTTTAATATACTCAAAACCAGTGCAATCACAATTGCTGTCCGGTCCTTGCCATGGGTACAGTGAACAAGAATAGGATACTTTGAAGAATCAACAAAGATGCGAAGGACAGAGAGAATTTCGGTCTGGCAATTGGTAACAAAGTGTTGATACATTGTGGCTACACCCATTGGCGTCATAATCTTGCGACCAACCCAAACAGCTGCTTTATCATGTTGCTGGATAGCAATCAGGGCAATAAGTTTACTAAAAGACTCGTAAGACAAGTGTATATCAACAAATAAGTCTTACAGTTTTAGACGAAATGAGCACGCCTTCCACACGCAGCTTCGTTGGAACCCTTTACCAACAAAATCAATACGGTATGACTGACGTTGTGGTATGGTTAAAGGTTCTTGATGACTAGATTTCTCTTTGAAGGATTGGTTTGCTAACGTTACCTAAGAGTATTATAAATCAGTTTATGAATACAAGTTTTTAGACAAATATGCACTTTGTAAAGACCAACTTTAAAATAAACCTTACTTGACCCAACGACGTTTCTGGGAATACTTTACAGATGGGTGGGCATGAATTCTCTTTTTTATTTCTACGATAGACATATTAGTAAAGATGGCCAGCACAAGATGTTGAACTGTTAATACCTTGATCTGAGATCAATAATAGTCCGGATATCGTAGCATTCAATCATCTTTTCAATGTCTTTGATGCAAAGGGTGTCTAGCGAGGCAGAACGGAATACCATTCCTGATACAAGCCTATATAAAAGGTTAGAGGCATAAAGATGCCAAGATATAAGACGTATGATTACCTATTCTCTGGAGAGATTGAACGAGAAATGTCTCTAAAGTTGAGTAACTGGATATCTGACTGAAGAAATTGTCAGTAAAGCAGTATTTAAACGCTTGAAGAGTACTCAAATGTTCCTTACCATTTGATCGTATGTTGTTTGATTAGTATTAAGAAATAGAGAAAAAAGTGAATAAAACAAAGAACAAAGAAGAAGTAATGCGAACCAGTAGTCTGGTTTTGTAGTTAAATTCGACTTTTGCACCAAGTAATAAATGGGTATAGTTTATTCTTTTCATTTGACGTCATTACAATGATCACCTTTGTAACAAACGCTAAAGGGTAAATGGTTGTAGTACAATACCTCGCTTCTAGTATATTCAGTATACGTTAGATTCAATACTATAGGCCATTTACTCAAAAAAAAAAACAAAAAAAAACAATTACAGTTCGATCGATTCCCTTGGTCCCAAAATACAAAATCCAAGTGTCACCCTGAAATCCAAGTTTTATTTATATTGTACATGTAAATATTTTATTTTTATTTTTTTAAAGAGGAAAAAAAAACTGTATTTATGTGCGAGAACAAAAAGGTGTATGTGCGGGTTTAAAGTGGAATGGCAAATAGAATACAAAGAGAGAAAGTAAAGTGAGTTGGATAAATGTACGTTTTTTTTTAGACTCTGGCAAATTGAGTTTTACGCTTCTCAGCACGGACGTTTCGCTGCTGCTGAAGTTGAAATATATGTGATTCACAATACATGCGCCGCTCAAACATGTAATAAATATCAGTAATTGCACATTGGCAAACGTTACAAACAAAGCATGGTGGATGAAAGCGCCATCCTTCGGTTGTTTGTGCACAGGGACCCTCAATTGGGCCATCACAAGTACGACACAGAGAATTGTTTAGCTGGTGGTAATGGATCTTGCAATATGGCGAGTTTTCAAAAACATAAAAGGTATTGTCAGGGAATGATTCATGACAGCTCTACAATAGGGTATTAATAACCATCTCCATTACATAAACATCATTACTTACATGGCACCCAAAACAATCAACATGCCATTTTCCCTCCAAGGACCCATCCATTGCCGACACAGCCTTTCCTTTGACAGGTTGATTACACGCACGACACAGGGGAAGAAAGAGGCGTTTGTAGTCAGGGCGGCAATAAACTCTGCCCTGATACTCCTTGAATCCAACCCGCTCAATATCAATGGGCTGATAACAGTGAGCACATTCTAAATGACCAGGGTGGTATAATGCACCTAGGGCCTTGACGGGCGCCACATTAGAAGCAATCGGCCTTTCACTAAGAATATGAATACAAGCCAAGCCTAATAAGTATACTTTATCTTGTAGTCGTATTCTTCATACCATCCTGCACATATAGACTGTCTATGGATATTAGAGTAATCTCTTTCACAGTAAAAGCCTCCTTCATGTTCAAAGCATTCCTGTGGGTGGCGGAAAGCTACTCGACATACACGACAGGCATAACAGTTGGCATGGAAACCCTAGTGTACATACAAGAGTGTCAAACAGTCAAACATCAGTCTATATTTATTTCATTATTTGTATAATAGGGTTACCTCTTTACCATGCGATACAATATTGCGAAAACCAAGTGGTTGTTGGCATCCTGAACACATTGACACGTTGCTATCTCTATCCTGACCCATAGTGTTCTTTAAGTCAGCCATCAATATATCCAGGGCACCCTCTCCGCCAAATCGAGTTCCACCAGATCTTGGCGTTTTCTCTGTAAAAAAGTGACATGAGGGTCAACGCAAGATCCATAAGAGATTATTATTATTAAAATGCACATACTATCATCAAAGTAGCTCTCAGGTTCCTCGTGTACATTCGCTCTAATTGATAGCTCAATTGATTAGTGCCTTGAGATACAGAAAAGACTAGTGTCTTTTACCGTGGTTGAGGGGAGGCTGGCGGGATAGCAGGAGCACCAAAAGGTGCAGGCGATCTACTGTTGTTTTTACGAGACCAATCAGAAATTGATGGAGTTGGAAATTGGGTAGGTTGTGGTGTATTCAAGGGTTTTGTTCTTTCTAAAAAAACCCCCAAAATATAAGCAAAGGTGGAGGCCAATAGACATCATCTTTAAATACCTCGAAGTATTGGAATGAATGGCATTGTGGGCATGGTGGAACAGACATGATCTCCCAACTGATGAATCTGAACATCTTCTCCGCAATCAGAGCATTTCACAGTTGGCAAGATCTGAGAGATGCGGTCAATCTTGTTCATCGTACCAAGTAAAATAAAAAGCGAAAGAGAGAGGCAATTCGCGACATCATTAATGGTATTCCTTAATATTTTATTAAATTTCTTTTTATGTAAACGACCAGGTTTTCCTCGTGCACTTCTTGACGCCAAATATATATATAAAATAAAATCCAAGCCATTTCCTTGAGTTTTATTTAACCTTTGACGTTTGGGTTTTATATATAGTTATTTATTTGAGTCCTTGTGTCCATCTTGCCTTTTTTGAGGCCAATTCACAAGGTAGATGGTCATAAACAGCCAAAGGTATATCTTTTTTTATAATAATTTTAGACGGTGTATGGTGAACGTTTCAAGACCAGCGAAAGAAGATCAAAGAAGGTATCTCGGATCATGATCTCTTCTAGCTTTTTGTCCTTTAAAAGCATGTTTCCCAATAATGTGTAGCCTGTCAAATCTTCATTTTTACCGAGTTCTTTAAACCGTAATTCCAATTCAGCATATTCTTCAGCCGAGAACCATGGAGCAGGGTCTAATGGCAATAGAGTATAGAATGTTTAGAACTACTGTTAGTATCAAGTAGTAACTGCTTACTTTGAAGTAGTCCAATGCCCTGAACGTATAGCAGAGGAATATATTCAATTGGACTTGATGGCGATTTCAAAAGGTCATGAAACTGTCTAGCGGCCTTTTTGTATTGCTTGGTCTAGAGTTTGACTAAGCAAATATTGTCTAATGTCTGGTTTTATTGTCATCCTTACCTCCATAAAGTTATGTAATTCAAAGAATCCAAGATAAAACTTCGCATAAGGGCCATTGAAACGAGCCTTTAGATCAGGCGACAGATTTCCAAAGTCTGTCAATTGCCCTTTGTGAACAAGCCATCAGTATACAGATCCAAATACCCACATCACGCCTATTTTTTTTTCACTTGCTTGTGTTTGCATAACTATCCATTGCATTCTTAAATACAGTGTCTATAGCTTCAAAATCCCCCGCTTGATCATAGTAGGGAATGGCCGCAGCATACTTTTTGGAACTTTGAAGTATATTTCCAGTTTCCTATCCAATATAATATACCAACCATAATGATCAATTTACCCCTATTCATACCAGTAATCCAACCTTGTAGAGTCTATTCTTTTCGTCATTCATATAGAAATTATCGCAGCACGCCAACAATTCTTTGGCCATATTTTCATCCTTGATTTCCAACTGTCGGATTGTCTATGTGGGAGGGGGGAGGGGGATGTTGGTCATTATATCTGGCTTGTAGAGAGTTTACCTTGTGCATCAGCTCTCTTCCTTGAGTTCCGCAAGTACTCATATAATCCAAAGACTCTAGCCAAAGACCAATATCGAGCAAATATTTACTATATGCAAGCACACTCTCCTCCCTCTTGTCTTTGAGCGAGTCTACTCCAAAAAGGACCAAGACGTCTGTCAGATGAGCCAGGTACCAAAGATCCAATTGACTCTCTGCAAGAATGGCCTCTATGTTCCCCTGAAACAGATGTTTGAAATCCTTGAACTCGCCCTCTTCATTTATCCAATACTTCTTTGCCAGTTCACGGATATTCGATCGTGATGCAAGTGGGTAGGCATAGTAAATCAGAGCCACTAGCCCTTCGAGTTTGTTCTCACCAAGGCGATCAATAGTGTCTTGGTTACCCTTGAGCAATTCAATTCCATCCAGTACGTGTTTGGAGAAATCAGACACAAGAGGCATATCGACAACAAACTTTTGAATATTTTTTGTCAAATCCGAACAAGTATGCTGCCAAGCTTGTTTTTGCTCCAAATAGTCTTGCCGAGGAAGATTGGCGAGAATGGGAAATTTAGATACAACTTGGAGAAGAGCACCTATCAAGAGTAATAGCCCATCGTCATGAGAGTGTTCAATAACTCGCTTTCTTGCTTGAGTGAGTAATGCAACGAGTGTCTGGAGCTCTCCACGGATAATCAATCTATAGATAGGTAAGAACATCGTCAATCGATAGTCAATGTGTAGTCTGAGGATCCAAAAAAGAAAAAGAAGATTTACTTGTAAACAGCTGGCCAAAACTGCTCATGATGGATAGGGTTTTTGGTGTTGTAGATTCCTTGGATATAAAACTTTGCAACAGACTCTAAAGCCAAGATGGTGTTAAAGAGGGAACATTTGGTACTCGATACACGAGAGAAAAGGAATTATTGGCCATTTACTGTTGTCTGTCGCCTTGAGCCAATGTATTAATGTCGTACTACAGCATTCTTGGTCTGGTGTAGGAAAGTAAAATAATTGGCATAGATCCCAAAGAGCAAGTCTATGAATATAAAATGCTCTGTTTTCAGGCGATTCTTTCCAGAATTCCTATTCAGAATCAAAACAAACCAAGGATTGATAGTAAGAATAACTTCACAGTGCTATTGTTTGGTGTATCTCACACTGTTGGATTCTCTGGGAAATTCGTTGAGCAGAGTACTATATCTTTTTGTACGAATAGATAATGGACTAATGAAAATAGAGCTGAATATCAAGCAAGACATATTACACGTAGTATTGACCTCTATTTCTTTATGGTTTTACGTACGTAGTGTCCTGAACGGAATCTAGGTAATGAAGGGAGCGAAAGATAGTTGCAAGCTTAGAATACATCTAAGTACTGTGAGAATGAGTATCCAAAAAAGTACTGAAAATGCAATTAAATCTTACATTAGTAAGGGATTATACAATTATAATGAGAGGAAAGGGTAAAAACCCATTCATGCTTTGTGCTTCGCTGTCAGTGTAAGATCAAGAAAAAGTCACAAAGGATCATCCAATCAAATCAACGTATTTTTTTGGAGACAGGTACAGTGTTAAATAAAGGTTATACACTAGACATTATGAAAAAGCATTTACCACAAAAAGTAATGGTGCAAAACATCAAAAGTATCAAAGTTCAAAGACCAGATTTTGAAACAAAATTACTGTTCCTGCAATCTCACGACCTTGTATTTATACGATAATGTTAAAGATCCAAACTTATCTCTAGACACTCTTATATAATAGAGGACATGTAATTTACTGGTAAATTCCCCAGAGAAAACCAATATATATATATATATATATATATATATATCAAGGTTTTGTATGCTTGAATATTGACAGTGGTCCTTTTTCAACGTACTTGAAAAAGGCAACATCCCGATTGTGACTAATAAAGTAACTAAATTAATTATTATGACAAGTATTTTCCATTTGGCGAATTACATTTTTAAAAAAAATATTGAAATTGATATAAAATTGAAAGCCAAGGGACCAAATTTATCAATTGTCTATACATCCAGATACTCTTATACAAATTAACACAAGTATTTACACCTTGTATTTGGTGAGAGAACCGTTATTTTATACCAATCTATATATTTATTTATAAAAACTATTGTTAAAACTGTGGGTTTTTTTGGTTTTCAACTTTATATCAATTTCAATATTTTTTTTTAAAAAATGTAATTCGCCAAATGGAAAATACTTGTCATAATAATCAATTTAGTTACTTTATTAGTCACAATCGGGATGTTGCCTTTTTCAAGTACACCGAAAAACGCCCTTTTGGAAAATCTGTAGACCACTTTTGGAAAAACTTATAGCTGAGTTTGTATACTAAAGTGGGAAACCCAGTACATAGACGTGACTTGTCTGTGACGATTGTTATTGTTGAGGGAAGGGGGGTAAAGATGTTGTCCCTTCCTCTTTTCTTTTGTTAAAGAAAGACCATTAATATTCAATAATGCTGCGTCTGGGGGCCTTCCGGTTGCTGCAAGCCAGCACCCGCGTTCCTCTTGCTCAGCCTGTTGCACGTACTGCAACACCCTTCCGCTGGTTACGCGCTTACACCACCAACACCACCAAAACTGAAGTACCTACCACCCCTTCGTTCTTGAGCGGTTTCAGTACCCAAGGCAATGTCTCTGCAGGTGCACAGGCATCAGCCACACCATCCAAACAGTTCAAAACCTACAAGCCATCAACACCCGGTAAGCGTTGGCTCAAGAGAGTCCCACGTGACCATCTCTACAAGGGCAAAGCCGTACGCCGTTTGACAGTCGAGAAGAGAAGCACCGGTGGACGTAACAACACTGGTCGCATCACCATCCGCCATCATGGTGGAGGACACAAGAGACGTATCAGAATTATCGACTGGCACCGCATGGAAAGTGGAAGCCAAGAGGTGATGCGACTTGAGCATGACCCTGGACGCAGTGCATGGATTGCTTTGTTGAAACATAAGCAGACAGGCGCCCTGAGCTATATCGTGGCCCCTCACGGTGTTAAGCCCGGAGATGTTGTAACCAGCTACCGTGGATCAGAAAGCAAGACAACAGACGGAATCACACGAATTGTGTCTGTTGATGTCGGAAACTGCATGCCACTCAAGATGATTCCTGTCGGTACAATTGTGCACAACATTGGACTTAAGCGTAGTGGACCTGCAATTATTGCTCGTTCAGCAGGAACATATGCACAGCTTATTCAGACAGGCGAGACAGGCTATGCACAGTTGAGATTGTCAAGTGGAGAAGTCCGTCTTATCCCTGTAGATGCTTGTGCAACAATTGGTGCTGTCAGTAACCCTGATCACCAGCACGAAATGTTGGGAAAGGCTGGTCGTTCGCGTTGGTTGGGTATTCGTCCCACTGTACGTGGTGTGGCCATGAACACATGTGACCATCCTCATGGTGGTGGTAGAGGAAAGTCCAAGGGTAACAAGGATCCTCGTTCTCCTTGGGGTGTTCTCTCCAAGGGTGGAAAGACTCGCAAGTCTGTCAACCAGTTTGTTGTCAAGCCCCGCCCAAGACGTTAATGAAAATGATTAGATTTCCCATCGTTATTGTATTAAACAAAACCAAAAAAAAAACAAAGCACACACATATACATATATATAAAAAAAGAAAATGAAAGAATTCTACATGTTAATCGTTCCCAGGAGCTTTATTGGTTGCTTATTTCCACCCGGTTGTGTTTTGGTGGAGGCCATCGAGGTACCGAAACAATGACCCCGGTTCCTTCTTCCACTGGTTGTGCCAATGGTACGAAAATGATTGTAATAAACGGTCGGTAGGAAATTCGGTTTCCACAAAGGCATTTGGCATCGAGTTGAAAGGAGTGCACACCATAGGATCAGTAAAGCACCAGGGCAACACTGACCAGGGTTGAATACCGTTGTGAAGCAACCGACGGTAGATACGGTAGTAAAGGTAGCCTCCCCAGTCAATAGAATCCTTCCGAGGAAGAGGACCGTTGGCCATCTCGGAAAGCATTTCACATAAGTAAGGTGAATGCTTCAAGAAACGCATAAACGCCCCATTAAAAGGAAAGCTGTCTGGCATATAACAATCCCACTGGGACACCCATTCATGCTCCATAAGTGGAGACATATCTCGGACAAAAAGGGAGTCCATGTCGAACCACATGCCACCATGCTGATAAAGCACCAAAAGCCTCAAGAGATCGCCGTCCAGGTAGCCACTATCGTCTTTAAAGTCCAAATGAGGTGAATCTTCCATGGGCGATCCAACAGACAATACTCGGGGGTCTCCAATCTTTGTCTGCAAACGGTTTCCCACCTTGGATTTCAAATCTTTGATGATACTTGATTGTCCCAAGTCTCCATTGGACCAAAGGTACACAATGGCATTTTTAGGCTGAGTCGCATAGAACGACCTGAGGGTGGCGAGTTGTTTATATCCTACTGGTGCAAGATCCGCTCTCCAGTAGGCATGGTAAATAATAGGTTCTGGTACTCTTCCTTTGATCGGTTGGATGGTCGAAGCATAGTCATAGCAGTCATATTCTTCTAACAAACTGATTCCAGGAGAGATCTCGTAATTATAAATATATCCTTGGTGGTATCTGCTGTCGGCTGGCAGATTATTAAAGCAGCCTGCCAAGGGCTCATCGTAGGTTGCCTCTGTGTGGGATATCCAATCGCGCATATATACTCGTAGATTAAGTTGGATCTGAAATAATGAAAAGAATCCAATGACCATGAGTATGATGGCTATGATGCCTGTCTTGATAATTGTCGACCAGCGCCATCGACGGGGACACAATAGATTTGAAGAGGTAAGTAGAGTATATGGCCTTGATTCTGGAGAGAATGGCCACATTTAGAATGATGAGGATAATAAATAGGATTGTAAACAGTAGAGTAAGGAGCAAGTGTTATCGAACCAAAACCCTGAGCATTTTCTTTGGGCGGATTTTCCCAGTCATGATAACCAATGATAATAACAATAACAAAATACCTCTTTTTTTCTCCTTTTTATATTATTATTATTTTCCTTGTTCCTTGTCTTTGACCATTTAATTCGACTTACAAAGAACACAATGTATTTCATATTGGTGTTTTCCTCTAGTTTATTTCATCATCATTATTCATCCCAAAATACACCTCATCCACAAGTTCTAGTCAACCGAAATATCATACTGTAGATGAGATACCAGTCGACCAGATCCACTAATAAAGCTATCTTTGCGCCGAGGGAGAAAACCACGTGGCTTGAGTGGACTAAGTAACTTTCGAGCGCGCATCATATTCAATTCGGCCGAGATCATTCGTAAATGATCAGGATTCGAGCGAGTGTCTCGAGTATAGGTGTTAGTGTCAGGGTTAAAACGAGGTTGACGGTTAGCTTCTGAACGACGTCGACGAGGACGAACGGGTACTGGAGGAGGGGGAGGGGGAGGAGGGGAGGTGACAAGCGAACGTTTGAGTTGCTCTACAGTGTGGAGCCATTTGAGACGGTGTGTGTCTTGAGGGGGAGAAGAAGACAGGACAACGTCTGGTGTGAGAGTAGAAGAAGGTTGGGACTTGTAGGAGCGTCGGCCGGCGAGACTTCTCTTGTATTCCTCGTCACTTTCTTCACTTGTGTCCCCAGTGTCTTCTTGTATCGGGTCTTGCTCTTGCTCTGGTTCAGGCTCGAACTCTACTACTTGTTCTTCTGCCGGTGATGGATCTACCACACTGAGTGAAGGTGGAGGCATGTGTAGGGGCAGGACAGTGGAAAGAAGGTCTGAAGAGAGGAAGTTGCTGAAACGAAAGACTTCCTATAAACACCATTTCAGCAACAAAGGACACACTGGGGCAGTCCTACCAGGTCCTCTTCATCCGGCAAGCTTTCTTTACTGTCGACGGCTATCCAATTCTCTACATGCGAAAAATCCTGTACTGTACTTTTCTTGGTCTTCTTCTTCTTGGTCTTCTTCTTTTTGGTCTTTAGAAGCGGGGGAATCTCGCCATATGGTTGTGGGGACTGCGCGGCTAATTGTCGAATCATCGTCTTGTAGGCAAACACATCTTGCCTTGAGATTAGAGGATCGAGAGATGTTGATGGGGATGCCATTGTTAATGGAGTGACCTGTTGTAATATAAGAAAATACAGACCAAAGAAAGAAAGAGAGAAGGTGGGCCTAAATAAGTATGTTCATGCGTGCGTGACCTTTTGGCGGAGGGAGAGAGAGAGAGAGGGGAGGGGGGAGGGGAGGGGGGGAAAAGGCACAGGTCAGACAACAGACAACTGTCTTTTGTGTGTGCAATGATGCTTTTTATGGTGATTTTTTATAAATGTATATTGTATATATATATATATATATATTTATTGTTATTTAATAACCTCTTTTACTCTTTCTAAAAGACTTTCTCAATCTATTTCTTCTGTATAAATGTGTATATTCTTTCAATGAAGGGATCCCTGCATAAGTTATTTTTGGCTGGATTAATTCTGTTTGCACATCCCTTTATCATTTTGCAGGTATTTAAGCAACAACAATGGCACATTTTTATACATTCCGTGCCTTTTTGTTTGCTCTGTTAATCGCCTCTTCCTTGGCCATCGATCCCAGGACAGTCTTTGTGGCCTTTATATCATTGTCTTCTTGCGTGACCCTACGCAAAGGATACTCTATATTCTGCTGCGCCAACACACTACAGCCATGTTAAATATAAGTATATATATATATGTTTGTGTTGTCGTGATTGGCTTACTTTGCTAATGGCTTTGGATCCTCTTGAAAGTATGGGTGTGCCAAGGCCTTTTCGGCTGTTATCCGCTTGGTAGGATCGTATTCTAGTAATGCACTAAACAAGTTGAATCCAGACTCACTCCTCGCACCTGGTATCATTTGGTACATGTGCTTTAGATTATTGGGACATCTATAGAACAAAGTAAATATACAAGCATACACAACAATATGTAAAAAAAAAAAGGGTCCTTACTGTGGAAATGTACTGAGGTGACAATAATCTGGCAATTGGTCTATTGATGGCCAGACTTCCTCTACACAAATTGCCCGATCAGATCTCGTGTTTTATTCTCTTCAACTTACTTGTGGGTGTGCCAAGAACCTCGAATATCTTTGTCAGTTGGCTCCGTTGGAATGGAACCGTCTTTTTGGTATCCATCTTGGCCTCTTCTCCCTTGAAAATCGGCTTGAGGGCCAACAACTCACCATAAATACACCCAACTGCCCACATATCAATGGCCTTTGTATAATGTCTAGCTCCAAACAATAGCTCTGGGGCTCTGTACCATATTGTCACAACCACCTTGTCACCAACAAGCAATGGCTGCAATGGTTTATTGAATAACCGAGCCAAACCAAGATCACCTTGTAGATATAAGCATCACATCTCAAAGACCATTCTTGTTGTATTTACCTGTCTTTACAATTCCATCACTTGTCAAAAGAACTAGAGAGTCATCAATTTGACCCGTCTCTTTATCTTTGGCTTTAATCCATACCACTTACCATTTGCAGGCTTAAGGTCTCTATGCAATACCCAGTTTGCATGTAGGTATGCCACTCCATTCAACAATTGCCATAGAAATGATTTTATCAAGACTTCTGGGATAGGCTTTCGTTCGGTATGTAGATGATAATGTATGATTTGCTGGTCCAGATTCCCCATTAGTATTTATTCTAGACGCCATATTTATTCTGCTCACCAGAAAATCATGTTCTGCATACTCAAACACCATAAAGATGGCCTTGTCTTCCAACAATACTTCTTCCAACCCAATAATATTCTCATGATTTAACTCTCTGCACAACTAACCACAACAAGACTATGTGGATCAGATAGACCTCTTTTTTTTGTTTGCTTCTGAGTAATCTTACAGCTATTTCTCGACAGGCTGACTGAGAGATTCCAACGTAATGATGACTATCACCTTCTCTGTCTGGCTTGAACTTCTTAATGGCAAATTCGCGGTGGTCATCTCTACAATGATTATTGAGCGTTTGTTCTTTTGCCCTTATTTGTCGATTCTTACTTGTTACGTGACCGTGCCTTGTAAACCCGTCCATATGTTCCCGAACTGATGAAGCCTACAATGTCATATTTTTCAAGTACTCTCGGGCGACATGCATCCCGTTTCAATTTGTATTCTGTCATGGACATGTTTGGTTTCAATTTATAATTATCAATAAAGGGGAAATTATAAGTATATGTATAAAATGAAAATGAAAAAAAGATGTAGCCAGAGTCGAGAGAGAAGGGCTATGCAACTAAAGCTATTTGTGACTGTCTAAACCAGCTTTAAATCTTGTTTCGTCCATCCTGGCCGTCTTTTGTGACCCAATCAAGAGCATAACGACCATTGGGAGCAGAGTAGACATTCAACTTTTCAATGACATCCTTTGCATCATCACACAGTACAAAGATTGAAGCATTTGTCTCATGAATAAATTTCTCTATAGGCCCAGAGTCAGTCTACAGGATTCAACAAATGATGCATTTACCTTTGACACCAAGAGCAATCCACTGGCTAAACAAGTCAAAGTACTTTTTGGTATTCAAAAGCAGGATTGGCTTTGAATGGATATTGAGCTGGGACCAAGTGATGACCTCGAGCATCTCTTCCATGGTGCCAAATCCACCAGGCAAGACCACAAAAGCATCAGACTGTGAAAGAGTCAGTTGAGACCTCTCTTTAGCGTCCTATTGAGCGGCTTACCTCGTCTGCCATTTGCTTTTTGCGGGCATGCATATCAGGAACAATCGATACAGGGCAGATTTGCTTGCTGCCATTGCGATACAATGGTTCGGGAATTATACCCTTGGCCTCTGCACCCCCGGCAATAACAGCCTTGGCAACAGCTCCCATCAACCCAACTGACCCCCCACCTTTATGAATCTGAGGTTAATATATATATATTGTTCCCTCGAGATCTAGCCGTGTAGCTTACCATAGACAAGGTTGTAGTTTTTCTCGGCCATCTTTTTACCCAATTCTATAATCATATAGACAATTTTACTCATATATTCTAATTCGTTCATTTGGTAATGACTAATTACCAGTTGCCTCGGTAATGTAGATTGGATCACCTCCTTCACCAGATCCACAAAAAACACACACCGTTTTGATGGTACGAGGACCTGGAACAAAATTGCTGTTGCGAGGAAGAGAGGTGGCCATGTTTATAAAGGTCTGATAATATCTTACTAGGCGTAAAGATGAAAAAAGAAACAAGAGGTATATTTCTTAGCTGAGCATAGGATAATATATATACACACTATATATAAAGGCCGCTTTTATATATACATATTGTTTTTTTCTCCTTTGTCATACATCTCTTGCTGAATAAACTTTCAATTGATCGGGACAATATGCTAGATCTTTTAGATATACTCGACCAGGGATGATTACGGATATATATATATATTAAAAAAAAAACAAGCTGTTTGGATTAGATATACGTCTTTAATAGCTTTGGAATCGGTAAAACACAAAGACAACCCTTTTCTGGCTGGCCTTTAACAATATACTGTCGTGAGCCTGTCGTTCCTAGAACTTGAGGTTCATTGGAACTTCAATCTTTATTCTAAAGCATTCCTTCAGATGAACCGCAGTCGGGTCTCTCTTGGCAACCGCAGTAGCTGCACACCGCATCTACTCACCATAGCAAATAGAATAGTATAAATGTCTTTATAACTTATCACAATAAAAGGGTATCTTATTCTTCCTACAAAAATCTACTCTCGTGATATCTTCCTGCCATCTTAAGGCAACTTCCTTTCCCGATACATCACGCTTATTTTAATACTCTTGAGATTGTT
Organism: Phycomyces nitens; assembly: GCA_022702545.1. Taxonomy (NCBI): domain Eukaryota; kingdom Fungi; phylum Mucoromycota; class Mucoromycetes; order Mucorales; family Phycomycetaceae; genus Phycomyces; species Phycomyces nitens. The sequence continues at coordinate 1,792,444 of JAHRBC010000001.1, forward strand.
GTGAGCCCTGAGTCAGCACTTGCTCTGACAAGACAATATTAATTCTTAGACAAGAATATCCAATAAGAAACATCTTCCTCATTAGGATATTACTAAGTGATTAATAGAAACTAAGCAATGACAAAGACATTATTAACAAGATATCTTACTAAGAATCCTTAGTAAGAGATTACGAATAACATAATTAGAAAAGTTCTCTATTCTCAAAGACTCTTTCAGCCTCTCATTGGCTTCCTCTGTCTGAGTTAATCCTATCTTATTTTATGGTGGAGAAGCTGCTTCTTTCCCCGCCCCATAATCTCTGATCTGCTCTACCACTTCTCGGTGTCTATCACTACAACTCGGTGTTTATCGCTAATTCCTGCCAAACATGACCTCTACCTCTACCTCTACCTCGGGCAATTCCGCTCTAATGGCCAAGCTGCTCTCGCAGTTGCTGACAGAGAGCCGCTTCTCCAATGCGCTGATCTGTGCTCCCTTCGATCCCGCCGAGAACATCAACAGCTGGTTGTTTCAATCCGAGTTACACTGCAAGCGTCTTGGTCTGACTGACGAGCAGAAGCTCACGCACATCGGCCAATATCTCCCTCTAGACCTGGTCACATCGGCAACGCTTAAGAGTTCCCTGTTGAAGACGTATGGTATCCCACCGGACAAGCACAAGAAGATCGTCAGGCACCGACTGGAATCTCTCCGTCAAGGGAACCTCCCATCTCGCCGCTTCGCGGTATTGTTCGAGTCTGTGGTACTCGAATTCCCTGACGGCCATTACCCCGACGCGGCCACCTTGCGCATCATCTATCTCAAAGTGATGTCTCCCAGGCTGCGTGCGATCATTATGCCCAACATTCCATCCAAGACCACCTGGAAAGAGATTTCTTCTGCTGCCGCGGAGATCGAGGAATCTCTGTCCCTGGACGACACTCTCCTCGAAGATATGTTCTCTAAGCTCTCTTTGGCCACCACTCCTTCCCTACCTCCTTCTTTACCTCTGGATGGTGAGCCAATGTCCATGGAAATTGACACTTTCCAACGACAACACTCTCACGGCGATCGTCAAACATCCTCTCGCCCACAACGCTCTTCCGGTGCTTCGCGAAACGAGCCCCAGCGCCAACAAGATCCAATGCGCCGTTGGACCAGTTCTGGCACCCCAATCTGTGGGTATTGCAACAAGGAAGGACACCTCAGCAAGAAGTGTCGTAGTCGAGGTCGCTCCACTATTAATCAAGTGGAAACAATTCCTGTCAGTGACCATGCTGCACAGGAATCTACCGTCAGCTACATTCATGCTTCCAACTCTGTTCAGTATCCAGCCATTCCAATTGAGGATGATCCCCTAGCAAATGCATCTATCAACCATATTGGATCCACAGGCAACACCTCAACACCACGTGTCCGCCTTACCGTACAAGGTCACTTGGTGTATGCCCTCGTTGATACAGGTGCCAATATTTCCGCCATCAGAGCTAGCCTTGCCAACAAACTCGGCTTAACCGTCAAAAACTCCAAGGCAACCTCATTTGTAAATGCTGACAATAGATCGACCGCCTCCCAGGGCACTGTCGTTCTGAATGCCATGCTCGGCAATGTCCCCACCGCAATTGAGTGCCATGTTGTTGACAACCTGTCCCAGCAAGTCATTCTGGGATACCCAGATCTCAAGGCTCTCAAGACTCTCAAGGCAATAATCGATACAGCTTCCAACGAAGTTCGTATCCCTCGTGTCGCCACCGGCTCCGGTTCTGCTCCCTCGGTCTGCTCCATGGTGTCTTCCCTCCGTCTTCCTGGTCAACACCATGCGTATGTCGACATACAAGGTCCTCCTAACTCTGCTGTCTTCGTTTCCACTCCGATGGAAATGATGTTTGAGAAACTCACTTCGGTTGCGTCTGGAATTGTTGAGTTTAATAACTTAGGCATTGCTATTATTAAAGTCGCCAATCTGGATATAAACACTAAGCATTTAAATAAAGGACAGCATATTGCTAATTACGAGTATTTGTCTCCGTCTCTCAGATTCTATACTATGCATGATAACAAGCTACAAATCAATCATACTCATGCGGCTGGGTCCTCCTCTGCCTCGTCTCCAAAACTGGATTTCTCAGCATCCATGGGACCACACTTGTCTACTTCTGAGCGTACTGCGATGCAAGGCCTGCTCAACGAATTTTCTGATTGTTTTAATTCAAAGCCGTCCACTGTCACTCCACTCGTCAAACACTCCATTGACACTGGCGATTCCAAACCTTTGTCACAACCACCACATCGGGCATCCGCTGCGGAAAACGACACGATTGACTCCTTACTCGATGACATGCTGCAACAAGGTATCATTCAGCCTAGAAACTCCCCTTGGTCGTCGCCGGTTGTTCTTGTCAAGAAACCAGATGGGTCTCCCCGGTTTTGTGTCGACTATCGCCGCATCAATGCTGTCACTCGTCGGGATGTGTATCCGTTGCCTAGAATTGATGATACCATCCATAGTCTGGGTAATGCAAAGGTATTCTCCACACTGGATTTGACTTCTAGTTACTGGCAAATTGAATTAGATGAAGATGCCAAGCCCAAGTCTGCCTTTATCTGTCGAGGGGGCCTCTATGAATTTATTCGCATGCCATTTGGTCTCACGAATGCTCCTGTTACAATGCAACGCTTGATGGATTCTGTTCTTGCTGGACTTAAGTGGCAGATCTGCCTGGTTTATCTGGATGACATCGTTTGTTTCAGTCCAACATTTGAACAGCACATCGTTGATCTTCGCTCTGTACTCTCTTGCCTGCGCGCCGCCTCTCTCACGACCAACCTCAAAAAGTGCACGTTCGCCAGTGACCGTATCTCTTTCCTGTGATATGGCATCTCTCCTGACGGCCTACACACGGATCCTGAGAAGATCCGCGCTGTTACCGAGTTTGCTCAGCCAACAGACATAACCTCCCTCCGGTCCTTTCTGGGTCTTGCTGGTTATTACCGCAGTTTCATTAGCAACTTCTCTTCTGTGGCTGCTCCGCTCAATGAACTTCTGAAAAAGGATGCTGACTGGTCTTGGGGGGAATCCCAACAACAAGCATACCATGCTCTCAAGAAAGTCCTTGTCTCCGCTCCTGTCCTGCGCTTCCCAGACTTTGCCCTTCCTTTCGAGTTGCACACAGATGGTGCTTGCACAGCCGGACTGGGAGTCATCCTCTGTCAGCGCGATCCACGCAATAATCGTGCTTATGCCGTGGCCTTTGCTTCCCGTTCTCTTAGTCCTGCGGAACGCAATTATGGTGTCTCTGAGGTTGAAGCTCTGGCGATCGTGTGGGGTATCAAGAAGTTCGCTCACTATCTAACCGCTACCAAATTTACGGTTATCACGGATCACCACTCTCTCCAATTTCTCACCACAAGCAAGTCCATGGATTTACGTGGCCGCCTCGCTCGATGGGCTCTTCAGTTGTAACAGCATGATTTTGACATCGTGTATCGGCCTGGTTCTCAGAATGGAGGTCCTGGTGCTCTTAGTCGCTATCCGGTCTCACGCCATCCTGCCTCTGCTATGATCTCAGCTCTGCAAGTCTCAGACCTGGCCACCGCTTAAGCTGCTGATCCATTCTGTCAAGAAATTCGTTAATCCACGCTCCCTGACGGGTTTTCTGACGAGTCTGGTATCCTCTTCTTTGGCCCCCGGCCCGTTCTGCCAGAGTTCATGTGGATCGATGTCTTCGAATTACTTCATCACAGCCCAACTTCTGGACATCTAGGTGTTGGTCGCACTTATCAGAGATTTTCTCGTCTCTACTTTTTTCCCGACCAATGTAATTGGGTTACACGAATGGCTAACGAGTGTCTCACCTGCCAAAGGATCAAGCGAACAAACAAGACATTGGGCCACTCCAGCCCTACAGTCCACCCGTTTGATACAATTGCCATTGACACTTTTGGACCGCTTCCAGCTTCTCTCCAGGGTAATCGCCACATAATTGTCATACAATGCTTGTTCTCCCGATATGTCTGTCTGTTTGCGGTCCCTTCCAGTGCTGACAAGTATGTTATCCGGTGTCTCTTGGCAGTATTTGGTGAGCATGGTCTCTGTCGGGCAATACTCAGTGACAATGGTCCTCCGTACTCGGGTATCCTAATGAAAGCTCTTGCGGACCACCTCAAGATCAACCAAAAGTTTGCTCCAGTCTATCACCCACAGTCAAATGGTTTGGTCGAGCGATTCATGGAAACCCTCAGAACATGATCAGCTCATATCTCGACACAACAAATCATCAAGACACTTGGGACATCCATCTATCTAAATTCCAACTGGCTTACAACTCAAGCCCACATCAAGCCACAAAGTATACACTATTCAGTCTAGTACATGGCCACGAAGAAAGAACCTTGGCCACCCCAGATTTTGGTGTTAAGACCATCCCGGTGCAAGATTACCAGATACAAACAAAGGACTTCTTGGCTCTCGCTTTCAATATTGTCCAGATTGAAAACATGAGATCGCAGGCCAGCAATGCCTTAGCCTACAACTTAGGGCGGCAAGCACCCTCCTTTGCAGTTGGCGATCTCGTTCTGGTTGAATGTCCTGTCCTCTCCAATGCTGCTTTGGGTCGTGCCAGGAAACTGGTCAAGCGTTTCCGTGGTCCTTTCCGGGTTACAGAGGTCTTGTCCACAGACCGATACAACGTGGCGGATATTGCGTCTAACAAGACGATGCAAAACTTCCACGCCTTTCGTATCAAAGCCTTCCGTGCCAATGAGGACATTGACAACGCAAACCCCCCGGATGTTGTGAGCCCTGAGTCAGCACTTGCTCTGACAAGGCAATATTAATTCTCAGACAAGAATATCCAATAAGAAACAACTTTTTCATTAGGATATTACTAAGTGATTACTAGAAACTAAGCAATGACAAAGAAGATGTTATTAACAAGATATCTTACTAAGAATCCTTAGTAAGAGAATACGAATAACATAATTAGAAAAGTTCTCTATTCTCAAAGACTCTTTCCGCCTCTCGTTGGCTTCCTCTGTCTGAGTTAATCCTATCTTATTTTAAGATCGACGTGACTTTGATAATCCCACCACTCGTCTTTCAATTGCTTTTTTATTTTTAAATATTATATTATTATAGTGAGTTCCTTGAATTACATCTATACGCCATTGCCCCCTCTATAAAGCACGCGGCATGAGTTTGAAAAGTCTAGGTAGAATGAATAAAAGCCCATGCCAGCATTCTCTTCAATTCATGATGAACTTGGATGACTTGTACCTTTATGCCTATTTTTTTATATTCGTTTCTTTATATAGATGCCTCTACACGCATCGTAGTTGCTGCCTTTTGGTTTGTAGTCCTTTTAGGTGTGCCATTTTGGTGGAAGACAACCGAAGTATATCGAGCCAGTCTTCCATTGGCAGAAATTGACAAGTGGCAAACATGGCAGGCAAGCAATCTAATTCAATAAATAAAAACTGTTCAATTTTTACATGTGCATATATTCCCCAAAAACCAACAAGCAATCCCAATTATCATTATAGAATTGTAAACTGTCGCTACCAACCACATTTACCATTCACTTGCCAACTCCTTGGAATTATTCTCCCGAGTTGGAAACCCAATTGCAACTAATCCAACGCGATCTGTCTACGGTTCAAGATGACTCTTGTGTCAATTTTCCTTTAATCTTAAAGGCTGTACCATGGGAGACACCCACTGACTGGGAAAGTGAGCAATTTGTCCTGTCTACAACCATAAACCCCTGGTCATTAAATATGCATTATGAAAAGACAATCTAGAGACGATATTCTCGCAAAACAAAGACGCACCAACAGGCACATACCATCTTTATATTGGGTCTGGTCAAATCAAGGAGCCTCATGAATATAACATTGTAATTGGCATCCATCGGTCGCATGTACTGCAAATGAATAAGATTACAACAGGTAAACTTTTAAGGGAGTGTCTGTGCAATTGCATATTCTTATATCCACACAGAGAAGTTAATGCCCTTTGAATGATCAATAGAAACCATTGATGGTGGTCTGCGTACCATTCTACCCCTGATATTCTTAAAGGACCAAGAGAGTCTGGCTAGAATGGCTTGCAAGGGTGTAGAGAGTGACAAGGTAAAGGTTTGATAGTGTCAATATAAAACTCACCTTTTTCTTTTGTTTTGGTTTCTAGTATGACATGAACAGCATGCGAACACTCAAGTATTCCCCTAGGTATCAAGTGACATTTAGCCTAATGAACAATGATCCACGGGGTATTACTGTCGACTGGGACATCCGAGATGCCATGAAGGGTAGGTTGGAAAGGATATCAAACAGTTTTTAATGTATATTTATGAATCTTTATACATGATGTATCTTTTTAGCCTATGTGTATCCTTTTCTGGACCAATTGTCAATGATATCCAATTTCACTGTCGATTCTCAGGTAAAGAAAATACTTGTTAAAGGTCCAAGAGCCCTGTAAGGCTTACAATCATACTTTAGATACAACATTATGCAGCCTTGTCCATGAAACCCCAGTTCAAGAACAGAGTAGACAAGCCCAGCTACTACTTTTTTAACCCTGAACATCTTCCTCATTTTGTAAACTCTGCTGAATGGAACCTTGGTAAGGTGTCCCTAATGATTAAAGTGCAATTTGCTAAGCGTATTTTTTTAAAAAAAAACATAGCATCAACCATATCATCATACCCCACAATCAACCTCATTCTATATGTGCCTTCTCCCGAAGAAACCCCTCTTCGTATCCATGACTCAAAAGGTGAGAAAAGATGGGATTATGGCGAGCCCAACTGACCCATTAAATTTTAGAGCAACCGTTACTTAGCAATGCATTTCTGATTCCTCGGTGGGGTGGGGTGGCCATCAAGAATCCTCCCAAAAAGGCTCTGGTAGAAAAACAGTTTCATTTTACAAAGAAAGACCTGCAGCCTATCATGAAGATATTTGTTGCTCAGCTTAGAAGTCTTATGGGTATCCCCAATATCAACAGCATGGCAGAAAAGTTGGCAAGTTTAGAGACACATGATCTTTGGATGTTTGGGACTAACATCTATACCATTATCCAGCCATCGACTGTAAATGCCACGTTTATGGCAGCTCCAATTACAGCCATTACGACCCTTGAGAAAGATCAATTGATTCGCCACAGAACTGTAGAGAATATGGTGAATGCCATTGCTACTCTTCATTCTCTCCAACAGCTTGTTACCGAAATTCCAAAGATGGTTGTCTTGGATCATATTGCTCTTCAGGTAATAACTCGATATTCTCTAGTCTGTTTCAAAAAGTCTGGTCTGGGTGCTTACATGGCTTATAGGTTCAACAATCTCTGAATGCGTTACAACTTGCATGTGAAGTTTTATCACAGGGCAAATATACGCCTGCTCTCCAACATTCGATAGAAGCAATTGAACTGTCAGAAAAAGCATTCTTTGACCCTACCATGGTGTCGATGCTTTATTTCCCAGACGAGCACAAGTATGCCATTTATATGCCACTCTTTGTACCAATATCTGTACCTCTGGTAATGGCATTATTGAAAGAGGTCAAGAATATGGCAAAACAAAGAAAGGAAAGGCGTGGCTTGAAAGTTGAATAGATGAAATATATACATGTGTTTTTCAACATTGAATTGTTTCTTGAATTTTAAAAATCTTGATTTTCAAAGATGATTTTGTAATGGGCAATCATTATTGACATTTTATTAATTATTAATTATTAATTATTATTATTTTATAGTTAAAGTCTGCTTCTATCAGTGCCTTTCAGAAAGAGTAAAATATAAGAAATTGTAGGGAGGGAAGGAGGGCTCTGTTGGATAAGATATATGAACAGTGGTGACATTTCTTTCATACATCACACTAAAGAAGAAGAAGAAAAGAATTACAAATTACACATATACAACAAACTATGGCTCTTTTTTTTTCTCTGTTTAAACAAAGCCATGGTAAGACTGCTGTGAGTTCCTGCCAAGAATCTCGTCTCGTACTGATACAGCCTTTGCAAAGATCCGCTTTTCATCTTCGGCTTCGTTTGGACTATGAGGTGTGGCAGATTGAGGTCGTTCGTATTCCATCCTCCGGTCTTGGTTGTCTGAATTAGAGCCATAGGGAGGGATCGAAGTATTGCTGACCATTATTTGTGAGAATCGGTTGAGGAGCGAACTTGCTCTGGCTGGAGGAGTGTACGAAGGTAGTGGAGGGGGTGAGGGTAAACTGGCACGATCAGGATTGCGCAGCCAGCTAAGGCGATCGGCACTCTTTCGGCCAAGACGAGTCGAGGCTGGTACATCAAACTCATTGGCCATTCCGGCTTGTTTGAGATCAGGGCTGCTGTAATTAGCTGATCTGGTTGTGTTTACAGATCCTGAACGTTTGACTTTGGAAGCAAGTCCATTGAACTTGAGACGTTGGGAGAGTGAACGTGTGACATCTCCTGTACTTGCTCGTTTCCAAATGTCAGTGGGATTTTCACGAGTTATAGCCATGCCCTTCTTAAACAGCTCATCGATAGATTCTTTGGAATCACGTCTAAATGATTCAAAACTAGCACGCGCAATGCCGGTTGAATCTCGTAGCCGCTGAAGACGATTTCCAGAACTGTTTGACGAGATTGAAGAAGTATCGCTCCAATCGCTGCTAAAGAATCCGCTTCCCCGTTGTTCATTTACACCCGGGACGACCTGTCCGCTGGCAATGGCCTGAAGACGCATATCCCGTATAGAATACGCTGTCTTTAGTACGACCTGTATATCATCGATCGGATAGTTCTAATAAAGATTAACAAAAAAAAATCAGCCGCCCCTTCATTGTATCGAGATATAAAATATGTATTTCTATTATGCTTGCCTGCAACACTCGCACATTATCTCCAAAGTCTCCTTGAAGAAGCTCCTGTCTTACACACCTGTATTTTCTTTGCGGTCAGGACTCCATTCGATGTATATTGGGTAATCTAAATATCTGCAAAGTTTCCAGACTTACGTGAGCATTGCAACCGAGAAATCCAACAGAAACTCGAATCTAGAATCATCTATATTGACATCCTGTCGATTGCGATCAGCAAGAATAGAGTCCCACAGACGAATGACATCTGGTAGGTCCCATTCTTGTGAGCAGAGGACAGTGATCCATCGAAATGCATAGTATTGTTCTTTGACGTCTTTTTTGTTCAGGTCTCTCCAGAGAGCCTGGTCAACCCACTTGAAACGCTGACTCATGCGCATCATGGTTGCATTGATTCCAGTGTTGGTATCATGATCTAGCGAGCGAACAAAGTGATCGCGAACATCAGACATGAGGTTCGTAAACACAAAAAACGCATCTGCTTCTGCATGGGCCTGTTCGTCAAGATTGGGATCCTTGGAAAAGACGTAATAAATAGGAGCCAGGAGTTCGTTCATGCCTTGGACATAGCCAACGCCTGGGTTAAGTTTGGCGTAGACAAACAAGAGACGCTCGATGGCTTCCCAATGGAAATCTGGTGTGTACACATCTCCAACAAGTGCCATCTGTTTGGTGGTCTCTGACGGGTCCTGGCCACCGAATTCGTTGTTCAGGTGGACGACACGTTTAAAGAGTGTGCGACGATTGGTAACATAAGGACAAATGGCTGTTTTTGCAGGTGGTTCGAGTTTCTTTGACTTTTGGGTCATTGGGCTGGGACTTGACTTGAATGCCGACGATAATTTCCTGACAATACTGCGGGGGGCTGATAGTTTGTCAGGATTCATGTCTCCAAAGTTACTCGAAGAAAATGACCGAAGGGAACTCTTTGAATTGGAACGGGCTCTAGTGTCAACAGTCGTGGTCTTTGGTGATTTTTTTGACGCAGCTGATGATGAACGTGGACGTCCCATTAGACCAAACGAGAACCGATGTGCTGACATGGGACGGTCAGCCGCCAAAAGATCTCCTATTTCCTGCTCTGCCTTTTGAGAAAGGTCTTCTTTCTCGGGACGTGGTGGGGCAGACAAGGGATTCTGTGGGTTCTGAGGGACATGCAGTTGAAAAAACGCAAAGTCTGGCAAGGTGCGTCTAATGTCCTTATCGATTTGGTCCAAAAATGTGTTGTCGTGGAAATAGGTGGCCCATTTCGAATTGGGATCTTCACAGAGAGGCTGAAAAAAATAAAACACAAACACAAGAGATGTGTAAATAAATAAAGATCAAGAAGTACATAAAGATGCATTGGTACAGAGAGTGGGCAAAAGTGAGGGGAATTTGTAGGGTTCAATTGACTTTTTTTTTATTTGATTCCTTACATGGTCTCTTGAGGGAGGTTCTCCACCTGGTTCTTCCAAAAGATCTCTTACCAGGTTCTAGGTATCAAATTATGACTTTAGTATGGTAGGCCACATATATATACATATATATATGTAATGAAGATGTGCATGAATGTATAAACGTGCATACAAACACTAGTAGCCAATGCTAATGGCACAATTAATAACAATAATAAAGAGTCGAGCTTACATAGTAGCATAGCCTCTGGCTCGAGAGAGTACTTTGCCACATGCGTTTATCGGGTGGAAGGTAGCCTAAAAGCACTTTCCAGGCAGAAGGACGTACTCCAACCTCATCAGGAATACCTGTTCCCAAATAATAATAATAGTAATAATAGTAATAAGAACATATGATTATTAAAATATATTTTCTAAATAACCTATAGATACAATACAATACAATACAATTGTATTATATTTGATTGCTTAAATTGTTGTTGTTATTATTCTTATTATTACCATAAAGACAAGCTTCTTGGAATGCCTTCATGTCAATGACTGGTGTCCAGGCCTCTTCATCCTCTGGCTCTGGTTCGACACTCAGGGTTCGCTGAAAGTATTTTAATCTGAACAATTGGATATAGAAAAATAAGCGGCATTGATTAGCGGCTGATTACGATCAATATTATATGTCGAAATGAGACAAAACAATGTAAAACAAGAGAATGAGCCGAGAAAATTATTTGAAAAAAGGTACATGGATTTCAGGTGGTTGTGGTTGTGGTGGTGTACCTTTCTTTGTAAGAAGATTCCATGATGAAATCGAATGGAATGATCAAAGAGAAAGAGAAGTAGAGATAAAGAAGAAGGCTTGAAAATAAAGTGGTTTCGGGACACTAGTCAATAATATACACTATGCGAGAGTAGGCAGAATCTACTATATATACATTGTGTGTGTATGTGTATATATATAAAAATATATTTATATATATATATAAAGAGTACAAGGCTGAGATGCAATAAAGAGAGTTAAAAAATCGAGCTACTTTTGAATAGCGCGCACGAGTGGCTGTGAAACGCTTGAATGCTTGGTGTTTCAAAAAAATAATAATAATAATAAAAAGAGGTCTATATAAATTGATTGATTGATTGATTGATACTAAAAACATTGCATATTATACACACACATAATTCATCGTGTCTTTTTGGCTGAAATATCACCATGCTTAACCAATTGGCAAGATACTCTTGTAAATTAAGCAAGTCGGTATTTTTATTATCCTTGTTAGACAAATATTAAGTGTGTGCTCAACGGCGCCGACCCAACATTATTTATTCATTGACATTTAGCCTTGTTTCATTTTTATTGTTTTAGTGATAAGAACATATTTTTGAAGATATGGCGCTCCTAACGCAAGATTGAAAAGAGGGAATCACCTCTGTCAATCGTAAAGGATATAAGCGCAAAACAACGTTTAATCTACGCAAAGATTCAGGAAGACAGTGACCTATAAGAAGATCATGCTTCAGACATCTTGCGGTACTCTTTACTAGAGATTCGATTGTACAGCGTTTGGAAATCTTTGATTTAAACCGTATTTGGACTCAAGTTGTGGTAACCACTTGATATCCCATAGTAAACCACTCTCTCTTTTCCTTCTTTACATGTGATGGCTCTCAAGATACACATATTCATTAACCAGCCAAGAGCACATTATACAATGGTCAACAAGCATGGTATGGGTTACAAGGCCTATTATATGATGTATTCAATAGGTGTATAGTAAGACTCCTTAAGGTGACATCACTAGATACTTCTAGGCACTGCATGCTGTGTGAACAGGTCTTGGTATAGAATGTTATTTAAAAATAGACAGCAGCTTCAAGATGCATAATATCTTTGATTCTGTTAGTTATCACTATTGCAAACACTTGAAGCCAATAGACCATTCAATGGCTACTAAATCACCTTTACACAAATAAATAAATAGACTGTTCTTAATCTCTAGACTAGATCTCTAAAGAGATTACAAGTTGTATTTCAAACCAGATAAATCATCATACTTTTTGCTCTTCAACAATATATATATAAGGACAAATTATTTGATTATCTAATTTCTAAGATGTCTTTGGTAGATTTCTTGGTTGTTTATTTTGCTTTGATATAACTCTACAAGCTCTAAACTATTTCTAGTCCATTGTCCTTTTTTGATATTGTGTTTCACAAAGAGATACTCGGATTTGAAAAGGAAAGATCAAAACAATATATATGCTACACAATTCACCGTCAAAAAAGCGCCAAGAGAATGAAGAATTAATGTCAAGCTCATCCTACCAATATTTTCACAAGTGTTTTGGACATGGAAAATCAAATGCAATATAGACACTTGCTAATTGCTACCAATACCCTCCCCCCTCTTTCAAGTGTTTTCAACAATTGGTATTTCTATTTTTTTAATATCAAAAATATTAAAGAGTTGTATAAGTCAAGTACACTCTAATTCATTAACCTTGTTTGCTTTTACTTGTTTCCCATTGATTGCTACGTATTTGGTAATTATTCCCAGAGAGTTTGTTAATTTGATTGGATACAATGTTTAGACAAAGGTGAAATAAACATTACAGTTAAACTTGTCAGTAGAACCCCAAGCCTTCAAGGGACCATGTCTATGTCAATGTTGACAATGGAAAACATTTATGATGAAATTTATCATTTATTGACTGTTTCGATTACATAAATGCCTTTGACACCTTGGAATATTTAGCTCAACATCCCATAACCTTTTTCGAGAGACTACAATGATAGTATTCAAGGCCATGTCATTATCAGAGGTTGATAGTATCAATATTACATACCATAAATCCTTGAATATTTTGAAACATTATACTATATGGTCTATAAAATAAAATGTTGTACATGTCAATGTTAGTCTTATGGGGGTCTTTTTAGATCAATAGTTATGTTTTCAGCGAAAATACATTGGAAAATATATTTAGTACTAATTTAATGTCTAGTGGGAACTAGGTACAATCGATCGATCAACTGGCTTGTGCAAGTTAATTTCAATGCAAACTATCAATAGATAGTAATCAGAGATTAATGATTATTCATTTAGAAAAGAAAATTTGGATAGGGTGCTCTCAAGCAGACTGTTCTCATATAAAAGTATTTCTATATTTAGTAGTTCCATACTTGTGGCCGAAATCAACCAAAGACTACTAAACTAACGAATATTGAAAAATGTGCCTACTATTGACGTATAACGCGTATTCCAATTCCTGAGGACCATTTTACACATCTTTCTCATCTTTTATGACCAGTGACTAGGGCGAGCATTATTTGCTCCTCGACAAACCAGCAAGCCTATCGAGAAACTTGGAAAGATAGAAACTCCTGTGTCTGCTTAATCTTCGTGGCTAGAGGTCTTTTCTGACCCAACAATATCTCTTTAGCTTATCTGATCAGGGGCCGGTTGATTAATACTATCTGCTTTTCAAGATTCACCGGAAAGAGATGGAGCATTAACTATCATGTATATTGATGTAAGTTATCTATTATTTCCCTTTACTTGCGCCTTTTCTCTACCTGTGATAATATTAGGTAATTTTGCGCTGTGGATTATTGATTTTTCATAGTGAAAGTCTTTTGTGGCCATTTGTTTCATTTGGGTTATTCATTTACAGGTAAAAACTCTCGGAATCCTGGATAAAATGTCATGTATACTAGTTGAATTTTTAACTGTTAGATTTTTACTATAGATAAACTCACATTGTGATGACGTTGTTAATCATATTCACTATAGTGATTGTCTTATTTATTCAGAAAATAAAGGCTATGCATTGGTTATTTTATTTATAAAAAGCGAAGATTAATTATAAGGGTAAACAGGTGAGCTATTCACGTTAAGTCTGCCCGTCTTTTGGATATAGACATTAGGAAGCTTTACAATTGCATTTTTTTGGAAATTATTTTGGATTTCGCTGATGCCTTCATAACCTAATTCTTTTCTAGTCTTTATCTTCATGTTGCTGATATGGGAAACTTCTAAAGCGTCGATCGCTTCGTGTGTTTCCACAATCATTTTCTAATAAAAATAATTTGGTATAAACATGATATCAAAGCATCCTATAGCAAAATGAATAACATACCTTTATGAACCAGAGCAAATTGACTAGTCTTCTCAAGTTTTTCTCACTGGTTCTTGCTGTTGTTGGGATTTCGACCGAGCCAATACAATTTTTTATGTATAGTTTGCTGTGTGGCATTGATAATCGCCAAACTCTTGGCTTGGTAGCTGTAGGTCGAGTATTAAAAATTGGTTAAACATGCAAGATTATGAAATTTAAAGATACATACGTGTTGCTTGAACAATAAAACACGCCAATCTTTTTAAACTTGTTAAAGTCTCCATAGGGAAACTTTTGGGCAACGTAATGAAGCATTGAAGCCAGCCCATACCCAGCCTTGATATAATCTTGTGTCTCTTTTTGATTGTTCGAGAGATATAAAGGACCGGTAGTCTCGAAAATGGCGATTTCTATCTTGTGTTTGTTGTTGGTGATAATACCGTCAGCATTATAGTAGGAAGTGTTTTTGTGTAGCAATTTCAATTCGTTACAGATGGCCTGCAATCGAACTTCTCCGGGCTGAAATCTTGTTGCCTCGATTGTTCTTGACAAATGATCTATTATCGGCCATATAATCCGATAGTTAAAACTTGTTTCAAGCTTGTAAACATCACTGTCTTCAATGAAAAGTCCAGAAACACTATAGCAAATGTAAGCTATAAGGACATGATAAGTTCCAATTATTGACTCCAATGCTTACAATGATTGGACTACAGCATGAAAGAACTTCATGAAAGGCTTATTTGACATGAAAACCGAAAAGTGTATTTGCGCCATTAGCTCATTTGAAGCCTGTTCATCGCCAAGTATCTATAATTCAAATTATATAATGTTAAAGATCTATATATAAAGAACCTTTTTGTATAGGCTAAAAAGTATTGCTTACTATCGTATCAAAGATCTTATTGTAAAAATCTCGGTCTTCCACAAAGGAGTCAGGGATTTCTTTAATAATAACTTCAGTCTTGTCAATCAAATGTTTGGGATAGTATTTTCTTGTTGACTCAGAGCCGATTCTATTTCCAAGTTGGATAATATTCAAGCTCTCCAAGCTATAACAGAGTGTCAATATACTAAATAAAAATACCGGACAAAGTTTGTGAAAACCTGTATTTGTCAATGTCGTCTTGTGCCTGCATATTCTCCAAGACCTTTATTCAAAGCTCCCAAAGATTTAGCTTTACATCTTCTTCCACAATTATTTCTATTTCTCCTTCACTTTCTTATTGACAAACATACAATAAGAATTCTAATGGTTCTTTATTTTAAATATATTGTCAGATATTTACAAATTCGTCATCTGTGGCATTGTATGAGGATTCATTGGAATCTGTATTCTGTGTAATATCGGCTAGTAATGTTCACAAAGGCGATGGCTCCAAAAGCAAAGGGGATTCTTCAAATGCTTTCCTTTTCTTGTCTTGGTGGTTAGAACTGGTTGCTTGAGTTCCATAGTTAACTGACGCAACATTGACATTGGTACAATTATTAAGAGTGAGACCTGGTTGCTTTTCGGTCGACTATTTTTTTTTGGGTATTAATATCTTTAATCCATCGAACCTCTAGTTTTTTGTTTTGTTTTTACCCTGCTACCAAAATCTGCAAGCAAACTCGCAATATATTTCTTGATATCCTTGTCTTTTACAACACGGCTTATGTCACTAAGGCGTTACGTGTACTGATTGCTTATTACACCAATACTTGGTTTAATACGTGCATTGTTTGATTGGTATTGCTTGAAGCAAGTAATCGTCCAGTCAGACAGGCTTCTGTTTCTGAGAAAAAAAAGTCGTGTTCTTTGTTTTCTGGTAACGAGATTTTAATACGCGAGTTGAGCACTTTGTTAAAGAGCATAATGGAGACGTACATTTTCTTTTGTATTGCTTATTAGATATAACGTTCGAATGGAGACGTGCCTGCAAACACCCTCTATTTATTTTATTTTATTTCTTGCTCCACGTAAATAATGCTGATTTGTTTTTCGAGTTAATTTTCTCATGTTGTCAAAACTGTTTCACCTGAATGATAAAATAACTTGGCCCACTTATATTTTATCATTCAAGCGAAACAGTTTTGACAACAAGAGTGAATTAACTCAAAGAAAAAAAACCAGTAAGTATACTTGGTGTAACTTTTAGTGAAATAAAAGGAATAGGGGATATTATAGGAGCATTGCTATATTGTTATTCTGGTCAGACTGTCACACTTTTGTGTTACATCATCTGGGATTTAATTAGGATTAACAAGGTGTTTGAGGAAAATGTGATTATAAGAGGTTTTAAATATAAACAAGTATATGGATGCTTGAGAGTTAATAGGAATTGCTATCCTTTATTTAATGTTCTTTTCATTGCTCTTATATATCTTTATCCTGCCTTTTGTATCATTATCTTATCATATTTATAAGATCTACTAATTGTCTTGGTTCTGTTGCTATTTTCAAATTCCGTTGTCACGACACACAATTTTGTCTTTGTTTCCCAATAAAGTTAGATTAATTCGCCTTTTTTTGGGATATCTATAATCGCCAAACTTAGGGGCACGACGTTTCTGTTTTACCGGACTTTCTGAAAGTGACTTGTGGTCCGGCATCTAGTGCCTTTTCCCAATTTACGGAATAAAATGTTGTGTCCTGAAAAAGATATTCAAAGACTTTAAATAAAACTTTCTTTTCTTTCGTATACTCATCTCGTAAGAACTAATCATCTATTGTCTCCATTAGTCATTTCCCCGGAGATTACAACAAGATCACTTTTCTCATGACCAGCTTGAAATTACAAATACTTTATAGAACTCACTTCATTATGAACCCTATCAATAAAGAAACTATTTTTATCGACGGAAAGGAATACTATCCTGTTCAGCAAGCCCTCCCAACCCCACCTGTAATGGCTACTATGACATGACCATGGTAATTGGAAAGATGCAAGAGTATGCCCTTGCCAATAACTTTAGCCTGACAATTAAAGACCGTAAACCAACTCGAGTTTACTTGAAATGTTCCAAGGGTGGACAGTATAAGAACACCCGCAAAATCAAAGACGAAGACAGAGTAAGGATTCCATCGAGTGGAATGACTGGCTGCCCTTATCTCTTGAAGGTTTCCTACAAGAAGGGCATCAAAGGGTATCTTCCTTTGAAAGCCACTCATGATATTGAGGCATATCACAATCATCCTCTTGATGATGAGTATCTAGAATCGACACTGAAAGGCAGATTGTCAAAGGTGACTGTGGACGATGCCAGAGATATTCTGAAGCTTATTGGATCAAAGACAACTTCTCATTAGATCCAAAAAGCAATTAACGATGACCCACCCCTGGCCATAAGTTGTACATAAGTGACATTGACAACATGAAGGCTGCATTTGCTCGGGTTTCTGCTCCTGTTGTTGAGAATGCTGGAACAAAACTTGTGAAGGCTATGGAAGCAAAGGGATATCAAGTTCGCTACGATGTGAGCAAGAACGGGTCCCTCGAGAGGATTATGTTTGCCCATCCAAAGATGCTGGAGGGAGCCCGTCGTTTCTCTGAGGTAATGGTTGTAGACGCAACTTACTCTACCAACAATCTCGGGATGCCGCTCATCTGTGTGGAAGGAATCCATAGTCTTGGAGGGGAGACCCTTAAGTATTTTCCTATTGCTTTTGCCTGGGTTCCGAATGAACAACAGGCTTCATATCTCTGGTTCCTCGAACAGGTCAAATCGCTTGTTTTTGAAGGCAACAAGTCAGCCACTCTGTTTGTAACAGATAAATGTGCTGCATTGATGAACTCTCTTGACATCGTGTTTCCGGAGAACATCAAGCTGTTATGCTACTGGCACATGCTGAATAGTGTTGAGAAGGCAGTCTCTGGGAGGTTCGGTTCTGTAAAGACCAAGGAAATGCTAATGGAGCATGTCAGCAGCATGATCCATAGTACAACAAAAGAGGATTTTGACCTGGCGCATAAAAAGTTTGACAACATTTCCGCTGGCGTGGATATTGAAGATGGGAAAGACAGTGTTCCAGTGTCGGTATACTTTACCAACAGGTGGATCAGATGCGGTGAGAAGTGGGCGGGCTATCTGACATCTCAGTATATGCACTTTGGATGTACCACTACCCAACGAGTGGAAAGTGGCCATCAGGCTTTAAAGAAAGGCATATCCTCAATCTCTTCTCTTGAGTTGGCTTTTGAGAACATAGTCAAATATGTTGAGCGGTTAGAGACGGATTTCCGGACAACCAGAATAAGAGAAGCCAACAGGATTGATGCTCTTGTTGGAAGAAACCGATTGCTGACCCAACTATTCATGAAAGTGAACAAGCGAGCCTTACTTGTGATCGATCAAGAAATTCGCTTGCAGGAGAATAATTACGGAGATTGCCAATGCAAGGCAAAGATTCAGTATGGTCCACCCTGTCGTCACAGTCAGATATCAATGAACTCAGTAAAGAAACCGTCCAAGAACTCCTTGAACTCTACAAGAAGCTTAAAAGTGACAGCCAAACAATTGACCGATCCGAGCCGATCAAACTCCCCAAAGAAATTCATGACGACATGGAAAACGCTTCGAGCATTTCACTCAAGAAAAACCTTAAACGCTTCGCAAAAGACACTCTCCAATACCATGGAGGTCGATGGACTCAGCCAGGAGCTATCAACGCGATTTTCAAACCTGAGCTTAAGAAGCACCAAGTGGACGCCTCTCAAATGGTGGCAGCCATCCACAAAGGGGCAGAGCGGATCAGGACAACCGCCAAAGCCGCAACAGAGATCTACCAGGACCTTGGGTACCTCATCGAGACAGGAGGATCCCCAGAAGAAGTCCATGCAACCATGGAAAAGGCTAGGCGGCTTGTAATTTATGCATATTCCACAGGCAAAGAACTCGACGGAGACGCAAAGCATATTGCCGACAAAGCCATCCGTTTGCCAGACGCCATCCGATACCTTAACGAAGACAAAGAAACCGAGGGCAAAGACTTGGCATACTCTCCAGAGACCCTGGAGAGAATACAAAAGGCCCGTTACGAAGATAACATTTTGCGAAAGGCCACTGACAGTACCCAGGCCGAGGGGGCCGTGGACGTGGGACATACCAGGGCAGAGGTTACACGCATAACACAAATAACCACGGAGGTTTTTTTGGGAGAGGACAACCGAGAGGACGAGGAGCATCAACGATGTCTCCAGCAAGTCAACCAGGACCCAACAATGTTCCCCCTCAAGCTTAGAACTATTGAAGCACCCGTCCTTAAAAATAGAAAAAATATCAAAAATAATTCAATTGAAAAATGGAAGCTTGCTTTCCAACAATACTATGAAAAAAAGTCTAGAAAACAAAGAAAACAACAATACTCAACACTACAATATCCCCGCAGATGGGATTGCACCTGGAAGCAGACTCCAAAAGTTCCTCACCAACTGGAAAACACTCACGAATCACCAATGGCCATTATCAGTTATCAGCCAAGGGTACCAAATACAATTCCAACATCAGCCAATTCCCCGGAAGATCAACAAGCCTTTCGAACTCTCAGAGATCGACCAGGAAGCAGTGAACAAGAGTGTGGAGAAGTTTTACGAATCCAATGTAATAGAACTCTCACCGAACCAAGACAAACGATTCCTGTCACAGTTTTTCACCATTCAGGAACCCAACAAGATCTTCTGTAGATCTCTCGGAGATGTCGTCCTTCTCGACAAACTCATTGGAGTCGCCTTCCCCATCAAGAAAAACAAGTTGCATGAAATGCACCTGACGGATTCATCATATTGCTCTGACATTTGCAACAAAGGTTTCCCAATTAGAGACATACATTACTTTCTCTCCCAAGGCATTCCCAAAGACATGAAGATTCTCCGCCTTTACCTCACCAAGCTTCCTTTCCTCGCTCGACCTATCTTGACCCAACTGCTGCAAGAATCTTTGTTCCGCTATGGCATTGTCCGTGAACTTGGAATTTATCTCCGCCAGAACTACTTCGACAATACTGGGTACGCATACGTTAAACGTCCCCTACTCCCATCACACCACTGCTCCCACTCTCATACAAGATATCTACATCTGAGACCTCCCGCTTCCTGGCCATTTTGACACGAATGGGTGTCGATTTTACCTACTCCCAAGTCATGGGACATGACATTGATGCTTGTTCTGTGTGATCCAGAGATACTCCCAAGTGCTTCTCGTGTCACAAAACTGGCCATTTGGAAACAGAGTGCCCTTGAGTTCCACTCGAGCATGGCGCTTCCTCCAAACAGGCCCAAAAACTCCCCGCCAGCCGAACCATCCCTGTCAAGATCCGAGAGGCGCCTCTTGTGCTGCCGACTGCCCGGATCACACCAAAGCCCACTACCCACACATATGTCAGCCGCTTTACTCTATTCAAGTCTGTTGCCGATGCTGCTGCACATAATTCCGCAATTCTTGCCAACGACAACCACACAGATGCTCCCGCCAGCACCGACCTTACTGACGAATTCCATGACAATGCCCTCTATGACCCTTCCGACACTCACGTCTCAGATGATGAGATGAGCGGTCAAACATAAAAAAAACCTTTATGATTAATATCGCCACTATGAACTGTCGCGAGCTTGTCAAAACTGGCAACCCTAATAACCGCTCTCTTTTTATTAGATACCTACGCACTATGAAACTCAATATCCTTGCCCTTCAAGAAACCTGCGCCACAAGTCCTTCCCTTCAACACACCTTCCACATGCAATTTCAAGCCAACGACTCCCTTTGGTCTCCTCACTGTGGCCTTGTCTCCCTATCTCCTCTCATTTCCTTCTCTGAACCTCTATTCTCTTTATGCGGCCGCTGT
Source organism: Phycomyces nitens (assembly GCA_022702545.1). Lineage (NCBI taxonomy): Eukaryota > Fungi > Mucoromycota > Mucoromycetes > Mucorales > Phycomycetaceae > Phycomyces > Phycomyces nitens. The sequence continues at coordinate 1,813,617 of JAHRBC010000001.1, forward strand.
ACTAAGGCTACAGTGGTACACTCCGCACATCTTTTCTCTCCTTTTGTATATGTGTTGTCTATCTCCCTGCCCAATACCGTCCCCGATATGCTTTCCTTTCCTTTTTGCTCTCCTCTCCTTATTTGATGCCATCTTTGCCCTCTCGTTTTCTGCTGCTTGGTGATTTCAACTATGTTACCTATGCCGCTGCCACCCGCTCTTCCCAAGCACCCCAAAAATGGCGACTTTTTGTCAACCAACAATTTTTAGACTGTGTCACTCCTCCAGACTCCCCACTTATGCCTACCTTTCATAGTAACACCTCCTCTTCCTACATTGATTATATATATGCTTCCAAAAACATCGCTTCCCATCGCATGTCAGGAAATGTCACATATATCCACCAACAATGGACCGACTATTACCTAGTGCGTACCTCTCTCCACTTTCCGTCTTCTAACTCAACTGGTGAGGGTCTCTGGCGTGCTAACCCTCTCTTAGCTCGAAGCGAATCCTATAGATCTTCTCTGTATTTTCTCCTGTCTACCGCTAAACTTAGGGGCACGACGTTTTCAGATGGGGCACGACGTTTTTGAGCGGGCATGACGTTTTGATTTTACCGGGCATTTTAATTGTGACTTGCTGTCCGGTGTCTAACAAATATATCTGGTCCCTAACACTGAAATATTTCTTCTATAAATGACATGCGTTAAAAAGGATTCTAATTCATAATGGAGGTGCAATATTAACTTTAGTTTGTATTCTCAATGTAGATTTGTGCCATTGAATGTATATTGTGTTAAAAAACTTTATGAGAATATTTAAACACCATGATATTTGAAGATTGTATATCCTTTCAAGAAACGTCGTGTCCTGAGAAACGTCGTGCCCCATCTGAAAACGTCGTGCCCTTAATATTGCTGATCTATAATCCTTATATTGGGAAGCTGAGAAGCCAAGACAGGGAAACGGCTTATAACTTGAGTGTGCATCTGTGACGGAGGTCAGCGTTAAAGCCATATGACACTACCATATATGGATGCTTTTATATAATCACTAGAGAACGCATTTCAATAAGCTCAGTCTTCTTTCTGATAAAATAACCAAAGCCCTACGCATACATTTTGGGTAGAATTCTCACTAGACATGACCTCAACCACTAACCCATAAGAGCATATCTTAATTAATTTCTACAACATCAAAGTTCTCTAAATCAAAGAGGTCAAAAGAGAGACGTTTAATGTCATGATTGATACACACCCTTACTCTCTCTCTCTCTTTTGAGAGCAGTCACCAGAGGACCTGGATTGTGACGTGCTCATTTGTTTTGGTGATCTACACAGGTCCCGCCTGCAAGCTGCCTTTGTCATTAGACTCAACCATGCCATTCTACGAACTTGTCTGCATAGCACGGGCTCACCTTGTAGAGGTAAATGGCCCAGCAAGCACAATTGAACAAACCGATAAATCTTATTCAAACGAATCTTGTCCATTTTCTCACAACAATAGAGTAACCTGAAGGATCTCATCAAGTCTTCAGCAAGCCAAGTCTTGCAGCGTGGTGGTGTTGTTCGTGGATTCGATAACTGGGGAGAAATGAAGATTCCTCATCGCATCAAGAGACACCAAGCTTACTTTAACGAAGGACAGTACGTAAAAGTAGAATATACAAACAACAAAAGCAAACCTGAGACACTGACTTTTTTGTTGATTAAAAAAAAAGGTATTGGGTTATGCATTTCGATGCCAACCCTTTGATTGTCAAAGACCTTAGCAAGAACCTTTTGGTTGATTCCCGTGTTCTCCGTCACACGTTTATCAAGCTGGGTGATAAGCTCGAGACTTCCATTGCCCGCCCTGACAAGTCTCTGTAGAGAAGAAAGACCATCAAAAAAAAAACAAGTGAAGCATGGGTTGCTTGTATGTGTGTGTGTGTGTGCGAATGTGAAGTAAAATATCGGGTCTCCGTATTTTTATTTTTGTAAATAGAGCCAAAGTAGAGAGAGAAGGATCCATGTCTCTTTCTCTTTCTTTAGATTGTTTTCCTCTTCTTTAGAATAATAACCTGGATGAAAAATGAAGTTTGGAATTGGATTCTATGACAAAGGTGTGTTTTATTGTCTATATTTACTGTATTTTTGGGAGTTTATGGAGTGAATTCAGTGTACATGAAAAAGAAAAAAGGTTTAGGAACGGTGTATCAAGAAATGGACCCCAGAAAACCAAAACCATGAAGGTTGTCTTGACAATAAAACAAAGGTTCTTGCTTTTGGTTCAAAAAGAAGTATATGTATAAATTGTGAATTTTGTGTGTAAGAGAGAGAAAGAGAGAGAGAGATGTGTGCGTGCGTGTGCGTGTGCGAGTGTGTTTGTAGTGTAGATTGAATCTAGACGACGACCTCGGGCTTTCCAAAGGCAGCGATGCCAGCATTCAGCTGTTCTCCGTCAATTTCTTCAAGAGACTTGAGCTCTTTACGGATATATTTGACCATGTTGGCCAAATCAGCAGCATTGTTTGCCGATGGAGCAAACAGATTTCTAAATAATTGAAAAGTCAGTACGAAATAACCCTTTGGATCCCCCCACTGCCTTACCTCCACAATGCAGCAGCCAATACAGGATCATCCTTGCACATTCCTTCGTCATAGGCTACAACACCACCATGGAACTGAGCCAACAAATCCTTGATGTAGCTCTTAATCACACGCTGTTGGGAGATCTGTATATATATGTGTGTGTGTTTTTAAATAAACTTCCTAGTCAATAACCTCGATTTGTTTGTATTCAAGCACTTACACCATATTCCCTAATCTTATCCTCGGCATCATCAAAGAATCGGTTGACTAGCTCCTGGGTATACAGCTTACCATTACCCTCTGCTCTAAGGCGTACCATAAGCATCCAGACATGCAATTGGGTGACAGAGAACCAGGTCTGGAAGTTGTCGGGCAAATTGCAGGCTAAGAATGTCCAAATCCACTGTCAACTTCTTGCTTTGTACCCAATGTATCTATTATACTCACAAGTGACAAAGAACTCCTTGTTCAATTCCATTTGTTTGGCACACAAATTATACAATTCGTGACTGGATTTGATAGCAGTCGATCCCTCAGAGTAATAACCCATCACCTTGGCCAAACCATAAACAATCTTCTTGGTGGTCTCAGAGTACTTTTTTGGAGCAGTCTCGGTGGTGTTGACTTGGGTAGAGTACAAGGCCAGTGCCAAGGGTCGTTGCTAAATATTGAAACCCGGTTCAAATCCAGTCCTGAATGATCTCATTATAATCCAGTGTACTCACGACATGTTGAACAAGACGAGGTGCCTTTGCAAGACCAGCAAGTCCAAGGGGTGATCGAGTCGACAGCTAACAAACAAAAGAGAGCAAGAAAGAGTGGAAATGGCATTAGTACTGAGGGCTTTTTTGGAGGACTTTTGTTCAAAAGTTGATTATTTTTTTCTTATTGTTTACTTTGAGGGTGTTTCTAACTGGCAAAGACATGGTATGGTTCAGGAGGGAATGTACAATATAATTAATTGTGCAAAAGTATGTTTACCCTTTTCTGCATCACGTGATCGTTTCTTATTTTTTAAAAAAAAAGAAAAATGTAGATGGGATGGTGGCACCAATGACACTTAATTTTGACAGCTCTTTTGTGTATAATAATGATATGCCTAATTTTATTTTGTTTTCATCTTTTTGTTTATATGTATAAAAAAAGTATAAAGGCTTTAAAGAAACTTTTTTTCGTTTCTTTCGACGCGCAACTTCCAGTAAAAGTACGCACCCACACCCAAGAAGCCCTGGATAAGCAAGGCATAGACAATATACTTTCCAATGCTAGACATTGTTCCCTTTGTCTCTGCAGACTCTCTAGTCATCTCACTCATCTTTGTCTGCATGGTATTTACTTGAACAATCATACGGCTCTATAAAGACATTAGCACAAGGGATCCAGGACAATATATGTATATATTTACATCCAGGGACTGCAAGACACGTTCAAGTCCTGATAAAGAGTCCATCACACTCTTGAATTTACGCTCGTGGTCTTGGACAATGGCCTCGATGCGAGCAGCGTTCTTTTCTGATTCCTTTTGGATTTCACCTGCCACACGCTTGATCTCATCTCTAGAAGAACCAAACTAGATTAACAAATTGAATGTCTCTGTAGTTTGGCTTACAAGACCGGTGTATTGTCCACCTTGGTGCTGTCTTTTGGAGGAACCTGTCCCTTGATCAGCATCTCGGGCGTAGGTGCACCTAATGCTTCGATTTGCATCTGAACAAGAACCAGATTCTCCATTGTTCTACGTTGAGTGTCAAAGATTGCAGCAAGGGTGGCTGTAACTTCTCCCTTGACTTCATCTCCTTCGGCTGCGGATCTCATTTGCTTGATATGAAATTCTGCTGCCTCTATTTTCTACATGTGTTGTGTTGGCATTGGTCACAATTCCATTTTGGTCACAATTACCTTTTTCTGTTCCTTGTCAATCTCTTTAAACTCCTCTCCTTGTTTGATTTTGGCATCTTCCATCGGTCGCTTTGCAGTCTAATGTACTGTAAGCAAAAAGTAGCTTTAAAGAGTCTAGTCTTGGTTGTGTGGTTACCTGGGCCTTTGGAGGGGGGTTGAGCTGCTTGACTTCAAAGGACATAACGTCATGGTCATCTATAGATCTATTAAGTAACACGTCTTTAAAAAAAAAGAAGCCCAATTCCTACCAGCAGGTGAATGTGAAGCAGCCTAAGTATCAATTTATCAACAAATACGCGTAAGTATTACATATATCTTGGATGGCTAAATATTATACTTGCCGAAATTCCAAAGAAGTAATCAGTAGGAAGCTTTATACCCGTCTTTTGTAAGCAGAGGCGAAAGTCTTGACCGTTGCCCAATGGATCAATAGAAACCTTTTGGCTTATTCAGTCTACTAAACCCGACCTCTTATCAGACCATGTCCCACTTACTGTCAATGTCTTGTCCTTGTAGGTGACCCGAAGAAAGGCTGGGCCGGGAGTATTGCGATAGTTAATAGAACAGGATCCCAGCATGTGCTTTGTGGGATCAACTCCTCCAGAAGCCATTGCAAGAGTACCATCGTTCAACAATACCATGGTGGTGGGCGTGTGTGTCTAAGAGATTCATTCAATTCTCGACCCTTGAAGCCACAACCCCTTTTACTATTCATAATTGTGTGTGTATCTTCCTCTTTAAATGGACACCCCTTGTAACTAGCCTGTTACCTTTGGGTTGGCAGAATCAAGCCAGATACTCAGACCATCCCACTTATCCTTGGAGCCAAACACAGGCCCATCCTCCATAGAGTCTTTGGTGTACCAAAAAGCCAAACCTCTTCCACCGTGAATTTGGGTGCCAGTTACGCGAAAGGCCAATTCTGCTTCCCATTCAGGATATGGGTTTGGACGTTCAGCCCATACCCAGCCCCTAGTGTTGGGCACTGAGGGAGCCAGGCGAAGAAAATCATCAGACTTGATGACATCTAAGGGCATTGAATGAGACTTTGCTTTTTTGTTTTCCAGGTCTACAAACTCACTGTCGCTTGCTTTCCAGAAAGGAATGGAGCCATTGTAGTAAAATGGATCTTTGAATGAGAGTTTGTAATCGAGTCTGGCAGGAGGTGCGGGTGTTGTGGTGCTTTCGAGTGGAACAGAGCCCCAGAAACCAGCTGAGCATGGCTGGAGCGCCATGATGGAGACTACTGTTAGGATTCCTGTCCACTTCATCAAATTATTTTAAAAAAAAAAGAAAAAGAAAAAGAGGTAAAGGAAAAGAGGGAGTTGGCTGAGAAGGAATATATATAGATAAATATAGATATAGATATATTATATAAGTGTATGTGTATGTGTACATTGTATAAAAGACCATCTTGTTCTGTACACGCCACGCATGGAAACAAGCCCAAAGGATCAAAAGGCTCCTTCTCCTTATTCACAGCCCACAAGTATTCCCATCAACACCTTTCAATTGCCCTTTATATATATATTTATATATATCTTTTTTTTTTCTTTGGTGCCTTTATGTATGTATGTATGTATATATATATATTGGTTATACAGCCAACATGTTTAGTATATCGCCTGACGGTCGGGATCACATGACCGTCGTTCATCTCTCTCATGTCTGTCTTCTGTGACAATAACTAAAGGTGTCTGAGTACATTGGGCCAAGGGTTTGTCATCATCGTCATCGTCGTCGTTGTTGTTGTTGTCGTGGTTTTGGATATTTACTGATGGAGGGACTGGTGGTGGGTTTGTGGGTGTAGATGATTCGGGTGCTGTGGTTGGCGATGCTCTTACTGCTTCCGCTGCCGTTTCTGCTGCTGCTGCTGCTGCTGCTTCTGCTTCTGCTGCTGCCTTTGCTGCCCGATTGGTTTCTTCAATGAGAGATAGACGAATTGCCTCGACAAGCATCCAGTCGTTAAGATCCATATTGAGATCTCGCATGTTGGACAAATATTGGTTGTGTTCAGTTGATGCTGCTGAGGATGCGGATCTTCCTGGGCGGGTCAGTGCGGCGGCAGTGCGCAGGAAGTTGCGGGAGGATGGCCCAGCCGAGGCTGAATTGCGTCTGGAGACTGTGCGAACGGTCTTTGCAGGAACGACCAGCTTCTGTTGCCAGTCAGGTCTCACATGGTCTATAGACACAATCTGTCAACCCACCCGATATACAATAAACTTGTACCAAAGGAATCTTACCAACAAGAACAACTTCTGGACAGGTGTGGCTGATGCATTGGCGTCTTGGTCTGGCTCCTTCTCCAGCACCCGAGGTGGTGTGGCGAGTGCCGGTTCTAGGGCTGTTCTGGATCGGTCCTTGGTGGACTGGGTGGCGATCGCTCCAGAGAGGAGGCTCATATGTCACGCCATAGTTTTCTTCCATGCAGAATGGACATGTTGCAGGTGTCGAGGGTGTGTCAACGGGTCGCTTGATTTGTACAAAACATTCGGTGCAGATTGGCTGATCACAGCATCGAGAGTAGTTTATATTGGACGGGTAATACTAAAGATACCACCACCACCACCACCAGTCAATAAATAACCAGCCAATAAATAGCCAAATCCATAGTCATTTACTACTCACCAGAAAACATATAGGACACTCGACTGCATCATTGTATAGCATCCGCTCTCTTTGCTTCATCTTTTCCATTGCCAATTTCTGTCTTTCTTTGGCTACATTTGCCAGCTCCCGCTTACTGCTCGATGCACTGCGGGGCCTGGTGGTAGGCGCGCCTCCTGACCGGGTCCTGCTACTATTGGATGCACTACGAGGCCGGGTCGCACTATCGACCAGCGAGAGAGACGTTTGAGGGACAGGCACATTGAGAGTGTCGGCCACAGGGTCCGGTGCGTCAGAGAGACCTTTTTTTTTACAGTCTATGTTAGCCTTTGGGGTTGTATGTGTGGCCATTATCTTACCTTTGTAGAATGGAGCGAGTTTGCGTGTTATGATAAGATTTCCTACACTACGAGAGTCGAAATCCTGTTCGGTAGACGGATAGAGACCATTGGGTAAGATGGAGCCGAGGTCAACAAGATCCTCAATCTTCTGGTGGGTATGATGCATTGACTGGGTGGCCGACTTGCCGGCTTCTCTTGATGTATTGGCACCCATGGTTTAATAAAAGCACACACACACAGACACACAAACACAAAAAAAGAGTAGAATGAATAGTATATATAAATATATATATAAAAAGAAAAAAGAGAGAGGGCAAGTAGAAGAGCAGGAAGTTCAAGTAGGAGAATCAATTCTTCTGTCGCTCTCTGTCTGTCTCCTTTCTTTTCAAAGTCACACTAAGACCTTTCTGGTTTTAGGAATACCTATCAGAATACTCTTTCTATGGGCCAAGGTGAATTGAGGCCTATCAGACGGGTGATTGTAGTTTGGCTAGATTCTATTGGTCTTTAGACGTCTTAAAGGCTGTAAGGGTCCTTGATGGACTTGCAGAAAAAAGGATGATGTTTTTGGCTATTATAAATTCCTTGGTTGATTGTCAGTAACTCCTATTTTCCATTGTCTTTCTTGCCATTAAAATGATCAATCTGATAACCATTGATGAATTCATACTTGTTCAAATATTCCTGTTTGTTCTTGGGCTTCTTTACTTGTTCTAGGCAGAATAAATAGGCCTAGGGGAATGAATGCGTAACCAGGACAGCATCATTCGACCTTTTATTATTATTATTATTACTATTATTACTATTATTATTATTTGGGACATTAAATACCAAACACACTGCTTACATACTTCTTGTGCACTTGTTGTACACCCAATGTACAAAACATATGAAAATAACAATACCAAAAGATACATTTTACTTGACTAAATAAATCACTTTATCATCATCTAATAAGCACACCTAAACATCTTTGGATTCAAATAGGCTAGCAAGTATTCCATTCTACAAGCCTTGTTACTCAGAATCTGGTAATCAAAAAATAAAGGCACAAATCTAAAGACGATACCATTGCGACATGTACAACCTTATTGTACATGTGGTTCACTCGTGTCTTGATGACCTTGTACTTCTTCAAGACCCGAATCCATCAAACTATGGCGATCTTTATTGTACTCTTTCCATATACACCTTGGGATATGCTTTCAGGCCAGCATGTCACAGTTTATAAAATATAAGAGATCCATGGCATCCAAATACGGCTATTTCTTGCTTACTGTCATTAGTATTGTTATTATATTGTAAAAAATAACCTGGTCATCCTCTTCTTTTCTCTACTAGAGTGTGCCTGTGACTTTGCTTAAGGCCTGCTACAGTGTTTCTACAGTGTTTCTACTCGAGACAATGTTAGTTTTTTTTAATATAAAAAAAAGAGAGAACAAAATTTGGTCAAGGGGATTTAGACAAGGTAAAAATGACTAGAATGCTCTCTACCTGTAAGCATCTTTAAGCTTGCCCACCAGAGTGAAGAACAACCATGTTTGTTGTTGTTGTTGTTGTTGTTGGTCGAGAACTGAAGATTTTTGGCCTACCATTGTCACTCCAAATCTCCTGCACAATATAGAACATGTTTCTTGCCGCCATATTACTATTCCAAATATATATATATATATATAGTTGTCGTAAGCTAATATTGGATCTATAGCTCTGTCGTTGGCATTTCGGAAATATCTTTGGTCTTACAGGAGTTGCAAACCTACAAAATTAATACTGAATATAGAGAATAAATAAAAGTGCACAAGTACCTTTAAAGTGTTAAATTAATTGAGGTCCAAAAGGCACAATTCTCCAATCTTTTGTTTTACAGGAAAATACTTGTATATTTTCTCGGATATTCCATGCCGTATGCAAAATCTGATACTTGACTTGTTTATAAGCTAATCTCCAGAGACAATTAAAAGCATTTCAGAAACGTCTCTGGCTCTAAAGACACGTAGATGAGAGTTTCTGTGATATTTTAAATTACTATGAGATGGGATACAAACAGCAAGCAATTGACTTGGTACCTTGGTTGGACAGGTTAGTGTGTACTTTTAGGATTCTGCCTGTTTGCTATACGGGGTCTCTTCTTTCGATTCAGTCTTTTCTTCTTCTTCTTTCTTCTTTCTTTGCCATATTTTGTAGGCTCATGGATAAGGATGTTGGTACGTGTGCCTTAAATAATAACATGATAATGAACAATAATTTCTTGCATAATACATCGCACTCGATGAATGTTTCGATTTACTTTTTTTCTTTTAGTAAAAGTAGAGCTTTCTTTCTGAAGACCTTGATCTTGCTCGTCTAATTTTTGTTGCTTTTTATTTCGAATCAATTCTTTTGCTGCAGGATATAGAATAGGACGCATCATAAAGTAATATTGAGAAGAAGTGGATAAATCATATTCAGCAGCTCAATATATCTTTTTCTTTAAAGGGGTATACAATCAGGTTTTTTTTTGAATAAGAGGGATGTTGCTGACGACTCGTCAATGAATGAAGATGTGACATGGGTGTATACAAATGCCAGGATAGTATGAGCTAAAATACTAGCAAGAGAACCCAAGGAATTCCAATGGAAACAATCAAAGCTACATACCCAAGAGAAAAACTTATACCCTGTAATCACTTTACAAATTTTTGTAGACAAAAGACTTTTATTCTTCCAAAATACTACGCCTTGTTCCTCGCGTATCTAGTAACTAAATATTCAAATTCAAAATAAAGAGTGTAAAGTAGACTTCTAAAGATGCTCTTTATATATATATATATATTGTATGATTACCAAAAGAAAAAAAAAACAAGCTTAATTGACTATGATCTTATAATCGATTAACTTACTCTGCCAGTACCTTGTCTAAATCCCCTTTACCAAATTTTATTCTTTTGTTTGTCCAAAAAAGGTAAGTAAATTGTCTAAAAATTAATTTTGATTCGCCCAAAAAAATACCAACATCGTCTCAATCTCAAGTAGAAACACTGTAATTTAGCCATTCAAATCATTTTTTGATTCTGCATAGTTTATTAGACAATGAAGTAAGATGCACCAGAATCATCTAATTGGACATCAAACTCATCATATTATTCAGTGTCGTAAAGGAAATTCAGAGAATCAACCTGCGCGAGATCAACAATGGCGAATGGTCAGACACTGCCTCTTGGCATGCCCAATACAAGGATACCTCTTGGGTATTCGGAGGCAACATTCCCTTTGATCTAACTGAGGGTGATATTATCTGCATCTTTTCTCAGTGAGTCAACATTTGATCATAACAATCGCTTCAAAGACCAGGCTGATGGACATTGACAGTATATAAAACATAAATCAGATATGGCGAGATCATCAATGTAGAGTTGATCAGAGACCAAAAGACTGGAAAATCACGAGGATTTGCATTTATCCAATATGCTGATCAACGTAGTACTATCCTTGCTGTCGACAATCTTAATGGTGGAACTGTAAGAGACCTTCAAGGGTTGAAATATAAAAAAAAAGAATATTGACAACAGGATCATTTCTTTAGGTGCTCGATCGCACTCTACGTGTCGATCACTCTTTTGGACCCAAGCGTCACAAGAAGGAAGGTGAAGAGGAAGAACCTGAACTCTATCAGAAAATGAATGCTGCTCCACCCACCATTGAAAGTAAGCTTTGTTGCGATGATTGAAATATGTACAGACTACTCAATACAAATCCAATTCTACCAGTCGAGGAAGAAAGTGAACAGTCTGAGCAGAGCGATGTAGATGCTGAGGATCCAATGGCAGCCTACTTTAAAAACAAGAATAAGAAGAAATCAAAAAAGTCAAAGAAGAAGAGCAAGGATAAGGTTGAAAAGAGAGATAAGAAGGACAGAATTGAAAAGAGAGAGGATAGACATCACTCTCGGCATTCATCTCGATAGATTTATAATCTAAATCCACGATAAAAAGAAGAAGAAAAAGGTCATCCACAACGAATATACATATTGGAAAGATATCTCATCTAATAGCTGATTTTATTGGTTACTTGTACAAAGTAGAGATACTTTACAAGTATAGGTTCTTAAATCGATTGCTTGTATGCATTAAGAATAAAATTCAAAGACGTGTCTTTAATCTATAACTTGTGAATGAGCACTGTACAAACACTCGATATTTTAATAGTACTCATTTAGATACATTATTTTATACAATCCTATTATTTACAACAACAACAACAACAACAAAGAGTCGTGTCCGTGCAGCAAGATAATCATAGCTCTTTTAGTCACTCGATATAAATATGTTAAATGTGTCTAAATAAAAAAGTTCAGACGTCTTCTCTATACTTCATAGTCCAATAACCCTTTTATGTTTGGAAATTCCATTGATGCTCTTATTTATTTATTTTTTGAATGATACATATATTGGAATAAAATGATAAAAAGAGATAAAGAATACATATAAACATATAGTCGATATACAATAAAAACAGTCGAGGGTTTCAGCAATAAAATATCTAGGCATCTTTACAGATCCAGCCACAGATAGAATCCGAGTCAAGGACAAGCTGCCAAGTATCCCAGTAATGCAAATCCAATTTGACAGCCACGACACGCACTGTGCCATTTCGACTGACTGTCTTGATGCGAATATAACCTTCATCATTAGTATCGTCGTCGTCATCGATATCATCTTTCTTGAGTGCTTCCTCATCAGAGAACGTAATATTGGCACGCTGTTCAGCAGAGCGGCGAATAGGAGGTATGTAACTAGGACGTCTACGACGACACATCTCTTCTTCGTGTTTATGGATCACAGCCAAGAATGAATCCAAATCCTTGACAGGTTTACCCTGAACCTCAACAATCCACACACCAGGACGAAGTACATGAGATGCAGGTGATCCGTACAGAGTACAGGACACATACACACCCTGAGGAACATCACGGACTTGTTCAAGCACGGCCTTGTAAGGGCGTTGAATAAGAGCTCCCTGCCAACCAATGACTCGAGTAGTCTCGAATCCACTAAACTCGCTCATAGGAACCTGGACCTCATGCTCAGCACCGTCTCTGAGTACAACCATGGTAACGGTGTCTTGTTCATATACTTGCATAATACTGGACATGCGCGTAACGAGCTGGCCATTCATGCTAAGAATAACATCGCCAACGTGCAATACACGAGCACATGGACTACGATCGTCCAGAATGTTCAGGACATACAGCAAGGTATGCCGTGTACTGCCACTCTGTTCGATCTTGCGTACCCATTCATCTGATAGTCCTAGTGTACGTGCCGCTGCAATACGCATAGTCCAGAGCTCTACATCAAGACCCTTGAATGTGATAGGCTGATTGAGACGACATTTCTCAAGAGTAGACTTGATGAGTCCCACTGACAGACCAGACATGAAAGACGTGTCTTTTCCTTTTTCCGATTGAGTCGAGTAGCTGACCCATAGAGCTTGTGTTCTTCCCTCTCCGTCAACCAACAAGCCTCCTTGGGCGTTTATTGAGTCATCAATCTTGATACCTTCGACATTCATTGCGCGCCATCTTGGAGGAGAGCATTCGCGGGTACCAACATTGGAGATTGAGCTCACGGTAGTCTTGCGTAAAATGATCGAGTGATCGTTTCCAACACCAACAAAGTTGAGTTCATCGCCTTGGTTGAGTTCAGTTGGGTTAAACTCAATTGGCTTTATAGGCGTGTCACCAATAAGACTTGGATCGTAACTCACGAGCACATAGTTGTAGAATGGGTGCAAGAATACAATCTTTCCGGGAATGATGATCGAGTTGGCGAATGTAATAAAGATGTCGCCAATACTAATGGGAATCGTATCACGATCGCACACAATCAAAGGAGGGTTTGTCGATATGACATAGCCAGATCCATAGAATTGAGTACCCTTCATTCCGTCCACAAGGTATGGCAAATAAAAATCAATGGCAACAAAAGACGGCATGAGTTTCTGGGCCAAGGCAAGCGAAGGATCAAGGGGAGGGAATGTGGCCGAAGATGGGAGATAGGACATTTTCTTTGGTGGTGGTGGCATCTCTGTAAAGTCCCATAATCCTGTGAGATCTATAAAAGCCAAACAAAAAACAATTAGCCTAGAGTTCAAATTCCTGGATGTGGTCTTGGTACCATTGCGGACAGCCACTCTGAACTTGTGCCAGTGTCGGTCGACGTGCATGATCATGATCTTGTCCTTGTAAGCCTTTTGAAGCGAATAAAATCTAGCATTGCAAAATAAACAAGTGCTCTACTTAATGTGCTCTTTAAACACTTACCTGATTGGAACACGCGATCCGTCAGGAAGGGTTTGCATTGCCTTTATGAACGCTTCGAGATCTGGAGTGGGAATGTTGTTTACACTGACAATGATACTCTTGCGCCATGCACTTGCACTAGCAAGCATATGGCCAGAGGTAGCAACATAGACACCCTCTACGGGCTGTGAGTATGACTTGGCTAGTTGGTAAGACAGATCATGGACAACACCACCTCCGATTTCTACAAAGGTATCTGGAGTGATTGAATGAAGGTTCTGGACAGTTATCGAAACATCTTGGACCTTTTTTCCTCTGCTGACGGTTAGAGTGACCTTTTTTTCGACAGAATCATCAAGTACTGAAAAGAGACTGATGAAATGAGGGACCATATGCCCATTACAGCCAATAATGATATCTCCCGGGACAAGTACTTTGTCTGCTGGTCCCTTTGGAAGCACAGAGCGTACGACAAGCATTCCTGTCTCTTCTGGGAAACGACTTCGAACCTTTTCCTCAATGTGAGCCTTGAGTCCGAGTCTGCGTACCTCATTGTAAGGTTGATACTCAAACTCGGTTTGAAGTGTGCCGCGTGGGACCTGACGGCCTTTCTGGATAAAGAGCAACGCACGCTTTACGCGGTCCAAGGGAAGGTAGTAGCTGGATGAAGCACGACTGGCACCACCTGCGTTCAATGCAACTGCGTGACCATCAATGTCAAGTACAGGACTGCCGGAAGACCCGCCGCTAGTGCCCGATGCAGCTTGGAGGTAGAATGTATTAAAGTCATTGTACTCTCCAACACCGTATTCTGGGGCACTTTAGAAAGGTATGAGAATCAATTGAATACTAGGGCTTTGATAGACACATTACCGACGATCAAGACGGGCAAGAGTACCAGCCAGAATACTCAGTTTTTCGCCAGCGTCGTTACTACCCAGCGGTGATTAAAATATGGTTATGCAAGTCCTTTTTTTTTATGTTTGATGTGTATCGATTGATGTACTTACCCTACTACTCTAATGTCCAGTCCAACCTTGGCTCGTTCTGGACTCAATTCAATCTCTTCGAGCTCCATGAATTTGATTTTGGAGGTGTCAAACTAAGGGTATTAAGGGGCTGTGGTTAATATGATGAGCACTGCAAAAATAACCTAAAGACATGCCTGCATAAATCCAAAATCATGGACGGGATCTCGGTAGACTGGCTTGAGATCAACTTCTTCATAGTTTGTCAACACAGCCTGGGCAACAATTGGAGCAGAGGACACAACATGACGGTTTGTCAAGACAATTCCTTGTTGGGCATCCACAATAAATCCAGTGGCAGTATATGCACCTTTAAGAATATTAGCAAGAAGAATAAAAAAAAATATGGGTAAAAGTGTATGTATGTGTATATATGGATGTTACCCGATGTTTCTGTGTCAAAACTACGGACATGGCTGGCCTTGATTGATACAATAGCTCGAATAGCCTTTTCCAGAGTGGGTTCCCATGATTTAGCACGATAGGGAACGTTGGACGAAGGTGCAGGCATAACATGGTCGACGGGCAGACGAGGCATATAAGTCCAACCAAAGGTCCCAACAGCAAGAGACTTTGATCTTCCACGAGGGACTTTATCTGGTGCTTGCTCAAGAAGAGTTGCCATGGACACACTATCACGATGGGCACGCAGACTAGATTGTGTCTCGGCTGTTTCGCCTGGCGCAGGTGATTCGACTATGGGTCGAAGGGGAGGTGTTGCGATTGCAAGAGGATGCTGAGGCTCATTCATTACACAGTAATCACTAGTCAGCTATATAAAAAAGAGAATAATATTGACTGGTGATCTGGTTTATGCGCTCTACACTTTTTTCTTCTTCTTCTTCTTTGAATTTGTAACGTCACTGTTTGAATTGCCATATTGAAACTGGCTTCCTTTATTTATATACATATATCTTTACTATTATTATTGGTCTCTCCAATATTGCGAATCAGAGGTTGTTTTTTGCGCTCCGTCTTATTTATTTGCACACTATTTTTTCTTACTATTATTTTTACGCATCTTTTGATGTTTTCCAATTATTATTATTATTTTCACTATTGTTATTATCTGATCCTTGTAAATTACGCTTGATGGCCAGGCCGCCGTACTAGACCCAAGAAGAATATTTTGGGACTAGATGGGCTCTAAAAATAAACAAGGCCATGATCACCAAAAAAAAAGTTGCTTTTACACTAAAAGGAAAGGCCGATTTACCAAAATGGAAAGTCAAATTGATAGGCCAAATCTATTGGGCTGTATATATATAATTAGAAAGGTTTGATGATATAATAAAAATAATAATAATTGTGATTTCTACAACAGACAGCTGTTTAACAGACAGGTCAATTGAATTCAAGTCAATTGAATTGAATTGAATTGAATTCGATTGAATTGGCCTTTGTTGTAGGCTGTGAGTATGTTGCTTGGATACTTGGCTGTAACCATGGTGAGTAATTCCTTTTGGTTATCCATTATAACTGCCAATATATGATATATATATATGATATATATATATATATATATAGTAGAGTTTGGCAAAGAATACAACAACAACAAAAAAGAGAGAGAAATATTATTTTCTGCCCAATAGAATAAACTTGCTTTCTGCATTTCTACTTTTGGACAAAGGAAGAAAAAGGTAAAAAGGAAAAAAGGAAAAAAAAGATAAAGTGGGGCTGAGTCTTTATTTTATGCCATGATTGGACATTTTGTTGTTAATGATGATGATTATGATGATCAAATTTGCTACACATTTGTATAATTACAATTAAAAATGTACTTTATATTGATCCTCAAGGTACAATTCCAAAAAGGGCGCCCCCCCTTGTTTTTTTATTTGTACAATTAAATATAAAATAATAGAATAGCCGGATCTGCGTTTGTGTTTGGCTTTTATCACTGGTGATTATGGCTTTGTAACATATTGTGCATGTTTGTATATGTGTATATATACATATGTATATATATATATATTTCTGTTTGGTGGTGAAATCGTGATACGGATGACTTGAAATTCTCAGTTAAATTCTGGAATTGTTCAAAATTTGACTAGAGAAATCAAAACTGTATTTTGTACATAAAATTCTGGTGATTGTTTTTATTTCGGTGGAGTGTAAGTGTAATATATAGAAAATAGAGGGACGCACAATGCAAAATGAAGAAGAGCGACAGATAGACAAACTACCTGACCTGTACAAGAGCAAGAATGAAGAAGTCTGTTGTTATTTTTTTGGTTTGTTTGTTTGTATGAAAAAGAAAGAAAGGGTTATTCGGAAGGATCAAAGGCAAGGGCAGGTTTGGGACGACCGAATCGATGAACGCGCATATGACGCCGCATATTGCTTTGAACAGAAAACCGCCGTCCACAATTCTCTTCAGTGCAAACAAACGGCTTTTCTCCAGTGTGAGAATATGTATGAATCCGCAACGAAGACGGTCTGGAGAACTTCTTGCCACAGAACATACACACATATCTGCCTGCCTGGAGATCTCTTTGTCCGTCAGTTTCGTACACCTCTTGGAGTGGGGGGGAGGACGGAGAGGACTGGACAGATGAAGTCTCCACTGTGATGGCCGGGTTCAGCATAAAATCTACGGTGCTTGCGGACGCGGTTCTTCGGTGAGAGGTGTCAGAGTGGGTGCGGTTGTGACTTGCGCGATGATGTCCCAAAGGGGTCCAGCTCATCTTGGTTTCTGAAGGTACGCTCATGTCATCCTTGGACATTGTGGGTGCATAGAGCGACAGGCTCTGGAGATCTATCGGCAGACTGCTCACACTTCTACTACTTCGATGGCCAAGTCCGGCCCTCACTGGTCTTGGACGCACTGTTTCCAATAACAGGTTCATGGCGTGAGAACCATCTATAGTTGGTCCTGGGCCGAGTCCTGCTCCTACCGCTGATGTTGATGGTGTTGTGGGAAGAGGTTGTGGTGGTCGTCGAGAGTTGTCCGGGGTAATGAGTGGATCTGCTTCCTGCAATAAGAACTGGATTGAGGGCAGACTGGGTTTGTCAGCATGATGGGACATGTAGAATTCAGGTGGAAGAAGAAGAAGGAAGAAGCAAGTGAAAGCGAGGTGGTAAATAGCTTGCGGACTGCCAATCTCCTCTTAAAACATTGGATCGACCTGACCTTTTTATACTTGACTCAGCCCTGTACGAATGATTATGGGTTTGCCTGGCTGGATAGTAATAATTATTTGGGTGTTGATAATACTCATATTAATAGAATATAAATTTTATATTAAATATACTTCCTGTCCAGATACATACAGATAAACCACAAGCTTGATGGTTACAAGCAATGTGACGCATCAGAAATCAATGACCTGTCGCAGGTCAATCGATCCAGATTTGCAAACAGTGCAAGAATCCCTTTATTTCTTAAAAAGAAATTATTAATAGCCAATTGTGCTGGGGTCTTTGTGAGCAGTCTAGGTCGATCTGAAGGGAGGAAGAACAAGCAGGGCAGACGACTTCTTGACAAGCCTGTAGACCTGGACGCCTCCCTGTTGATTGTCCCGAGTAAGATGGCGCGAAAACCATATTTCAGCAGGACTCAAGAGAGGCCCAAATGTCTGCTCCCAATAGACCGGTGGACTCATCTGAGCCATGTCCTGGACAAGGTTGATGTAAAAGTATTGAGAGCATCTATTGAAGAACCGTGCTTCATCACAGTCCAAGAGGCCGCGTCTCTTGTAGGCCAAATACACAACTGTCCGGTGGGGAGTGCTCAGATGGTAGAGTGTAGCAATCAACGATTCGAATGCCTGGGGGACATACAACACATCCGATGCAAGCACAATATCGACCTGGGCCTTGGTTATCACCCGCTGTGCATCTGCTTTAACCCCCCACCGCAGCTGCTCTATTTGTACCTGGTCATCAAGTCCAGTTTGGTTAAGTCTGTAGTTGGAACGTATCAAGTCCAGTGCTTCTGGCAGATCTGTCAGGGTCATCATGGGCCCCTTGTTTCCCATTGAGCGACACATTGCCTTGATCAAAAGACCAACACATCCTGTCCTACCCAGTGTGTTAATAAATGACCTGTTCTGCATAATCCGTAATGATATTCACCCTGCACTGAGATCCACAACGTGGCACTTGTCTAGACATCTGGGTTGCTGCTTGAGCCGATTAGCCATTAGATCTGCAATAACGAGTGCAGAGTCCCACAGCTTTCCTGGAGTACCTGCATCCCATACTTCTCGAAACACACAAAACATATCCTTCTCGGCCCTTGTCAGACTTGGGTTGAGCATAAACACTCTTCCCATCGCTTTTGGGTATTCTTGAACTGTCTCTTTCCAGCCACATTCGCCCGACCCATTAGACAGTATAATGGGTACCACCAAAGAGAGTGCATTTACAGTCTGCCTTGTGTTGTTGGTTGGTATACAATGCAACACATATTTTGTTTTTGTCAAGTGTCTCTTGCCAGATACATTCTTGATCTGGTATTCCAATCCACCGTGTCCTCCACCAAAGAACCCTGGCCATTTATCTGTCTCGTCGTCCAAGCTATCCCATCTATCTACTTGCAGTGGTCGGACGTGTAGAATGTGTTGCGTGTCATGTTGCCACCCGCCATTAGTATTTTGGCACAAGAGTTCGCATCTCAATTCCAAGGCACAATTGGTTGCATCGGTGCCTATTAATGACAGTCCAAGCTCATTAACTATTTCAAGGCGGAGGCGATGCCATTTATCCATTTCTGCGGCTGATTGGTGAGGTCCTGACAGTACCAGTCGATAGAATGTCGAGTGTTGGTAGAGAGGACGGCAGTAACCTTCATCTTCGCTTAAGATATTACTGCTGTCGAGAGGGCAACAAATTTGCCACGGTTGATCGGTCGGATGTTTTTGCTGATGAATAGCGTCGTTAGATAACGATTGAGAAAGAAAAACCACCATCCTTCTAGACAAAATATATACATATATATGTATGTATGTATCAAATACCTTACTTCTTTTTATATGTGTTCGCTTTCGGAGAGTCAAAATCTATTTCTTTTTTTAAAATATTTTGCACCGATATGTGACGTCCCAATGATATCCAACCCAAAAATATGGAAAGCATGAATGACTTGAGACCGACTTTTTAATGGTGTTCTTTAGGACCAATACTTGGTCAAGAAACAGGTTTTCAGATAGTGTGGCATTAATGTAATTCAATGGCATACATTGTACCAAGCAACCTTGGCTTCGTTTGCTTCAAAAGGGTTTCCGGAGCCTCTCTTTTTTTTATAGAATATGTTCAAATATTATTATCTCTACAATTCAATGTTCTAGTCTAAATAGATAAATTGCCATTTTATTTATTTATTTATTTATATATCCAGGCAAGCAATTTGTGATTTGAGACCTCTTTATCCCAGAATTACTATTGTTAATAAAGAATGTTTGATCTTAAGGTTGTCTGTTTAAACCATGGTCTACTCAAGATCCAACATATTTCTATTGGACAAGGTCAATTTTTAACATCTTTAAATCAGTCCCAGTCACTATGAAAAAATATGGTCAAAAAGGTGGCTTTTGGACGTATATTTCTCAAGATTAAATATTTAGAGAATGCAATCCCTAGCACGTCTTGTTAAATCAAGCGCCATCAGTCGTCATTTCTCCAATGCTGCACCAGAAGCATCAAAGAGACTCATTTATGCATCCAACAATTCTGGACTCGTAAAGCTCATTAAGCTATTCTCGGTGTCTACTCTTGGAGTAAGGGACCAAAGATTATTTAATTCAACAATGTCTAATACACTCGGTAGATTTCCTCTGCAGCTACCCCTGCAGTGATGTATTTCTGGGATTCACCAGCAGGTAAAACAGGGCAAAAAAGGTACTCGATATACGCACAATTATTAACTTGGACCTGTTTGGGATAGTTCAGGCGACCGAATTGAGTGGATATATGTTCCTTGGAGGTAAAGAAAGAATATCAAGGATAGAGAATATATGCTAAATACATTATAGCTCTTATGGCTAGTACATGCTCTACTGGGGCACTTCACTTTATGCTGTCTCCATATGTGCATTCTATTCAATTGCACGCACCTTTACGAAAGACAACAGCCTCATCTGATACCATTACACCCAACAGTATTGTTACGCTTGAGACATTGGATATGCTGGCCAGGAAGCGGGAAACTACTCTAGCATTAAAAGACCTGGTACCTAACCCAGGCATGTTTTCGACATGGAAGGTTTCCAAGAAATTATTGAACCGACAGTTTGAACTTGAGCGTGTCAAAGGCATTCCACCTAGCATTCATCAAGACAGGTTCTGGCTTGATCAGAGAGATGCCAGGGGAGATGGTCCAGCCATGGCTAGTCTGATACGTGTTGTGGAAGAGCATGATCGTAGACAGCGTCTGATTTGATTGCATTATATCCGAGTTCATTGGCCTGGTTGTCTCTGGACATTGATAGCAAATTCCATTCTTTACAAATAACTCTTGAATAGCCTCTTTTTTTTAACTAGAATAAAGGCAACTGCAGTGGTTGTGAATACCAAAAAAAAAGGTCTTTTATTGCGTCCTATATGGCCCTATATCTCTCTCGCTTGTTACTAGACGTTGGAATCTTTCTATTACTATACAATATATTTACCATGTATATCTAACCCGACCTAGCTTATATGAGATGAATCTTTTGTCTGCCTGATGGCATAATTGATTTGGTAATTCTTAATGCTGATTAGATGGTTTAGAGTGTTGTAGCTGGTGTATTTTTCTTTTTCTTTGGGCCTCGTTTGCGCCTTGGTCTGGTGGAATTATTGTCTTCAACAATTGATATATCCATTGTAGTGTCCTCTTGAACATTGACACAATCATCGATAGGAAGATTGGTAGAGGAATTAGCATGAGGCAAATGGCGTGAAAGACTTGCTTTGGCACCTCGCCCAAAAGATATTGTCTTTGGGATCTTTAGCCGTTTTAGATGGTCTGTCAAATCATCCATATCTATATCTACAGGTTCACTCTCGCCCTTGATAGGTAATTCTTCTGCTTTATGATGCTTATTAATTGTCTTTTGGCGCTTTTCGTGTTTTTTCCATTGATCATAATTGAGTGACCCGGTCAATACGATGTCAAATGGAAAGTATTTGGGATAATGATGCTTGTCAACTAGATGCAGTCTTCTTAACTTTGGCTCCATAAAGTGCTTTTGGCATCCTTCGACATAACATGCATACTAGTAAATCCAATCTCAATATTAGCATTTTTGTCTACAAAATAACATTGACTGGAATAAAAAAAATTACTCCTCTATCACTCTTACAATCTTCTCACCACGCTCCTTTTGGATCTTCTTGAGAACATCATGGCATTCATCTAGATGAAGCTGAAGCCAATGAGCTGAGGGGAACACCTTTTCACATACTGAGCAGGTATTCAAGTGTCTTGCCTCATAATGCAATTCATATGCACCAACAGACGGAAGCATAAGAGGGTTCCCGTCATTATAACAAGAATGATGTTCACAATAGATTGGTTGAGTGGCTCTATTAGATTACCAAAATTGTTAAATAATAATGGTAATTACTCTCATTCTTATTACTCTTTGAGTGCTTCTGCTTCCTCATGGATCATTTCAGAATGAGTAGCATCTGAATCTTCTGTTAGCCATCTGGCACGCAGCTCAATTGTTCCAGGCTGGAAGAATAAGCTGTTTGGTTTATGCTCTGTCTTTGTTGGTGAGTAGAGAGAGAGCATCCTTTTGAAAATAAAGAGAGAATATTGGATATTTTATGTATCTGCGTGTGTGTGTGTTTTGGATTAGTCGATTGAGTATGGTTGGGAATGATCTTTACCGTTTTTTCAGCAGGAAGCCAGTCACTTAGTACTTTTGGCATGATTCCAAGTGTGCACAAAGTATAAGAATATTATCTTTTTTGCACAATTTTTAATCTTTATATATACATTTTCTTTTCTTCTAATACCAAAAAAAAGGTAAAGAATAAGTTACATATTATTATATATTGATATTTGTCGATATTTGCTATCAATAACTACTTGACATCTTTGCTGTGTGTTTATTGGTCTCTTTAAAGTCTTCTTGTAAAAAGACTTGTCTATTATTATTTACAAGACATTAAAAAATGCCATAGACTATACAAATTATATCTGCTAGACCGGATTCCGTTTACATACTTTCAGATATGTTTAATATACATGACTCCATTTTTCTCTCATTCTACTTGCAATAATTATACGAGCATCATATTGATGGTTTTACAATGTTGATTTAGAGAAAAAGAAGAAGAAAATGTGGACTGTAAATAATGTTTTAATGGTTAAAAGTTATGTTTTATTATAATCAATCTATAGCTTCTCATGAACCTTTAGAAAGATGGTATAAAATCCAAACTTTTCTTTATTTTATCAAGTCGTTTGATAGATTAATGTCGTCTACGTGTTTTTTTTCCCAAGGTCAGTACTGCTCAAATGTACATTATTATGGTTGACTTTGATAAATGTTAATCAAATAATTTGCCTTTAATGATGTAGCCTACGGTTATAAAGGTACA
Source organism: Phycomyces nitens (assembly GCA_022702545.1). Classification (NCBI taxonomy): domain Eukaryota; kingdom Fungi; phylum Mucoromycota; class Mucoromycetes; order Mucorales; family Phycomycetaceae; genus Phycomyces; species Phycomyces nitens. The sequence goes on from JAHRBC010000001.1 coordinate 1,836,859, forward strand.
AATCGGATTCCATTACATAAAATAAAAATAAAAGTATCTGTCTGTATTCATTCGCCTAATAATTTAAATCAATAGTACAAGTATCAGGTATATGAAATATTGTGCCAAAGTATATTGTGAAGCTTTCTCTTTGTTTTCAAAGAGGCACTGTTGGCTGTGATTTAATCATGTTGCTATAAGTAAAGGTTGATTAAATTGTATTTTTTTTGACATGTATTATCCAGGCATTTCTACTGTTTTAATGGCTCAGATTCTTCATGAATATATATTTAATAACTCTACAGTCAGTTATGACCCACTTGATATTAATAAAAAAAAAGTTAAAGAGGACTATGATTAGTATATCATTCAATATACTTGATTTCGACTTTACTATTGAAATACCACAGTTCATCTCAAATAATTATAACTGACTTGATGTCTTTGACTGTGAAAGTCTCTTGCTCTTCACAAATACTTTCTTTTGTGGAAATAGTAGAGATATTTATTTGATAAAAGTCAATTGTCACTATTAGTAAAGAACTTTTGTAGTGTTGCGCTAGGAGATCTATCTCAATACATATCTAAATATGTATAAAATCCTACAGAGATATGAATTAGATCTCACTATAAGTTATGTGATTTACCTTTTTACCTCTCTTGGACCTATTAGGTTCAAAGTCTGTAATTGAGCCAATATAGATATATGTATCCAAAAAATAAAATAAATAAAAGGTGCGGCTCAGAGGGCTTATACGACATCTTTCGTCTTCACTTTGTCAACGCTCATTTTATTCTTGTTATTTTTTATAGTGCTTTTCTCATCGAAACACACAATGTCTATAGAATCAAAAGATGGAGAGATACTGGAAGCACATCTCCTAAGAAACGCAAAGAAACTACCAAGCCTATAAATGTGCGGGAGAGTAATGTAATGTAATCTAGTCAACAAAGTGAAGAGTGATTGCTCAGCGACACTTGGAGATCTCACATACTTTAATATATCGAATAAGTGAGCGTAATACTCTTAGATGCAAAGCCAGTTTATTTTGACTTTAATTAGTTCAACGTATGTTGCTTACTAGAATACTTTGAATAAAATTATATTTATTCTATTCTCTTTTCTCCATATTTAATTGCTTTTATATTCCACAAAGATCATTGTGGCCATGTAAGCAGACGAAAGGGAGAGAGCTCACCATATAAAACTGACCAAAGAGACTTTGAAGGTAATCCTGGAGATTAATCAAGAGTCTAGTGAGACTAAGCAAGAGCTTTATAAAGTCAAAGAACGATTGGAAAAGCTAGACTCTGCCTACCAGCCCAACCAGCAACCTTCCGCAATACCTTGTCCGTTTTTTTACCCTCCACAATAATAAACGTTTTTTAAAAAAAAACATTTATAAATCAATTTTATTGTGTTGAAATTCGGTCTATATATACATGCAATTGGGGAGGTACAATACCAAAGAACGCATTTGTCTGATTTCCATTGTTGATGCAGATGTGAATATTCTTCATCAATGTCGAGACTAGGTAAAATTTTCCTAGTCTACTCTGCCCAACACGCTGTCCATTCTTGTATTTGATATAAGCAAAGAACGTTCCAACATGCCCGAACTCCCACTCCACACACTCTCGCACTTTGGCCATTGCTTTGTTCACCCGTTACTCCTCGGATGGCATACCGGGTCTTCCTCTGAATGGCTTGACCACTATATCGTTTGCTGCATATGCTGGGTCAGCATAAATGGTGTAACGGCGATCACCATTATCGGTATGCGAGAGTTGCTGTTCAAGTAGAGCCATAATTCCACTGGTCTCAAGCATCCTCTGATCATGCATTGCTCCAGCAAATGGCCCTGTCATACTCACTGTGACTCCATCTGGAGTCACGATTGATTGGAACTTCAGGCCATGTCCCCTTGTATGGCCGTTGTAATCGATCTCTTGGTTAACGCCTGGTCTGCATATGGCGTTAATAGTTCCATCGATAAACCCAATTACGTTCGTGTAGGGAGATCCTTTTTCAGCAATGGCATTGCTGAAGCGCCTCAAGTTGAATGGATACAAGTGATCCTTGATAAAGCCTAGTCCCCTGGCATACTTGTCGTGCAGAAGATCAACCATCGTGTTGAAAACTGTACATAAAGTACTGCGATTAACCTTGAAAAAGTGCTCAAGGTCAGCAAACCGCCCAGGATATGACAATCGTCGAAGTGTGATTACCAATGCTGATAGTGTATCCCAGTAGAATTGATGGGCGGTATCCTGTCTTAATACGATCGTTGGCGGAAGTTCCATGGCATTCACAATGGATTCCATTTGAGAGTAGGTGAATCGAAAAAATTCTATACATGAAGAATCACCCAAAGCCTGAATATATACGCGATGAATACTGCACTTGTTGAGTGGTGCTTCGCCTTCCATAATATCTTGTAAGCTTATGATCTTGTCGGTCAAACGGGAGATGCGGTTCAAGATAATTTTGGTTAAAGGTATTGCGTAAGCTGGTTACGTAGCCTGATGTTTTTGTGTAAAGTAAAAGAGAGAAAGGAATGTCGTTTGAGGCAAGGATACTTTGTCAGAGTTGACATCGGTAACCGAAATCGGCTCTTGATAGGTAACCAGTAATGGTTGACCTTGTTGGATAAACGATCAAGACCTTGCCGATTGATTGTCCTGTATATGCTTCTAAATGTCTCAAGTGTCTTAGATTACGAATATCTCTTAAGTATATTATACTGGATAATAACTATCTAAGACATATTAACGTAGCTATACATTTAGCCTTAAATCTGATTATATTTTGTATAAATAGTAAAATGATTTGTATCAATAAAAAGTATCTATATTCTATCTAAAAACTATTCTCTAAACTTGACGATCCCCAGTGGTATTGATTCTGCGACTTAGCTACATGTGCCAGAAAAGAAATACCAGATTGAGACTTGACAAGTTTATCTCAGTCACAATTATTTTCTGCAAATACCATTATCTTTAGTCACAAAATAAAAAAATCTGCTCCGTAGAGCGTTCCATCTCAGAAGTTTAGTGTCATCCTTGTGCAGGGGCCATGCTAATCTTCTCTGTATCGTTCCAATTTTAATATGTGACAGAGGTGCAAGCACTTGTCAATTTAAGAAAATATTCCTAAGTTACTTATAAATACCAAATTTTGTAATTGTAGTTGACTTGTGGGTTTGATACTTTTTATTTTAAAACACCGCCAAATTAAAATATTGTGCTTAAGAAAAAGAATCCTTTTTCATGTGATCCAAGTACTTGCAACTCAAAGTGCTTGTATGCTGCTGTGTTGGACAGCTCCCAATTCCAAAGATAGTATGTTGGATACTTATTTTTAAGGACAATAGAGTCCTAAAGTTTTTATCTTGATATACTTGTTATACATATTTACCTAAAGGAACACAAGACGCAGATGTGCAAGCAAGTCCAGGAAGTTTGGGGTCAGCAATATCCTCTTGCATAGTAATATCATTTGTGGACCAGTCTTTCCAATACTCAATGTCCTGGAATACAAGACTTTGTAATGCAACAGATGGTCTGATGGTGGCCTTTAGCAAGAAATAGTTGGAATATTGCTGCCCACTGAAGCCAGCCAGGTTCTTCATCGCTTCTACTGGAAGGCTGGATACATAGCATCCAACCATCCTCTATTGGTCTCTAGAAACATTCTCCTGAGCAATCATATTCAAGGCACTCTTTCTGTTTGCACGAGTGACCTTTGAGGTATGAATTCCAGCCTTCTTGAACACTTTGGAATGGGTTGCATGCTGTGCTTTGTATTGGATCGATTTGAAAGGAGTATCGCCTTTGAACACCATGGTCTTGTGCCAGTTCTCTCGCTTTTCAAAAGTGTAATTTAGAGAGAGAAATATATATCCATTTCCAACGCACCAACTGAACAAAACTTCAAACATCACAATGTCTCAATAAAGATCCATACTCGATTTTGCCAGGCTGATATGTCTTGTTGCAAGATATAGGGGCCACCAAACCTGGGATTGTCAATTTAGGACTCTTTGGACAAGAGGAATAAAAAAGATTGACAAAGCGACGTCATTATAATATATTTTACGGCTTTAAGCACATTTGTGAGTAGAGGATTGGCATTAACAAATAAAGAAACTATTTCAATTTAACAAAAATTGGCAGCAGATGAAATCAATCAAACCAAATAATCCACACACACACATACACACATACACACACATAGTTTATCAAGTATTCAAATTTGTCCAAACTGTTTTTAGACACTCGAGGCACTTTCAATTATTGTTATAATTAGTCTTGATGGATGATCTCATCACACATCATCTTCAGTCACACATTAGTCATTCTACAACAGGATCGTCTTGGCTTTATAAACATCTTCTTTTCTACCTGATTACACATTCAAACCTTTAAGAATGGTCAGTAGGATCCACAACTGATAGATAAATAAATAAATAAAGACAAACCATTATTGACTTTGGCATAGTCTAAAAAAGGAATCTCTGCCGAAGAGAAAAGAAAGCGCCTCGAAGAAATGTTCTTGGAGTCGGTGGGTTAAAGGATGATAGTGTAGAATATCCCAGAGACATACTCAAAGCAAATGATTGTTAGGGAGACTTTTTTCAGGCAAAAGAGGTCGAGAAACTAGGATCCAAGAGAGGAATTGGTATGGGGGTATCTATGATGACCAGTATTCAGACCCATTGTGTTATTCTAGTGAGCCAATCGATCAAAGAAGTCCTCCAGAGTCTTGTTGATGATGGACTAGTGATGACTGACAAAATTGGAGCCTCTAATTACTTTTGGTCGTTCCCTTTGCTGGTAAGAATAAGAATGATGCTTTTTTATAAGGCTGATCAATCTATACAGAAGAAATTAAGGATCGAGGAACTTGAATCGAGTATTAGAGATGAAGACACCAAGGCAAAGTCCATGAAAGACGCAATAAACCGGCTTTCTTTGGAGAATGAGGATACTGTAATATAACAACAAGAGATCATTCAATTTAATTGACCTCTGTGATTTATAGGACGAGAGAAGAGATGTACTAGCGAGACTTGAACTGGCAGAAAAGGAACACAGGGAATTGCTAAAGGCGCTTCAGCCCTATAAAGATAATGACCCGGCTTTAATGGAAGCAAAGAGTATGTTTATAATAGACGTGATGCTGTAGATTGATATTTTATGATAGAGAAATCGGCCAAGATATCCAAAGAAGCAGCCAACAGATGGACAGGTAAATAATATAAAATATAAAATGCAAAATTGCCTTTAATTAATCGAATTTTCTAGACAACATTTGGACGATTAGGTCTCACTGTATCAATAAGCTTGGAGTCGATCCAAAGACATTTAACGATTCTTTTGGGATAAGTGAAGACTTTGATAGCCTGGCCTGATTAGTGCAATAAAGAACTATTGAACGTGCATTTTAGAGTTCTGCTATAGAATGTGACCTCTTTAAGCTAGACAAAGACAGCTTAGGGGAAATTAAGGGCGTCTGATATTATTTTCTTTTGTTCTTTTTTTTAAAAATAAAAAAATACACACATGTATGTGTAGAACAAGACACTATGCCACCATTTCACCCTTCCAGTAAAAGACCCTCGTTTGTCAATTTTCCTATCCCCTTTGACCATCCTTATATACTCCCGACCCTTCTCTTGACCGTATCCGCCTCGTCGTTGGTCTATTATTACCTCCAAGCAACTCATGCAGCAGATCTCATCGAGGCAGTAAGACATCGTGACATTCGTAGACGACGCACGCTCAAACGACCCGAGGAAAGATATGCAAGTCTCAAGGTAAATAACCATATTATGGACCTTGGTCATTTGTATTAATATGTTTGTTTAAATAAGATTGACCGCCTGTTTGTGAATCCATTCAAAGAATGGCAGCCAGTGTCCTGGTGGGTTGCTGTTTTGTTTTGGTTTCCTCGGTGGAAAAACAATGGGATCCCAAAGTCAATCAAGGTAACAAGAGACAACAATAGGATGATAATAATGAGGAATCCAAACAGGCATTAGACCAGAGCTTGCCACTCCAGACTCCTTCATTTGAAATCATCTTTCCACCTGCCGAGTCAACCGTGTTGGAAAGGACCAACCCGGTCACCTTTACATGGCTTGGGTAAAGATATAGATTGGAAATCTCAGGGAGTACATAAGAGGTAGCATATACACTCATAATAAATTATATTGCTATCTAGGCACTCGACCTGTCTGATGACAATCGACGGCATCACTGTCCTAACCGATCCAGTATTCAGTGACTGTCTTGGGCCTCCTCGACTTGGGGGTCCAAAACGACTGAGACCACCAGGATGTGAATTAAAGGACATACAAGACAAGATTGATATCGTACTGGTGTCTCATAATCACTTTGATCATCTGGGTAAGTCCTTGCGAGAGAGAAGCCGGACTGAAATCTCTCTGCAGACGAATCGGTTGTACAGACCCTTGGAAATACAGTGACATGGTACATACCCCTTGGACTTCGGGATTGGTTTGTCAACTTGGGTGTAGATAATGTAAGTGATGTAATGTAATATGAACAAGTCTATTTGGTGATCTGATATGATAGGGTGCCTTAGGTGATTGAACTAGACTGGTGGCAGGAGATACATCACAAGGAGACACCTGATATTGTTATCGCATGCGTGCCGGCCATGGTGAGAATACAACCCTTTTTGAAATCAACCTTAACATATTGAAACATATAGCATTGGAGTGGTATGAGAAAGCCATTTGATATAAATGAGACTCTCTGGTGTAGCTTTGTGGTTCGATCTTCCAAGTATCGACTGTTTTTCTGGTAAGGTTAAAATACTAACGAGCCTATTCTGCCTCTGCTTATGCCTCTGCTTATGCCTCTATCAGTGGCGATGGTGGCTATGTCCCGGATCTATTCAAGGCAATTGGAGAAAGATATGGTCCATTTGAACTGGCAGCATTGCCGATCGGTGGCCATGAAGCCAAGCGTCCACAGCAGCACATGTCTGCAGAACAGGCTGTACAAGTACATAGGGCAATCGGGTGCCCCAGATTGTCTGTAGGCATTCACTGGGGTACATTTATGCTCTCAAACGAGCATTACCTGGCACCACGGAAATTCATTGAACAATGTGGAGAAAAAGGGTTCAAGACAACGGCCCTGGGAGAGACATTGGCCCTTTAGCTTATAGAAATAAACTCCTTGCAGTAAAGCAACTGTGCAAATTTACACCCTTGATATTACTCTACGGCAAGGAATGTACATTTACCCTGCCTATCCACATAACTGCACGGTTACTCAATTGACTAAATGGCCAATCTAGAGAGCCGGTTAGACTAGGCTATCTTGGTCTGATTTGATTTTGATTTGGCTTGATTTGCTTTGTCTTGCTTTGCCTTGGCGTATATTTGCATACACTGTTTATTTACTCAATGGCCTGAGGATCTTTCTAACAACAAGAATACCCTATTCGTCTACAAAAAAACAACTCCTTTTTAAAAGCTTCTTTAAGCCAAACCACAACTACAACTACAACAAAACCAAAGGGCCTTTTTTTTTCGAGAGTGAATAAAGTGCAGGACCCATGGTGGTGGATGACGTGAAGACTTGTCACGTGATTACTTCAATGGAAGGTAAGAGTGCCATTGACCCTGCCCTTGTTTGTTTATCGTGGCTTGTTGTCTAGTCTGAAAACCCTCTCTTTTGTCTCCCCACTCTTTGCACTTTCGACCATGTCTCTCTCCCTCAAGAACCTCGTCCAGAGCTCCAAGTTCCTTACTGGAATTCTCACCCCCGTCTCCAAGGTGTACGCTGGTGCTGCTGGTTATCAGAAAATCGGTAAATGACCGCTTGAATTAAACTCACCAGACAACTCAACATGCTGGCATCTTTTTTATTATTACCCATTCACGACCATTCAACCTTGACGATTCTAAACATCACCTTTCGATTAATTGTCTACTCGGCCCAACCTTCAATTGCACACACACACACACACAAAACTGTCGATTTATAACGCTAACTTTCAACAATAACAAAATACGACAACATATTAGGTCTCCGTTACGATGACTTGATTGCTGAGGAAAGTGACCTTGTCCAGGAGGCTCTCCGTCGTCTTGAGATTGCCGATCCCAAGGCTGCCTATGACCGTGCTTACCGCATTCGTGTTGCCCAGCAACTCTCTCTCTCCCACGCCCTCCTTCCCAAGGATCAGTGGGTTACCAACCAGCAGGTATGAAATCCGACCAATATAATATATGCCTTTAGAGAGAATTGTGGAAGAAAGGACTGATGAAAGAGCATATTTACTTGATATTCAGGACAAGAGATACCTCCAGCCTTTCATTGACGAGGTTACCTCCGAGTACGCTGAACGTGAGGCCTTTGACAATGTCAAGTTGGCTGCTCGCAAATAAAATATTAACAAAAAGAAAAAAGGAAAGGGATATTATATTACATAAAGTATACACTATTAAATAACTTTTTTTTGGATTTATATACCCAAAGAAAGACCAAGGGTGATCTGCTACCTTTATATATATATATGTATATTTGAGGCTATATAAATTCGTTTAAGCGTTGTCCTTTTGGCTTTATTCAAAAGGGATGTCACATGTATCGGGCCAAACTTCCACGCAGAAAGCCACCTTTAACAGATTTTATTTTATTTTTGCATTTACATTTACATACCTCCCCTACTGACATTTAGCCCTAGGTTATTTTAATTTCACTCTTTTGGTTAATGTTGAGTTTTCAATCCTTCTTCCTTTCTTTGTTCTTTCATTTTGTTCCGATGCCTTTGCTTGGTTTACCTTTTGAGATCCTCTTGTCTGTTCTCCGTCGACTTCCTGGCTCTTCATTGGCTCAGCTGTGTCTAACCAGTCGGGAAGCATACGAGACTTGCGTTCCTCTGCTCTATGGTCATCTCCGGCTAAGCTACCGCCATCACGTCCGGCAGTTGGCCATTGGAATGCAACATCGTCCACTTCTTCGAAAGACTATCGAGCTATATACACACAAGGTTACCCTACGTCCCAAGCAGAGTGGAAACCACTGGCTAGTGGCAGACTTTTGCCGTCTTTTCCCAGAATTGAAACAAGTAAGAGAAGTGGTCTGTAGTCATTTTGGCTTTCTATCGGTCGACAGGGTAAGAGAACTGGCGGGCAGTCTGCCATACCTGACCCATGTAACTCTCAACCACTGCCGTCTGGTGGCTACCCAGCAACGAGACGAGGTACGCGAGATCGAGTGGGGATCAACCGACACAAGCAGTATCGATGATGAACAAGAGCAAGAAGTGATTGCACCCACTCCAAAATGTGAAGAGGTGTTTGAGAGGGTATTGCATCTCAATGCTCAGTGGACGGATTTCTCTGTTGCGGCAGCCACTCAGTTGCTATCTGCCATGCCGTTACTCGGCTGGATTGATCTCGGTGCAAATCACAATCGAATCCCTGCCGCTAATGATGGTGTTGTGGCTAGTTTATGGGATCTGTGTCCATTGCTGAGACACATGTCGATATCGCTCCAGCAAGTAAGCGAGACAACCCTTTGTGAGCTTATCAGCAAGTTTGGCCCACAACTCCAGACTTTTGCGGTTCGATGTGATGGACTTGCGACTCTTGGTGCATTGGCGACCTATTGCACACGCCTGGAACGTCTGGTGATTAGGGCAGCAAACACGCCATGGACGGTCGAGTTTACTACCACTCCACCTGATGAAAATATTACAAACACTATGATAAGTATCCTCCAGCGCTGCCAGGGGCTTGTTCAACTGGAGATGGTGTCCTGGGTTATGCAAGATGTACCAGTGATCGTATGGCGTGCCATGGACACAGTAATCGAGAGACAAGGACCATGCCAACCGCTCTCCCTCAGCATTGCCCTGCAGCCACACAAAACGTGTCTAAAGCCAAAGCTATCTACGGAGGATCCTATTCAGGGGTACCATCACGGAACGATTAGAAAGACCCTTAGACTAGAGCAAGAAGTCCTGCAGGAGATCCGCAAGGAGATTCATGGTCTTGCCTTGACATCCTAAATTCCTTTTTATTTTATTTTATTATATTTTATTATTATTATTATTATAATTATATATATAATTATAATTATAATTATAATAATTATATATATATATATATATTTTTGTATCTCTAGATTTTATTTATTTCTTTATTTCTTTCTATATTATTATTTTTTGCTGCACGCGTCTACGCATAAAAGCCTACACGTCCAATACACACTTGACATTGTTTGATTCAAGTATAAAGCACACATTCCACATACAAGGCCATTAAAGTACATATTTTATTCAAGTAAATAAATGAAAATGAAATCAATACACAGGGACCCCTCAATAGCACTGTCTCCTTTTTACAACTATGAAAGGGTTCTAGTGTAATGCATTCTAAATAAATTAATTGCCATTCTGAGCAAGGAGATGGGCATGAATTGGAGATCAACAGTCACTCTTTACAACTGCCTTGTAATGCCTTGATTTTTTCTTAAAATATATTTCTCTCTCTATATATATATAATAATATGGTAGGATCAAGGCTGCAGACCAAAGTGTGAAAGATGAGCTAACCAAAAGGACATGTTTGTAGTCGGTGAGTTGAATTTAGATGCATCTTGGATATTGATTGTCTCGAGACTGATTGATGCGTTTCAGTATTTCTTGCCTCATTTGACAAACGGTAAGGTTGATTGGCAATGGAATACAAGATTGACTTGTTTTCTACAGGATGGCAGGTAGATCAGGCAATCCTATCCGAAGAAGATCGAGTGGTGATTATTCGGTTTGGGCATGATTGGGATCCCACATGTATGAAGATGGATGAGATTTTGTATAGTATTGCGGAAAAGGTCAAGAACTTTGCGGTTGTCTATCTGGTAGACATCACAGAGGTTCCCGACTTTAACAAGGTAAAAGGATCAAGAGCAATATATATATATATATAGTGTGTGTGTGTGTGTCTATTAAGTCCCCTTTTTTTTAGATGTATGAATTGTATGATCCTTGCACAACCATGTTCTTCTTCCGCAATAAACACATCATGGTTGATTTGGGTACTGGTAACAACAATAAGATCAACTGGGCACTCGATGACAAACAAGAGATGATTGACTTGGTAGAGGTGAGAAAAATATTATGGAACCTGTGCACTCCCAGACCTTCTAATCATGGTTTGGCCTTGTAATCTTCATTTTAGACTGTGTACCGTGGAGCACGAAAGGGTCGGGGTTTGGTGGTTTCTCTAAAGGACTATTCTACGAAATACAAGTACTAAACCAATGTACTTGTAAACAAAGAGCTGTTTTATGTATAAAGAATGCGAAATAAAGAGATGAAGGGTTTTGGGAATACGAAATGAGAGTGGGCACCTATTATATCTATAAAGACCTTTCTTGTGCCTGCATAGACCGTTGGTTTTGGTAGTCAACCTTGCGTTGGCGTAAACGGTCTACCTTGTCCTGCACCTGTTCGATGGTAAATTTCGCCTTGTTGAATTTCCACTCGTACCACGTCGCAATCTCGCCTGTCCGGTTGTCCAATCGCTTGTTCAAAAGTGTCCACACCACTTTATCGCGAATAGACTGGTTATTGATCGTACTCTCGTCAACAGGTAGTTGGAGGGCCAGGCGTATCCATTCGAGGCCAAGGTACTTTTCCTTTAATCTGCGGGTCATCACCTGGACCTTTACCTTGGCCACAATACTCGCAAAGGAAGTGTAAGCACTCGAGTCGTCAGTATCGATATTCTGGTCATAAGCGTTCTTGGTAGCCTTGAGGGCGGCGGTGGCGACAGGGATGAGATCTGCCAAGGAGGTCGAAGGGCAATCGAGGGAGCGAAGAGTTGTTTGTAGATGATTTCTGTGGGTATTCTGCTTCTGAACAACCAATAGGGGGTTGTCTGTGGGGGTTGGTGGCAATACATTGAGAGAGTCGTTTTTGGTGCAGGCGTTGGTTGGCTGTGGACTGTTTGGTGGGGTTGGTTGTGAGATGAGGGTTGGTTGAGAAGACTCATCGACAATGGAGAGATTGGTTAAAGGGCACTGTACAACACAGGTATTCATAATAATATAGAGGAAAGAAAAAGAGATTATATAGAAAATAGTCTAAATGAATTATGCAACTTTTTTTTTGTATTATTTTTTATTTATTTATTTTTTATTTATTAATTTATTTATTATATTATAGTATATTATATTATATATTACTATTGTTAGTATTATTGTTAGTATTATTTTTATACCACTCGGATCTCTTGACACATAGTTCTCTTATTCTCACAAAAGACACCACTAGATAAAGACACACACACATATATATATATATATATATATATATTATATATATAAAATAGGTTTTTGGTTTGAAATAAAGATGCCCATCTATTACTAACATGCCGGCGACTTTATTTTATTCTTGCCATTAAATCAGTCTAGACGCTTGCTGATCTGCCCTAAAAGCCACTCTTGCAGCCAGGGTTTTGAAGAACAAGAAACAGAGAGAGTGAGAGTGAGAGAGTGAAAGATTGTTGTTGCAATATTATAGTACAACAGATTCACCCAACAAAGCTCCGCATCTCAGCGCTTAACAGGCCATTCTGACCCACCAAATGTCACCTGCTTAATCAACCTAGACTCGGCCCATTTCCGACTGCCCGACAATTGTAGATAATGTAGTCTATACAAAAAGAATGGCTTGTTGGCATAAAGAAGTATATTGTACGATACAGCCATGTAGCCTACAACCAATATACACAATTATAATAGTCTCGAAAGGTCTATAAAGCAATCCCAAAATATGAACAGAATGGCTCCAATCTCCGGTTTCCGGCTCCACACACCCGCATTTCCTTTTTCTCTTTTTCATTTCTCTATATTTCTTTCTCTTTAGCAAATAACTTGTGTGGGCCACGACAACACCAAATCAACCTCTTATTACTCCCAATTCGCCAATGGCGTCTTCATCAAACTACCACCTGTCAGCAATCGCAGCCGTCACAAGCATTGCCTTGGCAGCCTCGGGTTATGCCTTATCAAACTCCATCAATGACTCCAAACGACGAAGAAGACGCATCGCAACCAAGATTATGAAAGGTGATGACCAGCCATAGTCCATCCTCCCTATTAAACCAATCTTTTTCTTTCTAGAACGAGACGGAAAGTACATCCAAGGTCTAATCAACACTGGAAATTCATGCTTTGTCAATGCCGTCTTGCAGGTAAAAAAATAAATAAAAAAATAAAATAAAAAAATAATAAAAAATAAACAAACAATGATATAATCACCCATTCGATCCTGATCAAACTTCTTGTTTCTTAGGCACTCGCCACCCTGACTTGTCTCAGGTCATACTTGGTAAGCAACCACGCCATAATCTCCTCAGACTTATCCCGATCCCTACTTCCCAGGCAGAGCGTGTTGATGACCCAGTAGAGGAACCCGGAGATGCACCCGTCACTAGAAATGAGGCTATCCTGAGATCAGTAGCCTATGCTCTCTATACAACTGTCGAAAGTAAGCACATTCCGTCTACTATAGGTGCTCTTATAAACCATTATTAATCATAACAATAATAATTTGTAGTGCTAAATAGACCCCTGGCAAGGCCACGCTCGGCACTCCCGACTGATATTATCGAGGCTTTGGAGAGAAAAACAAGAGGAACCATCAACCGTGATCAACAGGTAAGGCACCAGATTCAATATTCATCTATATATATTTTTTAAGACTTGGACCTCTAGGATGCCCATGAATTATTCCAGATCATATCAAGTGCACTGACGGCCGAGGAAGAAGAACAGTACAACCCCCGGACAACATCTCTATTTGATTCAAACGCACTTCGCCAAATGACCCTAGAGACTGTAGGCAATCCTATGCAACCAGACACAGATAACCAATCTTTTTTTTTGTTCATTTGGGTCTAATAGGAAGCATTGACTAATAATGCCATGGAAAATTTCGAGACCTCTTCCATGTCTTCCATCGGCACAATGGGATCCATGTGGAGTTCATTCTCGGTATCGACTGTGGGAGGGCATCTTCACCCTCGCTCTCGTCGTCCACGAAACCCATTTACAGGTCTGGCTGCATCAAAAATCAGCTGCATGAAGTGCTCATACACAGCAAGTATTTCCATCTATTGTTCCTGTTTTGTTGGTCTAACCTTCTTTCTAGGCTCCCATTCGCCATCACACATTCGATAACATATCTCTGCCAGTACCACAGACGGTAAATATTAAACTTGATATTTAAAACCTATTAAACATTCCGAGTCTTTTAGGTGAACTGCACTATCGAGAGCTGTCTTGATACCTACACCAAAGTCGATACGCTTACCGACTTTCAGTGTCGTAAATGCGTCCTCATTTCCACAGTAGACGCACTCTCACGCGAGTTGGACCTTCAGCGGAGTCAAGCAGAAAACGGAACAGGCTCACCCGAGCGTATCAAGAGGCTTGAGCTGGATATCCATAGACTAAAGGACGCTATCCATTTCAATGTAGAAGCCTCACTGGTAAGCCACATTTTATTATATTATTAATATTATTATTAATAATCATCATCATCATCTCTTACATCTCTTTCTATAGAAGGGAATTTCCCTACAGCCACCTGCCGAGATGGCCGGCACCACTAAGCAGACCATGTTTGCCAATCCTCCAAAGGCCCTCTGTCTTCATCTCTCGCGCTCTGTCTATCACCCGTCTGGAAACATCCAAAAGAACCACTGCAATGTCAAGTTTGCCGAATTTCTTAATCTTTCGCCCTACACTACCAATGGATTCCTCAATACCGGGGACCCGTCTGCTGCCCTGAGTTCCCACAACGTTTCAGGCGGTTCGTCGGGGCGTCTTATGCCTTCTCCATCTCGAACTAGTCGCACCAGTCTTGTGTATCTGCGCAACATGGCGGGTGGACAGCGCTTTGTCCATGGCCGAGATGGTCTAAACGTAGCCCTCAAATCCAAGGATGAAGACGACCAACGGATTATTCGGAACGCCCTTCCTTCCATGACCCTGCCTTCTTTGCGGGGTATTCAATATCGTCTGAGTGCTGTGGTTGTTCACTATGGTGGACATGACTCTGGCCACTTTATTACTTACCGCCGTAAGAAGCTTCCTACAGGTCTCGATATTCGGTCACCTCTCGAGAGCAATGATTCTCGTCCACCCACCAAATTCTGGAGGTGTAGTGATCAAACGATCGATGAAGTCGATATTAATGTTGTTTTAGAAAGTGAAGCCTACATGTTATTTTATGAACGCGATGTTTAAACAAGCAGAAAAAGATGAACCCTCCAAACTTTCCTCATAAATCCCTCTCCCTCTCCCTTTCTCTCTCTCTCTCTCTTATACACATTCCTCTCTTTGACCAATTCCCAAATTTTATACATCCGCAACCCCATTACACAATAAAGGATCGACGCGTTTTCCATCTTGCTTTCTGGAAATGCAAAAATGAGAACCTTTTTTTTTCTTAAACCACCTCTTTATACACTGATATTCTCTTTGGATTTTGTACATTTTATCTTAAAAGAATGTTTTTTTTAGACACCCTTAAATATTATATATATATTTATATACATAAAATGATCTTTAAAGAACTTGGAAAGTTACAAAACCCAAAAATAATTAAGAAATTAAACATTTAAATATATTATCATGTGTATTGTGTGATAATTCTTTATCGGCTGGCGAGATTACAAGCAACTTTAGGCAACTTGCCGAAAAACGTTCGACATAATCATATGCACCAAGCACAAGAAATCAGTGTTACTTTGAACCAATCATGACATGTCTTGGTATTTCTGGGATTTAATCCCTGTGGGGTTTCCCACATTTATAAATAAATAAATAAGCATTTAAAATATATAAATTAAAAATATATTTTAATTTTGATTCGTCTAAATTACAGTGTTTCTATTTGAGATTGAGACAAATTAGGAAATATTTTAGAAGAATCAAAATATAATTGTAGACAAAAATGTATTTCGGTTTAATTTTAAACAAGGCCTTTATTTTTTTTATATGTACAAACCTTTTTGTCATTGTATTGTTTTCTTTTCAAGCTCTTTTGGTTAGTGCCGGGACTCTTGCGTCAATTCAAAATTATATTTACGATATTCCAAATCAACCTCAGACACTTGAAAAACAAGATAGTAAAACGCGCTTTTTTGCTTTGCGGTCATAATCGCCTATTTAAGACTCAGAGGATAGGTGTACAGATCAATGTACCAGGAAATGATGATATCATTTAATAAACACTATACAAAAGACGAGAGAGATGGTTTTATCTATAGATAATCAGAATATTGGCAGAATGATTATATAAAGTATATATGTCCTTGATCCAATTGGAATTTTTACAATACTTATAAAACCAAAACATTCTTTTTTTTTTTTGGTGATTGGTTCCATAGGTCAATACCGTGTGGCAGTTTTAGTATAAATGCAGCTAGTTAAAAAGTAAAGCAACGTGGTTGTAATGGGCTGGTTTAGATGTAGTTGGTGACTAGTAAGATATCAACTGGGGTGAGATTTGACTGTATGAGAAATTATTAAAGACACTTGCAATGCAGCAAGTCTAGATCTGTTATTGCCAAGGTTCATCTTTGCGCCAGAATTTATGTTTGAATTGACATGTCTAGAACAATATTTTATTGGTCTTGTATACATGTGTCGCATTGATGCACAATTACCCTTGCTATACAACAATTGACCAATTATTTGCTATAGTTCCTTATTATTACTATTTATATTTGCACTTTTATCTTTGTATAATCTTGGCGAGAATAAAATGGGATGTTTTCTTCCTAGGACTATGCGGTGCTTTCTCAATAGGCCTTTTGTTTCGAGATGAATAACAATATAGAAAAGATTTTCTTGTTTTCTCGACGCAAAAATATTGTTTCGCCGATTTATTTATTTTGGCGCCTACTAAATTATGTCGCATATTTTATCCATCAACCACACTTTTGTTTTTAAGAAAAAGGCATTGTATATTTATATTTATATTTATATTTATATTTATATATGTATATTTATATATGTATATTTGATTTGATGCAGAATTTAGGGATGTTGAATGTAGGACAAAATGAAGATGTGTAAATGATAACTGAGTAAAAAATGAAAAATGAATGTTGTTTCTATAATTTGTATATCTCTAGAATGTACTTGTTTGCAGAACTTTGGCATAGTTTTCAGAATTACGCTTGAGGATATCCAAAATGGGGCCAAGCAATCGACTGAAGCCTCGTTTGCCAAGAGTGGCACATCGGAGCCGCCCTTGGGCAATTACCGTAGCAGCACGTGGAATGTCATGCAATAGAGCAAGTTCTGAAATGACGAGTTTAGAGTGTGAGCAATGGTGGATAACACAAGATCAGACCACAATTAATCATTTACCTCCAAAATAGGCTCCTTTTGTCAGGCAATTGACCTCTTTCTGTATGCCGTCCACGTCGGTTTGGTAAACCAGTGCATCTCCTGACTCGATCAAATAGAAATTGTCTCCGAAACCATTTTGCTGGACCACTGTCTCGCCCTCTTCAAAACACACATACTCCAAGGCGTCCGCTACCTTGAATCGCTCGCAGGCATCTAGAGAGGCAAGAATAGGAACTTCGGCCAAGAATGATTCGTACATCTGGCGCCTATGTGAGGCATGCTCGACCACAATGCGGTGAAACGTGAGACGGTCCAAGGCCCAAAGTATTCCAGAAGCAACAGATACAATGGTCGCTGCACGAGGGCTGTCGTACATCAGGGCTAGTTCACCGAAACTTCCCCCGGGACCATAGGTTGTGACCTTTTGCTGATCCGAATTAATATAACAGTCTAGCTGGCCAGAACTAACGATATAAAAGTAATCGCCAATTGCACCCTGTTGAATCACAACTTCGTTGGGATACACTTGCTTCTCTGACATGGCATTGATGATGTCTAGGTGTTGGTTTTCATCTAGGTTGCGAAAGAGAAAATTGTTTCTAATCGCAGCCTGGATCTGCTCTTTTTGAGAACTGGTCTTGGGAATTATTGTCTGGATATAGTCCTTGTCTCGGGCCAAGGGTGCCATGGACTCGGCACTAACAGACGTTCGTCGGCCTCGGTTAGAGACCGGGGCAGTAAATTGGATCATTTCGTCTTCAAAGGTATCTTCGTCTTCAAAAACATCATCTTCATCGCTGCTATAGGCTTCTAAAGGGTCTTGTACTAAACCAGGGGTGAGACTTGGTAAAGATTCGGTTGGGTGTGAAGTAACTTTGATGGCAGGGAGTGCATGAGGATGTTCAGCTAAATATACATTTAGTTTAAAGGAGCTAGCCAAGATGTCTTTTAATGGCCTACATGTCTCTGTGGTATATCCTCTCCAGAATGACCGCTGGCTAGATAGCCTAGACTGGAAAAAATTGGTGCAAAACTGAAGAACATCGTCTGGCTTCTGGATGTAGAAATCTTGGGTGAGATCTTGAATGAGATCTGAAAACTCTTGGTCAATTGATGTATTTGAGATGAACTCCATTTTGAAAGTAAAAGAGAAAGAGGAGGCTATAAAAGATAAAGTAAAATGCGGGTTGCATGAGATTATAAACACTATTCAAGGCTTGTATTACCTGCCACGTTGTGCGCTCTTTGGAAATTGCTTTGAGTAAAAATTTTTTTTGAGTTGCAAGCATCCTCTCTTTTACTTCTTTTGTGCAGGCAATATGGAGGTAAGACCACCATCCATGTCACTCACGCCCCACATGTCCATATTGCGCACAGTGCAAGATATATGGCTTCTGAAAATAGAAGTGTCACTCATCTAATCTCCTTTTATAACAGCAATTCATTGCAAATCTCGATGAGCTGTTGACCAAGTTGGCTCAAGCCCAGGATTCGGAAACCATTCGTATTGTAAGGATCTCATAGCTTGTCAACCAACCCTCAACTCACTCTTTGGTTTTCAATAGGCTACCTCTACTCTCAACACCCAATTCTATGCAACTTCCGACTGCGTTCCAGCTCTTGTTGAAATCATTGCTCGCTCGCCTCTTTTTCACGTTCGCCAGCTTGCCGCAGTAGAGCTTCGTAAGCGTATCTCAAAGTGGTGGCCTGAGATTCTTGATCAGACCAAGGCTGGTCTCCGCACAAAGTTGCTCCAGATCTCTCTTACCGAACAACAGTAAGTGATAGGTTACTCTTTTGTCTTGTTTGTAAAGAACTCACATATGATTTCTTATTAAATAAGTGAGCTTGTGCGCCATTCAACTGCTCGCGTCATCTCCTCTATCGCACGCATTGATGTGCCTGAAAACAAGTGGCCTGACCTACTCAGCTTCTTGAATGAGTCTTGTGCAAGCCCCAACGCCTCTCACCGCGAGGTCGGTATTTACTGTCTCTACACTCTCTTTGAAGTGATCTCGGACTACTTCTTGGATCACATGACTCCTCTGTTTGATCTCTTCAAGAAGTCTATTGTTGATCCTGAAAGCAAGACTGTCAGAGTCACAACTGTCCTGTAAGCCAAATAACCCCCCCTCCCACTCCCATCCATATAATGAACACTGATAACGAATATCTCTTTAGTGTACTCGGAAAGGTTGCAGATTTCATTGACACTGAAGATAAAGAGTACATCGTATGTGGTTAGGAAATTAAAAAGTCGTATGCTATCAAATATTAACATATGTCTGCAGAAAATGTTCAAGGAAATGATCCCCGCCATGGTCAATGTTCTTGAACAATGCCTTAACGAGAGCGATGAGGAGAGTGCCAGCGAGATCTTTGAGGTCTTTGATATTCTGTTGATGTTGGTGAGTAGAATACAAGAAGGTAGAATTCACCATTTAACATTTATGTTTTCCAGGATGCTCCCCTTCTCTCCACTCATCTGGTTGACTTGATCCGCTTCTTCTTGACCGTTGGTGCCAATCGCGATTTGGAAGATTCTCTCCGTGTTCTTGCACTCAATTTCCTTATGTGGGCTGCTGTGTAGTAAGTCGAAAATAGTTTTCTGTATTTGCCGCGATACATAACTGTTATCTCTTAAAAATAGTAAGCAGAACAAGATCAGAAGCTTAAAGATGGTTGGATTCATTGTCGAGAGTCTGATGCCTATCTGTACCGAAGAAGATCCCGAAGATGTCGATGAGGACTCTCCTTCTCGTGTATGTAATTTATAAATACGACAGAATATACTTATTTACCTTTATAATCCCTATAGGTCTCCTGCAAGGTTCTCAATGCCCTTGCCACCAATATGCCTCCCCAGCAGGTCTTCCCAATCATCATTCCCGTCATTCTTTCTTATATGCAGAACCCCAACCCTGGTTTCAGAAAGGCTGCCATGATGGCTTTTGCTGTTGTTATTGAAGGATGTGCTGACTTTATGAGCCCTCAGTTCAATGAGCTTCTTCCCCTTGTCTGCACTGGTCTTCAGGATCCCGAGATCATCGTCCGTCGTGCTGCCTGTATGGCACTTGGCTGTCTTGCTGAGGAGCTCCCCGCTGAGATTGCTGAACAGCACCAGATTCTCCTTCCCCTTGTCTTTAATCTCATGAGCGACACCAACCCCGAGGTTACCAAGCACGCCTGCAATGCTCTCGATGCTATTCTCGATGGCCTCGGCTCTGATGTCGTCCAGTACCTCCCCATGCTTATGGAGAAGCTCTTGTTGTTGCTTGACAATGCTTCCCAGACTGAGACCAAGGCTACTGTCATTGCTGCCATTGGAAGTGCTGCCCATGCTGCCAGTGAAGCATTCCACCCTTACTTTGGACAGGTTCTGCCCCGCATCTCCCACCTCATGTCTGCCAAGGAAGGCAGTGATGCCATGATTCTCCGTGGTGTTGCTACCGACACTGCTGCCGCTATTGCTGAAGCTGTTGGCCCCGAGATGTTCCGTCCTTACACTCAGGACTTGATGAACCTCGCTATCGAGCAACTCCAGTTGGACTCTCCTCGTCTGCGTGAGTGCTCTTATGCATTCTTCTCCATCCTTGCTCGTGTCTATGGTGAGGAGTTTGCTCCTTATCTGCCTACCGTCATGCCCCATATCATTTCTTCTTGCCAGGCTGAGGAGAAGGAGGATAACATCCTTCAGGGTGAGATTGACCTTACAACCGGTGATGGAGATATGGATGATGAGGATGAATTGGAGGCCTTCAACTATAACTCTGCAATTGCTGATGAAAAGGAGTTTGCTGCTGATGCACTTGGTGAACTTTTCGAAAACACCAAGACTCACTTCTTGCCCTATGTTGAGACTGCTATGGAGGAGCTCACCAAGCTCTCTTTCCATATGTTTGAGGGTGTTCGCAAGGCTGTTGTTGGTAGTTTGTTTTCTTTTGTCAGAACTTTCTATATTATCTCAACTCCTGGAGAATGGGTCGCTGGTCTTCCCTTGACATACACTGTTCATGATAATGTTAAGCATATGATCTCCACTGTCATTCCTACCGTATTGTTGATGTGGAAGGACGAGCAGGATAAGATGGTAGCTGTCCAGATCTGCCAAGAGTTTGTCCAGGCTCTCAAGCTCATGGGTCCCTGTGTTGTTGCTGAAAGTAAGTAACTCTTTTTTTTGGTGGTTGGATCGTCTTGCCTAATACATTTATTCTAGCACTCGAGAACACCACTCGCAACGTACTCGATATCTTTGAGAAGAGATCTCTTTGCCAACAAAACTTTGATGATGAGGACTTTGTTGATGAGGATGAGGAAGCACAGTCTGAATCTCTCCTTATTGGTGCTGCTGCTGATCTGGTTGCCAGCTTGTGTGAGACTATTGGTGAAGGTTTCTCTTCCTACTTTGATGTCTTCTTGCCTCTTATTGCAAAGTACTACGTAAGTAACTTTTATTAACCAGATTATATTTAGACCAATCTATTAATACATCTTCTTTTCTTGGCGTGTAGAAAAAGACAAAGGCTTCTACTGAGCGTTCCATGGCCATTGGATGTCTTGGCGAGTGCATCACAGGTGTCAAGCGTGCTGTGACCCCTCACACTGAGCGTCTGTTGCAGATGTTCATCAAGGCATGCTCTGATGAGGATCAGACCGTTAGAAGCAACGCAGCATTTGCATTGGGTGTTCTCACTATCAACACTCAGCTTGATCTTAGCTCGTAAGTCAAACTATGCTCATTTTTTAAAAGAAAACTTTGCTAACTCGTTGGTTTCGGAAATGTTAGGCAATACCCTGCCATGTTGACAGCTCTTCACCCCTTGTTCCAGAACCAATCTCTTCCCAACATTACTGACAACGCAACTGGTGCCGTTGCACGTCTCATATTGGCACACCCTGACGCTTTGCCTCTTGATCAGGTCTTGTCTGTTTTCTTGGGTGCACTTCCCTTGAAGGCCGACTTTGCTGAGAATGAGCCTGTGTTTGAGTGCATCTTCTCACTTTTCCGCGCAAACAACTCCTTTGTAAGTCATTTATTTAGTCTATAATATATATATGATATATATGATGTCCTAACAAACTCTATTATACAAATGACCTTAGATCTTTGCCCATCTCCCTCAGATTTTGCCTTTGTTTGCACATGTATTGGCCGATGAAGATCAATTGACTGAAGCAACTCGTGCTCAGCTTATTGAGCTTGTACGTGCGCTAAATGCTCAAAAGCCTGAGCTGAACTTGGGTTCAAGTGAATTGGGACGTTTTTTGTAAAAACAAAAAAAAATGTCTATTCTTTTTTTATCCATTTTTATTTTGTGTGGCCCACTCAAAACAAAATAATTACATCTTCTTTTTCTTTCGTAGACCATGTTCACTTTTCTCTCTCTTAAAAATATAATGCCCCAGCTTATTATACAGGGTTTTTTCATCACTATAAACATGTATACTTTTATATATTTATAATAATGTCGAAATGGTCTGTTTTATTGTTTTTTATATTCGCTGGATATTCGAAACAATTTTTTTAATAATTTAAATATTAAAATGATTTACATGTAGTCTATTGAATAGTAATATTCAAGAATAGTTGTTGTTGAATAAATAGTAAAATGAATCGATCTAATAAACATCAAAAACTGGCAAGAAGGATTTCTTTTGGCAGAGTGGACCTGTTAAATCTAGATCCAAAAAATCAGGCATCTAATTAGTAGTCTTTTAGACGTATTATCATTACCTCACAAAAGAATAACCTCTATTTCTTGAATAAAATGAAAAAAAAAATCTAGTTGGTTATGATCTATTGCAAAACTTATCCAGTCGAGACCTGGCAACTTTGCTCTTGACAGAATCTCTGTAATATGATTGGCCAAAAATATTTCCCCAGTTGGAGAAAAATATATGAAGACTGCGAGATTCGAACTCGCGCCACTTTCGTGAATACGACCTGAACGTATCGCCTTAGACCGCTCGGCCAAATCTCCACTTTTGGATACTAAAAATAGATTTTGTATATATTGATATATATTATTTGCCTATTTCCGTGCTTTTTTATGCGTTTTTCGTAAAAGTTGCGTTATTTGTGACGTCAATCAAACCTTGTATTTATCTTCTGCGTATGATCCTTTTAATTTTACTGGTTTGCCCAACCAAAAAAAAAAAAAATTAATTTTACATGGTTTTTCAATTTATACCAATGTCAACATATATAGTAAAGTTTTTTATAAAGACTTTTATGTAATTAGTTAAGCTAAATATTGTATCCTATTAATATATTTTCAAAGTATTTTTTAAAAATAAAACATTTTATATAAGTTACACTTGGAGAAATATATGTATAAGAGGTGGTAAGATAAAAGTATTTTTTTTATTGGTGGGTGTGTCAAGGCCTAGCGCCTGTAGACATATATGTCACCCATGAAAACAAAAGGGAATTAGTGTTTAACTACATTTTATTACATATTAGAAGCTATCAAAATTTTGTTTTTGCATGGATAACCTATTAGAAAGATATATTTCTTTTCATAATTTGAACGTGAAAGATCATGTTCAAATCTTTATATTTTGTTTAATTTTTTTGAGTCTTTTTGTTAAACATACCTAATAATAGTGAGTAAAAAATTGAACAAAGTGCAGTATTTTATGGCTGGCTACTCCAAATAAAATAGATATATATTTAATGACACGTAGAAAAAATAACAAGTGAATCTTGGTTCTAATAAGAGGATTTAAAATATCTGTACAAAAGTCTGATCGCAATTCCAAAGACTGATAGTCATAAATATTATTTGACACATCCCTAAACCTTACTGAGTGCCTATCTATTGTCTCGAGAACGTATCCTCTTAGTAGTAGTTTATTGTCCCTCGTTACCACGCCTCCAATTGGAATAAGAACCATTGCTAGCTAGTAACCCGGCCATAAACACTAGATAACTCGAGCGTCCTTCCTCACAAGTAGCCTCGTAACCAGTTACTTACACTCACCCAAGTACCCTACGTGTCACTAATTCTAAAGTTCTAAAAATACTGCTTCTTAATAAGGCAACACAAATGTTCGTTACACATGCCCATTTATTTTTGTAATTACACAAAAAAATCTTTGGTGGTGTACTACCCCCTTTTCTTTTCTTTTCTTTTCTTTAGTGTGTGTGTTTTTTTAATATGTATAAGGAATATAAAGAAGGTAAACTTAAGGCGACCCAAGTACCCAAAAAATGTGTTTGACTTAATTGAAACGTTTTACATATCATTAGAGATCTTTTCCACTTTTTCGAACATATCTGATCGATCTATGAAAGTAGATTGGTGCTCATTCGTTAAAAGTATGCAATCAACAATCGTCCAAAGTTATGATGGCGATCAAAGCCTCGTTGATTTTAAAAGACATTGGAAGCATGTCTACAAGTACTTTGCAAAGGAATTTGGATACATTTGCAAAAGAAATGCAGATATTGAAGACAGTTGGCAGGAAACCATTGAAGAGAATATTAAAGTTGAAAGAACAGGATTGATACAAAGCTCCAAGTCTTCTTCGTCAAGATGTACATCAAGTTTAAAGTATCAAAGAAAACTTGGTACAAATGATGTTCGAAATCTTAGTGATATACACAAAAATATTAAAAAAAAATGGATTTTGAAATCAGGCAGGTCTGTAGAAGATATATTATATAATGTATCCAAATCTTTCACCTACGAACAGTAAGTATCTATATATGATAAAATGAAAGTTCGGAATGTCGATAAATTTTGCGTTGCTATTTTACCGTCTTAGTCCCTCGCATTCATATATTGTCGATTTATCTGATGGTACATGGAAAAATAACATGGAGCAAGAAGATTTCGAGGAAATATCGTCTTGCCATGATAACGCCCTCAATAAACCATTGCCTAATTATTTGGAAGAAATATTGTGCAAATTGGACAAGAAAGTAAATTTATAAAACTCCATGTTAACACTTAGATATGTTCTAATTATTTTCTCAATTATCAGTGTTGTTCCAGTGATATTTACGACGAATTTAGTGCAATTGCCGCGCACCCAGTCAAAGATCCAGAGGTGTTCTGGTTGAAGCAGGCGGTTATCGACTGCGCACTGTTATTTATGGACCAGAATGATGCCACCTTGAAGATGCCTTCCACAGAGCAGGATCTTTTGGAAGATATTTTCAGCTTCATTAAAAAATCGAAGAGATTAACTGGAACGACTTGTGTGACGTATGATCAAATGCAATATATTAGGAGTATTCAGACGTAAATGAACAAAACTAAAATCAATTTACGTCTGAATACCCCTATTATGTTTTTAATACATTGTCAGAACTAACCCATTTCTGTTGATATATAGAGAAAGCCAAAGTCTCGCTTCTTCCGAGCATAGAAACAACATGCGAATGATTGACAGTATATGCCAGCAAGAAAGAATGATTTCTGGCGAACATCCAGATCTTTGCTTCTATTACGGCTCCAATGAGCTCGCATGCCTTGAGCTCGGACTTGCCGATAGTGGTTCTCGTGGCACAAAGGAGCTCAATGAAGTAGGAATCAAGGTGCCAATAATGATGAAGAACTTCGCTCTTCAAATATCGCGCCAGTACGGCATCGACATGAGCGGTATTAAGATTGTTGGCTTCGTGATTAGCGGTAAGGAGTAAAAAATAATAATCAAAGAATAAGTGTATATAACTTGGTCTCATTTATGTGATAGGTTTAAACTTGACTGCTCTTTTAATGACCTTTGAAGGTTCAACGTCTTTGATCACTCGATCAAAACGACTGCGCTTCCCTGAAACGGTGGCTGATATTCCCCGTCTTCTTCCTCTTGTATTAAAGCTGGTCTTTAATGCAGCGCAAATCATCAAAGGTACCATAAATACCGTTAAAGAAGCATCAACGTCCGTTTGTCTGGATAATGACAATGACTTGCCATATTTCCCTCCTTGTTATGTCAGTGGCAACAAAAGGAAAACTCTTGAAGACGATTAGATGATACTATCATGTCTTATGCTTTCCTATCCTTATGCTCTCTTATCCTTATGCTCTCTTATCCTTATGCTCTCTTATCCTTACGCTCTCTTATTCTTATGCTCTCTTATCCTTACGCTCTCTTATTCTTATGCTTTCCTATCATTAAATCTTCCTACTGTCTCTACGAATCCTTAAATATCCTACATTCTTTAACCTCATATACCTTTCTGTCCTTATATCCTGTTCCTTTCTTTATTTATGCTATCCTACTGCCACACTTACTACAAAAATAATAGAAACAAAAACTAAAAAAAGAAACGACAGTAAGATTTTTTTCTTTTTGTTTTCTTTCTCTAATACCAGTTTGTGGTAAAAGACGTATTGGTGTTCAACCGATTGTCTCTGTAGTCTTGCTAGTTTGCTGGTCTTTTTTGCCTTTTTTTTTTCACCAACAGTATCAGAGCAACACCTGTTGAATAAATTATTTCATTATTTCAGTAGCCTATAAAAATAGACGTATATTATTATTATTATTATTATTATTATTATTATACTACAATATAACAATATATCTTATGGAGGGTCTCTCTTGGTTTCAAAGCAACAAGCTTCTACTCACAGGAATAACCACGAGAAGGTGGAGACCATATATTCCCGCCCCCCAGACCTCAAACTTGTAACTCTATCAAGTTCCCGCTGAAGTACGAAGACCCAGTAGAGGAAAACGCAACATTCAGGTATCCCTTGATCGCTCCCGCTGAAGTACAACACCGCGACATTCAGGTATCCCACAAGCGTAATGCTCATGTTCCCGCTGAAGCACAGCATCGCAACATTCAGGTATTACGTGAGTTACAAGATAGCCCCAGACCTCAAACTTGTAACTCTATCAAGTTCCCGCTGAAGTACGAAGACCCAGTAGAGGAAAACGCAACATTCAGGTATCCCTTGATCGCTCCCGCTGAAGTACAACACCGCGACATTCAGGTATCCCACAAGCGTAATGCTCATGTTCCCGCTGAAGCACAGCATCGCAACATTCAGGTATT
Organism: Phycomyces nitens; assembly: GCA_022702545.1. Taxonomy (NCBI): domain Eukaryota; kingdom Fungi; phylum Mucoromycota; class Mucoromycetes; order Mucorales; family Phycomycetaceae; genus Phycomyces; species Phycomyces nitens. The sequence goes on from JAHRBC010000001.1 coordinate 1,864,271, forward strand.
ACGTGAGTTACAAGATAAAAACGTAAAGTCCAGGGAAATTTTTTTGACTTAAAATAAGTATTATTGATGATGACGTTACTTATTCAAGCGCACGCAGACTTGTGTATATAAAATATACGGAATTTGATTGGACAATATTACTTTGATGACGTATTTTTTACCTTACAGCTTATGAAATGGTAAAAATGGTCGTAGCATGAACGGTCACCTCCGAGCCGCCTGCCCATACGATCCGGAGCCCACCAAACACTCCAAAAACAGTAACAAACGTTCACGCCGCCCTCACACAATGGAATCACAAGATCACACAATGGCTGGTCTGTCTCCACCAAAAATGACCACTTTTGTCTCCCCACCAGGAGCTGCATCCGCCTCCATACATAACCCGACCAACAAGCTTGGACTATCCAAGCCCAAGCCTAAGCCCAAGTCCAATGCCAATGCCAATGCCAATGCCAATGATAATGATAATTACAACGACAACGACCACACCTCAACTGACCCAGATGATATCGCCATTGAAGATATCGAACTCTCTCTCCACGAATCCTACACGGAGATAGAGTCTGATACTGTCATGGCCCAAGCTGATTCTCTCAACAATGGAGGAAGACGAGTGCCCTCCTCTACTTCCAGCTGGACAAAGGTCCAGAAATGGGACAAACACACACCTGAGAAACACACACTTGCTGTTGTCACCATAAAGATGTCTGCCAAAGGCCTTAGGCAACTTAGCACCCGCCTCCCCTCCACCCAACACACCCGCCGCTCACGCTCCCTCTCTCCCAGGAACACCACCCGTACCATACTACTTGATCGCCAACAAGCCCTTGACGCAGAGGCCAACTCTACCCAATGATAAAAATCGGAACCATGAATTATAGAGGGCTTCCTAAAGTCGGAAACCCCGAAACTGTCAGGAACGGGACTAGGCAGGAAGAACAGACAAGAGAAGAGAAGAAGAAGTTCCTTTATTTAACGTGTTGTTCGCTTGATCTTCTAGGGATCAAGCGCAATGGGTATTTATATGTTTTTCTAGCTAAGTGTCTAAGAGATATAATTATAGTATAGGTTGTACTAAGATATAATAAGAAGAGAAACTGAGTCCCTAATGGTTCGTCTAACTACACAGCGGAATGCGTTCTGATTGGTATTGTGTTTTAACGATTCGAATTGGTTCGACTCAGTAACCAATGAGCTTGGTTCCTTACAGAAACCCGGCCCTTTTTTATACGCCATTTACGCTCTCAGGGCATTGATATATTAGCCTTGCAGAAACCCATACCTCCTCACAGAATCTTCAAGACACTTTCGACCAACAGTCCCAAATATCCCCCTTATTATGATCACCACACTGTAATATCGTATCCCTCTCCCCTCGTATTATTCTAACCAACCCTTTATTCAGTCTTTGCGGCAGATGTATCACCACCTCTGTCACTCATGTTGACAATAAATTCTCTCCCTTTACCATATGTGCCATATATGCTCCCGCCTCTAAATCCTCACGCTATGAATTACTTACCTCTCTACTCTCCTCACCCGAACTCCTCCCTGCTAATCCATCTAATTTTATCCTAGTGGGCGATTTCAATCATACTATTCATTCAACCTATGCACTTGGTCGTCGAGCCTGAACCTGTAATATTTCAAATAATTTTCAGCCATGAACTTAAGAGATAAAGTATTGTTACGTTTATACTATCTTTATTAGAAAAAATAACCCAAAAAATCTATGATACTTTTGTAGAGAAGTATCAAAAATAATTAGTAGTAAAGCAAAAGAGTATATATATATATAAAGGAATTCCTTGCACAAGAAAATAATAGTGATATATATATATATATATTGAGAGCTGTTAGAGAATAAGAATTGCTAATATTTTACTTTAAAGTCTATCAATTTTTGCCTTTAGATAACGAAACAGATTTTTATTCGATTGTTGTTTATTGATAATCTTTCAACAGATGTAAAGTAGATTAATTTTTATCGTGAAGGCATCTTGAAGTATAAATGTACATTTAATAAACTACCTTGATTTATATTATGTATAAATGGTTTTTAATAAGAGTGACATACAAGTTGCATATCTTTCTAGGCTTATTATTGAATATTTAGACAATAGAATTATAGTATATATCAATAAGTAAGCTCATAATAAAGCCACTGTACTAAGTTAAATTGCTCTCAATATATTATGTATATTTATTCCCACAATAATTTTGAATAATTATTGACACTCTTGTTTATTATCATAAACAAACGGGTATATTTAGTTATGTTTTATCTTTAATATACGTTTATCAAGTGTTAGCTAGTAATTTAATCGGGTTATATTATTCTAATCACATAAAGGTTTAACTATCGCAAAGAGAACATTTTCATGTTTAATAGTCATTTCAACTAAAGCAAAGACAAGCGTGCAAGAAGAAAAATAGAGGAAACAAAATAAAGGTTGAAAGTATTTGGCTAGCACAAATTTCAATCCTTTCTTTACCATTTCCTATACAAAACGATTACTCAATACGTCCTGTTTTCTCCTTCTCCTTCTCCTTCTCCTTCTCCTTCTTACCAGCACATTTACTATTATATAACCTAAAAAAAGTATCAGATAGTTTACAAAAATATTTACGCTTCTTTGAAAGACTCATTTTTTAATTACAAATTAAATTTTTATAAATTATTTTCTGTAACAGAGGTAGTTGTTATCGGCATTATGGGGTTTCTCTAGAAATTATAAGTACTAGCTCTATTTTTGTATACTAACCCCAGTAACACATTATTTTTATTTATTAATATATACTTGGGTTACTTTTGGTTTCCATAAAAGATAACAATATTATAGTACTTTCTAGGGGTCCATTTACCACAATCAATGTGGGAATGAATATTTTTGAATACTAAATATCGCTAACCCTTCTTGAAAAAAGCTCATCTTCACAGAAGCCTACATTGTTTCACCTTGGGTTTAGCGTCAGGCCGTGACTATTCAATCAAGCTCTCCCCAAGAGAACACAATAAAAGGTATAAATACAAATATTCTTTAGAAATACATTTTGGAATACATTTGGATATATGCATATGAGCACTATATATCAAGTCATTAGATTGAATTTCACTATAGTTTATCTGTTTTCATTATTCTCAAACTCACCTTGACAAAAACTTGGGCTTAGACAGTACCTGGTACAATATAAATGTCTATTTCCTTGCTTTAAATAGAAACAAAACAAAAAACACCCTTCCTGGACTAATATTTCATAAGTTTATACTTATTTAGAACAAATGTTCACCAAAAATTCACAGAATGATAAAGTTTATATCCCCACTTAATTTTATTTGGGGTATTTTTTCTCCACCAATTGAGATTGTGTTCTAGAGAAATGTTACACATACTTTTCATAAAATTATGATGTACAGGGATGTTCTTGAAAATGTTGGGTAGTTGTACCAAGTAGTCAGCTATCTCAGTAAAAAAAAAAACACCAAAAGTATTGTCATTAATAAAATAAAAAGCATAGCTTTTTTTAAATGTTTCTCAACCAAGCTGTACCCACGGTCTTTCTTTAAAGGCTCCCAAAAGTTCGTTTTGAATAATTCTTGTATCTTGTAATTGATTCCTTTGGGGTGATAATGTCAAATATCTAAATACCTTTGTGCTATAGATAATGTAGACTTGTGTACTTTTATCACTGTAGTCCAAGAAGATTCTCAAGAAAGCGTTGGTTAAAAGTGCTGTGCTATTGATATATACTTGTAAATAAAATGAGATATATGTCACAATAATACTAAAATAGGTCTTTTTTTTATTTATTTACAACAGAGTTTGTAAGATCTCCAATTCCTTTTAACTGTTTAGGCGTTCGTATCTGTTGTGTAAAATACAGTTACTAATTCTACTCACTTTGGAGATATGAGTCCTTTTTAAACATTCTTGCACTAAAGGTGCGTTTGCTTGCATATCGAAATATGTGCATGTACGCCTTTCTGGATCTTGCTTTGCTACCCCACAACCATTTCCTGCTAAAGCTTCATTTCACCTGGCAACCAAGTACTAAAGTTTCTCACGTGAGCACAATAGGGTTGTCCTTCAATGCCAACCAATCGAAGATGGTTTACTACTAAAACGTGTTTTCAGCACCTGTCAAAAACGTCTTGCCTTGTTCTCCAGATCACACAGTTCTACGCAATAGAAGTAGCCAATCACACATTCAAGATAAAATGATCTTCCGTTTGATTGTTTACAGTGATTGGCTCCCTAAGATTGTCTCCGCCTATGTGACGTAAGCAAAAACTGGCCCATAACTGTGGTGCGGGTATTCCACTGCGGTATAAATACTGCTCTCCTTGTTCCGCTTTCCAACTCTTTTCTCAAGGTGAGCCTTAAAGCCATTGATAATTAGCACTTTTGAGCTACTATTACTCCCATCCATCCTGTCTATGAATGTTTGCCTATATTTGCCTAAATATTATCCATTTGGCTCCTATTGAGACCTTGGCAATTAGCTCATTTTACTGTGATGACGAATAAAGAAAAAATATTCACTAGTTTAACTAACATTTTGCAACACATCTTTCTTTTTTAAAATTCTTTTACATTTAACCTATGAAACGACACTAAAAAAATCTCAGGATTCACTTTTCTCAGTAATATTAATCACTCATTGCGACGCCCCTACTGTCTCTACTGAACCTCTACAATGTCTAATGCTATTGTGGTAAGAATAATACGATTCAAAGATGGTGAAATTTGAGCTTGACAGTATACTGGTAGTCAAATGTCTACCGCTATGTGATTGACGATGTGATCAACCAAGTGCGCGGAGAGTTTGAGGACATGGGCATTGATGAAGCTGTACTGCAGGAATTGCAGCGGGTAAGTTGTATTGCTCTATAAAGATCAATACTTACCCAAGTTGTCAATTGTAGTCATGGGAGACAAAGGTGGCTCGATCTAGAGTAGCCAACTTTGGATTTAGCGATGAAACTTACTTGGACGATGATGGAGATGACCACAATGGACCTGGAGGAGGAAGCACAGGAGGAGATAACTTAAATGGGATCCAATTTCCTCCTGCGAATGGTTCTGATGTAAGTAGCCTGCTATATGACGGAGGGTTTGATCTGACACGATCATACTTAGCAATACACACCAAACCCTACAACAAATATGGGAAATCTACCATCTACTGGTGCTGGTATGAGACCCGCAGATTTATCTGCTCCAAACGCAAATCAAAATTTTAGTCTTCCGCAGCGAGCAGTCCCAGGATCTAATGGACCCACACAGCCAGCCCAGTACAATGCTGGAAACGGTGGCTTCCGGTTAATGCAGCCCATGGGCCAGCAACCACAACAGAACCAACAGCCCCAGCAACCACAGCAGCCCCAGCAGCCCCAGCAGCCACAACAGGTACCGCCTCAACAGCTACAGCATGTATTACAACAACAGCAAGCACTCCAACAACATGCGTTGCAACAGCAGGCGCAACAACAAGCACAGCAGCAACAACAAGCACAGCAGCAGCAGCAGCAACAAGCACAGCAGCAGCAGCAACAGCAACAGCAACAGCAGCAGCAACAGCAACAGCAACAGCAACAGCAGCAGACACAACAACAACAGCAGCAACCACCTGCACAGACACAAAACCGTCAATCGAGGCCAGATTTGCAATTGCCTGGTGGTGCAAGACCAAATCTTCCACAGAATGATGGTGCAAATGATGAGTCAATGACTACAGAGGTAGACAAAGGACATAAATGAAATGAGCTTAGTGTTAACCGATCTTTTGGCTTATAGCAAATTGATGCTCATATTCATGATATTATTGAACAAAACAGCTCAGAACAAGTTGAACTGTCGTTTTCAGCAAAAACTGGAACAGGAAAGCCATTATCTCTTGACACTTTGCCAGAAAGCATGCAAATAATGATGCGTGAGGCTCGGGAAAGAGCTATTAAAGCAGGCGCCCTGGGCTCTAAATCTCGTATTGGGCAGCTTGACGGTGAAGCTGAAGATGTAAGATTGTACAGTTTTGATATATGGCTCGATAATAACATGCTGCCAAAATAGGACGAGAATGATATCAACTCGGACCTTGATGATACAGATGAAGAGGCCGAGGATGGTGAAGGAGGAGAAGAGATTGAACATATTATCTTGTGTCTCTATGATAAGGTAACCCGCACAAAGAACAAATGGAAGTGCGTATTGAAGGACGGCATCATGCTGGTGAATGGCCGTGATTATCTTTTCCATCGTGCTACTGGTGACTTTGAATGGTAATACATAAACATGTACTTTGTATTTTTTGCAATCATTTGCACTATTTAAAATAAAAAATATATACGTTAAGAAGAATACGAATCCATATCAAATAAACAAAATGTATAAGCAAATGAAAATGTTCGCCAGAATGGCTTGACAAGACTTGTCTGAAGTTAAATTTTTATTTTTTGCAGACAAAAAATAATAAAAATCAGTCTGGATATTCTGGATTTAAAGTCCAAAAAAACCATTGTCATTTCTTCAAACAACCCAAGCTTCATTACCAAGTCAAGAAAATGACTGAAGTTGAAGCTTCTGCTGAAAAAAAGTTCCAGTTTGAAGAAAACGAACGAGTTTTGTGTTATCATGGGCCTCTTTTATACGAGGCAAAAGTAAGACAATTATATTCTCTTGAACCGCCCTCACACCTTTTCAGGTTCTTGAAAAGCAATGGATGGAAGAAGGAACCGAACATCCAGGTTCTCATTACTTGATTCACTATAAAGGGTGGAAACAAACGTAAATATATATACCACACGTTCTTCTTTGTTGATTTCTCATTCTTAGTTTAGCTGGGATGAATGGGTGCCTGAAACACGCGTAGTTCGGTGGAATGAACCAAACCTCAAGATGCAACGCCAACTTAAAGATCTCTATAATGTCCAAAAGACTTCTCGAGGATCGTCTGCATCCGCAAGTGATTCATCCGGTCCTGAGCTTTACAAAGGACTAAAGCGTAACAGAGGATCAAGTTTAGAAAAAGTGAGCTCAGAAACCGAGAAGGTCCGAGGATTATATGTCGTATGTGAATCTGAAGTCTTATGTGATTTTATCAGGAAGAAGATTATCTAAATACGCCAGAGATCAGACTAGACATGCCAGATACTCTCAAAGGACAATTGGTGGACGATTGGGAGAGTGTAACCAAGAACCAGCAGGTAGTTTGACATTAATGAAGGATCAAATGTCAGCTAAAAAAAAAGACCTCTATTCTTAGCTTGTTACCTTGCCAAGAGACCCAACTATAAATGAAATCTTGGAGAACTACAGAGTATATAAAAAGGAAAAGAAAAATGGCCGAGAGATGTGAGTGAGAGGATCAAACGGTCTGCCTGATCTCATACATTGCAATAGAACCGAAGAGCTTTTGGAGGAAGTAATACAGGGTGTTCGTATATATTTCAACAAGGCATTGGGAAACATGCTCTTATATCGGTTTGAGCGCCACCAGTACGCTGAGACGCGCAAGACCTACCCACAGAAGGAGATGGTTGATATTTACGGGGCAGAGCATTTATTGCGGTTGTTTGGTAAGTTGGGTGCGATACAAAGCGTATGAATTGCAATAATTGATTTGTATCCTAGTACAAATGCCTGCACTTATTGCACACACAGAAATGGATTCAGACGGTGTGATTGTGCTCATTGAATGCCTAACTGATATTTTAAAGCAAGTGTTGGTATTAAAAACGAAACCCTGTTAACGCTTGAATATAATTATAGGTTCATGCAAAAAAACCAAAAGCATCTCTTTATGAGCGAGTACGAGAATGCGAGCCCTGATTACATATTGCTCACCAACAACAGCTAGCCTGTTGACAAACTTCACAACACTGCGCAAAGGTTTTAATTTATATCTTTTCTTTTTGTTTTTCTTTTTGTTTTTACTGTGCTTGTCTTGTTGACCTTTTTCTTTCAAGCAGCCCTTTTTTTTAATATGTATATCCTTTTTTTTAATATTCTTTGTTTCATGCATACAAATAAACCCTTTACGATAGTCCAGTAATAAAGCCTCTTGGTTTCTCTATTGAGGGTCAATATCATCAATTCATCAAAAATATGTCCCCAGATATCCATTATCTGCTTTGGATAGATAGGTTATGGTTATATTGTTTGTTTGTTTGTTTTTCTGTGTATATAAAAACATAAATAAAAGTACCAATTTGAAACAACACCTTTTGGCATCGTATCAAGCTCAATTGGAAGGTATATATTAGAAGAACTTGATATTTAATATTCAAGCACGTATCATTCTAGTTTATGGCCTCAAGAGACAACTATAGTCCAAGCCAAGAGGTTGATGCTTGATAAGCAAAGTAAAGTGTGTACATGTGTAACATAAATGCACAGGAGCAGGTTCAATTTAGAAATCTATCTTGTCAGACTTTTTTTAGGACAAGAAAGACAAGGTAGCCAAGGCTTGTGTTCTTTCTCTTTTGCTTTTGATTACATTACATTGCAATGCAATCTACCAATTCATTCTGTACACCTCTTCGCGCAGTATGGAATGTGAACAATGATCCCACTGAGACATTGTGGTGGCCAGTCAAAGAATCATCAAAGAATGACTACAAGATTGTATTATTCTTTATACCTGGTAATCCTGGTCTGGTAGAGTATTATACTCAATTCCTAGAAGACATTTACCAGGCCACAGAATCAAAACTGGAGATCTATGGTGGTAATTAACAAGCATGAATACCAAAGACACATCTTGACCGGTTTGTTTACTAGTGTCTCATCTCGGTCATTCTGTTGGTCATCATACCGAAATTCCAAACAAGCTACAGAAAAGCGAGCCCTATTCTCTCCAGGATCAGATTGACCACAAGATAGCCTGCTTTGATGAAATATGCGCCAAAAACCCTCCGAATACTCACTACATGCTCATGGGCCACTCAATGGGCTCTTATGTATGTGCAGAGGTGTTAAAGGCTAGGCAGACAGCAAATATCGGTCGTCTTATTGCTCTCTTTCCAACCCTTCGTGAAATTGCTCTTACACCAAATGGTGTGGCCATGACCGTAAGTTCATATTGATTTCACAAATAATGAACTTGTTATTCTAAAGTATTGTCGGGTCTAATCATACTCTAGCGTCTCTTGTCTTCTATTCCTCTGGGAGTTGTTTCTGGTGCTGCATCTGTGGCTTCATATATACCTTCACCTATTCGTCAGGTACTGACTGGTCTTGTAACCGGTCAGAAGGAGCCGTGCTTACGCGTCACAGCACACCAAATGATGAATGGGTTTGTGGTCAAGAATATATTGCACATGGCAATCCAGGAAATGGAAACTATCAAGGATCTTGATCATGATTTCTATGATTCCCATGTCGACAAATTCATCATCTACTACTCTAAAAACGATAAATGGGCACCAGAAGATCACTTTGATTATATGAAAGAAAAGTTCCCAAAAGGTAGTGTGCGAATAGTAAAGAGCATCAAAGATTAACATGAATACCCAGCCCAAATTCACCTCTGCCCAGAAAATCTGCCTCATGCATTCATTCTAGGTATGAGGCTATATTGTTAACAAGTGGTATATTGGTGTAGAAACTAACCATCGTCTTTTGTTTTTCCAGAGTCTGGTCATTCTCAATATATGGCTAAAAAGGTAGTTGCATGGATTGAAGAGTATAACCAGTAGACATCTGTATCAGTCTTTGCTTAAAGCAAGAAAGTGACTAAAGTCTATAAACATGTATTATGGATGGCCTTGGGATAAACCTTTTTATTTTAATGCGCACGAGCCATACATGCCCCTGTTTTTTTTAAAAGTCAAATAAACTGCATTGTGTGAAACATTCTAGTGACTTGTTATACTCTTATGCAGTGGCTTAATATCCTCGAGATTTGGATTTTTTCCAACGATCTGATCAACGATTGAGTTACCAATCATGTCAGTCATCTCAGCAAAGCCAACCGTCGACATTGAAGCTCTTGCCTCAAAGAAGGCCGAGGAACTCTCTTTTGCTGATCTTGTAAGAATTAAAACGATCAGAAGGGATTTCATTGTTCCAATAATTAACTCGATATCTTTAGGGTGTCTCAAAAGAATTGTGCGAGGCATGTGAAAAGTTGAACTTTAAGCATCCTACAGAAATCCAAAAGGAATCGATCCCCTGGGCCTTGGAAGGTCGAGACATTATTGGTCTTGCCCAAACAGGTTCCGGTAAGACTGCCGCTTTTGCCTTGCCAATTATCCAAAAGCTTTGGGACAGCCCCAAGGCAGAGGCTTTCTTTGCATGTGTAATGGCACCCACAAGGTAAGAAAAATATCATTAAATATTTCGAGAAAACAGCTTTAAATCCAAGATACTAACCGATACTTTAATCAACAGAGAGTTGGCCTACCAGATTGCCGAGACCTTTGAATCTTTGGGATCTGTTATTGGTGTTCGTTGTGCGGTTATTGTCGGTGGTATGGACATGATGGCACAGTCGATTGCTTTGTCAAAGAGACCCCATATCCTTGTATGTACACCAGGCCGCCTCCAAGATCATCTTGAAAACACAAAGGGTTTCAGTCTGCGTACTCTTAAATACTTGGTCATGGACGAAGCCGACAGATTGCTCGACATGGACTTTGGACCCAAGATTGACCAAATTTTGAAGGCTATCCCACGCGAGAGAAATACCTTTCTCTTTTCTGCCACAATGACAACAAAGGTTGCAAAGTTGCAGCGCGCAAGTTTGTCCAAGCCTGTCAAGGTCGAGGTAGCCACAAAGTAAGTAAATGATCAAAGAGTAAACGAAAATGAAGAGTTATTTATATTTTTAAAGATATTCTACTGTCAAGACATTGCTGCAGTACTACCTCTTCTTCCCTCTCAAGTTCAAGGATTGCTACATGGTTTATCTTCTCAACGAGTTTGCCGGAAACTCCACAATCATCTTTACTCGCACATGTAGTGATACACAAAGAATTGCCATTATGCTTAGAAACCTTGGTTTTGGCGCAATTCCTTTGCACGGACAGTTGGCGCAGGCAAAGCGTCTTGGTTCTTTAAACAAATTCAAGGCCGGTACTCGCAATATTCTTGTGGCTACTGATGTAGCAAGCAGGTAAATATAATACATACATATATATAAATATTTGGTCAATTTCTAAAAAATTGTCTTTAGAGGTCTTGATATTCCTCTTGTAGATGTGGTTATCAACTACGACGTCCCACAATCTTCCAAGGATTATATCCATCGTGTTGGACGTACAGCAAGAGCTGGTAGATCAGGAAAATCTGTTACATTTGTTACCCAGTACGACGTTGAGTTGATTCAGCGTGTAGAGAAGGATCTGGAACGCAAGTTGGATCCTTTCCCTCTCGAGAAGGAGGCTGTAATGATGTTGCAGGAGCGTGTCAACGATGCCCAGCGCATTGCTACTCTGGAAATGAAGGAGCATGCCCACAAAAAGGGATCAAAGCGTGGAAGAGACGACGACGATGATGATAAAGAGGAAAAGAAGGAGAGATCCAATGTACCAAAGAAGAAGTTTGTGAAGCGCAGCTAGAGAATAAAATGCCTTCACTATTATTTCCTCTGATTATCAACTCCTATATATTTATCCCTACATCCTATACATTCACAGCACATTATATACTTTTTTTTTCCAATTATCAATTCTAAAGCATATTTACCAAAATGAGAAACTAAAAAAAAAGGCACTCGGTTAGCAAAATATTGTTACAAAAGTTGACTTTGTATATTTTTATTGTAAAAACCAAATTCTTTTAAATTAGCAAGATGTAATACGAAAGATGAAAGAATAATTCGCACAGATATATAAAAGCATAATTGGCGAATATCTAAATTTATCCTAAAAGCTTAACTGTATATTTTCTACAGAAGCACAGCGTATTGTAACATAGCCTTTAATGAGATCTTCTTTCCAGCTGTATTTATAGACCCACCCGTATGTGTTATTTTGTGTAAAATAGCGGTCCAGAAGGAGAGAATTCCTGTGCTGAAATGAGCGAAAATGTTTTTGGGCAAACTTGGCCTCTTTTATATTAAGACGTCTGACTGTATATATCAATGAAGTTGCGTTCAAGTCCAAAGCATAGTGATACCAATTTCGCCTAATTGCTGGTCTAGAATCTTCCTCGTATTCAACCAATGTATCAGGATCTATGAAATTCCCTAGAGATTGGGTGCCGTCGGTTTGTTCCAGGGCAACCAAACTAATATAATCCTTTTTGGTTCGTCTTTCTATGGGAGTATCCACTTGTTCGTTATTTAGATTTCTGTATTGCCATCTAGGAATATCAATCTCTCTGTATTGGGGGATATCATCATTATCGTTTTCCTCTGTGTTATCACTGTCCTCTGTGCTATCACTGTCCTCTATGCTACCCTCCTGGGAGTAAGGTCCATCTTCATCTTCATCTTCGCTTGTACTTTCTCGGCTTTCAATATCTGTCGCCTCGCCCATGGCAATAAAATCTTCGCCATTATATACGCCTTGAAAATCCAAGAACCTTGTATTATATATCTCGAGTTTTTTGAAGCGAGCATATGGCATATTGATACACATTTCGCCAGTCTTTACCGAAATACGACCAAGGATGTAGATGTTTTTCAGCACCATTGTGCAAATATCTCTGCAACGAGTGGTTAAATAACTAAATAAATGTGAGCCGACGCGTCCTTTTCCCATACAGAATTGTTTTAGGCCGTGTGTATTTGATTCGTCAAGTGTAGTTGTTATAGGTTCTATTGCCTTGCAACCAAGCGACAGATTATTCAGCGACGGACAATTATCCAGAATATTATCGATACTAATAACGCCGGTTTCGGTATGCATGCACAGATCGACAAGAGCAGGGTATTGTATACTTGTAATTTGCTCCACATTTACAGTGAAGCGATTGAATTCACTCAAAACGGCCGTCTTTAAAGTCAATGCGCAGAATTTTATGACGTCAAAAGGCTGGACAATTTGGTCAAAGGAGGCCTCTTCAGGTTTTATCGCGTAATGAAGCTCTTCAATAGAAACCTCGAATTGACAAAGAAGTCCCCAGAATACGACAGCCAGCGTATCGTCTGCAAAAGGAATACCGGATAAATACAGCGTCTTCAAGTGCGGAAAAAAGTAAACAAGGCCCGAGAAAATAGATATGGAAGTACTCCAGTCCAATATCGATTTTCCGCTCTCACGCGCATCTTGCCATGTAAATTTCTGTACTCGAGGATACTTGCGTACAAAGTAATATAGCCATTGTGGGGACATGTTCCAGACTTGAATTCTCAAACCAATTAGATTGTTTGCGGCGACGATTTCTTGTACTTGATTAATTTCTTGGTCGGTGATGGTCTTTAGACGTATGGCAAGGCATAGGTGTTTGAGTTGCGGTAAAAGGTCATGTATTATTTCAATATCTTTCCAGGTGTATATCATACTGTCCACCGAATGTCCATCAGAGAGAGTGAGTTTGGTGAGATTGGGAAGAGCGGACAAGATTTCGTCGAGCACAATAATGCTGTTGGGTATCCCCATCTTTGGGGCACTGATGGACAGGTCGACCAGGTCTTTCCATAAATGCCAGTCTGCTAGGGTCCCAAAGTCTTCTGATGCCAATGTCTCGGGTGCCAGAGTAAGGACTGTTATGTTTTGAAAGAGCTGTTGCAATATGTAAAATTGCTCGTCGCTAATTTTCAGGCCATCTGAGATTACAAGAGTCTTTACAGATTTGCAATGGCTTAAATAAACGTTGTCGTAAGTGAATATTTTCAGGCAGACAAAATCAAGTTGTTCACGATTTTTAATTGTGAATTTCTCCCAAAGGACGCTTTGGAATGCCAGTCTCCAGTGTGAGCAAGCCAAGGAGCACTCCTTGATGTCATGCCTTGAGAGGTTATTCCCAACTTGAGAAAGAATATGATACGGTAATTCGTATTTCATAAGTTTTTTTTTAGTAAAGAGAAGACAAGGTGCTTTATTTTATTTTTATTTATTTTCACCACTTTTATCCAACCAAATTTGTGTGTTTTTTTTTGGTTAAATTATTCAGAATGGCTGTACAAAATATCCTAAAAGAACTATTTGCCAAGTAAATTTTGTCATTTTTTTTGGTGTGGGGATAGTATCAAAAAAAGTATATATATTTATACTTTTTTTTAATAGATTTAAAAAAAAGATTAAATCAGATAATCAGACATTTATTATATAGACATATTTTTGATTGCATAGTTTATCAATTAGTTGGGCAGTTATGTTCTCTATTAAAGTGATAAAGAGAAAGAAGACAGTTTGAGATTGTACTCCTAATCACCTAGACTGTCTTACCATTCTGCTAAACTTTAATTGATACCCCATGTAGCGTATTATCTTGATATAGGTGTGTAATCGTTTCGAATTTATTAATAAATGTCAATGTGATAAGTAGTGGTGCTGGTGAATAGTAAAGATGGTTATTATCATTGTTTTGGATTTGATCTAATCAAAACAGTATGATGGTGCATCGGTTTTATACAGGAACCAAGAATATCCACTAATTCTTATTGTATTACAGTGATCTGATAATGAGAACGTATTTTATTTTTAGGGAAGTCTAAAGATCAGACCATACAAACCAAGCTTATTCTTTGCTTATGGAAATGAGTGACCCAAGAATACTGTCGATAACTTGGCAGTTTGGAGCCATTTGTATTTTTGTACTGATAAAACGTGTTTGACGGAAAATATTCAAAGTCTAATTCACAGTAATATCTGAATCATTCTTGATAACCTGGTCTAGGCTTTGACAAGGTTCAAAATACACATGTATACAGTACTTCCAACCAACAATTTGTCAACCAATCAAAATTGATGTCGCTGAAAAGTCAGTGTTTAATCAGAGGAAAACAAAGCACGGACACGAGCACGGTAAAACTTTGTCTATTAGGGGTAATCAGCCTTAATATTCTGCGTTTCTATCAATTTTCCTAGTGAATAATATTGGATATGCTTTTTTTATTTTTTATTTTTTAAAAAACATTTATTCTTGCAAAATCAAGTTCAAATAATGCAAAAAAAGAATATCTTTTATGATCGACTGTCCATCAAAAACACAAAATTTTGATAGGTTGCAATGTGGGATAGAGAACATTTAGTCCTTGTTTTTACAATTTTGGTGGGCACTTGTAAAGTTATGCTATTGGGTAAAGTAGAAATTTTATTCGAAATAAAGAATATATGTATATATACCTGTTTATCCCTAATGTATTTGGATAGGCTCCTTTACTTCCAATTCATCAGTTACTCCATACGTTTCAATATTGATAATTTATTCCTTTGTTTTAATCTACGATTATGTTAATACAAAATTGCTGATCATCAGATTCTTTGCTAGTAAACTTTTACACATATCCAACCAAGACCCAATTTTTCCCACGATTATTCAGCTCTTGCCAAAAGACCATTGTTGTTTCGTTTATGTTGTCTATTGCACAGTTTTTTTGTACATTTGGTGGTCTTTGTCCGGCCTACCGTTAACAGAGACCAACGTTCTAGATCCAAAATTGGCGTCTGTGACCAATTTACTAAATACCTCAAAGATAACAAAACTATTTAATTAAGGCAAGTGGGTTGACAGATCATCGTAAATCCGCTGTTTTGTATAAGTTCCAAAATCAAATAAACTTTGCTTGAACTTTGAAAACAAAGAGTTTAGTACTGTAATTATCGACACCGTTTCTGCACCTGTAACTGAAAACGGTACCCTGAGTGTCACTATTGACAATTGTCACTGCCACTGGAATTTTGATTGCTTAAACCCTGGGGGGTACTTTAGATAGGTGGTACATGGAAGTTTTACAATCAATAGTATTCTCATTGCAAAAGGTTTACGCTCACGATTGTAATCCTAAATGACGTCGACCTAGTAAATGTCAGATTATTCACTCGCTCTTTGTTGCTTGGGTTACGGCGTAATCACGAGAATGCAAAACATTTGAAATGTGTTTTTTTAATCCACAATCTTGCATGCTTTTGTAATTCGTTTTGACAAGTATTTTATTTTTTCAAAAACCTGTGGTGTTTAGCTTTAACATTTACAACTGTCCAAGATCATTTAATTGGATTAAGTTTAGGAGAATAATGAGAAAGATATGTGCATTTATATCCTCAATATCCTATATATTTTTTATGCTTTCATACATGTGGATAGATATGTTATCAATGCCAATATAATTACATTTCATATCTGGATGTTTGTCCATTTCAAGAAACAAATATAGTGACCTGTTACAGTCTTTGTAGCTGTCATATCTATTATATTTTCCAATAAAAGGCTGTATTCGCTTCTCATAAAGTTATAGACAGTCCGTGTACCTTTAAGATTATAAAATTGGTTTAATAAATGTTCGGCCACTTTAACAAAATTGACACTATCCCAAATATATTCTTTGGTCAGAATACACTTACGAAACACTCTGTTACAGCCGTCAAAGATGTTGTCAGGATTTAGATCGAAAAAGCTCGCTTTATCCTGAACGTTATAGCGTGTATAATTGTGTTTTGTGCCTTTATATTTCATGTGAATACATTTATCCTTTGACTTTTCAAACCGCAGAGGAATACAATAGAGATTCACTAAAAGTTGCATTTGTCAAGCACTCTATGAGTTACAAGTGTCTCTACAATAAACTCATTCTAATCAACATTATAGTTCATAGGCACAGAACCTCTATTCTCGTCACCAACATTTCCATGCTCACTTTAAAATGTAAATGTTTTGTAAAAAGAAAAAGAGGACAAACGAAGAAAGATATACTTTTTTTGATTGCCAACTAATCATTATGTAGGTACATTCATTTCTAAGAATATGACTGTTCTAAAAGTGCAAAATTGATTCTGATTGGCTAAAAATATCGATTTTGATTGGTTGCAACAGACTAACATTTTATTTATACAACTATTCACATATACCTAAATGTTACACAAATTTTATATATCATATAATGTCCCAATTACAAAATAAAAGAGGCTTTACCCATAAAGTAGACTATCACAGCTGTATATCACAATATTAAAGTGTGGTGTCTGTCCTACTCAATCCAAAAGGCAATAGAGAAGACACAATGTTACTCACGGGTATTTTACTATTATTTGTAACATTGGTTTCTACAGCTTGGACATGGAATCAAGATCAATTCAGTCCATACTGCTGGAGTTCAGGCTCCTTCCTTTTGCCTTTGTTCTTCAGGAATCAATGCAATGTCACTCCGCTCTTTTAAGCCACCTGTATACACACGATAACTCAACAAAAAAATAAAATCCATATCTATACGCCATGAACATCAAAACCCCCACAAGCACGGATAATATCTGGATTGCCGCTGGCAAGTAGTCCTTCCAAAAAGAAACAAAAAAACTATCGAAATCTAAATGGCTATTACTCTCTTTTTTTTTTTAAATTAAAAAAAAACAGGTGATGGTCAATTGGATCGAGTAAAGGTGGGTCTGATTACTGTTTTTTGTTTTGTTTTTGTTTTTGTTTTAACATAACAATTAGGAACTGATTGAAAAAGAAGGAGTTGACGTTGATGCCCAAGATGAATGTGGCTATAGTGCATTGTAAGCTACATTATGCATCCTGATATTGTGCTGACACATCAAAAAAGACATGCCGCAGCTTCTTATGATCAGGAAGAGATTATTCTCTATCTCTTGTCAAAGAATTGCAATGTGAACATTACTGATGTAGATCAGGACAGTCCTATATTTGTTGCCGAGTCTGTCGAGACTGCACGTCTGCTCGTAACCAATGGAGCCGATGCTAAGCATTGCAATAGCGAAGGCATCACAGCTGCAATGCATGCCTTTGAGGAAGGCTGGAATGATGTTGCTGAATATCTTGCATCTGTAACTGGGGAAATTCTTCCCAGCGACCAGACTGAATCAGATGAAAAGGAAATCGAGCCAACAGAGAGTGAAAGAGGATTGAATGAACAGATTGAATCTATTATGAAGCGTATTGAGGACAAGGGCGATATTGAAGATGAAGAGGAATTGCGCGAGATGGTAACAAAGATGGTGCTTGAAGAGATGAAAAAGTCAATTGAATAAAGAAAAAGAAAAAAATAAGCGTCAATGGCATTGCATTGAAAAAAGAGCGTGTCCTTTTGTACTGTGTTTTCATGTATGTTATTCAAGTACCGCCCCTATGTAAATACAAGTCGCTTCTTGGCTTCTATTATTTTATTTTTCATCTTCTTTTCCTCACATCTCATCATGGACAAATACCAGGTAATGGCTAATTGACCTGAAAAAGTCGCTTGGATTTCTGACCCATATTGGCTCGGTTTAGAAAATAGAAAAACTAGGCGAAGGTAGCCCACAAAACAAACCTTATCATCAAACCATTTATCATCCCTTCATTTAGGCACTTATGGAATTGTCTATAAAGCACAGAATCGCGATACAAATGAGGTTGTTGCCTTGAAGCGCATCCGTCTTGATAATGAGGAAGAAGGCGTAAATGTCCCAAAACATAATATTACAAATCATTCTGGGCACATGGTTGATATATTCTTTCTGTAGGTTCCTTGTACTGCCATTCGAGAAATTTCCTTACTAAAGGAACTTAAGCATCCCAACATTGTCAGGTAAGAATCAGGCCTAAATTCATGTCAGCTAACCAAGGAACAGGCTGTATGATGTCTTGCATACCGAAAAGAAATTGACGCTCGTCTTTGAGTACCTGGATTCAGACCTAAAGAAATTCCTAGACTCTTATGGCGGCGACATTGATACCATGACAATCAAAGTGAGACAATTCCAATGGTCTAACAAGTATTGACACCACAATATTATTATTTTTTTCCAGCAATTGATGTACCAACTCTTAAAAGGAATCGCCTTTTGCCATGAGAACAAGGTCCTTCATAGGGTAAGCAAGATATTCAGTTTTTTTATGAAAGATTATATATAATTATATACTTATATTTGGGTACACAGGATCTGAAACCGCAGAATCTGTTGATCAACAAGGTAGATGATGAAATTATAGGGAGAAGAACCACGTCTTACAAATCAATAGAAAGGAGAATTGAAATTGGGTGATTTTGGATTGGCAAGGGCTTTTGGAATTCCAGTCAGAAGCTACTCTCATGAGGTATGGGACAACCAGAGGTTCTTAGGACTATTTTTAACCTGTATATAAAAGGTGGTTACTCTATGGTATCGTGCTCCAGATGTCCTGATGGGATCTAGACAATATTCGACATCAATCGATTTGTGGTCAGCAGGGTGTATTTTTGCAGGTACGCCATTCTACTGTCCAGGTGGAGAAATACAGACTCTTATTGTGTTAACATTGAACAGAAATGGCATCCGGAAGACCATTGTTTCCCGGAAGCTCTATTCCTGACCAGCTTCAACGCATTTTCAAATATCCTTTTTCCAAATATCTAGTTTTGATCAAATTAACAATTATAGTTATATTATAGCCTTGACTTCTTTGTACAGTATTGGGCACCCCAACCGAAGAAATATGGCCCGACGTATCTAGACTTCCTGAATACAAGGTAAGTCGAGGAGAAGGGGAAGGGGGAGTTTCAAGCCATCAAAGGCCAGGTCGATCTAATAGTTTCTGCAGCGTGATTTTGAGATGTTTCGCCGGATATCGCTCGAGACCATGCTCCCCAAGTTGGATAACCTTGGCATTGACCTCTTAAAAGTAAGAAAGCCTTTAAGAAAACTAATTAAAAAAAAACTCATTATATACCTTTTTTTTAAAATATAGAAACTCCTTGAATATCCTCCTAAAAAGCGCATTACCGCAAAAGCTGCATTGCAACGTAAGTCTCACCAAGAAAGACATTCATAAACTCACTCCACCATTAGACTCTTATTTTGATGAGTTGAGAAAGAAAGAATCCACATCAGAACCTGTTTCCAACGACAGCAGATAGAATGGCAAAAATGAAAATATCGACTCTTCTCCTCCCTCTAAAAAATAACATCTCTTATTGCCTTCTTTTATCCTTTTTTCTTTTTCCATCACAGTATTCTTTAATACATGTATTTAATCTCTAATGAGTTCATGAACATGGTCGGCAATGGCAAGAGAACATGTCAGTCCAGGACTTTCTATGCCTATTAAAGTATAAAAGTTTGGATGTCCAGATTCTCTTTCCTCTCGAATCTCAAAGTCTCTAAAAGGTTCACCAGGTCCAGCCAGTTTTGGACTAGACAATCCAGCCAGAAGATATTGGTTAGAGAAAAGAAGAAGAGAAATGATTGCAAAGTACCGAATTCCAGCGTATGAGGGTTGGAGCTTCATAGGGTCCAAAGGTGGCCAATATCGATGGATAGCATCTCCAAACGCCTTGATCTTCTTCTCGTCATCTGGGACACTATAGTCTAGTCTGTCCACATACTCCACGTCCGGTCCAAACTTGATCTGACCAGCCATGTCCAGGGTAAGGTGAGTACCAAGGCCGGCCAGATTCTTTTCTGGGCAGGGATAAATCAAGTGCCGGATACGGTTGGGAGCATGGTATGCAAAGTAATGGCCTTTGGCATAGTGCAACTTGTATCGATTGGGCATCAACATATTGCTGACCCGGTCGGCATAAAGGCCAGCTGAATTAAATACACGCTTGGCAAGTACAACCGTATCCGGCTCATTCTCCACAGGAGATGTGGCAGTAACTCTGTACTGGCCATCAGAAGCCTCAATCTTGTGCACTTGCGTATTCAAGGCCAAGTCTCCTCCCTGCTGCTGTAGAGCATCAGCCAAATACTCCATTAATGCATGGCTATCTACAATGCCTGTAGAAGGCGAAACGAGGACAGAGTGACATTTGACCTCTGGCTCCAGTTTGTTGGCCTGTTGTTGGTCAAGAAAGTATGTCTCAACGCCCAGTAAATTGGCCTTTTCGTGCATTTTTGTCAAGTATTCATGCTGCTGAGGAGACTGGGCCACAATCCATTTCCCAATACGCTTGTGAGGAATTGATTTCCTGGCAGCCACATCATAGAGCATCCTGTTACCCTGGATGCACAGCTTTGCCTTTAGACTGTCGATTGGATAATAGAGACCAGCATGGATCACCTCGCTATTGCGAGAACTGTTCCAAAAATTATTAACTTTGGTCTCTTTCTCTAATCAACTAGACATGCCTGGTTTCCTCTCCTATAGCTCCATTCTTCTCTACCAAGACTGTCGTTTCTTCTGGACGAACGCGTGTTAATTTTTCTGCTATAGCCAGACCAATGACCCCTCCACCGACAATAAGGTTGTCGACCTTGATGTCAGGCACTACTGTGCTATAGAATCGCCTTGATTGCCCAATAGTTCGAGATGACCATAACCATCGAGACATTTCGAATTGCTTAATCCAAAAAAAAAAGTAAAGTTCTTAAAGTAATCTGGGTTGAAATATTTACCCGCTCGTAATAATCAATTCATGAAGTCATCCTTGACGGTCTCCACCCCCCTCATATACACACACACACATTTCAAAAGAATTGACAAGAGGAAATATCCAACAAACAGAGATTGTACCCTTGATACATAGTACTGAATTGCAAGATACCATAAACTAATGCCTCATACATCTTTATAGTACACATCTGCTTGTAAATAAGATTCCAATCCTCCCACATCAATTCGACCCGAGATTGGAAAGGTTCCAACCGGACAACGCGGGAAAAGATACGCCAAGAATTTGCCAGTCGCGTCCACCTCTTCCTTTGGTTTTCCTTTGGACTCATTGATAAAGTTATCAAGTAAGGAAAGCGCACTGGGTACAAAGAGATAGAAGCATGGACATGCAAATCTCGAAGACGTTTCGGTTGGGTTTGGTTTCTCCAGGAAGCTCTTCACGGTTCCTTTCGAGTCGGTTTCTATAATCCCGACTTTGGAAACATCTTTATCAGGCACACTATAGACTGTAACCAGTGATCGTTCTGGATGAGAGTGTGCAGTCTGCACAAAATCACTAAACACAAAGTCTTTGAGGAACAGGGTGTCGCCGCCAACTACAAGAACCGAGTCTTGAGTGAGACCAAAGTGCTTGACAGCAAGGTTGATATCGGGTACTGCACCCAATCGATCTTCATTAGAGATAGTTCCGTCATTGAGAACATTGGCAAGGGGTACTTTGTGGCGACCAGCCCAGTCTACAAACACGGAATAAGAGGCAGCATTGGTGACGAGGTGGATATCTGATGCAGGAATTCCATTGGCCTTGAATAGGTCTAGCCAATAAGTAATCAAGGCATCTTCCTGACCAAGGGGCAACAGTGCTTTTGGAACACCCAGCAAGTGGTGGTGAAGAGGAGATGCCCTGAGATCTCTCTGGAGACGTGTGCCATAGCCTGCCACAAGCAACAAAACTAAAATACAACCAATAAATAACCATCTGTCGGCCCTAATGGTCCTCGGGTACCTTTGATGGCCATTTGAAGAAGAATAGAATAAAAAGATCCGAGTTGGATCCCAAAGATGCTTTTATATATTTCCATCGTTTGCGCCTATTGAAATAGGTTTTGTGTCCATTAGATCTCTCTTGGATTCCATCTGGCACATAAAACACATCATTTGCTAAAGTGCTTTACAGAGAATTGTTGTATAGGTTACATATTCAGGAACACTGCAGAATATTCATAAAGGTACGAATATTTTGGTACGTACAATTTGTATAAATGGTCCAGATTTTATTAAACGTTTTTTTTCTGTCAAACAAACAGTAATTTCAATGGTCTCTTTACCCACGGGCTGCTACACACACAAGTGAATGGTATATATCTACACACACATTGGAATCCAAGTAGTATCAACTCAATAGCCATTTTCTA
The DNA here is from genome assembly GCA_022702545.1 of Phycomyces nitens. NCBI lineage: Eukaryota > Fungi > Mucoromycota > Mucoromycetes > Mucorales > Phycomycetaceae > Phycomyces > Phycomyces nitens. Next base: position 1,887,111 of record JAHRBC010000001.1, read on the forward strand.
TTGGACGCATCTGATTTTAAATAGCGAAAATGATTATAAAAACAATCATTGGTCAACAAGACTAGCAACGCCGGACGCAGGACAAGGTGTACAAGGTGTACAAGGTCTGCATGTGGCTCATCATACTTGTTCATGTTTGAATATACAGCCCCAATAAAGATTCTCAAAGCCCTAACCACACTCTCATAATAACTCCACCATCATTTTCACTCTGGATATATTTTATACATATATTTGAGAATGAATATAAAAAATCAAGGTACATGAGCAGAATAAGACAAGGTCTTACTATAGAACAACAAGCGTGTGAGTGTCAACACAAATAAAATAAGATACACTTACGTAACCCACAGAGATCAAGTAATCGGCGAAACCCTCGACAACCTTTGTGCACTCTCCGGGCTGGATAGGGTCTTGATAAAGACCAACAAGAATACACTGAGTTGTCTTTACGATACAGACACCATCGTTTTTCTAAAGAACATTGTACGCGTAAATATACTTAGTATACCAAAAAAAAAACAACATCTTGGGCCTATATATTATATTATATATATATATATAGTCTTACGTGTTTTCCGTAGATAGAACGCTCATCAGCCCTGAGCGAAAAGTATTTGACACCATTAATGTGGATACCGCTGGCACGGATGGGATCAGGGTTGGTGAAGCCGGCAATGATCTCTTGGATATCAGTGGTACCGAGCTACGATATATTAATACCTGTGTCAAAAGTGGTTCTTTTGGGCATATATTACCTGGAAGCCAGAAGTGGCGGCCCAGAGGGAGCCGTTGAGGCCATAGATAGCAGCCTTGGTGACCTTTCCGGTACCAACCAAGTTGACGTCAACGTAGCTCTGCCAAGACATTATAGGTGTGTGAGTGAAGATGAGAAGAGAACAAGTCGAGTGTACGCGACTCACCCCCGGGCTGAGGTTATTCTAAATGAGTTGAGCAGCAAACTGATGATGCAAGCGGAGGTAGGAGTTACCCAAGCCAATCACTGGATGGGACCTGTGACGTATAGAATAATGTCTTTATTATTTACTTTTTCTTGATGTTCATGATATTTATGGACCTGGACTACTTTATGACTAACTATCAAGAGGTTTCCTGCAGATAACTTGTCTTTGGAAGCAGAGAAAAAAGAAGAGAAATAAACAACTAGTTGGACAAATGTATTTTTAGAAACATTTTATATACAGTACAAAATAAGAGCGTGAATGGGACCTCAATTTGATTTATACGGATGATTCCGCTGCTTTTTACGGACACTTCCGTTTCTATACAAAGTGTAGGTGATTTATAGAGTCAAGAAATGGCTTAACCTCTTTTTCTTTTTCAAACCAGCTGTACTATCGCCTATGGTTGGAGTGGATACAATGATACATTCCAAGAAGCCAATTGGTTGCCTGTTTCTTGGCCTGTCAGCCAAAAAAGAAAAAAGAAAAAACAGCCGAGATTTCCTATGGTCCTGAGGGGTAGATCAAAAGAACAAGCCTTGTGCAAATTCGGTCCTAACCAAAACTTGTATTGCATCTCTGCAAACTTAATCACTCCACACTACCTGCTTCTATTGTAAATATACTCGGGCAATACAAGCCAATGTCAGGGTCTTCTTCTTTCTTTTTTATCATTATAGACTACATATTCTCAACCTACACTGCAAAAAAAATGTGCTTCTTTGCATAAGGAAAGTGTGTATATCGCCTAATATGGAAATCTTACACAACATCTTTACCCCTCCAAAGTGTCTCTATTTTGCCACCTTGTCTGGCTTGCATCTTTTCTTTTTGGTTGCTTTATTATTATTATTATCAGTATCTAGAAAATCAAGCACATATAAGAAAGGTTAATTTAGCTTTATTCTTGCTTGAACTTTTTTTTTGTTTGTTTGAAAGACAGTCATTGAACCTCTTCAAAAAAAACCTCATCTCTTCCATCTTTGACCATCTCACTCCTCTTTTGTAACTTGTTAATCTCTTGAACATTATGGAAGACCAGAGGAATGACAATGTCCATGCAGAGTATGGCCTTGTTCCAGAAACACCCGAGGCCGATGGACAATATTCTAGTGTCATTCTACAGCTCACCAACTTGGATGTAAGTCTTCAAGGACAGACATGGAAATACTACAATAGGAAAAAAAATATTCTCGATCCACTTGTATTTCTTGCCTTTGTACCCAAAAAAAACTCAATTATCGATCTGTAGGGTGGATTCAGATGCTTGTTGGATAAAGTAAAGCAAGATATGCAGGCAGCAAAGGTAGATATGGATACTTATATCCCAGCCATCTTTAGACTCTAGACAATTCTTTTGTAGGATGCTGCTGTATTCTTGAAAAAGAGAGCCGCAATGGAAGAAGAGTATGGAAAACAAATGGCAAAACTTGCTCAGACAACAGCAGAGGCATTTGACAAGGCTCATCCTAGATCAGGGTAAGTTATGGTTGTTATTATGATACCATATCATCAATTTCCCCTGCCTTTATTTCAATCCATCTCACCTGGCTCGGTGGGCAAAAACAGAACGTATGGTGATGCCTGGACATCTATTCTCAAAGTACACGAGACAATGGGAGAGCAACGGTTGAAGTTTGCCACAGATATTGCAGAAGTTGCCGATGACCTGCTCTTATTATCAAAAGATACCGAAAAAAGTCGAAAACAGGCAAAGGAAGTAGGCCAAAAGCACGAAAAGACTTTGTCTGATGCAGACACAGCATTGGAAAAGGTAGTTTATTAAATGGCATCAAGTGTACAGGAAAAAAAAGTATAGTAACAATGGCCACTTGTAGAGTAAACAGCGCTATGAGCTCCATTGTGAGGAATGGGAAAGGGCGATATTACAAAAGAACGGCGAGCCTGTAAATGCACCAAAGAAGGGATTGTTCAAGTCAAATAAAACCCAAGCTCAGGTAGAGAAGGAAAACAGCAAAGGGGCTGGTTAAAGGGGATCATGATTGCTTTCATTCTCCTGAATGCTCTGTACTTATACATACATACATACATATACATAGATGGAGAGAATAGAAGAAGATGCGCGTACAAAGGCAACGCTTGCAGACCAGACGTATCGGCAGCAGCTCCAGGCAGCAAATGTTGCACGCCAGGATTATTACCAGGCTCATTTGCCAAACACATTGACGGTAGGTAAGCGGATTCTGTTGCTCAAAAGTATTGGTTTGTGGAATCAAGGCATTTTTACCAACAGTCGTGTTTTAGGCGCTTAAAAACGTAGGAGAAGAGTGCTGCGTGGCATTGAGGTACCAGCTTGCTCGATATGCCTATATATTCGAACAAGCCCTGACCGCAGATGGTATTGCTCTTGATAATGATGATGGTAAGTGGATTACAGGTTGGATGCTGGTTGTGTAAAGGCGCATACTAATCCAGCTCTCTCAGGTCTGGGTCTCCGTTCATTAACGGAAAAGATTGACAAGGATGGTGATTTGAATAACTATATCAAATCATACAGTGGGCGTGGGGTCAAGGTCCAGAAGAACGAGATTCCTTACAAGGAATATAGTATGGTATGTACAATGTTCCCAATTGAATGATTGCGTCTAATAAAGAAGTCTAGTCTGTAACGGCCCTCCATGTCTTGAATCCCAACCCAGTGTTTGGAGTCGAATTGAATACTTTGATGGAGAGGGATAAAAACGAAGTTTCATTGATCCTCACAAAATGTTGTGAGGCGGTAGATGCCTATGGACTCAATACTGTTGGTCTCTATCGTATATCAGGCACAAATACTCAGATACAAAGACTCAAGGCTTCATTTGACAGAGGTAGGGTATCAGGCAGATAGAGAACAAGGGCTAAAGAACCAATGATGCTTGTTATTAGACTGTGCTGCTGTGAATCTTCTTTCAGAGGAAAACATCTCGGATATCAACAATATTACAAGTCTACTTAAACTATGGTTGCGTGAATTGCCAGATCCACTCTTCCCTCGAAGCATGTTCCAGCGCTTTCTCGGTGCAGCGAGTAAGTAGGATGAATAAGTATTAGATGAATCTAACACCCTGTCTTTTTTTTTGGTAGAGATCGAAGATGATCGAATGCGTGTTCTTGGTCTTCATACAGTTATCAACGATCTTCCAGACGCACACTATGCGACCCTTAAATACCTCATGAGCCATCTGGATCGGTAAGTCTTATAAATATGGAATATGTTTACTGAGACCTCTTTTAGGGTTCAACAAAACCAAAGATACAATAAGATGGGTGTCTCCAATCTTGCCACCATCTTTGGATTAACTTTAATGGGAAATGATGGTGATGGCCAATTCAATGCATCTGCAATGACAACCCAAGACGCCCAGCGGTTGGCAGAGACACAATGGCAGGTTAGAGTAGTCCAGACTATTCTAGAGCATTACCGCTTGATTTTTGAACCTGATGAAGCGTAGTAAAATATATAAGAACAAAGATTATCAACATAGAAATGAACTTGGGGGGGGGGGGGGGGGGGGGGGGTTTGCACTTTGGGTCGAGTCCAACAACTCAATTCAATGATTCCTGTAACCAGTTTTCCAACTGAATAGTAAAACTTGGATATTTTATTATTATTGGAATGCAACACTCCATTTCTCTGCAACAGCTGCGGTACTTCCACTAGCAAACCCAGTGCCTTCAGGGCTCATATCCACAATGTCTTTTGGCTTGGTCTTTGTCTCACAGACATAGCACTTTTTGGTCTTTTTTACAAACATATCGACGCATGTGTTGCAAATAACATGTCCACAGTTACGCATAGCTTCACAAGCGTATTAGATACACCTCTTTTATAATACAATCTCTTTGTTTCTTACCAGACAGCTTTGTAGAATTAGACAGTGATTTTAAGCAGGCAGGACAGACATGCTTGTTTTTTTGTCCTTCTTCCTTTTGGAATTTGATGGGAATCAGAGATTTTAAGCTATTAAAAAAAACATACTATTAGAAAACAATTATTTTCTAATAATCTACAGCACAAACCTAACAGGATGAGAGTGTTTTGTTGCTGCACACACTGCTTGCTTCTGAACTGGCTTTAGGGCTGAAGCGTGTAGCTTGGAAGCATCAGGAGTCATTGATGGCTTTAAGAAAATTAATATCGAAATGATTTATGATCATAATACAAATCTTACAACCCAGAAACTGCCAATCTGTGCTTTTGATGCCTCTGCCTTTTCTTCTGCAAGTCTTTGACATGTCTTTTCTACATCCTTGTCGGCTATATCCTTCAAATCCTCTTCTACCAATTCGAATTTGCGCTTGGTTCCTTTGGTAGCCAATTCGCGGGATGCTGAATCTTCAGCATTAGAAAAAAGAAAACAAGATCCAAAGCACGTTTGAGCAAATTATGCAAACTTACGGTTGGATGTAAGTGGGGATTCGGATGAATCCTTTTCTGATTTTGCAATTACTGGGGATTCTAATGTCTGTTTCTTTCTAGTTCCAAGCATACTCGTCTGAGTCTTTTCGAATTCATCGAGTATTGCCTGTTTTGCCTCTTCTTCATCTCGCGTCTTTTGGTTCTGTACATCTTGTTGCTTTTGTTCCAATAAACGTTCCTCTCGTTTGATGTTCTGTTTCTGGGTCAAGATAGATTCATAGATGCATTCCTTGCAGGCCAAATGACCCTGAGGGCAAGCAACTGGATCTCTTGCTGTCTGCAAACAAAGAAAGCAAGCATCGTATTCTCGGAAAGAATCTCGTCCAAGACGTTGCTACAACAATTGGAAAAAATAAGGTGTGAATGATGATTAAGAAGATTTCAATGAGTACCCTTTTGGTTCCATAGTCCAATGAATTGGACTCATGGTATGTAAAGACACTCGAAGCTGTATTATTCTTGGAATGTCGTGGCATTATTGTTATAATTATTCCAAAAAAAGTAATATAGATAATCGAGCGGAACAAGAGTGCCTGACAAGTCCAATCGCACTCTATAAAAAATCAAATCACACTTAAAAAGAAAAGAAAAAAAGAAAACGTCACCAAATTTGCATTGACAGTCCTGCAATATAATGCCTATTTTTTTTCTCTGCTCTTCTCTTATATATATATATATATATATATATATATCTTTGAATTGAGTATAGTTTCGTGTTCTTTTCTACTACTCTAACATGGGAGAACACAAGTCAAAGGTCTCGAAAAAAAAGTCGAAAAAAGAGGGGAAAGAAAGGGACCACAAGAAACACAAGAAGAGTTCGTCAAAGAAACACCATTCTGAATCAGAAACAGAGATCGATTGCGACGATCCTTCGCTCTGGGTCGAGGCCCACGAAACCTCGGCAGAGGAATGGAAAGCTGTCAATGCTCCAGTGGAATTGGTTGGAGATACAGATGAAATCGTAAATCAGCCTAAAAGAGAAGATGCTCGTCATGACTGGATGTTGAATGAATCGTTTGACTTTGCATCTCTTGGAGAAACTCGAATCAAGAAAGAAGATAAACCTAAACCCAATCCAGATGAGGTAGATTTTCTTTTTTCTTTTTGGTCAAGGTCAAAGTCTTCAAGGCCATCAAAATTATATATGCAATATATATATATATAATATTAAGGATGGTAATTTATAGCCTGTAATACATGAACGTGAATTGAATGTCCACTTGAAAAGCGGCCTTCATGTCGATCAATATCCAATACAAGAAAAGGCTGCCATCAAATTTGGTGATGCAGGTTCCAACTGGCGTATGAAGAAACTACAGCGTATTATGGAACAAGCTGAAGATGAAGGACGAAATGTCAAGGAGGTTGCATTAGAGCGATATGGAGTAAGTATAATGATCATGTAGCAATTTATCAAGATTATTAATTTTTGACTTTTTCTTTTTTTTTCCACCAGTCAAGAGAAAAAGCCCAGGAAGCATTCGATGAAAGAGAATTTCTAGACAATAGAAAACGAAGAGGGAGAAATGATAACACACAATCCAGAGACGGGTACCGCGACACGAGAAGATACATGTTTACTAGCTCGGAAACCAGATCAAATCAATCTTTCCATCGTCCGTCTGATAGCCGTCAATCTACAAGCGAACGACAGACAAATCTCGACGAATTTGGAAGAGAAAAGAAGCGTAGAAAACAATCTAGATCTAGATCTAGGTCAAGATCCAGATCCAGATCCAGATCAAGGTCCAGATCACCTACTAAAGGAGCCCAGCAGAAGCAGATTGAAGAGGCAGCAAAGAGACGTCTTTTGGAAGCAACACACTCTAGTAGACCCCATACACCGGTAATCATAACCCAACATGAGATGCCAAATGCCTTTTCTTCAGACCCTGTCCTCTCTCGAGATGAATTGAACAAGATGAATGCAAAGGTTGTTAAAGCAAAACTTATGGGATCTGCCGATGCTGATCAATTAGAAAAAGAGTACAAAATCCAAGCAGAACGAACTGCAGCAATGCAGGCTGCAGCTAATGGAATACAGAACATCAATGGAACAGCTGTTGCAGTGCTGCCTACAGTTGACAGCGATGGTCGTATCTATGATTTTGCATTATCGGGTGGTGCACCTGGAAATGGTCAACCAAAGAGCAAAAAAGAAAAGTTTTCTGGAACCCATGATCCAATTACTGGCGAGAGAATAAAGTATAGCACCTCGGACGATAGCATGTCTCTGATGGAGATGGTACGTCAAGAAAAGGCCGGCAGCAAAGCAACCAACGATATGGACCTCGAGTTCGCAAACAGAATTGTGTCTGATGTTACATTTGAGGCAAGTATAACGAGTAATTAAAACAAAAAAGACTGACAAGAATACTGTTTTTTAGAACAACTTGGACTACATGGACGAAAAATCCGATGTCATGGCAGCAAAAAAGGGCATGTCAGAAGAACAAAAGATGCGTTATGCTGTCAATGGTAAACCTACCACTGATTTTTACTCGTGCAGCTTTATTAATATCCTAGTCATAATAAGATTTCAAACGCACACAAAAGGTCTTGGAGAAATGCCGATTTTGCTATCACGACGAGAACCCTCCTCAATGTGCAATGATATCTTTGGCTACCCAGACATATCTGGCACTTCCAAATGTGCATGAGCTTGTACCTGGTCACTGTATGATTGTCCCTCTTCAACATGTATCATCTACACTTGAATGCGATGACATTACCTGGAACGAAATAAGAGTAAGCCCAAATGATCGACACAAGGTATTTTACTAACAAGACATCTCTTAGAACTTTCAAAAGTGTCTTTTGCAAATGTTCCACGCTCAAAATCAAGGAGTGATATTTATGGAGACAGTGACAAACTTGCGTGGTCATCGACACACAGTAATCGAGGCTATACCAGTTCCTTATGGGATTTATGAAGACATGCCTGCCTACTTCAAGGTATTACACGTCAATACGACAAAAGGTCTGGCAATGCTATAACTTACCATCAAATAGGAAGCTATTTTGGCTGTAGATGAAGAATGGTCTCAGCACAAGAAGCTTATAGATACTACCGAACGAGGTTTTAGAAATTCAATGGTAAAGAACCTGCCATATTTCCATGTCTGGTGTGGTCTAGGCAAGAGCTATGGACACGTTATTGAAAACGAAAAGGAGTTTCCTTACTGGTTTGGAAAGGTAAGATGATGCTTCAAAACATAGCTGTGCTCAACACATCTGTGTATCTGATAGGAAATTATTGCTGGTCCTCTTGATATTGGACCAGAACTCTGGAGGAAACCCAGGTATCATCATCAGAGTGAAAATCAGGCACGGCAAAAAGAGTTTTTAAAATCATGGGAAAAATGGGATTGGACAGCTTCTTTAGAATAAATTGTCAATATTCAGAAACTAATAAGTACAGAGACCACCATTGTTGGTGTGTAAAATATGTTTTTTTTTACAATCAACTACTAGAGTATCCACACATATGCTGTATATAGTTTGGACCTGGATCTCGATAACAAGCACATTAAAACATCAACCACGATTTCTTGCTCAAGAGTATTTATGAATATTTGTAAAAAAAAAACATTATTTGTAGTAGAAATATCTGTATTGTATTGAATTAAGCGATTTTTAGGACTAGAAAGAAAGAAAGAAAGAAAAAGATTATGTTTGTGTGTCTTGTTATATAGAGTTGTAATCTATAGAATATTGCAAGTTGACTTTTTCTCCTTTGGAGGGGGCTCTGTTCTGTGCGGATGAGGTGGAGGGGCAGCAGGTCTGACGTGAGTAGAGTGAGCTGGATCATGAACAGGCTGATGATTGACTGTAGGAGGGATCTGGCTTGCTGTTGGAGGAACAGGAATAGCTTGAGGAGGACGTTTTATAGAATTATCTAGTGCAGGCGTATGTTGACCAAAGAGATTCTGTTGATGATCATCATGGCTAGGCGCATTTTGAGAGTGAGAATGTTGCTGCTGAGAAAATCTGCGTGGTGGCGGCGCACCAGAAGCTTGGCTATCTGGAGCAAGATTGACCATAGTTGGAGCTGGTCCAGCCTGTGGAATGTCAGACGAGATTCTTTCGACATGGAGAGGTGGTAGGGCCTTGTCCATGCGCATCGATAAATCTGGGTCCACTTTGGGTTTGCTTTGTTCTTGATGTGTAGCATTATTAGCAGCTGAGTCCAAGGCTGTATGGTCCATCTGCGCCGTAGTAGATTTGGGAGGTGTAGTACGCATAGTTGAAGGAGTGTTATTAGTGTCAATGGTAGGCTGAGTGTGATGGATTTCTGAAGTGATTGGAGCTTGGAGGTGGGGTTCAGCCAAATCAGTCTCATTATCTGCGGGCGATTTCTCAGCTAAAGATTCGTTCTTGGTACCAGACTCAAGAATATTAGCCCAGCTGGGCCTTTGGGCAGTTTTCTGACCTGGTTTGTCATCTTTGTGATCTTTATTCAAGCTAGTGTAGATGTCTAGGTCTGAGGCCTTGAGAACTGACTTGATAGCAGCCTGTACGGCATCTGGTGCAATTGGAGGTGCGGTGGTCGATGGAGCACTAGCAGGAGCTGCGTGTTTGACTGGACTTGGGCCAACTGACTTTAGTACAGAGTCGAGATCCAGCTTAGAGGCCTTTATGACAGCTAGGACGGCGGCCTGGATAGCATCCTGGTCTATTGTTGGAACAGGACTAGTAGATTGAGTAGCTTGTTTTGTAGAGCCAGAACCAAGTGAGTTTAAAATAGTATCGACATCTATTTTTGAAGCCTGGATGACAGCCAGAACAGCGGCATTGATGGCTTCTGGATCAACGGCTGGAACTCCTTTTGAATTGGACTTTGGTTTAGATTTAGCTTCACTAGTCTCAAGGATTTTATAGGTGTCCAGTTTGGAAGCCGAGATGACAGAGGCAATGGCTGCTTTGATGGCCCCTGGGTCGATTGTAGGAGATGAATTGTCGACCTTGCTTGACTTTTGGTTTTCCTGAGAGGCACTAGATGTTTTCCCGAGGTGTTCCAATAGAGCATAAATATCCACCTTGGAGGCCTTGATGACGGCCAGAACAGCAGCATGAATTGCCTTTTGATCAACAAAAGTCGGGTCATTCTTTGGAATTGTGGTGATTTCATCCTCGTCTATTTCTTTGGGTGTTTCCGAAACATCAGAGGATTCTGACTTTGTCTCTTCTGCGGTAGGCTCCATGGAATCAGACGGTGGACTTTGGGCCTCATCTTTTGGTGGTTCTTGACTGCCAGTATTCTTTCGCTTGTTCTTCTTCTTCTTGTTCTTGCTTGCCTTTGCGGTCTGGGCAGAAGGAAATGCGTTGACATGTGTAGGCCCACCCAGACTTTGTTCCGAGGGACGTCTATCTGAAGCTGGTGCAGACATTAAGCAGATTGAAAAATAATTGTAGCAAGAGAAAGGAAGAAACGGTTGATACAAGTGTCCTTGATGATATTGAAATAGACCTTTTTCTTTTTCTTTTTGTTTTTTTGTTCCGCGCTCTGACACATTGACTACAAGTAAATTATGAGCGTATCTTTTTACGATATTATTTAGTCTGGGTTTAATAATTTAAAGAAATTCCCCCGCAAAATTCAATGTGTATAATACTATGGTAGTGATTGATTAGATGATATTTGGCTCGGAACAAGCAAGAAGCCAGAAACGTTTGTTAAAAGACTTAAATCCCCCAATACTGAAACTAAAGACCTCTTGCAACCTTGAAATGGTTTATTATATATAATGTCCTTTCTTTAAAGATGTGTGTCTCGGTTAGAAAGCCAGCTCCTGCAATATATGCAGTGGATTCAGGTAGATTAGACAATATTGGTCTTAAGCCATCTACAAATAGTTCAAAAATATCAAGTCTTTTTAGAAACAGAGGATAGAATCATACAAATGTTTAAAGCATTATAATTGACCAAATGAACAAGTTTGTAGATGGAGGGTCTTTGTAGATTGATAGATAATACTAGACACAGTGTTGCCGGCATGGAAAGGTCTATTTGATAGAGAGGGTGCATTTATACCACCTGGACATATTTTTCAATTGTAAAGTTATATCCCGAGATTATAAAGCGGATCTAAAACCAATCCTGAACAATAATTTTAAAAAAAAACAGGGCTGCAAAGTTCCAAAGTGATGTCCAGATGTCCACACCATCAGAGATGTGATAAAAGCTATTATTTTATCCCATTGAATCTGTTTTCAGTTGTTTCAATTCAAGATCAATAATATATACGCCAACCAGTAAAGCTTCTACAGTAATTGATCAACCATACAAAGAGATACAAGAGTATGCCCTGAAACATTTGATAAACTACAAGTAAGCGTATATACATTTGTTAACCATTTTTTTAAAGAAGAAGAAGAAAAAAGTGTGCTTGTCGTCTAGCTATATCATGACTGAATATGCACATTATTGTCTTTGGGGAATCTTTATGGATAAAAGCCCAGTTTCCTATAAAAATGCCCATCTTTTATTTTATTTTTTGGCTGTAGATTAAAGTGTCCAATTTATCACTGTTAAACCTTTATCTTTCCTGGTACTGAATGGGACCGTTCCCGTGACTCTCACTTCAAAATGACTCACTAGTTTTAAACCCGATAACACTGCTTTAGTTGCCATTGTTCTCTTTCTTTGCTTCATCGATCACAATGTTCATTCGAAAGATCGCCAGACCAGTACTGTGGAGTCAATGGACCAACCCAAGATACTATTCAATCACAAACTCACCCTTGGGTTCAAAGAGCACACCTGTCGTAAGCAACTTCTCCAAGAGGAATTCCTGACCTTAGTGCTTGTCTTTAGGCGTCAGATGAAAAACCAGAAGATGTTCGAGTAAGAATAGATAGACTACAGTTTATCCAATAAAGCTCGGTTTAAATTGAGTATATTGACTGTTTCATAAAGGATCTTCTTGTCAACCTCATGAACACGTCTCCCAGCAAACGCGAACTCCAACATTTCTTGAAAAGATTCGTTCCAGACACATCACCATCTATGCCTCGGGTAAAACCAGAATTGAATCAGCAAAGTGCTCCTGGCGTACAATCTCCCAAGGACTTTGTAAATGAGCTTTTATCGCCTTCATCCAACCAAATTGCTCTCACCAAGGTCGAGGGACCCTTTGATCGAACAGGATGGCAATCTGTTGGATCAACCCTTCTCAAGCTTCAAAAGCTTGGAATGACATCGATTGTAGTTGCAGACAGCATAAGCTGGAGATCAGAAGAGCCTTCGGTAGAGCTCACAAAGCGCATGACCCGCGAGAGTATGGCTCTGGTGGAAGCTATCGAGAGTGCAGGTGGAAGAGCACGCCCAATTTATGGAGGGCTTCTTGAACAGGGCGTGTCAGATATCCAGGTTAACTTTGAATTTATCCAGTCTGCCCTTGACAACAACCAGATTCCAGTCGTGTTTCCTATCCTTTCTAATGGTGGAATGCAACAACCAATCCGAGCTAATGAGGCCATGGTAGCACTTACTCGAAGTCTAGCCGGCCCACTCAAACACAAGGGAATCACTCCCGCCAGAATCGTAGTGATCAACAGTGAGGGAGGCATTCCGAACCATGAACGACCGGGAACAGCCCATAGTTTAGTAAATGTACAGGAAGAGTACGATGATATTGTAAAGGCATATGAGGATAATGTATCCTGGCAAAAGACCCACCCAGGTGCAATTGAGAATCTAGACATGGTCAAAGATTGCCTTTCATGCTTGCCTACCACTTCTTCTGCTATCATTGTACCCACCAGCTCACTACCAAAGGCTTTGATTGCCAATCTCGTCACTGACAAGCCGCTTTACTCCTCTTCTCTTCCGATCAGTAACCTTCGAGTCGGAAGCCCTGATTTACAGCAAGTGAACCGAACTCGCTCAACTGTACTCCGTCATGGAATCAAGATCAATAACTACACAAATCTATCTGATCTTGATCTCCCACGACTGACCAAATTACTAGAGGCAAGTTTTCAAAAGAAAGTCGATCAGTCGAGTTTCTATGCTCGACTGGAGCGTGATTTGGCAGGTGCGATTATCGCTGGAGATTACGAAGGTGCAGTGCTGATGACACAAGAGAGATCCACTCCAGAAGCACCAGGCCACTATTACCTTGATAAGTTTGCAATTGCACCGACCAGCCAGGGAATTGGACTGACTGATATTCTGTGGAAGCGAATGTGTGATGCTTATCCTGAACTACTCTGGCGCAGTCGACAAGATAACGGAGTTAACAAGTGGTACTTTGAAAGGTCGAATGGATATCTGCGCCTAAAAGGAACCCAATGGGTCTTGTTCTGGCATGGATCAAAGGGATTCCAATTTGTGGAGGAATATGCAACGATTGCAAAGGCAATACCTGCTTCATTTTCAGGTCTTCTCACCAACAAGTAAATTAGAGGTTTCTGTATATGTTCGATCCAATTCTTATACGTACATACACACATATATATACACATATACATATATCCTTGACTTTTTATAAAGGTAATATAGAGCTGCTGTTTTTTGTTGTTTTTTAAGGAAATTCTGCAGGAACAGAAACGTGCAAATCAGTGTATTCCATGAGAGATGGCGTCACCCATCGGTTGATTGCCCTGTTCGGGCCAAGAGTGCGTGTATGTATGTATGTGTGTGTGTGTGTGTGTGTGAATAAGAGAAAGAAAAGCAAAGGAAATACAATAATAGTCTATTTTATAAGAAAAGTATTATATACATATAATATAATTTATATATATACACATTTAATAAGAAATATTAACTCTAGAAAAGAAAGAAAAAAAAAAGACGTTCATTTATTAGCTGCTAAAATAGAAACCCTTTTTTTATTTTTCAAAATCATTAAAGGAAAATAAGAATAATAATAAAGGCGATTCAATAAAGTCTAATGGATGAACGTAAGTCTGGCAATTCAAATTCTTTGTTCTATTTTGTCTTTATATATTACCCCATTTTGACAGCGATTAATTGACTGATTCTTATAATAATAATAATTGAATCTCATAATCTTTACATGTTTTAAAAAAAAATATGTCTACTGGCGAATCCTCTGTTTTAGATGTATCTCAAAAGTATGCCGGCTCTCTTACACCTTTAATATCAATAACTCATCCGGCTCTTTAGATCCTTTTGGCGAAGGCATGGCCTAAAATTGCCGGGAAGGTAAAGAGAGAATTCCAAGAAAAAAACGTATTGACTGTAATGTAGTGTTAGTATTGTGCCTAGTAATTCAAATGGAGATGCAAAGCAGGTCATTGGTGCTCGGTACACCTTCAACAGTTTGGTAACATGCACTCAGCCTACAAGCGACAGAAACACCATCCTACCATACCCTCCTTCGCTCATCTCAACTCCCACTCCACCACAACAGCCACGAAGACCCCCAGTAAAAAAGAACACCTCGGCATCCTCATCATCATCCACATCGCCCACTGATCTAGGTCGTCATCAACGCTCAATCTCCTCTCCTCACAAATCGTTTGATGCGTTCTTGATGGATACAAATGATGAATGGAGTGATACTCTCGAAACATCTCCTCGTCCCAAACAGAGGCCATCCTTACCCACCAAGCTAGCCTCTGCTCCTCTTCCAGTCACTTTACCAACTCATGCTGAAGTAGGGCCTGACATGAAAGCATATGTTCAGAATCTACTTCAAGGTTAGTTTGCGCCCCCCCTTTCTTTCTTCTTTTTTAATAATAATATTATATAACATTTATTGGTATTGATCATAAACTATTAGATCCATCTAATATCCTGCTCAGTATACCTGAAGAAAGCTCTGGCGATATATCAAAGACAACCAAATTCAAGCAAGTTTTGTCGAGTTCCAATGTTGATCTAAGTAAGTAAGGATAAAATTATTGAGCTGGTTATAATGCGTCTTGTAGTTGCCCTAAGAAAACTTAGTTGGAGTGGAATTCCCAAAGAATTCCGCTTAATGGCATGGCAACTTTTACTTGTGAGTCTTGAAATCAAGGAGAATACGACAATTACTAAATAATGGTGTAAATCTCAAGGGATATTTGCCTTGTAATTCTGCAAGACGAGTAGCCACATTGGCACGCAAAAGAAAGGAATATGCAGACAGTGTTGCTGCTTCTTATGCACGAGGGACGACTGGGTTAGATCAGGGATTGTGGCATCAAGTATGGCTAAAGAAATGAATGATGAGATTTTTCTTATTTGACGAATTCTGTAGATTCATATTGATATTCCACGTACAAATCCTGGCATTCCATTGTATCAATACGAAACAACTCAAATGGTGAGCTTAGATACTTGGATTATTATTTTTTAAATAATAATCATTAATGGTCTTTTTTTTTCTTTTAGTGCTTGGAACGGATATTATACCAATGGGCCATCAGACACCCTGCAAGTGGTTATGTACAGGGTATCAATGACTTGGTAACACCTATATTTGAGGTATTTTTGTCAGCCTATATCTGTAAGCCTTAAAGTTTAGAGACAATGAAATGGGCTTCTAAACCAATAAGAACAGCGGACGAGGATCCCGAAGAATACGATATTCGGCAGCTAGATCAAGAAGTACTAGACGTGATTGAGGCCGATAGCTTCTGGTGTCTTTCTAAACTACTGGATGGTATTCAGGTAGACTGTTCTTTGGGTCTAAATACCAATAAAAATAACCCTTTGGATCTCTAGGATAACTATACATTTGCTCAACCTGGTATCCAACGACAGATTTCGACCCTTCGAGAGCTTGTGTGTCGGATTGATGGTAGGACTGAACCCCCCCACCAGGAATGTTTGTGGCTAAAGCTTATTGTTAGTGCGCCTGGCCAGTCATTTGCAGCAAGAAGGAATCGAGTTTATTCAATTTGCGTTTAGATGGATGAATTGCCTGTTAATGAGAGAATTGCCTTTGAAGAGCACCATTCGGATGTGGGACACATATCTGGCTGAGGGATCTTCAGAAGGATTTTCAGAGTTCCATGTGTATGTTTGTGCTGCTTTTTTAGTAAAGTGGTCCGATCAACTTCAAAAGTTGGATTTTCAAGTAAGGGTGCCATCAAATTAATGACAAGTCAATGTTCTCTAACATCCCTCTAGGGTGTAATGATGTTTCTTCAGCAATTGCCAACCCAAGGATGGGTAGAGAAGGATGTGGAATTGCTATTATCAGAAGCATACATGTGGAAGACACTATTCCACAACGCTCCCAATCATCTAAAATAACCATTATATAGCCAAGATCAAGAAGGATCCATACTATCCCCCCCCCTTTTTTTTATTATCTCTCTCTCTCTCTCTTTTCTTCTTTAATTTATTTCTAATAATAATTATAATAATATTTTTAATAATAGCAGTATTTATAATGATCAATAGCAAGTCAATAAGAAGAAGAAGAAGAAGAAGAAGAAAAGGAAGAAGAAGAGTAAGAAGAAGAGGAGGAAAGAGTATAAAATAAAATAAAATAAATAAAAAACGCACACATATAATACTCTCTTCTTCTTCTTCTTCTTTTTTACTGCGGATTGCAAGATTAACAAAGAAATTCACGTACAAACATGGTAGGCCAACCAAGATTTATATGTATATGATATTCCCCTTGAATTCCTTATCTTAATTATCTCTACATTTTATTCTATTCCTTTACCCCTTATTTGTAATTTTTGTACATTTGTTTTTGGATTTCCTATTGTAATTCAACAGGGTGAAAGGCTGATTGTGGCAGAGATTTGTCCCACCAGGCCGATTATTATTTTATAAATATTATTATTGTTATTATTATTATTATTGTTACTGTTATACATGTGTGTATAGTGGACATAGATTTTTTTTATGTATATGTATATGTATATGTATAACATGAGTGCTGGTTAATTATATATATAAATATAAATATAAAGAATAGAAGAAGCATACATAGAAAAAAGATGATTGCAAAGGGAAAAAAAGAAAACATTTTGGGCAGCCAGATATAAAGTGTATAAATGTATGCGTGAGTGTATGTATATAAATGGTCTATAGAAGCATTGGAGCCGAGAGAATGGAAAGGTACATGTAAGATTGAGTGTATAAATGTTGTTGAATTTGTTGTTGTTGTTGTTTTGTTGTTGTTGAATTTGGGGTATAAATGAATACTGGTGGTTATAATGAAATGCCTGATCAGAAACCGCATATAAAAACATGATTGCGCTCACATGTATACGTGTGTATAAAAATAGAGCAAGACGAAATGAACAATATCTCGTTATTTTTTTTTCTTTTTCTTTTTCTTCTTCTTCTTCTTGATCCTTAACCAACAGTGTTGACGATGTGAGAGTATGATAGATGACGAGAGGGCGTCAGGTCAAGAAGATCAATCTTTGTGTTCTGGAATGAGGGGTGGTGAGAAATCGGAGGAGAAAGAGGAAATGATGCTGAAGATGCCGACGAACAGACTGAAGAAGCAGAAAGGGCACGCTGTGGTCTATGTTCATAGGCAACTGGGTGGATTGGTTGTGGTTTGACTAGTTTTCCAATCGGCTGTTTGGGTGTACTATAGGGCTTATGAATGTAAATAGACTGTGATTGACGAGAATTGATCCATTCAAGAGGAGGAGTCGTTTGGTGAGAATGCTGGGGTGGAACCCGTTGGTATCTACGGGATCTCGGAGAGATATGGGTTCGGTAGTGCTGCATCATATTGTCCTGACGAGAAAATCTAGAAAGACAGCCTGGATGAAGACAGCCAAAGTTCTTTTCGCCAGTATGGATCCGGTTGTGTCGTGCAAGATGGCCACTAGAGCAAGATCAATAAAGTGTATTTTCGGATGAGCAAAGAGAATAGCTTACCTGGTAGTAAAGCTCTTGTGGCATCCGGGAGATGTACAGTGGTATTTTCTACGTATCGTTTGTTCTGCAGTAGGTCTGGTGGCTTTTGGTGAGTAGGTCGATTCATTCAATAGACTGAGGTGTCTTCCACTGGCATCCTTGATCGATAGAGCAGGATCAAAATTCATGATTCTAATGATGTACAAACAAGCGAAAATAAATATATAAATATATATAAATATATAAGTATATATATTTATGTATATAATAAAAAGAAGAAATCAAACAAAGCCTTGGTTGTGATCCTATTTATACAAAAAAATAAATAAATAAATTAAAGTATATGTATAAATTCATAGAAACTTAAATGGTCCATTTTTGGAACAAGTACAACCTTGAATAACCATCCTTGTGGTTTTTGTACATATCATTATATTTCTAAATAAAAATAGAGACACCAACTTTTTGATGAGATCAAATACAGTCCCAACGCACAGATCTAGATACACAAAGAAGGAAAGACGTATTCGACCTTTAAATGGACTCTTTTAAGAGCCAACGAGGATACAGGGAAGAACGTGGGGTGTATTGTCTATAAAGAATACACACCCATATGTATATATGTATATATATGTATATTTATAGAAACGTGATAATCTTGAAGACAATAAGAAATACATGTATTTATATACATTTATATGGATACGTTCACTTGTATTTCTCATACTTCTCCTTTGTAATTCACATACAATAATAATAATGGTAATAAAAACTCCCCTCCCCTCCCCTCCCCCCCTTTTCCCCTGATTGCAACCACCATTGGCACACCTATGATTGTAATCTATTGTAATTCCAATAAATTATATAATATTAATAATAATAATTATTATTATTATTTAAATTCGAGCAAAATAAACACTGAGTCTCTAAATTCTATACTCGAATTTCATGAATCACAATAAGAACATTTCTGCCTTGTGAATTTCAATGCCACTAAAGCCCACGCTACAAATATATCTATGTATGTATACATGTACGTATGTAGGTATGTAGGTAGGTAGGTATGTATACATGTGTGTTTATACTCTGTGTCTGTGCATCCCAAAAAAAAACTAAGAAAAGATTGGTATAGTACGCCACATCTGTTAAAATGGAGTAATAAAAATTTGGTCTCTTTTTGTATTCAACTCAAAGCAACGTTGCCACTAAAAAAGAAAAAAAAAGAAAATCCGAGCAGATATTTATAAAACTCATTTATAAGACTCCTTATATGCAGGGTTAATGTTTTAGAGTACTTACACGACTATTTTCTCTCTCTCTTCAACATCAATTAGATACAGGTTTAATTTCACATTCTTGCTCCTATCATTTAAATATTCTGTCCACATATACTGGTTATATGAGGGAAAAAAATACAGGCATTATGCTCGACACGAATCATGTCATCTATATTTTAACCACCAATAAATTTAAATTTTTTTTGAAACAATGCTTAAAAGGCTGCTATTGCTGTTAGATTAGCTAGTAAACATAGACTGTATTAATAAACATGAAATGTACGTATTTATTATAAACAGAACTAGAAGCCCAGGCACTTGAAAAGAAAAAAGTAAAATAATTGGTTGAATGCTAATTATATAATAGACGTATTCAACACAGTAATAAGAGACATCAAGGAAGTATCTAATAAAAAGGAATATCTGATGCACATCACACGTATCAGTCTGTATCTCTATTTTGGGAATCCGTTATATTTATTACTGTTTAAATAGGGTCCCTATCCTGCATATTGTGCCTATGATTATTATTTTTGTTCAATATGTAAATCAATTATAAACAAGATATCAACCACAAATGTCTTGTGAGTCTTATTGACATTTTCAATCTCACTTGCACACAATCATTGTGTTTGTAATTACTAATAGATAAATATACATCAGCATACTTGGTATTATAAACTTACCACTATAAGCATGAAATCATCTGGTTACTAGCGATTCCCAACCTAGATCAAAAAAGACGATCAAAAATAGAACTGTAATAACCATAATCATTTAAAAAAGCAGGAGATTCTCTTTTGGATTAGACTTGAAAAAGTGTAAGTTCCATGTACAATCTCTCTCTACTTTACAACAACAACAACAACAACAACAACAAATAGGAAAGAAAAAAAAAACTTGTACTGATTTTTGAAAACATAATCAAGTCTTTAGCTCCCTAAATCTTGGATGTTTACTAAAACGACATAATGGCAAATGCATTAAAAAGCCTTTTTTAAATTCTCACAAAACGTACTAGTAAGCTTGGATCAGGCATCACAGATCTTTTATATTAAGCTAATTTTCATGAATAATTGGTCCCTAGAACCATTTGCGTTTGATTTAAATCTGGTCCATGGTATCATTGGTAATATTTGCACGGTCTGTATGGATATAGATACTAGAATAAGAAAGCTTGGGATGAACAAGCCATTCTAGATTTTTTTTTTTAAAAAAAAAAGTGGGGTTTGCATCATTTGGTACAATATCAATGAAAAATTACCAGGAACATACACTTGCGCCAGCAAAAGGGCCTAGCTTAAACCAAATTAGATATTTCAATGTTTAGATACCCAGGTGTACAAATGCATGTTGAAATACACATGCAAAATACCTTTTTTTTAAAAAAAAATATAGGCGCTAAAATATAGGCGCTAAAATATAGGCGCTACTTATAAATTGCGGCGATTAAAGATACAACTGAATTTCTCAACGTCTGCACCAAGAAATGGTTTTTGAGTTTATAATATTTAATCCCAGTGTGCATATTATTGAATCTACGAGACTTTTAAAACGAATACTATAAAAATCATTTCACACCTTTTCTATAACTTTTCTTCTTCTTCTATTTCTAATATTCTATCATGAATTCTCCACAAAGATGTGTATTTGTACAAAATGTGCATTTGTGCAATTATTGGATTGCAAAAACACCATGTATAATATTTTCTGGATATATGTCTATTATAATAAGTGGGGGTATACATTATAAGCAATAAAAAATGTGAATTGGATAATCGGCTTGTACCCAATGAGCCCTCATCAGCAAAAAGTATCAAACGAAAATTGTTTCCAATTGAATGATAAATACTGCATCTAATAAACATACAAAAAATTATTATATTAAATTTGGAAAATGCACCTGTCAACTATTGAATGTTATCTAAAAGTTCTTGCCTCGGCCATCAATTCTCTGTATTGGGCCATTTTCAGGTGCAGTTACCAAGGCAAGTAAGCTAAAAGCTTATAGGTCCAAGAGCATTATTTATTAAATAAATAATTCTATATTTGTCTCTATACTTGTTATTATAATTCCCTTTGAATTGGATTCCTATTGTAAATGGGGTTTTTTTATATCACTGTGATGGTGTGAAGGGTACATGCACCTAGTGTGTAACTGTCCCTGATATGTCATCTTGCCATGGTCTTTAGCAAAGTGAAACCAGATACTAGTCGTGGGGCTTGTATTACACTCGATTGAGTGTGTATACCACACTTGTGAGTACAAGCAATGTGTTTGTACTTGTCAATTCAATAATTCTGCTTGGAAAAACCAACTAATTTTCATAGAGAATCTTTTATTGACAAGAGCAAGTAAACGACTTGGTTATTATCCGTCATCCTTAAATACTACAATACTTGAATGACAGTTTCTATTGACAAAAAAGGGTATAATTAATCGAGGGTGCAAGTCATGTAATGAGTTAATTACATCAAACTTATAAAAGCCATGCATCACATCTGCGTCGAATTTTTCACTTTCAATTCTGACTAGAACGGTTCCACTGTCTATGTCAATTTGTTTTGGCTGTCAGAAACTGAAGAAGATTGAGAAAACATGGAAAGCATACAAAAAAAGAGTCTAGTTTATTAAACGTGCTATTCACTTGCACTGTTAGGGTCTACTACAATAGGTAATTAAGTATCTGGTCGCTATATGGCCAAGAAAGATGAGTATAGCAAAGGTAGCAAAGTAAAATAAGAAGATTCGAAATTCTAGCGTTTCTTTTTGAATGCATAAATGGAGTATATATTGGTGGCATGATTGAATACTGGAATTGATTCCTCAACCTTGGATAGTTATTCCGTAGAGAAATACAAAGTTTTTGAATGACAACTTGTATGTACACAAGGTAAAATAGCTTAATATGTAGTATAGACTTTTTTGCAATTATAATGCGCACTCTAATTCCATTTGACTTGCTGATTATGTTGTGTACCAGCCATCTTTGCACAAGATCGGCGATTTCTGTCATACACAATCTGTTCACCATAAAGTTCTCGATCCTAAACGTGATTCTATATCAAGAATTTTATAGAAGCTATTTATGATATCAATGATAATGATGTTTATCAAATCTATCATTAACTATAAAAACATTTATAGATTTTATATTGATAAAATTTCAAGATTGAATAATTAAATCCATCTAGCTAAAGATCTTTGGATTATGCCATGAGGATTGATATACCATTAATATCTTGGATAAATGTTTTTGCCAACAACGACAGCAACAACAAAAAAATGAAATTTCCAGAAGAATACTGCAAATCTCGTGCTCTGAACAATTATTAAGGCACCTTTGTGTTCGCTAGGCCTTCTTTTTTGGACATTCACCCATCAATATAAAGACCTTCTTCAGAGTTCTCGGTAATAATAATAATAATAATAAACCACTGAACTTTCCATTAGAATAGTGACCATAATTTTCAACACAAATCTGCGAATTATTTCTACAAAATAAAATAGTATACCTTGAATGTGTTTCAAAGAATGGACTCAAAGAAAAGATCTCTCAAACGATTTTCTCTAGGTGAAATCCATAAAAGAAGACATTTTCATCAAATACAATTGCTAAACTAGGAATTAAATTGCATTTGGTATCGCTACAAATGATTTCACTTACTTTTAATGGTTTTATTATATAGACCTGTGCTTATCGAGGGGGGCATTTTAGTAGAGAAATATATACTATCTTTGTACTAAACTACCTCTAGTATGTTTTACTTGAAGAACACCAACAGAGTTACAGGAACAGTATTTAATAGTGATTAGCAGATAATGTAGATCAATGTAATTCGTCGATAAATGTACAAGCATCTGCTAGCTATCAGGAACAGGTCACTAATTATTATCCTAATATGCTTATTGCCAAGAGTTTATGAAACGTAAAAGTATTTCTATATATATTCTTGGAATTCCTTGCTCAACTTTTGGAAAAAAAAGAATAATCAACAGAGAAACCTTTTTTTTTTATTTTAATGCGTATGGCATGAAATAAGTGCTTAGCTCAAGGCATTTACTAAATTGAATAGTACAAGCTTTTTCTTGCCTTTTGGTTTTTTGGTAAAATACCCTCGGTAAACAATTATTTATGACCCCCCAGATACTAAGGATGTTTACCATGATTTAAAGAGATGTTCTTGAATGGGATGGTACGTTGTTTTTGGAAACAGACCATCAGATATATATATATATCATCAGTCGAGGAATACCGGATTATTATGTAAATATTCTCATGTTCTTCAAGCCAGAGACAACAATAGGTTAAAGATATATATTGGGGTAATTAATAGTACGCTCATAATTATTCGCGATCCATCAAAAATTGGAACCGGCTAGATAGGCAGACAAGGGAATACATTCATATCTCTCGTGGTAGTCTCTAATTATATATATATAAATATAAAAGAGAGATTTTCAATGGCTAAAATTGGTTATCAAGGCAATTGATGTGAATTATTAATATTCTTACTATTACCAATAAAATAGCTTGAATCTAGACAGCCAAGGCCACATACACACACATGTCTTCAAGGTAATAAATCTGTATAAGTAAAATATTCACAGTCTACAATGCATATGGTCTATGCTTACCCGATTCTTAAGTACCGTACCACTCAATGCTACCGATTTGTATTATTATTATTATTATTATTATTGCAAAAAGGATTCCAACGAGATTCACTCTTAACTTAATTCACAATTGAGAGTGAATCTACCCTAGTTGTTTTCAAGTGCTATTTTATGCCCAATTGATTGCATACAATGTAGATGATATTCATTTTGATATCAAAAACATTATTAAATGCAACAACAAAAAAACCCCCTCCTTCATTCCAATAGCCACAAAGTCAATCATAAGCTAGAGTTTCTAAAACTGAAAGAATCAGAGAATATAAAGTGCAGATAAACCCTATTGACTTTTCTTTTTTGTATATTTGTCTATTTAAACTATAATGTAATATTATTTTTTCACAGATAATCATGATTATAGATACTAAAAAATAATATATAGTAAGGAGTAGATGAAAGAAATGAATTTAATACTTTTGTTTTGGATTGTTTGGGTTTTATGTTTTGCTGAGTAAATCTCTCTATAATAAAACCATTTCTCTCTTTTGAAAATGATGCTCACAACACTCAATTCCTTGACAGATCACCATTCTCATTCGTATTTTTCATACTCGTCTTATCCTGCTGACCCATCTCTGTTGGTCGCAGTTTTTTTTCTGTTGTTGTTTATATTGAATGACAAGAGCAAACAAATCTTCCATTTCGTTCATTCCTGTTATTATAGTTTGAAAGTTGGATTGCATGGCCTCATTATGTCTATTAACACATGTACGGATTTGCGGGTGGATTAAAGTTGTATTCTATTAACTCTCGGTTTATCATCCCTGGTGGTTGTAGAAAACTTGTACAAAAGATGAACTGGCTATTGAATTCTTTTTCTTTTATATGCCTTTTTAAAAGGTTAGCCATCGATACCTGGAAAATTTATGTATCAGAATCTTTATGGCAGGTGCAGATAACTGGACCTGGATGAGCACTACTTCTGGTACCCCTTGAATTAATAATAATAATAATAATAATAATAATAGGAGGGTAGAGAATAGGATCGCCTAGTGTAATTGTTTTAATTTCATAAAAATACTTGAACTGTATTTGTGGGGGAATGACACCAGAACAAGTGTGTCTGATAACCGCCCCTGCTTTGTGAAAATCCTTCCTGAGTATCTGGAACTTTTCTTCCATGTAATCTAGATCTCGATATTCTTGCAAAAAAAAATGCTGAACAGCAGGGGTTTCTGTAAAGTTGACAGCCTCGGGATAATTACAGAAATCCTTGTGGAGTGAATCCCACAGCCAGTCTTTCCAAAGTTGTTCAGGGTGAGATTCTTTGCGTAAAAAATCCAAATGTTTACTGCTCATTCTCATGAGATTCTGTGATATTGTCATTCAGAGTTTTATATTGGTATATAAAGACAAATGGCTATAAAAAATCTAAAAAAAAAAAAGTTATGGAATTTATCTACAAAAGATTGCATTTGATTCAGATTTGTCTTTGAAACATGTCAAGGTCATATACTATTTTAGGAAATAATTCGCAGATTTGTTTTTTTAAAAAGACAGTTCCCATAATAAGAAATAAATTTGCCATATTAATATACTAGACGGAGTATATTGTTCCAGAGAGTTCTAAAAAAGGCTTATTACCCGAAGACTTGAACAAGTGAATAAGCTTGAAAAGAAAATTGGGTTCTGGACTATAACCAATGATATACATGCGATTTGAATAACTGCTAAATTTAGCGCTTATTTCCACAAGTCAGGTTCCTTGACTGACTCGATTAATTTAAAGTTCTTTACCCGTCACGCAAATGGTCCTTTCCCCGCAAGTGGTAGGGTGAGCGAATTACAGTACATGTGAGTGATAAAGACAGCCTACAAAAAAAATAACTTATTTGACTGTGCAATGGCATCTTTACCAGCATTCTCCCATCCACTAATGCCGACATCATCTAATTCCATTGATTCAACTTTTGATGATGCATTAAAGGCTGATCATGCCCGCCTATCTCGCACCATCCGAGAATTCGATCGCACTGATATCGGTACCCGGGTTACTGAGCTTCCTTCTGACCTAAAGGACGTCAAGGCAATCCTAGTGACAGGAGGTGCTGGGTTCATGTGAGTGTACTTTCTTGTATTTCAAGGCTAGAGACATATAGATATACAAATTGTATGCATTGTATAGATATGTATACTTTAGGCGCATTCGAATGCAAGCCAAAAAGAGAGAGAGAAAGAGAGAAAGAAAGAGAGAGCTTGGACTCACCTAGATGCTGTAATATACACATTTATACATGTATGTTTGTGCGTTGAATCCGACTAGCGGGAGTTTCTTGGTCCGGAAATTAGTGGTCCTGTACCCAGAATACCACATTTATGTTGTAGATAAACTCGACTATTGCGGCTCACTGCACAATCTCAAGATGATCAAGGATTTCCCCAATTATACCTTTATCAAGGTCAGATTCCAAAATATAAGCTATCTTGCCGTATTTTCTGACCATTGCCCTCTTTATATCAATCTATATTTCTTTTTGTTTAACAGGGTGACATCACGTCTTCTGACTTTATGGCCTTTATCTTGAAAGAGAAGAAGATCGACATAATATTCCACTTGGCAGCACAGACACATGTCGATAATTCATTTGGCGATTCTTTTGAATTTACAAAGTATGTAAATGAGAGCCCAGGATGAGAATTTAAATTGGTTTATAGGAACAATGTAATGGGCACACATGTCATGCTAGAGGCAGCCAAGGTGCACAAAGTACGTCGATTTATCCATGTCAGTACCGATGAGGTGTACGGAGAGGTCGTGAGCAGAGTAAGTCGGTGGTTTCCAAACAATATATTGTGGCTTCTAATGATTCGATTATTGCAGCCAGACTGTGCAGAGGACACCATCCTCGCACCTTCGAATCCTTATGCTGCCACAAAAGCTGCTGCTGAATGTCTTGTCAAGGCCTATCACATGTCATTTGGGCTTCCAATTATGATCACACGCTCAAACAATGTCTATGGCCCATACCAATACCCAGAGAAAATCACATCAAAGTTTGTCTGCAGTTTGCTCAGACGGGGCAAATGGTAGGTGCTAGTTTGGGATGATTTGAAGAGAACGAGTATGGCCAAATGACAAATGCCAACCACTCAAATATCTTTTCTATTTCTCTCTATAGCTATATCCACGGCCAAGGGCAGAATTCCCGGAAATATCTGTATGCAGCCGATGTAGCCGACGCACTTGATGTCATATTCCACAAGGGATCTGTAGGAGAGACATACAATATCGGTTCAGCCTTTGAGATCTCGAACCTTATGTTGGCCAAACGGTTGATTGGAATGTTTGGCTACAAAAAGGACCAGGTCGACGACCATCTTGAATTTGTTCAGGACAGGGCATTTAATGACAAGCGTTATGCAGTCGATTGCTCGAAATTGGAGAAGCTGGGCTGGGCGCCTCGCATGGGATTCGATGACGGTCTCCGAAAGACAAGTAAATATGATCAGCATAAGATTAAAGTGAACGAATTGCTAATAATAAGCAATCAAATTGCATTTTTTATAACAGTTGAATGGTATCGTCAGTGTACAGACGAATGGTGGGGTGATATAGCAGGTGCCTTGGTCCCTCATCCCTTCAAGGCATTGCCATCTTACGACGGATCTACAGTACTAGAAGATTAACAGATACTATCATAATCAAGCCGTGATACCAAGACCATTTATACTTGTTGGTGCAACTAAGAAAGCCTCTCTCTTTTTTTTGGTTTTTTTTTATTCATTCAAGTAGTTCAATTTAGGGAATCTTTGCCTCTAAAATAACCCAAATTTCTGCTCTCTAAAAAAGAAACATTAAAATCCAGTAACGACAACCGTATATTTATTTCAACCAAAATATTGTTCATAAATAGCCTACACCTCTTTCCCTCTTTCTCTCTTTCTTTCTAATCGAACCAAACACTTGCTTGTTCCAAGTCCACTCTAAAGGCACACCCTGCCATTTACAGACCATTCAATGACAACCATCTCACGTCTCTCTCACCAACCAACAGTTGGTCCAGAACCCATTTCATTACCACGATATGTCTCGAGAGGATCCCGCGAATTTACCCGTCCTCCTACCTCTTTTACAATCCAATTATCTCCTCACCACTATCGAAATCAACAAGGCGTCTGTTATCCAGGCGCAGTTCTCGAAGGCGTCGTGAATGTCACACTTGAAGAACCATTGGCCGCCCAACATCTGAAGCTTGTCTTCAAGGCAGCAGGTTGAGTAAAATGCTAAATAATGACATTAATAACAATTTAGAATTCCAATTAGTTGATAATATTGCAACACATGCTTTTGAATTCTATATATTTTTTTTAAAAATTGATGTAATGTGCTGTATACTGATCAACTTGTTTAGAAAAACTCAATTACGATACTCTTGGGTGGGACTCCACTAAACCCGAGGGCCGATTATTTGGTGTACGAACTTTACTTTGGGGAACATCCCCAGACGTCACGGGCCCAATGTCCTCCCTGTGGACAGTTATGGAAGCAGGTCAACACTCTTTCCCGTTCGTGTGCGAACTCCCTCTTGTCAATTACCCGCCCTCTTTCAGTCACCATTTAGTCGCCTGTACATTTAGCCTCGTTGGGTCGATTGAGCGCCCGGGCGAGAGACCGTTCCAAACTGCCCCTCTTAACCTTCAATACCATCCAATACTCGAGACCTGTCCACTGAAAATACCCAAACCATATATCCAGTATGTCAAACTGTCTCATTCTCTGACGGCTTGTGTGTCCCTTGTGCACACATCCTTTAATATACTTGAAACGGAAAAGATTCCAATCGAGATAAGCTTTTGTGGCGAAACCGATCCTACCAAATTTACCCCCACTATCACTCATGTGGAGCTATCTCTCAAGCGGTTTATGAAGGTATCGCGCGGGCCGTTCTACCGCAACGAGGCTGTGTTGATCAGTAGGGTTGACCGTCGATTGACAGAGGGCGGTGGTAGTCTTCAATTCAACGTACCCCTCATCTCCGAAAATACCAATCTCAAGACAACCGCAACCCTCAATTACTCTCATCATCTCAGTCTATCATACCAGATCAGCGTCTCCATCAAGGTTCGCCACAGGCCTTTTATGTCGACCAAACGACTGCTGTGTGTCGTACCAATCACGCTGGGAACACTTCCTCCAGGCGGTCGTATTCCCTCGGATATGATGGTTTTTACAGAATCCAGAGTCGTTCATGATACTACCCTCTTGACTAAACCAAAGTTTATGCGCCCCATAGAATATTCTCCCGAACACCAGCTGCCGGCGTATGATTCTCAGAGGCCTCCAAGTTACCATAGAAACAATGAATAACGATTATTATGAATTAACACAGTAGGATTATCTCGTGTGATTCTTACACAAGATGAAGAAATAGTCATGGTCCATGTAAATACACCATGTAAATAGACATTGACTATCGATTCTTGGTGTGCACATCATACATATTTATTAAATATATATATATTAATAAAATAGAAACCATTCATTGAGACCATGGAAGTCCTAGTGGGAATCCAAAAAAAATGAAAGGATAGATGAAGATGTAAATTTCTATTGGTCTTTGAATTAGATGCAATTTGTGAGGTCATTGTGTGGTTGGATCTCGGCCCTTGGTTGGCTGGGTTGTGCATGTATTCACAATTGCAACAGATTACAAAACCTTGTATCCATTGAGATCACTTTTTCTTCTTACGCGCACAAATAAGTATCCCTGTGTGTTGTGTGTGTGTGTGCGAATTGAGCAACAATCCCACGTATCTATCGATCCAACAAAACAATTGTCTTTTTTGTTCAGGCTCTAGTTTTAGTTGTAAAGATGACATGTAGGAGTTTGTATTTCTACTTATAAAAAAGGGCAATAGAAGGAAGATCTTTGCCATCTCGTTAACCAGATACGCGGTATCTCAAAAGCACACTGGTAAAAAGGTAGCCAAAAGGCTCTGAATTTTGGGATGGTACAGGAATAAAGATTTGCACTACCACAAGACCTCTTGCGCTCTGTTGCACATTTATTAAAATCAATTTTAATAAGACTTTATCCAGAAATGTCAATGGCATAAATATTCGACATGAAAGGTACATGGTTTGATCTAGTCTAGTCTTTTTAGAATATGTATTTATATATTCAACAGCTTTTAATGTTCACTGGCCACAAAGAAAGTGAATAAACTGTTTGAGCCTCTTTATTCTTTGAACCAGACCAATGTCTACCAGCAATACACGAGCTGGTTCCATTATAATCTAGGGTTTGTTTTGTTTTGTTTTGTTTTTTTTAAAAAAAGAGGGCAAAAATATACATACATTCATATATTTTGTAAATAATCAGCTTATTAGCCTTTTGTACCTTGAAAATCTAATGGTAATAATAAATTAAAGACCTTTTTTTTTACAAGCCTCCTCATCATGTTTCATAAGGGCTGAAGTTCGGGTAGAATGAGTGATCAGAGATAAAATCTGGCTTGGAAAAGATGTAACATTGTGGCCATACTCGGTACCTCCACAATTTCACTTGATGTGCAACCTATGATGGCATGTATACCAGAGCTGGGATTCCATGACCAAATACCCCGAGGTAACCATGGCAATATGGGCTGAAGAAATCCAGAGAATCTGGTGCCATACACTTTATTTGAACAGGGCAAAAAGAAATCCTGATCATACAAACAATAAAGATCCTTGGTTTCCAATCTAAATATTGAAAATCAGACTACACTCAAGAAGTTTTGTGTGATAGATTTATGCAGAAAATATTTTACTGAGACTACAAAACAAAGACTAGGGTCAGATTATGAAAGTCATTGGTAACCCACCATATTAAGGAGCCAATGCAATGTTCCAGAGGACACAAAAGTTTTAGCATGTTAAATTTATCCAGAGCCCATGATACATATAATTTACTAAAGATTGATTTATCCGAGTTCATTCTGGTTACACTGACAAAGGCAACTTAATGCATAACCATAGAAACGTAGCACTTGTAAAGTATCATACTTTATAGAGATCCTAGGATAACTGATCTATTACTAAAACGTCAATTGTATCTAGCCAATTGACCCAAAGAAAAATCACTTTGTCACCTTGAAAGAATATATACTGAAAAAAAACTCCAGTATGGCCCAAGTATACAATCCTTGTAGAAGCTGAAGCCTGTACAACAATATCGGTAAAGCACGAAACTTAATGTGTCGGCAATAAAGAGAAACATTAAACTCGTGTCAAACAACGAAAGAAAGGATTATGTTTGTAATCATTACTGTTGATTTACTTTATGCATGAATATTTTACCCTTAATTTGAGTCTGACAAAAGGGTTAAAATCACAAAACTATACTTCTTGTGAGAAAGGCATTTGGTGCATGTTTATCAGATCTTACGGTGCTACTTTTGAGTAACAGGTGGAATACGGATAAAATCTCAAGCTTTACAAAGAATAATAGTGCTTATAAGTGTTTTTTTCTGGTCAAGCACACGCATATCACATTGGGAGGTCATTTACGAGGGCAAAGTTTTGTGCCAATATCAGAAACTACTATTGTAAAATAGTATTCTGACCTAGTGAGTGGATATTATAGATAAATCACCCGTTTTAAAAAAATGTAAATCATGAAAGAGTATTTATTACAGAAATGCAAACTATTTATCCATAGTGGCTATATACGCCCAACGAGTTATAACTAATAAACATGTTTTTTGGGAAATTAGATTGTCTTTGAATCTAAAGGGACATTTCGGATGGAAATAATCATCTGTTTTCTTTTGATCTAGCAGGAGATGTACTTTTTGCGTATATTTTCCATGGTAAATTCAACCATAATATCATCTCTATTTTTTTTGTGAGAACGATAGTAAATCGACTGCCTATAGACCCAATCTGATAGCAACAAATGGATATTCGTGTAGAATTGGATAATATAAAGGCTAAAGGTCTAGCAACTAGCCTTTTTGCCATCACATGTCAGTAATACTTGTTTTGAGGAAACTAATATGAAATGATTCTTCTTGGGATCAAAGTTACAATTAATACTTCCCTGATTTCTTGTATATATTTATTTGCTCTTTCAAGGTTCCAATATTTTTTTAGCATCAAGATGAGTAGCCAAGAAATGTATACACACCGAATCTTTATCATTTCAACATGGTGTAGATGATTCCAGGAACTAATAAAAGCAGACAAGGCAAAATACAGAAACAAGAGGTCCAAGGATAAGCTATTTAATAAAGAGATTGTTGGCTTGACTTTTGTATGATTAAGCTTTATTGGTATTTATATGTCTTTTAGCTATTATTCATTCCAAGAGTGTGGCGAAAAGGCTGTCAGAAACCAATTCATACAGATGGAGCCAAGAATGTCTAGGTTCCAATAGCATTTTCTAAGCATACTTTGGGATGTTAAATCATACAAACTAGACTATGACCAAACCCGTGTTTTGGGATTTTTTTTAAATCATTTATTCCAAGGTATCTTTTGTAATGTTCAAGGCTGTTGTATTCTCTTTGAAAACTATTTATGTCAAGAACTACCAAGAAATTTATATAGGTAATACGTACCGAATTGACAAGTACTTGGACAATATTTAATAAAGTTACCAATCCTTACAATAGATAACTATTAGAGAATGATCTTACAAGTACTGTATATCAAATCTCCAACCACTTAACACACACCCTATTATTATATCAAGAATATTCACTTGAAACTTTTGCTGTTCTTGGGAGGCGTTTGATGTAGTCTTTTTTTCTGAATTGACATTTTTTTATTGAACATAATTTAGAAGAAGATGGGTCTGCCTGTTACTTGAAAAAAAAAACTCTGAGATTGACTTGTGTTGTTTGATTACTGATTATTACATGCAGTTAATATCCATGCTTGTACATTCGATCATTTAACCAGACACAGGCGCATACATGTAGACAAAGATAAATAGAGAGGTTTGGGGTTTTTATTTTCACATTATTTTCACATTATTTTCACATTTCCATTTCTGGAAAAAAGCTTTTAAAGTCTATCTATCAAACTTCAAATATATAATACCTTTTTTTATTCTATTTAAAACACTTTAATGCTCTTATCAAACTATATATATATATATATAAACAATAAGCTTGTAATTATTCTATAGCAAAAAAGTATTCGTATCTTCTGAGATATTATTGGATGATCCGGCTAAATCACCATAGTGAAAATAACAGAATTACTTTTGCATTTTGTACAAATAACGCCAGTCATTTTCCCGGTTGTGTATCACCAAAACACTACAAAATCGAAAAATAACCTTTTATGGAAAACGCAAAAGTGAAAATAAAAAACCCCCAAACCTCTCTATTACACAGAATATTCTCATTCAAGCCAATCATATTGCTGGAAAAATTCGATTACTATATTTTGGCTTTTAAAAAAATAATATCTGCAGTGGGGTTATGCAAAAAGATCGAAATCAAATCAAAATGTATTTATAGATGTCTAACCAATTTAATTTATACATAGCTTGAATAATTGGGATTTGGATTTACAGATGTCCAAGTCACAGGGTTTAGTGAGATGCGTTTCTTTTACGTATTAAAAAAAAAAGGAGCTTGGAGATCATTATGTCAGATGTAGCAAGAAAAGAGAGTGAAAAGGTAATTCAGGTTGGCAATCGTTTCTCATGTTGATGGTTTGATTTACAGCAAGGTGAAATAGCCTCATCTGACTCATCTCAGACAATGAGACAAAAGTACGAGGACGCAAAGCTGGAATTGCAAGGACTTCTTGGACGGAAGAAGCAAGTGGACGCCAATCTAGTGAGTATATTAAAGAGTTGGCGACTGGCATTAACTCTTAAAAGGTCAATCTGGAGACCCATATATACCTATTCGAAGGCTCTTACTTGGAAGACACCCAGAATACTGGAAACATCATTCGTGGATTTGATGGGTATCTCAGTAATCGGATCGATAAGAAGAAGCAAAAGCACACTGAGCTAGACCGATTGTTTTCATTGTCGTCTTCTACCTATCAAAAGGTAAGGTCCCAAGATAATGATTAATATTGATGTTGTTGGCTAGGCACTTGCGCTGGCTGATGAAAAGGATCAAGAGTCCAGCCAGGATGATCGGTCTACATACAGTTCAGAGTCGCTGACAATGCGCAAGAAGCGTAAACTAAAGCTGATTGATGGATCGAGAAGGAAGAAGAGGTTTGATTCGATTGATAATTCAGAGGAAGATGAAGTCAATGAATAAGTGGGATGTGCACGGACACTATCTGATTTCATGCCGCCTACTGTATTTTCACAAAAAAATAATAATGAACCGGGTCAGGAATGAAGTCACTAGCTTGTCAGACTTGGAGGGACTACAAGGGCCCTGTCTGTTTTCAATTCTTGCTTCTTCTTTCTCTTTAACCAAAAATGACCTACTCTTCAAGAGACATTGCCCTTTTTATTGTTGCCTTTTTCTTCTCGCCTCTTGCCGTGTTCATCAAGCGTGGCTGCGGAGTTGATCTCTTGATCAATATCTGCTTGTTTATTTTTGGTGCCTGTGAGTGTTTATGTTTGTGTTTGTGGTGGAAACCAGAGCTAAAACAGATATCTAGTGCCCGGTATTATTCATGGTTTCTACATCGTCCACAAGTACAATGATACTTTTGAGGATCTTGAGCAGGGAGGACTAGGATACCAGGCTGTCCCATCCGATGAGCCTACCAGGGTTGTCTATGGAGCGACCCACGATAATGGCAAGTGAAATATATAGTGATATTAGTTGAACAGCATATCTCTAAACCGTCTTAATAGAATAACAAGGGCTATAACAAGCACTGCTTTTTTCTCTATACCTTGAAATCCTTAAATGTATTTTAATACCCGATCACCTTTATGAATCTCTTTATTGAATGATTTATTTATTTATTATTTTCAAAGTAATAGTAATAATAATAATTATAATAACAATTATAATAATAATAATAATAATAATGATAATTAAATTCCACGTAACTAAAATCCAGAGTGTCTAGCTGATCAACTGTTAATGATGACAATGATGATGTTAATGATGATGATGATGGCAAGGTCCATATATATATATATATACTATATTATATATTTTATAATATGATACATTTTAAAATGCGCGTTTCTTTATTTTTATTTTATAGAATTAAATAAAATATAAAAAAAATATAAAAAATATAAAAAAAAAACCAGACGCGCAAATGCGTGACATTTAAGAACATTCAAATTCCGGAGCGCGTAATTTTCGCGCTTTTTTTTTTGCAAAAAGGGGTTCAGGCACGCTTTCATATTAGATTTAACTTTTTTTTTTTTCCTTCTTCTTTTCGTCTTGGTTCTGATACACGCGCCAAGGCACGAACAATAGGCTTCACTAGAGCCAATCTTGTGTTTTTTCTCACTCTCTATTTTTTTTAATAATAATAAAATAATAATAATTAAAAAATAAATTATAGACCCTTGGATTTTTTATTTAAATATATTTATAAATGATATAATGTCTATACATGTATATAGCTTTATACATTTTATTCATATATATATATATATATATACTCATACCATTTTTCAATTGTCCATATTTTCTCTTTTCCTTTAAGCTTGGTTACTGCTTTCAATAATTTTCTATACATTATTACTATTATTACTATTTTTTAATTATTTTTACATACTTTTTGTTTAATTATAATGTATCACACCGATTTAAATACCACTTTACACCTCTCAGAACACCATCTTCCTCCACATGACAGTCCTCCCTCTGCGATAAAGAGCCCATCAC
The DNA here is from genome assembly GCA_022702545.1 of Phycomyces nitens. Classification (NCBI taxonomy): domain Eukaryota; kingdom Fungi; phylum Mucoromycota; class Mucoromycetes; order Mucorales; family Phycomycetaceae; genus Phycomyces; species Phycomyces nitens. The sequence continues at coordinate 1,923,013 of JAHRBC010000001.1, forward strand.
ATCACCACCACCAGTACACCCAGGGTACTGAGAAAGATGTCACCAAAGTAAGAATCTGGATCCCTTGTATATCAATAAACCATCATTACAACATTACCATTCTCGCCTCCATGTTTTTCTTTAATATTTGTTATATAAATAAATAAATAATACGATAAATTGTATCTTTAGCACCTAGAGATCCTAAAGACTCGTCTTGGATTTGCTCGTTTCAAATTAAAAAACGGTTGGGAAAAAAACGGCCTTCAGGATGTCGAGGGCATGTGGAAAGAAAGACAAAAGAAGATAGTCGATCAGATACCAACTCCTCGGATGACTCAACGTGATATAATTGAAAAGCGTGTCTATATTCAATCTCCCGGTGCACGATCCGCACAGACCAAGAGAGCAAGGTTAACGCGCTCCCTATCCAACCCAACTGAACTCTTGGATTCCAAAGATCGCACAGACTCCCTTACGTTTGCCTGTGCAACTGCAGCATACAGACCAAGGGCAAAAGACGATAGTTTTCTATAGTTTTCATTCTGGCCATTCCAATTCACTAGTGTAGTTGCTTGGTCAAGGTCGAATTTGATTACTTATTATTATTATTATTGTATTATTGTATTAAACATTTGAATATCCATATATCTCTAACAACCTCTACATCTTATGTATTCAGATGTCAATATCCACTCCATATTCAATTGACTATCCTCATTTGCCAATTCTGGTACACAATAAACATTCTGATCCCATTCTACAAAGTTTCCTTTTACCAGCCAGACCAATAGTCTTTCTAGTCTCTGGTCCAAGACTTGGCTGCACCATTCGATCTCTAGCCCATCTGCCACAAGCTGATCACTGTCCATGTACGTCTCTTGCAAGATAAGGCTGGGGTCTGTATTGGGGACCATAGTTAGGTATGTCGAGATAGGCATCAGGGAAAGAAAGGATCTCGATCAAACCATCCTTGACATTATTAACAAAAAAAATGGCCAACAATAGAGCCTTGGACAATGGATATTAAAGAGATGCCGATTGTATAAACGGAATATTATGGTCAAGATAGGCCGATTATTGATCCTATATTAGATCCATTATATCCTGGTGTCTTTAGCCCCAGAATGGTATCGAGACCATCATGTTTGATTAAGGAAAGTACACGCAATTCTAGTTTTACAACATTTTCTTACACTTGGCATTCTTACTAATTCAAAGGCAAGTCAGATGGCTCATTTCTCCAATAATCGAAATTTTTGGGTATCAATCTTAAAATTCACAATATGATTTCTGTATTTTACCCGTTACCGTGTCCCCCCATTTATTTCATGAAATCAATCATTCAATTTTTTTTTTAAAAAAAACAATACAGAAAAATATCATTCAATAAAGCCAGACATTAGAGGAGGTCAATTATATACACCAAATCACCCCAAAGCACATTCAATCATCTATCCTTGCACCTATAGCCACCCTTCCTCCTCCATTTTCTCGCGCCCCAGAAAACCAGTGGCCCATATTTTGGAACTCCAGTCTTCCAACACAGCATCCTCATAGTCTGGGGGAGACTGATAGATCAAAAAATTCCATGTCACCAAAGATTATATGACAGGAGAGTCAAGGATGTTGAAAGTCCAAATTGTATGATTTGCACCAACCTAGATGATTAATAGCATATTTTTTGGGGGGGATTGCCCTTTAAAAAGATCAGTATGGAATATCATTGCCAACAGATTCATATCTAACCATGCTACACTGCAATTTGTACATCTCACACTGCCTTTGCCCTCCAACATCAATAAAACTCAAAAACACCACTGCCAACATACACACTGTACTAGGTTGCACTCCTAATGATATCTGGTCCGCTCATCTCAGACTACTATTTGATGATATACCGCTTAACCCCAACTTGACAGCCCCAATAGCTACGTTAGCTATTTGATGGGTTGAAGCAGAGGAGTCTTTAGATCTAGTCCTCTAGATATATACATGTTACACACGGTTAATTAAAACCCAATAAACAATACAAAAAGATTATTCAATAATAATAATATAAAAAAAAGTTATGATTCTCTTGGCTCAATGGATTTTATGCATTCTGACCGCAGTAAAATCCAATCGGCACTGAGAAATGCATCAAGCAATTCCATGTATATAGATACATGATTTTCAACCTGATCTGAACAGATCGACCGTATATAGTTAATAAACCACTTTTTATTATTTATTTTACTGCGGCAAGTCTCTTTGATAGATCTATTTACAGACCTTTACGGGCCGTAAACACTCCATGTTGTAACCAAGATGCCATTGTCAATGTAAGCAAAAAAAAAGCTCAGCTCTTCATTTCGGTGCGGGTATATTTGAGCCGTCTTTGAGAGTATTTTGGGTTTTATTTTGGTACGATCTATAGCCAAATTCTAAGTTTATGATTCGACATCAAATCAGCATAGACGTACAGAGTCCTGTTTGTATAAATACCGCTTGATATTCTCTCGTGGATTTCCAGATCTCCTCAGTAAGCATATTTTCCTAGCATCTCTTGTGCTTCGAGATGGCAGAGAATATACGAACCGATCTAAAGTCGTCTGATGGCAAATATGAAGTTCATCATCAGTCATATCCCAACTCGGTTGAAACAATAATCGAAGGCACTGTTGGTACACATGGAACCTATGGTGAATCCGAGTCCAATGCAGTTAATATCGAAGGTACGCTTTACAGACATCAATATCTATCTGTTTACTAAATCAACAAATATAGAGGCCATTGGTCAATACGAAGAGCTCAAACGCGAGTTTACTTCCTTGAGTCACAAATCATCCCACGCAGGAAAACTCGAGGAAGGAAATGCTCAATCAGATGCCTTTGATCTCGACGAATTTCTCCACGGTGTATCTTCCGAGGCAGATAAGGCTGGACACACAAAGAAGCATCTGGGTGTAATCTGGAGAGACCTGGTCGTAAAGGTAGATATTATATCTTTTTTTTTTGTTTTTAATCGAATCTAACCTTTTTGTTTCCACAAGGGAGTTGCTGCAGAAGCCAATACCATTGCCACTGTTGCTAGTTTCCCACTAGGCTTCTTCCGCTCGCTCGGATCCTTCTTGTTCAAATCAAAGGTTCCTGAAAGAGTCATCCTTCGTGGCCTTACCGGTTTCTGCAAAGATGGAGAAATGGTACTTATCCTTGGTCGTCCAGGTGCTGGCTGCACAACACTGCTCAAGATTATTTCCAACCTACGCAAATCTTACACTACAATTGAAGGCCACGTATCTTATGGAGGCATTGATCCTGTCACTTTTGCTGACCAGTACCGCGGCCAAGTCTGCTACAATGAAGAAGAGGATCAACACTATCCTACCCTTACTGCTAAGCAAACCCTTCAATTCGCACTGCGCACGAAGACCCCGGGATCGAGACTTCCAGATGAATCCAGGCATGATTTCGTGAACCGGGTTCTCTACATGCTTGGTAATATGCTTGGTCTAACCAAGCAGATGGACACAATGGTCGGCAATGCCTTTGTACGAGGTCTGTCTGGCGGTGAACGCAAACGTCTCTCGATTGGCGAACAAATGACAACATCTAGTACCATCAACTGTTGGGATTGCTCCACTCGCGGTCTTGATGCTGCTTCTGCCCTTGATTTCGTCCGTTCTCTTCGCATAATGACAGATGTACTCAACAAGACCACAGTGGCTACTTTCTATCAGGCGTCCAATAGCATCTTCAACCTCTTTGACAAGCTCATCCTTCTTGATGACGGCTATTGTCTCTATTTTGGCCCTGTAGAACAAGCCAAGCCATACTTTGAGAAGATGGGTTTCTTTTGTCCTCCACGAAAATCCACTCCCGATTTCTTGACTGGTATCTGTAACCCTTTGGAAAGAGAATTCCAACCCGGTTTCGAAAAATCTGTCCCACAGTTTGCACACGAGTTCCAAGATCGTTACCTTGGTTCTGACATTCACCAATCGATGATGGCTGAGCTGGAAGCCTATGAGAACCAGCTCTCAAGTGATAACCAGGCTCAAGAATTTAAACAGGCCATGAACGAGGAGCACCAGAAACGTGCTTCAAACAAGAGTCCCTTTATTGCCTCGTTTTACCAGCAAGTAGTCGCTCTCTTGATCCGTCAATATTATCTCCTCATCAAGGACAAAGAAGCTCTGTTTTCTCGCTATGGCACAATCCTGATCCAGTCTCTTATCACGGCTTCTTGCTTTTATGATCTTCCCCTCAGTGGAATCGGTGCATTCTCACGTGGTGGTGCTCTGTTCTTTGCTGTTATCTTCAACTCCTTTATTGCTCAGAGTGAACTCATTCGATTCTTAATGGGTCGTCCTGTCCTAGAGAAACACAAGCAATATGCTCTCTATCGCCCTTCTGCATTCTATATCGCTCAAATGCTCATGGATGTTCCATATGCCCTTCTCCAAGGTAAGAATCATTTCTATAAAGTCAATAGTAATCTAACAACCTCTCTAGTCTCTCTGTACTCCTTATGCTCTTACTTTATTATTGGTCTCAACATGACGGCCGGAAAGTTCTTTACTTTCTTTGTCTTGTTGTTCTTTATCAATATGACTATGAACGGTTTCTTCCGTATCTTTGGTGCAATCACCAGGAGCTTCTTTATTGCCACCCAGTTGTCTGGTATTGTGCTGGTTTCAGCAATTACCTATGTTGGCTACAGTAAGTATCATTTACTCCTCAATATAATTATTTTTTTAACATATTTTTTTTTCAATAGCAATTCCTTACCAAAAGATGCATCCCTGGCTCTACTGGCTCTACTGGGCTAACCCTCTGGCTTATGGTTACAAGGCCCTTTTGATCAACGAAATGAATGGCCAGGAATACACTTGTGAAGGTGCCGGAAACGCTGTTCCCTATGGTCCTGGATATGACAACTGGGACTACAAAGTCTGCACTATGACTGGTGGTGTCTCTGGCGAGAGCTTTGTCAAGGGCGAGTCCTATCTTATGGAGGCACTGACCTATAGACCATGGGAAGCTTGGGCGCCTGATTTTATTGTCGTCATTGGCTTCTTCATCCTGTTTACACTTCTCTGCGCGCTTGCTATGGAGTACATTGACTCTAGTGGTGGTGGAACTACTACCAAGTTTTACATTCCCGGAAAGGCTCCCAAGCCTCGCACAGATCAAGAAGAAAACGAACGTCGCAAGCGTCTTGCAAAGATTACTGACGAAATGGACGGAATCTCTACCGGTACTACCTTTTCGTGGCAGCATGTCAATTACACTGTTCCAATTCCTGGTGGCAGCCTCCAACTTCTCAATGATATCAATGGTATCGTCAAGCCAGGCCATCTCACTGCTCTCATGGGCTCTTCCGGAGCAGGAAAGACCACTCTTTTGGATGTTTTGGCTCGTCGCAAGACCACCGGATTTGTCGAGGGAAACATTATTCTCAATGGCGAAGCTCTTATGAATGATTTTGAGCGCATTACTGGCTATTGTGAGCAGATGGATATTCATCAACCTGCTGTCACTGTCCGTGAAGCTCTTCGATTCTCTGCTTATCTCCGTCAAGATGAATCTGTTCCAAAGGCCGAAAAAGATGATTATGTTGAAAAGATTATCCAGTTGCTCGAGATGGAAGACATTGCCGATGCTCAGATTGGCATGGTTGAATACGGCATTGGTATCTCTGTCGAAGAGCGAAAGCGTCTCACCATTGGCATGGAATTGGTCGGAAAGCCCCAGCTTTTGTTTTTGGACGAGCCTACTTCCGGTCTTGATGCCCAAAGCTCCTATAACATCATTCGCTTTATCCGCAAGCTCGCTGATGCAGGCTGGCCCGTTCTGTGCACTATCCATCAGCCTTCTGCTATCCTATTCGGCCATTTTGATCATCTTTTGCTACTTGTTCGTGGTGGAAAGACGGCCTACTATGGCGAGATTGGCCCTGATGCTCACACAATGATCGATTACTTCCAGTCCAACGGTGGTCCCATCTGTCCTCCTGAAGCCAACCCTGCTGAATATATTCTCGAGGTTGTTGGTGCTGGTACCGCCGGAAAGGCTGTTCGTGACTGGTCTGAAGTATGGGCTGGATCAAGAGAAGCCAGAGCACTCGATGCCGAGCTTGATGCTATTGAGAAAACTGCCAACAAGAATCCCACTAGAGAAGCTCGTACATATGCTGCCTCCCACTGGACTCAGTTTAAGCTTGTTCACAACCGAATGGCCTTGGCTTACTGGCGCTCTCCTGATTACAACTTTGGTCGTTTCTTCAACATTGTTGCCACTGCTCTCATCAACGGTTTCACCTATTGGAAGCTTGGGCATTCTGCTTCAGACATGCAAAACAAGCTTTTTGCCCTCTTTTCTACCTTTATTATGGCTATGACTCTTATTATTCTGTCTCAACCCAAGTTCATGACCGAACGTCTATTTTTCCGTCGTGAATATGCCTCTCGCTACTACAGTTGGTTCCCATGGGGACTATCAGCTGTCTTGGTCGAGATTCCCTATGTTTTTGTATTTGCAGCATTTTTCCAGTTCTGCTTCTACTGGACTACTGGTATGTCCAACGTTGCCGAGTCCGGTGGCTACTTTTACATCATGGTCGTCTTCCTTGTCCTCTGGGCTGTCACTCTTGGTTTCGTTATTGCAGCCGCCTCTGAGCTCCCCACAATGGCCGCTGTCATCAATCCCTTGGTCATGTCTCTCCTAATTCTTTTCTGCGGTCTCATGCAGCCCGAGTCTGCCATGCCAACCTTTTGGAGAAGATGGATGTACTGGCTCGATCCATTCCATTACTATGTCGAAGGCCTTGCTGTAAATGAACTTGAGAACCTAACGGTCGTGTGCACAGACGATAATCTCCTAAAGTTCTCTCCTCCTCCTGGCCAGACATGTGGCGAGTACATGAGCAACTACTTTTCATATGGAGGTCCTGGTTACATTGCCAACCCTGATGCTATGCAGCCTGAACAATGTGGTTACTGCAATTATAAATCGGGTGAGCAGTATTACTCAACTGTCTATGGTTGGGATGCTGCTAACAAGTGGCGTAACTTTGGTCTTATTATCTGCTACTTTACTTTCAATACCCTTGTGTTCCTTTCATTGGTATACTGGAGAAGAAAGGGAAGACGATAGATGGGATGTATTAAAACTATCTCTAATTAATTAATTAATCGACTATTCACCTTTACATATATAATTTAACGTATATTAATACTGTATTATCTTTATCATTTAAAACAAAACAGTTAACAACTCTATATTTATGATATTTATAAATTCTCTAATAAAAAAAACTGTCATTTTTTATCATTGTGGTTGTCTGTACTTGACAGACAAAGTTGTCTATAGACTGCCAAGGATAGATACTCGAAAACAAAAATGCAGCCTAGAGGACTGACATGCCATTTGCAAGTCTTTTATCACTCAATAAACATGACCATATACATACTATTGGTGTACATTTATCAACACATAGCCCAAGATATTTAACCTTGCTTGAATCCTAAAAGTAATCATGTGAGACATATTGAATGTGTCGTTGTAGTAAAGTGTTTTTAATTAGCAAAATGTCTGCCAACTCATCCCAAATGATCTCTTGTTTTTTTTGGTCTCTGTAAATTGGACAATTTAAACAATTTCTGATACAATTTTTGGGATTTTTGAAAATCTTGAATATATATAAATCTTTTATATATATATATAATTAAAGGTGGGGTGGAATGCTCCATACAAATATATTTACCGAAATATAAAGGATTCTAGAATTTACGGAATTCGTAAAGTAGTATATATAAAAGGGAACTGGGCTATTTTTGTTATATGGAAAAGCATTATTCCGCATTGATATTTCCGATCCGGTGGCAATCAGATTTTAAAAAACACATGTCACTAGAGCTTTAAGTTTTGAAAGGATACATCATCTATGCATCATTTATACTAGTATATTTAAATAGTCACAAGCCCTTTTGTGAAGCATTCAAAACATATGATATCCAGTGAGCTTAAATGGACACGGGATAGAGTATACTAATATAAGATCAATATTTTTATATCTATTATACTTTATTCTGTAATTAAAAGCCCATAGTAACTGGGGCCTATAAAAAGTTTATTTTATTTTCTATTTTAAATACCCATACGTATCAAGAGAATACATAATACATGTACTCCTTGGTATATTTATCCGAGCCGTCTATCTGTACCATTAACAGTAAATACTTTTGGCTAGTCAATGTTATTCCGAGTATAGCAGACGATAAGTTTGGACAACCAAAAAAAAAACTATTTTCTCATATTTACCTTTTCTTTTTTTGTTAGTGCTAACAAAGGCCAAGCCAACTCTCAGAATACCAACCACAAAATATCATTGTGTTTCACACGATCTATATAACGACAATTACTTTTCAACCAGATCCAATTTAACCAACTGCCGTACCTTATTTCAACAAACATTGGCCTGGAATAATGTAACTAGAAAGTGGTGGACTACCAAACAGATACCTTTGATATGTATACTGATTTATACTCGTCTTTGGTCCCTACCAATTCTCCAACTCCTTTTCAGTCTATACAATATTCTTCTACTCAAAGTGCACGGACCACTTTGAGGTGACTCGAAAATAAATAATCGCCTTTCTTGGACCTGTACTCCGTTTTTAAGTTGCTACTATACCGATCAAGTCCAATTCTCAATTATTTGTTGATAAGCGTCTTTTTCTTCTTTTTTTAAAAAAAAGAAAAGGTCATTGATAATCAGACATATTGTCAATGAACTGTAGCTTCAGGTTGGATTACTACTGTCAGTATTTGTATTAGTATGGACTGACAATAATATATCAAGCTCATAATCTACAGCATAACCACGCTTAAAGTTATTCTCTAGCCAATACTGCCGAAATATATCCGTATTGCTAAATAAAAAATAAATTCGCATTGAAAAAAAAAGTTTAAAGATTCCAGATATACTTTTGTGATTATACAGGGATACCAGAATCCCCAGTTAATCAAACTCTTAATATTCAAGTTATAAATAGAAAGAATCTATCATTATTATTTCTGAATTAAAATGGCTTATGACATGCTTATTGACAACAGAGTCAGTATGATTAGTAAAGAGTGCTGATATAAACCAATGGTCAATGTCATGGCAACAGCTGATTAACATTTATTACCATGTATTTATAAAGTTTTCTTTTTCTTTTTAGAAAATATTATTATTCCTAAATGTCAATACAGTACGTGTAATTGTTTTTCACATTTGCATAATAGCCATGGTTTCCAAGTAAACTAATGACACATTGTTCAACGTATAAAGGGTTTATATATGGATGTATTATTTGATAACAAAATCTAGACAAATATTATTTTTAACAGATATTTATAAAATTAGCTTGAATACGTTTAAACCTGGTTAGGTTTTAATTTTGTTTATTAAACACGGGCAACGTATCAAGACCCAAATATTCATTACATTATCCTGTCTTTCCACCAAGAGTCTATTTGTGATACTTTCTTTTTGAAGTTGATATGTTCCTAAATGTCATGTCCTTTCTTTTTTTTTCAAGTAAATTGGTTGTAAAAGAGGCATGTCTTTATTTTATAATTAGTACCGAGAGTTGGGGTTGATAGATAGGATTCTTGATTACTATCATTTACAAAATCTTGATATCAAGCTATGTTCACTCAAAGGGGGTTGAGCCATATACAACAACTTGTATTTTTTAGTGTAAAACAAGAAAAAGTGCTTTTCTATTTATTTAGTTATTTATTGTCAACCATATTTACAAGTTTTTTACGTATGAAAAGCTGATTCCACATGTACCAATACTATTATCATTCTTTATAGATTGGATATCAAATGTGAATAATATGTAGTTTTGACAAGGTTGGCTTAATGATAATATTAAACTGACTGTATGTATAATCTTTGGCGGGTGTACCTCTTAATTCATTTTCTTCTTCTTCAAAAGTCCAGCACTAATTGTGGGAGGATGATTTCGAGATGTTCAATATCGATTTTGCGAGAGGCATCTTTAGGAACCCCAGGTTTCTCAGCTTCATCAGAAGCTCGATGGACAGCCTCTAGAGATAAAAAAAAATACATTTACATGCCATGCAATAAAACCCACCCTTTAATCCAATCTACTACTAACTACTCTGGTAGCAAAATAATATTTAATCCCTTTTTATTGTCTTGTTTTTGAATCTATACGCAAATGTACTTTTTAGTATTATTATTACCTGCTGTGAATAACCTAAGGAATTCGCATGAGAGTGCTAATGCATCCTTGCTGACTATGTTTATAATTGAGTTTACCATTTCTTTATTTAAAGAAGAAGAAAAATTAATACTTTTAACATTGTTTTCTCCCCAGGAATGTTTAAACATGGCATGGACAGTTTCCTGCAAGTACGTTTAGCATGGTTGCTGGCCTGTACTTTGACCTACAGATGGGAATGTGTCTTGTTCGGGTTCATTCATTGTCAATGGTTGAATTCCATCTTTTGTTTTCCTTTAATTTGACGCCTAGACTTGCGTATGTGTGACGGTATTATTGTTTGGCGGCTTATTGGATTCAAAGACACTACAAAGCAAGCTGTGTAGCCATATACGTTTTGGCCATGGCTTTTCTATATATTGCGGCTGAATGGCCTTTTAGTATTGGCAAAATAAAATAAAAAAGATAAAAACGTACAACAGTGCAGTACAGGACAGTACAGTACAGTACAGGACAATGCAGTACAGTATGATACAATTGGTTCAAATACAAAGCCTAACTATCGATGGTCATATATGCCGCGCACGGCCCACTCACATTGGTTGTAATGTATGTTTCATTGCTAAATACAAGCGCTTTCCAATTCAATTATTTCTTTTTTATTATCATCATCATTGATTAAATAACCAGTAAAGATTGTGCATTGAGGAAGATAAAAAAATTGTGGATAATGTTCCAAAAGGGCGTTTGAATGACCATTAAGGGTGAGGAGGGTGTTGAGGAGGAGGCGAATGAATGCCAAAGAGCCCACCTGAAATACGTCTTGAAGGATCTCTTCTGGAAAGACTGCTGGAGAGTGAGTTGATTGAGCCTAAGGATAGAAAAAGGTTGCAATGAGACCAAATGTACTGAATAGTAGTTTTTTTACCTGATCTGGACCGATTGATGGCATGGTCAGGGATAGCTTGTGGTGATACAGAGCTATGTGACGAGACCGAGTGGTCATTAGCATGTAAGATTGATCCAATGGTCGAGGAAGATGCACTGTTGTCGAGTTGGAGAGGTGGAATTGGGCTATTAAAGTAACCAGACGTCTTTTCGGATGTCAAGGAACGTTGGGAAGATGTAGAGGTCGATCGGTTGGCCTATAAAGTCATTTTAGAATAAACGCTCAATGACCGAGAGTCAGCCATAGTTTACCCTGACATGTCTTCCAGGAGAGGGAGGGACTGAGCGAAAGACGGGAGGTATACTGGAAATAGAGAGTTGAGGTTACTGAGATCAACTGCCAGTGCTCTTACCCTTCATCTGCTGGTATGTCATCGATTGGGAGATTGTTCTCTTTACGAAGCTGGATCAATTCACTCTTGTACTTGTTGCACTGTTGGTATTTTGCCATGTCTTTTATGAAGAAAAAGGTAAACGTCTTGTTGAGGTATGGTTTTACAAGACTTACATTCTCTCTCCATCTCAACTGCCTTGCTTTTCAGAACACCGACCTCCGCCTTGAGGACTTCAATAAGACCTGTCGGAGGTGCTTCTCCGAGAGCACCGGGCGAGTGAGGAATCCACTTCTTGGCACTATAGAATATTACTTGTTCAGAGATGCACTCTGTTGGGGCCATTGGACTTACTTTAGAGACGGAGAGGTGCCTGCACCGGTTATGGCTGGGCTCATTGGCAAGGATCCTGGGTTAGCCAGGTCTGCGAGGCCATAGGAAGAAGTGCGCGAGGGTGACTGAGAAAGGGTTTGTTGCATTCGGAGCGAGTCGAGCTGTTTCTGAAGCTTGTTGACAATGTACTCCTGCTCCTGCTCTAGTGCATTTTCGAGATCGATTTTCTCTTTCTGGAGCTAATTTTAATCAGAAGAAAGGGATAAATGAATCTGACTAGAGCCCAGGCTGTATATAGCCTACCTGGGAAAGCTTCTTTTGGAGCATGTTGGTCAGGTACTCTTCTTCCTGCTCGACCTGAACCAACAATTCTCCTTTTTCCTTCTTTAATCCAGAGATACGCTTCAATAGCTTGTTTGAAATATACTCTTCCTCTTGTTCTGCCAATGCCGTCTATATATATATATATTTGTTAGATCGTGTCTCCAGTGCCTCAAGTTTCTCTAGTGCCTCTGATGGCCTACCATGTCTACAGTCATCTGTCGTAAGAGTTGGTTATCGTGTCTGAGGATATTGACGTGCCCTTGCTCCATTTCGAGTTCAAACTCAAGTTTTTTGATGCGCGCCTCCTGTGCCACGCATGTCTTGTGCAACTTTGTGGTCTCTTCCCGCAGAGCATCCAAATTATGAATGTCCATCAAGATATCAATCTTTGAGATTGTGTCACTAGATTACATGTGTAAACAAGTGTTAGTTTTGGGCACGGCTGGAATAAAGACTTCTTCCTTGATCATCCAATCAATCAATCATCCAATCAATCACCAAGTCTTACGTCTGTGAGCCTGATTGAAGTCTATCCAAGGTGGCCTGGAAAGCCTTTGCGCGTGAAGCTAGGTCGGCTTCCAGAGTTGCCTTGTCTTTACGGGCCTATGGTTATGTTGGTTAAATTGGATGTGATCTGGTATCATCATTACCTTGTCAAGTTGTTCTCGAAGGGAGTCTGTGAATTTCTGTTCTCCTTGCTGCAACTCCTTTAGAGACTGTTCATCCTACAACAAGTAAATAACCAGACAAGCACAGTAAGAAATGTCTTACTGGTAGTGCAGTATGATGCGTATCAGAGCCGGTCGAGAGGGAGGTCTGGGGGATGTTTGAGGTCTGGCTGTCCAGTGTCAGTTCTGCATGCGTCATGCTCATGATGAAACAATGGGTTGAAAGTGCGGTGTCCTTTTTGTTATGTAAAGTACAAATCAAGTCGGCTGAGGTATTTAGGATACCCAAGGAAGTGAAAAAAGTAGTGAAAGAGAGAAAGAGACAAGTATTAAGTGGGGCGATGAATATGAGAATCTCAAATAAGCTTTCTAGAGTATTTTATATAACATAAATTAATGTAAGAGAGTGCGTGATTAATCGTTTTGATTGGATCACAAAAATTAAAATATTAATCTTATGAAAACTACCGGACAGGACTACAAGACAAGTATGTGACATCACATAAACTTTCATTACACAGCATGTTGCTCGGACTGCTAATACATGACAAAGAGGTTTCAAGTGTCAATCCCATCAAGCTCTTGGTTGCTGAGAGTCCAATTGGATATCTCAAGGCCCAGAGTTGGTTTTACGGCGTTTATATATATATTCAAAACAAGAACACGAGTCTTTATTGCATTATGTAAAAGTTGATATGCTTTATCAAAATATCCGTAATTGACCACAATTGCACATCACCAGGCTAGCTTATCTGTAATGGTTTATCTAAAAGCTACCAATCGCCATATTCTCTTTTCCAAAAAAGAAAACCTTTTCTTTCTTTCTTTCTTTCTTGTCCTGGACAGAGATTGGCTCTTTGGCAAGTAATGGAAACATTCATTTGGTCTCAAGCCATGTAAACACATTTACAATCGTATTTTTTAATACAGATCTCGAGACTTTTCAACAAGTTCCATTCAGCTTTGGTTGGGATTTCCCTTGACATTAGTGTTGGTTAATGTAATAAATGTGCCTTTAGAAGCTATGCCTCTATCAGACCAGCCGTTTTTTTTTCACAAGGACATTTTTGCATGTCCTTCTTTCATTAATATGGTGTCTTTGTTTTTTTTTTAAGAAATAATCTAAAGCCATTGAGAGACTCAAACACCTTTTTTTCATTTTTGCACACTTATCACAAATGTTTTCTTGGGTGCAGGCTTAACTATGAGGTACTGAATCAGTTTTGTAGTAAAGATAGACTCCATGGCCAAGTACATTGACAAATAAAATAAAAATATTGAGCACAAAGAGTCAATTATCAAGCAGCTCAAGAATCACCCCCCAAAGTCACAACAGGTCCCTTGTTTTGAAATCCAGAAAATGTTCATTTTCCAAGTGATATAAATCATTTATACATCTTACAAACCACTGGATCAAGAGGATATTTGGCTTATGAATAAACAGGCAATTGTCTGCAACTATCGACTTTCGTTTTTCTTTAATAATAAAAAAAGACACGCCAAGGTCAAAAAGCTGAAACTCACATTAAAGCACATGGACAAGGGTTGGTTTTGTAGTATTCACTCGTGCAAATATTCAAATGTCTTGGTCAGACTTGAAACAAGATATATAAATCTAAATCACCACATTATATTTCTATACCATCTACTTACATTATGGCTACAAGATATGGTCCTTGGATCTGGACCTTTACGGCGCCTACTTGGTGCATGAATTATCGAGATTGGTTTGTAGTTTAAACTCGTTTGAAATCCGTTACAAAAGAGACCATTCAGATTTCGAATAAACCCAAGATTGCCAGCTTGATATCATTGGGCTATTTGACGTTTCCAAGGAAAAAAGAAAGTTTATATGGCCATCAAATCAGCACCTACTGCTGCTTGTAGGCTGCCAAAAAAAAAGAAAAGTCAATTCTACTAAATCAGAATTCTGTTTGGTATCCTGCTACCTATTTTTTTTTGTTTTTGCCTCCTGGTACTGCCAAAGGGTGAAAAAAGGGGGACGAAGAAGATACGTCATGAGCCAGCCTTCTTCAACTTTACAAGTATATAAAGTTAACCTTGTCTCCCTTTTTATCCATTGGATCCTTTTTTATTTATTTTATTTCATTTCTACCTTTCTTTCGAGGTACCACTTAACCATGGACTGCTCTATATGTTTAAAGACTGTATATTTTGTCGAAAAGGTAGAAGCCAATGGACGGCCATACCACAAGACATGCTTCAAGGTAATGATGATATAGATGCTCTATTAAAGACTGTTTATATTAATAATCAACCCATTCATTCTCTCTAGTGCACAGAGAGCGGATGTCGATTGACACTTGCCAATTTCCACTACTGCGAAGGCCGGCTTTTTTGCCCAAAGCATGTTCCCAAATTACAGGCCATTGTTCGACGTATGTAAACCACTGCTTTATATATATATATATATGTTTCTGTTTGACTTGTGTATTTTGGCTTTCTTTATCTTGAACATTTTATATAAAAAGGGATGCAGGAGGTATCTACAAGAGCAAAAGAGGGGAGAATAGGGGATGTGGTAGAGAATATAAAGATTATATTTATATTTATATTGATATTGATATTGATATTGATTTCTGCCTTGTACTCATTCCTTTGATTTTTTGGTGCATTGATTTTTTTTCTTTCTAGTCGGAATCGTTCAAGAGGCATCCTAGTTGAATAATGCCAGAGACATGTTTTCTCTTTTTATAAAAAGTGTCAAGATTTAGCGTTGTGCAAGAGGTGCCAATAATAATTATAAAGATGTTCATAGTAATAAAAAGCATTTGTTATATCTCGAATTGCATTATTGTATTGCCCTGTAAGAAACGCCGGGCAAGGGAACAAGGGCTGAAATCAACTTTGGATTAAGATGAGTTGACTTGGGATCTAAGGAGTTGATGGCTAGGATAATGATAATTCTGTATTTATTTATTTATTTTATAAACACTACTGAAAAGCTTCTTGCTCAGATGTTGGACGTAGAGAACTTTGGTCGAGGGGAGTGTAGATTAGATAGCCAACAAAGCCAAAGTAAATGGCAGCTATTCCCATCAGGACAGGTGGATAAGAGTATTCTTTCAAAAACCCAATGCACAGATGAACATTAAAGCCAAAAAGAATCCAGGAGATTGTCCAGCACATGGTGTGCATCCAGCGGCTGTTTTTAAACGTGCTTGTCATTATTCTACTTGAGCTCGTAAGCTTAAGGATTGGAATAATGGCCATTGGAAGGCACAGACTACAAAAATCCATATATATAATCAATCAACTAGTAACATTTCTGTTGATCAAACAATCGTACCTCTGTAACACGTTTAGTATTTCGCCCAAGGTGTCAAATCTATTGACAGCCAGCACAGCGACCATCATGCTTGGAACCAATGATACGGTGCGTGTGAGGGCAACACGATGCCATTGCTTCTTGAAAATGGCCCCAAAGAAGCCTTCTACAACCTAGACAGATTATATGTCTTAGTAGACATTTTGATATAATAATCAAATTACATATTGCCCGGCCAATGTGCCTGTCATGGTGGAGCTTTGGCCGGCTGCAAGTAGACCTGCTGCCCACAGATACCTGGCATATTCACCCAGGGTATTCCGCAGTACTTCAGAAGCATCGTAGAGACCCGGAAGAGTGTCGAGGGTGTTTCCGGGCTCATAAAACACTTGGGCAAATACCACGACAATGGCCAGATTTATGAAATAAGATGTCAGGAGAGCCAAGCCTGATTCAATGGCAAAATAAAAGTTTGCCTCCCTGAGTTTTCGTTCGCTCGGCTTCTCTCCTAGATTTCGAGACATGACCAAGGCGCTTTGGGTAGTGTCAATATAGAGCCGTCGTTCGAATGATTGTAATCTAGGACTTGCCTGTGAAGGAACATATTGTGAGGCATAATGACGGCTCCTACCATGCCAACTGCCTGGACAGTCGCATTTTTAGGGATTTCGGGTACAAATATGCCATAAAGAATATTTGGAATACTGGGATGGGACGAAATCATTTCAGCCCAGAAACAGGCAATCATGACTCCAATCAAGGACATGAAAAAGACTTCAATCTTACGAACACCATATTGTTGCAACCACATGAATATAAATGTATCAAAGGCTGTGATCAACACCCCTACTGGAAGTGTAAATCCAAAAAAGATCTTTAGGGCAATGGCAGTGCCCACGATCTCTTGAATGTCAGAACCAATGATGGCGAGCTGAGTAAAAACCCACAAGATATAGCCTATGGGCCGGCTGTAGCTGTCCCTGATCAACTGAGCCAGGTGTTTGCCGGTAACTACCCCCAGCCTGGCCGAGAGGATCTGTATAACAAGCCCTTTATATATATACATATATTGATAATTATTAGGCTTTGGAGGCTAACCAAGCATTTCAATTACCAGCCGCATGAGCCCACAAGAGCAGCCAAAGAAGCTTGTATCCTGCGACTGCACCCGATTGAAGGTCGGACTCGAGATTACCAGGATCCAAATAGGCAATTGACCTAAAATCCATGAAAGGTACAATCGAATTAAAAAAAAAAAAAAAGAGCGAGTTGCAATTTGTTCCTGAATTTACGCACATTAGCCAGCCCGGTCCACTATAGAGCATCAACTTTTTCCAGGAAAAATAGGCTTCCTTGTCCTCCTGGTCCTGGTGGGTATCAACCTGACCCTTGACATCCACTTCGACATTCCATTCGTACTCTAATGGGTCATTCGACAGGGCCTGGTAAGAAGGTGTCTTTTGGGTCAATAAGCTGTCACGCTGGCTCGGACTGCCTGCATTAGTTCTGTCCATTGAAGGGAAGAAGGCTACAAAGATGCAGTACCACACAAGAATAAAAAAAGGCTTTAATTTATTCTTAAATATTTTATTTTATTCTGCTGGTGAGGTATGCATGTACCGCATTGAATTGAACCTTTTCCATTTATGGATATCTGACAATCTACGTCACATTTAGATTGGCCTCTCTCCCATTGGTTACATTTCATGGTTGAAGATTACAGGAATATAATGTTTAATGAAATGGATAGTTGGAAAGGGCAAGAATGAGGATAATATATATATATATTAAATTATTATTATTATTACTTTAGAATACATGTATTGAATATAAAATGCCCTATTTACAGAATAACTTGCTTTACCAACCGACGTCTCTCTCTGTTCCATTCATCAGTCTTTTCACCCAGGCAAAGACGCTTCTCTACCTGGACTGCCACTAGGTCGAGCGAGTGTTGGTCACACCATTGAAGCAAGAGGTCCAGCTGCTGTCGGACAGCCCACAAATAACGCTGAATGGGTGAATAGTATGCTTTGGTTTCGTCATCTTTGTTTTCCATTCTAAAACAGACTATTTAGCTATCAATCTTTAATCAATCAATCAATCTTACTTGTCTGGGGACTCAATCGGAGGTAGAGATGGACAAAGTTCACGAGCCTCTTTAATGGCCTCATAGGCAATCTGAGGAAAGTACACCTGTCCTTCCTTGATCTCACTCTCCTTGTTGGACATGCGGAGATCAAGAATGGCTTCCAATAAAGCAGTATCGGCCGTTGTGAGACAGATCCTGACTCTCTCAAGATCCTTGTCCGAAACAATAGCCTATTTTCAAATAAGAAGAATAAGCTTAGTACCTAAAGTCACGGAATTGAACATTTACCTTTTCAATCTCGCTTTCCAAAACCTCAATCTCTTGTTTCAGGGTAGCCTCTGACTCAAAGTCCTGGTCTTTTAATAACTATAGAGGTGTCAATACACCAACAATACACAATACTGATTTCACATTTCACTACCACTTGCCTCGTTCAACAGCTCAGTCAGATCCTCACGGTAGTTTTTCAAGGTTCTATAGTCAGCATTGTGCTTTTCGTTCTATAAAGTAGGTCAGTATCTCCACCCTCTTTATATATATATATATTTACTTGCCTGTCTCTCAACATCCCGAACACGCTCGTCAACCTCATCAACCAGAGCCTGTGCCTCTTTAACCAGCTCTCCGTCAATCTTCTTATGCTTCTCTACTCGACCTTTTTCGGCGAGCAGCTCACACTATTGCCCGGCTCAGTATATTTTATTTAATTTTACAATTGCACTTACAGTTATGGACAACAAGAACCAATGGAGACTCCAGGAGTTTATGCTGATTTCTTCCTTTTGCCAGTAAGCCCTGTAGTCATGGCGTGAGTATAAAAGACTTTTTTTTTTACAAAATACTTACAGTTTTGTAAGTTTCTCATCGAGATTCTTTTGCAGAGGCTTCTTTTCCATTTCCAATTGCTGAATGGTGTTCAATGTCTTGAGACATGGCTCCTCGACATGCACAAGACCAGCTACGGCATGGGTCAGGTCGTCCAATGCAGACAGTTGAGCAGGAGTGATGGTTGACATTATATATATATATATATATTTAAAAAAATAATTACAAATGAGAGCAAGAGTAATAAAAAAGAAAAGGGTATTTTATACAAAAAGAACCAATGATCCATTTTCTGTAATTAATTTCTTACCCCGCACTGTCTCCAAAAAGAATATTGGGATTAATCCCGCTTCCCATGTACTTTGGGAACAGCGGTAAGAAGTTGGAAGAGTTTTTGTGTGTGTGTGTGTGTTCGTGTGATGTGACTGAATAATAATATTTATAATACAGAATAAAAAGGTATCCTTGAGGGCAATGTGCATTATTGGAGGCAGATTGTATATATAGATAGATAGATAAATAGATAGATAGTAATAATAATAATAATAATAATGTAATAATAACAAGAGGAAATAATAATCTTTGCAGAGTTAATGTTTAATATCGTCCAATGGAATAGGCTCGTTCGGAAGCTGCTCTAAGTGGGCTTCTCTTTCTCGGCCATTCTTTAATACAAGTTCGATTTCACGAATTATATCATTGTCATACGGGTAATATTGGTGAAGGATGTGTTTGGCTGCCACACGGGGTACCAAGCAGGTAACAACGGCAAGAATCAGTACCAGCCAATAGAATCCAGTACCAAACAGTCGCAGATGGCCAGCAAAAATAAAGGTGTTGAACTGGGAATAAATGGCAACGAATACATAATAGACCAGAATCGAGGCAGCAATGATGACAACTTGGATCCAAGTGTAACCGTAGAGCGAGAATGCAATAAACAGGTTTGCCACACACACACCAATACTGGACATTATTGTACCCATTTCATAGATTCCATTGGTCGAGAATCCAGCGACATCAAACGCACCGGCAACAAACAGCATGTAGGGGAAAAAGAAGGAAACCGCAGATTGGTAGATTGCATCGACAACCATAAGCCAGAAATGCCAGGTCTTGAACTTGTCATTACGAAGTCCCATGCGGTACAGCTCTGGGTAGCGAAGAGAAATCCGGGCAGAGAGGTCTTGGTCCCAGATGCCGAGGAAGATGATGGGGAGCGAGGTAAAGATTAGATTGTAAAGAGTAACAAGAGAATAGTCAAAGGTCATTGAGCCATTGAACCTAGACGTGGATTGTCAGCAAACATAATAATAATAATAATTGATATCTCAAAACAACTTACTGGCAAAATATCTGGTACCAAAACAGCATAAAGGTCCATACAATGTTCTTGAAAAAGAAGCCTATAATCATCTCGGCCGTACGCAGATAGGACCATCGACCATGGACTAGCAACATCTTGTGGAGATATCTGAACTGAGCAATTGCATAATCAGACGCCATCACAGCCTGTCTTCCTTCAACACCACTGATGCCCACTCCAACGTTGGCTGACTGGATCATTGCTACATCATTTGCACCATCACCAATGGCCAGTGTCATCACCTTGAGCCCCTTTTTGACCAGCATTACAACCTGTGCCTTTTGTTTAGGGCTCACTCGGCAGCAGATCACACTTGCACACTGCATTCCAAGGTCCAGCAGCCCATCCTTACACTCATTCAACAGCGCATACCGAAGTGTGGTGCCGTCAATGACCAAGGCACGCTTCTTACCCAGATTATTTTCGGATGGCTTGAGGGCCTCTTCAATCTGAGCCTTTGTTTCGTCTCTTGTCTGGGCCTTTATTATCACCAGCTCCATGTCGACCGTCAAGAGGTTACAGGAAAAGCCAATATTGATAGCCGTCTCAGTCTTGTCGCCCGTCAGGACCCAAAGTTTGATGCCGGATTTTGATAGCTCGGCAATAGTCTCTGGTACGCCTTCCTGGAGTCGATCTTCAATGGCAGTTCCGCCCATCAGCAACATTTCACGCTCAATTCCCTCGCACACCTCATCGATTTTCTCTTCTCGGCCATGAATGCTCGAATTGGCTTCCTCGAATCGCTTGTTCCATGCAGTATACTCTTCCTTGGCAATAAATCGGTAAGACAAACACAGGGTTCGGAGGCCCTCATTGGCAAACTCCTCCAAGGCGTCAGAGGTAGTTTCGCGTAAACGAGCTTGAGACTCGGCCAAGGCTGTCTGGTTTCCAAATTCGGTACACAAACGTTCAAATATGATTGAATCGGCACCCTTGCAGAGTAGCACGATCTTGTCACTGCCCTCAGGTTGGACAATCACGCTCATTCTTTTACGTGTCGAGTTAAATTCAAGGACATTGAGCAGAGAGAATCTCTGTTCCTTGCCTTTCACAAGTACCGTCATCGTTCGGGTCTTGTTATTGAGGTTCAGGAACACAAAGCCAAGATCGCGTGCGGTGCCTACAAGCGCAGCCTCATCAGGCGACTGTGCCTTGTATTCAATCTCATCTTCATCATCCGGGTTGCTTTGTTCGGGGATTGCAGTGTGACAAAGTGCCAGTGCAAGGCCAAAGTGCTCCATCATTTGTGAATGTTCATCATCTTTGCCAAGATCCTCAAAGAAGGCAGGATCAATAAAGGTTGGGTCTCTAACATGGGGGTTGTCGAATTGCTTGGCCTGTATTTCGAGCATTCGTCTTTTTTCTTCATTCATAAACTCAACATTGGCCTCTTTTTCGGTTTCGTTTGAAAAAGTCGATTCATAGTCGTGTATTTGGCCAGAGTTTTCGGTATGACGAGTGTTTTGTGTACGGAGGCGCGCGCCTTGGCTGGCTTCAGTTGTGCCAAGACCATAGGATACACCATCGATCGTGCATTTGCGAAACTCCATTACGTTTTGAGTCAGGGTGCCGGTCTTGTCAGAAAACACGTATTCAATCTGGCCTAGATCGTCAGAAATGTTCCATGTCTTTGGAATACATGGAGAGTCGGTTGGGGCATAGTACATGTCAATGTCTGAATAGATAAAGTAGGCCTAATAGACAATGGTTTAGAGACAGATTAAAATAAAAAAAGAGAGTGCATTGAGACTTACAGCAAATGTCTTTACAATTTCAACCGAAATATAGAGTGAAATTGGTACAATATTTTGGTACAAAATTAACGTAACCCTATAAACAAACAATTAATTAGTTGGAGTTTTGGTGTCTAGAAACAAACTTACCAAAATGTCAGGAATCCAGAATATGAACCACTGCTTCCCTCAATGTCAAAGTCAAAATAACGGGATGACCCTTTGCCGTTAAACTGAACACTATCGATCACCGAACTCACGATACACATAATTGCCAAGATTACGAAATTGGCAATAACCTTTAAAGATGTATATTAGGAAGTGTCTCTTTTAATAGATTTAGAAGCTTACATGTGGATTTGTTCCCTTGGCCATCTTGCTACGCTTCGAAGGCGTCTGACCAGAATTGAGCATGATCTTTGTCTCGGCTCCGGTATAGACCACCATACAGATAACCCATTCGGTGTTCCGTAGTACACATCCTCGAAGGAGCATGTTGTTGTATGTAACTGGGTCAGATTTCTGATGCTGAACTCCTGAGCGCGTTGTTGCCGCTTCGTCTACCTCTTCGATTTCCCAACGAAGAACGCCGCTGTATTGGTATAGGTTCACATGAGGTGGCTCGCTCTCGATATAGAATCTTGCCCTCTCACAGTCATGGACAGTATTAAGGTCACTTGTGCCGGGCAGACCCTGCCGAGCTTTGAGATTTGTCTCACCGTCAAGATTCTGTGTCTCGACATAGCACAGGTTGTCTGGGTCTGATGTAGAAAGTACAATGACATCTGCGGGCACGTCTTCATTATTACGGATTTTGATATAATCTCCTACTTGTACATCCTGCCAGAGAGTATCAGCCCATGTTGCCTTGCAGTCCAGTCCAGGAGGATCTGTTGGGTGACTATCGCCACAGTGTAGGCCTGGTGCGACTGTAGAGGGTCGGCGAGCAGTGTCGTTTGTTGCAGTGCGGTAAAGGACAGAGTGGGGAATTGAGCCAGGTCGATAAGGCTTCTGGCCCTGAGTGCTGTTTGGTTTGAGCATTCTACTGATCGAACGCAGGGTGTCTGAGCGAGGTCGGAGCTGGTGGACTCTTTTTGGTAGACTCAAGGGCAGGGCCTGGTCTGAGTTACGAGGAGATACGGGGTCTGTAAGAGGTTGCTTCTCTTCTTTAGGTTTACGCTGTTTGGAGTCTTCTGATTTTGCGCTTCTATAGAGACGGGCATACTTGTTTTCTATGCCCAATATCGTGCAGGTGAATCCCCACGCGACCTTGAAGGCGTGGAAGCGACCTTTGCTTATTTCTGGCAAATTGACATTGCGCCAGTTTTTCAGGCCAAGTACCTTTGACTTGTTCACTCGCTTGTCACTTTGGCTACGCTTCGTGTCTTCAATGGCATCCTTGATAGCCGTAATGACGATAATGACAATCAGAGGCAGGGCAGATACTGCAGGCTCTGTGACGCCAAAGATGGGAATGCATTGGAGGACGACGAGGAAAAGGAAATAGAGGTTGGCGACGTTACGAAATTGTTCAAACAGGTTTTTTGGTACAAAGGAAACGAGAGTGTATTTTGCGGTTCTAATTCGATTGTTTGCATAGTGTCGGTCGATAATACGTCCTTTGTGGTCATACTCGGACTGGGGTAACTTGGTATTTACGTAAATATTGCGACGTTGTTGCATGTACGACGATGTCGACTCTGTCCTCTGGAGCTCTTTTTGTTCTGCTTCATTCTTGAGTTGCTCTCTAGTTTTTTTGTGGAATAACGCCTTGACTCGAAGAGATTTGTTCATGGTTGTTATCTAATATGATGGCGAAACTACAAGTCCAAAGGATATGCGACAGATGTGTACAATTGTATAATTATAAAGCCGTGTAGAATTAATACATAAGATAAAGAAGAGAAAAAGAGAGAAAGGCTTAGTTCCTGGGAGTGAATAGAAAAATAAAAATATAATCTAAGCGGGAAACATAATCTTTTCGTACTCAAGGGGGAGAGGACGACAGAAGGGGAGGGGGGTGGACTGACCGACAAAGGCCCGCAAGTTTAAAAGCAGGGTATCCTATTAGATATCGTTGTCCCACGTGGAGAAGGACTCTTGTCGACTCTAGCGACGATCCGGTACTTTATTGAACCAGTCCTCGGCTAAACACAGGCCGCATATTCCCACCTTTGGGGTTTAGAGATGCCCACACCACAAAAACTAAAGTATAATTGAGTAGCATTGGACAGTGCAGTATTCAAAATGGCTTAATGTTGCCACCATTCAAGGTTTTTTTTTTAAATGGCTGTATATGCATTCTAACCCCTTTTTTCCCCAGATGCTCTAGTCGACTATTTAATTGACAGAAACGCCACCAGAATAGCCTACCAGTCCATTTTTTAAATTATTAATATAAGCTTAAGTTTCTGGAACATCTTTTGCAACAATATTAAAAAAGGACACTATGCACGGATACTGCCAGGCACAATAAACAGTTTTACCGTACAAATAATATACCGATTTTATTCGCCGCGTATGTTTCTTGATGATAACAGGTTATGTTTGATACAATGTCTTACACCATTATGTCGGTTAAAATAATTAAATGATCGTAAAGAGTAAATCACTGCAAATTTATTCTACCTTTTATTATTGTCACTTTCCATTTTTGGAAGCCATATTTACAATCCCAATAATAAAATAAAATTGAGAAAATCTGATTGCAAAAAAAGAAGATCTTCCTCAGACTGGCTAGATTATCTTTTTCTACTGGATGATCTTTTACACAAAGTTTGATATATAAAAGCACTCGATACCAGAAGCTTCTTAGTTTATAATTATTAAAAAGTAAATGGAGATAATATTCACCACAAGGAACAATAACGACAGAGGTCTATCAACTAAAAGAGAGGTCCAGGTCTGGATAGGATAATTCACGTACAGCCAAGCGCGTAAGATAATATAGGAGAGGAAAAATATCAAGATTCCAGCCAAAAGATAGGCATGTGCAATCACATAGAGTGACAGACAAGCAGCCACTATATGTACAACTGGAATTCTTGCAAATACCCTCTCCATTAAATGTCATATATCCCAGTAAAGAGGATCAAGGTACCACCTTGAAGAAGATGGGTCCTGAGGAATATCATACATCTCCTTGTCATAAAAACCGAGCAAGCTGGATCTTCTATCACTTTGGCCGCCCGGGTCGCGTCGGACCTCTTCTCCGCTGTGGCCATTTATAATCATATCGTCATTCGGGCCCATTTGCTTCCGACCCAGAATCTCGTTATTGCCCCGAGCCACTATCGAGCATAGGCCTATGTCAGGAATCGTGCCATTTGTAGAATCCGGTCGTGAATCCTCAGTCCAGAAATTACCGTGAAAATCATTCAAGGGATGATTGACACCAAGATACCGAGATTGAAAGTCGTTCATGATCGTATTTGGGTCATGACACAGCTTGGACTGCTGGTCAGCCTCCCTATCCGTACTTTTTGCCCGTCCTTGGGGCTCTTGGTGCAAAGGAAGGTACTCAATCGCAGTGTAATAGCTCTTTTTATCCAGAGAACCCTTTGCATCCGGGGACTTGTTGTCTATTGTCATTGATACCCTGTTTTCTATAGTTCTATTACATGCTTGACAGTCCGTGCCACCCAAACGCGCTTGGGCACCTTTGTTATCGGACCCATTAGAATTAGAAGGAGCATCGCTATCGGACTCGTAAAGTTCAAAGGCGTCATGATTAGGCCCAAGGGGTTCCAAAGAGAATGGCTCGGCCCAGCACGCAAACCGTAGCAATTTCCCATTCTTTGGCTTTCGAAAGGTAAACTGAATCGAATTCTTGCTTTCTCGGACAAGGCAACTGCTTGGCAATCTCTGGTCAAAAAGTTTATCAGCCAGACCATCGGTGTGCTCCTTGCCATTGATTAAGTCTGGTGTCTCTACTCTTTTTATTTTTTCATTTGTCTTATTGCACTTTTTGCTCTCTTGATCACTTTGTTGTCCTAGCTCTAGAGTGTCCTGAGCAGGTGCTCGATGGATAATAGTGTATAAGCGTGTATGAATATGCTCGCGTTTCTCTACATAATTTCTTTTCTTTTCATGATTTAAACCTGTTGTGGTTTTTGGTTCTGGTGTAATATCACTTGTTTGAACGAGTGGGTCAACCAAAGAAACTCGATTTTTGGCTTGGGATTCTATTAATCTTATTGACTTTGGACCATCAGATGTGGTTGCTGTATCTTTAATCATTGCATGAGCTGCAGAACCGAGAGTAGTCTCAACAGACGGATCATATGCAAATAGTGGGGACTCTTTGAACGGATCAAAGGGGACAAAGGGTTCAGGAAGCAGTGTATCTTTCCAGTCCTTTTTATTCTGTTGATTTTTTTCTATTGCATGTTTTCTCTTGTGATGCTTAGAACTTGATGGAGACCGGGATTTTCCTTTGCCCTTTGAGTTTGCTGGACATACAGCAAGAAAAGATTCGCTTGTCGGTCTATCTTTACTGCTGTTGGTTAGACTTTGGATTTCGGTATTCATCGTATCACTGCTTCCAGGAACCGATTGAGAAATGTAATCTATGGATTGAACTGTCGTTGGAGGGACTTGTAAGATTGTATGATTTGGCTCGTTTCTAGAATGGCGATGGGTTCTATGTGAGGCTACTGGCTTTGATCTAGATCTCGATCTTGATCTTGATGGCGGCAATGAAGCAGGAGGGTCTTCCTCATCTTCTTGGGAATCATCCAAAAGACCTTTGGCCACCACCTTTTCGTAAAATCGCTCTATTTTATTTGGTTTCTTTCTACGCAATAAACGGTCTAGTAAAGATCGCTTGAATGGGTTTGACATGGTATTTATTGGAAATACTGGTAAGCTATAGTCTAACGACAATGGCTATTGAGCAAAAATAGAGGATTGGGAAAGATATTTCTCTTTGCTTTTATGTCTTGCAAGAACTGGCCTTCACAAAGGCCCTAAATGATGAAGGTTCTCTTTCTCTACTCATTATTTCTTGCCCCATTATCCCCGTGTCTTTCACTGATCGTTGCCAGATTCAATACCGCCTTTTGTGTCTGACTACAATGGAATAGAAACTGTATATATCTAAAGACAAACCTTTGTCTCTCTAAAATAGTGAATGCCGGGTCCATTCGGGGCCCGACGCCCTGATCGCACCTCTGGGTCTGGGCTCTAACTTGTACGCATCTGCATGCCAGCCGAGAGACTTCCTCTTTCGTCTCCCACCAAGCACCGTATTAACGATGAAGTAATGTATTTCGTTCATCCATCCATCCATCAATCCGATGCATCGGCCATGAGTGTACTTGTCGAATTCCATCTGACTGATTCTATACATCTCCTTGTGCTTTGTTGACCTCTTTCACTATAATAATTTCACCAGGCTTGAGATTTGCTCCTTCTCTGGCCACAAGATCTACCCTTCCAAGGGTAAGACTTACGTTCGCATTGACAGCAGGTAAATAATCCGGGATATGAGAGGGGATATGGGGACAGAATCCAGAAAGATTACTAACTTTATAATGTCATTAGAGTAAGCACATTATCTTACCCAATTGACGCCATTCAGAAACTAAACAGATATATTACCTTGTATTACTTTGCATTGTTACTTTTTTAATATTCTAGAGCTTCCGTTTCATCAACGGCAAGTCCGAGTCCTACTTCCTCCAGCGTCTTAACCCCCGCAAGATCAAGTGGACTGTCATCTACCGCCGTTTGAACAAGAAGGGCATCACCGAGGAGATTGCCAAGAAGCGATCCCGCCGTACTGTCAAGCACGAGCGTGCTGTCGCCGGTGTCTCTTGGGATGCTATCCGTGCCAAGCGTAACCAGAAGCCCGATGCCCGTGCTGCTGCTCGCCAGGCTGCTATTGCCAAGTCCAAGGAGGCCAAGAAGGCTGCTGCTGCCACCAAGAAGACCACCACTGGCTCTGCTGCTCAGGGTGCCAAGGTCTCCAAGCAGGGTGCCAAGGGTTTCGCCCCCAAGGCTGCTGCCACTTCCCGTTAAGCATGTCTTGATTTGTTTTTTTGTTGAAAATAAAAATGATGTAACCAAAGTGGAGTAAATTTTTGATGGGATTTTTTTGAGATTGAGAAAAAGGTTATAATAGTTGTTGGTTATTTTGATGAGCAAACAAAGTGGGATGTGTGGAGACAGGTAGGTGTGTTGAGTAATTAAAGAGCACTGTCCATTTTTAAAACGTGTCCCGCGGGTGAGCCAAATTACAAACGTCTTTTTGTAAATGTGGGGGAGAAAACAGAATTTTGTACTCCAGTGCCATAAGGATATCGAACATGTATACAAATAAGAATCATCTTAATATTAAAAAAAAAACAAAGACCAATGGTTAATATTATCTCGTTTGATGATTGTATGTTCTGCGATGAATAAGTTTGACCAGGTACTATTGAACCTGGAGTCCCTGATTTGCATCTCATTAGACTTTTAATAATTGCAAAACCATATACTGTGAGAATTCAAATATTCATGTTAAATGCCTTTAATATTGTGTAAAAAATAAGATGTCTAGAAATAAATAAGGGTGCTTTCATTCGTCAAAAGTAAATATCTGTGTATCAGCTCCCAATGGTAGCCTCGACGTCTTACCATCGTTCCACTTGCCTTTTTCTGACTACCAAAAAATCCTTGTGTTTAGATCAAGCTTTTTGCTGCTGGATCAGAGAACTGCTGCTCTATTTTCTGAGGCGGTTTCCAATACGTGGTCTGACCAATTTTGATGCCGAATTGTGCTTATACATAATAATAGGTTTTCAAATGTCTTGTTGAATGCCATCAAGGACATTTGGTCCAGAATTATTACGCTTTTGAACACAGTTCTTTCCTCGTTCCATTCAATCTATAAATGTCATATGTCACTACTTTCTGGCTGTATTTTCTTACTCTGACTCTCTCATGGGAAGATCATCAACAATATTCTAAAATAAATTTACCCAGTTTTTCCCCAGTCGCTTTTACCAGAAAGACCATGACACAATAAACCTTTGGATAGAAATCCCAACATTTAACCATGGTTTTGGGAACCTAAAGATTGGGAATATTTCTGGCCTGTCTCCAAAGGAGTTTGGAGACACATTCGGTTTTTGCGGGGCAAACAATATACACCATAAAAATAAAAATAAAAAACCAGCCTGGAGGAACTACCCGAAGGAAAACAGTTGTATGGCAAGCTTTCCTTCCCGCCTCAATTGATTTGCTCATTTACATTGAGGTAGGCCCAAGATCAGGTTATTATTTCCATATATTCGTGCCTGATCCAATAGGAGGACGTGTAGGACATGAAAGGCTGTTGTGTTCAAAGACTTCCGAGGAACCATACAGGCGTCCTTCCAAGTTTGTGTTCCAGAAAGCCTGTATAAAGCACTTTAGAGTAGTACGAGACCTGATTACATAAGTAATGTCTACCTTCATATCCGAAGCTGTCCAATTGCACCTCTATAATACCAAAGATCAACGAATCGCCCACAATTTGACACACCCACACTGATCCCGCTGATTTTTTCCCCTCTTTTACTTTTTCAGGTTGTGTGGGGAGCTGTGTTGTCCCGTCCAATCATTTCTTGTCCCTAGCGGAATGTACTACTTTTTATACCAGATTTATATTTTGCACAAAGACATCTAGTTGTGGACACAAGTAACCGACCCGCCGTATTAATGAGTTGTAAAGCAAGTCAGCCATGGACTATATAAACCCTTTCCGAAATATTCAATTATTGCAGTGTCTCCTTCTCTCTTTCTCACTTTAATACATCTTTTAAGTCGAGAACACAATGGGATTTGCTACCAGATTGACGTCTAATGTCTATGTATGTATTGAGTACCTTTTGTATTCAACACCACATCTAATATCCTTTTGACGTTCTCTCTTTTTTTTTTTCAACAGGCAATTGGTGGGTTTGCTGCCATTGCTGGTATCTTGTTCGGTTTCGATATCGGTTCCAACTCTGTAAGCATTCAACAGTTTCCAAACCGAGATCAAGATCCTAACAAAAAAAAATTTTAAAAAGGGAATTATTGGTACCAAACAATACCTCCTCTACTTCGACAGCCCTAACGATCTTCTTCAGGGTGGTATCAACGCAGCTCTCAGTGCTGGTTGCTTTGTCGGTGCGTTGGTTTCTGGTTACCCTGCCGATCGTTTCTCTCGTAAATACACCTTGATGGGTGCTTCTCTTCTCTTTATCGTTGGTGCTGTCATTCAGGCTGCCTCAAACGGTGTCCCTATGTTGTGTGCTGGTCGTGTTCTTGCTGGTCTGTCTGTCGGTGTTACATCCATGGTTGTCCCTCTTTATCAATCCGAAATTGCTCCCAAGGAAATTCGTGGTCGTATTGTCGCTGTTCAGCAGTGGAGTATTACCTGGGGTATTATGATTTCGTAAGTATTTGATGATTTCAGACAAGAGCATTAGATCTCACCTTTATGCAGTTTCTGGATTCAGTACGGTTGTCAGTTCATTGAAAGCACTGCTGCTTTCCGTATTCCATGGGGTGTACAGGGTATCCCTGCAGTCGTCTTGTTCTGTGGCATGTGGTTCTTCCCCTTCTCCCCCAGATGGTTGGCCGATCATAACCGTATGGACGAGGCCATGAGAGTTCTTGCTGATATCCACGGTGATGGTGATGTCAACCACCCTCGCGTCCAACAGGTAAGATACTATTTACCAATTATCAACAAATCTGACACATCACTATAGGAAATTAAAGAAATCCAGGCTGTTATCGACTTTGACCAAAACGTTGCTTCCCACCGTTATGCTGATCTCCTCAAGCCTGGAATCCGGTACCGTGTCTTCCTTGGTGTCTGTCTTCAGATCTGGCAGCAGTTGACCGGCATGAACATCATCATGTTCTACGTCGTCTACCTTTTCCAGCAGGCTGGTATCGGAAGCGATCAGGAAGCCACACTCGTCTCATCTGGTATCTCTTACGTTGTTAATGTTGTCATGACTGTTCCTGCTATCCTTTTCGTTGACAAGTGGGGTCGTCGCCCTACCATGATTTTCGGTGCTCTTGCCATGTCCGCCTTCCTCTGGATTGTCGGTGGTGTCTTGAGCTCTGGTGAATGGTCCCTTAACGAAAAGGGCAAGTGGACTGTCGAGTTGAACAGCAAGCCCAAGGCCGATCTTGTTGTAGCTTGTATCTATCTCTTTGTCGCTTCCTTTGCCACCTCCTGGGGTCCTCTCGGATGGATTTACCCTGCCGAAATCTTCCCTATCCGCGTCCGTGCCAATGCCGTCTCTCTCTCCACTGCCTCCAACTGGCTCTTCAACTGGCTCCTCAGTTTCGTTGTCCCCATGTTGATGCAGCGTCTCCGTTTCGGTCTCTACATGCTCTTTGCCGGCTTCAACTTCTTGATGGCTATCCACATCTTCTTTGCTTACCCCGAGACCAAGGGCTTCACTGTAAGTTTTACAAAATTAGATGCTAAATTTTGGAACAGGTTATTAAATGACTTTAATTTTCTAGCTTGAAGAGATGGACATTGTATTCGAGCACAGCCCTCGCAAGAAAATTCCTCGCTCTGTTATCGAGAAGGAGTCTGCCGATCGTTTCCGTACCCCAAGCACCGGCTCGATCAACGAGAAGGAGATGATGGCTACCAACGATGTTTAAAAAGTCAATTCTTTTAAGCTGCATTCCCCTTTACCATTTTATCTATCCACTCTTCATTCCTAATTAGTTATTTATTTCATTGTCTCATGATTCTGAAGCATTAATTTTTATTCCTACCAAATATCAAATATATTTTATCTTTATAATATGAATGTGCGTTCTTTTTGACTTTATTATTATTACTATTATTAAAAAAAACCTTTTGCACACTATATGACACGACACTAAATATCAATCTGTTTTGTTATAAAACAATATGAACAAAGGCAAATAGAGCTGCTGTCAAACTAGAGTTTTCTTGCTAATTGATTTTTGGGTGTGTTGGGAAAAGTTTAAACCAAATATCTCTGGTGACACGTGTGTGCTATAAATTATCCATACGCACCAAGGAGCAAAGCATTGTTATAACCAAGCAAAGTATTGTTATATCCAATCAATGTTTGACAACTAGAAGAGCATTATAATCTGCTATAGGCATGGCTATTATGCGATTAGAATGTGTATGTACAAATCATTCAACCCAATTTTTTTTTTAAATAATAATAATAATAATATTCCAAGATTCTTTGCAGAAAATACAAAAGGTGTTTGTACATTTACCCCCCAAAAAGTACACCTGTAATTCCATATGCACTAAAAAGTACAACAATCTCATTTTGTAACCAGATAATGGGTGCAACTAAAAGTGTATTATTCAACTTGACC
This sequence comes from Phycomyces nitens, assembly GCA_022702545.1. Classification (NCBI taxonomy): domain Eukaryota; kingdom Fungi; phylum Mucoromycota; class Mucoromycetes; order Mucorales; family Phycomycetaceae; genus Phycomyces; species Phycomyces nitens. Next base: position 1,955,478 of record JAHRBC010000001.1, read on the forward strand.
CAACATGTCAATTATTGTTTACCCTTGGTGACATCTAGTTGAATCCGAAAATCTCCTGTGTAAATGGGTGGTCTCGGATTGTTTGTCTGATAAAGCATACTTTTACCCTATAGACCCTACCTTATTGGTAACAAGTCCACATGCGTCCCTAGTAATGGCGTAAGGTGTCTTTCAAATAGCCACGCAAAAGAGAAAGAGAGAAAGAGAGAGAGATGTAAAGGAGAAAGGGGACATGTTCGTATAAATAACCAGAAAAAATGTGGAATTTAATAAAGTCCATCTCCAACAACTCATTTATTTTCTTTACCAATTATGCACATACATTGTCTGGTTACAGCTCTGGCCATCACAGCTACCTTTTTGGTTCAGGCCGTTCCACTCCCGGCAAAAGCGTATAGCCAAAGTCTCCATAGACGCTCGGGCGTCACAGTAAAATCTTCGCCTCATATCCACCAAGAGTTCACAACCACAGATACTTCCACTGAGCCGTCTGATAAAAGTACAAAAGGCGAAGGGCATGGTGTTAATGTCACTACCGTTTCGTCCCCAGTAATTCACCAAGAGACCATATCCATCGACACAAACACCAATACAACCACCAAAACCACTTCAGATACCACAGTTTCGTCTCCAGTAACCGTAACCAAGACTGAGGATGGTCCAGAGGATGGAGCCAAAGAAGGTCCAAAGGAGCACACAAAGCGCTCAGACCACCATATCAAGACTACACCAAAGATTGACGAATCATCAACCTCTGTTGATACCTCCATAGGCTCAAAAGATAATGCCAACCCTGCTAGTGTGACGATATACAACTGTCCAGGAGCTAGAGAGGTGCTTATTACTTCTCATGCATATCCTCCTGCAAACCAACCTAGTCGGCCCAGATCAAATGGTCCATCAGTTAACCCTGCAGAATCTCATGATTTGGACTCTCCACAGAGTGTGACTCACTCGGCTTCCCCTGATACTTGATCTGATTAGACTTTATCCAAGAATATTTCATTTGAGATTTTAGTATATTAAAGCAAATGTCTAATCAGAAAACTTGGGATTTGTATTAAAAGCCGGGACATGATGTGGTATGTATAAAGCCATGGCCTTTACAGAAAATAATAATAACACATAATATTATCAAATGCCGCTTTTGTGGTACTCTGGTCAAAATTAAGGGAAAAAAGGGTACGAAATAAACCCTGGGTACACAACAATAAAGCAAGGGTTCTGTATATATGCTTATTATAATAATATCGCTTGCTTTTTAATAAAATATAAACATTTTCTTCTTCTTCAAAAGTAATAAGGTCTGGCCATACTTCTTCCAAGGAACCTTGTTACTGTTTTTAACAACAAACCAAGTACTATATAATAATATTGGTATGGAGTCTTGCTTATATAATTATGTCTAAGCACTATTACCATTTCAATTCTTCCAGTCTGTATTTTGCGGGTCCAATCTAAAAAAAATCACACGCACAAATCTGATCCCTTGGGGGGGAATCTTTTTTTAAAGAACGTCAAATCAGTCTTGTTGAACAAACTCAAGAGTGCTTAATAGTTTTATTGTCTTTATAAACAATGCCCATCAATAATCTTGTAAATTAAATAAATAAATAAAAAGGAATATTCTAAACTCTGGTAATTATATTTTCATATTATTATTATTTTTAAAAAAAGACTCGAGGTGGATCGTTGATCTTGCAATTACTGCATCAGACTAAATTCATCATCTGGGATTACTTGGATCCAGGACCTCATCTCTTGAATGTATTCTTGCATGTACATACATGCCTCATTATCACTAATATAACATATTACACATAGCTGGAGACCTTGGATATTATCAATGCACACTATACACATATAGTAATGCCCGGATAAGAAAACAAATTTAACAAACTCGTATTTTGTGGTATTCAGTATCATGGCAAAATATCAAAGTTGACTTTTAAATGTATTTTTTTTCCATACCTCTGTTTATACGAAGCATGCTACAAGTATATATTTACAATAAAGATCTCAACCAAAACTAGCGTTTCCCAACCGATATTTCAAGTCCGAGGAAATATGAATCAGAAACCAAGTTTATCAGACAATTATTTCCAGAGGTATAACTCTTAAAGATGTATGCTGAATACCAAGTCTTTAAATTTGCACCCCTTTGATAATAATATATTCTCAAATATAATTGCATGTGTCATTAAACTAATACAAACTTTCATTCCCGAGAACTATATACAGTTCTACAGTTCGATTGATTCACATTGGTGTTGATTCTAGAAATTGTCAATTTTTTTCTCTCTTGATGAACATTAGACGCATATCCTAAAAATAAAGTATGCTCAAAGACTTTGGTCTTCACTTGTAATGCATATACATATATTATGTGTGCAGAACAGTCTAAAGAATGTGATGGTTGGGATTCCAAAAGGACGTTATGATTATCAATTATAGATGTTGACCAGCCAAAAAGATATTTGTAGATAATTAAGGGAGGTTGAAGTAGTTAGGAGTAATTCTTTCAAAAAAAATATCGTCATAGATTAGAAATCGATTCTATTATGAATCAAGCAAGATCATCTTGCTGCTCATGCAATATGATGAATATAGGATCATTGATAGTCAATAAACCAAGAGTTCTTTGTGCCAACAGACGCACCACAGCTCAACTAAAGACATGCTCCTAGATTAACTGATAGTATTCGAGAACACGACTGTGGCTCCCATGCAGGCCCTACAATTCAAACAAAGGAGTGACATTTGTAGTAGTCTGGGAATATATGTATTTAGACATCACACTACTGTTGTCTAGTGAAGGATGTAGATCCCATGAGGCTTGTGTGCAGAAAAGTACATTGACAATTTTCATAGCACGAGCTTGTTTTTTTTTGAAGCGGGTTTGACTAAATGGTTTTCGATTGCCTAATAAACTGCACTTAATGATCCGGTACTATTGTAGTGAAATAATGTACGAATTAAACAAAAAGATGAGACTTTCTCTTTAAAACTCATACACAGCATTACTATGATAAAATGATAAGAAATGACATGGCGCTTAGTGCATAATCCGGATATAACCAATTATGAATTAATAAATGTGACCTATAGAAGGAAAGCGGCTTATATTAAGAGACCATAAACTATTATAAATTCAACATTGCCAAGCCCCCCTCAAATATAGTTTTATCATGATTCGGCTTTTTCTATAATGAACATAAATCAACATTTTTTTTGTTAAAGTAAAAGATAAAGTAGTTTGAGCTAAGAGAGCGAGACAGAGAGAATCTTTGACATTTGTTTAATACATCTATAACTTGTTTTTATTTCAATTGAAATTTCCATGTCTTGTCTGGACGGTTACAATTTGTTGAGTCCAAAATTATATGGATATTACAGTTTCTTTTTTTTTGTACTTTTTTTTTGAAGTACCTGTACAGCACCCAAAAAGAAAAGAAAAACAAAGTACAAGCTGTATTGGAATTCTTTTTGTGCGAAAGCTCTCTGTGTCCAAAGCTAATCACTTGATTCAGAACCAAGATCTAGTATCTGGAGAGCTTTGCTTTCTAGTTACTGTATAGCAATAATTGTCTTTTTATTATTAGTATTCTTGTATGCCAACCAGCTGTTTTCATCTTATTTTCACAAGTACTTGAATAAAAGTATATAGTTGTATATAAAGCCATTATTGCTGAGAATTTGGCTGCTGAGCATCTTTGGTAATCTATACTTTAAATAACTGGTTCCCAAAGGGCCCTTGTTCTCTAGAGTATGTAGTTGGATATAGATTGAATAGTGAAAAACAAAGAGAATTTATTACAAACCTTCTTTGTAGACATAAAATTTGCATTGTTTATATCGTTTATATATTTTATAAATAAGTAACCATAGATCCAACATGTAGAACAAAGTAGATAAAAAGTCCAAGTGGTAGCAATCCTAGATGCCACCAAATGTGCCTTGGTAAACCAACCTTTTTTTTAAAAAAAAATTAGAGCTACTTGGACAAAATAAACCGTTTCGATAGTAATTCTTACACCTGAATAAAACAGTGTTTATTTTGGGTGCTGTACCAGATCGAGAGTTCCAAAATTTATCAAAGAAAAGTTTGAGATTAATTAAAGAAAACTACGCAACTTTCACAATACAAACCATTTGGCTCGTAAGAATAGTATACATTAAAGAGTTTTAAATGATTTCAGGCAACGTAAAACTGTTGACAAGTCTAATGACAACAAGTATGTCGCTTCAAAAATAAATTGCCACAGTAATTTTGGCTAATAAAAGACAAAAAAAAGCATTCAAGATACCCAAGAGAACTTGAATATGACCATTCAAAAGGACCACCGCAACACACGGAAGTTTTAAGAACGCCTATTACTTTTATTAAACTTTAGAATTACTCCACAAGTTTAATGGTAGAGATCCAGATATCTCGAAAAAAATCTAAAAATTTATCGCTTAAATATGCCATGTCTTATATTGGTTGGAATATCACAAGTGCCAACGGAATAGATAAAGTTTTTTCTTTTAAAAGCCTCAAAACATTGGTCTTGACCTAATTTATACCCGAGAACTACCTTGACAAGAAAGTCTGATTAGGCAAATAATATCTTTTATGGTGTGCGTGATTTTTGGAGTATTCTGAAAAGGAAACTAATGTTTTTTAGGAACTTTTTAAAATTTGGTGTCAAGAATTCAGAGAATGTACTAGCTATATCCCTTGAAATCTGATTCTATATGTCTTGTATACATTTACAGATATATTGTCACCATCTTTTATAACTTTTTTTTTGGTTATTAAAGTTATATATAATTACTTGAAGATGTACTGTAAAACTGAGCAGGTTTTCTTTATTCTTGATGTAGTTTTGTATGCTATACTAACATGGTTTTTTTATATACTAACACTCCTAGCAGCAGAGTCTGATTTTGTACAAAACATGTCAAGTAACAATTTATTTCTATCCCATGGACATAATCTCAAAGGAAGATTGAGGAGAATAACCCAGTATATTGCACCAATGCAATCACCTCCTAACCCAACCTCCAATTGATCTTTTACCTTGTGGATCTTTCTGAGCACAGTGTTAGAGGTTAAAAAGAGATATACATGAGGAAAAAGGGAGGAGGAATTTAAAACATGTTTTTTTTCTCACTTTTAACAGCCAAACTTATAAAACTAGCAATTATTGATTCCTTTAAAGCCATTGACAACTTTGACAAGAAACATTAAACATGTATCTGTACAATTACTTGTGCCTTGTTTCCAATGAACTCCTTGTATATGCCCAAAATATATACTTGACAAAGCATGAGTACATTGTTCATCAGATCAGAATTTGGATATCTAAAGACGCGTAGTCTGGCCTTGTGGTAATTACGGAGTGTCTGTCTTGTGCAAAAGTTAAATTATGTTGAAAGGCGTATATTTAACCATTTTGCCTTTTCAAACTATGTACAGCAAAAACTAAACTGAATTATTGTTTGCTACGCACAGAGATCTGGAAGAAACATCATTCTAGGTGAATGGGCTAAGCTTTGAGAAGAGCAAAAAAAAATGGTCTGTACAAAAAGCCCTATTACAACAGAAACCTTGAGTAAGTTTATATTTATAAGAAAATGAACGAGTTTAATTTTTGAAGAGGTTCTTGTCCAATCTTTATTGGTTTTCTAAACCTTTTAGAGATTTTTAACATTACTTTGCAGAGAAAGTTTCCAAGATATTTTCTAGACTGAGATGCAAAGTCTTCAAGTCATTTAAATATAAACTATCGGATACCTCACTAACTCTAAATTCATTACTTTTCAATTGTTATCTCGTTTTGCAGTCTTATAAACCAACTATGGCTGCTCGTTTTTATTAAGTTTATGAGAATATAAAAATATATGGATATGAATAAAGATATTTTCGAGGGTAGATGTGGTTTCTCGCCAATTATTGGGATAAAAACATTATGCGTAATATCCTGGTCATTTTCAGATCATATCAGTATCTCAAGTACCAAACTTTTCTTTGATACATTTTGGAACTCTCGATCTGGTACAGCACCCAAAATAAACACTGTTTTATTCAAGTGTAAGAATTACTATCGAAACGGTTTATTTTGTCCAAGTAGCTCTAAAAATTTTTAAAAAAAAGGTTGGTTTACCAAGGCACATTTGGTGGCATCTAGGATTGCTACCACTTGGACTTTTTATCTACTTTGTTCTACATGTTGGATCTATGGTTACTTATTTATAAAATATATAAACGATATAAACAATGCAAATTTTATGTCTACAAAGAAGGTTTGTAATAAATTCTCTTTGTTTTTCACTATTCAATCTATATCCAACTACATACTCTAGAGAACAAGGGCCCTTTGGGAACCAGTTATTTAAAGTATAGATTACCAAAGATGCTCAGCAGCCAAATTCTCAGCAATAATGGCTTTATATACAGCTATATACTTTTATTCAAGTACTTGTGAAAATAAGATGAAAACAGCTGGTTGGCATACAAGAATACTAATAATAAAAAGACAATTATTGCTATACAGTAACTAGAAAGCAAAGCTCTCCAGATACTAGATCTTGGTTCTGAATCAAGTGATTAGCTTTGGACACACAGAGTTTTCGCACAACACCAAATTCAAATATAGTGACTTGTGCTTTTAAAGTGGGTGTGTCTATATTTGATATTGTTGAGAAACACTATTCTCGTAGCATCAGATCTATAGATATGATTCTACATGGATTACCAGCTCACTCTTTAAATACTATACAATCATATGACATGATTTCTAGACATAAAAACACAGCTTATTCTGGTGTCCATAAAGATCCACTCCTTATATCACATGGTATACAGGAAATTCTCTTGATCTGTGATAAGAGATGTTAAGTTTAGTGCAGTATTCTGCCATGTCTAACCATAGACTTTTGCCCTTTTTTAAAAAATATATAACTATTCTAAAAACACATTCATCAGTTGTTCCTGAGTGTAACAGATTTTTTTTAAAAAAAAATCGGGGAATTGATTTGAGTTTTCGAAAAGAATACTAACACTTCCTAGTACTATTTATACATTAAACAGGCCCCGAAATATATGACGATGATGGCAATAGTGATAGTAACAAGGCTCACTTTTATATACAATGATCTATATTTGAGTAGGCCAACAGACTCGTAAAAAAAAGTATGCGCAGTAAATCAAAAGTTCAAGTCATCTTGGATTTGTACCTGTGTATCTTGTAGTACAGATCCAGAAGAAGTCCATAGATGAAGAGGTTTAAAAACGGTTACTCACATTTCAATTTATACTATTTTAAAATGAACTCCAAATAAATAAATAAAATAAAAAAGAATGGTAGATGAAAAGACACTTGAAAATTGGCCGATGGATTACAAAGCTACAAGATGTTCTTTATTAAAATGTAATAAAAGAAAGTGGCAAGATATTTAACTAGGAAAATGAAAGTTTGAACATCGAGAGCAAGATAGAAGATGTGTATGTATATATAAAATAACTCTATTGTTTCTGCACCAACAAAGAAATGGAACTTCTTTTTTCCTTGGGTAGTCTATTATATTCTTATGAATGAGATTGAAGGGATACTAGACGAATAAGATGGCATTCATTCAAAAAAAAAGGCAGAATAAATGAAAAAGGGGGGCTTCTTGTTTAATGAGACTTTTTATAGACTCTCAGACCATCATCCTTGTGGTCTTTCTTCAATGCCAGGCCAATACGCTCGCCCTCGGAATCAAAGGTAGTATAAAAGGCGTTTGTAAAAGTAGTGCCAAGTACCCAGTCACGCTCCGAGTTACCACGGCTAAGACGTGTGGTGCAGTAGCCACAGCAATCGGTGGCGTTCTCTCTTTGGACCCAGTACTTTGCAGGCAGTTCAACAATGTGGTCTTCAAGAGTCAGCTTGAGAGTAGGGAGTTTATCAGCCTCACAGCAAACGAAGCGGTAGGTCTTGTCAGAGGCATGATATCTTCCACCAAAAGTGTCATGGAACTTGTCAGCTAAACAAGAAGTTTTGTTAATAAAACAATAGAAATTTTATATTATTATTATTATTACCTTGATGAGGAGGCATTACAATGAATTTGCTGGAAGTGCTAATGGAAGCAATGGCATTGGGCAACTGCTTCATGTTGAGTTCGTTATCAAAGTTGGCATCACGAATACAGACGTCCCAGCCATCTGCATATTCATCTCCAGTATTGGCAAGGGGAATATATTCAACTTCGCCGCTGATAGCTGAAGTATCGACACCACCTATTGAAATGAAATACAAAAATAAATATTCTGCAAGTTATTATGTGTTTGAGTAACTTACCAATAACAAGATAGCCTGCAACTTGTGTTTGTGGATGGTAGTTACGTTTGACAAATCCAAATCCGCCAGATACAACACCAGAGCTACTGCTAGATGAAGATGATGTAGCAGCATCAGAGGTGGTTGTGTTTGTGGCTGTATTAGTTGAACCATCGGTTGTAGTTGAACTACCGGTTGTGGTAGAACTATCGGTTGTGGTAGAATCTGTTGCAGTGCTTCCAGTTCCAGATTGACTAAAGCCATCGTCGCCGGTAGATGTAGTGTACATGCCAAACTGGGCACTTTCGACACCGTTGGCTTGTTGATAAGCATTAGGCACAAAGGCAGACGCAGGCAGAGAAGCATCGCGCTTGGAAAGTCCAGAAGATGAAGATGTGTGGAGTTTGGTGCTGTTGAAGTTGACGGAGCGTCCGAGGCCAAGATAGCCATCAAAGCCATCGCTGAATCCGCTCATACGGTAGGCTCCACCAAAAGGCATGTCGTGCACTGTCAGACCAGAGAATTCAAAAGTGTCGAGGTACACATGTGTATCCACACAGCTGTCGCCGTATTCAACCGAAAATTTCTCGCCCGTGGAGGTAACGGTGGAAGAACGTCTGGCGTAGTACGTACAGCGGTCCAAGCAATTCTCGGACTTGCAGCGGGAACCACGGACCCATGAATAACCTGTGGTAGTATCGAATGCCACGGTGAATTCTTGGGGAGGAGTGCCGATTTTAACTATTCCGGCAAGGGCACCGTTGTCTAGCTGGTAACCGGCTGCTTTGGTAATTCCGGACTGACCAGAAGTGCTGGTGCGACGGAACAATGGGATTTTGACTGGCGTCGGGTCTGCGGTGACGGAGAGCAGTAAGGGAGCAACGGCTGCGATAAAAAAGGCAGAATAGCGCATCTTATGGTTTGGATTTACTGTCTATCAAGTGCCAAAAATGGGTGAAAAAAGGGAGATTGCAGGTGCAATAAATGTGTAAAAAAGGGGTAAATCTAATTTCACAAGAATTTTTTCTTCTGATGCTGATATCAGAAAATAAACAAAGAGACTATTGTCAGATAGAGTCCAATGTTATCAAGGGATTGAAAAAGGGCTTTGTTGGAGGTGTGTATTGTCCTTTTGGTTCCCAAGATGTATGTCCAAAGGTCAAATGGAAGCCGAGAAAAGAGTGCAAGAAGAAAGAAAAAGGAGCGCACTCAGGGCAAAACCGAGGACTTATAAAAGGCTGAAAAAGTTGACTAAATGGATATGGCATACTTGTAACGGAGAGACAGAGGAGCCCCAAATATGGACATGCGAACATATATGTATATTTATATATTTATAATCTGTATACAAAAGAGGGATTTCGGATAACAAGACTACACAGTGTTGTATGGTGCCATTCACACCTTTTCCTTTGTATGAGCCATATTGCCCCATTGCCGACCTGATTTGCTTGCCCTTTACATGTAATAATCATAATAATAATTTTGATTTAATATCCGGTCCATTCAGCAGCAATAAACGGGGCTCTCGATCGAGTTCCCATGTTTTCCTCTGTGTCTAAAATAGACTCAAAAAACGCTAGCCACGCTCACTTGTTTTCCTTTTTTTATATATAAAGCACCAGTCACATTCTAGACTAATGTTAAGACAAGTTGCCCTCCGTACCTGGACGTTACACTAGCACTGGCCATTTTCTGAAAATAGACCTCTTTGTTGTTCTTTATTTGGAATCTTGGCAATATTTTTTTTGATCCTATAGTCCCTGGCGGCAGAGAAACAGCAGCTTATTTGTTATGATCCATTACGTACCATTATGTATGAAGCTAAATATATGACCATCTCAATTACAATTTGAGAGCAATTATTGTGCACTCGATAGCCAATTGCCATTTACTCTTAATATAGATCCCCTGCTCGTCTTCTGTCCATTAGACATGGGCTTTCTCCTTGGATCTCATTACTTTAGCACCGGTGGCGCACAAATTGGCCAAATTGCCTTTAATAGTTGGATATAAATCACCGCTCAGCAACTATTCCGTTTCCATGGTATGAATTTAGCCTAAACTGACAAATGTCAGATCTTCCATACCTACATATTCTTAAAAATAATAATAATTGTTTTTTTATTATTTATTTAGCCGTAGAGTCTTTTTTTATTTTTATTATTATTATTTTTTAAAAAAAAGCGTATATATATATATATTCAGCTCTATAGACACATTCTAATCGTATATCTCGATTTGTATTTAAACATAAACTTGATCTCGGAGTGTACTGCATTTGTAATACTAATTGCTAAATATTCAAGAACAATTTTGCATCAATAATACATATTTGCGATTACTGATGAAATACAAAGCAATTATGTAATTCAAAGTTCCAGATGCAAGCAATTGTACATAAAAACATCTTTTTATTATTATTATTATTATTATTATTATTTCGATACAATTCTGGTACGTATTCCTACAAGCCAAGACAACCCGCGGTTAAGAAAATGTGAATTCAAACTCTTTGAATTATATAAGAAACAGCATTCAGGAGGAGGTGATATTAAGGGCTATCTGTATCGAGATCATTTTATTGTTATTCCTAAAGCGTATCAATTATAACGATAAGCTAATAACAAACCCCTTGCTGTTAGTGACACCAAAGAAGGCTGAACCATAGTAGGACAGGATTCGAGTACGACCATTCTGACGTCTTAAATTACTCCGTCTGCAAAATCTTGGCTGACAGATACAACTATTATTTTATTGTCATTATGTAAGGGATTATTTTTGGGGTTTCTTTAATTGCAACCCGAGGCTACAAATATTTATAGGTTAGGATCACCAAAGCATACACTATATATTTGGATAATCTGCATAGCTTCAATTCAAACGGATTTGATTCATATTACCGCAAATGGCTTATTTATTAACTAATTAACATTTCTTAATTATTCATCTCGGCTGCGACAGCCATGCTGGATTTAATATTGAATTTGTATTATGTCTATCCTTTTTGCCATGGAAACAAAATAAAAATAAGAATACTGGATAATTAAACACTACTTGAATGCATGATCCAACCAAACAACATGATCTTTTTCTCTACAAACACTAAAGGTGGTGTGATAAAGTATCCAAGGGTCCTGGGTAACAGGCAATCAACAATCAGAGATACAAGTCACAGAACTATCCATTAATTGCAAGTTGATCAGGAATATGCTTAGAAGGTGTAAAGTCTTGGTGGGTCAAGCCAATCTGTATGTTGGGAATCTTACAAACTCTAGTTTAATTTAGCTTGGATAAACATTTAAATGATTAAACCAAAAAAAAAGTGTCAAACTCTGGGTCCAGGAATTGAGTCATAGCACATTGGATTGCTAGCCATTCATGAAAGCTCTCTTTTTTTTCGTTTCAGTTTCTGACCGACAGAGGAAATAAACTGAACCACATTTTCATACTTTATGTATTTGCTCGCACCTAATTCGTGGCTTGCTTTCTGCTATGTCGGTTAATGGTATATATATATTATTGGCATGTCCAGACCTTGTGGGCGAATATGGTAGTAAATGGCTTGTCTCAATGAGATTGATAATCTTGAACTCGTGCAATCGTTGGACAATATATCTAGGATGAGACCAACGATTCAAAAGCTGTTAAAGATCAAGGCGGCTGTTGATATCACTGCCAAAAAGCGCAAGGCTCATAATGTCTAATCAATACCCTGGGTGCGTGGCTGGATTCATAGTCTATGCCAAGGGAATAAGACCAAGATAAATAAATAGTATTTGCTTCAGCTCTAATACATTCCAAAACACATTATGGTATCCGCCAAGTAAGAGACTGATTTCATTCAGGCATGAAAGAGTGTGCTTAAAAAGCAAACTGTCATCTGTACGCATTTTATTGGGATCGCCTATACTTTTATTGAGCCATAATCACTTGTAATGTTTCCTCTTTTATATGAAAATGTATATTCATACCAACCTGCTGATATTGGAGAGTTACTCAAAATACTACTTTTATATCTGGAGATGCGAAATTGACCTTGATTGCTTTGTAACAGTGCTAGTCACCCATATACTGTTTCTAGAACTTTGTTCTCTGATAGCCATTTCCTTCTAGACCTCAAAATAAACGTAATTTGCAATAGCTTACCTGAAACTAAACTAAACTAAAATAAAAACACCATCCCATTGTGTGTGTGTTTTTGTAAAGAAGTCTATAATGGATTCACCACAAGGCCACTCTTTCTTTTTATTAATGCCCTCTGGATTAGATCCATGTAAGAATATTATTGACACTGTTGTTACATTGTACTATTTGGAGACTTGAGCTTGTGATAGATGATCCAATGTAATTGGTTTTATTATAAACGATAATACTTTGTTTCAGGAGAGTCAGTCTTTTTTGTCATGTTTCTCTTATTTCAAGATCTTTTGCTAAATATAGAAAACACGTTGCTTATTGTTTTACATCATATGGAGCTTGGAATCGTTGTATTTCAGATTGTTTCCAATACTTTCTTTGCGTCAATTGAAAAACTTATTGGTGTGAAACATATTAATACCCAGACATCCCGACATAAAATTTGCGTTTGATTTTTTACGTTTATGATTACCAAACTCAAAAAAAATTATACCTTTACCAGTCTGTAAAATGCAAAAGGTATTACCTAATGAGCAATACAATACAATACAATACAATACAAGGGGATGCAAGCCATATTACATTTAATGGAGGTAACAGTATAAAAGTCACTGGTTTCAAAAACCTAATAGACTAGCAATCAAACACTTTATGTAAACCGAGAATGATTGAATACAAACTGATTTTCAAGAAAATCAAACATTTTTTTTTAAAAAAATAATTATATTTAGACATGGAACCTCATTTTTAAGAGCTTGATTGCCTTGATATGCCATGCTCATCTCAAAGCTTATTTGTCATAGAACTAGTGCACAAGTGTGTATATATGGTTATAGCCTGCCTTGAAAATCAGTCATTTATAAAGAAACATTTGCTAAACTGTGCTTACCAACATTTTGGAATCTAAAGATTATTATAATTTGTCTATTATTTCGGATTTTAGCATTAAAACGGTGATCTACCGAATGTTGGTGGACCAAGAATAGCTAGACATAAACCAACCTATTTGGGCAGCAAGTTAAAGTGTACGCGTTATTGAGTCAACATGATTTGATACCAATCATTATTGTAACCAAATGGAGAAAATCGATAACTCAATATTCAGAATTACGGTTATAGTTCTTGCAAGTGCTACGAATAGTATTTCTTCTTCTTTAATATTTTGGCTTATTTCCAAAAAAGATTTGGATAATTATTAATGAATACGTATAATTTATTCATTTAAAGCAAGAAAACAAACGGAATATTATATAGTTTTCTAGTAATCAAATGCTTTATAAAAAGCTTCTTCTTCTTTATTATTATTATTAATGCAAGTGTAACTATGTTATTTGAATATACGATACCTTGGTAATGTAATCATAATAACAAACGTCTCGATTTCCAGATACCGTAATGTCAAAGGGCGGTTGTTTAAATGAAAAAGACGGCTTATAATTTATCAACTGATGGGGTTTTTTTTTGTCAGAGGATAAAGAGACTGGAATGTTTGAAAGGTAGATTGACAGATATTTTGCAGAGGATACAGAGAAACAGACTTGAGTTATTTTCATTACGTCTGAAATCACTTTCAAGACCTTTAATAGGTTATATATTCTATGAAATCCACATTCTAATCATTGCTTCAATTTCACATATTCATTCTAATCATATAAAACAGCCAAGAAGCTATTGGATACCTATTTTTGCAGACTAAGAATATAAAAAAGTGTCTTGCATAAAGGGTCTTGAGTTTTAGGGAAAAGACTTGTCTAATAAAAGCATATTTCTAACAAGGTCGACAAAACTGTAAATGGCCCAAGGTAATTCTGTCATAATTTTGGAAAAGACACTGTTAATAATAGTGCCTCACAACATGGATAAATAAATACTTTAGACTGAATTAAAATTATTGTTACTGATCCAAGAAGCATTTTTTTGTATTAGAGATAACGTTATTGGATTCAAGAACCATGTTGTAGGCTATTAATTCTAATCTCGTAAAGGCATATACTTTCAAAACAAAATTGTCCTGAATAGCTCCGATTAAATATGTCACGAATATTTTGCGTTTGTAGTGGGATACTTGAAAACTCAAAATGACTCGAGACTCTTTTAATTGATACATTTATTTGGCATTTATGGTCTGCAAATGTAATGGTTTTTGAGTATAGCCATAAATATATATGTTCTGGACCATTAATTGTACAGTAAGCAATGAGGTGTTTAGGTTGTAATTAGGCAATAGTTGTATACCTTTGGTTTCGCCGGATAAAACTACAAGCGCCGATTATATTTGAGAAATTTATATTTTATTGGTTGCTTTGACCGTTTCTTTTTGCCCATGGATTTTAGAAAAAGAATCTTATTGGACTAATGGCTTTGGTAATTGCAAGTTAGGCCGTGTTTTATAGCCATTAATTATCATCACTTTTCAATTTTGAATATTCAGCAGAGTTTTCTTTTAAACAAGCCAATTGAGGACTGTAGTAGACTAAATAGCAATTATTGAGACCAAGAGAGCTTGTTGCCATAGATGGCCATCACAAGCAACCCACACTGTATACACAAAATTAATGTCCGGGTTCGACGTCATTAGAATAATGTGTACCAAAGCGTAACTGTGGGTGAACGGCTCTCGAAAAAAATAAAGGGAGGCAGACCACAGGCACTTTATCCAAAAAGGATAGATATACATCTGTCATGGCAGGCATCACACAGGGTCTGGATCTGCTTAATCATACAAATTGAACTGCAGACACAATAGACTGACTCTTTGGAATTTAGACGAAGCTACAATTTATGATCGTCAGATTAGACTTTGGGGATTAGACGCTCAACAAAGGCAAGTGGCCTTGCGATTTATTATTCTTATTATTATATCAAATCTTGCTGAACTGAGAGATCAACAGGATCCAAAAGGCAAATGTTCTCGTAGCCGGAATACGTGCATTGAGTAATGAGGTCTGTAAGAATCTTGCTCTTGCAGGCGTTGGATCTATCACTCTATTGGATCACCGCTGTGTAGTAGAAGAGGACTTGGGAGCACAGTTTTTATTACGTGAGGATTCTGTTGGAAAGAACGTGAGTCTATCTGTTTATTTATCGATTACCGTACTCCAAGAAACTCATTGTGAATGTGGTCTAGTGTGCAGAGGAAACGGCTCCTAGAATAAAGATTTTGAACCCAAGAGTCAATGTCATTGTGGACCAAGAGGATATCAATGCCAAAAGTGACGCGTATTTCGAGACGTTTGATATTGTGTGTCTTATTGGAGCAGAATATGATCTGATGGTAAATGCTCCATAGACCAACAAGGGGATCTGGTGTGCTAAGATATACGATATAGAATAGAATAGATTGTGTGAGACGAAAGGTGGGCAAGCCATTCTATGCAGCCGATGCTTTTGGGTGGATAGGCTACATATTCTGTGATCTGAAAGAACATAGCTATGTAATGTAAGTAAGCCAAAAAAATATGCCTAGAAATTTTGACTTTCTTGCTTGTAGAGAGAAGCGCACCTGGGCTCCTGGTGTCAAACAGACCGAGGATCCAGACATTGTTCGATCCACAGAAACAGAATCTTACATAAGTCTGGCTACTTCCCTGTCGAAGAATTGGTCAAGCACACCTCCCAGGATTCTCAAGAAACGGGTGTCTCCTATTACATTTATGATTCAGAGTATGTATGATTGTGTTGAATTCACAAGTATCTTATCAAGTCAATTATAGTCCTACTCGAATTCCAGAGAAGAGTGAAGCGATCTCCCTATGAAAGCGAACTTTCAAGATTGATAGCCCAAAAAGCCGACCTTTTAAGAGAGATTGGTGTAGATGACCCCAGTCTGTTGAATGACATGTATCTTGGGTGAGTACTTTGTGGTCAAAAAGACAAGGAGGCTGATGCTGAATGGTTTGGTTATTTAGAGACATTGCCACATTGATCCATACAGAAATGGCTTCTGTATCAGCCATTGTAGGAGGGTTTCTGTCACAAGAGATACTCAAAGTACTTTCTGCAAAGGACCAGCCACTCCAGAATTGGTTCTACTATGATGGACGTGATGGTAAGACCCCCTTTATCAATGTCTTTAAAGAACAAACACATTTTTGGCTGAGTAGAGTCTGATCTGGTTCCCTTGATGTTGTGTTGTTGTAGGTTCGGGGCGTGTTCAACAGCACTAATGATGATAATGATAATAAAGAGATGGATATACTGGCTGTTTATTTTTGGCTACCAAAGCCACTTCTACCCATGGACTGATTCCTTTTCATATATATTCATTGATAGAATCATTTTTATTAAATATATATATATAAAAGACCGTTTCCCATTTTACATGTAGCGAGGTTCTAAATAAAAATAGTCACATTACTATCTTCGGACACTTTAAAAGCGTTGTCCGCACCTCATCCCCCTTTGTCCATCTTTATTTTCTTCTTTGCAGTATGGCTAGAACTAAACAAACAGCCCGTAAATCAACTGGAGGAAAGGCCCCCAGAAAGCAACTTGCCACCAAGGCTGCCAGAAAATCAGCCCCCACCACTGGTACGAATCCAACCTAATCTCAATTCAATCAACACTAATCACATTACTGTGCCACATAATCAGGTGGAGTCAAGAAGCCCCATCGTTATAAGCCCGGAACTGTAGCTCTCCGTGAGATCCGTAGATACCAGGTATCATTGATGTCCTGAAAGATTCCCATTGTTTCTTCAAGAGACCTTTTGCTTAAAAAAATGTTCATTTGGATAGAAATCTACAGAGCTCTTGATTCGCAAGCTGCCTTTCCAGGTAAGAAAAAGGAGAAGAGAGAGTTTGAGAAGGGCTCCCCTGTTGAAATTGCGACTGACGTATCACACTTGATAATAAAACAATTCGATATTTCAGCGTCTTGTCCGTGAAATTGCTCAGGATTTCAAGACCGACTTGCGCTTCCAATCTTCCGCCATTGGCGCATTGCAGGAGGCTGCTGAAGCCTACCTGGTCTCCCTCTTTGAAGGTAAATATATTTATATTTATTTATATAAAGAGTGTATGTCAGTGTAGGAAACTGACGCATACGTCATCTAGACACCAACTTGGCTGCCATCCATGCCAAGCGAGTCACCATTCAACCCAAGGATATTCAATTGGCTCGCCGCCTGCGTGGTGAGCGTTCTTAAAGGACATGTCTCTTTAATTCGCCATTTATAATTCGATATGCTTATGAATCGTGAGATTGTTTCAATAAAAAATATATAAACTGTTCTTCATTGTTACCTATACAAATCAATTGGAAATTAATATATATATATATATATATACACGCACATATATATATATATCACGTGTTGAATCACTGTTGCTTTGGACTCATGACGCACTCTTTGAATGGACATCTTGGCTGGGAGGATTTAATGTGGTCCCAGCGAGGCAATAGTCAAATCCACAGATCCATTGGATTTTACAGGTCACGAATATTTAGAATGTATTGATTTCTTTATTCACACAAGATGCTTGTTAAATTTGATGTTTTGGCACATTGGACAGATAGTTATTAATGCTGGATCTTTTGAAATTGAATGATACCTGGGTTTATTAATAGAGTCAAAGCAACAGCAATAATAAATGTTGGATCAATTACTGTCCCCATGTATAGAGCCCATGTATAAAGACAATACTCGACTAGACATTCTCGGCTTCAAGCTGGCAGAAATATAATGTTAAAAGCAACAGGATTGAATAATAATAATAATAATCATATAAACATCCATTTGCTTGTCGTTTCTCAACGCTTGGTCAAGAATAACTAACATTGACCTTTAAGCGATTAAAGACATATAAGTCCTCTAGTCTCTTTGTACAGGGTCTATTATAGACGCCCGCTGTTTCTCACAAGTACCGTATTGGCGAATCATTAATATTATATCAATAATCTTGACGACCATATTTCTCCAAATGTTTATTTATTTATATATATATATAGGTTTGTATGTTAAAAGTAAGAATCGACGCATGGGTCAGCATCGAGAAGCCTTTCATGAATGGCCCTCATTGCTGTAATAGAGTCAGACTCTTTGACAACACATGAAATGTTGATTTCAGAAGCACCTTGGGAAATCACCTCGATATTGATGTTTGCAGACGCAAGCGCAGAGAACATCTCGGCAGCAACTCCTACAGTATTCTTCATCTTCTTACCCACCAGAGACACAATGGCCATGTGGTTCTTCCTGTTCACCTAAAGGAGATCTGTGTTATCGATTGTAAAAGACAAAGTATCTCAAAATACCTTTCCAAGTCTGTTTAATTCCCCCAGGACCTTGTTGAGTAAATGCTCGGGTACATTGGAACCCATGACCAAGGACACATAGACTTCTGAGGTCGATATCAAGTCAATTACGATATTATGATCGTCCAAGACCGAAAAGATCTTGGCCAGAAATCCATGGCTGAGATTCTTCTTGTTAGAATGAATGTTGAGGACGCAGATGTTGTTCTTTACGGTTATAGCCGAAGGAGATTTTCGTGACAAGTCTGAATGATATCCATTCTTTGCCAGGAAAGAGGGAGATAGTGGTGGTGTGATGTGGCTACTTGGAATATTATTGGGTACATCTGGAAAGACGACCGTGCCTTGTCCCACCGGATTCTCTACGTTCTTTATTCTAATCGGAATACTAGATCTGATGACCTGGTCCATGGTAAAGGGATGTATGACTTCTGAGCCATAGTAAGTCAATTCGGCTGCTTCTTCAGGCGTAATTATTGTAAGAAGTCGCGCACTCTTTATCTTGCGAGGATCAGCAGTGAAAATACCATCGACCTCTTTCCAGATCTGCAATTCATGGGCATTTAAACCAACTGCCACCAAAGCAGCACATAGGTCTGTGTAGCCCCTTCCCACGGAAGCTAATAAGCTGCCAGGAACATTACCAAAGAAACCTAGTCATACGTCAAATAAGGCATACTATCATCAGAAATATTGGAGCAAAATAGAGGCCTCTATTGATATTACCTGTAATCACCGGTACCTTGTTGCCGCATCCATGGACAATACTAGCCATACGCTGACCAACATAATCATAGAATTCTTGATCAAGTACAATAAATTCACGATCGATAATATCGTTCAATACCACAAGCTCGCTGTCGATTCCCTTTAAAAGACATTAGATTCATTGTGGCCCCAACTCGTCTTCAATTATCCCTGCATCATAGCCTCCCATGGAATGTTCCTCTTAAATCACAATTTAATTATCTGAACTTTTTATTTTGTTTACCTTATCCTGCAGAACTGCAGCCACAACCATACAGGCCAGTTTCTCCCCCATTCCAGTCACAACATCTTTAGATCTTGGAGAAAGCTCACCCAGGATCTTTAAATGGCTTAAATACCGAGGCATACTATATGCACATATTATCTGTCTTACCTCTGTGGCCTGCAAAAAGGACACAAGATTGCTCATTTCTAGCTCTAGCTGATTCTCGAGCTGAAATAATATACGAGGCGTCTGAATGTTCTGCCGTGCCGTGTCCAAGTGGTCTTGTAAGATTTGCTTTACGATTGACAGGTACCGACCCTTGCCTTTTAATGCATATTCAGTGGCCTCCAAGAGTCTTGTGTACAGCAAAGCTTGTTATCACCAATTGCTTTTATCGGTCAAAACCCGACGATCTTGTGCCTTACCTGTTTGTTGTACCCATCTCCTTTGTTTCTCCACTACGGGCAGAACAAACGATGGCAACCCGTTTGGTCTTCAAATAGAACCTACAAATCAGCAAGAATTATGATGAGCACAATAGAATAAGAAATGTCAGAAATAGGTTTATGCAAAACGAGAAATTGGGTTGGTATTCTAATGATTCATTTTTGAATTCTTGTAACTCACGGCGTAATATCGGATGCAATGCTATCCAGGAACTTTCCAACGCTTGTTCCACCGTATTTTTGCACGACCCAAGGAAGATTTGGTTGATTGTTTATTAAAAGGGACATTGTGAACTATCAAAGACAAGCCAATATTTATTATTATTGTTATTATTTTGCTAATATAAGAAACTAGACTTACTAGACGATTACAAGATCAATATCAAAAAGATTTGGATCTTTTAAAGGAAATGGGACAATTGAAAAGTACGACATTTGCAATATCCTTGTTTTTTTGCCCCTTTTTATTAAAATCAAAAGAGATTCTAGGACTGCAGGTCCATAGCTTTACATCACAGATTAACATATTCCTCACATGAAACCCAATTCGTACAAGATTCCAGCTCTATACAATTATAAATTAGACTTGGTACCGTTATCTTTTTTTTCTTTCTCTTGTGATTGGATATCTTATTGGACAAGGCCAAGTGTGCACTCTTTGTAAGTATACGAAAACCCCTCTAGACAAAAAGCACGAATAAATACGACATTTGATCCTATGACAAGATCGAATACAATCTATACAGATTCATCAGACACTCTAATAGAAAAAAAAAGGTTTCCAAGCACAGATGCACAAACAAATGTAAATGACCTGCTTTCAATCTACTTTATTATCAAAATATTCTTATTTATTGTATATTCTTGATCTTCATCTTGGTCTGATTCCAACTCGACTACAGAATATTTATTGTGCTTTCTATATAAACTTTATTATTATTATTACAAAATAGGTCACCAAGAAAATGCACATTACACTCGAGAACCTAATTTTCTGTAGATGCCCATTACATACAAAAATAGCATTTTCTTGATAAAAGACGTAAACTTGAACTCTTGGTCAAACATTCTGTAGATTTTCTGATCTATAGAGTACACTAGATAGATTCCAAAAAAAAGAAGTAGTAGTAGTATTCATGACCAGGATATCCTTGTCAATTATATGTTGTAGAGTAAGAATTGTATACATTAAAAGGTAGCTTTGAATAGGCGTTTGCAAGGTTGAATTGTACATTTTAATACTCGATAGAATTGTAGGATTATAGGTAAAATCTACCTTGCAATCATGAACAATAGATTGCATGTGCAAAATATTCAGTCATATTGAGCCTAGTGAAAAGCAAGTTGGATTCTCTTTTACACTAGTCTGTATCGTCTAGCCATTAAAAACCAATATAGATTTATAATCTGTAAAAAAAAAGTTGCATAATCAATCGATATATCTTTGTATGGTAAAAAGGTATTCTTATGTTGACTGAAAAGCTTCAAAATATCGATTTATCTCGATACTAAGTTTAATGTGTTGTGTATTTTGTGATTTGTGATTTGGGAAACAAATGGCAAATATTCAGCTGTAAATGATATCAGACATGGTGGGTTTCTATACCATTAGTACCTAGATGATTGAAGCAAGGCTATTTATGCACGGTGCAGTTCAATTGTATACTATCAAAAGAGAGACTAGAATAGTGTACATGATGCATTTTCAGTTCAAACTTAATGGTGCTGGATTATATGGATAGACAGAAATCTCGAATTGTGCAAGCCATTTGTCAATTGGGCATCATAAATCGGTAATTCGTGGTTTTTATGATATGGACACAAAGGAGATGCCTGTAATTATTGTATCGAATCATAACACTATATATTGATACCACAAGATTCATATACAATATTCTTGGCAATTTAACCAAATAAGACTGTATCAATTGCTGGCAAGTCCACAGACGTCTTGGCCACCAACACTGCAGCTATCAAAAGCATGACTGATAACCATTGAAATGCACGCAATAGTCTTATTAAATGGAACATATAGTATGCTAATAAAACAAAAACTATAATATTTCCTCTTCATAATGCTGTACTCTTTTCTAGTGGCCTATAAAGTCAATTGGATCATATTCCAAGCATTTTTATGGGCAGCCCAAAAACTATCCGGCATGGATTCCTACTGCCTTTCTCAAAAGCAAGGAGAGTCACATAAACCCTGTAATGGCAGAGAAAGGGTATACAAGCCACGCCTTGTGCTCTCTTTTTTTTTGGTTGGAAATATGCAGTTCAAATGTTAATTGGAATCGTACGCAAAGGTTTACCGTCTCGTTTCCGAAACACATTCTCCGCAATGGCCGCATCATCAAAGGCAACCCCAGCAATGACCAGCGAACCTAAACTCAATAATCCAGAACCGAAAACTCCCGAAGAAGTAGACAGTAGACTTCTTCCAGTAGCAGACACTCCCAGTGGATGGCCAGAGCCACCAAAAAGAAAACCAAAGACTGGCAAAGAACGCAAGGAGCATTTTATGAAGAACCGGTCATGGAAAGCCACAGAGTCCAAACCAAAGTGGGAAGACAAGAAGGATGACAGACCGCCTCAGACCGGCGAAAAGGAGCCTCGACTGCCAAAGAAGAAGGTGGCTATGCTTATAGGCTTCAACGGCACTGGATATCAAGGAATGCAGTCGTATGTACCATTAGACCAAGTATTAAAGGCACGTAGGATAACATCATATTTCATAATTATCCTACAGAAACCCTGATGCCAAGTCTATCGAAGGTGATTTGTTTGATGTTCTCTGCAAAGTTGGTGCCGTATCAAAGGACAACTCAAATGATCCTGCCAAAGTAAGCCTACAGCCAATTATCAAAATACGCGCTAACCATTATACACAGGTCCAGTTGGTGCGCGCAGCACGTACAGATAAAGGAGTCCACGCTGCTGGGAATCTTGTTTCTCTAAAGTTAATCACCGAAGATCCTGATTTGGTGTCCAAGATCAACGAACTTCTTCCTGAACAAATTAGAGTGTGGGGTAAGATATATGGAGACACGGATAATGATAAAATCATATTTAATATTGGCGAAAATAAATGATATAGGCTACACCGAGACTTCGCGTTCGTTTCATGCCAAGAGCAGCTGTGATTCACGTACCTATGAGTACCTGCTCCCCTCTTATACTCTCATGCCACCTCACAAGAAAGATCTCAAGGATTGTCCTGGGGCTGAAGATGACAGAAAGCTGTTTGTAGACAATAGTTCAAAGGTGTATTATGTGTCTCGTAGTACACCTGAAGAAATGGAAATCAAGGATAAGTACCGAGTAGAGAAACACGTATTTGAAAAGTTTAGAGACTCTCTTGACATATTCAACGGAACACACAACTTTCACAACTATACTGTGGGACGTGGCTTCAGGGACAAGAGCTCCAATCGACATATGATGAACATTGAGGTAATAAGACAGCTGATGTACTGTGTTGTACCTAACTGTCTATGCAGGCATCCGATCCAATGTTGATCGAAGGCACAGAGTGGATTAGCGTAAAGCTCCATGGCCAGTCATTTATGCTTCATCAGATCAGAAAAATGATATGCAAGTACAATAGTGTCATTTACTCAACAAGTATTAATCTATGGGGGTAAATAGCAATGGCTGCAATGATTGCTCGTAGTGAAGCCCCCATCTCTTTGATCACAAAGTCATTTGAAGGAGAGAGGATCAACATACCAAAGGCACCCGCACTAGGCTTATTATTGGAAAGACCAGTTTATGATATCTATAACAAAAAGGCAACCAAGGCCAACGAACATGATATCTTGACAAAATCTCCTGAAGAAGCCAAGAATCGTGAATATATAGACTTTGATAAATACAAGGTAAGGCCAAAACAAGCTTTACATTGATACTTATTTGATTCCATAGAACGAAATCAAGGACTTTAAGGAAAAATGGATCTACAAAAAGATCTTTGAGACCGAAAAGACCGAAAGAGTGTAAGTATTCATACAAGTAGCGCGTATTATTATATCTAATGTACCATTTATTAGGTTTGATGACTACTTTATTCTCTTGGATTCTACTCCTGCAACTGATTATAACTACATTAACCCAGAGGGAGTTATTCCCGAGGAGTGTATCATTGTTACAAAGCACACATAACAAAATATTAAGCACCATAATTGCAAACAACTTGAAAGGATTGATCTCGAATGGAAGCCTCAACCTTCAACTCAACATCTCCAAAATGCATCTATAATAATAAAAAATACTAGTTAAAATAAAGTATTTTATTGATCCAAGGCTTACCTTGATGTTCAAGTCAATCTTATCTCCATTTCTTGCACCAGGCAGTTCAGGCATTGGGATCTGAAAGTCAAAGAGCTTCTCTACACCAGGCTCTTTTGTGTATCGAGGCTCGCTTTCATTACTAGAAACAAACATGGTGCAGACAGTATGGTGGGGGTATATAGTGGTATAATTGCGACTAAAAGGTTCGCCAGTGTCTAGAGATCGCTTTTGTTATTATCTCTTGTATTGGCCATAATTACAGAAACTTACTCAACGGCTCTCCTCTGCGTACATAGGTAGAGAATCGGTGATCGCAGCGATAAGTGCCATCTGGCTTGCGAATTCTGTATTCTATAGGGTCGACACCATCCACAAATGCATTTGTGATGTCGATACCATACCATACACGAGACACACGGGTCGAGACCTTGTTAGGATTCAATCCAAAGTAGACTGCACCACGACACACCGCCATCTCTAGAGACAATATAACGAAAGCCTTGTTTAAATATCCACATGGCCCATACTTTTAGATCATTTTACCTGGCCTGTTGGGCTTAATGACCAATATGCCTTCGGGTCTGAACTCTTGGTCAATTCGGTGATAGAGATAGTTGGAAGCACCAAATCCACCCACTGTGAAGATTGCCTTTAGATTTCTAGTCTCGCTCTTTTGCTGATGAATAAGTCCAATAACATCTCGAACAACAGGCTCAAACACCAATTGCTTCAATTCATCCACAGTAAACAAAAGTTGACCATCACTTAGGCCAATCTCAGGATTTGACTTTTGTACCAGCCCAAGACTCATCGGTAGTTGCAAACTATGATCCTCACTTCCATCAAATATTGGCTTTATCATATCTATACGGCAATTTGATCAATAACATTTCCACGGCTAGCTCTTTTGTTGTCTGGAAACACTTGCCTATAAAATGCTCCATCATACTGTCCATGGACTTTGCTGGTATATTGGTAACAACCTTTTTGAGCTTCATCTTCAATAGCTTCTTCATGTTTTTATCAATAAACATGGATCCACACGACTTTCCGACTCCCTTTGTACTCTCTCTGAATTTGCGGTTTCCATTTGCGTCCATCTTTACAGTGAATACGATAAGATCCACAGTTCCACCTTTATAAGCACATTAGCACACACTGAGCCCTGAGAATCTAAACTAATATTCATACCTCCAGCATCACAAATCATAAACTCATCACCATCATTCATATTAAACTGATCGCATGTATTCTCACAATAGATAGCGGCGGCCTCGGGTTCAGAGATTAGCATGAGTCGATCGTGCTCGTCATCTTTACTGATAATTCCAGAAAGAATGGCAGCCTCACGCATCTTTTGCTTGGCACCATCTGTCCACATTGCCGGGACCTAATAAAAAAAGGTATACAGAGTTATACATGGCCTATAGACCGACATCAAGACTTACGGTCAAGCAATACCGGTATCGGCCTCTGAGGGTCTGGGTGTAGCCTTTTTCCATCTCGGTTTGAACATTCTCATGAAACTTTCTCAGATAATCTTTTTTCGTGTGTGTGTTTAATAGAAAAATATATAGTAAGGCCAAAGTCTAGGCTCTGCTTTAATCTATCTTACCCGCAATGATTACAACTGGATCGAGATTTCCCGGTGGTTTCTTTAGAACACCTTCCAGCCCTTCGTCCAGATACAGCTTAAACTGCTGGAGCAATAGATACTTTTTTGTAAGGTTGGCCTTTGCACGTTCTCGACGAGCAGCACTTCCCCAAAAGGTGAGTTCCTTGATTGGATATTTTAATGACTAGGATTCAATACGCGTATGGATTGTATAGCAAACCTTGGTCTCGACATCGTACAACTGTAGGCAGAACACAGACCCCCCAAATAACAAAATGGTTAATAAGAGCAGATAGTACTACCCGAGGGGGGCTTTTATACATACGCTCATGGTTGGGACCTTTTGAAATATAAAGGTGTGAGTATACAATTATGGAGCGAATTAAACATACTTTTCCATAGTGATGGGCAGTCTGCTTGGGCCTATATGTCAATACGCTTGTTAGTTGGCTAGTTTGACCCGTGAGCTTATAAATCATACCATGATACGATATCGCAGACTTCGTTGTCTGAGGATATGATACTAAAGGCTGCACCAGAATAAGTTGTGCCTAGAAAATAAACGATTAGCTAATGGCGACATTGTTGTATAATGTACCAAAGTCAATTCCAACGACGACTCGGTAATCGTTAAAGCCAGGGTCGAAATCCATAATGAGGAAGAAGAGAGATGCATTTCTAAGCCATGTTTAAACCTATATATTTTTGTTTGTACGAGCCCATGCTTAGTTCAGTGTAACTAATGGGTTTGGATCAAATATATATATAAAAATATATATAGAGATCTAGAGACATGGTTGGAGACCAACCATTAAAATTGCATCTCTTTGATCGACTCCAATAGATACAAGTGTATATTTGGACCGTATGGTTTCCTTGAAAGAAGTCTATGGGTGCCATGGCTGATTGAGATTGCCTTTTTTGTCAATTAATTGTCCTACTCCTTCATTAATACATCTTTAAGATCAATATTCACACGATAAACAATGTTAATAAATAAGACATCAATCAATAACAATCGTTCAATTGAACTCCTTGCCACCAACCAATTCGATGCCACAGAATACCATCTTTCTTAATAATGACCCCAAATCAAAGCCAATGCGGGGTTGTAATCCCGGGTTGATTTTTGGTGACAGGACCTGAAAATATCGATTTAAAAATGATTAATTTGCCATGCTGTACGACGCCTATTCTCCAAATTCACTCTTCTTTGGTGGAAAAGACGAATGGTCGGTCAAGATAGAGAGTCACTCTTGAGAAAGGGTCTTTTTACACCAATCACACCTCCCAGACAATCTCTTCAACAGGCATGGAATGAAGAATACTCGGACTACAATGAACATGGAGTTCCATGCACACCATTGAGTCTTCATCGAGATCGTACTTTGACAAAGAAGCCACCAAGAACAGAAAGCAAGGTATACAAGGCCTCTTTTTTTTAAGAGACACACACACAGCATATATTCCCTTGACCAACTGAATGTTCTGTATTGTAGGCGACAGATAATAAAGGTTCGCTATTCTTTTCTTCTTCCTTTTGATCTCTACTACTGCATACATCTAAACATGGACTCTATTAGGTCTATATGAATCACCCATAGTCCATAAGAATCAAATGGCGTATTCACCAGCCTACAGCCATATCTCAACCCCAGATGTGATTCTCTCTGACGGCACTGATGATGCCAGCCCACTATTGCCAAACAGAACCCCTGCAAATCCATATCACTGGGAGGAATGTACAACTCCTCAATCGAGCTATAAATACCGTCGTACGGATCTTATCAGTCGATTGATGGAAGAAGACATGCGTCTAGAAAGAATAGAGCAAAGCATACATGCAATTGGGGAAATGGTATTTGAGTACATTGTCAATATTGGATATAAACGTCTTTATATATTCTAGGCCTCTAGCATCTCTAGGGAATCACACGAGGCAATGTCAGTCTTCAAGTGCACTCGGTCTACACCAACCAGAGACTTGCTGGCCACCAAGTCCAATACTGCCTTACCTGACCCTTTTCTGTCCCGTCCATTCTTGAACAACCAGACCAGCACAATGATGAATGTCCCAAACAAGGCACCAACCCCTCGTAATCTAAAAGTATTATTTCATTGTCGTCATTTCATTCTTTCCTGTACTAATCATGATTATAGTCAGAAACAAGGCCCAAACAGAGGGTAGATACAGAGTATAAAGATTTAAAGAGGTAAGTGTTGTATGTAAAGAAAATTATACTGTGGTTATTTTATTTTTTTCACAATTGATAAATGATATCCTTGTGGCCATGGTGATTTATTAGAAGAGTAGACAATATCTATATCAATGATTTACTATCTCGTCAATTAGCAAAACCTGGATCTATTAATCATGTTCCAATCATCAATCATTTGTACGCCAAAGTTGAATCACAAAACAAGCCTATCCATCAGCCATCATTCGATAGACATAAACCATCAGAGAGAAGGAATAGATTGAGAGATCATGGTCATCCATATAGGCGCCAAGTAGACAAAGAAGATCGTGCGCCAAATCAGATACGAACCCTGAAAGAAGAGTTGGATTTGGCCCAAGAAAGAGACTCCAAGATCAGGAAAGAAAAGGAGAATCAGGATATCAAAAAGAAGAGCTTTTATTTGGAAGAAAAAGAACACGGTCAATACAGACTCGATGAAGAAGATCCTATACTGGTTGATCTGCTAAGCACAGATATAGTCTGGAAGGATAATGTTGGGCACATTTCAGGCGACGAGTGGACGTTTACCGGAAAACACTATGTACTTTGTGAAAAATGATAGGCAGATTTACCTGCTTATTGTACCTTTTTTAAACAAAATATAATATGACTATATATGACTATATATATAATATCTTTAATTCTTAATAATAAATGCCAAATGTTCTCAGTAATGAATCGACTAGTAAGCATGTTTGCCATATTTTCCCCCTTTCTTTTTTGGTCAGCTTCAAGGTCTATTGTGGCTAAGTTAATCACTCTAAATAAATGGGATATTAACTTCCCGCTCTAATCTTATTGACCAGTTGGACAAAGCTTAATTGTCACCAAGTTTTGTTGCAGTCAAACTCAAATTAGAACAATACAAAGCATTGGATTAACTAGACAGACAAGTATAAAGAGGTATAGATACAATCATTAAAAGACAGTTTGCTTATGGGATTCATATACACCAGCATATTGATCAAGTAGGCTTACCAACAAAAAAAGCAATCATAGACACATCTGGGAGTTTTTTTTTTCCTGGTCTCTAGGCAACCGTGACAGTCAATACCTGGGTTTGAAATGGAGACTTACCTTCCTAAAGCGTAACAGAGAAAGAAAAAAGTTTTTTTTTGACAAGCGAGTTTGAGTTACAGGTTGCATCCACACCACATTTAATTCAACATGGTAGAGCATCGCCATCGCCCCGGATCGATGCACCAATCGAACAAGCCGTTCAAGTCGCGGCACTCGACCAAGAGCGCTCTTCGCGAGGTGAGCAAGGGAAAAGTGAACCGGACACCTGTCAAGCAAGCAGCCTCCAAGATCGTCTCAAAGGTCGATCGTCGCAATGCTGCCCGTACAATTCAACAATCCAAGCGAGAGGAAATCACCCGAGTCAATCGTCTGTTCGAAGGTCGTCATGGTGCACCAAAGATCGTCCCTGTTCTTCCTCTTTGTCCCGACAGCGATGTCGAGGGAGCCATTGCTGCCTTGTACAAGTCGCTTGGACAGACTGCTCCTTTGGTGGGCAATGAACCTTCTGTCCTGGACGTTGAGCGTTTCAAACAAAAGATTCAATTTGTCCCTCTCCGTCGCAACTTTATCGATGTCTTGGATGCCTTCAAGGTTGCTGATTTTGCCATTATTCTCTTGTCTGCAGAGGTAGAGGTCGATAAGTTTGGCATCAACTGTCTCTTGGGTATCCTCAACCAAGGCTTGGTCAATATTGTCCCGGTTGTTCAGGTAAGATGTTTTGAATATTTCCAAAATAATAATAATTGTGTATTAAAAAGAAAGAGGTTTTGTATTGTACCATTTGTAACATTAGCACATTGAAGCCTCTGCACCCAAGCTTCGTACCAATATCAAGAAATCCCTCTTGACCTTCACACGCCAATTCTTCCCCGAGGAAGAGCACCTTTTCTCCCTCGACACCGATAACGACTCTATGAACGTCATTCGCTACCTTACCTCCCAGCGCCCCAAAGCATTGACCTGGCGTGATCTCCACCCTTATATGCTTGCTGACGATGTCCAGTATGAAGCTACTTCAGAGGTATTAAAAAAAAGAATGAAAAAAAAAGGTTTTTTTTCTCTATTGTTGTTATTGCTGGATCGGTTGTCGTACAGTTGAACTATTGGCTAATATTGTGGTGGTTGTGTCAGGACAAGGGCGTACTCAAGGTTACTGGTTTTGCTCGCGGAAACCCCTTTAACGCCAACCGTCTTATTCATCTTCAGAACTTTGGCGATTTCCAATTGCAGCAAGTGAGTACTAATTACCGATATATACTTAAAAAAAATTGATAATGATAATAATAATTGACACTATATGCTTTAGATTACTACTTCGCCTTTGGCAGCAAGAGAACATGAGATGCAGGCCGATCCCAAGGTTGTCGATACCCCCAACCCTGCCGAACAAGATGATTTGGTAGCCGAGAACGAGCCTGATTTCATGGAAAACGAACAGACCTGGCCTACCGAGGAAGAATTGGCAGAGGCTGATGGTAATTATGATAGTAATCTTATATAGTTTTAAATAGTCTAGGCTAACAATGTGTATCTTAATTTCAGAACGTGTTCGTGCTTTGGGTCGTGGCCCTGATGGCGAAAAACTCAAAAAGAGAGTACCCAAGGGTACCTCTGCTTACCAGGCTGCCTGGATTCCTGATGATGAGAACGAGGACTACTCTGACTATGAAGAGGATGCCGATGACATGATGATGGACGATGGTGATGATGTCGACTCTGTTGGTGGCGGTGCATTTGATGAAAACGAGGACTATGAGGATATCGAATTGGAGGAGAAGAAGGCTGAGGATGATGAGCTTGATCTTGAAGAAGAAGAAAGACAGTACGCAGAGTACCTAAAGAGCCGTCAGGAAGAGTTCAAAGATCACTCTGAATTCCCTGACGAAATTGATACTCCTGCTCACTTGCCTGCTCGTGAGAGATTTGCCCGTTATCGCGGTCTCCAGTCGTTCCGTACTTCCCCCTGGGATCCCTATGAGAACTTGCCCATGGACTATGCTCGCATCTTCCAGTTTGAAAACTATAGCAGAACCAAGGCTAGAGTTGTCAGCCAGGCTATTGTTGGCAATGTCAAGCCTGGAACCCGCATTACACTCTGGATAAAGGATGTTCCCAGAGGTGCTTTTGGTAAGAGTTTTTGGCTAGGGCTGAATGGTCCGTAGGAAGACAGTACTGACACAATTTGGTGTTTTATAGAGGCCTTTGATAAGTCTCGCCCTTACATTGTATTTGGTCTTCTCCAATACGAGCACAAGACTTCATTGCTTAATATCCAGATCCAGCGTGATAATGCGTATGAGGAACCCGTACGATCAAAGGTAATGCTTAAAGGCTATGGACGAATCTGTAGTGTATTCTAATCTGAACAATAACAGGATCCCATGGTTATGCACCTGGGTTTCCGGAGGTACTTGGTCCGTCCCATCTACTCACAAAACAGCAACAAGGGAACCAACCATGTACACAAATACGAGCGTTTCTTGCGCATGGGTAAGCCTTCTGTGGCCACTGTGTATGGCCCTGTTGTATTTGGCAAGGTCCCATGCATGTTCTACAAGGAAACAGAGGATGTAAACGATCCAATTCTTGTGTCCACTGGCATGTTTATGAATACCGATGTCAAGCGTATTGTTGCCAAGCGTATTGTTCTCAGTGGACATCCTTTCAAGGTCAACAAGAAGTCTGCCGTCGTACGTTACATGTTCTTTAACCCAGGTAATGTGTAGTTGAAGTGAATGAAAAGCGAGTATTTTGAGATTTTTCTAATGTTTAATAATGCTACAGAGGATGTACATTGGTTCAAGCCAGTACAGCTGCAGACCAAGTACGGTCGTGTTGGTCATATCCGTGAATCTCTTGGTACCCACGGTTATATGAAGTGTATCTTTGATGGGCCACTTACACAGCAGGATACTGTGATGATGCCTCTCTACAAACGCATTTATCCCAAATGGAACACGGCTCTCTGGACAGGAGGTCTTGATAAGACCATCAAGGAGGCAGGTGAATCAAAGGCCATGGTCATTGATATGGATTAAAAATAAAAATAAAAATAAAAAAATAAACATTTTTAATTATAATTCTACAAAATCCTGTAATATATATATATATATATAGTTTCAATAGTTGACACGACATACTGACTATTATCATAATGAAAACAAAGAAAGCCAATCTTTACATATAGCAATGGCATTGAACAAAGGTGACACGGCCTTGTTGCAAAAGCCGACAAAGTCGTGCAAAAGTATGTGTGACGGTTGGTTACGACGTGTTTTTTTCTACTTGTACCTTTTTACCCCTCAGATTTTCTCCTTGTTATTCTTTCTGCATCAAATGGCTGCCCTTTTCCGTTCCTCAGTTACTGCAACCAAGTTTGCCAGAGTGAGCATCTCAATAGACCAGATTAGACAACCATGACAATCATGTCTTTTTCGATTCCTAAAAAATAATTGTATTTTTTTATAGTCATTCTCTGCCTCTGCTACTAGATCCAATCGTGAGTCTTCTTCTTTTTTTTTTGTAAGAAAAAAAAAGGTGGGTTCATTATTAACGCTTTTTGCATAGTCAACAAGATCCAGTTGATTGGAAGAATTGGCGCCGACCCTACCGTCTATGAAGTCAACGATACTACAAAGGTTATCAACTACACTGTTGCCACTTCCGAGACCCGACCTGACAAGGAGGGTACGTTTGTCTTTTAATCGAATAATGGCATTTGACACGTCATATTCGCGAGGAAACATTGATGGTTACTTGGGATAGATAATAATTTGATTGCCATTTAATAGGTAACTTGATCAAGCGTACACAATGGCATCGCGTTAGTTCCTGGAAGGGTTCGGAATGGATTATGGAAAAGGTTAAGAAGGGGTAGGTACAAGATAGTGTTTATGCTTGGTTCATAGACTGACGTCTATGGTAGTGATCTTGTCTACGTTGAGGGACAATTGCGTTACAGTGATTATACTGATCGTGAAGGTGTCCAGAGAACCAAGGCCGAGATTAACCAATGTAAGATTGTGAATGGTTTATCGAATGTTGTCTAACATAATATGTATATATAGCTACCCTCAAGATTCTCAGCCAGGGTCGCAACCATGGCGAAGAGAGCGAAGAGTAGAATTGGTTGTGTCTTGGTCGAGTATCCAAACAAGTTGTTCCATATTAAAGGCCTAGTGCCACTTTTGATAAATGAGTAACTGTGTGTGTGTGCATGTGTTTTTGGCTTGATATATATACATATGAAACTTTTGTGCATAGGTGTAATTCCAAAGGTCTCAGTGATTGACAGCCGAGTACAATATGTTGCTCTGACCAATAATATTGCCTCAAGATTTGTCTCACTGACTTTTAAAAGTAATCGAAAAAAAATTATTGTGACTTTGTTTTATTTGTGTATCCGCAAACAGGATCAAGTATAAAAAGGACAACAATCAAGCCTTTTTGGTTTTTTTTATTACTTCTTTTTCCTGTATTATCTAATAATATAATGCCTCTAATTCGTTGACCATGAATGTGTAAGTTGAACAATCTCCCTTTATAAATCTCTATATATTTCTTTTCCATCATACACGCATGTAAATGTGTGTAATATGAAGCAAAGCAGTGATGATAATACCAATTATCCTTGAGCAATTATTTTGGTCATCTGTTTTGGATGCCGGTTGCGATGTAGCTTTTATAAATGTCATAGTTACACTGAGTTTTGCTTCATTGTGATAAAAGAAGAAATACTAGAGATTTTGTATTGTTTGAATTGGAATTTCAACTAAACTCGCTTTTCTCATAGATTTCACAGTCATGGCCAATGAATTTATATATATAAATAAAAGAATAGTAATAATTTAATAATTTCAAAACAATAAAAAATTATAACTACTGTAATTTTGTGTAATTTCAACATTCTTATGAATCGTAAATTGTAAACTGTAAATTGTAAATCATAAATTGTAAATTGTAAATTGTAAATTGTAAACTTTAAATTGTAAATTCAACCAAGCCAAATTCCTTTGTATTTTTGTGGCGTGGCAAGGAATTCAACTTTTTTGTTGTTGTATTTATTGGTTGGCTTGCAAGGAATTCAACTGACGTCTTGCAGAGACTACCTTTTTGTTTATGACTGCACTACTTTATGACTTTTATAATGATACCTTGCTTGAATGGCCTCGGGATCGATCACTAATATACTTGTGATCTTTTGCATTAAATAATAATAGTATCTGATTAGATACATTACAGGTCGTGTACAAGTATTACAGCGCCTTTTTTTCTCTTTCTTTCTTTAAAAGAAAAAGTTTGTGCAGCAGAAAGTGTGGTCTGATTAATCTGTCTTGTGAGGGATATCGGCCCAAAATCGATGTTTGTAACAAGATCAAGATCCCCCCCTCCAATAGACATTTCTGTTACCTACAGTGTTTTCTCTATAAACAAGCTGGTACGACATTCTTGCAGACAACTTTGTGATACAAATAAGTTTGGATATACAAGGACATTTTATTTCCCATTGAATTTATTCATCAAGGAGACTATTCATTAATGATACAGAATTATGTAAATTTTTTCTTCTTTTTTTTAACAAAGATTTAACCCAAGAGAGGGCTGTTCTCGGCATCAGAGTCGTGACCGACAAGCTTGAAGACGTAGGGACGGGCAGGGTAGATAAAGGTGATGATGGCAGCACCAAGAGCGGTCCAGTGAATCCAAGGATCGGACTGGTTGGTGAAAATGGCAACAAGACCGAGTCCGATGACAAAGGCACCAGTAAGATCACCCTTGGTCTTCTTGTACTCAACGTAACCGACGGCAGTGGAGGTCAAGAAGAGGATGCCAAAGATGACAAGAATGCGGATAAAGACGGTGGGACCATCCTCCTTCAAGCCAGTGAAGGCCTGGAAAAGGTTGATGACAGCAGAGAAGACGATCCATCCGTGCCAGAGAGAGAAGGGAGCGTGGATGAAGAGCTTGTCATAGATGCTAGAGGTAGGGTAGTTCTTCTCGAGGTTGTAGAACACAAATGAGACCGAGGAAGCAGTAAGGAGAACAAAGATGAAACCGATGATAAAGTGACCAGATTTCTGTAGACAAAAAGGTTAGTATCACACATCTGTCTCACAGAAAACCAAATTACCAAGAGAGCGAGCCAGCCAGCACTGAGCAAGACTGAGATGACAAAGTGCCAGCCAACACCGTGGAGGGCAGCAGCATGAGCAGGCTCAAACCACTGGTAGATGACAAAACCACCGAGCAAGAAGTGGATGATGGTCCAGATAGAAGACACCCAGAAGGCTAGGTATGGGGTTAGTAAATGTCAAGAGATTCTTGGGTTACTTACAAGGAGTGATGTAAGTCAAGCCTTCGTGGGCAACCTCATCATCAGGAGGAGGAGCAACGACGCTGTAAACGGTGGCCGAGAGGAAGAAGAGGTAGACCAACACGTTGGCTACTCTCTGGAAGATATGCAACTTGGTCATGACAAAGAAGGATGATGGTAGGAAAAGAGAGCACATTTTGACTTGTTATATAGCTTGACGTGGAGAATGAAAATCCAAGAGATTATTGACTGGTGAGAAACGGGGCATCGGCGGTGCTACCCGAGTATAGTTCATGCTGATTTCATTGGAAACAAGCCATAGCCAGTCCTCTTGTTTCTATTAGTGTCTTGTATCACGCCTCCGTCTGTGCCTACTTTACAGCACCTGGTCCATTAAACATGCCATCAGGATCCCAGCACTGATCAAATCCTACATATTCCAAATGACTTGTGGTTCTTTTCAAGATTGTAAAAAAACTTGAACATAAAGGTGATCATGTAGCACAGAAAGTTCGGGTATGTGATATAAAATGGTGAAATAATCCCGGTTTATTTCATAGTCCCCAAGCTTCATTCGGGCATGTGGTAACCCTGACGTTTCATGTCTTTCTTGGCTATGGATATGTAGCAGTGCTTTCAGTGTAGAAGCGATTGTGATTCATTTTTTGTTATTATTATTATTATATATATATTTGATGGCATTTATCATGGAAATATAATAAGTATCTGGACAGTTCAAATGAATTCAGTACAACGGAAACGATCTGTCCCGTACAAAGCTGGGTATTTTATGCTTGCCGTGCCACACACCAAGCAGTTTACAAATCTATTGTATACATGATTTTTCATAATTTGAATTACAAAACCATCTTGATTCTTTTGCTCTATTTCTTTCCTTCTCTTTCACTTTTTATTTTATTTCTTACTTTCATTATTATTTCTTCTTCTTCTTCTTTCTCAACAGAATATATAAGTCTAGGGTATTGGTCATATTGATAATTATCCATGCTATTGACTCTCATTGTCATTTTCTATAGAATAAGCATTGTTTAAATATCTCAAATATATATATACATATATATATATATAATATTTTTTTTATATTAAAAATCCTCATTAGGCTAATATTTTCCCCCTGCCTTTTGCCCCTTGAGCCTGTGTTTGTGTTTGTGTTTGTGTGAAATTGTGGGCATTTAGACTGCAATATTTATATAATATACAAAAATGAATGGATTTAGAGAAACTTTATATACCTATATAAATAAAAAAGCTTGTTAAAATAAAAGAGAAAGAAATGGTCAAAATAGTTGGATATTCTAAACTGTGTATATTCCCTAGAAAAAATTGATTTGATTCCCATTTTACTCTTCTTCCTTCTTTTGCTTCTTTTGCTTCTTTCTTGTCAACGTCCAACAAGAATGACAACACTGCTACAAGACACCCTTCGAAAGGCTGATCTTGAACAGGTAAACTAGATGATATTATTATTATTATTATTATATTTAAATATAAATAAATGTTTATTTATTATTATTATTCGTTTGCTCATCTCTATTCATCAGTACTATCCAAGGTAACAACAAAACAGCCGCAATCATACCAAACCCAAGCATCCTTTATATATATATATATAAAATCTTGTCTTTTTCCAGTTTCTCTACCTATGGAATCACTCAACTCGAATCACTGGCTCAGGTAGAATATTAATCTAAAACATTCTGGAATCTCATCACATCTACAGCTGTCCATGCAAGACTATGGCAGTCTAGGCATAACGTCAATTTATGACCGAAAAAAGCTTTTCCAGGCAAGTCTACCCAGCCCTTTATGATTAAATACTGACAACAGCTATCATCATCATATTATTATTATTATTATTATTATAGCTTGTCCAAACACTTCGTCAGGAATTGCCCACACTTGAAAACGGCCTAGTGTCATCTCCAGCCACACCACCAACCTCTAATCCTCCTCCCACTGGCCTCAAGGCCCCACAGTCCTATCGTCGTCGGGTGGCAGAGAAACCGAGTGTGCTGCCGGAATTTGCTGGCCTGTCCATCAGGCGTGCTCCAGCTACACCTCCTGCAGCCCCACCTTCTGGTCAATCAAACACACCATCCTCACTGCCTGCCCCCCAGACACGCTCTCGGTCGCGCACTCTGCCAGATCAGGCCTCTCGACCTGAATTTATCAAAACCAAATCCAATTCTGCAGCCCCTGATCATCTCTATTCAAATCAAATGCAGGAGGACGAAGACGATGAAAACTCTGATGAGGAGAACAAGTGTGAGATCAGGCGAGGTTCGGGTCCCCTTTTGGATCCTTATGGTATTCCAGTTCATCGCAGAATGCAGCCCAGATCCCAGCTCAACAACAACTTTGTTACCTCCCAGAGCGACCTTAATCAAAAGATCCGTGTCTGTGTTCGTAAACGGCCATTGAATAAAAAGGAACTCGAGCGGTCCGAGAAAGACATTGCTCCCACAGCTGGTGCACGCAGTATCAATATTAATGAGCCAAAGTAAGCACCAAAGCCCATTGACGACGACAGTAGAGCTTACTCGTTTGTAGGATGAAGGTGGATTTGACACGGTATATTGAGCAGCACTGTTTTACATTTGACGACGTATTCGATTGCGATGCAGTAAACGAGCAGGTAACTATACATCTCAAGGCGTATGTGGGTTGTTTATGTTGCTTATGCTGCTTATGTTGCTTGGCTCTAGATCTATCAAAGAACAGCCCAGCCGTTGGTAAAGTACATCTTTGAAGGTGGAAGGGCAACCTGTTTTGCTTAGTAAGTGTCTCTTTCTCCCAATACATTGGCCAACAACATATATTTTTTTATTCTCTAGTGGACAGACTGGTTCTGGAAAGACATACACCATGCTTGATCCCAAACTCGGTCTCTATGTTCTTGCTGCCCGTGACGTCTTCTCACTCCTTCGTCAGCCACAGTATCAACACCTGACAGCCTGGATTGGGTTTTATGAAATATATCAAGGCCAGCTCTATGACCTGCTCAACAGTCGCAAAAAGCTATTTGCACGCGAGGATGGCAAACAAAACGTGGTTATTGTTGGCCTCAAGGAATATGTGATAAAGAATGTGGAAGATCTTATGCAAGTATTTGAGTATGGAAGTCAGGCCAGAAGTACCGGCAGCACCGGAGCAAACTCGGATTCCTCTCGCTCGCATGCCGTCCTCCAGATCCTACTCCGACCCGAGAAGAGTCGCAAGAAAATTGCCGGAAAATTGAGCTTTATTGACCTGGCAGGTAGTGAGAGAGGTGCAGACAGAGGTGATGCAGATGTCAAGACGAGGTGTGTTTTTATAAACATTGGGTATTATGAGCCAGTGACTAATACGTATATAAAGAATGGAAGGTGCAGAGATCAACAAGAGTCTTTTGGCACTCAAGGAGTGTATCCGTGCCCTTGATCAGGACAAGAGACACACTCCGTTTCGACAGAGCAAGCTTACACAGGTAACAATCAAGAGCGGGCCTAAAGAAGGTGGCTAACCCATGGTCTATAGGTGTTGAAGGATTCATTTGTAGGCAATTCACGCACCTGTATGATTGCAACCATATCGCCCAACCAAAGCAACAGCGAACACACCCTCAACACCCTACGCTATGCCGACAGAGTCAAAGAGCTAAAGGGAGAGCGAGACAGACGAGGAATGAGCGAGAGTGCGATTGAAGACTTTAGTCGTCCTACTGACGAGACTGATTTCGGAAACGAGGCATATCAAGACGAAGACAACGAGGGCGACTATATAGAGTCTGATGATCCTGAGCTCTACAACGATGGAGAGGACGACGATTTGTTTTTGGACGATGAATACTTTCCGAGTGATGGGGATGTCAATATCCTCGATGAAGAGCTTCCTCATGAAAATACCCACCATTATTACCCACCTGATGAGGCAGAGTCTCGTCAGTACAACAACTCTTCAAGAAGACAGCAGCAGGGCTACAATGATCGCATGGGAGGTCTGGCACAGATGCGATCAAAGCCATTGGTAGACCATGATCGTATCCAGAACAACCGGCACTCTAGTGATGCTCGGTTCGATCAGCGTGTTTCTTCTTCTCCAGAGACCCTTTATGATGAATCGTCTCGGAACAACATGATAAATAATAGCAGTGATAATCATCGCCAGACTGGACGAACACACATGTCTCGCGAGACATCTTCGCATTCGCTTCATCGCAGCCATTCGTCTGCTTCTCTTAATGACTTTGCCGTACCTCTCAAACCGGTCCCACCGCTGCCTGGGATTGATTTGGCTGACGAGAGAGTCCTCTTTGATCCGGGGGCTATTGATGATTTCATAAAGGTCCATCGAGCACAGATCAGAGAGGTTACAGAATGCTCAAAGCGAGAGACAAAACTGTTGGCCAATTTCTCATTGGGCATGTCAAGTCGTAAAGAATTGGACGAGAGTGGGTCAAGGAACTCGTTGATTGACGATCTCAAGACATCGAGCGAGTTTATTGACTATCTCGATAATCTTGACGAGGTGCTCGAGAGAAAGATGGCTGCCATTGAAGCCCTGCGCGATCGTATTCGTAGTGTACTTGGAGAAGAAGATTTCTAATATATATATATATATGATATATATATTATGTATACCTTATATCCCCTTCCCTTCCCTCCCACCCCCTTTTTTTTTCTTTTACATAGCTTTACCTATTATTATTATTATATCCATTTACCAACAAATCTCTACACCTATA
This sequence comes from Phycomyces nitens, assembly GCA_022702545.1. NCBI lineage: Eukaryota > Fungi > Mucoromycota > Mucoromycetes > Mucorales > Phycomycetaceae > Phycomyces > Phycomyces nitens. Next base: position 1,995,821 of record JAHRBC010000001.1, read on the forward strand.
TACATTTGGTTATTGCTATCAAGAGTTGTTATTTACATATATGCAAGTATATATTTTTATTGTATTTCTTAAATGAGATGCAGAGATGGAATGTAATATACAAGGCTTGAGTTAAAGAAGGAGGAATTCGGGTAAAGATGTATGATGGTGAAACTAAGAATCAAATTACTTGTATAGAGAGGGAATACTTTTTTTAAAAAAATGTGCGAGGGTTTTACTGAGGGACCATGACTGACTTGAGGGTCTCGTAGGTAGGGAAAAAGATACCACAGATACCAAACCACCAGAAGCTTCTTGGCATTGCACCAACAAAGAATGCTCGGCCAATGTTAACTGCTCTTTGGGCGGGTGTCTTGTGCTGGCTTACGACCCGGCTGATCATGGACTTTGCAACGTCTGTAACTGATGCCGACTGGCGGTTTGGAGTAGCACGTTGTGTGATCATACGAGTACGGAGCACATCCATGGGAGTTGTAAAGTATCCGGCCAAGAAGCCACTGATGCCGCCATACATGATACTTCTAAAGGTTGGAATGTCTGCCTCTAGTTCTTCAAATGGTGCATTGGCGACTACTGGATCGTAGGCTTTGCGAGGGGTCTGTAGCCAGTTGTCGCGAACAGATCTGTGATGAAATGCCTTGAAGTTCTCGTACGACACCAACAAGATTATCATAAAGGGAGAATCACGAGCAGCAATTGCCCAGAATCCCTTGAACAATCCACGAGGACCTTCTTCGATAATAGTCTGGCGTACAACAAATCCAGCAGTTGCACGTTCACCCTTTAGAATGTTGCTGTAATGGTCGGTCTGGAGTCTGAGAGAATGAGAGAATGAGGGTTTAGTTGACTAATTTTTTTTATATGGATATTGAGATATCGACTTACTTTGCAGTGATTACTTCTCGGGGAACTTTGATGACACTAGATGCCAGATCGCCAATGACTGCAGACAAGGCAGTGGCAGGTGTGTTTCCGAGCCAGGGAATCAGTTTGGTGTTTCCATTGTCTTTGGTAGGCAAGAGGTGTGATTTGCAGAATTCGTATGTGCTGAATCTAGCACCACCTTGGCCAGCAGCACCCAGAGCAGACACAAAGAAGCCTTTGCCTAGACTCTGGGCCGTCTGACGGGTGAAGAGGGTTTTCCAGCCGTTTAGAGGGTCGGCTTGGATTCGTGTCTTGATGGTATCGAGAGGGTGCATACATGAGTATGACAGAGAGAGACCGACTGCACCGGCAATGAAATGGTCTGCAAATAGAGAGAGAGAGAGAGAATATGGTGAGTATACAATGTTTATTATAATTGATGGTTTTTCTGTATTTAATTACATTTAAAGACTTGGGCCTGAGACAGAGATTGCTTTTGAGAAGACATATTGGAGCAAGTGTGGTTGATTAAAGACAGGATACGTAAATACAAACGTATTTATACAAAATGTACAAGAAAATGGCAGAGGTGAGTGGTGCGGGATGACTCAAGCGTTTGACCAATCATACAACATTAAACATGAAATGGATCTTGACGATCCCTTGCTCATTCTGTTCTTTACCCTGATTGGTCTAGACAACACAGAATTTTGGCATTGGACAGTCTGCACTTTACCATAAATCACCATGGCTTATTGCTTATGTGATCATCAATGAGCTATATCGCCATCACTCTAGATTGTTTAATCAATTTAAAGCTAAAATTTTTTTTTGCTATATTTTGAACATTCATTCATTCATTAATTTTTGTTGAAAGAATAGTGTAGATTTGTATGTGATTTGTATGTGAAACTGAATCAGTTTAACTTGATGGATAAATATTCCATTTTCCAGCTCAAAAAATAAGCAGCGACTTGTTTCAAAATCACTCTATAATGATGGTTTTACAGTGGCACCAGAGCCACTTGTAGTAGTTGATCTTGGCTAAATAGGATAAAAACGCCTTTTTTCTTTTTTTGACTCAGTCTCAATTCAATCTGTTTCAATATATTCGCTATTTACGCTTCAAAAGTTCATCCATCTTGGCATTTATTATATATCAAGTGTCCTTGGTTGGAGGCATTTCTGGTGCATCTGTAGAAATGGTATACTACGACTTACCTATCAAATACAAGGTCTTTTATAGATCTATACAATCTGGCCAATTGATCAATGTGCCAAAGATCCTAGTCAATGCTTGCTAGGTTATTTAGAGTGATTAATTAAAGGATGTATCCAGAATACAAGAACCTACAACGATGCCTTTTAGGACACCAGCCGATTTCTCAACCGGTAAAGAAATACTTGCAATATTGATTTTCCCCCCCTCACCAAACAATCTATAATTTCTCTTTTGACACGGTAATAAAGAATAGTACCAAAAGAATGCAGTTTGGAGGTAAAGTGGCCCGCTACAGTCCTGATCTCAGTCCAATTGAGAATATATATATATATGGGTAGCTTTGGAGGGATGGTGAGTGCCAAAAGACCTCTGCCAAAGAATCTCTCAAGGACCTAAAGCGTTTTATGAATATATAAAGTGGCATGTCATAACCACTTGTGCACTCTTCAATACCAAAAAAAATCGCTTGCAGGCTTCAAAATCAAAGAGAAAAAAAAAAGGTTGCATACAAAAATATTAGAATTTCTGCAATAATATATATATACTTTATAAACCAAAAGTTCATGCTCTTTCTTGTAGTATATTTTGATGTTGTTTATATTAAAGAGCGAAAGAAGAGAGATGATAGCATTTAGATATCTAACTTTTTGTTTGGTGCCATTATAAATCAAATGTGTGTGTGTGTGTCATTAACCAACCTAGGCGATTGTATGTGGTCCCAGCTCATTATTTCTCAACTGTTCGGTATCCTTTTGAGCAGGATGTGAAGGAAGCGTAAACATTTCCGTGTTTTCATTTGAGATGGTCTTTGGCAATACTCGACGACTATACAATAGATTGTCAGCCAAGTTGTCTTGTTATCCCCTAACCAAAGAAAAAAAGAAAGCTTACTCTGTGCCTTCGACTTGTTCAACCTGGCGCTTCTCTCCCAATTGACTCTACAGATTTCGTTTATAGATAGATTTACACTCTGTATCCCATGCACTCTTGTTCAAAATCTCCTTACCCACACATCATTTGAATCTTCAGAATCTGTCCGTTCAGTATATTCAAATGCCATGGACGCCGGACGTCTCTGGCCATTCGCAGACTCTACAAAAGACCGGCGAGTATCCTTTGGTCTGCTGTCTCTTGTGGTAAAGAATGGTTTTAATTTTGGTGAATACGGATAATTGGTGTTATTTTTGTTGCCTGATTCTTGCTCGGATATCAGGTTGTTATTGTTGGTGCTGGTGTTTGTGTTGGTGATTGAGTTTGTGGATGAGCTATTGAATGAACTGAGTGGATGCTGGCTAGAGACAATTGACAGGCTAGGTGATAATCCTGGCTGATCTTGGCTGGATACGCTTTGGAATAAGGATGGCTTTACGAATGAATCTCTGTTTGTTGAATCTTCCATTGTTATGTCTTCGTAGAATGACTGAGATCTGCTAATGATCGGCATGTACTTTAGCGCGGGAACATATTGATGGTTTGGCTGTTCTTCCAAAACTAGTTTCCATCCTCTCAATGTTGCTGGTCTGGGAAGTTCTGGAAACACGTAGGGTTGAGCGTCTTCTTGTGGCTGGGTGTGTAATGGTCGTTGAGTTGGAATAGTCTTCTTGTTACCAATCTCTGATCTTGATACGACTGGTACAAAGAGTGGATGAGGATTACGTTTGATGCCAGAGTTTAATGTATTTGGATCTGTGGATGATATGTTCTTTTGTTCCAGAAACTGGGATGATGCTGTCTTGAACATTGTTTCTCTTAATCTTTGAGTGTACAAGAGGTATTAATAATATAAATATAAATACAAATAAAAGAATTAATATTATTATTAATAATAATACTATTAATATTATTATTTCTTTTTCTTGAAAGCGTACAAGGTCAACTCTGTCTTTGAGTGTATAGAAAGAGCAAATCTTTTCTTTTTTTTTAACTTGATCTTCTTTCTCTTTTTTCTTTTTTTTATTTCTACTTCTTCTCAACAGTGGTAAAAATATGTGTCGGAGTGGATGATTTTGTTGCGTCACCTAGTCTGTTAAATGACGTAGAATTCACAATAAATAACAATATTTGTGTATATATATAAAAAGATTAATTAAATCATAAATAAATTACTAGTATCAACAGCAGTAGCTGTCTGATTAGATCCAGTGTCCAAAAAAGAAGAAAAAAGATGAATGCAAAGAGCAATTTACATTAATAATTATAATAAATCTAATAAATACCATCTTACAGACCATTATAACAATTTATCCCATTCAAGCATCTCTCTCTATATATATATTTATTGGTCAATGGGTTTTCCAATTGATCTTGAACAATCATGGCCACTCCAATAAATATATATGTGTGTATGAATTTGATTTTCAAGTGCGTATATTTTTTCGCATTTAAATCCTGACCTCTCTGCAAAAAGTAAATAGATAGATAAATTCATTATTTTAAAAAATCTGATCTAGCCAATCATATTCGCCAATGCTTTTTTATAGATAATTTATATATATGTCAACATATTTTTCATCCAATCATCTTTCTAGAGAATTGTACCTTTCTTGAATATTCCAAGAGGTCAAAAAGTCAAGCTGAAAATGAACTTGGAATCATTTATCTCTTCTTGTCAAACAGTTGAAATTCCCAGCACATGCTAAAGTTAAAAAAAAAGGTGTCGTTGTAATTCATGTTTACAAAGGTACTAATTATGGAGAATCCCAAATATACAGATACTGTGCCAATGTACTTCTTAGCCAGATATCCCATGGTTCTGGGTACAGAGGTACAAAAGAGATCTTTGTAACAGAAACAAAATGGCCTCGAACTCTCTGATCTGTAACATGTAAAGACAGATTTCAAGATATCAAAAGCCACGCATCTTTTCCAACAACCCTTTTTTTACCTTTTACCTTTTGCTTGCTTGTGCTAGGAGTGACAATGACACCTTCTTTAATCATCAGCATAAACACATGATTAAGTTTTTTCTGTTTATTGTCGATATTCACTGCTGAATTTAGGCAATTTTTAATGGAAACAATAACATTTGGTGCCTTTTTGAACATGTCGCCAAGGGTCTGCAAAGAAAAAGAACAAAGGGTATGGGAGAGTATGATTACTCTCTGATGATGGCTTGTAACCTTTTGAGGCCTTGTGTCTGAAACAAATCATACACAGCCTACCCGAGACAACTTGGCTATACAGCCATTATGTATCCCACACTCTGTAATAATACATGCTCTACTGCGCTTGGCATTAGATTCATATAATCAACTGTATTTGTCAAGGTTGGCACAAATAAAATGGACTGTAGAGAGGGGTTTTGTGACGTTTCAGATGAGGCGAAAAAAAAAATAAAGTCACGAGCGGGCTCATAAATATGACAAAAAATTACTTGCCATACTTGTCTCCAACAGCCACAAGGAGAAAGAAGTAAGTCAAGGGAGTAAGAAGAAGACGTCAGGTGGCTAATGTGCATCTAGCTGATGGCCGCCGAAAAGAAGAACAGCTTTGACGTCATAAAGACCTACCAGACATATCTCATAGACAATGTAAGCCAGATCGGGACAAGTATGATGACAGCAACTCATGGTGGACGATGCAGGAAGTGTCTACTCCTGTCGCGATCTTCAAGGCCCTGACCGAATTTGTTCGCCAAAGCACTGGTAAGGACTTTTGTATGGTGTTTGTGATGGTAGCTGATAAATTGGAATAAGCTCCTACCATGTCCGAGTTTATGCAGACCCTGGAAAATGCAGCAAGACTGATTCGAGAGGACTCTGCTACCAACGCCAGTTCGCGCCGTAGTGATGAGCGACCACGTAACCAGCACAAGGCTACGATTGCCACTCTGGCAGGCCTGGACCTCTTTATGAGATTTGTGACCAGAAACTCGCATGATTTCTCGGTAAGAAGGGTTGTATTGCGAATTGGCCAGGTACCTAATGGGCTAGAATTTCTTTTTTGGTGATAGCTTTCGGAAGAGGCCCGCAGTTTTGAAGACTTCAAGGGAAATCTCTTGTCCAGGGCCGCACTAATCCTTGACAAGGCATCGATGGCCCGCGAAAGGGCAGCCGAAGTAGGTGCTCAGTTTGTAAGAGACAATGCAGTCATTCTGGTGCAGGCCTATTCGCGTGTGATCATGAGTGTGCTTTATCATGCAGCAAATGTACAGAACAAACGATTCAAGGTCTATGTGGCCGAAGGAAGACCAAACAGCGATGGGTGGGTTTGTTTAAAGGGGGTTTTTATGGGTCGCCAGATCGATAACACCTTTGTTGTCTTGCAGAATCCAGGCCGTCGAGGCTCTGAGGGCAGCCGGTATTCCTTGCAGGGCCGTGCTGGACTCTGCAGTGGGATATATCATGGACAAGGTTGACATGGTGTTTGTGGGTGCCGAGGGTGTGGTGGAGAACGGAGGAGTGATCAACCAGGTAAGAATTGACAGACCCAGTTTTATTAGTCCTAGGTTGACTGACCCTGTAGTAGATTGGCACCTACCAAATTGCCCTAGTGGCCAATGCGCTGAGCAAGCCAGTGTATGCAGTTGCAGAGAGGTATGAGATTACACACTTCTTTAGTAGGATAATATGTCTAATGATTTTATAGTTACAAGTTTGTGCGTGTGTATCCACTCAACCAGTATGATCTTCCCTCTGAGACGCCTGATATTGTGAGCTTTGCATCTCGTCGCAAGTCCTTTAGTACTTCTGGACCGACTGGAGCAGAGGAGATTGCGGCCAGTAACCCTTCTGTAGACTACACTCCTCCCCAGTACCTCACCCTTCTTCTTACTGACCTTGGGGTCTTGACGCCTAGCGGAGTGAGTGACGAACTGATCAAGCTGTACTTGTAGCCCTCATGTGAACTTGCCGGCAAAGTAAGAAATATTTATATATATATATATAAATATATATATATATATAAAAATCAAAATTCACCAACCAATCCTATCCAATCCTGAGCTCTGTGCTCCCTGCCAAACCGCAAACAATCCGAAGTGAGAGTGTGAGCCACGCGCTTCCAAAATAAAATTATCGTCTACACACCTTTTTTCTCACTTTTCTTTCTCATGGCCATCTAATCTCCCTTTTTGTATTCAACAAGAAAAAGAATCTCTGCGCCTAGTCGCCCAAATAACCCCACCCCTTATATTTTATATTCTGGATACCCCTTCTCTTCTTGTCTTTATTATTATTTTACCCCTTTAGAAGAAGAAGAAGAAGAAGAAGAAGAAGACAATAATAATAATAATAATATTTACAGCTGCTCATCTTATACCTCACCACGTTCTTTGTTGTCCAAACCCCTCATCGTATTCCAACCAACCAAAAGATCCTCTCATCAATCAAAGCGTACTCAGAGGTAAACAACCCAGCCGCCATTAATGTCTCATTAAAACCCTCTTGCCAATTAGCATGACCAGCGCTGATGCAGACCCCCCAGAGGCTAGTCCTCCCACTGAACAAGAAGCAATGCTCGACGCTCTGTGTGTACTCGACCTCCCAGACATCAACACCCCCGCACTCTCGCACGAATCAAGTCTGGAGGAATTCCTAGACGGCTTTGACACCATGGCGACCGAGATGAACCGTTGGCTAGAAACAGCCCACCTGACCGTATTTACTATCGAACAGCAGGTCAAACAGGACATCGTCCATGATACACTCCGGCTAGAACAGACCATTGACGCTGTCCAACCATCGATTGAGTCCCTGGGCGATCTTGTGGAAGTGATGCAATTGAAACAAGACATTCCCGGCCTGATAGATCGGAAACGGGCCGTGCGCATATCAATAATCAAGCTACAGTCCGAATGGTCTGGTTTACAGCATTTCCTCTCCTCTGTCAAGAAGACGATCAAAGACAGCACGGATCGCAAAGGGCTTTTGTTGGACATGGAGAGAATCCTGCTCGAGGTCAGCGATCTCTCGACCCTCATATTCCAGTTTCAGGAGCACCGCCATGCCACCGCAGCTCTCAATCCACACGAACATGAACCTGAAGATGGTCTGATGAGTAGTTCGAGCAGTGTGTCCTCTAGCTCAGAACAGAGCCGCGACTACCTCCAACAGTCGCAACAACAACAGCAGCAGAGAGACGATGCTATTCTAAAAGAAATTGACAACAAGGTGATGCCGGTGTTCCATGAAGTAGAGCGAGTTTATGGACGAATGATGAACATCAGCAGCATCGATACTAATGGTGTCCTGTCGCGCAAACACCGGGTGGTGCAGGAGCGTTGGGAATCGCTGCGGTTAGAGATCGATGATCTAAAGTACGATTTGAAAGAAGACCACTGGCTGACCGTATTCAACAAGGTGGCTAATCAGGCCGAGGTCCTCATTCACAAACTAGAAAAGACGGTTGTCAACTGTTATGCAATGATCCGGCAGGCACGCGACTGGCAGGCAGCCCAGGCAGTGCTAACCATGCAGACCCAACCCACAAAGGGTATTCTCAAAACACCCAAAGACCAACAAGGCACTTCGGTCTCATCTACGTCCTCGTCCGGGTCGGCCAATGGACTCGTTCCGGTAGACTACAACAAGTTCCGGGCAGTCGAAAAGGCGTTTGAGTCTCGATTCAAGAACTCTTCCTCAATCAACCGAATGATGGCCTCTCTTGGAGATGGCATCTCAAAGCGGCCGAATCTCAATGCGGCTTTTGTTGAACGATATGAAGCAACCTTGAATCAGTGGAACCAACTGAAAATCACGATTGACGACCTCCGTTTGCGGGACCTTCCCGACACCGAGCGTCTGCTGATGTTCGAACGGCCGGTCAGTCCGGCTTGGTCGCGTTTCAGTGATCTCAGTGACAAGAGTCAGACGAGCTGGAAAGACACGCGGTATCGCAGCCCTGAGCCCAACCATACCGAGCTATTTGATTACCACCGTTCTGGTAGTGCGACCGAAGTGCGGTCCCGTAGTCCGTATTCCTATCTCTCCAAGCGCAACCCTTCGCCAACCTACCAGCCGCCCTATGAAGAGGTTCGGCGTGGTAGAAGTGCAACGCCCAATAGTGGCACTGGCCGAGATAGTGCCATGTGGCGCCTAGCCAACAGCAACCCCAGCCCTGTCTTTGGCCGGACCCAGCAGAGAACGGCCAGTCCGCTATCCCATGCTCGGGATCCTGCAATGCACCTTGCAGGCAGTGCACTCAGGCCAAGTGCATCAGACTCCTCGTCTGCAGGTAGTCCGGCCCGGAGACAGACCAAAAGTCCGGTCGGATCTCGGGTCAGTACTATTCCTAATTCTACTTCATTATGGCCCATTCCGAGCCCTACCAAGAGTAATCATAAGGATAGTCGACCAAGAAGTAGTTTAGACCAATATGAGCAGCAACAACAACAACATCATCAGAAACAGCAACAACAACGATTACAACAATTACAACAACAACAACATCATCAGCAGCAGCAACAGCAACAGCAACAACAGCAGCAACAAAGGCAACAGCAACAATTGCGACAACGACAGCAGCTGGAGCAACAGAAACAACAACAATTACAACAATTACAACAGCATCAACAACAACAACAGCATAAACAGCATCAACAGGAAGAAACGCCAGTGAGACGGGCAGGAACACCGTCAATGATTCCTCGCGCCAAGACCCCGCTGGGCGACCGGTCTGCGTCACCCTGCATGATTCCTCGGCCGCGGTCTTCAATGGCCCGGTACCCCTCCGGCCGCCCCGGACAAACACAAGTAGTATCCCCAGATCATTCGCCCACCCACAGCTCATACTTATCCGTGCCTGATAGCTCTTCCCCCGGCCTTCGTGTGCTGCACAAGAAGCACTCGATGCCGGCTTTAATGCAGCACAGCACAGGATTTCGCCAGCGACCACCAGCTCACAGCCGGTACTCATCGGACGAAGACGAAAGGCCAATGGAAATTGCCTTTAGAGATTACCCCTCCTACACACCCAACCTTAAAGACCCGCTTGATGTGGAGGTGGCTACGATAGTGAATGGCAGCCCAATTGCAATCAAATGCCAGCGAGGGCCTCATGGGGGTGGATACTACTTTGGAAACGAACTCAATCCCTCGCTGGGCGGTGGCAAGAAACTGTATACCTGCAAACTCATGAACTATGCTGACCGAGACCGGCGCAATGCAACTGGCAAGATGGCTCGCAACAAGGTGCTTGTGCGGGTCGGGGGTGGCTGGCAAGACCTCGAGATCTTTCTTCTCGAACATTCCAACCTGATGGCCAGCGACGTGGTCGTCCGGTCTTTTGTACATAATAACTCTAGTCGGTCAGTTTGGCGATGAAATATTTAAATAAATAAATTATAAAAGTGTGGTGAAGTGTTCAATGCACGTGAATCTAATCCGTAAGATACAAAGTGCGACGGGACATGTTTTAGGAATCCAAGTCCAACGGCGTTGGGATCGGCCCCTGTAAAAAAAATAAAAATAAAATAAAAAAATAAAACGGGACTGCTGTTGACGAATGGGATGACAAAGCGCGTTGGATGCCAAAATTGGGGGGACCAGATTTACCACATCTTCCCCCCCGCAGATTCCAAAACCTGCTGTTTATCTAAAGTGATCTTGTGACTCAAAAACGGCGTCCTACGTGACGCCCTTTCCCTATACTGCATAGCTGCGTTGAGTCACCGACGGTTTCAAATCTTGTCTGTCAGCCAGTAGATATAAAGCGTGTACTGGTCCTGGTCCTTCTTTCTCTTTTGCCTTTTTCCTTTCTACATAAAAAGGTGAGCATTAAGCACCATAGACGCCTCTAATCTTATCAATCACATCTATAGCTTACGATGCCACACGCCCGAGAGCACTCTGTCGAGACGATCAGACGAAACAGCGAGGTCATGGGAAACCTCAGGAAACTGATGGTTGTGAACCGTGGTGTAAGTCAAGAAAATTGTGAATTAATTACAAGGTTTGAGATATTGATCCATTTAACAGGAAATCGCCATTCGTGTCTTCCGTACTGCCCACGAGCTGTCTATGCGCACCGTCGCCATCTTCTCCCATGAGGACCGTTTGTCGATGCACCGCTACAAGGTAAGTCTTATTTTGTCGGTCTTGGAAGGAAGTGTGGAGAACTGGTATTAAGAGGCGCTCCATTTACGTTGCTAGGCCGACGAGTCCTACCAGATCGGCCAATTGGGCGAGTTTACCCCGGTCGCTGCTTACCTTGCCCAGGACGAGATTGTCCGCATTGCCAAGGAGCGTGGCGTGTCCATGATCCATCCCGGTTATGGTTTCTTGTCCGAAAACTCTGAGTTTGCCCGCAAGGTTGAGGCTGCTGGTATGACCTTTATCGGTCCCTCGCCCTCGGTCATTGAGAGTCTTGGTGACAAGACCAAGGCCCGTCAGATCGGTAGGTTTGCTAATCATCTCTGGGGATCCTAAATTTAACCTTTATTGTTTAGCCATGGACTGCAAGGTCCCTGTCGTTCCTGGTACCCCTGGACCTGTCGAGAAGTTTGGTGACGCCAAGGCCTTTATCCAAGAGTATGGCTTCCCCATTATCATCAAGGCTGCCATGGGTGGTGGTGGTCGTGGTATGCGTGTTGTCCGCGAGGAATCTGAACTCGAGGATGCCTTTAACCGTGCCCGCTCCGAGGCCCTCTCAGCCTTTGGTGACGGCACCGTCTTTATCGAGCGCTTCCTCGACAAGCCCCGTCACATCGAAGTCCAGCTTTTGGCCGATCGTGCTGGAAACGTCGTCCATCTGTTCGAGCGTGATTGCTCAGTCCAGCGCAGACATCAAAAGGTAGTCGAGATTGCCCCTGCAAAGAACCTCGACAATGCCTGTCGCGAGGCCATCCTCAACGATGCCATCAAGATCGCCAAGGCTGTCAAGTACAAGAACGCCGGTACTGCTGAATTCTTGGTCGACTCCCAGAACCGCCACTACTTTATCGAAATCAACCCCCGTATCCAGGTCGAGCACACCATTACCGAAGAGATCACTGGTATCGATATCGTTGCTGCCCAGATCCAGATTGCTGCCGGCGCTCTCTTGCCCCAGCTCGGTCTCACCCAGCAGCGTATCCGCCAGCGTGGATTTGCCATCCAGTGCCGTGTCACAACCGAGGACCCTGAGAAGAACTTCCAGCCTGATACTGGCAAGATCGAGGTCTACCGCTCCTCTGGAGGTAACGGTGTCCGTCTCGATGGCGGTGCTGGCTATGCTGGTGCCATCATCACTCCTCACTACGACTCTCTCTTGGTCAAGGTTACCTGCAGTGGTTCCACCTACGAAGTCGCCCGTCGCAAGATTGTCCGTGCTCTTGTCGAGTTCCGTATCCGTGGTGTAAAGACCAACATTCCCTTTTTGCAGCGTCTGTTGACCCACGATACCTTTATGACTGGAAACTGCTGGACCACCTTTATCGACGATACCCCCGATCTTTTCCGTCTTGTCCAGTACCAGAACCGTGCCCAGCGTCTGTTGGGTTACCTTGGTGATGTCGTTATCAACGGTTCCCAGGTTAAGGGTCAGGTTGGAGAACCTTCGTTCAAACAGGAGATCGAACTTCCCACCCTCAAGTCCAACAGCGGCAACAAGGTTGATGTTTCAGTTCCCCCTACCGAGGGCTGGCGTAAGATCATTGTCGAGGAGGGCCCCGAGGCATTTGCCAAGGCTGTCCGTGCCTACCCCGGTGTGTTGATTATGGACACCACCTGGAGAGATGCTCACCAGAGTTTGTTGGCCACCCGTGTCAGAACCGTCGGTAAGTTTCATGTATTTAAATGGTTTGGGTTGGGTTGGGTTTGGGGGGTATTCCATAAAGGCTAATCACTATCACAGATCTTCTCCGTGTCGCACCTGCTACATCTCATGCCCTCAGCAACGCCTTTGCTCTCGAGTGCTGGGGTGGTGCTACCTTTGATGTAGCCATGCGCTTCTTGTTTGAAGATCCCTGGGATCGTCTTATGCAGCTCCGTGCCGCTGTGCCCAACATTCCTTTCCAGATGTTGCTCCGTGGTGCCAACGCTGTAGGCTACACCTCTTATCCCGACAACGTCGTCTACGAGTTCTGCGACAAGGCTGTCAAGGCTGGTATGGATGTCTTCCGTATCTTTGACTCTCTCAACTATGTCGACAACATGAAGCTCGGTATCGATGCCGTCAAGAAGGCTGGTGGTGTTGTTGAGGCTACCATCTGCTACACCGGTGATGTGTCGAACCCCAAGAAGACCAAGTACGATATCCCTTACTACCTTGACCTCACCCAGCAGCTCGTCAACGAGGGTATCCACATCCTTTCCATCAAGGATATGGCCGGTCTCCTCAAGCCCGAGGCTGCCAAGCTCCTCGTCAGCAAGATCCGTGAGCGTTTCCCCGACCTTCCCATCCACGTCCACACCCACGACACCGCTGGTACTGGTGTCGCCTCTATGATGGCCGCTGCCGCTGCTGGTGCTGATATTGTCGATGTTGCCATTGACTCCATGTCTGGTATGACCTCCCAGCCCTCTATGGGTGCCATCGTTGCCGGTCTCGAGCAGACCCACCTTGGTACTGGTATCCGCATGGAGGACATCCAGGCCCTCAACTCCTACTGGGAGCAGTGCCGTCTCCTCTACTCTTGCTTCGAGGCCAATGTCAAGTCTGCCGATTCTGGTGTCTATGACCACGAGATGCCCGGTGGTCAATACACCAACCTCATGTTCCAGGCCCAGCAATTGGGTCTTGGTACCCAGTGGAAGCAGATCAAGAAGGCTTACCAGGAAGCCAACTTGTTGTGTGGTGACGTTGTCAAGGTTACTCCTTCCAGTAAGGTAGTCGGTGACTTTGCCCAGTTCATGGTCTCCAACAACCTTACCCCTGAAGAGGTCACCGAGCGTGCCGGCAGCCTTTCCTTCCCCACCTCTGTCGTAGAGTTCTTCCAGGGTTATCTTGGTCAACCTTATGGCGGTTTCCCCGAGCCCCTGCGCTCCAAGATTATCCGTGACTTGCCCCGTCTTGATGGCCGTCCCGGTGCCACCATGCCTGCCCTTGATCTCGTCAAGCTCAAGGCAGAGCTCACTGAGAAGTACGGCAAGAGCATCCGCGACTACGATGTCATCTCTGCCGCATTGTACCCCAAGGTCTTTGCCGAGTACCGTGATACAGTTGAGCAATACGGTGACCTTTCGGTTGTTCCTACCCGTTACTTCTTGGCCAAGCCTGAGATTGGTGAGGAGTTCCACGTTGAGATTGAGGAGGGTAAGACTCTTATCATCAAGTTGCTCGCTGTTGGCCCCATCAACAACACTGGCAAGCGTGATGTTTACTTTGAGCTCAACGGTGAGGCTCGTGTTGTTGGTATTTTGGACAAGAATGCTGGTAAGTTTTATAAAATGATTGAGAAAAAAAAAAGTACATTGCTTGACATGATATATATTGGTTTTTAAATAGCTGTCGAGTCCATCACTCGTGAGAAGGCCAACCTCGCCAACCCTGGTGATGTCCCTGCTCCCATGTCTGGTGTCGTCGTTGAGGTCAGAGCCAAGTCTGGTGCCGAGATCAAGGCCGGTGACCCCATCTGTGTCTTGAGTGCCATGAAGATGGAGACCATCGTGTCCGCACCTGTTGCTGGTCGCATTGAGTACGTTCCTATCCAGGAGGGTGACTCTCTCTCTTCGGGTGACCTCGTTGCCAGAATCGTCAAGGAAGCTTAAATATCATCACATTCTCTTCTTATTCTTCTTTTCTTTTTTTTTACTCTCTACTTTTTTTCCATTTACCACAAAATAATACAAATGGCAAAGGCTATAAAATGCACATTTATGCCACTCCAAAAAAAAAACATATATCTGGTCCCATTGTCTTGTGAGTTTGACGTTTTTGAAATCGACTTTCTCTTATAGTTGAATGAATAGGTAGATTATCTTTATTTCTATAAAGTGGATAAAAAATGAAGTATGAATGAATATTATACATAAAGTATAAAGACAGTAGTAGTAAAAAAAAAATAAGGGGGAGGGAGGGAAATTTTTCTGATGTATACAATGCTTTTTCTTCTCTCTAGTCTTCATGCAAGACTTCATGCTCATGAATCTCTTCTTCTTCGTGATGCACACGCTCGAGAATTCGTTCTACTTCAGCGTCCCAGTTAATGACACGCAAAAAGACCATTTCGCCCAATGCAGCGATAAACAGGGCCAAAGAAAGACCGGTCCATAGACCCTTCAGTCTCCAGCCGATACTAAAGGTCAAGAATGCACCGATAGGCAGAGCAATAACATAGTAAGAAAACAGGTTGATCCATGCAGCCACCTTTTGGCGTCCCAGACCACGAATAACGCCACCACAAACACCAGAAAGTCCGTCTGCAAGCTGGAAAAAGGCGCAGAATGGCAGGATACTTGCTACAAGCGCAACAACCTCGGGGTCAGAAGTAAACATGTATCCAAAGTGCTTGCGAGTGGCCATGAAAAAGAAGGAGTTGATAGAGGCAAATGCAACGGCAAAGACCATAGCCATTTTGGATGCCATTTTTGCCTTTTGAGCATTACCCTCTCCGAGTGCATTACCAACACGGTTGGACGCAGCAATAGATATACCATAAGGGATCGTGTACGCAGCCGATCCAGAAGTGAGTACAATGGACTGTGCAGCCAAATCAACCGTTCCAAGATAAGAGGCTATAATCAAAAATAAGCAGGTATTTTTTTCAGTTTAAGCCCAGAAAGGTTACTCAAGATCTAATCAAATTATGTTTATAGATAAACCCTTACCAGCCAAAGCAGCCAACTCGAATGCCCACCATTCACTGCAGACCATGAGGACGCCAGGAATTGCCAATCGCAAAAATGGCCACCATCCAGTCAAGCACTCCCGGGTCCAACCACCCCAGGCCTCATTCGCCTTTGAGAACCATCTGATATAGCCAAGGAGGAGCAAGAGCATGATCCAATAACTTACGCTGGTGGCCAGAGGGGCACCAATGAATCCGAAATTGAAAGGCTCTTGGTATACAAACATATAGTTCATGGCAAGGTTGAGAGGGGCAGCGATAAAAAGCACATAGGTCGATGCTCGCATGATTCCTTGGGCCTGCAAGAACTTTTTGACTGCCTCAAAGGCAATGAAAGCAGGCGCACCAATGATAAGAACACGCAGAAACATGCCTGGATATAGCAAAAAGGCACATGGAGTTTAATATGTTGACTGTATATTTGTAATGTTGATTTTACCTGCATGCAGAGCTAATTCCTCTTCTTGGCCGAGTGCAAGTAGGATGCGGGTCGCATTCCACCAGATGATGGCAATAGGAATAAATAACATGGCAAGGATGATCAATGCTCTCTGGAGGTGGACACCAAGAAGCTTCTTATCGTGAGCTCCAGTCCATGCCTGAGAACACAATGTGTCAAGGGCAGTTGCTGTGCCAAATGCCACACTCCATGCGGATACACTGGCAAACATGCTGGCCAACGCAGACGCAGCCAATTGTGTAGGACCCTACGAAAAAGATTTGTAAGCCAATCCAAAACGATGTATTGCAAAGGCTTGTTATGTGAAGTTTAGCTTACCAAATGGCCAAGTGTGAAAATGCTGGCCATCTGAAGAGAGTTTTGGAGCAGGTAGGTGCCTACGATGGGCAGACTGTTGGTAAGAAGCCACCAGAACTCTGATTTTGGAGTGACTTCAGTTTCGAGTTTCTTGGGCAGCAGAGAAGTATGCTCAGTTGGGGTAGAGGAGATTGATGATCTGGTTGAGCCAGCCTCATTGGCTTCTTGCGGATATGCACTTGAGCCCATCTTCCAAGAATACTCGTAAAAAGGGGGGACCGACGAAGAAGAGATGGAAAGAAAGTCGGGGCAATGAATAGGAATAAAGGGGGGGCACAAGATGAGTCGCCATGACACTTAAAAATTTTGGCGTTACACAAACTCCGACTATAACCAATAGAAATCCCCCATTCGTTCGCACGATTGCCAACTTTATAAGCAACTGTTTTTTACTGCAAGGGCGGACATCAACCGCCTTCAATTGCAAGCATTGCAGCCCTTGCGCACGTCCCGTTCTTTTGGTAGGGCTAGAGGGGCCAATGGTAGCTGTGTAACCGATTTGGTCAGTTATGGAACAGACAATATGAAAAAAAAAACAGATTGGAATTTCTCAAGAGACATGGAAATTGTCATAGTCATAGTCATTGAAAAAAGAAGAAGAAGAAGGGATTCTGAAAGTCAGAATTTGACTGCACATTTGTGCAGGGTTGGAATCAAAATGTCCTCCCTTTTATACAAGATTCTGGCTGTGTTTATTTGGATCGGTTTTTGATCAAAATATCATGGTCAATCCCGGAATACAAACTATTTGGTTCCCTTTTTTTAAAATGGCAAATGTATATAAAGGGAAACTTTAATGATTATGATTCATTCCAAGAACCGCCACCAGTCAAAAAGAAGAAGAAGTACAAAGGGAAACAATATGAGATTTCCGAAATCGACTGCGCTTCAAAAAAAAAACGACAACCTCTTCACAGATCTCTCTTAATCTCCCTGTCAAAAAGGCTAATATTAATTTAACACAATTAGCGCCGCAACGAGTTTAGAAAGATGGACAAAGGAATAACCTGATGAGTGGTTCATTTGGTTGTAGTCCACTTCAATTTGAGTTTAATTTGAAGGGTTGTGAGTGATATGATATGGCCTGTCAATCGATCAATTTAAGACGCAAATTATTAGTATAAACATTCAAAGGATATACGTTTATACCATCTCCCCCCAGATTAACCATGTCGGATTAGAAACATGGACGAGATGATCCATGCCAAATCAAAAAGAAAAATAGGAAATTCCAATGGCATATTAATATATATATAAATATATATATTAATACGCAAATGGGAGTGGATCTGTGTAATTAAATCAAGGTTTGGAATCTAATTATCTGTACAAGATATCTCAATTAAAATTAATTTTAATGGCTCATTGTTCTTTATGGCGAGTTTAATGGACCTGCGAGTCCTCAATTGGATAATGACATTTAGTACCACTCTACATGTTCCATTTGCTACAGATATTCCTAAAGAATATTCAATATTTTTGTAGTTTATGCAATTAACAGATCAATTCTCATTTGTTTCTTGTAAAAGGATCGTTTCAATGTAGTCTATTTTGACCAATACATGCATTTTTGGAACAAATACTAGGCAGACACAATGTCCATGATACCTATATAAAAAGAAACACGACTTCATTTGAATTCGACAAGCCATAAACATTAGTTGCTTATAGTATTTAATTAAAATACTCTAGTGTGATACAGTAGCTTATGCCATTCTCAAGGCCTCCGGAGATAGATAATCTGATCTGGACGTATAAATACAAACCAAGATGTATCTCCGGGCATGTTGGTCTGTATAGCCATCTATTCTAGAGGAAATTGTTGAATATTCAACATCAACAAATCTAATATCTGATAGGTTTAGATTTTGTACCCACTACTTCTCTTAAATGGTGGGCGGGAAATTGGGTAAGAATATAAGCCACACCAGTGTCAAAATATTACCCATGACAGGATCCCACACCTGGTATTGGGAAAATGATATAATATTATTAATGGCCTACTTCTTTTTTGTTTGTAATACTTGAAAATCTGGAATCTCATGAAACTAGATTACCCTCGAAATACCAAGAATTGAATGATCTTTTCTTAAAAAATAGAATGATATTTGTTTTCCCTTGTCAAGCCTACAGACAAATCGTTTTAGAATGTAAAGATTGTATATTGCTAGAATATCTAATATCATTTATACCAAATAAATACAAAAAACCAATTCAACCAACATCTTATATTTGCTGATAACAAAGACTATGAAACCATGTTGTGGTGCAACAAAAAAGAAGAAGATACTTGTTTCATGGCACCAGACAGGATCCTGTAAATGTACCAAGAATCATGGGTCTGAACCATCAAATATACGTAGGAAGCGTAACTATAAGCTTGGGATTCCCATATTGTTTCTATAATATGTTTGTACCGCAATAACGGTATTCAACAAGACTTTTTCCAGCCAACAAGTACGTACTTTCCATGTCATCTTGCCTTTATTTTTTTTAAAAATAATAATAATACTTGGTCTGTAGGTGGTTTCCCATCATCTGAATTATCTTTACCCATGTGCTATCATTTTTTTACTGGTACACAGCTTACGGTAGTAGCCGAGAATTGTACGTCTATCCCTCTTTACCTAACCTATCTGTACTTGATACCGCAATATGCAGAGCTGTTTATAAGTTACTCGTGTTTCCATTTATAAAACTCAAGATAAACTGGAAAATTGCCACATAATTCCAAAATACATCTTGGGGTGTCGGGTCTTACATTTTGGTGCCCTGAATCTTTACGTTCCAGAGGTACACCAATGTTATCTATTAATATTTGGCAGATAATGATTCTTATTTCCATTAGATATCATGATTTATCCTTATGATATTTATTCGAGTATGTAAATGTCTATCTTGTAAATTTGGTACAGATATTACCTGGCAGTCTTGATCCAAGAAATACTTGCCAGACTCCCGGACTGTTTAGATGAGATTAGACTCTTTGTTAGCTTGGTATTATTATACCCTTTTTTAATTGAGACCAGAAATTTGTTTTCAGTCGTTGGATGTACCTTTTTTTTAAAATATCTCTTGAATTTTATTCCAATACTGAAAATACACAGGTACATTATCAACAATCTTGATTTGTACTTTTGATCATCTTTCTAGGTTTCTGGCCTTATAGAATCAACTACATGGGCTTGATCTTGAATATTTCGGGTTAACCATCTTACATTCGACCTGTTTATTTCTCCAGGATGCGTGTAATATCGGAAAGGGTCGGAAAATAGTTTCTGCTTGAAAATCAAGGAATTGTGGGGTTGATCAGTCTCAGCCAACAGCTCATTTTTTTGTACTAGTTCATGGAGAAATGGGGGGAGGGGGAATTGTAACCAAAGAAATTTTTATTTTTATCCCAGGCCTTTTAATTTTTACCAACTTGTCCCATTTCATACACAGTTATCAATATTCTTTATTGCTTTACAGATCTCAAGGACTTTTGTTCGGGAAAGTCGCTCAAAAAAGAATATCTTGATAGAAAACATAATCACGAAACAGAACAATTAATATTGTCTGGTCAGCCATTTGGTTTCCTAGAGACCATTAGGCCCTAGTGATCCTTTTCAAGAACCTTGGATAAGATATACATATTTATGCCATGTTTATGATTCTCTTTGATAAATAACAATATATATCTTTATATAAAAAACAAAAAACATGATCCTTCTACATTCTGAAAATACCAAACTTGGTCTTCTCGATTGGTGCATTCATACTGGCACTTAGACCAAGGCCAAGGACAGTCCGTGTATCGCGAGGGTTAATGACACCATCGTCCCACAGACGCGCACTGGAAAAGTACGGGTGGCCCTCGGCCTCATACTTTTCACGAATAGGGGCCATGAACTGCTCTTGTTCCTCCTCTGACCAGGACAATCCCTTCTTGGCCTTGCTTTCACGAGTAATCTGCGCAAGTACATTTGCACTCTGCTCTCCACCCATTACAGATATTCTAGCATTCTACAAGAGTAATGGTCAAGCCTTATTCCCGGCCAATCCTTTGTGTTCTCTTGATACTTACAGGCCACATCCACAAGAATCTTGGTGAATATGCACGACCGCACATTCCATAATTGCCAGCACCAAAACTACCTCCAGTGATTACAGTGAACTTTGGGACCCTTGCACAGGACACAGCTGTCACCAGTTTGGCACCGTTCTTGGCAATACCACCAGCTTCTGCTGAAGAACCGACCATGAAGCCAGTAATGTTCTGGAGGAACACGAGAGGGATTCCTCTCTGAGAGCACAGTTCAATAAAGTGTGCTCCCTTGAGAGCAGATTCTGAAAATAGGATGCCGTTATTGGCAACAATGCCAACAGGGTGGCCATGAATATGGGCAAAACCTAGTGGTTGCTTAATAAACATATATATATATAGATAGCCAATTTACCAGTAACCAACGATGTGCCATAGTGTTCTTTAAACTCGCTGAAACGACTGCCATCCACAATTCTGGCAATAATATTCTTGCTGTCAAATGGCTTACGGAGATTGTCTCCAACAATTCCACCAATCTCATCAACAGAGTAAAGAGGTTCTTCAGGTCTACAAAGGGCAACCTAAAGAATAAGATCCTGAGTACTCTTGCCAATATCCAAATAAAAAAAAACATTATTAATTACCTGAGGAGACTTTACTCGGTTAAGAGTGCCAACAATTCGACGAGCAAGAACAAGCGCATGCTCGTCATCCAGTGCATAGTGATCGGTTACACCAGATGTACGACCTAGACAGACCAGGTTCAGTGATTGCCAGGCACATTTGGAAGCCAAGATTTTACTTACAATGCAGATCAGCACCACCAAGATCCTCAGCACTCACGTCTTCTCCAATTGCAGCCTTTACAAGCGGAGGACCAGCCAAGAAGATGGTACCTTGCTTTCTGACGATAATGCTCTCATCGGCCATGGCAGGTACATATGCACCACCAGCAGTACATGAGCCCATGACTGCAGCAATCTGAGGGATACCTTGGGCAGACATATTGGACTGATTGGGTGTCAATAAAGCTATTTATAATCTGTGGACCAAACAGTCTCCAGGCGCCTTACCTGATTATAAAAGATACGGCCAAAATGCTCTCGGTCAGGAAAAACATCGGCCTGGCGAGGCAGGTTGGCTCCTCCAGAGTCGACTAGGGTATAATGGATTAGAAAATTGAATAGACACTAAGATCAAACCTACCCAAGTAAATGCAGGGAAGGTTGTTTTCTTTGGCAACCTCCTGGGCTCGAAGATGCTTCTTGACTATGGGATACAAGCCCTAAGCATTTATCCATTGTGTTCCTGTTGTCTTACCTGTGATAGGATAGTAAGATCCACCTTTTACTGTCGGATCATTTGCTACCACCATACACTCTACTCTATAAAAAAAACCATTCGAGCTTTCTGCTATAATCCTATTCCTTGCCATAGCTTACCCATTAACACGCCCAATTCCGGTGATTATACCGCCTGCAGCAACCTCATCATCATATAGCTCATATCCTGCCAGAGGGGACAGCTCTAGGAACGGTGATCTATATACAGTCTCAGGACAAGACCTTTTGAAGGGGAGGGGGGGTTTTACTAGACACTTACTGAGGATCAAGTAGACGGTTGATTCTATAGTATTGTCAGGATCAATCGCAATTTACAGCCCATCATTCTTTACCTGTCTCTTGGCAGCATCTTCTTCCTTGACAAATGTCTTTGGCGCGCAACCTCACCACCTCCTAAACCATACTTGAGTACACGACAAGGATGCATCTCAGGGCTTACCCAACTTGATTTTCTCGGTCTTTAGTTCGAGATCCTTGACCAAGGCCTCCATCTTTGCAGAATTTTCCTATGTATAGTGTTTAGCCATTGTTTGCTTTGGATCCAGACTCACCTTGAACCCAGGGCTGGCTGTCTCGACCTTATTGGGAAGGACGCTTGCTTGGTTCTCGTGTGAGATATGGTACTGGGATCGAAGAACGATGGGAAAGGTAGCCCTTTGAGCTACAGGGCGAACCTTGCAGAGAATACGAGCAGATATCATGAATAAAGAGCGAAAGAGCGAGAGAAAGAGAGTAAACAAGTAGAATCGTGGGGAAATAGACGATTCTTCCCACGGTCTCCATCAGCCATAGAAGCAAGAAAGTTGCATGTCACAAATCTCCGCCAGCAGGATGAGACGGGGAAAGGAATTCTGATGTAGTGGCTGCTTCCTGCTGTGTTGAATTTTCGTTGCACTGCAATCTCTATTGCATACCTCATGGGAAACAAGATATCTAGCATCACTGCTATTGCAGGAATCGACAGCTATGTGAGCGAATTGGGAGACGTATATTATGAGCGCAGGTAAAGCAGAACCACCGGCGCAGTCCAGCCCTCGTTTGACCTCATCCTATTATTATCATTCAGCATTGGCAATGCTCGTTTTATGAAGACCATTAGAGGGCGCCACAAAGATGGAATGGTTGTAGTCAAGATCTTTGTCAAGCCTGACCTGGGCATGTCTCTTCAAAATTATGTGAAAAGGCTTCAAGGTGAGCGCTTTATACCTACACATTCTCATCTCCGACAACACTCATGCGTTACTGTCCGTTATTTTTTGGATAGAGGAGTATGATGCCCTTGTCGATGTACCCAATGTGTTTATGTCCCAGAGGATTCTTGAGACTGAGAGGGCAGCCTACATGGTGCGCCAGTATTTTTACAGTAGTCTTTATGATCGAATTAGGTGAGATAAAGATTTGCTTTTGAGCACAATCAACTGACCTTTGAGCCAAAAAAGCACCCGCCCCTTTTTGACCTTGATAGAGAAGAAATGGATTGCGTATCAGATATTAAAGGGCATCTCAGAGGCACACAAGAAGAATGTCTATCATGGAGACATCAAGACTGAAAACGTATTGGTGACATCGTGGAACTGGGCATATATAGTGGATTTTGCATCATTTAAGCCTACATACCTTCCAGAGGTAAGATAAAATTGCACTCTTATTGGGATCCAATTGACCAGTCATATATATATAAATAAAGGACAACCCTGCCGATTTCTCGTTCTTCTTTGACATGTCATCGCGTCGAAGCTGCTATATTGCCCCCGAACGATTCTACAAGGCTGGAACTGCCATTGACCAAAAGATGGTAAAAGTGTCAATTTTCCAAAGATATATATATACACGTATGGCTAACATGATGAAATCCACAGAAAAATGTAGATTTTGAAGACAATGTCAGTGAATTGACACCTGAAATGGACATCTTTTCTGTTGGGTAAGCCAAATGCCATTGTATAATAATTCACAGCCAAAAATTAGTTGTGTTATTGCAGAACTTTTTCTCGAGGGCACTTCTATATTCTCACTATCACAGCTATTCAAGTATCGAAGTGGAGAATACAAGCCAGACTCTAATCTTAACAAGATTGAAGACAAGCATATTAGGGTGAATATTGATTGGATTTATGTCGAGTTTAATGATCTAAGCCTCTTTGTAGGATATGGTGCGCCATATGATTCAAATAGATCCAAAAAAACGATATTCGGCCAAGACCTACTTGCAGAAATGGTACAGATCTATATATATACGTATGATTCTTAACATTTATTAAATACAGCCTTGATTGATGTGATATTAGGCGTGGAAAGGCATTTCCAAAATACTTTGACACCTTTCTTCACGAATACATCAACTCTGTGACCGAGAACAATGGCACTATTTCCATTCAACAACATTCAGGCATCGATACCCTGTCATCCCTCGCACAAGCACTCCCAGGAACCGCTGCCAACAATAAGCGAATGACTGACGCAGACGAAAAGATTGAACATATCCATAATGATTTCGATAAAATTACTTTTAATGTGTCTTTTAAAAGCGAATCAGACGAAAATCTGTCAGGGTCATATAATAAACGTCTATCGAGCTCATCAGACAGCAGCAGCTCATCGGACGAAGAGCCAAGAATGGTTGGGCTACGACGTCGAACAATTTCAGGTAACAACAACAAGAGGTCCGTTCATGAATGCATTAGCTCATATCCATCGTATTGAATTTAGATTTGGCAAGTACAACCGCATCGGCTGTATGTATTTTATCTTTTATTATAATCAAACACTCTAATCTTCTCTGGGTCTCTAGATTATCCTACCTCCTACGCTCAATATACCAAACTATGAGCCTAGTAATGTATCTACCTCTAGATTAACCAATTCAAATAAAACAGAAGGTATGAATCATGGTCATTTGTCAATCATCAATTAACCTGGCCCAGAACACGGATATTTGATTTTGCTTTCCTTTGTCTGTTCTCTTATCCGAAACACCTCATATCCAAGCTCAAAACTAAAGGCACTCGATATCCTTCTTGCACTCGGAGAACATCTCCCAGATGATGTCAAACTAGACAGACTAGTGCCCTATCTAATGGCCTTACTATCAGATGAAACTGCTCTTGTTCGTGCCAATGCCATAAAAACACTTACCCAAGTAGTAAGTTTATAAAGAAAGATGACTTTTTTTTTTTGAAAGACCAAAATAATCAATTGATACAATAACATGTCTTTATATGAACTTTTTTTTAGCTGTGTATGGTAGAGTCTATTTCTCCCATTAACGCAAGAATATTCCCAGAATATATTCTGCCAAGCGTTCGAGAGTTTGCAACTGATCCTGATGTTCTCGTGAGAACAACCTATGCGAGCTGTATAGCTCTTTTGGCAGAGACAGCTCTTCGTTTCCTTGAAATGACACAGGTAATCCCAGTAGTAGTAGTAGTAGTAGTAGTTTCTAGCAAATATATCCGTGTATAAAATCTCATTTTTTTTAAAAAATATTTTTATAGCTCTTGAAAAACGATAGTGCCTTTCCCTTGACAGACATGGACACTGAAGAGCTAGATTTTGAGGTAACAATTCATAATATTCTATCAAAAAAAAGTACATCGTTTTGTAATTCTTTCTGAAAACATAATACAGTCTGCCTATGATTCTTCATTGAATGATCTTCATTCTGTGATCCAAGAGCAAGTGACAGTGTTACTTATCGATAACGAAAGCTCTGTAAAGAGAGCTTTGTTGACAAATATTACTTGTCTGTGTGGATTCTTTGGAAGACAGAAAACAAACGATGTATTGCTGAGCCATATGATTACTTACCTTAATGACAAGGACTGGATGTTGAGAAGGTATATAGCTCGAGAGAATCAATATAGACACAGCCTATTAACCAGTCTTTCACTTTACAGCGCATTTTTTGAAAGTATCAAGGGTGTAGGAACCTTTGTTGGGTCCCGAAGTCTCGAAGAGTATATCTTGCCTCTAATGATACAAGCACTCACAGGTAGCACGACACAATATTGATTGACATGATTTATACTGTAAATAGTCTCTAAGACCATTATTTGATAGATGCCGAAGAGTTTGTGGTTGAGAGTGTTTTGAATTCCTTGACAAGTCTATCTGATCTGGACCTTTTTGAAAAGATGAAATCATGGGAATTGGTGGGCATCATTGCACCTCTCATATGCCACCCAAGTGTTTGGATTCAATACGGTAAGCCTTTTGCCATTAACCGATTGTGGTTTATACAAAAGGGGTTAATAATGTCTTATATATTCACAGGTGCTATCGGGTTTATCTCTTCTACTGCAAAGAATCTTTCACAAACAGACATTTGGTGCATAATATATCCTCTCTTGAAACCATTTTTACGATCTGATATTTCTGAAATCAACGAGACATGCTTACTACAAAGCATAAAGACACCTGTAAGAATCCAAGCAAATGGTTTGTATGGGCATATAGATTAACAGCACAAAATAGCTTCCAAGACAAGTATACGAGCAAGCGATTGCCTGGGCAAACAAGGCGTCTGTACGTTCTCTGTTTTGGAAGCCACAACTGGACAAGAGGAGTCAATCGAATTCATCTTCAAAGTCAACCATTGTTGGACCAGCAATGAAGCTACGACAAGGTTAGGCCATCAATTATTTATGAAAACACTTTACATTGATACTAATAAGGATGACTTTTTCTTAAAGGCTCTTTATTCTCTAGCTCTCTCCCAGAAGATCAGATAAAGAAATCAGAAGAGTAAGTTGTTGTTTTATTAAAATATTATAGCATCAGCTCTAGTTATTGACCAGAATTGTTCATCTATAGAGACGAAATGTTTATCGATCGTCTTCGCAAGGTTGGCATGTCTACTGAAGATGAAGAGAGACTTGGGTACATGCGAGATTATATTTACAAGGTGTCCCAATCCAAGCTAAGGTAAATCATTCAAAAAAAAAAGAGAGATTTTATGGAAGAGGACTAATTATTGCTGGGAGAATCAGTCGACCAAAGCAATCCGAAGATCTTGTCAGAGATGTAAGCCTTGAATCCAATGCCTTTTTTTTATTACTCATCTCTTTTGTAGAATGGCGAGATATTCCTAAAGAACCTTGGCGTGACTCCAATGACAGTATTTCTACCAGACCTGTCTCAGGAAGCCCATGTATGGAATGTCAAAACATACAAAAATCTATTAAAACCAGTAAGTAGTTCATAATTTCAATACTATAGGTTTACTAATAAATCACTGTTCATTTAGGAATCTGACAGGTAATATTCCAAAAGTACGCTTCTATATTCGTAATAGCTAAACCATTGATGACAGAGACAGTTTACCTACAAAATTGGCTATTCCACAACACGTCAAAGAAGATGACTGCAAACTCAACCGAGTCGCAAGCCAACCCCATGTCCAAGCTCTATTATACAACTCCCAAGGAAATAACTCTGATAATGATAATAAGCAATCGTCTTCTCCTATACCAAGCCCTACAGAATACAACTTTGGCATGGATATACACAACATGAATACTAGTCGCAAAAAAGGTTTGGATACCTAGGATTATTATATGGGATTTCAGTATACTTACCGCAGAAATAGGCTCAAAAAACAAAAAGAAGTATGTACCAGACAACGAGAGTGCAACTACTCTATCCATTGGGGCTTCGGATGGACTTGAGTTGAGGCCAGTCAACAGTGCAAAGAGTAGATCTGATCCTGATTCAGAAAGTGTATCTGAAATCCAAAGACCTCCTGTTGATATGTTATCCAGAAGCTCATCAGGTAAGCAATATATATATATATATATATATGTATCATGGCTTAAATAGCAGGCATTCATCTATATCCATGCACTTTTTTTTCTAGCTGGTTATGGACACCTTCAGGGATTACTCCATAGTGTGGCCATGGACGCATTTTCACCTCATATTCCAGGTAAGAATGAAACTTTTCTATATATACTATACATGCCCTATAACATTTTACTCTTAGAATTTATTGGAGATCCAGCCGTAATGAAACGTATGCGTCGCCTTCCTCAGGGAACATCCCCATTCCGAACAATCAGCAACTGGAAACCTGAAGGTAGTCTTTAAACACACTCTTGCTGATCTATTCAAGACATTTAATATGTTTGGATATTCTAGGCACCCTTGTTGCTCATTTCACAGAACACACTGCTGCAATCAATCAGCTGGCTATTTCATGGGACAACTTACTCTTTGCTTCATGTTCAGATGATGGATCAGTAAAGATCTGGGATTGCTCACGCTTGGAGAGAAATGTAACCAACAGGTCAAGGGCAACTTATAATCAGCAAGGTATGATAGTATAATACATAGCACCAATATTATATACTCATGGATCTATTAGGCGGTCGTATAAAGTGCCTGACGTTTATCCAGCAAACATATTGTATTGCTGCTGCGTCTGATAATGGAAGCGTCAATGTGTTTAGGTAGGTCTATCTCTACCACAGACTATTTACTCATATTAAACATCATACATAAGAGTGGACATTCGCAACACATCCTCGGGATTGAAGTTTGGTAAATGCATTACGGTCCGAGAACATCAACTGGTTGATGAATATGCGTTGGTTATCAAACATTTTACAAGTAGTAAGTCGTTTGATCTCTTTAGAGAATGAACCTGACTTTTATGATCTAGATGCGTCTAATGCCATGGCTGGATCAAAGTCTTTTTTGATGTTTGCTACTACAAAGGGAAACATTTATGCAATGGACTTGTTAACAATGGAGATTGTATGGAAGTTAAAGAACCCCAAGAGTCATGGTAAGATTCTCGTGTGATTGAAATGTAGCCTGACCATGGTCTTGTTAGGTGTTATAACATCCATGGTGACAGACCGTCTTCATACATGGCTGTTGGTTGGTACAGTCAGAGGCATCTTGACTCTCTATGACCTTCGATTCCAGATCCCCTTGCGATCATGGCTACACCCAAGCAAGAGCAGGATCAGTACCATGATGCTGAACCATGACCCTAAGGCAGAGAGTAAACAAGTCATTATTGCAGCTGGTCGCAATGAAGTGTCTGTTTGGGACATTGTAGATTTGCGATGTGTCGAAGTGTTTGCTGTCAAGTCTGGGGATGAAAAGACAGCAGGAGTGGTTATGGAAGCCTACAAGGTAAGAAATCTAGGTCCAAGTTGGCTGCATGTGCTGATTTGTATTCGCTTGGTATTATCAGGCATTGGAAGTGCCCTCTGACGCAGAGATAATGTCTCAAGCATTCACTAGTAATGAGGCAAATCTTGCCGAGAATTCCATCAGGGCAGTTGCATCTCCATCAGACTGCAGATTTATCATTACTGGAGGATCAGATCGAAAATTGCGATTCTGGGATATTCCTCGTGTAGAGAATTCATGCGTTATATTGGGACTCGAGATTGAGGAGCCCAAACCTCGATACAGGTAAATGAACATCATTGGGAACAAGGGTTGGATTCGATAGAGGACTTAATGAATGAGTAGTATGAATACCCATGAGTCGATAAAATTCCACTATGAGTTTACACATGCTCAGAGAAACAATCATGGATCATCGGCATCGCTTGGGGCACGGACAGGATTCAGCACAACTGGACAGACTGGTGGCAATAGTGCAGTTATTCAGCAACATCATTTGATGCGCAATCATACGGATGCAATTACAGATGTCGTTTTGACCGAGGTGCCTTATCCAATGGTAATAAGTGGCGATAGAGATGGTGTAATCAAAGTCATTTCATAGATTAGACCGCATCTATTATTAAATCCACACTTTTTTTTAATATATATAAATATATAAAGTAAATAAACACCAATCTTCAATTTAGTATAGAATATAAATGTTAAAGTTTGTTTTCAGGGCCAATATTATGTGCTTGTGTTTTGGCTAGATATCCAAGAACCATGTAGCCCTTGCCACAAATATAAAGTCTTGGAGATATCAATAATGCTTGATACAAAAAACTACTTTGATCTTTTCAACCATTCCAAATCCAACTCAATTAAGAGGTTAATACTGCACGTGGAAAGTGGCGTCTGTGATCACATTGCCAAATATAGTAATGTGGCCTAATCGCTCGTTGTTTCTGGTTATCGGGGCAAGTCTGCGGCTCTGGCCATGGCTCTCCCTCTTTTTACTTTGGTTCCTTTGAAGCAGCTACCATGAAGGTATACAACTTCATTTGATTTTATGCAACCACAAGAGAACGCGTTACACGACGGATGGATGGATAGATGGATGGATGTCTGACTGGGTGGATAGAAGAAGAAAAAAAAGATATCAAAAAACAAACAAAAAGATAGCTTTTTTCACACATGTACCAGCTACACGATCCTCCTACTTGATATCCACCATCACATCGACCGTTCATCATCACCAATCATAAACAGCCCCATCTAATTCTCTTGTTGTAGCTTAACATTGCGAACCCAGCCACTGGCTGCCAGAAGCTTATTGAAATCGATGACGAGCGTCGTCTCCGCGGTTTCTACGACAAGCGTATGTCCCAGGAAGTCTCTGGTGATGCTCTCGGTGACGAGTTCAAGGGTTACGTTTTCCGTATCTCTGGTGGTAACGATAAGCAGGGTTTCCCCATGAAGCAGGGTGTCCTCCTCCCTTACCGTGTCCGTCTCCTCTTGAGCAAGGGTCACTCTTGCTACCGTCCTCGCCGCACCGGTGAGCGCAAGAGAAAGTCTGTTCGTGGCTGCATCGTCGGCTCCGACCTCGCTGTTCTCTCGCTCGTCGTTGTCAAGCAGGGTGAGCAGGATATCCCCGGCCTTACCGATGTCACCGTCCCCAAGCGTCTCGGTCCCAAGCGTGCCTCCAAGATCCGCAAGTTCTTCGTAAGTATTAGGGGAATAGTAAAAAGGCTTAAAAGCTATAAGGCGACTTGGACTCAATAAATATTGCTTTATAGAACTTGAGCAAGGAGGATGATGTCCGCAAGTATGTCATTCGTCGTGAGGTTCAGCCCAAGAACGCCGAGAAGAAGGCCTACACCAAGGCCCCCAAGATCCAGCGTCTTGTCACCCCTCTTACTCTCCAGCGCAAGAGACACAGAACCGCCATCAAGCGCAGAAGAGCAGAGTCTTCCCGCGAAGCCGAGGCCGAGTACAAGCAGTTGTTGGCCAAGCGCGTCAAGGAGACCAAGGATCGCAAGATCGCCAGACGCAGAACCTCTTCCATCCAGAAGTCTGCCTCTGCTTAAATGCAACCAAAATCAAGGGGATTCTGATGGGCCGCACTGGGTTTATTTCTATAGCTCGCTTTTATTATGGAATAAACATCTATACATACGCTTTTGTCCATCTTAAGATACCCTTTTCCTAAGGAGTTTATTGTCAACTGACCGGCTTGTGCACCAAGGAGACTTGAGCACATTATTGAAACCTGTGCTTAAGTTTGTATTCCAAGCTTTCTATATCTTATATAAAAGAGCGACGTCAATTTGAGAAAGTGTCGGAAAAAGGCATCTGTTCATCATGAGTTCTCCAATTACCCAGGTACCCGATCAGCCATCTCTTCAGGATTCAGATTCATTAAACACAAATGTCATGCCAATTCATCTCAAACTTCGACTGAGGGGTGTGCCAATGTACGTGAAGCGAGAAAGCCTGGTAATACCCAATAGTGCTTTTCTTATGTTGGGTTTTTCGTCATCCGAGCTATCTTACAGGTCTCTCTTCCCGAGAGCTTACTTATTGCCATGTTTCCAAACGGCTTTACCATGACAACCGATAAACACCCCGCCCCCACAGACACCAACGGACTGGTTGGTGAATCTGATTTTGATCCAAAATGTCTCTTGTACATCCTTGATTTCTTCAGTGAGGCAGCCGAGACATTTGCCAAGGAAAGTCTAGAGTATTCCTTGGAAGCGTATTCTGGACCATTTGATTCCATTCGTCATTCGCTACTCACAAAGCAGGCCATCGTTGTTTTGCGTGAAGAGCTAGAGTATTTTGTTTTGCCTCGAAACAAGTCTGATCTATTGATCAGGACAGCAGATATGACTATATTTAAGCAGCTTAAGCAAACAGCTGGACACCTTATTGAAGCAGATGATCTCGTGTTTCATTCAATGTTACAAAACGTCGAGAAAGGAAACAATACGGTAGAAAGACAATTGATAGATATGTTGTGCGATTGTGGGTTCTCTCGTCTGGACAGGTGGTTCTATCGGTCACTTGAATCCAAAAAGACATTTATCACAAGCGTGTCTCTGGTCAAGCTCAAAGTGGGAGAAAAAGGCAATAGTATAGATTCTGCAAAGAAGCTGATGCTCTTTTGGAAGAAGCCTGCGGTATGACAAACATACTATTGACG
The DNA here is from genome assembly GCA_022702545.1 of Phycomyces nitens. Classification (NCBI taxonomy): domain Eukaryota; kingdom Fungi; phylum Mucoromycota; class Mucoromycetes; order Mucorales; family Phycomycetaceae; genus Phycomyces; species Phycomyces nitens. The sequence goes on from JAHRBC010000001.1 coordinate 2,028,126, forward strand.
TTTGATAATAATCTCACATTCTACTATAGAGAAAGTGCTGGTGGGACAGTAGTCTAACAAAACTAAACAGTATTCAGGTCAGACTGTGGATTCGCCGTACATGGACTCTAGAGCTTTCATTTGCTTGAAGCGTCTGATTTTGCGCGTAATATTTGTTTATTTCATATGAATCTTGAATGTAATAAAATTATATATATATCACCATGGAAACCGAACTACAAAGCGCTTCTTCATATTTATTCTGACCTTTAGTATTCTGGACATAAAAGTAACGTAGATAAATACAAAAAGAAGAATGAGATACGAAAAAGAGTAGGAAAAGTGGGATTTTTTCCAAGGTAGACAGATTCCTTTTTTTTTGTGTTTATTGGTGCGGCCTTTAAAAATGTTTGGATTGGGAGAATAAGAATAATCTAGTTAAAAAACTAATGTTGAGGTGCATTTTCTGAATACTTTTGATGATTCCAGTCACAATGGGCGCTACTAATATGGGTGCGTTGTCAAGGACAAAGGCCCAGTGAGCATGCCAAATGGCATGAGCTGCGACGGATACGATGGTGATTTGAAGGGATGGAGTGGCAGATGAGGAAAAGCGAATGTGAGTGAGGAGAGCAGCAGCTTCCGAGATAGACCATGAAGAAACAAGGCGTCCAAGGACAGCAACCCATATAGAGAGCTTTTTGACGTACGAGAAAACAAAATGTTGCATGGTGTCTACATCTTCGAGGCAAATTGGGCAAGTGGGGTTGGGGAGGAAGGAGGAGGTGGGGTGATGGACAAATTCGGTGGTGGGAACCCGTTTCCACAGGATTTTCCACCAGAGTGTACGAGTGTTGTGAGGCATATACCAACGCCAAAGCTGTTTCTAGTTTATGTCGGGTAAAGAGATGGGTAAAGGAGTGGGGAGAAGGTGTCTACGTAGCGACCCAGCTCGAGCTTTGAGGAGCGGGCAGTCATCACTCTCAACCAGTGTCATTAGTGATAGTAAGCCGCTTTCAGGACAAGGCGAGTCTGGAGTGTGTGGAAAGATAAGCGAGACAGACCAAGGCCAAGGAATGATCTTGGCTTCATCTTGATGGCGGAAGAAAGCAAGGAGACAGTTTCTGGCATGTCTGACGCTATATGTCGGTCGACGGCATAGGACTCCTCGGGAGTTAATTACGAATGCGTGGTGGATAAAATGACCTTTGTGGTTCCATTGAGGGATGGCAAAGGGAGAAATAAAGGTCCATATGGCCTAGAGGGGAAGGATAAGAGCAGTAATGGGCGAAAAACGACCGGATAACGGAATGGTAGGTGAGAGGATATGGGAACTGGCACGAAGGAGCGGCTAGAGAGAAAGAGGAAACGTAGAAGAGTGGGGAGGAAAAGTGGAGCTGAAGTAGAAAATCAACATAGGGAAGGACATACTTGAATCGAGCGTAGAAATTACAAAGGATAGGTAGTATCCAGCGCAATTGCAAAGCCTTTTGCTGTTGTTCTGGGTCAATAAGTCCCAAACCGCCTTGTTAGCGTGGTTTGCAAAGATGATCCCATAATGTGCTGCCAAACCCGAGTGAGAGGTACATGCGTATGTATTTTCGAATAGATACAAAGAAGGAGGCGGGAGCAGGCATGATATATAACACATGCCATATGTTGGTGATGAGGGCAGAGCGGATGAAATCAAGCTGACAAGAATGGGAGGTGAGGAGAAAGCCAAGGTAGCGCATGGCATCGGCGGACTGATGGTCGTGGAGATTGGTAATGTCGGCTACCTCAAGGACTGGAACCAAGTCAGGAACAAAGGTACCAGAAAGGGAAACGGCAACGGTTTTGCCTAGATTGACTCGTACGTTAGAAGCTCGGCCATATAGGGACAGGATGGATAGTAGCGAGGCGAGTTCAGAGGGAGATGTGAGAAGAATGAGTAGGTCGTCGGCATATGTTAAAAGCTTTAGGGGTATAGGAGATGTGACCCAGTGAGGAGGAGTGATATGAGAAGGAATATTGAAGGTGAAGCCGGAGCGTGATGGGGAAGCAAGGATGGTACGAAGTAATGGCTCAAAAGCCATGTTGAACAGAGGAAGGGAAAGAGGGTCACCTTGTATTAGCCCTTGACCCTGTGAAAATGAAGAGGAAACAAAGCCGCTGACATTGACGTGGATTTGCGTAGAGAAAAAAAGAGTACTAGTATGGTATCAATGAAAACCACAGGGAAGTGAAAATAGGAAAGAACTAGGCGGAGGTATGTGGGGTGAACACGATAATAGGCTTTTTCCTGATCCAAAAGCAGAGACATACCTGGGTGCTTGGATAGTTGAGCATGATGCATGGTAAGGCGAGTGAGGAGACCATTGTCAGCGATGAAGCAATTAGACATGAAGCCAGATTGGAAAGGAGTGATGAGAGGACTTATGCAGGACCAAAGTCTGGCTGTCAAAAGCTTTGTAAAGATTTTAGCATCATAGTTTATGAGCGAGATTGGATCCCAGTTCTTGAGCACGGAAGTATCGCCGGCTTTGGGGAGTAAGACTAGAACTATCTAAAGGGTCTGGTAGAATTGGCGCGTGTGGTTAAGAAATACAGAAGTGGAGGTAAATGTTTGGTTGGTGGTGTGGTCGCGAAGGGAGGTGATGGAGCGGGATGGAGTACGAGATTTGATCACCCGGTAAAAGTAAGCGTTGGATTGCTCACCGTCTTTGGTCCATCAAACACTCACATATTGCGCTAGAAGGGCGGTGGTGGTGGTGGCTTGAGTATCTGCAATCTTTACTTCAACTTGGTTGAGGCCAGGAAGAGATGGGGGGTGAAGAAGGTGGGGGCGTTGCTTGTGCAGATCACGTTCGGTGTGTCGAAAGCGCCTGGCGATGTTCTTGGCATAAGATGTGGATAAGGTTTTGTTTGCCTGTTCGAGCAAGTCCCATTGATCTGTGGCGTTGGCCACATTGCCAAGAGAGCTACCAGCAGAGTACAAGAGGTCGGTAAGTTGGTCGATGAACTCGCCATACAAAAGAAAAGTGGTCTTCAACCTCAATATGCCAGATCCTAAAGGGCGAAGCAATGGGATAGAGAGACTGTGATCTGTCCAGGTCGGGTTAAGGAAGGTGATTTCGGGATTAGTGGTACTTATATGTGATAGTTTACTCTAAGGGAATACCCTCTCTCTTTATTGGAATGGCATTTGGGATATCAATAACGTAGATTCAGTGTAATTGGGAGAGGAGTATATGAGATGGTGATATTATGGGATACTATTTCTATATATAGAATACTGACTGTCACAATGTCATTACACGAAATAAAAAATACAAAAAAGGCATAGGATTCAAAAATTGGCATAAAAACATAAACTCATGGCTACTTTAAGAAACGAATGGTTGGTTTGACTATTTCAGAGAATTGGTCGAACGAGAGTGCCGATGACTTTTCTTCTTCAGAAGGCAGCGATTGTTCGATAGTTTTCTATAGTGACAATAAAAAAGCATAATGAGAAACTAATTATCGCATATATGTTTAATTATAGAGTAAAACCTACTTTAAAACTATACAAGCTCTCGAGTATCTCTTCAATGGATCCACCAACGTTCTTTCGTTCTGGGAGTTCAACTGTCTTGAGGGTGGAATAGTTATATTCCCCATTGTTGAATTCCAACTTCGTAAAATCCAACACCATTCCTATTTCTTTATATTAGTACAAGCATTTATTAACAGTATAATCGCTTCATACCTCCGACAAGTATCCCAAATGTGCAATGCTCTTTGGTAGACGAGCTTGCTTGAAGGCGAAGATGCAATTGCCTTTTGCAAATCTCGGCGATTCTTGCTCTGTCAATGTCTACCAATGCTTTGCTTTTTTTTTTGGAGGCTTGACTTCTCCATAACCCACTTCGATGCCTTTATGGCAAATTATTATTATTTATGGGCGTGTCGTGCACTACTCCTTTGGAACTTCATCCATCAATGAAAAGGACAAAGTGTCCCTATTTAAAGAGTGAGCTGTCAATATTTTGTTAATATATATAATAAGCGTAATATCTCTCTTTACCAATCAACTGATATTTTGTTGCTGGAGTCAAAGGTGTTTTGAACCAGAACAGAGCCAATTTCTATAATAAAGTCTATTTCAGATTGGCTGTATCTGTGGCGAACAGCTCCCCCGGTTTTTCTTGTCGATTTCTCGTTGGACAAGAGCCTAAAAAAATGAATTATGACATCTTACTTTTTTATTATATATGTTGCTCTTACAAAGTAGAGAGAGTATTGGCAATTGCCATCTCTTCTCTGTTTTCCGGGGGAGGCTGTTGCAAAAACAACTCTTCCTTGTCATCGATCGCCTACCATCTGTTTTTAGTGAACGTAACAAACAATATTAATCGTATATTATACCTTCTTCCAACGCTTTATCAAAGCATAGCTGTTGTCAGACAGTCTATACTGAGGAAGCTTTTCTTGGTTTGTTACTTTTATTGAAGACAAGGCGCTAAAATAAACAAAGAATAAATAACCGTTATTTTGTTTTGTAAAAAGTAGTATACTTACAGACGCTCTTCAACTGACAGATTTTTCTTAAGTTTATGGATTTTTAACTCAGCAACATTTGTTGCGTTGATCTCCATAAAATCTAAAATATATTGAAGAGCTTTTATCTACTGGGTTAACAACTAAAACAAACAAAAAGATCTTCTTTATAGTTGCTACCTTTTTCATCTTCCTTCTTCTTCTTCTCTTTCTTCTTCTCTGCGGCTCTCTTCGTCCTCTTTCTGCTGTACTCCTCTGCCGCATCGAAACTTCTTTTATTCGAAAACTTCGTACTGTTTTCATTCAAGTCTGCCAGTACAGAGTTGTCAACTTTGAGACGGGCTGTTTTGGTTTATGTAATGAAGTGGTCCAAACGGTTAAAAGAAAAAGAGAATAAATATCAATCTCCTCTAACAACTCCTTAGCCCAAGTATTGGCAATCGGCAGCTTGTTCTCTTGAGAAAGATGTATAAAATAAAAAGAGAGTAAATATCGATCTTCTCTAACAACTCCTTAGCCCAAATATTGGCAATCGGCAGCTTGTTCTCTTGAGAAAGATATATAAAAGAAAAGAGGTGAAGTGTAAGGATATCGTTTATTGCTTTCATCATTTCGATGTTTATATAGATATTTCGATAATAAATACTATAATATAATTAGTATGATATTACTAAACTATTGTTAAAATGTTGGGATAGATCATGTTTCTTTGGATAGTTAATAATGAATTAGATAGGAATAGATAAATATTGTTGGGGTTCTTTGTTACAATCCTTATGATTTTCAATTGATTGCTGCGCCAGACGTAGCAATCATGTTCTTCCCAAGGTCATTACTTAACCAATATGTTTACATAATCGATACAGAAAGATTTGGGAAGATATGATATGTTTGGGCCAGCCGGAAATATGGAGCTACACACAACGTGTCAACTTCGATACTGGCATTTGACTGAAGTTGCTTGTGGACATAGCTAGCTTGTAGCGTCTGATACTGGGCGTTCTTCTTTTCCCAGAAAGTACTAATATGTACATCGTCAAGTGCCTATAAAATAAGGTATGGCTGGTAAGTTCTCTTTTCTTTTATAAAAATGTAAGGTAAAGTTCTGTCAACCTTATAGTTATCTTTTGAGTACATTTGAGGATATCTTTTAATTTTTTTTTGTTGGCAACCTTTGGCTCAGACTTATTGGTGAGTCTCTATCCTGTAGGTGAGAAAATATGGTCACGACGCGTTTTTGTAGTTTTTGATATATTAAGGGGAGCTATAGATCTAGTTAGGATTCGTGGGTGACGCGTTGGATGGATGAGGTAAAAGCAGTGATGACGGTGGAGTGGAGGAAAGGTACGTACTCAAATGTGAACAGCCAATAAAAGCGCCAGATTGGCAGAAGCGTGCATCCAAAGATGGATGCTGCTGGGAGGGAAGATTGGAGGGGTGTAGGGAAAGAGAAGGAGGTGAGAAAAGTGGGGAGATCGTCAGAGGTTGCGGACACCCCAAAGTAGGTGTCCCAGAGGTTAAAGATTATGTTTTAACGAGAGATATATTGCTAGCAGTCTATAGACCATGTAGCATCTCAAGAACTAATTGAAGGAAGGAAAAAAAAGTCTCATAGATGAAAGAAGACAAAAAAAGCAGGGAAAGAGAAGTGAGCTAACAGTACTAGGATGAAAGCTGGACCCTACTCTCCACTTCGCAGCTGTGAAATAGTTGTAACAGTGGAAGGGAGGAGATAGGAGAGTAGGTGTCCCAGAGAGAAGTCCGAAAAAATAGCTTAGTAGAACAAGAAGATTTATTTTAATAGAGAGGTTTGGGGGCGTTATTATTACTGTGATGTTGTCCGGTCCGGCCACCCATTCAATTTGATCTGGGCTGGAGGAGGTTTCCAAGAATCGTACACAGCCCCATTTTTACATTAAAGTACTACCTTGGAGGCTATGGCCTTATTATCTCGATATCAGCCGTTTTGAATAAAAGAGATTCTTTTTCAGTTAAGTCTATATTTGTCGCAGAGGACATAGGTCGCTCTGGTCACTTTGAATTGTCTGAAACGCTAAAAAGAATACCCAATTTACAACTTTCTAAAAATTCGATGTATCGTTTGTGTCGTCCCTCGTCCCTTGTCCCCAACCCTACTCCTGTCCCGTGCGTATAACTTTCTTTTCCCGTAAAAGACCTCCAGTTCATACCGTACCGTATACCAAAGATCCAAAATTCCTACAGCATTACATTACTTTCTCATTTTCCATAAAAGCCACTCTCTTTTAAGGTCTAGTCTCCGAAGTCGTACATAATGCGAGGATAACTCGAGTTATCTGTGCATACACTTTTTTCACAAATTATTCACTCACAAAAAATAAATAAAATGGCACTTGTAATGTAGGGCGATGTTCGGCTCTTTAGTATACGGCGAGGTATGAACTGGTAGTCTTTTACGAGAAAAGGAAGTTATACGCACGATATAGGGGTAGGGTTGGGGATAAGGCACGATATGAGTAGCCACAGCGAAGTAATCGAATAAAGTGGATATGGTAATTCTCTCAACGATTCAGACAATACACAATGATCAAAACGACCTATGTCCTCTGCGACAAATATAGCCTTAGCTGAAAAAGAATATCTTTTCAAAGTGTTGATACAAGGCTAATATTGACAGGGTCTTTGAGGTAGTACTTTAATGTAAAAATGGGGCCGTACACGATTCTTGGGAACCTCCTCCAGCCCAGATCAAACTAAATAAATGGCCAGACCGGACAACATCATATATTAAATACCAAGTAGTAAAAATAAAGGCTGTAAAAGTGAATATTGGAACATGTTATTTTAGCAATTTTATTTAGGATACAAACGCCTTTTTATTAGCCATTACTTCATTATTTGTGCCCCTGACTGTTTTTAATCCATTTATATTCTGACGACAATGATTTTTGAGATTCTAATTTTGGGAAACGCCCACTACATTTAGTATTTTGGCTACCGTAATAAACAATTTAATTACTGAATTAATTGATCGGCTTATACCTTTCTTTTTTACTGACCGGCTGAGGGGTGGTGGAGAGTGCCATAAAGTAGGGGTATCCAGATGTAAAAGAAAAAGAAAACTAAAATCAATTTACGTAATTACGTTTATCCAATATAATTGGTAAACCAACTTTGAACACCCAATCAAATTGAATAAACGTAATTACGTAAATTGATTTTAGTTTTCTTTTTCTTTTACATCTGGATACTCCTAGTATGCAAAATGGCTAAGTTGTCAATTGCAAACCAGATTTTAATCTGAAGATCATGTGAATAAATACACTTTAAATGTGTAGTTTACACTCCGATGTGTCTATTTAACGGCATCCGTACATCTTCAAAAACGTTCGTTTCATTATATCCTTTTACTTTGTTGCTTATTACTCTTATTTTTCCTTGACTATTTTAATCTCAAAAATGCCCAAAAGCAAAGATAAATGCTTGAGCTGCCGTCAATTTATTATGAAGAACTGCAACAACTTCAACTTGAAAGATTTTTATGAATATTACAACTTTCCCTCAAAACGCGACGCAGAAAGCGCGTTTAAGAACGCGTTAGTTAGCATTGAGCGAAAGGCGAAAAAAAACCGCAGATTGAAGGCATTGATTAGCCAGTACACAAAAGATAACTATAAGGTTTACAGAACTTTACCTTGCATTTTTTGTAAAAAAAAAAAGAGAACTTACCAGCAATACCTTATTTTATAGGCACTTGACGATGTGCATATTAGTACTTTCTGGGAAAAGAAGAACGCCCAGTATCAGACGCTACAAGCTAGCTATGTCCACAAGCAACTTCAGTCAAGTGCCAGTATCGAAGTTGAAAAGTCTGTACTGGCAGACTTGAATGAAAACAATACGAGGTTTTCGAATAAAAGAAGTTTCGATGCAGCAGAGGAGTACAGCAGAAAGAGGACAAAGAGAGCTACACAGAAAAAGAAAGAGAAGAAGAAGAAGGAAGATGAAAAAGGTAGCAACTATAAAGAAGATCTTTTTGTTTGTTTTAGTTGTTAACCCAGTAGATAAAAGCTCTTCAATATATTTTAGATTTTATGGAGATCAACGCAACAAATGTTGCTGAGTTAAAAATCCATAAACTTAAGAAAAATCTGTCAGTTGAAGAGCGTCTGTAAGTATACTACTTTTTACAAAACAAAATAACGGTTATTTATTCTTTGTTTATTTTAGCGCCTTGTCTTCAATAAAAGTAACAAACCAAGAAAAGCTTCCTCAGTATAGACTGTCTGACAACAGCTATGCTTTGATAAAGCGTTGGAAGAAGGTATAATATACGATTAATATTGTTTGTTACGTTCACTAAAAACAGATGGTAGGCGATCGATGACAAGGAAGAGTTGTTTTTGCAACAGCCTCCCCGGAAAACAGAGAAGAGATGGCAATTGCCAATACTCTCTCTACTTTGTAAGAGCAACATATATAATAAAAAAGTAAGATGTCATAATTCATTTTTTAGGCTCTTGTCCAACGAGAAATCGACAAGAAAAACCGGGGAGCTGTTCGCCACAGATACAGCCAATCTGAAATAGACTTTATTATAGAAATTGGCTCTGTTCTGGTTCAAAACACCTTTGACTCCAGCAACAAAATATCAGTTGATTGGTAAAGAGAGATATTACGCTTATTATATATATTAACAAAATATTGACAGCTCACTCTTTAAATAGGGACACTTTGTCCTTTTCATTGATGGATGAAGTTCCAAAGGAGTAGTGCACGACACGCCCATAAATAATAATAATTTGCCATAAAGGCATCGAAGTGGGTTATGGAGAAGTCAAGCCTCCAAAAAAAAAAAGCAAAGCATTGGTAGACATTGACAGAGCAAGAATCGCCGAGATTTGCAAAAGGCAATTGCATCTTCGCCTTCAAGCAAGCTCGTCTACCAAAGAGCATTGCACATTTGGGATACTTGTCGGAGGTATGAAGCGATTATACTGTTAATAAATGCTTGTACTAATATAAAGAAATAGGAATGGTGTTGGATTTTACGAAGTTGGAATTCAACAATGGGGAATATAACTATTCCACCCTCAAGACAGTTGAACTCCCAGAACGAAAGAACGTTGGTGGATCCATTGAAGAGATACTCGAGAGCTTGTATAGTTTTAAAGTAGGTTTTACTCTATAATTAAACATATATGCGATAATTAGTTTCTCATTATGCTTTTTTATTGTCACTATAGAAAACTATCGAACAATCGCTGCCTTCTGAAGAAGAAAAGTCATCGGCACTCTCGTTCGACCAATTCTCTGAAATGGTCAAACCAACCATTCGTTTCTTAAAGTAGCCATGAGTTTATGTTTTTATGCCAATTTTTGAATCCTATGCCTTTTTTGTATTTTTTATTTCGTGTAATGACATTGTGACAGTCAGTATTCTATATATAGAAATAGTATCCCATAATATCACCATCTCATATACTCCTCTCCCAATTACACTGAATCTACGTTATTGATATCCCAAATGCCATTCCAATAAAGAGAGAGGTTATTCCCTTAGAGTAAACTATCACAGACATTTTTACTTTTGTGATTATTCCTCAAATGTCCAATTATAATATTTTTTGTAGGGACACTATGGGAAAAAGGGGTGGTTTTTTCCTTGGAATTGGCTCATTTGACAACTTTTATTGGTGTAGTGGTGAATAATTATTGGTGATCTAAAGCAGAATTGTCCGAGGGGAAAACACCAATAAAGGTTGTCAAATGCGCCAGTTTCTAAGGAAAAAACTAGTATCTTCAGCGTCACTTCGTCAATGCCATCCCTCCACCCAACATGTCCCCCCTTCCTACTTTTTACAGCGGCCTATGTCGTCGTGTATAGATTATATTTTCTGCCCTACCTCCATACTGTGATAGTCTGTTGTGTCCTGGGGACAAGTCCCGTCTGAACCGCCGTTCTAATAAGTACTTCAAGATACTCTCTGTCTGTATACTGCAAGGATTGACCTTTCTCATTATCAGTTTCTTCCAAGTAGTTGTAGTATTCGTAGATTTACGTATATTACAGCGACCTCTTTCTTCTATCTTCTTGTCTCGTTCTCAATAGTATAAATACGTACCCAATCTTCAATAAAGATCCATCTTTCATAAGCTAAAATTGTTCCTCTCAAGCCTATTTGCCTACACTCACCTAAAATAGGTCATAGGACGGGGTTACAATTTCAGATTTTTCCTTTTTTTTAGCATATCTTTATTTTCTTTTGTTTATAAACACACCAATCTCTTTTATTTAAACAAAAGCAGCCCATAAAATGTCTCTCTGTCTCTCTCATCAGTAACCAAAAGCCCAAAATACAGGAGTTGGATGTGTTCATGAGGGGCCGAATTATAGGTCAATGGGAAAGAGACACTACTTACTCCGAGATTTCGACATCCCTTGACATTCCAAAGACTACTGTTACCAATGTCATAACGGCCTTTAGAGATAAATGCATTTCCGTTTCATCTAAACGTGTGGGAGCCACTCTAAAGATCACAAAGCGAACTCAAGCCGCGATAGTTCGCTCATTTCGCAAGGAGCCATTCGTCTAAATTGCAGTCCACCGTCAGAGATTAGTGGATGTAGGAATTTCGATGCCAATGGTGACATTTCGTAAAAATATGAAACTTCTTGGCTATGGATCCCATGTACCGGCACGTAAGCCTGGTATGACCGAAAGACACAAAGAAAATCGGTTGAAATGGTGCCAGGACAAGGTCAATTGGACAGTTGACCAGTGGAAATCAGTTGTCTGGTCGGATGAGTCCAGATTTCTTGTTATTGGCAATGATGGCAATATCCGAGTCATCAGAAAGAATGGGGAGAGGTATGCCGATGAGAATATGGTCAGTACGTACAAGTTTGGTAAGGGCTCTGTCATGGTATGGGCGTTCTGGCCCTTTGGGTTACCTTGAGGAAACATCGACCAAGACAAGTACGTTGACTGCCTGGCTAAGTACTTTCTCCCATAGTATGAAGAACTCGCCAAGAGTATAAACACTCAGTTTTTGTTTCAAGAAGATGGCGCTCCTTGTCATATTGGTGCTTATGCCACATGGTATAAGAAAGAGAGGTGTCTCTTGAGTAGCTTTGAGTTTTGGCCTGCACAGGGCCCAGATCTCAATATCCTATCGGGCCTGTTTGGATTTATATTGAACAGAAACTTCGCCAAAATTGAGAGAAGATAATCAATGTGAGTGAGCTCGAGGCAGTCATCTACAAAACATGGTTAGAGATACCTCTTCAAGTTTTGGAAAATTTGGTAGCCAGCATGCCAAATCGAGACCAAGAAGTAATTGCAAAGAAAGGCGGAGCAACCAGATACTAGATAATCTTTTTTTATATTTGTATCAAAAATATATAAAACTATCTTTTTACAATGTTTGGCTTTATTCTGATGATATTTTATTATGAAGATTGTTGAAAAGAAAAGGAAAAAGATATGAAAATTATTAGAAGAAAATCAAACATATTCAAACTCCATCCCATAACCTATTAAAGGTGTGTGTATACTTGTGCTGATTTAGCGTATCATCAACAATTATAAGCTTTCTCGCACCTCCAGCCCAAATGCACCCTCATACCACCACTGAACCCCTTCTGCTTTAGACCTTTTGCACAATATATTTTCTTCTTAACTTTTGTCGTTTTGTGTGTCACACACGAACATTTCCAGCCCTCGGGAATACCATGAATCTGGACTCATCACTCCAGATCACTCGATTGTATTGCTGATTGCGACGACGAGCCTCATTTGCAAACTTTAGGTGGTTTTTGTTATGCCTTTTCAGTAGTAAAGGCTTGCTGTAAGCTACACAGGACCGTAGTCCAAGTTTTTTTTTTAGATATTTTCTAATGGCATTTCTCTTGATTTCAACACTTGATGATGTCTGAATCTCATCCGTAATGGTGTCTAATGTCGTGGTTGGATTCTTGCGCATGATATTACTCAGAGATCTTATATAATGATCTTTCAATGTATAGGGTCTTCCTTGAAGTTTTTTTAACAAGGGCAGTGCTGTTTTTTTTCACTCTCTGAATTGTTGCTTTTACTGTAAGGGTATTGACACGTAGGGTACTTGAATGGGTTAAAGTAACTGGTTACGGGGCTACTTTGAGGAAGGACGCTCGAATTATATAGTGATTATAGCCGGGTTACTAGCTAGCAATAGCTGTTGTTCCAATTGGAGGCGTGGTAAACGAGGGACAATAAACTACTGTCAAGATGTGTCAAGACAATAGAGCTGCACTCAGTAAGGGTTGGGATGCGTTAAATAATATTTATGACTAGGCGTATGGGGATAGGAATCAGTTGTCAAAATATAGAAATAAAAGTGTTTTTAACGAGGTAAAAAAAGATAATCTATTATTCTTCACTAAACTTCCTCGCTTATGGCCTCCTCTGCCTCTACACTCCTTCTACTCTCGCTCCTTCATACTCCACTCTCCTTCGCCTGGCCTTTACTTTCAAGGTAGCAGCCACCAACCACCAACCACCAACCACCACACATAATTTAGTCTATTCATGTTTCCATCAACAAAGACAAGTGAACCAACACCTCCAGACCCAAACCACCCAAACAATGATGGACCAACTGTTTACTTGAACCTTTGGAATGAGGTAATCTGTATTATATGCTTCTGGTTGGTGGCAGACATTTTCATGTTTGTCTTGTGAACTGAAAAATAGGATCCATCACTTTAAATGACATTCCCATTTCTCACTTTAGTCTTTACACCGTCATATCAAGCTTGGAGCTTGCAAATATCCTCTTTGGCGACCAAAGACTCCTAAGCAGCTCTGCGATACTGCAGACTTATTGTGCAAAGTTCTACTTGCTAATTAAACGTTTCATATCTAAATTTTGGTAACACTCTTTTCTTTATCCCATTAAGAATATAACGCTCATCTCCAAGTACAACAGTGGTCTGCCAGAAGATCCACCTTTTTTCAGAATTCAAACAACTTTTCTTTGTATATTTTCCATTATAAAACCCCAACCATCATGCCTTTAACATCTTAAAAAAACTTCCTGTAACTGCCACGATAATTATTGTTTTTTGTATGTTTTGCGTCATATTAGAGTTTATTGAATTTAAAGATTGTGAGGAATGTAAAAAGCAAGGGTTTATGAGAATATAAACATGACTAAATTTGACCAATCTTTTTTGGTCGAACCCTGTATATATTAGTTCTTGGTGGCGACCTCGACATTCTTGTCCTCAATAATAACAGCAGCACCACCCTGAGCACCACCTGCGATCAACTTGGCGTTGCTGATAATTGCCAAGATCTCGTTCAAGCTATCCTTCCAGGTGTTGAGTCTTGCACCCAACTGCTGCCACTGTTCCTTTCCAAACACACGGTAGATGCTTCTGTGAACAATGACATTCTTGTTGAGCTGGTCCAGCTTGGCTTCAACAAGACCAGCACGGATCACATCAATAACCCACATCTCGACCTCATCCTCAGAAATATCCAATGCTTTTGCGACCTCGCCATAGGTCAATTCTCTAGCAAGGTTATCGGAACCAAGAGATGCAAGTGAAAGGAGGCGTATCTTTCTCAAATTGTTTTCGCTGTCTTTTACCAGGGTAGGGTTAGATGCAGCAAAGGTCTTGTATGTAGAGAGGTTGCCGTTCAAGAATACGTTGAGAAGTTCGAATTCAGGAGTTCCCTTGATCTTCTGGATGGCAGTGTATTGGAGGAGGTCTTCAAAAGCAAAGAAGTTCTCAGTGTCAACAGCACGCAAGACAGCCTCTTTGGCACAGTCTGTAGAAACAGTCTCCTGGCTGTAAGTCGACAACTTCTTCAACAAGAAATCAAGGGAAAGCTTTCTGATAGAACGGTCGATGTTAGTCTCTCTTTAGACATCTAATTTCAAAAAAACGTACTCTTCACGGGCCTGTCTCAATTTATCGCTGAGGTTGCTGTACAGGTTGCGCTCGGTCTCGACATCGATACCCCACTGCTTTACCCAACGATCAATATGCTCCAACTGTGAGTAGAGAGAATCCAATTCGTCGGCTTGTGCAGTCACGTCTACCAATCCAACAAATGCGTTGTATCGAAGAGTAGAGGTGGCAGGAAGTGCGTTGTAAAGGTTGAGCAAGCTAGGACGCGGTTTTGTTACTAAACGTTACGCCATAATATTAAATAGTTCAAATTCTTACATCTTTTGCTTCAAGCTGGTCTTCTGGCTCTCGGTCTTGGACAATGTGTTGACAAGGGCATGAACAGAAGCAGTCAATTCCTTCTCGGGTGCACCCAAAACAATGACAACAGTCAAGTTAAAGGCATTTTCGACATCTAAAAATAGTCAAGAAAGATCCTCATTAGCTCAATTACACTCTTATTATTGCCATCTTTTTACCTCTGTCATTCTCGGTAAGAAGGACCGAAGAGTCTTTTGCAAGCTTGGTGTAAACGTCGCTCTTCTTGTCAGAGGCCAACAAGGCCTTGATTTCCTTGACATAGGCTCCTTCTTCTCCCTCCTCGCCTCTCAGCTTGGAGATGTAAGATGCCAGATCAAGGATCTAAAATCAACAGGGGCACAATATAATATTAGACTAATGGTCATTCGACACCTATAATTTCATCGATTTCTTTTTTTTTGGAGGTGCAGCTAATAAGCCACGATAGAGCACCAGGCCAGAAATGGAGACGTGTCTCTTGGTTTAAAAAGTCGAAATTCTAATCGGCCTTGGGGCCAATTGAGAACGCAAGGTATTTACCTGGTTCTCGGGGGTAGTTTGAACAAAAACGTTAGCGGACATAGAGTGACCAACAAAGGAGAGAGAGTTGGAATGGGTTGCCTGCCAAGCTTACTAGCAAAAAGGGTCACTTTCGACAAACAAAAAAATTTCGATATCACGTGATCTATATACACCTTTGAGAATTTCCCGCCAGCATTTTGAGCAAACACAGCATTGAAAAAGAGATGTTTATTTTTATTTAAGCATTCTTAATGGCAATAACAATTCATGCAAAAATATAGCAAAACTTTGCCAAAATGTCGAATAGTTTGATTGACTATAAATACATAAACATCTTGTTGATTAAATATTCACAAGCTGTTGAATGACTGGATACCATTTCTGACAATTGTAAATGTTTCCAAGGATTTCCATACATTAAAGCAACTATATACTTTCTAAATTACAATTCAATTTTTTTTAAAGAAAAAGAAAGTATCCTGGAAATAGCAAATATTGAGAATAGACGGCTTTATATCAAAGGTAGTTGTTGTTTTTTTAAAAAAAAAAGGTAGAAAGAGGCTCGGTGGCTTTTCTACATGTTGGAATAAATCAAAAGGGTTCGTCTACATGATAAAATTGTTTTTTTAAAAAAAAGTAACAAAGAAATAGATGAATGTCAACCTCTGGTAAAAGTTTCTTATACTCTACTTGTATCCTAATCTACTGCCACAGATACCTTGACAATTGTATTGAATTTCAATGGAATATATAATACAATAATATGATAGCCAAATATCGAGTGCTTGTGAGAACTCTATGAGCCACATATACAGCTACCAAATGATTATCAGCTTTAACCAGGTGTTTATGCAGCAAGGTCCAAGAGCTATTCAGCATGTCGACCTTCTAAGTATATGCAATACATACTATATGCACACATTTATATGTGATCCCTAAAGCGCAATTTTTATTTTAAACACAGATAAATTCCGATGCGCAGATAAAATCGCAATTGCCCCGGGGGACAGGGAATTCTTATTTTTTTGGTTTTAATATATTTATTCGTCAGCCCAGCTCAAGCCATTGAGAAAAATGATAAGCAACTACAGCTATTTCGCAGGTAAAATATGGAGAATAGAGTCTAGTATTTATCTTGGTACCATTACATCTTCAACGTTTACTTTTTGCCTTGTCCCCTTTGTTTCGTACTTTGGAGACACATGTCTTATAGATCGCCTGGCATACCAAACCCACGATAACTATAATAATTAAGCCAAGAAACTGGCGAGTAGTTTTCTATACCTCTTCAAAAGAGATGCCCTATACCCCATGCAAGACAATATTGTCAGTTACCCCTTGCCACAGTTGTTCCCACATTTCAGATAAAAAAGAACAAAATATACAGCAATTCAAAACATCTTTGCCTGAAACTTAATTTACAGCGGTATAAAACACCCAAGCATCAAGGATTAAGCCAATGTCCTTTCATATTTATGCTTCACTTAATATATAGATAATCTAGCTATACGCATTTTATAAGTAATGCAAATACTGTTTGCTTATACTCGGGTAAACATCATTCAAATATTATCGTAATAATAGCAATTTGTCAATAGGTACTTTGTAACTTGAGTGAGAACCAAGCGTTATTTTCAGATGTAAAACTCAAAGTCATACATGTATACTTTAAAAAAAAGGTGTCAAACAATCTATTATTCAGCTGTTGGTAATGCACTACAGATATTAAACCAAAGACAAGGTACGGTCTTTGCATTGTTTTGCATACATCTGACACTGTTATCTTGATACTGCAGAAAAGCACGACTTTAGGGTCCAGACATTAAAAGCATGGCTTGGGATTCATTAGATGACCAACTCTATAATGCTATTTGCAACTTCTATATTTCTTTGGCTTGAACTATTTTTTTTGTGAGCATAAAGACGATGTAGAATTAGGATTTTTCTGATATTTCTATACTCGTAATTCATGCAACAGTTAGAGGTCTAGTATCTGTCTTTCTTATACAGGAGAAATATTGATCATGCATATACATTTATTTTGGATAGCTTTTTAAAAAAAAAAGATAATATTAGTTATCCTAAAGAGCCTAAATATTATTTATTTATTTTTATTTTACAAAGCACGAGATTAATTATCAATACACAAACAAAAACAAAAATATTATTTTAATAATAGTTGTAATGTTTTGATTGGATTTTTTCTCCCACAACTAGTATATGGTTCACTGATAGTACGCCATTTATTGTGTATTCTACTATATTCCGTCATGCCAAGTCTTGTAACCTTTGGAGAAATAGATAAGGCACTATGTTATTGGTTTTAGAATACATGCCCGTGTAATCGCTAGTTGGAAACCATGCGAAATGCGGACTTGGCAGTTAATCATTAATAGTTAAAAACACAACAGAAATGTATAGGTATGATAATGATCGGTCATACTTACCATGATACTTGACCAAAGAGTATTTAAGATTGTGTTTATGAATTCAACTAGTGTGACAAACATGTATACTTATCAGGCCTGAAACTGTACTTTTAGAAAATGTAAGCGTGGACAGGTTATTCCATTGTAGGAAGATATCAACTACTACTGTATCCTATAAAATTATTTGGGGGGAAACAGAGATATACAGACATTTAAAATGGTAAAAGATGAGATATTGATTAAAGAGCAAATATTCTTCTTTCATAATAATAATATGAGAACATAGCTCAACTACAAATCATAAAGGCATCTCTAGGTGTTGATATTGAATTAGTCATCAAAAGATTGCATCAGTTGTATACAAATAGGCCAAGGATTACCCCCAAACAAAGCCTTTGATCGAGTGAAAAGTATATAAACAATATTATACGCATTTTAGATGTTCTAGGCAAAACTAGAGATAATTGCTTGTAATTTTGGCATAAAAAGCGCATTGGTAAATATGTATTCATATTTTTTTTCATATTATCAACAGAATATTACTCAAAAGATCACGTAATAGCCAGCAAAGCCCCATCTACATTTGTGCTCATTAGTAATCTTTCCCCCCAAATTTTTTGCCTAGGTAGTTGAGAAAATATGGTGTAATTGGAGAATTGTGCTGCACAGCTCTGGTTGAATTCTGGCGTTCAGGTACATCCAAAGGTTGGTTTGTGTGTTGAGCTTATTTTAAACAGATAATCTGGCCAAAGTGTATCTTGTGAGGATCAAGATCCTTATCACTACAATTCGCCAATCATATATTGGTGACCATTCAGGACATTTTTGTTTGGGGGGAGCCAATGTATGCCTTGCACTACACATCTTTATATGGGGCTTTGTTAATCTGTCAAGGCTTTACTGTTTCGCGTAACTCCAAAAAAGAGTGCAGTAAAGATGTTTGCCATGATCTCTGAGTTTGAACACTTTGAGATGGTGAATTATGGTCATATGACAAGTGTGATTGCAATCGAAAGGCGTCTACCATTTTAGAATTGGTCAATTGAACTAAATCTTGGAGTCTATATTTTGTAAACTAATTTCAATAGGCTTTTTTCCCAAGATCATACAACACTGTCAAATTGCTAGGAATGGTGATTGAGCCGAGAATACAATTAGGCTCGTGTGCACTTGTGTACTTGTGAATTGTGGGGGGACTAGAGTGGCTACAATAAATATAGAGTGTATGCCCATATTGTGGCTATCTATGGAGACTTACACTTAGCACAAAAGTGTAAAAGTAAGCGCAATTCCAGAAAGAAGCGACACACACATGACTGGGTAGGTGAGTGATGCAGCAGACACTTTGGGATGGTATTCAACATTGTCCTCGAGATCCCGATTGTCTTTAGGAGCCATTGTATTCGGATTGGCAGCTGCGGCTTCTGCGTGAGAGTTTGCCAATCTTGGCTCATCAAGGTGAATTGGTGCCTTTGGGGTATTGCCATTCTCACTATTGCTGTCCATAGAGGCCGCTCTCCATCTTCTATCTGTCCCACCCTGAGATTGCTGTGTCAGCCCTGACTCTCCATCTACTCTATTTTGAGATTCTATTTCAGCTCCAGGAAAATCGCATGCCTCATTAACGTATCGCAGTTGGTCTTCCTCTTGAGCTTAAAACACAATCAGCTGTCCATAGGGCTGTATACCACGTACTTACCAAACATATCATAGCTATCCCCACACTCAGTGTAACATGCCAAAAGTTGCTTCTGGGCAGAGCATCTGCAGGACGTCATACTGGTAGATTCACATGCGTCAACAGCAACCCTTCCTGTTTTCATACAGAGTCGGAACCTTTTTTTTAATAATAATAATAGTAATAATAAGCAATATTTATAGGCCATTAGCGCGTGAATAGAGAATATTCCTTACATTATGTTGGTCTCACAAGCATAGGACAGTTTGGCCATTAGGGCGACACCGATCATGAGAAAGGCGAGTTTCATATCAGAAAGTTGGTAAAAAAGGCAAAAAATAGAAAAAGACCAACTAGCATTCCCTCTAGTCATTAGGCTCTCTCTCTAGTCAGATTCTAAACATATATGTATTTACTCCAGTCCGTGAGTAATAAGCAGTATTGCCAAGAGATAATATATGTAGATGAAAAGAGTGTACAATGTAAATAATAATAAGCCATGCAATAATAATGTAAGAATAAAATGTAAAAGGGTCTAGAGTTTAAAGGTAATGCGGTTCTTTGGGTCGTTTTTGCTTCTCTTGATTGCCCAGTTGCGAACAATCCAGAGAACAATTACACGTTCCCAGATGATATTTGTCAGGCAGTTTGCCAGAACAAATCCCCACAATTTCCAGCGGAACTGTTTCGGAAGCACATTATGGCCAAATGCAGAATTGTATGGTTCAATATTCCACCATGGCATAGGATATCCAAGTTCATTATGCAATACGTCTGGATCACCGCAGTTGATGCGGAACTAATGGGGGGGTCGTCATTAGGAACCATAGATTAAACCAAGCTCAACTTACAATACAGCTATAGGGATTCGGGTCGGCAAGGGTAATAAAACTGGTGCTAATGAAAAAGCAAGACCATACAAACACCAGGATGTAGTTGCGCCACCATGACTGTCTAAAGACCGAGCCAAAGTTTACAATGGCTCCATTGTTGAAAAATTGAAAGATTATGACAATCGAGATCACTTCAGACTCATAGTTATCACCCAAGAGCCACCATTTTGCAGAATCAATGGAGGAGCTATCAAACTCATTGCATACAAACCAGTCTTGTTGGAATAGCCAAGCAACACTTTTGAAAGATATATCAGTATTCTGGAATCAATGTTCTTAATTACTTTACCTGCTTACAATGAACCAAAAGTTGATAAATATTACTCCCAAACAAGAGGCCAAGGTGTATACCCCCAATGGTTTGGCAGTCGGCCGTGATGGGCACAATCTCTTGGCAGGTTTTGCCTGAGTGATTGCAAATGTCATGGTGGTCGTAATGAAGCCTAGAACCGTCATTTTTATGAGATTTCACGAAATGGCAAAAGTTGATAGAGAGATCAACGTACCATCGATAGTAATCCAGATCGATTGGGGTGCAATTACAGTAAAATAAAACATGATAAGTTCCCAAAAAGCCATGGATTCACCATAGAGAATAAGAAACTTGTAGTTTGCAAAACTTGTAGCCAAGGCTGACCGACCCTGTCTCAATAGCTCTACACACTGCATCACAGACCTAAAGACAATACAAGTCAGGAATCTTATTTCACAAAATCAATATTTACCTATTGCTTGTACTGAATGGAGAAACGATGGATGCCTCGGCCTCAGATAGTGCTAGACCAACATGCGCAGCCCTCAAGGCACCACAGTCATTTCCACCATCTCCACACATTGCCGTAACTCCCTTTTCCATATGAAGTTGGACACATTCAACCTTGTGGTTGGGCGTCATACGTGCAAACACACGCGTATAAAATAAGAACTTTCGAATCACATCTTGTTCAAGAAGCATATCAAACGCTTTTCCTGTCATGGCCAATTCTACTGTTTTCATTTCAACCCTCTTGAAATCATCCTCGAGTACGTGATCAATGTCAACCTCTTTTTCTGAATCTATGTCGGTCCAAACCACGTTTCCATCCTTAATGTCACCCAGAATAACACGCTGGCCTGGCCCCATCATGCCACATTGCCGTGCAACAAATATTCCTGTCAGTGCCGTGTCTCCAGTGATCATTACTGTGCGAACATCTCCCTCCTTTAATTCTGCAATGGCTTCTGTTGTATCATCCTTGAGGATATTGCGAAATAGAACAAAGCCTGAAAAGTTGCACAAGGATTCCATGTCTTCTCTGGCCATTGACTTGATTTCTTCCATTGTGATATCTTCTCCAAGCACCCCAAGATTACGATGGGCCAGTGCGAGTACATAGCATCCTTCTCGAGCATAATCTGCTGCAGTACGATCGTAATAGACTGGAATGGATTGTGGGCGAGAAAGCTGTTTGATACGTTCAAATGACCCTTTGAGAAATACGTGTACTCTATCTGTAGATGTATCCAGGACAGTAACAGATTGTGATGCACGGGAATGTATAAACTCAAATCGTCGAAGGACATGTACAGGAGGCCGCTTTTCGTCAGGGTTTCCAGAGGGTGGAATAAGGGTATCGAGGAATTCTGGACCGGTAGGTGGCAAAAGTTCCCAATTCATTGCATTAAATGACTCAATGTCGACTGGATTGCCAATATACTGACCATGTACCTTTGTAACTGCGTGACAGGTTGCGATACCCATGGCAAAGATATGTTGCATGTTCAGTGGACTATCTTGCCTTTCTTCAAAGGGCATCGTCAAGTCTAGAGGTGCCCTGGCACTTCCATAGAAATCAAGACCTTCGCGAGTCAAGGTGCCAGTTTTGTCGAAACAGAATATACGGACTTTTCCGGATAGATTTATACGAGGCAAATCGATGCAAAGGATGTTTTTGGTGCGCAGACGAGCCGCACAGACAGACTGGTTGATAGTAAAGGCAGCAGGTAAAAGAGGAGAGAATATCTGGGACATGACAAATACACCATAATACCAACTAGTGATATTGCCCCGTCCCATCAAATACAGCGAAAGAGAAAACGCAACTGCACCCCAAATAAGTAGGATAGCAATGGCTACCTTTAGATGTTCGTGGAAAATAAAGCTAATTGGTGCTGGGAAAAGGATTTTGTGGATCAAGGTGCCCTTTTCACTAGTGATTCCAGTACGCAGCACTACTGCCACCACACTGTCTTTGCCGTGGGATGGCATGGTTTGAGATACAAGTGTACCTGCGAATAGAGTGTTTGATTTTCCGGGACCATCTGGCTGGTATGGGGAATCGTCTTTTGGAATCGCAAATTTTCTGATTGGCATGGCTTCACCTGTTAATGAAGACTCATTGACGACTACGGATCCGCACAAAAGAACAGAATCGCACGGTAATTTTTCATGTTCGCATACAATAAATACATCTCCTGGGACCAGTGTAGAACTCGATATGTCTTGTTGCCATTCTCCATCTCTCAGGACACTGACGTTCATTACATCCTCTGCCATTTCCTTGATTCGATACTCGGCTCTCAATCTTAAAATCACTCGGATGATTGCTGACAAGAGAATTATGCCGGTCTGAACTAATCCCATGGGATAATACTGGAAATAACTTTTTTTTTGTTTTATTTTGTTCTTGCAATTAGCTTCTTGACAATATTTGATTCACAAATACTTACTACCAGACCCACATACACATCATTTGGTAGAGATAGAGAAATGAACTGAACCTATCAAAACGTAAGGACCTCCTTCAATCGCTCGGGGCTACTTACTCTTGGATAATGGCGAGCGGAATTGTCGGCACATTGACTGGGATGATATTTGGACCCAGTAATTCTTGTCGAAGTTCTGCTTCACTACTATCAAGACCACTTGACCATTTGTGAATCGCACTGTTGGTTGTCCCGAGGCTGAATGCATAGGGTTCGAATCTATTCTTGTCATTGAGTACATAACGCATGCACTGGTATTCAAAATAACGACGTTTCTGTGCAGTTTGGCTGATTGGGCAGGACTCTACCAAAATGTCCATTCTATTATGGATATACTTTTTGTAAATATTCCGGAATTGACTTGGATTTAGTAACAAGCACGAACTTCTTACCCAAGCCTCCTGGAGATACGTTGCTCAAGGATGCCGATCTTGGAAATCCAAGTGTCCCCATCATTCAAAAATACAATATCATCCTGTCGGCGCTCTACTTGAATTACTGGGCTATCGTAAACGTACGATTCTATGCGGAAATAGTTCCGTATTGTTCTCCGTTTTAGCATTACTATGCAAAACCAGGCAGCTGATATGTGCCAGACCGCACAAAAGATCTTTGAAGACGAGTCTGAAGACAAAAAGGTCGAAAACTTTGGTCCATTGAGGGTACCGTCTAGACAATAGAAAGTTAGAGCTGGTCAAGAGAATGGTCTACATACAATAGTCGCCCACCAGACAACCAAGAAACACCAAGAACAAAAGGGTGGTGACGACGACCGATCCAAAACCAAACAGACCAAAATAGTCGTTGCGGAATCCACGGAATACAAGATTCTGGGATTCGCAGATGCTGGTGCTTGGAGTTTCGTCGTCTATGCTCATCAGTGTATCCGAACGAATGTGGGATTTTAGTGGTGAGACGGTTTCTGTCAAGGTTTCCTCCTTTTCATTGATACCGTCCTTGGGTATAATGAGTTTGGGAGCTCTTGTGTTCTTTTGATGCCTATAGAATCTGGCTTCTCGGATTGTTTTGTAGATATGCCACATTACCAATAGTAGGGCCTCAAATCCTGTCATTGACCAGATGGCTATCCACATTGGTTCCCTAAATGTGAACTTTTGGGCAGGTAAGACTGGACACTGCCTCCAGACTGGTGTTCCATCAAAGGAGCCCCAATTGGCTGTGTTCTCAAGCCCTGTGGCAGCTGCGCAGAGATTCTGGGTCTGGTTAACTTGGTTTTGAGGGTCAAAGTGAGTGATGTTGATCTGTTGACCAGCAGCACATGGTACATAGTTTGAAAGCACAGAGGCACTGTCGCACAGGCAGAGATTTGGTATTGTATCACAAGAGGGCTTGCAGGTTCCGTCGTTGCAAAACAAAAGACCGTTTGGACATGAAGGTGCGAGTAGGGCAGGACAGAGATCGTGATCTGGCACACACAGGAGAGGACAATTGACATTATTCTTTGAATGAAGAGGACAGGTATTTCCGTATCTATCACGATCGTTTGCTATAGTAATATATAAGTGTCAAATAAAATGTGAGAATATTGCCCTTTTAGACCAAGTGTTACCAATCTCAAATAGCGGCAATGCTCTAATGCCTGCCACAATAAAAGAGGTATAAACGAGACCGAGGATAATCACTCTCATGTCTGGCGCTCTTGGAAGGTGAGAGGTAAGATCAGAGAGGGTGTTATGCTCAAGTATGTATATATGTATATATGTATATGTATATATATATAGGTCTTGGTCTTTGTGAAGTCCGGGAGAAGAAGAAGGAAAATGAAGGACGAATAAACACAAGTAACCATTGGTTTTTTTTTCTAATACCCGACGCCAGGCGTCACAACTCTCTTGGCCTTTCTCCCCTAAAAGATGGCAAAACCGAACCAGAAGTGTCCACAACTCCGCATTCCAAAACCAAAAGAAGGATCTTCTTTACACAGTGCAGTACTTACAGAAAGCAATGTCATGGCCAATCAGAATCTATATCTTGTATTTTGCAACAGGTTTGTTTAGAAATCATGATTATTCAAACAGATTAGAGAGCCACTTGTTTGGATTTCAATTTGTTGTGATTTAACATCATAAATATTTGCGAATATGATGGAAACATGGTTGGTCAGAATTGGCCTGTTAAAAATACAGAAAAGAAAAAGGCTGTAGTCGAGTATATTTCACACTAGATTGTCCAATGTTAACCAACCTAGATGTCCAAGGCACCCTTGAGACCTGAAATAAACCAGCTTGCAAGTATATATATATATATATATATATATTATTAACGTTTTTCCCTTTGCCAAAGTAATTTGATACAACTGTAGCCTTGTATAAATAAACTGACCTTTTTTGTGTGATAGACATTCTAGGTTTCCCTTGCAAAGTGACCAAATCAGCAACCGATAATTATCTGGAGGATTCGATATTGCACGGCGACATGGAGTTAGTTTAGCCAAAGTAGCCTTATAATGGCCATGGTGTTATTTGTCTTGGGAATTCAACTGTTGCAAGCAAAGTAGACGCGTATATACTGCAAGGGATCCTAGTAATGGATATCGACCGAGTGAGAGCAGCTTCAACGGCAATGATATTTGCCTAGTATTTTATTGGACATTTTAACTTTGAAAAAGCTAGAGTAAAAAGAGAAGCAACGTGAATAGAAAGACCAGAATTCAACATCTTATAGAGTGTCTCTTTTGGAGTTTTGTAACCAGTGTGGATGTTCTTAATCGATGGATTCCAAAAGTGAAATCGCATTGTTTTTTGGTGATGTATTTCATGCCCAATTAATTTAGGATTGAAACTGAAACATATTGAATTATCCGATATTCTGGAATATTAAAATATTTGGATCTCACAAGGGTTATCAGCAATCGATTATTGCCGCAGTGGTACCATATTGTCATTAGTGCGCAATATAATGTATTTATTCTAAAGTAATTATACGTATATTAAAGAATTCTGTATTCTGTATTCTACAAAAGTCCAAGTTCATGTTGAGATCCAAAAATAATAACTAGTGTGCTTACCGACCCGAATGCTATCACCATGATACGTATCCTAACCAAAGCCCCTTGCATAATCAGCATCTAATCCCGTCAATCTATCTAGACTGCCAAAAAGAGCCCATAATATCTTGTTTTTGTTTTTTGAAAAAATAATAATCCCACTATACGATAATAAAGAGGTTCTAACAGTAGTATACTCGGAACCTCTAACCTAAGCCTCTTCCCCCCCTTTTTTTTTTACCATGATCCTTGTGATAAGACCACCTGGTTGGTGGAGACTCGATCCGTTTTTATAGAGACATCTCTGAGCCCATAAAGAATCTTGCCAAATACTTTTTTTTTTTCAAAAAACCAAAAACCATAATACCACTTTTCAGTAGGCATCCCATGGCTTTATTCATAGCGTTTTCCAAATCTCCTGATTAGTCTTCTGGAACTGTCTTTGCCCTTGTTACGAAGGTGCAATTCTTCAGACAAAACCGCAATTTTCCATTGTTCATCTGTTAGGTTGGCTCGCTTAGCCGAACGAATCCTAGCCTTTTTATGCCTTTCAATCGTCAAGGGCTTTTTTGCGGCAATAGGAGATTGCAAGTTAAGTCGCTTGAGCGAGGAAATCACAGTGTCTTTACAGACGACGATACCCATGCCGGCTAATGATGATTTGAGCTGATTGTAAGAGGCAAATGGATCCTCTCGAATGAGTCTTTCCAAGTGCCTCTCTGCCCTCACGTCTACTTTCCTTGGTGCCCCAGTTGACTTACGAGGCATAGGACTGCCGGTTTCCCTGATACGTTTTACGATGTTCTGAACTGTGGACCGATTCATTCCAACAGCCTCTGCAATCTTGTTGAGGGAAAGGTTTTCTTTGGTAAGCTTGTGGACTTGCCAAAACTTTGTTTCATCTCGCGCCATGTAAGGACCACGGATGTTTTTTGGTGAATCCTCAGTCGACATTTTATTAGTTTGGAAATGTAGTATTTACTTTGAAGAGTATTCGGTTTCGTCAGCTTGGTCAGTATTAAAGATTGTTCTGTGTGACTACTAATTTGCCACGATCCATAAACAGAGTATCCACATTTGCATATCCCTATAATAATTGTTCTCCATAGTTTTCCAGTAACTTGTTGCAAAGGTAAAATGAATTTGTTTCTGGGCATCTTGGCCAAATAAAAAGTATATGTATCCAACTTGTGAATACAGAGAAATCAGTTTTGGAATATGCACTCTTTTTTTTTGTAAAACTATTTTAATCTACGACATTTGACTTGCAAATCAGACGGGAATATGTGGGTTAATATTGTATCGGCGACTGTATTTAAAACTCCAACACATTGATTTTTTGAAAAGCTTGTATTTCACTATAGATTTAATACATTTGTAGGCTTTCTATCCAAGCCATGCAATAAACAAAAGCGCAATTGGTACCATTGGGATCAATAACATAGACCATCTCAACAAGAATATATCATCCTAAAGTATAGACTGTACCTGAATGCAAAAGCATAGAGATAATTCTACGACGTCACATTTCGGTTTTTGTTATTGACAATTAGCCAACATTGGTTAAAAACACAAGGCAGATACAATAGTAATCAACAAATCTAATAGAAACTCCAAGAGTCTAATTATTGTGTATTAAAATATAGTCTATAGAGTAGCAGCATTTGGCCTACAAAGGGAAAGAAAATAAAAATAAAAAGGTGAATTGGCGTAAAATAAGAATAAGCAATACTTTTTTTTTCTCAATACAATCACTCAACTCTCTTCTTAAAGTACCGCTTCTGTCTTGGGCACTGCTCATAATGTCAAACGCAAGACTCAATGCCAAACGAATTGGTAATAATAATTAGAATAATCTAAAGACGATCATCACATAATAATAAAATATAAAGCCAAAAACCATGAAATTCTCTTTCTATACATATATATATATATATTTGGTTTTTTTTTGGGTTTTCTGTACTGACATTATAAAAACTTGGCATCCTCTAGATGTTTTTTCAGAAGAACAACAAGACATTCTGAGACAAAAGGGATCTGAGATTGAGCAATTGCAGACAAGTAAACAAATGAAATTTAGGCCAAGAAAATTAAATGGTTTAACAATGAGGATTGCATTCTAGACATTAATCGCTTGTCGAATCCACTCTCTGAAAATGCACCCAAAGGATGGGCACATCATATCTCACCCAATACCCTCTCTCTTTTCCAAGGGGATTCTCAATGGAATACGCTTTCGTTGAATAGCAATAACCAATTGTTAAGCAACAGTAGCAGTTCATTAAACTGGAATGGATTGCAATGGGATAGAATGACAAGTGTAGTGAATCCTGAATACAAGGGTAATTATCAGGACATAAACTGCAATTTTAACACGTGTATATATGTTCATATCTTTTTTTAAAAAAAAACAAGATGTGTCTGATATGGACCACCAACTCGACTCAGCTACCATGCTGAACTCTAGAGATCGTAAAATGTTTGGAGTAATGCCAATGAAAGAAGAGATTGTGATGGTCAAATGCACTCAATGTGAAAGACCAATCCTGAGCAGTAGTTTTAGCCAGCACGCAGGTAAATATAGTGATTGAAAATAGAGTGGCCAAACAAACTTGTTATAGATTCATGTCATGTCAAGACCGATTTATCTTTTGGTGGACCACTTACACCTCTCCCATCACATTATGGCAACCAAAGAGAGCTTGTGGCCAACGAACTTGCCTCGGATGACGAGGACAGTGATAGTAGCGTGCGAAACAGGAAGTACGGGAACAAATTGAAGAATAAGCACGAGTCAGGTAGACGAAATGATAGCATTGGTTCTTTGGAAGGTGGGTGGGATAAGATAGAGAATATACGCCCAGGATATCTTATCAAGGATAGTTTTGTAGAACCTGAGACCAGCCAGTTCAAACGAGCTCTGTCGCCTAATCAAGCCAGCCAAAAAGCTAAAAAGAAGACCAAGAAGGAAAAACAAAAGAATAAGGGCATGTCCAAACAAAAAGGTAAACAGGGCATAAGATCTACACATCTTTGGTTATCAAGAAAGATAACACAAGACATTTAGGTCCTCTAGATCTCGATCGTCAATGTGGTGTTCTACAGGGACCCAATTCTACACCTTGTACTCGATCGCTAACCTGCAAGAGCCACTCGATGGGGGCCAAGCGAGCGGTCGAAGGACGGTCTCAGGCTTACAATGAGCTTCTGGCAGCCTACCAAAAGAAAGGAGTAGGGAGGCCACAAGGTAAATGCTTGATAAGACCCAATGGTGATTAATTGGTTTGTAATATATATATATATAGTTGCCATTGGCATGCCAATAGAAAATACCTTGGGCTCGCCTGGAATTGGACACTTGAAGCCAAAGCTTGGCAATAATAATAATAATAATATGGCTGGCTTTGGGATGCCAGACATTGCTCTCCATGATAAGCAGGCCGGGTCTGATGAAGAAGTCGATTGTGTGATCAGGGCTATCACCAACCACTGCAGTTTCCCTCTTGCCCAACGGTCTGTCAATCTTTACAAGCGTAGACAGAGGGCATTTAGGGTTGGAGACATCCTGCGGGTTGCGATTACACCAAAGTCTACTGGAATCGTGTTTACTGACGCAATCGATACAACCATGCTTTCCCACAGCATGTAAATAAATGTACAAAGATATAATTGTAATAAAACAAAATGTAAATATAAAAATATAATATTTCTACAAATAATATCTTATTTTAGACTGCCAGATAACCAATGAATAGCCATCAAAATCTCCTGGAGCCCCCCCAAGATTGGTATCATTTCAGATAGATCCACGTGGCTGGTTTGGTTCAGTGTGTTACTGGGGGACGTCAAGGGAGCAAAGACACACATTGAAGTAGAAAGATGCTTCTAATGAAACAGTGGTATATGTTACACTTGTGAATCAATCTCAAAAATAAAATAACCCTCAAGCCATGTGATCCAATGTTCTGTATAGCGTTTCATGGCAACCAAAAAAGAAATACAAGCCAACAATCTGGCAGGCTCTGTGGTACACTAGTAAAATACCAAATAAATATACAAAATCCCAAGCCCACAAATCCAAGTACAACCACACAAATACTCTATTCTCTTTTTCTTCTTCTTCTTCTTCTTCTTTTCTTTTTTCTCTTATAAATACCAATTCTGCATATCGAATAAACCAAAAAATAAAAATGCAAACACCTGTACAAAGGTAGGTAGACAAGATTATTTGATAGTTCATATGTTAACCTTTTCATTTGAAAAAAAAGACAATGTACCTTACCTCCAATCTCAGTCATGGAAGATGGCCTTTATAGCCGCTCGCCCTATTCACCCCTCACTCCTTCCTCCAGCCACAGCCCAACCCTTCAGACACCGTTTTCAGGACGAGGCTACCGAGCAGGCGAAACCACTCCACCTACATCTATTCTTCCGGACCCTTATCGCCCCCACCCGACCTACAATCGACCTTTCCCACCATCTCCTCATACTTCATCTTTTGCACCACTTACGCCACCTCAGCCTCAACTCTCAGATCTATCCCGTCAACCATACATTTATGAATCAGACTTTAACAATCCGGTTGGAAAAGAAGTCGAAAAGGTAATCCAAGTCGACCATTTATTTGATGGTTACTGACCGATCCCTCTTTCTAGATTATTCATCACTGCGATGGCTTGAGCGAAACAATGTCATCACGGAAAGACCACTTCAAATATTCGTACTCCAAAGACACCTATGATCCCACCATGACCCGGCCTGTATTAGATGACATGATCGGAAGGGCAAACGAAGTCCTCAATGCCCTCTTGCGCCTTCGGAAACACCAGATATCCGAGGAGCAGGCCAGGACAAATGTGTACCAAAAGAAAGAAATCAATTACCCAAAGGTACACATCCTTTCAAAAAGACTTATCTTTGTACTAAACAACCTTTTTTTTTTCTCTTATCAGTATCGAGTTCACACAACCACAGACGATTGGAGCGGTGGAACAAACCAGCGACTGAGTGGTACTCAGCGTAGACGTGGGGTAACACGCTCATTTTATTTTATTTTTGCTATATATTTGATACTAATGATTTTCTGTGCAGAAACGTGCTGTTTTTAGGGGAAAATGTCATTCTTGTAATATATCAGAGACTCCTGAATGGAGGCGTGGGCCAGATGGGGCACGCACCCTATGCAATGCCTGTGGGCTTCGTAAGTGTCTGTCTTTTTTGTTGTTGTTGCCTAGCAGCCCTTTTTAAATGCTTTGATTAGATTACGCCAAGCTGACCCGAAAACAAGCGGCTGTGCAAAAGTTAGTCAGCCAAAAGGACCACCAGAGCAGGAATTCTGGGCATGATATTATTGATAGGCCACTGGTGATGGCGGACAAGCTGCTGGACAGTCCTATCGAATGAAATATGTTCAGTAATATGAATATCTGTTTATATATATATATGTGTATGTGTGTGTGTGTGTGTACAATTCAACAAATCAATTCAAATCAATTCAATTCAATTCAATTCAAATCAATTTTTTAATTCAATGCAAATATCTTTCAGGCATTTTGTACTTGATTGGGTTCAAACCAATCAGACCAATCAATCCAATATATTTAGTTTCTCTATGCCATACTGTATGTAATAATACATTAGAAATGTACATTATCATCAAGTCTTCAATAAAGAATATTCTAGGTAGCAATGTTTTTGATTGGTTTGGGAATTTGCCTTATTGTTCATCAGAGATCAAAGTATAGTGAGATTAGGTTATACTTTCAATGACGTTTAGGGCAACGTTAAGGTAGAATAGATCAAGTGACCCAAATGATCTGGATAGATCCAATTTTGTACTTGCTCTAAGAACAAAAAGGCAAATGGTACAAACCAGCGTGCTTTTTCTGGAGGCACAAGATAAACTCTCATAATCAAAACAGAGTTTTTGCTGGTTCCAAGAGGGCGAAATCCTCGGCAACCGATACAAATCCAGATAAATGACTTGAAAAAACGGTATCGATCGATCTTTGTATTCTATTGATCTATGTTCTACACAACCCAAAAGGACGTTGGATAAAATATCCTTATTCCCAAACACAAGCAGAGAATTTCTCAAAACCACCACCACCATCACCCCCCCTCCCCCCCCTTTGGCTCCAACTCATGTAGCACATCTAAATATCAGCTCATCAAACCTCTTTGCAAAAAAAACCAAAAAAAAACAACCAAAAAAACAGTTTTACATTATTGATTCATATAGTGTATCATTGCCGCACGCTTCTTGGCATCCTTTTGTGCCTGGGCAGCAAGCGCCTTACCAGACAATGGCTTTGTCAGGTTGCGAATGGGTTTATCAGCCATCCTAGCACGTTCTATGGCACTCCATGTATGCGTAACTGCCTTTGGGCCGGTTTTTTTGTGCCCAATACACAGTCTGTCATGCTTAAATGTGGTAGCAATAGGGTGTCGTCTTCCCTGTTCAGATGCACCCAATCCTTCTTCATATCTCCAGCCTTGTTTCCGCAGCATCTGAAATCCCTTGTTCGTGCTATTCAACCCAAGTACATCAGGGGGAGGCTGAGACTGACGGCTAATCATATGTGCCATTCCACGAATATGCTTTTGGTAGCTGCCAACAAGGATATCCATCTCGCAATCAGCACAATAGATTGTTAGATCATTAGTCGATCTCGATGGATTGCATTCGGTTAATTGCCTGTAAAGATCTGCAATCTCATCCCCTGCAACTGCTGGTTTCTCTTCAACTGTCTCTAGTTTCAAGCTTGATCCAGCCACAAAATTGACTTGTTTGAATGGATAAGGCTTTGGTTCATTTGCCATATCAAGGTGTATTTTGATTAAAGAAGAAAAAACAACGGAGTATCAATGGATCCAAACCATTTCTTATGCACCAAAAGCACAAAGGTACATGTATTTCTATCTAGGAGAATAGGTGATTTATCTTGCAAGCATAGAAAATATACATGGTTTGCAGAATATTGAATTCTAATCTGCCATTTTCCAAGTTTTATATATATATATATATTTTTATTGTTTCCAAAAAATGAATAAATGTATATATATATATATAATATCGTAAAAATAAACGCAATAATCTCCGTTGCTGATAGGTGTTGGATGAGATCCAATCGCCTATTGAATATTAAAGAATCGCAAATCGTTTTTATTTTGTAACATAAAGGATGTGCAAAACCAATGGAAAGATCATTTAGAAATACAATACACATATTTTTATTTGTGTATGTATGTGTATATATGAATATATAAATATATAAATAAATGAATGAATAAAAATAGACTTTACAAGTTGCATCCAAGGTATTCTTGTTTCCAAAAGTAACATTGGGTACCTGGTGTTGGGAACCATTGTACTACACTCTGTGGTAACCATCTCCAACAACTCTTGACCAATGATCAGTTTGCTATAAAAAAAAAAGTTTTTTCTTTGTATAATGATAACCTTTATATTCAGATTAATTTCTAGCTAATTAATTTGATAAGCACAATCTATTCTATAAAACATGATTTTATTTCTATATAAATGTATTTATACACATTTATACATCGTACGGTACATAATATTATGGGAGAATCTTGATATTCTCAAGCGCTCAATATTATTTTTAATTGATTCTTTTTTTTAAAAAAATAAAAATAAATAATAATAATTACAGTTGTAAAGTTTAATATGGTTGGTCTGCTCGAGACAATCTAGATTATTATTATATTTTCTGGACAATCTCAAATCAATTTCTAGAGTTGAAAAATAATATTCGCCATCCTACTTGTAAAATCAAGAAAACCATGTTGGACAATACACAATCGATAACAGTCCAGCTATCCGGATACCATGGCCGGTTTTTTTGTCCTTTTAAAGTTTTTTTTTAAAGATGAAATTGTGCTTGATACTTTTATATTTTTTTAAAAAAAGAAGGTAATCAAAAGAAACCAACCAAAGGCCAACAATTCATTGACACAACCAAATCAACGTCTAAAAATAATATACAAAGTTCTTACAAGCTACCAAAGATTAAGAGAGATGCTCCCAGCTAGGTGTGTGAACCGCTGGAGAACCTTGTCGATTTAAAACAACTGTTTATTTTGTCCACAAGTCTGAAATGGTATGTAGTTACCTCTATATACTTTGTACACATCTAAACCTTACTCCCAAAACCACAATTTGCACCACGTTTGGGATTGTGTGTTGAAAAAAAAAAACATCTTGATTTTGCAACACTAGAATTTTTGTGGACTTGTCTTGGAAGCTGTAAGCAAAATGCCAAAGGTGCTATAGAATTGCTTAATGATTTATAGTCATATAGTTTGAATTGTAATAATTGATTTAAAATGTCAAAATAGCTATAGCCACAAAACATGTATAATTGTTTGTTCATATGTTCAATTACATACACAATATGTATATGTATATGTATATATATTCTGCGAGTTATTTTATAAAGCTAACACACAGTTTGATAAAACTTGTAGACTTTAAATAACTAAAAATCAAGGCTACCTTACACTTTATATTATTTTCCAGCATAATAGTATAATAAAAAATAATTAAAGTAGGAACTTGGATGTAGTAAAGTTATATTTGTGTCATGATAATATGGGATATATTATTATATTTTCTGTTATTATCATGTCTCAAAGGCCAGTTTTATATTTAATATGATTTGGAACACTCTAGTTGGTACTGGACCAAAAATAAAGACACGACTTTTTACATCTACTAGGTTTTTTTTTGTAATAAATTATCTACTCTTTTTTTACTATCCAACTCATCTTGATCTGTATACATTGCAAAATTATATCATTCTATGATGTTTAGCAGCCAGTCCCTCGAAAATATTGTTTTTAAGCATTAATAACATTCTATATACTCTTTGTAGATTATCCAGAGACCATTGCTTGTCTCTATATTATTTTCAATTATAGTTGCTGGTATAGCCAAAGTCTATCTTCCCAAGTACCATCAGAGAATAAAGGTAAAGCACGTGCTTTGAATCAAATCATTACTAGTCAATAGCTGCCAGTATCTTGATCAAATATCTTGCAGATCTCATGATCAATTTACTTTTAAGCAAAGACTCTCTTTTAAAAAAAATACACACACACGCTTTTTTTTGTATTTCTTTTTGTATTTTTGGTTCAAGGGTTTGGGCGTGGTAACATTTTTATATATTCCCATAATATTCAGCCCTACCATTCTTTAGGACAAGTTAATTTGAGAAAAGAGTACAAATATGTAAATAATCATAATAAATGCACATATTACATGTTTATTACGTTATTAAAATCGACTAGACTGCAAATCCTTGCAAAAAGGTTTATTTAGACTATAAATTTTAATGGTCAAGGAATTATATAAAAGAAAGTTTTTCTTGCTTGTGAATAAGATAGTTATATATATAGATATATATGTATGTTTTTTATGAAAGAAAAATTAATGAATTATACAAGATATAGATAAGGAGAGATTACAATGGTGATACATGGAATATTAAGAGATATCCAGGTCCAGAATAGGATTCTTCTTCAATTGAAGTCCAAATCGACTTCCTTGGTTAAGCTTTGTCCCCAAAAAAGCGCCCAGTAACCACAGCCCAAACACCCCGCCAAGCATCTCGTATATTGTATCAGAGGCGATGTATTCAGTGTCAAAACCATAGCTTCTCTTTTCATCCAAAAATGGGCTGTAGTTGAATACCTGGCATGGACCGGTTACCATGCCAAAGTTAACAATGATGTCGACACCAAGAATCACAAGGTATGAGCCCAGAAAAGTGGTCGAAAGAATGACAGTCAGAAATTCAACGAGTACTATGCCAACCCCACCTAGCATCCCAACCGATATGCTGGCAAACAGACGGGCAGTTGTGTCCGTAATAACAAATTCACTTTTAAATGACCAGACAAACACGGCCAGAGCAAAACCTGCCATGACTAAACAAACAGTCAATATATATATATATATATAAAGAAATTGCACATTAGAATACTTACATCCCAAGCCAAAAAGAGCCAATTGCCAAAAGACTATGGCTGCTACACCAAATAATAGACCAACACCAAAGCAAATGGACGTGTACATCAGCATGGGGTGTTCGTAACCTCCAATTGGTTCCATGTATTTCAATAAAATAAAAGTCGTACTGGCTATTAATTCAAACCAGAAAAAATTAATCACTTAACACAACATATATCTATCCCTTGCCTCCAAATATAGTCCCAGTAATCGCCATGGTAACAATAAAAAAAGGAAAGGCCAGAACGATCAAGAATACTCCAAAGGTGATAAAGGTACTTCCAATGGCAATGTCATAGATCATTTCTTCAGTCAGTCCTTGTATATCTGGTTTCCCTAATAAACCATTAGAAAAAAAATATTCCTTGGACAAAAAGACTTACCTGCGGTTATAGGACATAGAAAGTGGCCAGAGGGACTCTTGCCTGTTTCTTCACTTTGTAAATCCTTGGCAACTGTTATTAGACGAGGAAAGCAGCGTTTGTCGCTAGAGACACATTTGTATGTCTCTCGACGGACAGAAAGTGGTGTTGAGGACGGAGTGTGGGTGCTGTGAGACTTGTGACAATTAGTCGAATGGGGCTGGTGGGTAGGAGTTGGGTAGTGGTTGGCATGGATCTCATTTACTTCTTGTGCCATACACCGGATCGATAATGTGAGACAGACCAAGAGGATCATAAAGAATGATTTAGGGTACTGAACGTGCATTGGGTAATTGATGCGAAAATGCTTTTGTTGGGAAGCATGCAGATTCAAATGTCTTGGGAGCCTTAAATATTCCCTCTATATATTTTTCCCCCAAAGTGCTATCCAACAGGCGAAGAGGTATAGATAAAAGTCTGGGGCCATTAATTTTTAATAGCAATAGCAATAGCAATAGCAATAATAACATCTTTTTGGATTTCTTTACAAATATATTTTATGCAGTTCTAAAGAGATAATCGTCTCGAAATAACCGTCACGACACCAAAATGCACGCACACCCCTGGGTGTGTACATGTCTTTGTTCTCTATAGAAAAAGAGGAAATAAACTAAATGACAGTATCAAAAACGGAAATCAAGCAACAATTGGCTAATTATGTTCCTAATGAACAAGAACGCCTGGTGATTAGATCGGCAATGTTTAGTCTCATTACTTTTGGTAAAAAGCAATCCATTGCTGGTAATCCAATAAAGATCTCGCGTATTTATTGCCCTTGTTATTAGCTACGGTTGGTGCAGCTTCTCTTGGAATGTCGGCACGAATGTGGTGTAAGAAAGATTAAATGTAGTATGGGCAAGAGTATTATTGACTTTTATATATATCAGCAAAGTCGCGAACACCGGTTGGTAAAAGATCAGGCATTCCTACCATATGTAAAGTATATTTGATTGTCTATAATTCAATCTTAACCATTATATTATGAAAATCACAAGTGGGATTCTTTACTGGCCTCACATTGGGAGGTGCACTTGGTATGAACAAAGGCATGCAAACATTGCGCTCTTCTTTGCCAAGTGATTCCGGTCTCTTGACTCTTATCCATGACCACGATCAGATCAAACAGCAAGAATTACAGGAGTTGCTCCAGAGCTCAGAGGATATGAGTTCAAGTGAATTGTCAATTGAGGATAATGAACCACTGGCCACACTAGACATTATTGAATCCCCAGATACAGCCAACGACACCCTATTGTTGGCACCTGTGGACGAATGAGGACGATCAAAAAAGTATACATAAATGTATTGTTTAAATATTGGGATTATCATTATATTATAATAATTATGAAAAGGAGAAATGTTTATATACACTTTTTATATTTATTTTTATATATATATCTTTTAATTGAGCTTCTGTGTATATAGGAATGTGATGTGAATAAATGTAATGCATGTGCAAAGTGAAGTTTTCATAGATGAAGTAAGAAATAATAATAATAATAATAATAATAATATAAAAAAGAAAAAAGGTCTTTTTGTCATATATATATACATATACATATATGCGTGTATATAATTTAGTCTGTCTTTGGAGATCCATTTGGAGAGAGGACGCCCGAGATCCAGCCACTGGCGAGCTTAAACACCTTTGTGGACCCACTTGTCTTTGAGAAACGAATGGCCACCATACGATGCTGTGCTCCAGTGTCATCTTTGGTGCGCTGGATACCAGTGTTTGAGGGTGGAACAGAAAACACTTCAATTGAGAAGATGGCAGTTCCGTCCTTGTTGGACCCAAAAGGGTCATCGACTGGGCTCATTACAGGTGTGCTTGGTGCACAGGCTGCATTAGTGGTATTTGTAATTCCAGGATCTGCAGTAATAATGGCAGCAGTAGGCGCAATTGGCGGGGAGTTTGCTGGAGTCTGGCTACCCTGTTGACTGATTGCAGCAGATGAATTGAGATTGACTGAATTGGACCAAGGCAGCTGGTGAAGAGGTGTCGAGAGTCTTTTGAATTGTCTACTCCAACGACTACCGGTTTTTGGCTTGTCAATGATACTACTTCCACTAGACTGAGCTTGTGTGGTCCAGGGGTCATTTGAGGTACGAGAGCTTTTGTGCGAAAGTAGGTTGGGAGAGCTAGAAGGACCGTCTTTGATGATGGAATAGAACCAGGTTCCCTTGCTCTTTTCAATGGTAAAGTTGCGTAGAGTGAGTACGCATGTCAGACGTGTTCTTCCGTCATGTTGATAGGTAACACCAAGGATCTCGCATGCAGCTCTGACTAGCATAAGTAGGTCATGCTCTTCGGTCTGGGTAGGATTGGGGTCAACTGAGCCATTATGTCGAATGCTATTTGGAATCGAGAATGACGATAGGGTGGTGGTAGAACGGTCAATTGAATGGGATGTGGTCGTGGTAGTTGAGGAAGATAATGGACAGCTTGGTTGAATGGTATAATAGTTTATCTGGTCCTTGGTAACCCGTTGATAGAGCTGGGATAGACTCATGGTAGAAGTGGTCTTTCGTAGGCGTGTTTGGGACGGCATGAGAGTATTAAGAGGCTGCTCTGACCGCCTGAATTTACGGAATAGATGGTGGAGAGGGGACTTTACGTCAGAAAGAGGAAGGTTTTGAATGGGTTGCAGTTGAACCTGATGCACACTGGTCTGGATATCTTGAAACAGTTCGGCCCGCAGTAGTTCTTGGGCACGATAATTGTCTTCCATCTTAGAGGTATGTGGTGTGCTGCTGGTATAATAGATACATGTGCTTATGGGGTGATATATGACCGTCTTCTTTACTCCTCGGCTCGTCTCTCTTTCGTCCTCCATATCCTTCATATACTGTCTCTTGGCCCGATCCCGCTCTAACCTCGCTCGGGTAGCTTCATCGATATCCGAGTCGTCGGTTGTCGAAGGCGTCTTTTTGTCTACAAACAGATCAGGCAACCGACCTTCGTCATTGAGCCAGCCGTCTCCTTTAAGTGCGACCTTGAGGGCAATTCTCTTTCTTCGATCAACCGAAAGACACTTTCGAATCGTCTTTTGTAGGCCTGGACTGAGATGGGAGGGCATTGGGTAGTTGCCATGGACAACATCCTTTCTTAATTCACCCACCGCTGCACTCTTTTTTTTTAATAAACATTTTAATTATCAATCTCTAGATACTTACTATGGGCATGGGCAAATGGTTCGAATCCAGCTGTCATTCGGAACAGGGTGACACCCAAGCACCAGCAGTCAATCTCGGGTCCAGCATATTTCTGACCACTGATGATCTCGGGACTATAATAGAGCATGGATCCTAAGAGACTTGCTGGTTAGTCATTGTAATCAGGCAATTAGGGATCATTACCACATATTGTCTTTAGACGCTGTAATCCGAACCGGTTCCCTAGTCCAAAGTCTGCCAATTTAACTTCCCCGTGTGGAGTAAGCAATACATTAGGGGCCTATTGAACATAATGAATATACGACAGTATGGCAAAAAAAGAAAACAAAAAGAAGGCACACACTCACCTTTAGATCGCGGTGGACAACCCATCTGCTGTGACAATACTCTACACCCGCAACCATCTGTCTAAATATATTTCTGGCTTCTTCTTCCTGGAGTGCGCCATTGTGCTTCTGCAGGTACTCGTCTAAATTAAGGCCGGGGACATATTCCATCACCAAA
Source organism: Phycomyces nitens (assembly GCA_022702545.1). NCBI lineage: Eukaryota > Fungi > Mucoromycota > Mucoromycetes > Mucorales > Phycomycetaceae > Phycomyces > Phycomyces nitens. The sequence continues at coordinate 2,068,255 of JAHRBC010000001.1, forward strand.
TAAAGCGAATCGGCCGTCTCATAGGTCTCATAGAGATGGACAACATTTGGGTGGTCAATTATCTCCATCAAATTGATCTCTCTGACCAGTCTAGACATCACTCGATAATCATGTACTCTCTTGTCGATGATCTAATAGAGTCAATAAAGTGTCTTGGGAGTGGTGTTGTTACCTTTACTGCATATTTTTCGCCTGTTAAGTAATGATAAGCCAACACCACTTTACTAAACTTTCCATGGCCAAGTGGATCAAGAAACAAGTAGTCTCCAATGCCACTCAGGAGGGTATCTGGGCTGGGAGGGTATTCTTTGGCCGGGACTGACTTCCGATCAGGCTTCTTTGGTTCTCGTGTCGGTGGTTGTGTCGGAGAGGATGGGGCAGGAGGTTTGGGTTCTGGTTGGTTTTGTATGTCTAGTTTCCCCGAGGATTGTCGTCTCCATTTGCTCTTTAGCTGATCAGTTACGGTTCGAAAGGCCATGAGGTCGGATGGATTGAGAATGGAATTAGATGAAGGGTATCAACGCGAAATGCCTTAATTATTTTGCGAGGTATATTGGGTGCACCAAGGTGAAATTGGCAAAGAGCGCTAAAGGGCTGTTTTGAGCAGAACAGGAAATGAAGAGAAACAAGGAAAGAAGGGATATGGTAAGAAGAAGAAGAAGATGAGAAAGAGAGGAAGAGAAAACAAAAAAAACAGATTGAATCTCAGACAAAAATGGGCCTGAGGATGTAAAGAGATCTCCATAAAGGCAAATCACTCGTTTCTCAAACACTGTTTTTTCTTTTTGGAAATAATTATTAAATGGTCTTGACTGCCTAATTGAGACTGCACTTTAAAGGAATATAAATTCACTGTCATTGTTCTATAGACTACAGGTCTTTTTCGAGGGAGACAATTTAGAATATCTCCTGCAATCAAGAGGGAGAACAATGAGAATCGATGCAATGCATGTCTTGTATTTACCGTCCTGTCATTCAGTGTTGTCACTCATCTTGCCACCCCCTTCTACTGAAATCTTTATTCGGAGATCAACCTTGCCGATCTTGGTGCTGTCTGCCATGACAGTATTTTTTGTTGTTGAATATTCAATGTATGTATTATTGTGTGTGTGTATGTATGGAATACAATTATGCTGCTACTGTTTGTTTTTTTTTTGGTTCGGTTTGGTTTGAATAGTGTACAAGAGGGCATCATTTGGTTGCCAAAGTATAAAGAGAATATATATAGATAGATAAATAGATGAATAAATAAAAGAGGACCAGCCAAAAAAAAAAAAAAGAGGGAGATTAAGGAGTGAATAGGGCAATAGAGAGAGAGATATCTCTCTCTCTCTGTTGCCCTCCAGACAAGCTTATTCTTAAAAGCCATCAAAGAATATGCCATTTTTAGCCAGTGCTGCCTCAAGGTGATTTGGCAACAGCTTCTCCATCTCTTCCTCATGCTTCTTGTCTGCCTTCTTGGTAGTCAATGCTCCAAGCTTCTTGAGATATTCAACCAATCGCTTGTGTCCACCAGATTTGGCCATATCGTACGGTGTATTTACTTTCTTGTGTACATAGGCATTGATGTCGCACCCATATCGTTCAATTAAAAGGGTCACTACTTCCAGTCGTCCATGCCTTGCTGCCCAGTGCAGAGGCAGTTCTTCCCGCTTGTCTTTTTGGCCGAGGGGTATATTGCATCCACTGATCAGAAAAGAAACAAGTCCAGCATGTCCAGATGCACATGCATAATGAAGAGCAGTTGCACCTACAGTAGTAGTACAGCATATGAGTATCTATAGCCATTACACACTTGATTTGATTTACCTTGATTGTCAACCTCTGTTCTGAGTGCACCCCGGGTAACAGAGTCAATGTATTCGACAACTATGGTGTGGCAGTGTTCAGACGCAACATGCAAGGCTGTTTTTTTCAGGGCTCCTCCACGAGCAGCCACAAGATCTCCACCGGCCTTGACCAGCATCTGTAGACCCGGAAGCCAGCCAAGTCTAGCGGCCATGTAACAGGGTGTCATCTGGTGGAAAAGGGTCAGAAAAATACATCTTTCTATATATCTATCGTGTTTACCCTATCGTCCGCTGTCTGGCTCAGAGTCATGCAGTTGGGATTAGCACCGTGCTGGAGAAGAAGGTCTAGGGAAGACGGTGACTTGGTGGCTACCAGAGCATGGATCAGACCATATCCATACTTTACTAGCTGTGTTGTAGACGATTGTTTGGCAGTATTGGGAGATCCGCCTCTTCTCAAGAAGTTGCTAGATTGGTGATCATCTTTGGTCAGTTTTATATAGTAATTTTATCTTGTCTTGTTTTGTATTTTTTACCTGATCATTTTCTCTATTGTCATGTCATTTTCTTTACTTTTTGAAATCGTGTCCCATAAGCCATCCGATCCACCAAAAGAAAGAGGCTCAAGCTGTCTCTGCTGCAATTTTGAGAGGGACGAATAGTCGCTAGCAGCTGCAGCAAGAGAACGAGGGCCAGTTGGTACAGAGTGGACAGAGTTTCCAGATGATACGGATCCTGTAGAGCGAAAGGGAAGATCTGGCTGTCGATTGGCCCAGCCCATCTTGTCATGAAGGATGTCATTGGGGTTTTTTGCAGAATAGACGCTCTGGCTATCGGTGCTGGAGGACTGAAGACTAAACAGACTGTTGGCAGCGGTTGAGTTTTGGCGGTAACGAGTAGATAGGCTTGTGCTGTCGGACACTACGGACATGGGTGAGCCAGGCCAGGCAGGGGAATTGGTGGGAAATGTGTTGGTTTGAAGGCCAGGACGACCAAAGTCTCCCATGTGGTCAAAGGGAGGGTATTCTGGGCGATCGATTGGGAGGTTTGTGCGGGTTGGTTGGGACTTTGACTGTGAGAGTGCCTGAATATATTCGGGTCTGGGGGAATCGGATGGTACTTGGAGTTGTTCTTTAGCCACATCGTATTTCCTCTTGAAGAATTGCATTTCTCGTACGGCCTTTTCGTACCGTCTTTGGTATTCGCTACATACTGCTCTGTGTTCTATATTCTCATTGTCGAGGATCTCAATGTGTTGGCGCAAAGAAGACACTAGACGGTCGTGGTCTCCCAACATACGCTTGACTTCTATTCGAAGTATCTGTCGTAGATTTGGATCTTCGACCTGGTCAAGTAATTCCATGACGCAGTTGCGGGTGTCTACTGAATTTGAGCTGTGTTCGAGTATATCGTCAAGGCGCATTCGATTATAATGGTCTCTTGCCGTGTTCATACTATAAGAGAAGAAGAAGACCTTAATTTCCAACAAGCGCATTTTATAGCCTTTATTTTGTATTTTGTATTTTTTTTTTGCAAACTAGGTTGTACAAGGCATCCGATAATCAAACTCCAAATACTTCCAAAAATAAAATCCAAGACCAACCCCATCATTATATTTTGCAAACAAGACCAATAAGCTTTTCAAGACTAATTGGTCATTCGCACCATTCCATCAAGCTATACTTTCAATTAGCCCTGGAGTTGAGCCAAACCGATAGATTGTTGCTAGGTTACAAATGAGTACATTTTTAACTTGCTGGGCAAAAGCATCGTGCAAATCTTTCCTCGTTTGTGCCCAAACTTCCGCACTTCCTCTCCTTCTATGCCTAAATAACCTTGCAAATTTAATCTCCAGTCTCTCGCACAATGTCATATATCACACAGAGATGTACAAAACCGTATCTCTTCCCACTCTTTATATTTTTTGTTATTCAACAGCCAAAGTACTACCCAAAAATATAATCTCTGTGAATTTGGTTTTATTTGATCCCTATAGATTACAGATCGTTTGGTCGATAGCTTCGGGACCATATAGGCTTTGTGATTGAAAAAGGTGATAATTAGCTTGGTCTAATTAGATGGCTAGCTACCAAATATGCCAAATATATCTTGTTTTGTATGGCCATTGCTTATCAGCCAAAGCCTAGTCCATACAAGATTCCAAAAGACAATTTGCCTGTGAACAAAACCAAAATAATAATAATAATACATATACATATACACATATCAGCTTCACAACCATCGCCGCCCTAAAAAAGGCACAATATGAACTACCTGGCCTGGGATTGTCCCACGCATTTTTTATTTTTGTGTTGATATTTTCAGCGCTCAATCATACATTTTGCATTGATTCTCTCACTCTATTGTACTCACTCACAAGAAGCTATAAGTTTTGTACACACTGTCCCACCATTGTGATGAGTGCAGGGACCTCTTGTGTTTAATGGGATGATATAGGAAAATGCTGAAAAGTCTATAGTTCCGAGCCAGTATTTCAAACAAATCATGAGGATAGACCGATTCCAACGCTCTTTAAACAAACAGCAGCAAAAAAGTGTCTTGTGCACGTGGGAGAGGTATTTATATAACAGTAGATATATGTCTATGGTTATTTGCTTGGAGCAACAGGAAATACCTGGAAATAGATGTTTTATTTGGAGTTTCTGGTTGATTAACAATTTACATAATTTGTGTATTATTAGCAATTGTGTGGAGAAATTGGACTGGTTCCCACATAATAGTTTAATGTCTTATCTAATAAGCACAGTCAAAACAACAGCCCCAGTTTTTGTCTCCCAAACTCTCTTTTTCTTTTTTGGTTTTGGCAAAAAAAAAGGGTATGATATTCTCAAGCAGATTCTGTCAGAAAACAGATTTTTAATAATGTTTCAATTTCAATCCAAACTATATAAATTCCACATACTTATAAAAAAATTTGGTTAAAAGAGGTGTGACCTGACAAATCTTTCTGGTTGTCGGTTCGGATTTACTCGCCTCTGATCTCCGTTGTCATTTTTCTTTAGATGTACTTGTTATAATGATGTTTTTTTTAAAGCATGTTTCAAAATATGCGCGTACAGCAATAAACACGGTATATTATCATGGCCAGTCTGCTACAATCATTTAATAGCAAAAAAAGATAAAAATATAAAAAGGTCATGGAGAATAGGCTCGGAAGACTCTAGACAAAGACGGGTTGGTATTTTGATTTAGAGTGCTTGTCCTACTCTACCTTGAAACATAGAAACCTTGCAATCATCATGACAAAATAAAGATTCTTGGCCAATATCTATTTTATCAGACAGGTTGCTATGGACACCTTTAAGCAAGTGGGACGATCAGGATGTAGATAATTGTAGCATCCAACAAGACACAGACGTCTATCATTAATACATCAAGAAAGTAAACAAAACATTAGAGATAAATAGATATATATTTATATTTATATATATATCTTTGTACTTGTATTTGTATTTTAACTCTAGTCTCAAACACTTTGTTTTTCCACTAAACTCGGGCACTCTTTTTCTCTCTCTTTTTATTATTATTATTATTATTATTATTATTTCCAAAGACTCTCCTTCATGGCTGGTGCATTCAAGTGGCATTCTTGTTCAACAAAAGATTTCCCACTTAAACGTAATAAAGTGACAAAGGCATGCAATGCATGTCGAACAAAAAAGATGCGTTGCGATGGCAGTAAGCATCCATTCTTTGGTAGAACTTTGTAACCGCAAAGGCCACCCCTAGTAACTTGTTTGTCAGAACCACGTTGCGTTCGGTGTACTGATCATAGCCTCCTCTGTCATTACGACGAAAAGACAAGACGCAGCTCACCTTCCAAGAAACCCAATCTTTTAAAGCGCGATTTACATACTGCGACAGTCGAACAGACCATCAAGAATATCACCTTTTCAAACCATTATTATACACGCTTGTTAGCCAGACAGTCTAGCCGCCCATTCATATACCTCACACGCCTACCACCCCTCCTCTTTGGCTTCTTTGACATATCTTCTCAGCCACACATAGTCTGGGTCACTTTCCTAGACTTATTTACCCAATATCTCCAGGCATCTCCAAATCAGCCTGGCTTCTCTAGGCTGGCAAAGGAACTTGCAGCCGAAATGGTCTCTCTATTCACAACATACAACTTGCTCTATAGTCCATTTCTGGAGACTCCCTTGATTGATATGGTCATAAGTAACCTTCAAAACCCATTCGATCTTTCTGTAGCACCTCCAAAAGGTGTCGAAATTGTCTTGACATTTTCTGTGTTTGCCCTCACCTTCCAGGCTGCACATCAGGCCCTTTCTTCAAAATACCCAAAACTCTCTCTAGATCTCGAGCGATTTGCACACCTATTCTATACAGAGGCCCACAAAAGACTACTTGCGGCTGCCTTTCCATCCCAACCATTAGCAGCCAGTCAAGATTCCTTGATTGTCCTCATCCAGAGTGCCATTTTGTTGACTCATTATCAGTGCACCACTGTGTGTGAAGAGCAGGCCTTCATCACCCTCCAGATTGGCGCCACATTTGCCCAGCGTTGTTCCTTTCCAAATGTCCCCAAACAGAAACCAGACGTTGTTGAAAAGCAAAGAAACCTGCTATTATTCAAATTGCTCCATAGTTGGGATGTGTGGTTTGGTGTCTATCTCCACCGAAGCTGCTGGACAAACCAGGTGCTAGATCAGATAGAGTCACCTGAGCAAAAGATGCTTTCAATCAATGATTTCACTAATGATCAGCAAGGCTATCAGCAGTGGGCTATGTTTGCCCTCGAGCAGTATACTGGATTCTTGAGTCAGTTGACCAAAGACCTCCAAGTAGATCGAATAAAGGTAGATATATCACCAGCATTTCACAGGAATCTAATCGATCATTACAATAGGCCCAGCTTGGCACTTTGGGGAAATTATCCAATCTGTCAAACGTAAAGCAGCCAAATGACAGCAAATTTGATGATATTTGTGCAATGAAACTATCTGTAGCCGCACTTGGAATATTCCATCAGGTCCTAACCATCCAGCTATTCAACTGCCAGCTTGAGGCTTCATTTGAACACTATCCAGAGGGTCCTATTGATCTAGTAGCCCTGGGATTATGTGTGTCTGCTGCCAATTGTATTGTACAATCATCCAAAGTTCTTGCTTCCAACTCTAATACTTCACCCATCATCATCTATGCTCTCTGTGTTGCTGCCCGGGTATTTGATCTCAAGAACCAGGAGCAAAATATCCAAAACAAACGATCAAAATACCCTCCTTTGGGAACAAGACAATTACCAAAGAAACCATCACAATCTGAAGTCTCACCAAGTTCAAACGAATCAAGTTCAAACGAGCCATCTGCTGTACACGAGCAATTGTTACAGGTCATCAAGACATTGTCTGCCTATTCAGACGTCGCGAGCACCCTCGAGATGTACATCAACCCCAAGCCTTCGTTTGATTTCATAGTTCATACATCATCTGAGCGCAATGGAGAAAAGCTGGATCCCTTGCCTGTTTCACCCACCATTCCCTTGTACACTGATGACAGCCTTCATAATTTTGTACCAGCACAGCCACGATCCATCAACCAGAGTAGTTTGGGATATCCAATGTTGGATGTCATGTCTAGGGCAGACATGGATAGAGAGCAACTCAGTAAATTGTCTCATACTTCTTCTATTGAGCGAGAAGATCCAGCATCCGTTCGCCTATACTCTTCTGGCCCCCTTCAGGCAAACTTAAATAAAGACCCACAAATGTCAAAGCAGAATGAGAATACCAATCGACCTGCTCGGGTACCCAAAAGACAACGGCCACCCATAATGAATAACGATTTGTTTTCGCATCATCAATGGCAAGAAACACAGGCACATTACCCTCACAAACGTACAAGGGCTAATAACTTGGGTAACAATGACCAAGAAATGACGGGATCGGTGGGAACACACGGCCAAAATCAGCAACAGCAACAGCAACAAAAGGAGAAAACTGACCATAATCAGAAACAGGAGAGACGGCAATATCTCCAGGAGAGACAGCAGGAGAGACAGCAGGAGCACGAAGGTCAGCAACAGGAGAGGCATCAACAGGAGTTACAAGCGCAGCAGGAGCAGGAGCAAGAACAGGAGCAACAGCAGGAGCAACAGACTCTTTCTTTCTTGAGTTCATTTGAACGTGGCCTAGGTGGGCACAATGTAAATCATCAGAATCCGTACTTAAACATACAAGAGGTCCACGAAGATTCATCTGGAGGATTGGGGATATATCATGATGATTATATGTGGATTGGTCTTCCAATAAACGATCCACTCCAAACTGAACAGACACAAAATCACCATCAGCACTTTTATCCTTCAGTCCAGACAGTAAAGAATCGCCCCAATCGACCATCCGAGGTCTCTCCAACACCAGAACTTCCAGCAATGTCAAGCACAAACACGACACCTGGTTCTGGGACACACACCATGGTATTTGAGAATATAGCTTCAGAAGTAGTGGGTTTGGAGAATTCAGGAAATCCCCCAAAGTTACCTCTTCCTCCACCAAAACAACGCGACACTCCACCAAAACACTGGGCATCTAGCCATTCTAGAGACTGGAATGAGTGTTTTACTGCCTCTGTAGTTGAGACCCTTCATCAGAATACTTCTGTAACCGCACATGAACCTTCATTTGGTACTCCTATTGTTCAGTCAATTGGATTAGATAACCTCTCGACTCACCACGAGCATCCATCTTCACTTGTACCCCAGACATCCACTCACCCACCCGGAATCACAGACGAAGAAAATACTGAAATGATCTATATATTGTACAGCTCTTCACAGCCCGGACCCTGTGGGGAAAGAAGCAGTGTAGGGAGCTCAAATACTTCGGGGGAATCACTTGTCTGTCAACCTTCAACCAACTGGTTATCCAATTTTAAACACACTTCTCAAACGTCTGCTTTACCTGGTGAAATTCCTCACCAAAACACCATTCGACAGCCTCTAGATACCCAACAATATAAACCTGCTCCAAAGACTTTTATATCTTCAAAGGCACCCGAATACCGAAAGAAATCAAATCGAGAATTCACAATGATCTCGACAAACTCAATGGCTCCTAATCCTGTCTATACATTTCCTATCAATATTTCACCTACATCAGATCTGCGTTCTGTTGGATTACAGTCCAGATACACAACCAGCAGCAATTCTTCCTGCCAGAATACTGACGATGGACCCGACATATTTTCTCAAGAGAACCCTTGGATTGAGATTTCTCAAGCAAAGATGCCTGGTGATGTTCTTTCATGGCATTGAATAATAACATTGGCTAACAATGTATTTATCTATCAATTATTATTATTATTACTATTATTACTATTACTATTATTATTAATATTATTATTACTATTACTATTATTTACTTTTTTTAATTTGTATATTATATTATATTATATATTATTATTATTATTTTCAATATAACTTTGTGTAGACAGAATTGATTAGTTTACTTGATGGAATATCCTGTAGACTTCTTCTTTATATATATATATATTTCCAACATGATAATGTGTTTATTTAATACATTTTGTAACATTTTCCTTTCTATAGATTGCTTTTCTAGTCTAATGAGGGACGATAATCCAAATAATAATCTAAATGTTTGTAGCCTGTGAATGCTGTAATAAGAACGCATCGATTGCTCTCATTCCTTGAATAAAAGCCTGTTTGTCAAGTAGACCTTGGTGGTTTGGATCACATTGGTCCCACAAATGACCTAATATCCTGTCCGGAATACGACTCTTGCGCCACAAGGCCTTTACTAGTTCGCCATCGACAATTCCCTGGTCCTGAATGGTATCAAACAAGGCTTCATAACGTCCATCGGCAACAGTGTTTGGCAAAAGGCTCTGGAGTAGGGTTGGTTTTGAAGACTGAGAATATACGGCATCTGTGGCAATCTTTAGAGTTGGTTTGAGATGCTTCTTTTGTTGGGCTGTCAGGACCTTTGTAGCTAAATCAGAGCCATTTATGCGAGATTGGTCAGGATAGAAAAGAGACAGTGGTTCGGTTGGAGGGACAATGGAAGAGATGGAACAAGTAGAAATGTCGATATTATTAGGCTCTTCAGGATCCAATTCTGTGCCGTATGATCTTACAGAGCTAAAAGGTTCGGGTGGAGTAAGCTGCCTGAAAGACCTGGACGGTTTGTGGGGTGGTTTGGGGCTGATCAGACTCGGGTTATTAAGTGTAGTAATGGCTGTAATAGAGTACTTTTGTGACGAGTTTTTAGAAAATGCAAATGGTCTAGGTATACAATCCAAGCTGGTATCATTTCTTGGTGTCTGTTCTGGAGCAGTGTTTGAGAAAGAGGCGCCAATGAGTTGGAAACCGTCGTCTTCTTCCAGTTCTTCTTGCCTTGCTCTTGCAATTGCAATACCAGATCGAGTAGGTGCTTGTCTGGTGGTTTGGCATGGGGCGTGAAAATTGGTGACACTCTTGTCTGCGCTACATGAACCTTTTTCTTGCCTTGGACTGTCTATATTTTGAGGCCGATGGACAATAGGGGATATTCCTATTGAACTCTCTTTGGTAGGTGCCCAGCCTAAAGATATCTTTTGGTGGGAATGTGGTGCTGGAACTACTGCTATGCCACGCTCTTTTGAGCCAGCTGAACTATTAGAGAAACAACCAAATGATCTTGCTGTACGAGGGGAGTTCATGAATTCAAACGAGTCGCCCTTGCTATTGGATCCTGTTCCGGACAGTGGTGTACTGACTTCCCCAGACTCATCTTGGTTAAAGGCGTCGTTGGATACAATAGACCAAGGAGAAGACGAAATGAGTGAGGTCGATGGAGATGCGTGATTCTGATCTTTGTGTTGCATGACCTTGTTGCCATTGGGAATGGGCTTTGGTCTTGCTGGAGATCTACTCAGGGTTTTTTCATGAAAAAGTCTTTCGTCGGTCATCGTTTCCTGTGGTATTCTGTCTAGACAGCAGATCTCTTGCTTCCTCATCATACTTTTTGTTTCCCAGGCAAGCACAGTAGATGAGATCTGCGATGAGCAATGACGCTGATTTCAGTAAGAACAGTAAAAGAAAGACAAGGAGAAAATATTCAATATTCAATATTTCTCTATTTTTTGTTTTTTTTTTTTACTTTTTGCACACACATACACACACTTTTTTTTTGTATTTTTTTTTACTTTGGGATATTATGTTTTCACTATTAGGCTTGAGGCGGTTCCTAGAATAAATAAGTAAGAAATAAATGAATAAATAAATAGGAAAAAAGGAGGGGAGAGATTCCTTGCCTGGCATGCTCGCAAAGATATATAGTTTCAACAAAACAAAAAAAATAGTACAAGTCTTGCAAGATCTTGGCTGAGCATGGCTCGTCTTTTATACTTCTTCCAGAGAACCAAGCTCAGCTCGAGAATTTCCTTTTGAAAACCATGCTAGATGTAATATTACATGTATGCATGATCCCCTATGATTATCTATGCAGCTAATGATCCCACCAATACTTGCATAAAACAAAAAAAAGCCAAAAGATTATAGATTATTGAAACACTTTTTTTTTAAATAGACAACCACCATGTCCTATTGATGTCTGTGGTTTCTTGAGATCAATGGCGGAATTTTGCTTTTAGGATTGTTGCAAACTCAACTAGGGCTCTGTTTATGTATGCAAACTCTGCAGGATATTTGAGTGGTCTCGAGTAAAGAAAGAAAGAAAGAAAGAAGAAAAAGTTTATATGATACACACAAAAGTCTTTAGGCCTTGTCAAATAGATGCCCGAGACAATGGCAGTATTTTATCAGCCCAGGAATATTCCGTTGCTTTGGTTTGGTAATGGTCAAAAGGAGTCCGGAGATCCATGGTACTATTGTATTGTTTTAAATGCATTCGATTCAAAGAGGCTTTATAGCTAATTTGTTTGTAAAATCAATTGTTTTGATATAACAAATCGTTTAATTTTGGTTAGAGTAATATACCTTTTGGGCATAATGAGTGTATGTTTGGTCGATTTAGAATAATAATTTACAAGTGATTCAATGAAAGCAGATCTAGTATTATGTCTATATATCCAGTATATCCCGTACAAGATATAATTCTCATTTCGGGTATTAAGAATCAAATAGTAAAGATCTTCTTTATCAAGGATTATCATACATTACACTAGTGCAACCATATTGGAGAAGGGACGTTGTATCATACTTTTTTTTTTAATCAAATACATATTGGTCACACACATTTAATACTATCTTTCCCAAAGAACTCGATAGAATACACAAAAAACAAGCCGTTTTTCCCACAATGTAGAATTAAAAATATACCTCAAAGAGTTTGGGCTATATATATATATGCAATTTAAAAGGTCCTGCTCTTATAATCCAGAAAGCATAAAATCGCTTTACAGACTGAATCTCCTATATTTTATTTTATATTCTGAGCGCTTGAGAAATATACGCATACCATTGCACAAGTCGATATCTATTTTCCTCATCTGTTGTTCATTTAGACTGGTTACAATTCTTACAAAAAGGTATTTATTCCTGTTTATTATAATTAATATTCTAATGGGTACTAATTGGCTTATAGCTATAAACTTTATATATGTATTATTAGTAGTAAAGTAAACTTTATTTCTATTAAAGAATAATCAATTGGGCGATTGAACGGCTACAGTGCACTCTAGAGTCCACTATATTTATTATTCCATCAAGGATAAAGCACTTTACTTATTGAGCATAAAATCAGGTAATAGATTCTACAAGCTATTCTATATCTCCTTATCAAAAGTAATCGACTGTTTTATTATAACAAAATTTATTTTGGGATGCCATGTAACAATATGATAAATTCAAAAAAAAAACATGTTGATCATTATTATAGTTTTAGACAGATCTATATGTATATATACATAGTTGATAATGATAAACTTTCTTGTGAGTAAAAGGAGTCTTTATCAATAGATTCATATTGTTGAGATACCAATAGACGTATATAAAACTAGTGCTAGATAAAATCTTTTTTTTAAAAAAATTATAACTATTTAGTATGATAAAAGGTAGGCTGGTACAGCTATTTGTATTGCTGCCCATAGTATTTATTTATTTTTATTACTTGAATATTATTATTTTTTGAAAGTCTTTGGCCAGTGAGAACAGCTGCTGTTTTCAAAGCATATTGATCTATGGATTGAATTGTATGATTAAACATAAAGATCACTCTATATGTTTGTAATTGAGAGTACATGAACATCATTCTCTCTGATTATCTAGTGTATATTCAGGTATAATATTTAAATGTGTCTGCTGCACGGTGTGATGTCTTGAATGTATATTTTCAAAAATAGAAAGATATATATGTATAGAAAGATTAATATAGCATTTGATAATTCATAGCTTGATAAGAAAATAGAATCCTCCTTTAAGAATAGATGTGATAAACCAAGTAAAATTCTAGAATAATAAAGGGGTTCAAAATTACTTTTGCTCGATTAATAGACTATTTGTATTTACATCGATAAAAGGCGACATGCCAAGAGTAAAGAAATAATGTACTTTCAACCAAGCAAAATGCAGAGACCAATAAACATAGTCTGGGAGACTCAAGAAAAATAAAGTCTTTGACACTGCTCTAATTACATTAAAAAATATATCAAATGTCAAAAAGACATATTCTATAAAAAAATTAGATGTAGGAAAGTGTATATATCATCGTTCTTGTTTTTACAGTGAGATATAATTGTGGTCAGTTGTGAGATTTTAGATTCTATTGCATGATTTGGAATCTTCTTATACCATCATTGTCATGGACTTGATCTTACCGTATATATAAATACTAATATATCATTTGAAAAACATATAAATAAAAAAATAGAATCTGAGTAAATCAAGCGTTTTTATGGTATACTAAAATAAATAGCACGCGACAATCTTATGATATAGTTAATTATAGACTATACATATGAATTCAATTTAAATGGCATTTTATGATTAACTCTATGCTCAAAAAACTTGAGAGTATCTAGTTAGTCTTATGACTGAGAGTAGATCTAAACTCTTTGTCTATATATTTAAAATCTGCTTGGCTATCAATATATATAATCTTTAAAGGTGAATTTATGTCATTTCTGAGCCTTTGTTTGAGCTTTCTCTCAATATATTTTATATAAATCATTTTAAAAATTAAAAAAATATTGTAAGTAATAAGATGTCCTGTGAAAAGCAGACATTTATTAAAAGGTTCTTTTAGAGCCACATTTTAATGCTGGATTTGCGCAATATAAAGATTAAACAAACTCTCTAAAAGACTATCTAAATAAGAGAATGCTCTGCCTCAAAGAAGTAGCCTCCTTCCTCACCAGAAAAGCTGAGCTCTTTAGGTGCAATCACACATCAATTAATCTAGACAAAACTGCCAATGTAGGTGCGGAACATATGGTTTTTAAATGACAAACAATCGTGCGACCAAGAGTGTGTCAACCCCCACATTTAAGACCGTAAATCCAGCCTCGCAAAGCTAGTTCCTATAAAGAATCACGCCAGAAGTTATGGTGTGCCGCACTATCAATATATATGTTCGGTTTATTAGAATAGAAATAAAGCATAGAATATTATCAGCTTACCCACCTTGTAAACTAGATATATTTTAAGAAGAAAGGCTGTTTATAGACTTACATATACAGCTGAGAAATAGCGCCAGAATTCACTATTAAAGTATGAGATGTGCTTGATAACTGGGCAAAATGCACCTACAGTTACTAGAGCTCTTCTTCAAAGTATTAAGAGGTAGCATTCATGCTGTTTTTCTTTTCTTTTTCCGGCTTGCTATCTATATATCTTTAAACTATAATACATGTATATATTAACCAGCTTGAATAGTTTACAAACTGTTTTATAAGAATTATGCATTATACTGAATTGAAATGCCTTGATATGTTAATTCAGTTTACCAAGATAACTAACCTTACTTTTCAATCTTTTTTACTTGTGGTAATTTTATTATTGGGAACTATGGTATATAAACATTAATCAATCTGAATCATTATAAATTCTTGTCTTGTAATATATACACTATTTACTTACTACCATTATAAACAACCATTGGGTCTTTATAAAATAAAGAAAGAGCCAAAGAATCAGGTCCTTGTCTATTGAATATCTTAAAGCCAAATTATTCCGTGATTTTAACACTTTGGATACTTGAGAATAAAAGCAACTATTCTCTCATATTATATTACTTGAAAATCCAAAACAATTTGTCTCGAAGGTACGTTAGAACACCTATACAATTGGTATTACAGATATATATATATTATAAATTAGAGCATACATTATTATCATATAATATACAGATATTTTTGCACTAAATAACTAGGGGTAATTTTTATTGCATTTTACGAGAAAAGGCGCTTTATATATTGAATATCCAGCTCTAAACCATC
Source organism: Phycomyces nitens (assembly GCA_022702545.1). Lineage (NCBI taxonomy): Eukaryota > Fungi > Mucoromycota > Mucoromycetes > Mucorales > Phycomycetaceae > Phycomyces > Phycomyces nitens. The sequence continues at coordinate 2,083,488 of JAHRBC010000001.1, forward strand.
AATTATCCCGGAATTTTGATATTGGTAAGCAATTGTATACTTTATGAAGCTTGATAATAAGGAACTGTCTATGATGTAAAACATATTAGAGGTAGAATGATTAGAAACTAACTATTGCAAGGTATGAAATTCGAAGGTGATTTATGATATTAGAAGTGCTAAAGATACTGCTTTTTTAGTTAAACAACCTTTAGCATACTTTATTATATAAAACATTCTGATAATCAAAACATACATATTGGATGTTGAATTTTGATATTTCTGTATTTTTTCTATCTAAAAAATGTAGCCTTATTCTATATATTTGGGAATATCTTTCTGTGTTGTGTTTTATTCTGTTATATTATTGGCATTAATTTGTCTATATTACAGACCAAAAAGCCGGTATACGTTTATCTTTAATTTAAATCTTCCTAAATATCAGTCTATCAACATATAGCTAACATTATATGCACAAATACTATTCCATTTAAACAGTTTGACTTCAATAATCTAATTGCTAAATAGTGAAGCATGAGATATTTTTATCAATAAATTACGCATATAAATGTTCTTGTGCCTATTCATAACTACACTTAACGTGCGAGATGTATTTTTAAACCTTTTATCGATTAGTATTTATAAACTATTATGGCGGAATGCTACGAAACTCTTTAACATTGAAAATAGTGACTATAAGTTAAAAAAAAACTAAACTATACTTATGGACCCATTTGAGCTAAATAATACAAGTATGACTGATGGACTATTGACCATAATAAAGGCATTTGTCACCAACATTGGTATTAATTACTTTGTGAGTTTGCTCATATGTTTCTAGTATTTTACCATAACAATTAAAAAGGAAAGAATTAAGCATTTATTGTCAACAACGTAATATTAAGATATATGAGTTTATTATATAATAATAACTGAATTCACTATGTATTCAAGAGTATGCTTGTTTATTTCAAATAAACATAATCTTTGCGGCTGTTCCATGTCATCCATACGTGCTTTATATCTTTCTCTTGCGTGTAGAAATCTGCTGCAATAAAAAAAAAAAGAAATAATAAAAAAAGAGAAATAATACATACCCAATGTTTAGCCAGACACTCCAAGGATACGACACCGAATGGATTAGCTCACTCGATGAAGGGCCTATCTAAAGCCTCCCACATTTCCCCTTAGTTAAACCCACTAAACTACCTCCGACCACTCCCAAACCAAAACCTGGAAACCGGGACACCACCAGAGCTCAGTCAGGATCCTCGACACCACTCCTACGATCCCGTTGGCTTGAACCTCGTGTCTAGAACGAAAAAGAAAAGAAGCTGTGATTTTGTTTGGGGAATGTCAATTGGAATGATGCTTACCGATTATGAGCCCAGTAGACACCTGAGGGTCTTTGTTACAATTCCACACAGGCACCTAAAGGACTGGCTGGCTGTATGATGCACATAGAAAAGAAGTCAAAATAGATGTTAGTGTATTTGTGCGTCAAAAAAAATAATAGTGAATGTGAAAGGTAGAAGCAGATTTGTTCCACGCAAGAGAAAGAGTATGGCATCCGGCTGATAATTTTGTACTGTCTATAGGTGATTAGAGAAAGAAAAGTTGACATTCTGTTCAAGACGATTACCAATGAGCTCTTGACATTACCCCATCTTGTTTTTTGTCATCTTCTTTAAAGGCTGGGAATATGAGTCGCCTATTCAAAAAAAGTAGTGGAAAAGAAGCTCAGTTTAGTTTTGTGCACCAAAGAGACATAATCAAGCTGGCTTTAACAAGATGGTGCTCATTACATTAGGTACTTACATGAGAGATGTGGTAAAACGCGTAAAAGAGAGAAACAAAACAATCAAACCCCAAGGGTCTGTAAAATACTCTCACACCCCAAGAGATGACATCATAATACGCATGCCAAATATGTAACTCTCTATCACTGTGGGAGATTTTGCCAGACAAATTAAATAGCTGCCTTATTAACTGTTATTAGTATTGAAAACTATCAGTATTGACTTTTCTATGCTTTCTTAATCTTTCTCTTATAATTTAGGTAAGAAAATAGAGTAACTTATATACTCTAATCAGAACATATAATGGTGCAGCACTTTGTGAATTTGCGATCAAATTATCAACCAAAAGGCCATTTTACAAGGTATTTGAAATACAATTCCAAGATCTGCGTATTGTAATTCTTTATTATTTAAAATTGGCTCTCCCATAGGTGGTGCTTTGATGGGAAGTACTGGGAAGTACCGGGAAGAATCTTATTAGATAAAGATCAATCTTGGCTTTATAGAGGCAATGGTATACTATATATGAATACTAGTATGTTTATTAAAGAAGAATATCTCAAATATAACATACTATCTGATGGTATAAAGACATACTTAATTGAATTGATAAAAGAGAAAATAGGGATATTATTAGTACATATCTTTATTTGTACAATTGGATTATTCTATAGAAATTTTACAGATTTCGAAAAGATATTGAGCTTCAGGCTCAAGCGCGGAAGGATCCAAGATGATTCTAATGTCATCATCTTCGTCTTTGGGACAGAGGGAATTGTAATCAAAATCTATATCTGAGACAGATGTAACTGGAACAGAAGTGCTCGCCAATTCTGACATTATTTTTTAAGAGATTGGTTATTTTTTTTTCATAGTTATTATTTTATATCTTACCTATTAAAGAATCAGGTTTTTCTTTTTTGCAAGGAATTGCGGATTTGTCAGAGACTGCAGTGGAGTTTTTGTTAGAGAGGATTTGGCCGAACATTACAAGTAGGTAGTTGGCAGAAAGAAAGATAAAGAGCAATAAGCAAAATGGTTACCTGTTTATATAGGATGCTTTGATGACTGTGAATATATTGAGCTAAAGCATTGCATATTCACCTAGAGTGACTTGTCTCGGAATTATTCTGTTTCATGTAATTCTTCTCAAGCGTATATTTGTTTTATAGAATATATGTCAATATATACTGTCGTGCTTGCACGTTGTCCATATTTCTCGACTGGTTTACAAGTGAGAAGGTTAATGGAGATTAGTGAGGAGATCAACTACCATCTTATAACTCTGTTGTACAGATGAACTTTATCTCTGTTCTCATCTAAACGTAATCTCGTCCAATTTCTCGTTCACCCTAAGATTTAACAAATTACTATAAATACTAAAGGGAAACCAACTTAATAAATCATCTTTACTACTTTCTATATTTTTTTTCTCTTTTTGTGTATAACTACCTCTGGCATTGCGATTTGGTTTTCGGTTCATTTATTGACAAGACATTGATTACATTGGAGTTATATTACAATTGTCTTGCCACTGTTTGGACATCTACACTACACAACCAAACACATCATGCCACAGTATATACAGCTAATATGTTAGCGTGCTGCTTTTATATAAAGTCATGTCTTTTATTTTTATAAGTATTTTCTATAGTTCCATAAAACATAGTGTGATAATTTGGGGCTGGCAACTTATAAGTACTGTGAGAGTGTTATTTATTGAAGAAACAATATTATGGTGGCTTATATAGCTGTTATTCTAGTTCCCTTGTACTTTTAATGTCTATTGTGTAATGGTCACTTATAACTGCTGTAGTGTGAAGTATATGTGTGCCTGGTGTGTAACTATTGAGATGTTAACATGCTATGGTCATTAGCAAAGAGTAACCAGATATTGGTTGTAGATTTTGTAGTCCACTCAACTGTAGTGTGTATACCACAATTGTTCTTAACCAGCGGAGCAATAGGTTAAAAACTTATTTTTTTATTAGAGTTACCCATCAGTTCAGTGCTAATAATGTGCTTTAAATTCTTGTATATATGTTTGCCATAGAATACTAAGACGCTTCATATATGACTTTTTACTCTTAGAAATTAAATAATGTCTTCGATTCATTAAAATACGGCTGTTCTATTTATATGGTTTATATATTATAGTTGAGTAATATCGATGCCAATTGTGCTTAAACGACTTGGATCATTAATGGATCAAATCACCCTAGCAGTGTTTTAATTGTTTAGCATAGACATCTCTCTAATTATGCATCATAATACCTAATATTCTGTGATTCATTGACAATATTCTAACTGGTCGATCAAAATTACCAAGTCATATACTTACAGCTGTATATCTTTTATTATACTTCTATGGAGACTTAATAGCTCTAAATTTAAAAAACCTAGGCATCACTTTATATGATGTATAATAATTGCATGAAACAGAATAATCCCGAGACAAGACACTCTATGAAAATATACGATAGTCTGTCTCAATATATTTACAGCCACCATAATATCATATATAAACAAGCAATCATTTTAGTTATTGTTCTTTATTCTTCTCTCTGCTCACAATAAATTACAATGTTCGGCCAAACCATTTCTGCTCAATCTTCCTCTACAATTTCTACAAGACCAGTAGTCCCATCCAAGAGATTCAGATCGGATTCGTTAATAGGTAAGATATAGTATAACTAACTCGAAAATAACTTGAACTTATTTAAAAAAATAATCTTAGAACCAAGCAATCTTCCTGTAGTAACCATGGGGGACTCGGACATGGATTACGAGTACGATGATCTTCATGCCAATAACGAAGATGAAGATGACATTGAAATCATCTTGGATCCTTCGGATCTCGATCTTCAAGATCAATTCATTTTTGAAATCTGTAATATTATTACATAAAGCTATAATATAAACTAATGGTATTACTATCTTTTACTATTGTTTTAAGTGATCTTGAATTTACATTAATCAAATAATATAAGACTTAATTTATAAGCCTTTATTTTTTATCTTTTTTTTTTCAACAAATATTAATTTGTCAATATCTTAATATCCTGCTGGGTAATAAAACTCTGTTGTATTATGTATGTGGTATACACATTATAGTTAAGTTAAACACAGACTCCACAACTGATCACTGGTTATTACTTGCTAATAATACTAGCAAGTTAACACCTCTAAAAAGCTACACACAAACTAGACATACACATTATACTACTAAAGTCATAGCATACAACTACATAATATGGAATTTGATTTAAATGTAATACGAACAATAATATATAAGCATCCATAATATTATTTCTTAACAATGTGATAATAAAGTATATGTATTTATTAAATAGCAATAACAGTTGAATTCACTATGTATTCAAGAGTATGCTTGTTCATTCCGAATAAACATAATCTTTGCGGCTGTTCCATGTCATCCATACGTGCTTCATATCTTTCTCTTGCGCGTAGAAATCTGCTGCAACAAAAAAGAAAAGAAATAATAAAAAAAAAGAGAAATAATACATACCCAACGTTTAGCCAGACACGCCAAGGATACGACACCGAATGGATTAGCTCACTCGATGAAGGGCCTATCTAAAGCCTCCCACATTCCCCCTTAGTTAAACCCACTAAACTACCTCCGACCACTCCAAAACCAAAACCTGGAAACCGGGACACCACCAGAGCTCAGTCAGGATCCTCTACACCACTCCTCTGATCCTGTTGGCTTGAACCTCGTGTCTAGAGTAAAAAAGAAAAGAAGCTGTGATTTTGTTTGGGGAATGTCAATTGGAATGATGCTTACCGATTATGAGCCCAGTAGACACCTGAGGGTCTTTGTTACAATTCCACACAGGCACCTAAAGGACTGGCTGGCTGTATGATGCACATAGAAAGAAGTCAAAATAGATGTTAGTGTATTTGTGCGTCAAAAAAAATAATAGTGAATGTGAAAGGTAGAAGCAGATTTTTTCCACGCAAGAGAAAGAGTATGGCAGCCGGCTGATAATTTTGTATTGTCTATAGGTGATTAGAGAAAGAAAAGTTGACATTCTGTTCAAGATGATTACCAATGAGCTCTTGACATTACCCCATCTTGTTTTTTGTCATCTTCTTTAAAGGCTGGGAATATGAGTCGCCTATTCAAAAAAAGTAGTGGAAAAGAAGCTCAGTTTAGTTTTGTGCACCAAAGAGGCATAATCAAGCTGGCTTTAACAAGATGGTGCTCATTACATTAGATACTTACATGAGAGATGTGGTAAAACGCGTAAAAGAGAGAAACAAAACAATCAAACCCCAAGGGTCTGTAAAATACTCTCACACCCCAAGAGATGACATCATAATACGCATGCCAAATATGTAACTCTCTATCACTGTGGGAGATTTTGCCAGACAAATTAAATAGCTGCCTTATTAACTGTTATTAGTATTGAAAACTATCAGTATTGACTTTTCTATGCTTTCTTAATCTTTCTCTTATAATTTAGGTAAGAAAATAGAGTAACTTATATACTCTAATCAGAACATATAATGGTGCAGCACTTTGTGAATTTGCGATCAAATTATCAACCAAAAGGCCATTTTACAAGGTATTTGAAATACAATTCCAAGATCTGCGTATTGTAATTCTTTATTATTTAAAATTGGCTCTCCCATAGGTGGTGCTTTGATGGGAAGTACTGGGAAGTACCGGGAAGAATCTTATTAGATAAAGATCAATCTTGGCTTTATAGAGGCAATGGTATACTATATATGAATACTAGTATGTTTATTAAAGAAGAATATCTCAAATATAACATACTATCTGATGGTATAAAGACATACTTAATTGAATTGATAAAAGAGAAAATAGGGATATTATTAGTACATATCTTTATTTGTACAATTGGATTATTCTATAGAAATTTTACAGATTTCGAAAAGATATTGAGCTTCAGGCTCAAGCGCGGAAGGATCCAAGATGATTCTAATGTCATCATCTTCGTCTTTGGGACAGAGGGAATTGTAATCAAAATCTATATCTGAGACAGATGTAACTGGAACAGAAGTGCTCGCCAATTCTGACATTATTTTTTAAGAAATTGGTTATTTTTTGTAATTATTATTTTATGTCACCTATTAAAGAATCGGATTTTTCCTTTTTGCAAGGAATTGCGGATTTTTCAGAGACTGCAGTGGAGTTTTTGGTAGAGAAGATTTGGCCGAACATTGGGAGTAGGTAATTGGCAGAAAGAAAGATAAAGAGTAATAAGAAGAATGGTTGCCTGTTTATATAGGATGTTTTGGTGGCTGTGAATATATTGAGCTAAAGCATTGCATATTTACCTAGAGTATCTTGTCTCGGGATTATTCAGTTTCATGCAAGCATTCTCAAGCGTATGTTTGTTTTATGGCATATATACCAATATATACGTCATTGGAATTTTTATAGAGCCATTGTGTTTTCATTAGAGTATAATAAAAGATTTACGATTATAAGTATATGACTTGATAATATTTATTGTTCAGTTAAACTCTTTTTAATAAATCACGGGATATGATGTGTTTTGATCTATCATTAGAGAAATATCTTTAATAAACAGTGGGAAGACTTCTGGGCTGATTTGATCAATTAACGATCCGAGTCGTTTAAGCACCATCTGTCTCAATATCATTTAATAATAATATAAAAACATACAAAAGTATATTTTTATAATAGCCGTATATTAATGAATTAAAGACATTTAATTTCAAAATGCAAAAAGTCACCTATAAGACGACTTGCCATTCTATGTCAGAGATTTTTATAGAGAGTTCAATTGCATATTTAACATTGAACTAAAGGTCAATTATAATAAAACTTTTATAATCGGTTTTAAATCTATTACCACTTTGAACAATAGCTATTATTTAACTTGTATTTCTATTTTGTAAAAAAAAAACTGTTTCATTATTCGTTTACTGGGACTTCTTATAAAAGACAGACCCATACCAATAATTATAGTGCTTAACAGAAAACTTACAAAGTATAAAGCCAGTACTAAATTCATCTTACTTCTTTTCAAAAACTTTTCTCATTTTATCCATATCATGTCTTAATATATCGACAGAAAAATGCTTGAAATAGGAAGTGACAACAAAAGTTCATTTCCAAAGTAACAAGAATATTTTACAAAGCTTATTAATGAACTTGATATATGATATTTGGTCTCTTAAATAAAAGGCTTTGCTTTCGATTATCAGATATCTTCCAGTATTTATATCGGACACAATGGGCCATTATCTATCCAATTCTACAGCTCACGGAATTATTTGTCGATTATATATATATATATATATATATATATATATATCAAGCTAGCTAAAAGCCACGACTATCAATGTTATACAACAGAAAACAGCTACCAATTGATAATAATGTCATATATAAGCCATATCTAAGTGAAACACAGGCTTCACAATTGAATTCTGGTTATTACTTGCTAACGACACTGCCAAGTTGACACTTCTGAAAAACTTATACACAAACTAGATATACAATTACATAATATGGAATTTGATTTAAATGGAATACGAACAATAATATATAAGCATCCATAATATTATTTCTTAACAATATGATAATAAAGTATATGTATTTATTAAATAACAATAACAGTTGAATTCACTATGTATTCAAGAGTATGCTTGTTCATTCCGAATAAACATAATCTTTGCGGCTGTCCCATGTCATCCATACGTGCTTCATATCTTTCTCTTGCGCGTAGAAATCTGCTGCAACAAAAAAGAAAAGAAATAATAAAAAAAAAAGAGAAATAATACATACCCAACGTTTAGCCAGACACGCCAAGGATACGACACCGAATGGATTAGCTCACTCGATGAAGGGCCTATCTAAAGCCTCCCACATTCCCCCTTAGTTAAACCCACTAAACTACCTCCGACCACTCCCAAACCAAAACCTGGAAACCGGGACACCACCAGAGCTCAGTCAGGATCCTCGACACCACTCCTACGATCCCGTTGGCTTGAACCTCGTGTCTAGAACGAAAAAGAAAAGAAGCTGTGATTTTGTTTGGGGAATGTCAATTGGAATGATGCTTACTAATTATGAGCCCAGTAGACACCTGAGGGTCTTTGTTACAATTCCACACAGGCACCTAAAGGACTGGCTGGCTGTATTATGCACATAGAAAGAAGTCAAAATAGATGTTAGTGTATTTGTGCGTCAAAAAAAATAATAGTGAATGTGAAAGGTAGAAGCAGATTTTTTCCACGCAAGAGAAAGAGTATGGCATCCGGCTGATAATTTTGTATTGTCTATAGGTAATTAGAGAAAGAAAAGTTAACATTCTGTTCAAGATGATTACCAATGAGCTCTTGACATTACCCCATCTTGTTTTTTGTCATCTTCTTTAAAGGCTGGGAATATGAGTCGCCTATTCAAAAAAAGTAGTGGAAAAGAAGCTCAGTTTAGTTTTGTGCACCAAAGAGACATAATCAAGCTGGCTTTAACAAGATGGTGCTCATTACATTAGGTACTTACATGAGAGATGTGGTAAAACGCGTAAAAGAGAAAACAAAACAATCAAACCCCAAGGGTCTGTAAGATATTCTCACACCCCAAGAGATGACATCGTAATACGCATGCCAAATATGTAACTCTATCACTGTGGGAGATTTTACCAGACAAATTAAATAGCTGCCTTATTGACTGCTATTAGTATTGAAAACTATCAGTATCGACCCCTCTATACTTTATTACTATTGCTCTAATAAAATAGACAATAAGATTGGATAACCTATATACTTTAATCGGAAAACATAATAGTACAACACTGGGAAATTATAATAAAAATATTAGTTCAAAGGCCATTTTACGAGGTATATTGGATATAATTCAAACATCTACGTTTTTCGTAATTAATTGTTATTTAGACTTGACTCTCACATATATGCTTCTTGGGGTCAATTATTGGGAAGAGGATTACTAGACAAAGACCAATCTTGGATCTGTAAATGAAATGAGATATTGTATACGACTACTAGTATATTTTTAAATGAGTACATTTTGAGTACCATAGTCTGTAGTTAATATGGCCCAAGCTTGTAAATCTATTGTTTTGTACTTATTACTTTTTAAATATTTAAGAATACTAACATAAAAAAACTGTTATTTACTTAATTGCAAGATAAAATATATGATTGACATAATTGTAGAAAATTGATTATGACAAAATAGTGTATTTTCACGGAAAAACAAGCCTCTAAAATTTCAGGTATGTAAGGCATAGTGAATTAATTCAATATAGAATATTTCAAATTTCAACCACGTTTATATAATAAGCGATATTGTATGTTAATATTTGTCTATTCATCTCAGCAACTGATAGCTACCTTAGGCATCTTTTTTTTTATCTTATACACTGAGTGGGAGAAATTAAAGAAACGTTTTTTACTCAATAAATCTTTTAAACTTGGAGCAGTTTTCTTTTCTTTTAAATCAACAACATTTATAATGAATCAACAAATCAACAACACGACATTACTGCCTGAGATTTCTTCTAAAAGCAAGAAAAAGACGGACAATGTTACACGCGCCATCATTGTACATGAGAGCATTGTAAATGGCACTAAGCAATGTGACATTGCCAGAAAGCTCAATGTTAGCAAGCTTGTTGTAACAAGAGTACTCAAGCACTACAAAAATACCGGCTCATACGAAAAAGTTAAGAACCCAGGCAGACCATTAAAGCTTACGGAGAGGGATGGAAGAGAGATTCTTCGGGAGATCATGAAGGATCCAACACAGACAATGTTAGCTTTGAGAAAGTCTGCTACCACACCTACATCAGCCAAGACTTTCCGTAAGTTTCTTCATAAACAAGGAATATACTCTAGGAGATTGATCAAAAAGCCTAAGATCTCCAAAGAAAATCAGAAAAAACGGTTGTAATGGGCAATGGCTCATCTCCATTGGAGCATCACAGAATGGAACTCCATCATCTGGTCTGATGAATCGCGCTTAAAGCTCCACGGAAGTGATGGACACCGAAGAGTCCTTCGGTACAACAATACTGGTCTTCTATCCACTTTCATCTCACCAACTATGAAGTATGGAGGTGGTTCTGTTATGGTTTGGGGATGTTTCTTTGGGAAGGGTGTCGGAGATTTAAAATTCGTGCCAGGGAAGATTGATTCCAAGAAGTATATCCAGACTTTAGAAGAGGGATATCTTCCTCCCCTTGCTAGATTTAAGAAAAAATCAAGTTGGAGACGGTTCAGACTACAAGAGGACAATGCCAGCTGTCATGTGAGCAAGATGACTACGGCATGGAAGCAGCAGCACAGGCTGAAACTTTTGCCTGACTGGCCAGCCCAAAGCCCTGATCTCAATCCAATTGAGCACCTTTGAGACTATCTTGGAAAGAGAATCAGGTCCAGAAGATATAAATTATACAGTTTATATTATATCAGACATGCTTTGGAGAGGGAATGGAGGCGTATTCCAAAGGAATAGTTGGAAAGCCTAATTTCCAGTATCCATAAAAGGTGCCAGGCAGTCATAGGTGCCAAAGGTGGTCCAACAAAGTATTAATAAATAATCAATATTATTATATATTTTGAAAGACAACGCTCCTTTGTATTCACTCTGAGTTTTCTATACTCATTACATTATTTTTTTCCATCTTTTTTGATGTATGAATGTGAGGTTTTTTTTGTGAAGTTTTGCGGGCTATAAAAAGTTTCTTTAATTTCTCCCACTCAGTGTAGAACAGATAGACTATTTGGTTTACTAGTTGGATGTTAAAATATAAGAGATAATGTAGTTTGATAAGAATGGTCAAGAGAAAACATTTATAGAGTAACTATTATATTTCTTGATCGTATAAACACATGATCAATTGGAATAATAGTAATATTATCAATTCATATTGTACATTAATACAACAATATTAAGATGTAGAAATATTACAAATTTCAAAAATGAATTTGTTTTCTTGATCAAGATCGGAAGGATCCAAAATTATCTCGATGTCATCGTCTTCGTCTTCGTCGCAGAGATTATCGTACTCGAAGTCCATATCCGAGTTTGACGCAATCATAAGAGAAAGACTGTCTGATTCTAAGATTATTTTTAAAAAGAGAGTCAAGTTATTTTTTTTATTATAATTTTATACTTTACCTATTAATGAATCAGATCTTGGTCTCTTGCATGGGATAGTTGGTCTTGTTGAGACTTCAGTAGAAGATTTAACTGAAAATGTTTGGCCGAACATTGTTATTAGCTTGTTGGCAAAAAGAGGAGTAAAGAGCTATAAGAAAACTTGTTGCTTGTTTATATAGAATGCATTAGTGACTGTGAAGAGATTAAACTAAAGTGTCATATATTTCCATAAAGTGTCTTGCCTCGGAATTATCCTGGCTCATACGATTATTATCGAGCGTGCATTTATTGCATGGCATATACGGCGATATACAGGCTATTAAAATATCTGCAATTACAAGTATAGGTCTTTATAATTTTGATTTATTAGTTAAACTATTAGCAATAAATTATGAGATGTGATATATTATTAGGCATAATTATGTTAATGCATTGCTATTCAATTAAAGCATTGTTGGGACGATTTGGTCGGTTGGTAATCCGAGCCGTCGACATTATTAATCTCAATATTTCTCAGTAAGTATATTTAAAAGCATGTGAATAAAATGGGCACATCAAGATGAATTGGAAACCTTGTTTAATTTTAATATATAAAGAATCCCATATGAAACGGCTGGCATTTTATCTCGGGCATTTATAAAAAAAAAAGTCTAATTGTATATTTAGCACTGAAATAATGGTTAATAATAATTATCAAGGGCTTTATTATCAGCTTTAAATCTATTGTTACGCTGACTAAGAGCAACCCCCCAACCCATATTTTTATTTCTTAATAGAAAATTGTTTTTTGTAATTCGTTTACTAATTTTTTTAAGAAAATACACTCATACCAATAATTATAGTGATCAATTAAAATTTCGTATAGACCCAATATTATATTTTTATTTTTAAGATGTTTTTCTTGCTGGATATGCACCATGCCTCAAATTATTGACAAAAATTCTCATAAAAACCCAAAGAAGCTCTCGGGCTATAAAAGAAAGATTTTAATCGGTAATATTCTTGTAAACTGATCATCTGCTTCCATTTATAAGAAGGCAGACATACTTTTAAAAGCATTGTTTGTTTAAATTAAGAATTATTTACAAAACTTATTGCTAAACTTGGTAAATGTCATTTGGTTTATTAAATGAAAATTATCCTTTGAAATTCTTGGAGATTTTATGATCTTTGTGTTGTGACTGTGTAGAACAGTAATTTCCATTTTTCGACTTCGGCCTTTCTTTTCTCTTGTTGTACCTGTGAAGCACAGACCTCATTCTGATTATCCAAAAATGTTAAATCTATAATCTTATCGTTCTTAAAGGTGTATTACTAGATTTACTTTGCTTAACCAAGATGACAAATTACCAGTCTCGTGTATCTACATCTATATTTTATCAATTTTATTCTACAATTTACTAGTATAAATATCCCAAAAACATCTATCAATAAAACACATCTAAAGTCTACTCTATTTTTTCGGTTTAATATACTTCAAGGAAGATTCTGCTCTGCTCTTTGGCACTGATCGCACTGAGATTGAGAATCTGGAACTATACTACGAATTACTAGCTGTCGTTTGGATCAACTCGCTGAACCAAACATCGTACGTCACAGTATGAGACAATGGGACATTATCTATCCAAGTATAAAACTTGTGGAACCATTTTTGGACCTTTATGGTTTCTTTTTTGAACTACTTAGAAGCCGCAACTATTGAAAGTACATGCTACTAGAAAGTAATTGTCATTTTATTATGATTCCAAACAGACCAGCAGAAAAAGGTATTATGATCATTAGAGTGACGAGTTAAAATATATGCTTTCTCTCAAAGAGTAAAATATTAGAGTTTGACGCTACACAGCTAAAAGTATAAATGTTGTATAACCCTAAGAATCCAATTTGAGTGATTTTATATTATGATCTGAGGTTTTGTATAGGAAAAAGACGTTAACTGTTTGGAAACAATTAACACACTTAAGCAGTGTGTGTACATGAATTTTCTGAGAAAAGTATTCCTTTTATTTTTGTAGTACTCATTAAATAAAACAAGGAGTAGCTTAGCTATAAAGAAGATAATCCTTGATTCTACAGCTCAAATTTCGTAGAAAAATGAAAGATTGCTCAGTGTATCCCAGTAGTTGTAGAATCACAAAATAGCCCAGATCTCAGTCCTACAAAGACTTGTAGACATACCTTAATTAAATAGTAGTAAGGCCGTTACTATCTAAAAAAACACTTAAAGTCCTAGCTATTAAAAACAGACTTTTCTGCTATATAGATAGTCTCTACTATTTAGTAATAGTAAATTATTGTTTTGGATAACAAAGTCTGTCCTAATCTGCAGAATAATTTTTGGAGATGTGTAACGTTAAAACATATAGCTTGTTTATAGATATATTTTGGTATTATTACATTTTTTTAAAATAGAATATATTCCTACTCTTATTAAATATAAATATAAATGATTTTAAAGTATCTTTTTATCTGCTCAATAGCTAATAAATCCCGAGATATAAAATGTCTCGTATGAGATGTTGTGTAACTATGTTTTTTTAATGAGCCAAATAGACAATTTTAATTTCCCTATTGAAAGCTAATAACTAAGATACCAGAGGTATCTTGTTAAATATTCATTGTATGGGAATAATTTAAAGAAGAGTGTTATGTTTGGTGTTTGAGTAGAAAGAAACAATTAGTACTTTGAGACTTTTTTATTGTGATTGAAGAGACATCAAGTCAAATTGAATTAGAATTGAACTGATTGAATAAATGATTGTATGAGCATTTATAGCTATTAAAATATATTCAGTCACCCTGTATTATTAGTCCTCCTAATAATTACAGCAACAGTTAATTAGATACTTATTGGCAACATCTGATTGTGGGTTAGACATGTTCATTTTGTCTTAGGTAGGAACTTTCTAAATAATAGTTTGTGTCAATCTTTGACAGGTCCAGCTATCTGGGCTCTTATATCAGTTTATTAAGTATTTAGCCATTCCAAATAAAACATGAGGATGAAAAAGTAAGAACACTAATTCTTTCTTTATAAGAAAAACTTTTATGACTTTGCTGTTGTATAAGCATATTATTTGGAACCAACGCCTACTCTACAATGACTTGCTTTTACCTAAATATGAATAAGCATTTAAAGAAACTTGCCCTTGTTATGTAAAATTAAACTTAGCTAGAGCTTATTTATATGGTAATATTCTGGGGCAGATTAGCTTTTGTAATTATAACTTAATCTTATGTTGATTGCTTAAATTCTCATCAAAACATCCAAAACTATATTTTATTTTTCTAGTGCTTTAAATAGATGGACCCACAAGAAACTAAAAATTGTAATATAGAACGTACACGGTTTTTTTATCCAAGGTGTTTTATAAAAATATTTATTAAATAGTATTCAACTAATCAAAGATATATATATAATTTCTGATAAAGTAAAAAAAAATGTTGTTTAGAAATTTTATTTTGATACTTCTTTATAGACAAACACATACACATATCACAAATTATAAAGATCATTTGAATATTAATAAACGTTATACTAAAATCAAAAGTTAATATATATGATTTTTAATCCTGTCTTTACTTGAATTCTGGTATAAAAGCACAAGACCAAGAATATTTTAAGAAAAAAACAATTTCATAGTAAATTTATGAGTAAAGATATTCATAGCTATGCCCTATGCTTATTGCAATTTTATTTCCTTTAAGTCTCTGAAATTACTTATTTTTTTACTTCTTTATGTAATATTAGATTTAAAATTATTATTATTATTATTATTATTATTAATGAGCTAAGTCTTTCTCTCTGTCCTTGATGTCCTCGTGAATTTTAGTACCAATACGTCCTCGTTTACCATTAAGTGGGTCATGAAGACCATCTTTTCCAATCTTAGAACCGTCTTCGAGTAAACCGGCAGGGGAAACTTCACGCTTGATATTCTTTGAAAGACCCAAAACATGGAGATCAACGTTGGAAGGTGCGATATCAAATTTACGCTTTTTTACTTTAACAAATAAATAGATGGTCGTTAGTTGTGATGTTTTATTAAGCATGATCATTGATTTTTCTTTATTATTTATTACCTGTGTTTAAAGCAGGATTTGCAAAAGACACGGCAGATATCTCACTATTACGTGCGAGGCTGTCATCAGATACACCAATAGGAAGTGGACCGGCTTGGACCAAAGCAGCAAAAAATGCGAGAGCGATTGTAAGACTGTAAAGTTGCATGACTAAATGTTGATGATGATAGTAATGAATATGGATCAGCTGGTAATTGATGAGTTCAAGCTACAATCCTCTCGTTTTATACCATTCAATTTTGTTGCTTACTATTGTATATATTTATGTATAGTTTAAACTGATTACATGACTTGTGCAGCTACCAGGGATAAGTATTTGAATGTATTTTGTAAAGCATGATTTAAGGGATACGAGTGCGCAGATCATGTTAGGGAGTATATGCGCGAATACACCATTATGAATATTTTCAAAGATTCAATGATAGAAATATACACAATATACCACCTTTAGAAATAATATATTTTTATAGCAGAAATAATAGTGCTTTCTACAAAATATCCTAGAACCCAAACCAACCCAAATGTTCGATCGTATAAAAAGTATACCACCATGAATCATTTAATGATAACGATACTATTCTATCCATGACGTAGTATCCCTTGAAAACAGGTATATTATGTGAGATGTTGTAATCCACTATATTCTGCTACTTCTTGCCATCAAGGGTGTTATGTACATTTCCTTGGCATCGATTACGTTATAAAGAGAGTCATGGTCTTTTTATGCAATAAAGAATTTTAAATTGACGTATCTGAAAGATAGTGTCATTATCCCCCTTTTTAAAAAATATAAAGAAAATTAGGTTATGCCTACAGAGAAGTTATCTACCCCTGTGTAGTTTTCTCCTAATACTAGTGGTATAATAGAGAACAATCTTGATTGGGTTTAAATAAAGTACTCTCTATGTATTTGATTGCTGGTTTTAATTGTTCTTGAGGGTTTTTAAGGAGGTTTTTGTTTTATAAAGCAGCTTTCAGTTGTCCAGAAAATAACAGTTGGTGAATTGGAAGTCAAAGATACGATACATGTTCTCTGAGCTACGCTTTATTTTCATATATAATATTAAACTTGGTAACATACACTACTTTATATATTTCTAACTAACCAAGTGTTAATATGTAAACTCAATTTTTGGTAGGTATAATGCATAAGATAATGACTTTCTATCCTAGAGCAATCCTTTGTACCAAGGACGAAAATGTATAACCTTTTCGTCTTCCATTTAAGAAAGTATTTATCTTTAGAATCCTTTATCTTTGATTGATCTTTTCAGTCTTGCACCAAGTAGCCTCAACTGATGATTGTTTTATTATATTGCAATATATTAATGACATAAAAGGGGATGAATAAAACTAAAAAGAAAAATGAAATGCTATTAACTTTTCCTTTTTTATGGAACTTCCTTTAAACATTAAAGTAGTTAGAAATTTAATTGCTGTGCTATGATGATGGCCAAGATATACTTCACAACTTATAGCTCTTGTACCCAACATCTATATCCTTGTATCACATATATTCGTCTTTTTGAAGTATATCTTTCTTTATAAATTGTAAGACAAACCAAATTTTTCTTTGAGATTTTTTAAAGAAATCTTTTTGTTACTCCTCAAGAACTGCAAGCCAGCTGAGCAGAAGGCTTCGACAACCTTGATGGCTTACAAGGATCTAATACTCAGTTATCGAGACTAGTATTTTTGGTGCTGTCCGTATGAATCAATTGACATGAAGTATGCTAATCAAATGTCCTATTATGCAACAAAAAAAAACCCTTGCCGCTTATCAAAATGGGATCAAGCGTCAATTTGGAAATAAAATTCAAATGTTTCTTAACTTTGGCTTGAAAAATAATGGAGAAATCAAGAAAAATACAGAGACAGCGACAGCCATAAGAACAGTAATAAAGGGAATAAACAAGATCAAACAAGCAATCTCGTCGAGAAACATGAAGACATCCCTGAATGATTTCTTTCCTCTGCTCCACTTGATACGATTCATAATATTCTTGGCCTGTATTTGCCAGGCTCTTAATATTCAAAAAGCTCGGTCTATTACGAAACCAAAGCCAGTTCTCTGAAGCACACAAAATTGTACTACAGACTTTCACAAATGTGAAAAGTTCTCAAGATAAAACATTCAACTGTTTTCCATTACAAAATGGCTTTATATAATGTTTCATGAGAATCTATGGGCATATTCTAAATACTCTAACCTTAAATATTTTTATTATTAGCCACTTGGGTAAATAAGTAGTATGGGGAAGTTTTCTGGGTATTAAAGCTAAGGCAATGCCTAGGGAGAAGTAGAGGATATTAAGCTCAGAAGAATGTTATATACAGACGGTATTGGTGTGTCTGTACTGAAACATAACAGTAATATAAAGGTGCTTCTGGAAAAAAAAGTCGGTATCTTTGGCGAAAAATGAATTCCAATACGTCGATAATTTGGAGGAAGAGATGCTGCAAGCTGGTATTATAAAATGCGTCGTTTGTGACTATGAGCGCTGTACTTTACTTTATTTGATGCACAAAGGTAGCACTAAAAGAGAATCTACCTAGAGATATACAAGAAACCAAAAAGCTGTCGAAACAAAAGCAAAACCATAAAGACAGATTGTATTATTGCAACTGATTTCTCCTTGTCTCAGTATAGTTCTTTGACAACTGACAAAGAAATGTCTATTAAATATTTTCAAGAAACGGCCAACGTTACCCCGACGATAAAAACATACTACACAAATAAAGATGATTCTACCAAAAAATATTGACATACCAATAGCCTACTTCCTTTCAGAAAAATAAAACTTTCGATTTTCATTAACCGGCTGCAAGCAGGAAAATGCTTGGCCGAGAATATTTGGAAAAAAAAGTTTGGCAATGATGCTATACTGTTACTTGGTAACTGGTCGGCTGGACAAATTATATACTATAAACTCATCAGAGACAGCGAATTGCGTAAAATACTAACAAATGAAGGTTTCCAAGTATACCTAATTGGTGAGCTCAAGACATCCAGTATGTGCCCTACTTGTCAAAACGGAAAACTTCAACATTTAAAAAAAAATCAAAAATATAGACAAAATCGAAGAAGAAAAATCCTACAGTAGGTTGACATAGCCTTGCGAGGTAAATGGGTTTTATTAAAGGCGTATATGTATGAATGAATGAATGAATAAACAGATAAGCCATGGATTTTTATTTAGGGACAATAACCACCAATGCTTAAAGCTGGTTATCGAATCTACCGAGTACACTACCCAGTCTTTTCTCTATCGTTTTTGGAACGGTTATATGACTACCATAAACTTTGGGTATATTCTTTTTTTTGGCTTGCGTAGGAACAAAAAAAAAAGAAAACTCTGGTCAGTAGTAGTAGAGCCACTAAGAAACCAAACAATCCTGTGCAGTTATCGTTGTATTGATCCAAAAGGGGGGACCCACAATAATATAGTATAATATAATGGTTTATTGCTCTTTTAATCCAATTCTATTGTCTAGTAATAGTTCGTATTAATGCTCAAAAAGCTTATATTTCTTTTATGTTTGTCCCAGTCCGTTCTTCATTTTAGCCATAGTGATTTAAGAGGTGATGACAAGAAAACTAGTTTTTTTCATCTATTTTTTTTTTGAATAAATACCCAAGTGCTACTTCTGCTGCTGCCACAAAACAATTGGATAATCATGTTTGTGTGGTCTAGTGATGGGTTAGACACTATCATAAAGACCCCGAAAGCATTTTCGAAAAGAGAGAAACAGGTCGACGTCGTATTCTTGGAGACAATAACCAATTTATTTTGAATTACATTGATGCCAATCTATCTGCTGTTGTAGCTAAAGTGGCAACAAACTGACCTGTATCTCTTCCTCTGAATTCTCCTAAACTAAATCCAATTGAGCGGTTTTGGCCAGTTGGCAAGAGCAAAGTGAAGAGAAATAAGTTCTTGGAAAAAGAAATGCCAATGACTAGAATTTTTGAAGCATGCGATAGCTTATATTTGAGTGATTACAGAGCCTTTATTTTATATTCATTTGTACAAAAGAAAAGAAAGCCGGGAGGGGAGAAGGTGTTCATATCTGTCGTGAATGATGTTAAATTTTTGGAGTAAAAAATATATCATGTGGATTAGATGTTCCTAATGATGAATTACGATTTTATAACCCATTTGAAAATAAGTTTCTTTTGTGGATACCATTAAACCGACACAACGTAAACCAAGTCAAGAAATATATAAATTAGCAATAGTGTAAGGTACAAGTCAATACAAAGGATGGATGTGTGCTCCATTTACTTTTGACATTTTGGTAATGTGAAGAGTAGATTAGAATCGACTGTTGCCAGTTTATTCGAGCTGTATGGATCGATAAATTCTATAGTCTCTACTGATTCAGAGTGCATTATTAATAGACTTTGGTTTGGTGACTTTATTTGCTTAAGAAGAATGGTTCAAAAGCTGATTCTAGCTTGTAGATTGTGATGAGTAAAGAGTAAAGAAGTGATTGACAACTAAAATCTTACAATTGATTAATGTGCAATCTTGTGACTCCCTTTGCTGTGTCGATTTACTGATACCGACATGCCCGTTTTGCTGTTGTTGAATTGTGTTATCTGCATCTTCTGTAGGTGGAAATGTTGCTTTAATCTTAGGAGACACCTATAAAGTACAGGATGTTACACAAAATAATTTCACTGTTCCGCCAAAAAAAGCTTGAGTAGGACTACTTGGCTTTTGTCCGGCTCGCGTCTAGACATTCGGTCTTGTGTAACTCTGTCCCCTAAAAAAACGGTCCCCATTCTCTCTTCTCAATACAATCACTTGTCTTTTTTCATAGAAAAATATCATGCAAAATTGGGAAAACATCTGTCCGAAATATCTCACTTTCACTTTTATTTAAATATATATATATAAGAATAGGATAGTTATAAATTTTAATTTTCTCTCTATAAAATGAGTAATAAAATATTTTAAATTGTTCTTCTAAACATCTTTAAAGAGATTATTATAAAGAAGTTTGCACAATTGATTTGTGAAATACTTCTTTTGAGGGAATTATGACAACTTTCAACGCGCTGGGTAGCCACGTAGTCAAAATACTTGAGGTTACTGGTAAGGTAGCCATCCCACTTTTCCTCCCAACTCATCTATTCTTTTTCAAAGTATCCCTCGAAAGTACGCTTCCCACTGTTTTTTTTTTTTGGTCGGAAGACTCTTATAAGTTGCCCTTGGCGTGGAGATCTTCTCGTAAGGCAAAAGCCCTGAACAGTATAAGCTTCTCAGAAAATGTTTGGGCATCGGCATTGAAGATCATGCTGTTAATCAATTGTGTGCATAACTCTCTCTCTCTCTCTTTGCATGGCTTCATAGTTTTCTTTGTCATCTTGGCAATATTGCTAATCACGTGCCAGCCACCGAGAAGCTTCTTGTTTATGAGGGGTACCATATTCAACGCATTCATCAAAGCTTTGAACTTGTCAGTTACAAAGAGTGAAAGTTTTTTGATTCCTCGGAGAACAATTGCTTTCAAAGATTACATAAACAAAACGTAGTTGGACTCTGTCTCATCAGCTACCAACGAAAATCCAACAGGAAAACTTTTCAACAGTTCTCCACCAAGGATACTAACACCTTCAATGCAAACCAAAGGCATTTTTGCACAGTTGGTCTTGTATGTCGCATCCACAATAAATACTTTTGGGAATCTACGGGCTCTTTTGATCATTGTCTTATTGGTAAAGAAGATGTGCGCGAGAGTGTTTCTCTCATTAAACTTGTAGAGAACCGAAAAACATTTTGCCTCCATATTTCTAATGAGTATAGTCGCAGCATTTCTAGCGTCTTCATCACCACGGGTAGCACTGTACTTCAGATTGTTGATGTCGCTGATCCTCAGCTTTCTCATACCAGTGATCTTATCACTAATAGCCTTTTGAACATTACAGGCCTTTGGGTGATTCTCTAGCATTGTCTGGGCAATACTACCATACTCAAAAATCAAAAGAGACATTCTTCCTTGATGGGAAGAAGCCAAGTTCTTGGGGGTGATGGGGTGGTTGTGGAAATGCTCATTTTTACTACGGGCAGGTGATTGAAGATATCTCTCATTCCTTTGAAACGAGATCCTCAGCAAAAAAGGGGCATTCAGTGAGAGAAGAATTGGGTGCTCTCTTTCTTTTTCCAATCACTGATGTTGCGCTTGTCACGATAAGTACCAACTTTTCCGCATCCAAGATAAAGAATGGGAAACTTTCTCTCGTTAATCTTGATTGTAAAGTTGTTGGAAATGACATGGTCATTCACGGCTTAAAGGACATTTTGCTTCTCAGGATAGCCTTTCTCGGGGAATGTGAAAGGTGTTTCAACGGGATAGACTTCAAACGAAACAGTTCTGGTATTCATTTTAAGTAAAAGGTGTAACCATATAACAATATTTATCAAGTTGTCAATGTCATGCAAAAAAAAATGCTAATGTGTTTAGTTTTGCAAAGATTATTTTATATTTTTTTACAGGTAAATGTCAAAGTATTTAAAGGGGTTTTGTTTATATTTTTCCGAGAAATGGGAATACGTTATTGATGGGACAATGTGTGCTTATAAAGATATATAAAGAGTGTGCTTATAACAAGATGATAAATATCGTTTCAAAGACGTACAAGCCGGACGTCAGAAAGATAATCACAATAAATTGTCCGGCCCGCAGCCCCCTTTGTCTCCTTACCAACTGGATTCGTGTCCCCAGAGATTGCTGGTATATAAATGATCGTTTTTTTTTATTAGGTGCTTTGTACAGAGAGTTGATGATCGGTTGCTGAATAAGATCGGAAGGCTTCCGGCTGATTGGTATTTTGAGTGAATGTCTACTGAGCGTTCAAGAGTGTCAAGGATATCATCATCATAGATACCTCTTGTAATTCATCTTCTTTAATCCAAAATCTATAAATCTCAATCAACCTTAATACAATGGACTGGATATTTTGCTAAATTACAAAGACAACTACAATGTAATCGATTGTTAAATTTGACAATGTATTTTATAAAACATAAAGACTACTTGACGCTTTGTAAGACTCCAGTATTCTCAAACATGTATCTTGTTTGTGCGGGTACTTTTTGCGTATAAAATTATAGGCATTTTACACCATGGCCCAGGCTTGTTCATCAACGATGACGCATTGCCGGGACTTTAAAATAATAATAATTCCATCAGACGCCACTGTCTTCTCCCCTTACGAAAGCCTACTTGAAAGTCCTGTCTTTTCTTACAAGTTTTTATTCTTCTTCTTCTTCTTCTTCCTTGTTGTGAATATACAATTGTAATAAATGACGCAAGGTATGTAATGCACACCTTTACATAATCTACACCAAGAAAAAGAAAAAAAGAAATAGAATGTAGACAGTAATAATAATGAACAATGATTACGTGGTCCAATCGTCAAAAGTAAAAGAATATATACATGTATATACATATTTATTACATGTACATAAAAGAGACTATAAAAAACCGTGGAAACAAAACATTAGTACAAATTATGTTCATCGATAACTAAACATGCATATACATGTATTATATTATATATATATATATTTATAAACTTGTAGTTCCTCGTAACTTTCGCTTGCTGGAAGAGTTGGAAAAGGGCGAAAAGGGTATTGGGGATGGCAATTGCAGTTATGGATTAGCCGATGATGATTTGCTGATGCACAAATGGCATGCTACGATTCTTGGACCTCCTGTTGTAAGTAAACAAAATAAGAAGAATGATTGGCTGCAAGAGAGATAAAATAAAGAGAGAGAAAAAGAGAAAGAGAGAGAGAGAAAGATAGTGTGTATGTGTGTATGTGGATAATGCGTGTGCTTATGTATTCTCTCTAGTCTGTTCATGAGAACCGTATCTACAGCTTAAAGATCTACTGTGGTAAAGATTACCCTGACCAACCCCCGTCTGTACAGTTTGTGTCAAGAATCAATCTTCCTTGTGTGAACCCTCATAATGGGGTTGTAAGTCAGGTGCTTTTGTAATTTGCAAGTGTCTAAGATTGTTTTCTAGGTTGACTTTAACCGCCTGCCTTGTCTTGCACAATGGAAACGCTCATATACTATCGAGACAATCTTATTGGAATTGAGAAGGTAGAATGAAATTGAAGAATTAGATCGGAAAGTCTAATGAACTTGTTTGGGCATATAGGGAGATGTGCACGAGTGGTCGTAAGTTGCCTCAGCCTCCAGAGGGTTCATCCTTTTAAATCATCATTGACTGTACAAATGCATCGAAAGCATTAAATTCTATCTTTTTTGTTTGTCCTCTTCCCCCCCTCTTTCTCTATTTTTCTTGTTCTTGTGATATTTAAAGAAATATACATCAATTCTAATGACAGAAAAAACTTCATTGTTATCACAGCATATATAAGTTTATTAAAAGGAAAACGTAGAATTTATTATACAAATGTATAATCTTTTGTTCATAATGCCCGCCTTCCAGAATGAAAATGCTCTGGTTTAGAACATCATGCATACACATATATATATAATATATATATATATAATCTATTTTGGGGAAGAGAAATCTTAATATTTAAAAATCTCTGAATTTTCTTTATTTTTATTTTCAAGTGAGACGAACCGGTCACACATCATGTCATGTCTTCATCACTATATATGTCTACATATAAATAAATGTATATTATATATGTATGGCTAGCAAAAAAAAAAGTGAATAGAATGTAATGACAAGTAAAAGAGAGGGTAATAGGGGCAAATCTAGGTCAACTGATTAATGACCCCAGGAAAGTAATATACACAAAATAGGCTTGTTCTGCTTGTTATTTTCTTTATACAAAAATGGCGGTTTGGGCAAGGGAGTTGATGAGGTTTGGCAATCGATTTAGACGCGTGCTTGTTTATCAGTCACCATTCGAGGACCTGCTCGATAAGAAAGGCGGACATCATACAACAGAGGGCTGGCCGCTAAATCGGCATCGAACAGAGGCATTGCCTGGACACCAAACACAGACAGACTGAACAGAAGAATTGCTGAAAGGAATCGAGCCATTTGCGATAGATATTTGAATTCTCGAGAAAAAGGAGAAAGTAAAAAGTAGAAGGAAGGGCGGAAGAAAGGAAGATGAGAATCTGCTATTTATACAGAAAGTCAAAAATGGATACCCTCAGAGACAAGCGCCTTAAAACCATTATATTTATTTCTGTCTTTTTTTTTATTATCTATCTTCTTGTTCCAATTTTGGTGTCATCCCTCGCCTACCAAATTTAGAATCATCATCAGTTTGGGCCGGCAACTTGACGGTTCCAAACTATACCCCCCAAAAAATATATGTATAAATAAATAATAAATTATTTTAGTCCAATTGACACAAACATTGATGACGCTACAACACACACACACATTACACACAAGCAAGCGAACAATAGGCTGCATAATATAATTACATGTAGAGATACGCCGTGCTTTAGGCTGTTGGTTATAGTGAAAAAAAGAAAAAAGAAAAAAAAGACATAGCATCATGATCATTTTTAGTTCAATACGGACGTTAGCCTAATCTTCCAAGACGCAGTTAAAGTTGCCTGTACACAAACACATAAAAAAAAAGGGATCCAGACATTCAATTCAACCAAAAAAGGTATTGGTGTATAATGCTCAAAACGCCAAGTAACTGAGTCTTAATAAGCGGAGTGTATTGAGATATATATATACATATATGTCTATAAGTGTTTTTCAAGTCGGCGGCCTTTCTATTATCAAAAGAAATTAGCCAATAGATTAAAATGCCGCTAGTTTTTGCGTTCTCTTAGAGCTCCTACTGTTTATTTGCGCTTTGATGAAAACCATCTAAAAATGACCCCTCTATTTAATTTAAATCCTTATCCATAAAGCACAATCTGTCCCAAGAATTCACTCCTGCATATATCAATTGAGTGATAGAATTAATAGCAAGGTTTAATGTTTTAGCCATTATAATCAAGGTGTAATAAAAGCTGTTCTTTAATGATAAAATAAACTAATATATAGCTCAATTTCAACAAACCTTTAACATTGGCAACAGTCATGCCAAATTTTTAGTAGCTTGCATATGCCATTATATCATATGTCTTTTATCTTTCTTTTTTTTTTTGGCTTGAGAAAGGAAACAAAGGCCCACGAGTCCAGACGCAGTATGTTGACTCATAGTACATTGGCATTATACAGTCGTCATCACTATATCGTAGTACTTTATTTGATGGCAGATCAAAGCATACCCATCTTCTAAATTTGCTTGGTATCACCCCCACAGAATGTTCAAGATGTTTGAAAACGCAATAGACTCGAGCATATTCCAATTGTGCAAGCATTTTATAAGGTTGGATATATTTCATTTACACTACAGACGCTCGTAAAATCGTAAAAGCCCGATTTGGCTTGAGAATATATAGATCGTTTCTTGCTAAACTAACATCAATCTGACCCTCAACAGTTGAATTGGGATATATTTCTACTTTAAATTACCAGGAAACTCTTGTTCATTATAACTTTTAATGATCCAACCGATGTTTGTTCTCTTTTATCATTGTTAATCCAATACATCGTTCTTTGATTGGATTTCATATAATTGTCTGGCTGATATATTGCCAATGCGCGAATTAGTCATGCCATTAATCACTTTCATCACAAGGCTATTGTAAGCCAGGACAAAGATCTAATGAGTATTATTTCATAATAATTTATCAGTAATAAATAACACCATTGATTCATCTCTTGCAGAACGTTGAATTGTCAACTACAGCTGGAATCATTGATCCCTACCCCTAATTACGTAGTCTTTCATAAACTACAATAGAGCGGCTCTGAATTCGAGCATATAATAATGATTTATAAAAACATCAAATATGTATTCAATAGTACATTTAGAAAAAGACCTTTTCATAATTGGTTTGTAAAGGAAAAAAAAACATCCAAGTTAAAGCATGCTGCATCAGGAGTAAGATGGCTGCTCCTTTTGCTTGAGATATATAATAGACACTGAAAAACTTGGCTCATTTGTAATATATTTCACTAGCTGCATTTTTTAAATAAAAAATATATTAACAGTAGCGTCTTTTTCTAGTGCGCTTTCAACTTGTGTTGCAAACCAAAAATCTCAAATTCAATTACTTTCAATGCAGATTGGAAAAAAGAAAAGGTGTGTGTGTGTGTTTTTTACGTGCCGGATAAAAAGGTGTAATTGATTGAAACAGCAGAACAAGTCTAAATACAAATATTTAATATACTAGATACAATAATCATATGCTTGCCTTTTCCACCAGCAGTGATTCTTTTTCTAATTTTATTACCATTTTGTTTATTTACAAAGTGGTCTGTATTCAGGGATAAGAAAACAAGGATCTGGAGCCGTCATACTTTTTTGTAGCAGTCATTCACAATCCCTACAGCTGGAATGTCGATAAAGACGTTTTACAAAAAAGTGTACATGCCGGTTGACAGTTGTTTTTTAATATTTGGCACAGAGCAACATCTTACAGGTTGCTCTTTTAGGTTTCAAAGACTGGCCCTTTAAATCTACTTGATACCATTTCTAAAGAGGCTGATGGGTTATAACCAGGGAAAAGAAGGGATGCTATACACTTTAACAAGGGTGCAACCACACTCACCAATCCATGCAGTGAAGCGTAGGACCAACAACCAACATTGCTTTTTTGATTTTGAGTCGGAGAAACAAAAAAAAAGACTTTTTGGTGGCAAACGTAAACAAGTTTTGTGCCGAGAATTCGTGAGGTTAGTTTGGATTAATCACAGGAACAAGGAAATACTATAATGGTTTTTATATATCTTATCAAACAAACCCAAACAAATCAACAATATTTACATATCATAGATAGTAAGAAAATAAAATAACAATTAAAAGTAATAATAATCCAAATCCAATCGAGTTTAATTACCATTGAACCAGGCAAAGGAATAAACAAAAGGCGGCTCCCACTCAGTTGGCTTTCCGGACCAGTCTCACAAGTCCTCTGAACCCAGTTTCTCGGAACAAGTCAAGTGAGTCTATCGAACATTAAACAGAAAAGTGGAGCAAGAATTGCTATTGTAATTGGTTGCATTCATATACAGTCTGTCTGCAATAGAGAATAATGAGACAATCAGTCAAGTTAAATAACCAAAATATACAATAATGGTAGTAAAACACAAAAGGGGGTTTGACCAGCTTCCCATGGAAATATCTCTTTTAATCCAACTCTTTTTGGGACTTTGTAATCAGATGCAGTAGACCCAATAAGAATATGCATCAGTCCAGCACAGGGTAACAAGACGAGTGAAATATATACATATCAGTAGGTGGAAGAGACAACGAGATGGTCGTACGAGGTGGCCAATTCAAAAGGACAAATGTTAAAGTCAAAACCGTGTGGATAAGTAACGGGTCTTTACAATCATTTGACCTTTTGTATTCTTTTTTTATTCCATCACTCTTCAAATACGGCTCTAGTCACTGGAATACCATTCTGTGAAGAGCACATGTAAGTAAAAGGTGGCTAAAGGGCTAGAGTAAACTTTTGAGCCTTTTGTAAAGAAGACTTTGGAGAGTTTTGCCATCTAAAAATAGGGTAACCAAGCTGGTATCCTGATATTTTATTTTATTTTATTTTTGCCTGTTGTAGGGTATTGTACTTCTTTTCTACAAAAAAATGTAACTTTTGTCACTTTCCATAAAAGTGCAAACGGGAAGATTTTGTTATCATACAGTTATTTCCATCTAGATGTGTATGTTTTTAGATTCACATTCTCTCCTTATTCTGTTGTTAGCCATAAAAATTACGCAGCATAAACACTCAAAGGTCTCGATCAAATCAAATCAATTTTATTTCATATAGAGATAATTATCCTTTGATTTATATCCTGGATACCCACAAGTATACTGTTGTAAAATGTTCTTGGTTGCCTACTAACTGTTTAAAAAAGACAAAGTTCAAGAACAAATGATAATATTTCTTTTTTTGTATAAAACATATTAAGCCATGATTTCTTTAGGGTCTTGGTTTTTCTATAAACGTCATTATTTTCTAATGGGACACTTTTGACCCAGGTTTATTTGTTTCTCGGTGTGAGCTGTTAAAAGGAGAATAAACGCTTTGTTTTTTTTGTATTGTTTGATAAAAAGTGTGTCGGTTTGAAAGGAAGGCGGAGCGTACTGAATAATCAGTTTGTACAAGAGATTATGGAGGATAAGGTGCGATTTGTAATGAACAAATGGTTTTTGCGGCTCGGACAAGATTACGCTCGGAAATCACAAGGGTTTAGGTAGGAATATGTAGGACAGAAAAGTTTTGACATGCCTCAAGAGCCCAAACAGACAGTAGTTTTTGCGTGAGCTCTTTTTTTGTAGAAGGAGAAAAAGCGAAAAAGGACAAATATAGAGTGAATAGAACGAGTAATGATAGGGAGCTAGAGGCAGAAACTAAATTAACAGGATGGGGATATCATTGATTGACAATGAGCGAGGCCAACAGAACCATTCTTTTTGAGCTAAAGTTACCGAGGACAAGGATTAGATTGATAGGGGCATTTTTGTTTAGTGTACACTGTAACCTTAACCATTGAAGAAACGAGGTTTGGTGTAATGGACATTGGAAAAAGTGCATGGCTTGTGGTTTTGTAATAAACCCAATGTTATCCCTAATGAGTCAAAGCTCAAAGAATGATAATGTCATTTTTACAAGATATCATGTATGATGGGATACCAAAAACAAAAACAAAAAACTGGACAAAGGTAGAGACGATATTTTAAAAGAGCATATCCGTCATAATATTCGCCAATAGAAATTTTGCGAATCACACAATTTTAGACAGGGAGCAGAGAAGAAAACAAGGGCCAGGTTAGCGAGTAGCACCTTCGGGATGGTTTACCCAATAAGTTCTGGGAGGGAGGCAGGGTGCTCGTGACCGTCTTCCATACAAGAGAACAACAGACAGTGCTGAATTTTGTGAGATTCGAAGTGAAAGAAGCTTTTTTTTTTTGTTGGCAGAAAGACTTTTTTGTCTTTTGCTCTCAAAAAAGCGCAAATAAATATCAGGAGTTTTAATACATTACAAAAAAAAGAGGGCCTTTAAATATAAATCGCCGTTTACGTTGTTTACATTCCGAACATTGAAAATTTAACATGCATTCAACTCAGTAATTATAGCCACGGCGGCTGGCGTGCTGAGCAGTGTATTTACAGAATGCCTTTATTCCTCAAGTATGTGTGACATCGTTTAACTCGGGTCACATCCCGCGTACCTTCTCATTATTGTTCTCTATTTTTTGCAGCTCATATACACCCTAATATATATATACATATATACAAAATGTCTACCTTTTGTGAGTCAAGCCAAAAACTTGCCAAAGAAGCCAAACGTACGGCCGATCTACTCGTGTCACCTTATAATGAAGATCTTGTCCAGACCATCTGCCGAGAGGTACGAATGCTCCAAGCAAAGGCAGATATTGTCATCACAGACATGCGACAGAACAACCAAGGAAACTCTCAGGCACCAACTCCAGATCAACTGGGCGAACTGTTATTGCAGTACATGGCCATCAAACGAAACAAACGCGTCTTGTTTGCCTATCATCGTCAACGGATGGAAAAACTCAAAGAACTTTCGTGGGATGTAGGAATTCAGAGCAAATACCAGCGCGAAATCAATTCTTGTCTTGGACCAAACGAACAAAAATTCCTAGACGAATATACCGACATTGTCAATTCATACAAGCAAAACTTTTATGAACTTGATCTCGGTGGTAATGGTGGAGTTGATCTTGAACCACCCACAGACTTGATTATCGAAGTCCGAGTCATCAAAGATGCAGGTGAACTTATTACGGAATCGGGGAGGGTATTGAATATCTCCAAAGGAAACCAATTCTATGTTAGACGTACTGATGTTGAAGGTCTGATTAAATCAGGACATCTCAAGCACATACATTAATGGATCTTTTTTTATATTTAAATTGTACATAGTAGCTATATTTTATAGTCGAATATAAGATTAATGTTTATAATATCAATATCCCGATCAAATAATATTAATAATAATAATAATATAATCATATTAATAGTAAATAATTCACAATTGAGTCTCTTTGGAAAGGTTAGATTCCTAATGCGGTCCTTGCACAGCCCCCTTTGTTCTTAAAATAATCCAGAAACTGGCAAGGTCTTGCGGCGCAACGACCAGGACCCTCTCCCCCCAAAGAAAAAAGAAAAAGAAAAGAAAAACGAGGGTGAGCTTATTATAGGATTTTCATTCTTTATTATACATTCTGTATCGTTATTTGTTGTAACCCAGATAGCTTGGGTCAAAGCCATATCTGAATGGTACATTGTACGCTATTAAACCAAGCATTTACGCATGTTGGATGCCAAACTAAATGCACGGTCTCACAATTCAGTGTATCCCAAAAGAGTTTCCAGAAAACAAGTTAATATACAATTAGATTCTATTTCCATTCTTTTTTTTTTGTTAAGCCTGTTGTCAGCCTCATATTATCCCAGCACCCTATAGACCTTGGCCCAATGGTTTCCAGGCTAATATCCGGCTATATTATCCTAAAGAGAGTCTAATTGGTGCCTAGGATATTCAATGCCATCAATTGATCTTCTTCACTTCTTGACTATATAATGACACTTTGGCATTTATTTCACAAAACGTCACAGACCCAAGTGACGCAACGACTAATGATATTAAAACAACGACGTCAATAGCTGCGGTCCTTCTGTCCTGTTCCGCCTGTACCCACCCAAAAGGGCGAATTTCTTTAATTTTTCTTTTTTGTATTTTCTAAAGAGAACCTCAAACATTACTCAAAATGGGTGATGGTATGTAATTCACAATTCAGATCAATAACACAAGAAACCAACCGCTTAATTAAAACTTTCTTATTAATGAATACAATAGACATTGAAAACGAGATCAAAGCCACGCAAGCAAGGCGTGCCCAGATCACAGACAAGGACATTAGTGCCGCGGTCCTCAACAACGAAAAACATGCCAGTCTTGCAGGTGTTTCGTATGATAAGGACCTCTATATTACCGACAAATATGAAGGTTACTCAACATCGATTGCCATTGACGATGAGGATGCTGAGGCCGATGAGATGTATCAAGAAACAAAACGTAAATTGAACTCTTATACTGTTTCAAAAGACCTCATCAACGACACGATTGGAGACACCGAGGGACGTGATCCATTTGCAGACACGATGAACAACCGCACAATCGCTGGCCGTCAGGATGAGTACCAACAAAGACGATTCAACCGGATGCTGTCACCATCACGTAAAGACGCATTTGCAGCAGATCAAGGTACGGATGACCAAGAGAGTCGTTCGTATTCCGAAGTCATTCGAGAAGCCGAGCTGGAAAAAGAGCAACAACGTGTATATGCTGCAATTGCTCAAAAGGAAAAGGAACGTGAACAGCAGATCAAACTGGGTATCGCAGACGATTCACAACAAGCAAAAAAGAAACGTAGATGGGATGTTGCAACACCAGTACACGACAATGTTGAATCGACTCCTGTTGGAGGTGCCAGTAAACGGTCAAGATGGGACGCCACACCTGTCAGTGGCGAGAGATCTGAATGGGACGCCACACCCAAGGCCAGTTCAGGCAAACGATCCCGTTGGGATGCTACACCAGTTGGAGGTGATGCTATTGGGGCTACACCAGTTGGAGGCATGGGCATGATGACCCCAACTCCCAGTAAACTTCAGGTACCAATGACTCCCGAGGCAGCAAACTCCATGCGCTGGGAACGTGAACTGGATGTTCGCAACCGTCCTTTGTCAGATGAAGAACTTGATGGTATGTTTCCTACTACAGGTTACAAGATCCTCGACCCTCCCCATGGCTATGTGCCTATCCGCACCCCTGCCCGTAAGTTAATGGCCACACCTACACCCATGGGCGACTCTGGCTTTATGATGCAGGATGATGTGCGTCAGCCCATCATGGAACTGCCCCAGGAAATCCCTGGTGTAGGAAGCTTGCCTTTCTTCAAAGATGAAGATATGCAGCATTTTGGAAAATTGCTGGAGCAGCGCGACGAAACTGCCATGTCAGTCGAGGATCTCAAGGAGCGTAAAATCATGCGTTTGCTGTTGAGAATCAAGAACGGCACTCCTCCTATGCGTAAAACCGCCTTGAGACAGATTACAGACAAGGCCAGAGACTTTGGACCCGGACCTTTGTTTAACCAGATTTTGCCCTTGTTGATGTCTCCTACTCTCGAAGATCAAGAGCGCCATCTTCTGGTCAAGGTCATTGACCGTATTCTGTACAAACTCGACGATCTCGTCCGTCCATTTGTGCACAAGATCCTCGTAGTTATCGAGCCTCTGTTGATTGACGAAGATTACTATGCGCGTGTGGAAGGTCGTGAAATCATCAGTAACCTTTCCAAGGCTGCCGGTCTACCAACCATGATTACAACCATGCGACCTGATATCGATCATCCTGATGAGTATGTACGAAACACTACCGCACGTGCATTCTCGGTCGTTGCGTCTGCTCTTGGTATCCCAGCCCTCTTGCCTTTCCTCAAGGCCGTCTGTCGATCCAAAAAGTCATGGCAGGCTCGCCACACTGGTATCAAGATTGTACAGCAGATTGCAATCCTACTTGGCTGTGCAGTCTTGCCCCATCTCAAGAACCTTGTGGAAGCTATTGGCCATGGTCTTGAAGACGAACAGCAAAAGGTGCGCACAATCACTGCACTTGCAATTGCTGCCTTGGCTGAAGCAGCAGCGCCTTATGGTATCGAATCGTTTGATTCGGTACTGAAGCCTCTGTGGACTGGTATTCGTAAACATCGTGGTAAAGGTCTGGCTGCTTTCCTAAAGGCAATTGGTTATATTATCCCATTGATGGACGACGAGTATGCAAACTACTACACCAAAGAAGTCATGTTGATCCTTATTCGCGAGTTCCAGTCTCCTGATGAAGAAATGAAGAAGATTGTGCTAAAGGTTGTTAAGCAGTGTGCTGCAACTGATGGTGTCCAACCTCAATACATCAAAGAGGAGATTCTGCCCGAGTTCTTTAAGCACTTTTGGGTGCGTCGTATGGCCCTTGACCGCCGTAACTACAAGCAGGTTGTCGAAACTACCGTAGAGCTGGCCAACAAGGTCGGTGTATCTGAGATTGTGGGTAGAATTGTGGAGGACCTAAAGGACGAGAGTGAGCCTTATCGTAAGATGGTGATGGAGACAATCGAAAAGGTGGTATCGAACCTCGGTGCAGCAGATATCAACCCTCGCCTTGAGGAACTATTGATCGACGGCATTCTGTATGCCTTCCAGGAACAAACGGTTGAGGATGTGATCATGCTCAATGGTTTTGGTACGGTTGTGAATGCTCTTGGTATGCGCATCAAGACATACTTGCAGCAGATCTGTTACACTATCCTCTGGCGTCTCAACAACAAGTCAGCCAAGGTCCGTCAGCAGGCAGCCGATTTGATCTCACGTATTGCGGTGGTGATGAAGACCTGTGGTGAAGAAAAGTTGATGAGTCAATTGGGACAGATTCTGTATGAATACTTGGGTGAAGAGTACCCCGAAGTCCTGGGTTCTATCCTTGGTGCCTTGAAGAGTATTGTGAATGTGATTGGTATGGCCAGCATGACACCTCCAATCAAGGACCTCTTGCCACGCCTGACCCCCATTCTTCGTAACAGACATGAAAAGGTGCAAGAAAACTGTATTGATCTGGTAGGACGTATTGCTGACCGTGGTGCTGAATACGTATCTGCGCGTGAATGGATGCGTGTGTGCTTTGAGTTGCTTGACCTTCTCAAGGCCCACAAGAAGGGCATTCGACGTGCATCTGTGAATACCTTTGGTTATATTGCCAAGGCCATTGGTCCTCAGGATGTATTGGCCACCTTGCTTAACAACCTCAAGGTTCAAGAGCGTCAGAACCGTGTATGTACCACGGTTGCTATTGCGATTGTTGCCGAGACCTGTGCACCCTTTACCGTCTTACCGGCCGTGATGAACGAATACAGAGTACCTGAGCTCAATGTACAGAATGGTGTCCTAAAGTCATTGTCGTTTATCTTTGAGTACGTCGGAGAGATGGGCAAGGACTATATCAATGCAGTGACCCCATTGCTGGAAGATGCCTTGATGGACCGTGATCTTGTCCATCGACAGACTGCGTGTGCAACGATCAAACACATGTCATTGGGAGTAGTTGGTCTTGGGTGCGAAGAGCCTCTTCGCCACTTGCTCAACTTTATCTGGCCCAATATCTTTGAGACCAGTCCACATGTCATCAATGCTGTGATGGAGTCCATTGAAGGCATGCGTGTTGCTCTCGGACCGGCAACAATTCTCCAGTATACTCTTCAGGGATTATTCCACCCTGCTCGTAAAGTAAGAGAGGTATATTGGAAGATTTACAATACTCTCTATATCGGCAGTCAAGATGCCTTGGTTCCTTATTACCCCAGAATTGATGATGATGAGAATAATAGCTATCAGCGATGTGAATTGGACTACTTTCTCTAAAGAAGTATATTTATCCACCCAAATATATATATATAAAAATAAATAAATAAAAATGGACAAATAAATAAAAATATATGTATATGTGTATATTTGTTTAAAGAGTAATATTGGGTATATTTGGAAAATCCCAACCAAGATTCCAAGTTATCTCCAAGTTTTTCATATTTTTTAAAACTCCATTTATTTGATCCTGTCTTTCAACCCCACCACATCTTTTCCTTCTCTTTCTTCATCAAGGTCCAGAAGCAGGATTGTGGAGGCACAGAAAGAAGATGTCCAGTCTACCAGCATTCTCAATGTCTACTGCTTATACTTCGGTGGATCTGACACCAGACACATTTGATGATCCCTACGAATTCCCAACCCAATACTTGCCAAAGGTCATGAAAGGTAAAGATAATAACAAGCATCTTTCCAGGCCTCCTTTTGTTTTTATAAAAAGATAGAAAAAAGATTATATATAATTCATATGGTTAGATGACAGCAAGATTCCTCTGGTCTTGGTAGCATGTGGCTCATTCTCACCAATCACCTACCTTCACCTACGCATGTTTGGTAAGAAGAATGTTCAAGTTTTGGCAATAATACTCAAGAACCCCAGAAATGGCCCAGGACCACTTTAAGGAACGGAATGAGTATGAACTTCTGACGGGATACTATTCACCTGTCTCGGACTCATATATGAAGGAGGGTCTGGCAAAGGCAGAGCATCGTGTAAGCATGTGTAAACTTGCTGTCGAGACCACTTCGAATTGGCTGATGGTTGACTCTTGGGAGCCACGCCAAGAGACATACCAAAGAACGGCAGTTGTGCTGGACCATTTTGATAATGAGTTGAATACAATCAGAGGAGGTATCCTGACATCCAAAGGTAATCGTTGAATAAAACACAAATGACATTGAGGGCTCAAGAAGAATGGGTTTGGCTCTGTAGGTGAAAAGAAAAAGATTAGGATTATGCTTTTGGCTGGAGGAGACCTGATTGCCTCGTTTGGGCATCCTGGAGTGTGGGCCCCAGAAGATGTGAGTGCCCAAGACAATTGTGGGACCTTATTAACATGTCTTGTAAGCTGCACCGTATTGTGGGGTATTATGGATCGGTTATTATAGAGAGAACTGGTACAGATGTCTATGGGTTCCTTTTATCGCATGATATTCTCTACCAACACAGGGTAAGAAAACAAGCTGTCTGGATCGATTGCTTATTGTGATTCTATAGATGAATGTGACTGTGATTAAGCAATTGATCCACAACGATATCAGTTCTACCAAGATACGGTAAGTGTATATGAGCAAAGGCAAGATTGGAAGGTTGATCGCAATGGGGGATAGATTGTTTGTTAAGCGTGGGATGTCGATTAAATATCTCTTGCCAAACCCTGTGATTGACTATATTCATGCCCATCGGCTCTATTTGCCAGCAAAATGATTCTTTACAAATATATATACATATACATATATATCTTATATAATTTATAATAAATAATTAAAATACCAGAAAGGCTTTAATAATAAATAATCCATTGTTTCTACTTGAGATTGAGACGATGTTGGAGGGGGTTTTTTTGGACAGACAGACAAAAGAATGGAATTTGGTCAAGGGGATTTAGTTGAAAGGCACTGACAGAGTAAGTTAATTGATTATAAAATCATAGTCAACTAAGCCTGTCTTTTTCTTTTGGTAATCATACAATATATATATATATATATAAAGAGCATCTTCATAAGCCTACTTTACATTTTTTTATTTTGAATTTAAATATTTAAGATGCGTGAGGAACAAGTTAAAGCTTAAAGACGATATTATGCATGTCGTACGTATTTAATAAGTTTTATACATATTGTCTTGCTTAGCTAAAGTTATATGTGAGGACTGTAACAAACCCGGACATCATACAAAAAGAAGTGGTCAATGCGAACATTTTGGGTCATCATCGACTTATGGTAAATATATCTATTTATTATGTACATACTATAGTTAGTATAAAGCATAAGAGACCTACAGAATATGAAAGGAAGGAGACAAAAAAAGCGAAAATACTGCTATCAATACGTTCGTAGAGGGACTCTGGTCTGGCCAGATAAACTTCCAGAAATTTACAACAATGAAAAGCCAACTATTGAAAAGATCTGTACCGGTTTGCTGTCAAAATACATGTCTAAGCCTGTAATGCTTGTAAGCCTGTATGCCTCTTCTAGGGCGTATATTCCCATGTTGTCTAGAATTATGAGAACAAACGAACTAACACAACAAGAGGCACAGGGGAAACAAAAAGAGAAAAGACCAATACTTCCACGTTTGTTTTCGTTATGTCCTGTGCCTTCACTGAAGTAGAGGTTCATAACCCTCAGCCCAGACTCTATTTCAGCTTTTGCTGATATAAGGCTCCCAGTTATGTACAAAGGCAAATATGAAATGTTCAACAAGATGTTTGATTTCAAGAGACTCAAACTAAACAGGTAAGATGCTTGACAACTTGTGCCATATTTAGTACTTAAAAACTCTTACTAACCAAGTTCTTGGGCATAGTAGCTTCCAAGACCTAAAAGATCCAAACAAGAAGACATAATTTGCTTTTTCAAACGTAATCAGAACCGACGGCTACTTCACTGATTTTATCATTAACAAAGGCTCTCAAACTAGTACAAAAGACATCGCTCATTAATTATGGTAAATGTCGGTAGAAAATATAACAAGGCAAAGCAAAAAACATAAAGAGGTTGCAAAGAATGATAGGAGCAAGCAAATGATACAAGAAAATACAAAATAGGTTCATAAATTACTTGGATTATAATCATTGTTGGGATTTATATTTTTTACAGCTTAAAGTCTGCACAAACATCTCCTTTAGTCTCAAAATTATCTCTCTCTTTTTGTTTGTCCAAAAAAGGTAAGCAAATTTAAAAGATTAATTTTCATTCGTCCAAAAAAAAACCAACTAACATCGTCTCAATCTCAAGTAGAAACACTGTAATTCACTGGATTTGATTCGTCACTCAGATTAGAAACCTTTATTTTATTTTATTTATGTATAATTGTATTTTTAATTTGATTTTACTCTACAGCCATTTTCAACTCCATTTTCCTGGCTCAAAATGTACCGTGAACTAGGTCTTCTTGCTGTGCTTTTTCTGCCTATATTTCTGGCCTTCTTCTATCGGTCCCAGACCTTGGCTCCACAAGACACTGCAAAAAAACCCAAAAAGAAGTCTAA
The DNA here is from genome assembly GCA_022702545.1 of Phycomyces nitens. Classification (NCBI taxonomy): domain Eukaryota; kingdom Fungi; phylum Mucoromycota; class Mucoromycetes; order Mucorales; family Phycomycetaceae; genus Phycomyces; species Phycomyces nitens. The sequence goes on from JAHRBC010000001.1 coordinate 2,122,256, forward strand.
ATCAAAAAAGAAGAAGAATGAAAAAGTGGTAGATGCCGAAGTCCCAAAGTCATCCAATGATGCCAAAAAAGACAAACACAAAAACAAGCCAAAAGTTCAACAGGCGCCATTGCCAAGCACGGCCCCCGTGCAAGAGCCACCCAAAGCAATCCCAGTAAAGATACAAAAGCCAAAGGAAATAGAGATTGATGAACACATGGATCATACACCTCGTTATGCTCGTGTTCTGCGTATCAAAACAGAAGAAGAAGAGGAATCGTTTGGAGCAGTTCCTCTGGAAGATGGTTGGAGCAGACAATCAGGCAAGAGAGAGATAATTAGTGTATATATTAATAATATCTGTAATTACCATTTAAATGAATGTAAAAAAAAATTAATTGTCAGTGCTAATTAGTCCGTCCCCGTACGTCTGCCAGTACTACTACTACTCCTGAACCATTAACCAAAAAGCAGCGTGAGAATATGGCTCGGGCAGCAAAGCGTAAAGAAGAAAAGGAATCTCAAGAAGCATTGCAAGCCGCAAGACTACGCCGCCACAAACAGCAGTTGGATCGTGAAAAGATCAATGCGTTTTATAGTTCTGGACCAGGAAAAAACACGCCATGGGGAAAGAACGGAAAGGTGTCGGCCAAGGTGCCTACTTCTAGTGCTAGCTTAAACGAACATGGCCAATTGATTTGGGATTGATTATTTCATTAAATGAAGATGCTACAGACACATTTTGGTTTATAGATTTGAATTGAATGCATTTAAGAAAATAGTAATTTGACAAGGGATTTAAAAAAAGGGTTGGACTTGATTCTTCTTTGTTAGCTAGCTTTTAAGAGTTATCTGGTGATTTAAGCATCAAGGTAAAAGGGATGGGAGTAAAAGTCGCAGGACTCCTCGTGCTGGGTGGTGGTGGAGAGCTGGTAGTAGTAGGCATAGGCAGCGGCATCAGCAGCCTCGACGGTGGGAAGGGCAGACTTGATGTTGAACATGCTGTGGACAGTCTCGTTTCCAGACCAGGCATCGGAAACCTTGACGGGAACACGGGTGGCAAGATCGACCTTGAAGAGAGAGAGAGAGTTGAAGACATCGACGGGAGAGGAAGAATCGCGCTGGATCTGGACAGCAGAGACGGCACCAGAGCTCTTGTGCTCGCCAGTGCTGGGGTTGGTGATATCGACACCAAAGCAGCCACGGTCAATGTTGGCATCCAATGCGTTGATCTGTTCATCTTCCTCGGCAGCGTTGGTGTGAGAACCAGACTTGACCTTGAATACCTTGGACATCAAGGTACAATCAGGACCTTTAGCGTTGTGGACCCAGACACGGAACATGAACTGGGAGGGGAACTTGAGGCCCTTGACCTTGTTGACATTTACGCTGCAAATGTTGTTAGGCTTTGAATAATGGATTTTTGGAGACTTACGTGAGAGTGGCAGACTTGTTGAGCTTATAGGTTCCCTTCCAGGGAGTACCGAGGTAAGTGGGCTTGCCCTTGGAGTTGATAGAGTAGATCTAGAATTTTTTTTAAAAAGAAAAAAGAATCAAATTAATTGTGTAATCTAACAGAAAAAATCATCTCGTGTTTACATACATCGACACCGTTGATAACCTTGGCAAGAGAGTTGGGGACTCTGGCTGCAAAAGAGTTAGTTTTGGAGGGTATGAATAGCTATACTTACTGACGGTGACCTTGACCTTTTTGGGGTCAGAGAAGACCTTGTTCTTGGTGGGGGCAGAGACCTTGATACCTGTTTGGAGGTTAATATATATAATGAAATAATAACAACAATAATAGTAGTAACAATAATAGGCAAATAATTAGTGACTTGCCTCCACAGAACTTCTTGGTGGCAGCATCGATTTCATCCTGGAGACTATCGGCCTGGACAAGGGTGGCCGAGAACATGACGATGGCGCAGGAGAGGATCAATGACAGCTTCATGGTGGTGATATGAGAAGAAAGGAAGAAAGAGAGGTAAAGTCGGATGAGTCGGGTTCCTTGGTTATTTGATATTCGCTATTTTTATCCCAACGTGCTCTAATGTTCTACAGGCCCAACCCACTTTCATTCTAAAATCAACTCCGAATAAGTGCAAAAGAGAGAGAGAGAGAATACTGAGATGGATTGTATTTTTGTAATTAGCCAAAAGGACCATTGAGATTAAATAATATATATATATATATATATGTATATGTATATATATAATAAATAATAAAAATAAATAATAAAAATAATTATAGAAATATATATATATATTACTCTTTCACACTTCTGAAATCAACCAGAGTCCATAGCACAACAAGGCCTGCTTCTTGGCAGAGGCTATCAAGAGGTTCATATGGCACTTTTCCTCGGGCCTAAATGAGATTCCAATCGTATTCCAGTCCGCAAGCTGAATGAGGTGCGGTTCACGGCAGACCTTTCGAATATATTCCTTGGTACGGGTATTCAAATACAGCGCAATGTCGGGATAGTTGTAATCTTCCTTGGTAACACCATACAGCTTTTGTACATAGAACCAAATTGCATGTCTTAAAGGAGACGTATCAACTGCCCCGTCTGCGACTGGGTGGAAAATACTAGCAGAAAGAAATCAGTTTAGCTTCAATCATTGTTTCCCATTTACCTCCAGTCCGTGATACTCAGGGCCTCATTAAACTCATCGTCCAGGTCATCGCCAATCCCCGGTAAGAAGTGGTTGACGAGATCACAGCCATGGTCTTCCCAGCAGTATTCTCCCAGCATGAACTCGCCATATTCTGGGTGGTCAGACTCAAACTCTTCCTGGTAGACCTCGCTTGGTTCTCCCGAGTCAGAGAAACGACCGAGATCTTCATAGACTATATTGGCCTGATGAGGCTCCATATCGTTGGTCGTAATGGTCAAATTGGGCTTTACTATTTGGGTAAAAAGGTAAAAATAGGCTTCTGAATATTTTATTACATACTTTGGCAACTTACAAGGTGGGGTAACTTTTGATGAGCTATCCTGTAGCTCACCCATCTGCAACTTCTCGAGACTCTCCTGGAGCTCTTCTTTCAGGGCAGTGTCTTTGGTGGATTTGAGGATCGAGATAAGTTTATCTGTCCGAAGTCTGTCTTGCTCAGTCTGATCGTCCTCCTCGGTGCCCGGTAGTGATGGCGACGAAGAGTCCGACGGCGATCCATCATGCCAGCCAGTGGCAGAAGATGCAGCTCCCCGTGCCTCGCGTTCTTCCGAGCGACCCAGTGCTGGACATCTCTGGTCCAGCTCATGTTCTACTCCATCGAGCCGGACATGCCCCCGGGTCATATACCCTCCGCGCATGTCTAGTTCCGGGGTAATGCCACATCCCATCACAAAACTGCTCAACCCTAGAAACGTAGAGATGACCAGGATTGCCTGCACCAATTCACCCTTGGACCACTGCTGTCCTAGCGAAGAGCCTGATGGACTCATCAACTCTGCAAAGTCATCGCTATTCAGCCTCCATGGCTGGCGTGCCATCTTTTGTACCAGGCCCACAAGCTTCCTGAGCTTGAGAGGGCACGAACTAGTTCCATTTAGCCACAGAGGATCCCCTCCTGCCTGCAGGAAGTCCAATGTGAGGATAGATACTAGGTACTGGCACTGCTGCTCAGCAGCCGTCTTTTTTCCAGAGGTGTTGGTTAGTGTCTTGAACACAACTTTGAATATTTACACACCATAATGCCAAGGTAACACTTCCATGTCCGGTGAAGTGGACCGATGGCTGTCTTGACTGTTTTGGTGTACGTCACATTAAATATTTCATAAAAGGTAGGAAAGAAGACCATGAGTCGAAAGAGGTTCGGCAGACGTCCTTCGTCGACAAACGTCTTGACCATCAGTTGGCGCACATACTCATCCGCAGGCCTTCCAATCTCTTCACCATCCAAAGGTCTTTGGGCTCTAAACTGAGATCGTACAAAATCAAAGGGCTCGTCCATCCCGTCCGACTCTGCCTCATGCGACCACGGCGAAAAAGATAGATTGGCCGGACGCGGGTAACTGACGAGTGGGTATGAGCTGGTGGACTCGAGCGAAAAAATGGCATCCAGTCCAATAAATGACGATGGCGAAGGGTAACTGGCCCGAGGGGCTGGAATAAGAGTATCCTACAAAACTATTGAGTATGTATACATATAGTATTGAGCCCAATCTATAGGAGCTTTACATTTGTAATTTGAAGGAATTCCTGGCATGCTTGTCGGACATCGCCAAATGGGCAAGTCAGGGAGAGTCGGAGCATGGTCAGCAAGAGGTACTGCAACTGTTCGTCTGTACCTCCGTCGTCGTCTTCTTCTTCCTTACGCATCTCTTCGCGGGTCTGGTCGGTTGTGGGATGTTCGACCGGCGATAGATCGGCCGCAAGAGGTGAAAAGGGCGACCGAGCCACGCGCATAAAGGACTTTACTACTTGGATAATCTTCTCGAGAGCCTCTCTTCGTTCTCCAACCGATTCCACCTGAAGGTTCTTAAAGAGTGCTATTCGAAGACGGGATGACTGTAGCTGGCGTGCACGGGTGTCTCGGGCTATTTGAGCGTATTTGTAAAGGTGTGGTGCATGCGAGTGGGATATACAAAAGTATGGTCATGTCAATAAAAGAAAGTGTCTTTTTTTTGGGGGGGCACTATTATGCTGAGTGCTTGGTTGTTATTAACCTTGGTCTTCTACACCGTAATTGTCATGAAGTTGATCTTGGCTCATTGGGATCTGATCGATAGTCCAAAAGTGACAGGTTGATAAGATAAAAATAATAGCAAAAAATATATATATATTTATATATATATAGCTGTAAATAGATGTTTGTGTATATATAACTATATATGTATATATTTATGTATATATATATTTATATATATATAAATATTATATGGTCTCAATATTAAAAGGAAGGAAGAAGTATAGAGTAGGAGAAGAAGAAGAAGAGGAAAAAGAGTCAAGGATGAAAGAAAATACCCTTTTTTATACTTTAAGAATGAGTAATTTTTTTATAAAAATAAAAATAAAATAAAATAAAATAAAAAAAGGGGGGGGAGGTCTTTAGAAAGCAAAGAATAAAGGAGGAATAAAAATATATATAAATATAAAAAAAGGTGGGAAATCACAAAGTGCCATGAGAATGCTTCTACATTATTAGAGCGCCTATTGAATTATAAGCACATATCAACCTTTAAAGAGTAATGGTTTTGCATATAAAGTCACCCCGCTTAAAACTCCGTGAGAGTTGTCTGACAGTAAAATTCTAAAGGGTGATTGATAGTATCCAAAAAGGCCATTTTTTATTTTTGATTGTTTCTAACCTTTTGATTTGCAAAGAACAAAGGCTACCTTGTGTAAACAGGGCATGTTTGTATATATAATCCATTATTCAATATATAGCAATAATCAAAGAAAATGGAACAATAATCTAATTGAGTTCAATGTCGTACTACTGTACTTTGAATACAAAATTCCAGGATAATCCTCACATTGGAACCATGTATTCTGTAGTATTGATATGCCTTATAATACACTACAGAATATACGTATATTTAAACGGCTTTATTACCTCTGAGTACATTAAACACTAGAGTCGGCTCATAAATAGAATCTCTAAACCCTTGCTGATTCTAATACAAAAGCTCCAATGGTCAATAATAGCCTTGATCCATGATGTAATAGGATAACTCTATGGTGAATATAGAGGCACCAATAGTCTTTCATGTACTTTATACTCTTTTTATTTCTAGCAAATCATTACAGAAAATACACACACATCATTAATAATCTAGATGACACAACATTCATTTAAACATCTTGAAAAATAAATACCAGCAACAATTAGTCTAAAAAATCTGAGTACAAGATTCAATTCAATATTCAAAAAAGCTTATTATTTATATAAAACTGTCCTTATTTACTTTTATGTTCCTTACTTGTTGTACATATAGATTCAAATGTAACCTTATTCCCATGACCGTAGAGGCACTTGTTAAAAGGGCACTGATCTCTACAGTCCAAATCAATTGATCATACGATAAAACCCTCAAAGCATTTCATGGTTTAGTGTAAATAGGAGAGAACTGAATGATAGAGTCCATTGATATTTATCCATGAACCCTAGTCATCATAATAGTTTTATATTCTTCATTAGATACTTTTTTTTTGTTGGTCAAGTATTTTACTTTATTCATGCCACACCATATGCAATGGCGTCCTTTTGCAGAAACCCTCAAGTATTTGCTTTGTATTCTAACCATCTTTTATATATATATATGTATATATAAATGTATTACATTCTATTTGACTCCAAACTATTCAATATGTTTGCAGTGCTTATGGACCTGGAAATTTATTTAGTGTGGTCCAGGAGCCCTCTTTTGACCCATACTCTTTCATGTCCCTAGAACCTCGTGTTTTCCAATGCTGTCTATGTGCTTGATGGTTATTTGTACCTCTTAGAGTGCATATTTAATTATTGTTTCATCCATTGGTATTATTTTAAAATCTAATGCTAGCTAATCTCTAGGAACCTGTGTTCCTGTCTTGTTTTTATAGTATACATGACCCTCTCTTTGTTTGGCAAACCACAATGTAGAGCTCTTGATACACAAAAGGCCAAGTTATAAATTACAATGTCCTTTGTGGCTAGACACATAGCTTTTGCTATAGTATCAAGTATCTCGAAGAATATGTGTAAACTCAATAAATGGTCGTCTCTGAACCTTGTCTTTATTTATTTTATGTTTTTATCAGGCAAAATCAATTTTAATATCCCATCTTTAACCAAAATCCCAAGTCTTTATATATGATGACTCTTGGGTCATAAAATGTAGGAAACTATCCTTGACATGTAGCTACAAACTCTGGTCTACGTAGTGCCACTAATAAGTATAGTGTTTTACAGAATGAGCCGTCGAAGCTTTATTGGCTTCTGGATATGGTATAAGTATTGATATGAATTTTGCCATTTCAGTTTCTGTACCATAGGGTATATTCCTGGTTCCAATTCATCAATTATGAATTTTATTTTTATTTTTATCCTGATGGTTTTTTTTTGGTACCCAATACAATCATGGGCTAGAAAAAAATGCCTATTGCTACTATTGATGTATCTTTAATCTCTGACTAGCTAAAACGTACAAGATGGTGTTTCTTTCCGTATATAGTACTCCTACGTAAATTGCATGTTGATTAACAATGCAAAGTAAAATATCGTCGTAAATGATCATCTGTAGAGATATCAGATAGTGCATGATATCATTCTTATCAAAAAGAAGTAGGCAGGTACATCATATTTACGAATTATTTTCTTCTAGACAACCAAACTCTCGTCATTTGTATTTGTATTATGCTTTATTTAGTCTTTATAATATATATATATATATATAGCACAGCCACATTATACTGGACAGAATATAGAGGCAATAGATACGATTTGCAAAACAATCTTGGAAATAATCTTGGAAATACTAATAATAACAGCAAATAAAGAATAGAAATTTATAATGGTTCTAATGATACTAATAAAGTAGATGATTACAAGGTACAATATATAATTGCATATAAAAAATACTTTATAAAGGACTGTAGTAAAGTGATTAATTGTTTAATAACTGCAAACAGACTTGATTCTCTTGATACGAGTAATGGATATACAGTATTTCTACTTGATATTGAGACGATGTTGGTTTTTCTTAGACGGACCAAAATTAATTTTTAGACAATTTGTTTACCTTTTTTTTTTGTATAAAATAAAAAAAATTAGGTTTAAGAATAGAGATTTATGTTTAGATCTATTTACCTGTAATTATCTTAATCCTTTTTAAAAAAAGAAGCCGTGTTTGTTACGGCAATATCTGTTTTGTTTGAGGACTATTGTTGAGTTCAACTGTTTAGTTCAACTGTTTTCTTGATCCTTTTTATTTGGTTTGAAAACTTCTGATCTTCTTTGGCCCATCCAAATGCTTCTTGCGACCGTCACCATGTTAATAACAGCATTCACATCGCGTTGTCATAGCTTGCCACATTTTGCACAATAGAGAACGCTGTAACCTTTGAAGTCGGAGGCTTTAATGATATCCAGATCACCAAAACATAGGCTGTATGTTTTCGACGTTTTGAATTCGTCGATTGTTACAACAACCAACTCGCCATCAACTTCACGTTTCTTTAATGTTCTGTAAAATTATCCCACAACACCACTCCAGAGTCCCTTGAGCTTCATGATATCCTTGTTGAACATACCAGCAAACACAACCAATGGGACCTTTTTTCTTGTCCTGGCTAAAAGGAAGGGACTTCCATTTCGTTGACATTTCAAAAAATATTAAAATCTATTGAAAAAAGAGTGGTTACTTACTTGTTTTTGTCAGTGGTTGCTGGCTGCCTTTTTTCTTCTTCTTCTTCATCATCATTCTCCTTCTTTGTCTCCTGGTCTTCTTGTCCCGTCTTGATCTGTTGTATATTTCAGTGCCATGCGTCAAGATGTTTACTAGTTGTTCTGGGGCCCTTTGGGAACCTTGATAGAGATTAAATCTATCTTTGGTGGTATCTTGATTGTAAATTCTGAACATAACGTCTAAGTGTGTAAGAATACTCTTGATGTATTCTGCAAACTTTGTAATACTCGACATTTTGCTTGACGGCAGATTTCTCTCTAGCGATCCTATGCCAGACTCTTTTTTCCCCTTTCTTCCAATTGCACTGCAAAGTTTGTAGCATCCGTAACGTGTTGATATTCATTCCTAGGGCAGTAAATATTGATTTTCTTTCTGGATCACTAGAAGTTTGGGTATATATCTCATCAATTTCAGACATGGTAAAGTCATTAAGCTTCAACTCGAGACTTTGGTAAGAAGAGCCATAACCAATTTGACGTCGTTTGTAAAAAAGAGAGAATCAAGTGAGAGACCATCGGTGTGGAGGAGATATCCAAATAGTATATTGTTGTGTCTATTTGGAATTAAACAAGTGCTAAATACATTTCAAAAAAAGTTATAGCTATTATGAAGAGATACTTAGAAGGTATATCGGATTGCTCTGCTGCCTGTGTTACTGACAGTCCTTGTTGGATTATTCAAATAAACATTTCGATTCGATCTTGTCCATATTTCTTATACTTTCTAGTAGAAACAATAGGGACTTGCCGAGCATCTTTAATCGTATTGTCCATTACCTCTATTATTGTTGATTGAGGTTTAATATTTGTGTCGAAATTAATAAGGATAAAAGATTGGCATTTTCGATGAGTATATTATCATATTTCTTAATAACACTGTCATTAAAGACTAGAAGCGATTCTTCTTTAGGGTTATAATGAATAAAGTCCATTTTTTTTAGAATTAGATGAAAAGAGTCTCAATTAGTAATATGATTTTGTCTAAAATAAAAGACGTCTAATTCTTATTTCGAAAAGTGTCTCATTTTTAAAAAAAATCGTCCAAGATTCCAAGTTGTCTCAATCTCAAGTAGAAACACTGTATTAAATGTCGTATTATTATTTCCGACTTACATATAAAACTACCCTAGTTTATACATCATATATTTGAAAAGAATATTCTTGTATCATAAATGGAACAATTATTGTAATTTGAGGTTTTGGGAAAAGGGATACTTTTAAAAAGTTATTGTTCGAAGCTTCATGAAATTCGCAATACATTTAATCACAAAAATAAAGTTAGACGACGACTTTTTTTTTGTTACCATTACTACTACTATCATTATTGCTATTAAGGTGTACCTTGAGATCCTCTCCAACTATGATTGTGTCGAATACTTGATGACATTTGAGACCTTACACTATATGGCTATCTAAATATATTTTTAGTGGTTGTAAAAGTATGGAAAAAGGTATTATTTGAGAAAATGCTAGAAAATTCAGCATTTAAATGAATGTCCAAAGTATAGTATGACTCTATACATAAATAATATTCTTTGTAAAACTTGGGATATCAAAAGTATGCTTAGATCTCTGCTCATACTTGATTTTTACCATAAACCCGCACAATTTATTTTTTGGATATTTAAATAAGTAGTATATTTTCCAATACCCTTTACATATGCCCAACCTCTCCTAAAAATAACCACTACACCATCTCTTGGTGTCCAAGATTACCTCTGCCCTGAGAACAAGCAGTCACACGTTACTGCTAATAATTCAATCCCGCTTAAAAAAAGAAGAAAAAAAAAGTCAAATCGACGCAGATTGACCAAGCTATTTTCTTCCAATTAACTCATCACCATGATCTCGGCAATTCAGTGGATCCGCAAGGGCGCTGCTCAACAGCACCCCGAAAAGTACAACCTTGACGAAAAGGAGTACGAGAGAATCAGCCACCTTGCTGCCGAACAGCTCGAGGACGCTCAAAAGGAGTTGGAGGAGGCTCAAGGCATGTCCGTCGATGCTGCCCCCAAGAAATCGTGAGTAGTCTTGGATTCATTGTCTTGACCGGGAAAATTGTTGTAGTGTGTACTAAGTGTCTATAAAGTGCTATTGGTAGTGGAAAGGACGATGACTTGTCAGAGTACAACTTGGATTCGTATGATGCTGAAATTGAGGCTGACAAGAACAAGAGTATGTATAAAAACACGCTCGATGAATCGTAATTAATTGGTTTTAATTGATAGAGGTTGGTATCTTCTCCAACATCAAGGACCTTGCCTACCATGCCAACGAGAGCGAGGATCCCTACATTACCCTTAAGAACAGTGTGGATGAGGCTGATGAACGTCAGGAACTTGAGGTTCTTCCTACCGATAACATGCTCTTGGCTGCCAAGACTGAAGATGATATCTCTCACTTGGAAATTTACGTCTTTGAAGAAAAAGAAGACAATCTCTACGTTCACCACGACATCATGTTGCCTTCTTTCCCTCTCTGTTTAGAATGGCTCGATTTCCACACTGGCCCCAAGGCTGGAAAGGAAACTACTGGAAACTATGTGGCCATTGGTACCTTTGAGCCCGATATCGAGATCTGGGATCTTGACACTGTTGATATCATGTTCCCCTCTGCCATTCTTGGCCACACCGACAAGTCCAAGAAGAGAATGAAGAAGGTGAACGACAAGTACCACGTCGATGCTATTATGGATCTTTCATGGAACAAGAACCACAGGTATGAAATGACCGAGCAAGGCACAAAAGAATTGCTGGATGCTTACCTTGTGAATTGAATTAGAAACTTTTTGCTGTCTTCTTCCGCTGATACCACTGTGAAGCTGTGGGATTTGACTACATCTACCTGCGTCCAGTCTTACAAGCACCACAAAGACAAGGTCCAGTCTGTCTCATGGCATCCTGTTGAGCCTACTGTCTTTTTGACTGGTTCATATGACAAGACTGCATGTGTATTGGATGCACGATCTCCTGGACAACAATCCAAGTGGAAGCTCTCTAGCGATGTCGAGTCTCTCCGATGGGATCCTCACAACCCCACCAACTTTTACGTTGCAATGGAAGATGGCTTGATCCAATACTACGATGTCCGTAATGTAACCAATGGAGTTGGAAACAAGGCTCTCTTTACTCTTCAGGCCCATGATGGTGCTGTCAGTGCTATGGATGTGAACCCTATTGTTCCTGGATGTATTGCTACTGGTGGTACTGACAAGACCATCAAGGTCTGGAACACAACCGACAACAAGCCTAGCATGGTTACAAGCAGAAACTTTGAATTGGTAAGTCCTAGTCCATTCTTGGTATAAATTGGTGGTGGTTGACTGACAGGTTTTGAATTGGATTGTAGGGCAAGATCTTTAGTGCACAGTTCTGTGTAGATTCACCATTCCAATTGGCCGTTGCTGGATCTAACGGCAAGCTCCACGTGTGGGATATGTCTACCAATGCTGGTGTACGAAATGCCTTTAGAGGAATTACTGGTGTGGTTGCAGGTACTGAGCCTGTTGAGGAAAAAGCACCAATTACACTTCCTGATGATGAGGAAGAAGAGAGTGACGATGAAGAAGATATTCCTATGGGTGATGACGTGGATGATGATGAGGAGGACGACGAGATGGACGAGGATCACGTATAAGAGAAATCATATATATTTTTCATCATTTTTCAAGCATTTTTATAAACTTAGGCCTATTCTATTCGCACATATATAGAAATTGGGTTGTCAATATCACCTTCCATAAAAAGACAATTTTTCTATAATATCAGCACAAGTATGATTGGTTGAATTTTACGAGTAAGCATTTCGGACGAGAATATTCGGATTTCTACAAGTCAATGAGGAGGGCCTTTTTGACTCATCACACCCGGATAGAGATCTAAAGGACAAGGCGGGAACCAAAACTCATTAGGGTTTTGATATTATTAGGCGAGTGTCTGTCTGAAATGAAATCTGGCGTGTCTTTTTTTGTGATTATTAATATACGATCCATTGGCTATTCTGCTTATTTTCATTGGGAATTAAGGGTAAAGAATACAATTGATGGCAAATAGGCATGTGTATTTGAAATATAGTGTACCCCCTCTCTGTGAATACAGAGCTTTGTGCAATCGAATTACGTTTGATTCAGCCTAATCCATGACTTTTTTTTTTGTTTGTTATTCTCCTAGTCTTTGATCTGCAAATATACTCATTTACTCATTAGCACTTGTACGACATGTCCAGCTCCCATGTATTAAAATCATGTACACAAAAGATCGCCTTATTTTCAAAGAGTAATAATAATGCTTTTTTTTTAATATGTATATAATCTGTAAGTTTACATGACAGAAATGGGTTTATAAATACAAGGTGTAAAGTTAACATTATGATGACTTGTGCTCCAATTCTTCGTGCTTTACCGCCTTGGGCTGGTAGTAAGCAGGGTTGTTGGGAAGTTCAAGGACAGCACGGAGCTGAGCATCAGGCTGCTCCTTTCTGTTCTTCTTGTCGTCCTCCCCAACATAGACGGAAATACCAGCTGAAGCCATGAGAACGGCAATAGTGACTGCCTGGGCGTACATACGAGCCTGGACGACCTTTTGTTGGGTGGTCAAGTATCTGTTTGAGAAACTGATACCAAGAGCACCAACCATTGACACAGCCCATGAAACACCTACAAACCAAGTCAGAAAACACTCGCCCCAAAAAGCTTTCTGGACCTCCAAGAGAACTACATACCAATGACTGTCCAGCGGTTGTCGTTCAGATAGTGAAGAACACTGTCGGTTGCTGACAGAGGAGAGGCGTTGGGATTCTGGCGCTTATTCAGACTGTAGAGCATTTCTTCATCAGTGTAGCCGAGAACTCTGTTTTCGTATGCACTGCTTGCACGGTCCGAAGCAAAGAGATAACCAGCACCAGCACCTGGTAGACATTGACCCAGATCTTAATACCAACCTCTCCAACCATTCTGTTTGCTTTACCTGAGACGGTCATGATAGACTGAATGGGTCTGCTGAGTGCTCTGAACTCAGGGGAGCGACGGAAGGTCAAGACTGTGGCTACAATACCCAAACCGAGACCCAGGGCAGCACCCTTGAGACCGTTCTGGAAAGCAATACTTTCGCGCTGCTCTTCTTGAGCTGGGGTGAGGATCTTTCCGACCATGATAAACAAGAAAAATACGGTGTAAAAGGTACGTGGTTGGTATAGAGTTTAAACTCATTCCCGAGATTCATTAAATATCCTTTTGAACGTCAAATTTCGTGACTTGCAAAAAAAAATAGGCAATGGCATGATCCTTGTTGCATTCAAGCCGTAGTTCCGACAGTCACGTGGCTTTCAAACACCATCACCATCACTGTTACGTGAGTTGTGGAATATGAATAATTTAGTACTCTGCTGCATGTTTACAGGACACTTGCTTGGATGCGCACGTTACGACGCCTTGACGTCCTTATTACTAAGCCATTTATTTGTATCCAATTCACAAGCACTGTCTTTTAGACCCATTGAGAGGTACTGGTCAACAAACTCCCTGTAATTAATTTATAGCCATTTGTAATGTGTTGGATCTATCTACAAACAAACTATGCAACCTGCGCAATGAATGGATTCTGAATACACATCTTCTAATTGTTGTCTTGCTTCATGTCATTTAAAAGTCCGAATAATATGGGGCAAAAGACCCGGAATAGACCAAGGTCGAGCAAACCTTTGGATATTAAATATCACCAATAGAAAGCCCAATGCTGTCTATATGATTCTGCAAAACAATCTATAAAGTAACGGTGATACAATGTAGGCATGACAATGCAGCCTACGAATCATTACGACGGATTACGGTTTCTTCCATTCAACGTTCACCCGGATTTTATAATGATTATTGAATGTATTGTATTAATTGTATCTTAATCTTATCTTCATATCTTACTCTTCCATATCGTTTCTCTTTTGAGCCTTTTTTAAACCCTAGAATACAAGCAGAAATAGTAAAAGCATGTTTGGTCTTCAAAAGCTTCTTGAAAATACATCTCTTTTACTTACATAATTCACATAGTCTGGTGTCTCACAGGCCTTGTATTCATCCACCAGGTCTCGCACAACTTCTCTAGAATCAGAAAACTCGTCTAAATCATCGGAAAAGATGGCATCTTTACGATATGACTCCAAGAATGCATTTCTCCTCATCAACCGATCGAATTGATCGCATGTACGTTGCAATAGCTGCTCGAGTCAGTAATATATATATGTATATGTATATGTATATACAATCGATAAAATTATCTCCTTACAGAAGTGATACCAGTATGATTGGCCAGCATTAATCCGCTCACACGATGTGGGGTTTGGACATAAGGTGATTTTTTAGACAGTGCTACTTGAATACTTGCTGGCCCCCATGGAATAAAGGGTGCAATTCTACTGTCTCTGATACGCAATAGAGATTTGTGGACCTAGGAAAAGCATTAAACACATCCTGTTCAAACAACAATACATACATCGGTTGGGTCAGCCTCGCCTTGGATGATATTCAGCACTGAGATGTAGCAACTGGTTTTTGATGGTACAGTAGAAACCATTCGATTCTTGGGTTGTAATAGTCTTCTCATCACGTCCAAGACACTCGTCTTTCTTACTGATTGGGCCTACATTCACATGAGAATCTAGGCACCGAATCTCCCCCTTTAGTTACCTCTTCCACTTGTTCGCTCGAGAATGGTGTATAGGCAGTAGTTAAGAAATGACATCTTGGTGTAGGTATTAGAGAAGCAATCATTCCAACAAGATTGTTGTTCATGTAGCCAGGATAACGCAGTGTTGTTGTACTGGCAGACATGACAGTAGATACCTTTAACTTGTTAGCCTTGATTCACTTTCATAATTAGCCTACCAATTGATTTGTCTGTTCGAATGTTGGGTTCTTGATGTGTAGACTATCGGTTGCAATACGAGCAAGAGCAGAATTATCCAATACAATCTAAAATAAACACATTTAGCCATGTATAGATACCAAATTATGTCTTACCACACTGTCTGCATTATGAACAAGTCGCTTCAAGGTCAACATGCTGTTATATGGTTGGACGACCACGTCAGAAACCTCTTCGGCATTAGGGAACACAGAGTATGTCTGGATTAGCTTTTTAGGATATCTGTCATTAAGTCGTTCAAGTAAAAATGAACCAAGACCAGAGCCAGTACCACCTGCGATGGAATGCAAGAACATGAATCCCTTTACAGCTGTTAACATTTGATCCCTCTTTTATTGCCTTTTATCTTACCTCGAGAGAATCACTTCCATCAGCCTCTCTATCCACCATGTCGATAATGTCTTCACTGACAGTCTCTCCCTGAGCATAACCACTTGACCAGATATTGCCTGCTCCTCCACCATTCTTGGATACATAGATGTTTTCTGGATTGTAAAGATTGGCAAATGCGGATTCACGAATAGTATTAATCACCTTTAAAAAAAAGCATTTGTGAATCCATTGCCATAATCTCAACAATTTACTTACTCTTGGTTCGAGATCAAGTAGGATCGCACGTGGAATGTAATGTTCATCGTCTGCCTAGATTCCATTCGTCATAATTATATCACCAATCTACATTATGGTTTTACCTGGTAGAAAAACACATCCTTTCGATCTCCTCCTTCTGTAGCAAACTTTTCCAAGGTACCGTCGCTACTGATTCCATGTTCAGCACAGAGCTGGCGCCAGAATTCACTTCCAACTAAGGGAGATCATGTAATGTTCAAGTTATTTTGGTTATTGAAAGATATATTTATTTACTTTTTTTTTGTTTTATATTCTAGATCTGCTAATCAAGATCCATTCTTCTTAATGTGCTCATTGACCCATCACTTACTCTGATTGCCGCACTGACCAGCCTGGAGTGTGATTATTTCGCGTGGCATGAAAGAATAAATATATAAAGGTAAAAGGATGTATACTTCTTCAAGGTGCGCGTTTACAACTGACGTAATACAATGAATGTAGAGAGTAAAAAGTCACATCGTCTTTATCTTTTTTTTTAAATAATAATAATAATAATAATAATAACAATATATAATATTTAGGATGGAATATAGTCTGCAGATCAAGAGGTGAATGGCTTGTACTAGAGTTGGATATTTCTATGTTCATTTATTTTACAAAACATGCCATGCCATGCTATGGCTTGTCTTTTTCTGTTTCTTTTGGCTCTAGCCCTTTAAACCCTAAATTGGCTGGGCGTTTTCAATATACAATTTAATACTACAAGACCATCTAGAGTGTCTTCTCGGTCAAGTTGTTCTGGTAATCATGAAGGCGGAGGAGGTTGCGTTCCAGCATTGCAACAGTGACCTTGCCTACCGAAGGCACAAAGATTGAAGCGCGGGTCTTGACATCATCCTCAAAGTTGGCAAACGAAGAAAAGTTGATTGCAATCACACCGTCCTTCAAATAAGCAGTAGGCAGCTTGTAGTTGGGGGTAGGAACACCTGTGATGACAACGTCTGACTGGGATACTACATCCTTGACACTGAGGTCGACATCTTCAACCTGGTGGGCAGAGAGCTTGATGCCACTTCCACGAGTGAAGACCTGGATGCCATTGACATCGACCGAGAATACCTTGGCACCATCGTTGGCCAACAGGGCAGCCAGAGGGCGACCGACAATCTCACTTCGGTTAACAACAGTAATGGTACGACCATAGAGACGGTTTCCGTATGGGAGGACAGAGTTGTAGACACCAATGTACTCGAGAATCTAGATTGATCTTAATACCCACATATATATATATATATTGCTTCCAATCCACAATTACCTTTACGATAGCAAGAGGGGTGCAGGGAATGATACACTTCATCGTCTCTTCATTGTCGACATAGCGAATGTTGTGGTAAACATTATAGACAAACTTGTGGCATAGACCCTCGACGTCCTTGAGGGTGCTGACACAGCTCTGGAGGTATAGATCCTACAAAATGTCAATTACATTGCAAAACTAGAATGCTTAAAGGACATACCTGCTTTCCACCATATACAGGATAGTAAATCATGATGCCATTGATTGACTTGTCTTCGTTTGCCTCTGTAATCTTTGCTTCCAGGTCGTTCTTGTCGACCTTGCGCAACTCAAACTCTACACCAGTCTCGGCACAGGTCTTTGCTGTCCACTCGGCATACTTGCTTGCAGCAGGGTCTTCGTTTGCAAGGAAACCAACGAGTTTGGGACGAATGTTTCTTTCCTTGATATCTTGCTTGATTTGGTCTCTATGAGAGGGGGGTCATGGAGTTGGTATAGCTGTAGACATCACCAAATATTTACCTAAATGAGGCCGAGACACGCGAAGCCAAGATAGTTTTGCAAGAAGCAGGCATTATTGAATTGTATAAAGAAGACAAATTAAAGCACAGAGAATATATATATTGTATTATATATAATTAAAAAAAAAAAAAAGAGATCATGACTGGTGGATGTGACTAAGACATGACTTGTATGCGGGGAGATTTAGCAGTCAATTATATCACTCATAAATCAACACTCCGCCGTATCCATCTTGACAAGATCAAAATATATTGATAATAATAATAATAATATTGTACATTTGTATATTCATTAGATTGATACAGAAGACAGGATGCTCTCTAATGCTGTCTTATCAATCGGATGTGCTGCAGGACTCCTAGGAGGAGTTTTTGAATTGATGATCTGAAGAAGCTCAGTACGCTGGGCCAGACGTTTGGCTCGCCGTTCATAGCTGCCTTCAAACAAGGCATATTCAGCCTCTGCCTGAGGAATCGCCTTGGCTACTTTTACAGGCACATATGCGTCGTCAATAGCCGCTAAACGATAGAGTTAGCCAAAGTGTTTTGTGCAGACCAACATACCAATAGTAAAGAACCCATCATTTGTGAATTTTCTTTCTCCTGTCTTGAGATTCTCTATTGACACAATATTAGCAAGGAAATATATATTTGGTCTGCGTACCTGATTCAACCGAGACATAAACTTCCATGGAAGAGTTGTAGGAACGAGATACAATACCACGTATGGTCACCACATCACCCACACGAGTTGGGATAAGAAACGTTAAAGAGTCAATGCTATTAAGAAAAAAAAGAAAAAAAAGGGTAGCTTAAGATATGGATTACTTGGGCCTTTTTGGTTTACCTAGCGGTCAAGAGGTATGCTCGAGCAAGACGATTTGCACTTGCGATTGCACATATTTCCATCCATGCCATAATCTGACCGCCAAATGTGATACTCAATGTGTTGGCATGCTGGGGCATAACTAACTCGACTACCTCTGTAAACGTTCTTTCCATTCTTCTCTCCTTTGGCTGGACCATTCTAGGGTCAGAAGAAAATCTACGGTTGACTCTCTTGATAGCACTAAGGGCACGAGAACGCAGATCATGATTCTCGATATCTTCGGAATTATCTTCATTATCATCATTGTCATGGTGATGGAGTTGGTTGAGGATTGGATGTGGGATGATTGGAGCATCGTCATCGGCATGTTCTTTGCGTCCCTGAGACCAAGCATGCATCAGTTCTCTAATGCCAGCATGACTCTGGAGCTTTCTCTCCAGACGAGCCTTTCGACGTGTCTCGGCCATCTCAAAACGCTTCTTTTCCATGTCTGACATTGGTATGATGGCAGGCACATGGGTTGGATGAAACTCTGCCAACTTTCGACCGAGAAACGTGCGTGGAGAAGGTCTTGGAGAGAGGGCAACAAAAGTGAGATAGGCATGGGCAACAAAGAATCGGTCGCCAGTCAGAGGAGATTCTGCCTCGACCTTTACACCGACTTCCATGGATGTGTTCCATGATTTATTGACCGATGCTTGGATAGTGATCTTTAAAAGACGTCAACAAGCTGTTTAATCATTTTTGTTGTTGGACTTACAATATCGCCCACTTTTACAGGGTGCAAGAATGCAACGTCGTCTACAGAGCGAGTGACCTGTAGAGAGATTAATATGAGCTGATTTTTTTTTGGGGGGGGAATACTTGCAGATGGAGAGGCCGAGTGACGCTTTGCAGCTAAACCGGCGGCAATATCGATCCAACCTAGTATTGTGCCTGCATAAGCAAGGCCCTTTTGAAGAGTAAATAAAAACACTAGTCTTCTTAATAATATATACTTTTAGACTGGCATGGGCAGGAGAGATGATCTCTGTCATTGTGACTCTGCTCTCGTACATTGGCTTCTCATTGACTCTAATGTTGCCTGCCTCGATATAAGGATCAGGTAGAATGAAGCGTAGGAGGGTTTGGGACACAAAATACACTACTTTTGCCCATATACTAGCCATGTAGGCTTGGAAGGCTTTAATGTTTGGCGGCATTATTTATCTGTCCTTTATCAAACAAAATTGAAACTCTCTAATTTATAAAAAGTTGGTTTTTCTGAGATTGGATCCAAAAGAGAATGGTAAAAATAGATTATTATTATTTTTTAAGAAAGCTTGTTCTTGGTTTCCATTCCGCGGAAAGAGGCTCCCACATGGCAATCGGGCTAGTTTGTCTGCGAGTTGCGAAACCCAAGCTGGTTTCCGCGGTTAGATCTACATATAATAAGCAATTGAATTTCGTGTTGACTTATATTTCACCTTGTTCTTTCCAATGTCTGATATCGCTCTCTTTGAACACGACCTCATTTCTGCACAAGTCCAGGCAGCCCTTCCTCCAAACCACACCGTCCGCGCTCTTCGGTCTGGAGATTATGAGCGTGGTTTCCTCCAGGTCCTCGAGGTCCTGACCGAGGTTGGCAACCATACCAAAGAAGAATGGCTTGGTTAGTTTGATAGAGAGAGAGAGAGAGAGAGAGACCTCTTTGATATCCTAACACGCTTGACAGACCGCTTTGATTACATCAAGAGACACAACCACGAATGTACGTAGTTTGCTCTAGTTGTCTTTTGACCCTAACAACCAAATAGACTTTACCATCGTGATCACCGACGATATCAAGGACCGTGTGGTTGCAGCCGGCACTGTATTTGTCGAGCGCAAGTTTGTGCACAAGAATGGTCTGGTTGGCCATATTGAAGATATTGCTGTCGATGCCAGCCAGCAGGGAAAGAAGCTTGGCCTCAGAATCATCCAGGCCCTTATGCACATTGGAGCCAAGCGCGGTTGCTACAAAGGTAAGCTTCATTTTTGGTTTTTTAAAAAAGAAAAAGACAGTCATTTATTGACTCTCTTTTGTAGTTATCCTCGATTGCTCTGCAAAGGTAAACCATACGTCTCTTTGGCAGACATCTAACAGATCTATAGAACATCCCCTTTTACGAAAAGTGTGGATTTACTCAAAAGGAGTACGAGATGGCCTGGTACGTCCCCAAGAAGGCCAGCCTGTAAATATTTGCATACACAACCTTTCGCATCAATTTTATTTAATAATAAAGTGTGTAATTAAATTAATAAAATCAGCAGTTCCATTCAGCAGTAGCCAACATATTGAAAATGCCAGGGTACGTGGTAGTGTGGTTGTCATGGCCCCAGATAGTGTCCATATGTTCGTAGCCCTCTATCCGTTCCACATGCACTAGATCGAGCATAGGAAACAGAGTTGGTCTTGATTGCTTGTCCTGTGCCTCGAGTGTACGGACCAGCTTTTCACCATCGACAAGATAATCAGCCGTGCCATAGAATATGGCCAGACGAATCTTTTTTGTCAGACCAGGCAAGAGTTGGGGGGGACTGTCGGGAACGTGCAACAGGAGACCACGTTTTCCCCACCCATGCATCCAGTCTAGGATGAGCTTGGAA
Organism: Phycomyces nitens; assembly: GCA_022702545.1. NCBI lineage: Eukaryota > Fungi > Mucoromycota > Mucoromycetes > Mucorales > Phycomycetaceae > Phycomyces > Phycomyces nitens. The sequence goes on from JAHRBC010000001.1 coordinate 2,143,391, forward strand.
CTGACAGGGCGAGGGGTGAATTGAAAATACTTTGGTTTGCGACGAGTGAGCCAGTGGCTGTCCCACCAGGCAAATAGGTAGGAGAACATGCTATAGGCCAGGAAGCAAAAAAGGCTCGGGTTACAGAGCTTCTGGGAGAGGTTCATGATGGGGAGAAAGCATGCATTGCCTACAAGGTCATTGTGTAAGTATCAGTTGATGATATATGGATCTGTGATTACCAAACAGTGTCCTAAATGCCTGGTCCTCTAGATCCACCAGGTATTTGAGCGGATATGATCTATAAAATGGGAGGGGGTTAAGAGCCGTATAAATCAAATATCATCTATATATATATAAATATACCTGACCAGGTCGCCCGAGTAGACAGCTGGGGCCAAGGCAATAAAGCAGCTAAGGCAATCAGCCATTTCTGGTTGCAATGAAAGTGCAATAAATGCTTGAGCATTACCCTGAGAATGTCCAATATAACCAACCTAACAAATCTGTAAATATCTTGGAATCTCTGCCCATTTTGTTGTTACCTTTGGCTGTCCAGTGCTCTCGAGAACATGGTTCACCATGGCAACACAATCATAGACCCCGAGTTCCTTGAGTCCCCAGTTCCAGTACTCTGGATCCTTGTAGGATAATGAAATATGATCTAGTCCACCTGTAGATCGATTGTTGCCTAGCCAGACATCATATCCCTGATCAACCAGAGCAAATGCCAACGATTTCTCTTCATTGAGTACAAATGCGCCCGAGCATTGAAACAGGCCGTGTACAATCAACACTGGTGGTTTGTCTGGAAAACATGGTTAAAAAATAAATAAAAAGGGGGAAATAGATCGGCCATCAAGAGCATGCTGTGCAGAACCCCCCCTCCTCCTTGTGCTTTGGCTTTCTCGATTTACCTGTTGGATTGACTCCTTTTTTAGTGATGCGATACATGGACAGAATATAGCCATCTTTTGTAACGACCTTGTGTGCCGTGCAATCGTATCCCCATCGCGAAGAATAATAAGCCTCATCAGATGTAATATCTTCTTTGGGTTCATCCTGGGGCTCATTTCTGGTAGATTCGATAAAGTATTGTCTATGGATCGTCTTGTAGAGCGATATGATCAAGAGCACCAAGAGAACGGGACAGGAAATAACGAGCGACAGAGCAGTCCGGGACATTATCTCGATTCTCTCTATAGGCGACCTCTTTATACGCCTTAAAGGTCTTTTTGGTTTGTTTGATCCAGTCCATGTGGTATGGCAAGTGGTGTCGTTGGGTTGACATGAAAAATTGTTTCGCAGACGAGGCGATGATGTAAAGGTTGGATCAATAGGCCTGGCCGCACTCTCCATCTGTGCTGGTGTGGGCTGGTCGACGGTTATTAGATGGTCTGTGGAGGAAGCAGCCCCAAGAGAGGTAAACAGTGGATCGGGAGGCATGCTTAAAAAATTAGTCTTGAAAGGTATTAGGTGTAGAAAGTAAGAAGAGGGAGAAAGAGCTAGAAATGGGTTCGATGGGCTTTGATGGTACTATAGATGATGAGTATCGGACTTCCAAGAGCATTTCTTGGGTAGGTTGGATTTATCGGATATGCACCCAATACAACTCAGGTTACATACTTCTTTAGATACAAGAAGCAGTCAATTGGCATGCCTTGATCATCATCTCGAGACCAAAGCCTTATATGCTGCTATATAGCCAATAGACCCTTTTTGGTATTCCAAAAAAAAAAGAAGAAGCCCAATAAAAACAAGACGTCAAGAGTCAATTCTAAATAAATATTTATATATGTGTATATATGCTTGTAAAAACTCAATTGGTAAGATTGCTTTTTTTTATTTTTATTTTTACTTTAATTCTTAAAGCAATCGCTTCAACCAATCACATCCTCAGCGCACCGACCCAACACTATTGATGATCGTACGTATATAGATCCTCTTTAATGACATCACAAGAACAAAGAAGCCTGAAATTAAACCAGTATACAAAAACCAGCTCCAAATCCATTGCTTGCTGATTTTACAACTCAGTACACTACTTGTAATGGCGTCACAAAATACATTGCCATCTTGCCAAAAAACAAGTCCAAAAGCATCCATAAATGAGCCAACCTGACCCTGCCAGTACTCCACCTGGCCATATTCTCGAATACGATCATCGCCCTACCCAGACGCCTTTAGCACCGAGCTCTCTAAAGGTAGTCCAATGGAACATTGAACGCAACTATGGTAAGGCAGATGATTGCGAGTTGAAGGCCCTTGTTCTTAAATCAAATAGAATCCGAGACAATTTTGAGCATTCTCAAGAGTATTGATGCAGATGTGGTCATTCTTCAGGAGATTGACATTGGCTGCATACGCTCTGGCCGTAAAAACCACATGAAAGATCTCTGCTTGGGTCTCGAGATGAAAGGAGGCTTTGTGTCCGAGTTTCATGAACTAGATGACCCTTGCAGAACCCCACGCGATGCAGCAAGTTCTTCAAGACACATTGGTCAATGTGTTTAGATTCGAGCCCATTGACAAACTATTGCTTTAGGGTGGAGGGGTCCATGGGAATGCTATTCTATCAAAGTACGATGTTGAATTCAAAGTGTTGGACCATCAACACCAGCCCTTCAATTGGGACAGAGACGGAGGGACTCTAAAGGAACCCCGGGTGGGAAGGTGTGTAGAAAGTAAACCGACGTTATTTAACTGTGCTCTAGACGATATACCCTGATTGGCACCATCCAGCCTCCTTCTCAACCTGCCGTGCTGTGCTACAGTGTCCACCTAGAGGTAAATAAATCGAATGTTGACGATAGTGTGCTAATCAATATATATATAAAAGGTGTTTACGGGAATCATTGGGCGGATTACTAGTTTTTCAGAGGTCCTTGAGCATGCCTCCAAGCAAGATATTCCTAACCAGCTAATCTTTGGCGATCTTAATACCATGGGACATTCGATTGCTCGGCTCTCGCCCGTGTATTGTCGTGATCGATACCGATGGGCAAGTCTTGGCAAGACAGAGAGTGGATGGTGGGACGATCGGCTGTTTGGATTCCACATTACACAAGGGGATATCAACACTCGCCTGGCCAGGAGCTGCCTATTTGTGCTTGTGCCTACTTGGCTAATTGACCTTGGATACAGACATTACCCTCGTCTGATGGACTGGATGTCCAAAGCGGTTGGGAGTGGGTTTGATGAGGCTACATTAAGAGCAGCTCGAAACCCTGGATTCTATGATCCTTGGGATCCGGAAGAAGTTACGCTGGAAAACCCTGGATATGGAGGGCTTTTTAAGGCCAAGCTGGACTGGACGCTTGTGCGGGGAATGAGGGTCTTGAGAAAGGGCCGCGGCAATTTGGATTATAAAGCGAGCGATCATGCTTATCTGTGGATAGAAGTGGCACCCGAACAAGAGGATGATCGGGCGATTTGGCAGTCACGTCGAGCTACCTACAGTCACACAAGTTCTTTCAACTGGCCTGTTGTAGTCGCATTTTTAGGGGCTTCGTATGTGATCAGCCAAATGAATGTATTTTAAATTGATTTTTGTTGGAGTTCGGTCTGATAATAAAGCCGGATTAGCCGCCAATATTAAACCAATTGCACAGCGTGTTTTTAAAAAATATATACATATTTATATAAATGTGTGTGTGTGTGTGTCTTTGTAGAGACCAATTCCATACCAATGATTTAAGCGTATAGATTGTTTTGGCTAAATCTTGTTCAATGCAATTTATTAAATCGGATGGCTCTCTTGGTCGGTGTTAATGAGCTGCCCTGATTGGTTTTCCAGGCCATAAAAAAAAACCCCACCTCTTGTGGGCGACGATGCCGATACGGCTGCTGAAAAATATTTTTTTTTCTTTATTAAAATAATGTATATATAATTATTGTTTTGGCTCCGAACAAGAGTCGTAATGACTCGGACTTTTGTTTGCAAGTATTTTCATCGTTTATACCATATTTCTGTCTTGAAATACAAAGGGTATATCAGCAATTTTTGACAAGAGGAATAATAAAAGCGAGTCAGTACAAAATAACCTTCTTTCTAATCTTTCCTTCTTCGTCAAATGAAATCTTTTGCTTAATCTTATCCTTATCTTTTCTTTTTCCCTTTTTTTTTTCTCGGTGTGCAAATTATCTTTTTACAAGCCTCAATTCATCGGCCCTTTTAAATATATATATATAATTATAATTACTTTATATATATATATATACAATGTGTAGGATGTATGGTGTTTATCTTATCACCGGAGCCGAACATTTTTTTACAGACATAAATACTAGCCCTTGAAAACCAAAAACCATCTCTACTATTTTTCCTATTTTTATACATATTCCTGATGCCTAGCACAGCAAAATCCCAGGATGTGGGATTTACGTCCTATATGATTATGTGTGCATGTGTTGCAGCAATATCTGGATTTACAGTTGGATGGCACATCAGTAGGTGCAACAAAATAGGCTTTTGACTGTTTATATACTAATAAATAAATAAATAAATAATAAAAAAAAGGTGTACCAAATATGCCCCAGGCTGTCATCACCAAGTGCACCGACGGAATGATCAGTGCAACCAGCCTGCCAGCCTGTCTTCCAATGAGTGATTTTACCTGGTAAAAATATACACCTAATTAATTGCCTGTCATCTTATTTTGAAACTAATATGTCTCTAGGGGTTATACTATCGGTGCCTTTCCAATTGGCGGCTTCTTTGGAAGTATTGCCAGTATGTATCTCAACAACCAATTCGGCAGACGCACAAACATGTTAATTGCCTGTGGCTGGATGATTGCCGGCGGTATCCTGTCTTCTTGTGCAATCAACATTGTCATGGTAAAAACTCAAGCGTTTGTGTGTCCAATACCCTTACCCTTCCCTAGTATTCATTTGGTCGAGCATTTGTCGGTGTTGCATCTGGCATGTCAGGCTCATCGGTTGCAATTTACGTCTCGGAAATCTCGACGACCAAAAGTCGAGGTGCTCTTGGCAGTCTATTCGAACTCTTCCTCAACACCGGAATTCTGATCACCCAGATCTGTGGCATGTACATGAGCACAGTCAACGTCTGGAGACTTTTGTGGGCCATCCCAACCTTCCTTGCCGCAATTCAAGTATTCTTGCTCGTCTTTTTTGTCGTCGAATCGCCCCGTTATCTCTGCTCGATCAAGAAAAACGACGAGGCATGTGTAGCACTCCAACGACTTCGTTCCAATACAGACATTGAAGAAGAATTCGCAGAAATGCTAGCTGCACGCCAACGCGAAGAAAACGGACACCCAAGCATGAACATCTGGGACATCATTACCGTCAAAGACAGAAAGATTTCATGGAATACGGTTATTGTCATGGTACTCCAGGCCTACAACCAAGTCGGCGGCATTGGCCCAATTTCAGTATACTCTGTCGGCTTCTTGACCAGAATCTTCAATGGCGACTCTTCGCTAGCCACCGATATTTCACTTGCTGCTGCTGCTGGCAATATTGTTGCCGTGTTTATTGCAATTGCATTCATGAACCGTATCGGTCGCAAAGGATTTATGCTGATATCTACAGCCGGAACCTGCATTGCATCCATCATGATGGTAGTTGGATCTTCAGGAGATACCACCAAGCTCGGCCCTCTTGTCATCACAGCAGGTAAGAATCGCTTGATTTGTCACCTAGAATTTACTAACATCTGTTGCAGTCTTGCTCTTTACATTCACATACTCTATGGGCTGTGGTGTTATTCCCTGGATGATTGCACCCGAACTGCTGCCCCTCCATGCTCTTTCAGCAGGTTCTGCTCTCGGAAATGGTGCAAACTGGCTTTGCAACTTTGTCATCAACACTGTCTGGCCCTACATGGACGCAAATCTAAAGCAGTACAGTTTCACAGTGTTTGTCGCCCTCAATTTTGTGGCATTTGTGTTCCTCTTGATATTTATGCCAGAAACCACCGGTCGTGACATTGACTTTAATGAAGACAGCATCAACACCATTGGAGACACCGAATGCACGGTTGATGGTTATGACGGCACGACCGACGAGATTTCTGGAGTCAAGGCCGAGCACATTAATCACAAACAGTAAATCGATGTATAATACACATTAAAAAAAAACAGAAGAAGAAGTTTAATTGTAGTTCACTTTCTAAATACCTTTTCCATTTTCCATTTTATTCTTGTATACAAATGTACCATTGATTTTTTTATCTATTCCTTTTGTTCTTTTTGTCTATAAGTCTCTCTCTATCTATCTCTCTATTTTCTTCTTCTTCTTATTCATTTCACCTTCACCTTCACCTTCACTTTCATTTTTAAAATAACAAATACATTCAACATATTTCCATCACAGACTCTTCCATGTTTTGGGTCATAAATTGCAAGGGTGGGCTGATTTTACAAGTGTGAAAGAGGTACAAGACAAGATAATTCTGTCAAAATTCCAAGGGTAAATCGGGTGAGGTTGATTAGGTTTGACAGAAAAGGCATTTTTTTTAAGAAAAATAAAGGCTTGGTTCTGACTTTTAAGCCTTATGCTTAATTGCCTAAACACACACCCACACACACCACCCCAAATTGCCCAAGTGCGAAGTTGTGGCCAAGATATCACATAGAGTACTTTTATATTTGTTAGTTGTATATAGAGCAGTTTGACTTGACTTGTGTTGACTTGTGTTGACTTGGCTTAGGTTGGCTTGGGTTGGCTTGGGTTTATGTGCTTGTAGACCTCAAACGGCCTTTATGACGCAATAGTGACACTGGTGTGGGATCACATAAATTGGTGTGAAAAAAAAAAGAGAGAAAAAAAAGATGCATGACGCATATAGAATAATTTGCATAAAAGAAAATAAAGGCCATAAAAAAAAACCAGCAGAAAAACCTTTTTCTTTTGAAAACAATAATTATCATCAACATGTCTGAACACCAAAACCGCTTTGATGCCCTTGATGCCAACCAAAAGGTAGAAGTCGATAAGCTCGGAAACTTTAAGCCAGTTGAAGAGGACGTCCCGGAACCAAAGACAAGACACGAAAAGAAAGCAGCCCAGCCAAGAACTGCAGGTAATTTTGTAATAATAATATTAATATTATTATTATTATTATTAAATCATTGCACACTCTCTAATCTAATCTTTATTATATTATAGTGTCTCCTCCTGACATTCGCCGTGGACGCGACCGTGGTGCAGAGGTTCCTTCTACACACCAACCTGTCGATGTAGAGGTCCATGCTGAACATAGCCACAAGAACGTACATCATGAAAAGGTCCATCATGAATTTGGTTTCCATACTCACGGACGGACCACAGAGAGTGCAGGAAGCCTTGGTTATGGGTAAGTCTTTTTTTTTAATAGTCACCTTGAGTGTCTCTAATCGCACATCTTATAGCACCACTGAGAAAAAGATCAAGCAAGGTTGGGGAGATTTGGTTGGCTCTGAATTGAATGTGTAAGTAGAAATTGCCCAGTGAATAATAATCGTACTAAATGAATATAAAATATATAATATCATGGCAATTCAGGCCTATTGAACCCCAAGACCCAAATGATCCTGCTAGTGCAGGTGCTCCCCTGCCAAAGGATGACACACCTGATGATGGCAAGGCAGAGACCCTGGATGAGTACCTTGCCAGCCAGCATGCCCTGCCCGAAAAGTACCGCAAGCCTGAGCCTCGTCCCCCAATCGAAGACCCCTCTGACCCACTGGTCAAGAATGCTGTTCCCTTGAAGAGAGACTAACTAATATTTTTGGATATTTTTTATATACATACTATATAAATAAACATATACAAAATTGTAAATAAATAAATATATAAAAATATAAAAAAAAAATGGTATTTCTGGTCTGGAACACCAAGATTTTAAGAAACATTTTTTGTTTCTTTCTTGTACAAAGGTTGTACAAATACAATAAAGTCAATTTTGCCAATTAGCTTAATTTGTCAAACACACGATTGGGCAACTAATTAACGTTGACTTGTAATCCGCCCACCGGCTCATTCATTCAATTCATTCATTCATTTATTGTTATTATTATTATTGTTATTATTATTATTGTTATTATTACATATATTTATATATGTACACATATATATATACATTCAATTAATTCCAATATCCCAAGTCTTGATTCTTTCTCTCTTCTTTACATACTTAGTTAATTTAATATAATAATATATAATATATACACAAAAAATGCAGCCAACCCTCACAACCAGCACACCCCTCTCCCTCGCATCAACAAAGAGACCCCTCTCTCTAGCCCTCCCGCCCTCCTCCAGTGCTGCTCCCTCTGGCCTGGCTGGCCGGCGGAGAAACAACAAAAACCTCTCGCTCTGTCTAAGCAGCAGCTCCTCTGCCCAGATGTTTGCCGACCTGGCCTCTCCAACATTTGCCAGGCCAGAGAACCAGTCCACAAACCCATACCACAACGGCCCTGCCTGTATCATGCCCTTTCTCTACCTCGGAGCAGAGTCAAACGCAGCAGATCTTGATCAGCTCCGCAAATACCATATCCAGTGCCTCTTAAATCTAGCAGCAGAGGTCCACAACCCCCACGAACACCTCTTCCAACCACTCGAACACATTCTCCATCGTCCCTCTTTACCATCGCCCTCTCACCAAGATCCCTCTCTGATGGGATACAAAAAGCTACCCTGGCAGCATCATCAGGCCAATCTTGCCACCGAACTCGAAATAGCCCTGGAGGCCATTGATCGGGCTCGTGAAACAGGACAATCGATCCTTGTCCATTGTCAATGCGGCGTGGCCAGGTCAGCGACGGTGATTGTAGCCTATGTCATCAAGACCCTTCGCCTGCCTCTCCAGGAAGCATACGACTATGTAAAGGCACGCGCACCGGCCATCAGTCCCAATCTCGGTTTACTCTATCAATTGCGCGAATTCGAACAAAAGACACTCCGTCCTCAGAACCAAACATATTCCGTCCCACCTACACCCACACTCGCAATCTTCTCATCTCCAAAGTCACCCTCCCGGCTCTCTAGTCTCTCCTTCGCCTGGAAGCGAAAGGTCACCAAGCCAACCCCAGAACCAAAGAAATCAGTCTGCCCTGACCAATCGGTCGAGAGTTGGTGGCGCCTCAAACAATCACCCAAAACAGAACCGGATGTTTCGACTTGCTGTTAAACAAACAAAAAACAAAAAAAAAACATATATAATATATTATTATAATTAATTAATTTATATATATAAATATATACGTATATATATTCTTTAATGAATGGATTATAGCTCTTAAATTCTTGTAAATAAAAACATATGAAATCATAAAGTGTACATAAATATATATATCTAAAACATTTCTGTGACGCAAAGAACCAAATACAGATGCGTGTAATGTAGATAAGACACGCTTTATATGGTGTAGCCGTTGCTAATTTAACTTTATGGTAAGACAAGAAAATTAAAAATAGAATAGAATAGAATAGATTTATTATTTGTTATTATTTTATTTTTATTATTTTTATTATATAAATATCAATATCAATATCAATGGGTTTTTTTAAAAAATATTGTCCTTATCATACAGTACTACAATAGAAAAAAAGAAACCATAAATTAATTACTATTTTTTTTTCTTGTAGAGAATAAAAATGTATAGACAAATTCTTTGACGTGTTTGATAGCAATCAGGGTGTCAATTAGAATCAGTTTGGATCATTTGAAGAAATTCAACAAAAAGCAATATTTTGATGAGGACATCATATGCCACCAAACCGCCCAAAGAATCGTCTCTTGTATGGAACTTGACTTACCCTTGAAAAAAAAATGACAGCGAAAAAGAAATGATTATAATAAAAAAATACAAATTTTGTTGGAGCTTATAAAGAAGAAGCAGAAAAAAATTATTTGCCCAGTCACACACAGTCACACCGTGCATGATATGTATCCAATAAGAGCTTGATGGTTATTAAATTCAAATACCGATTAATCTGCATATTAATGAGTGGATATTTATATTTAATAAAATTTATGTGTGTGTATAAATATATAAATATATATTATTTGTATAGTTGAATTAACAGTGGATGAGTATATTTATAATGAATAGAAAATGGTTGATAATATATATATATATATATATATATATATAATGTAAACAGACTAGGAAAGGGGTATGATACACATGTGTATGCGTAGGTGTTCAAGACGAACTACTTTCACTGTCTGTTTGGAGGTTGGCATCGGCCACAATTTCATGTCCATCAATCACTTCTCGGCGATCAGAGAACTGGGCCAAGAACTTTCTTCTCCGGGTCTCTTCTTCCTTTTGGATCTCTTGTTCATTGATATTGCCAGAAGAAACGATACTTGGTCGGCGGCTCTTTAGGAACTTTTGCTCATCACCTTCGCTGCCCGAGCATTCGTCGCTTGTTCCACTGCCGAGCACCAGTCCATCCTTCATTTGCGACTGGAGTGTCTGGATCTGTTTCTGGAAAGCATCGTCAGACATTGGGCCTTCAATTTGATGTCGCATTTTGTAGTGGGTATTCTTTAATGCCTTTCGGTTCAATTCAATAGCATTCTCGATTCTCATTCGGTTGGAAATCATCGTGATCTTTGGCCATGTACGCAATTCACCCACTCGAAACAGGTTCTTGAGACGATCCTCGTTGGGATCAGCAATCAAATATAACCAGTCAGAGAGTTTAGATTTAGGCTAAAAGAATAATGGGGAAAAAAAAAAGAGTGTCAGATCAAGCATTCGAATTATATCGTAAAAAAGTTTACCAGAATAGTGACATTGCCATCAAACTTTTGCAGCCAAATAGAACTCCAGTCTTGGTTGAGAAGCTTGGGAAGCAAATCGAGATCTCGAAGGACCTTGAGCCATTTTGACAATTCGAGTTTAAGAAGCTGTTCCATTGTTGAAGCCAAGAATCCACCACGCCTACAGATATGTTAAAAGGATGATTCAATCTGAGCCTTCAATATAACCTACCATCCCTTGCCATTCAGATGTGTAACAGGTCTTCCAGGACTGCCTTGAGGAGCATAAAAGAACAGGTGGATGTGGGGATTGACTTGACTGACGACAGTGTAATTGACATTAAAGTAGTTGTGGAGGGTCTGGGAAGGAATATCTGTACGCAGACTTCCGTCCTTGAACCGATGGCCATAGTTGTAGGGAATCAATTGGCCATTCTTTGCCTTTTGCATAAGCACAACTGCATTAAGGACCTTTTTTTGTTAAATAGGCAGATTAGAATCAAGCTTATCGAAAATCCCGTGTATTTATTTCTTACTCCAGGAATTGCAGCAGATGCCAACACAGCACTCCAGATAACACAATCAGGAGCAGTAATGTAATTGAGCAGTTTTGGGGGCGAGTGGGCATCTGATGGAACAACAGACACATTGTAGATTCGTCCTGTTCGTTCATATGCTTCCTTGAAGGTCATTGATCCACGGGTGTACCACATAGCCTCACGACACCATTTTTCGGAATCAAAAATAGCGCCGGTCTTAAAGTAGCTTTTGACTCGCTCAACAAGGGTATTATTAGCAATATGTATACGATCTGCAAGACCTGGTACCAGCACTTGGCGCAGTTCTTCATCTGTACGAGTGCACACAATTGCTCCCAATAGCGATCCCGCCGAAGTGCCTGTGATAATTGACGGCAATAGGTTTCTGTCCAGCAGTGCACGAATGACGCCCAGGTGATAATAGCCAAATCCAGCACCTCCAGACAGGCAGAATGCAGTCCTGCCATAGTTGCGAGAATAGAGCTTGAATGCGAGTAGTTTGTCTTTGGATGAAAGATGGGGAGATCTGGCCAGAACATCGATTGAACGGGTTACTGTGAAATGGTTAGTACAGATGATCCTAGGCCAATTTAGTTGCAACCAACCTTCATTGACATATTCTTCCACGAGGACCTTTGTACCCAAGTAAGTGTTGCTGTAAAGCTTTGCATTCTCAATTCCAGCGAAGTTTTGCTTGAGACATGCATAGAGAACATCCTTGAGATTAAAGGCGTCTTCGGGATCATCACTTTGGCGATACTTTTTCAAATGCTGGATGATCTTTTGGATGAGTCGATAATCATAAAATCCATAAGGTGCCGAGGTCTTCCATTCGTCTTTTCCCATGTAGCGGTCCAATGCATCTGCAGCTGTGCACCATTCTTCATAGCTTTCTGCTTCTCGAAGTTTATTTCTCAACTGACGACGCTTGCCTCTCCTAATGAAAACACCAATGAGCGGAGTGTCTTGATGATCAGAGCTGTCATTACTCACCAGCTAATGCTGCTCTCCCATACTCGGACAATCTGTCGCAAGCAAATGTATAGCAATAACTCGACGAGGATAGTAAATCCAATGCAAATCTAAACGCAGATTGAGCAAATGGATCCATACCGAGGATTAAGATTGGCCATGTGACTTACTATCAAAGGATATCGCAGTAAAGACTGGGAAATGCCATTGGGAGTAATGGCCTCTTGCTCGCGTGCCAACCGTCTTTCCTTTCTTGGAAGCTTTTTTCTGACTGGCATAAGTTGGCTGGAGGCCGAGATGTGTTCTGGAGCATTTTCAGAGTTGAATGGATCCTGAGCGAGGGCCTTTACAAAGGCAGCAACATGGTCTTCGTTGACGTATTCGATATCAAACTCATTGGCACGGTTCTTATTGTGTTTGGCCTTTGTGGGCATGATGTTTGTAGGCGGCTGCCTCTCTGGCTGCCTCTCTGGCTGCCTCTCTGGCTGCCTCTCTGGCTTCTTTTTTGTATTTGTATCTGCCATTGGGTTGATCTACTGAAAGTATTCTCTTGAGTAGAAACGGTCTATATATAAGCAATACAAGGAAGAGGAGATTGCATGACGGGAGAACGAATAAAAGCCAATTTGTTTGACTAAAAAAGGGGACTGTCTCAATCGGATTGCGTCATTGATTCGCCGCGCTTTTGGGGTGTGGGGGAATCCAAAAGGCATGGAGATTTGTTATGATTATTATGATTATTATGCTAAAAGAGTTTCTTGCTTTTTGGTTCCCAAGACTTTCTTTTTTTCTTTTTTTACCCCAAGTACTTGGTTTTTTATCAAATAAACCTTGCCACTTTCTGCTTTAACATGGCAAAAAATAAACTCAAATCTAACAATCTTATTTTTTTATGCTACGTGGCACATTTTTTGTCTTGTTCAAGCAGAAATAGCGTACAAAGCCCAAACCTCCGTACCCTTTGCCCTCTTCATTGGTCCTTTTTAAAGCCAACTCATTAATTGCCCCCAATTGCTGAGAATCTGTGACAAGTGACTAAAATGGAATTATTTAGCGATCTCGATTATATACTTCTTAAGCTTACCTTATCTTCTTTACCTTTCATGTGTACCTTTATCTGGGCTGGTCATCAAAGAAGATCATCGTCTATTTGTGAATATCAAAATAACCAAATTCTTCATTATTATTATTATTATTATTTTTATATATTTTTGGCTGGGAAATGTGTTACCTTGGCTGCAGACACAGGATGTACGGATTAGACTCATCCTTGTTTAAATTGTTTACATTTAGAATCTGTCGTCCTCTATTTATCTATCAGGGGTTTTTTGAGATATTTTGGGGTGTAGATATTAATAAAGAAGAATGCAACCATACTCACACCAGTCGTCTTAAAAGGGTTCAATACCACTTTACACTATATAGGCCAAGGAAATCTTATAATATCCTGTTCTGTATCATATGTTTGATGAAAGAATTCAAAGTATTTTACCACCAAAAAGATAATAAACTACATTTTACGAGAAATGCTTGTCTATTCTCAACTATTTAATCAATCGTACTCTGGGTACAAAACATTCAACAATCAGCCCACCAATATTCGGCTCACAGTCGATTCAATGGGCCAGTATTCCGCCCGTCTTGATTCAAACAAGAATATGTATATATAAATATATAAATATATCAACATTGGGGTTCTGGTTTGCAAGTAATCAACAGGCATATTTAGTACCAGCGTGACATTATTGCTTTATTAAACAATTAATAATAACTCTGCCGGACATCCTCGAGTGAATAGAAAGACACAATCAATCAATCAAAATAATATGCGTACAAGAACCAGTTGACACAAACTTCTGGAAACCAATGCGACATTCTTGTGACCTAGAATCTTTGGAGTTATATCAGCTATACTCTCCGTTCTCTTTGACACTTTTATAGAAATAGGTTTATATCCTATTAACATTAGCCACAATTAAAAAAAAATTAATATATCCCAAGTCTTTAAACATGATGTGAACCAGACAGTGCAAAACGGCATTACAGTATATGCTTATAAACATGGAACCGTAAAGTATCAGTAAAACGAGGTCTATTACTTGACTAGGAGTTTATAAGTTTAAGGTCAAAGGCATCGTAGCATATCATTTATATTGTACAAACCTCTCTGTCTTTAACCATTATAAATCTTGTTAGCCTTTTATTAATCATCAATAGATCTATACGATAAATACATGTTTGGATTTATAGTTCCTTTTTTTGGAAAACAAACTTGTTTATAGTATCATTTCTCTACCACGAATTTACATTACGTTAAGCATGAAAATCAAGAAAACAGAATAGGGTTCGAATAGTGTTTATAGCCAATCTCACTTTTAATAATCTGTTTCCCTACGGAAGCTATATAGTTGCTAGTATATTATGATAGGAATATGAACATGTTGCTTTCTATATTGATTTCATAATGACGACAAGATACACTTTTGGTTTTATAAAAAAGGGCTATATTGCTTAGTTTTCTGTCATCAATAATATCCGAATTCAAAACCACACAAATAACCACCTGGTAACAATCTTGAATATTCTCAAAGGTCAAGAAACAAATCGGAAAAACTTGACCAGAGCCTAGACCTATATTAGTTGGCTGAAAATAACTGTATATAGTTGGTGTTACAGACTTTAGGAGGCTTTGCTCTAGTGTGAGGCGTAATTATTTTGAGAACTATTATACATTTTAACTGTGTGCAGAAGAATCGACTGCATTCCAATGCAACTAAATCAATCATGGCATTAAAGGCTGAGATATGATAATTTTATTAAATGTGTTTATGTTTATAATAATAAAGGCAGCTACTATAACCCATCTGTGGTTCCAAGGCTTGTAAATAAGTTCCAAATATATATATACACTTATTCCAGAGAAACTCAGAGACGATCTTGAGATGATGACAAGCCGTCTCTGAAGAGGGACAGTGCTTGTACTCTAGCTCCCTTGTCATTCAAGGGTACCAAGACGAAAATATCAGCCATCCAAGCAAAGGATCTCAGCCCCTAATAAAATATGTCCAAATATGAAGCTGTTGTTGTCACTTGATTACATATTTTAATATAATCCCTTTAAAACAAGCTTTATTCATATAAAACATTACAATAATTCGACGAATATATGTAATTTTGAGTTTATACGATAAACAATAGGCTTAATCGTAACCATTCAAAGTATACTTTATTATATTACTACTTGAATATTTCCCTTTTGCAGGAGCATTGAGCAGTTTTGACGCCAATTTTTCTCATAATATTTACTGTCAGGCTGATATAGAATACCATGTTTTGTATGTTTGGGGGTAACAAGTATTTTGTGGAGAATAAGCGCAGACATGTCCTGGTACATTTCAATGCTGATAATATGCAAGGCTCGCGCTCAGGAAGCTCTGCGAAATGGCAACTAAGCCTATACCGATAACCGCAGTGCATTGTCATTGTGGACAAAGGGACATTTACATTAGGTTTATTCCTAAATTGGATCACGTTAGATAACAGTTGATTAGTACAAGGTAATCGTGAAAACGCATCAGAGCATAAACTTTTTTTTTTTACTGAATCAACATTGAAACATCTGCATACTCATATCAAGGAAAATGCCATATTATTCGATTTATCTATATATGCCCTTTAAGAGTTTATCTTGGTCTGAATTGCACTTTTAAAGATAAAGGGTTTTTGGGAACCCTGTTTTAGGTCCAAAAATGAGGATATATAGACATATTTGGCAACAATCTTGACCCCTTTACAGGCATATTTGAAGACATAATATCCACTTGGTATTCTAATAAAGTCCTGCATTTAACCAATGTTTTTAACTATAAAATCTAACAACAGCTATGCCGAGAAGCTGAGTCTCCCATAATTCTTAAATTATCTGAAAGAGATATTAGCAGTGCATTTGTCCTAAAGTCCGGGGTATTTATGTATATTCCAGTGTCAGATAAGCTCACTAATGTTATTATACTCATTGTAAAGTACTCGAGTGATTTTGTGTTAGTAATATCTGCGAGGTAATGGAAATAGAGGTAGGGGCGTAGATTCTTGAAAGTTGAATAAATGCAATGACCGTTGAGATACTGACTTGCAAGGGCGATCTGTATCCGTTTTTGCTCGGGACATGCACCAAATTGGCTATATATAAAACTATACCATCATTTTGCCTCAATTTTTTTTTGGTTTAGTTGTATTTTTGTATCCCAAGATGGATTTTAATTTTCTTTGATATTGGATCAGAAACCGAATAAAAAGCATAAAACACCATGCTTAAATTGCAAGAAAATAGTGCTAGTCGCCATACTTGTCCGTATCTAATATATTAAAAAAACACAATTCTGTCGGTACTTGGTATATTGCAAACTTTGTAGAAAAAACCTAAAAAATGGCAAGAAACTTTTGCATGGTACTAATTTGCCCTTGAAAATTATATGTGATAGTTTGTCCAAAATATAGTGATTTCAACAAGAGCTTATTATTTTATATGGTAAAGTTTTTTTTACTAACAATGACAACGCGTTTAGTATATGCCATTATTAATTTTGAGTGATTCAGAAAATAAATATAAACATTTTAGCTAGAGAATAATAAGAGTTTGGTACTCTTATTATCTGTCATGCTTGGATTTGTGGAATCAAGTTTATGCTTATTGTTTGTTTTGGCTCTCATCATTATAAACACTGGTATTTGCCAATATCCCAGCTTAATTATTGATTGTGAAGTGTCTATATTTATCTTTGAAATACAGGATTAATATAAGGGTATTGTACGATTGTAAACTCCATAATAAGGTGTAGATCAAAGGCATGTATTTACATTAGTCTTATTTTTAATGTATACAAGCGATCAATCTAGGAATAGACAGGATTTGAACCAAGTTATTTAGGACTTTTTTTTAGCATTCAACAAAAGAAGATAAATAGTCTTATATTTTTAACCATGTATCAAAGAGCATAAATCCCATCTAGATCCCTAATATTTGTAGAGATTATTTTTTAAGATGTTGATTCTACAGTGATAAAGAAAATAGGGTATATTCAATAAATAATGTATAAATTTATTTTCTTGAGAAAAGTCAATGGATCACTTGTGTAAAGACAGCACATTTCACAGACATCTAATATCACCATATTTCAGCTTTTATGCCAAGTCTCCTTCAACTCTTTTGGACTGGTAGAAGTGTGAGGTCTCATCCTCAAAAAATTATTCATAAGACTCTAAATGTTTTCTATCAATTGACGTCAGGGCTGCTTGGTGGTTACTACAAACATTTAGGTCAAGGACTATGTATATTTCTGCCATTTCTGCCTTGTGAGAGGTGATATTGTGTTTTTTATACGCTTATTCACCACTTTCAACATTGGAAATGTTCTTGTAGAATATCAGTATATAGTCTTTTAAAAAATACCAAAAAAAATAGGCATTCATGGTATAATTCAATATAGCAAATGGCCCAAACCAAAATCATAGTAAAACCTCCATTTCCTTGCACTTTTAAAGTGACATAGTCAGGGCGGTATCTTTCATTAGGGTAATAACAATTATAGTCATGGTCATTCTTGAATAAAATAAACTTGGAATCATCAATCCAAATCATCTCTTTCTATTGTTTATCACGATTCTTTAAAGTGCTGTAAAAAGTACTGCGCTTGGAAATCTGCTCTTTAGACATGAAAGGATTAGCGGGAGGTCCACATGAATTAATTTATATTATAAGCATTGGCTTTACTAATAGTCTTTGAACAGAGTTATTTCCCTATATTTTTATTTGATGAACGTACCATGTCTGCCAAAGTCTGGTGTCGATTTATCTTTGTCCAAATCAATGAAGAGGGTTTCGGGGTGTCAGAAGCTTTGTCTTTTTAAATGTTTCTCGTCAGTGATAGACTCAGTTTTCTTGTATTGTTTAACGGCACAAGAGATTGTTGAAGGTGGTATGTTTCTATGTTTGGGGATCCCACCAATTTTCATTCCGCTTATGTTGGATATGAAAGCTTTCGGGAAATCTCATGGGGTTGAAAGTTTTTTTTTTTACTTTATGCACGATGTTAAAGATGATGGAATTTAAGAGATTGAGAAAAGCAAAGTGTAAAGATGTACTAAGATACGAAGAGTTGAAACCGAGTTGTAAATATTTCTGTCCAGACACTGTATGGTCATAAAGCATACATTGTGTAGTCTATATGACAAAAGTAAGGTGATTGCTTCATAAAAGATTTATTCACTTTTATACTTTCTAAAGCTATTATAATATTCCTAAAAGACGATACATTGCACATACTCTCTTTTGCTTATTCACTCTTTGATCAGAGTCTCTCTCTCTCTCAAATGCTTTAGTGGTATGTTTTGGATTGGCCTTAACACCTACTATTGTCCAATATGTTCCAGATATTCTCAATGGGAGTCAAGTCAGGACTTTGTCATGGCCGGTCAAGAACATCTCAAGTTCATTTTTTTTTACATCTTTTTGACATTGTAGCTTTATGCGATGTAGAAAAGGAAAGCAAAAATACAAGTATAAAATTATTATAGGGAACTATCAAAGTCGATAATTTTGTAAAAGCTATACATTAAATGAATATTTGTTTTCTCCGTATAGTTGATTTTATTTGGAGATCAAATATACTTTTTCTACCAGCAAAGATATTCGTGAAATGCTACCTGTGGTGTGGTATTTTTGGGGTTGGGAGCTTGTCGATAGTGGGATAGTGTTATTTATTGAAGAAAGAATATTGCGGTGGTTTATATACTTCTTCTAGTCTCCTTTGTACTTTGATCTCTATTGCGGAATGGTCGGTTATCACTGCTGTAGTGTAAAGTATAAAGTGTAAAGTGTAAAGTGTAAAGTGTACGTACAGTATGTAGCTGTTTCTGAGATGTTAACTTGCCATGGTCATTGACAAAGACTGGCCAGATATTGGTTATGGAGTCTGTATTTCACTCTTTTGTGATGTGTATATAGCAGGTGGTAATCCAAGGTTTTTTGCACATTTGTTGCTGGTAGGATATTGATTCAGTAGAATGTATATATTAATCTTAATGGAATCTACTAAATTTCAGCCAAAAACTTTTTCTTGCTATACTCAAAGTCCAAGTAAAAGCGGCAGAGAAGTAAAAGCAAAAAGAGAATGGATTAGCATGAGACTTGGTGATTAGCTACAAGATGTAAAGAATCTATTATCTTGAGTGGGCGGCTCATTATTTTAATAGAAAGTGCAGGGCAGACACTATAAAGACCTTATTACCATAAAAGGCAGGCAAAGAGTTACACATATCTCTTAATTTTCTATATACTGGTAATACTGGTGTGTGACTCGGTTGGTTGAGGCGTTGGATTTCCAATGTACAGGTCGGGGGTTCGAACTTCGGGCTTGGAAATTGGGGAAAAGACGCTTTCGCCGACTGGGTTATATACTGGGGCAGTACCTGGGACTTTGGCCAAGTCTCAGCTTGGACTTCAGTGGCCGCGGGGATTCCAATCTACCAAGCTTAGCTTGGTAGAGTACTGTTGCATTTTTTTTTATTTATTTTTTGTCGTTTTGGATCTGGATTGTTCTTTCAATGCTATAATACAGCCAATATTGACCAAACCCACTGGGAATCGTAAACGAGGATAGAATGATAGGTTCTTTTTCATTCAATGAAATATTGTCCTCTTTTATATCTTTTCTAAACCTACTCAGCCATCATAAATGTCTGACACTTTGGTGGCCTCAAAAATTCCAACCTACTAAGGAGAGCTTAGTAGACTACTACTATTTTTTAATTTTTTTATTTTTTTTTTAATTTTTCAAATTTATTTATTAGGGGGTTTCATTG
The DNA here is from genome assembly GCA_022702545.1 of Phycomyces nitens. Lineage (NCBI taxonomy): Eukaryota > Fungi > Mucoromycota > Mucoromycetes > Mucorales > Phycomycetaceae > Phycomyces > Phycomyces nitens. The sequence goes on from JAHRBC010000001.1 coordinate 2,163,464, forward strand.
ATTTTATTTTTCCAAGTTTTATTTATTGGCAATTAATATTTTGAAAATATGTTATTGAACCCCCCCCTCTTTTTCTTTAATCGGTTCTAGTATTTTATCCAAACAATATTTGTATGGTGCTCATGGTGCCAAATAGCTGTTTTGAAAAGACTAGTGGCACCTTTTTTGCAAAACCAATCGGTGGACTTTGTAAACCCAATTCATAGTAAGGTATTTAGATTTGTTAGTATTTCATGGGAAATGGGAATACTATGAGAGCTGTTTATTGACAAAAGAATACTATGTGTGGTATACCTACCGCTGCCGAGTGAAGAAAGGGTCTATAACCGATGTCTGGTTACTCTTTACTATTGACCATATATTAAAAATGAGAGTAATATCTGGGCTGTTTGATAGCCATAACATTATTGACCCACCTAGAGCCTTCTTCCACTTCACAAGATTTGACTTTTGCATTGGGCATTTTCCACTTGATAAACAAGCTCTCGGTTGTTTTCTTCATTCAATTTCCCGAAAAATGGAAAGGCTTCTTCCCGGCAAGTTCATATACGCTTGCTGTATAAGCATACCCTTGATCATCTTAAAGGACCTACGGCTCCTGCCCATATACATCACTAGAGCATAATGGAGCCTCCACTAAGCTGCATTCTTGGCTTTAAATAATCTGCTTCATAAACTCGGGGTTAAACACACGTGTTTCTACCTTTCGGAAAAAGCATAACTCTCGACTAATCGCTCCGGATGACACAATCCCATCTTTGATTAGCTTTATTGGATTGATGAACAAATCTTAATCACTTCATCGAATGTGCTTTTAATAGCCGTGGCTCGCATACAAGTTGCTGTTTTGTTGAGACATGCTGTGATTCGAATGAGGAAAGCGCCTTTAAAAAAATTATGGTGCTGACTCTTTATTTTGTGAGGTTTAAATCAATTGTCCTTAATCTTGGTATGGGTCTGTACGAATATTAAATCAAAGAAAGAAATATTTAGAGAATAAAACTATCTAAAAGTCTCTGTGAGATTCGAACTCACGGTATTCCAACCAAGGCCAGAAAACTGCCTGTCAAGTCAACCAAAAGTCAACTATAGACCGAGACGAGATGTTCAAAAGAACAACAAAATTCAAAAGACTAGGGTTATTCCTCACTGTTTTAAGCAACAAAGGCTATATTCAGTTACGAGACCTCGCCTCTTTCGTTTCATCTAAACGCGATTTTACATTCTCTGGATTAACATTATCAAAGTGCTCTTGGGCATAACTACTAGAGTAGTACAACCAAGAACGATCAATATAGTCTTGTAGCCCAGGGGGGCTACGGGCGAGAATTGAACATTGTTTCCAGCGCAAGATAATGGCCTAAAGACGTTCAGCCGAAATCCTGACAAGCACATCTTCGCAGCACCTGGTTCCATTAACCGACCACGAGAGATTGGAGGCTTGAATAAAGTATGACTTTAGATACTGTTACAATATTGATTACCGGATAGCAAGAGATTGACCAGATATCGCAACGGCCATGTACCAAACTCAGGGCTAAGATCCATACTCAGGCTTGGTAAAAGTACGGTCCTGACTTGAGAAGACAGTTATACCCCAGACACAGCAGTGCCTCTCACATAGGCTGAGTTGGTTTGATTGCCAATAGATAAAACTTGGAAAAATAAAATCAATGAAACCCCCTAATAAATAAATTTGAAAAATTAAAAAAAAAATAAAAAAATTAAAAAATAGTAGTAGTCTACTAAGCTCTCCTTAGTAGGTTGGAATTTTTGAGGCCACCAAAGTGTCAGACATTTATGATGGCTGAGTAGGTTTAGAAAAGATATAAAAGAGGACAATATTTCATTGAATGAAAAAGAACCTATCATTCTATCCTCGTTTACGATTCCCAGTGGGTTTGGTCAATATTGGCTGTATTATAGCATTGAAAGAACAATCCAGATCCAAAACGACAAAAAAATAAATAAAAAAAAAATGCAACAGTACTCTACCAAGCTAAGCTTGGTAGATTGGAATCCCCGCGGCCACTGAAGTCCAAGCTGAGACTTGGCCAAAGTCCCAGGTACTGCCCCAGTATATAACCCAGTCGGCGAAAGCGTCTTTTCCCCAATTTCCAAGCCCGAAGTTCGAACCCCCGACCTGTACATTGGAAATCCAACGCCTCAACCAACCGAGTCACACACCAGTATTACCAGTATATAGAAAATTAAGAGATATGTGTAACTCTTTGCCTGCCTTTTATGGTAATAAGGTCTTTATAGTGTCTGCCCTGCACTTTCTATTAAAATAATGAGCCGCCCACTCAAGATAATAGATTCTTTACATCTTGTAGCTAATCACCAAGTCTCATGCTAATCCATTCCTCTTTTTGCTTTTACTTCTCTGCCGCTTTTACTTGGACTTTGAGTATAGCAAGAAAAAAGTTTTTGGCTGAAATTTAGTAGATTCCCATTAAGATTAATATATACATTCTACTGAATCAATATCCTACCAGCAACAAATGTGCAAAAAACCTTGGATTACCACCTGCTATATACACATCACAAAAGAGTGAAATACAGACTCCATAACCAATATCTGGCCAGTCTTTGTCAATGACCATGGCAAGTTAACATCTCAGAAACAGCTACATACTGTACGTACACTTTACACTTTACACTTTACACTTTATACTTTACACTACAGCAGTGATAACCGACCATTCCGCAATAGAGATCAAAGTACAAAGGAGACTAGAAGAAGTATATAAACCACCGCAATATTCTTTCTTCAATAAATAACACTATCCCACTATCGACAAGCTCCCAACCCCAAAAATACCACACCACAGGTAGCATTTCACGAATATCTTTGCTGGTAGAAAAAGTATATTTGATCTCCAAATAAAATCAACTATACGGAGAAAACAAATATTCATTTAATGTATAGCTTTTACAAAATTATCGACTTTGATAGTTCCCTATAATAATTTTATACTTGTATTTTTGCTTTCCTTTTCTACATCGCATAAAGCTACAATGTCAAAAAGATGTAAAAAAAAATGAACTTGAGATGTTCTTGACCGGCCATGACAAAGTCCTGACTTGACTCCCATTGAGAATATCTGGAACATATTGGACAATAGTAGGTGTTAAGGCCAATCCAAAACATACCACTAAAGCATTTGAGAGAGAGAGAGACTCTGATCAAAGAGTGAATAAGCAAAAGAGAGTATGTGAAATGTATCGTCTTTTAGGAATATTATAATAGCTTTAGAAAGTATAAAAGTGAATAAATCTTTTATAAAGCAATAACTTTACTTTTGTCATATAGACTACACAAGATATGATTTATGGTTATATATTTCAAGATCATTTTCTTGTATACCTTAAGAATAAGATCAATGTAAAGACATGTCTTTCATTTACACGTTATGACAGAGCTTATAATTACTTTATATTCTTATAGTTACCGAGCTATAAGCATACTTTAATGCACTTAGACTTAACCATCGTTTCTTTCAATTTGGTTTAATAAAATTTTGCAAGTAAAGTGAGATATAATACTTTGTAATGTCATCCAGTAGCTATATCAGCCTTTTTAGGTTTGACCCAAAACACACTCACTATTCTACAGTGTTTAAGTATAGGATCTATTTACAGTATTTCGAAACATAAATGTATTATACCTAGAGAACAGACACTGACACATTGTTAAGAAGGAATTCGATAGCATCTTGCTGGTAATAGTCTTAAAGGTATATATATATATCCTATATTTGCCTTTAGACCCTCAATTAATACTAGAATTTAGAAAGCCAAACGATTTGGAAGGGCTTAAATTGGGGGGTTCAATTCTATTAATTTATTTCATGGATAGCTGGACTATGCATACTGAGCCATACGCTCATACCATTCTCTTAGAGCCTTGTCACCATCATTATCCAAAATACCAGACTCAAAAACATCATGGTTTAGCATATCCACCATCTTAAACTGAGAGGCCAATACGGCATCAACCCATCCAACTTGAACCAAAATAATTTCAAATAAATACATAAAATACATAACAAAAGCCTAATAATCAGTACAGTACCTTTAGTTCCAGTCAGATATGGCGACGCTTTCAGTGTTTTTCTGGTATCCTTTAATATCTCATTGATCTCTTTAAGACGGTCTTCTGTGCTGCCTGCAAACTCTTCCAGAGTGACCCCGTACTTCTCTTCCTTTTTCCTGCGGAACTCGGCCTGTAATTTCTCATCGCCGCACTCTCTACTGATTGCTAAAAGAGAAAGGCAAAAAAGAAGAAAGAACAGACGGGAGTCGTATTTTTCTTGTAGAGATTGATGCAGTTTTTCGTCTCCATGGAATAGACTAGGAGTCGTAGGGTATGTGGTCTCTAGATACTTTGCAATCTTGAATGAATCCTGAATAACCTTGTCATTTTCAGTGTCCACAATAATGGGTACGGTTGGGGCCTCGCCAGTCTTACTATAAATTGAAAATGACTTTATTAATACCTCCTATTTGTACATGCTAAAGAAGCAACCCAATACTCTTTGAGATATCCTTACGTGATTTCAGGGATTACGGTGTATATTTCGGGAATATTGACCCAAACTGTCTCATAAGGAAGTTTCTGAATAGGTATTTGATTGAATTAGAATAGGTAGGAGCTTGTAGCAATAATTAAGCTTTGGTGTATTAGAAGTATTAAAGATACCTTTATATTCAGTGATAGGCGTGTCTTGTAGGTGTTTGGAGACCAGGGTTTGTCGTCAAAGACTGGGATAGAAAGGTCATAAAAGTGAATAGGCTTCATAATTAAGATACAAGAGTCAAAAAGGTGTTCTATGTAAATCGTTTGATATCCATCTATATTTATACTTTTAAAGACATGCAGCCGCTACTTCAAATGACTGATCCTCACTCAATCCTTTTGTCCTTGGAAAAAACGATTATAATAACATCATGTACCTAAATATCACTGTTGTGGCTGAGTCTCGTCAGCATCTTTTGACCATAATTATAACCATCACACAGATATTATTTTCAAAACTAGTAATCAAATGACGATACTATATATAAATTTTTATATTATAAAATTCCTAAAATGCGACACGAATTTATGTAAGCACTGTACTTGAAATAAACCTTTTTTTAATAATTACACACGCAGACATATAATTACTAATCATTTCTGGGGTATTTTGGCTAGTATATCTGGTACTAATATATAGTATAGGAGAAATCTATTCTCAATAATGGCAAGCTTAATATATACATACATATATATATATACAAGATATATATAGCTTATAGTATATATATGGTTTAGAATATACGTATATAGGCTTATTTTAAGCAGTTTATTAAGAGTTAGCATTTTATGCGTATTGAGTCATACGCTTGTACCATTCTCTCAAAGAGTTTGTATCTGGGGTTCCTAAGATTTGAGTTTCGAATAGCTCATTATCCAAAGCATCCACCATTTTCAAGCACGAAGCCAGCACCACGTCTGCCCACCCAACTTTAAGCCAAGAAATGAATATATAATAAATGAATAAATAACGAAAGGATTATCACAATTGTCAGCGCATTACCTTTAGATCCGGTCAAGTAGAGTGAGTCTGACAAAATGTCGTTGGCGCTCTTTAGTTTCTTGTTGATTGTTTCGAGATGCTCTTTGGGATTGCCCGTAAGCTGTTCAACAGTGACTCCATACTTGACTTCGCGGGACTTTTTGAGCTTAGCTTGGGCTTCTTCATCACCACAAAACTTGATAGCTTTTAATAAAACAAGGTAGAAAAGAGGGCCAGCCAAGCAATCCTCGAATGTCTCTTGCAGAGATTGATGCAGTTTTTCGTCTCCATGGAATAGACTAGGGGTCTCAGGGTATGTGGTCTCTAGATATTTTGCAATCTTGAATGAATCCTGAATAACCTTGTCCTTTTCAACATCCACAATGATGGGCACGGTGGGGACTTCGCCAGTCTTACTAACAATCAATAAATATACTTGAGACCAGTACTTCTTTTTATAAAGAACAAAGCTAATGTAGCTCGAGATATGCTTACGTTATTTTAGGAATTACATTAGGGACATCTTCAAAAGTAACCCAGACTGTTTCATAGGAAAGACCCTAGAGAGGATCCAGGATTATAAAGAGGCCATATGTACAAATACTTTATGCTACCTTGATGTTAAGTGAAAAACGTGTCTTGTAGGTGTTTGGAGACCAAGGTGTCTCTCCAATGGCCGGGAGCAAAAGATCATAAAATTGAATAGGCTTCATAGGAGTAGTCGGCAAAAAGGTAAAGAAGCGTGGTAAATACAAAATATAGAACTGGTCTTATGTTTATTATCATTGTTCTACCACCCAAGTCATACTCACTCCGACCAGAGTCTGTATTCCATTCCTATTCTTTAATATCTTGTAACCTTTACGATAGTAAGATGCTCAAGTGATAGAGTTAAAAGTCAATGGGTTTACAAGTCTATTTAGACATTTTTATTATACTGCTAGAAATCCTCGATATGTTTATTGAATATATTGGTAAATATACTCTAGGCGTACTTGCCCATACGCTGGTACCATTCTCTCAAAGTATTGTCGCTCTTGACAGCATCCAGAATTCTAGGCTCAAATATATCATGATTCAAGACATCTACAAGATGCAAGTAGGCATACACTACTATATCCTTCCATCCAACTAAGAAGCAATTTAGACAAGGTTAATCAATATAAATGACTGTACATATTCAAATTCATGGCACTGTACCTTTAGGACCGGACAGATAAGGAGACTTTGCCAAAGCGCTTCTAGTGTCCTTCAATTCCTCATTGACGATCTTGATGCTGTCTTCTGGATTGCCAGCAAAGTTCTCCATAGTAGTTCCAAGCCTGGCTTCACGGGCTTTTCTAAACTTGATCTTGTCCTCTTCACTACCAACATTATTGGCAATAACCAAGATAACCAGACGGAGCAAGCCAAGGAAGCATCGACCATAGCTTTCTTCGGTAGGCTGGTGGAAATCCTCATCTCCATGAAAAAGACTTGGTGTGCCAGGGTAATTGGCCTCGAGATATTGTGCAATTTTCCATGAATCTTGTACAACAATGTTTTTGCTGGCATCGACAATAATGGGAACAGTTGGTCTTTCTCCGGTTTTTCTATAAACAGACAATGGGCAAAGTCAGGAATTGGGTTTAGGACGCAATATACAAGAGTGTCATATAACATGACGCGATATCACCTACGTCAACTTGGGAATTACAGTGGGGATATCGACATAAGGAACCAAGACGGTCTCAAAGGGAATTCCCTGTTGAAAAAAGAAATTATGATATAATCCTGTATAATCATGTATTTACCTTGAGGTTGAGGGATACACGAGATTTGAAAGTATTGGGAGAACAATATTTTCCTTCAAAGTTGACGAGTGGGAGATCATAGAGTGTAATTGAGGCCATTGTGTTTATAAAGCAGTAAAGAATCGAATGTGCATTTTAGACAGAGTATTTATACCTGAAATTCGCTACTTGAACTTAAATATTGCTTCCCATCAAGATGTATGATTTGTTATCATATTCATATGTGTACATTGAGATATTTAAAGGCGCACTAATACAATGTGGTTTGAACGTTTGGGACACAAATAATATTATACTGGCATGTGCCTTGAATATATGTCAAGGATTAATAGACTGTTTGAGCCCAAAACAGATGCTTACTAATTCAATCCTAAAGTTGTAAGGTACAAAAACCAGATAGACAGCCGCAAAAATAAAATAAATTAGAGTCAGTTGGAAAGATTGGGTGGTTTGACAATCTTACGGGACAAGCTTATTCTTATTCCACTCATTTGAGAGTGTCTTTGATGGACTCAAAAGGGCATTTGGTTCTTGAATTAAATGATTATCCTGGCAGTTTACTACACCTAGTTGTATGCCAATCAGAAATCAGCTTTAGATAGTATTCTTGTTAATCTGAGCTGTCCATGTCTTTAATTCCATTACAAAAGACGTGTAAAATGGTCCAACAAAAACGAACTTTTCAATCAAATTTTATTGCTTTATTTTTAGGTTAAAATTTGGTAACTATGTTGGGATGGATCAAAGTTCTCTACAGCAAATATATATGTATATATAGGAGTACAAATATCAAGGTTATTAGAGACTACCAAAGAGGCCTGTATTTTTACAAATGTATAATTACAAAATATACATGCTTATGGTGATGATCTATGGCAGATTTAATGGCATCTGCAAGATTATTAGGCCCCCAGGGATCTTTACCAATCTGTAATTCACATATAAAAGAATCATGGGTTTATAGTTGATACATTAATGGAATGGTGCCCATAGACACATATTTATAGACTCCAAACACTATTTTGTTATCAGGACCAATATTTTTAAATGTCATCTAAATAATTGACGCGTAAGCTTGGAGGACGAGAATTATAAAAGTGGGATATTTGGTGTACACAACTCACAATGGAGAATTTGTATAATTACCATAACTATTCACGCTTACTCTTTTGAGCGAATTGAATAGATTGTTGAACAGTCTGTCCGTAGGATAAGTGACAGGTTCACCAACCCTCTCAATAAAGCCAGCCTTTTTTCCCTTGCCTTGTTTAGAGGGCATATTGAGGAACCTTTGAGTGATTACCGAGATAATATACTCCTCATCAGAAACAATGTAAAAAAAGGCTTGATATTCTAAAGATGGAGTTCGAGCAATATAGCAAGAAATAAGAGCAACTGTAATCTGTAGCATAGCCAACCTCCTCTAGCTATATAATATCGTACTCGATATCCTTGTCCATAATCAATCTGTACCCAAAGTTACAAAGGCAAACGGCTTGGGGTAGAATTAAAAAGACAAGTTTCTTCTGCTCCCTTTCTTTTTGGATATAATCACTCACTGTCAATAATTTTACATATTCGTATTGAAGCCTAGAATCTTTTGACAAAGACCACTCGGTTTCTGTGGAAAATCAATGCTTTGGTCCATAGTTCAAGATATGCAGCCATTGTTTGGTTCTACTTTTGTTGGACTTGTAGATAGAAAAAAGGAAATATATATATAAGAATATTCATAATGACAATATAATGATATGCTTTCCAAATAAAAGGTTGCAATTATATTTCCTTTGGTCAATACTATATAAATTCTATATATGGCTGCATGTATTCTTCTTTGGAAAATATAATAACAGAATTTGGTCTTTACAAAGACCATTGATTGTATTTGGATAGCCAGCCTTTGCCCATCTCAAGTTTTTATATTTTATTTTTTAAAAAAAGTATATATATATAAAAGTGATAGTGAGGTCTGGAGCACCAGTCAATCTAAACCCAACATCTTCTTCAACTGTTATATCTAAACGATGATTACCCATGAGAAAAAAGGTTATACCTACCACCAAGCCATAGGACTCAGGGTCCCTCTGACTCCACCCTTGGGAAGAAAATATAACGCACGCCAAAGTAAGCCAATTTGAAACATATATATATAAATGTCTGATGTTTATTAATTTGGCTTTAATTAGCTGCAATCAACATGAGTTTTGATAACGTGGAAGATGCCAATGGGTTTGCAAAGTCGGTTTATGAGAGCAAAGACCCTTACAAGATATTTTTGCTTCGGCCATCTTTCCTTAACCCACGAAAATTGAACAAGATGCCGGCCGACCCCAGTGAAAAGTGTACGATCATGTAGTACCCATGTTTTCCAAATCAGAATACTTTCCTTTTCTAGATCCAAAAGAAAAACAAAGACATATTTTGAATATATTTCTTTTGGTCTTGTATAGCTTAATTTCTCTATTCTTTCTTATCATCAAAGTATTAAAAACCAACTTGCTTGAATCTATTAAATAAATGCCTATCCCCATGTACGACGAAGCAAATGATTATGAAGATCCAGAGTATTGGAATCCGGATATGTATCATGAAGATTATTACCCTCCCTTGGCACATTCTAGGGAGACTGATTACTCTCCTCCCCACAGCTACTATGATCCACGAGATAATGTACGATATTCTCCAAGGCGTACATATGTAAATCCAAGTCCCCGAAGAGAAACAGCAATGGTTAGGTACAGTCGACCAACCCGCCCAAAAGAAGAATATATTAGAGATCAAAGAAGGAGAGTCCAGGCAGGATATCCTCAAAGGAATCATGTAGAGCCTTTTCAAGACTACAGCTATTACCAGCCATCGGATTATAGGAACCCTGTTCCGAGAAAATACGTACCCAATGAGCCTTATTATGAAAGCGACGAGGAAGAAAACGATGCGCTTGACGAATGTCATATCTTGGCAGAAGAGAATGCACTTCGCAATGAACAAGCATCGTCTTTGTATAGATCATCGGTCTCACTGCCTATTCAGGAGAACCCACCTTGTGCTCTCCCACAGCCTGTCACCCCAGAACCTGTTTCAACAGATGTGCAGCAAGAACAAGATTTGGCTGTCAGACATCATAGTGAACCGGTTCCTTTCAAGAAATCTCGCTGGTCTCTTCCTGTGCTATTTCGTCGGTTGGTGTATACAGATGAAGCCAAAAAGTCTCCAGTTAGTATACGGACAGTGATATCCAATGGACCAACGGGACAGGTCTTGGACTCCAATGAGCAGCAGAGCATTATTGAGCAATTGAATCAATCTGTGCCTACTGTGCCTACCACTGTGCCTTGTCCTGAGCCTCGACTGACCCAATTGACGCAGCTCAAGGCTATCTGGGTCTTTCGGTCATTGCCAGCAGGAGAAAGCATGCCAGTGTGGACAGGATTTGATTATGAGAACCAATCTATGATTGCGAACCATTCGCAAAATCCGCAGGGTGTAGTAGAGATTACAGATTCTCACATATGTCAGGGTCAATTGCCGGTCCTGATACGTCCTTCCCTGTCTATAGGCTATTGTGCTGTGAGTATCACAGACCATACAATTACGACTATTGAGGTTACATGCCTCCCAAATACTAGAGATGTTCAGTTTGTATATCGCCAGACTACTCCAACCAACATCTAATAATATATACACACATAAATTCAAAAAGAGACCTCTTTGGCACATAAATTTTTGGCTGGCAAGTTCCAAGTCCGTTTGTTTGTCTACACCATGACAGCCTTGTCATTATTGGCATTGAATGTGAAGAATCTGTTTGATGATGGCAAGGTAGATGGATTAGTTTTTTTTCTTTTTTTTCTTTTTTATAATTGACGGCTGATTTTCTTTTAGTTCGAAGAGGCCTTGGGCTGGCTGCCGATCAGTGAGCATAGTCGTGTGCATCGCTTCAGATTTGATGCGGACAAGCACCGTGCCTTGGGCAGCCTGTTACTTCGACGCTATTTCTTTTCAAGGCTGCTTAATGTGCCTTGGAATGATCTATGCTTTGGTGGAGAGTTAGGAAGCAAGCCTAGATTGGCAAGTTTGGTTGAATGAATCGATAGCTTATTGATCAAATAGATGAATGAAGATTGGGTAGATTACAATACGTCGCATGAAGGAGACTGGGTGGTGTTTGTGGCCACCAATCGACCGGGACTGGCGGTGGGTATTGATTGCGTTTGGCTCGATATGCCAAATACAGACATTCCTCAATTTTTAAGGTCTTTTCAATCACAGGTAAAATGCCAATGCCAGTACATTTCCAAGCTTTTTTTATTGTATTTTTTTGCTAAATTACACTTCTTTTAAGCTCTCTGCAGAGGAAATGGAGTGGGTCTTTGGTACCAATGAGCATAAAAAGATGCTCAAGAGATTCTATGAACTGTGGGCATGCAAGGAGAGCCATGTAAAGGCAATTGGTCTAGGTCTTCAGCAGGACCTTGATACATTGAGTTTCAAAAACAAGACGGAGAAAGAGGTTGGCTGCGACCTGGCAACCATTCGAAAACTCATTCTTTGATAGGCCTGGATAGTCATGCAAGAAGATCACTGGGGATACCATCTTTCAGACCTGGATAATGATACAATTGTTGTCGTGTGTTCAGGGTATCCTGATAAACGACCTCTGGATCACGATATTTCGGTCTTTTGTGCGACAACCAGGCCATTAGGAGTAACTAACCACCACCAAGCACCCTTTGAGCTGGTGCGATGGGAGGCACTTTCACACTGTCTTCATTAGCAGAATGATGCTTCTTCCTGGCTTATCACGTGTGTACTCTGGCAACAAGCCAATTTTCACTAAACTTTTTTTATTTATTTTTATTTTTATTTCTATTAATCATTTTGGCTCAATTATTTACTCTGCAAAAAAAGTATTACTGACAGACCCAATTCCAGCTTTTCTTCTTGCTCTTTTCAGAAAGTAACCTTGAGATTCCTCAATAGATCTCTACTGTCCTCAATTTATTTCTGTATCAAAAATAAGAAATAATAAATAAATTTCCTCATGGGATGCTGTGCCTCACGTTCTACTGATGACCCCCATACTGCTACAAAAGGTTGATTATCTTCACTTGAAAAAACAAAAACCAAAAAAAAAGACTAATATGCTAAGCAACAGGAAAACCCTTTAAAAGAGCTCAGCTTTCCTGGGTAGCAGAAGAGCCCATCACTCGTGCCCAGCTAGATAGACAACGGACAGCCTTTTGGGAAACTGCCCCAAGCTATGAGGTACATGTTTCCAGACCTCATTTCCATCTCAACCGAACCACAGCCTAACCCATCAATATAAAAACAGGGAAGAAGGGAGATCTGGCAAGCCCTACAGGCAGCCTGCTCAACTCCAGATATTCATCTCGCTCGGTCAATTCTTGATGCAGCAAATGTCACATTACCAACCGGGAATCCCGCTGAGGGCTGTTTTGATGGCAAGTTGTCTGATGCATGTAGAAAGAATACAGCTCTTAATCCTTGACAACAGAACTCGGGAATCGGTATGAGATTCCTCTCTATTGTCTTGTCGATCCCTCGAATCTAGTATCTGAAGAAACCTCGACACATGAGGATGAGAGTGAGACGGCACAGATGATCACTCCAGTACCACCTATTATCCACACTGCCACCAATTCCTCGTCTAGTCTCTCACTCTCCCAGTCAATCGAAAAGACATCAGCACCTACAGATACCAGCCATCCTATCATTATCCGACTATCCACAGCCAAAGACCTCCATCTGAATATCCATTACCAAAAGGAGACAGTCGGGTCTTTGAAGATGCGCATCTTTGAAGACCCCGAGGCTAACATAGCTCCAGCAACCCACACGCTTCGACTGATTTACCTTGGCCGTATCTTGCAGGACAACATGACCATTGATTGTGAAGACGCAGAAGCATCCCAGACTAAGCTTGAAAACACCTTTAGAAACCCTCATGCGGTACGGGTAGGAAAGGCAGGCGTTATTCAGGCCTTGGTGGCAAAGAAAGACAATTAGTGCCTTGATTTTCTCTTTTATTCCTATAGACATCATCCACATCCTCAAAAGAAAGAGAAAACATGCCAACCTTTATTAAACAACCTTACATATATATATATATATATATGAGCTTTTTGTAAAAAAATAATAATAGGATTACTGTTTATTCGTTTCATTAAAGCCCAAACAATTGTAAAATGTTCTTGTTCAACAATTAGTATATTGAGAAAAAAAAGGACCAATAACCATGGCAATAAAAGAAGAGAAAGAAGAAGAGGAAGAGGAAGAAGAGTATCTATTACGTCACTTGGGCAATATGTATTCAAATATCCTTACAAAAGTGAAAATATAAATATGAAAAAACACAGCTTTTATTAATCATGAGCCAACCTATACGTAAAGACCTCGACAAGGTCACCAGAAGATTCACTATTGCCCATGCAGAATCATCTCAGAGACAATCCAATTCAGCATCGAAAAGATCCATCCCAGCTGTCAATGAAGCCAACAAGATCCATAGATCATCAGCCGAAAAAAGACTCGATCATGATCTAGTTGGATCTTTGGGTCCACAACGTATAATTAATCACGAATTGTCTCCATCATTATCCACCAGAAGAACTACTATCACGACATTACCCGCAAGGTATGTGCATGATGTATTTGACATGCTAATCACCCCATTCAATCTTCCAGCCAAAGTAAACTACCCGAGTTAACCCAGGAAACATTACACGAAAGCATCCTTGTCTTTAATAAAGGATCACAGGGAGCTGTCCAAAAACTTCATATCGATCCACGTCCTATAAAAGATGGCGAATTTCAGCGTAAAGAGATCAAAACAATCATTGACTATCTGACCAGGACAAGATACAAAGACAAAGTAACGCCCAAGACGTTGCGCGAATTAAGCAATAAGAATTTTCAGAATATCTTCAAATGGCTGAATTATCGTATCCAGCCGAAATACATCTACACCCAACCAGTTTTTGAAGAAGAAGCCATTAGTCTGCTAAAAGCATTGGGGTATTGTGGAATCTGATTCTATAGACTTGTCCTTATCTATGTGCCTTAGATACCCACTAGTCGATTCTATCAACCAAAAGGAGCTATTTTCAATCGGTGCACCACACTACTTGCCTACAATCTGGGCTATATTGCTGTGGATGGTAGAGCTTTGTGAGGTATAAATGGTGTCAATTGCGTGTACGTGATCCAATGGATAACAGACCAATCTAAACAGATTTATGATTTGGATCGTGAAGAAGAATTCACTTCAACCAAGGTTGACATGACTTTTAACCCAATGGATCCAGAGCTGTTACAAAGCATATTCTATGATTATTCGATCCAATGCTACAACATGTTTATGGATGGAAAAAATGAAACTCTAGAGGCAGATATCCAGCTACAAGAGTGTTTTGGTGAGTTTATACTCTTTTTTATATTTATTATCTAGTGTTTAACAGACATTAAATTTAGAATTGCTCGAGAAGCGTACCGAAGAAGTAGAAGAGATAACAAGAATGCACCTCGAGCAACTAGAGAACGAGGTTTATGAAATGAAGGATGAAGAGGTAATTATAAGAAAAAAAGTTACCTCGAATAGTATAGTTAACAAGCGTGTTTAATAGGATCCACTTGCAAGTCTTCAGACAATACAAGAAAAATTGAAAAGGGAATTACAGAGGCATGTAGATTTTCAAATCACACAAGGGAAGAAGATCAAAAAGTACGAAGAGCTCATGTCTTCCTCTGAAGATAACAAGGCCATAATAGGTAAGAATAGTGGCATGTAAGAGAAAATGGACAATTTGGACCACTAATCTATCAAACACGATACAGAAAAGGAGCTGGAGACTAGACGAGTTAAGCGAGACAACCTAAGAAAGCAAATAGAGGCTCAGAATGTGTCGGAAGAACGTGTTGCTCAACTAGCTCAGGAGCGCCTTACACTCGAGAATGATTATAATATTACACATACAAGACTTTTAGATATTCAAAAAAAGGAGTTTGAAGCATCCCAAGCTGTGGAAAGTGAAAAGGCAGAAGTAAGTATTAGTGAAAAACGATTTATTGCCCATGAACAAAGGCATATTAATCTTGTAAAAGGTCAGTATGGACATTTCAGAATACAATAAGCAGGCAACCGATGCCAGGCTAATTCCGTCTGATGGTTTCTATGCCAACGGGGAGAATTATCGAGTTGAGCTCTATCTAGAGGGAGAGACAATGGATTCAATCTTGTCTCAAAATCTTGAGATGGATATAAAGGTAAGCGACATATTATTGAAATTGGTTCTTATATATTTCTTGCCTACAGCCTCGACTCTTGGCTCTCCATAAAGAACTACAGGACACGGTTTTAATCAATAAAGAGAAATTGATTCATTTCAAGAATGAATTTGAGATGAAAAAAAAGGAATTTGATGATTCTAAAGAAGATGTCAAGGATCTTGAAGAACAATACTCCCAGAAGAAGCAAGAATATGAAAAGGCCAGAAAGGTAAGTAACGAGGTGCCACTAACAGAGTCTTATGTGCTGTCATAGCTTTCAAACAAAGAGATCTCGCATCGAAACCAGGAAATAGAAGAATATGAGAATAAAACCAAATCTACCCGAGCAAATGCCCTGTCTGAACTCATGATGACAAAACAAAAGCACAGTCAGCTTAGTCTAGAGTAAGTATTGACATTGTAATGATTTTCTGGTATATAATACACGACTGTATAGTTTGGAAGCCTTGGTGATTCAACATTCAACTCAAGAGGAAAAGGCAAGATATGCTTTAAACATGTCCTGGAACAATTACAAGAATCTAGCCGGGCATCTAGATTCCAGTGCCGAGGAGTATACAGAAAGGGCCCAAAGGCACTGCAATACCATGCGCAATTTATAGGATTCCAAAGCATGTATGTCCAACAATCCTGTAGCTAGGCAACCATTACCAATATAGCATCTTAACAAGGATATAATCTTTCTAGAAAAACCAAAAAAAAAAGATCTCAATATACTGCCTGTATCTTTTTTTTCTTCTTCTGAATACTTTGACCATATTCTCGGACATCTGGTGTATATTATTATTATTATTATTTTTTAAAAAACTTTTCAATGTCTTTTTATTTCCCATAATTTTCAATGCCATGAATCTTGCAAAAGACTGCCAAACATCTCAATATTGCACCTCAGAACATCTTTTGTAAACTGTCGATGGTCTTCTGTAGGCCGATCCCAAGCCATCAAAGAACGGCTTAGATCTTCTGCTACCAGTCTAAACGGCTCGGCTTTTGGGAATTGGATAAAATGACAATTCCAACACCTTCCTTTACATACTGTGGGATGAGGAGGCTTGTGAGTCAGTACGCGTATATTATCGCCCTTGAAGAAGCTCGGCGAGGATTTCCAAAGCCAGACAGAACACGAATTTTGGTATGCAAGATTGCAGAGATCATCAACAAATGCGTGGTAATCAAACGACATTAGTGCTTCATTCTTGTCAAAGATGATGTCTGCATCCCGAGTCCATCTCTGGGATTTCTTGTAGACGTGAACTTCCTCTGCTAACAAGAACAATTCCTGTTGGTCGCCTTGAATGCGTTGGATTGTTATATCGAGTTTGATGATTGTCCAGTCTTGTGGAGTGCAAATGGCAATACGCCTAGGCTCCTTTTGGAGTAGAATGCGATTAAATACACGGAATAGTCTCAGGCGGTGGAATAATGGGTGGTGCGATACATAGTGATTCAGCTGGGTGTTTGTTTGCAGCAGAGAATATACACAACTTGGATTGCGCGGGTGTTTAGAAAAGGTACTGTGGAGTTCGAGTTCATTGTCAAGACACATGTCGACAATACGGAGGATGAGCTCAGGTGGTAACATGAGAGAAATGAAAATAGAAAAAGAAAAGAAAAGAAATGGTTGTTTGTTGTTTTTATTCCTTTTGTGATTTATCAAAGGCCATACTTTTCCACGGCAGACTTTGATAACAAGGTGGCCTTGAGTTTTCGACCACCAAACCATCGGCCTTCCAGAACATTAAACGCCTTGTTGGTGGCTAAGGAAACCAGTTAAAGACAAAAACATATATATATATATATACTTCAAGTGGTTTTACCTTGTGCAGATCCGAATTCAACAAATATCTTGACATCCCCATCGCCTGCATCTCGTCCAGTTTCCTTGCCACCCAAACCTTCTATACTGCTCTCATCAGATGTGACCTGCACTTTAACACTTCGAACCAAGCCGTATTTGCTGCATTCTTCAGAGAATTCTTCACCAAGACCATCGTCCACCTCGGAAGCCTTGACTGCATTTTGTACCAAGAGTATCGTGGTCATCTAGCGACATGCTTAAGCCTTGGTCTACACATAACAAACTTACCTCTTCTCGACTAGCAGCAAGCTTTTGCATAATTGCATATCTCTGCCGGGAATTGATGCTGATATTCTCTTCCTTGTCCACAGAGTCTACCATGCTACTCTGGGCACTCACTTGATCTTGGACCATCTGTGCCATGGCAGACAAATGAACTACTTCTACTAGATGAGTATCCGCCAAATAAAGAAGAGAGAACATTAAATCACCTTCCGGTCTTGGTTTCAATATCAAAGGAACCTCAACCTTTTTGTTTAGACCAAGGCTTTGTATGTTTGCATTCACCTTGCTCATAACATCATCTTCAGAGGCAGTAGTTTTCTTTACGGGCAAAAGGGCCAATGCTTTCATCCCCTCTCCTAGTGGACCACCCACGATACATGGACCAACACGCAAAGGCTGCCCACCCATCTCAAAGTTGTTCATAGCTTCCATGGCTGCTTCTGCTGCCGAAGCATCTTCGAATTCAATGAACCTATGGCTTGTTTAGACATATATGTATTTGACAAGAAGTATCATTCACATGGCTTACCCGTAACCTTTATGATTCCGAGTAGATACATCTGGCTAATAAATTAGCAGTATTATTTTGGCACCATTAAAAACTTTTTTTTAAAAAATAAAATAAAAAATAAAATAAAATAAAGAAACTTTGAATATAGCTAGTGACCTCACCATCAAAACGCATGATTGCAGTTTTCCAAAGGCCTCAAAGATGCTCTCCATATTTTCTTGAGTAATCAATTGATTTACATTAGAAATATAGAATCTACCAGGCGGTGGAACAGGCTTTGCTACTGCTGCAGCCGCGGCATAATTATTAGGCCTTCCCACTTTGAGCTGTCTAATCTTTGGTTGGATCAGTCATGACTTTGGGCCAGGGGGAAGATGGTGTCGGATTACCTCCCACCCAGATCAGCACCGTGCATCATTTTCACCGCCAGAGACGCAGCTTCTGGGGTGTCAAATTCAACAAAGCAAAAACCTTTGTGCCGCATTGTGGTGTAATCTATTGAAAGACTAATGTTCTTGACGATTCCAAACTGACCAAATACTGCTTTGAGATGAGCATCGTTCAGATCAAAATGAATGCTTCCGACATAGATACGCGACAATACAGTCAATGTACGCACATCAACCCCAGAAGCAACATGAGGCTGGAAATGGAGTGAGAGAAGGATGTCGTCTGGCTTTTCGGAGCGGGTCTAGAGAAGAATTTAGCATCCACAAGAGATGCTTAAAGTGCTTACGGCCGGCTTCCATCCACGTGCATAGGCTTGAGCCTGGATCAGCTGCTCAGCTTGAGCTGGCGACAGATTTGGCAACGAAAAGTCGAGTACGGATCTTCGATCTACAATTTGTGATTAACAAGGAGTTCGTTGGTTGTTTTTTGTTTGTTTGTTTGGTGGGGCTACGTGGTAAATGTGTTTACCTCCATCGTCAGGGCGTGATCGCTTGGCAGTCGAGTGAGGCGATGTATCCAACTGCCGTTTACGTCTATATTCTGTGCTACGTGGACTGTGTGGATCAGGATGTCGCATAACTGGAGATTCTGTCATGGATAAAAAAAAACCAAGACTTGGAAGAAGCCCGCATGTGTCGTTCTGGTTTGACTTGTTACAGTCACGTGTTTTTTCTACGTCAGATACTACGTTCAAGAGCTCGGGTTGCGCTGAGATTAAAATTATGCAGAAAGTGCTTGTTTCGGTGCCACTATCAGTTGGCTACTTTTGATAGCATTATGGTACTAGGCAACCAGCCAGAAAGATCAAGCGTTATGAACCAATTCTTGTACTTGTAATTCAAATACTCTAATTGGTTTGCTCTATATTACAATGCTTCCAGGAACCTCTTTAGCATAAATTTATACGACTATAATCCAACAAGACAGACTTTTTTTTTTTTTTACAAATCTACTATAATTGATTGGTGTATATAGACGGATAATAACATTAACAGGAGACGCAATTGGCTACTCTTCCATCTTTACGTCTTTGAGGACAAGCACAAGAGGAACATGATCACTTGCTCCCCATGCTTCGTGGCGAATATCACAAGAAACCACCTTGTCAAGCAGATCAGGCGTAATGACAAAGTAATCAAGACGCCAGCCTAGCAACTTATCACGACACGAAAACCGGTACGAGTAATATGTATAGTGACCCTTTGTGTCAGGGTGCAAGTGGCGCCAGGTATCAATAAGGCCTGGCAGACCATCACTTGAAGGAGTCAGTACCTTTGAAAAGTCAGTGCGTTCTTCAATTGTAAAGCCAGCAGATCTGAGAATGAGTTTAGACAATATCAATACCTAGATCCCTATGAAACCCACAAATCAAAGCTACCTTTCATTAGTTTTCGGACGAGCAAGATCATCAGCTGTGTGGGCCACATTTAGATCACTAAACAAGTCATAGTTCACTAATCAATACAGTCCTAGTGTATTGATTGAGTACCTACCCACACCAAATGACAGACTTTTTATCTTTCTGTAAATTTCTGATGTATTTCTCCATGTGGGTATTGAACACTCGACGTTCATCTAGAGACTTGAGTTTGTCGCCTGCATTAAGTACATAGCAAGCTATAATCACAAATGATGGGAACGAAAGCGTAATAACACGTCCGCGAGACTTGGCTTCATAGCCAGGCACTCCATAAGACACAGACAAGGGCTTGTACTTTGAAAAGATTGCAGTTCCTCCATAGCCTTTCTTGTCCTCATATGACCAGTAACGGTACTTGTAGACCTTGTCATTGACAGCAGTAGACACAGGAGAGTTTACTTTGGTCTCCTGTATGCACAGGATATCGGCATCCTCTGAATCAACATACTTGTTGAATCCTTTTTTGACGCTAGCATTCAGACTTGCTACATTATAAGAGGAGATCTTGATAGTGCCCTCGGGTTTCTCGGGAAAGTCGAATGTCTCTGGAAAGGTCTTGTTGTTTGGCAGAGAAGGATCCAGGGGTCCATTAGAGGCAACTTTGGCCTTCTTTTTTATATCAGGGCTCTCTTTTACTTCGTCCGATGTGTTGGCTCTCTTGACTCCCATTTTACGTGTATATAAGAGATAAAGTGTCAACTGAACGCGTTGAAGAGATCGATCCTGGAAACCAAAAGGTAGGATTGGTTTGTGACTGTATTTTAAATGATCTGGATACCACACATTCACCGCTCTTGTCCAAAAAGACATTCGTCCTGGCTTAGTCCATGGCCTAAAGAGCCTTTTATTTAAAGATCTCTTGATACCAGAGAGCGTATAGAGCATATATGAACAGTAAGACAACCTAGTCCTGGCCATTCTCTCTTCAATGCCCACAGACACACTTTCACACGTGACGGTGTCTCAATGACGTCGAATTTTTGTAGAGTGAAGCTCAACTTGAGATTTTTCTTTGATTCTTTAATTTCATATACACATCACAAATATAAAATAAACATGGCATCACGTCCACAGCCAAAACAACAGCGACCCACAAATCCTACAAGGCGTTACCGTGCTGGTCAGGTGCCTGAGAATTATGTCGATGACCTATCGGATTCTGAAGAGTCAGAAGAAGAGGAGCAGCAACCACAGCAGCAACCAAGAAGAGAGAGAAAAGAGAGACAGCAGCCCAGTGTTCAATTTGCACAGAAAGAAGTTGTGACAGGATTGAAGCAGATTGAAATATCAGAGAAGGATGTAGCATCGGATCGAAGACTTCGACGTTTACGACAGGCTCAAGAAGCAGCAGGAGGAGTAGAGCAAGATGATCAAGGTCGAAGAAGACGTAGACCTATAAATGATGAAGAAGAAGCAAAAAATGAAGAGGAAGATGATGAAGAAGAACAAGCCAGAGAACGACTTCGAATGAAACAAAAGGCACTCTCGCAACAAATTGAACGAGAAGAAGCTGAATCTATCAGAGCAAAGGCAGAGAATGAGGAATCAGAGGAATCAGAGGAAGAGGAAGAGGTTGGTTGGAATGGATTGAGATTATGAATTGAGTGCTTTTGTGTTTACCCATCAAATATATTCTAGAGCTCAAGTGAATATGAGACTGACAGTGAAGAAGAAACAATCAAGGCCATGCCTAAACCCATGTTTATACCGAGGTTTTGATATAAAGAAGATATTCTGGAAAACTATTTCCTAATCATATTTTACATTAGATCACACCGGGAGACAGTGAAACAACAAGAAAAATTGAAAAAGGAAGCAGAAGATAGAGAACGAAGATACCAACAAGAACTTGAGGAACGCAAGAAACAATCCCATGATTTATTAGCTGAAGAGCTGAAGCGTGAAAAAGAAGAAGGCAAGATTCATTTGTGTATATATATAATTGACTTTTCTGTGTATTAATCATATTTCGATATTGCTGTATATCAGATATGGACAAGGATATGACAGTCTATGAAGATGCAGTAGACGATACTGATGGTCTTGACGAAGAAGCTGAATTTGAGGCTTGGAAAGTGAGAGAATTGACACGTATAAAACGGGATAGAGAAGAACGTATTGCGTAAGTATTCTTGGCTGGTGTATTGAGAATCGACAATTCTAATGCTTATAAAAACATTAGTCGTGAGAAAGAGCAAGAGGAGCTAGAACGAAGACGTGCCCTTCCAGAATCCGAGAGATTGGAAGAAGATCTTGCGAGAGCAGCAGAGACTCGAGATAAAGAAAAAGGACAACATACATTTATGCAAAAGTATTACCACAAGGGTGCATTTTACCAGGTACATAATCATTTATGTTTGTAATCAGTAAGCCATTATTGACATTTGTATACACACATAAAAAAAATAGGATCCAGAAAGTGAAGTTCTTCAGCGTGATTATTCAGCACCCACTGTGGATGAAGTACGCAACAAGGAAATGTTACCCAAGGTTATGCAGGTCAAGAACTTTG
Source organism: Phycomyces nitens (assembly GCA_022702545.1). NCBI lineage: Eukaryota > Fungi > Mucoromycota > Mucoromycetes > Mucorales > Phycomycetaceae > Phycomyces > Phycomyces nitens. The sequence goes on from JAHRBC010000001.1 coordinate 2,186,104, forward strand.
GTTTAGCAGGTCGCACAAAGTGGACTCATTTGACAGCAGAGGATACTTCAAGTATGGATGATCCTTGGAACACTGGAAGTAATAAGAAGCAACGACGAGAGTAGGCTATAAAGTAGAATAATTGCATATTTCTGGTTTTACATGCCACTGGATACAACGAATAACATATTATAATATCCAGTACATCAACCAACTTATAGACAAGGACCATTCATACTCTGATTTAGATTCCTTTATTTTTAAATAACATGGTAAAAATGATTTATTGTATCGATAACCTTGGTCATAAAAGGCACTAGTTTACAGATATATCTTGGGATTATACACCAGACTACTCGTCAAAGAGAGCGCGTGTTTTTTTTTTACTTTTAAAAGTACAAAATCAAGAAAAGATTTTATTGTTCCCAAGTAATTATCCAAATACAACAAGTATCTTTTCTTCAGTATCCCAATGATTTGTTCTGCTTAAATATGAATATCTACATGAATTAAAAAGATATATTTTCGATTCTTTAATGAGTATAAAATCTAAAATGCTAAAAGTTTTTTGGGTATCATCGCTTTATAAAAGCCCAGGTATCAGGAATTAATCCAAGCAGACAAGGGGTAGGGTTTGGAGGATGATTTATTAAAGGCATTATTTAGTTGGCTTTTTTTTCTGCAATTAAGCTATACTGGTATTTGCATGCTGCATTGTAGGATGGATATGGGTCTAATTATAACTATTGATGATTGTGGCGAGTGTGCATACAAGAAAGGAAAGTCTAAACATAGTTACGATGAATTTGTCTTTTAGCTGATAGCCATTTTGGGAGTGTGGCGCAATGACGGTTAGGAACCAATCCTAACATTTGGCTAAAGGCTGTTGGAAATTGGATGTTTTATTTAAAGAACCATGGCTTGTTTTTCTTTAAGAAAAATATACGCTGAATTAATGAAATACATGGTATTTGGTATTTAGTTTAAAATGACTTCTTTAACATCCTAACATCTTGTTTATACTTGGCATCAAGCAGTTCAGTTTGATTGGCATGTGTTTGTGAATGTACTAGCCATAAGCTGCTTGAAAGACTGGCTTAATCAGTGACTATATCGAGTATAAGCCGTATAAAACCAATCCAGAGTGTTCATTTGAAGTTTGACAAGCTCATCTTTTTTTTCCTCTTTCACAGCCATGAACCTTTTAGTCTCTATAAACTCTTTTTCTTAATCTTTGGCTTGATGTTTCCATATCAATTAAATTACTTTATCGAGATATTGACAATGCTCTATTGGAAGGTGATAAACATTATTGCGAGAATTCAGCAAAAATACTCTTGGATTATCGTTATTCTTTGAAAAGGTTGCAATCTTTAGGCTATGTCAGACAATCTATCAATGACATATATATATATATATATATTTGACATGAATTATGGCTATAATATATTGTTTATACATGCAATTAAAGATTGCTTGTTTCGTGTCAATATCTCTATTTTTGATGAACATGGGAATTATACCCTTGGCTGTTTAAAATGCTCCTCGAGGATTCTTCTATTCTTTTTGGCTTCAATATGTATTCTACCTATAAAAGTACTGCGAACTTGAGTTTTAAATCTTCGTGAGCATTGTAATGGTTGTGACATGAAGGACAGCCAAAGCTTGACTTGGTCCCTGGATGTTCTGGTTTGGGGCTCTAACAGGAACGACTGATCCCAAACTCTTTGAATCTCAAAAATGAGGACACACAGCCTGTTGGAGCAGTGGTATATTGCTCTTGAATCTTGGTGAGAATATCTTGACAGGAGTGTTTTAGAGGTACCAAGGTACTGTGTAAAGCAACTCATAACCTAATATACGAATTGTTACAAAGTTCATTATTATTATCTTGGAGATTTGAAAGCTCAATCTCGGAGATATAAAAGGACAACTATTGGCTAGCATTGATCTGGAACAAAAGGCTAAATCTAAAAATTGAAAATATTATATCCAGGCTAGATAATTAGATGCTGATTGTCCTTCTAGGCAGCTTTATAAAAGACATGTATGTTTTTTCATCTACAATAATTAAAATTATAATTCTGGTACTGAATCCCCCTTTATTATCCTCTGTTGTACAGTCAAGTCATTCTTGCTTTCTAATGTGAATTTCCTGCTCCGAATTGGTGTGTCCTGACTGAGAATACAAGGAATACATCAACACACTTTCTTCCTCTTCTTCTTCTTATTCTTCTTACTCTTACTCTTACTCTTATATCTAATTCGAACCATCTTATGCAGCTGTGTGGAAAGTTTAATAAACCGATTCCACGTAAAGTAGTCATTTGCGGAGACGGTGCGTGCGGCAAAACATCACTTCTCAACGTATTCATGAGTGGATTATTCCCACATGTGAGTTCATTTCAAGTTTTATTCCCAAGCTAATAGATCTCTTGTATTGTAGAGCTATGAACCAACTGTTTTTGAGAATTATATCCAAGAGCTCACTATAGACGGTGAAGACGTTGAGTTATCAATGTGGGATACAGCAGGTAAAATAAACATGTGTAAATAAAAGCATCTTTTTTTTAAAAAAAAATCTCATTTTTCCTTGTCTTCATTAAAGGTCAAGAGGAGTTTGATCGCCTAAGAGCCCACTCGTACAAAAACACACATGTTATTATGCTGTGTTTTTCGATCGATAACCCAGACTCACTCGAGAATATCGCAAATCGCTGGCTGAATGAAATCCAACAACATTGTTCACAAGCAAAAATCGTACTTGTGGCCCTAAAGTGTGATTTAAGGGACATCAAGCCAGAATCGACTTCAGTCATGTATGATCAGGTTAGTTGAACACGCCACACGGTTAGTTATAAAGAGCGTGGGATCAGAGCATATTGACACATGCTGTGTATATATAAAAAAGGGCCTTGAGGTGGCACGTCGGATTAATGCAGTTCGATACCTCGAATGCTCGGCCAAACACAATAGAGGTGTACGTGAATGCTTTGAACAAGCTGCCAGAGTATCCCTGACAGGTAGAATCAGATATTGGCATGATTATATGTGAATTGACCAAAAATATTTTCGAATACGCCTAGTGAACAATGGGAAAAAGTCGCATCATTCAAGAACATGTATCATTACCTAATTTACTTCTAGTATAACCCGTTTGCTGTTATCTCTATCTCTATCTTTATATTATTACTGTCTATATTTTTATATTACTAATACAAACTCTTTGTAAAAATTGTATTATTCCTTGGATCAATTATCAAATGTGAATAAAGATCTAATACGTTTATATGTCTATTTAATAACCTTCTACACGCTCCTGGATCTTGAGCAAATCAGAAAAGATACCGTATGCAGTGACAGCAGCACCGGCACCAGCACCCTGGATAATAAGACCGTTGGGGAAGTACTCGGTGGTGAACTTGATGATGTTGTCACTACCCTGGAGAGAAGCAAAAGGATGGGAAGCAGGATACCTGTTGTTTTGAAATAAATAAATATCTATATCTATTTAAACCAGCTTTATCTTGTTACTTACTTGATCAGCTTGACACCACTCTTTCCACCCTTCATGTCAACCAGACCAACACAACGCAAGACCTGGTTCTCCTTCTTGGCCTCCTCATTCAACTTTTCAAAGTGACCGTCAAAGCTAGGCAACTGGGCCATGAATTCTTCGGCAGTAGCAACCTTTTGGAGAGGCTCAGGGACAATGTTCTGGATCTCGAGGGTAGACAGATCGAGATCAAGACCAGCAAGACGGCCACAGATGGTAACCTATATTTTTGGATAATATTTGTGTCAATTTCAATATAATGCATAATATTCTGTATTACACCAAACCATCCCATATGATAGATAGCACAGTACTAACCTTGCGAGCAACGTCCATGCCGTTGAGATCGTCTCTGGGATCAGGCTCAGTGTAACCAAGTTCCTTGGCGACCTTGACGATCTCAGAGAAGGGACGGGCAGCTCCAGTAGAAGACAGAGATGAAAAGTTGTTGAAGAGGTAGCTCAAGGTTCCAGAAAAGATGCCCTCGATAGAGATAACCTTGTCACCAGTTCTGACCAGATCGGTGAGAGTGGAAAGGACGGGCAGACCAGCGCCAACTGTGGACTCATGGAAAGCCAAAGGAGTCTTTCCACCCTTTCCAAGGTTAGCAGCAGAAGCCTGGATAGCACGGTAAAGAGAAAGATCGCCCGAGAAACCCTTTTTATTGGGAGTGACAACCGAGACGCCAGACTGCAACCACGAAGGATACAGCTTGGCCACAGCATCCGAAGCAGTGCAGTCAACAATGACAGCGTGTTCGGGGGACTTTGCGAGGTATGCAGCAAACGCGTCAAGCTGGGCAGTCTGTCCGTGAGTGAGAACATCCTGGGCGTTGGCGTAGGACAGAGGAGCATAGGAAGTGTCAGACAAGACCATCTTCTTGGAGGTAGTCATAGCGACGACCTTGAGGTGCTTGTTTGAGGTGGCCTTGAGCTGGGCTACCAACTCGGCACCAACGAGTCCAATGCCTACAATACCAATGTTGACCATGATGACTAGTACTTTTTAAATTAAAAAATTAAAGAACAACAACAATAAAAGATGGATTATAAGAGATTAAAAGTCATGTGACTATAGATTTGATGCATTGGCCAAAAACTCACAATTACTCAAAATGCACTGATTTTTTTTTGTTGAATTGATTCGGCCAGATTGATATTTAAACAGCCGACAATCGTCTTTTGGAAGCTTATAAATTATTGCTTGCCTTGATCTTTGCTTATATATAATAAAGACACCTTTTCCTTCAATAAAAAAAATCCAAAAAGAGATTTGTAGAATGGTAAAATATGTCCTTTTATACAGCTATATTGGATGGCTAACATTAATTGAGCTTCTTTTCCATGAAAACAAAAGATATTGTACAGGTCTATCACTGCAGTACTAAGCTCAATTTCCATCACTTGAAATAACTATAGTGCACCATATCTTAGGCACTTTTAAGTTTTGACCATTCGTTCAATTGGTACCAAGTGGACTTACGAAATACTGAGTAGAATAGCCAGGTGTTATGTAGACTATTTCTAAATCCAAAGTTGCTGTGGTATAAAAAGTGATTAGATTGAGTTTAGAGAATGAATATTGATATCATTAATGTCATCAAAAGCTCATTTTTCAAGTACTTGCCTCTGCAACAAGCATATCCATAGAATCCCAAACTAATTTTTAAAAAAAAGGCACAAGCTTTTTAATCTAACTTTAAGATTTTCATGGCTACTTGCCTCCTATCGCTTACCACCATATATTCTAGTAAGAAAGCAACGATCAAAGCCAAAATGGCTAATAATGGCTGCTAATGAAGTCAGGCCATGACATTATTTGATATTACTTGACAATAATAATAATAATGATAAAAGTCAATACCAAGGTTGTATCTCTAGCAACCAAGTTTGAACAAAATCACGCTTGATAGTTTGAGAGTATTGAAAAGGTTACAAAATTTCATTATTTTTGCACAACATGATATAAACATTAAAAAAATATTAATTTTAATAAAAGAAAAACGTTCATTTATTCAAAAAGTTTCTCTCTGGGCCACTCAGTTCAAGGTGCTGGCATGGACGATAAATGGCAAATATTAAGCTGAAAAAAAAGTGAATATGTATCTATTTACCATGCTCTTGCACTCGCTCCTGATCTAGATTATATTATGGTTTGTAAGAGGGGACACCATCAAACAAAAATTGGCATCTTGATTGGGGTATAAATCTACGCTAGTTGGTTACCTCTCCATATTTTAAGGTATTTTGGAGAGTTACTCAATATTGTTACCAAGATTGATGTAAATAAAAGTTATCAATCATGTTATTGTAGCTAGGAATTATTATTACCATTATTTTAAAAAACAAAACAAAAACAAACAATTATCACACTCTTTTTTTTTCAAGCATACATTATCATATGAATTGCCCAGAGAATCCAAAGTGTATATAAAGTCCTTTTTTAATAATTTAGAAAATGCTTCAATACATATAATTTCAAAGCTAGATACTATCTTGACTCTTGTTTGCATAGACAATATTTTCAGCCATTAAAATGATATAAAAGAGTGGGGTTTTGGGTCAAGTCGATTATTAGAAAGGATTTTCAATGTCTTTGGTAAGGTTGTATTTTATATAGTGTACATAAAGATACTCAAGATATCTTTAGTTTTATTGTCCTATAGATATCTATAACATATTTATGATCTGGACTCTCAAGTATATGTCTTTTTGTATAGAGATTTGATTTAGGCGTGTTTAGATTCAAGTGACACAAGAAGTCCATCTCGGCCCGGTAAATTGAAATAGTAAATGTTATGCCAAGGGATCTGCCACACCACATTCAAATGGTATCAATAGAAATATAGTCCAAATCCCAAAGACTAGATTGTAAAATGCTCAATATAAACATATATATCAATTTCAAAGGGTCCAGACATGGAAGATAAGAGTCCTTGGGTGCCAATGTAAATCTCCAAGAATATATGTACTGATATCTCACCCACATGCATACTTAAACATTCAAATCAAAAGGTCTCGATTTTGATTTGAATGGATTTTTATTACAATTTCCATTGTGTCAAAGATGTCTTTGAAGGGACAATTAGCATTTTAGCCATCTGATCAATATTTGTGCTGGCATTTATATCCATTGAAAACACTCTGACAATTCAACCATTCCTTGCAAGCATCTGAGCATAATTGTGTATTCTTGTCCCAAACAAAGGCTGCAATGATTTTCATGACAAAAAGGAAATTAAAATCAATCTTAGCAAGTGTTTGAGAATACTTTTCTTGGCTGGTAAGAATGATAAGCTGTCTTTCCAAAATGCTTTTAATATAAAACCCACCTTTCAAATGGTCTGGGCAGTAAGAACAAGATGGGATAAAGGGGCTTAATGACTGTTCTTGCCAGCCAGATGCCATCATACAATAGCTCTTGCAGATTGGAACCTCAAGATTACATTCTCACGTACAAAATATCGTACCACAAATATTTCCTTGTTTGTTCTTTTTTAAAAATGTAAGCTAAATAGAATCCCTGGCCCTTTTTATCATGATAAACAATGCGAAGGATTCTATAGGATAGCCAGATTCACAGAATTAGCTTATCCTGACCATTTTTCATCTTGGGGCCACAAGTTGTATGATTTGGATATTAGGCCTAATGTTCAAATAGTCAACTGGATATCTAACCTGTGCTGCAAGTAGCTGTGATGACAAATGAACAAAGCTGAACTATTTATTATTTAATTACCAATCTTAATATCTTGCAAAAGGCTCCCTAAAACCTTGTATTTGGTAGGCTATAGCTCAATATGATAAATAAATAGCAATATGCATGTGCGAGTATGCAAAAAGGTAAATACATTGGTTTTCATTCTTTCCTGCCAAAGTCTTTGGAAAAGGGACACAAAGTGTACTGGTAGGTCGGATAAGAAAAAAAAAAGGTCAAGATGAACCTTATTATATATTTCACCATACAGCAAAGGCTTTTTCGTGTGATACAAAAAAAAGCAATGAAGATGTTCAAGAATGGTTTGTCCTCGCCAAGTACAGATTGAATTTGTGATTTTAAATATCTATGCAGAATTGTCAAGAAATCAAAGAGAGAGAGAGAATCAAAAACGGTTTGGGTACACCCAAGATCGATGGGCGTAGCTTTATTTTGTATTTTGTATTTTCTTGTGTGCAGATTATCTAATAAGCTTTGAACAAGGAGTTGTATTCACTGTTTCAGAAATCCATTAATGATAATATTGTTATTATCTTGTCACTAAATACGAACAATGTCGTCAATACAAGTGTATCTGTGGCACTATTCTCACTCAAACCAGATTTCAATAGTATGCAACTCACACCTAGCCAAATATTTCCAAGGTAAATTAAATGACCATGATCCATGTCAAACGTCAAAATGCTCTTGAATTGGTCTTTAACCAAAGACCGGTATTGACTCTTGGATATCCAAACCATGCCACTCATAATCATAGTACTGGAGAGCTATCAATGATTGCCAAGATAATAAATAAAATTATTCTTGTACAATGTTGTACAAGTCACTCTGGACAAATCCAGTCTGCTACTATCCAAATCCATCCTCGTGTCTTGTATGGATCTAAAGTTATCTGTCCTTGGTATAAAGGTCGGGTATTTAATAAAAGTGTCGGGGAATACATGGATTTAAAGGGCGGACGTTCTAAATCTCAATGGGCGGGATTTATTGTTGATAATTGAAAAACAGTTTATTACAGTGGTTCTCGCTTGAGTTCACAAAATCCAGTTTTCGCAAGACGTTGATAAAATTTTCTCAAGACGCTTTATTTATTTACTAAAGACGTTCTTGACTATCAAGAAATACCTGACATCTCATCCACTCCTATAAAATGAATTGCCCATTTATTTTCGATTTAAAAAGTCTACTTTGTTACTCTAAATAACTCGTACAGTCCCAAATGACAGAAAATTATTAAGATACGTTGGTTAGTTCACAAGATGCTGTTATGTAGAGCTATGACGACCCCAATAACGAATTCAAGCTGACAAAACTTTTGGATTATCATCAGTTTGATAAAATTTATAGCAAGCTAAAGGAAGATACTGTTGAAACTGATTCTATTGAACCTTTAGACAATACAACAATCGTAGAAAAGAACAAACAAAATAAAAAAGACTGCTCATAAAACAACAAAACAAGTTTGTAGGCTTTATATTGACGGTTTTCTAAGATGGGTCAATCTAATAGTATGCTCAATTGCAACATAACTGGCTGCTAGAGCAAACATCAATTTAAGAGCAATTTAAAAGTAAATGGCCGAATTAGAAAGCAACCACGAAAAAAAAGGTTCCCTTCTTATCCAACAATAGAAACAAAGGTGATCGAAAATCAAAATTGAACAACGGGCACACTGAATTCAACTTGCATATAAGGCCAATAGGATGGTCTGAGAAGGCACGCCTGTGAACTTTGAAGTACCAATCCGAAGAGGAATCTCAGTTACAATCCTTGGATCTGTAACTGCAAAATGGTTATTGACATCTCCATGCATGAATTCAATGGGCCAAAGAAGAGAAAGACAGCCGGTTTGTCAAACACCAAAGTCAAGAATTTTCAAGCATAGGTGCAAGGATACTACATCATTATGGACAATGCGGCAAAACATAAGAGTCATTGAAGACATACATATATCTAGGATGGATCTTATTCATCTTTCTTAAATCCAATCGAGGGATGTTGGCCAAAAAAAAGGTCTTTCATAGTGATAAGCTGAACAAAAACAAAGGAGTAATTGAAGATAGAATAATTGAGTCATCTAAAAGAATTACAACAAGCAATCTTACAAACTATGCCAAACATTCTCTTACTTTATTTGATCGTTGTCTAAATGAAGAACGTGATCTTTCAATAACAATCATAATATAATAGCTATTGGTATTTTGCTTATACACTTGGCGTCTTGAGTAAATAAATAAAACGTCTTAATATTCAAGACTGGACATCTTACGAAAACTGAATTTTGCAAACCTAAAAAGAGAACCGCCGTATTTGTGAAGAATAATGGCTTTTCTAATTTGAGCTCAATTACATTTATTATGTCGTTTCTTGTCAGGAATCGATCTAGGCAAAAGCAAAAACAGAGAAAACAGGCAGAGAGTTTGAAGATAGATTCATTTAATAAAGATGTTTATTTGATCCTTCTACGATCAAGCTCTAGGGGCGTTTATATGAATATTTCTAGCTAATGTCTACTAAGATAATTATAATAATTGGTTCTATGGAGTGTCTTTACAAGGAAGGTAAGAGAATAATACTATTGGTTTAAAGGTGCGATGTCCGGATCCGGTTATGATTGGTCAATCAATTTTACCAATAGGGTGTTTCTTACATATGGTTTAAGTTGAATGAAATAGAATGACGAATCAATTTGAACTTACCTTGTATTTTACAATTGCTTTGCTGAATATGCATATCTTCTTGGTTTCAGCAGTAATCAATCTATCAACTTCATTTTCAATCGATTTTTCGAGAGTGTATAATGATTTTAAATGTTCTTTGACAACAGTGTATTGGTTTCCAAGGATAGATTTAGTTCCAGCATCTTGACGTGTTGTAATAAAGCAAACTAAATAAGATCATTTAGTAATTATGCTCAAGTCCCTTTTTCATACAATAGGCAACTTACTCATGTTTATAAAGGAAATCAACTCTTTGAGTATTTTCTCTCCACGTATTCAAATCGCTTTTAATTGAAAGAGCATTAAAACTGGGTCTGGTATTAAAGAAGTGGTCGATTTTGTCATTTTGCAAAGTAGCTGTAGAAGACGACTGATCATATGAAACATTCAAAAACCGGTAATGATAAATTCAATGTCTCACATATACCGTTTTCCAATGGACTTATAACCAACAAAGAATTGACAACTTCATTGTCTGCTTGGAGGTGTAGATTGCAATGTAACTTCCTTCTCTTATTGGCTAGTTGTGATATTTTGATCTTGGGACTTTTCGCTTTGGCCTATCGAGACAAAAAGGGAACGAGTTGGTCTTCAGAGTAAAGAAGTTAATCGTGTCAATTTTACACTTATTATCTCTCCATTTAAAGTAAACCAATCAACTTGATTTTTGTCCGTAATAAACTGTCAAATTAGCAACATTAATATGACTATATCATATAGTTTTTTTTTGCCTTTGGATCATATTACTTCTTAATGCTCTGGAAATGTCAAATTCAAAATGCTTCAATGGTTTATTCAGTTGTTTCCACGTCTTTGGTTGTCGAGACCATATAATTGATTACGCACTGTTTATTTTCATCAATAAACTTACCAAGTTTAATTTGATTCCTGGCTGAATCCTTGAGATGGGCTCGTATTATTTCCATAATAAAATCGTTTTGTTGATTATTCATGAAATTCGATTTTCTTACATTTTTTTTTGGTTTGTAGGGTGACGGGCCTCTGATTTATTGTGGGCATCTTATAAAATGAGATGGAAACCACTGAATTTGTTTTTGGCTTTTCTAGTTTTCTATGTTTTTGTGGGTTTTAAATTATTAGGAAGGAATGCAACTATGATGGGATGTCGAGAGATAATTCTGCTTGAATGCGCAAAACTGCGAGAGAGACAGAGAGAATAGCAGAAGACTGAAACGGAGAGTTGTCGAATACAGCGGCCCAGTGGTGGCGCCAGGTAGCCTGGAGAGTGCAGCTGATAACGCAGGCAGAGGGAATGGAGGTGTTGAGAGATGCTGGGAAGCGTCGATCTTCTTACAATTTTAATAGTCTAATAAAAAAATAAGACTGATGTCAGAAATAATTACGTTTCTTTTTTCTAACAGTTTAAAATAATAATAGTTTATGCAGCTTTCTTTATGTAATATTTTATACATGAAAGATGATTACAAAGCGGTTTGCTTTTAGCACATCGCTTCGGTATTCCTTCGCCCTGTCATTTCTTTTGAAGTGAAGATGTCTATGAGAAACTTCTTTACTAAAATCTTGATGGATGCCTCAATTATATTGACATTTTAATGGCAGCAGCTGCTTTGAGGTAAAAAGCTAGTTTTACAGCTTCATATGTAAACTATACTTGCATAGGCCACCTATTATTCACAAATGACATACACTATATTTTATTATCTTCGTTAAACTTGGCAATGACACTGATTAATCCAGTTAATCAATTACACAATACTTATTAGCGAGACATATTTTACGTTGATATACTTATATGATACTCAAACCGTAGTATACTTTGTAAATACCACACATATTCAATTCAGGCGCTTTATTTGCTTGCATAGCATCTATTGATATATGTAATATTATAGAGAGCACAATGAGACAACTATTAGTAATACGAAAAGATGCGCATATAGGCGACAGCTACTATACCTATGAAGGAGAAAAACAGCTACAGTCACGAGAGGGTTCTTTGATATAACTGCATAAATCCAAACATTGCAACTGCGTGCAGGGAACTAATTATTAAGATATTCTGTGCTAAATCTCTTTCCAAACTTTGATACCTTTCAATACATATATGGTAACATTTGCAAGGGTTCTTGTTACTACAAGAAGAGCTTTATTAGTTACTACATTATAGCAATTGTTTGGTAATACCATTAATTGAAATCAGCATTCTCTTATCTTAGACATATCGACCGTTATACGATATTCTCTTTTCCCGCCTGACAGGTGAATGAATTATTCTTCACAAATACGGCGGTTCTCTTTTTAGGTTTGCAAAATTCAGTTTTCGTAAGATGTCCAGTCTTGAATATTAAGACGTTTTATTTATTTACTCAAGACGCCAAGTGTATAAGCAAAATACCAATAGCTATTATATTATGATTGTTATTGAAAGATCACGTTCTTCATTTAGACAACGATCAAATAAAGTAAGAGAATGTTTGGCATAGTTTGTAAGATTGCTTGTTGTAATTCTTTTAGATGACTCAATTATTCTATCTTCAATTACTCCTTTGTTTTTGTTCAGCTTATCACTATGAAAGACCTTTTTTTTTGGCCAACATCCCTCGATTGGATTTAAGAAAGATGAATAAGATCCATCCTAGATATATGTATGTCTTCAATGACTCTTATGTTTTGCCGCATTGTCCATAATGATGTAGTATCCTTGCACCTATGCTTGAAAATTCTTGACTTTGGTGTTTGACAAACCGGCTGTCTTTCTCTTCTTTGGCCCATTGAATTCATGCATGGAGATGTCAATAACCATTTTGCAGTTACAGATCCAAGGATTGTAACTGAGATTCCTCTTCGGATTGGTACTTCAAAGTTCACAGGCGTGCCTTCTCAGACCATCCTATTGGCCTTATATGCAAGTTGAATTCAGTGTGCCCGTTGTTCAATTTTGATTTTCGATCACCTTTGTTTCTATTGTTGGATAAGAAGGGAACCTTTTTTTTTCGTGGTTGCTTTCTAATTCGGCCATTTACTTTTAAATTGCTCTTAAATTGATGTTTGCTCTAGCAGCCAGTTATGTTGCAATTGAGCATACTATTAGATTGACCCATCTTAGAAAACCGTCAATATAAAGCCTACAAACTTGTTTTGTTGTTTTATGAGCAGTCTTTTTTATTTTGTTTGTTCTTTTCTACGATTGTTGTATTGTCTAAAGGTTCAATAGAATCAGTTTCAACAGTATCTTCCTTTAGCTTGCTATAAATTTTATCAAACTGATGATAATCCAAAAGTTTTGTCAGCTTGAATTCGTTATTGGGGTCGTCATAGCTCTACATAACAGCATCTTGTGAACCAACCAACGTATCTTAATAATTTTCTGTCATTTGGGACTGTACGAGTTATTTAGAGTAACAAAGTAGACTTTTTAAATCGAAAATAAATGGGCAATTCATTTTATAGGAGTGGATGAGGTGTCAGGTATTTCTTGATAGTCAAGAACGTCTTTAGTAAATAAATAAAGCGTGTTGAGAAAATTTTATCAACGTCTTGCGAAAACTGGATTTTGTGAACTCAAGCGAGAACCACTGTAATAAACTGTTTTTCAATTATCAACAATAAACCCCGCCCATTGAGATTTAGAACGTCCGCCCTTTGAATCCATGTATTCCCCGACACTTTTATTAAACACCCGCCATTTGGCGTTACTTTTACACTGTAAATTCCTTTTTGATTTATTATTGCCAATTGTCGCCTGGTAAGACTGCCTGAACACAAGCATTTCTTTTTTGTAGCTCCCTGTACTTTCTATAGTTTTGTGGAAATTAAAGACTCGAGTCTTTTTTTTTATAGATTTTATTTTCTGTGAATTCAAAGACGAGCCCAAATCCACCCAGTTAACCAGGAAGATGGCTTTGGGGTATAAATAGGCCCATCGCTTGTATCCACTGGTTTGCATTCCTCTAGTCTACCCATGGCTGGATCGTAGGGCTCCTCGTCTGACTGGAGCTGGATTACGGTGACAGTTATGTCATCACGGTAATTGCGAGAAGGCGTACGGGTCAGTCGCTTGGAGAGCTCAAGAGTTGGGTCAGTAACAGGCTGTCTAGCCCCAACGTTCTTGTAAACTGCATCAACCAAGAGGGCCTGTCTAATCATGTGGGTGGCAGGGTTTGCATCAGGGCCCTTTGTAGAGATGAGTTTGGCAGCAACCTGATCACCATCTGAGCTTCGAACATTATCCCAACTGAGCTCATCCCACAACCCATCGGTACCCAGGATAATGTACTTGTCTTGTGGAGTAAGTTTATGGTGGGAAACCAGTGGTTTAGAGGACAGATAAGGAGGTGTGTGATAATGGACAACAATGCGATGGTGGTAACGGGCAAAGGTACGATAGATATCATATGGGATAAAAGGCAGGACCTTCATCTGGTAGGGAACAGGGACCTTGTACATGATGTCGCCAAATGCTGCAAACATATCTTTAGTGATTATATCTAGAGATTTGGTACCTACATCCTCCAACTGCAATCAGGCCAAAGATGCGCTTTCTCTTGACAATGTCATCAGCTTCATTTGGAGGGTGTTGGGAGATCATGTATGCCTTCCAGTCTGGATGAGCAGGCGACTGTTCCTCAACCAGTCTGCGGCCAGTCCAGGAACCATCTAGCTCTTTTCTGACAACTAGAAAACAGGTTGAGTGGTTATTACTAGACAGACATTATGGTCTGTAGCTTACCTACGACGCGTGAATCTCCAGTATTGGCAGCATAGAGATCATCTCCATCTAGGTAGACTGCACATGCACATGAGCCAGTGATGGCTTCCCGAATGTACTTTTCAGCCGCAGCAGGGTTGGGATGGCGGCGGACGGCATCCTGAATGTCATTTTCTTTGGCACGGTTGAGGTTCTTTGGAAACAGGTCATAGAACCGCTGCTGGATATCGGCGTCAAGGGTAACAAACGCTTGACTGATTGTGGACTCCACAGCCTCGGGGGTTTGTGGTTTGTCAGAATCAAGCTGACGAGCGACATACTTTGGGAGCTGGGTCTTTATCATTCTTGAGCAGTCTGGACCAATGTGGCCTATATGAAAGTCTTGATGGTTAACTAAAAATGGTTGGTTTCTAAAGAGACTGACCATCATAGACACCGGCAATCAAACCCTGGGAGCCAACTAGATTGACACTATAGTTGTCTTCTACAGGGTTGTTTGATGCTACCTGGCTGGTGTATACAGCCTTGACGCGGTCGAGGGGAGTCCGAGTGACGGACTGGTCCGCTCTGAGACGCTGGTCGATGGCTTCGGGAGACAGGAGAGTGAATGGACGATTGTCTCTGTACTGTGGTTGTGCAGGAATGGCCTGTTGACTTTTCAACATCTGCTGCTGCTTTTGTTCAAAGGCATCTTGCTGTTGTCTATAGACGATGTAGCCTACACCCGAAAGACCGATTCCGGTGATTGTGGTGACAGCAGCACGGATTGGAATTGGCATTAGATGTAAAAGGACCTTTGGAAGGTGGCCCTTTTTTGGACACCAAAGGAGTTCTTTATTTTTCTAGCTCCCCCCAATTGTTTGTTTGTGTGCTGGAGGATTAGAGCGGAGACTAAGCCACAGACAATATTCAGTTTTTGTAGGTTGGTATTTAATGGGTGGATCAATTGAAGGATCGAGAAGGACGAGTAATTCGTTGCTAGGCTACTGGTATCCATGGAAAATGACAGTGATGTGTGGGAATTGACAAGACGATTTGTGTTTCAAAATATTATATATTGGATATTATAAATGGCATAGTTACTTGGTGAATAAGAATAAAATAAGAATGTAAAGCAAGGTCTCCTGATTTCTGTGCTCCAATAGAGATTTATTTACATTGCCTAGAGTGAGGGTACACAGTGAATGCAGAATGTGATTGGACCATGGTAGCCATTGCTGCTGTAGAGAAAGACAACAATGTGTACAGACCATTTTATATAATAATAATTTATATTACTGTATGATAGTAGTAGTAATAATACTAATACTACTAATAGAAATAATAACAAACCTGCCTATCAAAATCAATGCATGAATATAGCAGCAGTCGAATTACATTATTCTTAATGTGATCTCAAAGACTGGCCTTTTACGTGTACAAGTGACGTCATTGCAATGCACAATATGTTTCTGATGCCACAATGTTGAATTGATGAATTTGAGGCAAGTAAAGAGGCTTCGGAGTAGACTGGTCGGATAAGATCAAATTTATACCGAAACTTTATTCGGTCACAAATGATGGGAACGATTCGATACAGGGCGGATCACCAACAGATGGCCTTTGATTGCCCATTGTCTGATTGAATTGGCAGCGTAGAAACAGAGAGATTAACGAGCAATTCCAGACGCCAACCTGCATTTTTTTTTAAAAAAAAATAAATATAAATAAATAAATAAATAAATTATAGTCATTTAATAACTTGAAACTTTTTTTTTTGTTTTGGGTTGCCTAGTTACCATTTTGGTTTAAGCTCAAACTGTCACTGCTTTTTTCTTCATTTGTTGCCCTTCCTTCTTTCTCTCCTTCTTCTTTTCTTTTCTTTTTGTAATTCTCTTTTTTTTATTTTTATTATTTTTATTATTTTTTATTTTTATTATTATTTTAATATTTATTGATTTCGATTCTCATTTCTATATATTATTATTATCATTTCATTTATTATTTTTCCCCTGCCAGACTCCAAATATCGATATTCTATTCAAACAGCCTCTTTTGATCATTAGGATGAAATCACCATTGTAAGCCAAAGGGATATCTATATACTCTTTTTATTACTTGTCCAACGATACACCATGTCTTGACAATTCTTTAATGGTTTGCTTAGACAGGACTCCCAATCAAACGGATCCACCGGTTCCAGTGCCCGCACCACAAGAGTCACCAAGCCAACCCCTGTTAAAAAGACATTCCGTGTTGCCCTCAAATCCCACTCTTCTTCTCCTGCGGACATTCCCAAGAATCATCCATCCGTCCATCATGACGTGAGTCCACTTGCGGCCAAGCTCAGACAACGCTTGTCAGCGGCAATGGCCACACTAGCCGTTCCCAGCCCAACACACGTCACATCTCCGCACGCCAAACCATCCTTCCCCCACGCCTCGCCGTCTCCTGCCCACCTGTCGCCCGCTGATTGGCCCAATCCTCCCAGGTTGCGCAATCTGCGTCTGCTCAAAGACTACCTGGCACTCGTTGCCATGGAGGGTTACCAGGTTGACATGGAGCCAGACGCCATCCAAATCACCGTCTCAGATCAAAGTCACGCCATGTCCACCCACCAAGCCATCGGCCATCAGGGCGCAGTCTGGATCGAAGCACTTGTACATGCACCGTCGGAAATGGAGAGTCAACTAAAACCCACCCACAAAGGTAAATAGGGCTGCAGTCTGAATTGTCCATATTAACCTGTCTTTCTTTATAGAGCCTTTACCTTTTACGGTAAGCCGAGGGCTCGATCGCCGCCGTCCAGGTCGACCGTCGAAACTCAAATGTGTCTTGTACGACCAAGAACTTGGCCCTGTCAAGAAACCAGACGAAAGATTGCGGACAAAGCGCCACCAGCGACCAACCCGCAAGGCACTCGACTGGACCGAGGAATTGAAGCGAAAAAAGAAGCCGGCCACAGAGCCCAGTTTGGTCCAATGCATCTGCAACACCCCCCACGAAGAGTTTGGCTCAATGGTCCAGTGCGACGATTGCTCGTCCTGGCTCCATGTCGACTGTCTTGCTCTCAATGGCACTGAACTCGAGGAGACCTTCCGCTGTCCGTCATGCTACATGTCCCTGGGGGCAGGCAAGACGGCCAAGCTCCTCAGTGCAGTCACCTGGCGCTATGTCGCCCAGTGGAAGAGCCGGCGTCTGGCAGCAGCCATGCATTGCGATTCAGGCAGCGACGACGACGACGACATGCCAAACAGACCAAAAACCAACGAAGCCCATCCGTCTCTCTCACTCTCCACCCTTCTTCCACCCGCTCTTGTTCCGGACCGGCTGGCTATCTCGCCCGAATGTCCAGTCTCGAGTCCAGCCCACAGCGAAGACACCGAGAGCCCCAGCGAGGCCAGCACTCCCGACCACGGCTATGGGTTTGATTGCTTTGACACCGAAGACCCCCACAATGTTGGGTATTTTGGCCACGGATACTTTGGACAGGCAGATCCAATCAAGGAAGACCTCCTTGGCGCCCTAGCCAGTGACGTGTTTCTCTGTGAGAATATGTAGGTTATATTAACGCTTTTGGTATTATTATTTCTGTTGCTAACCTAACCAACAGTGACAATGCCATGAGCCCTGTTAGCCCTACAACCATGGACTTTGCGCCTGATATTCCACCGTCCTACATCTGCTCCCAGTACCTCTCTGAAATGTCGACCATTGAAGACCTCTAAGTGGCATCCCAAAAAAACCCAACCAAAAAAAAAAGCAAAAAAGTTGAAAACCAACAAAATACATCATATACATCTCTTACATCCCCCCCTTTTTTTCTTTATTTTTTATTTTGAAAAAACTGTAAATATTCTAAACCCAATATCTTTCTCTTCTTCTTCTTTCTATTGTACCATAATTCTATTCTTTATAATTATTTCTTGCATCTATCATTCTACACTGTGTGGACAAAGATTAAAAATTACAAAAATACAAAAATACCAAAAAAATGGGTTTAATTTCTAGAAATCACAAAAACTGTTGTTATTGATTGCCAGAGAATGTCATGCAGGCAATACACAATGTGCTCCATAAATCTCAATTCCAATTGTAAGCAACAGCCAAGCACAATAACAAACCACTCTACAGATCCATTGGAATGTAGAACAATTGCAGAGATTTACATTGGCACATGATTGGAATCTTAATTTCCTTGATGTTTCACGTGATTTTTAATAAGAGCCATCTCTGGTTTTCAAAACGCGCACCTGTTTTCAGCCTAGGCACTTTCTCTCTTTCTTTCTTTCTTTCTCTCTTTCTTTATTTTTAACAATGTCTGCAAACTCAAACCCCTTGGCAATCGCAAAACTCCTCGGCCCATCAAACCCCACACTCGACCATTTGATCCGGTTCCTCAATTCTGTCCGGGGCACAGACAAAGTGCTCATGGTACGCCGTCTTTCTTGGTCAACAGCCCTCTAACTTTCCTTTAGTTTGTCCAATACTGGTCAAAGGTGCTCATCTGGTGGATTCAGTACCGCTCTCCTGCCCTCAAGACAGCTACTGGGGCACTCACTCTTGTAAACCGAATCCAGAACCTCGCCTCACCTGTCAGCGACTTCAGAATCCTCCTCCGTTACTATGGACTCCTGCCCCTGGTCCAGTATATGAACTACATTGAGTATAATCCTCCTGCCAGCCCTGTAGCCCTGTCAATCGAGCGTCTCCAGAACTGGTGCAATGTCATTTACTATCCCCTCGAGCACATTTACTGGCTCGGTGCCCACCAGATCATTCCTCTCTCCCAGAAAAAGACAGACTTTATCGGCATGTGGAGCTGCAGATTCTGGGCAGCCTATGTTGTGCTCGAGTATGGTCGTCTTGCTGACCAGTACCAGGGTCTCAAGGGCCGTGAGACCGGTCTCTTGAAGCGCATGAAGGCTGGAGACATTGAGGCTGATGAGGATCCAGAGGCAGAGATGGCCAGCATTAAGGCCGAGAGAAACTCCATGTTGATCAATGCTTGTATCAATACCGGGTAAATAACGACTGTGTGAATTGGGATTGTCAGCTTTTTTGTGACTAACAATTGTGACTATCTTTAGTTATCTTCCCCTGACTGTTCACTGGTCATTGGAGAAATCAAGCTTCCCCGATGTATTGGTTGGTGTCTTTGGTGGTGCTGCCTCCATCTTCCAGATCTATTCTGCATGGAAGGCCACTGCATAGGTCAGAGTAGTACACAAGTTGTAGAATGGAGATCTAGAGTGTATTCTATCAATGTATAAACATCATTCGGAAAATGTACTAGTAAAAAAATATATATAGCTTGCCATTGCATTATACATGATGCTTCTATATTCTGTCTTTAAATGTGGGTTTGATATTGATCTCTAGATGCCAAGCCCAGCTTATATATATATACATATACACACACATATATATAGGGCCATTGGTAATAAATATTTGCAAAAGACATGTATAATTTAGTAATACATTGCTACAAAGATCAAACAGGCTATTGTGTTCTCCATTTGAGTCTTGGAGATGGTTTATTATCTGATTACAGAATTACTGCAATTCAGCTCATTAATGCAAAATAGGCTTATTGGTTGTCAAGCCATATCCTGAAATAGCCAATCAGAATCCATCCTATTAAAAAGGCTAACCTCCGACTGGCCAACCTGTTTGAATCCAATTAATTCATTCTTGTCTTTATCAGATCAAGAATGATTTTTATCCAATATGAATAATACCAATATATTAATTAAAAAAAATCCCATTGGTCGGTTCAGCCTCCCCTTCTTTTTTTTAAAAAAATAATAATATAAAATATATATATAAATATAAATATATCTAAAATGGTCACACGTCTCAATTATCAAAGTGTAGAATAAATCTACGTCACTCTTTTAGATTCTCCCCCAAAAAAAAGCATGACGTAGAGCGATAGGTTGGTATCTGGTACCTCTAATTTAAAAGAACCGACAAGAAAGTTTCAAGGCCCATACGCACAAAAATAGGTCGAGGGACAAAAAGGGCTACACACAGAAATACCAATCCTATTTCTTTTTTTGTATCTTTCTCTTCTTTCTTTCCCAGATATTTAGAAATCAGAATGGATGACATGATGGGAGAATCCGGCGAAGGCCCAGCCTACAACCTGTTTGTCCAAAAGTCTGCCTTTGAGAGAGTAAGCATGACTAGATGAGCAAGATGTCGTGTATAGTCAAAATGTCCCTTTTTTATTTGAATATATCTTTTGAAAAAAAAAAGGGCTCAAGAGGTTTGGGAATGGATTCAATAAAAATGGAATCTTTGTTTGGTGTGCTAATCCACATTTGAAGAAATGGCAACAACTCTTGGATAGATCAACACCCTACGTCTATCAACGCTGGACTGGAACAGGCATCTTGTTGAGTTTGTTCATGTTGCGCATTGTCCTTGCAGAGGGATGGTATATTATCTGGTAAGCAACAATAATGCCGGATATCTTGAGTAGGGTTGCTAATACAAAGGAATGTGTTATATTTCATTAATCCTAGTTATGCTCTCGGTAAATACCAACGGCTTTAATTTATGGCTTATTGAGATACTATGCAAAAAGGGGGGCAAAGGGATTAATGGCCATGTAATTTGGTATCTGACTGACGCCTATCATGTGTATAGGTATCTATCTGCTTAACATGTTCCTTGCCTTCCTGACACCAAAGATCACACCCTCAATGGAGATGGACAACCAGGAGACAGAGATGGAAGAAGGACCTTCCTTGCCATCAAAAGCAGACGAAGAGTTCAAGCCCTTTATAAGAAGACTTCCAGAATTCAAGTTTTGGTAAGCTGGCCTAAAGATGAAAAGAGGCAATTTGGCAAATATGTCTTAATCTCTCATGTGTGTAAATAGGCATGCAGTCACTCAAGCAACCGTTATTGCACTGGCCTGCAGTTTCTTCCGTATCTTTGACGTTCCTGTATTCTGGCCCATTCTGTTGGTCTACTTTATTATCCTGTTTGGAATCACAATGAGAAGACAGATCAAACATATGATCAAGTACAAGTACATTCCCTTTGACCTCAACAAGAAGAGCTACACTGGAGGTGGTAAAGGCAAATAAAGAACATCTACATCTTAAACATCGTATCTAGCGAATAAATCATAATAAATGTATTTTTAAAAAAAATATATAATAATAATAATAGTTTACTTTTTTTTTATTCTTCTGCTTCAAACAGGTCAATGTCTTGTTTCAAGATCTCTGATAGTTCTTCATTAAACAACTCATTCAAAGTATGGTTATCGCGAGGATAGAACCACTTTCCAGACTTTAGGTCATAATCAAACCTCTTTGGTCCACTATAGAGATATTCTCATGTCAATCAATGGTTTTATATATATATATATATGTTGGTTGGTACCTTTTGGGAGAAGAGAACCAGATCTGACGGTTCGGAGGCTGCTTATTCAACACGTATGTACCATGCTCACCAAGCTTCAAGGTCATTACGCCTTGCTGTGATTTCCATAATCAATTCCGTGTCTTTTTATTGTGTTTACTTACAGAATACTCGATATCATATTCATCCATGTCAATCTCATCACCAATAGTCTCTAATCGTTCGACCATTGAATCAAATGTCTTGTCTGCTACTTTGTGGTAATCTTCAGGGGTCAGATCGCTTATTGTAAAAATAGATTAGCTGATTGGAATCATTAATGATCAAGCAACTCACGCAATGTGATATTGTGTGCTGTATCTCTGAACAGGTGTAAATAATTGGGTGGGGCGAATGGGTGCAATAAGAGGGCTGCCAACCCTCAGGTGTCTCTTGGCCACTCCAGATAGTGTCTGGCGAGTGGCATTTGCAAGTACTATACGCGAAGTGATTCGTGCGGCAAACATTCCAAGACAACAATAAATATTATTATTATTGTGTTTTTCTACCACCCACCTACAACACATATACACACATATATTACTTTGGCATGTGTTTAGTACTCCGACATTTTGTATTTTAATTTAATTTATTTTGTAGACTTTGGACTATAAAGAAGTATCGTCTTTGGGAACCAGTTTTTGCAGGTATACCCATAGAATCAAGAGTAAATATATATATAAATATATATAAAGCCTACTGCTTTGGAATAGACAAAAGGTTAGTAATCTTGTACTCTGGCCTGACAGCACTTGATATACCGGTCTTTATCTTTGATATTTAGCAAAGACAGTCAATACCATAACAAACTCAATTGCGCCATTGATAAATGTCAGCTCTGATTATTTTAAATTCTATTTGAAATCATACCATTGATCTCTTTCTTTTAAAAAAAAAGTTTCTTGTCCTTTTCACGATTGTATATCACTCTCACTAAAGTACAAAGACGTTGAGACAATATAGGTTTATTGGCTGCTAAAACCGGTTTATTTGAATATTTATCTAGCCACAATAAATTTTTTACCATTATGCCCGAGTCCTCGGTCAATGTCAAGAAGCTACAGCCGTACAGAAAAGACCAAAGATCCTCTATAGACCCTAGAGAAATCATGCAAAAACTGACAAAAGTCCAGGAATACTTGACTAGCATAAGTATGGATATCAAGGAAATATACCATGAGATACCTACTCAGGAGCCAGGCATAATTACCATGAGCAATGACTTGCGTACCCGAAAGGCATGGGGATTCGATATGGAAACATACCTGATCAACTCTCATTTTAATCTTTCTCAGGGTAAATCTGCTGTTATCCCTTACTTGGATTCTCACTATAGACTCTGGTATCGAGTATACAGGGCTACTTGTCATCCCAGTACAATTCACCAACTTATTTATGATATAGTACATCAGTGTATCTATCAATCATTGAATTGAATTAAAGCTTGCTTAGTATTTTAATCCACAGGACCAATGATACACATATCCGATTAATATCATTATGTATTTTTTTATCATTCTACAACTCTATCAAATAATACTCTATTTTTTAAAGATTTGGCCATTGTCCAGTAAAGGATAAGAAACAATAGGTTCAATTGCAGACAGTGTCTATGCCGCTCTAACCATACAAGAGTTTGTTTGTTTTTTTAGAAAAAGAATACGCGTATTAGATTTTATATTTGGATTTGGTATATACGGTTTAACTTGGCTAGAACATTTTCATTGATTTTATTCATCTAAATATCTAAAGAGGTTTAATTACTTGTATAAAAATGCACATTTCATGTTGACATTTTTTTTAACGAGAATACCTACCTCTTGTCGAATATATATATAAAAGTACTCTAACAAAATAGATCCCAAGAGTCTATTGTTGGTTCATAAATCAATGGTATATTGTATTATATTAAAGAAAACTATATCTTTTCTTTTTGGTTAATCATTCAGGCAAAGTAAATGTATAGTAAATAAGTATAGAAATCATAAAATACATTTGCTAAATCTCATTCGATACCTCAGTAACCAATATTTCTTGGCAATGACTTTGAGGAAAATACATTTAATATACAAAAATACTTATTTAGAAAACAGGTTTATCGAACGTTTGGGTACTTGTAATTTTTATTGTCTTGTCAATTTTGTTTAAAATTATTTTCTGTCGATATCTTTGGTACCTAATATGTTTACAAACAGAAAAACTTTCAGTATATAAAATCTTCTAGAAAAATCTTTAGGCACCAAGATACAGTAAATGGCCAGCTAATATATCTATATAAATATATATATATTTAAAAGATAGAAATAACCGCGTGTATGAGTGGCTATTATCCGAGTAGAATGCATATATAAACATATTGTTTTATATAACTAATATTCTATAAATAATTGCGTCATATTAAATCTCTTAAAATATTATATTTTCTATAAAAAACCCTAGAGATTTTCATAATTAAATTTCTATGTATATATATACATGCATATTATTTGAGCTTGTTAAAAAATCTCTTTGCTACATGATTCCAAATACCCAGATGGATCAATCTATTCCAGATCACCTCAATTTTTCCCATAGTCGCCGTACACAGGCCAACGATGATATCTTTAGGCTTTTGGAGAAATTGAACACATCAGTGGATTTTCTCACTCGACAAAACAGAAATATCTTGACCATACTGGAAAGCAGGGACCTTATTTCTCATAAGAATGCCACTGAGAATCATTCTCAGAATAAAGAAGTCGGACCACCAACAGTCATTGCTCTCTCAGATCCACCACCTACCATAAAGGCCTGGGCATGCGATATGGAGCGGTACCTACTGTTTCATGGCTATTCTGTCGAACAGAGTCTCTTGATCATACCAAACTATATGCACATTTGCTACAAAATTTGGTTTTATGATTATTGCAGAGATAATTCCCCAGTTACAATTCACCAGGTTGTCTCGGACATTATAAAAGTAATCTTTGAGAATGTCATAGTAGATGAAGACTAGGAAGAAATACGAGTTTTGCTCTTTTGCATTGCAAACAAAAATTCATAAATAAATCCTACATTAATGTCTGGAGAGCCTCTAATGTCAAATAATTAGATCTTGTCAAATAAATGTTTTGGGATACTCATACATCACCGGCGTTTGATTGAACTGCTACGGTAGAAACAACCATATCAACAATGCTCTATCAAACGGCGTCATGGTGACTTTAAAGAGAGAGAAAATATACACTTGCCCATATTAAAGCAAATATTTTGGTATATATTTTCAGAGTACAGGTGACAGACCAAAAAAAAAGTGTTTTTTTTTATGAAATACACCAAATTTTTATGGTTTTATGTATTAAAAGTTTAGCATTTTCTGCTCTATCGATACAAAAAACGTTCTCCAAGTATTGTACAAGGCTTCATTTTGGTTCCAAAGAGAATATATTAATAGCTAAATAAACGAGATCATATTCATTGCTTATGTGTCAAGCTTATTAATAAATCCAAATGTAGTCTAAATACATTTATATTTATTATTATTTTAAAGAGTAGAATATATCATTTTATATATTCATTCTATGTTGTTGTTAAATGACAAGAGGTCCTTGGAAATGCCTTTGTGTTATCTTGGACCCTTTATTGATAGCAAGACATGGCTGTATTTTAGTAAAGAGCCTCGTTTTTTAACAAGATATACAGGTAATTTATCAAAATGATGGTTGACATTTGAAATGTTTGTATTAATCCATATATATATATAAGCTAGATCATGTGCATGTGTCTAGAGTCCTGCTTGATACTATATCAGTCAATTGATAAGTTGGTATTGCCAAAGGCGACTAGAAAGAAATCATCCTATCTTGGTTTATACCATATTTAAAAAATATGTATAATTCTTTGGGTCCATTAGTTGATAATTATTAATTGTCTAGATTTCTTGGTCCTAAAATTTATATATACAAATTTTCCAACCATCATGTTTTATTTATTTATTTAGTTGCTTTAGTATAGATCTACAGAACAAGACCACTAGTCATCGTTTGGAATAAACACTTACAACAATCAAAAAGGCCATGTTTTTTTTACTAGACAGGACCTTGGTATCTAATTTCGCAAGACTCGACTGCATACAACAGTTTGGTATAGTATTGAAATATTTTATTATCAAATGAATAACAGGTTTATATGTTTTTATATTCATTTTTTTACTGGAGGGGAAAACTTGCTTTCAATACTAGACCAGACTTTCCAGTAATTCTCCTGTACTTTTCCACAAGTCTTCATGCCCCATGGTGTGATGGATAGCATATAGTATGTCTCAAACATAAAGGTTTGGGTATTACTTCCCATGTACATTGGTTTGAGCTCACTCTTGGAAGCCATATTGAATACGTTGGCATCTGGACCTGTTGGATGTGATTAATTTATATAGTCACGTAGCTTTGATCTCGATAATATCTACTGATGGTAGCTAGCTTTGGACTTACCATGAGGAGTCATGATACTATGGAGGGAGCCTCCGCCTGGAAGGAATCCATCCGACTTTCCATCATAATCACCGGCAATCAGACCCATAAACTCTGACATGCAGTTACGGTGAAAGTAAGGAGGACGAAACTAAGTATATCTTTTTTAGTTGGTTGCATAATCAGATCATTATAGTATCCTAGTTTACTTGCCGTGTTCTCGGTTACAGCCCATCTAGGAGGGAAAATGACAAAGTCTGCTACTGGGTAATGAGCAGAGTCTGATTTGGCAGTCAAGACAGTAAAGATTGAAGGATCCTGGAGATTTGTAAGCAATGTATCCATCGTCTCATGAGATAACTACGCACACTGGGCGTGTCGATCTCTGTCCTTACTTACAATGTGATCAAAAGAAACCGAGTTGATGACACAAAATTTGGCAAGATTGTACTTGTAGGGCGCATAATTTCCATGCCAAGCAACCACATCAAACGGCGTATGGTTCTGTTGAGCTTTGAACAGCTTTCCGTTAAATTTTGACAAAATTTCCCACGCCTCATTTGACTCTTCCTTGTAGGCTGCAGTTGGGGTCTGGAAATCTCGGGGGTTTGCGAGGCCATTGGCTCCTAAAAGAGTCAATTTGCCATTAGATGCCTTGTAGACATAAAAAGACACTACACGATACGTTACCAATGGGCCCGAGATCTGGCAGCTCAAAGTGGCCATTATAAACCTCAAGAATGTACCCACGCCTAGAATGATTTACAGATGATGCATTTCTGTGTAAGCAAACATGTATGTCCAAAAAAAAAGTGACAGTAAATTAAGCTACTCACGCTTCCTTTTCGACCAGGTCGACAGAGAAGCGTATTCCACGCTGAATAACGCATATCTCGTTGGGAGATACCAACATTGGACCAAACTCGGTAGTGATATCAAGAGCACCCTTTTGTGGCACTATATACAACCATTGATCAGAAACTAATGATTTGATCATTAGATATTTACCAATAAGATAATCGCCATCAGAGTTGTAAAAGGCTGTCTTGCTCATGGATGTATTTGCAGTGTATATATGCACAGCCAGCCCAGATCTACAGGCAGGATCTCCTGCACCTGCCAGGGTTTTGATGCCTTGGACAAAATTGACCTTTTCTTCGTTTGAAGGCAAGTCAAAAGGGCTCCAGCGAATCTGGGTAGGTGTTACTATACAATTGTCATCAAACTTTGAAACCAGCTCCTGACTGGTGCTTGCTGGCTCAAATGGAGAATGGACAACCGAGGGACGGATACGATACAGCCAGCTAGATACAAAATGTGTTTAGGGTTTATTTATTTTATTTTTTTGTGCCTGAAAATTTGGCTCATTGTACCTTTTCTGGTTGTGAGTTCGAGGGGCAGAAAAGGCAGAACCAGACAGCTGTTCGGCATAGAGGTTAAAGGGACAGTTCTGAGGAGTGTTTTGGCCTGTAGAAATGGTTAATAATGGCTCGGGGTGTTTTGGGCACTACCTTTTGGGAGCGAGCCCTCTATGGCCTCTGAAGTGAAATGGTTTCCGAATCCTTCTTGATATGTATATGTATCCACTGTCATTTTCGAATAAAGAGTAACAAGGGAGAAAGGGGACAACGCAAACCAAAGGAGATTTTAAAGAGGGTTGTACCGTGGGAAAATTAGAAAGCCAAAAAAGGCAAGATTAAAGCAAAAAGGACGGTATAGATAATTGTTTTGTATTGTGAAAATCCAGTATATAGACTGTCTCGGCCATTAAAGGTAAATGCTTCTTATTCGAGTTTTATGTATGTACATATGTATGTATAAACAAACCATTAAGCCCATGAATTTCTATTCAGGTCCAAAAACCAACAATTCTCAAGGCTAGTAAATATGGCACTACCCACTCTTTTCTCCATCGCCTTTGGAACCATGTTTTGACTTGAGCAGTAGCAAAGGATGACCTAGAAAAAAAAGACTCTGCAGATCAAGTGCATGTTCTTCCACCATCCTCAAAGGAAAGATATCAAATAATCATGTGTGTAGTTAACGCCCCATTAACACAGACAGTAAAAAGTCTTTAATAATGTATTGGTTTTTTAAACTAAGCTATTTTTTGTCTGACTTTTTGTTTTGTCTTTATCCAAAAAAGGTAAACAAAATGTCTGAAGATTAATTTTGATTCGTCCAGAAAAAAAAAAGAAACTGACCTTGTCTGGATTACAACCAGAAATATAATGTAGTAAAATGGGTCACAGGCACACCCAGATCACAAGAAAGAAAAAGGGAAAAGTGATTTGTGGTCTGATTATAGAAAAAATTGCGATACCTATATTTGTTTTTACGCTAATATTGGGTCTCAATACACTATGATTGGCAAATATCAGTTTTTTGTGATGCGGCATGTAAACAATAACCTAATATTTTCGTGCTAGGAACCAAAAAAAAAAAAAAAAGAAAGCTTACTGTTAAAATATATGCCCAGTATTCGATCTTTTCTTGGCCTTCTTTTATTTTATTTTTTTCTTTTTTGAAATTTTCATCTTCTTCTTTAACAAAACTCACATCGTTCTCTGAACTTGCTTTTATACACAAGTCGATTGATTCCTTGTAGACGTCATTAAACCCCATGGACAAGCCTTCCCACACCAATCTATACGCAGGACTTCTGATTTATCGAGTGCAACGCAACATTGAATTTTTACTTTTAAACGACTCCTTTACGAACAAAAAACATTGGTACGGTCCAAAAGGACAAGTGCTTGGATCTGAAGACGAAATAAAGTAAGTGAAATCCCCAGCCAGATTCAGCAATTCATACTTGTTTACCAGATGCGCTCTTCGCGAAACGTTTGAGATAATCGGATTGAGCCCTAAAGATCTGCGTGTGGAAGAAGGTTTTAAAATTGAATTAACCTATCTCTCAGGAACAAGGCAAGCATTTGAGCTAACACTTTTATCAAATAAAAAGCAGCCGTTAATATTCTGGTATTTTAGACCCAAGAAAGTCGTTTATTATTTAGCTCACGTCGTAGATGACTATGTACGTGTCAATCTCAATGGAGAAGGGGTCCATTTTCAATGGTGTCCCCTATCTACAGCCATGGAAAAGGTCGTCTTTAAAAACATGGAGAATGCATTCAAGTGTGCCCAAGCCTACATTGAACAAAACCACCGCAAGGTGAATCAATCCCGTAACAAGAATAACCATTACAATCACAATCCTCGCCACATTGCAAGAGATGACCTCTCTCCTCGCATACACTATGCACGCTCTACAGCTGATGATTCTCAGCAGCAGCACCATCAACAGCAGCAGCAGCAACAGCAACAGCAGCAGCAGCAGCAACAGCAGCAGCAGCAATACCAACCGCAGTCTTGGGGTAGTCCTCACAATTCTAGTCCCCTTTACAAGACTCGGCTATGTGAGAGATATGACACCGAGGGAAGCTGCCCTTATGGTTCCAAATGTACGTTTGCTCATGGTGTAGCAGACCTTCGAGAAAGAGTTCAGGATCCAGAGGATCGCCAGCAACAGCAGCAGCAACAGCAGCAGCAACAACAGCAGCAGCAGCAGCAAAGACTTTCAAAGTCTAATATAGCCCCCACTAGTACCCAGAATGACTATCGCCTTTTGAAGACCAAGCTGTGTGAGCGTTACATGAAGGATAGATTCTGTCAGTACGGTCCTAAATGTCACTTTGGTAAGCTTCTAGAGTTGTTGTGATGGTTTCTAGAGACTGATAAAGACTTTGGGGGACCTTTGGATTAGCTCATGGAGAGCAGGAACTAAAAGAAAGACCGATGCTTAATGGGCGTCGTGCTGATGAGCCCGAGTCCTTTGGACGCATAAAGAACTCTTCCCAGAGGTACCAGCGTGATGGATCTGACCGAGAGGATTATGGGTATGAACGCAGCGATTCATCAGACCATAATACATGGCGTCGTTTTGGAAATGGAACGAGCAATGGCAACAATTTGGATTACCCATCACGTGGATCACCCCCTTCACCAGCCTACTATCAGGATAGATCCGATAGAACTGATAGATCCGATCGTTCTGATAGATCATCAGACTTACAGGACAGACAAGAGTACCAAGACAGACAAGAGTATCAGGAAAGACAGGAGTATCAGGACAAGGTGGAGACCCAGGATTCTTTCCGGTAAGTACATGGTATTCATACACCCAAAGAGAGATTACTGATACAGAGGGGTGGTATAGTGTGGAAGAAGAGCCTGTGGAGCAACTTCCCACTCAGTTTAGTAAATTGAGTACCAAGGAAACAAGCCCACCAAAAGAAAACATTCGATACAATGCAAAGGTTGCTCCCCTCCCGGCTCCTAAGCGCACTTCTTTGGACCCAGTAAAGAAGAAGATGTCCGAGAACGTAGGTTTATAAACATCAATTCTAAAACTGTTTTTAATGAACTGTGTGTGTGATATGTAGAATACGGACAAGTCGTGGATGAAGGTTCTCCACCTTTCAAAGGAAGAACAGGAACAATTAAAGATGTAAGTCTAGGGTTAGATTGTCATCTGATTTACTCCTGGGCGCAATTGGCTGATGAAATATCATAAAGGGCACCTCCCACAAAGCCATCCAGTGTTTCCCCCAGCAAGACATCGCATGAAGAAACAATCATTGCCGAGCTCAAAAAGTTCTTCAAGAACCAGGTCCCCTCTTTGCCATCAAACGGCAAATTATCCGAGGATGTCAAGGAAGTGACAAAGGTGGAGATGCGCAATGATCTCTCCAAACCCCAATTGATCTATATTCTCTTGTCAAGTCTTTTGGAGGACTCTGGTAAAGAAGGATCTTTGAACGTTGTCGGTATCCTCAAGTCGCGTTCGGCTCTTTTCAAGACAGTAAGTTGTACACTTTATGATGGAAACTAGGGCTAAAATGGTGCCCTTGTAGTTTGTAAAGACAACAGCCGATCAACATATCCTCTTGAAAGCATGGACCAAATTTGTTGCTCAGCGCAATGAGCTTTTGCTAGGCAAATCAGCCACAGTGTTTGCCTACTGGTATGATGAGGATCTGGTTGATGAAGAGGTATTTGTGGTATGGCACAGTGACCTCGGCGACTGCGATCTCAAGAAGAAGAGTGCAAAGTTCATTGAATGGCTCAGCACAGCCGAAGAGGAGGATTAAGAGCCAAGATATATATATATATACATATATACATATATATACATATATATGGTGTCTTTCGAGTTCTTGAATGTGTATAAAGATTGACAAATAAACACAAAGAATTGGAATCTCAAAAAGGAGCCTTTCTTTTGTAGTAGTATATATAAATATCGATAGTAAAATTCCCTATGGTTGAATAACAGGCAATTTTCGCGTGACCTACTCTTTGTTCCAACCCATCTTCAAAATCATATATTTCTAATGGAGTCCATTCAAAAAGAACTCCCATTCCTCTTGGATGACTATGTTCGAACCAGCCCCGAGAAACGGATCCGCTCTCAATCAGACATTGATTCCTTTTTGAAATCAAAAGCATTCTCGCGCATCATGACCTTTGTGTCCTTGTTAGATGAAAGTGTGTCTAGAAAGAAAATCTCGGATCCATGTGAAGTTTCGGATGTAGGTTTCTTGATGCTGTCTTGGAATCCATGGCTAATGTCCAATGCACATTTATTCAGCAAACACAACGGATTCTGGAAATGTTAAAGACAATGGATGGCTGGATAGATGAATTTCCTCCTCTTGAAAACCCTCAACGGTTTGGCAACAAGGCGTTTAGACTCTGGCTGGGAAAGTTGGAAAAGGTAAGAAACAAAAACTTGTTATTATATGTGTTTATTGGTTTTTTTTTGTGTCCTATAGTGTGGACCAGAACTATTGCGAGAAACACTTCCAGAGGCACTACATGTTGCCATTCCTGAACTACAGTATTATCTAGAGGGGGGGTTTGGTAATGGTACTCGAATTGATTATGGATCAGGACATGAGCTTAGTTTCTGTGCATTTCTGTGTGGATTGGTGATGCTTGGGGCATTTAAGCCTGACGACTACCAAGCATTAGTAACCAGAGTGTTTGTAATGTAAGCTATACAGGTATGGTTATATAGGTACTAATGACTATCTAGGTATCTGGAATTAGTGCGACATCTCCAAAAAGTATATTCGCTTGAACCAGCAGGTAGTCATGGTGTATGGGGACTAGACGACTATCAGTTTCTACCCTATATCTGGGGAAGTGCACAGTTGATAGGTAAGCTTAGAGACAAAGATATGGATAGCTAAATACATTATAAGATCATCCTAGACTGAAGCCAGCATCTGCCATGAAGCCAGATATTATTGAGGCCTATTCGAATGAATACATGTATTTAAAATGCTTGGAATACATTAGAGAGGTCAAGACAGGACCATTCTTTGAACATTCTCCAATGCTATTCGATATTTCTGGAGCAGCAAGTTGGAATAAGATCAATCGTGGCATGGCAAAGATGTATATTGCAGAAGTACTCAAAAAGGTACCAGTTATCCAGCATTTTCCATTTGGATTCTTGTTCCCATATTCTCAGGGAACTTGAAACCAGTTGAATAATAATAAGAATAAGAATAATAAATAAATAAAACAGCATTAGATATCTATATATTAAATGTTGTTTGTTTATAAAGGGGGTAAGGTGGATAATATTGGAGAAAATACATCAATATTGTAAGACTAGTAAATCTTTTATCCTCTTTCTTTGGGGGGTCCTCGCCATATGCGCCAGATGTAATAATATTCAACAAATATTGTATATTTTGAATACATTTACTTGTAATTATACTTGTAATTCTACTTGTATAGCTCATTAATGATCATTTTGACAGAAAGGACTAATGATTGATTTGACATTCTTTTCAGAGTTTTTAAACCTTTGAAAGATCTTATGGATGACTAGCAAAATTGATATTTTAGACAAAGTTTTATCATTTTATTTTCTTGTACCTTGTACTATAAAACTACACCTTAATTCTAAACCTTCAAGGCCCTTACATATTGGTATTTATTATTATGTTACATGTACATTTCATAAAAGGATAAAGTACTTTATAATATACTATGAGCAGCCAAACATTGATCTAAAAGACATTTGTTTATAAAGAACTCTACTTTTTTTTTCGAATGGCCTAGCAACCCTAGGGTGTAGATGGTTGATCTTTGGTCCTTTATATTCAATCTATTTTCCCACATAAAAAGATGTGTATTATAACCATAGGATAAATTAGTCGAGGTAATTAATATCATATTTTTAAAGCATATCTCGGCTAGGTTTGTGTCTGTCAGGGACCCTGACTCTATCAAGATTTACTTTGGAATGACAATGTAACCTGGGCTAGTTTTCTGTTTCTTTTTTCCACATGCTACAAAAAAGAGTGTGGGCATATTGTATTTCCTTTTTGCTCTTTAATACATGTTTACAAAGATGGTTCAATTAAGGTCAAGTTAATATACAAAGCAAAAAGAGTTTGTGTCCAATGATCCTATATTGATCACAACATGCTTAATGCTGGACAAGTTCTTCTTTCAAAAAAATCATAAATTTGTATCTAAAAATCCAAAGAATTACAAGGTTCCGAGTTAATGGCGTTTGCCTATAGAGAAATAGTTTGATAATCTTCCAGGATAATGAAACAAATACAAACAACTAGGCAGATTTTATCCGTTGCGGTAGAATATTAAAACAAACATGCCTGGTCATTTTAGGTGAGTCTATTCTTATTTCATGTGGCAGAAATATCAATGAAAACTTACCAGAAAATGATGAATAATTTATAACCAAGCAAAATGTCTTTATCAAAATCTGTTTTTATGGTCAGTTATAATCATTCTTTGCTTGATTATTCAAGAACTCACAAAAAAAAATACAGCCTGTCAAGTACTAGTGCAAAGAAGCAGGGATTCTAGATTGTTGTATATACCTCATTGTGCTACAAGGTGTTGGCCATTTTAATAATATAAATCTTGAAGATTAATAGTTGGTACTCTTTACTGTAGCTGGCAATGCTTATCTTGTTTAAAAGCTGCGACCAATCTATTTATCCATCAAATATAATTCTGCGTAATGTTGGTTCTCTAATAAAGGCCACACTCGCTTTCCCGCTGCTGTTTTGTAGACAAGAGTAAGAGTGTGGTGTGATTGTATAACCAAAGGAATATAAAGTTAAGGTTGGAAACCCACGTCTATCAAGGTTATATTCTCCCCAGAAGATATCAGCATATTTTTTGGGCTATTAGTAGATATTGTGATTGCCTATCTTTTGCAGTATGTCTTGATACATGTTATACATCCTACGCCAATAATAATAATAATAATAATAATAATAATTAAAACCAATATAATCTTAATATTTTTACAAGGCACTTTTTGGTTGTACGGCAAGATATTTACCGTCTATTTTAAAAAGACATTGATCTAGATGTGGAAAATTAAAACCTTTTTGTATGGTCAATCATACATTTTATAAATTAATGTACCCATTGTTTTTTTATTATAAAAAAAAAGAAAAGTGTGATGATACAGTGTTTTTACTTGAGATTGAGACTCTTTTTCATTTAATTCCAAAAAGATGGACTTGTTGATTATAACCCTAAAGAAGAATCGCTTCTAGTCTTTAATGACAGTGCTATTGAAGAACATGATAATACAGTCATCTAAAATGGCAGTCTTGAAATACTTATTGATCTCGACACAATCCCTAAAGCTCAATCAACAGCAATAGAGGTAATGGACAATATGGTTAAAGATGCTCGGCAAGTCCCTATTGCTTCTACTGGAAAAGTATAAGAAATATGGACAAGATCAAATTGAAAGGCTTATTTGAATAACCCAACAAAGACTGCCAGTAACACAGGCAGCAGAGCAATCCGATATACCTCGTAGCAACACTTGAAAACCACTCGACAAATTCAATAATAGCAATGAAACACTGCTTCCTGGTCATATATAAATAAAACAATAAACATAAAGCAAATCTATTGTTTTATCAACACTCGCTCTTTTTTATAGACATGTTTGACAAAAGTTGTGTAAATACTTAGAAGGTCTCAAGTCTCTCTTTGATGCCATTTGTTTTTCACAAGTCAAACCTTTGAAAAAAGAAGAAGATGATGGAGCAAGAATTGACAAGGAGTTTCCTGGACCATCCTCATCAAAGAAAAACTTGTAGGACTCTAGAAAGATAGCGACCTTTAATTACATTTATGAAACTGGTATGGATATTCTGGGCAGAGATGGCAAAACCAATACTCTCACTCCCTACAACCAAGGCTGTAAAAGATATATTGTATGTCCAGAATATTAAAAATAATGGTATCAAAAGAGCATTGGTTAGGAATGAATAGGACAAAAAAAATCCATATTTCCCAATAATAATTACCCAATAAAAATTAATCCATTTTACAAAACCCAACTTTTTGCTTTATCCATTTCTATCAAATCAAGCGAAAGAAAGATGAGATATATTGCTGGTTTTACATGACGTCATTTACGGATATTTGTCCACTTTATCAAGAATTGGCTGTCACTTGGGATACAGACATTGGTCTCACACCCCAAGGGTTCTCCTTTTGGTACGCTTTGGAATTCTTATAATTAAGCCAGGTGCAGATATTGCAGCCAAAAAATCAATGGTACATTTACTGTAGTTGTAGGCACAATGTATGGTAAAATCCAAGTCTTCTTTCCAAATGATGGAATTGTCATAAAATCATAAACAGTGCTGTGGCAGGCATTGATATTGACTATGAGGACTTGTTTTGATAATAAATAATTCATCAATGATATGGTCATATTTATAAAGACATTAATTACATGGCCATGATCTATAAAATAAACGAGATTCATCCCACCCAAACACAATCTTATTGGTGGATCAGCCGACATCATTATTAAACGTGCAATCTTTTTGCACGACATCAAACTCAAAAATAAATAAATAATCGGCGACTTTACTTTTTGAAATGACTGTAAAAAGAGGCAGGAAGGAAAGAGAAAGAAAGAGAAAGAGAAAGAGGAAGAGAGACAGAGTGTGCTGTAAAGTAGTACCAACCTTCTTTCTAAAAGAAATATAAAATAAAATGGTCCCAGCAATTGCACCCCCAATATTTCCTTATATTATTTATTTGCATCACCTTCCTGTAATGGCAGCCTTTCGAGGAGTTTTTTTTTTATATTTTAATTTGACTTTTAAAAAAAGCATTTTCATGTAGTATTGTGCTGTATATCACGTGATGAACCTTAAGTTAAACCCCCGTAATCTAAAAATGGTGATCATTCGAATCAGTCAAGAAGCAATCACCAAAAATCTTTTTCATTCCATACCTTCCCCCCCCCCCCCCCCCAATCCATGTCTTTTTTTTTTTTTTTTTTCCCTTCTCTCTCTATAATTTCTTAATTCCAATTTTTTATTTTTACTTCTTTTTCTCTTTTTTTTTCTAATTTTTTGCAAGAGGTATATATTTTTATATATATTCATATATATATATAAAACAGATTTACAATAACAAAGTAATAACAATAATATTAATAATATTAATAATAATAATATATTGTTATTTTATTTTATTATTATTATTTTATTATTTTTATTAAATATATATATTTATTTATAATTATTTGAATATTTATTTAGCAAAGGGAAAACATACGCATACACACATATATACATATTTATATATATATATATATATATAACACGCACACGCTCACGCACCTACGCACACGCTCAAAAAAAGTAGATAGATAGATAGATAGATATATCTATATCTATATATCTATATATATATAAATATATATAAATATAAATATACACACACCAAAAAAGCAACAACAGCAACAACAGCAACAACAATATCATGTCGGTATACAATCATCGTCCAATGGTACCGCCAACTCAAGGCCGTCTCATTGAACTGCTGGATGCCGTCAAAGCCGAGTTTGACCAATTGACCCAAGATGTCGTCACCATCAAGGCCCAGAGAGACGACTTTGAACACAAAAGTAAGAAGGAATATCATCAAGAGAGACTTAATAAGATGTTGTGATAGTGAACAACCAGATTCAGGAGATGTCGGCCTTTCAGCAGAACCTCATTGATCTAGAGAGAACCCAACAAATCATCAAAAAACAGCAAGTAATCTGTTTTTAACCAAGATGACAATAATAACAAAATCATCATGTTTAGATATGAAGAGGAGATTTCGCGTTTACGTCAACAGCTGGAACAAGTAGGTTTGCCTCTAGAATGCATCTTACTGATCTCAATTTCCCTTAGATTCATTCCTCTCCCCATGGTGCACCAGTAACGAGCAGTGCTCAATCTTATAGTAGTAAGTGTTTTTTTTTAATACCAACAGGCCAGCCAATCAATTTTATTGATTTTCCCAAATCTCAGGTTATGCTCCTCCAATGTTGGACTCAAAGCCACCTGTTCACCATCCAGCCTATCCAGGCCCTTCCCCGCCAACAGGTCTTCACACTGGCTCGCCTCATCCAGTCACAAACCCTGCTTACATGAATGGCAGCACTCCTCTTCCTACCAGTGCCCAACCTCCTCCTCCGGGTCCTCCTCAACGTAAGAACCCTCATATACCTTCTAATCTGACGACCAACTTAGTTACGCCAGGACGCAGCGCTCCTCCTCCAGTCAAGACTGGTGCTCCTCCAACCACAACAATCGTCCCAGCCGTGCCTGGAGCCTTGGGTGATATTGATCCCGAGAGTGTGCCACCAAACATGAGAGTAGAGGGCCAGGACTGGTTTGCATTGTAAGAAACACACGTACACGTCTTTATTTGAGCCATAGACTTATCAAGGTATATATATATAGGTTCAATCCAAATGCCCAGAGATTCCTCAAGGTCGATCTCCTCCACAGTTTTGAGCACGACAGTGTTGTCTGCTGCGTCAAGTTTAGTTCAGACGGCCGCTTCTTGGCCACTGGCTGCAACCAAGTGACCTACATCTATGACACGACCAACTCTGCTCAGATCGCGTAAATATTAACCTCTTGGTGTTGGGTTTAGATGGCTAATGGGTTTCTGTAGTGTTCTTCAGGATGAAAATACAGGCAGAGATAATGACCTCTACATTCGGTCTGTCAGCTTTAGTCCTGATGGAAAATACCTTGCCACTGGTGCCGAGGACAAGCAGATTAGAGCAAGTATATTCACAAGATTGCCTTCCCCCTTTTTTGTTTTTTTTTTGTTTGTACTCATTCTTGCTCTATAGATCTGGGATATCGCAAAGCGCCGTATTCAGTCCATTCTTCCCGGCCATGAACAAGACATTTACTCGCTTGAGTTCAGTCGTGATGGACGCATTCTGGTATCTGGCTCAGGCGACAGAACCGCCCGGATATGGGACTGGATTGAGAGCAGATGTCTCCACACTCTGCAGATCAAGGATCTTGATCAAAAGGACCCTGGTGTTACAAGTGTTGCTGTCTCTCCTGATGGCCGTCTGGTAGCAGCAGGTAGTCTGGATAAGGTCGTCAGAATTTGGGATGTTGCAACTGGCCAGATGCTTGAGCGTCTAGATGGCCACAAGGACAGTGTCTATTCGGTAGCCTTTATGCCCGATGGTAATACCTTGGTGAGCGGCAGTCTTGACAAGACCCTGCGTATGTGGCGATTGGGTACCAATCAGGCCTTTGGTGGTGACCGTGGCAAGAATGCATGCAAGCAAGTCTTTTCGGGACACAAGGTAAGATGGTGATGGGGGTGGTGGTGGTGGTAGGTGGCTGGAATTTGGCACCTGTGCTTACCTTTCTCTGTAGGACTTTGTGTTGTCTGTTGCTACAACCCCTGATGGCAAATGGATCGTATCAGGCTCAAAGGACAGAGGTGTTCAGTTTTGGGATCCACGGACTGGCCAGACCCAGTTTATGCTCCAAGGCCACAAGAATTCTGGTAAGAGCAATGAGAAAAGAGGCGGAAAAGACCTTACTAATTACATCATCCTAGTCATTTCTGTGGCTACTAGTCCTGGAAGAAGACCAATGTTTGCTACTGGCTCAGGAGACAACAGAGCAAGGATCTGGAGTTATGAGCCATTGAACCAGTCTTAATGTTTTCCTCTACACATTCAAACGTGTATCTTTTTTTTTTCTCTTTATTTACAAATAACATAACAAAATTCAATAAGAGTGCTTCTGTGTCCAAAATAACGTCTGTGGATTCGATTGTGTAAGGGATTCGTTTGTGTAATACTTGTGACTTGTCTTTTTTATTTTATCTTATTTTAAAAATAAAATAGATGGTAATAAAAAACCGTATTGCCTTTTTAGGATACTAATTAATGTCCGACTTTGTGCCTTTTTCAAGATTCTCTCTCATCTACAATGGACCTCCCAGACTCACTCAGACTTGAAGTAATCAAGCGGATATTAAATATTTTGGCTGTGATTTTTGACAAAAAGAAAACAGAAAAATAATTATTTGGAAAAATTTGCCGGTATTTGGCTGTGTTGGACTAGAGTATATATATGCGAGGCTCACATTATATCCAATAAAGACTCTTTAGACTTGAGTATTTCCAATTTAAACACTTCTTTATCTGATAAAAAAAGTCAGTAAAAACGCCTAGGGCATTTCATGTCAGGAACCAATCTATACAAATGACAGGATGTAAGTAGAGCTTTAGAACGCATACTTTGCATAGTGTTGATATGGGACCTTATTTGTGAGAATTTTATGAGGTAATCAACCAAGTCATCATCTAATTGAGGAAGTTGAACTGGAGGGGTTCTGATAATCTTCTCTACCTGTTCTGGTGTCAGTACGCCTTTCTGGACATGTGTGCAGTCTTTAGGATCAAGAATGAACGAGTGGCGTATGCTAGAGGCATTGAAGCCAATGTCATACCCATAGGTATCATTTAGTTCTCCCTGCGGTACTTACTGCTCATATCTACAAGTCAATCCAAACCGGAACATGCGCTCTTCAAGATGAGTCCCATCATTAAGCGTATGAGTGTGATTGTTGTCCATATAACGATATTTGTTTATGAGATCACTCGAGAACTTGTTGTTAGCAATAGAACACGCAATTTCGTCCAAGTTCAGAGGAATCGTCATATCCATAAAGTTGTCTTTAGCATGTGTAGCAAGCTCTTGCTGTTATCTGCTTTTGGCTTCTTTTTGGCGGCTATTTAATGCTTCCAGGTCCTTTTTGACAGCGAATATATAGTGGTATCTCTATCTTTAAGGTTGGAGACGATCCATCAAAACTCCAAATTGTCAAAAGTCTTTTTTCAAAAATAAGACAACGTTATCTTAAGGAAAGAGATTAGATTTCAATATGTATTCTCACACAAAGCACTTTATAAAAAGAAACAATTGACTAATGTCACCCAGCGACTTTTTTATCCTTCTTGTATGATAGTGGGAATACTCTACTGACCACTACTTGGACAAACTCGGGGGTTTTTTTTTTCAGACATAAGCTGTAGTATGTAACAGTTGGTCTTTACCACCCTTATTCACACATCATTCTATTACAATACTTTGAAATCTGCTTTTATTTCTGCTCAATTAAAAACATTCAAAGAGGCGCAAACCTCTCATACTCTAGTTACTGATTTTAATCTAACAAACTATAGACGTTCAATGTTTATTTAAAAGAAAAGACTTGGCTTGGCCAACACTGGATTTAATGAGGTTGATTGTATAAAGAGAAATGATCTAATGAAACATTAAACTCTGTTTATTTATTTATTGGAATAAAAGAATCATATCAACTTATAAGAAGTTCATACTGACATAAGCATGTCGTTCCCAGAATCTAAATCCTAATCTAACCAATCCAATCCAATCTCTCTCTCTCTCTCTCTCTCTCTCTCTCTCTCGAGAATACTATACTCTTTGCTGAAAGTTTCCGGTACCTGAATTCTAGCAAGATCCCTTTAATATGGTATAAATACAATGTGCTTCATGGAAATAAAACATTATCTTTATTCTTCTAAAAACTACCCTTGGTACATCTTCCTGCCATCTCAAGGCAACTTCCTATCCCGACTTATCACACTCATTTTAGTGACCAATTGAGTTCAAAAATACGACCAATTCTTTCGGCAAAGTGACCAAGTGGCGGTGGAAACACTGTAAATCTTCAACAAGGAATCTTTTTATATTCTATTGAAAGATACCCATCGAGTGAAACCGGCGGCATGCGAAAGTAAATTAAAAATTCAGTGTAAAGACCATTACAATTTCCCAAGAGCATCTTTATTCGACATACAATTAGGGTCCAAGAAGGGCAGAATTCACTAAAAATGGTACCAGATGCCCTGGACGCCAATAAAACAGAATTGGTTTCGACAATCGCTGTACCAAGGTTCCTTTGGCCAAATAAGCTGTCCGATCACGAGAATAAATTAAACAAGATGGAACAGATCCAATGCACTAATGGCGAGGTACAAGAGGTCCCAAAGTGCCCTTGGGTTAGTATGTATCACGCAATCAAAAGGGTATCTATCGGTAGATAGCAATTGAAATAAAAGGTTTGATGTACAATATTGAATCCCGATATTAATTGGCAAAAAGGGTTCTATGGCCTAAAAGCCGCCTATCCAAAGCCAACAGGTAATCAAAATCCTCTTTAATCAAAGATAATAAGGGGTGGACTGATTATGGCTCAAAAGTTGCCTTGTATAAATAGTGTATTTTGTGGCCACCCCATAACCTTGAGATGGGAATATAAGCAGAATCTACTTGCACAAGTATCTTACTAATCTAGACAAAACAATTTAAGGTATAGTTCGACAGGACGCATTAATGAAGCCTTGCTGTCAGAAATTGGTCATAATTTTAGAATTACAATTAATGAAAGAAATTAGACGCCAATTATTTCCAGGTGGTGTCACCGACCTTGGAGA
Organism: Phycomyces nitens; assembly: GCA_022702545.1. Classification (NCBI taxonomy): domain Eukaryota; kingdom Fungi; phylum Mucoromycota; class Mucoromycetes; order Mucorales; family Phycomycetaceae; genus Phycomyces; species Phycomyces nitens. Next base: position 2,228,495 of record JAHRBC010000001.1, read on the forward strand.
GGAGTATTTGAACTGGATTCATTCTGAAAAAAAAAAAGACAAAAACCACGCCACACTACTCATTTTCCTAGCTGGTCACAGAGAGATTTTGTGTAAAGAAGTTGGAAACATCTTTTACAATCGATATAAAAAGCCCATTAGAGTCATGTCTACCCCCCCTCTTTTTTTTTGTCGACGCCACTACTCTCCAACCCCATTTGACTAGGAGAGGTACCCGAATAAACTGGGGAATATTGGATATCAATACTTTGTTTTTATCTACACTATTGATTTACCAACACAATAAAGCATTATAATCTTTAGGTTTGTGATGACAAAGAGTAAATGTAGAAAGTGTGGTTGGATTTGGTATAAGCACATTTAACGATTAATGAAATGTTTCCATGCCAACTCTTTCTGATAGCAACCGTTAAAATAGTTTGAGTTACCTTTTGGAGGCTGTCCTGGGAAAAAATAATATGCTTGTTTACCAAATTGTCCTTTTTGCCAATCGTCTGTAAAGAAATTGCCTTTTAGCGCTCTTTTTTTCTTAGGTGGCTGAAATAACCTTTAAAATCTACATGGGAGTTGGCAATCGAGAGGACCAAGGGGAGATATGTGGCTTCATTAAAGCTCTTTTATTATCGATACAGCCATGAATGCGATCAATTTTTATTTTTCAAGGCGCGTCATTCTCGCTCGGAAAAACCAATCTCGTACAGACATTGTGGAATATTTATATTCTAGAAAGATAAAGGATAAAATAATGCAAACAGGTTTGGTGGCTAGGCGTTGACTAGCTCAGAACGCGTGTCGGGCTTAGTAGAGAGGACCTTGGACGAACTGTTCCTTTGATTGGCGAGGAAACTGAGGCGTGGCAGTTCCGAGTTGTATGACCATGATACATATAACTCATTAGCGGTGCTGATCTTCTCAGCACAAAGGACGACCCTTGTTTGGCGGGTAATATGAGCCCAGGCTGCGGCGACCAAGTTCCAAATAGGCACATATTCTGGCTAGCAAGTCCCTTTTTATTTTTTGCTGCTGCTGATATGGAGATTAGAGGACCTTGGCTTAAAATCGTGCATTGATTTGTCTATTTTATATCCCATGGGCCTGAGCAATTGTCATTAGCAGACAATAGACCAGGGATAGACATTTTAGGCAACTGTATATCTTCTATTATAAATTCTAATATAATTTGTTTTTAGCAAGAAGAGAAACGCAGCACAATCCATTACAACGGAACAAATGACGGGTATATTTTTGCCATGTTGTACAGTCCAAATATAGTAAGTTAGTTAGTCCCCCCATCAATAGAGTTTAATGACTGGTTACATATATGGTTAAGCGCAATCGCCGCCGGAAACTATAAAATTAGGTTTTTCTTTTTATAGATTTATTTACGCTTATATTACTATAATTTACGCTTTCAGATCGATTGGATGTCAACCAATAAAAATATCCTATATATACCTTAAATCGCAGAATATTACGATACGGAATCTTTAGAGGGCCACAGGCACTTTTAATGCTAATAATAATTCTACCCAGTAATAATAATTATCTTGGATGTACTTGATACCACAGATTAGGTAAGAAGTAGAATTATTGCAGGATTACAAAACATAATATTCACCAATATAAATGTCCTTTTAAGCTATTATGAACAGTAAGACATTCATGCACCCAAATGCTGCATTATTCTCGACACGATTATTTATATATCTATAAAAACCTCATTATTCCCATTTTGACACTAATCAAAATAAACTGGCATTATTTAAACTCGTGAATGGTCCAGAACATGATATTTATATATGTACACATTTGTTGATTAAAAATGAACTTTATAGACGTCAAACACCAAGGTATACCAACAATTGCATTTCCTAGGATAAAGCACGGCTGAAAAAAAACATGTCTTTTCAAAATTCCAGCAAGATATCAACTAGGGCTGGGCAAATATCAATGTTCATATAGACCAACTGTTTCCTTTGACATGAACTCTAGTGCACGACAATGGTATCCAAAAAAGATAAAATAGAATCATTACTGTAAATATCAGGTTTTAGATTGACTAGTCAATAACACCTATATAATTGATACCTTGCATTTGAAAGTATCTAGAGCTAGAGCTAGAGACTCTCAATCTCTTTGTAAATCATATTTTTTTTTAAATACCCATGCAAAATATCCCCAATATTCTTGTTCTCTACCAACCTTGACTGCAGGCTCTTTTAAATTCTATTAGCAGACGATAACTCTAGCCAAACCAGCAAAATATAATTGAAGAAAGATATCGACTAGTCTCACCATTTCAGACGGAGAACTCCATAGAGTCACACACATCGTCTCACCAAAAGAAAGTCGAGCCTCTTATAATAATTATTTTTACTTTTTGATTTTTTACACCTTTGGGCTTAATTTAAGAGTAAGAAAGTGGAACGACCAGGAATGTCTCGCTAGATGCCACGGCCAATGTGCCTTTCTTGAAATGCCAAATTAGAAAGACAAAACTCATATTAAAAAGACATTTTTGGAAGATATCCGAGAAACCATGGGGTGGAGCACGAACACTACATATATAAATCTGTTCTGCCTTCCATTTCCATTTCTCTCTTTCTCTTTTTATTATTATTATTATTATTATTATTTTAGATTATTTGAAGAAAAAATAGCTCTTATAATGGAACCTAAAGCTGATCTGGATCCTGTCTATCCAATTGCCGAGCGCATGTTAGGAGACCACCAAGCCAACGTAAAAGATATTGTCGAATATGAAGAAATGTGGGAATCGAGTGTCAATACCCCGGACCAATTCTTTGGAGACGTAAGAAGATAATAAAATATAAAGAGAGAGAGAGTATATGCGATAGACGCGTCCTATTGTTAGATTGGAAGCAATACCGAGAAACACCTGTTTGTATCATTTACTGATAATTCGTAAAATATATGCATCTTGATATATAAATCTGTGATGCACATAATACATGTCTATGTATATACATATATAGCTTGCACGTGAACTCTTGAGTTGGACAAAGCCTTTTGAGAGAGTACAACAAGGCAGTTTCCACGAGGGAGATGTTGCCTGGTTCCTGGAAGGAGAATTGAATGCGTGCTATAATTGCGTTGACAGATATGCCCTTGAGACTCCAGAGAAAGTAAGAGGTCTTTATAGCTTGAGTTTCTTATAAAACTTTATAAATCTGTAGATTGCGATAATTCATGAAGGAGACGAACCTGATAATGTTCGTAAAATATCTTATGGAGAACTTCTTCAAGATGTCTGTCGATTGGCCAACATACTAAAGTCGATGGATGTCCGCAAAGGAGACAACGTGATAATATACATGCCCATGATCCCAGAGGCTGTTGTGGCCATGCTGGCATGCGCTCGCATCGGTGCCGTTCACTCTGTTGTGTTTGCCGGCTTCTCTTCAGACTCTCTGCGCGACCGTATCATTGATTGTGGAGCCCGTGTTGTCTTGACGTCTGACGAAGGTCGTCGTGGAGGAAAGAATATTGCCACCAAGTTGATTGTAGATGAGGCAATTAAAGATAATCTTGCCGTCCAACATGTCCTGGTATTTCGCAGAACTGGATCAAATGTACCCTGGACAGAGGATAGAGATGTATGGTGGCATGATGAGATGGCCAAGGCACGCCCCTACTGCCCATTCACGAACATGAGTTCCGAGGACCCCTTGTTTCTGCTGTATACATCTGGATCGACTGGCACTCCAAAGGGAATTGTGCATACTACTGCAGGCTACCTTGTTGGAGCAGGTTCTACGGTAAAATATGTGTTTGATTACCAGCCTGGAGACATTCATGCCTGTACAGCCGATATTGGATGGATTACTGGCCATACTTACATTGTATATGGCCCTCTTGTTCTTGGTGGCACCACTGTTCTGTTTGAATCTACTCCTACTTATCCTGATCCTTCCCGTTTCTGGAAGATGGCCGAGAAGCACAAGGTTACCCAGTTCTACACCGCTCCAACTGCCATTCGTGCTCTCCGTCGCTTGGGAGATGAGTGGTTGGAAGGAATTGACCTCTCTAGCCTAAGAGTAATTGGGTCTGTTGGTGAGCCGATTAACCCTGAGGCCTGGGAATGGTACAATACACAGGTTGGAAAAGGAGAATGTGCTGTGGTTGACACCTACTGGCAAACCGAGACAGGCTCTATTATTATCAGTCCACTACCAGGTGTTACACCCACCAAACCTGGATCAGCCACACTTCCTTTCTTTGGAATCAAGCCTGTCATCCTAGATCCTCAGACTGGTGTTGAGCTAGAGGGTAACGATGTAACGGGTGTGCTGGCCATCTCCCAGCCTTGGCCTTCCATGGCACGCACTATCCACAATAACCACCACCGCTACCTTGACACCTATTTCAACCCCTACAAGGGCTTTTACTTTACAGGTGATGGAGCTAGCCGTGATAAGGATGGCTATATCTGGATCCGTGGCCGTGTCGATGGTAATAAAATGTTATTATGAGAGTTGAGTGTTGAGTGTTGACTGACCAGATCCTTAATATATATATAAAACTTTAGATGTCATCAATGTGTCTGGTCACCGTCTGTCTACTGCTGAAATCGAGTCTGCACTTATTCACCACGAGTCTGTAGCCGAGGCTGCTGTTGTTGGTGGCCATGACGAGCTCACTGGCCAATGCATTCACGCATTTGCCACCTTGAAGCCCAATGTCGATGTATCGGATGGTCTTGAAAAAGAGCTCTCTCTCCAGGTTCGCAAAGTGATCGGGGTAAGTTAAAATTCAAGGTTAAGTTGGGTGTACCGTTCCAACAGAAGCTATTCTTGGTTCGCTCACAACACTTTTGTTTAGCCATTTGCAACCCCCAAATGCATTTATGTTGTTTCCGACCTCCCCAAGACTCGTTCCGGAAAGATTATGCGCCGGATTCTGCGCAAGATTGTCAACGGAGAACATGATGACCTTGGAGACATTTCTACCCTGGCAGATCCTCTGTAAGATTCCCCCCCAAAAAACAACAACCTCATATTGAAAAAAAAGTCAATTAAACAAAGTGGGATATTCTAGTGTCGTTGATAGTCTGATTGCCAAGGTCCACCCGGAAGCCTTGGTCAACAAAAGTAATTATATATTCTCTTACACTCTAGGGTCAATCAAAGGATTACTCATTTAGAGATAAAACGGAAGATCTAACGTATATGCTGTTCTGTAGCACATCAAGACGAAACCCCAAAAGAGTCTGGTACGACTGCTGAGCCCGATGCACCCGGATCCTCCAGCGATAATGACCCTGAAAGAAAGCCTGTTGAATTGAAAACAGAAGGAGAAGACTGGTTTGCACTGCAAGTACTCAAGCACTCTTAAAGACTTTGTGTGTCTAACATTGTGCTCTAGATTCAATCCAGATGCCAAAAAACGCCTTGATGTTGATCTGGTCCATTCATTTGACCATGATGGAGTCGTATGCAGTGTCAAGTTTAGCCCGGATGGCTACTTTTTGGCCACTGGTGGAAATAGACTGACCAAGATCTACGACACTACCTATGGCGCACTAATAGCGTAAATTAACCTTTAGCCGCCTGGCAACAGTTGATCTAATTTATAACATTTAGGGTTCTTGAGGACGAAAACTCTGATGAGGCAGAGTCGTACATTCGGGCCCTTAGTTTCAGCCCAGATGGAAGATATATTGCAACTGGCTCTGAAGATCAAAAGATTCGTGTATGTGGCTCACTTTTGGGATATAGAGATTCTAACTTGTGCTCTAGATCTGGGATATCGCAAAAAAGTGTATTACAAGAGAGCTTGTTGGACATGAGCAGGATATATATTCGCTTGACTTTAGTGGAGATGGCCGTGTGTTGGTATCTGGCTCTGGAGACAAGACTGCTCGTGTGTGGGATTGGGTCAAGGGAGAATGTGTCTGGAAACTCAAAGTAGACTCGGAAGATGTGTTGAATACCAATGTAACGAGTGTCTCGATTTCCCCAGATGGACGCCTGGTTGCTACCGGAAGTCTTGACGGCATGGTCAGAATCTGGGACATTGAAAAAGGAGAATTGATTGAGGAACTTTTGGGCCATGAAAATAGTGTCTATTCAGTTAGTTTTATGCCAGACAACGGTAGTTTGGTGAGTGGCAGCATTGACAAGACAGGATGCCTATGGAGAATAGGAGCAAGCCGGCCACCTGGAGATATGCAGGCCTGCAAGCAAAGGTTTGTAGGTCACAAGGTAAATATATTCTTTCTCTTTATTTTTTTGAAATGGAGTTTTGTTTAGGGAGCAAAAATAGACTTCCTTTAACTCTTGTCCGACTCTGTAGGACTCTATATTGTCGGTGGCCACAACGCCCTGTGGAGAGTGGGTCGTGTCAGGCTCAAAGGACAGAAATGTCCAGTTCTGGGATCCCCACACCGGAGAAAACCAATTCTTGCTCCAAGGACACACTCAATCAGGTAAGTGCAATAAATGGCTGACCATTGATTCACCCTCTTTCTAGTCATTTCGGTTGCAGTCAGTCAAGGCAAAAGAAGCCTGTTTGCTACGGCGTCTATTGATAACAGGGCTCGGGTGTGGAGCTATGTAAAATAAAGATCACAAGTTGTATTAATCCATATATTCATCTGTGGGGATATCATGCAAATGTGGGAAATTGTCCCACATATTATATATATATTTATATATACATATATTGATTGTATTGGGCAAGCAGTCTCCAGCTGACAAGAAGAATAGAAAACGAGGAAGTAATGAGACGATTGGCTTCTGATCTCTCTGCCCCACCTTTTGTCAAAGCGTCTGTTTGAGACTCATTTGGCTGAAGGGATCACAAAAAATAAGAATAAGAATAAAAATAAAATAAATAAGCATCCCAAGCGTGGGAGGTCTTGTTGAACTGCAAATGGCCTGGTTTAGCCATTATCATTCACCTGTGGCTTACATCAGCTCACTGTGTCTGTGTATTTTAGATCTTGGTGATATCGGCCAATTGCAAAATAATTTATATATGTGTATATTTTTTGTTCTTATTATATACATCTGGCTTACGTGAGCCAAAAAAAAGAAAAAGAAAAAAGAAAAAAGCAACATATCTTTACACCAATTTCTCCACAACTTTAGGGTCGCACCAAAAAGAAATTCGTGTGAATCAGAGCTATCCGTAATTGGCTTGCAGAGCACACATATAAATATCTCTTTTGCCTATCCCCCTTTTCCCTTTCACTTATCTCATACTCCAATGACCATCTCAGAATCCGTTCAAGATCCAATCTACCCTGTCCCCGAGCGCCTCACTGGAAAGCACAAGGCTAATGTCCAGACAATGGCCGAGTACAAGGCTATGTGGGAGTCTAGTGTGAACAACCGAGACGAGTTCTTTGGAAAGGTATGTAGATAGAGCCAAGAAACAGTTACTCATGCCCTTTGCAGCTGGGTCGCGACCTCTTGAGCTGGTCCAAGCCTTTCGAGACCGTACAGCACGGAAGTTTCTACGAAGGAGATGTTGCCTGGTTCCTCGAGGGTGAATTGAACGCATGCTACAACTGTGTTGACAGACATGCTCTTGCCACCCCAAACAACGTAAGAAAGCAAAAAATGAATTCACAGCTTTAGGCTGACCTTGTCCTGTAGATTGCCATTATCCACGAAGGTGATGAGCCCGAGAATGTGCGCAGAATCACCTACAGAGAGCTTCTCCAGGATGTCTGCAGATTGGCAAATGTACTAAAGTCAATGGATGTTCGCAAGGGTGACAATATTGCCATTTACATGCCCATGGTTCCTGAGGCTGTTGTGGCTATGCTGGCATGTGCCCGTGTTGGTGCCGTTCACTCTGTTGTGTTTGCCGGTTTCTCTTCAGACTCTTTGCGCGACCGTATCATTGATTGTGGTGCCCGTGTTGTCTTGACTGCTGACGAAGGTCGTCGTGGAGGAAAGAATATTGCCACCAAGCGTATCGTAGATGAGGCCATCAAGGGTACCACTACAGTTGAACACGTCTTGGTCTATCGCAGAACTGGATCAGAAGTGCCCTGGACCAAGAACAGAGATCTTTGGTGGCATGATGAGATGGAAAAGGCACGCCCTTATTGTCCTGTTACGAGCATGAGCTCCGAAGACCCCCTCTTCTTGTTGTACACTTCTGGCTCTACCGGTACACCAAAGGGTGTCGTCCACACCACCGCTGGCTACCTTCTCGGTGCTGCCTCTACTGTCAAGTATATCTTTGATTACCAGCCTGGAGATATCCATGCCTGCATGGCCGATATTGGATGGATTACTGGCCATACTTACATTGTATATGGTCCCCTTGCTCTTGGTGCCACAACTGTCTTGTTTGAATCTACTCCTACTTATCCTGATCCTTCCCGTTTCTGGAAAATGGTTCAGAAGCACAAGGTTACCCAGTTCTATACCGCCCCAACTGCCATTCGTGCCCTCCGTCGTTTGGGTGATAAGTGGCTGGCCGATAGCGATCTCTCCAGTCTACGAGTAATTGGCTCTGTTGGTGAGCCCATCAATCCTGAGGCCTGGGACTGGTACAACACCCAGGTTGGCAAGGGCAAGTGTGCTGTCGTGGATACTTACTGGCAAACCGAGACTGGATCTATCATCATCAGTCCATTGCCAGGCGTCACCAAGACAAAGCCTGGATCTGCCACATTCCCCTTCTTTGGTATCAACGCCGTCATCCTGGACCCTCAGACTGGTGCTGAGCTCAAGGGTAACGATGTAACGGGTGTGCTGGCCATTTCCCAACCCTGGCCTTCTATGGCTCGCACTGTCTACAACAACCACCACCGCTACCTTGACACCTATCTTAACCCCTACAAGGGCTTCTACTTCACAGGCGACGGTGCCAGCCGTGATAAGGATGGCTATATCTGGATCCGTGGCCGTGTCGATGGTAATAATATTATTGGATTTATCGGGATTTAATGTTGGAAAACGGGAAAATACAGTGAAGAATTCTCTCAATTTTCCATATGTGAGAAGCGCAAGTTTACTGATTGTGTGGCAAATTGTCTTTAGATGTCATCAATGTGTCTGGTCACCGTCTGTCTACTGCTGAAATCGAGTCTGCACTTATTCACCACGAGTCTGTAGCCGAGGCTGCTGTTGTTGGTGGCCAAGATGACCTCACTGGCCAGTGCATTCACGCATTTGCCACCCTGAAGCCCAATGTCGATGTATCGGATGGTCTTGAGAGAGAACTTTCTCTCCAGGTTCGCAAAGTGATCGGGGTAAGTTAAAATTTAAGGTCAAGTTTGTTGTTGTAACTCGAGTCTAATCAACCTATTGGATGGGCGTCTGTCTTTTGCAGCCATTTGCTACTCCTAAGCGCATTTATGTCGTCTCAGACCTCCCCAAGACTCGCTCCGGCAAGATTATGCGTCGTATCCTGCGCAAGATTGTCAACGGAGAGCACGATCAGCTTGGCGATATTTCCACTTTGGCTGATCCTTCGTAAGTTTATTCGCATTAAAGTTTTATTTTATTTTATTTTATTTTCGGATCTTTATTTATCTGGGGCTGATCGTTTATCTTACATTGTGTGAATATTAGAATCGTCGAAGGTTTGATCGTAAAAGCACACGGTCCCAAGGCCGTATCCAATTCAACAAAGACAGTTACCAAGGAGATCACCAAGGAGATCACCAAGCCCTCGTCTACATCCACCTCTGTTAACAAGACTTCCTCTGTTGATGCCAATGGTGCCACCCAGAGTGTTGTTGTGAGCAAGGAGACCAAGACTGATGCCAATGGCGCAACCACCGTCACCACCACAACCACCACCACTACCACCAAGCCCGGCTGCCCCCCTGTAGTCTCCACAACCATCTCCAAAGAAACCACTGGTCCAGTTGTAAGCACCATCACCAAGACTGCCTCCCAGCCCGTTGTGACCACCACAACCACCAAGGAAACCTCTTCCAAGCCCGTTGTAACCACCACAACCACCAAGGAAACCTCTTCCCAGCCCGTTGTGGTCACTACCGTCAAGGAGTCCGGCAAGCCTGCTGTGACCACCACAACCACTACCACCACAAGCAAGGATGTTTCCAAGCCTGCAGTAGTCACTACCACCATCAAGGAGGGATCCAAGCCCGGCGTCACTACCACCACAACTACAACCACTTACAAGGAGTCTTCCAAGCCAGAAGTAACCTCTACCACTACTGTCAAGCAGTCTTCTTCATCCTCTGGTCCAATCATCACAGAGGTAAAGACCGACAGCAAGCCTGCAGTTGTCACCTCCAAGCCAGTCCAGGTTGAGGCCAAGGTAACTTGCCAAGAGACCAAAACATCTCCCAAGGTTCAGGCCAAGAAATAATCCCTTCATCTATCATTTTGTGAAAATATCGTTCAATAAAAAAAAATTAAATTGCGTCCTTTACATATGTTTGTCCTCCTTACATAATACAAAAGAAATACTGGCGTAGGTTGAATAAAGAACAAGTTCTCTCAAGATCAGAATCCAATGATCTTTCTACTGTACCTGTATCCATGTGAAAATGAGCAAGGCTTTACCCTTGGATGTGATGTCACCTTTCCACCAATCGGCCTCCGGGATGGCAGTCCAAGGAACCCCGCCCATCTTTAAGCAGCCCCTTTCTTGACTCCAACAGCTCGTTCTTCTCTCTTCTTCACAATGTCCAACCCCCTCCGTATCTACGTTCCCGTCAAGCGTGTCATTGACTATGGTAGGATGCCCTGCCTTGAAATATCCTCAAACACCATCCAACTGCTATGAAAAAAAATTGAGAAATAATACTATATTTCTTTTTTAGCTGTCAAGGTCCGCGTCAATCCCGCCAAGACCGATGTCGACCGTAGCGTAAAGCACAGCATGAACCCATTCGACGAAATTGCCATTGAGGAGGCTGTCCGCATGAAGGAGAAGAACACCAAGATCGAGGTTGTCGCAATCTCATGCGGTACTGCCAAGAGCCAGGAGACTCTTCGCACTGCTCTTGCTATGGGTGCTGACCGCGCTGTTCACGTCGAGGTCAAGGACGACAGCACTCTCCAGCCTTTGGCCGTCGCCAAGCTTCTCCAGGCCTACACTGCCACCCAGGAGAGCAAGCCTGACCTCTTTATCCTTGGCAAGCAGGCCATTGATGACGATGCAAGCCAGACTGGTCAGATGTTGGCCGGCCTCTTGAACTGGCCCCAGGTAAAGACAATTGTGGATAGAGAATAACGCAATCAATTTACCCTTTGCATGGGGGGGTTGTTGTTTTGTTGTTATTTTTTTGTGGGGAAGAGTACAGAGTTTAACAAGAGATTGGATTTCCTTTTTCCCACGCTCATGGCAAAACACGGCCTAACTTTCTTGCTCCATTCTCTGTTGTGTTTATAGACCACCTTTGCTTCCAAGGTTGAGTTGGAAGGCCAGTCCCTCAAGGTCACTCGTGAAATTGATGGTGGTTTGGAGACCGTTCAGACCAAGTTGCCTGCCGTGATCACCACCGACTTGCGGTAAGATATCAACATTACATTAATATCGCCAAGGATCAAGACGTGTAAGATGTATGGGTATTTATGGTTACTATTAGTCTCAATGAGCCCCGTTATGCTTCTTTGCCCAACATCATGAAGGCCAAGAAGAAGCCCTTGGTCAAGTTGACCCCTGAGGATCTCGGTATTGACATTTCTCCCCGCATCTTGACTCTCAAGGTTGAGGAGCCTGCCAAGCGTGTTGGTGGTCGCAAGGTTGATAGTGTCGATGACTTGATTGACAAGCTCAAGAACGAAGCCAAGGTCCTTTAAAAAAAAAGACGAACCAAAAAGATATATATCAATATACAATGCTGTTTTGTAAACAAGCAATAGGATCATTATTAACGTGTGGAATGGCAGAACTATTCCTACGTAAAAACCAACGTTTTGTTAAAGGTTAAAGCTAGATGTCTTTTACTTGAATGAAAATGAATATATAATAAAAAAAGCCACTCCTCTCTCTCTCTTTTTCTCTCTCTCTTTTTTTTTTATTTGTTTATTTTTTAATGACTAGTCTTCAGGCGCAATCGCACACTTCTTTTGATACTGGTTACAGTGCAGATTGCACCGAATTTTGTCCTCTTGTAGACTCGACAGATTATTTGGCGTGTGGAACTTATCAGCTTACAGACGAAACAAAAAACGACTCGCAGATTCGCAAAGGAAAACTCTATTTGTTTACAGTCGATCCCAAGAATAAGAATGGATTGCAACAACAACAGGTCATTGAAGGCCCAGCTATCCTTGACATGAAATGGAGCCATTCGCTTGTCGATAATCGCAAGGTGCTTGGTGTAGTGGACTCAATTGGTGGACTTGCACTGCATCACTTGACAGATCAGGGCAGATTGGAATCTCTTGGTCATTGTCAAGTGAGTGAGCCGGATGTTCTTTGTCTTTCGCTTGACTGGGCTAGTCGATTGAATGGGGATGATCATCGGATTGCGATATCTCATTCAAATGGAGACCTGTCAATAGTCTCGCCTTGTGAATCAGAGTGGAAAGTGGCAGACCAATGGCATGCTCATGACCTTGAGGCCTGGATTACAGCCTTTAATTATTGGGATACTCGTACACTCTACTCAGGCGCAGACGATGGCCTGTTTAAAGGTTGGGATAGTCGGTCCCAGACAGCCCAGTTTACCAACAAGAGACACACCATGGGAGTCACTACCATGCAGTCTTCTCCATTCCAAGAGCATACTTTGGTAACTGGTAGTTATGATGAAAACATCTACTTTTGGGACACAAGATCCATGCGAATGCCGCTCAACACTGTCCAAACACCCGGTGGAGGTATCTGGCGTCTAAAATGGCACCCAACCAAGGCCAATATCTTATTGTCTGCTTCTATGCATGCTGGTGCCTTTGTCATTGACACCAATACCCAAGAAATTGTCCATTCTTTCCTTGATCACACTTCAATGGTATATGGCGCAGACTGGTCGTATGTTCATAATGACTGGGTAGCGTCGTGTTCGTTTTACGATCATACAATGCATCTTTGGGATGCCTCAACTGCCTAGAATATTCACTTTATATACACACACACACATACACACACATAATTATAGCCATCATACTATGTTTTTTTATATTAAAAAAAACATAAAATGTCTGCTTTCTTTTTTTTTTAATGATCCTTCTTGCCAGCAGCGACTGGAATAATAATTAAAGAATTGGTAAGTTGTTTAACAATTAGAAGTGCAAAATATCTATTTTACCTGCAGGGTTTCTGGGGTCGTTCTTATACTCGTCAACTACAAGAGCAACGTTAAATACAGGAACGCGTTGGAATGCTGTCTACTTACGGTTGACCATGGCGTCTTGCATCTTGGCGACAAGGTAGAAAACGGCAGCACCACCGATAATGAAAGGTCCAGCGGGACGAAGGACAGGAGTAGACCACTTGCGCAAACCAAACATAGCAAAAAAGTTAAAGAGCAAGGAGACGGGGGCAGAATAGATAAACAATAAAGTTTTTGGGTCCTCTTGTCCCGCATGGTCCATTGACTTTCCGCTGGAAATGTGGCGTCATGAGCAAGACGTGACGTTTTTACTTTATGAATCATTAACTATACTTTGGCAATATACGTTCGTAACTGTAGTGTGAATGTAATTGGGCATGATTCAAAACATAAAACTAATAAAAAAAATAACGGCAATTATGTGCCCTGATAAATAAAAGAAAGAAAGAACAATCGACAAACCTTGAGCATAAATATATTATGTATATCTGTAGCTTGTACCTCTGAGCAATTTAGCCTACAAGGCACCTGTTATCGGGTTTGAAGGCTGCATAATTACAAAGCGTATGCCCTAAAAGTGACGATTTATACAATAATTGGTATCAGGGATGTCCTGAATACCAGTCTATCCAACCTTGCAAGTATTATCAGTAACAAGCCCTCTAGTCAAACTGGTTAGAAACCATGACTTGAATATTATTTTTTCCCAGATCGCCATCGTTCTATTGAATGAACAATTAATGTGCATAAATACGAAGACAGGCTTTATTTTCCAATATATGTATAAATAATTCATATATATATATATATATATATATATATATATATTTATTAGAATCAATGTATTGGTCTACTTTGTTGACAATATCTTTTGTATTCTAGACATCATTTCTTAACAAGAGATTGTTCATTATTATCGGCATCTCTGTTGTCTAAACCTTGCACTATTTCCATGGCTTTATCTATTTAAATTAACCCATGATTAACGTCTGTTGCTGCAATCACTAGAGACAAATAACAGAAGAAGCACTTTTATATATACATGTATAAATAATGTGTTTCAAGTTTATAGTTGTACGTTTATATGTATAATATTGTCTTTGATTTAGGATATTGTTCTTTTTGGTAAATACAAATGTCGTCTTAAAATAATATAATATTCTCAAGAGCACTGTTTATTTGGGCTTGGCGCCTTTTATGAATGCGTCTCATGGCTATAAATTTATTTTCTATAATCTCATCTCTTCATACAATGACCTGTCCTTAATAAAAAGGAAGAAAGGCATTCCTTATTGAAAACACCCATATCTTTTCCTTTTTACAATGTCAATATTACGGCTTCCTCATGATGTCCTAGTTAACATTGCGTTTTACTTGCCAGTAACGCAATGTAGAGAGCTCTCCATGGTTTGCAAAGCGTGGAATGATCCTTTCTTGGAACGAGTATGGAGCTCTATCAAAATAACCACAGAAGAAGAAGCAAAAGCCGTCTATAGTTTTCTTTTGGATACCAGTTCACCTATTCAGCCTCATCTAAACCATGTCTATAATCTTCTCATCAATGGAGATGTCATATTATCCGAGCAAATGTTTACTTCTCTTCAAGACAGTTTCCGGGCAATAAATTACCTCGAGATCAAATCGAACACGTTTCACCGATACAGCCAATTTCCGTATATAAAGTGGAAGAATTGGGATTCTCTGGGAATCCTTTACTTTCATGTCTTGAGTAAAGATTTTGGGATAGATGATGCCCTATGTACCCTATACTACCTGAAAAACCTCCATGAGCTCAACATAGGAAGCAAAGACAATATCTGCAAACACAGTATAACTTGGATACAGTTGGACGACTTGCACCAAAGTCTACCCAAGCTCAAAACACTCCTTCTGAACCTAGACATCGAGCCAATATGTATAAAAGACTTTGAGGCAATCTCTAAAAGCGACGTATATAATGACATGACATCTTTTTCATACTATGGAAAACCCTTCACTGTATCATGGCTCTATTTTTGGGCCAAAAAATACCCAAATCTACACGAATTCTTTAACATTTGTCGTCCGGTCGAAACAGCGAGATGTGAAAACACAATGACCGTCCTGGATGAAGTACTGAAATTGAAAAATCCCCTAAAGTACCTGAGAACCGCTTCCTTCAGATGCCGTCCGCGCGGTGGGATTATAGACTCCTCGTTTTTACAGATACTCTTTTTAACCTCAAAGCGTTTGACAAGAGTCAATACCATTATTTCTACTAGAGAGGGCGATATATCAGACACCAAAAGTGTAATTAAAGCCTTGATGCAATCACATAAAACTCTTTCAAAGCTTACCCTGGAAATCAAGGAATACAGCCTACATCCAACATTCTTCACCAAGTCATTCAGGGCCTGCCCTTTACTGGTTGACGTAGAAATCAAGTCCAATGGAGCCACATTCAAGATCGACAAACTCTTGGACTATTTCCCGGCCTTAATAGAACTAAGACTCGAAATTAGGAAGCTATGTATCAGTAAGAACGCCCATAGACTTCCATCAAACCATCCCTTGCGATATATTCAAGTCAAGAACTGCGAGTTCGAAGCAGCCCTGTTCAGCTATCTCTCCAGACGCTGCTACTATATGGATGTACTCAGCATGTCTCGAATATTGATAACTAACTTGCCTCCAACGTGTCCCGGGTACATATATATTGACATGCCATTCAATTCCTTTAAATTGGTAGAATTCAATCACGTATATCTTTGTGGAGTCAAAGATAATACTGATTACACCAATAGAGATGTGCTATTGAATATCACTCAGCTTTATGACCAGCGTCATCGAATAGATACTCTGACAGACCGCACAGTCAAGATCAAGGGCACAGAGATTTATAAAGGCCAAGTGGTTGCTACCAACAAAGCCAGAATTTACTGGGAAAAAGTTGAGGCCAGAGATATAAACAGGTGTACTGGTATTTTCAAAAGTCTCGAGGCTGGACTCAGGGCCCCTACCTACCGCCAGAGGTCGAGAAGATGGCTAAATATACTTACTTGCTCATTAGGCTGTGGCGGCAGCTTGGAAATAGAATCCATTCCAATGAACTACATAAAGCTTCGATGTGAAACAATCAAAAATTTCGAAATTACTTATAAAACCTTGGTATAAACCCCAAGTTGTATTTTTTTATATTATAACAGTCAGACAATAAAGAAAATTATATATTACACATTAAGATGCCTTTTTACGAGATTGTCTCGATAGTGTATGAGAATAATGCAAGTATGTCTTTAGATATAGTACGGCCAAGCAACTTGGGGTCTATAAACGTATCTATGTAAAAATCACTAGACAAAATGTGAATTGAATAAATAGCATCATTTTCAAGACCCTCTGTGGGATTGAATGGCACATTTCATAGTCTTTTGACAGATCTTGGTGCTCATTATTTATAAACTCCAAGTTATCTTTTCATTCATCTCGATATTTTGACCAAAAAGTGTTATCATTACCCAATTTCAAGAGCTCCTTTGGCAAGAGGATTGTACCTATAATATTTTTGTTTCAAATATTACGGGCTGTACTTTAGTCTTGAGCGTATTTTAAAAGATCATTAAAAAGTAAATAGATAAAAGATATAATTTATAAAGATAAGAAATATACTACTAGGCTTTATTTTCAAATGTTGCTTGATTATACCACTTGTGGTCAAACGAGCGTCTTTCAAGTCACTTGGAAACGTAAATCGTGTTAAACAATGATCAGGTTCTAGTCATTCTAATATAAATATAATCGTATTTGTTGTCAGGAATATCTGGTGTATCAAAAGTTATAAAATATAGCTTGGCATATATGTTCAGAATAAGTTGTCCTGTTCAATGTTTTCAAAAAAAAATAGATATTAAAAATGATTTAATCATAATCCAAAAGACGTGCACTTGGTACATGACGGATAAAAGATATATTTTAAGATTGATAAATGTTGTACATATGGCTTTTCAGAAATAAAAGCCCTGTAAGCCCTTGATATCAAGTTTTTATTCATGTTTTTTCTTTTGCTAAATTTTGGTGCAATGGGCTAAAGTTTTTCAAGATGGCTGTATACATTTCTTCAGAGGTATCAAAAGGCTTTTCTAAAATGTACTTGTCATACCAGACTCTAGCTACTCCAACGAGGTGCACAGGTATAATCAGCATAGCATCCTTTTCATCGAAATCATGGAAATGAATATATGTCTTCATTTCACCAACCCATCCGTCAGCCAAGTTTGTGCGCCCAGAAAAGACTTGAGGTGGCTTGAATAAGAGTGGGTTGTTCCTTATAGCTTCTTCTCGGACCGTGTAGTGAGGATTTTTGGCAACGTTATTTGGATCATCGGTCAAGTCTGAACTGTCTTTTTTGCCAGTAAAATGTTCGGACAGCTGGTAAAGGGATTTTTCGATTGATATTAGAGACTCTGACAAAGACTCAAGGGACAATGCAACCACTTTATCTAAAGTCATGATTTATGATTGGGTAGAGTAAAGAAGTTTGTAAAAAAAAAGTATCCAAAAATATTTAAATATAATGAATTAAAGCTTGTTTGTTGTACACATTACTTCCATTTTATCATTATTTTTATAATTATCTTGAATAAGAATCATGCTGACCACTGATATGGGCGTTTTATGGTTCACTCTCTTTATTATATAGATATTTTACTGATAGGACACGCAATTGGTTCCAGACTTTCTAGTTTAAAAGGTAGTGACAACACAAGAATTAAAGATAGGATTAGAGCCTTTTATTATAAACTACAAAGATTCCATTTTATTTCTTTTATACAATTTCCAAGAGACAGTTTATCAAAAGAAGAATCTGGTATTGATACCATAAAGCAAAAATATACGATATAAATAGCCACATGAAAAATATTAAAGGTATGGTATCTAGATGAATCTTATGTGCAAAGCCTTCTAAACCTTACTCTAAAATAATCCCATTGAAAAAAAAACAATGCGATTTCAATTTGGGATATATCGATTGTGTAAAGGGGAATGTACGTCTCAAACTCGATCCTGTTTGATTGATTACTCTAGATGGTTTTAATAGCACTGGGTGATTTCATCGGATAGCCATTGTAATATATCCTTTTTTTTTTCCATTGACAGGTAAGCTGCGGTTCATTCTCTGGTTTTTGGTAGTCGCTATAAGATCCAAGTCAAGATAAAGCAGAAATATTGGCAAGAGTACCGAGTATTTCAAAAAATACAAGGACAGAGATTTAGATTGTTTGGAGGTGGCTATACAAAAAAGGGATGGATGAGGACGAGCATCGAGTATGCAAAGATGTCTAGAGATGATTAATACGCTTAATACTACAACAAAGTATTAGAAACTATCAAGATTTACAAGGCACATATAAATAATCTTTGTTTCTATAAAATATAAAACTTTTAGTTATTTTTATTCATAAATACTTCTTGAAGAAAGCTTTTGGATATTTCTGAAATTGATTTCAATATATTTTTATTTAACAATAATTGGGATAATTTCACTACTGATATTTCTACTTGGCGAAATCAGGTAATTTATGTAGTGTCCAATGGCATTCTTTATTTTTGTGAGGGCGAAGTAGGGCTGTAGCTGGGCGAAGTAGGGCTGTAGCTGGGCGAAGTAGGACTGTAGCTTGGGCTAGTAGGACTGTAGCTTGGGCTAGTAGGACTGTAGCTTGGCGAAGTAGGAGAGTAGCTAGGGCTGGTTGGCGAATAGCTTGGTGAAGTGGGGCTATAGCTTGGGCTGGTTGGCGAATAGCTAGGAGAGGTTGGACTATAGCTTGGACTTGTTGGCGAATAGCTAGGCGAAGTGGGGCTATAGCTAGGCGAAGTTGGGCTGTAACTTGGCGAAGTTGGGCTGTAGCTTGGACTTGTTGGCGAGTAGCTAGGCGAAGTGGGGCTGTAACTTGGCGAAGTTGGGCTATAACTAGGCGAAGTTGGGCTGTAGCTTGGTGATGTAGGGCTATAGCTTGGTGAAGTTGGGCTGTAGCTAGGGCTTGTAGGGCTGTAGCTTGGCGACGTAGGGCTATAGCTGGGACTTGTTGGGCTATAATTGGGCGAGCTAGGCGAGTAGGATGGACTAGTAGGCAAGTAGCTCGGTGATGCTGGGGAATATACAGGTGATGTTGTATAGTTTGGACTGGTAGGAGAGTAACCTGGAGAGGTAGGAGAATATCCTGGACTCTGTGCACCAAATGGTGTAAGGTCTCCGCGCCAAGGGCTTGATCCTGATGGACTTCCAGATCCACCAGAGTTACCCATGGGGGAGAATAGAGGTTCAGAAGGTGTTCCTGGCTGAGAGAAGTCTACCCAATCGGGAGATCTTGTATCGTAAGGTGTGGCCAGGTTAGGTGTCATGTATCCTGGACCAGGTGTAGCAAATCCAGCAATATCGCCTGCTACACCGTTAGGCATAAGCTGGCGGTTGTCTTGCTGAACAGTCTTCAGCATCTCTTCATCCAACATGACATCGAATTCGCCAGTACCAAGCGGTGCCATCTGACCGAGCATGATGTTCTCAGCAACACCTCTACAGTCATCAAGTTCACCCACAGCAGCAGCCTCCATGAGAATTTCCACAGTTTCTTCAAAGGAACATCTCATAAGAGCACCGGTTTCAGCTCTGTTAATACCATGACGAGTGATGGCCATAAGATGTCCACGGTTGGTCATGACATCGCAAAGCAATGCCAAATGGCGATAGTTTACATAAGAACCATCAAACTCAATAACATTACGGAGTTCCTTGAGAAGTGCCTTGCGAGTAGCCTCGATACCAAGAACCTCCATAATTTCCACTGTGTTATTAGAGTATGTTCGTCGCTCATCAACACCGTGCTGGCTCATAACCTCCTGCAAGTTAATGCCATCGGTATCAAGACCCCACTCCTGAGTAGACTCGAATTCGCCACTTGCATTAAGAACGGTTTCCTTACGCTCCACGATATAAACCTTCTTGATACCAGGGATACCACGAAGATTGATAGAGCTCAGCAAACTAACTTCGAGCTTACGCAAGAAAGTATCTTCTTCACCCTTTGTCTCATCGTCGTCATCCTTATCTTCATTTTCGTCCATCATAACTCTGCATCGAATAATCAGCTTCTCAGAGTTCTCATCACTGCCAATAACATGAAGATCGTGACGGAATTCTTCAGAAATCTTCTGCACAACCTCGGTAATATTCAAACGCTTATCAATCATCATACCACGGTTGAGTTCAAGACGCAACAACCATGGCGAGACACGGGTAACGACTGGCGAGTTGTCGTCTTCCAGTTGGTAGTATGTATCGACAAAGTCTGCATCTTCCTCAATAATGGTACTACGTGGGTCAGGATCGTAGTAAATCTCGGCAGCAGAAGTGACTTTGTGCAATGTTGTATGTTCCAAGTTAACCTGGACTTCCTTGGCCAATTCAATGTTGCGAGATCTCTCGGAATCCAGCCAAACTTCCAATCGAGGAGTCTTGATATTCTTTGCGACGTTGATAATTTCCTTAAGACGTGGTACACCAAGAGTTACGTTCTTACTGGACACACCAGCATAATGGAAAGTGTTCAATGTCATCTGTGTAGCAGGTTCACCAATAGATTGTGCTGCAATGGTACCGACCATCTCTCCGGGTGCAACTACAGCAGTCAAGAATCGAGACTCGATCTCTCCAATAATCCTAGAATATTTTTAATGACCATATTGATAATTAATAAGAATTTGTTTTTCTTACCATTCGAATGCTTGCGATGTCAGATGGAATTCTTCTACTACTCTCTTGGCAGCAAATGTAGAACGAAGGAGAATGTTGAAGAGTGTTGTTGCGTTTCTTTGTACTTCGGCTGTGATCTTGTCATTGCCTCTGATTACGAGCAAACGTTCCGAAAGTGCCTTGAGACTGTCGATTACTTGAAGAGGGTGGACATCTGATGGCTTTCTGGGATCGATATGGAAGATCTGTTGCGAGTTGGTGACCAGACGATGCAGGTTCACAGGCAATGGCCATTTATCCTCTCCATTCTTGAATACGAATGTTCTCAAGAGATCGCGATCTTCAGAAAGTTGGTTGAATTCTTGATCCAACAGAACCTGACTATCACCACCCTCAATACGTTTGAGGATGTTATAGTTCAAAGAACCCTTTCTGAAGCCACCGCTTGCCATGTCAACTCTGTACTTCTTCACGAATTGAGGAGGAGAGCATCTCAGGGAAGCAAACTTTTGCTTTTCCACAAAGCATGCGTCCATACCGTCCTCACCATAACTGAATTGGATAATATCACCAAGCGAGTTACGGACAGTACCATCATATTTGACCATGACATCTTCCAATGCCTTGACAAGACGACGCTGAATATAACCAGTTTCAGCAGTTTTGACAGCAGTATCAATCAAACCTGAGATAACATGATTAAATAAACTAGATTTCAAGTTATCATTCATTATTACCTTCACGACCACCCATAGCGTGGAAGAAGAATTCAGTGGGTGTAAGACCTCTGAGGTAAGAGTTTTCCACAAAACCACGACTTTCTGGAGTGTGATCGTCCTTGGAGAAATGGGGAAGAGTACGATTCTTAAAGCCGAAAGGAATACGTTTACCCTCAACGTTCTGCTGACCGACACAGGCAGACATCTGAGAGATGTTAATGAAAGAACCCTTGGAACCAGCGATAACCATCTGTTTGACGTTGTTGTCATCCTTCAAGTTGTTCTGAGCCATTTTACCGGCATCGTCACGAGCCTTATTCAAAGACTGGTTGACCTTGGCTTCAAAGGATTCACGCAATGTCATACCGGGTTGAACTTCCAATTTGTCCTGCTGAGCGGTGATAATGATTTCGTGCACTCTCTGTTTGGCTTGTGAAATGATGTTTGTGATGGTTGCCATGGTGACTTTATCGGCAATGGTATCTCCAATACCAATACTGAAACCGTTCTGTAACATCCAATAGTTGACGACCTGCTGTGTTCCAGTCAAGAAATTCTTTGCAGCTTCGGGACCGAGTTCGTTTACAATGGTATGGATCAAACCACCACCTGCAGTACCTACTGTCTTTTTACAGACAATACCGCACAGCAGCTCTCCGTTTTCGATGATTACACGGGTGTCTCCAGGTGATATGTAGGTGTTCTCTGCGTCAGGATGTGTAGAATGGAATGTTTGACAATTGATACCGCGTGGGATCACCATACTGACAATTTGTTTTCCAGTCCACATCGGTTTAGGCTTCAGAATGGCAGGAGGGGGGATATAACCATCCCAATCTGGGACCCACATAACAATGTTCATCACAACATCTTTGGTAATAAAGCAATCTCTGAGAGTAAACTTGCGGATACCACACAGTGTATCTTGCACAATACCCATAACAGGTTTGTTGGATTGTGGAGATACGATCTGCTTAGGAACCATGCAAATCTCTGTAACTTCAGCACGGGTTTCGAGCGATTGTGGAACGTGGAGATTCATTTCATCACCATCGAAATCTGCATTGTAAGGTGATGTGACGGAAAGATTAAGACGGAAAGTAGAGTATGGCATCACACGCACTCTATGACCCATCATGGACATCTTATGGAGAGATGGTTGACGGTTGAAGATGACTACATCACCATCATTGATATGCCTCTCAACTCTGTAGCCATACTGAAGAGGAATTTCACCAGCACGTTTGCGATAACGCAAATCGATACGCTCTCCGTTATCACGAATAACGTATTTGGCACCAGGGTGTTCTAGAGGACCGTTTCTGACCAAGACTTGGAGCTTGTCAATGTTGTAAGGAGTGACAATCTCAGGGTATGTCAAGTTGCGTGCAATACTACGAGGTACACCAACTTCGTCTAGTGACAGGTTGGGATCACCTGTAATAACCGTACGCGCAGAGAAATCCACACGCTTGCCCATCAAGTTACCACGGAGACGACCTTCCTTTCCCTTTAGTCTTGCTCTGATGGATTTAAGCTTTTACAAACAAACAAAAAATGTAAGATTTAACCATATAATCAATACATATATAGGTATGTTTAGGCAAATACTTACGGGTCTGCCTGATTTTTGTAATGCCTGGGGTTGGCCTGCAATATCATTGTCCATATATGTTGCAATATGGAACTAAAATGCATAGATTAGCTTCAAATATCCCATAAAGAAGATTCTGCACAAACCTGCAGCAATGCCTCAAACTCTTGAACGACGTGAACCGGTGCACCTTCCGACTCGCATCGTCTAACGTTCGCATTGGCTTTCAGGATATCGGAAAGTTTGTGAGTCAAATCATCTTCACCTCGACTGGTACCGTCCATCTGAATACTTGGTCGAACTTGAGGAGGAGGGACAGGAAGAACAGTAGTAATCATCCATTCTGGACGAGCAAACTCTTCCGAAAGTCCCATATCTCGAATATCTTGATCCGAGATATTTTTTAATATCTGTAAAACTCTGCTAGCTGTCAACTGAGTACGTCCCTCCCCTGGGGTTTCCTGCAAGTTTGTTGGAAAGAATGTCAATCGATCTGGACGCGTACCAAGTATTTAACCAAACAATTACCTCGCTAGCACTAGAACGGAACTGGGCATACAGCTTAAGACCATCCTTACGGATAGCAGGCTGCTTGTTGCCACATCCACCATGGGCGTGTTTGCGTTTGCCGTCCATGGTCTCCTTCTCTTCCATACCCTCTTCGGTCTCTTCACCGCCATCACAATTCATCTTTGCCTTTGCGATATCCCATACTGCTCGTAACCTTGCCTTGGGATCTCTCATTTTTCGTGCTCTAATAAAGCGCGGATTTGACTGTAAAAACAAAAAGAGATGTAAGATTTTGCTTTCTGGTTAAAGCTTTCTCTTTCTCTTTATCGACTACGCACGTCATCGACTTTGAGTTTTGAACAATGGAAGCAGACGCATTCTAAGATCTTCTTCACTTTTGTAAGGAAACCTATAAGCCAAGATATATCAGCATTACATCATCAGCAACAGAAATGTGCTGATAGATTACCAATGTGGTAGACGGGTTTTGCAAGATCAATATGACCAAAGTGACCGGGACATTCAGCCATGCCTTCACCACAAGTCTGACACTTGTAGTTACGGTCAATAGTACCCATTCGAGGGTCAAGAAGACCTCCTGCTCTGGGTTTCTGACTGCCTTCATCGTACAGTTCGGGGAACTCGATCTTGGCGACAGACATTGCTTTCTGTAAATCAAGATAGTAGTTAGAACAACGATCTTTAAACAGACATGCCGTAGCGATCATTGCTCTTTTCCTTTGACATGCAAAGGGATCGAGTGACACATACAATCTCATCGGGGGAGAGAATACCAAATTGGACCACGTCGACACGTCGCAATGGGGCAGATGAGAAGGCAAAAGTATGACCACTCATTCTGTATATTTATGAAGGTTTGATCAGGAAAGATTGGTGAAGAAACACAAAGTATAATGCAGAGCAATTGATATTTGTGTATTAAAAAGAAAAGTTATTTTTTTTTGTTTTTTTTTTCTCTTTTTTTTCTGATGGTCAAATGCCGTATGTGTGTTTGTATATATTTGTTGTTAACAGATGTTAGACGGTGACGGCCAGAACAATCAGGTAAGCGTTCTAGAATCACAGGAGATACTTGTTGTTCGAACGGATGAAATGGTTCGAACAAAAGAGCTAAAGGGCGCGCAGCAGCGAACGTCAGCGTATAAAAAGGAGACGATTTGCTATGTGCACCCTATTTGGCAGTGAAAACAACACATATTGTGACGTAAAATCTTTAAATAAACCTCCGACTCACCAATAGGAGCCATCTCTGAATTTCCTAACCCGTGCTTCTACCATTTGTTTGGCTTAGTTTTGAACTCACATTAGAGAATCATTATGAAGTCTGATGGATGAGTGTATAGATGATTAGCTAATTACATTAAAGAGCAATTGCAGTTGTTGAGTATAATTATAGACTACAATGTCCAAGAGATTTCTATTTGATGTTAGCTTTTGAATCAACTATAGCTAATGAATTTAACCTTGACATTCCCGAGTGTCTTGACTTCCAATATTAATGATTTATTAATTTTGCAGTTTGATGATACATGTATGACACTATATCTTTCTTTTTTGTTATGTTCAGTACAAGAAATAAATGCAAGATTAATAGAAAAATCAATTGATTTGAAATAAGTTGACCTGTAAAACAAAAACAAGGTTCTGAATACTTTGACAATTCAATTACAAAAACTGCAGCAAAGCATCGAATCTTTCAAGGATTCCTTTGGTAATAATACTAGTCATCTGAATGCACAATAAACTAGTAAAATGGCTCTTTAGGAACACACAGTTGACCCAAACAGACCACTGCAGAACCAAATTACACGACTAAATTCATTAACCAAAGTGCCTAGATATATGTATCTATTTCATCTATTTTAATCTCCTGAGCCATCTCTTGCTGTTTTCATACTTCTTTTAATGCAATATTTAAAGCCTTTGGATCATATTTGTGACTGTTCATCGACGTTTGATCGTCCAAAATATTTTCGTTACAAGATACCGAACAAGCACGCTTTGTAACAGTAACAATGCGCAGTCTTCCTCTTCTTAATCATAGCTGTGTCTCGTTAGAGCACAAGCCCTCGTCGACTGCACGCTCGTTTATCGCGAATGATCCCGAATCCCAGACTATTTATGTCGCTTTTGAAGACAATGAATCGTACATTGAGATCATGGCCACTGGCCTCTCGCCTGTCGATCCCTTAGAATTTGTTCTTCTTGCTCGAATTCCCATGGCATTCCAGGAATGCTCGTCTGGATCTATTGTTGACTTTACTTTCTTGTCTGATCTCCAAGTTGCTTGTTTAAGTACTCGCCAGGGCGATATTATGTTGATTAGCAAAGAGCGATTCGAAAAGGGTGAAGAAGTGGTAATGCATTCTTTCACTTTGAAAGAAACGCAATACTCATGAGATATAATTATAGATTGAAAATGTCGGAACTGTCGATGCGGGTATCAAAGCAATGACATGGAGTCCTGATCAAGATCTAGTAGTATTGGTGACAGGTAGGATCGATATCCAAAATATGGATTGTACTTGTCAGACAGAGACATTGATTATATTGATACGATTTCTTTTGAAAATTCCAGGCGAAAAAAATGTACTTGAAATGACCCAAGATTTTGATACAATCACAGAGTACCCCCTTCATGTGGAGGAAGAGGGTGAAGGTAATTGGATTCTAGATAATATTGTTCAAGGCTTGGATTGGATATTTAAAAATATATATATGCAAAAGGTGTACAGCAAAGTGTTGGTTGGGGTAAGAAGGAGACCCAGTTCCACGGCTCTGCTGGAAAAGAGGCTGCCCAACAAAAGGTGGACACCAGCAAATTCACAGTTTCAGAGGATGATGATTGCAGACCTCGTATTGCATGGAGAGGTGATGGTAGTCTATTCACAATTTCTGACATGGATCCTCTAAAGGGTAAGATTCTGCTGTGCTATAAACCCATAGAAAAGAGTACTGACTATATCAGCAAAACAGATGCTCGTGTTATTCGCATCTACAACCGTGAAGGTGTATTGCAAAATACAAGTGAGCCAGTTGATCGTCTAGAGCATGTCTTGGACTGGAGGTAGATTTTATACCATCAACTTCAAAAAACGCCTATATTTAACAACTAAATATTCCTTGATTTGAATTTGTGACATAGGCCATCTGGAAACCTAATCGTTTCCAGTCAGAGACTTCCTCATCGCCATGACATTGTCTTTTTGGAAAAGAATGGCTTGCGTCACGGTGAATTTTCATTGAGAGAGACGACCAAGCACAGAGTCTTGGAGGTTTCCTGGAATGCTGACTCGACTGTTTTGGCTGTATGGATCGAAGCCGAAGTTCCATCTACTGGAAAGATGCAAAAGACTGGTAATTTCTGCTTTTAGTGCAAGTATCAATAGAATTACTTGCTCACTATTCTGCAAAGTTCAATTCTGGACATCAAGCAATTACTACTGGTATATGAAGCAACACATTGTCCTTTCTGAAGGAGCTGATATCGTTGGCTTCAAGTGGGATGTCGAGTCTCCTTTGAAGGCCTATGTCCTGAGCACAAGTAAGAAATCTTTATTTTTGATAGAAAATATTGATAATTGGATACTAACTTTTATAACTATCATCAAGCTGGTCATTACCACAGCTTCAACTATACATGGGATATACTCTGTAGCACATCAGTTTCTGAAGAAAACTCTAGCTATGTTGCTATTGTTGACGGAGGTATATATGTGACCTAAATAAGAGTCTATGCAAATATTAACCTATTTTGTTTTTTTTAGCAACCGTTCTCTTGACCCCATTTGCTTATCAGAATGTACCTCCACCAATGTCTGCACTCAAAGTATCTACAAAAGGAAACGTTCTGGGTGTATCGTTTGGGCCAGAGCCTACAGGAACCCAGATGGCCGTACTTACAACAGAAAGAATCCAACTCTTCAGCCTTCCTGCTAATGCTCGTGGTAATGTCACTACTATTGGATCTCTACTACTCCCGTAAGTTTACAAATTATTGCCTTTAACCTCGTACTAAGATGATAAAATGATTATATAAATAGAAAAATCGATTCAAAGAGTCCATCCTATCTTCACAATCCCATTCGACAGTTACAATGGGTTAGACAGACACAATTTGTCTATGTACAATACGATGACGAGCTTTCCACAGATATGCTGTGTATTGCTACATTTTCTCCCGATAAAGAAGACAGCTTGATTGTAAAGGCCACTCCAATGACTGCAAACATTGGACGTGTTTACTTTAATGCCACAACCAATGATTTGATTGCAGAGGGTACAAATGGAGCTGTATATGAAGGTAATTATTGTAGCAGAGACATCATTCTTCATTTAAAATATGTATATTAACTTTTCGACTTAACAGTTGATATCACTACTGTTGATGATCCCTCAATTAATGAAGCCATCAAGTTTCCCGATTTCTGTCCTTGGATTGCCACAGCTCGTCTTGGTACTCAGGAGAATGACCTTGAAGTATGTATAAAATTATTCGGTTTAACACGTCAAGTAAAAATATACTTACTATACAATAATTTATAGAAAATATTTGTTGGTTTAACTGACCGTAGCAAACTTTACGTTAACGACCGTTTGATCTCTTCCGAATGTACTTCATTCTTCCTGCGCAATGACTGGATTGTTTTTACTACAACAAGTCATACTGCCCGTTTCTTGTCTTTAAGCACAAGCCTTGATGGTAATTGTCTATTTTATTCTGTTAAAAAGTTAAATACAAAATATGTTCTTATGAATATCATTTTAGATTTCAAGCTTTCTGATAACGTCCCTGATGCAAACGACGAATCTTCACGTCGTCTTGAACGTGGTGCAAAGATTGTTATTGCCACACAATTAAAGCCTAATCTTGTTCTTCAGGTATCCAAAAGCAATACATCTAAACTTGAATATTACCTACCAATTTACTAAACAAAATGGATATTACATAGATGCCTCGTGGCAATTTGGAGACTATTAGTCCCAGAGCCTTTGTCTTGGCTTCAATCTGTGAAGATATCAAAAAGTATGGCAATTATACTTGAACCGCGTGTTCAATATTAACCAATGATGACTTTCTATACACCTCTTTAGCCTTAACTATCGTTCTGCTTTCATTGCCTGTCGCCGCAACCGTATCGACCTTAATATCTTATATGATGAAAACCCTCAGCAATTCTTTGAGAATATTGAACGTTTCGTTGAACAAATCTCAGAAGTTGACTATCTTAACTTGTTCCTCTCAAACCTTAGGTAATTACTAACAGGTATATTATACAAATAACATTCAACTAATTTCTCTATAGAAATGAAGATACAACAACAACTATGTACCGCAGACGTGGCCGCGTCGATACATCAAAGACTGATCCAAAGTAAGATAATTTATTGACTTGGAAAATTACAAAAACTCATCTAGTTCTTTGAAATTCTAGGTTGGATATCAAAGTAAACACAATATGCGAAGCCGTCAGAAATGTCTTGATGAAATTGGGCCGTAAACGTTACATCCAATCTATCTTGTCTACCTATGTCAGAAGCTCGCCACCAGATCTCGAGTCTGCTTTGAATCTCTTGGCAGAAATCAAAGGTAATCAGATATCTATCTAACAATAATAATCTACAAATTACTGATATTGGATTATTGACAGAGACGGATATGAGTGAGGCCGAAGATGCACTCAAGTATACCATTTTCTTGTGCAATGCCGATAGTTTGTATGATGTCGCATTGGGAATGTATAACTTCTCGCTGGTTCTCATGGTTGCTCAGCAAGCCCAAAAGGTGGAAAATATTAAATTGACTACGGCTAGTCTTGATTTCTGACCTTTTTTACCTAATGATTCTAGGATCCCAGAGAATACCTACCTTTCTTGCAGGAGCTTCAGAGTTTAGAGAAGTATTATCAACGGTTCCGTATTGATGACCATCTGAAGCGTCACGATAAAGCTTTAAGAGACCTCAGTCTTGCTGGTAAAGTATAATAATGAAATATATATATATATATATATACTAATAATAAATCTCTTTTTTTAGGTGAAGGACACTTTGATGAGCTTGTTGAATACATGAAGAAGCATTCTCTTTATCTGACAGCCCTCAATGTATATGGAAACAAACCCAAGCAAAAACAAGTAAGATTCAGTGATATTGATAATATATGTTTGCTAACATCATTATAGGTTATCTTGGACGTTTATGGAGACTATTTGTCCCATAAGAATGCTTATGATGAAGCAGGCATTGGTATGTTTGTATTTAATTAAGAGAATCTTGTCAACATTTTACTTTTGAAAATCAAGCTAATCAATGTTATAGTATTTACACTGGCAAACAACCTTGAGAAGGCCCTCCAAGCATACCGAATGGCAGGTTCATGGCGAGAGGCATTCTCGTTGGCAAAGAGAATGAATTACACAGATGAGAATATTCACGCTCTGGCCTATGATCTAATTGGTAAAAAGGACTTTTATAACGAAACTATGGTAGCTAATGTATTATTTCCAGAGTATATGAAGGAGAAGCGCCGTTACCAGGAAGCTGCAACCATTGCAAACGATTATGCCAAGGTAATATTATCTAAAAAAAAGTAATAGAGTAATAGACTACTCACAGTTTTTATCAAGGATATCGAAGAAGCCGTTGATTGTCTGTTGAAGGGAAGCTTATGGCAAGAAGCCATTCGTATGGTAATTTCTATTGCTTGAACAAGGAAACCGCGTTAGTAGCTTATATCTTTTAATTTTCAGTCACATACTCATAACCGATCTGATCTTATCGAGACACACGTAAAGCCTGGACTTATCGAAGGTATATAATCAAACTAATTCTGCAGAATGTTTCTTAATCAATTGTAATATGTGTATGTAGGATACTCTCAAACTGATGAAGAGATTGATGATATGACGGCTCAGTTCAATAAACAGAAACTTCGATTGAAAGAACTTCGTGAAATCAAACCTGAGCCCAGTAAGTCTTGAGACATACTCGCTATTATTAATTTACTAATAACTGTCATAGCCAATGTTTTGCCCAATGATGACACACTTGACAATATTGATATGTTCTCGGACACAACATCCATGTACAGTCAGTTTACACGCTACACCCAGGCAACCTCTCGTGTCTCAACCGTATCTTCCAAGGGTAGCACGTAAGAATGAAAATCCCTTATTATAAATAAGGGCAATACATATTTACTATTCTTTTGTTTACAGTAAAAGCAAAAAGACATCGAAGCTCAGAAAGCGAGAAGAACGCAAGAGAGCTCGTGGAAAGAAGGGCACTGTCTTTGAGGAAGAGTATATTGTAAACTCACTCAAGCGCCTTTGCGAGAAGGCTAGCGCAATGCAAAGTAAGCATTATTTAATTTGTGCGATTATTTTACTTATATTGTTATACAGATGACCTTAGCAATCTTTTAAGAGCATTGGCTCCATTTGGCTTTGTTGAAGAAGCCAGAGCTATACAGGACAAATTTGATAAATTCCTCAAAGAAATTACGAGTGCTATTCCCACAATATTTGTGCCTTTGCATTTAGCCACAAGCCAGGTAATTATACTTGAAATCACAATGTAATCCGAATCTAATTTTTATGACCCATAGTTTGCCACTCAAGAAGAAGCAAATGAAGCGCCAGTACCAGTACAGGTTGAGAAGCCAACTATGGCCGACATTCAATGGAAGTTACAGATTCTTTGAGAATGGTTGATCACAAGAATGCATGTGGTGTGAAATATTTAAAAATTAATAAAATATTATACTTCTCTCATTTATTATATCAAAGTTTTGTAAAATGATTTTTCAAGATTCAAGAGGCTTGAATCCTTTTTTGTTATTTCAGCAATTGCGCCATTGTGTGTCGCTGTACCTCATACTTCACATATGAACCTTATGACTATAATTTAAGCTATCAAGTTGATCATTGACGATTCAAGTTTCTTGAACTATTCATCTTATACTTTGACAGTATCCAAACCCATCTTCTTGTTTTATTGCTCTTGACACATAACAAAAGACTAGGGATTTTAATATATTTCTTTAAAAAAGAAATCCAAAGACTTGTATATTTAGTCAAGTAGGAAATGTCATAATACTCACTTAGATTCCTGGGATCTATAGTGATTATCAAGATCCACTATGGTGAAGAAATCAAGTTTGAGGACTGGTCCGGAGAAAACTCGTCTTTTTTATTCACAATTATGAATAATTAAATATCTATAATTCATTAGAAATACACAATGCTTTTTGAATATACCAGTTATTCATATATTTAGCTTGACAATCGTTCTTATTGAATACTAATAATATACTAACATTGAATTCATAAAGTAATACATTATTGACTCGATATAAAATAGTTTTATTTACTATTTTTATTGGCTATTATAATTATAATATGCCACATTTAAATATTTAATAAATTATTTTGTTCTTACCAGTTGACAACTTACTGGTTATTGACGTCTTCTATAACGATCTTGCCAAAGGTGCCCAATTCTTGCAACAGATGCCCAATTTTTTTGACATCTAGTAAAATCAATGCCCTGTTCTTTAAGAAGAACTGCGTGTTTGGTACAAATCATATCCTTATCTTCCTTGGATATGGATTTCCAACTAGGTGAAGGTCCTAGAGCCCGTACAGAAGGAAGATCGGCCAGCTGATCACACACTATCTTTGTGCAATTATAAACAGTGGACTTGCTTTTATGGTTTACTTCAATGCCAAGGTCATTACTCATCATGTTAAGGATATGGGCCCAGGTAACATGAGTAATGTTGGATACCGGTCTTGGTATAGGGTCATTAGAAATCTATTATATTCAAAATTAGTTTAAATTGTTTTTTTTTAAAATTGTTGACTTACGCTAGTAGGAATCGCATTGTCTTTCTTTGGGCTTGTAGTTTTATTCAATTCATTACGAATGCTTGTGATTCCATGTTTTATGACTTGTTGTTCCTTTCGAAGAGCTTCTTGTCCTTTCACGAGTGCTTCTTGTCCTTTTGCGAGCTCTTCTTGTCCCTTGCGCAATTCATGAAGTGTTTCTTGAATGTCCTGAAATAATTGGATGAATGTGCTGTCTGTATTGTTCATGATAAAAAGTGATGTTGTAGAAATTTCGTGACCTCTATATTTGTAAAATATTTAAATGCAATCCCATTTTTAACATTATCAATGTAATTTCGAAAATATCCAATTAAAGATATTTCTACAGAATATTTATTACCGAAACAAAAGTATGATGCGATGTATAGCCATGCTTACTTGCTTTGTTGCATGGTATTAATTAAAGCATCTCTTTCTACAAGTACCCTACAATCCCAAGCCTAGTCAAATTCTAATCGACCTTGTCACCAAACATTGTTCTCAACAAAGTGGGTCTATCCCTAGTGGTCTTTTAGATTTTCTTACACTTCAAATCTCCACCGTCCACCGTCAATCAATTCCGCCTACTTCCTCTCAAAGATGCACCTAGCAATAGTTTTTTATGCTTTCCGATTAGACTTATCGATTTATCATCTATTTCAAAGATAAATTCTTCTTTGGAACTATTCTTGCTGAAACCCATTCTCAATATTGGTACCACCAGAACCTCATTTATTCTAGGTTCTTTACGTCTCAATATTTTCTATAGTTATTTTAAGTGTATTCTTACTTGAGAGTCGTTTTATTTTATAGGAATTCTTCTCATGCTCTCTTTATACGTTATTTTACTTTTACCTTTTTATTCTCCAGTTCTCATGAGTCTATATCCCAGAGGCACGCCAGGTCTAGACACAGCCACCAATAAACAAAATATGAAATATTCTTGGGGTTTAAGATCCAGTTTAAATAAAGGGACATAGAAATCTTCAATCTCTTATACTAGTTGTTATATCTAATATAACAATGATTTCAATAGCAATAGTTTTAATGAATCTACAATATAAAGACATGTCTTTAACTTGCATATTATACCGGGCTTACGATCACTTAATATTATTCTAATAACCTTATATATTATACTTTATTTAAATTTTACATGAATACTGCTACTATTTATGTTAACTTTGTATAACTGGGGGGAGCGTATCTACGTTTGATAAACTTAACAATATACAGTGGGAAACTACTAACTGCTGTCATTACAGCGACCTTCCATACAAACCCCCACGTTAAGATGAAGGACATGTCTAAGTTATCCGGTAAATACACGAGCTTTTTTTTTTGTATATCGATCAAAGATATGGTTGAATACTTACCAAAGTATGTAGGCAATAGCCACATTGAACCAATATATATCATAATGGTTACCAATTCTGATATTACCATAATACGATGCCTAAAAGCATTGTAATTATATTAGTTTGTGATTATCACTAATATATGTTGTATAGTTACCAGGTATTGATCTCAAGTGCAACCATTAAAAGCTCATTGAGAATCAATGCAGTAAACGAAATGGAGACAATATGAATGAATTCATCCTCAAATAACAATATGGATAAAACCATAATAGACCCCCCTTTGTAAAATTCATAAATTATTAAGCATATTAGTAAAACACACAAGAAACTTAAAGTGGTATTACCTTGGTAAACACTGATAAGCAGCCAAGTGAAAAAGGTACGATTGGACAGTGAGCGTCCCTTTTTTTTAAAAAAAAAAATCAAGATATTGGTTAATAAAACAAAACATTTACGTTTTGTAAAGAAACAATCGATTTACCTTTGTCAACTCTTTGTAAAGTTCAGGATACAAAAGAGCAATCTCTTCATTTACATCTTGATCTAAAACAAGCGAGAAAACTGGTGCCATGGTGTATAATGTAGCATAGCTGAATTTCATACATTTTAGTTATTTTGGTTATGTGTCCAATTTAAGCATATTATTATCAAGTAAAATCTTACCCAACAATAAGCATGCCTTGATAAAGAGCAATAGGTGCAAAATAAAAAAGAGCCGAGAATACTGCTTGCATGACGGATATGATCAACCCACGGTGAATGACAAACTGTGACAATTTTGCAGATCTCTTGTAGCTATTACGACCGTGCCATACTGTACACATTGATATTATATAATAGTGAGTTTCGTATTTTTTCTGATGGAAGGAGGTTCTTACATAATAATTTTGTTAAATGGCTAAATTGAGTTATCGAAAAGTCTGCGGCGAGGGATGCCTGTTTTCCTTCTTTACCGACAATTCCAATACCTACAAGTATACAATAATCTAACATTAGTTGAAATCCAGGCTTGTTTTTTTTTAATAAGAAAAGCTCACCAACATCAGCGGCTTGGATCATGCTCACATCGTTGCCACCATCACCGATGCACAAGACGCGCTTGCGAGTATATTTTTTGATTAACCTTGTAATGTCAGCCTAGACATATAGCCAGCATGAGTCTCGGTAGATATTGATTACTTTCTTGAATTGACTATACCTTTTGGGTTGGGGAGCATCGGCAGCAAACGACTACAGGTAGGTGTGTGGCTACGTCAATGAATTCATCTTTATTGCTATCAAGGCAGAGTTGGAGAGACTCGCCATCAATAACGAGACAGCAATCCGTTTGGGTTCTTAGATGATCCAGCTCTTCTAGAACTTCAACCGGAGACTTTACTAAAGTATATGTGTTAAACATAATTAAAGCGTTATTTAGTACATACGTTTAGAAATTTGGTAAATTTGCTGGTTTCGGGACACAAGCTTAGAAGATACAGCAATACATGTGGCAGTTTCGATTTTATCTCCTATTAACATGTGTGAAAGTAAGGGTCAATTGTCTTCATTCTTTAATTTTCACTTCTTTACCTGTCAACATCCATATCTTTAAATTAGCATTGCGCATTTGCTCAAGTGTGTTCTTGACGCCGTCTTGAAGCTTGTCTTCCACACCGGTCAATCCTAGGAGCTCCAGATCGGTTTCGAGTAAATTTTCAATAACGGCCTGTTTACGTCCATTGCGATCCAAAAGTGCGACTTCTGCCTCATGATATCTAATATATATATAAGTAGCTGAATAGATTTGACATAGATTTTTTTTTTACTTTTTCCTGAATTCTTCATAGGCTTCTTCTGATAGCTTCTTTTTTGCGACCACCAGTGTTCTCAGACCTTCTCTAGCCATGTTTCCACATTCTTCTTCTAACCTAAAATCATGTGTAGTGAATATAAAAGCAATTGACCTCAGTGAATTTTCCATACCAATCATTATATTGAACAATTCCAGTCATTACAGAATCGGCACCCTTTTCGTAAAACGTAATTTCGTGTGTTTGCCTGTCTCGAATGATGATACCCATTCTTTTTGTCTCACTTGAAAAGGGAAATATATTCAAAATATCAAAATCAAGTAGCATATCGTTTGCACGAACATGTAGCTGCATTTTGTTCACATCACGAGAAACGAGTGCAAGACCCATCATTTCTGTCCATTTAACAATGGCTACTTCATCTGGACTGGAAGCTTGATACGCAACCTCGTTGTTTCCTTCAATAACAGGAGTTACCTATAATATTTGAAAGATATTAAGAATAACGAAGCAAGATAACATATCAGTGATCAGTTCAATGTTTATTACATTGTGGCATAGAGCAAGGGCTTGGACAATATCCTTGACACGGTATGAAATATTTCGTCTTCCTTTACCGGACATGCCTATATTTTTAATGAAAATAGAAAAAAACCCAAGTCAGAAGAGTTTTGGTGGGATCGTTTTTTTTAAAACAAATTATGTTTACCAGCGTCGTGTTTTTCAAAAGCTGCTCCCAAATGCGACACTATATCATCCATTGTGTCCAAAGTGTAAGACATTGTACCCATATGAAGCTTTTTTAATTCCATGTCTGCAATAAAAGTCAATAAGAAAGTATTATAACCCATGAATGAATAGTTTTTAAAAATATTACCATTCTTTGTGAGAGTCCCTGTTTTGTCAGTTAAAAGGTATTCGATACGTCCAAGTTCCTCTGGTAATGTGCTTGTACGGACAATTGTGCCTTCAATTTCTTCATCCCCTTCAATCTGACGTGCATAAACAGTCTTTCCCATGTCTAAATTGACACGTAAACTATAAACAGTACATATCCAAAGATTAGTTTGGTAGTATATACACTAGATATCTGGCTAAAAGTTAATGGGGATACCTGATTGGAATGATTGAAGAGAACAAGATCAGGAATCGAAAGACATAAATATACCAAAGCCCATGAAACCCATTGAGTCCCACCATAATAAAAGACATTGCAAGAGTAACAACAAACAGAATCTGTAATATATTGTTATTTAAATATATCAAAAAATCTGTAGAAGTGAGGTTCTTTAATGTGATATTCAATTACCTTTGCAAGCCTATTGACTTCTTTATCTAATAATCCAACTTTTGTCTTTGGATGACTCGTATTCATGACTGCCCGTGTATCTTTTCCAGTATAAACAACAAATCCTACAATAGACCCAGAAGCCAAGACTGTATTGGTCCACAAGGAGTTCTCGACACCTAGAGGCTCTAGTTGCTCGCTTCCAGTTTCAGGATCCACATGTGAATATGTTCCAACAAAATTATGAATGTCTTTGTGTGGTGAATCGGCTGGTTTAGGAATATAAAGAATTAAAAAGATGTTTTTGGTTGAATAGAGTCTTACCATAGATCTCGCCTGAGCAGCTCAAGAGTTCTTCATTAGAGGAAAGTCTCTGGAGAGATGGCACAGCCAATCTTAGTTTCCAGTCAGTCTCTCCGTCCAATTGGTCTGTTCTGATAAAGCTAGCTCCACTATCTTCAGTTGTTCTTAAAAGAATCATATCAGCAGGAATCTATTGACTCATACTTAGATATCAACTCCTTCTCTCATCATCAAAACATACACGTTGATCCTTGTGA
The DNA here is from genome assembly GCA_022702545.1 of Phycomyces nitens. Classification (NCBI taxonomy): domain Eukaryota; kingdom Fungi; phylum Mucoromycota; class Mucoromycetes; order Mucorales; family Phycomycetaceae; genus Phycomyces; species Phycomyces nitens. Next base: position 2,266,175 of record JAHRBC010000001.1, read on the forward strand.
ACGACAATCAGATCTCCAACTCGAATCTTTGAACTTGGGATATTTATAAGTCCTGAAGAGGTGAGTGTTTGATATTGCTGTGAATTGGCTTCTTTATCTCGTTTGTGGCGCTGATAATCATCCATGGCCTCTTTACTGATAGTAACCAGAAGAACAAAGCATAGAGGTCCAAAATAGGTGAGAATGTAACCTAAGCCAAGAACAATCGAAAAAAAATATATAGTTAGATATAGTCCTAAATACATTTATATATAGTCCTTTTGGCTTTCATTTGCCTTACCAATCTTCAATGCTGGTACGAATTGAGAAAGAGCTACAAGTAAGAAGTATAGGTTGAAGAATATGACAAACTATCAAATAATAATAATGATAATAATAGTTTACATATATAAATACACTTGTATTGATTTGAAAGAGAGCCATACCTGCTCATACAATACAATCGGTATAAAAGTGAATATATTGTATTTCTGGTTGACAATGATATTTGGTGTGAACTTCTTCTTTATCTTGTCTGAATTGATATGGAGTAAATAAAATGATGTAAAAGGTATAGCCATTGTTTGGTTACCATTGCAATTAAACGGAATTGTTCTCGGCTGTTGATTGTTTCTTGACTTGAGGAATGGTAATGGAAGGTCTGGTAGTTTTTTACGTGGTCTTTTTCGTTGTTTGGTTCGAAATGAGGATTCCTTAAAAGGCAATCAATTCAACAATGGCTTTTCAAACGAAGCATAATCAAAGAAGTAGAGTCATTTACCCCCAATTCTTCATCCATTAGAGGATCTTCATCACTGTGAATTGAATCTGACGTCCGGGACTTCTTTTTCCCTTTTCTCCCAGAAAAGGGCATTAGTCTTTGGAGTTCAATTGGCCTAGAGTCTCTTCGCATTGCCATATCTCTATGAACAAAGACAAAGTCTCGGTTTGTCTGACCTTGATCATAAAACGGAATACTGCAGTCTATTTAATTGTCCGAACTATAGTACGACGTCACGTGCTGCTTAGCCATTGTTCTTGGCCAAGCAATGTCTAACAAGATATTACAAAGCTCCAGGGCAGGGGAGGCTGTGCTGATAGTACAAGGCTGAAAAATTTATTATGAAATTATATGTAATTGTGAGTAAAGGTATTTTTAAAAAAAGTAGACAAAATTGCCAATGTGAAGGATATCTTGACATAATATCTTGGCAATTACTATAAAGCACAATTACTAGCTTTTCTTAGCAACTATAAGCTTTGGAAAATGAAATAATTAAAGATAATTTGCTTTTTTGTTTCGTTACTTGTATACGTAAATGTTACTAGAGTATTCTTGATAATATTTAATGGTGTTGTTGGAAGATAAACCCCTTGGTCTCAAAAATATAGCTTATACTAGACAATAGTACGTATCAATTCTATCAAAGGTCTTGTAAATCTGACTGAAAACTTGAATATATAATACACTTGTATTGTTGCAAACAAAAGCTGGCTGACTCATATTAATCTCTTGCACAGATTTACTCGAAAGATAAATTTTGGGTCTTTCCTGCCAATCTCAGAGCCAAACCTTTTAAACATATTGACACACTGCATCTAGTTGTATAAATAAAGGTTTGGGTTTGGTAAAGACATTATACCCGAGTATTTGTAGTATTGCTCTAGCCAAACTCCATTGAATTCAAACCCGCTTTGTGGATTATGTACCAGTGGTGTTGTGCCTAAAACGAGTAAATCAATCAAGCTCAAAACACTTTGGGTAAATACTTGGGGTCTTGAGTACAGACTGTAGTATATGGTATGATTAACTAGCTAATATCCTAAAACTAATGAATAATTAATTAATAGTTTTTATTTATTAAACGTACCTCGCATTTTTTTTAAAAAAAAAACATAGCTATTAAAGTAATAGAGAAACAAAGAGAAACCCGTTAATTTATCTATCAGTACAACTTTTTTTAATGTTCCAGACGTACAAGGTTTATAAGGATATATTCGTGTTTTAAACATCTGGCAAATTTAGGTGCATATTATTATACTTTTAGCTACATAATAAAAAATATAAATATCATGTTGATTCCTAAAGATCAAAAATACCAAGATATAAAGTTTACAATGATCAGAAAATAAATTATATTTAATAGTAAACAATCTGCAAGTTTATTTTACTTGAGAGAAACCAACCGAGGTTCCATGTAAAGACGATGATTCTTTTTTTTTACAGATGTATATTGTCACTACATTCAATTTTCTTCTAGAGCCTTTTTCGACTTTATTATTTGATGGCCACTCCAAAACGTTTAATACAACTTCTTTGCACTTTTATAACATTTCTGCCTTATGAGAGGCGGTATTTTTTCTTGGTACATGCAACCAGTATTTTCAATATTAGAAAGACTGTTGTAGAATACTAGAAAGAAGGCTTACAAACAGACTGGATAAGGAGTTTAGACTCTTTAGACTCGATTAGAGTATTAGGTTTCAATAAATTGAATTTGATCTCACAGTGCTTACGGTGTCAAATGATGGTTGCTGTGTATATTTATTTTATAAAAACCGTCAATTAGTAAATTAGAGCCATTATTTGACACCATGAGCACTGTAGAATTTGAAGGCTTTTTTTTGTTCCATTCAAAAAGTTAAATATGAGATATTCTTTAGAGGACTCTTAACAACCTTGGTTATTTACATGCACTAGTATTTGTATTTTCTTTTCTGCAAGACAGTTGACTTGTATAAGATATACCATGTTTTACTATTAAATATATCAAAGATTATTAAAGGAAAACAAATGGTGGGATGATTTATTCTTGATTGTGTATATATATTTGATGTAAGAATGAAAATATAAGGCATCTAACTTGAGTTATATATTGTAGTTATGAACAAAAATTGTATCAGCTATATATTGGTTAATATAAAATAATTAACAGTCTGTTTGAGTTGTGATGTTTTTAACTATCGAAATAAATTATTCAATGTCTGATGAAAGAGGTATTTATATATATATATATTATCTAGGCTTTCTCGGTGGGGTGGCTTTCTGCAACAGAATCGCGGTTTCTTGTTGAGGCCAGTTCGGTAAAGTTGTCATTGCTTGCTTGGTCTTTTTGTGCACCAAAGCGGTAATTTCTAACCAATAAAGAGCAGATTAAACCTACGGCTCCAGCTCCCATGGGCAAGATAAAGACTTTGTTCAGGGCAGCCCAGTAAGCGTGAATAATGGGACCTTGTGCCTCAATTGGCATATCACGGATAAGCAGATAGTTTTTAAGTGCTCCGTATTTAGCGGCAATACCCTATTAAAGACATTTGTTAGTAAAATATACTTTGGAATATTTACATTTGATGTTATTTTTTTTAATAAAGAGATCTTACCAAAGCTTCAGGTGTAAGCTTAGCGAACTCGACCACCAGGAATTTACTTAATAGGGTTTGATAAACAGCAACGCCCTAGTAATGAAAGTATTTCATGAGATGGTTGTAAAGAATGTTAATTCTATATTTTATGCTTACCACGGAAGATGCCAACATGAGGAAGAAATTGTTCTGGTTTGAGAAAAGATAATAAGTATACTTAGTTCTATAGTATAGTATGATCTCTTACCAAACTTGTGGCCACAGCCAAATCTCTTTTTTCGACCAAAGCCTGAACAGCAATGATAAGGTTCTGCTGTGAAAGACCAAAGGCAAAACCTTTACAAAAACTTTTAGTATTGTGATTTTCAAAAAAGATTATCAATGCTTTGGAAGAGTATCTTACCACAAAGTGTGAGGTATCCGGCCTGTTTGCCCCATGAGTCATGTTCTTTGACCGTATAAAACAATCCGTAACCGAGAAGATTACAGGCAGCTCCCAGGACGATAAAAAGCTTGGGATATGGAACCTTTGCAATGACAATACTACCTCCTACAGAGGCTACAATAAGCAAGGCCATGTATGGAATCAATCTAATGCCAGAAGCCGTGCTGGTAGCACCAAAGACAGATTGGAAAAGGACTGGGCCAAAGTAAAGAGTTCCAATAAATCCAACACCAAGACAAGCACCGCATAGATACAATATCGATACTGCAGGTTTAAGTACAACTCTGGCGGGCATGATCTATAGATAATGTTAATATTTTGTTACTAGAACCAATGATGTACTTACTGGCTCGGCAGCAAAGAAACCTTCAACGACAATAAGGGCTACGAGTGAAACACCTGCACCAACAAATGATCCAATCGAGTGAGCTTGTCCCCAACTAATAAGGTGAAATGATGTGTAAGAGAACAGGAATTTCTAAAGACAAACTAGGACTTACCCGTAAACAGGACCCCAGTTCAAGGCCAGCAAAAGACAGCAGATGAAAGAAGTAGTGAAAAGGGATCCAAGCCAATCAATTCGCTTCATCTTGCTCCTAAATGATGAGCCTTCGACCTTTGTAGGCTCGTTCAGCAAGAAAAAGAGGATGATTCCAGAGATGGATGACAAGATGACATTCAGCCAGAAGTCCCAATGCCAGTTCAGTTTATCGACAAAGGCACCACCTAAGTAGATGAATATATGGTAAGAAGCAGACCAGTTGAAATCCCAAGAATATTATGATTTTATGAAATATTTACCAATCAAAGGACCTACGACACTGGCGAGGCCATAAATTACAGCAAGACAGGCCTGTAAACGAGGTCTCATTTCAATAGGGCCCAGATCGGTGACGATAATATAAGCCATGGCCATCACACATCCACCACCAAAGCCTTGTACAGTGCGTCCGGGAATAAGGGTATTCATGTTTTTTGCGAGGGCATTGACGATGGATCCAATGAAGAACAAAAGACAGCCAAAAAGAATGACAGGTTTTCTGAATAAGAGTAACAATGGCAATTAATAAAAAAATTAAGAGATTATTATTTGAGACTATAGAAACACTCACCTTCCAAAGATATCAGAAAACTGCAAGTCAAGAAAGAGTTTAGAAACGGTTTTAGAAAGCGATCATGTTATACTTACTTTTGCAGCAAGAGGTTGCGAGGCGTTGAATGCGACCATATAAGCTGTCGCAATCCATGTCTGAGAACTAAGACCGTTGAGATCGGCGGCAATGATATTCATGGCAGGCGCCACAATAGTTGAGTTGAGCGACACCATAAACATGCCAATGGCCAGACCAGCGAAAAGAACGAGTGTCCAGCCCATACTCAGAGTCTTCTTGGGTTCTTCTTCTTCTAAACCCATGTTTTGCAGAGTAGATCCTGTTTTTGTTGAAGTGGCGTCTTGTACATCTTTTAAGCTTAAAGTGTCGCCATTTTGAGTCATTTGGACTTCTGAATAAGTTGAATATACTTCTGTTGAAGTATACTCGGTCTTGTCGCGACTGTCCATATATAAAATTTAAAGAAATGAACAAATAGCTTAACGAAAATTCAAGGATCCAGATGTGTATTGATACGCCCACATATATATATACATTTGAATAATTTGTGTGGGACCTTATTTACAATCAGTTACACGTGTACAAAGGCTACATTTTTCCGCTGTGAATACTTGAGAGTAATGGAAGATTTTGCATTTATGGCTTCATTGTCAGGCGTTTTTATTGGGGGATGATCATTTATGAACCTCTTGAGAGACTCCATTGCCCTTAAAAGGATTTCTTACCCCATAAAATGCACATTGTTGAAAGACTTGAGGCATATGGTCCGGCTAAAGTACTACAGATTTCTAAAATTCTATGAGAAAATGAAAGACTTCATTTACACGAAATCCAATATATTTTCCAAAGCATTTATTCTTGTGATTCCAACTCTTTTCTGATAATGAAAAAATATGTATATGTTTTTGCCGTTTAAATCACAGTTTATTCTAAGGATCTTTTTCATAAACTTTTCGTGGATAAAAATCCCACCCAAATGACTACATCCGAGCACCTTGGATAGGTTCACAAATCTGATCCGTCCAAAAAGGCTGAGGCTAAAATATTTGAAAAGTACTTAATATGGCGAATTGTTTGCCATGATTGGCGGGAAAAATTCGGCCAGATCGGCGTAGGGTTTTTACGCTGAGTTGATCTGTAACCATGACATTTTGAAGAACGCCTTTACAACCACCATGACTCGAGAATACACGACCAAAAGGAATGAGCTTAATCATGTGGTTCTACAGAATTCGAGCTTGATTTATGTTATATTTCTGATAATAGCTTCCGGATAGCCGAAAGAGCAACATCCCAGATAAAACGGGTCAATATATTTATCGAGCAATGTCCTCATATTCTGCGTGCATTTCAAATGATAACGATGGGCTGGTATATGTATTAATAATTACTGCTTTATTGTAATATATCAGCCACACCTTAAAACCAAAGTCGCTCATAATCCGGTGAGATTAACAGGTAACCCAGCCATTCTTGATTCTATAGATTGTACTTTTTGGTGTGGCATATATTTATATTTTCAAAAAAGAAAAAAGTTATGTGAAACTGTGGAATAAATTTTCTAAATCATAATAATAGTAATAAAAGGAAAGCCTGTGAAATAGGTCATCGTTTTGTATAATTGTCAGACCATTTGGACACGGGCTTAGTTATTTATCCTAATTTACTATTTAAACCCTCTATTTGACCAAAAATGAAACTAAAGGCGGGAAATCTTGGACCATATATCTAACCGTTGACCAAAAACAAATATATATATATATATTTTATCAAAAACGGTCCATACTTTGTAGAATAGTATTAAAGTAGAAATATCACATTTTGGCCAAAACAATATCTTTTATTGTTACTACTCCTTAAATCTTATATTCAAGACAGTACCCACAATACAGACCGATATATTTCAAGTGATCATTGCATATAAATAATACCAACTATAGTATTGGATTCGGTCCAAAAGCTTAAAACGAATAAACTCAGTAAAGGCAGACTCTGATCAAAAGCGTATTTGATAACCAAGGTAATTAATTTAAAAAGGGTCCATTGACTAGAGTGCTAATGGTTAGACCTATTTTCTACAGGTTTGGTAACGTAGTTGAGTCTGGTTTACCAATGAAAACGAGAATACAAAAAGTATAAAATGAATAGGCCTGTTACAAAATAAGTATTTATTTATTTATTTTTGAATTTCCAAGATTTATCAATTGGAAATGCTAGCAGGGTCCTGGTTATAAAGACAAAAAGGCCCTTTGTGTTTGCCATGGATATACCAGATCTAAAAGACTGTTAGCTGGGGGTATAATGGTGCCAAGATATAAAATGTGGTACAGCCATAGATACACCTTGATTTACCCACACTTGAGCATTTTTATTGGAAACCTTTTATTCTTTCAATATCAGATTCTCTAGCAAATGAATATTGGCTTAATAGCGTATTGTATGTGGTTATAGTAAAGTTGTCTGCTTGAATTCAACAAAGCTGCCAAGACTGGTTATGGCCATTTTATGTTTTCTGTCTATGTATCATCAAAATTGTTCATGTGTCTTGGTCCTCAGAATAACAAGCCCAATCAATTTCCTCGCTTTGAAATCTCAACATCAGAGTAACATTAGTTTAAATCATAAAACTGTCTTTAGAACCCTTGATATACCTAGAACACGGATTTTTTTTTGTTAAATTATAGATTCTCATTTTGAACCTAAAAGTCATAAACTGAAATCAAGGTCTGAAATCCTATCACGAAGAAACAAAAAAAAAACGTTTTATATTGATACTAGCTCAACTCTAGATTACCTTCAAAAGTACCCTTTTACCCACATTTTGAATGTAACTCGTGTACACCATGAATAATTGATAATAAGTTGCACTTTATTATTCGTCAACGATAAGCATAATATTAAAATAAAAAATTCTGATTTAAAGTATTAATTGATCAAGAATGCCTAGTACTTGAAATTAACCAGGCTTTATAGAAATTATCAACCAAAGTGAGAATAACAAATATTTTTAAAAAAGACATGCCAAGGGACAATTTTTGAGCCGTTTGTCAAATTGTTTGTAGCCTGAAAAGATATATTGCAACAATTACAAAGAGTAACCAGCCGTCTTGTCTGCAAGATAGAGCCTCTGGACCATAATTAAGACGCTATACATTTTCATTTTACAGAATTGGCTTGTTTTAAATCGTATAATTGACTCTTTGGTGTAGTGTTGTCTATATAGTGTGAATGTGATATAGTGGGTGTAACATTATTTGGTATTACAGAAAGAATCTCTTGGAGAAGCACATCTTTTTTATCTTTTTTTTTCAATTGAATAAAAAGTCTTGTAATTCATATGGTCAATTCACGACATTTTGTTGTGTTGGAAAGCTCCAGTCCTTTTAAAATTTCATCTTCACGATAATCTTTTTTGTTAAAAAAAAAGTGGTTAGCTTTAATTGTGGCTTTATTTGCCCTTGTCTGCAGGGTCATAGTCCAATGCCTATATGCATTGAGCCTTTTTTTATCTATTTATTTGGCAATTATACTGTGAGACCAATATTCAATGCTGCCCATCACTACCGGATTCATTTCGTTGTAAGGATCTCGGGTCCTTTTTCATTGTCTAAATAATTTAAATGGTGTATTTTCATTGGCGGAGATAATTCTAGTTTTTTGGAAGCACAAATACGAAATACGGTTGGTTACCCAGATTTAAAGAAAAAGTGCACAAAGAGATACACTTTGTCATACTCGATCTACTCTGATCTACATTTTCCTATGACGCTTACAAATTTGTTACCAACTGGAATTTGGCGTCCAAGACTATTTATTTATATCTTGCTTAAATTCAGGTACAACATAAAACCCGTAAACAGGGTCGGTGGGTCGGGAACAAGTATTAAAAAGAAACAACTTCTTTGGCCAAAAATAACTAATCAGCCAATTTTTTAACCTGCTTTTCAAATATCTGTATAAAATGCCCAAATTGACACCTCTTGGTATTAAGTGAGCCAATATATTACGCCCAGTTTTATTTATATTTTTATAGTAAATGCAGCAACTCATGATCATCAATGACTCTATTCAAACAGACTACTGAGGATATTATTAGTTATATTAAAACAAATAACATACTGCTGTAGAAATGTATTTATAGTTGGTGGCTTTGCCAGTATAGCCATTCTATTTCGAATATCCAAGACTAACGTATCATCGGTCTACTTCTACAACTGTGGCTTTTGCATCAATACTATGATTCAATACTATAACTATTCTCATAAGCCCTTGTTTATTTCAGTTTCTGTTACGTTCTTGCCAAGATACTCTACTCTTCTCTCTATCTTGCTAATGTTGGACTTACAAGAAAGCTTCTGGGTGTCTTATACCGTCGTCTTCTTTATCCTTGCAGTTATACTCCTAGGACGCATACGCTCCAGCTGGTTATTAGTTCCATTTATATTGTTTGCAATTCTTGCAGATACGGACCTTATTCTTAAACTTGTCCAAGCCTATCCACCAGCAAGCGATGCACTCGAAATGGCGAGAAGAAGTTCAGCAATTCATCGACTATCAATACTGTCAATCTTACTATTTGACGGCATAATCGTATCCCAACTGGTATTCATAAATCACCTCGCAATCGCCTTTTCTCAACGCACCCGATGGGCCAGTCTTCGATATTTTGAGCCATCCGAAAAATCCTTGATAGAACCTAATATGAGTGTTATAACCAAAGACGATCTAACCCCATCACCTGTTCGACCCTGGGCCTATTGGCTCAACCTGGTCATCTTGGTTCTATACATCATAATTACCCTCGTATTCATTGGCTTTGAGATCATTGAGCGTACCAACGACACTTCCTACCCATTGGTAGTCCCGATCTGCACTACAGGCATGGCTGTCTTGGCAGTAATCAATGCTATTGTCGTATGGGGCAGTAACCAGTTCAGATCTGCACGTCATATCCGAGTCCTTCGCCAAAACCATCGAAACCTGAGCTATCTCCTTTTGTCTCCAATCCTCTTTTCGCTTGCCATTACCACCACGACCACCCTTGCTTGGTTGCTATATTTCGCCACATCCGCACCTGTCACTCCAACCCTTCCAATCACCTCTGTAGTCTGGCTTATACTAGAGTGCCTATTAATATATCTACCGTTTTTTGGTATTCTGCTAATGTGTTTCTTTGTCCATAAACTGGACCTTCTTTGCATCTACCAGCCAAAACTTTCACCTTCTTCAAGCCTCACAGCTCGTAAGCCTGTGACAACCGCACGTAAGGATTCAATCCAAAAGGACGGCGAAGATGGCTTTGTTCGTCTCAGCTTAGAAAACACTTTCCCCTTGTCTGTGCCACCCGCCGCAGCCCCACATCACCATGCAATGCGCACATAAGCACATACCGGTATCCATTCTTCTCATCGGTTATCCTCTTTATAATAAACAAACCAAACCATATTCATTTAATAAGTTGAGCCACCGCTGTCATTTCCCTTTTTTTTCTCTTTTCTTCTCTTCTCTCTTTCCCTTTCTAATTTCTAAACATCGGCAAAGCCTACCAAAGATATAGATATATATATAAATCTATATATAAAGTGCTACATGGTCAACTATATGGACATCACCTTTCTTGGCACAGGAAGTGCTCAGCCAAGTGCAACACGAAATCACCAAGCCATGGCTCTCCGCTTGAATGGCGACATTTGGATGTTTGATTGTGGAGAGGCAACTCAGCATCAGATGCAGAAGAGTAAACTAAAAATGGGTCGCATTACACGCATATTTATTACACACATGCATGGTGATCATTGTTTTGGTTTGGCACCATTGTTATGTAGTATGACCGAGAACCTGAATTCTGGCCTGCCGCGTGCCAATGACCCACCAATTGAGATTTATGGACCTCGTCCATTGCGACATTGGCTGAGAACCAGTCTGAAATCCACTTATTCTCATCTCGGACGCCCTTACCGTGTCCATGAACTTTTGTTGGACAGCGACACGGCTGATACGAGCACTGATTATCACGACAGCGAGCTTCCTGGAGAGAACCTGCGGCTTATCCAGGACACCCAAAATCCAAACAAAGCTCCGCATTATGTGATGAACTGTACAGAAGATAATGTCGCCTATACAGTCTTGGGTGTCCCAATTAAACACTCTATCCCTTCCCTCGGGTTTCTTGTCCAGGAACCCGAGTTTCCCGGCCAGTTAGACATCAAGACACTCACACCAATCCTACAAAGAAATTCTGAAGCACTAAGGGCTCAGGGATACAAGAATCCTCTGGCTATTTTAGGCCAACTCCAGCGAACATTAAAACCAGTGACATTACCCGATGGGGCTATTCTTATGCCACCTGTGGCGCGCCCAGGAAGACAGATTGTTATTCTGGGCGACACCTCGGACGCCTCTCCCATAATCACTCTCTGCAGACCCAATCCCCATTTGCTAGTCCATGAGGCCACCAATGCTTTGACTAGTCTAGATAGAGTGGGTCTCAAGATAGGCGCCCAACCGCCCACACAACAAGAGGTGGAGGAAAAGGCATTGTCTCATGGACATTCCACTCCACAGATGGCTGGAAAACTAGCACACCAAATGGGTGTCAAGAAGATGATCTTGACCCATTTTAGTGTGCGTTACAAGGGAGACGAGAGTCTGGAGAGCTTGGAGATTATGGAGGAAATCCGGTCCTTGGCAGTCAAAGAGTTTGGAGAAAGGAAAAACGATGTTTATTGTGCTAGAGACCTTTGGTCATTCGAAATAAAGTATGACTGAGAGCACGATACTTGGCTTCTATTTAACGGGCAGGATAGAAAGAGGGTCCCCCTTTGCATTCTCTTGCCGAATGACCAGGCTAGACAATTTATATGAGTACGAGAGATAATGTATAAGCTATGCTAAGGTGCCCATTGTTTTGACCATGCCTTACCTGGAAGCAGTTTTGGCAGACAATCGGCTTATGGCGTATGTCCCGATCAAACCCGTGATTTTTCCAAACAGGTTTTTCCTCTGCAGGCTGGAATCGATATGGTCCCCGTCCCTCGTTTGGCTTCTTTTCCATCGAGCTGTGGAACGGTGGGGGTGAGTTACGGCTGTACCTTTTGGGATCCGAGTGGCCCAGAGGTTTCCTGAATCCTACGGGAGACACTGAGCGTCTGTTTGTATAAATTCTGCCTGTCCTGCTACGACTACGACTACGACTGCGACTACGGCTACGGCTACGGCTACGACTATGACTACGGCCACGACTACTGCTGCTTCCACTACGACTGCGACTGCGACTGCGACTTTCTCCAGAAGATCTGCTGTGACTACGACTGCGACTGTGGCTGTTGCTACGGCTACGGCCTCGGCTACGGCTACGGCTTCCGCTGGAAGATCTTCCACGACTATAGCTGTGACTGGATGACCGATATTGGTGTCTTCTATTCAATTACACACACACACAATATATATATATATAAGCATATATATATATATTAATCTATTCAATTAAGCTTTCACTATTTTTACTTACCTTCTTTCAGGGCTTCCCTTGTACCTACTCGGACTTCTTCCTCTACTTGGGCTACGATCATCTGGATATCTTCTCGAACGTCTGTCGTATTTGTCTGAATGCCTCGAGCTGCCCCGTCTTTTTCGTTTCCCTTCATCTTTCTCCATATCACGCTCATTTCTTAGAGACCATTCTTTAATTCGCTCATAGAATCCATTGAGATAGTCGGGTTCCCACCCATTACGATCCACTCGACCATCGGTATTTTCTTCAAAGGTATCCGAATGATCGGCCAGATCCAAACCATCATAAAAGTCTTCGAGCGGTTCTTTTAAATCGTCTGCTGTGGGTACCTTTTGTTGGCTTTGATGGTATTGTTGTATCACGGCAGGGTCGATCGGTGTGTAGGGTTCAGTTCCATTCTGTTCCAAATAATATATTCATACACATGTGTATAATGCTTTGTATATTTACACGCCCGTTCCTTTTTATTTTGCCCATATTTTGGTGCCTAATCCCCTCTTTTTTTTAAAAATCTTCAATGAAGAATTTTTTGGTTTACCTTGTGGGCGGTCACCATCCAACCGGCCGGGAGTTCGTAGTATCTTTTTGGAGGAGAGGCTGGAAGTGTGGGTGGAGCTGACGGTTGAGTAGGGTTGGGAAGCTTTCCAGAGGTTGGAATTGCAGATGTGGATGAAAGAGGCGCAGGTGCATTATAGGGACCTCCACCCATTCCTCTTCCAAGATGGGGTCTGGGAGGCATGCCAAGATGGGCTGGCATTTGTATAGGCATCTTTACAGGATTCGGATTCTCCATCGGGGGCATACTCATAGGACCCATTGGCCCAGGTGGTACAAATGGAGGTCTGAACCCTGGCATCATGCCTTGCATTCCGGGTGGTCCAAGCACTGGCATGTGAGGAGGAGGAGGTATATAGACATTCTCACGAATTGAATGGATTATATTTGGAGCAAAGAAGTTTTTGTCTCCCCAGATCGTCATGACCTGGACCAAAAGATGTAATGCTAAATTCCCAAAACACCTATGTATATCTAATAAGCCTGTGTATTTATTACCTTGTTCACCTTGGCTTTTGTCATCTCATTTGCACCCGGACAATGGTAGACTGTTCTCAGCAAAGGCACCAATCGGTGCAAGATCAAGTCCTTCATCCAGCCCAATTGACGACGAATGCTATCAGAAAGTGTCCATTTGCTCACAATAAGACTCTTTTTTTTATATATATACATATATATACATATATATATATATAATTTGGCTTGCTTGTTAGCCATTCTTACCAGTGAAACAAGACATCATTGATCAGATAGAGCAAGTGTAGACGTTCTTCAAAGGTTGGTTTTGATAAAGACAGAGCGAGAATGAAATCTATCAAGGCTTCTGCTCTAGCAGGATGGCAGCAATACTCAAATGACCATGTTTTTCCTGCCTATTGAAATGACGATCAATGGTCGATTGTATTGTTGTTGGTTTCTTTCTTTTTTTTTTTTTAATAAAAAGAGTAGTTTACTTCAATATTTGCCCTTGAGCAATCTTGCATAATCATCTGGAGAATCATTCTCAGGTCATCTAGTGCTTTTATCATCTTGTCATTGCCTAGATCTGCCAATGTGCTACGTAATATATCATGTTTCTCGGCAACCATGACCTGCTCATGAGGCATTGGAGGCATCATTCCAGGCACAAATTGCCTGTGAGGTGGGCGTGGACCCATAAACGCTTATTTCATTTTGATATGAATATATTGTTCGACTCAAGAGATTGGCTTTATAAATGTACATGTTGATACACTAAATTTATGTATACAAGTATATTTTTGTGTGTTTTTACCGTAATAAGGGTCCATGCTCTTTTGTCAAGAATCGTTTAGGTAACTTATACATTGATTAAACAACTGGTTCCTTTTTGTTATAAGTATGTGAAGACATCATCAAAACAGTCACAGGAGCCAAAAAACAATAATTAATCAATTAATCAATTAATTTGTTAATTTTAAAAAAAAAGGTGCACTGAAAAATGCAGAAAATATAAAGTGGGCCAGGCTTTGTGTATTCTTGGTGGAGTTTTATATATATATATATCTAGTCCTAAAACCAGCTTAAAATGTGCCGGAGTAAAACAAGACACTTTTTTTGTGCCCTTTTTGATTGGGTTTGGGTCCAGAGATGATGTGAAGGTGGCGTGAAAAGAAGGACTGGATTTAGACAGCCGCTTGCTTCCTCTTCTTTCTAGCACTCTTTTTTTTCTTTGCCTAAAACTTCTTTAAACTTCAATGACCACAAGTAAGACATTTCTAAATGAGCTATAGACTAAAACTTCCTTGGTAGATCTTCGTATTGCCTGTGTGGTATGAGCAGTAATTAAATAATAAAAACGATTAGAACAAGACTTTTAAGGCTTTTATTCATATTCTGACATGCCAACCCTCCATCTTAGATGGTAGGACTGCCTGCCAGAGGAAAGACCTACATTGCTCAAAAGGGTAAGTGACTGTCACACTAGGACAAATGTCTAAAACAGAGCATGGTGTGCACCTCTTTAACATTCAACAATATAGTCTGCCGTTACTTGACATGGCTAGGAATCAACACAAAAGTGTTTAATGTCGGAAACTATCGCCGCCAACTCCACGGAGCAAATCTCTGTCATACATTCTTTGACCCTCACAACGAGGTTGGTCAGCAACAACGCAGAGAGGCAGCCGATGCTGCACTGCACGACATGATCCGCTGGTTCAATGAAGACCAGGGTATTGTAGCCATTTATGATGCCACAAACAGCACCCACGAACGCCGCCAGTGGATCCATGACAAACTGGCAAAGGAGGATACACAAGTGTTCTTTATTGAGAGCATCTGTCAGGACGAAGAGCTTATTGTGGCCAATATCAAGGATGTCAAGCTTTCCTCACCAGATTATGCCAATGTGGATCCTGCCCTTGCTGCCGATGATTTTAAAGCCCGCATTGACCATTACAAAGAACAATACGAGACGATCACTGAAAAGGACTTTACGTACATTAAGCTGATCAACGTCGGCAGCCAGGTCGTAATCAATCTCGTAAAGGGATATCTGGAGTCCCGGATTGTTTACTACCTCATGAACCTCCATATTGTGCCCCGGAAGATCTATATGAGCCGAGTAAGCCTTGAAGCCTTTGCACGTGTATCGTACTCATGTTTGTTCTTTAGCATGGTGAGTCAGCATACAATCTGAGCGGAAAGCTTGGAGGCGACTCCTACCTCTCCCCACGAGGTGAGATGTATGCAATTAAACTGCCAGACCTCATCAACGAGCACCTCGGAAATAAGCCCTTGACAGTCTGGACATCTACCATGAAGCGTACGATTCAGACTGCCGAGGGTCTCATGTACCCTAAGCTCCAGTGGAAGGCTCTGGATGAGCTAGACGCTGGTGTGTGCGACGGCATGACCTATGAAGAGATTGAGGTAAGCACCATTGTCTTGAAACCCTTGGTCTGACTCCAAGACAGGAAAAATATCCCGAAGACTATGCCAACCGAGACGAAGACAAATTCAACTACCGCTACAGGGGCGGAGAGGTATGCAAGAAGATTGGGTTGGGTTGGGTTGGGTTAGATAGATTACTAACCCAAACACTAGTCCTATCGCGATGTTGTGCTTCGTCTGGAGCCAGTTATCATGGACCTCGAGCGCCAGGAGAACATTTTGATTATTGGCCACCAGGCTATCCTGAGATGTATTTACGCCTATTTTATGAACCACAGCCACGAAGACCTTCCCTACCTCAAGATTCCTCTCCACACCCTTATCGAACTCACACCAAAGGCATATGGGTGTGAAGAGAAGCGCTTCAAGGGTAAGTTGAAACAAATGTCAGGAACCAAACTGACAATTTCTCTAGTGGACATTGAGGCCGTAGATACCCATAGAGCCAAACCTACAGCTCGGGCCAACTCTATCCGTAAAAAGCCTGTGTGTAGCGACACTAGTTCGGGGGACAGGCCAAGTGGAAGCCTTAAACTTAAGCTTCCACCTGTGGGCGCCAGTGGTGAGATAATCAAGGAACCCATGAGCCCATTGATTCCCATTAGTCCCAAATTGTTCCCTCAGCCAAAAGGAGCTAAATCGTCTTTAAACAGCCCAATTGAGCCAGATATGAGCACACTTCATTTGGAGGACAAGGATTAAAGAATTCTACATAAATTGTAATTGTAATGTAATATTTTTTGTTTTTAAAAAAAAGACAAGGCGGTTTGGGAATGGTTCATTTTTGTATGAATTATACGCTTTCGTATCTGTGGTTTGTGATTTATTTAATATATGGTGAATGTGTATATGTATATATGTATATATATGTGTGTGTATGTGTGTGTGTGTGATTTATAATTGGTACTTGTGCATGCGTGTGAAGTATAGATGTTAAATACAATATGAGTGAGTTGAGCATAAATATATAACAAGGTCAAGAAATTACTAGAGTTCGATCAATAAATAAATAAAAAGAATAAGAAAAAGAGTGCTTTTAGAGTGAATAGATGACTGTGCATGTGTAAGTGAAAGGTGGGGGACTATATACGAAAAAATAATAAAAAGGAATTGAAAAGAGAGAAATGGGTTAACTTAGGTGGGTTATTAGTTGCGGACAGACTTAGGAGACAATGCTGACAGGAGAAAGAACGGAAGGGGTAGATTCGGGCAAATACTTGTGCCAAGACTGGTCAGGCAGCCAGACTGCTGGGTGAGACGACAAGGGAAGCTCAAGGCAGTCGAGGATGTCATAGACAGGGTATTTAGACATCTTATCGTCGCAGATAATCTCATTGTTGCGTCCAGCTGTCAGGCGAATGGGCAATTCAGAAGACTGTGTAGGTGGAGGCGAGTTTTGGTTGCGATAGATGAGCTGTCTGATCTTGACATACTGGCCAACTTTGGTGCTCAATTGACGAGTTGTCTGCTGTGTACGAGAGATGAGTTCGGCCTGAAGTCTCTCTTCTTGTTCGATTTGTTGTTGAAGCTGCTTTGCGCGGTCTCCGGTCTCTGAAGAAGGCTTGAGAGTAGATGGAATTCCGAGCCACTTGATTTCTTTCTTGTTTTTGGATATGATGTTCATTGCCATCAACACATTTAGGGCATCATAAACCCTGCGACGAATATTCTTTTGGTCATAAACAGGCTGATAAACAATGAGTAAGAAGATCAAGCAAAAAAAAATGAAGGCATTTTGATGATTTACCTCGTCTCCGGGATTAAGGGCTTGGATGTCCTGAGCCAATTGATCGGCCACCTAAAAATAACAAAGCAAAAAGGTTAGGATATCAAGAATAGAGTCATATGTTTCAATTGACTTGCCTCGTTGTAGGTCGTGACACCTTTGGCTGCAACCTTTTCGCACACCTGTTTACTAAAATGGCGGAGTCCCTTTGTTGCGCGTGGAAGGTCAAGGGAAGCAGGGAGTGATTTACGCTTCTTGAACGACTGTACCGAATTGCAGGGTCTTCCTCTCTTTACGGACAAGGAAATAGGGTTGCTGAAATGAGACTGATAGTTGGACAGGGTCTCTTCTTCATCAAGACGACGTAACTCAGGGTCCGAATTGAGCAGAGAGGCAATGGAGGCCTTGCGATTAGGGGTGTTCTGAATAAACGGAAAGGTGGCTGGTGGCGACAAGGGGCTGGTGGCGAGGGGACTGGTGGCGAGGGGACTGGTGGCGGGAGTGAGGATGTGGTGAATCGACGGAAGGGACTTTTGGTTGTTTCTGGGAGTAAACATTTTTTTTAAATAAAAATTGCTTTGGTGGTTGAAGGAGGGTAAGGAAGGAAGAAGTGATTGAATACAAAAAGGCCAATTTATGCAGAGCGAGGGATTGCTTATATAGATATAAAATTAGCAGAGAATGAAGTTGGCCAATATGATTTCAACTTGTCCAAACATGGACTCCATTTCATATTTACGAGTATTGACTGTTGCCGTGTCATTAATAACTAGTTAATTATTCAAAGTTTTATTGGGCTCCTCGGAACAGTTTCCGTTGGTAATGCTGTCAAACATACATCTTGTAGCTTTCAGTGCAATTCATTAGATACCCTTTCTTACATCTCCGATCCAACCATATGGAAGCCTAAATCGAATCCCTGCTCATTCGACGCGAATTTGGTGTAGAGGTGAATGTACAAAAAGATACCATGCTTGTCCAAGCAAATGAACACAAACCAACAGAAATCCCAAGTACACCGAGACACAACCGCATTGTCCCTCCGCGTGTATCTCAAGAATATATAAACTAATAAATAGCCTTAATTCTCTATACTCTGGGCCAATTTGACTTTTTTGTTCTTGATGGTCTAGGTTGACTAGGCACGGCATTAGGCTCTAGTTGGATGAGTTGGCCTTTTTGGTCTGACAACTGTCGGTAGAAAAAAAACTCTATTAAACTCAAAAAGAAACACAAGCTAAATAGCTGCAATTTTGTCCTTCCAATTTGTGTGTGTATGTGTGTATGTGTGTGTGTGTTTTTTTAAGACAAGTATTACAAGTAGCTTTCACATGTATTTTTAATGGACCACCATATATTTTTGTAGAGGTCAGTGCATATTGCCGACAAGAGGTGACCATATGTCTTCCACATGGAAAACATGTCTTATTTTAGCGCACATACTTTATTTTCACCTACTCTTAATACCAATACTAATGCTAATGCTAATAATAAAATGTGTGGGTTGAATGCCTTGATTTGGTTAATATCGATTTATTAGATTCTTTAATCATTATCTCCACCAAAATCTAATCTACTCTACTCCAAGACTTGGCTGCCATTATCCTCATATATATATATATTTATATATTTATAATATATATCCCTACAGGCACATTTGGCAGCTATCCTAGTCTGCGAATGGCTGAGGTCTTTATGGAAAAGACTCCCAGAATCACAAATCCCAGAAAAGTTATAGCGGTTGGTAAAAATATTTCTTGAGTTACATAAGTTGCACGATTCTTGCGGGTTGCATGTTCTTTATCCTGCTGTTGTTGTTGTTTTTGTTGTTTTTGTTGTTGTTGTTTTTGCTGAAAAAGAACTCTGCTGAGTTTAGCATCGCGCGGTTTGGATTGTCGTCCGTGGGTCAAGGCCTCATCCGATAAACTATCGCTCTGTTCGTCTGGCAGATTTGGGCAGTTGACAAAGAGACGAATTCGGTCCAAACCCTGTTTGTGGACCTGTGCAATGGCCTCCACAAGGTCGCTGTCATGAGTCATTATAACCTTGTCGTCTTCATCGTCCAAATAGGCAAGAGTGAGTCCTTTGACAGGAAGTCCACCAGATATCTTGAGGAATACATTGGCATACAGCGCGGATAGGTGTATTCCGTCGGATCGGAACCGGTACACATTGGACTCCCAGTCAAATTTGAAGGTAAAGGTGCCCTGAGAGGATAGTATGGTCGAGTGGTCTGAATGGGAGTGGTTGTCATAGTGCAGGTCCGACTGAGACACTGAAGCATAACCAGATTGATACGACCGGCTTTCTAGTGGGACAATTGCGGTTGGCATGGGGGTAGGCGGCTGGCCAGATTGTATTCTGTCGGAGCCAGCGGAAGCCTCGGTAGATTCTATTCCTGGGCTTGGTGATGATGGCACAGCCATATCTGCCCAGAATTTGGGCCCTTCCAAGTCATCCACGGCTGTGTGGATCTATCCCAAACCAAGCCATAATTAAAACATTATAACTTAAACATTAAATGATTCACCTGTTCCAAGACAGCCCCCGTCAGACCCAAGACATCTACTAGGCCAACTGGCATGCTCTCTCCGTCAACCACTGGCAGGTGAAGGTAATTGCCATCTAAAGAGTCAAAAGTGGTCCATTAGGCACCTTCTCCTCCCTCAAAACCTACTTACCTTTCATCTTCCTCAGGCCCTCAACCATTGTCTGGCCCCCAAGGCAAGTATCCGGACGAGGGGTCATTACTCGCACCACCGAACAGTCGCCTGCAATCAGACCAGATGCAACCACCCTCAGAACAATGTCTTTGGACTATTTGCCTAGTTAGCTCCAAAATCATCACCATGGCAATACTTGCTGTAATGATTCCGGCCAGGCCTCGCGAATCAACCACCACGCACGCGGTTGTCTGGTACTCCTTCATAAGCTTAGCAACCGCATCCACATGGGTTTTGGCCGAGACTTGGACCGGAGCAGCAGGTGTCATGACACTAGTCAGATCCGAGCAGATTCGCTTGGGCCTCCCCGACTCGGCCAAAGCGTCTGTTGGCTGGGAAAGCGGACTCGGGGATCCGTCACGATCCGCATTTTGCACCATGGCAACCGACCGCTCCATCTTGTCGAGGGCCTCATTAAGGCACTGAGTAATGTCCAGCAGGCCAAACACGTCTCCTTCCTCGTTGCATACCGGCTAACAATGTCTTGTCAGTCACGCCCAACACACCAAAAATCTAGTCCTACCAAGTGACGAAAGCCTCGAGATACCATTAGTTGCAGTGCGTCCTGTGCAGAGGTATCAGAGGTGACACACATTGGATTTCTGGTGGTTATCTCTGACACCAGGATGGTCCTAGCGTAATTCGGTCCATTAGTCCTGTATGCTATTCATAGCATTACCAACCTCGGATCCTTGTCTTCTCCAACCACTCGATATGTGATATCCTTTGCCTTTGATGGTCAGACCTCATTTTATCTTTTATTAGCACTTACCGTAAATAGTCCACACAGTCTCTCTTCTTCATCGACAACCAGCACACAGTCGCATCTCTTGGCCGCCATCAGTTGGGCAGCATCAATGACCGTCATGGTCTCCTTGACCGTCAGGGCCTGGGATGGTCTTAGGCAGGACACTGTCCCAGCCACCTTTTTGGTCTGCCGTGCCCTGGGTAACCCAGATTTCTTGCGCGACAGTTCCTGCTCAATTCTCTTTCGAATGGCCTGTACACTATTAGACCCTGCGTTGCTACCATGGCTGTCTCACCTCATCTTTCCGTGACTGTCTCTGTCGGCTAGGCACTGCTAGAGTGGATTCGGCTTCTACGTTTTGGGAGCAACTTGTTCTTATGAACCGTCTTGTTTGGCTAGACACAGACATCAAGTGCATAAAGAGAAAGAGAAGTGGGCTAAATCCCTAATGGTGCCTCCTTGATCTTTTCTTTTTTTTTATATACATAAAAAATATTTATCTTTTGGCACTTGACTGTAAATCAAGGGGGTCTAGGAGTCATCAAGGGGGGGGGGGGGGGGGTGTTGGCGTTCCTTTTCACTGTTACTAAATTTCCAATGCATTTTGGGCCTGTTTCCCTGACTTTCTGGATTATTCTGTCCTCTATTTCCATTTTCAATTTTGGAAATCCACAAACGATCTGCTGGCTCTTGACTGGCCAATATTCATTTCCTCTGGCCAATATTCGGATAAACACCAATATCCATCCATCCTTTTCCGCGACCTTAGCCAATCAGGCCATCCGGAATTATGGACGTCAGAAGCACTGGATTTTATTTATTTTTTTGACTCAAAATAAAGGGCCGAAATGGAACTGAAGGTATACAAACCTGCCAGCAAAAAGCACCCCCCGAAATAGCACTTGTTTGTTATTGTTCTCCAACAATGTACGGAGCCAAAGGAACCTCTACCATCTTAAATACGGTCACTCGTCAGGGAGTGATCGCTAAGCAGCTCACAGGCGCCAACGCTGCACCAAAAGCGTCTACCTTTCTATCCTCAATTTCCTCACGCAATGTCACGGCTGCCAAGCTACCTTACACCACCCGTGCCTCTGCACAGTACAAGCAAACCTCTTCAGACTCTAATGAAAACAATACCAGTACATTCCAGCCCGCAAAACCCTGGATCACCAAGCGGGCCAAGCCCCAGACCCGCTTCCGACAAAACCTTTCAACAAATGACAAGCACACCTCCCTCGAAACAACCTTGATCACTCGAGAACAGACCCCCAGAGAGGTGATCGATGCATTTGTTGCCAGCAAGGACACCAAAGCAAAGATCCCCCCACAAACCTATGAAGCCGTCCTGAATGCCTATAGTCGGATCCAGGCACCAAACTTACCCCTGGTACCAATGATGAATGTCTATTCAGAAATGATCGCAAAGAACATTAAACCCTCATCAAGATCCTATACCCTTTTGATCAACTCTCTTTGCATGCGTGATTCCGAAGTCAACAAGCTCCTTGGAATTCTCAATCGCCAGAGTGCTCGCAATGGAGCACCTGTTGCTGGCATTGAGGAGCTCAAGAGCGAAAAGAATGTCGAACAGGCCTTGGTTCTGTTTGACCGAGCAATTGCTGAAAATGCCACTGGTTCCTTCAAGGTTGAGACCTATAACCGACTCTTATACACCCTGTCTCTCCACGACAGGACTGCGGACGGCATGTACATTTACGAACAGCTCGAACAGAACCATCGTATTCGACCAGACAGCAATACATTTGTAGCCCTGATGCTATTGTTTGGTGGAGCAAAGAAGATGCCAGCTGTCATGGAATGCTTTTCTGAATACAAGCTTGTCAAGGATCAATTGCCAGAACATGATCCTACCCAGGTCTACAACTCTCTGTGTTACGCCTATGTTCGTGGTGATGACATTCCCATGGCACTCGATGTCTTGGAGAATATCATGGTAAATGACGGAATTGGAGCGACCATTACACCCTACAACAAAGTCATCCGTTCAATGTGTCGTCAAGGACAGCTCGAGAGTGCAGTCGATCTTGTCAAAAAGCTCAGCACTGTTCCCACACTTCCTGATCCAGACACAGACACCTACAGCAATTTGTTATCTGGCTATTGTGAAGTCAATGATATTGAGCATGCAGGCGAAATGTACAAAAAGGTCATGGAAACCGATATTTCCCGCCAGTTTGGACATTTGGCCGACTATGTCTATCTGTGTGTCAAGAAGGAGCAACCAGAACAGGCCTATAATGTTGTCAAGGAGATTTGTGGACGAGGTATTTTATTGGATGCCAACATGACCCGCGTCGTTGTCAATGGATTTATTGCCAAGGGAGACCAGACCAGGACCGTGGAAGTGCTCAATGAACTATTTGAAATCTACTCTAATTCTCACTATGTAAAGCCAAACTCGCCATTCTTTGGTATCCTCTGGAACACTTTTCAGGCTTGTCCTGATATCGTCACAGCCAACTCGGTAATGAATATGGCTGAAAAGTTCCATGCCGGCCTGGTGGCCCCCGAAGCCAGACACTATATCGCTCTCTATTTAAAGGCAAAGGACAATAACGAGACCTGGGAAGCATTCTCAAAGATTGCAGACTCGACAGTATATTCTCGTTTGTTTAATGCCGCATTCTCTACCGAGGAAACAATCGATGTGTTTTCCGAGCAGGTCCTGACATTCTTGGAAGACATGAACAAGTTTGGCATCAAGCCTGAAGTGAGTCTCGACCTGCGTGTGGCCATGCGGTTCAAGAAGAATAATGACAAGGAAAACCTTGCTCGCTGGCAAGAGGCTATGGTGCCTTACAAGGAATCCTTTGAAGAAGAGATCGCCAGCAAGAGCAAGACTGAAGTAGTCGAGGGTTCTGCTCAGACCCCAGACTCTCGTGTTACTCTCACAGCCGATATTCTGTCCGGAAAGGCACTGGAGGCTGCGATCGAGAACCGTCCAGCCGAGGCACTGCGGATTCTTGAAGAAGACATTATCAAGACTGGCCAGATCCCAACCCCCGAGGCTGTGCGGGATATGATTCAGTATGCTACAAAGAAGGACAACATTGAGCTAGCCAAGAAGATTTATGAGATCACCCAGGCTCCTTTCCAGCGCCTCAGCAAGAACAGCTACTTCAGATTGACCCAGACTATCAACAATGCCATGATGATCGCCTATGCTCGCTCAAAGAACTTTCCAATGGCCAAGAAGTTTTATAACGATATTCGCATGCACCATGGATTCCCTAATGCCGATGCCTACGGTGCCTATCTGGTGTGTATTTGTGAAAATAGCCTGGATGAGTTTGCGGAGGCCATGTCCATTTATGAGGAAGCCAAGAAAAACGGTGTCCGTCTCACGGTCTTTTTTTACAATGTCATGATCTCCAAGCTGGCCAAGTGCCGCAAGGGAGATGCTGCCCTGGGTCTGTTTGATGAAATGAAGTCGTTTGGAATCACTCCCAACTCTATTACCTATGCAAGCATCGTGTCAGCCTGTATTCGATGCAGTTTTGAGGCTAGTGCGGTCAAGTACTTTAATGAGATGTTGCGTGCCCCCAGATACCTGCCCCGTATTGGTGTCTTTAACAGCATGATCCAGTTCTATGTCCAGCAGAACCCCAACCGAGAAAAGGCTCTTGAATACTTCCGTCTCCTCAACCAAAACATGCTCAAACCTACTGCCCACACTTACCGCCTACTGATTGAAGCATATGCAAACATTCCTGCCTATGACATGATCACTGCCCATGGTTTTATCGCTGATATGAAGAAGCACGGTATCCAACCCAATGCCAGCCACTATGGTACTCTTATCCAATCCTATGGCTGTCTCCACCGGGATGTTCCTTCTGCAATGGCTGTATACAATGAGATGAAGAAGGCCGGTGTACCAACCGATACAACCGTACACCAGGTTCTTTTGAGCACCTTTATTGAAAACAATGAGCTCACTCGAGCTGAAGAATACTACCAGAACATGTTGGCCAATGGAGAATCCTCATCACCATATATTGAGAACCTATTCATCACATGCTATGGACAGCAAAATCAGCTTGAAAAGGCAGAGGCCGTATTTAACAAGATGGTGAATGAGTTGGGATCATCTAAAAGCGTGGTTCGTGAACCAAGCACATTCATTGCCATGGTGACAGCTTACAAGGAAAACAATAATCGCGACAAGGCACTAGATGTAATTGAGCAGATGCGTGCTCGCCGATTGCCAGCCAAGCTGATAAAACGTGTAGAGCAAATGGTATAAGAAGAAGTGACCCAAGGCCCACCTCTTTTTTTTATTATCATTATTTATTTGTTTGTAGTCATCATATATATTATACTTCTGTTCATAATTTACAACCCAAAAAAAATATTAGCTATTCTTCTTCTTCTTCTTCTTCTTACTTGTATAGCCATTGCTTTCCTAACATTTAAGAGAGTCAATTGATAACTGAAACTAGATCCATTTTTTGTAATAATGTATTTACAAATAATATTTCAAATATTTTTCAAATATATATGAATGTATATATATATATATATAACCAGTCTTGGACCATTTGGATTAGTTTCCAATATACAAGTGAATGCACCAGATGGTTCAATGCTCATAACATCAAGATAACCATGTCAAGGAAACCTAGTAGTATAGATATTTATATTTTTTGTAGTTTGTAAAATTCAAGTATTTTCAAAAGTGTACAATAAAACAAGACTTTGTACAAAAATATTAATATTAATATCAATATGAATATATGAATATATGAATATATATATGAATATGTATAAAGGGCATTTGTCTTGTTCTGCTTTGCTAATGGTGCATCAAGGTCTCGAATTGACGTCCAATTGCATTTACCTTTGAGCCCGGTGTGCGTTTCCAGACGCGGTCGGGAGGTGAACAGGAAAAGGGGGATTCTTTCTTGGTGTGATGAGGAGAACGGCTTGGTTTAGGTGGCGGTGTGGTGGAAATTGCCAATGGTTTAGAGTCAGAGTCAGAGCGGTTGAGCTGGATATGGAGAGGCTTCTGAGGAAGTGGAGGAGGAGTAAGGGCCGGTCCAGCCGGTGGTGATTCTGAACAAGGTGTGTCCCAAAGATCAGGGTTCTCAACCATGCAGTAAAATAAATGACGCCCTATGCCTAGGGTGGGAATGAAGATGAGTGCCAAATTAGACGTCGTCATCCGGTTTGTGGCTGCCTGCGCCGATATCCGCCTCAAGTGTGCACATAATAGACGCAAGAGGTGAAAACTGTCCCGGGGAAGTGTGGCCGTCATAGTCTGCATGGTTTTTAAGAGTGCAGGAGTGAGGGACAGTGTGTCTTTTGCAGCATCTTCTTGTGTTCGAATAGCCTCTGCAATGACCTGACTGTATTCCTGGGCCAATTCTGTTGGCACAATAGGTTCTGGCACTGCAATTGTGGTTAATACGTTTGGAAACTAGACTCTATTGTAAACCAGGCCTTTTAACCTACATTCTCGAAGGTACATCTTTAATAATGCTCCCACTGCATGGGGGTCTGGTTGTGTTACTTCCAAATCAACATCAGAGCCTGTATTGGAATAAGTGTTTAGAATCCAAAAAACACACACACACAATTAGTTTCAAAAGTGTTTATTACCATCCTCAAACAGAGTTCGCAGCCCATTGACGGTACTCATACTCCCGGATATTCTATATGAACAAGTTAATACAAGGCTTATCATTTAACTTTTTTTAAAAAAAGGTGTTTTTTACCTATAAATCCCGACTTCCATCACACCTTTTGAAATCAAGCGATTAGTCATGTATTCAAAGACACATTATCAAGAAAGACGGCTTACCATGGCTGTCCACATACTCAACACATCGCCGGAACACAGCTGGGACAGGGTCTTTGGGATCCACTCGAGTTCGTAATACTGCCAAAGATAAAGACATCCCAAAGACGGAATGCTCGAGATGAGATCCAGATGGGGATGCAAGAGCTGGGTAACAAGGTCAGCAAGTCTGCTGGACGTTATCAAAGATCTATCTACTCACGCTCTTTCTTCCATCGCTCTACGGCCACTTTTCCTCGCCTTCCCCATTCAATGCCGGTTTCTCGTGCAATGTTGCCGTACATGACGCTGCGAGATTTCCACTCGGGCAGCTTTTCTTGCATTGTTGCATTGAGTTCTGTTTTCTTGGCTTCTACTTTTGATCGGGTGTCTCTGACAGTACTGGTAAGTTTAGAGAAAAATGCTGAACTGCCTGATGGGCTGGTGATCTTTTCTTCGTTTCCAAATGAGAATCCTGAAGAGGACGACGAAGACGAAGACCGAGAATGAAGTGAGGCTGGGCGCATCAGAATCAGACAAGGAAGAAAAAGAAAAAGAAAGGATATAATAAAAGGAAGAAGTAGGAAAAGAATGGAAAAATAACTCGGTTTCCACTTATCTTTTTTTTTTCCTCCCTTCCACTTTTGTGTATGTATAATATATATATATTTATATGTGTCTGTGTGTCTGTGTGTTCTATATTTCAGTCAAATATCTCTCTCTCCCTATTGGCAAATTCATGCCATTTATAAAAAAAAAGGCTATCTGTCATGTGACTTGCTTTTTTTGTCTCACTGAGAGATTGGCGATTGCCGTGTGTGTGTGTGTGTATCATGTTTGATAAAGGTCAATTGATCTTTAATTCAAGCAAGAGATTACAGAGATTAGCAAACACTAGTGTATTGCGGAAAGCTTAAATGCCAACAATTCCAAGCACTGATATTCAATTGCCAAATTACATGATTTACAATGAATTACATGAATTTCATGAAATAATATACTTTTATAAATAATTCTGTAAAATCATTGGGCACCAATGGTAACAAGAAATGGTCATCGCTCAAGCACTCTGAGAAACTGGCAACATAAAGACATTGAATTGACACTTGGGACCCAATGCCTTTACAAAAGAGTGCTTAAAAGATACTAATCTTTTATTATTATTTTATAGATTACATTGCGGTGTTTTAAATATTTAAAAAAACCTGATTAACAAAAGATCAATCTTATACACTGGTTATGTACCTGATAGACATCATGTCCCAACCCTATCAGAATTTAACACTCGATTCATCAGATTCAGATGACGAAAGTCTTTATCTTTCGGCAGTCGAAGATCTTTTGGAGAATGAGTCTTCAAGGTCATCAAGACGACCAAAGGCAATGAGAGGGCGTCCATTTAGAATTGGAATGTCAAATGGGTAACAATCTCTATTAATTCCTCTAGAGATTTCTAATATTTACCCATAGTATTAGAAAGACTCCAGACCATGTCGTACCAAACCCTGCTGTTGTAAAAAAGCCTATAATCAGAATCGAAAAGCCAAACGAACCCAAAAGTCCTGCCATCAAAAATGAGGAGCCAAACGAATCAGAAAAGCCAAAGTTCTCCTTCTTTACTCCACACCAAGAGGGAAAGATTCTCTCAGCACGCGACGTTGGCTTTTCAGACTCGGAAGATCAGGGCTATGATTCAGAAACCTCAAGGGTACAGCCAAATAGCTGCTCAAGTGGTGTACAAAGCATCAAAAAGGAAGAAATAGAGGAATACCAACTAGAAGATAGCGATTACCTTGAAGACACTGAAGATGACCCGCTTGACAATAAAAATCACACATATTCCAACCCCAAAAAGCGACGCTCACCTACACCAGTTGGAAAGCTTGGGTATATCGATATACAGAATCCAAAAAAGAGATTTCGAGAACAGGCCAAAACACCACCACCACAGAATAGTAGTCATTCCTCAATACAGCCAAACCAAGATAAAGGCAAAGGCAAAGGCAAACAATGCTCGAATACACCCTTATATGACGATCCCACCTCTTCTAGTTCCAAAGACATTGATAGCCCACCTTTCATCCCAAAGACAACTCGAGGACATTCCAGAACATCCAGTCCAGCAGGCTACCTTCGCTCTCTACCTACTTCTATTAAATCCATAATCGGATCAAAAAACGAACGACCGCCAAAATACGCTTCTAGCAGTGATGAAGAAGATGTTGAACCCAAGGAAATAGACCTTTTCCCAATGAGATCAATACCTCCAATTAAGCCAACTGATCCCTCTAAACCCAAAAGAGTTTGGGTACTTTGGTCTCCTGAAGAGGAGAAGGCACTAGAGGAGGGTATAGTGGTGCATGGGGAAGGACGCTGGAAAAAGATCAAGGCAATGCATCCAGAGGTCTTGAAAAACCGATCGCCTGACCAAATCAAGGACAAGACCCGGTGTGAAAGGCGAAGGAGGATTCGCTTGAATATTCCGTTGGGAGTCTATGCAAGTAAATCGAAACACTAAGAATCAATAATAATAATAATAATAATAATAATAATAATAATATAACAATACTTTGCGTACTACTTGTATAAACCCCCTTAATATTATCTCCTATAAACATATATCTTTAATTACTGTGTAATTTCTCGTGTATAATAATAATAATAATAATAATAAAAACCTAATTTTCTTGTCGTTGGCTGGAATAATGACAGAAACATGTTGCCTAGTTACATGGTATTCAATGGTCCAATATCCAAGGAGTCCAATAAGGGGTTAGATATATTCTTGTGACTGGCGATTAAACAAAAGTATATAAAGGTAACCAAGATGATGCCGAACAAGACATGGGTATTGTTAATTCAAAAGATAGAAACCAACTAGTAGACCATGGCTCACTAGTGTCCCAGAATGCACTTGGGGACACATGGGATTACAAGTCAGTAAAGAAGCTTATTCTCCACGGCCGACTTGCTCCATTCTACAAAGGTAATCTAATGACTGGCAATGCCATCACTAACAATCCAGGTGTTGGTGAATTATCTAGCCTGCCATCCTGCTCATCAGCTCTAGCACGGCGGATGTATCAGGATAATATAGAATGCCCTATATGCCTCTTGGTAATGCCTCAATTGATAGCTAAGCAAGATATTTATTGGATTGTAGTATTATCCAATGAGTAATACCTCTCGATGCTGTAGTAAGCCAATTTGTACCGAATGCTTTATCCAACTTGCCCAGCGCCAGATATCACCTCTTTTGCCAATTGCCTGTCCTTTTTGCATTCAGCCAAAGTATGGAGTTATCCATAGACCTGCCAAGTGGAGCATTCATTACCAAGTACATTATATCCTCCTTGGTCTTTCGTCGTCTTACCTCGTCCATTCCTTCTAGTCATTCATTAAGAGAAGATCTGATTTAATACAAGACTCTGAAGAGACATGGATCCGGTTGGGCATAGATGATCCTGATGTGGTGTTTATTGGTAAGGATAGAGATATGTTTGAACGTCTCTCTCATTCATTTGTAGATCAAGTCAAATCGACGGTTGATCAACCTATGGCTACCTATTGTTCACCCAGTGGAACCACACGTCGCACAATCGTACGACCAGATCACCACCCGAATACACATTTTCCTCCCGAATCTTGCCCTGTCTTTATTCCACCCGATCGAGAAGAGGTGGCTGTAATGGAAGCATTGCGATCATGGCGAGCCAGATCAAACAGTACAGAATTCAGGCCATGCTCTGTGTGAATTCAAAATACTAGAAGAAGAAAGAAAATGGTATTGCAAAGCCAGCTTCTGGGCTTCTAATCTATAATTCAGAACCTCTCTCTAATATCTAATGAAAAAAAAAACCAAGTTTAATATATTCAACCTCTTTATCACCTTTTTATTATTAGTAGTATTTATTATTATTATTATGAGTAAAGTGTATTTTATAGCG
The DNA here is from genome assembly GCA_022702545.1 of Phycomyces nitens. Lineage (NCBI taxonomy): Eukaryota > Fungi > Mucoromycota > Mucoromycetes > Mucorales > Phycomycetaceae > Phycomyces > Phycomyces nitens. The sequence continues at coordinate 2,297,002 of JAHRBC010000001.1, forward strand.
TCTTTATCCTCGGGTATGGTGGAATATTTACAAGATGCCTCGGGAATTAGTAATAAACACACACATATATTTTACCGTGGAAGAAACGTCATCGATTTAATAGCGGTCACAACCAATGCAATCCATATTTGGAATCTGTCCCTGCAGAAAAGGCAAGAACCTACTCGAACAATTGGACTTGATTCTTTGACAGATAAAGCCCAGCCACGCTTCCATTTTTGACAAACTTATTCTCTCAAAAAATACCTTTCAATGGAAAAATTACTTCAGTGGGCTGTCAACAATACCGACCAAGATGATCTTCAGCGCAAGGCTGAGGCTGTCCGTCGTGGCGAACTCAAAGTAGATCCAAAGCGTTATGATCCCGCAATTATCGAAGCTATTCTCGGAAAGGATGACGCGACCCGTATGAAGGGTAAAATATAATCAAAACAACATGCAAATCATGAGCAGAATAGAATCCTAATACTCAAAATCAGAGGCTGTGGCTTGTATCGATGACAAGGAAGATACTGTGGAGAACAAGGAAATCGCCTTGGACAACCTTGAATTATTGATTGAAGGCATTGACAATGCAATGAATATTGAAAACATGAAATTGTGGCCTAGCATTATTGCCCAGTTTTCGGCCAAGGAGCCCTCATTGCGCAAAGGATCCATATGGGTGGCTGGTACAGCTGTCCAGAACAACCCAGCAGCACAAAAGGCAGTAAGTTTTTTTTTATATAGTGTTCACATATATAATGCATGTATTGATTAAATTGTGCAGTTTTTGAAAAACAATGGTCTGGAGCCTCTTGTTGCAATCTTGAAGAAGAAGGATGAGGATAAGCAAGTTCGTTCCAAGGCTATTTATGCCATTTCTTGTTTCCTCAAGCACTTTAAGGAAGGTGTCGAGGGCTTTGAGGCGCTGGACGGATTCAGTGCCTTGGCAAACATTCTAAAGGACGAACAAGGTAAGCTTTTTGTTTGGTTTTATGGGTCGAGATGAATATCAAAGACTGAAATTTTTGGATGGCTCTAGATGCTTCCATCTTGCGCAAGGTTGTCTTTTCTTTCAACAGCTTGATGCTCGAGAACCCTCAATTGCCTTCTATTCTCCTGTCGCACGGTGTTGTGGAGGTTCTCGATGGTGTATTGGCCAAGTACACCGAGGAAGGAGATGAGGATATGGTAGAAAAGGTAAGAGTTGGTTAGCAAGACAAATATATAGACCCTTTTTTCTTAAATTGGATCACATTTATTAAACCATGGTATTTTTTTATAGACATTGCGTACTCTCCACACCCTCTTGACTCACACCAAGACTTCTCCTACTGCTGACATCAAGAAGCATATCGAGGCTGCAAGAACCAAGTTTGGTGCAGAATATCTCGGTCTAGATGATGCCGAGTGGACTGAATTGTTGGGATAAATCTAGAGAATATTCTGTATTTTTATCTCTGTAAATATATATATTATGTAGAAGCTATCAATCTTGGATAATGAAAGTGTGAATAATGATAAAAAAAGGGTTTAAAGAAGTATGTATATTTTGGAATGCAAATCTAGCTACAGAGAAAACCTGCTGTTTAAAGAGGAAGTTTGTTTGCCTTTATTCCATCCATTCGCTTTCGCTTTGACGACTTCCTGTGCCAACGACTCTTTTTATGCTGTTCCCACTCGAGATCTCCATTTAGAACCGCCACCTCTCCCTTGTTAGTGACGCAGACAGGGCATACATGCTTCTTCCAGTTGAGCACACGCGTGTGGGTGCTAATAGATGTTAAGAAAAAATGGACATATATACATTACACTTACTCTTCTGCTTCTGACTTTGATAGCATCTTGGCTGCCATGTCTCCAAAGCTAGTTGGATCTGGCATTGGTTCATCTTGTAAAAAGGCTACACAGATAACATTTGTGTTTAGTGCCAATGTAGTTTGTGGCCCAATGTAAAACTCACCTCTTGCCACATCGATTGCTTTTTGTTGTACATTTGTATTCCATGAATCAAGGTCTAGATTCCATGGATTAAGCTCACATTATTGCCAAGTGCACTTTACGGATTCCATACCTCCTGCATCAAGTAAATAAACCATCACATCGCCCTTTGAGTCAAATACAGAAGGTAGAAACTTATTACGAATCCACTGGACCTGTCGTCTGGCATATCGTCTTGTAGCAGCCTTCATGCGTTCAGTGCACTCATCCTTGATCTTCTTTAGCTCTGAGGATTTTATATTAAAACTTGGGGCTAGATAAATTCACTTTTAACCATCTTACCTGGCTCTTCCAACGTGTCGTTTTCGATGGCTGTGAAGTAAGGATCAAACTCCTTGTAGCCTTTTTTGTTTTGTTTTGGTTAAAAAATGGCAAGGTTACAGAATACAAACAAGTTACCTATGGCCTGCCATAAACCGCGTTGATATTTCTCTAATTCCTGACCAGGTAATGTAATTGATCCACCCACGACGCGTCTTCGCAAATCCTTGATTTCTTCAAACAGACCAGTCTATATATGCTTGGATGTCAATGGTTTATGATATGTACTCAGATATTACCTCTATCATTTTATCTACTCGTTCGTCCAGGCGAGGATACAGGGCAAGTGGGTCTGCATAAAGCCAAAAGACAAGTGCTTTGAACCTGTAATTCAACACTTGATCAACCTCTACCAAATATTCACAAGAACTACCTTGGCTGGGCACCATGCACCTCTTTTTGGGCCCTTTGTTCCTTGATAATCTCACTCTGAGGCTTCCCTGTCGCATGAAAGATCTAACATGTCATAGCAACCAATGGACCAAATGATCAGTAACATGGATCCTTTGGCCCAGTCCCAACATACTTGTAGACTACGCATAATCTTTCTTCGATCAGATTCATGCCATTTTGTGGCCATGATTGGATCCACTTGTTTCAGACGATCATAGAGCTCATGGGTCTGTAGCACCTCTAGCTCTGGAACCAAGTCTGGAGATGGACTACGACTCTTTTGAAACTCTTCATCATTATCATCATTATCACTAGTATCGCTCTCTGTCGTTGTTTCTTTGATCAGTGTGTTTTTCCACAGCAAAGACTGCATGTAATAGTTTGTTCCTCCCACCAAGACAGGCAATTGGTTCTCATTTGATAGTTTTTCAATCTAAAGACGCAAGTATCTCAAGTCTCAATAAGATATCCAGACTGGCTGTTGATACAAACACATTGAGTCGCATCGCGCTTGAATTCTGTCACTTTGTATTCATCCTCTGGATCCAGAAAGTCCATTAGGTGATGTATGACTCCCTGGCGTTCTTCTACGGGCATCTTGTTGGTAATTATGTCAAGTCCTTTGTAGACCTGATCTGCTGTCAATCTTGCTAATCGCGATCAAGTTGGGAATTTCAACACTTGCCTGCATGGCATCAGAATTGATTGCCTGTCCACGCAGGGCCCTACACAAATCTACAGCAAGATTGCTCTTGCCAACACCAGTTGTGCCAATTACAGAGAGGATCTTTCGCATTCCAAACAATCGGGAAAAATACAAGGAAATAAATATCTATATAGATATATATATAGAAATCGAATTTTTTATAGTCACGACCGGTTTCTCTTGTGAATTGGCTAGCAATGTTGGGATATTTATTTGATGTTTACTATTTATACTTTTTTATAAAGACCCTTGTTGCAAATCAAGTTATTCTAATGAGAGCATTTTTTTATAAAGAAGTTGAGAAAACACAATGTACAGTAAAGAAGATATAGATATGTAGAGCAAAATCATTGACTCGGGGAATTTAAGCCTTGACAGCCTTGGAAGCAGCAGCAATAGAATCAATGACTCGTGAAATGGCCAAATCGGTCTCTTCCTGGGTGATGTTGAGTGGGGGAATAAGACGAAGAGTCTCGTAGATGGAGGTGGTCAAGACAATGGTGTCCAACTTAAGGGCCTCCTGGGCAATCGAGTTGGCAAAACCATAGGGAACACCCATAAACTCAATACCGATCATCAAACCCTCACCGCGCACATCGACAGTGACACCCTTGGGGAGAACAGAGGGGATCTTTGCACGCAAGGCAGAGAAGAACTGCTTGGATCTATTGAAACATTAGTTTCTTGGTCTTGGTCTTATTATCATTATTATTGCTTTACCTGGCATTGCAGTTGTCCAACAACTTCTCCTCATCAAATACACGGAGGGTGGCATTGGCAGCCGCACAAGAGATTGCGTTACCAGAGTAAGTTCCACCCATGGATCCTGGTGGCTGGAGATCCATCAAGGCCTTGTTGGCAACAATGCCAGAGAGAGGGTAGCCGGAAGCAATACCCTTGGCCATAACCAGGATATCAGGGACAATGCCAGTGTGCTCGACAGCAAACATCTTTCCAGTGCGTCCAAAGCCAGACTGTACTTCATCGCAAATCAACAGAATGTTATGCTTATCACACAAATCACGGAGACCCTTCATGTAGCCTATTGATTCATCCAGTATTAGCCCATGCACTCAAAAAACAAACTAAAGACTTACCCTTGGGGGGAACAACATAACCACCCTCGCCCTGGATGGGCTCAATAAGAATGGCAGCAGTGTCCTCGGGAGAAGAGCGCTGCTTGAGGAGAATCTCCAACTGACGGAGAGCCTCTTCACCACACCATTCGGGAGTGAACTTGGTGGGGTCAGCCTTGTGGGCAGACCACTGCTGGAAGTAAGGGTAGGGTGCCACATGGACACCGGGCATCAAGGGACCAAAGCCGGCAGAGTAAGTGGTCTTGGAGGTAGTCAAGGCCATGGTACCAAAGGTACGACCGTGGTACGAACCCTGGAATACAATGATGTTCTGCTTCTTGGTAGCCTGTCTGGCCAACTTGATGGCAGCCTCAACAGCCTCGGAACCAGAGTTCCAGAAGAAGAAGGTATCGAGCTTGGGCGAAGGCATTCTGCTCTTGAGACCCTCAATGAGGTCAAGCATGGGCTTCTGGAAAAAGATGTTGACCTGACCGTGGGACAGGTTGGCAGCCTGTTCCTGGACAGCCTTGACAACGGTAGGGTGACAGTGACCTAAGATAACGAACATGAGCTTCAAAATGCACTCATAAATGCGTGCTTAAACACGATGATTTACCTGTGTTGGTGACTCCAATGCCGGTGGTAAGATCAAGGTACTTCTTGCCCTCAATGGTCCAGACATAGGTGCCCTTTCCCTTGGTAATGACGAGCTCAGTGCTGCGTCCAATACCTCTGGCGATGTGCTTCTTTCCGAATTGAGCGAGCTTTGTGGCGACAGACATTGTAGATGAGAAAGAGTTCGTCAAACACCAAAATGCACGACAGAGAACCGTCTTTTATATCTGGCCACAGCATCTGGCACACATACTAAGACTGACATGTAAGCCAATCAGGGCGTGTGAGACATAAAGTGCTTATAGCTTTCATTATAAAAACTGCCCGTCATTTGTCATCTAGGGCCAATCATGCTCCAGACCCGCGTCAAGCGTGTACACTCATGATTACCTTCTCCGACTGCTTCTTGAGCCAAAGAAGCATGGCCGTTCTGATTTTAAGTTGAACTATTTACCATAAAAGGAAAGATGCGATCCTATATTGTTAGAGAGATGCCCTTTCAGAGGGCGTGTGAATCCAATCCCAAAAAAACTGTCAAATTTCTGCTTTTTGGCTTTACAACTCCCTTATCCCTATCACCCTTTCAACCAAATAACTGTGCGGATAAAGAATCATCCACGGTATGATCCCCTTGTACGAGGGTTGAATGGGACGGCATGGACCAGGCTCAAAAGCTGTGTGGACGTCAATCCAAGGCCTATCCTGGGTCCCCTATGCCCTGTGACCACAGGCGCCTCTGTTGGCATGGTTACAAATTACACCTTAGTAAAGCCCTCGTTGTAGTCTAGATGGTGTGAGCAACGTATGACACTAGTGGCTGACTTTGGGCATGTCAGTTTTTTTTTCTTTTTATTGTCTTTATCTCTATAGCTTATCTGACAGCCAACAATTCTTCAACCCAAAAGCAGCCTGCAGCACGGATAAAATTAGAGCCTTGGCAGAGTTTATCTATTATCTTCTCTTGTTAAATATCGACTTTTTTGGACCGGTAAAAGGATCAATCTTTATAATGCTCAGGAACCAGATCATCAATTGAGGTGATCTTTACAATGCATACAATTCACGTAGAATAGACACCCAATTGACACATTGACTATCACGCTGTCTAAAATGCCTGTCCAAAATCTATCTCTAGATCGAGTATTTTCCCACTATATATGTTGTATATTTTCTTCGGGTTAAATCGCAAACTAAATCACGCCAAATAATCAATGGAATTATAACCACCAAATACATCTCTTGTCAAGTAGTCAGTTTTTACAGGCGTTCTACACATCTTCTCTAGACGCATGAACATCCTCACTATTTGTTTGAAACACCGTCCATAGTCACACTTGAAAAAATTGCGTGTTTACCAGCCTTCGCTCTTCTCTCCTGTAATTAACATCATCACCATGGCCACCAGCCTTCCTACACCCGAACCTCTCAAGGTTGTCCAGATCGATGGTTTGGTAAGAACACCTCTTGAAAAAAAAATAACCATTCCTACTTTTTCTCACACGATTCCCATCAAAAGGTTGTCCTCAAGATCATCAAGCACTGTCGCGAGTCTTATCCCACCGATGTCACTGGCCAGTTGCTTGGTCTCGATGACAAGGGTTTACTCGAAGTAACCAACTGCTTCCCCTTCCCATTAGATGGTGATGATGACACTAGTGGTAAGATCCCACCGAGAAACCTTTCAGTCAACACTAGAATAAAATTTGATCATATTTGTTTTATTTTTATTTTTATTTTTTTACAGCCCAGTACCAGCTCGATATGATGAGATGTCTCCGTGCCGTCAATGTCGATAACAACACTGTCGGCTGGTATCGTTCCGCTCACCTCGGCAACTTTGTTGATGCCAACTTGATCGAGACCCAATACAGCTACCAAAACTCCCTTAGTGCCAACTCTGTTGTCATTATTCACGATGTCTCCAAGAGTGCTGCCCAGAGCAACTTGAGCTTGAGAGCCTTTAGATTGCAGGATGCCTTTATGAAGGCATACGAAGCCAAGAAGTTCACAACCGAAAGGTATATATATATATATTTGGTTGGTTGTGTAAAGAAAGAAAGAAAAAGGGAATTTATACTCGGCTGGTAAATGTGTGTAGTCTTGCTCAGGCCAAGCTCTCGTTCTCAAACATCTTTGAGGAATTGCCCGTCAAGGTCCACAACTCTCACCTTGTTACCTTGATGCTTCACAACCTCGAGATGCCCCGTCTCGACTCTAGCCGTCTCCGTACCCTTTCGACCTTTGCTTCGTCCCAGAAAGAACAGTCTGTCGCCGAAGAAGCCAGACCTCTTGCTCCCAACTTTGACGTTCTTGATCTCGAATTGGATCCTTTTATGCAAAAGAACCTCGAGTACCTTTTGGACTGCTCCGATTTGCAGCAGCAAGAGCAGAACAACTACCAGTACTGGCAGAGAAGCATGGCTCGCGAGCAGACCAAGATGCAGACATGGTTGACCAAGAGAGTAAGAAGCTGATTTCAAGATATATGTGATGTTAAATATTTGTCTTTATGTTAAACAGAAGCAGGAGAATGTCCATCGCGCACAACAGGGCAAGCCCCTCTTGCCCGAAGACGAGGTCAACACATTGTTCAAGCTCCCCGCCGAGCCCAGTCGCCTGGAATCTATGATCCTCAGTGCACAAATGCACAACTTCACCAAGCAGTTGAACCAGTTTGCTGGACCCAGTCTTGCCAGATTATACAGCATTCAGGAATTGCAAAAGTAAAAAAAAAAATCACAACCATCACTATCACCATTACCACAACTCTACAAACACCAAAGAAAAAAAAAGAAAGCGATGCATTTTTTTCCTATATATATTTGTGTATACATTACATGTGTTTTGCTAGTATTAAGAGGCAAGTCTTTTTTTTTAACGTGGCAAACATCTATTGTATAAAGGGGGACTGGATCATAGAAAGATTATAATGTGGTATACTTGTGAATTCTATTCAATGCCGTCGTAATAATATAAATTACAAAGCATTCCAAGCAGACGTCGATCTCGTATTAAATAGGCCTCTTAAAGGAGGAGGAGGGGGGAGCTCACAATACAATAATTCACTTTAGCTTGTTTTCATATTTATTTGAACTCATTTCGTTTTTATCCTATTTACATATAGTGCAAGTTATATTTGTTATTTTTTTAAAGCTTGTTACAAGACATTTTATATATATATATATTGTGGGGTTAGCGAAGACTGCTTGTTCTCTTTAGCTGTACGGGTTTGTTGGTTCGTGTGTTGAGAGGCTCCAATCCATCGTGCTTGAATACATTCCAGAATTTCAGATTCTCATCACCCGAAGACGTGGCCAAAAGTTCTCCATCTGGACTCAAGGCAGAGTGTAGGATGCGGGACTCATGTGCATGGATATCTGCGATCTTGTTGCATGTTGGATATTCCCAGATCGTCAGGTTATTGTTGGGCAAGCCGTGAGTGGAGACGATTTCTTTGTAGTGATGAGACCAACGCAAGGAGGTGATCTGAGATTCTGCATTGATGGTATTCAACTTTGTGTTCTTTGTCGTGTCCCAGAAATGTATCTTCTTGTCATCTCGTCCACCGCCAGTCGCGAGTGTGCTGGGACTCCAAGGGCACCAGGCAATGGCCTAAAAAGAGGTTTAGAATCGACAAGATCCAAAATAATAATATAATATAATAAGATCATTACCTTTACTGCACTCTTGTGGTCCTGGCGTGTCATGGTTGGTCTGTGGTACTGTCTAGGGTCCCACACATTCACAATGTTATCGTTGCCTCCGCTGGCAATATATTCACCGTCCATACGCCACTCGAGACCGCAGACCTCTTCATCATGGCCTTTGAATTCAGATATATTATGCTTCTCGAGACGAACATCATGGTTGTAAATCACTCCGTTTTGGGCACCACTGGATACAATGCATTTGTCCCACGCCAAGACACCCACACGACATGTCGGTCCAGCCATTGAACGCAAACGCTCGCTCTTGTAGACATCCCAAATCTGGGTGGCTCCAGTCTCATCTCCAACTGCCAAAAGGGTGCCGTCGCCAGACCATGCCACAGAAGTAACCAGGTGTTCAGAACTATCGTCGAGAACATTGGTTGTCCCGCTCTCAGCATTCCAGAGGTAGACATTGCGCTCAAGAGCAACGGCGACCACATTGTGGCATGACCAGCCAAGCAAGTTAAGATAGTAATCATCAATCATGTAAGGCGAGTCCAAAATCTTTACGGGAGCTTTGGGGATATTTCTTCGTGGTTTTACAGTCGTATAGCCTCTGACGGTATCAAACATTGGATTGTTGCCTTTGGTCTTTGGTGGCACGGTCTGGTACTGCAGAATGCTGGCTGTAGACACGATTCCGCACGCAGCAGCAATGCTCTCGTTATGGCTTGGCTTGGAACTTGTGCCAAAAGAGATTGGATTGTGTTTGCGTTCAATGTGGAATTGTGTGGAGGCTATATCGCCCGAGGACAGCGTAGCCATGCAGCGATCAGACTTTATGAATGGTTAATAAGACAATGATCTAAATAACATTAAATAAAGCCTCACGTTTTGGTTTCCAATGTCTGTCTTTCTTGATTTGGAAGACAAGGTCGATTCTAACCATTCCTTGCCATATGTGTTCAGATGGGATGATGCCGAGAGTGTGCGTTTAAGGGTTCCATTCGGACGATGAGTGTTGAGTAGTGATGCTGAAGGAGTGCGCTTGAGAGATGACGCGTTGGTGAGGGCTGATGATTCCTTTGATCTAAAAGAGCTCGGTGTAGAGGGCCCGGACTTCTTTTTGACCTGCAAGAGGTTGAGCATGCTTTGCTGTTTTGGGTCGTTCTGGACATTCTTTGTCGCCTTGGATTTAGACAAGGTAGACAATGGCTTGGTCACCGATCGTGCTGGCTGAGATGAACGTGGAAATGCTGTTGGCTTTTCTGGCTCTTTTCGTTGTACGTCCCATGGCGTCTGGGCTCTGCCTTTACGATCGGATGACATTGGTCGATCAAAGGAAGGTATGAACAATCTTGAAAAAAAGAAGAGACAAGAGCACAAAGGGTGCCTCAAACAGAACCAAGAGGAGGGTAGATAAATAGTCGTGTGACTTTGTTAAAGCACCTTTTTCCGAAACCCCTCTTGATTCAGGTCAATTTGTTTATCTTTTTATTGCTAGTACTATTACTATTATTACTATTACTATTATTATTTGCTTGGCTATGATGTATCTGAATGACCGATATGATTAACATTGATATCTAATGATAGTCTTTTAAGACTCTTACTAGACAACAACATATTTGGATCGGTGATTTCAACTGTGCTTCTAATGTGGGCATTTTGTATGACACATGTACCAAACTTGTTGGCTTTTTTGGGTGCAAGAGTCTCGTATTTTTAAAATCAAGGCACGTCTTTCCAATAACATCAACTCAACACTCAACTACCCTCTTTTTTATACACACTCTATTTCATCGCCGTTGTATATTTTGTACGTATTTTTAAAAATAAATAAATAAATAATCAGAAAAAATTTTATCTAGTGAGCTGTGGACGGCCTTTTTTTTTATTGTTATTATTAATTTACAAATTGGCTTGATGTCTTTAAGAAGGAAGAAGTATATAATTTAATCAGTGCCTTGTCAAATGTTGCACCAAAAAAATAAAAATAAAATAAAAAGATATTAAATGCCATAATTGTGATTATAATTATAATAATCTCTTCCAATTCGTCCCATTGTAAATACCTTTTCTTCTTGTCCTCAGACTTCTTTAGACTTTCTTTGCTATACATTCCACCAAATATAATAATAATAATAAAATAAATATATTTATATATATAAACTTGATAAATCTTGTACATTTTTTCCAGCAGTGGTCACATTGCCTTGTTTTCAAAAATTTATACCAATAAAAATTTCAAAAAGAATCTACAATGAATCAAGAGTGGATCGACAATGTCCAAACCACAATTGGGGGATGCAATCCCATCATTCAAAAGTTGGTGCAGTCAATCAGCCAACTACGCTCTCCTGTCCAACCACACTCGCGCTCGAAGGGCGTGGTGCTGTGCGGGAAGCCGGGAAGTGGAAAGACTGGCCTGGCAATAGCCATAGCAAGTAAGTTGGCCAATTAATCATAAAATGTAATTAATCTCTCTTAGAGGAATCTCGGCTGCCATACTACATTGTCAATAGTCCAGATATGTTTATGACAGGTAAGACCCAATTGATCCAGCAAAGATAACCAATGGCTGCTTAGAGGAAGGAGCAAGCGAAGCAAAGCTAAAGGGCCTGTTTGATACTGCCCTGCAGCACAAACTATCCATTCTTATTCTGGATGAAATCGATATGCTTGCCGGCACATTGGACCACAAGAAAACCGGCCTAGATTCTCGCCTTGGATCTCTTTTGCTGTCTTTAATTGACAGGATCAACCAACCAGACGACGATCATCTTGTCTATGTTGTAGGTAAATCAGTCATTTCTTACCCTTTGAATCGGTTTAAGCTTATCCAAAAGGGCTCTCTAGGGATCACTAGTAGACTGCACGCCGTAGATCCTTGCTTTCTACGTTCAGGTCGTTTGGACAAGGTAGAAGAGATTGTCATCAAGGATGCCAAACAACGTCTTGAGATCCTAATTATTCTAGCCCAACGTAAATCCCACCCAGTCTTTGCTATGTCTGTACTCACTATATATATATATACATATATATATTCCCCAGGCCTACCCTTTGAATCCCAACAGGACAAAATCAACATCCTTACACGTGTTTCTCACGCAACACATGGGTTTGTGCCCAGTGATCTCCAGAGCTTGTGTATGCAGGTGGTTCTCCAGGCTGTGAAAGAACAAACAGAGGTAAGCTTAATCATTAGTCTCCAAAACAAAAACAAAAAAAAGGCTAACATTACATAGACAACCTTTGTTACCAATCGTCATTTTGACACTGCCCTTTGTCTGGTCCACCCTTCAAACTTTAATGAATACACCACAAAGGTAGATATACTCAAGAAGCATTGCACAAACTAAGTCTTTTAATAGATCCCCACAATCACATTTGCTGACATGTATGGCATTGACTCTATTATTGAAGAAATAAAGGTAAGTGTCTTTGATTTGGTTTTGCAGTAATATTCATTCCTTTAGGTCTCCATTATCCACCCTTTCCACCACCCCGAGGAGTACATTGCCTTGGGAATTACACCTCCGCGAGGCATCTTGTTCCATGGGCCACCTGGTGTAGGCAAGACAATGCTGTGTTCTGCATTGGCCACTGAAGCAGGTGTCAATTTCATGCTTGTGGAAGTAAGTGTGAGCCATTGAAGCAACCCATTCAAACCAACTCTACAGAGTTCCCAAGTTCGGTCCAAAGTCGTGGGTGAATCTGAAAAGAACCTGGCAAAGCTGTTTGCCCATGCTCGATCAAATGCACCCTGTATCTTGTTCATAGACCAAGCAAGTTGAGCTTACTCTATAGATAGAATGCAGTATATAAACTCTTGACTCTTTAGATTGACATGCTGCTTCCCAAGAGAGGAACCAGTCAATCGTCTGAGAACACCAGCGACCGTATTGTCACTGGCTTCCTCACAGGTAAGTTTGCCATCTTTTGATTGCCATACTAAATTCCCTGTAAAGAAATGGACGGCTTAATGACAAAGTCCAATGGACCAAATGCTCATATCGATGTACTTGTGGTCGCAGGTAAGCACATACACAAAGAGACTGGGTACTAAACATGTAATTTAAGCAACAAATCGAATCGAAACAATCGACTCGGCCGTACTTCGACCTGGTCGGTTTGACGAATGTATCGCTATCCCGATTCCAGACCTGCAGGCAAGTTGTTGAAATATACTTGTTGATCCTAAGCATCTTATATATATATATATATATATATATATATAGCAACGTGTGGATATTATTCGTGGTATTAGCAGCAAGATGCCCATTGCATTAAGCGATCAAGAGCTCTTTAGCCTTGGCAAATCGACCGAGGGATGGTCCTGTGCAGAGATTGATAATCTACTGAGAGAATCGGCAATGATATGCTTGAGAGAGAATGTGAACAATGAAAAGGCAAGTCGTCTAAGCCCACTTGTTTAATGTCCTATAATGCTCACTCTTTTTGTTCTTGTTCTTCTTCTTTAGATCACCTTTTCACACATTCAGGCCGCCCAGCGACAATAGTAGCATGAAACATTTACACAAGAGTAAATAGCTTGTATCTTTTTTCATTTATCTATTTTGCTACCATTAGATCCTTTGGTAAAAGATCATAATAAAAACAGAAAGAAAAAAAAAGTCCGAGAAGAACAGGATTTCGTAAAGTCACACGTGAAAATAAAGATGAGCAGGATACTCCTCCTTTACCATTATCATCATCATGTCATTATTCATTACAATGGCTACCTATGGATTCTTCCTGGTTTCCGTACCATTGGTGGCCAGTAGTGCATGCTTTCGGACCTGTATGATCCCAAAGATCCTCTACAAGGTCCCAATTTACCATTTGACTGCCAATTCAACAGTGATCTGTGTCGGATTCGCAACAGCCTACATATACTGCATCATGGGATTCATCATTGATCTATTCCAAAGCACCTGCTCTCCCTTTGGCAGCCCCAGAAACAGTGCGCCCCGCACTCTGGGACCTGCTGGGTTCACCAGTCGTCTGTCCTCTGCTCAAACCGAATTGACGCGTCTCTTTCCAGGTAAAAAGTGATTGATTTATAGACACTTGCTAAACTATTAATAATAATAATAAAAAAAAATAGGCTATGCCATATGTTCCCTATTGATCTGGGCAAACACAAACCAATATGATACCTTGCGAGACGGGTAAGCAGATCAATAACGCTGCGCATTAATCCTAAGACTCTTGTTGCAGATTCCTGTTTCTTCAGACCATGTTTTTGGTTCTCTTGCCCTGGGGACTTTCATGTCAAAGCCAAGCAGTCCAAAAGACATTTCAAATTGCATTTAGGTGTTGTCTGTTTTGGGGTCTTCTTTATGCGGTCATGCCTCGCGATACCAGCTACCATATTGTTGAACTGACTCGGCTTTTGAAGCATTATCGAGCAGTATCTCACCGAGGTCTAGGCGATGTCCATCTCATTTAGAGTGTTTCACCATTTCTGAAACAAATGACAATCATAATTCGCCAAACACACACTCCTTTGATGTAAATGAGAAAACACTCTTAAAAATACAAGCCTATGAAAAAAAAATATAGGCATTAGATGACAATAGCTTGGTTGGCAAGTATATATGTATATGTATATATATGTATATATAACCACTTGATTGCATTCTAGTCAATCCTTGTGGAAACACCCAGGTTTATTCCAAGCCATCTTGGTCTCCAAGAAGTCTCGCTATTTTATCTAGATAGATATTGAATGATATCCCTCCCTCCCCCCCAAGTTTAATATAGTTGCCTGATTATCACAAGTATTGCTAATTAGCAAAAGGAAATAGCAATTTCTTGATCATTTCTTGTGCCTTTTTGTGGCCTAGACTAATGGCAACATTGGTCTTGAAGAACAATGATATTATGTTTTCTTTGTCAATTGGATCGTCACATCTTCGACAACGAATCAATCTCACAAGAACAACCCAATGAATCCAAAAAAGGCTTTCCATCTCCGATATAGAACGCCTAAAAAGGGCTGTTCTTGCCTTTTAAGCCACTACTTGGTCAAGACGTGACATAACCAAAGTTCAAAAAAGTAATTTCGAGTTCCATGCAGGAGTACTGTGAGCAACTGAATGCAATGAACTACTACGACAAAAATATCCTGCAAAACAATCGGCAGAGTTCAAGCTTATCATTGCAGCACTCAACTAATGACGACGAAGACCACCTGGCATCTGTCTGGAAAATGCCCTTGGAGGACACCAGAAGTTTCTCACAGGGATCCAATACATCTAATGCTCAGGCTTTTAGACCCCTGCTGCCTTCTCAGGCACAATTCTCTAGTCCCCTTCGCTCAAACTCAACCCCACCAGGCCAGAGCACAAGTGTGTACAGAGATGCAGGCGACATGGACCATCATACAGAGATGATGATGAAACAACTTGGATTCACAAGTTTGAATGACGACGTATGTTTGATAAGTTGTATTATCTCCTAGGAAATAGTTGGCTGAACAATAGATTATGCTGTAGGATGTCTATGGTTCATTCAAACCGGCCCATCAAACACAGAAACAACACCTTACGTCTGCTGGTCTACAACTTGGCCAGAATGGATACAGTAGCCCTTCTTACCTTGGCAGTCAAACTCATAATCAGTCAAGTCCAATGCAAAACTATCCAGATGTTCAACTGTCTTCCAGAATAAACTCTCACAAAAGCTTGAGTGAACATGGCCTTGACACCCATGATAACATGGGTGATCTGCTAAATGACCTTCATCCCAGTCGATGGGGCACAAGCGATGAAAACAGTCGTAGACAGGGTAACTATCTAACAAATTCTCAAGTCTGATTCTCTTTATTGATTCATTTATCCACAGCCACTCCTACCATGGGCTTGAGTTCCAACGGGTCTTTGTTCACCCCTACTGGCTTGGAGCATTCTGCATTTGGAGACCTAAACTATTCTGATACAAACGAAAAGAAGCTACGTGCCTTTCAACTCCAGCAGCAGCACATCTTGATTCAGCAACAGCAGCAGCAGATTTTGATGGCACAGCAACAGTTTTTACTTCAGCACAAGATGCAGTCCCTTGGACCAAACCTAGGACATCCTCAGAACAGGAATCCGGAACCTGTGAGGTCCAGGACTCCTCAGGATGCTACTCTGAACATGAGAAGCCAGCTCTTGGAGGAATTCAGAAACTCAAAGAGTAAGAAGTACGAGCTAAAGGTAAAACACTACAGCCAGGCAATGACAAGAGATTCTAAACCCTTTGAATCATCAGGATATCGCTGGCCATGTTGTCGAGTTCAGTGGTGACCAATATGGGTCTCGGTTTATCCAGCAGAAACTAGAGGTTGCCAACAGCGAAGAAAAGCAAATGGTGTTTGAGGAAGTGCTGCCAAACGCTTTGCAGCTCATGACAGATGTGTTTGGAAACTATGTCTTGCAAAAGTTCTTTGAGCATGGTAAATACATAGCTCTACACCAGACCATTGGCTTCAATGTCTAAACGCTCTCTTGTCATTTAGGAAACCAAATGCAAAAGACTATTCTTGCCAAGCAAATGGAAGGCCATGTACTTTCCCTATCTCTTCAGATGTACGGTTGCAGAGTTGTTCAAAAGGCATTGGAACATGTCTTGACTGAACAGCAGGCCAAGATTGTGGGAGAACTAAATGGGTGTGTGCTGAAATGCATCAAGGATCAAAATGGCAACCATGTCATTCAAAAGGTAAAAAAAAATAGTTGCAAGAGAACTGGCTTGAAAGATGACATTTGAACCTGACAACTGTTTGAAAGGCCATTGAACGTGTTCCTGCACAGCACATTCAGTTCATTATGGACGCATTCCACGGCCAAGTATACAACCTTGCTACCCATCCTTATGGGTGCAGGGTAATCCAGCGCATGTTTGAGCACTGCACGTCAATGCAAACGGTGAGTATTTATATGAAAACAAGACATTATGGTGCCCGTATATATACATATACATACACATATATACTTTGATACTTATATTGATTCTCTGTGGCTTGAGCAGGGGCCATTGTTGGAAGAACTTCACCGCTGTACTGGACAACTTGTGCAGGATCAGTATGGAAACTATGTGATACAACATATTCTTGAGCGTGGTCGTCCCGAAGACAAAAAGGTGGTGATTGAGAAGATTCGTGGCCAGATTCTTCAGTTGAGCAAGCACAAGTTTGCCAGCAATGTTGTTGAAAAGTGTGTTGATTATGGCACCAAGCGTGACAGACAGCTCTTGATTGAAGAAGTTCTCCAGAACAAACCAGATGGGTAATACACTCGAAATCTTGTTGAATGTCAACTAATGCTTGACTATAGAACATACCCGTTGGTTGCAATGATGAAAGATCAGTATGCCAATTACGTTGTCCAAAAGATGTTGGATGTTGTAGATAAAGATCAGCGTGAACTGTTAGTCAACAAGATTAAGCCCCATCTCCAGTCCTTGAAAAAGTATACCTATGGAAAACACCTTATTCAGAGTAAGCTTTATAATCAGTTTTATTGATCACTTTACTAAAGTCAAACAGAGGTAGAGAAATTGCTGCCATTGATTAACACTGAATCATCGGGTCTGGAAGATGGAGAGCCAGCCGTCCATGAAAACCAAGAAAAGCTTGAATCTTCTGAGAATCTATGAATCTCGGCAGTCGATTGGTGATTGTTTGTATATGGCCAAGTAGGATCGTTTTTGACATTTCCTCCTTTATTTTTGCTGTTTTATTCATATGTATTCTATTCCTATTTCCCTTTCAATTCTTTATATTATTTTTCTATAGACCAGGACTTCCGTTTGAGTTCACTGTATATGAGCAGACGATGTATAGTCATTTTTATGAGTAAACCATTCTTTGTGGATTATTCCAATGTACATGCACACTTCTTGCCTTTATATTTTCTCTCAGTTATATATATACATATATATATCAAATGTCATTAAGACTTGTTCAATAAAACCTGTATAACGAAGATTATTTCACAATGTATGCGCTGGGGTTATCCCAAAAACAACAAGTATTAAAATGACTGATTACAAGTGTTGTTGTTGGTGTTGTTTTTTTTTAAAAAAAAAAGTTATATAAATTAAACTAGAAACCAGTTCACTCAAGCTTGCCCTCGCGTCTGACCTTCATGGCCTTGTAATCACCACTATAACGAAGACCCAACTTCATGATCTCGGTCAAGACATTCCAGTCGAGAATCTTGGTCATAACAATCTTCATAATAACAGTAGTAGGTCCCTGGTCAGCCACAACCACCTTTCCAGCATTGCAACAGATTGTGTCTGCAATTACAGAGGGAGGAGAGGACATTTTTTGGGCAGACAAAAGAGCAGACATCTTTCCAGCGTTGCTGTAAAAGTTGGAGTTGATAGGCGAGGGGTGCTAGAAAATATTACAAAAAATAAATAAATATACAACAATATCTTGATTGTCTCTAGACTTACCACCACCAAAACATCAATGCCATCTTCAGCATTCTCGGCAGCCAAGGATGCAGCAAAAGTAGTCAAAAAGACCTTTGTGGAAGCTATTCATCCTTACATTAGCAATCGAAAACAAATTTGTCAAAGTCTTACAGTAAAGGGCGCTCATGGGGTTGGGGATGAAACCAGCACTGCTGGAAGTAAAGGTAACCAAACCACGCAGACCCTTGTTGAGCATACGGTTGACAAAATGATGGGTCAAGACAAGAGATGCAGTGACATTGGTATGGTAGTTGGCCATGTTGCGTTTGACAGCAGTGTCTGCAAAGGCACCCGTGGTAATGAAGCCAGCGTTGTTGCACAATATTTGGATATCAATGTTGTTTGTGGCCTTTTCAATTGCACTCAAGTAAGCTTGACCCTCTGAATCAGACAAATCACATCCAACAAAGCGAAATTCACGTTCGGGAAACTCCTTTTGGATTTCAACCTTGAAGCTATCCATCAATGGGTCTTCAAGAGCGGCAATAACCACGTTGAGACCCTGAGAAGCAAACTTGCGAACAATGGCTGCTCCAATTCCGGATGATCCTCCAGTGACAAGAGCCCTGCCACCCATTTATGAGTTGGACGCGACTATATTTGCTTAATAGCTTGTTTACTTACCAAGAAGCATTATACTTCTTCTTCAAATTCTGTTCCTTGCATCCATACGCAGCATAGAGGACGAGGGCAAGGTAAGGGACAATGGCCAAGAAGCCGATCCAGAAGAACACTTTATTTTGAATAGGTTGATTTAGAATGGGATCCTTTCAAATGACAGAATGTATTTACCTGATGACAAGATGAACATTGCAATAAAGGACTAGCAGCACACTCTCCGCACAAAAAAACTGATGAGAATATGCGGAGTTTTGAGGTGGCTACCAGGCTTATTTTCAAAAGCCAAGGGGTTACACTTGAGCTTAAATATCTACTGTTTTACAACCTAAATGTTTTCAGACAATAAGATATGCCCTGGGAATATTCGGGTATAGAGTTTCTTTTTTGCTTTATTTGCATTTAAAGGGCTTGTTTTAATAGCCATATAGGCCACTCGTGAGAATTAAAATATAAAAATAAATAATGTTCAAGATTCTGAACTTTTTATTTTATTATTACTTTGGGAATTTGATTGATTTCCGAGTTTAATTATCTAAAGGCACCTTTTACTGATAGGCGCGATGTTTTAACGAGCACGATGACCTTGAAAATAATATATTATAGATCTCAAAAGGGAACCTTGGATTATAAAAAGAGGTTTATTGATAAAGTGGATAATAAGGTTCTCTTTTTCTCTATTTAAAAGCATGCCTAGACACTTTAGAAAACAACAAGTACCCAGGGTTTTTGATAAAGCTCATTAATCTTCATTTTATAATCCAATGTGACATATCCTTTACCTCTGCAAATATGGCGCGAGATGCAAGTAATAAAAGTAGTGAGCAATACGGTTACCTTTCTGATCTTTTTCAGATATATCTAGATCATTCACTACACAAAAAAGAATTCCCAAAAAATACGAGATCCATCGAGTATTTTTTTTTAAAGAATAATTGAGATTCCCAAGTGGATAAAAGCAGCAAAACGCTGGTTTCTGGAAACGATGAACTAAGATGTCTTTTTGGCTGAAATGAGAATGACCAAGGCATTATTCAACAAGCTGTAATATATGGGCAAAAAGCATAGGCTTCAAAAGTCTAACAGAAAGTCCAAGCAAACTAATGGAAAAATTTGGATTGCAATTGTCCTGGAAAGACTAGGCAACAATGCAAAGGCGGCTTTCCATGGGAAAACTGCAAAAATATCTGGTTCTGGAAGCAAGCAAGCAATATATAACCAAAGCTGACATGTATCTTTAAATATTGTTACCTGGGTATTTGGAAGTGTTATGAATGTTACTCTTCAATTCTTTGTGGTTATTGTGTTTATGAAAGACAAGTTTATTTTCTGACCAAGCGAGGATAAGAAGCAACATATCATCAAACCAAATGAGGAGATCTTTGGGTTTCCTAATCTTGATAGATTTATCTAAGGTTGTATATTTTTACTATCAGTAACAGAATCCTGGAAGAATGATGAATTTTATAGTCAAAAATCAGAGTATTTAGTTAATGTTCTTGTAATCTGCGACTACAACAAGAATATCAGGTACTTCTCTTCTGATTTCTTTGGTTAATCCAACAACATGCATGTTCTATCAGAGTCAAGCATAGACTTTGATACGAACCAGTATTTCTCTGGAGACTAGTATGTCTTGGCAGATGGACGATACAATGTTACTTCCTTCTTGGTACCTGTCCGCAAGAAGCCCAGAAGCCGATCTATGAAAAATAGTTATAAAAAACCTAAGTTTTACATCGCAATGAAAAAAGATTTAAATCAAGTATGCATTTGAGATTCTCAAAGAGAGATTCTATTCTCTCAAGACCATTCCAACCAGGGTTAAAAAGTTTAAAGACATTCTTAAAGCCAGATCATAGATCAAAGTGTGTATTGTTTTGAGCAATTTTTTGATAGAACAGGTTAATGCTAAAGACACTATCAAGAAAAAAAGCCTACTGAAATGAGTTGGAGAGGTTCTGTTTGGCGAGGATTTTTAAATATTCTGAGAAGAAAATTGTGTGAGTTGGGCATACCTTTGACAAGCGTAGGAACGAGATTATAGTGAATAATTACAGTAGGATAAATACTATTTTACTTCCCAAGAATGGGCAGTCCTCACGCCTTAGTAGTTGTGTATTTTATTCTTCTTTCTTCTCTTTTCATTTTTAACAGTAAAGACATGTGGTTTTTTATACATATTCCTTACCTATCAAAGTTAAAAAGCAAGTTTTAAATATTTCTAGTAAGACTAAGAACAATAGCAAGAAAATATTAGTTATATGTGACACGTTGCGTGTAACTCCATATTTCCGGCTGGCCCAAACATATCATATCTTCTCAAATCTTCCTGTATCGATTATGTAAACAAATTGGTTAAGTAATGACCTTGGGAAGAACATAATTGCTACGTCTGGCGCAGCAATCAATTGAAAATCATAAGGATTGTAACAAAGAATCCCAACAACATTTATCTATTCCTATCTATCTCTATTATTCATTATTAACTATCCAAAGAAGCATGATCTATCCCAACATTTTAACAATAGCTTAGTAATATCATACTAATTATATTATTTTATTTATTATCGAAATGTCTATCACTACGGCGGAAATATCGGTAGATATCTGCCGTTTTTTGCCACTATAAAAACGGTAGCTGCTACCAAACTCGCCTTACACAAGGTCATATCCACCATCTTTCCCCACCAAAAAAACTGTAGTTATGTGACCAAAACGGTAGATATCTACCGTTTTCTTAGCCGTAGTGTGATGTGTTTTCGATACAGACAGAAGACCGAAGAACCACAAACACGACGTGACGAAAGTAAGGTAAAGATAATGAATAGTGGGGGCGAGGAAGGAAGGAGTGACATGCTTTAGACGGACAGGCCCAAAACGCAGGGTGACAATTTCAGTTTAAAAGAGAAGGGATATCATAATCGTATACGGTATGTAACTCACTCCAAATACTTGGGTCTTGAGCATTACATCCTTCTGTCCTCAACTTTTCACGCTTATCTTTACTTACATTGCCCTTTTCTAAAAAAATTGATATAACCTCCCCTTTTTTTATTGCCTTCAAAGAATATCATCTATTTCTATAACATCTATATATCACTTTACTATATTATTATTATCTCAAAGGTGTTAATATTTAGAAAAAATTATTTTTATCTCTAATAAAAAAAACTGTTTGAGAAAAAAGAAGCAAGCCAAATAAAATTATTCTTATATTCTTCAGTTTATTTATGTATACATGTTTTGGCTGTTTAATCTAGTATGTGCTAATGTTTGGTAAAATAGCTAAAGGGGTTTGATCAAGATCATTTTGCTTATAAAACAAACTGACTTAAACACCTTTACATTACAGCAGTTAACAGTAAGTCTCACTAAAAACTAGACTGCTATATCGTAATTCTCAATCTTGTATATAATAATACATACTATATATATTGGTAATGATAATATCAAGAAATATCTTTAAACATTTTTCTAAAATATAAATCATTTCCAAACAAGAATAACACTTAACAATGTAAAATAGATATAATGTTTCAAAATAATTTATTTGTCATAGTACATAGTCAAGTCAAATTAAGTCAAGTCAAGCAAGTCCATTTAAAAGTAAAGTTTTTTTTTTGTTTTTTTTTCCTCTGGTTTTTGGGTTATTTGTGATAGGGTTGTAGGGTTTTGGGGAGGTTTTTTTTTTGATTTTTTGATCTTTGTTTTTTGATTTTTGATTTGCTTTTGCGCTTTGTCTTGGTCAATCTTCTTCTTCTGCTTCCATTCAATCCTCATCTTCCCGCATCGCAGCAGCTTAGTCTTCGGTCTCTGCCACCACTCGGTCTTCCTGCACTGTCAAGGATCGGTCTTCCACTCTGTTCAACGTTGGCCTTTCCGCACGATTCAATGCTAGTCTTCTTGCGCCATTCGATCTAGGTCTTCTCTCTTTATCCAATCCAGGTCTTCTGCTTTATCCAACACAAAGTCTTCTCGCCTTGTTCGATCTTCGTTTGCTTTCTTTGTCCAATTTCAATTTCTTTGGAGTTTGATACTTGTCTTTTTACTTTGTTCATGTTCATTGTCAAATTTTAACGGATTCCGTATATTCAATTTTTTTTAAATGGTCGATAATTTGGAAACCAAGCCTCACAAGCGCCCTAGAGGAAAGAACATCTACTCATATGCTTGCAACTCACCTTAAGACTATCTGGCCTACAGGAATAGTGTATGTCTTCCCTGATTCTTACCACATAGAAACATATGACCTTGTACATTTTCTTCTCAAGGGCCCGTTTTATAGGACTATTCCAGAAGATGAAAATGTACTAAAGCCATATGCTTCTATATAGGGATCAACAAAAGAGATACCTGATGCCTGTAGACCAGACAGCCAAAAGGGGAGTTGCAAGCACATGAGTTGGTGTTCTTTCCTGGAGGACTCCTGTGGACCATCGTCTTTCATTATATCATCTTTAACATTTTGGACATCTAGAGAAAGATAATACATATATATTAGTACATGTTCTTCATCATAAATCACAAGAGATCAATAGGTACTTACAGTTCAAATTGTATAAAGGATGCTACCACCACTTTAACCACCGAAGGCGTCTTTCGAGAGATCTTCCTTCTTGCGGAGAGCGCCTTTTTTTTAGCACTTCTCCTTTTTTTTTGATTGTTTGTAATTTCATTGCAATTCTTCTTTGAATTAAACTCATAATTGGATTCATAGGAAACGGCATTGATCTTGTCTTCAAACGCAGAAAGCAAACTTGGAATCGAATTCGGAAATCCAACCTGGCATCAAACTCGGCGTCGAACTTGGCGTCGAACTCGGAAATCCAACTTGACATCGAACTTTGCCTTTGGAATTTGCACCAAACCACGCATCGGACCACACCAAACATTACTTCGGACTTCACCTTGAGCCATACACTGGACTTTGCATTAAACTTTGCACTGGACTTTGCATTAAACTTTGCACTGGACTTGGACTTGAACTTGGCATTGGAATATGGATTGAATTTGACATTGGACTTTTGCAGGTATACATTTGAGATTTGGTTTTTGGGAGATTGGGATTTGGTTTTTGTAAGGCAGAGATTTGGTTGTTTTGACTTGACTTGTTTTTCTTTGTTTTTTTTTGGTTTGGTTTGGTTTGGTTTGGTTTGGCTTGGCTTGGCTTGGCTTGGCTTGGTTTGGTTTGATTTGATTTGATTTGATTTGATTTGATTTGATTTGATTTGATTTGATTTGATTTGATTTGATTTGATTTGTTTTGACTTGACTTGACTTGTTTTGTTTTGTTTTGTTTTTCTTTGTTTTTCTTTGTTTGATTTGGTTTGATTTGGTTTGACTTTAATTAGCCTGAGGTGACTTGAAAGATATCTTGACTGGGGATCATAATCCTTGGCTGGATTTGTCATACTAAGAGAATATTTATAATGAGTATCCATGCTTGATTAGAGTTCGCTTTTTTATATTACCTTGACTAGGAGTCTGTGTCTATGGTTTGGATTCCACCCTTTGGAATCTGCTTGGCAGTGGGTTAATACCCTTCCATGATCTCGGTCTTCTGTAATAGTATTGATGGTAAGTATTCGAGCTTTGCTAGAGTGAGCAGTCTAAACTACCTTGACTGTGGGTCTCTGCCCATGGTTTGGCCCAACCCATCGGATATTTCTTAGTGGTGCGCAATTATTTCGAATTTGCCCAAACGCCTTGGAATTTCCTTGATGGCATGTTGATACCCTTGGCTGGATTCAGCGCTTCGGAACTTTCTTGATAGTGGGTCTTTACCCTGGGTTGGGCCCATATTCTTGAACTTTTCTTGACGGTGGGGGTCACCCAAGATTGGGCCTTACCCGAGGTTGTTGAACCTCTTTTGTACTCCTGTTCATACTGTGGGTATTTCGTGAACAGGAGTCTTTTTACCCCCCTCGGCAGCATTTTGAGAGGGGGGTAACGGCATTTGCGGCATAGATATAACCAAAAGGTTCTCCGGCAGAAGCAACAGGACTACCAGTGGAAGGAGCAGGTCCACTGGTAGAAGCAACAGGTCCGCCGGTGGAGGCAACAAATCCACCGGCGGTAGCAACAGGGCCACTGGTGGAGGCAACAGGCCCACCAGTGGAGCAACACAAACACAAAGCAACAGGAACTTACATTAAAAAAAGGTGCGCCCCGTCCACCAGCAGAAAGTAATAAGGAAACCAGTAGTCCCCAGGCGGCAACCAGTGGTTAAAACGGAAGCACAAACAGAAATGGGTCCTCACCCCACGAGGGTTGAACCAACAACGGTAGAGCGACCAGCCTGGTATTAACCACGATCCAACACAGGCATACAAGCACTGCATTTGTGGGGAGCTTCGCCACAAGCGTGGAGTACCCTTGCCATAAGCAGAGGATAATACTCCTGCTCACTGGTCCTCTATAGGATGTCCTCTTGTGGATCCGCCTACCACAGGACAATCCTACCAGATAAAATGGCTTAGTTTGATTTGTTTCATGAAAAAAAGACAGCACGCGTACAAAATAAAAAGTACTTATCTTTACAATGAGTGAGATGCCGCTTCACATACTCAGAGAATGAGGATGATCCTGAAAGGCCGTATTTCTGTTTGTGATTCTTCCGCTTTCCACCAGAAGCGCGCCTAGCTTCTACCAGTAACCCGTATACTCCCCGCTAGTGGCACAGAATGGGGCGCGTCTGGACAGGACTCGTGCAGGTGGGCAACGGATATCGTCTTGAGCCAAAGGATTCATGCAAGTGGGCGCACGGGCAGAGTCTTGGGACCAACGAGTTACCATAGTTGAGGTAAGAATGGTGAAAGAGAGAAAGAGAGAGTAGAGAGAGTAGAGAGAGAAACTAGAAAAACGCCCATTTTTATAGTTTATCTCCCATTCTTGGTTTTTTTAGGGAGGTGGAATTGGGTGACGTTTCTGTGGGAGCTTTTCTAAGAATGTTTCAAATATTGCAAATATTCCTTTTCTTAAGATCATGTGATTTTAGCTTATGATAATAAAAGAATAGCTAAGGATTCGAGCTTTTTATTATTCTCATATAGCGAGAGTTCGTTCCATCTATCTTTATATATGCATTAAGCATACATATGCACGTTTTCTGATATATATTTAATTGTTTTATAGTGATTGACCTGCTGTTAATTATAGGATAAAAATATTGGTTTGCTGTCAATATGAAAATGTGCTAAAAAAATAAAGGTAAAAAGTACAGGCAATCGAAAAAAGGAAAAAAGAGAAACCTATCCAGAAAGTATAACATATTGTCTATATATAGAAGAGAAGAATTCGTTAGTCATTAAACCGAAAACACTTTTAAATCAAAGGCAAAGGCCTAATAGACGTTTCGTATGAAGTTGGTAGTAATTACTGTAAGTAGGATTTTATGAGGAAACAAGAAAAGACCGTACTGTCTAGATAACTATTCTCGAGCCTCAAACGCACTGATCAATCTCCACAACATAGAATTATTTTCATTGCCTAGTGCACCACTACCAAAATTATAGACATACCTACAAACATAGTCTATCTCAGCATACCATGACTATACTTCCTCAATTTCTCTCTCTTATTCAGGATTCTAATTGATATAATCCCTGACCCAAAGATACCAGTTTTTCACAAATTATTTACAAGCCATGGATTAAGCCTGCCACAGCCACTCAAAACATTCTTTTTCGGCGCTTTGGACGTCTCATTGTCTTCAACATCTTGGTCTTCTTCAGTGTGATACGGGCTGTGTTGGTTTATGTAATGAAGTGGTGCAAACGGTTAAAAGAAAAAGAGAGTAAATATCGATCTCCTCTAACAACTCCTTAGCCCAAATATTGGCAATCGGCAGCTTGTTCTCTTGAAAAGGATGTGTAAAAGAAAAGAAGTGAAGTGTAAGGATGTTTTTATTGCTTTCATCGTTTCGATGTTTATATAGACATTTCGATAATAAATAAAATAATATAATTAGTATGATATTACTAAGCTATTGTTAAAATGTTGGGATAGATCATGCTTCTTTGGATAGTTAATAATGAATAATAGAGATAGATAGGAATAGATAAATGTTGTTGGGGTTCTTTGTTACAATCCTTATGATTTTCAATTGATTGCTGCGCCAGACGTAGCAATCATGTTCTTCCCAAGGTCATTACTTAACCCATTTGTTTACATAATTGGTACAGGAAAATTTGGAAAGATATGATATGTTTGGGCCAGCCGGAAATATGGAGCTACACACAACGTGTCAAGTGTATGCCATGGTATTTGGGCTATGACTGTTTATTAAAACTATTTCGATAAACTTTGCTCTATCATGGCCAATCAGTTTGACAGAAGATACTTCCATCGGCTATCCTGACATCTTTCTACTTTCATCAACCCAAGGATAGTAGTACTAACTTGAATTCTCAAATACAACAAAAAACCTCCACAGTAAGATTATTACAGCAAATTGTTAATCCAAACTTATCTAAATCCTTTGTCACATCATAACCCATCCAATTCCCTGATTCTTACATGAGATATGGTGTTATTTACCTTCATTTGCGGGTAACCCAAAATATCCTTTATTTTCTTCTGTCTTCCGTTGATTATATCCCACACAACTTTTTGTTTGTATCTATCAGCTATCACATTTTTCTTCCTGTACAAATATGAGATGTTGTAATATATTTAAACTCTTCTGTCCTTGACACTACTGGCTGTAAATTATTTTGAGTATAATACGCATTTGTGTATAATAAGTATTATGTCATTTTTACCACCCTCTCCTGTAGAGTAACTCTTTATAATTGTGTACCTAATATATTTGTCATAAGAATGCTCAATAACTTTAGATCCTTCGTAAACTTCCGTATTTCCCTTTATTTCTGACACTACTATGCTCCCATCTCTTACTACTACAGCTAAACCAGCTATCACGGCGAAACTGGGGGCAAAGGTGAATTTCCTAAAGTCTTGGCTTCTTTTTGAACGGGAGCAGCAAAATATCCTAACCGTCCAGAACATGTTGCTGAAGACACAACTGAAAAACCTTCTCAAAGTCAAGTTGTGTGAGTAGGCCATCAACATGTCTCTTACGGTGTTAAAGTACGTTACCGAAAAAATTACCTCCACCACCAATACCACCAAAACTGCCGGAAGAAACAAGACTCTCAGTTCCATCCAGACAGATGCCAGCCAAACCAAGAAAACTGTAGAGACCAAGCAGGCAAGCAAAGAACCAACCTTTCCTGGTTTCAAGCCCAACGGTTCTCGTAAGCATCCACTGGTCATTTTCAATACGAGTTTATGTGTCTGCTTGCATACAAATATATCAAGTTCAATGATATGAAGCATATCTTGTGATCTTTCGAGATAATCATCTCGTGGATCCGAGATGTTCAGTTCCCTGTCTGAAGAACCATGGCTCTTTTGATCCAAGGCGAGTTCAGAGAGAAACACATCCAAATTCTGGCCAAGCCCAAGGTCTTCCTAGTTGAGAATTTCTCACCAGTTCTAGCCTCACTGATCCCTGATCCCAAGTTACAGGACATACCAGCTGAAGCCAGAGCATCCAAGGCACAGGAACTCTTTGAGTCTCGGCTAGTAAGAAAAATCTTTCGCATCCTAACCCTCTCCTGAATGAGGAGGCTGTGGACATCGTATAGTACCTAGACACGCCAACTAAACCAACACATGAATAGACTAAAGAGCGTTTTAGTTAATTCCAACGGTCCACAGCCCCAAGTGAGCCATTATCCCTGCTAAAATCCGCTCCAAATCTTGGTTCCGTCAGTACCTTGTTTATTCTTGATTCTTTGCGTCTCGCCTTTTCTTTCTCTATATAATTATTTCGCATGTATCATTTAGCTGTATGTTTTTATTTACTTTCTTAAAAGCTGTTTTCCCCCACTGGGGGTTTTCTGTGCTATCTTTTCTCTCTCAATGATTATTATTTATGTTATCTGTGTCAAAACTTCTTTTTACTTCGTTATTATTTATGTTACCACAGTAATTAGGGGGTTCTTTTTTATTTACTTATTTCTATATCCTCAACAACCCTTTTCATTCTTATAGGTAGCCTATATGCTTTTAGTGTGCCAGGTCTTATTATCCACGAATAAAACAATATACTTTTACATTAATACACCTATTATACTTGGCCATAACAAGTATATTAAGATATATCTACCTCCAAAAGACTTTCCAAATATGTTACCACAGCCAAATACTTTGTCAACAAAATATTGACGATCAAACCGAGATACACTGGTGTAATTGCACAATTGATCATATTTTCTCAGGAGAAAAGAGAAAAAAAATGACGCCAAAATGTTTAGAACGATGATAATATTAAAGTCCTTGGATATACTACTATTATGGAATTAGGCAGAGGTGACAAATGCATTGAGCTTCTCGAGATCAGCACACTCTTCTTCAACCAGACGATCTCCAGCACCAGACTAAAGAAAAAGATCCAGCATGATTAGATTTCTCGATAAACTCACCCAGCTTCTTTTATATTCATATATATTCATATATGTATATGGCATGTGCTTACGGTAGTCCACTTGTAGAGTGTGGGGATAGCAGGAATGGTGAAGTCGGTGCGAGAGCGATAAGGGTTGTTGTTGGCGTTTCTCCATTCATCACGAGAACCAACGGCCGCCTCAATGAGAACAGAGTTCTGGACGGGCAAGAGTGCCTTGCGAATCAAAGGATCAGCAATCACGCAATCAGGGCACCAGGATTCATCGGTCTCGGGAAGCTCGGTACCAAAGAACAGAACAAAGACCTTGTTGGTACCGTCGAGCTCCTTCTTGAGGGTTTCGTCAAAGGCATCGGCGCTGACACGGATGGATCGCATGATTGATTATTAAGAAGGTGTAAATAACAATAAAAATAAGAGTGAATCGATTTTTGTCAACGGGAATCTAAAATATAATTATTTTGTTTGTTTTGAAACAAAGCTTAATTTCTTTTTATAGAAAGTATAATTAGAAAATATCGACCAATCATGAATTAGATTGTGCTCTCACAGGAACAAGATGTCGTCCAATGAGAAATAAATTTTCGCTGCCATAGGAATCATATGCTGCTTTTTGGGTTTTCTGAGAGAGTTTTTGATTATCGTAGCTATTGTAGGTTTACGAGATGAAGAATTGTTTTATGAAGGTAAAAAAAAAAGCAGTATTTATAATAAAAACGGTCAAATAACATATGATCCTATGGAAGATGGCATGTCAGCTATCGATGATCCTAATATTGTTCTTGAGACTTTGGTTAATCATTCTTCTTATATGGATAATAAGTCATTGAAAACAAAAAAACCAATTGCTTCAAAGCCAGTGAAAGTTTCCTCAAAGAGGACGAATGCAGATTACAACATTAATCAGAGGATGACGTTCATCGATCATATGATCGAATTACCTGCGAGACAGAGGTATGCTACAATGTTCGGGAGAAAATTAGGTGTCGAAGAGCGAGCTGCTCAGCGATGATAAAGATGCTACAAAGAGACTGGCGAAGTGTCGAGCAAAAAATCAGCCAGAAATTGAGAACGTTCAAACAACTTTACAGAGTAATACAAAGTGCACTGGGCCTCGTTGATGAAGATTTAAATGTTACTGTTTGTGATGTAGTTGAAAGTTTGACTAAAACATTTGAGAATTTTTCGCTTACAAAATCAGTCATATATAAGCACATGAACGAAACTTGTAACCTGTTAGTTAAAAAACCACACTTTGAGTCTGAGGATGTAATATCTCTGAAACCCTACAAGATAGATACGAGTAGTTTATAAAATGGAAGGATTCAGATGCTGATTTTACAAAAAACTGTATTTTCATTGATAAATCAGTGCTTTATATAAATATGCAAAATAATTACGCGTGGTCTAGAAAACCAGAGCGTACATTTTTTTTTAATCTACCTCAAAGAGCTGCTTCTCATACAATCATTGGTGTTATGTCTACAAAATATGTCATTTGTATTGCGTTGAGAAAGTTTCCTCCTCATACACCTACGGAAAATACAAAAAAATATGCGAAGAAAAATAAAGGCAAGAAGAATTCAGTTGAGGAAGAGGTCGACACTACTACTTCTGCTCACTATACAAAGTTTATCAATGAACCCCTTGACATTCAAAATGATATGGGAGATATCAAAGGGCCTTATATGATTATGGATAATTGCTTTACTCATGGCTCTAAATTTATACAAAACAAAATCTTGAGAAGAGGTTATAAACTTGTGTACTTTCCAATATAATCCCCGGAACTTAACGCAATTGAATAGTTCTAGTCTCTCGTCAAAGGAAAAATGAAGTGTGGAAAGCTTTTGTAGTCAGAAATTATGTCCAGTAGAATCAAGAATATCCATGAGCAAGTCTTGTTGAGTTACTTGTATGGTTTTTTAAATCATTCAAAACGTCAAATATCGAAATTTTATGATAGAATAATCATTCTTTGTTAAATAAATAATACAGTGCTTCCACTCTTAGTTTACTATTTTTTTTAAAAAAAAAAACTCTACCCAATTTTTTGAATTATTTTAGAAATTTGTGAGAGGCCAAGTTGCCCAGAATAATGGGATTAACTTGGTCAAATGACTGAAACAAGTCGTTTAATGCTCTCTTGAATATTTCGAAATTTGTCCTTCTTTGCATCCTGCCAAAGTTACTCGTACTCTCTCGAGACCTCTACTCAGATGCTTTGTCTTTTCCCTCGTAAACAACACGTGTGGCATGAAAGCATCTTCGAATTCATGTGGCCTACAATTGTGACTCAAGATATAATTGACGGACTATCTCACATTGACCTGGATCAACGCCTTGGTTACTGTAAATATTCTAGTGTCTTGTCTCCCACAACCATGGTTTTCTATGCTCTTCCAGCCATCCGGAAAGCACATTTTCCGATGACTTTCCACTCCACTCCTTTTCTCTCTGTCGCCGTGCTTTCTGTTATACCTCAGGACCTTCTCTTTCTTATTAGTGAAATGCCCTCTTCCGATCAGTAGATTTTCTTACACTTATTAGTTCTCCTTTCTCTCCCGATTTATTTATATATATATATCATTTATAATGGCATTTCAAGCTCTAACCTGCGATTATCTCTGGATTTATACCTTTGCTCTACAGCCACATTAAGTACTTGGTATGGATACTGATCTTGAAGAAAGAGCTTCCAAAATGGCAATTGGATCGAGTTCAAGTGAAGACGGCGATAGTTATATAAGACCCCTTTTCTAGTATTATAGGATTGACAGATTCAAGAGAATAAAAGGAAAACATTGTCCATAACAATATGAAACCCTTTTATGCTGAAAAATCCGTTTGTAGTATCTAGGCTATCGCTGACAAAATGTAAATAATGACCGATTACAATTCCTTTAATATAGCAAATGTCATCTCTCTAGGTGATTTTCGTTTTGTGCAATTTACAGATTTTCTTTTCTTGGATTTTCCAGGCTCTCTCATTTTCCCATTAATTATACAAAATTCTAGAATAACATTTTCAATGTGTTATTTTTAAAGTGATATAACCAAGACAAACATTTTATTATTGTATATGCAATTAGTGTTTCGTAATAGATCTACAGTAAGGTTCTCTTCATGATCAATGGTCTGGAAAGAGCAACTATTTTTTGTTTTGTTTTTTAGGTATACGAGAGACGGTAACGTTGCCATTCGATAACCAATCCAGCGGAGGAATCGGGGCAGGGCGTTTCAAGTTATTATATTTATATAACACAGCAGTTTCAACCTTCAAGGCTGTTTGGGAGGCAACAGCCTTCAAGTACAGAAAATGAGTTATGACACTAGGGAGGAGGGATATTTGGTCCAAGTTCTTGAATATTTTGACTTTAGATACGTTGGCCATTTGGTACAGCTTGGGGGAGGATAAATTCATGGTGTAGGTGTATACATTTTCTCCTTTGCATCAAATACCACAGACCTTGGGCTTACTAGCCCTGTTAATAATCAACGTGTTTAGTGTGGACTTCATTTGCTTTGCAAGCTTTACCAAATCGGATTCAATATATGAATTTTGCTCCTTGTGTTTGAATTCGGCAATGAGGACAATGCACTTTGTAGAGCCAAAGATATTATACACTGAAAAATCAGGCTTAAATCCATTGAGATTATCGTCTTTAAGTTGACCATTAGCCCATTTCATCTTTAGGCGTGAATCAGAAGCAAATACAGATGACAATAAAGGAGAAAGATAGTAATGCACATAACTATCTTCAATTGTATCGTCAGGAGGGCTGTTAATAAGAACAGGAAGTATTTGCGTCAAGACCTGAGCAGTATGCATATCCAATGGATTTCCTGATTTGCATGCTGTGGTAAGTAATTCAGCACATAACTACAGTGCCGAGGACCAGTCAACAGGAGGATGCGTTTCGATTTCAAGACACCAATCATAGCAGTCGAGACCTTTTGTAGGAATATATGTCTCAAAGAACAAGGCCGGTTTGATTGTTGTATGAATTGCAGCAAGGAAATACTTTGTGACAGAAAACGCAGAGTTCTTATCAAAGATATAAATATAATTCAATACGAGGATGCGAATATCCGAGATCTGTGTTGAATTAGCGTGCTTGACTATTTGTGATGCTGAACTTTTCAATTCAAAGCACAAATCGGATATACAGGTATCATCAATAATTTACTTTGATTCGTCTTTGTCGGCTTCAGTACTAGTTGAGGCTTCATCTGATTCTGTGTAAGCCAGGGTCTACTCACAAGTACGACGGGGGTGATGGTCGATTGTTAGATCAGATGGTAATCTTCTTCATCTTCATCTCTATCCTGAACTTCATCCTCCTTTTCATTGTCATGCTCGGCATTAACATTTGTCAAGACTGGTATAGATTTGAGAGACGTCTCCTTTGTGTTGGACGAGCCGTGTTGGCTAGTATAGTAAGTACCTTGTACCACAATTGATAATGTTGGAATCGTTTGCAGTGATGTTGAGGCTAACATTATGTGATTCTTTTTGAGATGCTCACTGAAATGATGACAAGTGGCGAGCTTCTTTCTGTGCATATTCGGATACATCACTTGAACTTTGGGTGTTGTTCACTGCAGACAGATACTCATTTTCATCCTTGAATGAGTATGCCTTTCAAATCAGGCAAGTGAGAAAGGTATCCACAGAGATCACATGTAGATAATGGTAAATTTATGCTTCCAAGTTCAATCATTGTACAAAGTCCATTATCTTTCAGTTTCACGGGGTAGAAACATGCATGAGTCCCTGATAAAAATAATGTCAGAATAACTTTGCAAATGTAAACCTCTAAACTTTTATGAATTACCAATGACATGAATTGCAAAAGTCCCGGTCAAAGAATCATTATCAATGGCGTTTTCGACAAGAAATACCCAAGCAAACCAAATCAAAACTGACATCCTAAATACTTGTCAGTTATGATGCTGGTTAAGCAGCACGGCTTTAATTTATCACTCACAACTCCTGTGCTTGCCCTAAAGAAATACACGTACAGATCTAAATACTTTGAGCACACAAATATCACTTTTAATCTTACCATCGTAGTTTCACAGATTGTGGTCATTGTCAAACAAGCATTTAAATGTGGGTAGCAGGTGTCGGATACAATATTCGGATTCATTTATGGGGTGCGCATTACAGCCTCTAAAGGAAGCATGAGAAGCCTGTAGAGTAGAATGAGAATCTCCGTTTACATACATCCTTATGATTTATGTTACTTACGTATGATAAATTGAAAGAAATATCTTTTTATTCACCCTGTCAGCATCCTTGGTCAAGGATAGTATAGACATGTACGCGTCAATACAGTCAATTTTCCTGGCTTGAAAGCCCTAAAAAAATAATAGTTATACCCAAACCAGTTATATACAGGAATACCGTTAAATAAAGACATAATATGGTTGTCCTTCATTTACTTTCTTCAATATACAGAAAACAAACCAAGAAATAAATATTAACAGTAATCCATCCTTTTTACCGTTATATCACGTAATATATTATTCAATCCAAACAGTAATATTTTCATGTTGATGTGAGAAACAAAGAACTGTTGGCAATTTGTTCAAGTTATATTAAACTCTTGTTAACAAGATGTATACAATATGAAATAAGTTCGTTTAGAATATTAACCGAGTTTTGGTACTTTACTTGTTTAATAAAGTCTTCTCCCAAACAACATGGTTTAAAAAAAGGATTCTAATATGAAGATTGTGATGCGTAAAGAGCCATGAAATATTGTCAATCAAAATATATCACATCAAGTAATGCGTAATAGTGTGACTCCCTTTACTGTGAGGGGAACAATCGGTAATAGCATATGTCAATTGTGTATGTGCGTACATGATAAAAGTACTTTTCGGTATATTCAAGAAATAAAAACATGGCTCAAAAAGCCTATGCCACATCTTTCGTCTTCACTTTGTCAACTTTCTCATTTTTCATTTGATTTGAGATGGATTGTTTTAATAATTGGCATTCACTTTTTGATACAGCTAATCAAATTAATATCATAATAATGACCTTCTAGGTGAGCTAAAGTGCTTTGTTGCTAGGAAAAGTCAGTGACCCGACAAATATAACAAGCAAGGACTAAACGTATTTTTATATTTAATGTGATGCCTCCATAGCAACAGAATCACAAAAAGAGATTGTCCTTTAGGTCCAATAAATGAATGATTTCTTCATCTATAGTCCATGTCAAGCAATCAGATCAATTCATTTTAATTCTTTTTTGCGCTTGTTTTATAGCCTTTTTTTTTGGTTGAGACACTATAAATATATATATACGATGTCGGAGGCCCAACAAGATCAGCTGCATGATTCTTTGTAAATTATGTCGCAACTTGCAAGAGAATTACCATGTAAATAGAAATGTGTTTGTTGGTCGATTTTGGTGAAAAGGCAGAGGATTCGAATCTTTTTATTCTTGTATTAGAGATGATACAAATAAACCTTTGAAGCCCTCGTATAATATGTTTTGATTTTCGGAGGAATTGTATGTATAAGCAGAAGTACATACAAAACCAGCGAGACTTTTTTTTAAATAAAATATAAATGCTTTTACTAGTATTTTTACATGGCTTATTCAAGTCTGGTCTTATAGGTCCTTTTTCTGTAAATAGCAAACTGCAAATTTGGCAATTGAAAGTATTCTACAAAAATATTCCCTTTATTAAACGACAGGATCCACATATATATATATATATACATTGGAAAATGTCAATTAGATTAGCTTCCCAGCCTTTGATATTTAGGTAGCCATAAAACGCATGTCTGTTATTTCCAGTAATTGTAATACTTGTCTCCGTATTTCTTCATTTCTTCACTCAGATCATCCCATCGTGTATGAGGCAATCCAGTTTCAGGATCAATAGGCAACTCTGCTTTCCTGACCATCTTGTCTTGACGTAACCATCTATAACACAGGCCCAACAGAGGAGAGTCTGGCAAGCGATTCTCTCTGTAATAAGTCTTGAGGTCCTCTAGTTCCTTGAAATTTTCCATTGAATTCAAAGACAACACAGTTCCATCGTTTACGTGGGCCAAATGAGTAGGCCATTCGCCAATTCCTGTAATTCGATTTCAAGAAACCATCCTCAATTCATTAGCTGCTCAATTCTTCAATTATCATCAATTGTATCCTAGGAAGCTTACCATCAAAGATATGAGTGGCATAAATAATGGTAGCACCTCGTTCTTCAGTCTCCTTTCTCAAGAACGACAAGAACTCTGCGCGGATCCACACATCGAGATCTACGGTTACTTCATCCAACAAGAGGAGTTTCCAGGGATGCAATAGCCCCATTACCAATTGTACACGTCTACGCTGACCTATGCATATATTTGTTTAATTGAAATACTGCTCGATTTGGTGCATAGCATACACCGATTAATGTATAGCACGATTGGTTACCATCTGATACTTGGTGAAGACGCCAGGTAGTCTCTACCTCGAGAACATCCAAGAGTTCCTTTGTTCTCTCAGGCCAGCGCTTGCTTCCCATGCTGGTTAGCAAGTATTCTACAGTAAGATCAGCGCGAACTACAGGGTTATTGGCCCACTCGGTACCAAGATAGGTGACTTCCTTATCTCCATTAAAACAATAGAAAGATAAGCGACCGTAAAGTAGACTACAATTGCTCGAGGTTTGCTTACAGAAGGTCCGTCAACAAATGCACTCTTTCCCAATACTCTGACATCGCCTTCGACCATTCGCTTTCCGGCAAGGATCCGTAGTAATGTTGTTTTTCCGGTTCCATTAGCACCGACCAGAATGCATCTGCTGCCGGGTGCCAAGTGAAGAGAAAGGTCTTTGAGAATAAGTGGGCCTCCGTAACCGTAATTGAGATTATTGACAGCTACAGCTTCGTTTGGTAAAGACATTAAATAGAAGAAGAAAAAAGATTGTAAAGAAGTTTTATTTTTCTGGAAAACAGACAAATATGAATTATATACCATAAAAAGTCCGAATTGACAATCTGTGATTTACAAAGGGAGATGAGATTCTTGTCTATTTGCACCACATCTTGTCCATCTCTTTTTTCTTTTCATGTATCCATTGTATACGGACAGACATGATTACACAAAAGAGGGTGTGCTGTGGACCTGTGACTGAGTTGATCCTCTAGTGGCACCAAATACGACACCTAAACCCCCTTTTTTCTTTCTCTTGTGTTCCAATACACTGAGACTTCCCCGCATTTAACTGGTCCAACCATACTTTGGAAGTGGTTCCATTCTTAACGCGTGAGAATCCAAGGGACGTGTCGTTGCTAGCTCTCAAGACCAGAGGAATTACCTGCTGTCCATAAGCATTCTGATTTGCTAATAAACCACTTTATAAAAGAAATCAAGCAGGGTGATTATGGTTAGGCTTTGGTTGTGTAAAGGTCAATGATTAAGTCTGGCATGTGCATTTCCCTCACGAATTTTAAAAAAACGTTGACGTGACAAAAGCAAAATGTGGGGAGAATATAAGAATCACATGAAAGGGCCATCCCTCTTCTTTCTTCTTTACTTTCTCTTTACGTCTTACATTATCATGGCCCAACTCAAGACTTTCACTCGCGAAGAAGTTGCCAAGCACAACACCGAAAAGGATTGCTGGATCATCATCGATGGCTCAGTCTTTGATGTCACTCGATTTGCTCCCATGCATCCTGGTGGCGCCCAGCTCTTGATTGAGTTTGGAGGCAAGGACGTGACAGGTAAGCCAAAGCACTCCACTTGGTATGATTCATATATACAAAACTAATACATGGCCATGTATCAGAGGAGTTCTATGGTCTTCACAAGCATGAAGTCATTACCAAGTATACTCCTCGTCTCAAGATAGGCTCTATTGCCAACGAGAAGTCTGCCATTGCTGAGGCCAACGCTTCTTTCATTTCCAAGGTGCCTTATGCTGAGCCTAGTTACCTGATGGGTCTCAAGAGTCCTTACTACAATGAGAGCCACGTTCGCTTCCTTACTTCCATGCGCCAGACCTACGAAAGCATCAAGGACGAGTCGGTTTTGTTTGAAGACCAAGGCAAGGCTCCCTCTGCCGAAGTATACAATCTTTTGGGTCAGGAAGGTATCCTGGCTTCCCAGATTGGCCCTGGCCCTTGGTTAAAGGGTCTCAAGCTTCCCGGTGGTGTTAAGCCTGAGGAGTTCAACTACTTCCACGAGTTGATTGCCCATCAAGAGACTGCCCGTATGGGTACACCTGGTTACTCTGATGGTGTCTCTTCTGGATACAGTATCGGTCTTCCTCCAGTGCTTTACTTTGGATCGCCTGCCTTGAAAGCCAAGGTAAGCCAAAAAAAAACTAGAAAAACTAGACGAATTGGGGGACACTGGACAGAATATCATACTTACTTTATCATTTGCTAGGTTGTTCCAGAGGTACTTATGGGCAAGAAGCGTATCTGCTTGGCTATTACCGAGCCCTATGCCGGTTCTGACGTGGCACGTATTCGTACTACTGCCAAAAGAACAGCCGATGGCAAACATTTTATTGGTACGATGGCTATAATAGACTTAACCTGCAGTATCTATAATCTAATGATTGTGCAATCTAGTCAACGGTGTCAAGAAGTGGATCACAAACGGTACTGCCTGCGACTACTTTACCACTGCTGTTGTGACTGAAAAGGGCATCACCATGCTCTTTATCGAACGCAATGAGAACCTTGAGACCAAGGCTATCAAGACCTCCACATCTCCTGCTGCAGGCACTGCCTATATTACTTATGAGAACGTCAAGGTCCCGGTTGAGAACATCTTGGGCAAAGAAGGCCAGGGTTTCCAGGTCATCATGTTCAACTTTAACCACGAGAGATGGTATATCTGCGGTGCCATGACTGGAGCAAGCCGTGCTGTCATTGAAGAGTGCTTCAAGTGGGCCAACCAGCGCAAGGTGTTTGGCAAACGTTTGATCGACCAGCCTGTGATCCGCAACAAGTTGGCCGGCATGGTAAGCAGATCCAGGAGTGTGTTGATTGGTTCCTAGGGTTCAAAAGTTAACCAAGGCTATTTTTTAGATTTCCCAATTGGAAGCTGTCGATAACTGGCTTGAGAACATTACCTATCAGATGTGCAACATGTCTTATGATGAACAGGCTATTAAGCTTGCTGGTCCTATTGCTCTTCTCAAGTACCAGTGCACTCGTGTAGCCCACAATATTTCTGACGATGCCTGCCAGATCTTTGGGTAAGGAGAATTGGTTTTGTGCCTTCAATATCGAGTCTAATTCTGTCTCTAGTGGCCGTGGCATTACCAAGACTGGCATGGGTAGAATGGTCGAGAGCTTCCAGAGAACCTACAAGTTTGGCGTAAGTATTTAAAAAAATCAATGTAGTTGAGCAATGAACCCATTCTAATACTTCTTCCTAGGCTATTCTTGGTGGCTCAGAGGAAATCATGGCTGACTTGGGTATCAAGATGGCCATGAAGCAATTCCCAAAGAACGCCCGTCTGTAGCCGCATTTATCTAAACATTGCTATTCTTGGAACAGCTTATAAACAATTTCCTTTTTTGTTATAAAGTAAACATATAAAATGCGTCATGCCAAAAATTAATATCCAAAAATAACATTTACATATATTTTGCAAATGCGCACTAGTAATATTTCCCCTTATATTCTCTCATATCTGGTACTATACGTATATCTTGCAGGCTTCAATTACGTGGCTAGTTTTAGCCTCGCAACTATACATTATTTAAATGGCTCTATCATTGTCTTTCTTCTTCTTCTTCTTCTCTTTAACCATTAACCCATTAAACCATTCATGAGCTATCCCCTATTAAAGGTAGCCTTGGAGAGATCCATGTCCACCGAAACCCCACCGCCAAGGTCTCTTCCCGAATTATCGGCCGTTCCACACAAAGATAACCTTCGTCCAGGCATAGTCAAGGCCGAGTCTTCCCCGCCCTCCTCCCTTCCCACAACAACTGCTGTGCCATTCAGTAAGCAGAGACGCTTGCTCTTCAAAGCTCGCATGTCTGCATTCGACATGTCTAATCCAGAGACATCTAATGACACATTCCGAGGATTCTATACTCTGTTCTGGATCGGCATGGGAATCTATGTGATCCAGACCGTCATTCGGTGCTACGAACAAGAAGGCATCCCACTCAGTCTTGGGTTTTTCCGACTCCTTTCCAAGGATGGCTTGGCCTTATTGGTATCTGACCTTACCATGGTCGGCATGACCTTTTTCAGCGTCTTGTTCTCTAAACTCCTTGTATGGCGAGTAATCAAGTATGAGCGTACGGGATGGATTATCCAGCATGCCTGTCAAGCCCTTTTTCTGTTCCTCAACATCAATTGGATCTTTTGGAGGTAATATATAAAAAGGCACAGTTAAGATGGCTCAATTAACCGTTGGACATGTTCAAAAGGGATTGGCCATGGGTGCAATCAGGCTTCTTTACGATGCATACTGTTGTTATGATGATGAAGATGCATTCCTACACCACATTAAATGGAGACCTGTCTGTCAAGTATCGTCGTCTCAAACAGCTCAAGGCGCAATTGCCTGAATGGATCGCAAGTCATCAGGATCCAACCCCTGAAGATGAAACAACTCTAAAACACATGGAAGATGAGGTTGCTTTCTTGGAAGAAGAATTGACCCATGGGAAAACCACTTATCCCAACAATGTGACCCTTGCAAATTATCTCGATTACTTGATCGTGCCTAGTCTGGTGTATTGGATGGAGTATCCCCGTACCGAGAGGTATAAAATTAAACATACGGAAATTTAGTAATAAGAAACGAGGAGATAAATATGGTTCTAATTGGGGTCCTATATACAGGATTCGTCCCTGGTATGTGTTTGAAAAGACGGTTGCAACCCTTGGCACCTTTTTGCTGCTCTACATCACCACAGAACGCTATATTCTTCCAAAGCTCTATGATCCCAACATGTCAGAGCCCAGGGTTATTATTGAGCTGATGTGTCCCTTTATGATCAACTACCTCTTTATATTCTATATCATCTTTGAGTGCATTCTCAATGCATTTGCAGAGCTTAGCAGGTAAGCCCATCACTCAATTGGATTGACTTGAAAGCATTGTTAATTATTATTATTATTTTTGTTAATGTTTTGTAAGATTTGCCGATCGCAACTTTTACGATGACTGGTGGAATAGTATCACTTACGATGAATTTGCTCGTAAATGGAATAAGCCGGTTCATCATTGGTTGTTGCGCCATGTGTACGCCCAGTCGATCGAATCACTCAAACTTACCAAACAAAGCGCAACATTTGTTACATTCTTGCTCTCTTCTATTCTCCATGAACTGGTCCTGGTCATTTGCACGCGTCGGGTACGCATGTATCTCTTTGTCCTCCAGATGTTGCAACTCCCATTGATTGTCCTTGGACGGCATCCATTGATCCGGTCTCATCGGGTGATTGGAAATCTCTTTTTCTGGCTGTGCATGCTTTTTGGGCCGCCTCTTTTAGGCATTCTGTACTGCCGCGAAGCATTCTGGGCTTCATGGGCAAATGCTCATCATATCCTTAACTAGACTCCATCACTCATCTTTTTTTTTCCACATCTCATCCATAAATCAAACTACACGCTTTTTAGTGTCACTCAATTGCCTATATATATATATCTTGAGCGGGTAGAAAACTATATTTATATATCTTTAGAATCAATCGACTGCGCCAAAGCATATATATATAGAGATGACAGCCCTGTGCTACCGATAAACGTGGCCCGCGATATATATATTGCAATATTTTATCTACTCAGATACACATGTAAAAAAGCACGCTAAATATTTCCATAGGCCAAGAAAGTCTTGAATTGTTAAACAATTTCTGTGGCACCAAGAGAATAGCACCCTAATTTTTTGCTGTTTAGAGAGCCCTAGCTCTCATAAGAACCAGTGGGTGAATTTATTCAATGTAAAGAGTTGATGTTGGAATGCTTTATGAAACAAAGAGAAATGATAAATCGTATCGTTATTTATCCACAGCGCCTTCAATGGTATTCTTGGCTTCGTCTTGCAAGGCCTCGCGTTTGTGATAACCGCCATGGTGAGGATCTCTTCGACCGTCATATCTACCGCCGTGGTAATGGTCATCGTATCCTCGTCCTCTTCCTCCACCTCCACCTCTGCGCGGTGGCTCACGGTAAGGAGGAGGTCTGCGGGGTGGAGGGCCATGCGAGTATCCACCTCTTCCGTGGTCCCAGTCGCGGCCACGTTGGGGATTAGGATCAGCTTTTGGAGATGCCAACACAGACGAGGCAAGGGAAAGTAAACCGAGTGAGAGTAGAAGAATTGTTCTCATGTTTAGGTGATTGTAGAATAAAAAAACAGAGATCTCTTGAAAGGCTGTATTTATAGTGAAAAATACGAGGGGTAGATGCCGGGTTAACTATCGGTTTTGCAAAGATATTAAAAATAAACAAGGGTATAACAAAGGCTAATATACAGGATCAAGGGGATCAAGCCAAACGAGAGAGATAGAGAGACATGGTCATAAAGTGTGTTCTACTTGTATTCTAGAGCATATACTAGACAAAATATTGGCTTGCCTGACCATTGGTTCGTATATTATACAGGGGGATGGGGGGTAATTGACAGTATACTTTATTCGCTCTCATGAAAAAAAGGCATTTATTGAATTATAAATTAGTACAAATTGTTTCCTTTGTATATCCATGTCTTTCAAGGAACAAGGATCTCATAAAGTCATTGTGGATCATCCAAGGCAACCAATTCAATAAAGCCTTACAGTGTATGTATTCTTACCAGAAATCACTTCTTTTATTTATTTATATATATAAAACCTGGTATTATTTTGTAAGCTCCTTTTCCTTGATTCCCTTGCTTATATGCTCCTGTGGTTCTGTTTGAGTAGACTATTCATAGATTTTTTTTAGTTACATATGAATACTTTACCCGAGAATACAACATTCTTCATTTAATCAAAGTATAATGATATGTTTATTGATATGATCAAAGCCCTTGACCGAAAATCTGTTAATCTTACATGCCAAAAATCCAGGATCAAATTAACAATCAAAAGGGTTACTATCCACAGAATAACAATATACAAGAGTGGCAAATACTTGTATATACGGATATAATGTGCATGTAAATGTATATATGCCCTCCTAAAACCTTTATTATTACCACTATACATAAGCTGTAGGAGATGCACATACACATACACACATATTTTTTTATTTATATGCATTACTACAATAGAAAGCAATGGCTTTGACCCTCTAGAAATTGTACGAGTCCCAAGAATATTCCAATGTACATTTGCCAATTGACATACTGTTTGTAATTCTGTTTTTTTTTTATTTTGATCAGAAATAAGACAAGATCATTTAAAAGAAGACTATACTTTAGATGGAATGGCTTACAACACTGTTTGCCAGACCTCATCCAAAGCTAAAGAAGAAGCTAAAGAAGAAATATCTGCACTAGGAATGTCATTGACACGATTTTTCTTCTTCTATTTTCTCACGAAATGAACAAGGGGTAGGAAGGGGGGAAAGCACAATGATTCAATTATTCGTACTATTGAAAGTTCAATGCAAAACCCAAACCAAACTATACCGAACTGTACCTTCTTTTTTTTTTAATTGCAAATAATCTATTCACCAAATTTCAGACAAAAGTCTTTTGAATGTGTTATCCCAATGGTCTTGGCCATTTAATAGAGGACTATATTTACTAGTTGTTTTAAAACTAGTAATATGTTTGATACATATAGGTTAAAGAACATTGTAGGGCACTAATTCAATGATACATTGTATTTCTAAATGTATTTAATTAATGTAGCAGTATAGTTTAATTACAAGAATTACATAGAGAGATAGAAATACACCGTTCATGGCCATTACACCATAAATAGTAAAGAGTCCGGTAGCTCAGTATCATGAAATATATTATATTTATATATCTGTCTATATGCTATCAACCCATTAAAATGCATGGCATGGATATGTTTGTATATATAAATAGCAACCTAATCAAATTTCTACAAGTATTATGTCTAGTAGTAATGTTAATCTCAACCCATTAATTGATAACCCTACAACATAATATTTTTGTTATTTCAATATAATTCATTATTATTATTATCATTATTATTGAATACAAAGCTTTCAACAATTAACAAATGTATAAAAGTTAAAAAAAATAAAAATAAAGACAAAGACAGACAAAATCAATAATATTCGTGCTAAATAATATCGATTTTTACAAATATATAAAAATCAGTAATACCTTGGTATCAGAAAAGAACAAGAATATGGGTTGCAACATCTTTAAGGTGTATAGATATATGTGTATATAAAACTATTTGGATGTCTCGAGAAACCTAGTTCTTGGCTGCTCTTCTAGCCTTGGCAGCCATCTTGTTCTGACCGCGCTTGTGAATGCCTCGTTTCTCTTGCTGTCCCTGCTCCTGGGACTTTTTCCATTCGGCATAGTTTTCGTGAACAACGCCGTCCCAGACCTTCTTGGGCTTTTCGACTTCACGCTTGTATCTTCCATGGCCGTATGGTCTGCCTCCATAGCCATAATCATCGTCCCAGTCGCCACCACGACCACGGCCT
Organism: Phycomyces nitens; assembly: GCA_022702545.1. NCBI lineage: Eukaryota > Fungi > Mucoromycota > Mucoromycetes > Mucorales > Phycomycetaceae > Phycomyces > Phycomyces nitens. Next base: position 2,341,927 of record JAHRBC010000001.1, read on the forward strand.
CCTTGGTGGTTCTGACCATTTCGCTGATGTCTGTTGTCCGACCAATCGTTGTTGATGCGAGGAGCCTCGTTCCAGACATCATTGCGGACCTTTTCCTTTACGAGTATAGCACTGTCGCTATCGCTGTTGTGTCCTGAACCAATGTTAACAGCCACATTGGGTGATGCATGAATTGAGGAGACGAGGGCAAGGACAGTAAGAGAGATTGCGACGATGGAACGCATTGTTTTAAGATTGAGCAAGAAAATGAATGGAAGTTGTAGGTGTTAATCGAATAAGAATCTGCTTTTTTTTTTAAATATGATTCAGTTGGTGCTGTAGACGGCTGAGATGGTCTGTATTTATAAGATACAGAGTGAGGATACTCATGTCTTGGTTGTGGCTGGAGATACCAAACTTGGAGGAATGGAGCGAATATAAACAGTTGAGACGATATTTTCTTGGTTGGGTTGTTCATGACTAACGAACGACATAATTCATGAGTTATGGTCTATATGAATTTCCTTGGTTTATTTTTACCAGATCTTGTTGCTATTTTCTCTTCATTTATTATATTATTTGGATTCTGGTCGAGATTACAAATATCTATTTCTACATCTATTCTGCTCATTCCATGCTGTCCTGAACCGCAAGAAAAGAGATGTTGATTTTAATAGTAAAGACAAGCCATGTGAATTATAAATAGCCTGTGCTCTAAAGCCAAAGCTCTAGGACTTGAGGATTCTGACCAAGTTTTTAATATTATATATTTGGACCTAAAGGTATGAAAGTCTAGATACTTTTAAATACCCAATGAAAATCATTTGCATTCTTACAAGCATAAACGGTATAAAAATACATGAAAAAATAAAAAATAAAAAATAAAAAAATATATATAAAAATAAATAGAAATGCTAAATTACAAATAATTTCGAACATGGCCAAAAAAACATGAATTGAAATGGTTCCACCCAAAAGCTTTTTCATTTTGGTTGATTTTTCAATTATATGAAACAAGACATTCATTCTATAGTCCAAAAGCACCTTGTTTCTTATCAAGCATTAAAGAAGCACACACAATTCAACAGCAATAAAAAACAATTTTTTTGATTGATATTAATCATGTTTATTTTCATTTTATTTATTTTTACATATAAATCTATTTTCAGTGGGGTTGATTTTTATTATGTATACAAATTACATCAGATGAATTTTAAGGGCGTTAAAAATAAAGAAAACGCAAATATGGTTGGTTATGTGGGATTTTGGTTTTTGGTTTTTTGGTCTAGTATAAACTTTAAAGAGAGCAAAAAAGGAACGGTCGAGCGATTTGATTTAATCGACCTCCTCGACGGTGGGTCCGGCATCACCACCGGCACCGGGGAAACCGCCAGGAGCACCTCCGGGGAAACCGCCAGGGGCACCTCCGGGCATACCGGGCATACCTCCAGGAGCACCACCCTGAGCGTCAGCGTAGAGCTTGGTCATGATGGGGTTGGAAACCTCCTCAAGAGACTTGAGGTGGCTCTCGTACTCTTCCTTGGAAGCCTCCTGGGACTCATCGAGCCACTTGATGGCGGCATCGACGGCAGCGGTGAGCTTCTCCTTGTCAGCAGCCTCGAGCTTGGCGGCAACCTTCTCCTCGGAAAGGGTGTTACGGAGGTTGTAGGCATAGGACTCAAGACCGTTTCTGGCGGAGATACGGGCAGTAGCAGCCTCATCCTCAGCCTTGTACTTCTCGGCATCGTTGACCATCTTCTCAATGTCCTCCTTGGAGAGACGACCCTTGTCGTTGGTGATGGTGATCTTGTTGGACTTTCCGGTGGTCTTGTCAAGAGCAGAGACGTTGAGGATACCGTTGGCATCAACATCAAAGGTGACCTCAACCTGGGGAACACCACGGGGAGCGGGGGGGATACCGGTCAACTCGAACTTGCCGAGCAAGTTGTTGTCCTTGGTGCGAGCACGCTCACCCTCGAAGACCTGGATAAGGACACCGGGCTGGTTATCAGCGTAGGTGGAGAAGATCTCGGACTTCTTGGTGGGGACGGTAGTGTTACGCTTGATGAGAGCAGTCATGACACCACCAGCGGTCTCAATACCGAGGGAAAGGGGAGCGACATCGAGGAGGAGGAGATCCTGGGTCTTCTCGGAGGTATCACCGGAAAGAATGGCGGCCTGGACAGCGGCACCATAGGCAACAGCCTCATCGGGGTTGATGGATCTGTTGGGCTCCTTACCGTTGAAGAAGTCAGAGACCATCTTCTGGACCTTGGGGATACGGGTAGAACCACCGACGAGGACGATGTCGTGGACGGAACCCTTGTCAATCTTGGAGTCACGGAGGACCTTCTCGACGGGCTCCATGGTGTTGCGGAAGAGATCCTGGTTGAGCTCCTCGAAACGAGCACGGGTGAGGGAGGTGTAAAAGTCAACACCCTCGAAGAGAGAGTCAATCTCGATGGAGGTCTGGGCAGAGGAAGAAAGAGTGCGCTTTGCTCTCTCGCATGCAGTGCGGAGACGACGGACAGCACGAGCGTTGGCAGAGATATCCTTCTTGAACTTGCGCTTGAACTCCTGCATGAAGTGGTTGACGAGACGGTTATCGAAATCCTCACCACCCAAGTGAGTGTCACCAGCGGTGGCCTTGACCTCGAAGATACCATCATCAATGGTCAAGAGGGAAACATCAAAGGTTCCTCCTCCCAAATCGAAGATGAGGACGTTGCGCTCACCATCGACCTTCTTATCCAAACCGTAAGCAATAGCAGCGGCAGTGGGCTCGTTGATGATACGCTGGACGTTCAAACCGGAAATCAAACCGGCATCCTTGGTAGCCTGACGCTGGCCTGAATAACAAGATGATTTTTTAGAACAAGGCAATACCCAAGGGGTAATATGTACTTACTGTCGTTGAAGTAGGCAGGAACGGTGATGACAGCGTTCTTGACGGTGGTACCGAGGTAAGCCTCAGCAGTCTCCTTCATCTTGATGAGGATCATGGAAGAGATCTCCTCGGGAGTGAAGGTCTTGGCCTCACCCTTGTACTCGACCTGGATGACGGGCTTGCCCTCCTTGTCGAGGATCTTGAAAGGCCAGTGCTTCATGTCAGACTGGACCTCAGAGTCGGCGAAACGACGACCGATAAGACGCTTGGCATCGAAGACGGTGTTGTAGGGGTTCATGGCGACCTGGTTCTTGGCGGCATCACCAATGAGACGCTCGCTGTCGGTGAAGGCGACATAAGAGGGGGTAGTGCGGTTACCCTGATCGTTGGCAATGATCTCGACACGATCGTTTTGCCAGACAGCAACACAAGAGTAGCTATAGGAAAGTGATTAATTATTGTTTTTTGTTTCTAGGGGTTGCTATGGAGACTTACGTAGTTCCCAAATCGATACCAACTATAAGAAACATAACGAATCAGCCTTTGTTTTATGCAATATGTTTCATATGAATCATGTTGACTGGTTACGCGCTACTTACCAGCTTTTCCGTCAGACATGATGAAATAATATAGAATTCAAGAAGAAAAACACGTTTGGCATCTTCATCTTTTACTTTTTAAATACCCAAGTTCTTCTCGTCGGCCTCTCAAATCAAAAAGAACCAGCACCTTCGATAGCAAACCTACCGGTCTCCATTGGCTAATACTGTGACCCGTTTGGAAAGAGGAAGAAAATTTTGGAAAGTTCGGATAGAGTCTCCGCTCTCTCAATGTGCCTTTAAATTCTCTTTATACATATATTTTATAGACTTTGGTTTATAATCCCATAGCAACCCAAGTATTACGCGTATACAATTAGTTTTAAACCTTCTTTTTTGTTTAAAATGGCAGTATTTAATATAACCATTTGTGTATTCAGGATATTGGTTTCCTAGTTACTCATTATATACACTAGTATAAATAACATTGGAAAAGCACTCGCTTCTTCGGCTGTTGAAATTGGTGGAAATAATGATTTTATTTTTCTCGAGAACTGTAGAGTATACAATGGCTATTGACGCGGTATGCCTTAATAAGCAACCTAGATTATTCTCTTTTGTACCATAAAAGCAGCTATCAAAGATCCAGTCATCGATAAACACTTGCGGTTGGTTTATGACTTATATATTTAACCAAACGGGATACTCTGCTGAAATATCTGCCCTGTACCAGCCCTACTTGCTTCCTTCTTTGTTAACCGGAAAATAACCGCACAGACAGCGAGGCAAAACTTTAAAGGTCTAGAAGAAATACGCTCAAAGTTGGATATACAAAGTTCAAAATAAATAAAAAAAATCCCGGCTATTATTTCATCACAAACTATCTTATAAACCGTGTTCTTTTGGCAGAAACTTGGTGCTTTTCCGCAGCTACAGTTCTACAAACTGAATTTAACAATACTCTTGCTTGAGATCGAAAACCAAAATATAACTGCTCCCATCACTCTAGTTTTGAGCAATTACATTGGTGAGACTAATCAATCCGGGAAGATTGAGTAACCAGTCCTGTACGTCATCGCCATCGGGTTTTCTTTGTTGGTACTCTGGAAATGAATGTGCTCTTTAGTCAATTATGACAATGAGCCAATTTCCGACTTGCTTTTCTCTCTCTCTGTAGAGGCTGATACAAAATCCCATTGCTCAAAAACAACGCGTTTTAGATACATCTTCAATAAAGACTGCGCCATATAATCGACCTAAAATGACTGCAAGGCAGTCAGTGTGCATGATTTGAGCCCAAAGGTAAAGGATGCGAGACTGCCCTGAATGTGACTATTCGGAATAATGTTCCACGCGATCAATAAGAAAATAATATTAAAAAGTAGAGTACTCAGGGCATTATCGGCTACCACACTTTATTTTATTTTTCCCTCTGTGTAAGCTCTAAAGCACATATCAGATGTTTTGTTGCAAATCTCTTGGATTTGTTCTTGTAATTCTCAGTACTTTTTTCCTAGTAAGCCGTTATTTTATTTTATTTATATAGAGTTATGCGGGTCATTGTAAGAGCTTTCTTTTTTGTAATGCTGTAAATTATATAATAGGCTTTGAAAGATAGGATATATTCTAAAGGAATAAATAAAACTGAGAAATACACCCATCTACCCTTGAAAGAATAAGTGGTCACCATGTTAATCTTGAAATGGTCTTTTTTAAAAACCAAAATTATTATATGAGACATGAACAAGCTATAATGATGTACTGTAATAACTATCTAGATTCCTTTCTTTTTATCATCTTGTAAATTGTTAATTGATCATTAATATCAAGTCTAGCTGGCAAATTGTAGAAAATGATTTGGTAGTTTAAAAAGCTGATTTTATTAATTCCAATCTCTTTTGATTTAGTTTACTAGTTTGATTATTAACCAAGAGTCTATATTTCAAGACAAACAGAAAGGATGCCAATTATAAACATTATCAATAGAGAAACCATGGATGCATTGTAGAATATTCTGGTAAAGTATGTAGGTATACTGACCCATTTATTCTTTTAACACTTGAGCGAATAAAAAGAAAAGGATGAATTACAAATAGGTTTTCTGTAGGGGATTTAATATTTTGAATCTCCTATCTAAAAATGATATTTTAAAGACATTTTTGCGCAATTGCAACGCAAATATTTTACTAATAAATTACAAAAAAAAAATATTACAAATTGATTAATAATGAAAAAAGAAAGCATTACAAACCAATCTTTTACAATAAACTACATCATTCACTTTTATAGCAACACAATGAATGGACTTTTGAGACTCTTATTTAACTAAAATATCATGGCAGCCCCTGCTTTGTTAGTCCATCAACCACTATGCAATGCTTTTGTCGATAATTTATTGATATCAGTGATCCCGACTCGTTATTACCAGCATATTCTAGACGATTTTGGAAGAAAGTTGTTGGATTTGTAAAAACAGAATCAGCAAAGAATTATACTGCGTATAAAAACTAATGATTTATTAGTGGATATCTCCATATGACATGCGTGTGTGCTTTTACATTTGCTTTATGGTAGAGTACATTCACAAATCCTACACTCCCAGAAAAAAAAACTCCTTGCAAAATTAGAGAATTTTTGCACCCCAAAAATATATACCTTATTTTTAGCAAATATCTTTTTATCTGTTCATTGTAATGCCTTGAAAATATATATTCCAATATTCTATAGTGTATATATTATGAATAAATAAATAAATAATGTTTAATATCGGGTGTTTCCACTACGGGCAGCATTTACACCCTTAATTCGATCAGACATACTTTGCAACAACCCTTGAGATCTTTATCATTGTTGGTGTATGTCTTTTTTTCTCTGCAATACAGTCTTTTATGGCCTTCCAGACATGCTCAATTGGGTTCAAATTAAGGCTTTGAGATGGCTAGTGGTCAATGCGCTCGACTTCATCAATTTTACCACCATGCTGTGTAGGCCCTAGTATGGCAGCTGGCATTATGTTCATCGTTTAACTTTTGATACCAATAATTGAAGCGCTGGGACAAACAGTCGGCAGAGTCATCAAGCATGGTTAGAGGCTCAAATACTCCAGCCCAGAAGCAGCCCCACCCCATCACTGAACTTTTTCCAAACTTCTCAGTTCAAAGCATATGTTTATTCTAAAAATCTCTCCAGGTTTACGCATTACGGGTGGGTCAGAATCATTGCCCTTTACCATAAACCTGGACTTGTCTGACCAAATAATTCCTCCAGTCCTCCACTGTCAAGCTGACCCTGACTCTTGACCAATGAACTCGATTCTTCTTCTGTTCAGCTTTCAGCCTTGGTTTGGATACTGGTACACAAGAACCAAATCGACTTGCTCAAAAATATTTGATAACTGTCTTTCTACATACAATGACTCCAACAAGCGCAAAATTTTGATGGTTATACCCATAGTTTTCGAAAGGATGGCGCCTCACACTCAAACAAAGCACAATATAGTTTGTAGTACCGAGTTGTTTAGGCAAAATAAAACAAAAAGTAATGTTTTTATTTATAATTTTGGGTGGTTTGCGATAATTGTTCGTCCGAGTGTATATTGGGACGTTTTGTCAATAAATCTTCATGCTGTCGAGCTTCAAGAGCCATTTTGCTGGTCCATCGTAGGTATATCTTCTAGTTTGGATCATTGAACAGACCATAGAGAAATACATCAACGTATCGAGTGCTAAGCTCGCGTTCGTTTGTGTCTTTAGGATCAGATCCATTATGCACCTTTTGAATTTGTATTCCTTTTTAGAGAGGTCTAAATCCAAAAGGTGCCCAATCGCTTTATCTTGACTGGTGACTCCCATGGTGAGATATTGAATGATTGATATCATTCTTATGGTTGTTGCCATGGCGCAGTGGATATAATTCTCAAGGGAGATCTTCCATTTTTTTTTGACCCAAAGAGAGCTGCATATCATAAAACGCAACTGTTGCGTCGAAATCTTTAATCACCAAATGGTTGTCGTGATCAGGAGGTGGAATTGAAAGACACGACGGATCTAATAGCTCATCTTCAAGTATATTTGGCAAGCGACGTTTTTTAGACTGGTATTTGCTGTTGTAACTTTGTTCCTGTCTTATCGCTGATTCTTCATGGGATGCTGTCTATGATTGTTCTGGTAATGTTTCAAAATGGTTATGGTAATGGGTCTTTAGCTCGTCGATTTTCATACAATGAGCGGATGCATGTAGGGCAGCCAAGGTGCTTCTAAATGTCATTGTGTGGGTTTTTTAGCCTTAACACGGGTATATTTATCATTATTATATCGCCTGATTCATGTTATTTGGTGTGGCAATTCTACATTGTGTTTTTGCATTTGTTGTCAAAGGGATTGTGGAGTACTGTATGTCTTTTGACATTCAAAACATTAGTGTAAAATAGTAACAAGATTTGCTTTACTTACCATTGCAACCATGAAAAAGAATATAATAGAGAGAGAGAGAAACCAGGCCTGCTTACAAAAAAAAAGAGTATTGGATGTGGTCAATTCTGTTGACCCAGCCAAATATTACCAAACCCCAAACACTCGGCAGCCCTCGACAACATGATCCCAGTGGTGGTTATATTTACCAAACTTCTTACCACTTTAGTTCAAACAGCAAAATGATTCTCGTCAATGCACCTTGAGATAAATCGCTTATACTCCCCAAGAATACTGTTGTGTCTGGCATGATTGAATATCAAAGTAATATACAATCTATAAATCCTTATCCAAGACAAAAGTACTACCCCTAGTAGATGGTGGGACATTGTCCTAAAATATCCAATTAACTAACAACACAGCCATTACGATGACTAGTATCCATGGTGACGGGACTTACGTTAACTATAAATACTCGTATAATTACTCGTTCAATGTACTTTTAATTCGACTTGACTTGATTTCTCTAATACAATAAACAAGAGTCTCAAAGTATCTATTATTTATTTCCCTTTTAAATTTTTGAAAATGCTCTCAAGATCTTTATAATAACTTTTGACCCATATCTGAGCTGCACGAATATGAACACCTGATTGCCAGATCAGTCGACATCATTGTTGAACACAGGTTTTTTTTTGCACGACATCAAACTCAAAATCAATGATTTTTCTTTTTGAAATGACTGTATTTATTTATATTTATATTTATATTTATATTTATAATCAATAACTCTAATTATACTATGTTGCCTGCATTGCCTTGGTGATGCTGTAACCAATGGTTAATGTAGCCAAGGCACCAAGTAGAGTGGGGAGGGATAGAGACATGAGCCAAGTCAAGAAGCCCTGTGAGTTTCTAGACCTCTTGACATCAAACGAGTGATAGATCTGAGGGAGACTCTCCTGCGAGGGGGGACGGGGCACATCCGACCCATTGACGGGCTCTTGTGGCACCTATGTATGCGTAATAGCAACAATAATAGTCAATACACACACATTAATTAAAAAGGCTAATAATGGTATACCAAGATATATACTATATTCCTTTCTTACCTCTTCTATCCAAGAATCATTTTCTACCAGTGGATATCTATATCTTGTCAGCTCTACATTCTGAACATTTCCAAAGAAATCGGTGACCTTGACCTTTTTTTAAAAATAAACAAGAGTTTAGTTTTCAAACCCTACAACAAGATATGTTTACTTTGTCCAAGGGCCTATGGAATAGATCTGAACGAATTCCTGGATGAGAACTAATCTGACCAGGATCATAGGTACCGAACTTTTATAATAATATTAATAATAATAATAAGTTTGTTAGATTTCAAAAAAGCAATTCGATAGTGTATTTACCAGGTCCTGGAGTGTCTTGTTACTGGTCATGTCAATATTTTCCAAGAACTCAAGGTTATAGTATGTGTAACTGTCAATCACGGCTACGCCAATCTCGTAGTCTGTGTGATGCTTTATCATAATAATAATAATAATAGACAACTTTAGTCCCAATCATAACTACTTTATAAATAGACTTGCTTACAGAAAATGAACTCTCTCCAAGCTCACTGCTTCCAGTAGCAAGAATATTGGGTGAATCGAATTTGCTATACATTGTATTGGCCTGGCATGTATCGATCATAAAGAAGATTTCATTGTATCTATTTGACCATGTTGATATACAGCTACGCACAGACTTTTTTTTACACATTTATACATATAGTACTACATACCTCTTTTTCTCAGACATTTGCTTGAATGCGTCTGCGAGATCATAAGCACTGATTTCTTCTGCATCTTGGAATTTCAAAAACTCATCACCACCGTGGCCTGTCATGTAAACAAGGATATTTGACCGGTCATCAGAGAGAAGCCTTTTTGATCGAGGAGTATCGGGTGACACGCGTCCTTGTGGTCATATAAAATGTAAATGTAAATATATATATATATACAGATATATATACAGATATCAACACAGTGATAATAAATACAATGATAATATACGATTATGATGTTTAATACTTGATAACAATTATCACTTTTTTTATTTTATTTTACAAAATATACACATTTGTACGAAAATATCGTAATAAACAATACTAGTAAAGAAAAAATAAAAAGAAAAAAGGTTCTTACCTGTCAGCATTCGAATAAAGTTTTCTACCGTAACCTCATAGCCTCTATAATCAACTTCGACATTATCTCCATAAAGATCTAGGAATCGAGCAGCATTGTTATATACAGTAGCCGGGTACTTGTTGCGGGCATTGCAAGACACATCGTCAGCGAGCATAAGAATGATGTTGGAGTCTGGGATTCCAAGTCTCTTTACTGTACGATACATGGAAAGTGTGTTGGCTACATGTCTGTAATTGAACCAGAATCTAGAAGTGCACACAAGTACAGCCCAGTTGTTGGTGTGTCCTCCTTGACTAAAGAAGCCTTCTACTTGGCTCTGTTGATCTGCATTTGTGGTTGATGAGTAGCAGATCAAGATCGATATACATATAAATAACAATGACCATGGACTAGTCATGATGATTAATGATTATATGATTATTAATAAAGGAGGGTTAATATGTTTAGTGCAATGATAAATAGATCACGTGCCGCGTGTCTTTACGAGACATTATTTGGCACACACTAGAGAGCATTTAAATGCTTGGATATTTGATCTCATATTTTGGCGTTCCAATTGCACAATCCAAATCATTGGATATGTTATTCAATAATCCAAGACTATAGGAGTGTTACAAACCATTGATAAATTGAGCCATTTCAAGTATTCTATCAATTCTGCATTCTCAATTAGAGCAAGAATAGGAATACTAGTCTTTACAATATTATTATTTTTTGATCAAATCTTGTCCTCTTATGCTTTGTACCAATGGTAAATATTAAAAAAAAAAAGAACAAGGCTGGCTTCTCCTAGAAAGCCTTGTCACCAATCAAATCAAGTGACATTAAGAGCAGCACCATGGAGAAGCAGGAAATACAGAAGAATCACATGTTACACCTTTAATGGCTCCAACATTTATACATACCAGCATCCCAGTTGACCAAGATCAAGTATTCTGATTCTGGGAAAATTCAACTCTAGATTCCTAGTCACAAAATAGGCTGCAAGCGAGAGAGAAAAAAAGAATCGAAATCGATTTAACCCACCCTCAACACAACAAGTATGCAACGTTACATGGGTGCCCACTTTATGTCCCCTAACTAAGCTAGATGGGTACAAAAGAACGCTGGTAAGGCCGGGAAAGGCTCCTCTATCTATCCATTATTAGTTTCATTCGCTTATCCTTTTCTAATTTATTTATTTATTTATTTTAGATAAATACAACGCTTACTTGGCTTTAAGGATAGTGCGATAAAATCTTTAAACTTTTTCAAAAACATTAAATAGTTATACAGGAATCACAGTATTCTTTCACTATCATGAGTTTATCTCTTGGACACCCAAATGAAAACTAGTACAAACTAGTGCCCAGATTGGACACGCTATAAGAACTCATTCAACAATCAAGACAGATTATTAATGACCTCTTGGAACCTAATCAGTTATCTATTTGATATATACCACGGTCAAGAATACCATTAGTAAATTGATTACTTTATCCATAAACCATTGTTTTGGTCAACTCAATTACGGTAACTCCCAAAAGTATGTGATTGGTAATTACACAGACTGAAGATCTTGTTTAGACTCTAAACATATCAACAGACTTTCTTTTTTATTAGAAAAAATAAAAGACATTTGTTCAAATACACGCCAAGTTTTACTACCAATTGACAGACACTGTCTATCTTCTCGAATCAATAACAAACCAGACTCGAGAAACCATTTGGACTCCAAAACAATGTTGTGCGGTGCATGTTCCGCGGTTGTCCCTTCGGACTTGTACCAATCTCATCTAAATTCTAGCGGGCTATGAACATTGGCTTTCAAGATATGCCGTTGCCATATTTATGAACATGAAAGTGGTGTTTACTTGCAGTATATTGAGTGTGTACCAAGGTGCCTCATTTTTATGACGAGCATTTAAAGAAGCTCTAATATATCCAAACAGTTTTTCTGCAAAGAATCTGTGTACCGGAGAAAATCAAATATTTAGAGACAAGACAACAAGAGTGGCCCGAGCCTCTACCAGAAGAAATAATAATCATATAATACTTGGAAGCAATCATTTTTAGAAATATATATATATATTTATTTATTTACGCCTAATTTCTTCCAAATTACCCCATATCTTTACCAACTTTATAACAAGGTTGACCTTTAGCTCCATGGAAAAAAGAACATTCTGATAGTTTCACGAGCCTCAAAGACATATACTACTCAAGTTTCATACACTGTGCCACCAAAGCCTAAAGTACCCCTTTAATTTCGATATAGACATGCCCAATACAAGAAAACCCCAAGCTGGACTCTACAGGTCTATTAGCAGTCTAACAGATCACATATCATTTTTTTTTTAAAAAAAAAAGGCTTATTTTTTTCATATATACATATTCTTTCGAATACACAAATTATGTATAGTAATAACGCGCTTAAAAAGTTCCACAAAGTATATGGGGTAATCAGTTTTCTCTGTACACTGACCACAGAACTCTCGCATATGTACACACACACACACACACACACACAAAAGGCAGTCAATGCTGGGATGATCAAGTGGCTTGAGGCTATAATCAAATATTCATTTGGAATGGTACATTTATCCCGTCTTTGCAACATCCTACCCGACCAATTATTCTGTCTCTAGCTGGAAACCGTCTGCAATGGGGATACTGACCATGTAAAAGGTTACGACTGGAAAGAATGATAATCAATAGACATAATACGGCAGTCAATAGCGATCAAAATGGGATATTGACACCACCAGAAAATAAAAATAAAAGATTATAAACCACATGCTTTCAGACAATCTGGAGTAAATTCTATAACAAATAGGCTTTGCCACAAAGGCGTACGCTAAGAATATGTATACACATATATCTATAGATTGGCAAATCAATAAGCGTCTGTATTGAATTGAAAATGAAATAGACCATCGTCTGCAACCAACTCATTTATATTATCCCCTGCAGCCATCGTGTCATTTAATTTGGCAGGTTCGGTCAAAGCCTTGTTTCAAACAAAGGTACTACTTATTGGCAATAGTAAGCATTTTCACAAGATTCTGTGTACTACGTGCAATATTTGATAAGACACAAGGCACTGTTCCAAAAAGCATTTCTTATTATTTTAAAAATAAAATAAAAAAAAGAGTAACTTGTCAGCACACACACACACACACTATATATATATACTTTGGGATCTTTGGATACTTGCAACTGAATGATAGCCGAAATGTTATCAATCTGTAAGGAAAAAAAAAGTCATAATAAAAATGTCTTTATTTAACCGCCTTTTAGCCAGATCCTATTATCCCAGATCAAATGGTGTAGCCAAACGCTGGTTACAGACATCCATGAATGTGATAAAGAAATATATAAATGGAAAAATACTAGGCCTATATAATTTATGGCCTAGTATAGAGCTAGCAATGAATAACGTGATGAAAAAGCGTAATAAATCAACCTCTTGAGTTTATGTTTGCCTCATAAAGATAGTTTTAGAGCCTTTTTCAAATGTTTTCTTGGTATGATTATATTTAGATAATTGTCAAAAAAAGAAAAAACATGGAAATATTCATACAAAAACACTTAAGATATAAATACAGAAAATATCCAACCAAATATATTTGCGGTTATTGGGATTAATTCGGCAATTTTTCGACAGATCAAATACCACGCCAAGCACGCACAACCAATGCACTCTAGATTAGCAAATTACCGAGGTACCAAACATGGTCAATACACCTCAGAACACTTGCACTTTCTGCTAAACGGTTATTGAAATCGATACTTGGAAATGTGTCTAGGAATCACAATTGAATTATAGAAAAGCTCTGCAAACAAACACTGGTTAAAAAAAATTGCTAATGACCCTGGCAGTTTAACAATTTCAGGAGTAGTTACACACCATAAATACACATGGATCTTACACTTGCACAGTGTCAAATAACCATTGCACAGTAAGGCTTACAATTATACAAAGGAATTTGGATAAAAAGTATGTACACAGCATTATCTATTCCATACAGAACATTCTGGTAGTCTTGGTTCTTAAAGATAAAACTTGCAACTCCCAGGCCATTTTATCCATCAAACGACCTTGCAAACTCTGTACGGCAGAATATGCACAAGTACTAGAAATTGTATCAAGAGGCATACATTTGGTTGAGTCAGATATTTCAAGTCTGACAAATACATCTCACTGTCAATTATTAGATCTATAGAAATTTGGTGTCTATCAAAATTAACGAGCACTAGATATAAAAATTAACAGCTTTATATGCCGAGATGGATACAATTATTGATAGCAAGATCTCATATTGACAGACAATACTCTAGTCTGGACGAGGCAACTGTTTAAAGAACTTTTTTTTTGATAAATACGTTGCAGTTTCATAGTAAAATGTTGAACTAGGATTGATGACAATGTCCAACAAAAATTGACTCGATACCAAAGCCATATTCTCCAATAATAATAATAATAATAATAATAATAATAATATACAAGGCTACCAATAGCAGCACCAAGGACCCAATTTGATCTGCTTCCAAAGGTATTGATGAGATGCATTGTCAATGAAAAAGGTGTGTTTAGCAGGCCAAACCCGTGTATTTTTTTCTATCTTGCGCTTATTAGAGTGAATTGGGTTGGGCAACTGTCAATGGGGGTCATTGGTATGATCTGTACTGCCATGATCAAACGTGCTGTTTTGGTCTGACTCTATTAAAAAATGCATCATCTGGCTGATTACTAAACGACAGGTTAGTCTTTCAGAGTTGGTCAGTTGGACTAGATTGCAATCAACGTCATGATGATTAAAGAAATGTCTAGAGAGTATTTGGATTAAGAAAGGTTTGGTTTCTGATTGAGATCTGTTGTTGGTCATTGTTGTGATTGCAAGATTCCTATTGTGGATCAGTTGGATCCATCCAACAGTTTTTATAATTGTAGAGAAAAAGTATAAATATTTATTTATTATTTTATTTTATAAAATAATAAAATAATAAAATATCAATCAAATTACACAAGGCCTGGTTTGGGGCCAGACTGCGGAGATTCCCAATCCAGCTCAAAGCGCAACCAACCTTATTACGTGTTTTGATCTGAGATTGAAATAATAAATCAGTGGGTGTGAAAATAACCAATATGCCGTTGCCCGTTCTAGGGCTGAATGTGCCACCTATTACACAGCTTAAAACTCTTTATTTTTGCCTTTTTGTTTTTTCCTTTTCTCTTTCACTCTTGCCCAACATGTTGTTTATGGACCTCAGTGACTACCAGATTGTACTCACTGCTTCTCACCTCTGTCTTCACGACGTTATCCAGTTGAGCCGTGTAAATATGCGACTCCAGAACCTGGTGTACAACAACACAAGCGTCTGGACGACCGATCATCTCTTCCCGGAAGGAGACCCCTCCATCACCGACCGCTTTGTTGCCCGTCTTGTGCCCCGGATCACCCGTTTCTATGGCATCCAGGCCCTGCGTCTAGTGCGTCTTCCCCTCTCCTGGGCAGGCTATCTTCGGATCTTTGATCAGTTTGCACACTCGATAGCCTACATTGACCTTATTGCTTCTGGAGTGTGTCTCTCAGACCTCATTTACCACCTCTCCATTTTTGCCGGTAACCTAGCAATGCTCCAGCAGGACAACAGAATCCCAATCACATTCCGAGAATATGCTGCCGATAGCGAGAAGCACTGTTCAGCCCTCGCAGCCACTGGCTACCTTGGCCAGCAATCATGGCGTAATCTCACTCCACTGCTGTCATCCCTGAAACTAGACGACCCCCCCTTTGAGAGGCTCGTGCAATTTCGTGTTTCGAGCACAGACCATGCAGAGGATGAAAATGCCCAGATCCATCAGCTCCATTTCCTCACTTCTTTTCTGGCCGGCAAATCACTAGCCTTCCCTAGCCCCCAACGAATCAGCCCTCAATCCCAAACCCACCACAAACGCTCTCGAGACGATGAACTGATCCCAATTCCCTACCCAAAACACCGTCGTCATGATCTAGTTAGCATGCATCATCGTCCTTATGAAGCATCTTCTGGATACACTTGAATCTAATAAATGTATACATTATCATTTCTCATCATTTTCATTCATTATTTATTTTGTATTAATTCTATTTTACGCATCTGAAATAAAGTTTTTTCTACTTTATGTGAACATGTCAAAAAACAACAAAAAAAGAAGCTCCAACTTTAACCCCACTTTTTTGTGTGTGTGTGTGTTTGCGCCCTTCCAAGAAGGCCAGACCTTTCAAGGGGCTTAAATGACACTTCTTTTTATATATATATATATATATATAAATCGAATGTCATGGTACTAGTCTTTTTCCTATGCTCTTATTTGTGCGCAAAGAAGTGTACAATTCTTTGGGTTGCTAAGCAACAGCAATATTTTAGAAAAAAAAAGGGTGATTTATTCCCATGGCTACCAAATTTAAAGAAAGGTCTACAAAGTACTTGGACCCCTTTCTCTCTACTCTTTCTCTCAAGTTCCCCTTTATCCCCTTTGAGCTTTATAGATATATAAATATAGACGGTTTGGCTATCCCTTTCGAACCCATATTTCTGACGCGTATTTTGTACTTAAGCGCTTTTTTTTCTGTTCTGTAAATGCTGCCACCTCTTACTCTCGTTCCTCCTCAAAACCCAGATCCATCCGTGTCTTTTGACATCAAGCCATTAAACCTGGATGGTGGCCAGTGGTAAGGATCATCCAACTGTCCATAAAAATCATTAACATTTCTGAATAGCATCTGGTGTGGAAAATATGGTCACAAAAGACCAGACTGTCCACTCCTCAAGTAAAACGGATTCCAAATTATGCCATTCTCAATCATATTAATTCAATGACACTCTGCTGCTGCTCCAGTACCGACACACCTTATGTTTTCTTATATACATGTTATTTTTGGCTGTACATTGTCTATATGTTTCTTTTTATTTTATTTTATTTTATTTCTACAGGCTGGTGATCAAGCTACTCTCTCTCTCTCTCTCTTTTTATTTTTATAAATTATTATATATTAAATGGACGATCTTGTATGTATTTTCTTTATGATTTCAAAATTATAATATATATATAATAAAACGTTGACATTTTCTCTCTCTCTTTATTTATTATTACAAATCATACAAGAATCCTGCAAGATCCCCGCTCTTATATATTATTATTATACCGGATGACTTGATGGTTGCCATGGTTATCTATGCTCAGGAACACACCAAGTCCCCCCTTTTTCTTCTTCTTCTTTTTGGTTGGGTGGTCGAATGCTCTTTATGTCTAGTTCTTTAAATAACATGCTTAGAGTTGAGGCGTAAAGATATATAATGAAAATGACAAATCAATCAACCTTGTTCTGTAGGTGATCATCGTTCAAATCAAGCTCTGCGTGCCATGAGATCTTTGGGAGTCTGGACATCCACGACTAGAATAAACAAATGGAATCCAGGGTCAAGCACGGACTTGTTGGCCTGTCTCCAATCCCTTCACCCTTTTTAAGGCTTTTGTGGATCTTATTTATTTATATTTATATATTGGCCAAGAAATCCAGTCTTTTTAAAATGGTGTTTAATGTGGTTGGTTTATTTGATCAAATGAAAAATAAATAAATAAAGAGGGAATGATGGATGCAAATATGACAAGAGGTGTTAATTACACAGCGACAAACACACAAACATTTGTTAAGCACATGTGTAGATACAAATCGCCAATTAAATATATAAAGACTATCATTATTATTGTTATTGTTATTGCTATTATTGTTGTTGTTATTAAAGGTTTTTACTCAATCTGCTTTTCCTCAATCTCAGACACGTCTTCCTGGTTACGACGGTTCTTGCGATCTCTGGCCTTTCTGTAAAGAGACTTGAGGTTTTCTGTGCCACGGAGAAGCTGGTAAAGAATAATGCAGGAAAAGGTGGGCAATCCAATGCCGTCAAGCTGGAAGTTACCCCATTGCAAGGTAGTCTGCATCGATGCTCCAATAACGATTGGAATACCAGCAACAAGCATGTTTCGTGAATCCTTGAAATCAACCCCGTTCTCGACCCAGATTCTTGCACCAGACACGGTAATCAGGCCAAACAGAATGATGGACAGACCACCAAACACACCGCTAGGAATGGTGTTGATGGCAGCACCAAACTTTTGGATGAAGCCAAGAATGACAGCAATAACGGCAGCAATCAAGAAGATCATGGTCGAGAAGACCTGTGTGACTGCCATGACACCAATGTTCTCAGAGTAGGTTGTTGTGCCTGGACCACCACCAGCAGAAGACACGATGGTAGAAATGGCATCACCAAGAATAGCACGGCCAAAATACTTGTCAAGCGAGGTCTCAGCCATGGCACCAACAGCCTTGATGTGGCCCAGGTTCTCGGCAAGCAAGACAACGCAGACAGGCACAATGGTACTGATGGCCTTTGCTTCAAATACAGGCTTGACAAACGAAGGTGCAGTAAACCACTTTGCCTCATAAACAGCAGTGTAGTCGATTTCGGGGGCGGCACCGGTACGGCTGCAGGCAAAGTGGATAAGGTAGCCAATGATCATGCCAACAAGAATAGGGAGACGTCTGAGGGCGCCAGGGGCATAAATACTTGTCAATGAGATGATCATGATGGTCGTAAAAGCCATCCAGCCGTCAAATGAAGTCTGAGTTGCATTCTGGAAAGCAGAAGTAGAGAGATGGACGCCAATGGTAAGGACTACGGTTCCAGTGACAACTAGGTAGATAAAGTTAGACTTTGTTGTTGAACAGGACTATTGATAAACATACCAGGAGGCATGATGACTTCAATCCATTCATGGCCAAGAAAAAGAACAATGACACCAATTGCAGCAAGGACAAGGCCACAGACCAGGATTCCACCTGCAGCAACGTCAATATGAGGGTTGTGGCCAGCAGTTGGTGTATATGTGTAGCCGGTCGATGATGCAACAACACCAATGAAGCCAAATGATGATCCAAGGTAAGAGGGCACTACAACATATGTGTTGGTACAATTGACCCATGATCCAATCAATAAACATACCTCTTCCGCCTGTGACGCAGTAGAAAATCAAGGTTCCAATTCCAGAGAAGAAGAGGGCAGCTAAAGTAATGGTATTTTAGAATTGTTTAAATGGATTTGATAGACTTACTGTTTGTATCCAGACCCATCAGCATTGGAGCTAATTACAGAGTTAGTACCTATAGGGCCATAGTATTGATTTACCAATGACAGTTGAGCCAAACATGGCCAAGACGTGCTGAATACCCATCAATAGACAATGGAATACAGTTGGACGCTCTTCAATATATACAATGCCTACATATCCAATGTAAGCATTTTTTGTCTGGTATTGGTGGTGATTTGCTTACCAGAGCTCTTTACGGTGTATCTAGGAAAGTATGTTTTCCAAAATGGCTCAGGTGCAGTACTGAGACCATTGTCTTGGAGGTGCCCGGTAGTGTCGACCTTTTCATTCTCTACAGAAGGCAAATAAGTTTGCTTGTCCATTTCAAAAATAAAATCAAAATTGAGGAATTCAAACTGTACAGGAAAGAAAAAGAAAAAAGAAAAAAGAAGAAATCCGAAAACAAAAAAACTTTTGATCTGTTTCTAGCCAGAAACAACAAATCCAAAAAAAGAAAAAGAAAAAAAGGGTATCGTCTTTTGTGCTTTTATAGTCCGTCTGACCATTAAGAGCAAGATATTTCAAGAAAAAGATAAGCTCAATCTCAATCTCAATCTCAATCTCACAATAGTAACGATAATTATAATTATGATGATTAACTTGTTGTATTTTCTGCTTATAACTACTGGTACCATTGAAGCACTTCATTATAGCCAAAGATAATAATAAATATAAAAAGCCTTGTTTATGGGTTTC
Source organism: Phycomyces nitens (assembly GCA_022702545.1). Taxonomy (NCBI): domain Eukaryota; kingdom Fungi; phylum Mucoromycota; class Mucoromycetes; order Mucorales; family Phycomycetaceae; genus Phycomyces; species Phycomyces nitens. The sequence continues at coordinate 2,361,807 of JAHRBC010000001.1, forward strand.
ATTAGGAGTTTGGATCAATTCAATAGCTCTAGTCATTGGTCTTGTTGCCAACGGTCTATAAAACAGTAGGCCAATTGTATAGGTTCTCAATCTTTGGAATCCGACAATATTTAAAGGCATCTTTGTATTGTAAACAGGCAAAAATGATAAGGGTGTACAACACTTCTATGGCTTCCAGACTAAGAAAATTTAAAAGGAAATGACGAAATGAGTATTATGGAATGTATCTATTTATTTTTTAATGACACACAATAAGATAACAGAAGCAAAGAAGTATGTTTCCTATCATTAGACGTACAAGAGATAGCAAAAAGGACGGCGAGTTGGAATTGAATGTCAAAAATCAAAAATTTACCTTTCAAATAAAAACCTATTCACGTTTGAATATGTACAATGTCCTACTCCAGGGTCCCCGACTTACCCCACCTCGTACGTTTTATGCAGTCAAGGTTTTGATATGTCTTGTTTTGTTTTTTTTTATTTTAGTAACAGCAAAGCAATAACCACAAGTACCAGCCAATATAGACAGTTTTTAATCTAATAATAATAATAATGGCTTTTGAACCTGTCAAAGCAGGCCTATATTCATTTCTAATTCCAAAGTCTATATTTCTTCTTATCTATCATCACAGAGGCACTTCTAAAAAAGGTAAAAAGTCTGGCCAATGATGATCCATTGTTACACATATTAACCAGCCTTGTTAGTTCAAAAAGAAAAACACTCTGGGGAGTGTTTATAGGTTTCCATTGGATACATTTATCTCTTGGAGAAACACGTCGGTTGTTATGGCAACCATATACATCTATTGAGCTCGCGCCACACCTTGTTATTATTTTTTATATCCAGTCATCTAGGGAGGCCTTGTATTTCTGCCTTGGTCTTGTCCAACCTTTCACTATTGGGTCTATAAGGCTAGGGTGACAAGAGTAGTGCTTTGTGTTTAACAAAGTTTTGGGTTCAATCACAAAGAGTAGAGGCTGAAAATGTGGCATGTTCTTGAAACAGCAGCAACCAAAACAAAACAAAAAAGAACTATAAAGGATTTTGGCCCAGCAAAATAAAGAGTGGGTGCAAAAAGAGCTTGTCTTTTTTTTTCCCAAGCCTATCTAAAGACCATTGATTGCTTCTTCCATGGGTTCTGAAGCGCTTTTATGTCTATCAATGTTTAGAGAATACAAATCCTGGTGAGACAATCATGACACGTACAGAGAAAGCTAATATTAACCTACAAGGGCTCCGGGGTCCATCATCCTTTATTTGTCTCGAGTGCTTCTTTTTATGCAGGTGCACTAGAACTCACTCCCAAAGTCTGTTTTGGGCTGCCCCGGAGGAGCAATCGCTCTCCGTGTGTGCCCTGTATCCCTTTACAACCATTACAGCATATCTGTATACTATTTTTTTTTTCCTTTAAGAAAGGAGTATATTCCATGGGTCTCGTCAGTGGTACTCACAACCAACTCCAAGTAATTTTGGAAAACAATGTAACAACATGTCTTTTAGTTCCGTTATCACCACTATTTATGATGTACAAGTCAATCTTGGTTTTGCCCACTTTGTGGATCAAATATACTATTTTTTGAATATCCTCAGCACCGCTTGATTTCTACAGTAAAATATTAAGCGATACGAAAACACGCCAAATGCTGGTTTTGAATATACGCTCACTATGCGTTTGCCCTATATATAAGTAGGGGTATCAGAGCATAAATATTGTGTTTTGATATATGTCTATAATCGTTATCTTGATCGTAAATAGAGAGCCATATTTACAAGCAATGGATTTATCTATATTTCACATACGGATTTTAACCTAAAATTAGACGATCAAATAGATCGAGAGCACACACACACACACACACACACACACACGATGTCGGATGCTGAACAATTTCCCGAGTGGTCCAAGATCAGGGCACTATAAAAAATAATAATTTAAGAATATTAATGTCTACCAAGAATTCGGTCTTTTTTTTTTATATATATCCTTGTGCCTTGTTGAGATATTTTAATCTTTGGCCAATGGTTTAAATGAGGGCTGACTGCTGATAAATCATGATGTCCAGCTTAAAGGTTTTTGGGTCGACCAAATAACCCATCCCAACATCCAAAAATTGGCAGTGATTAAAGATATCAAGCAAAGAAAAAAGGATTTTTAAAAAGGCATTTGTAAATGTTGATACATATACATATATATTCTTTTTATCTTTTATATATTGCCTATTGCCCATTTAAATATGTAGATTTAAAAGAAAGAAGAAGAAAACATATTCCTTGATATGCCTCATATTACTAGTCAAATGTCGATCTGGGATCTACTCTGTCCAGAATTTGGTGTCTTTAAAATAAAGTGACTTTTATTTTTTTTGTTTATTCGTTAGATAAAAAGATAGATGGTACAATCTGATCTCGATTGATCTTTACATATTTACAGATATCAGTACTTTCTTGTTGTTTTTTTTTTCCTAATCTTTGGAATATGCTGAATTAGTACAAGTTACTGCAGACGAATATTTGAGTTGTACTTTTTAAAATTATCCTTGATCAGTCACAAAATATTCTCTGCAAAAAATAATAATACAATTATTCGCTTGTATCAATTACCTTGAACAAATCAAAGGTACAATTATATTTTTATACATAAAAAAGAAACATGGAAATGTTCTGTACAGGTTTCATAAACTCTTTAGATCTTATTCAATAAATATATAAATATATATATATATATATTTCGTTTAGACGCATCTCGATCACCAAGGTCGAAAGCCAACTACAGATATGTAATGCAGCTTGCACAAGACACACTTTCTACTGTACCGCATGCATTTACCTGAATCGTCACGTTGGCAGGATAACCCTCGTTTGTATTGTCTCTAATTCTAGTCAAGCATTATATCCATGGTATCAGACAAGACCGACGCTATGAAATTCCAGTATGTCTTTTTTTAAAAGAGTATGTATGGCACCAATGCATACCTTTGACTTTAAATATATATCTTTGTTTCCATGGCCGAGTGAGCCTCAATCTTTGAAATTGACATTTTTGCAAAAAAAAGAAGAAGCAGTAGTTGTTTATAGCTAATGATAATAAAATCAGTATAAAGATAAAATCTGGTCAATAATCTAAACGCGCAACATGCCATTCCCTCCATAATTGACACCTCATGGGCAATTAAAAATGGAGAATATCAAATGAAGATATAGATGATGACATCAAATGTCCCATTAAAATATATAATACTTCTATAAAACATGTTTATTCATTGCAGTGCTCCGTTGTGATCTAGACCAACTTCCACAAAGACTCTCTGGTATACAGACGCGCCAACGAAATTCAACCAATTTGGTCAACATGGAATCTATGAGTGATTCAAAGACAAGTACCGAAAATAGTTTTATTAGGTTTAGATTTATCACTTTCTTTTTCTTCTTCTTCTCACTCTATAGCTGGTTCTCTCTTGGTCATACTCGAATTAGTGCCAAAGTCTCTTTGTGCAAATATATTTGAGTTAAATACGAGAAAAAGAAAAAAGTATCAAAATACAGACTGCTGATACAAAGTGGTCGATACTGATTCTGAAACATCTAGATCCTTGAATATCTTTTTTTTGTGAAACTATTAAAACTAGTGGGGTTCGTGTGACAATCTTCACACGCGATTTGACAGGCAATCGCTTGACAATCTTTGGTTCCGAATAAATGTTGAGTAAACAAGCCACATTTTGCAGGTAGTAGTAGATGCAGAATATCCATAAATATCCGACTGATATGTCCGTAAAGATATATATATTATATAGCCGCAGTGTCTCTCAAAGTTGTACAAAGTCAATCCCGAATATACCACAGCACCATAATGTTTGTACATCTGAGTATTAGGAGAATTGCCGAAAACTGCCTTGATGGTGAAAAACCTTGAGTTCTTAAGTACTACGTAGCAATTGCCAACATTTAGCCAATTCTATATGCTTCTATCCTTTGAATCTTATTCAGGGTTTTCTGTTTATAAAATTGTGCTTTTCTGGCCTCAATACCCGCACACACACACACACATATATATATATATATAACTATTGGTTATTTAACCCAAAAGATTAGCAAGAAAACATTCTAAATGACAAACTTGCCAGTTTATAACATGGTTAATGACAAAATCACCTTTACTGGCAGGCATTTGCCCAAATAAAATGTATACATAATCCGGGTACTGCTAGACAAATTCAAGACCAGTAAATGTTACCCAGTCTGGCTTCAAGAGATATTCGGATTCTTTCTTGTATTTTGGTATACTGGCGCATCGGACGCAATTTATTTTTGGAATATTTATTTATTTTGGCTCTAAAATATGTATATATATATAAAAGACACCATTCTAAATACATATGTTTGTTATATTTATAAGTATGTATATATATGTATCGTAAAAGGCTAAGGTTATGTACAATTATAGACGGAGAATACAAAAAAGAAGTTTGCAAGAGGTATTTTTTACTTGTGGGAAATACAAGTTCATCAATCTTTTTACTGGTCAGTCACTATGGCCTGTAGCTTGGTGATCTTGACAGACCCTGCCTTGAGAGATAGATTGTGGGCAGCATTGCGACCACGAGTGGGACGAATGGTCTTTGAGGAAGACCCACGACAATCTGGAGACTAATAGGCATGTATTAGATTCTGGTTTCCATAGTTATATAAAAAGAGAATATTATGACTTACTCTATAGAATGTGATTTTGATCATTGGATCGTTTACGGTAAAGGAACGAAGATGCTTGGAGTCCAGGTTCCAACAAGGGGTTCTGCCTAGATGATTAATGTCGATTAGTACTAGCAAACAATGATCAATTGAGTATATCTACCTCCATTGACTGCTTCAATGTGTTGTGGTGTTCCCTTTAGATTTGATTGTGGATAGACGTCCATGCGGAATTGGCGAGGTCTTTTTGTCTGTTGGGGATCCTTGGCAGCCATGGCCTGGATTACAAGGGCAAAAATAAGAGAGATCTTGAGGAGTTGCATGTTTTTTATTTTATTTTTGAGGGGTTAGAGATACAGAAAGACAAAAGGCTTTATATAAGATCGACATTGGTCTTGGCGTCATTTGGGATTTATTTATAAATCTCATGTATTTTAGTCTTTAGAAGCCAGAGAATGAACATGACAGCATAAGGGTGCACAAAATGGCACTTGCTGCTCAAGAATATGATACTAATTTTGTATGACTTTGAATAAACCAAACTACTGCCTTTTTATACAAAGTAGCATTCTGTTTTGTACAAATAATTACCAAGATTGTTGATCAATCCTTGGGACATCCAGGTACAAAGCTAACCCTACAGGTCATAAATAAATATCCCTGACGTAGATTCTATTTGAACAATAACCATTGTTTACTCAATCTTGTAATTTATATATTGAGATTGAGATTAATATTAAGATATGTATATGTGTATGTATGTATGTGTACATGTATTTTTGAACTATTGCTACTTTGTTCAGACCTCAAATTCACCTTCAGAAGAATCATTCTCATCATCATCATCATCGTCATCACCATTTTCTTCTTCTTCTTCTTCCTCTGATAATTCATCGTCACTCTCTCGAAGTGCCGTCAATCTTTCGGCATTCAAGGGTGTCTCGACAAGAATATAAGGTGCCAGACCAAAAGAGAATGCTAGATCACCCAGCCCAAGTGATTGTTTAGGAGTGTCTGGTTCATTTTGTGTAGAGTCTGATTGAGGCGGGGATTTTGATTGTGAAGACATACAGACACCGATGGGACGATTGATGCGTCTCTTGGTGATTGTACTAAAGATGATTGATTTGATATAGCTCTGTAATAGACATACAATCAACAACCAATCAATACGGTCGGTCAACCATTTACCTCTGTGGCAAATAGCATGGCATGAACAGCGTCCTCAGCCACACCTCCCAATAATCCGTGCTCCAGGGCCGTGCTTGTCATGCGGGAATGCAAAGCCTGGGCACTAGGAAGCTCCTTTAGATCACCGCACAAGGGAGCCAGTAGACCACGGGCATAGTCTGCATTGAAGCCTAAACATAGTATTAGATAAAGAGTGGTAACATTGTATGGTTGGACTTGCTTGGTGGTAGATGGTCCAAGGAAGGCATGGGAGGGCCTTGGCTGACACGAGGACCCAGGAGGGTGTTTACAAAAGGGTTTAGTTTGTCCTTTCCAGCCTATTTGAACAGATTAATTGCCAGAGAATAATAATAATAATAATAACAGCAGCAGCAGCAGCAGCAGGCCTGATTACCTTTAGGAGCGACTTTAGCCGGTCTCGATCTGCCTTTGAGAGACCCATCACATCGGCCTTTAGCTTTTGTTTGCGAGGGTCTTGATCTAAATCCTGATCCAGTCCACCTTCCTTGCCCCTTTTTCGCTTGGCCCAACCCACCGCACGGTCTCTGGAGGGTGGAGGCACAGCAGTCTGGGCATTGTGGATAGTGCTGAGGATAAATGCGTTGTGAAGGTGTGCTATGGACAAATAAGTAAGTGTATTTGAGGGAGGAGGAGGAGGAGGGGATAGGGCATACCATGGGAGCGGCTCAGGTACAGGTTGGCATAGAAATCGAATTCTTGACGGTTTAGTTTCCCAATTACAAAATCACGAAGAGCATCCCAGTACAGCGGTCCATTTTCACCCAAGGCATCAGCCAAGAGTTGTTTGAGGGCAATTACATCCTGTCTTCCGTTGGAAATTGCTTGTGAAAAGTGGCCTTGGGAATGATTATTCGTGTCATGGGAATTTTGTTTTGGGGATGGTGTGATGAGGATCGGTGCGGCCATTGTAACGGTCATTAAGCAGGGAGAATGATGAAATGAAGGCAAAAATGATTGAAATTGTTTAATGATAATGTATATAATGTATTGATATTATTATACAGTGTGTGTATGTGTATATATATATATTATATATATACACACTTTAAGCAAGAGTCGCCTTTGAAACTCCATAAATATAACCAACGGTGGTCACAGATATTTTTGAATGTGAAATTGAAACATAGCTTATACAATTGTATTTATATACACAATATTTCAATACCTCCTTTTATTGTCATTACCATCTTACTCCCTAAAACAAATATTATAATAAATGGATATACATGCTTTCTAAAAAGTGTCTCTAGACAATCGCTCGATAGTTAATATCAATCATCAAAAAAGTAAATAGACGATTAAATATTGCAGTGGCTTATCTTTGTCGATATTTTTGATTGCCTAATTATTATCGACAATTGCTTTTTGTCCCATCCACTCGTCACAATTGAATAGAATATAACATTGTTATTCAATCACAATTCGATGTTTCTCTTTTTGAAATAACATTTCCCATTATAATTATTATCACAGTCTATTTTAGAGACATCTTTGAAGATTCTTATTAGTAAAGGTGAGCATAGGGTTTAAGACTTGGTCTATTCGAACCATTTGTGTGTGCCTATATATATATATAAATATATATATATCAAAACAAAACAACAACAACAAAAAAAAACGAGTTGAGGCGGGCAGGTGGTGGTTTGTCTTTTTACTATTATCTTAACAATCTCCAAAGAACCTTTACCATGGCACATTCCACAAAAAAGTCAAACAAGACCAAGCCAACAACCAGCAGCAGCAGCAGCAACAGCAACAGTAACAACAACAGCAGAAAACGATCCAATTCATCTTCGCCATCCTCCTCTCAATCACCCTCGACAAGTCAATACAGTCAATCTACACCGCCCACCTTTCCATCCTTGAATGATGAACCAGCCAGCAAGAGACAAAACACGGGACAGACGAGTGATTATGATGATAGATCATCCAGATCAACCAGTCAATCTACCCCACGTAGTCGCATCTCAGTCCAACGCTCAGTTCCGGCCTTTTTGAATAAGCTGTACAAGTACGTTTTGGGACGCAGATTTAGATGGAATAGCAACGACGCAGGCTTTATTTGCCAGACAAATTAAGATTGATTTACCCCTCTTTTGTGCGTGTAGTATGGTTGAAGACGAGGCGACAAACGACCTTATCCGATGGTCTGTTGATGGAGCCTCGTTTACAGGTGAAAAAGCTAGTATATCATTTTATTGGTAGAGACGATTAGGCTAGATATCTAACTAGATATATAATACTCTTGCAACCCCCCCTCTAGTCGAACAGCATGAAGAGTTCGCAAAGTCTGTCCTGCCCCGTTTCTACAAGCACAATACGTTTGCCTCATTTGTTCGCCAGTTGAACATGTACGATTTCCACAAGGTACCTCATCCACAACAAGGCATTCTTCTAGCAGAAAACGACCGAGAACTGTGGGAATTCAGCAATCCTCACTTTCAACGTGGCAGGCCGAACCTCCTTGTGCGGGTCACACGAAAGCGTAACCGGGATCGTGAGCGTAACCGCGACCGTGACACAGCAGAAGCAGAACAGGTCAACCTTGCCAGTCTTGTCAAGGACATTACTGCGATCCGGAAGCACCAGACGACAATCAGTTCCGAATTGCACGACCTTCACCGAGACAATGAGATCCTGTGGCAGGAAACGCTATCTGCACGCGAAAAGCACCAGCGACACCAAGATGTGATCCAAAAAATCCTCCAGTTCCTAACCACTGCCTTCAACAGTGAACAGGCCCCGATTGATATGAGTAAGCATGCTCAATTTATGTTGGGAGAACACAACGAATACATTAGAGTCCCCCAAAACAAACCCCTCGTTCAAAATATGGTTCCAATTGAATCGGTTAGGAGTGAAAGAGTGGTTGAAGGGTATTCAGGTATGCCTAAGGTGTTTTCTTTTCAACTTCTCTTTCAACGTCTTTAAACAGAGTGCTAATCGAAGGCCGATCTGTAGGAGAACACAATACACATCAACAAGCCAAGGGGTTGATTAAAGAGGCGGCATCGCTTGCTGGCATGGTCTTTGAGAGTACGCTTGGCGTGCAGTCCCAGACGGGTAAGTATCCCAACAATGGACATCCGGTCGACCTTCATGGCATGGTGAACCGTCTATACTCAAAACTCAATCCTACGCCTTCACCACAAACGACATTAGCAGAATCCCCGGCCTATAATCCACCAGAGGCCTTTGGACAACCCATCCCAGCCGACCTGGGGGCATTTTCAGAGACCCTCAACACGGCCACCCGATCCGCCCAGGCCATTTCACAGGACATTGATGACCTCCAGCTAAACATTGAGGCACTGGCGGCCGACATTGGCATTGATGCCAGCCACTTCCAGGACCTAGGCACACAGATGGACATGGATCAGTTTACAGATGACTATAGCGAGATGATTACATCTGCCAGTCGCCGGGACCGGATTGATCTGTATGAGCTAGCCGGTGGATCGTTTGTCAAGAGCTCCTTTGACCAAGTGAGTTCACAAAGAGGCAAGATCCAAACCCATCCGAATGGAGACCATCAACAGCTCCAGGTACAAATGGGCCAGGAGATGCACCATGGACAGGTATGAGACATGAAATATGAGATCAAATGATAGATGGACAAGAGCTCAATAAAGACACACACACACATAATATATATATATATATACATATATATACATATATATAAATATATCTAGGCCCATCACCTGCAGGCCAAGCTGGAGATGCAACAAGGTACAAAAGATCATAACATGTTTAAAGCCTAAACGTCTCTTAGGCCAGCATTATTCTCAGCCTGAGCCGCCAATCTCGTCTCTATTCCACCAGCTGCTGAAATCAATGGGATCTGGCGAGACTGCCGAGAGACTGGCTGATCCACTCTGCCAGCCCACCCAGCAGCAACACGTCAGACCAGCAGAAGATAATTATCCCTTTTATCCCATTCCTCACATTGGAGGCTATGGAGTGCAGAATCCCAAAGACAATAAATGAATGAATAACTGAATATATAAATGAATAAAAATGTGAAGATTATATAATTTATTTATATTACGAGATGTCTATTAAATCATAGATAGATTATTATTATTATTATTATCGGTGGCCAACGGGATGAGAATACAATTGTCTACCAAACAGCCATCCTATTTATTTCTCCGTAGTTGTCCGAAACCAACAAGATAAGCTATAAACAGGAAATCCTCTGGTTGAGAGATGGCTGGCAGGCATCTGATTGGCTCTGGTCATCTTGGCCATCTTATTGATATCCCGACCAGCATCTTATCGCTGGGCCATTCTTATCAGTCTCCATCAAACTATTCATTTTGACCAACTTTGGCTGCAAACAATGCAGATTTCTGTCCGGAAACCAGATATCACAATAGGCACCACAGATGCTGGTCCTTTGGAAACATTGGTCTGGTTTAATGACTCTATATTCTTTATTGAACATCAAAAGCACTTCTTTACCAAAATGACATGTGACCATTAGATCAAACGGCATGAGAGTCACTGTGCTACCATCTCAACTTCATTGGTTCCTGGTGTTCCCAAGATAAGCAATGCCTCTAATTTTTTTTAAATTATTATTCTAAAATATATTTATATAGGTTTGTCCATTCTTTATATAAACACCCAAGCTCCATTTTTTTCCCTCTTGCCGCCCTCCACTCGCTGACCATATAACCCCCACCCCCTCCTCCTCCTCCCTCATATATATAAAACACTTATACATACTTCCTTACACTGTACATAATGTCATCCACTAATAACAACAATTCTTGGGCGGGTGCCATTCCGGCTGCCCAGGGACTTTATAACCCCGAGTTTGAAAAGGATGCCTGTGGCGTTGGCTTCATGGTCCACGTCAAGGGTGTCCGATCCCACAAGATCCTTAGCGATGCCAGCAGCATTCTCTGCAACATGACCCATAGAGGTGCAAGTGGTGCTGATATCCGCGATGGTGACGGTGCAGGTGTCATGACTGGCATTCCCCATCAATTCTTCGTCAACGAGACCCAAAGAGAACTCGGAATATCCTTGCCTCAGGAAGGACAGTATGCAGTTGGTAATTTGTTTATGAAGGGCGATGAGGACTCTGTTCAGGAGTCCAAGACTGTATTTGAGACGCTGGCTTCGTCCCTCAACCTTCACGTTCTCGGCTGGCGTTCGGTTCCCCGCGACTCGTCCATCATCGGCCCTGCTGCAAAGTCCAAGGAGCCCGCGATTGTCCAGCCCTTTGTTGTTCTTGCCGACCAGTCAGAATTTGACGAGCAACGTTTCGAACGCCAGCTCTATGTCCTTCGCAAGCACGCAACCCACACCCTCACAATGAAGAAGTGGTTCTATGTCTGCTCGCTTTCCAACAAGAACATTGTCTACAAGGGCCAGCTTACTCCCAAGCAGGTTTACCAGTACTTCCACGATCTCAACAACGTTCAGTACACCACCCACTTTGCTCTTGTTCACTCTCGTTTCTCCACAAACACCTTTCCCTCTTGGGATCGTGCCCAGCCCATGCGTTGGTGTGCTCACAATGGTAATTGCTTTTTAAATCTTTATTCAATTTCTATGAGTTATTATTAACTTTTTTTTATTGCAGGTGAAATCAATACTCTTCGTGGAAACAAGAACTGGATGCGTTCCCGTGAAGGTGTCATGGCCTCTGACAAGTTTGGTTCTGAACTTGAGCTTCTCTACCCCATTATTGAAGAAGGCGGCTCTGACTCGGCTGCTTTCGACAATGTCCTCGAGTTGCTCGTCATCAATGGCGTCGTTTCTCTTCCCGAGGCTGTTATGATGATGATTCCCGAGGCCTGGCAGAACAATGACGCCATGAGCCCAGACATGAAGGCTTTCTACCGTTGGGCTGCCTCTCTTATGGAGCCCTGGGATGGTCCTGCTCTCTTCACCTTCTCTGACGGTCGTTACTGTGGTGCCTCTTTGGATCGCAACGGTCTTCGTCCCTGTCGCTACTACTTGACCACAGATGACATCATGATCTGTGCCTCAGAGGTCGGAACTGTGTATGTCGACCCTGAAACCATTGTCCAAAAGGGTCGTCTCCAGCCTGGTCGCATGCTTCTCGTCGATACCGTCGAGGGTGTGATCGTCGATGACAAGGAGCTCAAGCAAAAGACCGCCGCCAAGTTCAGCTTCAACGAGTGGGTCAAGAGCCAGCAGATCACCTTGTCTGCCATTGTCGACAAGACCCGTGAAGAGGCCGAGTTCGAGGTCGAATTGGATGACTACTCTGTCCAGACCGACCCCCGTCTCAAGGCATTCGGCTACACTCTCGAACAGCTCAATTTGCTCATGATCCCCATGGCCAGCACCGGAAAGGAAGCCTTGGGCTCCATGGGTAACGACACTGCTCTTGCCTGTTTGTCCGAGCAGCCCCGTCAGATCTATGAGTACTTCCGTGAGTTGTTTGCCCAGGTCACCAACCCTCCCATTGATCCTATTCGTGAGGAGATTGTCATGTCCTTGGAGTGCTATGTTGGTCCCGAAGGTAACATTCTTGAAATCGACGAGTCCCAATGCAACCGACTCGCCCTGCCCTCTCCTGTACTTTCAATGGAAGAACTTTCTGCCATCAAGTCCATGGAGAACTTTTATCCCTCTTGGAAGGTCGCCACCATTGACATCACTTTTGCCAAGGAGACCGGTATCCAGGGCTACGTAGATGCCATTGAGCGTGTCTGCGCAGAGGTTACCCAGGCCATCGAGGACAACTACAAGATTGTCGTTCTGTCTGACCGTGCCGTGTCCAGCGACCGTGTCGCAATCTCTTCTCTTATTGCTGCCGGTGGTGTCCATCACCATCTCGTCCGTCACAAGCAGCGTTCCAAGATCGCCCTCATGGTCGAGACTGCCGAGGCCAGAGAAGTCCACCACTTTTGTGTTCTCTTGGGTTATGGTGTAGATGCCATCTGCCCTTACCTTTCCATGGAGGCCATGATGAAGCTCTGCCGCGAGGGTGCTGTTCACGAAGGCTTGACTCCCTTGAAGCTTATCTACAACTTCAAAAAGGGTATTGATAATGGTATCAAGAAGGTTATGTCCAAGATGGGTATCTCTACCCTGGCTTCCTACAAGGGTGCCCAGATCTTTGAGGCTCTTGGTGTCGATGATACTGTTATTTCCCGCTGTTTCACCGGTACCGCATCCCGCATCAAGGGTGTCACATTTGACATCTTTGCCCTCGATGCCTTGACCCTGCACGAGAGCGGTTACCCTTCGCGCAACATTGTCCAACCTGTCGCTCTTCCAGAATCTGGTGAGTACCACTGGCGTGATGGTGGCGAGGCACACATTGCCGATCCTACTGGCATTGCAAACCTCCAGGACGCCGTTCGTGAGAAGAACCAGTCATCCTATGACGCATATACCCGCAACGCCTATGAAGCCATCAAGAAGTGTACCCTTCGTGGTATGCTTGACTTTGACTATGAAAAGGCCAAGCCTATTCCAATTGAGCAAGTCGAGGCCTGGGATTCCATTGTCAAGCGCTTCGTTACTGGTGCCATGTCCTATGGTTCTATTTCTATGGAGGCCCATTCTTCTCTCGCCATTGCCATGAACAAGCTCGGTGGAAAGTCCAACACTGGTGAGGGTGGTGAGAAGCCTGCTCGTTCTATTCCTCTCGAGAATGGTGACAGCATGCGCTCTGCTATCAAGCAGGTTGCCTCTGGTCGTTTCGGTGTCACTTCCTTTTACCTTTCTGATGCTGAAGAGCTCCAGATCAAGATGGCTCAGGGTGCCAAGCCTGGTGAGGGTGGTGAGTTGGCTGGTGGCAAGGTTTCTGAAGAGATTGCTTCTACCCGCAAGACTACTCCTGGTATCGGTCTTATTTCCCCTCCTCCCCATCACGACATTTACTCCATTGAGGATCTTAAGCAGCTTATTTATGATCTCAAGTGTGCCAACCCCCGTTCGCGTGTGTCTGTGAAGCTTGTATCCGAAGTTGGTGTTGGTATTGTTGCCTCTGGTGTTGCAAAGGCCAAGGCCGATCACATCCTCATCTCTGGCCACGATGGTGGAACTGGTGCTTCTCGCTGGACGGGTATCAAGTACGCTGGTCTTCCTTGGGAACTTGGTCTTGCAGAGACTCACCAGACCTTGGTTCTCAACGATCTCCGTGGTCGTGTTATTGTCCAGACCGATGGTCAGATCAAGACTGGTCGTGATATTGCCGTTGCCTGTTTGCTCGGTGCCGAAGAGTGGGGTTTCGCTACCACTCCCCTTATTGCTCTTGGTTGTACCATGATGCGCAAGTGCCATTTGGTAAGTAATTGATGATTGTGTTTAAAAGGGTTTATTATTAACATTATATATATAAAACAGAACACTTGCCCTGTTGGTATTGCTACCCAGGATCCCGAGCTCCGCAAGAAGTTCGAGGGTTCTCCTGAGCATGTTGTCAACTTCTTCTTCTACTTGGCTGAAGAGCTCCGTAGCTACATGGCCAAGCTTGGTTTCCGTTCCATCAATGAGATGGTTGGTCATGCCGAGTTCCTCAAGGTCAATGACTCTCTCCGTACCTACAAGACTGCCAACCTTGACCTCTCTCCCATCCTGACACCCGCAAGCTCTCTCCGCCCTGGTGTTGCTAGCCACTGTGTCAGCAAGCAGAAGCACAACCTCCATGTTCGTCTCGACAACTACTTTATTGAAGAGTCCGAGCCTGCTCTCGCCGACAAGGAAAAGGTTGTCATTGATGCCCAGGTCGTAAACACCGATCGTGCTCTTGGTACCACTCTCTCTTACCACGTCTCCAAGCGTCACGGTGAGAACGGTTTGCCTGCCGATACTATCCAGATCAAGTTGACTGGTTCTGCTGGTCAGTCTCTCGGAGCCTTCCTTGCTCCTGGTGTGTCTATTGAACTCGAGGGTGATGCCAACGATTATGTTGGCAAGGGTTTGTCAGGTGGTAAGCTTGCCATCTTCCCTCCAAAGTGCTCTACCTTCAAGTCCGAGGAGAATATCATTGTCGGAAACGTCTGTCTCTATGGTGCCACCAGTGGCAAGGCCTTCTTCCGTGGTATTGCTGCCGAACGTTTCTGTGTCCGCAACTCTGGCGCAATTGCCGTGTGCGAGGGTGTTGGAGATCACGGTTGCGAGTACATGACTGGTGGTCGTGCTGTCATTCTTGGCAAGACTGGTCGTAACTTTGCTGCCGGTATGTCTGGTGGTATTGCTTATGTTCTTGATCTCGACGAGACCTTTAAGCCCAAGGTTAACATGGAGATGGTCAACCTTGAGACCGTCAATGATGATGAGCGTGTTGCCGAGTTGCGCGATCTTATCGAGGACCACTTCCACTACACTGGCTCTCCCTTGGCTGGCCGCATCCTCCAGAACTTTACCGAGTACTTGCCCAAGTTCGTCATGGTTATGCCCGTTGAGTACGGTGAGCTCTTGATGAAGGCTCGTGCTGCTGCTGCCCAGGCCACTGTTCCAGTTGAAGAAAAGGTCTGTGAACATGAACACAAGAAGGTCGAGCCTCAGTTGGATGATCTTGAAGACAGTGTCTTGGATGAGGAGGCTATTCTTGCCCGCCGTGCCAAACTTGACAAGATCAAGGGCTTCATGAAGTACAAGCGCAGAACCGACTCTTACCGCAATGCCAGCAAGCGTACCTCTGACTGGGACGAGATCAACAACCGTCTCACCCGTCCTCAGCTCCATGAGCAGGCTGCTCGCTGCATGGACTGTGGTGTTCCTTTCTGCCAGTCTGACACTGGTTGCCCCATCGGAAACATCATTCCAAAGTGGAACGAGCTTGTCTACAAGGACAACTGGAAGGATGCTCTTGACCGTCTTCTCATGACCAACAACTTCCCCGAGTTCACCGGTCGTGTTTGCCCCGCTCCTTGCGAGGGTGCTTGTGTCTTGGGTATCAACGAGCCTCCTGTTGCTATCAAGAGCATCGAGTGTGCCATTATTGATCGTGGTTTCGATGAGGGATGGCTGGTCCCTACTCCTCCCCTTCAGCGCACCGGAAAGTCTGTTGCTATCATTGGTTCAGGCCCTGCTGGTCTTGCTGCCGCCGATCAGCTCAACAAGGCTGGCCACACTGTTACTGTCTATGACCGTAATGACCGCATGGGTGGTTTGTTGATGTATGGTATTCCCAACATGAAGCTTGACAAGAAGATTGTCCAGCGCCGTGTGGATCTCTTGGCTGCTGAGGGTATTGTCTTTGTTCCCAACGCAAACATTGGTGTTGATGTCGATTCCAATGCTATCCGTGCCGAAAACGATGCTCTCATTGTTGCTACCGGTGCCACCTGGCCTCGTGACCTCAAGATTCCCGGCCGTGAGCTCGATGGTGTCCACTTTGCTATGGAGTTCCTCCAGGCCAACACCAAGAGTTTGTTGGATTCCCAGCTCAAGGATGGTCAGTACTTGTCTGCCAAGGATAAGCACGTTGTTGTCATTGGTGGTGGTGATACTGGTAACGATTGTATCGGTACTTCTGTCCGTCACGGCTGCAAGTCCGTTGTCAACTTTGAACTTCTTCCCCAGCCTCCCAACACCCGTGCTAGCGACAACCCATGGCCCCAGTATCCTCGTGTCTTCAAGGTCGACTATGGCCACTCTGAAGTCAAGGCTCACTTTGGTAACGATCCCCGCGAGTACTGTGTTCTGTCCAAGGAATTCGTCTCTGATGGCGAAGGTGCTATCAAGGGTATCAACACTGTTCGTGTTGAGTGGACCAAGGATGATGCTGGTCGCTGGGCTATGAAGGAAATCGAGGGCTCTGAGCAGTTCTTTGAGGCAGATCTTGTCTTGTTGTCCATGGGTTTCTTGGGTCCCGAAGAAGCCGTCTGCAAGCAGCTCTCTCTCAAGCAGGATGGTCGCTCCAACATTGAGACCCCCAAGGGCAAGTTCAGTGTCCCCAATGTCGATGGTGTCTTTGCTGCCGGTGATTGCCGTCGTGGCCAGTCCTTGATCGTACACGGTATTAACGAGGGTCGTCTCTGCGCACGTGAAGTCGATCAGCACTTGATGGGAAGCACTTATCTTCCTGTGGCCGGTGGTATCAACCAGCGCGCACTCAAGAATGCCGTTGCTTCCGCCATTACTGTCGAGGCATAAAATATCTAGTTTCTTTATTTGCCATTTTTTGTTTATTTATCTTGTATATAGCACTTTCTCAACCTCTTTGATATTTTTTTTATAAAAGTGATGTCGAGTGTGTCATCTTATTACCTCTTTACTACAAATATATGCTTTATTACTTATTGTATATTGTGTGTCCAAAAATAATAGTTATAATAATTATAATAATGTGTGTTGTGATATATGTAACATGGCTCTATCAATTATTCCTTGACATTTTCTTTTTTAGCCATGCCACAATCTGTATGGTAAAAATTGTCTATTGTCGTGGTCTGGGTGATTTTGAGATGTCCATTTTTTACAAGTGCAAATATCTCTAGAAAATATTCACAAGATTCAGTTCTATAAAAAAATAACTGATAAAAAAACTAATCACACCTCTTTAGACGACTTACTAGATGAGGAATGTGTAAAGATAAGGACGCGATAAAAGATTCAACCAAACTAACTAATCATATTCCAATTAAAAATAAATAAAGAGTTGGTTTGATAGCCCTTATCATCCTAAAATCGTATTTCTCATGAACACAATCTATTTTTTTATACAAATATATCATTCACAGCTCTATCACGTCTGTTGGATAAAGAAGGTGCGTGGGTATTTCTTACATTATCTATTATCAGGATAAGAGAGTTTATTGATTTTTCTTTTCTTTTCAATAATGGCTAATGCCGTACGACATTTTTCTTGTTCTTAAACCGTGACAAGGCAGGGAACGTCTCCCATGTAATAATCAAGGGAACAAGTAATAATAAAAAAGCCCTCATTATCCAAGATTAGATTCAAAATTAAGCAACCCAATTGGATAAGCAGTAATGTCAGCCTCTTTGTTTAACGAGGCAAATAAAGAAAGAATTCAGTATCGTAGAGATGGGTGTCTTGCAAGCCAGACTCAAGCAGTTTTAGGACAAACCATTACAAATGCAATGCAAATTTCATCATTTATTTAATTTAAAGGTTTAAGCATTATAATCTGGGTTAGTTTCTTTTATTTTTATCGATTGGTAATAATATTACAATCGATTATCAAAAATAATAGTATTTAGAATAAGCTCATTTCTTTTTAAGAATTTTTTTGAATCGGGGACCTTTTTCTTATTTTTGTACAGAATAATAAAGGTCAACATTATGAGCATGAGTTTAATACTAGACATTGTGTCTAGATAATTGGCGTTGGAAGCAAGAGCTTGTTTTGATGTCAATTGGAGAAATAATCAGAAAGTTTTTGGGCTTGACAAGTCTATCAAAAAAATAATAACACACAATATATCAAGACACACTGGACTATTGTATTGAGCAAGTAGTATATTATGACCTCATATCTACAGATATAGTATTATTATATAAACAGAGCAAGAGACCATTTGAGATGGAGTGTTGGTTCAACTTAAAGATGAAACAATAACTGACCCGTAAATACAGAAAGTTTATAAAGTTGGACATGATTTGATAAACATCCAAGAATACAAAGCATGACATAAACATGAAATTTATTCTGTTGTTCTCGAGTGTAATATGGTGTGGATTCTTATTGCTACATATCCAGTCTTTATATTGATGGCTTATGCTTTCATTTCAACAAGTGCAAATTTTATCTATAAATCTCAAGAAACAATTCATAAAATAAAAACTTGCTTTGGTTTTTCTAGTGACACATGCTTATCACCTTTAGTACATTAAGCATGCCAATTGATACACTTTGGGCTGAGCAAGGAGCCTTGAGGCCTATAAATGTCAAGGATAGTATGCTTATTATTGAAACATTTTTATCATTATTTTTCTTATTGGTACAGCAAAAGATACGATAGATGACTTGACGGAATGAGACATATGGATACATACAATCAACTGTCTATTAACCCTAACCCTATATTTTATATTTGATACTAGCTAGTTCTCTATCACAATAGATATTTATGATAATAATTTGGTTTATTTTAATTATCTCAAAATTGATCAGGTATCAATATACATCAACCCAAATATCTACCAGTGGACGGCTGCAAGAGTTTTTAGGCTTGGTCCTGGAAAAGGTTGGCCTTTTTTTTTTATTGCCAGTAAAGCCTTCTTGACCTAGGCGGGATATTTTTTGACAGTACTGTCAAGGGTACTGGTACTGGTACTGGTGCTGGTGGTACCCTTTTTTGATGCATACTTTGACGCTACCAAGGATGTGCCCATGGTATGTTTCTTCGACTTGGTGTTGAGGACGTTTTCTACTTGTGTCATCAGATATTCGTATCGAGTTTCAAGGGTGTTTCTGGTGGTGGTGGTTGTTCCATTATTGGGCGGGTATTTTGATGCTACCGATAACATGTCTACGGCCTGGTCACTCGACTCGATGCTGAGAATGATTTCCAGTTGTGTCATCAGATATTCGTTTTGGGTTTCAAGGGTCTTGTCATTCTCCCGTACCAAAGACAGCTGGGATTGCATAAATGCTATTTGTGCCTCGAGTGCCTCAAACGCCGCAATGTTGACTTGTTCGGCTGTGGTGCCGACTTTGGGCACACATGGGTTGACTTGAGTGGTAGGAGGTGCGAAATTGGTTATGTCAGGGCTCATGCAGAGAGGGGGAAAGTTGGTGGAGGCACTGGAATTTGGTGGCTTTTTGTTGGTCAAATTGAATCGATTGGATTCGAGGGCTTTGGATGTATCCAGAGAATGACGAGGTTCGGCGGAATTCCTAGTGGATTCAATTGTGCTGTTGGTAGCCAAGGTGAATCTGAGGTCTTTAGGATTATATAAATCCTCTAATATCTTTACGGATTTTGGATGTATCATGTTTGGGCTGATTGGGTTCAATAGATGGGGATTGACTGGATATGGATTGTTTGATTTTGTGCAATTCAGTATTATTAAGAGTATTCAGACTGCTATTTGTCTCAGTTGCAGACCTTGGAACCAGTACGAATAGCACAATGAGCCTTTTCTCTTAAAAATAATAATTATGGGGATAAATATTTCATCTCAATTTCCATTATTTCTATTCATGTGGCAAATTGTAGTAATTTTTATTATTATTAAATCAAGGTTGAATAAAAGCTGCAGAATATCAAGGCATACCAGATAAATGGATCTAGTAAATCCTCTTGAAAACTATCCCAAGATTCACAGCTGTCGCGATACCAATATTGGTTGTCTCGAGTTTGTCTTTGTGAATAGAATCTTCTGGAAGTGACCAAGTGTACTTTCTCACTATAAATATTAAACACATCAATATCTGGCTATAGTATTTACAAGTAATACTCTTACACAGCATGGAAAGCATAACACGCTGTTCGGCCAGGCTAAAGTTCAACCCAATGCATTGACGAGTGCCATTTCCAAAGGGAATCCAGCTCATGCCATCTTTTCCCAATTCTTCAGCCTCTCCTCCCTTTGAAAATCTTTCGGGATTAAACTCTTCTGGGTTACTCCAAACAGCAGGGTGATGGTGTAGATCATTGATATTAACCATAACAAAAGTATGTTTGGGAATGAATGTCCCACCAAGGTATGTATCTTCCATAGCTTGTCGAGTGAGAATGGCAAGAGCCGGACTATTTATACGGAGAGTCTCTTTAATTATCATGTTAATGTACACCATTTCTTTAGTTTGGTCTACAGAGGGAAGTATATCCTCTTTGTCTTCTCCAAGAATCTTTGTAGCTTCTTCTCTTGCCCTTTGCTGAATGTCTTGCTTTTTTGCAAGATAATAAATGGAAAACGATAGTGCATTTGCTGTTGTGTCGTGCCCTGCCACAAAGAACACACATATATTGCTCTACTCTGGTATTTAGAAACCATTAATTATTCCGAGTATTATAGTCTACCTTTAGTTCCTTGTTAGATAATTTATCCTTTCCATCTTCACTTTCAAGCATAAGTGTCAAGAGATCCTTCTCATTGGTTTGAATACTCTTGTCATGTCTACTGTTTTCAATTGTAGCACGCTTCTTGTCAATCACTCCATCAATCATTTCCAAAAATCGAGTAAGATCATTATGAACCTTTAGCCTTTTTGGAAACATCCAGAGAAAAATTTGCTCGAGTTTTGGAAAGAATAGCCAGATTGGCACATTTATGCCCTGTTTAATACTTTTAAATACTCGAACCCATTCATTTTCAGGCTCATCAATTGCATTGAAATCAAAGCCTATATTTTGTTCAAAAATATTGGTTCAATTGATTCAATACAGGATTAATAGGCTTACCGAATCCTGCTTTCCCAAGAGCATCTAGTGCCCAACATTCCATAAGTTTTGTGATTTCGACCGAGCCATATTTACTGTCAATAACCTTGAACAGCTTTCTTGTCAATTTACCAAACAGTTTGACTGGCATAGACCGATGAAAGGCTGGGTTGATGACCTTGCGCTGATTCTTCCATTCAGTTCCATTTAAGAATACAATATTTGGGCCACGTGCAAAGCGAGTTACCAAGGTACCGTCTGTACCAGGGAACGAGTCAACTTTAGGAAATAAATCTGCCCTGAGAAAAATCTGCTTTGCTGTCTCTGGTTTTGTGGCACAAACTTCCCAACCAAGAAAGCTTGGGCGCTGTGTGTTGTTATTATTAAGGTTTGAAACGTTTCAATTGTATTTGTAGATAATTACCAAAAATAATCCATTGCTTTCGGGATCAGATATCAATGGCATAGCTAGACGTGCACTATGAGACGAGGCAGACTCTCCTTGTAGCATGGACTTCATAAATTGAAAATAGGATACTGCAGGAATATGACATAGTGCACGAGAAGGGCAAACGAGCTTGATAAGTTTACGATAGATATTTACCAACAAAACAGCACACACTATAGAGGTAGCTGTTTTCTTGTTTCGTAAAGCAGGCAT
Organism: Phycomyces nitens; assembly: GCA_022702545.1. Classification (NCBI taxonomy): domain Eukaryota; kingdom Fungi; phylum Mucoromycota; class Mucoromycetes; order Mucorales; family Phycomycetaceae; genus Phycomyces; species Phycomyces nitens. The sequence continues at coordinate 2,383,670 of JAHRBC010000001.1, forward strand.
GTATTGATCAAAAAATTCTTTTGTGTGTTTATAGACCACACCAATGGATGCTGTTTGTTGAGTAAGCATTTTTATACAAAAGACAGGCAGAAAATAGAGGGAAAAGGTTATTTGACACACGATTACCAAGGTATATATATATATATAGCCACAATGTATTTTGACAAAGAGATGTCCAAATGATAAGAAAAAAGATTAAAAAGGTTTTGTACGCCTAAAGGTAATGTTTAATTGATCTTGTTTGACATCTCTAGGTATTGGTATTCAAAGTTATTGTATTGATCTCTTGTAAAAAAAAAAAAAAAAAGATCGAATAAAGGTGGAATCAGAAAAACCTGATTCAGACATTCAAGACAAAAAAAACAATCACAGCTCCTAGACACTGTTTTATCTTTTGATATTTGGAGAAGTAGCAGAGTATGATCATCGAGATATCCTAGAGTGTTTTACGAATTGAGAAAGAGGAACAAAATCGACATATAAATGTGTAGCTATATGTCCCTGTATAGCAAAATATACGCACTTTATGCATGCACATTATTATATATATATTACATTTGTTGACTTTGGCTTAATTACAAGTACCTGTATAATAATAAATTGGTTATATTAATATAACAGTTATATGTAAAACATTGGTAGTTTATAATATAGTATATAACTAAAATATGGTATATTTCACCTATAATACTACAAAGATATACTTTTTGATTTTATTCTGATATATTAATTTTAGATCTATCAAAGAATTATATAACCAGTTGAGCGCATGCCTAATGATCTAGAGATATCAATGATAAGACAAGATCAGTGATTAGAGATTATTATATCGAAAAGTTCAAAATAAATGAAAATAAACATTATTTAATATAATTGTGTACCAGGGTCTTAAGAAAAGCAACGCCCTAAAGTATTCACAGCCCTGATTTGGTCCACATGGATATTACTTTATTCAATAAAAATAAATACATTGGTAACACAGTGGTGCACAATATCCTGATGTATATTTAGAGTCTCATATGTCAAAAATCTCTTTTTTTTATATAAAAAAAATCAATCAAGCTTCCCTGGATTTTGGGAGTGCATAAAAGGGATGTGAAGTAAGGAGTCTTGATGCCTTCTGAAAGGCAATAAAATGGGATAGTTCTATTGTTAAATAGATACTCCATTAACCTTATTGAGCATCTGATAATTTAAGCAGGTTATATCTTGACTTCTAGACCCTTTTACCTTGTTTACTTTGGTTTTATTAATAATTTATTGTTTCAATAGAAATAGAATACAAGCTGAGCCATTATATGACCAAGGTGGATAAACTCTCGGCTATTTTACCCCCTCTTTTATAGTTGTAAAGTTGTCATAACTTCGCAGTATTTGGCTAACTATTTTAATAAAAATATCTGTATATTCTGTGATTGATATAAAATTATATTAATCTCACCAATATCTCCTTTATTATCTCTTTTTGTTCTTCCTTAAACCATGAACAATCAGTTAACCGGATACGTGGGGGCTGCCTTGGGCCAACTCCAAGGAAATTACACCAAGTACTTGCTCCAAATTCTCAAGGATAAAACAAAATCTACGGCCATTGCATCTGCTGTCGCTCTGGTCTTGAGCTACATAGTCTTTAAGAGAATAGAAAGGCCCCCGCGAGACCTTCAACACCTCCCATATGTTTCTTATTTCTCGCTTCTGAATTCAGTATTAAGAGGAGAGACCCCGGCATCACTAAGCAAACGTCTTATTCTTCCCGTAATCTCTAATCCTGACTACAAAGGACTATATGTGGTATGTAAAGATTCAAGTGTCTGTAGTCATCTAATATCAATTGAATTTGCAGCGCTTGAGTGGTCTTGGGTGGGCAGTGCACATAACTAGTCCAGAAGGCAACAAGAAGATGCTGATGAGAACAGACATATTTCCAAAGTCGGATCCAATTCCTGGAACAGATGGTACATTGGCCAGTCGTTTTTTGCGTGGTCCAAATGTCTTGTTGTTGAATGGACCTAGCTGGAAAGCCCAGCGTAAATTGGTCAATCCAGCATTTCACCAGTCTATCCCTGTAAACATGTTTGGCATACTGACTCAACGGTTGTTCTCAGAGATCGGGGATAAGAAAGGCCCGGTTAATGTCACCAATCTTATGACGCGCTGGACACTAGATGTTATAGGACAGGCAGGGTTTGGTAATATAATTGACAGAATATAATTATATGTTCTAACATATCTATTATACAACAGATTTTGACTTTCACGCCACAGATGAGCCTGATAATGAATGGGTTCAAGTCTATAGCAGGATATCGCATGGACTTGGAAAGCCATTATGGTTGTTTTTCCCTATACTTGACCGAAAGCTCAGTTGGCTGTTTCCTGAACGAAACAAGGCCCATAAAAGTCTTGATCGCTTTTTGGAAATGCTTGATAATGTGATTGCTAAGAAGCGCAAGGCTTTAAAAGAGAACAAGAAGAATTATAGCATGAAAGATAATGAGAAGGATCTTTTGACACTCATGCTCGAAGGCTCGCAGAATGGAAGTGGCCTATCAGACAAAGAACTTCAAGTAAGATATATATATAAAGAGAGCGTTGATTATATAATAAAAAAATACTAAAATTATTGTAGAGCAATTTGTGCATCTTCTTTTTTGCTGGACACGATACAACAGCAAATGCATTGGCCTTTACAATTTATTTCTTTGCAAAGTACCCAGAAATCCAACAAAGAGCAAGAGATGAAGCCTTGAAAATCCTCGGAGACAGTCCCCAAGATGTAATACCTTCCGTGGAAGAAACGAAAGAGATGGAATATATCAATATGGTCATCAAAGAGTCTCTTCGTATCAAAGGGCCTGTCACGGCTATTCCCGTCCGCAGAGCAACAGAAGACACCGACATTGAAGGCGTTTTTATTCCCAAAGGCACACTACTCACTTCTGATATATACAACTTGCATCACAATCCTAAGCTCTGGAAAAATCCAGAGACTTTTGATCCCGAGCGCTTTAGAAAAGGAGGTGAATATGATATGTTAGAAAGTAACGGAATGAATTGGATGCCATTTGGCGGTGGTTCTAGACTATGCATCGGAATGAATTTTAGCTTAGCTGAGCAACGTGTCATGCTTTCCATGCTGTGTAAGTGCATTGACTGGTTAAATAATTCAAGGCTAATACATGATTATAGTGAGAAAATATACATGGCAGCTCCCAGAAGACTCGATCCATAAAGAAGAACTGCAGACTAACAATGTTGGAATCATGTCTGCTAAAAACATTGGCATTCTATTTGAAAGAAGATATTGAAAAATGTACCATGAATACAGTTGTTTATTCTTAACTTCTTTAATGATAAATGTATATATTATGAAAGATCAGCAATCTTGTGCATAATATATTATCAACTGTTGTAAATATGAATCTGAGGGCTATTAGATCTTTAATACGCAAATGATTTCAAATATAATAGTTTTTGACCAATACTCTTTTTGTTAAATATATCGATTTATGTCTCTATCAAAAGCCAATATCTCAACCATAAAAGAAGGATTATTGATGTCTTTTGGAATCTAGTTATACAAAAGACTGTAACTAGAAACCAAGTAAATTGACTAGTTTTCTCAAGTTTTCCTCACTTGCTCTTGCTGTTGTTGATATTTCAACCGAGCCTGTACACTTTTTTTATGTCTAGCTTGCTGTGTGGCATTTATACTCATCAAACTCTTGGATTGGTGGCTAAAAATTAAGCCTTAAAAATTTTCTAAATATATAAGATTATAGAATTGAAGAAGATACATACGTACTACTTGAACAAAAATCACACCAATCTTTTTAAACTTGTCACAGTCTCCGTAGGAAACTTTCGGGCAATGCAATGAAGCATTGACACCATCCCATATCCAGCCTTGATATAATCTTGTCTCTTTTTGATTGCACGAGAGATATAAAGGACCGGTAGTCTCGACAATGGCGATTTCTATCTTGTGTTTGTTGCTGGTAATAATGCAGTCAGTATCATAGTAGGAATTACTGTTTTTGTGAAGAAATTTTAATTCGTTACAGATGGCCTGCAATCAAACTTCCCCGGGCTGAAATCTTGTTGTTTTGATGGTTATTGACAAATGATCTATTATCGGCCATATAATTCGATAGTTAAAGCTTTGTTTCAAGCTTGTAAACATCACTGTCTTCAATGAAAAGTTCAGAAACACTATAACAAAGGCAAGCTATAGGGACATGATAATTTTCAATTATTAACTAAAATGCTTACAATAATTGGACTACAGCATGGACAAACTTCATGAAAGGCTTATTTGACATAAAAACTAAAAGTATAATTGCGCCATAAGCTCATTTAAAGCCTGTTCATTGTCAATTATCTATAATTTAAATGATATAATGTTAAAGGTTTATTTAAAAAGAACCTTTTTGTATAGATTGAAAGTATTACTTACTATCGTATCAAAAATCGTGTTGTAAAAATCTTGGTCTTCCACAAAGGAGTCAAAGATATTTTTTGATAATAATTTCAGTCTCGACAATCAAATGTTCAAGATAATATTTTCTTGCTGACTCAAAGCCAATTCTATTTTCAAGTTGGATATTATTCAAGCTCTCGAAGCTATAACAGAGTGTCAATGTACTAAATAACAATACCAGACAAAATTTGTACATACCTGTATTTGACAATGTCGTCTTGTGCCTGAATATTCTCCAAGACTTTCATGCAAAGCTCCCAAATATCTAGCTTTAAATCTTCCACGATTATTTCTATTTCCCTTGACTTCCCTATTGACAAACATACAATAAGAATTCTAAACGTTCTTTCTTTCAAATATATTGCTAGATATTTACGAATTCGTCATTTGCGTCATAGTGTCAGAATTCATAGGAGTCTGCAGTTTGCGCTGAGTCTGTTGGAGATGTTCGCAAAGGTAATGATTCTAAAAGCGAATGAGGTTCTTCAAATATTTTCATTTTCTTGTCACTTTGGCCAGCATTAATTACTTGAGTTCCATAGTTAACTGACGCAACACTTACATTGTTATAATTATTGAGAGTGAGACATTGCTTTTCAGTCGATTATATTTTGGGAATTAATATCTTTAATACATCAAACTTTCAATTTTTTTTTTAGTTTTTACCTTGTTGGATACCATTAAATCGACACAGCGGAAAGCAAGCCATAGGCTAGATAAATTAACAATAACTCTGTTGGCGTACAATTCAACACACAAATCACAGAGGTGTGCTTCATTTACTTTTTCTCTCCCAGACAGAAACTAAAGCAAGAATGAGAGTTGTCGCAAACAGCAATCCATGTTTGACACCGATTTTACAGCAGTAATATTTCTGACATGTTAATGATAGGAAAAGTAGATCAGACTCAACTGTTGCCAGTTTGTTTGAGCTGTATTAAATCCTCATTAGCAAGACTTATACAATATATATTAATTTAGTTTGGAGTCTTTACTTATTCTAAGCATATTAGTATGCTAGCAGGCACGTTTGATGATTTTATTTATTTAACAAAGTCTGCTGCCGGACAAGAGCAATGGTGGTTCGAATAGTTAAAGTGATTTCAATAATGCTGATTGTGGTGAGTAAAGAGTAAGGAAGTATGGACAACCAAAATATATCCCAATGAACAATGAACAATGAACAATGAACAATGAATAATGAGCAATGTGTAATATCGTGACTTCGCCATGGCGATTTACTATCACCGCTCATTTTTGTACCTGCTTGTACAAAAGTACAAGATTTTTGAATAGGTGCACGGACCAGCTTATATTACCTAAAAGTCAAATATAAACTAATCGCCGTTCAAAGATGTGCTCTGTCTTTAAAGTAAATACTACACAGATGAAGACCAACCTTTAACTTTTTGTTTAATTCTCTACTTCTTTAGTTTTTGAAGCCATGATTCTCACAGTAAACACCTTATACTCACCATGCCAAAAATAAATTCCCAGACTGGACCACGTCATAACTAAAATTCCTGATGACCTCACACACGCAAAATATTTGTCTATAAAGACAGGGGCCTTGGGCGCGTATTGTTGTTTCCGTTTCCTTACTTCTCTTTCCGTTACCATTTCACTTTCTCAAGGACATGTCAAGGTAAGCAAATTTTCACTTCATCCACTCATAGTTTCGTCAACTATGGCTCCGCCTTTACTATGGACGGACTTTTAATGATGGACGGATGTGTTTTATTATGTTTTTAAACCATCAAACTAACGTGTCATTCAAATGTAGTGAACACATGATGGTGTCAAAAAAAATTTGAAACCAAAAACCGTTTACTCTACATGCTACTGGTGACCATTCAAATGACCTGTCTAAAAGCGCTAGCAAATGCGTGATGTCTAATGACCATCTCAGTCAAACATGGAAATGAACCTCATTTCAACCTCCTGGCTCATTTCCAAGCCTGACACGGTTGTCTCAAACTCTGGAAGCTGTTCTCATGTAGCTATCCACAAGAACCCTACTATTTGTGATATTGTCTTCAGCAATTCACAGATTGAGTATCAATTATACAAGGCAGCCGCAAGACTCATTCCCTATGGACCAAGGAAGTCGGAAATCCAGAAGCCAATAGTACAGATGAAACTCAAATAATAAAATAAATCAAGCATACTCTACAAGCAGAGATTACCTTTAGTCCAAAAGTCCAAATTGATAGTCAAGCATCTTCCATTCCAGAAAATATCTGAATCAAAGGATTTCATATTAAGGATAAGCAAGATATCCCCATGTACCAAATGTCAACAGTAGTCAAGAAGATAGCTTCCATAGTCTTTCAATTGATCCACTCCTCATCAATACTGCCATATTCCTGGTTATTATCAGGATACTATTATATCCATGCCTACTACATTTCATAATCTCTTGATACAATCCAACCAAGAGTGTATTCTTTCTGGTGAAAGAATCCTTGGTTACAACCGTAAGTTTCCATTGTAAACAGTTTATATTATCGGCGGTCAATTACAACAGCTATATGGTTATTGATTGAAATATGCCGCTCACCAAATGGCAAATAGAAAACCGAGGGGCACCTTCTGTTCTTGACAATAAATCACTCCACGGTCTGCTGGGCTACTCGATCGAGGTGACCTTATTCCGATGGCCTGCTCCTAGACGTCAAGAGTTTCTGAGCTCCCATTCACGGCGGTCAAGGCTGGTCATGATGCGCTCTGTTGGTTCCGCTGGTCGCCTCTCTTTATCAAACCAACTGTCTGGAATTCCGGTGGACTCAAGAACGTGGATGTGATTCGGTTGTGCTGGTTTCCGTTGCCAGTGGGATAGGGTGGCCGACCGGTCGTTTTTCGGCCGGTGAATCACACTCCATGGTCTTGGTCTGCTAGGCTACTCGGTCGATGTGATCATGTTCCAATTGCCTGCTCCTAAACATCAAGAGTTTCTGAGCTACCATTTACGGCGGTCAAGGCTGGTCAAGATGCCGTCTGTTGGTTCTGACGTCTGCCTGCCTTTATCACACCAACTGTCTGGAATCCTGGTGAACTCATGGCCATGGATTGTGGTTCGGTTTGTACTGGTTTCCGTTGCCAGTTAGAAATGGCGGGCGTTTTTTATAAATCAGTCGTAAGGACTTTGTGTTAAACTGTTTTGTATTTCAAATATTTTTAAAATACTATTATTTTATTATACATTCTCCCTATTCTAGTTATTAATGTTTTTAATACATATTTATTTTGAATAAGTATCTAATTAAAGTGAATAAAAATTATTTCTTTTCATTGTCAAACTGTACATTTTATAAACGATCCTGAACAATATACTTGTGGTCTTGATACATTTGAAAATTAGTTGGGAAATCTTGTACGTTTAAACACTTTGGAATGAATATAAACTTGGTTGTATACTTTATATTTATACATATTTCAAGAAATTATCTTTACATTAATCAATAACTAAAATATATTGAATCAATATGAAAAGTTATTATGTACAAATTTCGGGATCTCTGTATTTATAAAATTGATACGGGTTGCAAACTTTATTGTAAAATAAAAATCAACTATAGAATATGTTAGGTATAGGTTATAGGAAAAATAGATAGAAAACATATCGAAAGTATGTTCGTTGGTTTAGAGAATTATATAGATAAAAGCTTAGAAAGTTGGAGGAGAAAGAGAAAATGATAAGACCCTAAAATGGCCTTATTGTACTTGGGTGGTTACATTTGAATTTAAATAGTGGAACCGAAATAGTGAATAGAAGCATTTAGCAAAAATTGACGCAACCATTTCAAAATATTTACACCCAGTTTCATATTTAATGCATTGTTGCTACTTGAGGTTGAGATAATTTGGGAATTTTTTTAGACAAAATCATAGTATCAATCGAGACTCTTCATTTAATTCAATAGAAATTGACTTTATTCATTATAACCCTGAAAAAGGATCGCTCTTAGGCTTTGATGACAGTGCTATTGAGCAAGATGATAATACAGCTATCGAAGATTGCAACCTTGAATGCTTAGTGTTCTTGACACAATTCCTAAATCTTATTCAGCAGCAATGGAGGTTACAGACAATTAGGTTAAAAATATTCAGCAAGTTCCTATTACTTCTACTAGAAAGTATAAGAGATACGGACAATATCAAATGGAAAGGCTTATTTAAATAATCCAACAAGGGCTGTCAGTAACACAGGCAGCAGAGTAATCCGATATACCTCGTAGTAACATTTGCAAACTACTTGGCAAATTCAATAATAGCAATGAAACACTGTTTCCTGGACATACACTAAATCAATCAACCTGAAGCAAATCTATTGTTTTATCGACACTTGCCCTTTTGTATAGGTATGTTTGACAATAACCCATTTATTGTTCTTGAAGAAGCAAGGCAAAGGTTTTGTAAACATTTTAAAGGTCTCAAGTGTATCTTTCTTGGCTATGCAAACATATCTGTGAAAAGTGTGTCTTTGTTGATAAGCAGCTTTCACTCTCACTTTATAAGAAACTGTAGTTGGTCAAAATTTGGTGATCCCACAGTTGTAAAAGTAGATGTACAAAAGAGAGTGACTAGAAAAGTAATGTTGGTGTCCCTTTGGTACAATTTGTTTTTCATAAAGTCACCCCCCTTTTTTTTAAAAAAAAAAAAGGATGCAGCAAAAATTGACAAGGAGTTTCCTGGACCATCCTCATCTAAGAAAAGAAAACTTGTGATACTCAAGAAAGACGCAGCAACCTATAGTTAAATTCATAGAATTAATATGTTTATTCTGGGAAAACATGAACAAAACAGATACTCTCAATCCCTATAACAAAAGCCTGCAAAGAAGTTGCTATTAGTAATTGCCAAGGTTGGATAAGATATAATGTATCTCAAACTGAGTTGTAGAGATTATAAGAATTATCCCAAGTTAAACTCTGACGTTTGCCGAGTTATATTTTACCAAGTTTTGTCATTGTGGTATAATAAACCAGATATTACTGTATTTCTTAGATTTGAATAGTTTCAAAGGGCATAAAGTACACTCTATTGCCATATAATAAGAATATAAACACGATATTTTAATGAACCTTTATTTAAAAAGTATTATACTTTCTGTAGATATTTGTGTAAAATGATTATGAGTTCAAAGATAATTTTACACAAATGTCAATGGAATCTTTACAATTAAATCAAAACATAAAACATCTTTGGCATTAAAGACTTTATTCAACCATAGACATGTAGAAAATGTGAGTCTCTACAAGATGTATCCTTTTCTATAATGTCTCTACAATAACCTTGTATTCTTGCTATGTCGCTTGACTTTAATAGAATAACTCTCAGATGTTTAGCGTTCCCAATTGCATTTCCTTTGGAAATTATAGCTGAGCCTTTGATTCTTTTACTCTACACTATATTTGTATTTATATCCAGGTCTGTAGTACCTCTTGACAAAATGTTGGCTTTCGGACCAATTGGTCTTTTACTAGAATAAAAAGCATTTTCCTGTTGGTCTTGGTATATTTTTGGCAGCCTTATTATACAGTCTTCTTAAACTCATTGCTGTATCAAGCATGTTATTATTTTCAAAGAGTATGCGTAAGTTTGTTCTATCAATGTCTTTAAAAGATACGGATCAATCACAAAAAATAATAAAATCGTCCAAATTTGAGCTCCAAAAAAAATGAATGTGGATGTACCTGTTTTTCGCATCCCTCGCTGGGGTATGTCGGGATTTCAATCAACAAAAACAAGCGACATGGTCCTTAGTGGCTTGTGTGCCTTTCAAAAGAAAGATGAGCCTAGTGAGAAACAACGCTCTACTAAACACCATGTTGCCTGTCTGCAGACGTTCAATTGTCCAGGCCTGTTCCATCAGACCCTCATTTGCAGTCCAACAACGATGGGAGTCAAGTGCTTCGTCCGTTCCTCCTGTTGAACCCAAAGCTTCCGCGACTGATCAATTGGATGGCATCCTCAATATTTTGGAACGTTCAAAGATGCAGGAAACCAAAAATACAGACGGCAATACCAATGCATCTGCAGAATCAGGTCAAGCAAATGAGGGCAAGACTTCGGATAATGCTTTTGACCTGAGCTTCATAAACTCTTCCTTGTCAAGAATCGCACAGGCACCCTGTCAACTCCACATCAATGCCGCCTTCAACAACACTATCCTGACACTCACACGTCCCAACGGTTCTCCCCTGGTAAACACATCGGGTGGAACTGCAGGATTCAAAAAGGCTCAGCGTAGTGGTTATGAAGCTGCTCACCAGGCTGCTCTCCAATTGCTTGACAAGGTCCAGGCAAAGAACCTCAATATTACAAACGTCCACATTGTTCTCAAGGGATTTGGACCTGGACGTGATGCTGCTTACAAGGCACTTGTCACAGGTTCTCAGTGGAATATCAGACGTATCACAGACGCAACTCCTGTTCCATTTGGCGGCTGCAGACCCAAGAAAGCTAGACGTCTTTAATCTATGGTGTATGTGTGTGTGTGTGTAGAATGAATAAATGTTTAGAAAGAAGCTGGTTCTTTTCAGAGAGTGTATGTGTATGTGTGTATTTTTTTGGTTTATTGGGCGGAGGAAAATGTACAGTCAGTTTCATGGCATGTCATGTAAAAAATAAGAAGAAGAGAAGGAATGTATGCTTTTTTTTTGCTCTACTTTTGTTTTAAGGAGGTGCTGTACCGGGTGCACCCATGCCTTCAAACAATACAGGTGCCTTTTCACTCTTGTAGAAACATTGCAGAGAAAATTGCTTAGCATCATGATCCCAATGTGTCCAAAACTTTCCGGGCGCACGGTCAATTTCTTTACTTTGGACCTTGAAAGCAATTGTTTCGTAGGGTTCGGCAGCTATCAGCAAATACTGATAGGCTTTGTTGGGTGCTTCGACTTTTTGTTCGTATGCTGACATGAATCGATGGCGAGGAATCACTCCAGGAGCAATCTGGGGATACTGCACCTGGAATAGCAAGCCTAGTTGACGCGTCACTGGATCACGCACCTTGGTTACGCGATAACCAGGTCTGCCAATCTTGATGATGTTGCGATTAGGGACAACCAAGGGCTTGGCTGGGCCAATTGCAGGTTGTGCAATAGCAGAATCACGAGCTTCCTTGGATGCACGTCTGGCAAGATTGGTTTGATGCTTCTTTCCCTGAGTGTGTGCAAGATATGATCCTTCACTGGTGTGCAGGGTCAAACAGAGCTTGCACTCGTATGAGCCCAGATGGTTCTTCATAAAGTAAGGATCCTTGGAGATGTCGATCGTCTCCAGCGCAAGTTTGCGCAGACGTTCTCTTCTGTCGACATTTGACTCTGACCAGCTCGCCACACCTCCACTTCTGCTTTTACTGCCCACTCGGTTTTGGAAATCCATGATGAGATGCTCAGAAGGAAGAAAAATAATGGAAGTTGCAGTTGGTATTGTGTGACTTGGTTTTTAGTAGGGCGGGGTAAATGATTTAATGATCAATTAAGCTTTCTTTTTGTTACAAATCTTATGAATAGAGGATCATCTTGTATAGGCAATATTTATTACAATTGCAAAGACAACTTCCAGCATAACTTCTGTTGCAATCAATACACCATTTGCTTCCACGAGCTGAGAAAAATGCAAGGGCATGTCCTTTAGAATGTCGATTTTATCGTTATCTTCCCCTTTGAAAATTGGAGTATGAGAACAAGTATAACCATAATGCATTAACTTACATGCTTTTGAAGGATCCATTTCGAGACTGATATCAGGAACCACCAATTCACACACATTGACTCCGAGATCATTGCGATTGGACTCCTTGGTCAAAAGCTTCCATGAAAAGATCAACTCTGGATCATCATCTCTGTACGATAATTAGACAGATATCATTAGAACAATCCAAGTTACCTTGGTCCGATAAACTTTAGCTGGTCAACACCAAGCTCTTCAAGCGTAATAGGCCCATTAGACATCTTTTCCTTGAGCTTATCGAAAAACTTGGTCCTTTCGTTTTCCAATTCCCCATAGTGCACCAGCAACCGGAAAAATGAGAGCACATCGCCTTCATCCTTGACCCTAGCCAAAATGTTATTCATATTGATTTGACTACTCTGACTTACTGCTGGAGTACACTCCCAATGTTGACCTGTGTCTCGATTGCCAAGTCAAATGAAAAGTTGTCGACTACTAGATCTGGCTCATAGACATCAAAAGACACACTGAACCACTGGTCATACGTCGTGCCTTTTAATCTACACTGTCTTATGTCGCCTAAACCAAGTATCACTAAGTACAAACCAGAAGAATGCTAATCTGGTCAATTACCTGAGCCATCTGGATTATGGATAAGAACATTGTTGGTTTCTTTGAATTGAAGATGAGTGAATTCAGTTTGCTTTTGAACCTATCCAGATAACCATAAAACCGAGCTGTATGTACCATTCGAGCCTTTTGTTTGTCTTTACCTCTGGATTCTGCAATGCCTTTTCGCGCAACTCTGCGTGAGGAGACACAAAGTCACTGCCAGACATATCTCCAGGATTTGTTGGCAATGGTGCCCCACCTATATGGAGCATATATTCACTAGAATGATAGCGAGTTGATATGAGGAGAGTCTGATATAGATCCATATCTTACAATACAACATCTTCATCCACCGGTTCCTCTGCATCTTCTTCCACGGCCTTTGCTCGCTCTTCAGGTGTCATTTTTGACAGCGAGGATTCTTTGATCCGTCGTGCCTTTTGTTGTTCTAGTTCTTTTTCAAGTGTTTCCACCTTTTCATTCATTCGTTTTAATTGAAGTTTTAGTTCGTGTTTCTCTGCTTCCAGGGGATTGGCATTTTCTGGCCAAGTGTTCAAATAGAATTGAGCCTAATGATCAATGTCAGAATAGAATGCGCACAGGAAAAAAAAAACAAAAAAGAGGAATCTACGCACAATATCATCTCTGATCTGTTCTTCAGTAGCAACTTGTTGTGCTTCCAATAGTCTTTGTTGGAATCTTGCATTAGATGTTCTGAAATCAAAGATTGGTTCTTCTGGATCGCTTGATGATGTTGGCATGTAGTCTTTACTGGCAATTTATTCCTGCGCATACTTTTATAAAGCCAAATGTAAAAGTCACAATGATATAATGATATAAATATATATAAATATATATAAATATATATAAAAGAGGGCAATTCTAGTGCCATTGTTTTTATAGCTCAAGTAACCAAAGAGCCTGCTGTTTACAAGTAAAATATTTCCAAGACTTTATATTCATCGATCTACACTTTTGCCATTTGCATGATGGTTTACTCGGAATATCTGCAAAGAAAACCTTGGTGTAATTTAAATCCGGGTTTTATGGACAAGGTGAGAATTGGGACTGGATCATTGTAGGGTCCCAAAGGTAGTAATTCTCCTAAATATATATATATACATATATACAATTTGATGGTATATCTTGTAAATGTGTGTATGATAGAGTGAGACTATAAATTGAGAGTGGTATTATTATTTTTTAGCTTGCGCAGAAATCATATAGAATCATACATCACTTTCTTTTTTATGCCGCAGGGAACACAGACTGTAGAATAGTAAAAATATAGATTTCTTAGAGTAAAGAGCAATATATTTAATCTAGTTGGGAACAGCACAAGAGATTATCTTGGATCTTGTACCGTTTGGAAAATGCTTATCTTTTGGCTATAATTGGCACAGTAACAAAGTACCCTGCTCTGAACCTACTTTAATTCAGTGGCTTTTTTTTATACGGGGTTAGGAAAAATAATTATTATATTTAGGCGCCGGCAAGCGGAATTAGAAACACTGTAATCCATGCATTGTTTTCAACCTTTCAAAAAGCACTTGTCTGTTCAATATTCATTCCAGTAACATACTTATTATTATTATTATTAAACAGAGTTTATAGTAATTCAATTTAAAGCAATCTTTGGCATTAAGAGAGCTTAAATTGAGTACTGGACAGAACCTGCCATGTTGCGCATCGTTGAAGAAACTGCTCTCTTTTTTTTTTGGAAAAGAATGTCTAGTAATGTCTAGAGTGAGATTACCGTGGCCTGGAATGAGACCAATGTTAATGACAAGTAGATAATTGTACTTTTTTTTGTCTAGGAAAAATAAATTAAAAAAAAGCGAAATATGAGATGAACTGGCTCATGCCAATAGCCCAAGGAAATAACGGGTCTGGTGAGTACGGTTAGCTAGCCATACTTGAGGGTCATGGGAAAGCAGGACTCTTGGATAATACTTTAAGCCTTCTTTAATAGTAATCTGACAAGTAAAAAGGGTGTATATATATATATATAGCGTGGGATAACATATCTTATGAATTTATGGTCTCTAATGACCCAAAACTCATACCCAATTCTTCCCAAAAGTCCCATAACCTATAGTACCTAATAAAAACTATTATTGTCTCTATTGATAATGTATGCTTGTTATTTGCCAATAGACGCCTCGAATGCTTGTATGGAGGACATCTTAAAGACCTATACAGATTCCATTGCTACACATTTCAATAGGCGTCTAAACAATAAATATTTTTCTCCTGCTCTTTTAAATTCACAGGCTTATCTGACAAATGAGATATTCGTTAGCCAATCACATTAAATCTCAGCATATGAAAGTGAGTATGGCAGGACATCCGTGTGGATGCGTAAAGAAGATTGCTAGTACAATGAAGAAATTCTCAATGAGACTGACGCAATCTAAGCTTGTATTCAAAAAAATTGCCATGTGTCTTTACCTATAAATCTGTAACAAGACACAGAAACTGTTTACGTCCATTGATCATCTAGTGTATCCACCTTGAATCTCTTTATTCTGGTCTTTGTACCTTGATTTATTAGCCCTTTTGCCAAATCAGAAGCCTTTTTGTTTCTCGAGAATAAAAATAAAATCAAGCGAAAAAGAAAAGTCACTCGCTCTCTTGCTCTTTTACCCACTCTCCGTCAGACACCGAACCTATATATATCTATATAGAAATATAGAAATATAAATACATAATTATCCTGTCTGTCCCAGTTTCCTCTCTTTTCCCTTTGCATCTCTTTATCAGACAATCGAAACTGCCGTAACAATCAGTTTAGAAAACTAGTTTGATTCCAATGACCACCAATTCGAATGCCAAGTGGAGACATTTCATGTGAGCAAAAAAAACAAAAAAAAAACAAACCCAAATCGCAGTTTACCTTGATAAACAGATACAGTCAATAAGGAATCGCATAATAATCCAAGTTCTGTTAGCCAGACGCACGAAAACTCTAAACATGCTGTAGCAGGTGCATTGGCAGGTCTTGCAAGTGCATTTGTCACATGTCCCTTGGATGTCGTAAAGACACGTCTTCAGAATCAAGGAAAGGCACGACCTGGTCAAGTAGTTTATCGTGGAACACTTGGTGAGGATCCAACTACTCTTAAACATAAAGACGGTGCACCAACCCTTTCTTGTGAGTCTAGGTACGCTTTCCAGAATATGGAAAGATGAAGGAATTCGTGGCCTTTACAGAGGATTAGGCCCGACCATATTCGGGTATTTGCCCACCTGGGCCATCTACTTTACAGTTTATGATTATTGCAAGAATGCATGGGCATCAGGTAATGGTAAGTGTGGCCACAGTGGAGTAGAATGGGTCAACCAAGCCTTTAACAATAATTGTGTAGGACAACACGACAAGGATTGGGTAGTTCATATCACATCAGCCATGACAGCAGGAGCAGCATCTACTACACTCACAAACCCTTTGTGGGTTATCAAGACACGGTTCATGGTAAGTTGAGGATCGAAAATATAAATTCAATTTAAAAAAAAACGGGAACTGACGGGAAACAGACACAAAATAGTCTGACAGACTACCGGTATAAAAATACGCTCGATGCCTTTATTACTATTGCAAGACAAGAAGGGATCCGTGGGTTTTATAAGGGGCTGGGCCCATCACTGATTGGTGTCAGCCATGTAGCATTGCAATTTCCAATGTATGAGAAACTCAAGTATCTGCTTCGTAAGTATTATAATATGAGTAAATCAAGTCAGGTTGATTAACATCATAAATAGAGACGGATACTGACATTCCGTCTGGATCGGCTGCTATTCTCATGGCCTCTTCGGTGTCAAAGATGGCCGCGAGTATGGCTACATACCCTCATGAAGTATGTTCAAATCTTAAAAGCCATGCCCCCAAAAAAAAACTCACCTCTTCAATAGGTGATACGAACACGGCTGCAGAATCAGGCACGGAAGCCGTTTAAATACCATGGTATACTACATGCCATTAAAGTAATTAGTGTAGAAGAAGGTTTTCGTGGATTTTACAAGGGGATGCCGACCAATCTGCTGCGCACGGTCCCATCCTCTGCCATCACAATTCTTACCTACGAAGTCATTGTCCAAAAGATTGATGAATTCAAGAACTCATGAGACATTATTTTCTGTCAATCTTTATCAAAGAATAAAAAAAGAGACGTGTACATATGTTGAACTTCTAAACTCCAAAGATATATGATCAATAACTTGTGCTTATAATTATCTATTTTCTGGACCATATTGAAAGCTCCATGGTTTTCAAGATATCAAATCCAGGCAGTACTTGGAACTAAAGCACTTTTACTTGGTATGAAAAAAAAGGTACTGGCTGGACAGGGAGTGTGGATGTGGTACAAATAAAAACATTAACCAACTATTATAATGGCAAGTATAAAAACTAAATTTATTTAACAATATATAATTTACTATGTGCAATATTCACTGCTATTCATAACAAAGCTTTATTATAATACCTTTGGGACATTGATATATATATATTCATCCTATTCTCGAGGAATTGCCATTTTTTTTCTGGATTAAACTATTCAATAGTTTACATTCTTCAAAATACCCCATTTCAAAATGCCATTTATTGAGTTTTATTCAAAGTGGGTCCCAGACTCTCCCCATCCAAAAATAAATACAAAATATAAAATATAAAATAGTTGTATTCTCTTGTTCGTATTTTACACCCTATTTCTAGGCAATTGACCACAAGAGATGTTTGAAAGTGCAAATATTATAACGATTCTCCATGCCTCCAAAACTCCCGAGTCAAAAAGTGGTTAATTAGAAGCATGGATACAAACAATCAAGATGGCAAAACATGATTTATATTATTAAGAATATTATTACTAAGTAGGTATAAGACAAGAAAATAAGCTATGTAAAAAGAGGTAATTATAGAATGAGTATAGGATAGCCACAAATGGGCTGAAATATGGGGTCGGTTGTTTAGACCTGTCCCTTTTCAACCTCGTAATCAGTAGTAGCTTGGGCCTTATTATTGACTGCAGAAACTTGGCCATCTTTGCGACCAATGGCATCATCTTCAACATCAGTCTTATCCAGCTTGTGGTGAGCAATATAGAACAGAACGGTAGTAATGCCACATGCGCCACCGATACCGGCGTACATCCAGGTGAGCTTAGGATCGACTGCAACAGATACAAGGGCAAATCCGAGAAGAGAAGCAATACAGTTGGTAAAGAGGAAAAGAGCCATGACAATGGACTTCATAGACTGGGGTGCCTTTTTATATGCATACTCAAGACCAGTAATGGAGGCAAAGATCTCGGAAAATGCAATCAGGACATACGAGGGAATCTGGTAACCAGCAGAGATGTCTCTCTTGACTCCGAGAATATCACCTCCAGAGAAGGGTGCCTTGTAGATCATGGACTGGATACCGGAAGTGTAGGCCATGCCTGCAGCAGCAAAGAAGAAACCACAGGTGATACGCATAATAGGGCGCATTGGGATGCCTATGCGACGGAGGAAAGGATAAACAAATCTGTCCATGATAGGAATCATGATGATAAGGACAAGAGGATCAATGTTCTGCATAATATCGTTGGGCACATTTCCGGTCCACATAGTACTGGCCTGGGAGATCAAGTTGTTGGAAATCTGGGTTTGGCACAACCAGTAGATAGGGTACCAGCAGAAAATAGTACAGGCTTTGAGAGCACGCTTCAACTCATCAACAAAGATATCGTCCCAGGTAATAGAAGAAGCAAGTTCTGGATGGGTAATGGCAAGAGCAGAGGGCTTGCAGGCATCGAAACCTCCAGGAACTTTCCATCTGAGAGAGATAAGCTTGCCAGCTTCCAAAAAGACCGAACCACGAGGAGGGTTCTGGACGTACATCTTACGACCAAAGAGAACAACACCAATACAAGGAACAATCATGAGGGTTGGGAGCAAGTAAGCGGGCCAGAAACCAATGTTCTTTTCGAGTTCAGTAGTAGCAATGGAAGAGAGAGAACCGACATTGATACCCCAGTAGAACATGTTAAAGATGGTCTGGTATGTTGCCTGAGGACTGACAATGACACGACGGCCGTTCTTTAGGGTCTTTACAAAAGGTTCTCTGCTTCTGTACTGCTCAGCAACCAAAGGAGAGACGTTTGATTTGATACCACCGGTACCCAGACCAATGATAACCATTCCGACAACGAAACCAGGGAAAGCAGCACCGCTTTCCATAGCAGCAGGGATAGAAGTGAGGGTTATGATCAAGAGACCGATGAAGTAGAGTATAGAGAAGAGGAGGATTGTGCGGTACTTTCCAAGGTACTGATCAGCAATAATGGCACCAAGGATGGGAGTAACGTAACACCAGAACTGGAAAAAGGTGGTAAGGGCAGTGGCAGTTTGATGGCCACGGTTCAAAGCACCAGGTTGTTCTGCAGGGTCTATGGTGGGTTGGGTTAGAAGGGCTAGAGATAGGCTGATTATACTTACATGATGGGGGATTAGGATACTGGACGTAGTTCTGGAATGGACCAGTGAGACCATAGTAGGTAAATCTTTCGCAGAATTCAATCATGATAACAAGAAAGGCAGCGATTGGGATGGAGTCGGATACCTCTGGTAGGGTCTTCCATTCTTCTTCAGTGGGTACTGGGCCATGAGGTTCTTCGCCATGGATAGATTCCTGGTGAACAGACTGGATGTCCTTGATGTCTTCTAGTTTTTCAGACATGATTTAAATGAATAGCGAAAAAGCAGAATTGTTGAAGCTCTTATAAAAGAATCTTGAATTAAGATTTTCAAACCAAGATCAAGTTGTGCAAATGTCCAGAAAAGTTAGGACATACAAAACTTTTATCAAGTGGTTTTATGGAATCAGGAACCTACAAAGCTTAGCATGTATTCAAGTGTAACATAATGTCGGACGAATGATTGACAGCGTCCAGGTCAAGATGCCTCTAGTTTGTTTTGTTTTTTAAAATATATATAAAGATTTCCAAAACTCTTTAGCTGCTAAATGGTGCTATATTTTATTGGTGTTCCTATTTCTGCTAAACTGTACTTTTACTGGTTCTCTCTAGTCTAGCAACCAAACAGACTAGATCTGACCTGATCAATGTTAATGTATAATGGTGATTCCTTGTCTCTGGGTACGAAGCACACCTTCCTATCTTGGTAATATTTGATATAATAGTCCAAGTATCCCACGATCAATAGAATTTAATAAAAATTGCCTCTCTAAAAGCGTCTCGCTCTTACCCACGACATAATCCTGTCTGTAAATAGAATATAATTAAAATGAACCCACATGGCATATTATTTGTCTCGATCACCTTATTCTTACAAGCCAGAATTTAATTATTGTATTTTTTGAGATTTAGGCGCACCAAGACTCTGCTGAGATGCCCAAGAAACACAACTGATCTGTTATCACCTTCTGTCGGTTTGTTCGATACAATGTAGTACCAGAACCTTAATTGTCGTGTCTGAGATCAAGCTAGCCTCAATATTGCTTTGTATTATCCTTGGGATTTATTTGTCAATACTTCATTTACTTTTTTGTTTTTGTTTTGTTTTTGTTTTTTGTTCTTGAATTTCATTTTTTATAAAAAACACTTTGCAAGGCCAAATGAATAATTTCATGATGATCTTGATATTTGATTTGTACTTTCTGAATTACTAATAATAACAAAACAAAAAACTCGCGGTCTGTTTGATACAAAATCTACTCTAGTACAACGTACAAATCTGGATTTAAGAGAATGGCCAATCTTATCACATGATCTTCATACGAGTTTGTGAAGGATATGGTCAAGGTCCGAATTTCATAATCCTAGGAACCAAAGAACTTTAAAGGAATGTGTAACTGAATAGAAAGATATAGAGACGTACACGAGAACGATGAGAACCAGAGCTTATCTCTTTTGTGCAAGCGCTGCACAAAGTGGAGATTCAACATTGAGTAAAATATATATGTGGATATATATTTTTGCAGGTCATGTTAACTGGGCACTGCCGTCTCAATGTCCACAAGGTTATTATATTATATTCTTAATTACCAACATTCATTCATAAAGAGACTTTAGAGATCTCAAGAAAACACTATATAGTATATTATACGATATTCATTTTTTTTTTTAAAAAAGGTAAATCTAATCATGATCTTGTAATTAATAATCAATTGGCAAAATATAAAAATCTATTGGACCCAGAAAACTGGCCACCTTTGATCAAAGACATGGGGTATTATACTCATAAAATCAGCTGGTTGGTCTATAGACAAACAGCTTAAGCTGTCGTCTTTATTTCATAGATGTGAATATGTTCAGAATGGTCAAATTGTACTTTTTATCATTTTAGAAACAAATTTTCTGAATATTTCCATTATTCAAATGCTAGTCTGATCAGGGGTCTTGATAGGTTTCTTTCTAGAAGCAGACTCTATTGAATATTTTTTTAGTATATATACACTGATAGGAACAGTTTACTGCATTCAAACTATAAAGTGACGAATGGTTATAAGATATCTCTATTATACAAGGGGAACCAGGATATTACTATAATTTCTATCAGCTACATATATATATAATCAAATGTTTCCGACAGCCCTAGAATAGAAATATATTAGCGGGTAAAGTCTAGGATCTGTAACAAAAGTTTGAGCAACTCAAGGACTATGATACCAAAAAAAAAAAGTTTTGCTCTGACATTGAGGGAGATTTCCAAAAAGAATGGATTTTATAATGTGCTATTTCATTTCGTCTAGTAGATACAAGGCACAATAGAAATTCACAAAAATACAATCCGATTTCCAAAATGCATCTTGGCATTTTGTATTCACAAGACATATCATTCGATTCTCTGGCATCCTCTTGAAAACAAGGGACAAGGGACCTCCCAGAAACGAGAATCTGAGCAGCTTGTACTTGTGTCACGCCACCCCATTCGATATCCCTACAGCCACTCAAGTGTACAGACAAAATGAATTATAGACCAGGGTAGAGCACTGGCGATCATTGATAGACAAAGTCCAAGACACTGGCCAAATATACACAAAAGAAAAACAAGAAGTATCATTAGAATCACAACAGTACTCGCCATTCGAATAAATGCAATATTGTATTTCAGATTCCCACGATATTGATATTTTTGCCCACCCTCTTCTCTTTGGCAAATCACCTTATCAAGCGTAAAATTAAATCCTATCTCCAGAATAATAACAGCCATCTAGATCCAATTACTTGCGGATTCTCGCCTTTACCTTGTCTCTATTCTGCTCATAACCAGAAATGTCCCAAGAGCCATAAAGGTGTCTTTTCAAGACATGTCTTGTTGGTTTTCTTGTGTAATAATAATAAGCTGTTGTCCAAAGACCCCTTTTTTAGGAATAAAAAATGCAAATTCCTTATTGTGGACATTTCTCGGTCAGCATGCGACCCTGACTATTTGAGTACTTTCCAGTCAATTTAAAGACACACACTCTCTCTGGATAACTCCTAATCTAAATTAGCAAGCCATAGGCGGCTTTAATAATGAACATAGTGTTGCTATGATCGGTTTATGGACTCAGTCGACTGCTATGTAGTATATTATACTGCACTACCTTTAGTCATATAGTTTTGTAGATTATATTTGTGCTCTCCTGTTATCTTTTTTTTTCTAATTCCCCAAAGATAAACATGACCTCAGACCCTGCTACATACTCAAGCCACAGACCCTATCGATTCTCAAGATTTGGCAAGTAGATCATTCATTTAAGTATAAACTTTTTTTTATTCTACATACAACAAAAGCCTTTAGCACCAATTGTAAGCTGTTTTTTTTAAGCTGGCCCAAAACATTGTATCTGCTTTGGTACAAGTCATTTGGAAAAATATGAACAATATTTCCCGGGCCATGTAAAATAAATATCTCGATCCAAATGATTGCGCGAAAAGGGAACAATATTAGGATATCTAGAGCACCAGTTACTCTAATATTACACTGTATTTTATATACGCTCTTTTAAGTAATACATCCGCGGTATAGTACTGTTAATCAGTGTATTTATATACACATATTGATTTCCTGCTACCATGATTTAAATGCATCTTAATATTTTTTTATATACAAATTGTTGTTTTTGTCCGTCTTATCTAATATCAAATACTCCTTCAAAAAGGTTGGAATGCAAAGGATATTAATTTTTTTTTAAAAATATATATATATGAATCAGCATTATATCATTCTGATGAATATCTGGACCGTTTTTATTATAAAAATAAAGTAATACAGTGTACAAGAACATACCATACTGACAACCATAATTATATCTATTGAAACTGATCCTAAACAACTAATAGGCACAAACCAGGGAATTGGTAAGGGTAATTAATGAACCAATGCAAGCCATTATAACCTGGGAAAACAATCGATATTACACCACTTGATTTTTTTTAAATCCCTTGGATGTGTATACGATTTACCCTTTTGATTAGATCAGATTTATTTCTAAAAATAAAGCACTTGGTTATACCCAAGGCACTATAGATTATAGAAGAGGTAATTAAATATTCCTTTAGTTGATATGCTGGTGTCAATACAATGCTTTGAAAAATATAAGGGTCTTTTTTTTAAAAAAATATATATACATATTCAAAACTCTGGTTGACAAAATAAACATGATACAAATCTTTACATAAATGGTACCAATTTTGATGTTTTTATTCTTTATAAAGGCACGCTTTAGTATATTTTCATTAATAAGCAAGAACATCTAAATATTCACCCGAGAATTCACTCCAAAACATGAACCGCTGCATTTTTAGCTTGGATCTGGATCCCTTTGAATATTTATTACAAAAAGTTGTACTTTTTTATAGTATTTTCTCATTATAAGAATCAACAATCAGCAATAATCAAAGCTTCTTCATGGCAATGTAAAGCAACTCTATAATAGAGTTTTATTGTTATGGACATAAATGCCAATTAACATTTGCCTCTGAAACTTTTTATTTCTATACTCTACTTGTCCTATAGCTTGAATATTTTTCTATTCTCTTATTCACTCAATCAATGTTAAACTACAAGAAACAATCTTCAAGAGTATAAAACACTTTTGGCCAAACATTTAAACTAAACTATACGTTTTACTCTTGAGTATTATCTATACATGTAATATTTGATTACTAATATCGCGTTTAACAAGCAAGTATTAATCATGTTGTATAATTTCAAGTAAAACGTTATTATCATTATCATTATCCTTATCCTTATTATTCACCTAATACCATTTCACTTGAAACTTAAAGTTATTTTCTTTAAAGCGCATGGTACTAGCGAGTTTTTACAGCTTGCCGCAATCAACTTTTTTAGTTTATCAAGAGTCTTTTATGGATAGTCTGAATGATATCGGTGCAAATACCCTAAATGGCTACTTTCTCTTAATATTTTTATTGCTTTTTTTTTTTAAAAAAAATCATGAATGATTGTATTATTTCAGTACTTTGTGGCAATCTCCCAAGAGCACAGAACCGCATTGGCCAATTATTCAGCAAGATCAATGCTGGTAGAATGGTCTATTGTCCTTGGTTTATGCTGTGTCTTCAACTCCCTCTCCACTTCACCTCTTCCGCCTGGTCTCTCCTCTCTTTTCTCCGTGGGCATTTTGAACAAACGCCCTCTGGGCAAAGCATCCACAGGAGCCTTGCGCCGGCATCTCCGTCCATCCCCTCTCTCCTGCTCGTTGGCGTCTTTTTCGGTTCCTGGTTATCTCACACCATTGCCGCACATTGTTGTAAAAGTTGTTATGGAAGCGGACTCTTACCCGACTAGCCATTCACACCATCATGTCTCGTAAAGTTTTCGACCCTGTGTGCTTGGTGTGCTTGGTGTGCTCCAGCGCCACTGAAGACCAAGACCAAGACCATTTCCTCTTCTTCTGTCCTAAGAAACACCAGGTGGGGAACATAGTCCTCTCTCGTTTCTACCGGAGCTGGACTATTGATGATGTTAGGTAGATGCTGACATCCTGTCCACTCCCCTGTGTTTCTCCCATTTGGGATGCCCATATTATGCTGGTGGTTATAATAACCAAGGCAATTTGGAATGCCCATCGGAAGTTTGTCTTTGACAATCAGCCTTTTCTTCCTGGAGTAGTGGCTATGAAGGCCTCCAGTACTATAGAGAAACAGAGAGATATACTAGCTCAAGGATTTTTCTTTTCTTTTCTTTACCACCTTATATTGTCAAATTTTATCTCTATATCTTTCATCCAAGTCCATTTTAATGGCAATCTAGACGCCATACGTCCTGCGTGGCAGCAGATCAATAAGATATTAAAATAAAAATATTACTAGATATATTTTATATATATATTAGCCATTCTCTGGTCATGTAAAGTCTTTTTTTGTTCATATCAGGTTTTGATAAAAGACAAAAAAAAAGTGTATTAAAAAGTAACTTACAGCAATAATAATTTTGGACAGAAAACTGTTTGTAAATAGACAATTCGGCCAAAGTTAATCTTTGGCGTAGTATTCTCAAGTTTATCAAAGAATTCTTTTAATCTACTTTGAAGAGTCGTTTATATCTCTCTAAATATCCCACAATAATATAGTACCCTATATTATAGTTCTCTTGTCAAAACAACCCAATAAACCAAGTATTTTTTTTCATCTTTGCCTTGGAAAATCTACCCTTTTGTTTTAAATCGTATTTGGACAAGGACGTAATAAGTTCAGCATTTATTAGACACAATTTTATTCTTTTTAGGAATATCCATGTAATTATCAAGGATATTTTGCTAGTAATGCTGGATCTAGTGGTGTAATTAGTATTTAATTTGCAAGGTGTCGAGTCGTAAAAGATTGTATGATTTGTTTATTGATTTATTGGACCAGAACTCAATAGGTATACATATAGCCGATATTAATCTTGAGAATATGCCTTTGGGATGCTGAACCATTTTATGCGAGACCCTGTTAGTCGGTACCTTTTAAGCTTAAAATTGGTCGTATAAAAGGATTATTTTAAATAGATGTTTGTATTCAATATATCTTTTAGCCATACGTCCCTTTATAAATTGCCAAAGATATATGCTCATATTCACAATCAAACCTTTTTTTTTAAATAAAAATATTGGTTGAATCAATGGTATATAAATGGCCTTTTGGTCAATCAATAAAAGTATCAATCAAACAGGATAATTAAAGAGGAACTATATTGTATATTTGGTTTAAAACCAAAAGAATGTTTTTCTTTTTTGAATAAATAATAAATTATTGTATGAGCCCAAGAAGGAGTATCTGTCAAGACAGAAACGTCAATATAAACCATGATTGAATGACAATTTTTTTTCTTTGAACAAAAAAAAGAATGGTCTGTTTAAAATTAGTGGTAGAGATCATAAACTAGTCAATTAAACAAACACTTTCATAATGACTACCATGAGTTGGCATTCAGGTCAAGTTGTTAAATATCAATAATTGAATATTTTCATTGAACCAAGTGCAGATGATTTCTTCGAGTCTATCTGTCTTTGAGACACAATATATCAGTATCAAACATGACATAAATAAATAAAGAATACTCCAGGGCAAGAGGGGAAATATTGACTATCAAGGGTTGACCTATTGTATTCAGTCTGGCATATCCAATTGATCAACTGTATACCGAGTGCCGATTGACATAATTGTGGATCAAAAGGCAATTATCTCCTATTTCTTTATACCAAGAGACTATAAACATTATTAAAGGGTTAAAAGGCAAATGTTTATAATTTACACTCCAATATTGCGATTTAATGAGCGGTGAATTTTCATTCAATAAAAAACAAGAGTTTGTTAGCTATAGCTTATTAAGGATTAATAATATATATTGGTAACTTGTATTTAATGTGGTCCTCCGTGCCTTTACACCATCAGCTTTAACAAACAACACACACTTGAACCAATAGATCCATGATTTATTTATTTATTGGATAATGTACAGAATATATATATATATATTAAGATATAAAAGACTGTATTTAATGACAGTAAGGAGCCCTTGTTCTTGCACCCCTTTCTTGCCCCGACTTTGCTATTTTTAACTAGACATGTATCATGGCTTGAATCATACTGCCTCAAAGAAGCACCGGAAGAAATTTGTGGAAAGATATTGAGATATATATATATGTATATGTAAAGACAAACCAAAACTGAAACCGATAGATGTACCAAGCCACTTGACCTTAAATATTTGCCATAGCACCCTTCCCTTCCGTGTTACCCTTTTCTTTCTTTTTCCTCTTCTTCTTTTTCGATTTTCCTAATGTCCTACATTAATACCAAGAAACAAGAAGAGCTGGCAGCCCAGTGAGTCAAGACGACAAGAAAACAAAAAAGCCAACTTGGACTTACAAGATCTCAAATACTTTAGAAAACTCAAGAACTTGCTTGCATTACCCGAGAACAAGAAGTGTTTCGATTGTCCGACCAAAGTAAAATAATAATAATAATAATAATGAAAGGATGATCATAATGACCCTCATCAATTGACATCATAATCTACCCTTACTATCTTTATCAGAGTCCATTTTTTGTCAATGTCAGCATACAGACGTTTGTATGCACACGATGTTCAGGACTAGTGTAAGTAGATGATCTACATTTAGTAGATTACGAAATCACAAGATTCTTAAAAGACAAATCAGTCGTGAGGTTGGTCATCGTGTAAAGTCTATATCGGCAAGCAAGTTCTCTGGACCAGAGATCCTTTCGCTTCAGCATGGTGGTAATGGGATAGCCCATAGAATCTGGCTTAGCAAGTACAAAATGGCCAATTCAGCAGAAGCCGAATCAGATAACGATG
The DNA here is from genome assembly GCA_022702545.1 of Phycomyces nitens. Lineage (NCBI taxonomy): Eukaryota > Fungi > Mucoromycota > Mucoromycetes > Mucorales > Phycomycetaceae > Phycomyces > Phycomyces nitens. The sequence goes on from JAHRBC010000001.1 coordinate 2,411,259, forward strand.
TTCGTCTATTTATGCGCCAAAAATACTTTGAGCAGAAATGGCTTGATCCGGTGCTATTAAAGGAACATGTAGAGCGTGTTACAGAGCTAGTGAAGACAATGTTTACAGAGGTTAGGATAAAGGTTTCTATGGAGGGACAAATATTAATGATTTGATAAAGGAGGGTCTGAGAAGGGCCCGGGTGAGCTCACCTCCATTGGCACGTTCTTCCACAGATTCCTTCAATGGAAGAGGACTTGATATCCAGGCCATCCAGAGTCCCCCTCTCAAGGCCAATTACCCCCAGAGTCCTACTTTAATGAGTCCTCCGTCATCAGGAAGCCCTCTCCATACAAACCCCATCCAATCTCACCCTCACAAGCCCTATTCAATCCAACAAGGTTCTCCTGTAGAGACATCATCTGCCCAATCTTTTCATCGTCCTGTAGTCATGAGCCCATCAAAGTCTTGGATGGATGATAACTTGCCGATTGGTTTGACTCCTGTTGGCCAGAGCCTCCGGAATATACAAAAGCCATTGCAAACATCAGTTCAAGACCTGTTTTCTGATGAGGTATGGATCGGATCTTGGGCTGTTAATTGAATGGGATCTATAAACCAAATCTACAACCATCTCTCTAGGCCTCACAGACCAGCCCTATTCCTTCCAGTGGTAAGTATTGCACATCTCTCTCTTTTTTTTAAAGAAGAAATTAAAAGCTAAAGTGTTTTCAGCCAAACCGTTTTCGTTTTCTCCTTCAAGTCCATTGTCACCCACCACCAGTACAAACAAATTTCTGTCTGAATTGGCTGGTCTCGAGTCTCATCAACACAACAAGGCCACCTATAGTGGTGGATTCCTCATACCTAATTCTCCCAATGGAAACAGCACAAGTCCCAGCTCACCCAACTTTTCTTTACCTCTACCACACGCAGAGAAAGGTAGAAAGAGGGAGAAATGGTTGGGATAATTTATTTTGTCAAATCTAAAAAAAAAAACAAATGATGTAGGTACTCCAGAAAGAGTTTCAATGAGGTCTAGTAGTGTGGATCTCGATCCGTATGCGGCTTTACGTGGACTATCGATCAGTAGTACAAAACAAACGTCCACTCATCCAAAGACTGTAAATGAACGGCAACGGCCGCAGTCCTATCAATACGGAAGTTCCGACTCTTTTGGATCATGGCATGGTAAAGATCCTTGTGGACAATGGAAACAATGGCTTCTAATGCTCTACTTTGTCTCTCATTGTCTCTAGCCCCAGAACCAGCAAAGTCCTCTAATCTCTTTGGTGATTTTGATCCCTTGGTCCAGTTTAAGAAATGAGAATACGATTGAAAGAAGAAGAATGGCTTATTGTAAATGTGCTTTGGTGTCTTTTGCTTTTACACAATGATTCCACGATTTTAGGCCCTCGCACCCTTTTTTTTTGTTTTTTTTTATTTTTTGTTTTTGATGGTTAGAAATCTCAAATTTTATCCTTTATAGATTTTCTATATAGTGGTCGACTGTTCTTGTTGGATACATCATCTTGAATTATGTGATATAGATAGATGAACATTAAATGCTTGATATTCAAAAGATGGAGCAAAATAACGGCAGTATTATTGAAGCCAGAGGGGTGAACCGAATTCCCAAAGATCAAATCTGCTCTAGTGTTTATAAAACATGATGACTATTGAAAAATAAGTCGATGGATTACCGATATTCATGTATAAACTCTAGGTTCATCATAAAGCCATCATTTAAATCAAACTTTTGCTGTGGTACCAAAGAGAAAATAAAGATGAATGATTTGAAAGGATATTATGATCCAAATGTGCACTCGCTTAAAGGTGCCCATGATGTTATCAATTACTTGGTGGGGTCTCTCTTTCTTTTTTGTTTTTTACATGGCCACAAAGAAGCCTTCTTTACCTATTGCCACCTTGATTTGCTTTATGGTTTATGGTACCTTGAACATGCACACAAGACTTGCTTGTGCGATCTTTTGTTATCTAAAAAGCCATCTGACTCAAAATACAACAAAACCTTTTCTTTTTGTGGTTGTTGTACATATCCTTGAACTTGCTTTTTGTACAAATCTTCCCATAGACCATTGGGCAACTTATAAATGTCCTACAACAGACTAGAGGTGATGATGAAAGACAATGATTACATTTATAACCCTTTGTTTAGCATGCTTACTATTATTAGTATTATTATTATTGAATAATAAAGACATGTATATATACAAGTATGTCCAAGTGCCATTGCACAGACGGCCTAGTCTTCAGTCACACTTGTTGAATGTGTGCAATACAACCAAATTTCTTATGACCTAGAAACTCGCGACATGACCATTACAAACCCAGAATATGTGCGATATTAAACCCCCTGCATGTGACCGCAAATTGAGTTATTTCGCAAAATATTTTGGTATTCCGCAGAACACCCTGTTCTTCGTTCAGTGGAGTATCAATTCTGAGAATAAAATATACATAATTATAAACACAGATATAACTCAGATTGGGATACACACACATACACACCTAAAAAAAAACAATAAATAAAATAGAGTAACTTTTTGTTCCTATTTTAAACCATGAACGTCGCCCGTCAAGTCTTGTCAACCATCACCCCAAAGCCCTCTGTATTTTCCAAAGGAGGACACAACCTTTATGAGACCTTGAGTGTTCTTCCAAATTATGGTGTTGGTAGCCGCGTGGTGAGTTTGTGATGCATACCAACAACATGTAATCGACATTGATATTTAATTTTTGTTTTGGTGTACATTCTCAGGTACCAAACAAGTTCCTCAATAACCCCACATTGAACGACAGCTATTATGAGGTCACAAAGGTTCACTTGAAGCCTGTAAGTAATTAGGTCGTAAGACGGAATCTGGCAAACTGTGTTTTTGTTTGGTGTTTTTAAATTGGATGCTGAAATGGGCTTTTTTTTGTTTGTTTGCTAGGGATTAAAGCATGGCCGTGCTTGGGGTGTCCAGGTTCTCAAGGGACGCACCATTGCTGATGGAAAGCCTGTAGAGATCAGAGGTGGACTCAAGTTCAAGTGGACTCAAGCATAAAAAATAATAATAATATATATATATATAGAATGAACGATCCAATAAAAAGCAGTCCCAATAGGTCTTCTTCGTGTACTTGTCATGTGGATTTCATTTCATTTCATTTCAGTGCATACAAATATATAAATATTCATACATTAATAATAAACCTTTTTGTTTTGTTTGTCTTCATTTCACAAAACACGTCTTTCTTTAATGTCTATCCTTCGCCAGTTTCGCCCTTTTCTGCAGCCCAAAAGGCCCATTCTTTCCACTGCTCTTGTACCAAGTCTTGTACAAAGTCTTCGTACCAAAAAGACCATTTCCTTTGAACCTGAGCCTACTGAAAAGGGCCGCACAAATGAATTGATCGAAGCCGTATTGTATGGCTCAAAAAAGGTCAAGGAAGAAGAGAGACAGACCCATTCAAAGATGCTCGCCAGAGGAAAATATGTCCATGAATTACAAAGTATGCAAACATGGGATATGCCAGACCACTAAATACCAATCGATAGAGCACAAAGTAAAGCCAGATAAAGTGGATGCCTATATTGAACTGATGTAAGCAGTCGCAAGACACGTAATAGTATATTGATCCTTGGTTTAGGACAAAACATCTTCCTTATATTGCAAACGATCCCCTCAATGATGTTCATCTGTGTGGGAGTTGGATGATCGATATAGGAGAGCAGGACACATTCGGTAAGCCTTTCTGACTTGGAACAAAAACAGATCTTGGTTGTGTAATCCTTTATTGTTATTATCAGTACATGTGTGGGAGTACAAGGGATATCCTGGCCATCGGCATACTATGGAAAGACTAGCCAAGGATCCTGTAAGTTTCAGCCCATGGGAAACTTTTGAGTACCAGTTGGCTTACCCTAGACACAGAACCACATTGAATTCCTAAAGGATCTTAGTCCATTGTTGCATTCACGAGAGAACAACATGATGCTCGAGTTTTCTTTCTGGAAGACATCTCCCCCAAAGATCACAAATGGCATATTCGAACTACGGAGATATAGCCTCAAGGTAAGCTTCTCTGGTTAAACAGTATCGAAATAACTCTTTTGTATCCACATAGCCTGGGAGTCTTTTGGAGTGGGAAATGTATTGGTAAGATGGCCTATTTTATTATTATTAATAATAATAGTAATAATCGGGGAGGATATACTAGAAAGTAACATTATCACTAGGCGCAAAGGGCTAGAATGTCGTCGACAGTTCTGTGAGCCAGTGGGTGCTTGGTTTACTCAACTTGGATCCCTTAACACGGTCTACCACATGTGGAGCTACCCGTAAGTTGTTTATTTCTGCCATGCTTGTAAATAATATTATATTTCTAGGGATCTGCAGACACGAAAGACAAGTCGTGAGGATGCTTGGAGCCTAGACGAATGGCCTCAAACAGTGTATAATACAGGTAATACAAGGCAATGATTTTGTTTGGTGGTTAATATCCTGCGATTGTAGTGCGTTTGGTGGACAATATGACTTCTTATATAATGAAGCCCTTGCCGTTTAGTCCATTACGCTAGGTGAATCCAGCATAAATAAAAATTATGTCTTTTTTTTTATTCTGTCTTTGCAAAACACAGTGTCGCATTTGTTCCACCAAATCCAAAGCTGTTTGTCAAGGCAGCCCTGATGGTTTTTCCTTCTTGAGGAACTAATGGTACATAGTTGAGATTAAAGTCTTTGCTGTCTGGCCCACCTGGTGAATGAAGATTCAATGTTGGGGGAAGAATGTTCTATTCACACGAAAAAAAAGAGTTAAAGGTTGTTGTAGCAATAGCCATTTACCTTGTAAACCGAGAGGATTGTGAAGATGGCTTCTACAGATCCAGCTGCACCTAGTAGATGTCCAGTGGCTCCCTTTGTAGAAGATACTGCCACATTATCCCATTGGCCTTCAAATACACGCTTAATTGCACTATTTTCTGCAGCATCGCCTATAACAAAGAGCAAGGATATTAACCGACACAATCATATAGCCATATAGACTGACTTACCAACAGCAGTGCTAGTGGCATGGGCATTGACATAATCAATGTCTGCTGGTGTCAGTTGTGCCTTTGCCAAGGCTCTTTCCATGGATTTTGCTGCACCTCTTCCATCAGAGGGTGGTGCTGTCATATGGTGAGCATCGCCTGATAGACCATAGCCTCGCAACTCGCAATAGATGCGTGCCCCACGCTTCTTGGCATGCTCTAGTTCTTCCAACACGACCACACCTGCACCCTCTCCCATAACAAATCCAGCTCGTCCAGAATCAAAGGGTCTCGAGGACTCTGTTGGTCTTTCTTCAAACCCTGAAGCCAATGACTTTGCTCTTTTGGGCGTGTCAATAGGATAATCTAGTAACAGATGGTTTCATTACCTGGCAAATCCAGCAATAGCCAAGGGATGTATGGCTGCTTCTGCACCACCTGCAACCATCACATCCGCATCATCAAACTGGATGAACCGCATAGCATCTCCAATGGAATGCGCACCTGTTGTACATGCAGTAGACACGGCATGATTAGGTCCCTTTGGATGATATTAGCACAAGATATGTGTAGACTGTCATTAATTACTTGGAATCCGTATTTCATTGTAAGATGGCCAGCTGCCATATTGATCAGGATACGAGGTACAAACATTGGAGACACCTTTCTATGGCCCTTGTTTTGCACCATTAATTGATTGATGAGCAAAAGAAAGAAAAAAAGGTAAAATCACTTACAGAAGTAGCATAGGCAGCAGAGGTAGCCACAATATCCTCCAGACTTCCCATGCCAGATCCAATACAGACACCCTAAACATCATGGTAATTGCTGCTCAATTCTAATACTCTCAAATATCCAGTTATCGATCAACGATTGATTCTCACAGTTCTTTCTCTTTCAAATTCGTCACTTGGTTTCCACTCTGCGTCCTCTAATGCTTGACGGGCAGCTGCAATGGCAAACTGAGTAAACTTGGCCATGACACGGTCGTCCTATAGCACACACATTGAGGTTTTGGATTCCATATCTTTGGTGATTTATTTCAGGGCAGAATACTATTCTTGGTATTTAAGATATATATATATATATGCTTACACCCTTGTCTAACCATTCACTAGCTGTAAATTGGCCTTGTTCTTTGGGTCCTTGAGGAACACAGGCTCCAATGCGTACTGGCAATGACTCAAAACCAGGATTGTCTGACAATGAGACAATGCCACATTGACTTTTCAACAAGTTTTGCCATGCATGATTTACACCAACACCCAAGGGTGTCACTAGGCCAAGACCAGTAACTACTACGCGACGAGCAGAAGCCATGTAGAATATGAATACTTTGATAGAAAGAAAGAAAAAATGAGGATATTTGTGAAAACAACAAAACTATGTGTATGTGTGTGTGTGTGTAGAGGGGGCGGCACTCTAAAAAAAAATGCGAGTAAATGTGTGAAAAATTAAGCGACCTAATCAGACTTGACAGTTGATAGCGGTGTATCAGAGCATGTCCACTGGCGATACAGAAAATAGCCAAACAAAAGGCAGAATACACCACAGCTCATTGTTGTATTGAGCACCACAAAGAGGTCTGGAAGGTTCTTGGGTGAATCAAGAGTTAAATCGATAACATGCCACCCGATGAATCCAGCGTATACCACCTAGAATAACAGTAATTAATCAAATGTATTCTTGAGTCACATCTCTTACATTAATCATTTTACGGAGAGTAGTAAAGGTCGATGCGGGGTAGTCTCCCAAGAGGTAGTTCCACAAGAGAGTAGTGGCCACATACGGAATCTCGAGTCCCTCTCGTTTCAACAGAGGAAACATACTATATATATATAGTTTGTTAAATCGCATATTTATCCAGGCATCAAATTACCTAAACATTGCAGTGTTTATGAATAGACGGACAGCAACCGGGTCTTCCAGTACAAGCAAGGTAACCGGCAGAGCAGGCAACAGAATTGATTTCTCATGAACCTGAAAAGACAGCAAAAAGAATGCAAGCGATGAATTCACCAATGCGTACAGGAATCTGGCTGGGGAGGGGCGAATGAAGAGCTGGACACTGACAGGCACGACTGCCACCAGTGTAGCTACAAGACTGCAGATTTAAAAGTAAGAACAAATCCAGTTACCATCTATTTACCTCATCTTAACGGCGGCTTCAAGGCTGAGCAATTGACGGACCTTGATGACGATGTTTAGTGTACACCAGATACTAGCCACCTTGTCTTCAAATAAGCCTCGGGCTACTGGAAACACACGATGGATGACCTGAAGAATATCTTGAAGTGATCCAAGCCATGGAGAAAACAAGATTCCAAATGTCACCAGTACAGTGGCCCCAAGTTTACAGAACAATACGAATCTACAGGGTATGTTAGCGAGGATGATTCTCAAAAAAAAAATGAATTACTTGCCCATGCTTGTCTTTGAAGCACTGGGCTAGTAAATAGGCAAATATGGCTGGTGCATAATATAGGGCCATTTGTTTGAATCCTAGCGAAAGACAAAAGAATATGGCTCCCAACACATAGTATCCAGTCAAGAATGCATTTATGGCCCATAAAGTGAGACCAAGCATCAGACTGTTGAATTGAAAGTGGCCATGGTCAATCAATAGCAAGGCAGGTTGCATTAGAATCAATATGGCCCCAATATGCTGTAGATAGTAGGGATTAGAGATGGCCATAATAAACACCCCTCCTTTGTTTTTTACCTTTTGAAAGATGTCCTTGGATCCATATTGGATTTGACAGAATACCAAGACAGCTGGTATATAGACCACCATTTCTGACACAAATACAGTAGAGCGCATAAACAGCTTACTGCCCATTGATTCCACCCCACGCGAAGTATAGAGCTCAAACCAAGAAGGGTCTATCAATGATCCTCTTTACGGACCCACTCTAACATTGAGTTGCTGTCTGGATAGTAAACTAACGGATCCTTACATCTTGCCACACAGCCTGCTGTGAAAGGCTGTCAGAGGCGGATAATCCAACCCCCACCAGCTCAAGTCGTGTGTATACCAGTCTTTGGTCGGAAGATGGATAGTCAACTCCATCCAGTGTCTCTGGGCCTCATAGTCTCCATATTGTGGAGGCGTGTTTTGACCTATGCACTCCAGAAAATAAATTATTCTTTATACGTTATTTTATTATTCACAACCAATGCAATCTACTCTTACCCGAATAAGGATGAAGCGCCACTGCCCATCTCACCAACGATCCAAACAAGAGGTACACCAAAGGAGCAGTCCACAAAGTCTCATGGCGTACCAGATGGCGCAATCCTTGTTTTACCGGGTTGGTCATCCAGATCCCTTTCATTTCTTTTTTATTATTATTCTTTTTTCTTTCTTTCTTTTGCAGGTAGATGAAGTGTATTGTATTGTAATAAAATATACAAAGAAGCCTATAAAAAGAATAAAGGATCGTTTGGACACAAACTATTCTTGGCGGAGCCACAAAGCCTTTCATTTATTCACAAATTCCTATTAATTCCTTCTTTAAGCCCATTAATAATTGTCATTACTAGAGATGCGTAATCCACTCAAGAAACGGTCAAAGAGACAACAGAGACTTGCATTACAGCAGGACAGTGGCTTTACACCCGAGCAATTTGAATCACCCGAGATACCAAGCAAGTTGTTTAATTTTTTTATGAATAGCCAATAGTCTACATCTTGTTAACATGCTCAGCAGTTCCCTGGAGTGCCATTGGACTTGCCACACTCTTGTTCTCATTGGGATCTCTGCTGATTGTCCTGGGTGTATTGATCAAACTAGGCTACATTGCATCTGACGTATGTCAATTATATATCACACTCAACCACAATTAATTTCTATCTCATTGTAGATCTGGCTTGACAGAGGCATACCTTTCCTTGTCCTAGGGTCAATCATGTTTATTCCAGGTATTTACGAATGCTATATAAACAGAGTTAACTAATGTCTATCTCTACCAAAAAACAAAAAACAAAAAAGGTGTCTATCATTTGTATTTGGCATATTACGCTTATTACCGTTACCCGGGCTATGACTTTGCAATGATTCCAGACTGGGATTAAGCAAAAGAAAAGCTTTGAATGTTTATATAGATGAACAATTGCACTCTTTTTATTTTTCTTTTTATTTTGTGTGCGTATTTGAATGTGGGGGGTCTGTGCATTGCCTTGCATTGTCTTTTTTTTTGTATACTGTTGGCCTGGTCCACTTTATACTTTATAAAAAATGGTTAGAAAATGTATTCACAAATATAAAAAGAAGCCAAGAAAGAGAATTGATGAGAGCAGAAAATATAATAATAATAAAAAAAGAAAAAGATGCCAGTATGTATTAAGTAGAGTGTAAAATGATGTGCAGATTAAAGATGGTCAGGGATCTCGATTGAATTCAAGAAGGTTATGCTTTGCTAGGCATTTGATATATGCTTCGATAAAGGGTCCATAGTTGTGCTTCCTCCGTACTGTGTCGTCCTAAACAAAGAGATAAATATCAAATGTGGCAGACAAAATAGGCTTACTCGATATCCTTGGTGCTTTTGGCATTCTATGCCTAGTCGTTCATATAGTCTTAATGATTCATCTTGGATTTGCATCCACATATCAGTCAGCTCTGATTCTGAGCGTCCCCGTATCTCTGCCTTGAGACTTGTCTGGATAGACACTTGCTCGTCTCTCGGAAGATCGTCAAACATGCGACAATAGCCATGTTCCTTTACCAATTCCCTGGCAAGTCGATTCATATCCTGTAAAGTATGTGAGATCATACTTTATATCATTACTATATCCCCACTGTAACCTACATGCTCCATGTGGTGCTGATACTCCTCTTCCCACTGATCAATGTTTAAAGTCACACGCCATGCAGGATAAAGATGATCAAGTTCGTTCTCGATTGCCTGCCGCAAGTAAGCCTTGCCAACCAATTGTCTCTGATAGACCTTTCGCCTATCCTCTATCACAGCCCACATTGAATAAGGAGTCTGATGTCGATGGAGCCTGGACACACAAAATAAGAAGAGGGTTGGGATACGAATCTCTTGAAGATCAGAACATCGTCAGAGCCATTTTTCCGTCCATGGGGCCAAACAAAGTCGAACCCCCCCTTGATAGTCCAGCAAAAACCAAATAAATAATAATAATAAAGTAGAGCTTACGTGTCAGTTTTGCGCCTTAGTTCATTCTGAACTACGTCTAGCCAGGTAGTCTCCGTACAAGGGACTAGGAACATGGTACCTCTTTAGAATCTCAAGCTCACAAGATCTACAAGACCTACCTAATCTTGAGGGTCCCTTTCGAAAACCATCCAATTCCCACAGGAACCCACCACTGTGAATATAACTAACTGCATGGAAAACACCTTTGCCCTCTTGGCCTCTAGAGAATACGATGAGTTTAATCCATCTCTCTCTCTCTCTCTCTCTCTCTCTCTCTCTCTCTCTCTCTCTACTTACCTTGCAATATGATTCGAGGCCTCCCTGAGTACTTTGCTATTTGATAAACTGAGCCCCTTTTCCTAACAACATTGTTTTTTTTTTTTGTAAGTCTCCCAATCTTTTTATCATTCTGTTGTTGTCTGCTGTATATCCAGCCTACAGGGTCTTATTGTCCAAACCTACAACTGGACTGAGATCTCGAGTGAATTCCTTGAATTCTCTCAAAGTAGATCCAATGTCAACCATGTGATTACAGTTCATCAATATATTGATCAGCGCATGAGCCGCATAGCCATCACGAACCATCTTTTGTGATCAAGAGTTAGTCCCCCAGATAAATGAATGAATGAATAAATAAAAAGAATCTTACTTGATTAGAAAAGTAGATGCCATTGCTTGGGAATTCTTCATTGACAACGGTTGGTGCTTGATGAAGTAGTAGGATTATGCCATGTACTGGTCTTTTTAAAAAAAGAGAGAAAAAAAAAACAATGAAAACCCACAAGATGTAGAACAATAGTGTGTATTGGTTGTATTTTCAATCAAAACGATAGCAATATATTTGTATAGTATGGTGATAATAATCTTTATTTTTTAGCCTTTCTTGGTAAAATACCAACCATCCTTTTTGTCTTGTGTACCTTTGTTCACGGATAAAGTCTCGGTTGGATGGCTTGATTTCCTCTACCTGAACACCCTTTACACCCATACTAAGGCATAGTTGGGATAATACATCTACACAATCCCATTGTTGTGAATAACGATATCAGAGTGCAATGTTGGGACTTACGGGGATCTGGATCAATAACTAGCCATCTTTTGTTCTGGTTATCGCGCGTCATTGTAATGACTGGTTCAAGGGCTGTAAGCAAAATAGAGATATCAATAATGTAAAGAAAGAAATAAAGAAAAGAAAGAGAGAGAAAGAATGCACACCTGCCTACCGGCTACACATACACATCAATGCACATTTTTTTTTAAAAAAAAGGACGCTGGTTTTGATGACGCATAAGATAATGCATCTGTTCTCATCGAGAAGGGTTGATCAAACGTGTAAATTTCAGGGTTTATTTCTAATGTTAAGGTGATTGAGATGCTACTTTTCCCCATGAGATCATGTCCTCTGGCTATGAATACTCAAGGTCTTGAGTATCGCTGATTAGGAAATAGGAACAAAACACATGTCAAAAAAAATAGAGAGAAAGACAGAGATCAACAGCGCTTCCCTTGTCTTTAAACAGGGGGGTTGGAACCAATTTGAATGATTATTGGTATTCGATTCTTACAAGACACTCTTGGTTGTCTTGCTGATCAAGAATCCCAAATAAAACAGAGAGGGGATCTCAAGGGGATCTCAAGGGATAATATTCTACTTACCCCTATAGTTGATTGTATTTAATGTTTAATATATAATATACAATATCTAATATCTGGGCTATAGAGTGGTAAAAGTATTTGACACAATTGCTTGCTTATTAAATAGTTGGATGTAATATATATATATATATGTGTGTGTGTGTATATATTAAATTATGTCTTGAAACTATTTGTTCGTTTTAAAGATATGATGAGCTTATTTATCGCCTCCATAAAACTACTTGAACGCCAAAGGAAACCAATCTGCGCAAATGCAATCCCCCCCTTATTTACCCTTGAGGATAGACAGGGAAACAAAAAGGCAACAGTTTACTTGTCTTTACAAGACATTTGTTTCAAAAAAGGCAACACTTTTGGAACTATAGAGTTGGTCAAGGCTGATCCCAATTTTCACACTGGTTCTCATAGCACAGGATTTCATGCAAACCTGGCAATTTCCTATTTCATAAAGCGGATCATTATTGTCTGTGAACTTCTTTATTATTATTATTATATTTGAAAAAAGGGGGGAGCGCAAGTCGTGTCATACAACTTTGGTGTAAACAACTGCAAATACAAATCAAGAATTAGAATGGTTGAATTTAGAGAATAGACCTATTGGAATGGGGATTTTGGTATAAAACATCCAAACATGTACAAGACCATTTTGTTCGTAACAGACACACTCGTACTTTTATCTAGAGCACAATGTTTGTGGTGCTTGGCTATTCATATATGGCCTATTGACGATTCTATTTTCAAATAATCACTTTGAGACCTTGATTCATTGGCATCTAAAACTAAACCATGTTTTAATCGTCCTTTTGAAATTACTTGCAGGTCTTGACTGATGATTCAGTTTCTTTTCTTCTTCTTCTTAAGTCGAACTAGATAGTCGAAATACTCTTTTTTACGAGATATTTGTCGAGCATTTTGTATTTGGATTTATTTTTTAATAGACCAAATTTGTGAGACTTGCTCACACTTCCAGCCATATTATAACAATCGGAAAAGCACGAGTATTTGATGTATACATGTCTTTTCTGGCTGAACCCTTGGGAAATCAGCAAGAATTCTGCTCAATCTCTTTGGGGTTAAAATCCACCAGTTTTAAGCAAGTTTTTTTTTTGGCATGGAAAACGCAGTCGGAATCACTCGACAAAAATAAATATTCAACTGTTGTATCTTTTGGGTACTTGAAAACGTCGCGTTTGTTGCGCCAAAAATAAAGGCGTCTTGATTATCTGCAACTATTTTCATGTAATCCATTATATTCCTCCTTTTTAAATATCTATACTCTTTAGAGAAATCATCGTTTTTTTTTACAGCAATAAAAAAAAACAAGCATTTATTTAAACACTATTCTGCTATTACTTCCAGAGCATATCATTGAAACCTACTCCTTTCAAGAAATAATAATAATAATAATAATAAAAGAGCCAGAATCATATCCCTTGGACATTAGCTACCCGATATTGAGTCTGGCGGTATTATTTGGCATTCTGATCCCAATCATGCACCAATTAATCATACATGAACATATCTCGGACCACAATTAACACCATTGAACACTGGAAATAAACCAAATCAAAAGTCTAGACCTCCAAGCTCAAAAAAAAAAGAAATCAGTGTTGCAAAGGTCACAAGCCCGTGTTTGAGTATGAGGCCTAAACTTTTTTGAAAGACTGTTCACTCTGTCAAAGAAATCTAGAGGTCGATGCCTTTTTGTTATTCTCTATATACAGACTGTCATCGGATACCCGTATGCAAAAGATTTTCGATCTTAAACTCCTGCTGCAAAGGCAAAATCTAGCATGCAAATTAGAGAAGCAGCTGTATTGGGTTAGATCTATAGACAGTGTTAGCATTAGGGATTTGTGTAGGTGGTTGTAGTTCTATGAATCCCTGTCTATGCCAAGTAACAATTATTCTGACCCATATTTAATCCGCATGCCTGAAAACAGTGTAGTTCTACAATTGAAAAGTATAGAAAGGGTTCTGTGACTAAATTAGGCCTTCTTGCAGGAACAGTTGATCACGACGCCCATATCAACTGCCTGTCCAAGGACTTGTGTTATCAATAATTGAATGAGGAACAAGGAACTGTTTTTATATTCCTAAAATACAGAGATGACTCCAATACTGACTCATACACAGCATAAGAAAAAAGACATTGGGCAATTGCGTTATTTGACTATTGACCAAAGAGACTGATCTCTAGCAAATTAAACGCCTTTGGCATAAAGCCCAATGTGCAAGGTAGAAAGGGATCTACAAACGGTCTTGATTACTTCAAGGTTTGGACCCTTTAGGAGTAGGAACTCCTAAACCCAAATGTATAACATACTCTTGCCTCGGGTGTACTTTATAAAGTCAGGACCGTAATAAATGCCTGTGGGACACCATGTATTAATACATTTACTTTTTTCCTATTCAATAAATATACGGTTATAGATAGAAAACCATAAAAAAAAGTTGTTGTTCTTTAGATACTGTTTGTTACAGAGCTTAAACAATCGTCGACTGGTAGTTATCCAGCGTATGCTTGGTGACTAGCTTTGAATGAAAAGGGACTGTGTTAAATATATCATTATAGGTAAAAGGGGATAGTTTTTTAATTTCGGGTATCAAAGGATAAAGTAAACACTTGGCGTTGGCTGTAACAGCAGAAGAATTGATTAAAGCCGACTGTTTTAACACTTTTTGAATCCCCCCCCAAAAAAAGAGGGTTTGGTTAATTATTCAAGAAAAGCCTACTATTAAAAAAAAACAATGTGAAGACTAGAAAATAATATCAATCTTGGTAAACACTTGTGGAATTGCTTGTTATCAAAAAATATTTCACAGTAATTGCTACTTTCTGGTTCCAGGCAGACGTACAAGTGAAGTAATAAGAGAATATCTGGCTGCTCTAAAACCTACCAAAACTTTGCCTCAAATTCAATAGCTGGTCGTTCTCTAAAACTCGAATGGTACAAAGAAAAGCAAGAGATGAAAACTATCTTTTTTTTTTAAAACCAGACAGGTCGTTTCAATTTGAATTGAAAATCGGCTTGTTTTTTTTAGAATACTGTAATCAAAACCTCAGTATATACGCTGCTTCTCAATCAGTCAATCGATCTATCCAATACGATTGGTGACGTATATGATTGTAGGGCTTGTTACAGGACAAAAAAAAAGTATGGATTGGTTTGATGTTGAATGTTACGGGTATTCTAGAATGCTGTCATGAATATGCTTGTACTACTCGCCCTCTTTTGTAAAATGAAATGATATTTGGGTCATTAATATTCTATAGATTATTGGCTAGTCATTTTGGCAGCCGGAACAATTAACGGCTCTTATTTTGTCCTTTCTTGCTCACGGATTGTCTTCCGTTATGATCCGTTACATATAGTGACCTCAGTTGACAAGGGACAAAGGAGGCCAAGGCGAAGAAGATGATGGCCATTGCAATGGAATTGATAATTGTTATTTATATGCCAATTCGTTGAATATAATAAAACGGCTTTTCAATAATGCCAATTGACCCTATATATGCATACACAAACCGTCTCTTTGCAAGCCATATAAAATCATTTTCTTTTTCTTTCACTTTCTTATATTTATTTTGCCATGCCAACCGTAAATACAGACTCAAATAAATCTCGTCCAATAATGGCTCATCCAGAATCAAAGGTTCCTGCCTTGCCAAAGATCACAAAAGAACTAGAAAACATTCGAATATCGCCCATGAAGCTATTCCATCACAACCAAAAGCATCAATTCGAAAACATCCCCTTTAATGTCTCTAGACCAAGCTCACAAAAGTCATCTCCCGAAAACAGCAGCCATAATGTATCACCTACAGCAACGTCAGAAGCAACCATAGTGTCCTCGACTTCAACAACCTCCCATCGAATGCCAGCCAATGATGAGCATATCGAGACTATCCAAAATGTTGTGGCTGAGAATCATGCAGGACAATTGGGCGAAGACTACAGACCCAATCGGGCTTATTCTTTCCCGACCACAAGAGAGGTCGGCCATACACCAAACCAGTTTGTCTTTAAGAAGCCAGAATACGGAGAACATTACAACAGCACTCATTTCCACCACAAAGAAAAAAAAGAAACGATAATAAAGGACATTAAGAAGTTTTTCCATGCCCCGGGCAATAAAAAAAAAGAGGGTAACCTGGACGACACAAGTATCAAGAGTGGACCAGTCTATATCAACAACAACGATATTTCGTTTGCAAATGAATTCAACAGAGATCTCGAGGGACGGTATGGCAAGTGGGGTAAGTTTATTAAAGGTCCTTTTGAGCCCCAACTCAACCTATCCCTAGGTCGATTTGTCGGCAAAGGCTCGGGTGGTTCGGTTCGGCTGATTCGTCGCAGCACAGACAATAAGACATTTGCTGTCAAACAATTCCGCCATCGATTTCCAAAAGAGAGTGTCAAGGAGTACACAAAAAAGGTGACAACCGAGTTCTGTATTGGATCAATTCTACATCATTCCAATATAATCGAGGCACTGGATATCATTCAGGAAGGAAATTTGTTTTATGAAATCATGGAATTTGCTCCCAATGACATGTTTAGCATTGTGATGAGTGCCAAGATGACAGCAAAGGAGATTTCGTGCTGTTACCGCCAATTTCTTAATGGAGTGCATTACCTGCAGTCAATGGGAATCGCCCATCGAGATTTAAAGTTGGACAATATGGTTTTGGACGAAAGAGGAATTGTAAAGATTATAGACTTTGGCTGTGCTACCGTCATTCGACATCCGTATGAAAAGATGAATCGATTGAGCACAGGTAAATTGTCCCAGTCGATATTCATCTATCTTGCTGACTATTCCTTAAAGGGCTGTGTGGGTCGGACCCATACATTGCACCAGAGCAATACTCGAAAACAGAGTACGATGCCAGTCTGTCTGATGTGTGGTCGTGTGGGATTATATTTATCTGTATGACGATTCGGCGGTTTCCATGGAAAATTGCTATTCCAGACAAGGACAAGACATACAGTGACTACCTTAGGGTATGTTTGACTGGAACTGGAACGATCCCACTGTTCCAGTTGTTGCCAGGTTACTCAAGGGAGATCATATCCCGGATGCTGGTGCCAGAGCCGGACAAACGGTGGACAATTGAGCAGATCCTGGGAGACGAATGGCTGGATAGCATTGAGACTTGCACAGCCGACCATCCAATGCAAGACCACCAACACCATTTGCTTTTCCGGCCCAGTCCTCAAACAATGGAAGAACGGGGTAACATTTCTCTCTTGCCTTCTTCATTCTGCCTGCCCACCGAGGCCGATACTCCCAATAAGCACAAAAGAATCCATATCTCTATCAAAAACAAGCATTAACAATATAATATAATATGATATGATATGATCTACAGTGATCCTGTTTAAAAAAATGACAATAATAGTAATAATAATAGTAATAATAGTAATTAAACAAATGTTTCAAAAGTATAAAAATGTATTAATATACTTCTTTCACAAGCCAAACACCAAGCGAATCAATGACATACAATAATTGAACACATGGTTGCTAAGATACCCCAGTGTATCGGCAGTTTAATATTGTTGATTACGCACATAATAAACACCAGGGGGTGACTGCTGTGAAACATCCCAAAACTCGGGTTGTCCTCCCTTTGGACCCCACATTTTATTATAAGATATGGCTCTAATGTATTAAATGTATGTGTCTATGTAAAAAGTAGGGTTATGGCTGTGATAGGGTATGAATCTGCAACCCACGGATCGAGTGGATCTCGGGTCTTTTTTTTTTTTTTTTTGAAAATAAGACAATCTTTGGTAAGATGGGCCGGACAGAGGAGATGGATTTCGAGGATAAATGATGAGCCTCTGATTGCGTCGGAACGTCATTTCTAAAGTCATCCTTTTTCATGGCCCGGACGGCTTTTTTTCACTTTTTACTTGGCCCTGTTACGCGTGGTCTTACTATAGGGCTTTGGAGGGTAAAACCGCTTAGCTCAGCAAACATGGCCCCCCTCGTGCAGATGTCCATTTCGGCCATTGTGTCCGTTTCCCTCTACTTTCTACCACAGCAAACAAGCACCAAAGGCAAGGAGTGCATTGCAAAAGACGTCTTGGAAAGAAATTACCAAAGTAAGCACTCAGTCTAAAGACACAGGGCGATTTTTCGCCATCTAAATCTGATGTGGAGCCTTAATCTTCACATGAATCATTGGAGAGAAATAATTTTCCTTTGACCTTGTACCACCTCGCTTCGGACTGACAGAAACCAGCACAGGGATTTGCTTTATTTACCTTTCATTTTCAATTTTGCCTTTCTTTCTTCTTCACCCCCCCTCTCTTCTACTATGCTGTCTTCCAGCTCTTTCTTGAAGGCCGCCAAGGTAAGACTGCCTATATTGTGTTTGTCAGCATCTAACCCTCTTATTATAGGCTGTCGTCCCTGCCGTTAAGACTTACGTCCCTGCCCGTACCTACGCTCAGGTCGGCACATGGGCCAGCCAGAAGGTTGCCATGTCCAACCTCGAGAAGGACAAGTTCATCAACTACCAGAGAATCGAAGACAACCTCGAGATCGTCCGCAAGAGGTAATGAAATTTGAAACTTTATTTGCACAAGGTTCAGGAACGCCAGACATTAACATCTTGTTACTGCTCAGATTGAACCGTCCCTTGACCTTGTCCGAGAAGGTTGTTTACGGCCATTTGGATGATGCCGAGAACCAGGACATCGTCCGTGGTCAGTCTTACCTCAAGTTGCGCCCTGATCGCGTTGCTTGCCAGGATGCCACTGCCCAGATGGCTTTGTTGCAGTTCATGTCTGCTGGTCTCCCCAGCGTTGCCGTCCCCTCCACCGTTCACTGCGACCATTTGATCGAAGCCCAGGTTGGTGGTGTTAAGGATTTGGCCCGTGCCATCGACATCAACAAGGAGGTCTACGACTTCCTTGCCACTGCCACTGCCAAGTACAACCTTGGTTTCTGGAGACCCGGATCTGGTATCATTCACCAGATCATCCTCGAGAACTATGCTTTCCCCGGTGGTCTTATGATCGGTACTGACTCCCACACCCCCAACGCTGGTGGTCTTGGTATGGTTGCCATTGGTGTCGGTGGTGCTGATGCCGTCGATGTCATGGCCGATATTCCCTGGGAACTCAAGTGCCCCAAGGTCATTGGTGTTAAGTTGACCGGCAAGCTCAACGGCTGGGTCTCCCCCAAGGATGTCATCCTCAAGGTCGCCGGTATCCTCACCGTCAAGGGTGGAACTGGTGCCATTGTCGAGTACCTCGGTGATGGTGTCGACTCCATCTCCTGCACTGGTATGGGTACCATCTGTAACATGGGTGCCGAGATCGGTGCCACCACCTCCATGTTCCCTTACAACGAGCGCATGGGTGACTACCTCCGTGCCACCAACCGTTCTGAGATTGCCCAGTACGCAAAGGCCTTCTCCCACAACCTCCGCGCCGACGAGCACGCCCAGTACGACGAGTTGATCGAGATCGACCTCAACACTCTTGAGCCCTACATCAACGGTCCCTTCACCCCCGATCTTGCCACCCCTCTCTCCAAGTTCAAGGAGACTGCTAAGGCCAACGACTGGCCCGCAGAGCTCAAGGTTGGTCTCATTGGTTCCTGCACCAACTCTTCCTACGAAGATATGGCCCGTTCCGCCTCCCTTGCCCAGCAGGCCATGGACCACGGTGTCAAGGTCAAGTCCAAGTTCACCATCACCCCCGGTTCCGAGCAGATCCGTGCCACCATTGAGCGCGACGGTATTATGGAGACCCTCACCGAGGCCGGTGGTGTTGTCCTTGCCAACGCCTGTGGTCCCTGCATTGGTCAGTGGGATCGTAAGGACATCAAGAAGGGTGACAAGAACTCCATCATCACCTCCTACAACCGTAACTTCACCGGTCGTAACGATGCCAACCCCGCCACCCATGCCTTTGTTGCCTCCCCTGAGATCGTGACTGCCCTCACTATCGCTGGTGACTTGACCTTCAACCCCCTCACTGACTCCCTCGTTGGTGCTGATGGCAAGCCCTACAAGCTCAGCCCCCCTACTGGTGATGAGTTGCCCCCTCGCGGCTACGATGCCGGTGAGAACACCTACCAGGAGCCCCCTGCCGACCGCAGCGGTGTCAGCGTCGCCGTTGACGAGCAGTCCAACCGTCTCCAGCTCCTCAAGCCTTTCGCCAAGTGGGATGGCAAGGACATCACTGGTGTCCCAATCCTTATCAAGGTCAAGGGCAAGTGCACAACCGATCACATCTCCATGGCCGGTCCCTGGCTCAAGTACCGTGGTCACTTGGACAACATCTCCAACAACATGTTGATCGGTGCCCTCAACTCTGAGAACAACGAGGTCAACAAGATCAAGAACTGCTTCACTGGTAAGTACAACGGCGTCCCTGAGGTTGCCCGTGAGTACAAGGCCGACGGTGTCCGTTGGGTCGTTGTTGGTGACGAGAACTACGGTGAAGGTTCTTCCCGTGAGCACGCTGCTCTCGAGCCCCGTTTCTTGAACGGTGCTGCCATCATCACCAAGTCCTTTGCTCGTATCCACGAGACCAACTTGAAGAAGCAGGGTATGCTTCCCCTCACTTTCGCCAACCCCGCCGATTACGAGAAGGTCCAGCCCGCCGACAAGGTCGACATCATTGGTCTCACTGACTTCCAGGAGGGCAAGCCCCTCACCCTCCGTCTCAACCACGAGGATGGCTCCAAGGAAGACATCAAGCTCAACCACACCTTCAACCCCGGACAGATCGAATGGTTCAAGGCCGGTTCCGCTCTCAACCTCATGAGACAGAAGGCTGGTTTGATGTAATCAAGTCCAACCAATCTTTTTTTATAAAAAAACATACACATTACATTGACCTTTTCTCTGGGTCTTCCATTTTCTTACCTCGTCTTACTTTTAGTCTAGTGTAAATTCTGTAAAAATAAAAAGAAATAAGAATATTTATACACAAAAGCCATGGAGAAAACATCTATATAATATATATACATATATATATATATATAGTGGTAGTCTAAAGGTTTATTAAAAAGCCATCTTTTCTCGATCCCAGCCTCTGTTTTGGGCCTGTCTCAATTTGCGTTCTGCATTGGCCTTTCTGTCTGCTCTACAAGACATGGTTGATTAATATTATCAATCTAATCTAGTTTTATACACTTACTCAATGTCATCCTGAATTGCCTTGCGATCCAGCTCTTGTTTTGTCATTTCGGGCTTGGATGACCCAGCAGGATTTCCCCATGAATCAGCCTTGAGAGGATTACGAGCACCGTGGTTAATTGTGTTGGACTGGTTAAACACTCTCAAGTCTTTCATCGTTTCTGTCATTGCATCCACACTCTAGAGGGATCCGGAAATGAGCTGAACAATGTTTTGGATTATAATGCAATCACTTACCCTGTCTTCGAGCATGCTATGCTGAGGCTTTTCTTGGCCACGATTCTCCAGAGGCTGGACCTAACAATCACACTTGTTATTAATTTTTTTTGCATCCTTATGCATTGTAATCTAATGATTAATATTCAAGGCAAACAAACATTCTTACATTGGCCTTGTTCTGGGCAGGCTGTGCTGGACGTGTGTCCCAGAGAGAAATGGTATTGGCTGGTCTATTTTCTGGCAGAGACGAACTAGTGCCTAGATCACTCAAACGGATCGTACTTGTCACTGTGGTTGGGGATCTAGTGACACCAGCACTCTGTTTGGGCTCGTTCAATGGTCGTGTGTTTTCGAGATCATTGAGACGAATCGTGTTTGGTTTATTGTCCTTGATTCCATTTCCACAGATATCTCCAAAGCGAATAGTAGGTGTGGGGCGATTGGACAATAGAGGTGATCCTGCTGGGGATCTGGCTGGGGATCTGGCTGGGGATCTTGCTGGTGATCTAGCCGGCGATTGAGCTGGTGATGCAAAAGATGCTGGGCTAGGAGACATGATATCTGACAAGGACATGGTGAACACTGGCACTGTTGGAGCCTTATCGTCATTGGTTGTCGAACTTGAGCTAGCCGAGGGAATAATAGCACCATTAAGGATATCTGATAACTTAATGCTAATATTGGGAGTAGATGTTGAAACGGGCTTGATGGTTTCTTGAGATCTTCCGGAAGGATGGTTTTGGGGTGAAGCCAGTGACTCATAAGATTGGTTGTGGTGCTTTAGTGGTTGGTGGTGCGGTTTGTATGCGGTTTGTTGGTGGTGAGAGTTGTGCTGGAAAGTGTTTTGGTGTCTTGGCGGAAGACTCTCTTTCTTTACGGGAGCATGTCTTGTGCGTCCTACTTGAGAAGCACTCCATGTCTGCCATTTCGAGCCTTCAGAGGATACAGGAGCACTGTCTTGTTTAGACGACTGCATTGCGAGTCGATTGTTCATTTTGCAAGAATGTAAGTGATGAACAGTAGTGGCTTGAGCGTGAATTTTGTCTTAAAAAAAATCACCTTTGGTACTCAGTTTGATCATTTTTATCTTATTCGATGCTGACGTATGGTTTTTTGTTGATATTTTGCATATAAACACAATATCTAGTCAGCCTTGCAGCCACACAAAGCATTCATGGCATATGTATATGTATATGTCAAGTAGCCTTTCAAAACCAAAGAGATACCATTGATATTTATTGTTTAGTATTTTATTTTTATTGTGTGATTTTATGGCTTTAATGGAAGCATTTCTTGAAATTATCAACAGGCGACATATTTCAAAGCCAAAGATCTGTTTTTCTTTTTTTTAAAAATACAATGCCAAAATATATATGTAATCCTCAAAAAAGTCCTTGTTAAAACATGCTTGTCTATGGTGTCCTTCCCTTTCCCTTGGGCTCAATCTTTTGCTGCCTCTTTTGAAAAGCAATTCCAGGCTGTCCAGGGCTCCCAGATCGACTATTTCCACCCCATTCCTCTAGTTCTTCAATGTCTTCGGGCTCCTCAGAGACTCGTTCCAGCCGACGTCCATTGCGAATCCGATCAAACTCGTACTGGTCGCCGTCTATTTGAGGCGCACTGATATATATGGTGGTGTCTGCAGCAGATCTTGAAGAGTCTCTCCACTTGCGAACCAAAAGATACGTTCCAATCACACCGCCAACCGCCAAAAGGAGGAACCCAAACATATACACTGGTGTCATCCGTTCTTTTTCCTGGTTTTCCTCTTCATGGACATAAAAACCATCGGATCCCTGGTTATCTGGCTCCCATTCATCTACTCCAGATGGTTCAGGAAACCCTGTGGTGATTCCATATGTAGCAGTAGGCGTAAATGATACATATTCGGTTTCTTGTGAGGTTTCTGTACTCAATGGATCCGCAGTAGTTTGATCATCTCCTGTTTCCGAAGACACTGGTGAGATTGGCATTTGGATAAACCCAGAGTCTGTTTCTCCCCACAAAGTAAGCGACCATTGAATAAGGCTTCCAGAGTATTGGGGATTTTTGATATCCATCACACGCAATGTCCAATCCCCCACAGGATCTTCTTCCCTAGAAATACAAGACTTGCTAAGCACAGGTTGAATCGATAGATAGATAGATACCAAAGCCCTTACCAGTGTTTTACACTCATAAATGTCCAGTTCACAAACCCGTCCTTGCTGTTGTCAAACTTTCTCGAGGCACCCAACTTACTAACTACCTTGTTGGGACTTTCCAAGAATATCTCCAAATCACCTCTTCGACCGTGTTCAATGTCAACCGTAACAGTAACGTGCTCTAGCCTTCTAAGCCCCACACTATCCAGTCTGTTCTGGTCAATTGTAACAACACTCGCCAATGCCTTGGTAATATCAATTCCATGCTCAAAATCTGTCAGGTCAGGTATCAAGAGTCTCTCCAAAAGTCCTCCCGAAGTCTCTAGGAAAGTGTGAGGTCCAACACTCTCGAAGATTTTTGCAGCTTCAACAATCGCATAGGCATCTAGTTTTCCATATCCAAACTTGTGATTATATTTCCGTCCAGAAGGAAGAACATCCCAGTCGTCATCTTCGAGGGTTACTGGCACGGCAGTTTGGACACACAGATGCTGCAAATCACGCCATGTAAGATCAGGACGCACAGAGAGAACAAGAGCAAACACTCCGGCTGCTAGTGGAGCAGCTGCAGATGTTCCACCATGACGATCCGAACATGAGTTGCGACCAACGTCTGTAGTATACTGAATGATTTTGTTTTGTTTTTGCAAGGAACCTTTTACCATCAATAATCTATTATCACCATAATAAGATCTGGAAAGGAAAAAGGCATGCTTACAATATGTCCACCATTTCCACTCGAGTACGTGACAATAAGCTGAGCCGAGCAGCTTTCTGCGTAATATGGATGTCTATCTAGACGGTCAATGGCCCCCACTGTGATTGTGTACAGACTGTTTGTATAGCCATCAAAATTGCAATTGTCGTCGTTGGCACCACCGTTTCCAGACGCAAACACAAAGATGGTTCCACTCCCATCACGACCATTTTTTATACCATTCTTGATGGCGTCCAGGACGATTCCTTTTGGTGCTTCAGCAACCTCCCCCTGATCAGGAGGTCCCCATGAACATGAATATATATGATTCTGCTGAAACTTGTAATTGAGTGCTGCTGCCTCGTCTGCTTCTGTGATCTCTGCAGACAATATTCGAATACCTTGACACCATATACACATAAGAGTTGAATATATCTACCAAACTGTTTTCAACTTTACCGGCTACCTTGGCACCATAGGCCATCCCAACTCCACACACGTCGTTTTTGACGGCAGCAATTTCGCCTGCACATCGTGTACCGTGGTTGTCATCAGAAAGTCTTGGCTTTGGGAGATATGTGTGGTCATTAAAGTCGTAGGATCCTGGAGCAAACTTTGAAGCGTTATAAATTAACATTTTTTTTGGTTTCTTGGTGGCTCTACATGAATACTTGCAAAGTTATCCTTGAGATCCTCGTTATCCATGTCAAGACCATCGTCCAATATGGCGACTACCACATTTTGACCTGTAATATCTTTCAAAATATCCGTGGGTCAGCCAAGTCTAGATTTCTCTTTGGGCCTTACTTTGGCTCCACACCCCAGCCACATTGATATCATGGCCTCGATGGTCTCGGTTTATCTATATAAATTACGGTTTCTAGCAATCTTTGCAATAAAATAGCCAAGCCTTACAATGTGCCACTGTTTATCAAATCCAGGATCCTTGATAGCCAGCCTTTCCTTAAAGGCTTCATATCCCCCTGGTAAATCCAGCATGATATTTGTGCTGAATTCGCCGTTCTCTTGCATTTCTTCAAACACATTCTCTTCTACAGGCGAGTCTCTAAAAATGTCTTCTTGTGTCTGGCGTCTATCAATTGGAAGTGCTGATCGTTTGAATAGCCGCCGACGGGGTACCTGGGGGTCCAATCTCTCTATCCGGCCGAGGGCTTCTGCATACACGTCGCGCTTGGCTGATCGGGTCACCTGAGATTTGAGTTGAAGGAATCTAGCCACAGTGGAATCGTTTGATGATTGACGTTTGGAGTGATTTGGAGAGATTGGTGTACTGATCCAATAATAATTTGGCAATTCGCCAACTTGACCTTCAAAACGGACATCCATATGTTGTGCAACAAGGAATGCAGCGTTTGCATCAGCATGAGGTGTGTAGAGAGTGTAATAGAGACGATTCTTGTGGTCACGAATCCAAGACTGTTGTGCTTGCTGTGATGTATTTGCCCAGACCTTTGTGATGCAAAGCACGATTAGCCCCAAGAAAAGAGGTCGAGAGAATGGCATTATAAGACAGGATTGAAAAGGTATCTGAATCGTATATGTTAATCAAGAAAAGGCATGTAGTAGAGAGGGCATTTGAACATATATTAATTTAAAATACCGCACAAAAGAGAAGAAAAAAAATGTACACAAATTAAAGGGTTTATTGGTATCGATTGCTTCAACAGGATGTGTTGAAGTGGATTTGTTCAATTCATCGTCTGGATCTCATGTTTATTATTCGGAAAAAGGATTAAAGATGTAATGTATATCAAATGTATATATATATATATTCAAGGACAAGATTAGCAATCTGCTTCTGCTTGGGGGCTTTGTATTCTTTGGCTATACATTTATAGTGATATATTGGCAAGTGGTTTCCTTGTAGGCAGGTGCCCATGTCATTTATATATCATGATTGGATACATGTTTGTCCTAGATTTTCCCCTCTCGTATTATTAATCACCCCTGACACCAAGGTACAAACCAAAATGTTCAATATTTAGATTTATTTTTGCTGTAAGAACAAGAACAAAAATATATTATGTGCATGTATATATGTATATATATATATATAGAGAGAGAGAGAGGGCTCTAGTCACTCATCTCACGATGACTGTGAAGGGTTTGTTTGATATCTTTTCGCTTCTCATCAATTCTGGCCAGGATTCGAAACTGTTCCTCCCGTTCTTTTTCGATTTCTTGTGCTTGGACCCTTTGCCAGTTTGTATGGACATGGCATTGTTTGTGGTTCTTTTTGCAGACAATTTGAGGGGGTGCTCTTTCAAGGGCATGAATATTCTCGGCAGTAAAGGTAACCACAACCCTATCATTGTCCTCTGTGTTCATTACAGCCTCTGCCTGCTCCCATATAGAAGCAGGCCACAGCAGTCTGGAATCAAATCCACACAGGGACTCTTCATCTACCGTGAGCCGTTGCCTCTTCATTGTCTGATCTTGGACTAGTTTCTTTAGCAACACATATTTTCGGTCAATTGCGGCCACTCGACTATTGACAGCTCGCTTGGCTTCTCTTAGTTCAGCCAGGGTATTGCGGTAAGTCTTGTGGGAATCTAGTTTCTCTTGCTTCTTTTCCACAACTGCTTCTAATAATGAGCGATGGCTTTTTAGAGACATTGTCGCCTGCCGACTTGATTCTGCAAGCTCTGCCTTTATACGGGCCACATTTACACTGCACCGATTACTACAATAAGATGGGACATCTTGGTGAGACCCAGGCTTGGCAGACCTTTGACATTTAGGATTATCACACCTTGTCTTCCATGATATTGTCTTGCCTGTCTCTAGGTAAGCCAATAATACAAAGGAGGTGACTGGGTCTTAGTATTCAGGATTGTCTGCACTTGTCTCAATCTAGTTTCGGTCAACCTAATGCTAATGTACCTTTGGTGCAAGGAGTACAGATGTAGGAATCTATCAGTTCACTTTCGCTCTCTGTAAAGTTGACACAGTCTCCATGGAACCATTGATCGCATTCGTCACATGCGATCATGAACCTTGAAGCGTCATAAGGCTTTTGACAAATACAATACAAGATCCTGCTGGTCTGACGACGACCCTTTGTTATTGCTGTATGATTCTTTTTCCTCTTTTTGACAGAGACCGTAGATAGTTTTGTGTCTGGCTGGAAAGTCAAAGAGTCCTTTATAGAAATGCCGGGTGAGATGGATCGTAGCCGTAGATCTCCAGGAGAATTTGGAGTCCTTCGTTTCTTGAACACTGGTTCCTAAAAAAAAAGAGAGAGACCCAGAAATGAACATCATTAGCCCGGCCGTCTCTAAACAAACCACCCAAACGTACACTTGTAAGCCTGTTTCTGGAATTAGGAGAATGTGTGGGGTGAGAAGGATCGCACTGATCTTCCCGAGGCGACTACACGTAGCGATTGTCAGTCAATGTAGGCAATTTTTGTTTTTGTTTTTTACGAGAAAAGAGGATTGCGCACCTCTTCTACACAATTTGGTGAGCTACCATTGTCTTGGTGAGATGAATCTTCGGACAGATCTGGCTGATCCAGACCTATCCGGACGTTTTTGTCCAGCCAACGATAGGACTTCTTGGTCGGGTTGCTAGGGTCTTTTAGAGCGTCTTGTGGATCATTTAGGAGTGTGTTAAAAGGATCAGAGGCCTGCCTTTGATGGTTGAAATTAAGGACGGACATGTGTCTTTGCATCAACACATTCTTCTTTCCTTCGTAAGCCTTTGATTCTGATTTGCTCCGCTTATGCTTTGTCTGATGAGTTTCTGAAGTACTGCTTTCTTCTGTTACAGCATTAAATAAGGCACCATGGCAACCAGCCAGTGCGTTCGGCTCACTCACTCGGTTTGTCCGTCCAGACTCTACAGAAGTACAACAAGGCGCAGAGGGTACATAAGATCCTTGCTGGTCATTTGTGGTCGGTACAGAGGTATTTTTTGGAATGCGCTTCCGGAGTGGAAGGTGCTTTTCATTGCCATCCATTAGGATGGGCTCGGATTTATAATGTGTAGGTGGAATGCTAAAGGAGTCATTCATGGGAAAGGTATCACTGTCCTGTGGGGGAGTCAACTGCCCTTTCTCTACTATTCCATTCGCCCCTGAATGGGGCAGGACGGTGGATTTCAAGGCCTGTTTATTGCAATCCCTGAGTCTCATTGGATCTTCACCATGAGGAGGGGTAGATGTGGAGGAATAGTGTTGCATCGATGAGTACAATGGTTTTGTATGAATGTATTTATAATGATGAAGATAATATATATATGTATATGTATATTTAAAAATGTCTATGAATGTATATACACACACATGTAACCGTATATCTATTTAGAATGGTATAGGAAAAATGGGGTCTAGCTTATGGTTGATTGATTGTGGAAGAAGAGATGATAATCGCGTCCTCTTTCCATGCAAGTTATTTCATTTTCCGATTTGCACAGTGATGTCGGGAATTTTCAAATAAACTGATTGCTGTTTTCTTTGTTCACAATATACAACTTTTTTTTCTTTTTATTACAAGGTCTTGACCTTGCCACGGAACTCATCTAGAGAACCGTAACCCTTGGCTACCATGATATCCTCCAGCTCCTTCTTTACCCGGCTAAACAGCTTGGGTCCCTCCTCCTTTAGCTGGGTGCCGATCTGGACAGCACTTGCACCAGCAAGAACATGCAAAAAGGCTTCCTTTCCTGAAGTGACTCCTCCAACACCAATGATCTGCTTGTTGGGGCAGCGACGGTAGAATGCATTGACGTTTGCAAGGGCAGTGTTTAGGACCATCAAGCCTCCAAGACCACCAAATCCATCCTTGGGCTTAATAAGAGCAGTCTCGGTCTCGAAATCAATTGCAAGTCCATTACCAACAGAGTTGATGCAGGTCAAGTATGCGAGGTTGTCAAACTTGTTAAAGATTGCAGCAGCCGTATCAAAGTGAGCAATGTCAAAGTAAGGGGGCAACTTGATTCCAAAGGGCTTCTTGATAATTGGTGCCAACACGTTCAATGCGGCCTCCATGGCCTCCATGTCATAGCCCAACTGGGGCTTACCGGGAACATTTGGGCAAGAGAAGTTGATCTCGAGAACACAGGGAAGGTTGGCGGCAACAAAGCCTTCTACCATCTTCTTGTTGTCGGCAACCGAGAGACCAGAGAGGGAGACGAACAAGGGCTTTGGGTTGCTGTAGTCATACTTTTTGGCATACGCGAGATAGTATTCATAACCTTCGTTAGGCAGACCCATTGAGTTGATGCTGCTCTGGATAGCAGGCAAGGGCACATAACGTGGGGAAGGGTTTCCCTCGCGCATTTCATATGTGGCAGACTTGGTGATCAATGAGCCAGAGTCACTTTCCAAAAGCTGCTTGAGTTCGTGCTCGTGCTGGCAGCACACACCAGAGGCGTTGAAGAAAAGGTTGGGCAAACGAAGGCCGGCAATGTTAGTAGAGAGATTGACCATGATGGAGTGAACAAAGAAGTTGGCTGTCAATAGTTTATGCTTTGCGCAACAAAATAATAACAATTACCCAGCCACCCTCGGGCTGGTATAGTTATTCTCTATGATCGGACTCGATTCCCCCCGACTCTTGCTTGTGGTTTATTACCCAAATATGATGGACATTAGGATATCCCAATAGATATGCCTTGCTCATAGCGAGATTTCCATACAGAATCTTGTTAATATGATGATCTTTACATTGTATTTGTCAATGGATATGAACAAGCATTTTTAGTGTGTAACCTCTCTGCAGTGACACATCTCAAGATGATCTTGTCACACAAGAAAAAAGTCAATCGGACATTGGTTTCCATGGTATCTACAAGACTTGAAGCACAGCGAATTTTATCCTAGCAACCATTCATATAGATTTCATTTGGAATTCATGCTTGTGAACAATGGAAACAGTGGTTCAAGTGGTTTGGCAAGATGTATAAAAGTTCATTTGTTTTTCTAAAGCATTTCAGAATAAAGCCTATATTATCTGACTATTTGTCATTTCTTTCTTTTGGTTTGTGAAAATATCGACTAGATTTCCTGTCGAAAAAGCAATTTGACAGAGTAGCCAGAGATGCTTCTGCAGATACTTTGGCAGACTTCAAAAAAGATTGGTTACACTAATGCGCACGTCCCTTGTCAATGAACCTCCAAAATATTTCTATATATTTTTTTTTAGCAAAAAGAGTATTGATCCCTATGGCACCCTTGGCAAGTTATCATAAGATATTGTACAGTGTGGCCTATAAAAGGTCCCGAGTATCGATATCTCAAGACATTCAGCTTTTCTTTTTTATAACTTTTCAAGTTGTAGATAAGCACCAATTCAGAAAGTGGTTTATTAGTCCTGACATGATTTTTTTTTGATAATTGAAAATATACAGAGAAAATTGGATGATTTGTCTAACAAACATTACTTTACAGGAAATTACTCTCAAAGGCTAGATTTGTTGAATGTGTTTGCTTATCGATGCAATGACAGTATTCACCGAGCTAGAAGATATGCTGGTCTAATCATATAAAGTCTGTACTCATGGCTATATATTCCTGGAAAAACGTTTAGTTCATAGAAAGCTTTTTATTTTTAAACAAAATGCCACATTGTTCGAGTGCAACCGTTTTTTTTTTTGTATGCCTGGACAATTTTTTTTTCGGATACTAGGCATTTTACAAACTATTGTAATGAACTTGGCAACGATAAAGATGGCTATCATTAATATAGACATTTTTTCCAACCCAAAAATTTAAAACGAAATATTACTCATACGATTGAATAGAATGCCTATTTGCTTATCAGTTTAATTGAAACCAAGTCTCCAGAGACAGCTATACAGAAAGAGCAATAGATTAATTATTATCCTTGGCCATTGGTCCTATTGGTTTTCGTAAGTCTCACAACTTCTATTTTCGTGCGCACGTTTCGGTCTTGTATTGCTTTGATGGCAAAAAATACTACACGAGATATTGTGTATTTGTTTTTAGATATACTAAACTTTTTGACGGCAAGCTACGTAGTTTGTACTCAATAACTGTAAAACAACAGGGGACCAAATATAATTTTCCGAACATAATCTACGAGCATGTCAGTAATGTTTTTATATTCTTGTTATTAGTGAGGCTTTAATAGTAAATTCAAGAAAATGAAGAAGAGGCCTGGCCTTTTTATTATTATTATTTTTAGTTTCAAAACTGTGTATCACCTTCTTGTACATTTTTCCCCAAGTTGTTTGTATTTGGGTGTAAAAGAGGCTGTACTCTTTAAATAAAATAAAAAAAAAAGCCAGTGTCTCTAGTTTCAAGAAACTGTTACACACGTCTTTCTTGAGTAAATAGTTTGGAAAAAGCTAATTGTAACTATCAGTTTTTGAAATAGAGATGAGCAAAGAATGCGAATAATGCGCGCATAGATGTACAAGAATATTCCCATTAATTAATTATTTACAGCACCTACCACCACTATGCTCCATACGGAAAACTAATCTTGATGGATTCTTTTAACCTTTACACTTGTACCGAAATGTACTGATTAAATAGTTTTGTACCAAACCAAAAATTATTATTATTATTATTATTATTATTATTTTGAAAAAAAGAGTTGATATTATCACTAATAATCATGATTTGGTTTTAAACACTTAATGATTATATGAACTGTATTATTTGTAGATATCTAGATATCTAGACAAAGAATAGTATCCAAAATGTCTTGATCCTACCAAAGAATCAGGTTTTGCAAAAATATTATGGAAACACTTGCTAAAATTCTCTATACACTGTTACCCAAATAATAATAATAATAATATACCCAAAAACCAAGAGATATTGATGAATACTTTCTGGATCTGTATAGAATCAATTCTTTGTGGCTTTCTAGACCTTTTTTTTTGTTACAAACTTTGTAAACATTCAAAGCCATGTATTAATTAAGTACCCTAGAGATTTCCTTTTTCCTATTGTCTACTTAAAGAAGCTCTGTAAAAGTAAACTCACTAGGTCCTGCTACCTATAATCCCACACTATTGTTTTTTTTTGGTATGGAGGAGCAAACTATTGACATTAGTATTATTGTACTAATTCATTCCCTTCTTTCCTAATATTTGTTTACACGTGTATCTTGACGGGTTTGGTTCTCGGTAGTTACAACCTTCTACTTGCCTGTGATCTTCCCAGACTTGTTTCTATGGTCTGTACAATTGTACACCATCAATTCAATTTCATTGTTCTTTGATCCACGAGAATCGTGTTTTTTTTTCTTGTGGTCTCGGAGGCTGATAATTTTATACTTTTTTTATTTTATTTGGCAATAAATTACTGTAAATAATTGAGAAATGGTAGTGTTGTAAAATATATATATATATATTCCAAGTTGAGATTTTCACAAGTAATTATAAAAGTCTGTACATTGGAAAATATATAGATGAAAGAAGCAGAGTAGTCTTTGAAGATATATTTATATGATCAATATAATATACTACTGTTGGTCATTTGTTAAATGAGCGTAAATGCAGTAGATTTTTGCAAAGATTGGTTTCAAATGATACCAAAAAAAACTAGCCCCTATCATCGCTCTGTTTTCATTTTGGGAGGTCCTTCTTTAAGAAAAACAAATGCACTAGTTGTGGCCAAACTAGCTACTGGTTAGAAAACACATATGGACAGCTCAATACAGGCCAAGAATATACTAGTATTGATCCCATTACTTTTTGATTTTGAGCTATATGATACAAAGAAAAAAAGAAAGAAAAGGTCCTTGGCTACAAGGATATTCTTGAACACAAAATATTTGAAATAAAGTCTTGGACCAACCTTCAGCTAGCCAAGCCCTTTGGGTCACCAATATATTTTCTCTAAATATTCCAGCAGTTTACAGACCTTACACTTGCTGAGTACAATCAAGATCAATATCCTAGTGTAAATTTATCTTGTGCGATAATTGTACCAGTACTCCAACACAAGGAAATGAATCGACGACTTATCAGACCAAATGTCAATGGATATTTGGATAAACCGGCTAATGGAAAAAAAAATAGAAGGCCTCTTGCAAACCATCTACTGTTACAGTCAACAATTTCTTTATATAGCAAGTATTTGTGCAGAGAAGACTCGTGCAACAATTTGACAAAAATTGCGATATTCAATCCTTATAGTGAATGACCGCAATTGTAACCGAACAAATCGCTCTTTTTGAGATTCTTGTGTTTTGATAGAGATATATATATTTATTGACTTTTATAGTAATTATTGTTGATAAAACTCACAGCCAACCAACAAATCTACTCTAAAATTCAAACCCACGTTGACACTTCATTTTTATTCAGTGTAACATTTTAACTTTGTTGTTTTGAATGACGGTTAACCTTTTCTACTATGTACATATTCATTTTAGTGGAAATCGTACCCACAAGATTTGATATTTAGTTATTAATAGGAAATATACAAAGTGTATAACTTTTTTGCTCAGCAGATAAATAATTAATTAAAAAGATGTTTTATATATATTTATATTTATATATTATCAAACAGAAAAGATGCAGGGCATTCGGTGTGTTACATTCAATGACTTTGAGAGTGTATTTTATTTTATTTTTACTGCGCAATTAAACAAGGGTCTTTTTTTTTATTTTATTTTTTGAAAACATTGAAAACGAGGGCTTTGGGATCCATAATCAAGACCATGGCAATAATTAAATTAAAAAGAGGTGTATTCAGAAATCATAAAGATTTTTTTGAATTGCAAATCCAATTATTTATTTTTATTAAATATGCGTGCGGTTTAATGGGTAGCCATAAACCCGTACGTCGGCCGGTTTATATTCTCATCAGGCCTTTCTAGAGTTGCGGTCTGCTAGACTGATTTGGTAAAGGATTTTGCCTGTTCTAAACCAAGACGTCTTTCCCGTTCAAGACAATTGAAATTAGCCGGTCAGGTTTACAAGACCCTTTTAGATATCTTGATTAGGTCGGACTAGGATGTAAACAAACAAGGCCATTTTCTAAAAATGAAACGGCAAAGGTCGCTGTGGCGCTTGTATCGGATTTAACCGATATATTGGTCCTTCAATATTCGGTATTGCCAAAAATAAAATCCAAAAGTGATGTTTCAAAAAGGTGCACAAACACTTTCAATATCTGATATTGGTCCGTGTGAGCCGACTGGATCACTCAAGGCTCGGCTATCAGATAAAACCTCGGAGAGCATTATTGTCGAGTTTCCATGGATAATGGAGATATTTGGGTGGATGATGAGGATGACAATAAACCATATTAAACTGTTGCTCGTACTAACTTTATAAAAGGTTGGATATTTTAGCGTGGGATATCCAGAAATGTTGTACTAGGGAATCAACTTACTATTACATATGAGAAAATCAGATATAAACTTGTGTGAAATCAGTGACTGTCCCATTAGACCATCGTAATAAAGTGTAATGTGGGCGGCAGAGGCAATAAAGAGCGTAAAGGTCAAGAGGATATTGAGTTGCTTTGGAAACCGTTAACAAATTGATCATGTTCTGGACTTCCTTACCTGAAAGTGGCGAACGACATATTCAATTGGTCCCAAGTTATTAAGCGACTGGCTGTTCTTCAAGAGATTCTCAAATCGAAAGTGAGAATTTAATCCTACAAAGGTCAATGCAAGGATCTCTAGGATGATTGAATAAGATCGTATGTTATCGGAAACGGAAGTAGGTTACCAATCCCGTAGATAAGATTCGGAATAGATTCTCTCCACATGTAATTTAAAGATATCTGGGTAAGGAACCATTGTAGCATGGGAAAGGCAATAAGATTGGAGAAGGCCCTAAGGGATTTAGTATTTGCTGTTGTGAGTCATGACCAATACATCTTGGATTAGAGAGTCCTGAATTACCATATAATGTAGAACATGTACTCTGTGTCTCTCATAAAGTTGAATCTAATCAGTGATTTTGATAGATAGTTCCAGTAGCATTGTAAGAGGATTATTGCGCACCTAACACGGTTGTAGTTTAGCCTAATTATACACGTGTGTCTTGACCTTTGACCCTAACATTTGCATGGACAGATTGACAGAGGAAGCATAGTCTTGAAAAAAAAAACCAAAAAAAAGGACAAATATTATAAGCCTGTTGATTCTAGGTGTGTCTTACATGTTGGTGTAACTAGGATTTTGTTTGAAGCTGTCCATAGATGTTCTGGTTTGGAGACAATTGTACCAGATGAACTAAAAAGACCCTCTTGGTACTTGATCTTGCACGATGTTGTGTCTACAATGGACCTTTTTTTTTTAGTTGTACAAAGAATATACCCTGGCATCTGTTTCTTTATATTTCCCATATATGTCTAGTTTTATGTTGTACCAGTTGCTAATTGGATTGGAATCATCAGGAATATCAACAGGCTAATAATGTTCTTCACCTCTCCAAACTTGACCCGCCTTGAAAAGTAGTCCATATTCCAGAGGCGGTAAAGGTACCAGAGGTAGAGGTAGGACATCATGACTACCCTCTCTAGAGTATCTCAATTAACCATATGGTCTCTGGCAATTCGAGCATGTACGTACGCAAGAAGCTAAAATCGCTTAAATGGGTCATTCTATAGGGTCTAGTGAACAGTGAGAGAAAAACGAGATTTGTATTCAAAAGAAGAGGGCGGACTAGTTTGGACCAGGATTATGATGTCCATTTTGATGATTTTGCCCAAGGAGACAAGTAAGGAGATCTGCGTAGTTCCAGATTCAGGAGAAGATACAGAACTGTTGGACAATCTCTTTTCTAAAAAACAAGCAGATTTTTAGATGATTTTTTTTGAGAAAAAAAACATCACATGTTGAATTGTTCTTTTTTGAACAAGTAAATCCGTACTTTCTGTATTTTTCCATATCTTTAATATTAGCTGATTGGTCTAAACAATGTACAATAGAGAACAAAGTCATTGACCAATTGACAGCCAACCTTGTTATACATATCTAGAATCCAACAGATTTCTGGATTTCCAAGGTCTCTTTTTGTAATTTCGACAAGCCCATTTCTACCCATGGTCTGTATTGCTGTTCCAGACATAAAATGAATTGTTTCAGGAATTGGCTGTAGATTCCAGCCAAGAGAGATGGTTCAGATGATTAAGACGATAAATATATATAACTAGTTACACATTATACATATATAAAAATATTAGTAAATCCGATACCTTGTCTTCAAAACACTCAGTTGCTCCGTATCACTTTTATGTTTACTCCAATGGTCCATTTTGCACGAGAAATGTTCTTTTTACCAATCAAGTATCCGAAATATCAATTGAATCCGGCCAGATGAATATTACGTGCGCCTATTGACCGAACCAATTGATCTTACGGTTGCTATGAGAAAAGAAAGCTGATTCGGTTCCAATTGATGGGTTTATGTAGCCGAGTTTCTGGAACCGTAATTGTTTATACGCATATAATTGATGGGTTGTCAACGCGTTTAGGTACAATAAATACAACTCAATTTACGATCCTTATTGAGAAGCGTGATTGGGTTTGTGTTTCGAATTTCTGGATAGAGAAAAAAAAAGCACTGTAATTTATTTTTGGATTTTATTTTAGAATACTAGATTACCCCTCCAAATTATTACTAAAAACAATCGTAGAATAAGGAATTGTTTTATAATTCAAAGGCCTTTTATTCCTGTTTCCTGGAACCAATTATATAATAAAAATAATATTATAAAAAAAAAGGTGAATACATAAAAACCAAAAATCTATAAAAAGTTTTTTTTTATATTTATTTTGTTAAAAGCTATGTTTAGTATATTCTTATTATATATTTCTGATTTGCACATGTCTTTTTCTATTAGAAAAGGTTAATAGTGTCTAAAGACGTCACCTATGTAGTCCATATTTTTATTCTTATTTTTCGATATTTTAGTTTATTTTCTTCTTCTTTTTTTTTTAACAATTTGCACCATTCATTTATGAGTCTTACCAAGCCTCGAGCGTTATTCCCTGCAGATCTGTCAATCTCATAATTCACTGTCCCTGCAAATTACATATATATATATATACATATTTTATATTAATTTATTTATTTATATTTGTTTAAATATATACTATATATATATATAATACATATATATATGTATATATATATAACACACAAGTATATAAATATAAATATATTGATATTCAATATTTATATATACACATATGGACGAGTGTGTATAATAACATTAATAATTTTTTTATAAAGTCTCACAACAATCCATTACAAATCATTTCAAACATAAATACATTACACCAATCTTTTATTCTCTTTACAAAATAATTATCATGGATATCATGGAACTCATCCACACTGAAATACCCACTGAAAAACTACGCCATCCCTGCAATTGGCCAGGATGTGAAAAGTCCTTTGGTGAGTATATCAAACACTTTACTTGGTCATCTTATAACCTATACAATTATAGCCCGTCCATCTGATATTGTCCGTCATCACCGCACTCACACAAATGACAGGTAAATAACAATAACAATCACAGAATAACAATAAGAAAAATCTAAAATTTGCCCTCTTAATTTAAAAATCGCTCTATAGACCTTTTGCCTGCCATATCCAAACCTGTGAGAAGCGATTCATACAGGTAATTAAGAATTAAGATCAGACCAATAAACTTGCTCAGCAAATAACAACAATAACAACAAAAATAGTTAACGCCTTTTTCAAAATATTATCTATTAGAGATCTGCCCTTACTGTCCATCTACGGACACACTCCGGAGAACGGCCACACGCGTGTGAATTCGATGAATGCGACAAGCGATTTAGTGACAGCAGTGCCTTGGCACGTCATAGG
This sequence comes from Phycomyces nitens, assembly GCA_022702545.1. Taxonomy (NCBI): domain Eukaryota; kingdom Fungi; phylum Mucoromycota; class Mucoromycetes; order Mucorales; family Phycomycetaceae; genus Phycomyces; species Phycomyces nitens. The sequence goes on from JAHRBC010000001.1 coordinate 2,449,133, forward strand.
CAAGTGTTTTATACAAAAAAGAAAAAGAGCCTGGCGGAATTCTGTTGTGGCTCCTTGTTGTATTACAAGAGTTAATTCTGGGCCCGAGTTTATATATTTTATTATATTGTGGTATTGTAGCTAACCCTATTCTTATTTCTAGGCGAATCCACACTGGTAACCGTCCGTACAAATGTCAAACAAAGCATTGCAAAAAAAGGTTAGTAAAAGAAAAAAGAAAAAGTCCAGTTGAATGGTGCCTAATATTGGCTTGTGCCTTTGAATATCCTTAGCTACACCAAAAAATGTTTCTTAGCCCGACACATCAGGTCCTTTCATGGACCCAAAGGATACTTTCAGATCCTGCCAGAAAGCTACAACAGAGGACAATTAATTAAACACAAGCCCATTATCCAGGAAGATGAAACTCAGTACCTTTTATCCCCTCCTTCCAGTCAATGCAGCACCATGATTTCCCCTCAAAACTCACCAACCTTTTCACTATCTGCCTTCTCCCAACCAACCCAGCGGCCGCCTTTCCCCGAGTCATTTGGCTATCTTTTCCATTAACCTGATTTTACAAAAGACACAACTTGGTGCCTCGGCAGATATGCCAAATATTTCTATTATCATTCTTTCTTCTTCTTCTTCTCTTTTATGCATTCTCCATCACAGACAGTAAGAATATATGCTATGAACCCAGCTACATGAATTCTCCGTATTTAACATCTATATGCCCATTATTTCTATGTATAAATAAATAAAAATGCTTTATCTCGACTATATGATCACGTATGTTTTACAGAAACACAATAGGGCATACATGTGTTCCAAACCTACGACGATATCATTTTCCTAATTAAGTCTGTGTATCCATTTAAAAACAATGCCGATCGTACGAGGCCTACGTTATAAAGAGGCCTTTTGAGTTGAATCTCATTAATCATGAAACCTAAATAGACGCACACACAAATACGCAAATATAATGGCATATTATATAAGCTATGGAAATAATTAATATAATTACGTTTTTAATTTAAAATCTTGACTGCTGGCCAGAAAGGTCCATGAGATTGGACTCCTTAAGGACATTTATAATAATAATAATAATAACAAGGAATAACAAAAACACAAAGATATCATGTGTGGAATCATCCAATATTCTTTAATATTGCGCAGTATAATATATATTTATATATAATATATTTATATATACTTGCTTACTTATTTATTTATATATATATATTTGTATATCTAATCCAACACCATATATAAAATACACTATGATAACAATCTAGTAATTAGCTCAAGAGCCTCTTTGGATGACAAATAGAATGTCACTTGGATATTGGTATAGCCAACACGAATATTTCTTTTTTTGTGCTTAAACCGATTTTTTCCGGATAGTTGGCACAGGACAAATATGTCTTCAAATTGCATTACCAGTCTATGCGATTTGTGGCCACTTGGCAGTATAGTCGTTATCTTTTTGTCGAGGCTTAATCAACAAAAAGTTGGGCCAGATAGCGCAAATTACTAATCACTGGAAACCTAACCCAACCAATCTCATATATACCAAAACCATAGCCAGCTCTCCATCAGATTGTACTTTGGTTTTGACAGTATCGGTATACGGACCGACATGCTTCTCCTGGTGGTTTGAGTTTAATGATCACCAGGTTGTACTGCTTTATGCGTGCACTTACTGATGCAATATGCGTATGGTTGTGCAAGTCTTCACAGACAGTTGCTCTGCTATTGCTGTGCGCCCACAGTCTCCATATTTGCTCCATGGCGTATCAAGTGCTCTCCCCCCCTTTTTTTTAGTTTTGGTTTTGGTTTTGGTTTTCTTCATCATCATTGATAAACACCGTCATGGTGTTTTCAAAATACACAGGCGCCGTTGTGGATCTATTAGAGACCTGTCCAGACGATCAGTGTTGCCAAAAACACTAAATCTTCTAAAGACGCTCTCTTGATGCCAGCAACGGCCTTGTCACATTTATCAGTGACTCTGTGCTAGCGATCATGGCATCAGACCAGTGCCGTGATCAGTGACTTTGGACATATGTCCATATGAGCCTCGTTGCCTCGCAATGATCTGGGTGGCATTGCAAAAATCACGGATACAACCATATCTACAAATCGCGGGGAAGACGATTAAAAGTACTCTTTGTACGAGGTTCACAAGAAATAGGCCGGGATTCAACACCCGCATACACTTCTTGATACTATCCTGGTTACGTTTCTATCGTTCTCTTTAATCCTGTTTTTCTATTTTATAAAGATACAATTACACAAGTATAAATCTTATTGTAGAGACCCATGATGTTTACCTGCTACAAAATATCTATATATACATGTGTGCTTGGAATGTACAAAGTTGATGGAGTGCTTGTGAGATGTGAAAATACAAAGCACCTTGTAATACATCCCAGAATTCAAGATAGTGCCGTCAAGGAATGACAACTATTCATCTTGTTGAGCCATTGTCATGGATTCCAAAGAATAATGCTAATTGAGATTCTCATAATGTGATCATTACTCTCATTCAGAGATTCAAAACATAGTTGGAGCCTTTCTGCTTATGTATTTTTGTGTATTTAAAAAAAAGGCTCGTTTGAATATAGAGCATTCCGTTTTGGTATGTGAGCAAAAGGTTGAAACAAGAGTTGTTTAGATAAACGATCATGATCGAGAGTGACGCGTGTTGATTTTGATTTCAGAAAAACTACAGATCATGTGAATACAGGTTTTGGGTTCTTGCAATTAAGCAAGCCAAGAAGGGTTCTTGGTGCTAGTACTTTTGGCTGTTGATCTCTTGTAGACCTCGATTGGCACATAATAGCCCAAACGTCTTTAGGTACTCTAGCCACATTATATATTATATCCAAATATGAACACTTTGAATCGTTATTTCCAAAAATAACAAAAAGGCAGCCATGTCAAAACAATACAACGATCATAAAGGTCTAGAAACTCTCTGAATGGCTATGGATCAAGAACTAATTAGCCTGCACTGATTTCATTAGCAAGGGAGCCGCCATCATTATCAAATATAAAAAAAACATACACACACGAGCCCCTAATGATCAAAATCTTATTGCCAGCCACAAAAGCAGATAAAGAGTGTAATATTAAGTCTTCTTTTTTTTTATTATTTGGTCCAGCTTTCCTTGTTGGTTGGAAACACCACTGCTCAGTCACTGCTCAATCACTGGTTGGTTGACTGGTCTTGGGCAAGGTGGGCCTTGAGAAGCTCAAGAGATCTGTACCGGTGAGAAATGGTGTTCTTGACCTCTTTGGGGAGTTCAGCATATCTATTACATACATATACACATATATGCATACATGCATACATAACGTCAGTCATTATTATTACGCTTGAGCGTAAGTTGAAAACTAACGTTTGATCGAAACCATCAGGTTGGAAAATGGCATCCCATCCGAATTTGCCTGATCCACGAGGTGGGACAATTTTTCCCTATTAACAAGACCGATTTAAGTATCTTGACACTTTGCAAGAGAAATAACAATGACGGTTACGTTTGTTTTGCCTTCAAAGATGATGGGCTCGTGCCCTGGGCCCTTGCAAAATCCAATGGTACAAAGTGCATAGCCGGACTTATCCTCAAACCCTTCCAGCATCTTGTTCAAGCCATCGTGTCCAAGAGCATCAAAGAACCATTTGCTAGAAACCAGTTTTGTGGGGGATATAATTTATCTCCAATCATTATTATTATCATTATCGTGATATAAATCCATACATACATATATGGTCCAGGAAGGCCTTTCATTGCATTGAAGCACAAGCTTGTATCTTCAGTAATACAAGGCCCGTTGAGCTAATAAGGTTGAACCGAATACATCATGTAAACCACACCAGAAGCAAATGATATATAAAGTTTACTACTTTACAATTTCTGCTGCCATCTTGCATTTCTCCTTGGCAATATCCTGTGACGTTCCTTGAAGCTCGGGCACTAGGAGAATCAAGAATAATTAAATTTTCAAAACTATCAATCTATTTTTATAAGCAGTGGTATTATGGTCATCGACCAAGAAAAGGAGTACGTACAGTCAACCTTGTGCGAAACAACGTTCACAGTATCAGCCAGAATTGCCTGGACTTCAATGAGCTTGTTCTTGTTTCCAGAAACAAAGACTGAATTGCAATATAGTTATTTTAAATGTCTTGAATCAGCATCACCATTCATCATCACTCTTCATCTCCTACCCAAATTACGCAATTCCTTTGCTGCCATTCTATAGATTGCCAATGTCGATTATGGAAACAAAAAACTCGGCACATTGGTTTATTGGCTTTCATGGTTAAACCCCCGATTGGCTTATTGCGTCACAGTACGCGGCTTATCTCTTCAAGAGGTTCAAGTCGTGATGAAAACTGAAGCCTTTTCAGTCTTTGAGTTTAGAATGAATCCTTGTTTGATGGTTAAAAAAATGAAAGGAGATGATTTGTGCTTTATAGCTACACAAATATGTTGTTTTTGGTGAATTGTACTTTCCAATTGATTTTTGTAAAGAAATAATTTGAACTCTCTTTTATCTGTAAAAGTTGCTCATAAATACAGCCGTATTTTTAGAGAGTCACCAATAAATTTGTAGAGAAATATATATATATGAAATACATGGCAGATACTAGTGTGCTTGTTGGCATATTTATTTCTTGTAATAATTCCAATCAAATCAAATACAAACTCGACAGTTATCTCTGCCTATTTAAAATATCAACATCAATATCTCTAGACCGAACACCTGATTGTCAATAAATGCCAGACTTTAGATTTAAATCATTATTGTACTCGGAACACTTGGTCAAACAGTGACAAAAAGGATACAGGCATAAAACTATACATGTATAAATACAAATTTAAAGAAACTTTACCGAGACTGTCGATGATTGGTCTCGTTTATTTACCAAAAAAAAAAGCAAGTTTCATCAAAGGAATAATAATAAAGATAATGAAATCCCTGTATGTTGGGCTTTGGCCTTGTCCTTTGGCGTACTGATCTGAAAAATACTCGCGTTGTATTTTACAACAAAATATCGTTTCTTTTTTCTAGTCTTAATTAGCCAATTTACTTGTGTAAAGGACATAGATATATATATTTATATATATATATAAACAAATCAGGCTTTCATGTTTGCATTCACCAAAAACAACCGAATTTCCGTCTGTCCGTTTTTTGATTCTATTAATTACAGCCTTTACTTGCACTACAACTTGCTTCATTTGGACTACCCGAACCAGCACCTTTTTTTTTTCTTTCACCCAGATTTACCCCCAGCCAGTCTTGGTACACGATGGCTAAGCCGTTTGATTTTTATTGGCGGAACATTCACCTTGTCTGTATCGCAAACCATTCATCTTAGCATTCAGTATCTCGAGGTTGGCGTCTATTTCATACCAGAGTCCATGCAATACTCAATAGAATCCCCTGGTTCTATATCAGCATTTTTGTGCAGACCTAGAGGCCTCCAATATACCCAGAAAATATCATAAAAACCTCGTGTGTGTGTGTGAAAAAGAGCAATAAAATCACAGTACTTGAATAGACACAACCTTATTTGTACTGTGTCTGACCTTCTGTTACTCTAACTAGTGTAAACACCAACCCTAGGTTTCGTGACTTATCAACCATCGTATAACTAATACCAGCCCAATCTACTCTATGAATTTTTTTTAAAAAAAATAAAAATAAAGGCAATCTCCTCTTGTACTCTTTGGCCTCTTGCAGGTATTCTCCAATTGCCACGAGTACTATTCGTAATGTAGAGCTTTCTTGAAGAAAAATCATTCCATATTTACCTGTCCGTGTTAAATAATACCGGATTTTTAGGGCCAAACATACAAAGTATTTCTTTATGAATACTTTTCAGTCTTTAAAATATTTAGCCCTTTTGTATTTTTTGTATTCTGTTCCGTTGTACTATACATCCACATCTATATATACATCTATTATAAACTTGAGTGGGTGGGCACGTTTGGTTAGATTTCAATGTAATTACATGATCTAATCTTTAGTGTCTTCAAGGCTCGATACCTGGCAAGTAATAATATCAAACCAAAATCAGAGTAGTAAAATATAATATCCAAGGGCGTTTAACGCGTGAAGAAATTGTGAATAATAGTACAGTTTTTTTCTGGTCGTATTGCGAGGGTACATGAATCTCATACGCGTATTATTAAAAAAGAAATTATAAATAAGACAAAATACATTTTGGGAATATTTTCCATTTTTTTTCTCGTACATCAAATATCAATTCGAAACGGTACAAGATTACAAAGCGTGTTTAAAGTGTATATAATACTCACGGAAGAAATTCCCATTGATTTCAAAATAACCTACTACTAGATCTCTTTCTTTGATTAATAATAATAATAATAATAGTGTAAAGCGACTGGACACATCATTTCATGTACACATCTTGAAAAATCTGTATTTAAGGAACCGATGATATTTAGAAGACTTGTACACATTCCACATTTGCATTACAGTAGAAATGAGAAGTTATCCAAAGTGTATATTCACCAGAACTTTACACAGGATTATTATGCTAGCCCATATCCTACCATTGTCATGCCATGGATTTCTTTTTGGCTTGAAACCCAATGTTACTGCAAAAGAAACTCGAGTAGTCTAGATCTTCTTTTAAAGAAAAACCTGTTATTCTATCTCTTTATTTTCCTTTGGTCCCTTTACCTTTTTTTAGATACGAGCTGCATGCCAGTTGAAATAATATATCATATAAACTTCTGATTTCTCTGGAATGTTATGTTTTAAAAGGCAGCTACCATTTGACTCCAAGCGACAAACGGTTGAATTATTGTCGTTATATTCAAATTCCACCAACCTCTTTCCTTATTCCTGGCGCTCTCTTTGGCCAACACATTGTACGACACTGTATAGACTTTTGCGGTGTGAACTTCATCGAGTGACCAAAAAGCTGCAGGCGCTCAAAGCAATTTTCCAAAGAGTTTCAATTAGAAATATTAGTGATAAATTACACAAGTTGTTTTTTAGCATATTGCACCCTTGAATAGACATATAAATCAATGATATCATATGCTACCTACTCAAAACCATCTCTCAACAAACCCTCCTTTTCTTTTTAAATTCATTTTTGCACCCAATACAGATCCAGATGTACAACCTATCCTTGGAAGAAGAAGAAAAAGGAGAATACAATGAATCGATTAACATGATTTAAAGGGCCAAATGATTCTGGGTTGATTTGTAATAGTGTCCTGAAAAAAAAAAGATTCTAATTACCAGTATGTTACTTTAAACAAACCTTGGGTTGTGGAAATCTTTAATAATCTCAACTCAACCCAACTCTACCATTCTTTCTTACCTTATAATCTCCCACTAACCCCAGTATTTTGGCTGGTCCATAATGATCAAGGAACAATGATGATGATGATGTGTCTGATTGGACAAGTGCTTTATAAAAAGGCAGATTTAGTGCCTGATTATAAATGTTATAACTACCATGAATCACAAAGCCCATGGATCCTCCTGTGTATCTTACTGATGTTTTATCTATGTCATGCAAATTAATTCTTCAACGTAAACCACGAACCTTATAATATGTTTAGTTCCATCTCTTAATAACTTAAAATCTATTGTGTGTAGTTTGGTGTCCAATTCCTCGAGGAGATTCAAATAGATGAAATTAATCAAGGGCTTTGATCTAAATGTCAAGAGTAATATAGTATTATATGGTTTTCTATATTACATCAATTTGAAAAAAAGAAAAAAAGAAAAACTTTATAAAAGAATGAGGTAATATTTATGGTTGTGATATAGGATACGGGGTACCTTGTTAACTTGACATTTTCAGATGAAGATTTTAATACAAACTGTGTAGACATTCATTAGAGAATTACCTAAAGTCCTGCTTATTTTATTTTTGCAAGAAACAATCGAAACAAAAGATTTATTTTGCGTCAAAATTGATAACCACATTATGTATTCGATGTGGAGGTGTATTCCTAAAGTAAATGTTACACACGCATATGTATTTCCTTTGGGACTGATTTTAAAAATTCAAACGAAAAAGCTTGTATTTTTAAATAATCCTTTTATCCATGTCTAAAATCAAACGGACCCACATAAACATGCTACCTGGATACCAAATATTCTGGATATAGAGGGCTATGTCATACTACTGCTTTTCATGTAGCTCGTTAATCATTCTATATATTGAAAAATATAAAAGGATAAATAGAGAGATATATAGATATAGGGAGTACATGTCATTCTAGTCAAAGTACCCTTGGATTTACCTAAAGGTCTCACAATGTACAACTTGGTGTTAGAGATTTTGTATTGAAATGACTTCATACTCATCGGCAATTAAATAAATGTCTGAACTTACCTTTCAGGTACATGTTTCCGCCTTTAAATTACGTTATTACAACAGGTTACATGCCTATCATTTTGAAAGGAGTCTACAGAAGCTTGTCTAGGCCGTACATAGCAGCTGAATAAAGACCAAAGAGATGCTGGTAAACAAAGTCACAAGTCGAAGCAAGGAATAAATATGCATTAATACGAACTCCTGGAGTGCAACTGGGTTATGATTTTACTATCTATCCTAATATGAATCGTATGTATCAAATATTACCTTTTCCAAAAATAATAATAATTCCAATCTAGAGAGTAAGTTGAACTCTTGCCTGTTGGGATATTTTCTATGTATTCTACCATTAATGGTAATTATATATATATATATATATATATATATATATATATATATATATATAAAGTATATCAATTCTATATGCACAGATGTATATAATCTTTACAGGATCGACCAAATTGCTGAATTAGTTGACATGATGATGTCTGTAAACCTGAAAAAGGAAAAAGGAAAAAAAACTCCCGAGGTTCCTGTGCTTATTGTATTAACCAAGGTATATATAGAGCTTCTGGTAGAATATAAGCAAGAAAAGCATACATATTCTTTCAATTCAGAAAATATATATTTTACAAGTCTTTATTGTTTATTTTATAATTTAATATTAGATTTTTATGTAAACAATCCTGATGAGATGGCCAATATCAAATCGGAGCAAGCACAAGTAGGAACGGGGAAGCGGAGAGATTAAATATACATTTGCTCTTATATTTGATGAAATTCCATGGATAATTATTATTCTTGTTCCTTTATAAGAGCCAAGACGAATGGCCTTTAAACCCTACAATAAATAAAGCAAAGTATTCACCATGTAGCAACGCTTCATATAGGATTTATATATACTCAGCATACTCTTATGAGAACTTGCGCGTCAATTGTTTGATATAGCAAAAAATAAAAATAAAGATCCAATAGTATTAATAACCCGTGCCCTTTACATCTTTCATTTTTTGATAAAGCACTTGTTTTGGGCTCAATGGTATAGTAATATTCCAAAGCCAGTAAAGAATGCTTTCAAGCGGTTGGTTTGCAACGGACTTTTTTTTTTTGGTTACAAGGGTATCAATTCGAATGAGATTTGTGCAGATTGTTTTACAATGAATATTTAGCCATACTTTAAATGCTGTGCCGCCTAATAAGATAGTATGAGTGTAAAAACTGGGCTAATCGCTCGAGAAGGACAGGCCAAGACAATTAGATGCTTTATAGCGGCGACGATGCAAATGAGAAGCGGTATATAATCAGAGACTCTAGTCCGATAGGATTTTTGTCTTTTATCGAATGGATTATTAATGCTGTATTCTTATACAGCCAGTGCCACTACTTGATATACCCAAGACATTTATATGCGTCCCTGGAAAATATAGGTATATCTTACCTGGCTGGGCCTCAAAGAATTGAATACTCAAGACCCTTTCAAGAAATCTCCTTTTATAAATCTCCAGAAAAATATAGAGTATCAAGATTGTCTTACCTGACTCGGAGAGGTATTGATCTCGGTGTCTTTACCCACCTTTTGGAAACTTGGATAATACATACTTTATAACCATGGTTTTTAGGTATGTTCTATCTACTCATACATTCCAAGAAACTGTCTTCTGCATTATACTATAAAAGGATAATAAAGCTAAAGTAGGAAATGCAAGATAATGGGATTATCAAGAAGTGTATCAATAAAAGCAAATTAGCACTAGTTTTATTAATTACCTGTACGCACAGCAGAGACCTTTGTACAAAAAGGTTATATATCTTGCAACAAGATTTATAACTAGAACTAATTGGTTGTTGTATATAAATATACCAGTGCAAACTCTCTACTAGTATTTAAGAAAAGTATCCAATTTATTACAGTAGGATAGTTTAGTATCTTGCTCAACGTACCTTTTTATATACACTCCGACACAGAAAGCCATTCCAAATCAACCAAAATAAGAATAATCTTTATGACTTTTTGCTTTCTTTTGCCTTTAAAACCAAAAATGACATTAACAAAGCCATCATTTCATCAGTTGAAAAAGATCAATAAAGAACCACGACTCACTGTGAGTTGTCAGAGTTTCTTTGAAGAGAAACTATTTTCCTTTAAAAGGCCAACATTCCTCATTAGTCATCATTGACATTCCTCAATCAACGATTAGAAGCATCATCAAACATTAGGAATAAACTGGTACAATAGTGTTAAAGGCTAGGTCAGAAAGACCCAATAGACGTGGTAATATATATATATATCACTGCCATTTGTTTGAGTATAAGGCAGTATCCTGTTGGGAACTATGGGTATCATCAGCAAAATTTGGCATTTTCTGGTGTTGTTGTATGTAGAAAAACGGCTACCAATTATCATTGGACAAATTGGTTTGCTTCTTATACACCGATGCCTAGATCAAGGCTAATGTCTGAGCAGAAGAAGAATCGGCTTCTTTGGGCAAGAGCCGGGGCCAGTTTGACAGTTGGGAGCTGGGGAAGGGGTTATATGGTCAGAGGAGTCTAGATTTATGATAAATGGCAATGATTCTGACCCATCTGTGATTCGTAAACCTAGAGAACGTTTTCAGAGTACAAATATGCTTCAAACCGAGAATTTCGGAAAATGTTCGGTAATGGTGTGGGACTGCTTATAGTAAAGGATTTGGGCCTCTAACCACACTCAATTGACTACTGGCCATCTCTACGCCCTGATTTGAACTCAATTGCGCGTGTCTGTAAGGCCGTAAAAGACTGCATTTCAGAGAAAAAGGGATATATCAATGATACTAAAGATCTCAAGGCCTGTATTGCCAATAAGTGGGAGAAAATGGATCCTGAATTCGGTCCAAGGCTTGTCGCAAGTATGGCTGATCGAATTAAGGCTGTAATTGCTGTTCGTGTTGGTAACAACCGATATTAAACATGATTTATTTTTAATTTACAAGATACATACACTGTTGACTATTCGAACAAAAGTCTCGAGTCTTTACAATGAGCAGATAAAAAAGATGGTGTTGAAGATAATGTATATATTCTCGGGGAACAAACACACTCTAATTTTGCACTGACTTTCTGTGAGTGTACCGTATTCCCAAAAATAAAATATGTAATAAGAAAAAGTCCTAGTATTACTACTATTTATTTGTATTTTATAGAAATTTAAAAACAATTTTTTTGTCAATATATTGAATATTAGTATCCTAAAAATGTAGCCAAAATATAGAGAACATTCATTTCTTTAAAGTATTTATTGGTATGACCAGCTAGAAAACATTTATGAATTTGTTTGAGTCAAAATAAGCGTGGGTTAAATACATCCAGCGAGCTATACTAGCTTAAGGAGTTTTATTTTTCTTTCCTTTCTTTTACTTATTTTCCTTACTTTTTTATCACCTATATTGTCCTTTTATCTTATTCCTTTCCTCCAAGTCCAATTAATGGCAATCTAGAAGCCGCACGCCTTGCGTGACGGCAGATCAATATAATACTAAAAAAAAAAAAAAGGGTTAAATACATCACCGATCTTTACATTATTTTGCACTTTTTTTTATGCAAAGCTCTCAAACCACAATACTAACATTAAATATAAACATATACTCCTGATCACAGAGAATAGCAAACATAAAAGGCCCTTGCTCCACTTTTGCCCCAGTTAATAAATCAAATGGTAATTCAATTATTAGTAGCAGTTTGTGAGACAATTGATAGTTGGAGACAATATCAAATAGACGCTCGTAAAAAGGCTATAAATTGAAACCATTGATTGATTAACTCCCTCAAAGTTTTGGTCATACTAGAATTATAAAGACAATAGTGTAAGTTTAAAGGTATACAATATATGTCTATATATTTGGCAGATATTGAAAAAAAAAAACATAAAGCCACCTCCCTGAAAGATACTAAAGTCGACAGTCTCATAATATAAGCATAGGTTATACAATTTGATGTGAAAGTTCTACAACTATATTCATTATATTTTTGGGGCGTGTATAAAAACATGCCCATGTTTGCTTAAAGACATTCTAATGAGTTGCTTTCGATCTATTCACATAATATCAAACTTATAATACAAAAACCAAGCCCAAAGTTTGCCCTGGATTCAAGACACTTAAACTATTGAAAACAGCCACCATATTCATCTATTGAGTAAGTATAAACTTAAGCACTATGGAGTGTTCTAAACTGCTGTTTCTAAAGACCAAATTAGTTATATTGGCATTCTCGCTCTAAAAGTATTTTTTAGCATGCATAATTGCACAGTCAACAAAGATTTTAAGAAGCCTTTGTTATTAAAATGCCCAAGCCTCACATTTTTTTGCTAGTATTTGTTTGACGAGCTAACAAAACTACAGGCAATAGGGTGTGCCTTTAATCGATGGATTATGGCAGTGTTATTGTTAAGTGATTATTAGCAACCTTAATTATCAGCCGATCAAAAGATTTAATTAGGTAAAGAATCACAAAAACTAAACAATCTTGGAATATTCTTTAATCATAAGACAGCCTCGTTATCAGAGTAGAGTCTTGTAATAAGCATCTGTTGCACAAACCAAAAAAAAAGCTTTAATAACCGATTGTGATCGACCCAACGACCCTTCTTGGTCAACATCCAATCACAGATAAGATTAGGCCGAATGCCTATTCTCGAGACTTTTCTAATATGTCCCCCCATTAATTCCATGAACATGATCACCACAAGACCAGAATGCTTTCCGTCAAGCCGTAGCTCAAGTTCTGTTAATTTAGCTAGGACCAATACAACTTGTATATCCTTGACAAGCTCAACACCTGCGTGTGCAACTTGATTCGCACTACGTTCAACAGCAAACACAGTCCCAGATTCCCCAAGATTTAATCCAAGCGTGAGATATGGAACACATATTCTTCAGTCTTATGGTTAACCGTGTTTTTTATTTTATCCAAGGACTTGTCATTATAATTTTAATTGCGGACAAGGAAGCCAGTATTTGACTTGTTTGAATTTTAAAAAAAAATCTCTTTGGGATGCTGTTTTAACGGTCTTTGGTACCAAACTAGATCTGGTTTCTTTTTATAAAACAAAACCTTTTAATAGATAGTCTATATATTATACTAAAGTTTTTACCTGTAAATATAAACAAAAATCAATAATAATTGAATAATTGATTTATTTTTGGGATCTTGTACTAGATGCCAAGTTCTCAACCGTGTAAGGTGACATGATCGAATAGAACACCTACCCGAATTGCTGCAGTTATGACCAGCTGAACCTAGTTATAGTATTTTGAGCATCTGTGTTTTATTAAGAAACCCAGACCCTTCCAGTCAAAAGATATACTTTACTTCTTTTTATAGTCCAAGTTACCATAAAACACAGTGTAGACAGAAACACAATAATATATATATATATTAAAGAATGTGTGTAAAATATCGAGTTCAGGACAAGAAAGGAAAAGGATATGTCACATAAAAGAGAAAACTATTCTATATTCAACAACGATATTATTTATTCATTATTAATCTAATTTCTGTCGTTGTTTTATGGCTGGTTGAATTTTAATAGACTTTGACCAAGCATATATAGATATATGGATTGCATTTTAAATAAAATAAACTTTTAATGTTGTATTTGTATAATTAAAATATATCTTTGATGAGTTATGACATGTTGCTTTAAAATGAAACAGCCTTTTGGGATACAACCAGCCAACTTATTTACTATAGATCTTGATAACTAGCGAGTGTCATTATGTATGGGTTTAGTGACCACAACTAACTTTGGAAACCCAACCTAGGATGGAAATATTCAGTACGGCTTTACTCTGAGACATAAGAATGTTGAGTTGTGTTCAATTGGTATTTTTGGCATCTATTTTTTTTTAGTTCTTACTAAACGGGAGAACGAGTACAATGTATTTTTGCTTGCCAAGAAATATTTCACTTTGAGAATCCCATACGACAAACAAGCAAAAATATGCCAAGAAGCCTCCCAAGATGTTGTTCATTCATCAAGGTGATTTGCCTTTAACTGGCAATCAGATGAGATAAGTCGGAGGGTGGGAAAGGTATTGTATGGTGGAACCTTATACTGCCGCTTTGCCTGTAAAATCAATCAACGTTTTGGCAGGACTCACTTGTGAGGCCACTATTTTTTGGACAGATCTGCCATACATCCTATTGACAATTTGGAAATACATATTCTCTCAAAGATAGAGACTTGGTTAGATTGGTTCACAAACCAAGAGATTGAAAAAAAAATATTGCCAGTCCAAATTTGTATTTTTAAAGTATTTGTAAAGAGCTTTTCTCCATGTAATATATATAAAGCTCATTATGAATATGAATATGGATATTATTGATTAGCTTACTGATTTTTATCTATTTATTAAATCTAATAAAAAAGAACTCGATTATGTTGGAGCAAAAGCATCCTGACTATTACCTTTAGTATGTTCCATTATTTTCCATGGTCGTATACAGATAATTTGAGTAAATCCAGTTTGTGCCAGTTCTAAAAAAGTCATGAAAGATTTTGTGTTGGAAACCACTTGGAGACCATTGCACCCGAGATTTAAACATTCTTCAAGGCAGGTGTTGATTATGTACATTCAACAATCTGTGGTATTCAGGCCCAAGTCCGGTCCATTTTACATATATATATGAGATGAGAGCCAAAGCTCGAATATAAACCTTGTCAATTTGCTTAATACATCAGCAAACACCATCCAACACACCATTATCAGCTCAAGAACCGAGGGTTGTTAACCGCATTACCCAATACAAAATAAACCAGCAAGTTGTCCCAGTGCTGGGTATATGGAAAGAGTATGACATTGGTACTATGCACCAACCCTCTGTTTACTCTCTTGAAGTTGATCATAGGACTGACGAGAGAAAAGACCATTCGACATCACAGTTGTTAAGTAGACCCATGATATTATTGAGATAAGTTGAGAAATTGGAGGCAGCCATATGTCCCACGAAGAGGTAGGAATGACTCTTGAAAGGCGTAGAATAGAAACGAAAGAATCTTTAGACAAGCTTAGACCAATGATATACAGTCAAGATTAATTATAAAATTATCAGGATATCTATTTTTTTATACTTGAACAATATTCGGTTCTACATTTTAATACAAATATATATTCTCTTGATAAAATGCCTTTTATATTGAAAATATTATATAGCTTGATGCCAATTCATAAAAAAAAGCATAAAATCTCTATGCAATCAGAGACATTTGGGAATGATTCTCAGTTACCATAAAAGTAAATTTTCTCTATTATGTTACACAAGTTAGATAAAACCCTTACACAAATATGTTTTGAAATAAACCAATCAAATATCTTTTATTTGTAATACAGTATGTCTACTTGAGATTGAGACGATGTTAGTTTTTTTAGACAAAAAGAAATTAGTTTTGAGAATAGAGATTTATGCTTAGATGCATTTATCTGTAATTTTCTTAATCCTTTTTTTTAAAAATGAAAGCGTGTTTGTTACGGCGATACCTGTTTTAGTTGAGAATCAATGTTGAGTTCAACTGTTTTCTTGATCCGTTTTATTTGGCTTGAAAACTTCTGGTCTTCCTTGGCCCATCCAAATGCTTCTTGCGATCGGCACCATGTTAATAGCAGGGTTAGCATTGCGCTGCCATAGCTTGCCACATTTTGCACAATGAAGAACACTGTAACCTTTGAAATTGGGGGATTTAATGATATCCAGATCATTAAAACATAGGCTACATGTTTTCGACGTTTTGAATTCGGCGATTGTTACAACAATCAACTTGCTTTCAACCTCCCATTTCTTCAGTGTTCTGTAAAATTGCCCCACAACGCCACTCCAGAGCCACATGAGCTTCACGATATTCTTGTTGAACATACCAGCAAACACAACCAATTGAACTTTTTTCTTGCCCTGACTAAAAGGAAGGGGCATCCATTTCTTCGACCTTTCAAAAAGATATATTAAAATAAATTGAAAGAAGATTGGTCGCTGGCTGTCTTTCTTTCTTCTTCTTCTCGATTATCCTTCTTTGCCTCCTGGTATTCTTGTCCAGTCTTGATCTGTTGTATTTTGCAGTGCCATGGGTCAAGATGTTTACTAGTTGTTCTGGGCCGCTTTGGGAGCCTTGATAGAGATTAAATATATCTTTGGCAATATTTTTATTGTAGAATCTTAACAACACGTCTAGGTGTGTAAGAATACTCTTGATGTATTCTTCAAACTTTGTAATACTCGACATTTTGCTTGACGACAGATTTCTCTCTAGCGATCCTATGCCAGACTTTTTTTTCCCTTTCTTCCAATTGCACTACAAAGTTTGTAACACCCGTAATGCGTTGATATTAATCTCTAGTGCATCTTCGTATTCGAGGGTTGGAACCAACCACAGCAATAAATACTGATTTTCTCCCCAAATCAATAGAAGTTGGAGTATATATCTCATCAATTTCAGACATGGTAAAGTCATCAGGCTTCAACTCGAGACTTTGGTAAGAAGAGCCATAACCAATTTGACGTCGTTTGTAAAAAAAGAGAATCAAATGAGAGACCATCGGTGTGGAGGAGATTTTCAAATAGTATATTGTTGTGTCCATTTTGGAATTAAACAAGTGCTAAATACATTACAAAAAAAGCTATAGCTATTATGAAAAGATACTTAGAAGGTATGCCGGACTGATCTGCTGTTTGTGTTACTGACAGCCCTTGTTGGATTATTCAAATAAACCTTTCAATTTGACCTTGTCCATATTTCTTATAATTTTTAGTAGAAGAAACAGGAACTTGCTGAACATCTTTAATCATATTGTCCATTACCTCTATTGTTGTTGATTGAGATTTAATATTTGTGTCGAAATCAATAAGCATTAAATGTTGCCATTTTCGATGACTATATTATTATATTTCTTAATAGCACTGTCATTAAAGACTAGAAGCGATTCTTCTTTAGGGTTATAATAAAGAAGTCCATTTTTTTTAGAATTGAAGTCTCAATTGGTACTATGATTTTGTCTAAAATAAAATAGACCCATCTAATTCTTTTTTAATTCGTCTAAAAAGATTCCAAAGTTGTCTCAATCTCAAGTAAAAACACTGTATTATATCTCCGACCACGACATCAGTCTAAATTCTACATATTATTGGCTAAAAATATAACTAAAAAGGCAAGTGAAAACTCCACCTCATCATTTGAGGTATTTAAGTAACAAGGTGTTACGACTCTCGTCGTTTTTGACTTTGGAAGCACCATTTGTTTAATATACGAGTCAGTAGACGAAATTTTTCAATTTGTATTCGATATTATTCAATGTCTTAATGAGCGATTGGTTTTTATTATTAACTATTTTCAAATGCTGCAGTACAGACTATATTTCATTGTGCTTATCCAAAGCTGTAAATGTTCCAGCAACTATTAATACAAAATTTACCAAAACGAACTTTTACTATAGTAGATTAGACCTATTGTGGGTTATAAACCCAATCAATAGCTTTACTTATTATTTGCCACCTTTGTAGTGACGACTCGTTTAGAGAGTTTGGTAATCCCACGAGCGCTGGCAAGATAGGACTGTATATAGCCTACCTGTTCCCATCTGAAACGCTATAATTTTTCCCACCTTACCAAAATTATCAAACCAAGATACATTTAACCAGCTAATAATATTGCCATTTTCTGGCCCCTAAAGGTAGGTTATAAGCGAAAAGTATCAATCATATATACGTTTATATACTCATAATTATACAGCACTATCCTTAATTTCAGAATGATCATATGTGCCCTAAGTTAAACTAAAGTATGGATGACCATGTTGATGTAATGATCAATAGTATAATGATGCAACGAAAATGTAGCAAATGTCACAAGGGATATCATATCTTGCTTGCTAATATCTCTAGTCATTATCACCATGTTACAACTAAATATCTTTGAGCTGACGAATATATTTTGAACCCCAAGAGCCATATCCAGCTGGAATAGCTTACAAAGTTACCATACTGAATTTATTTAATTATTTTGACTGCAGATATATATATATATATACATATATATTTGTCTTAATGGATATGAATTGTGCAGATTCCCTAGGTGTTTATTTGGTAATATTCAAATACCTTTGTTTGAAAGAATACATAAAACTCATTTTTAATATATTGTATACTCAAACAATATCTTTGTAGCCTTTTTATATTGAATAGCCAGCACAAATACACTTTTTAATAATAATGTCTATAATATCCCAGAAAGTATTTAATATTGAGAGAGAACTACAATAGTCTGAAAAATATATAACATTTATTAAAGTGTTCCTCAGAATCTATAATTTATCTTTGACTCGTAAACATTATTAAAGGTAGACTGTTAAAGCAAAACTTATTAATAAAATGTTTTTTTTTGGGGGCTTGTAATGATGTTTGATTACTTTCTGCAAGTTTTTTTTTTTTGCAACTATCATATATTATCTTGTGCTTTTTTATATTTAAAAGGATAATTAAGCGGCATGGGACTTTTGTTATATTGTTTGCCTTTCAGCAGATCCAAAAGGTATAAATTCCAAGGTATGGCTTTGATGGCGCAACCTTGCATTGTGTAACAAAAAAATCTGTAAAAGTGTAGAAAAATCGCAACTATGCCAGGGGATACAGCATTTTTACACTTCTAGAAAATTCCTTAACTCCCCTGGGGGATCCAATCCAGCCTCAATTTTTATTGAATTTTTTCTTATACTTATAGTATATAGTCTATACCTATAAATATACCATCTATTATCTAGAGACAATTATACTTGATAATAATAAGGCAATAATTCTGATTTCCATAGGTTGGGTTTACAAAAACGTTTTACATATAGCCTACAAATCGGTATAAAATATGACCAAAAGATTTATTTCTCTATCTTGAGGTACAAGAACATTTATTGTAATCTCATCATTTTAATCTTGAGTTTTTATAGTTGTATTCACAATTGATTTCATTATTTTTTACTTTAATTTATTTATATACACCATTTATTAGCTATAATTGATTGTGCTGATGAGTAAAAGCTTAATAAAATCTGCCTTATTTTGTTTGGAAACGGATAGGTATACAATATGAGCAGCTATAATTTCAAAACAACCCTGTCAGAAAACTGATTATGACTTTAATAAAATATTTACATTTATTCATATAATTCTGGGAAATTTTAAAGTATATTTCAAATAAATAAAACATGTTCCAATACTTGAAATTTTAAGCATCATGAAAAATAAAATATCACTACTTTGGCCTATAACCACTACAAAGTTCAAATCTAATTTTTTTTGGAGACATTAAAAACGAGTATGACATTTTTATAAAAGAGGTATTGCTATTCTGGAGCTTCATTTATAGCATTTCTATCAAAACTCTTGAAAAACAGATCAAAAGAACATATCTCTAGTCAGCCCAGGTTATTGTGTTTGAGTTTTGAATGTAAAAAGGTGACAATTGTTTTTACTAGAAAAAAAAACTGTCAACAGTTTTTGAATTTAATAAACAGGCTACAATTCTTTTGGAGATCTTGTAGATATGGCTGAAATCAAGAATGACTTTGCAAATTTTATATTTTGGTTCTTTATGAATAGCATTTGGCTTTCAAGGCTATAAAGACATCCAAGGCCAAAATAGCATATATAATCTGGGCACCAGTGGTCGCTTGGATATATTATGATAATGCATATGGACTTGATATTTATATTTTTACGCGTGTTATTTTATTAATTTTTATTTAATACTTTTGAGCTATTTATTAAAAAATAAATCATTCTTGCATAGTTTTATTAATTCCCTGTATATTGGTTGCAGGAAGTCTCTCAAAGATCACTAATAAGCCAATCGTTCATACTTGGAGAATGATACTTGGCCCGGCTGAAATTCAAACTAATCTTCTCGCAAGTTCTTTTAAAATACAGGCCTAGTCTTTAGAAAACGAAAACCAAGTATTGTAGCGTTTCACATTCACCGTTTGAGACGTGATATCATTGTTTTACCTGACATTAATCACACGTCTTCCTGAGTTAACGAGGCTTTATTGCCCTATATAGTTTGGAAGTACCCAATGGTTCTCAAATATATTTAAATGTCTTTTTCATCGTCTGTTTTGGTTTTTGAGACATCCTTATCTTATTCGTTTAAAGCTAGCCACAAGTATGTATAATGCAGCTAGTTTCACGAGATGTTATTGGTTTATTATTTCTATATACCTCCTATATTATGTTACATAAGTCTCAAATGAACATACGTTACAATAGGGCAATAAATGAATATAAATATACCTTGTAATAGGGAAAGTCCATGGCCCTGAGATACTAACCAGTTTGGTACTGCCGAAATCGTCAATTTTAGCCAGAAAAATCTCCCACTTAAACAACGTCACAGAACTTGCAGAACTCGAATTACAACCCTGACCTCCAGCCTTATTCCTTTTACCTCCTTGGTTACAATACGCCTTGACTCATTCCAACTAAAAACCAACTTTGTCAGTAATCTCGCAATCGCTTGTATAAAAATAGCAAGTTTGTCAAATGTACAAAGAGGATCGACATCAATGGCCATCTCAATCAATGTCGCTAGCTCATCTACAATCACAATGTCTTCAACGACGGTTAAAGCCAAACCCACGCCAGTTTCAACAAAATTGCCACGAAACACAATATATACCTACTAGATACTGCGAAAATTATGATTATATGGACGATGAACAATATGATCCATACTGGACTGAGTCAGCCGGCTTTGACACGCCAAATGTGCTCCGAGAGGACGAATGTGACCAATACTGGTACAAGGATTATGATACAGAGCAAGAGGACTATAATGAGAGCACCGCGTTATATAGTCTAGAATACAATCATCCTTATACTTCTCACTCTAGCCTGTCGCAGCACAGAGAGGTGCATGAATATCCCTATTATTCAAAATCTCAATTCCCGGATTATAACTACAGCAATACCAATCACACTTATCAGGATTACTACGGAAATTATAACTATGACGAAAATGAGGCGTACGAAAAATCTTGGCGTAGTAATTCGAATCCTAACCAATCTACGTACAAGGAAGAAATCCCAAAGAAACGTAGCTACCAGTCTATATCCACTCTACCCACCCATATACATCATATTCAAGATCCCAAAGAATATGGCTACAAAAAAGCCTTTTTATTTCCTACGAGCGGTTCCGAAATCGAATCTTCATCTTCATCATCTGATAGCCCAGAAGACACAAGCGTATCAAAAGACAGCCACAAAGGTAAAATAATAATTATAATTATAATTACAATATCCCTTTTTTTATTTCAATAATTTAATATATATATATATATATATTATTTTATTTATTAGGAAACGAGGCCGATATAGGAGACTCTTTGATTTCAGATAATGTGCAAAAGTACAGACTTGCGGTTGAAAATATGGAATCGAAATTTATGGCATCCAAACAAAAGTAAGTAATTTTAAAAAAAAATTATCTTGAGAAAATGTCTTGAATTTTGGGGTATTTTTAGGATTTATACACAGAAGCTCCATTTACTAAAGAAGCAGCTTGAATCTGTTCAAAAAGGTACAACCAAGATATCGTACTACTCACCACTTGTCATTCTAGTGACTGAAAATTATTGTACAATTATTAAAATAGAGGAATATGAACCTTTCAAGGAACACATAAAGAGCCTCTCAGACATACGCAACAAGACAATAGAAAAGGCAAAAATCTTTATGGATTATCAGCTTGCATGTATTGAAAAACAGTACGATACCGAAAGACAGACTGTAGAAAACGAACTCTTGGTAGGCTACCATCAATGGCCAAATGAAATATGCTAATAACCAAACTCATATTTATCTTTCTTAGACTGACAGGCATGAACTCCAAGTGGCTATGACCAGTTTTATTGATGAAAGAAATAAGCGCCTAAAAGTCAGCGAAAAGATCGATGGAGCTAATGACAAATCTACAGAACGTAATAATGGCAAAGATTCCACCAAGACCGCTGATATAGCCGAAGGTAAACAACATTATAATTTTATTAATATGATTACGTTGATTTACCTTGAAAATGTACATTTTGAATATTTCTAGAGCTTATGTTCTTTGCGCGAAACCGCAATAAGCTTAGATTAGGACAAGACCTTTTAACAGCTGACAAGCTCTTTGCAAAGAAGAGTGGAATGCTTCGTGCAGTAGCGAACCGCCGCCATACTGTAGATCATATCCTTTTTATTTACAGGGTCATTCAGAATATCACATTTATATTGTCTTTAACCTAACGTTTCTCCTTTACGCATGAAAGATAGAGCAAATCTTGATGCAGCTCTCACATCTATGAATATCACAGAACTCGATTCAGATCTGGCTTCCATACGCAAAGTAAGATAAATATCTACACATCACAATGAAATACTAATATTTCTTTAGAGTATTGCAAAATCAAAGGATATCGGCCGAAAAATAGGCTCTTGAAAATTTATTGCCTATTAAGAATTTAACACCTCACTATCCTTTTAAAAAAATATTTAAATGTCTAGAAAACCTTTGCACAATATCCACAGAGCTTATTCTGCGCCATCTTATTGAAAAGGCACATATTGCCGTACCTTTTTTTTTACCTTTTCAAAAATGTACAAAAACTTAATTAAAAATTACATATACTTTTATCTTTTATTACTAGTTCACGACAAGTTGACATTTAAAATAACCAACTCAATAAAATTTTATAGTTTGCTATAGTTCTTTGCTCAAATATATTGTGATATGGCGATAAATCATAAAACGTCTTTTTTTAAAATAATAATAATAATAATCATATTCACTCGCGTGATTGACTTTCTTTGTTCTTTTATATCAAAATTATTGGCATTATTATCAAATAGTCATATGTTGTCCGATCTGCTCAAGAACATCTTTCATCATTTCAAGATTCATAATCTTTAGTGCCGACTCCTAATAAATTTTACATGTAAGAAATATGATGCATGCTTTCTACACATATTTGCTTACCTGGCCATCAGCATCTTTTGAATTATTTTTATGCTTCTCCATAATTGCGTCAATTGCAACTCCAAGTGGACAAAGATATTCTTTTCTTATCCATAATTGACGTTCTTTGTTAAAAACAGTTGTCTAGATAAATTTAGGTTAAACAAGGACCACCAAAGGGTACAAAATCTCCCTATTTATTACCTTGTTTTCAGCTTTATCGCATATTAGCAGATACAAATAAAGATTCAAGGCTTGCATTTGATAACTATAATCATCCCAAAACTTTTCTTCTTCTGTGCACCAACTCTTGCTTGCACGAAACAAGATTGGGAAGAATTTGTCGACAATAACAGGGCTTGAGAATACAGACGGGGGCTATATGAAAGTTAAGTATCTGTATATATTTGTAAATATAACTTACTCCTTCTTTTTTGGACCCGAATGCTCTGTTTATCTGGTCTTTAAACAGTCCGATTGCTGCAGTCTTCATGGCCGGATAAGGACATCTTTCGAGAAGTTCTCTTAGGGCAAACATTCGGACTTCATCGTTGGACATTTCCAGGGTGTTTGCAATGAATTGATGAGAAATAAAGCGAATGCTCGGATTTTCTGAAAGTGATGCCACAGAAGATACGATCTTTAATGTGCTTTATATTAGCCAAAAGCATATAGAACTTGATGCTTTATTACCTCTAATGCCCTTGGCGCCGGGAATTCGCTTTCGTCCCCCAATGGCCCCTTAATTTTCTTATCCAAAGTTTCCAGTGTGAACTCTGTTTCTACATTATCAGACAGATAAAAAAGCACAAAAAGCGCTTTATCAATGTATGGACCGTTTGCAGGGCTAAAAGTATTCAAGACGATTAGATAATCAATAAGTTTCACGGTTTCTCGTTTGAGTTTCTGGATATTACTTTGTAAGCAGATTCATTAATATTCCAGAGAACTCTCTTCCAATCCACAAAAGGTCGATAGCCAATGGAAAGATATTTAAGCAAGGGTATTCCGAATTTTCATCATAAAGGCACAAATCGTAAATTGATATAGCAAGCATCGATGCAATGCTATTGTAAGACAGGGGGAAGTTTGTGCAATTGATTGTGTCGGTGTCCATGTCCATGTCCATGTTTTCTTTTTTAAAAAGAGAAATAAATATTTCTTTCAGAAAGCCTGTATAAAGTCATCAATGTAAAATAAGATACTTACCATCTTTCAATGTTTGTACCAACCCTTGGTTTTCTACAGCATCTGACGAGTAGCGTTTAATTTGTAGCAATTCATCAAATGTAATTCCAAGCAAAATTGTCATTTTCTGTTGGTATTACATTAATTTGATAAAAAAAAAGTTAATAAAAAAATTCGACAGCTTTAGGAGCATTATCAATATTTACTGTAGATCTGTAAAGTAGATCTGTCATTGGGGAACGTTCTTTCTGCATCGGCGATTGAGTATTATCCTGATCTTGTCTTGGGTTTCTAATGTTGTATCTGGAGTGATATGAGCTGTAGTATTTTCTTGACAAGTCCATATCAAGATTAAGGACAATCCTTTCAAACACGGCAGCCAAGAGGTAAATGAACAAATAACGGCGTTTACTTGTACAATTATTCTCAAAAGATTTAAGATTGGATAGCTAATAGAATAGTTTTTTTTAATAAGAAAATACTGACTTTTACGCCCAACAATACCTGTTCATGCTTGTCACTGGATATTAACTTTGCGCCATACTCGATAAAATCCAATATGTTGCTTGCCAACGTGAGCAGAATATCATCCCAGTGCGTTTTATCGCATTTTGATGACCCCAAAGAAGAGTACTCTGACAAAACTTTCTCGAGGAATAAAAGTGTTCTGACACAATATCTAATTGGATAAATAATAAAATCGTCCAAACGCTTTGTGCCAGCAGCTCTTTCAAGTACTAATTGAATAAAAATGTTATTATCTGGAGACTGTTTACAGGAATATACACTGCTTTGTATGAGACATGCCTTTTCCAAGTAGTTTGAATATTTCTACTGACTGTATAGCAGACTTTACACATGTTTTCTCGTCAGGTAAGTCCGAGTCCCAATCGATAAAGCTCAGTCTCTCGCACACAATCATGTGCAAATCGCGGAAACTGTATACACTGCCAATATGAGAAAGTATAGAGCTAGAGATTTTCCGGACCTTGGAGCATTCTTCAATACTTCCGTTTGTAGAAATTAAAAAAGGGTTCACATAGTCGAAAAGTTCCCACCCAAAATCTTTAATCAACCCATCCTTTTTTATAAAAATAAATAAAAGGCAAATAGGTTTATGAGATGTGCTGTGCTGTGCTGTGTGCTATAATATAAAAAGCAATTTTTTTTTTACCAAAGCCTTTTGACCAACAGAAACATCGGTCCCTTTGTCAAGTAGATCTCCAAGCAGCATATTACGAACAAGACCAAGCAGACTATACTGAGAAGACGCACAAAAACTTTCGGCCTTTTCCAGTGTGACTCTTAGGATGTCTACAAATTCTCTTTCATGCTCAAGCAGTTTATTGTGCGTCTTGTCGACATGTTGGGTGTCTTGATTGTCTCGACAACTCTTTTTCTCAAGTCATTTTTCTGTAGTATCATTTGCGTGTTTTTCGCCAAATATGTACCTCGATGAATTTATGGAATCCGCCAATGACAATCTGATTTTGTTGTGAAAGTTCTTGGTCATCTGACATCCATTCCTTTGAGGAATCTCCTTGTAGGACAAGCGAATCTGTAGATGTAGCGAATGTTTCCATGTCTATAATGTCATCAAGTAGATGATTATCCTGAATACCACGCATAGGAAGACAGTCACACGATACCTTTGGAACAGGATTGAATAGAGGTACACTTTGAAATCGTCTCCGATATTTCAAAAATTGGGATTTTTATCGATAGATCAGGCAAAATTGGTCGTTCACCTTTTTGAGATTCTCAAAGACAAGAAATGTAAAAAGAAGTAATGGGTTATAAAGAGATCTTTTGGACCAACATGACTTTTGGATATGAAATGTCTCTTTTAATATAATCTTTTTCTACCAAAATCCATCAAAGCCAAAAGTTTAGCTAACCTTGGTTCCCTTGAAAGAAAGCAATTTTTGACCTTTATTTTTTCAATATTTATTTTTTAGAAATACGTTGATTTTGAAACATATAAACAGTTTTTTTTAATACATAAAATGCTGGATAGCACAGTTTTGGCTAGAAAACAGTGTACATATCACAGACATCACACATTGCCAAGATGGTACCCTCATTTCCAGGTTCAGACATGTACCCTATACGTCCAGGACAAACACAAGCATGTTCTTGGAAATTTTGTTGGATAATAAGCGCGACCTATTAGCATGGTTTTATTAGACTATATGTGGGTATCTATTTGCAGTCTAATATCTTACTTGTTCATTGGCATTAAAGTTGCAATTGGAACATGATACACCCCTTCTTTGGTCGGGGCGAATACAAAGCCGTAAAGTAAATTGTCCACAGTTGAAGCACTGATTTGTTTGATCATTTGCATAATATTGTAAACTCTCTTGGGGTTGAGTTTCTTCGTACATGGCAACCGCAGCCTCTATTTCGTTTTGTTCTTGCCATAAAAAGTCCTCATAGAGACTATCGTGGCCTTTTTTTTTGTAAAGACAGTTGCAGTAAAACATTATCAATTAACTGATTGTCTAGTTCATATCTATACCCACTCATTGATGTGTGTGACAAAATTTCTTCTTCTATATCCAGATCAGTAATGACAACCCCTTCCAATAGCATTGCCTGTTCGTTTTCTTTTTTGAATGATTCCCATTCCTGTCTAACGATCGCTTGAACCCACTATTATTGACATTTGACAATGATGATTAACTAGTTGAGAAGTATTGCATCTATACCGTGTCTCCTCGTCTTTTATCATCCCGTCGTTGTCTCGATGACCTTGCGCGATCGACACATTGCTGTCTAAATCTATCTCTCCATTCTTTGTTTCTTTCTGAATTGTTTCGTTTGATTGGTTCCCGATGTAATTCGCGTGTAAAGTCCATAATGTTGTAAAGGGATTAAACAACAAATAAAAATAAAAATAGCAGGTTTTGAATATTTGAAAGCCGCAATGTTCCCACTATACATGACTGTTCCAGAAATAATTACAGGAACCCAAGTACTGAACAGGGTACGTCTGATAGACAGCAAATAGAATAAATGTACATGTCAGTGGCCCTGTAAAACGTAATATTTTCAGCTGTACCACTGTATACCTTGGGTTCAGCTGAATATGTTTCCAAATTGTTTCAATTTGATCAGTGGCCTTTTAAAATTGAAACAACTCGACAATCTTTATCCCTCAATGTCCAGCCCTTCCCGCCTACATGACCGTAATACAGAAAATAAAATTGCTTGCCACCAATATACCTCGTTTTCCCGCTGCAGATCTCGAGCCAACACATCATCGAAGCCTTGGGTCAATATAAAGCTGGTTATTATTCTAATTGCTCGGATACCATGGAGCATATCTTTGAGAAACCTCTTTAGATTAGCCTTGTAATCCAGCTACAAAATAGCCCGAAAAACTTATGCTTTTTCTCCTAACAATATCGGGAGCCCAAATAAAAAAAATGTCCATTGAAAGCCCTTTCTTATTTTTCAACTAATACAGTCTAGGGTTTTCTTTTCCAATAACTACAGATGACTGATTCCAAAGTAAAAGTTCAAGTCTTTACTGACTTTGACGGCACATTGTCTCTCGACGGTAATGGCAGCATGGCCCTTGAGAAACTAATGACATTGTACTCATTAGCCATTCCCATTAGATACTGGCATATTGCTTATCGACGACGAACTTTCTCTGGGACCAGAACGTAGGCGTGTTCTGGAGCATAAGATTATGGACCATGAACTTGGCTACAAGTGAGATTTTTGATATATATAAAAAAGAATATTATTTCAATTGAGACACTTAATTTCTTTATACTTGGACAATCCTTTTAGGGACGCCGTTCAAGAAATGTGGGATTCGGTCCATATAAGCTGGGATGAAGCCTGGGAGAAATACCTGAATGGTAAAGTATATATATATTTGGACGACAAAAAAATAGTAGAATCAGATAAATAACTCTAGTAATCTAAATCAAGATTGCCGCATCGATCCTGGCTTTGTATCTTTTAATGATTATTGCCGTGAACATGATATACCAGTCACTGTCGTGAGCAGGTAACCCATAATACAACCGATTTCTAAGTTATATGCAACCAATTAATATTGAACAGTGGTCTTTACCCTGTGCTCGAGAGGATCATGAGAAACTTCTTGGGAGAAAAGGCCAAGGATATCGAGATTATTTGCAACAAGGGTGAAATCAATGACAGAGACTGGAAGATTATCTGGAGAGATGACAGGTATGTGCATGTATTTTCTTATCTAATGAATATGATTGACTTTGGATGTTAACCTTTATTATTACTGCTATCCAATGCCTGCAGTGAGTATGGAAATGATAAGTCGGTTGGTGAGTAAATGACAAGAAAAGGCTTACAAGAACGCAGCTCACATATTATACTAGCTTTATCTGATGCCAGAAAAGCCTCTCCTGATACAATCTTTGTATTCTGTGGCGATGGTGTGAGCGACATTAGCGCTGCTAGACACGCAGATGTTTTGTTTGCCCGTAAAGATCGTGATTTGGAAATTTACTGCAAGCGATACTCTATTCCCTTTGTAAGCTTTGATACATTTGATGATGTTCATAATGTGGTCAAGCGTCTAGTGGAGCGAAAGGCTGTTATTGAAAAGGACCCAAACACAGGCTTCTGTAGTGTGGTCGATGTATAGAATATTTTGTATTTTTTTAAAATAGATATATTTGCAACATTTATTAGAATAAACAGTAGTATCCAAACGCATTTGTTTTTATTAAATTGAATATCTGCATTGATCTTCAAAAGAAAAAAGGCAATTTTAATTATCTTTTTAATATATATCATATATGCCTAGACATTACAGCTACCCTCCAAATATCTTAGCTTTGAAGTGGCCTAAATTATATGTATATAATATCAGCCTGGACCTCTAATTAGAGATTCCTTACCATAAAAACCTGGATCAAGTATTTGCTGGATCTCCAGATTACTGTGTAACCCAAATGGCAGAATAGAGTTATCTACGTCACAATTTTAATGACGTAGACATCGACGATGGTGCGAATAGCATCCCCCGGGCCAATATCGTCGGCTCCCCATGGCTACCTACAATCCTCCCTTTTCATAAAGATGGTATGGTACACCTAGTGTGTGGATGGATGATGGCTGGCAGACGACTGGACACGACGATACAGATACATTGGATGGCAATATATGATACGCACAGCGCACCCCGTGGATGTGGATGGATGCATGGATAGATGTCTAGACAAAAGTAACGTCAGCCGGACCTGCATATCGAACCATATATTCACCCACACCCACACCACCCAAAGTCGTCTCGCAGCTACAGCCTCACCACTCCACCTTAGACATATCTAGAACAAGTATGACTGACTATCTTTTCATATCTTTCTCTAGTCGCTCGTTGTTCCTGAGAGGAATCAGGTGTGTAGAACGAAACTTAAAAAAAATATTAGAAACGTGTACAGACGATAGATAACTAACATGTCACACCTCCTCCAGTTCCAGCACATTATCCGTCTTCTCAACACCAACGTTGACGGTAAGAACAAGATCGTCACCGCCTTGACTTCCGTCCGCGGTGTGGGTCGTCGTTTCGCCAACATTGCTTGCAAGAAGGCTGATGTTGACCTTAACAAGAGGTAATTTTTTTAAAAATTGTATTTGTATTATGGCTTTACTGATTTTCTAAATCTATACAGAGCCGGTGAATTGAGCAACGAAGAGTTGGAGCGCATTGTCACCATTCTCCAGAACCCTGCTCAGTACAAGATCCCCAACTGGTTCCTCAACAGACAGAAGGATATTGTCGATGGTAAGAACTCCCAGGTCATCTCCAACGTCTTGGACACCAAGCTCCGTGACGATCTCGAGCGCCTGAAGAAGATCCGTGCCCATCGTGGTCTCCGTCACTACTGGGGTCTCCGTGTCCGCGGTCAGCACACCAAGACCACTGGTCGTCGTGGCAGAACCGTTGGTGTCTCCAAGAAGAAGTAGTAAGTATTTCAGTCTGACGCCATTGTTTGAGTCTTGGATATTGATTTGTATATTCTTTAGAAAAAATGCACAATCAGTATTTTCAAAATAAAGCCTCTTTTAGCCTTCAAATAACTGTTTTGCAAATGTTGAAATGTTAAAGTATGAAGAGTCATAAACACTTTATTTAGCTTTTGATAGTAATGTAGAAAGGTGGGTTAGCTTGTCTTATGGAAGTTTCTTTGCAACGCCAATGATTGTTTCCATGGACAACGCGATGAGTTTATACAAGCCGCGCATAGAATGATCTTCAGGTGTGCGGGGCGTAAGATGATGGAAGACAGAGGCATTTCTGAAATTCAAGCAAGCAATATTAAGAAGAGTTCCATCTTGACAGCCAGCCATTTGCAACTTACTGGTCAATGTAGGCCTGTAGTCTCTGTAGTGTGTGCTGTATCGCAACTAGTTCATCGCGTGTTGCTGCACGGTTAGGTTTCTGGTCTTTGGAATTGGAGCGACTAAAAGACGAGTAAGAATCAAATGCTCTTTGGAGACTTGATGGCTTACTTTTCTTCGACCAACGGGTGGGATCGTAATGGTTTCAGCAAACGGCCAAGATAGATTGCAAGTCCATCATGTCGGCTAGACAATGATGGAGGGATAGGAGAGGGAGTCTGTCCCAGACTCTCCAACAATTCTGTTACCTTCTTGATCATTTCTCCCGTTATTGGACTATCGGTTGTCACTATAGACAAATTATAAGAAATTGTTTTTCAGGAAACTGCTGTTCTTACATTGAGGACAAGGGCTCATGTTGGCAAACTCTGAACAGGCAATTTCATAACACAATGCTGAAGAAGCAGCTGGACCAAAATGAGCAAAAAAGGTCTCAAATTCAGCAGCACGGGTTCTGATATCGCTTCCCACACTGGAAAGCAATCCCTTGAGCATATCAATTGGACGCTGCTTCTTCATTACAGTCAGTCCAAGCGATGTAAGGACCAGGAAATATCGGGAATGGCTCTCGGGGTCAGTCAAGAGTTCATTCAGCTCGAATGGTCCTGTAGGGATCTCTACAATTGAAGAGACCTTTCCTTGGACTTCCAACTGATCCATTAGTTCTGTCAATCCTGACCTTGCACCCTTTTTATTAAAAAAAATGTCAATATCCTTCGTAGTCTTGTCACAATCAGCCTTACCAGATTGGCCAGCTTTCCAATATCAGGACAAGTAGACATGATGATTTCCTTTCCTTCACAAACACCCACAAGGAACATTGTGCCATTTCTATAGGATGATTTGGTAAATACAGTTGGGTAAAATAATGGGTTAAGCGACGGTGGAGGAGGGCGAACATGGATAAGATCAAGGGTGTTCGGGGGATCCGTCTTGGTAAGGTGAGTTGATGATTTGAAATGAGTAAAGTATAGACGACAGCCATTAGATGTGATTGCTATCAATTGATACTTGGTAGACTCTTCGGGTGATGTTGCATATAAAGAGATGCATTTGAAATTCTCACTGGTAAACGACAGCTGTGGACA
Organism: Phycomyces nitens; assembly: GCA_022702545.1. NCBI lineage: Eukaryota > Fungi > Mucoromycota > Mucoromycetes > Mucorales > Phycomycetaceae > Phycomyces > Phycomyces nitens. The sequence continues at coordinate 2,481,192 of JAHRBC010000001.1, forward strand.
CGAACTGCGAACATCTTGGAGAATGTTGGTTTTTTTGGCTTTGGTAATAAAGGATGCTCCATTCTCTCCAAGATAAGTAACTTGGATACTCGAACTCTGGTGAAGTTGATATAGCACACGTCCATCAGCACTTGCTGCAATGGCCACACAAGGATCTACAAGGCGACAGAAATACACAACATTCCTCAGTTATTTTCTGTTTTTTTTTTGTTCAATTCGACAACTAGTATGCTTACCATGAAGAGCCATAAACAAGAACGAGAGGCTTGTGGTGGGCTGGTGAAGTTGCTTATAGCATTTGCTAGTAAACCACCCTTCTTCAGACTACCAATGACATGAGTTACCAAATATTGAATACCAATTGGGTCACTATTCTTACCTTGTAAACAAATTCCCAGAGATTGCCATCATTACCAAGCATAAAGATGCGGCCAAATTTAGTACCGACAAATGAAGTCATGTGTACATTGCCAGATGGAGTTGAGAATCCGGATGAATAAAAGGCAATGGTGCTTTCGATCTTTGTTTGTTTAAAGGAAAGAGCGACGATCTTGATTTCGTCGACAGTGGCAACAACAAGTACATGGGTAATCTCGCTGCTAAAGACATCTGTCTTTGGTTTGACAAGCCCAATGCCCACAATCTCACTTGATTCCTTGTACGCTTCTAATTCCTTTCTATAATTTCAGATTGATGAGTAACTTATGATGTAGAGCATTGTGAATGGATTCAATTGTCGGTTAGAATTACCTCTCAACATAATCCCAAAAATATAGACTATTTCCGATTGCAAAGTATGCTCTATTGATCTCTGGGAATACTCCTGTTGGACTGTTTGGCTTTACTGAGAACCAAAGAACCATTCAGTCTTTTGCCAATAATAATATAAAAAAAAACCTCCATTCCGATTCTTTCCATTATTGATTTTGATTATTTACTCACATTGCTTAATCTGTTCAAATCCAAATTCAGGCAACGGGAGGCTTTGCTTGGGAACGATGGGTAGCACTGCGGTTCCGGAAGCCTTGAGATAATCATTGTCACTGGGTGCTGTAGAAGAAAGAGTAAGGGAAAGAGTTGGTGTCTGGAGAGGTGCGATCCATACCAGCGAATGCGTCTCCGATATCTGGAAAACGGCGATCCAGCACCGCTCTGGTGTTGAGAACATCAAAAGCATTTTCAATTGCCTTTGATTCGTTTTCTGAGAGGGATGTTCCCGACATTTTGCTTATAATAGTCGATAATTCCAAGTGTCGGCTACTGATTGATTGCGATGAATAAAGTATAAACGCAGGAACAAAGAGACCACACGAGACAATAAAGAAAAAATGTAGGCAGGAAAATCGCGTCAAAAATAATGACACTATATACACCACAGGCACTTTGTAAAAAACACCGTGAATGACGCAGGCCATTTATTGAAACTCCGAAACAGTACTTGTTCTTTGGATATAAAGTACTTGAAGAAGTGTAATTGATTCAGATTTTATTTACTAGACCTCGAAGCCTCTTTGTGGTTATTTTTATTAAAAAAGCAATTTTATTTTGTGTTCGTTTTTTACTGAAAAAAATATATATAAATCACCTTTAAATATACGACTCAATTTCTCTGATATTAATGAGTTTTTTCTTTTCTTTTCTTTTTTGACAAGACCTGTCTTGTGCAAAGAACAATAAGTTTGATTCTATAGCCATACAATCATTGATTCAAAGTAAAGTTGTCTTTGTTTCCCGCTGATTAAAAGTTCGCCTCTTTAATGAATTGCCAATATATTTTCTATATTGAAAAATCTCGTATAAACATATAGATCGTTTGAGAATACTCGTCTTTATCAACAAAAGTGTAAAGACAAGCAGTATTGGCATGAACAATTGTGCATTGACGAGAAAAAAGACGTCACCGACTGCTCTCATCCTGCTGGGTTTGAACTCTCTGATCAAGCATTCTGGAGCACAAACGGAGAGGTTATCCTGTTGCTGCATTACACCATGGCACCTAATCCTACCTCGGATTGGATTCTACTCCATGTAAGAAAGTCCTAATGTTATCAATACGCCCGGAATAAAGAGTATCTCTGGCCATTCACACCATTTCTCTGGTATATTTTATAGGATCGCTTTTACAGGTACACATGAGACATTTGCCCTCATCCCTAGCCCATACTCATTACCATTCTCTTGAACAGAAAGCAAGAAATCTACTCGCTTTCATGGAAACAGACCGACCTTTCAAAATTCATGATCGCCAGTGCTCAATTCGGAGGTCCCATAGGTGAGTTGGTATCGTCTCGCGTTCCAAAGATCAAAAATATAATTAAACTCACCCTTTTGAAATCCATGTAATGTTTCTATAGCCATGATTCGAGACGACAAAAAGGTTCTTCTTCTGCAGAAACAGCAACCTATCAAGCCGACAATCTACATTTATAGTTCTGCTGGTATCCTTATTGAACAGATTCTGGTAAGATTTTCTTTTGAATACATAATTAAAGGGCAAAACAGTTAACCTCTGGGGTTTCAAAAGTGGGACAAGGGACGGATCGTTTCACTGGGATGGACTGATCAAGAGCAGCTGGTGGTTGTTACCGAAGACGGCTCGGTCAAGCTATATCCCCTCTATGGCACCAACACTCAATTCACACTCGGAAAGGTACCTGGATACTCAGACGACCATGTATTGATTATTTTTTGTATTTCAAGGATGCCAAGGAATTTGGTATCATTGATTGCCAGATCTGGGGAACTGGACTGGTAGCAATGACTGGAAACTATCAACTCATTTCAGTCACCAACTTTGATGAACCTCGGCCCAAACCAATGGCAGAAACTGGGCTGATTGAGCCTCCTCACAGTTGGGCTGTTATTCCCCCTCAATATACCCTCAGTCGACATGTTGAAGTTCTGATTGCTACTGGGGCTACTGTGCTGGTAGTCGACAGTAAGGAATCTCAGGACCAGGTACATTGGCTTCTTTATTTATTGATCTTGTACTAACCAAAAAAAAAACACCCATATAAAACAAGCTCCTTCAACAAGGTCCTTTTACCAAGATGGAGGTTTCTCCCAATGGAAAGTTCTTGGCCCTTTTTACTGTCGATGGCAAACTGTGGGTTGTCTCTACTGACTTTCAAAAGAACCTTTCTGAATACTTGACAAAATCAAAGATACCTCCTCAACAACTCGTTTGGTATGTTGGTACTCCAATATAGAGTCTTGATGGTATTAAAGATGATGAATAGGTGTGGAACAGATTCGGTTGTGTTGTATTGGGATAAGATTGTATTGATGGTGGGCCCTTTTGGTGACTGGATCAAATTCACCTACGATGACCCAATCTTCTTGGCTGCTGAGGTGGACGGTATACGCATCATAAGCAATGAGAAATGTGAATTGCTGCAAAAGGTTCCAGGTATTAGCAACAACTATTGTGGTAATTGGAAGCTAAGATTGGCTGGCTGGTTTTAGCTGCTACCGAAGAAATCTTCAAAATTGGCTCGACTTCTCCTGCTGCCATGCTGTATGATGCCCTTGACCATTACGAGGTACAAAAAAAAAGTAATTGGAGTGGCTGCGATTGCTAACCCATATGCTGTAACATAGCGCAAGAGTCCCAAGGCAGATGAAAATATTCGTAGCATCAAGGCAGACTTGATCGATGCTGTCGATTGCTGTGTGGAAGCGGCTGGCTTTGAGTTTCATCATCATTACCAGCGCTCTCTTTTAAAGGTAAGCCAACTTGGCTGTTGTTTAGTGCTGACTGGGATACAATTCCAACCCTCGCCCCTAGGCTGCCTCGTTTGGTAAGTGTTTTCTTGACCACTACAATGCAGACCGGTTTGTGGACATGGCACAGACCATAAGGGTCCTTAATGCTGTACGATACTATGACATCGGCATTCCTCTCACTTATGCACAGTAAGTCATGGCATTAAATCAATGTGTTTCTGTATCGATTCTAATGGATTACAAGGTACAAACGGCTGACTCCAGAAGCTCTGGTTGATCGCCTTGTCCAGCGCAACCACCATTTACTGGCCTATCGTATTGCCGAGTACTTGCATGTCAGAACAGACAAGGTGTTGATCCACTGGGCATGTGCAAAGGTAGATATTTCTTTTTTGGTCATTTCAAAAGGCACCGTTACTTATCTTCTTCTAGATCAAATCCTCGTCTGATGATGATGACACTCTGTGCCGGACAATCGTTGATAAGCTTGCCAAGAAACCTGGATTGTCCTACGCCGAGATTGCAACAACCGCTTATAACTCAGGGAAAACACGATTGGCTACAAAGGTATGAGATTGGATATACCAAAACCCCAACGATAATTCCAACCTTATTGCAATGACCTAGCTGCTAGACTATGAGTCCAGAGCAGCAGACCAAGTCCAATTGCTCATGTCAATGGAGGAAGACGAGACTGCACTTATAAAGGCCATTGAGAGTGGAGACACTGACATGGGTAATAGCGTCTTGTGCATTCTCAGAACAACAACGGGAAAAAATAATAATACTCAATAATCCATAGTTTATCTGGTCATATTTCACCTGAAACGAAAGCTTCCTTTGGGCGAATTCTTCCGGGCAATCAATAACAAACCATTGGCATGCAATCTGCTAGAGGTCTATTGTAAGGAACAGGACAAAGAACTCCTCAAGGATTTCTATTACCAAGATGACCGAAGGATAGAGAGTGCAAATGTGATACTCTCGGAAGGATTTGATATGGATGTAAGTGGTCTAATGGAGAATTATTAAGGGGTATACTCATATTATGCCTTAGGTTGCTACCGAGAGAATTAGCAAGCTCAAGGTGGCTGGCAAGACATACCATGAAGATCGTGAGCATGCATTTGAGGCAAAGGTATGAGCAAAAATTATATTAATTGTACTGATGATATTTGGATTGTGTGTTAGTCTGTCGATGAGGCCGTTAAGCTGCTTCAATTCCAGGTCCAACTTGAAAAGGATACCAACCAGCCTTTTACTGGCCTTTCTGTGAGCGAGACAATCTACAAATGTACTGTTCTTGGCCAACACCCAAAGGCAACCAAGGTTAGAGGAGACTTTAAAGTGCCAGATAAAAGGTAAGGGAAAACTATGGGATTCCGAATATGGTAGTCTAATGGTCGGTCTCATAGGTTTTGGTGGGTCAAGCTTCGGGCATTGGTTGAAGTGAGAGATTGGGAGAATCTGGAGAAGCTGGCAAAAAGCAAGTCTCCTATCGGATATGAGGTATTTAATGTGCAGCATAACCTGTAGTGGTACTAAACATGTCACCAAAAGCCATTTGTGGAGGAGTGTATCAAAGCCAAGCAATACCAAGAAGCGTCAAAGTATATCTTGAAATGCGATCCTCCTGTCCGTCCCATGCTGTTTATAAAGATTGGAGCATTCAAAGAAGCAGGAGAACAGGCGTTCCTGAACAAGGATATGGAGGGGCTAAGGTAAGGGTTATCAATGGCCGGTATGAAAGGGAGAATGAGCTAACAAATAATTCTATTCAGGCAAGTGCGAGCCAAATGTACAAATCATATTGTTGCTCAGGAGCTAGATTCCTTACTTGCACAACTCAACGCAAAATAAAGAGATGACTTGCAATGTTCCATAAGTTTTAGTGGCTTGTCACAATGCCCCACACAGCAGTTGAAAGTCGGCCAATTCTGATAATCAACTTAATTTCACACCTTTCTTTCCTTTCCTTTCCTTTCATGCTTATACAACGATGCTAGACTTTAGCTTATTCTCACAGTTTCCCATGCTACTGTCCTTTCTGATACTTCTTGTTCTCTCTATTCCTCCTCAAAGACAACCAGTCATCCTGGTCAAACTAGCAAAGGTCGCCAAAGACTCATTACCGAGATTCCAGTCCTACTCATCGACCATTGCCGAATTCCTAGTACGTCTTTGGTCTTACTGGACTCATTCACTCAAGGTAATTCAGAAATTTGTCTTGCACGTGTCGTTATGCGGAGCCTATTGGTCTCTTCATTGTGCCTATATATTCAGAGTGAATGTAACGTAGCACGACCTGAGAAACATGTTAATAACCTACAAAATAGACATCCTTCAGCTCTTCTCTCCCGGATACAGAAGAAACAGCATTTGAAGAACAATTTAAATATTTCATCGTCACATCTTCCCTCTTGAGCGATACACCAATTTCACAAACCACAGACCTCACGCCTGTCGATACCAATGCTCTTCCGGCATTAAAACAGAGTGAAAAGACACACGGAGTATGGAAAAGAATCATCTTAATATCATCTGTGCTTTCCTGTTTATGGGTGGTGGGCATGGCCTTGAGTTCATATCCTGACACAAGTTATTCCCATCGAATGCTTATAATTAGCCTGTGCATTGGTCACTTTATTGGATACTTTATTATCCGTCGCTCACATCGGCGAACCATAATCCGGCGTCTACATACAACAGCGCTAGTCAAACTCTGTCATATTGTCGACTTGTTCCAGAATAGCGATACTAGCCTCCTGCGCCTTTTGGACAGCATTCGTCAGGTAGACCTCATTTCTCAAGGCTATACTCTTGCTTCTGCGTGTACTCCCCCAAGACCCTTACGGGAACAAGCGAACAATAAACCACGGCAAATTACAGAAATTTGTCGTGAAACGGGCGAATTGTTGCACGCGCTATTTGAACCACTGGCCACCTGTATCACACAGCTACAACCTCTGACCCACCAAGGCAATTTATTGCGCTTGAGGGAAATGTACAATGTTGAAGAACTCCCAAATAGCTTTGTAGACACAGCTGATATCAGAAAGTCTGAGATTGCAACTGACCAGCTCGATCATATTTCCTATGCTGTCCGATGCAGGCGACGAGAGACCCTAATGTACCTCTTGGCTCTGGACATCATGACCAGTGGCCATGACTCTGAGAGGGACGACTATGAACAAAACTGGGAAAAGGCTGTACATATCATGTCAGGTCTCATTACAACATATACGGAATCCAATGCAAATATCAACAAATTGCTCGATGCTGCAATATGTAAGTATTAATAACCAAAAAAAAAAAAACACACGTACATATAATTAATCATTTATCCTATAGTCCAAGACGGTCTTAGTCCTGATTTCGATTGTGGAGGAAGAAGCTTTGACCCCAGAGCTCAGACTCTCTTGCACAGATTCAATGTCCTTGAGAACTATGTACGAAACATTCAATCGAAAATATTCCTTTGCAAACACGACACAAAGACGTTTAGTTCAGGTCGAGGTAAATATAGATATAATTGTGATTCTTGGCTCTAAATCATTGTAGGTTCAGCATACTCAATGGAACGCATTGGAGAAAGGTTTACGACAATTGACCAAGACTTTTCTCAGATGCTGTCCCAGTGGGAAGAGACAAAGGAGACATTGTCAGGATTCACACGTCAAGACAGCTCGCCCAGAACCAGTCTACTTCCTTCACCTCCAACATCGCCTCGTCAGACTGGCATTAGAAGTAGTGGAGCCATCAAGCGCCTGTCCTATATACAACAATCTAGACAGAAGCCAGGCACAGCTACACGACAATCATTGATGACTGCAGCAGCCGTTGCTTCATTTCTTGAAAATAAGCGAGTCAATCGACTACAAAGTCGCCAACAGGTAATAGAAAGGAGAATTATTGTTATATGACTGACATGGCTATCATTAGATTCCTTCCGAAGAAATTATGAATGAGTACAAAGACGTTCCTTCCCTCCCTCATTCCATCAGACGCCCTTCCACTCCTATATCTACACATTCTACTGACGATGAATGAGTGCTATACACGTCAAATACTTTCATATATTCCTATTTTAAGACTTGGTATTTCTGTACCTCACCGTTCTATCGACTGTAAAATATCCTTTTCCATCTACCTTTCCGGCCTTGTTTCCACTCCATTGTATATCTCTTTCTTTTTATCTAGACATCCCCATAAATACACACCTTCAATATACTTACTATCATTTAAACGCCAGTCTTTTATTCTGGCCGGTTCAAAAACGAACTCATGGTGTGCCACTTGGAAAATGCTCCGGAAATATTATATAGATATATAAATGATGATTATATTTTCAGTATTATTATTTTTTAATTGTCATTACTACAAACCATATATCTAATGGTCTATGTTTCTCGGTCTAAAATACAGACAGTTGCGAACCTCTCGTTCAATATACTTAATGTAATCACATATATTCTTGTGTTTGCAGCTGCAATAGTAAAGGGTGTAGACGGAACTCTGAGTGAAATCATCCAGACAATCTATTGCGCGTAAAGTCTCTTAACGATACCCGAGTGTCCTTCTAAGATATATGTTGGTTGTTGAATATTAGAATCATCAGCATAATGCTAATCATCAACGAATTCAAGTCGTCTACGGTTGCCCAGGACTACTTTGGATTTCTTGGAACACATCAAGGCAAAGGCCTGCTTTCGTTATTGTAAGGCACCTCTGGGTCAATAGAATGCACCATCATATATATATATCTTTAACCTACAGAAATAACAAAGTCTAGGCTGCTTGATTATGTGCAACGTGGCATTCAACACCATTGTCGCCATCCTTTGCTTCACAATTGGGCTTACCTTTATAATCATTTCGATTTTACCTAGAATGATGCCTCCTGGACCATTCTGGAAAAACTATCAACGCTACAAGGAGTTTTGTGCAGAGGGTTTGGACCTTGTTCAGCCTGAGAATCAGGAATTGAACTCAAGGCAGAGTAAAAAGACTTGTCCAATAATGGAGAACCCACACTGTCTGATTCACACATCTCATGTACCACAACAGCCTTTGAATTGTTTTGAATTCAGCTCGAATCCGGCATATCTTGGACGAGTGGACTGTGTGAATGGAGATATCCGCCAGAATGGTAGCTACCACTATTGAGGCCAAGAAAATCTTGATAAAAATATCCATTCAAAATATTAGTATTGATTTTGTGGTTCTGTTTGGCATTAAACATGGTTTTTTGGGATAAAGAGTGTTCTTTGGACACCAACTAGATATCTTTATAGAGCTTAAAAGGATTGGGGAAAATATCAGATTTTTTTGAAATCATCATTAAAGTTCAATCAGATAACAAGACTCATCCCATCAAAAAAGTCATATGGAATCTTGGTTATTCATTTCACCCTTTCCTGTTTCTGCCTCCCTTCTTTCTTGTTTTTTTTTTCTTCTTCTTCTCTTGTACTTGTTACCAAGCCATGACTCACTTTTATCTCTCTGGTGGAAGAGCCTTGACAGGCGTGCTTTTGTCTGATAACCATTCGTTTCCAACTGGAGTTAGACATGAGCCTATTGTTCAAGCTGAATATGAGAAGCCCAAGGAGGCTAAAGAAACGGTACCAAAGGTAGATGACTCTGGCGACGAAGCACTTGGTATCAACCTTGGAAGAAGAGGAATAAGAAGCTCTATTCTGAACAAGTCTATCGCTGAGGCTGTCGTGACCTACCACTTGCCGACCAACAGACGGCTTGAACGCTCTGTCCTACCCGATAGGCTTATCAAGCATTTCCCACTGAACAAGTACCCCAATATCAATCGCAGACTGTCCGTGATAGAATCGCTTCTGGACAACCTAAAGGTCCTTAACCTGTCGACAAACTCCCTGGACGAATTTGACCTCCAGATTCCCATGCCTCAACTCACCAAACTCGTACTGTCAAACAATGGACTGAAAAACATTAACCACCTGCCTGCTCTCTTGCCCAATCTTGTCACTCTTCATCTGGATCACAACTCTATCGATAGACTACCAGAGAACATTGGTGAATGGAAAAAGATGCGTCGACTGAGGCTAGGATCTGTGTTTGGGGGGAACTACATCACCTCTCTACCACAATCTGTTTCAGAAATGGAGTGCCTTGAGTTACTTGACCTGAGTGACAATCGACTGGTCTCTCTGCCGTCTGACATGTATATTCCCCAGCTTACCTTGATCAACCTATCAAATAATCAACTCAAATTTCTTCCCAAATCACTGGCACGATGTCCACGGCTAGAGTCTGTCTTGGCTTCCAGGAATCGTTTGGTGACAATTTCATCTGATTTTGCGGGGACAAAGCGTCTCAAGATACTGGATATCAGCTTCAATCGGATTTGTATCATACCAAACGAGCTCCTTGATAGGCACAACATCACAGTACATATTACAGACAACCCAATGATCTTATTGCCCAACACAGTTACACAGACTCTTTATGAAGAACTACTTGAAGACATGGCAGATACCAAGAGAGTCTTTATACTGGTGCCAAGACCGCAACAAAGTTCAGAGATATGTATGTACAAGTATGTGTGTGTGTGTGTGTGTGTGTGTGTGAATGGGTCACGAATGATTAAGCGTTGTTTTTTCAAGAGGGAAAATTGATTTATTGAACCTTAGTCCCAATTCAGGAAGATCAGGATGAGGATTGGTACGTCGACGCCAAACTTGAGCATGAGGAGAAAAGGCTGAGTGGATACGTTGGAAACTCGCTTGCAAATTCAAGTAATACGGCAAGGGAGAATGAGCGTGCCTTGACTTTATTGAAGCTAAAGACAGACATTGATTTGTTACTTTCAAGTCTTGGTCCTTTGCCCTATTACCCTGTATCTGCCCTAAGAGAAATTGCGGTCAAAGACACGATTAGATTAAGAATACCTCTGCACGAGTTTCTACCGCGAGGGATTACAGATGATCTTGAATTCAAGGGCCATCAAAAGTGCTATGGATGCAAGGGACCATACATCAACACATGGATCACATATATACTGGTGAGAGGCTATCACGGGCACCCACGAGTAGTGAGAAAAATCAGATGTTGTTCTCGCAGGTGCTGGGATATTTGCCATGGAAAATATCTCCATTGGAAGCTGCGAAGGTTGGAAAGAAGTATTGACACTGATATGTCTCTTGCGCTACCCTGGACAAACGAGTATGGCAGCCGTCCTGATCATGGAACGTTTGAATGGATCATAGCCGCAGCCCAGGCAGCCGATGAGCAGAACGCGTCTCTCTACACACTGTAAAAATGACGCCTATAAAGAAATATATATATAAGTTTATATATAAATATATATATATAAAATGGTCCTAAAGATGAACTTTTTTTTCCCATTTATTTATACCTATTTCAGTCATCAAAGAAAGAATGATTATTGAATTTGGTGGGCAGTGTAACATGTTTCCAATTCGTTTAAATCATTTTCCCCAGTATGTCTATGGTGGCCAAATCTTTCAAGTAGTCTGCATATACAATTCAAATTCTATCCCTCAGAGGGAAAAAAGGGGGGGATGATTTTCAGTAAATAAAGTTATCTGGTGGTTCAAAACATCAATTGAGATGAAACGAATCTTAATGGTTATATGAATGTATGAATGGCAAAAGTGCATAACATACAAGTAAACCCCACTTTCTTACATTATATCAAATGAAATTATATGAAATCATATCACTGACTCATATATATATCTCGCCCTATTTGAATGAATATCCTAGAGACCATTTTAGACTAGTAATAACAATTAAAAATATATTTTGTATGGGAGAAGGATGATCTAACAAGTTATGCTCAAATTATAATATTGAGACGGCTGCCAATATCTTATGATTTTCATATTAAAGACAAGAATACATATATATATAAGGGGGAGAAATACTGTGATGACTCTGCAATTTATAAAAACATAAATTGATTCAAGGTAATATAGCATAGGCATGCCTGTAATGATCTCCAAGAGTTATTATGGGCTAGGGATGATGAGAGAAAAGAATATTAATAAAAATCAATATGAAATAAGATTAAGGATAAAGGCAGATCTAACTGAGGATGGCACTTAGTATTGTGTATGTGTTTATAGAATACTAGATACTAGCTTGTATACAGAAAGGTAATTTGACCAAGAGTGTTCCTTGTTCAAGGGTCTTGTTGGTAAGAAATTCTGCAAAAGATGTATGACGTCTTTGCAGAATGGCATGGTAAAGCGGACCAAACGACAGATACATATCATGACATTACCATGGTTACAACTTTGAGGGATGAACCTAGTTCTACTAAATTAAATGAGTATTTGTAGTGTTGCAGATATCAATATGCTTGGTAGAATGAAGCCTGGCCAATTCAATTTATGAGACAGCAAATAATTAGTTTTTTATACAGCTTGTTTCAAAGTACCTAAATGTGTCTTTTAGAGAAAGCAAGGGTATAAAATACATACACTAATCATTAATAGTTGTATTAAAAGACTTTTAAACACAATGTGGATCTTGAACTAACTTTTTTATTTATTTTGTTGGAATCAGATGGTTAATGATACGGTGTATGATAATCCAAGGACATACTACATTCTTTATTACCGGCGTTTATGGTTTCAAAATGACAAATTATGATTTCTCTAAAAAGATATTTCTATCATGTATATCCAGGTAATTACTTTTTGTCCATCATCAAATATTTGTACCAATATCTCTTTGACCAAAATAAACAAAGTCCTTGTGGAATACATTGAGCAATCAGTGGTAAAATTGCTTTTGGATCAACGCATTATACCATTAGCCTCCTTGGTCTTCTTGACTTTTCATCAATCTATATCTTGAAGCTTTTTACTATAAAGTTTTGCCATTTAATAACAATTGTCTTGGACTTTGCTACAAGAGACCATGAACAATAAGACTATTGGAGTAAAGAATTCAAAACTCGCCATGGCTCCTTTGTGGCCAATACTAACTGACCAAACAAAACAATAATATTTCAAGAGAATATCAAAAATGATGGTGTTGATCCATCAATAAACAAACAATTTTCTATCTTTGGTCAATTTTTTTTCGCAAAATGACCTCCAATATGATTTATACTTGCTTGGGTGCATACACACAACACATCAAAACGAACCCCCTTGTCTGTCGGCAACTGTGTTTATTATTATTATTATTATTATTATTATTGATAAAGAATTTGCTATTTTGTACTGTTGTAGGAAACCAGCAAGCTAGCCGACTTTCTAATCTATCGATTTACAAAAGAGGCCAATTTACCAAAGATTTGTAAAGTTGGTTAATACCTTGAGCCTCGAGATGGGTAGAATTATGAGAATTTACTGTACACAAATCAAATATTTGTGTGAATTCTAATCAGTAATGATTTAAAAGACATTTGCTGGTAAGTGACTAAATGTCATTTTGAAAATACACCTGTGAAGATACATTACATATCTAAAAGCAATTAAATTGTCAATTACAATTCCATAAAGGTCTCTCATAAAACCAAACATCAATTATTATTATTATTATTATTAAAAAAGGAGGCCATGATTCATGAATTTTCTTGGAATAATACTTTTACTTGTGGGCTTGCACCATAATGTATATAAGCAAAATCCAACATATGAGATAGCCATATTTTCTAAAGAATCTAATAAAATGAGGATTACTTAAATCATTTGTCAACATAATAATAAACGAATGATAAAAGCCAGTATACCGCGTGTCATTGAAGAATTGCATGGTACTCCCGATAGTCAATCAACTTTTTGTAAAGGAATTTCTGTATAGAATCACATACCTGTTAAAACTATAAACCCGTGCGTTACAAGCAGGTATTTGGATGCTGTGGCTAGAATTATAAATGAACACCAGTTATTTTAAAAGATGAAATAGGGTTTACATTTCTTTTCATAATCATAACTCCATGATAATCTATGAATAGTATAAAATGACTCTAATATCAGAAAGTACAGGGCTTTGGTGGCATTGTACCCAGACAATTGGCGTCTGGATTTTTGGTGTCAACATGACAAAAGAAAATGTTTAAACATGGAAAGGGCATCATTTCACAATAGCAGGTCGACAATAAATGCAAGAAATACAATGAGACCCTTTGACATGGTCATTGAATAAACTACATTTCGATCAAATATAGGGTTTCTGAGCAAATATTAACAGTATGGCCATCAAAAAAAAACTTTGGCAGTTATTTTGACCGAGTTAAAGGGTATATTGGTAAAAAATTAGCCAAATATCCTATTCTATACTACAGTCACACCGAACTTTGTTAAATAAAATTGAAAAAAAATGATAAAAGTTTATACCTATTTCAAAAAAAGAATCTACATTTCTCAACACATCATTAATCAAATCAACATTCCAACTGAAGAAACTGAGAAAAACACTCGTGGACTATATATGGAACGATCACTTGAAAAATACTTTGGAATTTTTTACCTCTCAAAAGCCAATCTTTCACTTCGTAAGATTTCAGAGCTTGTTGAGATAAGTATTCCTAGTGTGCAAACGATCAAAAGACGAATCAAGCTGCATGGTAGTCCATTACCTCGAACATCAACTGGTTCTCCAAGAAAAATTGATGAGAGAGCAGAAAGACACTTGGAAAGAATTATACGGGAGGATCCATTTGCCTCGTATAATCAGCTCAGAACGGAATTAAGCAACATGGAGATTAATGTCTGTAAAGACACTTTAATTGCATCTGTCAAGCGGCTTGACTTCAAATCTTGTGTTGCTGCACATAAGCCTCGCTTAACAGAAAGACACAAGAAGAATAGACTTCGCTGGGCCAAAGAACGAGTGAACTGGACAGACGACCAATGGCATAACGTCGTTTGGTCTGATGAGTCCCGTTTCTGCTTGAACAGTAACGATTGTGGCAAGCGAGTGCTCTGAAAAGTTGGAGAAAGATATGAATAAAGGAATACCATGTCAACAGTGAAGTGGAGAGGCGGTGGCATCATGGTTTGGGGCTGCTTTTGGGGTAAAGGATTTGGTCCTTTGAAGATTGTCAAGACGGATTCCGTAAACCAAGATGCATATGTAGATATTTTGGCATCTACATTCCATCCTTGGTTTAAAATTATTACTGAAAGTGAGGAGAGAGACTTCATCCTTCAGGAAGATGGTGCAAGCTGCCATACGGATAGATATGCTCGATGGTGGAAGGAGACTCATCAGATCAGGGGATTTGAGTACTGGCCAGCTCAAAGCCCTGATCTGAACCCCATCGAGCATATATGGAGTGCTCTCGAAAGGCAGGTTGAGAAGAGGAGAATCTCTATCAACAATCTAGATGATTTGGAGGTAGCTCTACAAGAAGAATGGGCGAGGTTGGGCATCGAGTATGCAAAGCGTCTAGTTGGGAGCATGCAAAGAAGATGTCGAGCGGTGATTGATGCCCGTGGTGGTACAACAAAGTACTAAAAAAAACTATTTTTTTTTCAACATTTATAAAATATATATAATAACCTTTGTTTCTACAAAATATAAGAGTTCTAGTTATTTTATTCATGAAGTAAATACTTCTTGAAAAAGGTGTATAACTATTTTTGAAATTGCTTGAAATTTATTTTTATTTAACAATAATCGGTGTGACTGTATACTCGTAAATCACTACCAAGTAATAATCGTATTTCAGGAGTCAAGAGGATGTGGTAAATGTACTTTTTTTTAAAAAAATAATATTAACAGCTAGATAGCAACTAATTATCTTTACATCTTTACTATTATTATTATTAGCCGTTGATAGCACCATGGCCGCTTTAGAACTCGATCAATTATGCACTTGTTCAACTTTTTTTTTTCTAAAGTTGTAAAATAAAAAATGTACTTCACCTTTTAAGAGTCTGTATTACTCGAGTATTGAGTACCAGAACTGTTTCAAGACAATATATTGATCAACAACATTACCGAGTCTTTTGCTTATATATATATATATATATATATATATATAGGAATTGAATCTAAAAATGCATTTGTACACCCATTTTCCCTTGTTGCCCATGGCTGTCAAACGATAGCCACACACACACACTATATATATATATATATATCCCTGTCATATTGGTTTTAGGAGATCCACATCTAATTTTGTATTCCAAATCAACTTGAAGAATCTATTTTGAACATCACGGCATGATTTCTTGTACGCTATCGGAAATTAATGAAGAAGTTGGAATAAAGCCATACTTTTAATTGGTGGCACTATCGTCGGAATGAACCCATTTGGGCAAAATGGGTGTATTCTAGTTTGGGTCGTATTGAATGCAGATGCCATTAAGCATAAGAGATCAAATGTATTGACGCTCAGGATATGTTGCTAATTGGTATTATACAACATGGGTAGAGCCTTGTGGTAATTTGACACATGGAAAGGGAGGTGATTGAGAATAGTAGATGGAGCGTACGGAACGGTTTTATTCCCTCAAAAGGTTTAAAGGGATAGAGGGTTTGTAAAGTAAACAGCCGACTTCTATTAAAAGAACCCTTTGCCTAGAATTTGCAGAGACTTGATGTGCTTAATTTCCCCTTGTAATTAAGAGTAAAGAAAAGAAAAAGATCTCCCTTTCTTATTTTAATAGGCTCAATAAATAAATACATATATAAATAAATAGATACATTCTGTATGCTGAACAGGTATTGGGAGAAATTGGAAAAGGGTTAAGACCAGAATAGATTTTATTTTTATTTTTATTTTTTAAAGAAAATTATTATAAATATATAGATTGTATATCTATATATATTTATATATATATATATATTTATACATTTATATATCTTTCTTTTGTTATCAACTTCCTTTTTTTTTACAATATGCACACCGTCTCTTACCAACCATCTACTCACATTGGACCAAGAGGTGTCAGTCTTGGTTCTCCAGACATACGATCTCTACTATCCACAGTCGTCAATACCACTCATGATCTTTACAGCATGGAGTGCCGTGATCGGCCAAACGTACTGGCTCGTCTGTTAGTCAGTCTATACGAATTGGGTGGTAAGGACAGATTGCCAGACTCTTGCTTCTATCTAACAAATCTATCTATACACACACAGCCGATAAAGAGCGTTTGAGCAAGGCCTATCTAACAGAAATAGCTGATTTGGAATTACTTCGATCGACGGTATCACCAACAATCACAGAGGCCAATTGGCAAGACCATCTCGGAAAGCAAAGGTAAAGCACACGAGTCCATTGCCCATACTCATTCTTGTAGTTATTACCGACCATACCTAGATTTCTTTGACAAGCAGTCCAGTCTCCATGGAATCGAAAATGTACTGGAAACATATTTCTACAATAGCATACTACATCAATCAGTTGGGTCTCAGCTACAACCTCTAGTCCACATCGCGTTTGGGTTAGAACAAAACCTGCCCCCTGTAGTAACCCAAGGACTTGCCTATCTGGCGAGCACTTTCTGGGATGCAGGTGATTTGCTCGAGGTAGCCCAGGCAAGTGCTGCACGTACACCTCTAGACGAACGCCCATTGGACCCAGAAGGCCTCTTGCTGGACCTGGTCCTGTCCGACCAGAGATTTGATGGCAAAATCGAAGGCACAAACACGTTTGGATCGGCCGTGCGACTGCTGCTGAAAAGCAAAAGCGATCTACTGGAAACTTACATGACGGAGTGGGCAAGGGCCGGACAACATTGCCATGACCACGATAGCGGGTCGGGAGCCATCGCCCGCCTGAGTAGCCTGACTCGTTTGGCAGTCCGCCTGGTGACAAGCAGTGCACGAAACAAAAGTGGAACCATGGAGATGGACGGATTTTTGGGAGGAGGACAACTTCTTGGGTCTGCTCTGGCGATCCAAACCCTTTGTAGTAGAAAGGAACACTCAATGGTGTTTAATCGCCTGATCAACCTCCAATTCCTGGCCACCCTGTGCACCTTTATTGTTCAAGGAAGACCTCGCATTAATGTATTTGTTGATCGCCAGTTGGGATGGAAGGAGTGCATAGACTCGGTCGTCCAATCAAAAGACCCCAAGGCGATCCTGACCATTAGGTCCCTTGTCACAATCCAAGACAGATTGGGCCGCGACTGTCAGTGTCTCGAGACTGCTAATCTTATTGCCAGATTTGTCCAGCAGGGCAGCAGTGGGTCGAGGTGGATCAAGGGAGGCACTGGCTGGGCATCATCATAATATATATAATATATATATATATAATGATTATATGATTATTTTTGTACATATCTCTTGGACAATAAAGATGTCTAAATCTATATTTTCTTTTTCTTCTTCTTCTTTTTGACCGTCCGCCACTGTTCCACAACTGAATAAAGCGCACATATCACCTCACTTTTTATGTGTATATATGAAGGATAGATCTTATAAATTTTATTCTTCAGGATAGCCGTGGATCCGAATCCTGTACAGAGATGTGTAGTCAGGATTCCCCCAATTGGATTTGACGCGGACCAGCACGGCTTGAGAGATAAAAAAGTTTGTAGAGGGCACGTCAAACATCTGGACAGGAGATTTCGTAATATCGTACTCAAATGTGCCCAGCAGGATTGCGTCTGGATTAGGAGATTTCCATGGCCAATGCACTGGACCAAACATACCAAAAACGCCTTGGCCCACAATCGATTGCAGTCCCCAGACTTCAAATTGGCGTGGAGAAGTCGTACGATTGACAGAAGAAGTCAGAGGCGGGAACTCCATGGTCACGTGTTCTACAATAATAGGCTGACTGAGGAATATCCCCAGTGTTCCCTCGGTCCCATCCATGGTCCAGCACTCTCCCGGCTCAGAGCCATGCATCAAGGCAGCCACGGCAGCATATGACTGCCGGGCCCCTATTCCAGTCAGGCGTGAGATCTGTCTTAGGGCTGGCTGGTGTGGATAGGTTGTGTAGGAAGAAGATGTCAGGCGCTTGATTACAGAAGCACCCCCAGTAGCAAGCGCATAATCAGCCATGGACTCCCATGGAGAGTGGACTTGGGGGCTCCCAATATTACTGATCAACTGCTGCACTTCTTCCCAGTGTTCTTGTATGTGGTTAGCTGCCTCTAGGGATGCCTTGAGTCGGTCGGTTTCCCGCTCTACCTGAGCTGGGATGTCCTGGAGGGTTGATTGGAGTCTTTGGTCAATTTCCTGGCGAATGTGATCAATTGCTTGTGCATAGTCCTTTAGCTCAGTACGACTGGCACATCTATCGTCAATATAAGAATGTAGTTCTGGCAGCAGTGGGTTCTGCACAGCCTGGCTGGATCGAGGGTTTGTCTGGAGCTGTTCGAGCCTTAATTGAACCTGTCGTTCAATCTCTTTTGAAATGTAAGCCTGGATTGGGTCCTGATCGATGGATTTACTGGATTCAGCCAAAGAAGGGTTTTTGTGGCCAACACTTGTCCAAAATGTGCGAAACCTGTCAATGTTGGCGTGCTGATTGTCGAAAAGGCGTCTAATCATCGGCGTTCGTGTGAATTGATTGTCTGTAAGAACAAGCGCATTAAGGGCACCAAATGAGATGATTAACAGTGCCAGACGGTTCAATCGCCAGGATGACTGAAGAGGTTTTTCAGGACAAGGATTGTAGATCCCCAGTACTCGAAGTAGACTGACTGTGGGTTGGATCAATAACCGGCCTGTGATCATCAAGACCAGCTCTGTAGCCTTTGAGATGATTTCCTTGGTGATCCACAGGAACCAGAATAGTTGGACAAATATGAGTAAAAGCATCTTGTCGTACACTGCCCGTAGCCGTGCTCTTATCCAAGCAACACCCTCTTCATTTGAATCTTTTATGCTCTCTTCTTCTTCTCCTTCTTCTCCTTCTTCTTGTCCGCTCTCCGAGAGCTCTCCTCCATTAGCCACCACGTTTCTCCGTCGGGCTTCTTCTTCAGGGTGTTGGGACAGCATTTCTTCTTCTTCATAAGGGTTCCAGCCCTCTGGAGTGGTTTGGTTTTGTTGGGGTGTGTTGGAGTGACCAAAGAAGGTGTCTATCTCTTGATCCTGGGACGCTATTTGCAGTTCCAGAAGAGGCTGTGGTGAATTAAGGGGTAACTTACAGGCGAATGTATTGGTGTACCTGTATTGATGGATTGCCAATGTTCTCTTGAACTGCGAATGGACTTTTCTGGCCATGATGGTGAAATCTGGACTGGCTTGAGTCTTTTAGTGAGAGGAGTGTCGTCTAGCATCTGCTGCTGATGAAAGGCAGTAGCAATGTTGATAGTCGTGTCTCCACGGATGGGCGTGTTTTTTGGAATCGACTGGTTCTTTTGAGCGTGTTGGTGTGCTCGCTCTGCAACTGCATCAGTGGGACTTGAACAATAGGCACCATGTTCAGTTTCTTGTCTACGAGGAGAGTGGTTCGGATGAAATCCACTGCTCATTGTGCTTTACTGTACAACACAAAATAAGGAGAAGTACAAGATGATCAAGATAATTAAATGAATTCTTTGTTCTGTGTGTGTGTGTGCGTGTGTGTGGCGTTTCTTTTGTACGGTATAATTTTTTATTTTTATTTTTATTTTTTTATTATTAATATTACTATTATTACTAGGTATCTTTCTTTATTTTGTCCTACACACACTCACTCGCTGGCCTGCTCGCTCACAAAGAAGAGAGGTAGTTAAAGAAAGGCAGATTAGATGCAACAATACTATGTGACTGTTGAACCCCGACTTGACGTCAAGGGATAAGGGTGGCTTGCAATAACAAACTAAGCTGGGGGGGATTTTTTTGAAAGGTCTACGGCTTTCTTAAATACAATTATAATGAACGATTATTCTGGCTACAACCAAGGTGGTGACTCTGTAAGCCGCCAAGAAACAGCAAAATGAATAGATTTTTTTTATGCAAATATGAATTATTGGTAATGTAGAGCAGCAAGAAGCAGGAGGTCATGGACCAGGTCCGTAGTGAACTTGCCCTTGCCAATGCCCAAGAGCTCATCAACGTAAGTAAAGAGTGACGCGTGTGGGATCTCCAGTGGTTGAATAATTGTATTTATCTCGATTTGATTCATAGAAAATCAACGAAAAGTGCTACCTCAAGTGCGTCCCTAAGCCTGGAGCCCGCCTCGAGAGTGGTGAGCAGGCCTGCTTGTCAAAGTGTATGGATCGCTACATGGAGGCATGGAATGTCGTCTCTCGCTCGTATGTTGCCAGACTCCAGCGCGAGTCCCAGAACCAGATGGGCGGTGGCATGTAAATTAGACTAGACATTATATATATATACATATATATATATATATATTATTTTTTGACAATATATATATTAAAAAAAAGAAAAAGTATGTACATGCACATTTGACAAGTATTTCTTTCCCTTTATTAAAAAAATGGTAATTTTGTATTTTTTTCTTATTTTTGCATAAAAGGTGTAACTTTGGAATCGTATATTTTTTTTTATTATTATTGATAATCGAATGATGGGTATGTAAATTGGCAATGTTTTTGGTTGGTTATGAATAGAAAGAAAGTATGCTAAAAGATGTAAAGGTTGAAAAGATTGCGATTTTTGTAGTGCTATTTACAGTCATCCCCATATAATGTAATTTGCTATTATTGTTGTTTTTTGAAAGGATTTTTGTGTGCGTGTGTATACAAAGTGAAAAAAGGGCGGAAGGTAAAAAACTGATCAGGAAAGGACCATGGATGGTCTGTGAGACAAATGTGCGCTGGCAACAACCGGGGAACCAGCTACGACAGGCTGGCAACGTCTGGCGATCAGGACACCGTGGCGACGACGATATAATGGAACCCAAGGATATCCATTAGAAGGTCCTGCTGGACGCTTTGTTCTCAGCAATTGAATAGCAGAGGTTATTTTCTTGGTGCGAACGGCAGCAACAGGGCTGGTAGTCTGTTGGGTTGACTGATCGTTTATGCGACAAGCAGATGAACAGTAGAGCGATGATTGTTCAGACTGATCACAAGATGATGAAGATTAGAAAAACTGTTTTGATCAAGATTCGAGATCTGATCTTTTAGATCAACTTACCATTGTGTCTTCAACACGGTTGTCGCAGATGATGCACCAAGAGAGATCCATGTTTGGTATATAAAAGTAGTGTATGCAAAGAGGAAGAGGAAGAGGAAGGTAAAGACGATGATTTAAAGTGGTACTTTATATACAAATTCTTCAACCTGCTGCGTAAATCATGTTATTTTCAATTGCAGTTTCAATTTCAGAACTTGCGAATTTATAATACTCTTTTTTTTCACTTGAAAACTATTGATCTGTGACTATTGTTTACTAGCTGGAAAATATAAAATCCTCTGAAAATATTTTTTTATTCAACTGTTATTGTTATAACTTTTGTATATATTGAGGATTTAGCACCATTTGCTGAATAATATAGCTTTGAAAATATCTTTTCTGATTACCTGATGATGTGATTTACCAGTCACTGTTAGTAGAGGAATCTAGAAAATGTATTCAAGCACAGCCATTGTGCAATAGTCGTACAAGATTACCACTCTTCTCTTACCTTCTTTGAGTAATATAAATACCATTATTCTAAAGATTCTCGATAACAATGCTATATACTCGGAGAGTGAGCACCTCTAGTCCAAAGGCATTTAAATTAAATATCTTTCACAAGATATATAGTTACATTCTCACTTTCATATGTATAATGTGACTACTTTGTTACTTTGTTTCTTTGTAAGCTTAAAAAAGGAAAGTGGCTTTATAATTTACTATTTTTGTATTCTTTCCAAAAAACTGTTTGAATTGGTTGGCTTGGTTTCGAGGTAAAGCTTGGTGGACATGATGGGTTAAACTGATGGATCTGCCCAGTTTCTTGGGCTGAAACCTTTGATATATGGTGCCTGCTTTTATACGTTTACTAATTTATTCAGCAAGCCAGCTAATCATTAATCAAGATTGTTTGTATGATACTTCTATACCCTCTGCGTATTAAGGCTATCTGATATTTTTAATGGAGATGAGATGTTTGTCTCACCATGAATCTAAAGTATAATTATTCCTAGTCACATCTTTCTTGAATGTCCAAAAGATAAAATACTCTCAAAAACTTTCTTCTTTTTCTTTTTACATACATTTCTGGTTTGGACAAATCATATCCTGTAAATCAATAATATTGATCTTCAGAGATCGAAACTTTCTATTTATTATGATTATGCCAAATCTGCAGCGAATCAAGAGTGACTATTATGCTGTACCTGAATAAATAGGTATTTAAGCAAGTTGGTTATATACAAAGAGAGAGAGAAAGAGAGAAAGAGAGAAAGACGTGAAACAACTTTTTTTTTATAAAAGCAGATTTCCTTTTTGCCATACTTGTCCGAGCCAAAAATAATAACAAAAAATAATAACAAAAATAATATCTGCAAATTCCATATAGTTTAACCAAACCCTCCATCCCATTAAAATGTTGCTTTTTTTGTTTCTTGCTTTTACCATTAATATACAATCGGTTACCATGGTGATATTTGTAACATCACGTTTCAACGCTCAAAATGGCAAAGTGGCTGAATGTTTGGAAATATATAAAAATATATAAAAACTAATAAATAAAAAGGGTTTTTATGTATTCTCCACATAATCCAATCATACTTTTTATATGTGGACATGTTTGGGACATTTGCGCCCATGCCCTTTATTATTAGTAACAACAACGAGAATAATAGTAATAAAATGGCTACAAGAATGATCCCTAATCCGTGATATCTCTCTGTGTACCCGAGTTCATTCTCCTCTTCCGAACCATCTTTTCTGTTTTCACAAGGCATACTTTACAACCATTAATATTCGATATTTTCTCACTAGCAATTTGCCGACTTTGCCATATTCACACATTCTGATAAACAATTATTCCCACACTTGTATTTCGTTACAAAGTCTTGTGGGTCAATATAATTGGCAAGGCTGATTTATTTTATATATATATATATATATATATATTACCTAATTCAAATAGGAATCATCTGAATTTAGATCAACTGTCAACATGTATTACTATCAAGTATCTATTGGCACACTCTTGTTCTATCCAATTGTTTTTTTGCAGGTATCATTAGACATAGTTGGAAAGAGCAAGTATAGATCATTGAGTATTTAGCACTAGTAATCTCTCGTGGTATAGTATGAGATAATGCTCCTGACCCTTGTACACATCACGTTCCGATGTATATTCCGACATTGTCTGCATTCCTATTCGTCAAGTTGATCACAGATTTGTGGTTTAAACAATTTTCTTTAATGTCAAGGTCTTTATTAAAGGAGGTCTATTAATTAAAAGCAGAGGTAAATCCAATAAGCATTGCTTTAGATGTTCAATTGGTTATTATTGCAGATATTAGGTTAGATTTAACGAGAACCTTTGCAAATATAAAACTTGAAATATCATGGACCATAAAAAATAACATGGCTTTATAAGGCAGGTGGTTATACAAAAACGTATTCTGTCCAATAAAATACTCTATTTTATATTTTCTAAAATACCTACTTGATAACGACGGGATTATAATAGAAATGCCCAAATAAAGACTACATATACACTTTCTTCACAAATTATTCGCGCGTTCTTTGAAAAAATAACCAATCATTTAAAAATTAAAAAATCGTTCAGCAACAAAAGAAATATTAATTCATTTTTACTCTATTGATAAAAGTGGATAGAATTCTGTTTGAAGATGGCAAAGGAAATATTATGAATGAAGAAGGAGAAGAAGTTTCTGTTCTTGAGATATAAGTTGATAGTGCTGAATTCCCTCTTGAAGAGATCACAAATTATAGAAGTTACCTGGATCTTGAACTGCCAGCCGCTTTAATATTTCACTCACTTCATTCAGGTAAAAGCATTTTTATTGATGGGTGTGTCAAGGCCTGGCGCCTGTAGGCATATAGGTCACCCATGGGAACGAAAGAATAATTGAAAATATATAAAATAAATAATAAAAGGGAACCCCTTAATATTGGGGGAAAAGAAATAAGGTATTAGAACGAAAAGAAAAAAGTAATTGTTTTGACACGGGATGACAGAGAAAGAAGTCAGCGAGAAGGAAAAGAGAGCAAGGAAAAAACCCCAGTGGGGGAATACGACTTTTAAGAAAGTAAATAGATACATACAGCGGGTAAGAATACAGACGAAATAAATATATAGAAAAAGAAAAAGAATGAGACATCAAGAATTGAGAATAAGTAACTAGGTACTGATGGCACCAAGATTGGGAATGGATTTCAGCAAGAATAATTCTAAAGAGGGACCCCCTTTAGAAACTCGGAAAATCCATTTATGAATCTGATCGCACAACAGAGCCAAGAAAACTTGACCGTACTAAGCACAGCTTCGGGAGGACGCAGACGGGAGGGGTTGACGGGGGACGGTGGAGATTTCGGACGTAAGCCAAGGTAAAGGATCGCCGGGGACAGGCTCTCTCTGTCTTCGAGGGGTGGAGGAAGGTTTGGATGAGAGTTTTTTTTTGGAGCGGTAAGCGGTAAGCGGTTGCAAGGTCTATGAGGAATTGACCAGGATGTGGTTCGGGAGGGATTGGATATTGAGAGGTGGTTTGATCAATAGCGCGCAACAAAACAAGTAAGCACGGCCACCAATCGCACCACGTACCAGGCGTTTTGTAGGACCTGGGGAGGCAGTTGAGAGCATGGTCAATGATATGGACATCCTGTGGCGGGGGAGGGTCCAAATGTCTTTGAAGATGCTGTCACTTCATTCACTAACAAATAATTGAATTTTTAAATTTTTAAATGATTGGTTAGTTTTTTCAAAAAACGAACCAATCATTTTTAAAAAAAATGAGTAATATTTTTATTTTATTTTGTGAGCGAATAATTTGTGAAGAAAGTGTATATGTAGTCTTTATTTGGGCATTTCTATTATAATCCCGTCGTTATCAAGTAGGTATTTTAGAAAATATAAAATAGAGTATTTTATTGGACAGAATACGTTTTTGTATAACCACCTGCCTTATAAAGCCATGTTATTTTTTATGGTCCATGATATTTCAAGTTTTATATTTGCAAAGGTTCTCGTTAAATCTAACCTAATATCTGCAATAATAACCAATTGAACATCTAAAGCAATGCTTATTGGATTTACCTCTGCTTTTAATTAATAGACCTCCTTTAATAAAGACCTTGACATTAAAGAAAATTGTTTAAACCACAAATCTGTGATCAACTTGACGAATAGGAATGCAGACAATGTCGGAATATACATCGGAACGTGATGTGTACAAGGGTCAGGAGCATTATCTCATACTATACCACGAGAGATTACTAGTGCTAAATACTCAATGATCTATACTTGCTCTTTCCAACTATGTCTAATGATACCTGCAAAAAAACAATTGGATAGAACAAGAGTGTGCCAATAGATACTTGATAGTAATACATGTTGACAGTTGATCTAAATTCAGATGATTCCTATTTGAATTAGGTAATATATATATATATATATATATATAAAATAAATCAGCCTTGCCAATTATATTGACCCACAAGACTTTGTAACGAAATACAAGTGTGGGAATAATTGTTTATCAGAATGTGTGAATATGGCAAAGTCGGCAAATTGCTAGTGAGAAAATATCGAATATTAATGGTTGTAAAGTATGCCTTGTGAAAACAGAAAAGATGGTTCGGAAGAGGAGAATGAACTCGGGTACACAGAGAGATATCACGGATTAGGGATCATTCTTGTAGCCATTTTATTACTATTATTCTCGTTGTTGTTACTAATAATAAAGGGCATGGGCGCAAATGTCCCAAACATGTCCACATATAAAAAGTATGATTGGATTATGTGGAGAATACATAAAAACCCTTTTTATTTATTAGTTTTTATATATTTTTATATATTTCCAAACATTCAGCCACTTTGCCATTTTGAGCGTTGAAACGTGATGTTACAAATATCACCATGGTAACCGATTGTATATTAATGGTAAAAGCAAGAAACAAAAAAAGCAACATTTTAATGGGATGGAGGGTTTGGTTAAACTATATGGAATTTGCAGATATTATTTTTGTTATTATTTTTTGTTATTATTTTTGGCTCGGACAAGTATGGCAAAAAGGAAATCTGCTTTTATAAAAAAAGTTGTTTCACGTCTTTCTCTCTTTCTCTCTTTCTCTCTCTCTTTGTATATAACCAACTTGCTTAAATACCTATTTATTCAGGTACAGCATAATAGTCACTCTTGATTCGCTGCAGATTTGGCATAATCATAATAAATAGAAAGTTTCGATCTCTGAAGATCAATATTATTGATTTACAGGATATGATTTGTCCAAACCAGAAATGTATGTAAAAAGAAAAAGAAGAAAGTTTTTGAGAGTATTTTATCTTTTGGACATTCAAGAAAGATGTGACTAGGAATAATTATACTTTAGATTCATGGTGAGACAAACATCTCATCTCCATTAAAAATATCAGATAGCCTTAATACGCAGAGGGTATAGAAGTATCATACAAACAATCTTGATTAATGATTAGCTGGCTTGCTGAATAAATTAGTAAACGTATAAAAGCAGGCACCATATATCAAAGGTTTCAGCCCAAGAAACTGGGCAGATCCATCAGTTTAACCCATCATGTCCACCAAGCTTTACCTCGAAACCAAGCCAACCAATTCAAACAGTTTTTTGGAAAGAATACAAAAATAGTAAATTAATTATTGGTCCTTTACCTTCCTTCTTGATAAATGGGCCTGCTTTGGGGAAAAAAAGACCTTTAAATTTTGCAAACTGTGTTTTCATGTAACCTAGCAACCAACCGTCACGTGAAATTCCATTCTAGTCATTGGGAGTGCATGAAAGAAACCATAATGCTGTTTATTAAAGATACAAAGTCCAAACAAAACTAATGCAAGAAAGGGTTCATCTAATTGGCCCTTTGGCTTTTGCAGTCTGTATACATTCGCCATTTTATTTTTGAGTGTCTTGTCAAGCTGAACATCCAACAGTACTACTTCTTGAGTCGCGTTCTTTTTGATGGATACTATCCTAGAAACCGAGTCTTTTTTTTTGAAAAAGAAATATTATTGGGTTGCTATAAAAATAAGAGTTGTACAGTAAAGCTTATATTTGAGTAATTGGCCGGTTTTAATGTATATAACTGACATTTGGAATGGCTGGAAAACCTTAAAGATTATTGATGAGCACTTGGGTGATTTAGCAATTCTAGGCAATAGGTGCTCTTTAAAGATCAATCGATATATCACCTCCCTTCACTACAGCCCTAGCCTACCAATAGGGTGCAATAGGGTGCAATAGGGTGCAATATAGATCATTGAGAAAGATACATTGCATTGTATCCTTTACCTTTTTTTAATTGTTTGCTGCAAACCATGGACTGAACCATTATCCACAAAGATTATTAATTCAAATAGTCTGTCTGTTAAACAAGAGTGGAAAGTTGGTTTCCGTATTGACCTTGTCAATAATGTATTCCTCACTATTGATCACAGTGACAGGTTTATACTGTTAGATTATAGTCTGTAGCTGTGTCAAATTAGATAATTATGCTTTTTTAGCTTGGGATCTCTATCAAGCTATAGCCGATTTCTTGTCATTTTGCAGCTTCAAAAGCAAGGAGCAGCTTTGTAACTTGGCATGTCAATTAGGCTTGTAATCCCCGACAATCGTGATTTAATGGGCGCTAATCTCTGTTTAATGGGCGCCAGGATCCACCGCCCAATGTGCTGAATATTTTATTTCATTTTATATATATATGTACATATATATATATTTCATTTCTAAAAAATCTTTATTAATCGTGATTTGATCGATAAGAGATTACCATGGGGTTTAAAGTGGGAATTTGTGGCTAATTTATTTAGATTGTTAATATATTTTGCAATAATGTTTATTACACCTGTAATGAATAACGCTAATAAAATTGTCAATGAGGTGCAAAATATATCTAATATATTGCATGTATCGCTCCATTATGCAAAATGAATTACTCCGCACGAGTGACGCTGCCAAACAATTTCCATATGTTTTATTAAAGAGCTGGTTTGGCAGCAAGATCCGTGGGGGTTATGAAGCTGACGAGAAAGAGGAACAATTGGAAAGAGGTGTAGGTATTGACCTTTGTCTGATGATTTATATAATTATATTTATATAAGTATATATATATATATAAATATATATATATTATTTAAAAATAGAAGTCTTTTTTTAATCGTTATAATCTAGAGGATATAAAGATCGAGATAAGTACTACAATAAATATTGGATGATGGGGCTAGGGTGATAAAAATAGTCAAAGGCCAAATATATAATATATAGTATATTTATACAATAAAAAAGGAAGAAGAAGAAGAAGAAGAAGTCGACGACAAAAGAGATCGTGTAGAGTACAATTTCAACTCAGCACGTGTTGATAAGAATAGAAGAGATTCTTGTGCAATCGCAATTTCACACAATACCATACTTGTTTTATATAATCTTCCTTGGTGATATTTAAATATGATAGAGAATATTAGAAAAAGCGTAGTTTATAGTCTGAGCAAAAGAAGTCTTGGTGCATACGCCAGTCTGCATTCTCGTTAGCCACCTTTCTCATTTGTGCCGCAATTTTGATATTGTCCAGAACCCTTTGTGCTGGCAAAATGAACTTGGTATTTTAGATCCAAAAAAGAGCCCTCCTTGTTTTATTCTGCTGCTACAATAAATACAATTGCCCTTTCATGGCTGTAATGTAGATGCATGGTGCAACATGGCGCAGAAAATACGGTCCACTACAGATGTGCCTTTATAAAGACGTGATACGATCCTCAAAATGGAATCTCTCCAGTAAGTCCCGCAGCACAGAAGGGCAGCGGCGGGGCAAGTGACTTCCCTGTTGGCACGGACGAAACGAGGTTCCCAATTTTAGTACAAAGCTCTTCCGCGGAAAGGATCTCTTATAAAAGGAGGACATATTTTATTTGATTCTTCAAATATTGTTCATTGCAACTCTTTCCACTACTTTCAACAAAAAATAATAATTAGCCAATTACAAATATTCAAAATGGCCAAGCGAGTTCAATTTTCATGCGACGTAAAGTTTGTAAATACTTTTGACAATGATGAATATGGTAAGTTGTTTATATTATATTATTTTATTTTATTTTTTAAATTAAAAATAATAATAATAATAATAATAATACTTAATCTAATCACACAATCTTTAGATCGAACAGCACAGGAAGTTGCAAAACTTACCTACAAAGACATGGTCGAACTCTTGACCATGAAATCCCAATGGCGTCGAGACATGGAACGTATGCTGGCCGAACGAGCAGCCTGCGAAAAGCAAGACGACGATAGAGAGGAACCACCTCGTCTTTTCGTCTCAGCCTGCGAAATCTACACCTAAAATCCTTTTGAGCATACCCGTCAACTTCATATATTCACCACTCCAATTCTAACCAGAAAGATGACCAATCTACGCATACGCATTTACCAACCATAACCATCCCAGATCATCCTAAACCATTCCACACTATTCTACTGACATTTCAACCTTTTTGTCCTTTTGACTTTTTTGTACAAAATACACCCACATACATACATACACCACATACATACATATAGGCGTTCCTATGTACCCAACCCCCATTTTCCATCAAACATGCATTCAATTCCATACTATATCAACCTTTTTCTAATACTCCTCTTTGTAATTCTATTCTGAATACACTATATGTGTATATTCTATATATATATATTTTTTACTTTCTGCAGGGGTGGAAGGAGAAATATAAAGAATATAAAGACATTTTATCTTAGAGAAAAAAAAGGGTGACAATAATCTTTAAACCCCAAGTCAAACAAAAAAGCTTTAGATATTGTTCAAAATTGGTTCAGTGTTGTTTGCTATTCCGCCCATATTGAGTGTAACGGGGTCGGGGCCTTGTAGTACAACCTTGGTCAGTGTATCGGTTTGGTCCAGATGTGTGTCTAGAATTGAAGATTTTGTTGGTTCTGATAAAATCACGGAAAATAGACTCATGGATTGGAACAAATCGTCAATATTCGAAAGAAAGAAAAAAAAAACTTTGTTTGGAACAATGAACCAAGCATAGCCTCTCTGTGTATCCGACCAAAGTCCTCTTGTGCACAATGCTTCCAAAGACAATGGCCAGCATTGTTGATTATTAGAAATTTGTCGTGGAATCCTTCACTTTTTAGAATATTTCCAAAAAACGCAGCATTCTCGGAATCTTTTTATTTAAAAGCCAATGGCTAGAGTGTTTGCATATTGCAGCAAAATAGCTGAATACCATCGTTGCTTTACAATCCATGATAGGTGCCCTGATCGCAATTTTGAAAGAGTGGTTGGAAACCTTTTTGATAATGACAGTTATGGCACCAGTTATTCTGCTCAAATAGTTTTGCCGCCATCAGTGAGCTAAATAGTTGAATAGCAGCCTAGCACCCAAGTACTCACCATCTTTATGACATAATAACCTTTGAAAACAGCGGACTTTTTAGACTGTTGAAAGAAACACCTTGGATACAATTCAGGAGCAGTTTGAGCAGGTTAGTGACAGGTAATGGACTACGCAATGGATTTGGTTTGAGTATAAAAACCTGTAAACCAAATGTAGTTATCCCGGCCACATTTGCCTTGTATTTGACCAAGGCCAATCTGACCACCAGGCCTCTAGTGCACGAGTTTATTGAGGGCATCTTTGGTGGAGCGGCCATGTCCCCAGAAATAGAGGGACATTTCGTTGTTACAAACATTTTTACAAAGAAAGATATTCCAGGGTATCTTGACCATGATCTATACGAATATCCTTTTCCGCGGTTTCGAAACATTAACCCAATAGAATTGGACCTATACCAGAATGCAATGTTAAGCACAGGGTTCTTTGCAAACGATAAAGCATGCAATACACCAGAGCCATATGATTTTCAAGACCTTTTGTATTTATGCAATTAAGTATATTTTGGAATAAGAAAGGGTTGTAATGGTGATGTGATTATCATGGATGCATCAGAACGGCATCAATTTCTTTTTCTTAATCGTGCAGCAGAAGTACATGCTTTGGACCAATGGGCTATAGTCTAGGAAAATGCGGGTTGTGTTTATGCTAGCAAGGCTGTCAAATTGACGTTTGTACTCTTTGTGGACAGAC
Source organism: Phycomyces nitens (assembly GCA_022702545.1). NCBI lineage: Eukaryota > Fungi > Mucoromycota > Mucoromycetes > Mucorales > Phycomycetaceae > Phycomyces > Phycomyces nitens. Next base: position 2,513,048 of record JAHRBC010000001.1, read on the forward strand.
CATAATCTCTGTTTTGCATTGACCAAGATGGCAACTCGTTACTCGTTACTAGACAGCATTAGGCTCAAACGGCGTTCATATGGTCTTAAAGACTGACCAAAGCTAATAGGTGTCATGGAGGGGCATGGGTACAAAGAAAGGCCCTTTTTTTATTGTTAAACTATATACCCAATAGAACACATGTATTTTGGAGGCCTTGTAGTCGTGCCTCCCGTAGGCCAAAGTCGTGACCCCAGGATCCCCACTTGAGCTAGTCAGCCAATAAGAATCGTATTTGCCTGTGATCCTATTCATGGTATACAAGGCGTGGACCAAATCAACTTGTCAGTCCAAAGGCTATAACTGGATCAGCAGCCGATTTGAGCCACATCCTGGCCAGAAGTAGGCTGTTAGGTGAGAATAGGCCAGCCATGCCAATTTGGCCCCTTGTCCTTAAAATAGATTAGTTTCTAACTTGAACGAGTACACATGCAGAAACGGTTGGATTCCCCTTTATTTTGAAATCTATTCACATTTATGAATTTCTAAAATAGAGTCCACGTACATGGAGATCGCCAATGATATTATTTCAGCTAATAAAGTATATAGGAAACAACATGGTAAAATTTACGTTTGACAATCGAGCAATACTCTCGGTCTATCCAATGACAAAGTCAATATATTTTTTAGCCGAAATCTGACGGTGTCCATAATACTGATTTTATGAGGTGATTTTTCCCTTGAACTTGTGCATTACAAAACTACTTTTGTTGCCATGACTCCACCTAGTAAGATTATTAGGAACCGACTGTAAGGGTATCTCTTGGTACCAACCAGTAATATTCCAGGCCAACTGTCATTCCTAAAGCCAATTCTGACGTGAGTCTTTGGGTTTTCTTTTTCACTGCAGTTGGCGATTGACATACAGAATCTTGTACAACATGGACATTTGTGTTGAGGATATGTTTTTTTTTACATTCTGCAAAAGTATACGGACAAGAGCATTGAATATTTCCAGAATTTGGACCCAGTGTGACCTCAAAGGCCTCTATGAGACGGCAATACAGAGGAGATCTGTAGGCCTTTATTTCTGTCCCAAAGTCATTTTTATTTTGACATTGGGCACCATAGATTGACAAGCACTTTGCAATGCCGAATCTTTTTGACTTGATAGCTGAGATTATGTGCAAAGAGTCTGTTCTCAATCTTATCAGTCCCAAATTATCCAATATGGTGTGATTACTCTCTCTCTCTCTCTTTGTCTTGAAGTTTGAAGATTCCACCAAAATAATTTCCGAGTCTCCGTTCCTTCCTAGGCCGTCCGCAAATACTCGCTCCGTTTTATTTTTCCATACATACATAACCAGAGAAATCTATTACACATTTTATTTTCTATATATTTTGTATACATTAGGGATATTTGTAATACAACATATACAACAATCCTGAAAATTAGTGCAAAAATTCCACCATGAAAATGTGCAATCTTTTTCCGATTATGACCAAATGATTTATGAAAAAGGTGTTCACTGGGGCATGGTCTGTGTTTTACTATATGTCACCATTGCCTCGCGCCTTTGACATCAGATGCCCACGTCAATATTCATTACACAGAATGATCTTGAGCAAAACATTACTGGTCAAACCCAATCGATTACAAGCACTTTCAGCTAAACATGAGCAAAATGGACTCTATCCAAAACGATCTTGACCATGATCTTGGCCATCCATTTCTCGAGACAATATTTCCAAATATCGGCCAAAGCAAGGCCAAGAATACAAAAGTGTATTTGTACTCTGCTGGGTGTACATTTTAACAATAGCAGGCTTTTTTTTTGTACCCATGCTGCTGAATCACATTCATTGGTTTGTTTAGTCTCCAAGACACTATGATTGCCGAGTCAATATATGTATCTAGTCAGACCACTTCTTTAAACCTTTCCTTGCCTTTTTTAACCTACACACTGGACATTAATTTTGTTTTGTTTTTTTGTTTAAAAATATCCAAAATCACACCATTACAAAATTAGTTTTCCCGAATGAGCAAGCAAATATACCAATGTTTTGTATATTCAATTGTATAATGGTCCGTACCTATATTTATTATACTAATTTATCATCAAATTTACAGGCATATATCACTTGCTTACTAATAAAAGATATTAATCATTAGAAATCTATTGCGGAGGCAAGTATTAAATCTTTGAGAATCAACACTTAATTGTACATTCCACAAGCGTATATTTGCAATAAAAAGATTTATTTATATACATATACACACTTTCAATGTTCTTTAAACATGTACAAATACAGCATCCAGATTTGTGTCTAAAAAAATATGTGATATTATAGAGATGTTTGGGAGAGATTTTCAGCTACCATGGCAGTAAATTTACACTTTTTGTAAAGACTCTTTTTCACTAATCTGTTTTTAAAATAAACCAATCAACTATACTTTAGCTGTGATATTATAACACCGAATATGATATTGGCTTGAATACAATGTTTTTACTTTAAATTCAGACAATATTAGTTTTTTTCTGGACGAATCAAAATTAGTTTTTAGACATTTTGCTTACCTTTTTTAGACAAAAAAGAGTTGGGTTTGAGAAAGGAAATGTTTGTGCAGACTTTAGCTGTAAAAATCTAAATCCCAAAAAAGGGAAATCATGTTTGTTACGGCAATGTAGTGAAAATAAAACCATTAATTGCTTCTCCAAAATGCTTGAGGGCGACCGTGGCCGCTGATTATGTTTCTTGGAATCTTGTAGATGATTTTCAGAGCATTGGCAAGCAAGAACGCTATTCAACCCAACGTAGGCTTATGTAAAGGACATTTCAGTACAAAATCATTAGATAACAATGCAAAATTGATTCGACATTTCGTACCTTTGATATTCGGAATTCATCCACATAAAAGAGCAAAAGGTCGCCAAAGAACACCAGCGACGCTTAAGCCAAGACCCTTGATCTTAACCAAACGAGATGGTTGGTACTTTGTTTCTAGTCTGGTCAATCTTCTATGGCCCCAAGTATCTGTTTGCTCTTCTAATAAAACAAAACATGAATATATATACACGATGATTATAATCCAAGTAATTTATGAACCTCCACTTCAGTAAAGGCACAGGACATAACGAAAACAAGCGTGGAAGTATTGGTCTTTTCTCTTTTTGTTTTCCCTGTGCATCTTGTCGTGTTCTTTCTTTCTTTCTCATAATTCTAGACAACATGGGAACATACGCCCCAGGAGAGGCATACAGGCTTACAAGCGTTACAGGCTTAGGCATATATGTTGACAGCAAACCGGTACAGATCTTTTCAATAGTTGGCTTTTCATTGTTGTAAATTTCTGGAAGTTTATCTGGCCAGACCAGAGTCCATCCACAAACGTATTGATATTAGTATTTTTTGATTTTTTGTCTCCTTCTTTTCATATTCTGTAGGTCTCTTATGCCTTGTACCAACTATAGTATGTGAATTGTTATTAAATATATTGCTATTGTATCTTCATGTCATTTATGTACATAAGTACATATATTTACCATAAGTCCATGATGACCTAAAATGTTCGCCTTGACTATTTCTTTTCTACGCTTCCAAACCCTTTTTAGTATATCATGGATTTTTTATCTAAACATTTATTTTATAGGTAAGTGGTATTGTTAGAAAGTAAGAGGGAGGAGTATAAAGATATGAAGTTGTGCTGTAGGCAGGAAAAATGCACCGTTATTTATATTTTGGGTTTATTTGGAAATACGTGGAGACTATATATACATATGTCAAAAATCCAAAACATTTCCCAACTTGTCTCAATCTCAAGTAGAAACACTGTATTACATACCATTGGGTATAAAATATAATTAGACAGGAAAGTGAAAGCTCATTATTTTAGCATATGCATATATATATTTTTATTTCTAAAATAAGAGTTGTAGAAACTCTGAATCTCCCAAATGTCTATTATTTTCTGCGCTTCTTTACAAAGATATCTAAAACCATGAAGAGATCCAGGACATTGTCGATTGAGACTCTGACTCTTCAAGGACTGAAGAAGGAGTAAAATTGGCTGCAGATTCGGATTTGCTGCCGTCTTGTGACTCTGCCTGCAATTCTTCCACCTTGGATTCAACAATCTTTTCTGCAACCTTTTCACCTTCCTTGTCGTCTTCGTCGTCATCGTCATCGTCAATTTCATCGCCATAAACATCAGGGTGTCTACGGAAACAGTCCTGCATGTTCTTGAACTTTTCTACACAGTCGACACCCTTTGGTTCAGCCTCGGAATAGACAAAGCAACTGAAGGCAGCCTTGAAGTCATCGCCACAAGGTCCATTGGCCATACCACCCAAACCTTTTTGTTCATATTTTTTTTAATTATTTTTATTATTTTTATATTTTTTTTATAATTATTATTATAATTATACGTTTGATTGATAATTATAATTAGTATACAAAATTTGTACAAGAAGTATAAAAGGGGTTGTAAGGATAAATCCAATATTCAGAATAGTTTAAAAATAAGATGAGAAAATAGGAAACCTACATGGACAATCCCAGTTGATTTCGCCAGTTTCGGGATCGTAAGCTGCTGCTTGGTCATTCTCTTCTGGCTCGGCTGATTTGACTGGTTCAACAGGTGTTTGGTTGTCGACGTATTCCTTGTCGACAAATAAGACAGTGTCTTTTCCTTCTTTTGTTCCAAATGACATGATATACAAAAAGAATGTAAAGAAGTGTCTGGGGGCGTTTTTTTATTGTTTTGGTACAATGACGTGTGACTGTTTAGTTATGACTTTTATGAGACTTGCTGAGTCAGCTAATCAAATCGTGAAGGGATAGATTGTAGTGTATTTCAAAGCATAGTTATCTCAACAGACATTAGGTAAAAGTATTTTTATTGGTGGGTGTGTCAAGGCCTGGTGCCTGTAGGTATATAGGCCACCCATGAGAACGAAAAGAATAATTGAAAATATATAAAATGAATAATAAAAAAGAAACCCCTTAATACTGAGAGAAAAGAACCAAGGCATACGAATGAAAAGAAAAAAAGTAATTGTGCTTGACACGGAATGACAGATAGAGAAGTCAACGAGAAGGAGAAGAGAGCACAGAAAAAACCCCTAGTGGGGGAAATCAACAGACATCATTCGTTCATCTGTCAACAAAGTTTGGATAATTTTGTCCAATCACATTTGTATATTAAGCACATACAGATATCTAATTGGCAGATGAGCAAATGATATTTATGAAGCTTGTGTTGTATGGAATACACTATAGGAAATGTAAAGCTTATTGTTATGACACAGTGCTGTTTTTGTTTTTATTAAAATGCCTGTCTTGTTCAAATATATCTAATAAAGTAACCAATACATTTAGAAATGCAACCAGGCTATGGGTTATTTGTGTATATATAAAAGACTTTTTCAGTGGAACTTGTTTTGAATGAATCGCCTATTGGGATTTCTGACAATACTGACCCCCTCCCCCCTATAAATAGCATGCTGTACAATCGAGAATATTTGTATTGCAGGTACCTGTAAATCTTGCCATTTCATGTTTAACACGATCCATTTCAATCACAATTCTAAATACTGCAGACTTGGTTTGTACTATAGCCTAGAAACCATTGTTACAATCATACAAGGACAAACAGCGATCCTTTGGTCATCAAGATGATGATGATGATGATGATTAGAAATGAACCGTTGTAATCTAGAGTAGATAATCGAGATTTAACCTCGCAAGGTCGGAAAGTGGCGTTTACAGTCAAAAATGCTATAAAGAATATCAAGAGAATGCAACTTTGTTAACCAAGGGAAAATAGCCAAATCATCATTGGGGGCACGAGGAGAGAGAGATGGACCCTTTGAAGATGAGGGGAGCTTATTTGCCAAGAGGACAAGGATAAAGTGTAAGAAGCCCCCAAGGTATGACCACAAAATAGCCCAGATTGTGGCCCTATTGAGAATCCGTGGGTTTGTTTGGACGGTTGAGGCCAAGGGCATTTCTGCCATGATTGATAGGTTCAAGAAGCTTCAGGGAGTTGGATCTCGGAATTCACAAGTGCTAGAAAGATGGAGACCAAATGATGACTTGGTATGGGGTAAATGGTTGGTTTTAATGAATTCTTTCAACATGTGCTCGACTCATTTTGAGATTAAGGATGTTGTAAGAGGTTGTATTCTTGATTTGGGTGAATCTGAAAATGATACGCTTTATTGGTATGAGTCTGTAGATGTATGGTTTTTATTAAATATATATATATGTATATATTCTCTGTAAATGCGTGCAAGCATGCATGATCAGATAGAATCGAATGTGAATGTGAGTGTGAATGTGAGTGAGGTGCATACATGTAGAGTAATAATAATAATAGTAATAATAATAATAATAATAATAATAATAATAATTAAAATAATTAAAATAATAAAAAGCCAAGGATTTCAATATCCTTGGATGCAAAAATAAAAATAAAAATAAAAATTGAAAAAGAAACTTGAATGCTTGGTGGATGAGAAGATAATAAGAGAAAATGAAATGAATTGGTTATGTACGGATAATGGTAAACACAGATTATAGAATGGAAATAAAAACATAGGATATTTTTTTTTAGATTTTGAAGAATATAAAGGGATTAATATAAGATCATGAAAGTATAAAGAAAATGTGCAAAATATGTGAGTGTGGAGAATGGATTGTTTTTTTTTCTTCTTCTTTGGAGTGAATATGTAGAGGGGATGAGAAATGAGATAAATAGAAATGTGATGTGATGAGGGTTCATAAGGTAAAAGGATTACTTACTTTTTTGTTGTTTGTGAATTAAAATGAAGCTTAAAGTGAAGGATAATGAAACATGCGACGATAGAAATAAATCAAAAATATATAGGAAAATGCTTGTGGGTTATTGGGTTTTTGTTCATTTAGTTGGTTTGGTGCTTAGAATTCCTTGAGCCATGGGTGGGTGAGAATCTGATGAATGGTAGGTCGGTTGCTAGGCGACTGTTCAAGCATAGAATTGACCAAATGCATGCATTTTTGTGAGACTCTGATCTTGGGTTGAGCATATCGACCCGAGAGTGTCATGTGGGGACTATGGAAGGGAACCTCGCCAAACAGAATTGTGTAAAGTAGTACGCCAAGGGACCAGACCTCGGCAGGTTCGGCACGATACAGTTGGGATTGCAGAATCTCGGGCGATGCAAAGGAAACAGTGCCATAGAACTTCTCGAATAAGCATGGTCTGTTCTCTCCATAGTGTCGAGGCAAGATAACAGCCGAGCCGAAATCAATGAGCTTGACTTGGTAGTTTCTGTCAATCACAATGTTTTCGTCTTTGATGTCTCGGTGGCACACTCCTAGTCTATCAAGATGGGCAACACAGCTAGCAATCTGTCGAAAGATGCTCTTTGCCAAGGGTTCATCAAAGTTCTGATGTTGCTCGATGCATTCAAATAAGTCACAAGAAGATCGACGGCCAAAGATCGTGTCGGGCTGATATAATGGAGCATCAAATGAGAGGATACTCGAGTCAGAATGGTTTGAAAAGGTAGGTGAATGAGCGAATGTTGTTGGTGGTGTTGTGGGAGGTGTCATCATTGATTTAGCGTTCTGTGTCTTGGCAGGTGCCCATTCACTGCCATGGAGTTCCATCACAAGGTAAAAGAAACTCTCGTCCTGATAAGAATCAATGTATTCAATCATATTTGGGTGTCTGACATGCTTGAGAACATAGATTTCCATTGGGATAGGTCCCATCTGGGGATCTCTAATCCAGGCACTGGCTGGCACTTTGTCACGGAAGATGAACTTGACTGCACGCTCGATCCCGGTCTGGCGCTCGTAGGCTGACAAAACAAAGCCAAATCCTCCACTACCGAGTTCTTGACCGAGTGCATACTTTGCCAGGAAATCAGGCGAGAGATAACGGTTTCGAAGGTGTTGGGATGACAGTGTTTCTTGGACATTTTGTTGAGGTGTGCAAGGTGGTGATGGCATTGAGTGAGATTCGTAAGAAAGAGGGTGGATTGAGATTGGGGGTAAGACTGGCTTGGGAATAGTACGATAGTTATAGAGCTGAATAGGTGAAGTCATTTTGAGATGAGCAATTAAGTTAAAGAAGATGTAAATCAATTCAACAGACAAACAAATATATATATATATGCGTATCTGTATTTACAACCAACTTAAAGTCATCAGAGCTTATTGAAATATTTTAATGAGTATTAACAGAGGGGTTAGGGGAGGTGAAGAAATACAATTCTAGTCGGGATTTACAGGGGAAAGTAGTAAGTAAAATAGTGCAAAATACTTATACTTCAATAGGAGTCTCTACAATCCTTTTGTTTAAAGGCAAGCTTCACAAGTCTCCATGAGCATGATTTGTTTGAATGTCATAATATAATGAGGACTAAAATCGAAAAATGGAAACGACTCCTTTGATCTGGAATGAATAAACACACACACTTTACACAAGATTAAAAACCGTCGATTTATCATCCTCTACTACCTGTAATTGTCCTTATCTCCCATTTTTATATTCCATCTCCCTGTTCTCCATCTATACTTCTTTACTATAATTTCCTTCCATATAAATACTCTGTAGCCACTCCCCTTTGATTGTGTCTGTAATAATAACAATTAATCAAAGAAATAGTTACAATTATAGAAAAATCGTTGTCTTATTCTTTTTATCACCATAATTCAGTTAATATTTGCTAATTAGCAAATATATATAAAGTATTTTTATTGATCAACAAAAATTCGATGCTCTCCGACCATAAGCGCTGCTTATTCCAACGATCATAAATGTTCTCTCGTAATAAAAATAACAATATAATAAAAAACTTATTTCTCAAGTCCTCTCATGTTCTTGCAAAAGTTCTTGATAACCTTGACAGTGGAGTCCTTGTCATAGACACCATACCAGCCCCTCGGTTCATGAGGTGGATCTATCAAAAAGACAAAGAGGGAGTTAGGATATATAGAAAGAAAAAGGGTTTCCACGATTAATTTGCTAAAAATGGCACATATCCGAGTATGACAGTTGTCTTACCACCAAGCCAGACCATTCCATGCGAGTTGGGTTGATCTGTTGATCGGCCAATACCACTGTAAGCCCAGAAGTTCGATCCCGAAAAGGTCTTGGTCTTTGCGAGCTTAAAGATATGGTCATAGATAGCCTTGTAATAGGTGTCCTTGTGGGTGGTGGTGGTCGAAGGGTCGTACTTGTAGGCCAGGTCCTCAGGCTTCTTCCAGGCATCACGGGCCATACCAAATTCCTCCATTACAATAGGCTTAGCGATCTTGTTGGCCCAGCCGGCTCTCGAGTCAATGTACTGATGAGCATAGGCAACAGCACCATCCAAACTATTGGGATCAGTGGCATTGTAGATACCCCAGCTAGAAATAGAATAAAATCAAATTAGTAGGTGGATTAATACCAATATTCAATTGATCATCCCAATATACATGTATATAAAAACCATCATTTTACACGCGTAAATCACCAATAGACACATTGTGTGTTCACGATGATAGCGTGTAAAGACAACCATGCGAAATATTTCCAAATAAAAAAAGGAGAAAAATAAAGGAGAAGGGAAACTGAAGGGGACTTTTGTGTGTGTATATGATTGGTAAAGTAGCTATAATTATATTGATGGTGGTACAATAACCATAGAAACGAGAATAGGGATTTTTGATGTAGGAAATAGATTGTTTGTCAACTTACTTTTCAACCCAGCAATGGCAGGTGCAATAATCAACGCTGTCGGGAGTATGGGCATTCATGAAATCGAACTCATCAACCTTGCTTTCGATACCGGTGGTAGTGAGCTGAAGGGGAGATCCTTTCTTGATCGCGTCGGCAGTCTCTTTATACCACCATGCAGGGCCCAACTGAGGCTCATTTGCAATCTGCCACGACATAATCACAGGATCTTCACGGTAAATCTTTCCGTTGACGGTGTTGCGACGGGATTGGACAGTCTCGATATGCTTTCTGTACATCTTGTTGACCTGAGGGCTCACGGAGCTATCATTGTAGAAACGGGCAGCAAACTGGGTAAAGCCATCCCAGTCGTTAGCGATGTTGGGGTAAGGAATGGTCTCATTGTTGGTAACCCAGGCAATGTATTGAGAGAATCTAGAGAAAATGTTAATATCAGATCAGATCAGCTCAAATAAATATAAGTATATTTACCCTCCACTCCAGTGCCAAAAGTTGCTCATGGTCACTAATGAAACGTTAGTCAAGGTCCAATGCTTTCAATTGCCAAGAATACTTACTGACAGCCGTCATGTTGTAGCGATCCATGGTATCCAAGAGGTAGTCCAAACCAACAAAGATGGCCTCATTGTACTTTCCAGGCGATGGCATCAGAGATGGACGCATACGATAAGGCTGGTCGTCTGGGCCCTCTGAAGAGGCCATGACACGAAGGTTGTTGATACCCATGCTTGCCATTTGCTGGATTTCCTTGTTCATACGAGCGCGGTCGCCACCATTGCAGTCATCAGCACCCAAATTCATGCCCTGCCAGTAATTGGCTCCTGCAACATAGTAGGGTTTTCCGTAGCGAGTGAACCCCTGGCCGTCAACCTGGACGAACGCGTCTCTTGGAGCAGGTGAATTATGATGGTGATTATGGTGACCATGTCCCTCACTGCCAGCTGAACATCCCTCGGCACCGAGCAATAGTCCGACCGATATGGCAAGAGTATAGTAAATAAAAGGTCCTGCTTTCATCAATGACCAAAAGAAGAAGGGGAATAAAGGAGTATGTTTGAAGTTCCAAAGAATGAAGTTGTTGGTTGTTGATTTCTGTAGAAAATCTTGATCCTATATATACTAGTCTTGCTCTCCAAGATTTTTCAGTATCTTACAAGTGACATGTCTGGTGTACCAAAACCATCGTTTAGTACGTCGCTGGAAAACTTTGGTCTGCTTTACCCGCTGGGAATCTCAAAATTTGTAATACATTTCATAACAGCGCAGAATTTCAAAGTCCAGATCATTCCATGCTGATAGATTATTGGGATCTCCTTATGAAAAAAAAAGGGAGTATTACAATCTATTCTCTCAAAGAAATCCACACAAGATTTGCTACTACGGTGGATTTCTCCTATGAAATTCATACAACCGAAATTTCGGCCAAATGGACTTTTTAGCGACAAATAACATTGAAATTATAAATAATAGACCCCACTCCCTTTTTATGCTGTCGAAATATAACCTTGGAACTTTAGGAGTGTTGGTATCAATTGGTTCGCATACCTACCAGATCCCAATCTTATTCGTTAATCAGACACCTCTTGTCATGGCACAAGAGCATCAATCGATTGATTCCCCAGACCCACATTTTTGTCCGACATGATGTTTTATTAATATTTTAATTGTGGGGCTCATTTGGATTTTTTGGGATTTTCTTGTTAAAGGTTTTTGTGTAATTTTTAATGTCCAAGTGAACGTGAATATTATAAGTCTGAACTTTATGATGGAGTTGCAAAATTGACACCTCTTCTTCGAGGACTGTTCCGTGGAAACCCTTTTTTTTGATATTATATAGTTGTGTATATTTGCCAATGGGTGTAGCACATAAGATATGGTGTAATCTACAGATTGGCTGTAGAATCTGACTAGATTGCTCTCGTGTCCTTCCATTCAAACCAATCCAGATTATTCAACAAAGGGAAAACAATCGACCATCTAGTGTGTTGAGTGTGGGCATCACACATCATTGAGATCATTCTAGTGTTTAAAACTGTGAACAAAATTGATGGGACCATATTGCTCAATAGTATACGAAAATATTGTGCACAGTAATATCTATTTTGAACAAGGTTGACCACTCTAGTGCTCCTTTTGTCTTTATATCTATCAATATCAGTTTATTAAGGATAATGGCTCTAGTCCACAAGGTACACACCCACAAGAATATATCCCTATTTTCCCCTAGGCCTTTCATCGGTAATCGGACTCTGTCCTAGATCAAAAAGGAACATCTCATTGTGAGCCCCTGTAAATCCTTTTTGATCAATAAGTATACCCTAGACAAAGGGTATGATGGATAAAAAACAAACCTTGTTTGAATAATAACTAGAATATAAATTATTTCTACAGTCGAGAAATCCTATTCATTATTCTGCACTAATGAATTATGCTTTTTACTCCTTGTAAACAGCTTTATTTTTATGCTGTCCTCCCAAATGATTGATTACTCCCAGATTGCTTGTCATTTATGCATCAATGCTTGATATATTTTGATTACCTAACATTGATAGAAATACCACAGCCACTCTCTCCGATCAATTTATTATAGTAGTCTAGCAGTAGTTGAGTACTACGGTCTTAAAATAAGCATGAGATTCTTGTGCGACTATTTTGTGTTGAATGGCTTGTAAGAGTGAATGTGGTGTGTTGAATTCAGATATTAAATATATTTTTATTGTTGTTGTGGGATTCTGGATAGTAAAAGCGCGACACCTGTTTGACCAGGATTATAATTGTAATCGTAATTGCAATGGTCATTATCGCTCTTTTGATGGAATTGAATGCGTGATGAGTTTCCTCCTTGATCCTGAATATCGGAAAAACTAGAGTCTTGTCAATAGTATTCAGGTTTATTGATGGTTGACAAACAGATCGAAGCTTAATGTTAACCAAATGAAGTTACCAGACCAATCATAGTTTAGGTACCTGTAAGCTGATTTTTTTTTTAAAAAAAAGAAAAGCCAGATCTATACCACTCGAAACATTCAGCACGGTTTTACAGAAAGAACCGTGCAACTTGCATTGGTTGGTGCATAAGCTTTGAGATTCCCAACCCAACCATGAATTGTCTAAACCAATGGCAATACTCTGGCTATTTCCATCAGAAACCACTCTAAAGTGCTCTTTGAGTCTAAATAGTCAATAGAGCAGCAAGGGGATGCACCAAAGAGTGCTAGTTGTCTATAGAACCTGATCTTCACATCAGAAACGTTTGTTTTCTAATCGGCCAGTATTAGATTGACAATCTTTGTGCTCAACTGATCATGGCTCTCCTCAAACCATACATCTCCTAACTATCCAACGCACAGACCTTTGATGCACCCCAAGGTTCGTGTATAAATAAACGGATTTTTGGATGTAGCTATTAATTAATGGACACCAACCAATAAATGTATATTATGAATGTTTAGGAGTAAAATTTAAATAGATAGATAATAAAAATAAAAAGCATTGTGTAGAATGTACAAAAAAACAAGGTGAATTATCAGTTCACCAAGCTCCACTTGATGCTTTATTAAAAAAAGAGGGGTTTTTGGAAGCGAGTTATTGAAATGCAGTTGTAAAATAAAATAAAATAAAGATAAAGATAAAGGGTGAGAAAGGAAGCATTCTTTTTGAATCTGCTTTTTCTTTTGTCTTGAAAAAACACATTTTTGTTTTCTGGTGCTTTCTTCATTCTAATTCATGGTCTCTACCATCTTGTTGATATCATCCTCTTCACGCTCAACACCTTCTGCCTGCTCCATAATCTCCTTCAACTTTCTCTGGCGCCATCCCTTGACTGGGCTGGAGAGCTTGAAGGGGAAAATGAAGTTGTTGACAGCATCAAAGTGTTCTCCAACAGTAACAATCTCGTGAATCATATCCTCCAAACAAATGATGTTGTACTTTCCAAGGGCCTCCTCAACCATGGCATTGTCTGAGATGGCAGTGCGCTTTCCATTGACCTTTGCATAACCACGCTTGATCAACAACTCACGGACCGTCTTGAGCGTAGGCTCACCAAATGACACATAGGGCTCAATGGTCTGGAGCATAGGTGCAGTCTTTTCGTTGAGCTTGACAAAAACACCGGTATTCAGGCTGGTAAGACGCAATTTGGCAAATGTTTTGCGAACAGTTGGGTGAAGGGTAGGGCTGGACTTGTAACGAAGGACAAAGAGCAATTTGTTCTCATCAGGTACCGAACCACGTTGGTTGGCTTTCTGACGCTGGCGGCGAAGACGAGCAGCCTCACGTTCGATGTCTCGGTTGGTACGGATAAACTGGTCAACACGCTTGAAGACTGTCTTGGAATCTTTCTTGTGCTGCTTACGGACCTCTGCACGCTTTCGTGCATTCTCAATGGCTTTCTTTTCATTGATCTTTCTCTTTTTCAAGAGGTTCTCGGGAACATAGATGGGGTTGGCAATGTTGGGGGTGCTAATAAACCAAAAGGTTAGTTTGATTCTCTAGAGGTCCAAAGGATCTGCTTTAAAGGTAATAATCTGTCAAGACAATTGTATTGTCGATTGGAGGATCCCAGTAGAATCCCTTGACAGATCCATGCGATCTCAACCTCTTTTTAGCATTCTCTCTCTCTAGACAAAGTCTATATTAAACAATAAAGCCCTAGACTTACTTGTCAGCCATGATGAGGTGTGTTAAAGGATAGGGTTACCAACGAAAATTTTCCCTTCCTTTTTTTTTTTTTACTTTCTTGTCCAGATTTTTTTTTGTCTCAAATAGACTCCGTAGATAGACCACGTGATACCAGCCACCGAGACATTTTGCATAGATTAAAGTGTGTGCGTGTCGGAGAATACCTTTATTTTTGGCTGTAAAGTAGTGGGAAAATAGGGTTGATATATTGTTACTTTTAAATACATGTATCAAAAAAAAAAACAGGACTTTACCGAGCAGATAATTACATTAGAGCTTTAGTCTAATATTCTATCAATTATCTAGGTACTAAAATATTGTGGGTGGATTTCAAAGCCAAGTACCTTTAACTGTTCCTGAATTTTTTATTTTTTGAAATTACCGAGTGATCTGGATAGCTCTAAAGGCATTATTATTACGACCATTTAACTTTCTGTTTTTTTTTGTATTGCTGATTTAAAGCAAAGAAGAATAGATATTAAAAGTATCTAGTCTAGTATATAAATACACACGAATAATTAAAGAAGAATAAAACAAGTTCAATAGATAATTCAATCAAGATAAAATGTTGATCAACATAGAAATAGTCTGGATATTCGAGACTGTTGTTCTCATGGTATATTAAATATTATGGCTACAAATAAATATACAATAATCATAGCATATCTGCAGTACATGTGGTGCTCACCTGCTATAGAAGATATACGATGTGATCTAAATACTCAATGATAAATG
The DNA here is from genome assembly GCA_022702545.1 of Phycomyces nitens. Taxonomy (NCBI): domain Eukaryota; kingdom Fungi; phylum Mucoromycota; class Mucoromycetes; order Mucorales; family Phycomycetaceae; genus Phycomyces; species Phycomyces nitens. The sequence goes on from JAHRBC010000001.1 coordinate 2,528,178, forward strand.
AAAGCCATGGCTACCTAAAAGCATCTGTTCAATTGTTGTCAATTGCAACAATACACAAAAGATCAATATAAATACTAGTCATATAATCACAATTGTCAATATATTTATGGCTGAGCTTTCCGCAGGTGATTCCAGTCTTGTTGAACCCAGAAAGAGGGCATTGGTTTACAACCCTTGATCTTCAACACTTTCAACCGAATGTTTATTTCAAAGCCTCAACTTCTGCCATGACCATCTCATCAGGAGCAGATCCTTTAGACACTTTCTTTTTTTTTGTATTTAATTTAAAATTTAGGGATTAGTCTATGGGATATTTAATGGTGAAAAGGAACAATTGGACTTGGACACCTTGAAGATGTTCAACACGGTCCCTTTTTTTTCCTTATAGTTGGAGGTACAAAATGTGAAAGATATAGATGTCAAAAAGACAACTAATAAGGACATGTTGTATAAAGACTGATAAAGTGCTGCGAACAAACAACATCAAAACAATAAATCGAAAATGATACTATAAATACTTGCAACTTTCATTATTGGCTTATACCCTCCAAGTATTCCATGTCTGATAGACTTTTACGGGTGACTGGATAATGTATGTCAACTATAGATGGCTTGGATTCTTACAAGATGAACTAAATATCAAAAATACTCTAGTTGTCCTCCAACAGATATTATGCCATGTTTGACCGAAACCCTTGTTGTTTGCAAGCTACTTTGCAAGACAGTCAAGAAGGGATACACCTATTGGACAACGTGTCAAACTGATCTTGTGTTTGGGAGCAATAGTCATGGAGCAGTATTTTTGAGCCAAACTCTTCCAAGGTAGCATGAAATTCCTTTTTTAATTTTCTATATACTGCAATTTATTAAAGAAGTTGTCGTGGAAGCACAACACTGGTTCTTGAGTTTTTTAGGCAGAATTAAACATTTACAAGCGGAGATTGCATATTGAGATAACGTCACGGTAGATTAGGTATAATTAATCCACAAAGGAATAATGGTGCATTTAGTTTCCTTGAACTCATAATTCTATTGGAGCTGTAGCCAAATACGTTAGCTGAGCCCTAGACTGGGAACCTAAAAACAGAATTTAAAGACAGCCCAAAAGATAAAGGTGTGAAAGGGGGGAATTTAAAAAAGGTACCAAAAGATATAAGCGCTACTGAACCGACCTAAAGTGGCTCCTGTCTATCTCTCCTTCTCTCTCTTTCTCTCTTTTCCTTTCGTATCATCCAACAACAATGGGATTAAGTTTTTCCAAGCTATTCTCGGACCTCTTTAGCAAAAAGGAGATGCGCATTCTTATGGTTGGCCTTGATGCCGCCGGTAAGACCACCATCTTGTACAAGCTAAAGTTGGGTGAGATTGTGACAACCATCCCCACTATTGGTAAGTTTAACATTGAATCTCAAGGCCAGTAAAGTAACCAAGAATGCTCAATATAACCAAAGGTTTCAACGTTGAAACGGTTGAATACAAGAACATCTCATTCACGGTTTGGGATGTCGGAGGTCAGGACAAGATTCGTCCTCTGTGGAGACATTGTAAGTTGCAAGACTTTATTGCTAGTAAAACGAGGGCAGGGTTCTTATTATGATGCTCTAGATTTCCAAAACACTCAAGGCATCATCTTCGTTGTTGATTCCAACGATCGCGATCGTGTCTCCGAGGCTCGTGACGAACTCCAGCGCATGTTGAATGAAGATGAACTCCGTGATGCATTATTGCTTGTATTTGCCAACAAACAGGATCTTCCCAATGCCATGAATGCAGCAGAGATTACAGATAAGCTTGGTCTCCATTCTCTTCGCAACAGACACTGGTATATCCAGACCACCTGCGCAACAAGCGGTAAGTTGAAAATGATTTATTGAGGGTCTTTATTGAAAGAGACTAATGTTTGTTTGAATTTTCAAGGTGATGGTCTTTATGAAGGTCTGGAATGGTTGTCAAGCAACCTGAAGAGAAAGAGCTAAACATGATAAAGAGCAAAAAAATGGGGGCCGCATAAAATGAAGGGCGAGAAAGGAATGTTTGTCATTTACATTTTTCTTTATCCTTTCAACCTCGTCTTGATATTGTTGCACTTTCCAAACCAAAAATCCACACAAAATCCTATACAAATCCAACCCACAAATACACAAATGCCATTTTACCAATATAAATATATTATTCACACTAGAGAGGAATGAAAATGTTTATAATCAGAAAGAGAGAAGGGGGGTTTATGCAGCTCAGGCTACAACTTCATTCTTTTGTGTCACTTGCACAATGCTGAGTATGCCATTTGACAAGTATTTATCATTTATTGAAGCACTTTAGGTGTTGGTTTAATATATCACCATGGACAGCCAAAAAAAAGGCATCTCAAAACTGGATTTCTTTCTTGCAATTGCATGTAATTACAAGAAAGACAGACTATACACATAAACACCTTGTCAATTTGGTTTAATAAAACTATAGTATTTTATATCCAAGACGTGTTTTTGTCTCAAGACACATTGATATAATACAGCAAGACAATATAGTGTTTGAAAAATGGATTTTAGTTTTGTCTTGGTCAAAACAAATGCCAGTATCAGTGCACTGGTCAGAAAATTAGCCTTGGGATTTCAATCTGGGCACGATAATTGCAATAACTTCTTTTATTTTGGTGGTGGTGGTTGGACTAGTAAAACAAGTGCAGACCCGAGGATGATTACAATTAATCGGATGGGCATTTGGGCCAAACTGCCTATTCAATAAAGCCTTATAAAAAATTGCCAACAAGATGGATTTTCTATTTGTAGCATTCTGGCTACAAACTATGAATATCGATCAAGAAATACACGGCAAAGATGAGAATCTCACAGATTCTACCAAGACAAATTAACAACTGTTTGCAAACATTTGTCCATGAGTTATAAAGCTGATTCTAGATTCCAATCTTGCTCTCAAGTGGCTCAAGAATGTCTATTTACCGACCTTATAACAAGTCTATTGCCTTTGCATTGCTATATCTTTTTGGATTCATCAGAAGAAATGGGCTTCCATTCGCACAAGGCCTACTCAAGAACAGCCATGGTACCCTGCAGAGCCTCGCTTCGTTTGAGAAGCGCAACAGGGCCTTTAAAGACATGAATTTCCTTTGGCTGCTCTTGTCGTTTTGCACACCTGGATAGCCAAATATTCCTCCAAAGACTAGCCCAGCCAAAAAAAAAGATATCGAATAAAATGGTCAAGAAGTTCAAGAGTGTATGATCTCAATAGTACTTTTTAGACTAGGGTAAATATTATTTGTTATACAGCATTGTTGTGTGTAATTGAGTACAGGGTAGGACATTAGAGAATCGTGTGAAATTTAAAAGAGTTTTAAAGAAGGGGCGCCATCTCAAAAGGGCTCTTGGATACTAAAGGAATATGCGAGTGGCAGAGTAAGATTTGCTATATCATCCAATGTGCTGTATATCGATAGTGCTGATGGCCATTCTGCTTGATTCATCTTTACATCTCCAAGTACGTCTGGAACAGGATGAAGATTGGGGTCCTGAAGATGGTCGGGTAGATTGAATGGCTGGTACTGGGCTGAATACGCTTGTTCTTGGAATCGGTCTTGGTTACTGGTATTATTCGATGGTTTGGACTTGTTGGGCTTATTCAGTTGACTCCATCGTGTCCGACATTGCCTCTGTGTTCTTCCCACAATATCATTGGCTACACGTACCCAACAACAGCCATGGGTATGTACAGCATCTACCAGCTGCCCATCTTCACTGGGAAGCCAGCGGCCTTTTCGAACCATTGGATCCAAGGCTTCTGTCCAACGAGCCTGACATTGAATACCTGTCCTTCTAGGAATATGTTTTGCAACTCGGCTCCAGGAAGGTGTCTTGGAAGCAAGGCTATACTGCTCGACTGCTGTCCTCAGTGCATTATCTTCTTCGTCGGTCCATTTCCCCTTGACGACCTCTGGGCTTTCATAAAAGTCAATAAAGATGTCTTTTAATCACATTTAGGCTACATACTTGAGGGCACCAAACCATCTAGACGAACACTGAGAGGGTGTCCGCCTGGAGAAATGCTTGGCTACAAGATTCCACTGATGCAGTCCATGCTCACTGACAGCCCTGGCCAGTATCTCGTTTTCTTCATCGGTCCAGCGAGAGTAGAATGACTTTTTCCCTTGTTGTTTAAACATTGAAAAGCCATGCTCAAAGTTAAGTAGATTCATGGTTGATTGGAAAGAATCTAAGTAGAAAGGAAACCGATTGGGTTCAATGACAGGCTATCCATCTCTTTCTCTCTTTCTCTCTTTCTGTGTGTGAGTATTATTCGGAGATTTTAAATGGTAACCTTTCTTACAAATTCAACTTCTTTACATCAATTCCTAGCCGCCTGGAGTGTCAAGTGTTTATCATTAAAAAATATTGACTACAACAAGATGTCTTTTTGTTTCCTTTATAAAATTCAGGACAGAATCGAGAAAGATCAAGAAGAAAGTTGAGTTAAACCAAGAAACGATATTATTTATTGAATTTATTTTCCCCACGCCTATTCTTATCAGAAAAAATCCCTACATCCTGTGTGTGTAGCATACATTTTTTTTTGATGCAATACAAAAAAAAAGCACAATTTTATCAAGCCAGCCTCACCTTTCTTTTTTTTACTCATTTTTGTCGTCTCTTTCTCACTAAATGCCATGATAACATTCTAAAAAGAAGGTATAAAGTGCAAGAAAATAGCAATTGAAGCACCAGACTGGATAATATAGACAATGAAAGGATATGTAGTTAGGAGTAGAGAGAAAAGGATATTCGGATAGACTCCGTGCAAGTCCATCATGGCCAATGCTTTGTGTTGCCTTGAAACTCAAGCGAATCATCGTCAACAGCTGTTGGTTTACTGGGAACAACCACAGGTACCCGGTCTTTTGTTTCCTTTAATGCCACACTAGCTGCAGAAGATCGTTCCCGCTGGATATCTTTATAGCGTCTTCGTTTGGGGGGATTGCTGTCATTGCTCGATACAAACTGTGGTACATGTCCCATATTTAACTATCAACAAAAAAACACACACACACACATTATTTTGGATCCCTTGGCTATTGTATCCTTTTTATACCTTTTTCTCTGTCGTTGGTGGAGATGTAGAAAAGGAGGGTGGCAAGAGGGGTATCCGTAAAAGAGCATCTTTCCATTTTTGCTGTTACAAACGATTTAATAATACAATAATCGATTGACGGATTTTCCACATAAAGGCTGTTGAAAAGGATTCCAATTGTTTGTATTAGTTGTAACCCACCTCAGCAGCTGCCTTGGCCTTTTGTTCTAGTTCTTGTGCTTTTTGGCGTGCGACCTGAATGCGATTCTCGCGTCGTTCTCGCTCTTCCCAATGCCGTTGCTGCTGCAAATAGAGCGAATGTTCTTCGGGAGTTTCTTGTACGCATTGGGTGTTTTCATTTCGTTCCGTAGCTTCTGCGATTCTTTTTTGTCTGCGTTTGTTGAGCTTGGCGTTTTTACGGAACAGGTGCCGTGGAATCCGTGTACCATCAGAGGACATTAGAGACAGACAAACACTAGAAAACTAAGGCCAAAAAAGAAGAAGAAAAGGCAAGAAGACCAGTGACTGCTTTCGCGATGGATCGGCCGGGACGCGAAGCCCAACGATATTTTCTAATTGAGTTTTGGCGACTGTTGAGATCCTCCTTTTCATAGCCACGTAGAAAATGGTAGGAATAGACTGACGAATAGACCAGACCCATCAGAATGTCGATTTTGTGGATGGATGGATAGATCAATAGATCGGATAGAGTGGATACATCAAAACAGATGGACTGATCAATTCTGTGTAAACGCATTATAGCCTTTCATTAAGCAGCAAAAGAACAAGGCCTACTTCAAGCGCTTCCAGGTCAAGTACCGCAGAAGAAGAGGTGGGTGGAATTGACCATTGGATTTCTTAAATTACTAAACATTTCTTCTTCTTCTAGAGGGCAAGACTGACTACTATGCTCGCAAGAGACTCGTTGTTCAGGCCAAGAACAAGTACAACTCTCCCAAGTACAGACTCGTTGTCCGTTTCACCAACAAGGACATCATTTGCCAGATCGTCTACGCTAAGCTCCAGGGTGACTTTGTTCTCGCTGCCGCTTACTCTCATGAGCTTCCCCGCTACGGCATCAAGGGTGGTTTGACCAACTGGGCTGCTGCCTACGCCACTGGTCTCCTCCTTGCCCGCCGCACTTTGACCAAGCTCGGTTTGGCCGACAAGTACGAGGGTGTCACCGAGTCCGACGGTACCGTCTCCATGGTTGAGGCCATTGAGGATGGACCTCGTCCCTTCAAGGCCTTCCTCGATGTCGGTCTTGCCCGTACCTCCACTGGTGCCCGTGTCTTCGGTGCCATGAAGGGTGCCTCTGATGGTGGTATCTTTGTCCCCCACTCCGGCAACCGTTTCCCCGGTTTCGATATCGAGTCCAAGACCAACGACGATGAGTTGTTGCGCAACTACATCTATGGTGTCCACGTTGCCGAGTACATGGAGTACCTCGAGGAGGAAGATGAGGAGCGTTACAAGAAGCAGTTCTCTACCTTCTTGCGCGAGGGTATCACCTCTGACAAGGTTGAGGATATGTACACCGAGGCTCACGAGGCTATCCGTGCTGACCCCGTCTACAAGCTCACCAAGAAGAACGTCCCTGCCAAGCCCTACCCCATCCCCCAGCGTCTCAACAAGAAGCAGCGCGATTCAAAGATCCAGGCCAAGAAGGACGCCTTCGAGAAGAAGCGTGCTCAGGAGTAACTTTTTCACCACTAAACATAAAGAAAATAAATGCTTGCCCTTTCTTTTTTTGTACAATCATCAGTAATGAGGCTTTGAATGATAATGATTATAATTATAGAGAAATATTTCTGCCTAAATCTTGCAGAATTGAATCCTATTGAGCAATTCTGGTCCGTTGTCAAGAGTAAAGTTTAGCGCAATAAGTTCCTGGAAAAAAAAAGAGAGTTGTTGATGACTAGAATTAGTGAGGCATGCGATAGCTTATATTCAAGTGATTTCAACGGCTTTGTTCCTCATTCTGTTAAATGTTTTTGGAAATGCCTCGACAAAGAAAGGTTATAGCCTCCATGCGTAATAGGATTTTCTTGATGAATGCGAAATGTAAAATAATAAATAATCTTGTCTGGTATTCAGTCTTTTTGTTCAATGTTTTCAACCTTGTTCAATCTTTTATTTACGGTTCAGGTCTTTTCAAAACACGGGCTGGAAAATATCGCGAGTATTTTAATTAATGAATTAATTAATGATAGTTGTTATTATGGTTATTGGTTTTGTCGTTTTAATGAATGGATGAAAAAGAGGGAACGATGAAAGCTCAGGCGCCAGACATTGCTTCAAACCATGCCTCGTTTTCCTATTGGCCAATCCTTTTTTATTTTACATTCACACGTAGCTCGCTTATCCTTTTTATCCTTTTTATTCTTTCTTTTTTGTACAGATTCGTTCATCTTTTCGTTACAGCAATGTTAAAATTGGGACAAGCATCATGTCTAGTGCTATTTTACAAGCTTAATGACGAAAAACAGACAAAGAGCAAAGAAGCAGCTTCAAAAATGCGGGCATGTTGCGATTCGTCTTCGTGACCAAGATCCAATGAGGCCCACAGCAATTGGTCTGGACGTCTTTCAACGAGACCCGTTCACATTTGTTACATACCCATCAACACCAACTCTTATGCCAACTGACTTTTTCTCCTGTGACGATAATAATGATGGCCAAATTGACTTTGACGCTGGCAATAATAACAAAGACAATAATAGGCCTGGTCAACCGTAAAATACCGCGCTTTGTTAACAAGTATCATTGGATACGTTTGTCAAAAAGTCTCAAAAAATATTTGCATAATTTGAACAGGATTTTTCATGTTCAAATTTTTACGTTTTGTTCAAAGACAAAATTTTGATAGATTCCAATGTGCGATAAAAAGGTAGTTTACCGCTGCTTTTGTGCTCACAATTGGCAATTCTATCATACTATCATTGGCTAACCAGAATAAAAAAAAATGAACAAAGCGCGATATTTTGCGGTTGACCAGGCCTAATAATGAAGTCGATAGCAACTAGTGATGATCCATCCAACGTTGAATACTACAATTATGAATTTATCACAGCCGAAACCCAATACGAACTGATGGAAGAATTCTTCCCGGATCTTCAGCAACACTGTACGATAGACCGACTACAATACTGGGTTGGTTAATCAAATATCTGGGGACCACGCAATAGAAAGACAATGAATGGTCAAACGAAATACGGTCGACATTTGTGGATTGTACGCAAGGAGATGAGAGAATTCTTGGTCGAATCGACAGACTCAATTTCAGCATATTGAGACCATCTCAAGAACGAGGCTGATTTTATCACTATTGGTTATGCTAGAAAATCTCCAACCAAAGAAAATGATGCATCGAGAACGCGACTTCTGCAACTCATGGTTGACAAGCTGTATTATCGAATGAAGTGTGAGGAAGTATATGTCAGTCCGTGCTGCTTTGCCGATGAACCGATTTTGGAACGCGATTCCCCTCCATCAGATCACTTGTTTTCAGCCATCAAAGGTTGTAATGGATGCATTCCAGATTTGACGAAGCGCATCCATTACACACAAAAGCATATACGTCTGGCTATTATTGACTATGCTGGCCTTTCCACATCTCCGAATAACATTCGAAAATTTCTCGAAACATACTCCAACATCAAAGAAATTGCCATTGGCCATGGTAAATCCTCCCCAGGTCCTACAAAACGCCTGGTACGTGGTGCGATTGGTGGCCGTGCTTACTTGTTTTGCTACGTGCTATAGATCAAACCACTTCTCAATACCCCTTCCCTCCCGAGCCACATCCTGGTCAAATCCTCATCGACCTTGCAACCGCTTACCGCTCCAAAAAACTCTCATCCAAACCAAAACCCACCCATCGACGACAGAGAGAGCCTGTCCCCGGCGATCCTTTCCCTTGGCTCACGTCCGAAATTTCCACCGTCCCCCGTCAACCCCTCCCGTCTGCGTCCTCCCGAAGTTGTGCTTAGTATGGTCAAAATTTCTTGGCTCTGTTGTGCGATCAGATTCATAAATGGATTGTCCGAGTTTCAAAAGGGGATCCCTCTTTAGAGTTCTGATCCTTGCTGAAATCCGTTCCCAATCTTGGTGCTGTCAGTACCTAGTTACTTATTCTCGATTCTTAACGTCTCATTCTTTTTTCTTTCTCTATATATTTATTTCGCCTGTATTCTTACCCGCTGTATGTATCTATTACTTTCTTAAAAGCCGTTTTCCCCCACTGGGGGTTTTTTCCGTGCTCTCTTTTCCTTCTCGCTGACTTCTCTCTCTGTCATGCCGTGTCAAACACAAAAACTTTTTTCTTTTCGTTCTTATACTTTATTTCTTTTCCCCCAGTATTTAGGGGTTTCTTTTTTATTATTTATTTTTATATTTTCAATTATTCTTTTCGTTCTCATGGGTGGCCTATATGCCTACAGGCGCCAGGCCTTGACACACCCGAAAAAATAAACAAATACTTTTACCTTTATTCAAATAGGCCGGGGGATACGGTATTCCTAAAATGAATAGAATAGAGGGGTTTGGTATTGACACGTAGGGTACTTGAGTTAGACAAAGTAACTGATTACAGGGCTACTTTGAGTAAGGACACTCGAATTATATAGTGGGCATAGCTGGGCTACTAGCTAGCAGTAGCTGTTGTTCCCAATTGGAGGCGTAGTAAACGAGGGACAATAAACTGCTGTCAAGATGTGTCAAGACAATAGAGCTGCACTCACTAAAGGCTGGAATACGTCAAATGATATATTTATGACTAGGCGTATGGGGATAAGAATCAGTTGTCAAAATATAGAAATATAAGTGATTTTAACGAGGTAAAAAGAAATAATCTATTATTCTTCACTAAGCTTCTTCACTTATGGCCTCCTCTGCCTCTATAATCCTTCTATTCTCGCTCCTTCATACTCAACTCTCCTTCTCTTGGCCTTCTGCTTCAAGGTGGTGGCCACCAACCACCGCTCCCACCGTCTTCACATTAGATAAATGTGTGTGTATCTGTGTATTGGATAATCTCATAAAGGCAGATCCGTTTGACTGGAATAGCTGACAATATTATTTTATCCTTCAGTCTTGATCTCAAATTTGGCAGTAATCAATACTCGTTTACAACAATGTCTCGTGGAAGATCGACTCGGGCTCAATGGCGATCGACGCTCTTTCTCTCCCATGGACCACTTTCAGGAACCCCTGCCTGAATCCTCCGTGGAACTTGATCTTATCTTGCCTACACAAGATCCAGAAAGAGAAGATCACAGCGACCATAGTGGTTCCTCTCTGGACGAGCGCAATCTGGTTCCCTCTCCTCCACTTTTTCTGATCGCCAAGACAATCGAGAACATGTCCCCTCTCACACCACACACCTTGGACAACACAAAGTGGAAACTCTCCGTGTGGCGAGTCTCAAGCGCACACTAGATAATGCCCTATTTTCAGATGCTTCACTCCAACTGTTTACGGACTCTTTGACTGACGATAGACCCACCAACCGTAGTTACGCCCGTGGCCAACGTCTATTCATCCTCTGGCGCATTACCAATGAGGTTTCCCTCTCTCACTTTACTGCCACAGATATGGTCAACTTTTTTACTTCTCCTGAAATATCTCACTACGGTGTTAACACTCTACAACTCTTCCGAACTGCCATACGTCGACTACACCATCACCCTGCATCCTTAACAAACGATGACGGGCTTCGAGATTTATTCCAGATTCTCAAGCGGGCCACTCCTCCACTGCTCATGTCACAGCCGATGGTGGACTTGTTTCCCACATTCACCTACCTATCCAAAATCATCTCTGCCTCTACTACTCTACTGTTGTCCCTTTCACGCAAAACCGCCTTTCTTCTCGCCATGTCTGCCCTTCTCCGTCCCTCCGACCTACACCACATTGTCCTTAACAAATGCTCCATTGATGGTCAGCAACGTTTACATTTAGTTATCTCTGCACCCAAAGGAACCAGAGACGGCAGAAGAATAATCAAGTCTCCAATTCTCCACCCTCATCGATCCAACGACCCCTTTTGTCCTGTGTTGGCCTTTTCCACACTTTGGGATCACCCTTCTACCACTGGCCGTCCCACTGAATCTCTCTTTGTCAGTGCAAAGAACCCATCCATCCCTGTCACTGTCGCCACCATTTCTACCTGGCTCAGAACCCTCGCGCAGATGTCGACCTCTATCACGACATGCCCTTCCATACGATCACTTGCATCTGATCTAGCAATCCAGAATGGTGTTCCTTTGGACGATGTAGTATTCATGGGAAATTGATCCAACCTTTTGGTATTCGATACCCACTATCGACATTCTCGAACTCTTCGTTTGAACATAACTGAATCGGTATTACATTTTCTTTGAATTTACTTTTTGGGCTTCTCTGAAGCACCACTTCTCTTTTCCTGTTCGGCTAGCCCTTGTCTCAATAAAAACAATAGTTTTGAATTTGAAAGATCTTTAACCGTCAGCAAGTCTGATTACATAATTGTCTTTAGTGTTTATATATATATATATATATTAAGTTATATTCATCGCTTACGCTCTGAATATCACATACGTCCTTCCTCCTTTTGTTAAAGCATAGACTAAAAAATTATGAGGGTATTGAAAGATGAAGAATGCCAAACAAATGTATTTTTTATTTTGATCTTTGAACAAGACTAGGGCGACAATTGAATTTTCCAGCATCGTTTCTCTCCAATAGTTGGTGTTTAGTCAGGATTTCAATTGATTTACCATGGTCAGGTAAAAAGTATTTTGTTTATTTTGCGGGTGTGTCAAGGCCTGGCGCCTGTAGGCATATATGCCACCCATGAGAACGAAAAGAATAATTGAAATTATAAAACTAAATAATAAAAAAAGAAACCCCTAAATACTGGGGGAAAAGAAATAAAGTATAAGAACGAAAAGAAAAAGTTTTTGTGTTTGACACGGCATGACAGAGAGAGAAGTCAGCAAGAAGGAAAAGAGAGCACGGAAAAAACCCCCAGTGGGGGAAAACGGCTTTTAAGAAAGTAAATAGATACATACAGCGGGTAAGAATACAGGCGAAATAAATATATAGAGAAAGAAAAAAGAATGAGACGTTAAGAATCGAGAATAAGTAACTAGGTACTGACAGCACCAAGATTGGGAACGGATTTCAGCAAGGATCAGAACTCTAAAGAGGGATCCCCTTTTGAAACTCGGACAATCCATTTATGAATCTGATCGCACAACAGAGCCAATAAATCTTGACCGTACTAAGCACAGCTTCGGGAGGACGCAGACGGGAGAGGTTGACGGGGGACGGTGGAAATTTCGGACGTAAGCCATGGGAAAGGATCGCCGGGGACAGGCTCTCTCTGTCGTCGAGGAGTTTTTGGTTTGGGTGAGAGTTTAGTGGAACGGTAAGCGGTTGCAAGGTCGATGAGGATTTGACCAGGATTTGGTTCGGGAGGGAAGGGGTATTGAGAAGTGGTTTGATCTATAGCACGTAGCAAAACAAGTAAGCACGGCCACCAATCGCACCACGTACCAGGCGTTTTGTAGGACCTGGGGAGGCAGTTGAGAGCATGGTCAATGATATGGATATCCTGTGGCGGGGGAGGGTCCAAGTGTCTTTGAAGATGCTGTACCATCGCAGTTGTATCTGGGCAGACCAGCATATGAGCCCGGTTGCCTTTTACAGCGCCACATTTACAGGCCACAGATGGGGAGGGACCTATTTGAATAAAACCGAGAAAAAAAGACTTTGAAAAATGTCTGGGTATCAAATATTATCCAATCATATTCTCATAAATCGTACAATTTCTATATTCTGCTTCATTTTCTCACCGCGTGTGTTCTGATATGACTGTATAAAATAGCCAAAAAAAGAATGATGGGTACACAACGACACTTTTTAAAAGATCATCACAAGGCAGACTGAAAAAGGTCGCTTAGCCATCTTGACCTTTACCATCTCTTGAATATCTCTAGAATGTACCCTGCACCTACAGAGGGATCCTATGGCAGACCCAACAATGGATATGGCCAGCCACTCACCGATGCCTTTTCTCGAATGAACATTGGTGGCCACCATTTCCGTTCACCCTTTCATCATAATCAAAACCAAGGCACCCCACAATTTCCACCTTTGGTTCATGAGCCAAGCAAGGTTGTGTGTGGTCCTCTGCTGCGCTACATTGAAATCGACTACAGAAGACGTACATGGCACGGTTCCTGTCTCGTCGTCTCCAACGATCAGCGTCCTCCTATGTTGCAGCTCAAGGTCCAAGAAACTGGCTCAAAGACAATCCAGACTATCCAGGCTCAAGGAGAGTTGCTCGATGTGTTTAGACAAGAATACTTTTTCTGGCGCTTTTCAATCAATATCCCCTTGACCGATGAAGGCCAGATTGCATCGTACACCCTGAGCTGTTTGCCTGAGAGCCAGTCGTACAATTTCCATTTACCCGCCTACGACGAATCAATGCGATTCATGTTCCACTCATGTAATGGATTCTCGGATATTGCACAACAGATAAAGGACACTTTTGGAGAAAAGGAAGCTCCATTGTGGCAGGATGTCTTGGATCGTCATGAAGTCATGCCCTTCCACGTTCTGTTGGGTGGAGGAGACCAGCTCTATCAGGACAGGCTTATTCATGAAGACTTTATGAAGCCTTGGGTTGAAGAAAAGGACCCAGTGAAGCGTGTAGGAATGACCTTGCCGGATAGCATGCGAGAGGGATTCGAGCACTTTTATTTCTGGAACTATGTCAAGAACTTTGGGTTTGAAGGCAATCCAGTCGTAGCAAAGGCATTTGCTTCTATCCCATCTGTAAATATGTGGGATGACCACGTAAGTAATTAATTAATGGCCCAACCATAGTCAACACTGACATATACAACCTCTTGAAGGATATCATTGATGGCTATGGCTCATATCCAGCAGAGATGCAGCGTGCTGATTGCTTTACAGGTAACTAGCTAATCCACTGTTATATCCACTAACTTTATCCACAGTGCTTTTTGCCAACGCAAGTCGGTTTTATTATCTGTTCCAGCACCACACTACCATTGAGCTTGCTCCTCAACATGGCATGATCCGTGGTAGTTTGCCAACCTGTAACCATATCGTTACCACTCTTGGAGCTGGCATTGGTCTAATCTCCCTTGATGCCCGTGGAGAGCGTACCAAATATGCTGTCTGTACCCAACAGTCTTACGATGCCGTATTTTCTGCACTTCGTCAAACAATTCCAAAGACAATCAAGCATCTTTTGGTATTGACAGGTGTGCCCCTCATCTACCCTCGTCTCTCTCTCTTTGAAAAGGCCATGGATGGTGCTGCTGGATTCAATCTGGCAACCATTGCAGGAAAGACTGGTGCACTTGGAGATATCATCAGTGGTCAATTGAACCGCTGGAACGGTGAACCTGAGCTTCTGGATGATATGAACGATCGTATGTTCTAGAGTTAAAGACTTGTAGATTACTAACCTTGAATTATAGATTGGACTGCAACTAACCACGAAGTGGAGCGCAAGACATTTATTGAAAAGTTCCAACAATATTCAAAGGATCTTTCTATCCGAGTCTCTTTCCTCGGTGGTGATGTAAGTTGTGTGCCCTAGAAGCTTTTATGACTACAGACATGCTCATTATTATTATTTTTATCTTTACAAAGGTTCATTGCTGTGGTGCTGGTCGCCTGTACTCCAAAGACATGAAGGAAAAAGAGGAAGGTGATCCTTATCTTATGGTTCAGATTATTTCTAGTGCCATTGTGAACATGTAATATAATATAAATATATCGATCATCCGCCATATTTTATGTACTCATGTTCTTTCTAGTCCTCCTCCACAACCACTACTGGCTATTCTCAACCAAACCACCTATGAGACATTTAATCCCAATGTCGAAGAAAAGATGTACAATCTCTTCAAGTTTTCTCCCAATGGAAACTCGGTAAGGCTCAAGACACGCATTGAACTTTGCTAATCACTAGAATGTTTTGATAGAGAAACAACAAAAAGCTGATGGGTATGCGCAATTACACTGCAGGCTACTATGATGAGAATACAGGAAAGATGAACTTTTGGATCCAGGCCGAAAAGGTCGTTGGAAAAAAGGGTACAATGGGATACCTTGTCGATGTTCCTCGACTGGTATTTGGAGCAAATGCCGAAAATCTGCACAGATTTGATACTCGACATCTCTTGTCTCTACCTCATGAGCTTTACAGTTCCTTGGCTTCAGTTGCTTCACGCGTAACTGGTCTAGGAGATAACAATCCTCCCCAACACTATGGTGCAGCAGATAGTGTAGGAGGGTTTGTTATGCCACCAAGACATGATTAACAAATTATTATAAATGAAAAATCAATACATAAATAAATGATTCCAAAGGCCAGTCCAGATTGGATCCATAATCATGACCATGTCACTCTCATTACCATGATTTTTTGTTGTTTCGTAAACCAAGCCAGACAAAATCTCTCTCTCTCTCTCTCTTTTTCTTTCATTTATATTTGTCTCGACACTCTTTTGGTCCTCTTTACTATCCACATCATAAAGGAGCATCTAATGCAAGTAAGCTGTGATGCAGCATTACCAGTATTATCTATAAGAATTCTTGAGCGAAAATAAAATAAATAAAATAAAAAGGACTTTAGTTGATATCTCAACAAACTTTTATGCTTTCACTATTGAAAATATAGACAAAAAGATCGTATTCTGAACCCAATGGAAATCCTGGCTCCCTGCTTCCATTTGGGCTGTCTGGCCTAGACCCTTTATTCCTTCAGAACTACCGTATAATACAAGCCCTCGGTAAAGGTGGCCATGGCTATGTGGTGTCTGCTATACATCGCCAAAGTGGTGTATGCGTCGCTGTCAAATTGATCGTCAAGGCAAATTTACGGCCAAATAATCTGGTCAAGGATCCTTCCAAGGGCGATTTGATCCCTTTAGAGATTGCACTACTTCGGTCTCTTGAGCATCCAAACATCATTGGTTATCTTGAACACTTTCAGGACCATATGTTCTACTACCTAGTAGTCGAATTGCATGGGACACCCTGGACAATGACCAGAATTCCAGCAATACCAAAGAGAAACTATGATCTATTCGAGTGTCTTGAACGATACAATCACTTGTCTGAGCCGATAGCACGACACGTGTTTGTCCAGGTTGTGAATGCAGTAACTTACCTCTCACAACAGGGGATATATCATTGTGATATAAAAGATGAGAATATACTTATTGACGACCACTTTGATGTATGTATAAGGGAGTGTAAGAGGCCATGGATCAATATAGTCTGGCTAACAGACCAAAAATTCAGATCAAGCTTGTAGACTTTGGATCAGCATGTAGAATACATCGACACGAGCTGCTCAGCCAGTTTAATGGAACCATAGCCTTTGCCTCTCCAGAGATCCTGATGGGTTATGAATATCATCCTGAGCCTGCGGAAATATGGTCTCTGGGAATCTTGCTTCACATCATTTTGTCTGGTGAGCCCCCATTCCACACAGCTAAAGAGTGCATTTTTGCTTCTTATGTTCCTCTGGGTACCATGTCTCCCTTGGTAGTTGATCTGATGGCTGGTATGCTTCACAAGTACCCAAACCAAAGGATTTCAATTAAAGAGCTTCAGAATCACCCATGGATCTCTTCTACAATATAGCGTCTTTATTATTACTTTACTATCACGATGATATATTGTTTATCTATACTCAACAGTGCCTTTTTTTCGTTTATATATATGTGTGGTTAGCATTATAATATAATACAACATAATAAAATCAAGTTTATTTGGATTCTTCAGGAGGTGGGGCTGCTGATGTCACAAGAAGGAATCCACCAATGGCAATGATATACCTATAACATATTATCAGTACACACGCATAAAGACAATATATATATTTTGTAATTTACCAATATTTACGGAAGAAGGATTGCTCCTCTTGGATTTCAACGACACCTTCCTTGTCACCCCCAACCGCCCTAGCAACAGGCTTGTTTTGGGCCATTTGAACCAATCGAGGTCTTTGAGACATTTTTGAGTTATTTATATATGCGTATTTGGATTATGCATGGGTTATGCTTACTTTGGTCCTTGGACAGGCTTTACTAATTGGATAGTTGTCTTGAAAGATTCGGGAACCAAAGGAGCCTATGAGATTTATTCAGATGAATGTTTACCAATAATGTATTTTTATAAAGAATTACCTGTCCATCTGTGCAAGAGTTCTCTCCAGCATAATAGTCGACATGATAAACCTGATCCTTGCTGTCCAAATGAACCTTGAAGGTATCCTTCCAATCATTGGTCACCAATTGACACTGTTGATTTGGTTTGGGTGGTTAATAGCCACCTCGACATATGAAATATGGTTGGCTGCTTACATAGGGAATCGAAGACATCATCAAACGACCAGTGGTCTCATCCTTTATCTTTAGCTTGTAAAGAGCGCCGGTTTCGGGCTTTACGAGAATCTCATGCTTTGTGGGCGTATAGATGGGGTTTGTCAAGAGGTCTGTGATCTCTCCACGCTTTATGTAATCACCATCTTGGACATGATAGATGGACAACTAATTGGAATGAATGTATTCATAAACCCTTCTTTTCCTTTTTTTGTTGTTGTTGTTACCTTTGCTTGGACAGAGACAAGAGAGAACAGACATATGGCCCAGACAAGACTGGCCTTGAAGGAAATCAGCTAATGTGGTTGGTGAATGAGATGATGTGCCAATGCAGATTAGAGAGAGAGAGTTGGTCTTACTGGCATGGTTATTAGTGATTTTTATATTTTTATATATATAATATAAAAAGAACAATTCTTCTTGGAGGTCTTGTTCCAAAAGAAGATCTGGTTTTCAAAAAATAAAATAAAATAAAACCATCCAGTCACACTCTGATAAATTATATGGAAAATGGCGGGATGCAAATGAGAGCTATAATGAAGCAGTAATCCCTTTTGGTGTTTAGAGGATTTGGATTGATTTGATTGTTTGAAATAATGGCCACAATAATAATAATAATAATAATAATAAAGACGGCGTATGAGACGGAAGGAATTATATTACAAGGGAAGTGAGGACTGGGTCTATTAGTGGAGGATGTATACAGAGGATGGTGCATCTTTAAGAATGTGGTAATACCGAGAATTGGCTGAGATCATTGTCGACAAGAGCACAGCTTACCACCAGACGCGACAGTGGTCTTGGTGGCTGGGATGTTATCCTGGCTGATCCAACACTCACAGGTCTTGGGGTGCCAATGACAATGGGCTTTGATTGTCGACGGCGACAGATGGGTGAGGAATTGGATACTGACAACTGTCGACGCCTTTTCTTGTTTACATATCGCACTCCGCCATCACTCTGATATATTTCCTCGGGATTGTACCTGTTGTGGTCATTATGGCGAATACGGAGGTTATATGGATGGATGTGCTGTGGTGATGGAGACGTGATTAGAGACGGAGTTGAGGTTGATGCTGTTTCGGCAAGGGAAGAACTAGTGTCACAGCTACTGAGGGATGAAGCATCATCAATATTCATAAACCATTGGTGTTCGTCTTGTGGGATTGATGCTGGAGATGACGAGAGGGGGGTGGCTGGTGTAAATGGGGATGGTTAGGGGGGGAAATAAAAGGCATTTGGGTTAGTCTTACCTTGCAAGTTCCACGAATTGGTGTCTTGTTTAGATGGATCGTTAATGGGGCCTAGGAATAGAAGCAAGATAACTAAGATAAGCAACTCGCGTAGAGTGTATGGGTGATTTACTTTGAAATGTGGCTGGTAAGCAGTCGTGTTTGTGTGGCATTTGATTTTCAAGAGTAATGAGGTGTACTTGTTTAGCCTGTTTCCATAGCAAATCCAAATAAATAAATAAATAAAATAAATAAATAAAAATAAACGCCGCAGACGCGGTGTGTGTGTGTCTTGTAAAAAATGCTTCCAAAATATAGCACTTTTTAATAGTAATTTTTTTTTATTTTGTACAAATAAATATTCGTACATGATTTTGTATTTTCATTGTACAATATGTATAGCATGTGTTTTAAATGATGCATGTGTATAAAATGTGCCTATTTTATAACCCACAAATAATAACAATAGTACCAATTAAACTGGCAGAATCACTTTTATGATACACTGGGTAGCACTTGCCTTTTCTTTTTTTAATATAAACATTTGGATGAAAAATAGCTAATTTGCCATGTAATTTATTCCCAATCAATTTATACACTGATTGGGACATGGCTTTTCCAATTGGGTTACACAGCAAGCAAAATATCTTTCTCTTATTCCTCCTCTTTACTCCTTCTTATTCCTTCCCTTTCCTTTCCTTTCCTTTCTCCCTCACATTTCAATTCTTTCCTAGACAGGCTACTTGCTCACTTAATCATGGACTCATGCTGCTCAAGGTCCATTTCTAGTCTTAGACTTTTGTCAACATTGACTGATGAGATGTTGTAGGATGAGCAAATGGTACATGATCACCACCAACCTCTTGTTCGCCTGTCTGGGTGTTGCCTTTATGGCGTTTGGATTACTCGGCTACAGAGATAACTTCAAGGGCGCAACATTGTTCCCACACATCATATTCACACGTAAGTATCTCGCCAGATCTCAGCCCCATCAAGCCAATTGGACAGAGTGTACATTGTCATTGACTTGTTTGGGATACCACGAGTAAATCACCATATTTATTGCCCTTTTGTTATATAGTCATGGCTATTCTTGGTGCAGTTATCATTGTCGCCGCCTTGTTCGGCATCGTTGGAGCCTATGTTAAAAAGAAGTCGCTTATTATGGTCTATATGGCCATTGTGCTGATTGCACTAGTATATCAAGTCGTAATTGGGGTCAAGGTCTATCAAAGAGCCTCAAACACTATGCAATACCTCTCTACCCTCTGGAGTTCCTCTAATGTCCATTACAGATCTCATCTCCAGGATCAAGTATGTTTGCCTGGGATCATCAATTGAACAAGACATTAATCTTGTGGATAGTTTGCTTGCTGTGGCTTTAATAATGTGATGGACAACCCTGCAATTACAGATGTCTGCAACCCACAGCACGGCATTGCTTCAGCCCCCCCTCCCTGTTTTGATGCCCTGACTAGCTATGTGCATACTTCGTTCAAACAGGTCTATCTTGTAGTGTTTGCTGCTCTGGCAATCGAGATCCTTGCCCTGTCCAATGCCATCACTCTCCTGTGTACCCAGGCAATGGACCCCGATGATGAAGAGCGCAGACGCCGAAGAAAGTCTGGGATCCGTCTAGACGATCTTCACTCTCCAGACACCCTCACAGGCCCAAGCAACAATCACTATTATGATGAGCCAAAACGAGAGAATCGCAAACCAGATACCATTAATGACAATCGCTACGATAGCTACGATCAATACAAGCAGAAGCAATCCAACTATGGCGACAAGTACTATTAATCACATATTTCCGACCAAATTCCTTACATACCCCACACACCCACACCCACACCCACACACCCACCCACACACCCACACCTACAAATCGCTCTTCACGCCATTCTTCTTGTATCTTGCGTAAAGACAAATATTCTTCCCGTCTTTTTATTTTATTTTATTTTTTAAAAAACAAAATATTTTTTTAAAGACGCCTTTCTTTCTCTATTTCTTTATTTCTTTTGTAGTGTAATACTATTTATTTTCTCCATCTACTTTTCTTTTCTTTTCTTTCTTTCTTTCTTACATTTATATATATATACATATTTATATATTTATATATATATACATATATTATACATTATACATTATATATTATATATACACAATTTGCATTCATATTTGCGTGCTAGTCTGCCAGATGCAGCAACAACACACAAGGTTCGCTGTTTTGCTCCTCTTTATTCCTACTAGCCAGATCAGGTTCAGTCTCAAATAAACCAGCCACCCTATTTGACTGGTCAGATTGGTTTGGTGTGCGAACATCATCATGTAGTGATTCAAAATCGCCATCATCTTCATCTTCATCTTCATCTTCTTCGTACAAATGAATACTCGGCCGAGTTATGGGTGGATGAGCACTTGAGCCAAACAGTCGCCCACCAATAATCCACACATCCAGTCCATCTAGAGATGGTCTGGATCCCAGACTCATCTCAGATATCCAAATAGGCTCCTCTGAGAGAGACTCGAGCTCTACTGGAGTCCAGGTATTTAAGCGTGTATTGAAAACACAGAGCTTGTGGAGCGGATAGTGCATCAGAACCTCTTGGTCATCATCATCTAGACGAACTGTATGGCCTCCAAACACGATAAGTTTGTGATGCCATACTATCATGGCTGCCTGGAAACGGTCGCGAGGATCAGTGCCTGAAGTGAGTAGGATATCTGGAGGAATGGTATGAGGTTGTGTAGACCTCAAATGCTTTTCTCTTTCTGGGTGCTCGTACTTGTACCACTTCCAGACTCGACAGTCGAGCCGGTAGAGATCATCATACACAATATAGCCATCTTCTCCCAATTGAGCCCCTCCATGGATATAAAGATCCTGGCCAAGTACAGCGCTTGCATGGCCAAATCTCATGTGAGGGATGTGCCTGTGGGCCGGTTAGACTAGGGAATGTTGCGAGATGATTGGACCTACCCAGTAACAGAGGGAGATAGCCAATGGTTCGTCACAGTGTCATAGCAGAATATGTCATTCTCTCCTGTGGAACCAAAAATATGAATTTACATTTGGGATCGTCTAGTCTGTCTCTTACCAGTCGAATTGTAACAGAGACCACCAAATATAACAAGGTATCTGTCCTGGATGACATCCAACGAGTGTTCGTGACGTGCTCTTGGTAACTGTCCCGTAGAGCTGTCGATGACTCTGACACTAAAGTCTCGGGTGTCCATGACCAGTAGGCCGTTTGACAATGACAGGGTGCTTGTTTCCCTTCCACCAAACATGTAGATGTAGTGGCCAATCTTGGCAGTCTTGCTGATGAGGGATGCTATTGGAATCCTGCCCATGATATGCATCCTGTGATAATCCCAATGCCTGGTCTTTAGATCAAAGGTGTGGCACACGGATTCTTTGTGGCCTAGAGGCATGTAAAGTACTCCTTTGATGACTGAACCTGCACGGTAATTTAAGACTGCAGTCACAGGTGCATTCAAGGGAGACTCATCGACAATCTCTATCTGACCACGGATACCAAGGATGCTGTTGATGAGAGTGGCTTAAAGAAAGATGAGATCCAAGGGGACCAAGTAAGATAGCCAATTGAACCATACCCATCGTTTTGCATGTTCCTGCCAGACTGACCAGAGATCGATGGTCAAGAAAGGCCAGTACGGACAAGGTTAATTCTAGACTGAGGTTGCATAGCTGGCTCATTATACAAACAAATATATATATATAAATATATATATATGTATGTATGGGACAAGAGAGAACAAGTACAAGGCTTTCGAAATCAAGACTAAGAAAGAAAGGGAAAAATGGCCATCTAGGTCAGAATAGGCTTACTACGTCATTATTATAGCGTGACTCTTGGCCAAGGCACTATATGCTAAAGAGGTTTTTTTTTTTGGTTGTTGTTGTTGGTGGTGTTGTTGTTCTGGAAGGCCCGTGCTTTTTGTTATTTGATATTGAAACCAATTGTTTACCCAAAAAAGGAAAACGTTGATTTCTGAAAAACAATAAGAGATCCAAAATCACACGTGAATCGTTACATGGCTGTCGTTATCATTGTCATGATCAAAACGACTTGAGAGCAGGAGCCCTTTAAGGCTTTGCATGAATATACAGCTGCATTGGTCTGCCTGTGCTTGGAGTTGGTATAGAGAGCCAATTGCAAGATATGCGTGTGCCTGTACAAAAGGCTGGTTTGTAGATTAAGTGTCTATTACAAGACTTGATCGAGGGATCCCCTTCAAGGTCACACATCCACAACCTTGTTTTTCAATTCCAATCATCATATATTTTTTATATATTTTATTTTATTTTTATTTGATTTGATTTGATTTGATTTTATCCTTTGCATCCTTAATCACTTGCACCCCAGAGTATGGAGAAATGAATCCGACTGATGAAAAGCAGAAAAGAAACAAACCTTGTAAGTCTAGATTGCAGGAATCCTCAAGCTCATTACAACTCTTTCTAGGTGAGCAATGTCGTGGCCAGCGTAGAAAGTGCAATGGGCTGCCGGGAATGACATGTGAACGATGTGACAAGATGAATCTAGAATGTGTCTATAAACACACTGAGAAACCAATCATACCAAAGACTACCATCTCTACGGCCAAAAAGAACAAGGTCATAGAAAACACCTACCAGATCCAGAGACAGATCCTAAGCATGGAGCAGCAGCTACGGTCTCTAAAGGTCGTTATTCAACTCGAGGCTGAAAAGGAAAAAAGCACGTGTGAGGAGGTCCAAGGAGCTTGTTACTGCCTTGACCCCTCTGTTTGCTCTCATCTCCAGCCCCGACAACTTTCTACGCCCATTGACTGGCAGGTGTCTCTTCACAGAGGCAAAAATGGAATCGTATTCGAGACCTCGATCAAGACCATGAAAGATGTTGCCACCTTATTCACCGAATCTCTCCGGTATTTTTCAATTCCTTCTCTTCCTAGTGGCCCAAAAGTCCCTGCAGAACAGAAGATACGTGTCACACACAAGATGCTCCAGATAGAACAGTTGTTCCGCGTAATGTTCCGCCAAAAGACACCTGAACCTGCTTACCGTCCAATGGTCCCAATTGTCCACTCGGACTGGATCAGATCTGCTGCAAAAGTACACCTAATTGACGCCTACTTTTCCTGTGCAGGCATGATAAATCCTGTGTTTGTAAAGGCATACTATAGGCCGTACCTGGCCCGCAATCCAAATGGAATGCTGGCTTCTGCAATAGCTGGATTTGCAGGGTATTCCCAGTGTAGACATGTTAATTTGGAAAGATTTGAATATCCTAGGCAGGAATTAGCAGAATCATTTCGCAAAGAAGGAAGGGAATCTTTGGAGGAGGTCTTGTTTGACAATGAGCCAGAGATAGAAACTGCTGCAACCCTGATGTTGATCGGCCAATGTGCCCTCATCATGCTAAAGAATCAGGAAGCCAGAACGTGCATTGGAATGGCCTGGCGTATGGTAGCCGATCTCAAACCACGCTACTATCCACTCCTTGGCCATCCAGACAATGATTTATCTGCAAGAGCAGAGGCCTGGAGGCGTCTATTCTATACCGTTCGGTTTCTTGAACAGAATATGCTAATGTTGTACGATGGAATAAACGACATTTCGTGTCTAGCTATACACCCTACAATCGGATACCCAACCATCCTTCCATGCGAAGAAAACGACCCAGAAGTAGTCAATGCGGTCAATGTATACCACCATACTGCTCGAATGGGAGACTGCCACATATCGACTCAACTTGATGCTGTGGGTTACAAACTGTTTGCAGGCTATCTAGACCAGGTCTCTTTTCATGCCGTCCAGCGTCTTGAAAGCACTCTCTTTTCATTCTGGTATTCCCTTCCGTCTCATTTTCACTTGTCGGAACAACCAATGGAGTACCTACAGCTGGACCGTATCCAACAATGCCCAGACAACTACATTTTGTACCTAAACCAGCTTTATTACATGTACTGGATGACATTCCAAGCCAAACTCATGAAGGCGCCGTCAAGTGATGATCTCAAGGGGGCCACTCTTGGAAATATGGATTCTCGCCGGGCATTAGTGATTGTGTCAATCTGCTGTGATGCAGTGGCAAAGATATTCCAGGTACTCTATTGCCGCTTGCCATGCATGGTAGAATTGCACTGGCTATTGGTGGCAGGAGATGCAATGGGGCTGCTTAAAGACGCTGCTAACCGTAGTATACGCACAAGAGCCCAATTGAACCTACAGACCACTCTCCGTATTCTCGGCAGTCGAATGCAAATCGTCCGAAACAATACTCGAGTCAATATACCCGTTCAAGATGTGCCTGCTTCTGTAGGAAGGCTCCCTTTGAATACCTTTAACCAGAATACCCACCAGAATATATCAAGTAGTCTCGATAGTGCCTCGATGGATTTCTGTCATTCCACCAGGTCTGTCGCAGGCAGCTCCCTTGATGGCCTGAGCACAAGCTCTAGTGCCAGTAGTCTAGCTGAATACGATGAGGCAGACCAACTGGCCGAGATCGATTCAGTTGGACTTGTTCGACAGCCTTCTCCTTATTTTGGAGAAGTCAACAAGACACTCGAATCTCATTATGTTAGTTTTGGCTATCCAGGTCGAGATTCACCTCATCACAATCTACATTGACAAGACAAATTGTGTCCTTTCCATGCTTTGTATATACTCGCTCTAATCATTATAGCATGAATGATCCTTTTTCACTTTATAACCATGGCTATATATCATTGTAATCCTCTTGCTGTTTAATGTATATGTGTTTGAATGGCTTTATGAAATGTTATGAGTCATTTGGGTGGGTAGGTGGGTGGGTGAGTGAGTGTGTGGGGGGTAAATGAGTTAGGCAGGCAATCCAGATCGGTTTTTCTTTCTTTAGTTTTTATAGCCAACAAGATAGCCAAGAATATTGGACAGACTGACGATTCCAACCAGCTTGTTTTCATGATCAACCACAATCAATCTATATACCCTCTGTTTGCGAATGATCCTAAAGATCGAGTCAAGTGTATCGTTGAGGGTACAGGTATGTACACCCGGATAATCCTATTGTCGATTCATCAGCCAACTGTCTCGATATCTTTTATTTTTACCTTTGGTCTGGCTTCCATGGCCTCTTCTACAGGGATATCAAGTTCATTGTATCTTCCTGTCCGTGCTATACTCTATATAACCTGGCTTTAACTCTTGTATCTCTTGCCAAGATATGCTTTACTTACCATCACATCGACTGTTTCGTACACATTCAACACAACATTGTTCTCATCGACGATTGGCACCGCACTCACATTCTTTTCCACAAACATATTAATGACCTGGATGACGGGTGTTGACAAGGATGCTGTTGCGATATCTTCAAATGTACCAATCCTCAACTCTGACAAGGGTTGTCTCAATGCCAGTGCATCTTTAAACTTTTTTTAAAAAAATATATATATAAATAACCTCTTTATACTCGTCCTCTTTTATTGGAGGTGTACAGCTAGATACTTACATTCATGGCAATAAACTTGAGAATCCTATACTGTGTCAAGACACTCACGATCATCTCAGTGTTTGTATTGGGCTCTCGGTCTAGTAAGGGTACCCGGTGCACTCGACTCTCGGCTAAAAGCCGGCAGGCGTCATACAAGGTCAGCATTGGATCCATGTATACCAGCTGAGACGTAGGCGCATTCACTTGCTTTTCAACGTCTCGAAGGTGAGCAATCTCAAACTGTTCGATATCTCTCAAAGCTTCCTCGACCGAGTTGTGGTTATAGTAATACTGGATCAGATTAATGAAATCTGAAACAGCCAGCATACCCGCGAATCTTTGGGTCTTGCTTTCCCACAACGGAGCCGATACAATACCTTGAGATTTTATTAAAGAAAGAAAGAAAGAAAGAAAAAAGGGGGAAGTTTAAGAGGATTGATCTAGAGAGAAAGCAAAGTGGTACCATTCTGGACAAGAGCGAAAAGTGCCTTTTTAACCGGCATGCGAGTATCGAATACAATAAGGCGGTAGCTGACAGGCAAAACGTCGTAAGCAGTATGTTCCTTTAGAAAAGAACGCATCAGAATCTGGATTTCATTGGTGTTTGTGGCATCAGAGTTGTCTGCAAACGAAACATGTTGAGTGTTTAATGAAAACGACATTGCAAGAGTGAATAGCCCGCAAGAGTGTTATTATTCTAGAGGATTTTATTGGTATGGCCGTCGCTGTAATGCGCGGGTCTTGAAAATCACGCAGAAAGAGTATAGAATGAAATGAGCTGTACAAGATGAACAACTGTGATTACTAAATCAAAGACCTAATTAGCCAAATCAAGTCTAACCATCTATTACTACAAGTAAGTAAAATGAGTAATATTCAATATCTGCAAGTCCAAAAAGAAAAAAGAAGACTAATTTTTCTTGTATAATAAACAACAACAACAAAAAGACGCCTCGAGTGTCACTTTGACGGTGGCTGTGAGACAAGTCCTACGAGTAACCCGAGGTTGGAAAAGCAGATTAAAGATTACAATACAGTGCAAAGTTTTTTTCTTAAATAAAAAATATATAAAATATAAAATGCTTGAAACACAATTGTACAAATTCAAATATATAATAAGGATAATTTTCAAAAGCCAAGTATTACAGAAATATACCAATATTTTGTACCAAATAATCTGTATTGAATTGCAACAAATTACTGCCATGATCACCCTTTAAACATTACTAAATTATTCTTATTGACAATGTAGATTGATTCAGGGCCACGAGTGTTTAGCAAAGCAAATTTGATTATTGGCAAGTATATAATAATGCAACAGGTATTTTTCTATTGTGGGAATATTTGAAATTATATTTATAATATACATATAAATGTCTAGTAGATGTTGATAAATAATTCTGTCGGGTAGTAGTTTTTCTTCTTCTTCTTTTTTTGCTCGTTTGTTCTAGAGTGACTAGTAGCAATAATGATATTCTATAAAGTACATGGCTAAAAGTCCTTGCGGACCAGTCTGTAGATGCGAACTCCAGTGTTTTCCAGTATTTCAGAGTAAGCCAACAGACTGTCGATACTGTGGCTTCTGTTTGGAACCCGAGCCATAGTCTTTTCCCATTCGGCTTGACCGTCAATTGCCACTGAACTTCCATACTCGCTTACGTGAAAGTGGCTGCTGCACATTGAAAAGAACATGTCTTCTTCCTTTTGGCTGAACCCACGACGCTTGTAGCCCAGGTAAATGATTGTTTTCTTTGGTGTGCTGAGATCACACAGCGTCTTTATCAACAGAGGAAAGTCGCATTCATTGTACAGAACATCAGAGGCAAGAACAATGTCCACCACACGGCTGTCCCTGACGGATCGGGCATTAGTTTCTGATCCCCAGGACAAGGGTTTGATCTTGACCTGCTTTATGGCGTGCATATGATTGAACTGCTCATTCTCTCGAATGATCGATAATGCTTCAGGAATATCAGTGAGTGTGATGCTTGGTGCATCTTGACCTTGGCTTTGGTACAGATGAGAGATAAATAAACCGAGGAATCCAGTCCTGGAAGCAATCCATAAGTTAGAACCCACCCCCTCCCCTCCACAAGGAACGGCTTCAAACAGACTCACCCTGCACTTAGATCTACAATGCGCTTCTGTGCAAGTGCTTGTGGATCATTGATAAACCAGGTGCTGAACATATTGGAAAGCACAATGGCAGAATCCCATAGCTTTCCAGGTGTCCCACATCCCCATCTCTCCTTGAGTAGAAAGTACCTGTCTATGCCAAGAAGAGGATAGGCCAATGCACGGTGAATTTGGTTTACTTGCAGTTCTCTTGGCCCCCAGGCCCCATTGGTGTCTGGAAGGGTCTTATTGGCGATCGAGATGGGTCCAATAGCCAATGGGAGGACGTCCAGATTCTGACTAGTATTATTGAGCATAGAAAATGCCAAAGAACTTGCAGAGGGACGGATATATAAATAAAATGGCTTTTTTGGCAAGGGATTTGTTGATCCAGCACGTATTCTGTACTCAAGGCCACCAAGGGCGCTATTTTGAAATCCTGGCCAGAGAGTCTCTTTTGTGTCGCTCCACTCGCTCCAGCTTAAACCTCTAATGTCCACTTTGATCGACATGTCATTGATCCATTCTTTTCTCGGGCACTGCACAAGGACAGATACTTCTAGATTGAGATTGGTGATGCTAGAGATATTGGAGTCCATCAACAGACCCATCTCGGTTACGATGTGGAGATGGACTTTTTGCCAGGTGTTCTCTAGAATTGTGCTTTCGACATTGCGTTCGAGAATCAGGCGATGCAATGTGGTACTCTTTGAGAGTGAGCGGTAGATTGTTTTTTCGAAATCTAGTTTATCGGCCTCGATGGTTGCTGATTCCCTCTTATTAACAATGCTGTTCCAAAAACCTCCATTCGTACAAGGGATCTCTGCAGGACTGACCGGTTGGAAGGAAAGCATGTTATAAGCGTGGAGTTTGTCTGCGGAGATAAAATGTCAGGTTAAAAGTGTGAGTTGGTCTTCCTTTGCTGAAAACAATTGTCGCCAGAACCAAGGCTCTCTTTTGCCGTTGTTGTTTTTTTTTGGTTTTTTTTCAAGGTAAAAATGTCTGGTTTGTTTGTTGATAATAAATGGAAATATAATGATAGTAGTAGTAACAATGAAATGCCTTGTTTAGCTTCTATTATTATTAATAATAATATATTATTATTTTGAAAGCAACATACCTATAACTGTAGGCATATTTTACCGATAATTTATTATTATTATTTAAAAAAAAAAATTCATAATCAAATGCTAGTCTTCAGGGCAAAGGTCATAAACAGGGCCTTTGTCTCCTTACATGTCATGAAACAACTTGGTTTGTGTATATTGCATGATAAATAATCAAGATATGGTGTGGCAACCAATAGTTTTGATTGTGTTTATGGTACAATTGGACACAATGGCATGTAATACTCGAGAAAATTACTTTTGGGTATTTACTGTCAAAAGTTAGACCCAATAAAAGGAATGATATTGTGGTATTAAAAAAAGACAAGACTGACAGATTTGATGTGAATTATCAAACATGATCAGTTGGGAATTAGGATAATTAGGATCATTACTTTCTTATAAACCATTATTATGATTATTATTGAAAGCCAATGGCTCTGCAGTAAAGATTAATTGTTAAAATATGCAATGTTCTGAAATGAGAAGCATTGCAAACATGGAATGGCGTGGTATAACGGGTGTACAGCCATCTTGGTAATATGGCCCATAAATCACCGTAATTTTGACAGACATTGTTACCCTGATCATGACGATAAAGAAATGTATGGCTCAAATTGATATGTTGGCTTTACAATTCAATTTTAAACAAACCACAAGCACAGATCCTTTATAGATCCAGATTTCCTCTCAACACACATTCCACCATGATCTCATGTCATGGCCATGTTTGGATAAACTAAGCCTCTTTATCATGATATTTCTTGTATTAAAAGGCTCTAAAGCCCAATTACACAATCTTGTCCACATGAAATCCAAAATATAAAGATTATTTTCAATTTTATTTTTTACAAAATGTCATATATGTATATATAATTACTGCTGTTATCCTTGGCTGACATTTGTGCTGTACAAGTTCAAAATACAATATATACATGTATATATATATTATATTATATAGCTGGTATGCCAGATGTTGCTGGTCCTGCCTCTGTCGTGGTGGTTTCGGTTTCAGGAGTTGCAGTTGTAGTTGGTTTTGTGGCTGTGGCTGGTTTGGCCTTTTCATTCTGATAAAAAAGGTTAATAAACCAAGATAGATGAGCGTAAATAGTCAAACTTACTGCCAGTCTCTTGGCCTCTGCATGGAGTGATGCGATCTGGTCAGCCACTTGTGTGGCAAATCCTTGGACCTTTTGGCCTGTGGGAGTGTGTAACAGTTCACTGGCTGTGGCCTGTGCTGCTCCTACGGCACTCATGGCCTTATCTTGAATACCAATCTTGTGTTCAACATCCATGGCACGGTCAGAAACATGGTACTTTTGGTTCAATTGTTGGAGGTTGGCTTGGAGCTGGTTGAAATACTGCTGGACGCGTGCAGAAAAGCCAGTCTTGGTATCGAATTCCAAACCCTTGGCAAGGATATTGTCTCCAAGCGAGTATCCTGCGGCCAAGATCTCTGCCATGACGTTGGATACTGGCTTGGATTCCTGGTCAGTGTCCTTGGGGGAGTCCTTGGGGGAGTCCTTATCAGTGGCCTTGCTGGGATCTGTCGATTCAAAATAAGGCTCGACCAGGATATTGACATTATCCACGGATGCTGTTGTTGGCCATTAGTACCCGAAAGGTGTGCAGGATTCGCTTACCATTGCTCAGTAGGATGGCTGTTTTTGCAGCCGATGGTCTTTCAAACCAAACAAGCGCCTTTTGCTTTTCACCATCCTTGATGATTTCAAACTCCTTGATCTTGCCACAGAACAGGAAAAAGTCATGGATTGTCTTTTCCTCTGTGGTGGGTGCAATGTTCTTTACGAGAACAATGTTTGGTGTGGGGTCTGAAGGAAGTACTGTTGCGAAAGACATTTGGAAAATGATTTTTTTTAAAAAAAAGTCTTGCACTGTAATTTATATAAGAAATTATCAGTGATTCTATTATGAGGTCATGTAATGAAACATGCCAGTGTCCGATACATCCATTGAGGGTGACATCACTTGGCCATCCAAAGAAGTATTCTCTTGTTTACCCATCAATCATATATGCTTTATTAATTAGACTCGAGTAACGACAAAGCAGTTCTATGCCTGCCTTTTTTTTATTTTTTTGAAGAATAAAGTTTTTTATACTTAAAGGGCAGAGGCACCAGTGATAATATCAACTAAAAAGACAGTTTATCAGTATTCACATATTACAAAACCAAAATTATATATATATAAAACTTACTCAATTCATTGGTAATGACAGCCTGGCGACCACGGTTGTAGGTCATGGTGAGCTTGGTGATCATCTCACCGGCGTTCTTGGTGGCGTTCTCCATAGCAGCACGCTTGGCGGACATCTCGGCAGCATGGCCTTCAACCATGGCCCAGTAGATGGAGTTGGCAAAGTTGAACTCCTGGAGGTTGGCAAGGACATCATCTTCAATCTCGTAGACGGCGAAGTTGGGGGAAGCCTTGAATGCGTTCTCAGAGTAGACAACGATGGAGTCAGACTCGTAGGAGATGGCAGACAAGAACTTGTTGTAGACAATCTTGGCAGAGTCGAACTCAAGACCATCAGCCTTGATCACATCAACAATGGAGCTGGCCTCAGTGAAGGTAGGGATGGCCTTACCGATCTGGTTGAAGGAGAGGGTGATGTTGGAGCGGACAGCACGGGACAACTGGGCCTTGGGCTTGTCACCCAAAACAACAACACGGCCAGCGGGGTTGGCCTCAACAGCGCGGCGGGTTGCCTTGGAGACGCTGGAGTGGATACCACCACACAGACCACGGTCAGAGGAAGAGGCAACAATGAGCTCCTCACCACCCTCGGTAGCCTTGGTCTCGGCACTCTGGAAAAGAGCTATGTGTACAGGCCATTAGCCAAACGCGTTCTTCTCTTTTATTTACATTTTAACTTACAGTTGGATGCAACACCAAAGGCACGGGCAGTCTCCATGTTACGCTGAGCCTTGGCGACCTTGGTAGAGGCAATCATCTTCATGGACTTGGTGATCTTCTCAATGTTCTGGACGGAGCGAAGACGCTGCTGGACTAATTATATTGTGTGAGTCAATTGTTTTCTCGGCAGAGAAGCTTGGTCTTACTTTCTCTAAGAGTGGCCATGTTACGGGCCTGGATACCATTGCTACACAATATGCTTGTAATTAGTCATTTGTCGATGCGCGTCAATTGTTTGGTTCTTTTTTTTTTTTGGCTATCGTCTGCAAGACCAGGCGCGCATTGGGGGAACCGGTGCTTGTGTATAGGCTTACCTCAAGGGAGCAAGAGCAGGGCGGGCGGCGATGCGTGAAGCAGGGAACATTTTATGTATGAGATGAAATCTATGCCTGAGTCTCTGAAAAGAGGGGTGAAATTATTTTATTTTTTTTCTATACAGTGAAAAAATTGGACGGGGGGTCGGGCCTAGCCTCGCAGTTGAGCCTAGAAAATGGAGAGCCAATCAGATACCCAGGCTTCGTCTCTACTGTCGACGTCATTCCAGGCACACAAATCCACCAACTCTGCACATTACAAAATATTTATTTTATTTTATTTGGATCTTATTGGTCGGTTGCGGTAGAGGGATGAAGATGGGATCTCATATTCATATTATAAATGTTTTTTATTTATTTTGTTTTATTCTATTCTTCAGTCTGCTTTCTCTTCTTGCCTGCTCGTGCCTTGGGTCCCCAGTTGGCAGTTGGGTTGATCTGGTAGCGAACAAGGTTGACAGAGCGAGACTTTGGGCTGGCGTCTGGGTGTCTTGTAAAGTCTGCTTCAAAGCTTGGCTCCTTGAGAAGAATTGCTCTTGCGGGTGAATTCTCGGCAATATTTTCCATCACAACAGGGTTCTTCTTGACCTGTTTTATATGGGGTTAATATATCATAATAAGCATAGAGATTATCAATATTTACCCAGCATCTCATAACATCCCACACAATGTTTGCTGGTGCGTTTGTCTTCATAGACTGAGGTCCACAGTGAGACACAGACACCTTGTAGCCAGCATTCAAAATGGCAGAGCTACAAGTGATTTTTATAGTCAATATCAAATTGGCTACCAAATAAGCTCACTTACAAAAGGTCCATCATTGGGATACTGTTGCAGTGCAATGTACCGCACAGACGGGCCAGGGTCCAGTAAAAGGGATCCTCGATCTCCTCTTGGATGACAGTGAGCATACCAGTCATACGCTGGTTGGTTCCATAGCTAGTTCTGTTTGCATCCACATGTCCCAACATACGCTCTACAAACTCCTTGTCGTGCAGAGGACCAGCCCAGGCAGGGCCACCAACCTAGCATGTGTCGTTTTAGCTGGTTTCATTATTTAGATTGCTTAATCTTACATGGTGGGTGCTTCCACAGCTGCTGCAGAATTCACCAACTGGAGGACCTGTACCAGGGGTGTGTCTGTCCTGGCCATTATCCTTTACCTGGATCTTACCAAGAGGCTGGACGCTGTAAGCATGGCATCCTGTGCACTCGTACATGACACCAATTTTGCTATTTGGATCCCATTTAATGACCATTATTATTATTATTATACTCTATATAAAACATACCTGGCGGCCTTCTTGACCTCGGCTGCTGATGTGTAGACCCGGACAAAGACTCGAAGGTAGAAATCGATACTGCAGGACACAAGAGGGACGATATGGCGACGGTAACGTCCTGCAGAGGTCTGCAACATCTGCAACACCAAACGAAGTGCCATCTCGTGAGGGAACATACCCTTGAGTGGCATACCACCGTACTTTCCGAAACTGTGGTCTTGAAGGTTAGAAAGATGTTGACTAGCAAGCCCAAATACTATTACCAGGTCTCAGGATGCATTGAGCCAGTAAGGATTGCAAGATCAGTGCATGTCACACACAAGAGACCTTTATACAATCATCAGTAAACAGTTTTGACAGCCTAATCCCTACCTCCTTCAGATACAGCCTGAATAGCACCATCCACAAAGGGGGCAGCGGTACCATAAGGATCAAGGTCCACAACATCATACTTTTCGGTGCTTCCAACAGTGCGGTACATGACCTGCCTAGATAGATTCCAGCCGCGTTGGTTTCGAATGAACAAAAAAGACTAAAAGCTTACATGGCATCGCCCAAGTTGGGTCGAACGAGATCTTCGGTTAATTCGTTGTACTTGACATTTCTCTTGATAGATTCCACAGCATCGGGAGTAATATCGTTAGCCACAACCTGCTTAAGATTGGGGATCTCCTTTGCATAACGAATCGATCTTAATCCACTGGCAGCAAGTGCCTCGAGAATGTTGAAGCCCTTTGTATCAATGTAGTCGGCCAGTTTCTATTCAACCAATATTGGATCCTGTGCTTGCATTGTCCAACTCGATCCATCTCTTGATTACCTTTTCAATTGCCTGCTTATCTTCTTCAGCTAATAGATGATATGTTAATAATGCATATCATCAAAGCATGAAATCAACTGAACCAACCAACTTACTCTTGGCCTTTGTCAACTTTTTCTCGATTCTCTGTCTCTTTTCTTCCATAAATATCTCGCTCCAGGTACGAATGGCTGCGATTGACATGTCACGGTTGAATTCTTGGACAGGGTTGTAAAACACCTCGTTGCTTTTTGGGAACAAGATGGTGGCCTTTCCTTCGGTGACGGTGTTGTAAAGGGAAATGTCAATCTCGGAAGAGGGTGTAGGTGGCTGCACTTCAGCAGCAGCAGCAGCAGCAGGAGTGGTGGTGGATTCGGCAGCAGACATTGTTAATGGACGTTGCAGGAACCAGATGTATGACCTTGTTGTACGTTTCAGCCAATGCGCTCTTAACATATAGACTTTAACCTCCTCTCTTCTTTGCACAGCAAAGAAAAAATCCTGCAAGCCACAAGGTTTGCTAGTCACATATTCCTCTTGGAGGTCGTGGTTAGAACTAACTAGCTTGGCTAAAAATAATTTATGAAATGGCAACTCTAAATTTTGCTGATCAGTCTAAAAAAAAAGTGATATTTCAATACGCTTAAGTATAATAGTTTACGTGAAAATATGCGTATTGGACAATGTTCTTATGCCTTTTCCGTTCTGGCTGATCCAATGGTTGTCAGACAGCCTAGCAATTGAATTCAACAAGAATGCATGAATATTACAGCATCTGGCATTTCAATAATCCAATTGATATTTCTTGATAATGGCCAACATATAGCACTCTTGTACCAGTCCAAGAAGCACCGACTTTACAATTCAACAATGCCAAGTGACAATTGAATATTGAAATACGCTGTTTTTGTAAATAAAATATTATCCTCTTAAATGTGGGTTTTCTATACACCAATTAAACTTATAGCCAAGATTAATCTTAATCTTCTTTGGACTTTGCTGGTGGCTTTTCAATGCTAATCGGGGCTCCATGTCTTTACGCTTAACCGTTTAGACGAGAATGGCCATGGGCTCAATAGGCGGAATCTAGTCTGAAAAAGAATAGGACGTGTGAAGAGCCCTCAGACTCCGCGGGTCAAACTTGTTCCACTGTGATTGATGGATATTTGAGAGAGGGTGCAACTTGTAGCAGTGATAAAGTACCAAACAATTACGTTTATATATATATAATATGCCATGTAAATAGACTAGGAATATATATATATATGTGTGTATATACATATATGTATATATTATAACGAGGGCTTTGGGCTGCCAGTAGCACCAAAGGGTTTAAATAGCTTGTGGACAGTTGACATGGCTATAGTAGACTGGTTCTCGACCAATATCCATAAAGATCTCATATATATTTTATGTTAATATTGCATTGTAAGAATAGAGCGTTTGGTTACCTATTTATAATTATAAAAACCTCGAGACTTTTTTTTATATGATCGTTTGAGACCCAAACACCGCCATGGCATTTACCAACATTGGCCTGGAGAATAATCAATAAGATCCTAGCATACAAAAAATAATGGTAAAAAGATCTAGATCCGCGGTATAATCATGGCCCTCCAACCGTTGCCAAAACACTCTAGGGTTGCCAATGGTTACCTGTAATAAGCTTTATTTTAAAAAACAAGAAACCAATAAATCTTAATTGACAAGCCATGTCCTTCATGGCAGAGTGATACGAATGACTAAAATGGAAACCATTCATTACAGCCGATGAATGGAGGAAGATCGTGGCCGCCGAGGGATGATGATTGGACGTCTGTTCCGCGCAGTGACGTCTCACATCTAACCTTCTCTCCTCAAAAAGGCCTCTGGTTCCTGGGGTTTGCTCGTATCCTTTGTCTTTTGTCCTAAACCTGCCATGTTAAAGGTCGGTTTCATATCGTATTCTCGAGACAGCTTCCTGACCAACCACATTCCCGAATATCTTTTTTGTTACAGACAATCAGCCATACCTGTATCCGCACCAATGCCTTCCGTACCGTCCGTCCCTCGTGTGCGCGACTCTACACTACCCACGACACCCAATCCTCCACACCCTCCACAATCCCTCCTCCC
Source organism: Phycomyces nitens (assembly GCA_022702545.1). NCBI lineage: Eukaryota > Fungi > Mucoromycota > Mucoromycetes > Mucorales > Phycomycetaceae > Phycomyces > Phycomyces nitens. Next base: position 2,565,067 of record JAHRBC010000001.1, read on the forward strand.
TTATCTACCTTTAAACCAAAAGATTCCCCAAAGGCCGAGATGAGATCCGAGTCATCCTACGAAAAGGGTGCACGCGAACGTCTTGACCGACTCAGAAAGCACAACTTCCACCCTTCCAACACACCCAACTCACCCGACTTTGGCACCAACCAATACATTAGTATCAACGAAGAGCTCAAGCAGAAACTCAAAGATGTTGTTCTCAAGTTCAATGCACCCATACGTTATGCGTTTGCATACGGAAGCGGTGTCTTTCACCAGTCGGGTTACGACCAGAACGTAAGCTTTAAAGAGAGAGTATATATATATATATGCTAAGCTGTGTGTGTGTGTTTTTTTCTTGGGCTTATTTAGAAAAAGCCCATGATGGATTTCATCTTTGGTGTGTCCCACCCTGAGCATTGGCACGCACTTAATATGCAGCAGAATCCCCATCACTACTCGAGCGTACGTCTGCTGGGCTCAGGTGCAGTGGCATCATTGCAAGAGAAAGTGGGTGCTGGCGTCTACTTTAACCCTTACATTGAAGTGAATGGCATGGTAAGCTTGAAATGACAAATTCACAGGGTATCTTACCATTTATCGTAGATGATTAAATATGGCGTAGTGTCCATCGATACCCTTTGCAGAGACCTTGTCGATTGGGAAACCCTTTACTTGGCTGGACGCATGCACAAGCCTGTCAAGATCTTGAGAGATGATCCCCGTGTCCGCTTGGCCAACCAGGTCAATCTGACAGAGGCAGTGCGTGTGGCTCTCTTGACCTTACCAGAGAACTTTAATGAGCAAGATCTGTTTGAGCGTATTGCTGGCATCAGTTATGTTGGTGACTTTAGGATGGTGGTAGGTGAGAACCCCAACAAAGTGAAGAATATAGTTGAGGCCCAGATGGACCATTTCCGTCGATTGTACTTTGGTCTCTTGGATGATCTTCCCAACCTTGCTGTGCTGCAGAATGGCCAGTATCAGGTAAGAAAGCATTGCAAAGACAATTGTTTATTAACCCTTTGGCAGCAAAACTTGAACCCTAGATTCCGTGGTCTGATGGTCCAAAAGTTGCCAAAGACACTCTATGGCAAGGTCCTTAGTCAGCACCAGCAGTATGCTATCAAGAACAACACAGACATCCCTCAAGACAAGCAAGAGCTCTATCAGCAGATTGCTGCTTCTCCAGGGGTGTCTTCGTACATTGACCTTGGTAATTAACTTGGTTTATGATCTCAAGGAGTATTCTAATCTTGTTTTATAGCCCTACGTGATACAATCTCTCGCTCGGCCATGACCCAGAGTATCAAGGGAATCGTCACTGCTGGACCATTGAGAACAAGCCGATACATGGGAGAGAAGTTGTCTAAGTGGTGGGCAGCCAAGAAATAAGCCATTGCCCAAAGGCATTGGACCTCCCTAGATTATCCCCTTTATATAAATCGATAGAAAAACACAATAAAAAAAAAACAGTTCAAAAAGTGCCCATAACCACTTGCCTCCCTTTACTTAGCAATTCTTGAGTAATTAACCGGGGCGTCATCAAAAATATATATATATGAATATTACCTGAATTCTGGATGCGGGTGGTGAATAATATTTACCTTTTCCCACGGCTATTTTAATACTTCTTTACCTCCATGGCCCCTGTCAGCTACATTACTCGAGCACAATCATTCTCAGCCGCACACCGGCTACATTCTCCTCATCTCACAGACGAAGCGAACCTGGCTCTCTATGGAAAGTGCAATCACCCAAACTACCATGGCCACAATTACAAAGGTACGACAATCAAAACAATAATAACAACAGTCTAAATCCAATCGTCCTTGTAGTGGAGATTACCCTCAAGGGAGAGATCAATCCTAGCAATGGAATGGTCATGAATCTAGTTGATCTGAAAGAATGTATCAAGCATGCCGTCCTAGATCCACTAGATCACAAGAATCTGGCAAGTCACTAACGATAATGAAACATAAATCACAAAATGTGATGACCAAAACAGCCATTTAGGATCTTGACGTGGACTTTTTTTGTAAGAATCCAAGGTATACTCAACCCTAGTTTTGCATTTCACAGACCAGGCTTACGATTCATCCATTATTGGCAATAGTACTACCGAGAATCTTGCAGTCTATATTTGGAGAAATTTTCAATACCATTTTGGACGTCATTCAGCATGGCGAACGAGCTCTGCACGCCTCTACAAGGTCAGGATCCAAGAAACCGATCTGAATTCGGTTGAGTACTTTGGAGAAGGTGAAGAAGATCAAGAGCCTTTTACAAGTAGCGATTTTGACAGCAGGAGACATGCTTAACAAGATACGACAGTCTTACTCTTACATAGCCCTCCAGTTAGTTTGTAACCTTTTTTTTTAATATCATTATTAGTCTTCTTCTTATAGTCCCAAGCGTCTGAATTGTATTCAATATGTGCCTAGTATACTATAGATCCAAATACACACTTCTTTTTTTTCATAATCAATTCTACCTCTCTCAAGATATCTAGACATGGTTTGGAAAGATGATTTGGATACTCCTTTTATTGATAAAATTTGAACAAATATTATAAACGATGATAATATTTAATAAATGAATTGGCTTTCTTGCTTTCCAATGATCCTTAAAATGCACTATTAATACTGATCAAGTAAAAAGTTGGTCGCCTTTTGCAGATCATTGTCATATCTACGCAAAGCATCCTTTGCCTGATCTACTGTGAAACCCATGCTCATCAACAGACCTACAGATTCACTTTCCTTGGGCCCAAGATTCTGTACAGGGGGTGGGTTGATGGCCTCATTTACATTATTGATAGAGTTATGGACAGATGGGGCGAATTCCCTGATGTTTTCAGAGATGTCGGAAGGTTGGGTTTGTTCAGGCTGTACTTCGTACTGGGGTTCCAAGAGTGTCTTTGTGGAATATGCTGTTTGCTCAACCGGTGGTGAATCATGCGAGGCTACAAGAGTCTTTGTGGAGGGTGGCTGTTCTTCAGGCTGAGCCACTGGAGATTGAACGGGGGTTTCATTTGACTGGGGGTGGGATGGTGTCTTGGAGGTCTCTGTATCTCCAAATATGAATGGGAATCCTTCAAATCCCTTCAAGACTGATGTGTGGCCTGTGGGTGTGGCTGTGGATGTGGCTGTATCAGCTGTGTAGCTAGGTCCAACAAAGCTACCCGAGAATCCTGACTCTTTTTGATTTAAAGTAGCTGTCTGTTCTCTATTTTCCAGCCCTTGTGGAGCATCAAACGCATCCTTGTAAGCATGTGTTGTCTGAGGAGGACCTGTTGTCTTTTCAGACCCATCGTCAGACTCGAGCATATCCTCAAATTCGGCTTCAAATGCACTCAATTCCTTGTCAGGAGTTGTGTTTGTGGACTTGACCTTTGGGTCGTTTGGTTCAAATGATGTCAAGTCAAACTCATCCAATGAACCGTGGTTTGAGGTAAAGTCGCCCATGTTTGCAGAAACAAACGAAGATGCGACAGATGCATTATCCACAACCTCAAAGTCATGATCGGTTGCTTTGCTTGATTCACTGTTGGTTCGCTCAAAGTCTTCGGGATGAGATGCAAGAACGTCAATTCCACTGGTATCATTATCGTACTGGTCTTGAATGAAAGGGTTATATTCTCTAGATTTATCTTCGGCTTCTTCATCGGAATATTCATTTTCTGAGGCTACTGGACCTGTACCGGTCTCTTGAGTCTCATCTTCTTGTTCAAATGGTGACCTTTCCGCAAAAGAGGGTTGTTTGGCTTGTTCATTCTGGAGAGGCGAATCACTAGAAGCATACTCTACTTGCACAGGAGGTATTTCGTCCAATGGAGTAGCAAGACTAATGTTATCCTGAACCTGGGGTACATTGTTGTGTTCAATATCCTTTGGATTGTAAGTTGAAGCTTGTGATTCTTCATTGGCACCATGTATATAAGATAATGGCTTATTATCATCGTCTAACTCTTCGGATTCAGAATTGTCATCACTAGAATCATCAAAAGATTCAGCCACTACATGTTCATTGGCATGTAGCCTATCTTCCGAGGCAGATGTCTGTTGAGAATTCAATTCCTTTGAGATTTGCTCATCAATAATGCTCTGTGGTACATTGGCTGTATCTTGGGTGGCGATGTATTGATCGTCTGTTTCGTAAGATCTTTCTGTGGACAAAGGTACTGTAGATATATCATGTTCTTCAACAATTGGCTCATTAACTGGAGTATTGTTTTGAGCTGGTGCATTGGAAGGAGCAACTTCGGCTGCTATACCTCCATTTTCGTTGGCATTATCCACAACAGGGAAAACTTCGACAGGAACTTCCTTTGGTACTCCATCTTCTTGTATTCCACTCTCAATTCCAGAAGTAGGTTCGGGAATAGGTGTATCATCCACTGCGTTATTTCTATTGTCGATTATGTTCTCATTAACACGCTCATCGATTTGGAGCGAAATATCGTCTGCAGGAGTATATCCTAGGTTATCACTTTGTGTTGTAGCATTGTTTGGCGTACGATAGTCGACTGGAGTATCAAGGTTTGAAGGAGTATCAACTAGAGGTTCTTGAATTGCCTCAACCTGGGGTTCATGTACTACTTCAATCTGAGGTTCTTGTACTGTCTCGACATGAGGCTCCTGTACTACTTCAATCTGAGGTTCCTGTACTGTCTCGACATGAGGCTCTTGTACTACTTCAATCTGAGGTTCTTGTACTCCATCACCCTGTGCCTGTACTCCATCGACCTGAGGTTCCTGTACTGACTCAACCTGAGGCTCCTGTACTGACTCAACCTGAGGCTCCTGTACTGACTCAACCTGAGGCTCCTGTACTGGCTCAACCTGAGGCTCCTGTACTGGCTCAACCTGAGGTTCCTGCACTGGCTCGGTCGATCTAGAATCTACCTCGGGCTCTGCCTTGTCAATGTTTCGGCTACTTTCTCCCTCTTTATCTTCATCACCCGTAAATGCCATTGCGCTTGCAATAGCTGCCGTAGCAGTTGCCGCAGCTGCAGCAACAGGAGCAAGTGTGCTTCCAAGCAATGTATCTTTAGAACTTGATGATGCCTCTTCAGTTTGAGGAGACTTTATGGTCGATGGTTGTCTCTTTACTGGTGCGGGGGCAGGAGCTCTTCTCCGTACACTCTGTGTCTTTTTAAGTGAATCACCGAGCACACTTGGGTTGCGTTGCATCCGACTCTTTGGAGGGGGAGGGGGAGGAGGTGTTGCTTTTTGGGTGGGAGGTGACAATACTTGTGCTATTTTGGCATAGTAAGCAAATATTCCTTGTGTAGTGTATTATAAACCTACTTGTGCTGGAAGAACTGTCTTGGGCATGAACTTCTGCCAATTGCGCCTTTAATGAATCATGCTTATCTTTTACCGTCAATAGTTCACTTTGCTTCTCTCTGTTTTTAATATCTTGTTCTTCAGACGCTTTTGAGATTGAATCAAGCTCTGTTTTCATAGCCTCGCATTCTTTTTCCAAAGCCGTAATCCGTTCCTGAATCATACGTTCTTCATTTTCTGCCGTTTCTAATTCTTCCCGAAGCTTGATCTTTTCATTCGAGATTCTTTTCAGATCTTCAGTAATATCCTCTTCTTTCTGCAGGAGATTGACAGTTCTAGATCGGGTCTGATCAAGGGAGTTTTGCAGATACGATAATTCGGCATTTTCATTTTCCAACTGTATGTCACGGCCTACATCTCTAATGTCAAAAGACTTGGTTGTCTGGTCTGGGAGATGAGATTTGTTCTCAGTGTCAGAACTCTCGCTATCTGAATCAGTTGTATCTTTGGCTCTTGACACTTTTGGAACCTTTGGTGCCTCTTATAAACCATGGATATTAATACGGACCAAATGGTTAAAAAAAACTAGACAATTATGTTTGTTTACCTGCAACTGGGATTTCTACTCCTTTACTGCTAGGGACTATGTAAGATGGACATTAATCATTTCTATTAGAGTTGTATTTAAAGTATAAACTTTGTAGTTTTTACCTCTGTCCAGGTCCTCCACCGAAGCAAGAAGAGAGTCTGATAACTTAAGAGGGATAGCATAGCCTTCTTTTCGTACACGGATAAGATGCATGGCAATGACAAACTCTTTAAGTGACAGACATCCTCGATTCTGTGTATCTGCCAAATCCCATATTAATCCAAGATCTGATTCTGATAAATGCGAGCTCTTGAAATATCCTACAGCTTCGGATCCTATTGAATTGAATTGAATTGAAGTGGATTTTAAAATATAAGCATTTTTAACGTTTAAACACTCTGTCCTTACCATCAATGTGTTCCCTATTGCCAGTATTTAGCTTGTCAAAAGCAACCTTGTATTGCTCTTTTTCAATTGGATCCACATTCCAAGGTTCGTTCATTTTCATCAATGGCACTGGTGGTTTTGGAATAGACCGAGGAGGAGCTTCTTTTTTGGGCTGGATGATCGAGTGGCGTTCCTTGCGCTTTGGAGGAGGAGGAGGTTTGTTGTTTGCAGAGGTCATTACAGACAGAGGTATTTCGTCTGGCAGATGCTTCAGGCCAGCCATACAGCGAGCAATGTAGTGCATGGCTACTACGAATTCTGTCTGGCTCATAAGATCTGACTGGTTCTTGTGGACAAGGTTCCTGGATAGACATGCTTAGCAATTGATTCTCGACGTGTCTTTTTGCAAGGCTTGGGGGAAAAATATTATATATCTTGGCTTACCAGATATGACCGAGTGTTCCTCCAGGCAATTTGGACCTCATGAATACAACCCTTGCCTTTTCATCTTTGATGAACCCATTGACTGGTTCGAGTGCCTTGAATATGCGCACATATTTAATACGGTCACTTGGACTGATGACATCCGTATCTTGGGCCATCTCGTGAGTGTCCGGCTGGAGGCTAGGAAGCGGTGTCTCTGAGTGAGAGGGTTATCGTTAGTATGGGGGCGGCCAATCAAGATGATGGGCCAATGAATGATATAGGGACCAGTAAAACGAGGTGCATTACCTGAAGAGAGTGCCTCGAGAGAAGGTCGAATACCATGCTGTGCACAGGCAATCAGTTTGAGCGCAATAAAGAAACCCTGCTTGTCCAGGACCCCTGTATTTTGCTGGTCTGCAAGGTCCCATATCTAAGACATATTAACAGCCAAATGAGACCACAGGCACCAAGTCTCTTATTGTCTTTACCTGTCCTAGTGCCGGAGCAAGTAGTTTAGAGTGGGCAAACAGAGCGGCTGCCTGCTCGCCTGTGACGGTGCGGCCGTCTGTGGAGGTAGAGTCAAATAGCTTGGTGTAGTTGGTAAGCTCCTCGGGACTCAGGGAGACATGCCATGAATGTTGGAGAGTATTACTCATGAGTTGTAAAGTGCAATAAAGAGAAGCACGCTCTCGGTGGTTCCACAAATGAAGAGTGCAGAGAGCTGGTATTTAAATACACATGCGTCATGATTGTCGCCAAGTGTTTTTGAGTGAAGCCGACTCAGCCAATAAAGACTCGTCTTCCAACAGCCTTCCTTTTTTTTTTAAATTCTCTCGCGTGATCATGGTAATTGAAGCAGCAAGTTGACATTTGGCTCAGATCATCTCTTTAGTCGGCAATCTTCAACTTCCAATCTCTTCTTCTCGTAGTCTTGCTGCTCATCTGTACTTGTACATATGTTAGAGCTCAGGCTCCTTCTTTGATGGACCGCAACAAGACTGGGTATGCGTTCACTTGAACCAACTTGTCGCTCATATCTTTTTGCTGACTTTTTAAACAATAATCATACAGTGTATTGGGTCTGTTTTGGAAGGCATCTCGTGTAGGCGAGCGTCTAAGTCCCTATGTATCTCTTGCATGCATTATCATGGGCATTTCTATCATGACTTCTTGATCTTTTTATTATTATTTTTATTTTTATTAAATACACAATATCAAACTGGATAATGGAGATCTACAAGAGCATTCAATTTCTCATGGTGATCTGTAACGAGAGCCTTTTTCTTCATTTCAGTACACAAAAACCCCAGATCAATATCATCAAATCGAGGGTGTTCTGACAGCTTATCCCAGGCCTGCAGCAATTCTGTCGGTGGAGGTGCAATGGGTTCTGATGGCTTAATATCACTTTCTTTATGCCTGGGCTGGTATTCCAGCAGGTCCAAAGATTCATCTTCTTGGTCTGTGAGAGCACTACCTGACGGAGATGGCCTGATAGGACTAGGATCAAATGTGGCAGGAGGTGTAGAAGGAGGGGTTCTCTTTTTCATAAGGCCCTTTAATGAATTGGACCCAAATAAGCTAGAAAACTTGTTTTCCAAGGCATTCTTTTTGACTCGAAGCTGGTTTACCATCTGCCTCAATTTTGCATTCTCTTTTTGCACCTGGGCTATGGATTCTGCCTTGGAATCTTCAAAAGTTTGGAGTCTTTTCTGAAGATCGGCCATGTGGTCATCTTTACGTTTGCGTGACGCTCTTTGGGCTTCTCTGTTTTGAATCTTTCGTTTTATCTTTGGATCATCAAGATTCTAGACAGGATGCATGAGATTCAATCACAATATTTGTAATGAGTGAGTCTAAAGACTATTGAGAATACTTGCATTTCGATCATTGTCTCTAACATCATTCTCTGATACTTGTCTGCTTTTCTTGCGAGCCTTTTTTGGGGGGGATGCTGTATTAAAGTGATGAGAATCAAAGTTTCTCTTGCCATGGCTGATTACACTCACTGTAATTAGGTTGGAATTGAATCAAATGAAATGTATTATCATTTGCAGGCTGATTATGTAAAGAGTGATCTAGAGGAGTTTCTGATGAATAATTGCTGTTATGAATGGAATTAGAAATGTCGATAGTGGCGTTATTCATGGCAGTAAAGACGTTCTCTTCTACAGGCACATTGTCTTGCTGAGATTGTCTTGCTGAGATTCAACAAAATAGCAGACTGAAACCTTATTTAGACGCATTAATTTTGGATAATATTTATTTATTTATTAAAAAAAATCTAACCTCAAGCCATTGTCAATGATTTAGAACTGCAATCTGTACAGTATATTCTAGTATAGGGTTGGTTATTTGTGCTAGCATATATTCTTGCCAATATGTTTACGATACCAATGGGTTTAATTAACCGTCTAATACATGAGATATGTAATCTTGGCATTGTTGGCTTGGGTACAATGATTTATCTTTTCAGCCACATGTAGCCTGATCCCATAGAGTCAATATCAATTGTCTTGGATCATTTCTTACATATACATTCAAGAATATAACTTGGATTTTGCAATTATGTAAACCGTCTTCTTTAAATACTGCCTTGCCTTTTTTTGGGCTCCAAAACATGCTTGTCTTTAATACTTGTGTTCTTGCACATGTATATATTGACTGAATTTTGGTGTACACATCTTCTTGATTAGTAATCGTGTTTGGCTCAAAAATCTCTCAGTTCTACATATACTATAGTCACAATTAAACCACCAGCACTATTATTGCTTTTTCATCAATCATACTCTTTAAACTTGACCATCTATGCAAGTTTTTCTTTGGGTCCTGGTCTCGATTCTCTTGGAATATTGGTATTATCAAGAAGAATTGACAGCTGCCTGTGTAATTTTATATCTATGATTATCATACAACATTATAAAGGCGTTATTTTGGGATCATATTACCAACTATACATGTTTGCAGAATAATAATAATAATAATCGGCTAGATGTGGTAAAACTAGAAGAAAATTTAATGACTTGGAGAATATTTGTAAAAAGTCTAGATTTATAATAGAGTTACTATTATCTAAATTTGTAATTCTAAAACTCTCTTCTAAAAGGTACATGTAGTTACAAAGAATGCAAAAATTCTATCGTGCTATGATATTCTTTCAGTTAGAATTCCAGAAACCTTGATATTGTTGTTGTTAATACCAAGACCCCAAGATATCTGTGGCGACTTGTTCAAAGGTTTCAATACCGATATCAAAAATGCATCAAGAAACACATTATTATTTTATATTGTGAGGTAAAATCGGATACTCCCCATAGCAAATAACATTTATAAATCCAACTGTGTATACTTGATGCGATCTATGGAGACAAGAGGTTTATCAACAATGTTAATACTCTCAAGGCTTATGGACTTTAAAAGTGGATACCACTTGCCTCAAAAGTATCACATGCCCTTTAACAAACATGCCTAATAGAACAAAAACTGTGATAAAAACTCGTGGAGACGATACCATACGTTACATTTTTGTATTTGTCTTGTAACATGCACGCATTTTTCTATAAACAAAAAGGTCTTGGCTTATCTTTAGTATCTTTAGAGATATGGTATATAAAAAAATGTTGAATTATACACTCTTTTGTACACTAAAAATGAGCCATTTATTATCCAAGAAATAAGAGCATGTCTTGTTTAACTTTTTCAGTATACTTTATCCATTTCCAGAGAGATCTATGGAGACAGATTTGTAGGATTATCCAGTATTCAATGAGAATATGAATACTTATCAAGACATTAATAGTTATCTCACTTTTTCTTGTTTATTTGAGCTATAAAACTTGGGATTACAATGCAAGACTATATAATATAATGACATTCTCTCCCTCTATTAATTGAGTATTCCATATTCTTGATATTTCCTGGACCTGGTACTCTTGGCAGTACCATGCAGCCAAGATAATTTCAAAAGTCAATTGGGCTGAGATCCAGACTATCTGGAACATTATAACTTATATTCTAATACTTGTTTTTCTAGTCTTATGCTGGCTTTGACTTGGGATATAAAATTGTTTTCATAAAGTTTATTCATATTATACAAAAACAAGACAAGTTCTTCTTCTTTTTTCTTGGCAGATTGTTATAGGTACACTTGAAAGCGTTGATTATGGTCTTTAAAGCACCAGCTCTTGTCAATACTCAATCTCATAATATAATATTTGCACCCTTGAGAAGAAGCATGAATATAGACTAATGACTCTAATTATTTCAAGTAATTTACCAAGTCCTAATCACTCTATATTTTGTACTCTTTGGACGACTATGACTTAAAGTTACGACAAGACGAAATCCCGATTCTTGGAATAGAAAGGTGTACAGTAGTCTTGGAAATGTTAGTTTCCCAAGTGTAGACAAGCAAGTCTTTTTTTTTTCTACTACATTCTTAATCTGGGGTAAAACAGGTTTATTAAAGAGTGCTTGGGCATCTTTTCCACTTTTCTTCAATAAATCCAGTGCCTGTCGTTAAGCTTTGGATGGTTATTTGAAGATTGCAGAGTATGAGATAATAGAGAGCACTCTAGATAATCAGATCCTTTTGGTATTCCAACAATTGCCTTATTATTATTATTATTATTATTATTATTATTATTATTATTATTATTATTATTATTATTATTATTATTATTAAAAAGTCTCTTGTTGAATTGATGATATTGTGAGTCTAATTTTTAAAATAAAATAACAATAAGAATTCATGGCATTTTATCCAGTGGGTGGGATTTTAGTGACGGTTCGCTGCCAAGGAAAGGAGTTTATATAATTACAAAGTTGAACCGTCTTGTCTAGCGAAAAATGAAGGAATCCGCTCGAGGCCTGTAAGACTCCATTGATGACGTCTTTTGGCTCGGCTATTTATTATTCAACCTTTATTGAGCTACCAGAGACCTCATGTGGAGTGCGTCTTGTATTAAAAAGGGCAATACAGTCTAAAAAAGACGCGAGATTGTGCAAAAGGGTAAATTGTCGACCGTGAGCTTGTAATAAGAAAAACCGAGTGCTTTATTGTAACCATAGATTAGAAGGCTAACAACATCCTTTGACACCAGCAAATGATGCCCTGTACTAAACATGGCTATTGAACTTGTACAAAGGTATAATATTTTATCCTATCAATGAAACTCTTGGTTTGAAACCTCAACACACACATAAATGTATATATATAAATATATATATATATATATAAACAAACGCATTGATGGTCAGGGTAAGGAAATGAGTTGGACTATACAGATGCGTGGGAGTAACTCTTATAACATCAAAGTTCAAATGAGTTTCTGTTGGAGAATGGTATTGGCTTGAAAGATCTACGCGAAACGTGTACGCTTCAGAGTGACACCAATGTTTTTGTAAGTCGTAGGACAGAAACCAAGACAATTCTAGGAAGGGCGACACAAAACAGATCATCAGAATAAAGCTTAGTAACATGTTCAATTCGGTTTTGGCATGTCTAATATCTGATAAGATATAACTAGACTATTGAAACAAGAAGATGTTGGAAAGTAACCACTTGATTGGTTCAGTACACTTGTTTGGGCTCCGGGTTCTTGGCAGGGCTTCGTGTGATGTGACTGGGAATATATATATATATATACAGTTTAAGAAAATGTCAATATATATATATGTATAAATATATATATATAGACTTTTTGTTTCCTTGTTTAAAAGGTAAACGTGGGATAAGTTTGTTACAGATCCACATTGTCTTGCACAGTTTAGCTAGAACGAAAGAAAGTATGGGAATTCGCTTCGGGCAAATGTCCGTAAATGTATAAAGCTCCGCAAGTTTGCAAAAATCAATGCTGTTATCTAGAATACATTGTGAATTGGGAATAACTGGGAATATACAATATCTTTTTTAGTTTCTATTCATAAGCTATGGAGAGGTGACGTGGTAATAATAGGTCTACGCAGTGAAAGCAAAAAAAAGGAGGAGGAGGGGAGACTCCAATAGCGTTCAAAGAGATGCCCCGAAAAAGAACAACAGAAATAACACAAAAATAACACAGGAATCCTAAATAATCTACGCCTTTTCAGTTGCGGTGGGGGGAACATAAGGACATGCGGCGGCCATGGCAGGCTGGTAGACACCAAATCTATAGTCCAAGTCCAACAACATTTTGAGTCCGTTTCTTGAACGAAGGGCAGCATTGTCTCTGGATTCATCGGTTGCCAGGACAGGGCCAGGAGTGTTGTGGGGAGTGCTTCCAGGGAGAGGAATAAGCTGGTGCAAGAGTTCGTACACAGTCAAAGTAACACCAAACTGAGGGGATGATCGTAAAATTCTTGCAGGTCCGCCCTTGAAGAAGGCCTTGAAGCCCTCTTCGGCGTAGATTTTACGAGCAGCATCGGTAATGCCATTGTAAGAAGTTTGGCCCTTCTTTGCCTCGACCTGGAGACGCGTCTTGATGACATCGGCAGGGGTGGTGAAGTATGCAGCAGGCATACCAGCAATAGCACCAGAAGTAAGCAACTCGGTGATGGTGAGTTTGTGGTCAGGGCCCTCCTTGAATACATCCTTCTTAAGATGGGCATAGGCAGGGAAATAAATGGCCGAGAATGGCACGTCTCTCAGCAGACAGGCACTGACACCCTTGTAGAGACCCACGATACCCAACTGCTTTACAATCCAGATGGCCGAACGACGGGGAACATCTGCCATCTTGGCCTGCTCACCCTGGATCTGAAGGCGAATCTTAACGATCTCAAGAGGGTTGGTGAACACCTAAATACAGCAATTGTAAGTATGTTTATTCTTAAAACAAACAAATAATCCTTGAATCTCACCACTTGGGAAGCACCAGCAGCAGCACCACCAATCATCTCTTGCCAGAACTTGATCTCGCCAGTCTCCTTGTTGATAAACTTTCCTCTCACAAAGTCGTTCATGGTAAGCTTGATGGCTTTCTCGGGAGCAACACCCTACCGCAAAACATTAGTCTCTCTTTCTCTTTTTAATGAAATCTAAACCAATACTTACGACCAACTGAGGACCAAGACCTCTATAAAGACCAATAGCACCCTCGTTCTTGATAACCTTCTTGAAACAGTCCAGACTGTTCTTGTAAAGAAGTTCACCTACGACCTTGGAACGCTGGTTCTGCATGCGAGTCTTGACCAGATCGATGGGATAGACAGCAGTGGCACCCACAGCACCAGCAACTGAACCCAGAGCAAATGCATAACTATTCTCTACCAAGCTCCACAAAAATCCGCTCTTCTTCTTATTCTTGTCCTTGGCATCGTGTGTATCCATAGCCTCGGGTTGGGGCTTAGCGACCTTCCAACGAGGATCGAGGATCTTGGAGAACTCTTCGAGAGTGAGCTTACCCGAGGCATTGTCAACACCAGCAAAGTGGAAAATGATGTCGGCTTCCATGGGAGTGAAGATTGTGTAGCGACTGGCCTGGGCAGCCTGGCGCAAGAAGTCAGACTTGGTGATGCTGTTCTCTGAGCTTTCCTCAATGGCACGGCGGACGACAAGTTCGACCATGTCAATGTTGCGGATAACATTGTGGAAGGCGACTACGTTGGAGAAGCTGATGTTGGTGCCTGTGCCAGCATAGAGGTTGCAGAGGGTGGGCAAATGGTCAATGACCTGGTCGGAAAGTTTGTGCTTGGCCACGTCCAGAATGATACGCTTGAAGTCCTCGGGAGCAATGTAACCTGCCTGCTTCTTGTCATAGTGCTTAAACTCCTGTCGAAGACGCTCGCCTTGGAGACCCTTGAGAAGTTGGGCAAACTCTTCATAAGCCAATTCGTGGTGACCTTCCTTGTTCCCGATATACAGCTTAAGCCAGTCACAGTCAAAATCAAAAGGAACAGTGTCCTCGGGGAGGTTTGTGGAGAGAACAGACTTGAACTGGTCAAAGGTAATCTTGCCGGTGCCATTGACATCAAAAACACGGAATGCAACTTCGTACTCGGCATCAGCTTTGCTCAGAAGATTCTGGAAGATGACAAAGTCATTAAAGGAGATGAGACCACGCTTGGACTGGTCGGCGATCTTGTAGAGAAGGCCAAACTGCTCGCGTTGAATCTTCTTAAAATCCTCCCCGGGTGCCACAGCGGCCAGAAAGTCATCCTGGGACATGTATTTACCATCTTCCTTTTGGACCGAAGCATGCTTCTGGAAGATCTTTCTGTAATAGTCGGTCATGCCGAGACTGGTCTTTTCTTCCTGGTGGGCCATGTCAGAAAAAAAGTAAAAATAAGAAAGAGAAAGAGAGAGAAAGAGAGAGAGAGAGAAGAAGAAGAAGAGAGAGAGAAGAGAGAGAGAAAGGGAGTCAAGGGAGGTGAGTCAAGATTATGAAAAAAGAAAGTCTGAGTACTTGGCTGGCTAACTGGGCTGGCTAACTGGGCTGGTTGGCTGTGCGCATGCGTTTGTGTGTATATGTTGTTTATATATATTTATACATGTTTGTGTTTAACTCCACCTTGATCAATGGCTTTCTATGGCTCTATTCTGCTTTGAGTCATTATTCGCTGTCCGATATTAAGGTTCCAATGCGTTTATTTCTATTATTTTTGTCTACTTCATTTTCCAAGTTTGTTTCTTGTGCAATGTTTAGGCCTGGCTTCGTATTTTATTTTAATTTTTACAATAACAGTCCGATCTTCCTTGCTCCCAACCCCACATCCGCCCTTTGAGATCTGTAGGCAATCGGAACGTGTCAATAGACCCGCACGTGAAGTCCCGGGACACCAGCCTATTAGAATTTATTGTGAGCAAGAAGTCATGTGATTGGACCCCGCCTGTAACCATGCACCAAGTCCCAGCCATTGTAAGAATATATATTTTTAAAGGTACTTTGGTTTCCAATTGGTGGTGCTGAGACAATCCAAACCATTCGCGTGTGTTCTTATTTTTTGCGCAACACATCACCAACCTCACCCAGAAAAAAAACCGTTTTCTGCCCGCACTCCTTCCAGCCTCTAAACATTGTTTACATTTCCACGTCGCGTTTTTTGTTCCTTTACTTTTATCCAATCAGCCATTGTCAATCGGTTGTTTCTGTGCTTTAAATTATTGCGTAGCGTACTTTGTAAAATGTCCCATCTTTTTGAATCGCCGTTTATATATATTAATTTGAGAGAGCCAATCATATTTATCTGTACGGAAGAATATTTTGTATTCGTTTTAATAAAATGGTAATTCTTTATATTTTTAGAGAACATGATGTATAATAATGTCAAGCATGTCTAAAATTCCATTCTTTTTTTTCTTACAGTAACATTTGAATAGAATATTATTTATTTAATAAGCATCTTTAATCAAACTTACCACATCCTGGGTTTTGGACAAACAATCATCGCATATTGCAATATTATCAATTTAACTTTTGTAGATCTTGATCTATAGTATCGGCTCAAAGGTTGTCTAGATTGAATCTTGGACAAATAATGGCCAATAATGAGAAACTGCTTGGTTTTTTGATATAGTAGATAGTCTATATCTCTCTAATCTAAGCCAAAATACACATTTAAATGTTTCTCTTGGATCTACACAAACAGGGCTTTTACTTGCCCAGCCTAGTGGCAATGTAGGCCGATTTGATAAAGAAGTATCCAAAGGTTTACTGTACCAAATAACCCAGCTTATCTGTTACTTACATTCAATGTAGTCCAGTTGAGAAATGAACTGGGGGTTTCAATACATGGAAAGTTGCTTTTATAAACCATATTTTATTTATTTATTCTGGTAATTCAATTCAATTAAATAAAATAATAAAAATAAAATAAACTACCAAAACGCACTCTGTCCATCAATTTACAGGCCCAACACTCTTACGGGCATCTTTTGAAGGGCTATCGAGTGTATCCGAAAAACGCTTCAAGGGTATAACCGGCTTGTCACCACTGTAACTCCCTCTGCCATTTGTTCTGAAATCTGCAAAACCCGATTGTTTCGCCCTTGCTCTTCTTTGCATAGAATTCTCATAATTCACCAGCGGCATAGTGACAGTGCTTCCAGATGCAACAGAATCTTTGGGATCATCTGCCTGCAACCCGTGTTGGTTCTCGGCTGACATCAATCGTTTCAAATTCTCCTCTACCGTACGAGATTGTTGCGAATTAAGGGCGCGAACCTTTTGAGGATCATCTGGACGCTGTATATAGACCTGTATTGTGTCCTATGTTGAGAATCCCTGGTTTCATGTCTAATATGTTAAAGTTGAAACCTACAGGTGTCTGTCGAAAAGAGTGTTTGCTTGGAAAACGTGGGAGATGAGAAGGAACATAAGAGGGCAAGTCTTGGCCAGAAGACTCTCTCCTTTCATCTGCAAAATCATCTTCGTCTTCGTCTTCAGATGGCAGAAAATGTGAGGTTTGGTCCACATTTTGGGACTTTGAACGCTCGACACGCAGCAGCCGTTTCGCAGGTTTAACTAATTCCCACAATTTCAAGGTTAGACATTTTTTTTTGGCTTCAAAATACAGCCAAATGAACAATCTCTCGTTTCTGTACCCAATGTCTTGTCTGCCTTTGTTTTTTCCAGATATTTCTCAAAGTTCTGCATAGGGAGTCCTTCGTCTTTGAGGGATTGCTCAATGTCATGATAGTTGGGTCTCATACGATTCCCAAGTTCTGCATATGTATGAGATGCATAGAGTATCCTTTCGAGATCTGTGTCACATTTACATGAGTCTATCAACAATCTTTTGTGTTTGTCTAGACTCACAGATTCCTAATATATCTGAGAGAGAGTCGAGGGCAGATCGCTGTATGGAATGGAATCCTGCTTCTTTTGCTAAAAGGGATACAACCTTGGCATTTGCTGCATTTACAAAGGTTGCTTCTGTAATATCGTCTGTATTTGTACTTCGTTTATTGTCTTGGTTGTCCTGTGTAGATTTTGTGTCTATTGTCTTCATCTTTGTTGTGTCTTGAATCGCCAACTATATTGAAAAAATAAGCGTGAATGAAAATTTATGAAAAGTCAGAATACGTTAACGCAAACGAGAGTCACATGACTTTAGAATGCTATGTAGAACAAAAGGTTAATTCTGACTTGTATTTGGCTTCTTTATTCACAGTGTAATTGCATGAATGGTCGAGTGGAGCCAATAGTTGTAATTCAAGATGACTAGAGATCCTCAATCCACAAGCAGAATACTCTTCTATAGATCTGTTTTCTGTACAAATATAGATGCGATTTATTGCTGTTATCACAAAAGAAAGAAAGAAAGAAAGAAAGAAAGGAAATGGTGAAAGACATCGACAAGATGCGAATGAGTTATAGTTTTTTTTTAAAGCGACATGATTGACGGCTGTTCTTGCAGTTTATCAGAAGCATCGTCGCCTGAAGAAGCCCTGTTCTTATTACTGGGATGAGTAAGGTTCTTTTCTGACAATGCCTGCAAGTCAACCAGCCGGTAATGCTCTTTCAATATATGAGTGCTCACAAACTGTTGAAGTTGTGCCTGTGTCAAACCAGACTCAACTGCAGCCACAACACCTCCCTTTTTATCAATCTCGTCCTGCAGCAGCACTGATGTCTTCTTCACAGCAAGACGCTGGATAAAGATATCCTGACGCTGCTGTGAAATCTGCTCCAGCTCACTTTCCAAGACTGCCTCAAGCTCATCAAAGTGGTTCATTTTAAGCTCTAGTTTCTTGACCTCCGTGTCAACCACCGCATGTACAAGTCGTCTAATTTCACGCTCCTCGATGCTTGCGAGCGACTTGGCCTTGGCCGCTGCTGATCCAAGAGCAACAGCTGCGGCCTTTTCAATTGATGTCCGTGCCTTCTTTTTGTCTCCTGCTGTATCTTCATCTTTGTCCTCGTCCGCACCCATATCAATATCACCGTCTTTGTCAAGGGTCTTTCTTTTATTCTTGTTATTGAGTTGCTCCTGGCACTCAATAGCTGCATTGGCTGCAGCTGTAGCCACCTCGGGATCGACAGCTGAAGCAAGAAAGGCCAAGATAGACATTACCGGGTTATCTGCCTGCGAAAATGGTGTGCGTTGATGCTCAATTGCTACAGAGGTTGGGAGAGAAGATCGATAGGGCTCTTCGATGGGTAATTGCAAAAAATGCATGATACATTGCTCACGAGTACGAGTGCTAACATGCTCTGCAATTGCATTCCAATCATCGTCAAACATTTCAATGGCTTCAAGTAGCAAAAGTGTTTCCTGATCAGTCCAATCGTCTTCTTGAGGGTGTTTGAATGCAGCTGGTTCAGCCTTGATAAAGTCGCTGCTAAATACAGTGGCTGGGAAACGACCTTCCTTGTAGCATATAGGGCACACATCCATGTTCTTTGTCTTTAGACTGTGGTATCTCTCCCGTCCGCACTCGGCACCACAAGTAATGCAATAAAACTGCTTTTCTTTTTCCTCTGTCACGGCATCAAACAGCTGTTGTCTCAGCTTAACATTCATGCCCAAGTCTCCTGCAATATCTCTGTCTTCATTCCCTGTGGCAGTGGGTTTAATACTTGGCTTAAAGGGCTGAAGACCTCGTGGGGTATCTGCTGTGACCCTAAAGTGGCCCGTGAATGGGGGACCCACTGCTGATGGCCATGTTGCAGGATCGCACTTGATCATTTTAATACACATTAGCTTTAAAGCAAAAAAAAACACATGGTTTACTGTTGTGCTCTTTACCTCGTAGTTGATGAGACCCCATTGCTCCAAGAATGCATGAACTCGCATAATAGCACATACATCACCAGCCAAGTGACGTCGATATGCTGTTACAGCCAAGTATTCTTTTGGATTCAGTCGATAGGTATTCACCATAAAATCACGGTAGTCCTGATAGATGTTTGGTGTTTTTGATTTGTTTCTGCCAGTGAAGAATTCTGGCAAGGATACACGCTCAATGTTGTGGATGGTGTTTACATCAAACCAAGATGCATAGGCAGGTACAGTAACTTCCATTGTCTGTTCCAAAAGATATTTTCTCGCTTCTTCTTCCATTTTTGAGCGTGCTTCTGCTGCTGCCTCTGCTGCTGATTGGGAATCTACTGCATCATGCACTTCTCCTTCTGTCTTTTCGTCTGTTGCCATTGGAAATGTTTCTGTTGGTGTATTGTCGGCAATTGACTTTGTAGATTCAATTTTTGTGTCATCCGTGTCTGGAGTGGGTTCTTTTAAATGCTGGTGGTTGCGGTCATCTTCAGCCTCATGAGTATAATCATACTCTTCACGTTTTTCATTGAATTCACTCATTAGAGGCCCAAAAAGTCTCTGAATCGGTGAGCGAAAAGCAAAAAAACTGTCATTGAACAGAGCTTTACAAACTATTTGCACCAATGGTGACGTAAAAGAGGTTCACAGATTATTATTATTATTATTCCACACAACTTTTTGCGCCATTTCAAAATTACAATGTTAAACACAGCTTTGTAGCTCAACAATAGTATGTTTCCTAGTCGATTCATCTCATGTGGCGTTTATAGATTTGCTGATCCAATGAATTCTAAAGATTTGGCTTGTGATATTTCTACAAGATAAAGAAAAACTAGAATTTCCTGTTTTATTCTAAAGAGCCACAAGTTTCTTTCTTTTTTTTTTTTTTTTTAATAAAAAATATATATATTTATATTAGTAATTCGGGAAATAAATAATGTAGTCCAGTTTTCCAAAAATAGTAAATAATTACAAACGTGCAAACAGCTTTAATCAAATATGATTATCACACAAAACGTGAAGATTTTAGAAACTCCCTAAAATTTTACCATGCAATTTACTAAAATGACAAAAATAAATCATAGTGTTCTATTGGATAATATCATCTGCACTTGAATAGGAGTATGTCTGTAGATGAAATAGTAACAGAAAATTAAAGACCTGTATATATTTTTTCTTCGAGGTGATTTGCTTTGGAAAAATGTTGTAAATTTAAAGCTTTGAGACTTTGACATCATAGTCTATTGTCTATCAATCACTAATTTTTAATAAATAATATATATATATATATATATCTAGATTGGGAACCTTGTTTTGCTTGTGTTTTTAAAGATATTGATTAGAAATTCACTCTATTATTGTGCTTGAGTTATTTAATAAAATAAAACGCTCACATAGACCCAGGGCACAATGGTGGAATTGAGATTGTAGCCTTATCAATTGGCCACCAAGATGAGCTCTATCTCTAGAGATTCTTAAAATATTGTTTGCAACTGATATTATACACATAGAAACCGCTAAATGATTGACTTGGCATGTGATTTGGTCGATTTAACTACCAGCCCTTATCCATCTTGAAAATAAAAAACACATAATTCAAATCTCTTATCCATGCCAAGAGCTTCATAAAGAGACGGTCAGTAGTATCACCATGTGAGTCTTGAATCCTGAATTAAACTGTTGAGGCAGTTGTCATGTTCTTAATCATCTATCAGACCTTTTTTCTCTCTCTCTGTCTATCTTATTTGAATACCAAATGAGAGGCTGAATAGTCTCCAATACATGCATGGCTTATTCTCATCCGACTCACCAAGAGCCAGAGTGACCAAGTCCATTACCAATCAAACACAGTCTACCTGGTGACATTTTTATTTTATTTTATTTGGAATTGGTATAGAAAGCAGCCTTTTCATTTGTCTATTTATATAATTCTAGAGGTATTTTATCTGTGATCCAGCGTCTTTACGGGTCTTGTTTTCAATAATATTCTGGCCGCTATATTTGTAGACTGTACTAGTCATGCCATCATACTAACATTTAAACATAATGATACATATTAGGATCAAGGGCTACCTGATAAAAGAAAATTGCTCAAAAATGCATACTATAATATATATATATATATATATAATGGTTTATGGATATCTAATATATCTATTTTAGTCTTTTATTTATTTATTAATCATATTATGTGTATCATTTTGTTGCAAATCGACATGAAATATAACAAGACCAATTCTGTTATTGATTTGGGCACTTTTTGCCCAAAAACTGTAGCCGGTTTTTTGGGGGCCAAATGATCAATCTTTTCGACTATTCGACAAGTGTCTCTTGATATATATATATATATATATATATATATATATAAAGGTACCAGAATAACTAAAACTTGCAAGGATAACCATATTTGATTTATTCCGGTATCCGTGCGGACCGGACACTAGAAACACAAGGCATCGAGGCATATTTTCATTGGTTCTGCTCACTAGAGTGTCACAAAGGAAAGAAATATATGTGTGTCTGTTAAATCGGTTAATCAAAAGGGCCAAAATAAATCTTCGAATCTTGCAAGTTACCTTTTTTTTTTTTTTTAAAAAAAAAAAAAAGAGTGCCTGAAAATGCAAACCAAAAATAAAGAAACAATTTCAAGCTGCACTATGGGGGCTGTTTTGGCAGAGTTTTGGTAGAGTTTTGGCTACAATTCCCTTTGGATCTTTTTTAGCTGTAGATATCAAGTAACATTTGTTTGCCTGATTGTTAATACAAACCAACAAAAAGGCAAGAGGATCTTCAAGAATATTACAACATGTGCACGCTTCTAACGCATAAGAGATGTGAAGAGGGTACATGCATGATTGTTTGTTCAAGAGGGATTGATGCCACTCTATTTCCAAGGTAGGTAAAGAATAATCGGCTTGGCCATGCAACATGAAGATCAAGTCTATATGTTATTTGATAGCTTGGGAAAAACATGCTCCAAGACACTCGAGACAATTGTTTCTTCTTCTTCTTCTGGGGTGCCCTTTAAGATCATGGCGACCTAGAGAGAATAGAATAACTTGAGAGTATATTCTGTTTGGATTTCGACCCATTGGAAAATAGACCGCCTGTAATAAATTATCCAGGTTGCATCATGTAGCACAGATAGAGAGGCTCTCGAAATACATATTCAGTTGAGCGCGTCAATATAGTCTCGCCACTTGTTTAGTATTCCATACACACACATATATATCTATAGGATATTAATAACCTTTTTTTATTTTTATATTCATCACTGAAAATTCAGATCTTAATTACAAACCTGAGCTGTCAATATCTTGAACTGACAAGGAGAAAACTGCAGAGTATGAATATTAATAAAAATAGTCAGGTCACTGATTGTATAAAAAGGGATACTTTTATATTCTTTGTATTTATTCTAAAAATAATACTCTTTATTGAGATTCTTGCACAAACATGATTGAGATTTGTATAATGATTTTTGCGGTTGAAGAAATCACCCACAGGAGGATATCGGACAAAGGGTATTTGAAATTATGTGCTTCGCGTGGCACAAGGATCTTTCGGCTGTTGTGTGCCCCGGACTTGTCTAAGAATAGATATATCTCGTAGCAATGCTTCTGTGTGAATGTGTATAGAAATGTGCAAAGAGCTCTTGTTATTATTATTTGTTTGTTAAAAGCAAGAAAAGAAACGAATTCTTCAGGGCAATGGATCCAGAGATTAAATATGAATTGCGAATCAAAATAATAATAATTAGAAAACTGCCACAGACACAAATAAAAACCATATAAGAATTAAATCTGTATAAAATCCAGTACAATACAATTATAGAAATAAATATTTTATTTTTATTTATTTTTTGTGTATAATATAAAAACTAACTTTCTGGCTTCACCTTTCTCTCTTTTTTCTTCTTCTCGTCATACTTTAATCCATTCAAATCTCAATCAAAGCCTTTTGCTTCTTTATTTTCATACAATATTTGTACAAGCGCGTGTTTGTATAAATCCATTGAACAATTATCGATCTCTTTAACCGCCAATCTCAAATCCAACAATCATCGACATGTTCCAGTTCCTAGTCGATTGGAAACGAAAGAGTCACCCTGGCCATCGTACTGTCTCGGAAAACATCCCAGACTTTCCCCAGACCGATATCACTCGAATGCCGTCCATCAATTCCATAACATCATCACCGTCAAGTTACAGCATCGACTGGCAATCTGATAAACGAACCTGGTCCTTTAAAGACGACTATGTTTCCTTTCCAAGTCTCGAGCCAGAAGCAGTTCCCTGTTCATCTTAATACATCATATCAACCTAGCCATCTAATTGCATTCATATCCTTCTTGTATATCTTTCACTTCATCATTTTGCACCAAACCCTTTCCGATCATTCTTATTAACCATTCCCTCATTTATTCATCGTAAATGGCTCTAATTATATGCCCTTGTATATGTTTTCATACTCTTGTTATGCTTCATTTATGTATCCCTCGCCCCTCTTTCTTGTTATGTACATTCACCCTTGCCTTTTTGTTCAAAGATTTTGTAATAAATGAACAGCAGAGATCAATATATAGTATTCTATTTTCTTGATCTACTATAAATATCCAACCAAAAATTCTGTGTGTATTTTTTATTGATCTATCAATAATATTAATATTTATCAGGGAGAACCACTTTCTGAATATCCAATTATTTAAACCATAAATAATTAACAGTCGGTTTGCTTATACTTATTCTTTTTCATTATTTTTGTTTTTGGGGGATGACCTTGTCCGAAAGCCGATTTAAAGAGTTGTAGCAAGATGTACGACCATGACATGCACTGTAGAACCAAATGACTTGTCAGGGTACACTGACCCATCATCAGCACCTAGAAACATTTGTCGATTGTTTTCTTTTTTGTATTTGACCCCATACTTTGATTGCTTGTTATGGCCGAAGTTTAAGTGAGCAAGCACACACACACTCTCTCTTTTTATTATTATTATTATATAAAGTCTTTAAAATCTTGATAACTTACATGATAATTGAAACATGGATATTGGATTTCATAAAGTTGAATAGTATCTAGAAATACAATATTAATCCTTTTTGAGCAAATGTTCGAGACTCTTTGGAGTAAAGTCATCTTATAGCCTAGTAATATGCTTATAATACATTTATTAGCTTTCCTAGGCACACCAAATATATGATTCCTGCCTTGGTTTTCGAAAAGGGGTGGTTATTAGAGCCTGACTTTTATACAGCTCATATTATAGATAACGCACCATTAGAGATACCAAGACCTCTTGACCTATTTATTTGCCTCGAGTGTAACTCTTTAGATCATACTTTATGCTTATTGACAATGTATTAAAACGTCTTTATATATATATATAATAATGTCCATAGTCTTTATGAGATGTATGGCTACGTCTAGTCAATTAAAGGAATCGTATTCTATTTATTATATTGATATAATATATATACACTCTATCGGGTCACACCCATATGTATTTATTATTATTTGCTGTTCGTATTCCACACAAAGCCTTGTCTGTCCATGTGATGGAGATAAGCACAGACAACATCTTGAATGGTTTGAAGAATATAAAGGCTTTATTTCGAACATTTTCTTTGTAAATGCAAGTGTTTTAAAATGCACAAAAGATTAAATTATATCATACAACCATAAATGATAACAGTTTGGTCTATTGAGCAGAGAAGGTGAGAATGGTAGAATGCAAAGTCTACTGGATCATTTGGTCAGAAATTTGTGATCCACAACATTTTACCGCAAGGAAAAAAAACAAATTGAAACATTGTACCTTTTGAACGAATATTTTGGCTTGTTTATAGTACATCTATATGGAGGTCTGGATAATACAGCCCCTTTGATACCTTGTTAACCCAAACAATACATGTATAATAATATTATTATTTAAAAAAAAATACGTTTTGTTTATTCAGAGTATCACAGAATACAAACCAGAATGTTCATAAAAAACTAGATCCAACTGTTGTACCTTTCTCAGGGCAGAATTTCTACCAAAAATGTAATCATTTCGGCAATATCACCCAAAATTAATCGTCAACAGCAGATCTCTCTTGCGTGTTTCAAACACTCCTTTAACCATGTAATATATATATATATGTGTGTGTGTATTTGGAACGTTTTTTTTATCGGTAAAAGATACTTTATTTTCCGTTATTATTTCTTGTATTTTGTTTTTGCATATCAAATGCATTATACTAACAGAAACAGATTAATAATATGCAAAACATAATGCATGTCATCTTGGCTTTGTATTTATACATCTATTATAGTTACAATTTTGGTACATGAAATAGATTCAATATAAAAAATACATGGATTATTTGTCATGGTATTCCTCCTTTAGATTCTTTAATAACATACACAAAAAGAGGAGAAAAATCTCTGACAGTTATTGTAAACAAGATTGGAAACAAGGGATTCTTTAGTGTATATATATATATTTAGTCAAAGGCTCGGAATATTCTAGAAATTGGGACCTATGGACTATTGACATATAATACCTTGGTATTTTGTCTTGATATCATAAGGATAGATGAAACATAAAGTACTTGTTATTTTATTAGTGCAACAATGGGACCATCTTAAATATTCAAAAAGATCTAAAAAGAACCTTGTATCTTACAATCGGTTCTTCATTAAACTTGGGTTTTTAATATGTACAAAGTTGTCCCCGTTAAATTCAATCTATAGCAAAATCAGAAATGAACCTATAAGCGTTTATGTCGGACACTTGAATTCCAAGTAATAATAATAATAATTAAAAAACACTTGTAATTTTTGTCAAGAGAATATTCTCGGACAAAATCTGGGTACAATTTTTTATATACAAAATAAAAAGGTACATTTTGGAAATGCTAGGGCCCTTTTTGATAGTTTGATTGGATATTTCTGCCTGTAAGCGGCGGGGGGTTTTTTTTTTGGCTGGCGATGTGTGGGGATTATAAGAGGGGATTTCTGGGGTTCACGGCAACCCCTTTCTATTGGGCTGTTTTGCCGGAAGATAATCATAAACCTTTTTCTTGGAGAATTTTAAAGGTCATTAAATTCTCCATTTGGCAACGTATAGGATTCTTCCTACTGGTGAACAAAATGTGCCTTGAGGCTCTGTTACTAAACTTGGCCGTCCCAGCACCATCATACAATGGACTTTGGAAAATCAGACTTTGAAAAAAAAAGCCTAGTGGTCCCTGGCTTTCAATGAAAGCTGTAGGAATCAATATAAATACATGGGAATAATCACCTGTCCTTTCTGCCTTGATCCTCTTACAGCCCCTTTGCAATGTCTCCTCTTAGCTACAACCCTTCCACATTCGAAATCCCCACCAAGGACACCATCAACCACGGTGTCTTGTTGAACAAGAAGGATGACCTCAAGATTGTCGAGATCCCTGTGCCTATCCCTGAGGAAGGCGAGGTCCAGATCCAGGTCAAGGCAACTGGTATCTGTGGTTCAGATATCCACCTGTGGAAGTATGGAGAGATCGGTATCTTCCCTGTCACCACACCCCAGCTGCTTGGTCATGAAAGTGCTGGCGTGGTCACTGCAGTCGGCAAGGGTGTTGACACCTTGAAGGTCGGAGATCGCGTTGCCGTCGAAGCGTAAGTCTATTTAACCTTTTTTTTATACCGAGTATCTCACATGGCGTGTGTAGTGGCATTCCTTGCTCAAAGTGTGATCAGTGCATGAGCGGCAGATACCATCTCTGTCCCACGGTCGTCTTCAAATCCACTCCTCCTCACCATGGCCAGTTGGCAAAGTACATCACCCACCCCGCCCGCTGGTTGTACAAGTAAGTCTCTCAAGACATTCAAATAGTATCGGGATCACCAGCGAGGTCTTGAGATCGCTAACCCGGGTGTATCAGGATTCCTGAAAATGTTACCTATGAGCAAGGTGCTCTGTTGGAGCCTCTGTCTGTCGCCATTTCAGCCATTGAACGCGTTGGTGTCAAATTCGGCCGGTCCTTGTTGATCACTGGTGCTGGTCCTATCGGCCTGATTGTGCTTGCTGTAGCAAAGGCTACTGGTATCAGCCCCATCATGATCACAGACGTGCAGCCCTCCCGTCTCGAGTATGCCAAGAAGATGGGTGCTGATTTCGTCTACCAGGTTGATCCCAAGCGCAAGGATGTGGAGATTGCTAGAGAAATTCGGGATATCTTTGGTGGTGAGGGTGCCGAGTACTCATTAGAGTGCACTGGTGTAGAGTCTTCTTTCCGTACTGCCATCATGGCTACCAGAGATGCTGGTGTGTGCTGTCTTGTTGGTGTCGGAAAGAACGATCAGCTCTTGCCTGTCAACAACTTTGCCATGCGCGAAGTCGATATCCGTGGTCTCTTTAGGTAGGTGCAGTGGCTGGTCAAACAGCAGAATCTGATCAGAATCCCAATACCAATCCCAATCCCAATAGATATCATCATACTTACCCTCGTGCCATTGCCCTGATGGCAAGTGGTAATCTGAAGATCGACCATCTGATTACCCACAGGTAAAGCACCAACAATCTATACAGTCCATTATTCTTCTAACCCTGCTCTTAAGATTTGACTTTAAGGATGCCCTCAAGGCCTTTGACACCACCGCCGACTACTCTACCGGCGCAATCAAGGTCCAGATCCTCAACTAGACTATAATTAATTATTGACAAAGATTTCTCTTTCAATTCACTCTACACTTTCATACCGCATTTATTATGTTTATCTAAAAAATAAAATAAAATAAAATAAAAAAATACCATCTTTCTGCAGAATTGATCTCGTTTGCTTTAAACATATAGTATTGCATTATTGTACAATGCTTGTATATTTACTTGGAATGTCTATCTATATTGGTAAATTATCTGAATTTATAGGAATGTCCCCAAATGTTGGTGGGGATCCCACAAGTGTGGTTGACAGTAATCCATCCCCATTAGCCGTCGCAGTTGATCTGGCACGAAACAAGGATGTGGGTGGAAGTTTGTTTGGGTAGCCAGAACCCGAGGATACGAGATCAATTGCAGGCACCGTACTTGATGTCCTGCTCTCTTCTTCTTCAGCGCTCAATTCTTCATCGTGTGGAGCCAATGTTCTGGGGTTATAGTCATCTTCGTCGGATGACTTTTGGTTTTCTACGGGTGTTAGGCCTAGCATCTCCAGCACTTCGCTCACTTCAACTGCCACATTGGCATCCAGATCAGAATAGGTACGACAGAGTGGACATGAGAATCCGGGGGGGTTCTGATTCAAGATGGGTCTGATACATCGATAATGATATATATGAGAGCATGGAGTAATAAATAGGGCTTGGAATGGTGCTATTGCATACATGCAGATACAGCACTCTTGAATCTCTTGCTCGAATGCCTTTTCCTGGGGTGTTGATGGCTGCTTATCTGGACAGACGGTCTTTGGACGACTGTATTCAGAGTCTGAGAGATCTCCAAAATCCTTTGGCTGTCCATTCGAGAGGTCTGCGCTTTCTTGGACCAACATGCTGGCTCCTGGACCTATTAGCCGCTGCTGTAGGTGCTGGAATGCCGTTCGGCTGAATTGATTGGCGCGAGATTGCCATTCTCGGTTGACTTCCAAACGCATCTTCACTGCTCGGTACATCGACTCAGTGCCGCCCTTGTAGTCGACGCCTAGCTGGATTATATCACCGTCTTTCATTTCATGGGCACCACCAGCTGAAGTAGAAGGAGAGCTGAGGCGTATACGATTCAGAAATGTGCCACTAGATGACCCTGCATCTCTAATGAAAACCTAGTACATATATATATATTACATTTGTACATGTATAATTTTTTTAGACTTGGTCTGCAGTGTCCCAACACTTGTTTTCTACTCCTATTTATTTATAAACAAAGCTCAATTGTTTGCTGATGTTGTTACCTTTCCATCTTCTACCCATAGTTCAGCATGGCATCGACTGACTACCTTGCTTTTAAAGGACACCTTTTCAGAGGCTGGTGTTTTCTCACTGTAGCGCCCCAGTCGTATGATGTTGCCTGGGTGCAAGGTACGTTCGATCACGTCAAATACAAACGATCGGCTGGTTAGGCCAAGATCAGGAATTAGTCTGATGTGAGAGGCTGTGCATGTCTCTGGACAGTGCGGCCGGCAGTCTGGTGGGTTTTGTGGTATTGAAGTAATTACTTCCTGTCTTGTAGTATCGTTGATTTGTTCAGAGGTGTGGCGATGATGGCGTCGCAGGCTATCCAATCCACGGCTCAATAGCCCAGAGGCAGGTTGTAGGATAGGAGCACCTGTCGATAAACTTCTGCGACGTCCGGATGGCATGGCTCTATAAAGTGCATCAACGAGCTGCAGTAGTAATAGTAAGAGAAAGAGAAAAGAAAATGCTAGAGGGGAAAGATGGGTTGGTTTTAAAACAAATGAGCATTTATATATAAGTATATATATATATAAGTGTATATATATATGTATATGTATATATACTTTTTATAAAGTGAGAAGCCTCCTTATTCCATCAAGAAGAAATATAAACAGTGCCTTTATTATTTACATGTGCCTACGCACATACGCTTCATGTCACCCTCTGTGACAAGGCTTTAAGGTTCATTCTCGCCTTTCCTATCAAACACTTCATTGAGATCTCGGCCATCAATTTATGTGTATATAAATTAGAAGCCTAAAGAAGTTCTCTGGTCAGTTATAATCCACCAAAGATGGCCCCCAATGTACTTGCCATATTTATTCTTTGTCTCACGCTTGGTCCTTCTGTTCTCTGCATACTGTTCAGACAGCTTCTCTTGCATCTCAACGGCCTGAGCAGCCAATGCCATGATGTTGTTTCTCTTCTTTTGTGCTGTGGTTGCTGTAATCTAATAGAATATAAACCTCTTAGTACCCTGGATCCAATTCTTGCTGGTCCACAAGACTTACAGCAGGACCATCATTATTAAACTTTGGAGTAGAGGCAAGTGCAGCCAGTCGCCATTCCTCTGTGGGAAGCATGTCTGCCTGGTTGATCGTCTTGAACTGGATCCCAGAGTCTTGGCCCTTGAACCTCTTGCCTGCCAATCGTCCAAGCTGTTCAATGCAACCCCAATATAAGTATTTCCATTATCCACAATCCATTATCCACAATCAACAATCCAGCTTTCATGAGCTTTTTGGCTCAGGATCTTACCTCATCAGGGTCAACATCGTCGTCATTCGAGCCAACACTTGCTCCATGACCACCCACGACAGCATTATATGACTGATCGTATTGGTTGCCCTCCGAGTAATGCTGCTGGTAGTAGGCCGAGGGATCGGTTCCATAAGCATACATGGCATTTGGGTCATATGTATATGCATATGCATCCACCGCCGTTGCCGTTACCGCTTCCACCTTGGGGTCCAGGTCTGTCTTTGTTTCTGACGCGGACTCTTTAGCCTCTGTATGCGCAACCACTGGCTTCTTTGGAGTGGGAAGAGTATAGGCAGGTATCTTTGAGACTTCTGGACCTAGACACAATTGAACGTCATTCAGCAAGCGTACTCTTTCAAATGTCTCTTTTGTACCTAATGGGAAAAAGGATCCCGTGTGCTTTATCTCTTCCTCTTCCTCTTCTTCATCAGGTGCTGCATTCACCTTTGGAATGCTCTTTAGCAATCTTTCTGCATCCGCCTTTTCTTTGGCTGCCTTTTCTTTAGCTGCCTTTTCTTGAGCTGCCTTTTGCTTTCGTGCCAATGCAAGTGGCATGAGTGATGCATCTGTAGTCTTTTTTGTGACGGGCACAATAGACTTGAACAAGGCTGTGTTTTTGGGTGCAGGAAGTAGATCTGCAAAGTCAACTGTACCCGAGGTTTTTAATCTTTTCGATCTCTTGTTTGATTCTTCATCCTCTTCCAGATCCTTTTTATTTACAGGCACTTCGACATAAAACACTGGCTTTTCTGCGGCTGTTTGCTTGGGATCTGGCAGCAAGGATGCAAACGAGGAAGTGGTTGGTTTCTTCTTGGGTAGAGGCAGTAGGGATGCAAATGAAGATGTCTTTTTTGGAACAACTGTGGTTTCCACATCGGATTCTTCAGAATCAGAACTTCCATAATCTGCAACGAGTGACATGATGGACAAAGAGAGCAACCAACTCTGCGTGACAGTCTCTATACATCTATTAAAACTCAGTTGTCTTGTTCTTGTCCGCGTTCGTGTGCAAAGCGGGAAGGAACTACTTCATCTCGCTCTACCATTACCATCTTTTCTTATGGCTTCCGCAGGTAAGCTGCAGTAGCTGTATACTGATCGTCTCTGTACAGAATTATTGACCCGAATCCCCCCCTTTGATTCGCACTTTCATTATAGTCTTTATATTGGACCTCAAGGGCAAGGTGCTGATATCTCGCAACTACCGTGGTGATATTCCCATGAGCGCTGTCGAGAAATTCATGCCCCTGGTGAGATTCACAAATCGCTTCTTTTATTTTTCCTTTTTTTTATTCAATCTTTCGGGCTTCATTCTTGGGTGAGCTTTGTAGATTTCAGAAGCAGAAGATGAACAAGTGCCCTTGCCTTGTTTTACACACGAGGGAATCAACTATCTCTACCTGAAGCACAGCAACCTTTACTGTAACTATCTCCTCTGGACATGAAAACAGCACAACTCAAATGCTCTCCTAGTGCTTGCACTGACGAGAAAGAATACCAATGCCGCGGCTATCATGCTCTATCTCCACAAACTTACCCAGGTGTTTGCAGAATACTTTAAAGAATTAGAAGAGGAGTCTATCAGAGACAACTTTGTCATTGTTTACGAACTACTGGACGAAATGATGGATTTTGGCTACCCCCAGACCACCGAGACAAAGATTCTACAAGAGTAAGTAATAATAATAATAGTTTTGGATTGTGATCAGGACTAACTTTTAGGTAAACAAAAAAAAAGGTATATCACTCAAGATGCCTACAAATTAGAGGTCCAGGTTCGACCTCCTATGGCAGTTACAAATGCAGTGTCCTGGCGTTCAGAGGGTATCAAGTACAAGAAGAATGAGGTGTTTTTGGATGTTATCGAGAGTGTCAATTTGTTGGTAAATGCAAATGGCAATGTGTTGAGAAGTGAGGTTCTCGGTGCTGTGAAGATGAGATGTTATTTGTCAGGCATGCCCGAACTTCGTTTGGGCTTGAATGACAAGGTGATGTTTGAGGCAACAGGAAGAGGTAAGATATAAAGACAGGTGTGCTGTCTTGCAAAGACAACTAAACGTCAAGAGTAAATGTTGTCAGCCAACACATCGGCCAAGGCTATTGAGATGGAAGACGTCAAATTCCATCAGTGCGTTCGACTTTCTCGGTTTGAAAACGACCGCACCATCAGCTTTATTCCTCCAGATGGCGATTTTGAATTGATGAGCTACAGATTGCAGACAAGCGTGAAGCCCTTGATCTGGGTAGAGGCTGTTGTGGAGACTTATTCTGGATCGCGTGTGGAATACTTGGTCAAAGCAAGGGCCCAGTTCAAGCGCAAGAGCACAGCCAATAATGTGGAGATTGAGGTGCCTGTAGCTGATGATGCAGATACACCCAAGTTCAAGGTAGACCTTGATTATATGACGTAAATTAAGCATACTGAATAATTGTTCTGGTTGTCTTAGTGCAGCAGCGGGTCTGTGACCTACAAGCCTGAACGCTCTTGCTTGGTTTGGAAACTCAAACAGTTCCAGGGTGGAAAAGAGTTTATCATGCGTGCTCACTTTGGATTGCCTTCTGTCCAGGCTGGTAAGATATTAAATAAATCACAAGAAAGCACACTCTGATAACCATCATCATTTATTATTTATTATTATTAAGCCGAAGAGACTGAAAAGAAGCCCCCGATCAACATCAAGTTTGAGATTCCTTACTTTACTGTCTCTGGAATCCAA
Organism: Phycomyces nitens; assembly: GCA_022702545.1. Taxonomy (NCBI): domain Eukaryota; kingdom Fungi; phylum Mucoromycota; class Mucoromycetes; order Mucorales; family Phycomycetaceae; genus Phycomyces; species Phycomyces nitens. The sequence goes on from JAHRBC010000001.1 coordinate 2,598,339, forward strand.
GTACGATACCTCAAGATCGTGGAGAAGAGTGGATACCAAGCACTTCCATGGGTGCGCTACATTACTCAGAATGGAGGTAAGAAACAAACGCGCGCTGGGTTGATACTGAGTATCGTGGCTGCATAATAGACTATCAGATGAGAATGCCCGAGACCATCAAGGCGAACAAGCAAAGCACGTCTTCCTACTGATTAGCCAAAAGATATAAAGGAAACTCCTTTTTTTATTTTATTTTATATGATAGAATTGAATGGACAATGTGTAATAAACAAAGCTCCATGAATAAAGTTGATTCTAGCTTAAAGGCTGGTGTGTGTGTGTGTGTGTTTCCCTGGTAATAAATAATTCAAAAAGAAAGTAAAACCACATTACCTATCGACAAGAAGTCTGTCTGGAATACAAATCCAACAAATGATTAAAGAATTTAAAGAGGATCCCATTGGACTATCAGCAAAATGACAAGGGTTTTCGATAATGGGGTTTTACTTTCCAATTATATGGATTCACCTTGACCCTTGTCTATCGTGATATACAACATGCGTTTTGGATTTTCTCAAACAATCCATAAAATAAACAAGATATAAAAAGGCCATCCAGAATGAACTTTCTGATCATCATCATCGTCTTCTTCTTTCTCTTCTCATCAAGCCCAATGTCTGACAAGATTTCTATTGCTCGCCTTTATATTGACCGCAAAATTCCCCGGGCTATCCGCGTCATTACCCTTGAGTCCGGTCAACCCGACAACCAGGTTAAAGAGACAAGAAATATCTGGCTGTACCTCTTTGTCGCCTTTAACATAAGCATCATTATCGCCTTTCAAGTTGTCATGAAACAAAGCAATGTCCAAGAACCCGACTCTACCAGAATGTTTAATATCATGGAAGACATTGTCTTTTAATTGATCTTTATATCTTGTAAAGACATTTGTACATATATTTCCAATAGCCATCATCGACCTTTTTTTTAAAATAATAATAATAATAAAAAAGAGCCAGACTTAAATTGAGAGTCTTTAATGCATGCATGGCACATTTATTTGAACTTGGACTTTTATTGCCAATGATTTTCCAATAGTATTCCAGTATTCCAGTGATCCAAACACTGATAAATCACAACCTCAAATATGCTCTTAAATACAAGAGCTTCTTGATAGCTGAATCTTGCCATAATGACAATTCCTTCATGTAGATTAAACCAAGAAATGTAGTAGTAGTTTCTTTTTTCTGTAAAAAGAAAGTACGCATTGAATACGTTGCATGTGACTCGTTGGACTCGTGACCTGTCCTTTGTCTCTTTGCATTTGCATGCAAAAGGGGTTTTCTTTTTCTTTTTTCTCTCTCTCTTGTCCAAGCTCATGAGACGTCGTCGGCCGCGTATCGTCCAGTGAACCTCATTTATCTACCACTTTTATATATTTCTATTCGCCATGAACCCCACAGCACAAGAAGCACCTCCATTGCCTTGGCCCAGTAAAAAGGGAGCACCAACCACCACAACTTCAGCAGAAGTAGTCAATAGTACAATCACAGCCAGCGACCTGCCTCAACCCCAGAACTCCAATCATATCAGCACTGCTCCCTTTAAAGACAAACTCTTGACAAACTCGTCGTATCTGGCAGCTGAAATTCCTCTTAAACTTGGCCACTTTATGTCAAACCTATGGACGTCTGGGTCAGAACTGTCGAGCTCACTCTTTCTCCAGAGAGATGCCTCTAGTTCTGGCAAGCTACCGTCTTCTCTCTGGCTGATTGGACAGAGATATGAGCTGCCAGACAACCATATCGATGTCCAGGAAAATATGATGGATGCTCAGACCCAAGACATGCAGATAAAGCAATTTGAGATGTGCGATAGTGATCAAACGGAACCCAAAACCAGATCATCGCCGCAGTTCTCCATGTCGTTGCTATGGCCGCCTGACTTCTATGCCGATTTCACATCCCGCCTCTGGATGACCTACAGACACAACTATCCACCCATACGACCCTCAAATCATACTACTGACATTGGCTGGGGATGTATGCTGAGGAGTGGCCAGAGCCTGTTGGCAAATGCACTGATGATACACATGCTAGGAAGAGGTATGCTGGTCACCACAGACCATCCCACAAAATATCCTACTAACCAATTGGTCTAGATTGGAGGCGCACAGGCCCCGAAGATCCATCATGGAAGGAGTATAGAAAGGTATTCTGGCATGTCAAGAGTACCCAATCCTAACTTCTTTCCAAGATCGTACACTGGTTCCTGGACGAATTATCTCCACGGGCCCCATTCTCTATCCACCGCATTGCTCTTCTTGGGAAACAGCTAGGAAAGAACATTGGCGAATGGTTTGGGCCAAGTACGATTAGCCAAGTTATCCAGTAAGGCTTGTATTGTTGATAATCAATTTTTTTTAAACAAACCCCCTCATTCTATCAGAGCACTAGTGTCCGATTTCCCTCCGGCTGCCATGGCAGTGTGTATAGCTACTGATGGTGTAATTTATCATGAAGACGTCCGTGATGTGGCCACGGGAAAGAAACCGCGAGGTGAATTTGGCTACCTATCCTCAAGGCTCCATGATCTCCATGAAGATCACGGAAGAGCAGAGGCAATGGCCATTTACAACCGATACAACCCACCAAGCATACCATCACACGTATCAGAAGGTGTATTTAAACCAGTCTTGCTTTTGGTTGCCCTTCGGCTAGGCATAGAAAGTCTTCATCCCACATACCATGCCGCTCTAAAGGTAGGTACCATTTACATTGTCCATCGAGATCCCAATTGACTCTCTCTATATATAAAAAAGGCCTGCTTTGAACTTCCTTGTTTTGTTGGCATTGCTGGGTAAGTCTAGACAGCCTACGAGGTCCATATTAACGTTCCTATAGAGGTCGCCCAAATTCATCTTTATATTTCATCGGTCTTCAGGGAGATGAGCTCATCTATCTAGACCCCCATTTCTCACGTCCGGCCCTTGAGACCAAGAATGTGTCAGAGTATTCAGAAAAGGTAGCCAAATTTAACACGCCTTACTGGAGGCTAAAAAGTATATTGCTTTGTAGGACTTGAGCACATACCATTGTGCCATTCCACGCAAAATACACATCTCACAGGTAGATCCCTCGATGCTCTTGGGATTCTATTGTCAAACCCAAGAGGATTTCGACATCTTTTGTAGCCAGATATCAGAGGTAAAATGGACTTTCATTGCAAATAAGATGGATAGATATTCATGTCCATCTTAGATCTCAAAACATTGTACACCAATCTTTACAATCGAGCAACGAGCACCCGAATATGACGAGGATGTACGGAGTGAGAATGACTTTGGTATTGTAAGCGATGAAGAAGAAGAAGAAGAAGAGAAAGAGAAAGATGATGATGATGAAATGAGACTAGAAGATGAAGACACGCCATTCAATGTTGTGTAGTAAATCTCGGGCAATCTATTCTTTTTTTTTTCTTTTTTTTTCTTTGCATATTCCCTTTATATAAATATATATATCCCTCTTCCTCTCTCCATCTCCATCTCCATCTTGCCCCACAATCAGATCATTTTTCCTTTGTTTGGTTTGGTAGATAGAATGTGCCAGATTGGATTACATGATAAATCAAGGAACAAAGGGTGGTGAAGCCAAGTGCTCTGCCAGCTGCTTCTTCTTGCTGTCCAAGACTGCCATTTCACGCTTCAAAATAGCTTCTTGTTCTTCCTTAACGTATTGCAGTCCTGGCAAGTCTTGTAATACTCGTCGACCGTTCTCAAAACGGTCATCCAGTTGGGCTACTGCCTTTCCAATCTCATCTTGATGAGATCCTGCCAAGATAAGATTGATGATGTCGCTGAATTCAGGCAGATAGGAAAAATCACTTTTTCTAAACACGGTGGGCAATGTAGAATCGAGATTGGCGTCTCTTTCAGTAGATTGTGAATTGATCTGGTGTAAAGGTGAGGCCCTTGTGGATGATGACCCAGGTGAGGTGTTCATGTTGGAGTGTTTGGTCAAGGAAGCTCTTTTGCGTATTTTGTATACAGTCACATAAAGAGTATTGGCTATTCTTTTGAAACACCTCTTAGGAAAATAAGAACTCCAAAAAAAAAAATAGAGCATTATTTTATGGCAATTTTGAAACAGGCCATCATGATACATGTCCCCTTGGCTAATATGACAGACCAGTTCTCTGTCTTTTTGTCGATTTTAGACAGGATGAATAGACCTTTTGGAAGCAGTAAACTCCACAAGGTTCCATGTATTTGATATCAACCAAATGCAACTCAGCTCAGAGTGGGTTTGTAAGCTTGATTCACATGGAGTTGACAAACGTATTAAGAGAGATCAGGAAACTCTTTAAAGAGGAATCCAAGCCAATCAATGAACAACTCTGGTGTATTATTGCTGTATGTGCCTGAAATAAACTTTGGGCAATTGCTGATTAGATTATCTGTTTGGATGCAAACCATGATTAGGCAGTTGTCATTAGTGCACTTAATCATCCCAAGGATCTTGCCGAGGTATATAACCTGGTCTCAAGTTCTGCTGATGAGCTAGAAATAAGTTTGGAAAATAAACAAGCCGAGATGGCCAAGGTGGTATTGCGTCTTCGAGAAGCCATTCTAAAGAGCTTTATTGTCACTGGATTCCCAAAGGTAAGTCCTGGTTGGCGACCAAGCAATCTAGTATTAACAACGCGTAGGCTATCAATACCCTCCAAAGTCTCCATGATTCCACACCCGAGGCCATCAGGAAGCTGATCCAGACTACACCTTTACGGTAAATTGACTTGCTGGGAGGCATTAAAGAATGATCACCAGGATTCTAATCCAACCCATGTGGTTTAGTTTGGAAAACACCTGGGAAGAGGTCTCTGAACAGAGAAAGAAAGGCAGGGCTTTGTTCACAAAGATCTATGAGCGCCACACTGACCTTATCCTCAATCATATGGGTTCCTCTTACCCTGATTTGGCCCAGGCTGCGCTTCATCAGCTGTATGGCTCCATACTATCCGAGATAAAGGTTATTGGGGCAAAGGAGACCAGTCTGATCATGGTCGCATGTCTCTTGTGCGATGACCTGCCTGCTCAATTGAAAGGGCATCGTTATGGAGCATTGAACAATGGGGCTACTCGGGATGAACTTGGGCTAGTTGAGTCTGCTGCCAAGTTGCTCTGTGACCATTACTCCCAGGCTACATCCTTACCTAGATTGTAAGGCCTTTGGTGTTACATGTCAGCATAGAAACAAATATTAAATAAATAAATAAACAAAATGAATGCAATTCATTATTATACTGAAATGCAAGATAATGAATATACCTCTTGTACAAAAATCAACCTTGTGTTTTGTTCATTTATCCATGTTGAAATATAGTAAAATGTACATCAAACCAATATTTTGTAATACACAAGACCCTGGGCTTTGACATTGTACAAAAAATGCAAGACAGCCTCCAGACAAATCACAGGAGGTCAATATAGCCTATCAACCAAAAAAATAAAAAACACGCACACACTATGAAATGTCGGGGTCCAGCGCCCTCTGAATGAAACAGCCTCTCTTTATTTTTTTAGCCCCTTTCTCAAACACGCTTTGTCTGATCTTCTTCTTTAATCATTATGGCCGAACAATTGGACCCTAAAAATATATCTTTAATGGCAGTTGATGGCCAGACTTCTGACGGTCAGCATGAAGAGCATGAACTGTTGAATTCTACCCAACTAGAGTCCACAACTCGACTCACAAAAGCAATGGAAGATCTGTCGGTTGACTATCAACACCCCCAAGACAGTCAGGTAAGATTGCCAGCTGTGCAGAGACCAACTATACTAAATACGGCATTGTAGGATTCTTCATTGGAGATCACCTCGGCCTATGACAATGATGACTGGGAGCAACAAGAGCAGTATTTGCTAGACGATCAAGGCCAGCCAGCCACAAGCCGGTCCCCTTCGCCCATTCCTCCAGTCGAACCCAAGAAAAAGTTCATTAACCTTGAGGGCGATACTTCGCATGCAAAGGTAATATACATCTTTAAAAGTAATCGATTGGCTGACTAATATGCAATCTTTAGGGATTCTTCAATACCAGTGATATCAATGACATTAAAGAACTCAAGGTTGAAGGTCAGCTCCCAGAATGGCTTACTGGAGAACATTTCACAGTTGGTCCAGGCACATACGAAGTCAAATATACGCGTAAGATTGAGATTGATGGCTTCCTCCAGAGTGCAACTGGCAACTTTTCGTTTGGCCACTGGTTTGATTCGTAAGTAGTACTTTACAAATATACGTGTATATTTTACTAATATTATGATTTCTTTTTACAGTCTTCCACTTGTCAACAGACTTGATTACAATGGACCACGTAACACGATTACCTATCGCAACAAACTGACCAGTCGACGCATGATTGAGAAGCTTAGAGACCATCATGGCTATGCTCCTTGTCATCCTGCTGGATTGTTCAAGACAGACAGTAACCAGACTGTCCTGGTCAAGTTTATAAAGTCATCTACAAAGGCATCTAAGCCTGATGGTGAACCCTGTGGAGCGCGTATTATGCACAATATACCTGGTATTGACGGTCGTCTGTTTTGCCAAAACATGGCCAACCATGTATGTAAATATATATATATGTATATTGCGGCCAGAACCACCAAACTGACTCTATAATAGATTCAAGAGCTAGATCCCTTTGACCTAAAGCCAACACGCGTCTTGACTATGGATGAAATCAACCCTGTCTTCAAGGGATACAACTCTTGCCCCAATCCACAACTAGACGCGCGCACTGGGGAGTATATTAACTTTACCATGGAAATCGGCTATAGTTCCACGAGCTACCACTTCTTCTCGCTCTCTGGCCAAGATCCCAAGGGACACATCATTGCATCTATTCATAATGCACCTACTGGATATGTCAACAGTTTTGCACTGACTGAAAACTACATTGTTCTGGTAAGTAGAGAGAAAGCAAGAAAAAAGATTGGGATTTATATAAACTGGTTGCAACTATTAGTTTGTATTCCCCTTGCTGGCTAATTCTGGTGCTGTTAAATATTCCTGGAACGAGAGCATCATGGACTCCTTTACCTTTTGTCCTACTGAACCTACTCTGATCTATGTCATTTCAAGAAAAGAGAATAAGCATGTAGCCACTTATCGTACAGACCCTTGCTTTGCGTGAGTTTTAATAGCTATAATATTCGAATGATTCGCTAATAAGATTTCCCATGGTAGATTCCACCATGTCAATGCATTTGATGATGAAAACAACAATGTATTTGTTGACATTGTCTGCTATCCCGATGATACCATTGCAAACCAACTCACTCTCCATAACCTTCGCAATCCAGAGACAATGAAGCCTGCTCAATTGGCCAAGTCTCAAGTCAGACGCTATAGACTCAATAATATCCCTGATGCCAGTAGAGTATTTGATGCCAACAACACCATTATCCCCACTACTTCCAGCATCATTTCACGCGTGTCTTCCATGTGGGGATATGTGCGTGGTGCTCAATCTGCACCAGGCGCAACAAACGATGAAGAGAGTAGGGCGGTTGCTACAGGCTCATCTGGCTGGCATTCATGGATTCCTTTGGCTGCCTATGACAAGCGCCTAGAACATCCCATTGAACTTCCTCAGGTGAACCCTCTTTACAAGGCACGTCCGTATACATTTATATATGGCATTGGCTTCTCTCCAGATACTGTAGATCAGAATGGAAAGATATGGGACAGTATTGTAAAGACTGTAAGTAAATGGATTTATAAACAGAACATTTGGACTCAAGATGTCTTGTAGAACGTCAATACCAATGCTGTTGTTGCTTCATGGCATGAGGAGTTTTGCTTCCCTAGCGAGGCAATCTTTATTCCTTCACCCAAAAGTGGCGAGAATTCTGTCGAGGATGATGGTGTACTGGTGAGCATTGTAATGAATGCTGCCCTTGCCACTTCTTTTGTACTTGTCCTGGACGCCGTCACCCTCAGTGAACTTGCCAGGGCAGACCTTGAATTCTTGGTACCCTTGAGTTTTGCCCATGGCTCCTACAAGCTTCGAAACTAGGATTCTCATAACCCCATAACCCTTTCAACTTCATTCATTCTCTTTGTCTTTGCCTGTCTATATTCTATTCATCATAAAAATCCTCCAACGCTTGTTCTTTTTTCTTTATTCCCTGACAATCTGTCAAAGCACTCAAGTCAAAAATAGCAGTCATGTGTGCCTTTTTGGATGAACTTGTCTGATCTTTAATGCGTTTGAGTCTGTTAACCTTTTAACAAGTCTTATGAACTCAAAGGCAGATCTTAAATTAGCTAGAGAGGCAATTGGAGCCAAGAATTATGGGGAAGCCATACGAGCATGTAAAAGGGTCCTAATGTGGGAGTCTGGAAATTACAACGCGTAAGTCGAGATTTGTGCTGCTAGGTTGTCCATTAGATTGGCATTAACCAATTTCCCCCCTCCATAGTCTGGTTTTTCTAGGCGTTGCACATGCTAATCTCGATCAAGACCAAGATGCAGAGGAATCTTACAAGCGTGCCATTGAGGTTAATGATACTCAGATGCTGGCCTGGCAAGGTCTGCTTAGCTTCTATGAGAAACGCGGACGCTACAAAGACGTTGTCAATACTATCAATCACCTATTGCCTCGATTACTCAAGAGGTATAGATTAAGCTATGCTATTGTTGTGGGTTCGGAAAGAGTAACAGTACCCTGTTTTTTTCTTTAGTGGGGATGGCAATCGACTGGCGGATTATTTAAATAAGCTTTTAGACATTTATGGATCAAAAGAAAAGGATGAAGAAAAGGTAACGGATTCTTTGGTCATGGAGTAGGCTGCAGGTTTATCCAACTGTGAATTTCTTCTAGTACATTGAGGTTATGAAATATTTCCTTCCAGGAAGCAAATACTATGACATTGTCAAAACTGCGGCTGACATTCCTCGTCCCTTGGATATCTGGAAGACACTTGTCGCAAAGACTGAAACTGAAGAGGCCGACTTGATAGAGACCAGAATAAATTCTCGTCGTTTTATGGTCAGCGCAGGTCCTCTTGGTGAGGTCAAGGCAAAAGTCGAGGCCGAAGTGTATGAAAAGTCAAAACTTGGCGAAATGTATGAAACAATGTTGAAGCTCAATCCAGACAATAAAGAGGAATTACAAATTAAACTATTGGACTTTTGGCGCAAGAAGATAGTTGGTGTATCAGAAAAGGCAGAGGTATTTTATCTGGTAATGCACATATTGGTATATCTGACATGTTACTTTTTCCACAAACACACACACACAAAAATGTGTAGCTCTATGAAAAGATTAGTAAGCTCGCCAAAGCATTGGTTGACAAGAAAGTAAAAGATCCTCTTCCTTATGAGATGATCATCGAAATGTCAGATGTCGAGAGTGCTGGTAAGTATTCATTTGGTAATGTGGTTGGTATTGGTATTGATGTATCTTGACATTTAGATCAATATGATCAGAATATATTGGAATATCTCTGCGAAAACTATCCTGAAAATGGCTTGGCTAAATTGGCTCAAGGCTATTTTCTTTACAATCAAGAACAAGTTGATGAAGCATTTGATCTTTTTGGGGTAATATAATACTACAGAGTTCTGTAATTAGATATCTTTACTCATATTTTTTTTCTATTTCTGTGAGGATTATAGGAAGGTTTGGACTTTTGTCCTAAAAGTCTGTATGGGTATCAATGCCTGAGCTGGATCTATTATGAATCCAAAGAGTTTGATAACGGGCTGGAATATGCCACCAGGGGGCGTGAACTGGTCAATGGCTTTGAAAAGGACACTGGAAAATTGTTAAAAAAGTAAGTCCATGGGTACTCAAACGGTGTATTCAGACAGACTTTATTGATGTTTCTCTAGTGTCTTGCTTTCAATGGAACTCTGTATGGCTCATTGCTACCGTCAATTAGACATCAAATATTATCCTGATGCTATGAAAATATACAAAAAGATCTTGAGTAGCAACCCCAACCAAATGAGTGCATTAGAGGTAAGTTTAGCACCAATGACTCTTATTGTATCGAGACTTATTGTTTTATACCTCAGGGATCTGGTTTGATTCTATGCGCAGATAAAAAGTATGATGAAGCCTTGACTTGCTTTGAAAAGGTCTATAGCTCCGACTCTACCCGCCATATTGCACTTGCAGAGATTGGGTGGATCTATTGTGAAAAAGGAGAGCATGAAAAGGCCATCGAATACATTTCAAAGGCAATTGAAAAGGCTGGAGATGTCACAGAATACCACTACCGACTTGGCCGTGTCTATTGGGCCATGGGAGGTAATATCCACTAGTATTTCCATTGGATTATGCTTATGTTGGGCTTGTATATCAGGAAAATATCAGCAAGATCCAAACTATGCGTTCAAGTACTTTTTGCAAGCCGCAAAGCTTGATCCTCAATTTGCCGGTGGTTTCGCCTACTTGGGTCATTATTATCAGAGTATTAAGCATGATCATGGTCGTGCAAAGAAATGTTATCAAAAGGCGTACTTGCTTAACCCTCTGGATGTCGATGTTGCCTTTCAATTGAGTGAGTACTACATTTCTGACAAGGAAGAATCCAAGGCAGAGGATATTTTCAGAAAGGTTACAGAATTGAGTCCAAAGACTGGTTGGGCCTGGAGAAGACTTGGCTATGCAACAATGGTATAATTTATTGATGTTGGCTAGGGAAATGAAAGATGGCTTACTCGAGTTCTAGAACGCAGACAACTATTCAGAGGCAATCACTTGCTTCCAAAAGGGACTCCGTACCAACACAAGTGATGTTCGCTGCTGGGAAGGTCTTGCAGAAGCTTATGCCCACGAAGGCCGCTATGTTGCTGCCTTGAGAGCATTTGAACGTGCTACTGATCTCGATCCTCTCTCCATTCATGCCAATCACCAAAAGTCACTTGTAAAGCAAAAGGTTGGTATGCTTGAAGAGGCCATTTCTGGGTTCCTTGCAACCCTAGCCTTGGCAGAAAAAAGCCATCAAAATGCCTATATGCCTAGCATCCAAGGTTTGGCAGAGACATATCTTGACCGTGCCAAAGAAGATTTTCAGCAAGGTTTCTTTGGACGCACTGCCACTGGGTGTGGGCTGGTTATTCAGACTGCCCTGACTGGCTTACAGCAAGACTCAAGTATGATGTGTTTATGGAAGCTTATCGGCGATGCGTGTGCCATGTACCGCCTTGTTCCAAGCTACCTTGGCCTATGTGCCTATGAACCATTGCAACAGGCCATGCTACTCTTGAAAGAAAACCCTCACAAGAAACTTGGACTCCCAGAAGATGAATGCTCCAAATTGGTTGATGATTTTATCCAGCTTGATGTTTCTCCTGAAGAAGGAGAATTCTACTTGCCTCCAAAGACAGTCCTTGACGTGGTGTACTCATGTGCAGGAGCTTGTTATAAAGAAGCAATTGTGCTGTGTAAAAACCATTGCGCTATTGTGCCAGCATACTGGCATGATGTTGCCCTTGTGTACTACTGGATGGCTGAAAATAACCTTGGAGAATCAAGCCATGATAGCTTGACTGACATGGCAATTAAATTCATTCGAGTGGCACTCAAGATGGAACCAGCCCAGTACCTTTATTGGAACACTCTTGGCATCATATCAATGCGTACATACCCTAAGCTTAGTCAACATTCTTTGATCAAAGCCATGGAGTATAGCAACAGAGTAAGTCAATAAGGCATGACTAGAGGACAAACTCACAGACACATTAATTTTTTTTACAGAGTGCTGTGCCTTGGACAAACTATGGATTCCTGTGCTTGTCCCTCAAGGATTATGAGCTTGCAAATCAAGCGTTTGAAACTGCCCATTCTCTGGACCCTGAATGGATATCTGCTTGGGTTGGGCAAGCATATGTTGCTTCTCTTTGGGGCACTGATGCTGCAGCCATATTTGAGCATGCGTTTGAGTCAAGTAACGGATCAGCCGTAGGTTTACATTTATACAGAAATAGCCATATCGTACTGAAATGACCTATGATGATTAGTTGGAAGCCAGTTATGGATATGCAGAGAATGTATTCACACAGCTGTCTGTAACGGGTAATACACCTGATGGTACAGGTCTTTTGTCGCCTGCTTTTGCTCTTCAAAAGCTAACCGAGCAGAAATTAAACGATGCCTTGGCACTCAACTTGCTTGGTCTTTTGCTGGAACGCCTTGGACAGTTTGAGCGTGCAGCCGAAGCATTTGCAGGTGCTATACTTGCCCTAGAAACCCAGGCTGAACATGGCCGCATCAGTGAAATCGAACTGAAGAAACGGATGACCAAGGTGCATTGTAACCTAGGACGCACACTGTGTGCCAGTGGTGACTTTGGTGGTGCCATTGCAAGCTATAACAGTGCATTGGCTGTAAGTGAAGCTGAAGGACCGGCCAGGATCTATTGTCAATTAGGTGCTGGTATTGCCTACTATTTTGAAGACCAGTTGGAAGAATCCCTTGGCATGTTTGAGACTGCTTTGAACGAGACAGAATCAGACTCTTCATTGCGCCAAGATGTTGTTGTTCTGCTAAGCAAAGTTCTTTGGGCACTTGGTGGTAATGAACAGCGTGAGGTTGCTAAAGAGCAGCTATTTTCCAGGTAAGAAACAATTAAAGCTTGTTCGGAGAATAACTTGAGGCCACTAGTATTGCCGACAATCCAAACTACCTGCCTGCCATATACTCTCTCTGTGTGATGGGCATGTTAGAAGATGATTCTACGCTAACCGAGGCAGCATTACATGAACTTGCAAAGGTGTCTGTTAGCGATGCATGTGAGTACGATACGTCAGTGTGCTATAGTTGCTAAACGGATCTTGTATGATTTCATTTTCAAGTTGAGTTTGACAAAGAACAATGGATCCCTTGGCTGTTTTCTCGCTTTTACAAACTACAGGTCAGAACTTTAAAGACATCGATATAAGCTTGTGTTGACAAGCAGTGATTATAGGGATCTCAAGTCCAGGCCAGTCGCTCGATTGCAAAGAGTGTCCACCAGCTTCCTTGGCTTGCATTGCTGTGGAGAAACCTTGCTTCTGATCTTGTGAATTGCTCTTCTGATGCACGTGGAAGGGTTTTGCAGACCATGACGTCTTCTGCACTGGCCATTACTCTAGGCGAAAAGAATCCATCAGCTGAAGATAAGGCAACTGCGTACGAATGTGTTGCCAGAGCAAACACTGGAAAGGAGGCTGTACGTGAGGCACAAAGGGCGGTAATGACTGCTCCTTGGCGCTTAAGTTCTTGGCAGACATTGGCTGCTTCTATCCAATAATATCAAAAGTTGATTATAAAGTGATGGTTAAACGGACCTCTTGAAGGAGAACAATGGCGGCTATTTAGTGTAATTTGTGTTACCAAATGATATCATGACCGATATCGCTGTCTATTTGTTTGGCCTGCCACACCCTTTGGCTATTATAAGATTTTATCTCCTGTTTCTCGGCAAAGAATTAAATCATTGCCTATAAAAAGGTCGACTATTTCTTTTAACAGAAAAAAAAGAAAAGAATCTTTAAATACCAACCATCTTCTTCAATTCGCCTTTTTCTTAAAATAATAATCTACTATGGCCATTACATGCTCTGACATCTTCAAGGTTTTCTTTGGTAATGAATTATCCACGTTGGATCTATAGTTTGACCTGGACACTAATGAAATATGTAGCCATCATTCTACCTCCTCTTGGCGTCATGTTTGAAAGAGGCTGCGGCTGCGACTTTGTCATCAATATCTGCTTGACATGTCTTGGATATATTCCCGGCATCAGTAAGTCCATGCGCAATCATACTTTATAATCCTGACCTTGTCTTGTAGTCCACGCCCTCTATATCATTATGAAATATTAGTCCTTGATCACTCGAAATACATACGCATTATTCCCAAAATATCCACAAATCTAGTCCATTTCTAGTGAGCATCAGTACATACAAAGCACACATGTATATAAATATTAATAAATATATATATAATCTTTATAATTATTTTATTCTTTATTTTCATCAAATGGTTGATAAAGAGACTTTATGATTCTTGAAAATATCCTTTGGAATCTATTGCTAATTTTTAATTTTTAATGTATGTATTTATTTATTAAAGCAGAGTGTTTCTTTGTTCAATATTACAAACACCATGACATTCTTCTTTGCTAACAAGACACAGAGAACAACTCATCAAATAATGATTACATCTCTTTGTATATAAATGTTCTTTATCCAAGACAATCAGGGTGCTCTTTGACTATCATGTTGAACATGGGCTGAAACTGGAAATGACACGCCTTGCTGTCAGCAATGTTCTTCCCAACCCCTATAGCAATCTTTCCGTCGATCAATTTGAGGTCCTTGTATCCGTTAATAGCAGCAGCCTCGGCAAGTAGCTGGGATTGGCAACAACGTTCCATGGAAATAAACAGCCAAATGGCCTCATCCACAGTGGATCCTGCTGTCAACAATCCGTGGTTCTGTAGAATGAGTGCTCTGTTGGTTGGGCCCAAAGCCTTTACGAGATTCTGGCCTTCTTCAGCATCAAAAACTACTCCACCAAAGTCCTCGTACACACTGTGGGTATTGTAGAAAGCACATGCGTCTTGAGATATTGGCAAAAGAGGTCTTCCGAGAGTAGAGAATGTTCTGCCATACATTGAATGTCTAGAGTGCAGTATTTTTTAATAAAAAAAAATTATGCATAGTGTGACTTACGTGTGAACGGCGCATATAACATCTTGACGCGCCTCGTGAATAGCACTGTGGATTACAAACGCTGCCTTGTTGACAAGCTGATTACCGCGAACAATGCTTCCGTGATGGTCAACAAGAATCAAATCACTGGCCTTGATGTGTCCAAAGTATTGGCCAAATGCATTTACCCTTTTTTATGCAATTAAGTAAATGTTCATTTGGATGAGATTGGCTTACCAAAACAAATCAGGATACTCAGGGTCGCGAAATGTCATGTGTCCAGCAACACCTATGAAGCATCAGTATTTGTCCTGTCAACATACCAATCTTCTACCTTCATCCCAGCCATATTTTGCCAACAAGCGAAAGCCAGCAGCTAATTTTTGTTTCATATGTACTCTTTGGGTATGGACATCCTTGAATACTGGCATGCGAGGCAGCCCAATTAGTGTCTTTGCAGCATTCTTTGCCTCTTCCACTGTCTCGCTCCCTGTCAAAACAATTTGGCGTTTTGACCTTTGGAATATCGAAGTGTTGGCTTGGTGTTCAACACCCGTCCTAGATTTTCAATCAGTTTTCTGGTGCCATATGCAATAAATCATTTACTTTTCGAGGGTCATGATGATATTAGAATAGAAAGAAACAAAGTGTATAGGATCTAATAAATATGCTGATGTTTTATAAGCAGCGTGAGAAGTCGTGTTAAGGTTTTTTTTTCTATTAACAGCTAAAGATAACAGCAATAAGACCATTACCCCAGTCAAAATAAGTCATCTGTAAAAATATATATATATGTAGAGTTGTATTATTTTAATATAAATGCATAGATATACATTAGTACAATAGCTCAATAAATTCAAGCAAAGCAAAGCCAAGCTTAGGATCAATGACCTTTGGAAACAGTGTTTAGAGCCCTTTGCTTGTATGCTCATTAAGCAATTTTATACTCTTGTAACACATGGATTTTCCCACTACTGAGAAAGATGTTCCAGAATGACAATAAACTTTTTTTTGGTTTCTAGTACTTCAGGCTGCTTTAAGATTAAAAGTTTACTGAACAAATTATTTTAGAAATTTACAATGTATTGCCCTTTGGCAGTTAATTTACACAGACAATTCAGCCTTGGTCTTGTTCTTGAGCTCCTCAGCATAAGGAGCCAATGCGGGCTGGACATGCTTCTTCACAAAAGAATCGACTTGCTCAGGGGCACGACCAATGAAGGTCGAAGGATCCAAAAGGACGGGGAGCTAAAGGTAGAAACGCAAGTATTATTTGACATGATCAGTATACCCACACACCCAGATAAATAAGATTTCTTTCTTACCTCTGCCCAAATAGGCTCAAAGTATTTGGTCTTCTTGATACGCTCAATCAGATCATTCTCACCGCCCTCCATCTTCACGACGTGTCCAGCCTGGTGGGAAAGAACACGGATCTCTTCGTGGCACTCTTGGCGATCACCACCCTTCTTGACCATAGCCATAATGATGTTCTCAGTGGCCATGAAAGGAAGCTCCTGGTTGATACGGCGCTCAATAACCTTGGGGTATACGACCATACCCTCAAAGATGTTCTGCATGGTTGTCAACAAGATGTCTGTGGTTAAGAATGCTTCGGGGAGAGAGATACGACGGATAGCACTGTCATCCAAAGTACGCTCAAACCACTGGACAGCACTGGTCTGCAAGGCATCGTTGACGAGGACCATCAAGTGACGAGATAAAGAGCAGACACGTTCGCAACGCATAGGGTTACGCTTGTAAGCCATTGCGGAACTGCCAATCTGATCCTTCTCAAAGGGCTCTTCGACCTCCTTCAAGTTGGCCAACAGACGGATATCTGTGGCAATCTTGTGGGCAGTGGCACCAAAGCCAGACAGGGGGTTCAAGACATCAATATCAATCTTGCGGGAATAAGTCTGTCCGCAGACGGGGTATGCCTCGGTGAAACCAGAGAGCTCGGTCACCAATTCATCCAACTCCTCGACCTATGTAGAGAGAGCACCATGAGTCCAAGGTGTTTTTATGGTATTCTCTTTATTACCTTGTCGTGGTCACCGTTAAAGAGGGCCATGAAGGAAGCCTGAGTACCAGTAGTACCCTTGACACCACGGAACTTGAGATCGTTACGTGCACGCTCAAAGTTGCGAAGATCCCACAAGAGCTCCTGGATCCAGAGAGTGGCGCGCTTTCCTACTGTTACCAATTGTGCGGGCTGGAAGTGAGTGAAGCCAAGGGTAGGCAATGCACGGTATTCCTGAGCAAACTTTGTCAAGATGTCAATAACGTGCACCAGCTTCTTGATGACAAGATCATAGGCGTCACGGAGGATAATCAAATCACCGTTGTCTAAGGACAGGAATATAAATCAGCTGTTCTTAATTCCCCTGTAGATTCCATAGAGTTTTTATTCTAAAGTCTCCACACGCTATATATATATATATGATCCTGTTACTTTGAACTCACCAGTCACATAGCAAGAAGTAGCACCAAGATGGATGATACCAGCTGCCTTGGGTGCAACCAGACCAAAGGTATGGACGTGGGCCATAACATCATGTCTTCTCTTCTTCTCTTCGGCAGCGGCAACATCGTAGTCAATGTTGGTGATGTTGGCTTCCATCTGGGAAATAGCCTCGTTGGTGATATCGTTCAAGCCAAGACGCTGTTCAGCCTTGGCGAGGTTGAGCCAGAGCTTGCGCCAGGTGATGTAACGCTTGTCTTCAGAGAAGTTATAGGCCATCTCCTTGGAGGCATATCTGGAGGTCAAGGGACTTTGGTATTTGTCGTGAGACATTTTAGACGCGCAAAAGAAAAAGAGCTTATTGGCAAGTAGTCGGCCCCAGCACTTGCCATCATTTAAAAAAAAAGGATTACTTCTCCGCCTAGACAAGACTTGGTGGCTTGTTGATGTTGGTCATGATCTTCTGCATCTCAAATCGCCTTAGGAAAGCATAATTTGTACTCTTTTGTGACTGAGATGCCCTCTTTTTTTTAAAGTTGGACCTAGGAAAACATGTCACAATTGAAATGAATCATTTTTAAAAGAAGTACACTCGGCACTTTATATATTGGCCATGTTAATATCTACCGTCATGAAGAGAATGTTTTAGAAACTAGTAAACCTACCTGGTTTTTACAATATGAAGATATTTCCAAAAAAAAAAACCCCCCAATTGCTACACAAATGCATTTAGAGATTCTTTACTATAAAATCAAGTAGTGTTGAAATACATTCTATATATAAAACAGAACAGGGTTACTGTTGTGTAATATCCCCATGAAAATTAGCTAATGAAGTGGTATTACACAGTCTTGTACAATCAACAAAGCATCTTACTTGAGTATCTTGTAATGACAAGTTTAGATTATTCCTATTAGAAATGGCTCTGTTTTTTGTTCATTAAAGATATCATTACATTATACTCTCGCACACTTTTTTCTGGAATTTGACCCAGGCTTATTTGTGCTCTAAGTTTGGCACAGAAATGGAGTCTATACCTCTTTAACAGGTTTGTATCTGTTCAAGAGTAATTTGAGCTATGGAAATCATGGTTAAATGATTAAACCAAAAGATATGTTTCCTTTTTTTTCATTGGATTTTCAGTTGAGTTATCTAGTGTTTACACTGAAAAATTGTGTATGTATTTCGATACAAAGAACTACTTCAAAAATTGGACAACAATCAGACTTGATATCTTGCTCATCTTGGCAATATATCTCAAAACCACATTAATTCATCTTGATCTTTGTAGATCACATAAACTCTTCTCCAAAATATGTCTCTAACGTTTAAATATATTCCATTCCCAATTTTTGAAATCTTTTTGAATCATGAACCTAAAGGTCTTGAGATTGATCTCGGATATCTCATATTTGGCACAAAATATTATACTGTTAAACAGCTAGAGATACCTATTTCTTTAACTCTTATTTATGATAATATCAAAGAAAGCATACTAATCAACATTCTTGTTATATCATTCACGAATATCAAACTATTATCGATCCGAACAAGTGGTCCTAAGCATAATATATGAAAGATACCTTACAAAATCAAAGCTGACCACAAAATTACTACTAGTCTTTTATGAACATAAAGATGTTTTCTCGTGGTTATGTTTTATACCGTATAAATAAAACAAAAATGCGTAAACACTTGGCTGAATTCATTTATTACAGGAATACACTTCTTTTGATTATTTTACACTATATCAAGCACATGTAGAAATAAAAGAAATGTCAAAGGTGTTATGAGATTCCTGCTAAAATAGAATGGTGGTTTTATTTGTCTGGGGGGCGGTAGACATAAGGACATCTCCTATAAAATATATTTAGTCTTGCATGTGCCAGCAAAATATCTAATAGAAATAAACCAGTACTTACGAATAAGTGTGGTTCTTATTTCCGCAAAACATGCAGGGTTCGGCATGAGTTACAGTTAGCTTTTTCTCGGTGATATGCATTATTTAAGATTGCTAAAGATATAGTAGAAGACCAGAAAGAAAGGCTTTATTTATATATTTTATAATTTTGCAAGGTCAAAACTGAGACAACAAAAGCATGTCTCTAATAATATCTTGAGAAATATAGACAACAAACACCAGGATATTGTCAATATAGAATGACCACAATTGTTTCAAGAACAAAAGTATGTTGGACTATGTATCAAGCGTATTATACTCACTTACAAATGACCACAATCTTTTTTGTCTTCAGTTCTTTTTTTATAAAAAAACTCTGTGCGTAATGAAGAGGAGCGCTATATGCGATTAAGTCAAATTCAATTGATTTCCACTGTCTCAGCTACCCTGCCTCGATATCTATTTTGCATTCAATATTATCCAGTTAATAATCAATCTTCTATCCGGAGAATAGCTTTAAAGTCAATGACTGTCAGTATAGATAATTTATTGTACAACTCTTTAGCCCAAAAGTCTTTATCCAACTCTAAATTTCTAGAGTTGGATCATTCATTTACAAATAACCCCAAGAATTTATAAAACATGTTCAATCTTGACATCTTACCCTAAAAATAATCTAATTCTTCCAAGTTACACTTGCTTTTTTCTTATTCAACAGCTTCAAGGATTCACTTTTAAAATAAGATTAACCCCACATTATGCCTATACTATTCAAGGTTCAAACTAACATGTGGTCCAATAGCTAGATAATGACTCAACAATCCTATGGACAATAAAACTATTCATTTTTATGTATATTATAAAGACATTTGAGCTGTTTTTATCCATCCTTTTCTATACAACTATATTTCTAGAGAGCATCAAATATATATTTGCAAGTTACTGGGCCTGCTTTTATATCATCACACAATTGCTTGATATCTTATTCATTCCAAAAAAAAATTATAAAAAATACATAATCTTGTAAAATAAATCCTATATATTAATTCCACTTAAAATGCACAAGCTATTGTATAGAATTTTACTTTAGAGACTTGTATAGCTGTGGTTACTTAATGTACCATTACTGAATTATCTCGATATTTTGCTCTTGGAATTTCATATTTTTTTAAGATAATGTATAGGCATATTCCATCTATACATATCTTTACCCTTTGCATAAACGATGCATCTAGACACATTACCCCAGATTACCCAGTTTTATTGATAATTGGGAGGCTGAACCTTATTGGAAAACCTCAAATGGTTTTGAATGCAGTACTTGTAAGAGTATATCATTATATCAAGATACCTGCTGTCTGACGCGGGCATCACGTACTTGAATGATTTTGCAACTTTGTAACAGATACATAAAGAAATACTAGATGTAAACATGTCACGTATACTGTATTCTCTTTATTTCTTTTTTATTACTAATATTATTATGTTGTTGTTGAGCTTAGATGATATTTATTTTTACTATAACAGACCCAAAAGGATGATCCCATAGAGGAAACAAAAGTCTCTATAAAATTAAAGAAAGGATAAAAGATGACTTTTATTGTTACTCCTTTAGTCTACCTATATTAACTAGTACTACACATAAACTTTCGCACATATCATATGCATCTAAATAGGACATATTTCATTACGTTTAATACTCAAGAAGATGATGATGCGCGTAAAGAAGCACTGTAGTTGACAATCTTCATATTTTGCACATATGCAATACATCACCGCTTTAAGCGCCTCTTTAATTTGAGAAGAAAGCTATAAAAATGCCATGACCTGGAATCGAACCAGGGTCAGCGCGGCCACAACGCGACGTACTGCCACTATACTATCATGGCTAATGATGTAATATCACGTGGACTGCTTTTATTTATAGTAATATATTTGAACACTAAACGTGACAGCGATTTGCAGAGAAATGTTCCTTAATCCTTTTCTTTTCTTCTTTTCTTTTCTATCTTTTCTTTTACTCTGATTAAAGTTACTTGAAAACTATTATTTCTGAATAATTATTCTATTTATTTATTAACTAATATATTTTCTTAATTAAAATAACTTTATTATTATTTTTTATTTTTTATTTACTATTTATTTCTTTTCAAAAATTACTTGAACTAAAGTATTATTTAAAATAAAATATCAAGTTATATTTCTTAACATATCTGTTATATATGATATATATAAATATTTAATAGAATAATATACAAATAAATAAAATTAACTATATAAGATTAATATGAAATATGCTTTAGAAAGTTTATATTTAAAATAAAAAATAATATATTTAATTTGCAATTTTTATATTTATTATGATAGCTAGCTAATAAGTAAAATATTTAATTATCTAAGATTCTAAAATAAATCTATTTATTTTCAAGTTTCTACATTTCTTTAACTAATATCAGATATATAATAAAAATAAAATACTATTGATAAGTAGCTCTAATCTATAAGTAAATAGCTTGGAGTTTATATTCAAGAAAATTAATATAGTAAACTGTATTATATAAAATAATCAAATTTATCGATTTTTTTAATAAAACTTTAAACTAGTAGGTTTGAAGATATTGTTAATAATATAATATAATCATAGCTAGAAAGAATATCAGAGGTTATAAAGATTTGGTAGTTCTATATGTGTATAATATTAAAAAAATCTGTTTTTACTTGTTGCTTTATACTAGTATGGAATTCCTAGAGGGATAGAAAAGAATTATAAATATAGTTTTTTAAAAGAAGTAACTTACCATTAGTGAGTTTTTGAAAGTAGTCATAGAGTACTGTTCTTCTATTTTCAAACGATTCTCCAATTCTTAATATCATAAAATCTGCCGCCGCACGTTCAGACTTATCAACTTGAAATCGCATTCTCATCCTTTTTATAGTTTCGCCTTTAAAACAAGGCAAACTCGAGTCAAGCATAAGAGAAACAAGCTGCATAATTAATTCTGCGTACGGGCGACACGCAAGGTAGGCTTTGACAATAAGCTCTGAAAATTGTTTAAAAGCTTGTTCTTGGGAACCGCCTCCCATTACTTGTATCATCTCTGCAGTCAATTTAAAAGGAGAACTTTCAAAGCCGATTCCTCCAGGTGCAATATCAAAAATAAATCCAAAGTCTAAAAAGGAGAAAGATAATATTAACATCTCATTGAAAAAACACTAAACTCTTACCAATATGCACCATATGTCCATCGTCATCAAGCATAATGTTTCCATTGTGTCTGTCTTTAATTTGCAAGATATATAATATGACAGAATATGCAGCAACGCTTTGAACAAAGTTGGTTCGTGCTTTCTGGAACCCAATTGTGTCAGGCCCACCGTACTTGGCTACAAAGTAATCGTACAAGCTATTCACTTTTTCACGGCCGAGCTGATCTCGAGAAATAGAATTTGGAATGACATCAATAACACCACAGCCAGGTGCTGTAGCCACAACGCGATAAGGATAAACATATAGGTCTAAGCCCACCGTCATGAATATGTTTTTAAATACTGCAATCAACTGAAGAGCTAAAACGTCTTGACGGCAGTCATCTCCAACTTTAAATATTGCAGCCTGCCAGACTTTTGTAGTCGCGTCTTTTTGACTTGCAGCGTCTATATCATCTTTGGTCAACTCAAAGCCGTTCATAATAGGATCTGCATCATCAATCTTTCTCTCAATCAAAAATGTAGCCATAAAAGGTGCCTATAAAAGTTAATATATTGAATAAATACTCGAGCTTTTTACCTTTGCGTGACTCTGAAGTGGACGACCAGAAGTACGGTTGATGTCTACAACATGGCCGTCTGGGTTACTCGGGAGATAGACGCCAACATCCACATGAATTTTTGAAAGCTCTTCATCAAGGCGTTTCTAAACGTTTTGTCGGTTGGCAACAGGTCCTTTTTATAATTGTATTTACCTACCTTTTGCATTGGCTTTTTCTCGTTTTGCCCATATTTTATATACTCTTTGAGATATCCAGAAATTGCAGTAACTTCTCCAAAGAATTTGAACTCACGCTCAAAGAATTCACGATCGTTTCCAGTAAAGCAGTTGATTAGATTCTTAATGACCTTTTCGAGGGTCGGCTTAAGAGAATCAGGCTGTAGTAGTCATAACAAATGTTAGATGATTGCACTAGTACTCACGTAAAAAAAACATTATATATACATGTTTACCTTGACACACTCTTTATCAGCATCTATGTAGAAATTGGCTTTCATATTCCATATCAGTTGGTGGGCAAAGAGTTGAGATACATTTCCAGCTTCCATGATGTATTTCTCTACATAGCCTAGTACGTCGTACCGAAGCGCTTGGACAATTTGAGGGATATAGAAAAATACAGTGTCAACCGGGTAATACTCTAGACTGCGCATGGCGTATTGTAATAAGAGAGGATTTGATAGATATGCTGGAAGAAAGTAGCTGGTGGCTGTTATGGGCGGAACTGGAGCCCAATATTTTAAATACTACAATTTTTTTGGTTTGTTAAGGGATATACGTATTATTATTGAATATACCTTTAAAATTGATTTTGAATCTGGCCCAAGTTTTTGCCCTAATAAAATAACCGCAGCCTCTGGAACATCCACAACATCAAGTGCCTTGTTGGATATAAGACTATATAGCTCTCTATGGACAATTGGTGCAAAAAAGCGAGATGCCATCTGGACAGCCGCACGAGGAGAAACGCACCAGGCAAAGCGCACCATATCTTTCCACATATCCTAATTAAATATATATATATATTTAAATATACTGGCTCATAATAAAAATAAAATCAAAAAGGCCTTACCTCTGTAGTTAATAGTCTTTCTGTATTTCCTACATAGGCAGGTAGATTTCCAACACCAACGGCATTCAAAGGGTTACTCCACACAGAAAGGCGGAATATTTCGCTGTCTACAAAAAGTAATAGTAATTTTTTGACTTTTACGTGGCGTCTCAGGATATCTTCTTTATTCAATCCTAAACAGAGATAAACATATTTAGGTTTTAAAAGGTTATTATTGCAAGTGTAGTTACCATTGAATAATATATGTGTTTTTGCGCATGCCTCATAAGAGCACTTATTTTTGGCAAAACTGGTGAAATGCAAGTCAAGTTTTGTCATGTCATTCATGACCGTTTTAGAGAATGTTGAAAGCACCTTGAGCTCGTGTAAAGCAAGAAGCTTTTGAGACCCATAGTTCCATCTATTATTACATTAAAGGTTAATGACCAATACCTTGTAATCTTATATCTTGTCTTTTACCTCGGAGAATTCGAAAACCAGTTAAATGCAGCATCATACACAAGTGATCTAAGTGTATACTCTTCTAAAGTCTCCAGTTTTATCGATTGAAGAACATCCATCCCCAAGGTCAGAAATTCAAATCGAACCCTTCTTGCCAAAGGATGGTTGCTAGTTCCTAATATTAAATAGAGTACAATAAAGTTACTTTGACATACCTCATCAAATCTGCGTTTCTAAAAGAGCTTCGAAGTAACCAAACAAACATTGTGATAAGATGTTTGCTGCGATGTCGTGTAGCATGAAACCAACTTTTCAAAAATCTAATCCATGTAATGTGGGGAAGAAACATTGAATTTGCTATTTGAACGTTCTTAATCGCAATAGTCTTGACCGACGGTGTATAAGTCATTTTTCGGTTGAACGGATGAGTTAGGCTACGGAGATATTTGTGTATAGTTAGCATCCCTCTAAGATATAACAAGCACCCAAAAAAGGACTTACTTGAGAACAGGAGAGAACATTCCTTTGCGAAATTGCATAGCCCAAGTCCACATACTTTTTATATTCATCATCAATCGATGTTCGACCTCTGGTCTTTCAGTCAAGACCCAATTCCAGACGTCAGTTCCGATAACAAGAGATTCTGGGGTGAACATGTATATAGGAATACGAACCAAATGGCTCACTAGCAAAGGGTGTACTGTATCCATGGATATTACAAACCCACCAGCTTGGAAGAGTAATGTACGCAAATTCTCTGGCGACACTGGTTTCTTCTCCTTTACAGATTTGGTCAAGTCATCCAATGTCTCTAAAACAAAACTGACAAGATCTTCTATGGGCGTGTCTCTTATTTTATGAAGAGGCTTATCTACACATTAGAAATTTATATATTAGTAGATGTTTTATCAGAATAACAGCAAAGATTCTTATGCTACCTTTAACTTCATTGAAGCTGGAAATATATTTTATCCCGCTAATTTCTCCAATAAAATACATTCGGGCAGTCAGCCGATATATAAAATCAGAGGTATTATCAAGAGACATGGACGGTATGTGAGGCATAAATGCAAATACTACAAACCAATCATGTCAAGGATCAAATATGGTGACCAGTGCCGCAAATAAGCTTACCTGTTCCGTTTTGACTCTCAATAGCAGATTTGGCTAGCTCTACAGCTAGAGATCGACCTACATGCGCTTCTTCGTACAAAGAATATAGGTCTGATTTATCAAATTCTGCCAGGTAGCATTGCAGCGAGCCGTTTGTTTCAAAAGGGGCCCATTCAATTGCTGATTCAATCCATGCCTTGGCAGAGACATATAGGTGTGTGCTTATAGAATGGCGATAAGTATACGAATCTCCTAATTCTATTGTGACATTCACTCTTTTTGAAATGAAATGAAATGTAGGAGTATACTAAAAAAATCATGTATTAAATCTCATTGATTCATGTTAACCAGTACTTACCTCTTCCCGGTACTCTGATTCACAGCTAAGCCAAAGAAGATGCAACAGTTCTAGCAATAGCGTAATCACAGGTTTTTCTGAAAATATCTGAGGGAATTGTTTGGAAATCTTGTCCGTCAATTGAACAGCCAAGATATGGACACGCTTGAGGCGATGGCAACAGAACTTGAGCAAAGTCTTGACCTGTTCCGAGAGATCATTGTCTAGATCCTGAGAGGCCGAGGATTCTACAGATTTTTCAATATACTCGTCTCCTACACGCGTTGCAATGAGTTCAAGACAGTTGGAGACAGCAGAGCGGTCAACTCCAGTGTTCATAAAGTATCGTAAAATAAAGCTACAATCGCCCATTCTGCTCCGCATAATTTCAACATGATAGACACTGAGAGAAAATACAGCGCACGCAAACGAGTAGTACTTGATTTCATAAGCATACGTGGGAAAAAGTCCAGCAAGCTGTTCGCGCATTGGTAAAAGAAGTGCCTCCTCATTACTACCTCTGAGAACAGAATTAAATGCAATGTCACTCTCAAGCTGCTCTGTTGTACTCTGTATCGCAAGAATAGGCGTCTTGAATGCAATTATGTGAAGAGACTCGTTCCATTTTCGAGTCCATGTACGGTTTACTACAAATCCAAAAATCACACAGAGAAACCAAAAGTTGCGGAATAAAAGAATGACTTCCTCAGTAGCCATCAAAGGGGAGTGAAAATCTTTGTGGTTCAAGAGTGTAGCCAGTACAGGAAGTAGTCTTCCAAGCGAACTAGTGAGTGGAGTTCCCTTTTCTCTGTTGATCGAATTTCCTTTGCGCTGGATTTCGTTACCGATAGTGACGAAAAGTGTCAAGAGGTTGATGAGATACAAATCATAAAATTCTGGGACGGAAGAGATCTTTTGGGCGAGATCAGATTGAGCCTCCAATATCTAAAGCAATATATTAATAATAGACAAAATACATAAAACCAAAAAAGAGCCTCATTACCGTTGTAGCAAGAATACCGTCATTTGAATTAAATGCTTCGAAACTTAGGGTGGATATAAGGTGAATAATGTCCTCAAATACATTTCGTGGGCTGACAAGTGCCAATTCCACCAGTTTCTTTACAAATAACAGATTCAAGGGATTTGAAAGCAATTTTCGACGGGGAGCAAGCATAGAATAGGCTTGCATGACAATCTATTTTCTGGTATGATCAATAGACTGATAAATATTATATGGTACATTACTACCTTACTATCTTTCATGTGTACTGCAATTCCGACAATTGCAGCCAAAACATTTTCACAAACTTGTTGTTTTTGAGGTTCTGAAAGCTGATCCGCCCTTGGAACACCGTATATAGTATTTGTTCGAGAGAAAGTGCCGTTGGTGCCTTCAGCTGATCCATCTTCATTTGTGTAGCGAGTTATTTCATTGAGAAGTGCGTATAAGATAGATGCAGCTAATAAATGTCTTTGTGAAGCTGGTTGGGCCTATTTTATTTTAGATTTTTTTATCAATATTGATCATTCGCACCGTACCATTCTGGTTTATATTTTTATTACCTGTATACATTGACCAAGTCTAGTGATTGAAAATTGCTGGACAGATTGGGCTTCTTTGTTAAGTTCTGGCTTTGCTGAAAAGACTGGCGATGGAGTGGCTAGGAAACGACTTATTATATTGGCCATACTTGTGTATAGATAAGGAAAACTATGGAAAATAATTAGAGAGTGATGTTTTTTTTTGTTATTTAAGCGAGGTCCCTACTTGACGGCCAGGAGAGTAACAGAATCTAGAGCAGCCATGTGTACTCTGGAATCTTCGACTTGGACCGGGGAAAAGAGACAACTTGAGAGACATTCTTTTAAAACATCGTCTTCTTGATGCAGATAGGCAGATGAAATAGCAGCAACATGCTAAACCAAGTTGTATGATTAGAACAACAGAAATCTTACTACCAACCTTGGCTTACCAGACTTGCACTAAGGATCTCAGTCATGTATATGTCTATAGACCATTTCTTTCCATCCTGGACAATCTTTTCTGCAAACTCTCGGAGATCTTTATAATACCCCAGGCTCATGACATAAATGGCTCTCAGATTCTTGTTCAATAAAATATTCTTTTCCACTGAGTCAGATAGGCTATGATCAATTCTCTCTGTAGGCTGTTGGAGTAGAGTAGACCTTAGACATTCTAGTGGCCGCTTAATAGCCATCTTTTGGTCTTCTGGAGATTCGGGACAAACCCAATTGTCCGGAACATTTCTTGGGTTGATGTTTCCAAGAACCCCAATAGATACATTTCTAATCGTACTCAAGAAATCATACACAATTCGATTGCCACTCAATGGCATCCCACTCTGCCAATAGCGGTCGAGAATGTGGCGACTGTAGGATGTTGCCGGGTGCTCATTTAGACACCTCGATATTGCACAGCGGATATTCTCAAGCGAATGCTCTTTGAGCAATGGTTGAGTATAAGTGTACAGATGGACAAGCTGATATGGCTTGTAAAGAAACGGAGAGGTCTGAAGTGCTCTCGAGAGACCGGCCAAAGAAGGAAGAATAAAGACGACGGTGTATTTGTCTAGAATGAATATATTTAGCCATACAATCGACTAAATTCAAAAGCTTATACCGTCTTGTAATTCCAGAAGCCGGATCAAATGTCGTCCATACTCCCAAAGAACATGGGTAATTCTATCGTACATGTCTGGCTGCCTTTCACATATTGCCAGCAGACTGTACGCCAGAGTGTGTGTCACTGATTCTGGCAAGGAAGGCCCTTTTAAAGAATAATTAAAAGCTGCTGACTCTAATTTTTCTGGTTTGATTGTAGCCTACCTCGTTCCAAGCGTGATTCCTCCCACTCGTAGGCTGGGAGGAAGCGCATATAGGCAAGTAATCGAGAGACCATGTCTGTCATATTGTCCTCAGATACATTGACCACATATCTTGCCAATGCAGCCAATGCAGCATGTCCACGACGAGTCTAAAGAATCGATGAGAAGAGAGAAGAAGGGTTGGACAATGGTTACCATATTGTACACTGAGTCGCCTTGGTTTGGCTTGGCTATTGAGCCATCGTCTGGTAGACGATCAAAGGGTACTGATGGACATCTCTTCAAAAGGTTGTCAATGTCATTTGCTGTCGTTTTTGAGCGTGTGTCTGCCAGCACTGTTGCAAGACTAGAAAGAATGCGCGAATTGAGACTGGGGTGGTTTCTATATCGGTTGGGCCAGTCAGTGTGATGGTTTGGTTAATGATGTTGCTTTGAACTTGCCGGCTCATTCTAATGTTAACAAGAGATCAATGAATGTCGTTGAGGAAACTTGGTTGCACAAAACATGCAAATGTCTCCTTCAAATTCAATTGTCATGCATACTAAGGAAACCCCATTCATTTAAATCCCCCGTGTAGAATTGGCAGATAATTCATTGTATCCTGCTGGCTGTTCCATCCATAAATACAAAAGGGGTATCAAAGCAGCTTAAAGCAGCTTAAAGCAGCCCAGACAACATTCATATTGTGGCTATATAACATACAGTCAAAATAGCACACCTCACTTGAATACGCAGCTTTGGCAGCCCAACCGACCAAGTGTTTCCATGTCGTCATCGTGGCATTCATTCCAAAGCTCAAAAAACTCCTTTGACAAGGGGCATGTGTGTATCAAGCTCTCTTTCATTATCTTCATCTTTTGAGCCTAGATGGCAAGCGTGCACATATAACATTATATATATATATATATATATACTAAAAACACATCTAGAGGTTGCCGACATAAAAGAAGTCTTATATTATCAACAAGAGATTTGCTTTATATAAATTGAAACGCCAAAGAAGAGTTTAAAAGAATACATGAATAATCAACATCCATTTACTTTCTCTGCTTCTGAGACAAGAAGTCAGTGAACTCCTGGTAAGGGACCTTGGAGAACTCGGTCTCCTCCCAGAGATCGGGAGTCAAGAAACCGTAGGTGTTACCAATGGCAGCAAAGGTGGCCTTGACAAAGTTACCGAGAGTACGGGTGGAACCGCGGGAGGTAGTGTAGCAATCGGTGATACCAGCCAACTGGAGGACCTTCTTGGGGGTAGGGGCAGCGACGATACCAGTACCGCGGGGAGCAGGGACGAGACGGCACAAGGCGGAACCGCACTTACCGGTGACCTTGCAGGGAACGGTATGGGGCTCACCGAGAGCAGAACCCCAGTAACCACGACGAACGGGGATGATGGAGAGCTTGGCGAGGATAATGGCACCACGGATAGAGGTGGCAACTTCCTTGGAGCACTTGACACCGAGACCAACATGGCCATCGTGGTCACCAATGACAACAAAGGCCTTAAAGCGGGTACGCTGACCAGCACGGGTCTGCTTCTGGACGGGCATGATCTTCATGACCTCATCCTTCAAGTTGCTGAGGAAGAAATCGACAATCTGGTACTCCTTGATGGGGAGAGAGAAGAGGTAGATCTCCTCGATAGACTTGATCTTGCCAGCCTTTACGAGACGGCCAAGCTTGGTAACGGGGACCCTGGAGGAATATTAATATTGTTTGTCAAAGATTGTTTGTCTATTGAACATACCACTCGGTCTTTTCATCACCACGACGTCCACCGCGACCACGGGCACCACCACGTCCACGACCACCACGTCCAAATCCACCACGTCCTAATTAACAGAACAAGATGAAATTAAAAAAAAAGGACATTACAAACTGTCAATTTAAATTGATATGGTCCACATTTGATTATCTCAATCTGGTTTGTTTGTGTTATGTTGAAAAGATGTGCCCTGATAATGATGTATACATATTGCTTCCAAGTGCATGCGTGCGTTTGTGTATATATTCATGTGATGTGGTGTATTCATGAATATTGTCGTCTGTATAGCTGTCGTTCGTCTCTGAAAGTGAACAGGAAAAAAAAAGCGATTGGGTGAGGAAAAATGGCTTACCACGAGTATCGGCCGGAGCAGAATCAGCCATACTACAGAGAAAAAAGAATCAATATTTCATCCATATCCATCCATCTAGTTATAGGTTGCTTACTTGTTTATATAGTTTAAGAAAGAGAGAAGCCGGTCGTCGCCTACATGGCATCAAATACCTCTTCCGCCAGCCAGCTCTCTTCAAGGTCTGCGCAACAGGGCTACAATATCAATGACTCATGTTCCGATCCGGACTTTTATTTAGTCCGGTCTCGGGATTAAATATGATTTTTTTAGTCGATTTTGATTGAATGTTTTTAGTCATTCAAATATAGAAATGTATGGTGGAATACCAAAGATCTATTCTAGGCCCTCATTTAACAATAGCAACAAGTAGTTTGTAGCCAGGAAGAGACTGGGTCATACAAGTAAACGTTTAAAATGAATAAATGTCTTATTGAAAATGGATTGATTGACTACAAAATAGGGTTCTTGCACTTGGGATAATCAATCTACCACTTTCCCAACATCTTGTGGCCTCCAGCCTTTGCTGAATTGGACGAAACAGGAGTGTTGTTTGAAGATGAGGTCCTGGGAGGAGCACTAGTGTGGATACTGGTTGTGTAGGGAGGAACAATACACTTGGGAGGAGGAGGTTTCTTGTCCAGCATGCTAAGATCAGTTACAAAGCTGTCTGGAGTGATGACATGGGTAGAGCCTAGGGTAGATTACAGCAATAAGAACCCATTTCCTTGTTTTTTTTTTCTTTTCATTTTAAGACGTACCGATATACACTTCTCGGTTAAAGGTTTCAGACAACTCGTAAGCTGAACGCATCTCAGCATAGGTCATTCCACCAGCAATGAAGATGATGACGGGGGGACCAGAAGGTGGTTTGGGACCAGCCTATTCAACATTGTATAAGTATCAATGTTTCCTAAAGACACCTTTTACTTACATTGGCTCCTGTCGACCTCTTGTGCCACTGGGTCTTGTAGACTCGCAGTTGAGGGACCTGTTTGCGTGTGTGAGTAGAATCGCGACGAAGATTCTCGGGCTCAGCTACTCTCAAGAGAGGAAAGAGACTCTGATCAATAGTCTCTTTAATGTGACCCTATTTGTATAGTGGTTAGTGGACTGTCCAAGAAGTCTGTTATATATATATATATATAATATACTTGCTTCAGTTACACGCTTTACAACTGGTACATATCGTGAAAGATCAAAAGGAACTTCTTCCTGGCTTGCTGTGCTTTCATGCTTCTTTTTGTTCTTCTTGGTCTTTTCACCTTCTTTGTTGGCAGACTTTGACAATTGAACACCAAGTAAGCTAAGGTTTTCAATTGCATCCTTGCATTCCTGATCCACACGTGCATGTGAAAGAAGATGTTGGAGATCCTCAGGATTCACTGTATCAGAAGTGGCAATCCACAACATGATCAGACGTGCCTTGATCTTTTCACTATAGAAAATATTAGTACAGAGCCTGGTTTATAAACCGTACTCAGTATTACCTAGTATATGGATCATCGAGGATAGGAGTCAATTCTTCAACCAGGTTCTTTGGAACATTGCCATCAGGTGTCTCTCCACAGGCCATGTTCTAATTCTAATGTTAATCTCTGGGTAGTCTTGCTCATCTTCTTACTTGTTCAAGTAAACCAATGGTTTCCAGATTCTGCTTGTTGAATTCAGACATACATTCGCTCGCAATTGTCATGTGAGCAGAGAACTGTAGAGGTATTAGATTTGTGCTGCAACCCCCCACACACACAGGAAACTTGCCTTTGTCTTCATATCCTGGAATTGGGGCAGGTCGGCAATCATTTGCTTCATGTCATTAAGCGATCTTACAGAGCTTTGTCTAATGCAATATAAGCAAAAAAGGTTCTTGACATATCTTTGTTTGCCTACCCTCCAGATGTTCCCTTATTTTCAGACACAAATGTATTAAAATTCTCAATCAACTTTTCAGTAGTGCTTGCAATGTGCATATGGCGAATGGATGAATATACAGTATCTTGATCGTTCAAGGTAATCTCTTGGTCCTTTGTGGTTCCATCCTCTTGGGTGTATTCATATGAATATTTGATGCCTGCTGGAGTATCTTCGGTCTTGAGAAGATCAGCAATCATGGCTTGATATGTGAACTCGTGCAAGAATGGCGAAATTGGATCAATGGTACGATCCAGCAAGATCAGAGTACCTCTTGGAAGAGGAGGATCGCGGGGAGGCTTTGTACACAACAAGAATTGAATATCAAAGAAACAAGTGTGATTGTAGGCTTACTGGGTATTCGGGATTGACTTTGCAAAAGTTGTCCAATTCAGCTTGAACCAACTTGGCCAGATTCCATGGTATATTTCTGTTGATTGTTCCTTGGACATCAAGTGGACGATGATAGCGAATCAATGGATTCTCTCCAAGCGTTACACACATACACAATACCTATGTATTTCAAAGGGGGGTCAGACATACTGAATGCTAGAAAACCATCTATTTTCTTGCCTGTTTGGCAATGTCTTCGAGATCACTTTCGACATTGATTGCAGAGCTATTGCGGTTCCCACCAGAGGCCGAGCCATTACCAAACAGCATATTGAATTTGCGCTCATCATCCAAAGAATAGACTGCCTGCTCACGCACTTTACTCTCGAGTTAGTTTGAAGCATATTGTAGTATTTTATTTTAGCTTACCAATAAAGTCGACATACATCTCCTTGAGGTTCTGAATATACTTGTCTGCACCAGTTGCCTTTAATTTACGAGTAAAATCATTAAAGACCGTGTTGTCAAGGCCTATAAAATATCGTATCAGTTCCAAAGATGATCTTTATTAAAAAAAAAGATAAACCCTATTACTCACCATTGATAAAATGGACATGAGCAGCAGCGTACATTGGTCCCTCTAGACGAGAGAAATCGTCCACAAGTCTTGTACAAGATTCGATGCAGGGTGCCAGAATGTAGACAGCTTCTACACTTGGATAGGCCTGTCTTGGCTTTTCGATATTCGCAATCACTAGATAAAAAGCACGGTCCATTCAGTCCAATATACATGGACTCGATTCATTAAAGAGCACTCACAGGTCACCTAAGGATGCAAAATAAAAAAAAGAAGTTGATGAGATTTCAAAAAAAAGGCGTTTTTTTTAAAGTATGGTTTTGTAGAGATGCTTACGTTTTCTTCGAGAATATCAAACATTTTACAGGCAGAATTGAGAATCTTGGAAGATAGACTGTCTACAACGACCAACTTCCATCGTCCGGCAGGTTGAACTGACTTAACCAGCTCGAGAAAACCTGGGAAGAAAGATGTGTATATTCAAGGGGGTTAATGTCAGGGGAATTGTCAAGAGATAAACTTACGTATTTTGAGAATCTCGTCAACACCAATCATCTGTTATGTCTTTTTGAGAATCTGCAAAGTGATTAAAAGAGCAAAATAGAGAGAGAAAAGCCAAGCTGTGAATGCCAGAGACTAAATAAAGGACACACGGAAGTAAGGAGGGATGAGCTGAGCCTTGTAAGAGTCTCAATAGAGCAAGATTTAAATTTGCTGTGATATTTTTACCACGCAGAAAATATGAGAAAATTTCTAATTTTAGAAGGTTTTATTTTTGAAATCAATGTGAAAGCACCTTTTTTTGGGTGCTCATCTTTTTGTTGTTGTTGTATATTTGGGTGCTCATCTTGATAATGATTTGCAAATTCTGCTGAGCAACAGAATTCATGCATATTCTACTTTATCTTTCATACAAATATAATATTTTACCAACATGACACAAGAAATAACAAACAATAATGCTGAAAGCAGCACCATAAATATCCGTTTCAAGGAATGTAACCCTTCTTTGCCCATTAAAGAAGTCAAGCCTTCCAGAGTAAATGGTTTCTGGACCGACAAGAAAGAGTTGGCACTCTTAAAAGAGTATGCCAACGTCTTCCTACCTGCTTGCAAAAGAGGACAGCACAAAGAAGCATGGGAACAAATCCTCACCAGTGTGAACGAGGTGAATCCCAGTGATCCACCATTGAGTTATGACTCATGTCGCCGTGCAGTTGATCGACTTGTAGGGAGCTACAGAAAAAGCTCCGAGGAGTCAAACGTCGCGTCTCTTTCTGGTGCAAATAGAAATAGATCTGAAGTAGAGAAGGCTGTCTATGAGATCATCAAAAAGGTATATTTAATTTGTAAGAAATATTTTTACTATGCCAACTAAACATATATTGGTATCTTTGGAAACATAGAAGAATACGTATGATGATCTTAAGAAAGAAGGCAGATATGGAGCGGTGCATGAGAGCCTTGGTCGGATCATTTGGCAATCACAAAATGGGATATCCGGAAAGAAATCCGTGATCGCCGGCGTGTGGAAAAGGAGGCAAACGCCAGGAATAACGAGCCTAGGAGCCTTTCCCCTCCAGTTGAGGAAGCTTCCAGTGGTTCTGGCAGTTTTCGAGAGACAGAAGTCCCAGTGGAGACAGAAGCAACCTCTGGTGATTGTCAGAACGGAGAGAGCAGTGGGTCCCTTAGCACCAGCCAAGAGAAGTGACATGCCAACATGGAAGGCCGGCTCACCAACATTGAGAAGCTGTTGGAGCAGTTAATAAACAAAATTAAATAAATGATAATATAATCTTCATCTTCTCCATCACTTTTATCTCTTCTTAACCCAGAGATATACTCTTCAACTGTTGGCAGCTCCAACCCAAAGTATCCATTAGTGGATGATCCACCACGATGCACACAATGCAACATGTTTTTGAAAACAGTTGAGAGAATATAAATAACCCCAGGTTCATTCTTCCCGTCTTTATCGCATACTTGTACTTGCAATACTTGAAGTACTTCTCTACCTCAGCAAACTCCCACTCCACAGCTATTCTCACTCTTGACATGCTCTTGTTTATCGCCTTGTCATCCTCTACTACACATAATTAATACACTGTTTATAGTTTGCCACCAGTAAGCCTTGCACTTTCAAGTGGCGAGAGCAAACATTCGGACAGCATGTAGGCAGGGTCGCCATACAACACGTAAGGGTGGCTGTAACCAGATGGGATCTTTAGGTATTTCACAGTTCTTTATTCAGTTCTTGAAGAGAAATACACGTTCTGGTCATGTCTTGAGCCAACATAGGGACCAATTATGCTGCTGGTTATCCCATCTGGAGTAATAATCGACTGGAACTTCAAAGCATGAAGATGCTTCCAGCCATTGTACAAAGCCTTTTGCTCTTCTTCACTATAGCTTGGGCGAAATACTGCTTGCATGGTACAGTCAATGAACCCAACTACATTTGAGAATGCGGCACCTTTGTCATGCACGGCCTTGGAAAACTTCTTCAAGTTCTCTAGGCTGAACTGCTTGGCGTTGAATTGGATGCCCCACTTTATTTGTTTGAAAACAAGGCTCTCTATCCCTCTGCAGACAACAGACACGTTCACTAGACTCATCCCAAAAAGTATCGACATATCACCCACACGCCTGGGAAAGCTGTAGCGATTCAACAACATGGCGAACCCATAGTTTTTGCAAACTTGTATGCTCAAAAAGCGGCATATTTCAGGCACCCCGAGTGCAGTGGTAATTGTCTCGATTCCATCCAAAGTGAAGCAGAAAAGGTAAGTACAAGCACCATTACCAAGAGAGTTCAGGTTTAGTCTGGTGTACTTGGTTCTAGGGCCTCTTCTTGAAACATCACTTTGCTCCTCTTGTGAAGTATAATCACCATCTTGATGTTGTTGTTCATTTTATGAGATTTGAAAAATATCTGTAAGTATAATAATAATAATAATAATAATATATTATGTGTGTTCATTTCGTTTCCTTTAGGATGTTATCCTGCAAAACGTATCATTTGCATAAGGTGCCTCTGGGTTTAAAATGTAAAACAGTCCTTGTAAAAAAAATTCTCTTTTTGGTAATGAGTTTTAGAGCACATTTAAATCTGTCTCTAATATACCGTTGATTTGCGTTGTTCAGCCCATAGTCACACAGAGCACCTTTTTGCCTCGACATGAGCAAATAAACCCAGTGGTACTTGCCTTGAGAACAGTTTTGTCAAAAGGCTGTCTAACCGAGAACCCGGATTCTAAAACATATTATGGGTCTGCCATTATAAAAACAAGATCTAATAGGCAGCTTGACCAGTTGATTTGACAGTGGCATCAAGACAATCGTGTTTTATTGGTCTGGTCCTAGCCTAAATACCAAAATAGGTGCTGCTCAACCAGAGGTATTAATGGAATAATTGAATAATTGAATAATGTAACTGATGGTCTTCTTTATGGTTAAAGAAGTACCAGTGAAATCAAATTCAATAATCACAAGATGTAAAAGATTCCTGCGGTGAAGGATGGTTTGAACTGGCCGGAGTATGAATCAAAAATTGATATTTTTTTTTGTTTTTTAAGAATTAAAATAAAAAGAGCTTATTAGTCTGTTCTGACATCCTATCTGTTGTTTCTTTGGCACGCCAAGAATCCATCATAAGCTCATCAGTCATAAGATTCTCTTTTGATAAATATAATTGTTGTATGTTTGTACTTGTTCTGACGTGTTGTCCTTACTCATCCATCTCGATCTTCGTCACGCCATCGTAGACAACCCTTTTTTATTATTATTATTAATATTATTTTTATTATTATTATAAATTTCTGCAACATAAACGATCATCTACAGTAAATTGCTGTTGTTTCTCTTCATCTCACCAGAAATCACAGAAACACCAACACCAAGCAAAATCAACAACTCTTTTTTTTATTTTCTAATTCAACAGACCAATGGACCAAATAGAACAGGCCGTCATCTATGCCTTGGGTCCTCATGTTGACCCTTCTCTTAAAGCGCAGGTACGTGTTCACCCTATATTTTCATTATGCTGCGGAATTTATTGGCCACATACGTACAATATATATATATATATATATACAATGGAAAAGGAACAATGATTTGTATAATTTATGGATCATTGTAACAATTTGAAAAGAGAATATTGTGCTTGTGCTTTGTATCGTTTATTCTCATCACTTTCTGTGATAGGCAAATACATACTGTGAACAAGTAAAGAATGCCCCGGACGGCTGGCAAATCTGTCTCCAGCTATTTATGAAAGAGCCCAAAGCGTAAGGATGAAAGATAGTCCAATTACGTTACTCATCATCTATAGTGTAGCCGAGGCGCGTTTCTTTTGTCTCCAGGTCCTTGAGAATACTCTTCAGAATAGGTAAGGTTGCTTGGAGGCTTTGTCAGGGTGCTGAGTAAGTCATGTAGATATGAGACATTGGATGCCAGTGCAGTCGAATACATTCAACAGACCATGATGGAGTACCTTCGTAGAGAGTTTGTGGAGAACCAGACAGCAGGATCCGAAGAGACATGTAAACTAATCACTTTGTAAAACTTGCGATTCTGATAAACCTCTGTGTGTGTGTGTGTGTCTAGTCATCAGAAACAAAGCCGCACAGTCATTGACTCTCCTTTTTGCCCACGTATACCCAACAAGCTGGCCAACATTCTTCAAAGATATCATTGGCCTTGCACAGACCCCTCCGGGTACACCAAGTCATGAAAAGGCAGCAGACTTCTTTTTGCGTCTCTGTGTCAGCATTGATGAGGAAATCGCACGTCTGGATATTCCCAGAAACAGAGAAGAGGTCGTTCGTAATACCAACATCAAGGATACAATGAGAATGGGCGACATCCAGTTGCTGGCTGCATCCTGGTTTGAATTGTTGCAAGAGTTTAGGCTGACCAACCATAATATTGCACAACTGGCCCTAAAGAACATTGGAGCCTATATTGCTTGGATGGATATCTCTTTGGTAGTCAATGATCAGGTTATGAGTGCACTCTATGAACTATTGAGTGATCCCAATCTGCGCATTGCTGCAAGCGAGTGTTTGGCTGACGTAAGGACTCTGAGGATCTAGACCAGGATATTAACATCCAAATAGGTTGTTAGCAAGGGAATGTTGCCTCTTGACAAGCTCAATATGATCCAAATGCTGAATCTGGCAGACACTTTGGGACGCCTGGACCTGGTAAGGCATCTTGGCAGTTACGTATTGTTGTATACCAAATGACTCATTCAACCGTGTTGCGCAGTCGGATCCCGAGTTTGTCGAACAGACGGCTCGCCTGGTTAATACACTCGGTATCGAACTCTGCAAGATATATATGGACAGCACCGTGGGTCCTGATGGAAAAGGTAGGCAATTTACACAAGTCAACAACAGAGGGGATCAATTGGTCTTATTTAATTTATCCAATCTAGCTGCTGCATATGGCCTTATTGAACAAATCTTGCCTTACTTGCTCAAGTTTCTTGCCGATGAGTACGACGATACGTCCATTGCCCTCTTTGCATTTGCCAATGACATGTTGAGCATCGTAAGTAAATAACATATTGTGGCCCAATTTGCTTATATGTTGTGATAGTACAAGAAACAAAAGAAGGCCATGCAGCCTTTTACCCAATCTCAACAAGAGTTCCTCAGATCCTTGTTGAGTGTAGTTATCTTAAAGATGAAGTATGACGAAGACACTGACTGGGGAAATGAAGACGATGAGCCAGAAGAGGAAGCCCTGTTTGCTGAATTGAGAAAGGTGTGTGATACATGGCTAAACAAGTGTGTCTGGAATACTTATAACATTCCTTATAGAACCTGCGGATCTTTGCAGACCACATTGCTGCTATTAGCAACGAATTGTACATTGGCTATGTTCATTCTGTTGTCATGGAAACCTTGAATAAATACAAATCTGGTGCAGATTTGGATTGGAGAGAGGTTGAGCTGTGTTTGTACGTTCTATACACCTATGGAGAAGCCCTTCCAAAGGCAGCCATGCAATTTGTAAACCCAAACGACACCACTTGTCTGACTCCCCTTGGTGAATTGGTGTCTGAGATGGTGATGTCCAGTAAGTATGGTGCTTAAAGGCCAAATGATCCAGTTCTAATATTCGCGCTCTCTAGACATCTCTGCCTATCCTCACCCATCGGCAGCCCTTCAGTTCTTTGAAAACATCACACGCTATTACCAATTTTTTGAGCACCGTGCCGACCATCTTCCCCAGGCCTTGGGTGCGTTTGTCGACACTCGCGGTCTTCACCATCCCCTTAGCCAGATTAGATCCAGATGCTGGTACCTTTTCCATCGTTTTGTAAAAATGCTCAAGCCAAAGATGGGACCCTATGTCGAAACCCTGCTTTCTTCCATCGGCGACCTCTTGACAATCCAAGCAGAACCGCCTGTCGAGAGCAATACAATGGATGGAATGCCTATCCCTGCTGCCTCGACATTTGACAGCCAGTTGTATCTGTTTGAAACGGTTGGAACCCTAATCTCTCTTGACAGTGTAGCCGTCTCGAAGCAGATGGAGTACCTCAAGATTGTGTTGGAGCCTCTGGTAGAAGGTATTCGTAATTCGATGTCTCAGGGCTACAATCCAGAAGACGAATTGTTTATGCTCCAGCTTCATCACTACATCATGGCCATTGGAAGTGTCGCAAAGGGTAAATTATATATATATCCACTATGATATTATTCAGATTAACATCTTTATTTGTCTAGGTTTCCCTGATGTTCCAAAGGCCTCTGCTGCAACTGCTCCTTGGGTTGTCGTGTTTAAGCAGGCAACCGAGATCATTCTGAGCGTACTCCAGACATTTAACCAGTATCTATTGATCCGTGATGCTGCCAGATTCTCCTTTGCTCGCTTTATTACCTGTCTTGGATCAGAAGTCTTGCCATACTTGCCTACCCTCATCAACGGTCTATTGACAGAGTGCGAGATTACAGAACTTAATGACTTTTTGCCATTTATTGGATTAGTTGCACACAAGTTCAAGGTAAAAAACAAAAAAAGATAATAACCTTTGAATGAACACAACTCACTCACACACGCTTTGTTTATTAGCCAATGATCCACAACATTATGGACGAGCTCTTGCTTCCTCTTGTGAAGCGTGTGTTTGATTTCCTCAATACTTCGCCATCTGGCACAGACGAAGCAGTGTTGCTATTTGAGCTTCGTAAGGCATATATTAACTTTATTATTTCCTTGTTCAATGCCGAGTTAGAGAGTGTGCTTGTCAGTGAACGGAACCAAAGTCACCTCAACACAATCCTACACACAATCCTTCACTTTGCAAAGGACAATAGCGATCCTACCATTCAAAAGATGGCATTTGGTGTATTTTTGCGAATGGTCAATGCGTGGGCCTCTTCTCAAACCCAAGGACCCATTACTGGATTCGATCAGTTTGTCTACAATGAACTGATCCCTACTACTTTTGCGGTACCAATGCATGTGGCATTTAATGTTGCCGATGGACAATCTCTTTTGGTATGAAAGAACCAGAAACCAGAAACCAACAAAAAAAAGGTTGACTAACCAATATATATATACATATGTATATGTAATCATTTTAGGTCTTTGGTGAAATTACTGGAATCCAACAGGCCATGTTCACCAAACAAAGTCCCGAATTCACTGAATACATGATCAATGTCTTTTTCCCGTCTATCCAATGTCCCCGGGAAGGAGCAGAACGATACTGCCAGGCAATTCAGCAGTGCGATGGCAAAGAATTCAAGAAATATTTCCAGGTAAGCCAACTGTTTCAAATATTATATCTTTTTTATTTTAAAAAAAGGAAAACAACTCAATACTTCCCCCCCTCATCCGTCCTAGACTTTTATTTCAGAAGCAAAAAATTAACAACAGCAAAAAAAGCAAAAAATAAAGTAGGTAAAAATAATAATAATAATAAACAAAAAGAACAGAATTTCTTTACCCACCACACACACACATAAGAAAAGGATAACAAATACACGGTTATATATAAATATTTATATTTATATTTGTACTTTGACAAATAAACATGTATACACACAAACGAAAAGTACTATCCAAAGTATATGTACATATTCTAAATAAAAACATGTACAATTATGTTTGATTATTTGAATATAGACACATTAGATATTTGAATAAATCAAAGTAGCAACATTATAAAAAGACAGACAGAATATGTAATTTTTTTAAATATTTTTTATTATTATTATTATTAAATCATTGAAATTTTGGTCTAAATATTGTATGTTTAATCTGGTACCTATGTGAATAATATTTTGATTAGAATATTGTTCAGATTACAAATATCATTTTAAAATAAATTGTAAGGGTTTTTGACATCTTCAGAGATTGTTCACCTGGATAGCCCACATCTTAAAGATAAGAATGTGATATCGGAAATGTGTAAAATTCGGGACCAAAAATGTTGTGCATCATGTTATGCCAAAAGAAGGGGGGAAAGGGAAATAAAAATTGAAACATTGAAACATTTTCTTACCTTTATTTAATAACCATTAAATATAATAATAAATCTGTGAGTTATAGAAGAAAGAAAACAAAAGCCCCAGACTGAAAATCTTGCTTTTATAGACAAACCAAAAATTAATTTCAATGAAAAAAATTTATTTTAAAGAGTCACGCTTGCGATTTACTATATTTGACTGCTATTGGCTTATCATGTAACAGAAATCCATGGGTAGATTCAAGCGCAGACTGAGCACTGAGCGGGTCAGGAAAGCTCACAAATGCCTGTCCCTTTAGGCGACCAGTCTTCATAAGCTGAATACCCAGCCTACCTGGGATGTATTTCCCATCATTGTCCAAGACAAACTGTCCAAATAACCTCTCGAGATCATCCTCTTGAACTTCCTTGGCCAAGTTCTTGATATAGAGCTTATTGGATATCTCGCCTGGATTGTGGTTCTTAAAGGCAGCCAGCTCTTTCAACTCTACAGAATACTATGAATAAATCTTTATATTCTCACAAATTTCTCACCTTGAGATGGCACACGATTCGAATGGATATAATCCAAGCTAAACGTGTCCCTCAAAGCACCCCTTTTATCCTCAGTATCTTTTATGGGTTGGTCATTGACCGGAAGTTCATTGTGAAGAACAATCTTGATCTTCTTGGTATCTCTATCCTTGTCTTCAACAGACTCAGTCATTGGTTTCGTTTCTGTCCGTCGAAGAGCCTTCTTTTGCTCCTTTACCGCAATTTGTCTCAACCGTGCCTTTTTCTCGATCAATTTTCGAGAGACCTCGTCGTCTGAGCTGCCATCAGATTCCAATTCGGATTCATCGCTGGCAAGCATCTCATTGTGTTTTCGCTTGAGCTGACACCATATAGTCAGATACACAGAGTCCCACAAAATATCATACTTACAAGATTTGGGATCGAATCACGGTCAACTGGTCTAAATGGAGGCGGGAGATTCATCTTGTTCATCAAATGAAGTACCTGAACATACAGTCGAGGTACAGATCCAATTGCATGCATGATATTCGATAGAATCTCGGGGTTTGGGTCAGGATATCGATAGCAAAGGTGTGGGTTTGGAGGATATTGAAGACTGTCCAGAATATAAATATGGATATTTGGCACTAGGAGTCATGGTTATACCTACCCAAGACTAGGTGCAATTGGCTCTGGTTGGGTTTCTACACTTTGAGAGATGCTGCTGACAGGAATTGTGGATTGGACAGTTTGATTTGCTCGAGGCCTAAACATACCAGTTTAATACCCTTTACTGGATCCACACAAGATCTACAAGATTGCTTATTATTATTTTTTACTGAGATGCTCTCTTTGGATGAGGT
This sequence comes from Phycomyces nitens, assembly GCA_022702545.1. NCBI lineage: Eukaryota > Fungi > Mucoromycota > Mucoromycetes > Mucorales > Phycomycetaceae > Phycomyces > Phycomyces nitens. Next base: position 2,641,756 of record JAHRBC010000001.1, read on the forward strand.
GTGGCGTATTCGACTACAAGCGGCTTCGTGTCTGGTCCATTGCTTAAGCCTTGTAGCTGTTGATAGACGCGTGCGGCCGTGCTCCGATCTGCAAAGTCAAGAAAAGCAACCCCTCTCTAGACAAGGTGAGAAAGACTATCCAACAACAACAACAAAAAAAGGATATGTAGTTTCTTTATAGTCCTATTCTTGGGATTTACCATTGCAGGCCCTTGCATCAGCCGGATGTCGAGTGTAGGATATTGGCTAAAATAGTTTGACGCCTGGTCCATGGACGCAGTTACAGAAAGCGGGACATTCTTGACAATAAGAGTGGTAATGGTGTCCTGAGTTTGATGGATTAGGAATCAATGGCGTGATTGTATACATTCTGGGAACTACCTGTGCGATTCTTTCGTAATTCTTGGCTGGGTAATCAATGGGCGTGTAATGTTCCATTTGGATTATTCCTCATGTATACTAGATATATATATATATATATCGTTGCGGCAGATGAATATGCTTATTGTTCAAATTCGGCCAAGTTTTTGTATTCCATACTTCACCGTCACATTCTTCTCTTCTTTGGTTTGCCTTATGAAGAATAACGAGAATTTGGTGCTGGTGAGAGGATCAAGAGATGATTAGGGTTTGCTCAAGTTAATTTGGTAGATTGGTCAACGAACAGTGCTTGTTCCTTACAAGAAAGAACATGTTCTTCAGTACCATGAATGGATGAAGTCACCATTCCTGCAAGGTACTAGTGATTCAAAAAGTGTATGATTCAGGTCAGCCAATGAATTGCTTGATATGTAGAAATGACAGCTTCTGAACCATTGAGTCTCGAGGAAGAGTATGAAATGCAGCAATCATGGCATGTTGACAACGAAAGCAAGTATCTTTTTTTTAAAATAAAAAAGTTTAATTACACTCGTCTCACAAACTATAGAGTGTACATTTATCTTGCTTGCTCTGCCAAAAACATCCCCTTTGACTCTCTGTGAAATGTCTGTTGATGACATTAAAAAGAACGCAGGCAAGTTCAATCCAACTATAGGACAAATACCTGACAAGTGATATATATATATAGTCATGATTGGCGATGTCAATATATTTCTCAATGATCCTGATGACGACCAAACCTTTGGAGAAATTGAGATTATGATTGCAGAAGATGCCTATCGTCGTACTGGGCGTGGGCTGGAGGCCTTGAAGATGATGATGGGATATGGTAATCATAAACAGTGTATCAAGTCATCTTGACTTAATTTTGTTTTGGCAGCCATTGTTGATCTTGGCCTCAAGACATTCCATGCAAAGATTTCCTTGACCAACCAGCCAAGTATCGATCTCTTTACACAAAAGCTTGGTTTCTACCAAGTTTCTCTTTCAACCGTATTCCAAGAAACAACATTAGAATGGTCCACAAATACTGTAGATGGTCTAAAGAACGATGACCCTGATTTTGAGCCCTATGGATCAAAGGCAACAAAAGACCAGAGACAGGCTATAGAGACATTCCAAAAGAGTCTATTGGATGATTGGAAGAGCTTCGTGCGAAGAGGAGAGTGGGAACAATTATAGACAGAGCGTTTATTGTGCTTTTTTTCTTCTTCTTCTGTTCATCAGAAATGTTTCCAGAGCCTTTACCAGAATATAAACTCTGGTCCAGACATTTGTCGGTTAGCATTTATAAAGCTTTCTCTGTTGGTTATCCACCAGCCAACAGGCATTTCGATTGAACAGAATTCAATTGAGATTGGGGTTTGCTCAGTATCAGATTGAGTCTTTTTACCATTGACCTTGCAATGGACAACCATCCCCCCATTGAGACCAATTAAAGTAGAATGTGAGGATTGGCCAAGAAGAGTATTGCAGCTCACACTGCCAGTATCAGTATCTATATAGTTGTCAATCTGTTTCCAATTGGATCTCATCACAGCATAGGTTGTCATGATTTCCAGATCTGTGGTTTGAGCGCAAGGTATTTCCATCACAACTGGCTCAGGTGTGTCTTTTGGACCAGCAAACCCATCAATGACGCTCTGGATGGTGTAAAAGAGACGAAGAGTGCCAGGATCTATCCTTGAAAAGACTCCTCTCATGTTTACTTCCTGAGCACTGTCCGGGTTTTCAGATGGATTTTGTGAGTTGTCTTTGGTATAAGCATTGACCTTTTAAGAACCATCAGATGCACTGCCTTTGTTCGTTTTATTGCCTGATTCTTACATGTATTATTTGCCGATCTGCAGATTCAGACATGCGAATCCTCTCTCTTAAAGTGAGAGACACCAATGTTCGGTACCATGAGTTTGTTTCTCCAATCACAATAAGATCTTTTGTGGATGAATATCGCAGGATGTTTGCTGCAATCTCAAAGGGAAATATCGATAGATGGTTATTGTTTGTGTCGGTCATGATCATGAGAGATGTTTGAGCATCTGAATATTATTTTTAGGCGCGTGACAAGGCATCTCTGTAAAAGGAAATATTTATTTGCCAAAGCCTTTTATGCAAAAAATACACCCATTCATTTAGATCTTTATTAGACTTGGCCATCTAACCAGACCGATTCTCAACCAACGGCACCAGAATCCTCAAAAGCCAAAGATCTTTATGAATCCTAAAAAACAAAAGGCTATCATAGATTGCTTAATAGCCCACGAGTCTCCTGAGGCTAGGATTTGTCAAATCATAACAAAGATAAGAATGACTAGTTCTAGTGCAACACATGCTGCTGAGCAGACCAACTTTGAAGATTACAGACTATTGTAGATTTTCCATCTTATTGTAAGCATAGCAATCATTTTATTTGCAAAAAAGAAAAAAGAAACAAAGCATTTAATAGTTCTCATCAATGAGAAATAGATATATAGATATATATTTAATAAAGAATAATAATGAAATGGCACCGACCTCTAAATAGCTCGCAAATCAATTAAATCATCGTATTGTTTTTTTTTAGAAAAAATTAATAACATTAAATTACATGTAAAATGCCAAGATTTTCCCCCAGTATATTAACATATATTCGAGTAATTTAGATGCATATCATATACTCTTCGAGTTATTCTCGCCATTTTTATTCTTTAAAAGCAATTTTCTTTTGGTGGAATTAAAGGCAACTCAATCATTAGAGTCCAAAAAAGACCTCTAGGGATCGAGATCTTTACCAGTAAATTAAATATTGCCATTGACATTATTCTGCAAACTACAGGTAGACATTAAAGTGTATGTGTGTATATACACACACACATACACACAAAATAAAGCGATGCAGATTTTACATTTTGCGAGTTTCTAGTTAACGGTACATACTCTGTATTATCTGAAGCCAAAAAAAAAACAAAAAATAAAAGAAAATAAATGCTATTAAAAATAAAGAAATGATACTTATTTTTCCATATTAAAACTTAAATTATCAAAATCATAAATACGATAAAGTTGCCCTTTTTTGCTTTCTTTGGGAGGTTGCTTAATAAACTCTATTGAGGTTGAGGTTGGTGTTGTATAATTGTCAAGGTTTGAATGGCATGTTGGTTGTGGTGGTGATTTGATATATTGGACGAAGGGACTGAAGGACCAGGACTAGGACTAGGGGGTTTTCCATGTATCATATTGTTTGCTTGAAGACCAGAATGAAGTACAGACTCTTGGTTTTCATTTGATGAAGACCCTCCGGCTTGTGAATGGGGTCTTATCATTGGACCCTGGGATGTATTAAACTGAAAGTTTAGTTCAGAGTTTGGCACGAATCCATTGGTAGATGATTGAGAAGGCATGGTTTGGTGGTAAAAGGAAGGGTGTACATAGTTTTGGAGAGGGGTTCCCAAAGGTATTCCTTGGTTTTCATAGGTTGAGTGGTATACAAAGGACGCTTGAGGGGGAGGGGGGGAGGGGCCTTGCTGCAAAGACTGTGGAACAGGGGTTATTGGCATTGGGTGTGTTCTGTGTTGATGTGTCCCGGCCAAAAAGGTGTGTTGTTGCTGCTGCTGCTGCTGGAGAGCGTGTAGTGCATCTGCATGTCCAGGTGTTTGGTCGTCCATAGCACTATCTCTACCCCTCTTTGATGGTCTCCTGGTAGGAGCAGCTATCTCTGAGCCCGAATCATCTGCAGTAGAATCTTCGCGTGCCCTCCTAGAATTGCGAGCGATATTCAGGTCACCAATTGAACGTTGGCTGTGCAGTTTCACAAAATAAGTATGCTGAGGAACAACAACAGAAGTATATCCTTTTGGCGCTTCTGGTGGTTTTGTTGTGATTGTCCCTCCTTGTCTATTGTTCCTTGCATTTAATGGTGGGTTATCCTGGGGCCGAATGTTTTCTTCTATTTCTAAAGGTAGCTGTTCAAGAAATCCATTGTAGGATTGCTACAAAGCATAAATTCAATCTCTATCCATTTTTCTGACGAGATATTTTACCTGTTGATTTGTAGCATGTCGACCGTACGAATTATTCTCTGCACGGTTAGCACCGCGATTGCTTCCCTCTGGCTCATCGTTCTCTACTGGCGTAGTGTTTCCTGCAGCCAGGCGTTCGACAGTATCTTCGGCTATTTCCATAGAAGGTGGGTTGAGAGTATCAGGTTCGATTTGGGCAGACTGACAGACGGCCGCAAGGATCTTTTTTGCTTCTGCTTCCACAAAACGCGAAAGTTCTTCATTCCCGGCTGCTGCCATGCACACTTTTGTCCACACTTTTGTCAAATGACGCGCTCTTACGGCTGCTTCTCGATGTTTGATTTTTTGCCTTTCTTCAGATAAGCGATTGTAGAAGCGTCTTTCGTTCCAGCTAATGGTCGTAAATCGATCCTTTACAGCAGTACGGATCTCTTGGGTTGTGAGTCTCTGTCTTGCGAGTTCACAGATCATATCAATGACAGCCTTTGGCCAGTTTCTCTCAATTTCGTCAGGTCTCATCAGCTCATGGTTGTGTTTTGCCGCATCTGGATTCTGAGATTTTCGGAATTCCCATAGCCCTTCTTTTTCGTATAATACAACACGCCATCTACAATCACATCTCTTTGAAGGTCGTTTGCGTTGAGGAGTTGATCCTCGTTTACGTAGTGAGTCTGGGACACCCTCACGCGAGCAATAGACGTAAATATTCTAAGAAATAAACAAACAACAATGCTTTTTTTAGTCAAATCTGAATACAATGGTTATTTTGTTGTTGAAATAAATACTATGCTCTAATTATTCAAGCAAGGGATCCTAGCTGGTCAACAAAGATCAAATTTGTACACATATACATTTCTGATTGTACTGCGTATATCTTTGGTAACCTCAGGAAGAAATGTGGCATGTGTCTTGGACTGAAGAAGGAATCGAAACTCGCAAAAAACAAGGAAATTTTGAATCGTTGTTCACTTACCCGATGTGTACTTGCTTCTTGTTTTACAGTGAATCCAAATTGAGCACATAGATCACGACAGTTTTCGATAGCCTTTGCACTTTCTGTAAAGGATAGATTGAGAAGTCTATCATAGAGAGGCTTAAGCTATATAGATATATAGATATAGATATAGACATATATTATTATTATTATTATTATTATTTTAAAAAAAGTAGATAATTAAAATACAAATTTAGAATTTGGAATAAATATATATGAATATAAAAAATGACTTGCCAATTGTTCAGAGTCTTGGCTTGAGAATTCGGCCATGTTATTTGGTTCAGAGTCTTGGTGAGCTGGCATTGCGATCTTTAGTGATCAGGAATATATAAATAAATATATATCTATATTATTTATATTGTGTTGTCTTGTATGGGGTACAGCAAGGGAATGACTTGGACTCTAGTTTTCTGTGTTGGTGATGGGTAATGTCGAGAAATCCTAATTGATGATTGAGAATGAGTAAATGGTATTATAGTGAATTATAGTAATTTTGAATATTCTTTTATAATTACTATCCTGAGAATAATAATAAGTGCATAATATATATATATATATATATATATATATGTATATATACACACACACAAATATAATACCTATATAAAATATAATCTCTTTGACTCTGTCCGTGTGTCAATGTGTGTCAGTGTCAGTGTCAGTGTCAATGTGTGTCGGTGTGTTTTTGTCTATGGATATCAGAAAATAAGACCTTGGTTATTATAATTATTGCGCATTCTCATAAATTCATAGTAAATAAGCATATTACAAATTAGAGATTTTTGCTTTAATGCAAGCTATTTGATATTTAATGAATTTCTATATATACATATATATATGTGTGTGTGTGTATACACACATATATATAGATATATAAAAAATGTATATAAATGTATATATATATATATATATATATATTACTTACAAAATAACAATAGTAGTAATAATAATAATAATAATAATATAGCAATAGCAATAGCAATAGCAATAGCAATAATGAATAGAGCCAAATAAAAGGATATGTAACAGTATCCAAGTATCGATATCAGCTTCTTTAGAGTGAAACAAGTTCACTGGCGTTTTGGATTTAATTGTAAAGAAGTATGTTTTTTAGAAGAATAAAAAGGAAAAAAGGAAATATAAAATATAGAAAAGGAAGAAGAAGAAGAGAAAGAAAGGGATAAAAATTGACAAGCTGTTTTTTTGGTAACCTCTAGTGTTTGAGCGTTCTATCTCTCTCTCTCTCTCTCTGTACGAGCGAGTTTGTGAGTGATTGAGTGAATGAATGTGAGTAAGTGGGTGGGTGTATGATAGTATGTATATATATAAAAATGTTTCCACACATTTTTTTTCTTTTTTTCTTTTTTGATATCGATTTTAAACCTTGGTGCTGAAACATTGCCAATCGTAGGCAGCCAAAGACTTTATTTTCTTGGTGTCACCATTCATGCTAACCTGCCAATAAATGTTTTATGGAATTGAATTCGATGTGAGCACTTATGCCTTGAGCTGTCTTCTCGTTTATTGTGTTACTGAATAAAGCCTTGACTTTTCAAGTATGAAAAAGGCACGTTACTGTCATGTTACCGAAGCTAGGGTATTCAATTTGTACACCCACAGAAAAAAAAAGTCCTTTTTATTTATTTATTTACTTATTCTTTTACCGAACAACATCACCTATTTTCCCGCTCATTTTAAGTATTTCAAACAGTCCGACTCGGACATAAAACAAATCAATAAAAGCACTATTTTTGCAAGTGGATTTGCGCTGATCGGAACCAACGTATTTGCGTTCGGAGTACCAAAACTAGCGGCACATGAAACACATTGCAAAGGTCATTTTATTCATCCATTCATCCTTTATTCAATACAAATATCAGCTTGTAAAACTAAGACAAAACAGAATAAACATGACTCTTTATTATTTGTATACAGCCATGGGTATTATTCTACCATGAGAAAAATGATCAGGGTGCATATATAAATCCATTTCTGTTTTTGTAAATCAATGAGATTCACCAGAATTACAATATTTTTCAAGTATTATTACTATTCCATGTCAAGTCGTTTATTATCACCAGTATACTCTTGACAATTATCTTTGCAGTGATATTACTCTCTAGGATAATAATCAGCAATCAACATGAATATCTCTGTTTCGCTTTCACAGTATACACATATACACATTTCATATGCCGCTCATTTTGTTACTCAGAACGCAAATACGTTGGTTCCGATCAGCGCAAATCCACTTGCAAAAATAGTGCTTTTATTGATTTGTTGTGTGTCCGAGTCGGACTGTTTGAAATACTTAAAATGAGCGGGAAAATAGATGATATGCTGTTCGGTAAAAGAATAAATCAAGTAAATAAAGACAATCTATCTCTTTATACTGGTCCATACCTCGTTTATTCATCAGGCATGTCGTTTGGATCTGCCTAAACTGGACTGCGCTCGTGCAAAGGTGCATGTCGGACAGCGTGTCAGGATCATGTAGAGAAACAATAGAAATAGAATAGGTTCCTCGCCTATTGCATGCTTTTGTTTCTTTAAACATCTTTTTAAGCATAAAGATAATTATATAATAATTATAGGTATAATATATATTTTAAAAAAAAGAAAGTTGCCCTGTGCGTTGGTCAGATCCGTAAGATATATCCAATACACTTGTAAAAACCAATTTGAATAACAAGAGAACCTTTGGAATTTTGCTGTTATTGATATAGTTGAGCTCACAAGGAGAATTCTAATAAAGAAATTCGATAAATTAAATTTCTGCAACAGTTTGATACTTCATCACAGGTCCTTTTTGACTTAGTTAAATTCTAAAAAAGGTTATCAAAACAAGGAATCAGTAGTACAAAAAACCAATAATCATGGGGTTTGTGGTAAAAAGAGATAATGATGATGATGATAATAATAATCGTAAATATGCTTAGAGTTCGATAGAAGTTGTTATGTATGGAGCTGCTAGAAAAGCAAAAAAATGATTTCTATTCAAATGATAATTTACAATATGTATATACATAGATTGACATTCTCGTCAAATAGCTTGAATAAGGAGTACGTTTGCTTAATATAGGATAAGATTCTGTATCACCTACTGAAATCCACATGTCTTTGTAATACGGACAGATGTAACTCTACAGTGACAAGTCAAGGCCAGCCTTAAAAAAAAAGCATTTGATAATATTTGATTTTTCCAAATCAAAACAAATGCGAGAGAAAGAAAGAGATATGTTTATATTTACCAAGGTTTGAGGGTATGATCGAGAGTAACACCAATTATTGACTTTGTAAATCACGTCAAAAACAAGTATAAAGAGTGTGAGAGTGTATATATGATAAATAAATATTGGCTGTTCAAACATTATAGGGACAAAATATTCTAGCAGATCTGGTTACATTGATTTATTTTATTTTTTTTAAAAAATATATTCACTTGTTTCATATTGTTTCAATTATCACCACAATATATATATATATATATATATTGCCACCAAAATCCTAGCCTTGGAATGTACTTTTTGTAACCTCTTTATGAAGCCCATGGCCATCACACAAGAACAATCAAAACGACAAGGTTGAACAAAGGTGGCTGTTGTTTTGTTGTTGTTTATTGAAACTTCCATGAATTACTTTGGCTCTGAGCTCCAAATAGGATTCTCTTTCTTTTTGGTAGATATCCTTTGATTACTATGCCTATTCAACTTCAATCGTATGACGCCTATTCCTTAATGGGTCTTCCGCCCGCTGCAGAGGCCTTCCACGCTTACCTCACAACGGTCGTACCAAACGGAGAACCTGTGCCGGAACCGACCATAAAGACATTCAGCGACTGCACTTACTATTCATATCATACACTCGGTCTCTCATTCTGCTTCAAGCCCACAAAGCAGTCAGATGGCAGTACTGTCTTGATTCTTGATTCAATAGACATTTACAATGGGCACACCCGGGATGGATTCCAGCCATTCACAGGCCAGGGCTATCCATGTGGATTGACTGCTACAATGGAAGCCCATGAGATCGTCGCATTGCATGGCGAACCAGACAGAAAGGGCGGAGGAGGAAAGTCACGTGTGCCATGTTGGATCGAATACCAGTTTGAAAACAATGGCCAGACAAAAGGAGGAATCCTTATTCAATTGCACGGCATTGATTGGGAAGATCGTGAGATGGGCTGGACAAGTCTTGTATTGTTTTGAATCAATTTTTTATTATTATTGTAAATAGAATAATCATTAATAAGTATTAAGAAAAGTTTCCAAAGTTTGTCTTTAGATGAATAGTAGGTTGCTTGGTGTCTTCAGTATTAGCCTGTTTCTGAAGTTCTTGCTGTTGAATCTCTTTTTGTTTTTGTTGACTTGCCACAACACTGTATCTTACAGACGCCTCTAGCTTCATACGCACATGTTCAGGTAACTCTGCTACAGTGCTTCTAAATGCATGTGGCATACTCGTTGCCAATGCCAATAAATGGGGCATTGTTATCTTGTGAATTGGCGACAGATTATCATCAAATGGTGGTGTATCCAGCATTGCAGTGAGTGTAGGCAATACTACACTCAATATTTGTTGTCCTGAGAGAGCTATATCAGTATCCTTGCTAGACTTCTTGTCAGAAAACTTACTTTGTTCTTCTGGTACATGGTTTGGTAATGTAATCAATGTCTTGATATCTTCCTCTAATAATCCAGCACGAGGATTGTCACTCTCAAGATTCTCCTCGGAGAACTTGAAAGAAAGTGCATGAGTCACCACATGAGGTATAAGAGTACTAACGGTCGACCTTCCCAGCCCAAGAAGTGCTGGCGAACTGCTCTTCTTGTCTGGTAAAGATACAAGGGTTCTCAAGCACTGGTGTGCAGTCATGGCAATCTATAATCGATCAATAGGATCATTAAGAATAATTCTCTTTCAGTATTCTTTATGCTTACTTCTGTCAAATCAGAGTCCAGGCCCTCTTTGAGCGTGTTTACAAATACTGCCCGTCCATCTCCATCAGTCAGACTTGCTTCAGGGCAGCCTGTAATAATCAGTACTGCTGCCAGCAGCTTGTTCTTCTTTACTGATACAGATATATTCTTATCACTGTTTACAATAGAAAGTTAAGTATCAATCAGTCAAATCAAGCGTACTTTGTTACCTTAGTAGACCATCGAGCAATGAATGGTTCATGGCACAAATCACACGAGATAAGGCTTGGCTATCTTTTGGAGACAAATCGGATTCGAATTGATAAAACATGGTCTTGAGGGAAACAAGTACACGAGGTGCCAGGAGGGCCTCGAATTTCTCGTTGTTCAATGTTTCTAGAGCAAACGCTTGAGTCTCCATTTGATCAATAACAATATTACTTACCCGAAAAGATGTAAAAGCAAATGGCCAAAAGATCTACTTTGTAATCAGTGGGCGTGATTCCAATCAACTTGGTCAAGGCGTCCAGGGAAGGGCCCAGTAGTATGGTCATGTTTTCCTTTCGATTTGTTCCTAGAAAACAGTTTTAGTTTCTAATTAAAGAAATGTAAGTGTCGTACTGATTCCTGTTGGCTTTTTCGAAAGAGAAGGTATGTTTTGCAAGAATACATTGATCAACAGCCGAAGAACATAGTATAGTTTTGCCGTAGAGGGAAATACATCGGGATCTAGAGCAGAATCTACTGCCTCTGTCTCACTAGCACCAGGGTAAGTAAACTTTTTTGGCATTCTCTTCAAGATAAACATTACTTACACAGTGCTGTTCAAATCATCACACAAATAGTCCAAGCCATAGTTCTCAATCAGTCGTTGGATAATTTCGATAATTATTAGCTGGACTTTGTAACCTTCTGTTTGAATCAAGCGATCAAACACGTTCATAAGTTCCAAGAATACAGCCTTGGAAACAAACTTTTCTCCTGCCAATGTAGGCTGTATAAATGTCTTTAGAGCATTAAGACAGATGATCATCGTTGGAGCATTAGATCTGCCATTGCTTGAACTTGATATCCTTGAAAGACTTTCGATACAAAGTCCAAACAAGATGTAGAACAAGTTTGATGGAGTTGACTCGGAATGAGCAGCGTCAGGGCTTTGTTCAAGTGCACTGATCATAGAAGGTGCCTGTGTATCGATAAGAGTCGCAACCGCTTCCATAATCTTGAGCCATGATCGGCGATAAAGCTATTGGCCAGAGTCAACAAGTGCACAATTGGTCGTCAGAGGATTCTAAAGATTTACTTACAGGCAGAACTACTTCTTTGGTTGCTGCAGAATACATGGATTCAAACCCACCATTTGCAGATGCCTGGATTCCTTCTGAGCTACTTGACAGGGCTACGATATCAGATTCCAGTCGGATCCGGGCATAGCTCTGAAGAGCCTGTAGCCAAAGGGGACTCAGTACAGCAATGTTTCTAAAATTGAAATTAATGATAGATATCAGTATATATAGAGTATTAAAACAAGACATTTCAAACCTACGGTTGCAAAATCTGTTTCAAGTAATCTTGTTTCTGACTCGATACTTGTAGTTCTGCCCACGCATTGAGGACAGATAACTTGACCATTACCGATGCATGTGGACTAAGGTCCTTTACCTCTCCAACACCAACAAGTTTTGACTCATCTTTACATTTCTCAAGAGCAGATGTCAATAGTCTCAGTACTCTACCCAGCTGGTAGAGGTCCTTGACAATGCCACTGCCAACATAGATAGCACACACACGCACAGCCGCAGACACGATCTCTGAAGAAGAATCAGGTCCAAACGCAGGAGTCAATGCCGCACCAATCTGTGCTGCATATTGTTCCAACAAAAGCATGCCTTCAAGATCAGCATCCTCAGTCATGGCAAATTTCTGTTCGATAAATGTCAATAAATGTCAATAAATGATTTCATATCACCAAGACATACCTCAATAACCATCCTCAGGAGACCGATACCAGCCAGACGCAGTTCATTCACATGGGCTGTTGCTGCCGTAAAAGAAAGGCGGATCAAGTCTGGGACACGGAAAACAAGATAATCTCCAATTCCAGCTTGCTGGCGGCGCTTACGAGCAAGGATCAAGTCAAAGTGCTCGCGTACTCCACTTGTCGAAATCAGTTCAATTGTCTTTTGCAGGCATTGAAGGGCAAACAATTGGGTTCTCCAGCGAGGTGGGATCTCAACATTGACAGAGAGTTTTGCTGGTATTCCAGATGCATCAGCTACAGAAGTAGGGATGTCTGCATTGTTTTCTTCTTCTTCAAACCCATCGCCTTCATCTCCATAGTCGTCAAAATCATCTTCACCATCATTACTGTCTCTTGTCTTTTGTTTTATTGCATTGCTGGCTTGAGATGGTTGATTTCCAGCCGAGCCTGTCATTATACGCTTGGTGATATTGACCCATATAGAGGGATCATTTACAGCCGTGTCTTTGAGCCAGCTTCGGATTACATTCTTGACATCCGATAGGTTTGGATCTGTGTCTAGCATCTTGAATAGTTCATTATCAAGACCAGGCAAGGCCGCCTTGAAAACGGCCTCGGCATCTCGCTGAACAAGCTGATAGAGACAAGTAACAGCTGCTTTCTTGAGAGGAATGTGCAAGCTGGTAATTTGGGACTGAAGATATGGCACAAGCTCCTTTGTATCCACATGATGGGGAGCAAACATCAAGAAATGTTGAATGCATCGAATGGCTTCCACATTTACGCGTTCATCTGGCTCTAGCTTCAACTCCTCGACCATATTGATACACAACTCTCTGACTTTTGAGGAAGACTGTAGCTCTGGGCCCAATGTTCCAATCAACTCGTAAATTATACGTCCAAACTCTTGATAGGCAGTGAAGCCAACGGACATGCCAGCGTTGGATACTGCTGTAGATCCACTACCTGGCTCATGAGTCTCACTTAGATAGAGCTTGGCTACCATTCCCAGCGTGCTATTCACATAGCCCGAGAACATCAATCCAGCTGCACTCACAGTCATAGCCATGGCCTCAAGAGCCCAGGCATGGACAACTGGATGAGGGTCACTACTGAGAGACAAGAGAATGCCCACGATTGTCTTTAGATGTACTGCAGCTGCCATTCCGCCTACATGGCTGTAGATGTAACCAATTGCCAATGCACTTCCTGCTCGCACATCGGGATCTCGGTTACTAACGACTAAATCGACAAGCTGTTGCATTTGAGATGCCACAAAAGATCCACCCACAATTGCAGTCAGTCGTCCGATTGTTTCACTAGCAGCATTGCGCAAATAAGGATCTGGGTGAACCACTGCTTCCATCAAGATCTCCTGGACTAGTTGAGTTGCACGGCCACTTGCAATAGTTTCTCCTGGTGCCATCTTCTTCTTCTTTGCATAAAACATCATATTTTTAAATGCACCCAAAAGTGCTACCACCACATTTGCAAGAACTGCAGCTCGACGAGGTGAATTCTTTTCGAGGCGACTGTCCTTGACCACCTTTGCAATATGCTCAAATGTTGACTCTTGCACAGGTGGAGGCTGGCTAGGAAACAGGGTGGCAAACAGCTCTATACTAGAATCAATATAGGATGTCGATGGAGATACTGGACGAGGTATATCGATCTTATCGTCAGAGTGAAAGGTAGTGTAGACATAAATCGAGTCAAGTTCAACAGATCCGATAATAGGCCGCTCCAATAATTCCTCTACTCTTTGGAAACGATCTTTTGTCACCCATTCCTTGCCGCTATTGTTCTCATCATTCCGTTCTTCGGCTTGCATGGCTACATCCACACGATAGCCTTGCATCTTACTCGTGACACCATATCCATGTCCATCAGTCGAGCTCCACACACTTACAAACTGACCAGGTACACTTGCTGCTACCTGGGTAAGAGCACCAGAAGAAGGAGCTATCTTGTCGAGTTCTGTAAAGACGCTCAATGAGTTTCTTAAAAGACTCGTGAGCGATGCTTCATATGTAGACAGCATTGGTCTAATGGTCACAAAGCACTGGAAGATGCGCCGTCTCAAGGCATAATATTGATCTGTGAGGCGTACAGGGTAAGGCAGACATCCAGAGACACTTGATGTCGCAAATGTGGCCGGGGTTGTGGCAAGAAAGGCGAGCGTATTGTTTAAAAGAGCAGCGATACGCTTGGCAATATCCAATGTAACTAAGCTTTGGCTATTGTGTTCGAGGAAACTGTAAATTGAACTTGTTGCGCATTCGCGTGTGTGGAACAAAAAGGACCATTCTGGCTCTGAGCGAATAGAGTTGGCTTCTTTGCCAGTTGGCTTTGGCAAGGCCATCTTCCACAAGAGCAGCAATTGAGGCAAATGTAATTTTACGAGGTTTGCTCCAAGTCCCATAAGAGAGCCTACAAGTGTCCAGGCAACCTGTACCTGAACACTTGCGATTTTCTGGTCTTTGTGTGTGTGCTTGAGAAGCTGATTTGCAAGCGACATTGCTCGTGCGCTTAATTCAAACGAAGTGTAGATAGGTCTAGAGGGAAACACACTCATGATTGCAGCAGCAGCGTGTGCGTATGCAATAGTACGACGATATACTTTTGTTTTCGAGTTTGGGTTGGCGATATTGGAGAGGTTCTTTTCCAAAAGATTGAGTGCTTTTGGTAGCAGATAGGGAAGGTTCGCTGGTGCAGAATAGCACACACATCGAATTGCCCAAACAGCCGCCATTTGAACCGAAAAGCTTGGATGAGTTAATAGAGTAAAGAGAGGCTCGACAAGGACGTCCTGGTCGCATTTACACACGTTAATGTCTTTTTTTTTTCAATGATCCATCATTGTACGATTCCTTACCTGCACCGAGCTAACTGCTCCCTCTAGTTCGCACACAAGGGACGATATCAAATTTGCTGCACAGATCAGAGCATGCTTGTTGGGTGGCTCCTGGTTTGGAAGAAGAGGAGGCCAAGTCTTGACCCAGTCTGTGACGAGTAATCGGATCGCATTGGCCTGGCTTTGTTCACTCAAAAGTCGTTTTCCAATAGTGCCATGAAGTAGGAAATATACTTGGGAACGAGTAAAAGCACTCTCTGCAGGTCCAGAAACGTTCTTTGTGCTGTCCAGTAGTTCAGTCAATACATGCTTTACGATGATTCCATAGTGAGATTCCACAAAGTCAGTACCAAGCAGGACAAATAGGGTGGCATATGTCTCGATAAGACCAATCTTTAGCTCTCTAGATGCATTTGGCCGGTTGTAATGGGCAGACAATTGGCCCAACATCTCCTCGGTTGTCATTAATGTGGCGTCTGCTCGGACTACTTGGGCTTCTGACTGAACTGGACCATTGTCCTCACCAGTGGTCGCATATTTTATTGTGGGTTTATTGGGATCCACGGTTGCTACACTCTGGGTAAATACCAACAGAGTGGCACACAGGGACGATACTGCACGTCTGACAGGAAATGTCGCATTGTCGAATGACTTGAAGAATGTTTGCAAGAGTAGTTCGACATCGTGAACAGTAAGCGTCTGCTTGCCATGCTGGACCACAGCTTGCATACACTGTTTTAAGCATGATATGAGCATGATTATCTTTTCATACTCTTGTTACATACCTGAGCCGATGCGACTCTCATCACAAGGGCCTTGTCAATTAGACCATTCTTGAGGTGCTTGGTGAGTTCTTTTAAAATAGACTCTGTAGATGCTTTACCAGCACCCTTGAGCAGGAGAGTAAATGTATTGATTGCCTCTAAGCGCAAGATAAGTGGATGCTAATAAAAAACACAGACAAGTTTAGCAGACCAGGAAAAATCCCCGAGAAAGACATGGCATTTACGTACGTTACTGGTTTTGATGACCTTGAGCAGGATGTTTGCTGTTTCTGCAAATAAAGACAGGACCTAGAAAGCACCAACTTAATCTATCGATCTCAGTTTTTATCCGCCATCTGTCCTCTTTACCTTGCTTCCTACTGCACCCATAATAGCACCAATAGTCGCTATTGCCGCTCTGTAGACATATAAGCAAATCAGTTTGCTTTTGGCTATATCCACCTTACATTCTTGTCTCCTTGTCGATATTTTTGCTCGCACCAACCAGACTGTGGAGTGCAGTTACGGTATCAAAAAGGGATCGTGTGTCTCCCCGTGTATATAAAAGAACAAAGCATCGTCCGATGAGGAAGCGTATAGGGCGACGGGGTTTTGCAGTAGCCAGGGAGATTAGCTTCAAAAGAGTCTTTTCCAACAAAGGCTGGGCCTTTTTTAATATGTCCTAGGTGATGTGTCAGAGAGTGAATGAGGGACAAGAGGTGCTTACAATGTTTATTGATTTGCATTCGCGTTCGACTTGGGCCAACCATTGAAGCACATAGAGTTCCTGTTTATCTACACTCTCCGTAGCCTGCAACTTGTTCTCATCCAAGACAAACACATCAGGTATGTTCAATGGTAGTTGAGACATGAGAAATCGAGCAAGCCAATGAGTATAGGATATTGGCTCGCACTTTGAAACAAATGCAAGTTGCTCACCAGTCTTGCCTATTTTTCTTTTCAAGAAGAGTAATTGAAGTGCCGATTAAAAACACACACACACACCAGCTTGGGCAACAAAAAAATAATCCTTTAAATTTTCTAAATGCAAAGAGTGGTTGTTTATTAAGAATTTAAAAGATATGTGCTAGTTTATGAACGCTTTGTCTTTTTAGACATCTTTTGCTTTCCACCTGTCTTGCGTTCTCTCTCCTTCTTGGCCATCTGCATGGCACTCTCGGTCAATTTGCGCTTCTTGGACGAGTTCTCGTTCTTGATGCTAATGACAGAGCTAACGACCTTTTTGCCAGTCTTCAATGCGCCGACTTGTGCTTCGGCAGCGGACCAGTCCTCTTCTTTACCTCCAATGGCATACTTTGTGAGGTCCAAAGAATCAATGAGTTCCCGCTGCTTGGACTTGAGACCTTCAATGGCCTCATTTCCTGCTTCTTCTAAAGCAGTGTCCAGGTCCTCAGTCAGTGGCCGCCATGCCTCTTCGTCTTCAATATCTTTTTTATCAGGGTTCTCGGCTTGTAATGCGGCCTCGGCCTCTTGCTTCTTCTTTTGGAGCTCAGGGCTTGTGTTTTCGATTGCTTTGCTCTCAATCTTTCTAAAGTTTTGGCTGATCTTGCGAATCACCTTGACAAACAGAGCCAGCACTTGGTTGCTTGCCAGAGACAATTCTTTTTGAAGATCATCAATAGACTTACGCTGGAGACCAACACCTAACAAGATAGCGCTCTGGATGCCAGACAGCTTGAGATCCGGTGAGCACTCATCCTTAAAGTAGATTTTGGCAATGGTGGGGATCATGTCGAGAATCACATGGTAGTCGAGCATGTTGTTGGCATAAGAGTCAAGACGCTTGAGATCATAGGGAGTAAAGAACATGTCAAGCTGCTCTTTGGTCAGCTCGTGTGATTCATCGGCGTCACTATCACGACCGTGCTTGGCAGCCTCGAGGATGCTCAGGGCATTGACAGAGGTAAAGTTGCGGAACTCATAAGAGAGTAGGTTGAGGAAACGGTTGGCAAAATCACGGGCAAAGGCATCGAGCCAGGCAGTGTTGGCCACACGTCCACCGCCAGTCAAGGTCTTGATCATCACGCAAGAGTGTTCTCCTGTGAGATCGTTGGTTGTCTGACGAAGGTAAAGAGGAACGTAGCCAGCACGCTTCCAGAACTTGTGAAGGTTAGGTGTCAATCCAAAGGAGACACCGAGATAGTCCAGCTGGACAGGGCGAACCTCGGACAGCTTTGTCAAGAGGGCAGGCATCTTGCGGGGATCGCGCACCTTGATCTGGTCTGTCTTGAGATCAGCGGTCTCGAGTTCATCATCATCCACACGGACCAGAGTCTCTTCATCCATATCCATGGCTTCGTTCATGTTTGAGATCTCTCCTTGGTAAAAGGAAGCCAAAAGATCAAGAGCTCTGGATCCATAGCCCATGTTGGCATAGTCAGGGTGGGTGGCAATGCGAACAATACGAGCACCAGACAAGCTAGCAAAGTCATCGTCCTGGAACTGTTGGGACACGAGCCATGGGATCATGTCTCCAGCAGGACGCTGGCCGCGCGACAAGGAGTTCATGACAGACTGACGCGAGATCTCACCTTCCAAACAGACCTGGATAACCACCAATGGGTCAGGAAGACTGGTGCTGTTCTCAGGCACAGGAGGCAACAGTACAAACAGATGATGGGCAGGTGCATCACTCATCAACTGAAGATCGTTGGGGGAGTTCTTGTAATGACTGGCGACATAGAGAGACATCATACGCTGCAAGAATGTCTCACTAACGGGGTGGTAAGAGAAAAGAGTATCGCGATTGACATAAAAGAGCTCGCACTCTGAGGGATGAGGACAGCCCTGGATGTTCTTGGAAACGATAGAGGCATCCAAGCACAACAGTTTGTTGAGCCACTTTTCAACAGGATCGTTGGGTGCATAACGAATAGGCTCTTCCAATTTGATTTCCTTGAGGGTACGACCACTGAGTACAGCAGTTGTGGCAGGGTCATCAGCCTGACTCTTCTTGGCCTGAACATCGCGACCTCCCAGATTGTTCTCGGCACCCTTTGCGGGCTCCTTGGAGTTGTTCAAAGCACGCGACTGCTCACGGAGCTGCTGTGTAAGCTTGAGAGACAGTGAGCGACCAGTACCTTCATAACCATTGATGGTAGAGGCCATAAAGACAAGGTAAGGGCCCAACAACTTGCGAACAATAGGAAGGGGAATAGCAGCAGCTTCATCAATGACCAGCAATTCAGCCTGGCCAAGTACATGGGCATCCTCGGGTTGAATATACTATGACAATTACGGTCAGTACTCATCTGGGTACCTTGCCACTACACATTTATGATCTTACCTGGATGGTCTGACGATGCTGTCTAAAGATGTTTACACGAACGATGGCCTTGTTAAATTCAGGGTTTGTAGACTGGACAATGTCATAATCCAAATGCTCCTCATAGCCAAGGGCATCAAATGCCTTGAATACAAATTCAAAGAGGGTCTTCAAATTCTCGGGGCTAGGAGATGTAACAAAGATGTTGGAGTATCCATAGGCCACAGCAGAGGCCATCGATAGACCAAGGGCAGCAGATTTACCACGACCACGAGCGGCGGTCAGGACAACAGTGCTACGGAGGGACTTTTCTGCGATTGCATCAATAAAGGTCAAGACAGCCTTTGCCTGGTCAACAGTCTTGGTGCACTTGACAAGCGATCCGACGGGTTCAGTGTCAGCCAAGGACTCCTTTAATCCTTCTAATTCGATTGCTTCGGCAGACTTTGCTTCCTCTGCAACCTTGATAGGAAGAGGCTTTACGCTCTTACCCTTGCTGATAGGAAGGACATTAAGCTCATCATCGACCACCAAGCAGTTCTCACTTGATCCCAAAGAGAGAATGAAACGTTCATTGAAACGGGCCACAATGTCACTGTGAGCCTCGGTACGATATCTCGAGTGGACATCCTTTAAAAGATCTTAATAATTTTCTCTTTTTCTCTCTCTCCAGGTTTTTTTTTTAAAAAACATACCATAGTCATTGTGTACAGCTGCTTCAACGAGTTCATGCTCTTGAGCAACAAGACTACCATTCCTCCTCCCTCTACAGTCTCAATGGTACGGGCCAAGGTGTTGGGTGTAATGGCCTCGAAATCCTGGAGAATGCACATGCCGTAGGTGTTACCGAGAATGTTTTGAGTCTCTTTGTAGTATGCGTAACGAATGTTGGTGACGGTGATGAAGAGTTCGAATGGGTCCTCGGTGTTGGCCTCTCGAATGCCACGCTTGATATCATTCTTAATCTTATTTTCACGCTTCTTTCGGTGACTAGAGAATGTGTGAGCAAGATAATAGATGGTCCGATTATTATAATTCTACCTGGTAAATCCAAGTTCTTTCTTGTAGCACCAGAGAACAGAAGGACGCTTGGTGACCTGGGCTTGGGAGAGAAGCCAGTGAAGGTTGACGATCTAATAAAGCAATATGAGTCTACTGGCATGTCAGGTACAAACACTCCATACCTGATCTTTTCCCTTGTCTCCAACAACGACAAAGAAAGATCGGTGCTTGGTCTGCACACAGTTCTTAATGAGAGTGTGGACTCTCGAATCGACTTGCTTCTTCACCATGATTTAACGTAAAGACAGGTATTTTTTCTATACCAGAAAAAAAAAGAAGTCCACTATGCACTTAGCTGTCTGGTGGCTGAAAGAAAAAGTAGTCCGCCATTGTCTCACCTCTTTAGCCAAGTCCGATTTGAAGAAGTTGGAAGCCATATTTGATTTGGTACAGTAGAAATATTTATTATTATTATTATTATTATTACAAACAAGGTTGTTTACAAGGTAGATATATCTTTATAACCTGGGCCTGTTTAATTAACATTAACCAGAGCCCTGCTCCTTACAAAAGAGAATATACAAAAAAAAGCTGTTCAACAGCATATTAATAAGTTTATATAATTTTGATTTTCTTTTTGTGTTGTCCTGTGTCTATGTTATCGATTCCGTCTTTGTTTAACCATGGACCTTCTTGATCAATGCAGCAACAATTCTATACATATACGTTAGTCACCCTATACTTATTCTTCCATCTAGACTTACGAAGGGTCGGCCAGGGTAGAAATGTCACCGAGCTGTTCGTGCTCTCCGTTCACAATCTTGCGAAGAATACGACGCATGATCTTTCCAGAGCGAGTCTTGGGGTGGTCACTGACGATATAGATACGACGAGGGGAAGCAAAGGGACCTGAAACAATAGTTAAGTAAGGGTGCCCCCATATGAATCTAAATACTATACTACTCACCAATTGTCTTGCGAACCTGCAAAGTCAACACCTTTTCAAGTCCATCGGCAATCTGAATGTGGGGCTTAAGGGAAACAAAGGCATGGATACATTGGCCAGTAAGGTCATCATGGGCACCAACAACAGCAGACTCGGCAACTGCCTCATGGTTAACAAGAGCAGACTCAATCTCAGAGGTCGAGAGACGGTGACCAGATACATTGATAACATCTAACAAAGACGATGTTAAAACTGCCTGTGGCTATCAAATTACTTACCATCCACACGTCCACGGATCCAGATATAGCCATCCTCATCACGGAGAGCACCATCACCTGTGAAGTAGTAGCCGGGATAAGGCTTGAGATAGGTCTCAACAAAGCGGCTGTGGTTGTTGTAGACAGAGCGAGCCATCGAGGGCCATGGCTTGCGGATGGCAAGAACACCAGTCTGGCCACTGGCAGTCAACTCCTTGCCGGTAGTAGGATCAAGCAAGACGGGGTCGATACCAAAGAAGGGCAGGGTGGCAGATCCAGGCTTAGTGGGAGTAGCTCCGGGAAGAGGACTGACGATGATGGAGCCAGTCTCGGTCTGCCAGTATGTATCCACAACTGCACATCTACCCTTACCAACCTTGTCGTTATACCAATCCCAGGCTTCACGGTTAATGGGTTCACCTACAGAACCAAGCACACGCAGGCTTGACATATCAATGTTATCCAGCCACTGGTCTCCAAGACGCTGCAGAGCACGGATGGCTGTAGGTGCGGTGTAGAACTGGGTAATCTTATGCTTCTCGATCAACTGCCAGAAGCGAGAGGGGTTTGGGTATGTTGGGGTGGATTCAAAAAGAACTGTAGTAGCACCGAGGGTAAGAGGACCGTAGACAATGTAAGAATGGCCAGTGACCCATCCGATATCGGCCATGCAAGCGTAAATATCGTTTTCCTGGTAGTCAAAGATGTACTTGACTGTGGCAGCCACACCCAAGAGGTAGCCACCGGTGGTATGCAGGATGCCCTTGGGGGTGCCGGTTGATCCAGAAGTATAGAGCAAGAAGAGGGGATCCTCAGCGCTCATTGGCTCGGGGGCGCAAAAGGTGCGTGCCTTGGCCATCTCCTCATGCCACCAAACATCGCGACCTTGGACCCAGGGAACGGGGGATCCGGTGCGACGGAAGACGAGAACGTGCTCGACAGAGTGATTTTCGTAGTCACGGAGAGCTTCATCGACGATGCACTTGGTGGCAATGTTCTTTCCTCCACGTCTGCCCTCATCAGAAGTCAGTACGACACGGGTAGCACAGTCAACGACACGATCACGAAGTGACTCGGCAGAGAAACCAGCAAAAACAACCGAGTGAATAGCACCAATACGAGCACATGCCAAGATTGCAACAATTGTCTCGGGGATCATGGGCATATAGATCGCAACGGGATCTCCCTTGCGTACACCGAGGCCCTTGAGAACGTTGGCCATGCGGCAGACCTCTCTAAGGAGCTCGCCATAAGTGATACGGCGGACCTGATCGGGTTCATCGCCTTCGTGGATAATGGCAATCTTATCGGGGTTCTTCAAGGCATGGCGATCAACACAGTTGTACGATGCGTTGAGCTCGCCCTCCAGGAACCAGGTAACATCTCCAGCCTCAAATGAACCGTACTGGACAGTCTCAAATGGCTTGCTCCACGACAAGAGTTCACGACCGAGCTAGATAACAAAGTGTTAGCAAGTATGGCCATATCAAGAGTGATTAAGCATACGTTTCCAAAGAACTTCTCGGGCTGCTCTACACTCTCTTTCCACATTGACTTGTACTGTTCAAGAGAGTTGACATGAGGTGTAGGGCATTCTGCTGGGTTGAGGAGGCGCTGGGGGACTGGGTGAGTGACGATGTCTTCTTGGCCGTCAATGGTGGTCTTATCGAGCATTGCAAATTCTTGAAAATAGGAGAAGGGAGGTAATGGCAGAGAATTGGCGAAAACACTCGAGAGCTTGCCTATTTATCCATCTGGTGATTTCAGAGTCCTCTCTTTTTCGTTGGGGTCATTGATACTCAAAGCGCTCGAATCTTAGCCAACCGAAATCCAGGCACACCTTGGCCAGGTATGCTGTATCCAAGCGGAGTCATGTTGATTTGGAACAAAAAAAACTTCGGAGTGGGTTACAGAGGATGCCTTTCTGTTTGTATAAAGGGCAGTAGGTATGTTTAAAGGGTAAACATTGGTCCTTATGAAAATAAGCTTTAACCTAAATAGAAGATGTGCTTCCTAGCCCTAATCTCCATGCCATTGACCACCCCCAAGGATCACCGCCCATCAAAATTTCACATCAGTCAATACAGATCCCGTTTGACCTTCCTTTTACTGCAGTCTACCCGCGGTATTCTATCGCTAGAGGAAGTGTAGAATGCTGCCTCTGGCTATAAAAGCCAGCATTTCAAAGCGGTTGATCTTTTATTGAATTTTCTCTTGTAAAATGGCGGCAAAACATGCCTTCTGGTCTAGATCCACCAGACTACTTGTTCATCGTTGTCTGCAGTGCACTATAGTGCTGTACCTGGCTGATCCACTGGCGTTTCTGGCTACTAGCCGACGTCTTTACAGCAATCACGCTCGTTCCATACACAATTTGGAAACTGGTGTCATCTGCAAAACCAATGATTAATTCATTGTGATTCGATCACCAAGAATTTCTTACCCGAATTGCCTCCAAACGACGGCTTTAGAGTCATGTTCTGCTGTTGACGGATACTGACATGCTCAATATTCATCGGCTAACAATCAGCATTGTCAGCACCCAATTCCAATTCCAATCCTAATCCCAACATCTATCTTAAAATCATTTATTACCTCGCGATAGAGGCTGTAGAGATAGCCCTTGGGACTTAAGCTCTTCAGTGGTTCGGCCAATATCATGATATCATTAAACAGATAAGCGTGTAACTTGCGGCCACTTTTGGCTTTGTAGAGAATTCCTTCCATAACAAACTCTCTACCCCAGACGTCCAACCTCTGTCCAGTACACATCTTTTTTAGATTCCCGGGATCATTAAAGGAAATCATTTTCTTACCCCGTATCCTTCCATGTCGAGGATTCGACTCAGCTCGTCAATCTTTTGCCGGTTTTCGTAACGTCTGGTCTCTTCATTCACCACCTCGAGCACCTTCTCTGCTTCGACCAGTGCTGATCGCATGAGTCCGTAGTCAGGGTGTTTTTTTGGTGTTGATTTCAAGATCTGATAACAAGTGTCAGGATACAGATTGGTCATTATCAATCCCGGCCATTGTTACCTGCCGAAGAAGCAAGGGATATCGGGTGATCCGCTGCATTGGCTCCAAGAGGAAGTGTGAGAGGTCTAGAGAGCGGCATTCTGTCCGTGTGCGTGCAGTCTAAAGAAATCACATGAAAACAGATGTCTTTGGTTCATTTCCTTACCTTTAGAAACACTTCAAACCACTGATCCTCCTCCCGTTTCTTCTGCAAGAACCTGCTCGCAAAAGATTGATTTCGGCAGTAGGTCGAGTAGCATTTCAGACTCTCTGCCTAGTACCAAAGATCAGACACTTGAACAGTAGCCACAGACGCAGGACTTACATGTTTGAGAAACACATCGCCAATACTTCCGACAACACCAGCTCCATCTCTCTGCCGAGTCTCCAGATCACTGAAGAGCGCTGTGTTACAGAGCAGGAGATCATCGATGTTGGAAAACACAACGTCTAGTTCTTCTTGTGTAAGGTATTTGCCAGAATCAGCGTAAAAGACCTAGTGTTATCCAACAACCGGGGTAAATAAATCGCAAAGTTAGACATATAACACTTGCATTGATAATCATCTGGAGATCACGCAGATATCCTCTTTCTGTAGTAATCAGCTCATAAATTGCCTCTTGACGTGCCCTCTCCTCTTGAGGAATTGCGTCTAATTCATGTTGTTCCATTGTACTCGCCCATGTGCTTATGGGGGCAACCTCAGGCTGAGAGATTGGTGGGAAGCATAGGGTGGGGGTGCCAATGCTTCCCATGCTAGCATTACTGGCCGCACGCCGTCTACGATAGAACTCAGTCTTACTGAGACTGACCGTAGATTTCTTAAAGATTGGCGTGCTTGGTGCAGAGGTTCCCCTGCCCAGATTGCTATCTGAAGTCAAGAACCCTCCACTATCACTGCGATAGAATTGGGGCTTCTCAACGCTCTGTGCCGGAACAGCGTTCTTGATAGGAATAGGCACTGCAAGTGTGCTATTTGCAGAGGCTACATGAAACATATATGGCACCAGAGTTTGGGTCAATAGGTGAACAAATCAAATACGACCTCTTGTTACCTGGAGCAATGGTCTCGACATATGTTTTTGGGAAATATCCAGACTCCTTGGTGTCTTCGTTGGTTCCATACCACCAATCACTTGCTTCGTCTTGAAACGGCTGGACTACAATAATATCATTTTCTTGGAAGCCTAAATCATCTTCACGTTCCTTTGTGAACCCATAAAGTGCCCTTGATCGGAAAGCTATTAAAAACAATAAACAGCAGTTCAAATATTCTGCTTTTTTTTGGTATCCTAAAATCAGCCATCTTACCTTCTTCGATAACCTCTACGTACGTGCGCGGAAAGAAACCAACAGCATTGGTCAAGAGCGAAGTACCATACCACCAATCACTTGCACTATCTTTAGATGGGTGTGCTTTAATGATCTCATCTTCCGAAAACGATAGATCACCCTCGCGCACTCCATGGTACTCGTACAGTGTCTTGACACGATATACTAAAATCAATAGTAAGTAACCCACTATTGATTATAGTGGTCCCAAGCAGATATGCCTTACTTGTTCCAAAATCAACTTCGTCTTCGATATCAACACCGTAACCACTGGTGCCTGCTGTATTGTCTCCAGCACTAGTTTCTTCCTCTTTCCATGTTTTCTGGGCCAATTCGGCTTCTTCTTTTTCCCTTTTTTGGGCCTCTTTTCTCCTAGTGTTTTCCTCGGCTTCAGCTCTTGCTCTTTCTAAAGCTGCTAATCTGGCTGCTTCATTCTTCTTGCGCTTTTCTGCCTCTTCTCTTTCTTTACGTCGAAGATCTCGCTTGTGCCTTGCTTCATCTTCTGCCCTTTGCTCAATCTCTTTTCGCTCTTGTTCCTCTCTTTGTCTCTGCTCTTCTTCTTCCAAAGCTGCCTGTTCTTCCTCTCGACGCTTCTGTTCTGCTTCCTCCCACTCTTGGCGGCGTTTTAACTCCTCTGCCCGTGCAGCCTCAAGTTCTCGCTCTCGTCTTTCGATCTCTTCTTGTCTAACCCTCTTTTCTTTGGCAGCCTGTTGTGCTGCTAGACGGGCCTTTCGCTGTCTTGCCTCCATCGCAGCTCTTTCTTCTTCCTCTCTCTTGCGTGTTGCCTCTTGCTCACGAAGCTCCTCTTCTTCTCGGCGCTTGCGTTCGATTTCTTCAAGTCGTTCTTGTTCCATTCGCTTGGCCAATTCTTCTTTTGCTTTTCTTTCTCTTTCCTGTCTTTCCTCTTCTTCTTTCTGCATTCTCTTTCTTTCTGCAATCATCTTGGCCTCAGCCTCGGCTTTGGCCTCCTCAGCAGCCTTTTTTCGCTTCTGCTCGGCCTCGGCAGCCTCCTGCCTCTGTCGCTGTCTTTTTTCACGCATATTATCAAGTCGCTCTCTTGCTTCTGCTTCTGCTTGGCGAAGTCTTTGTTGGGCAGCCTTTTCGTCTTCACTGACAGCCGTCTCTCCGGATCGGACAGATGGCCGAGGATCTTCTGAGTAACTATTGCCGGGGCCCAAAATGAGCTGACGGCGTTGCTGGATACGTTTTTGTGCTTCAGCTTTGACATCTAGGGCTGATCTGGGTGATCCCGGTCTTTGAGATGTGGGGATCGGAGGAGGAGTTGGATTGGTGTCATCTTTAGGAGTAACAATGGTTGGGACAATAAATGCGGGGGCAGATACAGATCGACTAGAGATATTATATCGAAGACTAGAGTTGGTCTTCTTGGGTAACTTGTCCAAAGAATCAATGAAGCGTGCCACATCGTCCGAGAGATAGAAGCCTTGTTCAAACATTTGACGGTCACGAAGGCATTTCTGGGCCTCTTTGATAGAATAGTCAATCTTGGACAGGTCTTCCTCCAGAATTGAAGACACATTTGAGTTTGTCTCTTTGACTCGCTGTTGCAATCTATTGACCTTGGAGAGTCGCTCCTGACATTCGACTTCTTCTTGGTGTATGGGTTCGCTACTGGTGTGATTTGTGGATGCACCGTTTCGATTGAATCTGGCTGCAACCATGGCTTGTGCTTTGATTCTTATACGATCAGCCTCTGTCATTTCCCTGTTGGGATCTTCGTCCAATGCAGTTATGGGCTGTCTTCCTGATTTTTGGCGGGCCAATTCAAGTCTTGCTCGATTAAGAGTCTCGGTTTCAGTCAATAGCTTAGCACTCGTGTCTTTAAGACTAGTCTTGATCAGATAATCAAGTTCGTTCTTCAATGATCTACGCTCATCGGCAATGTCCTCGAGTTGGCGAAGATTGAGTTGGTACCGTGCCCATAATTGTGCAGTCGAGGCATGTGGAGTTGATTTTTCCTGTAGTTCTCGAGACACGGCAAGGATTCGAGTCTTTACGGTTTCGATTGTGATACTACCTCTATCGTCCTGCGATGAGGGATCTTCAAAGGTTGAAAGTATAATGTTCTGTTCTCTAACCGATTTTCTGAGGGCTGCTAAACGCTCATCTTGATCATCGTCTGTGTGAATGTCAAGTTTGGTGTATGATTGTCCAGAGTAGGATTGAGACAGTAGCTCTGTAGAGCTATCATATGAGCCATAAACCATTGTTGTGAATAGGATCAGAGTAGGCTTCCTTTGTGAATTAGTGTGTTTTGTGGGTAGACCATCAGTCTCTTGTGCTCGCACGAAAATCAGGTGTGGAGATGTCGCACTACACGAGAATTCTTTCGGAGTTTTCCCCTTTGACCATTAGCAAATCGACGTCATGGGTGTTGACCATGCATTGAGTATCAGATCTTCAAGAAACAGTGAGATATTGAGAGGCCGGTGAATGACTGGTAGAATCTTAAAGATGTCAATGTCTTTACACTAGAAAGCTTGGGATAGGAGACATTCTGTTCATAACATCTTACTGGCCTTTAACCCCGGCCCAATTATCGTTTGGCAAACAACAAGTGCATTAAAGGGCACATGCCTTGCATTACCGCAATGTTATTATGAGAATTTAGGATTTTATTAGTGCAAAACAATTCAGCCGCACCATTGAAGATGTATATCTGCAGCAAATGCACATTGCTGTCGTCCAAAAGTTCTTAATTGACAGGGGCTGTATAATCATAGCCACATCTAGAGCTCTTTAATTGATCGTCTGTCTTATTTGGCCTGGAGTACACATTATATTCGGGTTCTTAATATCTATTTTATTACGAGTAAACAAATGAAAAGCCGTACATGATCGACCTGTTGTATATCTTGATAGTCGAGAACACTGTCTCAAGGATAATTACCAAAACCAGTTAATATAAGCAAGAAGCTAGATGGTACTACTCATTGCACGTGGAATTAAGCAAAAGAAGAGGTTTCTTTTGCGATATCGATGGGACTTTATCCCGGAGCGATACTCTAAATTATATTTATATTATTATTAAAAAGTTAAATCCCCATTGTGTATCAATCTCGATCAAGAAGCAAGATATAATACTTTTATTCTTTGAATTTTATTGTCTCTTGAGAATATAAATGTTTATATCTGTATTTATTATAAGAAATATTCATTACTGTTTTGCAAAGTCGATAAGTAGAATCAATACCAAAGAAGGTTTAATGGTTAGTATATAAATGACATTGGGATAAAAGGACTTTTTGAGATTGTTTAACCACAGATATCCTTGCTCTCGTATGGAAATACATTTCAACATATATTTAAAAGACTATATTAGACAGAGTAAATATGTCATTCTGTCAATCAAACCCATGGACATTCAAGATTCATTCTTTTTTTAATTATCTTTAAACAAGGTTGATATTATACACTACTCTTATGCCTCCAACACTCCTATTCAGCCCATATTTCTTGGTATTATTTGACTTTTGTGTATTACGACATCAAAACAACCTTGTACTCACTTTGGTCTATCCTTATACCTTAGTCTCTATTGCTTTCGGTGTGTTTTACTCGAGGTTTAGTTCCATTTTACAATTCATTTACAAGATTTTCATTCATGTATTTTTCCAAGGAGATTAATTACTTGTAAGCTGAACCTTTGAGATTGAATATTGCGATTGATATTTGTACATCTAATCAACTAATAATAAGTAGCTCTATTATGAGGATTTTATTTTGCAAAATTCTATGGCCACTCTCAAGGAAGAGCATCCAAATATTTGCCTTGAGAAAGTGTATTTAATGGGAGTATCTTCAAGTAAAGTTATATGGTGTCTATAACTTGAAAGTTTTTGCAAAAAAAAAGAAATCTCGACTACTACAATACAAACTCTTATTAATAATGGTGATTAATTAAAGCCCCACAAAATAAAGAGTCAATACCGCATTTGTCTTTTTCTTATTTATTGCAGCCCTTTTCTCATTTAAATAATATATTGCCTCAACAGAACAGTATCAGAACCCTTGATAAATGGAAAATACTTTTAAATGACAAGAGAAAACGTTTTATTAATGGAACTCTTATGAATGGATCGCCTCTAGTTATTTCCGAAAAGTTCAGCACACCTATACAAACAATATACGATACAATCAAAACATGGAGAAACTAAAAGTATATTTCTCATGAAACAAAGAAAAAATCTCAAACTTATAAATGAGCGAAATCAATACCGTTTAATCAATGGAACGAAGAATAATCGTACAACACTTGGTCTTCCAACATTTGTGTCAAACACAATTGGTCATTCGATCTCCAAATCTACAATTCAAATAACTACTCATAGAATCGTCATGCATTTTTGCTTAGCTGTATAAAAATCACAGTTATTAAAAGTACATGGGAAAAAGGCAATTAGCATTCGGTAATCATTCTAATAAAGCCAATCAGAGATGAGTTCATGTCATTTAGGATAAGTCAAGATTCATGTTTTTCTCCTAAAGACGAAAACAGAATTCACAGAATACGATGATTATTCTCATTTATATAGTAATTAGTATATACTTGTATTATTATAAAAGTTAGGATATTTTATCTGATAATATATTAATAACCGGGACGGAATTACCATGAAATAATTGATGTCTCTGCTATTTTGGCAGTAAGTGCATATAAATCATGGTGTACTATTACTATTTGTTTTTGATCAATTGGATAATACAACCAATCATATTCTGTAATATATTTAAAAAAAAAGGGTAAAACAAACAAATAAAAATGGGATTTTTTGTCTGATAAGATATTAAGGTTTCAGACGGAATTACGATGAAATAATCGATGTCTCTGCTATTTTGGCAGCAAAGTCAAATAAATCATGGTGTACTATTACTATTTGTTATTAAATATTTGGTCAGTACATCTAATGACATACTGAAACAAAGCGAAAAAGGGGTAATAAAAAAATAAAATTTGCTCATATTCCTCTTCATTTATTAACATATATGGGTATAATGAACCCTTTTTTGTTTTTTTTTTATTCATTTTTTATTACCCCTTTTTCGATTTGTTTCAGTATGTCATTAGATGTACTGACCAAATATTTAATAACAAATAGTAATAGTACACCATGATTTATTTGACTTTGCTGCCAAAATAGCAGAGACATCGATTATTTCATCGTAATTCCGTCTGAAACCTTAATATCTTATCAGACAAAAAATCCCATTTTTATTTGTTTGTTTTACCCTTTTTTTAAATATATTACAGAATATGATTGGTTGTATTATCCAATTGATCAAAAACAAATAGTAATAGTACACCATGATTTATATGCACTTACTGCCAAAATAGCAGAGACATCAATTATTTCATGGTAATTCCGTCCCGGTTATTAATATATTATCAGATAAAATATCCTAACTTTTATAATAATACAAGTATATACTAATTACTATATAAATGAGAATAATCATCGTATTCTGTGAATTCTGTTTTCGTCTTTAGGAGAAAAACATGAATCTTGACTTATCCTAAATGACATGAACTCATCTCTGATTGGCTTTATTAGAATGATTACCGAATGCTAATTGCCTTTTTCCCATGTACTTTTAATAACTGTGATTTTTATACAGCTAAGCAAAAATGCATGACGATTCTATGAGTAGTTATTTGAATTGTAGATTTGGAGATCGAATGACCAATTGTGTTTGACACAAATGTTGGAAGACCAAGTGTTGTACGATTATTCTTCGTTCCATTGATTAAACGGTATTGATTTCGCTCATTTATAAGTTTGAGATTTTTTCTTTGTTTCATGAGAAATATACTTTTAGTTTCTCCATGTTTTGATTGTATCGTATATTGTTTGTATAGGTGTGCTGAACTTTTCGGAAATAACTGGAAGCGATCCATTCATAAAAGATTCACCGATAACAGTTTTTTATAACACTAAAATCTCATTTTGTTCTTCAATGCTTCTGTTGCTGTTGTTGTTGTTGTTATTGTTCTGTTGAGACATGTGTGATTTCAATGAGAAGAACGTTGTATAAAATTAAAAGAATGTTGTTTTGACTCTTTATTTTGTGGAGCTTCAATTAATTACCATCCTTATTGATATGAGTTTGTATGATTGAATGAAATATTGCTTTGAATAGAAAAGACCGAGTTTATTTTGTTGTTTACACCAGCTAGTCAATGTGAATTGAGACGGTTGATGATTCTATCTATTTGGCTAATTGAAATTGGAAAAAAAGTTATCAAGAAATAAAATTCTTTGTACCATGTATATCTGCATTCTAGATATTCACAAGATATATTATAATAAAGACTAGCGTTACTTTATAGTAAAAAAGTACATCGTTTGTCATATATATATAAATTTCGATAATCTTAAAAGTAGATAGTATTGTATTTCTGGGGCTTTTTATTATATAGTGGTTTGTATTATCCTTGATGATAAATACAAAAAGACCATGCTTTTATGCAGATTATTGCAAATTTAAATATGGTGCAAATAGCATTCCTGAATTTACACTGGTTGACGTCACGAGAGTGCGGTGTAGCCCAAGCTCAATGTTTTGTGTTTATAGGCAACTGCTTTAAACAAAACCATCCCCACTCTACTGAATATTCAGGTTAGCAAGCGCAATAAATACAACCACGACGATCGCACCACAATTCTAAAACACATGACGAATTCCTAATCAATAATCCATTCTCTCCTGCCACTCCAGTTTTTTTAGACATGTCGTGGAATACAAAGACTTGGGCTTGGGTTAAGAAATATTTTTCTGTGGTAAGCAGGGGATCAATTTCTTGATTATTGAATGGGAGTCAACCTGGATGGATTTGGTTTTTTAAACAAGTTGTGAATCGCAATTCCTTATCTAGAACCCTTTGGTCACTGATGGTATGCCCGTCGTTGGCCAGTTCAGAACACCTGCTGTTGGGTAAGTCAGGGCAAATATAAAAAGACGCGATAATGAATATAATCTGATTGCATTATTTGACTACACTTATAGTTCGAGACCCGAGAAATATGTATATCCCAAGTCAGCTGCTTCCAACATTAGTGGAAACTACTATTTCCAGAGAGACACTCGCAGAAACTACCCTCGTCTTGCCATCTACACACAGCAGGAGGTTGCTGGTCTTATCGAAGGTGGATCTGTCAAGGCTAGGTAATATCACAAACATAATTTGATGAGCAATTATTGTCAATTGGAAATGCATGGGCTACAAATATGCGTGAATAAGATGAGCATCTTTTTTGTCTTACTCAGTTGAACCTATCATCAATAGCCTTCCTGCTGCTGAGGGCCAGACTGCCGTTGAGGTTACCAACCCCAAGCCTCTTGTAGAGGTATTGAACTCTCACAAGCTTTACAGCGTCCAGAACCCCGCCCCTACTCCCAACTGGGGTCGTAAGATGGAATGGAAGGAGTCCAAGGACTTTGTCTATCCTGATGATGGTAAGATAATTTAGAGACCATAGATCCAATATCTGATCTCTTTGTTTTCAGGTTCTTTCTTCCCAATGAAGGTCTATACTATGTAGAATGGTAGTTTAATATGCAAAAAAAAGACAAAATAAAGTGTTTTCCTACATTGACTGATATGTTTATCCAAAGTCTCTACAAATAAATCTTCAGAATGTCTTGCTCTCATTCACATTCCAATAAATTCACAGAGACTCTGTGAAGCCTGTTCTATTTTTCATATGAATTTATCCTTGAGAAAACTATCTGCCTTTGCTGATCCTGTTACAAGATGTGCAATATAATGGTATACTGCTAGCCAAGTATATAACCCAATGATCATCTTATGAATATTCCTATAAAGTCGCGTGAGTATAGAGAAAGCCTTTTGAAACACTCGCTAGTCTTTAATGTAAAGGATACCCATCATACAAGCCATCTTACACAAGGCTTTCTTGCATAGATTTAATGGGATTATTACCACGGAAACATTCCTGGAAAATCTATAAATGTCTTTGCAAATCGTTAAACATTTGTTGGATAATATTTGATCATTCTATCTTTATGCCAATACCCTTTTATTGGTTTCCCTTGGCTAATCTATCTCTATCGTGAGAGTAATACAGACTGTGGCCTTCTATGGATCAAGTCAGTTTAAAATTTGCTCGCATGTGATTTCGTTGGAATAGACACTTATTAGAGCGTTTTTTGAAGTACTGTATTTCCGCCGTCAATTGGTCACTTTTTTGAAAAACTTGGTCACTTTTCTGAAGATCACTTGGTCACTTTTCAGAACTTCAATTGGTCACTTACAGTGCCTCCAGTGTCAATTGACGCTTTTTAAGATTAGCTCGCGCTTTTGAACATCCCAATTAGCGCTTTTGACCAAACCAAATCGCATTTGCTTTAGATTATTTTCTTTTCACTAAAGCCTGAGAATTCAAAAGTCGTACTGTTGCATTATTCAATAAACCTCAATAACACTATAAATGAAATCAGTTTAAAAGCCTTTATATAGAAATGAATGACTTGGTTATGCTTTGTTTCATAGGTTATACATGATATTGGACTACAGGAGAAAAAAATATGAGGGGGAGCGAGAAACCTTACACCAAAGAGAACGAGGGGATTTTTTGTTTGCGACGTTTGGGACTGATTGCATCAATTGGTGGAGCAGCGTCTTCTTCCTCAAGTGCTCTTGAGATTTTGTACCAAGTCTCTATTTGATGCTCATACAAAAGGAATAATCGCTTGAAGTCGTTTACTTTTTGTAGAAGGCACCCAATTTGGCCAATTTCTTTAGGTACATCGATGGACAAAA
The DNA here is from genome assembly GCA_022702545.1 of Phycomyces nitens. Classification (NCBI taxonomy): domain Eukaryota; kingdom Fungi; phylum Mucoromycota; class Mucoromycetes; order Mucorales; family Phycomycetaceae; genus Phycomyces; species Phycomyces nitens. The sequence goes on from JAHRBC010000001.1 coordinate 2,676,291, forward strand.
TCTCAGCCAATTGTGTGATTTCTTCTGTGAATGCTGAGACCAAGTAGAACACCATGTGATAACCAATGCATTGCACCACAATCACCTTACGATTGTTTTTCCTTAACATCAAACGGCGAGAAAATGTGCCTAAACGAACCAAGTCCATGAATGCCAACTCGGGATTGGATTCGAAATCTGGCGGTTTCACTTCTACGTATCCCAAAGTAACAGTATCTGCTTTATGCTGGATCGCAACAGTGGTCGCATCTGGTCGGAATATCGCTGTATTTTCATCTTTACGATTTAACCACATGAGATGCTTGTTGTTGTCAAGGCAATGAAATATAGGCGAAAGAATTGGGTCCAAAAAATTCACTGTCAACTCCATTTCTCCTACAGGAGAAAGTCGTTCAAAGTTGGGCAGTTTGGTAACCAAATTAGCGAATATCTCGATGATATTTCGATCCTCTTTGGAGGCAACTTCAAATAGTCGGTTGATTTCTATCTTCAACTTTTTTCGGTCGGTTGTGTTGTTGACATCTCGAAACAAGGTGCATAGTGACAAGTACATCATGCTGTCAACTGCGACATCTTTGGTCATTGCTTTCGCTCTGATATTATTCAGGAGGTATTCGGTATCGACATGCTTGGCGAGTTCTGGATACACCTGTCCTTCCTTGAGTAATATTATGTTTTGACTTGCTAACACTTTGTGAACTTGGGTTTGCAAATTGAATCCGTGCTTTCTTGATTTATCTTTACACGATTTGATATATGAATTCAATTTTTCTTCAATCGATGAAGCGGCAGCAGTAGATGAGGAAGCACCAGCAGTAGATGAGGAAGCGCCAGTAGTAGATGAGGAAGCGCCAGCAGTATATGAGGATGAGAAGGAAGACGCACCAGGCACAATCTATAACAGATTTTTTTCATTTTATCAATACATCTATCGATATCATTTTTTGAATAAGCTATTTTTTTAATACTATACTTTTGGTGATCGTTTCAGTCTCAAGATTAATCTCTCTGAGGCAGCATTCGTAGCTTCGTCCAAGACTTTGCTTCGATTCACCATTGCGTTCGTTTGAGATTTTGATTGTTGAAAAATTCTCTTCATATCTACTTTGGCCTTGCTTTTGTATGATTTTTTTATGATATCCTTGTACACTTGCTTGAACTTTGAAGTAAAAGACTTCAATGCATCGTCATATTCAACAAATGTCTCAAACCAAACAATCAACACCTCTATGTGGTTTTCATCGTTATTGATGAAGCCTTGTATAGTTGATCTTGCCTTTTTAGTTTTGATGTAATTTTCTAATGCTACAAAAAACACCTGTAATTAGACTCGTCGCTTCCGCCAACACGCAGTATGCTTACCTTGGGCTAAATCTGACATTGTGGAGGGAAAGATGCAAGAGGTAAAGCAAGTAAATTGATCGAGAACAATTATTTGTGGTGATATAAGTAAATCAATTCTGCATCGACGCGATTTACTTACATCACCACAAATAATTATTGTAACGAGCGCTGCTCGCTCTCCGAGGGCTCCCTGATTACCTCTCAACTACAGGCAGAAAGAAATATCTGGTTCTACTGCAAAAGCTTAATTATATGATTCTATATAAGAAATCTACCGGTTTGGCTCAGTCGTAGACTTCGCATGTTAAAGGGTTTTTTTATATATAAGGTATTGTAACACGTGATGAGTTAGGAAGGCTAAATCACGTGATGGACTAATCTCATTGTCTTAATAATATGATGATGATGATGGTAAGCTAAGATAAATATGTACTTTGTTATGGTGAGCATATATCCCATTTTAAGAGACTCTTCAATTGATGATAATAATGATTTAATCTTTTTTTTTCCTTTTTATGTTCATGTGGAATGATTTGATACCAGAGGCTTTGAGAAGCATGCCTTTATTCTGGATATAATCGTCTATTATCGTAGCAATTCTCCTATTATCTTCAAGGACATAAAGTTTTATTCAGACAAGTATAGTAAAGTAAAGGTGTGATAATCATCTATTAAAAATAACATAAAGTATTCAAACGGTACAAAATCTTATTAGATCTGTGATACAAGCTGGGATTACTATTTTCTAAATAAAATAGCCTAAAATTGGTATAATTGTTCCTGAAAGCACGCTCAAAATGGACGACAGATACTCATCCCAGCTAAATACCAAAAAAAGACAAATGTGGGAGATATCTTCATACCCCACTAGATTGAAGCCAACTTGTATTTACAAGGCTTAGTAACAAACAAACCGTTACACTTGACCTTGGCTACCAAGAGAAAGCATATACTATCAAGATACAGACTGCTTTTATGAAAATAACAAAATATCATTAAACGGACTTCTTGCCGATTAAATGTCCCAAATTGACCATATATATATATATATATCTCCTTTCTTACATATGATAGAGATATTACAAGCATATATGTGTAACATCATACACTGTGCATTTCAAGTGTTCCCAAGACACAAGTCGATCATCAATGTGTGTTCAGGATACATATGTCATAAAGTCAAAGTATTGTGAACGGAACATAGAGTACCATATCCAAATGTACATTTGGCACCAAGATCAACCTTTTTTTCTACATTAACCTTTGGTATATCAAGATACATAACAGAGATCTTCATTTCGGAAATAAAAATGCTAGCTCGTAAAGTTAAGCAGTGTGGGGAACTCACATGAGTCCAAGAAGGAATATTGCTGCTGAAAATACTTTGCCGCTAAAAGCCATTTTGTACGTTATTAATGATAAATAATTAACAATCTAAATTCTGAATAAGGAACTAAACTCTTTGCTATCCATAGCCAATTGTACAACCAAACTTTACTGTAATAAACCGTGAAAACGAACAGAAGGTTTATTCTATCAGGAACAAAGCCAAACGCGAGGTGGAAACCAATAAAAAGACACACAGTGAATAGACAAGAACCTCATCCTTTCCTTTCCTTTCTTTTTTTTACATAAACCAACTACATTGTCTAGTAAAGACAGTAAAGACATTCCCTTTACCTTTGTATTGTATCCGGAATATCTGTCCATCTATTCAATACCTCCTGTCCTTTCCATTTGTCAATATTAAAATGTCAATCAAATCGACCGAAGGCCGTACTGCCCTCGTAAGGCACGAAAGTCGAGATGAATTTCACGATGCCAAGGAAGGAAGCCTTCACGGAAGCTCCATGGAAGAATACGCTAGCAAACCTCCTCCTCCAAAACCTCGGTTTTACCGCAAAAAGAAATACTGGATATTTTGTTCTATAACCAGCTCAATTGGTATAATTGTCGCTGTCCTCCTTGCAATCTATGTATTCTTCCCCATGATTGCCCAACACCTAATGAATCAAGCCAAAATTGGCGTCGACAAGGCCCAAATCTCATTCACACCCCCATCAAATCTCGAGACAACTTCCGGAATCCAACTAACTAAGCGAGACGGCGAGTTGGATCCCAACTCAACATTTTACCTTGCTTTACAAAGCTCTCTCAGCAATACCGGTCCATTCGGAGCAGACATCAAGTTCCAGAACCCTATCAATGTATACTACAACGATACCTTACTTGGAAACATTACGCTACCCAACACCAAGATATCCGGTGGCAAAGGAGCCCTTAATGCAGAGACGGCGTTCTTGATCCAAGACACTGATTTCTTCGCTGCCTTCGCCCGTGAGATGTTGGCAAACGAGAAATTTGAGTGGGTCATGAAAGGAAAACTTGAAATTACTGCTCTCACAAGGTAAGATTTAACTTTTATAAACATACAAGTTAAATTACTTATTCGAATATTTTTTATAAAGAACTGCAACCGTAAATCTTGACAAAGCTATTGCTCTAACAGGTAAAACTCCTTGACAACCCAACTCTAAAGAATCTAAATACTAATCATGATTCTACTCATAGGCATGAACGGCTTCCCAAATGTAAGGATAACATCATTCCAGCTTCCCAGTGATGCTCCTGGTGGTGGAATCAATGTTGAGCTAGGCACAGTTCTTGTCTCTCCTTCTCCGATCGGTGTTCAACTTGGCACTATCAAACTTGGTATTTCATACGACAGCGTCGATCTTGGCGTAGTCGAGGCCGAGAATATCACTCTCCAGGGCGGTGACAATGAAATCCTTCTAAAGGGAGTCTTGAAGCCTCAGACCGACCCGGTTGCACTTGAGAAGGTTGGCGTCTTGTTCTCAAACTATGTGGCTGGAGAGATTTCCAAGACAACTGCTACCGGTATCTCTGCTGCTCCAGATGGTCAAAACGCTATCGGTTGGCTTTCACAAGGATTCGAGACTGTTCAGTTACATGTAGACCTGGCCTCCGGTGGTGGTCCCATGAAGATTATAAGTGCTGTTAACATGGGTTATCTCGACCTTCAGTTTGACCAAAACACTCCTTACGATCCTACTCTTAATGCTCCTGTGGTCACCTCGGACTTCTCCATCCCATTTGGTTTCTCTCTGAACATTACCAAGGCTGCTCTAAACATCACCCTCGGTACGAACTCTACGGGAGACTTTTCCATGATCGAGATCCCCTGGACCCCAACTCAAAGTGACCAATCAACCGGAAAGCTTCTGTTTGCTCTTAATAACAACACTCTTTCCGGAATGCCTAGCAAGGATGCCGAGTTCAACGATTACACATATTCCCTCACTGCATCTGACCTTTATACCTTCCGTGTCGGTGGCAATGCTGTAACTCTTGTTGAGACCCCCCTAGGAGAAATTCAGCTCGGTGGCGTCTCGTTTGAGGTTCCTACTAGTCTTCATGGCCTTCAGTTCTTGAACAGTACAGCCACAACCATCAACAGTCTTGATGTGACGGGTGGTCAGCCTGACCATCTCGAACTTGCAATCAGTGTTACAATGTCCAATCCTTCAGACTTTAGCATTGCTACCGGAAATGTCTACCTGGCTATGATGGCCAATAATGTACAGCTTGGCGTAGTCACTCTCAACAATCTCAAGTTAGCCCGTGGTGACAATACTGTAATGACAACAGCTACTTTTGACCCCAAGAGCTCTGACGTTGGCCAGAACCTGCTGAGTAGCTTTGTCATGGGCAAGAACAATGATGTCCATATTGGTGGCTTTGACAAGTCTACAGATGTTGCCTCGCTTGCTAGTGCGCTTGGAAGTATTTCCATTGATGCCGTACTTCCTGGACTCAATGCTTCCTTGATCCAGACTGCTTCCCTGTTAGTCCAGCCAGATTCTCCTACAACCAACATCGTTAATGTTCAAGTCGGTATTGCCAATCCCTTTACTACTGGTCTATCCATCTCAAAGGTTGTCTCGTCGGTGTCTTTCCAGGGAATGCCCATCGGAAACATTGACCAGGATATTAGCAGCAATCCCATCGTAGTCTCGGGCCGTACCACTGCTCAATCTTCCCCTCTTTCTATGAAGATGAACATGGAGCCATCAGTTATTGCCTTGCTACTCCGCCAACTTGCAGAAAAATCAAACATGGATATCAAGCCTCTCGATGCTCTGCTCGGAATGGGTGGTTTCCATATCGAAGGCCAAGAATCAGTCACTCCAACTGCCGATATCTTTAGCACCTTCAACATATCTAGCTATGTGATGGATGCCATGAAAGCTCTCCAAGTTGATCTACAGCTCTCTACACAGTTGAACATTGGTCAATATTCCGACGGCCTTGAGTTTTCTCAAAGCAATGTCGCAATTACTACCGATGATTCAGTTACCCGCCTTATTCCTATTGTTGGTCAGCCCATTGTACAGCAGATTGTTGATGGTGCCACATTATCCTTCAACACAGTTATCCTATCTGAGCCGACCGAAACTAGCTTCAAGCTTGCTTTGAATGGTGCTATCGAAGGAACTGGTCCATTTTCTGCCCAAATCACTTTCCCTCAAGGTCTTACAGTTGCATGGCAGGGCAAAGCTCTTGGTACCGTCAGTATGGCTATGATTGAAACCAAACCAGATGAAGGTGCCCAGTTCAATCTTCCGGGAGAGTTCACTATCACAGACCAGAATGCCATGGCAGAATTTGCCAGTTACCTGATCAATAACAAGGACTTTATCTGGGATATCTACACAAACTCTGTCAGTGTCAATGCCCTCGGTTTTACCTTTGGTGATATTCACATGGAGAAGTTCATCACACTGTCCGGAACCAATGGATTCAAGGATGCCGTGGTAATCAACTCCTTTGATTTGCCTTCCAATGATCCCAATGGAGGCATCACCCTTACTGCCAAATCTACTATCAAGAATCCCAGTCAAGTTGGATTTAATCTCAATGGTGTCAGCTTCAATGCTTACTATGATGGTGTTCTCCTTGGCCCTCTTGGATCCGATGGTGGTGCTGTGTTCCCTCCTCAAGGAGCAGGCGATCTTAGCTTAAAGGGACGGCTTATTCACCAGGATAGCGCTGAAGGGCTAAAGGCTGTCACGACTGTATTTGAGAACTATCTTGGTGCCAATAACTCGATTGTTTCAATCCAAGGATCATCGGCATCTGGCCCCAACGGCGAAGTTGGCTGGCTTACTACTGCTTTCAAGTCTCTTAAGATTGATGGAGTCGTCTTGCCTGGCCCAGCTACAAAGCCTACTCTTATCCCATCTGTTACAATCAAGGACATGGAGCTCGATTTCACAAAGAGTGCTTATGCTCCCCCAGCAAGCTCTAAGCAGATCCAGGCTCAAATCAAGAATCCTTTTGGATTCCCTCTGACTGTATCTTCTTTGAACATGGATGCCTTTGCCTCATATGGTGGTAAAACTGTTGCTGAACTCAAGATTCCCGATGAAAAGGCCACAACAGATGGTAGCGGCGTTGTGTCAACCCAGTTTGATGGCGTTCCATTTACCTCACCAGATAACGCACATCCTGCATTCAATGACTTTATCTCGTTCTTGACAAGCAATGCCCAGGCTCAGTTTGGTCTTTCTGGTACAGCCAATGCATTGACTAGTACAGCTGCCGGTGATCTCCAGCTTAATGATATTGGCTTTGATGTTCAGACTTCTCTGGGTGGTAAGTTATTATAACAATGTCTAAATATACCTTTACTAACTTTTACTATAGGCTTGAATAATTTTGGTAGCAAGGCATCAATCTTGAGCTTGGACGTTGTTGGTGGCACTTCCGAGTACATCATTATCGATCTAAGTGTGGCCTTTGATAACCCTTCCCAGATTACTATCACACTCGGCGACGTCTCATTTGCTGCACAGATGAACGAGTTCAATGCTGATATTGGAGCAGTTACTATCAAGGATACTGTAATCAAGCCTGGTACCAATACATTTGCTGCCAGTTTCCACTTAAGCAGCACCAATTCCAAGGCCGTTAGCCAGCTCCTGAGTGACTATCTGACCAACTCCAAGGTTCCTCTGACCGTGGTAGGAAATGAAAAGTCTACATCAATTGCATCTCTCCAGCCTGCTCTCTCGACTATCAAACTTGCCGCAGAGATGAGCGGTATCCCAGCGTCTCTTATTGCTAGTGCCAGGGTTGTGACCTCCATATTTGATGTCCTTGCCAAGAAGGGCAACGCATATGTTACCTTTAACAACCCTCTCAAGACACAGTATGGCCTCAAGGAAATTCACTCTGTTGTTACCTACAATGGCGAAGATGGACCGTTCAGAGTTGGCCATATTGATTACACGATTCCTTCACCTTTAATGATGTCTGTTAGTGGAACAACTACTTCTGATGTCTGGCCCCTTACTATCGATGCAGACCTTGGTCAACTTCTTGAGCTTCTTACCAGTAAGAACAAGGTTGTCAACCTAGAGCAGAATGTCACTTCTATTGTTGGAGATGGATTCGTATCCGAGCTATACTACTTCCAAGACAATGTAGGCGTAGAAATTGATTTGGAGCTTTTGCCTGGCGTGGAGATTCCTATTGGTGCAAACAAGGAGCAAAGACAAGGCTTGCTTTCAAATATCATGGCCCACGTTACTGGAAAGACTGCCAGCACCAACGCCACTTCAGATGCCTCTGCATCTTTGTCTTCGTCTGCTACAGTTCCCGTCACAAGTGCCGCCGCTAGTCCCAGCCCTAGTTCAACTGTGGCAACTCCTGCCGAGACAACAAAGGAACCTGAGACTACCACAGCCGCAGCAACTGAGACACCAAAGGAAACAGAAAAAGCTGCCGAGATAACAAAGGCTACCACCACAGAAAGCTCTGCCCAAGCTACAGAAAGTAGCGAGCCTGAAAAAGGACATGGTCTCTTTTGGCCTTTTAAACTATAAAACGATTTAATGGTAATTTGTAGCTGGTTTTGCTATATATCTTGTTAATCTAAATGCGACCATTCTAAGCTACTTGATGTATTTATATATTCTTATTTTCTTTATCCCTTATTATCTTTTACTTTATACGTACGCGCATATATAATAAAATAAAGATATCCCAAAAAAAATTATTGTTATTTAATAAATATTCTTACAAATCTTTTCTTATAAAATATGTATATCATCCCAATATTTTGTCAATCAGTTTCTCATTGCTGTTTCTGTTTCTGTTTTATTTGTTATTGTTTGATAAAACGAGGTTCGCATCGTACAGAAGATTTTGTCATCATTCCACAGGCATTGTGGCGATATGCTTCGGCCAACTGAATTGTTGTAAAAGGCGTAAACTTAGTCAAGATCAACTTGTTTTTTTTTGATAACTAAATCAAAAAGAGGATTGAATACTTGCCAATTCTTTGATTCCTGGCACATTCATCACGACAGAATTATTTTCGACACAATTTAACAAATAGTCCATTTCCATCTGAGGAAACCTAATGCAATGGATCATTTTGGAAAACCAATTCTCTATATCTTCTTCCTCTCTACACTTCTCGAGCGGGTGAAAGAGGCGTTTTTTAGATCTTAGCCTAGATTTATTGCCAAATCTAGGTCTGTTGAACAAATCATCCAGTTTGCTCTCTCTCCAATTAAGGGCGGCGTGGTAGAAAATGACTTCCTTGACATAAGAGTTTAGTTGATCGATCTCGAGGGTTCTTGTTGCCCATGAACCATCTAGTTCCAACCAGGCCGAGCTTTGAAGCGATGCGATACAATTTCTTCTGAAATAGTTTTTACAAAACTTCTGGACGTCTTCACACTCAAGTAATACTTTTAAACCGAGAAAAAAAAGTTATTATTGTAATCATCAAACCAAGGCTTTTCTTACCTGCGTGTTCCCAGATTATCCATAGATTCTCGCAGGTAATTTGATTTTCCAGGTAATAAAAAGATTGCTCACAAATCTCATTAAGCTGTAATCTGTCGGCTATTCTTGATATGCAGAGGGCTTCAAATACATTTTCAACCACGAAATTTGAAGAGTAAATGAGCCTAAGGAGCTTTTCGAATACTCGTGGGTCGGTTTCTTGGATAGTGATCTCGCTTTTTGAAGACTCGCTCATGCCGCTTGTAAATAGATTTTTAAACCATTCTGATGCCGATGCAAGAACAACCTTGTGGCCAAAGAATACGCTTTCCATCGGAACATCTTCGAGGTTGGGCTTGATTTCTCTTTTGCACCTTTTAAAAGTATCGGGGCTTACATTTGATTCATCATTTACTGTATTGATGGAACTGATGACTCGGATAACAACATCGTGAAAATCTGGAGATCCAGCATAGTTTTCCAGCTTGGGTACAACTGCTTGAGGTATATCTAATGGCATATTAACCCTGTTCTCGGATTCTTTCTTGATGTGAATCGATATAACCAGTTGGTTCTTGACGAGAAAAGGGGATATGTCCTTGAGGGAAATGAAATTATGCCATCCACGCTCATCAAATGCTAATGCCCATCAACATGATATAAATATTAGTCTGTAGTGTTAAGTCTTATAAAGGGCATAAAATTGCCTACAGTCCATTCTTTCGTCGAGTACTTTGAAAGAGAATAAGATATGCGTAAATTAGTCATAGTAAACTATTTGATTACACACTTTGCTAACCTTTGGTTATTTTTGGATTGTATACGCCTGTGTTTATATTAGGATGTTCTATTGAAACAGTTGCTTGAACAATTTTCTTTGTTTCATGAGAGACTCTTGACAGATTTGCTTCTTTCAAGCAAACAAAAATCTCTAGGCTCTACCATAAAAAGTATTTAAAACAAAGCACATGAATAGTGAGAACTTGTTGTATCGTACTCGTGAATGGTCTTGGGTTCCTCTAAAGATCTATGCGCAGCAATTAATATTTGTACAATTCACTAAAAAAAGAGTAAGCTTGGAAGATCTAGGTAAAATTCTTACAGACATGAACCTAATAAAAAATATAAATATAATAATATCCAAATTGAGCCTTGGAAAAGTTTACATGTATTATCTATTTACCAAGTACATCCGTTGATATGAAAGCATGGACTCGTTACTCTCTTCTTTGGCGTAATCCATGAGAATTCAGGAATTATCCAGTAATATCCTGATGGTTCGACTTGACCAACCGTCCTACCAGCATCTCAATTATCAGAAATATATTGCTTTTGTCTACAAGGCTCATAATATGGTTTACCGTCCAGTCATTGTTTAGATCAGTAAAGCAAAGGCATAAAACAACAGGTAATTGTGCTTTTATTTCTTTTCGCTAAATAATCAAAGCAATATTTTGTTCCAATGGTATTGCATACGAACCTGTTTAATTGAGTATGGGGTGAGCATCATTATCATCATCATTGGTTTATCAAGAATTGATCTCAAAAGTTTATTTGATACAAAAGAGCAAGAATACATAAGACTGATTTCTATAATAAACAACAACAAAAAAGAGTTATCTCGTGATATCTGTTTTATACCAAGTTCTCAGGATTGTTTCATATCTTTTTATATATATATAGGAACTGTTTACAATACTCGTTATTATGAAAATAAGGCTGAAAAGAAACCAAGCGTGGGGTCCACGTATAATTGGTTTATGGTATTAAATGGTACTGACATCCAAGAGGTCCAGGTTCATTAATTTCTTCAAAAGCAGGTCATCTTCAATTGACTTTGATAAAACTATAAAGAATTTTTTTTATCAAATACACAGCTAAAGATTAATTGCTCCGTCATTTTATTTTTGGTAAGCTTACCTGTCCTTTCAAACATTTCTTTACAGTTTGAAAAACTAGGGTGGGATTTGTCGATCTTTGCTATTGCTATCAGGCATTTACGAGCCAAATGCCATTGCTCTTTTCTGAGATAAACTTCAAATGTCAAAGCATGTGTCTCGACAAGATTGGGAGCCATACGCTGCAAAGGCTGAAGAAACACAAGCGCATCTTCTAGTGGTGTCTTGGTCTCTTTGTATTCTGTATCCAACGATTCACCCTCTTCATCATCTTGTTCATCTTGAACCACAGACAATGTCTTCCGACTGGATCCTGATTCTGTCGCATCCAGCTTTTGAGCAGCCTCTAGGGCAAGGTAGGCCTGATGGATTATCTGATGAGCATTATAATGTTCTACAAGACGTTTAGATGATTACCTGAATAGCGCCCTTGGCTGCCTTTATATAATAAGGATGTTTTCGGATCGTATCTTCCCATTTAAGAAGCCTAATAATCCAAGCTAATCAATAGACTGTAAAAGCCATTTCAGCTCATCTGCCATATTACTCACTCGACATAGGTTCGAAGGGTGGTTTTGTGTAGACAGTAAGAGTGTATTCCAAACTCATTGTCTTTAAAGTCGTTATAAAAAGAGTCGATTGTCAAGAACCGAGCAATAGCTTTGGCATAGTTTTCTTTCTTGAGATATGCCAAGCCTTCTTCAAGAATGAACCATTGACACTGCATGTCAGACAAGTTTTTTCGGGTATTTGTTCGCTTCTAAGGTAATCATTAGCATTTCTTATCAGCAAGAGCCTCGTCTTGTAATTTATCTTACGCCAAGGAACATCTTGAAGAGTTCTTTTGCTTTTGTGATATAGCCAGCTCGCAGCATATACTTTGCACATTTTGAATTGACAAAGCGATCCTGCAAATCCAATTTACGTGCTCTGTTCATGACTCTTGCGGCTGTTTCGAGATCTCCTTGATGCTACAGATCCTTGATTTAAGAACACCATTTTTGAGTATGTGGCCACCTTACCTTTAATATCCTTGCCTGGACCATGTACAACTCAACAACTGTCGGTGTATGGTCAATGGCTTGTTGGATATAATCAAGCGCTTTTTCTCTATTCCCAAGGAAATCATAATGCTGGGCCATATAATACAATGCCCATAATAATGCAGTAGGGGGTTCTCTTGAGTCTAGGAAAATAACATTGTGAATTCTTGAGCCATGTAGATGCCCAAATATATTACCCTTGTTGCCATCAAATGTTTTTGAAGTTTTGAGGTTATGTACAAAGTCTAGGATTATTTCTTCAATAGTCCTCTGATCTGTTTTGTAATATTTTTTCAATCTTGCAAAGAGAGAAGGAATGCCTTTACGAAGACTATTTTGGATAATCTCTTTGATCTCTAATATGAATTCGTTGGGGGATGTATAGTTCAAGTATATATCGGCTATTGTATTTGATCGAGGGTGCTCCTTCTTTAGAATCGACAAGAGCTCTTGTGCTTGGGCGCGTCTCTTATCTTTGAGAACATATTAATGGATATTGGGCTTGGCATTGGTTATTTTTACCTTTTGTATAGCCCTTTACAGTCAAAAGACTATTGATGTATCGAGAATCGTGGGGGTTCTCATTGATCAATTGTCTATAGCCTGACTCTGCCAGTTCACTTTTTCCTGTCTTTTCCAAAAAATAGGCATGTTTCTCTTTCCAGGATCTCTTATCCTTTATCATGATCTCATAATTTTCGAGATGATCCAATGCATCTTGGTATCTCTCTTGCTTCTCGACAAGACTGTTGTAAAATAAAAGCACTTCAGATCGATCATATTCCAAAGACGTTTCCTATTTGAAGCCAATAAAGATCCTTGTTTTTTATTTTGATGTAATTAGTTTTAATACTTACCATCATTGTGTTGCAATAAGTATTAAACACGTTGATCGCAATGTCTGGCTGATCGATTAAATCACACAAGACTCCCATACCGATCCAAAACGATGGTTCATCATAAAGCTGATATATATACTGTTTCCTGGTTTCCTTTGATCACAGCCGCATTAAACCCAACCGGTTGTTTTGTGATTACTGAATATCCATCTTACCAATGCTTCAGAATACATCCTTAGATGGGTTTGGACACAGGCATACTCATTTACAGCCTCGGGATCCTTGAATTCACTTAATTCAGCTGCCTTTTTGTAATATTCAAGCGATTCTTCCACTTTACTGTCTTTGGTAAGCATATGCCCATACCACCGCCAGGCTTTTTATATATAAAAATACATGTATTTGGTTTGAGGTTGAGTGAACCAAGAACGATAAAGCTAAACCCCTTTTAAATAACCACTGATTTGTATCGACTTACACGAATAAGATGTTGGATCATATTCAAGGGATTGTTTACCAAATGTGTATCCTTCTGTCTTGTAGCCAAGGTTCCACATCAACAACCCCTTCAAGGACAAGGCGTCTAATACGGGCTTAACATAAACCCAAACAGCAGACCTTATACATTTGATTTACCTGCTTGTTTTGGATATTTGTCGAGCAGAGAGTTTATAACCATCAGACCTCCAAAATAGTTCTCATTCTCATAACGCTCCTAACATCATTCTCACTAATTAGATCAACTGTATAATTTATATAGCTTATTGTATACCATGGCTTTTGCAAGATGCTCATAGCATTCCAAAGCAATTTCCTCTTGGCTCATCTCAAGAATTCTCTGTTGATTCACTTTTAAAAATCTCGTGAAATCTACTTGGCCTCTTTTTTTTTTTGGTCTGTGACGATCCTTGGTAGGCGGATATCGAAACAAAGATGGTGCTCATTTGAATTGCCATTGACAATGGACATTAACAACATATTGGTTGTGCCTTTATTCAATCATTTCAAAAGTAGAGAATATTTACTTGCATTGCTATCCTTGGACGCAATGGCCTAGCCAAACACCCCCGCCCCCCTTTTATTATTATGATTATTATTATTGCCAATAAAAGGCTTATTTATTAAAAGGCACGTCTCTATTTGGATATACAATTCCCTCGACCCACTTTCAATGGCTCTTATTCTGCCACGTATATCGATGCCCCTGGAATGACCTTGCCAAAAAAAGAACAATCATGCGGTTTCCGATATGGATACCAAGACGTATTGTGATTATATGATCCAGATACAATGATTCTTTTTTTTTTCTTTCAAAAAAAAAAAGTATCAGTCTTGCAAATACATATAGGCTATCAATGGTCTTTTGGTTGTTGTAGGCAGGATACAGGCTCAAAAGAGCAGTGTCAAAGAAATGGATAAATGTCTCAAAGTCTTTTTGTTAATCGGAGTGAAGGGGTACTCAAAGCATGAGGATTTTATTTTTGATTTTTTGATTTTTTTATTTTTTTTTATTTTCTGTTCTTGGTTATTGTCAATCTTAATCTATTCATTTGTTGATTCCACACCCACACTGTTACAATGGCATCGGCAAGTATAGACAAGATCATGGGCATGTATTGACCATTTGTGTTGATTCTAGCTCTTTTTTCAAGATTACGAATTCCCAGCTGAATTGTACCAGCGAGACACTGGTGATTTCACTATACCCATTCGCACCCTTTTAGACTTTACGCCCCATATATTAAGGGAGATGGTCAAAAAAGAAGCAGTTGAGTTGGCAATTCTATTAGTAAATATGCTAATAAACTTTAGGATCAAGAACCAATTCGACCCCGAGAAAATAGTGGTTGGGCTTCATTTGACTTTGCAAAGAATCCTATCGCAAGGCATGCATCAAATATATCTGCGGAACGAGTGTCGGCCATTGGAGACTTTGTTATGCAGTGTGCCCGAAGCTACATGGAAAAAAACCAGTCGGAAGCCGCCAATAGTCAGAAAAAGAAAAAGAAAAAAGATGAAGAAGATGAAGATGAAGAAGATGTTAAAAAGAAGGAAAAAGATGTCAAGGTTAAAGATCAAGAAAAGGGGAATGGAATGCTTCTGAAATCAGCAGCGGTGGTTGGTGCACTATCAATGTCACTCTATTCAACTTATCACGCAAGTTCATTACTGGGAGATGTAAAGTTTCATGATCAATTGGAACTCTTGCTCACTCATGTCGAGACAATTGTACAAAGCACAGACGTATGGATCAATGAGAGGGAAAAGATGGGTGATTTTGTTCCCCCACAGGTCAAGAAGGATGTTGGCCAGTTGAGACGGCTGATAGACTATCTGGAAAGGTTGGTGCCTGGTTCTAGTCAATACAAGGCTCGTTTATGAACATTATATATATAGGTTGGATCCAAGGGTAGAAAAGCGGACAGAGGCAGCAGGATGGTATGGACACAATAGACTGCCCATAGTACTCATGCTCGGTTTCTATAGGGGAATCGGGGCAGTCGGGAGTCTGTCGGCATTGGGTGGTGTTGTGGCTGGAAGTGCAGCCATAATGACAGGAGGCGCTGTTGTTGCAATTGGAGGTCTGCTAGTGTCAGTATCAACCATGGCACGCTATTCTGGAAGTCGTACAGAAGGTGCTCGTGTGGTATTAGAGGGCCAGGTGCGATCTGTCTTGGAAGCCTGCAAACAGGATCAAGAGTTGCGCCAAAGGACGATTCAGACAGCATTTAATGAGCTGCCAGAGATGCCCAGTGTTCCCCAGACTGATCCTAGAGCTGGATCTAGCAAGGTGAGATGATTGCAAAAGATGTCTTTGAATTGCTGACCCTTTGTTTGTCAGGAACCTCTTAAAAGTGCCAGTGCTTACCCATGTTAAATTATAATATTTTTTATATTTTGAAAAAAAAAATGTTTCAAAAGGAGTTGATATATTATATTATACATTATGCACCAGTTTTCTTGACAGATCAAGTCATTTTGATGATAATATAAACCAATTCAATTGAGCCTTTTTATTTTATTTTTATTTTTTGTTGCAGGTTACTAGCCTGAATGCTAATCTAGATCAGAAAACTGCTAATGATAATAATACTAATAATAATGTGTATATATCAAACAAAAATTCTGTTCTAGAAATCTCTAGACTTTGCGGAGAGGGCTTGAAAACTCATGCAACATTCGATGGAGATTTCTTTTTCGGAGTACACCACCATTTCCAGGGTGTTCCAGAAATTTCCCAGTGAGGCAGACTATGCTTATTTTTTTGCATAATAATAAATATAATATATAATGGTCCATTCCAGTCTGCTTTTTCTCCATCAATTTTTATTACATTTATTACATACAATATGAGTGGAATGAACTTTACCGAAAAGGTCGAAAAGACTCTTGCGACTGCCCAAGCACAGGCCCGTGAATTCTCGCATGCTCTCCTGCACCCAGCCCATATCGCATGCGCCATGTTTGACGAAGTTGATGGCCAATCCTTATTCAAGTCTATCCTCGAAAAGGCCGGTGCAGATCCCTCGTTGGTCGAACGTGGCTACAAGAAGCAAATGGTCCATCTTCCTGCCCAAGATCCTCCTCCTGCTGAAATCAGCATCAGTCCCCAGACTGCCAAATTGCTTCGTCATGCCGAGAAGCACATGAAGGACCAAAAGGACTCGTATATCTCCATAGACCATCTCATTCTGGCCTTGGCTGACGAGACCACCACTTTCCAGCCCATGAAGGATGCCGGTGTGACCAAGAAGGCTCTCGAAAGTGCAGTCCAGCAGGTCCGCGGAAACAAGCGTGTTGACAGCAAGAACGCCGAAGAGGTCTACGAGTCATTATCGAAATATGCCATTGATCTGACTGAAATGGCCCAGACTGGAAAACTCGATCCAGTCATTGGTCGTGATGATGAGATCCGCCGTGTAATCAGAGTTCTCTGTCGGCGTACCAAGAACAACCCTGTGCTGATTGGTGAGCCCGGTGTCGGAAAAACCGCAATTGCTGAAGGTTTGGCACGTCGTATTGTCGAACGAGATGTTCCAGAGTCCCTGCAGTGTAAGCTATTCTCGCTTGACATGGGTGCCTTGATTGCTGGTGCAAAGTATCGTGGAGAGTTTGAAGAGCGTCTCAAGGCAGTCCTCAAGGAAGTCAAGGATTCAGAAGAGGGAATTATTCTGTTTATCGACGAGATCCATACAGTTCTTGGTGCTGGCAAGGGTGAGGGCTCCATGGACGCTGCCAATCTGCTTAAACCAATGTTGGCCCGCGGTGAACTTCGCTGTATCGGTGCAACCACCTTGACCGAGTACAAGGTCATTGAAAAGGATCCTGCTTTTGAACGTCGTTTCCAAAAGGTTGATGTCGGAGAGCCATCTGTTGCTGCCACAATCTCTATTCTCCGTGGTCTCAAAGAGCGTTATGAGTCCTATCACGGTGTCAAGATCACTGACTCTGCCCTTGTTGTCGCTGCCCAGCTCTCCGACCGTTACATCACCACCCGATTCCTACCCGACAAGGCTATTGACTTGATTGACGAGGCGGGTGCCAATACGCGTGTCCAGCTAGACTCAAAGCCAGAAGAGATTGATGTTTTGGAGCGCAAACACTTTCAGCTGGAGATTGAGGCCATGGCACTCGGCAAGGAAAAGAACAACAAGGATTCCCAGGAGCGTCTCAAGGTTGTCAAGGAAGAGATGTCCAAGATCCAAGAGGAGCTGAAGCCGTTGAAACTGCGGTACGACATGGACAAGGGCCGATTGGACGAAATCCGAGACTTGAAGCAAAAGTTGGACGAACTGAAGCGCAAGGCTGTCGAGGCAAGAAATCGCTATGATCTAGACTCTGCTGCCGACATTGAATACTATGCCATTCCTGATGTCGAACAGCGAATCAGTGCCCTTTCGGCCGAGAAGCAACGCAAGATGGCTGAGCAGATGGCCAACGAGACAGCGGGCCAGGCAACCACTGGTCAGTTGGTGAGCGAGATTGTCCGACCTGAACAGATTATGGAAGTCATCTCTCGTTGGACCGGTATTCCTGTTCAGAACCTTGCCAAGAGCGAACGAGAGAAGCTGCTCCACATGGAGGCCGAGATTGGAAAAAAGGTGGTTGGCCAAAAGGGTGCTATCGAGGCAGTGTGCGATGCCATTCGTCTTTCAAAAGCTGGACTTCAGAATCCCACCAAGCCACTAGCCAGCTTTATGTTCCTTGGTCCTACCGGTGTTGGTAAGACTCTTTTGTGTAAGACTCTGGCCGAATTCTTGTTCAACGATGAGCGTGCGATGATCCGTATCGATATGAGTGAGCTAATGGAACAGCACAGTGTGGCAAAACTTATCGGAGCACCTCCCGGTTATGTCGGTCATGAAGACGGAGGCCTGTTTGAGGCTGTCCGCCGCAAGCCATATGCGGTCGTTCTCTTGGACGAACTCGAAAAGGCCCACAAGGATGTCGCCAATGTACTCTTGCAAGTCCTTGACGAAGGTTTCATTCACGATTCCAAGGGTCGCAAGATTGATTTCCGCAATACCATCATTGTCATGACTTCCAACCTTGGTGCTCATCTTTTAGCCGAACAGTCTGCAGCAGGAGGAGACACGGATTTGATTCTTTTGAAGGAAAGCATTCTCCAGATTGTGCGCCAGCATTTCAGCCCAGAATTCACGAATCGTATTGACGAACTTGTTATCTTCAACCGACTGACCGAGACCAACATTACAAACATTGTGGATGTGCGACTTGTGGAAGTCCAAGAGCGCCTGGCAGATCGTAAGATTACCTTGGATGTTTCAAAACCTGCCAAGGAATTACTCGGAAAGGAAGGATATGAGCCTATATTTGGTGCACGTCCACTTAACCGTCTTATTCAGCAAAAGGTTCTTAACCCACTGGCCAGACTAATTATCGATGGAGGAGTGCGTCCTGGTGAGGTGGCCCATGTGGGACTCAATGAGTCTGGCAAGCTAGAGGTTCTCCGTAATCACGAGATCCAGTCTGACTACGAGGTTGAGGAGCCCATGGAAGAAGACAATGGTTCTGACGAAGACATGGACTAGACTGTCTTTTTTTTTGTTTATAAAATGTATCATAGCCCACTATACATATATTTATATATATATATTATATTATATATTATATATATACATACACTATCTCTTTTAAAAAAATAAATAAAACTGTTGCGAATGAAAGAATAACAATTGTATTATCATACTGGTAATTAGGATGTTCTTGGTTTAGAAAGGACAATATATTAAAAAATACTACTCTATGTATGGGTTTATTAATCACTAGGCAACAAGGTTTAATAGACTTCTTTGGTTTCCATGGCTGCGTGTGTAACTATGGTATTGAGTAAGGGCAAATTGTAATTATATTATATTTTGTTCTCGGTTTAGTTGATTAATATGAGCAGTTCTACAAGAACAATTTCTGTTACATCGGGTATGGGTTTCCCGATCAAGAGTGACAGGGCTCAACTCAATATGGATATAACAAAATACATGCAGCAAAAAGACATTGTCCATAGTCCGAAAGTAATACAGATTCAATGGGGAAGGTTAGACGATGATGAAGCCAGAATAATAAGAAAAAAAGCTAATATGATGATCTTTTTTTGTATGGAAAAATCTCGCTAATGAAAAGCATGATTACTTTGAATTCTAAATATCCGGAGTTTATGAATTAATGGAATTCTGCAAACAACAGCAATGATGGCTGTATTTTAGCTTGGATCCAAAGCAAATAAGAATCAGAAAGAGAACAATCAACAAAGCAAATTATTGGACTGTCGATGTGACTAGGAAATTTATAAATCTATTACCAATAGCAGAACAATAGAAGATTATAAATCTTTACAAAAATGTATAAGCCGTTACCATTCTATTGTTTCTGTGTGAATATTTACCACGTAATTCTAGTCATTTCTTCTGGCTGAACCCCTAAGGAATTGCTTTTATAGCAATGCCTCCTTGATTATCATTTAGCAGTGCACAGCAGTACATGGCAGGATACTAAATACCATACGGCTGAGCAGGACAGGGCATTATATAAATATATGATAAAAATTATTACAAGCCATTCTGTGCTTTATTGTGTGCGACTATTATCACGAGATCTGTGCGTTAAAAAAGCAAGGAAAAAAAAAAGGGGGGGGGGGAGGGATGGAGGGGGGTCAAATTGGGAAAATAATCGTGTATGTGTTGCTTCGTATTTAAATCCGGTTTTTGTCCATTAGGATTTTCATCATCTCTTCCTCTTTTTCTTCAACCCTTCTTTTCCATCCTTGCAGTTGCCGGTCGATTGTCCCCCTTTCCTTCTTTACTCACCAATCTAATTGAACAATGTCTATCCTCAGCGTCGCTTTCCTTTGCCTCTTCCTCTTCACTCTCGTACTCTCAGCCCCAGTACAATCACCCGAATCCCAAAATGTCATCAAGGCCATGGATAATGAATGGCCAATGACCCCCGAGTACGTGATCCGCGACGACGTTCAGGCCTATTATGAAAACACTGTCGATGAAGTGCTCAGTGTACGCAGTGAAGACATCCTCAACTGGCTTGCCACAACCGTCAATTCGCGTGCAATCGAAAAAACTCTCCGTCCACAAGCTCAGCTCCTTGGGCTCACTGATGTTCATGGTGAGTTTAAACAGCATTAATTGAATTCACTTTACTAATACTTTTCTAGATTCTTGCCTTACAATGATGCCAGGTTTTGTGGCCAAACACATCAACCAGATCAACACTCGTCTCTATGCTGCCGTTGAACCCTCAGTCAACGAATTCCTCCCCCAATTGTGGCCCGACTATGCCCAAACCAACCAAATGACCAAATCAGACGCCAAAACCATTCGCCCCGAGATCTCTTCTTCTCTCTATTCTCTCAACCAGGCTATCGGATCCCGTCTGATGGATATCACTACCGAATACAACCTGTCAGAAAAGATTGTCCAGGACATGAATGTCTGCAATGCCCACTCTCAGACTGAAGCTGCGTCTACAGATCTGTGGATGTATGTGTCCAAGCTCATGGCATTTCCCCGTCTCTTCCGCGACCAGATCCCCAACCCTCGTCTCTCTGGAGAATCCCGTCTGGGATCCAGCTTTGATGATACTGAAAACGGCTCCTTTATCGACATTCACCTCAAGAGTGTCTATTCCAGCCTCTGGTTTGAGTTTGATAACCGTATGAACGACCTCTTTTCCACCATTCAACGCGATCTTGTTGACGGTGCCATTGAGGCCTAGGAGTACGATCTCATATACATATATATAAGTCTTTCTCTTTTAAATTAATGTATTATTTTTTAAAAAAACTAAAGTTTCGGCAGCGATGTGCGCTAAAACTCTCTCTCTCTCTCTCAAGATATCTTTAAATTTTTTTTAAAAATAATAATAAAAAAAATGTACATAGTCCCTTCTTCATCTTCTTCATCATCATCTTCTTTTTCTTACAGATAATATTATATATATATGTGATCTCCTTTAAATATTCATATATATACATGATATAAAAATAGGAGACTTTATGATACTTTGGATTTCTTGGTATCCAACTGGGCTCTTCTGAACCATCTTCGTCTCCGGGTCAGGGCTCTCATCGTATCGGCCTTGTCGCCTGTGGGTCTTGGTGGCTCAGATCTGTTCCTAGGATTCTGCCATCGATGGTCCGTGTAAACCCACCCAGCCTCATCAGCTTCCATGATCGCCTGCAATCAAAGCAATATTGATTAGCGTAATTGATTTAATGTAGTACACATTTGATCTAGACGTACCACTAAGGAAATCAAGCACAGAAACAATGCAATTAAGGCAAGGGAACGTGTAAAAAAGAGCAAAAAATAAAATCACAAGTTATTTGGTCTGATATTACACAAGAGTGATATCCAACTTACCGATATCTAGTACATCGTCTATCCATGGCCCCGTTAGGTCCAGGTGCCACTCGTCCTCATCCCATACATGATGAGCGGGTGGTGGCATGTCTTCTTTTGAAGGAAGAGGCTCAGACCCAGTTATGTTGGACCAGCCTGGTCTTTCTGATCTCAATAGCTACAGCAGAGTGAGACAACGGGGGCCACTTTAGACATTTTTGCTTACCTGACTAGTAAATCCACTTCCTGCCCACCACCTTTGGTTTTCATATATAGACACTTCCACAACTGTCTTGGGTGGCTTTGTCGTTTTCAATTTGAGAAACACGTCTATCGCCGTTTGAAGCAATTCCAACACAAACAGGCCAACTGCCTCGACCGTACTTCCAATCCACGTCTTGTTCACTAGTACAACCAGTCCGACCACCAAGACTATCCAGCGGAAAAACAAATAGAGCACTGGAGTCAATAGCCCTCCAATCAAGACCAAGCCAATAAATGTGCCAAGGGTCATTGAGACATGCTCGAGGTGATAGGCAAGATTGTCATAGATCCTGATGCAGAATATCATTGATTGCTGCATGCGTTCCAGATTTATATAATATTCTGGCGAAGTCTCATCGTATCTAGGCAAGAGTGCATGGGACACTGACTGGCCACTCTTGATATCTGTTTGTTTGTACAAGATCCCAATGGCCACCAGTGGACTCAAGGCCAAGAGGTGGGGGTAGAAGCCTGTTTGAACTAATGAGATCTTTATGCACGTCCAAAAACATCTTTTACTTACAGCACACGGTAAAGAATATGCAATTTGCAAGCGACAAGAGCGGACGCTTCCATGCATAAATATCATGGCATTGCTGGGTACAATTAAAGAACGCCCTTGACCTTGCAACCATGCGTGTGAATGCCTTTGCAGTCGTCTGAGGGTTCAGCACCACCACCTGTTCTCCCTCTCTGCCATCCAGCACACTATTTCCAGTAGAGCTTGTGGTGACAATGGTATTCTGAACATGTTGCTTCAGCGCCTTTCGGTATGTTTTTACTGGCACAGACTGTGTTCTAAACACTGTGTGTGGGCGACTGGGGTTATCGATGCCTTGAATGGAGCCAGCTCCAGACGTGGGCGAGCGCATTGAATTTAGGACAGAGGAATCTAGATTGGTTGGTACGTCGATAGACTTTGGACGGTCGTGTTCGAGACGTTTCAGGACAGAGGATTTGCTGGATCCGTCGTCCATGAGTGGTGAATGAGGATTTGGGGCTGTGAGGGGAGTACGTTGGACATCCAGTGAATGGCGAGGTGATGTGGGGTATTTCGAAATTGATTCTGCTTCTGAATCAGTGACGGATAATGAATCTGGACTGAAGCGACGTGAGGATCTGCATTGGACTACCATCTCACTACACTTTTCATGACAGCTGTAATTACACTCTAATGATATGGTTACTATTGATATTCATTCTTTATTTGAATCCGGTACCTGTGCATTGAACACCCTGTCTGGCCAGCCCCCACAGCAGCTTGCCGCAGTAGTCACAATAAACAAGACCTTGAAAGGTGTTTGGTTTAAAGGTATGGTATTTAGTAGACGAGGGCATTGTAATGAAGCATTCACAATTATTGTTGGTGTCTGTCTGTCTAAAAAAAAGGGCGTAATTGTGATTATAAATTTAGAATATATATATATATATAGTGCAGACCACCAAAATGTAAGAGGGGCAAATAAAAGAGAGAGTGTTTTGGTCAAAATTACCAAGACAAGTAGCGCGACGTTTTGTAAACAACAATGATAATTAATATTAATATTAATAATAATATTAATAATATAAAAAAAATATGGCAACCAGATCTTGAACAGACACGTGAAAATATAGTATAACATCTTGTTAACAAAAAAAGGGTGTCGTCTTTTTGTATATATTTCTTTGAACTCTTGGTACATTGTGTTTTACCAAGATATGGATATGATTCATTGGCATTTGTACCCCGGCCAAGGACCGTGTGTTTCTTGTTTAGAGTTTTTTATGTACATATTAAATATCTCTAGGGAAATATCATATCAAGAATAAGGAGTAATAAAAATAATAAAATAAAAGGGTATAAAGAAACCAAGATCATAAACCCAAATCAATTGAAATGGTCCATTCAACGAAACGCTCCGACAGCTGTCACTGTCATGACAACAGATCCAAACAAGACCAACACAACAGATGAAATATCGAGCCACCAAGTAGGGGCAGCGGATTCCTTGATGGTTTCAGACTCAATCAAAGGTGACAGCTCGTCAATGTGATCATCGACAGACTCCTTTTTGTAAAAAGGCTTGAGCCACTCGGGGCGAAAAATAATGATGTAAGAGGTGCCAGGGATAATGTAGGCCAAGAAAGAAGAAGCGATTCCACCCACCAATGCATACACTTTACCCAGTGAATGGACATTGATACCAAGCCCAAGGAATATGGCAAACATGACAAAGGTAACAATATGGTGCTGAAGAAAGGTTGGTTGGCGTGTGGCTGATTCAAACCCAAGGGTCTTTTGGACTGCATCTCGAGCAGGATAGAATGCCATGGGAACTGTGAGGATCATCGAGACACCCAATGCAAGACGTCCAATGTTGATAATATTGTCGTCTGCAGGGAAGTTGGCAAAGATGTTTGGGTTGACGTCCATGCCAAAGCTAAGGTATCCAATGGACGCAAAGAGGATGCAGATAATAAAGCTCATTCCAGTGGCCAAGAAGGATGTGGTTTTCCATGCAGACGCTGACTGGTTCTTTTGGGAGAGGAAATTGCTGAATCCGACCTGGGTACAAACAAATGCAAAGGTAATAATTCCCATGGCCCCGAATGGGTCCTGGCCAATAGTGAAAAGGGGAGAGTCGTGTTGGGGGGCATAGGCAGGCGCACGAATGAGAACAGTTAGGATCATTACAGGCAGCAACAGGACAGAGAAGGCTGACCAGGCTGCCAATGCACCAATGGACCGAAAGAGATTAAGGGGATACACCTATTTATGATTATGGTTATGGTTATAATGATTATAATGATTAGATTGGTTTGTAATCAAAGACTTGTACTTTGTATATATAGCTGACTTACCAAGACAATCGAAGCCACCACGGTGACAATCTGACGGTCGGCCAGGATGGGGAACTGAGGAAGATAGAGGCCAAGAAGGATAGGAATAGTATCGGCAATCACTGTATTGCAATTAGATCACTTCACTAATAAATAACATGTCAAGAATACTTACAGATAAAATAGCTCACACAGCTGCCTGCAGACTGAGCAAACAGCATCAGATTCAGCATATGGTACCCAAATCGACCCATGGAATGTTCAGCCAGAGACGCAAAGGTATAAACACCAATTCGCTTTCCAGATGGCACCAAAGAATACAACGACAGATAGGTTAAGACTGCCACAAACACAGCCAGCGACAGGCCGAAACTGAAGCCGGACAACATGATTGCAAAGGGCAGACCAATTACACCCGCACCAACTGTCGCATTTACAATATTCAATGACACTTCTAGGATACTTCTTGTACCATATCCAGGTACCGTCGATTGGAGCAAATCGATCTGTTCTGGTGTCAAGCTATCGTGCTGGCTAGAGCGACGGGTGGGTGGATCCATGAGAGAAAGAGAAAGATGGATGATGGATGAAGGATGAAGAAAATCAGGCTTTATTTAAGCCATCATCGGAGTTTATTTGGCAGACCTGTTACTTTTACCCATAAAGTGGTGGTGGTTGGTGGTGGTGATTTCTTAAATTGCCAGAAATCACGCAATAACCAGGAGAAATGTTAATAAAGCGTATAATATATTTAAACAAGTAGCTTTTTTATTATTATTATTATTTTGGAAATTATAAAGAATTGATGCCAAGATTGAATAAATTGTTGACCTAGGATGTGTCATACCAATCAAAAGCAGAAAAAGTAAAATTTCCCATGATCCAATACGAAAATGTAACCAAGAGATAAATCTCAAAAAAGATAGACCATTGGGATACTATTGGTCAACTATAACGTGCTAAATAATATTGGGCCAGCGAAATATATTTTGTAAATCATAGGTGCTTTGGTTTATTTTATATTTTTGTGCGTATAAAATTTGAATTTTGGCATAAGACGATGAATGATATATATAATATATATGTACATATAAATAAAATAAAATAAAGGGGGAGGGGGCATATCCAGATGTTTAAAATAAAAATAAAGGGGGGAGTGGGGGCATAGTAAAGAAGTATAGTATAATATGGAAATCTCTCTTGGTCAGCTTAAGGATGATTATTGGTATTGGCTTAGGTTTAGGTATGATTCTGATTGATTTGAATCTTGTCGATAGGGAATATGGTGTTTTTGTTGATTCTGTTGCTGGGCTGCATGGTAAGTGGCCGCAGATGCAATGACTGGCAAGACTTCTACTGGCAGGTTATGGAGCTGCATATTGATCGACTCAAAGATGGAGTACATTTCGGGAGAGATGGGGGTGTGGGTAGGTAAGGAAGACACGGGAGAGATGGGCAGCGAGGGCATGGTCTGGATATTGGGCTGGCCAATGGGCATAGATACAGAGGGATGGGACATATAACCTCCATTGGCAGGCAGCATCGACATCATCATCGAATCGTCTGGGAAAGACGCGGGTTGGTGTGGGCTGCTATTACTTGTCACTGGCATGCCAACCATGGAGTATCCGCCATAGGACTTGGAAGGGTCGTTTGAGGGAATCATGAGTGGTGAGCTTGGTAGCTGGCTATGTGAGAATGTGGTGGCTGATGAGGAGGATGAGGCTGAATAGGACGAATTGCGTCTTTGGCGCTTGTTCTTGAGCTGTCCGGGCTGAAAGGCAACCCCATTACTGTACTGAGAGCCCATATCCACAGAGGACGATCCGGGTGCGGCAGGGGAACTCTGTCCCATTGCTCTATCCATAGGCATGCCGTACACAGACATTCGCCGGCTCGGCTCAGTTGGTCTCGCTGGTGCTATTGGTCCTGGCGGTGTGCCTCCAACTGCTTCATCGGGTAGATCCACTCCATCCGGATCGGCACGCTGTTTTCTGAAATTCTTGTCACTGAGGTTATTCTGGTCGTTATTGGTGTGTGGGTTGCTGGCACTGACTGTCCCGACGGTTGTGCTTCCACGGTTACGCTTCTTGATCACGTCTGTCTTGAGACTCAGCGGACGTACGACGCCATGCAGCTTGAAGAACAGGCCACACGCATTGCACAGAGGCTGTCCTTTTGGGTTGCGTCGCCACAGGGGCGTAGACGTCGTCTTACAGTTGCTGCAGACCAGCTTGGACTGCATCTTTACTGTCATCTTTTGACTCATGCGTGTGCAGGGTGTCGACTGAGAATGGGTTCGAGAAATCAATGATTTTTTAGGCCTGGTGCCTCCCTCGCCAATGCTCTGGGATTCTTTGGGATCCGAAAAGTCGTACTGTTCATACAAAGGGTCCAGGGACGGGGAAAGGATCGCCGCATGAGGTTGGGGAAATCTGCGACTATCACTATCAGTTGGACCAAACGCAGGCGGAGACACCGGTGATGAAGCCGACGAAATGTCACTAGAGATATGAATGGTCTGCAACTGCAATAACTGGTTCAAATCATAAGAGTTTGATGGCTGTTGATTTGAATATTGCTGCTGCCGTTGCTGCTGCTGGTGCTGTTGTATTTGGTGCTGTATCTGCTGCTGCTGCTGCTGCTGCTGTTGTTGGTGCTGTTGGTGTTGATGTTGCTGCTGCTGCTGCTGCTGGTGGTGGTGGTGGTGGTGTTGATGTTGCTGTTGCTGTTGAGCCTGGTCCTGGTGGTTGGGGACTGGGTGCTTAGGATTCTCATAGGCTGGAGATTCGGCTATCTGTGATGGCTGTGACTGTGTGCAGTACATTGAAAAGATATCTTCGAAACTTAGACTGCCGGCATTGACCGATGGTTGGTATCGAGACAGTCGCTGGGCATTGCTATCAGGGGTGGAGGGCGGGAGTGGGTATGGCCGCTGCTGAAGGGTCGAGGCAGAAGATATACTGGCACTTCTGGGCTGAGTAACCGGACGATGAGAGTGGCTACGGAATGGGATTGGACGACCAGAATTTGGGTAAATGTTACGGAGAGAATTGTTCTGCCAGGCAGCAGATACGGCCAGGAGGGACAGCTCATCATCCTCGCGCATATCTTTCTGAATGCTCATGCTTTCTCTTGTATCCATAGGTGAATACTGATAAAGGTAGTCGGAGACAGCCATGTGTATCATATTACAAATAATTAATTAAATTATTAAATAAATAAATAAATAAATAAATGTGTAATAGATAAAGAAGAAGGAAAGGAGATAAAGAGAGAAAGATTAGAATTGAAAAAAAGAGGGGGAAATATGGTCAAGAAAAAGGTTTGATTGGATCTTAATTCTCTTTATCCTTACCGTGGAATAACTCGCGTCTTGAATGATTGATAGGTTATCTTGAACTGACCCAGTCTTATCGGATCCAGAGTCTTGGTCTTCAAAGGTGCTCTGAACATCGTGCATTTGATATTCTGGTGGTGGTTCGCCAAACGCGCCGCCAAAATGACGATGATTTCTATGGGACAAGTCAATCTGTGGCTGCCCAGGGCTATTAAGATTACGAGTGTTGTGGCTGTTATCTTTCGGTCGGTCGAGCGTGCTCACATCCCCAGAAGGGTGTTTGTCAGACGCGTGGGGGCTGGTGTCCGGGTCAGTTCCGGTTGCTTTGGAGTTCTTGATGAGTGACATTGCCATCATTCGCCATGTCAAGTTCTCCATTCTGATACCGTTTGGCAGGCCGTCTTTGGCTTTGGTGTACATACGCCAGACATGGCTTTGGAGAGGGTCATTTTTTTGTCTTTCCTTCTCGACTGCTTCGGGGCTGGTCTTTGTCGAGGGTTTAGGCGGGAAGAGGGTATCTGCTAAAAGTTTCTGAACAACTGCTGCTTGTTTCATGATTTTCTCTGAGGAGTCCGAATTTGGTGACATGGCTGTAGGAGTCAGGATGGCCGATCATAAAAAAAGAGCTGGAAAATAAATGGTCGAACGATAGTTAGGGCGACAACCAAAGAAGCTTTCTTGATAGTTTGTTGTGCTTTTTTAGTGTTGGGATGTCTGGATAATTAGAAAGATAAAGGAAAGATAGAAAAAGGAATGATGTATGCGTATAATTAAAGTACTTTAGCACGATCGAGCATACTGTACAACTAGGAGGCCACTCTTTCTCTTACAGTCTTTTGGCTGACCCACCCAAGATATCGTTTCTCTTCCGGTTTTGTGCTCTGCCATGCTAGTTGTCGCATGTGACTGGTCCTCTCTTTGTATTTACTGTGCGTAACCTTACTGGCTCGTCTCCTGCTTCATCTAGCCTTGACAAATGATTCGTACGTGTAGGTGAATACAAGAAAAAGTTGTTCAATTCGCCTTGTTATTGAGCCAGCCTTGCTGGTGGTTCCTCACCATATTTATATTTATATTCATGTGTATACGCACACTATATATTTATATACATAACCCGGCCATTTCCGATAAAATAAGAGTTTTTGGATAGACAAAATAAAAAATTGTACCAAACATCTCTTATCCTTGTAGCAATCTGCCCCCCCTTTTTACAATTCTTTTGATCAAATTTATGTATGAATTTTAATGAATTAATTTTGCACGAAAAAGAAGAAGAAGAAAAAAAACCTGTATAATGTGGACCAAAATGTCACTTAATTGCCATCAATTCAAGTCTTTTTAGCCAATCGACCAACAGACCTTGGGTCCGAACGGATACTTGCCAACCAAGTCGTCATGACAACAAGTTACAACAACCCTAGCATGATATGTTTGACCTCTTGTCCTTTTGTCTCAAGATTCATGGGCTTATCCGGTTGCGCAGAGTGTTTAAGGTTTGGTTTTTGTTATCTATACTAATACCATAAAAGGTAATCGTAATTCTCCGAGAACCCTATTCGATATTTCCAGGGCTTTGGTATTTGTTGACATGTGTCCTCTGCCCAGTCAATGAATGTCCAAAATCACCCTCTGAATCGATTTGTTCGCTTTTTGCTTGGTCAGATAAGTAGCACTTTTGAAATATGTTTATTTTTTTTTTGATATTCAACCAATAGATTCTGCCGATTCAATAGGAAAGAATGCACGGTGCATGTTGGATTAGAAGCACAAGGAAATCTAAATATACAACTAATTTGTAACCATGGTAATATGAATCGTTCAAAAATTAGTTGCTAGGTAATATCAACAATGACAACTCCAATCACAATACAAGCTCAATGTCAAGAACAACAATCAATCTACCGCAAAACTTGTAGATTTCAAAACTGAATTTTGGTTTTTTTTTAAAAAAAAAAAGAGTTTCATTGTCATGGTGATCGTCGTGCCCATTTCATGCCTGTTTGTTTCAAAGCACAGATAAAAAAAAAAGAGGTTGTAAAAACAAATGTAATACAAGCTTGGTTGAGCACCTTTCTATATATCTGTATCTGTGTTTAAGAAACAAAAAAGAAACTAGGCGTTTTCTTGTAGAATGTTGTTCTCTATTATTTCTTTAATAGGGAAAATAAATAAAGGCACAATGAAGGACAACCTACTGTCAATTAACGCTTACATTTCATGTGTTATTCAATACAAACCCAATAAAGGCTATATATTGAACCACGTAGATATAATCTTGGATATGTCAAACCTTGTCCTCTCAAGAGATAGGAACTCTGATATCTATGGATGCTTTTGGGCATAATAAATAAATAAATAAAAAGCCAGGGATTACGTCCATTTTAATAAACATTATATAAAAAAACACGTCTTCCTCCATTCTGTCTTTGTGTATCGACTCCACTGTGATCGATAGGTCGCGGATCTTAATTCCTTATTCTACAGAGGTTTTGTGGCTCATAGATAAGAACTTTGTCTTACACTCTTGTAATATTATGATGTATGTCTTTGTAGATTCTATTTCGAGACCAAGTGTTTATTTTATTTTATTTTTTAAGAAAAAAAAACAGTTGTTGAATATTAAAAGGTGATTTCTGTATTGTGTATTTCAATACCCAAAATCTACATAATATATACATGTATGTGTATACAGATTTATGTATGTGTATGTAGACCTGGGGATTCGATTTGTTGAATTCGGTCATTCCAGGTCTTCCGTTCGTACTACTCTGTTTCTTTTTTAGATAACAAGGTGGGTTTTGGAGTCAATATCAAAAAAAGACAACCAAGGTCATAAAGTGCCGTGTGGTTTGATAAACGAGTAGTTGCTTGTTATGTACTCAAATGTCAAAGTCATTTTTATATGAATTGCACGAGGAAGATTTGGTTTCCATCGAAAATGTCAAGGTGAGTTTAGTTTTAACTTGATTTTTTTTAATTGCGTATCTCGAGGTAAGACGCACCTTTTTTTAGTTTCTGTAGATAGATTAGGATATTTTAAAGAGATGTTATCTATTGACCTGAATGTAAACTGTCTAGACTAAAAACACAAACGCCAAGAGAAAAAGAGGCCAACACGCGTCAAGATCTCCAAACCATATTGATATATATTGATTAAAAGGTCATTTATTAGCACTCTTTTTTTTATTTATTTATTTTGCAGGGGTTAAAAATAAAATATATAAAAAAAAGCTACGCCTATTTATTTATTCTGCATTAAGAATATCTGATTTTCGCCTTTATTTATTATTATCATTTTTATTTTGTGGGCGCAAAAATAAGGTAATGATACTCTGGTGTTCTTTATTACACTTATATCCTTGAATTCTTATTCTGACCGTGTACAAACTGCTTATTCAAAAACCACTTGGTTCCAAATCCCCAGCCATCTAGTAGCATTGGGAATCATGGTTGGTCAAATAGCAATTGGATTTTGTAGCTTGTATTAGAGCATTGATTGAATTGACCATGCTCACCCTTGTTGACATTTTCCTTATCTCGACCAATATTGTATTTAATGTCCGTTTATCTTTCTCCACATATTTAGCCCTGTTGATATTGCTTCTTTTGCTCATTAACTTACGGATCATTCCACAACACGCGGTCGAAGCACATGAATATCTAAAATAAAAATAAAAACAAAAACGTATCAAATAATCATATTATCTATTTATTAGTATTTAGTCAACAATAATTATAATTGTTGAGCCGAGACTCCCATTCAAAAAGATCCATTTCTGTATTCCTGTTACCTATCGATAAGCTTTACGAATATATCTTGTTGAAACACTCTCACTTTTCATGACATCGTGACTGCCTAACAACCACCAACATTTCTGTTCAATTTAATTTAAATTTGAAGACAATTTCCAATTGCCAGTACATGAAGACAAAAACTCGAGTGTTCATCAACATTGTCCAATTGTCATTTGGAGGCCAAGCTCAAATGCAAGAGTTTAATAAATTAAGAAAAGGATATCAAATTGTTTAGAAGCTTGTTTGATTCCTTATGACAAGGAGAAAATCAACAATACAACTTTCTCAAGACATTGTGACCATAAAGATTAGTCCATAAATGGTATCCTGAAGAAGTTTAATTGATAAAGTAGTTGATTGATTGATTGATTGATATCAACATTGCCATATATTTATTTTTTTAAAAATATATATAAAATAAAATAAAATACAATAATAATCCAAGCTTTTAGCTGTTTAGCATGAACTCCGATACCCAATTTGGGTCGCGCAAAAGCAACATTCCCCGGACAGGACTATAGCAAGAAACACATCCTCTTCTATCGTCTTTTGATAGCATCCATCCTTTATCAAAATGGTAATTATGCCGTTCTCAAGGGCGCATCCACATCAATCGAATCGAATCCATGTCAATCCAAATTACTCATAATCTACATGTACCTTTTATCGATTCTTATCAATCCAGGCCAAGCGTACTAAGAAAGGTAGGGGAACCAGGCGTGGATTTTATTAGAGAGAGAAAATTCTAGCCATTAGGATCCCAATATTCACATTGTTTAATATAGTCGGAATCACCGGAAAGTACGGTACCCGTTATGGTGCCTCCCTCAGAAAGCAGGTGAAGAAGATGGAAATCACCCAGCACGCCAAGTACACCTGTACCTTCTGCGGTAAGGATGCTGTCAAGCGTACTGCTGTCGGTATCTGGAAGTGCAAGGGCTGCAAGAAGACCATGGCTGGTGGTGCTTACACCGTCTCGTAAGTGACATTGGAAGACCTATTTACTATATGCTAATTTAATACTTTGATACATAGCACCACTGCTGCTGCCACCGTTCGCTCCACCGTTCGTCGTCTCCGTGAGTTGGCCGAAATCTAAAAAAATATAAACACCAATCGTTATTCCTTTAAATCCTCGGACACCTCAACCATGCATTATTAAACCAAACATGGACCTCTTTCAATAAATAATATATACATACATATATTTACTCTCTTGAAAATATTGCCACAAAAGATAAAGGACGATTTTGAAACTGCATTGGTCTTTTTTTAAAACAATATGACCATTTACTTTTACATGAGGTTTATTGGGGCAAATATGTAGTTTTATACGGTTTCTGATTGCTTTCCGGGAATAAAGATCACCTTGTTTTTGGGACCAACTTCGGCATAATAAGACACCTCGCCCTGCTGGGACTTTTGAGAGGCATATCCAACATTTGATTTCTTGGCCTGGCTGAATGTGATGGTCTGTTCTGGTGGAGAAGGAAAGACGGCAGACTGTTCAAACAACTGGACAGCAGAGTCGTTCATTCCTGCCAATGCATTCATTCTAAACCAGGGTTATTAGATTGCAAAACCTTAAAGGGCTCTACTTACAATCTAGATTTCTCAAAGCGAGGCTCGACTCTTGAAGAGAGGTAGAAATCACCAGGGCCCTTGAGGCGTACAAAGTCCTATAAGATGGGATCTTGAGCATCTAGTTTCAAATAACCCTTGGATTAAGTCGACTTACAGGTGCACCGAGAATGTAGTTTCTCAAGGTCTTGGACACACTGCTGATATACTGGAGCTTTGTCTGCAGAGAAGGACTATCGACAACATTTCTCACAAAAGTATATTTTCTTAATGGTGATCTGGGGGAAGGGACGATTGGGTTGGCAGGATGAAGCTTGGTAGGTGCAGTACGGCGATCCCACATAATGAGGTTTCTGATAAAGGAGTCAAATGTCTGTAATCAACCACACCCAAACCTCTTACCTGGGATTAGCCAAGTACTCTTCACCAGCACCAAGCGAGAAGCGGTAAAGACCTCCATAGTGAGATATCGCAATGGTACCTGGACCACTAACAGTATTGACAATCTTGTTGACAAGTCCCTGTAAAAAACAAAACAAAAACATTAGACTTTACCCGTATATCTTGGACTCCAACTTACAGTATCTCTTCCCTTGACACCTTCCAATCCAAGCTCAAGAGTGACCTTTTCGGTCTTTGCAAGGAAAGCATCTCTACGCAGAATGTGCTTTCCAGTTCCCTTTAGCTCAATCACAGCAATCTCTCCCATACGCTGAGGAGCCAACAGGATATCTCCAGCAGAATGTCTAGTGTAAAACTATTGCACCAAATAAAGTTCAAGTCATCCTGACCCACCAAAACAGCATTTCCAAGTGCCTTGTCTTTACCTTTTGGTGGAATACGGGGCTTCCAATCACTGCCTTGCCGGCTGCATTCAAGGCACTGCCGTCCAAAGTCAATTTGGATGTGATCTGATATAAAGTCAGTAGACAATTAGATTGTGCTCAAAAGCTTTTACCTTGCTAGAAGACCCAATAGCACTACCGGTAGCTGCTGTAATCTCGGTATCTGGAGGCAACTATGTAACATGTTAATTCTTATTACATTTATAATATAACATCATAAAATCCAATCTACCTTGACCAACAGAGCAGAGCCTTTTTATCAAATAACATGAGCTCTCTCTTTATTTTCACATGCCTCGATATCTGGGACTTACCTACGCCAGAAGACACGACTTCAAAGGTTGGTGTACAATCGACGGCCAGGGTTTCTATTGCAAGGTTATTCTGGTGCCAAACCTGGGCCTAGACTTACCTGAACCAACCGAGGATATCGCACTGGAGCTAGTAGTGCTTGAATACTGAAACGATTTCAAAGAGCGGTCAACCGTGGGTGGTTTACCAAACAAGTCTTGGGAAGAGTTCTCATTAAAGGCGAGACCAACATAAGTGCGAGGGGCTGTGACCTGGACGCGCTTGAGAACTGCCCTTGACGAGAGGGATGAGAAGGAAGGAAGGCGCGGATGCATTGTGGTGATGAATGTGCCTTTATTTTCCTTGTGTCCAAAGTGGGCGTTTTTTTTTATATAGGTATGTTTTATTTGTTGGGTGGAGTTCAGGACCAAAGATAGGAATATGGAAAGGTGGGGGGTGAATAAGCTAAGCCCCGCAAAACCCATACACATTCTATACATCCTTCTCTCTGTGCGTCTGTCTCTATTTGGCCAAAACTATTCCAAAGACCGACTGGGTTACGTTTAGGCTGCGGTTTGTTCTAGTTGTTTGATGGTAAAGACAAGGATAATAATGCTTGACCTCTAATCCATTCTTACCTGTTCTCCAAGTCGTCTCTAAACTTAAACCAGCAGCAGAAGCTAAACCAACTTGTTGAGTTTACAAAACTAAGGTAACTACATTGCACTTGTTTTTAGCCAATCTCAAATGTTACTCTAGTGAACACGATGCACGCAAACTGTTAAAGAGTTCCAACTGGGATGTCAATAATGCAATCGAGAACTTTTACCAGAATCCTCCGCCAAAGCAAGAGCAAAGACGAACAGACTTTAACCCAAAGCTGATCCAAAAGATGTTTGATAAATATCAAAGTATATACTAGAAGCCCTTTTTTTTTAATATAAAAAAGAACGAAAGCATTATTGACTTGCTTATAATAGGTCCAGAGAAGCGCGATCTCATCTCCTTTGACGGCTGTATGCTCTTTTGTGAGGATCTGGGTATTGAACCCATTGCGCTTGAATTCCTCTTGATATCCTACCACCTCAACTCAAAAGCAATGGGCGAGTTTACCCGTCAAGGATTTGTCGATGGCTGCACAAAACTCCAGTGTGATACCATCCAGAAACTAAAGAACATCATCCCATCCTTGCGAGAAAGTCTCTCGGACGATGCCACCTT
This sequence comes from Phycomyces nitens, assembly GCA_022702545.1. Classification (NCBI taxonomy): domain Eukaryota; kingdom Fungi; phylum Mucoromycota; class Mucoromycetes; order Mucorales; family Phycomycetaceae; genus Phycomyces; species Phycomyces nitens. The sequence goes on from JAHRBC010000001.1 coordinate 2,712,263, forward strand.
TAGAAAGATCTATAGCTATGCCTTTGTATTTGGCCGCCAGTTCCAGCAAAAGAGTCTTTGTGAGTATTGAATTTAAAGGAGATCTTTGCTGATCTTCATGCCTTTAAAGCTCTCGAGGCAGCAGTGGAGTTATGGAGACTGCTGTTGACTGGCAGATTTGGTATGCTGGACCAGTGGATTCAGTTCTTAGAGGTAAGGCACTTGTGACTTTAAATCCTTTGTTCTTATTGTGTGTATCTCTTTGGTAAACAGGAGAAACACGGAAAGGCTATTTCGCGTGATACCTGGAACTTGGTGAGTTGTCCAAAATCTCTTGTTCCTGCAATGAATGCGTTTTTGATAATTAAAGCGCCATTTCTGTTTATTTTTAGTTTTTTGAATTTGCCAGCCAAAAGGATCTTGACCTCTCCAAGCACGATGCTGAAGGTGCATGGCCTATTTTGATTGATGAGGTATAGTCAAGGGTGGTGTGTGTGTGTGTGTGTGTGTGGGAGAGAGGGAGATAAGGCCGGTTTACGAGATACTAAAACATAAAGGGCTTTATTGCTTGTAATATTGCAGTTTGTAGAATATCTCAAGCAATAATATGTTACTATTCATTAATATTCCATCTTTATTCCTAAATACTTGACATCCCATCATTCACCCTTTTTGAATTTATTGGTTTCAGAATCAATCCATGTAATCAAATAACTCATCGTTAAGTGCTAGAGGATTCACAGTCACACTATAAAGTCAAAAGCGGGATCAAAACAAGTGGCTTAGTTTTGGCCGGGGTACAACCTGCTCCCATCAAAACACACCCTATACTCTTATTATCTCCCCGCTCTTCATTACTCTCTAATCACCATGGGTCTCACTGATTTCTTGTCCAGCCTTATTCCTACCGTCTACGCTGAAGAGGAGGAGCAGGTCATTGAAGTTGTCGAAGTTGTCGAACCTGTTGAGGTTGTCGTGGAAGAAGAGGAAGAGGAGGAGGAGCCCGAAGACCCCAAGGAAGCCATTATGGAGGGTAATTACTCTAGCCCTTTTTGTTTGTCCCTTTAATACCACAAAACTCATTCAATGCATTTGTTATTTGTAAAGAATGCACCAAGGAGTGCTCTTCCCTCAAGAAGCATCTCGATGAGTGCAATGAGCGCGTAGAGAACGGCTCCCATGAGAACTGTACGTATCTTGAATCCTATTAACTTGGCAGTCGGACAAATTAAAGAAAGCGACAACCAAGAAAAAAAAAGAGGGATTGTCCCTAGGAGTCAGGGCAGGGCAGGGCGGCCATTGACGCGAGTTTTGATATGTATATTTGTATTCCCTTTTTAGGCATCGAGGAGTTCTTCCATTTCATGCACTGTGCCGATGAATGTGTAAGTTGGATTGTTTATAAAGTAATTCTTGTCTGTCAGTGTTTTCTAAGTATTTTTTCTATGTGGTGTATCATTAGGCTGCCCCCAAGATCTTTGCTGCTACCAAATAAATTCCACCTTTTCTATGTAGATTATGTTTAATAAACGGTCGCTCCTACGGCACTACTTGTTACATTACCTTTTTACACTTCTTTATTGTTATCACCTTTTTTATTATTATTATTCTTATTTTATATCCATATCCATAAAGACTGATATTAAATAGAAAAAATTGATAAAATCATCATGGAAACAATTGATATTCAATTACAAGCACCCTGGAATTTGTCTCTAGAGATCCAATGATAGTCTGTAAAGATGTCTTTGAATCCAATGCCAAATACACTGTCAAGAAGTCATTTAATGTGCAAATGTCGGACTTGATATATACATGCAGTCTCAAGGCCGAATAAAGACAAAGAAACCTCTGAATCATCAGTGACACATACACAGAGCTTTCGCTTATTCTTTATTCTTGTTTATTAATTCCCAGGCATGTCTACCATTTACGGCCTTGACAGAGGTAAGCAATAGTGATAAATTGGTACAATTGTAAAGGTTCATAAAATGAGGTAACAACAGAAATCCAAAAGAAACTCGATTCAAAGTACTCTGTGGAGCGAGAACAAGAAGCACGCGAATGGATCGAAGAGACGATTGATGAACCATTACCGAGCAATGATTTCCATGAGAGCTTAAAGGATGGCGTGATTCTATGCAAGTAAGAAATCCCGGCTACATTATACACTCGCAAAAGATCGCATGTTTAATCTTGTTGAGTAGAGTCATTGAGAAACTTGTGCCAGGAAGAGGGAAATATAAAAAGTCTGCAATGCCTTTTGTTCAAGTAAGGTGGGAATGCACTCCTTTGCGCTCAAATGAACACAAATGAACATATTTTAGATGGAAAACATTTCAAAGTTTCTGTCTGGGGCTGAAGCACTCGGTGTTCCCAAGCATGATCTATTCCAAACAGTAGACTTGTTTGAAAAGAAAAACATGGCACAGGTAAACAGCATGCTTTCCAACCATCTTTATAAATTTCCTAATGCCTTTGGATAATAATAGGTGGTTGATGCCGTGTTTGCTGTGTCGCGCTATGGCTACAAGGCAGGAACTGCATCCAGAGTATGTCAAAATAAATCGAGGCTGTCTTAATTGCTAACCATCCTCTTGTTAATCTCATTTAGCTTCTAGGCCCAAAATTGGCAGATAAGCAACAAATGAACTTTAGCCCCGAGCAACTCAGGGCAGGCGATGGCATGTTCAATACCTTTCAGTATGGTAACCACAAGGGTCCAAAGGTAAGGTATATGACTTTTGATTCAATGCCTAATACAAGAGCAATTACTATAGTCTGGCTCGGTATTTGGATCGCGTAGAGAGATTGGTGGAAGAGATCCTCACCCAGAATTCAAATAAAACATAGTAATAAAAAGTATGGAATACAAAAAAAAAGATAGGGTTTCTTCTTGATTTTATTAGTAGAGAAAATGGGTAGTGGATACATAAAAGAAACTGCTATTTGCTTAATCGACACCAAGTGTCTTTTTAAGCTTCACAACCAAAGCCCAGTCTTCCTTGGACATATCGTTACGGAAGGACTGCTTCAGGACATCGATAGACTGGCGAGTGATCTTACTGTAGAACTCATCGGTCTCTTCAAAGTGACGACCATAGGTCTTGGGTGTCTCGTAAACAGCACACTCAATCTTAATGGCTACACCACCACCAGCCTGTCCCTTCTTGACAATATCAATCGATTTGTGGTTCATTTCAATTGAAGTGACCTTTCCAAGAGTATTGATTTCTCTTGCACCAGTCTCAGAGTTTGCCTTGACCACACAGATAGGTGTACCGACACGCAATGCACCTTCAACAACATCAACACCAATAATAATAGGGTCTTTCTTGTTAAAGATAGCACCGGGAACCATCTTGAGCACACAGGGGAAGACAGCTGATGGTGCCTGGTCCTTACGCTTCTGCTCAGTAATGGCTGCGTTGTACTCAACATAACGATCAAACAAGTGGTAAATGATATCAGCAGTGAAAACACGGATACCAAGTTCCTCAGCCATCTCTTCAGCTTCCTTGTCAACCTTGACATCGAAACAGAGCATGACAGCGTATTCACGAGCTTTCTCCAACATGACACTAGCCTTTACAACATCCTTTCTGTGGACAGGACCAATGTTGATACCAGACACAGGAATCTTGGAAGTCTTGAGGAATTCCAAAAGTGCTTCGAGAGCACCAAGAGTGGAAGCCTGGACCCAGACACCATGGCCACTGCGGTCAATGGAGCTCATGAGGTTGGTGAGATCAGACATGACTTCTTCCTTGAGATCTTCCTCGTCATCATCAGGACCACACACCAACAGACGAGAACCAGCAATAGCCTTTTCAAGATCAGGAGCAGAAATCTTTACACCCAAAGCAGCCTTGACAGACTTGTGGTGAACATACTGGGACTTGATACGGAGTTCGCGCATAGGCTGGGGTGTAAGCAGAGCTCTGACTTGAGTGACAATAGGTCCATTAAGACCGCACACGACAATCTTGTCACCTTCATGGAGCCAGCCGTTGACGAGGACAACATCAATAGTGGTACCAAGACCTTCAATAACCTTGACTTCGAGAACAGTGCACTCAAGTTCGGTAATGTACATGAGCTTGTCACTCATACGGCTCTGGGTCAAGTTGACCAACAAGTTGAGCATGTCAGGAATACCTTCACCAGTGTGGGCAGAGGTGGGAACAAGCGAAACGTATTTGGCAAAGTTCTTGTTCTTATAGTACAAGATGGAGTTGAGACCTTGTTCGGCAAAAGCTACCTGGGTTTGCTCAACACGACGCTGGAATTCATCCTGGACGGAAGGCTTCTGCTTTGCAAGAGAATCCTGGAAAGAGTTATCAGGGATAGCCTTCCAGTCAAAGAGACGATCGATCTTGTTAAGGGCGACAATAAAAGGTGTCTTGCGGTCACGGAGAAGGCGAATGGACTCGAGAGTTTGGGGTTCAAGACCGTGCATGATATCAACAACCAAGATGGCAATGTTACAGAGGGAGCTACCTCTTGTTCTCAAGTTGGTGAAAGACTCGTGACCTGGGGTATCAATAACTAGCAAACCGGGGACCTTTACTTCTTCAGCATGACCAGGTCCAAGTACAGCAGTCTTCTTGACAATAGCATCGGCAGGGAAGTAAGTAGCACCAATTTGCTGGGTAATACCACCAGCTTCACCTTCCTGAACGTTTGTCTGACGAATCTTATCAAGCAATTTGGTCTTTCCGGTATCTACGTGGCCAAGAATACAGCAAATTGGCGAACGAAGATCATCCTTAGAACGAGCAGCCATAGCTTCCTTTTGTCTCTGCAGACGACGTTCAGCAGCCTCCTCCTTCTTCTGAAGGGCAAGACGCTGTGTGGGAGTGAGTTCCTCATCAGAGCTATCATCATCGGAATCGTCGTCAGAGTCGTCGTCAGAGTCGTCAGAGTCGTCGTCAGAATCGTCGTCTTCAGAATCGTCAGAGTCTTCAGACTCGCTCTCAACAACAGGCTTCTTGGCACCAGCCTTGGGAGCGGGTTTGGCAGCAGCCTTGGGAGCAGCCTTTGCAGCAGGACCAGGAGCAGCCTTTGCAGCAGGAGCGGCCTTTGCAGCAGGAACAGCCTTGGGAGCAGGAGTAGCCTTGGGAGCAGGCTTGACCTCTTCCTCTTCTCCAGAAGAAGCATCCCAATCATCCTTGAGGTCTTCTTCTTCCTTGTCTTCGGGCTTGGCCTCATCTTCACTGCTGAGAGCTGCCTTTTCCCAATCATCCTCGGCTAAATCCATAGAATATTGAATAAGCAAGTATTCCTTCTAGCCATATTCTCTCAAACTTACACTCTTCCTCAGCCTCAGCAGCAGCCTTCTTCTTTGCCTCCTCCTCTTCCAATCTCTTGCGCTCCTCTTCTTGTCTCTTCTTCTCCTCATTTTCAAGACGTCTCTTCTCTTGTTCCTCCTTGGTAGGACCCTTCTTCTTCTTTCCGTAGAAAGGCTTCTTAGAGGGCTGTTCAGGGCTTTCAAAGGCAGAGATCTTAACCTGACCAGACTCAATCAATTGCTGGTGACGGAGCTGTGCAAGTCTCTGGGCTTCCTTCTGGGACTTTGTCAAGAGCTTGCCTTCCTTACGGAGCTGCTCACGCTTGAGCTATTGATTACTTTGTTAGAGACCACATACTATAAAACATACACAAATCTATACATTGTACTTACTCTCTCCTTCTCCTTCTTGGCGGCTCTGATTTCCTCCTTTTTAGCCTCCTCTTCGGCCAAGATGCGTTCCTCTTCAGCAATTCTGCGAGCTTCCTCTTCAGCAATTCTGCGGGCCTCCTCTTCGGCAGCTTTCTGGGCCTCTACCATTTTCTAAAATCGGTCCTGGTTTATATAATTGATCTCGATACTGCTTGTAACACTTACTCTCAATGCAGACACGGGTCCGCCGCTCTTCTTCTTACCCTTGCCAGTAGCAGGGGCAGCAGCTTCAGCCTCGGCAGCAGCACCAGCTTCTTCGAGAGCAGCCTGCTTCTTCTTCAGTTTTTCCTTTTTAAGCTGGTTCTTGGACTTGACAGCACCTTCGGCAGGGGCAGCAGGAGAAGCAGCAGGGGCAGCAGCAGCAGCAGAAGAGGATTCTTCAACCTTCTTTTCCTTATTTTCCAATCCCAAAAGACGGTCAAACTCGGCATCTTCAGCTTCCTGCTTTGCCTTTTTCTCAAGAGCTGCCAATCTCTTGGCTTCCTTGAGCTTTTCCTTCTTAAGTTTTTCCTTCTCTTTCTTTGTCAAAAGACGACCGGAACCCTCGTCATCGTCATCAGCAGCTTCAGGGGCAGGGGATTCGGTTTCCTTGGATCCCTTCTTTCCCTTCTTTCCCTTCTTACCGCTTGACTCTTCAAAGTCATCCTCATCAACTGCGGCCTCCTGGGCCTCAACTGGAGCAGCCTCTTCTTCAGGAACCTCATCATCTTCCTCAACAACCTGCTTCTTCTTGTTCTTCTTGTTCTTCTTGGACTTCTTGTCATTAACCCAATCAAGATCTTCATCGTCAAATGTAGGCTCTTCTGCTTGAATAGGTCCGGTGTCTGCCTCTACTTCCTCCTCTTCGACAATAGTCTGCTTCTTCTTGTTCTTCTTCACCTTGTTCTTTGCAGCCTTGTTAACCATAGCCATCAAACTGTACCGGTTCCCAACATTTATTAATATTTGTATATACCCAAAAAAATTAAGCTAGGGATATGAAAACCATTTTTGCCTTTTATGGGCACTTACCCGCCATCCTCATCTTCTTCGATTTCGGCAAGAGCGCTAAATGAAGCAGCTCTAGACTCAAAGTTGCTCGAGTCCTCCTCTTCTTTTGGGGGAGCAGCACCGGTGGCAACCGCATCTTCGGCAAAGGCCTCATCCCTGAAAGGAATGTTTAAATATTAAGACAAAAAAAAGCAGTATTATCGCGCAGTATCATATCCTGTCATACCAGTAATCGTCCTTCTTTCCTTTTCCAGACTTCTTCTTTGCCATTATGAATATGCGATTTTTATAGTCGTTTTACGGACAAGAATGTAAATGTATGTATGAATGCAAGCCTGGGAAAGTGCTTAAGAAAGACGAAAAATACCAAGTCAAGCAATTAATAAAAAAAAACGAATTACAAGCCACGCATGCGATGTCACGGGGAGAAATGGTCCTTTGTAGATTTAAACGTCAGCGGTTTGAGTAGGCCACTCGGATCAATAATGGTCGTGATTGATTTAAACACAAAATATATAGAGTCAACATCATATTTCTTTCTTCTTCTTTTTATTACTTTTATTGCAATTATTTTCTCATTCAATTCATATATGATCTCGACAGAACAGCAACAGACCCCTTGAGAAATAGAAGAAGAAAAAAAGGCTTTTAGATGACAAAAGAGAACTTTTTTTTTATCAGTGGAACTATTGTGAATGGATCGCCTACAGCTATTTCTAAAAAATACTGGCATACATGGACGCCATGCAACAAAATAAAAAAAAGATGGATAGATACCAGAGGCACATTTTTTGAAAGAGAGAGAGAGAGAAACTTCCGAGCATATAAATGAGCGAAATCAATCGATTCTAGTCAATGAAATGAAGTAATCGTACAACACTTGGAGATCTTACATCCTTTGTGTCAGACACAATGAGGGATTCAATCTCTAAATCTATAATTCAAACAACTGTTCGTAAAATCGCCATACCTTTTTTGTCGAGCCGCATACAACCCACAGTTATTAAAAGTACACAAGAAAAAGCGATTAGAATTTGCTAATCATTCTAAAAAAAAACTAATTAGAGATGGGATTGTGTCAACTTGAGTTATAAGTTAAGATTCATACTTTTTCTTAAAGATGGAAAAATGAGAATTTGGCTCTGCCTGATTGAAAAGTGTAGAAAAGAATGTATAAGACCAATAATGTAGTTTGGTGGAGGTTCTATTAGGCTTTGGGGGCGTATGTGAGTAGGAGATGCAGACCATTTAAAGGCGATTAAGAATATACTTAACCAGCATGTATGGGTCTGTTGATAAGAAGCCTTATATTTCTGGCTGAATTGAATAAAGAGAACATCAGAGTCTATTTGGCAAGAGGATAACGTTCAATGCAAAAGTCAGAGCTTGTAGAGAAGTCAAAGAAGGCTCAGAGTGTATCAGTAATGATATTGCCACCAAGCAGCCTATATCTCAACCCCGTTGAGAATATATGGGCATGCCTTGATCGCATGGTAATGGCAAAAATATCAGAATCAAAGAATATCAAGGGATTGGATATTGTGATCCATCATGAACGAAAGAAAATACCAGTAGATATGAGAGATATCGGATGTCCATACCAAATCTCATAGCTGAAGGGAAGATGTCTAGAGCTACAACAAAATACTGATTTTCATAATAAACACGCCTTATCGCATTTATAGAGTCTATAAACTTTTATTTGCGAGTTTCTACAAGTATATTGCTGTGTAAAATTAAGAAAGCTAGGATGACAATATTAAAGAAGTTCTATTCGCGGTTTGCCGAAACCTAATATCTCTCTCCATTGTTGGTATATGTCTGAAGAGTGCGACAAGACGATATTACCATTTTATGAATGACATGGTCTATAGTCATAGTCGTCTTGGAAATATAAACTCACGTTCTATCTCTCATGGTGGCTGTCAGTTTGTAAGTGTAACTATGATTCTTTTTCATTTCATTCCATTCTCAAGAGCGTCTCTGATAACATCTTTTTAATAATCTAAAAGCTGCTTTGACTTGGAAAGGGGTTTTTTTTGTTGATTTCGTGAAATGGCATAGTTCGATTGAGAGAGATGGTATATATAGAGGATGATGATAATCTAGTATTGATACGTTTGGTGTAGTTTGAATGTCGGTGTGTTGCTGTGGAATAAGTCTATACAGTTGAAGAGATAGAGTTAGTAATAAGAAGTAAGAATAAAGCAAGTGTTGATAAATTGATCTCTGGTTAAGCTTTCTCAATGACCATGACAAGTTAACCTCTCAATAGGCACACACTAGATACACATATACTTTACAATACTATATAATAAATAAACTACAAGGAATATAGAATAAGTATATATCCTACCATATTATTATTTGCATAAATAACACTCTCACAGTAAAGAATGCATAGGAAAAGTACTCGCTAGAAAACAACTGGACAATGTTATACCAAAACATATTACCAGCCGACAATATCCCATATGTGACGATAGTATCAAATGCCAAAATCACTTTTTCTTTGGGTGTCCCACAAAACCCCGTGTCTAGAAGATGGCTTTTTCTCGGTTCTGTTCAACATGGAATTTAGCCAAGACACAGCTCCTGTTCTATATGTAAATATATTCTAAAAGACTTTCTCTCTACTTTGTTCAATATAAAAGTACAAAGAGGCTTTGCTTTGTGTGGTACGTAATACATGATAGAACGATTATTTTACAAACAAATGTGTCAATATGAATGTATAGATATTTAATATATGAACATGAAATAATTATGATTTCTGTTTTGACAATATAGTCAAGATTCTATCTATCCATAGAGTGTCATCCTTGAATATTCCTATCCCCTTTAGCTTCAACTTATTATATTTTGTGCTTCTCTGTCCTACAATAGACTGCGCCTCTTTTAGTTTTTTATATATTGGAATCAATAAATAATTCTTTTAACATTTAAAAAGGTTTAAAAATCACTCTTTCTACTATCTCTCTATTCAAGCTACTCTTTTATCATGCTTCTGTCAGACTTTCCTTCAGAGATCCTAACCGAGCTCGCGAATTATCTTCCTATTGAAGATAAAATATCTTGCTCTTTGGTGTGCAGGTCATGGACACAAGTTTTCCAGGATTCCCTATACTCTGATCTATTCATTCAGTCCGTAGACAAATTCCGCGAAGCTGTTTATTTACCACAAGATCAACAGCAAATATATACAGAAACCAGGCACCTTGTACAGAATCTACACATATCAAATTATATATATTCAACAAAAGACGAACTTTATGCACTACAAAACAACTTTAGGAATATAAAACGTCTTCATATCAATGCAGGCTGCTTAACCTCGATCAATGTTGAAAACAAAATTGGTTGGCATCACTGGAGATTACTAAGAGAACTCTATATTTGTGTGGACTATGTACCTGTACCTTTTACAGAAAAATCAACTGTTGGAATACTCGCATGCTTGCCTTTGCTGGTACAACTGGACATTTTTCGTACATACTCATACGCAAGCTCGATATCATTCTCATTAGACGACTTTGAGACAATTCACTCGCATCTACCCTGTCTTACCCATTTGGGAATGAGCTCGACTCGATTGTCCCTTTCTAATACAGATCTTGAACGTATGACAAAAGTATCACCAAACCCAAAGATAAAAAGCTTTAAAATGAATTCTGCAAGGACGGACCATCGATGGCTATGCTATTTCGCTCGCAAATATCCAAACCTACGCACATTTGAATTTTGTTCCCATAACTCCCAAAATGAAGACGAAGAGCATAACGTCAATACTATATCCTTCCTGGAGACATCGTGTTTGCCATTTCAACATCTAAGAAAACTTGATATGAAACATACCAATTGTCATGGAAAAGAATGTTTATTCTTCTGGGAAATGATCAAGCCTTACAATATACCGTTAAACCATGTCTCAGTTGCCATTCAACTATCCTTCGTCACCTCACGTCTTAATAATCCTTATGGTTTTCCCAAATATATCACTGAAACTTGCTTGGAAGCGGCATCAAAGACCATCGAATCATTTTTAATACAAGCCTACGAAGATCATGAAATACCATTAAGATTTATCGATATCAAAGACAGGCTTTACAATTTGGTCGAACTGGAACTCGATCATTTAATTCCGTCCATTGAGCTAGATATGCTCTTAGAAGTCATGCCTCGTTTGAAAGATATTTTATTCCGGTACACTGATGTCAAAGTCAAAGGCGAAATGTACAATTCAAAGATGTTTGGGCTCAGATCGTTCAGAATAACGGGATCAACGATCACATCAGATGTTCTCAGGTTTCTATCCTTCCACTGCAGAGAATTAGACGTGTTGTGGTCGATAGATATGCTAGTATCTGGTAACTTTTCCGTACCTGGATGCCAATTCATTGACATGACCTACACTCGCTTAAATGCATTATTTATAAAAGAAACGCGCTTTATTATAAACGACAGCAAGGAGTGTCCGGAAAACTTGAATATAGCTCTTATCACTCGACCAGTTGATGATATTCTTCCAAAACAAAATTACGATCCCAAAGTCTCACCGATCGTTATTAGAGCTACACCTACAAAAGCCCATTATAAATGGTTCTACACCCGTAAGTTTGGTGTTATTAAAAACATATCGAAATCACGGGGTTCACGTATGGAAAAGTTCTTCTCCAACTATGAGAAAAACAAAAGAATTACTATTGAGAGAGCTGTTTGTTCAAAAAAAAGAAATCCATATATTAATTGGAACAATAACTGTGTTTTTGGCTATACAAAGATAAAACTTGGTTATGTAACCCATTTCTCTATTAGCTCACATTAATTACAAGTTATTATTAAATAAAATCTATTCATCTTTGTCTGGTTTATTTTATGCAAGTAATAGAGAAGGGAAAAACAGGTATCAATATGAATTTTACAAGTTTCGGCTGTAAAAAATATCTAAATCAATCCGGGTCCAGAGAGTACCTAGAAAGAAGACTACATTACTGGTTTGATATAGACTTTGTTTCTCAAGTTGAAAATACTATGAGAACAAGATGGGCTGTTTCTGGGAAGTCAATGCATAACTCTCAGATTGATTTAAAGATATACTTGTGGACAGTGAGATGATATTCTGATCTAGTTACTAAAGTATGTATACTTGAGATTGAGACGATGTTAGTTTTTTTTAGATAAAAAGAAATTAGTTTTAAGAATAGAGATTTATGTTTAGATGTATTTACCTGTAATTATCTTAATCCTTTTTTTAAAATGAAACCGTGTTTGTTACGGCGATACCTATTTTAGTTGAGGACCGATGTTGAGTTCAACTGTTTTCTTGATCCTTTTTCTTTGGTTTGAAAACTTCTGGTCTTCCTTGGCCCATCCAAATACTTCTTGCGATCGTCACCATGTTAATAGCAGCATTTACATCGCGTTACCCTATCTTGCCACATTGGGCACAATGGAGAACGCTGTAACATTTGAAATCGGGGGCTTTAATGATATCCAGATCACCAAAACATAGGCTACATGTTTTCGATGTTTTGAATTCGTCGATTGTTACAACAATCAACTCGCCTTCAACCTCACGTTTCTTCAATGTTCTGTAAAATCGCCTCACAACGCCACTCCATAGCCTCATGAGCTTTACAATATCCTTATTGAACATACCAACAAACACAACCAATAGAACCTTTTTTCTTGTCCTGGCTAAAAGGAAGGGACTTGCTAAACATCTTTAATCATATTGTCCATTACCTCTATTATTGTTGATTGAGGTATAATATTTGTGTCGGGATCAATAAAGATAAAAGATTGGAATTCTCAATGGATGTATTATCATATTTCTCAATAGCACTGCCATTAAAGACTAGAAGCAATTATTCTTCAGGGTTATAATGAATAAAGTCCATTTTTTTTTTAGAATTAAACGAAAAATAATCTCAATTTTTTATAGCTCATGAGGTTGGATTATGTAAAGACCTTAATCGTTCTTATAAAACCTCTTGGACTGCATGAGGTGTGGTTGTATTGAGCCGACCAATAAATACAAAAAAAAAATGTGGTTGTATTGATTGCAAAAATATGATCCCAAAATATTAAGTTTAACGATCAAGAACGTAAAAAGCAGACGCAATTTTACCTGGCGGAGAGTATATTTGGTTTTCAATTAGTGCCTGCATGGCTTTCAATTAGCGCAAAATTGACCCAAGCGTATAGAAAGCAATTTGAAAAGATTCGGTGATAAACACTGTAATACGTGATGTTTAAGTACATTTTTGATAAAAAAGAACATTATAAACTTCCAAATCAATCCAGTGCTATTAAAGGGTACTTTAGACTTATTTGTGAATTGAAAAAAAAAGATGAAATATAAAGAGCTGGTCTGGATATTGAGGGCAATGCATGTTTTATAAAAGCATTGCACTCTTTATTTTTAAGTCTGTATTTTGTAATCAGTTTAATTAGGGTTAAGATGATCAATAGCTATCTATGATTGAGATATCTTATGTTTTTGATGCAGATTTTGAAAGAAGCTTATCATTCCAAGTTTTATTTAAATGTACCTTGCATACAGACACAAGATATCCTGTAATATATGCAATAAATAAGGGTCCATTAATGCCAGGTAAGTTTATGCCTTGTAATCAAAACCCTTTTTTTATGTTTTTGTTCTTTCTTATTCTACAGACAAGGATTAATATTTATTTATTTTAAAAATTTAATAGACATGTTTAAAAGCTATCTTCCTTTCTATATCTGATACTTTATATAGAATTAGATGGATAAAGAGAAATGGTAATCTGTAGATCTACCATAATAATGCTAATATCTAAATATCAACCAGTTGACACCCTGGATTACCCCAGAATCATGACAGTTTCAATAGTATCTTTTTTTTTATAAAAAATATATACAAATCGTATTTTTGTATAGTGCAAATGAATACTTGGTTTTTGAAAGGAGCATTTGAACCTAAAAGAGGTATTTGTTAATTGCTACAATATGGATTATTAGTACAGTAGTTTTGGATAGAATCTTGAGCAAATTCAGATACAGTGTTATTTTCGACAATAAACATAGAGTAAATCGCGACACGTTGCACGGGAATACAGTATATACACTGCACAACCCTGTACCAATATGATTTTAGTGCCTCTTACATGTACTTCATTAATATTTAGCTTTATCAATATTGTACTTTGCTCTTTAGAATCGAGTCAGCTTGAGGAATATTAAGCAAGACATCCTTTTCATTATGCTTTTCTGGATTATTATGAATAGCAAGCTACATCCTTTCTTTATATTTGATTGGCTCGACATTCATTTTGATGGTCACAGTTTAGCCTATTCAAGTCTCGTTTAACTTATTCTACTCCTTCGTATCCACCAAATCCAAAAGCTATAGGGTCCTACCATAGTTCTCTTGTGCACGTGGTAGAGGTAGCACAATGAAGCTTTATGTCTGGAAAGCCAAAAAGAAGCCATTTTGGCCAAGAGAACTGTTTTTCTTTCTTCCAAGTAGTATGTCTGCAATATCTAGAGAGTTTAGCTCGGAATGAAACGGCCGTCGGTGGGTAGATGTTGGCTATGTGGAACACAAGGTTGGATAATCTTGAGGACAACTACAGATAGGGTTACCATGGCTATACAGACTGTCTGACAGACGGGGTTGTAATCTATTCAATTTAAAAAGCGAAAAATAGAGATGGCATAAGGTAAACATATCCAAGTCAAGATATCCGCAATAGAAGCACTATATCAAATTAAAACAGGTATCTGATCTATTGAGCCATAGACCAAGGCCTACAAAGTAGGTTCTGCATTAACCACAAAGAAGAATACGGCTAGGGAAGCAAGGCGGGTGTTGAATTAGAGTGCGACAAGCCACTCTATCTTCCATTCAACTCACCACCTTTTGTCCCCTCTTTGGCTTTCTATCTGATCTCCTTTCCTCATCTCGGATTCTCATCTGCATTCCATTGTCCCAATCCATTTAGAAATCTATAATGTCCAAACCATCTTCATTTGTGCGTGAATACAAGCTTGTCATGGTCGGCGGTGGAGGCAAGTTTCTTAAATTCTCTTTCTTTAACAGTAAAAGGATCAAGGAAATTAGTTGTTACTTTGGCTTCAATCGCCTAGAGAACATCTTTAGTAGCCAGATATCCTTGAAAAATACACCCTTTGTCTATTGAAACGAAAACTCATCTCATGTGCACACTACTCATTCAGGTGTCGGTAAATCTGCCTTGACGATTCAGTTTATTCAGTCTCATTTCGTAGACGAGTACGATCCGACTATTGAAGGTAGAGATACCTTCAAGTGCTTCCTTTTGTCTTTTTTTTCACCCCCTGTACAAATACTAACCTGCTAATTTTACCCAAGACTCGTACCGTAAGCAATGTGTAATTGACGGTGAGACGGCATTGTTGGATGTGCTTGATACGGCAGGTCAAGAGGAATACAGGTATATACTATCTTTTTATAAATGTATTGGGACTAATGGCACCAAACAAAACTCTACATAATTTAGTGCAATGCGTGAACAATATATGCGTAATGGCGAAGGATTCCTGCTTGTCTATTCTATCACATCTCGCATGTCTTTTGAAGAAATCGATACATTCTACCAGCAGATCTGCAGAGTCAAAGACCGAGACTATTTCCCTATGGTTCTTGTAGCCAACAAGAGTGATCTAGGATCTGATAGACAAGTATCTACAACAGAGGGCCGCGACCTTGCCAAAAAGTTTGGCTCACAGTTCATTGAGACTTCCGCAAAGCAGAGAGACAATGTTGATGAAGCCTTTTTTGAGGTCGTCAAGGACATTCGCCGATTCAATAAGGAGCAGGAACATCATGGTCGAGGTGGTGCCCAAGACCATTTCAACATTACAGACGCACCCGATGTTGCATCGGACAAGTGCTGCATTTTGATGTAGAAAAGGATGGCAAGACCTTTATCTTTCTTTGAATTGGCTTCTAAACTATTTCTTACTTTTGTATTATCCTAATCCCCTCCCCCTTAAACCACAGCGAGTGTTATTGAATCCATGCCAAAAAGCCCCTCTAGTCTTTCTATTATAAGATCCAGACAAGACAAAGCTTTCCTATACAGCCACTCCCACTTCCCCTTAACCCTACCCCTCATCTGTCTCTCTATCTATCTTTGTTTCTTTATTTTCCTCACTATTTCTATCTCTCCTATTGTGTCCCTCCTCTCTTTACTATTTTCTTTTTTTTTATTACTATTATTTGCCCTTTTGCTTTAATGTGTAGATATAAAAGAAATATGCATTTGTAAACAGCAATGAAAACTAATATTCGTGTGACATTTGAATCTCCAAGTATATATTGGATATCCCTCCTTTTAAAAAAGACAATTTTTTAATTTTTAAAAATATTTATAAAGGGGGTTTCAGTATTATTTTTTTATTGATATCTTGGGATTGAACAACGCAAATGATTGGTTGAAACCGATAAAAAAGAATCTAGAGGAAACCATCGCAACAAGAACAGTAGTAGATGATTTTATTCAGCCAATTAGTTGGACCGTGGCTATAAAGCATTTTTTTCCTTGGCAACCGATACCGATATCATTCTACAACTACTAAAACCTATATCAATTGGTCCCAAATAATAGGATAGCATGCAAAAGAATAAAAAGAAAAAGAAATCCTAAACATTAAAATATATGTAAATAGAGAGTATCTAGGATTCATCACTAAGTATATCTACAAAAACCCAACTACTGGTATATTATAAACTACAATTTACCTTTTTTAAAAAAGAGTTTTCTGACCTAGAAGCCTATAGATCTTTACTATATATACTCATAGGAGATGCATGTATTTTATCAATGAATAGATTGGAAAATATACCTGTCAAAAGAAACGATTCCGAGACTATCGAGGAAAAGAAGAATAGTAAAAGAATAGAACTTAACAATATAATGGATTTTGAAAGGAATTGTGTGTTTACTGGTCAAGGATGCTTTAACCTTTATATAGTTTTCAATACAAGATATCTAAAAGTAAATTTGCTAAAATCTTGAAATCAATCTCTGTTGATTGTCGTATTGGCATTTGGCTAAAAAAAATTCAGATTTATCTTTACCTAACAAGACCATAAAACTAGATGATAAAGTTGTGCAAGTAATAAGCGAGTATATAAATAAATCATATCGCGAGTTATTTGAATTGTATTTACTATAATATGGAGCAGCTTTACTCATACCTAACAGTTAAAAGATCTGAATATTAGCATATTCAAACTATACTTGCTAGAAACCTATCACTTTTTTGAATTTAATTATACTTACTATAAATACTTGACACTGAATATTATACAAAAATCATTTATATCAAATGCATGTCCTATGAATCATTAATAGCAATATAGACTTTTCTTTAGTCTATTAAGCAACAAATATGAGAAGATAATGACAAAAACTGTCTTAGAATATCATTTTTGCCACCTCCATTTTATCAAAGTTATAAAGCGTTTGAATACAAACCATCTGTTTTTACTTTTTTACTTGATATCTTTTATTGTTTGTATATAGTTAATTACCATTATAACCTTGTCTGCACACCATATTTGACCTTATATAAAGTATAATCATATTCTGTCAAAGTTCTCCTTTACTTATTTTCATAGTTTTAGTCATTACTACCAATTTTAATTTACTCCCAACCTTATTATGATATTTTGGCAAGGTCTTTATATTTAAATACACCCTTTCTAATAATTAATAATATAGATATAGCATTTCTTATTTAGATGAGTTTCTGACTACGGCTATGTAGCTATCAAAGCAGTAATATCTTGTAGGAAAGCTATTATTGAGGTGCCAAATGTTATCAGTAAACAGAATATTAATAAATACTTACTGGATAATATTTTTTTACTCTTTTTTTTTAGAAAATTTATAAATATATTTTCAATTATCGTGTAAACATTACAGATATACTTACAATTTATTCAGTATATCAAATTATTCTCTCTTTTTTATTTTCTATTTATTTAAGTATATGGCCAGAACTTGCTGAGAAAGATATATAGTATAAAGCAAGAGATATTGATTGGGAAAAGGATATGTCGAGGAAATTAGCAAGAGATTATAATATATATTTAATTCTTATTCTATCAAACAAACCAGCAATTGACTTTTTCTAATATATTGCTCCAAAAAACTGAAATCAAAGAGGTTCGTCTATAAATAACAGCCAGTGTGATTCTATGGTTATGTAAATATAGCTGATACGATCTCTTCAATTTTTTTTAAAAAAATATTACAAAGCACAAATAGTAATAAGACAAATCTCATATAAGTAGCCAATATCCGTTGAGATATATAGTCTGTATATCTTTAAATAAAAAGCCAGATCAATTGAAGGTATATTGTAATCATAATATATATTTAATCTTTGTACAGTTTGACGATTTCTACATTTTCTACACTAGATTCTTGCCTACCACTGTGAAGGGTAATTGGGATCATCGCTATAACCTTTAGGCTACTATAAATATTGCTGATATATCCCTAAAGCTGAGTTAAGTGGCAATTCTATATATACATTTATGGGATATTTTTGTCCAAATAATATTAATAAAATATTATAGCGTATGCAGTATTTTGAAGAAGAAAAGCTTTGCTCATTAAGAAAAGATAAATTTGCCAGATATTTTCCTCCTTGAGAGAATAATGATCGGAAAGACCTATAATATTTAATTCCCCTATAATGGCCATTAACACTAATATGCGTAACTGGTTATTATACAATATGGTAAATCCTCAGACATATCTAAAGGATCTCTTTCAATACTGATTTTGAGTGTTTACCAAAGGCCCAATCGGATTTCTAAATGGTCGCTACTGGGATAAATAGGCAGAGTTCTTAAAATAAAATAATATCCATGAATACTGTTTCTATCCAAGAGATTCAAATGAAATTCAAATAACTCGCGAGATTATTTATTTTTATACTCGCTTATTACTTGCACAACTTTATCATCTAGTTTTATGGTCTTGTTAGGTAAAGATAAATCTGGATTTTTTTTAGCCAAATGCCAATACGACAATCAACAGAGATTGATTTCAAGATTATAACAAATATATTTTAGCAGATATACTTTTAGATATCTTGTATTGAAAACTATATAGAGGTTAAAGCATCCTTGACCAGTAAACACGCAATTCCTTTCAAAATCCATTATATTGTTAAGTTTTATTCTTTTACTATCCTTCTTTTCCTCGATAGTCTCGGAATCGTTTCTTTTGACAGGTATATTTTCCAATCTATTCATTGATAAAATACAGGCATCTCCTATGAGTATAATATAATAAAGATATATAGGCTTCTAGGCCAGAAAACTCTTTAAAAAATGGTAAATTGTAGTTTATAATATACTAGTAGTTGGGTTTTTGTATATATGATTAATGATGAATCTTAGATACTCTCTATCTACATATATTTTAACGTGTAGGATTTCTTTTTCTTTTTATTCTTTTGCGTGTTATCCTATTATTTGGGACCAATTAATATAGGTTTTGGTAGCTGTAGAATGGTATCGGTATCGGTTGCCAAGGAAAAAATGCTTTATAGCCACAGTCAAACTAATTGGCTGAATAAAATCATCTACTACTGTTCTTGTTGCGATGGTTTCCTCTAGATTCTTTTTTATCGGTTTCAACCAATCATTTGCGTTGTTCAATCCCAAGATATCAATAAAAATAAAAAATAAATCTACTGAAACCCCCTTTATAAATATTTTTCTTAAAAATTAAAATAAATATTATTATTTTTTAAAAAAAGGAGGGAAATCCAGTATTTTGTGTGTCTTTATTTTTTATAAAGAAAGTGTTATTATTATATGAAATATATATATGTATGTGTGTGTGTATATATATCGTAAAGGGAAGAGGAGATTATTTCTGCTCACTAGATTTTGTTTTTACAATTCGAGAATTACAGAATGAGACACTTGAACCGCTTCTTTCTCGGTTTGCTGGGCATCTGCTTGTTGATTTGACGGACCACATCATAAAACACCTCGTCTACATTGATCTTGTACCTAGCTGATGTCTCATAAAAAGGTTTCCCGCCCCATTGCTGAGACAAAGCCATTCCTTGTTCACGTGGGACAGCTCTCTCTTCTTCCAAATCGCACTTGTTGCCAACCAAAACCATAGGAACCTATACCAGATTAATTAGATAAATAAACACCTTTAGACAATCCAAGCTTACATGGTCAACATCCTTTACACGCAAGATCTGCTCTCGTAACTCGCGAAGGTCCGTCAGTGTAGCCAAACTTATGATGGAAAAGACAAGAATAAAACCCTGGCCATTCTTCATATATAAATCTCTCATGGCCGTAAATTGCTCAGTTCCAGCGGTGTCGAGTATCTCGAGAACACATTGTTGACCGTCTACTTCAACCTGCTTTCGGTAAGAATCTTCAATAGTAGGATCGTACCGTTCCACAAAGATCGATTGTACAAACTGTACGGTCTGTTATATATATATAAAAAAGAGGCAGGGAAAATGTTTGATAGAAAATTTAGATGGTCTGTGATAGGATATCATATTCGGCTTACCAGGGCAGATTTTCCAACACCTCCAGAGCCGAGGACTACAAGCTTGTATTCTCTCATTATTATGAATCAGCTTGTTGCAATTAGATGATTCTTAATGTTAAGATGAGATCTAGGAATACTTGAGATTAGACAACAAGTCATCTTGCGTAAAGGCTCACATTGATGATAAGGCTGGACAATATCAGTGAAATATGTGATGTTATTATAGTAGAAGCGTAATAGAGATATATATGATTATAATGGTAATAATAAAAAAAGAAAGAGAGAAAGAGAAAAAGAGAAAAAGAAAAAAGAAAGAGAGAAGAGAAAGGGGTGTTGCACAAGTACCCTTCATTCTAGCATTGTAACTCAACGATGAAGGCATACCCTGTCCTCTTTAGCTATTTGTTGATCTCCTTGATATAGACAACGCATGCTGTGTCTAACCACCCTTCAAGGAGTAAATTACGAAAGATCATGATAGAGTGCACTGACTTTGACTATAAAGAAATATAAATGCAACTTTGTCTTAAAAAAAAACAAAAATACAGCGGCTCATACACCTTGAGAATGAATTTAAAGTAAATATATATTTTATATATTTAATGATAATAATTAAATCACCACAGTTGAAGCAGGTGCCATTCAAGACAAGGTATGAGGAGGTTGCAATCGATCAATACTTTATTACGAATATTAGGGAATACTCATGCACATCATCGCTTTAGTAAGCAGCATAAAAATCCCTGCTTCACAACTTTATCTCGGT
Source organism: Phycomyces nitens (assembly GCA_022702545.1). Lineage (NCBI taxonomy): Eukaryota > Fungi > Mucoromycota > Mucoromycetes > Mucorales > Phycomycetaceae > Phycomyces > Phycomyces nitens. Next base: position 2,733,297 of record JAHRBC010000001.1, read on the forward strand.
CAGGGTCAATATCATACAATATACATATTCTGTCTTAACATCAAGATTAAACTACTAGGTTTAAGATGTCAAATAGGCGCACATAATATATTGAATGAATGTGCTACTGTTGTCAGTATTACTTACTATCACCTTAAATCTAGGGATCTCAATAAATATAAAGCATATTTTGTGGTTTGAATGTCATGGATAAAGCTATTTTCATGTGATATAGTTTAAACTTGTTGCTGTAAAAGCCGTCTTTATTCAGTATCAACTGTGCTATAGGAGAATTAGTTGTTACAAAACCAAACAAGTCTTTTATCGTGCCCAAAAAATCTACATACTAACTGATATCAATCTATATATCTAAATCATCGTATTTATTTAAAGAAGTATTTCGAGTAACACCGATATACCATTCAATAAGCATTTTTAAATAGTAATTTTCAAAGATAAATTAATTGCTTTTTTAATTGCTTGGGATACTTTTAAGTTTTGCGTCAATTGAAAACCATTTTGGAGGCAGTTGAAATAAAATATAGTTACTCCGCCAGTTAAAAGTTGCGTTTATTTTTGCGTCTATGATTACCACAAGTTGAAGTATTGGAAAAGTGCTTAAAGATTGTGTGTATTGATATACCAATACCTGATACAAGATAAAGTCTCTCCATTCTAAAAACTAGCAGAGCTGAGATTCCACAAAATATCCTTGAATTATAATCTATTTATGCTCTCCAAAAAAAAAAGTTTCAATTAATATATACATATATAATAGCTTATAAAAACATTAAAAGATAAAGATTAGCTTTATTTCTATCTTGAAAAACTAGGGATCTGATTGAACATTTTTTTTTGAGATGATGGAAATATAAAAGATAGTACTTGGACCAAACTTGTTATATTTAAGCTGGGATATTTTTTTGGATAGAGATTTCATTATAAACTTTATACCGTCTCTCTAGCCTCTAGCGCACTAAACAAATAATTTAAGAAAGCCTTTTATCTCAAACGCATTATAGTATCTCACAAACCTACATTGTTTATATGTTCCCCCATTTATATTTGTAATACATGCTGGCAAAATATATTGATGTATTCTTTTACATGACTTGGGCACCAGAATCAGTTTGATAAAAGCGACTAAAATGGTTGATAGCCAAGCTACTTGAGAGAATAAATCGTATTAAAAGTATTACATTGGACAAGAATCTCATTTATATTTGCAGTTATTATAATACAATGAGGCTATTGGACCCAATAAACGCTTCAAATATAGGTTGCGAGCTTTGTAAGATACATACTCATCAGGATAGAGGAAAATAAAAACGCAATCACTGATATTTGATTACACTCTTTGTAGTGTTTAATACGGGTACGCTATAATTGAATACTTGCCTAGTTTTTTATACAAAAATATTGCAAGTCAAGTCAAGGATAACTTATTATTTTTGTAAAAGCATAAAGTTTATAAACGCAAATTATAACAATTTGAATGATTTTTTTACGTTTTTTTTTGGGTAGGACAAATCATAGATTTATTTTGCGAATCGCTGTAAACAAAATTTGAAACCAAGACATCATAGTGATACTCCGATAAAAGTTAATTAGAGTCAGCAACCAAATAGAAAAATCTCGCTTATATAAACATCCCAGATTCGATTTCCCAAAAATAGACGTTGTGCCTTGATCAAATTGTGAATAGTGCAAAGGGATGGACATTTGTTTTATCGAACGTTTTACAAGTGGGATGTACAATATATTGTGTGTAATTGATAAGTATATGGTAATATTAAATAATAAAAACCTAGAACTGGGACAATAGAGTACCATAGAAACGTCTTTTAGTACTCATGAATATCAAGAGCTCCCACCCTTGGGTCCATGAATTCAATTCAGGACATTAAGATGATCCTTATTCAGAGAGATTCCTAGACCATTTTTGATTTTGAAAGAGATAGTCTCTTGATACATTATAGGATAATCTAATCAATATTTAACTTTATAAGATTCAATCAAACGGTTGATACGGGTTCTTGAACTCTAGGAACAGCAGAATAGATTTTATATACAGTGTATAATACACATAGCTTGGGTCTACTCCTCTTCATGCCATACATTACAATTCACGCTAATAACACCAATGTAGAATACTGAAAATTAAAAAGTTACCTTGACCTTGGTGTACATCAGCAAATTGAGTTTATATAATTTCCGTTTACTCGTGCCTTGTATTGTTGAATCCGGGTTACTTTTATTTGTATGCATCGATTATTAGGTATGATGATAATTATAGCATTGCTTAATTCGAGAAAGCTGAGTTGAGATACTTGAACTTATTACAGCCTTTTCATACGCATACTACATACAAGCAACAAAGTAAAATACTGGAATATTGAACAAATAGAATTTGAATAATTAGGATCCAAGATGGACCACAACTAGCCATTGCACATTAAAATCCAGGGCATAGTTGAACTTTAATAAAATCATAATTGTACGGGTGATATATGCACAGATGATAAAAGGATACAGCCATATCTTTGTCAACAGTACAAAGTCTAATTACAAACATGGATAGGTACGAATGCTTCTTGGGACCCAAAGGAATATGTTTAATATTTGACAGAATTGCATCAAATAATAATCTCTGGCCTATATATTTACTATGAAGAAATCCCAAAGATTAAACATGGTTTACTATTGGACTTATTAAGTATACAATTGAGTGGTCTATGTCCTCAAACATCATTTTTTTAAAATAATAATAATAATAATAATAATAATAATAATAATATTTTACAAATTTTATTCAACTAGGCATTGCTTAAGCTACGGAAACTATGGTAGCTTACAAGTGATTATACGGGTAAGCTAATAAACTGATAAATATAAATACAATTATAAGCGTGCTTGTGCTTGTTGCTATTCTAGAATTGAAGTTCTCTAGTGAATCTAGCACTCAACATTTGATTATCAAATAATTCAAAAATATTATCTTAATTGCATTACTTTTTTGGAAATATTGTATGAGTGTCTTTATAAGCAGTTATACACATCATATAATAATAGTTATTATTATTATTATTATACAAAGTGAGTATTTTTTTTAATGATTCCAGAATCTTGTAAAGTTAAAATTAAGTTTGTAGTGGACCTTTTCAAGGGAACACATGCATCCTTGTAAGTAGGACTGACGTCCAAGGAGAAAATAATCGATAAATAAAGGAAACAGCCTTTCAAACAAGCTGGGTGTGCAGAGATACAATGCAGCACATGCTACTAAATAACTATTATACAATATGTTATAAATATTAAAAGTATGCCATTTGTTTAATGCATCGAGCGTAAAGGTTCCGAGTACACGTACCTGATTAGTTGTTTAATTATGGTAATTATACAGATATTACTTTGAGTGGTACATACAGCTAAAACTGTGGCATCTGAGTAGCTTTTAAAAAGAAATATCACTGCTCTAATTGACATGTGTCAAGTAATCGAATCAATTTTATACTAGGCTCATTATACATTTATGAGCTAGGTTTAACCAAAGGTTAAACTGTCAAGAACATTTATATTCTAAAAGGATATCATTCTTGGGTACACAACCTATTTTTTCTTTTTTTTTAAAAAAATGAATACCAATTGACTGTTGGCCAAGGGACCAATAGGAGAAATCTATCAAAATCTTGATTTACTTTGCCTCATGAGCTGTGCTACTTTTATTCAGTGTTCGTACTCCTCGTTTATTAGGTTCTAATGGTACCTTTTGGCTGTCATGATAAACCTCAAAGGAATAGCAGGTTTATTAGATAAATAGACAATTAGAATATCTCCTGGGGTCCTTACTTGCTATAGCCAACATAATTTATAAAGTATTTAGAAAGGGACCAACAAGTCAATAATCGGGAATATGCACTATTATTATCATGGACAATATTTTCTTTTACAAGTTGACCATAGAATGGCTAGATTGGGATACTAGATGATGGAACCGAAACATGTTGTGAAACATATTTGTGTACCTTTTTACCCCCATTAGTAGAGTCTTATAATTTAGGGTTATTTTATAGTAACCAAGGTTTTCTTGTAAAGTTTATTAGTAGAGCATAAACCACTTTAATGTAAAGAAATCTGTACAAACCAAAAACCTACGTTATAAAGGAGATATATATCACAAAGGACGAATCCTTCTAGAAGACTCTAGAACATTACTCCTTAAACCTAGCAAAGGTTGGTAACATAGATTGGCTATAACACAGTGATAGTTACTAAAGCAAATTAGTTATACACCCTTTGCCAAATGATGGTCTATTTTTGAAATAACATCTGATTCTAAAGCTATGAACGAGTTTGCAGTCTGTTATATTGGTTGGTATTTCTTCTTGGATCTTCATGCCAAGTTTGTGCATCGATAAGTTGGCTGAAAAACAGTATGTGGTTGATGGGCGGCTCTTGGGATTATATTTGAAATCCTCACTGAAATCATGTAAGTAAAGGAAATGTTAGTGTGAAGTAATGGTATGGAATCAACTATCTATCAATCCAGTTTCAGATTGGTGTATGGTCGGCAGGATCACTCATTTGATATATTTGAGTTTGACTAGCTATTAGTTGTATATAGACATTAGCCATAGAATGCCTGTTCAGCTACATTCATAGGCATTCATTTATCAGTTATTTTATGAAACGTTTCTAGTATATCTAACAGGCAAATGCACCAAAATCACTGTGTTTAATGGGTGGGTTTTTGAGGATAACATATCCACAACAATCAGGATGTATCATGAACACCAATACCTCATGCCTTGTCAAAAAAAGGGACAAATGTTTCCAAGTTGTTTGACCACTCTGGATACGGAGCGCAAAGGAGAGTAGAGCCAACAAAGACATTATATTTGGCTAGGAAGAAGGAGGTTCCAACCACAAATGTTTGGAGTATACCTCCTCACATGAAGAAAAAGCTGAAAAGTGAGTTTGTGTGTGTGTGTGTTGGAAAAGTATGAAATCCAAGCGTGATACAAATATTGATATCTTTGTGATATTCAAAGAGAAGATTTTCCCAAAAAGGTTCAAGAAAAGCAATGTTTTGAGAGAGTAGTACAAATTACAGACAAAGGAGAAGATCTTGGTTGCCAGGTACTTGGTTTAGTACTGTCAATAGTCCCAAAAAATAATGTGAGATTGCTTTTTGAGAAACTTTGGTATAGTGTGGCTGCAACTTGTGAGTATAAATGTGCTTATAGAAGAACTGGCGCTGAGACGGGTATTTATGGAAACGTTTTACGGATGGAGAGGTTTACAGGCTATTCCAGAGTATTTCTGGAAAGGCATATCTTTTGAATTGTTTAAAGATTGCTTCAAAAAACTATGATAATGGTTCCTTTAATAATACCATAATATTTTTTGTTTGTTTGTATGTATGGGACAATGCTTGGCTCAGATCGATATTATTTTTTTTAATTGTTACAACTTGTAATTTTAAAATGCACCATTGACTTGGTAAGATGTGTATAAAGAGAAACAATTCCAAAAAAAAATGTATCACAGACAATTGTATAGACAGATGAGACATTTGAAGCTATTGTTTAATAAACAAAAAGGCATTGCAGATAATATATATATACTTTTAATGGTCAAAGCCATGCTAGATTACCGATTTTTCTTAACTGGGGTTGTACCAGACTAGCGATAATGCAGAAGTACATGATGGCTATGAAACCAGAGATCTCGTCTCTCCTTATAAAGATAAATTGTTCCAGCATGATTAACCAAAGGTACATTAATGACCTACAACATTTTTATTAGTACAAATTAACCAAAAACTTGCCAAGACTAGGCATATCTCAATCTACAATATTGTTTATAATCTCCAAGAGTATACAGATATCTTTACGTTTTATTTCCTTTATGTTTTTAGTCCATGTTTGAAATCAACTCATAAAGCACACTGGTTAAAATAAAATGGACTGCTTGTAGGGATAAAATCATAAAATTTTGTCTTTTAACATCAAATATTTTTATTTATTTACTTTTTTTTCTTCTTTTTCTTGTCAGAAATTTACAAATATTTATACATTAATGGTATAGAATTAAAAAAAGGAGGATTTTTAGATGAAGAAATGATAATAAAAATGTACAAAAAGTAAAGCCAAGGGAAATAAAGAATGATTTTAATCTAAAAGTATATGAGATATCTAGTTGCTCATACTTTTTTTATAAAGAAAAGCGCCAATATTTTTCCATGGCTGAGCGTGGAACTCTTCCTACAGCAGGCAATTTCTGTGGCATGGAATAGCACGGGTTGACATCTTGTCGGAAATAATAGCTGCGAAGGTTGTGGGTCATAAACTTCCATCCTAGCCAGGACTCAGGGAAACGCATGGCTTTTGAGGAACAAAACTCAATCACCTTTAGATTATCCAGACATCTTGTCTCTCTTATGACAGCAAGTGTGGCCTGAAGACCATCGACAGTTGTATCAAAAAAGGTATTTGACAGGTCAAGGTATTCTAGATGAGGCATCTGAGTCAGGGTATCCATGAATCTTTCTGCAGTGACCTTGGAAGCCCCAGCAATAGATAGATGTGTGAGTCGATGGGTGGTTGGCATACATGACTCTAGAATCTCGTCATCCAATTCTCCCTGTCCGCCCAAGTGAAGCACCCGCAAGTCCTTTTTCTTGTTACAAGATACCAGCAATTGTTTGAGGGATTGTGAAGAGAACCAATAGCAGGGTGGAGCATCTCTAGGGTTTCGTGGTAGTACAATACCCGCACGCATGTTCAGATTAAGCTCCTGGAGATTTGTGCACCGTGTGAAAAACTGTGAAGCATTATTGTCAAGTGCGACCAACCGACAGCCTTGGAGACCAAAGTGAGTGAGTTTCTGTGGCAAGATGTGATTGAATATATCGCCTGTTACTCGAGTATGGCCAACATCAATGTGAGTAAGAGCAATGTCATTCTCTTTGAGAAGTTTGAAAAAGGGAGTGAAGAATTCAGACTGGGTAAGGGTGGCATTGAGGTAAAATGATACTCGTGAGAGATAAGATGAGATAGTGAGAGGTGGGAGCTGTGTAGGGAGGGTCGGAATATAATCAGATGGCTTGTTACAGTGTGCCTCATGCTTCTCATGCAGGTCCTTGTCACACGTCGTCACGTTCTGTGCAAAAAGACTCGACATGGTATTGGCATACTTGAGATGAAAGAATCCAATCAGGTCAATGGACTCTATCCTCTGGTGGCTGGTGAATATGGATCGAATGACACTTGAGTCCTGAAAGACATGGTTCAATTCATTTGTAACCGAGAGCTCCCGTAGATCGACACACTCGTCCAGCAGTTGAGCAAAACCTTCTGGAGTGACAGCCTTCCTGGCTTCTTCTTGGCTGAACCGAACACCGTGAGTAGTGTAACCCATGAAATCAAGATGGCGGACCAATTTAAAGAGACCTTTTTCGCGCATGGAGTCCATGTGCCTGCAGAACGTCATATACTGGGCAGGTCCTTTGATTTCAACTGTTTTGAAAAGGATTTGGATGCCAATAGAATAGAATTTCTTGTTGAGCCTGCAGACTTGGGCAATATCGCGAGAAGAATCGCAAAATTGCAAGCACAGCTGGATTAGTTCAGTAGAGAGAGTGTCCATGGAATTTAGATAGAGATGATCAAGAGGAACCTCAAGAGACCAGAAAGAATTGGATTTATATAATTTCTTTTACCCCAAATTTTTCATTTTATTATTATTGTATTTTTTATTAATGCTACGGATCTGGTTGTTCCGCATCTCAGTTTGGATATAAAAAGGTGCGTTGATTCTCACGATAAAAGCCAAAATACAGCAATCTGATTGGTGATTAGGATCTTTGTAACTCAAATAAACAGGTTCCGCTTGCACTTTGTTACACATCAGTTTGTAGAATGATTCAACTGAATGGGAAGACAAGGTGAAAATAGACTACATGGGCTGTTTATCAAAAGAAAAAAAAGAAGGCATTAGTGGATCATAGAAATTCCACACAACCACCATGTGTAAGGAAAAATAACCAATTATCCTTTAACTTTCCCAACAAGAGAAGGAAATAGAGAATAATGGGAGCCACACTTTGGAATACAGGAATTTAGACACATATACATGTATTGTATTGATCTTTCAACCTTGTCTTTTTCCTTCCTTCTTTCCTTCCTTCCATTAAACTCCATTTAGTATCTCCAAAAGATATTCTTGTGCTTGAATGTGGTCCTGACCAGCAACCCCCACATTTAGTTTTCTGCCTTTCCCAGACCGCCGAATAATTGTGTAATTCATAGGATTCTAGACACAAGAGCCAAATCCTTCTTTTTTGCTGTCCTAAAAGTGGTCCAAGCATAGTAATAATAAAATTAGCATGTACACATGAATTACAAGCAAATAGACACTTGATAATTTTCCAAAATCTAAATAATCATAATAAAAATAATTAGATTCTGGCATAGTATTTACAGGCAATTCCATGTGGCGCCATCTTTCTGTGAAGCCAAGGAAAGAAAATAAAATAAAAATACATTGAAATTTACATCAGCGCATGCTCATGTATGCGCATACCGTCATATTATTTCCAATTCAGCGTATACAAGGGTTATGGTTATAAATACACAAAGGTATATCAATTCCAAAAAGAGAGTCTTTTCTTCCAAGTTTATAAAAACAAACAAATAAATGTATTCTTATTTTATTAATAAATAATAATAATAGTAAAATTTAAGAGCCTGTTCTTATTTCTTTTGGACGTAGTACAATATTTATACGCTTATAAAATTAAATACTTTCTTGAAACGTGGGTTGTCATGACTACAAATGAAATTGGAAAGGCTTACCATAGTAACCGGAGATCAAATAACCAATATGGTATTCATGCCAACTGTAGTCAATCAATGAGATTTTTTTTTCCCATTGTACTGTATCCTCATCAACCATTGGTCACTTGAGAGATTTTGCTTCTCAGTTTAATATGAAAAGCTGACTCGATTAAAAATGATTTCTTTGAAAGACAAAAGGTACTCCTCGGAAGAGATGAATTTTATATTCTTTTTAATGACAATAAAAGCCGTCATCAGGCATTATCAGACATGACGTATGCTTTAAGGTACAAATGGAAAACATATCAGTAAAGGGGCCATGAACAGAGACATGGATAAAATTAATATACATATATATATGTGTATATATACGAGTTGCTGTATAGTTTAGGTAAAACACTTGGTAACGAATATATACCAAAGTATCACGACTAGTAGAATGATTTGAGCAAGAAAAAAGTAGACGAAACTTTTTGTATGCAGTTGTGAGTCATATTTATCGTTTTACAGCACTTGTCATGGCCATGCCTAGAACCAACCTTGTACGAAAATGCTGGGACACCGAGTGTCTCGTTCCAAAAATTCAAAGAGGCAGAACTTTAGCATGCCTTGGCTTGCATCTGGGAAAACGTTTATCACTTATTGTCAAGGTCTTGAAAACATTTCCCAGCCTCATTATAGCCATCATTATGATTTCAAAAGGCCTACATATACATGTATGCGAATAAGAACAAGTCAAACATCATAAGATTGTCGTATACAATCAATGCAAGATAAAACTAAGATTAGATGTCTTGAATTGGACACCAAGTAGTCATTATACGATAGAGATAATAAAAAAAAGGGATCTAAGAGTGTTGAGGATTGTGCGTATTATGGTCCTATTAATTTGACCCTAAAGTAACCAGAAAGTCAAAGCAAAGGTTACAAGTGCAAGATGTGACAAGTATGCCTAGAGTATGTAAGATCGTTCGACAGTACTTGAGATAATAAATATGAACATATTCCTTACTATATGCATACTTTATGAGTCTGGTAGATAGTAAAAGGTGGTAACTATACTGACGTTGAGTGTAGACAGTCATTTATTTGCCATATTTTATACTTGTCATCAGATTCAGCAGTACAAAAGGTTGATACGGAATACAGATATTGCACCATGGTTCAGCAGATTGTAAAAGATATTGAGAAAGACAATGGTTTGGCAGAGGTGCTTTGTGGTGTAGAATGGAGGTAAAAGAGCTGATTACAAAAGACAAGATAAAATAATAATAATAAAAAAAGGACAACATGCAGGGTAAAAAGAGGAGACTTTCTATTGTTTATGAATATAACTAAATATCAGTCAATTTATTAGACATGATTATGCATTTCCCAGCAGTCAGACAAGTGTGAATAGAAAGTGCCCCCCCTCCCCGATTCTCATAAAACAATGACAAATTACACCAATACAGCACATGCTCATTGTTCAATGTTCTATAAACCAATGCTCCAAAGGCCAGATGAAATACAAGACTCTCAACTGACAGCTGGGACCTCTTGGGAAATTGAGTGAATATCAACAGTCCTTTGGGACAATTGACTGCCATTGATCACTCAAAGTCGGGGAGGGGGAGGGGGAGGGGGGTATTCTTTTAAAGACAACAAATCACATTTATACCTATTCAAAGGGTCCAAAAAAGGATTGGGGACATTACAGACCTGTGCATGTGTCGTTTTTACAAAAAGCGCAAGTTTTTTTGTAATTGCTTACATATCTCTCGATCGAATCAGTCACTTTATGTGATACGCCAAGAAGTTCTGGCTCGTGTGTGGTATATTCCATAAAAGGCATTGTAGAGATCTGAAATACGATCTCAAGGTGTATCTGGGAAACTAGGTTTCCACAATAGAATTAAAAGCACAATAATTGTCCAAGATTTAATATAGAGTGATACCGATTGCTCATTAACAAACAGATTTAATGACTGAAGCACACCATTAAACATCAAAAAGTACAATCAAGCAAACCAAAGATATTCAAGAACCATTTTGTCACTGCTATTGTTTCTGTATTTTAATATACCGCACCTACAAAAATGTACTGCTTTTTTATTATTATTATTATCTCCAACACTTTTTGTACATGGTATGCTGCACCTCATTCATCTCATCCCCCTTATTAAAACAATAACAATAATAATAACAACAGCAGCAGCAGCAGCAATAACAACAGCAGCAATAATAACAATAATAATAATAATCAAAAGGAAATATAGTAATATCCCCTTTTTCTCTTTGCTCTTCTGCTTTCAAAAAAGTCAAACAAACAAAAAAGAAGCATTTTTCTAGAGTGAAAACAATCGTTTCTTACCAGCCATTACTCATTACTTTAGAGCACCATCAGGGTGTAGATGGAATGCAACCAACCCAGACATCTTGGCTTCATTATCCCCCTTTTTTTTATTGCCTTTATATTCGCCGCTTCGATTCAAGCTTCTCTTTCACAGGTAGCCCTAATACATCCCCAAAAATAATGACCTTTTATTTTCGCTCGCTCGTTCTCTCTCTTAATCAATATATTTCTTACTATCTTTTACTATTATAGCCGAGCAACCTTAACTGACGACTCGCTTTATTCTGTATCCAAACAAACATATATATATCTATATATCCATATATATATCCATATATATATACTTGTATATCCTGGCTTCTTCTTCTTCTATTATTATTATTATTATTTCTGTTCTTGACTCATCTCGACCAAAGCAACTAGAAACAAAAAAAAACAAACAATTATTATTATATTACTATTATATATTTATACATATTTATATTTTCTGTAGCCGTCCACACTTCCTTTTATATACATTTATACGGTTGCTGGTCAACTCCCTTTTTATTTTATTTCTTATTTGTAGTTTTTTTTTGCATACCTTGTTGACTTCTTCATTTCAGGTACAAATCTCATCCACAAACCAAATGGATGATCAACACATCAATTCTGCTTAATTCAACTCTCACCAACAATAGCATCGTAATGTCCGAGTCTCCCCTCCACAGCGCACGATTCGATTTTGACCCAGTAATGAAGCCCTCGGTTTCTTCCTCCACAACCACCTCGACATCCTCTGCCGTAGACCGATGGCGCCAATTACAGTCTACTCATGCAGCTAGGCGACAACAAACCCAGGCAGAGCGACAAAAACAATTACAAGATCTCGAAAAACAAGTAGCCGATGCTGCTAGCCACAACCAACGAAGAACAGAACTCGTTACCACACCAAATCGTCGTGGAACCCAACAAAAGGACAATAATACAACTGAACGCGAGCGACGAAGACGTTCTAGCCACTCTACACGCACTGGCTATGTCCATCTTGGCACATTTGATGCACTGGATACCACAAAACACGGTGCAGCAAGAGCCCCCCAATCCTCCTCTTTGGATCATATGCCGCATGGGCAGTTGAATGACAATCAGGAGACGGTGCATCGTCCGAGAGAAATTGATTTAAAAGACGCTAGCCTGGAAGATCTAGAGGATTTGATTGCTGCATCTGCCAAGCGTCTGGCAGAATACAGGCTCAAAAAGGTAGATAATGCCCGCAATCGTACGCGTTCATCAGACCATACCATATCTCCTGTTAATCCACACCAGGACAACTATACTCATACGGCAAAGCACCAAAGTGATATTAGTCGATTAAAGAATATGGTCAATGGAAATTATGTACGAAATCCAGCACACAATGCTTATTCTACAATGCCTCCAATTGACCGAAGCGACAGTCTCGAACTTGGTCACACAATGCACGATGGACTAAGCGAAAACGAAGCTAGCTTCATGACCGCCTATACAACATTGGGGGATTTGGCTGATACTGAAGAATATACAGACAATTGGTCACTCAGAGAGAGGACGCTTAAAGAAAGGACAAAGAAAGAAAGGAGTATCAAGAGTCTTGTGGTTGATACTTCAGGTCCATTATCCCTCGACAAAGACACCCTCGTATCACCGTCAGCCTCCTATCTCAGTCTTCGCAGCAGATTTGAAACAAAGGAAGAGATGCTTAGAAAGGACGGTAATTCGTTTGATCCGCTACTGACCAGCTCAGAATCAACAAACAGAAAGAGTGGCCATGGTTTCTCTAAAAATGACACGGATCAGTTCCGCAAACCCTCTCGTTTTGGGCCTATTTCACCTTCTCCTCTCTCTCCAAACCTATCCCAACAGAGCCGATCGTCTTCTAATCGCATTCCACGCACAAACTCAAACTCATCTCTTGGGCCAGCGAGCATAAGCTCCAGTATATCAAGTGGTCTCAAGAAAACACGAAAGAAGCGCCCAGTGGACGTGTCTGCAATCAATGTAAACCCTAGTATATCAACCAATTCCCCAGGAAGAGAACGTACTATATCAATGACCGATAGTCCCAAGACTCCCACACGTCTTCCTACACCCAGAGGAAACATGACCGCAACACCAACATTTTCGCGCACCAGCTTACCAGCAACCTTGCGTTCTACGCATCGCAGACTACGCACCCTTTCTTCTATCGATAAGGACGAAAAGACTGCTTGGCTTGACGGCGATCTCGGTCTTTCTTCCACTCGGTCTACATTGGCAAATGCTACACCAAAGATAGAGCAGCCCAGGCCAAGTACCAGCACAACCCCCCGTACTCCTCGCAGCAAACAGCACAATATCGATAGCTTTCTTCACAAGCCAAGTCTATCGCATGCCATTCCACGCAAATCAGATCTTTCATATGGGACCAGTGAAGACAACGATGACCGACTTTCATCGTCAAATCGCCGGGTTCGCCAAATATCCCATTCCCGAGGATCTCCACCCAAAGTCAAATCTTCCTTTTTTACCCGGGGTGAACCTGACACAAGCCTGAGCACTACAAACAGCACTGCTTCAGCACGCACTCGAAAGACAAGCGGTCTGCCAAAATCACGCGGAGGTTGGGGGGCAAATTCTAAAGAGGTATCTGATATAGAACCACTTCCTCCTCTAGTGCTAGATAGTGGGCTTGAAGATACAAAGGAGGCAGCAGAGGAGGGTAGCAGTGAATCATCAGAGACCCTTCAGATAAACGCCAAAAAGAACGGAGAGCAGAGAAGAACAAGGGCGATCCCATCCCTTAAACCATTACGAGCAACAGCAAAAGAAGACCATGAAGACACGACTAATTCGACACTTGGTAGCAGACGTGTTCGCCTCGTTCAACCGCAGCCACCCAAAATAGTCTCTAACCACGCTATCTCAAGACCCTTGCATGAAAAGGGCACCAAAACAATCCCAAAAAGAAAGAGAGGCAAGGTAAGAAAAAGAAGAGATAAAGGGAAAAGAGAGAGAGAGAGAGAGAGACCAATGTTTTTATGCTATGAAGCAAGAATGAAATTATGCCAATGTTCAATTCAAATAACAACCATACAAATATTCATTTATTTATTAAAAATTGTCTCATGGGCTATTTCAATCCAACTAGACATTGCCTGGTAATTTGGCAGCACCTCCTGTAGTAGCTTCCCTTGCTCTCCCACCTATGAAAGTAGAGCCACTGAATCTGGCCCTACCCCATGGAAAAGTAAAGGAGGGATCTCGGACAACCGCAAAAACCCCCACTCGGATCCCTTTACCTGTTACAAAGGCAACCAATACCGCTGGACAGAAAAATGAGAGTACCAGCACCGCAAGTAGTGAAGATGAACCAATCATACACTCCTTGGTCCCAGAAAAGAGTCGTGTTTCAGGAGCCCACAGTGCATCCAACAGAACGAGTCAGCAGCAGTCTCGTCAACTGGCAAAGTCTAGCGCCAACGAGTCGTTTGGATCTGGAAACGCAAAGGTTGGGCCAACTACCACAATCTATGCTGGTTCCACGCCCTTGACCCTTCAATCAGCAAAATCATCTCGAGTGGATATTAAGCCAATACGAAGACCAAATGCCCAGAATGTCAATCTCAAGTCTTCTTCTTCAGCCACTACAACTCGCCAGACCAAAACGTCCATCATATCTTCAGCCCCAAGAACTCGAAAGATCAGCACTGCAACAAAGTCAGGGTCATCCCTATTCTCTACCGGAAAGCCTTTTAATAGCAGCACAGGTAAGAAATCCCTTTTACCGAATGGTCAAGGGCATTATATATAGCTCAAGTGAGGATAAAACTTAAACGGTAAATCTGTATCAGAAACCACTCGCGTTTCAAAAGTAGACTCTTTCTTTAAAGAGGGCTCAAGTAGTACCCACCGAAAGGTACATACTCTCAATGAGCGCCTTCAAGGACTGGTTGACGACAGCCAGGCATGGACGGCACAGCATGAGCGCGACCGAAAGATCAGCACCAACAATAAGTTGGAGCTGCCTGGATCTGAGATTGTGGTGATTCGTGGTGGCGGAAGTGCGAGCACAAGTACCACTACAAGTGGGAGAGACGACATGTCTTCAATCATTGGTACTCAAAAAGGCTATACTTCAGAGGAGATTGCTATGCGAGAAAGAAAATTGTCAGTTGGGCTTTTCACCAGTCCACAAGGTAAGCACGAAAAACCACACCATTATTCTTATACTCATTTTCTGCTGTGGTGCATATTTTATATAAATTATAGATGCCATCATACAGCACCAGTCTGTCCTATCAAGCTATGAAAAGGTCGAGATTCTTGATTACGAAAAAGTATACTTTGTGGGGCCTCAGGCTCAGAAATGTGCTGCAACTGTGGAGCAATCGACATGTAACCATGGCTACGATGATGATCGGGGAGACTATCACATTGTGTTGCGAGACCACTTGATCTACCGCTACGAAGTTATTGATGTGCTCGGAAAGGGTTCATTTGGACAGGTTCTCAAGTGTTTTGATCACAAGAATGGGCAAATAATGGCCATAAAGTTGATCAGAAACAAAAAGCGTTTCCATGCACAGGCCATGGTGGAGATCAAGATATTGGAAGACTTGATTAAATGGGTAAATTCATTTATTTTATTTTATTTGCAAGGAAAAACATGGTCCTAATCAATATATCGTGCTTTTTTTTATAGGATCCCAAGGATACTCATAACAATGTACGAATGACAGGCCACTTTTCATTCCGTAACCACCTTTGCATTGGATTTGAATGCTTGAGTATCAATCTTTACGATTTCATAAAGACCAACAACTTCAAAGGATTCAGTATGGGGCTTATCAGAAAGTAAGAAAGCTCATTTGGCTCTCTAGATTACTGACATTTGTTTACTAGGTTTACTATCCAATTACTCAATTCACTCTCGCTTCTGTACAAAAACAAATTAATTCACTGTGATTTGAAACCAGAGGCAAGTCTTTGCCAGCCTTTATAGCACCAACGATAATATCCTAACCATCCTTGTCGATATAGAATATTCTTCTTAAGCACCCTTCAAAGAGTACTATCAAAGTTATTGATTTTGGTAGTTCATGTCTTGAGAACGAAAAGGGTAAGCATTTAAATTGGGCATTATTGACCATGATAATATGTGTTTCTGATAAATATCGCGTTTACTTGCATCTGTCCATATAGTATACACGTATATCCAGAGTCGATTCTACCGTTCTCCAGAAGTCATTCTTGGCATGAACTATAGCATGGCTATTGATATGTGGAGTGTCGGCTGTATTCTAGCCGAGTTGTATACAGGTAACTACATTGATTGCACATAATATACACATGTATCTCTAATCACAGGATTAAAAGGCTACCCACTTTTTCCTGGTGAAAATGAACAAGAGCAACTGGCCTGTATCATGGAAATTCAAGGTGTTCCGGACAAGAGTATCATAGACCAGAGTTCAAGGCGGAAACTATTCTTTGATACCTATGGAAATCCCAGGATCATGCCCAATTCTAAAGGAAAGAAGCGTCGACCAGGAACCAAGAAACTATCAGAGGCCCTCAAGACCACAGACGAGAGTTTTGTTAGTTTCGTAGATCAATGTTTACACTGGGATCCTGAGCAGCGCATGAAACCAGACGATGCGTTTATGCACACCTGGATCCTCAATAATAGTATTGGTTCAATGGCAAAGAAATCATAAACACAAAAATATATAGCAACCGATTATACCCAACAAATCAACATGACCATAAACATAAACATATAAACCCATCACCATTACCCATAGATTCTACTAAAGGCAATAAAACAAAAGAACACCCAAAATATTCTAGTAATATTTCCATACAATGGTTTTGTTCAAAACAAAAAAAACAAAAAACTAAATGTATTGAGCATTCAAGGCTTTCCATATTTTTTATCCATCAGATTCTTGACTTGTTGGTAATCTCGGTCAAGCTTCTGTTTGTCGTTCATGCCTCTTCTTTCTCTATTGCGCTTTCTACCGTCGCCCAGCTTGACACCAAACTGGAAGGCACTCTTGGAGTAAATCTCGACAGTGTCCTTGTACTTTTGCCATTCTTCTTCATTATCAAAGTCCCATCGAGTCAACTGGGCCTTTTTGTTGCGATGGGTGCCTTGGTCTACAAGCGATGTTGGGACAGAAGGACCTTCATTCTCATCATCGTCCGAGGTACCATCGTATGCCAATGTACGTTGGCGGTCATCAAATGAAGTTGGGAGAGCAGATGTACTAAGACCGTACATATCCATATCATTGGCATCTGCATCAATCTCATCTGTTTGATAATCTCGCCGTCTTTTGGCAGGAACTGTGAGGGGTTCCTCATTATTGTCTTCCAGAGGTTGTGACCCAGGTACCGAGATATCCGATGCTGCCAAGGCACCACGACCCGTCGCCTGCGACAGGAGTGCAGATACTTGTTCTTCCCCCACGTCTTCCATTTCTACATCTTTGTCTTGGCCATCTTCATTATCAGATCCATCTGGCTGGAGTCCCTTGAAATAATCCAATTTTCCATTCTCATCTACTTCTGTGCTCTTTTCAATAGCTGATTCATCCAACTGATAATCTCTTCCAGCATCTTCAAAGATATCACAATCAATTGTAACCATTGGGTTCGGCTTTGATACTGCAGGCAAATATGTAGCAGCGGCAGCAGGTGTATACTTGTCCAAAGCCTTCTTTGCCGCGACTTCCTTCTCTGCCGCACGCGCATTGGCCATGACTTGAGATACCTTGTTAATCACCAGTGTAGACTCTGCCTCCATATCCTCTGACCAGCCTGTCTGGCCAAGGCGACTGACACCATCTGTTTTGCTTCGTATGACACTGGTTGGGATAGAAAAGGCGTCGCGGAAATGGCCAACCTCATCAGCCAATTCAAACACAAACGCCATTCGACCAGGCACAAACAAATCATTTACTCCACCGGCCTTTGTCTCTGATTTGGATAGTAGATCAGCAATCTGTCTTGCCATTGCCGTGTGGGTTATAATAGATCCATCTTCTGCAAGCTCTTCTTCGTTGGTTGCAATCGACTCTCCTCTATCAATCTTCTCCAGACAATCGTCCAATTCATTTTCTGCTTCGACTTCACGGTGGATTTCATCCACCTGGGCCCGTTTGGACTCCAATTCTGTTCGTACTCGTTCCAAAAGAGTAAAATCGAGGCCTTTGACCAAATGGGTGTGATCTACATCACCACCCAAGTATTTTGACTTTTCATAAGCCTCTTTAGCATTAAGTGTGCTATCTTGTGTGATCAATGTATTACGAAGAACGTCTTCCATTGTTTGTACTGGTGCCTCTGCTTCAGCAGCAGCAGCAGTTTCTTCATTGCGTCGTTCGGCAGCACGATCGCGATATTTTTGTGGTTTACTCTCGTCGTTTTCGTCGCTTTCGTCGTCATCGTCTCTTTTCTCTGATCGTTCGAATCTGAAGAAGAAGAAGAAAAAAAGGTAATTGAGATGATTAAGTTGTGGAAATCTCCATCAATCCATCCATTCCTTTTTGTACCTTTTCTTCCTCACGGGTTCTGGTCTGGCAAATACAGCGCCTGTATCACGTCTATGATGTGTATATGCATAAGCGCATGAGCATTGGACCTCATTTCACGTTGATTGATTACTTGCGGTGTTTTTGGGACGGGTGCTTTGAATCGAGAGACATGAGGTGTAGCACTGCCATTAGATGACGCACGAGGCGTCTGCATGAGTTTACGAAAATCGTCTTGGCTCAGTCTAGTGATGGGTATGTTAATCTAGTTCTTATTTTTATTTTTATTTTCTACCCTTCACTCATTGTATGTGATGATTAACAAGTCGATCGAGATGCGTTTTTGTGTTTTTGTTTGTTTGTTTTCACTGAATTGAAACAGAGAGAGAAAGAGAGAGAAAAGGGCGAGGTTCGAAAAAAAAAGTTGAGGGATGTAAAGAAATAGTATTATTTTTCTACTGTATATTTTCGGTGCGAACAAGAAAATAATAATAATAACAGCAGCAGGAATGATTGAATATCCAGATAGCAAGCAAGATCACCCAATTGACACTTTTGCCAGTCTTTATAGACCCAATGTGTAGCGAAAGGCTATTTCAGTGGCTTGAGTTATGAACCCATATTCATAAACTATAATAGCATTCGCAGACATCAAGTGCTGTTTTAATAGACATGGCCATTTTTTTCATATTCATTCTCTTGATCTGATTTGTCGCCCATGTTTAACTGATGTTTAGCTTAATTTTCCTGTTTTTCATGTAATGCCCAGCACTATTTTAATGTGTTTTAAGTTTTGTTTGAAATGACCTATTGGGAGTATGGAGATCTTCTTGCTGGAGAACGTTTCCTCGGTGAGCGAGATCTTCGACTGGATCTACCACGATAACCAGATGCTGGGCTACGGTCTCGGCTATGATATGAGTCTGGGCTATGCAACATATGCCGCTCTGGACTCAAGTTGTGATTGTATTCGGATCTATCATTGTGGGATTCCCACGATCGAGGTGCCGGACTACTACCTCTGCTTCTGCTTCTGCTCCTACTTCTGCTTCTGCTTCGATTTATGCGCCCGAGTCTATTTTTCAAGGAACTGGGGGCCTCCATACTTATTGGACCTTTGTAGATATAGTCTGCTTCAGGTTCCTCTATCACGTATTGGTCACGGATAATGTGAGAGCCAAACCCGCCTATTTTTGAAGTCCTAAAGGCTTGAATTTCATCACGTTGAATACGATCGAGCTTCACGATTGAGGTTCCATCTGCGATATTTACAACACCACAGGAAGGACCAAACGTACGAGTCCAGCTAAACTGTTGATGATTTTAAATGAAGAAAAAAGAAAAGACATTGAATTAGTTTCTCTGTTTTTCTCTGTTGGCTCTTTAAACTATTAAAGCAAAACAGGAGCAAGAGAGGAAATATACATGACATAGACGATCGTTTGGGACTAGTTCACATTAAACTTACCCTGATTTTGTCGCCATTAGGCCCAGTTTGGACTTTGGCGTTGATAGCTTTGACAGCTTCATCCCGTTTCGAGTATCGTACAAACCCACTTATCTTGACACCCATTGTTTTGACGGCAGTAAGCTAAGCGTGTCAAATAATTTATGAGCATAAAGAACTTTCAAGTGCTTAGGATCCTTTGAGCTCTGGACGTGCCTTTACAGATGTCACTCTGCCATACTTTGACATGGCTTTCTCGAGTTCGTCTGGGGTAGTTGATGGATTAAGGGGTCTTACAAAAACAGTCCTCGAGAGAACTATATACCAGCAATGTATAAATACAATCTCTCTCTCTCTCTTTCTCTCTCTCTCTCTCTTTTGGATCCTGCACCAAACTACTTGCCACAGATTGTTCCCCTTTCAAGACTAGGATCAAAGAAGGGATAGTTTCTTGGAATTGGATCCAAACCTTCTCTTATCTTTTGTGTCGTTAATTGAGTGTTTCGTTTATCGGAATTTTTCTTTCCCACAGATAAAGTGGGATTTGTTGGTTTGGAAACCTTTCCTGCCACAGATTGTTTTTTCAGCAGATTGTCAGCCTTTGAGGCTTTTTCAGTGCTATTCAACAGTGCTCTTGGCGCAGAGGGTATCTTGGAACTCTCTTGTGCTGGAGACACTGACTTGGAGAAAGACAAGGGCCCCAACAAAACGGCCGATTGATCCAAATTGTTAGTGTTTTGATGTGAACTTGGTCCAGAAGACTCGTCAGAAGTGATCCTGATGTTTGGGGTACGAGATTGTAGCCCAATTGAGGGTGTTGTTGTTTGGCTTTTGATACCAATACTATCTATGTCAGGATATCTTGGGTAAGATTTAGGTGAGTCATTAGGGAGCCTTTCGAAACAGCTGTCTACAAATGATTCGATTTGTTTTGAGAATGAGGCAGTATAGGGTGATGAGGATAAACCAATCTTGGATGGTGTAAAAATAGATGATATTGTTGATTCCTTGGAAGTCCCCTGTAACTGTGGAGGATCTAACCAGGATACGGGAGTATCGTGATCCACAGCCGTTTGTTTAGGGTGCTGAATTGTCCATTTTGCAATCATGTCATCATCATTATCATCAGAGGGTTTGACTGGTTGTTGGGCAGGAGTATCTAATGGTTTATTATAGCCTTGGTCGTTCTCCAAGTCTGTTCGTTCAGGAGATGGACTTGGACCCTGGAAGGTGCAGTTGCTCATTGGGCTGGTCGATAGGTGGTCTTGATGGTCCATGTAAGGATCATGATAAAACTCCTCTTCCTCTTCATCTTCTGGCAAGTAAGGTGGTGTTCTTGGACCATCATATTCTTGGTTATCTTCATGTTTAACTGGACCAAGTGGCTCATATTCTTCTTCATTGTTGGTTTCAAGTCTGTCACTAGATTGATGCTCCTGGGAATCAGCGTAATATTGTTCTTGGTAATTGGCAGTTTCTTCATAGTACGGGTTGATTTTGTTGTTCTCTTCATGTGTCTCTGACTGTATTGAACTGTATAGTGCTTGGTCTTGTTCTTGGTCTTGGTCTTGGTCTTCACTGTCGTCATACTCGTCTTCAATTGGCGGTGTTTTTGGGCCATCGTATTCAACTTCTTCATGGTTCTGGACAAAAGGTGATGTAATGTTAGTTGATCCGACTTGGCTGTTTTCTGCCTGAACGGGGTCGTTGTTTAAAGCTGTGGTGTCTAATGTCCAGCGTGCTCGCTGAAGTGCTTCTGCTAATAATTTTGCGGTTGCTTCGGTTGGTGCGGATGCCAAATTGCTCATTAACTGAGCTATAGTCAAAGGCACTGCAACTAAGGGTATTTCTGCAGATTCGCTTTCTCTGGCTGGTGAGATTGAATGTCTTTTTTTCTCTGGGCCAAGTTGCATGGCAGGTTTCTTGACTGAATTTACTATACAGTTTGTTTTGGTTGGTTTTAACATTGAGCAATATTATGGTGCCATTTTTACCCGTCGATTCAGATTTGTCATTGGAATCCTGGCAACTGCTGGAAAACAGAGTGTGTTTGAGATGAAGAATATCTTCTGGATGATATATCTTTGTCTCATTCCAGATGTCCAAAACCCTGATTACTTTTTCCTAGCGATAGGCAGGCTGTCAAATGCATGCTTTAATCCACAGGAGACCCAAAGCATCTTGCCATCCTATTTCTGCAGAACCCCCCTTTTTGCACCTATGCTTATATATAGGATGGTTATGAAACATAGACTTACCTTTTCAACAGTCGTGCAATCACTAAAAACACCCTTGAAGATGTCGTTTCTAAACAAAACAGAGAATGTCTTTAAATAATTCTCCAGAGCTTCTCTTCTGCTTGGATCCTTGCGAGCCATCTT
The DNA here is from genome assembly GCA_022702545.1 of Phycomyces nitens. Classification (NCBI taxonomy): domain Eukaryota; kingdom Fungi; phylum Mucoromycota; class Mucoromycetes; order Mucorales; family Phycomycetaceae; genus Phycomyces; species Phycomyces nitens. The sequence continues at coordinate 2,755,814 of JAHRBC010000001.1, forward strand.
GGCAGCCATTCTGGATATGGCATTGATTACATAGAAGCCAGATAGCCTGTATTCAGGCTGTGCTCTCTTCATGAACTTGAGAATAGAGCGGATGATGGGAGTGCTGTACTAATCGGTCAAGATACATTTTTGTTAGGAAAATAAATACTTGTTTCTATTTAGCTGTCGTATGCTATACTGTGGCTCCCATACCTGAGCGTGGGCCATTGCCAAGTCTTGGAGAGTGGTTATCTTGGAGGCAGAGACTGGGAGTCTCGAACCATAGATGGAATTTAGCTCATTCTCAAACACTGCTGGATTGAATGGATGTGACATGTTGGAAAGAGATGCGATCTAAACAATTTCTGAGGGTAGGCAATACATTTATAAATTGAAATTCAACACCTTTTTAAGAAGAGTACATCTGTTATTTTAAAGTGCCCGATAAAAAAATAAGGGAATTTGGGAAAATGTCAAAAGTCACAAAGCTAAACTCGAATTGACGACGAGCCAATTTACATCCCAGGACTCTTGCATTGTCTTTAGCTCAACAGACCAATTGGTTATACCACAATAAATATACTGAATTTGTACAAAATACATTCCAAAGACACCATTCAATACAACCTATTGATTCAATTGATAGATTCAATTGATCCTTTACTGACAATAAACCACTGCAAATCAGTTTTCATCATGCCAGGATCCCCCCACCCAAGAGATAAAGGCATGGTTATATATATATATACGTATATATATTCTGGGCACCACACAGGCATTTATGACCAAGACTAATAATTGTGTCTCCTTCTTTTTGTTTGTTTTTTGAATATTCTGATTCTGTATTTATTTATTATCATTCTTGATTTACAGAATTACCATTATAGGTTTCTCGATTGGCAGAATCAGTAGACCTCAAGGTATTCACGGTCGACGGAGAGCTCCTTGTGATAGATATGTTAGTCCAAGTAAATCACAATAGTTCCAATACTTACGGGTTGTGTGTTGCACTTGGTCCACCCAAGCGTTGACCACCTCCTTGCTGGTATGGGTTCGTGTATCCAGTGGTGTTTCCAGGTTCGGCAGGGAATAAGGACCCCAGAGCACTTGATATTGTAGTACCTACTGCACCAGCAGCCTGGTAAATTGTACCTGTGGCCGAATAGACATAGTCCATCAGACCTCCCCCGGCTGCTGGAGCATAGGCATGACTGACATTCTTAATTGCCTTCATAATGATCGTTCCACTTGGACAGAGATCCAGTTCAGCAAGCGATCGTTCTTCATCTCCGATACTAAACTGTCTTGTAGGGAACTGTGCCAACAGCTTGTATGGCTGATCACCATCACTACGATGCTAGAAACAAGACAATAGAGCATTAATATATTTGTACATATATCCAACATGTACTATGTACCTCGTCAATCCAGCCCTGAACATTCGACAGCTTATCGGTAGCTTTTATGGCACAAGATATCAATTGCCAGTGTTTAGACCAATTTATCCTGCCTACCTTGAAATGTATTGCGAAGAGTAGAGCCATCAAGTTGACGGATACTAAGCTTGCTTTGATCGCTGCTTTGTCTTTTTTTTTCCCAATATCGACAATACACTTAATACATGTAGTGGATCGTCAATTAACCTACCTTGGCTTTGGTTTGTACTCGGGAGTCTCTACTGTAGCCTTGGGTTTGGTCTGTTTGCTGGCTGCTTTGTCAGCTCTGTCGCGTGCAATCTGTTCCTTTACTCGCTTCCTGTGCTCTTCTTCTTCCTTTTTTTCCTTTCGCAGTTTATCAAAGTATGCCTTGTTCTGCTGATCTTCCAGACTTTCCTTTGTCTGCTGGTTTGTTTTACCATCTTCACGTCGCTTGAGCTCTCTCTCGTGTGCTTCCTTTTGGCGCAAAAGAGCTGTAAATCATGCAACCAAGCCATTTATTTCCAATTACCCGTTTTTCTTTTTCTTCTCTCTTTTTCTTGGCTTCTTCAATCTGACGTCTTATCCTAGGCAGCAAATCCAATTTGAATAATCATTGTCCTAGACCACAAACACCTTCTTACTTTTCTTTTTTTTGAGTGTCTATGACAGCGTTGGGTAAAGGTGCTGCTGAGGGTGCTGCTGAGGGTGCTGTAGCCGTAATTGAGGCGGGAGTTGGTGTTGTGGGTGTGGGTGTCGATAGAGGAGTTGGGGCAGGAGATGGTAGCTGGCTCAGGGTATCCAACTTTGCGATCATTGCCTCGGGTGTGATATCCTCTGTACCAAAGTCCTTTATGATACCTTGCCTGTACAGAGACCTGTAAGAATCCGCTGACCAATACTCTCTCACTTACTTTATGAAATACACAATAGGAATATGGTAGGTTGGGTCTATGATAATTCCTTGTGATGTAAATACACACGACAATTGGCAACCATGTGAAAAATAAGACTTACACAACTGACTAAATAGCTTTGCGTTATCAGAATCCTTTTCAAGTTTCAAGGCAACCGTTTGTTCGGCCAGTTGTGCTGACACCTGTGATGACAATAGTAGATAGGTTTATACGCCTAAAATAATGTGGTCTATGGTTAATGTCTTACATTCGGGTCTTCCAAAGTCGTGCTTAGTTGATTGCTTTGAGGAGAATCGTCTATAATGATGAAGGTAAGATTCCGACCAAGATTCCTGTTTTAATACAACTGTTGACTAACCATAAATATAAACAAACAAAAGGCAGTTCCTGGTGTTTACTCTGGACACCGCTTCACCTATGGGTCCTTCAAACCAAATACTACTAGGGATTGATGCCATTATTTAATGGATTTTAAAAGAGAGAAAGAGAGAACAAGTGTGTGTGTGTGTGTGTGTTGGACGGGGTTTAAAGATGCTTAATATAAAAAAAAGCGAGATAAAAATGCAGAGAGAGAGAGAAAAAGGGGGGGGGTGAATATAATTAATTATTATTGATATTCTGAAAAGGGCATATATTAAACTCAATATTTGATAGCACTTGTATTAGTTTGATTAGTAAATGAAGTAATGATTGCATATAAAATAAATTATAAAGAAGTATATCTGCTGTGTTCTCTTGAACACTCTATTTTAGGAAATTCACTTTATACTGTATTATTCTATAAAAGGAAATAATAAACCTATAAGACATCAAAGAGCGAAAAAGGAAGAAAAAGGAGGTCCTTCTCTTTGATCCATTTCTCCTACATCTTTGATCGTAAGGGTATAAATATTTATTACTATTAGCGTTGCTTATAAGTTTTATGATAGTTTAGGACAGTGTAAGTAGTGTCAAATGGAGTAAAAAAACCAGTTTGCCACTGTAAACTAAACTTTATTTTATTTTTTTATTTTAATATATAATAAAATAGAATATATTTCCTTTACCATTCATTCATCCACAACAGACTTTGACTGGTGTGTAATCCAACTATGTTTGTAACAAACCCACAGAATTTAGGTCAATTGAAGATATTCTATAGCTCCAGTAAACACTTGGCCCTATTGTATCTAAGTAAGGTTGCTTATTGTATTATTATATTATTGTAAGTATTTTGGGTTTGTGAACCTCAATCTAAAATCAAAACCAACTAGGTTTATAGTTGGCCACAGTGGAATAAACATGCTTTTAAAAAGATCAAACTTTGAGCCCCAAGAGGGACAAATGTTCAACATCTTTTTCTTTTCATTATCCCAAAAATGTTCTTTATCGCTTGTACATTAATTGACTCTATGATTTGGAGCATGAGGCAAAAGGACCAAGTTACACTAATTGAACTGATTATACTACAAGATTGCTAAAACTAATGCCATTTGCACATATTGTTTTTTTTTTATCTAAAGATACTTTCAATGGCACCAAAAAGAACTAGCCATCATGTTGGCCATCACACATATAATCTTCCTTGACCATAAAGAAACCGAAATCTAGGGTTTATAGCTTTGATATACCACAGTAAATTCATGTCTGCCCTTTCATTGAGATTCAATCCCAGGTTCGATGGTCAGTGCAGCTTTGTATGTTTACAAGGTTGAAAACAGAAAGGAAAGACCAATTATCTTTAGTTACTAATAAAATAGATAATATAGTTATCAATAGGGAGCTACATTAGCAAAATCTTGGAATAAATGCTGTTGGTACAAAGGTTGTTGAATTTGGCTTTAACATTAACACCACCCCTGAGGAGAATATCTCATAAATCCCCATTTGCAATTTGATTATTTGCACCAGAGTATCCAAGGAGTATCAGCAATTAATTACCAAAAAAAAAAAAGGCGTATCTATCTACAATTGTTTCTATCCCAAATACTTTTCATTCTTTGCTTGAAACTATAAGCGTTTCATCGTATATTACACGCATATATAGATATTTAACAAAAGCAACTACAATTTTTCTATCATCAATCTTGGTGCTTAACATAAAATTCAAATAGAAAAAACTAATTGATCAACAAATCCTATAAGCGCATTATTGGCTATAACTACTTTGGGCGAAAGGTTTATCCACAAGTAAAACGAGTGGGGTCTACGGCTAATCACCATAATATATTTTATTTTCCTTGATCCAAAAAAAAGACAGGTGATTTTATTGAGAGAATTGGAGCTATCTCTAAAGGAAACGTGCATTACACAATGGCAAAAAGTTATTATGCAAACAAGACAAAGACCAAGTGGCCATCAGAGTCCTTGCGAGCCATGATAAATCTGAGCCAGAAATTAACTCGCTTTTCTGCAACACAATTATAGTGTAACATGATATGCTCTCACAAAAGAATACAAATGTCTTCAAGGTTTACACCAAAAGACACGCTTTCAAGTCTAGTGAGTCTTTGTCTTGATTACTAATATTTCTTTTGTTTTAGTATCCTTGTCAAATATGGTTTTGAATCCCTTGGTAAAGATGAAACCCATGATTATCTTTACGCCAAGTCATCAAGGTAGTTGAATCATGCCTCTGACAACTATTGTTAGCCAAAGTATTTTTGGATATTCCCAAAATAAATGCTAGCCTAGCAACCACATGAAATATCCAACTATTGCAAAGACAGAGAATATAACGGTAGCTCTGATTGCTCAAAGGGACATGAACTGGCTTTTTATTTATTTATTTAATTATTAGTTTGGCCATAAATATCGACAATAATTATATACAGTCTACAATATACACCAAAACGATTATGATCCTATGCTTTGTTTCTATTAGCTAGACATCTGTCGTTTGATGAATTAATGGTATCGAGTATATGTCAGAGTATAAAACAGAAAATATAATTATGTATGTATATCTATTTACATTGCTTTGAATTCAATCTATTCCTTGTCAATTACAAAGGACTTGTTTATTTAAATTACAGGTTCACTTTAACCATATATTCTAAAAATATATTACGTACAAACCATGCCATATGGCAATCGTCGATTATGTAGCTACTAGTACATATTCGGCTCTTAATTTTTTTAACAGGGTGTACAGGGTGCACAGATAGCACATTAGAAAGGTCCCTTGATAATCAGCCAATTACCCTTCAATTTATTATTACATTTTCAGATTGACTAGGCGTTAGTGTGAGATCCTTAATATAATACAAGCATGGCTATCGTAATTGCTGCTACGGTTCATGTACACGCAAGAATACAGCTCAATTGTTAAGTACTTTCTATTAAACATAAAGATCTCCAGTGTAGAGACATGTCTTATCTTGTCGACCATCAATATTCAATTCTTCTCAGATGTGCCAAATGATACAAAGTGTGGCCATTAAAAGAGCGCGAAATGTAAAAAGAATACAAATGCCTATATATATCTATTCATTAATAAAGATGGTAATTGATTATGTAAAAGATTTACAAAACCTTTAAACATATCCATAAATAATATAATAGAAAGACTTTTGATACCGAGGGTACAACGTTATTTTCTTATAATTTCCAAGCTCTTAATAGTACACAGTTGGATTTGTACGTTTTGTCGGCTAAATTTTAACTGCCCTGTCGGCCATACTGGATCCGACGACTAATCAAAATTGTATTTTTATTTTATTTTGTTCAGTACAATTTTTCTTTTTCTTTTGTTTTGATGAAATTCGACTAAACATTGAGTTTTAGAAAATAAAGAGGTCTATAATTGTGTATTCTCTACTTTTCACCTAGTTCATGGGTATCCAGAAATGTAAGAATGACCAAATTAGCCATTATACTATACGAGTTTGTCACAAAATATAACCTTTTTTTTTTTGAATCTAACTGCCAAAATGATTTTTATCTGTTCATAATAATGTTTCTCAATTCAACGAGGCTTACAAGATTAATGAGGCTTGTAAGCCTACCTGCATCTGCCATAAGCCACGTAAATCATTCCCACATAGTAGAAATAAAAGAAAACTACTGCATAAGTTTGTGCGAATATTGGTGCTTTAGTAGTGATAAATTAGACCAAGTGCTACAAAAATAGTCTTTTCCATAAATAAGAATTGATCTTGACTATATATTGCATCCATAGATGGCTTAGCAACACTAGGTTTAAGATTTAAATAGCAAGAAATATCAAAATTACCAAAAACAATAAAAAAGGATATACATATATATGAATATTGAGTAGAATATCTTTTGCTATTAATATATTATAGAAGCTCGAGAAATTAATCCGTAAAGCAGCATATAATGATACACTTGGAATATTTTCTTCATAATAGAGATTGTTCTATAGAACAAAAAAAAGTATATATAAATATAAAACACACTAAAATAAAGTATTTTAGCCTCACAAATACACTAATAAACAGGTAATCAAGAAACCATTGAATTCATTGACGTCTTTAATATTCCCGAAAATAAATTTTTTAAAGCCAAGTCTTGCTTTAAAGGCCATAATGCTCAATATTTCTGTATCTATCAAAAATAGGGGTTCTATAATATCAGGCTAGATCATATTTTAGGAATAAAAGTACCGTTCTAGGATGTTCTAAATCACTTATTGAAGCCATCAAGGATCTATTTCAAGAAGGATACACTAAAGCAATGATGCTCCTTTTCTAGTCTACCTCGGGTTGGTAGGAACATCATATGCAATATATAAGCCCAGAATGTTGTACTTTTGTACCTTGATGGTTTGTTAATTCAACAAATAGGTTTCGAGATGTTTGGATATATAGATAAATGTTAGTCCCACACCGGGAGGTATTTCTCCATCGTTTCATGTAACCAAATGGAATCAAATCAAGTCAAAAATACAACTCAGTCGCACGTCCCTCTTGTTGATCACAAGAAAGCAAAATATATTAACTATTTAAGTCCGGAATCGCAATAGACCCTTCTTCAACTGTTCTTACAACAATTTATCAAACACGAAATGGAAAACACTTGGGTCAATTATATTTCAAAAAACAAGTACGCTTCAGCAGCCGCAAAAGCAGCAGTGGTATCCTTGTCGGCTTCACTGCTCTATTATGCATTTAAAGAGCCAGAAGAAGACAAGTGGAACCCCAAAGGATTCACAAAGATACCTGGTCCGAGTGGATATCCCCTTATTGGTACTTTCTACTTTAAAAGAAATTATTATTGATACTTATACAATTACCAAAGGCCAAATGATTTCAATGGGCTTCACACCTAGCTTTCAGATTGAAAAATGGCACGAAAAATACGGTAAGATTGGTTCATGATGGAGCTCAAACCATTGCTAAGAATCCTCTTTAATCTAGGCCCAATTATTCATTTCAACTTTGGCGCCCAGCAATGGGTCATTATAAATGATCCCGTTCTTGCTCATGAGTTGTTTGTCCGCAATGCTACAAAGGCATCGGATAGACGCAGACACAAGTTTACGAATGGAATGTACAGCAAAGGCGGAAGGTAATATATTATATTGCCTACCCAGAAATATTTATTTATTTTTCATATGTAGAGGTATTGCATTCAGTCAACCAGGAAAGAAATTGAAACACACCCGGTCAATTGGTATAAACTTACAAATATACCCATCAATTCATGGCTTATCTGATCCTTTGCCCTATTCACAGCAATCTCAATTCTCTCGCCAAAGTACGTTGACCGTTACCTCGGAGTGCTTGGATCCATAGCAGAAGGAACGGTTCGCTTGATGAAAGAAGCGTCGGATAAAGATGGATCTGTATTCCCAATGCCATTTATCCAAATGGCTACATTCAGTGCCATGATAAAATCCATATTTGCCAGACCCTTGAGATTGGAGGGTGATCCGGTAGTCAAGGAAATCATCCATATTATGGAAAGTGAATTGAAATTTGCTGGTCCTGCTGGAGACTTGGGATCCTTCTTTCCAAGAATTGCCTGGGCCAATTCGCTCTTTCAAAAAAAGAAACAGATGGAGGCCTTGGTGGCCCGCCGAGATGAACTCTACAAGATGATGATTAGCGAGGCCCTCAGTGGCGATGAAGACTGCCTGGTCAAGCAAGCCTACAGCATGAAGGAAGAATATGGGCTAGAAGACAATGATCTTCTTGTCATGATGAGTAAGCAGGACAGACTGTGGAATCTTTGGGATCTTATTAAAAATTGAATTACACCTAGGCGACATGACAAGTGCTGGTGGAGATACTACAGCCATATCACTTTCATGGCTCTTTGCCGTACTCCCCCACCACCCAGATGTCCAAAAGAAGATTTGCGAAGAGATTGACAGATTCTATACCAAGTTCAACCGCCTCCCGACATTCTCTGACCGAGAAGAGTTTCCTTTTATGTGTGCTGTTCTCAGAGAAAATATTCGTTTCAGAAGTGTCACAACCTTTGGTATTCCCCATTTTACATCTGAAGATAGTAAGTATTTGATATTATTCCGATAAATACATATATGAGATTCTGATTATGTTCTTGCATATGATAGTTGAACTACGCGAATACTTTATCCCAAAGGGTACCGTAGTTGCATGTAGTATGTACGCAATGCACATGAACCCAGATGTATATTATGATCCAAAGAAGTTTATTCCGGAACGTTTCTTGGGCCACACAAAGTCCTGGTCAGCTTCTGCTAATGGTCCAATTGACGAGCGTGACATGTACTCCTTTGGCTGGGGAAGGTATGTTTGGTATCCCAGAGTTGATCAATTGACTGTTCAATTAACTAATTATCTATCAAATTAAAAAAGACGTATCTGTCCTGGTATTTACTTTGTAAGTAACTCTAACCAGAATATAAACCAAGACTAACTAAAGAAACGTAATAGGCTGAAGTAGAGGAATTCAATCTCTGTATATCTACTCTCTCTCGCTACACTGTCGAGCCAGCACTGGACTCGGATGGCTATCCAGTATATCCTGATTTGAAGCAAGCCTCATCAACAACTGTTGTATTTGCACCTGCAGAATACAAAGTGAGACTTGTAACCAGAGAAGACAGCCCTCTCAACAAATAAGCATATATTCAAATCCAAATAGTAATGGCTAAAAGTATAGCACAATACTCTTTCTATTAGATTCACACTTAACATTTTATGCTCATTCAAGCTAGAATATTTATCCCACACTTGTTTAAAACATTCAACTTCATTATCCTACTTTATCACATTTCTATTGTACACACCAAACCTTTGAGAATCAAGTTGAATAAACTATTTTCTTTCCCAACTATTAGCAATATAAACTGTAATAATATATCAGTCAAAGCGTACTACATACCAAAGATATGCCATATATATATATATGCAGTTTAGAACAAACAAATTACTTTTATTAGATCCCATTCTGCCCACACTTTTAAACAATCTTGCAAAGACATTATTGGTATCTGTCAGCACCAATTGCAACCGTTCTGGCTTCATTAACTTTCATGATTCAGTAATATATATATATATAATTGTAGATTTCAAAATATCCAACTGGATTTTGTTGTTGGGAAAAAAAAAGATCAAGTGCAATGCTGCTTTTGTTCTTTTTATTGGGAAATACTTTTGCGGTGGGTTTGCAACATTTGAAGCACTACACATGATGCTTTTAAGCTCTGTAAATGATATTCACTTTGTCTTACCTTCATAAACTACATTTCTATAAAACAATATCTGTTTATTAAATTGATTTGTATTTGAAATCATTTTTAGACGTACCGAAGCTTTATAAACTTGGTGGTAATTACCGAAACCACATCTAGTGTCGTACTAGATAAATCATCATATTCTATTGTCACTGAGCAATCAGTTGACTCGAGAATCTCTTAAATAAAGAAGAGGTCAAGTTCCAATCGGCAAACTATAGGCAAAGGCTTCTATTTTAAAAAAAGAACTTGTATACTGTTTTTGTTATCAGTATTTTGTGGTCCAAGCATGTAGCACTTTGTTTTGTGGAATGACAAAAGTGCACAACAATCTTCTCAGATCTTGGTACGAGGGTTGAAAGTTACATGTCAACTCAACGAGCCTTATTTTCTCCTCGTTGTCTATTTATTATCCCAGATTGACTATTCAAGAGAACATGTGCTTCTTAATCAAGTTTCTTCTTGATATTCTCATCAATTGGTCGTCTAACATACAAAAGATATTGGTACTTGAAAGAATATTTGGAACCAAATGGTTAGTCGAAGAGGGAAATAATAAAATTAATCATTGACAATCTAGTGAATCTTGCCAAGGAACGGTCAGATAAATACTCCTAGGCTACACCAATAATGTTAAATCCGTCGTGGTGCAACCAGAAGGTAAACTTAAAGGGAATGCCTTTCTTGTCCAACTTCCCGTAACCCCCGCACTAAAAATATAAACTATATTCATAGAGTTTAGCTGGTGAATTTTTACAAGCGCTCTAGTATTCTCATTATATAAATACCAAGCAAAAAATACGTTTACCAAAATTCCTTTTCACTGTCTTGGTTATCAATTTTTTTATTTGATTTGGTTTGATTTGTTCATGATACGCTTTTGAATTATATGACTTTCGAATTTTCTATTTGTAAAATATCAAAATATTGATTTGCTTTCTCTTTTATAACATTTCTTTCTTATTCAATTTTCATACTTTATTTTATTACTAGAAATTAGTTGATGCAGTAAACTTCATGTATTTGATCACATTTTATGAAAGCATGAAAAGTTTTGGTTTTTTGATTCTATGTGCTAGTGCATAAGCCTAGTCTGATAACAATACACAAAAAAATCGGTTGAAATGGAACCAAGACGAGGTCAACTGGAAAGTTGACCAGTGGAAATCTGTTGTCTGGTAATATGAGCCAATATTTCTTGTATATGTAAATTACAACAGTACCAAAGTCATTAAAAAAGAAGGATAAAAGGAATAAAAATAAAAGTGTCAACACCTACAATCATGGCATGCGTTCTATTATGATTTGGGAATGTCTTTGGAGAGGAGATCTTGGCCCTTTGGTGACATTGAAATGAAACGTCGCCCAAGACAAATATGTTGATTTCCTGGTTAAAGCTTTTCTCCCATGGTATAAAGAGCTCTCCAGAAATACAAACAGACAATTTCTGTTCCGAGAATATGGCGCTCCATAATATACTGGTCTTTATACCACATTATATATATAAAGATGTCTCATCAATAGCTTTAACTTTTTGTATGCACAGATCCTAAATGTGAATTCTATTGAAAATATTTGCGCTTTTCTTGCGTAGAAACTTTGTAACAATGGAGAAAAAAAAAGTAGCACCTGTAGGCAAGGTTGAGGTGGGAATTCATAAAACATAGCTAGAGATACCTCTTCAAGTTTTGGAGATTTTGATAGGCAACATGCCAAATGGAATTCAAGAATTAATTACCAAAAAAAAAGTTGGAGCAACCAGATATTAGACCTTCTTTTTTTATTTTTGTATTGAACATATACTCAACTACATCTTTTACAAAGTTTGGCCTTATTATCATTATATTTTACTATGGACATTGGCTCAAAGAATATCAAATTTCATCCAGTGATTTTCTATATTTGAGTGTATATACCATTTCCTTCCTGTGCAAATAAAATTTACAATTCATACGCGTTTGGTACGCGCTCATATTTTTATGCACCATTTAAACCATCTTCTTGGGACACTGAGTCTTGTATTCTCTTTTTCTACTTATATTAAAAGAACTTTTTTTTTATTCTTCTGTTTCAGAGGATAAAAAACGATTGTCTATGGTGCATTTAGCTTTAACTATCGACTTTTGTCGAATTTGTTTCAATTTCGTTTGATAAAACTCCGCAGGTAAAAAATAATGATGTTTAACATCCGACATACTGCAAAATATAATTATTCTCTCCGCTATGTAACCGTCTCTTACTAGCAAATCTTTAAAGCACCAAGGCTTTTTGTTAAAGCTATTTAATTAAAAATAAAGCCGCGGGATAAATCAATCAATACAATGGATATCTAATGCGCGGCTTGGATTTTTTATAACCTCGTTTTTGCAAAAGTCTTAGGCTTTTGAAAAAAAATATGTGAAAAAGTTTATATCAAAGTCCGACTTAACCAAGCATATCTTTAAACACTAAGACTTTTTGTTAAAGCTTTTTAATTAAAAACGAAGCCGCGGGATATAGTACACAGTACTACGGCTATCTAACGTGCGGCTCAGATTTTTGATATATTTATTTTTGCAAAAGTCTTAAGCTTTTGAAAAGTGCGTAAAAAAGATGATATCTAAGTCCGAATGCACCATATATACCTAATTTTTACATGTTTGGCGTTATTTTTGGCTAGAAAATAGATATCTTGGGAGTTGAATATTCTGATAGCCAAAGGTGATATTTCATTTTACAATTGATAAAGCCATTTTCTTATTCAAAGCATGTTTTTCAAAAGTATCCATGTAAACTCACAATCAATGTATAAAGGGAAGTTTTAATTGAAATTGTTTAAAATGCTTGGTTTAGTTTCCATTTACACACCAACCGAGTTTCTTGAAACATAATTATTATCTTTTAGTGCTATACCTTAAATTGAATTATGAATGACACGTAGGTATAGTATTTCTCTGTCTAAGCCTGGGAGAATTCCATCATCTGTGGTGGAAATACCAAACCTCTCCAACCATACACCGCCATTGTGTCTTCTCTGACCGACTGTATAACAAAATATGCTGCTTGTTTGATATTTGTTCCTATTACCTTTTAAGATATAGACGTCCAATATAAATAATCATTCTGAATGGTTGCACACTAACAAGTCGTAAAGCACTCGAGGCTGTTTCAAGAGTACTAATTTTCACTGCCTACACTACTGTCATTTCTACATTGCAGCTCCAATAATCTAGTTTCTTGATCCAATCTCCATTCTAAGCTCACAATTAAAGGTACAATTCAAAGAGTACTGTAGTAGGCTTATCAAGACGCCAAAGCCATTTGTTAGTTCATATAACTAACCTTCCAACGCCACCTGGGCTGCTTATAAACCTTATTGCTTTAATCTGGAATTTGGCATATTCATAGTCGTCTCTTTAACCATCTGATTAATTAAACTCTTTTTTTTTTCTTGACTGTCCGTAACAGAAAATCCTAAATCTCGTATTTTTCTTGGGGTGAGTACATGTCATACTGATTGAATGTGCTGGTATACTTTGTTTAACTGCTGAAAATATGTCATATTCATCTACGTGTTTATATAATTTGTGCATCGTAGAACTATCTCTACGCTTATTTATCAGCATTCGTATCCGCCTTTTTCTTCGAGACCCCTCGCACTCGTTTCTCTGGTTTCTTGTTTTACTCTTTCGCCGCTAGAATTGTTTGTATACCTTTTACCTGGTCTGTGGGAAACACTGACCTGGATAAGCTTGTTAGTTTTACAAGTTAGTAATTGTTAATGAGCTCTTTAAAGAATTGAAGATAACCATGGCCACTGTTGACATGTTCTTTTATGCTTTGTGTGCTTCTTGTGTGTGACCTCTTTACCCATAGCTTCTACAAGGGGTTAGCAATATTTTGTGGATCCTTGTAATTAAACCAGTCTTTCGATCCATGTATGTACCACTTTTGGAGCCCTGGTGTGACCTTGGTTGTTTGAATCATTCATCAATTACTGGGGTAAGTATCATAATGGGCTCTCTTCTTGACCATTGCTACTCGACTCATCATTCTCCCACTCTACAGCGTATCAGCCTTTTTGTCCTACTCATTTCTGTGGGCTCATTGCATACATGGCTGATGTGATTCTTGTGTTCTATATTTAACTATCTTCATATCCTTAAGTATTTCTTTGCTGCATTTTCTGTTCTGTGGCTCATCGATCGTCTGTCTCATTTTAATTCCTGATTAAAATGATGATCTAAACTTTAACCCACCTCTTGTAAATACATGAGCTTATTTATGAGTATTATTGAGACCAGGAATCGATATTTCTACAAAGAATTGGTGATTTCTCCCCAACCAGCTTCTAACTTGCCCACTTTAGACTTTGTTGGGCCCAGTAAAGTACCATCGTTCTGCCAGCTAAATACGTGTCTGTAATCTTATTTGGTCTTTGAGTTCTCTTTTAGTATCTTTGTGTCGTTACAATGTATTTTACAGCTGATACAAGGCGTTGTACTAATTTATTCGTGAAACTGTCGTCCTGGGTTTCTGTACCCGTACTCTACTCTTTTTTTTTCGAATTCTATGCCTAGCACAATTATTTACCAATACCCACGAGCACAACTGGGATGTACTGATCGCTTTACATATTCCAACCACGAGAGAATAGAGTCTATCGGAGGTCAGTGAGGGTCTCTTACAAGTCATTACGTGAGTCTCCTGAGAAATTTCCGGGTGGCTGTCATTAGAATGCCAGTAGGATCCAGGGCTGTTGTATAGTCCTGGGGCTAGGATGCATAGGCGGGTGGCCAAACCAAGCCATTTGATTATATTGAGTATATAAAAATAAAGAAGTTTTGTTGATCTACTAACTTTGCAATTGTCATTTTTGTTTGTTAAAAAGGGCTTTGAATGATTGTTAATGTTGTTCAGTACTTTAAACTTCACCAGAATCAGACACTATTTGATGGTTGCTTGTACAAGGCTGAAAAGAGACTAGAAAAAAAGTTGACAATATTGATTCAATCTATAATTTTATTCAGAATATGATTTCACTAGACCAACTCGTGGTTTTCATGATATTCAGTATTTTACTGGAAGAGCGTTGTTTTGATTAGAGTACTAAATCGGCTATAAAGCAATCTCTAAACGGTACGACATCATTGACGTCGACTCCTTTGTCTTCAAGTTGCTCTGGACCCAACCGAACAAATTCATTGTCCGGTCCGGACAACATGGTCGATTGTCCAACCATATTCATTTTTATTGGCGGCGACATTGATTGTTGGAAAACTTGATAAAAAATACATAGTATTTTGGTGACCATCAAAAAAAAAAAGACAACCCCAATACCACTACTTGCCCTTATTAGCTTGATTGCTACAGTATTTCTACTTGAGATTGAGACGATGTTAGTTTTTTTTTTGGACAAAGTAAAAATGAAAATGAGATAAAAGGCGCTCTTCACTATGGTGGACCGATTTTTAAAATAGAAGGTGTAAAGCTATTTTATAATTTAATAAAAAAAATTGATTATTATTATAGCAGTTATAAGACTAAATTTAGTAGGAATTATTTCCAAACAAAACTTAAAATTACCCAGGCCAAGGTAAATATCACAGCCTTAAAAAGGCAACTATCATACAAAAATTTATTTTATCCAATAAAAATCAATAATATATCCAAAATAACATTGCTAAACTAACATGTTACACTGCTCATTTTCACAGCTTGTATTATTACTACTTTGTATTCTAAATTATTTTATTTTGGGATCTTATTACTCATTTATTCAACAGTACTTTGTATAAAAATTGATTTTAACAGCTTTAAAACCCACATCTATTGCTTTGAGCAAAAACATAAAGTTTCAAGATGTATTTAAATTATATCATTGACAAATATTCAAAGTATTAGAAATATATTATATATATAAAAAAGAATATAAAGTGATTTTAGCATCATAATAACTTATTTTAGATATTTACTAAAATGTCTACTAAATAACTATGGTGTTATAATACAAATATCCAAATAGAAACTAAAAATCTTCACGGTGAAACATTGCTGTATAGTAACCTCATTTTGGATATATGGTTCATTTTTGTTGGATAAAATAAATTTTTGTATGATAGTTGCCTTTTTAAGGCTGTGATATTTGCCTTGGCCTGGGTAATTTTAAGTTTTGTTTGGAAATAATTCCTACTAAATTTAGTCTTATAACTGCTATAATAATAATCAATTTTTTTTATTAAATTATAAAATAGCTTTACACCTTCTATTTTAAAAAATCTGCCCATAATAGTAAAGAGCACCATTTAAAAGAAATTAGACCTGTCTAATCTTCTCTTAATTACTCTAAAAAGATTCCAAAGTTGTCTCAATCTCAAGTAAAAACACTGTACTAATAACGCCAGTTATTTTCCTTTTTTGTACTACCACGGAAACTAAAAATCAAAAATAGCCTTTTATGGAAAACGCAAAAGTGAAAATAAAAACCCCAAACCCTCTGTTATATATAAATATTTTATAATTATTATTTGCCTCCCTAAACGCCTCTTTCACCTTCACTTTCACTTAACTTTCACTCACTTTCACTTTCACTTTCACTTCCTCTCCCTTTCTTTCTCCCAAATATTTAAATATATAAATATAACTAAGTATATATATATATATATATCTTTATATATTTATTTATTTATTTTATATTTATATATTGTATTGTATTGTATTGTATTGTATTGTATTATATCATTATATTTATTAATTTAATTTAATTTAATTTATATATATATATATATCGCTTAATACATATATATATATATATATATATACATATATTTATATACACACCCACATACATACATACATACATTCATACATACATACATATTACATATATACATATATACATATTACAGACTCACAAATACGCATCCAGACACACCGCAACATCAACTAAAATAGAACGACGGAAAGACAATCTTGTATTTTACAATGGCGTTTTACAAAGATGATAAGGATGTCGAGATGGCTATCACAGCACCACCCCCTTCCTACTCGTCTTCACAAATACCTTCCAGGTTCAAATCTTTCTTTAGCCCTCAAACAAGCGATATTTCATACGACTCCTCCTTCACAGTCCCAAACGATTTCGAAGCCCCAAAACAACAAAAGGGTTTCAAAAGCAACTCTTGGTTCTCAAACACATCCCTTACCAACAACTCCAAAGCAATCCGTAGAGTTGCTTCCGCTCCCAATGCCAACTCTCTCAACGCCCAACGTCCTCCAAACTATCCAAACCAATCTCAACAATCAAACCCTCCTCACTACAGCAGCCTTCTTCAGATGAAGCTCAACAATGGGACCTCTGAAGCATTTTCTTCAGTGCCTGCATTCCCTGGCCAACTCCAACGCATGCGCTCATTCCGTCGTACATACAGCTCAAACAGCATCAAGGTACGCCAGGTCGAGGTTGGTCCCTCGAGCTTCTCAAAGATTCGTATGCTTGGCAAAGGAGACGTCGGCAAGGTCTATATGGTCAAACAAAAGGATACTGACAAGCTGTTTGCCATGAAAGGTAACTTTTTGGTTCTTTATTATATTATTTCTTTATTTATTGTGTTATTGGTAGATCCTAATCCAATAAAATTCCATCACTTTAGTACTCTCAAAACGGGAGATGATCAAACGCAACAAGATCAAGCGAGCCCTGGCTGAACAGGAGATCCTTGCCACCTCGAACCACCCATTTATCGTCACTCTCTACCATTCGTTCCAAAGCCAGGATTATCTTTATTTTGTGATGGAGTACTGCATGGGAGGAGAGTTCTTTAGAGGTAAGGTTTCTTCTAATGATCGTTTAACACCAAATTGACCATTGTAAAAAATAAATAAATAAAGCACTTCAATTGAGACCAGGAAAGTGTCTGGATGAAGAGGGAGCAAAGTTCTATGCAGCCGAGGTTACTGCCGCATTGGAGTATCTTCATCTTCAGGGTCACATCTATAGAGATCTCAAGCCAGAAAGTAATAAGGATAAAACTTGGCATTCAATGGCTTAACTGTGCTCAATAGATATCCTTCTCCACCAGAGTGGGCACATTATGCTGACCGACTTTGATCTTAGCAAGGGATCCAGCCCTCCAGGAAAGCCTGGCGTTGTCAAGGCGAGTTCGCCCAACCAGGTAAAGTGGTGTTTTTTTTTGGGGCCATTGTGAAGGGGATCTAGGCTTATTGTTCTGTAGCCACCCTCGATCAATACAAAATCATGTGTAAACAACCTACGAACAAACAGCTTTGTCGGCACCGAAGGTACTCCACAATTGGTACTTTGCGGCCATGCGCTGATACTTCCCTAGAATACATTGCCCCCGAGGTCATCAAGGGCTGCGGCCATACAAGTGCCGTTGACTGGTGGACTCTGGGGATCTTGATCTTTGAGATGCTATACGGAACAACACCTTTCAAAGGTGCCAATAGAAACGAGACCTTTTCGCGTATCATGTTCTGGGACGTCAAGTTTCCTGATCAACCGGCACCCTATCAGAACCGAACCCTGTCGAGTCCGGGCAAGAATCTCATCCGGAAGCTGCTTCACAAGGATGAGAACAGTAGACTAGGATCCTGCGCAGGCGCGGCTGATGTCAAGACACATCCCTTTTTCAAAAACATCAACTTTGCCCTCCTCAGACACCAATCGCCTCCTATTCTACCTCTTGTCCACAAGTCAAACGGTATCGATGCCGTCAACTTTCGACGAATGCCACCAGAGAGCATGAGCCTTGACCTGGAATCAGATGACGTCATGGTCAATATCCACAATGACCATAAAAACAACCCCTTTGAAAAGTTCAGTTCAAGTAAGTACCAAATCCACAACTCTAGTATCTAACACTACCAACAGTGACCTTGTACCACGAAGGAGACTCTGACTCTGAAATCGAAGAAGAAGTCTAGAACTTGATTTAGAGCCAAAAAAAAAAATATTAGTACTTTATTTTTATTATTATATTTTACAATTACCAAAACCACACACACACACATACACACAATTTCTCTCTCTCTCTCTCACACACTCTCTCTCTATATATTTTTTAATTATTATTATTATTATTTTTTAAAAGAAAGACAAAAATCAAAGTATATCATACAATCAATAATTCCATGTCTTTATTGTCATGCTTATATTCCAGAACTTAGGCAGTGGAGCCCAGGACACCCATCTTGTCCAGTGCACGAACACCCTGCTCCTCCCACTCTTGCTTTGTCACCCACCAGGAGTCCTTGTTCTTCATAATGTCAGCAAGGACAGCACCACCCAAGAATACCCTTTTGCCAATCAAATTCATCAATACCATAATAATTAATATCAGCTTTTAGACTTACATGTGCTTGCGTCTAGGAGGGTCTTCGATGCGAATCTTGAATTTCTATAAAACTATTAGTGGACATATCTTGCCATCAAAACACGTACGCTCAATCGGCTGACATCTCCATCCAAGACATTTGTGAGGTATAGCTGCTTCATCTCTTTTTCAAGACGACTGGGCAGACCAGGGTACATGGTCGAACCTCCAGAAAGCACAATGTGCTTGTAGAGATCAGCCCGAATATCAATATCGGCCGATTGAATGGTGTTGAACAGCATTTCTACAACAACAGTTTAAATATATATACATACACATATACATAATTAAAGCAGTTTGCTTACCAGCCATGCCACCAGCCTCAACGTCCACAAGATGAGGTTGGAAAAGACACTCGGGAGCCTCGAATCTCTCTGATCCGACCTTGATTACGCGACCATCTGGAAGCTAGACAAAGAGTTATCGTCAAGCCGTCTGGTGCAGTCAACCATGACCTTACCTCGTAGTTTTCAACCAAGGTTGTTGTCTCGTTGCCAAGCTTTTGGTCCAATTCAAGATCATAACTAAGCCCAAAAAATAACCATGAATATCTGGAGGTTCTGGCCATTTGATTTACCTGACATAGCACAGCTTTTCCTTGATCTGTCTAATGGTCTCAAAATCAGCAGTGCGGT
This sequence comes from Phycomyces nitens, assembly GCA_022702545.1. NCBI lineage: Eukaryota > Fungi > Mucoromycota > Mucoromycetes > Mucorales > Phycomycetaceae > Phycomyces > Phycomyces nitens. The sequence goes on from JAHRBC010000001.1 coordinate 2,775,803, forward strand.
TGAATGCATAGCCACGGAGCAACAAGAGCTTGATAAGGTATCGGGTAACATGTCGACCGGCAACATCCAGGCGGCGTGTCAAGTTTGCAGGAGCATAGCCTTCATAGACAGGAACCTTTTCAAGACAAACAATACATTATAGATGGCAAGATTAGCTATAGACCATATACATTATATATGTATATATATATTGTTACGATTCTACTTACAATATGCGTCACACCATCACCAGAATCAACCACAACACCAGACAAGAGACCTTGGGCAAACAAGGTCAGGACAGCCTGGATGGCTACATAGGCCCCCTGGAACCCATACTCCTCAAACATAATCTGAGCCATTTGTTCACGGTTGGCGCGTGGGTTCATTGGTGCTTCGGTCAAGAGAATCTTGCAATCTCTGGGATCAACCTTGAGTTTCTCATCAAAAGTATAATTCCACAAATGACGCATATCTTCCCAGTTTCTTATGATGCCGTTCTCCATTGGGTATGACATTTGGAGACTGTTGCGAAGTGCAGCAGCTTCATCACCAATCATGATATCCTTGATCTTGAGATTGCCTACTTTTTCCTCGGCACGCAAGATGGGTCGACCAACTACACTGGGAAAAACATGTTCGGGAAAGTTGGAACCAGCATAACCACATTTAACAAACTGTATATATACAAAAATTAAGATAAAGAAAGAGAGCGAGAGAGGCAACATTTATAACTGTCAATTGACTTCATCATCACATTGTAATATAGAAAAAAGGCTTGTGTAGATGTATAAATGGGAATGACCATCAACTATCCAATCTACCCAAATACAAATACACTATAGACACTTTTTATCGTGTATATATTACTTTAAAAAAGCTCATAAACATAATATAAAAAAAGGAAAGACTTACACCCGTTCCGTTATCAACAACGAGTGTCTTTGTTGCATCCATAATGAGTTGAAGATAATAAAATGAATACGGGAATAGGTTATAAATATATATATGTATATATATAAAAATGCGCTTGGGGTGAACGTTTGAGTTCCTTTCAATTTGTCTTTAAGCTCAGTATACTGGACTTGCTCCGCTCTTCCAAAGCTTGTCTCGCGTTAGTGATGTCATTGGATCATGACGTAAAATTCAGCAAGTAATTCATTTGTGATCCTGTCCGGGTCGAGCAGACATGCAGTTCGAGATAGTCTGTGATGGCTCACCCCATAATGGATGTGATTTGGTCGTGCCAGGACATGGTTTGCAGAGCCATACACATACATACATACACATACACACACCTCTTTTATATGTTTTTTTAGGCCACTTGTCCACCACGTATTGACTATTGGCATTGCAAAGTATTATTTATATTAAAACATATGGAATGGCTCGAGTACATTTAGACAGAATTATTATTCAGTAGGTTGTAAGAAATTAAGTTTTATTAGAGATAGCTTGTATTAAGAATAATAATAAGAATTGATATATAAGGGATATAATTGCTATTTAGTTGCCATAGTACTCGGCCTTTTCGGTCTGAGAGACAAAGTTTTGGTTGGGAATGCTGTCAGAGATGCCAGAGTGATTAGTGATAACTCCAGTGGGTGTCTCGAGCTTGACATCGTCTTCAAACTCGTATTCATCCTTGTGCCAGTCAAACGACTGTCCGCGAGACTTTGCAATAAGGAACTGGATCCAGACAGGAACAAACGAGCGGCTCAGGGCAGCAGTCCACCAGTCCTCGCGCTGGGAATAGTCTGGGCGAATGTAGCCACCGGTGGCCTTGTCCATGACATAGACAAAACCGTTGATGATGATGTAGGAAATGATGCCACCAATGACACCATAGGCAATAGAGTATGTGAATGGCATGACAGCAAGAGTGATGAATGCAGGAATGGCATCTCCGGGGTAATCCCAGTTGATGTTACGAATACCAGAAGTCATCATTGAGCCGACTACAATAAGCGCAGGACCTGTAGACCATGGAGGGAAACTGGCAAAGATTGGCGAAAAAAAGATGGAAATAAAGAAACCAAAGGCAGTTGCAATGGCAGTGATACCGGTACGACCACCCTCAGCAATACCAGCACCAGACTCAATAAAGGCAGTGCAAGGAGAAGAACCAAAGCAAGAACCAATGGTGATGGTAAGAGCATCGGTCATGAAAGCCCAGGTAGAGTGCTCAAAGTCTCCGGCCTTGTCAGTGAAGCCACCATAGCGGGCCATGGAGTACATGGTACCAGTGGTGTCCATAATATCCACATACTAATGTAGATGATCTATATTAGTCTTTGTGCTTAAATATTAATCTATGATCTTACCAAGAAGGTGATCAGGGCGATCCAGATGTCCTTGCCAGTGAGGTTGAAATCAAAGCGGCCAAGGGTACTGGAGTGGGAGTTAATTAACTGTATCAAATAGGTCTAGATATACTTACTGCTCCATCTTGTGGACTGTAACGACCTTTTTGAAATAGTCGAACATAAGATCACCCTGGGGAGTGTAGGGGAAGTAGGTGACCTTGTTCACACGGGGCCAGGAAGTAATGGCAATAAAGACAATTGAGATCAAGATGGCACCTCTGACGCGGTACAACAAGAGGATGGACATGATGACAAGACCAAGGATACCTAGTGAATTGGTCAGCACAATATTTAGTAAACACAATATGGACTTACCCATGTAAAGAGTTCCAGACTCCATGTGTCCCCATTGACAGACACCATCAACACTCAAGGCATCCGCAGGACAACCACCTTTTTAAAAATAAAAAATAAATAAAAAATGTTAAAGGTGGCCAGGATTTGGTTGATAGACAAATTACCCAATGTAACCAGTGTGGACTTGTCGAGACTGACGAGACCAATACCGGCTGATTTCTGGAGACCAATAAAGCACAGATAGAGTCCAATACCACAGCCCATGGCAATCTTGATACTCATGGGAATAATACGTGCCAGCCATTGTCGAATACCGAATATAGAGAGAACAAAGAAGATGAGACCTTCGATAAATACAGCAGCCAAGGCAGTCTCGTAAGACACCTTGCCACTGCCATGGAAGCCAACGACGGTGTATGTAAAGTAAGCATTGAGACCCATACTATTGACAGGTTAGTATGTGGCTCTGTTGATTATTATTTTTTCTTAAATGACTTACCCAGGGGCCATGCCGATGGGAAGGTTAGCAAAGACACCGATGAGAATAGAGGAAATCATGGCAATAATTGTTGTGCCCATGATCAAATCCAGTTTGACTTGGTAGACACAGTTCATGTAATCTTCGTTGAGAGAGCAGACGGGATCAGCCTCGCTGAATTCACAGACACAGGTTCCTCCGCTGTCACTGATAATCGAGGAGTTTACAGAGATGATGTATGCCTATATGAAATGTTTTAATTTAAATAACATCCTTGAGGGTTGTGATTTCGTACCATGGCGAAAAAGGTTGTGAGGCCGGCACGGATTTCGGTCGAAAACAGAGTTCCTTTACGTTCACGTCTGGCTCCAGAGCCATCGAGCTGAAAGTGCCTGCCGACAAATGAATGCGCAACGGCACTGTTGAGATTATCAATCCAAGTCATGTTGAGTTGAGTTGAATTGACTCTGTTTCCTGAAGGAATTAAGAAAGAGTGCGCTTGCAAAGGAACAGCTGAAATGAAGATATTTCTCATTTATATACATAATATGTGCATATTTTAGGATCGTTGCCTCACCTTCCTAGCCTGGAACTAGAATAGAATAAAAGAGTCTTGTGCCTCCAAAGAGCTGTATGGCTATATTGATACGATTGGGTATGCAGTGGAATCTCCGAAACTGGTACCACAGAATACATAAGAGATAAGGCTATTAAGAAATACAAAAAAACAAGCTGTTTTTTCCATGATAACCACTGACAATTGCTAATACAATTCGAATTCTCTCAACCAAATCAATTATACTGGAATTACTCTGGTTTATCTGGCTATAGTGCCTAAATGACACCCTACAGAGCAACCTGGCCATTTGTCTCACGCTCTTTAATTAGCGATAGCTGGCTGATTAGATTTCAGCTTCTGGATAGCCTCTAAATAGGTGTTCCCTGATCACAATAGCACTCTACTACAGGATTTTATTGGACTCCAAATGTCGGAATGATAATCATTGTATATAAAAAGATTAAGGTGTGTACTAGATATCCTCTTGCAACAAGATAAGTACCCGAATATTGTGTCGAATGAACAAAATAAGCTATAGGATAAGAGATTACATTGTGATTTGGCTTTATCTTTACGTATTCTGTGTATACCACTCGTTCTTATAGCAGTGAATTTAGTGTCATTTATACCCTAGCACTTCAAATCACTTTATCTCTTATATTAATACCACTTTGCTGATCGTATTCTCGAAAAATGCCAAATTAAAATCGTTCGATTCCCCTAGTAACAAATCACACAGCTGGGCTTTATTTCCATTAAATATATTTCAGATCTGACCCACAAAAATAAAAAAAAATAAAAAATAAAAAAAAAGAGAGAAAAGTAGATCCATGAGATTGATCTTGGTCACTACTTGAGTCATCAAAAAACGGATAAAATTTTTTTATAATGAACAATTAAAACATTGGTCGTTTCTAAATATTGGTTCCACATGGGAGTACGACCATTGAACCCTGTAAAGTGACCATTATCTCGGATAATAGTCGCCAAACGCCTTAATATCCTTTTTGTTATACGCATCAGTTGCACAAGCAGCAGAAGCATTAGTTGTTTGGTAATCATAAGTCTATTATTATTATTACATATAGGAATATTAATAGGGTCGTGCATTTTGATAAAGAAGCCATTTTGACGATTTGGTTTTGTCTTGCACGATCACAAATATGGTGTGTGATACCATACATTGACTAGATTATCTTGAAAATATCAAGCCACTCCTTGTTTGGCCAAAGAAATAGCCAAAGTTGATTGAAGAAATACTTGAGGTGTTGCTAGGCAACCTCCAACAAGGGGCTCAAGATGCTCACCAAACACTGTTTGTATTGATATCTGGCAATGTAACCTTTGTAAATTAAAACAAAAATGATTGTCTGATGGTGATAAGGATGCCAAAACAGCATGAGTCGAGGCAGTTGGAGCCCTGCTTTTCTCTGAGATCAAAGCACAATATTTTATATAAAATAATCGAAAAAAAAATCCAAAGGCTAATTTAAATCATATCAAACACGCGCAAAATAAGCGCGCTCCAGGGTGTAAGATAAACTATCCTCGTCCTAGTAAGATTTGTATTCTGCTTTGTGGATTCACACTGAAACTGGATAGACCAAAATTTTCCGGGGTTCACTCCGACTGATACGCATTGACCCGGTTCAAAAATGAAAAAGGGGTCCTGAGAAGACTGAATGGATCATACTTTGGCTTCCATCGTATTTACTTTATCAATATACCATCAAGCTTATTGTTTGGGTATAAATACAAGCCAAATTCATGTCCTAATTTCCGCATTGCCTTATTTTTCTTCTTTTTTTTTTGAATCACATGCAACATTTATGATATGCATACTCCGGACCATTTACATGTTCGGTCCGGACATTGTCAAATCTGATCGCGTCCCTGACACGTGCGGTGGGGGTGTAGCAGATCCTTTATTTTTTTTTTATACATTTTTTTGGTTGGCCGAGGACGTCTTTAGGTACAGGTGCCGAGATCATTAAAGCTCCTTCTCTCTTTGACAGTGCGTATGTATCAAACTCTATAGTTGACCTGAGATTTCTACTAGCCATGAAGATGCTCGATCCATGTATCCAAATGGATGGAATAGATTTTGGAGACATGGATACGGTGTATTGAATGGATGGTCAGGATATCTATTTTAACTTTTTATATATATATTATTATTATTATATTATTTTATATACTATATACATATATTATATACTATATATATATATAATTTAATATTATATATAAATACTTTATATTAAATATTAAATACACATAGATAATATATTTATTATATATATATATGTGTATAATATAAACCATATAATTCACATTTTGCGCATTATAAAATTGAGCTTTGGTTATATTCTAACAATCTAAAAATCATCTATTCTTTTCATGTCCATCAAATTAACAATCATCAATAACGACGACCATGACGACCATGACGATTTCAAAATAATCAATTTATGCAACAGACTTTTGAGCAAATAATGGTCAGATACGCTGCTACACCCGTCAACCCTGCTAAGGCTGCCAAGTCCAGAGGTTCCTACCTCCGTGTTCACGTACGTCTGTGGACTCTAGTCATTCAATCATTCAATCATTAATCAATTCATTAGTTCAAAAACACCCACGAAGTTGCCGTTGCTGTCCAGGGCTTGAAGCTCTCCAAGGCTTATAGCTACTTGAACAACGTCAATGAGCACAGACAGGCCATTCCTTTCCGCCGTTTCAACGGTGGTGTTGGCCGCACTGCTCAGGCCAAGGAGTTTGGCACCACCCAGGCTCGTTGGCCCGTAAAGTCCATCAAGTTCGTCACTGACCTCTTGAAGAACGCCGAGTCCAACGCCGAGTCCAAGGGTTTGAACGTCGAGGAGCTTTACATCTCCAGCGTCATTGTCAACCAGGCCCCCAAGCACCGTCGCAGAACCTTCCGTGCCCACGGCAGAATCAACCCCTACATGACCTCGCCATCCCACATTGAGGTCATTCTGACCGAGAAGGATGAGGTTGTTCCCAAGGCCAACGACAAGAAGATTGTCCGCCTCAATGCTCGCCAGTTGGCCCGCAATGCCCGCACCTCTGCTTAAGCAACAAATGATGAAAATTTCGCACGCTCTGTGTGAATTTCCTGTCTTTGAGATTCCTCCACATTTCTATTTCTATTTTATTTTTATTTTTATTTTTATTTTTTAGGATCTGTAATATACGCATATTCGTTGTAAGAAAAAGCAGAAAGTACACACGTAATGTGTGTGAGAAAAAGAAAGGGATTATGGGAGCCAATATTTATTATTTATTTTATTTTATTTAAGAAAAGGACAACTAAATAGGATTTGTGGGGAAATTCAATTGTTTTGGTGAATTTGCAAAATATGTATTCATAAAGGTCACCATGGAGCTGTGTACATGAAAAAAGGGGTTGTATGTGTGTCTGTATGTGTGGATACGAACTCAAATTTAGTGTGTATCAGTAGAGAGGCAGTTGAAACCGTAATCCAAGGCTACCAGGAAAGAAAAAAAGGTTGATACCAATGTTGATATTTATCCTCTTGATAAACTGTCACTATTATGATTCCCTATAGAGCAACTATAAATAATAGCAACCATTCAAAATGTTAAAGACTAATCAGCAAGTAATTGGGAGCAGGAGAGGTCGAGGAGAAAGGAAGGGGTTCTACTGTAGGGTAAAATAGAAACTGCCATTTACTTGGTCTTTTTCCCCCTTTTTTTAAATAAATTATTTCATGGTCGCTAGAATCCGTTTGCCATTTGATTGCTAATTATATCCATATTGACATTAACAATTTAGTACTGACAAAAAGTATAAAGGGCAGTTTGAAGTGGAATGTCGCACAGACTCAATATGCAATGGTTAAAAGTGAAGCATGTAGGCTGCTTGTAGAATGATGGCCAAATTAAGCAAGTCTGTAAACACTCTAGAAATGCGCGCGTTGAGAACGAGACTTGATCGACAACGGGGAAACATGACAAGGTCAATAAAAGAGAAATAACAAGAGAAAGAGAGACAATGTAAGGAATGTAGCAAAAAGGTGTCAAGGGAGCGCTCGATCGACCAAGATAGGAGAAGATTGTGTAAGAAGTACCATGAATTCTTTATATTACCATTGTATTTTTGGGGGGGATGTCTATATAACAAGTGTAGAGTGTGGACTTGAAGGGAGTACAACAATTATGGGGTTAAACAAGTGAAGAGGGGTTCTAGTGTTATCACGGGGTATAGATTCATTCTTGCAAAGCTAAAGATATCAGCGTATTGATGGTTTCCAAAGCTAAGAATTAATAAAGATACAAGTTTGATTGATTATTTGATTGATAAGTTGATTTTGATGAACAAGAGCTATGAATATATCATAAATAAAAAAGGAGGCAAGGATTAAAGCACGATGATACCACTCTAAAAGGTTTTGTATATATATATATATATATTTACTGATACCCATCTAGACACTTGTTTCAAGGAATACACTGCTATTAAGAATAGACTGAATACGATCTGTTTTATGTATTTTGGTATGCAAATCTCGATATACTTAAATGTATCAAGATGTACAAACACCTATTTGTACGTGCGTGCGTACGTGCGTGTGCGTGTGCGTTTTATTTTTATTTTTTATATTTTTTTATTTGTTTTATATGTACGTGCGTGCTTGCGTTTACTTGCTTGGGATTTTCGAGTGTTATGGATATTGTTGTTAGCCCAAAGACAAGACACTTTCTATTTCATCATGGTGCCTTGGATTTTTTTATTATTATTATAAGATTATTATAAGATTGGCATTAATAATAAAATAAAATAAAATAAAATAAAATAAATAGCCATTCCCGCCAAATAGATTTTTGTATATACTTCTTTTTCATTTGTTATTCTCTTTTATATCCCTAATTTCTTATATCCCCAGTTTCGGTCAAGGAAAAGTCTCCTTCAGAAACACTTTGCGAGACCCCGTACAGACCTTTTTTTTATTTTTTTATTTGACCCCTTTTAGAAATATATATTATACTTTTCCTCTCTTGTTCTCTTCTTTCTTTCTCTTGATCCTTTCAATTCGTCCATTGACCTTGAAGAAACATCGAACAAAGATCTTTGCTCTGATTTCTTCCAAATTATTATTATTATTGTTATTATTATATTTTAATAATAATAATTATTATAATTATTTCTTGTAACACTATATATTTGTATCTTATGAACTCAATCTACAAGCCAGTCACGCTGGACCGGATGGCATCGCAGTCGATCTATGATTGTGCTGACAGCCAAAGACTGTCAAGTAACCATCCCAATCAATCATTGTCATGTGGAACTGAACTTCCTTTTCCAGTCGAGGCTACTCAATCAATAAATACATGTGGACACCTATCTGTGATGTCGACGCCATCGTGCAGTAATGACGACCAGTATCCGTCTTATGCAGAAATCGAGGTTATCATCCAAGAGTATCTAGACAACCTGTCATCCAAAAAGCGTGACAAGGCTCTCATCGATCGTGATCGATACATGCTCATCCTCCAGGTCCTCAAGCGTCCCAAGAACACTGCCATATCCACGGCCCAATTCAGATTCTGGGTCAAGAAGATGTTCAGACTGGTGTCCTATGGCGGAAACAGCTATATCTACCACGACGACAAACCGGTTGCCACACGGGAAGATATATATGGGATTCTGTTGTGCGCGCATAACGAATCTCGTCATGGCGGAAGGGACAAGACGTCCGTTTTGGTAAGCACACATGTCAATTCGATACGATTGTATTCACGTTTACTTAATGCAGGTTCGTCAGAGATATTCGTGGATACCAAAAGAACTAATTGCACGCTTTGTCCGCAGTTGTCCTGTGTGTATACTGAAGCGTAATGGCAGTCAGAGCCCCACTCTTGGGTTCCCAAGGACTCCTTCTGACACTTACGAGCCAGTCCAGACAATGGAGGGACTTGTGCAGATGGACCACCAGCTCAAGTACCTTCGCCGTGACATCCCAATCGCCGATGAAGAATGGCATCGACAAGCCTTTAATCAGCAGTCAGAAGGATGTCTTTATCACGCGCCAACCCATCCCGTCATCGATGGGTCTCTTGGGATGTCTGGCCCATCTAACTTTGGCTTTGGCACTCTGGCTCCAGAGTCCTTTGAGCCCTCGCTCTACAGCCACTCTTGCTCAGAATCCAACCATCTTGCGTCTACATTTGGACCATTCTGCAACACATGCCAGTCTGCACCATCTGATATGGGCTACACCGCAGACATCATGAACGCGTCTTACTCAGCCAACCCTTCTGGTGGTCATCATAACCCACGACAGCCGGCGAGTGTCTCGTCATTGTCATCCCCATCGACAACTTCCTCAGAGTACTTTATGCAGTCCACACCGTCTGTTCCCTATGCCGAGTGCACGCCCAACTGCATTGCTGGCAGTCTCCCCTTGGATCGTATACTTGTAGATCATATTATGTCCCCAAGTGAAGTCTCCAATATCCTCTTAGACCAGCCCGAAGGATCATTTGGACCATATCGCCCAATGTCTTCATTTGCCCACTTGAATATGCTAAAGTCCACATACTTTTAACCCTTAACTATATACATCTCATATGCTCAATTGTGTTTTCAATTCTTTTATGCCAAAAACTCCCCCCTTTTTTATATATATATATTTATATATATATTCATATATATATATTCATATATATATATTATGCTTCAACTTTTTATTATTTTTATATGCCCACTATATCTTATTCAGTTCTTGCTTTATAAACTGCTTTCATGTTTTCATTTTCATTATTATTTTATTTTATTATTTATTTATTCGTACAAGTATTGTCATCTCTTTATATTTTCCTATTTTTTATATTTCATTTGCTTGCATGTGAGAACGTGTAGATACAATATATGATCCACTTTTATACATACATACATATTTATTTATTTTATTTTTGAAATCCTAATGTTTAAAAAAGAAACATTTATTTATCCATTAAATAAAGAATATATACATTTAATGTGTATGCAACATATGAGCAAGGTACAGTAATGCGATTAGTCAAATATCTCTATAGGCATGATCTTGTCCATGTTAAACACAAACTCATTATCATTATCTTCCTCTTCCATGTAATGCAGCGGCCAGACTACCAAATGACCTCGGATCTCCTTTAGCAGGTCACGTACCGTCTGTCCGTTAAACACCATACCTGGGTCTGTGGTGACCGAAGCGGCTGCAGCACTTGTCTGTGTCCCGTTCCCTTTGACGTCCTGGCGTCCAAGGAACAGCTTGGCCATCTTTACAAAATTGTCATACTCATCCCAAGTCTGTACATTGTTATCTGGCATGACCAAAAACGATCTTCGAAAAATATCCGTGTTACCTCGTGCCGTACCCCACCAAAACGCATCAAACGCATCGCTCAAAGGGTCCTTGAGCAGATCCAAGATCGCGTTTGGGTCCAGCGAGGGTAGCCGAGGGGCGGGACAGCCGGCCTTGGTGTCCTTTGCCAGACTAGTCCAGAAATGCAGGTGGCGATCCTTGGATTGTCTCTTCTTGTCAAACATTGAATAAGGCATCTTTACGCTATCTTGCTCATGTGAATCTTCAGGGTAGGATGGGTGCAGAGATGACATGCAGGGTGGTTTGACCTCGACTAGTGCTTTGTGAGTGAGGAATGCAGGGAGTGGGTGAATGGGAGATGTGGGATCCTTGAGAGCTGCGAACGCGAGTCTGTCTTTAATCTCCACACTATCCACGTCAATTCCAACGTGCTCACTCATCAGACGAAGACGCAGTGTTTGTGCAAATCTGCCTACTTTGATTGGAGTGTCTCCAATCCTTGAATCTATCAACTCATCGTCCTTGATACAGGCTGCTATTTCTGAATCACGGCTGCCGAGCAGAGAGCGTTCGTTGATGTTTGCAGACCCCATAATGACAGTCCGGTCATCGACGATCATCACCTAATAGATCCATAAGTTTAAAATGCACGTCTAGGGCTCATTCTACCTTGGCATGGATATAAACTTGCTCAGTAACAAACTGGCCATTGAGCTCTCCCCAGTTTCGCAGGCCATAAAACACCAGGTAATCCTGAGGGTCCTTGATGCCTGCCTCCCGAAGGCGACCAAAGATTGAATCTGGACCACGACTGATCGAATGGTATTGGCTGTGCATGATTAGTCTCACCGTGCTTCCTTCGGCTTCGTCTACATTAGAGGGGAACCCAGGCACGAGAGGAACCAAGATGATGGCCCGCCAACGCTTGCCTTCTGCTCTTGCCCTCAGGATCCTCTCGACGATGGCGGCTCCAATCTTATTCTCGACCACTGTTGAGCCCAGTTTGGTGGACGTGATAAAGAATTGGTTCTCTAGACATGTTTGAATAAGCACATTTATTTACTCTTTACACTCTTTACCGATATAGATAAAGTATTCTGAGTCGTGAATAGCCGAAACATATGCATTCTGTATGCTGTGCTCTACTCGGTTTGCAAACCCAATGCTCCAGGGGGACACACTCCGTAATATCTGTACAGAACAAGAGGACGATGTATGGGGATGGCATATCCGCGGATCGTTGGCCGACAACGAAAAGGTCGTGTCGGGCACAGGGACTATCAGGGGTGTGAGTCGCTTGGGTGCGGTTTGCTTCCGACGACGCAGGAAATTCCAGCGCTGGATAAAATGCCGCGCAATATCACGCGCTGGCTGTCCGCAGACTCTCATGGATACGTCGTGCCATGGCATGCGAGGCAGTCTCGATCGATCCATATTGTCCTCAAAGGGCTTGTCAAGGGAATGGAAATCAAGGATCCGGGGGTTCGAATAGTCTTTTCCAGGCCACATCTGCGGTCTCGTGTTATCTGGCTTGAGAGAAGGGTCATTGTCATCGATAAGCGAGTGGGCAGGAGTATCCCAGCGACCAAAGCACAGGTCAATGCCACCAATAAACGCAATCTCATTGTCTACCACACAGATCTTCTCATGGTGGGCCCAGAACAAGAGGTTACTTTTGCTGAGCACATCCAGGGCCCGAGACGGGTGGCGCTGGACGCAGATATTGGGCGAGAGCAAGGTGAGATGCTTTTTTGCATAGTGCGAGTAGAGCGGAAGGGCCATGGCCACTTCCTTGTAGATTATGATGTAAATCTTGACCCCCTGCTCAGCCTTACGCTTGAGAATCTGGTCCAGACGGTACTCAGGAAACTGTGTGGCAGGGCGTCGAAGGTACTAAACACAAGAAAGTAAGAAAGGCAGCAAGGAGCGAGTGTTTCTAGAGAGAGAGAGAAGGGGGAGGTGCATGAGCAAATTGTGCTCATTTCTAGTTACCAGTTCCTATGTATTCAATATTTCTTGGTTATTTTCATTTACAAAACACATCAAATCTGTTGACTTACAGGGGACTAGAAGCAATAAAGAGAGTGAATACGTTATGTTACATGTCAATCATAATTTACCAGCCACCAGTCGTGAATATATATAGAGTGCTTGGCATGTTCCATTGCCACAGACACATCCCAGAGATAGTCCCGGCCATCGACGAACCAGGTCGTCTGGCATCCTTTGCGGACCGGAGCATAGCTATCAAACCGGTGGAATCCAGACCATACAGACTCTCGTACCATCTTTTGAATCGAACTCTCAAACTGTCTTGCTTGTCGCTCGTCTTTTGCCCTCAGGTAGAGTCCGCCCTGGAGATTCTTTATGGCCAGGGTGGTCTTTCCGGACGACAGCTTCTTTGCTGCCGACCAAATCGCATGCCCGGCCTTTCTTTCATGGGCATGCAGCCTAGAATCCTTTGGGTGTGGCTGGCTAGGGCTTCCAACCACTCGTTGGACCTCAAACTGGCTGTCGACCAGAAACACATCAAACAAGTCGTACTAGGTATCCAATTAATGAATTGGGGTTTTTGTATAGTGTTCTTACCTCATGGGGGTCATTCACACAAACGATATAGCTCTCCCTCACAATAAACCACTTTGGAACATTGCCAGTCTTTCTTTTCCCCAATCCACACGACACACCTGCTTTCATGATTGCCCAGCGTCGTAAGTGCTTTGGATCTCGGTCGGTCCTGCTGGTGATCCAAAGATAGCCTTCCTTGCCATGGTATCCTTCTGGATAAAGACTAGACAGGAGAATTCCAAGGGCTGACATTTCAAGGAACTTGCAGACCCTGTTGATATGGGATGTCATGGCTGTCATTTGAAGGAGTTGCTCGAGATAGGATTCAAGAGCACAGATCTGGTCCTGATTAGGTTCGCTTACTTCACCTGGGTTTGAGCCTCTTGGCTCATCTGCTCCAAACACCCCACTGTCTTTAAACCTGGTACTTGTTGTCTGCAATTGGCTCTGCAATCCAGTGCTCGAGGATTCAATGGGCTTATCAGGTCTGTTCCGGAACACAGGCCGGAACCGACGCCTAGGTAAATCCGGGAACTCGGGAATCCGTTGCCATGAAAGGTCATATGAGCGACAGTGATAATGAAGCTTGACAAAGTCCCAATAGCGACGGGAGATTACCCAGGTCGGCTGGTACTTTGGGTCGCCAAGATTGTAATAGACAGTAATGAGTAAAGATGGGCCATAGTAACCACGCGGTAGACGAGATCTGCGGTTCTGTTGATGGGTTTCCATGGATACCTTGACCCTTGTCTGAGACATCAGGACTGGGATCCTTGGCTTGCCATATTCATCTCGCTGGAAGTTTGTGGCGAGTAGGATTGGGGGTAGCACATTGAGTTCATTGAGGCGCAAGAGTTCATGTGAGCTCTGTAGCTCGTCCTTTCTCTTCTTTGGAGGAAAAGAGAGTCTCTTGCGACGAACAAGGCGCTTTAACTTGATCCAGCCTTCATGAGATACAGAGTCTGGTGGTCGGAATGTATCCAGAGACGAACAGGACAATGGACGAGAGATGTTTCCCGGCTCAGAGTGGACTGTTGAATCGATTGGACAATGAATTGGCTCGAGGTCGTATTCTGGGGTCGAGACAACTTCGTCTGGAAAGGTGGGGCTACCATTGGCAGTATGAGCCATATGGACTGGGGGAATAGAAAGAAGGACTGGGTGGGTTATAATGAACAAAAGTAAAATATAGAATACAATTTAAACAAGCTGGGCGTCGCTCCTATCAAGACGATGAATTGCATGGAAACCCACAATGTCCGCATATAAATTTAATGACGTTGGTATACAAAAGGAATGCTGTTAATCTAGTCACAGCATTCTTATTCCCCCAGAAACATAGCCCAGACCTCAAACACTATATGGAAGCCTTGTAGCTGTTCGTAACTGAGCCCATTATGCAGGATTCAAATGAAGAAACTGGCGATACTTTACAAAACCACCATTGATTTCCCACCTCTAAGATGTATCTTACATACCGTTCGATTTATGTTTTGGCGACCAATAAGAGATGGCCGTATAAATTGTATTGTATAACTTGTTTCTAAAAAAAAAAGAGAGCCAATTTACAACGATTATCCGAGTTGCTGCCTTGGTAAGCACATAGAATGGTGCAAGGCATAATAGACAATGAATAATTTATCTGCACTTCAAAGTTACCCTAGAAGTTAAAACAAATCTACACTTCATTTCATTAATGATAAACAACATTTAGCTCAACAGAGCAATTTGAGGCTTAAATAGCCAGATGATTGTCCTATTTTACGGTCCATAAGCTGCTTTGTAGATCGTCAATTGTCGATTGATAAATCAAACAATGAGCCTAGAGAAGAGAGAGAGAGAAAAGAAAGATTATACTACATGTGTGAGTGATAAACGCATCGCCTGATTTTGGATCATTATGATCAATGGGTATAAAAAAAGTGTCTGCAAGTGTGT
The DNA here is from genome assembly GCA_022702545.1 of Phycomyces nitens. Lineage (NCBI taxonomy): Eukaryota > Fungi > Mucoromycota > Mucoromycetes > Mucorales > Phycomycetaceae > Phycomyces > Phycomyces nitens. The sequence continues at coordinate 2,791,340 of JAHRBC010000001.1, forward strand.
TTTCTAATCTTCTTTGTGTTCATCCAAATGCAGTCTCTTGTCTCCAAACCCGGATCTCAGGATTCTCGGCTATCGTTTTATTCGCTTCCCAGTCGTAAGCAACCTTTGGGCTCTAAATCTATTCTGATTCTCGTCTTATTATTATTATTATTATTTTTTGGCATTCTAGATTCACGCATGGAAGCCATTTCTAATGAACGGGTCATATCCCCTGCAACCCCTCCTTTTGGCAGGAATAGAGTGCCCATGTGTCCCTATTCCCGTCTACCCAGAGGAGCCAAAAGGACCCGCAGAGTGTCTTCAAAGATCAAGAACATATTCAATTCAACAACCCCAGGTAGGCAAACCTTGGTCAAATGGATCTTTAAACCAATTGCATTCAATCTAGTCTCTCGAGATGTGTCTTGGACCCGTACCTGCCAATCTCTCCCTGAGCTGGGAGCAAGAGCTAGTAAGATGAATTTATAGACAATCACATCCTTCTTACAAAAATTACACACCTTGTCACTCTCAAGAAGCTCTGGTAGAAATGGGCCTGTCAGAAGCATCTGCACCTTCTGTTCATCAAGATAATGCTTCAAGCGAATCGCAAGTTTCGGGTGCATCTCGTTTGTCCATCTTGACTACAGATTCTCTCTACAAGGTGCTTTCCGCTTCATCTCTAGAAAGGACTCGTTCTCAAAAGCAATCTCCTCTGGCCAGTCCATCTGTACAATCTGTACCATTTGGATCATCTGTACCATTTGGATCATCTGTACCATCTGTACCCCATCAAGAAATCTCTCCGTCCAATTCTCCTAGCCGTGGCGAGTCATCCTCTTTAGAAACCCTAGAAAAGACATCTGTGAACACCCAGTCTCTACAGACCAAGAGCACCGAGCAAGAGGTGGGCATCCAAGAGCCAACCCCAGAACCAACTCCATTAAACACTCAAGAGGCTGTCGAGACACCAAAAACGCCTACCGAAACCCCCGAAAGCCCTGAAAAAGAGCTTATTCCAATGCGCACCCTGCCAACATCTATAGTAAGCCTATCGACCCGCCTAAAGAACCTTGTGGACAAGATAGTTTCAATGGAAGAAAGACAGGTAAAAACACTCTTGTGGTCTCGTAACTCAACAGCTATTCAGGCACACATCCAGACAGCTCCTCTACTTCACAAACGCAAGGCATACTTTTCAGAAGACACCAAGGACACCAAGGACACCAGACCAGCCAAGCGCCAAGAGAGAGTGCTGCCTCGTCGCTCAGAACGCTTGGCAGCAAAGCGCCAAAAGGCCAATGAAAACAAAGGGCCCAAGAGAGGACCCAAGTATTGATATCCATATTTTAATCCCCGATTTTTTCTTTCTTGTGCACCGAATCAATAAAATTTTTCTTTTTTTTTTTTACATCTTTTACTTTCCTTTATCATATATATATCTCCCTGCACTTTGCGGTGTTTGAGACCAACGGGAAACTAAGCCTTTGAGAATATAGCCATGGATCAAAACGCAGTCTACCAGCTCTTTGTAGCAACATACCAGCCTGATCCCAATGTTCACAAGCAGGCTGAGCTGAATCTCAGAACCGTAAGGAATTAAACTAGTAGTTAATTAATTACAAGCAGCTCATTATCGAGTTTAGGTTGAATCTCACAATGGATTCCTCCCCATTGTCCTGCAAATCCTTGCTTCTGAGACCCTTGAACTCGGTGCTCGCCAAGCTGGTAATCATATTATTTTTAAAGACTGGGTGCAGGATAGTGTTTTTGATCCATTTTTGCAGCTGCCATTTACTTTAAGAACAGAATGAACAAGGCTTGGGATCGCACTTCACAAGCCACGGCACCTATCAATGAGGAAGATAGACGCATGGTCAAGCAGGCCTTGCTCCAGGCCCTTGTCACAGCACCCAACGCAGTCAAGGTCCAGCTCACTTCGACCCTCAACACAATCCTCAGCAACGATTTCCCTGAAGAATGGCCCGAATTTGTCAATGAGCTGCAGCACTTTTTGTCGTCTTCAGATGTTCGTCTGGTCTATGTTGGTCTGTTGGCATTGCGCGAAGTCATCAAAGTGTTTGAGTAAGTAGGTGTACAAAAGGGAGACTGTTATTGAAACTGGCCTGTGTGTTTATAGGTGGAAGTCTATGGAACGCCGTGAGCCCTTGAAGGAGATCATCAAGCTCACCTTCCCTGGTGTCCAGGCCATTGGCTCCAACTTGCTTGGAAACGATAGTCTCGAGGCCGCAGAGATGCTCAAGCTTGTTCTCAAGATCTACCATGGTGCCATTCGCGTAAGTCCTTTATTTTCTTTCTTTAAAAAAAACAATCTCGAGTGATATTCATATTTACCATTTCAATGAATATATTAGGCCGAGTTGCCAAAGTGTCTTCAGGACCCTGCCTCTCTTGTGTCCTGGGGAACTCTTTTCCTCCAACTTGTCGACAAGCAGATCCCCATCAGTGTTCTGCCTGCAGATTCTGAAGAGCGTGAAAAGTATCCCTGGTGGAAGACCAAAAAGTGGGCCTACCACTGCTTGAACCGTCTGTTTTCAAAGTATGGCAACCCTGCTCTTTTGCCTCCCAGTGGTGCAAAGTACTCGAGCTTCGCAAAGAGCTTCGTTACCAACTTTGCCCCTAACATCCTTCAGACCTACCTCAAGCAGATCGAGGGTTGGATCAAGAAGGAGATTTGGATTGCAACAAAGTGTCTTGGTCTCATTGCTTCGTTCTTTGACGACAGTGTCAAGCACAAGATCACTTGGCAGATCATCAAACCACACACCGAGACTTTGGTTGCTCACTTTATCTTCCCTCAGCTCTGCTTCTCTGCCGAAGATGAGGAACTCTGGTCTGACGACCCAGTCGAATATGTCCACAAAAAGGTCGATCCATTCGAGGACTTTCACTCGCCTCAGACCAATGCTGTCAATCTCTTGGTTGTGCTTGCTCGCGACCGCAAGAAACATACTTTTATGACAATCCTCAACTTTATCAACACCATTCTCAACAAATACATCGAAACCCCAGATGCCCAGAAGAACGGACGTGAAAAGGACGGTGCTCTGTCGATGATTAGCTGTCTTGCTCATGAGATCCTCAAGAAGAAGTCTCCTGTCTCTAGCATGATGGAGCCCTTCTTTGTCACTCATGTCTTTCCAGAGTTCAAGAGCCAGTTCCCCTTTTTGCGTGCCCGTGCTTGCGATATGGCTCGTCACTTTAGCGACCTTGACTTTGCCAACCCTCAGAACCTTGCCACCCTTTACCAGAATGTCCTCGACTGTCTTCGTGATGATGAGCTTCCCGTAAAGGTCCAGGCTGCTCTTGCACTGCAGCCCATGATCCGCCATGACAGTGTTCGTGAGGCCATGGTACAGAGCATTCCATTTGTTATGCAGGAATTGCTCAACTTGACCAACGAGATTGACATTGATACTCTTGCAAGTGTCATGGAGGAGTTTGTCGAAGTGTTTGCCGAGCAATTGACTCCATTTGCTGTCCAGCTTTGCACCCAATTGCGCGACACATTCTTGCGAATTATGGAAGACATTGCACAGAACAGCAATGCCGCAACTGCAGATGACGACCAGTCCTTCCAGGGCGATATGGATGAGATGAGCGACAAGACCATGGCTGCAATGGGAGTACTAAAGACAATTGGTACCTTGATCCTGAGTCTGGAGAGCAGCCCTGATGTTTTGCAGCAATTGGAAAACGCCTTGTTGCCCGTGATTACCTACACCCTCAACAACCGAATCTTGGATTTGTTTGATGACATTTTTGAGATCATTGACTCTTGCACCTTCTCTGCTAAGCGCGTTACGCCTACCATGTGGAGTGTGTTTGAACTGATCTACAAGGCCTTCAAGGAATCTGGTATCGATTACATGGACGCCATGCTTCCTCCTCTTGACAACTATATCTCGTATGGCAAGGAAGTATTTGTTGCAAACGAGAGCGTCCAGCAAATGATGTTTGACATCATTGATACTGTCATGAAGAGCGACCGCCTCGGTGAACAGGATCGTGTGTGCGCCTGCAAATTGATGGAGTCTGTCTTGCTAAACTGCCGTGGCCATGTTGACAGAGTAAGTTTTCAAATGAATTGACAACAGTCGTCTAATACTTCTTTAGTGTGTTGCACCCTTTTTGAACTTGGCATTCCAATTCATCTTCACTGGCTCCATGAAGACCACAGAGTTCAAGGTTCACTGCATTGAAGTGGTAAGTTTTGGAATCTAGCAAGGGTTTTTATAATATATATTAAACTAATGTCTTCTGTAGGTTATCAACTGTCTTTATTATAACCCCATCTTGACTCTCCACCTCCTTGAGGAAAACCAATGGACCCAGGGCTTCTTCACCCTCTGGTTCAACACCCTCGATAAGTTCTCTCGTGTTCACGACAAGAAGCTTGTGATTGTATCCCTTTGCTCTCTTCTCGAGCTCCCTGCCGAACAGATCCCAGCATCCCTTCAAGCTGGCTGGCCACAGGTCTTGGGCGGTATCATCAATGTCTTCAAGACCCTTCCCAAGGCTATTGAGAACCGCCAGGGCATGGAAGATCTGTATGGCGATGGCTTTGATGGCGAGGACTTTGACGATGAAGAGTTGAGTGGTTTTGAGGGTGCATTGAGTGGTGACGATGAAGAGTTTGAAGAAGACGGAGGTAAGGGATCAAAGCAAACCGTTCAAGGCACATAGTCTGACCCCCTCCCCTCTCTCTTTTTTTTTATTATTAGATGAAGATGTTCCTGATGAGGATAATGAATACCTCGAATATCTTGCTCAACAAGCTTCAAGCCATGCCAATGACTCTGAATTTGATGAGTTTGATGATGAGATGGAGGAAGAGATTTTGTTTGAATCACCTTTGGATGAAATTGATCCCTATGTGTGCTTTGAAGAGGCATTTAGAGGCATGCAGCAAACAAACTCTGGCTCTTATACCTTGCTTACCAAAGACCTTGATGCCGAGCAGCAGAACTTCATCCTATCAATTCTTGCTACTGGTGAAAAGAACCGAAGCCAGCCCACCGTTCTAGCTTAACAAAATCATGTTCTCATTTTCCTCTATATTTGTACATCAGTCTTTCCCTATTATCTACTTCCACAACCATCCTTAGAATTTGTCTAAAGGAAACCAGAATTTGCATTTTCCACTTGTTAATCAGTATTCTCTTACTTATCTACTTAGACGCATCCCATATATATAAACTAGAGTATAACAATGGTTATTCTGGTTAAAAACAAGAAGAAGAAGAAGAAGAAGAAGAAGAGGAAGAGCTGGTTGACCATCAAAACCTCAATGAAAGTGTGCAATTTATGTGTGTATAATGAATGAACAAATTGCATTCTTGGACTCTTATTAATTAATCACCCACCAAGTTACCAAAATGCCCAGGGGAATACAAACAGGTTCAGGACACATCTTTATATATTTAATCTATATCTCACTAGTCATTGTCCCATAGCCCCATTGTATAAAAGTAACATTTTTTTTAAAAAAATAATATTATTATTAAAAAAACGACCCACAATGAAAATAAACGGAAATTATTTTAATTAATTGTTATTTTTTCAGTCTTCTTTTATATATATATATACTTATACTTATATTTATACTTATATTTATATATATATATATTTAGCAAACTGATCCTTGTTCCATTCACATGAAATACGCGGCATCTTTTCCAAATGAAGCCTGGGATTTTGAAATCGACACGCAAGAGAATAGCTCTGCTAATCTACCCTACTCGATTGTAAAGCAAATCTGCCGTTTTCTTCCAACCCAACACGATCGATATGTGGCATGTTTTATTCATCCAAGTTGGCTTGCTGCTGCAACTGATGTCCTCTGGGAATCTCCAGAGATTAGACATCCTGACACTCTACCATGCTTTGTCCAGGCTGTTAAATCCTCTAAAAGATCTGCATTGTCGGTTCGCCACCTCAATCTGTGTGTTCATGACACCATCTATCCCACTCTGTTTAAACCAATTGTCCACAGCACCCTTAAGCGACATATGATCAAGACAATTCCCCTCTCCAACCCACAGATAATACTGTTTCTGGCCAGACAGTGCGAAAAGCTAAAGAGCCTGACGATCTATGGCTGGAATATCGAACGCACTCATCTTGAACAACTTGCAGCAATCCTTGGCGACATCAACTCTTTGAGGATCATTGGAAACAACAGCAACATAAAACAACCTTTCGAAATGATAACCTTTCTTCCCAACCTCACCAACCTTACTCTTGATGGTGATTTTGTACTCACTCAAGAATATACAGCAACCATTGCCTCGCGTTGCCATAAACTCGTAAATCTCCAATTGTCTTTAAAGAACGTGTCTATAAATGCCCTGGCTGCTCTGTGCAGTGGGCAGCTTCAACTAGAACATCTGGTCCTTACAGACGCATCTGAACTGAATGATGGGTATGTTACCCGTATACTTGGATCGTTTCCAAGGCTCAGTTACTTTGGCCTCCAGGGCACAAGTGGAATAACGACTGAAGTTTTGAACATTGCATTGACAAAGTGCAGTGAACTCACGACCCTTGATATCAGAGCAAACTCATTCCCACCCACTGATACCAAATCCCAACCCCTAAAGCACCTCTTAAAGTTGCGTCATCTTTTGATCCACAATATGCCAGTTGATGATAGTCGGTTGACATATTATGTTCAATATATCCCTGATCTAATCAGTCTTGGGCTATCTCGCACCGAAGTAACAGACGTTGGAATCACCACAGCCCTCAGACAGCTGGAACATCTCCAGGCACTCGATCTAACCCACTGCAACAAGATCACAGGCCAGATTCTCAAGGCTGCTACTCGGCTCAGACAAGTATATCTGGACACATGTGGTCATTTCAGCCCCAGTGAAATCTATCACTATGCACTAGAGTCCACTCCAAGAAAGTTGCGCAATATGTGTATCAAAGGATATCCTAAAATCACAAATGTATTCAGTAATATCGGTTTAAGTGCACCCCGGGAAACCAACACACTAATCCTGGATCACTCTGGGCTCAAACGTCTGCTCAACATGGACATTTCTCATGAACCTTCTCTCATGCCTACTCCGGCCAGCAGAAACCTTTCAGGGCACCAGATTGTCCTACTCGCCAGGCGGTTAAACATGAGCCTAGAGGCCATGGAGGCAATGCTCGATGAAATCCAGGTAAAAGCCACCAGACATCTTTGTTTTTTGGTTATCGATTTGGTTAATAATTATTTATTTTAGAATGAAAAGCCAAATTCTGTAACCGAGAGTGCCCAGATGCTAGGACAAGTATCCAGAACAACCTCTGTACAGAGACCACTGGGTGGATTAGGTAATGTTTTAGATCTGAATTGAGACATACAGCTTTGTTTAATGTTTTGATGCAGAGACAAAAAAGAGTGTATCGCGCATAGCAGCTTTAAAGCCAAACTTTCGCCCGGAAACACCTGCCCTATGGGAAAAGGCAGATAAATCTGTCTTGGAGGATTGCATAAATGATACAAAAAATGCACCTGCCAATATGCGGGAAGTTGTACCTTCAGTGCCTCATACACCTTCAAAAACACCTCAACCTTATGTACGTGATCAGTCATCCCCATATCCAGAAGATGTCCTGGAGGGGGGTCCCCCAGAAGAGACCCAAGAAGAATGGCCACTACTCAATAACTCGACCCCACCAAAGGAAGAGACTAGTCTTGGAGGCTGGGGATCTGGCAGAGAAAAGGACTGGCTCGGGAAGCCTAATACACCCACCACAAAACATCTAAAGGCCCCAAAGCCATTTGATCCCAAAATACACCCTGAATGGAGCCAAGTTCCACTCCAAGTGACCAACACAAAGCATATCAAGCACACCAAACCAGAGGCTGCTGGAGACGGATGGGGCTCAGCATTGACCTATCGTCCCTGGACTGACTTGGGCCAACAGGGCTTTGCTCATGAGGTTCTGGAAGAGCAAAAGAACACAAAGTATTGGAATGCCGAGAAAAACAAGTGGGAAACAGCTCCAACTGTGAGTAATGTGGAGAGCCACCAGACCATAAACAAGATCCCTGCAAAGGTGCAGAAAATTCCCTCTAGACCTGCTTCGTCCTTGGCCCCAACCAAGCCCCGGAGTGCCTTTGATGAACCCAATGACAGGGATCTGAGCCCAGATGAAGACATTGACCTCGACTTTGATGATGGTGTGATAATCAAGACCTCAAACGAAACTACACATGGATACCAATCCAGACTAGCCAAAAAGGAACCCAAACCTCCACCTAAACATCCAGGTTCTCCCAAATGGCAAACCATGAAAGAATGGCAGGATCTAAAGGAGTCTTCTCCAATTGACAATACCTCTCAAGAGCCCCTAGAGAGTCGCTTCTCGTTGACTCTAGACGAGGGATGGGGAGAAGGTTAGTTTACAAATGATGTGTCCAAACCAAAAAAGCTAAGATGACTATTGTAGCCACACCAAAAAAGACTGAACGGTTCTCTAGACCAACTTCAGGCACAGAAGATGGCCCAACTGTGGCCACTCCAGTCATGTGGAGTGATTTCAAGCAAAGAGCCATGAGGCCTCCAGCCCAGGGCAACAAGTTCAACTCTCAAAAGGTATCTCGCAGTCGCCCTACTTCCACACAGTATTTCGGACAGGAGCAATTACTATCAGAATCACCAAAGTATCGACAAGAGACCAAACCAGCCCCAAGTACAAATGATGTCAACATAGCCCAGTTGATTGATACCAGTGAATATGTTTTCAACCCGGTTTTCGATATAACCTCGCCCAAGACTACCGTACCAGCCATTGCTCATATCGACAGCTGGCGCGATCTTTCAAGCTTATCTATCGCAATGATGGAAGACAAGCCAGATCAGATCCCTCAAAAGGATCCTGCCAAGATATCCACCAAAGATGCCCCAGAGTTTATGGAGTGGGATGCCCAACAGGAAAAATCAGATTCAACAGATGACCCTACCCAGACCTTGTCTGATCAAAGTCGATCGTCTACTCCCACAGAAACAGAGATAAACAAGCCAGAAGACATGCTTGGTGGGAACGAGACCCTGTTGCCTTTGGAAACATGCCTTGAGCCCACTCACCCAACAAGACCATCTTCGAGTATTTCAACCTTTGACATCACAGCCATTGCATCACCTAGTGTCCAACGTATGCCCTTGTATGCTGCAACCAACAAACCTGTCCAAACCGCAGATATCATGTCATCTATACCTGTATTGCGCCCAGACAATGAACCAATCAAACCCCAAGAGGCGGCAAAAAGTATAGAAAAAGATGCCGAGCCAGAGCCTCTATCCACAGAGGGTTTGGGCAAGAAGATGCTCCAGGTCCAGGTGGAAACCACAAAGTTTGGGAAACAAGATCTAACACTATATGAGGTAAGAAGAACAAAATATCAAGTTTGATATTAATTTGGTCCTATAGAATCGAGATCCAGCTCTTGACGTCAAAAAGTTTTGTGAAAAATATGAAATGAGCGACCATGTTGACAAGATCCTTGACACGGTTCTAGATTCTTATATAAAAAAGAAAACCAAACTAATCCTTGGAAAGAAGAAGAGGCCCAAGACCACATCATCATGAATAACCCAACAATTGTGTAAATTATTAAAAACAAAATAGCAAAATACAAAATAAAGCAACTACTAATCGACCTTGAGCAGCAAAAAGAAGAAGAATAAAAACAAAAACAAAGAAGCTCGAGCATAAACTCCAGAGATGGGTAGCATTCCAGCCATGAGTCCATGTTTGTTTAATAAATAAATAAGAAGGGGGGTAGTTAAAGAGCTCTTGAAGAATGCACGATAAAAGGACAGAAACTATATACACTTTTATTGTCATTATTAAAAAAAAGTATTCTTGTCGATGATTTTATAAACATTAATGGTTATATACTCATTAAATTTTTTTATTCCTCTTGTACAGACAGTAAACTATTGATTACATTGTTTTCCCATTGTCAGCTATTCTTATTAAAGTGATTATCAAAGACTGGTCACTTTATTTCTTAATAATGAATGAATGAATAAAATGAAATGATATTCCAAGTGTAATTGACAATCATGGGCCATGATTCTTTGAGTATTGGCCAAAATGTTGTATTCTTTTGCACTATATGAATAATAGTCTGTCTTTAGTAAAGATTGATGGTGATAAATATGCTCAAGACAATAAATACCAAAAAAAACACTATAGATACTTTTTGGTCAATATGATACTTCTTTACAACTCTTGATGGCCATATCATCAAGGCCCAACGTGCCATGTGCGCTGAGATTTTGTGGTTGCCTAGGGGAGCGGAGATAAACTATATTTTTGAACTTTTTTGACAGAGAAAGGAACAAGTGCGAGAGGTTAATTCAATACCCGACGGCCCGACAAGCCAGAACAAATAGCATCCACCATGGCAACAGATAGACGCCCTCTTTTTCCACTAGTAGGTCAGTGAACGGGAATGATTTTTTGAATGGATGGATAGATACCTAGACAGATGGATGGGAATGTGTATGGATAGATGTGCTAACCTATCGCTTTTTCGATCTTATTTCATATGTGCTTGCCTTCATCTTCATTCATCAACTCAGACAGTAACTAGAAATGGGTCGTGTTATTCGTGCTCAAAGAAAGGGTGCCGGAAGTATCTTCAAGGCCCACACCGTCGGTCGCAAGGGCGCCGCCAAGTTGAGAGTCTTCGACTTTGCTGAGCGTCACGGCTACATCCGTGGTATCATCAAGGAGATCGTCCACGACCCCGGAAGAGGTGCCCCTCTTGCCAAGGTAAAGAATGATAAATAACTTGTTGGGCAAAGATCAACATGTCTCATGCGGATCACAACCAGGTTGCTTTCCGTGACCCCTACAAGTACAAGCTCAGAACCGAGACCTTCATTGCCACCGAAGGCATGTACACCGGTCAGTTCATCTACTGCGGTAAGAAGGCCACCCTCAACGTCGGTAACGTCCTTCCCCTTGCCTCCGTCCCCGAAGGTACCATCGTCTGCAACGTCGAGGAGAAGGTTGGTGACCGTGGAGCTCTTGCCCGTACCTCTGGTAACTACGTGACCGTCATTGGCCACGGTGATGACGGTAAGACCCGCATCAGACTTCCCTCTGGTTCCAAGAAGATCGTCCCCTCCACCTCCCGTGCCGCTATCGGTATCGTTGCCGGTGGTGGACGTATCGACAAGCCCCTCTTGAAGGCCGGTCGTGCTTACCACAAGTACAGAGTCAAGCGTAACAGCTGGCCCAAGACCCGTGGTGTTGCCATGAACCCCGTTGACCATCCCCACGGTGGTGGTAACCATCAGCACATTGGTCACGCCTCTACTGTCGCTCGCGACTCCTCCGCTGGTCAGAAGGTCGGTCTTATTGCTGCCCGCCGTACTGGTCTCCTCCGCGGTACCAAGAAGATCAAGGATTAAACTACCCTTGTTGTCTTTCAATAAAAAACCCAACCAATTCTATCTACTGCAATCATTTATCCGCCCTAGTTTTATCTATTGAATAATTGGTTAAAGAGGTGCTATAAAGTGTGTGATTTAGGCAAGGTTTATTATGTTTGCACAAGTGTAAGCTACAACGACCACTGCTACCACTGCTATTAATATTACTACTACCACTACTTGTTGCCATTACTAAAAAAGAAATAATGACTGGTAAAAAATTAAAGTGTGTGACGTACTTGAAACTTTGATAGCTTGGCATGAACAGGGCAAATATAATTTTAAACAGAAAAATAAAGGGTGCGTTTGGACTCTTTGAATATTTACTCTCTTTTTGAATCATAATGGCGGACAACACTTCTGTACAATCTATTGCAACCAACACACTCTTGATCCCAGACATCCCAAAGAATTTCTTTGCATGTTCGTCTGCAATGAAGCAGATTGAAGAAAAGTTCGCGGAGTTTGGTCCAGTATCCCAGTTCATCTTGATGAAGGGATTCGGACGCATCATGGTCATCTATGAAGAAACCATGGCTGCAATCAATGCGAAACAAGCAATCGATCGAGCAATCCTTTTCTGGGAACAAGATAATGAGAATATTACAATTATTGCAATGGGTAAAGACCTTGAACCCATTTGGAATGCCAACGGTCTCGAGATCCGGATATACTTTGGACAGGTACAAGACTATGATCCAAAGATAGACAATGGTGGTGGTGGTCTTACATTTTATGATCTGAATAGCACAATCCTATAAATCCAGACCTTGCTTTGAGTAGATTACAAGTGCCTGATCTTGAGCGTAATTTCTTAATATCCCCACCTGGATCACCTTTTGAGGACTGGGAACAGACACTCGAGTCACCGCCCAATAGAGCAGTCTTGGCATCCGATCTTAGCCATGCACTTGCAGACCATAGCGATGACAATATGGAAGATCTTGAAGACTTTATCCTGGACGACTCTGATTTCTTTACAGTCCAGGAAAAGCTACCCTTGATCCAAATAGATGAAGGAAGCTCTCAGGCACTCACACCGTCAACTCCTAATTCAGCAGGCTCTCGTCGTTCAAATGGCCAGAAATTAATGGTTGTCTTGAGTGAGGATCCAGAAGGAACAGAGGAACTTCCTAGAATCACAATCCAGGACTGGGATGGAGACGAGAGTTCTTTTAAATCTGGATTGTTTGCTGGTGTGCCAAAGACACAGATGCCAAAGTTAAAGGTAGAGCCTACCGCACGACCCCCTCTTCAGACACGATAGTCTATAACAATAAGGTCCCCCTCCAGAGTAAACACTTAAAGGCTCTAGAATTCATATTGTAAGCACATATTGCTTGTTTTTAAATAGCTGGATATTCTTGAAGATCCAAAAAAACTTCTGTCCTGTCAATACTACTTTTATATCACCCATTTGTCTGCATTATTGTGTAACATGAATATATAAGATGAGTGTTGATGATAAAATATTGACTTGTTTATTTGAGGAATTGTTATTAAAGCTCAAATAAATCATATAATTTCAATAATTAATTAAATAAATAAATAAAACGCCTGTTGGGTTCATATGTCCTAGTAAATAGCCCTAAGCTCTGCTTTGGGTAATTGGTCGACTCTTTAGTACTTCTTGGGGTAGTAGACGCTACCAGAGCAGCTGGAAGCAATGGAGTCGGTAAGGACATAGTCACTGGTTCCTTTAACATAGAAGTACAACCAGATCTCACTGAGGTTTCCGCTGGAGCAAGTGATCTTGGCTGACACACCGAGAGCCTTCTCGATGGCAGAGGACATGGCAGCAACAGTGTAAGTACCACCGGGAGTAATGCCTGCATTGGAGAAGATCTTGTAGAGATCATACTCCTTGCGGAGACTCAAGACCTTGTTGAAGTATCCGTACATATCATCGTACTTGGTGTAGTCATTTCCAAAGCAGGCAGGAGCCAAGGTAGTGACACAGGTACCTATGGGATTCTGTAAGTACATTGTTCAAATATTTAGTTTTTCTTTGTTGCTTACCGTGCTTGCCCCATTCGTGAGTCCAGAAGACGTTATTGTCATCTAATCATGACATTTAGTAAATCGTTTCTTATTGAATAGAGCCAAAACAGCTTTACATACCATTGTATGATGGCCAGTAAGTGTTCATGCTGCTATAAAGAGTGGGGTTTCCAGACTCGAGAATAGTGCCAACATTGGAGTAGGTGCGGGAAGAGTCACATCCAGAGCTTCCGGTTTGGCCACCAGAGCAAGTATCAGGCCACAAACCGTGCAAAGTGAAAGCATCCGAAGGACCGTATTTTTTAACCCACTGCAAGAGAGAGAGAGTTTAGTGTGTGACATTTCAAAGAGCTTGCTTCAAAGCTATTTACCTGCTGGACAAGCAAGACAAGACCGTACTTTGGCGAACAGCAGGTGTCAACATTAGTGGTGCTGCATGACAAGGTGTTGACTACAAAACATCAATGGCGTATAAGCATACTCGCTTTGTAGACCAAAGGCTCATTGTTGATAATCTTACTAGGGCAGGAATCTCTGGCATTCAGGACAGGGCCTGCAGAGACAAGGGAGGCAGCAGCAAAGAGAAGGCTGAAAGAGAAGACGGATTTCATGATGTAGTAGAGACTTGTGGATGAGAATGAGTATTTCTTCGATAAAATGCACTTGGTTTATATAGTTATTCGACAGGTTACATTTTGTTTTCCTAGCCACCAATTGAAGCAGACAAGAGGTCATGTTTCTCTGCAAGGTTTATCTCTCTTTTTTTTGCCCTTGTTACCTCGACTCTTATCTTTTCTTGAGTAGCATAGACATCAATTATGATTATTAACATTATATTTCCAATGAATCCATTACAAAGACTGTAAAGATTCCAAATTTTAAATAAATTATAGTATAATGATCCTTGTTGTCTTTAATATGTCAAGTCTGCGTATTATTCTCATAACTGCATTCAGTCATTATCCAATTAGACATCCGGAAACTGCACATTGTCAAAATAGACGTCGAACTTCTCTGTACCAGCCTTCCAGACATTTTTTTCGAGCTAATTGTGCTAGGAAATAATGTTCAAAAAAGGAATGTGCGTGTCTTTTTAATCACATTAAGATTATACACTGTATTTTACGGCCCTTGATCTCACACACAAGGAAGCACACGTGTATAATTGGTAAAGAGTTTTGATCCTCATCCTGAATCAATTACGATAGCTAATCTATCCACACCGTTACGCAAGGAGTGAAAGGTTGAAAACAAGGTCTTACAGGTTATATGTTGTTGTTTTTAAATAGAATGGTAAGCAGACGAATATTTGGAATACTAGAAAATAAAGGTATTGAAAAGTTGTGTCTTGAATCAAATGTTATGTTATGTTATGTTATGTGGTCTATTATAAAGTTGGTTTATAAAGATAATGTCTTGATGGTCAAAGAAGAGTATGCTGCTTATAACGCAGACATACTATGTTACACTGCATTTTGAATATACGATCGTTCTGTTGCCATGTAATACAGCAGGACTAAATCTACTTTTTATAGAGGGGTATGAAGGTTTATGTGCTCCTGTTGAATTGTTTGTATGAGAGAAAAAGGTAGTGCCTTGACATTAAAAAAAAAAGAAAGAGTCATGCTCCATAAAGCAGATTAGATATTGGAAGGTATGGCTGTAAAGACACAGGTACACCCCGACAAATTCGACATAATTGGGTGTTTCTTCCTAATTTTGACAAAGATAAGCACATATATTCACATAAACCGATCGTTGACTTACAAGGAAGAGTTTGTGCACGGTTAAAATTAATTGGTTGGCGTATCGTACCGTGTTGAATTCAAAGCTAGTCTATCACTCTAAATTCTCACAAATCTCTGCTTGTACCAGATACCATAAACCCCTTTATCCGTTTCCCGGTAAAATGATTGTTACCAGGCGTTTAAAGAATATTAATCTTGACTCAAATAGATTTGCCTTTTTTGCATACATTTTTTTTTATGTTTAATTAAAACACACATCCTTCATATGCACAATAATTGATATGCCCATGTCACTATTATTATTTTATTTTATTTTACTTTGAATTATCACAAATGCTGCTATTCTTGATAATTCAATGTAGTTTAAGTAATATTGGTATAATGGTAGCTAAACTAAAACAGGCATACTATATAGTCCAAGTTTGTTTGGTCTTTATATGTATTGGTGTATTAACATATTGCAATTAAATTATTTTAATAGACCCTGATAACCATTTGACTTGGGGTTTGTTGTGAAACAATAAGATATACACGGATCCTTAATCCAAGCATCGCAATTAGTATGCTGGCTCAATTATTTGAAAGAGTATTCTGAAATCAGTGTCCAAGATGTCTATCAAAAGGGCTACATACTATTGATAATTCAGTAACAAGAAAACACTACGGAATCTTTTCTATTTGGGGCAACTCGATCCTCAAAATGTGTGATATATCTCTATTTTGAAACTACAATTTAATTGTGCTGAATATACGGTTTCAAGTGATCAAATCTATATTTGTTTGAAAATATACTAGATACAATTATAATACATTGACCCTTGTATGTAAGAGAATCTCGGATACAAAGATACATCGAGGTAACAATGAGAGCACATAATGGTACCTGTGAGTTTCCAAAAATTTGACCTCCAAGTGACAAGCCTAGAAAATCGAAATTTGAATCAAGCCACTTTGTATGGTATGTGATACAAGCTGTTTCTATTTGTCCGCGCCAACAGCAAAAAAAAAACCTTTATTCTTTAATGCTTGACATTTATTAACCAATCTACAAACAAGCTGGCTATACTAAAGGTCAGGAATACAAGGCTGTTGAACCAAGTTTGGTCAATACCATCACATATCACCCCTCAGAGTGACTAATGGAAATTTTTAGCTTACATGAAAGATTGTGCTCAAGAATATTAAGACTGGTTACAGATTAATAGTATGCCTTATCATTTGATAGAGAACATAGAGATCTTTGGATTTTGTACGATAAGGTTTAATATACACTTTAGTTGATTTCAATATTTTAACAGGGTAGGATACGTTTTTGATGAGAGTATATGTACGAAATTACAAGGTAAATAAAACATCTACCCATACATTTATACATTCACACGTACGATATGTAGAGATTACATGTGAGCTTACACCTGATTTCATGTAAAAAAAATAGTTTTGCATTTAACAGGATAACAGATCATAATCGACAACTATATCCTCAATTGATCCATCAAAGGTCTTCTTTTTTGGAATATCGGATGCAGGAATATGATAAGACATGTCCAAAGAATATGTGGCTAATCAATTGATATGATACAGATCGTAATATTGGAAATAATAGTACATTAAAGCGATTTCAAAAACTGATATTAGATTATTACCTATTGAAAACAATATGTCATACACTTGATGATAAATGGCTTGCTAAGGCTGCTTATTATCTTGTGATGTATTATAAATGCACTGTCTTGATTAAAATAATTTTTACAAAGACATACATTTGTAGGATATTGGGATCATGTATTCATCATTATCATTCAATACAACTCGATCCCAAAGTTGTTTTATTGATATTTGTCAATATATTTTAATGTGGTGCTGATACAGCTTTATAAAAGACTAACCACATAGTAAAATTTAAGTATATGGCTATAAGAAATAAAACAGTTTAAACAATACGTTTGAACCAGATTGTTCTATACATTTAATCACATTTCATATTTCCTGTTGTCTTTGAACTAGCAACATTATGTTTTTCGAATATATCTATCAAAGATAAAGCTTCTAAAATATATATATATGCAATACCCAACTGCTAAAAAAAATACGTTTAAATTATCAAGAAATAATGGAGATGGAGATTATGGGATTTACCCACTTGCTAACTCCTTACCTGATATGCCTTTCAACCCTCAATTCACTCTCTACATTCTACTAATAAAACACACACATATATATATCTGTAAAGTATATAATCTCAAACCGTCAATAGATTGACTGAATCAATCTATTATTTTCAAGAGCATGTTTTACCTATAAAAATATCCCAAGAAACTTTAGTCATATATTCAGCAAACAAGCAACGTTATAGGTCTACCTTACAAAAATTAAGTTTTTGCAAGTAACGTGACTTGGCCGCTTATAAAATCTGCACAACTAACTTTTAACCAATAAAAAAGGATTTATGTTAAAGAACGCAACTGATTGGATACCTGACCATCTGAATTTCTATATTTGTTTTGCATGTTCTTTATTTTTGACGCGAAAAGAATGAGTATATTATATTAGCGTACCGTCTACTACTGCAATGAATTCTTGCCAATATGAATCTACTGCTCATTTGAAAACATCTCACCGTGAATATCCTCTCAATCAGTCAACTCATCAAAACCAAGATTATCGTTATTGGCCAAGTTGTGGATCTCATCATCACACGCGTTCAACACATTACAATTGCCCCAACAATAGCAACAACACTTTAGCCAATCGTCATCTTAATCAAGAAAGAATAGAAATCAGTATTCCTGCCGCTGCAGACATTATACAACAATCTAAAAAACCTATTTCTGCCAATTGTCCAAGATGTCGATCAAGCACTCATTGCCGCGCAACAAATCCGGAATGTCCTTTTAATACAAGAAGAAACACAACCAATCAACCTACTACAACAGTTTCTCTTTATAAGATTGCTCGCACTATTCCTTTTGTTCCTGAAAATATTGTTGGTGAAAATATTTGTCAAACTGATGGTCCACTGTATCATCAGCATATATTTCCACGTATGGAAAGCAGACGCCCCTTTTGCAATGCGCACATGTGGATAGATGAGCGTCTTAAATCTAGCAGTATCCAAAACCCAAGATTTGGATTATGCTGCTCAAATGGAAAAATTACACTTGCACTTCCCATTGCACCCCCACAAGAGCTTTTGGATATTGTTACAAATCACGATCGTTCAAACCAGAAAGCTGAAAACTTTCACAAAAATATCAGGGCATTCAATAATGCATTTGCATTTGTCTCGATTAAGGCCAACGTTGATGAGAACCTTGCAAATGGAAGGGATGGTGTTTTTACGTTTCGCGTAAATGGTACAATGTACCATAATGTTGGCTCTCTTCAATCCCAAGATCTAACAACTGCTGGATTCTCACAAATCTATTTTTGTGACACGAATGAACAATTAGCAAGAAGAGCAACTCTGTTTTCTGGACTGGATAGCACTACAATTGAGATGATCCAAAATGTACTCAATATACATAACCTATATGCCAGAACCCTTATATCAGTAGCTGAGCAGTATCGTGAACATCCTTTTGGCACACTTCAAGTTATTATTCGGGCAGCCAGAGATATTGGACGCCGTTACGATATCCAAAGTTCACCTGAAGTTGCAGCAATGGTCATTGAGGAAAGTGTAGATGGGAATGTGTTGCCTCATGATGTAGTCATCAATGATCGTATCACTGGATTACGATCCGTTAGCTCGATGAATCCAGCGTATGTCCCACTCCATTATGTTCTCATGTTCCCTTTTGGCGATGATGGATGGCACATGAATCTTGCATGCACTCCACCAAATCCTGCAATTCATGGCAGCAGACAATCCGTCCGAGTTTCAATCCTTGTCCACTGCTGTTTCCTCTTAATGGTTCGTGATGGAACGTATCTTCACCACTATGGAAGATTATTTCAGTAGTACTTGGTGGACAACTATGTACGGATTGAGATAAGTCGGCTTCTGTATCTCAGACTCAACCAAAATGTTCTGAGAGTAGAATTGTATAAAGGCATATCGGACAATGCCGATGATCCTCGCCAGGTTGGAAGAGCAGTAATCCTTCCATCTTCGTTAACTGGAGGGCCAAGATATATGAAGCAAATGCTGCAAGATGGATTGGTACTTATAAGGACCCGTGGAGTACCAACTCTCTTCATCACGTTTACCTGTAGCCCACAGTGGCCAGAAATTGTCAGAGAGCTTCATGGACAAAAGGCCCAAGATCGTCCAGAACTTTGTGTCCGTGTGTTCAATATGAAAATAAAAGAATTTATCAAGCATATTACGAATAGCAAATGTTTTGGTGTAGTCTCATCATATATAGTGACCATTGAGTTTCAGAAGAGAGGTTTGCCCCCATACGAATATGCTCTTCATTCTTGAAAAAGATGAGCTGCCACAGACCACATAAGAGTTTGATGATTTTGTTTTTGTCGAGTTACCAAACTCCCGTGAAAATCCACAGTTGTCAGCTCAATGATTCATGATTCATGATTAATGTGAAAGATCATGCCAAAATGCAATATGGATGAAAGATGGTCAAGCACAAAAGGCTATCCAAAACCTTTTGTAAAGGAGACTACCATGCCTTTCACCATGGAATCTTTGTTGGCACCAACCAGCATGTAGTGTCCTACAACCCCCATATCTCTCTCACAAGTATACAGTGGATATTAATGTCGAGATATGTTCAACTACTCGCGTTATAAAATACCTTTGCAAGTAAATCACCAAAGGATCTGACCGAGCTCAACTGAAGATTAGAGATGAAAATGCATCGATCATTCCAAATGAGCGAATCCTACCTTTGGCAATTGATGAAATGGCAGAGTATCAGAATACAAGGTATATTGGTCCATGTGAAGCAACATACCGCATCTTCTCTATACAAATTCATATTCACTTTCTCATGGTATAAAGGTTGAACATTCACTTTCCTAGCAAACAATTGGTCAACTTCCGTGAATACATGAGTGCTGAACAGCTTCAGTTGCCAAGAGACACAGTTTTGCAGGGAACACTGTTGTTGGCTTTCTTTGAATTTTGTCTACAAGACCAAAATGCCTGCCAATATGCATATCCCGAAATCCCAAAACACTACACATGTAGTCCTGATACCAAAACATGGAGGCAAAGATCACGACCACCATTCAAGGATGTAGTGGCATGGATATATACAGCAAGCCCAGCTAATATGGAATTGTTTTTTGTCCAAGACTTCTCTTACTCAAAATTCCTGTACCAAATAGCTTTGAGTATATCAAAAGAGCGAACGATGTTCAATGTAAGACATTTAAAGATGCTGATCTTGCAAATGACAATGAACGGAACTTATGCCTCTCTGAAGCTGGCCACATGGCTTCTTCTGCTGTCACAATAAGAGCTCTACTCTCTGGGAAAAACATAAAGATAGAATGTCTGACGATCACTTCTTTGGAATCCGCCGTTCTTTTCCAAATGTTGAAGATACAATCAGTGAAGAACAAGAGCAGGATGTTTTCAAGAGAGCTCTTGATGATATCCAGACACAATTACAAGTAACAGGGAATAATCTGTCTGAAGCCAAGATCAGACATTGTGTCATGTTGGGATTTACCTTGGTCAGCCAGTCTTCCATGGATAGCTATATGTTGCTTTACAAGAGCTACGAATCCAACAACAAATGTTCATGTTGCGATCACGGACATTTCTGAGCATACTCCAAACATTGTATACAAAGAAGCACTGATCAATTGACTATTATATATATATATATCCATTTAAATAAATCTTTATAAATGAGGTATATTGGTCTATTAGTATCTTCAAGGGAAATAATAATATTGTCAGATAAAATATCCCACCTTTTATAATAATACAAGTATATACTAATCACTATATAAATGAGAATAATCATTGTATTCCGTGAATTCTGTTTTCGTCTTTAGGAGAAAAACATGAATCTTGACTCATCCTAAATGACATGAACCCATCTCTAATTAGCTTTATTGGAGTAATTACCAAATGCTAATTACCTTTTTCCCGTGTACTTTTAATAACTGTGATTTTTATACAGCTAAACAAAAATGCATGACGATTCTACGAGTAGTTATTTGAATTGTAGATTTGGAGATCGAATGACCAATTGTGTTTGACACAAAGGCTGGAATACCAAGTGTTATACGACTATTCTTCGTTCCATTGATTAAATGGTGTCTCAATCACTGCTATTATTGGTAAGAGTTTGTACTCATTTATTTAAACATGTCTTTACCATCACCGAATATTAGCCAAATAACCACATTTATATATAGTAGATTATATATATATATATATATATTGCAGCCTATCTGGTCTATAAGAAACATTTATGTCTCTATTTTACAAATTTATTAAAGGCAATAGAAAGGTTATAGCCATCAGTATATAATACATATCAATCATCTATTATATACACCTATTTTTTTCTTTAGATCTTGGAGTTGCTTTGAAGAGCACCGCCGTCAACGACAATAACACTTCCGCAGGTATACTGGCCGGCTCTTGATGCAAGATAGATACAGGTGCCTAATTATTCCATGTAAGCTTCTTCTTCTTCTTCTTTTACCCCGTCCACTTTAATTTACCTGCAACATCTTCGGGTGTACCAACACGACCAACAGGGACCTTTGCAACGATTTCATCACCAAATTCTCTAAGAGTAGCAGCCATCATCTTGGAAGGGAATGATCCAGGAGCAACAGCATTTACAAGGATATGTTCTTTTCCCAAGGTACTTGCCAAATGACGAGTCAAATGGTGGACAGCGGCCTTGGATGAAGAGTATGCATATGTCTCCATGCCAGGAACCTTATGAATATATAAATGTCAAAGTTTAATAAAAAATGCTTCTTTTCCTTAATCATATACTTACACTTTCACCATTGATAGAACCAATATTGATCACACTTGATGGGCTATCGGCCGAGGCATTTGCTCTCAAGAGAGGAAGGCATCTACAACAAAGAAAATATATATATATATATATATATACAATTTATCGTATTAGCCTTGGGTATTTCCTCTCTGGATTCTAGACATACGCCTGAGTCAAGGTGAAGATACGTGTAACATTGAGATTCATGATCTTTTGGAAAGCTGAATCAGGGTAGGTATCAATTGGAGCACCCCAGGTAGCACCAGCATTGTTGACGAGGACATCAAGATCTGGAACAAATCAAGATAATAAGCAACCAAAAGTATAATTATGTACTGTTCTATAGATATTTACGAGTTTCACGTTTGGTCAGTTCAGCAACAAGGCCCTGGAGATCATCAAGATTCTGAAGATCACCGGGCAATGAGATGCATTCACCAGGACCAAGGGCAGTCAATTTGGCCGCAACCTGGATAATATTGATGAGCTTTTGCTTATTATCGTCGAGGGCTTACTTCATCACAAGCTTTAGAAGAACGGCTGCTAATGTAGACACGAGCACCACCCTGAACGAATCCCTTTGAATGGTACAAGAGAATGTTAGAATGACTACATTGATGGCATTCCCATAACTTACAGTGGCGATCATCTCTCCAATACCTCGGGATCCACCTGTAACAAGGACAACCTTGTCTTTTACGCTGAAAAGAGATTCAATGTTCATGATACGGTATAGAATATATATATATATATATATATAAAGGTACTAAAGTGTGGAGAATAACTATTTGAGCAATTCCATCCTTTTAAACTCTGCAATTCCCAGCAAACTGCTGTGTAGAATTTGAGATGACTAATGACCTTTGTATGTGAGTTTTCCAAAATTCTGACATATAAATATATCTACTATTCTCAGTACCCCTTAGGGAAGATGGTTGGGTTGGTAAATGTTGTCTTTTTAAAGGTGTTTGTTATCAGGTTAAAGGATCGAGATTTTCTGTTTTGAAATGTACAATTCCAGAAAATATCTGGTAAGTCAAGGCTGGTTATAAAAGTCTTTAGATCAAGAGGGTAGCAAACACACACACACACAAGCGTAAATAAATCAATTATTTGTGTCGATTCTTTGCACACAAGTTCATAAAAGGCTTATTATTCTATATATTCAGCATTTTCCTTCACTTGTCTCTTTATTGTCTTTTATGTGCAAATGTACAATTATTATTTTTTTGGTATATTTCATAGTTTCTTAATACCGTGTGCAAACACCTATATACACATTTACCGTCTCTTCATTCCACGTTTCTTTGCAGCTTCTAACGCTCTGTCTACTGCAGTCATTACTGGCATAAGAGTCTACAAAACAGTTTAATAGTCTATAGAATACAAACACTCTTATCTCATACCTGTTTACACCGATTTACGTCGCCCTGGTAGCTATTAACTACAGTCAACACCTCTTTAAGTTTATCCTGTTGCTTCCTTAAACTTTCGACCATGCGCACATTCTTCTCTGGGCGGTAGGGATCAAACGAGGACCAAAAATGTCGCAAGATTTCATTAGTTGCCGAGTGATAGCTTTGAATCTTTTGCTGAACAAGAGGCGGCAACTTGGCATCTAAGTTTATTAAAATATTAAATATCCAAACCCATGTCTTTCGGATCCTTAAACTCACCTGTTACAGATGATCGTAAATCGTGGCGAGCCTTTCGTTTGATGGTTATTGTCAAATCATGGCATACCTTGTCAGCTACTTTTGGCTTCATAACGTGCTAAACATAATGATAATAATAATAATAAAAAGGTGTCAATGGGGGTCATTTAATGCCAAATATACTACTATACGATTTACCTTTGTCATCTCAGGTTGCCAGTCTTGGAAATGAGTTTTGAAACTATTTAATAATCGATCTCCTTCCTTAAGGACAGCATGTCGTTCATATTAGGCGGTCAACAATGAATCCTCTGTATTCTTCATCTCACTTACCTCTTCGTGTAATTTTATATTATTTTGGCCACCACTTTGACTCTCAAAGTAACGACGGGTGTCTTGGATATCAAGGATGATTTTCTCTGGAGGTGGCTCGTCTGTCAGGTCAGATATTATGATCTCTTTTTCGATATCATCCTATAAACGCCCCCCTTTTTTTAGCAAACCAGCTTTCCAGAATACCATCTTACATCGACTGATTTTTGGTCATTCTTTGGTTTCCTGTTGATTTGCATTAGAATCAATGTCTGCAATCTGCAATCTACTATCTATTCTTTACATTGAAGAAATCTCGAGGACACGCATAGAGTGTCTGTTGAATCGTCTGATCAATGAGAGGACCTGCAGGTTTTCTCCAGGCTTCATTGCAAAATCTGGAGCATTTCCACACTACCAATACACATTAGCACCATGATTACAGTCATTTGAATTCAAGCCCTACTTCACCGTGGTCCTCCTCTGTGGCAGTCAAATCAATTACTCTCTTGATCTTATCCAATATCTCTGGTGCCTTTGAGTTTTCTATATTCCATATTTAAACGTCAGAATGGAATTATACACACACATCTTGACCTGGGTTTACCATCATCTTCTTCCTGAAGGCATCGATCAAAAATATCATCATAAGGCGTCAATTGAGAACGACCTCCTGTCCGTGAGCGATGGAAGAATTCTGAGGCCAAGAACCTTTTCCAAAACTGTTGCTCGGATAGCTAAAAGAAAGAATAAATAAATAAATCTCATTTAACTCTAGACAGTTTTGTAATATGAAAATAGAGCTTACTTTGTCCGGCACATTTGTATCATAGGCACGCTTAACTATTCACATATCCACAAAACACATACATAAAATGATGTACGTTGAATTTACAGTTGGATCGAAATATAAAAAGCAAACACCCTTCTAATTGACGCAATTGGAGGCTTACCAGAGGGAAACTCTGTAAAGATGTTGTGAATGATCTGGCTCGTCAAGGTATACTTGACATCCGACCCTTCCTGTTGACCAGGCTTAAGTTCGACCATCTTTGATGACTTTCCTTTCTGTCGTCCCTCACGAGAGATTGCATCTTTTTTCAGTTTCTGGCGAATTCGTTTTACATATGGACTCGACCAGAACTCTTCCTCAGATACGCTTTTTCCTGTAACAACCAATTCCATATGCAACATGTGAAGTTCTCGACTAGTTGACAGCAACTGTCTTCTGGCCATGAATTCTTCGTGTCGCCATGCATTTGTAGATCCAGAAGGAGGAGGTAAAGGTGCGGGTGTTGGTGTAGGTAATGTAGGTAGAGGAGAAGCTATGGATTGATTTGAGTGAGGTGTGCCAGTGTCGTTTGACGTGTGTGCAACAGTTGTTGCGGTTGAAGAGGTTGTGGCGGGTGGAGTAAATGATGCAGGCGAAGGAGCAGATGAAGAGACTGATGATATCTGCACAGGTGTATTGGTGGCCATTAAGCCCCTGGCGCGTGCCAAAAGTTCTGTTACTTGAGACTTGATAGCCTCTCGTTCTGTCAAGGCTTTGGGCGAGATGAAGTGAAATGTGTAATCTTTAGGTGTTGGGGCTGTTGCTGTTATCTTGAGAAGGACTTTTGCAGATGACTCGGGTGTCTGTGCCAAAGCTATTGACAATAATATTATAGTAGGTTTGGTGAGTAGACGTTAAGCAGCAAGTGAATATCACTGAAAGACACCCACATCCAATCTCATTATAATGTATCGATGGATTCAATTGAGGCAAGCCTTGTTGCTGCCAGGCTACTCGCCGAGGGGTAACAAACAATGTTCCTTCATTTTTCTTGTAACGGACAGGTGCTCGAAGGAGTAGTTGCTCATTAGGCTCCCACATGGCTGAGTGAAGGGTTGCTAAAGGGGCAAGGTCAACTTCTTCTTGTTCCTTCTTCGTTGTCGTGACTACTATACTGTGTTTTCACGAATTATTCGCGAACTATGAATAACTTTTTTCGCAAGTCGGTGAATAACTTTTCGCATGCATAGACCAATCACATTCTCTCATAGCATATATTATTTGCAAGTAATCTCGCATATAATTATATTGCTGCTATTCCAAGAGATTGATTATTATTATTGTTATCATTTTTTTTCAAAAGGATTCAATTTTATACTTATAAAGCATAGAGTCTTTACTCTTGTTCTTTGTTGTGTGTACAATGGATTGGTTTGTAGTAGTATGCAGAACGATTCAAAGGTAAAATCTATAATTTCTGGCAAATCTTTGGTTGTAAATGATGATCGGTCAAGTCAATAAACTATTTTGTGATAAAGGCATGGATATTTCTGTTAAAAAAAATAGAGATATTTGGAATATTTTCCTTTTCTCTTGTTCAAATATGTTTACGATATAAAAGAGTATAATAAGCTGAATATTCTCAAAGGTTAATTAGAGAGCTTTCCACCAAAGAAAACCCTGCCAACTAAAAGATCTAAAAGTGGTCTAATATATGCTATAGAGGATATTGAAACAATCTATTGTCACTTGGAAAAAATTAATAATCAAACAAGATAAATTGCTATATATACATCTCTTTTCCCTTTTTTAAAAGTAGCAACCATCAGTGGTTTCCTCGTATCTGTGCCTATAGAATCTGATTTATTAATCAATGCTGTTGCATAAGACAATAAAAACCAAGTATCCAAAGTATAAATGTCATTGGCACAGGTTCTTTTAAGAGGGCCCCAGGTTCCCTGGAAATATATGGGTAGAAATTTACTAGAATCTTGCAATCTTGCAATCTTGCTTCTACCTTTGCAATCTGGAGAATAATGTGCCTTTATATTCCTTGGCACCGGTACTTTTTGCTCTCACAAAATGACCATATTCTTACGAGTTCTCAATAGGGCTAATATTTGGGCTATTTGCAACTTTTTCTTTTTTCTTTCTTTTCTTTCTGAGAAGCATGGTATTGGTGGCATAACAATCTCTAGATAATGTGAACAGTGGACAATTTGCTTAATAGGCTGCCAACACTAAAGGTACCCCAGGTTGATTTTTATGCTGGACCATCGCTGTTTGCTGCGCCTCAATATTGTAAAATGGCAGTCAACACTTTTAAAATCTTCAATTTCTTTTATTTTTGAAAAGGCGATTCTGGAGGGATAACAAATTTTATTCGTTTTCTCTCTCAAAAAGCATTTGGACTCCTTCCTTCCTTCTTCTTATTGGACCGCTATTACCTTGCAGGAACCAGACCGAAAACGATAAAGAATATTAAGAAAAAAGGGCAACATGGACTCTAGTTCAGCAAAAACAACTGTCAGTAGCCAAACCAATTTTTTCCTCTATATTGTCCAAGAATACATACTCAATAGTTGAAAAGCAATAATAAAAAAAAATGATGACTCAAACTGTTTTCTTTTCCTTATAATTTCATGATACACTCCATTTAGCCCATCTTGAATCCATCCCCAAAGATTCCAGCCTCTCCCAATATTGGGCAGCCAATGAGTGCTTCCTATGAGCATCGCTGGCTATCGAATGACGATAGAAAACCTCAGTCTGTCTCTAGTCTCAGAAAGAGTCACTTGTCAGAAGATTCTGGTACAACTACTTCCACAGCTACCAAGGGTCAGAAACCAAATGAGAAAGAAAAGGCCACTAAAGAGCAGCAAAAGCAACATGGAAGAAGAGAGAGCAAGACCCAGATCGATACAAATCCTAGCCGTAAGTCACAAAAGGATATGACCAAGGCCGAACGACGCGCCCTTCAGGAACAACAGAGAGCTGAAAAGCAAAGTAGACTTGTTTCGGGTGGTTCAAAGTCAGCAGGAAAGCAGCCAGAAGACAGCCATAGAAAGTCAGTTGGAAATTCTGGTGGCAGCACCGCTAACAATGCCAGCACCACCAACAGCAATGTTGTTCCTTTGGCTGGTGGATCTGCTGTGCCCTCTGTGCCCTTGGCTGGAAAGGCAGATGAAAAACAGGTCAAGAAGCCCCATGCGGCCAAGCATTCCCAGAACCAAGTTCCTTGGCTGATGCATCTCGACGTCCCAAAGAAGCCCGATATGTCCAGCAAAGAGCTTCATCCTGCGGTTATTACCCTCGGCCTTTATTTCTCAGAGTTCAAGATTGTGGGCTCAAATGCAAGATGTGTGGCCATGCTAAAGACATTCGCAAAGGTAAAAAATGAAAAAAATGAAACTGGTAGCCATAGTAACCTTTATTTAAAAAGGTCATTGAGGATCATCGTCCACCCGCAGATGCTTCGTTTTCTAGAAACATCCAGAAGCACCTTGATCCAAACATTGCCTATCTCTTGGCCAATCGACCCATGTCTCTTAGTATGAGAGAATGTATCCGTTGGTTAAAAAAGGAAATGTCTGATATCGTCGAGCATGATCCTCCACTGTCTGATGAAGAAGTATAAAGATATCATCTGTGTCTCATTAGGGTATTGACATTAGCATCACAAATAGTCTCGTGCGCGTCTGATCCAACATATCGAGGACTTTATTCGTGACAGAATCACACTTGCCGACCAATTGATTGTCCAGTATGGTCTTCAAAAGATCAATGATGGAGATGTGATCTTGACCTATGGAAAATCCTCGGTTGTTGAAGCCTTGTTGCTCGAGACAAAGAAAAAGGGTATCGAATTCAAGGTTATTGTGGTCGACAGTCGTCCTCTGTTTGAAGGTAGATATGATCACCAAAGGATTTCTTGGTCAGTGTTGCTTATATGTCAAAGGCAAACACCTCTTGAAGCGCCTTTCTACTGCTGGAATCGACTGTACCTATTATCTATTGTCGAGTATATACGTTGCTCTTAAATCAGTGACAAAGGTAGTCATGGGTGCACATGCCCTGTTAAACAATGGTGCTGTATATTCGCGTATCGGTAGCGCAATGGTTGCGATGGCTGCCAGTGATTTACAGATTCCTGTCATGATTTGCTGCGAAACCTACAAGTTTGTCAACCGTACTCAAGTAGATTCGCTTGTTATGAATGAATTGGGTGAGTTTCTTAAAAGCTTTATTTTCGTTTCCTGGGCGACGTGATTAATGAATGATTTGTTGCTATAGGTAACCCTGATGCTCTTGTGAATACAAAGTCTATTTCGAATGCAAACCATCAGGGCCACCCTTCTTCTGAGCAGTCTGCCTTGGTCAATTGGAGAGATCAACATAACCTCAGACTATTGAACATGCTGTACGATGTGACTCCCTCAAAATACATCACCTTGGTAGTAACTGAAGTCGGATTGATTCCATGCACCTCTGCACCTGTGGTAAGATTAAATGGTTAAAAATCGTTATTTCTCTATATTTACATACCTTTTGATTGATAATATAGATCTGGCGTGAATACAAGTAAGTTAATCCCAAGAAAGCCAGTGTATAAAGACTGTAAATAACCATCAACTGTATTTTTTTTTCTAGTGAGGAGTTTGGTAATAGAGCAGGAGCCAAATAAAAACAAACAAACAAAGTAGTATTTATAAAAGTTCAATTTCATTAAAGAGCAACCTTTTTATGTACACTTTTATTGCAGTCAATTAATTACATGGCACTACTGTCAAAATACACTCTGAACACAAATACAAAAGATAACCACTTTATGAAAAAAAAACAATCATGGAGAACGTGTTTATTGGTGTCTTTTGCACATGTTTTTATTCACCATCTTTATATTCTCTTTCTAGTACATTTTTTACTCCCATTCATCATCTTCATCCTCATCATCACTCTGCATAGCAGTCTGTCTTTGCTTCAATACAGCAGCTAGACTTGATGCAAGATCGCCACCTGCACCAGCTGCAACACCAGCTCCAACAGCAGCACCAACAGCAGCTCCAGTAGCCATCGATGCACCATTAGATGACGAACTTGATGGGGATTCTGTATCAGCCTTGTTCAAATGTCCAGTCTTCTTGAGTGTTCCAAATCCACCAGTGGCACGGATTGATTCCATAAGGTTGCTGCGGACATCTGGTCGAACTGCAGATGTAGGTGGTAATGGAACACCTCCGCCTCCCATGGATGATGGTGGTGGAGGTGGTGGAGGTGGAGGTGGGGGTGGTGCCATTGTAGCTGCAGGAGGTTGTGGTGGTGGTGGAGGAGGAGGTGGGGGTGGGGGTGGTGCCATCATTGAAGGAGGAGGAGGAGGGGCCATTGGAGGTGGTACTGGAACTTGGCGTCCTCCACGGTTAGGAAGGGTTGGTGGTGGAGGTGGTGGAGCCACTGGCGCTGTACGAGATGGTAATACTGGTGGCGGTGGAGGGACATGACTTCTACCCGGAGGAGGAGGTGGTGGTGGTGCAGTACCATTAGATCTTCTTGGAGGAGGAGGTGGTGGTGGTTGTCTGCGACCTATTATCTCGGTGTAAATCCTTGTGAACTACTCAAAAGATGCTTTAGCTACTTACTGGTAGGTGGTGGAGGAGGAGGAGGTGCCGACTTTTTTGCCGATGGTGGCGATGGTGGCTTTGATCCTGTTGAATTATGGGTCGGTTGCGGTGGTGGCAAAAATGATGGTGTAGATTCATGCTGTTGCAAGAAGCCTTGAATGAAATCTTCGTTTTGGGCAATCTCTTCTGGTGTGATTCCGAGTTCTTTTAGCTGGTCAAATATAGCGCTCTTTTCTGGATCGTTGTTCTGTACTCGGAAGCCTTTTCCTGGTGTGTATCCGATATGACCCACATGCCTATTAGCCCACAAAAAATATACAAGTAGTTGTCAACATAACATCCCACTTGCTATACAACAATCGTCATGTTATTTCCTTACCGGAAATCTGCAGGCATCCCAATCTGATTCTTGTCTACTTTGGTCTTCTTTTGTGTTTTCCCAAAGAGCGCAGCCTTTGAGTGTGTATCATCTGCATTGTACGATAAGTATCAATGTCTTTAATAACATCCGTCTATCCCATACCCTTGAGTTTAACCGTATTACGATTAATTAACTTCTTGTAGAATGTCTCGGCTTCATCTTCGTCCACAAATTCCAAACCAGCAAGACAATCCTGCGACAAGGTATTATTACTATAAACACCCCCATCAAATTATAGCCCAATTATACTTACGTCTGTCTCAAATGTATGGAAGAACGGTCTATCCTTGACGTACTCAAAGTCTTCATAGAGTTCTTGTTCCCATCGAACCCCCGTATTATTCTACAACACATGTTTAAAACCCAACACGTCTTTACGAGATGACAATTTACCTCTACGTCAATTAAGCGAATGAAATAAGAATTGTTCTTTTTTTGATCTTTGCAGAATGTCGCTGCTCCCCAGAGACCAGTGTAGGTCCATTTGTTAGGGTCTGGACTGGCAATATAGAGACGAGCAACTGCTGCCATCAAGATTTTCTATAGAGTCCATTGGTCTCATGAGTCCACAAGTAGCATTCCACAAATAACACTAATACTAATAATAAAACAAAACCTTACAGAAGTTGGAAGTGCTTTGCGGACGACATTTTTGTCTTGCGCACTAGGTAATGTAGCGGATGGCATTAAGAGAGAACAAAGAAGAGTTTAAGCGTGCCAAGCGGATACATGCCTTTTTCTATTCTCGGTAAACCGTCACATGTAGCACGCCAAGTCATTTTGGCTCTAGCTCGTTTTCTATTCTTGAAAAATAAGGGAAGCTTCCAGGCACTTTTTCTTTATTTATTTATTTATATACTCTAATAGGCCCTTTATAGCAACAGGGTGTATTGTCCATTGATTGACATGTTTCCTGGTAATGGCATGCCTTGGCTCCAAGAAGACAGAAATACATATTTACCGGGCATTACATGTTTCAATTGTCTCAAACATCACAATCTTATCCTGAAATCAATTGAGTATTCATGTCTTAAAAGCATAGCACAATTGCCAAGAGGTTTATAAAAAGAGGCGTGTGAAAGTGCCAAGAAGAAGAATGATACCTTTTAGACATTGAATAATGAAAATGGATATTCTAAATGGAATATAATATTAAAGGAGTTGAATTGGAATATTCACTCAGCCTTTTGTATTATTATTATTATTATTTAAAAAAAAGAAAAATGCAGCCGAATCAATAAGCTTTATAAAAGTAACCTTTTGGGTGTCCAGAGTGCTGTTTTGATAATTAGAGGCAGATATATTCCTTTCAAATATCAATTTATAAAGTGAAATGATATTATTTAGAGTTAATGTGCCTTGAGGCTGGGCTTTTGTTATGTCTATCAAGAAAGGGTGATGGCTACTCCTCATTTCATCATTGATATATCATACAAGCCCATTCTCCAATAGCTGTGCAACATTCGAATGATACTACACCAAGATATCAGCTTGTGTGCCTTGACTAGCTGTTTTATCTTGGTAGCGTGCTCTGGGGTTAAGCATCACTTTGTACTCTTTGGGATTAAAGGCTATCTCTGAACCCACAAGAGTATTGAGATCGATTGTTTCTGGATTTCCATCTGCTCCAGTCGGTGGCACTATACTGCAGCTTGCGAGAAAACGGACACATACGGTAAATGTTTCGACTTCAGACTACATTATAATGCATGTTAATTTTAAGTTGCGTACTAAGCTCAGCCTAATTCATGGCATTTACCAGGTAAATACCAGGACAGATACGCCTAGTTTTTTTATAAGCATTGAAAAAAGTACAAATGTTACCCAAGCCATTCAGTAGTCAACTTGTATACTCACCTTCCCCACCCAAACATATATATGTCTCGCTTGTCAATGTTGCCATTAGAAGATGCACTCCAGGTTCTTGTATTCCCAAGGAATCTTTCGGGCATAAACTTGTGTGGATCCTCGTATACATCTGAATTCATATGCATAGCGTACATACTCGTTACAATCAATGTATCCTTGGGAATATAGTATTCGCCAACCTCGACTATATATTTATTGTAAGCATCAGATTGAGAGTATTTCACAGCCAACTTACCATCCTCAGTTGCAAGATGAGGAACCCCAAAGTTACTGACACATCTAAAGCGAATACTCTCTCGGAGAGCAGCCCCAGTATAAGGAAGTTCTGATCTATCCGAGAAGGAAGGAATTCGGCCATGCTTTGTGATAAACATATCGATTTCTAAGCATATCTTCTTTTGAACATCTTGGTATTTCGCCAGTATTGCAATTAGCCACAACAATAGAGAGGATGTAGTGTCTCCACCACCGATAATAAAATCCGCTATTTTGGAAAATCAATACAAATCAATCCAACCACTTTTATATATTTATATATTTATATATTTATATATATTATACCACCAAGCTTTCACTTACTCGACATCACAATTATATCGGTATCATTCAAATCATTGGCTTCTTTGAGCGAGTGAGCATGCTTCACCAAACAATCTGTGTCTCTGGATACTGCTTCGTCCAATAGTCTTTGTACAAAGCTATCTCGAAGATCAATAATCGCCTTCATTTTTCTGTTCGTATTTGTCAGTCGAGTAATCCAAGAAAGATGAGGCAAAAACACTGGAAGATTGCCTCCAGTGCCAGAATAGTTCATTACACCTCGTGAAATATGGAGAATCTTTTTAAGGACAGGATCATCAATAGACTTTACATCTATTCCAAAAATCGATTTGATTATAAACCCAAAGGAGATTAACTCTAGGTAGGGCAGTGGATATACAGCGCCGTGTTTTTGTATCTCTTCTCTCATTAACCCGAGTGTATAATCAATGGACTTCTCGAGGTCATCTGTGACTCGGTTCACGCCTTGTGGAGAAAGCTTTGTCATGGCTTTTTGCATTTTTTTTTTCAAGAAATGTCAATTTTATGTACATTGGGGTTTTTTGTGTAGACTCACCAATAGTTCGCAATATCTTCCACTTCTTTCTGGACTTATTGAATGCGACCCCACTTGTATGCTAAGAATAAGTTTTGTGCCTAGACATCTAAAATATGACCTACCTCCCATTTGCACAGTACATATCATATGCAAAGGGATGAGAATGCCTATCAGATGTAACAGCCCCCCTTTTGACGAGCAATTCATGGGCAAGTCGGGGATCATTTATGAAAACCCAGTGCGAAACACCCATATTAAGGCGCAAGATTGGACCTAATCTCAAGTGTTAGTAGTATGGTTAATAATACGCCGTCCAAGATGATTTACCATGGGCTTCGTGCCATTTATGAAATTGTAAACCAGGCATATCTCCCAGAGAGAACATGTGCCCTTTTTTTGTATTTGAGAATAAAGAGAGAGAGTGTGTGTGTATGTTTTAGTATATATACATATATCTTTCAAAAGATTGATTCTTGTCGGGTTTATTCACCAAAGTACGGATATTTCTCCAAAGGAGAAGGGATATCTGTGTACCCTTTACGATTCCAAGCGTCTGTGTCTTTTCTCTTTTTCAAAAATGCAGAATAGAGACTAGAGGCAAGCTTCACAACCGCAAGTACCGTAATTGCTCCAGATATCGTAAGACCATACTTTGTCTCAAATATGCGTCGTGGTAATAATTTCTCCATGTAAATATTGATGGCAGAAATTGTTAAAGAGATGATTTAGGTGTATTTATATGTTGTATGCTTTTAAAACGCTTCACAGGCTTGGCCTTCCCCCCCTGAAGATTATATTTAAGCTTTTTTTTTACTCTAAAATAACAGTCTTTGCATTGCAGATATATTTGATCTGTTTGCAAATTAAGATGAAGATTGAAGCAAGAATAAAGCCAAGATACAAATATATAATTATGGTACACTTATTCGGAACAGTTCTAGAATACTTGTTTTTGAGATTTCTGAATATATGGGGTATGTTTACCAGGACTTACCTACATTGATTGCCAAAATAAATTGCTAATGCAAGTCAAACTATAGAGTATACATTCCAAGTGCTAAACTATTGAGTGTGTATGTAATTGCAAGTGTATCAGAAAATGTATGAAGAACAGGTGATGAAACCACTTGAGAGATAGAGTACATCAATGTTCAATTGGTTTTCCAAGCTCACAAAAGTTATGAGAGAGTTAAAGCCAGGTTGGTCTTGTTTTTTTTTTTTTTGGATTATTTGTAATGAGTATAAAAGGCACTCTGAAAGCACTAGACTTTGTTCAATGGTAATATAATAAGATAGATAAACGGTTGCTCGTAAACAGCAGTCCAGAATATCTTAAAGTTCAATATAACCAATTTTATTTAAACACTATTTTCAAGAATAATATTGTCACTTTATCATAAAGTCAAACAAGTGGTACACTCCAATACAGGAATTTATCGCAAATCAACCAAAATTAGGATATATATATTACTTTTTGCTTTATTTTGCCTTCAAGACCAGAACAGCACTAACAATGCACTCTTGTCATCAGTTGAAAGAATTAATAAACCCACACTTTGCCATGAGCTGTCAGAGTGTCTTTGTAGACGAATAATTTTCCTCTACAAGGTCAAAATTTTCTTGGGAGATAAAGTCATCATGGACACCCCTCAATAAATGATTAGAAGCATTATCAAACTTTGGGAGGAAACTTGTACAACAGCATCAAATGCTAGGTCAGAAATGTCTAAAAGATGCAGTCCTACAGATAATACTGCGCTTTGTTTGAGTTTGAGGCGCCATACTTTCGAGTACTATGGGTATCACCAGCAAAATTCGGCGCTTGCTGACATTATTGGATGTAAAAAGACAGTTATCCACTATCTTTGGGCAAACAAGTCGGTTTTTATATATATGAAAGTGTCTATTTCAAGGTCTGTATATAAACAAAAAAAAGAATTGGCTTTGTTGGGCAAGAGCCAGGGTGGGTTTGACAGCTGAGGACTTGAGAAAGGTTATATGGTCAGATGAGTCCATATTTATGGTAAAGGGCAATGATTGTGACCTATCCGTAATTTGTAAACCTGGACAACGCTTTAAAAATACATATATGCTTTAAACTGAGAAGTCTGGAAAAGGTTCGGTGATGGTGTAGGGCTGCTTCTGCTAGAAGATTTGGATCCCTAACCACCCTCGATAGTTCAATAAATCAACAAGTGTATATCAATTTTCTGTTCCAAAACTTTAACCCTCGATATCAAAAGTTGGATGATGAGCATAATACTATCTTTATATCTTAAGAATATAGTGCCACCGGCCATACTGGCTCCTACACGATATTGTGGAAAAATCAATGGAGCCAAGCGCCTTGACTGCTGGTCATCTCAAAGGCCTGATTTGAATCCAATTGAGAGTGTCTTTAAGGCCATAAAGGACCGTGTTGTAGAGAAAAATGGATAGGTCAATAATGCTAAAGATCTCCAGGCCTGTATTGCCAAGGAGTGGGAGAAAATAGATCCTGAATTTGATGCAAGGCTCGTTTAACTTTTTTTTAAAAAAAAAGCTTGTTCACATTTGATGTTTTCTTGGATATCAAAGGTGCAAAAAGGATTACTGACTTTTTGGTATGTCTTTAATGGCTTGTTTTAAATCTCGGATATTCTTGGAATTATATATAGAGCAGCTGTAACCATATACTATGAGAAAAGGTTTTATATGCGAATATATTCTCGGGTTCAAATGTTAAAGTTAGTATACTTGCGACTGATCATAGTACTGAAGAGTAACTATTTTATCGACATTGTACATTTTGTCTTTATAAAGTATATACATCTTCTTGATCCAGTTTATGAAATGACCTCAAGTATATGTATTTATGCAGTGAAGATATAACATATTTTCTGGATTGGAGCTTCGAAGTATTTTCATCTTACGCCAATTCATGAAATTTGGTAAAGCAGCCCAAGTCAAGATAGGCCCATAGGAAAGAGTTGGTTGTCCCTATCCATTAGACTGTAACCTGGTGTATTTATATTGAGTATCTAATAGTAAATGTATGTTTCTTGAGCGCAAATAGTACTTTGGTTATTTGATTTCGAATATCTAATTGCAGCTCATTCTTCACAAGCTCAAAACTCTCAAGTGAGAGCGTAGTTTAAGAATAGAAAAAAAAGTACCCTTTATGCAAAAGTGTCGAGTCAAGGATAGTAAATATCTTGTGAATATAAAGTACGTAAGAGAAATGATCAATGACTGGTCTTGATTGGTATAGTAATAAATCTGGTAAAAGCCCAAGGATATTGTTTGGTTATCATCTCGTTACTTTGAATGAATCCATGTACTTTTTCCCATACATTTGAAACTTATTATACAATTAGCTACAAAAATGAATTAGAATACCAATATAATACAGATATATAATAATAAATCAATGAAAAAAAGGCGTTTGATATTTTTTTTTAAGTATATGAGGGGTGGACAATCCCACGTTAAGATTTATCTTGGCTAGATGTTTTGGTGGCCTATGTCAAAGTAGCTTAGATGGATGTGAGTGATGGTTGCCAAATGGACCAACAAGATATACCCTCCAATTTACCCTTTAAAGTGATAGACACCCGATTCATCTTTATTCAACAGATATTAGCCGATCGAAAAATCATTTAGGGACCAATATTTACTCTTGCGATGAAAATATTGACATTACATCTTATATTATTTCCTAAATACCTCCTCTAGTGAATAAACTTTTTCTGGACATTATACAACTAATGAAAGGACAATATCAACATTCTCAAAAAATAAATTACTTTGAATAAAAAAAACTTTCTGATTTCAGATTCTCGACAATGATTTAAAGATATTTTTATATCAAACACTAGACTTCGATTTTAGTTGCAAGTTAATTTTACAAGTCAAAAGAAGCACCTGCATGTTTAGAAAGCGGGCACAGACTGTACATGTAATCCGACCAAGATATTATTGCTAAAGAAGTTTTAACAATAATCTGTAGAAATGTGTTGTATGAAATAAAATAAAATAAAATTGAAAGATTGAAATTGATCTCATTTACACGGCATATCCATCTGCCATACACCTGGAATATGGTCTGGATCGTGTATTAGTTATATTTGTCACTTTTTTTTTTACATATATTGCAAGAATATATAGTCAGAATAAAGTTTATTATTAACCCCACTGGCTGGATAGTTTACTACATATCGAGTTAGGTTCTTTAGAGATTAATTAAAGCTTAGAGTATACTCGATTCTACCAACATATAATATGCAGAAGCCAGTCTACACCTAGTTGGCATTTGCATCGATCAAGAAATATAATTGTATACCCAACTATAAAAGGGGATCTAAGATTATTTCCAGAAAATGAAGTAAGAATATCAGAAAATGTTACTGATTATGCCATATACACATAGCCTTTAATGCTGAAATACATGGCATCACTTGCATTTAACTCCATTATGTATACTATAGATCTTTAAAACCAATTTTCACATCAATTGAGAATCTCAACCCTATGTTCACTTGATATAATCCAATTTTGCACAGCACATCTTGGCATAAAAAGATACAAGGCATCTCTACTTGGGTCAATGCAAAATTCAACCTTTACCCCGTATATATGGTCATTGGCCTCGAAATATCTATACAGCACAGGTAATATTCTCTGGTATGTTATACAGATAAATATCTTTGACAAGACATTCTAATACCTTGGACTAAAATTAAGCCACTGATTATTATCATGTTCCCAATTAGATCATCGTACCTTTATAGATGTACATTATTGTATTAAAAGCACTGATTTTATCCAGAGAAAATTGTTTAATTTCAAAACTATATATATAATTAGAACGTCTTGATAAACAATGAATATTATACAGTTTAATATCTTTAAATAGCTTACCTTTTATATAATTAATATGTTGAATTGGCAAAAATATAATTGTATTGAAATGCTCCTATTCATATTTCATATTTCATTATTGTATTAAATAGTAAAAAGTATTATGTTTGTCAATACCCTTGTTATATTAATAAAACACAGCAGTCCATCTTTTGAAGATCGAGAGTGTATTATGATTCATACCGGCAGGCGATGAATTGCATAAAAGGTATTTCTTGCGTGCAGTGCAGCAAATGGCTTGAAGTCATCCGAACGTCAATGGCAAGTGATATTTGCTCATTAACCAATTCAATGAGGATCTGTGGCTCAACAAATACACTCAATTTATTAAATACGATTGTTGACCTGATAAGGCGACATTTATTCTTGGTAGCTCAAAAGTCCTATATATATATAAATTGATCGTGGAATTTTACAGATATTATGACCATAGTAATGATAATAATAGTGTTACTGCGAGAGAAAACCAGCACGCCAAGATTTTGCTTATTGTCTAACTATTAAAATAGGGCAATGATTCTCGTGGCAATTAAATGGATAGTGGCGTAATTCTAGACACTGTTACTAGATCTACCGAGTGTATCCAACGTTTCTAATGATTATCAGCCAACTTTTTTTAAAAATAATAATATATAGATATATTTAATTCATCCCGAGTTTCATGTTTGTACCAGTTTATACCAAAAAAAAAGTGTCAATAAAGAGGACCTTGGCCAAGTTATATGTCAGTTAACTGTCTAGTATTCATTTTCCTCTTTAAAACTAAAAGCATAAAAGATAAAGGTATTGGATTTAAACGTACATGATTATTAAAAAAATGCTTTTGGGGTGGAATACTATCAATAGTTTGGATTATACTTGAACGTTTTTGATCAGATCCACAGAAGCCTACCCCCTTTGTGTTTCAATAAAACCCAAGAAGCCAATAAATGGACCAATTACATAAAGTAAAAGGAGGGAGAAAAGGGGGTAACAAACAATGGCACTGTTTGGCCTTAAACTACAAAGGAACAGAGAAAGAGAAGGAAAGGAAAATAAGAAACAAGTCGTTTTGCCTAAACATGAGTTGGATATCTTGGACTTGGCACAATGTTGTTTCTGTACCAAACATATGTGCTTCCAAATCTCCAGGCGATTGTAGCCTCCTGTAATGCCTTTTGATCAAGTGGAATGTGGAGATAATCAGGTTCCTTAAAATGAAGAGAGCACTCATTAGCTAAAGTTGTTCACGTACAAGATAACAAGCCCCACAAAGCCGTAGGTCTTGGTATGTCTCCTATGAGCGCGCTTTTATTAACAGTACTCGACATCTAAATCCTTTTTAAAGACCCCTTCCACCCCCTTCCTTTCCTCACTCCTTGCCTTACACATCTCTACTCC
This sequence comes from Phycomyces nitens, assembly GCA_022702545.1. Taxonomy (NCBI): domain Eukaryota; kingdom Fungi; phylum Mucoromycota; class Mucoromycetes; order Mucorales; family Phycomycetaceae; genus Phycomyces; species Phycomyces nitens. The sequence goes on from JAHRBC010000001.1 coordinate 2,831,505, forward strand.
CACCTCCCTTACTCTCATCTTCTAACACTCTACGAGTTCACAGTGGAACCTAACTTGTTTTTCTCTTTCGCTTTACCTCAATCATCTTCTTACTCGTCTACACAAATATCTGAATACAAATAGAGGACTAGACACACACACACACAGCAAAGCACACACACGCACATATAAATACAATTCAATAATCACATACACATATACACATTTGCACACGCACAAATACAAACACACACACACACATACACACACATACAAATACACAAACGCACACACATCACATACTTTATTATTTACTCCATGTCGCACCCATTGACAAAAGAAGCCAAGCTCGAAAAGTTGCTGGATCTCAACGAAAAACTTCGAGAACAATTAGAGATTGCGCGTGTACCTGTATCAGAAGCAAGTCGCTCGTAAGTCTTTGGGGAGCCCTACGCTATCTAGTCAACCCATTGTCCATTTACTGATTTCTTAACATGATAATATCAATATCAACATAAATAGCTTGATTGAGTATTGCCAGACAACAACAGACACAATGGTTCCTTCGGTCTGGGGTCACAAGAGCCTAGAGACATTCCCTGAACCAATTGGCGTGTGTGGGTGTACACTAATGTAGACTCGATTCAATACCTGTTTTTATATAGAAAAGAATCTTGCTGCTCGATGCTAGTGTTTTTCTCTTCTTGTTTGTCTGCTTATTACAATGTAAAAGTTTACGTATTCAATGTGGTTGTGGCTAGTTGAACATTTTGACTGGTTGGATTAAATGCATTCTTAATCTTAATGGAAAGTCAAGGTGATTCTCCTGTTATTGTTCATTGTCACCAAAGGAAAAGAAAGAAAAAGGAATCGTTATCTTTAGCTTTCTCTCTCTTTCTTTCTCTTTTTTATAATCAATATATTTATATACATACTCGTATTTCATAAGATTTTTATTGTAATGAACCATCATGTGGTATATTTTACAATGAGATTCCAAACTAATGTTTTTTGTTTAGTCTGGTTTTTATATAGATCATTTCAAGATAAATAGACTCAATACTTTAAAATAATTTCCATATTAAGAAATCAAATGTTCTTTAGAAAATGAAACTTTCTTGTTATAAAGGCACTTGTTGCAAGACAATAGCGAATACCATATATGACTTTAATGGCCATGCAGTATAATGCTAAACATTTTATCTTTTGTTAAAGGAAAAAAAAAGGTTGCTGGATTATTTATAGGCTGTGAAAATAGAGCACAAAGTCATGACTAATAGCTACATCTTGAACCCTTCTTTTACATTCTTTTCATTCCAATCTCTCTGATGGAATCATGCAATTTAGTGTTCCCCTCGGTCAATTACCAATGCTTATCACAAGGTTTTCTAGTCATTTGTTGGATTTTTTTTTTGCTAATACAACTTGACAATTGGGCATTTCGGGTTTCAACAGACAGACCCTTGCTGAAATATCATATTTTTTTTAAAAATGGCCGGCTTTGTATAGTTTGGGTATTCAGCAAACTCAGGTTTGGTGCTAATGAGATGTCTTAAATCCGTAAAAAAAAAAAAGGCTTGGAAGCATGACTAGCAGTTGGTTTTAACCTCTTGTGAGTCTCCTTGACTTTAGTTTGGTGGCTTTTTGATTATTGGGGAGTCAAATATTTTTATGGGTACAATAAAGTGGTTTCTGGCAACCAGGACCAATTACCATACGATTCACAACAGTATCCAAGACATCTTTATTTATTATTATTATTATTATTATTATTACTATTATTTCGGTTCAGCCTTTCTATATACTCGACTTAATATTTTGTTGGCTTTGGTTGACCACCATTGCCTACTTTTTTTTTAAAAAATAATTTTATTTCTTGATCGTTTCAATTTGCCGAGGATTTTTATCGGCGACTATATTAAAAAAACATTATTGGATATTTTATATAGGAGATTACTATAAATAAAGAGGAGATTAAACATATTTGTTCAGAATAAATACATTTCAATTGAACCACCTCCAAAGAGCTATAGAGTGCATATATTCTAATATACATATTAAAAGATGCGTAGATAACAGTTGATATGTATGTCCGATCCCTTTGATATAAGCAATATATTAAAAAAAAACTTTTTTTTGTTTGAAATTTTTCATGGCTTGCAAAGTTTAATAAACTCGTAAAAAAAAAATCGGATAAAAATTTCCTGATTAAATATGTGACTATTTGTGTTTGTGGATCTAAGAAAAAGAAAAAGAAAGAGTTTGATGTAAAGTTGATACTTGTGAAGTTAGTCCTCCGGACTAACCGAACAGGAACATAGAAGCGCTGTGATCATCTTATATTTTATTGAACGAAAAGAAAAATTGGAACAAATTGTTTTAGAATTGATTATAAAAGTCGCTATGAATCAAAGTAATGTACTTCGATCATAAGCGAGCAGGTCAAATGGGTAGGGATAGGGTGGGTGACTTCTCTGTTCCTGTTCGGGGTCCGATGGACTCACATAATTGTCCCGAGAAACTTGTTTCAACAGGACAATCTATAGTCGGAAGATGCCTCTGTCATAATTCAAAAAAACAAAAGTACTAGAGATGTCTCTGGCTTGGTAATTGGTATATGAGCAAAATATGGACTCCAATTGGTGGTTGTGCCTTGTAGACTTGGAGCAGATAAAGTTGGATTCTTCAAGTATGACAACTAATTGGTGTCACAACCTTCACATCAAACTTCATTGTCGCGTCAGTGCATGGGTACGCAATCATATAGAGTTTTAACAAAGATATTCGCACAGATGATTGCAAGAGTCCGGTAAGATCAAATTAAGGCCGCACAGATGATGTGAAAGTCCGGTGTGATTGGGTATCCCAAAGAAAACAGCATAAGTGTGCAAATAGCCCAGAGACTTCACGCAGTCTTTCTATTTTATTTTCTTCCATCTGCTTCCCTCATTTCAATATATTTTGCGAGGTCAGTCCATTGCCATTTCCCCTTTATCTCTCTCTTTTTGTTTGTTTTTGTTTTCTTGTCCATCACTTTTGCTTACCATCCAATCGTCAATCAGTTCAACTTAATGGAGACCAAAGCACCAGCAGCAGATCAACGTAGAAACAAGTTCAAAAACAAAGATGTCTTTCAATCAGAACAGCTTCGGAACCGAAGACAACAGCACAGTGTGGAGATTAGAAAGCAGAAACGTGAAGAGAATCTGACAAAACGTAGAAATATGGTGGCTGGAAGCCAGAGCCTCTCGGACAGCGAGGATGGCGCTGAAGCAGAGCCTCATGGGGAGGTAGGCTTTATACTTTAAGGGCCCGATTACTCTGCCACAAAACAAAACGAATCGCGTAGTATTCCTAGTCGATTTCTCTTTACTGATGAGAAATGAGCAATAGTTGCAACAAACCCTTACGGCTCTTGTAGCTGATGTGTATTCTGGCAATGTCGAGCGACAATACGGGGCTACAACTCGGTTTAGAAAGTTGCTGTCCAAGGAACGCGACCCTCCTATTCAAGAAGTGATCCAAACAGGAGTTGTACCAAAGTTTGTCGAATTCCTTTCATCTCGCCACGGGCTCTTGCAGGTAATTGATTAATATAATAATAATGTTCCTGAGATGGGGGAGTGGGTCTCTGATGATCCTTGATATCTTTTTTCTGATGTGGATGGGTAGTTTGAAGCAGCATGGGCATTGACAAACATAGCATCAGGGTCATCGCCTCAGACACGTTATGTTGTTGATTCTGGCGCAGTACCTATTTTTGTAAAGCTACTTAGTAGTGATGTGATAGACGTCAAAGAACAGGTAAGTCTTGTATGGCCAATCAAGCATCTAATAACTAAAATATTATCTTTAATGAAGGCCGTATGGGCTCTGGGTAACATTGCAGGCGATGGGACGGAATGTCGAGACTATGTACTTCAGTGCGATGCTCTCATTCCCTTGTTGGCAATTCTTGATGATCACCACCACAAGGTTTCTATGCAGCGAAATGCTACCTGGGCACTTTCCAACTTTTGCCGCGGCAAGAACCCTCAGCCAGACTGGCAAAAGGTAAGGGCTGCAGATAAAGACGTGTCTTTTGGACTGCATATCTTATGATCTCTCTAGGTGTTCCCAGCTTTGCCCACCCTTGCCAAATTGATTTATTCGTCAGATGAAGAGGTCTTGACTGATGCTTGCTGGGCCATTTCCTACCTATCGAATGGATTGAATGAGAGGATCCAGACAGTAATTGAATCTGGCGTGTGTCGTCGTCTAGTAGAACTATTGCTGCACCCTTCCACAGCAGTTCAGATACCTGCCTTGAGATCCATCGGTAACATTGTGACGGGTGATGATATCCAGACACAGGTTGTGATCAACTGTGGAGTACTGACTGCATTGCTACCAATGTTAACAAGTACGAAAGAAGCTATTCGTAAAGAAGCATGCTGGACTATTTCGAATATTACGGCTGGCAGTGTGACCCAGATCCAGGCAGTTATTGATGCAAACATTATACCTGTTCTGGTCCATATTCTTGGTACAGCCGAGTTCAAGACACGCAAGGAAGCCTGCTGGGCTATTGTGAATGCGACATCTGGGGGACTGAGTAAACCAGAACAGATTCGATACATTGTAAGCCAGGGATGTATTAAACCTCTGTGCGATCTGTTGGTTGGAATGGACAATAAGATTGCTCAGGTGTGTTTGGATGGTCTTGACAATATCCTCAAGGTTGGTGAAATGGAGCGTGCGAATGACCCTGAGGGGCATAATCGCTATGCACTTTACATTGAGGAGTGCGGTGGAATAGAGGCTATTCATCAGATGCAAGGACATGAGAACACAGATGTTTACAAAAAGGCCTACAACATCATTGACCGTTACTTTGGGGATGATGAAGTGGGTGAAGAAATGGTAGCCGACCAAGGATTCCACCAGCAACAGCAGCAGCAACAGCAGCAGCAGTTTAGCTTCCAGACTGATGCGCATGCTCCTCAAGGAGGTTTCCAATTTGGACCCTAAACTGTTCTTCTTCTTTATCATTTTCTTCTTCTTCTTCTTCTTTTACTTTTTATTCTTATTTGCTCCATGTACATTTTGACTTGTATCTTCTCTATCTTACTACTAAACAAGAAACAAAGCACATCATTTCTTGAAATTATTGATTTAATGTTATGCTGATAGGGTGGTTTAGCCCGAAATTTACAAACACAGGCCCATTAAGATATTTTATCTAAACTCAAAATATTAAAACTCAGATTCAAAAAAAAAAACGCATACACCATTGATTATCTTTTTTTTATTAATTTTTATTTTTATTTTTAAATATTTTTTTTTGGCTATTCTAAAAAGCATGGTAAACAAGCACTTGTAGGGAAAAGGGGGAGTTGGAACAGACTCATTATTTGATCATCTTATTCATATATATACATATCTGTTATATCCATATATCTATTATATCATACCATAGTATCATCACATATATAGCTATGGCCAGCAACCAGAGAGCCCAAAACACCCATATAATAATCAGCGATCCTATCATCCTCAAAACCAGCAACCATACAGTTCACCATTATCTGATGCCCAAAGTGCATCTGGCCAGCCAATCTCTAGTCGGCCTGCATTTTCTTACTTGTCTCAGCAACCCCAACCAGCTCAGATTAATCAACAAAATGCCTCATTACCTTCTTCACCATCCCAACCGTTAAAACCAGAAAGCTCATCTCAGTCTATGCAGTATCCTACTTACAGCTCAACACGCCACTCAAGTCATGCAGCAATAGCGCAGTCTTCGCCAATGCCAAAACAGCAGGAGATCACCTATCCTCATACATCTTCGTATGGGGACTTGGCATCCCCGCGGCAACCAGTCTCTCAACAAGAAAGAGCCCAATCTATGAGTCACTACAACCATTCTACCGTAAGAATTACTCACCAATAATCTAAATATCATATATACATATATACATATATGTATATATATCCCACGGAGATTAACAAATTAATATATTAAAAATGGGGGTTATTGTAGACGCATTCGCCGCATCCTGCGCAAGCATTGTCGACGCCACAACAGACAATCTACACCAATCCAGGCGACATTAGCAACATTGTCCATAATCCTGCCGTATCTGTACCCGAACTGTCCACGACACTCCCTCCACTTAACACGACAATTCTTAACAGTCCTTCGACGCATTCCCCACGCATGCCAACAGTCTATTCACCAACCATACACAACAGGCCAATGGACATGATCAACTCACGACAAAAAGGTCATGAGCGTTCTGTGTGGCCTGAGGAAGATGGTATCTTACGGTGAGTATCCTTTTTTTATGTTATTTGGTTTTCGACTGGTGTCGACAATGGAATATTGATGGTGCGGTAAGTGTAGATCACCACTCCATGGTGTTCCTCAAGATCCATCTGTGCTTGCCCAGTTTCAACACGCGGCTCAGGAAGCATTACCACAGGCAAGGCAAGGTCAGATGAGCTACGAGCAGACTTCCATGACAGAGTTGAGCCCTTATGGATGTGGCATACCTGGATGCTTCACGAGTTTTCCTCTTTCAAGTGGACTTTTTTACCATATGAAAAGTGCGCATCCAAACATTGAAGGTATCGAAAAGCCCTTTCGATGTGACATGCCAAATTGCCAAAAACGCTACAAGAATATCAATGGTCTTCAGTACCATCTCAGGGAAGCAAAGGGTTCTTCTAGCCATGGACTTCCAATGTCTTCTAATGAAGAAGGTCATCATGGTCATCCAAGTGCGACATCCCAGAAGCAATACAAGTGTCATACTCCTGGGTGTAAAAAAGCCTACAAGACTACGAATGGACTACGTTATCACCAGACTCATGGTCATAACCTTCAACCGCTGGAGTCAGATTCACGTCTTCTTGGTCATCAACAAAAGAGGCATCGGTCGACCCAGGCCCAGGTTCAAGCTCGACAGCAAGCTCAAGCTCAGGCTCAGGCTCAAGCTCAAGCTCAAGCTCAAGCTCAAGCTCAGGCACAGGCCCAGGCCCAGGCCCAGGCTCAGGCCCAAGCTCAGGCTCAGGCTCAGGCTCAGGCTCAACAGCAGGCCCAGGCTCAACAGCAGGCCCAGGCTCAACAGCAGGCCCAGGCTCAAGTTCAGGTTCAAGCTCGACAGCAGGCCCAGGTTCAGGCCCAAGCTCAAGCTCAAGCTCAGGCTCAAGCTCAGGCTCAGGCCCAAGCTCAAGCTCAAGCTCAGGCTCAGGCTCAGGCTCAGGCTCAGGCTCAGGCTCAGGCTCAGGCTCAGGCTCAGGCTCAGGCTCAGGCTCAGGCTCGGGCTCAGACTCAAGCTCGACAGCAAGCCCAGGCTCAAGCCCATGCCCAGATTAGCCATCAAGTTTATAATCAAGCTCGTGTTCAAGCTCAACAACAACAACAGCATGTTCAACAAGCTCGTCATAATCAGCAATTACACCAGCAGCAGCAGCAGCAACATCAGCAACATCAGCAACATCAGCAACATCAGCAACAGCAACAACAGCAGCAGCAGCAGCAGCAACAACACCAGAAACAGCAGCAGCAGCAACAACAGCAGCAGCAACAACACCAGAAACAGCAGCAGCAGCAACATCAGCAACAGCAACATCAGCAACATCAGCAGCAGCAACAAAAACAGGATCAACAACACCAGCAACAACAACAGGATCAACAGCATCATCAAATGCAGCAACAACTTCGCCAACAGCAAGATCAACATCCTCAACATGCCCAAAGACAATCAGCTTACCAATATCCATATCAGGATTCACCTTCTTCAGCCGTATCCCAATCACAGCCCCCACAGACAAAAGCTCGGCGAGACAAATGGACACTGGAGAATCATGTCTAATGTGAATAGTTTACTCTCAAATACTATCCTTCCTCACTTGTTTATTCCCCCTTTTATGCTTCCTTCCCTCATTCTGTCCTTTTCTCTCTTTCCAAGTTATAAAGGCTGGGAAAGAGGTATTGCATTTGTTTATCAGGCATTTTATCTCATCCAAGTATCCCCTCATTCTCCACATTGGTGTAAATACAAGCCTATCAGTGTGGCATCTCTTTCATATAAACAAATAAAAAAATCGTGCTTTCTTCTCACTATCTACAGCCTAGAATATGTGGCGCGTGTATGGGGTTTATGCGCGCGAAGGAGGAGACACCTGTGTGTTTAGATGATTATTAGCCTTACAAAGCCATATTAAAAAAAAAAGGGTATTATACTTCAACATACCAAAATAACGCCATCACCACGTACGAAGAGCATGTCAAAGTTACGAATCACAGTCTACAATAATAACACTTTCTGTCAGCCTACCATTTCAATTATTCTATTTCCAGAGGAAATAATCGTGTAGCGAAGCTCATCAATGTACATCTACTATTCTTCTATTGGTATATTACCCGAACAAGCTCCTCAAAGGTATCTTCATTGACATCCACAATAGTAATCGTCTCTTCAACTTCACCCAGCACCATGTTCAAATGACCATCATATGCCTAAAAGCAGAGTGAGTCGATGAATTATGTAATCTAGACACATACATGCAAAACACCGCGTAATTCGCGATCGCCTCTGAGCTTAACATAAATACGCTCATCCAAAGAAAGACGAACAAGATCAAGAGGCTCCTCGACCGCACCCATATCTGCTACTGCAGCGTTTGTAGTCGCTGTTACGTCTGCCATTAATAAAATAGTATAACAAGGTGAATGAACCCTAAAATGTTGTTTATCCGCAAAGTAAAGGCCGTGACGCCCTCTCTTATATTCTTCTATTCTCTTTGGGCTAAAAAAATAAAAAATAAAAATAACCCCGACTGACAGTTGCTTTATTGTACTTTGGCATCCCAGCTTTGTAAGAGATAATGGACGACCTTAGTGAAGAACATCAGCGTCTATTAGCCGAATTCCAAGTGAGTTTGATAGACTTGCCAAGAAATCCAGGTGCTAATCTGCCCCCAAAAACAAAAACGACAAAGGTGGCAATGCCCATGGATTCACAACAGGCAATAAGAAGACTAGACGATTGTCATTGGCAGCTTCGTGTGAGCCACATCCATCTCCCTCTTTCCATCTTAAGAATAAAAAAAAATACTACTTAATTCATCATTATAACGATTAACGATTATTTTCAATCTGGGCCAGGATGCACTTCAACCAACACCTACTGAGGCACCTCATGCTTCACCACAATTACCTGCAAACAGATTCATATCCATCCTAAGGTGGCCAGCTCATCTTGTTTGGCGAATGACCTCGATAATTCTCTCATTTGCTAGTAAAGTACTCTTGAGAATTGCACCGTAGAATGGGCCTAATATATCTTTTTTCTTTCTTGAAAAGATCGCCTCATACCTCGGCATACAATTAGTTCTCCTGTGCGCAATGATCCTCGATCGTCTGCTGCTAATTTACTGCGTTCTTTTGAGAAGAAATATGGTGAAATTCATGTCCCTTTTTATCAAGGAAGCTATACACAAGCCCTTGTTACGGCTCAACGAGATCTCCAGTTTGCTTTGGTGATTCTCTTTAGTGACGAGCACGATGACACTGATTCATTCTGCAGGTAGATGATTAGATATTTACTTTAACAAAAGGGAGTCAGGCCCTGATTTGAAATGATCTTGTAGAAATACGCTCACTTCTGAGCATTTGATAGACACTCTTCAGCGTATGGACTTTTTGGTGTGGGTAGGGAATGTGTCTGACCCGGAAGCATTCCAAGGTAAGCTTTCAATTCCAAGCTGGCCATGTCCACTGATCCATATGGATTAGTGAGCTCTGTATTGCAGGCAACCACATACCCATTTATTGCTGCACTTTCATTTCCTGTGCCCAGTAACACCAGCACCACAAATAATGAGACCACAACACCCCAAAGCTTAAATGTAGTCGACAGAATGGAGGGACTCACGGCACCAGAAGATATTGTGCGTCGGCTTAGTGTAGTCCATGAGCGTCATGTGCCAGTATATACAAGATTGAGGGCAGAGAGGGATCGTGTGGAACTCGAGCGTCGATTGAGACAGGAACAAGAGCGTGCCTACCAGGAAAGCCTTTGGGCTGATCAGGAAAAGGAACGCAGAGCACGAGCAGAAGAAGAGGCACGATTGGCAGAAGAGGAAGAGGCACGAGCGGATGCCGAGAGAGAAGAAGAGGAACAACGGACGCTTGAAGAAAAGAAAGACCAGTATTTGCACTATCTCTACAGTCGCCTTGAACCTGAACCAAGACAGACCAAGGAAGCTCCTATTACCAAGATCCGCTTTAAGATGATTGATGGCACTACGGTTTCCCGTAGTTTTAGAGGCGATGCTCCTGTAGAGGTACAGTAAAGATTTAGTGCATTGTTCCTGTAGCTCACACATTCTTCATGTCTAGGCACTCTACCAGTTTGTAGCCGTCTATCCACTTATTCAACGACATGAACTTGTCATTGAAACCGATAGACCAAGAGAATACAAACACGTGTATGACTTTACGATTCTCTCCAATTATCCACGCATCATCTACCCGCCTTCAGACCGTTTGATCAGCGACGAAGACCGATTGTGGCCCAGTGCAACCCTCATGGTTGAACCTTCGGAGAGTTTGTAATCTTTGACTTTGAAAGAACATGAATAAATTCACCCGGCCAAAAACAAGTGTATATTATTCTTTTTTGCTTTGCTTTGCTTTGCTCTGCTTTTTATCCAATTGAAATGAGCTCTCCTGTTATTATCATCACTGGTGCTTCCCGTGGAATTGGTCGTGCAGCTACAATCTTGGCCTTGTCCAAGTTTAATGCTCGTGTGGTAGCTGTTGCTCGCGATGAAAGCAGGCTCATTGCTTTAAAGCTAGAGGCACAGGGTATGGGAAAAGGAGAGAATCTTATTACCGTGACTGGTGATGTCACCAAGGAGTCTGTTAACAGCAGTGCTGTCGATCAGGCATTATCTGCCTGGGGTCAATTGGATGGCGTGATTGCTAATGCTGGGTAATTAGAAATTATATATAATTTGAAATTTGAAACTTGAAATCAAATTGACATTTTACTTGGGGAGGGTAGTGTTCTTGAGCCTGTGGATACCATTGCAAACGGATCTCTTGAAGTGTTTAAGCAGTAAGTTTATTGGTGCCTTATTTTAGTTTGGCTTATTTGGTGTCAAGATAACCTAATTTCATATTTTATAATATTCTTAGCCTGTTTGATGTCAATTTCTTTTCTATCATCGATCTCTGCCAAAAGGCTCTCCCTCATCTTCGCAAAACAAAGGGCTCTATTATTATGGTGTCTTCAGGTGCTGCCTTGAAGGGTTATCGTGCCTGGGGTGCTTATGGCTCGTAAGTATAATCAAGATGTGCATTTTGCATATGTATTCCGTTTCTTAAGTAAGGCACAGGGCCAAGACTAATCCCAATCTCCATTAATTAGCTCAAAGGCCGCATTGAACCATTTGACAAACACCCTCTCTGTTGAAGAACCTGAAGTGACCACAATTGCCATTCGCCCTGGTGTAGTTGACACCGAAATGCAGGGTCTCTTGCGCTCTGTTGGTGAGTGATATACTATAGAGAAAATAACTAGATAATTAACATGTCGATATAGGCAAGGAGACAATGGAAGATGACTACAACAAATTTGTTGAGCTCTATGAAACTGGTAAGCTGATCAAGCCCGAACAGCCTGCCCATGTCATGGCTGCCCTTGCTTCCAAGGCACCCAAGGAGTTGTCTGGCCGCTTTATTAGCTGGGATGATGAAATTTTGGCAGATTATCGTTCTTAATTCTCAATCATAATAGTATATTATATATAAAGTGTATCATTTAAAAGCATCTTATTTATTGATGAGTTCGCCTTTGCTACCTCCAAAAAAAAAAGTACTTATAATTTTATCATATTGTATTGAGTGTAAGAGGGATATATTGGAAATAAACTACAGGGTCTTGACTTGCCCAGAATGAAAGTTACAGGGATTTACAAGCGTTAAGACCTATTGCCTTTAACAATCACTTGTTTTTCTTTTAAAAAGAAAAAATACAAGGAAAATGGGTCTGTCACTAATAATAAGCATTCAGGAAGATCAATACCACTTTGGTCAAGTGCGTTTAATAAATGATCTCCAAAGAAAAACAGTTTATATCAGATTAAATGCCAATAAAAATATAGTGTTTATCAAAAACTGCTTTAAATAACATGGACCACAGCACTTTGAAAATATAAAAGATTACCAAGATATTATTTCCAAGACATTATTTTCAAATACGTGTAATTTACTGAAAATACCTAATTTTAAATTGGATATGTTGGCCAATTATTTATGAAAGATGGTGCAAATAGTAATAGTACATTTTGCCTGCATTAGTGAACATTGGTATTTTCAATCTCAAGCTTTATGTTTTTCGTTGTAGTGTAAGTTATGTTGACCTATATGCTATTATCCCTTTAATAGCAAGGACATCAATTAAATCATCGTAGTGTTTTTTTTTTAAAAAAAACACTATGAAAAAATAAGATTTTCGTCCCCCGTATTAGCAAAATCGATGGTGCAAATAGATATGACACCCAGAGTCGGGGCCACTAATTTATAAATGTCTGCCATATTAACATGAACCTTATAGGGTATTTGTCCAACTATTTAATAAATAATTGGAGAGCTTTACATAATCGAAATAAAACGCTATACATTGCAAGGCATCTCTTGTCCCAGATATCGTGTCTATAAAAGTATAAATAGTTATTTACAAGTAGTAATGGCTCTTAATCACTCGATATTTAGAGAGACATTTGAAGGTTTCGGTTGAGATCCTATAAACCTTTACTTAAAAATAAACAAGACAAAACAGGTCAGTTTAAGGTTTTTTTTTTGGAATTTAGAGTATAAAAAGTCGATATTTGGTGCAAATAGCATAGTACAATGCTTCAACCAATGTCAAAGTAAAGATTCTGGGATGATTTGGCGAATAGTCGAGTAATCGCAAAAGTGATAAAGAGGAACCTTGCTATACTGTCATTATACACCATACATATTGATGCTCAAGACACTGTATTTTGAAGAATTTAAAAAAAAGACCTTTTTTAGCAATATAAACATAATTTAATATTTGGATTTGTGTACACTAAAAGTCTAATCAAGATAATGATCGTCGCATTTTGACTTGTCAAATCATATCTTTATAGTTTTTAAATAATTTTTATTACCCGTAAAAGGCCGGTAATTAACTGTGTTTTTCTCAAGTACATGTCCTGCACTCTTACAAGACTCTATCGACCAAGGCCAAGATACTTTTTAGGAGCCAACGTATGAGCCAAGGCACAAGCGGTTGATGAAATGAACACTGTTGAGAATAAAGAAAAGGAGAGCTGCATAAAAGGTACACTTGAAAATCCCGTTTGAAAGCTCTTTATATTTGTGCGTACTGGGTTACACCGAGTCTATGATGTATGTGGCTAGGTATCTTTGGATAAAAGGAGGCATAGACGTATGTATATGCTTGTTTTGATCTTGTAACCTAATGATTATATTCACTGAAGAGAGGACGAGGGATTGCTTTTTTGGTTTATTCCATCTTTTTCTTTATCCATTTTTTTTAAAACTTTGATTTTCTTTATACAACTTCTTTATCGGCTTTGGACCAAATCATCAATCTTCATGATCATCTTGACAGTCTCTGCGGCCAACTCGATCGCACTGGTGCTCACCAACAATGGCTGGATAACATTCTCATCCAAAATGTTTGTGATAGTTCCCTTCTTAACATTGATACCAGCTGTGACCTCACCGTGGGCATGCTTGTTTCTCAACTCAGTAACAATACCAATAGGGTTCAAACCTGCGTTTTCGGCAAGAGTAGTGGGAATAACCTCGAGAGATTCGGCAAAGGCATGGAAACAGTATTGCTCCATACCAGTCAAGGTCTTTGCAAACTTCATCAGTCTCTGGGAAACTTCGATTTCAGGAGCACCACCACCAGCAATCAAGGCCTTCTTCTTAACCAAACAGCGGATGACACACAAGGCATCATGAAGAGAACGGTGAGACTCCTCAAGAACCAAGGAGTTTGCACCACGGCAGACAACAGATACAGTCTTTCCGGCGTGCTTCATGCCAGTAACCTTGACAATACGAGATCCTGCTGAGTCAGCTTCTTCTACCATATCAGCATAACCCAACTTGTCTTCAGTGAAAGATTCGACATCAGCAACGGGTCTGCAGCCAAGAGACTATACAAGAGCAATACCCAAATGTCAATATTTTCATTCCGTGTGGTTTGTAATGGCTTGCTCATATGTGGCTTCCAAACTTTGTTCGTTGTCTTACCTTGGCAAGGAACTCAACCTCATCACGCTCAATGTCCTTAATGACCATAATCTTGAGCTTAGCCAAGAAATGAAGGGAAAGCTCATTGACAGCATCACGAAGAATTGACTTTTGGATCAAGAGAACATTGCAGCCAGACTTCTTGATCTTCTTGCACATGTTCAACAAATACTGACGCTCCTCCTTGAGGATCTTGTCCATCTGACGGTAGTCATTTACGACAATCTGGTTCTCCATGTCAGGCTTGGGGGGAGACAACTGGAACTGAATAAGACCAATCTTGGCCTTCTCGACACGAGTGGGTCCACCAGCAGACTTAACAACGTTCTGGTTCATAACCACACCGTCCACAAGCTCGGTGTCATCAATAGTACCACCAACTTTCTTGACAATACGGACATCGTTCAAATTAACGTTGTTTGTGACAGCGGGATCAATGACGCGAATGACAGCGTCGACGGCAATAGGAGCCAACAAGCTTGAGTACTGTGACACAATCTTGGAGTTCAAAGAGGTCGAAGCAGCTCTCAAGAGAGATTCGCGATCAGCAAGGTTCACGGGTGTAGACATTTCGGTCAAGAATTCGACAGACTTTTGTGCGGCACGCTGGAAAGATTCAGCAATAGTGGTGGGGTGGATACCTAAGGAGAAAAGTGGGAATGTGAATAAGAGTGTTTAAACATCAAAAGACGCGTTACTTTTTCTCGGGATGATTCCATTATCTATCACTTTTATCACTTATTTTCCCTACCCTTGTTAAGCAGCTTCTCGGCAGCAGACAGCATAGAGCTGCAGAGGACGACGACAGAAGTGGTACCATCACCAGCCTCAACATCCTGGGCAGCAGACAGATCGACCAACTTTGTGTTCCCAAATAAATAAAGATGATTAGAATAAATAAAATGAAATGAGATCACTTGAACCCAAATCAACAATGACATTTACCATCTTTGCAGCAGGATGGAGAACGGCCATGTGTTTGAGAATAGTGGCACCATCGTTGGTAATCACTACTTCGCCACCTCCGGTTTGGATCTAAGCGTGTCAATTGACATTTGTAAGTTCATTGCTCAATTTTGCTTGCTCAAAGAAAGAAAGGGAAAAAAAAGTAAATCAAGTACTAGATCTTTGATGCCTTTTTTGTTCTAATCATTACCATCTTGTCCATTCCACGGGGACCCAATGAAGTACGGATCGCGTCACCCACAGCTGTGTTTTTGAAAAATAACGAGATGATGAGTTTTTTTTTTTTTCGTGTCAGAAAACATAATGTATAGCAGTTGTATTCTCTTATTAGTTTACCTTTGGCAGCAATGATGTTGCTCATTCGTACCTCCATGGGCTTGCCCTTGTCTTGGAAACTCTTGTTATTGGCGGTGGGTCTAGCTACGTCAGTCATGATGATGAAGATGCGATGAAGAAGATGAAGTTCCCGCCACCACAAAGCGCTCGTGTGGCCCTCAAAATTTAGTTATTCCACGTCATCCGCCCCGTCCCCCCTCCCTCTTTTTCTTCTCTCTTTCCTCGTGGTAGCTTAATCCTCCGCTCTCTCATTTTTATAAATATTTATATATATATAAAATATTTTCCTTTTTTTTAATTTTGAAACAAGCAAGAATATATGAAATCGATCAAAGTTTTTTTTGCTTATATTGAACTACACTAATCATAAAGAAGTCTAGAGGACTGGCGAGAAGAACGCGTTGGCAATCTACCAGTCCATATAAAATGAGTCTTCTTCTTCTTTTTAAATGGATCTGTCAAAAAAGAGAGAGAGAGCACAGATATTGTCTGGTTGCTATATACATATCACCACTTATTAAACGTGCATTGGGCCAGTGGTAGTGATGGCAAAATCGGCGTGCCTTTTGCCACCAAGCTGGTATAAAGCGTGCTTAGAACCCTTGTGTAAATGTATGGCACGTTTTCTCTTCTTTTTGCCTTTTGGCTATCAGACATCTTTGAAAGCTGTGTCTTCGGTCTTTCATATTGTATTTTCATTGGATAAACCATCCAAAGCGTGTGTATGAAAGAGTTTTTGGTAATCCGCCCGTTTTTGCTTCTTTCATGGCGTGTATATTTTGTATTTTATTTTATTTTTATTATAATTCACCCTGTTTCATTCTAGTTTCAATTATAATTAAAATGGCTATTCTTGACAACTACTATGACATGTTACACCTTTTCCCTTCTTCAACCAAATTATCTATATCTCTAATTATTATCTGATATCTTATTTTCCCTTCCCCTTTTCCCCAAATTCAAATCTTTCTATATCTATTTTAACTAACCACCAAGCTGTATTTTGGTACGCATTCTCTTACTTTTTCCACAAATCCTAGCAGTGATTTAGGTGGTTTTTTTGTTTGTTTGTTTTAAATGTCAATAAAGTGATCTGTTTCCGCAACACTATCCAAGTGGGATAAGTTTTATGAAGAGTTGTTGACATTATTAAATATTAAGCAATCAACTAGTTTAGTTGTGCCGTTTTCTAATATTTTGTTTTTTTTTTTTGCGGCACAGAGAGACATGAGACAAATAAGCAGAACAGAAGGACAAAAGTTGATCAACAAGAAGTTTGGAGAGCTTTAGCTCAAAAGGCAGCAGCAAGAAGTATTGTTGTTTGTGATGATGTAGAAAGAACGGCCAGGAATGAAACTGTGAGTGAAGATACAGACAAATAAAATGAATCATATGATGATGATGCAAAATAAATCAAAACAGTTGTCAATCACCTCTACACATTCTGTAGTATAAAAAGATTTTATAGCACTATACCTTGCTATTGAGTTAACTAATCGCTCTAGCTTATTTTCCATAGTTCCAAAACGAAGCATTTGATGATGAAAAAGAAGAAGAAGATGTATTTCTGGCTGATATCATGAACAAGAAATCATGCAAGCAAGTTGTTGCTGAAGAAGGGTTTGGATGTAGGAGAAATAATGCTCAAGTATGATTATTTTTCCAAGCACCTTGATATATTAGCCTGATTAATTGTACCTCTTTTCTGGGCCAACTCTCTCCAGCATTGTCAATATGATGCAGCCCGAAATCTATGAGACACTAAATAGTATACTCAGCCGAGAAGAGATAAAGGTACTTGGAAGCAATTGAAGAATAGATCCTGCGTGAGCAGCTGTGGCTGAGAAGTTTGAAGATGAAAAGCAGCGATCAATACAAGATGCTAGACGTTCAAAGATGCATGTAGGTTGGAAGATTTAGTGCGTAACAACGCCTTTATTTCTAACGCCTGCTTCATTTAACAGGATTGAATGCATTGGCTAATGCAGTGAGAATGATAGTGAGCTGACATGCTACTGCCACTTTGCAAAGATACAAATTTATTGTTGTTGGAGTATGTAGGACATCATTCATACTTGATGACAGTTATTTATTAACTTTGAAATTCTAAACTCTAGTGGTGAACCTGTTTGTATAGCTGTAAAACAGGAAATGATTGCTGGTCAATCTTTATACCCTTGTTCCGACAACAATGTCTTGTCAACATGTGATAGCAAGATAAAAAATCGATGCTATTATTGCAACAAAGCTCAAGAGCAAACATGTTGAATTCTCAACCAACGAACGGAAGAAACATAATGCGAGCAGCACAATAGCCATAAAACAGCAATCAAAGAACTTGCGCTCTAACCTATCCATTTTGAATCAGTTGGAGCGTAAGTTCAACCTCCAAACCAAGACGATCTTGGCCGTTGATTTTGCTGGCAAGTGTTTGTGAGCATTATTTATTGTCTCCAAGATCTTCTAGTATTAACAGCTTTTGACACATAGGATACGAAGACTATTTATATATAGTTTGGAGAAGAAGGAGGGGGTTTCTGTGGCAAATTTGGTTGAAGAGTTTGTGGTGCCAACAAAGAAGTCGGATCTTGAGTATGTATCCCAAGCAATTAATGCTTTGTTGCTTATTCTACTCATAAAACTCATCCTTTTGTCAATGGAAATAATCATGCTCTCAAGCTTGCAGAAGAAGTGGCAGATCAGCCAACAGGAGGCAATCTCAGAGGCATCGTTCGATGCGAGAAACCAATGGCAACTCGGTGCCAAACTTCTTGGGTGATTCTGATAATTTGGGATTTGGGAACTTATAGATACTGTGAGAGCATTATTTATTGAAGAAAGAATATTATGATTGTTTATATACTATTATTCAAGTTATCTTGTTCTATTAAACTCTATTGTGTAATGGTTGGCTATCACTGTAGCAGCTTGAAGTGTATGTATGTCTGGTGTGTAAATATTGAGATGTTAACTTGCTATGGTCATTAGCAGAGAGGAACCAGATATTGGTTGTAAAGTCTGTATTTCACTCAACTGTGGTGTATATACCACAGTGATGTTCTCGTCAAAGTTGAAGAAGAAAAGGTTGAAAGAGTAAACACAGAGTAAAATATTTATAAATATTTTATCTTTAGCAGCACGATTTTATACATCGCTTTCAATTTCAATCAAGTTGTTTTTTTTTGTCAAAATTAACAATAATGAAAAGGTCAACCACCAAGTGTTCACTATAACTGAACCTGTTTGCCTCGTTTCATTTTGCTTACCAAAGGCTAGAAGTTAGAACTCTTTGTTGATCTGACCAAAGTTGAAAGTATTGGTTTTTCTGAAACAAACAAGCGCGTATACAACATTGCCTGCCAAGGTTATATCATCACAGAATCCTTGTAGCAAAAGACTGTAATTGTTTGAGTAGTGTAGGGACATGAGTTAAAGATTAATTCTGTTGTATAAAGCGTAGATTTATTCAAGGGAGACAGAAAATAAAACAAAGATGATAAACGTAACCAAGTCTCGACTTTATCATCATCATCATCTTATTCTCCTTTTATCCAGGTTTTGACATATCATTTGTGCTCAAGGCGTCATTCACCTTTTTTTAAAACATGAATAAATCAAACTTTGGCTCTTGTTTAACACCCCAAAAACAAGGCGTGTTTATTCTCTAGACAATTGGGGTCAAGGCCAATATACTTTTTGATAGTTTAGGTAAATATGCTATTATTCTGTATTCTGATTAGATTCTTTCCCAAATAAGATTGTCCATATTTATTTTGAGCTTATTACAAGTATAGAGTTTCAATTGGCTAAAGACAGTGAATCATTTTTGGTAACCGATGATTTTCTGCTGCTTAATTTTCCCTGCTTGAAATACTTTATCAAGGCATAGAACAAACGTTTCCAAGGCTTGCAACACTTTGCCCAGCCAATACCAAGCTTTAATAGCCGATTTCTCCATGTGAGTCAAGATATGAATCACAGACAGACGTGTCTATTTGCCTCGAAATTAGATATATAAAAGCAAGCTCTGGATAGTAGAATTATATCCATTCACTACACAATACGCGATGGCTTCCAAGGACAATTGGTCTTCTGATCTTTATTCAACCAATGCTTCATTTGTTCCAAAACTTGGGGCAATTATCTTGAACATGCTCGACCCCAAGCCTACTGAACACATTCTGGACCTTGGCTGTGGCGATGGAATCCTTACTGCTTCTCTTGGTGACAAATGTGCTTCTGTTGTGGGGGTAGACTATAGTTCGGATATGATCAATCGCGCAGTCCGTGATAATAAGCACGATAATATTCGGTACGACGTGGTTGATGGCCATTATCTTTCCGAGTGGTTTGACCAGTCCAATCAATCGGCTTTTGATGCTGTTTTCTCCAATGCAGGTTGGTTAAGACTTGTATTTCTAAACAGTCTTGCTAACTTTTTTATTATTATTATTCTTTAGCCCTCCATTGGCTCAAGGAACCTGTCAAGGTCATTCACGGCATGCACCATGTCCTCAAACCCAAAGGCCGTATAGTTTTGGAGTTTGGAGGGTTCATGAATGTTGGAGGTATGGTTTGCTTAAAGATACTTTATGTGCTCATCAAATCATTACTTTCTTTTTTGTGGTATAGAAATCCACACGGCTCTGATTACTGCCTTGAATAGACGAGGCTTTAATGGACAATCGCTCTCCCCGTGGTTCTTTCCATCTGCAGAATATTATTCTGAACTCCTCCAGCAGAATGGATTTGAGGTTGCTTCTTGCACTCCTGTACCTCGCATAACAGAGTTGGACACGGATATCAAGGGCTGGCTAAATACATTTGGGTTCACGTTCTTTGAAGTCTTGACGGCCCAGGAAAAGGACAAGGTGATTGATGAGGTGGTCGAGCACCTAAGACCAGGATACCAACGGGAGGATGGTAGATGGTGTGTGATGTATGTCCGTCTACGAGTGATTGCCTACAAGAAATAAAATTTATTCAAGTACAAAATAAATTGTTCGTACAAGCCCATGATTATTTTAACCAAAGGTGAATATTCTTATTCCAGGCAATTCCATGCTGTGAGGCTGATTATAATGGCTGGTGGCTGCAGATCTCTACTGAAGCCAATCAATTAATCATTCTATTGGATGATACTTTCAGGATTCAACTGTTTTGTCGGAGAGTATTCTAAAGATGCTGAGCACCCAGAGAAATGGTGCGATTGTTCTTGTGCAAGCCCTTGTTATATATACACACATATATATATAAAGGCGATAATAATCTGTATCAAAAGAGCTAAAGAGGTATTGGAATGAAGTTGGAATGTAGGGTTTCTAATCTTCTGTCAGCAGAAGCCCTACTGTATTCTCAAATGAATACTTCAAAGATCAAATATCAAATGTTGGATTTTAAAAGGACGCAAAGCATTGAGAAAGATGGAAAGACAGTAATTTCCCTCACTTTTAATATATTCTGATTTTATAAGCATATATATATATCTTTCTTATTTTAACATCACACCATATACATAAGCACATCTTCTTCCTATCTCACCTCCACAACTCTATTCTACTTTAATGTCATTCTCCAAATTTTGCCAGTCTGCAAAAGACACTTTCCAACGTAAAGGCCGTAAATCAAGCAAGAGCGAGTCCGGTAAATCGGTTCGTTTTCATAACGAGTCCGAAGCGGTGTTTTACACACACAGTAGCGACGACTATGACAGACGATCTTCATTTACAATCTTCGACGATCAATCAGAACCTGAATTAGTAGCAGAGATGTTAAAACAGGCAGCATGCGATGATCAGTTGTCCGGGATGACTAAGGACGAGGAAGCCGTTATATTAAAACTGGATGAAGAAGTCATTCGTAACACTCGTGTCAATCGAAAACAAGGCTACCATAGTATTGCTGTTCTCGTCAGCTACAGGTCCAACTTTTAAAATTGGTCGTGTATATCTTCTTGGCTCATTTTATTTCTTGATATTATATCTTACCACTCACATATACATACATTCACATTCACATTTTACATTTATATACATAAAAAAACGCATGTTATAGATACTCTTAAATTAATTTATCGTTATTTCTTGGTATTGTAGATAATAAAGTAACTTCTACAAAGGTTGTTTTCATTTGTATGAGTAATTGCAGTAGGTCGAGATCCTAGACAGGTGGGGAGGATACACAGAATAACCAAAATATTCTGATAAATCAAAATCACTTAATAATATCAATGGATTTCTGATCAGTTCAAATCAAAAGATTGGAGAAAGTATGGGCATCTATACTTGTTCACAAATACTCGAATCCATAGCACTCTCAATTGCCAAGCATGGTTTGAAAACAAGTCCAAAGGCCAAGGTTTCATACCTTATGGCTTATTATGGAGATCTTTAAGCAATATACTCTGTCATGAATGTAACGATGAATTTCTATAAAAAAATAATGACGCAGTTGTTTAACAATCTACTCTCATTTCCCAAGCGTCCAAGGCGTGTTGGTCTGGATGGCCAACATACATCTACATGGCTCTTGGTGGTATCTCTGGGCATCTATCTCTAGTGTTTAAATATAATCTGCACTTGTTCTATTATGTGGAGCCAGTTATTGTTACACCAAGTTCATCTTTAAGAAACAAAAACAAACATTCTTCAATAGGCAGTATTCTTGCTTGTTTCCATCATCTGTCTTTAGACATCTCTAAAAAGAGGATTTGCCAAAAATAAGTGTTGGACCAGTTTTCTTTTTCTTCTGCTATCAAATATCTCTTGAATCTCTCTGTTATACTAAATTATTTAAACAACATCTTCATGGTTGAGTTAAAGGTCAGTAAAGACGTCCTCAGTACCCGGCCTTTGGACAGTCGGTTGAAATTGATATTATTAGGCTATAAAATCCAATCTCAAGCACCTGGGATATACCCACAGCTGGAAATTAATAAAAGACCACAATGTCACTGATATTCTGGCAGAATTCGAACAAGAGGCCAACTCTGGAATCCAGTCAGAATCCACAAAAATGTCACTGGTAAGGAAAGCACAAGTCACCAATGTGAGGGTGGCACACAGATTACTAAATGCCATGACATTTTTCAGTGTCAGACCATCGACTTGATCGTACCTGAGAAGGAAAGAAGTTTTGGTAAAGAGCACTTTTAGGTTCCAAAAAAATCCCTCTTAATAGACTAACAAGTACTCAAAGACCAGGAGCGACAGCTACAACAGTTTCTCGTCATTGCTGGATCTTCGTTTGGAGATGATAATATGGGATCTATTGACGGAGGCTATGATAGTGATTCCACTGATCCTTTCAGCAAAATACCAAAAGATCTCTCTGTAAGTCTTCAGACCGAAAATATCAGTTTCTGACCTTTACACCAAATGCACGCAGACCCCGTTGGATACAGAGTTGCGCGAGTGCCGAATAAACGAGTTCATTGACACTGAGCAATCCTATGTGGATTCATTAAATACCATGGTTGACATCGTACTGAAGCCATTAAAGTCTTTACCATTCAACCAGGCGATTCTTAATCAATTCAAACTTTCAAAAATATTCCTCAACCTCGAATCGATCTTGGTTGCCAACCAGAAGTTTTTGGTAGATTTAGAATCATGGCAGACGGGTGAAGCCAGCCTTTCGTTTGGAGCCATTTGTACAAATCATGTAAAGAAAACATCAGGCTATTTATGGGCCACTTTAAAAAAAATCCTGGGCTATTACTAATCCAAAACATATTTCGTGTTTCATAAAGATGGCTAATTTTGAATGTTACCGAAAATATTTAATGGACCAAAAAGAAGCACAGAAGCTGCATGTCAAGGAAGTCAAATCAAACCCAAGATACAAGAGGTTCTTGACTACTGCTAAAGAACATCCGGGGTTTAGACGCCGGAGCCTTCAAGACATTCTTGTAGAGCCAGTCCAAAGAATTGGCCGCTACACCATGATGCTCAAAGGTCCAAATGACTAGAATATTGTCGAATATAAGACTTTATTAAACAAAACTGTTGCTTTTTATATTTTACAGAAATCTTAAAGCACACGAACCCTGAAACACAAGAGTATGAGGATCTTACCAATGCATGCACTATATCCAGTCGGATTGCAACAATGAAAGATGACGTTCCAACTAGACTAGCTACCATGTCTCTTTCTCTTTATACCTCCATCAAGGATTCGCCAGTAAGTCGTTGGATAGTTGATAAAAATAGATTTTATAGACAAACGTGCTGTAATTATATGACAATTGACTATTGTTCATCCAAATTTTATAGTGTTCTCTTATTAGCCAGCACCGTTCTTTGGTAGCCCACCTGGATGCAGTCGAAATCCACAAGGACACAAACAAACCTTTCCGATCAGTCACCTTTTTCTTGTTCACTGACAAATTGCTGGTTGCAACCAGACCATCTCATTTAAAAGGTTCCGACCTTTGTCATGTTCTCAAAGACGAAGGACTCTCTGCCCCAAAACCAGCAATTCCCAAAACTTCCGATAAACCCACACGAAAAGACGGCTCCCTGAAATTCAAGGCATGGGCAGATATAGGACAAATAGAGCTCTTTGAAGGTGTCCAAGGTATATATTATCCAAGATATAAACGCATTGCAGAAAAACAAAAAGTCTCATAAACTACATGGCAGACCTACCAGGATCATTTTCACTCCATTCCCAAAGTCCACAACTCAAGGAGAATGTACCCTTTTCTACATTGACTTCTTTGGAAGCTTATTTTCACAAAGGAACTCGTTTATACACACCAATTTCACCCAAAGATCACAACCAGACACCAGAAAACATAAAGGCTATTATTCAAAGAAAAGATAATTTTTTGACTGCCTATCAAAAAGTACAAGCAATTTCAAAAAGCTGCCGTAAGAAACAAGTGGTCTTTTATCTAATTGTTGACTGACTTTGTGCTTTTTGCAGATGAACAAAGAGTAGCTTATGAAGCTTCATGGGCCGGAAGGAATATATACACCACATTGCACGACCCTGATAGTTACAATAGTGCAAAGTACAAGGTAGATTGCTTTATTACCTCGGCTTGTAGGCCCAATATTTATTTTGTTTTGCTTGGTCACAATAGAGTCAGATTGTGCTGGTGTATGTGGACGGTGATGATGTACTGGATATTGGGTTTCTGTCAAGTAATTCTGGGATTGAGCCTCTGGTTGTAGCACTCGTACAAGCAGACGTCCGAGGATTTAGGTTCCATGTTAGTAGCAAGATCCGTTTGAGCCCTGTCCACAAAACAACCAATGTGTCGGCCAGTCAAGGTGTGAATGAAAAGAAAGAGGGAAAACCTGCCGACTTTGAAAGCGTTTTTTGGAACAACAGTAAGTATTGTACAATCAACACAAATACAGCACACTGACTCCATGTCTATCATTATTATCACAAGTGGTTCTGTGTGGACAGAGATTGAGATATGTCTCAGAATCATACGACGTCCAAGAGTCTCTAACAGATGATGAGAGCCAAAAATTAGTTCGATCTCGATCCTTTACGCGCCCCAACAGTATTCTCGGCCTTCGGAAGCTATTAAGTTATGGAGATATTCGATCACGAACATCTCCTCCACTGCCATCAGCCACAAGCGAGAAAGGCTCACAAACCACATCCAGCCAGGGTAACACACATCAGGACGGGCTGGATATACATGGTGCCAAGACAAACAATGGGGAGCACAACCAACAAATTCAAGACCCACCCATTATCAGCCGATCCCTACCTTCTCGTATACCATCGATGAGTCTTATTGATGCTCACTTTTGTGACACAGAAGCGCACGGTAGAAGCATCTCTACCAGCCCACCATTGTCAACACCTTTTATTCAATACTCAGGTACAAATCATTTCTATTCTAGGCTTCAGTGATTAGAGTCTTGTGTACAGCAACGTGAATCTTTGTTTCTCGGCCATTTATGTTTATGTTTTTTAAAGCTCCACCAGAAAGATCCAATTATAGCCAGGATACATGGACAACGGGTGAAACGGTAAAATGATTAAAAGCAAAAAAAAAGCCTACTTGGATATGAGGCATACGATTAACAATTGTCTCTTGTCCTTGTAGAAGTATCTGGGTTCTTATTCTCCAAAGTCAAATGGTTATGCAGAGGTAATTTTATTTAGAAATAACAATGTGGTTCATGCTCTTAAAATATGTTATTTTGGTTGAATCGCGAATACATAGACAAACCAATGTAACCGTGATACAGATTCAACGAAACAAGATGATTTGTTAAGTTTCTTACTACAAAAGCATCATCCAGGTGATAAGAATTTCATCTCGACCGAGACTGAGCGTTGGCCAACGTATCACTACAACAATGCTGTGTCATTAGGCGATTCAGCCTCCCGACCTCATTCCTCAATACCCGCCATGGTATCTCCTAGTTCGAGTTACCG
The DNA here is from genome assembly GCA_022702545.1 of Phycomyces nitens. Taxonomy (NCBI): domain Eukaryota; kingdom Fungi; phylum Mucoromycota; class Mucoromycetes; order Mucorales; family Phycomycetaceae; genus Phycomyces; species Phycomyces nitens. Next base: position 2,857,507 of record JAHRBC010000001.1, read on the forward strand.
ATCCAATGTTCCGGAGCTTTTTAATACATTATCGTCAAATAGCAGTGGCCAGAGTGTAAAGAGCTCAATTGATTTAGATGAAGACGAATTGGAAGAAGAAAACTACCAAGTAAGTGTTGTAATGGCTTTTAGGGTTCTAGGAGGCAGTATATACAGCTTTTCTTGGTTTTTACTGATGGGTACCTTGATCTCCTATCTTCTGTCACGATAACAGCCACTTTATGCACCTTCTGCAATGGCTGAACTCAACTTAGTTGATCTCAAAGATAACGACTCTGGTATCAGTCGCAAAGTACATGAATTATTGGCAAGTTCTCGATCTCGATCAGTCATAACACAACCAATCCCTGGTCAATTTGGGACTCATTCGTCCCAGACTGACGCCAGCACTGTATCAGTATTTGACCAAGTCACGATGGATAAGTTTGAAATGCTGGTGGATAAACAGAATATATTGAAAACCCACGTAGATCGCCTAGGAAAGCTCCACCCAGAAGTAAGGTTAAAATGAGAATACATCTTTAAAGTTTCATGCTCACTAGACTTTGAACTATAGGTTGAAGATGAGTTGAAGATATTAAAGGATATTCACAAACAAGTATTCAATGAGATGGATCTGCTGCTAAATGTGAATATTATGATGGTCACGATGATTTATAACACGCTGACCTGTATAAATTGGTTTTCCTTGCTTAGTTGATGCAGGTTCAATGTAAGATGCCCAGGGCAACGATTCAGGACCTTGAAATCAATGAAAAACACTATACTGCCGAACCTTTGGATTTTAATAAGAAAATCCTAGACATGCAATTTAATGACACATTGGTCAAGCAGGAAAAGACACAACACGATTACTGGGAGCATCATGCAAGGTAATAATACAGATCAAGGTTTAGCTATATATTACCATGACACCATTATTAATTATGTGTACAGGGAGCTGTCTTTTCGGTTCGAGAATTAGAGCTGTTCCTTTATTAATTTAGACTAAATAATATTGTCGCTTCCTTCCGTTTTTTCTTCTTCTTTTTCTTTTTTAGATTCCATAGACTGTAGAGTAAATATGTTCAATGGGTTGTTTGATTTGATGAAATGCTAAAATACATGACCTGTACGACACATCTCGGAAGTCCCACCTTTTTTTTTATTTAGTAGATGCCGAGTCTGACAAGAACTAATTCGATTTAATTATAAAAGTATTCGGTTATGAACACCCTAAATCTGTATTAAGTAGATTCCTCTGCTATAAATCATGAATTACGTTTGTTATACTGGAACTCGTTAGACTTGAACGTATATCTTGCACTATAAGATATATTTCATTTGTTAAAAAATGAAACACAATTCTAAATATATAGTCTAACTAGAATCGTACCAGAATAAAAAAAGGTTTCGGTCAAAACACTTTCTCGAGACAATTGCCTTTTTTGTAATTGAAGTGCAGTCAAGCTTCTGGTCTTGTCGGCTATTAAACCGATGCATCTGAGATTACATCTATGGGTCTCCTATTGAATATAATGTCGAAAAATAAAATATGGTTGTTTGACATGGCAAAATGATTTGAAGTTATCCCAAATTATTAAGTTTTTAAAGCATTGGCTTAATTTCCCAATTTTCCAAAATTTGTAAAATGTCAATCTTTATATTCATGAGTAAATCATGATCCAACCAAGGGAACCTTGGCTCCAACTTCAGGTCATGATGTTGTTCAGAGAAAGGTTGCCAATTAATCAAAAAGTAAATTCGAAAGTATTTCATGGCTATAACAACAGAGAAAAACAGATATAGACCGAGCAATGAAAATTATATGCTATGATTGCGAGGAATTCAACCATCGATATGCGCAATACTTAAAAGCTGAAAAGGTTGCAAGAATATCAAATATTAAAAAACATATGACAATGATTGATCAAAATCCCCCACTCTTTGATAGCGGTATCCTAAGATGTTTGGCCAGCTATTTGAAAGGCTTTAATGATAAACACGGTTTTCATATTTTTAATAGTGTAGGAGCCGTAGGTTAAACTACAGCGGTATGAACGGTCTTAAATAATTCACCATTAAACTGAAATAGATATTCAAAAAAAAAATAGCGAAACCCCTATCCTCACTGTTATGTTGGAATACATACATTATCAAGACTCTGTATTGTTACCCATTAGATCTGTATTGTAAAACACTTGATTATTAAATACGATATTACAAAAATAAACCACGCGAATTGTGGACTGATACTTCTATAAAGGCTCTTTCAGCGAATACCATATTTTCGTGTTCAATCAAGGTTCATTTAACTTTAAAGGGTCTATATCAGTAAATGCATTTGAAATTTCCATGTCATATTTAAATAATCTATAAATGATAATGATTAAAGTCGACTTGAACTATGTGCGTATACCTGGATCCAATTGTTTCTCTAACATTTCAAGTATTGAGAGCAAGTTCAATTACACTACTGACCAAACACTTTTATTACATTGAAGTAGGTATACACTATGAATATAATTAATAACCCAATCTTACTTGCAAATAACTGATAGCTTGCACAATTATTATGATTTTCAAAGCTTGTAAGCATCATCCTATTAATATGCTTTATTGTTTTTTGCTGTTGGCTAGGCAATTGAATGAATTTATTTAGGTTGTTCAAGGGAACAAGGACCCGAGAATGATTTGGGGTTTTCCACCTGTCACCCCACTCTCTCACACTCAAACTCATAAACATGGTAGTCAATTGTTTTTGATATGCCAAAAGACGAAAAGGCAATCTTGGTTTGATCCGCTATCATAATGATAAAATAAAGAGTGGCTTAGAAAGCCTAAACTTCATTCGAGGGACACGGTCCCTTTAAACAACTCAAATTTTAAAGTGGTATGTTTAATTGCCGATTTAAATGTTATAAGTCCGTCAATATTAAAGCCCCGGTGTATTATACAGACCTGACTGTATAATAAACATATAAATAAATCTATAGATCTTTATGTATATGTGTTACAATATTATTGTATTACGAGCTTCTTTCTAGTGTCACTCTACAAAGATCTTCAACTCTGAATAGTCAAGGCATTCAAAGTCGAGCAAGAAGACCATAATAAGACAGTCGGTACACTATTAATGTTTTGATACCCCGTAGATCCCATTTTTAAGAAATCTCCTTGCAGGATAAATCTTTCATAATATGTTTACAAATAAACCTGTATTTGTATATAAACACTTTCCTACTACAAATTTACAACGCCCTCTATTTTTTTTGGCGTGCATACGTTTGACCTGATACCGATTATGTGGGTGCCAAGAAGTTTAATAAACGATAGCTTGTCAAACATGGTAGATAAACATTATACATATAAACTTAATGTTAATCCTTGACTGATTTTATAGCAGAAATCCAAGCACAACCATCTATAATCGTGGACGCTTTAATGACAGTAGAAGCCGTATTTTATTTGATTGCAATAAAAAAAAAGGTGTACAATTAAAAAAATTTGTTCAAACTAGGCAAGATCGATCGAGTTCTGGTGACGTTGAAATTACACCAATAAGAAGCTAATGAGTGCCAACCTTGCAGTATAAAATAAACTGAGCTTTGTATTTGTTTTATCGTCTCCATAGATTTTTTTTCTGGTTTCTTTACTCCTTTTCACAAAGACGTCTTCTTTCCCCACCTTAAATTTGGTTCTTCTCCACTAACCAATGTCCACATCGGCAGAGGAAGAGTTGACGTAAGACAGGCGAATACGATCAAGATATATGCTAATAGCTTTTTATCAGTGCTGACTCCTCAGTGAGTACCTTTACTTCGGCCCTTTGGTTCAATGCCGCGCTTGGTGCAGGTTTCTTTCTCGCATTTAACATTTTACGAACCAGACGAAGACAGACATACACACCTAGATCATATGTAGTCCCAAAAGGGTATGTGAACATACGAACTCATTATGGATTTCACTATATTCATATTTATTTTTGATCCAATACCAATATAGGAGGCAACCACCACCTCTCCCAGACGGCTATTTTCTCTGGATACCAACGTTACTATATACATCGGACAAAGAACTAGTTCGGTGTATGGGCCTTGATAGATTCATGGTCCTTAAGTTTCTTCGAATGGGCATCGTCATTTTCTCCATTGCCACCTTATTCATGGTACCAATCCTTATTCCTATCAATGTCATCGGCCAATTGAAATCAGATGGCCTCAATCTCTTGACAATCGGTAATGTGTCTGACGCACCCCGTACCTGGGCCCATGTCATATTGGCAATACTCTTTACAGGTAAATGCTCAAATAACTAGCTATAATTAATCATTAATTTACATAATCAGCATAATTAACCCTCAATCATTGTCAACCTTTTAAAAAAGCTGGTTTGATTTACTATACTTTCCGTGAAACAAGAGCTTATTTGGTTTTAAGACGCGAATATCTTATGAGTCCCGAATTTGCCGAATCAGTTGTTGCACGATCCTTGTTCGTACCTTCAATCCCTAAAGACGTTCACAATATTGAAGATCTTGCAAGAATATTCGGTCGATTCCCAGGTGGTGTTCGTCGTATTTGGATCAACAGGTAAAATATACTTTGAATTGGGTTTATCACCCACATGAGCAATTTATACAGATATTGACATTCTATCACAGAGACTTGAAAGATTTACCGGACGACGTTGAGGACCGCGAAAAGAAAATCCACAACCTCGAAACTGCAATTACAAAGACAATCCTTTCTACCTACAAATACAATAACAAAAAGGGAATCCAGACAGAAAACGGAAATGATACAGAAGTTTTGATCCCTCAAGAACTTCGTCCTACCCATCGAGTATCCTCTCTTCCTATTGGACTACCATTTGTTGGTCGCAAGGTCGACTCCATTGACTATTATCATGAAGAGATCCAGTCATTGAACGAAAAAATTCTCGAAAAGCAACATTCTGCAAACAGCTTTGAATGTCTTAGTTCGGCCTTTATTGAATTCAATCAACAGATCGCAGCACATATGGCAGCTCAAACCCTTATTCATAGCAAAGAACTTCAAATGGCACCTCGTTACATTGAAATCGCACCTACAGATATCATCTGGGAGAACATGAACATCCAGTCCTTTTCACGTCTTTTGCGCCGTATGGTCAGTCTTTCATGCACTACAGTTATTATTATATTCTGGGCCATTCCAGGTGAGGTTCATGCTGGTTTACAAAACGATATCCATAATTGTGTGTAGAGTATCTTTCTAAACCTCTTTATACAAAAAAATATAGTCGTGTTTGTGCAGGGTATCTCTACTCTCGAGTCTTTGTCAAAGTTGATTCCTTTCCTGAAAGCGGTCCAAAACCTCGGTCCAACTGTTGTTGGTATAATCCAGGGTATTCTACCTGCTGCTGCTCTGGCTATCTTGGTTTCCCTTGTTCCGATTATATTCTCTAGTAAGTAGATAGTTTTCCCACCGATCTTATATTTCATCCGTACCTAAAAATTAATTCTTGTTCTTGTTACTTGCAGTGCTTTCCAAATTAGAAGGTATTCCCAGAAAATCATTTGTCGAACTTTCAGTATTGCACAAATTCTTCTTCTTCCAGGTACCCAAAAACAGCTCTCTCTATATCCAAAATCACAACTCTCGATACTTATTTCATTTATTCGTGTGTTTGAATAGTTTATCGATGTTGTATTGGTTTCCACTGTTGCCGGTGGTATCTTTAACGTATTGCCAGATCTTACTAAGAACCCTGCAAGCATCATCAACCTTTTGGCTGAAAAACTTCCCAGGGCTTCTACGTTCTTTATCACCTATGTGATGCTTCAGGCAACCAACTCGGCCGCCCAAAACTTATTGCAGCTTGTCCCATATATTCTTTCCTTTGTGATGCCAATATTCAACACAACCCCACGTGATATATACCATCAGAAACGCCAATGTCCTAACATCAATTTGGGTACCTTGATTCCAACTCATTCTGTTATTTTTGTACTGGGTAAGTTGAAAAAAATGATTTGGTGTATTTATGTACAAAAACGTCTTGACTTATAATATTTTTAGGCATTGAATATTCAACAATTGCTCCTTTGATTCTTCCATTTGTATTGCTCTTCTTCTGCTTCCATTACTTTGTATTATTGTACCAGTTTATGCATGTTTACGAAAGATCCTACGAAACTGGAGGACGAGGATTCCCTCGTGCAATTCGTCACATTTACATTGGAATGTTCACTTGGCAGGTTACTATGATCGGATTATTCGCTGTCCGTGGAAACCAGGCACTTGGTCAATTGGTCATTATGATCATTCTTCTTGTTGTCTCTGCCTTTTCTCTGGCTCTTTATGACAAAGCTTTTAAGCCTCTCTTCAAGTTCCTGCCTATCCAATGCATGCCTTCAAAAGACGTTGAACGTGTTAAACAGAATGCCGTTGCAGCTGGTGATATCCATCGTCTGAGCACAAATGATGACAAGAAAGTCCTTGTTCAAACTACTAGTAACCGATCAGACGAAAATGTTTTTGGTGACCAAAGCGAAGGATCTCAACTTGGTGGTTCTGATTCTACTGGAATCCGCAAGAGAAGAGTGGTTCCCGATGAGGCAAATGATGATGATAGCAGCGTGCTTTCCAGAGATGACATATCCATTGATGCATATAAACACCGTTCCAACCTTCATAATGAACTCAAGAAGGAAGCCAAGATATCCGATGAAGAAGGTGATGAGGAAGAGATAAAGGTCATGTCAGATACCGCACGTAAACTCTATGAGACCGAAGCCTACCTCCACCCGTCAATATGCAGTAATCCATCGACAGTCTGGATCCCTGATGATACCATGGGAATTTCAAGACAAGAGATATCCCAACTAAAATCCCTTGGTATTCTATCCTCATCAAAATATGCAGATGCTCGCCTGAATGAAAAGGGCAAGCCCAAAGTTACAATCGATGAAGAAGCTGTTATCATGGAGAACAAGGGAATTCCTGGAGAGCGACCTTCTGCAGCAAATTTGTCGGATGTTAATGACTATGTGCGCGTTGTAATCGATAACTACAACTTTATTGATGCCCTTGGCACAGTAGTTTAAAGGAGAGAAAAAGAGAGGAAAGAAGGAGAGATGCAATGGCCTTGCATTTTCTTTGCTTATTATTTTGCCACTCATAATATATTATTTACATTTACTTTACCATAATAAAACAATATCCCCTGGCCTGAACAGCCCTTTTTCTCTAATTCGTTTTTCAAAGCTGATCAGCATTATAGATTTTATATTTTAAACCAAACCTTTAAACTAAAGATTTACCAAAAAAAAACCATGCTATATCTGTATAAGAGGCTTTGTACACCTGAAATATATAAGGGGGATCAACACCCTTTTCAGGACAGTTTATAAGGCACACAGTACAGTGTCCAAATAAATAAAAAATTAGTCTTGTTACCAAATGTCATTATCCTGTATATTTTATCCTATAAAATTCTCAGGATATAACATTGATTTCTTGAAACACTATAAAGACTATCAACTCGATAACTTTCAAGTGATAAAGTAGAACTCAATATGCTCAGGAAAGCTAGGAATAAATAAGAATGTTTTCAAACACTTTTATAGTGTTCCTAAAAGTCCCAAATTATAAACTCTGCACATCATAATAAAAGTACAGTGTCCCTTGACCGCATGATCATGCAAACAAAATATAGCCACGAGTGCATATATGCTTATTGTATATCATATTGGGAATAATGAATAATCATTGGACCTTTTGAGATAAAGAGATGAATAAAAAACTGACCAAGATAATAGAGCGATTGTAGTCTTTCCGAGATTATAGATGGAACATGCTTATATTGTAGGCTACATTTAGCCAATATTTCCAAGATAGTTTATTATCATTTTGAAGCTTTCTTGGTTTATATACATACTTTGGTCATTTCAATTGCTACTTTTTTTATAACGACTTCTCCCTTATTTTATGACCAGCCTTTATTACCATAATTATTATTTTTTAAAGATATTGGGGTATATAGTGAGAACAATAACAAAATCCGCAATGATAAAAGAACAGACATGTTTCCTTTCTTACTGTGATTTTATATAAATGGATCTGAATTGGTCAAATAATGATAAATAATGATAAATAATATATAACCCTTGAAAATAATTTATGAGTAATCTCAAGCTTATAAAAGTACCTGCAAGCTCCTTTCTCTCTATAGATATATCATATTTACCTTTTGACTAGGGCACGAAAAACCAATCTGATATTTCTTTTCTGCCAACTCACTGCTCGATTAGATGTTACTATATTTATTACGGTGCAAAAGGAATACACAATACCATTTGCTGTTATAAGAATAATACAATTCTCGTGCCAATTTCATTCATGATTAACCTTCCAATTGCATGCTGTAAAGCACTCGTCGACAGGATTTCTTCACATATAATTTTGCCCATATCTTTTAAAGAGAAAGGCGAGGTTCATAATTTAGATCACTTTTTATTATTCTTTCCAATTCATTTTTTTCGAGAGTCTATTTCTGTCATGTAGCCATGATTGTCTGGATCAGTAAAAGGTTTTTAAATGTAATATAGCAATTGTAGTTGAATCTGTCGAAAGCTTTGCTGATAGAATCTTTTTAAATGGGTATTCTAATGATGCCCTTCATGTATTTTGTAATCCCATCTTTAAATACCATTCATCTCTAGCAATAATAATCTTGGATTTAATTACACAAATCTTTTATTATACAGACCCGGTTTTGTAATCCTTTTTATTATACGGCATTGTACCTCTTTATCAACATTATTCCCTCTGTGAACTTTACCAAATGATAATCCAGCCATATACAACAATAAAAGTCCTTTTCTCAATGGCCGAGTGTTTAGTACAATTATGATCATCTTTTTTCTATCGCTTTATTATGAAGGAGACATGTTAAAATGATTAAAGAGAGAAAAATAAACAGACTCGAGTATATCAATAAGTATAGCCGGAAATTAATAGCTTCATAATCTTTCAGTCATCCTTCATTTGATAATGGAGAATAGATTTTGTGTTTCAAAAGATTTTATTTATGAGAATATATAATGTCAAGTTAAGTCAAGTCAAATAAGCATAATACAATAATACAATAATGGTAGGTATGGGTTCGTTTGTTGTTTTTGATTGGCTCTTGTCCTTTGCCTTGCTCAATCTTCTTCTTCTGCTTCCATTCAATCCTCGTTTTCCCGCATCGCAGCAGCTCGGTCTTCGGGCCATGTCACCACTCGGTCTTCCTGCACTGTCAAGGCCCAGTCTTCCGCTCTGTTCAATGTTAGTCTTTCTGCACAATTCAATGTTAGTCCTTTGGCGCCATTCAATGCAAGTCTTCTTTCTTTATCCAATCCAGGTCTTCTGCGCCATTCAGTCCAAAGTCTTTTTGCCTTGCTTGATCCTTGCTTGCTTTCTTTGCCCAATTTCAATTTCTTTGTTCATTCGGTACTTGTATTTTTACTTTGTTCAAGTTCATTGTCAAATTTTAACGGATTCCGTACATTCAATTTTTTTTTAAATGGTCGACAATTTGGAAACCAAGCCTCACAAGCGCCCTAGAGGAAAGAACATCTACTCATATGCTTGCAACTCCCCTTAGGGCTATCTGTCCTACAGGCATAAGGTATTTCTTTTGCTGTATCCTATATAGCATCGTATGCCTTTAGTATATTTCCTTCTTAAGGGCCCGTTTTATTGGGCTATTCCAAAAGATGAAAATATACTAAAGGCATACGATGCTATATAGGATACAGCAAAAGAAATACCTTATGCCTGTAGGACAGATAGCCCTAAGGGGAGTTGCAAGCACATGAATTGGTGTTCTTTCCTGGAGGACTCCTGTGGACCATCGTCTTTCATTATATCATCTTTAACATTTTGGACATCTAGGGAAAGATAATACATATATATTAGTACATGTTCTTCATCATAAATCACAAGAGATCAATAGGTACTTACAGTTCAAATTGTATAAAGGATGCTACCACCACTTTAACCACCGAAGGCGTCTTTCGAGAGATCTTCCTTCTTGCGGAGGGCGCCTTTTTTTAGCACTCCTCCTTTTTTTTCTTGATAGTTTGAAATTTCATTTCAATTCTTCTTTGAATCAAACTCATAATTGGATTCGTAAGGAACGGCATTGATCTTGTCATCAAACTCGGGAAGCAAACTCGGGAAGCAAACTTGGAATCAAACTTGGAAATCAAACTTGGTACTGAACTCGGCTTTGGACTTGGCCTTGAACTCGGAAATCCAACTCGACATTGAACTCGGCTTCCAGACCAGACATCAAACCATGCATTGGACTACACTAAACATTGCTTTGGACTTACCTTGAGCCATACATTGGACCTTGCAGCAAACATAGCACTGGACTTTGCATTAAACTTTGCATTGGACTTGGAGTTGAACTTGGCATCGGAATTGGATTGAGCTCGACATTGGACTTTGGCAGGTGTAGATTTGGTATTCGGTTTTTGTAAGGTAGACATTTGGTTGACTTGACTTGAAAGATTTCTTGACTGTGAATTGTACCCCTTGCTTGATTTCAGTCTTCTATAATAATTTTGACAGTGAGTATTCATTATTGGTTAGAGTCAGCATTTCATAATTACCTTGACTGAGAATATTTATCCTGGGTTGAGCTTGACTTGAATTTCGGGGATCTCTTGTTGATCCCTGTTCATACACCGGCTGAAGTATGAACAGATTGTGTTCTTTGTTTTGTTGCCATGGATGATAGGATTTGACAGCCGGATTTTCTTCTTGATGTAAACGGGACAGACGGTACACGAGGCAATGCAATCCACCACAGACACCACTTCCACCAGCAGGACCAGCAAGACTACCAGCAAAGGGAAAAGGGAACCGCCAACAGAAGCCATGTGCCACTCGAGTAATGTGTCAACCACAATGGGCTGGACAATCAACGGCAGACGGATGACCAGACTTGATTGACTCAAGGCCCTATACAGGCACAAAGGCACTGTAAGTCTTTGGGCGAGAGAAGTACGACTAGCGTACTCAACGGCCTGCCGTCAGCAAGAACCATTCTTCACTCTCACTGGCATCCTCCAGATGGTGTTCTCTTGTAGTACATAGGCCGGGATAAGGAAACTAAAAAACCATTTATATAGTTAGTATTTACCATAGCATAAGATACAGTATAATGGAACAAATACTTATCTTAAGGGTTCTCCTTGATGCTGTCACAATCATACAGATTTGAGGGACAATACCATTTGGTGCCGTATCGCTGCTTGGGGTTCACACTGTTCTGTTGGGAGCGCCCTCGTAGATTGCTGGTAGCCTATAAAGTCCTGCCAGTGTCAGTGGTGTTTGTATGGATTGTCTTACCCCTGATTTTCTTGATGTCCCGTATTTGATTTCTTGGTGAATCGGACGCTTCGTATATGTTCTTGATCGCAGTAGAGGTCCAAGTATCCCTTTACTCAGCCCAGCGAGATGGCGAGACTCTGGGCTGAATTCTCTTGAGTCGAATGGTTCCTTTGTTCTTGATGATGTCTTGTTTCGAGTTGTTGTACCGGTGATATTGAATGCGAATGGTGTCTTGAATGTTTCGTAAACCTGGGAAAGGGATACTTGTACATACTGGTCTCGATCATGCTCAGGGATTGCAGCCACGACAATTGAATCGTCTTGGATATCTTTTGTATCGTTTTATTTTGCCCTTGATTGGTAATCTGCAAGCTGACTTGGCTGTATAGGCTTCATTGGCTGTATAGGCTTCATTGGCTGTATTGGCTGTATGGATGAATGCAGCCGCCATCCCTTTGCAGAACATATTGTTGACGGAAGCAGTTGGTGTAAAGAGGACCACCTGAAACCAGCATCGATTTGTTGTTTTGTTGGCTGGTCGTATCCGAGATATCTTGACCTGTGACAGAATTCTCGGGCCCATTGTTTGAAGTGGTCATTCTTGCGAGTTCATCGACGGAAAGATTGCTTCTCCTCAATGACAACTGCCATATATAACACATGGACTTTTAGTTGTCAATCGGAACCTGCTACTGACAGAAGTAAGCATACTCTGCTCGGTCTGGTCAATCGGTTGATTGTTGCCCATCCAGACCAGTCATCATTCACTTCAAAGAGGTTGGCACGAAATCTGACTGCAGTTTTCTTGTATTGCTTCCAGCTGCCTTGGAATCCCATGCTTTCTCTCCCAGTGACAAGTACAGGACGGATTTTCGGAAGACTTGATGCGTACTTGTCACTGTTGCGATCGAACTACGGTTGGGGTGTCTGTAGAAATCACCTTGTTTTTGCCATCTCCGGTGATTGTGCTTGTCTGGGTGTGTGATTGCGTAGTTGGACCCAGGAACAGACTCAATCGTACCCCTGTAGCTGATCTTCCGTTATGTCCGTGAGAAGCTTGTTGTTCTTGAGTTGCTTCTCGGAAACCTCTCGAGTGCATTGGCTCTATTCGACGGATTTACCACAATCCAATAGTAGACTCCTCATAGTCCGGAAAGGACCAATCAGAACCCGAAAGCAAGCTTATGAGATCTTGCAAGAGCCGGCAAAGGTCATCCAAAGACTCGAAAAGAATCCAACATGGAGACCAACTCGTTCGGTCCAGACATAACGGCGTAATGGACACCGTTGCCCCTCAGTATCCATTCTCCCTGGCTCAAGTACAAACCTCAAGCAACCAAGACCTGATAACCAGATCCGCCAGACAAAGACCCAGCCAGCAACAACCTCCAGAACCGTTCTAGAGACTTGACCAACCAAACCACAATGTCTTAACCGGACCCAGAAACAAAGACCTCAGCGGCCCAATACATACCAGAACCATCTCTTCCAAATCTCGACCTCAGACCCGGAAGGAAGTCAACAAGAACCGGACGAACAGAGAGTTCAAGTCAACCCTACAGCAGTGCAAGCACCACCCTCGAATGTAGACAAACGACAAATACCAGAGGGAACCAGGATTGGAAACCAGTCTTGTACCACCGAATGCGACACTCCAATGTAGATCTCCACAATCTACCTTCTCTTTACTATCTATGCCAAGTCAAGAACTCGGAACCAAACTGCCAGGTGGGACGTGGTGTCAACCTCTAAAGAGATCGATAAGCCAGCCCGTTCGAGTCTGTAACAGCAGGAACCAAACGTAAAGAGGCTACCTCATGGCTTAACTGAAAGAGACAATGTGAATCACCACAAAGACCAACAGAAAAGTACCATGAAAGGTCCGGTCACTCGAGCATCTCCATGAAGCTTCAGAAGCTTCAGAATCAACCTTTGTTACCGGCCGCGTCTGACTGGCACCAGGGCCAGCAGACAGATGATGCGTCCACTTGGTGAAACGTACGAGCCTTGGGTCTAGATATCAAAACTTCAGAACGATCGGTTTCGCAGATTCCTTACTGCACTTTAGACCCGAGGGTCAAAGTGAGCTCAGTCACCACTAGCCAACTATCCTCATCTCGAAATCACTGACCGACCTTTGGTCGGAGGGCGTACTTCAGGAGCTTCTTAGAATCATCCTTGGGGACAAGTACTTTTCCTGGCTCGTCAAATTCAGCCACCTCACACTTGCGCGCAAAACGAGAAGTGTTTAGCCTAACATGGATAGGCTGGACGACACGAGCTGTCTCGGGCTCTTCCTCAGCATCCTTTACCTCTTTGCTGCTGGATGCAGCAACAGGCTTGGGAGCCTTAGCCTTCACTGGGAAAGGTACCTTGAATTGATCTTCAGGACCCTTGGAAGGTTTTCCCTTGACTGAAAAAGGTGCTTTGAACTGCCCTTCAGGAGCCTTTCCCTTATCACGGCTGGCTGCCGCAACAGGTGCTGGCTTTTGAGAAGTGCAGTCTTTCACAGCCTTATCCTTCTCGGTGCTAAGATCCACAGGCTTGAACACCTTTGCAAGCATGCTATTGGAATAAGCAGCTCTGCTCTCCAGCTTTGCGGTGGCAGCTCTAGCCTGATCAAGGATCTTTTGACTGGCGGGCGAAATGACCTTGGATCGACCCTTGGGTTTGGTAAACACCATTGGATGCTCCTCGGTCTCATCATCCCCGTCGGCACCTGCCATCAGCCCTCGCATGCAGGGTCGCTCCTGCTTCTTGCCCAGTACGTCGGCAATGCTGTCTTTGTCGCTAGGGTTTTCCTGGGCCAAGAAGTCACTAACCAGCGTTGATCGGTACTTACCGACTCTCGCACCATCGTCAGCAACCTTCTGCGGCACACAGGTTGGACCTTTGTTCGTAACAAAATCCATGCCTGCTGGCTGGGAGGGACCAAGCAGGCTGTCCACCGACACGGATTTTTGGGCGGGAACCACGGACTCTTCGCCACAAGAGGGATCGGGCATCACCGCATCATCGTTTTCTTGACCCATGGCAACATCGTCAATGTCCATGGGTTCGGAACATCCTGTGGAGTGAACGTGTCCGGAAATGCCACCAAGTGAAAGAGATCTTTGTGGGGTGATCTCTTCGTCTGAATCCATAACATCATCAAAGATATCATTTGGATTCACAGTATCAATCTCCATTGGCTCAAAAAGAGCCGCAGGAACGGTCTCGCAACCGTGAGTCTCCCCTTGCTCAAAGGCTTGGAGATCGTCGACCGACCAGCCCATCGGCTTTCCTCCATCCAATTCAACAGGTTGCACAGGATCCAGGGAGTAGTGCTCATCGGGCGAGCATCTTCCGGCAGGTGCATCTGCCTTGACTTGGACTTCAGGAGCCTCTGGAGACGAATCGCCAAGAGACTCTGTAGAAAAGCTGTTAAACTCCTCATCCATCATCTCGTCCAGGAACTTGGCATAGGCCCTCAGCTTCCTGAGTTCCTCTGAGGATTGACTGTCCCAGAAGAAGTCGAGCTGTACGTTGGGCTCAGTCTCTTCACAGCTCTCCGTAAGCTCATTAGACACACCTTCGTTCAGAGGAGCATGGGTTTCCCCATCAGTACCAGCCACGCCGTTGACTGGGAACACCATTACGGAGCTGTCACCATTTGCTACAAAAGAGTAACAACGGTGTGGGATGTATCCCCGAAAGTCTGCAACAAAGGATGAAGAAGACTCCCCTACATCAATGGATTCCATACCCAAAGACGAACAAGCAGATTCCAAGGAATCCGCACAGTTTGACACATGGCCAAGGGTTGTCTGGCTTGTGTCCTTGATGTGACCTTCGACCAGGCCATCATCATCAAAGCGGGTCTTGTTTACTGGGGCAGCGTCCATGCCGAGTGCAGAGGGACGTCTTCGAGCAGGTTTGGCCATGCTGAAAGCAGAGGGCAAAGGAGAAGCGGCCAACATCATCATGGGGACAATGAGGCAAAGTGGGGCAACAATAGAGTAAAGCCATTTGGCTGTTTGGAGAGCGTTGTAAAGCTTTGGGTGCATTTTATATAAACAACTTGAGAAACAGAGAAAAGGGAAAATTGTCAAGACGTCTCTTTTTTATATAAAAAAAAGGCGTTTTTGATTGCATCAGCAATATCCTTGGCGTGATTATGAAACAGATTAATCCCAAAAGACCATGCTTATCTCTATATTTTACTGCTTTCGGCAACAGTTCGTGGGAGTCATGGCAACGATTCGTGGAAACTAAGGTGACGTGATTGATCTATTAGCTGTAATTAATTCCATGTAAAAATGCGTGTAACATCGTGTCAAAATGAACTGTGATGGTAGAGTGTTTTATTGATTATGAGCGAGAAGTAGTCGTTGAGAAAGTAAAGAAGTCAAGAAGTCAAGAAGTCAAGAAAATTAGACTTGTTGGTGTTCCTGTAACATTAAAAAGTCCAAGAAGAGCGATTTTGTACTTTGTTTTGTTACGCCGAAATGGTCTGTGCGTTGCTAGGATGAAAGGTGAATTAGGAACACACGAATAATTTGGCAGTCACTTAAGTCTACTTTAATGAGTAGCTGAGAAAAAGGGTAATTTTGACTAACACAATCAGCATTAGGATGCAACATCACAGTAAAAAATCTCATTAAGATGAGAGACAGCTATAGTAAATATCAAAGCAAATAAGAATAAGTACTACCTATTAATTATATGTGAGTGAGTATATTTTGGAAGGATGTTGGACCCATTACAAAGTTATTGAGCTTGTTAATCCCCAACTATACTTGTTGATATACTCGAGTCTGTTTATTTTTCTCTCTTTAATAATTTTAACATGTCTCCTTCATAATAAAGCGATAGAAAAAAGATGATCATAATTGTACTAAGCACTCGGTCATTGAGAAAAGGACTTTTATTGTTGTATACGACTGGATTATCATTTGATAAAGTTCACAGAGGGAATAATGTTGATAAAGAGGTACAATGCTGTATAACAAAAAGGATTACAAAACCGGGTCTGTATAATAAAAGCTTTGTGTAATTAAATCCAAGATTATTATTGCTAGAGATGAATGGTATTTAAAGATGGGATTACAAAATACATGAAGGGCATCATTAGAATACCCATTTAAAAAGATTCTATCAGCAAAGCTTTCGACAGATTCAACTACAATTGCTATATTACATTTAAAAACCTTTTACTGATCCAGACAATCATGGCTACATGACAGAAATAGACTCTCAAAAAAAATGAATTGGAAAGAATAATGAAAAGAAGTGATCTAAACGATGAACCTCACCTTTCTCTATAAAAGATATGGACGATAATATTTATCAAGTTTAATTCAACATTCAACACCAAAACATTTAATAGAGGCTCTGAACAAAGAATGAACAAGTATAAATGTGCTTGTCCTATATTGAGTAAATTACTTGTTTTTATTATAGAGTCTACAAAAGATATACTCTATCTCTTTAGATTTCTAGATTGATCACTTGTATAGATCAAGAATAAGATCAATGCAAAAACACACCTTTCGGTTACACCTTAAAACAAATTTTACAGCTGCTCAATGCTTTTATTGTAACCACGTATATCACTTGGGCTTCTACCACAATTTGACGAAATATATCTAAAGTTTGATATTATTTTCAAACTGATTATTACTAATCCCCCGTTATTTGATAGCGGTAAAAATAATTATTACAGGATTTTATTTAAAGCCTATTCAACAATCTATCATAAACGCCTTTGCTTTTTTGTTTGTGCCATTAAGTGGTTATCTCTAGATAGGCATGTGAATATGGGCTATCGTATTCTCACATGAAATCATAACCATTTAGTAATTTAAGAATTGAACAGTAATTAAAATAAGATACACAAATGCTCGTATTGATTTAACTTGGTAGAGGTTTAAAGAATCGCCAATGATAATATTCTGATTACATTGAGTGTATGTTTAATGATATTGTCAGATATTATTAATTAACTGGTTAATGTTAAAGCTTCTAAAGAAATGTCTTTAAAATATATAATTAGGTTTATTTTATCCAGAATATGGTTTGGACTTGTCTTATATTGGGAATAGATAGCTTGCACCAGATTCAAGATACTTGAAAATATTTATGTCTATAAAAGTAACCGCATAATAGTAATAATACACTGTTTATTTTTATTAACGGTACCGTATTGTAGTGTTTTCCTTTATATTTAGCTTATATGTGATTACTTGATAGTTACTTTTTAAGATTATTAATTTATATATATCTTAATCATTGCCAAAATAAGTTTATATTTAATAAATGTCTGTATCTGACTATATATCAAAAGTAAATAAAATAATAATTATTTAGTGACCCATGGTTTTGTATAACAAATATATTTCCAAAGTTTTTTTTTTCAAGCTTGTTGTAATATGCTGCTGTTTTCATTTATATACAAAGTGCATGCTATTAATATTTTTTTATTTATTCATTGCCAACTCTTTATTATTTTGTTATTTAACCGGTTCATTTTCCATATGACATCTCATTTCTTCTATCCCATACACCTGATAAACACATTATCAGCTAGCCATTTAAAATTTTATTAAAACTGAATGTAATAAATACTATTAATACCTTTTATATTCATTGATCTCTTGAGATAATATTGATACAAGTTTTTGTATTTGATTAAGATGCGAAATTACTATCCAATCAAAATCACTATACACTATTTCTTTGGATTAGATCTTTTGCGTTTCTTTCTAGATTTTACCCAAAGTGATAAAGTAGACCTCTTAAAGACTAGAAAATAATTCTGCTGCAAAAAAAAAACAAGCATTATCTTGGTTTAAATACTTTGTGATTATAACATATCCAAGGTCGTATAATCAGTCTAAGACGGCAAGATTATGTACAAGTCTATCAAGAAATTTGGACAGATACAAGGAAAATACCATCCTTTTGTGACCACATCTGGTTTGATCTCAAATGACATTTCTGAAAAATAGCTGCACATAGTTGAAAAGCCATGAACAGGAATGAGATCTGTGCACCCACAGAATACAGCTTTCCATACATTAATCGTTCCAAAGCTCATGAAACGGACCCCTTTAGTTTTATCTTTTTTTTTTCAGCCAACCAACAAATTTTCCAAATAGCAGAAAATGTAAAGCAAATGGGCATTTTTCCAAAATTAACTATCGAATACAAAAAAAAAAAAGAAAAAGATGGTACGATAGAGGCTACAGAACCAAAATGTGATCTCTCAAAAATAACAACAGCAATGTGATGGTAAATAGCATCTTGACAAACTTCGACACTAACCCATGATATAATTAACTTTAAAATCATAGGTAAGACAAAAGGAGATACCTACATATTATGAGGCAAAACAGGCACAATCGTATCAAGAATTATGCCTTTTTAGGCAAAATATACATTCCAAAGATCTATTATTATTATTATTTTTATAGCTTTAATGATTCAAGTCATCATAAATTACTACAAGAACTACAATGATTATTCTTGCAAAGTATATTAGTTAAACGATCTACTGGGCAGAATACTTGGGAACTAGAATTATTTTCACAAGCCGAGAATCATTGACAGATATATTCATCCCTTTACTAGTATATGGTCTATAGAAATAAAAGTCCTACTTGTATATTATAGACCATATATTTTGCCTTGACTTGCTTGCTAGAGTGCAATAGCATGTCTATAGCTAGACAATTAAGTAGCGGGTCGTCTATCTATAGTTTATCATCAACCAAACTTGGAGACATATCTCTGTAAATCCCTAGCTGTGCTCTTATAATGAAAAGCCTTTGACATTCTATACCATTTACTATAAAAACATCCAATTTTATGAAATTATTTGTGTCAAAAAGTATAGTTAAATATGATAAATGGTTGTAATCTTTGTTATCCAGAATGCCATGAAAAAAAAAACTATGAAACAAGTATACAATTTTGCATTACACTGAATGTGAGAAGCACGGAACAATATGATGCTTTCAAGGGTCTGTTTCAGCTTGACGACTCTGTAATAGCATCATGCAAAAAATACTCGAGGATTTTGATACTTATCATCGGTCTAGGTCTTTGCAGTATAAATTTATAAAATATTATGGCATGATTCTTGCCAAATTTGAAAGGTCTGAACTTTTCTAAAGCATACAAACAATTCAAAATAACCATTATAATTACGGCTATTATGTAATTACGAATAGAATTCTATCGAATATTAGAGACCACAAAATAAATAAAAAAACGACAAAAAATTGGTGGTATTTGGGAGCCAGGCACAATAATCAGGTGATGTTCTAAATTGCCAGAGATAGCATGTTGAATAAATGCTTGTGGTCAGAAACACAGGACATGTTTAAGCAAAAATATCCAAAAAGGATAAACAAAATCTCCATGATAGTCTATATCAGCTTGAAACTAGGAAATTCTAAATGGATTGTCAAACATTCTCATGAGTGCTAGGACAAGAGTCGGAATAGGCAAGCACTCTGAAGAAGCTTGTGCTCTACGGACATTGGTATCAGAAAAGAAAAAAATCGGTCTTTTGCATGATATTAGGAAATTTCCCATCGTAGTCGTAGGCGTATTATATTCTCAAATAAATATGGCAAAAGTAAAAGTTTTCGAATGTTTAAGACATGGATCTACTTTTGACAATTTTAATGAAACGATATACACCATCGTACGTCAAGTCCATAAGAAATGTTTTGTATTTTTATTATGGTGATTGCCTGTGTCAATTTTGGCCATACTTTGAATCAAAATCCCACAAGCAATATACCCGAATTACACCAAGATGTATCAATTGGTGCAGGACCAACTTCACATAATCTGACACACACATACACACATCCAGGATTTTGTTTATATGATGCCTTTAATTCCAAGGTGCGAATTACAATAACTACTGGGTTGCCATTTGCAAATACCACCCAATCTGGTTTGTAGACAGTCTCCAAAAAATCTTTATTGTTGTTTCTGGTCTATAAATGATATGTTCACATAGATGTAAGCCAATAATTTTGCTTTGGTGAGTTTGCAAAGCATGAATTATTTCGGCAGCAAGAAGATCATCACCATTGTTTATAGCTGCCGCTACGCAGATACGTTTTGTTGTGGCTATAGTGATTTCTCTCCAATGTGGGGTTTCCACCCGTGTTTCCAATTAGACCAATATACAACCCATAAAGTTATATAACAATCCATGTCTTACTTTTGCGAAATCGCTGCACCATATGATGGCAAATTGGTTCGTTTTTACTGACTTTTGCATAATTCCATATCTGTAATAACCGCTTTATGTTGATCGTCTGTGGAAACAGGAGTGCTTTTGTTCACATTCTTTCCAAAAGGGAAAATGTAATAGGTGCTCTGTAATTAAAAGATGTAAATCATAATCATCCTATTTCCTAGTTTTCACTTACAAAAGATCAATATCTGATAACGGCTGGCCTTTGTTGTGTCGAATGACGACTTGATCACGAAAGGAATGCAACAGATTAGGCACCAAAAGATCACCAACAATCTACTGTTAATAAAGAGTTCACACGGGTAAATATGTGATATCGTTAAATCGACACAGCGTAAAACTATGGACTATATGAATTAACAAAATAAACATAATATACGAGTGCTTCATTTACTTTTTGATACACAGAAACCAAAGCAAGAAAGAGATATGAACACCAATTTATGTTTGACACCGTTTTTTTAGAGCAATAATATTTTTGACATGTTGATAGTAGATCAGAGCCGAATGTTGCCAATGTATTCAAGATGTATTAAACTCTTGTTGGCAAGCTTTATACAACCGTTGTGCTTTAGGAGACAGAGTTACACAAGACAAATGTCTAGACGCGAGCCGGACAGAAGCCAGGTAGTCACAATCATGTTCTTTTGCCGGAATAGTGAAAATATCTTTAACATCCTGCACTTTACATATATCCTCCAAGCTTAACGATAAAGAAAATGACATAAAGAAAGGGAATGAATGATATATAAAACAGAAAAATATGCTGAAAGAACAAACTATGCAGCGCTAGATAACTTGATGCCCGGCATAGAAAAAAATATGTTGCTTGATGGTAAAAATGAGAGTGCAATTGTCGCACTTGATAGACCAACTTAATTCTCTACTGATCGCGTAGTTGCATCTAATGCTAACCATCGAGCTTTGGTCCAACGTTAGGATCTTGTCGGATGTCGGGGCGTGGACGTAAAGTCACCAAGCCCGAGCAGGAGTGTGAGTCAATTGTCAATTTTCGTCCATCTCTGGTATTGTGAATACTTGGCCAAACATCAGAGTACATGGTTGACGGAATAGCATATAAATCATTGGAAGGTGATGATAAGGCACAGTGAATATCCACACTTTTTGTGTCACCATAAACTTTGATTGTATTGACACAATGATTGCTTTGCCGTTATTCGTGCTCAGTAAGGCCGCACCTGCCAAAACTTGGGCACAAACATATTTCATCTGCGGTTCCGTAGCAGGTAGCGTTAAATCAACACAGCATAAACCAAGGCACGGATTAGATGAATTAGCAATAGTGCAAGGTAAAAGTCAACACATGATATAGGAGTGCTTCATTCACTTTTGATATACAGAAACCAAAGCAAGAAAGAGATGGCTATCATGAGCAGTAATTCACACTTGACATCGTTTTCACAAGTAGTATTTCTGACGTGTTGATGCGAAGAACAAAGAAAGAACTGTTGTTAGTCTGTTCGAGTTGTATTTCTTGTTAGCAAGCTTTATACAATACGAATTCAAGAGTATTTACTGATTCAAAGTGCATTCTTAATCGACTTTGTTTTGCTGATCTTTTGCTTAACAAATTCTGATCTAAAACAAGGAAAAAAAAGGACGGCTCAAAGAGTGATTCTAATATGTTGATTGTGGTGCGTAGAGTAAAGAAGTATTTCTGGTAACCAAAATATATCACAATAGATCAACGCGTAATTTTGTGACCTTTTTCGCAGTGTTGATTTAACGATATCCGTGAAATGGCACGATTGGAAGCATATTTATCTCTCTTTTAATAGTACAAAAGAACCATTCAAGTCCAAATATCCTGAATAGCTTTTTGGCGTTCTTTTGATTTTGCAAGTGTTCATTACTTTGTAAATGTCCATTGCCATAAAAGGCAGGTCAAAACCTTTTGGTTATATGCCGCCTTGTGTATGTACACACACTTTATCATGCCATGTCACTTTGTGTATGTATACTTTATCATGCCATACCGACTTTTAAATTCTTCATTGGTTATAAGTTTGTATACATTGATAGTTACCTTTCAATTAAAAAATAATAAAATAAAATCAAAAAACACGTAAACGGAGGAACACCCGTCTTTTGCAGAATGAGTACTGTGTAAATATCTGTACGTCACATAACATGTGTGACGACATTAACTTGTGTCACGTGCTGTACCAACCAATCCTGGATGATGCGCTGTTTGTCTGGTAAGACGAAGCTCACTCCAGCGACGCGAAGACCAAGACGATATGGCAACCACCAAAGAGGATCAGGTTTCCAGCCTTTATAGCGAGCTTAAAAAGTCAACAGACGAATACGACGATGAACACAGTCTTTCAATTTGCGACAGTATAATCCAATTGGACCCAGATGATCAAGTTGCACTTCAGTGCAAGGTGGTCACGCTTATTCGCCTCGACAAGTACACCGAAGCACTTTCACTAATCACCCGCAAATTCAAGAAATCCGACATTGATCTCAGTTTTGAAAAGCTCTACTGTTACTACCGTACTAACCAGCTTCAACCTGCCCTGGAGCTGTTGAATGAACTCAAGAAAATCAAGAAAGATGATGTTGGTCTTCAATATATGGAAGCCCAATTGGTAAGTTGGCTTATTCTTGGAGTGTAAATAATCTGGAACCTGCTGTTAATCTGCAATAAAATAGCTTTATGCCCAAGATAACTACGAGGCATCCATCAAGGTTTATGAGCAGCTTCTCAAGACCACCAACAAAAACGATAGATTGTACGAGGAGATCCAGGTGAATTTGTTGGCCGCAAAGGCAGGGCTTTTGTTTGCCAACCCAAAGGCAAAGGATAATGTGAAGGAACCTCTGTATGATATTTCGGCACCTGGTGCATACGAGGTAGCATACAATGCTGCATCTGTCCACCTTGCTCGCTCAGAGCTGGATCTTGCTCGTGAACAGCTTGAGTTTGCCAGAAGTAATTATACTGCTAAATCGTATTGTTGGTTGTATTATGGGATCTAATGCCGGTTTTTTTTTCAGAGCAATGTAACGAGAGAATGACCGAAGCTGGTTTAAGTCATGAAGAGATTGATGAGGAGTTGGCTGTGATTGCAGCTCAGTTGGCCTATACACACCAGTTGCAAGGACGCACTGAGGAAGCAAAGGAGCTATATGAGTCTGTACTGAACTCAAAGTAAGTTGTGAAGCAGAATAGAGACAGAGGTGATTAAGCGTGTGTGTATGTATATAGGGCAACCGATGCAGGTGTCACAGCTATTGTGTCAAACAATGTTGTTGCCATGCAAGAAACAAAGGACTTGTTTGATGCAGCAAAGAAGTTAAAGGTTGCGACAAGCAAAGAAGCTGAAGCCAAGCTAAAGAGATATCAGAAACGAGTGATTGCAATGAATGAATCGCTGCTACAACTGTACATGAACAAGGTAAATAGCATTTATTGTATTGTTTGATAATGGACACATCTAAATATATTATATATTATTGTTTCCTTAGCATGCTGCCTGCAGAGACTCTGCACAGCGATTGATTGCTAAATACCCTGATAGTGATACTCTCTATCTTATCCTTGCTGCTGCGACTTATCACCAGTCCAAGGGTGAAAAGGCAGTAGAGGAATTGAAGAAATACGCAGAAAAGAAGCCAGAGTCGCTGGCAATTCGGTTTGCTACCATTCAGCTCCAATTGCTTCAATCACAACCAGCCGATGCCTTGTCCACACTCGAGTCCTACTTGAAGGTTATCGATGAAAAGGACCAAAAAGGCTTTTATCAGCCTGGTGTGGTTGCGCTTCTTGTATGGCTGTATGAGCAGACTAATCAGTCTGAAAAGGCAATGGAGACACTTGACAAGGCTTCTTCTCTTTGGAAATCTGATAGCTCATTCCTAAAGAGCGCACCTGCTTCGATTATTAAGCAGACAGCTGCCTTTAAACTCAAGACTGGGCGTTACAGTGAGGCAGCATCAGATTATGAGCAGCTCGTCAAGGCAGATCCAACAGATTCTCAGGCCATTGCTGGTCTTATCTCTGCTTATGCCGAGGTAGACCCTGCAAAGGCCGAGCAGTATGGCGATGCGCTGCCTGCAATCTCCATGCATCATATTGATGTCGATACCCTTGAGCGTATTGTGCCTGGTGTAAAACGTGGCTATGTCAAGAAAGACCCCAAGAGGTGAGATACTGTGAATATGATCAAAAGACATGTCATCTCACACCAAATGCTGTTATCTTTAGCACACATGTGAAGAAAGTCAAGCCAAAGAAAAAGAGACAGCCATTGTTACCTAAAAACTGCGATCTTAGCAGGACACCTGATCCTGAACGCTGGTTGCCCAAACGAGAGCGCTCAACCTATCGGGCCAAGGGGAAGAACAAAAAGGCGGCTCTTCGTGGACCACAGGGATCTGCTGTAGAGGGGGGTGGAATTGGTGGCACAGGCAGTGCTAATATTGGAGGTCGTGGGGCGCCTGTTGTTTTAGAGAAAGAGGTTGCTGAGAAACCACAGACTGTACCTAGTGCAGCCCCAAAGGCAGCAGCTAATAAGAAGAAGACCAAGAAGAAGGGTGGAAAGTCAAAGTGGTAGAGATATGGTTTATTGGATTTTATTAAATAAAAAAGTAAAAGTATTTAGTTTGAAATATTATTATTTGAATGTCCTATATATTTTCATTTTTATTTTTATTTTATTTTATTTGGTTTTCTTGCAGGGTCATGTTAAAATAGACTGCATTTGTAAGCGTGTGTTTAATAGACACGTATATATAGATCTTTAAAAGAGAGAAAAAAGCTTATATAATTTGATCTCTTGATTATCTACTATGAAATATATTTGTTTGGTCAAACAAGACCCATCTTTACATCTTTGCATCTTTACCCCTTAATAACAGGCAATAATTCAACTCATGTCAAACAAATGGTTAAATTGATATGTGTAACAGTAATAGGAACTAGCTATTCTGAGAACACCATTTCAAATAAGCTTTTACAAGGTATGTGCAGAACTAAAAGACTAATGATTGAAACATATTGAATGTACTTTATAGCCATTGGTTTCATTCGTTCGATATTAATACCCAAGCAGGCAATAAAAATAAAAATAAATTTCCATACAGCCCGCCACACCAATAACGCTTCGTCGTATGGCCGAACTCCACGCGGCAATCAATAAGAAATTTTACTCCTTTGTACTCAGAGATTATTTTAGTTTATGTTTTTATTTGTATCTGCTTGGCCCAATTAATCTATAAAGATCCAAATACAAATACAAATACGAATACGAATATAAATATAAATATTATCTATATTCACATTTCTAGAGAAAGTGTTCAAACACCGTCCAGAAGAGAGCAAGAGGTTGCTAGGTTACAAGGTTGCTAGGTTGCACAGTGACAATTCCTGTTGCTTAGCAATACAATCACAAACTGAGTGCTGAGTCATGGGCAGACGGCTCCATTTTTCTCCTGTGTACAAGTGAAAAGTCATGCAAGTACAAGGTGGGGCAAAGACAAGCTTGGCATTAAATGCATTGCCAAGCTAAAAATTAAATACAAAAAAAGAAGAGAGAGAGAAATCTTTTTTTGGAAAACGGGTAAAATCGCCTCTAATTTCTTCCATCGGATCCAAATCGATGTTTTCGGGCGCAGCAAGATGTGTATTCATATCAATTGGCCATGTACAACATCGGGTATTTCATATTTGGCATTGTTGTATCACTCGATTAATTGTCTATAAAACCAACCCTATTTTCCTCTTCTTTCTCCTTTATCACATCAAATCACTTTCAAATCACTCTCAAAATGAAGCCAACCACCAAGATTTCTTCCACAGCCTCCCAGTCTACCAAGACCACGCCCCTTAGTTTCGAGCTCTATTACAGTTTCTGTCCAAAATGCGGTGTAGACGTCTCCCAATTCTCACACGAAGACTTTTGCCCTTGTCTCCGTCAGGGCAACAAAAGCTAAAAAGCTAAAAAGCTAAAAAAGCCAAAAAGAACAAACAGCAACAACAGCAGCAGCAGCAGCAACAACAACAATATTATTATTATTTTTATTTTTATGTCAACATTTAACACCTCTTGTAAATAAGCATCTTCACTCATTCACTCTATACTACTGTAACATATAACATTGTATCATTCTATCATATAAGCACAAACACAATTACATAAAGCCAATAATAAATATATGGATTCCTATCAATTGAAACATCTTCATAATTACTTTTTTGAACATGTCCTCGAGGCTGTATTTCCCATGATTTATCAACAAGCAAGAGTTCCAAAAAAAGTGATGACTTTGCAAAACAATAAATAATTACTACTATTTTAAAAATACGCATATTCCCATTTTTGTTTTTTTTACCGTCACTAGCTTTAGACTTTCAAAATAGTCTTCTTGCGCTACACAACCCTCTTCATTCCTACTCATTCTCCATAATGACCACTTCTTGGGCTACATCCCTCGATTCTCACCCAATATTCAACTCTCATAACGCCAATGTCTTTACTCCCGACATTCAAGCCTTCGACAACTCACGACAATCGCGCATTGCAGTGCTCTATGACAAGTACTTGATAGTAGCTGCGGAAAGGAGCATTAGAATATTGAATCTCGAAAAGACAGACAAAAAGCTCGCGGCTAGTTTTGAATATAAAGTAAAGTGGCTTGATTCCGTACAAACGCTTTGGTTATTCATATTCTCGATCAATTATCCACTAGAACTTCTCTCCTTATATGGTTTCCTTTGAGATCTTTCAGATCCTTCCAAACTCCAAGCTCGGAATAGTGGTAGTGGCAGGAGAATATGAAATAGCCATTATACATCTACCAAAGGATATTATCGACCTAGAAGGAGATCCTGGAAGCGCATCAACACATTATGTGGGGTCGGTGGAATATTATAATGGCACCAATAATGTGCGCATTCTCAAACTGGATTGGCATCCCTTGAGTGTCACCGAATCGCACCTAATGGTACTCGATAGTCAAAACGTATTGAGGTAAAGTAGGCTACATAAAACGCGTATTTTGGGTCAGCCTAAGTATGTATATTTGATGTAGAATGTTTGATATCTGTAAAAATTACGATAAACCAGAGAAATCGTTTGATCTCTCTCCTTTACAGTCTACCACAAAGAATCTTGTCTCGGATTTCAATGACACAGCAAAGGTCACCTCTTTCACGACCGGTGGCCCAAGTAGTGATAGCAACCAGTGGGAGCCTCTTACGGTCTATTTCACTCTAGATAATGGACATATCTATGCCCTATGCCCCGTCTTACCAAACAAGAGGTAATCAACATAAAAGAAACACTATTCCTAATTTTTTAATTGATTGATATACCTCTTTTAGCACTATAAAGGCTCGCCACTGGTTGCGCTTGATAGAAACCACCAGGGCTAGGATCTTGGTCAGTCAGGCTCAAAGTGGTCTGAATGAAGTAGAGTACTTGAGCCGGCACAAGATGTTGTCCACTCAACTATACTGGCTGTCCTGCCAATGCTCATATTGGAAGTTACTAGCTTTAATAGATCAAGACTTGAACATACTGGTCGATATCTCTTTTAGTGTTAATCAAGACAATGTAGTAAAGCAAGGTCCTTTTGTTTTCAAGGCCCCTCCACATCCAGCAGGAACAACCGATCTAGCTTTTGTTCATTCGCCTGCTGTAAATGTATTGTTGGTTGCCCATGCCAATAGCTCTGTAGCCATCCACATCTTGACCAAGGATATCGATGCTCAATGGGACTGTTTTATTGAGAACATCAGCTTTGATTCAGTTCCCCTAGAGCATGTAAGAACAAAGGGCCTATATTCAAGTATGATGATAAACTGAATATTATATCTATTTATTAGCTAGAAAAAATCCGAGAGTATCCTAGAATATTGCCAACAACAACCGTCTATGAAACCATCAATTTCGCATGTGCACCAGGAGTTGGAACTTCTGTACAGCTCATAAAAGATCCTTTGAGTATTTACAAGATCTATTGCCAACATTCTGGAGGCCTAGATGTAATTTCATTAAATACATGGATGTGTGCTCTTCAGCAGCTTGACGATCAATACGATGCAAATATTTGCAGAGAAGAAGTCATCTCTCAAATTGAATCTTGGCCAGTTGAGGAGTATCCAACTACAGTAAATCGACTCTTTTACAGCGGAAACTCCAAGAGGTAATTTGAGTAGACGGCTATTTGATGACAAGGTGTATCTTATGCTGTGCCATAGATGTATTCCTATGATTGGAGCTGTCATCACAACAAAGGTTGGGTATTCTTTGATCGGGTATTTTTGGGGACATCGTTGCGCAGTTTTCCCTTTTGCCGCAGCTCAATCGGATCTTGAACACAACGACCTTCCCGATGTCGCAGCATTGGAAAATCATTTTCAAAACATCAATATTAACGGTGACCACAACCGAGTGAGTCAAGACTGCAAGCCGCTTTTCCCCCTGTTCAAGACCCCCAGTGATCTGCTCGAAGGGTTTGAAGATTATGGCTCGCCAATTTACATTATACCAGAAGAGGTTGATACGAACAAGCCGGATAACTCTCTCGCCCATTTGACTACCAATGCAGCCATGCTCTTGGGAGCCATTCAGAAAATGAACAATGCTGCAGCTGAAATAGAGAAAAGGCAAGTTTGTTTAAAGAATATCGTATTTGACATCAATCTGTAAAAGCCTAATTATTATTAAGCATCCAAATGCACAGAATCCTAATTCAGAAAAGTGTCCATAATAAGCAGAAAAGTGCCGTGGAGGACCTGTCGGCAAAGTTTGAGGCTATTGTTTCTGTAAAAGCCATAAACGCATACAGAAAAGGAATTGAGGATTCGCTGAAAGAGTATAACCGTCTTGTGGAACGTACAAATACCATGTTGAGGTCAATTGCTGACATCCACAGTCCAAATGCTACGGATGAGGAGGTGGAGTCGTTTAAGCGTATTTCAGCTTTGAAATCCGAGGTTGATGAGCTCCAAGATCATAAACATGAATTTAAAAAGGTAAATATGCCAAGTAAATTTTACCGTGATAACTTAATGTCATTGTAGGCAATTGGTCAACTGGGCCGGATCTCGTCTATTGAGTCTAGAAAATTGTTTAAATTAAAGTATGGTCGTATTCAGTGGACATCTTTGGCGGAAAATCATCCCAAGCCTTTAGATTAGCCCGGTCCAGAATAGCAACCCGAATTTTTGTCCTCAATTACCCCCTCTATGAATTTTATTGATTTATTAAAGATATCTTATAAAAGGCTAAAGGTTCATCAAATTCTGTGTACCGTTTCAAAAAAAAAATCAATGATTGTGGTTATGGCTTCTAGACGTAATGGTGATTGTCTTAATAATCAAACCTGAAGCCACAGTACAAGGTTTTTTTTTTTGTAAAATCCACGTGGCCAAATGTCTACCTAGAAAAGAACCCAGGCCAAATATAGGCATATAATTTATACAGGTCGATGAATCTGAATATTTACTTTTAATCGCCTATCATATTATTTAATTCGGCTACCTACAAGGCTGTATTTTGTATGTATTTAACGCAATTATTTTAGAGTCAGACTGTTATTTACGTTTTTGGGTGCTCGGAGTATCTGAGATTGATTATAGATGTCGCAAGTACCGTTTTTTACTTAGGTACGATTCTTTTAAAGATTAAATTTTTATTTTATTTTATCTATGAGATGCTCCTTTCATATGATTTATCTCGATTAGTAATACTTTTTTTTTGATGGATCAAGTAAAACTTGATTTATATTTTGCTTGTATTTTAGAAATAATATTTTTTCTTTGTTTTTAATAATAAATGACAAGCAGCAAAATATTGATATCCTAATTTTCTTATAGAGAATTCGCTCTGGGCTGGCATTCCAATTGATAAATGTAATTACTGGTGAAATTTATTATTATAATAGTGATAATAAATTAATGTTTTTTTTTGAATGTGATACATAACTTTATAAATTTTTATGTTTTGACTGTACTCAGTTGTTATATTTTGTGTGGTCATAATTACAAATAATATGTGCTTTTCGATTCTAGTATTCACCTTTAATTCTTCGATATTATTATTAATATTATTATGCTTTATAAAATACGAGTATTTGGGAATAGGTTTTCGATATATTGAGTTTACTTTGGCTAGCTTATAAAATTAGGCGGTTATATTAATTCGAGACCTGGTGAACTTGGACCACCTCCTCAGCCCCGCTTATGTTTATTTCTATATACTGCTTTTAACATGGAATACTTGGAAATCTTTATGTATTTATTGTTGAACACTTGGCAAAATTTCAAAAGAGGACAGCTATATTCTCGTAAGACACAATACACAAAAAGAAACAGAGGCCGTGTTCAACCGCCCTGGAATATTTGACATCTGGTCTCCCTATTCTACCGCGTTTATTCCCGAGGCTCCCTTCGCACTGCGCTCAGTGACCCAAAATGGATCCCACAAATACTTTGCGACATGAACGTTCCGACATATTTCCCGAAATACTATATTATTGCTTTTCTGTCGGGTAATTTGGGACCGTAAGAAAGGTTACATTTAATATTTTAACCATTTGACTCAAAATATTATACCATGTATATTTGCAATGGCGAAAAGTAAGAAGAAGTATTCGACTATTCATTAGACAATCTTTTCAAAGAAAATATACCCTTAATTTACACAAGACAATAACCGTATCACATTAATAAATATATCGTTTAGAATAATAATAATAATAATAAAGGCTATAACCTATTTCTACTTTTTTTTAATACACTACAATTATTTTTTGATTTAGACACCAATAATCAATAATTAAATAGCAATTAAGCTAATAAAATAAAGAAATAATAATAATAAAATGGTTTAGCATCAGATTTTATATTTTATGCAATTCATTGGTATCTTGAGAATAGCCCAAGTATACGAGCTGGATCCATTGAAACTGCTATATGACTAGCTCTTTAGTTGACAAGAGCCTGTAGAAAAAAAAAGTTTAGTTTACATCATAAACTTTGTCAAGATCTGATGCTTATTGTACAAGCTACAAAAAAACCCCAGTTGGATGTGTAGACAGACTATTAACAATGATTGTCTAGAGTAAATACATAGTTTATAGTGGCTCATTCAAAGCCTTTTTTTTATTTGTTCAAGTATTATCAAGGCTATAGTTTGTACAGCTTTATAAAGACTTGAGAAAATAATAGAAAATCTATAGTTTGGAATAAAGATTCTTAATACTCAATATACTTGAGAGTAGTCGAAATAGTGTTTGGCAGCAACCAAGTACAAGGGTTTTCAAGAGCAGCTTCTCAACCAAAGAAAATAAGGGGCCTTGTTATAGTTTAGGGATGCATTTGGTCCAGAGGGGGTTAAGTTCATGGTTTATTTTGTAAAGTGCCCAAGCAAATTATTTGTCACTCGTCAAAGTATTCTTGAAATCCAATGTACCAGGTATAAATATAAAGTGTGTCGTTAATGGCAGCAAGTTGTAAAGCAAGGCTTGTACAAGGATATTTTGGACTAGATGTTGAATGACTCTTCAATTTAACCCAGGACATTTGGTTTTTGGTGGCATTCTAAAGGGCAGACCAAGTTGGCCGTTTGCAACTTGCAAATGATTGCTTGTGAAAAACAAAGTACAAGATTGCTTGGCCAGGCTTTTATTTTTCAGGCTACCCTACTGTGTATATGTGCTCTACATTTGACAGTAAGGTAAAAATGTTCTGGACGCACTACATCTCACATTCTGTACTTCAAGGTTGGATACTAAAAAGGCCCAAAATGGTTCCTGGGTATCTTTTCTTCTTCTTCTTTTGCTGGGTAAAAATATAAAATAAAAAGACTCTTTCTTCAATGCTGTCTTGTTTTGAGGAATTGATCTACAAAACCCCTTCACTAATATATTCTTCTTGCACTTGGAGACATACATTTGAAACATGGGTCAATTGACAATCTTGGTCTTGTTTGATTGTGAATAAGCTCAATTAGCATCTAATCTCAACAAAAGATAAGGCTGCAATTACCCTCTTGGTGGATTCTAAATTGACCCTTGGACAATTGATGCCCAAATTTTTAAAAAAAAAAGAAACTTATAAAATGGGGTTCTGATTGCATTCCATTAGTTTTTACTTGCCTTTCATAAAAAAATAAAGAGTTGTCAATTGTCCAATAATCCAAACATTATTTATAAAGGTAAATCCTATAATATTTATTCAACATGGATTTTTGTTTTCAATTGCTTCATTTGGCTCACACACACACTCACACACACACTCACACTCACACAAAAAAATAAAATAAAAAAAAACCCTCATGCGTGCAAGGATGTGACTGTTGCCTTGAAAGGGCGCAAACACGAATTTTGTATAAAGGTTGCTCAATGCTGCATTGGATGCCAAAGCCACTGTTAACAAAATTTGACCTTGTGCAAAAAGACTCCTTTTTCTTATGGCGACAAGGTATATATATACACACACATTTATATATACACTTGAATACCCTTGGACAATATTATATCGTATAATCGATATCTTTTTATCTCGATGCTCAACTGTTATCTTTCAGACTCGACCGTCTAGTGCTCTTATTAGACACTGGGTCGACTGCAGCCGTCAGACGCACTGCAGCCCAACAACTGGGCGAAATTCAAAAACAGCATCCAGGAGAACTATATAATCTATTGTCTAGGGTAAACTATAGACAAGAGCAGGCCCACCAAAACACATCTAAAATGATTCAACCCTTAGGTTGTGGTTCATCTCCGAAGTAAAGCATGGGATACACGATGGGCAGCCGGTCTGGCATTGGAAGCCATCGCTGCCAATGTTCCTGTCTGGGACCCCAAAGAATCCACCGAAGGATGCGACGAAACAATGGATGACACCCACAAACTAAGCTTTCATCAATTCGATCTCGCATCAGTTCTCACCCATGGCAAATTACTCTTGGGTTCGGCTGGAAAAGAATACGACATTGACTTTTCAGACATGACACCACAAGAACGTCTAGAATTACAACGACGCAATCTTAGAGAACGTCTGGGTTTAGGCAGCCAGTTTATGGATGGTAAGCTGATGGAATTACAAAAAGATGAAAGTAAATCTAATCAATGAAGCACAGTGGACCTGGTGGATGATTGCGACCTCGAGACGCGCATAAAGCCAAAGCCAGTCCAGAAAATGCCAAACGGAAGTCCAACACCTTCCCCTTCTTCTTCTTCGTCCTCGCTTTCTTCAGCACCAATAACTCCCGCAGCAGCCGAGGTTAATATGGCCGGACTTTCAGCACGCGAACGTAACATGCTTAAGCGCAAAATGAAACAAGATGCAAAACTCAATAAGAACAAAGACAAGTAAGGAGATCAGGCATATTTAGAGAGGCTTGTGCTGTGTTGTGCTGTGTTGTGTGGACAGCTTGAATTAGAATCCTAGAGTAGCTTATTCGTGTTTGTCCTTAGAGTACGCGTCTTGGATCTCAAGGGTAAATCAGAATTTGCTGTTCCCAAACCAGTCAAAGTAGAGGAAAAAGAAGGTAAGCACAAGGATTATTCATTTGGCCTAGTATTCATTTATTGCTTTGGATACCATAGGCTTTGAACTGACAGCTCAACCAAAATCCAACAAGTTTGTCGTGGAGGCAAAAAAGCCAGCAAACTCTCATGAAACAGTGACAGAAAGACCTTCTTCAGAATGGCCTTTTAAGATGGTATGTGAGCATTTGTGCATGGATCTTTTTGATCCCGCATGGGAGATCCGTCATGGTGCAGGTATCGGTATCAGAAGTATCGTAAAGGCCCATGGAGCAGGAGCCGGAAAGATAGGTAAACGTCTATTTGAGTGTAGGCAACATCATTATAGACAAAGACTGATGTGAAATGTTTGGGGATTTGTCAGAGGGATTCTCTGCCCAGAAAAACGAAGAATTGCACAATGCATGGCTCGAGGATGTAGCCATCAGACTCTTGTGTGTATTTGCCCTCGATCGATTTGCCGACTTTGTATCCGATCAGGTCGTCTGTCCTGTACGCGAAACATGCTCTCAGACCCTTGGTGTCGTTCTTCAGTCAATGCGACCAGAATCAGTTGCCAAGGTGCACAAGACCCTCTTGCAACTCATCACGCAAGACGGCCCAGCATTTCACGAGAGGTCGATCTGGGAAGTCCGCCATGCGGGTTTGTTGGGTCTTAAATACGCTGTTGCTGTGCGAAAAGACTTGGTAGAGATGTTGGTAGAAGGCACGACAGGTGCAGTCATTCTTGGTCTTCGTGACCATGACGATGATGTTCGCGCCGTGAGTGCAGCCACTCTGCTGCCAATTACAGCCGAGTTTGTACGAATGAGTACAGAAGATAGAGTGAGCGATGTAATCACAACCCTATGGGATTGTCTGATAGACCTCAAAGACGATTTGACAGCCTCGACGGGTGCAGTGATGGACTTGATTGCCAAGATGTTTGAACAACCCGGTGTCATGGAGATCGTCCGTAGAGGATGTTCATTGGGCGATCTTGTGCCACGCTTACACCCTTTCTTTCGACACACCATTACAGGTGTACGTCTCGCAGTACTAAACACTCTTTTGACGTTCTTGGAATGCGGGACGTCTTCAGAGTGGGTTGACGAACGAGTGTATCGTCTTGTGTTCCAGAATCTAGTAGTGGAGGAGAAGCCAGAAGTATTGAAAAAGACCCTTGATGTCTGGAGAGGATTGACGATCGGTGGTCATGTTGAACAGCAGTTGGTTCTTCAAGGCACAGGCAATTGGCTCGGAAGCTGGTTCGAGATTGCAATGACACCCGTGGGTCAGCCATTGGATGTCGCTACCCACTTTTACAAACCACCGGGTGCATTTGGACTAGGTGGTTCGTCCAAGACAGACAAATCCAAAAAGACAAATGTCACCGCCAGAAAAGGCATCAAGAGCAGTGATACGGGACCCAACATGCTACTAGGTGGAGATGACGATGACTCGGGCCACAATCTAGACGCAGGCATGATTTCCCAGGATCTCTCGCTCATCACAACAGAGCAAGTGATGCGATGTCGAATTGCCTGTACGACAGCCCTCGGTATGGCAATGAGCACTTGGCCAGATGATTCGATGGAACTGTCTTACCAAGATGTGCTCTTGACTCTTCTCACATCCCAGTGGGCATTGAAGCGTCAATTGGGTGCTATGGCTATTGAAGAGTGGGCCAAGGCTGTACTCAAGACGCGCTATAACGCTGACTGCATTAGCCATGCACCACCGGACGCCATTTTGGCTGCTACACACAACTTTCCCAAAGTACTCTCTCAGGCCATGATTAATAATATTCAAAACGCAGCCTCGCACACAACTGGATTTTATTTTGAGCTCGTTCACCAACTCAAACGCATACGCAGCGAATGTCAATCTCTTTTGAATACGTTTGCAGAAGCCCAGTTGCCAGCTAAAACTATCCCTATCCTGCCAACATATGTACTAGGTGAAGCCTCTCCAGAGCACGAAACCCTATTTGGCATCGAGACCGCAAGCTGGGTAGCCGGCGATGCATTCAACGTTCTTATCGAACGACTTCCAAGGGACAAGAACAGATCTGCTACAATAACATCTTTACAGGAACGGCAGAGGCGCGTAGTGGCAGCCCTGGGATACTATGAAGAACTAAAGCAAAAGGTAGAAATCAATGTTTACGCAAGCACAGCAGGTGCAGTAGTTGAATTAGGTGTTCTGCCTTCCACATTAAGTTCGCTGGTCCGTAGTGTGATGAACAGTATAAAGGCAAGTAATATAAAGCATGCTATTTTTTGGGGGGTCTAGAGATATTTACATGCTAAATGTCTATCAGTTTGAAGAGAATGCGGAATTACAGCAGAGATCGGCTGCGACTTTGGCAGACCTTGTTGCCCTGTGTGCTCGTACCGTAGGTCGGTCAAATCCTAACGAAAAGGTCGTCAAGAACCTCTGTGCTTTCTTGTGTTCCGACACAACCAAGACACCTGTTCTAGAAGATAATCAAACGACACTTGGGATTCTCTCCATCCACAAAGAGGAAGTGACAAAACCTCTTGCAAATGCAAAGGAACTCGCACTAACTCCTGAGCAAAAGGAAGCCCAGCTCATGAAGCGCGGTGCAGAGACAGCCCTAAAAGAACTATGCGATCAGTTTGGCAATCGTGTATTTGAGATTGTTCCTAAATTATGGGAGTGTATGTCGCTTAAATTGAACCAAGTATTCAGAGGTAGATCTGGAGTTTCCGAAGCAGATGCCCTCATTGGACGCGATCTCCAATTGGGACAGGAAGTCATTGACGCTCTCACCATTGTCAATACTGTTGTTCCTTGTCTTTCACAAGACTTGCGTGATCAGGTAAAGGAATCCTATCAAGTCGCAGTTGTCTTATCATCCTTTATATGTTCTTAGATGGTCAGCATTGTTCCTGATATCTGTACAGCACTGTTATCACGATATGCAGTAATTCGTCAAGTCAGTGCACGGTGCTTGGCTACCATTGCTAATGTCATGACAGCCGAAACAATGCAGATCATTATCGAGCGTGTCTTGCCAGAACTCGGTAACCAGATGCACGTACACCATCGACAGGGTGCCTCTGAGCTTGTTTACCACCTCGTCCAAATGCTTGACACAAAGATTTTACCCTACACTATATTCTTGATTGTGCCTATTCTTGGTTGTATGAGCGACGTAAACGATTCCGTGCGTTTGATATGCACAAATTGTTTTGCTCTATTGATCAAACTTGTGCCTTTGGAAGCCGGTATCCCTGACCCACCAGGAATGTCTGCCGAATTATTATCGCATCGTGATGAGGAACGTCGATTCCTGTCCCAGCTTCTCGACAGCTCCAAGGTTGAAAACTTTGAGATTCCCGTCAAAATCAAGGCTGAACTTCGAAAGTACCAACAAGAAGGTGTTAACTGGCTTGCATTTCTCAACAAATTCCATCTTCATGGAATTCTGTGTGATGGTAATTATAAAGATAAATCACGAATTGTACTAAATGCGTTTCTTGTAGATATGGGTCTGGGTAAAACGCTACAGTCAATCTGTATACTTACAAGTGATCACTATTTGCGAGCAAAGCGTTTTGCTGCTACAAAGGCGCCTGACTCTGTTGTTTGTCCTTCGCTTGTAATCTGTCCACCTACCTTGACTGGACATTGGTACCATGAAGTACTAAATTACACAGATCATTTAAAGCCACTCTTGTATACCGGTGGTCCTGCTGAACGCAAACGGTTAGTGTCACTGATATGGGTATATTAGAATCTCATCACTGTATATTTAGGTTACGCTCCACTCTCAATAATTACGATGTTATCATCATGTCGTACGATATTATTCGTAATGATATCGATGATTTGTCTAATGTGCAATGGAATTACTGTATTCTTGATGAAGGTCATATTATTAAGAATGGAAAGACAAAGATCACAAGAGCAATCAAAACAATCAAATCAAACCATCGTCTCATTTTATCTGGCACACCTATCCAGGTAAGGAAAGGCCCAAACTATCAGGTAGTAAAACTAAACTTCATTTTGTCTAGAACAACGTCTTGGAATTATGGTCCTTGTTTGATTTCCTTATGCCTGGCTTCTTGGGAACCGAAAAGATATTTAATGAAAGATTCGGAAAACCCATATTGGCAAGTCGAGATAGCAAGAGTTCGTCTAAAGATCAGGAAGCAGGTAACAAGAGATATTTCTGGTATTAAAAAAACACAGATACATTAATGGTTTGTTGTGTTACTTTAGGTGCGCTGGCGCTTGAAGCTTTGCATAAACAGGTCTTGCCGTTCCTTTTGCGACGTCTCAAGGAAGACGTTTTACATGATCTTCCACCCAAGATTATTCAAGACTATTACTGCGAATTAAGTGATCTTCAGGTAAAGTCAAAAGTATGATATTCGAACAATAATACCAATATCTTGTTTAGAAAAACCTATATGAAGAATTCGCAAAATCACAGACCAAGAATGAGGTTGAACATGATTTAGAGGCAGACAGTACAAAGTCAAATAGCGAAGGAAAGACAGCCACCCACATCTTCCAAGCCTTGCAATACTTGAGAAAGCTTTGCAATCACCCACTTTTGGTGGTAAATGAGAAGCATCCAAGCTATGACCGGGTACAGAAGCAATTGACCCGAACAAATACCTCACTGCATGATATTCAGAATGCACCAAAATTACTTGCTTTAAGGTATGTCTTATCAATTTAACCTGAACACAGAAATTAATAGATTTTACCTAGGCAACTATTGGGAGAGTGCGGTATTGGGGCCACAACAACAGAATCCGAGTCAGACCCTGCTGCCATGGCGATTGGTGCAGTCAGTCAACATCGTGCACTGATTTTCTGCCAGCTCAAGACGATGTTGGATATTATTGAAAATGACTTGTTCAAACAACTGATGCCTACAGTGAGCTACCTCCGATTGGATGGTTCTGTGGATGCCAGCAAACGCCATGAACTTGTCCAGAAATTCAATGCTGATCCTTCTATTGATGTTTTATTGCTTACGACTCATGTTGGTGGCTTGGGATTGAACTTGACCGGTGCAGACACTGTAATATTCGTGGAGCATGATTGGAATCCAATGAAGGATCTTCAGGCAATGGACAGAGCACATCGTATCGGACAGAAAAAGGTCGTGAATGTATATCGTCTGATTACACGCGGCACACTGGAAGAGAAAATTATGGGTCTACAAAAGTTCAAGCTTAATATTGCCAATTCTGTTGTTAACCAGCAGAACTCTGGACTCCAGAGCATGGACACCGACCAGATTCTTGACCTCTTTAGTGTCAGTACAGAGGCTGCTGAATCGAGGAAGAAGAAGAAGAAGGCAGATGAAGCAGCAGCAGCAGCGGGCGTAGACGGTATGGGCAAGGCCAAGGCTGTACTTGAGAACCTGGAGAACCTTTGGGATGACAAGGACTATGAAGAGGAATACAACATTGATAGTTTCATAAGTAGCTTAAATTGACAAGACCAAAAGCCAATTGGGAAATCAAATGATTTGTAAATAATTATAAAAAAATATGAAATGTTATAATGTCAAGGATTAGAGCTTCTTGACAATTTAGAATGAATTTGGTAGGCCATACCACTATTATTACTATTACTTATATCGTATTATGAAGGTCTGGGAAACACGTGAAGTTGATCTTCATGTGAAGTATATGTAATAAGCTTAGCATTGACACGATACTTCAATGAAAAATGGGTCAAGGATCAAGCGTGTTTTATTTAACCACATTTGGGGGCAGCAGGTGAAAATTGATGAACATATAAAATATACATATTTATGTATAATATCTTGCTTGTACAAAACAATGATAATTAGAGATGGTAGTATTAACGTATTAAGAGTAATAAGGTGTAATGAGATGTTAGATAGGAATAATAATAATCGATGTTGGATATTTGAATTTTAGACCAAGCCCATATTTCTTATGCTTGTTTGCATGACAATATCATTTACTGCTGTCATGACAAATCGAATTTGATTGGTATCAGTTGCACAGGTAAAATGAGTATACACTTGTTTATCAGCAGAGGCAGGGTTAAGAGACAAGAAGCGCCATTTGAAGAAGTCGCATGCTGCATTGTAGTCGTCTCCACCTAAAAGATGTGTTAGAGCCATATTGAATATAGGCATATATCATCGTACCTGTGTAGTCTGTAAAGTATCTTTGAATTGGGCTCTGTGAAATCTTGGTCTTTAGAATGTCGATTTTGTTTAGGAATAAGATGATGGACGTCCTATCAAACCAGCGAGAATTCCATATAGAGTCAAATAGCACCAAGGCTTCTTGCATGCGATTTACAGACTCGTCTTCAATGAGAACCTGGTCGTATTCGCTAATAGCAACAAGGAATATGATTGCCGTGACGTTTTCAAAACAGTGGATCCATTTCTTGCGTTCTGATCGCTGTC
Source organism: Phycomyces nitens (assembly GCA_022702545.1). Taxonomy (NCBI): domain Eukaryota; kingdom Fungi; phylum Mucoromycota; class Mucoromycetes; order Mucorales; family Phycomycetaceae; genus Phycomyces; species Phycomyces nitens. The sequence continues at coordinate 2,898,065 of JAHRBC010000001.1, forward strand.
CTCCCACATCAAACATTCGATACTTTAAGTTGTTCCAGACAAATTTTGTTTCTGTAATTCCAGTCGTTTTTATGCGTGATTGTAATAGGTCTTGGTCTGTTGGTACATAATCAGGGTCGGAAATGAGGTCGATTGAGTTAAAGTAACTATCGAGAATAATTTAGTACCCTTACGCTTTCGACCTCTGATTCTTACTAGGATGCCGAATCGATTAGTTGGTATTCGTTACTTCGATGGTAGGCTTCCTGGATGCCTGAATCTTCCCACAGTACTTGAATAGCCCTGGCTGCATCTGGGGACATGGCTGATATCTGGTCAGGGTGTCCTGGGATGTGTTTAATAGTGTCGGCATAGATTTGATTATCGATGTTTGTAATCTTGATACCCAATGTATCCATTGCTTCCAGGATAGCCTGCATTGATTGAATTGTGTTACTAATGATAATTTCACGGTAGGCAAGTCGCTCGCTCATTGAAAATCCTCCTTCATGGATAAGTTTCATTTGTTTGAGAACCGTGGATTTTCCAGACTCGCCGGTGCCTGGAGAAATTGAGATGGAATTAATTATATTAATATATTAATATATTTATATGAATTTTACATATTTTATTGATTAGATTGTTTACCCAATAGCAATAGTTTGACTTCGTTTTGAATCGTCTGTCTCTCTACTCGTAACTGTTTTTCGATTTCGTCGTTTCGTAATCTGGCTCCATTGTCATTTGATTCAACTGATGTACAGCAGCCCATGGTGAGTATAGTATCCTATAGAAAACAAAAATAGACCAAGCCACTGTATAAACAACTAGTCTTTCTTATGTGTCTGTATATTTCCAAGCTAATAAAATACAGCCAACACACTCTCAGGGTTCTATTGAGCATTTCTAGCAAGAAATACTATAGTGCCTGAATTTTTATGTTGCTTATTTTACTTGATAAATCGTACCGCTTTAAGAAATGTTGATGAGTGGAAAGAGAAGAGCTGTATTGCCAAACAGCGAGGAGTTCCAAAGCATAAATACAATATTGGGCAGTTTGGGCCAATATAGATTTCTCACAATGAACAACTATAAAAAATAAACTTTCAGACTTGATTGGTCAGGGCCAGTAAATTAGACAATGAAGGAAGGATCAATTAAGCACCGGAAAAAAGTGGGAAATCCACGAGCATGTTGTGGATCCTCTTGACTGACAAGGCCAAATCTCGTTTCCCCTATTAGAAATGCCCACAGCAAAGGTCTGCAGCACCAGGTACTTGCATCAAAAAAGGAAACAATAAATTTGATATTAATATGGTAAATTTGATGCTAAAATTAGAAGACATTTTCCAAAATAAGACTTCATTTATTGTCAGACGCCACCACACTGAAAAATTGCAGTCTGTACTGAGGGTGGTTGTAAAAGGAAATAATGTGCAGATTGGAGTTAAATACTATATACTACAGTATAGTGATTTTCCCGCTAAAATTTGCGCACTTGACAAACAAGTTTACGCACTAGCACATATTATTTTGCATATATTATTTTGTGCATTTGACAATCTTTACTTGTGCACCTTGGAATAATTATTGGTGGTCTAAAGCACAAAGGCCAGAGAAAAAAAAGACAAACAAATAGTTATTGGCAAGTGCGCAAAATAATGTGCTAGTGCGCAAACTTGTTTGTCAAGTGCGCAAATTTTAGCGGGAAAATCAGTAATAATTAATTAAATTACCATATGCATATATTAGCCGGGAAATATACAAGAGGAGTTTATATATTGAAGAGGCACGTAAAAATAATCCCAAGTGTGCTTAATATTTCTTACACCAACAATACCTAATCATTGTGCATAGATTTTACAAGCATATAATCATCCAATTAAAAGGCATGCTGCTTACTAGAGTCCCAAACTATTGTTTTACAAAGTAAATATGTTTAGTAAGTACTTTAAACATCTTCTTTGTCATTATTCTTTACTTGACAGGAGGGCTGTCGAATATATATTTCAACCGAGTAAAGGGCACCTTGTTCAAAAGGTTCTTGGTCTTAATAGATATACTTGCTGATAAATTTTTCATTCTATTTATTTACTCTATTTTAAAAGAACTTGAGAATGCCTTTCACGTATATTTCCCTATACTCATCAAGAAAGAGCAGAACATAGAAAGCCGTTGGAGGTAGTATTTGATATTTTTTATTGTTTTTACCAATACATTTATTAAAAGGAACTTTTTGTACTAGTATCTTGAATTGAGTATGTGGCCATGGATTGAATCTTTTTTTTTTAAAAAAAAATTCTCCTGATAACATTTTCCGTTTTTAATTTTATGCCGGACAGGTAATACATATGTAAAGCGATATATTTGTCCCAAGTTATTCTTTCGGTGCTTGGACGTTTCAGAAAGTTGGGATTTGTAATGACAAGGTGAAAATTGTTGTAAGCAGGACAAGATCCGAATTTTCTTAACAATCCCGATTTTCACCTTTTTGTATCTACTGCTGGTGTATATGTACACCTATTTACACCATAAAAAGGTTTCCTTATTTCTCATTATCAACCTTTCAATTTGTATTTGCAACAAATAACTAGTACAAGTCATTCAATAAAATATCATCCATTTTAAGCTCAAAGACCCTTCTTCCTCATTTCAAAGCCTGCCTGCCTAAACGAGACTTATCACCTTATATTACCCGCCCAAACCAATACAGCACTTGATACAGTCTTACGACTTGAAAGAAGTTTAATTATGTGGTTTATAAAACAGTAATTTAATGTAGTAGTATTTAATGATTATTAAATGGAAATGTTATAACTGATGGTCATTTAATATCTTTTCTTTTTACCCAAACTGTCAAAGAGATGTTTTGCAACACCTAAAAATCCTCTTATTTTATTGGTAACATTCAAAATAGATGTGTTACTTGGGCAACTGGCCCAGTGTGAACAGGCATAATTATAGTTGTAGACCCTTCTAGGACTAATTAACAGAAAAGTGCTACATATGTAGAAGAACAATATCATCTTTAGGACTATAATTATGTCACTTTTACAGGAAAAAAAAAATATCACAGCCAAAACAAGGTGGTGTTCAAGTTGATGAACTTTTTTTTTTTGAAATTAACAAGTATCCATAATTTTCTTAAAGTCTGTAAGGAAAGAATAGTATATTTGACAAAGTATACAAGTATTATTCCGTTGATAGCCGGTTAAATATAAAAGGCTGTTTATAAAAAATGACAAACATGTAAGACAGGTCCTCCAAGTTGAAATTCAAGCCGTTTAAAGTATAATTCTGGACATCTTGCGCAAAGAATAAATTTAAACAATTCAAAGAATAAAATGTTCATGTGAGGAAGTGAAGTTGATGGTGAATTATGAATAATAAACAATTAGTACCTTTTTTTTTAAAAAAAAATCTTGAAATATGATACAGTTTACATTTTATGAATACATAAAATAGTTTCATTAAGTATACATAAGACATGAGAAGGTAGGTTTTTTTTGGCCGCCAAATATAAAGATATCAAAAATCTTTACATCATTTACATTGCGATTTTAAAACATTCTGCAACAGTTTTATCAATTTAATACCAAACGTACTCCTTGATTTTACTTTACTGTAGTACCCTTGATGTGTTTATTCTGAAAATTATTGTATAATTGGACAGTGCTTGTTGGCATTGATTATAATTTATTTTTGATTAGTTTAACTAGTACAGTTTTTTTTTTCCTTTCAGTCATACTGAAGCCTGCGTTGCTAAATTCAATTATTGAATTTACAAAAGAAATCGTTATATATTAAGATTTGTTAGAGTAGCTTTTAGATGGTATCTGTATTTATCCCAACTCTACCTCCTTGTATCCATTGCTATTCACTAAACCGTTACATACTTCGGTAGGTGTTTTTTGCTTTTTTTTTAAAAAAAAACCAAGTCGCTGTTTTATTATACGGTCGCCGATACTAATCGTATTGACCCAGATTGAAACAGCGTCAAATGTAGTAACACTTGCCAAAATAAATTAAAAAAAACTTGCCTGATACAATTCTTTATTCACTTGTTTTTTCATATAGTTATTTCTGGAAGGTGGAAGACAAGACAGTTTATAACTTTTTGTAATAATCACCGGGATTCTGTGTCTAAAAGTCTATATACTTGAAATTTCCGCATGTAGTGTGACTCATGCTTGTTTAATCTTGCAATCATAACCATTTCCTCTTTCTCTTCTGTACGTGCTTTATAGAACCTTTTCCCGTTTGGAATGATCGGATTATATAACCTATATATTTCAACACGCGGGGATATAAGAAATATATAGTATTGGAATTTATTATTGTGATTGCTTGCAAGTATCAATTAGTAAAGATTTCCATGAGTCTCATTGCGATTTATTGTAACAAAAAGTTCTAGCTTGATGCAAAACCACCAATTGTACTTACTCTTATTCTAATATAGAAAATTTTCCAGTAATAAATCCCGTTTTTTAAAAGTGTACCAAAAAAGGTGTCTTTGGAGAGTTATGTTGCACTCATTCAAATCCGATTTTTATTAACCCAACAAAATAAACGGTGTATTTCTATGTTATATTGCTGTACAGGTTTTGATATCATATATATTTGGTATCTTGTTTTATAATCAACCAGCAACTCACAAGATCTATCCAATTGCTATATAAGTGTAAAAATGGCTTTAATTTTGATAAGCACAAACAATCAGGACCAGGGCTCTTGAAGATGTTACAAGGTACCTTCTTGTACTGCTAGACTAATTTCTACCCCATGCAAAACTGATCTCTCGATTGACTTGTAAATATAGTAGTATCTCACCTTGTTATGATGTGGATATAATTATTAGGCTTTATCAAAATCAATTAATATATAAACGAACTATAAATAAGAGCAAATAATTGCTTAAAAGGAGTTGTTCAAAAACATGCCTTGTATTGTTAACAATACAGCACATCTAAATTCAATTTAGAACAAGGCTTTCTTTTCTTTATGTAGCACGAAAAGTGGAATCAAGGGCACTCTGTGACTTTTATTTCCACCAAAAACAGAAAGTAGTGACTGCAAAATAGTAGTCAAGTAAAAATCTAGTTGCCAGAGCGCGTTTTTCCCTCTTTACGTATTACACAATATCAAAATGTCATCCATCGAAGATAACGAATTGCCAAAGGCCAATGTAGCCAGAGTACTCAAGAATGCTGTAAGTAAGAGTGATAGTGAATCTACTGAGCATTCATCCTCCTTACCAGTGTCGCTTGGTATAAGCTTCCGGCTGGAACTGCTCTTCAGAAAGACGCCAAATTAGCCGTAAGCAAGGCATCTACTGTGTTCATCAATTATCTCAGCACAGTGTAAGTCTTGATTACAAAATTCTATTACATTCTCCTTTTATTTATCTCAGCTATTTAATTCGTAGTGCCAATGACATTGCAAAGAGTGCCAATCACAAGACAATCTCTGCTGCTGATGTTTTCAAGGCTATGGAGATCCTTGAACTTGATCATTTGACACCTCAACTAAAGGACGCCTTTGCTGGTACATAATATTTCTCTAAAAACACTTTAAGATCTGAGACTGATTATGTCCAAACCTCTGGTAGCTTATCAACAGTTACAGTCTGACAAGAAGTTGCGTAAAAAGGAAAAGAAGTCAGAAGAAGGAGACAACTCTGGAATTCGTGACGAAGTAATGGAGGTTGATGGCCATGAATTTTCCGGAAAGGGTCAAAAACGTAGCTTAGATGAGGATGAGGATGAAGAGCATGTATCGGAAGGCCAAGTGTTGGTCAAGAAAGCTAAGCAAGGGGATGATGATGAAGAAGAAGTGGAAGAAGAGGTTGAAGAAGAAGAGGTTGAGGAGGAGGAGGAGATTGAAGACGAAGAAGAAGAAGCAGATGAAGGGGACAATAGAAAGAATGATCAGAATTCACTTGAGGATGATACATTATTGGACATGGATGTATAATTCTTCGCTTCAGACTACTTGCACAACAACATGGCTTTGTAATAACTCTTTAGCTTAGCTTCGTTCTGTGTCTTTTTGTAACGACAGTGATATTCTTTAATATAAAAAAACCGATCAAACAAAAAATATAGTCTTATTTTTTGGTGTTCACTTTTTGTTGTTTTTGAAGAATAACAAGGCTCGTGTAAGACTGTTTATTGAGAGAATTGAATTGAGAAATTAGAGGAGGGGAATTGGCTACATGAGGTATTTATATTAATCCCTGCATAAAGGGAGATAATCTGAATAGCTATATCCGTAGAACAATACTTTGACGCGCTGTGATATTACAGGATATGTGTGTATTTTTGAGTAAAGTATTATTACATCTTAATGGGGTGAGATCTGGTTTTAATAAACATGGGCAAAACTATCGAGATTATTAGTAAAGAATAAATTGCAATCTTGATGCATCATGTATAGTATTAAAATAATGTACCTATACTGTTGTTTATAGCCATGTTTTTTTAATTCATAGTAAATAACCACTAAAAACAAAATATGGCTTTGCGAGATTAATAATACAAAAGTGCAATAAGACTAGGTATCCCAGAACTTTAGAGAGTTATTGAAAGGGTAAATGTCGGTAAAAGCCAAAAGCAAACCCTGCATGTTCTTGTATGAAAATAAACCCAACTTTAGCAATATGTTTTATTCACAATTAACAATTAATGAAAATACAGTATCCAAAGTTGACCAAATACATAGTATGGGAATAGAGACATGGAAATAAAAGCTGATTGATTGTATATGCTCTACTTTGGTATATTCTTGTGATTTGCTTCTTTCTAATCACTGCTGGCAATGCCGCCATTCCCAAGCCCAACAGCTTTCTCGACCACTTCCCTCATCAAGTCAATAAGAGTACAACATGTTATAAGTAGATCAGCCTCCATATGATCTGGACGGTCTACCATAGCCAGAGCTTGTCGATCAATTGAAAGTTGGCCAACTTGCAGCAAGTATCCCATGATGCGGCTCTTAAAGGCAGCAATGGCCCTCCATTCAGGCTTGTCTTCTTTACCAATAAACGATCCTAGTCCTCTGCTCTTTCTTGTCAGCAGAATCTCGCAAAACATATCGTGTGAAAGAATACTTGGGCGTCTCCAGCGTAGACAGTAAGAGCTAAACTCGGTCTCGTATACAAATAGCAAATGTGAATTTGTCTTGTTGATAAGATCATGAGAGATAAGTGTATCAGGACCATGAATGCTATCTTCATCTGTGTGGTAGTCGCCATATTCTACTGTGATTTCCTTTTGAAATGCACGTCGTCTTGCCTCTGCTACCTTGGACTCCTTTTCTGTTGGCTCACCATAGCCACTGTTGTGTCCTGGAGCACGGAAGAGTGAGTTTTGGAATCCCCATGAATAAGAATGAGGCTGAACCTTGCGGTAAGCCAATTTAGTCGACCCAGCTTGATAAATTTCATGTTCACTGGCGTTTAGCAAACTCTGTTTCTTGATATCAAAAACGAGCATATCCTGCTTTGTTTTTCTTCTGAGCTTGTCAAGAAGCATTTGCTTTGCTCCGAGGCTTGTCGAGCTACTGGCACTGTTGGTACTTGTAGAAGGACTACCTGGTTCAGGGAGACTCATGGTTGACATTGATGACAATGAGTATACAACATCTTCTGAAACAGTTGACTGCAGGCTAATGGAAGGTGCATGACTCAAGAGAACGGATGTAATCTTTTGACCACTATTCGAGCTCTCGGAGGAATCTTGGCTTTCGGACGGGATGTCAGCTGGAGGAATCTCAGAATTGGTGTGTGCATCTTTGACTTTGCCATCCTTGGTTTGGAAAACAGCGAGGTCGTCGACAGCTACTTCTGCATTGTAATGAGGTGTTGGAATGACATCGTCATCGTCATAGGCATTTGGCTTGTCGTAAATAGGCGAGTCAATAGTATCTGGCTTTTGATAATATATCTTTTGCTCAGTTGTATCCAATGGTGTTGCCATGGCAAACTTGAAGAGTAAAGAAGAAAATAAATATTAGGCTTTTCCAGTAATTCTTGCGCATTGTGTTTTTTTTTTTTCATTTTATTTTGTGCACCAAGATTTTTATTTGCGTATTACGTTTTAAAGCTGGCGCAAATATTTAATAATTTTACGCTTTGTGATTTTGTTTAGATTTGTTATTTCACAAATAAGCATTTAAAGGTACATTGGACTATATGCTTATTTCTGCAAAAAAAAGTTATCATCATACGTACGACTGTGCACTTGAAAAAAAAAACAATAGCAATATGGAATAAGCCAATATTGGCTCACTCCCAATCTTTGTCAGATCAATCAAACACCTTTGTTTTATAATTAGACTCTATATTTTATAGAAACCCAAATAAACTCCTAGTTTCTCAAAGTTCTTTGCTAATTTTGAAATCGTCTATATCTACAGCAGTCGGAATAAACCTTTTTAGCCACCTGGCAAAAAATATAAAGCCAAGTAACCGAGAATTGGCCTGGGTTTTCATATCAAGCAAAAGTCCAGGTCAAATATACTTTCCAAATCTTTACGTTTTTAAATATTACAATAATAGAGTATACCCGCGAGTTTTTGTTTTTATCATAGACCTATCTATACTATTAGTATTTATTAGCAGTTATATGACTGTTGAATGACTTGCAAAGTAATATTTTATTTAAAAAAAGTACTATATATTTCTTTAATATGAGTGTATAATGGGCATATATCTGATTTTTACCTTTATTTAGCTCGAGAAATATTGTCTATTGCAGTTCAATACAAAGGATATTTACATTTATTAAATTGAGCATTTGTTTGTTTTTGAAGAAGACTGTTGCTGATAATCCTTGAATAGATCGTCCATGTTATTTATGCAAAGATATATTTTCAAGATCTGTTAAAGTTTTATTTGATAATAAAAGTGAAAAAGGTTCCTTTATGATCGTTGCATTAGTAGCCTTGTCGTTATGTTTAATATAATAGTGTCGAAGAAGAATATATAAAATACAAAGGGCTTACCAACCTAGTATGATAGCCTATTCTTAAAAGTTAATCGTCTAATATTTATTTAAATTGTAAATAGAATGGATCTTACAGACTATTCAAAAGGTCAGAATAAAACATTTGGCTATTTATTCCAAAACATTTTCTAAAAAGATATATTATCTGTCAGTATTTATAAAAATATCTTGGATTTATAAACCAGCTTATTTATTAAAAGTTTATAAAATAATAGTTGAATATAAAAAGAACCAGTAAGTGACTGGTTGTCTATCCATATTCACATGTAAACGTCTCATAACCAAAGGATTGATTTTTATTGGCCCAAATGACATCAGTCTTTTGGTTAAGACCTTTCTACTACAAATAATGGATAAAGCAATATAAGTGGAATCACAGAGATGCCAGATTATAAAAACAACAACAACAACTTGGGCAAGCATCAAAGCATTACGAACCGACTCGAGATTATGTATAATACACCCAAGATTAAAGCCCAGGACATGAAGATTCCTCAAGTAGAATGACTTATAGCCTTGTATTTTGAAGATACCTTACAAGCCTGGCAAATAGTCTTTTTGGAAGAAGTCCATGCTCTCCAATCCTATCGCGATTCTCTTGATGAATATTTGGAACCAAACTTTAAGAGTAGACTACCACGAGCTACTCTAGACAATGCCATGTAACACATTGTTTTTGGCAGACAGGTGTGCTGCATTAATGAGTGCCCTTGAAATTGTATTCCCAGATAATGTCAAACTCTTGTGCTACTGACACATATTGAATAGTGCTGAGAAAGCCTTTTCTGGAAAACTAAAGTCTGTGGCCGAGAAAGAGGTGTTGATGGAGTATTTCAGTCATATGATTCACAGCACGAAGAAGGAGTTTGATGCGGCCCTCACAAAGTTCACTATTGTTTCTGCCGGTTTGGATGTAGAGTGTAGAAAAGAAAAGGTTTTCGCTTCTGTGTATTTCACCAGAAGATGGGTCAAGTGCCGAGAGAAGTGGGCAGGGTATTTGACATGCAAGCAAATCCATTTTAGGTGTACAACAACCTAAAGAGTTGAAAGCGCTCACCAAGGTTTGAAAAGAGGAATCTCTGCCATCTCTTCTTTGGGGCTAGCTTTCGACGCTATAAACACATATGTCAACAGGCTCGAAAGAGATTTTAGCGCGATCAAGATCAGAGAATCGAAAACTGTCGATATGCTAGTTGGCCGTAACAAGCTACTTGAAAATATATTCAAGATCTCCAAGCGAGCCTTACTTGTTTTTGATCAGGAGCTTCGTTTGAAGGGTGACAATGACCAAGATTGTCTTTGCAAATGCATATTGGAGTACGGCTTACCTTGTCACCATACATTACCCAATGAAAGGACTATTGAGCTTACGGATATTCCAGCAAGGTAGATAATCGACCCTGTTGAAAGAGAAGATCCGGGGAACAGCATCCCAACGAACCCAATCGTTATTCCAAAGTCTATTAAATAAAATATTAAGTCTACTTTTTTACACTCTCTAAAATAACCTACGTTGGGAAGCCATAATATTACAACTTTTGTTATTCTACTCGTTATTTTAGAGAATTATCATGTTAGGATTGGTTTCTAACAGCCTTCGCGCCACAATCCCAAAATAGATACTAGCTAGAAGACCAATATATAGCTATATTCAGACTTTCCTTTCTTGTACACCCACCCACCACAATCACCAATCATTATATTTAGACACATCTTTATCCTAGCTAGAAAACATATAAATACCAGTAGAGCTTGATCATAGAAAGATCAAGCGAACAACGTCTTTTATTAAATAACTTATCCTTGAACCTCCTGTTTCTATCTCTTGTCTTGTCTGCTTGGATCAGTTCCTGACATATCATGAATTCATTTTCATTTTTCAAAAATAGGCGTACAAGGCGAATATAATGTAGCCATTTCATACAAGATTATAATAAATGTATTGAGCGATTATACAATTTGTTGTAAGGTGTAACTAAAGGGGGTGTTTTTGCATTGATCTTATTCTTGATCTATACAAGTAATCAATCTAGAAATCTAGAGAGATAGAGTATATCTTTTGTAGACTCTATAATGAAAGCAAGTAATTCATTAAATATAGGACAGGCACATTTATACTTGTTTATTCTTTGTTCAGAGCCTCTATTAAATGTCTTGGTGTTGAATGTTGAATTAAACTTGATAAATATTATCGTCCATATCTTTTATAGAGAAAGGTGAGGTTCATCATTTAGATCACTTCTTTTCATTATTCTTTCCAATTCATTTTTTTGAGAGTCTACTTCTGTCATGTAGCCATGGTTGTCTGGATCAGTAGAAGGTTTTTAAATGCAATATAGCAATTGTGGTTGAATATGTCGAAAGCTTTGCTGATAGAATCTTTTTAAATGGGTATTCTAATGATGCCCTTCATGTATTTTGTAATCCCATCTTTAAATACCATTCATCTCTAGCAATAATAATCTTGGATTTAATTACACAAAGCTTTTATTATACAGACCCGGTTTTGTAATCCTTTTTGTTATACAGCATTGTACCTCTTTATCAACATTATTCCCTCTGTGAACTTTATCAAATGATAATCCAGTCGTATACAACAATAAAAGTCCTTTTCTCAATGACCGAGTGCTTAGTACAATTATGATCATCTTTTTTCTATCGCTTTATTATGAAGGAGACATGTTAAAATGATTAAAGAGAGAAAAATAAACAGACTCGAGTATATCAACAAGTATAGTTGGGGATTAACAAGCTCAATAACTTTGTAATGGGTCCAACATCCTTCCAAAATATACTCACTCACGTATAATTAATAGGCATTACTTATTCTTATTTGCTTTGATATTTACTATAGCTGTCTCTCATCTTAATGAGATTTTTTACTGTGATGTTGCATCCTAATGCTGATTGTGTTAGTCAAAATTACCCCTTTTTCTCGGCTACTCATTAAAGCAGACTTTTAAGTGACTGGCAAATTACTCGTATGTTCCTAATTCACCCTTTATCCTAGTAACGCACAGACCATTTCGGCGTAACAAAACAAAGTACAAAATCGCTCTTCTTGGACTTTTTAATGTTACAGGAACACCAACAAGTCTAATTTTCTTGACTTCTTGACTTCTTTACTTTCTCAACGACTACTTCTCGCTCATAATCAATAAAACACTCTACCATCACAGTTCATTTTGACACGATGTTACACGCATTTTTACATGGAATTAATTACAGCCAATAGATCAATCACGTCACCTTAGTTTCCACGAATCGTTGCCATGACTCCCACGAACTGTTGCCAAAAGCAGTAAAATATAGAGATAAGTATGGTCTTTTGGGATTAATCTGTTTCATAATCACGCCAAGGATATTGCTGATGCAATCAAAAACGCCTTTTTTTTATATATAAAAAAGAGACGTCTTGACAATTTTCCCTTTTCTCTGTTTCTCAAGTCGTTTATATAAAATGCACCCAAAGCTTTACAACGCTCTCCAAACAGCCAAATGGCTTTACTCTATTGTTGCCCCACTTTGCCTCATTGTCCCCATGATGATGTTGGCCGCTTCTCCTTTGCCCTCTGCTTTCAGCATGGCCAAACCTGCTCGAAGACGTCCCTCTGCACTCGGCATGGACGCTGCCCCAGTAAACAAGACCCGCTTTGATGATGATGGCCTGGTCGAAGGTCACATCAAGGACACAAGCCAGACAACCCTTGGCCATGTGTCAAACTGTGCGGATTCCTTGGAATCTGCTGGTTCATCTTTGGGTATGGAATCCATTGATGTAGGGGAGTCTTCTTCATCCTTTGTTGCAGACTTTCGGGGATACATCCCACACCGTTGTTACTCTTTTGTAGCAAATGGTGACAGCTCCGTAATGGTGTTCCCAGTCAACGGCGTGGCTGGTACTGATGGGGAAACCCATGCTCCTCTGGACGAAGGCGTGTCTAATGAGCTTACGGAGAGCTGTGAAGAGACTGAGCCCAACGTACAGCTCGACTTCTTCTGGGACAGTCAATCCTCAGAGGAACTCAGGAAGCTGAGGGCCTATGCCAAGCTCCTGGACGAGATGATGGATGAGGAGTTTAACAGCTTCTCTACAGAGTCTCTTGGCGATTCGTCTCCAGAGGCTCCTGAAGTCCAAGTCAAGGCAGATGCACCTGCCGGAAGATGCTCGTCCGATGAGCACTACTTCCTGGATCCTGTGCAACCTGTTGAATTGGATGGAGGAAAGCCGATGGGCTGGTCGGTCGACGATCTCCAAGCCTTTGAGCAAGGGGAGACTCACGGTTGCGAGACCGTTCCTGCGGCTCTTTTTGAGCCAATGGAGATTGATACTGTGAATCCAAATGATATCTTTGATGATGTTATGGATTCAGACGAAGAGATCACCCCACAAAGATCTCTTTCACTTGGTGGCATTTCCGGACACGTTCACTCCACAGGATGTTCCGAACCCATGGACATTGACGATGTTGCCATGGGTCAAGAAAACGATGATGCGGTGATGCCCGATCCCTCTTGTGGCGAAGAGTCCGTGGTTCCCGCCCAAAAATCCGTGTCGGTGGACAGCCTGCTTGGTCCCTCCCAGCCAGCAGGCATGGATTTTGTTACGAACAAAGGTCCAACCTGTGTGCCGCAGCAGGTTGCTGACGATGGTGCGAGAGTCGGTAAGTACCGATCAACGCTGGTTAGTGACTTCTTGGCCCAGGAAAACCCTAGCGACAAAGACAGCATTGCCGACGTACTGGGCAAGAAGCAGGAGCGACCCTGTATGCGAGGGCTGATGGCAGGTGCCGACGGGGATGATGAGACCGAGGAGCATCCAATGGTGTTTACCAAACCCAAGGGTCGATCCAAGGTCATTTCGCCCGCCAGTCAAAAGATCCTTGATCAGGCTAGAGCTGCCACCGCAAAGCTGGAGAGCAGAGCTGCTTATTCCAATAGCATGCTTGCAAAGGTGTTTAAGCCTGTGGATCTTAGCACCGAGAGGGATAAGACTGTGAAAGACTGCACTTCTCAAAAGCCAGCACCTGTTGCGGCAGCCAGCCGTGATAAGGGAAAGGCTCCTGAAGGGCAGTTCAAAGCACCTTTTCCAGTCAAGGGAAAACCTTCCAAGGGTCCTGAAGATCAATTCAAGGTACCTTTCCCAGTGAAGGCTAAGGCTCCCAAGCCTGTTGCTGCATCCAGCAGCAAAGAGGTAAAGGATGCTGAGGAAGAGCCCGAGACAGCTCGTGTCGTCCAGCCTATCCATGTCAGGCTAAACACTTCTCGTTTTGCGCGCAAGTGTGAGGTGGCTGAATTTGACGAGCCAGGAAAAGTACTTGTCCCCAAGGATGATTCTAAGAAGCTCCTGAAGTACGCCCTCCGACCAAAGGTCGGTCAGTGATTTCGAGATGAGGATAGTTGGCTAGTGGTGACTGAGCTCACTTTGACCCTCGGGTCTAAAGTGCAGTAAGGAATTTGCGAAACCGATCGTTCTGAAGTTTTGATATCTAGACCCAAGGCTCGTACGTTTCACCAAGTGGACGCATCATCGGTCTGCTGGCCCTGGTGCCAGTCAGACGCGGCCGGTAACAAAGGTTGATTCGGAAGCTTCTGAAGTTTCATGGAGATGCTCGAGTGACCGGACCTTTCATGGTACTTTTCTGTTGGCCTTTGTGGTGATTCACATTGTCTATTTCAGTTAAGCCATGAGGTAGCCTCTTTACGTTTGGTTCCTGCTGCTACAGACTCAAACGGGCTGGCTTATCGATCTATTTAGAGTTTGACACCACGTCCCACCTGGCAGTTGGGTTCCGAGTTCTTGACTTGGCATAGATAGTAAAGAGAAGGTAGATTGTGGAGATCTACACTGGAGTGTCGCATTCGGTGGTACAAGACTGGTTTCCAATCATGGCTCCCTCTGGTATTTGACGTTTGTCTACATTCGAGGGTGGTGCTTGCACTGCTGTAGGGTTGACTTGAACTCTCTGTTCGTACGGTTCTTGTTGACTTCCTTCCTAGTCTGAGGTCGAGATTTGGAAGAGATGGTTCTGGTATGTATTGGGCCGCTGAGGTCTTGGTTTCTGGGTCCGGTTAGGACATTGTGGTTCGGTTGGTCAAGTCTCTGGAACGGTTCTGGAGGTTGTTGCTGGCTGGGTCTTTGTCTGGCGGATCTGGTTATCAGGTCTTGGTTGCTTGAGGTTTGTACTTGAGCCAGGGAGAATGGATACTGAGGGGCAACGGTGTCCATTACGCCGTTATGTCTGGACCGAACGAGTTGGTCTCCATGTTGGATTCTTTTCGAGTCTTTTGGATGACCTTTGCCGGCTCTTGCAAGATCTCATAAGCTTGCTCTCGGGTTCTTATTGGTCCTTTCTGGACTATGAGGAGTCTACTATTGGATTGTGGCAAATCCGTCGATAAAGCCAATGCACTCGAGAGGTTTCCGAGAAACAAGCCAAGGACAGCAAGATATTGTCAACAAGTTTCTCACGGACATAACGGAAGATCAGCTACAGGGGTACCATCGAGTCTGTTCCTGGGTCCAACTACGCAAGCATACGCCCAGACAAGCACAATCACCGGAGATGGCAAAAACAAGGTGATTTCTACAGACACCCCAACCGTAGTTCGATCGCAACAGTGACAAGTACGCATTAAGTCTTACGACAATCCGCCTTGTACTTGTCACTGGGAGAGAAAGCATGGGATTCCAAGGCAGCTGGAAGCAATACAAGAAAACTGCAGTCAGATTTCGTGCCAACCTATTTGAGGTGAATGATGACTGGTCTGGATGGGCAACAATCAACCGATTGACCAGACCGAGCAGAGTATGCTTACTTCTGTCAGTAGCAGGTTGCAATTGACAACTAAAGGTCCATATATACATATATATATGTGGCAGTTGTCATTGAGGAGAAGCAATCTTTCCGTCGATGGACTCGCAAGAATGACCACCTCAAACAATGAATCCGAGAATTCTGTCACAAGTCAAGATATCTCGGATACGACCAGCCAACAAAACAACAAATCGATGCTGGTCCCAGGTGGTCCTCTTTACACCAACTGCTTCCGCCGACAATATGTTCTGCAAAGGGATGGCGGCTGCATTCATCCATACAGCCAATACAGCCAATGAAGCCAATACAGCCAATGAAGCCAATACAGCCAATGAAGCCAATACAGCCAATGAAGCCAATACAGACAATGAAGCCAAGTCAGCCAAGTCAGCTTGCAGATTACCAATCAAGGGCAAAATAAAACGATACAAAAGATATCCAAGACGATTCAATTGTCGTGGCTGCAATCCCTGAGCATGATCGAGACCAGTATGTACAAGTATCCCTTTCCCAGGTTTACGAAACATTCAAGACACCATTCGCATTCAATATCACCGGTACAACAACTCGAAACAAGACATCATCAAGAACAAAGGAACCATTCGACTCAAGAGAATTCAGCCCAGAGTCTCGCCATCTCGCTGGGCTGAGTAAAGGGATACTTGGACCTCTACTGCGATCAAGAACATATACGAAGCGTCCGATTCACCAAGAAATCAAATACGGGACATCAAGAAAATCAGGGGTAAGACAATCCATACAAACACCACTAACACTGGCAGGACTTTATAGGCTACCAGCAATCTACGAGGGCGCTCCCAACAGAACAGTGTGAACCCAAGCAGCGATACGGCACCAGATGGTATTGTCTTTCAAATCCATATGATTGTGGCAGCATCAATGAGAGCCCTTAAGATAAGTATTTGTTCCATTATACTGTATTTTATGACATTTTGGATACTAACTATATAAATGGTTTTTTAGTTTCCTTATCCCGGCCTATGTACTACAAGAGGACACCATCTGGAGGATGCCAGTGAGAGTGAAGAATGGTTCTTGCAAACGGCAGGCCGTTGAGTGCGCTAGTCGTACTTCTCTCGCCCAAAGACTTACAGTGCCTTTGTGCCTGTATAGGGCCTTGGGTCAACCAAGTCTGGTCATCCGTCTGCCGTTGATTGTCCAGCCCATTGTGGTTGACACATCGTTCGAGTGGCACATGGCTTCTGTTGGCGGTTCCCTTTTCCCTTTGCTGGTAGTCTTGCTGGTCCTGCTGGTGGAAGTGGTGGCTGTGGTGGATTGTATTGCCCCGTGTACCGTCTGTCCCGTTTACATCAAGAAGAAAATCCGGCTGTCAAATCCTATCATCCATGGCAACAAAACAAAGAACACAATCTGTTCATACTTCAGCCGGTGTATGAACAGGGATCAACAAGAGATCCCCGAAATTCAAGTCAAGCTCAACCCAGGATAAATATTCTCAGTCAAGGTAATTATGAAATGCTGACTCTAACCAATAATGAATACTCACTGTCAAAATTATTATAGAAGACTGAAATCAAGCAAGGGGTACAATTCACGGTCAAGAAATCTTTCAAGTCAAGTCAACCAAAGTCTACCTTACAAAAACCGAATACCAAATCTACACCTGCCAAAGTCCAATGTCGAGCTTGATCCAATTCCGATGCCAAGTTCAACTCCAAGTCCAATGCAAAGTTTAATGCAAAGTCCAGTGCTATGTTTGCTGCAAGGTCCAATGTATGGCTCAAGGTAAGTCCAAAGCAATGTTTAGTGTAGTCCAATGCATGGTTTGATGTCTGGTCTGGAAGCCGAGTTCAATGTCGAGTTGGATTTCCGAGTTCAAGGCCAAGTCCAAAGCCGAGTTCAGTACCAAGTTGGATTTCCAAGTTTGATTCCAAGTTTTCTTCCCGAGTTTGATGACAAGATCAATGCCGTTCCCTACGAATCCAATTATGAGTTTGATTCAAAGAAGAATTGAAATGAAATTTCAAGCTATCAAGAAAAAAAATGAGGAGTGCTAAAAAAAGGTGCCCTCCGCAAGAAGGAAGATCTCTCGAAAGACGCCTTCGGTGGTTAAAGTGGTGGAAGCATCCTTTATACAATTTGAACTGTAAGTACCTATTGATCTCTTGTGATTTATGATGAAGAACATGTACTAATATATATATGTATTACCTTTCTCTAGATGTCCAAAATGTTAAAGATGACATAATGAAAGACGATGGTCCACAGGAGTCCTCCAGGAAAGAGCACCAACTCATGTGCTTGCAACTCCCCTTAGGGCTATCTGTCCTACAGGCATAAGGTATTTCTTTTGCTGTATCCTATATATCATCGTATGCCTTTAGTATATTTTCATCTTTTGGAATAGCCTAATAAAACGGGCCCTTAAGAAGGAAATATACAAAGTCATATGTTGCTATATGGTAAGAATCAGGGAAGACGTACCTTATGCCTGTAGGACAGATAGTCCTAAGGGGAGTTGCAAGCATATGAGTAGATGTTCTTTCCTCTAGGGCGCTTGTGAGGCTTGGTTTCTAAATTATCGACCATTTAAAAAAAAATTGAATGTACGGAATCCGTTAAAATTTGACAATGAACTTGAACAAAGTAAAAAGACAAGTACCGAATGAACAAAGAAATTGAAATTGGGCAAAGAAAGCAAGCAAGGATCAAGCAAGGCAAAAAGACTTTGGACTGAATGGCGCAGAAGACCTGGATTGGATAAAGAAAGAAGACTTGCATTGAATGGCGCCAAAGGACTAACATTGAATTGTGCAGAAAGACTAACATTGAACAGAGCGGAAGACTGGGCCTTGACAGTGCAGGAAGACCGAGTGGTGACATGGCCCGAAGACCGAGCTGCTGCGATGCGGGAAAACGAGGATTGAATGGAAGCAGAAGAAGAAGATTGAGCAAGGCAAAGGACAAGAGCCAATCAAAAACAACAAACGAACCCATACCTACCATTATTGTATTATTGTATTGTGCTTACTTGACTTGACTTGACTTGACATTATATACTCTCATAAATAAAATCTTTTGAAACACAAAATCTATTCTCCATTATCAAATAAAGGAGGACTGAAAAATCATGAAGCTATTAATCTCCAGTTATACTTGTTGATATACTCGAGTCTGTTCATTTTCCTCTCTTTAATTATTTTAACATGCCTTCATAAAATCCTAGATCAATTATTTGTATACATTAAGAACAAGATCAATGTAAATAGATGCCTTTAACTTACAGCTTATAATGAAGCTTTGAATCGCTCGATATTTTCATAGTAGCCATGTACTTATCAAGAAAATATATATGATACTTTTTCTATAGTACCATCTTACGTTGCTTTTAATATGCTACTAGGGTTAGATTTCACAATAATTTTTGAATGTTACTTGTATACAAGATGGTTTCTAAAAAGCTTCTTTAATAAAAGTATTCGTTAATATTCGTGCAAGCGAACAAAATTTTATACCGAAAGTGGGTCTAATTGCTTATAATGCCTGCGGAATGAGTAGAAGAGATCAATATTTAATGCAAATCTCTTACTACCAATGTATTTTATTATATGAATGTTTCTTTTTCAGCTGGAGTTTATCAACAACTCGCGTTCTAAAATAGATATATATGATTATGATTTCTATTACTAATTCTCTCTATTGTTATTTTGTTTCTCTTCCCAATAATAAGCTTGAAGAGCCGCATTACATTCTTTCAAAGTAGGTGGCACGGGCTATAAAGAAAGAGGAAATGAGATACTGTGACTATCAATTGTTTCCTGATCGTCACTTACTTGTAGTGGGTCCATGACAGGTAAGTATAAAGTCTCGATATTCAGACTTCCAACTACCTTTAGAATGTCCTGTTCGGGTCCATTCTTTTGTTGGCGTTGTTTTTCTCTAGATGACCGATCGTACCAGGCATTGAAACAGTCAAAATCGGCTTCATAAGGCTTTTGGTAGCATGCATGTAGCATATGGATGAGTGCAAATCGTGTTTGGCCAATTGCACCATCGTACTGGCTAACATATCCCGATAGAGTCTCTTTTCGCTTGCGTGTAGAAGTAAATAATCGTGTAATTGGTGCTTTTGTTTTGACATGTTGATCAGGTCTGACATGAAGTGACACTGTAATGATCATATCTGGATAAGTGTCAATAATACACTCATAGTCAAAATTGATATCCTGGCCGAGTACTTCGTATCGGGACATGTACTCGTATCTTCCGTCGCTCACAACACATCTTGCATATGTTTGCTCTCGTGGTAAAGGGAGAAGGAGGTTGTGGGCACCCTTGATGCGAACATAAAGCTTTCCTCGCTTTGCCTTTTGATCGTTTAAGCTGCGGCTACTTAAACTCATGCGCAGTCTAGGAGTATGGTTTTCAATATCACTAGTAGGGTTATTAATTTCGGGTTGACCATGAGGAATATCAATTGACGGAGTGCTTCCCCATGGTTTAGAATCTCCCGAATAAGGGCTTAATAACTGTGGTCGTCTGCTGTAAATGGATGTAGATCTCACGGAAACGCTCCCGTAAGATGAGCTATGGTCCGACACATCATTGTAGCTTGAGGACAATGGCAGCAATGGAGTAAGAGGCTGTATATTTAAGCTATCGACAAGCATAGATGTTGGCAGACTAACGGATGATACTAGTGGTTCGGTATTTGCACGATTGGGAATATGCCCTGGAATAGGGGACAAGTTATTGGCAGGGCTCTCTTTCTCTGGATTTTGGTGATTGATCAAAGAATTTTGGTTCTCTGGTAGATTCTCCTGAACACCATGCGACTCAAGAAGATCATTTTCGTGATCACTTTTCTCGCTTATATCCTCTTCTGGGGTGATATCCTCGTGTTTTACGTCTTTATACTCAATTTCCTCGGGCTCAGAGACTGGGGGGAGTTCCTGGTCGTTTTTTTCATCATTCTCATCTTGCAAAAGATTTAATTCAGGCAACTTGAAGTCCTGGTCCAAAGAGAATGTCCATGAGGGCATTGCTGCCGACCAATGCGCCTTTTGACTTCCACTCAATCTTCGACTAGAGAAACTATCAATTGATGTTGGTGAAGAAATCACACTGTGGCTTTCGTATTCTTGCTCTATAGTTTCTTTTGTGGTTGCTGAATGCATGATTCCTGCCTCTATAGCAACCTTGATTTCATCCGCTACTGAAACTACTTCAGAGGAATCTTCCGATGGGGTTTCAGATGACAAACTTTGTCGCTTTGTTTCCATATAGATTTCACTCGAATCCGATTTCTTGTCAGAGTCATTTTTGACAGACGGTCTATCGTTTGAGTGGTTCTTGGGATCCACTTTCTCTGCTGTTTCTTTCTCAATTGGTTGTTTTTGTGGCTGTTCATCTTTTTGAATATTAGGACTCTGAAGGTACATTGATCTAGTCCTATTGTCGGAATGTGTGTGGCTTGAGGAAGGGGAAGGGGTTGGAGAAGTCAATTGGCCAGGTAAAAGTGAGAACCGTGTTCCATCCGCTGGATCGGTCTGTCGAAATACACTCGAGGATACATATGATTTATCCTTCAAAGCCGAAATGACCTTTGAGTCGCAGCGTCCGCTGGGATCCATCAATTCATCGGGGGTTTCTGAAATGGCGCTTGGCTCAAGAATAATGGTCGATGTACGTTCTTGCTCTTTACGCTTCACAAATGGATTGTTTTTTACTGCCGACCGCTTTGCAAGGGAGTCGACTTCCTTTTGTCTGCGAGCACGTTGTTTTTCCAATTCAGCCTCTTCTTCGTTAAGTACCTTGAGCTTAGTCTCCTCTACTCTACCCACCTTGAAGTAGTGGCCATCTTTCTTTTGTTGCTCTTTATTCTCTGCCTTTTTTTCTACAGCACTAGACTCGGCCAATTGGCGAAGTTGTTTGAATCTGTCTGGGGTACTGTAATTTGGTCTCAATCGCACTACTTCTCGCTTCTTCTTTTCGTCTTCGTCGAGCCCCGTAGGCCGCGTAGATAGAGGACGGGCTCTGGGTCTTTCACATAGCCCGGTTACGTCTCTTGGTAAGCACCCAGAATCATTGGGAATGTCCATTGTAGCTCCCTTGTCGAGCAATTGTTTTACAATCTGGTGGTGCCCTAGAAAACTTGCTAAATGCAAGGTCGTGTTCCCAGAGCTTCCCCACGTTCGCCTATTGAGATCCTGAACGCGTGCTTCCTAAAATGCCAATTGTTTGGATTTTTCCCTTATTTTAGATTGTCGTGGGCCCCAGGGCTTAAGTATGTGTCCATACCTCGATGAAAAATGCAATAAGGCGAAGATTCTGTTGGTTTTCGAAAGATTGCTCTTCTCCCTCCACTGGGGTGTATTTTAGAATAGAGTATTGGAAAGCGTTGAGGGGTTCAAAGGATGAACCAAGAACATGACATTGTTCAAGTTGGGCATTGAGATGAGGATTGGAAATCTCGTGTACCATGGCATGATTGATGGGAATCCATTGTAAACCTGGATTGTCCTGGCAAAGAACCGAGATCCGATCGAGATTGCTTTGCTCGACTGCGTCCATCCAGTCTGAAAGTAGGGCTGCATCATAACAAGTTGACATTTGGCCTTGTCAAAGCAAACCAAAGTTGCTGATGAGAAATAAAAAAAAAGAGCGGAGCGACAAGGATCGCAAACAAGTTCAAGCAAAAAGGCAGCACGAGCAAGCTCTCTTGCCACATTTGGAAAGTAGCATTGTTGCAAAAGAGGAGCCAACTTCATTTACTTGAACATATAAGAGAGAAACTGACACAATGTTTATTAATGTTTATAGTCTTCTTTTTGGTTTAACTTTTTCTTTTACTCCATCACATTGTCATATGTAACATCATTCAACCAGCCACCCTGGAGTGTCTTCCTTACGTTCTTCTCAAACACATGTCTATTGGATCTTAAATCATTTGCAGCCTCTGTACAAGAGATGTCAGTAATCTAAGCTGTGCCACACTAAAATTAACCTACCCTTGTTCAATGGATCATCGGCATTGGGTTCCAGGAAAAGGTATTGAAGTCCAACCAGGACAGAGTGAAGTGAGAGCACAGGCTTCCAGTCTTCACGGAGAATATTCAGACAGACGTTTCCCTCAAGGTCAAGGTTGGGGTGGTAAATCTTATCCACCAATCTTCATCAGGCCACTTGTCGTTCAAAATATCCACTACTTACCTTTTGAGTGCAATGAACCTTTGGTGGTTCGTGAGGGTAGTTGTTGTTGATGGCAAATGTGAATGAGAAATTTCCATCCTTGTAGAAGCCTGAGGGAAAAGGTTGAGATTGCGAATCCTAATCTGATCACTCTAGAACCCAATCCTTGTCTTCTTTACCTTCATCAGGTGTGATTGTGACGTTAAAGTTGAGAATGTCTTCTGGATCGGGGAATTCCATTTTGATTGTCTTTGGGATTACCAATTCAGTCAAATCTGTTGTGAATTCTGCTTAGTAAAAAAAAACATTAAAGACACCGCACTCATCTACCTTTCTGAACACGGATTTGGGCTGCGCTTATCTTTGGCTTCTTTTTCTCGGCTGCGGCCTCTTTGGCCTTTAGGCTCCATATTTTCATCATTTTGTATTATGGTAATGTTTTGTTGAGGATTGAGGTAATGTGTAAAAAGGTACTGCGACAGAGTAAAATGCGAGAATGAGATATAATGAAGACCAAAAATTAGGGGGACGTCTTTGGTCAGAAAATCAGGTCACGCCATGGATGACACAAGTCAACTCACGTTCCTACTTCCCCAAGCAGGTCCAAGCCTTTTTTTTCCCCTTTTTTTTTAAT
This sequence comes from Phycomyces nitens, assembly GCA_022702545.1. NCBI lineage: Eukaryota > Fungi > Mucoromycota > Mucoromycetes > Mucorales > Phycomycetaceae > Phycomyces > Phycomyces nitens. The sequence goes on from JAHRBC010000001.1 coordinate 2,921,674, forward strand.
AAAGGCATCAAATCAGCCAAATGTCTTTCTGCCATGAGCATAACAGACGAGGCTGTCGTGGAGAGGAATATGGGTGTCTAAAATGCACATCATTATCATCATTTTTCCAATTTACACTTTTTTGGGTTGACACAATAGCTTTTTTTTAAAATAAATAGTCCAGAGTTTCTGTTGGAATAAACTGGATCTCTTCTCTTCATCTTTCTTGTCATGGAGGCTCCTTCATCGCTAAGGCGTAGGCGTGTCACGTTCGAAAGCTCAGAGACTCAAATGGGCTCTATGGAAGACACGGATAACTTGAAAGAGGTAGACGATATAGTAAATGTCAGGGCGGACCAGTCTGTCTCACATTTGCATAAAAGTATATAAAAACAAAGGCTGGCCAGCTTTATCAAGAGACATACCATCGAATAGCCCTGACGGTTATCACAGTCTTGGCATTTTTTATTACATTTTACAAGATTTGGTATCCGGCACAGGTTGTGTAAGTAGACATTGATTTAATGTAGGTCAATTAACAAGATAAAATATCTAGGTTTGATGAAGTTCATTTTGGAAAATTTGCTGGATTCTACTTGAAAAGATCCTTCTTTTTTGATGTTCACCCTCCACTGGCAAAACTAATGATAGCAGGCGCTGGTTATCTGCTGGACTATGATGGTCATTACAATTTTGACAAGATTGGCGAAAGCTATATTGAAAACAACGTACCTTATATTGGCATGCGAGCCTTGCCAGCAATACTCAATGTCTTTAGTGCTTCTCTGATGTACTCTATCATGAAGCAATCTGGTTATTCAGTCGTAACATGTACTCTTGTAGCTGGCATGTATACCCTGGGTAATGTATCTTTGGTATCCTGCTTTAGACCTTATTCCCTCTACTAATGCTTTTTTTATTATTATTATTAGATAACTCACTTGTTGCTCAGCATCGTTTAATTCTTCTTGACAGTATGCTCATATTTTACATGCTCGGAACTGTCTATGCTTACATTAGATTCCACAAACAAAGACATTGGTAATGTAGGCATATATATGCTTTATTTATTTACCTATTGTTTTTAATTAAAACAGGGAGTTTTCTGTGAAATGGTGGTCTTGGCTGATATTGTCAGGTGTAATGATGGCAATGACACTCAGGTAACAATCGTCTCTTTATATTCATACCCCCAAATTAATTTCCCCAAAGTGTCAAGATGGTGGGCCTATTTATTGTTGCTACTGTAGGTGTGTCTGTGCTGGTTGATCTGTGGAGACTTTTGGATCTACAAAGGGGGTTGTCTATGGTATGCATATCAATAGAAAGAATGGATATTCCAAATAAAAAAAGAAAAGTGCTCTCACCATATTCGTTTTTTTTTTCAGGGGAAAATTATGAAACACTTTTTGGCCCGCGTGTTTGCTCTCATAATTATACCAACTGCAGTATACGTGTTCTGGTTCTATGTTCATTTTAATATCCTGGACCATTCAGGCCCTGGAGACTCGATGATGAGTCCATTGTTTCAATCTACGTTAAAGAGCAGCCCTCTTTTGATGAAAACACTAGGTAAAGGAGACCAATCTTGAATCATTTCAAGAAAAATAAATTAATCGTTACTTGTAGACATACACTATTACGATACAATCTCGATAATGCACAAGGAGACTTCTGTATATCTTCACTCACACAACATGTCATACCCACTGAGATACCCCGATGGCCGTATCAGTAGCAAAGGTCAATATTACATACCTAGTGCGTGCAAAACATTTATTGACTTACTGTCTGTACTAGGCCAACAAGTGACAGGAATCAAGAAGCCAAATGAGAATAGCTACTGGCGAGTCAAACCAACAAAAGAGATTTCGATTGATACCAAGACACCTGTACGCCATGGCGATGTTATTCAATTGGAACACGTTGGGACCGGAACTAACCTCTTGACACACAATGTCGCTTCTACTCTCATGCCAACCAACCAAGAAGTTCGGACAGTACCTTTGGGTGAACGTCATGAGGAAACACTGTTTGTGGTTTACTTGAATGATAAGAGTAACGGAAATATATGGCAAACCCATCGTAAGCCTTTTAGACTCTTGCACAAATCCACTGCAGTAGCCATCTGGACACACCGAAAACCCCTTCCTGACTGGGGACTTGGACATCAGGAAGTCAATGGCAATAAAAAGAATTCAGAATCAACCAATTATTGGATAGCTGATGAGATCTTTGGCGTCAATGGTAAGGGTAATGCGGTATTTTTTTAGTCTATTGACAAACTCTTGCCTTAGCTACCGAGGTCAATTCCAATAAAAAGGGGGAGATTGGTCATCTTCCATTCTGGAAAAAGTTTGCAGAACTTCAAATCAAGATGCTGTCTCAAAACTCAAAATTGACAAAATCTCACCCATATCAGACATCCCCCTTGGAATGGCCCTTGATGCTGCGTGGAATATCCTATTGGACAAACTCTACAACAAAAGAGCAGATATACATGACTGGAAATATAGCTGGCTGGTGGTTGGCCTTTACAGCCGTAGTCTTCCTTGTTGGTTTGTTGATTCTCGATATGTTGGCCAAAAGAAGAAACTATGAACCGATTCTACCAGGTACGATGAGTCTAACTGAAATCAAGAGGGTTTAACCAGAGATGTATCATGTTTGCAGCTATTCACCACCGGTTAACCCAGTCTGGCGGCTTTTTTCTTTTACTCTTCATTCTTCATTATGTTCCATTCTATGGAATGGGACGCACACTGTTTCTTCACCATTACCTTCCAGCAGTGACAGCTAGTTATCTGTTGCTCGGTAGTGTATTTCAGTATATATTTATTGATGGGATTGATATGCCAATATCAAGTTATGGCCCAACCTCAAAGTACAAAAGAGAAACATTCATCACAGCTCGTCCGTCGCTCAAGACCTACATTGCCGCAATCATAATCATTGCCATGCAGCTTTCTGTCTTTATATTCTTGTCTCCAATCACTTATGGAACCCAGGGATTGACACCTGAAGAAGTAACGCGACATAAAGTACTAAAGAGTTGGGACCTTGCATTTGGTACCAATACATAAAGATCTTCTTTATGAATTCAATGTTACCAATCACAAACTTTCCAACCTTTTATCTTTCTCTCTTTCTTTCTTTCTCTCTTTTTTCGTAGAAAACAAGTAGATATTAAAATAGGATATCATCATCTTTTTTTAAATATTCACGCGATTCCAATCAAATAAATAATGAATCCTTTGGAGTCAACATCAACATTTGGCACTGGCCTGGACGGAGAGACACCTTGTAGGTATTTTGGTGTATTCCAAGATTCTCTCCAGTCCATACGTCCTCTATCTCTGCTGCCTTGACACCAACGTCGGCTAGATTGAGTAGGAATCCTTGATTCATTCCAAGCATCAACATATAGACATGGGCATTGAAAAGTCCCACGCATATCTTGCCATTCTCTAGTTTTTTCCACCAGATTTGTTTTCGGTTTGTCCAAACATTACCAGACTGAATTGGGCGAGCCATTATTCCAGATTGGTGAATGGCAAGAATACCTGGATGGCACAGCATCTCTAGGTATTTATCGGGAATCTTGCGAGGATCTGCTCCAATGCAGAAAACAGAGCTCAAGAGGGCCCAGAATGAGATGTACGAAAGACGAACATCATCATTATCCAGGCCATCGATACACTTTCCATCGACTGTCATTCCTGCAACCACGACATCTAGATCGAGAAAGAAGCCGTATTTCTTTCCAACCACGACCTTGTCTGCCCAGCGAGAGGCCTGGGTGATGCGTTGGAAAACACGAAAGGAACTTGACATGGTCTTTGTGGAGTAGGATTCAATGTCAATGAAAATCCGGGCTCCATTTGCAATGTACGCCCATTCGTCTGCATAGGAATGGTCAAGGTACCACGAAAGCTCCATCCAAATGTTGCGTTGTTTAAATGAAGTCGCAAGCATATATAGACAGGCACGATTGTCTGGAGATTGGTAGGGGTATAGCTGATCACCACCTCCTGGTCCACAACCATCTACCTTTACATACGAAACTCCCCATTCAGAAAAAAGATCTGCAATGGAGTCATAATAAGCCTGGACAATCTCATTGTGGACATCAGGCATATATGTAGTGTCTTTAAATCCGTTTCCCTGACGTTTCATGGTCACCAGATCACCCAGGCGGTGGCTTGTTCCTTTGACGAGTAGATTAGCATCTGCAGCATCTTTGCGGATTCCTGGCAACATGTATAATCCCAGTTTGTGGCCATTGGCTGCCAAATGATCAGAAAGAGCCTTGAGTCCATTAGGAAAGAGCTCCGATCGATAAATCCATCGGCCATTCTCATCGCATTCCTGACTCCATCCAGAGTCTAGGTTGATGTATTCATAATCGGGCATTTTTTGTCGCATTACATTAGAGATCTCTTTAATATTGGTTTCATTAAACCTAAAGGAATTGATTGATTAATAAATAAATAAAATAAAAGCATTTGGGTTGTCTGTACAACACTCTTTATATTACCATGGATTCTCGATCCTCCCACCATATCCTGGCACATCATCCAAGATTTGTGTAGACCAGGTAGAGAATCCAAGCATTGGCTTGCACGCCCATTCAGGTTTGCTTCTAATACAGAGGTTGAGTATGAGGTTTGGGATCGTAATGGCATTCCTACTCGGGTTCAATGTTGATTTTGCGATCAGGTCCGGCCAAAGCTCCCATATTTCTGATTGTGAGTTGTGAAAGGGGTGCTTTTTTTATTGTTAATATAATAAAGAGCCTCAAGGTTTAGTTTACTTGCTTTGTAGAAGAGTAATGAAATAAAGGATCTATGATGAGGTATGACGTGAAGACAGGTTAAAAGCCTAACCTTGGTGTGTTACACGACAAAAGATTCCGTCCCCCTTTTTGCTTGGCTCTTGACAAAGTGCCCAAGAGGGATGGGTTGCAAACACACAAGACAAGAATTGGGTTCCACAACTTATTTGGACCTGCTGGGTATTCAGGAGAGTAGCATTTAAATAATTGGTACGGAACATTTGATAGATTTAGATACGTGCAAGATGTTATGAAACCACAGTGTCATCTGAACAGACCTATGCACAGTGTATATCTTGTGTGTGTGTGTGTGTGTTTTTTTTTGGCTGTACTCAACAAGTCTCGATTCCATACGTATTGTATTGGACATTAGCAATGACAATTATAAAGCAATTATCTTTTGGCCATGTTTTAAAGCCATAAAACATTGTTAAAGAGAATGCAACCCAGAACTTTCATTATATTTCTATGGTGATACATCAAACGACAGGTTCTAGGTTCACCCTTTGGCTTGGCGGATCATAGGACTCTTGTTTCTAGATTGTCTGGTCGATTCAAGGCTTGGTTGTCCTGCTTAAACCATGATTTATTTTTGTTTTTAAAAGACACATTCCACTGTAGAATATCAATATCAGTGGTTATTAGGATATTTATTTTCTATAATGTGCTAAACCATATTATTGCTTGCAAGTTGGCAAAATATTCATTTATTTCTAGAGGACTAAAGACAAGTTAATGATTCATTTAGAATTGACCGTGGGACAAGATTAGAATAAAGAACTCTGTATGTTTTTAGTATGAGGATATGGGACAAATCTAATAGCCTTTGGACTAGGGCAATTTACTTGGCATAAAAGAAGTATAAAACACCATTATATTCTTGGCGTTTTCTATCCAATTGACTATAAATAATGGGCTGTTATTGGCCCTAGGGATGATTAAATAACCCCTGCCTAATGTAAAGACAATGCTTCTGAGATGGCAAATATATCATTTTCTCGACTTGTACAAAACCAAATATTAAAAAAAAAAGCAATAATAATAATACTAATATACGCGTGTAACCGAAGCAACAAAGACAACCATTTAGACCAATATATTGAATATTAAAAATATGTCTCTAGCTTAATAAATTAGCCAATCAGCAGTAGAAATGAATATTTATGGTCAATAACTAATGAGTAGCTTGCTCTTTTTTTTTGTAACCAAGGTATCAAAATATTAAGCCACAATAGAAATATTGTATTAAAAACCATAATTGACATCTCAGAAGTATTGTCTTGATCTTGGGCAAGGAGTCATGTTAATCATTAAAGTGCCAAAAATACAATCTTTGAACAAACAGGATGAATATCAAGTTTAGTCTTAGTCTATGTTCAGCTAGTTTGGTATAAGATTTAAGCTTGACATATCGATATTATAAAGGGCATGTAGGCGAGTTTGTTTTGACACTTGCAGAAATACAACAAATATTTTAAAGAGATTGATACCTGCAATGATTGTTACTACATCTTTTTGAACTCAAAGCAAAAAATAAAATAAAAGTGACATGGTCTGTGCGTTTACATTTTGTACGAGTTGAATCTTTGGTGTGTTTCAATTTCTATATATTTTTGATATTCTTGGAATATATCAACAACAAAATCTGTCGGCCAAATTCAGGTTTTATAAAGATAATAATAATAATAATAATAAAAGTGGGTACTTGAATGCGAGTGCACTGGAAGGACTGGGGCTGGAATAAAAGCAATAAAGCTTATGTGTAAATACCAAATGTGACAATTACTGAGAATCTTTTGATACCAAAAGGGTTTCGTAGTGGAATGACACTGGTTTTCTCCAATTGACCCACAAAAATTTAACTAGTATGACCAAGCCCCCAAAGAGTATTTTAAATTCTGATTCTGATTCTGATTATTATTATTATTATCTGATTAACTGGCAACTCATTGTATAGACAATACTTGCAATATTTTGGTGCATATACTCCATAGTATTTGTTGTTTTATCTACTGAACTGACCCAGTACGAGCCGATATTCAATTGGGTGATTCGACACTGATGAGCAGAGAATTATCGTTTGATTTGGTAAGAAAAGCTGCTGATTACGGTGTCTTAAATGGCTGGGTGCTTTTTATATATCTGCCTCAATGATTTATGAGCTCAGCGCAGCCCGATCAACCTTCCCCACTTTTGCACCGTTCTCTCACTCTCACTCACACACCCACACACATATTCATATCTATATAATTGTATATAGCTATACATATACATTTTTCTCTATCTCTCTCTCTAGTCTAAAGTAAGTCAACTCTTTGATATTCAAGAAATTGTTAGCCAAGAAAGTAGAATCTTGATCAGCTTCATCATCACCTCGACAATCTTGCTCAAGACGCGTCCCATCTCTGTAATCTCTCTCTCTCTAGACAAACCAATAGATAGCTCAAAGATGCCCAAAGAATCGACAAAAACAAAGCGCACATCCAAGATTGTTGACGAAGGAAAGAAGCGTCGGGCCAAAAAAGATCCCTCTGCTCCCAAACGTGGTCTGTCTGCCTATATGTTCTTTTCTCAAGATCAAAGACATGTCGTAAAGGAAAATAATCCAGACGCTACTTTTGGTAAGCAAATGAAATGAAATGATTGATTGATTTATCTACGATAAATTAATTTCTCTTGTTTATTAAAGGCCAAATTGGAAAAATCCTTGGTGAGAGATGGAAGAAGATGTCCGAGACTGATAAAAAGGTAAAAGGGTCAATAATGATAGTCTTGTGCTCATATGTTATTATTTTAGCCTTATAATGACAAGGCTGAACTCGACAAGAAGCGTTATGAAGATGAAAAGGCCGTGGCTGTAAGTAAAATATTGTACTTGGATCAATCACAGTCTAACATGTCTTTAGGCTGATAAGCACAGTGATGACGAATAGGTTTAAAGATTCGATAGGACAAAAAGATACTAAATACCCAAACACTCGAGAGTGCAATTAATATGAGCTGATGTTTATATTTGTTTAAATAAACATAATTTATATAATTCATTAACAGGACAGCATCACATCAAATAGGGAGTCTGGTTGTTGAAAGTCATTGTGAACCACGTTAACCAGCCAGTAATGGTCTCTAATATGCTTGAGTAGTTTGGCAGTGTCACTTTCACGAGGATATTGCTGTTCCCATTCAGCCCACAGCAGATAAGCTTCTTCCTGTTTAGGGTGAAGAAAACATGGTATTCTGTTTAGAAAAATCATCCCTTTTTCCCAAGCTCTTTTCTCTCTATCAAGACCATCTCCCATTACCTTCCAGGCTTCAAAATTCAGTCTTTCGATTAACGTTGGCTGTACGATTTCCTTGCCGGGGAATACACCCCATGTAACGGCATTCTTGGCTTCTGGATCGGTTACATTGGACAGTAATTCGCCCTGGAATTCACGGTATTAATTATATTTCCTATCTGCCCGGTCTACCTTGTTCCTTACAGCCTGGTTTATAGCATAGTATGTAATCTCTGCATTTTCCCCAAGACGCTTCAACAAGTCTTTTACTTGTTTGTCAGACACAAAGAATTCAATAAAAGCCTATCAATAGAAACCAATTGAGATCACTAGATAGGTAATCAAAAGAGGACTTACCTTTTGGTACACATAACCACCTTTTGGTCCCCAGCCATGTACAGGATCCTGGCTGGACGCACCATTCACAGCAGGTTGAGAACTGACTGTCCAGAATCCACGCCTATTGATCTCAACCAAAGATTGACTAATCACATCTGACTCTATATGTAGCGCATCCTCACACCATGGCAGACTGCTCAGCTTGCCAAGGATATATTGTGTAAACAGATTGGTGACATCCTCTGGTGTCTTTGGATATCCCCACTTTCGAGTTGCCTCTGATGTTTGCAATACATGTCCTTGGCCAAAAGTATTCTCACCAAAGGCTTATAAAAAATAATGGTAGAGACCAAGATATACAACATACAACATACAACATGATTAGATTACACTTTAAATTACTTTGATTTATTTTATCCATATTTCTATACAGGGCACCGTGGGTTACCTGGAGATCTAGAATCACCGTAACGGCCATTGGGAAACTCATCCCAGCTCTCGGCAAGGTTAACTTCGATAAGCTTAGACCCCCATGCTGGTGGCTTTACATCACCCAAACCAATAAGCTACATAGACCGTATTAAACAATGCATCCTGTCCATTTTACTCTTACAGTCTCTCCAGATGATGGTTTCTCTTGGGGTACTAGTCTTAGTTTCTGAAGAATTAGTCTTGTTGAACGTTCAAGATTGAGTGTGGAGATGTGGAAGTTGGAAATATTGTGCTTTGTGTGCAATTCTGAAATCATCTTTACTGCCAATTCCACACCAAACTCCTTGACCTTTTCATCATCAGTCTAATATATATATATATATATATAAACAAGTAAATAAACAGTCGACATAACTCTTGTTGCTTACTTTGATGGAATCCAATGCCTCCATCATTGCAGGAGGGACATACAGTTTGCAGAGGTTGATCATACGACGGAAGGTCTGGTAGGTAGGAATGGGCATAATTCCAGGGATAATTGGCACCTTGATGCCTATAATATGGTGCTTAATGTTATGCACATATTCACCTCCTTTGGTTTCTACGCTTGCTTATTGATTACCTTGCTTTCTACACTCCTTTATCCATTGAGCAAATCCATCGACATTATAAAACAGCTGTGTGAGGACAAAATCTGCACCGGCATCAACCTTTTCCTTGAGATACTGCATGTCCTTTGCCATACTGACGGCATCAACATGTCCTTCAGGATAACCTGCAACACCAATACAGAAGTAATCGTCATACTTTTCACGAATATACTTTACGAGATCAATAGCATGGGTGAATCCATTTTCACAGGGAGTCCAGTATTCATGCCCGCGAGGAGGATCGCCTCGGAGGGCCAAAATATTACAGATGCCAGCCGCTTTAGCTGCCTTTTTGATATATTTAGCATCTCCAATTGCTCTCTTGATAGTCTCGCTAGTCTTGCTGGCCTTGGCCCAACCTTGGTCTTCTTACCTCCAAAGCCTTGTCAATCTTTTCCTTTTCCATATTGGTACACGTCAAGTGCATCAAGGTATCCAAGCCATAAACACTTTGTACCGTGGAACAAAACTCAATAGAACGATCCTGAGTAGATCCTCCAGCTCCCCAAGTACAAGAAACAAAGTCAGGGTTGAGTTTAGCCATGCGATCGAGGCGATCGAACAGGTTAATTAGACCCTAAGTATTCATTGCATGAGGACAACGTAGTTTGGTTGAAAAGACGGCGTGAAGAGCGGTTATTTCCAAATTACCTGCTCTGTCTTTGGAGGAAAGTACTCGAGCGAGTATGTGATCTTGCCAGATCCTTCTGCCTTTCTCAACTTGTCCGTGATCTTCATGTTCTTTTCTTCTTCTTCTTTTGTTTGTACCCAAACTTGGAAAACAAGGTCAAAATTGATTACTGACTCAAAAAAGAGATGTGACATCTATAAGTATATCGGCGATTGAAATTAACTTTTTTTTTTCTTTTTTTCTACCATATATATATTCTTACCAATTTCATTTAACTTGAGATAAGGGTCATTTTGTGCTTTATTTCTAGGCCAATAAAATCGGTTTATTTATTAAGATTTCATTTTAAAAAACAAAAGCATCTTTACAGTGAATTTTAATATTTTGGATACATTTTATTTATCACTTGGGCCCAGGCCAATTGTATGGCTCTTTTCTATGACCCATATAGACTCAACGGAGAACCCTCTACTGTTTCTGGTTTTGAGACCTACATTTCCCTCTTTTACTATACTGTCAGTATCTCTACTTCTTGCTGAAATTGCACCCAAATCCCCACAACACTCCATTCAATAATGACCAAGGTGTCTTTACTTGGGTTGCTATTCGAATGACTCTCTTTTTCCGCTGTCCTTTACCTTTTAAAACTTTGCTTTAAAGATGTTGATGCTTGTGCAACAACCCTCATTTTTATACCTTTCAAGTTACTGTCCAAATATACCCCGCTATCCCGCCATTGCCCTTTCTCATCTTACAGCTGTACCTCACTGGTATGTCTCTTGCTCCTCTGGTTGACCTTGTCAATCACTTCCACAACCAGTTTTCTCACTCTAGTTTAGTCTGAGCTATTGGAATCAAGGAGGCCTTGTGGTCATTTTTATTGATCTAATGGATGCTATAATGTCTTCCTGGCTAATCACTAGCCAAGTCTCAAAACACATTGGCGAGTGCTGTCTTGACTTGGATCTATCATATCATCCAAATTCACCAGAGTTGGCATGTATTTTTCTTCAATGATATCGGGATGCTCAGATCTTTTACAAATGGTCCAGAAAGCGTGTTTTATCCCGAGTAACTTTTTGATGTTGACCATTGTAAGAAGTGAAGGTAAATCTTCCAAGGACTGAGGAAAGCAGAGATGAGCTATTTCATTGAATGTGTATATGCCTTTGGCAGTTAACTGATGGATATAAAAACTGATGTTGAATCCTATACATTTATACAGGTGTTATATACTTGTTTTTATTCTTTGTAGATTCTTTTACCATGAATTTGGAAAGCAAGAGCACCATCAAGCTTGTTGATATCAATAGTATTTTTTGTCAAGATAGCCAACCGGAGGATATCCAGACACAAAGACTTGGTACAGCAACCTTGTTTGACTTTGGCCTCGCCGTAACCGACACTGCTTCCAAATACCATTTGTTGCTTCGTACTAATTGCCGTATCAGGCCGAGGCTTTCCTTTTTTTTTCATTGGGAATACTATTGGTCCACCGAAGATGAACAGATCGATCAGGGTCATTGACTAGGCAAGATAACAGTGGGTCAAAGTATGTACTCCACAACTCGCTCTCACTGATCTGTTTTTCGTCATTGAGAGGAGAGCTAGGGAGTTTCTGAATTCTTATTTATATTCCCGCAAAAGAATTAGAAAAATTCATCATATCTATAAAGCTCCTTTTCACTTTTGTTAACCTACAGATTGGTAATTCCAGAAAGAAGACGCTTCTGGTCATAGTTCATCTGAGAAGCCAGAATCGTAAAGTCCAGAATTGTTTTTTCTCTTGTTTTCTTGGCCAATGCGAGATTTGTAATGTTTATACTAATAGCCATAAAATGGTCCATTGAAAAGTCAAGGTCGTAGTTCATCGTTTTCAATTCAAGTAAAGCTGTCAAGTCTTTCAGCAAATCCAAAGAAGAAAATATCTTTTCGGCAATACCACTGTGCTTATTTTTGCAAAGTAAGAGAATCTGGGCCAAAGCTGCCAATTAATGAACATATGATTCGACAGGGAGGGTTTTGTGCTTTACAAGAATGTCGCCAACAGCCTTTTGGTACTTGCTAAATAGGTGACTAATGTTGATATTTTCAACTATCCATGGCTCCTTGTCCGTATCTTTTGCATTTAAATGGTCTTTGTCGGTACGAATTAAATAGGCATTTATCTCTAGCAAAGTGGTATCAGGAACACTTGTGAGCTCATTAGAGCCAGCAGAGGGAGCTGAAGATATTTGGAGAATCGTCTGTGTGGGAGGTTATTTGAGGAGGGTTGTTTGCAACAGTCGATTGTAATGATTCAAATCGCTTGTCAGATACAGCAGTACTGAACAACTCTGTAGAGCTCAATCCATGAGAAAAAGATGTTGGAATGGATACCGTTAAATCGACACAGCGTAAAACTATGGACTATAAGAATTAACAAAATAAACATAATATACGAGTGCTTCATTTACTTTTTGATGTACTGAAACCAAAGCAAGAAAGAGATATGAACACCGTTTTATGCTTGACACCGTTTTTTTTAGAGCAGTAATATTTCTGACATGTTGATAGTAGATCAGAGCCGAATGTTGCCAGTGTGTTTGAGATGTATTAAACTCTTGTTGGCAAGATTTATGCAATATATATATATATATATATTGGTTTCAAGACTTTACTGATTCAAAGTATATTTTAATAGACTTTGGTGATATCATGTTTAAGAAAAGGCGGTTCAAGAATTGATTCTAACATGTTGATTGTGATGCGTAAAGAGCAAAAAAAAATAGGTATTGACAACCAAAATATATCACATCAAGTAATTCGTAATCGTGTGACGTTGCTGTGTCGATGCATACTGTGAGAGTATGACAATGCCCTGATTAGCTTGGTGGATTTGAAAGTGGGGAGTTTTAGCCGATGTACCGCACTATCTCGATATGCCTACAGGCGCCAGGCCTTGACACACCCGCAAAAATAAACAAAATACTTTTACCTGTACGGCACTACCAGAGCCTTTCTGGTGTCTTGTCCTCTGTCCCGAAGGAAGGGGGTGGGATTTCTCCTCGCTGGTTTGCCCAACCAAAAAAAATATAGCTTGGTATAGCCTTTTCTAGTAACACCATATAATCTTATATTCAAACAAATATGTACCAAAAATCTTTACCTTTTGTATATTGTCCAAAGCACATATTAAAGGTAATAACATATACACCAGAGGCCATATATCATATACGCTTACATAAGTAAAGTATCAGAGAGTACTATTTATCTCTGTTCTTGTTTAATAGCTGTAGCTACCCAACTATTAACCATATGATAAATAATATACTCTGTCTAGACTTATACGACATGGATAATAATACAAGAATAGTGTATATTGCTCTTAAAGTTATATTGTTTGCATCATTGATTCCCTAGGATCTTAAAGTTATACTTCTTCAAGGTGTATTTCTTTCCTAAACTATCACTTGTGCCAGACATGAGTGTAGTTTGGGTCTTGGTTTTTGTTAAGCGAAAAATAGGGTCAAATACAACAATCTTAACATGTCGAATAATAGCTGCCTATCACTATCTCTCGTAAAGATTGTGCTGGAGGAAAGGAATAAAGATAAAATTGGACAATATAAGGTGAATATGTACTGATACCAATCCTAATCGCTTTTGGAAACATTATCCAATCCCTGATATAAAGGTTGCCCAATACTATGATATGGATATATACATATTCTTGGAGGTTTACCAATGTACACATACGGCTGAACAGTATATATATATAATATATTTATTTATTTGTATAAACAATGCTACACATCCGAATAATAAATGATCAACTCGTTATTGTGATATATTGATCATTCAATTCGATATTATTTGGAAGTACATCACCGCTCTTATAAAGATCAATAACAAAGCGCCAGCGACGGGATAAGTACAAGCTCTGCGGTTCTGATGTCTCTTCTGGTTCCAGAGACACCACGTCTCCGTATCTGTGTAATACGTCAAGAATATCAAAGGAGTCCACATAATCTGGTACATCCAACAGCCAAAATGTCTTTCCATTATCCATAGTCTTCTGGGGCTTTGCTGTCCTCGGGGTCTCTGAAATCAGAGCCTTTTTACTTGTGGTTTTTGGGGACTGGGGTGGTCCTATAGGCTTGGGTGTATTATCAGCTATTGATACGTGGGTTAAAGTGGAATGTTCGTCTGGTGCGGGTATCTTGGTAGGATTCAAAGCAATGATGGGTGCTGGAATTATTTTGCTTTTAAATCCTCCTTTGGTGTTGACTTGTTTGAACTCGTTATCTACAGGCTTTGAAACTTCTGTCGGTTTGACAGCCTTGGTGGGTTCAATAGATTTTAACGGCTCTACAGGTTTGACAGATTTTTTCCCTTTGAGTTGGGCTTTACTGTCTTTTATCTTGGTCTTTTTGATATTGTCTGAAACGACAGAAGAAAAGGACGGTTTGATGTTTGGATATATATATTTTTGTGCAGCTTCTGGTGTATTGTGGGGCGAAGTAATTTCAGCATAAGTCATGGGCGTCGGTTTGCTTGTCGACTGGTTTTCTTGAGCTATCTTTGAAGCCATTTGTTGTGTGGTTTGGGATAGGTCTGGAAGTATCTTTGGAAGCATTTGGAATGTCTCGTCTGAATCTGTAGAGTTTATAGAGCTGTTTGTCGGAAACGTTTCTTTATTCACAGTACGAATGGGTACGTTGATGGGTTGTCTGGTATTTTTGCGAGCTGGTGTATACGCTGACTCGAGATCTTTTGCTGATGAGTTTTCAATTAAACCAAATACTTTATCAATGTCGATTTCCCAGTTGTCTAATGACTTGGTGTGTGTGCTTTTTTCGAACGTGGCTCTTTCGTTTAATGCAAATTCGGATAGCCTATTACCATTGGCTTTTCGAGAATATCTAGGTTTATTGATATTCGAGTCTTTCTCTTGGTACTGGTACTGGTACTGGTCTTGGTATTTATCCTTTGTATTGTCGCGTAACCGTTGTAATGCCTGGTGCAAATAATCATAATCCTCTGCAACCTTTTGAGTATTGTTCAGTTGCTGGGCGTTTCTTTGTAGTATACGTTGCTCAATTGTATCTGGATCAAATGCTCGATCTCTTGGATCCACTGGACCAGTTATGTCGGTAAAAGT
Organism: Phycomyces nitens; assembly: GCA_022702545.1. Taxonomy (NCBI): domain Eukaryota; kingdom Fungi; phylum Mucoromycota; class Mucoromycetes; order Mucorales; family Phycomycetaceae; genus Phycomyces; species Phycomyces nitens. Next base: position 2,936,960 of record JAHRBC010000001.1, read on the forward strand.
ATGGTTTGAGTTCAAGAGATCATAAGCTCTTTTGAATTCATTTTGAATCGTATTTGAGCCTAGAAATGTAGATGTTCCTCTATAGAGAAAGTATTAATAAAATCATAATTATGAATAATTGGTTACTTACGCTACATTGCGACCAATTATAAATGGATCTTCTACTACCATTTGACTATCTCGCCACTTCCACTTTGAAATCAATGTGCCAAACCTCAACGATAGACCATACTGTGAAAAATCGTGTTTGCGTCCAAAGTAGTCAAAGAATCCCTTTAGTAGACTCCCGACACTCTCTATATTATCGCACTTCCACACGGTTTCTGAACTTCCAAATATCGAGGCCTTGTCTGTAGGCTTTATATTGTACTCTGGCCGGTCTGGGTGAACCACTTTCACACAATTGTGGTACGAAACATTACACTCAATCACCCTCTTTTGGAAAATCAACCATTTGCTGGGAGTAACTTTTGAGCTACAAAATGGAGCACTACAAGAATTATCTTTTGATATATTCTGCAGGTTTGGGATCACTGGAGGTTTGCAGTTCATCAGATACCACAGAGACATCAAGGAATATGTGTAGCTACTTAGGGTTCCTTTGAGGGCTAATAGATTTGCAAAGTAAGGACAACATGCTTGAGCAATTGTAGAACCCAATACTTGCATTCGTTAATGTCTCGAGACTTTACAAAGTATTTGATCGCATAAAGAAACGGACGGACTCTGGTATCAAGAAAAGAATAGGCCTTTACGAGCTTTGAGTTGTCGATTCCAAGCACGTTATTGGTGTTGATATCGCAGGAGATGTTGGATACAGGGTCATTAAATTTGCAAATTGGTACGGTTGCGGCTGTTATAGCCTTGACATTGAGCATTCCAATTTCACGTAGTTTCTCTTCTACAAAATGCATATTGTAAACCGAGTATGGTTCGTTCATGAGACGAGACATATTATAAAGGTCTTTCTGGTATATTTCACTGGGAACAACGATACACAGATCGAGATCAGAGTTTTCGAAGTCAAGGCCGTTTACAGAAGAACTAGGTCGAGCGAATAAAAAAAAAGAATTGTTAAATTGTGGGAACCCAAATTCCAAAAGATCTACCAAGACATTGATGGAGTTGTATCTTACCCAAATACTTCTAATCGCAATCTCATATCTGGCCACACATCTTGCAACATGACTGATATTTTTCTCAGAATATTAGCACGTTGATTCTGAGCCTCTTTAGAAGGAATATGAGACTAGTACAGACAAATTTAATGGGATTAGACTCGGTTGTTGGCCCAATAGACTGCTTTTCTTGCCTGCAAAAAGTCGTAGAGCTCTATCGAAAGAGTATCTTGTATTGGCTGACAGGGAGGACAATACGATTTAAACTTGTAATAATCCTTATCATCTGTCTTTGGCAGAAAGTTATGGAGGGTATCATCAGTAGAGGGTGGAAATATAACGAAAAAGAAATCATCCTTCTTTGGGCTTGAGGGATAGGTGAATGGAGGTAGTTTGAGTTTGGATGCATGCTCAAGGCAGTTACTCTCAGGGATGAGTAGGTAGGCCCAATAACTAAGCCAGCTTCTAGAGACTGTACAGTTTTCTTGTACGTAGGCTTGAAGTATGTCCATCAGCCATTTATGGTCATCAATGGTTTTGTAGGCTGGGTATTTGACATTGGACAAGTAATGGGCCATGTCTGAGACTAGAACAAGTTGAGGAGTGTACAGATCGCGTTTGGCTGGAAGAGTTGCGAGCGTGTTCTCCCAGGCAAATTCCTTGCAGAGATCTATAATATGATCCATGTCTTTGTCATTTGTGTAATTGAACATTGCAAGAGATTAAGATGCAACAATCAACTTTCCTTTTTCTATTTTTTAGTAAGGGCGGCATTTCAATAGACTTTTTTTTTGTAAGAACTGCATTCTACAAAAAAAGAAGGTTTTTAATTCTATAAAAGTTTCTAAAGGCTGTTTCATTTCTCGATTGATCCATTGATGTCCTGTAACCAGTAGCAAGTTTAAATTCTGGAATTCTATTGGCGGCCAGGCGAATAGTATTATACATATACATATATATAAAAAGAGTGTACAATAATTCCAAGATGTTTGGTGAATCGTTCTTTAGTACGGATTCTGTAGGCTTTGTTTTTTATCTAGCAAAAGTGTCTCGAGGCAATCAATAGACTCGTTTACAATTACATTATCTACAAGGACCAATGATATATTTTCCTTTTTCTTAAAAAATAAAATAAAAATCAACGTCTATTGAACATAAATACCGGGCTTTCAATACAATCAAATATCAATTGTGTCAAATACTTTTTGGATTTATCATTATTTGACAAGTCAATCTTTGATAAAGAGGATTTATAACGAAATAATAATAATAATAATAATAATAATAAAAGTCGTCTTATAATAGCTCTCCTGATCTTTACAAAATGAGTGCCCAAAGAATCAAGCGACTTGATCCCACTGTTGTGAATCGCATTGCAGCTGGAGAAGCAAGTAATTATAAATCTTGATGATCAGATTCTAATGAATAAATATAGATTATCCAACGTCCTGCGAATGCCCTTAAAGAACTTATTGAAAACTCACTTGATGCTGGATCTACTCGAATTGACATTTTTGTGTCGGATGGAGGATGCAAATTACTACGGATCAAAGATAATGGCCATGGCATTCTCGTAAGATTGCCACCATAAACACTTTGCTTGTTCTGACTAGAGCTATTCTTTGATCAACAGTTGAAGGATATGGACATTGTCTGTGAACGTTTTACTACGAGCAAATTGACCAAATTTGAAGACCTGTCAAGTATTGCCACCCATGGTTTTCGAGGAGAGGCACTGGCTAGTATTTCCCATGTGGCACATTTATCCATTACGACCAAGACAGCGGATTCTCCTTGTGCTTTTTGTGCTAGTTACTCTGATGGAAAGCTTGTTCCAGCCAAACCGGGCCAGAAACCTGACCCAAAACCATGTAGCGGTACAGATGGAACACAAATCACTGCAAGTACAAGATATCATTTGTATAAAATGTCTAATGTATTCTTTTGACTATAGGCTGAAGATCTGTTTTATAATGTTCCTACTCGTAAAAAGACACTAAAGTCACCTTTGGCAGAGTACAAGATGATCATTGACGTTGTCAGCCAGTATGCGGTCCATAATAACAATGTTTCTTTTACATGCAAAAAAGTACGCTGGACTTTGAAAGGATTGCAATAGGAATTAATGCCATTTTCTTTATCATAGCAAGGATCTCTTAATGCAGATGTTCATACATCAGCAAATCCCAACGTTGCAAATATCATTCGCCAGATATATGGTTCCAGTATTGCTTCTGAACTGATATCAGTCGAAAAAACTTTTGAGTCCCTGGAATTCAAAATGAAAGCACATATTTCGAATCCAAATTACAGCACACGAAAGATGCACCTGTTATTATTTATCAATAGTAAGATTCTGGGGATGATATATTATAAAGTTTTCTCACTGTATACCCTAGATCGGTTGGTCGAAAGCAAAGCCATTGCCCAAATGATAAAATATATCTATGAAAGCCATTTGCCAGTTGGTACATACCCATTTGTCTATCTTGGTCTGGAAATAAACCCTCGCAATGTGGATGTCAATATTCATCCTACCAAACAAACGGTAGATTTGAAATAGTTTTTTTTTTCTTTAAAAAAAATATTAAATATATTTACGCCATTCTTCTTTATAGGTTCATTTCTTAAACGAAGATAGAGTGATAGGAGAGGTCCAGGCTGTGCTCGAACAGACATTGAGCAGTGTAAGCCTATCTAGAGAATTCATGACAAAGTCAGGAGTAGCAAACACGCCATACATTACCCCAGAGAAAGATACTTGTGAGTGCAGGAAGCAAACGAGTATTTATTTATTTGACTGAATTCTTGAGTTATAAGCATCATCAGATTTGTATTCTCAGCCTGATAAATCAACCAGCTCTATTCCATCGTACAACAAAATCCGCACTGACAACAAAGAGAGAACTCTGGATGCTTTTCTGTATAACGAGGGAAACCAGGCACCCGGGCCACAGAAACCATTGGGCTCAAGCTCTGTTCACCCCAAGACAGAGAAAAAGGCACCGAAACAAAGAGTGGAAGTTAGACTAAAGAGTATTAAGGATCTTTTAAAGGAGTTGAATGATTTGAAAAGTAGAGGTAAATACAAGGGCGATGATCAAGTATATCATTTAATTAACCAATAGACATACTCTACAGAGCTTACAGAACTGTTGGACCAGCACACATATATTGGCTGTGTAGATGAAACTCTGGCATTGATACAGCATGGAACAAAGATTTACTTGGTCAATCACAACACTATCAGGTAATGCGGCCTTTTTTTTGTTGAGATAAATAAAACCTATTGACATGGTATACAGTGAGGCTTTGTTTTACCAAGTAGTTTTGCAGGGTTTTTGCAACTTTGGATCTTTGCGTCTCGATAGTCCTATAGACATATCAAAATATCTGGAAATGGCTATCCAGGCCGAAGAGCTGTTTGGCTGTATACCTACCGATATTCCTGACAAGAAAGACATCATTAATTCTATCCGAGAAATTCTGGTTTCGCGTGCCGAGCTGTTGAAGGAATACTTTAATATCGAGGTGTCTCAAGATGGAATGCTGCATAGCCTACCTTTGCTCCTACAAGATTATGAGCCAGTAATGGACAAACTGCCATCATTTCTATTAAGGCTGGGAACAGAGGTACCAAACGATGAGAATATAGCTTTCTCTTTATGATTTCTAACAAATGTGTTTAGATTGACTGGACAAGCGAGAAAAAGTGCTTTGAAGGAATTGCTAGAGAATTGGCGATTTTTTATAGTACAGAACCATTGCTAGTTTTGGAAGAGAATGATCAAGAGCAACTCGAGCGATACATGTGGCAGATCCAGAACATTATATTCCCGAGTCTAAAGTCTTATTTTATTGCCCCTTTATCTTTGGCAGTACAAGAAGATTGTATAAGGACATTGACGAGCACAGATGAATTGTACAAGATATTTGAAAGATGCTAGACTTTATAAATATGGCGTTGAGAATATTATTAATATTACTATTGTTTTAATAGCAAATCCAGGTGGGATACTATACAGCTATCTATAAAAATATATACGCAAATATCTATATCTTTAAAAATGCGAAAAAGAATATAGTGAAAAGGAGGGATGAGAAAGAGATTGAATGTGGTTTGGGGGTGATCTTTACACAGGCACAAATAGTGTGAGTGCTCTAGTGTTCGAGTTCATTGGGAATATCTTTGGCCTGCATGGTAGCAATATCCTTGAGCGCCTGGCCAATAATCTCGGCACCCTTCAATAGCTCTTCTTCAGTAATACAGAGAGGAGGAGCAAGACGAATGATATTGACATGTGTAGGTTTAGCCAACAGTCCTCGATCCTTTAGTAACAAACAGAGTTCCCATCCTGATCTAGCACACTTGGACTCGTCCAGCACAATTGCATTCAAAAGGCCACGACCACGCACTATAGAGACTGGTGAGTATTCTCTACTGCCTATATGTATAGGTTACCTGTCTTGATCAATGGACTCTTGATATCCTCCAATGCCTTTCTAAACTTCTTTCCGAGAACATCGGCCTTGTTGACCAAATCTTCTTCCTTGATGACCTCGAGTGCGGCAATAGAGGCAGCACATCCAAGAGGGTTTCCTCCATAGGTTGATCCATGTTCTCCTGGCTTGATTGTCAACATTACATCACGATCAGCTAGCACGGCTGAGACAGGATAAACGCCGCCAGACAAGGCTTTTCCGAGAAGGACAATATCAGCCCGAACATTGTCGTGTTCAGTGCAAAGCATCTTTCCGGTACGGCCCAGACCAGTCTGGATCTCGTCAGCAATAAAGAGAACATTGTGCTTCTTGCAGAGTTCTTGGCACTTTTTGAGATAGCCTTCGTCAGGGACCATAATGCTACGATGATTTTAGGACCAAGTGGATTCCAGACATGTGACTTACCCAGCTTCGCCCTGAATCGGCTCAACCAAGAATGCGGCTACGTTCTTTCCATTGGCCTCGAGGACAATCTCTAGGTCTTTGGCATTGTTGTAGCGGATTTTTGTGCCTGTCTTGGGACAGATGGGACCAACCAGAGGAAGGTAAGGGCCAAAGTTGCTGTAGCTTTCTGGATCAGTGCTCATGCTGATAATGCCCGTGGTTCTTCCGTGGAAGTTGTCTTCACAGCTCAAGACAACTGCCTCGTTCTCTGGAATACCCTTCTTGACGTATCCCCAGCGACGGGCCAGCTTTATGGCGGTCTCAACTGCCTCTGCTCCAGTGTTCATTGGCAGGACCATGTCGTAGCCAAAGTAGTCTGTCACATATTTTGCATAGGTGCCAAACACATCGTTGTAGAATGCACGGGAGGACAAGGTCAGGTTCTGAGCCTGATCGCACAGGGCCTTGATGATCTTTGGATGGCAGTGGCCTTGGTTGACGGCTGAGTATGCAGACAAGAAGTCCATATACTTCTTGCCTTCAGGATCCCAGACCCAGATGCCCTTTGCCTTTGAAAAGACAACAGGAAGAGGATGGTAGCTATGGATGGATCAGTATAGATCAAGCAATAGTCTCTTGGCTTGCTTACTTGTGGGCGCCATAGGTGTTTTCGAGCTCAACGACTTGCTTGCTAGTGATGTGGGCCATAATTAATGTTCAAGAGGTAAACAATGTCTGGCCCTTTCTTTTTTTTTTTTTAATGTGAACTTATAGCCTATTGATGCGGCGGTGTTTGATGCAAAGACGTGGATCTAATTAGAGGTTAGGCTTCAGGAGCCGCTTATTTTCCCACGACCAATAAAGCGTCATCAATTCTGTCTGATGCTCTGTTTATGGCAAAACAGCCTTATCCAGGAGACCATTGGTTTGCCCTTTTTCTGCAGGGACATTTCATGTCTTCAGTAGGCTCAGTCGTTGGGTGATCTGCTGACATGCGTCCTTATAAAGCAATTATGATGTAGGAACCCAGATTACTGTCCTACTTTCCTTATATTCCCTCCATCGACAGTCGCAAAAAGGCACCGTGTCTTGAATATGCCCGGCCCGAACTATGGTAGTTGCCGACAACACCGAATATCCACTTTACAAAAATATATATATATGGCAGTATTCTCTGGCTACAAAGGTTTCAAGGAGCCATCTGTCAATGGCCGCGGTTGCATGGATTTTATTCAAAGATTGTTGAGTTGGTCTAGAAGGATGGTCTGTCAGGGGTGGATCCGGCAATGAAATCAATGCAAAATATGACAGATATCCTATTGTTGGTCGCACCTACCACAATAAAGTGTCTTTTTTTTATATATACTGTGCCTCTTCAAGGTACTCTTTTATTGTCGATTTTTAAAGAAGCTTAAATCTCTAGCACACCTCTCCTTTATTGCTTGTTAATCCGCACATCAAGAGATTAATGTCAGGTAATAAACTCGGCAACAATCCAATCCAAAAGCTTCTCGAGATATATGCCAAAATAAATAAATAAAAAGACAGGTAACCAAAAGACTGATAGATCCGAACCAATTAATCACCAAACCGAGATATATCGAGAAATGGAACACGCTTTGGGCATTTCACTCTAGCAAAGACACCATCAGCTCAATTTTCAACCCTGGCCTCAAGAACCACCAGGTGGACTTGTCTCAAATGGCTGTAAAGGCAACCACAGAGATCTACCAAGATCTGGGCTACCTCGTCAAGATAGAAAGATTACCAGCTGAAATTCAAGAGACCTTGGGAAAAGCTAGCCGGCTGACGATTTACGCCTACGCCATAGGAAAATACTTGCTAATCTGCAGAAACTCTGGGCTAAATCCAGAAGTTTCGCTGTGAAGACGCTATCTTGCGAAATGTCACTGATGGATCCGGAAGGAGTTACCCGGGTCGAGGAACTCGAGACCGTGGGACATACCCAGGAAGAGGTTACACTCATAAACCATACAATCACATAGACAGTTTTCTGGAATAGAAGGACAAAGAGAATATCAGCTATTTTATTTAAGCACTCGGCCAGCTAACGACAAGTAAAGCAACAGTACCCAACATTACAACATTTACAAGGATGGGATTTCACCAAAAAAGGTAATCTTGGCATTTTTTAGGATATTGGACCAAGTCCACAGACCATTAATGGTCAATATCCGTAATCAACCAAGGCTATAAAATACAGCTCCAGAACCATATAACACCATGGAGGACAACCGAACCTTTTTGGCTATCTGATATCAACTAACAAGCAGTAGACCAAAGTGTCGACAAGTCTTATTAATCCAATGGGATTGAACGCTGACCGACATACGACATACGGTTCCTCTCACAATTATTTACGATTCAGGAACCTAATATGATATGACCTATCTTGGATTTCCCTCAAACGGACCAATTTATACAATAAAGCTACTTGAAGATGGAGGGTGTACCTACACTGAGACGAAATACAAAAGAAAACGATTACATGTCACCCCAATTAACCCACAATTCCGGAAATACTTCCAACACCAAGTAATGACATATCAATATAAATATGTAACATCTGGGTTGAGTATAACACCTCGAATGTTTTCCAAGTTAATAATACGGGGACTGTAAGGATTGAGAAAAAAGGGGATAAGATTAGTATATTATCTAGCAATATCTGTATTCTAGCCAAGACGAAGAACAAGATGAAAACGCACTCTACTGGGTAATTGATAAACTGCAAACCCTGGGATTTATAATCAATTGGAGAACAAACGACTCGACACCAGAATAAGAATAAAACAAGAATTTCTGGGTTTCACACTCTACTCAATATGGATGAATATCGCTATATCAACTGACAAGATGAACAAACTCCAATTCAGGATATCATAGATGCAGACAATCATAAAGAGATTGTCTTGTCAGTGGATAGGTAGTCTATCAAAAAAGATAACGTCATTGTTTCTAGCTATATTAGAAGGATTTTTTCGTATACAACATCTCTAAAGAACTCTAGATATATCATTTTACCACAACAATAAGAAACTGGGCTTCCCTTGTTTGATATCAACCCAAGCCTGAGATAAAATGCAATGGTGATTAGGCGCCGCAGAGACCAATAATTGCTTGTCAATAGCAACAATAAGCCAGCACCAAGAACCAGCCATAATACTTTAGGCTAATACATCTTAAACAGATTAGATATTAATAACAACCTCAATCGAAACAGTGGAATGCTGAAAAGAGGAATAAAAAGAACTTTTGAGCAATGTAAGGGAGCCAAAGACCATAATACAACGCTACAATAAAAAATATTGAGCAATTATAAACTTTGTTGTAAGATGTAACTAAAGGGTGTGTTTTTTGCATTGATCTTATTCTTGATCTATACAAGTAATCAATCTAGAAATCTAGATTTATAGGGTATATCTTTTGTAGACTCTATAATAAAAGTAAGCAATTCATTCAATATAGGACAGGCACGTTTATACTTGTTCATTCTTTGTTCAGAGTCTCTATCAACTGTTTTGGTGTCGAATGTTGAATTAAACTTGATAAATATTATCGTCCATATCTTTTATAGAGAAAGGCGAGGTTCATCATTTAGATCACTTCTTTTCATTATTCTTTCCAATTCATTTTTTTTGAGAGTCTATTTCTGTCATGTAGCCATGGTTGTCTGGATCAGTAAAAGGTTTTTAAATGTAATATAGCAATTGTAGTTGAATCTGTCGAAAGCTTTGCTGATGGGATTTTTTTAAATGGGTATTCTAATGATGCCTTTCATGTATTTTGTAATCCCATCTTTAAATACCATTCATCTCTAACAATAATAATCTTGGATTTAATTACACAAAGCTTTTATTATATAGACCCGGTTTTGTAATCCTTTTTATTATACGGCATTGTACCTCTTTATCAACATTATTCCCTCTGTGAACTTTATCAAATGATAATTCAGCGATATAGAGCAATAAAAGTCCTTTTCTCAATGACCGAGTGCTTAGTAAAATTATGACCATCTTTTTTCTATCGCTTTATTATGAAGGAGACATGTTAAAATTATTAAAGAGAGAAAAATAAACAGACTCGAGTATATCAACAAGTATAGTTGGGGATTAACAAGCTCAATAACTTTGTAATGGGTCCAACATCCTTCCAAAATATTCTCACTCACGTATAATTAATAGGCATTACTTATTCTTATTTGCTTTGATATTTACTATAGCTGTCTCTCATCTTAATGAGATTTTTTACTGTGATGTTGCATCCTAATGCTGATTGTGTTAGTCAAAATTACCCCTTTTTCTCAGCTACTCATTAAAGTAGACTTAAGTGACTGCCAAATTATTCGTGTGTTCCTAATTCATCTTTCATCCTAGTAACGCACAGACCATTTCGGCGTAACAAAACAAAGTACAAAATCGCTCTTCTTGGACTTTTTAATGTTACAGGAACACCAACAAGTCTAATTTTCTTGACTTTTTGACTTGTTTACTTTCTCAACGACTACTTCTCGCTCATAATCAATAAAACACTCTACCATCACAGTTCATTTTGACACGATGTTACACGCATTTTTACATGGAATTAATTACAGCCAATAGATCAATCACGTCACCTTGGTTTCCACGAATCGTTGCCATGACTCCCACGAACTGTTGCCGAAAGCAGTAAAATATAGAGATAAGCATGGTCTTTTGGGATTAATCTGTTTCATGATCACGCCAAGGATATTGCTGATGCAATCAAAAACGCCTTTTTTTTATATATAAAAAAGAGACGTCTTGACAATTTTCCCTTTTCTCTGTTTCTCAAGTCGTTTATATAAAATGCACCCAAAGCTTTACAACGCTCTCCAAACAGCCAAATGGCTTTACTCTATTGTTGCCCCACTTTGCCTCATTGTCCCCATGATGATGTTGGCCGCTTCTCCTTTGCCCTCTGCTTTCAGCATGGCCAAACCTGCTCGAAGACGTCCCTCTGCACTCGGCATGGACGCTGCCCCAGTAAACAAGACCCGCTTTGATGATGATGGCCTGGTCGAAGGTCACATCAAGGACACAAGCCAGACAACCCTTGGCCATGTGTCAAACTGTGCGGATTCCTTGGAATCTGCTGGTTCATCTTTGGGTATGGAATCCATTGATGTAGGGGAGTCTTCTTCATCCTTTGTTGCAGACTTTCGGGGATACATCCCACACCGTTGTTACTCTTTTGTAGCAAATGGTGACAGCTCCGTAATGTTGTTCCCAGTCAACGGCGTGGCTGGTACTGATGGGGAAACCCATGCTCCTCTGAACGAAGGTGTGTCTAATGAGCTTACGGAGAGCTGTGAAGAGACTGAGCCCAACGTACAGCTCGACTTCTTCTGGGACAGTCAATCCTCAGAGGAACTCAGGAAGCTGAGGGCCTATGCCAAGCTCCTGGACGAGATGATGGATGAGGAGTTTAACAGCTTTTCTACAGAGTCTCTTGGCGATTCGTCTCCAGAGGCTCCTGAAGTCCAAGTCAAGGCAGATGCACCTGCCGGAAGATGCTCGTCCGATGAGCACTACTTCCTGGAACCTGTGCATCCTGTTGAATTGGATGGAGGAAAGCCGATGGGCTGGTCGGTCGACGATCTCCAAGCCTTTGAGCAAGGGGAGACTCACGGTTGCGAGACCGTTCCTGCGGCTCTTTTTGAGCCAATGGAAATTGATACTGTGGATCCAAATGGTATCTTTGATGATGTTATGGATTCAGACGAAGAGATCACCCCACAAAGATCTCTTTCACTTGGTGGCATTTCCGGACACGTTCACTCCACAGGATGTTCCGAACCCATGGACATTGACGATGTTGCCATGGGTCAAGAAAACGACGATGCGGTGATTCCCTATCCCTCTTGTGGCGAAGAGTCCGTGGTTCCCGCCCAAAAATCCGTGTCAGTGGACAGCCTGCTTGGTCCCTCCCAGCCGGCGGGCAAGGATTTTGGTACGAACGAAAGTCCAACCTGTGTGCCGCAGCAGGTTGCTGACGATGATGCGAGTGTCGGCAAGCACCGATCGATGCTGGTTAGAGAATTCTTGGCCCAGGAAATTCCTAGCAACAAAGACAGCATTGCCAAAGTACTGGGCAAGAAGCAGGAGGAGCCCTGTATGCGAGGGTTGGTGACAGGTGCCGACGGGGATGATGAGACCGAGGAGCATCCAATGGTGTTTTCCAAACCCAAGGGTAAATCCAAGGTCATTTCGCCCGCCAGTCAGAAGATCCTGGACCAGGCTAGAGCTGCCACTGCAAAGCTGGAGAGCAGAGCAGCTTACTCCAATAGCATGCTTTCAAAGGTGTTCAAGCCTGTGGATCTTAGCACCGAGAGGGAGAAGGCCGTGAAAGACTGCACTTCTCAAAAGCCAGCACCTGTTGCGGCAGCCAGCCGTGATAAGGGAAAGGCTCCTGAAGGGCAGTTCAAAGCACCTTTTCCAGTCAAGGGAAAACCTTCCAAGGGTCCTGAAGATCAATTCAAGGGACCTTTCCCAGTGAAGGCTAAGGCTCCCAAGCCTGTTGCTGCACCCAGCAGCAAAGAGGTAAAGGATGCTGAGGAAGAGCCCGAGACAGCTCGTGTCGTCCAGCCTATCCATGTCAGGCTAAACACTTCTCGTTTTGCGCGCAAGTGCGAGGGGACTGAATTTGACGAGCCAGGAAAAGTACTTGTCCCCAAGGATGATTCTAAGAAGCTCCTGAAGTACGCCCTCCGACCAAAGGTCGGTCAGTGATTTCGAGATGAGGATAGTTGGCTAGTGGTGACTGAGCTCACTTTGACCCTCGGGTCTAAAGTGCGGTAAGGAATCTGCGAAACCGATCGTTCTGAAGTTTTGATATCTAGACCCAAGGCTCGTACGTTTCACCAAGTGGACGCATCATCGGTCTGCTGGCCCTGGTGCCAGTCAGACGCGGCCGGTAACAAATGTTGATTCGGAAGCTTCTGAAGCTTCATGGAGATGCTCGAGTGACCAGACCTTTCATGGTACTTTTCTGTTGGCCTTTGTGGTGATTCACATTGTCTCTTTCGGTTAAGCCATGAGGTGGCCTCTTTACGTTTGGTTCCTGCTGTTACAGACTCAAACGGGCTGGCTTATCGATCTATTTAGAGGTTGACACCACGTCCCACCTGGCAGTTGGGTTCCGAGTTCTTGACTTGGCATAGATAGTAAAGAGAAGATAGATTGTGGAGATCTACATTGGAGTGTCGCATTCGGTGGTACAAGACTGGTTTCCAATCATGGCTCCCTCTGGTATTTGCCGTTTGTCTACATTCGAGGGTGGTGCTTGCACTGCTGTAGGGTTGACTTGAACTCTCTGTTCGTACGGTTCTTGTTGACTTCCTTCATAGTCTGAGGTCGAGATTTGGAAGAGATGGTTCTGGTATGTATTGGGCCGCTGAAGTCTTGGTTTCTGGGTCCGGTTAGGACATTGTGGTTCGGTTGGTCAAGTCTCTGGAACGGTTCTGGAGGTTGTTGCTGGCTGGGTCTTTCTCTGGCGGATCTGGTTATCAGGTCTTGGTTGCTTGAAGTTTGTACTTGAGCCAGGGAGAATGGATACTGAGGGGCAACGGTGTCCATTACGCCGTTATGTCTGGACCGAACGAGTTGGTCTCCATGTTGGATTCTTTTCGAGTCTTTTGGATGACCTTTGCCGGCTCTTGCAAGATCTCATAAGCTTGCTCTCGGGTTCTGATTGGTCCTTTCCGGACTATGAGGAGTCTACTATTGGATTGTGGTAAATCCGTCGATAGAGCCAATGCACTCGAGAGGTTTCCGAGAAACAAGTCAAGGACAGCAAGATATTGTCAACAAGTTTCTCACGGACATAACAGAATATCAGCTACAGGGGTACCATCGAGTCTGTTCCTGGGTCCAATTACGCAAGCATACGCCCAGACAAGCACAATCACCGGAGATGGCAAAAACAAGGTGATTTCTACAGACACCCCAACCGTAGTTCGATCGCAACAGTGACAAGTACGCATCAAGACATCCAACGATCCGCCCTGTACTTGTCACTGGGAGAGAAAGCATGGAATTCTAAGGCAGCTGGAAGCAATACAAGAAAACTGCAGTCAGATTTCGTGCCAACCTCTTTGAGGTGAATGATGACTGGTCTGGATAGGCAACAATCAACCGATTGACCAGACCGAGCAGAGTATGCTTACTTCTGTCAGTAGCAGGTTGCGATTGACAACTAAAGGTCCATATATACATATATATGTGGCAGTTGTCATTGAGAAGAAGCAATCTTTCCGTCGATGGACTCGCAAGAATGACCACCTCAAACAATGGATCCGAGAATTCTGTCACAGGTCAAGATATCTCGGATACGACCAGCCAACAAAACAACAAATCGATGCTGGTCCCAGGTGGTCCTCTTTACACCAACTGCTTCCGCCGACAATATGTTCTGCAAAGGGATGGCGGCTGCATTCATCCATACAGCCAATACAGTCAATGAAGCCTATACAGCCAATGAAGCCTATACAGCCAATGAAGCCTATACAGCCAAGTCAGCTTGCAGATTACCAATCAAGGGCAAAATAAAACGATACAAAAGATATCCAAGACGATTCAATTGTCGTGGCTGCCATCCCTGAGCATGATCGAGACCAGTATGTACAAGTATCCCTTTCCCAGGTTTACGAAACATTCAAGACACCATTCACATTCAATATCACCGGTACAACAACTCGAAACAAGACATCATCAAGAACAAAGGAACCATTCGACTCAAGAGAATTCAGCCCAGAGTCTCGCCATCTCGCTGGGCTGAGGGAAAGGGATACTTGGACCTCTACTGCGATCAAGAACATATACGAAGCATCCGATTCACCAAGAAATCAAATACGGGACATCAAGAAAATCAGGGGTAAGATAATCCATACAAACACCACTAACACTGGCAGGACTTTATAGGCTACCAGCAATCTACGAGGGCGCTCCCAACAGAACAGTGTGAACCCAAGCAGCGATACGGCACCAGATGGTATTGTCCTTCAAATCCATATGATTGTGGCAGCATCAAGGAGAGCCCTTAAGATAAGTATTTGTTCCATTATACTGTATTTTATGACATTTTGGATACTAACTATATAAATGGTTTTTTAGTTTCCTTATCCTGGCCTATGTACTACAAGAGGACACCATCTGGAGGATGCCAGTGAGAGTGAAGAATGGTTCTTGCAAACGGCAGGCCGTTGAGTGCGCTAGTCGTACTTCTCTCGCCCAAAGACTTACAGTGCCTTTGTGCCTGTATAGGGCCTTGGGTCAACCAAGTCTGGTCATCCGTCTGCCGTTGATTGTCCAGCCCATTGTGGTTGACACATCGTTCGAGTGGCACATGGCTTCTGTTGGCGGTTCCCTTTTCCCTTTGCTGGTAGTCTTGCTGGTCCTGCTGGTGGAAGTGGTGGCTGTGGTGGATTGTATTGCCCCGTGTACCGTCTGTCCCGTTTACATCAAGAAGAAAATCCGGCTGTCAAATCCTATCATCCATGGCAACAAAACAAAGAACACAATCTGTTCATACTTCAGCCGGTGTATGAACAGGGATCAACAAGAGATCCCCGAAATTCAAGTCAAGCTCAACCCAGGATAAATATTCTCAGTCAAGGTAATTATGAAATGCTGACTCTAACCAATAATGAATACTCACTCTCAAAATTATTATAGAAGACTGAAATCAAGCAAGGGGTACAATTCACGGTCAAGAAATCTTTCAAGTCAAGTCAACCAAAGTCTACCTTACAAAAACCGAATACCAAATCTACACCTGCCAAAGTCCAATGTCGAGCTTGATCCAATTCCGATGCCAAGTTCAACTCCAAGTCCAATGCAAAGTTTAATGCAAAGTCCAGTGCTATGTTTGCTGCAAGGTCCAATGTATGGCTCAAGGTAAGTCCAAAGCAATGTTTAGTGTAGTCCAATGCATGGTTTGATGTCTGGTCTGGAAGCCGAGTTCAATGTCGAGTTGGATTTCCGAGTTCAAGGCCAAGTCCAAAGCCGAGTTCAGTACCAAGTTGGATTTCCAAGTTTGATTCCAAGTTTGATTCCAAGTTTGCTTCCCGAGTTTGATGACAAGATCAATGCCGTTCCCTACGAATCCAATTATGAGTTGGATTCAAAGAAGAATTGAAATGAAATTTCAAGCTATCAAGAAAAAAAAGGAGGAGTGCTAAAAAAAGGTGCCCTCCGCAAGAAGGAAGATCTCTCGAAAGACGCCTTCGGTGGTTAAAGTGGTGGAAGCATCCTTTATACAATTTGAACTGTAAGTACCTATTGATCTCTTGTGATTTATGATGAAGGACATGTACTAATATATATATGTATTACCTTTCTCTAGATGTCCAAAATGTTAAAGATGACATAATGAAAGACGATGGTCCACAGGAGTCCTCCAGGAAAGAGCACCAACTCATGTGCTTGCAACTCCCCTTAGGGCTATCTGTCCTACAGGCATAAGGTATTTCTTTTGCTGTATCCTATATATCATCGTATGCCTTTAGTATATTTTCATCTTTTGGAATAGCCTAATAAAACGGGCCCTTAAGAAGGAAATATACAAAGTCATATGTTGCTATATGGTAAGAATCAGGGAAGACGTACCTTATGCCTGTAGGACAGATAGTCCTAAGGGGAGTTGCAAGCATATGAGTAGATGTTCTTTCCTCTAGGGCGCTTGTGAGGCTTGGTTTCTAAATTATCGACCATTTAAAAAAAATTGAATGTACGGAATCCGTTAAAATTTGACAATGAACTTGAACAAAGTAAAAAGACAAGTACCGAATGAACAAAGAAATTGAAATTGGGCAAAGAAAGCAAGCAAGGATCAAGCAAGGCAAAAAGACTTTGGACTGAATGGCGCAGAAGACCTGGATTGGATAAAGAAGGAAGACTTGCATTGAATGGCGCCAAAGGACTAACATTGAATTGTGCAGAAAGACTAACATTGAACAGAGCGGAAGACTGGGCCTTGACAGTGCAGGAAGACCGAGTGGTGACATGGCCCGAAGACCGAGCTGCTGCGATGCGGGAAAACGAGGATTGAATGGAAGCAGAAGAAGAAGATTGAGCAAGGCAAAGGACAAGAGCCAATCAAAAACAACAAACGAACCCATACCTACCATTATTGTATTATTGTATTGTGCTTATTTGACTTGACTTGACTTGACATTATATACTCTCATAAATAAAATCTTTTGAAACACAAAATCTATTCTCCATTATCAAATAAAGGAGGACTGAAAGATTATGAAGCTATTAATTTCCGGCTATACTTATTGATATACTCGAGTCTGTTTATTTTTCTCTCTTTAATCATTTTAACATGTCTCCTTCATAATAAAGCAATAGAAAAGAGATGGTCATAATTGTATTAAGCACTCAGTCATTGAGAAAAGGACTTTTATTGCTGTATATGGCTGGATTATCATTTGATAAAGTTCACAGAGGGCATAATGTTGATAAAGAGGTACAATGCCGTATAATAAAAAGGATTACAAAACCGGGTCTGTATAATAAAAGATTTGTGTAATTAAATCCAAGATTATTATTGCTAGAGATGAATGGTATTTGAAGACGAGATTACAAAATACATGAAGGGCATCATTAAAATACCCATTTAAAAAGATTCTATCAGCAAAGCTTTCGACATATTCAACCACAATTGCTATATTGCATTTAAAAACCTTCTACTGATCCAGACAACCATGGCTACATGACAGAAGTAGACTCTCAAAAAAATGAATTGGAAAGAATAATGAAAAGAAGTGATCTAAATGATGAACCTCGCCTTTCTCTATAAAAGATATTGACGATAATATTTATCAAGTTTAATTCAACATTCAACACCAAGACATTTAATAGAGGCTCTGAACAAAGAATAAACAAGTATAAATGTGCCTGTCCTATATTTAATGAATTACTTGCTTTTATTATAGAGTCTACAAAAGATATGCTCTATAACTCAAGATTTCTCGGTTGATTACTTGTATAGATCAAGAATAAGATCAATGCAAAAACACGCCTTTCAGTTACATCTTACAACAAAGTTTATAATCGCTCAA
Organism: Phycomyces nitens; assembly: GCA_022702545.1. NCBI lineage: Eukaryota > Fungi > Mucoromycota > Mucoromycetes > Mucorales > Phycomycetaceae > Phycomyces > Phycomyces nitens. The sequence goes on from JAHRBC010000001.1 coordinate 2,955,071, forward strand.
TATTTTTTATTGTCCTTTATTATTATTAATATGAATTCATGGCCAAACTACCTCTTTTTAGTATACCGAGAAATTATATACAGATCTTCTATGAAATTAAAGAGTTCTAAACGTGATTCTGCTGGTATTATCTTCAAGTCTATGACAAGGTCTTTTAACTGCCTTGAAAGAAGTTTTATTTGGGAATGCATCTTTTTCTTATATGAAATAAGTAATACCCTAAACACTTGAACTTTTATAAATCTGATATGGCCCGTATATCAATTGACCATTACTGATCTCTTGGAATTTTTTTTATTCTATAATTTTTAAAATATCGCTTACAGAAAAGTTACAATAGAATAACTTGGGAATTACAGAATATCCACTTGCAGAATATTTATTTGCAGAATATCTACTTTTTTTTCTTTTTCCTCTTTGGGCAAGTTCTGTAACCTGGTTAGAATACTAAAAGAAGAAGAAAATCTTGGGACCTGGTTCAGAGCGTTTTGTTACAGATAGATTTGGTGATGACTGAACATGAGTTGGTACACAAGCTACGTGGCATGCTTCATTGGTAACAAGACACATACAATATTGATTCCTCGTCATGCTTGTTAACTAGAACATATATCCAATTACTGGTATGCTTTACCAGTACAATTATATAAATATATCAGATAGCCATATATTTCAATAAATATCATATTTGCTTCTATGGTTTCTTTGACTTCTTGGGTTCTTTGCACAGTAGTTGGATACACAAAAAGCTATTAGTTATGGCGGGAACCTAGATTGAAACCCAAATGCCCTATTTTCCCAACCCTTTGGCTGTCTAACCTTGACTGGTGGAGCTGGTGATAAACCTCGATAGTCTTAAAATTGACAAAAGCAAGCAATAATATCCACTGTTCTTCTTTTCTCCATTTTAAATAAATAATGAACGAAAACCTAGAACGCCAAGGACTTCTTGAAGAAGAGCGGGCCAGTGAAGATAGCGTGGGTCTAGATCTGCCAGAATCAGTCGACGAATGGACTCAGCTCAAGAAACTCATGAGGCCATTGTCGGCAGTAATCTACATGAGCATACTAGTAGGATTGAATGACGGAAATCTCGCAATGGTGATTCCCCAGTTCAAAAAGTTTTATAATGTCCCCGATGAAGCAGTTGCTACTCTCTTTCTTTACTGCTCTGGAGGATTTCTATTTAGTGCATCGATTAATGGCTATATGGTAAAGACACTTGGACAGCGGACGACCCTCTATGTTGGATCAATATCTGCTCTGGTGGCATATGTGCTGATATTGCAAGGGTTTCCGTTTAAGTACCTTGGGATATTCATGATCTTACAGGGTGCAGGCATCGGCTTGGTAGATTCAGCCATGAATGTATTTACAGCCAATGTACCCTATGCCACCGTCATGCTTAACATTCTCCATGGTAAGTACGCAAAGTCAAGACGGAATGGAATACATATTTATATCTGTAAAAAAAGCTGTGTATGGTCTGGGTGCAATGATTAGTCCTATTGTTGGTACATGGATACTAGCAAACGACATGTCTTGGAAGGGCAGCTACGTGTTTTTGGCGGGTGCTGCTGTCATCAATCTGATCCTGATCACCATTGGCTTCTACAAAGTCCCAATGGATGAAGAAAAGACCCAAGACACCGTACAAGGACCCATTAAAGACGCTTTTTTGCACAAGATGACAATGACGGGTGCATTCTACATCCTTGTCTATGTTGGACTAGAAGTTACTTTGGGTAGCTGGGGATACCTCTTCTTGACCGAAGGAAGGGGTGGCAAACCGGTGCCGATGGGCCATGTCATGTCGGGCTACTGGTTTGGGTTGGCTTCCGGAAGAATTGTGCTTGGTTACATTGCTAGCAAATATGGTGAAAAGTACATCATTACCTTGGCTACCATTTCAACTGCCATTCTGTTGGGCGTATTTGGTTACGTCAAGGAGATTGCCGTAGATGCAACAGGTAGATGGGGTAATGTTGACATGGGTGTTTTCTAAACCTATTTGTGCTTAGCCTTGATTATCATCGGCTTCTTGCTCGGACCAATGTTCCCTACTACCATCGCTTTGGCTTCCAGGGTGTTACCAAGATGGATGCATGCTTCCGCTATCGGATTCATGGCCAGGTATCTTCTTTGTATATATTTTTTAAAAAAAATGAGCCCTATTGACCTCTTTGGTAGCTTTGGTGCTGGAGGTGCTGCCTTTTTCCCCTTTATTACAGGTCAAATCTCTGGGTGGTACGGAATTCTTTCATTGCCTTTGACGTGCCTCGTAATGTCCTTTGTGATGCAACTCCTTTGGGTGTTTGTACCCTCCGATCGGCCAATGTTTCCTTGTCTTCAAAGGCCACATGATTAGAGATCATGGATACACAAATGAGAAATCTCAAGTGAACAAGTCATCCACCATCTCCTTCTTTTTTCCCTTGTATCTTTCTAATGTTGATTCTTTTGTTTGTAATATTCATCTTCTGCACACCCACAAGCACATACAGCACCATCATCGATGTCCTGTCCAGAGATCCTCGATTTACATTTCTTCTTTTACACCTTCAGAAAACACGACTGGTTCCTCTAGTGAACAATCTTCAGTCTGGAACTTTGTTTGCACCAGATAATGATGCCTTTAAAGCCTACACAGGACCAATCACTCGAAATAAACTTCTTTACCACATCTTACCTACTCGTCTTTTGGCCAACGAACTCTACCACGGTCAGTTGCTCGAATCTCGTTATGTTCGTCCAAATTTCCTAGGCAGGAATGAGACTGGACAACAGTTAAAGATCACTAGATCAAGATTCCAAGATGTGGCAATGTTTGTCAATCAAGCACAGATTATTGATTATGACATTCCTGTCAATCAAAAAACTGTCATTCAGGCCATCAATTCCATCCTCGATCCACCTCTGATCCTAAGTAAGATCTCACCAGTGCTTGTACACCTTTACATTTGTCTTTATTATTATTTAGGTGACCAAGCAGAACTCTACAACTCAGAGTATGCCAGACTACTAGCCAAAACGGGTGTTCTTGATCTCTTGAACGATGCACGGCCGTTTACGCTCTTTGTGACACAGCACGACGTACTGTCAATGTTTAATTCAATCGAGACGCGTTACATACTCTCACCCTATGGTCAAGCTGATCTCGAGAATCTCTTGAACTATACTCTTCTCAATGGTGTCGTCTATTCAAGCGATTTTAAGGGTGTATCCGAATGTAAGCCATTCTTCATCAAAAATCAAACTATCCTCAAGACCACTTATCCACAAGCACAGACGCAACCTTGTCTGGAGAAGACATTGTCATCGAGGCACGTACAGCAGATAGTATCACCGTCAATGGAATCCCAATAATACAGACTGATATCCTTGCTGCTAATGGTAAATACTCGATAAAACATGTCTTTTGTGTTTTTTTTTGGTGGGTTACTCAAGATCCTTTAGGCGTGATTCATATTGTAGACGGCGTAATGATACCCCCTAATGTTGTGTTTGATACACGCAAGTATCTATATGGCATGAATACCACAAAGATCGCATCTCTGTTGGACAGTCGTGGTCTGGGCCGTTATTTGGATTTAGGAGGATATACATTCTATACGATCCTTGCCCCTGCAAATGATGCTATATTTGAAGATGACATTCCTATCAATAGTCAGCGAGACTGGCTTCGATACCATGTCTTGAAAGGCATGTGGTACCCAGAGAGGCTAGAGGAAGGAATGTTGATTCAATCAGAATCGACTCCTTTTCAGCTCGATGGAAATTCCATTAGATTACCAGTTCACATTGATCAACGGGGTGTTCCAGATGAAAAAACTTATGATATAGGAACCTCGATTCGATTCGGACAGTCTAGAGTGCTTGGAGATCCAGGTAGTTTTGCATTTTTGATTATTAATTGATTAATTGTGCTCAAAATGTTTTCCGAATAACAGTGGCCATTGGAAGAAGTCTGATTTATCCTGTGTCTGAGCCATTGGATCTGCCTGGAAATCTCCTTACCACTCTGGTGGTTGATCTCGAAGTATCGACCTTTATTACCATGCTTTTTATCTCTGGAGTTGTAAAGGAGTTTGAGGCTGCAAGAGGCATTACCTTGTTTGTACCTACAAATGCAGCCTTTCTTCGCCTTGGACTCACGGCAAAATACCTTGTTCATCCGTCTGCAAAGTCTCAACTCCAGAGTGTACTGCGGTACCATGCGGCTCAATCACTGGTATATCACAAAGACATGCTGCAGCCCTCGTTGGATATCATGACACTCAACAATATATTCTTGCGTGTCCAAAACACACTCAACAACATCACCGTTGGTTCTCCAGATGGGGACTGTGAGGCTGGGCTGGTGGATACTACGAATCTCTTGGTGTCTAATGGAGTGATCCACAAGATGGATCGGGTATTGATTCCCCATACTGTCGAGATTACTCATGATCATTTACTGCTTGGAATCGGTGCAACGGCAATGCAGGCACTTTTACGCCGCAGTAAAGTAGAGCTCAAGAAAGATTGGATCTTGCTGGTGCCCACCAATCGGGCATTTGCCCGGATTGACTTTGAGGCAGTTCTTAATGACGATGAAGAACGTGACAAACTTGTCAGGATGCACATTCTCCCCACATTATGGCAGACCAAGACTCCTGGTGGAAGCCGAGACAGCATTGAGATTTCATCTGATGAAGAAGGCGATGGAGAGTACCCGACTCTCCTATCAGACCTCGACAGAGTGGTGATTGGTAATGCGGGCAACGGAGAGCGCACTGTGAGGGTGAAAGGATGGCGCCAGGGAGTACATGCTCATGTTCTTGGCATGGGCCATGTTCAATTTGGTCGTGGAGGTGTGGTTGAGGTCGACACTATTCTTGTCCCCATTGAGCGTGGTTATTGGGGTCTTCCAATCGAGTGGTCCAATGCCCTGGTTGCTACTTCTTCTGTTGGGGTGTCTGCACTTGGAATTCTATGCGTGTGGGTCTGGCGCAATGTGTGCAAAAGACGAAGGATGGGCTATACAGAGATTCCTGAACCAAGCGAATAACCCTTTTTTTCTTCTTCTTTAAATTTCAATCATTGCTTAAAGCACACATATGTATATTTTCTACACAGCAATGCCTGTATTTGCACTTTATATACATATACATATAAATATAAATATTATGAAAAGCACAAATGTATATTTCCAGGTAAAGATATTTCATTACAAATCGCAATCTTTCTTTTTCCGTTAAATAAATATAATCTGCTCTGAATTGTGCTGGAATGTCCTAGAAAAAATAGTAGGATATCAATCTATAGGCCTTAATAATCTTGCCATCTTTTCTCGGTAGAACTCAGTCTTATCCGTCCTAATCTTCCAATGGTATCTAGCCACGGTGTTCATGTCCCCATATTATGTTGATATATCGTTTTGAATCAACATAAGCATGCTCACCCTCCTCTTTGAAATTAGCCGTGGTTTAAATACCGGCCAGGGTTTGATTTGATTTGTTCCAGCAACTCAGATATCCAGAGAGCCAAGGTACGATGGACATTAAGAAATAGATTTTATTTTATTTTAATTATTTCTAATATTGATAGCAATTTCATATGGTACCAATCAGTGTGTAATACTGCAAGTGATTTAATAATACGAATAATAATCGTGTGAGGTCATTAAAAGGCTCTTTAATCTTTTGGTAGTTTTTTGCTTTTACGAGTAAGATGGTCCTTAAGGAGACCAAGAGAATGATGGTCATTTTTTTTGGATGATAAGAAACAATGGGTTCATGGTCATACCAATGATAAGGATCAGAAAGTACCAAATTGCTTTATAGAAACAGGTCTGAGACTATGATATAAAAAAAAAGAATCCCAATCCACCCAGGGCCAATAAACCGACCTTGTAATATTTAACAATTAGTGAGTATAATTCGATCCATTGGGTCCTGCCCGAGAATTGTGTATGTAGAGGCAGTAGTTGGGATACAGACGTTGGAATACTAATATTACTAGAATCTTCTTGGGGTTCTTATTGTATTTTTGAGTACGGTGGGGGGGCCGTGCGCATGCCAGGAGCACGTTGCTTGTGCACCAGTTGGTTCTTGGAGGCAAAGTATACCTCTGGACTGCTCTGCAAGGGTAATTCTGGATTTGGTAAAAGTTCTTTTAGAGGTAGACGAGCGTTTATGGATTTTCAACACAAAAACCCCAAAGGAATCTGTACGATGGTTTGTCATTTGTAACCAATTAAACATTTTATGCTGCCTATTGTAATCTGTGTCGGGAACCGTATGGTGGGGGCTTGGGTTTCTATTTAATTTTCCTCGGACCAAAAGGCCTTTGGATAATAATATACATTCGATTCAAACTCGATCTTTTGTAAGACAAGAACTGTGTTCAATGCCCATAACCAGCTAAAGCTACAAGTACAAAAAGGCTTGTGCTTTTTATACTCACCTGTTGAATTTGTATCCTCAAAGGTACGAAAGAATGACGACCATAAAGATCCCAGTGACTCTCACACATACTTTACGGCACGGCCATCTTCACACGATGGTTGGGCCACCTTGGATGATTGTTGGCATCAACCCATCCTTTTATTTCACAAGGAAACCGCCTTGGCCTCTCGGATTCATTCCCATTGTACTTTTATAAAAAGTAGCATGATCCAAAAAGGACAAGAGAAGAAAATCTTGGCCTTTTGTAATACCCAATTTCTTTAGACTAGTTTTACAAGCGACCATAATTATTATCCAGTAATTAATTAAATATAAAGTATTTATATATGTGTATGTATATATATGTGTATATATTTCTTTAAGGAAAGGAGGTTTGGGGAATATTCGTTTGTTGCTAGGCACAAGAACCTTGATCTGCTTCGTTTCCTTGCTCCCTTTTATCCAGCCTTAATCGATTTAGGTCTCCTTTTAGCCAAAATACAGGAATTGTGGTCACACACATAATGACGGCCATCACTATTGTTGCCTTGTGCATATTGTACGGAGGGTTTGCATCAGGGCCTTCCCGCAAAGCATCGATAAGCACAGAAAAGATCAACATAAAGGTTGTACACAAGGCCCAGGTGAGACTCGAACTCAGGGATTCAGGAACAGGATAGGTGACTACGTGGTTTGTAAAGGAGGATCTTGAGTTCTGTAGATCTCAAGGGAGTATACAATGACTAGTTGGCCTGTTTAAAGAATACTTACTTTCACTAGAGAATTCAAGGTATACTGGGAACACAGCATACGAAAAGAATCCGATCAGTAGACACGCACTGACAATGACACCAAATCCATTGGGTACAACTATGAAATAGTCAGAAAAGCATATTCCAATGATCCTGATGGCTTGGCTTACTCTGAAAGATCAGCATGATATAGGATATAGCTGACATTGGCGCAAACATCTTGAGCAGCATGAGATATTGGCTAGTGACGCCTACCCAGTAACCTGTCATTACTAGAGAATGTCGATTAAGCATCGCATTTGCGTCAAGGCATCCCTTTTGGCTTCTGTTTTTGTAAACTCACCTCCACCAAAGAATCCGCCAAGCACAATCACGGCTGCGCATATGCCTGATTCTTGCGCGCTATAATTGTAGGGCATGATTGCCTGCATGACCAGTACAGACACAGAATATGACATTCCGATATTTGACGAACATAAAAAGGTTGCAAGCCAAAAGTTTCTGTTCTTTAACAAAAGAGCCATTCCATTTCTAAATGGCATCCGGATCTCTGATGCACTTGGAGACGGCTGTACTTTTGGCTTTCCTGGCAGTAAAAAGGGAGGAATCAAGACGACTGTGGCAATTCCAGCGACAGCAAGGAGCTAATCACAAGTTTGGGTTTTTTTTATCAATAGTGTTTGCATAAATTGTGTAATCTATACATACCATACGTGGAGTATTTTCAGGCGTGTCCGCAAGCTCTGGCATAATCAAAGGAGAGATCATCATCCCCAACTGAATAGCTATTGTGTTTGGTATAGGTTATTAATAAAGAAAAAAAAGTATATTTTACATTGTTTATTATTATTATTATTATTATCATTATTGTAATTGTTGTTGTTATTAATATTAATGCGCGCATGTATTAAAATACTCTATTAAACTTGCCCAGAATTGCATTGGCTACGCCTCGATCTTTTGTGGCAAACCAAACGGCAACAAACTAGGATTATAGGTAAGTCTATGGACATTAGAGTAGTATCTTGGGGGGTTAATACTAACTTTTGTAGCAATACTAAAGATAGACTGTGTCAATAAAGTTAATAATGATAGCCTGTCTAAACTTGCCTAAACACAAAAGGGCCACCTATGGCACCTATACTTTGACCAAGCATGACAAGATAATATCTTTTGTCGGGAGAAACTAGGATTGCAATACAGCGAATCCAACACCCTGTAGCGTTTACCATGCCTGCTAAGATTACCTAACAACCCAAGGTGGGTTTTACTACCAAGCAAATAACCAACCTTTATGCCTACCACTTTTTTAAGACCCAATATTTCATAGGCCCATGGAGTTGTCAGAGATAATAACGAGTTTATAATGGCAGAAACATTAGAAAGCCAATTGACTTGAGATAGACTGGCCTCCATCCACTCTGCCGATACATCTGGTGAGCTAGAAACCGTCATCCACGTCAGGGCACAAGATATATTGACAAAAACGACGGCCACAAGGTTCACCCAGGCAATTATACTAGTTTTGTATTCGCAGGTAACATCGACAGACTCCTCTTTCAGTTCTTTGGTTTTTTCGTCAAAAGGTCCACTAATATAATCCATTTCCTGGAAATGTGGTGGTATGTCTGGGCTAAAGAATAGAGAAATAGAGTGAATTCAAGCAAATATGATTCTTAAATATACATATACATATATATATATATATATATGTATATATATATATTACTCTATAGCCCTTGTATATGGGTGAATCTGCCTGGTAAGGTTTTAGTTTTTGATATGAAACGATATTCTCCCTGTTTACTCTTTAAAATCATATAGTCTGCATATCACCAATTGTCTCTGTTGATTATGTACAGGGAGAATCATCAGCACAGCTCTTTTTGATACCAATGGTTTAAAATGTCTCTGTGGATATCTAGAGACAATTGTGAGTACATGTAACGAATTGGAGAAATAGTCCAAGGGATGATGGCCCAACATATTGTGCTTTTATAACCTAGTGTTAATTAAAAGATATTCAGATGGCAGAGGGTGTCAGAAGACTATACGCTGCAAGGGTGATTCTGGTCGGTATTTGGCCAAGGCTTTTTAGAGGAATAAAAAAAAGGAATAAAAAAATGTCAGAAAGACTTTGTATTTTTGTACTGATTCAGGTACGAATTTCTGGATTGTTATCTTTTAAGGGTCTGTTGATCCCTAGGATTTTAATCTTTTATTGGTATCCAACTCGTGAAAATGGATAGGGGAGTAAAAAAAACAAAAACCAAAAAAAAGACGTTTGGCCTGTTTGGACGTACATTCCTGGTTAGGCTTACCAAGGCAGCATTGCCAAAATATACTTTGAACAGCAAAAGGGCAGACGGTGGGCCCTGTTGATTGGATATGGATAGACTCTAGATTGTGTTATGAATTGTAGGTTTTATTAAACCCAAAAGATATCAAATTGCTGATACTCTTGTACAAATATCTAAAGTTTGGTTCGGCCGAGACCAGGTCTTGATGACGATGAATGCAGGCAATAAAAAGGCAAAAAAAGCTTAATGGAATTGAGATGAGATTGGTTCTCTACCCCATGATTCAAAGGGATATGCCATGTCAAATGATGAAGTCTTTATCGCCTTGTGTACAGGCCAAAGATGCCTTTTTGTAACCTTTAACCCCACAAAACCTTGATTGTTGGCCGGGTATCCGAGTAAAGATATCAATCCTTCATCGTTCCAAGATCCAATTGAGGGGATACAAATAATAAAATATAAAATATAATAAAATAAAAAAGACTCTTGGACGGTATAAACCAAAACCCTAATTTTCTCTAGGGCCAATGCATTCATTTCATCTTCCCCACAAAAAATGATAAGAGTCCAGAAACTGCTTTTAGTAAGCGGCCGCCATTTAGCTTTTCCAAGGTTTATATTACAGTGGAATTTCAGGGAACCCTAAATTATTATGGAAATTGGCGAATCTTGGAATATCTATCAACCATATATCTAAATATAATGCACGCTTATCTTAACAATAGTTTTCTAGTAGTGCAAGTCTAATATGTATTCTTGATACCTAATTCATCCATGCATTCTCAGCACATATTTTAACCGACCCGTATAATTGATATATTGTACAAAATCTTCCGAAGTATTTTATACAAAATAACATAAAATAAAATAAAAAACAATAATTTAATAATGGGGCTTGGGAGGGGAACCAAATAAAAGCAATTGTAAAACTTATGAGGCAACACAGAAATAAGAGGCGGAGTGTTTAAGAACCAACAGTCTACTGACAATACCTAAAAAAAATGCCTTGAAATGCTTCTCTTGTGCCACAGCTTTTTGAGTATACTGTTAAATACGAATATAAATACACACTGATAATTCTCAATTCTCCCTAGCAAATTGAATACTTGCTATATAAAACCAACTGCCCTCGTGCAAACCACACAAACATAATAATTATCCATAGTCGTAAGCTGGTCTTATAAACACAATTGCCGAGGATTCTGTCAAATGTCAAGTGGGTTTTATTGGTGGACTGGATCGCGGTTAGAAAGTAGAATCCCCACGTTCCTCATTACTGCTTATAACCTGTCAAGGTGCACGGTTTAAAAGCGATCCCACCCGTAATTGCAACGTGGCTATTGTCCTACCATTTCTACGGAGATCCATATACTTGATATTTAAAGAGCTTCATTCCACCAGGGATCATAGGCGCCTAATAGATACGTTTGGACATTGGCAAACAAAAAGGATAAAGAATGGTGAATTGGTTGTGATTTGAAATCAAAATCTAAACATGTTCCAATTTGGTATTTTTTTTTGTATTCATAAAATATGGTCATATTTCTCTCTTTCTTTCCTTACTTCAGAATATCCTATATATATATATAAATATAATTATATATTCAAATATATAAATATATTCAAATTAACACGGGGATAATTGACCTGTTTAGTTAAACCAATTCTTGTGTTTTTTTTTGAGATACAATATTTATATATACTAAATGGCCACTCCTTACTATGGCACCAAGAACCCCAATGAATCGGTCAAAGAGACCGAAGAAATCATATTTCGTATGGTCAACGATCTACAGATCCAGCCCAATGACATTGAGCTAGGTAAACCAACTTTTATTATATTATATTATATATTATATATTATTTATTTTAGAAAAAGAAAAAGATTGTGTGGATGTACCACACACACTACATGAGCCAAGGATCCAATGGAAGATGCGAACTGGAATCACAGTATTCCTTATTCTAACTCTTGTGATTGGTACGACAAAAATACCCCTTTACGATAATAATGTCTCATGTTTTATTTATATTTATATTTATATTTTTATATATATATATATATTATATATATGTACTTGCGCAGGCGCAATTATAGTGAGTGAGCTGATTCAAACAAACGAAAATTGACACAATATGTATAAATGTATTAATATTAATATTTGGAGATCGTTTAATATGAAGATGAAGAAACAAGAAATGAAGAAGCTATGTACCAAAGCAAATTATTAAAAAGAGACCAAAATTGACCTCTTTGGATTATTAAAAGGGTATGAGCGAATGCGAAAACGTACATCTCCCTTGACTAAAAATATATAAAGAAAGGGAGGTGGGGATGAGTGTAAGAATGTGCCATGCAAATGAAGAATATGATGTATCTCTTTACATCTATGAAAGTGTAAAAAATAAAATAAAATAAAAAGTAATAATAATAATAATAAAGTGAGTAATTATTATTGCCGTGTTTATTGTTTCCAACTACTTTCGGCTGACCAAAGTCTTTCTGGCCACAGGAGCTGTAGACTTGGTTGTCAATGGCTTTGACAAGGGAACCCGAGTCCGTCGACCAGAATCAACAGGAGTGGCAGTGGAGCGAGGGTTGACAATGGCAGCAGATGTAGCAGGACGAACAATGTTACGAGGCGTGGTCTGGCTGGGTTTGGTCCGAACAGGAGTAGTGGGACCACCAAGGGTCTTTGGGCGCAGAGGGGTGGTGGGACGAAGGGTGGATGAGGCTGGCTTCTGGGGGCGGGGCTGAACACTGGCAAGCACCTTTGAGGGCGAGGCTGACTTTGGCTTCTTGAGGAGGGCAATCTGGCCAAGTGCTTCGTCAAGCTGGGCTTGGAGTGCCTTGCGTGACCGAACTTCTTCCTTTTCTTGCTGCTGGTGTGTCATCTTCATGTCGTGGACTTGGTCAATTACGTGCTTCATCATTGACTCGAGCTCGCATCTCGCCTTGGTCTCCTTCTTGAGCCGGGATTCCAAGGGCTGGATCTGCTCAAATGCATGCTCAAATTTGCGCTCATAGGCCTCGCGCACACTGACTTCTTGCTCCAGACGCTCGTGAAGGGCCTTTTGCTGCTGGTCAACCAAGAGGGTCATGTCCTCCATGGCCTTTTCAAACGCAATTCGCATCGCAGTTTCTTCCCGAAGACACTGTTCGACGTCATAAAGGCGCTGTTCCATTTTAGTCATCTGTTGGCGATGAACTGTGCCACACATGCGCATGATGCCCACCATGAGGCGGTGGGTGGGCTTGACACCACCGCATTGAGAACGCAACTCTTGGCGGGCCCGATAGCCTCGCCAGACAGCCTGGATCTGGATGGCTGCAGACACTCTGACGTAGTCCTGGTCGCCAAGCTGGTCCTGCTCTTCCTCGGACAAGGGAAGGAAGACCGAGGCAGACTCGATTGGCATCTCCTTGGTGTACTCGTCGTCCTCATCATAGTACCCTTCATCGCTGCCGTAAAAGGTCAGGCTGGAAGGTCTGTGAGAGACGGGATTGGCCCGGTTAAGTTTGATTACTACTTTGGAGGCAGTTGTGGTGTCACTGCGGGAATCAAGATCGGTGTACTGGCTGTTGGTGTCGCTGTCAAGGTAGAGCTCCGACTCGCTCTGGTAGACCGGCATGTTGGAGTCATCCGAACCAAGGGGAGACAGGCTGCGTTGGTAGGGGTGAGTGGCATGGGTAGCTATAGCAACAGATTAGTAATGGCCAAAATATATTTTGATGGTTGCCTTACGTCTAGAGTACCATTCGGTTGGCTCAGACACAAAGGGATCATCTTCCCATTGGATCTCTTCGTCCACCCGGTCAAGGCTGCTGAATAATTGACGTCGCTGACCTGACAAAAAGGAGGACGGACCGACGGGTGATTCTCCAGCGTGCTCGGGACGCTGAGTGACAGTGACGGTGGAGTCGTACGACTGTTCCCGGGCCCGTCGTTCGTTGCAGGTCAGGTTTGGTGAGGAGAACTGGGCGGGGAGTTGGAGGGGGGAAAGTCTGCCGTCTTCAACAAAGATCTTTTGAGAATTTTCAGAGGGACGATCAGCTTCTGTCCAGGAGACATAGGCGTAGTCGGTCTGGCTTGGGGGCATCTCTGGGTATTCGTATGAGTCGATGTAGTGACCGAGGTTCTGATGATCTTGGGAGATTGAGTTGTAGAAGGAGTCGTGTTCTACATCGTAATCGTGGGGTAGGGTTGAGCAGGCGGCAGTTGAGGTGGAGGTTGTGGTGAAGGAGGATTCGTCGAGGTAAAATTGGTGGTTGGGGTCGTATCGATCGAGCTGTTCGATCCGTGATCGAGGTGGGAATTCGTATCGAAACTGTTCTGGAGCCAGGTTCTGAGGTATATCGAGTGCTTCGCCATCTTCATCTTCAGTTTCAAGAAGGAAGTGGTGTGACTGTGAGTTTCATGAAGAAGTATAAGAAACACGTGTAACCAAAAAGGTGCAACTGGTAAAAAGGCAATGGGTGTAACCTCCTTTTTCTACTCTCAAGGTATGGGTTGTTTACCTGGTCATGTTTATAGATATTTGCCAACTTGTCATCCTCGACCAGCGATGAGGGATGACGAAGCATGATAGGTTCAGAATTAAAACGGCCAACATCGTCTGCCATCATCATATAAGTAATTTTGATGGATATTTAAAAATAATAATAATAAAAAATAAAAAAAAATCTATGAGTGGGGCGCCAGCCTGGCAACTACAAGAGGATCTATTTGTGACGATATGTTTGAGGACAAGCTAGAGAAGAGAAGCTTGAGGAAGAGGAAGAGGAACTTTGAAGAGAGAAAGAGGGGGAAAAGGAGGGGAGGGAAAGAGGGGAATGGGGATTGTAAGTAGGCGCAATAATAGTAAAGAAGAGAAAGAGTAAGAGATGTGGGCGTGGTACGTTTAAACTTGATGTTTGCAAACTGGCTTTATTTTTGGAAGAACGTGCAAATTGGAAATGGAACAAAGCAAATAAAGAAACTGGCCGAAACCATTTCAAAGTTGGATTCTATATATATATACAACATGAGCCTTGCAGTGTGTGCAACCTCATTCGTGCTTTGAAAGATATTATAATATATAATATTTAACAGCTTTGTGCTAAAAGACAATAAAAAGGAAATTTACACAGACCTACAGCCAGAGTCCTTATTAGATCTCCATGGTAACACCACCATGTGAACCTGGTTTATCCAGATGAGAGGCTTAACAATCAAATGCGTCATACGGGTTGTCTAGCAACAGAATTGGCTATATCATTGTCACATATACATATATATCCAGTATTTATATTTTATACTGTTGTCTAGAACCTTAACCCATTTCTTGCGGGGCTTTGCCGTGGTCTTGGTCGTCCAGTGATTTTATTCCCTTTTAATATGGTAATCTAATAATTTATATACTACCAGACAGTTCTCGGAAAACCCTTTTTTAGACTAAATACCAAATAACAACCAAATAAAAAAAAGAGGGATAAAATGCTAAACAAGACCACAGTCAAGGGGTTCTTTATATACATGTAGTATTTTGATTCACAAGACAAATATCAAAATATTTGCAAAAAGTAAACAAATATTTTGACATGGTTTTGACTGTCGCGTCATTGAGCTCTCCATGGAAACCTGGATTCAAAACAAGCGCTGGTAAATAACTTTTATGATTATCATATGATTCCCTTGACGGTTTGGCAATGTTGATTTGCACCCTTGAATACCCAAGCGAATCAGACAAGGCTGCGTTTCTCATAGAAACCTAATCATCACAAGCCATGACGAATATAAGCACATGCCGATTGTATCTAGGGGTGTAACGAAAAGACAGACAGAACAAACTGGCAGAGATATATAAGAGAGAGAAGAGTATGTTTTTGATAATGAATATTTTCAACGAGATACCCCACCTGCATAGCATCTTTCTGAAAACAAAAAAAAATGTTCTATTATTTCTTGGCCATTTTTCATTTCCAACTACAGAAGTTCTTGCTTGGCAGTTGACATTCAATCCTAAAGAGCTTGTTTGGGACGATCAAGGTCTGGTTTGGAAAGAGGTTTTGCCCCAATCATTCTTGGTGACCAAAAGGTGTCAAGTGAGATTAATAAAGTGAATAATGAAATCCTGATCGATATTTGTTCTTTTTGGTGTTCACGGCCAACAATAAATGGAAACAAGGGTTTTCCGAATACCATTAATGTTTTATATATATTTATATATTATTATTATTATTATTATTTTCATTTGAGTAGAATAGCCTATTTCTCTCTTTCTTCCTCTTTAAATAGTTTCCCAAAAAGCAAGGGTAACTCAAACATAGTGGCGTATTTTGGGGTCATGCCCTCAATCTCAATTAATATACCCAACCCTCTATACTCAATAAACACCCATAAATACCAAGCCAATCTTGTCGTCCTTAATTCTATCGAATGTCTTGATATTCCTAGGGGACCAATACCAAAGCGAAAGGAATAGCCAAAAAAGAATAAAATAACCGGGTGATTTATTATATATATTTAATTATTTATTTATTTATTTAATCGCATCACTAATATAAACGCATCTTGGTGTGCGAATTGATTAGATTACACTCTAACCGCCTTATGGGGAGGAATTTGTAACGCTTGGGTTATTTTTGGGACGTGCTGGCAAGATACCCGCACGCCTTTTCCTTGGCTGTATAAACTTTGCACCTGACCTTTCATAGCGTACAGAATATTTTCTATAATAAAATCCTCGATTCCATTCAGCCCTTGAGGTGATTTACGCCTACTGGTAAATGCGTTCTATACATTTACAAAATGAGCAAGGGTCGTCCACAGACCAACAAAAATTAATGAGGGTTACAAGGTGTACAACGATTAGAATGCGGGTTACTCAAAGATCGTTACAGAAGATCCATATAATACAACTACCCCTTTATTGTCATGGAACTCCTCTTTAGAGCAACTCGGACCACTTTTCACCATCTTTGCAAAGTGAGCCCGTCGGTAACACTCTAGATGGCAGGCTTGTATAAAAAGGTAATAATAGATATCAATCTCGCACCATCAGAACCTTCTGACCAAATGATATTAAATATCCTTGTTTGCGTCACCTATATTTCTTACGGCTTGCACAACGATGATGGTCGTCTCTTGTGTACCTATGCAAGAGATATCAAGAGTCTTTTACTTTTTTTTTCTCATGTTGAGCATGGCAGGCTAGACAACCATGGTGAATAACATTTGAACACCCAAGTCAAACAATTCTCGGTCTAAATCCTTGCATCAAGGCTTTCTTGGAGACCTGTAAGAATAATAAATTGATATAAATATACACAGTTATCCAAACTTCTTTATCCTCAATATCTTTTATCCCACGCCCTAAAAGATGCGGCATGCATTAGATCACTCAGACCTCCAAGAGCTAGACGGTCTTTTGGACTTGTTTTGCTCAGAAGCCCAGTTTGACCTCTATGTTCGTCACCGCATTGGTTCGTATAAGAAACTCGGAAAGATCCGCAGGGCATTTAGAGATGTCCAACAATGGCTGAGGTGTCCCGCAGTCCATGAAGTCATGAATCCTAGGTGCCTGGTTGCCAAGCGACTCTGCAGAGAATTGCTCGATTACTGCCAGATTGTATCAAGACGTCATGTATTACCCACAATGGAAACCACAGCACAATTGAATCATGAATGGCAGATTCTGAGCGAGCACTTTGAAACAGCAACGAAACAGCATGTGGGTTGGGAAGGGCATATCCAGAACCTCAAACGACTGGCCAAGGCCTGGAAGTCACCTGACCTTGCCAACCAGACACTGCGGTCCATCTTGGCACTGAGTGAATCAGATCGGCTAGTGGAAGGAACGAGAGGTTTATTTGGTCGGAACAAAGCCGGACTCTTTATCGGATTCACGAGCAGAGAGGAGCAAGAAGCGATTCTCGGCAGGGTGTGTGAGAATTTCGAGTCAATCTTTGCTCACAATGCAGCCTCAAACTTGGCACATGTACAGAGCTGGATCCGAGAGAGCCAGCCGAGCCGAGTTCTTAAAAAAGTCAGCCAATTCAAATTGAACATTTGCACCGAGATCAGTACGGAATCAAGCCATACGACCCTTGGCTCAAATGCTACCCTCGGTACCCCACATCTCAAGCCAAACACTGGCTGCAGATATTCCCTACCAATACCAGATTTCCAGACCTGTTTGACAGAGATGGTTCCAAAGGTGTCAAGGTTCAAGTCAAACCTGAGATTTGCTGGACCCCTCCGAGCTCTATTTTCAGATGCGTCGGAATCCCGGATGCCCTCCGCCCAGCAGGTGATCCTCCCAAGCCATGGCAACAGCAATGTTTATATCTCTGTATCCAGACTGGGATGCACATTGGGTCGTACGGGCTATGAGTTTTATTGCTTGGTTCTTGAACATGCTCAATGGCACTCGGCCCAAGACTCCCATGCCCTACACACTATCGGACGCGAGTTAATTGAGCTGTATGATATTCTGCTGTCCGTAACCTGTCAGACCCAAGTGCAACGTATACTTGATCTTCTTCAGGCCGCAGTCCCTTGAAATGAGAACAATTCTTTTATTTTTTATTTATTTATTTAGACATGATAATTGTCCCACCATATCTACATAGACCCTGCCATTTTATTACTTTGCAAAGTCAATTTGCTGTGTGTACAAGTGTTTATTTGTTCCACTGCAGTCTATCGATCTCCTATTTATCTTGTTATTAAAATGGAAATACGCCATATTAATCAATAAACAGGTTTAATTAAACATCTCCCACTCAAAGCCCAAGCGCTCTCCTTTCAATGATAGGGACAGCTATGAAAATCCACCAAAAATATTATTTTGTATTATTATTATTTTTGGAAAAACCAAATTTGGCCGGACTGTTTTGGTGTCCGGGCGTGACTCTTTCGATGGCTGCGGTGTGCATCCTATAGTCTGACCGTATCCAACCGTCCGTTTTCCCCTTCCTTCGTATTTTATTAATTCACCATGGTAAGCATCAAGAACAAACCAAAATATCCACCACCAAAAAGACGCTTTCGAATCCATCAGTCCAAACGAATGACACACGATTGCTTTTGGATGCACCAAAATCAATAACCATCTCAAAAATACCAAAACACGACACCAAGATAACAAGCTGATGGACAGACAGATAGTGAATGAGTTACTAATGATATTCGTAATTGTCAAATAGGGTAAAGTCCACGGATCTTTGGCTCGTGCCGGTAAAGTCAAGTCTCAGACCCCCAAGGTCGCCAAGCAGGAGAAGAAGAAGCCCAAGACTGGCCGCGCAAAGAAGAGACAGGTTTACAAGTAAGTAAATAACAGCTGTAAAGGCGCAGTGGGCTCATTGCAGTACACTCTTGTTATTTCTCTACAGCCGTCGTTTCGTCAACGTTACTGCTACCATTGGTGGCAAGCGCAGAATGAACCCTGCTCCCACTGCTGGTCCTTAAAGATGGTCATTACAGTTTCTGTTTTCCATCATTCGCTTGTTCGAATAAATCATTACAAAAAATAATCTACGTTTGGGTGTCTATGTGTTGGTTTAAAGAGAATGACCGAGGTAGTCAATGGTCGTACTTTTGCGGGAATTATCATACTTGTACCTGTGCATATCTAAAATAGTGCATGTATAAAAACAAAGTCACAGACTGCGCCTTTTATTTTTTTGACATCTCGACAAGATATGCAAAAGGGGGAAGCTTGTGCTGGTTAACGAGTAGATATATGGGGGCCCAAGCTTACTTGTCTTGGACACATGTACAGTATTAGATATGTCTCTGTAAGGCAAAGGGCTTGGAGAAAAAAGAAAAAGAAAAAAGAAATCGATTGTGTATGCTTTATTGTTACAAATATGGACCAATTTAATTAATTTACAATTTAATTTCGTTGAACAATACACACTTTTTGATATCTTGGGAAAGTAGATCAAGGTGATTGTGATATAAGCAAGAAGCACAATATATAATTATGGGTAATGTAGATCATAAAGTCCAAAAAAACAATAAACGTATATATTCCCATATTTCCCATATTCAATCTTGCCACTTTTCTTTCTTTCTTTAATTTTCCATCTTTTAAAAAGATCTCCCACACCCAAAATATATGCTTGTGATTTCTCCTAAATAACAAGGTCATGTCGACCCTTTGAATCGTTGTTTTATCGAGTGTTTAATACAGAAAATAAATAATTCTCCGTAACCTTTAATCTTTTTGTGCGATATGTTGGCTTTATCTAGCCTTTACTGGTCAGCACACCTACTTGTATCTTAAAGAGTCCACGTTAGTTATACCAGATGACTCTTGGCTTGTTACTTTTATCCATTTCTGGCATTTGTGGCGAATTCCCGTATCTTGAGTTTATATCCTTAATAGACCAATTGGCCAACCAACAGGGTATTTATGGTCCATCTAGAATAAAGGTATTCTATCTAGCCATTATATGTTAGCCTTATTTCCTAGTCTTCTTTAGTAGGTTTATAGATCTTGGCCTGGGATACTGGTAACCATCGTACCAAGATTTTCCTCGTTGTTGCCTAGCCAAGAAAACATCTAGTACTCATTAAAGGAAATCAGCACAAAAGAGCTGGCCAACAATGGGAATTCCCCCACAAATATCCTTGTAGAATCGCAGGGCTTCTTTCTGTACTACGTTAACATATTATTGTTGTTGTTGGAATTGTGCATCAGTCGATGCCAAAGTAGCACAAGGCGTTGGGAATCAAAGCATCTTTAATGAATTTGAAACTGGTTATTTAGATTGATTGTCAAACAAAACAAAATATTTGTTGGTGCCAATTGTTATACATGCTTTCTTCTCCTTGAAAGACAGGCCGATTTAGTTTTGTAATGAGGAGTGGTAGCAGATCCCAAATTCATCTTGAACCTGCCTTTTTATGATAATGATTTCATGCTGTTCAATTAAAGGCCCCAGACATTATTGAGTTGACTAGATGATTTATGCACTGAAGAATTGTTAATTATTAAAGACATGACATTATTTCATAGTTGTGCATATTTATTAAAATATAAAGCATGTAGTACTAATTGTCGTAGATTAAAGACATTAATATACTTTGAATTTGATGATATGTGGCCAGATTAATAGATTAATAGATGAAGAAATGATCCCTAATTAATGATTGGTAAACTCTGACAGTTTGGCAGGTGCTATATGATAATAAATACACCTATATATTCTACTGAATACCATGAATAGATATCCTAATTACCAATGTACAATTACTCCAAATGATATTGGACTAACAAGGACGAGTAGAAATGGAGTTTATTTTTATATGTTAATGAAATGAATACATAATCAAAGACATGTATATTTGGACATCAAAAACTGCTATTACTTATTATTATTACTTATTATTTAATCCCTTATTTTCATTAATAAATCTGGCAGGATGCAATTCATGAGCTGTTACTGCCCAGGATCAATTTATTCTATTGTAACACACTGTATATAAAACTTGGCAGCATATATATGTTTCTTGTTTTCCAAAATCCGACAAATCTAGTCATATTTGTGCCTTGTCAGCATAAAAAGACTGTGGGGAAAAATAGACTGAGAAAATTAACACACAGATTCTCTTTATACTCTTGTTCATTCACATCTTGACATGCAGATTAAAGGAAACACATTTATTGTCACAGGAGGGTCTGTTTTACAATATAAACTACCAAACAACATCGTCTTGCCTTTACTCACTGCCCTATAGTTCAAGTGGCCTTGGAGAAGCCACGGTGCGAGAATTGGTACAGCGCGGAGGAAACGTTGCCGTAAGTTGATCAAAGGGTTTGCTGGCTTATAGGCTAGCTAACAACTGCCAATATAACTATTTAGATCTTTGATTTGAACAAAGACGGAGCGTAAGGATCTATTACAAAACGATAGTGTTCTTATTTAACACATCTGTGCCATCTTACATTTGTGGGTTGATGATATAGTAAAAGCGTTGCAGACAGTCTTGGTGAACAAGTGTTTGTAGCTGGAACGGTTGACGTGACCTCCGAGGTACTGTGCATTTGGAGTACAACTAGGCCTGTATTTAATATGTGGTCAAATCACAAAGGAAATGGTTCGTGTAGCCCTGGAAAAGACGGTTGAGCGCTTTGGTAGGATTGCTGGTGTAATCAACTGTGGTGGTATTGCCTCGGGAGCAAGAGTAAGGATTGGCCACATAGTAGGCATGTATTTAACATACAGAATAGATTGCTCGTCGTGGAAATAATGCCTATTCCATGACCTTGGAGATGTTTGAATCTACTGTGCGTGTCAACCTGATTGGTACCTTTAATGTCTGTCGACAGGTAGCTCAATTGATGGCCAACCAGGACGCTTTCGAACAAGGTATATATATATATGTATATATAATAAAGATTCAAACGTTGGATATTTACATTTGGAAATTAGGTGAACGCGGTGTGATTATCAATACAGCCTCAATTGCCTTTCAAGATGGTCAGACGGGTCAGACAGCATACTCTGCATCAAAGGGCGGTGTTGCTTCCATGACCCTTCCAATGGCACGCGATCTTGCTCCTGCAGAAATCCGTGTAATGACCATTGCCCCCGGTATCTTTGGTAAGAATCAATAATCCAAACAACTGTGCTTACCATTCCTACTTAGAAACCAACATGACCGTGTTTATGAATGATGCTGCAAAGGCAAAGATCCTCAAGGATGCCATATTCCCTGCCCGTATGGGACGTCCTAATGAATTCTCACTTTTGGCAGCTCACATTATAGAGAATACTATGCTGAATGGAGAGATCATTCGTTTAGATGGTGCAAGTCGTCTTGGAAAATTGTAATAGTTTTTTTTTAAATAATAATAAATAAAGCAGCAATATCATTATTTCGATGGATCAAGAGGAATCTCACGAAGTCTTGCATGGGTGCGGATGATTTCAGGGGATTTTGATATGGTGTAGAGTTCGTCCAAAAGAGCAGTACGGAAGGTGCCGGGTCCCTTTACATCTGGTCGCTTCATGGCCAGTTCAGAAGCAATGGTAATGGTCAGCATACTACAATAAAAGCGCGAGTCAGGGTATTGAATACAGACATTAAATCTCATTTACCCTGCCACAGCTCCAATCAATGGATCCTCAGTCACTAGACATTTGGTTAACATTTTTGTGTCTGAAATCTCGTGGGCTTACCTGCTTGGAAGCATGCAACAACAGAGCTGGCCATACAGCCACTTCCTGTAATAAGTCCCATCATTGGATGCCCATTATCCACCACAAACACACGGGTGCCATCCGAGATATAATCCATTGGACCCGTCATGACCACAACACAGTCTACGATACAAGTTTTTTTTATTAGCCAAAAAAGATACATAAAGGCCACTTTACCATTCTTCTTTGCGAGTTCTGCCACAGCTAACACAGCATTAGCTTCGCCTCCATTGTTTCCTACAGAATCAACACCTCTAGAACGTCCCCCTCGGTTGGCCATTGACAAGATCTCGCCTCCATTTCCCTTTATTACACTCAGGCGACACTCTTTCAAGAAGCGTGCAACGGTATCCTTTCTAAACTGTGTTGCACCTGCACCCACAGGGTCCAAGACAACTGGGTGTCCATGGCGTACATTTGTCTGAGCAGCCAGAACCATGGCATCAATATCATTGAGGGTGCCCATGTTGAGCAACAAGGCACCATTGACCTTTGCCAGGTCCTCAAATTCCTCGGGATTTGTAGACATTATGGGGGAAGCACCTTGATGGTTCAATCGTCAGTCTCTTGGAATACAATCTTGGAATACAATCTTGGTAGACGTCTGCTTACCCAAAGCCAATGTGGCATTGGCATTGTCGTTAATGACAACATAATCTAAGAACAGTCTGTTATTTGGCTGCGTATGGACCCTTGATATTTACTTGTGATGTGGTGAACCATGGGGTCAGTCTGCCTGAGTAGCTCGACAAGCTTTACGGCACCATTGACAACTGCACTGGTATCCAATACACCAGGAGGTACAAATGAGCTAAACACGTTGGTCAATAGACCACTAAAAGCCAGGCATGTCTGCTTGGGATCGCTAGAGCCAATAATTGCCGAAACAATTGCCAATCCATCCAAATGCCTTGTGCCTGAGGCTGAGCCCATCATCAACTCCTGGGCGTTTGAGACATGGATGCCACCAATAGCCACAGTAGGAATCGGTACGTTCATCAGGCGTAGTACATCTATACGCGTATTTAAGAATTGGGCCATTGTTGGGATGTCTTACCTTGAACACCTTTGATACCCAATGGTGGTCTCTTGATCTTCTTGGTAGAAGTATCCCAGACAGCACCGATTCCAAGGTAGTCAGCCCCATTCTCAATTGCATCATTGGCTTCCTGTTGATTGTAGACTGACACGCCAATGATCTTTGTGGGTCCGAGTATTTTACGTGCCTGGACTAATGGCATGTCATCCTGGCCAATGTGGACACCATCAGCATCGATTGCCTGGGCTACATCGAGACGATCGTTGATGATCAGCGGAACATGGTAGCGGTTGGTAAGGGCCTTGACCTGGAGACCAAGAGCAATAAAGGGTCCAGTCTCGAGCTCCTTCTCTCGCAACTGAACAATTGTCGTGCCTCCCTGTAGGGCACGCTCGATCTGTGCCAATAGAGTAGTGTCCTTTGGGACAAGGGAGCTGTCGGTTACCAAATAGAGAGAATAATCAACCTTCATGGGTTATTTTGGAGAGGCAGAAATTATTATCAAGGTAAAAATGTATTATTTATAGGCTGAGGCTTAATGATCAGAAATGGGGTTGAAATTAAAGAGGATAAAGAAATATATATAGAACCTCTTTGTCTTGGCAATGAAATAAAATAATATATAAATATATATATATATAAATAAAAGGCTTAATATATTGCCATTCCCTAAAGGCATATAATGAAAAAAAGAGTGGCCCATTGTCCGCCAGTGACATATAAACAGCTTGGAATGATTATTATTATTATTAAAAAAACACAAGGTATTGAATATTATGGAAGACAATCATCAAAGAGAAATAGACGTCCAAACAAGTAAGCAAGTCGACCGTTTAGCTCAAAGTGCTCACCCTGGTTCATTAGTCTTGCATTGTGGGTGGATCTATTACTATTCTCCTTCTCGCTTCAGATCCTCCTGGAAAAAGCGTTATTTGGTTCTCACCAGCCTACATCTCCGGTTCTACAAGTCATCGGTGAGCCAGCCAGCCAGCCAAAAAAAAAGAGAGAGAGAGAGAGCAAGAGAAAGTTAACTATTCAATAGAAGTCTAGTCTATCTACAGAGGCACCAGACATGTCGTTCCCCATTACCCAATGCAAACATGTCCAACCTCACCAGGGCTGCAAGCGGTCCAAATACGCCCTGTGGATAGACACAACCCACCCCCAGCACAGTCAAATTGCATTCTATTGCAAGTCAGAGCCAGAATCCAATGCCTGGAAGGAGATCCTTAGCCTCCAGATCATGGCCAACTATCCAACCATTAATGAACCAAGCGGCAGAAGGATAAAGACTGTATCGACCCTAGACAAATGGCTCAACCGTAGCTACCCCTTGATTGGTTCCTCTCTCTCTGATCCTCCCATGGCATCTGCTCCAGTGCCCAGCCAGAGCACTCCAGTGCCTCATAAACCCAACGGCCTCTTTATTGCAATTCCCAACAAAACTATCCACACCACTAACCCCATCAACCGACGTCCTTTGGCCAGAGACATTTGGAAAAACGCCAATTATCCCGAGACCCAGAATACTTACACTATCCTTCTTCCTTCCATTTGGGACACTCCACTTCCTCCTCCTCCGCGTCGTTGTATGACCGTTAAGTCAACACACGCCAGAAACCGGCCTCCTTCTATCTATCAGTATAATTCTCGCATTTCTGCCACTCTTGCTTCCCCTACCTTTGGGTGCAAAGTCAAATAAATAAATAAAAATAGAGAGAGAGAGACAGAGAGACTTTATCTATATATAATAATTATAATTATAATTATATATAATTATATATGTATATTGGGATACTATAGACAAATAAATAAATAACATAACATAAAAAAAAAGAATGCACTTTAATGCCCGAAACTGTGGTTGCGGTCATTCACAGGTTGACCATGGTAAAGGATCTTGAAGACGATGAATCAGGTTGCAAGTTGCTCGATTCCTTTGCAATCTTTATTCAGATATGCTTGGGAGCCGTCGCGTTTTCAACCCTAATCATAAAACGACAGCGAGAACAGCCACAACGACCATTGTTGATATGGTACATTTTCTCTCTTTCTCTCTCTCGCAATACACAGCATACTCTGCTAAACAAAATAAAAATAAAAATCCTTGTATTTGTGTGTCTTAGGGGACTGGATATCAGTAAACAGTTGATGGGTGGAGCAGTGGTGCATGCACTTAATGTCATTGCATCCTACTTTACTGGAGGAAACAATGAAGGTCAACATTCAAACCCATGTGTATGGTAACCTAAAAAGCATTCTGTAGGCCAACATAAATAACAGGACAATGTTACAATTAGGTACTTTCTGAATATCCTTGTTGACACAACCCTTGGGATTGGTGTCGTATGGGCCTTTATCAAAATTGTCCATATTTTTGCTGTACGCTATCGTCTCTCGGGACTGCAGAGTGGAGTATACGGTGGGCCACCCTTTCGCAAACAGGCCAGGCGATGGGCCAAACAGTTGGTAGTGTATGTGTGTGCATTATTGACAATGAAGATCCTTGTCGTCTTGTTGTTTCATCTGTTTCCCTCTATTGCTGTATTCGGCAAATGGATGCTGGGCTGGACCATGGGGAATCACAAGCTCCAGGTCGTTTTTGTCATGCTCATGTAATGTAACGATCAATGGTACTCTATAGAGTCTTGTTTGCTTAATCAGTCAATCTAGCTTCCCATTGACTATGAATACGATGCAGTTTTGGGTGCTGGATACAATTGTCAAGCACAAATTGAATCCCATCCAGCTCTCTACTGAAGACGAGGATGAGCTTGTGGATGCGTATGAGACCTCGGATGATGCTTCGATACCAATCAGCACAGTTCCTGAACATAATATTGAGGACCTGGAGGATGAGGCCCTCAAAGGATGGCAAGAGGCAGCTTCAAGTCGCCAACACCAAGGATGGCCTGGCACCTTGACCCCATCGCTTTCTGCCGAGAGTCTTTATGAGCTGCGTACCAGTCGCTAATGGTACAAGATATGTAACATGGCCAGAGACTACGTTTTATATGTATATTTTTTGTTTCCTTGAATTTATCGGGGGAGTGGAGTGGAGGGGGAGATATTTGGACCTTCTTTTTTTTATTATTTTTATTTTTATTATTTTATTTTTATTATTTTATTTTGTATTCCTTGTCGGACAAAATATATCTATATATCTTTATATACTCTTTGGTTTTGTGGATTCCTGGTTGCAATTATCGATCTTGTCAAATGAGACCCCAGTCTCTCCTTCGTTTGCCTATTCGGCGTATGGTGCGCAGATCAATGTCTGACGACACATCTCGCCCATTCCCCTCACCATTCCCTACCCGTCCAGCTCAACCAATCGAACCAACAGATTCCCAAACCTTGGCTGACATTGTAGATGCCTCGACACCAAATAAACCAGATCCCGCCAGACCTGATGCATTTCTGCAACAGCATCACTTTGACACTTATAATCTCTTGAAGAATCTCGAGCAGCAGGGCTTCAGTAGGGCCCAGGCCGAAGTATTTATGAAGGGCATCAAGTTTAAGCTGCGAGAGAGGTAGATTGGATTGCTGCCAATCTCTAATACTAATATCACTTATTTTTAGTACTGCATTGGTACGCCAGCGACTCTTGCTTCGTTCGGATCTCGAGAATGTAAGCAATGACTATTGAGCTGTGCCAATAGTGACAGTTGTATAGGAATCATATCTTCTCAAAGCAGCCCTGTCCGAATTGAGAACAGAGGTACAAATAATGCGTCGTAATGATACCCAGATGCTACAGGCAGAGGCCTCAATGATCACTCGGGAGGTTGAGACATTGGGACAGCGTCTAAATGAAGATGTAGCTCTGATGAAGAATGAGGTGACATTGGACATGAATAATCGTAAGAATGAGACACGCGAGGAGCAAAAGGCAATTGATATGCGGATCCAGGAGATCAACAATAAGTTTACTATCCAACTTGGTGATGTTCGCACGGATTTAGAGGCCGTTCGTTGGGAAACGATCTGGAAGGGCATGGGTAAGAATATTTTGCAATATGTAATGTATAGCATACACGTTTGAGGGGAGTAAGGGATATCTGAATTGATGGCTACTATTCTTATTATTATTCTTATTATTATCATTGTTACTATATAGCCGGTGTAGCAGCAGCAGGATTGGGGATTGCCAGTCTAGGATACTTGCTGACCCGTTATGCAGAACGAAAAGCCAACTCGATCTATATTGAACAGCAAAAGAAGCTAAAGAAGTTGCAGGAAGAAGCACGTCACGCAGGCACAGCCGACATGGAGGTCGTTTATTAGAAAGAGAGGAGAGAATATTAGGGGGAATATAAGGGATTCGTGTTGTCAGAACCAAGAATAAAGTGAGTTTAGACTTGTAGATTTGTGTATAAAGGTGTATACGATCTGTTTGGGTATTTATTGGTCCATCTAATATCTCTTTCTCCTCTTAAATGTCTTGTATGCTGGCAAAAGACAACTATGGCATAGACCATAATATCGACCTACTTACTCAGGAGAACCTTTTACTTCACACAAAAAAGGTGAGTCGAGTCATCAAGAGCCAAAAAAAAACCCCCCACAACAATTGTCTTAAATATTACGTCTATGCCAGCTACCCAAGACTACCGATAGAGTGGCATCGTTTGTTAGATCACAGCAGATACTTGTAGATCACTTGCTGGCACTTGAACATCAACGTTGTCTTGAGATCCAAGAATGCATGCTCGACAGCCAAATAATCCGAGTAACAGCCAAATCACCAGGAAACCCATGGCGTCGGTTTATTCATAGACGCTCTTTCTTTCGATCGTTATTTGGTCGTAGTCATGACTCGAGATACGAAAAGCATCTTGTAGCATATTGTTATCCGTCCATGAAACCAAGTCAGTCATCATGATCCACACCACATGTGTATGGAGAATAGATTATGGTATTCCAAGTGCCAATGGTCAATTTAATAAATAGAAGAAAAAGGACCTGGGGAATCCTTGGTATTTTGCATTGTATAAATCTACAATTTTATCGTCGTTTCCTGTGCTGGTTTTATACAGAAAAACGCCATTGTAGTAGGCAGATTGTTCAAGGTTGAGCATGTTGAATATTTAACTTGCATTTCTATAGAGTCTATATCATATCAAATTGGCCAAAGTAAAGCTGTTATTTTTTTCTAATATGCTTTTGGACCCTTGACAATAAAAGGCCAAAAAAATACAGAGGATTCCATGTGGCAGTTGGCTATCGACAGTTGTAAATAATTTCGGTTTGGACAGCAAGATTTTTGGGCTATAAAACTCCAAAAGCGCGACTTTTTATTTATTTATATGAAATGACTGTATATCTAAAGATCAAGTATTTTTTGTTTTGGAGCATATACATGTATATATATACATATACATATACATATATACAAGGGAAACCAGCCAAAGAAGAAAAAGAAATAATAATAATAATAATAATAATAATAATAGATGGGATTAAAAGAGACGACCTTTTTTTTTGTATTGTCGATTTACTTTTTCTTTTCTTTCTTGATCCCTTTCCATTTCGATTAACTTGACAAAAGTCAAGGATAGAATGAAGAAGCTGATGATGAGCTTGGTTACATGCCAAGCATACCGCTAAATTGACTGGCATATTGCATTGGTCGTACATTAGGATGAGGCTACAGATCCATGGAGTCAAGGCACAGTTTGGTTCATGAGTTAATACTTTGGTTGACTTACCACTGCCTCGAATGTAACATAGTCCAACTTCATGTCAGGTGTAATGTTGATATAAGCACCCTTGTTACCAACAGAATCACTATAAAATACAATTGTTTGAATATAAAGCCTTGCAACATACATATAGATCTTACCAGTAGTTTGGAGCAGAGAAAACAGTGACACACTTGCCGTCGTGCTCAATTACATAACCCTCTTCCTTGACTTCATGACTACGAATCAACATATCTATACCAGAACATTTAGTCCTGGATCATATTTTGTTTTCTAGCCCATTACCGAGTCCATTTCTCTCCAAAAATGCCTTTGTAACATCAGGGCCAAACTGAATACCAACACCACGCTTGTTGGGCTCTCTTCCAGGCTGAGGCTGGGGATCAGACCACAAGATCTCACACATCAGACCTAAAGTAAATGAAATAAATGAATAAATGGCATGGTTCTAGCCTTGTTGAATAGTCCTTACCATCGTTACCAGGTTGACGAAGAGCAAGACGATCAATCTTGCGAATGTCATCCAAAGTAACATCATCACGAGAGAACAAACCACCATGTACAACCAAAATCTTGTTTCCAATTACATGTGCCAAAGGAAGAGAGTTGAATGTCTCTGAAAAGATCTAGTTGTTTGTCTTAATACATGTTTGTTGCCTGGTCACTCTTACCTTGAACATCATGTCATTGAACTTGGCCTTGACTTCACCCTCAAAACCATACACCTTGTTCATGTTATCTGTTTCGTGATTACCACGGGCAAGGAAGACCCGGTCAGGGAAAAGCCACTTGTAGGCAAACAAGGTCAAGACGACCTCTAGGGAGAAACTTCCACGATCAACAAAATCACCATTGAAAAGGTAAGCATGCTTTTCAGATGGCCAGCCGTTGGTGTTGAAAATGTTGATAAAGTCATAGAATTGGCCTATAGTTTCCCATCAGAACAATGGAATCCTAACATGTAATTCAATATATTTCATACCATGAACATCACCACACACAGTGAGCTTTCCACCAGCAGGAACCTTGACATCGATTAATGAAGGTGACTCCATCATCATCTTGCGAACAGCCAAGATGATCTGTTGCAAAACACATTTGATGACATTAGTATTGCGTCTTTAAAAACAGGAAAAAACAAACAAATACTTGCCATGAATGCATATTTACGATGCAACTTCTTTTGATCCTTGAATCGTGCCACCAACTCCTTTACAAATCCCTCTGTGATCTTTTGGTCTGTGATCTTTGGTCCATCATACGAAGCTTCGACAACTGAATAGATTCATTTAGTCTCCAAACCATTATATATCTCCTTGAATCTACAGTAAAATAGATCATACCAATCGCATCGACATCCAAAGAATCAGCAGCACTGGGAGCATGATCATCGTGCTGCAAACATAAATTGAATACAACATTCATTGTGCCAGAGATTTAACAAAGTCTCTTATTATTACCTCGATAGCCTTCTCAAACTCAATACGTTTCACAATCTTTGCGCACTCATCCAACTTCATCTTGGCATCCTTGTCTCCGGGTGCATTTTTGACAACCTTTTGATTCACTTTTCTTTTAGAATACAATCCTTGGCAATAGATTGGCTTACCACACGAAGATCCTTCAAGGCCTCTTTGAATTTTCCAAGTGCCATGTTGGCTGTAGCACGACGATAGTTGGCCTATTTATTACCAAAAAAAAAAGATTTATAAAATATTAAAGAGTGCCAAACCATTTACCTTTGTAAAGGTTGGATCGAGTGCCAGGGCAGCATCGGCATCACTAAATGACTTGTTAATCAAACAATCCACATTCTTTGTATATACAATCTATTCCCATTTCAGTTTAATTTGAAGATTGATTGCTACTTACGAGATCACATAACCATAGGATTCCAATTTCAAATGACAGAATGCGCGATTAGAAAAGTAGGCAGCCACATTGGGGTTTAGATCGATGGCAGCACTATATTTCTCAATTGCTTCCTTGTAATGCTTTGCTATATATATGATTCACATAAACACGGTTGATAATCTATTGATTCATGGCAATAATCCAAAAAAGCGGTTTACCAGCAAACAGGCCATTGGCCTCTCCCTTGATCTTCTCGGCTTGAGCCTTGACAGCATCAGAAATGGCCACGGGTGACATTATGAAATAAATGAAATAGAGGGAAAAATTGAACCAAATAAAATATTCACCTATATAAAATAAAAACACACTCACACACACAATTTTTATTATTTTTAATCTATTGGTTTGGCTGGCCCCTCACCCTCGTCCTCTTTCTATCCCCTCCCATTCTCCTTTAGATGGATCATTATAATTTATATATATATATACAGAGACTGGTGTGCAGTTTATGTTTCAAAGTTTCATGATAATTGTTTTATGGTGATTATTATCAATATATATAATAATATAGATATCATCTTGTTATGAATACAACTTGAGAGATCATTGGAGATGTAAATTGTGTTAATAATAGGTGATACCAAAATCTTTCTAATCAATGAAATATGATTGGCTCATCTCAAACATACTTGTGATAATGATAATAATAATAAAGGGTTTTGAGTGATGATCCTTTGGCAAAAATGCCAGTTGAAGCATTAAACAAAGGTTATTTTTATTTGGCTTTAACCATGCAAAAAAAAAGCCACGGCTGGATATTCAGTAACTGGTTCTTTTATTTTTTATTTTATTTTAAATATGTAAAAATACTGATCCATAACCATTCTTTTCGGTTTTTTTTGTCCTTCTTTTTATTATTATTCTATTTTATTCTTATTCTTTGAACCAGATGCTGTGTAGTCCGGAAGAATATGGCTTACCTAGAGGCGAAGACCAGGACGATATTGTGATTATCATGCAGCAAGAAGATGTGATGTTCAAGACTGAATATGAACTCACGCCCATTGATAAAAGCAAGTCAACTCTAGAGTGCTGCCAGAAACACTTACTCTTTGATTAGGTCTGCAGCTCAAGAGGCAGCTAGAATACTACTTTTCAAGGCAAGTCCTCAACAATCTTTTTAATACAAATGCCAACAATCCTATAGACAAAATCTGGTTTCTGACAACTATCTCAGTAAGTAAGCCATCTAAAAAACCAACAGCCTCATCTTTATATCTCCTCAGCATCCCACATGGACAATAATCTCTATGTTCCCATTGACCTGATTGCTGGTTTCAAACGGGTACAGCTCTGGACAACAGACCGGGATCTTATTGTGTCCATCCTTAGATCATCGCCAGTTGTCGAGGTGGATGCCCTGGGCCAAAAGGTCCGTCCGGCCTTGTGTCTCCAACGGACAACAATCATCCTCAGAGACATCGAGAGTGGGACAGACAAAGAGGTATTGATAGTTAAATCCAACCACATTTAACCAACAATATACAGGAAATTATCGATTTCCTAGCCACTATCCATTCAAGTCCTATCAAGAACATAAAGGCAGATCTGGGGATGTGGTACATCACTTTTGAGACCGAGAAAGATGCAGTAGAGATGCTCAAGGCTGTCCAGCACAAGATCTTCAAGGGCAAGCCTATAGCAGCACGGATGAAATCAGAGCCAATGCTGCGACGGATCCAAACCACCCTTCAGTCCCAAAGGTCTTTAGAGCCAGAGACCTCTTTAGAGCATCCAAAACAAGCCTTGAGTCCCTTTTTGCCACCAATCAAAACTGGCTCGCATACCACACCCATGCCAGTCTATAGCTATGCGTCTATCCTCAAACGCAATCCAGGCAACTCTTCTGATCGAAACCAATGATCACTTGCTTTCAATCTAGTTTAATAAAATGGCTCGGTTTCTAATAAATCCCTCTCCAAAAACACCAAACATATTCTTGGATCATTCCTTTATTTGCTACACTTTATATATATACATATATACATATATATTTAATGCCTTGATCCCTCGCTTCATTCTCACGTCATGCTGTACAACATTTTCAACAAATATACATGGCAAAAATTTGCGTCTGGTCTATTTATTCATACTCCGACTATGCTGCGGTGGCCGCAAGACAATCAAGTCAATTTGTTTAAACCATAGCCTTGGCTTCTCTCCTTTCCCTCCATTTCACCCAAAGTGCAAAGAAGTCAAAATGGGTAAGGATGATAATTAATAGATGGATAGATGGATGGGATTGATGGATAGATGGGTGCAATTGAGTAACCCAAATTCATTACACATGCTAATCTTTTAATCTTTAATTTTATAGTCGTAAGTTTACTGATTATATTACGCCCAAATTGGCAGCCGAACCTGTCAATAATAGCAACACAAAAATAAGCACAATTGGATACTAAAAGACTATGCTTTTCCGTTAGAATTTTACTATTGAGGAGATCCGTGATCTCATGGACAAGGTCACCAATGTCCGTAACATGTCCGTCATTGCTCACGTCGATCACGGCAAGTCTACCCTGACTGATTCCCTTGTCTCCAAGGCCGGTATTATCTCTGCTGGTCGTGCTGGTGAGACCCGTTTCATGGACACCCGTAAGGATGAGCAGGAGCGTGGTATTACTATCAAGTCTACCGCCATTTCCATGTACTTCCAGATGGAGAACCCTGATGACATTAAGGAGATCAAGAACCAAAAGACCGATGGTTCTTCCTTCTTGATCAACTTGATCGATTCCCCCGGTCACGTTGATTTCTCTTCTGAAGTTACCGCTGCCCTCCGTGTCACTGATGGTGCCCTTGTCGTCGTCGATTGTATCGATGGTGTCTGTGTCCAGACCGAGACCGTCCTTCGTCAGGCCTTGACTGAGCGCATCAAGCCCGTCATTGTCATCAACAAGGTCGATCGTGCTCTTCTTGAGTTGCAGTTGGACAAGGAGGATTTGTACAATGTAAGTTTTTTGCTGTTTTTGGTTTTTTGTCAGTCTTGTCAATTGAAATCTAACAAAAACATTGTTGAATAGGCCTTTTCCCGTACCATTGAGTCCGTCAACGTCATCATCTCCACCTACCTCGATGAGGCTCTTGGTGATGTCCAGGTCTACCCCGAGCGCGGTACCGTTGCCTTTGCCTCTGGTCTCCACGGCTGGGGTTTCACTCTCCGTCAGTTCGCCGTCCGTTACTCCAAGAAGTTTGGTGTCGATAAGGAGAAGATGATGCAGAAGCTCTGGGGTGAGAACTACTTCAACCCCAAGACCAAGAAGTGGTCTTCCAAGTCTACTGATGCTGCTGGCAAGCCCCTCGAGCGTGCCTTCAACATGTTCATCCTCGACCCCATCTTCAAGATCTTTGACTCTGTCATGAACTTCAAGAAAGACCAGGTCACCACTCTTCTCGAGAAGCTCGATATCAAACTCAAGGCTGAGGAGAAGGATCTTGAAGGCAAGCAGCTCCTCAAGGTTGTCATGCGCAAGTTCTTGCCTGCTGGTGATGCTCTCTTGGAGATGATCTGTATCCATCTTCCCTCCCCTGTCACTGCTCAGAGATACCGTGTTACCTCCCTCTACGAAGGTCCCATGGACGATGAGTGTGCCATTGGTATCAGAGACTGCAACCCCAACGGTCCCTTGATGCTCTACGTCTCCAAGATGGTTCCCACCTCCGATAAGGGTCGTTTCTACGCTTTCGGTCGTGTCTTCTCCGGAACCGTCCGTGCCGGTCTCAAGGTCAGAATCCAGGGTCCCAACTACGTCCCCGGCTCCAAGTCCGACCTTTCCGTCAAGTCCATCCAGCGTACCGTCCTCATGATGGGACGTAACGTCGAGGCTATTGATGACTGCCCTGCCGGTAACATTATCGGTCTTGTCGGTGTCGATCAGTTCTTGGTCAAGTCCGGAACCATCACCACCTCCGAGGTTGCCCACAACATGAAGGTCATGAAGTTCTCTGTCTCCCCTGTCGTCCAGGTTGCCGTTGATGTCAAGAACGCCAACGATTTGCCCAAGCTCGTCGAGGGTCTCAAGCGTCTTTCCAAATCTGACCCCTGTGTCTTGACCTTCACCTCTGACTCTGGTGAGCACATTGTTGCTGGTGCTGGTGAGCTCCATTTGGAGATCTGTTTGAAGGATCTCGAGGAGGACCACGCCCAGGTTCCCCTCAAGTTCGGTGACCCCGTTGTCCAGTACCGTGAGACCGTCACTGCCGAGTCCACCATCGACTGTCTTTCCAAGTCCCCCAACAAGCACAACCGTATCTTCATGCGTGCTCTTCCCCTTGACGATGAACTTGCCAACGAAATCGATGATGGCAAGATTGGTCCCAAGGACGATTTCAAGATCCGTGCCCGTGTTCTCGCTGACAAGTACGAGTGGGATGTTACCGAGGCCCGTAAGATCTGGTGTTTCGGTCCCGATGGCACTGGCCCCAACTTGTTGATCGATGTCACCAAGGCCGTCCAGTACCTCAACGAAATCAAGGATTCCTGCGTTGCCGCTTTCCAGTGGGCCACCAAGGAAGGTCCCGTTGCTGAGGAGAACATGCGTGGTATCCGTTTCAACATTCTCGATGTTGTTCTCCACGCTGATGCTATCCACAGAGGTGGTGGACAGATCATCCCCACCTGTCGCCGTGTTATCTACGCTTCAGTCTTGACTGCCACCCCTGGTATCCAGGAGCCCGTCTACCTTGTCGAGATCCAGTGCCCCGATTCCGTCATTGGTGGTATCTACTCTTGCCTCAACAGACGTCGTGGTACTGTCATCTCTGAGGAGCCTCGCCCCGGAACCCCCATTGTCACCGTCAAGGCTCACTTGCCCATTAACGAGTCTTTTGGTTTCACCGCCGATCTCCGTGCTGCCACTGCTGGCCAGGCCTTCCCCCAGGCTGTCTTTGATCACTGGCAGATCATGGCCGGTAACCCTCTCGAGGCCGGTAACAAGGTCTACGACATCATCCGTGCTGTCCGTAAGAGAAAGGGTCTCGTCGAGGATATCCCCGGTCTCGACAAGTACTACGACAAGCTCTAAATCGTTTCTTATATCAAACAATCTTGCACTCTTAAAACCTATGAATAAAATATGTGTTGTTTCAAATGAATTTTTATTTTTTATTAGTTAGTTAGTTAGTTAGTTAGATATATTAGAAATAAAATTAAAATTAAAATTAAAATTAAAATTTTTGTGATTATTATTGTGATTATTATTGTGATTAGGGGTTTATTTATTTTAATTGCAAAGTTGGCTGCGGATTATTATTATTACTTTTTCTATTATTGCTATTATTGTTATTATTATGCTTGGCCGTTTGATCTCCTTGCGATCAGGATTACGCCCAAGGATGGCTACTATTGCCACACCATTGCGGTTAGGATTCCAACCATCAATAATTAGACAGACGCACACCATTGGGACTTGGAAACCTGCTTCGGCCTCAAATGGTCTTGACATTTCCGAAAGGGCAGTCAAGGTAAGGCAAAATGCACTTTCTCTTTTTATTATTATTATTCAGCCTTGTCTTATTGTATCTATAGCAATTGAAATGGATCGCTGATCGTGATCACGATGACAATCTAATGCTAAGGGTTCTTGTGGATTCAGGCGGCTGTCATGGCTACCAGAACAAACTAGAGCTGACCACCAAAGTGAATTCGGATGACACGT
The DNA here is from genome assembly GCA_022702545.1 of Phycomyces nitens. Lineage (NCBI taxonomy): Eukaryota > Fungi > Mucoromycota > Mucoromycetes > Mucorales > Phycomycetaceae > Phycomyces > Phycomyces nitens. The sequence continues at coordinate 2,992,067 of JAHRBC010000001.1, forward strand.
AATATGGGCCAGTGAGGGGGGGGGAGGGGGAGATTTGTGTCGGTGGATAACTATTGTTCTCACATGCTATTTGTAGAGTATTTGAGAAGCAAGGAGTGCGTGTGGTTGTGGATGAGGTTTCGCTTCCATTTGTACGTGGATCAAAGGTAGATTTTGTGGAGGAGCTTATTGGATCCTCCTTTCAAGTGGTCGAGAACCCAAATGCCAAGAATAGCTGTGGCTGCAACATTTCCTATGACATTGACATTGACAAAATACAAACATGAAAGGCATGGATAATTTGTTTACCCCTTTTTTATATAAATAAATAAATCTTAGTAAATATATATATATTAAATAAATATTATATGGATTTATAAAAAATGTCACTCTGGACAGTATAATGTATAGCTGTGTGACAATACTTGATCCTGATATCCATCGCAAATCAATTCTCGGGAGACTCGTAACAGGGTCATTTCCATGGTCGCATACAATTCGATAAAGAGGACTGGCATTGGCTAGTGACGGTGTTCCGGGAGATTCCTGATACCCCGCAATCCAAGCACACTGGTTGGCCTTTTTTTGTGTATTGCTCACTTACTAGCCTGCAATCAAGCCAGTCTGGATCACTTGCTGCAGCTGCAAAGGGCCTGCAAGGGCGTTTTGGGCCAGGGAACCTTGATTGCTGATAATAAATATTCAGGATACCAAACGGCTGGGCGGGGCATCGTATTCAACATGTGTGACTGGCATTTGTGTTTTTGAACTACGCTTCCCTATCCTTTGATGGTTTTTGATTGATTTGGGAGCGACGGGGACGCAGAAAACAATGTTTTGTGCTGTAGATGGATTCTGGCTAATTTCATTTGTCAGTTTCTCGGAAGGACCGTGATGACGTCGAAGCGACTTGAAGTACAGTTCATATTACCTTAAACCACCATAACCACCCCCCCCCCCTGGCTTGGTGGGCGAGATCCAATCAGAATTAGGAGCGCCTACTCGGATTCCAAATAAAAAATTTTCATGAATCGGGAGATATAAAGGTAAAGACCTGGGTTGCCATTTTGATAACCTTCCTCTTCCCCTAACCCCTCTCCTTCACTTAGCAATGGCTGCTCCTCAGGATTCCAACAAGTTCGTTATCGTAAGTGATCAATCATTGACCTGCAAATGCCATGCTTATTTTTATACATTGCACTCTAGGACTTCCTTATGGGTGGTGTCTCCGCCGCTGTCTCCAAGACTGCTGCTGCCCCCATTGAGCGTATCAAGCTCTTGATCCAGAACCAGGACGAGATGATCAAGCAGGGTCGTCTTGCATCCCCCTACAAGGGTATCAGCGACTGCTTCTCCCGTACCGTTAAGGACGAGGGTATGGCTGCCATGTGGCGCGGAAACACCGCCAACGTCATCCGTTACTTCCCTACCCAGGCCCTTAACTTCGCCTTCAAGGATAAGTTCAAGCGCATGTTCAACAAGGACAAGAAGAAGGATGGTTACTGGCCCTGGTTCGCTGGCAACCTTGCCTCCGGTGGTGCCGCTGGTGCCTGTTCCCTCTTCTTCGTTTACTCCCTCGATTACGCACGTACTCGTCTCGCCAACGATGCCAAGTCCTCCAAGAAGGGTGGTGAGCGTCAGTTCAAGGGTCTCGTCGATGTCTACCGCAAGACCATTGCCTCCGATGGTATTGCCGGTCTCTACCGTGGTTTCAACATCTCCTGCGTTGGTATCATCGTCTACCGTGGTCTTTACTTCGGTATGTACGACTCCATCAAGCCCATCATGCCCGAGAACCTCCAGAGCAGCTTCTTGGCTACTTTCTTGCTCGGCTGGGCTGTTACCACTGGTGCTGGTCTTGGTAAGTTTTAACTTGTAGTTTTATTTTGGAGTTTGGATTCAGTACTGATCATATACAATTATATAATTATTATATAATATATAGCTTCCTACCCCATTGATACCGTCCGCCGTAGAATGATGATGACTTCCGGTGCTGCCGTCAAGTACGACTCTTCCCTTCACGCCTTGAAGGAGATCGTCGCCAAGGAGGGTACCAAGTCTCTCTTCAAGGGTGCCGGTGCTAACATCCTCCGTGCCATTGCTGGTGCTGGTGTTCTTTCCGGTTACGATCAGCTCCAGTTGATCATGTTCGGTAAGAAGTTCGCTTAAGCGTCTTTCTTAAGAGGCATTGAATCTGTCGATACATTTATTCTCGTATCGTCTTCAAAACTTTCATAAAAAAACGAGCTGCCTATATTATTGCACTCTTTTGTTTCAAATAAAAAAAAATAACAAAGACTCAGCCCCCCCTCCCCTCTCCCCCTCTGTCTTCCCCCCCTGGTCGACTGAATTTTGGCGTTGCTTCAAATCGACTGCAGTCTAAGATGTCTAAATGTTTGGCATATTGGCTATATCATATGATGATAACCAACAAACAACTGTATAAAGGCATATTATTATTGACTAAACTTTATAAAAAAGACAAAGATCGTTATTCTTTATAACATTTGTAAAAAGACTTGTTTTCAGGGGTTAATTATAGTGTAATGGTGGCTGTACACATGCAATGTAACAATATTGCAAATTTTTGGCAGCGGAGAAAGGTGCGTCCGAATGGTCAGAACGCGTCCTGCCAGAGTTACATATCTTGAAAAAATTCATCTTTTTTTCTCTCTTTTCATTGCCTGTTTGAAATCGCAGCCATCTTAATCAATGATCCAACCTACACAAGAACTTCCAACATGGAAGGAAGAAGCTAGGGAATTGCATAGTTATGTCTGCGAGGCACGTACACCCAATTCCACAATTGCACCTAGTCAACTTCGAATCCATCTTGAAATGAACAAGCCAATCCTATTACGACTATTGGATAATCATCCCAAGAACAACGAGCACCGATCGCTTCTCCAGACTGGTATGACTTTCTTGTCATGGCCTTGATTAGGCTCGGAACTCACTTTATGATTAGGCAAAACATATATTAATGGAATCGAACACAAGGTCAATGAGGAATTTGCAAAGGACGCAATCTTCTTGTCGGATCAACTCGATATGAACGAATACGAAGCATCGGCCTTGTTGATGAAGGGAACAAGCGAAGCACTTTTATCAGACACAACTGCTCTCGAGGCTGCAATGGTCATATATTACAATGAGCGAGAATACATATTGACCTGTCTGGATGTAATCTTGCGATCCGCCAAAGACGCATCAGTGAGCGATCCAATACGCTTAGTATTCCAGCAGTTTGCTACAGAACTAAGAGAAGAAGAAACCATTGCTCTTGAGCAGAAAAAGGATAGTGCAAAGGGAAGCTTGATTGCCAAGCTACTTTTAACCTCCAAGAAAATTACCGAAGCAATTGCCGAGATATCCAAACCAACCCCACCACCAGCACCAGCACCTGTACCCGCACCAGCACCAGCACCAGCAAATACAACCATGCAGTTTGGAGGATTCGGAAAGCCAGCACAACCAGCACAGCCAGCACAGCCAGCACAGCCAACACAACCAACACAACCAACACAACCACAGAAGAAATTGATAGATAGTATGAAGAAGATTGGGTTAGGTCGCTTGGAAGAAGAGCAGATATACTTGTTCCAAATAATTTATCATCTCGGATCTCTATATTGGATAAAGGATAAAGACTTGATAAGCATGGCAGAAGCATTAAAACAATCCCATTTACTCAAACCAACCACACCATACCTCGTTCTTGCTCTTCTTTCAGCCATGTCTCCAACCAAATACATAAACGCCCATACTGGATTCTACACTGCAGATTCAATCAAAAAAATAACTGCTCTCATTAGCGATAACGCATGGAAAGTCATTACTCTCAAACAGACCGTCATCTTTCGCTGGGCATTATTCTTGACCTATCTGGCCAACAAGCATCCCGAAACCTCGCGGGCAGTCGGTACAACAGAGGCCGAGAGAGAGGCCATGTTCCAAAACGCCATATCAGAAAACGTCTTTGAATTCATGAGTGATTATCTATTGTACTTTCAACAAAAGACCCTGACTACTGGCACCGAACGAAAGACGATTTCAGATTTGGGATTAAAGGAGAGCGACATGCTGGTAGATGGCCTCAGGATTGATCCAGGAGATTACAAGAAATTCAGTGCAGACATCTGGACAGAGTTCCAGCCATTTGTGATCCATGAGCTGGAGCATCTGGCAATGGACTTTATTGACTGGATACCAAGCATGCTCCCAAAAATCAAACTTCGTGAAGAGGACAAGATAACACCCAGCCTACCCAACCGATCTGAATCCTCATCGTCTAGAACAGAAGGAAAGTCACGTACATCAAGAGATCTCGAGACCTTCTTTAAGCTTTTGGCCAGCATTTACCGTAACCGTGTCAATGCTGGTATTCGGTTCTGGTCTCACGAACCTTCTGGCCTCTACAGCTTCTTAAAGTGGGCTATTGACGTACGCGTTCCAGGAACTGTGCGTGCCGTCTATGAATTCCTTGGAACAATCTCATCTGGCGAGCTCTGTGCCGGACAAGCATTCGATTTCCTTGAGCAAGGCACCAATCGAACTCACCCAACATCAAGCAGTTTGTTTTCATGGGGAAAGCTCTTTGCAGCCTTTCACTTTTATATTCCACTTCTCCAGAAAAACACTCGATCCAACCCTCAATATTTCCCTCCTGAAGAGGAAGAACTCTTGATAACCTTTCTCTATCTTTTAAGACAGGTCGTTCAATATTCTCAACATGCTCGTTCAGTTCTCTGGGAAGATCCAATTATGCATGTATTTGATTCTCTGATAGAAATGCTCAGTTGCCCTACCTCCATCATGCTTAGATCAGCTCTTTACCACACTTTGGCTGCATTCTGTTCTCCTTGGGGTGGAGGAAGCGAGGATACTGGCAAGAGAATTGCAATTCAAGTCTGGAATGTGCTCGAGGAAAGCAACTTCCCTAGTCAAAAGAAAAAGCAGGTCATGACAGAGACAGTAACATCGTATGGAACCCATGTCAATATCATGAATGTCCAAAAGAACTTTCCAACCCATTACACCTCCCAGTACCCTAGTTATTTCCTAAAGGCATTCGAACAAGAAGAGAAGAGCGAGAAATGCACAGAGACCTTGGCCATTCTTGGACTTTTGGCCTCAATGATCCATACGCAGACCAGACGAGAGGCCTGGTCGACTGGATTTGCACCTAATACGCCCAGTATTCCTTCAGATCTCGGACAGGGCACCCGCACACCAGGTGCCGGTCCTTATATATCACTCGTTATCGACAATGTGTTCTTGAACCTCGACAAGCGTAGTCATCTTAAAGCAGAGCGCAAATGGGAATTGACTGAAGCTTGTCTCGAAATTCTGGAGAACAGTGTCATCTCTTTTGATATTCAACCAATCCTTAGTCTTCCTGTGGATGCACTGGTTGCCTATACAAAGACAAATCCCAAATCATTCCTTGAAACCCGCAACATAGTCAACCATAGCCATGAGATTGAAATCCTCAAGAAAGTAGTATTGATTTACATGACCCACCCAGGTTACGAAATCATCTTACGCATCTTGACCTCCACATCTCTTACCTCTGCAATGTTCAAGATCATTCAAAGCGTTGGTGAAAAGTCAAAGAATAAGCAGGGCATGCAATGCGTTATGAGATGCTTGCGAATCTTTAACCGGATTATGGAGATCCAGAACGCATTTGTCAGTTTGTTGGTTCCCTGTATCAATGCACTTTCTACCAAGCTGCCGAATGGAAACCACAGAGTCTTGGACTTTATTTTCATGCCGTTCCCCTCCTTCACGTCTCTGAGCAAGTCGATGCTGTACCAGCCAAAGATTATTTCTGAGATTGCTTTGCTGGTCAATTGTGAAGAACAAGAAGAGATTTGTTTGTTGAGTACGCGTATCCTACATGCTCTTTCGCAAGAGTCTTCTTACAATGACCTCGAGAAGAAAAAGGTCAAGTGTGATAGCATTAACAAGGAAATGGGAGGTATTGGAACCCAACTAGGCCTTTTGTTGAGAGCAAGCCCAGATATGGAGTCTATCTTGTATGGTTTCAGCAATCAACTCAATGTTGACCAGCCCGAAGAGACTACCGCAGAAGACTACGAGTACGATATCAACAACATTCCGTTCTGGCAAGCAGCAGAGTCACTCGCAAACTCTTACCGATTTGCCGAGACATTTGAACCTCAAGCCTATAGCTCTATCCGTATAAACATTATGGACATGTTAATTGACAATACTATCCCCGGAAAGCCTGTGCCCTCGGTGGGCGATTTCTTGCTCGGCTATGATGCCTTTATACCATCTACCCAAGAAAAGCTACAGTCAATTGGACATCAGGACGCTAGACTTGTATGTCTTCAGGCTATTTTAGATATGATGCACCAAACATTCCCTGGTCAAGACAATCCAGATATCAACTCGAGCTCTGAAGCACCACACACACCATTCGATATCAGCAATCCTATTCTTGCCGAGAAATGTCACCGTATAATCTATCAGCTTTGCACCCGGAAGACCAACTCTCTTTCCACCCTTCGCTACTTGCGCAACCGCAACAACCATGTTTACAAACAATTAAAGGCTTTACCTGCACGCATTGAAGTGAATGCTAGTGTGTCCGCACCTATATTCCCTGGACTTATAGTCTGTTCAGACGGAAGCCGTGTCCTTACCGACTTTTGCACCCTACGGGCTCAACTCCATGGCCGTGCCTGGCTATTGAAGCTTGTTGCCTTGGATTTACACATGGCAGTTGGTGCCAAGCAAAAGTCCAACATTCAGCCCTTGTTAGATCTTTTGTTTGATCAAGAAAAAATAATCAGCAACACTGGCGAATACAGCAACTCCTTTTTCTCCCCTCGCACAGCTCACATCCACCAATCCCTTCCTAGACTTGTCGAGACATTCTGTTCCCTTGATTTTACTTGGATAGATGCCATGGACAGTAATCCACCAAAACCTCCTGTCTATCTGTCTCAGTTCGACCCCAAACAGTTCGAGTTTGTTACCGACCAGGGCTATGCTCTTTATGATATTCGGGCAGCATATCGTCACATCCGAAGCAGTCTCCAACGTACAGCGTCTCCACAAGCGAGTGTGGCAGAAATGGAAGCAGAAACAATGGATTGTCTGGCGCGCTTAATGGTAGAGAATCATAAGCGTGAGATCACACATGCCAAGATGCACTGTCTTCGTGCCTGGCGCCAAGTGGTCCAAGTGGTCCTCTTTGAATGTTTTGATACCTTTTCATTAGCGGCCCGCAAGAAGATTACTTATACACTCTTGAACAACCTCTTGGAAAGAATTAGAAAGCCAGAGGGTATTGAGAAAGATGTTCTCGGGAACCTGTGTGATATTGTCCTCACTCTGTTGGTACGCTCCAGTGAGGATAAGGACACATCAAGCTCTACAGGCCTCGCCAATAATTTGCAGCTCTCTGATGCTCATATCCGCAGTCTGTACCAAGAAATGCTTCAACATACAGCCTCGTAGGTTGGCGAATGGCTCAAATCTGACCCGCCAAAAATATAAATATATATACTTTTGTATGTTATCATCCCTGTTTTGTAGTCTTTTGCTATAAAACAAAATAGTACCACGACTTGCCAAAGTAAATAACAGAACCTTTTTTTTTATTAATTAAAATATATTATTACAGAAACTTTAATATTTAGTATCCAATCCTTTGTTCTTTTGGTACTCTTTAACCATTTTGCTTCAGTGAGAATTGTTCTTGAAAGGAATAAAAGTATTTTAAAGTATATTCTTATATCCGCATTCCTCCAGATTACTGCTGATGATTTCCATTGACTCAATACTACCAGACCAGACGCATCCCCAGATCATCACATATCCTCTACCGCCTTGGATTCTGGGACGTACACGGTCTATGCTGTACTTTTTTTTTTGACTAAAGACGCCAGACTCGTACATTCTTGCACACTGGGAACAGCATGAATGTCGATTCATCGCTCCAAATCCCCCCGATCCCAGCGTTGATTCCCCTCTTTGGCATCCTGGGCAAATACAGCCCGGTTCCTGCGATGATACTCTGTCAGCCATGTATTGTATACAGCTATGAAAGACTTTATGTAAAGAATCTTTATGGCAGCACGCATCGTATGCTTGCAAGCATATCTTTACAGATTTACACTCATTCTGTTGTATAAAGGCTAGTTATCAATTGGGAAACGTTTATCTTTGCTTTCTACTTGTCAAAGGTATAAATAGTATAACAGTTTTTAATGATCTATGGATCCTTGGTATTCTCAACTGCTTGTCCGTTTCCAATACTTTGTACAAAAAATATTAGAGTACAAAATTGGTGTATTATAGAAAAATATAAAAGATTCTCAAGTAAGTTTTATACTGTAAGTGTTTTTTTTTATTATTTCTTTTTATGAGCCATAATAAATGGCCATAATAAATGGCCTTTAGAATTGGGGTTATGGTTCTAATGATGAGGATCAACAAGATTAGGAAACTTGTATTGTTGCATCAGAATCTATGTTACTTTTGAGAATAACAGGTTTATAAAGAAGCCAAAATAATAATAATATTGTTTTCGATATTCAAATGTTCAATCAAAGATGACTAGAGACTTTAAATATGCAAATACAAGTTGATATGTGAATTTTTATGATTTAGATAAAACTGTCTGGTATATGAGTCCTGGTCTTTCACCAATCATAACTATGAGGCCTCGTAAAAGGCGTTCAATTAGGGGTCATGCATAAATACTCTTTTATCAGTACTAGTCAAGATCCTGCATCCAACTGTTCAATCTATGCTGTCTTGTGCAAAGGCTTTATAATATATATATATATATATATTGATCTAGAGACTATATAATCTATCAATTGCCAGCCATAACAATCCCACAATAAGACAAAACATCTGGCCTGTGTAGGCGTCAGAGTGTGGTGACTGGAATTGTCTATGGAATATAAATGTATGACTTTATTGAATGATGAAATGTCTGTGCCAAATTGTTCCTGTTGGTATTGGTTTAGATTGCTATTAACAAACATTAATGGCTCGATAGCTGGCCACAAAGTAGAATCTGCATAGTATATTTCGTTATGTCTTGTTTCCTAAACCACATTATCTTGCACCCATAGCTCACATGCTCTTCTGATTGCCCTGGATCCTATAAAGATACCCTTGACTATAAATTTAGACTTGTCCGACTGAGTAGCTTACTAATTGACTGATTTTAATCACCTTTTTCTTCTATTTTCTGAATTTCTGTCAAAGTTGGCTTGTGCACTGCAATATATATGTATATATATGTATATATATATATATACATGTATATGAATCTAAATTAGATTTATTTACCTAGTATGTATTTGTAAACAAGCCATCTTGATTTCGTTGTATCCAATAATCGAAAGCCTCAGACTCATCAATGGATTTCTTTTTTGTAGGTAGATAATCTCATGACTTTTCAGTAATTCTGTTATGAATAGATGAAAATAACCAATAAATTATGAAACGTTTTGACCTAATTCATAATTTCAAGGCCTTCAATTGTTTTTCCGGTCCATTAATTCCAAGCTTATGACAGCAACCTTAACAGAAACAAAGAATACACGAATATCTTTATATGATTCCAAATTACGCCTTTGATTGGTATTCTCATTCAAGTACCCTTTCTCAGGTAACCTACTAGGCGGAGCCAAATATTTATTTTTTGATCTGCCATACATGTGGTACACATCAACAAAGAAGTAAGGGTGAGAACAGTCGACCCAGAAACAAAAAAAAAAAGAAAGAAAGAGGATATGTTTTGGGTTATCAGAATTTTGTATCCAAGAAACCTCGTATGTCCGTAAATCCGGAAACAATGATGTATTATTTAGGTGTTGTACATGGTACAAGACTTTCAGGTGAATTGTCATATCATTCAAACCATGGCTTCAATTCGAAATACCATTCAATACAGGTAGTGTGTCAAAGCAAATAACTGTTTTTTGAAAGCGTCTCTTTATAGCAACAATAAGAATAATATTCATCACTTTAACATTTTAAACAAATTATACTCGAGATTACCTTATTCTCCGTATTATAACACACCAATTTTAAGCCTGGCGCTTTTTGTTTTGTACAAAGTATTGGGAACAAACAAGCAGTTAAAAAATACCAAGCATCCATAGATAATTACAACTTGTTATATTATGTATACCTTTGGCAAGTAGAAAGCAAAAACAAAAGTCTTGCCAATCAATTAAAGATGTTTATTAGATTATTGAACGAGTCAAGAAAGAGAACAGGTGAACAGTAGTAGTATATGTTTTTTCTTATCCCTAACTGAGCTTTTTTTCTTTTTCTGTAACTAGCTAAATCTTTATATTTGTTGAAGCATGCCCTTTATTCTTCTTCTTCTGGTACAGACTGCAAACATGAGCATCAGAGATCTGCGTATAGGTGGGGTCTGCAGAGATTGATGTATTCTTAAATTGAGTGCGCAAAAAAAAAACAACAAAAACTATAAAAATCATCGTAACTATCTTGTAGACTTCCTTTGCTTTCTGGTTCTTTCAAGAGGTCACCAAAGTGTAATTCTTCTTTGGCTGCTAATAAAAATTAAAATAACAAAAAGAGTGTGTTTTTTTGTAACACGCTTGTGATTAATTATTCAACTGGCGCGTATTTCGGTTGTTTCCAGATCAAAGCCCTTGAGTTTGTTGGATCAAGAGAGGGATTCATGCGGATCACAAAAGTATAGAATTGGGTAAGACATATTTCTTCCCGCTCTTTTGTATTTCCAACCTGTTTATGTTTTCGTTGCGCGTCAACTTTCTTCCATTAATAATATAAATATTTCCTTTTTACCAGTAGAGATCCTTCTTTTTTATTATTATTATTTCTTTACTGAATATTTCCTTTTTACTCCAATACGATATTTAAAGGGCTATATTAGTCATCATAGATTGTTACTTTCATATGTCTGATAATAAAAGCATTAGCTCCTGCAAAACTCAACCTATTGAGAGCATTGAGGTCTCTATAGACTCGGTAGAGAAATCAAAGCAAAAGAATTACGATGAAAAACAGGAATCAGATCAACCGAGCTATGAAATCGAAAATCAAGCAACATACCAACATATCCTGGAATCTGCTCCATTTCCTGCATTTGCCTCAATTGAAGAAATCACACGAACCCTCACAAATACAAAGAGTCTCCACACCTGTACAAGCAAGGATCAGAAAGATGTTGAAGTTGGCGAGACCGAAACAGTGCTCGAGACAACGTATCCCGAACCTCTGGCTTCAGAAGGTCTTTCCAATCCGGGGTGGCTGGTTGTACTGGCTGCTTTTCTGGTAAACTTTTACGCTTTTGGAACTGTGTTCAGCTGGGGAAATTACCAGCGCCTGTAAGTTCCATCATATGCAGTTTAACGACAATAATGAACAGAAAAGAAGGATATTAAAGGTGCCATACACTCTAAAATAGGTATCTAGAGGACATATACAAGGGAAGTACCGATCAGTTTCGTATAGCCTTTGTAGGCACCTCTGCCACTGCAATTCTTTTGTCCACCGGATTATTCATCACCCCCGTCATTGAACGACTTGGGTACAGAGGTACCATGGCCATCGGAGCCATCTTGACCCCACTCGGTCTGATCCTTGCGAGTTTTGCCACACAGCTCTGGCATGTCTACCTGTCTCAAGGAATCCTCTTTGGTTTTGGCGCAGCATTTGTCTTTTCACCATCAATTACGCTGCCTTCTCAATGGTTTGTCAGAAACCGTTCCTTTGCAACCGGAATTGCTGTCAGTGGGTCTGGTATTGGTGGAGTTGCTCTCTCTCCAATGACACAGCACTTGATTGCCACAATTGGCTACAGAAATAGTCTACGTGTCATGGGCGGTATGGGCTTTGGCATTCTCGCCATTGCTACCTCTCTAGCCTTTTCTCGCTGGAAACCTGCGCCTAGCAAAAACTCGGGCATCCTCTCCATCTTTGACCGGTCCATTATGAGTAAGCATTACATGATCCTCTTGCTGTTCGGTTTCCTGGCACCCTTTGGTTATATCGGTCCATTCTTCTTGGCACCAACCTATGCGTCTCACATTGGAGCCGATAGTTCTGCTGGAGCCTCTCTTGTGGCCATTATGTCAGCCATGAACGCCGTTTCTCGTATTTTCCTCGGCTACATGGCAGATTATTCTGGTCGCTTCAACACAATATTCGCCTGCACATTTTTGGCTGGTAAGCAGTGAATATATTATACTTTATTCAAATCCAAGCTGACATTGGAGCAACAGGTTTGTTCTCTATGCTTATTTGGCAGAATGCAACCTCGTATGGAATCTATTCTGCCTATACAGTCTTGTATGGCCTCACTGGAGGTGGATTTGTATCTCTGTTCCCAGTCGTCACTGCTGATATTGTAGGTGTTCAGAACATTCAACGTGGTCTGAGTCTATGCTATCTGGCCACAACACTGGGAAATTTGCTTGGCACACCTATTGCAGGTGCCCTTCAGACAGCATATGGCTGGACAGCAGCCATACAGTTCTCTGGAGCTCCTTCTATTCTAGCAGCTCTGGTCATCTTGGTTCTTCGGATGATGCGCAGCAAAGGAAAGATCTTTGTAAAAATCTAGGCTACAGACTCTTCATCTGTATATATAACATACATCTAATCAATAATTAATAGCTATTTCAAAAACACACACACACGCACACACACACTTTCTTTTTTAATAGGCATAAAACTAACAGTGCAAAACAGGGCTTTTCTAATACTTGTATAATAGTTTTTTTTTGTGCAAATTGTATCCTGTTATTGTCAACTTTCATACCTAAAGACGATTATCATTATAATACAAACAATACCAAAAATAGCCAAATAATCACTGTTTTTTATAAAAAAAGAGTACTTTTTGCAACTTTGCTGGCCATCTTATCCAGAATATGTTTTCTGTCATACTTGGCCGCTTTATCAGATCAGATCCAAATAATACTTCTTGGCCCTGGTCATTTACGACCCAGATAGTCTGGTCGGATCGTATTCTACAATCAAGTACTCGGTCGCCAAGGTCAATGTAACTCTTCTGAATTCCAGACGTTGGGCGCCGACGAGTGCTTTTAATCACCTTTTGACTCGATTTGATAAACTGGTCAAGTTGGTGAGCTTCTTGAAGATAGGCCAAGTAAACAGATATGTACTCCATGATTCCTGTGATGAGTATCATCAGGGCGCTCATGGCCCAAAAATTGCTGCGACACTGCTTTAAATGGTACGAAAATCCACGCCAGGATGGAACATCATGAACACGAAAATAATCAACACGTTCACGACTGGCAGGGTTGCGCAAAAGAGGCGCGGCCTTTTCAAGACATGCAAATTCAGAGACATATTGTGGGTTTGTAGAAGGGCTATATGTTTACAATTATTAAAAGCAATCAAATGGCCTTATTTTTTTCTTCTTCTTGTTTTTGGCCAAATGGTCCACTTACTGCCATTCTACTGTCCTGCGTCGAAGGATGGCATTGAGTTCAAAAGGTGAAGCGGTTGGCTATTTTCATCTTTATTATTATTATATACATATATATATACATACATATACATAGTGTTTGCTAGGCAATCATGTTATGCTTACTGGTATATCAAGCCATGTGTAAAGATCCACAGGTTTTCCATTTATTCTTTTAATGTCGTCAAGTACATTTATAATGTCATGGTCGACTGGAAAAGTCATCTTAGTTTTTGAAAGGGCTTTTTTTTTTCTGGATTTGGGTATAAAGATCTCTTTCTACCTTTGGTCCACGATGGTAATCTCGACAATAAAAGAAATACCACTATACCAATCACTAGTGGTAATCTTTGCATCATTAATATAAATCAATGAAAAGAAGAGGAGAAAAATAAATCACCGGAGTTTCTTCATTTTACAACATCTATTATTCACATCATCATCATTATATTATTATTTTTTATGCATTTAAAAACAATGGTGATTCCAGATTCTTTATTGATTCCAATTGCAAAGGATCCTCTATATATTCAACATGCCGGTCTGAAAATAAATAAATAAATAATAAATAAATTAAAAAGATTAAGAGCATTAAAATAAAGTAAAACCAAGAAACCAAAAAAAAAGGTCAACCTACTTTGCGTCACTTGAATATCAATGACATCACATTGGTCCAAACAGTGGTGTATATAGCGAACGCTTGTATCTTTTTGGGAGTACTGATCATCTGTTGAGTCTCTCAGTGTGCGCGATGCCAAAGTATTACTGTGGTAAGATTACCAAGAAGCACATTGATGCATAATATACAATCGGATCCTAAGATTTGCTTATAGAGTACTGCGATATTTTCCTGACACACGACAGTTGTAAGTATAGCCGAGAGTCCAACAATTTTCTTGTTTTGCAGAATATTATTATTATTATTATTATTATTATAATAATAACTGTAATAATAAAAGCTGTAATACTAAATTCGTTGTGTTTTGTAGCTTCTGTACGTAAAGCACACAATGCAGGAAAGAATCATGTTCTGAACGTTAGAAATTATTATGCAGGTGTGTAATGAGCAGATTAGACAATGATTTGGGTGCTGAATCCCTTTTTTCTTTGTTGGTAGAGATTGGACAAGACAAAGCACAAGCGATCATTGACGAAATCACAAAAGCCTACGAGAACTCTGCCTCTGGTAAGATTAGAAATATAAAAAGAGTAATTTTAAAAAAAAAAGGGGGAAAGAGAAAGATCGTAACCGTGTTATTGATAGTATTGCCACCCCAATACGCGGGTTATCCTGTACCTCCTCCTGGTGCATGTAAGTTTTTTTATTTTATTTTTTTAATAAAATGGGCGAGTATATTATATATAAATCAATCTGGGCACTGACAACAATGGTTTATTGGTAAAGATGGAGTCCCACCACCACACATGTATGGAAGACCACCACCACATATGATGGGACGCCCACCTGCTGGATTTCCTCCCTTCCCTCCTCCAGGCATGTTTCCTCCTGGACATATGCCTCCCCCAGGCGGTATGCCTCCTCCCGGACACATGCCTCCTCCCGGACATATGCCTCCTCCCGGACATATGCCACCTCCTGGCGGTATGCCTCCTCGTAAGTAAAACAGTAACAGGAAACATAAGGCGGAGTATAGAGGGTGTCGGATAATACTGAGGATAGGATAGCAGGATTTAACAGAGTAATTGACACTTGTTTTCTGATCAGGACCAATGTACGGTCAAGGTCCTCCTCCTCCCGGCTTTTATGGCGGACCTCCTCCTCCCCAACAAGCCGGCCCACCTGTCCACCCTCCATCATCCTAAGATCCCACTCTATTTTTCGTCTGTAGCATTCTAATCGCAAGCACATTCTTTTTTTCTTTTTCTTTTTCTTTTTTAAAAAAATGATAAAAATAAACCTCACAATCGTACCACAAAACCCAAGCTGTTGCCGGGAAATATCAATCTATTATTAAAAAAAAACAAAAAGGGCCGATTCATTTATCTATCTCTCCCTCTCTTTCCAATGACTATCAGCCTTGGTGATGTTGAGGCTGCTGCTGCCCGTATCAATGTCACTCGTACACCTGTCCATACCTGCGCAACCATTGATGCCTTGGGTTCTCATGGCACACCTACACCTATAAAGCTGTTCTTCAAATGCGAACAGTTCCAAAAGACGGGTTGTAAGTGAGCCATTGTGCACATCAACGCCGAGGGGCTCACGAAACAAAACAAACAAAAAAAGCATTCAAGTTTAGAGGTGCAAGCAATGCTATTGCAATGCTGTCAAAAGAGGAAGCCTTGCATGGAGTCGTAACCCATTCGACTGGCAACCATGCCCAGGCAATTGCTCTGGCTGCAAATGCACGCAAGATACCTGCCTATGTGGTCATGCCCCACAATGTGCCAGAGATAAAAAAGATTGCAGTCCGTGGCTATGGTGCCACAGTTGTAGAATGTGAGCCACCCCAAGAAGCACGCGAGAAAGCAGTAGGTATTCTCGGGATACTTGACAAGACTAATTACAAGATTATTTCTGCAAAATAATAATAATAATAATAGGCAAGTGATATCCAGGCCTCTACGGGTGCTGTTCTGATCCATCCATTCGAGAATCCTCGAGTGATGGCTGGCCAGGGCACAATTGCTCATGAGTTCTTGGATCAAGTGGACCTAGACGCCCTGATTGTTCCCATAGGAGGCGGGGGGATGATCTCGGGCTGCTCTGTTGCAGCAAAGGGAATCAAGCCAACCATAAAGGTGTTTGGAGCAGAACCAGGCACCGTAGACAAATGTTCTCGTTCCTATGCCTCAAAGACACATCAGACTAGCGATCCGGGTTCAACTTCGGTTGCAGATGGATTATTGACCACTCTGGGTGTGAATGCATTTCCAATCTTGCTATCCAATGTGGATGGCGTGTTTACTGTAACCGAAGAAGAGATTGTGCGTGCTATGGAGCTAGTGTGGACACGGATGAAGTTGATAATTGAACCAAGCTCTGCAGTTGGTGTGGCAGTTGCTCTCTATAACACTGCTTTTAAAGAGAGAGTAAAAAAGGATAAGCTTGGCCGTATTGGTATCGTGTTGGGTGGTGGAAACGTGGATCCTACACGGGCTATCGAATTGTTTGAAAGATACAAATAAATGGCACGTGCCTAGAGAATTAAAAAAAATCAGTCCGATCATATATAATCAAAAGAATAAAGTGGCTCTTTACACATCTTTTTTAATATATAATATATAATTATATATATATAATTATAAATATTTAATATATTTCTTTATTTTTACATCACTCTTACACTCCAATGGGAAACCTCTTCTCCAAAACAAAGGTAAATTAACAATGGATTCCTTACATGTTCTCATACCTTCAAAGACAGATCCAAATGACTATGAAAAGATCCTGTCAGAGTTAGACGACAGCATCCAAAAGGCACAAATCAGATTATCAGATATCAAGATTCGCGAACGTCGAACGGGTGTCTTGCTGGTCATCTATAGTGCCATCCTGTGGCTAGTCTATGTTGCCTATTGCTTCTTTACTCTCCATAGCCATGACAGCAACTACGAAACCGTTGCACTCACCATTGCACCAGTAGTCGTTCTTCCGGTGGTGTAAGGTTGGATGGGAATTATAGTCAAGTGATTGATCTTGTTTGTCCATATAGACTTTATTATACCCGCATCCTAGTACGCTGGGTGTACACGCGACGACAGAGCAATGAAGAGGCGCGCTTAACAACCCTTCGTGCCCAACAAAAGTTAAAGGTCGAAGAGCTAAAGAAGTCTACTGCTTATTATACAACAAAGTCGCTTTTGGAAAGATATGATGAAAAGAAAGAGCAAATGAAAAACCAGGCGATTCCCGGACAAGAACTTCGCCAGAGACAGACAGGTAAGAGAATATATATATATAGTCTTGGCGGGTTTTAATGTGCCTGAATAGCTTCCATGGCATCCAGAAACCCTGGCCAACAAGCTGGAAATCATCCCAATGTAAATGGACCCCAAGGCCAGTTTGGTCATCAAGGACAACAGCAGAATCAGGTACACAACCTGACTAATGGACAACAACAGCAACAGCAACAACATCAGCAGCACCAACAAAATCAGCAGCAGCAGCAACCGATAGCCCTTCGTCCCCAACCCACAAATCCCCAATGGTATGATAAACTGGTAGATGCCTTGGTTGGTGAAGATGCCCCAGAGACAAAGTATGCCCTTATCTGTGGCCATTGCTTTGCCCACAATGGTCTTGCCTTGGCTCAAGAGATTGAGACGATCCGTAAGTGCAACAGGGAGAAGAGATCTTTGGTTACAAGATGTCTAAATGGTCCAAACAATAGAATACACTTGTCCCAACTGCAAAAAGTTCAACCCTTCTCGCCGGTCTAGACAGCTGCACCCTGGAGGACCTGTGATGCCAACCAGATCACCTTCTCCCGATCCAACCAGACAAAGAGACCCTTCGCCTGCACCACCCGTCAATGGCCGCCAGAATGGGTTGAGTCCTGCTTCTGATGCACACAACGTTTGCGAGACTACCAGCAACGAGCCTATTGAGCAAAATGGGTCATAAAACATTAAAGAGATTGCAAAAAAAGCAAAAAGCAAAAAGTAAAAAAAAATGTGTGTGATAAGCAAGCAGAATGGGTTGTATATGATGAAACTATAGTAATCGGTTTTTCTTTTGGTCCCGGGTTTGTAATTGAGGGTCATTTGGGGATTTGCTTGCGTGATCTTGAAATTATACAATTATTTTCACAAGCTTGTCCCTTGATTATTATTATTATTATTATTATTTGTGCCATGATTTTCAAGAGAGTATTCGGGACTGAAGAAGAGCCATGTTGGGTTTATTGCTTATAAACATCACGTCAAAATGATGTGGGAATAGCAAGAATGTCTTATTCCTGATAGCCAGTGTGCAACATCAACTCAATGAACAATGGAACACGAATGTGATACGCTTAAATGTACACTTCTTTAGTCGGCATAAAGGTCCTTTATATACAGATATATATCCAATATTAAGCTTAAAGACATAAAAATGGACGGTTTACAAAAAGGGAGATTTGGGATATTCCATCTGGTTGTGTCAAACAATGACAATGAACTGGTATCCAACACCAAACAGGAGAAAAGAAGGGGATGAGGACCCTGCTAATATCTTTATTATTATTTATTTTGGACAATTTACTTTCAATACTTGCAATTCTGCTTTATAATCCATCAAATAACCACCACCGCCACCTTATTTGCGCGTCTAGGGAAGCCAAATAGTCTTTGGGACAAAGGAATAAAGACCATTTGCGATGCTGTACGCCATTTGCGGGAAAGCACGGACGATGTTTTCACATGGCCAGGCAGGAATATTGTTATGGCTTGGGTTGGGACGACTGTTGTCGCACGCGTATATAAAATGGGTCTGGGTGCGTATGTTCCATGTATTCCCGCCCTTTCTCTTTCTCTTTCTCTCTCTCTTTTTCTTTTCTTTTCTTGTCTTGTCTTTCTTACCATGACTGTCTGGAGCACGATCACGGTAGAGAATGGGTTGGATCTAGTGAATATTGTTCTCATACTTGTCTAGATCCCCGAGACTCCATCTCCAAACCTCGTAGTTGTCAAGAACATTTCCCCAAACTCGTCTGAAAAGACAGGTAAGATTCATATACCAAGAGTACCAAACGCTCACCTTTTTTCAGTCAAGGAGTTCTTTTTGTTCTGTGGAAAGATCCGAGAGTTTGAGCTTGTCTTGTAAGTATCGGGTCTTCCCCCAACAGGGACAGCAATTTTCTTTTTAAACAAAATAATAATAATAATAATAAATATAAACAAATGAATCACGCGTATTGATGTTGGGGCTGGCTAAATGATACGCCAAAGAGCCCATTCATCTTTACTTTCATTTGGAATGTTACGAGGCCAAGACGTCTATATATATATATATATATAAACAAAACATTCGTTGACATTTTGTGATTTTTCTAGTGATGAAAACAAGACCCATCAGACAGCCTTGATCAACTTTGAGCGTGAATCTGCTGCCAAAACTGCCGCTCTCTTGAGCAACGGTAAGTCGTCTACCAGGATTACTGTGCAACTGTTGTCCAAACACAAAAAAACTCACGGTCCACATCCTTGTAAAACCTTAGCCTTGATTGATGACAGTCATATCACGGCCATTCCCTTTTTTGAGACCACTCCATCCGACAGTGAAAAGGAAGTCGACAATGAAGGCTCTGAAGATCATCAGGAAGCCAAGCCAAAGTCTCGCATTGCTGCCGAGATCCTGGCCCATGGATATCTGTTGCAGGATCACATTGTGGCCAAGGGTCTCGAATATGACTCCAAGTACAACCTCTCGACGCGTCTCCAAGGCTATCTTTCGACACTCCAGTCCAACAGTAAGTGTTTAGGACCAAAGTATTGTGGTTGCTCACCATTCTGCCTGTTCTTTTTGCAGTCAAGCACTTTGATGAAAAGTATCGTATCTGGGACAAGGCTGTAGAAATTGACCAAAAGTACAAGATCCAAGAAAAGGTTCAAAATGCCGCTCAGACCGCACAGCACACTGCCCAGGCTGCTCTTCAAACACCCACGGGTCAAAAAGTGCATGACTTGGCCAACCAGACCTTGGCTCAGATTGCCATTGTGCACTATGAAGCCAAGAGAATCCAGAGTGAAAAGGGCACTCACCTTCCCGAGTCAAATGGTCCCACCGAGGCTATTGAGCCCATCAGACAGGCAGCCTAAATATACAAATCAACGTATATTTATTTATGATGGGAACTTTTTCTCTTTCTTTCAATTTTTTACATTCTTAAAAACAAAAATTCAATTCAATTCTATCTTCTTTCTCTCTCTTCAAATACACTCATCGATTCTACTCACTAACTGCACCAGCAGCAGTTCTCACATTTGTCTAGAGCAAATAAAAACAGGGAAAAAAATGTTTTGTAAAAAAGTTTTTTTTTGGTGTGTGAAAAACCAACTGTGTTTAATTTGGAGCCTAGGAATCCTACCATAATCTTTTTTCTTCTTCTTCTTCTTTGGCTTGTAATGGCAATGCTACCACCATCACCATCACCATCACCATTACCACCAACTCGATGTCTCAATCTCAAGCGTCATTCTGATGATCCTCTTGAAAGAGAGAAAAAGAGATGCTCATTAGATTCCAAACAAACAAAAAAAGTGCCATTAGAACCAATGACCACAAGTGAACTTGGGATTGCCTTTGAACAATGCAATTTTTTGACTGCAAGTGACAAATATAAATGCACCTGTTTGGGTCTAGGTGCACATGTACATTTGCATATCCTCTTGTGGGATATTATATATATATATATAAAAATATATATATATGAATGTACACTCTTTTTGTTTTAATGTGTCTTGTAATCTAATCGTCTACTGTGTAGGCCCGAGACCTCTCATGTATCGCAAAGCAGATTTGTGTCCTAAAGAGGCAGCTCAGATTCTCATCTGTGGTCTTTGTCAAAACATTATTAAACAACATTGAACCTGAGAAACCATATCTGTCTGCTTATCATCAACTGTCTGGCATGGCCATGTCTGTAATATCTCTAGACAGCCTTGTAGAACATGCCCCTCAAGCATGGCTTGTGGACCAATGTAGGAAACTATTACCGGAAGATCCGGTTGCATATCGAGGCAAGGCAACCTAAATATCCTTAATATCCTTAAACTCATATGCTGTGAAACATTGGTTTAGACTATGTGGCTAGTCTGCTTGCAATTGAATTGAAATCGACATCCATGACATGGAATCCAGACAGCACTCTAGCCAGAATTCTCCACTCTTCACTCCAATCATTTGCCAACCCAAAGTAAGTCTTTTTTTTTCCTCACAATGTGTGTGTGGTGGTCTCTGCTAATATATATGTGTAAAAAAAAACACACAAGTGAGCCATTGAGAGACGGTGTCTATCTTGAATACTTTTTTCAACTACTGCAGG
Source organism: Phycomyces nitens (assembly GCA_022702545.1). Lineage (NCBI taxonomy): Eukaryota > Fungi > Mucoromycota > Mucoromycetes > Mucorales > Phycomycetaceae > Phycomyces > Phycomyces nitens. The sequence continues at coordinate 3,013,532 of JAHRBC010000001.1, forward strand.
ATCCACACAAACTCAAGCTGTTTAGCCAAAGAGAGCGCCAAAAGTTTGTAACAAGTCTCTTGGACCATGTTCTGTGGCACCAAGACACTGACAATTGCTCGGTTGGGAGTATCCTGTCTGCAAAGGAACTGGTGTGTGCAGGTAAGGATGAGGTGTCTAGTTATATTTACATCTAATTCTGGTCTATCAAGATGGATCAAACTACTTTGCAACACGGCGGTCTATCTTTATTCATCTCGTAGATTGGTTAAAAAATGAAAAGCAGGCTATCCCTGCATTCTATTGCCCTCTATTACCTTGCTGTGCATTGGATAAAGTGCATTGGGCTACAATGGTCAGGATCCATTTTTTTTTGAAATGAGGTCAGCCTGCAATCAACTGACAGGACATATAGAATGTGTCGAATAGTGCTACGATCTTGGGTCTCTGTCGTGCAATGTGCGAGGCTCTAGAGAGAGATCAGGAGGTGGTTAGGATAGCAGAGAGCGTGAGTGCATATACAAAACTGGTGTCTGAAGAACTATCAAATCAGCCTGACCTGGGGAGACTTGCACTATTGCTGTCCTTTGTACAAATCACGCTGCACTACAAGGGCGACTCTGTAGGACTCAACTACGCCTCCTGGTTCCAGGCAAGTCTATTCATAAAAACCAAAAAAGAAAGGGGGAGGGAGTCGATATCCAAGGACTATTCAGTTGATGGTTCTGTTACTCTACAGTCAGTGTTTGTAGACCCAAATACCACGTGTTTGAAATCCAAGAAGAATGGCCAGGCATTGATAAACTGTCTCCAAGACATGATAGCCTTTGAATTACCAGCCATTCTTCAGGTAAGCAGCAATTGGATCAATTGAACGACAATAAACCACTTTATAGATCCACTCAAAGGCCCTCTCTGGCTGCCAATTGGTGCCATCCTCCCACTACACAGCCATTGTCAAGACACGTTTATTGGATCTGGGAGTACGTATAACTATATTAAATACCAGCCCTTATTAACAAACTCTCCCTGATGATTATGGCTATCAAAAGTTGGATCCCTCTCTTAGACAATTGCCCGTCTCAATCAATACTCCCCTCGTGGCAGACAAAAAAAGGAGCAGTATACGTGGTCATTCAACCCTAGATATCCAAGCACTCGTTCAGGACTATGTAAACACAACCACTGTCCCAAAGTCATTGTGGGAGGCATCTATCTTCCAGGCACGCTGGTTCAAAGCAACATTCCTGCCAGCCTTTGTGTCCTGGAATCACACGGACCAGCAGCTGAGTATGGCACACAAGAGACTGATAAAATTACTTTATGAAAAAGGAAAGATACCTAATGTGCTTTACCGAGAATTCCAGAACATGATTTAATATACATTTATAATATATATCAATTCTGTACAACACTGTGCTTAATAAAATGTCAATATTATAGAAAATGATGAATGTTATTAAATTGAAAAACATAAATGACAATAAATGGAAATAAAATACTAAAAGAAAGAAAAAATAAAGGGGGGGAATAGAGGGGGTGGGGGTGTGGGGGTGGGGGGCCAATCTTGAAGACCTGTGGGTGTGGGTGTGGGTGTGGGTGTGTGGGTGTGGGTAAGAAAAGAAAGACTAGAGGAAGCAAGTCTTTATCTCTTTTTTTTTTTCTTCTTTTTTCTTTCTAGGCCTGATTTGATCCTTGGCAGAAGGATGTATACTTATTATATTTGCAGTTGCCGTGGTTGTGAATTTAATTGAAGGCTCTTCCGTTGGACAGGACGGCATAGAGCTCGTCAATCTCTTTTTTGTAGACCTTCTTTGCAATCTCGCGCTTCAATTTAAAGGTGGGTGTCAAGAGATCATTCTCGACTGTGAATTCGTCTGATGTAAAGTGAACGGCGCGGATCTGCTCGAATCCCTTGAGATCACTCTGCTTGCCAAATGCATTGAGGATCTTCAGGATGGCCTTCTTGACTTCAGGAGAGGTGTAAAGTTCGGCCTTTGATAGGGATGCGAATTCAGGAGTCTTGGAAGCCCAAGCGCTCAAGGAATATGCATCAGGGTAAATAATGCCAACCAATGAAGCCTGCATGGAATCGCCATAGACAAATGCCTGGGCGACCAATTCGTGCTTTTGATAGACACCCTCAATCTTTTCTGGAGCAACGTACTCACCCTAGAGAGGTTTGGTTAGTTTGCCATCTGGACAATAAAAAACCAAAGCTTGGTTGCTTGCTTGATTGCTCGCTTGCTTACCTGAGACAGCTTAAAGATGTTCTTGAGACGATCGATGATCATGACGCGGTTTGCAGAATCAAAGATACCAATGTCACCGGTATGCAACCAACCATCCTCATCAATGGTCTCTGCAGTCTTATCTGGTGCATTGTGATACTCACGGAAGATACTGTTGCCACGGATACAGATCTCACCACGGGGATAAGGCTTATCAGTCGAAAGATAATCCATGTCAGGCACATCTACCAACTTGATTTCTGAACATGGGAAAGGAGCACCCACAACACCTGATGTGTTATCCTCGCTGATGGTCTACAAGTACCCAAAGTTAGACGACTTTTTTGTGTCTGTAAATCAATACCACTTACCAAACAACCAGCACAAAAGTTCTCAGTCTGACCATAGCCCTCAAATACCTGGGCAGAGAAGCAGATTCTCATAAAGTCCATGACATCTGGAGAGACAGGAGCAGATCCACTGAGGATAAATCTGAGACGACCACCTAGCTTTTGACGAACCTAAAACATGTATGTATATAAGTACCATGCACAAGATATATATATGCCTGCCTCGAGGGCTTTGGTATTACCGCTGAGAACACAAGACGATCCCAGAGCCAATGGTTCACGGTTGTCTTGAGATGGGACTTTTTCTGGCTGTAGGCAGAGTTGAACATGAAGCTGCTCAGACCACCCTTGGCCTTGACACCTGCGAGAACCTTGTCATAGATACGGTTGAAAAGGCGGGGCACTGAGCAAAACACGGTTGGCTTGAGCTCTTCAATGTCATCGAGCAGCTTGGCAGTGTCGCCCTGGTAGTATCCAATGGCAGCACCCTTGTAGACATGAATACCCTGGGCAGTGCGCTCAAAGACGTGTGCGAGTGGGAGATAGGAAATGTAGACATCGTTGTGGGAGATGGGGGCAAATGTTCCAACATCACCTGCAGCGGCTACACCGTTGATGGAGGCGACACAGTTGGCCTGTGTAAGGATGGCACCCTTTGGCAGACCGGTTGTGCCACTATGATGATCAAGGTTATTCAATTTTTAGTCATACTAAAACTCAATTTCAGTAGTGGGGCGGGTAAAAAATGAAAAGAAAAAAAAAGAAAGGAAAAAGCTGGAGAAAGAGGATATCTGAGATCTAACCTGGTATAACAAATTGTGGCAATGTCCTGGGGTACAGGCAATGGGGTCTCTTGGCCACCCTTGCCCAGCTTCTCTATGTCCTTGAAAGTGTTGACGATAAGCCCGGCTGCGACTGCGTTGCTGCGGACTGTCTCATCTACGGTATCGTCCATGATGATGACGTGTTTGATTGATGGCAACTGTCCTTTGAGCTGTGTAATGGTTGAAAGCTTATCGGCGCTCGAAATAATGAACTCCATGTCAGTTTGGTTGACGATGTAGTCAATGGCTTCGGCACCCAAGGTGTCGTAGAGCGCGACGATGATAAAGGCCTGTCGATAGCATGCCTGCTCAGACATTGTCTACCAATAATAATAATAAAAAAAGAGAGATGGATAGATAGAGAGAGGATTAGCATTCCAAAGGCTATTGAAATGCCTCGGCAGACTTACCCATTCAGGCCTGTTGATACTATAGATTCCGACCACCTTTTGGCGCTCAAGACCAAGGGCACAAAGACCTTTGCCAAAGTTCTGAATGCGCTCCATGACCTTTGGATGAGACTGCCAGACATATTCCTTGGCCACTCCGTTCTCCATGCGACGAGTACCCAAGAAAGGACGGTCTATAGGTGTGTTACTCCTGAATCTCTTTTTGTTGCACAATGGCCAATACGCCAAGTAGCATATATATATATATAATATATTTGACATCAAAATAGATAATCACCTCCTCCAAGCTTTGAACCATTGGAATACATATCCCAAAGAGTAGTGATTCCTTCGGGATGGTCGACTAGCTTGTCAGCAAACAAAAAGTGGCGCATTGCTACCGTCTCTCCATCTTTCTTGACAGAACCAGTGGCAGGCACAGCATAGGGTGGCTTAAATGGGGACATTGTAGTAATATAGGATAAAGAGAGAAGACAAAAGAAATCCAGTTATGTAATGCTTTATAGAAAGTGACTTGTATGGGGGGTGGGTTTTGAAAATAACACTAAAACCCCATTCAAATTCTTGAAAAGGAGGTCCGTTCGGCCTTTGTATCACTCATTGTCGTCTAACCTGGCCTTTGTCAGTCTGACCTTGCCATCGACCAGGGTCGCCTTGAGACCCATTTCATCCAACTCGGGTGTCTGGGCGGCCGCAATAGGCTTCATTTCCTCTACCAAACGCTGGTTTTCTGGATTGTTCTCGAGAATATTGCGGATGGCCAGGACCGCATACTCGCGAATATCTGGGATCCCCAGTGAATATTGCTGTCAGGCTATTTATGGACAATAATGCTTACATGGATTATTATCGTCGATTCTGCATTGAGCCAGAATCAGTGGGATGCCTCCAAGCTGGCGAATCTACAAAACAGTGGATATCGGGTTAGTCAGCCATGTCTGAAAAATTCTCTTGTTACCTTTTCCTGCATCTCAAAGTCCCCAAAGCACATTGCACCGATGAACCGGACGCACTCGCGTTTCAGGTAGTCAAACCCAAGCCTCGAGGCGTCTAGGTTGTCCTTGCTATCTTTCTTTCTGGCCTCAAAAGGAATGGTCTCCAGCTGTCCAAGAAGATCTTTACTAATCATAAACACGACATTGGCCTATCCTCCTACCTGTCACTGATTCCAGGCTTTTCTTTTGGACCAGCAGTCTCTTGAGGCTTTTTTGCCTCTCAACTTCTGCCATGTTCATGGTTGTCAACATCTGCACAACCAGCACAAGTCCAGTATAGACTTCCGACACCTCCTCAACCTCCAATTCGGATTTCTGGTCGGCTCCACTTGCCTGCACCTGCTTAATCACCAGGACAGCACGTTGGGATAATAATTTAAGGAGATCACAAAGAGCCTCAAGTTCCCTGTGTCCCATGAATTCTGGGAAGGAGTGTTTGTGGGCGTGTATTTGCGAATCAACAATCTTGATCAATGTGGTCTGAGGCCCATTGAGACTAGATTTGCTACAAAAAAAATTTATGAGCCAGAGTTCATCATTCCATTACATACTCGTTCATGGCCTCCAATAGGTCTACAAAGTATCCGCTGTTTACAAGCTGACGAATGATTGTACATCTACCCATAAGTTGGCATATCTTAGCATCGTGGGAATTGCGTGATCAATTTGAGCACCAAAATGCTCCACTTTGTTTTACCCCAATTCGAAATTCTTGCTCTCATTGCCATGTAGTCTTTCCAAGTCCCCCAATATTCCATGAATAATCTGATGGCCGTTTTCAGTCGTGGCCAGCATCGCACTGTGACAGAGATAAGTAGGTTGCCAAAGATCAACTCTAGATTACCTATTCTCGGCTGACCGGATACTGTTTAGCACCAGGACCAGAACACTCATCACAACCTTTTCATCCTCTTTGGCCACCAGAGAACTATAAATCATGTCAACCAAGTCAACCAAGTTGACCTAATCTATACGATCTGCTTACCTCCACAGCTTTCCTCTCTTGGATGTCATCCAGACCTTCCAGACCTGGCTGTCTGTTCCAGTGATCAAGTTGCATATCGCCTGTGTGCCGACCTGGAGAAGAAGGCCTATTGAACCAACACTGTCAATCTATGGAACACTAATTGCAATCTCCCTTGCCTCTTTCTTCAGAGCCATCTTCAACCGCGCTCAAGACGGTCTCGATTGCTTCGATTGCTCCATTTTGACAGGCCAGGGTTTGGTTTTCTGGCTGGCCTGCAACACAATTGCGCTCAAGTTTGATTACTCTAATCAGATTCTGTATGTCATTGGGATCCTCTGCTAATCTTTTCAGGCTCTCCAAAGACAGTTTCCAAAAGTCTGGGGATGCACCTAGCTGCACGCTATATTCCAAATATTATTAAATAATAATGATAGATAGATCTAGATTCGTCTTACCGAAAGACGTGATCTGTCAATGATCTCTTGATGGCATCTTCAAGAGGTGCCTGTAGCTCATTAGACAATATCCTTTGGGACAAATAATTCTCAAGCAATGATTCAATTGACATTCTTAATTGACAACAATTGACAATAAAAATTTAAAATTTGCATATATATATATATATTTAATTTTAAAAAATAAATTTGATAATTATAATAATTATAATAATAATTGTGTGTATATGCTTGGATTTAACCAGCGTTTTGCACTTTCTGAAATTTCCGACAAAGAGGTTTCCCTTTTGGAAAGAGTCTTTCTTGAACAGAAAAACGTCACTCGGACTAACAAAAAAAAATGCTGATAATAATACCAACAATAATAATATTAATATTAATATTAATATTAATATTAAATGGCAGAATGAGTCTCCTTTCATCACTTCTTTCTCTCCTTTATCCACACTTCCTCTAGCCCCTCCCTCTGGGCTCTCCTTTCCTTTTACAAATCCATGGACCTCTGTGACGGGGATGAGGCTGATACCACAGTCACCCAATGCACCCATTGTAATCCTACTTGTCCTACCCAGACAGCAATCATATCACAGACCAAAGAAATAAGAGACCTTAGGCAACAACTAAAGACCCAGACAGAAGCATTCGAGCGACTTCAACTCGACATCTCAACCCTCAATCAGAAATACGTTGCAGCCATTGAACGTGTAGCCGATGTCCAACATGAGAAAGACCTTGTCGTGCACGAGCTAGAAGAACTCAGCCGTAAACTATTTGAGGAAGCCAACGGCATGGTTGCTACCGAGAAACGAGAAAAATGGGAACTCGAGAACCAACTTCGTCAGACCCAGGAATATCTTGTAGCTGAACAGTGCCAGCTCACAGAACTCAAACAACGCATGCAGGCAATGCTAGTTTCTGAAGACAACCTGGACACCCAAGACGATCCCCGAGCAAGGGCACAAAAGGACCTCCAGGAACTATACGGCGTCAAGCGGGCCAGCACAAACCCTACCCTCTATCGCAAACACATTTCTTCTGACCCATCTCAGCGTGTAACCTCTATGCCTCCCCTTCAATCCCCCAAACCACAGCGCACAATAACCATTGATGAGTTCCAGCTCGATAAGTTTCGAGAGTACCTGAATTCCAGTCGGTCGGTCTCGGTTAAAAAGCTATCCCAATTTGCCTATTTGAAATATTGCCAGGCTGAGGATATCGAACCTTGTCTACGGTTTGGTCCCCAGTCGCGTCTTTCGGTCAAGAAGATGATGGACTATCTGATGCGCCAGCCGTGCTTTATCGAACAGATGCCTCTACTAGATCCCAATCTCTCCAAACCAACCCCCTCAATATCCACAGCCTCTACAGCCACCCAGCGCCCTATCTGGGAACGATTCTCGAATTCCAAGCCTCTGGATGGCGGCTGTTCGGCTTGCGGGCGATTGGCCGGCCAAGACTGTGCACTCAAATATCGCTTTAAGCTCGATTCTGGTGATCCGTGGCTTCCAATTGATGAGTATTGCAGAGATCGTCTGGTAGCCGTGTGCGAGTTTTATGTATTTCTGAGAAATATACAACTTGGGCTCTATTCAGATCGGCCGATTCAGGACCTGTATGCAGAGAACATCAGACTTCGGCTACAGATGTTTTATTCTCGGTGAGTCCTGTCTACTGAACCTATTACAAGATCACTGATGTTTAGAACACTTTTTTTTTCACTTGTCGAAATAAAGCATGGGAGCATTACCAGTGATGCTGGAAGGCATGGGTGTGTCTCCTGATACGATTGGCAAGGCTTCTATACCATTGGAAACACTTGCCACAATTCCAGATGATGCCTATACATCAGACACTTCAGCGTCTTCTGGGCCATCTACACCTGTTCGGACCAATCTAACCATACTCTCGGCTGTGTCTTGGCAAAATGAGCCATGGGCGCTGGACTCGTCTCAATCTCAACCTCCCTAAGTTGTTGTTTTTTTATATATTTATTTATATATTTATTTATTTATTTTCTAAATTATAGCCATGAATAACCTACACTTGTATTATTCTGGCTCACTAGATGATTACAGAATAGGTACGTTGCCAAATCTCCTTTCTTGTTCAGCTTTAGAACAGAATAGACCAAGCATATCGGCCAATTCAAATACTTGCTTTCCAACTTATGCACATGATAAATAATAAATTGATAATATCATTAATGTCAATTGAACAAGCATACAAAGGCAGCTTTTATGGAATGTGTGTATGGAATGCCTTTTTTTTTTATTTTATTTATATATTTATTATCACCATGACTGGACAAGAGGCATTCTGGGACATGTCTAGTTCAATTCGGTTCCTATTCGAAGAACAACCTCTAGCCAGTGAGGGTTACTGGCCCAATCGACATTGCTTTCCATTATGAGTTTCTAAAATATGATATGATATCAGCCAAGCATGGTTGCCAAGATGATGCGAATAATCTATTGTTGGTTGCACAACTTACCAACAACACATTTCGTGTAACTTCCAACTGATATTGCATGTCCTTTAGACCATCTTGTCTATAACATTGTCAAGATTATTATGTTTTCTGTCTAGTATGCATCTAAATATAAATCTACCTAGTGCGTGCTTGGCTCCCTTCAGAAGACAATTGACTACTCATGTCAGTAGTACCAATTGGACCAGTCAATGGCATGGTTATCATTTCAATTGACTCCATTTGCTGTCTGTTCTCCTGATGTAACACTTGGCAAGCATGAAAATTAATAAATAAATCAATAAATAAACATTGGCAACCCTTGAACCTTACCAAGAACCTGGCGTTCCAATGCTGCCAATTGGTCTTTGACCAATCGCAATTCCTCAAAGGCCTTTAGGAATTCAACGACAAGAGCATCTCTTTTGTCGATTGCTGCCTGTATTGGCTGACTATGGATCACGTCAGAAACGATGCTAAACTAGGAGTCTACAAACCTCTGCATTATTTTCGCGTGGTCGGAACTGTCAGGGTAGAGTGCTTGGCGTGTGAAGTAGGAAGCTTCGAGGTTTTGGACAATATGGTTTTTGCCAAGATTAAACTGAGAGAATGCATTGACTTGGGAGCGTAATTCTTCCACTCTGGATTTGTATCGCACGAGATCCTCATTGACATCATGACTTTCAGTGCTGGTTGGTGCTGCTGGAGTCTCTAGATCGTTTTCATACTTTTCAATCTGCCGTTTGAGCCAGTCAATCTCTCGCTGGGAATCGAGAATCTGGCGCTCTTTTAGAGTTAAAAGGTCTTGGGATGAGGATTCCATCTTGCAGTAACCATGTATTGTACTCTTTGTGACTTGTCTTTATATATATATAAATATGTTTATGTGTGTAATGCATGCCCAGCCTTTTGTTGTTACAAAAGACACTATAAATAGACATGATCTGTGTTTCATTTTGTTAATGCGATACGCCAAGGTGATTATTATAGAGAGAGGGGGAGGAGCCAATGTCCTTTTTAAAGTTCCTCATTTCAACGTAAACTCTCCTTCCTTTCTTGGCAAATATACAGACCACATTCAAGAGCCTTAAAACCTTCTGTAACATTGAAAGGAACGTCATCAATTCGAATCTACAATTATAAATATATCCACTTTCTTCCTTGACAGCTCCCAATCATCAGGACAACAAATATTTCCTTGTTAATTAGCCATTTAATCTCCCGACAAGGACAAAAGACTTGTTTTTAAAAAAGCATTTTATAATGAAGAACGTATTTAAAAGACACACAAAAGAGAAAAAGTCATTGGAACTTGCAAAGGCACTTCAGGAACAGGAAGAAAAGTTCAAGGAAGATGAGATTGAAAGAAAACGTCGTCAGGAACTAGACGATGCAGCAATCGCAAAACTACTCCAAGAAGAATGGGAAAAAGAAGACCAGAATTCAACTCAATCGGCCATTCAGCAAAGTCCACAAAGCCATCACTCGCAATCCACAACAACTTCCTCTGTCAATTTCCAATCGCCATTAGATTCCAATCGATCCTTGCCAAGCAACCCATCGCCTCCTCAAAGACCTCAGAATCTATATCCACAGCAATCAACCTTGCCACCGCAACCACCACAACAACCGCAACCACCAGCTTTACCAACAAAACCAGCAGGCTATGACTATGGTAAATTTATAGCCAATGTTTAGTAGCCAAAAAAAAAAAACAAGTGCTCATTGTTTCCAACAGCTGAGAATAGTAATGGCTCTCACCCAATGTACATGCCAATGCCTGAACCATGTCCAACTTCAGGCACAACCCCAATTCCAGATAGTCCAATAAACCTTGGCTATCTTGATCCAAAGGCTCAACCACCTACCTGGGTTAATAACCCTGGTCAGCCTAGACACAATAACACTTTCCCTTTCCACCTCCACCTCCACCACACACATTCTCAGCAATATCCTCAGCCATTTCACCCTCCCATCGTCACACCCTCCACTGCGCCGGCCGCAGCAGGATCGTACAACCAATTCCCTTTTGGGTGTCCACCAATGAATCCCACGCCCAATCGAACTGCGGAAACCTGCCAACCAACCACTGCTACACAAAATCAAGCTCGCAAACCTGCAAGCCAACGACGACGAGATCCAAAGATACGTATCAACACCCTATCTCACGCACCCACTGAATTCCATAGCCCTGGAATGTCTCCAAGAGATGGCTACATGTCCCCCATACTTCCCATGGGCATGCCAACGCCAAACATCAAAAGACATGAAGTGAACCCAAACTCTACTACCAATCTGTCTCATTACCAAGACTCCCTTTATTCTTTAGCGGATACGTCGAGATCTACCATATCAATTATTCCTACACCATCTGAAGCTGTGTTTAGCAAGCCTCACGAATACACCCCAACATCAGTAACAGATCAAACGACAGAAAGCATAGATACCCCTGAATCCTCAGACTCAATTGACTCTCTTGATGATTTCCATGGCAACAAACTAGGCAACCACAATCCAGTCCAGAGACCTGGGTCTGTGACGGTGGTTGAGCCGATATTACTTTCCAGACTGTCGGTAAAGGCTCAACCTACAGAGGACAACCAAGATCCCTTTACAGACTCTTTTGCAGCAGACGAGTCTTTGGATCTGCCCTTTGAACAGTCCCCACCACAGCCTGTCGGTGTCCATGTAGCCCGACAATCTTCTCAGAAAAAGTCCCAATTGCCCAAGCAGCTTAAGCAGCGTCAGTCTACATGCGCTACAAGAGTCGAGCCGAATTTCTTGAGTAGATTACCAACCAATGCAGCTTCCGTTCCGAGAGGTGGGAATAATCCTCCCCTCGATTTTACCCCAACAGCAGGGCCAAATAAGGTCCCGTCACTAGTCCCAATGCGAGGTCCAGGGCAGCTCCCGTTGAAACCCAACGCGCCAAGAGCGCTGGTTGTTGAACCCCAGGAAATTCATGCAGAAAATACAACCAGGACGGCAAAAGTGTATCCAACCATAACAGTGCGGGCCGGTTTACCTAATCATGAGAGTAACCCGACTCATGGGCGTAAATCCATCACAAGAGAAGGTAACCATGGTTATTTGGTTATTAAATTTGACAATTGAATAACAAATTTTTACTAGGTTCACTTGATGATTATTTGGCAAAAAACGACCACCGTCTTTTGGCTACAAACGGCCCCGTAGTAATGCCAGATGGGTTCCTGAGTAAGTAGTCAATGATAATCAATACAATGTGCTGATCATTGTCTGTAGAAAGTCCCAATGAGCGATGCATTACCGTACGAAGTGTAGTAGAGGGAAAAAAGGCGTGGATCAAGCTGTATCCATGGGATACCGGGAAAAAGCTTGCAGAACGCATTCATTCAGCGGCGACCTACAAGACACAGAAGATCCTGAGTATTAAAATACCCTCTGGACACGAAATTCCCTTGGACGATACACCCGTGTTCAATGACTGGAGTGTGGTCGAGAAGCATCAGAATGGAGCGTACTGGGATGTCGAATGGGAGCCCATAGAGAACTCGCTAATGGATACATTTGAAGGAGGTAAATATTCTTGTGATTATTGAATGGATAAAAGACTAACATGTGAATTGCAAAAAGGCATAAGCTACATTAGGTCATTTAAACAGACCTTTAAATCTAAAGACGAGTGACATGTTTTTGGCTGTTTCAATTAGCAGTAAATAAAGAATAAAATAAATAATAAAATACTAATAAAAAAAGTTGAACAATTCATATGATACACAGCACTAGTGATTCCTCATGTCTTTATGAAAAAGGGGCACCAAGACACTTTTTTTTTCTTCTTTATCGTGGGCAAAAATGATGATGAATATTATATATATTAAAATTTTAGGATATGGGTTTGGTGTACTTTGTACTTTGTACTCTGGACATGCGCTTTCACTATACACTGCTATTTATTATTATTATTATTATTACTGTCTCTAGGCTTGGATAGTTTTCCATATCAAGCACTTCACATGGACATGAACAACTTATTTTAATTTCTATTTCCCTTGGTGTTTTCACATGGGCCCGGGAGGCACGGACGCGGTTCGTCTTCACATGAAACTATCCAAAATGGCAATCTGACAGCCCTGGCCTTTCGCTTTATGAATCCTTTGGCATTCAAATGAGTTGGCGCCAGCTGGCTATAAATACAAAACGTTTTCCTTTAAAACTTTTTTCTTTATCTACAATACGATTCTCCTCTTGACTCCTTTACAACATGCCTGCCTTCACCACCATCGAAGTAATGTCTGACCAGCATCAATTTCTTATTCACCAATATATCCTCCTTTTTAGCTTCCCGAGACTCCCTCTCCCAACTACGTTATCGTCAAGAACATCTCTGCCCAGTCCTCTGAAAAGACTGGTAATTTATCTATCAATAAGATTGGATTTCAACTAACACTTCAATAGTCAAGGAGTTCTTCTTGTTCTGTGGCAAGATCAAGGAATTCGAGCTTGTCAAGTAAGTATTTGCCAATATTGTGCTTGTTTGCCTAGACTAATGTTTGTTTAGGGATGACGATGAGGAACATCAGATTGCCTTGATTAACTTTGAGCGTGAATCTGCTGCCAAGACCGCCTCCCTTCTCAGCAATGGTAAATATTCGCTCATATAAACAATGGACCAAAAACAAAAAACAAAACAAAAATAAAGGGCGTATGGGAACTAACCAGGTGCTGTGCTGTGTAGCCTTGATCGATGATTGCCACATCACCGCTGCTGCCTATTTTGATTCCGCTGCCTCCTCTGAAGGTGCCCAGTCCCCCGAACTCGATTCTGCCGAGACCACCCAGGAGTCCAAGCCCAAGTCTCGCATTGCTGCCGAGATCCTCGCCAACGGTTACCTGCTCCAGGACCACATTGTCGCCAAGGGACTTGAATACGATGGCAAGTACAGCTTCTCCACCCGCATCTCTGGATACCTTACCTCCCTCCAGACCAATGGTAAGTCCAATGGTAAAAACGAACCTCTATAAGCATTCTTCTCAACCATCTTTACTAGTCAAGCAGCTCGACACCAAGTACCGCATCTGGGACAAGGCTGTAGAGATTGACCACAAGTTTGGCATCCAAGAAAAGGTCCACACCGCTGCCCAGCAGGCCCAGCATACCGCCCAGGTTGCTCTCCAGTCCCCCACTGGCCAAAAGGTCCATGACTTGGCCAGCCAGACATTTGCCCAGATTGCTGCCGTCCACTACGAGGCCAAGAAGATCCAGGTAGAGTAAAGATTGTGAGCAAGTGAGGATCTTCATACTTATCATAAACGGGTTTTCTTTTAGGGTGAGAAGATCATTGCTTCTGCCGAGTCCCACCCCGCCGAGCCCGCTGCAACTGCTGCCTAAAGCGCATACCTTTATTCCCTAAACAATTGATATCCCCACCCACATCAAATTATCTCTTCTTCATCTGTGCCTTAGTTCTTCTTGTGATTGTTTTCATTTATGAAAAAAAAACCCCCATTCAACCCTTTTAGCCATTAGCTATGCAAATCTCATCTAGAAACCATATTAAAGACATTTTATTATATATTTTATACAATCTCCAAAGATGATAATGATGATAATGATGATGATGATACTGTGTTTCCAAATTATGAGTGTAGTCCGTCCAAGCATTAAAATATCGCCCATTTGAGAAGTATTTCTGGCGATCCAGTTGGACTTGCCCTGTGAATCGACACTACTGATGTGTCACAATCGAGGCATTACACAATCCATATTTTGCCTGAACAGGCCACCCCAACGAATTCCCAAACAAGTGTGTGGCACAGTACAATAGGCTTCTTAGTTTGGAAGCGGTTGGTGAGGTGGGTGTACAGACTGTAAGTTTAAATTTAATGTTTTCAGATCTCTGGTGACGGTTGGTTTGTCAATTATTGAGATGACAGCACCAGTACACAGATGAGCCGGGTCTTGAGGTGTCCATGGAAACAAGCTTTTTGTTAAATGCCAAGAAGTTCTGTTGTTAAGATGAATACTATATCATCTTGATACCGTCATTTTAGAGGTCTTTTCTTGTTAACAGACTAGTGCCAATGTCCACTTTGGTTAATTTGTAAAATACAAATAATCACCAGATTAGAAGTATTGATATTAATGTGCTTCACGTTGAATACCCTTTGTCATCACGGCGTGGCACTTGATCCCCCATGATTAAAAGTGAATTGATTATATGTACAACATCAGACCATTCGGTTTGGTTTTTTTTTCAAACTGCTAGTAAATCACATGTAGCCAACAGTGTACTGAATACCCGCATTGTTTTGTTGGTTTAGGCTTCCAAGCAGGCCTTTGTGCTGAACAAGGAAGTCGATCTGATGAAAGTAGTTTGGCGTATTAAAACAAACTGTAACATATATTAAATTGCATACTAGTCCAAATAATATCCGTATATTTGAAATGCCAAAATAATAATAATATATAAAAAAAAGGTTTTAATCTTTATTGGCTGTTACAATGGAAAATATTAGATACATGTGATATTAGCAACATTATTTAATATATGCTACATTTGAATATATATATACAAAAATGGCCGCAATTTAGCCTTTATTACCCGTTGATTTATTACATAATAGTATATATAAAAAAAAGCTAAATGTTGGGATCAAAGACTACAATTTTTACATACTAGCTCTTGTTAAGCCATTAAAGACTTGGAAATCTAGTTGAATGGCACCGAGATTAAATGGAAACAATAGGTGGTTCTTAAAGGACTTGTCATTTTTTTTAAAAAAAAAACAGAGATGTTATCTACCCTCCTTTTGTAATTTTCCGTATTTTTATTTATTTATTTATTTAAATTTATTCATCATGAAAAATAATCTATTTACGAACACGATAACGGCCATTGTAGCTTGGAGTCACTTGGATCTATTAAATCTTATTAATATCTCCAAAGTACTTGTCTTGTATTGCCTTACCAAATCTACACGATCTATGAAACTCTGGGTGATCTTTCTTGTGGCAGATTGTGAGTGGCTTTGGCCATGGAAACCCATAAAGGCCTGTCAAGTATCTTATCATTAGAACACTATGTGCTTCACTCTTCAAGGCACTTACACCCAATACGGCATCTCTTCTATCTTTCTCCAGACTGTTGAGGAAGCCCCAGACTGTGGGCAGTAGTGAGGTCAAATGTTCGGGCTTAAAGCTAGTGCTCATGCTGGTCATTATAACACCCTCTTCATTTGCAGTCTCTTCTTCCTTTGCGTTTCAAGAATTATCTCTAGGTTATCACACTTGTTTCATCCTTATCTTTTCTATTTACCTCATAGCCAAGGACACCAAGAACATGTTCCACAATTCTGTCTGCCCATGCAGGCACATCATCTTCTTGTACTTTAGATTGGGGTCTCTTTCTGGTCTTAAAGTCAACAGAAAGCTGTTCCTTTGCTGCAGAATTTGCTTGCATTGTTCTGGCCAGCAGGAACAGGGATGTCAGCTCACACACCATGATATTCATCTCTTGCAAAACACTGTCCACCTATACAAATGGGTCAATCTATGTCCTTTATAAACCCACCAATTACCTTGCCACCTCTGTTTCCAAATGCATCTGCGCCATAAGGGAAAAAGACAGAGATGTGTTTGAGGAACTGTTGGAGATGTGCGTTCAACCATGCGGAATCAAGCTTTCCAATACCACCCTTGCTAACCATTGAGCGCCAGAGCACAAGCGATAGTCGCAGAATGGTCTCGAGCAACTGAAGTGCTGGGGTTAAGCTGATATTGTTGGAAGTAAACACAGATGGAGCAGTCTCTAGCCATGAACCCACAAGAATTGGCTGGAATGTCTCGATCAATTGCTAAAACATACAATTGTTAGAGTTGTCTTTGGCAACCAACCATTCGTCTTACCTTTACATCGCCCACTCTCTCATCCAAACTGCATTCTGCACGATGGACACTAACACCACTTTGGGTTGATCCACCTTTACCAACTGATCCTGTTGCTGCTTGGGTGCTCTTTGGGCCAGCAGACTCAAACAGATTGAGAGAGGAGTAGCTGGGGAGTGCGTTTACTGATAAGAATGGGACACTGCTTCCAATCATGGCGCTCAAGGGTGTAAATCCAGTCTAGATTGAGTTATGGTCATTAGGTTACCATAAAGCTCCACCATCATCCAATCTTACCTGATCCCAACGAAGTGTCTTTGCGTCTTTGCTTGCCTGGGTCTCTTCTAATCGGTTTCTAAAACTCTCTCTGGCATGTCTGCTCTCGAGGAAATTCATAAAGAACCAATAGCTACAGAAACCCACGTATAAATATACATATACATATATATATTTATCAAAAATGTCCACATATATACTTGCTTGTCATTTCTATCCTCTGATAATCCTGCTTCAAGGAAATTCGATACACTCTTCAAGAGCTCAAGTTTGCTCTGATTACAAGTCAATATATTTGCTGCTTTTATTTGAATTCTTTTTTTAAAAAAAATACCTTGTGGAGGTGCAAATGCGACTTGTTCTCTGCTGCCTTTACGGATGCAACATTGACATGTGCTGTGGTTGATCCACTCAAGTTTGATCTGGATTGTGCAATGGTATTTGAGTCGACCGAAAGAAGGCTGAGGTAGTTGTTTGCAACCTATAGGCGAGTTTCTTTGGTTTAGATAGTTCCAATGCTTACTAGCCAATATATATATATTTATATAATCTTACTGTATCCCAGAACTTTGACACCAGTACTTCGGGTGCAATATCCACCCATAAATCAATCAGTCGAATAGCATCCAATCTAATGTCTTCAAAAATGTGTGTCATGGCAGAACAAGTGTAGATGACAAGTAGAGGCAAAAAAGGTTGGAGTTCGATCTAATGATATTTTTCAATAGTCAGTTTCTTGTCTTTATGCAATTGCATCCTTGTTCATTGGTCCTAGTCTATCGTACCTTGTCAATAGGCTCAAAGCAGTCTCTAAGGAAGGAAAGAAGGGCTTTGCGTACATCTCTTTCCTGTTTTTTTTTTAAAAAAAAAACATATATATGGTCAATTTACTAGTAATCTATCATCACTTTTTTTTCCCCACTAGCAAACAATAAAAGACTCACTTCATCCATAAACAACCTCAGAATACTGTTGACTACTGTGCTTAAAGAAGAGACCAGAATATGGGGATTGTCCATGCATAAATCACGCATATTCAAAAGTGCCTCTAAATTCAATGATAAATATTCCACATTAGAAATCATTGTTCAGAGAAGCCACCTCTTTTTTTTTGTTTGGTTTCTTACCTTTTCGTACACTGGAATTGTAATGTTTTAATTTGACCAAGAGATCAGCAAGTGTAAGATTGCGAGTTGTGGTGGTTTCTCGAGATTTATCTTCATTGATACTTTGGTTTGGTAATGAGATTGCTAGAATCAAACATGAGATTTACTGTCGACCGAGATTCTTTTGTGTTTAGTGTATTACTCTTTGACTTGAAGGATGTATCGGTAAAATTGTCAGCGACAGTCTTCTTCTTTCCGACCTTGAGTTTCTTTTTCTATAGTTTTAAAGGCTCGGGTAAGTATATATATATAAAAAAGACATGATTCCATTGCAATAATTAGGTTGCATTCCACACTGGAATTGCAGGCTGCCTACCTTAAAGTCCTCATTCTTGAGCTTCTTTATCTTTCTCTCGCTTGGCATTGCTGTAGTGTGTCGTGCTTTATCAAAGAAAATTCTGCCTCCATTTTTATATGACTGTGACTGTTCGTGACTTTTTTATTTTTGATGCACGTCTAATTCAATTGACCTGTTCTTTTTTTTTATTACTATTATTTCAAATATATCAAAAAGTAGGTGGTTGTGAATAATAGGCATGTCATTGGTTCCATGCGAAGGAGGTCAGGATAGAAAGCATTAAAGGAATCCTGAATTTCGGCTCCCAATTGAAGAAGCTGTCGGATCACCCAGGTAATTACGCCGCAAAACTATAATTAATGGTTATAATTTGGTCCACATTATCAGAATACCTTGGTTTCTTCCAACAAATGGGTCCGCAGAGTATACAAGATCTGGATCCGGGTTACAAATCTAGTTTTAAATATGAGGGATTTATTATTGTTTTTCAAAAAATAATAATAATTTAGCTTGGGATCATGACATTTAGCCCTTTAGATATCTGTACTTGTAGGAAAAGTGTAGATTAGAATGAATAGCATGACCTTGCAAACCCCTTATTTTGTACAGGGGCGATGACGGGATTGATCACCAATATTGCCATCGTCAATATTGCCATTACCACCAGGCTACCCAATACCTTTTTTTTTGCTCATAATAATCATAATAATCATAATATCCTTTCTAGTTGTTCAGAATGATTGGAAACCAACGACTGGCATATTATCCTGTCAATATGCAAAATATGGTTGTTCTTTTATGTTTGCAATTGGGTTGATATAGTAGAATATATAATCATTCTTATTCCAATGTGTTTTATCAAAAAAAAATCCCTCTCTGTTGGAATACAAGCAATTTCCTAAACCAGTAGGTTTTTTTGGGCTCTCATTCTCTAGAGAATATTAGAGGTTCTCAAGAGATACAGCTGCCTTTTTTGGAGAGTTGACTCCGTGCCGTTTAAGCGTAAATCTTCGGACCTTTTCTGCCTTTCTTTAACACTTCCCCTTGATTACAGAACCTATGCTTCTTTTGGTACACCATCAGAGCCAATTAGACGCTCGCGCAACCATGTATAAGGAGTCTGTATGATGATAATATAGATACAGTCATATTGGAGAAAATCGGCACTCCCCCCATTAATTTTTCAGTGGTTGCACAGAGACTTTTTCGTCCCACTTTTACAAGAAAAAGAGTGTGTGCTATTGTCGGTGGCCAGAAGGGATTCACAGTGCCAAGAAGAAGTGTCAGCACCATTACCTATTTGTTTGCAATGTGTTTCAGAGATTTGAATGCTATTTTTCCCAAAAGAACGCGAGGAAAACCAGATCCCAACCAAGTAATAGTTGCTAGCCATAGAGATTATTATTATTATTATTATTTTCACTTGGCCATAACCCATATTGATGCCGTCATCTGTTTGGTGAGGGGGGAAGCATTTGATGATACTATTTGGACATTTACTAAAGTTGGGCGGTCGTTTATACCTTTCAGCAAGCTCGATAGCCATGAAATTGAGTCAGATGTTTAGATCGTCGTTGTCAAACAGAGGCTGCAACAAGGGAGCAATATATATATATATATCTGGTAATCAGTGTAGTCCCTGAGATATCAGTATTGGTTGTATCCATGGGAACAAACTGAAAAATCTATAGAGGCGACATGACCAGGCGTTTGTTGATTTTGTCATTTATGGTGGTTGCCAGGGTGATAATTGACACACTCGCGTCAATTCGATTCATTGTCTTTCTTTCTTTTTTTCCCTATATGCTCTGAGCAATCTCTATGATTTTGAGCAATATATACATTATATATATATATATATTGTCAGGCTTAGATCTGGTATTTATTTTTTGGCACTTGTAACAAGGTCGCAGAATCAATACCGCCGGCGATCGTCAAGTTTAGAGAATGGTTTTTTTAGACTTCTCCTTATTTTCCATTGTAACAATCGACAAACCAAAGCAAGTCACAAGATTATGCATTACTCTGTGGTATATTTTGGCTGTCAATACTTTCCAGAACTTGTGAATCTATCAAGTCAAAGTCGGTCAAGAATATGCTTTGAATCAATATCGTAAAAGTCTCTGGGAGAGTTTAATACGGCTCAAACAAACTGCCAACAGTTTATTGTTTTTCACATCAGAATGTCAGAAATATCACTGTTTGGATTAAATTATAAACTTAACAAGCGTCTATTACTCTTCACACCTCTTTATTACCTTGGTTTCTGTCTATTAAAAGTAGACAAAGCACACTTCCATGCTTTATACGTTTATTCTTTGCTAATTCATATAGTACGTGACTTGGTTTCTACTGTGCCGATTTAACGGTGTCTGTGTGATGCCCTGTATTTGTATCACCAACGTTACCATTCTTGGCAATGGCGCATACTTCTTTTTAGGAAAGTTGAACAAACGTCTCTGTTTAACCGCTGAACAATCTAATGGGGGGTGCCGATTTTCGCCAATCTGACTGTAAATATATTGGTCTCAAACACATCTTCTTTACTGCTCAGCATCATTTTGTTCATATTACCAAGCAGACGGATTATTGAATATGTCATCAATAGCATTCTATTTTAATTATTTTTATTGTTTTTATATTTATATATTTATTTTCGCATTCCTGTGCACAAAAATGACGCGCACACTGAATAAGCATGTAACCACAATCCAAATATTCAATATTTTTGTGACCGACACATAGTTATTTTTATTGTGTGCTAATATTCTATACATATAAAAATATACTGGATTTTCAATATTGTTATTTTTTTTTCTTGTTCGTTCTTCTTTCTATGCCCATTACTTCTAGGTTCTACTACATTAGAACATTTCTTTTGACAACCCTGTCATTCTCCTCCCAGATCTATGGTCAGCCTATTGCTGGCCTAGTGGAATCTGTAGGAAATGACTATGGGTCTGCCTCATTCTGGGAAAAGGTGCTTGTCATTATTGTCCTTGTACTCATTGGTGGTATCTTTGCCGGTAATAATAATAATAAAAGACTACACTCAACCTACCAACGATAAATTAACCCATATGATATATATATATATATATATCTAGGTCTGACCCTTGGCCTTATGGGATTAGACGAAACTAATCTTCATGTCCTAATCGAATCCGGAACTCCCGATGAAAGAGAGAATGCCAAAAAGGTCCTGAGATTGCTTGACCGTGGAAAGCACTGGGTGCTTGTGACATTGCTATTGTCCAACGTCATTGTAAACGAAACCCTGCCGATTGTCCTCCACGAGGTTGCCGGAGGTGGGCTCCAGGCCGTAGTAATCTCCACTGCCTTGATTGTTATTTTTGGAGAGTAAGTCTAGAAACACCAAGAGCCAACCAAGCGACTGATCCCAATTGTCTATTATTATTAGAGTTATTCCCCAGTGTGAGTAGAGGATGTTGGTAGACTCTTGTTGGGTGGTTTACTAATTTAATATTCGATTTCAATCTATAGCCATCTGTGTCCGTTATGGTCTTGCCATTGGAGCAAAGACTGCATGGTAAGTCAAGGACATCATGTTGTCCAAAGGCTTAAAAGGATGTATTTTTTTTGCAGGATGGTGCTTGTGCTGATGTATATCATGTTCCCCATTGCTTACCCTACCGCAAGACTCCTTGACTATGTACTTGGAGAGTCTCATGGAACTGTGTACAAGAAAGCTGGTATGTTTTACCTCCATACAACCCTTTGTGGTTTATTAACAATAATCCAGGTCTCAAGTCGCTTGTCTCTCTCCACCAGGCTGTCAACCCATCCGATGTCGATGCCCTGACTTCAGATGAAGTGCTCATTATTGGAGCTGTACTTGACCTGCGCTCAAAACCAGTCTCTCAAATCATGACCCCCCTAGAGAACGCATTTACCCTGTCCACCGAAGACATCTTGGACGAAAAGGTCGTTGATGAGGTATGGAACAGTCTACACTTGTCATTCAAGAAAAGCTAATCTTACAAGTCCATATTTGGAAATAATAGATTCTTTCTGCTGGTTATTCTCGTATTCCCATTCACACACCTGAAAACAAGATTAACTTTGTTGGCATGCTTTTGACCAAGCGTCTGATTACATATGACCCCGAAGATGCTTTGCCTGTTAAGGACCTTCCTATCAGCACATTGCCAGAGACCGGACCCGATACTAGTTGTCTTGATATCCTCAACTTTTTCCAGGAAGGAAAGAGTAAGTATTTAATATTGCTGTTGTTGTTGTTGTTGTTGTTGTTGTTGTTGTTGTTGATAATGGTTTCTGATGGACTTGTCTTTACCATAGGCCACATGGCACTGGTCTCTAGTGATCCTGGAGGACAGTCTGGTGCTCTTGGTGTCATTACTCTTGAAGATGTCATTGAAGAACTTATTGGAGAGGTAAGAACCCAAAAATATATCGACATTTATTAACTCTTGACAGGAAATTATCGATGAAACCGATGTCTATGTCGATGGTAAGTCTTGCTACTCTTTCTTCATATGCTAAACTGCTGTTGTCTGCTAGTCCAAAACAAGATCCGTGTAGTCCGTAGACAGGTGCCCAACAGGAGAGACAGCCGTCTCCAGCGACTTTTGACTGCCCATAGACGTCGTCCTATTATTGCCAATGGAAAGAACCCTCCTGTCAGAAGCAATTCGACTGGAGCACACTATGGATCCTACGACAACAGCCATGTTATCGAGCCTCACATGAAGCCCCATGCAGTTGTTGCCGATGCAGCATCTACTTCTGTTCAAAAGGAAGCAGGCTCGGAAACACAGCCTCTCTTGGGTAACAAAGATTAAGCTTTGAAACACACAAAAATTCATGTTGGTTGGCCAAGTCTGAAAATAATAAACATACCACATCGTACTACATTGTACCACACCGTTGATATATCCTACAAGTCTGTACTCTTTGTAATATTCGTTTTTCAATTGGCTGGGATTACTCAAAGTGGAGGTGTGTGTGGGTTTCCTTAAAAGAAGAATGTGTCATTATCTTTAAACAATGAAATTCACAAAGAGAGGAGGACCTTTTTGACGATTCCCAAACACGAGTCTCTTGAAGGCGTGTTTTCAACTGCCAACAAGTAGTCCAAAGTCAATATTTTATTTTTTGGATATTCAAAAAGAACTACATCACATGTCATGTATTACGGCAAATACGAATTGCTAGGCCCATCCCTGAAACAATAACAATAATAACCAAAAGGACAAGGAAAGGCTTAAAGAGACAAGTAATGTAGCCAATATTAAATATATATATACAAAAGTCCAATAGGCCTATTGATTTAATAGACATCAAAATATTGTCAATTGGTTTTGTGAGGATAACGATTTTTCACACCCGTTGGTAAGCTTATCAATCTACTGTCTATTGACAAATACTATTGATTATGGTGATGCTCAAGAAAACTAATGATCGTAACTGGCTACGATGAATTCAATAGAATAAAGACCATCACCATACTTTTTCTGCTGTCAATGCCAGACCTCTTGCTAGTCTTGTATCTAGAGAATATTTTGTATTTGATATAATGTTAAAAAAAAGATTACGAATAGTAAAGTCCTTTGAGTGCCTTGAATAGTCTTGGAGGGGTCCTATTGCAAGTCTAGATGTATTTAACTGCGAGCGATGGCTGATGGTTCATGGGCCAATCTGTGCCCATTGGGTGATGAAACTAATAAATGTATTATTATTATTATTATTATTATTATTATTATTTTTTAAAAAAGGGGGGGATGAAAGGCAACAAGGCTTTGTTGCAGTCACTCAAAGTGTAGGCACAGGAAGAGAGGCTATTGCCTCCTTGTTTACTCCTCTTTTTCCTATCGATATATGGCACACTCAAGAAATACAATGTCTCGAACAAAGGAAGATGCAGAAAAGCCAAAGCGTAAAGAACTATCAGATTATGAAAAGGGTATGATAGTCGGAATGTACATGCGTAGTCCAAAGATGTCAAGTATCGCAAAAGATCTCGACATACCATACACCACCATCAGTTCAACTATCCATCGTTGGAAGACTACCGGAACAGCCACTACTAAGAAAAGGCCAGGGAGACCAGAAACATTGACAGAAAGAAATAAATGCGCTATACAGATTGCCCTGTTGAGAAACCCGGCAATATCTTTGAAAGAACTGACAGAGAATGTTCAAAAGAACGTGTCGGCGCGTATTGGTATAAATGTAGTACGAAAGGCGATCAAAGAGGTGAAGACGAGAATGCTGGCTCTAAAGGGTAAATGTATTCGAATGATCCTGCTACTATGACAGCAAGAATATTATATCAGAAATTTCAGGATAGTTAATAGTGGGTTTGATTATAGAACAACCTTTGGAAGTAGAATTAACGACAGAGAGCCTGCTTGTTGGGAAAAGGGAAGCATGAATCCAAGCCTCATTACACCTTTGACGATTGTTTAAAACCAAAAAAAAAATCTTATTTATGACAGAACTATTAAATAAAAAAGGGGGGGAAAATACAAGATATTCAACAAGACCTTGGTCCATATATCATGGCCCAGCTAAACTCAATGTGAGCTGACAAAAGAATATATATAACTTGCAATAAACTGATTGATACCATAGAGTGGCTTGTACAAAGGGACTGTAGGGAGCACTATTTATTAAATGTACCCACAAGTGTTTGTAATGAAACTTGATTGATGATTTTAAATGTCTGTGCTAGACGTCTCTTTATATAAACGACTATTATACTTTATATTACTACAAGTATGATTATCATTATTATTAATATTAATAAAGTGCTTGGGTACAGTTGGTTTTTAAACTATAGTTTACACTGGTTGCTTTTAGACAATTAGACCCAAAGCTGAAATTCTATATAGAGTGTCGAGAAAGATATACAAGAGTTAATGATGATCTGTGGACATTCGATATATTTGTAGACCTTTGATTCAGAGTCTTGGGGCCAAAGTCCAATGTTACGCATAATGACAATAAGCACATAAAAGAGTGCTCCACAACCAACCTAGGAAATCCTGTGCACCTTTATGAACATGTAATGTCAAAAAGATATTAATCAGTGTCATGACTGACCAGCTTCATATCCACTCAATGACTTGCAGCCACTCAAAAATTCTAAAATTCTGCTGTCGATTAGAATCTTTTGTGGCTATAGATCTTTATATAGGTCCAAGTGAGCCTAGAGGTTGAATATTTCTATTTAAAAATCAAGCCATTTTTTTTAAATTGAGAAAGGGCTGATTGTCTGGTACAACTTCACTATTATAAAACAAGAAAGGCCATATTACTATTTCTTGCTATCAATAAAGGTCTGAAACAAGCCAAAATACAAAATACAATAATCATAAAAAAACTGGCGCACAACCAAGGAGAAGACCAAATAAGGAAAGGGGAATAGTAATTGGACTATTTAAAAGGTAAAGATATGCAGTCAATATTAATACAGAAAACACAATGTGCTTTCACTTGTACCTTTCAAAGAGGCTATAATTGTATAGTGATATTTGATTTCGCAATTTTTCTGCAAAGAATGTAAATTACCTGCCAAAATAAGCAAGTATATTTTTAGTTTTTGCGAAATAACTCTTTTTTTTTATTTTTGGTGTGCAACGTATAAATATAAATATATATATATATATAAATCTTTAAATAAGAGAAAAAAAAGAACAATAAAAGCCAATTGGCTAGTCTGGACATTTATATATCTTGTATTAAATAGATCTTGTAACCTGGCTTATCGCAATCACTTTTTCTCTCTTATACAACTTGCACAAGTCAAATTATCCTTGCTAACCTACAGATATATAATGATGATTATTAGAAGCAAGAATAAAGACGTTTGTATTTCTTTGTGTAAATTTCTTTTATCTTTATTTGGGAATAAAAATCAAGAACAAGAAAGAAGCCAAAGATGATTGGGAATCAATCGGAACAAACCCCATTCCGTCTTTATCTACAGAAGCCTGGACCACTCGTAAGCTATTGGTCAATTAAAGATGATCTTGGCTCCAAGAATATGTAATGTATAAAGATGGAAACTAAAGAATCTTTATATAAACGGCCTCAGGAATAACAATAGAATCATTTACTGTATTGTTGTTTTGTTCTTTAAAATATATACTTGCACCAAAATTAACCTTTTTGTCACTGGTCGTAACTTTTTTTTTATTACTTTTATTTTAAAAGGGCGTATTTTTATGAAAATATACAATAATGAGCCTCAAGTGACCTCTAGACCGCCTGATTGGTCAATTGTTACGTTTTGCTCGTGGTTATGGTCTGGATAGAGTTAAAGAGATATCGACACTTTCTTTTATCAAGGTATAAAGATGTACGTGACACGAATATATGGAACGATATTAAAAAGGGCCTGTAATCACTTGTTTTATAGCTCATGATGTCTATATTTTATGGGCTAGACTTGTCGATAGGCGCAATCGCCGCTTATTATTTTAATATTCAGTACCATGGTAGGAAATGAATTAAAGAATGAGTAGAATCCAATCTTGATTCAGTTCAGTTTAATTTGTTCAAAACATAAAAGTCAATATTCAATTTCACAAAGATTTAAGCAACATTCTTTAGATGCCATTTCATCTAATCACAACACACTTCTTTGCTAATTTTAGACCTCTGTGTTGCAAAATCCAAACTGAACATTCAATTAGAATGTCTTGACATATTTACATAAAACCTAATCAATAAAAGATGAATATCTTGAGCAATTAATTTAAATCTGGAGTTTTAATTTGTTCTTTTTATCGGAGAGTCAGAGAAACTGATTACGGTGATGTAGATCTTGTTGATTCTTTTCTTGGGGGGGAAAGGCGTCTTTGTGGAACATCTTGTACAAATCCAAGATCTTATTGTTGCGAGTGGTCTGATCAAAATTATTCTTGTTGTTTTTATATATATATATATAAATAAATAAATAATGTATTAGGGATTGTGAATGAGATGAATAATGTATATACAAAAGAAGTGATGATAATTATAGGATTGAGAATTGTGTAAGAGTTAGTAATAATAATTATATTTTGTTTGTATTTGGGTTGTGGCGACCTTCATTGCAGTTATGTACAATGCTTGGGACTGAATAAAAGGCGCAATCCGGTTCAAGCTCAGGCAGAAAGCTCAGGTAAAGTGCACAGACGTTCCACAGAAGTGGCAGGAGTCAATGGTCGCTGCTGCATAACTACGGAGCAAGTCATCAAGTCATGTCCAGATACTTCGCAGATCTCGCAGTAGCTCTCCTTATTATCATCATCGTCATCGTCCGAAATCGATCGGTCAAGGTGCTTCGAAACAACCCAGCGTTTGCTACTCATGCGTCGAGTGCCCTTTAGAAACGTAACCTGGACCTTGATATCCTTGAGTTCAGCCTGTAATCGACTCACAAGGCGACGTTCGTTTTCCAAGGCTTCTGCTGTCAATGCCTCCTTGAAGACATTCTTCTCGATAGCGTTCTCAAGCTCATCAATGTCGCGCTGCAACACATGGATCTCATGCTGCTTGTCTCGAATCTCCTTTGCATGTTCTTCTCCGAGTTTCTCTAGTTCCAAAAGTGCCTTTTGGAGTCTCCATTCTGTCTCTGTGTCGAGCTCAGAATCTTCTTCAATAAGTTTCAGTCCATTCTTTTGAAGCCTAGAGATTGCAGACACAAAGCAATGGCAATTTGTCCTTTTTCTTGGTTCATCTAGTCGTCTGTTTTCGTTTGAAAGATTGTTGAGGATTTCGGCTTGCAAGAGCCAGCGAGTTTTAGATATATCTGTTTCATGTGGCGTGTTATTGTTATTGGTGTCATTTATATCGTGACACTGTTGATTTCTAGTCGCAATAGTCTTCCATTCTTCGACTTCTTTTCGTAGACGGGCAAGTTCTGATAGTTGTTTCTGATCTTTTTGGTGGGCCTCTTCCCATTTGAACCGAATGGCCTCAAGTGCTGTTCTGGCCTCAATAGTTTCCTTTTCGGCTTGTACCTGGGCAATTTTGGCAGCTTGTGCTTCTGCAAGTATTTGGGCATGGCGTTCATTTGCTTGTGTTATGTGTCCTACCAATTCAGCCTTTTCCTGCTCTAATACGGCATTTTGTTGCCGCCCAGATGCCAATATGTCTTCTTTTTCTTCCGAAATAGCCCCAAGTTCGGCCAGGGTAGCCTCGTAGACTTCTATGGCATCCAGACCTGCCTTTCGCAGTTCTTCTCGCTCTTTTTCAAGACGAGAGACCTTTTGCTGCTCTGTCTTTACAGTATTGGCAAGAGCAGCATTGGTCTGCTGCTGGGTCTTTAGAGAGTTTTCATAGTGCTCCAGACTCTCCCGGCCAGAGTTGCGTAACTCGATGATTGTGTTCTCCATGCTTTGCATGCGTTTCTGCGACAATTCAGTGAGCGCGGCTTGGTTAGTGAGGTCGTGGCGAAGAATTGTACAGGACGCACAAGTGTCTGCCCAGGTCTGAGCCGGGATTTTTGCCTTTTCGGACGAGACCACGTTTTTTAGGGTTGCAAGCGACCGAGAAGGACGCAGACGCACGGTATTGGGTGTTTGGCTAACCCCGAGCGAATCTATTGCACCTTCCCGGTGCTGCCGAGGAGACTCTTTAGAGAGATCAAGGTCAGGGGCAGAAAATGCTCTCGGTTTGGACTGTTTGACGGTTAATGTGTTCCGGTTTGAAGGTTGGACTGGGCTAGGAGCAGGTGATGGAAGGTCTTGGGGACCCAGTTTGGGTTGTGGTGGTATTTTTGGTGAATGTGGAGTCGTCCGTTTTTCTTGTTCATGAAATGGTTGTCGTTTCCGGAGGGGGGTATGTGTAGTAGGACTAGGCTGGTGGGCAGATTTGGAGGAGGCATATGAGGAATAGGAGGAAGATGAAGACGAGGCAAGTGTTGGTTGAGGAGGTGAGGCAGCAATAGGTGCTTTATGTGCATAGACTGATTTCGGGAGTGGTGGTGGAGACAATGGACTGTCGTGCACGGGCGACATTTTCGAAGCAAGGACAAAGATGCCTGTGTTTGGTGGACAGGTAAAGTATCGAGTGCTAAAAGATGGTCAATAAGGCTCCAAAATCAAAGATCAACTTTCTACATACCCGTTTACTGATCCATCATTTTTGCCTGTCCCATCAACATCGAGCTGGATGCCCGCCCAAAGACCAACCTTAAAATGGGTCGTGCCTTGGAATTTAAGAGTGCCTACGATCCCAGCAGACTCTACTGCGACTCTGCTGCCGACTTTGATGAGAAGTGGGTTTTTTGTGAGCCAGAATGGTTGGCGGGCGGCTAGTTTGCCGCTTGGTGGAGGGGTTGTGAGAGAGGTGCGAGTGGACTGGGTTGAGAATGGTGAAGTTGGATCGTCTATTGAAGAGTTTGATGCACGCGATCGAGATTGTGTTTGAGATGGTCGAGGGAATGAGGGAGAGATGCGCATTGGTCTTCGTTGTGGATCATAGACGTCTTTACGGGGCTGCTTAGGAGACCCAGTTGAAGGTGGTGGATACATACGAACAGTTTGTAGAGAAGAGGGAAGCCTCACACGAGCGAGGAGGAAACATCTTGAAGACAGAGGCTCCTGTCATGCGATGATACCGAATTGGTGCTACAGTCATGAATGGAGTTCCAACTCGAGCATAGAACAAAGCGTTGTCAGGGACACACACAATTATATATATATTATATATATATATATATATAAATTATTTAAAAATTTATATTATATTATTATTATTGCTTCACCCCCCATATATCTATTTTCCTAAAAAAGATAAAGACAGTCTCCACAAGTGACTTTAAATAAAAAATAAATAAATAAGTAAATAAAAAAAAAGGAAAAACTCCTGAACGATTTATATCTTCATATTTAGATGAGTGTTATTCTTGGATGTGCAGTGGCCAATGAGCGGACACCCAAGGGAGGATGTCACGAAGCAAACGATTAACCAATCACAGCCATTGGTTGTTTTATAATACACGTGTACTGGATAGCAAAATATCTTTAGCTGGGCCCCTCTTTCTTTTTCTTGCTCTCTTTACTCCACTTTGGCCAGTTTCTTCTTTTTACCATTCTGCTTTCGTATGTTATAACCATCTCCAAAGTCATCTCTACTTCATCTATCCCGCCCTTCTCTTTTACCATACTTTCTCCTATCTGCCATATTTGCCCTCCTCCTCTACTATATAAAGCCCTCGTTCTCTTTTGTTTTCTTCTATATACATATATACATATACATTTATATTTATATTTATATATATATAAACACATTCACCCACTATACATATATTACTATATTTCTAAAGATGACCACTCGAACTGTTACCATTCGTTCAAAGTCAGGTTCAAACCCTTGCACAACCTCAAGCAACCTGCCCATCACCGCTCTCCCGTCACTTTCCAAACCCACCAAGAAGGCATCCGGCAAACCAAAGCCACAACAGCCACGAGCAGCAGGCCCACCCAATGGCAAGAAGCCCAAGTCCAGCACCAAACCTCAATCGTCTCTAAAGGCTGCTGTGAGCGGACATCCTATCCAAGCACCCCCGCAAAGACCCTCCTCTTCTGCCCCAGCCACTCCCCAGCAGCGCCGCACGGTTATGCCTGTCAAGGTGCGCCGGATGGAGCGTCGCAAGGATATTGTGTCCATGACCGATGCCCTCCAGAGTGCACAGGTGGATCTGCTTAGCACCAGCCCTCCCACGTCATCAGCCGAGTCCGAGGACTCTGACGCACAAAACAAGCGAAAGCCTCAGAGACGTCAACATGCCAACCGTCGCTCTACCCAGCAGCCACCTGCCCCATCCGCCTTCCCTCCTCTTCAGAAGAAGTCTGCCAACCTGCGCTCTCGCCGTAGGTCCAGCAGTGCTGTTGATGTGCGCAGTCAAGTGTATGCCGGTCCTACCTTTAGCAATGCACCTGCCCCAAGTGCCCTTCCTATTCCTGCCTTTACGTCTCCCGAACCCGCCCGCCATCGCACTGTCTCACTTAATCTCCACCTTCAACCAGAAGAAGAAGACATCTTTATCATGGATCCTTTGCCTCATCTCCAGCAACAGTCCATTGAACTCATGAACCTCCTCACACCTACTCTCCCCCGTCATCCCTTCCCGGCCAAACTCAGGACTTCCCATGACTTCAACAACGATCAAATGCTCTCCGAGATCCAGCGTGGCCTTCGTTCGATGCTAAAGATCGAAGCCTAAACTTCATTACCGTACTTTATACTGCATCTTGTTTATTCACTTTTTTTTATCATTCTTCGCATTCGCATTCTCCTCACTTGACTTTCTTGCTTTTGCTTTTCACAAATCTCTCGAGCCATATTTTCCCCTTTTCTACCCCCCCTTTTACTCTCTACTCTCTACTCTCTTCTACTCACTCACACACACTCTTCTACTCTCTCTCTATCCCCCGCTTTTTGTTTACCCTCCCCCTCCTCTTCCGTCTCTTGTATATTTACATCCCTTTGGCTTTATTTTTCTTGTGTTTGCAAAGCATTGCGCTTATAGTTCTTTGTATTTTTTTCTTTCTTGTCGGGTGTGAGAATGGCTTTTTTTTCGGTGAATACACAAAGTGTATTATTTTGCTTCTGTTTTATTATTTTTTATTGTTGAGACTGCCGCTAGCGACAGGCTAGAGAGTTGGATAATAAAACTGCTTGCAATACAAATATATATATATCACACATGCGCTCTAATGTAAATGTGTGGGTATATATTTAACATATATACATATAAAAAGACAGACTTAAATTTCCAAATGACTGTAAATAGGATTTTATTTTTAATGGAATTCGTATATGAATTCAACAATCGTCATTCCACAATCAACACAGTTTGAACCGACGCCCAGAAATAACAACTCAATGTGGTAACAATGAGTAAAGACCAATAATATAGCTACAGTATTCTGGGCAGCAATCAGCCCATTATGATTGTAAAACAAGACTGACCAATTCTGCCTTTTTAGCTTCCTTCTTGGGATATCCCACTTCATTGTTGCTCACCCATGTGGTGTGCCACGCACAAGTCTCGTCCTACCCCACAGCCATTCTGTATCTTTATCTATCACAATAAAGGTCTTTGTGGAAAGAAAGATAAAAAAAGGCCAATTGCTATTATAATTGACGAAAAACAAAAAACAACAACATCATACTGGTCCACTATATCTATCACCTTTGCATATGTCTCGGTTTGTGTAATGATTTATTTGGTAATGAAATGTAAATGCAGAACAGTCACACCGGGCCTTGGTCTATGCCGGCAGAAGACCAGTTCCGGCAGATAAGCCTTGGCCGACTGAACTTATTATGGATCAGATAGGGCACACCATTCGTTCCTCCTCTTTTCGTAACCATGGCAGCCCAAATCTCCAAGAAGAGAAAGGTAAGCAATGATCGAAAGAGCATAAAGAGATTGGATGCAGAAAAGGGATCCATCATCCTGGATGGATC
The DNA here is from genome assembly GCA_022702545.1 of Phycomyces nitens. Taxonomy (NCBI): domain Eukaryota; kingdom Fungi; phylum Mucoromycota; class Mucoromycetes; order Mucorales; family Phycomycetaceae; genus Phycomyces; species Phycomyces nitens. The sequence goes on from JAHRBC010000001.1 coordinate 3,046,271, forward strand.
ATCCAGTACGCCATCGAAATCCACAATATCCTACCCGATAGCTCCAGACACACCTCAGACACACACACACACGCATACATATATATATGTATAGACGAATAATTGAACAAGAAGCTCACATTTACTTTTTCATAATCACCATTACGATCCTACCTTGCCATGTCCTAGTTCGTAAGTACACCTATCAAATAAATGAAACAATGTATAATGAGTCTAACTTTTAATCTTAAAGGTCGCTGACGGTGTCTTTTACGCTGAACTCAACGAGTACTTCACCCGTGAATTGGCTGAGGATGGCTATGCCGGTGTCGAGGTCCGTGTCACCCCCGCCCGCACTGAGTAAGTAATGAGTTGAGAACAATGGGCAATTGTGCTGATGAATGTCGTAGGATCATCATCCGTGCCACCCACACCCAGAACGTTCTCGGTGAGAAGGGTCGTCGCATCCGTGAGTTGACCTTCCTCGTCCAGAAGCGTTTCAAGTTTGCTGAGAACGCTGTCGAGCTCTACGCCGAGCGTGTCCAGAACCGCGGTCTCTGCGCCATTGCCCAGTGTGAGTCTGTCAAGTACAAGCTCCTCAACGGTCTTGCTGTCCGTCGTGCCTGTTACGGTGTCGTCCGCTTCGTCATGGAGTCTGGCGCCAAGGGTTGCGAGGTTGTCGTCTCCGGCAAGCTCCGTGCTGCCCGTGCCAAGGCCATGAAGTTCAGCGATGGTTTCATGATCCACTCTGGTCAGCCCGCTCGCGAGTTCATCACCACTGCCGTTCGTCACGTCATGTTGCGTCAGGGTGTCCTCGGTATCAAGGTCAAGATCATGTTGGATAGCGACCCCACCGGCCGCAACGGTCCCAAGAACACTCTTCCCGATATCGTCACCATCCTTGAGCCCAAGGAGGAGAAGGATGTCGAGGAGCCCATGGCCCAGGACTTTGCTCCCGCCCCTGCTGCTCCCGCTGTCGAGGCTCCTGCTGTTGAGGCCAACTAAATTGCACCTGCTCCTCAGCACTTGCTTTATAGTTCTTAATCAATAATAAAAAATAATAATCCATACAAAAACTAATGTTAATTATTGCTATTGTTACCATTATTTATTTATTTATTTCATACGAGAGCAAGCGCAAGGTTCTTTAATGTGGTCTTGCTTGAGGTGTTTTGGCTAAATAGATGGCTTAAAAGGGGTCTGGTTGGAGTGGCCAATTTATCAGAAATGATCTTTTCCATTTCATCAGACTTGGCCTTTGCTTTAACCAAAATCTGTTTTGGCAGACCAGCAAGTCTGGCTGTATTGAGCCTACAAAAGAGAGAGTCAGTTGGAGAAATCGATTAAATTGTCTTACCCATAGCTCTTTTTGGAGACGCCTTGGACGAGCTTGTACAAGAATACAACACTAGGGATACCTATACAATATATTAATTAATTAAATCCAACTTTAATCATACCTTACCATTCACATCCTCTTCAACAAAGCTCATATGGCCCGTGGTGGTCGATTGAGGGTACTCCTGGACCAATTCAGCCAAGGAAGGATAATGGGTTACAAACAAAGTAATGGATTGAATCTAATAAACAATAGGATTCCCCTTTAAAAAAACGCCAAACCTTCCCCTAATACGTTTTCATTAACCGAACCTTTGTAATAAAGCGGTGAAGAACAGCATAGGCAATGGCCATGCCGTCGTATGTGCTTGTTCCACGTCCCAATTCATCCAAAATCACCAGGGATCTGCATGTTGCACGCTTCATGATTTCTGCTGTCTCGTTTAGCTCAACCATAAATGTACTTTCGCCTGAAAATGTGTTATCCATTGCACCCATTCTGCAACAAAACACAAACAGTTAGATTGTATGCATTCCATTGGGAATAAGAAACAAGGCACCTGCAATAGCACGCCAAAGAAGCCTACCTCGTGTACACAGCATCCAGAATTCCCAGTTCAGCAGACTCAGCTGGGACGTATGAGCCAATTTGGCCCATGATGGAAATCAAGGCAACTTGTCTGATATAAGAACTCTTGCCTAGGACACGGTGGTCAGAATACGTATGGTATCGATTGTTGTTTACCTCCCATATTCGGCCCAGTCAATATCATGGTTTTGTAGCCATCAGTCTATAGCAATTCATGTAAATCCAAGCCAATCTCTTTCTGCAGACTCACGTCAAAATTGATATCATTTGGAATATAGTCCGTGTCTGTAAATTGCTCTACCATCGGGTGCCTTGCGTTTTTTACTTTGAGTCCAATGCTATTAGACAGCACTGGTCTCACGTAGTCTGGTGTCAATGCCACATTAGCCAGGGATAATAGGCAATCGAGTTTAGCCAGACTCTGGACTACGTCTCGGAAGTCTTGGTATCGATCAGACACGGTTCTAAATAAAAGGGCGCCCTTTTTTTTAGTACAAAGTATGGTTTAATTGATATCCCACACCTCATGAACTCCTGATAGGCGCTCTGGGCAGCATTATCCAGCAAGGCCCTTTCTATCTCCAATTCTTTTAGCTTGGCACTAATAAATTTAGTGTGGAATCGAGAAACAGCCTTTGTGGCGCTCATCTTGACCCAATCGAGAGGAATCTGGCCGGACAGACTGTTTTTGACTTCCAACAGATACTATTCATCCATTAGACACATTTGTAATTATTATTATTATTACTTATTACTATAATTTTACCTCTACTCCAGAAACATGTGTATACTTCAAGCTTGGAATCTTGACAGCAACCTTGACTTGTTCTAGATGACCTTCCAATTGGGATTGAATTGCTGCTATAGCCTAATGTACGATATCAGTCTAGCACAATCTCTCCACAACAGGAAGAAAAAAAAAGGTCTTTTACTGAAACCACAAACCTGTTTATGCATAGGGATGTCAGGCCATTGAGTCTCAAATACAAACAAATTATGCTTGCAATCCTTTTTTCCAATCGAGTCTCTGTTTAGACAGTCTTTTAAGCTCTGAGCACATTGCGCTTTAGGCAGAGTAGCGATGATTTCTGTCAGTACTTTAGAGTTGAATCTATATATCTGAGGGCTGAGGGCATGTGCAATTACAACCAGGGCCTCCAGGGTTTCAAATAATTCCTTTGGGGTCGACTTGAGCAAAATACAAACCGGTCAATACAGAAATAAACCGAGATTGATAAAGAGATTCTTACACGTCCATACTGAATCCGGCAAAGATCTCTTTCGATATCTGGTATGTGTCTCAAGAAATTCAATATGTCTTTTTTGAGATACTCGTCCGTCTCTGTCAACTCTTCAATAGCATCTGCACGCAACTTGAGACGTCTAAAGAAAATTCAATATATATGGTAAGATAGCAAGATATCCATGCATAATCACTATCCAAAACTCACTCAATATTGACCAAAGGTCTTCCAACCCATTTTTTCAGTAGGCGTTTTCCGAAAGGAGAGGCTGTCTTGTCCAGAATTCTCAAGAGAGATCCCTTGGGTGAATAGTCGATCGAATTACGAAAAATCTCTAGATTGGTTATAGTATTTCCATTCAAAACCATATAGCCACGCGCCGAGAAGTTTGTGAAATGGTCGAGTGACCTGATTGACTCGTCAAGGTCAAACTGTCTCAAGTATTGAATCGTCAGAGCCAGTGCTTTGCTATATAATAAACACAATACATTGATTTTAGGCATTCTAAAGGTTACAGATAATGCATAGTTACATTGCAACCGTAGGTAGTTCCAGAACATCCGAATACGATGAGCCTATCAGACTATTAAAATCCGTTTTATCAAAATATCTCAACCAACCATCTTTTTTATTGATTTCTTGGTCCAAGGGACCATAGAAGCCAGATACATATGTCAGTGCTGCATTGAACTCTGTCACCAATTGCTCTCTTTCTGGCAGTCTTTCTATGCGGACACACTCCTTTGGTGAAGTTGTCCTATGGTCTGGTTAGTAATTGCCTTGAAAAAAAAAAGCACTTTAACACTTACTTTGGAGATGTAACAAGGCCAATGATCTTCTCTGTTGGGTCACTCAGTTTGAAAGGCAGTAAGAGTTCACAGGGTTCAATGTGCAACATGCGTGTCTCTAGTTCACTTCGCATAAACCCATCTTCAAACACATCGTAGATAACATCACCTGTAGAGGGGCTAACAGCCTAAGATAAAACACCATCCAATTATGGGTTAGCAATCTGTGGAATCAGTTTGTGAAAAACAACTTGCCACAATTGCCATTGTTACACGTTCGAAATTCTTATTCTTGCCACGATTCTCTTCTATGATTGTCATTAGGTAGTTTGAAGAGGAAAACCCAGTCTGGTTTTCACCCTCGTCTGTGCCAAATCCGTCCAGTATTGTGCTCTTTGTAAAGATATTCTTCAACTTGCGCTTAAAGGGTGCAGACTTATTGGGTCCGACCGATTTTAATGCGGCTGTCTCTTCCTGGTCTACGATCCCGACCTTGTAACCTGCGTCCACAAGTCTATAAGAAAATACCAATATTAAGAATTGACCATAATGATGACTTGACAATACCGATGAAGATGCACTTGGAGTCGATGGGAAGGAATAGAGGCCATGGTAGAATTGTGATCAAACCATTGTGCGATATGCAAGATACGAGAGGCAATCTATGATAGATTTACGCGATAATCAAGACATGGTATAGGTCCAAATGGCTATTATTTGTGTTTTACCTCTGCATCTTCATTAAAGAACCTATATCTGTATCCAACCTCAACTGCAATCAGAACACCAGGGTTCTCCCTTTTCAGTTCCATCACTTGGGATTCCAGAGGTGTCAATTTGACAGAATCTTTTGATTTAGTATCTTTTGATTTCTTGAGGCTCGTATTGCTGGATTGCTTCGAGGCTATCGTATTCTCAGGACTCGTGTTTCTTGGTTCTTCATTGTCGTCATCCACAGGTTCCTTTTTCTTTTCCAGCATTGTTTTCTTGTGGCTAGAGACTTCTGGTTCTTTTCGCTTTCGCTTTGAAAGCGTAGCATTAGGCTTGTCACAAGGGGTTGATACAGCCTGGCTAGAAGCTGTTTGACTTGGTGTATCTAATGTGAATGGCTGATTCGACTGAGAAGAATCTTGGGGTGATTGCAAATGATCATCTTTTGGTCTCGGCTGTAAAATAGGTGCTGATTCTAAAACGAAACAAATAGATTAGCCTACTTTATTGTTCAGGCCATTCATGTTTGGAATCTTTGTTTTTGTTTTTTTTTTAAAAAAAAAACTACTGAAAACTGTACCCAAAGTATCATTTTTTGGTCTTCGACCTTTGGTTAAGAAAGCTGTAAGAGTTGTTTGTTGCTTTTGACTCATACTGTCATGTGTTAATGAAGTACTGACAGCTCAAGCAAATCTTTAAGTAGCCATTACAAACAGTCACTTTATGCTGTTGTCTGAAAGTATAGACTGTCCCTAAAGATTCTTTTCTCTCTCTCTTGATATATATATATATAAAAAGGTCGTGTTTATGTGATTGGGCCCCTGAGAGGATTTAACAAAATGTATTAATCACATCTTGCTATAGACTAGAGTATATTATTACTTTTGCAAGCTGGCTTGGACCATAGAGTGATAAAAAAACCAATTGACAAGCTAAATATCCAGACAATTTTTGTAATCCTACTTGTCAAAAGTCGTCCCTTTTTTTATTACATTTGTTTTATTCTTCAAAATAGCATTACATAAATGAAAAATGTGCTTTCTAATAATATCGTTTTAATAATAAAGCGATTATAATACAAGACGCAAAAAATAATAATAACAAGATGAAGAAAAAAGTGTGTGATATGGATAGCAAGGTATTATTTATATGCTTTTGACGACTTTTTAATATCAAGAATATCAGGGATCTATTTAGATGGGTACTCTACACAAGGATAACATTACATGATCTACTAAGAAGGAATCATAGATGGGATACCGTATTGCTGGATACAAGCAATTGCACCCACGATACAGACAATTAATATCGAGTGAAATATTGTTCTTCGAAGAGCCAATCCTTCTTTGCCTTGTAGGTTAATTGTTGATGCTATTGTCGACATGTTTTGAGGTGAGACCATTTTTGATGCAATGGCCCCGCTTGAGTTTGTAGCAGCCATCAAAACTGCCGAGAGTCCAATCTCACGCGCAGTAACGACTTGTAGGTTTCCAAACAAAGAGTTGGCAGACGTGTCACTTCCTGATAAAAAGCAGGCTACCCACCCTAGCCAAGCCGAGAGAAATGGAAAGGCTGGCCCAACAGAAGAGAGTGTCAAGCCAATGGTATAGACTATACCTATTGTTATCATATTATTTAGATAACTCCCGAGAAATAACTTTTTTAGAGACTGAATACTTGCCAGAATAGTTGTATAGATAAGCAAAGCCCATGATGAAAGATACCGTAATTATTGGGCGGTAGAGTTGGATAAACGTATCCTTGAATGCTTCACAAAATATAATAGGATCTGATCCATTCCCTAATGCGACGCCACAAAAGATAATTGCAGATAGAAAGATAGCCGTGCCAGTACCCAATGGTTGGAAAACCCACACAGCATCGTAATTCTTACTGTAAAGTGTCAGATAGACCTATAAATTTTGGGTATTATTATCATTAAAGAAACATCTGTAATATATATATATATATATATATATTTATGTGTACTTTTTGATGAAGACCTGGCCATTTAACATCAACTTGCCCTACTTTGGATGCATTGGAAAATGTCCAGCTTCGAATAGAGTCAACTAAAATGTCCCAATGGTTTTCTTTAAAACACTTACATGATCACAACAACCACAATAATCGTCCAAGGACTCCAAGCCAAGAACATTTGGGTTCGACTGAGTGCTTCTGAATCAGGTGGGTTGAATCCTTTTTCAAGATTTGGATCAGGTAGTGTTGGCATGTATTTTTTGCACTGATTAGAGTTTTCAGTATCCTTGTCGTTTTCTTCAGGATCGGTTGTTGGCATGGCTATAATGGCATAATACTCTGATCTGTATGGGGGTTTCCACACTTGGACAAACCCGACCAAACACCCCAGAGAAACCAGACCCGCTATCAAGTCAGGCAATTCTGGCCCCACGAGATTAGAAAACACGGCCTTTTTTTTAAAATCGATTATAAGAATTGACGGTATTGAGTTAAAATTGGTTCCTAGTTACCTGCGTACCAGAAAAAGAGAGACCAGCAACTAGTGCCATTGGCCAGCACTCAATTATACCAGCCTGTAGACCTAGAAAGATGTGCAATGGATTAGACGAGACATAATAAAAACAGGGACTATGATTTACCTGCATAAAGTCCAAGTACGTATAGAGGAAGAAACAGGCTAAGGAATGGAAGCTGTCGACCTACCATGGCAGACAGTTGCATCGCAGGAAGTCCAGTAATTGTAGCCAAGGTAGTAATTGGAGTACCAAGAGCACCAAATGCTACTGGAGTTGTGTCAAATATCAAGGTGTAGACTAATGCATCCATAGGATCAAAGCTAACGATTTCAATAGTCAGTAACAAGACGTTGATATATCTCAATGTAACATAGTATATAGTTTTTACCCCAAAGATACCATTAATGGAGAGCATATGGCACCAGGAACACCAAACCCTGCAACACCTTTTTACATAACAAAAAGATATTAATTGCCATAATCACCTTGGAATAATAAAGCGAGTCTATTTACCTTCCAATAATGCTCCAAAACAGTACCCAACTATGACCAAAATAACACGCTTATCGGGTGGAGTATAAACTAGTATCCAGCGGCGAAACATATCGAATATCCCGGAACGCACAGATGTATTGTACAGGAACATTGAACTTATGACAATCCACATGATCGGCCAGTTCGCAAATACAATCCCGTTCCCTATCGCTGAAAAGGCTTGATGTGCTGGCATTCTCCACCCAAAGATGGCGATAAAAATACTAGAGATACACACAGGTAAGCATACCATAAGAAAGGTTGGGCTTATAGGACTTGCCATGTCACCAACCCAGCTAATGAGGCTATATGGGCCGGTATACGACATACGCCAAGAAGAATGAAAACAAGCAACAGAGGTATCAGCCCAACAAAAAAGGATGCAATTAAACTGTCACCAATAGGTGTCAATGGTTGAACAAAGGCACTGGTTGCATAAGCAGAAGCCGGTATGGTGGGAATATTCACCATAAAAGATTGTATCTATTTAAATATAGATATATGTATATATATATATATATACGTATAAATGTATTGGTGAATGTACGTAGAGACCTAGTAGAGTGGCCGAATTATAAAAGATAAAAAGCTAAAAGAGTACAAGATGAATGGTGAAAACAATGTTTTTATATCTGTATTTTACATTCAAACCACGGAGAATTTTAGATGCTCTTATTATTGAAAGAATGCAAGATGGCACACAGCCGATTTCTATTTACAAATATAACAAGGGTTTTCTTTCTGTACATAAAAAGGGGCGAATTCATAGGTAAGGGTATGGCATATACGCATATATACTATATATTCCCTACTTTGCTACTGCATCTAACAGAAACTACTTCTCGAAGCATAATAGACCATTATTTAACGAGACTATTTACTTTTATTGCTTGAGTATCCATAGTGGTCACGCACATATAAAACAGCTTAGATCGACAAAGGAAATCTATCAATTCCACCTTAATCACCAAGGCCTTTGGCTGCCTAATAAAATAAGTGAATATACCTTCCAAGTATTACGATGCAGGAACACACAAACATGACATAAACAAGAAAAAAAGTATTCTTCTTAGAAAAAAGATCTCTTGTCCAAGACGAAAATAAAAATAAAAAAAGGGGAGATGCTATATAAGCCGTTTTAAAATATATGCCAAGAATATCAGACAATTCAATTGTAGAGAAGCACATATTTGACTTTCTGAGACGGTCAGTTTATCTTTTTAACAACAACAAAAACCTTGTATTCTAGTAGGGATGTTTATAACAAGGTTTATGGTGCATTTATAGACTCGAAATAGCAGTAAACTGAAATATATTGACGATTTCTCAATATTCATACCTGCATCAAATATACAGACTTCTCTATTTTCTCACATAGGCTCATGAAGTTGCGCACGGCTTTTCTATTAAAATAAAATAAAAAGTCTAAAACCAATATATAAATATATAATATTTCAATTTAGCTCTTGAAGCCTGACATGTTATTTTAAGAGATGGTGCATCCAGAGGTAATTCTATATACTTTCAAGGAGATATGTTTGGGTTTAATTTTGGACTATATTATTCTTTTAAGGAATCAAGGCTAATTTTGGTCATTATTTTCTGATGATTTCCAAATAAAAATAATAATTCATGATATCCCAAGAGGTAGATTTGCCAATAAATTCTGTGCCTATTATTCGAGAGTATTTGATAAAGTTGTATCAAACGAGTGTCGGTTTCTGCTCCAATTACGCTTTGTTTTTTTTTTTTTTAAAAAAAAAGAAAACGTGGAATATACATTACTGCCTTTAATCATAGTTTAAGCTCTTATTTATTATACAAACCAACTTGCACCTTTAGCTATATTATGTCTTGGACTCTTGGTGTGTTAAGGAGATCAATATTGTGTGCATGAGTGTATGCATGTCTGAGTATTATACTTTTGATCGAATACGTTGCACAAGTATTTGATCTGGGCTTTTGAATGTACATGTATATGTGGTGTGTCAATCGATTAGGGGATATTAGAATGGTTATATATTTTTTCTGGGTATTGACAATGTATAATTATCCTGAAAAGATATCATGGTTAGTCTTGGCACATTAATAATATTCTTGATCAAGAAATACAAGAAATTATAGGCGGCTTTGTAGAATTAAAAGACATGGAAAAATGTACAAGACGTCAATTCTACCTGTCAAACAGACCTAAAAAGGACAATAAAAATGCTACAAGACATATTTGGATCAGAAACCAAGAGCTAAAGTATATATTACTATCCAACATTTAATTGACCCAATATTCTGCTTATATGTATAAAGGGTGATTTACTCTCTAGTTAAATAAAAGAGTTTGGTAAATGGTGCATAATTCAAAGTATAAAAGAGTTGGGTGGCTTATCATTTCCAAGGCTACATTATTTTTTTAAAAAAAAGCTGTCCTCTTGCCATTTTTTCACTTCCTTTCTGTCCACCATCCAACATCCATCACCATGTATCTTATGTACTACTTGAACACCGAGGGTGAGCGTGTCTACACTCTCAAGGTAAGAACAGATCTCGGGATATATAGAAGATGCCAAAAAATATTTTTATTTATTATTATTATTGCGTATGAGTAGAAGACCGACCCCACTGGTCATCCCACCAAGTCTGCTCATCCTGCCAGATTCTCTCCTGACGACAAGTTCTCCCGTCAGCGCATTACTATCAAGAAGAGATACAACATCCTCTTGACCCAGTTGCCTGCTCGTGCCCTTTAAGAAAGCAATAACCAAAAAAAAAAGGAAGAAAGGAAGAAAAAAAGAGAAAGAGAGAAAGAGAGAAAACCAGGTTCATTCTTGCGCCTACTTGTAATAAAGAGCTGAAGAGAGTGTCGAATTGTATCATATTCACTGGATTGATTTGGAGGTGGTACTTGGTCAAGAATATTATTGTAAACACATTTGAAAGGTGTGTATTAGTATGGTATGGGGGAATCGATTGAGCGATATAATGAACGAATGGGCTACTTGAGCATTCAACAAATATATCTCTACTCGTTATTCATCAGCCACTTTGACTTGGATACCAGCCTTTATATATACACATGTATATATGTCTTTGCATGAAATACGTTTTGTCATGGCGTTTATTATTATATATTCAAAGTTATTCGTTAATTTAGCCAATTGGTTTCGCAGAAATCTAATAATGTCTTTGGACCTCTGGCTGCCTTGAGACGTGAAACCTTGTGCAAATATTATGGCACTTTATGGCTATATTTATATGATTTTGAGTGTATGCTGTTGTAGCTGACAGGACAAGTCTGCCGGCCACTTTATTAAATTCTTTTTGACTGACAGAATTCACAAATATCTAAAATAAAATATATTCAGAGGGCAATAATTAGTGAAAATACAGTATTCTAGTGTGACTGACATGATCTCGCTTTCCTATATTTTTGTAAATGAAATCCTAGACTCAATAAAAACAATTGGACTTCTTTTCTCATATCAAAACAAACAACTCTATTGTCATGGTTCGCCCCGATCGTCGTGCTGAAAACACTCAACTGCGTGCATTTGCAGCATCACAAAACATCCTCGACAAAGCGGATGGATCGGCCAAATTTGATTTTGGTAATCTAATGCGATCCTGACCACAGACACTTTCTTGATATATTTTCTAATGAGACAGTATAGGCAACACTTCAGTGCTCGTGTCAGTTGTAGGTCCAGTAGAAGTTCAGATACGTGACGAGAAGCTCGACGAAGCCACAGTAGAAGTAGTAGTCAGACCTTCGGTTGGATACCCTACCACAAAAGAAAAGTTGATGGAATCTATGCTTCAATCTGCATTTGAGCCTGTAATTATGGGTGGAATTATGCCTCGTACATTGTTGCAGATCGTCGTTCAGATCGTCAAGGACGATGGAGCGGTAATATCATATACGTTCAATACCTTGAAGATTTGTCGATATTGACAATAGGCTGGGAATATATTCTACTTTAGGTACTTGCAGCAGCTGTAAATGCTGTTACATTGGGATTGTTGGATGCAGGCATTCCAATGAAGTACATGGCATCCGCTCTGACATGTATGATCCACAAGGACAGTCATGAGCTGGTTTTGGACCCCACTGCAGAAGAATTGGAAGTAAGTACACTTGTTTTTGTTTTTCTGTATTTGAGGTACTGATTAATGTCTTTTTGGATAGAATGCTTCTTCTGTTCACACATTTGCATTTGACAACCTTCACCATACTCCTCACGTACTGCTATCAGACTCAACTGGCCGATTCAGTGAAGAAGAAGTATGTCTATAGTGCAACATTGATTTGTTTTAATCGTTATTATATAGTATTTTACTAGTCATGATACGTGCTTTGAAGCCGTAGACAAGGTACAGGGATTCTTGCGAGCAGCCGTAATTAGCAAAAAGGAGAAAGAGCAACAGCAGATAGTTGGTCAATAAAGGATGATGTTTTGAAATTTGGGATCGGTATTAAAGTGCCATGGCCTATCCCTAAGCATATTAGATTTGAGAGTACATACATACAGAAAAGATGTGATGGTTATATACATAAAAAGCAAAGTGAGATTGCATGTTTTAAAAAAAAGAGGCCAATTAAAAAAGATATCTCTTAAATAGCCTTTTTGACTTTTGGGGTGCGTCCTCTAGGCTTCTTTACAGGCGGAACAGATACTTCTTGAATTCTATAGCAGAGTATTTAGACATTTTAAAACAATCAAATAAAATGACGACTTACTTTGCAAACGACCTCTTCAATTCTCTGTCTCTTTCAAGTCGCTCTCCCCAGTAGGCCTCAAACGCATCATCCTAACCCAACCCAGATGTTTAGTATATATGATCTAAACCCTTCTTTACTTGATTACCTTCCACGGGGCTTCAGACTTGGCACCAGTACTACCAGTGTCATTCCTCTTGGGATCTTCTTTTGATTTACTCTGTTCAATAACAAACTCACTGTTTTTTAACCTGTCCTGCCAGTACTTGACATTATCCCAGAAAATTTCGTTTTTGGGGTTAAACACAAAAGAATTCAAACTGGTTTTTGTGCATGTTGTCGAATAGACTTTTGCTTCACTTAGAGAAGGTTCATCTTTCCAGCCATCTTTTGTTAGGTAGCTTTTATCACATATTGGCAACAGTGCAGATAGTTCCTCTCGGTCTTCTGCTGTGAGTCCTTCAATCGTGGATATATCAATCAAAGACTATAGAAAACAATGAGTGCCATTACAAGAATGAATAGATAAGCTGCATAAATAAACCTTTAGATCTGCATTTCCTAATTCACTGTTGGGATCGTGCATGAGTACATCAAGGGACCATTTCTTTGCTCGGGGTTTCTTTGCTATAGTCTTTACAGTAGTGATCTTTGGTGCCTTTGGCTTTGGTGGGTTCTTTGGAGCCTTTGGTTTTGGGGGTGCCTTAATCTTTTGAAGTCTTGGCTTTGGGGGCACCTTTAGTTTTGGTGATTTTTTTGTATTTGAAACGTTGAGTGTATTCTCAGAGACTTGTTCAGGTGTATAATTGGGTGTAATATCAGCATCCATTCCAACAGGAGCCTCGGCAGAAACTCCAGTGGGTATTTCAGTATTAATTATAGCAGGAATTTCAACAGCAAGTTCAGCAGACATCTCAGTAGCAATTCCAGCAGGTACTTCAGCGGCAAGACCAACAGGAGTTTTATCATCAATTCCAGTGGGTACTTTATCAACAAGGTCAGTAGGCACTTTATCAGCAAGTCTAACAGGTACTTCAGTAGCAAGACCAGCAGGTACTTCAGTAACAAGGCCAGTAGGTACTTCAGCAGCAATTCCAACAGGTACTTCACCAAGTCCAGCAGGAGTTTCAGCAGCAAGTACAATAGGTGCTTCAGTCGCAAATCCATGTGAAGATTCAATGTTTATGCCAATAGGTATCTCAGCAGCAACTCCAACAGAGGTTTCGATAGTAGGGGCAGCAGATATTTCAGCATCAAGTCCAAAAGAGGCTTCAGTAGCAGGGCCACCAAGCACTTTAGCAGCAACTCCAACAGAGGTTTCAGTAATATTGGCAGGAGGTATTTCAGTAGCAAGTCCAACAGAGATTTCAATAGCAGGGCCAGGAGGCGCTTTAGTAGCAGGGCCAGCAGGCACATCAGTAGTAAGTCCAACAGGTGTTTCAGTTGTAATTTCGACAGGCAGTTCAATCATCATTTGAGGCGACTCTTGGAGTGGGATCTCGGAAGGCATCTCTAGGGATTTTGAGGAAGCTCTTAAAGGTTTCTCGGACATTGTTGAAAGATGAAGAAGCAAAAGAAGTAACTAACAGTTTATTTATGCAGTCCTGCAAAAAAAGCAGTCGCTTTGGCTCTTTGTAGAAAACAAGGACCAACAGGATGGATGTTTAGACTGAAATGGAGTTGACTAGAGACAATTACAAAATAAAGAAGCACAAGTGCTCTAAAGATGTGGTCCAAAGTAATGATAAACTGTTTATCAAATTATCAATGACGTATCATGGGTTTCTTTCTCTGAAAACCTGCTGAACAAATAACTCAAGTGTCTGATTGGTCAGGCAGACGTCGTTTGTGGGTGAGTACAGCAATAACGATGGTGTAGGTGATGATGATTATGATGCAAACGGTGGGGACAGTAAACCGAAGAACTTGGACTGGAGAGCATGTGAGGCTAGAGAGGTTTATTTTTAGTTGATGGTTACGAAACAGCGACATACTTGTTAAATGATAGTGTGCTGGATTTCTTGGTATGCTCTGGCATAAAGAATGGATCTTCATCGTCGTCATCGCTTTCTACATAGGTGGCAAACTCGATTGCATCGTCGTCTGGTTCAAGGCTGTTGTCTTCTAAAGCCATGGTTAGAGTCAAAAAGATATAGAAGGGTCGGACTCTGCAACTGAAAAACGGTGCAGAATATATGTATAAGCCAAGTTTGTCAAATCAGTCCAGCCTTGATAGACAACTGGGATTGTCACCAACCAACTCACTGACGATATTCATTGGAATATAATATATAAAATATAAATATAATATATAATATAATAATTATTATTATATATATATAAATATATATATATTCTCTCACTTGTCGTCACGCCTTCTTTATTTTTTATTTTATTTTATTTTTTTATTTTATTTTATTTCACAGTCGAGCCTTATCCTCTTTAGCCTATTCTTCTTTATTACTTGAAAGAAGCCTTTGATAATAATGTCCACTGGTCATGTTATATATGCCTGCAAATGTCTGAATATCAAACTCCACTTGGCCAACAAGTACATCCTCCAAGGCCATGACAAGGCCCGTACAGAATTCTTTGTTCGTCTCGATACCCCGCCTCTCGAAGGCTGGAAGTTTGAACTTGGCATGGGTGGAGTAGTGACCGTAAGCATAAGTCTTGTTCCATAAAGATCCTTTTGTGAATACATCCATGTATATATATGTATATGTATATATATATCTTTATCGCATACTAGGAATGCAATGCGCTTGTACGCACAAAGACAGTGGGTCATGGTGACGCACTGGAAGTTAGCTGTTTGAATTGCGCGACCGGTCCAGTCTACTCGATCCTCAAGCCAGAAGATCCCAACTCTCAATCATACCCAGCAGATCCTCAGACCTTGACCCAGCACGGAGAGGCTTTGATTGTCCATACAAAAACTGTGGTGAGTTTGAGAAGTTCTGGCTTATTCAAAATCAATAGACTTATCTGTTTTTCCTAGTTTGGTCCTGCAATAGACGCACTCAAGAAACAGACAAACTACTCGAGTGTGTTCAATATCATACTATCGTCCGATCTTCCTTTTACTGAAGACGACAAACCAAAAGGTAGTTTGGTGTCTTGAGAATGAACAATATTGATGTAACTCTTAGGCCACATTCCGAGCGAGCTCTATCGACACCACAAGACGTTTGCACAAAAACTAGAAACAGCTTTGGAATCACAGCAACAAGAGACAGAAGCACGCATCGAAAATTTTAAACGGGAGCAGTATAGTCTATTAAACCAAGCAAAAAACAAGGCAAAATATGAATGGAATGTATTATGGCAACGAATGAACGAGGCTTCCAAGACAGTAAATGAAGAAGAAAAACTTGAGCGTCGCATGTCCCGACTGGATGACCATAGTACCCATACTCCTGACAGTGTATTCTGGAAAAAGATTGATGAAGGCGAGGCTGCCGTCAAACCTGCAGGCCAGGAAGGAGACAGTTCTCTTTCGGGATCTCAAGACGCAAGACCCACTAGCCATGTTCGTTTTGCGGATAAGGAACCTCCTGCATCCCACTCTTCCTCTTTCCGTCGCTCTACATTTGCTCTTGATGAAGCGATGATTACTGGTAGTCTTAGGAAGAGTAAGCTCTCTACTGCGATTGACTCGCAACCAGCTAAACAAGGCGAATGGGAAGATGCGTCTGGTAAGACTATACTGAATGACTCTGACTCTGACTGGAATTAATGGAGGGCATGTAATAGAAAGGGGCTCTGATTCCGAGAGTGAGGACATGTTTGATCTTGATGAAGAGATTGAATCTGAACCAGAGGTTGAGACTGCAGAGAAAAGCAATATATCCAAGCTGAAAGATCTGGGCTGGAAGAAGCGACAGGTCAACAAGTATGTCGATGAATACCTCGAAGACAATCATCAGCCATCCTCCCGCGTTAACGAGACTAGTAAAGAGGACTGTAAGAAACAGTTTTATTATTATTATTATCTTTACTGACACAGTGGTGTAGATACGTTTAGTACATCTGTCCCTGTGCAGATTCCAGCAATACAGCATGGAGTGCCTTCATTTGGGACACATGTGGAAAGGAATGAAAAGGATGCCTTACATGCTGGATTTGACATGTCTTATACTGACAGAGAAAACTCGCTTCTCATGGCTCCATCGGCCAGTCGTAGAAAGTCCTTGGTGACGCCCTCAAGAAGTGGGTCTCGCCAACTGGAAAATGTTGGCATTGGACGATCGCTGGATACTCGAGACCGCACTGCCAGTCGTTCGCTCCACACTCGAGACGAGATGTTTGAGAAGCTGCGACGGTCAGCCAGTGTACTGGAAAATGAGGATCCTCTGGAGGACACAGTGACAGCAGATCAAATGCCTCCACATGTGTGGGTAGCCTCAACATTTGTAGACGAAGAGGAAGAGCTGTTTGGTGGGGTACCAAAGAGTGGAGGATGGCAGAGGACGATGGAGTAATTGAATAAAGACCAGGATCGGTCGGGCCAAACGACTTTTTTTTTTAAAAAAAAAGAAATTCAATGGTTTGGGCGATATAGATAGATAGATTACAATAATATGGTGATAATTAAATAGAATAAGGTGGTAAGAATGGTATCTGGACTACATTAACGCACAGCAACAATTGTTACTGGCATTGTCTTGGTCCATGTCAAAGTTCTCGCGATGGAATCCACCAGACTTTGACTGGGCCTCTTGTTCCTTGTTCATACGGCGGATTTCTCGTACGACTTGGTAAAACGAATCTTCTACATTGATTTTTTGCTTGGCCGATGTCTCTCTAAACGGACAATTGAACTGTCTGGCCCGGTCTCTTCCCTCTAGAGTCCATCAAATTTAATAACCAAAATAAATATAAATATATATACAAGTGGGATGACTGACCCTGAATCGTCACTTGTCGCTCTCCATCAAGGTCGCACTTGTTTCCCACCAAGACCATTGGAAAGTGGTCGCGATCCTTGACTCTCCTGATCTGCTGATAAAAGGTATTGACCTCGTCAAACGAGAGGCGCGAAGTGATTGAGTACACGAGCACAAATCCTTCGCCGTTGCGCATATACTGCTCTCTCATTGCACTATTGTCTGGTTAATATCTGCAGAGCATTAAAGAAAGGGGTCTTTGCCTGTATTCTTCTTGGCCAGCTGTATCTAATACGTCCAATAGAGCTATTTCCTCGTCAATCATGCACTGCTTGCGATAGGAATCTACACAGGGGATTTAGACGAGTAAAGCCATTTGGTCACTTGCCTTCGATTGTCGGATCATACTCATCCACAAATTGAGCCTGAATGAACTGAATGGTCAAGGCAGATTTGCCAACACCTGGTTTTGTGTAAATGTAAAGCTGGAATGTCGTTGTGCCTTACCTCCTCCACCCACAATCACCAGTTTGTACCTTTCGAGGGTATTAATACATATAAAAAAAGAGAGGGACTGAATGGTACAAATAGGTTGCTTACTCTCTAAGAAAGGACGCTTTTGACATTGAAAAAGGATAAAAAGATGGGCAGGTTCAGAGGTCGTTTCTTGAGTATGGAAAATAAAAAATAAAATAAAAAAAAGGGATTTCCATGTAACACTGGGTTCTGCGAATACGGAAATCTGGCGCATGCGTTTCTCAAATAAAAATGATCAAGACTTGGAAAGGTAGATGATATTCAAGGTAAAATGAGGGTATAAATGTATAAATGCTCTATTATTTATGTACAAGTCCTATTGCCTTCATAGGTAAGGTAGCTGTGAAGGATCAGGTCGATCGTCCGAGTTGAATACAAATGGAAATGCTTGGTTGGGATCCTGGTAGGTACTTGGATAGGGTATTGACCAGGGCTGTGGAACACCAAAGTCAAGAAAGCCATCGATGGAATACATGGATTGCGGCAGTTGAAGAGTATCTTGGTGCTGTGATTGTGGAGTGAGCCAGGGATCCATTCCAACCATGACCGTAGGCTGCACTGGCACTTGGAGTGCTGCTTCCTGGGTCTGGTAGCTGACCAACTGCCTTGAGGGCTGTGAACGCTGCTTGTCTTTCTGGCGATTTACGCGAGTATGGCCAGCAGGATTAAAGCTGATGATCTTGAATGGAGCGGCTGGTTTGGCAATTGGCTTCTCTTCAGGGTATTCACAGTGCCTCTTTCGAGGAGAGTGTTCAAAACCAAGTGATTCTTGGCAGACACTCCGGGGACTCGAGGGCTCAGAGCGAGTAAACCGAGAAGAGTAGCCAGCAACCACATGGGTCTCTCGGCCCTGATACTTTTGTTCAAGAGCAGTCAGGGTTTCCACAAACATGGAATCCTTGTGGGCAATCAGCGATTGGAAAATCCGCACAGACTTTTCAAAGTTGATTTCACCAAATGCGGTCAACTTCTGATCAGACCCCATCGAGGCATTCCTGAGATGGATCTGCATGGCTGTGACAATGGCGTATATGGTCCCATCGTGCTGGCTCAAGGCATTTGGATTTTGGGAGGTTGCCAGGGCCATATGGGTGATGATTGTGGCTGCATAAGAGCAGATCTCAAGAGACAAATTCTGGGTGCTTTTTGGCAGAGGATCGTCTTCAATAAACGGCCTGTGCAGCAGGATCAATAGGCTATGGAGGCCAAACAACATGATCTTCTCAAAAGAAGAGCTGTCCTTTGGAGCCTCCTTTCCATGGTTAATGGTGTCCTTGATCATTGAGCAGATACATGAGTCTAGAGTGGACATCATATGCTGGTTATTCTGTTTTCAATGGGTGAGGATACATGCAGTGGAATCATCAAAGTAGTTACCTTGGTGGGCCCTTGCGAAGACTGTGGGAGATAGTTGAATTTAATAATTCTCCCGCGTAGTCTGCTGAGCTCAATCAGACTATTAAGGTTTGTAACAGACCGTTGGATATCTAGGTCCTCATCTGGCAAACAGGTTGGGAGGGGCAAGGTTCTGTACGAGCCAATTAGTAATACAACCAAAAGTAAACCATAACCTACATGTCCTTTTCCTCAAACATAAATGGTCGTCCATAGGCAAGGCTCATTGAACGGTCCTTGACAAATGCACACCAAAATGTCCTTATATTTCTCTGGACTGATTCAAGACCAACATCACAAGTACCTTTGCGATGGAGGCCCATTTCTTGTGCCATCCTAAACCCACATCCTGCCCAGACCCATGCCATTGTGTGGTGATTATAGCGCGTGGTGTGCTCCAGATAGCCCGAGAACATCAACAGGGCCTGAATGGTTGTTATGCGTGGGCAATCGAGATAAAAGGGGATCAATTGTGAGCAGTATGTGACCAATTGCTCTGTTCGGTCTGCAAACCTCGCTTGGTTCTCATCATAGATCGTGCTACATAGGAACAGACAATAAAAGAACAATGGAGACAGTGGGCAGGGCATGTTCTTTTGGAATAGCCCCAGGCAATGTTGAAGATAGGGTTTAGAATAGAGTGGGAAGAGTGAATTCACGTGGCGGTAGTACAAATCAACCAGATCCGTTTGTTCTTCTAGGGACACATGAGGAGGGACAAACGCATAGGTTGCCAAGGAAGGGTAAGGCATCTCTTTGGGTGTCTCTGGAGATGTTTGGTAAAACGAAGTCTCTCCCATAAAATGCCCGTGTCTGTCAATTCCGGTGTGTCGGTCTACTCGATGCTGAGTGGTCTGAGGTGGCGATGGAGGTAGTTGGAACACGTCTTTGGAGCCATGTTGTTGAGAATCGTCTGCCAATCCACCGTCGCATCGTCGTCCTTTGATTCCAAAGCCTTTGGACTTTCTTCCTGGAGTCACAAACTGCTTGATGACCAGACTGGCACCAGTGTTCTGAAGAATCTCGGCTTCCACCATTGAAAGGTCATTCAGAATGTCCTTTGCAAGGGATTGCACCAGCTGCGACGACGAGAATCCTAGTGGTGGTGGGGATATAAAATTTACTTGGAGAGGATTATCTGGGTGGGTTTGCTTCATCAAAAACAATAAAAGGAAAAAAGAGGTGATTTACTTGCACAACCACCAAAGTTTCACGACTTTTTCAAATAAAGTCGGTATAGAAAAAGCCCGAAGGTGCTTCAAAGAGAATAAGTTGCCTCTTCCGGATCCAGACTCTGTTATACTTCTTTGAATGAGTATTTGAGCAGTCAGGTCGAGGGCTGTAGGGCATAAAAACGCTCTTTAATTTGGTGATCAATCAACATGGCAATCATCAACGTGTATTGAAATCCACTTGTGACCTGGTAATCCAAATATTCCTTACGGATGGACAAATGGGCTTAGATTTATACTCTTCATTTCAATGATGATCAATTCAGATGGCTGCTTTAGCTAATTTCTACAGAACCACCACTTATCACTAAACAAGAGGGAGATCACCCGACCAAATGCTCAAAGAAGAGTAACAGCTACCCAGAAAACCAAACGGGAATTGGCCACCTAAATACGCCACAATTACACCACCAAATCACACAGTGTTTCATAAACCCATTTTTTATTATTATTGAAACGCCCTTGGTGATTTATTTAAAGGATCATTTGTGTTTATATTTATATATATAAATATATAAATATATAAATATATATAAATATATTGGTGGTATCAATAATAGTATTGTAACCATTGAAACTAAAAATGTATTCACAATATCTCATTATCCGATTCAACTCTCCTTACACCAAAGCTTCTTGGACGCCTTTTCAGTGGTCTTGATTCTGGTCATGATTGACTTTTTTTTATATACTAAATTGAGACACTTGGTGTGCGAATTGCTTTTATTTGCTTTTTTAGATCTTTAATTGATTTGATACCTCTTCCAGAAATCACAGACTGGCCCTCTCTCCAAGCATTACTGCACAGTGAACTTTACAGCTTTCTCGGAAGGAGTCTCTCCGTGAGGAGTAAATTCTACCGGGATATTGTTGGGGACATTCATGACTTCTTTTACCTGACGACTAGTGTCCAAAAGATTTTTTTTTTCATTAGAGATTTGTAAGAAATTTCAATTATATAACTCTAGAACAAGGAGCTTACCCAAGGGCCTCAAGTGTCTCGGTCTTCTCGGAATGCTTGACCCACAATGCAACACGGAAAAACACCTTGCGTACGGACACAACAGCACCACAGATCTCATCCTCCTTGGCAAATTGCTCACCAATCATGGCAAGCAACTAAGACTCGAATATCAGATCCATATTTCCTTTCTTTACCTATCAGTTGAGATCCTTACCAAGTGGAGCCAGTAGTCATTGATGGCCTCACCGGTACGGTTACGAGGAAACTGGATACCAAACTTTCCACCTTCAGCATTCATGGGATCCTCCCACTCTGGGCGGACACCCTTCTTAAAGAAATGGAAGTTGGAGCTAACATCAAGACGGTTCACTCTCGAGATGTTGTTGTACACGCTAACCCACACACGTCCATCATCAGCCTTCGCGCCATTCCATTGTCTTCGTTTGTTGAACTTTACCCCCAAAAGTCCTCGACTGTGTCAATCGAGACGATCTCCTTGAGGTTCTGCGACCAAGATTGAGTATTGGCTTTCTTACCCGGGTTGTCAAACCACAGGGTCCAGGTGTTCTGGAGAGGGTGCTTGACATTATAATTGCTACGATCGTGGAAAACAGTTGTGATCGAGTTATCGTCGGCAGCGTCAGTTGGCTTTTCCTGAGCGTTGTTGTCAGCAACAACGGTTTCTTCTGCCTGGTGAACAGGGCGTGTCTGAATGTCGGTCATGATGCAAAGGATATGGAAACACACCACAACCCTGCCCACAAATCTAAAGCTCTCCTAAAACCAAGTGACTAAGCCACTTATGCAGCCGTCACGCGGCACAATCCAAACATGCTGAACCCCCCCTCCCCTTGAAGTCAAACTCTCCAACAACAAAAACAACAAAAAACAAACAAGTGCTTGTTGGGATTTCTTGTTTTTCCTAGTCTTTGTTTTTATATTCAAAACGTTTTTAGGTTAAAAAGTACAATTTTTTTTAGTATAAAAGTTATATATATATATTTATACTGAGCGGGTTATTCTTTAAAGGATTCTAGTACGTCATACTTTGCTTGTCTCGAGTATTCTTTTAACATTGTAAAGGAATCTCCAACTTGAAACTAATCATAAACAGAATGGTTTCAAGATTAGCAAAAAACATATCAACAATTTCAATTTGTTAACAAGAATATAAAGATATATATTTAGCATGCTAAATAAATACACCTTTAAAGATTCAAAGCCTTTCTTTATGAACGTGGCAAAAGGCCAAAGACTTTGTGCTTTAGAAAACAAAATACCAATATGATGAATAGTATTTGAAAAGAGTCGCTGGTTATATGCATGCCATCTTTTATATATATATATATTTCACTTGTCTGGCAAAGGGTTGGAAATTAGAGGAAAAATTACCAAAAGACGATGAATAATAATTGTGATATTTCCATAAATATATTACAGGCTATACTCATTCTATAGTGGTCGCTTATGAAGCCTTGTTTATCAATGAGTTTATATCAATGAGTTTATTTTTTTAGCAAGGGTTTATCTTTAATTGACCATTGTTTGGTATTGCAATATTTGACTCGAATAACACGTACAAATATCGAGACAATTGGAATAATTATTGTTTCTACAAGTATAAGAAACAAACAAAATATTCTTTGAACATTCTGCTCCTTTGATGACTATCTCTCTATCTATCTTTTTTTTTGTATTATTGAGACTTGCATTGAACTTCTTTAATAAATATATAAATATATATATATCTGAAGATTGATCTTGATAGTGTGGTCCCAGGGTCCGGAAAAGTTAATGTCTTGTGTTATTTCAATATTATTTGGTAACAAGAGGAATGCATTCTACTGCCATTTCTGTCAAGAATGTCTGGGTGGTGTAAGCCAAAAAAGGATAATTCTGAGAGATTGGGCCGTTATTTTACTAATCCATTTGAAGTCATTAAAGATGTGTCCATACATACCTTGATTATTTGACTTGGACAAATTGAAATATACCCTTGGAATCATCAAAAAGGTGTTTGTTCGAAAATGTGCTCCATGTATAGATAGATCTCTATAGTCAGTATATTTTGCTTTGGTTTCCAATATAAAAAAAAAGTATAAAGTGCATAGTTGCTCATCCTTCCTTTAAAAGTCAATTGATATCTACATTGTTTGTAGTACGGCATATGCTTATCCTATTTCAATCGGTGTGTTGCCTGGGTATATCGCTGCACAGCCTTGTGTCTAGTAAACTGTTTGTGCTTTGTATTTTTTGGCATTTGACCTTGTGGAAAAATACACTCGAGTGTGGCTCTCTATCAGGAGCTAAAGGCATCATGGAATGTACGTGTAAAGAGATATTCCAAACAGTCCTAAAATCTTGGAAAAAGTAAACATCAAAGTATTATTTTTCTAATAAATGACGATTCCAAAGTCAAAGACAGTAGCAAAACTTTGGATAAACAAATCTTTTCAAATTGCTGTTTTACGAATTGTAAAGATGGTCAAATAAAAGAAGTCTTTAATGTTCAAATGATTTGCACGTTTTATTTACATATTGATATTTTGCTGCGGTAAACAGATCGTGAATTTTGGTGTAATGTATTTTGTACCTGCAAAATAGAAAGAAAAAAATTCACAAAAATATCTATATATGATGAAATATACCATAGTCAAGGCTGTAGTGTATACAAAATACATTTTAGCTATTAAACCTATTCTATGTTCTTGACACTACTTTGACAATTGGACCCACTGGGATACTATCGAATAAATATCAAGGGTCTTGGCAACGGGACCATTAGTATCTAGGCTAAAAATATCATTAGATTTGGACCACTTGCAATCTTAATCAATAATATAGAGTTTTGGCATCAACTTTAATATGTATTTACACTAGTAACGTCTTTACCATTAATAAAATATTCTAGATAACTTCTTGTTAGAAAATGATATCTAGTACACGTTCAATAAAAATCATTAATAATTGTGGGGCTGTAAAATCTCACCAGGCCATTATATATTTTTAATGAGACCTTTGTCTTTTAAAGATAAACATTATTTACAAATGAAATGCCTAATATTAAGAAAAGTATCCAAACTAACCCTTTACAAACTTGATAATAGCTACTTCTACTAATTTTCCCAGCTTTTTTTTTTTAAAAAATAGACGGATACTTTACCAGTAGTTGGCTCCAGTTAGTAAATTAGCTGTGCCATTATTCGTTTAGAATACTTTTAGGCTAGAGCCAGATACACTTTTTCTCTCTCTGAATGAAGAATGTACATATATTTTTCATGTTCAAGATACACCAAGCCAATGTCACTAAACAGAGAATTAGTTTCTCAAAGATTTCTTAAAGCAGTTTAAGTGCTATAGGTCGAGTTTTTTTCTCTCGAATCAGTAGTTTATAGACATGTATTTATATTTTCCAGAACAAATGGCACAAGACCGATTACAAAAAAAAAGTGTGAAGAAAAATACAAGATGAAAGACTTGCAAGATCATGTAAAAATCGTATAAAATTATGATTTGTTTTGATGGGTGTCAGCTTTATAGAAGGAGAGAAATAAAAATGTTTAAAACGGACTTGATTATTCAAACATTCTCCCTTTTATATGAGGTCGTTAACGCTATCCATTTGGCACATAGACAATGATGTGAAGAAATATGAAAATGATTGAATTTTACTGTTTTTACTGTTTTTATTGTTTTTTGGTTAGCTGTTGGAAAACAGCGTCTGCGTACATTTGTTTCGGCCGAGATTTACATGGAAAATATAGTAAGGTCGTATATGAGGATTAGAATATAATGTGAACAGACCAAGTAAAGGGGTGTAGAATGTATTGATTTGCAAAGAAAAGAGATTGCTTTGATCGGTGTAGCAATAACGTTGGAGACGGAGTACAAGTCCAAGAATGGGTATTTTGGTTTTAATTTTTGAGTTACTCTGAACTGGTCTGTGCACCTTTTTATTCAAATAAAAAGAGTATTGGGAATATAAGTATGGTGCTAACTTGGCCTATTATTTGTTTAATACTTAAATTACAAATATGCATTTTGGAAAAGGATGGGATTACGGCTGAGATGCAGAAAGTCTTATAGTTGGCAATATTGGACTATATGAGTACAATTCCACAAGACTGGTGGAATACATTTTTTTTATTCTTTAGATTTAAAGAAAGGCAGCCTACCACACAGGTATATTGGCTGAAAGATACATGAATATTTAATGATACTTTGTTAAAATGAACCCTAAAAGTACAAATTTCATTGAGAAGCGTCTTTTGGGCTGTGCTCTTGATGAATTGTGAAAAAGAGATTGTGTACATCGATACCAATTCCAAATCAATAGTTTAATAATACTTATTAATTAGTTACCTAGTACCAGAGATTTGCTTCATGACAGCCTTAAAAGTATATTTGTAACAATCTTACAAGATGAATCCAGGGCCATCTTAATACTGAAATATAGATAAAACTGCCAGCAATATATTACATGTTCTTGACAATGTATTTTCTGAATCAAAAAATATATAGCAGAACATATTTAATACGATGGAGACAAGACAAGGAAAATTATACTGTTTCAATTGTTTATTTCCTAGTGATATTTAGTACAATGACTACAAGAATTTAATGAAAAAAAGTATGTCTCGACCATGGTAGAGTAACCAACTCAAAAAACATCTTTTGATTGCCAAATAGACTCTTCTTTGTTAAAGGCGTCCCTCTCAGTATGCTTATAAAGTAAGGTATTTTTTTTTTCTTTGGAAAAAGATTTGTTCGGTATTTAAACAGATGACTGCTTTTACTGTTGTAGGCAAAGATGTCCTTTTTGTGTGTCCATTGCACACTCTCTAATTTTTGGGATGCCGCCATAAAATTGATGGCCCATCCAAGTATGAAACTTCCTTTCCATTTTGCTGTGCCATGAAGGTAGAGTAGCAAACCAATGATCCTCTTTACCCATTGATCGGTACACTATTCCTTCTACAGGACAATAGATGGATCGATCCATGAGACAGATGGATTTTTTTGATATATAGATCTACACCCTAATCGCCACATCCGCCCGCCCCTTTCATTTTTCCCTAGTTGAACATCGCAAACCCAGCCACTGGCTGCCAGAAGCTAATTGAAATCGATGATGAGCGTCGTCTGTAAGTGACTTTTGGATCCTTGCCATTATCTTCAAATATTATACCAGAGACGTATAAACAAAACGACCCGACCAAAAGCCAACCAAAACCTTACGACAACAAAACCACACAAAACACAATATACCTTTAATTATTATTATTATTATTATTTTACTTCCCCGACGCCCGACGTATTGGAAAATATCTTGCCGGAACGACCTCATGCTTCCGACCTTTATTACAATTCTCAATCGCCATACAACTTTTACATATTTATAATCCATAATTCACATGGATATATGCGCATGTCTTGTAACTCACTCCTTAATATAGCCGCGGTTTCTATGACAAGCGCATGTCCCAGGAAGTCTCTGGTGATGCTCTCGGTGATGAGTTCAAGGGTTACGTTTTCCGTATCTCTGGTGGTAACGACAAGCAGGGTTTCCCCATGAAGCAGGGTGTCCTCTTGCCTTACCGTGTCCGTCTCCTCTTGAGCAAGGGTCACTCTTGCTACCGTCCTCGCCGCACTGGTGAGCGCAAGAGAAAGTCTGTTCGTGGCTGCATCGTCGGCTCTGACCTCGCTGTTCTCTCGCTCGTCGTTGTCAAGCAGGGTGAGCAGGATATCCCCGGCCTTACCGATGTCACCGTCCCCAAGCGTCTCGGTCCCAAGCGTGCCTCCAAGATCCGCAAGTTCTTCGTAAGTAAACAAAATGGATAGAGAATGATCAAGGCAGGCACTAAATGAGTTTATGATGTAGAACTTGAGCAAGGATGATGATGTCCGCAAGTATGTCATTCGTCGTGAGGTTCAGCCCAAGAACGCCGAGAAGAAGGCCTACACCAAGGCCCCCAAGATCCAGCGTCTTGTCACCCCTCTTACTCTCCAGCGTAAGAGACACAGAACCGCCATCAAGCGCAGAAGAGCAGAGTCCTCCCGCGAAGCCGAGGCCGAGTACAAGCAATTGTTGGCCAAGCGCGTCAAGGAGACCAAGGATCGCAAGATCGCCAGACGCAGAACCTCTTCCATCCAGAAGTCTGCCTCTGCTTAAACCGACAAATAAAAAGATATACAATCCTCTTTATGGGCCTGCAATCCAAAACAAAAAGTATATATATATATATACTTGTGAATTGACGGGATAATTTATTCTGTAAACATGAATGCTATTTTATAATTTAGATAAAGTAATATTTACAATATATCGCACATATATGTATGTATTCGAGTTGTACTCTATTCTGTATAAAATCAAGATATCCAAGTGTCAATATTATAATGTATATCTAGTAAAGAGGTCCATATGCATGTATAAAAATTAGTTTAATGGCCATTGATCCAATATTACATAAAAACGTACATGGTCGATCATTCATGATCATTTTTCTTGTTTTTTTTAAAGGATATTTCAATAGGAATCACATTTTATATACCCAAGTAGCAAACTAACGTCTATTATATATTCTAAACATTGGCAGAGATGAAATACTATAGATTATATATATATATATAATTAGTTTACAGTGAATCTGGAATGAGAGTATAGATATCTTGGGCTTACCTTTGGACATCATATTTCCAGGTACTCTACATCATGTAGCCATAGACTGATCTTTTTAACCATGGACCTTATTTAGTTGGGAGTCTATATATTGAAGCTTAATATGGTTAATCATAATGTATGTGAATAAAGCTGCAGTCTTTATTTTACGCTGCAAAAGTTAATAGTCTTTAACAAGGATAATACTAAACCATTTATTACAAGCCATGATAGTAATATTGCGTTGATTATAACAAACTATCTCAAAAAAATATATACAATTGTGTTGTACATGGGCGCTTTCAAAGCATTTGAAGCAGGCAAGGATTATAAGAATAGTATAATTCCCTGCAAAATAATAATCCTGGTCAAGGTCTACATATTGTTTCTATTGTATTGCGATTTTTAATACATATTAAACCTGATTCAAACTATTACAGCAAGTAAATCAGTGTAAAAATGACTTTTTAGCACCTCTAGAAAATATAGTTTTCTAAACAAAATTCTTGAGCACAGACATTACTTGGTTTAACAACGGCTCTTAATGTTATTTCGTTATTTGTACACGTAAATATCCAAACCATGCTATTCTTTTATAACAAGCATGCAATTTAGTCGTGCACTCCCAAGGTACCATGCATGCCATCCTGATCCTTAAAAGACATGATATGAAGATAAATAAATCCCAATACTAAATGTTTAGTCTGAAAGGGATCACGGTAAAAGTCTACTTTTCTACTAGTTATTTAATTGCTATAGACAGAAAGAAACTTTATTAATGATTATGGCACGATTGACTCTAGCTATTATATGAAATGGCTTTAAAGAATAATAAATCAACGTTGTCTAGAGTAACAAGTTAATCCCAACTTGCGTTCCAAATAGCAGATTGTAGCTGTTGATCTCTACAGTGTTTGTTGATGCGTATTAAAGGTCCAAGGCAATGATAATCCAAGTATAAATGATCTGTTTGACCCACTCATCAAATAGTCCACCATTCATTTGGTTCCATACAATATACCTTGATAATTGACTGCGGGGGTATAGAATCAATATTATAAAATCATAAAATAATGAAGACATGTATCGTATAGTTCATTTAGCATCTGTAAGGTGGGATGTGACATAAAGGACAGCCTGTAGATCAGGATCTGTATAGAATGAAGATCTCAATTTCATAAAATTATGTACCATGATATAACCTCCAATCTGATTATGGTCTATAATAAATACAATGTTGTAAAAACCTGAAAAGAATGCATGATTGAGATCCTTAAAGCGTAGTTATGGGATCTTCCAGGTTCTTTGGGATGATTGAATTATAGGCTTTTTTTTTTGATCAGAGACAGAAAGAATTGGAGAATATAAGAAGAACAATAATGCATATTAATCTGTAGCCCAAGTCTGCATACTCTCTGGAGGCTATTCAGATTGCCGTTGATTGAAGGATGGGAAATTGGGATATTTTATTGCACTTTTCTTCTTCTTCTTCTTCTTTCCATGACCAGCTAGATATGTGGATAGTTATGTGAATATTGAATGGGCATGTACCCTCTTTTTTTTTTTAATAATATCAAAAGGAACTACCCATTATAGGCACTCTTATATATATATATAAATGCTATCCTAAACTATCTTCTGATATTCTAAAAAGAGTGTGATACTTGATGGTTCTTTACTAGGTTTATTTTTGGCATATAGAATGAATATTCGCTTTTATGAGTGCATTAGCCTATTCCACCACGTCAATATGTGAATTACCCAATGATTTACAAACTACCATGAGATTCTTGTATTTTGTAAATGTGAATTTTTACTGGAAGTTTAAATATAACCATAAACAGGGTCCTTTAAAATAAATATATGATAAACGTGGGGTGGCGTAGTGTGAAAGGATCGAAATTGGACGAAATGTTAATAATACAGAATAATAATCCACCAAATATTATTCCTGGATTTTCTATTCTTTAGACAACAAGGTGGGAAGGGGGTGGCCATGTCTTGGTAACAATAGACAAAGACAAGCAAGGGGAAAAGGAGATGGGTTCAGGTACAGGAAGAAAGTACAGTGTCCTATTGGTCAAATATCATTTGCTAAATCTGTAAAATAAATCCAAATTTTTCTTCCTTCTTCTCTGCTAATGATTTATAGCCATCTCTGTCGATTTCCTGGCACACGGCCAATCTTCATTAGAAATATCGTATAATATATATATTTATATATATATATCTGTGTGGGTGTGGGTCGATTACCTAAATTTAGTAATAAAAATATACATATTCCATGGATAAAAACAGATTGGAAATGCCATTTGTATACCAATGCATGCACACATGTAACTACTCTTACAAAAAAGCTAAAGAGAAAGCAAAGCAAAAAGAAGATGTTTATGTGTGTATAAAAGATTGTGGAGGCGCGGATCCGTTTTTGTAAACCAAAAATAAAAAAAACCAAAAAAAAAGAAAATATCCATTGACGGACACAGTATTTTTTAACGTCACCACCAAGACGGCCTTGGATTTGTATTGGATTGTGCAACAGTTTTTTTTAGGCAAGGGCAATATTAGACTGCTTCTTCACGTCTCTTCATCATCACATATCAATCGACAACTCATCGATGACTGATCGCCGTAGCGGTATGGTTCAAGCATACGGCTATCCTTCAGCAACCGGGGCAACACAGATAGTTTCCAGAGCAGTGGCAGCTGCAGCCGCCAACAGTCATCACTCTAATCGTAAAGCTGGCCGAGGCTCCAATCGGTACTCTGTCTCGGTACTGTACTCAATGGCAGCCGAACAAGACAATGAGGTTGAAGATGAACTAGCTCAAGGCAAGACAGAACCCATTTGCCTTCAAATATTTATATGAATATTCATATATACACACACACATACCATGATTATTTTTTTTAACAGCTCAACGACAGTTGAGAGACCTAAAGTCGAAAATCTCGGCCCAATCAAAGAAAAACTTTGTCTTGGAGCGAGACGTCCGCTACCTTGACTCTCGAATCGCTCTGCTTATCCAGAACCGAATTGCTCTGGCAGAGGTACCTTGTGCCCCCCCTTCCTTCCTTTCTTTGGTCCCTCCCTCCAAGATTATTTTGAGTTGACAATCTAGATATATTATTATAGCAAAATGAAATGGCATCCCATCTAGAGGAACACGGCGATTCAGAGACAGATTTCTACCCAGACGATCGAAAGCTTCAGCAATATGGAAACCTTTTGTTTATTTTACAGAGTGAACCAAGACACATTGCCACCCTCTGTAGATTGGTCAGTCTGTCAGAAATCGATACCCTTTTGCAGACCGTCATGTTCACTCTCTATGGAAATCAATATGAAAGCAGAGAGGAACATCTCTTGCTGACCATGTTTCAAGTAAATAATAGGTGTTTTGGCAGGCACATATAATGTGTGGTATAGGATTCTAATTGGATCTTTATATGTAAATGATATCTGTTCCACAGAATGTGCTCGCTGCACAATTCGAAACCTCGACAGAATTTGGCTCTCTCCTTCGAGCAAATACACCTGTATCCAGAATGATGACTACCTACACCCGTCGTGGACCTGGTCAATCATATCTCAAGTCAGTGCTTGTCGATAAAGTCAAGAACTTGGTAGAGCACAAGGATCTCAATTTGGAAATCAATCCTCTCAAGGTAAGAACATATAAATACCAATAGGTACACCATAAATCTCGTGTAATTCGGAGTTGTCATAAATCTCACTCTCTATATCTCCAAGGTCTATGAGGAAATGGTCGCACAGATAGAAGAGGACAAGGGTGCATTGCCTGCCAATCTTCCTCGCAGTGTGACTCCAGAGGTTGCAGCATCAAACCCAGATGTCCAGGCCATTATCCAGCCACGCCTCAAGATGCTTGTGGAGATTGCCGAGAGCTTTCTCACAACCATCATATCGTCTACTCCCACTGTGCCCTATGGAATTAGGTGGATCTGTAAGCAGATTAGGTCTCTCACCAAGCGAAAGAGTCCCAATGCCTCTGAATTCTCTGTGTGCTCCATGATCGGTGGCTTCTTCTTCTTACGCTTCATTAACCCGGCAATTGTGACCCCACGTGCATATATGCTTATGGATAATGTGCCAGGGAAACACCCAAGAAGAACACTGACCTTGGTAAGCTTTTTGTCTTGATGCCCAACAATCTTATTAGTGGCACAATGGTTGATTTGGATTTTTGTCACCTTAGATTGCAAAACTACTTCAAAATCTGGCCAATCGTCCCTCGTATGCCAAGGAGTCATACATGCTGCCAACAAACCCCTTTGTTGAGGCCAATAAGCAGCGTATCAACCGATTCCTCAACGAATTGTGTGAAGTCAGCGACTTTTATGAGAGTCTGGAAATGGACCAATACATGGCTCTGTCTAAAAAGAACATTGAACTAAGTATCACAATGAATGAAATCTACAGTACACATGCACTGCTGCAGGAACATTTGGACATGGTGTCTCCCAAGGAGAAGGACCACATCCGGATCCTCATGAATGATCTTGGACCTGCCCCTACCCAAGTGGCCCGCAAGGAAAACAAGACGATTGACCTGTCTCTCTTTAGTCGATGGGAAATCCCTATCCAAGGTAAAAAAAAAACACACACACACACACACAAGATAGATATATTTGCAAAGGTACTCAACAATTTGGTATTTTAGACCTAACAACTGCACTCATGTCCGAGAACAACATTACTCAGAATGATATCCTATACATGGAGACAAAGGCCATCTATGTCCAGTTGATTAGGTCACTACCTCATCTCGGAGCAGGTCCTTTAGATCTCGAATACATTGCAGAGACTGCAGCTACCACAAAAGATGCTCAGCTCGTACGCAAGGGTATCAAGGTCAAGGACATGCTCCGGGAATTGGAAGACGCGGGAGTAATTGATCACCGGGACCGGTACAAATTGCTGGTCGAAGAGATTACCCAAGAGCTGGCTCACCTAGGAAATCTCAAGGAAAAGGTTCTCCAGGAGATGAATTCACTCGAGAGTGTCTACAAGGCCATTCTGGACCATAACAGCTATCTCCGTAGCCAACTCGAGAGCTACAAGGCATATCTCCAGAATGTGCGGATTCAGAATGGAGGAGAAAAGCAGACCAAGAGTTCTGTGGGCATTGGAGTTGCGGTCGAGGGAAACCGTATCAAGACACAGACACGAAGTGCGATCCAAGGCCCATTTAAATTCACCCACAGCCAATTGGAAAAAGACGGTGTGATTGCAGAGAGTACAGTACCAGAGAGCAGGTTTGTATGAGACTCTGGTCGTGGGGTTTACTAATTCTATCCTAGACGGCCGAATATTTACTTTTCAATCAAGTCTCCTCTTCCTGGAACATTTATCATTGCCATGTACTTTAAAGGTAAAAGAAAGATGAAATTAAATGAAATGAACATATAATAGGCCCAGTGGTTGATCTAACATTCGTTCAGGTCGAGAAAAAGCAATTTTAGAAATGGACCTCAAGTTAGATGACCTTCTTGAACAAGTAGGTGAATATTAAACAGAATTGAACGCAAACTAAGATTGTTTTTTACGTATCCTAGCAACAAAACAATGTGGAATTGCTTGATTTGGAAATTGTGCGTCTTAATGTGCTTCGTATTCTACAGCTCTTAAACAAGACATTCGTGACACGAAGCAAGTAAGTGTATTGATTTCAAAGGGTTAAAATGACTAAACTAATGGTTATTATTATTTTTTCGTAGAGGGCTATTCTCATGAGCATTTTGAACAAACAAAAGAGAGAGAGACAGAGACAGTTTTTGGAACTTGTTCAAAAGGCAAATTCATCTATTTTATTGCTATTCTTCTTTACTTGATATACATATACAGATATGTATATAATTCTTATTATTCCTATTATTCCTATTCTTATTATTCCTATTCTTACTATTCTTATTCTTACTACTCTTCTTCTTTCTCATCGAATGCCCTTCCAAACCTCTTCAAGGAATTCTGTTTGGCACGCATAAAGACAAAATGTTCATTTAATCTCGGGTTCTACAGCCACCAAATTCACAAAGATAAATATACCTTTATGTACTATGTGTATGTATATTGTATACATTTGTATATTATATATGTATGTATAATAAACAAATAAATAAATACAAATTTATATAATTTTTTTTTAAAAAAAGAAAAGAAGAAGCAAATTCAACAGTAAGCACATATTGAATGTATATTATCTTATCGTTAAATGCCATTAATCCAAATAGAGTACAAGTATCGCTTTTAAAGACACTTTATTTATTTGTTCTTGATTCACGCAGGATTAATTCCTTGAGTAGATACATATCACGTGAAATAATCTGGAAAGCATTTTGAATAAGAAATTTGATAGACAAAAAGTGAGAGCAAGAGAGATTGTTAAAGGAAAAAGAGGGCAAGCTTTGTCGCACTTGGTATTATTATTATTATTATTATTATTATTATTATTTTATAAAAAAAATATATATATATCATTTTCTCTTTCAACAAGTATGCCACAAACGACAACTAATGGAGATCGCCCAGCATCAAGAGCAGGTTCTCTTAGAGCATCCATGAGTTCAGTCGGTGGATTCCTATCCCTCTTATTCTGCTGCTCTGTTGATTCCGGATCCCTTGTGGATAATGGTGACAAGGGTTCTATATTGCACAATATAAGAAACAGACGAAACAATCGAGGAAACACTGGACAAAACCCATCCCTTGGGCCGGAGAAGACTCTACCGATCCCACTCAAGGACAGAGTTCATCCATCACCCAATCAACCCACCATCATCACTCATCCAGATAAGGTCTCCGACAATACTTCTGCCCAAGTCCAAACCACTGAACCCGAAGTCGTACCAACCACGCCAATCTCCTTACAGCAACAGCAGAGCCCAATCGATGTAAGCTATACAACTTGACAATGTTTCATTTTAATAACAATAACAATAATAATAATAATAATAAATATTATTAATAGGAGCCTGTTGTCTGGCTATTGCCTCCTCTTTTGCCAGAACACTCTGGCCGCAAGTGTCTCGTCTTGGATCTCGACGAGACTCTGGTCCATAGTTCCTTTAAAGTAAGTCTTTAGGTTGCCAAGGGATATTAACAAATACCAATCATCATCCTCTAGAGCATCCCGAATCCTGATTTTGTTGTCCCGGTGGAAATAGACAACCAGTTCCACGATGTGTATGTATTAAAGAGACCCGGTGTAGATGAATTTATGCGCAAGATGGGTGAAAAGTACGAGATTGTGGTCTTTACGGCCAGTCTTTCAAAGGTAAGCTTTAATGTCGACCAGCCAAATATTCACGGTTACTCTAGTACGCTGATCCTGTACTGGACATACTCGATATCCATAAAGTGGTAACCCACCGCCTGTTCAGAGAATCCTGCTTTAATTACAGAGGAAGCTATGTCAAGGTAGATTGACTAACTATACAATCATATCAGACAACCAACTCTTTGTTATAAGGATTTATCACAGCTTGGCCGAGACCTTGGGTCGACCATCATTCTAGACAACTCGCCCACCAGCTACCTCTTCCATACCACCAATGCTGTCCCGGTCTCCACCTGGTTCAATGATCCACACGACACCGAACTGGTGGATCTAGTCGCATTCCTTGAAGATCTGACAGTCATGGATGATGTGACAGTAATATTAGATAGTGCCATTGCCCATCCAGAAGTGTAAACCGCCATGACAGAAACAAGTGTCTTTATCATATCATCACACCACATCAACATCACTCCAACCAGCAATCCCTTTTTATTATTATTATTACTATCTTCTCTCTCTCTGTAGGAGGTCCACCTCCCATCTTCATATTGGCAAAAAGAGGGTTTCCAATATTAGCTAAACATACACTTTATAATTTATACCTCATATAGTCCCCTTTTAACTCTCTTATTATCTTATCATGGTATGTTGCCTTTTTTTCACCAAATATCTTGGAATTCCTTGTCTATTTGCTGCTGTTTTCTACACTCTTTTTATTATGAATAGTCAAGTACTTTTTTTTTAATCTACATGGCAAAGACCATTATCGATGTTTGCCAGAATTCTCTCTCTCTAAAAAAAAGACATATCACGTGAAGTATTGAATCTTTCAAATACTCGTTTGGAGCTTGTATTTTGGTTGCTTTATTCACCACGTAACCATGGTAATCTCTCATCGACAATGGAATCATCAACCTCGCCAGACTTTAATTATTATTATTATTATTATTATTTTTGGTGTCAAATAGTCTTCTACTTGTGAAATCGACTCTCAGCTACTCGAAAAGATTAAAAAGTTTCGTTTTGCAAAATACTCTAGTGGCAATGCTGCATTTGTTTGTAAGCAGAGATCTATTCATTCAATTCTTATAGACATTAATAATACAATCTAGTGCAAATCGATCGAAAGCAATTAAAGATTGTCGAGGAAGAAGTTTATGATGCCGTTTCTTTGGAAGATCTGGTCGAGGGTATTTGTTTATATTTTATCTTATTGCAAGTGATATTCAATTTGTCTATAGAGCTCCCCGAGAATAGTCCTCGTTTTATTATCCTGAGTTACGAGGTAAAGAGCATGAGTCTTGGGAATCCCGGGGGGGGGGGGGGGGGGTCTCGTCCTAATCTCTCTCTCTCTTTTTTTTTTAGCGAAAGTACAGTGACGGAAGAGTCAATTACCCTCTTTTGTTCATCTATTGGTCTCCTTCATCCGCAAAGGCCGAGATCAACATGCTGGTAAGATACACGGATCAATATGACTCGAAACAATATTTAGCAAACACCATTTGATTATCTAGTATGCTTCCGCAAAGACCTTTGTTCAGGAAAAGACAGATGTCTCTAGGGTAACCCACAGATCTTTAGAAATTATCTGTACTAATAAGACGTGAATTCTTTAGGGTGTTGATATTCGTGATCCTGAATCATTTACAAATGAATATATCCTAAAGCATCTAGGATAAGATTCTGAATAATATCTTTTTTTTTATTACTATTATTACTATTATTATTATTATTATGTGGACACTGGTTCCTCTACATTACGCTTACGTTCCCAAATCTAAATACCAAAACAAAAAACAACAACAATTAATTTTATGCTTTGGCCGTAATTACATGAATATCTTTACCTGAATGTAACTCTCTGACAAAAAGATCATTTGAGGCACAATCTCCTCGACAATTAAATCTTGGATTTGGTACCACTGCTCTGTTCCACGATGGCGGACGTGCACCTTGTAGGTTCCCTGACCATTGTCAGCCTTACCTTCATGACAAATGTTGGCCAAAAGGTCGTAATGGGTTCCAACACTCTTTGCAGCCGGATCACTGGTGACTGTTTGAGATAGTTAGCACCCCCAGCCTTTTTTACTTTCTCGAGGTACTACTTACAGTTGGCCATGTCGACATTTTTGATGGGGAAGTTTACAATGGTAGGATTCTTTTCTGTGGTCCAGTTGTTCTTGTTGAACCGTTTGATGTGGAAGATTAGGTAGTCTGGAAGGAGTGTGATGTGATATCTCTTTTTTTGATCAGCAACTTCCTAATCATCATTTTTCTTTGTAAATAACGCGTAGAATGTTTAGCAGTCAGTGGATCTCCCATAGTTCACCTGGACTCTCTTTCCATCGTATTTCCCGAGAATGGTCGTCAAGGGAACCTGGGGAATAATATTCTTTTCGGTCTCATCCTGGTAAAGTGGGGCCAAAGGAAGATCAAGTGCAAGGAAAAGGAAAGGAAGACGAACAGACTTGATCTCTATACAAAAATAAATAAATAGTCAAATCACTTGGACCTTTTAAGTCTCCAAGAAATTTAATTTACCTCGGTCTTCATCAAAGATCAACAGAGCCTCCTTATTTCCTGGTCCACCTGTAGCACCAATACTCTGGGAATCCATTGAAACCTCTCCTTGAAAGATACGATGAATAATACCTAGTTCCAATATTATTTTCATTCTTGTTCTCCATCATTCAACCTACTGCTATTCTTCTTCTTGTTTCCTCCAAGATCTCTGTGCAGAGTGTTTAGGAACCAAGAAAGAAAGTCGATTGCATTGCTCTGTTCGGTCAGCTTAAATCGTTTTCCACTTGCATTCGAGATTTCCTAGACAATCGATTAGATCCATAATCCAATCATTAAAGTGGGACCTATAGTCTTTACCTGAAGCAGTTCGTGTGGACTGACTTGTCCTTTGAATGCCTTTGGATTCCACATCTTTCGTACCAATGCACCAAACCGGGTTACTTTAAGAAATGTGAATGGGTCAGCCAAAAAAAAAAGCAAACAAGCGCTGTCTATCCTACCCAGTTGAGAGCGTCCAAGTTTATCAAAGTCTTGGAGAATGAAATAATCACGAAGGGGAGGGATGTGCACAAGGGCCTGGATGATTACGTTTACATAGTCATTTGCCTTTACATTGTTCAGGCCCACAAAACCTTGAGATATCATCCAGAGGATCAGTCTCGACATACACACGGATTCAAAAACTTACCAGGCAGATACTTTTTGTTGTTGAGATCGTAGGAAGGCTTGAGATTCTTGTCCAATTGCATGACTTGTGATTTGGTCAATACAGGATTCAAGACGTACTATCAAGCCATGTTAAGAATGATTGTACTTTTAGGTGAACGCGTAAACCAACCTTTATGTCACCAAGAGAAGGATCATCGACTTCATATCCTTCAGGAAGCACGTAGACCTAGTAACAAGGTATTTAATAACAGCACAAAAGCCTAGAAGAAGAAGAAGAAGAAGAAGAAGAAGAAAAGAATCATTTAACCTTGAGGGTATGGAGATTGATAAACACATGATGGTCTTTGTGCATGCTGTGAAAGTAGGCATGGGATGACTTTCCACGACCTGTTGCATAATCAATAGAGTTGAGCGCAAGATGAAGGATTAAACGAGAGATTTACTATTTTATATATATATTTTTACCTTGGTAATATTTTCCACACACAAGACAGGCATAGACATTCAAATGAGAAAGAGAGACTGAACATACTTTCTCAAAGTCAAAGTCAAGCATGTGTCTGTTGATGGTATCGAGGTAGAGATCTCTCGATGGCTTGACATTTTCTTCAAGAGGTTCAATGTTTTCTGGGTCTTGTTCAAGACGTTGGCGTTTTGGATTAGGTTCCATTTTATGGTAACAATGTGTCCTTGGCACAATATGTGCAACATAATGCGGCCAAAGGGAAATTCAAAGATGATATCCAAGAGCGGAGACTACCAAGCCACCCCAGTATAATTAAATTCAATTTTGATAATTTTTATTTATATATATATGTGTGTGTATAAATGTTTTCCATATTGATTGATGTTTATGTTGTTGGATTTCAGGGCCAATATACACAAACAAAGAAAGAGGTATATAGATAAAGAAGTAAGATAAAGATTTTCAAAGTATACAAAATGGCATGTGTAGGTCGTAAATGACTGTATACAAATCATATATTAATTAAATATAGGTCATAATTATATTTTTATTAATTGCTCCGTTTTTGTAAGACAAGTATGCAGAAATTGCATGATTCATGAATTATAAAAAATGTCTTTATAGTCCTGTAGATCATGTATAAAGAAGTATATTTATATTCTACTACTATTAATATTAATAATTATTATAATAATTATAATAATATTAATATTGTTCATTAAAAAAAATTATAATTAATTTTGTAATCTAAACAAAGAAATCATAAACACACATTTATTTATTTCAATATACAAAATGTCGTAGAATGTACGTCTTTATAGATAATGAAGTCGATCTTTGTATTTGTTTAAATGACAATGAATATCCAATGGCTTTCTGTTTCAATTGAAACAAATTTACCAAATAATAATAATAATAATAATAATTGAAATTCACAAATTGGTTATTTGGACGGCCTGGATAGTCTGTAGATGTAAGCCAACCAACCCTGTGGAGTCGTGGGTTGCGTGTGCTTTTGTCGACGTTCAAAGCGCGTTTGTTTACTTTTTTTATAAAAAAATTATTTGTGTGTCCGCTCTCTATTGCTTCTTGCTATTATTTTTTTTTCCTATAAAAAAAAAGTCGACCCATCTTCTGCTTCCTCTTTTTTCTTCTTTACTTTACTTCTCTCCTTTCATTTTTGCTCAAAAGAAAAACCAAGAAAACAAGTAGTTTGGGTCCATCTTCAATTTCAAAATCGACCTATTATATTTTTTGTTACAAGTGCTGCATTTTGTGTGTTGAAGAATGGCTTCATTTGACGAAAATACTGAAATGGATACAACCAGCAATCAACTGGACTCATCTGCAGCTCATACAACTCCAAATGTCACAGCAGATACACCCAACGCAACCTCTGTAGATGCTGGTCCTGTAAAGGCATATGCTAAACTAGAGGGCGAAGACTTTTGTTACTACATTCGCACACTTCAAGTAACGCTAGGCAGGAGAGTAACGAACCCAGACAATGTTGACATTCCACTCGGAAACACAAAGTCTGTCTCTAGACAACACGCACGTTTATTCTACAACTTTACTACCCAACGGTTTGAGATGATGGTGTTTGGTAAGAATGGCGCGTTTGTGAATGAACAGTTTGTCGAAAAGGGCGTTACTGTACCTCTTGAAAACAGGTGAGTCGCCATGAATGATGTACTGTACATAAAAAATATAAAATAGACTGAATAAAGCATGCTTTAATAGGACAAAGATTCAGATTGGGGAAGTATGTTTTATTTTTCTCCTGCCCCGCATGGACATTGAAGAAGCACCACAAAATGAGAATTATGGCTATATATCAGCACCACAGCAGCTTGAGAAACAAAGTACGCTCAGTCAACGAAAGGAAGAGCTCCGGGAGAGTGTGGGAAGGGAGGACCGGATGAGTGTAGACGATGGGAATGAGACACCAGAGCCAAATCCATATGGCAGTAAAGATGCCAAACCACCTTACTCCTATGCATCTCTCATTGCACAGGCCATCAATTCGACAAATAACAAACGAATGACACTGAATGGGATCTATACCTACATCACCACACACTATCCATACTATCAGATGGCTCAGAACGGCTGGCAGGTAAAATACTAGAAAGAAAAGAGAGAGAGGGAATTATGTCGAGTACTAAGATTTCCTGGATTTTTTTTTAAATTTTGGTATCGACGTCTCCATCACTGTCAATGTTTTATTTTATTTATTTATTTATTTATATATTTTGGGATTTCCTTGGTCGTATTTTGTATTGTATATTTAAATGGCTCTTTAGAACTCGATTCGACATAATCTATCCTTGAACAAAGCATTTGTAAAGGTTCCGCGCGGGGACGCTGAGCCAGGCAAAGGAGCATTTTGGACTATTGACACAAGCGCAGAACCACAATTTACAAATGGGATCTACAAGCGAAATAAAAGGGTAGCCTCAAAGGGACCAACAAGTGGATATACTAGTCCTGCTGGAGGAGAGTCTTCCAAACGAATAAAACGAGAAACATCTGATAGTGAGGATGAGCAGCAACATATTCATCATCCTCATCATCCTCAGCAAAATCAGCAGCAAAACCAGCAACAAAATCAAAATCAACATTTACCACAACCACTACTACAACAACAACAACAGCAGCAGCAGCAGCAACAACAACAGCAGCAACAACAACAACAGCAGCAGCAGCAACAGACAGTGCAGCCAGTACAGTCAGTACAACAAGTGCAGCCAGTACAGCAACATCAACCATCAGCCCAGTCTAGCGTGTTAGATAAGACGGCTGATAGCTTAGAAGTCAGTCAGGATACTATGGCTGGGAAAGTACAATCATCATTGGCCATACAATCTCTTCAGACATCAACTGTTACTTCTGCCCCAAGGCCTTTACACGAGACAAGACCACCAGTTGGAGTTTCTGGAAACCCACCTACATCGAATTCGCATGTGCAGGCACAATTGCAGATGCAACTCCAAAACACTATTCGGCAGCATTTGCTCAACCCAGTTCAGTATCCACTCCCGGCTTCAATTGCCCAACTACTTCCCCAGGCCATCGCACAACTTCCTCCTCAACTGGCCAGCCAACTGTCGAGCACACTACAGTCAGCGTTAAGGGCCCATGGCAATCATCCAGGACTAGCCCCACAACCTCCAGTACCAGCACCTCCATCTCCTGCCCCAGCCCCAGTCCCAGCCCCAATGCCACCAGTACAAACATCTGTGGCAGCATCTGTACTAACATCTGTACCAACATCTGTGCCAGTATCTGTGCCAACGCCATCACCGTCAGGACCATCGGCACAGGCTGTACAGGCTGCACCTTTGCCTACAGCTGCACATACACATGCATCTGCGACTGCGCCAATGGCACTGTCAGCACAAGCTAGAACCTCATCAGGACCAGTTGCTGGAATGCCAGCACCACTACCCTCTGCACAACCATTACCAATAGCACAGCCACCATCATCATCAGTTAATTCATCTGAACATGTTACACCATCGCCAGCTGTCGAAGCACCGTCAGTGACCCTGCAACCCAACTCAACAGAAACCACTCTCCCAAATCCTCCTTCCACCTCGAAATAATAAAGAACTTCCCCCCCAAAAAAAGAGAGAGAGAAAATAAATCTATATACACACACACACATTTATATATATATATACATATATATTTATATACACTTTTTTCTTTAATAAAATCACAAGAATTTATTTGGCTCATGATATAATGCTGATATTTTTTCATCGCATTGATCTGTTCAGATCCAACCAGTCACACACAACCACATCAAACCGCACAATAGAAAAAAAACCAAGGTCTCTATAGTAATGTCAACTGAAAAATTAAGAGGAATCGCCCAACTATCGGCTGAATGTCAACGATTGGTTAGACGTCTAGGCCAAGTGGATTCAATTGCGCTTCAAAAAGAGGTGGCTACTCTCTTGAAGAATGATTTGCGCACATTTGAGAACGACATTCAAGTAAGATGACCAAATCAATCAATCCTACTCATCCACAACAGCATATAAAACAACTTGCAGAACAAGAGGACAGTCTGGCCTCAAAGGCGTCTATTCTTGAGAAATTAGCAGAATACGAAACCCAGTTCAAGCAGTAAGTAAGTCTTTTTTTCTGTTTGACCAAAGCCATTTTTAACTGTCTGGCCACCCAGACTTCAAGTCAATTCTCGTCAAGCCATCTGGCAGTCCAAGCAGAGAGTGGAGCAGCAGGACAGAAAACAACGCGAGGAGCTATTTGGAATGCGTGGCAGAATGGACGAAAAGAGCTTTACGGAACAGTTTGAGCTCAAGCAGAGACACACACAAGGGTAAATTGCCAACAAGCACATCAAGACCCTCCTAATGCACACATTATTATTATTTCCAGAGACCAAAGACTATTACAGGCTTCTTCAGAAGTTACCGAGGCACTTGGAAAGACTAGACAGTTGATGGAACAAGAACTAGAAAAGAGCTCTTATTCTGCAATTATGCTGGGTAAGCAAATATACATGATATTCATTATTAATCAAACAATCCAGCCGACTCTTCAAAGACGCTTTCGGCCACAAGATCAGAATATGCCAACCTTGGATCACTTATGACTATATCAAAAAGATTGATTTCTCAATTGGAATCTGCAGACTGGTTTGACAGAGTGTCTCTTTTGCTGGGGGTACTTTTGTTTAGTGGAGTGGTGCTGTACATCATCAAGAAGCGTACCTGGGATGTTGGGATCTCATGGATCGGTTGGCTCAGTGGCAGTTCCAAGACCATCAAACACACAACCACTGTCCTTTCGAGCCCAACGGCGACCAGTGTAGTTTCATCTATTGCCAGCACATCAGCCATGAGGGTTGAACTCTAGATTCTTACATGGCCAAACGTGCTCAAGGATGCGTTGGATTCCAGTTACTTACACTATATATATATGTATGTATATATGTATATGTATATATAATGGCGATTTATTATTGTTTATTAAAAGTGGGGTGATTGAATAATAGGCCACAACTGGTCATCTTGATGAAGAAGTGAATTAAGAGTATTGGGTAAATTAGCAGCATCCTTGCCTGATGCTATCCAGACATATTGCCTGACATTCTCTAATCTCTCCATTGCAGGATGCTGTTCTAATGGATGATGCTGGGTGCGTTCCAGAATCACTTCATCCTTGGCTTCACTAATTAGTG
Source organism: Phycomyces nitens (assembly GCA_022702545.1). Lineage (NCBI taxonomy): Eukaryota > Fungi > Mucoromycota > Mucoromycetes > Mucorales > Phycomycetaceae > Phycomyces > Phycomyces nitens. The sequence goes on from JAHRBC010000001.1 coordinate 3,090,515, forward strand.
TCTGCCAATGGAATGGAAGGGCTTGAATCTCATCCGAGAAACTAGTACTGGTTAGAAATGCGCCCATGTCTGGACTATTGAATAAGCCGAGCAAATAACCATAGGCAAACGGTTGATCGCTCGTGTCTTGGTATTCGTCTTCTGAAAGACATTGGTCTGAACTTCTAAATGAAGACGGGGATTGAAGAGGAGGAGACAGCGAACGGGTTCGTCGTTCGAGAGGTGAGAGAGAACGATATGGATTTATTTCTTTTGGATCGCTCATAAAAGCAAAAATTAAAGAGGTTTATATATATATATATATATAAGATGGAAAGAAGGTGTAATTTCCGAGGTGGAATGCATGCTATTTGTGTAAATATATCTGTATATGTTATACTGTACATTTAATATATTATATATATATTGTAGGAAAATCATGCTCTTTAAACTGCAGACTGCTCGGTGTACAGCGTCTTCGGGCTCCAGAGGCTACCCATGTGCTCAAATAAACTCCGGGGGCGTGTCTGTGTAGGCTCCATTGCTGGACGACGACGGAAACTCTCCATCAATGAACGTCGTCTGCGTACGGCTGGCTGTACAGGGTGCAGACCACGATAGACAAAAGAGCGAGGGTCGTGTTTAAGCTGGAGGCTGAATTGATCCAAGTCATGGACCATGTTTGCCAGACGATCGCTGGCCAACAAGGGAAGCGGTGTATTCATAAGAGAAAGGTCGACATGGCTAGCATCTGTCAGACGCTCGCTTTCGAGAGCCTGGACATATTGCTGGCGTAGGAGATGGATTCCAAGAGCAATCTCTTCCATTGTCACGGCTTCCCTGAGCCCCTTGTGGGCAAACGAAGACTCGAGTAACAACGACAGACAATCATGGCGAGCGTACTTTGCTGCCTGGAATAAGGCTGTGGCAGGCCTGGTACGACGGGTCTTTGGATCAAGGAAATCAGCCCGTAGACCTACATTAGCATTTGCACAAAGAAGAACCTCAAGAGCATCCCTGTGATCTCCATTGGCTAATAATGAGAACAAGGGGGTTTTGCGGCTCGAATCAATTGCATTGATATTAGCTCCATGTTTGACGAGCAATTGGAGTATAGGTCTGGGGTCATGGCAGAAACGAGCAGCATAATGCAGAGGTGTCCAGCCATCACCATCGCACGCGTTTATGTCAGCCTTGAAATCCAGCAGCAATTGAAGCGATTCAAGGGGGTGGGGACAATGCAAAAACAAGGCATGAATTGGCTGTATGTTGTACACATTGGCTATGGTGGGCTCTGCTCCTCCTTGCAAAAGAGCCTCTAGCAGGTGATAAGGATTCTGATGGTTGGAAACAGCAATGTGCAAAAGAGTGTATTCGGTAGCAGGATCGCGGGTGTTGGCCAATAAGGAAGGATCTGAAGCGTGATTGAGATAGTACTGGAGCGATGTTAGATCACCTAATTCAACGGCCTGCCAGATGGATATATCTGGCTTAAGATCGACCATTTCAATGGTTGCACTGATGGGCTCTTGTGGTACTTCCGGGACTATAACTGGAGCATCTGATGTGGGTTTTTGGGGAGATAACCAGGACGACAGCCAGAGGATTACAGACATGGATACAAAGAGAAGGCGCAAGATAGTTTCAGTAATTGGAATGGATAACTTTGTAGCTCGTTTGGCTCCAACAAACAAAGCATTGATAATTTTCCTCGGGACTTACAATCGTTTTTGTCTGACAGATCCACTTCAACGAAATGAGCTTCGGTCTAGAGAGTTTGGGATGAGATTTGGAGCCTAGAAGCCAAGTGATACCAACCTCTGTGCCAAAGGGATGTTGTGCAATGTAGCTCATTGGTGAATTAGAATGAATCAGGGAAAAGGACAAGATGATAGATGATTTTTGCCAAGATGTCTATTTAATAAAAACCAATTGATGATTCTAATCAATCCCAAAAACAATACTGTCGACATTCTCGACAGTCTGTAAATATATATATATATATCATAGAAGCTTCTTTTTTATCTTTGGCACTGAACAGAAACGAATGAAAAACAAGAGAGTTAAACAATTCTTACGCTTGGACTTTTTTTGGCCCCTTGACCTTAATTACGGATTCAATCACCTCCTGTTGGAATTCATACCTCTTGTAACCCCTCTCTTTCTCTCTTTCTCTCTTTCTCCTACCATTTCTTATCCCTCTTTTTATATTATCTGTTATTATCTCTCTCTCATTCTCTCTTTTGGTTTCTGTTATCAGAGGGTCTCTGTGATTGTCACCAGATCACCCTAGCAACGAAAAACACAGATTAAGAAAATAAAATAAAGGGATGAGAATATGGTTGACAGGTGACGTCGACGTGTCTTGACGGCATTCCCCAAAAAGAAACCATTGGGGATGCAAGGTTATCGAAAATAAGAAGGGGCAAGTGTTACACTGGATGATGTCACTGCCTTTATAAACAACATGTACTCTACATATTCAGGATATCCAAAAAGACCAATTCATTGCACCATGCAATCCCAAAGGCTTTTTTATTGGGTTCTGGAAGGGAGGGTGGCGGAGTAATTACTGTCATTTCGGACTCCAATTATTGGGATGCCGCCTAATACATAAACTAGAAATTACTATATGTGGACTTAAAGGTTACAGATTAAAGATCCTTTTGCCTTTTTGGTATACAGAATTAAACACAGAGAGGATTGTGGCAATATAAACCTTTAAGGACCTTTATGTATCCAGAGGACAATAATAGAGGAGGCGGAAGAATTGGTGAGAGATTTTTTAAAACATAAGGAGCAGTGTTATCCAAGTGCACTAGACATCACACCAAAGCACACACACAGCAAAACACAGCAAAGAATGGCTAGGCTCCAAGTGATTGGATTGGTGCAAAAAGGCTATTTTGCAGAGTTGCCAATTAATTGGATTTCTCATTAGAATGCCATCTAAATTTGCTGTTTGGACCATTTGATATACAAGAAAAAGAAGTTGTTGTTGTTGTTGTTGTTGTTGTTGTTTATTATTGCCTTTGCATCGTCCGGCCACAGAATTGCCACTGGTGCTTTCCACCTCTTTGCCTTGTATTTAACCCTTTTTATATATTTGTATATTTATGTATATACGTATACGTATACATTTATACAAATCTATTATATATTTTTCTTTCTTTTCTTTCTTTCTCCGTCTTTTTTCCTCTTTCTCTCTTTTCTTTCTTTCTCTCTTTCTTCTTCTTCTTCTTCTTCTTCTTCTTCTTCCTTTCTCTTTCCGCATGCCTCCTGTTGCTCCTACAAGTAATGGTTACTATAGTGCCATCTCCACCACTCCACTCCCAGCCTATGGTCCTCAAGTAGTTGCCTCATCCTCAACCAGTCTAATCTCGACCACAAACGGATCAAGTCAGAATGGTGAAGAGATCTCGACCATCTTCGTGGTCGGCTTTCCGGAGGACATGCTTGAAAGAGAATTCCAAAACATGTTCATCTTCTCATCCGGATTTGAAGCCGCGACCCTTAAAGTACCTTCAAAAGATGGAGAAGAAGACCCAACTGCAATTGCAAATGGGAATCCTCGCAAACAAACAGTCAGTAATCCCTCAGACCACTATTGCTAGAGTTATCGTCTGGAAACTAAAACTTGTGATGCTTAGATTGGATTTGCAAAGTTTCGCACTCGCCAGGCAGCATTGGAGGCACGCGATACCCTGAGTGGGCGAAGAGTAGACGCTGAAAAGGGATCCGTCCTCAAGGCAGAGATGGCAAAGAAGAACCTCCACACGAAGCGTGGATTATCCAATGAGCAGCAAGGACAGCTCGGTTCGACACAGTCACTGCAGGCGACACAGCCTTGTCAAACACCGCCACCTGTTCCTGTGCCTGCACCCACGAACTCGTACCCCATTCTGGCATCAAAACGCTTTTCTCTCGCCCTACCCGGCAATCCAGCTGCCTATGAGGCCTTTTACTCTGTACCCCTTCAAGCTGAACTTCCTTCAGATTATTATCCAGACTTTTATGCCAATCCAGACCTCTTTTCGCCCACCACACCCACCACGCCTGCTGTGCCTGCTATGCCTGCCATGTCTGCTATGCCTGCCATGTCTGCTATGCCTGCCATGTCTGCTATGCCTGCCATGTCTGCTGTGCCTGCTGTGTCCTCCATAACAACCAATCCCACAACCACACCCATCATTGCCACCCCCAGCGATTCCGTATTTGCAGCCAGAGCCCAGTCGTTTGAGAGCCGAAACCCTTCTGTCGCAGACATCTTTACACCCATGCCATCCACGTCCTCCTCCCGTCTCCCAGCCAACTTCAATCCTAACCATCGCTTCTCATCCAAGAGTGTGTTGGATATGGAGAATGACGCTCCCTTTCACTATCTCTCAAAGTCCACTCCCCTCAACTCCTCCAGCTTCACAAACGTCGCTGCCCTGTTCAAGTCCCCACAGAGCCCAGCCCACTACAAGACCTCCTTTAGCACAAACATCAATTCCAACAACAACATCAATTCCAACAACAACAACAACAACAGCATCACCACCAATAGCAATAACATTAATAGCCATCCTCATCCACATAGCATCATACCCACTTCATCTGCAACCAATGGTCTGAGCAGCGTACTGGAAGAGCCATCTGCATACGATCACATACCCACTCCCACATCAATTACACCCATTCATGACGAAGTTCTCATTGGAGGTCGGTTTGGAGGCCTCACCATCAACACAGCCATCACCAAAGACAGCCATCTGATGTCTCCACCACTCAACATCACCTCACCAACCAACTACCGTGGATTTGGGATGATTGGAAGCACGAATCCCTCGGATCAGAACCCACCCTGCAACACGCTCTATGTCGGCAATCTCCCACCAAACACCAATGAAGATGAACTAAAGATCCTGTTCTCAAAGTGCTCTGGCTACAAGCGATTGTCTTTCCGCAACAAGTCCAATGGTCCAATGTGTTTTGTGGAGTTTGATGATGTCCAGTGTGCAACCCAGGCACTCCAGGACCTCCATGGCAATATGCTGTCTAATTCTGTAAAGGGTGGTATCCGTCTGTCGTTTAGCAAGAACCCATTGGTAAGTCTAGTATATTAACTGTCTTTACGTGTCCTCAAGTGTCCTGACTCTCTCTCTCTCTTTCTCTTTCAGGGTGTTCGTCAGCAGAGTGTGGCCAACAGCCCCAATCCTACCAATGGAATCATGCACTTTGGACTGACCAGCCCTCTTGGACCCCATGGATTCCCATTTGGCAACAGAAGAGAGAGCCTGTCGTTTGATCCTCAACTCTCATAGCTGGACCATCTTATTAATTCGGCATCCATATACAAAGCACACCGTTTTGCATTGTAAAAGAGAAGAAGAGAAACATATCCACCTAAAATTCTCTATTTACACACATTCACCTGGCATTTCTCTTTCTTGCTCTGCTTTTATTACAATTTGCATCAATATTTTTTCATTACAACATTCAATATTATACACCCATATACATATATTTATATCTTTCTATTCTATAAACACATCCACACATTCACTCATTTACCCTATACAACAATTTATTAAATATATATATACATATATATACATATATATATATATTTATACATATAAAAAAAGGGGTGATGTCAGCACAATAACCCTTTCCGCCCATGCCTGTCCGTTAATACAATTCCTTACTGTAAACAAGCGCTGGATTGAAACCCAGACCTTCAGTGTAAAGAAATAAGGAAAGGAAAATAACACGTCCACACAAGTTGTTTATTTTTTTTTGTTAATTATTATTATTATTAACAGCGCATCTTTCTCTCTCACTCTCTTCATTACCCTCCCCGCTCTTCTTCCCTATTTTTCATTTTTTTTCTAAAAAAAAGAGAAATCAATAATGTTCGCCCTTCGTAGTGCTGCCATCCGTGCTGCTCCTCTTGCTGCCCGTTCTGCCGTCCGTCCCTTCTCTGTCCTCGGTGCCCGTTTCTGTAAGGCCTGGTGTTTTGATCACAGCGCGTCATCTCTGCTGATACTAATCTTGTTTTGTTATTTAAGCTGGTGCCGTTGGTCATGCCGCCCCCAGCAGTGTTGCTCCCGGCGGTAAGGCTGGTGAGATCCCCACCGACCTTGAGCAGGCCACTGGTCTCGAGCGTATCGAACTTCTTGCCAAGTTGGAGGGTAAGGAGCTCTTTGATATGGAGCCCTTGCAGGTTACCCACCTCGGTACCCCCAAGAACCCCATTGTTGTCGAGTCCCACGATCCTATCCGTTTCGTTGGCTGCACTGGTAAATATCCTTTATCTTGAAAGAGAAAATTGAGAGCAAAAAGAGATCTATATATTTATATATATATTTATATATATATAAATATGAGATTGGCATTATTGAGTGCAATATATATATATATCTACTTGCAAAAACAAAATCAAGATATAAAAAAAACAGGCCACTTTATGCAAACATCTTTATAACATTGATTAAACATCCTAGGCTTCCCTGTCGAATCTCACGACGTTATCTGGATCAACCTTGACAAGTCCCACGAGCACGATCGTTGCCCCGAGTGCGGTTCCGTCTTCACCATGAACTTTGTCGGTTCTGAGGATGACCACCACCATTAAAGAATAAATATATATATATATATATATATATATATAAATATATATTAAAAAAAAAAAGAGAAAGCATCAAACAGCAACAAAACACGTTCCTCTTTAGAAGGAAATTATAAACCTCTTTATCTTAGTATAAATGTTGGTTGTCTTTTTTTTTTATTAAAATAAATAAATAAATATTATACACATAAAAAATCATATATAAATATCATTGTGTCCATTCAATTGACGATTTGTCTTCTCTCCTTTCAAACAAAAAAATAATCTATATATCATCCATCCAATGCTTCTTTTCTTGCTTTGCTTATTCTCATCTGTCTTGGCCGTTTCAACCCAGGTACAGCAGACTGGTGAAGCCCATATATTTCAGGCACTCCAATCTCCAGATGTCTGTCCAATTGACTGGAATGTAGTCAATCTCTCCCATGCAGTGTCTCTGCCATCAGTTGGGCCATTTAATGGCTGTGGAGGATGCATCAATGTGACAGACGTGCCTCTTACCCGGCACACCTATGCACTTACAGTGGCCAGGAGTCCATCGTCAGTAATCGAGGCAAGTGTCTTGTATAAAGGGATGGCAGGTCTTTCTAACTGTCTTTATTAGCTTGGATTGGGTGCATTTGAAGATCTGTTTGGACCAAGTGCAATAGGTACCCAGAGAACCATTGCCTGGTCAATCACTGGCCAGTCCTTTTGTTCCAATCTCTTGCCATCACCTCCTTTATCACCAATTAACCCAGGCCAATTGTAACAATATCGAATTGACGCACATTCTTCACAAAGGAATCTATTTAGCCAACTCCTCTTTTTTTTTCCTTCTTCTTATATATATATATATATATAATCATACTAATTCAGTACCAGTTTAGCATTTTTATAATATTAAAAGATAAAGGAGGTTTGGCTGTAATGTTGGTTGTGTATTTGTATTTGTATGCTGTATGTGTTTTGTTTCAATTTATCTCTGAGAAAATTGAGTCTGCAGTTCAGCCAGTCTAGAAAGCACAGCAAGAGTGCTTTGTTGCATGTGCACCATCAGTTCTTGGAATCTTCTTTCCCGGCCATCAGCATCCTCTTTTCGCTGTGCCTCTCTAGAGGCCTCTAGTTGGTCTAATTCCTTTGATCTCCGAGCTGCTTCTTCAGCACGTTTTGTTCTTCGTTCTTCGGATTGTTGAAGCTGGTTCAAGATGGCCTCCAATAGTTCCTATATGTCTATTAAGAGACCATACCTTTTTATCCCATTTGACTTACTCTTTCGGTGCGTCCGGAAGCAGGAGCACAAGTGTGTGCTGCTTGTCCCAGAGCCGTAGGTGACACTGATGATCTTGCTGTCTGTGCTTCTGTTGTTGTTGCTACTACTGATGGCGCATGTGGTGCTATGGCTTGTGCTGGTGCTGGTGGTGCTTGTGCTGGTGGTGCTGGTGCTATGGTTGGTGGTGCTGGTGCAGGCGCTGATGCTGATGCTGATGCTGGTTTTGGTGCTTGTGCTGGTTTTGGTGCTGGTACTGGTGCTGGTGCAATTGCCGGTGGTGTAGACGATGGTTGTCGACTGGTCTGAGGAGGAGGTAAAGGCACAGTTTTTGCTGGCAGGGCCAAAGATGGACCACCAACCCTGGGCTGAGCAGCTTCGATTGGCCTGTTGCGCATCACACGTTCGCCCTGGGATTGCCGGCCAGGAACACCGGGCGGAGAGAGCGCCTGTCGAATGCGAATAGGGTGCGGCTGAGAGTGCGATGGTGGTGCGGGCTGGATATGCTGTGGCTCGGGTGCGATTCGGACATTAGCGCGTGGGTGCAAATGTGGATGGTGGATATTGGCGGGAGGGTGAGGTTGGATTGGGTGAGGCTGGATAGGGTGAGGCTGCATGACCGGTTTTCCTTCGTCTCGTGTTCCAGCTGGTATTATGGGCCGATCATTGGTGTGGGGGTTGGATGCAATCTGCCTCTGTTTAGCTCGGCTGCCAATATCGTCCATACGCTGGCCAGGCGTACGTTTGCCAAGCACCATCTGTTTCTCGCTCTTCATGCTCTGGACAGACTTCCACTGATAAATTAAAAGATGAATAAGAATCGCTATATGGAGCTTGGATTTTACCTGGTGATAAACATCAGCCAATATCTTTTGGTAGGAATCCGAAGGCTCTTCATGCGGGCCAGCCACCACGCCCTCCTTTCCATAGCGTGTCATAAGGTCCTTGAAATGAACTCGGGCGTTGTGAGCTGTCAGAATTGGATCCTTGGGGTTCGAAACTCGAAGGTCTTGGACGCTGTTGCAGTGGTCTGCTATTTGTTCCCATAGGCGAAGTGCACCTCCATGAGGAGCCATAAAGGGAGAGAGGGCCAGGACTTGTTGGAGCAAAAGTTCGTTACGGCGGCAGGTTCCATCGTTATCAAAACGGTAGCGAGGTCTACGGGTGCGCGTGGTCGAGGGTTGGGTTGTGCTCGGAGTAGTCCGAGTGCCTGAGCCAGCTTCGTTGTCGGTATCAATGAGACTTGGGTCCATATCTTCTCTGTCACTGTTTGATGTCTGGCTTCCTTCGCTATCTCGATCGTTTGTGGTTATCATAGCTTTTTTTTTCTTTTTTTGTACAAATGTATATAAAAGAAAGAAGGGATATTTAAATATATATATATATATATTTATATATATATTTTTATATATATTTATATTTATATATGTATATATGTATATGGTGCATATAGCTTTAACTATCGACTTTTTCGAATTTGTTTCAATCTCGTTTGATGAAACTCCGCAGGTAAAAAAAAAAAAAAAAAAGAGAAAGAATACAGTTAAATCAACGTATTGGAAATCAAGTCACGGACTATAGAATTGCCAAGAATAGCGCAAGGCCCAAGTCAACGCATAATATGGGTGTACTTCATTTACTTTTTCTTTCATATACAGAAACCAAAGCAAAATATAAATAAAAACCAGATGGCTGTCATGAGCAGTAATTCATGTTTGACACGGCTTTTCACGAGTGATGTTCTTGACATTTTGGTAGAGTAGAGTAGAATCGACTGTTGCCAGGTTGTTTGAGCAGTATGAATTGATTTAGTTTAGAGTCTTTACTGATTCAAAGTGTATTCTTGATAGACTTTTTTTTTTCTTGGTGATTTTATATGTCTAAAGGCTGCTCCCAAAACAAGAAACATTGATAGTTCAAGAATTGATTCAAACGTGTAGATTGTGATGCATAAAGAGTAAAGTGAATGATAACTGGCGTCTTACCGGTTTTCTTATTCTTGTTGTTTGAATTAATTCGCTCATGTTGTCAAGATTGTTTCACTTGATGATAAATTGATTTCGCTCACAATTTTTTATTACTTGAAAAAAAATAATTATACAAAGCATAGATAGCTTTGATAGTTATATTATTGGTATTGAAGATCAAGATCTGTACAATACTTTGATGGTTTCTTCTAATTCATTAGAGTATTTATTAGACAATAAAGTTGCCCGTTGGGATGATGTGCCTGCAATCATAATAATAATAATAATAATAAAACTGGTACACTGATTAATGTCTAATCTTGTGACTCGCTTTATGATAAATATACATTTTGGAATTAAACCCAGATACCATAAAAGTGAATTTGCTCTAAATGTTACACGAGAATAAGGAGAATTCGAGCAATTTTCTTCGCTAATAGCAAGAGTGCTTGCGCTATTCTGCATTTAAAATTAGCCAATCAACTGTATTTTGTCTGTATTTTTATAGACCCGCTTATAATGTTTATTTAACGATTTTATATCATTGGCTAAAGAATATAACTAAAAAACCATATGTTAAAGCTGATTACCTTGAAATAGTTATATTCCTAAAATAAGAATCACGAAAAAAAGAAAAAGACAAAGAAAAGAAAAATCTGAACCCCCAAATGTTCTCTTGATATTATTATTATTATTATTATTTTTATTCACAGTGTTAAATAGTATTAAGCAGACATTTATACATTCCCAATAGAAATTTTTTAGATGGCAAAAAATATTAATGGTTACCATGAAATGTAACACGGCATTCACATTGTGCGCACCTATTTCACATATATTTTTCATCTCCCAAAGTTTAAAAATATCTATAAAAATATACTTTTTTATTTATTTATTCATTTATTTTGGGTATCTATTGGCTTGGCCATCTCATCTAATGTGTGCTTATTAAACATTTAAAATGGTGTGAGGAAATTCTTTTAGTGGAAATCCCATTGGGCTCTATTTTGCAGCAAACATATTGTGGTACTGCATGCACACCCTCAAGCCAGCAGAGTCTGGCAAATAAATACCCTTTAAATAAACTCATCATATTGAGTGGGCGGTAGTGGTATATAATATATGTATAATATAATATATATATTATATATTGTATATATATTAATATTAATAGTACAGCAGAATCCATAAGGGACCATGTTACCATGCCTGGCCCAAAAAAAAAAAAGACAAAAAAAGAGGGCGCTTTGTTGAAACATATTCGTTGATAAAATGGCTCAAAAAAGAAAATTACCAAAATAATAAATATAATAATGAAAACACACATATGAATAAAGGCTTCTTTAATATATATAAGATAAGCCCAAAGTATTTAGTCGGTATATAATATTAATCCTCGGGAAGCAATTACTAAAGTATGATAGGCATCTATATTTTCGAGGTTTAATTTTGGGGTACGGCGTAAGGCGGCAAGAAAGCCCTCAGATAGGTGCGGAGAGGAACTATGAGAGCAGTAGCGGGCAAGAAACAAACGGAGAATATTTAAATTTATACATTTTTATTAAAAATATGTATTATTCCCTTGAAATTCAATTTGACTTTTAAATCATTGCATATATACTTTTTTTTATAGATTATATGAGAATAAAATAGTGGGATTCATTTTTGTTATTTATTTCCAAATGGTACAATTTAAATGAATTAATAATTCGATTTTGAACAAATTTATTCCAATATATATATATATATATATATATATATATATTCAATGTTTTAATAGATAAATAGATACCCTGGTGTCTCAAATTCAGTCTTTAAAACAGGTTAGCAGACAATCGATCAAGAGATGTTGGCAAATGAGGGTTTATGGCAGACTTGGTGATGGTTATAGTACAGGTAATATTCTGCTTAGGAAACAACAAGCGTTTCATTAGAGATACAAGTAACATTTGGTTTTCAATACAATGTAACATTGAGACTATATATACAGGCGTCATTTATCGCAAAACAGGTAAAGAGAGGGGAAAATTTTCCCAGGTGGCCCTGGTAGATTGACGATGGAAACTATTCAAGATACCAAAAGCATCTCTCTGGAACTATTAAACTTGTTTATTAATAAAACAGTAAAGCCAATTAAAATACCAATTGGCATATGCTAAATAGATATTAAAAAGTAAATTATGCCAAATATATGTTTGTTGGTTCATGACAAGTATTAATAGTTCCAAAGGGCCCTTAAAAGGTATTATGGATAGGCGTATTTTCTCAATGAATATAAAGTTTCTATACTCTAATTATTATATTGTATACGTTTGTTTTTGAACAATGAAAATAAATTGAAAATATAATCTCCTCAGAACGAGTAGAATATCAAAAAGGTATATCGTGGTCTCCAAGGTAGTTTTTTAAAAAGTGTAGAGTAAAACACTGTGTATTTTATTTTTCAACCCACTTTTCATTCTTTTGGCTGATTACAATTTATAAAATAAAATATTATCATTATTGTTCTTGTTAGATAGAGTGTAGTATATTTTGATATAGTCTGCAACTGCCAATTGGACACCTTTTTTTTATTCTATTTATTTTATTTTCTGAAACACATCCAGTGGAAAAGTATAGCAGAATTTTAGTAAATTTTACGATTCCTGAGTAGAGATGATTGGGTGATATTTTCATATTTAACCGATTTTTTTAAAGTTATTCGGTTATTTTAATAGTTGGAAAATACAGTTTTCCTAAAGTGAATAGAATATTATATATACAAAGAGTATAGAGATATGGAAATGTTGTTATAATAAAGTCTTTAGATTTATTAAGAAATATGTTCCAATTCCATAATTTATTAACATTCTAAAGACTCTGTACGTTGTTACATGAAATACCTTTTCTATTTTTATATCAAATTACCTATATTATTAATTCTCGTACATGTATATCTTTTATTTTCCCTCCCTTTTTCCCGGTCCCAGAACAATTTTTATATTCATTCAACTTTACTACCAATCTGTATTTTGGTACGTATTTCCTCACCTTTCCCAACTATGATTTAGGTGGGGGGTTTTTTTTATATATTCTAAATTCAATAAAGTTATCTGTTCCCGTAACAAATATTAATCATATAATAGAGTTATAAGAATATAATATATATTGGGTTGCTTTCAAGAGTTAATACTTTCAAAACATATAAAGGTTGATGTAGTAGAAAATATATTATCTTTAATATAGATGTCTAGAGTGCCCAAAAGATTTAAAGAATAATAAAAATTAAAGTGCATATATGTTGGGTTGCACTAGTAGATGTCCAGAAACATCTTTTCCAACAATGCCAAGTTTTCTGGCTACTTGATCTCATTAAACATTTCTCTCTCTTTTTTTTTCTAGATTCAAAATAAAGAGCACATCCAAACCATTTGATATCTTTATGCAGGTGGTATAAGTAATGGACTTTTGGCCTCGTTGCTGTTTGCACGTCAAAAACATGGAGTAATTCTGTCAATTGTCTTTGCCATTTGAACATGGTCAAAAGAGCCAGAAACGATATTGCGCACAAAAACAAGAGAGCACAACTTTCTGAGAATAGCTAATGGTTTATTCAAAATGCTAAATCATCGGTATATGACAGCATTACAGAAATAGATAGAAATAATGACAGAAAGAACTATTATAAGCTGCTTATAAGCACAACCAACAAAGCCTTGAAAAACTTTGTGGATTTGAATATTAGAAGTTTTGCGTTTGAAGCAGCAGTATATTAATGAGTCCTTGTTCTTGATTTGTTTAAGATGGTAACATTTCCTACAAAATTACAAAGCTTTCTGCTAGAAAATCCCAGCCACATTTGAATAAATAGGGAACTTGTAGATACTGCGAGAGTGTTTTTTTTTATTACAGAAAGAATATTATGGTGGTTTATATCCACAGACAGTAACTTGGGGCGGCTGAAAGTGTGGATAAGTTCCCCACTTCTTACCAGTCGTGAGTCCCCTTGGTACATCAGGCGTACGGTCAGGAAAGCCATCGAGGAACTGAGCTTCCTTTGGATTGGCGTGGGAGAGCATCAGATGTTCCGATGGCATGTTGGCAGAAGTGTTCCTGATTTCCGCGTTCTTCTGGATGACCACATTGTGCATACTGGCCGCAATGTTCATGCGTGGTCCATCATAGCGTTTGTTCTTGTCATCTCGCATAATCTTATTGGCAGAAGGAAGTTTAAAGGGCTTATTTTCCTTTGCAGATGTATATGCAAGTTCGGTGATCTGTCCAAATGCATAGTGCAGGGTTTCGAGCTCGCTTCTTGACAAGAGGTTGGCGTATCCATTGAATAAAGATATTAAGATCAATGTCTGGGGATCTCCAAATGGTACGCCAGAGCCATCGGTCGATTCGTGTTGGTTGCTTTCGTCATCTTCGGCACTGAAGTTCAGAACATCTTCATGAGGAACATTGATGATGTCTATATATTGATATTGAAGATCATGTTAGTGCCAACAGTTTTTAATTTTTCAAATATGATGGCTAGGTTTTTCTCTTGGCCTTTTACCTTTTTCTTCAGCAACCGATTCAGACTCGAGCTCGCTCTCGGGATCCTCTTTGAATTCCTCTGCAAGACAATGATCCAAATTATAGCAAGTTGAGACATCATTAGAGTGATGAAAAAAAAAAACTTTAGCAAGACTGTTTGTATCTGTAAAAAAAATGATAATTTACCTGTCTCGCCAAGGGCTTCTCGAGAATCCTCCGAACGACCAACGGTTGCAATCGCCGTGCGTCTTCTTTTTGAATGAGTTGTACCAGTAGACATCTCATTAAGACTTGAAGCACTTTTATAGGACTTGACGCAGTCAGGAATGTAGCACTTGTGAACGGTTTTCTTTGGCTTATAAAGTTTGAATACTCCAGATTGGACTTCCCGTATCACCCTTCACCCTTTCTTCTCGCGTCTACTCCTCCCAAGCACTCCACTTGGTGTTTCTTCACCCCTCCGACTCCAAGTCTCCTTCTTTACTTCTCCATTCATTCAAAAATTCTCAGCCCGCTCCTTTAGAAACCAGTGTCCTTCCTCCATTCAGTCTGTCAAAGATCCACCCACACCGCAACTTTCTCCTGCCCAATGGACAGTGTTCTGGTCCCTTCCACTTTCTCATATCTCCTGTAACATCTGGTATCGCTTCCTTCATCACTCTATATTTTCTGCAAGCTTACTCCATCACATTATGCCCACCATCGTCTCTTCTTCTGCCTGTAGATTAGGCTTCCATCCCAACCAGACACCCGAACACCTCCTGATAAGTTGCCCCAAGATGTGGAAGGTATGGGCCGATATTCTCTCACACTGGATTCCTTCTTTCTCTCCTTCGCCAGATAGCGTACTTTCTGCCCTCTCGAAGGTAAAGCTTCCTCCCAATGGCCCTTTCCTCCCCAGTTCCCAGGTTTTTGGTGCTGTCCTACAGGTAGGTTGGCGAGCCTATTGGGCATTTATCTTTGATGCCATACCTTTCATTTCTGTCAACGTCACTACCTCTACCCATAAGCTCCTCCATACATGCATAGATCAAGCCAATATACCCTAAATAGCCTATAAGACCCTACCACTCCAAGTCCTTCCTTTATTTTCATCACCCGCCCTATACATAGCTCTTCTATATTATTCCCACATAATTTCATCTCATAAGACATGAGGCCATTAAGTCATCCCCAGCACCGCCGATCGAAGAAGCGTGACTGTGTAAAGATAATAAACTGTCTTCTACAAAAAAAAAATACTCTAAATTGGCTCGACATTATAATATCAGGTACGGTGGAAAAAAGGATAAAGGAACAGATTTTTTTTTGGATTTGACAGACTTTAAAGACATTCACATGATTTCGTAGTCATACTTTTTAACAGGCCATAATTTTTTGCTTTCAGTGTTAAAAATTAGTAATATCATGTGGCATTTATTTTTTATTCTATTCAATAAATCTGATGAATCTGATACACTTTAC
Source organism: Phycomyces nitens (assembly GCA_022702545.1). Lineage (NCBI taxonomy): Eukaryota > Fungi > Mucoromycota > Mucoromycetes > Mucorales > Phycomycetaceae > Phycomyces > Phycomyces nitens. Next base: position 3,106,308 of record JAHRBC010000001.1, read on the forward strand.
TGCAAATATATTGGTCTCTTGAAGCCCAGGTAGTCAAGGTAAGTTGAACATCTCTAAAGATTTATCTCATCAATAATTCAATTGACGCTTATTTTATTTATTTATTCAGTCTTTTATTATGCTTGCTGTCAATATAGCACAATGGTAAAGTATCTTTAAAACTTAAAAGGTATTTTATACAGTAATCATATATTCAGTGTTTCTTGTACTCATACAGCTCTCTTTATATATGGCCCATACTTGTCCTTGGCAAGTCAAGAATTATTTAGCAAACAAGTCTTCTTGTTCGGTACCCTTTGTTTTTCAAAGTAAATAAATAAACCCCATTTTTGAGTATTTCATAAAGGCAGTATAGAGCTCGTATTCTGGAGGACACAAATGTACAAATACGGTAATCTAAAGCAATTCCATAAACGGATAATGAAGATCGCGGCATATAAATATTACTACCCAAATTGAATCTTTTTTTTTTTGGTCACTGGATATGTGTAGTCTACTGCATTTACACTATAATTCTAGTGCGGATTGTCCATGGAGTAGTGAATGATCTTTTGTATATAATTAATATTGCACCAAGAGATTGATTGATTATTTACAAGGTATTGATATAGTCATGCACCTACTATCTCGACATTCTGGCTCTCTAAAAGATGATTCTCTGGTTTATTTCTAGAAGAAGAAGAAGAAGAAAAGAAGTATTTGTGCCAATATGCCCATTTAATATACACGTTTAAAAAAGTTGTACAAGACAATGAATGATAAAGTTGGTTTTAAGGCTGAATTTGTTTGATCTCCATATACATTCCCCATTTGATTTCAAGAATTGGGACAATACCAATCTTTCTAAAGTATGACAACTGTCTACACAGAACTGCATACGTTCCTCCCACTTTGAAGATACAAGGGGCTGCGGATATCTGATCAGCCCCAATCTCAATACGTACTTCACCTACATTTGGCTTCTTTACTTTTCTAACCCCCAAAATATCTTTTCAGTACGAAAGAACCGAGATAATGTTCTGATTTTTTCTCATACTTGCTCCTATTAACAATAATAACTTCTTTTTTTTTAAAGAAAAACAGAATCTAAACAACACTATATTTCTCGAAATTTTCACAATAGTATTCATTAGATCAGTGACAAATTCCTTGCTTTAATTAACCATTGATTGCTATCCATTTTCTCACCAATGCATATATGCAATAAATCACTATTTGTCATTATATAATAGTAGCATAGTAGACTATTTTTTTGTCAAGTGAATAATAAAGTGTATTGGTTTCATTTAATTATTAGAAAATATTGAAATCAACTCAATTTGTTTCAATTCCATGCACCTTGATTGAGACTATCCGTATATATCTCAGCTGTAATGTCCTTTATAAAGTTATTATTCAAAAACACAAGAAACTTGGTTAAATATATTGATGTTTTGATACCAGGTTTTAGTATCTTTATTTAGAAAATTTGAGTTGGTCCTCTTGGTTAAGGACAGAGGCTCAGGGCATTTATAGAATTATCAAAATCAAAATGTTGATTTATGATCTTGTTCACTAGATGTTTGTAATCTTTGGTTATTTATGTTGTTGAATAATACACATGGAAAACAAGGTGTCAATCGTTTGACAGAAGAAGAAGAAAACCTTTATAAAGATAATTAGTGTTAATTACATGTATAGAAACAAAATCCATGAAATTTCAGTGTCCATTTAACAATTGATATCCAATGGTGGTCTAAAAGCCACAAAAATGTTGATAAATGGACCCTTTTTAAATTAAAAATGTCTAAAATATTGGAATTTTGTTTTTTTTTGGATTGTTAGAACTATGGATCCTAATTTCCAAAATTGGAAATGAATCATCATTCTTGTGACCAAATCTGTATTCAATAAAGCTTCTTAGCATTGAGAGTTCATTTGTTTGTTCAATTTCCCCTTTATTGATTCAGTAAAAGATATACACTTTATAAGGTTATTTGAATATTTAATATTTTCCCTAGAAAATACTAGTCACATTTTACCATTCTTCCTCAACTAGTTACACTTCTTCCTTTGGTCGCATTAAAGAAGTCTATAAAGCGTATATAACTCGTGACACCATCATAGACGTCGTTTCTCGTCATGCCGACGTGATAATTCAATGCGGGGATACAAGTCTGTCTGTCTCTCTCTTTTTATTTTTATTTTTTATTTTTAATAGAAAAAATAAAACAAAGCCATAATTTGTATCTTTCAAGTATCATTTTTGCATTGTATTTTTAATTAAAGATCAAGACAGCTTGATGTATAAAGCACAGACTCCAGACCAATCAGTACCTTCTGCAGAACCATGGCATCATAATATCAAAGGCAGTGGATACAGTGATGGCGGATCGGGATCTACATTCCATCCTGTTGCAATTCACATTGCAATCATTTGCACAATCATTAGTACCTGCATCTCATTCACAGCAGTCTGGTCCCATTGGAAGAATTACAGACAGCCGGTAATAACTAGAGGTGTAATAGAAACCATGTATTGCTTCAATTGGCTTAATATTTGATAATAATCTAGAGTCTACAACGACAAGTAATTCGTATTCTATTGATGTAAGCCATTCATGTACATTTTTTTTTCAGATTTCTAATGATCTGTTTCCAATTAACTATTCAGGGTCCCAATATATGGAATCAGTACATGTATCTCATTAGTCTCCCTTAACACTGCATTTTATGTCGACACATTTCGGGACATTTACGAAGCATTCGTTCTTTATGCTTTCTTTAATCTCCTATTAAGTAAACTTGGTGGAGAAAGAGCTCTTTTTGCAAAGTTACATTCACGACCACCATCCAAAAACGTCTTTCCTGGCTCACTTTGGTCCCGAGAAATCTTTGTTGGAGATCCCTATACTTTCTTGTTTGTCAAACGCAGTATTCTTCAATTTGTCTACATCAAGCCAATCTTGGCCATTCTGACCATGATACTCAAGGCTACAGGGAAATTCAACGAAGGAGAAATAAGTTGGTCAAGCTCTTATTTCTACATTACTTTTATATACAATATCAGTGTCTGCCAAAGTCTCTGGTCTCTTCTTGTGTTCTTTTATGCTACCAAGGAAGATTTGGCTGGGTTCCGGTAAGATAATCAAGTTGTTTTGCAATTGTTACTAATGATCATTTGCTTACTGTAGCCCATTATCAAAGTTTCTCTGTATAAAATCAATTATTTTCTTTTCCTTTTGGCAAAGTGTAGTAATCACATTCTTGGTATATATAGGAGCAATTAAAGACTGTGAGTATTTTATTATGGAAGATTTACAAGAATCTAATAAGCTATTCATCTAGCTGGCCCAGGACACATCTCGGTTGCAATCCAAGACATCTTGATCTGTATAGAAATGGTACCAGCCGCTATTGGTCATTTGTAAGAAGTTTGATGGTTATGATAAGCAATATGATTAACAAAGCCATTTTCCTTTTGAACAGTTATTCGTTTACGTATAAAGAATACCTTGATCCGAATGTTCACACTGCCCGAATGCCCTTGTTTGTGGCAATCAAGGATTCTATTGGAATCAAAGATGTATTAATGGATTCTCGAGATACATTCTATGGTGACCGTTTTAGCTACCGAGCTTTTGAACCAGCCGTTGGATTACCTCCAAGTGGACCAACTCGTGATTCACGCCTTATGGCTGGACTTCGCTATTCCGTCAGTTCAGCACAGAAATACTGGGTCAAACCAGTGCAGCCATCAATGTACATAGACACACCAAGAAGAGGTGTTAATGACGAACATATGCTTGAAGACGAAGAAAATGAAGAAACTTTGATCTTTGAAGATCCTAGCACCTCAGAAGACATAGAAGAGCTATATTCTCAGAGCAGAAGTTTTCCATTTGGGGATACCAATTACCCAGTTATCGACTTTTGTATCCCTTTAGCACAGCAGGAAAGAAGAGGGTTTGGGTATGGAAGCATTAGAGCCACCCCGGGAAAAGTACAGCGCACCGGGTCCAATAACGAGACGAACAGGAATGAGAGCCATGGAATTTTGCCAAGAGAAGGATGTATTGATGTGGTCGTGAAAGGAGAAGATGAATATGTTTCGCAGGAGACCTTGGATCCTGGATCAAATTATCTACACTCTCCTACTGTAGAGCATACCTTTGTCCTTGCATCCGAGTCAGACCAAGTGGAAGTTACTACAGAACCAGACAGCTTATCTTCATTACCGCCATCAGAAGCCTCCAAAGATTAGCAAGATTTGGTTACTTTAACCAAATGCTGTAGATTCCTGTCTCGAACCAGATTATCTAAAAGACAGATGTTTTGGAGAGAAAAAAAGAGTAATCATACATCTACCATTCATTAATATCATAATTATTTTGCATCTAACTTGAAGCATTTGTATGTACTATCAATTACACCTAAAAAATATATCTTGCCACTTGGACCACTGACAAGACAATGATAGAATTAGTAAAGAAAGAGTTAAATTTCAAATCAATATTTCTTTCAACTGTCTGCATCCTTGAATACAAGTATTCAACGTGTTCATGTATATAAATAGAGTAGAAAGGACGACATTGCTATTGATCTATCTATTTCAATCCTTGTTTGACACAACAAGTCTGTTTTGCTGATAATAAGAAACACTATATATCAACCAATTTTACCTATAGCGTGACTTTGATAATTCCTCGCAGATTGTCCTGATAAATCTAGGGACAATCATCAAACTTTATTACCCGCTTCAACTCTTTCTATTTCTTTTTCTCTGTTTCCTTGAACACCATAATCTCTCATATAATCAATGACAAACAAAAAGACAAAAAACAAATTGGAACGACATTTGATGGAGGACATGTTTGACAAGTCTCTTTTCTCAGACTTGTCCCTTGAATTCATCCATCCCGTCTTTCCATTCTCCATGCGTTTTGATGTTCATCGAGCAATCATGTGTCAATCACCATTTTTTGAAAAACTAATGCAAAACATGGGCCGCATTCAAAAGACCACATCCAATATATCTACCTCTGATAAAGAAACCGAATTTACTTCCATTCTTAAAATCGATCTCTTCAAGGCATTCCTTCACCGTGGATTCGTCTTGAGTCCTTTCCAACACATTGTTACACGTCGATGGGAAAGTCCAGTTGGATTGTTTCCAGATTCGATCAGAAGATCCAATAATCGACTCAACAAGCAAATGAATCACCTTTTAACATCCCACATCAGATTTGCGATCCAATGGCTGTATTCACACGACAAGTCTGAGATGACTCAAAAGCTTCAGGACGAAGATACCCTCCACATTCTATCAGTAGCGATATTATTTGGGATCGATGACCTTGCATATAATTGTATAAAACGCTACACAACCACACAACTATCTCTGGAAACAGCCATGCGCGATCTCGAAACTATCGGACAGCTTCCTCGAAACCACAACGCTTATCTGCAACTCAGAGATGCCGTATTACTGCTCTTGTTTAGATATGGACCCGAAAATGCAGCTAGTCTGGCTATGCTTCCAGTAGATTATATGGCAGACGTCCTGAGTGCAGACATCTTGTTTGTCGGCAGTGAGTTTGAACGTTATTGCCTCTTGAAAAAGACCTTGGTTACATTTATGCAGTCGGTTGGAAAAATCACTTGGACTACTTCTGGACCAGTTGATCAACACAATAAACGACTTTCTGGATTCGTACAACCGCCAAAGTCATTATTAGCACAAAAAAACCATCAACGAATCCAAGGTTATGGAACTATTTCAGATGAAGAACTTTCGGCAAACACAGTACGTTCCCTGAAGCGTAAAAGAATACCATCCGAAGAACTCGAAGATACCCAGTTTAATGTTGGATTCAATGAAGTATCCAAGCTACAGCCCGTACGAATAAGTTTCTCTGCGTGTGTACCTTTTGAAAAGCTTATGGCAGACGTGTCTTCGGGTGGAGTGATTGACAAGGCAACCGTTCTATCATATTTGCTACGTACAACGGTTATCTATAGCAACATGACATTCGATCAATTGACTACCGTACGCCATGACAAGATCGTCAATGAAGAAATCGTCTTTCGTGCTCTTTGGCAAAGAGAAGCACTAGAGCGTATCATATTCCCATTCCATTTCCAGTCGAGCCAGCCCATTCCATCTGGAGAAAGTGAAAATGAAAAGGACCCGAGCCAAGATCGTAACAAGGCCCTCAACGAGTATTTTGATGTCGATGATACAGTAGATCAGGAAAGACGAAGAAGGATCCTTCTTGGTACACCAAGATTCCGTTTCCGAGAGTCAATACATATCACACCACCAACGCTAGATAATGGGTGGATATTGGACGAGAAATCAAAGGACAGCAAAATTAACAGCAAAGCCCCTACAGATGCTATACAAACCTGCTCCAATGAGAGCGAAAAAGAACTTGATGATTTACTAGACACACTTGAGGAGGCAGAGGATTCCTTCTATGATTCAGAGCAGTTCACGCCATCTGCAGCATCGCCAAACATATCTTTAGATACCATATCTCTACTTACACAGTCATCCCTAAAAGAAGGCGAATCTTCACCGGTCAAACAATCCTCTTGGCCATCATATTCAAAAACATTCTACTCACGACCAGAGAAAATCCTCGGATCATCCTACTGTGTCGCAGTTGAGGCTCAAGTTATGCCAAGGCATCTGCTTTATTTGAATAATTCCAACGATGAAGGCGAGGGTACAAGTGATGAGGAAGATGCCAATGAAAAGAATGTGCTTGTTTGCAGGTTCGAACTTCGTCATGTCAACCATAAACTCTCCAGACAAGATCTGTCCGAAATAGAACCAGAGAGATTGGACAATATTGTGAATATAGAAGATGAAGACTCCGAGGACTCAAATATCTCTGACGATGAACATTCACCAGAAAAAAGAAAAGTAACAACAGAGTTTATTCGTTATAGTCTTGGGACAAGCACGACAGGTCCAAAAAAGGCCTTGTTCTCGAGACGGGAAAGCTCAAACGTATCTCGATCTTCATCATATAGTATGAAGCGTAAATATACTTTTGGATCGCAGCATGATTCACCTATCAAACGTATCGCCGGAAGTTTTCATCAGAGATCTCAAAGAGCTAATATCCGATATTCCATTTATTGTCTCAATGCACATGAAAATCTTGCGGAAGATCAGAAAGTTGATCAAGAAGATCGTGTCTTGGTACCTGTAACGGAATCTGCAGAATTACTTGAAGAAAATAATGATAAATCAGGTTGTATCAGCCAAACAATCATTGATGCAGATATATCCCAAGGAGTGACGATTGATGTTACGGTGGCTTTGGAGGTGTTTGGATTTACAAATGTATAAAATGTGTCTAGGATCAGACCGATAGTGTGAAATAGCAAAAGTAAAAATAAATAAATATAAGATAGCACTGTATAGCTTACCACATCCTTTTGTTGTTGTTCTGATTATCATACTTATATATATATATATATATTAAAAATTGAGATTATTAATGATAATTATTTGCACTTGTTTTGATTTGATTTGACTTTTATAAACTAAAAGCAATCTTTGTATATTATCATGTACATACTACAGTTGGCAGAACTTCATTGTATGTACAAGATTGGTATTAAAAATCATGTTTGAAATCGATAATATTGATCTTATACCTCAAGCCAGTCAAACAAAATAAACAAAAGCATATTTTTATTGTATTTACCAAATGTTCTTTAATTGTTTGAAAATATGGGTAAATTTTATTTTGAATAAACCCTTTCAGATAGTCCGTTTATTATTCAACTTTATAAAATTATATTTTATTTGTCAAGGTATACTACATGGAACCAAAAGTGTGGGGGTTATAATAAACCCACAAAGGTTGATCTGCATAATACATCTAATACATGACCTTTTCCGAGTACATTCAAATAGTATCCCGTATAACATGATGATTCTACAGACTCCTTTCAATAGTAACGAGTCAAAAAAAAATAAGTTTCTTTTAACTTTCTCGTTGTATTATACCCACTTTTGTTTAACAATCCATGCCTAGAAATACGTGGGTGGAAACATGCAGCATTCAATAATAAGAATAAAAATTTATTAAAGAAACTTGGTATTTTGTGGAGCCACTAACTGCCTTTTTTTTCATTTCGTCTATACGATTTTGTATTGGTATGCAATGCCTTTCACATACTTTGACTGGTATTTTTTTTTCACTCTTCAGGATTGAGGAATACATATCTTTAATATTACTCGAAGCTAGTACCCTTGACATTACCATGCACCCAATATAAACACTGATGCATATGGTTTGTCAGTATCTTGTAAGGGAAATAATAATACTGTGAGAGTGTTATTTATTGAAGAAAGAATATTATGATTGCTTATATACTATTATTCAAATTCACTTGTAATTAAAGTCCCCATCGTGTAATGGTTGGTTATCACTGTAGCAGTGTGAAGTGTATGTGTGCCTTGTGTGTAACTGTTCCTGGGGTGTTAACTTGCCAGAGTCATTAGCAAAGAGGAACCAGATATTGGTTGTGGAGTCTATATTTCACTCAGCTGTGGTGTGTATACCACAGAAGTAAAAAACAAAACAATAAGTTAAAGGTTGGTCTTTATCGGTGCAGTAATAACTTTAAAGTCAGAGTACGCCTTTGAACGGCGATTGGGGTTTCTTTTGATTTTAGGCAATCAAAGCTGGTCCGTGCATTTGCTCAAGAAAGATCAATTTTGTACAAGCAGGTACAAAAATGAGCCTTGCGGATATTAGAAATTTCAAAAATATAGGGTCCGCACAAAAATATATTGGTCATGTAATGTCCGATATTGAAGAAAATGGATACCATTAAACTGACACAGCGTAAACCAAGCCATGAACTATATGAATTAACAATAGTGTAAGGTGCAAGCCAACACATAAACCATGGTGGTATGCCTCATTTACTTTCTCTGCCAAAAAGAAATTAAAGTAAGAAAGAGATATGAGCAGTAATTCATGTTTGATGCCGTTTGTAGAAAAATATCTGCCTTATTGAATGTCTCGTATCCAGAGTTTAACATCTAAAGGCTTCTTATAGCTGTCACGAGAGTTATCGTTTTGCACGTTTTGCATCATATTAGAGTTTATTGAATTTAAAGATTGTGAGGAATGTAAAAAGCAAGGGTTTATGAGAATATAAACATGACTAAATTTGACCAATCTTTTTGGCCGGACCCTGTAGAAAAACATTTTCTTTCTTTTCTTTTCTTTTTCTTTAACGTCTTGGTGCCTTTCTAGGCACCTCCTCAAATTCACCGGCTCTCTTGAGTTTTCTCTCATCGGCTATATTCAATCATTAGTAATCATATTACGAGTCGGTTTCGAAAAGACCATAAACATACCTTGTCTTGCCTTTTCTTCTAATTCATCCCAATCTATATAACATAATTTTGTGAGACATTTTACACCCAAATCACCTATTTTATTTGACTTACCATCGCCTGAATCAGATAATTCTTCTTCTTCTTCAGAATCCTCTGAAGCATCTGATCCAAAGCCACTCTCATCTTCGCTCGAGCTTTCCTCGAGCTCTTCAGAGCTGATCTCAAACTCACTTGCAGTGTCTGAGTCATTACCTGAGCCATCGTCCTAAAGATCATGGTAGATATTAATAACTAGATAAAATATCCTCAATTTAAAGACGTACATCACTATTAGGGCCCAAGAAGTTCCAGCCACCATTCTTATAGAATTCTGCTGGGTCCTCGTTTACTGTTTTCATGATCATAGTCCAGTTAAGGTTGACAGCTCCTTCTGTAAATGCGACTTCTACGGAACTATTTGTATGTTAGTAAACCATTTTTGGCCTTCCTTCCGGATAAAAGATGGCTATTATTAAATAATACTTACTCAAGCCAGTCCTTCACATTGTCTAATTGAGATATAGGGATAGTGTTGATATGAATAGGTGTGCGATGGAAGTCCTTGAATACAAAAACCATATCAAAGTGCTTAAGACCAAACTGGACACGTTCCAAGTGAGCAATCTCAATATCACTCAAAGTTATGATTAGATAAGGAGGATCGGATAGGTGAACTAGACAGTCTGTGGTAGGTTGTAAGAGTACATTGGATCGGAATGGTACACCCTGGAAGCCAAGCTCTCTAAAGGGAATATCGACTTCGATACGAGTATCACTCTATATCAAGTGTCAATTTAGTCTGGCCAAAAACACATTGGGTTATATTTACCGCCTCTGCAATTTTTTCTGTGAAAGTCTTGAACTCGCGGTTCAAGTTTGCTCTTCTTCTTCTTTCTTCTTGCTCGGCCTCTAGTTCATCTTCGTCACCGTACATTTGTCTTCTTCTCTTGTTGCCAGTTTCATCGAATTGCATGTCTGATGCCTCACGGTAAAATTGGATATCCTATAACCAAATCAATGTTAACAAACGAATAAGAGTTGAAACAAGACCAACCTTTGTCTTCTTCTTTCCGATCAAGACTGGATTCTTAAAGTGAATATGGATCAAGACCAGCAATTCATTGTCGCAGGGTTGGAAGAACAGATGCTTCACATTGCTAAACAAGACGTCTTTTGAAAAGTACTTAGTACATTTTGTATTATAGACCAATAGGTACTCTTACTGAATGAATTGTCAGATCGAATAGACTGGTATCGAAGACCGTTTGTATGAATTTCTAGTTCACCAGGCAATCTCTTTGCTTCTACTGAAGGTCGGACATGAACATCAGGAAGTCTAAGGGGACGTCTTCCCTTGACCTGGATCAAATTGTCTTGCTCTACAACATCAGCCATCTCTTTTCTTTCGGCTTCCTTCTTTGAAGCGTCCTTTTTAAGGTCAGTGATGCTGCGGAAGATTTCGGCCATTCGTCCAGTGTTTGCACTTCTGAAAGTCAATGCTCGTACAAAGGTGGCATTTACATCATCAAAAGGCTATACATACAAGAAAAACAAGGAGTTGGTATATTGTCCGTTTGGAAACCTTTCTCTCTTACCATATCTTCCTTCTTACTACCAGCTTGACCTGGGGTCAAGAAGTTAAGACGAAGCATCACATAATCTCCTTCATCACTCTTGCTGGCATTTTTCAGGGTAGAAATATGGAATGGAACAGCCATGCCATAAATAGGAAGGATGATAGATTCGCTTCTCTTGTCAACAACGATCTATAGGAATAAAATAATGAATCCTCTTACTCGCCTGAAATCATCAATATATATATATATATATATAAAGTCTTACTCTCAGATCCTTGACTTCTCGGGGAAGCTTAGCTTCAGACCGATAACTCTCAAACTTCTTGAAAGCTGCCTTGTTTTCGTCGTTATCATTCTCGGCAGTTTCAGAGAATTTAGCAAGACCGTCTGCTAATTTTTGAGCAAAGAGCTGCTTCTGGTGCTCCTTTCTCTTTTGCTCACGAGACTCTTCCTCTTGCTCTTCACTTCTGAACTTGCTTCTCAAGATTGCTGTCTTGGATACAGAATCCTTTTTTGAAGCCTTGGAATTCTGAGCACTCTCTGTTTCGTCTCCATCTCCACCTTCGTCTTTGAAAAAGTAAGAAACCTCGTTCAGGCGCTTACTGCAATCTGTCAGCACAACAGGTACGTCGTTTGTGACACGGATTGTATCAATAATAAGAAGAGAGTATTTCTTGCTACGCTCATCTGCGGGTTTCGGGTTTTCGAGATCAGAGAATCCCATGGAGAAGTTAAGGACCATGCCGTTCTTAAGTTCACGGACGTTCTTTCCTGTCAACACATAGCTTGCTTCACGAAATTCGATACCCATACCAAAACCAACGTTCTTTGTAAAGTGCTTTTCAAGGTCAGGACGCTTTGCTTTGATATGACTCAATGCTTTCAAATAAACATCTTTGATCTTGACTCCATCCTTAATGGTGTCCATTACACGGCTCTGAAGATCAACCAAAAACTCATAGTTCTTTTCCTGTGTTTTGCTGGGATCGATCAAGAAGGTTCGTCCAATGTTTGAGCAGTAGAATTTGTAGCGAACAGCAAGCGAACAAATAATGACACCGGGATGAAGAGTATCTGAATTGGATGCAGCTGAAGACTTCAAGTCATATACACCACCACTCTGGATAATTGGACTGTAGCACCAATCGAGATCATCTTTGTTGTCAACCTTGTATTATTGTTGATGTTAATTTTTGGCAAATTAACCCCCCTGATACCCATGGCATTCTTCATTTTTGGTACAAAATACTTACTTCAGAGGGCATACGAAGCACCTTTGCCATCTTTGGGTTCTCTAGTACATCCTCAGTTTGAGCCGAGAGTTTCTCGTGTGTGACAGACTTTTCCTCATCTACAATGGTAGCCATTTCGTCCATAAAGTAATACTTCATCACATTGGAGCTAAGCTTGGCCGCAGTACGCATAGTTCTCTAGTATCGCACTAGTTTAGTCAATCTTGCCAGCCGACTCATTATCATACGCACCACTTCTTCTTCATCCTTGACTGCCAGGCATGCTGAAATTGCAGTTCCAATATCAACCTCTTCAAACTTCTTTCCTGATAGGTTGAGAGCCTTTGTCCACTCATCCACATTCTTTCCAGTAAATTTGTCTTTGGCAATTACACCCACTCGTTTCTAAAGAAACCAATTTCAATATATGTTCGCCTTTTTTATATATATAAAAAGCAGTGATTTATGTATAGCCATCTTACCCCACTCAATTCCTCGATCAATGGTATGTACAGCTGGACATTGTCTTCAATGTTCTTTCCACGGCGAATGATATCAACAGGCACCTGTTTATCACCCTGTTTAATAGTCTCGATCACATCACCTTGAATTAAATTGAATTTAGTCTCAGAATGATTCCTCTAAAAAAAAACTTTTTTTTTTGTAAATGTGGATGGAAGTGATCTACCCTTCTTCATGCTGCAAACAAATGTGATCTTTTCAGGAGTAAGGAGGATCAAGGACTGGAAGATGGGAAATCCGAGAAGCCATGTCTATACAGATGTATTTCTGTCAGCCAATTGATGATCACATTGACAGATCTAAAAAAATTGTCTTGCCTGTGCAGTAACAGATTTTCGGTAAGGATTCTCGTAATCTTCATCACCAACAACCAAAAGAATGGCATCGGTGTCTTGGAAGAGTTCTGAATTTGTAGGACTCTATATAATTCGATTTTTGTGGATTGCAAAATGAGTTAATTGTTTGGTTTTTGCGCGATGAATGTAGCAATCGAGGCTATCTTGGTATCATTGACAATCGTGCAATAGATTCTTGAATTCTCTTTTGGATTGTTTCTCAAGAAGAGCTAGAGATTAATTTATACCTTCCATTGGGAGATCAAGAATCTAGCTCGTTTGTGGAACCGCTTTGCATCGATTTGTATGCTGGCCATGACTGATCGCTTAATGCAAGTGCAAGGCACGTCTGCCAGAAAAAATGCGCTGGCTCGCGTCTAATACAAAAAATCCCGTTCTTGGACTTGCAATGACGTCAGCATAAACTACTTTTTTATATATATTTTTTATTTTTATTTTTATTTTATTTTTTCGAGTGTGTGGTTTTTATTATAGGATTTGGCCTTTGAGAAATGAATGAATAAAAAATTAACTTTATGGCTTTTCAATCCTTGTTTGCTTTGGATATAGATTGATATCTTTATTTATTTTCGAGTTTATAAAAATGTGTGCAGGGAGCCAAAGACTACGCGTAACAGTAATGTTACACGCGACTGGTGGTTAAAAGACAGGAACAATAAGCTGACTGCATAAGATATATTCTATTCTGCACCTAAACAATTGAAACCTGTCAAGAGTTGTAATTGATACAGCATATCTCTCTCTGTTGGTCTGGCCTGTTCCATTAATCACAGGGATCATTTGTACATTGACCTCCCCTCTGTGGCCCAAGTTTGCAAAAACTAATCAAAATCATTTTGTACCAAAAAGAATATTTTTATAAAACAATTGGAACAATTTAATAATTTATTTGCTTTTTTAAATATATGATGATAAGATGAAATGAATTCTACTTTATTTTTTTACAGTTTGTACAAAACCAATAGATAGGTTTTTTTCTAGTGCTTTTCTTTTTCTATTTAAAAAGCTTCTTTTGTTGTTTAGTCGCGGAGAGTGCCCATAACCAAGGCCAAGAGAGCCATACGGACAAAGAGACCATAGCGCATCTGGCGGAAGTAAGCGGCTCTCTGATCAAAATCAACCTCGGGCTCAATCTCATTGATACGGGGAAGAGGGTGCATGACAAGAGTGTGAGCCTGGGCCTTGCTCAAGACATCGTTGTTGATAATAAAGGCATCCTTAACACGGTTGTACTCTTCTTCAGTAGAGAAACGCTCCTTTTGGACGCGGGTCATGTAAAGAACATCAGTGGTGCCAATGACATCGTCAAGAGTACGGTAAACGTTCTGGGTAACACCGGCCTCCTTGATCTCCTCCATCAAATCAGCAGGCATAGAAAGAGACTCGGGCGAGACATAGTTGATGGTAACCTGGTAGTAGGCAAGGAGCTTGACAAGACTGTGGACAGTGCGGCCGTTCTTGAGATCACCAACAATGGTAATTGTCAAACCATTGACAGTACCGAGTTCTTCACGGATAGTGAATACATCCAAGAAAGCCTGAGTGGGGTGCTCTCCAATACCATCACCAGCGTTGATAACAGGAACCTTTGAATACTTGGCAGCAATTTGGGCACTACCAGCCTGAGGATGGCGAAGGATGATAGCATCGGCGTAGCATCCAAGTGTGCGGACAGTATCGGCAAGAGACTCACCCTTCTGGACAGAAGAAGTGGTGGCGCTGACAGCAACAACCTTACCACCAAGACGGTACATAGCTGCCTCAAACGAAGAAGAGGTACGGGTGGAGGGCTCAAAGAACATGGTAGTCATGACACGACCCTGCAACAAGTTGACGGATCCATAACGCTCGACCAAGGTGCGCATCTCTTGAGCAACTCCAAACAACAAGTGCAAGTCATTGCGATCAAACTGCTTTGCGCGCAAGATGTGCTTGTTGTAAAAGGGAGAACGGCTGACAACACGCGAGAGGGATGCAGAGAGCTCATAGGTCTGAGCTTCGTAAGACACCAACTGCTGGTTTTCAGCACCGGCCAATTTGATCGAGTCTTCGGTAGCACGGACAGTCTTCTCGGTCTTCTTGGGGGACAAAGCGTTCTCGAGTTGGATGTTCTTGGACTCCTTGGTAGAAGACTTGTTGGCCTGTACCTGGGCAGAGATGTTGCGACCATGGGTACCATCTGAAGAGCAGGTACCGTCCATAAATACAGTCTTTTCGTTCATCACTACTCTGGAGATAGAACCGCAAAGAGTGCGGCCAGAGATAGGGGACCAGGTAGAAGCGTTGGTAGTCCAGACATGTTGACGATCGACTTCGACCTCAATAAAGGTCTCGGGCTGAGCAACCAAGCCAAAGATGCGGCGAGGGTTCTCGTAAAGACGATCAGAGATGTCCTTCAACTGGAGACGGCCCTTGGAGACAGCATCCAAAAGGAGGGGAAGGGTCTCGTTGATACCTTCAGTCTTTGTCACAGGCTTGCCCAATTCCTGGGCCAACTTGCTTGGTGTTGATCCGATAGAGAAACAGTCGACCACATCAAGGCTCTTCCACAAGGCCTCTTGGTCATCCTTGGTAGGCAGAAGCTTGGTGTTGTTAAAGTCCTCTGAAGTGAAGAACAGAGAGTAAACAGAAACATCGCATGACACCTCAAGACCCTTCTTCTTGCTCATTTCAATCAAAGCCAAATCGCTCTTGTTGATCACATTGGAAACATGGATAACACTGTTGTGGAGCGAGGCAAGCAACAAAATTGAAGCAAGATCGGTACCTCTGGCATCAGTGACAATCAAGTGAGAGTTGGGCCACGAAGAAAAGACAGAGTCAAAGACAGAAACCTGACCGCTACCAATCTTGTCAGTGTTGATATAGACGGCACCAGCGTCAGTAGCGAGAGAAGCAAGCTCGGAAGCATTTTCGGTAGTAGCAATGACATTGAGAATATAGTCAGTGTGGGCAGCCTTGTGGGCAGCAACGTGGGTAGACTCAAAGGAAGAAGTGTTGGTGACATCTTGAGCAACAGCGGACAAGGTGGTGAATCCAGCGCAAGCAGATGCCTTGGAGACTACACCAAAGTCCTGACCCTTGGGCAAGAAAGCATTGATGTTGAAAAGGCCGGGCAATGTTGAGGTGGTATGGCCAGTCTTGTAATCAATACCGAGGATTTCGTATGAGCCACTGGGGTTGCGAGCAAGAGCCTCGACAAACACCTTGGCGCACTTGACATTGGTCAGAAGAGGAATGTCATAATCAACAGCCATTCTGCGGGAACGGTAACCCTTGGACATGTAAGAAGCAGGGCGGCGGTAACGGTTGCGAGAAGGCAAGTTGATGTACAAATCAATCAAGTTATTGGCCAAATGTTGCTGGAGAGAGTACTCGGCCTTGAGGGTATCATCGCTAGAACCATCCAAAACCTCGAGGTACTTCACAGGAATGTTGTGCTCCTGGATAAAATCGGCAGTACCAGCGGTAGCAAACAGGGTGTATCCGAGCTCATGGAGCTTTCTGACAGATGGAAGCATCTCCTGCTTTTCCTTGTAAGAACCAATAGACAACAAGATGTTCTTCTTGGGCAAGGAGAAACCAGTGGCGACAAGAGCCTTGAGGTAAGCAGAATACTTATCCTTGCCGAAACAAGCAACTTCACCAGTAGAAGCCATCTCAACACCCAAAACTGGATCAGCACCAGACAAACGGCTGAAGGAGAACTGGGGAACCTTTACACCAACATAATCCTTGGGAATGTTGACCTTGGGATAAGGAGTGACAGGGAGACCAAGCATTGCGTTGGTGGCCATCTCAATCAAGTCGACACCCAACACCTTGGAAACGAAGGGGAAGGAACGAGAGGCACGGACATTGCACTCGATGATCTTGATCTCGTTGTCCTTGGCGATAAACTGAATGTTGTAAGGACCAGTGATGTTGAGGGCACGGCCAATCTTGGCTGTGGCAATCTCAATCTTGCGAACAGTTTCAGGATCCAAATCCTGAGGAGGCAATACAAGAGTGGCATCACCAGAGTGAACACCAGCATTTTCAATGTGCTCAGAAACAACGTGCATGATCATCTTTCCGTCCAAAGCAACGGCGTCCATCTCGATCTCCTTGGCATCTTCAATGTACTTGGAAATGACGACGGGGTGATCGCGGGACACGGCGGCAGCTTCCTTGAGGTAAGACTCGAGATCATCCTTGGAGAAAACGACGTTCATGGCAGCACCAGACAAAACATACGAGGGACGGACAAGGACAGGATATCCGACCTTGTTACAGAAAGACTCGGCCTCATCAAAGGAAGTCAATTCTCTCCACAGAGGCTGATCGACACCAATCTGATCGCACATACGAGAGAACTTGTATCTGTTCTCGGCATTATCAATCATCTCGGGAGAGGTACCAAGAACCTTGACATTCTGGCGGTAGAGTGGAAGGGCAATGTTGTTGGGGGTCTGACCACCCATAGCCATTAAGACACCGGAAGAGCGCTCAATCTCATAGATATCGAGGACACGTTCCATGTTGATGTTCTCAAAGTACAGACGATCGGCCTCATCATAATCAGTGGACACGGTCTCGGGGTTATAGTTGACCATGACTGTCTTGATGCCCTTTTCACGGAGAGTACGGATAGCACGAACGGCACACCAGTCAAACTCAACGGAAGAACCGATACGATAGACACCAGAACCAAGTACCATAACACCATTGTCATCAAAGTTGATGTCATGCTCGACCGCATTGTAGGTCATGTAGAGGTAGTTGGTAAAGGCAGGGAACTCGGCAGCAACTGTAGGTTGATTTGATTATTATTAGGACGCGTCTTTACAAATATTATACAACTTACCAGTATCAATCTGCTTAACAAAGGGAGTTACACCATATTCTTGGCGAAGTCTGCGAACAGCCAATTCATTGCTGTTGATTTTGTTTGCAATCTGGCGATCAGAGAAACCGAGCTGCTTGGCAGATCGGATCATGTTTCCGGGAACATTGGCCTTGGAGAAGCCTTCGAGACGCTTGTCAAGGTTAACAATGCGCATCAATTTGTTCAGGAACCACTTGTCAATGTTTGTCAATTCCCAGATGCGGTCAACAGTATAACCTTCGTTCATGGCATTAGCAATGGCAAACAGACGCTGATCAGAGGGGTTGCGGAGCTCATCATCAAGGTTAGTATTGTCAACGTAGTCGTTCTAATAATTCAAGTCTTTAGTACAACTGAAAATCATCATGATCATGATTACTTACAGCACTGAAACCGGTAAAGTTGTAGTCAATAGCACGAATGGCCTTTTGGATAGTCTCCTCAAAGGTGCGGCCCACGGCCATAACTTCACCAACAGACTTCATCGAAGAACTCAAGGCGGTGCTGACACGGTTGAACTTCTTGAGATCCCATCTGGGAATCTTGACAACAACATAATCAAGGGAAGGTTCAAAGCAGGCACAGGTAACCTTGGTGACACTGTTGGAGATCTCGTTCAAAGGAATACCAAGACCCAACTTGGCAGCAACAAAGGCAAGAGGATAACCAGTGGCCTTGGAGGCAAGAGCAGAAGAACGTGAGAGACGGGCGTTGACTTCAATAATGCAGTACTCCTTGGAGAATGGGTTGAGAGCGTATTGGATGTTGCATTCACCAACGACACCCAAGTGACGAATGACGTTGACAGCAGTGGTACGGAGCATGTTGTAATCCTCATCAGACAATGTCTGGGAGGGAGCGACAACAATTGAATCACCAGTGTGAATACCAAGAGGATCAAAGTTCTCCATGTTACAGACAGTGATACAGTTGTCCTGGCAATCACGGACAACTTCGTACTCGATCTCCTTCCAGCCCTTCATGGATTTCTCGACCAAAACCTGGGGAGAAGTGGCGAAAGCCTTGTTGCAGAGAGCGATCAACTCCTCCTCATTATCGGCGAAACCAGAACCAAGACCACCAAGAGCATAAGCAGCACGAGTGATGACAGGGTAACCAATCTTCTTGGCAGCAGCAAGGGCTTCGGGGATAGTGACAGCAGAGGCAGAGGGAGCAGACTTCTCGTTAATCTCGGACAAGGCCTGGGCAAACAGATCACGATCCTCAGTGGTGATAACAGTGTCAATCTGGGTACCGAGAACTCTGACACCAAGAGACTCAAACTCATCCTTGAGCTTGATACCGACATTGAGAGCAGTCTGACCACCAAAGGTGACATAGATACCATCAGGCTTCTCAAACTCGATAACCTTGCGGACAAAGTCGGGGGTGACGGGCAAAAAGTAGACCTTGTCGGCAAGACCCTTGGAAGTCTGGATTGTGGCGATGTTGGGGTTGATCAAGATGGTGTAGATGCCTTCTTCCTTCAAGGCCTTGATGGCCTGGGAGCCAGAGTAATCGAATTCACCGGCCTGGCCAATTGAAAGACCACCAGAGCCGAGAACAAGGACCTTGCTGACAGATACACGAGGGTTCTTGGCAATGTTGTCAGCCTTGAGACCACCAGGCATCTTGACAGGAACAAGCTTTTTCTGGGTGAGACAATCCTGGATGCTGCCGATGAATACATCAAAGAGGAACTCTGTGTCACGAGGTCCGGGAGTGGACTCGGGATGGAACTGGACAGAGAAGATGGGAAGAGTCTTGTGGATGATACCTTCGTTGGAACCATCGTTGGCATTGACAAAGAGCTCTTCAAAGTCTGCAGGGAGGGTGGTGGTGTCAACAGCATAACCGTGGTTTTGGGATGTGATGTAACAGCGACCAGAGATGGTGTTGGTACAGGGAATGTTCTGACCACGGTTACCGTACTTCATCTTGATGGTCTTGGCACTGGCAGCAAGGGCAAGAATCTGGTGGCCAAGACAGATACCAAAGATGGGCTTCTTGGTGTTCTTGAGCACAGTGCGGACATTGCTGATTGTGGCCTGGACCATGGTGGGATCACCGGGACCGTTGGAAAGGAAAATACCATCATAAGAGTCAACAGGCTCGGTGGTAAAGTCATAGTTCCAGGGAACGACCTTGAGTTCGACACCACGGTAGACAAAGCAGCGGATCTGATTGTACTTCATACCAACATCTACGGCAAGGACACGAATGGTACGAGTACCACAGGGGGTCTTGAGGGCCTTTTTGGGGTCAGGCTTGTAGATCTTTGGCTCCTTGATGGAGACCTCGGCGACCAGGTTGCGCTTGTTAGGATCAACCCAGTCAACGTCCTGGTACTCCTGCATCCAGCGGTCGGTGGAGAGGCTTTTTGTGAGGCCAAGAGCAGAGGCAGCAGAGTCCATTACAGAGACAGTGGTCTTGGGGAATAGGATTTTTGCGAGAAGAACGCCCTGGGTTCTGATCTTCTTGGTCAAGGCACGGGTATCAATGCCGTAGATGGCAGGGATATCGTTCTCCTTGAGCCAGGTTGAGAGGGAGGACGAGGCCAAGAAGTGAGAGTAGTCGGTTGCATAACTGCCAACGATTAGACCAGCAACATGGATCTCTGAGGATTCAAAGTATTTGGGGATACCCTCGAGGATTTCATCCATGGCCTTGCGGTCAGGAACACCATAGTTACCGACAAGAGGGAAAGTCAGGACAAGGATCTGACCGCGATAAGAGGGATCGGTCAATGATTCGGGGTAGCCGACCATACCTATAATTGGCCAAGTTGGAGCAGGCGAGCATAAGATGTTATAAACACTTACCAGTCTGGAAAACGCATTCTCCAGAGATGCTTTTTGTTTCTGAGCCAAAAGAGATACCCTGGTAGCTTGCACCGTCCTGTAAGACAAGAGCAGCGGTTGTGACATCTTTAGGGTTATCGACTGCAGTTACAGCACGATGAGGGGCAGACGGAGAGCGGGGAGTGAAGGGAAGTGGGGTCGCATTGGCAGCAGGAGCCAGAATACGAGCGCCCAGACCAGTGCTATGTGCAGTGCCAGCAGCAGTGACAGGAGGAATAGGGATGTTTGATGCCATTTTAGTTTGTAGAGTCTATGAGATGCTTGGTTTGTGTATATATAAATGTACAGATGTTTGCTGTTCTTTGAGAAAGCCTTTTTTTTTTGAAGCAGCGTATACATATTACACGATTGTTAGAAACTTTGATCTCAATTTTTGTACAAGCACACCAAGAGCAATTACTTTTTTGATTGATTGTGTTTTGGAAATGAGTGTGTTCACACGGGAACAGAGAGAGAGAGTAATGTAAAGAAGAGGTTTTTATTTGAAAAAGGGTATTCCAGGAATCGTCAGCCAAGGGAGCTGAGACGTTCATTGCTTCAAAGAAGCCAAGGTTTTTATAGGCGTCCCTCTTTGATTGAAAAAAATTTCGCTTGTTTATTTTTTCTTACTCCGGAAGACAGTCCAGTCACACAAAGTAATCTGTCCCAAATGCTTTTAATGTCTTTTTGGGCTATGGCTTTGTCCAATGAACAATGGGTTGTAGTCAATCCCCGTGCCGGGCTACATTTCTGACCAATAAGATCACTCTACCCGAGCAATGGTTGGGCCGCGGTTTTTTGAGCCAGGACTAATCTCAGCATTTTTACCGATCTCAAGTAATTCCGAAGGCCAATTGGAGCACAAGTGTAACTCTAAATACGTATACTTGCTTTAATGTATAGATTTGTGAGTCATCAATGACTCTTTAAGATGCTCTCAAGTCTCTTGACTTTGAAAACCGATCCAAGCTTGAGATTCCAAGCGGATCGAGATCTTGAAGACTGAGCAAGTTGGCCTGCCAGATGTAAAGGAAAATCAGCACTGGAAGCAAGAAGCAACGCGTTATTGTAATTTAGTGAACCTAATCTTCCATCAAGAAGATCAATTAGGCACGTGACTGATGTCCAGAATGCAAAATACATGTTGTATAGATAGGCGAGCTTAATTGCACTGGCCAACTCAGCAGGCAACATGTATATAAAAAAAGGATATGAAATCCCAAACACTCGTTCACATAGCCAAGATGTGCCTCAATTAATATATGTATATAATATATATCTTATCTTTACTGATTTGTGGCTTGTTCTCACACACACATCTCAAAAGTTCATTTGTGTCACAAAGTATCAGCGCTGATTAAACAGTGCTTTCGTGAGGTTGGCAAACCCTCAATTACTCCGAATATGATGAATTACGTTTATTTTTTACGTTTACAATCGCACATTTCAAAGAGAATTAAAAAAAAATGTATGAATTGACTGAATGCGATTCATTATAGTCTACCAACTTTTTATGCCCAGAAATGACTTGTAGGATTAGTCTTTCACGATTTTTTTTTATTAGAGCCACCTCAGACGCGGTTTACTTTTTGCAAGACAGGCTTCATAACATTTCTTTCATCTCAAAATCAAGTCTAAATTCGATTGACTTTATATATATATATGCATTAGAGTAACGTTGCCCAAAGATTATCTATATCGAAACACGCTTGAAAACACCTTCTTTTTTCGGCTTGTCTTTCAGTTCTTAAAGTGGCATATCTCCATAGTATGTGTAACTCGTTTTATTTTATTTTATTATCAATTACTAAGATCGCTAATCATTAGATCCTGACTATTCACTTGGATCTTAGGGCTGTATTGTCTGTATTTATTTGCATACTCACAAACCCCTACGTAAAAGGGGGACTAGGGCTCAAAAGTCATGTGATTCCAACTGTAATGCAGAGAAACTAATAGCCAAAGGCTCTTTAATCATGATATATTTACCACACTCCTTTTGTTTACGTGTTTCAACACATACCTTCCATTACACCAAGACATTACTATTTAACAGAAACAATTTCTACGAGGACTGTTGCTTATATAATACATGTCTGAGTCCTTGGTAAATCTGCGACTGGGACAATAAAGAATAGATGACTATTCGACTAGCGCTTTTAGTGGCAATGTAGTATGGCAGATAGATCTAAGTGATATAGAGCTAATTTACTTTGAACATTTGTATGGTGATTAATTCGTACAATGACCACTACAAATAAAAGCAGTAGAATGTTCAAGGAAAATGGCTGTATGTCTCACTCTAATACCACCATTAGTCTTGTTGGTCTTGTTCTCTTGGGCAAGTAAATCAATGTAATGAATCTCAAACATATTTGAATTTTATAAAATATACATATATGTAAATCATAAAGACAAACCAAGAACTCGGATCAGGTCATGTGACTTGACCAATATTGATATTCACAAATGAATACAAAAGGGTTCATGCTGTATGCCGATTGTATTGTATTGTATTGTTTTTTTGGGATATATTTTATTTTTATCTTTGGGCTCAAGGTCCAATTAAAGTATTAGTACAATAATTGGTGCAAATGAACAAAATAGTTGGTACGATTATTTTATACTGTCAAATCGGTGATTGTGGGAGATAATATGCAAACTAGTGTGCGTTTCATCAAATAGGATAGTTCTAAATTCAAGGCCCAAGTTATTGCAGGTGAGCGGCATAATGGTCATAGCCATTCAGTTGAGAGGTATTTCGATAAGATTCACGTCAGATCCGCGTACTACGACATGCTCATAGACACCAATAGGGGATTCTAGTTGGTCAATCCGAAAACGATTGTTCTGGCTATCTGTTCCACATAGTTTGCCTTGGACGGTTGTATTTCCATGCATCTCAAGAGTCGCGATTGGCTTTTGTTTAGTGACATTGAGCCAGAATGAAAGGTACCGAGCATGTAATCTCTGGTGGGAATCTGACATTGTTCAAAAGAGTTTGTTGACGATGGAGTGCTTGTGACTGGCTTAATAAAGAGAGTGCAGCCTATAAATAAAATAAAATGTATACTATGGCGAATGATAGCTTTAATGTTTATAGCATTGCAGCAGCACTTTCTTTTTAGAAATCATCTGAGATTTCAAAGTGAGTTTGGGTGTTTTACGCCGCGTGTGAAAGCAATAGTCGAATGCGAGATCTGCTCTCCTGCAGAATTAGGATTCGAAAATATTTGTATAAATATATTTTAGACTTTAGAATCCTGTACATACCTGTACATAAAAGGATATTTGTTAAAGGTGTACAGCTGGCATGTGATGTATATTATGAATTATTCTTTGAGCATAGAGCCTATTAGTAGGTTAGTAGGTTAGTATAATAAAATAATGATATATATATATATATATATACATATATATATATATACATGTATAATTCTCCATGGAATGTAAGATTCTCATATAAAGAAATAGATTCCCAAGTTCATTTTGCCAACCCAAAATTACGTTAAATGAACGGAGAAGTTCCCGACCTTTTAGTTCTACATTGGGTTTATTTTGATTATTATATTGTTATTTTATATGAGGTGATGTCATTCACGTCAAGTAAAACTGTTTAAGAATCTGGTTCCTGCGAAATGTAAAAGATTCATTACTGGTCAACACTCTCTTAAGCTATTTTGGCTAAGATGGTCCATTTAGATCGGAGAAAAAGTTGCAATTGCAAAATGTTTAACATTGTAGTCAATTGAGTACAGGAAGCCAGACAATGGCCACCACCAAGCCCACAAGGTGTTAATGGCCAGCATTTATTTCTATTAGTATCACTGCCGAATGGTACAAGAAAGTATGAAAACAAAGGACGGACTTTTTTACTGAGATGAAACAAGACTGTCGTACAAGTTGCTATCGTTACTAGTAAAGTTGCTCACATGAGGTCAGATCCAAAGATCACCTTAACCCTCAATAAACAAGATGGTCAAAAATCAATACCCTCTGTGATATATAAGAATTCTCAAGAGTATTGCAATAATAATATCACATAAAAAATCAGCATGTCGCCAGCAATGATTTGCCTTTTTTTTCTTATCCCGCATAGGCATAGTGAAAGTGAATGTGAGTGTGGGTGTGTGGGTGTGACAATGATGTTTTGAAAGTGTATATATATACCAATTTCTTTGGTCTAATTCTATTCTATTCATTTCTCACTTCTTTTGACCCATTGTCTTAAAAATCATGCCAGCTCCTATTGAATACACAACCACTCGTCGCATGAGTAGTATCCCAAAGCAAGACATTAACTTTGAGTAAGCCCTCTCCACCATATCCTTTCTGTACCTGACTAATGTCTACTTTTCTAGCCCATATGAATTTCAAGTCTATCAGCCTCAGAATAATGTCAAGGATGTATTCGAATCACACGATCTCGAAGCTTCATTTTGCCGCGACTTTGCTTGCTGTGGACTGGTCCTTAATGATCTTCATGACCTTCTTCAGCACTATGAAGAGTGCCATGTGCGTCTAGAAGAAGAAGAAGAGGATAACTCTAGTCTTTATGATGAAGACAATGAATCCTGGTCCCCCTCCACATATTCTCTTGCTTCTTTTGATGACTCTCCAATTAGTCCCCTCAGCCAAGAAGCCCAACTTCCAAAAATCAATTCAATCAAGAAAAAGGCTGCGGCATATCTGTCTGACCTTTATAACTCTAGCACAACTGCCTCTCCCTCTTCTATCATGTCATCAGAAAATGAACTTGACACTCAAACTGTTGATGAAGATTCTGTTTCAAAATCTCAAGGCAAGAAACGCTCTTTCAGTCCCACTGTTGGCTCAACCAATGCACTTGATATCTTGTCACAGTCTGCTTCAAAGAAGTTTGCTCTCTCACATGGCCCAGCCGGTGATGTTCCCACTCCAGTCTTAATAGACGAAGATATCCTGGCCCAGGCAGGTGCTTTATTGGCAACTGCAAACTCAAGTAATGTCACTTTATTTTCGTATAAGCACACACCCAATTAACCTTGGCTCAACTAGATTCAAATGCGGACAAACCTTACAAGTGCCCAGTCCTTGGTTGTGATAAGGCATACAAGAATCCCAATGGCCTCAAATACCACAATCAACATGGTCACTGCAATCTGGTATCTGATGAAAACGAAAATGTTGCCTCAAAGCCTTACCAGTGCACAATTGGTGAATGTGGCAAACGCTACAAGAACCTAAACGGTCTCAAATACCACATCGAGCACTCTCACATGGCAGCTTTAAACCACACCTTGGCAACTTTTGGTTCTACCATCTTTGCCCCTTCTGTGCAACCAACAGGCCCCAATTCATATCCTCTTGATAATTCAACTGGAGACGCACAAAACAACTCCCCGGCCACACCAATAGCCCTCCCAGAACTGTTTTAAACAAGTGCAATCTCTTGACATAATTATACATACCTTCTTTTATTGTTTTGAGAAGAAAAAAAGTCTTTTTTGTTATTTCTTTGTATCGCACACACTCTGTCATTTTTTGTAAATACACATCCTTTTCTCCATACCCTTTTGTCTATTGTAAAAGAAAAATGTTGGCAGCCGATTTTTAAAATGATATACGTTACAATGTGTTCAATAAAAAGTGTATATTTATCCGTGAAATACTTATGGAATTGTTATTGTTTTTTTATTATTATTATTATAAACAAGTGGGGTTTACAACCGTTACACTTGGTCCATGAGCCACGTTTATACAAGTGTTCTCAGCAGGAGCCTCTTTTTATTTTTATTTTATTTTGATTACACCATGAATAAGCAGACACTAATAGATGTGTAAATATTTTGTAATCAATTAATCTTTCTTGTCAAAATATCTATAGTTTCATCTACATTTTTTCTTTGATTTGTACTCTGTACTGTGTAATACACTCCTGTGCAAGTGTACTGGACAAGAATAGTAAGACCCATGACGGTAAATAGAGTGTGTGTGTGTGTGTGTGCTAGGGAGAACTTCTTACTTTTCTTATGCCACTTTAAGCCTATCTGAATGGCTAAATTATTAAAAGGGTATAATTAGCAGACATGTCCAATCGAATCTTTCTGTGATATCTTGGGTTTGAAATGAGCAACAGTTCTAATGTGGTAAAAATCATGAATATTCAAAATATCAAATCCTTTTTGACAATCTACAAGAGTAAATAAATATGTATATTCCAAAAGAAATCATTCAGCCATCTTTCTCGAATAACTTTGAGATAAAAATCCATTGGTTTGATAAACTATGATTTTGGTGATTATATCGATTACAATACCTACAAAGGTCCTTTTATACGCATATGCATATGTATTAAGAACTGCCTCTAGTGGTTAAAAGTATTTTAAATTTGACGACTGATGACATGACATGCACAACTATGCTGTATCACCAATACACGTATATAAAGTGTTATTAATAAAAATGAATCGTTCAACATGCTTTCTTTAAATGAATATGCCAATCCACAACAGTATCAGTAAATCGAAGAGCGCGTGTACTATCACAGACCATGTTTTGAACCTGGGTTTAGCGACGAAAGACATTTCTGAGAATTAGGATGAGTATAAACAAATATAGATATAGATATTATAAATATTAGAATACACCCTCAACATGGAACACCGACCGATAGCATCAATGGCAGTATTTCTTGCACCAAAGAGTCTGGACATCTAATTAAATAGAATTTAAGCTTTCCATAATACCACAGGGTATAGTAGCTTGGGATCAAAACGACAAAGGTGCTTTTAAAAATCAAGGTTGTTTTGGTGGAAATCAATAGTCTGAAATCAAGTAAACATATATACGTTTTATTTTGATTTGCATTAAACACTATTTTTAGTTTAATAGATAGATTGGACTAGGTATGTTGAGAGTTATTAAGCTCAAAGGGTATCAGTGAAGCGAGAAAAGCAGAGTTACTGCCAGTTTGTATAATCACCAAGTCATTTATATCTGCAAAGACAATAATAGCCTCGAGAATAAGCAAAGTAATATGAATGTGCAACTATGGGTGCCGCAACATCTTTATTTTCTCCATTAAACTCATGCAAAAATAATAACAGCCGAAAAATATATCCCTTAAATCTATAAAGGTTTCGAAAACTAAAGACCAAACTGTTATACTTTTAATATCAAGGGAAAATAAGAAAGACTAGATAATAATTAAAGTGAGGCGCGTAGAAAAGTAGTAATGAAACGGTTAATAAATTCAACTGATCCGAGGAAAGATGCCAAGAAAAATAATATGAATATTAGTATTTGAATTAAAGTAATATAAATCAAAGACCTTTATTTGTATTATTGAGTATATTAAAAAATGAGGAGATTAATAGGGAACATAATAATAAAATTGACAAGAGAAATAATGATTACAGAACATAAAGAGAACGTATTAATGACCAATATTTGATTTTACATGTTGTGCAAGTACATTAGAGATGTATTTGGTCTTTATATCTATTAGTGGTACGGTAAAGTATATTTGATCTCTGGCCATTTTAAGTTTCACCATCTCTGTTATACCGAACCCATCACAATACTTTTATTATTGTTTTATAGCCGTTTACTTGATTTATTAAAATTAATTTATAGTCACACCAAATCAGATCCACGAATCTACTAGCTCTATTTCATATTCGTGCTTCATGTTAATAGGAATGCTCCAAGAGAGAATAATACTTCTTTCATACCCCAAGCATATTTAACCATAATACAGATCATCTAGATATATTCTATCTAACGTTTTACTAGCCTTTGAAACCGGTTGCTGCTTAAAACAAGCTACTTTTCTGATTTGTAATATTTATCAACCAGGGCATAATCTTCCCCAGAAAAACAAATTCCCGAGATATATCCATGTCTCTGGCCCGGAAATGACACATAATTTGTATTCCTAGATAAACCAAGAGAAATCTCGTATTAATATCAAAGATATAAATGTATTTCTCTATTCTCTTGATTAATTGCATTGTTTCCGATATTACCTTTTTTTTTTACTCAAAAGTCTCGATAGTATCGAAAATAAGTGGTGGGGTTGTCTTTTCCGAGTTTGGTTTTGTTCTCATGAATAACCCTAGGTATATATGTATATAGATTAATGTATAAATTCTATCCAATGAAGAATACAAAGGGAGATTTTATATATTTTTGGTGCCGTCAAGCTAAATAATAGCAACCCTGTTTTCTTTTGTGCAATATTAGTAACTAGAGGGTAATAAGGGGGAAAAAATGAGTCTAGTTTTGATAACAAAAGGCAAAAACTATAAAATAATTATATTTAAATAAAATTGAAAAAGAAGACATGATAAAAGCAAAGTATGTTCTACTGGCGAAAGGAAAGAGATCATATAATTCATAAATACATATATTGTAGTTGTTTGATTGTATATTAATAATATAAATTGGAGCTTATTTTCTAATGCTGGGTACAGATGTCAAGCGTACAAATGTTTTTTTTTAAAGAAAACCGGGAAATGATGTGAATAATTATAAGTATACTAGTTGCGGGTGTGATGTATCCTTTAACATTTTCTTTCTACTACACTTTAAACTCGTTTTAATTCCAAACAATGCCTTGAAATGCGTATTAAAGTAAAGTTATTTGAAAAGATGTATAGTTTTATTCACTATATATATTTTCCATACTTATATAATATTTTTGGATCTAGTTTATAAGAGACTGCTTTGACACGGACGGCACTACTCTTGAGCTTAACAAGTTTATTAAAGTGTATCGTTAATTAATAAAGTATTTGCTAGTCTGTAAGGTGTAAGAAACAAGTTTATAAAAAAAAACTGTATGTGCTAGGCACTAAAATAGTAGGATTGCTTTGTCTTGTTTAAAATAGTGACATTTAAAT
Source organism: Phycomyces nitens (assembly GCA_022702545.1). Taxonomy (NCBI): domain Eukaryota; kingdom Fungi; phylum Mucoromycota; class Mucoromycetes; order Mucorales; family Phycomycetaceae; genus Phycomyces; species Phycomyces nitens. The sequence continues at coordinate 3,135,981 of JAHRBC010000001.1, forward strand.
AAATACAAATATCTAAGCTCTACTCATCTCGTACGTTTTTTTTTGAACAGTAAAAGAGAATTAAGAATCTATTTTTCGAATAAACGAGTAGAATACCACCATCATACCACGTATTGTGCTATTAAATTCTCCTTTATTTCATTCTTGCCTCACTCTTAATTCTTTTGTCTGACCACAATGTATAAATTATTATTTTATTATTACTACTAAAGAAAGGCTCCCTAATAATTTCTAAAAGTGTATCCTTAACTTTACATACTTGTAGGTATTCTGACTATTTTAACGCAACTAACTGTAGCTCCTCTTCAAGGCTATCCCAAGAAAAATAGCTTATAAAAATTGTTGAAAATAATTTGATCTAGAAATATCTAGGGTTTACATTTTAAATCTCACTTTGTTCTGTTCGTTGTTTTTTCTTGTTCAATGGGTTTTTGAGACCGAAATCCTTACGGTAAAAGCAGATACGAGTGGAAAACAAGTAGATGTTTTTTTTTTATCCGTAAAGCTCTTAAACATTTTTGGCTATTGTGGCCCAAATCTAGGCTTTATATTCTTTGCTATGGCGCTAAATGGCTAATTTAATTTTTTCTTGATCTGTTGACTGCAAAAAATTGGCGTAATGAAAATTGAGAGATGACATTGATACTCTATTGTAATATCTGAATATCTTATTACACAGAAACTATTCATTTATTCCCAAAGAACTTTAATATGTAATATTCTGGCAGGATAGTTGGACGGTGTAATTCTTGCCCACTTTGAATATGTGAATTTTGTAATATTCATTTTATTTAGTTTATTAAAGTGGTTAAAAAGCATACGGATTAGATTAATATTTAAAAGCATTAATAGCTTCAGCCAAACGCTAAATAGCCTCCTTTTTTTTTTTAAAAAAAAAAGATTGTAATTAGCAAAGATACTTTAGAATGAGCAATATATACAATATGACCATCCCTCACAAAAGAGATTCGTATAACTCGAGCACATTAATAATAAAGTTTCTGAAAAAATATGGTAGGCTTTTGAAGCAGAGAATCAGAAAAAAAACATGATGTAGTTACTCGATATGAAAATACAAAATATTTCTAGAAGTCTAGATACTACCAACACAAATCTGATCTACTTTTTTATAACATATTTTGAGATCACTCTTATTATGAAACACCAGGTACCCTGGGTGAAAGGGAATTTTAGGTTTTATAAAAAGAAGTACGTTGGACTGCAGCCCAATTATAGAATCATGGTTCGTAACGTTATTTTTCTGCTTTGAGAAACATTGTGCATGCTCATAGTTCTGATATCTTTTATATTTATAACAATATGTTGCTTGTTTTCAGCAAATGTGACCACCCAAGGATGAACTATGATGCAAAGAATGGGATCAGTATGCATAATGCTTTTCAATTGATGATTGGGTTGTTACTAATATATAGCACAAGTGAAAATAAATAGTATTTCAAGCAAATAACCTTATCGAACCATACCTTGATCACTTGAAGAAAATCTACTTGCTGTGCTATAATCTTTAGGTTTATAGGCTTGTATGACTTTGCTCCACGATCTGAATACTTAACTGCAAATAAGGAAACATCAGTACTTTGTATAGAGTTTCAAGCAATGTGGAACACCCATCAAGAAGAAAAGAAAAAGAAGAAAAGCATATGTATTCGAGTGTAACAATATCATTTTTACAAGACAACAATAAGTCGTACTTTACTTATCTGCACATTATTTTTTCAATTGACCTTTACTATACTATTTATCGTACGGATGTCTTACTATAAAACGTTACTTTTCAAGGTATTACTAAACACTGTTAATAAGCCTTTTGTACAAACCATAATATCTAAAGTTTCATATTTTTGCGTCAAAATGTTTTCGTTACTCAACCTTCCAATACTCCCACCGTTGAAGCCGATACTTTAATTAATCACTGTTTCATATAAATAGATACAATATAAAGTCCAGAACTACTTTAACTTTTATTGAATACCAAGGATCAATAAATACGAGCTCTCAAGGACTTGATCAGATCTCTCAGACTTTCAAATACTACATGTCAAATCAAATGGCTACAGAACCCCTTACTATTCGTAATCACCTAAATACAATCTTTCTTTACTTTATCAATTCCATTCATAAACAGCCAATATTGATATTGATAATTCTCTAGACACCTTTTGATTTTTACTTTAGAATATAGTCAATCACTTCTATTACAGGCTCAATGATTTTTCTACTTTCAGAGAGTATGGAACGTATTATAAAATATACTTTATGAATATATTGGTACGACATACGGCTAAGCCAATGTACTGATTTGTATCTCAAGACGCATCATCCTAAATGTACCAAGCCAATATCTCTTTCCTGTTATAAAAAAATACATGGCATAATCAAATTATAAGGAAATGGTATGCAAATTACGGTAAATTACGATAAAATATGTACATATATTATACTTTTACATAACATTATAGTTAATTTGGTATCAAACCAGGGGACAATGTTGGACAGTCGATATGTACATGTTCAATTATTTCCTCGTTTACCTTGCAGGGCGAGTCGCAGAATAGTGTTTTTTTTTTACCCAATGTGCTATACTAATAGTTTTAATATCCTATCTGATTTAATTCCTGTACAATCCCAAACTTCAATCGAATCCATAAAACAACCATTTTTTTAAAATTGAAACCTTGAAATTGTGCTGGTTTTAATACCGCTTAACGATGCTCTTATTCTAGCAATTGATCTAGAGCATGAAATGAAATCAATTGAATTATTCTATTGTGCAATAATCATAATGCATCTCTGCTTGACAGATCATTCATGCCTCCAGACGCTACTTTAATCCTTATGCCCCATGAAATATATTTATTAACTAGCCAGATGTGTATAACGATAGGACTATATATTTTTACACCTGTAATCAAAGGATAAATGTTTACTTGTGAGTTTTAGAGAACCCTTTGCCTGATAATGCTTATCGGTTTTTTGAAGTATATTGAGGTGAGCGTAATGTCAAATGAAATCTACTCAACTGGTCTATGTTTTGACTCTTGACCAATCGTTTCAAGCAGTGTAATATTGGGGAGTTTCTGTTTTTAATCATCATATTTCCCTTGCAATCCTGATGTAAAGATGATTAGAAAGAGAAAGAGGGAAAATGTCAATTTTTTTTACTAGATCTACTTGTCTATTATAAAAATAAATCTGTATTCAATTCCTGGAAATATTTGTCGTGGTTCATGATGAGCCCGCCTTTTTCTCTCTAGGCTTGCACGGTGATGTACTCTAAATTCGGTCAGTACCAATTCACGTTTTTACTAGGATTATTTTTGTATAATGAGCGCCGCCCGTATTACACACACAGTGTAGTCGAAAAGGAGGAAAGCGGCTAGAATGCTGCCTATTAGTATTATTTTCCAAAAAATAAAATAATAATCATTTTGAGACGAAGAAGGTATGCCCTAGTTAAAGAAGTAGACAATTGGAGTTGATAAAATACATATATATATATTTAAAAAAACTTGATATAATAATAATATCTGATCTCGTTTATTTATTTGATCAGCCAAAATGGACTCCGTTTCATGTGCACCAAGACAAGCAAGAACTGGCAATGTCGACAACCCTATCTGGCTAACATGCCAGGTACTCAAGACTATCCAATTGCCAGCCAATTTTGCTTTTAATCTGAATATTATCTCATGTAGCTTGAATAAACCACTTCTTGGCAATGGTCAATCTATAATATATACACCAGCTGTATCACCTTTGTAAAAATAAGAAAGGGATCTACGTTAAATTATTGATGTATACATTTGGTGGATCCTTTTTGTCCGTGGCACGTTCGTAATGGACTTGTGCAACACTATAGAAACTCTTGCCTTTCCTTTTTCTCTTTAAAGATTATATAGTCAAGTTCTCCTTGTATTAGTCCATTCCCTTTTGCCCAGTCCGAGTCCCATCCCCTTTCCTTTCTTTATTACCTTTTCAACAGGACTCTCTACAATCTTTATTCCATTCACTAGGAAAACCTTGCAACGGCTGCAGAATCCTATTAGTGGTCCGCCCCTCCCCTCCCCTTCCTTTCCACATTCAGCTATTTATAAAAATGGCTCAACATTCCTTCCAACTTGTCACCATCTTGGCCTCCATTTCAACCGTCATCACCAGTGTCCAAGCCTCACCTATCTGGGTGGCCAACAATGACCACAAACAGCTGAAAAAACGTGCAGAACCAAGTGAAGTCTCGGCTACCTCTTCCAAGCATGCTGGTAAATAATTTAAAAAATCACATAAAAATAGTTGCGAGACAAAAACGCATAAATTGTTACGGATCTTTAATGATCATAAAATTAATTGGATATATAATTTAATTTCTAAACTACAGAACCAACCCATTCCAAGGCAGAAACTTCCTCTGCAGCCGTAAAGCACACTTCGGCCCCAAAGGAGTCTCCAAAAGAGAGTGCTCATGCAACCACGACAACCAAAAAGAGTGCTTCTCACAAAGCCAGCTCGACTGTTAGTTCCAAGGCTCATGCTAATGCTACAAATTCAGCCATTGGTTCTGGTCTGGCTGTTGCCACCGCAGCAGGATCTGCTGCACCAACCAGCACTGGTGTTGGTGCGATAACCAATGCTGCTCAATCCGAGTCTGCTTCATCAGGCATGTCGTCTGGCGCAGTTGGTGGCATAATCGCTGGTGTCTGTGTTGCAGTAGTTGGTGCCCTTGCATTTGTGATGGTCCGTCGCAAGAGACGAGCTCGTGGTGTCCCCAAGAACATGAAACCCGATCCTTTCACTATGGGCTTTGGAAGCCATAATCCCCCCCACGAATCAATGGCTTCATTCAACAATCCCTCTGCCTATGCAACCATGACACCCACTCTGGTTGCTGCCGCTGCCCCTCTGAACACATATTCCACTGAAAAGGTTGCCGCTCAACCGATCCCTGCCATGGAGACTTATAATAATGAACCCGAGACTGAATCCCTCGGTATATTTACTGTAGTGACGACTTACATGCCTACCCTGAGCGATGAACTGGAGATCCAGCCTGGCGATCGTGTTAATATGCTAATGGAGTTTGACGATGGCTGGTGCCGAGGCATTAACCTGTCCAGGGGCAATGAACTGGGTGTGTTCCCCAGGTACTGCGTAGAACAGATATCTACACCTCAAAGTGCACCCAAGGCCTTTAACGAGAAAGAAACTGACAGAACCAAGCGTGTGAGCTCCATGTACATGGGATAAATAGAATCGAATATTCTTCTAGACATCTAAACATTTATTCTCTACCTATCTCGACTCTTGTACCCTTAAATGACTTTCATTTTTACCCTCCTCATTATAATTGACTGCCTTTTCTATCTGGTGCCTCTTGCTCCTTTATAATTGACTAAAGGCGCATTATATAATTACGGCCCAGGCAACGGTCAATTGCACTGGATCGTATTGATCATAAAGAAGCTTTGGAGCTTTTGATTTGAAGAGGGGCAAAATAGTGGTTTGAGACTCAGCATAAAATATCGAATCATTTTTTTTCTTCTAATTTCCAAGAGCGCACAAACCTCTTCTTCATGTATCCCATTACTCGCCCCAGACTTGCCTTGTTATTCAAGCGCCCGGGTCCAGCTGTCTGTACCCGCAATTCGTCATCCTATAGCAGTAGCAGTAGCAGCAGCAATAATAGCGATAACCGCAACCAGAAAAGTAGAAAGCCTTTGATTGCTAGCCAACGTCGATCCAACCAGGCAAATGAGACTCATGCTCAAACCGAACAAGGATTTATGCCTATTGTGGATATTCCCACAAATGAATTTGCTCACAATACTTTCTTTTCAATGCACATGCCATTGATGGGATTGGAAGAGAATCAGCGTCGATCGTTCATGTCACAATTCTTTTGTACACCTGAAGAACAAGAGGCTAATCAAGGTAATAGAACTTTAACTAGAGTAAATGAGGTCTATTGATAGCAATATTGTTTTCTGATGTCTGATTTGCTTTTGGTAGTTAATGCTGAGGATGCTCATGGTGAGCTGGTGGCTCGCCATATGATGGGACTAGAACCATTTAACCCACCAGCCCCACCTGGCACAACAAGTCACACATCCACAACCACATTTACAATCAGTATGGAGGAATTGGCATCAATGTCTTCAGGTCGATCTTCTTTATTCTTTTTGCGAGAGAATGAAGAGATGATTGACTATCTGACGGCAATGCACGATAAACTCAAGGCCCAAGAAGAACAGGCTAGGGCAGTGAGTGAGAGAATGCTTAAGAATAGGAAGAAGAAGAAGCTTGGGTTCTTTGATTCCGAAAAGACCAAAGATGAAGAGTGATTTATAAAAAAAGGGCCACTGTATTTTCCTGTAGATATTCCCCTCTCCCTCCTCCCTCCTCACTACCTTCACTTTTAATACTCTTTTTTTATTTTATTTATTTATTATTATTATTATTATTATTATTATCATTTATATATGCTCATGTACACATCCTTACAATAAATCTAAATTCATAAACAAGTTGTTGTTTTTTTGGATTTGTTTTTAATGATAAAAATAAAAAAAGCAAAAAGATTGCATATTCATGTGTGTGTATTTGTATTTGAAAAGTGTAAAGTACAAAAATTTCATTCAATTAATCTCTCTCTATGTACAACTCGCTTATCGCAATGATGGCTCTAATGGCTGCACAGTTTGAATTATCTTATTTTGAGGCCTTGGGTGCCTCCTCCTTCTTTACCTCGACAGGCTTTGCCTCCTCCTTCTTTACCTCGACAGGCTTAACTTCCTTCTTGACCTCGACAGGCTTGGCCTCCTCCTTCTTGACCTCGACAGGCTTAACTTCCTTCTTTACCTCGACAGGCTTTACCTCTTCCTTCTTGACCTCGACAGGCTTGCTCTCCTCCTTCTTTACCTCGACAGGCTTAACCTCCTTCTTGACCTCGACAGGCTTGGCTTCCTCCTTCTTTACTTCGGCAGCTTTTGGGACTTCCTTTGTTTCGGTAGGAGCAGTCTCTGTCTTCTTTGGCTCAGCAGTCTTTGCAGTCTCAGTGGGCTTGGCTTCAGCAGGAGTGGTCTTTTGTTCTTCAGTCTCTGAGGTAGCCTCCTTGACCTTTTTGGGACGCTCTACGCGAGCAACCTTGAGAGAAACAACACGGCCGTCCAAGACGATGTCCTGGAACTTGGCAAGGGTCTTTTGCTGCTCTTCCTCGGACTCGGTCTCAACAAATCCGTAACCCTTTGAACGACCACTTTTTTATTCGATAGTTGGTTAATAAACTAGCTGCATACCTATCACTCGAGGACTTACTTCTTGAGTCTGGCAACGGCAGCGGACTTGATGTTGTAACCCTTGAAGAGAGCAACAAGTTCCTCGTCTGTGGTGGCAAAGGGAAGGTTTGCAACAAAGATGCGGGTCTTGGAGTCCTCTGCTGGCTCTCTAGGCTTGACCTCCTTGTTACCACGGTTCTTGTTCTTACGTGCTCTGCGGCCAGGGCGACCCTTTGGAGCGGTCTCGTCGTCGGTATTTTCTGATCTGGAGTTATCGGCAATGCCAGCAGCAACGGCAGCAGCAGTGGCAGCAGTGGCACCAGCGGTAGCAGCAACGATAGCAGCAGCAACAGGCTTGCTAAGGTGCTTTTCCTTGGATACCTCAACCACACGGTCTGTGGATTCATCTTCAGACTCATCCTCTGCAGAGACGCGACGACGGCTCAATCTCTGAATATTATTAATACACATTTGTATATATTTAGTCATCAATGTTTAAAGTATCGTCTCTCTCCAAAATCAACATATTCTCCGTTTCTACACATAGACACACAGATGTGTGTGTTTGTGTGTGCGTGTGTGAATGAAGATCTATACTTGCCTTCTTGGCACTGCGCTTACGGGTACGACGTGCCTTGGTTTGGGCAGTCTTTGGTGCCTTGGGGCGAGCTGCCTCGACGTTGATCTCGCGACCATCAAGTTCCTTCTTGTTCAAATCTTTTGTTGCCTTTTCAACCTCTGGGAGGGAAGAGAAGGTAACGAAACCGTAACCGAGAGAACGAGGTCCACGAGTAATAATGGTGGCATCCAAACTATTTGATACATGTGAGTAAAAATAGATAATGATTTGGTTTCAAATGTTTATCTCCTTGACATTTTTTTTCTTTCGATAATGTCATAGCCTTTTCCTCACAAAAACATAAGAGGTGAAAACTACTTTATCTTTTGGACATTTGAACTTACACATTGCCACAGGGTTTGAAAAATTCAGCGAGAGTTTCCTCGGTAGTCTTGAAGGACATGTTGCCTACAAAGACCTAGATCCAGCTTGTGAGATGACCGGAAATATTGAAAAGATGGGTGTGTGGGAGATGACAAGGTTTTTGAATTACTTACCTTGAAAGAAGGCTCCTCGACTGTCTCGACAATAGGGGCTTGCTTGGTTTCTGCTACTGGAGCAGGAGTCGCGTTTGTTTGTTCGGTAGCCATGGCTACAAATACAACAACAACAAAAAATAAAAGGTTAGAATGATGTACTGTTGGTCTCAACCACTAGCCTGTCAAAGATGACAGCCAAGACTGATCCATCTTTCAGACTTCTGTGACCTCATTCTTGGCATCTATTGTATACTTGCCTAATCAATAGGGATGAAGAAATAGATGAAAAAGAGAATACTTTTTTTCAAAAAATAACTGCGGTGTGGTGAACGCGAAAGTCGGTCTCATGCTGCCAATCCAAACTCTCAATACGTCACACAACACGGCCAAAAGCAAGATCAAAAAAAGTGAGGTTGATTTCGATTCTGGTCCTTTATACGTGTTATACAAGAGGTACATTGTGGCAGAGTATACAATATATTGGAATTTTTTATAGATATTTATATAGATATAGATATATTTGTATATGTCTATTTATTCAATTATAGTAATGGCAGCAATAATTGTTATCGGGGTAAAGAGCATAAATGAGAGCGGGCTTAAAGGTTAGCGGAAGATCGGAACATGGGATCCTTTGTGGGTGAGCAGACTATACAATAAAGAGCTGTTTATATCTAGGGAACACGCAATTCAGAAATTAATAAAGAAGTGTGTGTATACATGAGTATATTGGATGGGATATAATATAATATAAGCCAAAAGACCGTCCTATCTACTATTTTTTTACATGTCAGTTGCCAGGGTGCTTAGGTCCCCGCCCAAAGCAAGCCACCCCATTTTTAGAAATAAGAAATGCACTGACGTTCTGCAAACAATAATAATAAAATATATGATGATTGTCACTCTGTGAATTCCAGACTCTGGTTACAGGACAATGCTTTTTTGGTGGGTTGAGCACCAAGAAAACCCAGAGTGCTAGTCAGATTCCATATTACCAGGCTTTAATTAATCCGATGAAAATAATATTGCCTTTTAAAACAAATCTTTATTTTCTAGCATATTCCATGGTCTAAAATACAATCTAATCCAAATAGATACTTGTCACCAACCTTTATTTATTTTTGGTTCCTGTCAAAAAGCTAAAAAAAAAAACAATGGTTGCCATGGCAAGTTAATTTATCACCATGTCTGACCGTATCCAAGGGACAATGGAAATAGAATAATTTTATGTTTTACCTGACAATAGTAATGTAATTGTAGTTGACAAAAGAATTGAAAATGAGTCAAGAATAAAATAAAGGAGAATTTAATAGCACAATACGTGGTAGATGGTATTTTAGTTGTTTTGGAAAAGCTGTTCAAAAACAAACCTGCAAAAGGTACCTTTTTTGCTTTACCATATATGTATATGTATATGTATATGTATATGTATATGTTATTCTTTTCATGGTCCCACCTTTATAGTGCTTTAAAATCATGCCATGCTTTATTTACACGACAGTTCTATTGGATCCTTGAAACTTTTATTACTTGACATGATTTATCAATAGACAAGTTTAATAGTTCCAAAGGAATGATTCTCACATATTACATGTCTTTTATTGTCAATCCATCAGGGCCACTTGGGAATTTTCAATCTTTACCTGGTAACTTGCCAAATAGTACAGTTTTACAGTCCCTTCATAAAGTAAGATTGATGATGTTGAGTTCAATGTCGTGCAAAAAAAAATTGTGTGGTTCAATAATGATGTCGATTGATCCAAAAATAAAGTCGTGCTCGCGTGTCATAAACTTCTTTTTATTTCTTGTTGCTTAAATCCTTTTGTTGTTGTAACTGAAGTGGAAGAAAGCTTGACGCAAACCTTTGCGAATATTGATGTTTTCCGTGTCACTCTTTATAACTTTATGACAACTGAGTGCAATATATATATATATATATATCAAGCAGGCACAATTCCAGCCTGTAAAAAGAAATAGTAAAGAAAAAAGATTCAAAGGTACGATTGGGTGCAAAAGTGGCAGAACACTGACATGGATTTCCAAACAAATTGTGTCTTGTTTACTGAATCAGCCTTTCATATCAATTTGAAACGAGGTATGGCTTGGTCAAAAAAGGGAACTCTTGCAATATTTAGTGCTTAAAACGAAAGCAACCGCAGGATAGATCTTGGGTACAATATCTTTGACTGGTTTAATTAGTGTTAGTTTGAGAGTTTCAAAGCGTATTAAAAAGAGAAATTTAGTAAAACTGATGGTTATAGCATAGGAATAGTGACAGGGCATTATTTGAGCCTTTTAAAATATATTGATTAAATGGACACGTATCTAGAAATAAAGCGGTATTATCTTGTCATGGATAATGCTCTAATTCATAAATCAACGAATACAGGAAAATACATTCACTCTCGAGAATATCGCTACATTTACTTTCCTCTGTATTATCCAAAACTAAATTCAATTGAGCAGTTCTGGTCAGTTGTCACGAGTAAGGTTAAGCACAATGTGTTTCTGAGAAAAGAATCACTAATGACAAGGATTGCTGAAGTTCGCGATAGTTTATATTTAAGTGACTTAAAAGGGTTTGTTACTCATTCTGTCAAATGCTTTAACAAATTTCTCGGCAAGGAAATGGTATAAAGTATCCAATGCAAATCTCGACTTAGTATTCAAAAAAAAAAAGAAGAAGAAGAGTAGACCATGCGCAATACCTCCTTTTGAATTCTTGTTTTCTTTACTTTCAATCGACAACAAGAATCTTAAAATTGCAAAATTTTTTTTTTGGGATTTTTCTCTTTGATATTTGCTTGATTCATCATGCTTGAAAATATTTTTATTTGGTAGCTAGCTATAATACTGTTTCAAATGACAAGGTTGTTTATTGTTATGGTATGACAAAAAAATCTATGTAAATTCGAAATAGAGATGGTTGGACGATGTCAAATAGGTAGATCAGACGCAGAGACAATGGAAGACGTCAAGAATAGGTAAAACATCAGGCATATCCATGAATACAGGGTTCTCACATTAAAATTTGGTTTTTGACACATTTTAACCGTTGTACACGCTTTAACATAACCGAACGTCACGTATTGATCTTGGGAGTTAAACATGCATAAAATAATATATTTATTTATTTACAATTTACTTGATAACTCTCTTTACAATGAATATAAGCAGTAAATTTAACGCATCAACTGAGCAACAAGCCAGCCAGAAAAACCAGGAAAACAAGACAAGAAAGATATCAGAGCGCCCTCAGACAACAAGATCTCTTCCAATTCGCAAACTTATCATTGAAAAGAGCACTAATCAATTAAAGACTCCAACAGAAATCGGTAAGGAGCTCAACATTTCCAGAGAAACTGTCTCTGTAATAGTCAAGAGATTTGAAGAAACTCGTACGACTATGTACAAACCTTTGGGGTGGTAATAGGCAAAGAAAGATCAAGGAGCACCATAGGAATTACATCCTTGATATTATTGACAAAAATAATACGGTGACACTGGAGAAGATCAGGTCACAGCTCCTAAACAAGTTTGATGATATACAAAGCATTGGAATCTCCACCCTGTCCAGGTTTCTCAGCAATGATGAAGATAATCTCGTTGAAGAGATCGACACCAATTGGGAAAAAAGAGAAATGACAAGATTTTTCTAAAAAGAAAATAATTCGTGTTGAGCCTTCAGCCTAAAGGGATTTTATACAGCCAGAATTATATATTCGTAGATGAGATAGGGATTAATATCAACATTGTAAAATGCCGGGACAGATCCAAGGCAGGACAACCAGCTCTGGTGATAACAAGGATGATCTCCTTTGTGCTATAACAATTGCCAGTCCATTTAAAATCCCATTTTTTTTACTATATTTTCTAAATTGCAAAATGGACAAGGGCTATAACGTACCTCTTCATCATTCTTTGTACGACATTAACTCCCCACCTCCAATATTCCAAAGAAATAGTATTCCAGGATTGGATAGCCAGATAGATATCTCCCATTTACCTAAACAAGCTAGCTTATAACTTGACCCTGCTTTGGAGCCTATATGAAATATATCGAATTCATATTCTACCAAGATATAGGGTAATAAAAAATCCAAACCAACTTTGAGACAAATCACTCTAGTCAAACCATACTACACACTTTATAAATTAATTGAGAAAACAAAGCAATCCCACCAAGGTCATTCACAGCTGATATGGAGAATCTGGTCTGTATGATCAAAAACTGTGTAGACTGAACCTTTTTACCCATAGCCAACAAATATGATCTACTTGTTCCAAAGAAAAAGGTTGAAGACATACTCTTTACGGTTCAGGAAATCAGCACCCAAACGCTTAAATTTGACCTCTTTAAATCCCAAGTCAAACTAGATACAAGTTTGGTCTTCTAGGGAGTCTTGGACATACTAAATACACTTTGTAAGCTGTAAAAACCATGTCGACATCAGTCTTCAAGGTGACACGATCGATTTCCCGAGGTGCACAATAACAATAACGGTTCTCTATTTTTTTTCTTGTCTAAAATGTCCATCATTCGCTTGCCATGATTCCCAATTCCACTCCTTTTAATACACCTTACACCAACCTGGATAATAATAAAGCAGGTCTTGTCCATCGACCCTGGAGCATTAACCAGGCCAACAGTCGATTGGAACCAAACACATTACAAGCTGCCCTTGCAAATGACCTGAGTTATCAACAGTTTGCCGAAAAGGATCGTTCTATCCCTCTAAATGACCTTTCTTCTACCCAAAACCGCCAATCCAACAACCCTTATAATCAGACCGATAATCATGCTATACCGGCCACAATACACCATGGCTTGAAGCACAAAACATATGGCTATACTGATCCATTTGCAGCTGCTCCAATGGAAGCATGGCAAGAGATGAAGGATTACAATCTCAAGGTCAATGGATTACCAACTCTAGACCAGATGATGCGTCTCAATACCCTCAGCCCATTGACTCTTTCCCACTTTTCAACCTTTCTGAGGCGTCGAGATGTCCATCAGAATCTCAGTTTCTTATTGGAACTTGAAACACACGATAAGCTCTGGCGGGCTCATCTAAGCAGCGTAGAGCGTAAACAAGGAATCAGACATTCGAGATTCTTGCTTCATGCTCAAAAGACATCATTCAGATCCAATGATCCACCTGTCTTGGAAGATGAACATGAAATTGAAATGGAATCCGCACGAGTACAGAATCAAGACGCTTCGCTAAGTCGTCATGACCTGGTACAGAATTCGACCCGAATCTACCGAACATTCTGTTCTGCAATGGATGCAGCTCAGCCAATTCATTTGCCAGAGGACCATCGTTTGGCTCTGGAAGAACTGATTGAGAAGCATCATCGACCAGAACCTGTAGTGTTTGAATCAGCACGATCGCATGTGTTTGAGATTCTCAATGTGTTTTATTATCCTCAATTTGTCGACAGTGTACTGTACACCAATATAGCCATCGTCAGTGCACGTATTCTCATGTTTACAGGCGTGCTGTTCCTGACAATGGCATATGCATTGGAGTTTGCACTCATCTTTTTGGACAAGGGCACACAAACCACACGATGGTGGGGGATCTTGCCATTCCTGGTGGGTTGGACAGGTCTTATTGCAAGTGTCACAGAGTTTGCCTGGTGGTTGGCCTTTAGTGGAAAATGGTACTGTATTCAAAGGATTATTGTATTTTCAAATAACTCATTGGGTTGATATTCTTAGTGAAATTCGGTTCATGGTCTATAGCGAGGTCCTGGATAACTCTATTAGGCAGATGCACACAAAACGTGGCTGTTTCTGGCTGATTTTGTCTGTAGCAGTGGCGTTTCTGAATACGCTAATATTTGCTTTTATTCCTGCTCATCGTTTGACAGCCTAGATTATACGATCTTTTCATGCTGATAAAGTATTTTGTACGTGTGTTTATTAATTTGAAGTCTTTGAATATTTTTTTTTTGGAAATCGTGCTGATTGTCATTGGAATGGGCTTTATCAAAAAGAGGGGAGGACGAGGAGGAGAGGAGGAGGAGTAGGAGGAGGGGGATGAAGAGATTGTAGGGAAGCATGCGACTATACAGGTTATGGATGTTTATTTTGGTTCACTTGCCCACCTATTTTTGTTGTTGTTGTTATTGCTGTTGTTGTTGTTGTTGTTGTATGTATGTGTGTGTATATGCTCATGTCCCTGGAAGACATGCAGTCTTGTTGCGCTGGTTGCTCTTGTGTCGCTTGAGAGCATCCAATCTACACAAAAAGGGGTGAGTAAATATAGCCTCCAGAGTCACAAGAGGCGTACCTAGAGAAGCTCTTGTTGCAGCCCATGCACCGGAATGGCTTGTCGCCATCATGGATCTTGACGTGTCGCTTAAGATCATGATTACGGCTGAACGCAGCCTGACACACCTGGCATGTGAATGGTCGGTCATCTGTATGCGTCCGCGAGTGGCTCTTGAGGTTGTACAGGCGTGCAAAGGTCTTTCCACAGTTGGGGAACAAGCAGGGATAAACTGTCTGTGTTTGGTTGTTGATAGTAGTAGTAATGGGTGCTGCAGATGCATAGATCGACATGGCCGCAGATTGGGTCTCTGCAAGGGCAGGATCCGACCGTCTTCGCTTCATTCCTGTTCTTGATGGTGCTCCAAAGGATCCATGGTTTAAAGACCCTCCATGGTGCGTATTATTTCCAGACGAGTTACTAGAGTTGTTCATATTGCTGGCTGCCACCATATGGGCCAGATGACTGCCATTGGGCGCTGCCTGTGCTGCTTGCGCCAATGCATTAACTGCTGCTGCAGCCGCTGCAGCCACAGCCCCATCATTGCTAGTTCCAAAGGGGTTTAAAAAGAATTGAACTGGATGGTTGTCTGCATCATCAGGTTGAGTTTGAGCCTGATTTTGCTGTTGTTGCTGCTGTGTAAGCTGTTGAGCATACAAGGCAAGTGCAGCAGTATCAGAGAAATTAAAGGTAGTAGAGGAAGGGCGAGGGTACGTGGCTGGTAGTCCTGAAGAACTTGTTGTATTTTGAGCATTTGGTGTTGTAGAATTGGTGGTGTTTGATGCTGATGTTGGCAGAGTCGAAAGAACTGAAGACGGATGCATATTTCCCAACAGTGCTTGTGACAAGAGTGCCTCAATAGCTTCTTGATTGCCCTCTCTGGCCTTTTCTGTAATCTTTTGAGCCACCATATTCCAGTCTGTAGTTTCAAATAGTCGAATCATCTTGTCATCCATTTCCAGCTTCTCTGATCTCTGTTGAGATGCATGGGGTGGTGATGATGGATCAGGGCTTGCATTTGGCGAGCCTTCGATATCCACATCCCCACGGCGTTGCTGTTGCTGTTGCTGTTGTTGCTGTTGTTGCTGTTGTTGCTGCTGCTGCTGCTGCTGCTGCTGTTGCTGTTGCTGTTGGTGTTGTTCCTCTTCATCACCTCTGATCTTATTTTGAAGCCATTCTCGGTCAAGATACTTTGAGGCTAATGTATTGTCCCACCGCTGCTTCAACTGTTTTCCCTTGCGTCCAGGAATCATACTCGCAACCTCCTTCCATCTTCCATAACCGAATTTTTTGATACCAGCCAACAGTAATTCATCTTCTTCGCGTGTCCAGGTACCTCGTTTGTAGGTCATGTCATCACCCATATCTATACCCTCTACTGAAGATGATGAAGCATTAGATAAACCGGGATAATTGGCAATCAACATGACATTGCTTGCTTGTTGTTGTTGTTCATCCATATTCGAGTTTCCGTCTTGATCAGAAGGATGACTACCAATGCTAGCCGATCTTTTATCAGTCTTGTTTTGGCTCTGGGCTAGGCCCAGTAATTGCAAGGCTGTCGCAGCAGCAGCTTGCTCCATCAACTCGGTACTATCCTGTTGTTTAGATTCTTGGCTTGTCTCAGAAGGACGTCGTTCGATACCCGACACTTGTTGTTCACGCAGCATATGAAGAGATTCTAAAATGATATCAGACCAAGGTTTTCTCGCTTTCACTCTTGCTTCTATCCCTCTTATTGTCATTACATACACCCTTTAATATATCTAGACTGATTTTTCTTTTCTTTTTTTTGCTAATTTGATGTACTACATGTAGCGCCTATTAACCCCAGCTAAAATATGGCCCCCAGATTCGTAGTGGTCATTTACAAAACTTGACTTGCCTGGTTTTACCGAGAGAGCAGCAGCAACAGCACCAACAACGTCCATATCACTGTGTGCGTTTTGTAATAACGCAGCTGTCAGAGCAGCACTACTGCTTCGTAACTGTGACAGGTTTAGGGCTGCATCCTTTTGCTGGCTGTCATTTGCAAGAGCAGTGCGTACGGGAGGAGGTGAGTTTCGAGGTGAGTGACTAGTAGGGGTGATGGCAACCGAGCAGCTTGGAGAAGGGACAGCTGTCACATCCAGTGTGGGACCATCGTCACTGTTGACATCCTTGAGTAATTGGGGAATAGGTGCCTGGTTTGCTTGGGAGACCGGGTCTTCGGGGTTCTTGTGGCGACGCTCACTATGAGGCGATTGGGTGGCAAAGGAATGAACACGGGCCATGATAAGCCAATGGATGCGTAATGTGTAGGTGTATTGTTTTTTTTTTTATTAAAAAAAACTGTTGCGAGGAGAAGTGTAGCTTTGTTTATGTGTGAATACTGGCGCCTTGCTGTATGTATATTTTCGAGGTTGGTTTTTCGTCTTCTTTCCAAGGTCTTTCAAGTTGCTCGTTGCGTTTATGCCGCTTGTGTCGAAATGCTAATGTCGCCTGAGGTTTAGACTGCGAGCGCCGGTTGGACGAGGTTAGACGGAGTTCTGCGAAGAGAGGAAAAACAAGAATCGACCAAGCCTTTCAACCAAGCCTCGATTATAACCAAAAAGCAAGGGAATTTGGAAAAGGAAATAACAGTATTAATCCACCAATCAAAACCGTGTTTTCAGGAAATATGCAACGTCATCAAATAAATTTCAACGTCATCATCGGAAGGTAAATAAACACGTTTGAATCTAATTGTGCCATTTATCCTAGGCAAACAAGAGAAATGGAGATATTTTTATATTCAATCTTTAGCGCACGGGCCTGGCCTTGTGTAAAGACAATAGGAATGGTAAAATGGAAAAGCACAGCCAAGACGAGAAATGTAGATATGTAGATTGAGTTTTAGGTTTTAAAATCAAATAGGTTTTTGTTATTGAATATAATTATTAGATTATTTATAAACCAAATTCTCGACCTATCTGTTGCAATGACAATTATTTAAAATAATAAAAAAAAGGAATGAAGATGCGTTTGGGTTCTTAAAGTGCTTATATGAGTTGTGAGAGATGTTTGAATGTAATTTGAGTACAAAAAGAGGGGTTTTTTTTTCTTTTTTTTTTTACTGTGGGGGCTGGAGATACTTTAGCTTGCCGCAACTCAAAAGCCGTTCCCGAAAGGCGGTTTCTTTGCCATATTCTTCATCGGCGGGAATATTAAGACTTGGGGCATCCATTGTGTCGTACGGCTGGGACCAGTCTTCGGGAGTGTCGTCTTCTGTGACAGGCATGACAAGAGCGGGAGTGTCGTGATAAGGAGTGCTATGTACAGGATGATGGGAAGGAATGGAGATCGAATCGTAGGAAGAAGGGTGGTGCTGTCCGGGGAATCGGTGTTTGTTGGCAGAACGTTGTTCCTGCTTCAGACGATTGTAGAGACTAGACGAAGTAGGACTGTGGATGTTGTGTTTGGCCAGGAGGGCTTGTTGGACCCTCAACTGCTCCTGGAGCCGCTCCAGCTGGCGTTGCTGATCTTTGTGGACCATCAATGCAGCAACAGCCTCAGGAGGAAGATTGGTAGGTATCGCATCACTTAATCGACGGGGAATTGTGGTGAATGCGGTGGGACGGGTGAAATGCTGGTGTTGATGATGCTGGTGTTGATGGTTGTGGTTTTGATGGTTGTGGTGCTTGTTCATCAGATTCGAAACACGGCCCTTGACCTCTGCACGCATCTGCAAGGCGGCCAGACGGTCCTTGAGTCCCTTGTTGCGCTTCTCGAGATGGCGGATATAGTCGACAGCCTTGAAGAGAACAGTGCTCTTGGAGTTGTTGATGTTTTTGAGGGTTGGGATGATGTCGGTGAGGTCTTTGAAGCCGCTGCGGATGGTGTTGCGACGCTTCTGTTCGGATGCAATATGATTCGCTCTCTTCTCGTCCTCTGTCAAGAGGTCTCTGTTGGGCTTTGTACGCTTTGACAATGATGGCGATGGAGGTGGGGACGGGGAGTGGTCATGGGGGCGCTTACGGATGCTGTCTTCTGCTGCAAGGTCAGGTGAGGGCTGGATTGGAGGCACTTGCGGGCACGGATTGTCGATGAATTTCTGGGTAGACTTGAGACTAAAAGGATCATTGTCTAGCTCTTCTTCGAGGAAGAAGCCATTGAGGAATTCGCCAAAAGTCTTTTGGTCGTGCTCGTCCAGAAGAACATCGCGGTAGTCCTGGCTGGGGATGTAAGACTCGGCTTCAAAGGGAACTGGAATCGACAGGGCAGGATCGAGCCCCAGGCTGAAATGGAACTCTGGAGATTGGATTGGATTGGATTAGATTGGGTTAGGCACGCAAACGGCGGCTGGCAACCTATTTACCTTCAAACGAGCCTGGTTCCTGCAGACATGGAGGCTCGTCAGGATCACACAGACTGGATATCGAATCACGGCCAGAATACAGGGAGGGCGGGTTGTCCCAACTGCTGTTGCTGGTAATGCTGGTAATGCTGGCAGCCTTGTGAGGAACGGGCGTGTCGAACTCCATTGCGCAGATGTGTAGATAAAAGATGATAGAGGAAGAAGGATCACTGATGCATTGGTTAATGCGCCCAAAAAGAAAAAGGAAGAAGAAGAGGTAAAGGTGAAATGCAGCCGGAATTCAGGTTACAAATGCGAATCGCTTTTCCAAAAGGGGCATGGCCTCGAACAAGCTCTTCTTTTGTGGAGTCATCCTATGTAACGACCCGCTCCCTGCGCCGCCCCAAGTCTGCCAAAAATCTATTTTTTGGGTATTTGATTTTGTCAGACAGAATGCCATATCTTTTTTTTATTTTTATTTCTGAGCGGGGTCTTTATTGATTGCTTATTATATTACTTGTCTGTGTGGCAAGGAGCGTTACCCGACTCCACCCGGCCCAGCCTGCTTTGCCTTTTTTTTCTTTTTTTCTTTTTCTTTATTCATAATTTATTTATGTATGTACAAAATAGGGGATATTAATTGCAGCACCAAAGAGACACGCTAAGAAAAGCAGGATCGATGGATTGGCTGATGTCATCAAAATTGCCCTTTTGTTTTGGGCTGAAACAAATAGACACTTCCCCACATTTTCAATCGACGGACAGAAACGATGGGCCATCTAACACGAGGGGACAATTCGGCAACCGCCTTTTTATATTTATATATATATATATCTTTATTTTATATACATATATTTTGACGGAGCATGAAATGAAAGAAATGAAAAAGGGGGTGAATGCGGGGAAGAGGTAAACAAGGCTAAAGAAGTACCATTAGACAGCTTTGTTTATCATGGTTGCCAAGACCATCAAAAAAGTGATATTATGAAGCGTTTAGGCGATTTGCACACGCCCTGATAAGATAGAGGGGTCTATGCGTGGGAAGAGGCATGATTGAAAACAAGCTTTGGCAAGAATAAAATAAAAAACACCAGTCACGTATTCTCATTGGCATCCACCGTGCGGGGTTCAGCTGATGTCGCGTGAGAGAAAGCCTACAACTCTTCTGGCTCCATTTTGCAGATCTACAGCACAATTGATGGTCTTTTGGTAGGCAAATATTGGCTTGTCTTTTTTCTAAAAAAAAGATACAAGCAGCTACTCCTAAATGTGCTTATCTGTAATATATACATTTGTACATTAATGGCGTCATCAAATAGCAATCTAAAGGATAAACGTATTTCTTTTTGTACAGGGCGGATGAAACATTGTCTGGCCAATCAATCATCCGCTTCAATCCCCATTATTCATTTTCAATATGCAAAATCAAATAATAAATATGACTCATGGCCATTGGTTAATTGGTAAAGTCCTTTGTCATCTTCAATCAATACATTAGAGTCATCTGAATGTCCGCACACTAAATATTATCTCATTCACATAAATATCGCTTAATTAGAGCCAGTCTTGATGCTCTTGGCAGACTCTAGGATCTTTCCTAGTCAATTCCCTCTTAATTCTGTGCGCTTTACTTTATTCAGAGTAGACTTGTACCCATGGCCACATTTCTCAAGCCTCAGTAGACCCAGTGAGGGCTGCGTATTGTGTGATCATTGATGCAATATGTGTCTCTTGATGAGTCCAGGCATTGAAAATATTATAGATATAAAAAAAAAGCTTATCGGCAAGAGCCTTTAATATATATATATTCATGCTCAGGAATGAAGCATATTATAGTCAGCACCTTTTTTTTTTCCATTGCGTCTGTCATTGTTTATCTTTGCACCAACAGAGACTACCTCTGTGCCCTGATTGCATGCCAACAACTATCCAGTCATCTTTGCTTTTTTTGGTAGGCAGCAAACCCAGCTGGATCATTGTTCATGCCCATTGTCATCCTTTATCATTTCACCAAGACCAGCACCAATAGACACATCTTTGCCAATAAGGATACATACATGTAGTGTTTAAGGTTGAGTATGACGGGGTTCAATCAAAGAGATTAGAGACACATTTCTGTATGATCTGTTGGCATATTCTGGTGATACAGATCATTCAACTAGAAATATATATATATATATATATATATAAAAGAGTTATCAAAACTCACAATGTGCTACTGCTCTTATCTATAAGAATGTTGTTATCTCTCTCTCTCTCTTTTTGTTGTTGTAGAGAATCATGAAAGATGCGAGTTGTGTCTAGCTAGCTAGACTGCTAAGCCCTTAATGGCCTCGATTAAGCATTTTCTTTGTGGTCCAGAAATCCTGCTGCCAAAAGCATCTCGATATGGCAGTGGTGCATCTAGCGATATTAGCTTTGAATATCAAACCAGTCCTCGGTAATGTTATCTGGCTGAAGGCTATTTATTGCACAGACACACAGAGGCCATGTCTCTGGCACATTTGAAAGTCGAAAATTCATTTTCTCCATGGCGACATTGGGCAATGTTTATGCAAAACAAGGCCCTTGTGAATAAGGGAAAAAAAAGAAAGGAGATGTTTCTCTTTTGCTGATTGCACATGGGATATCGCCATGCTTCCTTTTGACAGGACCTACACATTTTTTTTAAAGAGATAATAAAGCACATAAAGAAAATCCAATTTCTGGATACATGGCTCAAGAAAGCACTGAATACTTGGAAGATATATAGAAATTAGTATCACAAAGAGTCCGCAATTGTGTTTGGTAACCCAGATCACCATCGAAACCACTCTTGGTTTTAGGTTATCAAATGTACCTTGAGACAGAATAGAATTGCCGTCCTTTGTCTTTCTTGTGAAGACAGCTATAAATATCTATATATATATATACACAGATATATATATATATGTATCATTGGTTTAAAGAGGCTCAAGAGGATCACATTTTTTCCATTGTTTCTACGCCTTACCAGCAGAAAGAGATCATAAGGGCTGCCTATGGTAGGTTAGTGTACACCGTTATCTATGGCCTCGAATGAGCATGTCATTTTATCGATACTTGGTCAGGAAGAGAAATAGACTGCCTTGAACAGCCCAATAAAGCTGCCAAGACAATGTTCTGGCAAAAAACAAAAAAAAAAGACCAAGTAGTTTAATGATCTAGAGATTAGATACTCAACCTGGTCTGCAGCCAAAAAAAACAAAAAGTGTTAATCACCCAGCTTGCACCGCATCGCTTTATCTCCTTGACCTCTGCTGCTGCTCAGTAAGCATGCGTTTAATCAAAACAGAGTGATCTGGTACTGCAAACTGTTTGCGACCATTACCAGTCGGACCATAAAAAAATTAAAAACTGGCCATTACAATTAGATCTCCTACTAATATTTAATCCCCGATGATTGGTGTGTGCTGCTTTTGCTTGTTTATTTATTCATTGCCTCCCCCCTCCTCCTCCTCCCCCCAAAAAAAATGGATCCACAATTTTTGATCTTGCTGTTGTTTTTTCTTTTTTTTTTCCTTTTTTTTTATTCCTCGTACTTTGCCACACTTGTACTGGTGTCCTGAGTGTAACTACAAGCATCGCTCTGGTGAGCATTGTCCCCAGTTGCAGTTCCGGTTGTACCCGTAGAGTGAGGATTGTGCCCATTGGCATTGGCGTTGGGGTTCACTTGTCTTTTAGGAGGGTTGCCACATCGATCCTTGCCATAATTGATCTTGTAATTAGCGTAGACTGGATTCTCCTTGATCCCGACAAGCGCCTTCATTGCATTCATCATACAGGTAAAGTTCACAAATGCACAGTTCTTTTCCTTTAGAGTATTAATCAGCTCAATTTCTCCAAACTCTGAAAAGTCTTCCCGAAGTCGTTCCTCAGTCATTTCATCTTCGATTCCTCCGACATAGATATTTCTCGAGGCACCTCCCTGGACAGCCAGCGCAACAGCCGAAGGAATTCCTGCTGGCTTACCCCATCCGACCCTAACACGACGTCCCTTCACCACAAGTCCGGCTGTGTTGGCGTGATTGTAGACCGCAATTGCTGCATTTGCATCGACAAACGTGACAAATGCAATGTGCTTCTCGGGAATGTAGCGGATCTGGAAGAGTACACCACCACGAATAGAATTGCAGAGGTCTTCACAGGTAACTTCAGGTGGGATATTGCCCACGTACAGGGTACGCAGTGACACATTGATGGCATTCATGGGGTTGCTCATACCATAGGCCTGAGACATCATTGATGCTGTATTCATGCCACTGGCCGCATATGGATCAAATCCAAATGCGCCTTGGAAGGGGTTTTGGAATCCAAATGCATTAGAGTACTGAGATTGCTGAGACTGCTGTTGCTGTTGTTGCTGCTGCTGCTGTTGCTGTTGCTGCTGTTGCTGAGGGTCCATCATCAATGACGAATTGACCGAGAGTCCGTTCTTTGGTACATAGGCACATCGGTCCTTGCCAAAGTTGATACGTCTGCTGCCCCAGCTGGGCTCAGTAGGAAGGGAGTTTACGCATTTGACGGCAGAGGCAATAGAGGTAAAGTGCACAAACGCAATGTTCTTTTCGCGCAACACCTTGACATGCTCAATCTGCCCATACTTTGACAATTCTTCTTCGAGCGACTCTTCGGTAGCAGTAGACACCAAGTTGCCAATGTAGACATTGCGGGTGGCTCCAATGCTGAGTGCAGCCTGGATCGAGGTTGCTACCAGACTAGGCTTACCCCAGCCTACACGCAGGTCCTGGCCCTGGACAGTCAGTTTTCGCGAGAGATGCTCCTGGTAGAATGCCTGCGCTGAGGATGGGTCAACAAATGTCAAAAAGGCGCAGTTACGCTCGGGTAGGATTTTGAATGAATCGACTGCTCCAGTCTTGACCTGGCTGAGGATCTCTGCAGGAGTAGCTTCCTTTGGTACACTGCCGAGATAAATCGTCCTACTGATGTCTGTCCGGCCACTGGTTGCCATGCTTGGGGTGCTCTGGAAGGCGGGGGCAAAGTTTGATGGGTATGGAGTTGACATGTTGAATTGGGAGTTCATCATTGTCTGTGAGCCTCCATAAGGATGCATTGAGCCATACATGGATCCATTGGCTGCTGATGCAAATTGGCTGAGCCCAGGGAATCCTGCCTGGCTGCCGGTGCTTGGTGAGAACTGAGCATTCATTGATCCAGAGGCTGGATAGGATGAGTTCATCATCATTGCAGAGTTGAGTCCAGAGTAGGAGTACATGTCACTAAATCAATACAAACGGGGAGGTTAGCAGACGAGCACGTGATATACTCCTGTTCCAATCTCTTTCTTTACCCATAAGATCCCTGCGAGAATCGAGGCTTCTTGTTAATGTCTCCGGCTGTCTGGCCCATATAATCGCTTGTTCGTTTCATGATTGACTGTCATCTGTAATCTCAAGTTTGTGAGCAAGCCTGATTTCACTCGTGATTATGAAATATACACATAATGTGTAAAGTAAAGTAAAGTAAAATAAAGTCAATAAAAGGGGTAGAAGAAACTAACGTTTGAAGTGCAAACAAGTGCGGCGAAACCGATAAGAACAGAGAGAGATAGAGAGAGATAGAGAGAGAGAGAGAGAGAGAGAGAGAGAGAGAGTTTGTGTGTGTATGAGATTCCAAAGCGAGTATGAGACGGATAAAGAACAATCGTGACGCAAGACAGTTTAAAGAGAAAGAGTTAATGGGGTTAAGAGCCTGTGAATATTATACTGCCCACAGAATGAAACAGAGAAAAAATAAAGAAATATATAAAGATGGAAATACAGCAGGCTCAATGCAAAGAATCGACAAGGGGAAGTTACAATAGAATGAAGAATAACAAGAGCTGATTCTCTTCTTTTTGTTCTTCTATTGATTCTGGTTCTTCTGTTGTTGCTGTTGCTGTAGACTGTTTTCTCTTCTTCCTTTTTTTTTCCCACTGGCAGAAAAGAATAAAGAATAGAAAGGTAATAAACAACTAATGAAGCCAGAAAACTTACGGTTATTTTGCTTGGGTGCTTGTTGTTTTAAAACTATAATAAAAATATAATATATAATATATAATATATATAAAGTATAATAACTGGTGATTGATAATCTATAGATTATTGTCAATATAATAGCTAAAGCTAATTACTGTTTGTTGGGACTCACCACAGATGGATTGGATTCTTGAAAGGATGAAGAGATGAGGAGATGAGAGAGAGACTCTTTGTGTGCAAGTAAATGTGTGGTACTATGGGCACTCGGAACTTGTACTATATTTTCTTCGTAAAGGGGCGGTGGGGGGTGAAAAAATAAAGCAAAAAGGGGACCACGAGTAAGATCCCAAGCTGGGTTATACACCGGTTGAGGTCGCGTTAATTTTTACTTTCCAAAGCCACCCATGCCTGTCCACGTCATTGATATGGTTCCCTTCTTTTTTTTTCTTTCCCTTATTTTGCTGGTTTTGGTGGGTCATCTGTGATGGATATATGAATTGGTTGCAAGTATCCAGAATACTGGAAATACAGCTTTGATTACAGACATTGGTCCAGGCTCACTGATTTCCTTGAATTAAAAAAAAAAAAAAAGGGGGGAGAGGGAGAGGGAGAGGGAGAGGGCACCGGTCCCGCTTCAATTTTTTTTTTTTGACTAGTCCTATACTCTTTTACCCCGTCCAACTCAACTCTTGCCCTCCGACACCTTTCTCTCTACTAATGACCAATATCGAAGATCTCAACGCTCCCTTTGGTAAGTGTTCTTGGGGCCAACTACAGCCATTAACAGTCTTGTCTAGACCCCTTTGCCGATCTCGAGGAAGAGAACGCCCCCAAGGCCACCAACCACGTTCGTAAGTCCATTTAGTTTTTGTGAATTAGAATGATAAATAAAATATAAAAAAAGAGGATGATGTTGACATTGGCTGGTAGACTTGCGTATTCAGCAGAGAAACGGTCGCAAGACAATCACTACCTTCCAGGGTCTGCCCAAGGCCTACGATAGTAAGAAGATTCTCAAGGTGTTCACCAAGAAGTTCGCCTGCAGTGGCACCATTGTTGATGATGAGGAACTCGGTGAAGTACTCCAGCTCTCTGGCGATCAGCGCACAAAGATTGCCGAGTTTCTTGTGGCCGAAGAAATCGCAAAGAAGTCAGAAATCAAGATTCACGGCTTCTAAAGCACACATACAACAACTCCCCACCCATACACATCTATACAAAAGAATCCTTATGCTATATCCCCATTCTTTATTTTTGTTATTTTCCTACCAATATTTCTATATATTATTTCCATTGTTTTTCTTTATTCTTTCCTGTACAAATAAAAAACAAAATATATATATATATATGTATATATTGGCTAGTCAAAATAAACAATTTTGTGTGTGTGTGTGCATTGACAGATTATTATTTTTTGTTTTTTTTTTTCTTTAAAAAAAAAAAGGGGGATTTGGAATTTTGAAACAGATGATGCTGTTTGTTTCAATATCTGGATCAAATCCGCCTGTGTTGTCGTCAGAGTGACCAAACCGATTTATTTTATTTATTTATATATATGTAAAGTATTTTATAATCTTGGGATAAAAATAGATTAAATTGCGCTCTGTGTAACACTTGAGCGCAAATTAAATCGCACATTTCAATACCATTTCACTTTATTTCATTTCATTTTTTTTTCTATTATTATCATTCTACTAGAATCCTTGACCCATGCATTAGATAACTTACCAAAGAATAGCATGGTGGCCAAAAACCACCAGTATTTGGTGCTGTGGCAGTATTCAGATTTAATATAAAGCTAGTGTTAAACACAAATGACCTCACATTGCTCAACCCACTCATCCGAGATTTGGTGAAACTTGTGACGTCTAAGACCATCTGTCCGTTACTATCCTTCAAGACCCACCAAATTACAGCCCTTTTTCTCTAAAGCACACCACAAGATCGTATAAATGTCGACCCCATCCAGCACAAAGAATCCTGAAGGCCTATCGGAACCCAACCAGTCTGGTGGCTCCTCGAGTGCAGCGAATGCCAAGCCTGTCCCAGTCAAACTTGTTTTGTTGGGTAAGCCTATTACTCATCATGATAGAGAGATGCTCAACACTAATGTGCTTTGTAGGTGAATCTGCTGTTGGCAAATCCAGTCTGGTAATACGCTTTGTGGACCGTGAGTTTCTGCAGAACAGAGAACCAACTATTGGAGGTAAGGATAATAATCATAAAAAAAGGGTATTAAATGGTACTCACACATATCTTCCTTTTATTTTTTGGTATCCTAGCTGCATTTTTGACTCAAAAGTGCTCTCTGGAGGACCACACAATCAAGTTTGAGATCTGGGATACAGCAGGTCAAGAAAGGTTCCATTCACTGGCCCCCATGTACTACAGAAATGCCCAGGCTGCGATTGTTGCCTATGATGTGACCAAAGCAGTAAGTAATGAAATTCCTCCATGATAATCAATCACTAATACTCTCTCTTTTTTTTAAAAAAATAAAGGCTTCTTTGGATAAGGCCAAGAGCTGGGTCAAGGAGCTCCAACGCCAAGCCAACTCCCAAATAGTGATTGCACTTGTTGGCAATAAGGTTGATCTGGTTGAATCTCCAGCCAATTCAGAAGAATCGGAAGAGCCAGAAGAGCCAGAAGAGACAGTTGGTCGACAAGTATCGACCGAAGAAGCAGCAGCCTATGCAGCCGAGACAGGCCTCTTGTTCTTTGAGACCAGTGCTCGTTTGGGAACCAATGTCGACAGGGTGTTTACAGAAATAGGTAAGAGACCAAGTATATGATATTCTTACTGACGACCATATTAGCCAAGAGCATCCCACTTGAGATTATGTACAATCGTCCAGGAAGGGCTGGATCTGCAAGTGCCCAACGTATCAATCTTCAGTTTGAGACCAACCCTGCCAACAAGACGTCTTCAGGATGTGCATGCTAAATCTACCTACCTACCTACCTATCTATCTATCTATTCAACCCACTCTCTTTACACATTCACACCCATAAACACCCACCCATACACATATATATATGTATACACTCACACGTAATCTCGTTAGCCAGTCTCCTTCCAAAAGCCTTTTTATAAAAAAGAAAGAGACTCCTGATGTGTTTTATAAGCATCTATTAAACTATAAATACATTTAAGAACATGGTCTCTTTGATGGCTACATCTCTTGCAAGTCCCGGATCTACTTATAAATATCATATGCTTATCACCATTTATCCCTCACTTTGTCTATTTTGCATACACCATTTCCACAGAGCCCACCTTGGCCAATCATAGCCGAAAAAAAGGACCCACCCCCCATTAATGGTGCTGACACATGCGCTCAGTCCGGCAAATATTATCGCCCTTGAAGAGTATCTTGAGGGTGTGTTGGCCTGGAGCCCGTAATCCAGATCAATAAGATAGATATTGGGCTGGTGACCCTGTCCGGTACACTTGTTTAGTTCCCCTTGATTTCATAGGTGGTTAAAAAGGTTGGATTTATGACGAAAGCATGATTATTCACTGGTATTATATAATAGACCATGTCACCGTTTGCCCACCAGCCCAATCAGAACCATCCTTACAAAGTCCGAGGTACTCTCTTGGAAATCATAAAGGCTCGAAGATCCCGGTACGAAAATGAGAATGCGAATTCCAAAATATGTTTTTTTTTTATCCTACCTTTCCCGAAATGAAAGCAGTCCGACCCCGCATTTGCTTTTAAAAGCGGGGCACAGGAGCCCTTTTGGTCTTGCTTGTTTATCAATCAATCAATAATTATTATTATTATCATCTACAATGCCCCAACTCAAGTTTGACGAAATCAAGGCTGGCCAGGGTGAAGATCTCCACACATTGACTCGCTGGGTCCTCTCTCAGCAACAGGTAAAGCATCCTTGGGCAATACAATACAATACAATACAGTATCTAACTTGTTGACAGCATGCTCCCGAGGCCACTGGTGACCTCACCATTCTCTTGACTGCCATCCAGTTTGGCTGCAAATTTGTAGCCTCAAAGGTCAAGCAGGCCGGTCTCATCAACCTGTAAGCATCTTTACAATAATAGTTTCCCTGCTAACCTCTCCATAGGCTCGGTCTCACTGGTGCTGCCAATGTCCAGGGTGAGGAAGTCAAGAAGTTGGACGTGTTGGCCAACGACATTTTCCGTAACGCATTGATTGCTTCCGGAAAGGCCTGTCTGTTGGTATCTGAGGAGGATGAGAACGCAATGATCATCCAGAACCCCAAGCAGCGCGGCAAGTACATTGTCACCTTTGATCCCCTCGATGGTTCCTCCAACATTGACTGTGGTGTGTCTATCGGTACCATCTTTGGTATCTTCAAAGTCGTAAGTATCCCTAGTTGACATGACGCGTCTCTAACTCGTATCCAGAAAGACGACAAGAACCCCAACAGCACTGATCTTATCCGCAGTGGCAGAGAAATCGTTGCTGCTGGCTACTGCATGTACGGTTCTTACTGTGAAATGATCCTGGTAAGTCTTTTACCCCTGGTTTATCTGCGCATCTTTGTTTGTATACCAATTGGCCTTTTAGTCTCTTGGCAATGGTGTCAATGGCTTCACCCTTGACCCTTCTATTGGCGAGTTCATCATGACCCACCCCAACGTAAGTGTGTTTTTTTTTGTTATTTGTGACCCTGCCTGTGCGGGCAATGGAGGAACGCTGTCGTGGTGATCTTTCTCACGGGGACAAGCGGGACATTTCTGTCGGAGGCAGGAGAATAGCATGGTCCGGAGCATAGTAGTCTTACTGACGTCTACAATAGATCACCATTCCTCCCAAGGGCAAGATTTACTCTGTCAATGAGGGCAACTACAAGTACTTTGACGAACCCTCCAAGAAGTATGTTGACCACGTCAAGTCAAAGTACACTGCCCGTTATGTTGGCTCCATGGTGTCTGATGTCCATCGTACACTTCTCTATGGTAAGTTACACACAGAATTGGAAAGAAAAAATCAAAAAGAATCCAAGCCAATCTCATGAAAAAACAGGTGGTATCTTTGGTTATCCCGCCGATTCAAAGTCCAAGCGCGGAAAGCTTAGAATCCTCTACGAAGTCTTCCCCATGGCATTCTTGATTGAGCAGGCTGGCGGTAAGGCCACTACTGGCACCAAGGATGCCCTGGACATTGTTCCTGAGCACATTCACGACCGATCTGGTATCTGGCTTGGTTCCAAGGACGATGTTGCAGAGCTCGAGGCTTTCTACAAGAAGAAGGCCTAAGCCATTAAATCTATGCCCTTTTCTTTTTTACCAACAACAACAACAACAGCAATAGCAACAGCAACAGCAACAACAACGACAACAAAAAGAAAAACTGTACAATTTACATAATAATAAATCAATATTAAACCCAAACGTACAATTTATTCAAAGATTCACAATCATTATTGACTTGCAATCTCTCTCTCTCTCTTTCTGCGGCAAAAGAAAGTTGACGCTTTTTCTGCCGGGAAACCCAGGCTTCCCGTCCAGACATTCTGGATATTTGTTTTCTGCACATCCAAATACAAAAATTTACTATTTAATTCATTGCCCAAATCTCATCAATAAATGATAAAGATTGTATTTTTATCCTGATCGAAATTGTACCCAAATGAGTATATAGGCCCAAAATATCCAAGCAAATGTATAAATATATATATATACATACAACTGGATTATTCTCATTTGTACAACATTGATCGACTCCGCCCTCGCCCCCCTCTCTGTATTATTATTTTTTCAACTCACCAGAACCCCTTTACCTTTCCTACTTGTTCTCTCTTTTTTCTTCTTTAATCTTTTTTTATTGTTGTTGTTGCATGTTCTTTTTAGCTACTTGGCTCCTTTCTTATCTATTCTTATGCTGCGTCACAGATTCTATTGTATTACTTGCTCTGCAGTAGCCACCTATGCAGTCTTGAATAATATGATACCACTTGGGTACGCACAAACACCGACAAATTATATGCCCTACAACCCGTCATTAGGTTCCATTCAAACAACTGTGCCTTGGAGAGCAGCCCATGCCTCGGGTAATATACAAAATAAAATAAAAAAAAGACGATCTCTGTTGGCAGCCCATACCAATTCTCGACTTGGGATTATGTAGACTATGCGGATCCTTATGTAATCGTCTATGGCGGCGTGGTCGATCCAAATGAGAGCAGCACAGGAACCTTGCTGGGATCGTCTGATGTCTGGGCCTGGGATTCGCGCAATGGATCCTGGTATAATCCGAATCCAACCATCCAGGCTCAATCTGGCAATGAAATGCTTCCCCAGGCCCTCATTCGAGCAATATCGTTGCCAAGCTCTGGACAGATCCTTGCCATCGTTGGTAATACAACAGGCACTATTTATAACGGCATGTTACAGAAATTGGACACCAATAGCTGGACATGGAGCTTCCCTACCGCAAGTATGTCTTTTAATGATTTAAACATTCGACAATATCACTTATCATCCGTCCCAAAGGTCTCGAGCCACCTGCCCGTGCAGCCGGATTTACGCTATCGATAGTCAATAACACAATCTATCAATACGGTGGGCTGGGAGTAGGATCTGATGGCCACCCTATGATTGGTGCAGTAATGAACGGCCTGTCCTTGATGGACGCCAGTGCCTATACCTGGACAACTGGCTCAAATGGACTTGGAATAACGGACCACAGCACCTGCTACATACCTGCCTGCAATTGCCTGGTTGTGTTTGGCGGAACCCCGACCGGATCAGCTTCCGATGCAACCTCTGTAAGTGAAAAAAATATAGACATAATGATAGAAAGCAATTCAAGCTGCCTGCCTGCTTAGAATATATACGTGTGTGTGTGTGTGTGTGTGTGTAAATGGGTGTACAAAATAAACAATACATGATATGTGTACCATACTCGCCTTTAATGCCATCTACCTATACCCATTTCCTCTCCCCCACTATAAAAATTGGCCTCCAACAGAACCTTCACACCTATGATCTCAATCTCAAAACATGGACCCTTCAAGTCGTCCCAGAGGCGGCCAATGGAGCTGCGCCTGGAGCACGTCGGCTACATACCGCAACATGTCTAGACGATAAGATGGTGGTGTTTGGTGGAGGAACAACCCAGGCCTACGATTCAGATGTCTGGTATCTCGACGCAGCCGCCTATCCAACCCTAACCTGGAACCGTGTTACGATGGCCAATATTACCCAGGGCCCAAATGCACGGATGGGTGAGTGAAGTGGGTATTAAAGAAAAGCAGTGTTCTTATTGTCTATTGTTACTAGGCCACAGTGCAGCCCTAGACAAGGCATCTCAAAATATCTATATCTATGGAGGATGGGGTGTAAGTGCCACAAACGATTCAAATATGTATGTCCTCGACACAAAGGCATGGTCATGGACACGTGTGGCTGTAGCTGGCTATCCTACAGTAATCACCCCTTCTACTTCTTCTTCATCGATTCTTGTATCTAGTCCCACACCAAACACTCTCCAGCCAATCCCCATCCCCACCCCTACCTTAATCACTAGCTCTTCCTCCAAGACCCCAATTATTGTCGGCAGTGTGGTAGGTGGCGTGGTTTTCTTGGGTCTAATTGCCCTCCTTCTGTTCTGTTGTGCCAGAAAGAGACGCCAAAAGGCATCAAAGGCAGTGTCAGAGAGTCTGGGGAGCGATGGGCTACCAAAGAAAGACAAATACTGGACAGAAACCACAAAGGAAAAGAGAGGATCAACAGAGCTTGGCTATGACAATCCTTCAGATGCCACACTAATGAATCCATTTGGAAACAAGCGTACATCCCAGGCATGGACAGGTACAAGCAGCCAACGTGTATCCCTTCGTCCATCTGAACTAGGCGACACTGATCGAGTGGTAACTGGTGTACTGGAAATCATTACTTCTCCAACAGCTGGTGACTCTCCTGGCCATTCAAATCGTGGATCCCGCGACTATATTGGATCAGTACAATATCCCTCTCCTCTTGGGCCAGAGTCTCATCGCAACTCTTCTTTTAGTGGCCTAGCAAGTGTTCCTCTCGTACATACCCGAGGCCCTGGCCAAGTCCCCAATGAGATCTCATCACAAAAGCCAAACGAGTTTTCTTTTCAAATCGACCGCCATACCCAAGCGTCACTTAGTATGTGCTCCGAAGATAATGGGGCTCCACTGAGCAGCAGTATGGAGGTCCTGAGGAGCATCAAGACCAACGGAAGCAGTTTGATGAGCGGATCTCGCATCATACCTGTTACTCATACCTATGCATCTTCGCCATGGGGTCTAAAGAGAGACCAAAACGAACCAGAGGACGACAAGTGGACATTGGGTGATTCTCTATCTGTCAGGGGTCCAAATGCACCACCCATTCGCTATATTCCACCTACGGGAAGTGGAAACCAATTCAGTGTGGCTACCACGGCCACTACTTCCGCCAGCACTTGGAATAACAAGGGCTCAAAGGGTTCTGTACTCTTGACTCATCATCAGTACCCATCTTCAAACATGAGTGTACCACTGGCACAAAAGGTAATCCCGGCACAGCCCTTGACCATAAACACTGTGCCATCCATGAATATACACTCTTTTGGACAGCAACAGAATGATGTGATGCTCTATGATTCTGTCAGTCCACTCGAAATGCTGGCTACCCTTGGCCATGTTCACGACACCCGACCAACCGATAGTTCAGAAACGCCCAGTAGCACCAGCAATGGAAACGATACTGGTGATACAGCGGCGGCAACGGATCTACAAGGCTCAACATCCTCATCAGGAATCGTTGGAAATGGAGATACCTTTAATCTACCAGAGACAGCCACAAGCAGCATGCGCAATTCGTTGGTAACGACCGAAGACGACAGTGGACTATCGTTTAGGCAGACCAACCAGGACAGCACTATACCGTTTTCATCTTCTAGTCTGGAAGCCACTGACGATCCTCACGATGCTCTTGGCGTAATGGGGCCCCTGATCAGTATGCTTCCGAGACGCTATCAAATTGAAAAGGGTCTACAGCCTATTCTGGGACCAACCAACAATGTCATCTTTGTCCAACAAAAGAACACCTTGTCAGACTTGGGTGACACTCGTCCGGCTGTGATTAAAGCATTTGGTCGTCGGGAGGCATGGGAAAGAGAGTGCCGAACATTGATCAAGCTTAAGGGAAGTCATGCAGTTGAGCTGCTTGAGGTCCTGACAATCCAAAAGGAGGCAGGCTCTCTCCCGGAATCAAAGCCAAGTTCGTCAAATTCTAGAGGCAAAAAAGCAGAAGAGGGAACAGATGGTGTAAAGTACGTGACGGTGATGGAGCGTTTGGAGGAGACCCTGGCAACGGCAATTAGACGGGTCAGGAACAAGAGCTCAAGTAATACCGAGTGGGCAGACGGGCCGGCTCGGGAGATTGCAAGAGACGTTGCAGAGTGTCTAGTTTGGTGCCATGCCAACGGTAATACAGACAAAAGCATAATACAACAGAAATCTAACCTTTTATACATAGATATTGCATTCTGTGATCTCAAGCCAAGCAACATTATGCACAATAAGAACATGCCCTGGAAACTCATTGACTTTGAGGCAAGTCGGACGATTGGCCAAGAGTGCGTTGGTGTGATTACTCCACGCTACTGTCCTCCTGAGGTTGCCAGGGCAACTACCTATGGCCTTGAGGGTGCAAATGGAGTTGTTGCTACGGCCAGTGTTGATTTGTGGGCCCTAGGATGTGTTATTTATGTAAGTTGTCTGGTGCCATGGCATTCAATTGACCCAAATGAATAGGAATTGGCCACCCAGAGACCCTTGTTTGCTAGTTCAATCAAGGATGAAACCATTTTGCATTTCGTGTCCCATCCCTCACCATCTACACCGATTCTCAACAATGGATTGCGGTGGAATGAGCACAATGAACTCGAAATTCCTCACCTGGGTCGCCTAGTACCCGATGAAGACACTCGCCATTTGCTATGGATCCTGTTGAGTAGAGACCCTTCAAAAAGAGGCAATGCATCAAGCCTGCTGGTAAGTTTTATTCTTTCTTGTCTTTAAACACCACCATACTGATCAATGTCTTTAGAAACACCCTTATTTTAATGCCCAGCGCACCACATAAACCTCATATATAAACCCCACATGTATTCAAATGTACACTGTCGTCTACCTTATCCTTACTCTTTGTCGATATCCTCTGAAAAAAATAATAATAACCGAGATCTCTGCACTTTTTTTTTGTTTCTTGGTTTCTGTGCATGTAACATCTCACATTCTCATCAATTTCTTTTTCCCAACCAAACAAATAATACACTTGGGCTTTATGGAGATTAATGACAAGCGTCTTTCTTTTTATAAAACCTCTAAAATGTATTTACATGTCAAAAAAACCTTTACATGACCCAGGGCTTCAATTTTTCACGTTTATGTATATATATATGTATATGTTTTCCGGTTTAGAAACCCTTTCCAATCAACCACTGCTTGATCTCATTTCCGTGAATGCCCTTGATGACAACCTGGTTGTTGGTGGGGTTGACTCTGACGATATTCTTAGGG
Source organism: Phycomyces nitens (assembly GCA_022702545.1). Classification (NCBI taxonomy): domain Eukaryota; kingdom Fungi; phylum Mucoromycota; class Mucoromycetes; order Mucorales; family Phycomycetaceae; genus Phycomyces; species Phycomyces nitens. The sequence goes on from JAHRBC010000001.1 coordinate 3,171,490, forward strand.
GCATCCTTTGGGAACAAGGCGCGGATCTCATGCATCAACACTTCAGCATCACCTTCAATGCGGCGAACAATTGTCAATTTCTGGGTACCACCGTTCTTGATCTCAGTATAGACAGGAAGTCCCTGGTTAGCTGTCCGAGAAATGAAATAGGGAGCAGGAGTAGCGACGGTAGAAGAGAATCGTTTGGCAATGCCAGACACTTGTCCCAAAGTTCTCAACATAATCTATTAGACAAGGGTATGAGAATTGTGGACATTTTAAATTATATATGTGTATTCCATTGTTTGTCTTGAGAATCCGCATTTTTTTTATATTAGCTGATCCTTACACGTTAATTTCACCAAGAAAACCAAAGGAGGGAAAAAAAAAAGGTGACAAGGCACAGAGACAAGGGGAAAGCTTGTTTACGGGGACAAGAGGGTCAATGACTTTGAATTCCTAAAAAGCAGTCCAATGTACAATATACACCTTGGAATTCCATCTTCTGTTCTCTATACTCTCAACCTTGCTTTGCATTTTTGTGTGTATCTAATTTGTTCGCCAAAGAGCAGGAACTCCCATATTTTTTTATTCTATTGACCTCTATCGATTACCATGGCCAGCCAAGACAACACTCCATTTTTGGATTCGACACCTGTTGAGGTAGTCATCAAGTCTCTTCAGAGTCAAATCAAGGAACTCCAGAATCTCGTCAAGGGCCAGGTACCCGAGAACACCACTAGCCCAGCAGCACCAGCACAAGACCTTTCTGAAGAATTGGCCAAGCTCCGTACTCAGAATGCAAAGGCAGAGTACCGTATCAAATTTTTGTTGAAAGCCTTGGATGAGCGGGATGCCGCTAATAAAAAGCACTAGATTTCTTCTCTCTCTCTTTTTTTTTTGCGAATCTACATATTCAACAAGAGTATTTTCTTGGAAAAATATAACAAAGAATACGTGTTTGATTTGTTGATCATTTCAAGGTTGATTGCGTTGGAACATGTAATGTATAATCAGCGTGTCCGAGCATATTTGTCCTGAAAGTTTTAGGCTTTAAAGTACAGCCTTCGGCAACTAGCAATCAAAACATGTTGGCTTTGGACTATTTGGATATTAATCTAAAAAAACAGTCTTTTTCAACCATGATCATTCTCAGGAACGCATAATAAACCATCCTTTTTTATTTTTATTTTATTTTTTTTGGGCCATTGTCTTCTTTTGGTGACTGCCTCTGAATTGACTTGGGTTTTGTGCGTAGACCATTTTTTTTTAAACATTGTAAATCGATCCATTGACAACTCATCTTGATGACCTCCAATATCACACGCGATGAGTTTGACTCTATTTCAGAGGTAGAAAACATTTATCTCTGAGAAGCTTCTTTAGGTACCCTTTGTTTCATTTATTTACTAGTCAATTGATGTCAGGGTTGCTTTTTGGTAATGCCTCCTAGTCACACAACGACCAGAAAACGTAAAAGGGTGTCCGTCAAAGGTTCAGTCAACACATTTACCAATTGTAAACCATTAGCAATCTTATCTTTTTTTTTTCTTTTTAAAAAAATAATGTATCATGGATATAATGCGCACCAGACATCAAAGCCACAACCTCTCGCCAAAAAGTGACATTATCAGATGGATTCCAACGATTGTTTCGAGGAAGTGAACCCAAAGAAAACATGGAAATGCGCAGAAAAGGGTTTGAAAATACCTGGAAAAAAACTGAAGATCTTGTCGAGGTACAATTCAAAGTTCAACATGCATTGATGCAAAGAAGAAGAAGAAGAAAAGAAAAAGGGGCTAAATCCAGCCAACAGTGTCAAATACTATTTAATCCAACAATATATCCTACCTAGGGAATCATGCTGGATATGAACCACACTTGTTTAAATAATATCAGTCAGTTTGTAGACCGAGCTTATGATACAGAATCAAGTGCAAAGAGGTGTGTTATAAAAGAGATCAAGTCCAGTCGATTGATCTTTTGTGGCCATTAGTTTGATTGCCTTGCCATATCATGAAATACCTACTGGACTTGTATTTGCGGGCATCAATACTCCAGACCATGCTACTCCTTTTGCACAACTTACCTTGATGCTAGCATCACCAGCAACAACCGAGAATAAACGTACAAGAGATAATTATGTGGCCTTGTTGCAATCAAAGGATTGCAACACACTTCAAATCATGATGACTCGTGTTATTGAGCAGTTTTTAGCATCAAAAGATCCTCTTCAGAAATCAGAGTCCATGGATATTGACAATGTCAATGAAGACGATGATGAAGACGATGAAGATAGCGACAACCAAGAAAAGCACGAAAACTCAAATGTAGGAATATGCTTTAGTCTACCAAGCAAAATATATCTGACTAATCCATTTGGTTATATTTATAGAAATCCTATGTATTGACAGCACATTCTGGAGACAATGCGTGTCGACTCCAGCGCTATGATCTCCAGATGCTCGAGGGATGGTATAATCACCAGATGGATATTCGGGATGACAAGAGCACTCCTCGACCAAACCTTGTCATAATTCTTCAGGATTTCGAGTCATTTGCACCCGATGTCCTCCAGAATTTTATCACAATCTGTAGTGAGTATCGACTCCGGATTCCCATTGTATTCATTATCGGTATTGCAACCTCTACCGAGATTCTTCACCAGTCCTTGAGCAAATCAACTCTGGGACTATTAAGAATCGAGAAGTTTTGGCTTCAGCTCAGTGAAGCATGGTTCAATCGAGTGATAGAGACTGTAAGTGTTATCTCCTTGAGTTGGCGACAGGGTAATCGCTTAATCTGTACCCTAGGTGTTTATCGACACGCCATATACAATAAAATTCGGCGCTCGTCCTTACAAATTCATGCTGGATCACTTTTATCTTTATGATTTCTCAATGGGTGCTGTCAAATCGAGCTTAAAGGTAGATAGAAATTCATAGTGCTTGGACTTGGACTTGGGTTTGGATTGATGTGTTAATTATGGTGCATAGTATGCATTGATGCACTGCTTTTACGGCAGCTCTCTATCCATATTTCTTCCTCTGCTTGGCCAAGAACGCTCAGAGATCCTTGGGCAACTTCAAGAATGGCAAAAACGTAAATTGCTTACAGAAGATCATATCAATACCCTCCGAATGCAGCCTTCCTTCAAAGCATATATTGAGTCCATTTGTGATACTGAGCCTTCAAAGGCTCTCAGGCTAGTGACTGATGATGAATTCTTTGCTACTGAAGCAATGGCAGATTTCCTGTGTGGAATTGAAACCTATCGACAAGGGTTCAAGTTTGGTCTCGATTTGATCCAGGTTCTCCAAGGACAGTTCTCAGCATTCTCTACCCTACGCAAGTCCAAGCGGATGCTTTTACTCCAGAGTCTCGAGACCCGGGATGGACTTGTTGGTGGTGACAGTAATCACAGTGAGGTGACAAGGTGGTTAGTTAGTCTTGTGCGCAAGGTCGAACCAGATGCCTTGGAGAGTCTATTGGACGCTCTGGAAGGGTTAATGGAGAGTAACCCAGAGTATAAAAAGCGTTGTATGGCTGTGATTGATGGTGAATCTCGGTACAGGCTGCCAATATGGAAAAAGCGTTTGGTGGAACTTTTGGGAGGAGATGATGAATATGTGGCCCGTATGGAAAAGAAGGCCAAACGGTTAGAAGGAATGTCCTTGCCAGACCTTGAAGAGAAAAGAAATACAGAAACATCAAAAAAGGTCCATGCAGAGGCAATTGCACACATGAAGCGCAAAGGTACCGAGACATCCAAATTGGCCATGGAGATTTCTGATTGGGTCCATCACATATTCTAGTAAGTGTTTTAAAGACCTGTAAAGTACAATGCGCTTTAGGGAGGATTGTTTATTGGTTTTTTTTTAACAAAAAAACAATAGTGAATGTCTCCAGTCGTACACCCAAGTTCCCATGCATGAATTGGCATACTATGTACAGTCCAAGTTGCATGAAAAGGTAAAAGGCAAAAGTGTCACTTTTACATATATTGACCCCAAACGCTGTTTCTCCGTCAAAGTCTTTTTCTGCCCAACCAAGAGCATCTGTTCAGACAGCCCTAACCAATTCAAAACATTATCTTGATTGTCAATGCTGCCAAGGTGGCCAGGACCAATTGCTGTCCTCAGAGCCTGACAGTTGTATTCTCTACAAACTGTATCTAGAGTGTGGACGACTGATCAATCTGTACGACTGGTTTGTTGCATTTGGGTGTATAATTGAGCGCGAGAAAAGACCAGCAGACAATCTTTTGAGTGAAAATGAAGTACAGTAAGTATCAAGTAGGGAAAACTAGTGTGGTCAGACATGCGTGTGGGTTTCTGACAAGATGTTGTTTTTTTTAAAATAGAGCACGGTTTATTCGATCTGTTGCTGAGCTCCAGTTCCTTGGCTTTATCAAACCTACTCAACGCAAGACCGATCATGTCATGCGATTGACATGGTCCAATATCTAAGCAGAAATGCAATGTTGCATTGGTTTTAGATATTAGAATCAATCGAAATACACAAACCAAGCCCTGGAAATGTAGATTGGTTCCAATTGGGTTTGTTGTAATAAATAATAATAATAAAAAAGGATGATTCAAATAGAGTTTTTTTGTCTGGTTTGGTTTGACATGAATTGCTTCTATTTCTATTGTCTAATTTGATCTAATTCTATCTAATTTGGTTAATAAAAACAGCTACGGGTGCAATGGGTGGGAATGAGCATCTCGTCCTGGTGCTCCTTGGCAAAGTCCCAGATGTAAAAGTCTATGAGGATTGCATTGATTGTGGGACCAGTTGTCTGGAGATTGTGGTCGACAATGTATCGACGGATAAGTTCGACTGACCAAATGGAGTTTCCTCTAATCTCAACTTCGTCAGGACATCCAGTAGGCAAATCTTCACGGCTTTTGAGTTTAGCAATCAACTCTGGAGAGTAGCGAAGGGCGCCAAGATAATAAAGGGCCTAGGGTATGATGATGTTTGGAAACATGGTCTATTAAGCGTAATCTATTTATTTACCTGAGGCACCCTATAATCCCAATATACACTATCAATAAAAGCCCCACGATTGTATAGCTCACTTGCCTGTAGTCTGCAAACATTGTAATGGAGTCAATGTCATCAAATCTGCCATAATTCTGGCCATCAAAGCAAGCCCTAGATGCATTGAACATTTAGACACATTTGGCACAATTCATGGCTGGAAAATCTTACCAAATATCAGCGATCAGAATCTGTGCTCGTTTCAAAATCGAAACTAATCTCTCCCCCCAAAAAAAAGGAGCAACCGTAAGAATTCACAATTCGTTTGTGGTTGGTTTGTATTGGCATTTGTTTGTTTTTACCTGGTCTACCACAAAAGGTGTGCACATCACGAAATGACCCAAAGTTTTGGACGATTATGGAGAGCAGCTTCTGTGCTGATCCTCCAGCACTGGAAATGCAATTCACAAATGAACCTCCAAAACGATCACACAGGATACTTCCTGCCTCACGCATGACTCTTATACGCTCTTGAACCATTGGGACCTCTTCTTTGGTATCAGATTTAAATACGGCTGCCAATTGGTCGTCGGTTGCTTCTCGACCATAAAATGCCGGGTTTGTGATTGGAATTCCATTGTCCAGGGCTGTGGGACTCTAGTCAATAAATTGAACATTGGCAATCATGGATTACCTTTGTTGATAGCCGCACAGAGAGACCAATAGCCAGTGTAGGATTTTCCTTTGTAGACAATTGAATAGCGGTCTGGGTGGGGTGCCGATGCGTCCTGGCTGTCGGCATCACTCCAGAAAGAGAAATTGAGCAGATCGACCAAGAAGATCCTAAAGACATCAATATTTACAATTAAATAAACGATGCACAAATATATTAAAATTCGATTCGATTTACCAGTCAACGGTCGAGCGATCGGCTGTTTTTGGATGAAGAGCATGTTCATTCCATGTCTTTGTGCTGTAGCTGCGAACCTTCATGCTCTTTACAATCTATTTGGAAATTTCTATATAAATAAATTACATATTCTCTCTCTCTCTCTCTTGCAAAATGCAAATAAAACCTACTGCTTTGGCAGCATGCTCAATGTTCTCCATTGGAATCGTGACATTATTACTATGCTTCAAGTTTCTTTGATGAGTCTAGTTTTCAGGTACAAATTGGAATCTACCTCTGCAATAAACTTTGCACTGTCGAGTACACTCGCAAGTTCTTGTGGTTGTCCTGACATTTTTTTTAAACAAATTAATAATGATTCGAATAGAGACAAGGAATTGCCAAAAATGGATGAGAGCAAGAAAAACAAGACTGTCTTTTTTCTTTAAAAAAAAAAGGGAATGGGATCCGGATTATGATGTTTTCGGACCGAGCAGCTAATTAGCTCGGTGTGGTTATTATGCAGAGAATTGCTGACAAGATGCAATTCTGATCGTATACAAGAATAATAATAATGATAATAATAATAATGATAATAAAAGCAATAATTGTAAACAGAGATCTACAGAGCACAATTTCTCTTTTTACACCATTCTAGATATGGGCTTTGTATTTCCAAATGTAATCGAGACCTTGCAACTGTCAAACTGACTGGGCTCTATAAATTCTTAATTTTTTTTCTCAACGACCTTTCTTTTCAAAGTACCAATCGCCCAATGTTATTCTAATAAAGCGTCGCTATTGGGTTGAAGGATATCAATGTCTAAGACCAAGAAAAATAAATGCATAAAATATTGACAAGAAGTGAAATATATTTATATATATATATATAAACGAAATGAGTGTGTATAAAATACGGAGAGGGCAATAAATAAATCAAATTAAACTCACGGAATATTACTGAGACAATCTGGATTTTGTTCTTGTCTTTTATGGTAGAGACTTCTTTATAATCAACTGTTTATTCAGTCGATATTTTGCATAATACAATCCTGGTTATGCATCTACGGCCCCAGTGGCTTATCTTGACTCTGAATTGGTGTACGCTTAGTCCGGGTCTATGTAGGCGAATGAGCTTAATTTCATCTATCTGGTCAGATCAAAAACAATCGAGCAAAACGGGATTTTATTATTGGAGAATATAAAGTAGTCCATGTTTTGAAAAAGAGATTCTGCAGCAAATAATGCTCCTAGCCCATGTCTTATAGGCAACGATTCATATTAAATAATCCTACATATAACTAATTCATCGTCTAAACGTCGTACTATTACCATCATTCACTCTTTAAATATCTCAACTTCAACCATTTTCTTTTTCTCTTTTCTACCACTTACCACCATACACAACATCACTTGAAAAGAAGAGCCAAATCAAACTTTATCCCAACATCCCACCCTCTTAATCTATCCGCATTTCGTTATCATGACGGAAGTTAACAAGCCTTCAAATGCCAACGGCGATATCAAATCGTTGACGGTGGAAGAGTTGTACGACAAGGACAAGTACGACTTGTCTACTATGGAACCCGGAGATATCTTCCAACTCTTACAGTACGTATTACCAACCCCAAAGAACATGCCTTTAAAATATTTCTTAGGACAAATTCAACAGGACTGACATCCGAAGAAGCTGCAGCTCGTATCGAAAAGTTTGGGCACAATAGGCTGGAACAAAAGGAAGTTAACCCGATCCTTCAATTCTTGGGCTTCATGTGGAATCCCTTGTCTTGGGTTATGGAGGCTGCTGCAATTGTAGCCATTGCTCTATCCAACGGTGAACACCGCCCTCCAGATTACCCTGATTTCATTGGCATTATCCTCCTTTTGCTTGCAAACTCCATCATTGGTTTTTTGGAAGAACGACAGGCCGGTAACGCTGTCAAGGCTCTGATGGAGTCCTTGGCTCCGGAATGTAAAGTAAAACGCGATGGCGAGTGGAAAACGCTAGAAGCAGCCGAACTTGTTCCTGGTGATGTAATCAGTATAAAGCTTGGTGATGTTGTTCCAGCAGACTCTCGCCTCATAACCGTAAGTTATACCAAGATTGTTGTGTCCTAAACAATAGTGTCATAATGATACCATTCGTCTCCAATTTAATTAGCAGAAAATATTAATAATAACAATTGGAAATTCGTATTCACCTGTTTATTTATAATCTACACAGGCTCACGGAGAAGTTTCTATCGATCAAGCTGCCCTCACAGGTGAATCCCTTCCGGTCTCTAAAAATGCCGGAGACGAGGTCTTTTCGGGTTCCACTGTTAAACAGGGTGAAGCTGAGGCTGTGGTCATTGGTACGGGAACAAACACCTTTTTTGGTCGGGCTGCCAAACTTGTGGGTGAAGCCGGCGACGACGTTGGCCACTTGCAGACCATCTTGGCCCATATTGGTAACTTTTGTCTGTGCACGATCGGTATTTTCTTGGTCGTGGTTATTATTGTACAATATGCTGCATTCCGCTACGAGTATCGTCGAGGTATTGACAATATTCTAGTATTGCTCATTGGTGGAATTCCTATTGCCATGCCAACCGTCTTGTCCGTCACCTTGGCTATTGGCGCCAAGCAGCTGGCCGAGCACAAGGCCATCGTGACTCGTATCACAGCCATCGAAGAAATGGCAGCCGTTACTATCTTGTGTTCAGACAAGACCGGAACTCTCACTCTCAATAAGCTGATTGTTGACCAGCCGACTATCAAGACCTATGGTCCGTACACTGGCGAAGATATCATTCGCTACTCTGCCTATGCCTCTCGCACAGAGAACCAGGATGCCATTGATTTCTGCATCGTTCACTCCTTGCCAGATCCTACAAAGGCTCGTGATGGAATCGAAGAGCTTGAATTCAAGCCCTTTAACCCTGTTGTCAAGCGTACCGAGATTACCTACAAGAACCTGAGTGACGGCAAGACCTATCGCGTTACCAAGGGTATGTCCCACACAATTCTTGATCTTTGCACCCGTGATAAAGACGAAAACCTTGTCGAGAGCCTTAACAATGATGTCGACGAATTTGCCCGCCGTGGTCTACGTGCACTGGCTGTGGCCATTGACGAGGTCCCAAGTGGTGAGCTCGAAGGCGAAGGTATCGGTTTTCGTCTCATTGGTCTCCTGCCTATCTACGATCCTCCTCGTTCGGATACCAAGGAAACTATTGAGCGTGCTATTGCCCTCGGTGTCCAAGTCAAGATGATTACAGGTGACCAGCTTGCTATTGCCAAAGAAACCGGTCGTCGTCTCGGTATGGGCGACAATATGTTCTTGTCCAAGACTCTCAAGGAAGGTCCTCCTCCAGGATCAGGCTACACTGACGTTGACCACATGGTACTCCAGGCTGACGGTTTTGCAGGTGTCTACCCCGAACACAAGTATGAGATTGTTGAACGGCTTCAGAAGCTAGGACACATGACAGCCATGACTGGTGATGGTGTTAACGATGCACCTGCTCTATCAAAGGCCAATGTAGGAGTAGCTGTGGCCGATGCTTCTGATGCTGCCCGTTCTGCTGCAGACATTGTGCTGACCGAGCCTGGTTTGTCTGTCATTATTGAGGCCATTATTGGTTCCCGTCAGATTTTCCAGCGTATGCGCAACTATTCAATCTACACCTGTTCTGTTACTATCCGTATCGTTGTTGGTTTTTCGATTCTCTGCTGGGCATTCCAGTTTGACTTTCCTCCCTTTATGGTTCTGATTCTGGCCATCCTTAACGACGGTACAATCATGACAATTTCCACCGATCGAGTCAAACCTTCGCCATACCCTGACTCCTGGAACCTGCGTGAGATTTTCTCGTATGCAGTTGTGTATGGCCTTTACTTGACTGCCTCGACAGTTGCATTTTTCTCCGTGATGTACAAGACCACCTTCTTTGAGCGCCACTTTGGTGTGCGCAGTAGCACAGATCCCAACTATGGAGTATACCATTCAGCAGTCTACCTCCAGGTGTCTACTATCTCCCAGGGTTTGATCTTCATCACTCGTTCGCGTGGATTCTTCTTCATGGAGCGACCTTCGGTTATGCTGATGGGCGCATTTATAGTTGCCCAGCTAGTGGCCACATTTATTGCTGTCTATGCCAATTGGGGATTCACGGCAATTGAGGGCTGTGGATGGGGATGGGCAGGCATTGCATGGATCTGGAACTTTGTGTGGTTTGCACCTCTTGATCTTGTCAAGTTCACTATGCGATACTTTTACGAGCGCAACAAGGTTCAAGACGTCGTTCCTTCCTCACGTCGCACATCGGCTGTGTCTGGAACATCGTCGGCTCGGTACTATGCCAACCGCACCCGGTCTCTACAGTCCATGGAAGGTTCGCACAATAATATCGGCAAGAAGTTGTTGCACAAGGGTAAGCGAATGGGACTTGATCCCAAGGAGATGCGCCGGTTTTCCTCTGTTCAGACCAGCCATGCTGCTCGTGTTTTGAATTCTGGACCTGTTGGTGGTGGGGGCCCTTCAGCACCTGGAGCCCCTCCAGCCTAATTTGATATTTTTGGTTCTTGTGTTAATATAATACGACTATAATCTGCAAAAATAAATTTATAAATACAAATATTATTATTATTATTATTATTATTATATATACAATGACTTTGGCGCTAGGGAATGGCCGGGTCGGAATGAATATAAAGTCTTGGACAATAATAATAACCAAAAGTTGGATTTTATGAAGCTGATCAAAATGCAACATTGTGTGTAATGGTGAAGTAGAAACAAGGGATATTAAAGGAGAAGAGAAGGGAGGGGGTTTTGCAGGTGCTGTTGAATTTACCCTTTCTGAGCAATTGGTTTGTTGTATTAGGCTTGATTAATCACATACAAAGATATATATATATATATAAACCTTGTTGGATTCGTTTGGAATTGTAAAGAGGTTTGGGAGCAGAATAGGCCGTGTTTGGGAATCTTGATAAGCTCTTGATTACCAGTATTCAGCCAACACATCCAAACATTTTGGTGATCTTTCCAAAGATATGTTTGTTTAGATTTCCCTTTACCAAAACCTAAAAAGAACTCACAAATATATTTTTAATTGCAAATAAAATTTCGATTTATTATCTATATATGGTATGTTGTGTAACCTGTATGTTACGCAGCCTCGGTTTGACCAATGAGCTGGATTGTCCATTGTCCAAAACACAAACCCTCTCCACAAAAAGAATGATTCGTTCATAGGCCATTGTTAACCCATTCGAAAGGGGTACAGTAATGGATGCTACTTGTGTTCGTAGGTAGTTAATATGCAACATTGTCTGGTACTTGCCTTTTCCACTGCAGCCATTGGAAACCAATGTGGGTGCGAGCCTTGGCTTTAACCAATAAGGGCACGGTCCGTTCGTGTAGCCATTGAAGCCATTAGGGTTCCTTTGGCTTGTTTTCATACTAGCTTATTAATCTATAATTATCTCTTGTTGGCCCACAAACGATCGAGGGCCTGAAACACAATGTAGGGTCGCATGAGGCCAGCTTGACAACAGGCAGACATACTTTGAATTGAAAGCATTCAATTGGCCCTGGATGGCTGGGCATGCCATTAGGACGCGTCTGAATAGACTGGTTGTGTAAGCTGGGTAAGATCGGGCTGCTCTATTCTGAATCAATCAGTACCTCTAGTGTTTTATTAATTGTATTGGAATGTTCTAGGAGAACTCTGGATAGAAAGCTCTGGTTGGCATACGCAGTTTAAAGCCAAAAAAAAATGCACAGCTGCAAATTGCGCACAGGTAAAACCATCAGCCGAATAAGCGAATCCTATTGGACCATGATGAATTATAAGACGCGGAGTTGGAATAGTGTGCTATTTTCTACAAGAAATATATAAAAAAAAGACGACAATTTGGTTCGGAATCATCATATTTTGGGAATCATGCTACTAACCAATCATAACACGGCCACATGATTGGATAGCGGATATTTGGAATCTGTATATAAAGACGTAAGTCTCAGCATCCTTTTTCCCCTGGCTTGGATCATCACCTCTTCCTTTCTTCTACTTTTTTTTTAAATATTACCCAAAATGCAGATTTTTGTAAAGACACTCACTGGCAAGACAATAACCTTGGAAGTAGAATCCTCAGATTCTATTGATAATGTCAAACAAAAGATCCAAGACAAGGAAGGAATTCCTCCAGACCAGCAGCGCCTGATTTTTGCTGGAAAGCAGCTAGAAGATGGCCGAACACTCTCAGACTACAACATCCAAAAGGAATCCACGCTTCATCTGGTCCTTCGTTTGCGTGGTGGTATGCAAATCTTTGTCAAGACCCTAACCGGAAAGACCATTACTCTAGAGGTCGAATCCTCAGATTCTATTGATAATGTCAAACAAAAGATCCAAGACAAGGAAGGAATTCCTCCAGACCAGCAGCGCCTGATTTTTGCTGGAAAGCAGCTAGAAGATGGCCGGACACTCTCAGACTACAATATCCAAAAGGAATCCACGCTTCATCTGGTCCTCCGTTTGCGTGGTGGTGGTGATGATGAATCTCAAAAGGCCAAAACCTCAAGAAAGCAGCGATGTGCGTTTGGTAGCTGTTCAGATAAACCGGTCAAGATCATTGGGGATTGCCGATACTGCCAGTCTAAATTTTGTGCACGTCATCGTCTTCCAGAAGCCCATGTGTGCGTCAATCTCCTGAGCTGTAAGCAGGCAGCTCATGAACGAAACAGTATGAAATTACTCAGCGAACGTTGCGTGGCGAGTAAAGTATAAATAAACCTAGCATTACCCCTCTTCATCCCCCCCCTTTTTTTTTTTTCTTTCTTTCTTTCTTCCCTTCTTACACCTCCCATCAATAAATACACCTACACCTCTTGAACCCACCATTTTATTCTAGATAGAGAGATGAAGTCATCTCTGGAACATTCCTTTTTATAAAGACACATCTATCAGCGTCATCATTGGTACGAGAAATATCTTCCTTTTATAGAAATAAGTTACCCTGAGAAAACCCAATGATAACCAGAAATTCAAAATGGAATAAAAATTCAGAATATGATTGTAGTAGTTTGTGCATTACATTAATCGACTCCATCTCAGAAGGTAGACAAAATAAAACAAAATAAAAAGGTGTTCAATCAATGTCAATGTCAATATCAATATCAATATCTGTCCAAAGCTTGTCCTTGTCTTTTAAGATATGTACAGAAATACATGTTTACATTCTTGATGGCAAAGGTGAATTTGTACGAAAGCGAACAAAATTATATTTAGTAATTTATCCATATCGTACAAATTCAATTTCGGAAGATCCCAATTGGCATTATGCACAATCTCTCTTTTTTATTTATTTATTTTTAAGATTTTTATCAAAACTCTGTTTGATGCCTCTAAAGCCTTTAAACGTTTGATCCTTTGGAAAATCTGCCTTGTAACACCCTGACCTTATCAGTACGCTGACCTGGCAGTTGAAAGACCAATATTTTGTATGGACAATGTTTACTGGTCTGATAGAAGAAGAAGAAACTCCATTGGCCTGGGAATAAATCGATAGCCACAAAAGTGTCCAAAACTATGTGCAAGACATACATTACATAATAAGGAGTCAAGGAGTATAACCTAAAGAGCAAAATATATAAAACTGTTTCCAGAAATTAATGGCGCATCTTTAAAAAGTTCCATAATTCAGAATATATCAAGTCTATACTTGACCTTGATTTTTTGAAAAAGCTGTAAAGAAATCAAAATTGAAAATGTATCTATTCAATTAGTAAAAATATCGAGTGTCCCTATTCGCTCAAATGTTAATATATTTTAGATATAATTATGACCAATTATAATTGCCAATTTGATCTACAGAAAGCCCAAAAAAAATGTGACAGCAAGGTTATGAACACTATATAGCTGAGAAATATTTTTAATATGAAAATGATGCCCCCCCAATAAATGTGATTGGTATATCTCGCCAAGAATATTGCAGTTGGGTAAAGAAAGGCAATTAAGGTTTGTCAATGGCTGTGAAAATATGGTATATTTCTATATTTCTAGTTGAAAATCATAATGAGTTTTGGGGGTGTGCGTACATGTGAAAGAGAACAGGAATGGAAACCATATAACTTCCTACAACGAGAAGGTGACTATAGACGTAAGGACATTAAAGCGCTCTGGTAGGCCTGGTTCATGAGTTGACTGGTACAACAAGAGGACCTAGTGTTACGTCACGGAGGTGTGTGTTTCGATAATCTCCTTTCACCGTGTACATCTTTTTTTTCATTTTTAAATCACCGTATAAAAGAGACAATGAATGGTCAACTTGTGATTGGACAATAAACTAATGGTGCGTCCTATAAATTATACAATAAAATAAAAATAAAAAAGGTCTTTATATAATGGACTTTTTGACTGAATTTTCTCTTATTTTTCTTTGGCTCAAGTGATTAGGAGATGCTGGTTGATTGGACCGATAAGAGGTAGAGGTGTACAGTGCATCTTGCGCCGTCCAATAGGTGGCTGTGAGTGAAACAAGAAGCTTCAATTAGGAAAGCTCAATTGAGTGAGTCACCATTGTAAGCCAACATCTCTCATCCCCCTTAATAAATAAATAAATAAAGTAAATAAACAAACTGGCCCTGGCGCGATTGTTGCCTATTGGTGTTATTATAAAGAGTTGATATTGCCATGGCTACGACTTGATTGTGAATCTATTGGCATGGCAACCAATTGATCATAAATACTAAATGTAAAGCAAAAATCGGTTGGGGGAGTATAGCAAAAAAAAGGCGTGGATTTAAAATATAAAATAATAAATAAAATCTAAAATGTGCCAAATCTCAATACCTAACCTTATTTTAATTTTTTTTTCTTCTTGTTCTGAATAAGCTCCAAGTAAAAAAAAAAAAAAAAAAAAAAAAAAAAAAAAAAAAAGTTGTCAACCCCAAATAACAAGCTGCCTCTTGCCCTTCTTCTTTCTTTATCCTTTTCTTCTTCTTCTTCTTCTTCTTTTCTTTTTTATTTTATTTTATTTTGTTTTATTTGTACATTGATCTCCAGCCATGAACGACACTGAAGACTACCTCCTCATGCCATCAACAGATCTCTATTTTGAAAAGGATCCTCTGTTGGCAAACCTCTTCCATGATCCTCTTCCTTCCCCAACATCAGAGTGCAATTTCCCCTCACCTGAAAGCGCAGCAGATTCTATTCACAGCCCTCTCAATAACTCAGATGGCTTCTTTCTCCAGAACCTCCCTGTAGCTGTCCTCGAGAGTCTTTCTCTTCTTTACCAGCAACAACAAGATGCCCAGGCACAGACACAGACACAGCACCAAATCTCATTTGATTCTGCTATTGAGGATTTTGAGCAGTTTGTCCGGTTCGAAGAGGATGGCCAGCATCAGAATTTGAATCATATTGTCCAGGAAACTGAAACAGAATGCCCCCAGCCAAAGTCCAAGACAAAATCAACACGTCCTCCACGTCAATTGGAGTGTTTCAACTGCCATGTAACCAAGACACCTCTCTGGCGCCGTACTCCTGATAGAGCACATTCGTTGTGTAATGCCTGTGGATTATATTACAAGCAGTACAGCACCCATCGTCCTCTCCACATCCGCCAGAAGCAGCCTACCCCAGCCTCACCCACAAAGTCCTCTCTACCCACTCCCCCCACCCCTACTGCCGACCTCACTCGTCCTCTCCAGCCAGCACCCCTCCACCCTTCCCAGACACATTCTCACTGTGTGAGCTGTCTTCAAACCTCAAGCCCAGTCTGGCGCAAGAACGAGCAAGGAGAGCCCGTCTGTAATGTCTGTGGTCTGTATCCCAAATCAACTCAGCGCGATCGTCCATTGGCCATTCGTAAGGATTCACTCAAGAGAGACCGTGATTGGGAGGAAGTCGAGGAAAAGCCCTCCAAGGTTCAGAACACCACCGTCCAGTCTACCGCTGTCCCTCCTCCTTCGCCTCCAGTCCTGGCAAACAAGGAATGGTCAGAGTTTGATGATTCGAGATTCAAGGGTCTTTTGAGCAGAATGAATCCTCAGCAAATGCATGGCTTCTTGGGCATGTTGGAGAGACGATGCCAGATCCTCCGTTCGCTTCTTTACTCGGATGTCAAGCGCGATTAACAACCGCCCTTGATTTTCTTCTTCTTTTTTTTCTTTTTGTATTTATCTTCTCTGTCTGATATTTTATCTTCTTTCGGCTCCATGTTTTTACTATTATGATTTTGATTTCACTTTTGAGGTCAAGAGAATAAGAAATTCTAACAAGCCTTGTATATGTTCAACACATACCATACATGAAAATCCAACTTTTTTTAGTGGATTTGACTAATCTTTCTCTTTATATTTATACCGTTCAACACATATTGGCATAGTCCAAACAACCTTACAATTACTCATCCTCTTGATAAAAAAAATTACACGTATATAATAATAAATATCGTTTATTTATTTATTTATTTACTTTGAAAATATTTCGTGTCTTGTCCTCGATGCGGACATTGAATTCGCAATTTAATTTATAATATAATGGATTGTTTCAATTTTATTATAAATTGCTATTATAATCTGTATAGGGATGTAGGACAAAAATATACAGATTGTATGCATTACGCACATAATTCAACGCCATCTCATGTTTAAGAAAAGTATACATCAATAATAGATTATAATTTAAGCAATAAGCTCGACAACTAAGCAAACAATTAGTAGGCATGTCAGCAAAAATAATTTATAAGACTTACCACCACCAGCAGCCTTGATCTTCTCCTCAGCGCGACGGGATACGAAGCGAGTGCGGACAATGGCAGCCTGGGAGATGTCACCCTTGGCGAGGACCTTGCCGTAACCGTGCTGGAGAGCATCAATGACGGGAACCTTCTCGGTGTTCTTGTACTTCTCACGGACACCCTCACCGGCCAAAGACCAGAGAGAATCGAGGTTGACAATAGGACGCCAGTACTGGTTCTGCTTCAAGTGGAAGTGACGCATACCGACCTTACCAAAGTAACCAGGATGGTACTTATCCATGTTGATACGGTGATGGTGCTGACCACCAGCAAGACCACGACCACCAGGATGCTTTCTGTGCTTGCCAACACGACCGTGACCGGCAGAGACGTGTCCACGCTTCTTTCTGTTGTGGTGGAGTCTGGTAGGCTGTAGAAACACAGACAAGGCACACGCACACGCACACACACATTTGATCGGTCAGCAAATTTGTCCTAATTTTTGATTTCCCTTTCCCCATCCATCCATTCACTAAGCAATCCATCCATCCAGTTGTTCGTTTTGGCATCCTCCATTCATTTATTCGGTTTCATATTTCTAACTGTCCATCACAAATACACTTCCTCTACATACCATTTTGGTGTAAAAGAAGGATGTATATTTCCCAACCTTCATTCTCAATTTACTCCACCCCTTTAAAACACCGACACCCGACCAATATATGCACCTGTAATTTTTTTATTGGCATTATTAAAATATCATGTACTTCTTTAGAGTAGTGGACGGCGCATTATCAGCTGTAACTCGATCCCAAACACATTCTTGTACTCTTCTTTGTAGTGTCTAAAATGTGCCCTTATCTTTTCTTCTTCTCTCGTCTGTCCAGCAAACGTCGTCACCACATATCCATACCGACTGTCCACATACGCAACCTCTAACATTGTCAGTATCTCCTCTTCAGTCTTTGGCAATGATCCCGGGTAGTCAAGTATTCTGGCCAGGCTCTCTTCACTAATAACCGGTCCACACTCCCACAATTCATCCGAAGGGCCATAACCACGGTCCACAATCAGCCCACCTGTCAAATCCATTTCCTCACTTTTCAAACTAGGCAGCACCCGTACCCGTAGATCTAGCTCTCTTGCTAGAGGATCAAGAACATTTTGCTGATAGAGTGTGTTAATTCGTTCTGAATTGAAATGAATCAATACGCATGGCTTTAGGCCAGCCAACACAAATCCCATCTCTCCATAGAGTAAGCAATCCTTGATTGTCTGACCATCCTCTGTAATCTTATTCTTGTCGTCAGGGGACAGACTCTGGAAGAACTGTACTTCTGCTCTTGCATATCGATCCAACCATTCATTGCGATTCGCCATCAAGCCTTTTATGAATATACAAATAAATCAAACAAAAAACATAGTTATCTAGAATGACTGCTTTTCTTATCTAGCCTCACATAATTATCACCAAAGCAACGTGTAGTAGGGCGCAAACCTATTTTAATTACTGCCAGAAAGTATTAAACTTGTAAAACAATTCACTATTAGAGTATCTCTTAAATATCGAATCCTTGTAATAATCACAATTAAACCTCTTGTTACATTTATAAAAGCATATGTTCTGTACACAAGGTCAAGTTTATTTATAAGAGATGTTACATGTATTTTCTACAAGATTCACAGCAATATTTATAATCAAACAAGAAAGAAAAAGCATAATGAAATATCAAGGGCTATTCTCTTGTGCATAAAGTGTGACTAGCAAATAAAACCCTTTTTGGACTGTTTGCTCAAATGAACTCTCGAAAATAAGAGTTGAACAATCGTCATGGCAAAGGAGAACAGTAAGACGATTATTAGACTTATTGATCCCATTCTAACACCACATTTAGAAAGCAAACAGCCAATTTCTCCTGAAACACCTAAAAAACCCATTGTGTCTGACATTGATGACATCTTCTCGGGCAAGACAACAAAAATAGACAAGGTGGCTGTCAAGACACCTACACCTATCAGCAAAAATGCCAAGAAAAAGGCAAAAAAACAGGCCATAGTTGCAGCTGAGACAACCAACGATTCAGCTGAAGAAGAACAGGAGGAGGATGTCAAGGAAATGACTGAGACCGAGATGCGCAAGGTAGAAGAAGTTGTGTTTGCTGAATTAGCAGCTGCCAAAAACCTCAAGAAAAGACAAGCTCCCCCTCCCCCTCCCCCCAAAGATGGTGAGGAAGATAGATTTGGCGATTCTCGGGGAAAGAAAGCAAGTAAGTTTATTAAAGTTAGACCGGCTTGCTTGCCAGGTCAAAGGGGTTTGTATTATATATATATATATGTATATTGATCTTGGATGATTATAGAGCGAACCACGGATGATGGTTATCCGTTGTATGATGTCAATGACAAGGATCTTCGGATAGGATTGGGTCAAGGTATAGTTATAAGTATAAACCAAAAAGGTCTTATTTAATGTATTGAATTTGCCGCTAGATACACCTGAATGTCCATTTGATTGTGCATGCTGTAAGTACTAAGATAACAATAGGTTTGTCTTTTGAACTTTTACTAATCTACTACCATAGGTTATTAAAATTGCTAGGCAAAGATCCACATGGCTGTTTTCTTATTTTCCATACTCTTTATATAAATATTCGTATATATATATATATATGTATTCATTTTGACTTTTGTATTCAATTCAAACCACAGGTATCAAACAAAATAGCTGCACATTTAAATGTATATCTTAAAAAAATAGTATATGCTTTGATGCATGCATACATATACATACATATATTTTTATATAGAAAGCACACTTTCTGTCTGAGCAATTCAATTCCTCTTATCCAGCTACATTCCAATCCATAGCAGATTCTCAATTTCCTGGTACATTTGAGAGAACAATCAAGTGCCTTTTTTGTGGTTGGTCCCAGACATGGTCTAATAGTGTACCAGCTAGCAAAGAGGTTTATGAGATACCCAATTGATGGTGTTTGCTATCTATTAACACTTGTCAACATATTTTCTTGCTTTTGCCTTGATTACATGTGTTATATCCGCCAAAGTTAAATGATAATATACAAATAATTCCAAGAATCAAGTATATTGTGATAAGCAGAAACCCCAGTTGTCTTGCATTGTTCTACAACACGGCCCACTATCATGATTTTTTTAATTCAGCTGCAAGCTCAGTACTAATCGATCCACCGGTGTCAATAATAATGGAAACCTTTGTTAACATTTTATATCATTTGATACACTTGGGTAGGCTAGGTAAGGGCAAGTGTAATCAAGTATTTTATAAATCATCTTCCCATTTTTCAAATTCAAATCGGTATATCATTTTTGCACAGTGGGCAAATCTTATTGACAACATTTTCGAATAGGCAAGGATCATAATCAACTTTAATACCTATCAAGTTTTCCTCTTTGTTAAATATAATATATCAACAAGGGTATTTTATACGGTACCCTTATTTTTAAAAGAAAACGAATTAATGTAATATCTTTGAGATTGCAAGGAATTCTAAAAGTGTGCCAACTTGAAATTCCAAAGCATATAAATAAGTTGAAGAAATATTATGTAGAGGTTTAGAAAATCAAAGTGCAAGGACACCTGCTCTTCTTTTTTTTTTTGACTGATATGCCTCTCAAAGTTAGCTCAATCCTAGTCCATACAGTTTCATCAAACAAAATTTATCTGTTTCATATTTCTCTTGAAAACATGGGTTACCTGCACCAACTTCTTTAATTTTGATATAATTAAAGGCAAATCCAAGCTCTCCATAGATTTGAAAATCTGGATATAGGCAAGTCTGAGCGTATTATATATATATCATATGATTTAAAGGTTGTTATGTAGATGTTAATACTATACCCTATTTTTAATAATATTGGATAACAGCAGTTGATATAAATCAGTTTAAGCTACCTTTTACTTGAAACAATATGGCCAAATTCTTGGCAATGTTATATATTCTCTCCTCGAAAAAAAAAGTCCAAGGCGGTACCAGACCCAGATAAAAACAAATGTATTGTCGGAGACCTTTCCGATCTTGACCTTACTGAGCCTTGACTGGTGCTATTTAGATTAGTCCTGCTGCAAAAGTTCAATGACTCAAAGTGATTTAATAGTAACAGTTGCTTATTTATCATCTTAAAAAAACACCATCCTCTATATCGTTAAAGAGAGAGAGTCAAGAATAGGCTCTATGTACGTGTTCCATAGCTCATTTTCACTCATGCACCCTCCTAAAGGCTGAACAAGTGGCAGATTTTCTGTCCCATAAATAAATAAAAATGATTAAATTACTTTGCTCAAGTATTTTTCATCTTACAATCTTTTAATAAAAGTAACGATGCCTGGCTTTATTTCGTTCATTACTTGGACAAGAGAACAGATCTTGGAGCTAGCCGCTTTTAGCGTAACATGCTTTTGTTTGTGTAGTCTTGTTTATCATTGAGGGTCAAAGCGTGTTTAGAAATTCATGTAACTTGTTACAAGAACTATTTATTACATCGACTCTAGAGTACGGCTATCTCTTCACCATAAAGAATGGGGGTTTTCACCCACACATATAGTTTCTGCAGGTATATTATGTGCAATACACCTCTGAATACACTCGTTATTGCTTTGCTATACTCCTTGGTATTCACCAGTAGTATGGTCTGTATTGGTATGATATACATTGTTTTGCTTACAGGTATTAAGGTTGTATCTTTGCATATGAAAATCACATAATCATATATGTATTATATAAGAGTGGAAGCTTCAAAGTTAATGGCCACGTAATAACCATTTATTTTTATATTAATTCATTATATTGCAGATTCTGATTGTAAGATAATGTCATCAGTGACAATTCATAGCTCAAATGAATTTTCTTAATTTTATATTCGCGTAATGATATAAAGGACAAAAAAACTTTGACAACAGAGCGAATAAAATAGAAATATCTCTTTTTAGTGATGCATAAGTTTTCATTAGAAACATAATACGGTCCAGCAACTAAATATACTGGGAAAAGTGTTTGGAGAAAGGTTATAATGGAGGAAACTTCTCCAAATATATGACCAAAGAAAGTCTGATAGTACCTTACAGCAAATACTCTCAACGTCGTAAAAAATAATGCATAATAAATAAATAATTGTACTCTTTATATAATCTACCTTTCCTCAAACCTCTAGCGTATGTATGTATGTAATATTCCGTTTTATATGTATTTTATTAATTCTTAATAAAAAAAATATGTCTGTATTTGATTGATTTTTAACTACTTCTTTAAAACATTTATAAAAATTCATATCAACTATTACAGTGATTAAGACTACAAAATATAGTCAATACAACATTCTTTTTTTATTATTTTTATAATGCTCTTCTCATTAAAAGCATATCATGGCTCAACAGAACAACAGCAAAATCACTGATAAATGAAAGGGTTCTTTGCGCTATATATATTTTTATTGGTGAAGCTCTTATAAATGGATCGCTTCTAGTTATTTCAGAGAAGATTAGCATGCCTATAAAATCAAAGGGTGGAGAGATACTATAGAGGTTGGTCTTGGTCGTTAAAGAGAAATCCCAACTGGGATATTTAATTAATGGTGAATAACCACAGTTAGTCGAAAGACATTCAGTAAAGATGAACACAAGAACTGTTCTGTTAAAATAAAGATAAAAAGCTCAAATAAATCAAATAAAAAAAAGTATAGCTAGACGTTGTTGAACTTCTTTGTTCAATTACATTAATAAACTGGATATCGTATTAAAATGATATGGATAAAGTCAATGTATTTTTCAAATTGCATGAAATCTTGATAAAAATATACATCTTTCTAGCTGATATAAACCACAAATAATGAATTACATGTGTATATTTGTGTCTAGAGGTTCTATTAGTGTTCATACGGCTCACAATATCTGATAACTTTTCGAATATACTTTGGCAGTAGCAACTAATCTGTTTCCTCCACTTGTTTTTATATATACTCCAACTACAACTCTAACCCAGAATCAAACTCCTCATTCCTTGCAATTTTACCATTATATATCATCTCTTTAGCTTTTATACAGGTGTGCTGCACACAAAAGTATTTTCAATCTTGCATACCATAGATCGGGTCTAGCCATTACAGATCACCATGTTCAATTGGGGATTACAACGCCAAGACCTCTGTAAACCTTTACGAGATTCCTGGTATTCTCTTTGAAAACTTCATTTCTTTTGATTAGTACAGCCATTAATACTTTAATTGCATTCTTAATGGTATCTAATGTTGCGATTGGCTCATTGAGCAAGATGAGCCTTTAAACTCTGAGATTATTATATTTCAAAAGAAAAGATCTTTCTTTGCATACTCCAAGTAAGAATTGCGTCAGTTTTCTTGTCTTTCTGTATAGTACTTGTTTCTGTAGTATATTGCGCATAGTTTTTTATCGTAATCTTGGCTTTCAGGTAATCTTCAAGATTGATCTTGTTTTAATGACCACGATGATTTTTGTGGAATGTAAAAACAATTAAACATGAAGAAAAGAGAATATAATAAATATAATTTTGTTCGGAATAGTCTAGTAAGCAAATTGTGTTGAATTAATCAAGGTCAAAGTATAATGGCTTTGCATGTAAGAGTATTACGCTCACTTATTCGATCTATCCAAGCTAATTTTGGTATCGGACATTTAAAACCGCTATTAAGAATGGGATTTCTTGTCTGATGAAATATTAAGGTTTCAGATGGAATTACGATGAAATAATCAATGTCTCTGCTATTTTGGCAGTAATATCAAATAAATCATAGTATACTATTACTATTTGTTTTTGATCAGTTGGATGGTACGACTAATGACATACTGAAACAAAGCGAAAAATGGGTAATAAAAAATGAATAAAAAAACAAAAAAAGGTATTCATTTTGCCCATATATGTTAATAAATGAAGAGAAAATATGAGCAAGTTTTGTTTTTTTATTACCCCTTTTTCGCTTTGTTTCAGTATGTCATTAGTCGTACCATCCAAAAAGTCAAAAACAAATAGTAATAGTATACCTTGATTTATTTGATATTACTGCCAAAATAGCAGAGACATTGATTATTTCATCGTAATTCCATCTGAAACCTTAATATTTCATCAGACAAGAAATCCCACTTTTATTTGTCTATTTTAACCATTTTTTAAATATATTACAAAATATGATTGGTTGTATTATCCAATTGATCAAAAACAAATAGTAATAGTATACTATAATTTATTTGACTTTGCTGCCAAAATAGCAGAGACATCGATTATTTCATCGTAATTCCGTCCGAAACCTTAATATTTCATCAGACAAGAAATCCCATTCTTAATAGCGGTTTTAAATGTCCGATACCAAAATTAGCTTGGATAGATCGAATAAGTGAGCGTAATACTCTTACATGCAAAGCCATTATACTTTGACCTTGATTAATTCAACACAATTTGCTTACTAGACTATTCCGAACAAAATTACATTTATTATATTCTCTTTTCTTCATGTTTAATTGTTTTTACATTCCACAAAAATCATCGTGGTCATTAAAACAAGATCAATCTTGAAGATTACCTGAAAGCCAAGATTACGATAAAAAACTATGCGCAATATACTACAGAAACAAGTACTATACAGAAAGACAAGAAAACTGACGCAATTCTTACTTGGAGTATGCAAAGAAAGATCTTTTCTTTTGAAATATAATAATCTCAGAGTTTAAAGGCTCATCTTGGCCAATGAGCCAATCGCAACATTAGATACCATTAAGAATGTAATTAAAGTATTAATGGCTGTACTAATCAAAAGAAATGAAGTTTTCAAAGAGAATACCAAGAATCTCGTAAATTTTTACAGAGGTCTTGGCGTTGTAATCCCCAATTGAACATGGTGATCTGTAATGGCTAGACCCGATCTATGGTATGCAAGATTGGAAATACTTTTGTGTGCAGCACACCTGTATAAAAGCTAAAGAGATGATATATAATGGTAAAATTGCAAGGAATAAGGAGTTTAATTCTGAGTTAGAGTTGTAGTTGGAGTATATATAAAAACAAGTGGAGAAAACAGATTAGTTGCTACTGCCAAAGTATATTCGAAAAGTTATCAGATATTGTGAGCCGTATGAACACTAATAGAACATTTAGACACAAATATACATCTGTAATTCATTAATTGCGGTTTATATCAGCTAAAAGAATGTATATTTTTTATCAAGATTTCATGCAATTTGAAAAATACGTTGACTTTATCCATATCATTTTAATATGATATCCATTTTATTAATGTATTTGAAAAAAGAAGCTTAACAGCGTCTAACTATACTTCTTTTTTTATTTGATTGCTTTGGGCTTTTTATCTTTATTTTAACAGAACAGTTCTTATGTTTATCTTTACTGAATTTATTTCGACTGACTGTGGTTATTCACTATTACTTAAATATCCCGGTTGGGATTTCTCTTTAACAGTCGAGATTAACCTCTACAGTATCTCTCCATCTTTTGATTTTATAGACATGTTAATCTCCTCGGAAATAGCTGGAAGCGATTCATTTATAAGAGCTTCACCGATAAATATATATATAGCGCAAAGAACCTTTTCATTTATCAGTGATTTTGCTGTTGTTCTGTTGAGCCATGATATGCTTTTAATGAGAAGAACATTATAAAAATAATAATAAAAAGAATGTTGTATTGACTATATTTTGTAGTCTTAATCACCATAGTTGCTGGTAAGAGGCTGTCTTTAATGACAAAAGGTTAAAGACGGCCAAAAATACAAATTATTTTACAGTGTAAAAATTGAATAGAACCTAGTTTGCATTAAAAAAAAACTTGTAAACAGCAAATTCAGTTGCCTTGTATTGCTCCAATACACAGCCCACTACCATACTTAACATCTTAATTTTAGTTGCAAGTTCAGCACCAAGATATCAGCGTTTTTCGACGATGATAGAAGCCTTTGTCAACTTTTAATATTATTATTTTTGGTAAAGTTGGGGATACTTGGTCTGTACTTTAAGAATAATAGGCCTGGTCAACCGTAAAATACTGCGCTTTGTTCAAAAATTTTAGTTAGCCAATGATAGTATGATAACCTTGCCAATTGTGAGCGCAAAAGCAGCGGTGAACTACCTTCTGTTCCACATTGGAACGTATCAGAATGTTGTTTTTGCATGGATAACCTATTAGAAAGAAATAATTTTTTTCTTGCATAATTTGAACAGAATTTTTCATGTTCAAATTTTTACGTTTTGTTGAAATATTTTTTGAGACTTTTTGACGAACATATCCAATGATGCTTATTAAAAAAAAATGAACAAAGCGCAGTATTTTACGGTTGACCAGGCCTAATAATAAAGATTTTATTTGAATTTAAGAGATTGAAAAGGTGAACATTAAAAATATTTGTTGAGATTAGCCCACACTTATTTCGTGCACTATCCGTATGTACAAATCTTTTTCTTTTATATTATATATATTGTACAGATCATTATTATTCATGAGTAGAATAAGGAGAGGGGTGGTTATTCTGTCATCTTGCCATTTTTACCAAGATTCCCAGCGAGTGTAAGAGTTTGATACTTCCATTCGTCTCCTCACAAACGCAGGAATTGAATGTGAGAGCCACATTTGACGGATCTGTTCGTACCGCTTCTCGTTGAGATATTGTGGAGTACCACGTCTACATATTGTAGATTATAGATATGAGCAATCTGAGCATTATATAATCAAATTTCTTACCGAAGGAATAGATCAGCTTCACCATGAGAGTCAAGATAAGGTGCACTCATTACAGTACCACCATTGTCATGAAGTAAGAGGATAAAGCACTCTTTGACAACCATGTAAATACCAACCTCGCCACTACAGCTATAGGATTCAAATATCAAGTTAATACTTGAATAAATTTACATTACTTGCCCTTATACCTTCTCATGTGTGTGTTGCATTCACCAATGTCTCCTTCTGTACAGCATATTCTACGTGCACAAACAAAGGTACCACACACTAGACACAGGGCAGGATACTCTGGAAGGCTCTTGCATTTACGACACACTCTCCTCAGACTTTCTTCAAACAATTGATCTATTCGGTAAGGAAGTGAGACTATTGAGAACTTGATCGGTAAATTGAGCGAAAGGTTGACAAGTTGCGAGTACACCGGTGTCTGGGATGTCAAGATGGGATCAGCTACACCGACTGAGTACACACTGTAAGCGTCACACCATCCTTTGACAAGCTTTTCTTCGAATGGCTCAAGGGACATTATTTCTTTCAACTGTGGTAAGCGTAAGATCTCAATCAAGCGGTTGTACTCATCAGCAGAGCTCTGTTGTCCATTTGTTTCTTGTGGATCCTCGTCTACTGTGTTTTGAAGAATTAACCCAAAATGAACTACCATCAGCAAGAGTGTTTTGCGCAAGAATGGCAATGTAAAAGTTCGCAGCAAAGCCAAGTAGGTTTTTGGCGAGATTTGTAAAAAGAACTTTTGAACAAATTCCGGCGGGACACCCAGGAGTTCCATTAAACCATTAGCAAATCTGTGTGCAACATAAGCTTCATCGTCTGATGATAAATCAGAGAATTCAGGCGATGCCTTGTCCTTGAGCAATGTCTGGACACGCGGATTCTCCAACTCATCACTTCCGGTCAAATCCTGCATCAATGCAATGGTAATCTTGGACAATTCGGCAAGGAACAAGAGGCGGACCAAATGATGGGGCTCGATTTCAGTTTCGTGAGTGGTGAAGCCAAGTCTAACGAGCACAGTAAATATATCTTCGCATAATAAAGGTAAATGTGCTGTTGTGTCTTTGGCGCCAATCAAATTCTGTAGGTCCTGAATTCCCAGATGCTTCATTGATCGCTTTTCTTTCTTATCTTCACGGGAATCCATAATACGTGGCAAGAGATCAGTAGTCTTGGCCAAGAGTCTGAGTACTGAATGTGAATGGCTCGAGATTCCATCTAGGAATGTATTTGTGTGTTCAATCGTTAGGTCCTTTGAGCGAGATCGGTCTACACCGCGTTGTTGGATCTCAATGGCCGAGATAGTGTACGCATACATATTGTATAATTGGCCATTTGGTGTTTTAATTGGTGTCATGGGCAATTCTGACGATGGAGGAGGAGGAGATAGAGGATGGGTTGGCGATTCTGAACGAGACCGGGATGCTCTAGCTTCTGAATATGGCAGCGGCAAAGGTATTAGCATTTGAGCTTGATTGTTTGGCATCAAGTTACGGATCTGAATCGAAGGTAGTGTTCGTCTCTTTTCATGTATTCTATCAGTGTTTTCGACCGTTTTCATGAGCTGAGTATACAATGGTTTAAGGATGCTTGTATCAGTTATGGTCATGCTACTGTCTTGATTCACAAATGTATCTCTTTCGGTATTCACAAATGCCCCAGGGATGTGTGCCGTCATATCGGGGTCCGTCGCTTTTTTGAACTCTTCAAGGGTCTCTTCCAAGGTCTGCACGATATTCTCACCATACGAGGTTCTTGGAGATATCACACCTGGGAAGATTTCCTTCTTGCCCTTCCAGACGATTGGCAAGAGTGTATTACCAAGAGCCTTACAAAGAGGACACAGGAACTGCTTCTTGATCATTGCTTCAGGAATAAGATTTAAAAATAAGTTTTGGGCTTCATTGTTGACTGAACTCTGGTAGTTGAGGAAACATTCTGCATGCATCAGATGGCCGCATGTTGAAATGTGTAATCCAGGTACTTGGGCATCGGAGGGAAATCCGCGAAGAGTGGACTTTCCTTGACCAGAGGCTTCAGTACTGGTCTTTGAGTCACCGTGGATTGCATTATCGTCTTGGGTAGCCTCGAGTACATCAATGAGGACCTCGACGTTCTTAAGTGGAGTCTGGCGCAAAATACGAGATTTCTGAACAAGACCGAGCATGCCATATAGACGAGAGCGATCAAGATCTTCTTGACAGACGATACACGTTCCAGATGGAAAATGAGACACACGTTCAATCTCGGCCTCACCGTGGATGTTTTGAGTCGCCTGAGCCATGGATGTGTCGTCTTCATTGTATTTTTCACCTTCGCTGTCATCCTCTTCACCATCGTATAGATCAATGTGTTGTTCCATAAATTTGGACTGTGCCTGAGCAAACTGGTTCATTATTGCCTCCTGGCGTGCCTTTGCTGCTGCCTTTTTACGTTCGTATTCTGATTTTCCATCATCAGTGCCTTGTTGGGCCTCAAGTGAAGCACTGAACAGGCTCTTTCCTTTCCATTCTCTGATGGTTTCTTTGACGTCTTCTTCATTTGTTTCGCTTTCAATTCTTTCGACAATAAACAGGCATCGTTTGTGAATATTACTGAGATTAGAGTCATCCAAGCATTTAAGTAAGACCTTGAGAAGAGTGGCCTGTTCGCGCTCAATGTCACTGGTCTGGATAGGATATTTGTCACTGGTTGCGTTCTCGATAAACCCTCTGGCTAGAGACTGGGTTTCAGGGAATTTGCCCTTTCTAGATGCGTTTCTTTGCTCATAGTACAAGCTATTTTCATCGACCAAGGCTGTCATGGCCAGATATAGTGCACTGTCAAGAATGCTTTCACTCTTGGTTTGGTCACTCATTTTAGTATTCCAGAGTGAATAAAGGACAATTTGGCAGAGCACGCGAGAATGAAGAAAGTCGCCAAGGTACTTGAACGGTCCAGAATTGATCTTCTTGAATTTTGGCATCACAATGACCTCTTCTTTACCGTCTATCTTGACGGAAGGAGCTCCCTTTCTGATTTGTTTCTTGATGACCTCAATAGCCTCCTCGCGGTGGTTGCGAGTATAGTGCCAATAGTAAGGGTTTATCTCGGAACAGAATTCTTCCTTGAGCTCAAACATGCCATAGTCATTAAGGCCATCTGGGGGTTTGTAGTTGGCCAATAGGCCAAGTTGAACATCGAATCCTTCATCTTCGCTCAAACTTTCAGGCATGAGGCGGATTAATTCAGAGTGAGCCATATTAGAG
Source organism: Phycomyces nitens (assembly GCA_022702545.1). Taxonomy (NCBI): domain Eukaryota; kingdom Fungi; phylum Mucoromycota; class Mucoromycetes; order Mucorales; family Phycomycetaceae; genus Phycomyces; species Phycomyces nitens. The sequence continues at coordinate 3,201,090 of JAHRBC010000001.1, forward strand.
ATACCCAAATGTTGGATAATAGCACGCCTGATCTTATCTTCAGTTGTCTCGCCCGATGGATAGCTACGTTCGGTAACACATATGATGAGCAGGTTAAGGAACTCTTCGACCATGTATGACACACTGGACGCATCGTATCCTTTGATGTAATTTTTGGGTTTACCAATGAACCAGTCCAAAATATTGAAGCGATCCAGCATAGTGATAAGGAATTGGTTAGGATCAGTTGCAACAAATCCGACCTGGAGTAAATAAATGTCCTTGTCATAGGTGTTTTCTCTGACACTAATGTCTCGGTACGTGCGTGCCTGGAATCATTGTGATAAAGAAGCCTGTGTTTAGTCGCATTTTACAATTGGGTTTGTTGATTATTATTTTTTCATCTTACCAAGTCTCTGACACTGAACCCATTTCTGACCCACACACCACAGTTAATCTGTGCCAAGACGACCATTGTTCTGAGTGGGTAGTCGAGAATTGTCAAAAATATGTCATGAGAAGGGTTCTTGAAAGCACTCTTGATCATCTGTTTGAAGCCACCATTCCATCCTGCCTTGCTGAGTAACTCGTCTTGGAAGAGGAATATGTGCTCCAGAAGCTCGGAAAGCAACCAATGATAGGGATGGTGGAAGGACACAGGCTTTTTGAGAACATTATAATCAACAATCTCATATGAGCCCGCATGTGCCATACTAATTGTATGATACTTTTGTTTCTTAATTCCTTTTATCAACATGCGCTCGTGTTTCTCTTTGTCTTCTACAACCTCTGATGCCAGACGAGGGGACCAATCTTCCAAGGCCTTGAGCACCCTATATACCGAGCGGCACAAATCTCTTGATCCTTCGATGAGATCAATTTTGGGATTATTGTTCAACGCATTAAAACAGTCAGAGAATTGACGACAGAGCTTTGAGATTTGCAGTGTTGCATTGAAGGCGTTTGCCCATGAGGTGGACTCAAATTCTACGTGAAAATCTTCCTGGTGTTCCAAGGGATCCATGGCTTGAAATTGGTAGATCATGTCGAGAAAGTAACGCAAATAGATTGGATTATGACACACTTCAATCTTTACTGGATCTGCGTTGAGAACATAGCGCAAATCAAAAAAGGTGCAGGCATATCGATGGCGTGTCATTGCCCGGGTGAGACAATTGACCTGCATGTCCCGGTACTCATCTGGGACAATGACATGTACGTGATTTGTCAAGAAGAATCCAGAAAGGATAGAGCACACCATTTCAAAGAACCTATAATCCTTCACCAGTAAAGCTGCTATACTTGGGACAGTCAACAGCTGAACTGACAATGTACTGGCCGAATGTCCTGGTTCTCTGTCCTTGAAGAAAAAGGCATCAACCAACTCTGGATAGTTACGAGAAAATCGAATGCCTGGTTATGGACAAGTTAGTAGTCATATTCTTGAAACCCCCTTGTCTGTTTGATTTACCCATCACGCGTCGATAGTCAAAGTTGGATATAAGTGTTCCCAACAAGAGTTCCTTGATACTCTCTCTTGCAGACTTCCATAATCGCAGGTCAAACTGCAGTATATAGTCCAGTCTGACCTTGCGTTTGAATTCTTTCTTCAAAAGGACATTGGCTTCTTCCATGACAGTCTTTGGAGCCGTTACAGGTACACCCATATCTGCTGCAATAGATCTCTCTTCTTCACCGAATTTGACAGTCTGAGACAGCCATGCGTCGATATCCCAGTCTAGATCAATGATATCGTGCGGTTGTTTTTGTTTGGAGCTGTCTTTTGAGCCTCCAGGAGTATTCTCGTGTCGGTTGCGAGATTGGTCTTCTTGTGAGCTTGTGGGCTGTTGACGGTGCTCATCAGAGACCCCATGTTCTTGGTTATGTTGACTGCTTGATTCTGGTGTGAGATAAACTGAAGACATTTCGACGTCATCTTCTACGTGAGGTCGTGACATGGTAGTATCTTCCTCTTCTCCCTCTGAATCTGTTGGAGAATCTGACCCTTGATGGGCGACTATTTCTTCAATATCGCTGTCACTCAACATGGCTTCTTCAAATTCGTCTTCATCGTCGTATTCCATCATACCAAAGCCTTCAGTGACAATAAATTCAGCGTCATCGCCATCATTCAGTTCGTCTCCAAAATCTTCCCCAAAATCGTCCCCAAAGTCTTCTCCACCATCACTGCCATTGACAGTAAAGGTGTCCTCTTCTTCTGCCATGCGGCCACGTCTTGAGCGCGTAGAGAGTGCAGCAAGATCTGGCGAAAGAGACCACTCATCAGAAAGAACCTCGCAAATGATATCACGGAGGATAACATTTCCACCCTGGACGCTTCCAAAGAATTTGTATCGACCGCTGATAAGGTCCTTGAGCCAATTCAACAATAGCCCGGAGATCTCTTCTCGGATAGTTGTCTGTACAGAGCGAATGGTAACAGCAAGCTTTATCCCATGAATTACATTGGCAACTGAGATAACCTCATCCAGGTTATCTGAGCTAAACACAAGATTACGCCCGTAAGCATCAACTTCCTCGGCCACATTCATAGCATCTTCCTTGCTACAGTTGATGGCGGTAGATACGATGTTGATCACCTCATCGAATGAATGATGTTCGTCATTCCACAACATACACACGTAAGATGTGTTCGTGGGATTGTACGGAATGTGATGTGCCTTGTGTGAATCGCGACAATCGCGCATGATATTTTCTTTTTTACCAGGCGAGACATCTTCTGGTGAGGTCGCAAAGGTCTCTAGAATGTAATCCAAGACAACCTCAAGTGTTTGCTTGATTGATTTTAACAATAAGGGGTCTACATTTTCCTTGTCTTTGACAGGCCCCGAAGATGAGCCATCTTTTGCAGAACTTCCAGAGACGTTTGTAGAGTGAATTGTGCACTCTAGAGGTGTTTTCCATGCTTCAGGATCTCCACAGTCGCAACAGCCGCCAGATCCTTGGCTAATGTTTATCTTGATATCATGACCTTCATGGTTTGTGGAGTGGAAGCAGTGTGAGCATAATACACATGTATTGTCTAATCCGCAGTTTCTAAATATATACATATACATACATATATATATTAGACTTTGACCCATCGACTAGAGAATGTTGCTTACTTGCAGCGGTAGATACTCTCTCCTTTCTTGAACAAGTGTCCGCATTGCTTCCCACGTTGCGATTCCCAATACTCGGGCTCATCTTCTGATGGATGGACAAGCGCATTGCCGGGATTAGAGGCTACGATTTCCGAAGTGTCATCATTTGATCCAAAAAGATTGTATTTTTCGAGTAGCTTTGAAAGGTTCTTTGCATCGGATACGTCCTCTTTGAAAAAATACTTTTGCATCCAGACAGGATTATTACACCATAATGCTCGATAGCAATTTGTCAGAATCAATCGCTTGTCAGAGTCGGTCAGTTGTTTTGAGTAAATGACGGGTGCATCGGTGAGGAATCTGTAGAGTGTCTCGGGAGTTATTACGGCAGGAATCTTGTTGTCTGCCATTGATCCATGAGTTGACATTGGCACGGTTAATAAGAGAATGAATAAGAGAATGTATAACAATAATAAAAATAAAAATAATATGGACAAAAAGAGATTGCCCTTCTCGTTTCTTTCTTTTAGTTATGTGTCTGCTTCTGCTTCTGCTTGTGCGTCTGCTTCTGCTTCTTGTTTACTAGAGTGATGTAAAGGATACGAAAGAGAAAGAGAGAATATGGAGATAGAGAGGTGAAGATGAATATAAAATGGCATTGAAACGCATTATATAAAAATGTGACATCACATTATTAGTTTTGGATATTCCGAGACAAATGACAAATAGAGAAATTGTAGGTATATATTGAATTTATTTGAATGGCTTTGTAGCTAATCTCATCAGAGCTTGGAGTACACGGCAGGCTTCTTGGTGACAAAGGCCTCAACAGATTTGGGAATGTCCTGGAGCAATATGGTCAATATAGATCATTAATAAAAGAAAAAGCAGTTGATACCTCTGTGTTTAACATTGCAGCGTTCCAGGTTACAGTGTAACCAAGGCCCTCACTGACGGAGTGATCGCGGGAATAGTTCAACAGGTGCCTTTTGAGAGTAACATGGTGGTTAGATGCTGAAGTAAAAATTATCTACTTACTTTGTTCCAGTGACAGCTACAGGAGACTTTGATGCAATAAAGCGAGCAGTCTTGAAGGCCTCGTCTAAACAAGGATTACGTTGATTAACAGAGATTACGTGGAGGCGGGTGGCTTACTCAGCAATTCTTCTTTTGTGTCTAAAACCTTGTTGACCAGACCGCAGGCAGAGGCTTCAGGGGCATACATACTTGAAAGTCTCGTAAGAACACTGGACTCACAAGCCAAAATCTTACTTTCTTCCCGTGAAACACAGTTCGCGGACCAGACTGTTGTTGCCAATAACCTTTGGAAGGCGTTGCAGAGTGCCAACATCTGCAGCCAAACCTATATCAACCTCCTGTAGAATTGAAATTGACAAGGACTGGTTAATAATCCTGGCCATTTAATCAATTGTCCATTTACCTTGACACAGAAATAGGCATCCTTGGTGCAGTAGCGGATATCACAGGCAGTGGACATATCCACACCAGCACCAAAACACCCATTGTGAATCGCAGCAATCACTGGTTTATCGCAAGTTTCAATTGCAGTAAAGGAAGCCTGGAAATCACGAATGTGGGCACGGTTAGCATATGCCACACGGGCACCATCAGCAGACGAGCTAAGTTTATTCAGACTGTTTTCAGCCACTGGAAACAAGTAGACATGAGCAAGAGTTTGGGCAAGTAAGAATTGGACTTACGATCAAGGCCGGCTGTAAACATGCGGCCAGAACCGGACACAACCACGGCACGGATGTTTTGGTCAATGGCCAGTGCATCAAATACGGACCGGACTTCCTTTACCATCCTACAGGTATTTTTAGATCTGGTTGTTTATTGTGGCTATCTTACTGGTCGTTAAAGGCATTGAGGGTCTTAGGACGGTTGAGCTGGACATGGGCGATGTTTCCATCGATAATGTCAACCTTTATTGTTTCGAGTTTGACGGTGTCCATGATTGATATCCCAGAAAATAAAAAGGTGTGATTAGAGAGAAAATGCGGGGAAGTGATGGTTGAATGATGATTTATAGGGATTTATTATTACAAAATTGAGAAAATGGTTTGTCATGGTAAATCGCTTTCTAAGATCCGCCCCCCTCTGTTCACACGCCAAAATTCAATTGAATAAGCAATTTTGTAAATATACTTTCAAGAGACTATATGATGCATAGGGTTTGTTTATGTCAATGTGCCATTATCAAATGAGCTACGTCACCATTAAATTAAAATGATAAAGGGGGGCGACATTCGTCATTTACTCACCCCCCCCTTTTGGCCTCTCTTGAGACATGATATTATCGTTCAAACACTGCCATAGACAATGTGAATAAATGGTAAGGATGTATGCTTTATGAGTCCGCTTTCCAGAAATGATTGGAATGCATAAAACAGAAAAATGAAATTAGATGAGTGTCACAAAGCAAGAGGGCTTGTTTGACTTTGTTATAGATTATTGTTGTTAATATGTATCAGCAAGATGTCTCAGAGTAGCCAAGAGAGGAAAAGGGAGGAAAAAGGGGGGGTATATGATATAAGATGGGGTTTATACTGCAGTCCAGGGTGCTATGAGCACTGAGGAAACTGGGATGTCCTTCTGATCTGTTTGGAGAGCAGGATCATTCGATCACTCGACAGGACCTCGTCAAGTTTTGCCTGTGCAGCTGGATCCTGAGTGTAGAACCGGCTGGTTCTCCTTGCTGGGATAGAAGTGGGTAGGGAATTTGGTTTTTGGGTGTCCTGGTCAAAGGGCTCTACAAGAGTCTTTTCTTTATGGCTGGGTGCCTGGCGAGTTGAGCGGGGAAGGCTATTGAGAGAATAAGCACGAGCAGGGGTGCTGCTTTGAGGTTTCGGAGGGGTCTGGACGTCGACTGAATATCTTCCGTTTGGGAGCGGTTCGGAAACGTCCGGTGCTGCAAACCATGATTGAGGTCGTTTGGAGAAGAGTCTTCTTAGTCTTGATTCTGGCTTTGTTTGTTCAACCTGCATAGCACAGTGTGGGGGGATTAGTATGGAGATAAAAGGGAAAGAAGAAGGAAGAAATGCGAATGTGTATACGCTTAAGAAAGTCTCTCATTTGTGGGGCGTTTTGATATTTGGCTATTTTGATACAAAAACAACTCCAAATAAACTGTAGGACCTATATTTATCAACCAATGCGTACAAGGCCAAGTAAAGACAGCTTGGAGACACAACAATCAAACGAAGCCTCTGACCCTAATATACGGTTAAATATAGTCTGAGCCACACCTATTATATTTTAACCTTTCAAAAAATCAAGTTACCCGATCCTTGCAACAGATTGTCTATAATGCCATCGATGATGGTTCCGACTGGCAATATCGTCTGTATTATAATGTACAAACTACCAATATCATTTGGAGCACTGAAGATTGCGATTTTGAGGCCAAGATCACACACCAATCTTATTTCAATTTTCATAAGAAATCAGGCCCTGACCAACCCTTTGTAGACAGCTGCTCCCAGGCTGGTTTCACTGTGCTCCTGTTCGCCAAAAAGAAAAAATAAAGGCATTTTTAATACGCAGAATATAGTCCAAGTACCATATATTACATTTTCTTTGTTCACCATTACCTTTCCAGATATAGAAATCCTTAAATCGCAGTACCAATAAGAAAATATTTCTTTTGTGCTTGTCGGAGGCGAGATGCTATTTAGGACTTTTGTTGGATATAAAAATTGTACTGTTTTGGGATAATTTTATATCCATACATGAACAATAAAGCCACTATTGCCTCGGTTTGATGGATAAATAAGATGATCGTTAAGGCCACTGATTATACCCATATTTCGTACAATACCGGGAAATGTTCATATTACCTATAGCTCTGGGCCGCATACTGGGGTGTTATCAGCAAGAATTTTCAAACATATATAATCGACCGTAAACTTGGATTTCTGGATTTTAAAAAAGGAGTAGTAAGAGATCAAGTAAGGAGGATAGAGTCAAAACAAGCAAGATGTATAAATATATACAGTGTTTCTACTTGAGATTGAGATGATATGTTAGGGGTTTTTTTTGGGCGAATGAAAATTAATTTCTAGATAATTTGCTTGCCTTTTTTGGACAGACAAAAAAAAGAGAATTGAGACACAAAGGAATAGAATTTGGTAAAGGGGATTTAGAAAGGTATCAACATAGTAAGTTAATCGATTATAAAATCACAGTCAATTAAGCTTGTCTACCTCTCCTGGGGCGTATATTCCCATGTTGTCTAGAACTATGAGAAAGATGAAGAGAAAGGACCAATACTTTCACGCTTGTTTTCGTTATGTCCTGTGCCTTTGTTGAAGTGGAGGTTCACAACGCTCAACCCCAAATCTATTTCAGTTTTTGCTGGTATAAGACTCTCAGTTACGTACAAAGGCAAATATTAAATGTTCAACAAGATAGTTGATTTCAAGAGACTCAGACTAAGTAGGTAAGATGTTTGCCAACTTGTGTCATATCTAGTACATAACAATTCTTACTGACCAAGCTCTTGGGCATAGTAGCTTCCAAGACATAAAGGATCCAAACAAGAAGAAAGAAATTTGCTTTCTCAAACGTGATCAGAACCGACGACTACACTGCTGATATTATCGTTAATAAAGGCTCTCAAACTAGTACAAAAGATATAGCTCATGAATTTTTAGTAAATGGCAGTAGAAAATGTAACAAGGCAAAGCGAGAAAACATAGAGAGGTTGTAAAGAATGATAGGAACAAGCAAATGGTACAAGAAAGTGCAAGGTAAGTTTATAAATTACTTGAATTATAATCATCGTATATATATATTCATGTTTTGTTTTATTAGAAGAGCTACCAGATACTGGGAGCCAGAGAAGATTGACCAGACTAGAAACAAACTACCAATCATCTCATTTGATAGTGGAATGTTTGGTAAAGATTTGGTTAAGATCAAGGGTCTTGGCTCAAGTATAGACAGAGATCTGGCGACCTTTTGCTCGTTTATGTGGATGAATTCCAAACTTCAAAGGTACGAGATGTCGAATCAATTTTGCTGTGTTATCTAATAATTTTATACGGGAATGTCTCGTACAGAAGCCTACGTTGGGTTGAATAGCGTTCTTGCTTGCCAATGCTTTGAAAAACATCTACAAGATTTCAAGAAACATAATCAGCGGTCACAGTCGCCCTCAAGTATTCTTTAGAAGCAATTAATGCTTTTATTTTCACTACATTGCCGTAACAAACACGGTTTCCCTTTTTTGGGATTTATATTTTTACAGGTAAAAAGTCTGCACAGACATCTCCTTTGGTTTCAAAACTAACTCTTTTTTATCTAAAAAAGGTAAGCAAAATGTCTAAAAATTAATTTTGATTCGTCCAGAAAAAAGCTAACGTCGTCTCAGTATCAAGTAGAAACACTGTATATACACTTGGCACCATCAGAGGTAATAATGTATGCTTACTGATGCCTGTTTGTTTTTCAAGAGTAAAATTAGTATATCATCGTTACAAATTTGGCTTTAAATGCTCCAGATAGATATTCTTTGTTCTCCACGACCAATTAATAGGTTTATACTAATTTTTTTTGAAGCTATTAAAACTTGGCCTAACACAAAAAAGTATAGATAGTGATATACCTTAAAAGGAGAAATATCTAATTATGACCACTATATTTACCACATGCATTTTATTGTCTTATTCTTTGGTATTTAGGGCGCTAAGCTGTTTTAAATATTCAGGATATATACTCTTTATAAAGTGCCACCTATGGAAACAAATAAGAAATGCTAAATGGCAATAAACGTAAAGCAATGCCATATTTCACCATCTTTCTCTTATTGTAGCCAAGCTACTGTATGTCTGCGAATATTTTTTTAAATGTATCCAAAAATATCGAAATGGCTAGCAACTAATACGAGTAAGAGAGTGTATGCATGTGCATATATACTACTTTGAATATTAGGGTCTGTGGGTAAATCATGGCTTGAATATAGTAAATTAGAAAGCGGATTACGAAAGCAAGGAGGTTTCTGTTGATCTCATGCACCGTTTTTATAATTTTCTTGCCTATCAACCAGTTTTTTATTATAGAAACCCACTCCATAAAGCTGTAAAGACAAACTAGGTCTATAGTTTGGGGTTTACCCAAAATTCCTATTGCAAGTACAATATATTATTACTTGGTGACACAAATGATATTTTTCGTTTATATTTCTGGCATGGACCGCTAGGCGCCAAGGCTCATATTCTATTGAGAAGCTTGGCTTGCAAACCTTTTTTTTTCTGAAAGCAACCCAAGAGTGTAAGTGAGGTTTGTACATTGGCCAAGATAATAGCACGCTAGTCTTCCAAATGTCACATTGACACAATATACTATTGTCAAATCAAAGAGGTGATTTTTTTGGTTTGTGTGCCAGATGGTACACATAGAATATTGAAACACATCACAAAACTTCGCTATTTAAATGCAGTCGTATTCTCGCCTTTGAGCATTAAGTTGCTCAGGACAGAAAAGATCTTTATAAAATTTAGGTTGAATATAAATTCTCTTGTTCTACAGGAATTTATGTCTCCATTGTAGTAATTATCTAATCATAATAGTGAACAAACCTGATCAAGAGCACAAATTAATATGAAGCGAGGCACATTTGAATTAAAGCAGAAAAAAGCAATGTCTGATCACATTCAAGCATTTAAAATGAAATAAACCAAATTTTCACAAGTGTATTCCATACTTGACTAATCGGTGTATATACATTACTATAGAAAAATTCCAGATTATCCAATATTTTAGAAATAAGTTTCTTTTTATGACTATACACATGCATTTCAAAGTATAGAAAGTGTATTTAGCCATAGATCATCATGTTAGTGTTATCCAAATATGGTAATTAGCACAATTGTACAACCATACGGTGGATATATCGAGAGAATTGTGAATAGGTTACTTGGAAATAAAAGAATTTGTCTCCAATTGACATACGAGGTAAATTCCAAGTAATTCTGGTATTTAAACCCCATATTTATTATTTTCATATTTGTCTCCTGGTATTCCAAAACCAGTTGGTTGGAGTGTCATATAGTCTTAAAGAAGTATACTGAGATTATCTTCTGTCGCTTCATTTTTTTTTGGACAGAAGCGTACCACAGCTGTCAGAAATACAAACATTCTATTACAGACCTGCTACTAGATTCTAATCTGTTTTTGCTCATTTTTGTTTGCGCAATGTGTGACGAAAACATACACAAATACATGTACAAATTATGACCTGAATTTATATGATGTGTCCAGGGTATGGATTACAGCTAATTTAATTTGCAATGAGCTTTAATATGAACAAAAACACTTCTCTTTATCTCTTTCTTTCCTTTTCCTCCTTTACTGTTTTAATATGGGTGCCAAACACTCAAAACGTGCTTATAAAGCATCCCAACCCTCGTCTTCCCCCTCAATTTCAAGCCGACTAGCCAACACACCCCAAACATCTAGTGTGTCTTCAAATGGAAATAATAAAATGTCTGCAGATGGGCGTGTATATCACAATGTAGAGTCCAGTACATACATACTTCCTCAGGACGAAGAGGAGCAAGATCGTCTCAATTCTGTAAGATGTCTTTTTTTTTTTGATTTCAAAAAGACAAAAAATTAATTTATTTTTATATATATAAAAAGCAACACTTTGCAGCAAAGGTCATTTCAAACGGGTAGGATTGACACTATTAATATTTTTTGCAAGAGACTAATTTATCGTTAAATGGCTTAGAAATATCCTAAAAGCCATTGCAGATAATCTTCCTCAAGAAGCAATAATCCTCGACATTGGATGTGGTTCTGGTTCTTGGGTCATGGTAAATGCCACAAAGCCAACCAGTGTATTAAACATTTATATAATTATTTTATTTGCTTTCTGTAAATAGGACATAGCTATTGACTATCCTGGTACTCATGTCACTGGTATTGATATTGCGGACATCTTTCCAACCACAATTCGACCAAAAAACGTTGATTTCAAACTTGTCAACGTCCTCGACGGTCTCCCATTCCCAGACAATACTTTTGATTTTGTTCATATGCGCCTTTTGATTGTTGCCTTTCGAAGACACGAATGGAACCAAGTAATCAATGAGATATATCGTGTTCTCAAACCTGGAGGATATGTTCAACTTGTTGAATCTCAATATACGGTTTGTATCCTTTTTTTTTTTTTGAAATCTGTAATTGGCTGTTGCTGTTGTTTGTCTCTTAACCAATGGATTATACAATTAGGATACAGAGCAGAGTCCAAAAATTAAGCTTATTATCTCGGCTTGTAAGTTATTTTATCAAGAGTTATGTATGGTTGTCTGATATATTTGCAATTAGTAATCTCCTTGATGGAGGATAAGGACCAAGACCCAATGATTGGTTCCAAACTGGAAGCCAAGGGAAATGAGTGTGGATTTGAGACGCTACAAAAGGAGTGCATAAGAGTACAGTTCTGTAAGTCCAATATACACAAAGTATATCTATTTCTGTCATTTACTAACCAACATTTAAATATATCTCAACTATAGCCAATTCCCAGAATGCTGGATATGCTGAGCTACTGTGGGCCTGGGGAAATGCTATGAAGGCTCTCAAACAAGCTCTTGCTCCTCGAGTATGTCCAGAAGATGAAAATGCATACGATCAAATATTGAGTGAATATCTCAAGGACTGTACTGAGTATGGGTGGGTTATTTATGCTTGGTCATTTGCTGGCCGTAAACCTATGATTGTCTAGAAAATCTATTGTTGTTTGTAAATGTTATATATAATTATTTTGACTATCTTTTAGAAGAAATATGCTAAGCCCTTTATTTATTTTTATTTTTTACCACTATATGCTAAAATATTTTATTTTTTTACTATTATCTATTTGATACTAGCAATAGTAATCGCAAAGACGATTTATCTTGATACAATTACCGTGTGTCACAGTTTTCAATCTTTGCATTCAGATAGAAGCGTTCTTCCCGATCCTTTTTAAAACGAGAATATCCATAATAGGCAAACCGTAACAGGTACAATTCTCATCTGACAGTTTACCATGGCAACCAACCAGAGATTATCTCCGACGGGGATTCTTTTACTCTTATTAGTTTTGGTTTTTTATATATATATTTTTATTATATTGGAAAATGGTTTATTGTTTGTATTATAGATATATATTCAGCACTCTACATTACTTTCCAATCTAATGCTCTGGTCTACCCAACTTTCGGTTCACTTCCCGACTATTCTCTCAGGATCAAGTACGTGTGGTATGGTATTACCTTGCACACAAAGCATAATAATTGTAACCTTGGACCGGTTGCTTTTTTTGGAATTTTACATTCGAGATGGTTTTTGGAATTGGAGAGAGTATATATGCATGTATCTAATTATATACATATAATATATTCTGTATACAGATTGTGAAAAGGGAACCTTAAATAACACTCAAAAGCCCCACTGCTTTTTGCAACATCTGGCAAAGTATTACAAATTGAATCGAAACAGTATAGGTCTTTAATCGACAGTTGGAATGAGAAGAAAATAGACAACAAAGCACGCTAAAATAATACAAGGAAAACCTTATTCTCAAGAAATAAATATCTGCCGGACCTTGTGGGTGATTTACACAAAGCTAAATGATAAAAATGTGTATTCGGACAACGCTTTATTTCATTTTTGCCGGAGAGACCTTTGGGTCGTTTCTATCTATTTCAGCATAGAAACAAATCATTCTATAGAGAATTAATTTTCATAGATACCGATACATAACACCGGTTCGTTTTCTATGGGAAAGAAGCCCAGAGTCTAGCCTGGAACCCTGTTAATAGATAGATAGATAGATAGATAAAGTAGGACAAGACCGAATAACATTTTTGATAAAGACCTCTTTTTTTATTTTCTCAGCTTGGACTCATGGTTTATTCACCTGGCGCCTTTTGGTGCACTAATTTGTATCATGTCAAATAAGAAACATGAACCCTATTTAATGATCAAATGTTTTGATAGTATATTTGTACCATAATCTACGATCAATAAGACCATTTTAACTTTCTTTATTTCTTTTAATTAGCTCATTTAAATCTTCATTTAACCCAAGAAACCACTTGTTGCACAATTGACAAAACCCTGGCCTTCCTTCTTAAAGACTCTTGTACTAGAACCTCAATTCCAATAGCCTTCAACTGGCAAATCTTCAATTAGTTTCCATGTGGACCAGTTTGTATACGTGCCAACTTTGGTGTGTATATATAATCTAAAAGACTCCGTTTGATTTTCTGAGTTTTGTACATTGAATTATCCAATAGTATCCTGTAAAATTATAAATAAAATCTAGATGAAGCATTACTTTATTGCTGCTATCACAAAGATTTGGCTGTAAGCAATGCTTTATTTCAACTGATTAATATCAATAAAAGCTGTGGTTATACTATTCGAAAAACAACCTTTTGACATATAGTTATCATAATCAGCATCAGCATCTAAAAAGTGTAAAGTAAAATATAGCGGAGCACATTAAAACGCGCTTGTTAAATTGTTTACATCCACGATGGAAATCAAGGGTCACGTGTTATGACTGGCCTTGCGATAAAGAGTCTGGGCTACAAAGATCTCTCATATACCATGTTATCTGCTATGAATCATATTTTATTTATTTTTGTCTTATGATTATATACATGGATGTCTATATGTATGCCTCTTGATATCTTTTATAGGCTTGATTTATCGTATTATCTAAAACCAAGCTAATGTAATGATCTCGAGCCGACTCTGTATTCCACAGATATTCTTGTTTATACAAAAAGAGATTTTTTTGCTGGAATAATACAAAGATAAAAAGAAGAAGAAAAAGGAAACTCACTTGCATCTTGTATTGTGGTATTTCGGTAAGCACGCTATTACCAACCTCTTTGAGATATGCAAACTTATATCCTTATTTTTAATTAATTAATTGTTTCTTAAAAAAATAATATCTTCTACTTGTGATAGCATGAATTTTTCTTATGCAAAAAAAAAGGTTTTGGTAAAAGTAATATAGAATTGGCATATATATAATAGGTATCAATCCACACGACAAGATAAATATAATTATAAGCTATCCTTGTATACAGCCTGCTTGTATAACGGAAGAACCTACAGATATTATTATTGTTAATTGTTTCTTTTTTAAAGTAAACACTCGACAGAAAGAGCTAATGAGGGTTGCAGAGGTTTGTTTGCGTATTATACTTGAGAAAAAAAAAGACATTGGACTTGAACATGTTAGTCAATATATAGAGAAAGATTGATCACTTTCTATTAAGGCAGTTCCGCGGGTCAAGAGTCTCAAAAGGAAAAATAATAAAAAGAGCATATGCACTATATTTATAAGATTTGAAGTATTTTAGTAAGCAGCCGTCAATAGGGAGTGGCTGAAAGTAATAGCATTATATTATATCCCCACCAAGAGTATATATATACATATAGCTTTTAATAGTAAACATCGCCTTTTAGAGACCCAACATCCAGAATATTCTTACGAATTTTGATATAAATTGTATTTGAATACAGCCAAATCAGAAAATAGGCGATTTATTTTAGGTATAACAAAAAAAGAAGCATGCGGATCTGTGCGTGGATCAACACAGTGTTTCTACTTGAGATTGAGATGATGTTAGTTTGTTTCTGGACGAATCAAAATTAATTTTTAGACAAAGTATAAATGAAAATGAGGTAAAAAGAAATTAGATTTGAGAATAGAGATTTATGTTTAGATACATTTACCTGTAATTATCTTAATCCCTATTAAAAACACCAATCTACAACTTAAAGTCTCAGACTGGATAGGCGTCCTATATTCCGAGATCACTGGTTTTACTGGTTTACATTTTCTGGTGACTATTTATTTTGATATGTAAGAAATTGGTCGCTCTGGTCATTTCGTATTGTCTGAGTCATTAAGAGAACACCCCTATTTACTATCACCAACTACATTACTGTGGCTACCCTCATCGTGCCTTATCTCCAACCACCTCACACACCATTGCATATAACTCTCCTCCTTCACAGCAGACCAGCAGTTCATATCGCAGTGTATAGCAAAGATCCCACAATGGCCCAACATTACAATATATAAAAAAATAATTTAAAATAGAAACACGTGACAAATCCTTTACACTTTTAAGCAGTAAAAAATGTTACACTTTTAAGCAGTGAAAATTGTTACACTTTTAAGCAGTGAAAATTGTTACACTTTTAAGCAGTGAAAAATTGTTACAGATTTTGCCTTTTACTTAGGCTTTCTAACTCCGTAAACTCCATATAGAACGCCAAAAAGGAAACCGTGTTTATTACGGCGAAACCTGTTTTAGTTGAGGACTAATGTTGAGCTCAACTGTTTTCTTGATCCTTTTTCTTTGGTTTGAAAACTTCTGGTCTTCCTTGACCCATCCAAATGTGTCTTGCGATCGTCACCATGTTAAGAGTAGCGTTAACATTGCGTTGCCATAGCTTACCACATTACGCACAATGGAGAGCGCTGTAACCTTTGAAATCGGGGGTTTAATGATATCCAGATCACCAAAACATAGGCTGCATGTTTTCAACATTTTGAATTCGTCGATTGTTACAACAATAAACTCGCCTTCAACCTCACGTTTCTTGAATGTTCTGTAAAATTACCCTACAACGCCACTTCAGAGTCCCTTGAACTTCACAATGTTCTTGTTGAACATACCAGCACCAAACACGACCAATGGAACCTTTTTTCTTATCCTGACTAAAAGGAAGGGACTTCCATTTCTTCGACCTTTCAAAAAGATATATTAAAATCAATTGAAAAAAAGATTGGTTGCTTACTTGTTTTTGCCAGTGGTTGCTGACTGACTTTCTTTCTTCTTGTTCTTCTTCTCAATTCTCTTTATTTGTCTCCTAGTATTCTTGTCCTGTCTTGATCTGCTGTATTTTACAGTGCCATGCGTCAAGATGTTTACTAGTTGTTCTGGGCCCCTTTGGGAACCTTGATAGAGATTAAATCTATCTTTGGTGGTATCTTGATTGTAAAATCTGAACAGCACGTCTAGGTGTGTAAGAATACTCTTGACGTATTCTTCAAACTTTGTAATACTCGACGTTTTGCTTGACGGTAGATTACTCTCTAGCGATCCTATGCCAGACTCTTTTTTCCTTTTTTTCAAATTCCACTGCAAAGTTTGTACCACCCGTAATGTGTTGATATTTATTCCTAGGGCATCTTTGTATTTGAGGGTTGGAACCAACTGCGACAGTAAATACTGATTTTCTCCCTGGATCAATAGAAGTCGGAGTATACATCTCATCAATTTCAGACATGGTAAAGTCATCAAGCCTCAACTCGAGACTTTGGTTAAAAGAGCCGTAACCAATTTGACGTCGTATGTAAAAAAGAAAATCAAGTGAGAAACCATCGGTACGGAGGGGATTTCCAAATAATATATTGCTGTGTCCATTTGGAATTAAACAAGTGCTAAATACATTACAAAAAAAGCTATATCTATTATGAATAGGTATTTGAAAGGTATGCCGGATTGCCCTGCTGCTTGTGTTACTGACAGCCCTTGTTGGATTATCCGAATAAACTTTTCGATTTGATATTATCCATACTTCTTATACTTTTCCAGTAGAAGAAATAGAGAATTGCTAAACATCTTTAAGCAGATTGTCCATTACCTCTATTGTTGTTGATTGAGGTTTAGGAATTGTGTCGAGATCAATAAGCATTAAAGCTTGGCATTTTCGATGGCTGTATTATTATACTCCTTCAAAGCACTGTCATCAAAGACTAGAAGCGACTTTTCTTTAGGGTTATAATGACCAAGTCCATTTTTTAGAATTAAATGAAAAGCGTCTCAATTGGTAATATTATTTTATCTAAAAAGATTCCAAGGTTGTCTCAATCTCAAGTAAAAACACTGTATTTTAACAAATACCCAAGTATTATCCGTTCGTACACGCATGTTGTATGTACCGAAAGAATAAAACAATCATACGTGTATAAGCCTGGTCCAGGCTTTTTTCCTTTTTTTTTGGTTTATAATACATATTGTGCATTAATTGCCGCCCAGTCCGAAATCTATAGTGTATTATATACCATATTTCTATTTAAGATATTCATCATAATTACAATTGTTAAAATGACTAGGAATATGCTCTTGAAATATAATAAGCTAACTTGGCTCTACTTGCCAAAAACTCAAGACACTTTCAAGTAAATATTCTCAAGAGCATGGCAAAAATGTGTACAAATACATGGTTAAATAAGTTTTACTATTGGTTTATTTATATCTATATATGGTAATATTTACCTTTTAAAGCACATTATTGTAAAACATATAAAGGGATGCCATACATTTACAATCACTACAGTTGATAAATTAGGAAAGCCACGCGTATTCTATAAATGTAAAATTCCTAAATAAACTCTGATGGTTGATGTGCATGATAGCCGGCTACAATATCTATTATGCCAAATCAGGCAGATCGTGGGTGGTGTAAGATGAGATGTGCATAAACTGCTATACTCGCTATAGCTCAACTAATCCCTAGTCCCTAGTCCCTAGCCTTTAGCCCAACCCAGACACTATATGCACGACTACCAGAGGGCATTGGTTTAATCGACCCAGACAAATACTAGTATTTTGGAATATTTTGAATTTCAATGGAATTCTCAAGAGTATTGGGTTATTCATAATATACAGCACCATTATCTGCATTGAAAATAACAACCAAAATATCCCTTGATCGACAATGCCAAGTCAACCTTTTTTTTTTGCCCCAGACCAAACCAATTTCACAAAGTGTAAAAGTTGGTTACAATTTGATCACCAACTATAACCATATAAATCTCGGTAAAACCAAAATACAAATGTGATACGCAGCAAATTATAAGAAGAGGGCTCAGGTACATTCAGATGACCTAGTATTTTTTATTGAAATAATGATGTGTAAGAGGAATTAGTATGAGTTAAATAAAAATGATGGCAAAGGTGGGTCTATATCATGTAGCTTTCGATATTGTCAGTCCGTAATATATCACGGTCTCCTGAACGATATCGAATCATCCATGTCCCGTCAGGCAATTGAATATAGAAATTAGAGTAAGGAAATTCGTTTGATTTGCAATATGTTGGGCTGTAAGGAGGTATAACCATAGGAGTGCTGCTGTAATCGTTAGATTCCTTTAATTGTTTTCTTTGGCGCCTCCTGTTGCCTTTGTCTTCTGGAACGGAATACGTCGACGAACTGTCAGCCGAATCAGACGAGGCTGTTGATACGGTGTTTAAAGAGTCGCGTCGTGGGGAATGGTGGAAGATGTTTGCGAGCTTAGACCACATGGAAGAAGTAGAATTCCGAGACCTGGAGGAAGCCATGTCATTAGAGTACATGGTCAAGATATTGAATAGTTGTGGTTTTCTAGAAATAATGATAACTTTGACGTGTATTTATGCGTTTTGATGAAACAGTGCAACATAATCGACGAACAAAGCAGATCTTCTTTGCCTCTCCGCAACCACTGAGAGAGAAGTGAAAAGTTGCTCAGCAATGCCACCTTACGTGGCTTCTGGTGTGCATATTTGTCAGCAGTAAGCATGTTATTTTATTTTATTGTATAGAATACCAGTCTATAATCGCTGTTTGGTTTCTATTGCCTGGACACTCTGAATTATATCGCCGGCCTGGAAATCCTTGAAACCTTCAAAGGACATTCCGCACTCCAGACCCTTCTTTGCTTCGGTAATATCTTTCTTTACCTGACGGAGTTGGTCCAATTCGCCTAAGTCATTTATAGCAATTACGCTTAGTATACAGCACCATAGCCATATAGAGACGTGCTCAAAAACGAAGAGGAGAAGAGCTTACCTTCCCAAATAGTTTCTTTGTTGCGCACAATCCTAACCCGGCCATTCCGACTAATTGACCCATTTGTAACACGGCAACCAGCCACTGGCTTAGTTTCACGACCCTTTGTGCTAATGTCAAATACTTGGAGGATACTTGCTTCTCCAACTACCTGTGTAGTTATAATTGGAGGAAGCATATCACTCAACTGATCCTTCACTTCTTCCAAAAGTTTGTAGATCACAGAATAAGATCTGACATTGACTCCTGACCGAGAAGCTTCGGCCTGGATCTTCTTGTCTGCCTTTACATTGAAACCAATAACCTGTCCTTCACACGCGGCTGCCAATTGCACATCTCCTTCTGTGATATTCCCGACTCCACTCTGAACCACCTTGACCTTGATTAACTTGTTCTGGAGCCCGTTCAGGCAATCAACAACAGCCTCTACTGTACCACTAACGTCACCTGAGTTTCCAAAATGGTTAAATACACCATCTCTTGTCAAAATTAGAAGTAGGCGTCGTAGCCATACCTTTCACAACTGCCCTTAATTCCTGTTGAACGGGTCCACTATCTTCAGAATTCTCTTCACGGATCGTCTGCAGTTCACTCATTCTCTTACCGAGTGAGTCTGGCATCTGCTCAGTCATACCACGTTGATAAAGATACATATCTTTTTTGTATGCCTTTTCTGCCAAGCGTTCCTGTTCAAGCTGTTCTCGCTGAGCACGGCGCTTATCATTAATTACTTCTAAATCACGTAATTGTTGATCCCTTTGTTGACGCGCTAAACGGTTGTCCACAACCGTCTTTGCTGTGTTCTACAGCACAAGACATAATAATATGCTCAGCATATTTCTCAAACCAATTTGTTTTGTTGTTGTTTTATAATAAACCTCCTTTACCTCGTCTGGAGATGGCAGCATTTCATCACCCGCGTGTGGCACATCCTTCCAACCGATAACCTTCACAGGTGTACCAGGGAGCGCCTCCTTGATACTCTTGCCAGTATGGTCTGTCATGGATCTGATCTTACACCATGTTTGTCCAGCAACAACAACAGACCCAACCTTGAGTGTACCACTTCTCACCAGAACCGTTGCTACATTTCCACGACCCTTTTCCATTTGCGACTCAATAACTACGCCCTCGGCGCCTGCATTACGCTCAGCCTTGAGTTCCAGAACCTCTGACAAGGTCGAAATGGTTTCTTCCAGTTGGTCAAGGTTGAGACCTGTCAGGCCAGATACTTCTACACATGGCACATCTCCTCCAATTTCTTCCAGGTGAACATTGTAGCGGGCAAGTTCTTGTTTGACCTTTGATGAATCCACACCCGGCTTGTCACACTTGTTAATTGCAACAACAATTGGTACACCTGAATTATGAGCATGCTGAATAGCCTCTTGTGTCTGAGGCATCACACCATCATCGGCTGCAACCACCAATACAATAATATCAGTTACTTGTGCACCACGGGCACGCATAGAAGAGAATGCAGCATGGCCTGGGGTATCCAAGAAAGTGATTTGCTTCTTGGAAGGAAGTTGTACTGATATACACAGAAATTAGATACAAGTCTACGATACCTTTTGGTATTTCTTACCAGAGAATGCACCAATATGTTGTGTGATTCCACCAGCTTCACCTGCGGCTACTGATGTCTGGCGCAGAGTATCCAAAAGAGTTGTCTTTCCATGATCTACATGTCCCATAATGGTCACAATAGGTGGTCTTCCTGGCAATTTACTGGGATCTTCCACAGGAGGCCTGAGCACCACAATATAGAATACAAGGCACCAAATCAGAATTAAAAAAACTTTATTTTAAATTATAGTTTTAAAGAGTAAATTACCTTGGGAACAAGTCTAATGCCTGTCGAGAGTCTACCACAGGATTCATATTAAGCTGCATAGCAATCAAGCTAGATTCATCTGAATTGAGCACTAGAGAGTAGAATTACAGCATATATTAAGCTCTTTCTGAAATGGCTTTTAAACGTTCAAACACTCTTTAATGTGGTACCTACTGCGATCATGCGATGTGCTGCCCATATCCAACTCTTCAATTGTCTGTATAATTTGCTCTAATTTTTCAGGACCACATTAGAAAATCGGGTGCTTGCTTACAGCCCTCTCTTATTTGTGGATATCAGTCAATTTACCAATGCGAACACCAAGGACATGAGATAGGTTGGCCACATTGATGATTTCTGGGATATACACTTCCTGTGCCTGTCTGGCTGCTTCGGCTTCTTTCTTTTTCTGTTTGGCACGTCTATCAAGGATCATTTGTCTTGCCTTTTCTTCCTCTCTAATTGCTTTCGTAAGTTCTTCCTCCTTTTGCTTTCTTTCACGTCTCTGGGTCGCAGATTCATTCACTGGCGGTGGTTTAGTAAACTTCATGATATGGCGTTCGTGTTGTTTAGGCAATTCATCTGCATATTTTTCTGCATGTTTATCTACAGGTCGACTCCAGTCGCGTCTAGGCGAAATACGCTTGTCTGAAGCTGGAGGCGCATTGGGCTTCTTGGGTATGTCATTCCTGGGTGCTCTTCCGTCTTGGGTCTTGTTTCTTTGGTTATTGAACCGTTGTTGACCTCCTCTCTCAGTCTCACCGTCAGCACGCGGAGACTTTCTCGGGGCCTTTTCTTTTCTGGGAGGTGCAGACCAGTCAGTCTTTGCGATAGTTCGGTTTATTCCAGTGTTTGTTGCAGTATCAAGCTTTCCGAGACGATCGATTGTTCCCGGAGGTTTCTTTTCGTTCTCCAAAACCTTACAGCTGGTCTGGAAGGTCATGCGGCGATTGGGTAAGCCAAGTCCTTGAATGCCGCGCACTCTAAGGGCTGTGGTACTTTTGCATAACAAAAGTGCTCTCTGTCCACTCATGCTTTCTATTATGCCTAAACTATTGCAGGAAGGAACGCCACTTTTTTTTTCAACAAGACAGGTTGCCCTGCAGTAAGAAATACACGTGAGTGTGACCAAGTAAAAAGCAAGTCATCCTTTTGACAAGTTAATGTCTAAAGCGAGAGAAATCTAGAGTATAAGTGCTTGCGAAACCTTTTTCTTTTTCTTTTTTGGAAATGTTTTACGATTTCAACATTCCATATCCTTCTTCTCTAGAGAGGGCAGACCAGGAAAGACTCGAGAATATCCTTGCACGAATCAGTTCTTGTAAATACCTTGAAATTCGACTCAGAATTACAATCTACAACTGACAATGAAACTTGCAGTTCAAAAGGCCACCATTGCATTGAATCAGACGATTACCAATAGTCTCAAAATTACCCAGGTAGAATAAAGGCATAAAAAACCACTATACAAACCAGCCTCATTTTATCTATATTTTTTTTTAAATCTACAGCCACTCCAACCCATCAGCCCTGAGCAATTTACAAATATTCAGCAATTGACTCGAGTAACATTGATTGTAGATGATCTCAAGGCAAATTACCAATTGGTGAGACAATGATTCCTAAAATACTCTCTTTGGAATATACTGATACCAGACCACTAGTCTTCAAGTAATACTTGCAATTCTCTAATTGATATCCTGGCCGTCAAGCCAAGCAATGTCGACATATGCAAACATGCTTGCCAATCGTATGAAGTCGATTTGATTTCTATTGACTTGTCCCAGAGAAGGGTCCTTCCTGGATATGTATCTTCCCAAGTTGCCATCACACGCGGAATTTTCTTTGAAATCTGTTATACTCAAGGAAACAGAGGTGGATAAAGACATTACGCTTTTACACCTTGGTTCTAATCATTGGCACCGTGTGTTTTTTTTTGGATGGGATATAACAGATGTCAAAAAGAGAAGTACATTTTACAGCAATGCCAGACGGCTGGTGGAAACAACACGCGGAAAGAACTTGATTTTTTCAAGTGAAGCTTTGCGTGCACTAGAGATCAAACGACCCTCTGATCTGCGTATGCTGTAAGGAAATACCACGGCGCGAATAACAACAAATTGACCTTGACATTCTTGGTATCTTTATTATCAAAGGGGATTATTAATTGGACTGACGGAAGAGCAGGTTGAGGCCGCTGTTGGCTACAATTATGTGCGCTTACTCAGGAAAGGAGGTAAGGAAACAAAGTTCAAGAGCCAAAGACTGACATTTTTGCCAAAGAAACACGAAAGAGTACAATCAATGCCGCAATCTCATTCGCACCACCAATTGGCATAACAGAGGGTAAAAAGAGAAAAGAAAACGACACTCCAGATGAAGATCAGGAATCCAAAAAGGTCAAAAAGACCAATTAGACTAAAATAAGCATACCAAAGAAGATGCGATAAACCATAGTGTACAGATAACAAAGAAGGATTAGATATTAAGGTGTTCATGGCATGGAAAACATTCTTCATTAATATTCTTTTATTTTTAATGGTGTCTCGATATTTAGACCTTCTATTATGTAGCTAATTCCCTACAGATACTTCTCGCGAATATTCTTTGCAAATCCAACTAAATTATCGTGCTTGAGCACCAAATTACGCAGAGTACTCGCCTGACGCTTCTCTTCCGCTGGCACAGATGAGTCAGTAAACTGTGGTGCACCCAAAATGATGTGCAGATATGAAAATATAACTGCATCAACCCAAGTTGGATCACTACAAGAATAAAGATCTTTAGTTCACCTTGCTCATCTGCTCTTTACTTCTTACCTTGAGCCAAAAAAGTATGTAGATTCTCCCAATTTAACCGACAAAGCCTCAAGAGCATGAGCAGCATCCGAGTAAATCTATTCAACAACATGAATATCATGTATTCTCTCGGGTTGCATTACCTCTTCTCTGACTAGAATGTCTCGGTCAGCCAGTAGTTGCTGAACAATTTTGTTTTGTTTCTTGTAAGCCAAGATATGATCCACTGGGACAGGAACATGGCCAAAGTAAGCTTCAGAAGTTGCATTTGTGTAATTAAGAGGCTCAAGCCACATGGAGAAAAGCTAAGAATAATATGTATAACAAATTAAACGTCTTTCATCCAAGATATCCAAATGATTCTTACCAATGCAGCGTTCAATTTTGTGTTTGCCAAAGAAGCAAATGCCTTTGCAACTTCATTGTCATCACCTGTCAACTTTCTGCTCTTTCCCTATCACCAATTAATCAAGCAAATATACAATGTTTGTCTTGGTCAGCTCCATTGGCCATTTATTCCTCTTAATATTTACCATGTCCTCGACCCATTTGTGAATCTGTTGGCCATGGTAAATAGCACCAGGAACAGTGGCCATAAATGGCAACTTTCCTAATAAGAAAAAATTAACAAATATTCAATCTATATATACATATTATATATATTAAAAAAAAGTACCAGAAGGAGAGGCATCAGGCTCATTACTATTGACAATGTCAAACTCAATTCCAGCAAATCTGAGGTAAATCTAGAATCATCACAATCAGTCATAATTCGCAAAACGATTAAAATGGATTGCATACTTGGACTTGCAGACATTCGGCATCAAAACTTCCCCATGTGTTTCTCCAGCCAGGGCCAAAGATGTACAACGTGTCCTTTGTCAGGCGTGGAGGCTGATAGACAGAAGGATATGTCTTGAGAGGAAAGTTCTTGAGCTTGAGGAATTCAAGACAGGCAGGTAGTTCTATTTTAGGGAGAACGCCAAATCGCTCAGAAGGAGTGGTGGTCATAATGTATGCGTCTTATTGTTCAAGCAAGTCCGTAGGCAATTTGGCTGGACTATACAGTGTAAGCATAAATTGTCGCCATCAGAAACCCCATGAAGTTCATTAGTGGCTTAGAACACAATAATATCTAATATTGCAATTTGTTTCAAAATGATTAAGGATATTTTATAATCCTTCAATGTAAGGGTATATTGGTTGTTTTTGCAAAAGGCATTGCATGGCACACTCTTTTTTTTATACAAGACAAAGTTTATTGATATAATTGAAAAAGCAAGTCTTGGTTTCTAGAGAAAAGAGGTAAGTACCTGGGAAAGTTATGGGTATGTAGATGCAAGATAGAAGAAGAAAAAGTAGAGCCATGTACAGCGATAAATACAAAAATTACAAAAGGCAATGAAACGGCTATTTTGTTGTTGGAAACCACATTGGGAGGAAAAAAAAAGGTATGTCGTCAAAGGAAGTTGTCTAGTATGCCTTGCAAACAGCAGTAAAGAATGCGATTTTAACTCAATAATAAATCAACGTTCCCCCCAAGATTGCTGCTTTCGTTTTACTTTGAATACCATGTTAAAAGAATCAATGAATAATAATTGAAAGAAGCTTATTGAACAGAAAACTTTTTGTTACATACTTTACTATTTTTACCAAGGCATTTTCCAACATTTTTTTAACATTTTACGAAATAAAAATAAAAATCACGAAGTTGGACCCAAAATCCTGTACTTTCCAACAGAACTCATGCCCATAATCTTGAAGCCACTCATATCTCCTCTGAGGCGTACGATACCATCGTGGCTGTCTACACCAATAAGAGATCCTAGCTCTCCACGGTGCTCACCCAGAATAACCTTGACATCATCCTTCTTGCTTGGCCGCACTGGCTCCAGGCTTTCAAATGGAAGTTCTGCAGTGGTGTTATTGTTGCTCAACAGGATTGTACATGTCCTTGCACTATGATTGACTGCAGTAATGGCAGCCAGTTGACCTTCAGCAACATTGCCATGTGATGAGACTACCTTGACTTCAATCTCTTCAATAGGCCAGTCTCCAGCATCATCTTGATCTATAGAATAAGATCAGTATGTAGCACTTTAGAATCGATTCTTTGAATAGCCTACCTTCATCTTCAACATGGTGATAATCGCCTCCAGTTGGCATGAATGGTGTCTGTGCTGAAATACCAGGTGTAGTAGGTAAATAGTTTCCAGGAGTGGGTGCACTGAGCATATGTGCTACTGGTGTAGGTGCACTCATGGCTGCTGGTGTTGCAGGAATAAGATTTGCACCAGGTGTTGGCGCACTGTCGTAAAGGGTGGTTGTGTGGTCGTACATTGATGTGCCATAGTTTGCAGCTGGTGTTTGGGGATATGGTGCAGGTGAAGGTGCAGTGTTACCGTATGATGCCTATAAAAATAAACAATTTTTATAAGTACCTATGGTTTTTCGGTAACAATGTAAACTTACTGCTGGTGTAGGTGGAACCATTGAGTGTGCAGCAGGGGTCGGTGCCATATCGTTTTCAGAGTAACGGCCACTCCACATGGGTGTCTTGCTTCCGGGATCTACAAAGCCTGGGGTCTTTGCAATCATACCGCTACTTCTATGAGGTGTCTCTGCTCCCCACATTGGTGTTTTACTTCCTGAATCCCAAGCAGATGCCTTTGATCCACTGC
Organism: Phycomyces nitens; assembly: GCA_022702545.1. Lineage (NCBI taxonomy): Eukaryota > Fungi > Mucoromycota > Mucoromycetes > Mucorales > Phycomycetaceae > Phycomyces > Phycomyces nitens. The sequence goes on from JAHRBC010000001.1 coordinate 3,227,371, forward strand.
CAAAAGAATGTGGGTTGGGTGTTTTACTTCCAGAGTCCCAAGCAGGTGTTTTGCTGCCGTTCATTGTGTAAGGATTAGGTGTCCGTGCGCCAGAGTTCCATGCAGGTGTTCTGGCACCAGATGCGAAATGCATTGGAGTAGTTCCACCCTCACCATAACGTCTAGGTGTAGATGATGGGGCAGCAAAGTCATTTGGTGTTGCGAATCTGTCATTGGAGACCGCCATACCAATGGTTCCTCCTTGTGCATCTAGAAGCACCAACTTGGATTTGTCTACGTTGATGACCTTACTATTGGTGTGAAGTTCAACTCTGGCCATGTCGTCGGTAGTGTCCTTGACAATACCAACGTATCCCTTGTGGGGTCCTTGGGCAATGCGCACAGTCTTTGCAACCAGGTTATCACGTCCACCTCTGCCGCGTCCATAGAATCCACCACGGGCAGCTCCTCTTCCACGCCCACGACCATCAGGTGCACCTCTTCCCATACCAGGGGAGTTTCCATATGGCTGTTGTTGGCGAGATAAGTCACGGCCTTGTGCGAGTCCTTGCTGTAAAAGTAGTAAGAATGATGATCTAATTATGCCCATAAGAATAGACTTACCAGACTAGGTCTGCTCTTTGCAGCAACACTGACAACTGAGCGGGTATTGTTGACCCATACACCATAGTTTTCTACATTTTCACGAGAATGCAAGAAGACCAGATTGCGATAGAGATGGAGAATAGTGCAAGAACGTCTTTCTCCGTCAATCTCAACCACTGAATCGCCTGAACGAATGCTGTTTCCATTAGCATCCGTGGCTACTGCTCTACTGGTTTCACGTTTGCTAGTAATCTGATGGGGTTCGACAGTTCGGATCTCAGAGTCCTGAGTCAAGACTTTGAAGGAGTCGCGATCGACCTTGACAATCGTACCAACCGTGTGGAAACTACAAAAAGTGTTCAATTACACCCTCCTTTGTTGCCCTTTCAAAGCTACTTACTCGAGTTGGACCAAGTCGTGAAGTTCATAGTTTCCAATGACTGTTCTGGTGAGCGTGATATCTGCTGCCTCTCTCAAATCCTTTGCAAACACCTTGACCTCATTCAATGTTGCATCTGAAAGGATTGTGACAACACTATCCATAACATTGACAATCATGCCACTCTCGTCCTTGTAGCGACCATTGATGACCTTGACATGATCACCTTCTCTAAATTTCTTTCGCAATTGTTTTGCAGGAAGAGTTACTCGCTTTTTCATGCCATCCACATCCAGCATAACAACCACTGAAGATTCTTCAACACTATCAACAACACCAATACTGTGGATCATGTCGCCTTCAATAACTTCTACAGTATCGCCACCCTGGAACAAAGTGGATGCCTGTGCATTGTTAACTGCCTGCACAGATAGCTTGGATAGATCGAGAGCGCGATCGCCATCTTCTCCATTAAGCTCTCCTCCACTTGCAAACTTGGCGATTTCATCCAAAGTTGGGCTCACATCTTCGACCTGTAATGTGGCCACCTTCATATTCTTCTCAAGGTAGCCATCGCGGAAGTGATCTGTCCCCAAAAACCAATAGGGACCTTTCTTCTGCAAGCTAGAAATTGATCGGCTGGCAAGTCTTTCTGGATTAAATAGTTTTTGTGGAGGACGAGATCCAACCAAGCCTCTCTTTCGCTTGTTGTTTGGGTCGTCATCGTCGGATTCCAGGTCAAGACGTGGAACTAACTTGACGCGTGCACTATCCTGAGAATCTGCAACCTCCAAAACTTGTGCAAGATCACCGGCATATCTGCCACGCTTCACACGCACCCAACCCCCCAAAGGTAGCTCTACTTCCTTTCTTTGAATACTGATCGAGTCAATCATGTCTTTGATAGGTACCAACATAAGTGTTGAATGGTATACATAAGGAATATTCAACAATGCCTGTAGTAATTGACATGATTCAGTATTCACATTCCACAATTAATCCTATGGCGCACCTGTTGAACATGGGCTTGGCGTCTGGCTTCAATGTAGATATATCCTTTTAATGACTCTCGGGCAAATGCAGAAAAGGTATCCAGTGGATCATCACCGTTTAGTCTATCAAAATAACGTTTCATCAAGCCAAAGACGACATCTCTTTCTTTTCCAGGCTAAATAGTAATATACAAACAATTTAGAAAACAAGGGCTCGAGGTTGTTTGCTGAAGAAGAAAAAAAGTAATCTTACTTTGCATTTCACCATCCAGAGATTAGGATCATTAACACTTGGAAGTAGCAATTGCTGCGGAACTTCTTCAGATGCTCTGAAACCCTGAGATTTGCGTGCACTGTATTTGCTTTTGAAAAACGCAGCCACTTCTTCGTCATTCATTCCATCTGTTTCCTGTTGTCTCCGGCGATCGAGCTCAATGTGGCGTCTTTGGATAGCAGCTGCCGAAGGAAGTTCTTCGGTCTCTTCTTCAATGAATCCGTCTGGATTCGTAATTATGATGTTTAATCGTGTCAATCATCCATCTAGATCTTTCGAATATTGTATAATTCTGACCTTCACGACCATAATCCTCATCGTCTTCTTCATCGTCATCGTCATCGTCAACAATGGCCATTTCGTCGATAAAAGGATTATACTTTCTCTTGGCTGGGCGTTGCTAATGAGCCATAAAAGACGGGACGTTTACAATGCAGGATACTATGTTGTGGACCTGATAAAGGTGTTATACATACCACGTCTTCATCTTCTTCTTCTTCGTCATCATCGTCATCTTCGTCTTCCTCATTATCGTAAGGAACTTCGTCCTCTTCGCGGTCATTCTTATTTCTGCGAGCCATTGTTGTGTGTTTTATAAAAAAAAAAGTGTTTGCGTTTCTGTAAAGCTTAGAAAAAGGAAGGCTTTCAAAGTCACATGACTTTAAGATGACGTAGAAAGTGACGCTAATATAGCTCGCTATCTGCACTTTCTTTGTTGTTGTTTAGCCTTTGTTCTTTTTCATTGAAACTAGAGATATTTGGCTGGACATAGTATTGAAAATATTACGATAAAGAAGCCTCTCCAACGTGTAGATATAAAGGATAAAGAGCTGTACGTATATGGCTGATGAAGTATACCAACAACAACAACAAAAAAGAACAGTCTCCCAATATCTGGATCCTAGAATCATTATTGGATTCACAAAGGACGATGGCATACAATTGAAAGTTTCTCAGATGTAAATTCTGTTACACAAATCCAAATCGATTGCATTTATTTAGCTTTAAATAGAGCTTTTTCCAAGTTCAAGACATGTATGTACACTAAGAATGTTTACTTGTAAAAAAATAAATAAAGTAATCGTCAAAGGATAATTTGGTTTATTTACACTTGGCTTATAGCCCAAAAGAAAACCCTGCTTTCTTGGTGGTATTTACACTACTCTGTTTCTTTTCAGGGATGCCACCTGCAGTCTTGGCCCCCAGAGTCTTTAAGCTTGAAGGTTTCATGCCTCCCATCATCATCTTCATCTTGGTTCCTCCTGGTTTTGTCGATCCAGTGTTGATTCCAGTAGATGTTGGAGCCATTGGTTTCATTGACATATTCAGCTTAATCTTTCCTTGTTCATCCTCCCGCTTAAGATCACTAGATTGCTGTCCCAAAACCCCACGTTCTTCTGCCAGTTTTGCTGCCCTGTCTATCTGCCTTTGGAGCTGCTGTTGTTCTCGCTCATCATCATCCTTTTGTGCTCTTTCCAACTTTTGGACAGCAGCCTAAGAAAATTCATGTAGTTTAGTACAGTTGGCTATCTAGATTACGATTACCTGTCTTTCCAAAGCCTTTGGACTATTGTCGATCCAGGTCATATACCATCCTTTTTCTGTCTCGTCTACATGGCAGATACTCTCTCGACCGAGATGTTTTACAAATTCAGAGAGTGATGTCCAGTTTGTAGCGTTCATGTGTAGATGCTCTCGATCAGAGATGTATTCCTGGTAGACTTGATTTGCAAACACTCTTTTGGTACCATGTCTACGGGACAGGATGCTCAAAAAGTCTCTCTTGAACTGATCAGAGTAACTGTCGACAAATTTTCCAGGATTCTCGGCAACAATAAGCATCTGTCGTTGATGAGATTCTGACGTTGTATGACATTTGAATCCATTCTCATCTCGGCAAGCCTTTTCGCAGACTTGGCAGTAGAATTTAAGCTTCAAAAGACCCTTTGACTTTATACGGTTTCCAATCGCCTTTGCACTTAAGAATCCATCTTTGCCCATGATCACAATGGTGATCAGTGTGCACAGAGCTTGGAAGAAAAGGTCACAGGCAAATGGTTAAATAATTTTCCGAAGTTAAATTACAGACCAGAAATGCTTGCCTGTGCTGTTTAAGGCACTCGTTCAGATCCCAACAGTACTACAAGCGGACTTGACATGAAACGCGTACATGGGATGAAGGAGAATTATTGGGTGGTGAAATATACAACCTCTTGTTTTTTTTTAAAAAAAATAAAACAACCTTGTTCCTTTTCTCTCTTTCGCTCTAGGGCTAAAATCATGGCTTGGTCTTCTAAATTCTCAAGATTCAATGGAACTATCTGGTACCCAAGCCAAGAGCCTAGATAGTATTGGCCATTGTAAGGTGTTGAAGCCAATAGTACGTAAGTTGTCTTTTTTTTATTTTGTCTGTGGGTTTACAAGACATGAATATTGGTTAAGCGTGAATCCTCAGCCATCGACTGCAACAAACCGACCTCTTTACGATTGACTCCTTGTATCGGTTGGATGTTCTTTTGTGCTGATTATTACCAGCAAAGAAAAAGAAGTCGTGCTTACATCCAGTCAAAATATCCACGGGATTTTGATTGAAGGTGCCGATAAAAAAAAAGGGGAAGCATTTTTGAATATGTTATGTATTTGGCCAGCTCCCTTTACTATCGCATTGTCTCCTCTGCTTTTCTCGTTGTATAAAAAGCATGCTAAAGGATATTTGAAAGGGCTAAAAGACAGCCGGGGTGCATTCATCGCCACGTGCCTTGGACACCTTGTAATCGTGCAATCATGACGAGTAAATAATATTGTTCTTGGGGTGAGCTGTTTGATGGAGTGGTAAGTAAGTATCGTTCAAATGTCTTGCTGGTCACATTCTACAATATCGCTGACTGTATAATAATATTTTCTTATTAGCGAGTTACCTGCCATCGTCCCCCCCTCTCTCTCCTCTCTAGTCAATAAATATTGACTAGACTTTTAAAAGAACCATTCTAATGAATAAACAGATTTATTTTACAATCTGTATGAATTTTATTCTGTAAATAAAAGCCTGTATTTCTATAGTTATTATTATGAAGATATATTTAGTTGTGACATATTTCTAGAAATTCAATTCAATAGTAATGTCCAAGACTTTTTATGTATATATTTTAATAGGCTAACCTGGCCCTGGCATCAATTTGGTAATTTTTAATATCATTTTTATAAATTATCTGGATAACATTTCAGGTTGGAGCCAGATTTATGTGTTGGGATACAAAACCTGGATAACATAAGACTTTTATAACAGCTGTAAATATCATCAAAGATATACAAAGAGTTTTTTTTTACGAGTCTATTGTTTAATCATGGCCATAGAATTATATATCTTGTGAATATATAGGTATACATGAGTTGTAATGGTCGAGCTGAAATCAAAGTTGTATTTTACTCGACTTTTTTTTTCCAAAAAGAAAGCTGTCCTTGGGCAGATCAAAAATATATTTGTATATAATAATCAAAAAGTTCAATACATGTTGATATCCTTGGATATCATGGTTTCATGATAACGCGATCTCTCGATTATTTTAATGGCTAAGACCTCCTTGTATACTATTGAACAGTTATTTAAATTGTATCTCTTTTTTATATATATATATCTGGTTAGACATACTCGAGCTTTTATTTAAACAGTTGATGTTTCTTGGATTATAGATGCTATACGTGGCGTTTCAAACTATCAAAGATAGACGCCAATAACTATCATAGTTAACAAAAATGAGATTAAACTCATTTCTAGAATGATAAAGCATCAAGAGGTTTGCAAATAAGTCTTTGTGGATAGTTTTATCAGACATGTTTGATTTTATTCCTTATTTACAAGCGTGATTTGTTGATATATATATATACAACACGTATAATAATATCCAATAGATATTTTAATGAAAGAAAGAAAAAAGAGTCTCGACTTGTTATAAAATATAAGCATTAGTTGATATAGAAATATTCATTTTTATATATTTCTCAACAGTTCTATAGACATCTTTTTATAAAAATACATATATATGCAAATGTCAATGTTAAGAATTATAAGCATGTAATCAGCTGATCTGAGCAACCAAAAAGGTCATGACGTAAAGTATACAAGAGATATATAACAATATTTGATGCATGTCAAGTACAGCAATATCGAATCATGTATATATACTTTATAGCATTCAAACAAAAAAGAATTCTCTGAGAGATTATCTAGAGCGTGAAAAAGACCTTTGCAAACATGACACTAAACAGACTGCATGCAAATGCAAATGCTGATCAATGGCTTGTAAAAAATAATAATACAATGGAGCCTCAAGAAACATATTCGTGTTATATAGCATCCTTGGGATGCTGTCATTTGATGCAAGGCATCAAAATATATCTAAATCATAGGCATATTTTTTGTACTGGCTCTAATTGTTTAGTAGATTTACGAATATTGAATATTGAATATTGCCAAGAAAACTATGTAGTTATTATAATGCGTTTATTTTTATGTAAATATAGCTGTTTACAGTATGTAACATGATGAAAAGAAAAATCAATACTAAAGATTGCTGTCCTGTAAACAATATCAAGAGAAATCGAGTCCAAACTGTTACTTTTGGACTAGTAATTCTATATACTGGCAAAGGAATACTATTATGATGGCTTGCTAACAAAAGCCAAAATACCCGGATGTTTAGCCTATATAGTACGCGTACAGAGCAGACTGCTAAACTGGCCCGATGAATGAAAATAACGAGATGACTAAAGGAGGAAATAGTCGATTGTATTCTTTGGTTGGTCCAAAATAAGGGCAAAAGAAAGAAAACATTACTGCGGTCTAAAATTAATTACAAGTGTTTGGTATAAAGAATAAAAAAAAATTCAGTTTAGATCAAATGGTTAACTTTTGTCCTATCCAGGTTTTTCGCGTTAATCCCAAAGAAAAGCTTGGTCGGTTAAGGCTGACATGAATAAATATGCAATCTCGATAAACCTGATTGCTTTTTGTATTCAAATATCAAGAAATTATTTTACTCTTAATATATCTACTCGATAAAATACATGGGGGTTGAAACAATCATAAATATCAATCAGTTAAAGCTAATAATGGTCTCGAGCAGCACTAGATTCCGCAGTACATTAGGCTGAAAGTTCTGCCATATATTCTAGGATAGATATTCTAATAAAAGCAAGAATCTACTTTAAGGCTTGGTTTGTGCTTTGGAAGGATACAAAAAAAAAAGACTTTTTTTTGTTCTCAATAAATGGCACTGGTGATTACACAGCTTTGGTTGAAAGGCCAGTCTACACTAATAATTTAAATACTATCATCGCTTTCTTTTTTTTGGCTGATAAATAGTATAGAGCCAGCTAACCAGTGTAAATGGCACATATCATCTAGATATAATAATAACAATAAAAATAAAAATATTAAATGGAATTCTTGGGTTACTCTTCAAGAGAAGGTTAGCGGTTAAATAGAGGGCTTATCCAAACCAAATATATATATTTATATATTTTTGGCGTCTAGTGTGATATACTACAAGAGTCAAGACCAGCCATTTTTGTACAGATCTTGGCCCCATGTTGACCAATTCTCATAAAGATTGCAAACATTCCTAAATAAACAACTGGAAAAATATTTAAAAGAGTTACATTTTGTAACACACAGTTGGTGGATATAAAGAGATTGTTATCCTGGGAAAATATGTAGGTATGGTCGACTTTCTTTTTTTTTAAAAAAAAAAAGAACACACACAGTGTTTTCCATGTGAGAATCAAAGGGCTATGTGTGAGTAGCATGAATATCAGTATCTCTTGTTTGAATATGATAAATAATACACCATTTAAAACAGTAGTTGATAAACATTATATTGGGGGAATAGAGTGGCAGCTGTCTTTGTAAATGAAAATTACTGAATCTAATATTTCCCCCAACTAACAAGGTAGATATATTTCCGTGGGGAAGGGCCCGGTTTATACTTGTTCTTTGTAGGACATTAATCTCAAGTGTTTTCTTCATTGTTTATTGAGTGATCTGTGGGTATATACATATACTTGGTATCTAATACACGCTTATTAAAAAGAATATAATATAAGCATCTAAAAGAGACCGTTGTAAACTACGCAGCTACTGGCTGTGGAGTAGTATAAAGGGCTGGCTGGATGTCTATCTGTGTGTCGCTCTTTATCATTGCTAGCTTTTCGTCTTCTTCACCAAGCGTCACATTGGGATCCAACAAGCTCGATTCAAAGATCAACTTGGGTGTTAATTGGGTGCTCTCGGGCTGTGAAACCAAACACTCTGCGACCTGGTCGAGCTCGGTTGTCTCGCGTGCTTCTTTGATAGATTTGGCCATAAAGTCAACAAATGTATGGTCGTACTTTTCAAACAGATGTCTATCTTCTTGTGGAACGATCTCTTGGACAAAGTACCAGTCGTGAACAAGGTTTTCTCTGTGTATGTCGATATTAAAGGAGCTGTCTTTCTTGATTTTGTTTGCGGTTTCAATAATGTCATCTCGCATGACTTCCTGCTCTCCTACGTACACAGAGATGTTCTTTGGAAAAAAGCGATCGAATCCAGTTGAGATGGTATAGAGACGGAATGACGGGATTTCTTCCTTTGTTTTATTAGGCATATCGAGGTACTCCTTAAAGACGAGTTCGGCAAGCATAGGAGAGACAATATCATGATTGTTTGTCTCCCAGAGCCAATTGTCTTTATTTCCCGAAACTAGGGGGGAGAAAAGTGCCAGGCCGGCTGGTAAGGTCGATTTCATGTATTCACGTGGTGAATTGATATCATTGATGACATTTGGAGCATAGAATCTCATCAATGTCTCCATGCAGAGAGCACCTCCAGCCGAATCGCCTACGAGAACGACTTTTGAGGCCAATACGTTGATTTCCTCGAGCAAGTAGCGATAGGCATCCATGCATTCATAAATTTGGCTGGGGTATTTGTGTAATGGAGCTAATCCTATAAATCGACGATAGATTAGGAAAAAGTTTAAATGGAAAAAAATGTCAATTATGATGATACTTGCCATATTCAACAGATAATACAACGGCATTGATTCCATGCTTTTTCTTTAGGAGCATTAGCCATGTAATGAAATGCTTCATGTACATGAGACAATGGCCAATTCTGAAGCCACCACCTATACAAAATGTTAATTGGAATTCAATAAAGAATTGAATTACCATGGACTTCATAGATGATCAAGTCTGCTGCCTTGACGCGTTCCAGCACTTCTTGTGGAGTGCATTCGCCCAGTCCGGGTGCAATCCAGGCACCTGTCCATGTGTCTTGTTTGATTCTACTGATCCACTTTTCTTCTTGTTGGGTAGGAGTCGTGTAATCGGCAACTAGTCGTTGGGCAACACTTGGGGGCATGGCCAGTATTAGGCGCATTGATTTGAGAACAAGTGGAATAGGAACTGCATTGAGGATAGTGGACTTGACAAGGGCACGCAGATTTTCCATTGTGAAAGGCTTGATAGACAAAGCAAGTTGAATAATATTTTTTTTAAATATTTATATTTATATAGATATTTATATAGATATTTCTCTCCTGCACAGGCGTCTTTTATTTAGATCTATTTAGCTTTTGGTGCATTTGGACGGATATTGTGCCGACAACTGCTGTAGGGAGTCTCATTAAAATAGAGTCTATAGTGCAACCAAACAGAAGCATATAAAGGGATCATTTCATGTGATTACCCCAGTATTACGCTAAACATTACAGCCAGATCCAGGATATTCCCAATAGTCATCTTTAATAAACATATTTGTACCTTGTCTTACAGCTAGATAAAAACAGGTATTAGGTTTGTCTGTCATAAGGACTTGTGTCCACAGCAGCCTGACTTGCTGCATGTGCTTCCCCACATAAGTCCTCGACATCTCCATCATTGTTTAGTGGCACGTAGCCCCCAAACACTTCATGTTCTAGAGCAGCCCGACCATCATTACGGATAGATTGGTTATATGACTTGCCAGGTGTGTCTTTGATTATTATCTGGTAATACTGTGGCATGGAATTAGCTCAAAAGGAATTTCTGATTACCAGCTTACCCAAAATACAGAGCACACCAGCATAAAGACAATGGCTGAGATGTATGGCACTGCACATGTGAAAAATGATTAGGATAGATCGGACATTAGATAATTATTTACCCCAATATGGATAGTACGGATTCTTGACAGGCACAAAGACAAAAATTAGGGCATAGATGGTGAAGCTCAAGAAGACCAGCACACACGCTGGAAAAAGAAGGCAACGAATATTTAAGAGAAAAAAAGGTTATTGGGAGCCAAGGAATATTTGGGACTTACATATAGGAGCCACAATCGGCCTCTTGTTATGGGGCTCTCGTTTTCTCAAGATGAGGACAGAGAGGCCAATTAGAGTATAAAATATCTAGAATTATAAAGATGTCCACATACCAGTCGTTAAAGGCACATTTTGGAAACATCAAACTTACATATACAGGATAGGCAGCAAAGGCAACAATAAACTGATAGACTGCACCAGGAGGTGGGACAACAGCAAAGAAAATTGCAAGGCCATATTGAAGCAAGTAGGCATTCACAGGGCTGCCTGTCAGGGGGTGAACATGACCAAAGGTTCTTCCAAACGGCAAGAGACCATTTCTGGCAGTCTCCATAATAACCCTAAAGATCAATGGACCTCTTTGTTTAAGACCATGTATAGATAGATAGATATATAGATAGATCTGGTTATCAATCGTACCTTCCACCAGAAAAGTTGATGGCTGCTCCACATCCAAATGCACTCAGGCCAATAAACACAGGCAGTATTGTAGACCCAAAGTTCTCGCCAAAACACTTTGTGAAGCTATCAAGAGAAAATGTGAATACAGAATGTGCCATGATAAAAAAAATGGCATATTACAATGCAGCTGCTACGATGAATTGCGAATTCTTCATGGATTCCATCGGGAGAACCACCAGATAGGCAACATTTGTCAAAATGTAGAGAAGAGCAGTAGAGCCCAGGGCTGCAGCAGAAGCCTTGGGAAGGTTGCGAATGGGATCCTATTGTGAACAGTAATTTAGGGCCATTGCAATGTACATGCAAACGCATCATGATCTTTGGCACTCTACCTTTACTTCGTCCAGAATGAAATTCAAGTTATGCCATCCACTGTAGCTATTCATTACCTAGAATCAGATGTAAATAAAAGATATTCTTTTAAAAGCATTTTAACGAGTTACATAGTATAGAGCAGATGCATAAGGCCCAACAGTAGAAGCTGTGCCGTGGAATGAAAGATTCTCTCCTGCATCTACATCTGAAGGGATTGCCTTTATGAGGACCAAGATTCCAATGGTAGCAATCAGCAAAAGGACACCGATCTTCACTCCAGTCAGACCAGCCATCATACGCATCGAAGCCTATGGGATCCTTGGTGAGCACATACATATACATACTTGGCATTAATATTTTATTTTACTTTGGTTGAGAATATGTTTGTAGCCATAAGAATCGTTGCGCACAAGACTACGTGTCATTGTGAATATCACGACTCTTTTATAATCGTTGACTTACTAGCCCACCCTCTCTCTCCCCAATTTGACTTGAATTTCGAGCCAAACAGTGCATAGTTCATATAACCACCAAACACAATGCCTTGGGCAGCTACACCACTGCCTCTGTTCATCAGACTCCACCAGGTAAACAGATAGGCAAACAAATACTTTGGCTTTCGGTAGCAATACTCTAGGTATCCAACTTCACCTCCACTAATATAATCAGAGCGCGTCTTACCACTTGATCCACTTGATCTACATTGCTTACCTTCGAGGAAGCTAGTTCAAGGTTGATATCGAATTTAATTAAACGTATATCCCCACCACCAACAGCTAAATTCTCACCATTGTACCCAATTCGGCAAACGTCCAGGTTCCTGCCATTGCTATACCTGCACCCGCCAGCCATATCACCAAGTTCATTCCTCCTGAACCCACTAGCTGGAGTGTAAATGCTGGGCCAGCAAATATACCAGCACCGATAATATAGCTGACATTGATCATAGCACCCATAACCCAGCCTATCTTGCGCTCGAGTCTCTGGTCTGGGAGGATGTTAGAGTGATCACGATTGGGCTAATCAACATTTACCTCCAATCGCAAGTGGTTCAAGGTGACTGACTTGGTCTGTATAGTTGTGATTCCCATCATGATCATTGTCTTCAATGGGATAAGACATGCTCAAGTGGATTGCCTAAGCTTAGTGTTCCTCCCCCCTTTTTTTTTCTCGGGTGGGATAAAATGGATCCCTTTGGGTTCGGGTATTGAATTATGGGTAATATTTTCTGTTGGCCTCGAGAATATATAATCTCTGTTTTGACTATAGAAGAGGTTCATGTTTAAAGATGTCCTTTATGTGACAATGACAAACTACGATGCAGTATATAATTAGATAAATTCAATAATAGTCAATAGAGTATTCTAGTCTGTTTATAAAACAAACTATTGATTTAATTAATTGGTTGCTGTAAATATGGTTGAGACCAGTCGATATGTACAGAGTGCTTAAAAGAGGATCTAGAGTCAATGATTATTTAAGAATATCTACAAGAGTTCATGACAATCGTAACCAGTCTTTATTTTCCCGCAAAAAAGTGGGTGGCCTGTGCACACATACACAAGCTGTTGATGATGGTTGAATGCTACTCAATGATGTATAGCGAAAAGGATTGTGCCTTTATGTTTTCGAGCCAAAGCTATATATTAAAAAAAGGGTATTTGTACGATAGAATGAGCCTTTGTTAGCCTGTCGACCTTGAGACTCTTGGTGCCTTCTTCCCCCCAAACGAACCGTATTTATTGCCATTTTTTTATCCGTAGCATTTAATTTTATTGGTAGCTCTAGAAAGAATTAAGCCTGTTCTTTTAATACATGGCCTTGTCCGTTTCTTTATTATTCTTTATTTTTCTGTAGTATTCCCATTAAAATTCCCTCTATAAACCGTAGCTCAAGAAAGGCTACAGAAAATTCAAGACAAAGCACTTGGTATTAAGATGTGCAAAAAAAACATATCTGTATGTATATAAAAAAAAACGAGTATTCATAAATCTATTCAACTCATTGTACTCTTGTTACGGGAACAGATAACTTTATTAAACTTGAAATAAAAACCACCTAAATCATAGTTAGGATAAGGGTAAAAGGTGATGAAATACCTACCAAAATACAGATTGGTGGTTAGGTTAAAAGAATATGGGAATTGTTCTGAGATGGGGAAAAGGGAGGGAAAATAAGATATACGAGAATAAAGAATATAGGTAATTTGATAGAAACACAAAAAGGTACTTCATGTAACAACGTACAGAGTCTTTATAATATGAATATTACGTGAAATTGGAACACTCTCTAGGAAGAATTTATTTTGAATGGTCACATTCCTTTTTTGGTAATGACACAAGGTAGATTTCCAAGTCCACACTTCATTGACCAAGACAGGGCAAAACTGATCTTCTTCTTTCCTTGTAATATATATTTCTCAGTCTCTCACCATTGTCAACCATGTCTGACGCAAAATACTTTCAAAGAGGTAAATTATGGGCTTTTTCAATTGAGGTCCTGAACAGATATAGATATAAACATGGAGTGCGACACAGTCAATAGAATATATATATACATTTAAAAAGAAAAAGTCATCAGCACATAAACATTCTATGCATGTCTTTAGGCAAGATCCAAGAACTTCGTGCTGAGCTCAATTCAGACAAGCGTGACCCTAAACATCAGCGTAAGAAGACGGTGATGAAGAAGATTGTTGCCAATATGACCATGGGCAACGACATGTCACTGTTGTTCCCGGACATTCTGAGTGTAATGAACGTTCCAATCCTCGAAATCAAAAAGATGGTCTATCTTTATTTGATCAACTACGCAAGAAGCAAACCTGATATGGCTATGATGGCCATTACCATGTTTATCAAGGTAGGCATATTAAACAAGCTTATTCATCGTTTCAAATATATATACTTTTATAAATATCGAAAAAGATCATTCGGTATCGGGATAAATAAACATCCATATGATTATAGGATGTTGAAGACCCAAACCCATTAATCAGAGCATTGGCCATTCGTACCATGGGTTATATACAAGTAGAAAAGATTGTCGACTGCCTCGTAGATCCATTGAGACACTGCTTACGGGATAGAGATCCTTATGTGCGCAAAACAGCTGCAATTTGTGTAGCCAAATTGTACATGTACGACAATGTGTTGGTAGAAAGTGAACATTTTATCGATATGCTTAGAGAGCTCTTGACGGATCCCAACCCGACAGTAAGTTGTATGCCCTATAGCAATTGGACATATCCTGTGTGTATATGGTTATTAATACTCAATTGTGCATGCTTGGTAAAGGTTGTTGCTAATGCCGTGGCTGCATTGACGGAAATATCAGAACGATCCGAAAACACACAGCTCAAACTGAACCATTCTATTGCCAACAAACTTGCAGCTGCACTAAACGAATGCTCAGAGTAAGCAAATATTACCTTTTCTTGCACCTTATTTACAGAACAAATAATATTCAGGTGGGGACAGACATACATTCTAGAGGCATTGATGTACTATGTACCTCAAGAAGCAGGTGATGCTGAGATGCTTGCAGAGCGAATCGCCCCTCGTCTTCAGCACGCCAATTCGGCCGTTGTACTGACATGCGTCAAGGTTATCATGTACTTGATGAACTATATGAAGAATGAAGCCGACGTGAATGCATTATGTCGCAAATTGAGTCCACCTCTTGGTAAATCTCTTTTTTTTTTGTACCCATTTGATTAATTATACTCATCACTGTCTTTACAGTAACCCTCTTGTCATCTGGACCCGAAGTCCAGTATGTCGCTCTTCGCAATATCCTATTGGTTATCCAGCGAAGGCCAGAGGTGCTTAGAAACGACATGAAGGTCTTCTTTTGCAAATACAATGATCCCATCTATGTCAAGCTCGCCAAGCTTGAAATCATCTTTAGACTAGCAAATGCACAGAGTGTAGACCAAGTGCTGAGTGAATTGACAGAGTAAGTACAAGCCAAATATCAATTGGATTCAAAACTAACCACATACAAAGATATGCAGCTGAAGTGGATGTGGACTTTGTACGAAAGGCCGTTCGTTCCATTGGAAGACTGGCCGTAAAGATTGAAAGTGCTGCCGAACGTTGCATTACTGCCCTTTTAGATCTCATCCACACAAAGGTCAATTATGTGGTACAGGAAGCGATTGTTGTGATCAGAGTAAGAATAGACAGGTGCTCTTGTAAAACTAGTACTCAAGAATGGTTTTTTAGGATATCTTCCGCAAG
The DNA here is from genome assembly GCA_022702545.1 of Phycomyces nitens. Classification (NCBI taxonomy): domain Eukaryota; kingdom Fungi; phylum Mucoromycota; class Mucoromycetes; order Mucorales; family Phycomycetaceae; genus Phycomyces; species Phycomyces nitens. Next base: position 3,242,961 of record JAHRBC010000001.1, read on the forward strand.
TATCCTAACCAATACGAAAGTATCATTGGTACCCTGTGTGAGAACCTGGACAACTTGGATGAACCAGAAGCCAAGGCTGCAATGATTTGGATCATTGGTCAATATGCAGACAGAATTGAGAATGCGGATGTGCTACTAGATGACTTTTTATACACCTTCTTGGAAGAACCAGTAGAGGTAGATTTTAAACAGACTGAGAAGGGTGCTGATGTGAGAGATAGGTACAAATGGCATTGTTGACAGCCACCGTAAAGCTGTTTATCAAGCGACCGACTGCTGGACAGGATCTGGTTCCAAAGGTGTTGAAGTGGGCAACAGAAGAGGCCGTCAACCCAGATCTACGTGATCGAGGATATATCTATTGGCGTCTTCTTTCCACAGATCCCGCAGCAGCAAAGGTAAATAAACACACTTTAAGAACACGGCTTATATTTGTGAATTCTAGGCTATAGTGCTGTCGGACAAGCCTTCTATCTCGACAGAGAGTGATAATATGGACCCTGCCTTTTTGAATGAACTTCTCCTCCATATCTCCAGTTTGGCGTCAATATATCACAAGAGCCCAACTACTTTCATCAGTCATTACAAGCCACGGTTCTTAATACCATCCCCTGCTCTCCAACTCTCAGATACTCCCTCTACATTCAGCTTGCAACCTTTACAGCCACAGCAACCACAGCAGAATCAAATGAGATTGCAATCTGGCTCATTCAATGACCTGGGATATAATAATGTGGCAGCCAATAGGTAAATTGAACAAGAGATAGCTATCCATAGTATTATTTGGCCAAGTGTGTTGCTCACTTTGTTGTTGGATTCCTACCAGACAATCGTTTACTGGTCTCAATGGCTTCCAGACAGAAAATCCATATGCAACAGATGTGGTCAATACCTCCAATGTTGTGGCTAACCAACACGCAGGTGGCAATGGGGACCTATTACTTGATCTATAAAATGACTGAGATTGTTCAGCCATATGGAGTATGATTTGTAGCATTATATAAATTTGTAACAAGTGGTTTTGGATATATAAAAGAAAAAAGAATGAGAGAACAGAGATGGGGTGTATATCTTTTTTGTGTATGCGAGGTCAGATTATTACGGCTAGTGTGTACCTTGGCACACTAACAAATTCGCCAGTGGATTGTTGAGCTTAGTCTTGTCCTCCGGTTGGACTATCACTCAGCTGCCAACCGTGCATCTTTGTGAGATCTTCATAGTATTTTATCCGCTTCTTGTATTCAGCTTCTTTGGCACACATGCTTCGCTTATCTGACTCGAGCAGGGCATTGCTCAAGACCAGTTTTGCATTCTCTGCCTGGAGTTGGTTCACTTGGTTCTCGAGATGTTCAATCTTTAATAGTTTCTTCATTCTCGACCGCCGTGCTGCCGACGCATTCTACACCAGGTAAAGTCAGGGTAAGGAGATTCATGACCAAGAATCCAAAGTATAGAGGCATCACCTTTCTGCGTTTCAAAGTATCTTCGTCCAACATGCCATCTTCTCCAGGTTCTGGTTCAGGAAGCTTTCGAATACCGCGTGGTTTGGGTAGCGGTCTAGAGGAAACAGTCGCTGCATGTTCTTCTTGGGGATGGAGATCAACAGGAGGTGTGTCGTTTCCTCCCCAGGAGATATTGAAGCTTGTAGAATCAGGCATGGCTGGTACTGATCCAGGCACACAGGAAGCCCGGTCAAAGTCTGTCTGTGGATGTGTCTCATAAAAATTGTTTTTGGGCAATTCTGGGGGAGAAACATAGTCTTCTTGTGGTCCCTGAGGGATCGAAAACGTCTTTGTTTTGTCCCAAAGAAAGTCTTGTTCTGTTCCACTCTTGATAGTATGGGGAGACACACTTTGGGAATCGTGGCCATGGAATCCATGGGACTCATAATCGTGATCTACATCCTTTGTATAATCCAAAAGGGTTGCATTGGGCTGGATGTTTTCATGTCCCAGAGGTGGGAAAAGAGAGACATTGGTATGTGTTGAATCTGATATTTCGTCCCTGAATTCCTGTTGATCGTTCATGATAAGAGTTTAAAAGAAGGGAAAATGTATAAAAATGCTGTCGAGGCAAAGACGAAATGATTTCATGGTCGTTTCAGTGAGTCAATGTGACTTGGGTTTGGGGACTTTCTATAACTGTTGAAAATAATGGGGTTTTGTATTGATACTCTTGAGTATTTTAGGATATATTTACTATGAATAGTATTAACGTCAGAATCATATTTTATTTTATTTTATTATTATTTTTATTATTTAAAGGGTCAATTACAACCCTTTTTTGGTCTTGTAAAAAGTTGGGGCATTACAAGTGGACCTGCCAAGTGCAATTCCTGGCAAATCATAATGGCTGCAAGAATATATTCATTAAAAGGTATAGAATTGAATTGAATTCATAGTATATAGAGTCTAATGGATCAATTGAGAGTATTAATGCCAAGCGTGTGTATATATATATATATGATGGTCTTGTTTACTACATCTATTCTAATTGCAAAGAATGTTTTGCACTTTATTGTTTGTGTATATATTCAATGGTTGAAATAGGAATACTCTCCTTTGTATGCAACTATTCTCCTATGACTACAATTGATATAATTCACAAGATGTTTTATTACCCTTGACATTGGCATTCATATAGGCAATATTAAAAAAAAAAACAATAAATATCTAGCGACAGCTTATATAGTCGCAACTGTTAATTGACAATAAGATTTAATTTTAGTTTTATTATTATTGGTCTTATAATAGCCCAAATCATGGACTTATTGATGATTCATTGATGATCATAAAGACAATTCTTTGAAAAAACCCGATTCTTGGCCATACTTCTCCACTCGACTATAGTGCCATTGTAAATAAACCTATATATTAGAGTATTTCAAGCGTTTCTTTATAAAACAAAATTAAATACTCATTCAAATATCTTGTTCTTTTTATTAGCATTGTTATTATTGGCCACGATAGCTATATAGTAAGATTCGGCATCTATATACATATAAAAAGGTTTAATTTTCCATTATCCCTTTGTCAGAACTATTACATGCTTGACGATCAAGAGACCAAGACTCTCTAGAGAAAAGAAAAAAATAGCCCTCCTGTTTACCGTGGCCACTTTTTTTTTCGGGAGGTAAAATATAACTGGATTCCTGGAAATTGTAATCATGTCGCTTTCTTTTCCTTCTTTCTTTTGTTGCAAACACTCGAACAGGGACATACGGATTTAAAGACGATTATATGTGTATAGATATCTGTAGATATCTATAGATATATATATCAATAAAAATACATATATACTATGCAAAGGTTAAAAAACACCTTATTTCACTCTAAGCAAAAAGATGACAGAAATCGGGACCAATGCATTATAAAAGATGAGGACCCAGTATCTCTGACAGGATCTCCAAATGTCCCATTGATCTGCCAAGAGAACCTAACTGATGCTGAGAATGAGGTCTATACTATGTGGTGGAAACAACTCGATCCGGATTCTCTTGGTCGTCTTGATCTCAAAACCCTTTTAAAGTTCTTGGCTGGATGTAACTTGGCTTATCCAAAGCTAGGGCAGGTATAATACGGCAACAAAAAATCACTGGTAAATTAACAACATTTTGTATAAAACAATCCAGATCCTGTCCTTGTTTGCGGATTCTGGGGATTCCATATCTGAATCTCATTTCTATGCTTTACTAAGACTCGTTTCTCATTCTCAACAAGGCAGAAACATACACAAGGATCTCTGTTACATGGGTGGTAAGATTCATTAAAGACCATTCAATAGTAATACTCAACCTGCTTTCAAATCAACAGCACCAGTTGCTCAGTTATCTACTGATAGCGAACCAGCCAGCCTTGGACAGCAAACACAGAGTCCGTCGCCAGCCTTGACGAACAGAGAATACCTGTTAGGTGACCAAGAACATTGGAATAACATGTATCCCAAATCATCTTCATCTCCAAATTGTCGTGAAACCTACCAAGGGTCAGATGGCAGACCAGCTTCTGATGGCAGTTTATATTCACAAGCACAACAACAAGTCATCTACTCTCCCAATACAACATTTGATTACCATGCTTCACCTCTTTATGATGCCATGAACCCTTCACAAGACGACTTTCCGGCCACAATTCCAATGAGTGATTTAGTTGACACCCCAATCATTACTTGGACAAGTGTACCTAACAATGATAGCCAGCAACATCTTTCTTATCCCTCGTCAGCCGCGATTGTTGCCATGTCAGAAAGAAACCATCAAAGAAACCAGAGCTTGGGATTGAAGCCAATGATGAATGACATGATGGTCTGTGAGCCAGGGTCGAGTGATCCCAAGCCCTACTATTCTGTCCAAGAACCATCAGAACATGAGACTGTTGACCAAGTGAGCTTGGATACTTTGGGAAATTCCTTGTTACTGACCCAGCCATACGAACCACCGGTAAGCTATTTCTTATCTGGCTATTTCTGACCAATATTGATGCTCCTGAGCCTCTTTTTAGACCAATGATGGCTGTGATGAGGATAGTCCTTTTAAAGACCAATTAGACAATATGACCTTTGCCTTTGGAAATAACCTTTTTAACCACCAGCCAAATGTATTTAATGTTAATCCTCCGCCTGTGCCTTGCCAGTCTACCAAGCCAAAATTATTATTACACACAAAGTCTCTTTGAATTCGATCGAGACCTAATAAAACCAGCAGATCTCAAGACTATATGTATTTTTTTTATATATTGTTGAGTATCTAGAGATATTATTGGTCATGACGTAATGAATGTTGGTAGTTCTCTCAATCTATAAACGCTCTTGTTTGTTGTATGTCTATTGGTATTTGGATATAAAAGACCTCGGTTGTACGGGCAATTAAACCCCATTTTACGGAAGTCTTTCCGATTTAATATATCGATTGCCAAAATGATAATTAAAATAATAAAAATAAAAAGAAGTATGGTTTTATTAAACGGAAAGACAAGCTCCGTCTGCCCTCTCCTTTGAGCCGTCCAATGCCTAATGTCCAAGAAGTAATTGGCATTAATATGACCTATTTACTATGCTATGCGTGGGTCGCCGAAGCTGTATTTCAAATGCTTGTCACAAATAGAGTTTTAGTATGGGATTAATTGGAGACCTTGCTGCTGATTTATCTAGTCAATTAGGCCATTCACTAGAATACTTGTAGATGGATTTTTGGGTCAAGGTGTTGGCTGGTAGATGAGCAGATGATACTAATATATATATATATATAAAAGACATCCAAGACATCGTATAAGTTGTAAATTGGCTGTCCAAGTCCGCTCAAAGGTCTCATGTAGTTTGGGAAATGTTTGCTTTCAAGAATGGACATGGCAGTTGTTTATTTAGGTCACAAATGAGCAATTAACAGGAAATTTATATCATTCTTCTTGTTTGTTATCAAGATACTGTTACCTGTAGCATGTGTTTGAAAGCTAAAAAGAATATATTCATAAACATGGCCTTTATAGTTTGGCTTTTGGAATTAATGATTTATAGATAGCAGCCCTTATATATATATATATAATATATATAGTCATTTGAACTATTATTATTATTATTATTATTATTATTATTATTATTATTATTATTATTATTATTATTATTATTATTATTATTATTATTATTATTATAATGATAATAAAATATTACTTGATTTTACCCACAATTATCAGAGAATGTAATGTAATGAAATGACAGCCAGCCAGCCACAAACCCATTATAATAGACCAGTTGATAAATCAGATGAATGACTGCCTTGAGACCCAATATAACACTAGGCCCAAGACTGTCTTTTGACAAACACTTTTTAAAAGGGGGTGTATTGATCAATGGATAAAGTGCATTTACATCCTTTGCACTTTATCTGATGTCATTGATATTGAAACAGGGTAGATATTGAAACATAATGGATATTGCTAACCTAATCACGATAAGATCAATTGTTTGGAAATGAACACCTTGTAAATTAAATCAGCCAAAAAAATAATAATGTTAAAAAGAGGTGATGTAACAAAAATAATAATAATAATGGTATCCGTTTGGATCTCAATTACGATAACATATAAAAAGAAACAGGAGATATTTTAACTCTTTATTAATATTCTGTTATCAATATTCATCTCCAGACATCCGATATCCTTCCAAATCAGGAAATAAATATCCACACACTCTTTTTTCACTCTGTCTCTTTTCTCTCTCTTTTTCGCACACACCAAGCGAATTGGCTATTTGTGACAATGTTTCGTGACTGATCTCTCTATCCTTACAACCCTATAAAAAGGGCTTGACCTCCTTTCTTTTACTTTATTTGCCTTTCCTAAAACATGCATACATTTACAACCTTACCACCAGAGATCATTGCCATGATCATCTCCAACATATCCCTAAAAGATCTCGTAAGAATCGAACGAACCTCCAAGCACATCCAAGCGTTTTGTCTCTGGGAGATCCAGCGGCGAATCAGATCCGGATCATCCATCGACGCATGGGCCATCCTGGTAAGAAGATGATTATTGTCTCCAAACCAAACTAAACTAACATACCCCAGATCCATCTTGGCCAGACAAAAGCCATACCGACAAGATTCGATCCAAAGACAAAGATGGTTTATTATTCAGTACCGATGGATCCCATCGAAATACACGCCATGTTTGACCACAGACGCCAGATACCTTGCTTTGTATTCTGTAAAGAAAGCAGCCAGGGCCAGCCGATCAGCGACCATTCTAACCAAGACGATTTCAACATCACAGTCGAACAAGGAATGGTAGAAGGCAAGACGGTCGAAGTAGATGTGAAGGGAAAGCTCTGTCAGATACACGCAGCCCTGACCAGAGTGCCTACTCCATTATCATCACCTTCTATCGAAAAGACCAATCAAGAGACGATGGATGTCCAGCCGATTGCACCCTCTCCTCTGACCTACATTGTCAAAGTGACCGAAATGTGTCTGCCGTTATCGCATTTGTCTGTCCACTAAACTAAACAAAGCAAAAGTATCTAACCAACTGTAAATATCCCTTGTACATAGCCTATATATTGTAATAAGATACCTCTTTAATACTTTACAGTATAAATAAATCACATTGCAAAAGCTGTTTATTAAATATCTTTTTTTGAGTCTGTGCTCTCTGCTACAGCCAGCTCTTTTGGATCTGTTGTGTTCTCTGTTACAGCCAGCTCTTTTGGATCCAAGGTCGGTGGGTCCGTTACTGTGGTGAGCATGTAGGCAGCTGCAGACTGTGCAATGCCATATCCAATAAAACCAACATATGGAATACGGATAATAATGTACGCTATGGCCGAGAACCCAAACAGGACATCTTTGCGTCCACTGAACCATTTTTGTTTTTCAGAGTGACTCATGTTCATTCTAGCAAAATAAGGCTCCAGCAATTCTCGTGTCAGGGATCGCATGCCAATCAAGGCTCGCACCAAACGTAGTACTGCCCATCGTGGTAAGAAGAAGAAGCAGATTCCAACCGCAATACCCTGGGTATTTCCCAGAGACCGAAATGTCGCGTAGGCACCTAACAACAGTCAGGATCTCTAAGACAACCGATCCAATTCAATTTACCTGCTGCTGGGAAAACAAACTGGCCCACGACCGGTAAGAGCGACAGTAGACAGATGGCTACTCCCAAACGCAACTTCTTCCAGGTTCTAAACACATAGCTCTTCATGTTTGCCCAGTGTTCTTTACGGAACTCTCGCTTGACAACCGGGATTTTGTATGGCCTACGCTCGGGGTGAATTGTGTCGATATACTGCAAGGATTCCATAAAGAGGTCATCCAGTGGTTTGGAGTAGATGTAGCGCATAAATAAAAGAGTCAGAAAGGGCACCGAAGACACAACTTCGCGTAGAATCGTGGTTATTTTCTCATAGGCTTCATCAGTCTTTTCAGAATCATTTCCAGAGAATACCCAGAACAAGATTCGGAGGATGAAGAGGGGAATGGCAATGAGGATCTTTGTGATGCAAAAGAGGACGATTGAGACAAGGGAAAGGTAGAGGAATATCTTTAGGAACTTTTGTTTGCGTAGGTTTGGGTTCTTTATGACAATGGTAATGCCCTGAACAGCGTATTCTGCGCCATTCAAGAGGCCGGCAAAGGTCCAGCGAGCCATAAGAGTTTAGAGTGTATAATTTGATAAAGGAGTGCCAAGCCTTGACAATCCTTTTAAACTAAAAAAGCCAGGAGTTGGGATCCATAATGTGACGGTGACACACCAATGCACTGTGTGTGGCCCTACACGAGAGCCAATAATCCAAGTAGAAAATTATATAAAAATCTCTGGGCAATTAATTAACATGCATATTAAGGTGCGATCTCGAGGACTTTATTGATGAACAGTTTACAAGTATCACTATTTCTCCATCTTCTTCTCCCATTCTTCTGGTGTATAGGATTTCTTTGGTTGAAATGGATTAATAACTTGAGATGATGGGTTCTTTATTTACCTGAGAAAAGGCATGAACCTTGCTAATTTCGTCCTTGAGCTTCTCATTGACCAACTTGTGTCTAGCCAAAAGTCTCTTTTCTCTAAACAGAGGAGACACGATAACTACTTCGTACATTTGTCCGCAACCTGCAGAGAGATCTACAATTTCCTGTTTTTTTATTTTATTTTATTAAGATACATCTCAACAGAAGAAATATAATCATACGACATGTTCAGCTTCAAGGCGTTGAAGGATGGCAGTCTTGAGGGAATCTGCTGTTACTCCAGAGTGATCTGCCATTGCGATGCCTTTAAAGAGGTTCTTATTTATTTTTTACATTTTATTTTTGATATATTTCAATCTCCAGTCAATACAAATTATGAGTACAACCACAGTGCTGATTCGGTTTACTATTTCTCTGTTGCGTCACTTTGGATACTTATTCCGTCACAGCCATCCACTATATATATATATAAAAAACAGGTCAAGTGGTGTGATTAGCCCTAGCTCAAACTATCATTCTTGGTAGACAATCCTGATATATTTTATTTATAAAAATAGTCTAGTTTAACTTAATCCTTACCTCATCTCAACTCATTTTCATAAGCTGCACTAAAAGCCATTAATGCTCTAATCATTTTAAACCAATTTCTTCAAAGTCATCCAGCAACCCAATTATAAAAATCATCTTAATAATATGCTCAAAAATTGAAACAGATACGCTCGCCTAAGCCCTTGTAGACTGCTTTTCACTTTTATTAACCTGGACCTTATTGCCCAACATGCAAATCCACCCAATCATTATAAATCATTTGCCCTGACTTATTTTAATTTTTTTTTTAATTTATTTATTTATTGTCAATCTTGGGCGTACAAGCAAGTCCATATGCCATCGATTAGACTAGGCACTATTTTGGTGTAGAAAAGAGACAATGGATCCTAGACTTCTTTTCGGAAGACTTTGGTTTATTGTCCGGTTCCATTTGGATTTTCTAGATATTTGGTTAAAATACAGATCCAAAGATATACATGTTTATTGCAGTTTGAAGATCCAGGTAAACCTTTTTTTCCCACATAGTTACAATACATGGAGTCCAATTCGCTTGATTTCTTTTAGAGATTTTCCTATAATTGCCTAAATGACCTTGGGAATAAAGCTCTGGTCATATTCGGGCATTACCATGTTTTCTTTATATTCCTCAAGTCTGTTGTGTTTAATGTGATCCAAGAAAATGATTGTTGAATACCTTTAAGAAAAATTCAAATCTGGGTACACAACTTAAATTCCAGTCTATTTCCCGACATATTATTCTCCGACCACAAGCTTTTCTTATCGTTTTTGTAATCGCCGATATAAATTATAAAAAATAAGCACTCGGTATTGGCTGATTTGTGTACAAGGCCTTTAGTATTGAAATTCAACATTCCAAAATATGCGTGTAACTCGGAGTTTAGCATACGTGCACATTCCATTTTGGGCAGTACTTGACAAAAGAATCTTCTACGAGACTCTTTAATCTCATCAACAGATTACAAAGACTAAGCTGCTGTGCAATTGAATTTTTGTGGGCTAAAAGTCATTTGTGTTGCAAATATTTTTAAAAATAATTCACCAAATTATTAAAGTCATCTTATGGACACAATGACAGTCAGAGGTCAATATGAATAGGGTTACAAGAAAATGTACGATTACTATAGTGTCCTGAAATAACCGATTTATATATGGATATAATGCACCCTTTTGTCCCTACATCTTTTGCAGAAAGTGTAAAGGGGCCTGTTAAAATTGAGCTTTTTTTTTTGGTTTTGGTTTCCAAAAAGGCACAAATAATCATTATTTTCGGTAAATAGTTCAAAATTTCAATTGATCATTGCAACAGTGGTTGGTTTACGCTTACGAGTGTATTTCAAATGCTTTGGTTCTGACATATGTAGCAGACCATTTTCTCTTTTCAGGGCAGTTACTGGTATTGTTTAGTGTTTGGGATGCAGATTTGACATCATTCTCGCAGGATTCATTGTAATTACAGTCAGTGGTGGTCCAAATTGCGTACGACCATGCAATAAATTTGTTTACAAGATTTGAGGTCTTGAAGAGGGGGATAAAGTACCAAGAACGTTGAATTTTGAATGTGTGTGTGCCTTAACAAAGGTATGCCATCATTAGTTTAATACAGCCAATTTCTCTCGTTTCCCAGTCATGGTCAGAAAGGTATCCAGTCTGGCAGAGAACGCTTGTCATTTGATAGAGCGAAATAAAATGTTGTTAGTTTCCAGTGTTTGGGCCAATGACCACTTTATCTTTAATACCACAAACCTTGGCAGCATACGACAATACAAATGGTCCAGACACTAGAAAAAAATGGTAGTGATTAACAAGTTTTAAATTGTTCAGAATAAGCATTAGATGTAAGTAGTCGATAATATGACTCGATCCGAAATAGATAAAGGTATTGGTTTGTGTGTGTGTTTTTTTTTTGTAAAAGCAAAGCACTATTATGAATAGGAATGATGCCAAATCCCCACAATTTTGGTTTGTGCTATGCACATCACATCACAGCTCAGAGCGGATTATGGGTTGCCAATCGATTTGGCAGAATATCACATCTTGGAAATATAATATCCACAGAGTGATTGTTCTCTCGCCATGATTAGAGCCAGTCATTATTCGATAGAGACTTTGGATTATGGAATATACTTTTAATAAACTATACCATTATATTTTTTAAAGCGCCAGACTTTTCACAGGTGCATATTATCTATTGATATCTTGGACATTTTGAAATCAAAGCTCCCGGTCAGAATTCATTAGTTTTACAAGGCCATGGGTATTTTTGTTGAAAGACAATATTATCTCGGGAGCGGGCTAACAGTCATATGATATTGGCTATTTCCATTGAAGCCTCTAGATTTTTATTCTTATTTATCTCGCGTTTCTCTAGAAAAAATCCAATTGTTTCATGCTACTTTTATTGCTTTACAATCCCGAGTGCTTTAGTTTTGAGACCTTTTTTTTTTGAAACACTATAAGTTTAGAGCAAGGGGATTTGATGAAAATAATAATATGGCTTCAAATGATTATGTTTGTCGAGACTTGTCACTTTATCCAGCTCCAACACTGGTTATTTCACGACAGTAGTTATCGTATGTTTTCTTGTAACCCTATTCATATTTACCTCTGATTGTCATTGTGTCTATTTCAGGGCTTTAGTTTGGCACATTGCGTATTTGCAACACAAACTGTTTTCAGACTTTGCCAAGATTTACAGTCCATAATAAGTATATTGAGCAACAGGTTAGCTTTTATAATCCATATCGGTGACATTAGAGATATTTGTAGAGTCATTACATCCACCAATAAATACACATCTTTAACGTTGGATAGTAAACATTGCTGTTATTTCTATTTGGCTCTTTTGTATTATCCATGGGAATAAAACTCCTAGGCAACAGTAATCGTTCAATAGAAGACTTCCACAGACGTACCCTTCACGTGCTCTCTGACCAGAACGTGCCTACCGTCTTTATGTACTCCTGCATATGCTATCAAGATGGTTACTACATTGTTTAATATGTCTTATATAATAATTCTAGACTCATGCTCGAAATCTTTTAGTGAACAGTGAAAGAACAGTGGCGTCAATATATGCACCCAGAAGCATCAAGAATTGCTATCAGATTTAAATGTACACTCAGCAGGCGAGATTTTATTTCCAAGCACAGCTTCAATGATTTTGAAGACGCGACCCGATATTTAAACGGCGATACGCTCAAAAGACCCTGCGACCTTTGGGCTCCCAAGATCATAGAATGTCATAATCGATTTGCTGAGCATTTCTATACATTCCTTCTGTGCACCCAAGGACCCCTCCACTATTAATAAACAAATAGTAATTCATACGTCTTGGAAGCCGTGTAACGTTTGGATATAGAAAAGGGTGAATTATAATATTCTCTCTTTATTTAATATATACTAGAAATAATAATAATAATAATAATAATAAGATATGCTATACAATATACAGTGACCAAGCAATAACAATCATTTAAAGGTGATCAGAAACAAAATAGAAATATGACCTATGTGTATGTGTGTATGTAGATGGTGGGTTCCTATGCACCCTGAAGACGAGGGTCTTTGTTGTAGTCTTGATACGATGGAGGTGGTACAGCTACACTGGTACTTTCTGGTTTGTAAGCAGGAGGTGTTGCAGACGAACTGGGGATAGCTGTACGATGAGAGTCAGGATATGGCTGGCCATAGTATGGGTTGGGTTGGTCATTGATATTAATTGTGGTGTGGTCTGGAGGAGTATAGATAGGCGCAGGGTACTGTTGGTAAGCAGGAGCAGCTACTCTTTGAGTAGAGGCTGTATCAAGAAGTATATGAAAAAAAAGGTTAAAAAAGAAAAAGAAAAAGTAGTTTATGGTTATTTTCTGCCTTTTTTTTTTTATTACCTGCCATACGTGCTCTGGCCGCATTTCTATTTCTCTTTATGAATATGAAGATGGAGAAGACGAGTATGATGACACATATAATCCACAGTGCGTTGTAGTAATACATGGCCATATATAAGTAAAGAAGAAGAAAAAAGTAAGATTAAGTAGTGGTAAAGAAAAAGACGTGCTGTATTTTTATCGATTTTTGGTCTTTTACACCTCAAGGCATGTGATGACTGGCATTCAAACCCCATTTCAGAACGCCGTTTAAGAATAAGTGTATATATTTTTATATTACGAGAATTTACAAATATAAATAATATAGATTAAATCCCTATCATCTACACACATGAAAATAATGGCCAGAAATCAATTAGTATAGACTTATCAGAATTTTTAATACAACGATTATCCAATAGAGCACTAAAAAAGAGGCATTGCCTGACTCTAATCAACAGATAGTGAATCTTTAAAGACCATCATTTGGCTTAACCTTTTGGTGGCTTATTTTATGTGTGACTTGTTCTCCTTGTTCCTTTACTCCAAAAAAAGCTCAATCTTATACTCTCTCATTTATTATACATACGATCATGTCACCTGTGGCCTCTAGAAAACAATTAAGAAAGAGCAAGAAGGCTGCCAAGGTCGCTGCTCCAGTCGAAGAAGTAGTCGAGCCTGTTATTGAAGAAGTCGAAGAGGAAGAAATCGACGAAGAGGAAGACGAACTTAGTGAAGGAGACGAAGAAGAGTTTGACGAAGACGAGCAAGTCACTGTCAAGGAACAGCGACCTCTTTACAATGACGAGGTATATTGGGTGTAAATATGCATGTAGATATACATGTATACAGCTCATTTACCGGCCGAATGACTCAATTTTGTTTTTATTTTATTTTTTTTACATCAACCAACCAAACAAAAAAGGCTGCCTTGACCAGACTTGCTAATGATCTTAAGCTCAAGGATCTGCCTTGGATCGAGACCATGGTAGTGACTTCCTCCGAGCCTACTGTTGTTGCAGATGCTGAAGACGAAATGGCAAGAGAGCTTGCATTCTATCAGCAGGCCCTGGAAGCAGCAAACATTGCTAGAGACCTGGTACACGAGGCTGGAGATGCATTCACACGTCCTGATGATTACTTTGCAGAGATGTTGAAGAGTGACGAGCACATGGCCAAGGTAAGATCAAGATCAAGAACAAGAACAAGAGCAGAGTGGTAGGAATGAAAAGGTAGCTCATACATATCTGTTTTATGACCATAGGTCCGACAGAGATTGTTGGATGAGACCGCTCGTCTCAAGGCTTCAGAGGATGCTAAGCGCCAGCGTAACCTCAAGAAGTTTGGTAAAAAGGTTCAGGTCGAGAAGCAATTGGAGAGACAGAAGCAAAAGACAGACATGCTTGATAAGATCAAGCTTCTTAAGCGCAGTAAGTAATCATTGTGAATATATAATCTTGGGCCTAGGATATTGATCTTTATGTTTCTGTGCAGAGCGTAAGGATGGTGCTGGAGGTGATCTCACATTGGACAATGACTTTGATATCGCACTTGAAAACACAAATGACAAGAAGCGTGCAAAGACAGATGGTTCTCAAAAGGGTTCCAAGAATGAAGGTCCCCAAAAGGGTGCCAAGCGTACTCACAAGGACACAAAATACGGCATGGGTGGCAAGAAGAGACACGCAAAGTCCAACACTGCAGAGTCATCCGGTGCATTGGGTGGCTTCAACAAGATGAAGGGCAAGCCCATCTACAAGGCCAAGGGCAAGACTGTCGGAAAGGCCAAGCGATAAATCACACTCTCAATCATATACAACACATTCAAGCCTTTCCCCTTTAAAAAAAAAGAAAACACAAAAACAGGACAGATCCAATAATAAAGATGATCAGCATTCAATATCCATTCTATTACTCTTTTGATCATTCACTCCATCTGGAAGATGTATTTGAAAGAACTTTTTTTTTGTTTAATTTTCCTTTTTCGTTAAAGAAGTTGATTTGAATGACCGATATCTATATTTGAAATAAGAATGCTAAACTGTCTAGTGCTAATAACATGCGAATAAATCCCATCCTCTTACATGTTACAAGTGGACGAAAAGGTATGGAAACTCTGTCTATACTATGCCAACGAAATAAATCATTGTATTCTATTGGTGGAGACTAAAGACGGAGATCAAATAAAGCTGCTGAGAATGATTTGCATTAATTCAATCATGGTCTTTAGAAGCCCAACTTTTTTTATGGCAGTGAGTCGGGATTTGAAATACACGTGATGGACTAAACAAACTGTTGGTACAATTTGAGTACTCTATTTTTTTTGTTGAAAACCTATTTGAAAAAGAATAGGAAAAAAAATAATTAAAAAAATAAAAAAAGTAAATTTGCTGCAATGGGTATTTTAGAAAAGATCCAGGACATTGAGAATGAGATCAAGCGTACCCAAAAGAACAAGGGTAGGCGATGAGCACCAAGAAGTTGGAGTTATATCTATATATCTATACACATATGTATACACACGTATATTGTTTCTTAAACGTTCTATCTTTCAATCCAGCCACCGAGTACCATCTTGGTCTCTTGAAGGCAAAGCTGGCCAAGTACCGTGTCCAGCTACTCGAGGGTTCCAAGACAAAGTCGGAAAAGGTGGGTAATTTACTTTTTTGCAAACCTAGGATTCAATCCCTAAATTCCACCCGAACCGTACCTCTTGATCTTATTAGGGCGAAGGTTTCGATGTAATGAAATCAGGCGATGCTCGTGTGGTCATGATTGGTTTCCCATCCGTTGGTAAGTCAACATTGCTAAACAAGTTGACAACTACCGAATCTATCGCGGCTGCCTACGAGTTCACAACCTTGACATGTGTTCCCGGTAAATTTACCTATAATGGTGCCAATATCCAGTTGCTCGATTTGCCTGGTATTATTGAGGGTGCTTCCCAGGGCAAGGGTCGTGGTAGACAGGTTATTGCTGTGGCCAGAACTGCTGATGTGGTTTTGATGATGCTCGATGCTACCAAATCCTCCCAACAGAGGCAAGTTCAATAGGTGGATTTATACGCGTGTGTATAGTTACTGATTTATAAAAACAGAGAATTGTTGGAGGCTGAATTGGAAGCAGTTGGCATCCGTCTCAACCAAAGATTCCCCAATGTGTCCTTCAAGATCAAAAAGGCGGGTGGTATCAGTTTCAACGCAACTCTCAAGCTGCATTACATTGACCAAAAGATGGTTCACAACATTCTCCACGATTACAGTGAGTAAAAAGACGGTTATTTGGATATAAGATGACTCACAGGCCAAATCTGCCATGTAGAAATCTTTAATGCCGATGTGGTAATCCGTGAAGACATTAATGTCGAGCAGTTTATTGATGTTGTCTTGGGTAACAGGCGTTATATTGATTGTATCTACGTAAGTCTAATATTCTTTTACAAGTGAGTGAAAGTAACCAATTAATTATTGGGCTACTAGTGCTATAACAAGATTGATCAAATCACAATGGAAGAAGTCGACCGTCTGGCCCATGAGCCTGATACTGTCGTTGTATCTTGCGAACAGGATCTGAATATGGATTACTTGGTCGAGCGTATCTGGAAGAAATTGAACTTGATGCGTGTCTATACAAAGAAGAGAGGAGATCTTCCTGACTTTGAGGATGGTTTGATTGTCAGAAGTGGAGCAACTATTGAGCATGTGTGTCATGCTGTCCACAGAAGTCTTGCAGAGAGTTTCAGATATGCCTTGGTTTGGGTAATATATTTTGGTGTTATTTATTATTCGATCCGGATTGAAATCTAATGCTTATTTGTAGGGTACATCTACCAAGCACAACCCACAGCGTGTGGGTATCAGCCATCAAGTGCACGATGAAGATGTTGTCCAGGTGGTGAAGAAATAAATAATTAAATAAATATTAATGAAGGGCAAGTTATGGATAACACTATTTTCTATTTGTAAATCAAGCAAAGCATATCAAAACATCTAATAAAGAAAAAGAAACCAATTTTCTGTCGTGTTTGATTAAACTCGTGTTTGAAGAGGATCATATATGTATATAAAAAGAATAATTGGTATCAAAGGCCATGGGTGGCAGGTTCGGTTTCAATAACTACTTCTTGGTGCTGCTTGATTGCTAGTTTGACAGGTATATTTTCATTGAACTGCCCGAGTCCTTTGAGAAGGTTGTGTTCCTCTTCAGGATGAGAAGAGACTAAGAAAAAGAAAAAAGGTGTGAGATAGAGTAAAGATCCAAACCATACCAATATTTACCCCAGAAAATGATTGCTGCAACAATCGAAAGATCCTAAAATATGAAAGGATGATTAGCGAAAAGAGTGAAAAGTGTATGATTCTTACAGCTGTGGAAATAGACATGGCCACTAATCCGCGTTCTCGGCCATTCAGACCAACCATTACAGCATAATTGGCACAGGATGCCACAAAGGAAGCAAGAGCTCCAACAAAGTTTCGTTTTGCTTCGATATAGATAATGTTTGACATGGAGGTTGTTTGTTGCTTGTGGTTGGGATAGATAAAGAACTTGGCAAAGATGGATACGAAGTAAAGATTGATAAAGGCTTCATAGGCAACACAGGTAACCGAGGCAGGCATTTCGTACCCAATGGTGCAGGCAAATGGAAACTGTTCGCTAACATCGACAACACGGTAAATTACCATGAGTACAACCATGACCACATGTGGCAAAAGAAGTCCAAGGCTGATGATGTACAGAGCAGATCTAAAGCGAGGAGTTTTTGATACTGATAAAATATAGATCTGATTTTAAAAGGGTAATTAGGACTTCGTTTGTCTTTAGAACTTGAAGAATTTTCTTACTTTTTCAATAAAGTACAAATATACGGCTATCTTTCCAGCTGTGTAGATAAAGGTACAATGAAGAATACTGAGAAGGCAGGCTACGTAGTTTCGGTTGTTTGTGCTGGTGAGCATGCAGGCAATCAAATCAAATCCGACACATATGCCAATGACAGCTAGGACAAGCTTTTGAGAATACAGGATTTTTCCATCGATAGAAGCACATTTGAGACCAAACAGAGTCGATAGGACAGTAATCGACAGTACGCTGATGACTTCGGCTACGATTTCAGAATTGTCAGGGAAATACATGTTGTAAAGAGGTGTGTAGATGTCGATGAATAAAAGTTGGATTATAATGGCATATCGCCCTCTTTATGGCGAAGCAAGAGGAGGTTTACTAGAAAATAAACAAGAAGAGAAAGAAGAGAAAGAGAAAAGAAGAGCAAAAAAAAGAAAATATAAAGGATTGGGGAATCCTATAAACTCGGTTCACCGATCACATACTTCAATCTACGATAGTTAAATTGTACCCCGAAGCACACTGGCACGATTTGATATTTGATTTGACTTGTAACATACCCATAAACCATCTCAAAAGCCATTCTTTTTGGTTACATATGGAGCCTATGCCTCGGTTTATTTACCAGGGTGGCCGACAATTATCAAATAAAACAGGCTGAATCAAGCACTGTATTCAATAGTCTGCGCCACTTCAAAATATGATTTGCATCCAGTAAAGCACTATATTTTTGTTGTTGTACTAAAGATTAAACTAGGTATTGATTTAAATCTATTTCAATAAGTTCTCCGGACACCAATGAGCTTTCTATACACAGCCAAAGATTAAACCTTGGGGAAAAACGGCAAGAAGAAGAAGGATGAGAAAAAGCTCTTTGAGAAAGCAGCTTGTGGATTTTTCAGAAAAGTAAAAGAAAATCCTCTGTTTCATTACAAGAGAGCTTTTCAAGTCGCGATGAAAAATACAACATCGAGGCGTGTAGAATATCCAAAAACATCGATCAATCAAAGGAGTCTTTATAATTTATTATAATACATCCTATTCAACATAAACATTCTCTACAGACCATAAGAATAAAGCCGGTCTTTGTCAGATATTATATAAATGTGTACAATAGAAACACCCAAAGTCGTACGATTTAGAAAATATCCTTTTGTGTTTTTCCAGTATTAATATTAATAACAATATTTGTATTCTTGTCATTCTAGTCATTACATTGGCGTGAATGAGGCCTGTAAACGCGGCCCCTGAATGTTTATATACCTGTATAACTGTGAAAGCAACCTTTGAGACCATCTATCAACTTGCAAGATATGCTTAGTAGGTACTAAATTAGACAAATACAGGACTTGATAATTATTGGAGAGGATAGGACATAAGCTCAATAAAGCAATACTCTAAACGACCCAAAAAAAAAACTTGATGACCAAAGCCAATTAATACCACTTTAAACTGATATCTCCACAAGAGAAAATAAGCTGCTTTCAAAAACAAAGGGTACTCAGTCGAAGCCAATTTCACTACTGAAAAGTAATTAGGTTAAAAATGATTTGCAAGCACAAAAACAATTCAAAAATAGTATCCTTAAAATACCATTTCCTAAAAAACTATAAAAAGAAGAGAAGAGTGGATTCGGTCAAAGTCTAATAATCGACAAGAAGATATTGCAAAATACAAAACTAGTAAATGTATTCACTGATGCTATCAGAATATACTTGTATTATACAACAATAATCATAATAAGAGATACACTATAATCGGTCCAATCGAGGGACAATATCATTACTGGCAGATGCACTGGAGGGGTAAAATATTTACTCGATACACGTGTGTTTATGGCTATTGTGGAATAGAGAGAGTCTAATGGTATGTGGATACCGTTTGGAAGTGATAGGGTGTCTGGAAGTACAGTTGAAAATTCTTAAAAATTTTGCTTGAAAAGTTTTTTTAGATAGGCCAGCTTTATAGATTGGAATAGCAATCGGTTTCTCTGAATGCTAGGTAGCAGATATCTTTTGGTAATGTTAACAAGAGTACCAATACACTAGAAAATAAACCTATAATTTTGGGTAACCTTGCTTGATCTACCAATAGCTTTATACCTAAAAAGAGCCACAAAACATTTAATGGAAACCCCGAGTCTTCACTTGGGTTTGTAGTGCTTCATAAACATTCCTCGTCTTGTGAGCTTATTTATTTCATATAATAAGCGAAAAAGTGGTATAAGATGACTTGTTTGGGCCAGACCATTTTCGACTTGCCAAATAGGTAAATAAAAATATTATATGAATATCAGATCCAGATCATCATGTTTACACAAACCCACACTTAACTACCACGTTTTCTTTCCCTGAAGTTTGGAAAGCTTATATTTGTAACTCATGGTTGTATTTACTGATCAAGAAGCCTTAAATGACTAAAAACGGAATAAACCACAAATTAAGTATCCATAAAGCCGGTATAACAACAATAATGCTGCCCAATAATCTATTTTGTAAAACTATATATTGGCGCCTGGAGCACTAGAATCTTAAAGAAGATAAAAAAACAAGCAATATATTACATTTTTCAAAAATTAGTAGGAACTTTTAGGAAAATTAATAATCGTTTATGTTTATATTTCACTGCAAGTTTTTGAAGTGATAGACACTTTCCAAATAACCCCAGTGAGTGTCTGCTCCAATCCTGACAATCTTTCCCAGTTATTTTGGAACAGGCGCCCATTATTCTAGACGGGAGAGTCTCACCAATTCCGAACAGCTCTCTCCTAACATCATGTTTTACCTTCCAGAGCGTCTCGATTGGATTGAGAAACGACAAGTATGGCAAAATATATGAGCATTTGTATTCTCTGCTTTCAACTAAACTTCTTGTTGTAGTAGGGTTATATATAGTAGCATTGCCTATTACCAAGAAGAAACATTCTATGTTGGTTCTATCAATAAAATACATTACATTTTTCGGATAACCTAGGTAGTATTATGTTGTTATTCCAACTTTTGCAGTCTCTGTAACGGTGTTATTGCCTAATCTTCTCTTTTTGGCTCCAGAATCCATTACAGACTTTATCAAAGAGATATAAACCACAGCACTTGAAATGCCACCAATTATGGTAACAATAGTATATCAAGATACAGGAATAATTGTCTTTGCAATCGTTTCCTTCTTAGACTAATTGCAAGTGCGTGTCATCTAGAAGTTAAGTCCTGTTTCGTCCAAGAAGATGCATTTATTCTCAAAATCCATCTCTTTATCGGCTAGTCATTGAAGAATAACGTCTCTTCTTTTATTCAGAGTTTCCTCAGAATCTCTTACGGTTGGGATTCACTCTATTTTCTTCATAGACAACACACAATGGGCTCTAAAATGTCTGTAAAATGCAAGATTGGTAGTTGAAGTCTCTCGAAACTACTCAAGCAACAATCCAGACATTCAAGATATAGTAATTGTTGAGTATATGCCGGCAAGATCAATAAAAAAGTAAGTATGCTTTCGGGACAGTTCAGAAACAGTGCAGATCTTGTGTCGACTTTTTTGCACTTGGGGAACCTCTCTGGCCTTTTTTTATACTGACCTAAAGCGATAGTCTGCCTTTTTAACTGAAAAAGGCAGAGTTGATTGATATGATATTGAGTGTACATATTGTTCTTTCGAGAGTCTATATTCCAATTAACCCTTCCAAATAGCTTTGCTTCCTCCTTCTTATCGTCATCTTTTTCACTTTTTGAGCTACATTCCTCTTTTTAATTCTCGATCCCTTTATTCAACTCCACCATCATTTAGCTCAATAGCTAATGAAAAGACATCATACTCTCATTTCTTATCATCGACATCACACAAATAATAGTTTAAAGTGTGGCCTTACTCCCTTTGTCGCAAAGATGGAGTTTACCCATAGTATAACCAGTGTTCATTTTTCACGATCAGTTGTGAGAAAAAGACTTTTAATTTTCTCCGAGTTTTTCTACTAATTGCTGAAAAATACAATATGTGCACATGATGCAACAGTTTTTGTCAGTTCTTTCCATCAACCAGATCTTTTTCTTATGGACATCTAATGCCAACAGTTATAAATCTTGTAAATACGTTCCCAAAGGATAGACAGCGAGTAATAAAGCAGATATCTGTTGTTTATATTTTGATAGAGCATTTTTAGGTGTTTTTTTAATGGGTTGGAAGTGACAATGTGTGCTTAACATAGTATTAGGCATATCAATATGTATTCAAAACATAGAAGATCCTACAGAGATACAAATTAAATCTCGCCATAAGTCTTGTGATTTACATTTTTACCTCTCTTAAACCTATTTGTTGTAAAGTCTGTGACTGAGCCAGTATATGCATATATTCAAGAAATAAAAGCGTGGGTCAAAGGGATTATACCATATATTTCGTCTTCCCTTTGTCCAGTCCATTTTATTCAATTCTTATTCAATATCTGTCAATGTTTGAAAATTAGTATTCTAATTTCAATTTATACAATCTGTAAAATAATTAGTATTTTTGGTTGTCTAACCTTTTGTCATTAAGGGCAGACTCATGCCACTAACTATAGTGATTAAAACTGTACAAAATAAAGAGTCAGTACCACATTTTTTGTAATGTTTTTCTCATTGAAAGCATACCATGTCTCAACAGAACAATAGTAGAATCACTGATAAATGAAAGGGGTTTTTGCGATATATATATTTTTATCGGTGAAACTCATATAAATGGATCGCTTCTAGTTATTTCAGAGAAGATTAGCATGCCTATAAAATCAAAGGGTGGAGAGATACTATAGAGGTTGGTCTTGGTCGTTAAAGAGAAATCCCAACTGGGATATTTAATTAATGGTGAATAACCACAGTTAGTCGAAAGACATTCAGTAAAGATGAACACAAGAACTGTTCTGTTAAAATAAAGATAAAAAGCTCAAAGAAATCAAATAAAAAAAGTATAGCTAGACGTTGTTGAACTTCTTTGTTCAATTACATTAATAAACTGGATATCGTATTAAAATGATATGGATAAAGTCAATGTATTTTTCAAATTGCATGAAATCTTGATAAAAATATACATCTTTCTAGCTGATATAAACCACAAATAATGAATTACATGTGTATATTTGTGTCTAGAGGTTCTATTAGTGTTCATACGGCTCACAATATCTGATAACTTTTCGAATATACTTTGGCAGTAGCAACTAATCTGTTTCCTCCACTTGTTTTTATATATACTCCAACTACAACTCTAACCCAGAATCAAACTCCTCATTCCTTGCAATTTTACCATTATATGTCATCTCTTTAGCTTTTATACAGGTGTGCTGCACACAAAAGTATTTTCAATCTTGCATACCATAGATCGGGTCTAGCCATTACAGATCACCATGTTCAATTGGGGATTACAACGCCAAGACCTCTGTAAACCTTTACGAGATTCCTGGTATTCTCTTTGAAAACTTCATTTCTTTTGATTAGTACAGCCATTAATACTTTAATTGCATTCTTAATGGTATCTAATGTTGCGATTAGCTCATTGAGCAAGATGAGCCTTTAAACTCTGAGATTATTATATTTCAAAAGAAAAGATCTTTCTTTGCATACTCCAAGTAAGAATGGCGTCAGTTTTCTTGCCTTTCTGTATAGTGCTGGTTTCTGTAGTATATTGCGCATAGTTTTTTATCGTAATCTTGGCTTTCAGGTAATCTTCAAGGTTGATCTTGCTTTAAATGACCACGATGATTTCTGCGGAATGTAGAAACAATTAAACATGGAGAAAAGAGAATAAACTAAATGTAATTTTGTTCGGAATAGTCTAGTAAGAAAATTGTGTTGAATTAATCAAGGTCAAAGTATAATGGCTTTGCATGTAAGAGTATTACGCTCACTTATTCGATCTATCCAAGCTAATTTTGGTATCGGACATTTAAAACCGCTATTAAGAATGGGATTTCTTGTCTGATGAAATATTAAGGTTTCGGACGGAATTACGATGAAATAATCGATGTCTCTGCTATTTTGACAGCAAAGTCAAATAAATCATAGTATACTATTACTATTTGTTTTTGATCAATTGGATAATACAGCCAATCATATTTTGTAATATATTTAAAAAATGGTTAAAATAGACAAATAAAAGTGGGAATTCTTGTCTGATGAAATATTAAGGTTTCAGATGGAATTACGATGAAATAATCAATGTCTCTGCTATTTTGGCAGTAAAGTCAAATAAATCAAGGTATACTATTACTATTTGTTTTTGACTTTTTGGATGGTACGACTAATGACATACTGAAACAAAGCGAAAAAGGGGTAATAAAAAAACAAAAATTGCTCATATTTTCTCTTCATTTATTAACATATATGGGCAAAATGAACACCTTTTTTTGTTTTTTTATTCATTTTTTATTACCCATTTTTCGCTTTGTTTCAGTATGTCATTAGTCGTACCATCCAACTGATCAAAAACAAATAGTAATAGTATACTATGATTTATTTGATATTACTGTCAAAATAGCAGAGATATTGATTATTTCATCGTAATTCCATCTGAAACCTTAATATTTCATCAGACAAGAATTCCCACTTTTATTTGTCTATTTTAACCATTTTTTAAATATATTACAAAATATGATTGGCTGTATTATCCAATTGATCAAAAACAAATAGTAATAGTATACTATGATTTATTTGACTTTGCTGTCAAAATAGCAGAGACATCGATTATTTCATCGTAATTCCGTCCGAAACCTTAATATTTCATCAGACAAGAAATCCCATTCTTAATAGCGGTTTTAAATGTCCGATACCAAAATTAGCTTGGATAGATCGAATAAGTGAGCGTAATACTCTTACATGCAAAGCCATTATACTTTGACCTTGATTAATTCAACACAATTTTCTTACTAGACTATTCCGAACAAAATTACATTTAGTTTATTCTCTTTTCTCCATGTTTAATTGTTTCTACATTCCGCAGAAATCATCGTGGTCATTTAAAGCAAGATCAACCTTGAAGATTACCTGAAAGCCAAGAATACTAGGTATTCCATATTCTTGGATGTTGTTGATAAGTAAGCACTGAACTTGCAAGTACAAAAATGTCTTTTTTCCCTGCTAACAAGCAAACATTTTGTTCCATACATTGCAAAGAATAATCCAAGTCATCTCAGTATTAAAAGTTTACAACTGTAATTTTATGTATTAATTTAATGTCTGATGGATAAACTTAATAAATACCCTCACATAATGAGCGTGACTGGTACTTTCTTTGCAGCCAAAGCATACACCTATTGAAAATAGAACACAAGCCCTAGCAATCTTCATTTACCATGTCTCATCAGATAAATGTTCTGTTCGTTTGCCTCGGTAGGATAAGGACTATACATTACCATTATCCAGATTACCCCTTGATATTGAAGAATTAATGGAAATAACAACTTGTAACAATATGGCTCACTTTTGGGATTTCTTATTCTGCAAACAGGTAATATTTGCCGTTCCCCAATGGCAGAGGCCGTGTTTGCCGAGACAGTCAACCAAAGGCAGTTGAGCGAGCATTTTGGCAAAATCGACTCTGCTGGTACTGCAGGTTATCATGTATGTATTAAGATAACCAATTGTTTCAATTTATGTTGATTAGTATCATTATTAGGTGGGAAGCTCTCCAGACAAACGTAGTGCGGCTACCTGCAGAAAACACGGTGTCCCTGTCAACAGTCAGGCCAGAAAGGTACTTGTACTTATTTGCCAATCCCAACTCATATCACACAATAGGTTAACAAGGGCGATTTTGAGAAATTCGACTATATTCTCTGTATGGACGAATCGAATCTTGAGGACCTCCAGGTACAGACTAGATTAGCTCTAATAATCATTTTTGCTAATATCTAATGGCCACTATTTGTATAAGCACGCTGCTCCCAAGGGATCAAAGGCCGTAATCAAGCTTTTTGGTGAATTTGATCCCAAGGGAGAGCTTATTATCCAGGACCCTTATTATGGAGGATCCGAAGGTTTTGAACACAACTTTAAGCAGGTCACTAGAGCAAGCGAAGGCTTCCTCAAATCACTCAAATTGATCTAAGACAGACTTCCTATTGAACCCCATTGTTTTGGATAGAAAAATAATGATGGTGTGAATTTCTTTAGTAGTGAGGATGATGTATAGATTCTTAACGCTTGACCCTAAATTATGATCATAATAAAAGTGAGTATTTTAATGTTCAACCAATTCAAATAAAACGTACCAGGTATATCTTGCGCGAGCCTTTCTCTGACCTTCCTTCTTACGCTCAACAACTCTTGGATCACGGGTAATGCAGCCAGCTAATTTATAGATTTTAAATATCCAAATTCTCGACCATATCATATATATATATATATATATATATTTACCTTCACGCAACAATGGCTTCCATTCCATGTTGTGAGTCAAAAGTGCCTTTCCAACACCAAGCTTAATAGCCTGTGCCTGACCGGTAGTTCCACCACCATTGACAGATACCCAGACATTGAATTTATCGGAGTTTTCGGTAACCTTCAAGGGAAGAGTAACTTCATCACGATCGACAGGACGCTTAAAGTATGTCTCCAGAGATTCGCCGTTGACCAACACCTTGCCCTCACCCTCTACAACCCAGCATCGTGCGCTAGACTCCTTTCTTCTACCAGCAGCATATGCACGGCCAAGATCATCAAGAGTCTTGGGCTTGGCAGTTTGCTGCTGTGTGGCATCGAAACGAGAATATTGCTGCAGAACAAGCTCTACCGCAGAAGGAAGAGGAGCAGGCAAAGATGCAAGTTGGTTCAATTGGCCAACAATCTTACGCCACTGCGATGTCTTTAAAGGAATACCAAGCATCTCTGACATTTTTTCACGGAGTTTCCATGCGCGTGCAGCTGGCTCTTCCAAATCTTCAATGACTTCAATAGTCACGCCATTCTTGGGTGTAGCAAGGTCTGAAGGAAGGCTGGCGTTTTCGACAACAACCTGTACCTTGGGAGCATCGCTCTTCCAATCGGCATACTTTTTGTGGAGAAGGTCGAGTTCGATAAGGAGGTCGTTGTACTTGAAGTTGCCAGTGAAGTATGACAGCGAGGTAGGCTTTTCGCGGTAGGCCAGGATGTCATCGGTAGTGCTGGTGTTGGCCTGAAGAGTGCTAGCACGCATTTGGCTCTGGACAGCCCATCGAGTTACAGTCGAACGAGCAGGGTTGAGAGCCATAAGGCCTCTACGCACCAAAACTGAGGTTGCCATGATGCCAATGTCAAGTTGGTTTCGTTATTGTTTTGAGAACCTAAACCCCCTCTCCGGGCGAGTGACAAGCCCTGCCGCAAAAAAGCAGCTTTCCTGTCTACAAAGCAAGTCACACGGAAAATTTCGGTGGCTGTGCCTTGGTTGCTCCTATCCATCTATGCAACCTACTATCATTTTTGCTTCGTTATTTTCATGCGTCCCAAGACACAGCAAGCGTACAAGCGTACACTTCATACATATCATGTAGGATTTGGATTGCGTGAACCCTATCAGATCCTAGGTACAGACAATCACTTAAAGGTCTGCTCTTTTATATAACCTATTTTGTATCCTCAGTCGATGGTGATTTCTGTAAAGAAGCACTGGCACACAAGATCTATATTAAAGATGTCATGCCTGAAGTCATGCAGGCACCTACAAAACTGAGTAAGCCCAAATCAGCGTACATTCAAGCCTTTTTTTTTTCTTTTGTTAATTATGACTCCTTTTTTTTTCAAGTGGCAACTGAATGTACTATTAATGAATTGCAAAGCAAGGGACGTGATTTCACAAATGCAATGATTGTTGCAAAACGATTCGAGCATCGTAAATGTGCTCACAAGACACCTGTGACAAGTGCAGCTTGCATTTCAGAGATCATTGGCCCCACCAACCAACACCATTACTGTGTTGCATCTCAGGATAAAAAACTTCGGGCTCATTTGCGTAGTGTTCCTGGTGTTCCTTTACTACATATAAAAAAGAACTTGGTCATACTCGAACCAATGTCAAATGAGAGTAAGGAAGCTCTGAAACAGGTAAGGTTGGACAGGCTATCGATATTTAGAAAGGAACGATTTATTGATGTCAAGAATGGTAGCACGAAATCGAAAAGACATTGCCAAGGGGTAAAGAGGCTAGTTTACTCAAGGGTATTGGTCGTGCTATTGGAGTTACCAAGCCTGAAGATCCCAAGGAGAAGAAAAAGGGGCTGAAGAAAAAGGGACCAAACCCATTGAGTGTAAAGAAGAAGAAAAAGACCAATGAAACAGGAGAAAAGAGCAAACCAGCACAAAAGAGAAAGCGCGAAGAGGAAAAGACGGTTTCAGTACCACCTAGCCCTGCAGCCACTGTGGCTACTGAGGAAGGGGCTGCTGGGGGAGAAAAGAAGCGTCGCCGTAGAAGTAAGAAAAAGACTGGACAAAAAGAGACTTTGACGAATGAGACGACTACGGCAAACAGTTTGACTGAATAATAAACCCATTTGTAAAAAGGTAATATATATATCTTTCAATGGCATCTTTATTTTATTTTATTTTTGGATTTCTGTGGTGGTTCTTCTTTGGCTATACATACACATACACATTTTGCTATATATACGAAAAAAAACGATACTTTCTATAAGAACTATTTAGAATACATTTAAAATCTATTCTAAAACCCATCTAGCGATGCTTGGGGCTAACACGTGAAAAGGCAAACACTCCGAGAATAACAATGCCTAGAAAAGCAATGGATGCGGGCAGGATGAGTTCTTGAGGGAACCCTGTGCTCGACTCATACTCCTCTGGTTCCTCGCTTTCGTTGCGTCGAGAACTCTTTCTCTTTGAAGAACGTTTGCGGGTCGAACGAGAGGTCATTGAGGAAGTATCGTCGTCTTCTTGGCGCATTGTTCTGGAAGACACATCAGAAGGAGGCGAAAGTGAAATGACTGGTGCTGGAGGCTCTACTGTCTGCTGTGGGACTGCTACAGGGGCAGGAAAAGTTGCCATGACAGGCGTTGGAGGTGCTGTTTCAACAACGGTGACACTGGAATCATGGGCAAACAGTTTTACACGGTCCTGGCCTAGTTTGCGTGCTAGCCGGACAGCGTCCTGGACATCAGCATCTGAAGTAATCAGGACCTCATCATCCTCGTCATCCAGATATGAGATACTGAGCCATTCACCTTCTGTGTCAGAGGTAACATGCTCGCTCAGGACCTTTTGGCGGACAAGCTCCAGTAATTGAGAATGGTTAGGGGTAGAAGCAATGCGGTGTGTTTTGCCACCCTTGGTCGTGAATTTAAAGGCAAAGGAGCCATCGCCTCCATTGCCAGATGTTTTGGTAGGGCGTGTGTTGTGGGATGAGTTTGCAGACCGGTTGTCTTCGTTGTGAGCAACCATGCTGGCAGACTCGTTGGGTGATATTTCAGGGAAGCCGTGCAGTTGAGAGAACGAGATGGAGGGTTCGGGAGAGATGGCGTCCATTGTATGGTGGGTTGTGAGCATATGATGGGAGGTTGGATCCGAGAGCTGAGACTCGTTTTCAGCATGTTCAGTGGCACCAAAGCTGTCCCAGAAACGAGACCACATGGGACCTTTACTATTCATATTAGTATGATTGCTTCTAGCAGTGTTTTATGTTTTATTATTACCTTCGCCATCAGCACCTTGGATGCTGTTGATCTAATGGATCTGAATAAGTATAGAGCACCTTTAGAGATTCCCAATTTACCTGTTCCAAGGTTGCATAGGTCAACTTGAGGACATCCACGATGCCTACCACACGACCATCCTCCAATACAGGAAGATTGAGGTAATGGCCATCTATATTTATACCCGCACAATAATCCCGTGTCAGTCCTTGTCGATAGAAAACACTCCTTACTAACCATGCATCTGTCTGAGGGCGTCGATGATAGACATATGGGGAGAGGCTGTGTCAGGGTGTGGGGTCATGACACGTACCACAGAGCAGTTTTCTGGGTTCAGGCCAGCTGCGATTACTCGCAAAACCACATCCTTGCTAATAAATAAAACAAAGTAAATTGTCTGTCTGGAGAGTGCAAGGACTACACTTACGTTGTAAAGATTCCAGCCAGACCCTCTCGGTCAGATACCAGCACAGCAGTCGTGTGGTACTCCTTCATCAATCGGGCCACGTCTCTCACATTGACCTTTACATTGACCTGGGCAGGCAAGGATCCGTCCAGGACAGTGTTGAGGTCAGGACAGGACATCTTATCTCTCAAAGTCTCCATATATTGAGCCAATTGGACTGGGCTGCCTGACCATTCGCGCTCCACACCCTCCAGGGCATCATAGAGTTTTCTAGATGATCCAAATGCACGTTCCATCTTATCCAAAGCCTCATAGAGACATTTTGTGATATCCAGCAGTCCAAAAATATCGCCTTCCTCATTGCACACAGGCTAACCATACATGTAAGATCAGAAATCCCACTCTTGTTTCATATTATAATAAAGCGTTTACCAGATGACGGAACCCTCGAGTGACCATCAAATTCAAAGCATCAGTTGCAGACGTATCAGCGGTGACACACATCGGCCCGGGGGTCATGATCAGGGACACAGGCGTATGTCTAATGACAGTAAGTTTTCTCTTTTTTTTTAAAAAAAAGAATCCACAAAAATCATCATAATTACCTGGCATCCAACGATTCCGCCACCACTCGATAAGCAAGATCTTTGGCCTATATGTTTACAAATCCAACTCAATACACAACAGCTAGTCTCAAATCAATCTACTTACAGTGAAAATGCCACTCAGGTGATCGTCTTCATCAACCACCAAAACGCAATCACTTCGCTTGGCTGCCATGAGCTGAGAAGCTTCGATCACCAGCATGTTCTCCTTGACTGTCAGTGCCTGAGCAGGGCGCAAGGCAGACACAGTGCCAGCGATCTTGCGTGTCTGGCGAACACGAGTGGTTCCTGTCCGTTTTTTCGATAATTCTTGTTCGAGCTTCTTGCGAATGGCCTGGTAGATTGCGGGGTATTATAATCTAGTCATCATTCCATACCCTAATATTTACCTCGTCTCTTTTTGTCTGTCGCTGTCTTCCATTGTTTGTAATATCAGGAGTTTCCACCCTGGCAGTGGCAATTGCAGGCAATCTCGATCGAGAAGGTTTGGGTAGCATTGGTTTAGAGAAAGATGGCTAGGGCGTTGGAAGCTAAGCTACAAAAAGATGCATGGTTTTACCCGGTGTTTCAAATAAAATGATGACAAAACAAGAAAAAATAATCCATGGGATTTGTTCGAAAAAGCATCACATAATAAAATTTAAAGAAGCATCAGTCTATTGCAAAAAAGCAAGATATTTAATTATTAGAATACTCGAGTTTTATTTATTTTTTTACAATTACAATAGATAATTGAGATTTATATATGTATTTTAATTGGGGTTGATCTTGCGGTTCTTGTCCATGAAATAAGCAACTGTTTCATCTGTAACCGCACTCTTGCGTTTCTGGAAGTCTCCAACAAAGCCTTGGAGCAATTCAATGCAGGTCTTCTTCAATTCGCCTGTCATAATCTCGCCAGACTTGTATGACTATATTCGAGCCAGATCAGAACCTCAACGGTACCATTAGACCCATTGTAACTTACATCGTGAATACGCTTCAATTCCACATCATCCTCCAAGAAGAAGCTCAGGTACTGATACGAGACATCGACATCAGGGTTTCCACCGTTGGCTCTGTGCTCCTCAACAGTGACTCCTCCACCCGAGAATGCGTACTTGTTGATCTACAGCACATCATCATCATAATCATAATCATTAGAAGCTAGTCTCATATTTGGATCTGAACCTTTACCTTGTTCTTGATCTGGTTGGGAGTGTCGGTCATAAAGATGGCAGAGGAGTCAATGGAAGCGCTCATCTTTGTCTGGGGGCCCTGAAGAGCAGGGAAGAACTTGGCATGGATGAGGGATGGCTTGGGGTATTTAAGGCGTTTAGCCACATCACGAGTCAAACGGAAGTAAGGGTCCTGATCAATTGCACAAGGAATCAAGCAGGGGATGTCCTTGGCTCCACCGAAAATATGGGGGAAAGAGTTGGAGAAAGAAGGAGCAGCCTGGACAGACACAAAGTGCAACTTGCCCACATTGTCACTTGAAAAAAAAAAATACATTTAAGTATGTCTGATACTTTCAAAATGTCCTTACCTGTCATTGAATCCAAAGGTAGCTTTGGACTGGTTGGAAGTAATGCAACGAGAGATACGGACTACGTTGTGGTAGAAAGCTCCACTAAAATACACTGGTTAGCTTTCTCATGGCCATAATAATCCAAAAGATATTTACCCCATGTAATCCAAGTTGGAAAAGATAAAGGTCTTTTCGGGATTAAAGCCACAAGCAATGATATCCTTTGCATTTTGGTAAGCAAACTGGTTGCACTTTTCCACTGTCAAATCAGCCTTGAACAAGAACTTCTCGTCGTCAGTCAACTGAATCACAAGAGGAACATCAAACACATCCTGAAGCCACCTAAATAATGCCTTTATCAGCATCATATTGAGTCCATAGTGTCAAATTAGCCAACTCACTTGCAGAAAACAAAAGGAATCATGTGTCCCAAATGCATAGAAGCACTTGAAGGACCACGACCGGTGTACAAGAAAAAGGGCTTCTTTTGCTCATAACGATCCAAGATACGGGTAAATTCTCTATGGGATATATTATAAGACTCATTCCATCAATCTATGTATTCATTACCTGTGAGAGAAGAATGTGCCACGTCTCAACAAGACATGGGGTTTCTTACCCGTCAAGGTCTCGAAGCGCTTCAAGAGAGCCTCATCGATACGCGAAGTACCAAACTGATCAACCAACTTATTGTAGTCAATTGCCTGCTGAACACCATCAACTACAGCACCCTCAACCTCCCATGGAGTCACATTCTGGGAAGCTGTCTTGGATTCAACACTCAATTTGGAGATATCCTCAGTCAATGCAGCAGCTTGAGCCATATTTGCAATAAGATGAGATTGGGAATAAGATGGGTTTTGCTGGAGCGGGGCTGCGGGTGCACAGGCAAGGTTGTATGAATATGTTTAGGGTGGCTTGGATCTCTTGGTGACCAGGAATGAGGCCAATGTGCTTGGGCTTCCAATCCATGACCATGGCCAGCCTAATCTTTTCCTCATCGTTTGCTCGCGTTCGCAGTGTCGTGCCTCTTCAGCGCGCCATTGTTATTGCCCAGCGTGACTTTAAGCTCAGTGTTGGGTCGATTAAGAAAGGTCAAATTGTCCAGTTTAAAGACAAGGCATGGAAGGTCCTGAATCGCGATCATTCCTCTTCAGGCAGAGGTGGAGCTGTTATCAAGGTACGCTCATATTTATGCTTCAATAGTATAAGCAATTAAAACATATACGCGGATACACACAGATGGAACTCCAAGATATCCTCAACAGTGCCAAGATCAACGAACGATTCAAATCGTCTGATTCTCTCGAAAGTAAATAAACCAAAAACCCGACAAGGGTTTGCCAATTGTCAATGTGTTACTAATATATGTATGTATATATGTAAAAAAAAATAGTCTTGAACCTCCAGGACGAGACTCATCAATACCTTTATACTGATGGAAACAACGTTCACTTATTGCACCCAGAGACATTTGAAGAAATTGAAATGACTCTTGACACTTGTGAAGGTGGTGAACAAGCAGCAGCTCTTTTGGAAGGTAAGACAAAATATATGCACATAACCCAACGGATATTACCTGATAATTAACTATATAAATATATATATCTTTTCATATGTTTAGATGGCATGTCCATTGCTGTCAGTTTCTTGACCACCCCTGAACTGGGTCGTCAACCAGCAACTTTCAAGTTGCCCTCTAGCCATGTCTTCACTGTAGAATCAGTGGTTGAAAGAGCTGGTCAGGCAGCCAAAGGAACAGTTTACATGACTGCTCGTTTGACCAATGGAGCAAAGCTTCAGGTGCCTGAATTTGTAAACGAAGGTGATCGCATCCTTGTTGAAGTTGAGACAATGAAGTACATGAAGCGTGAATTATAAAGCGTATTGGTATAGACAGTTGTTGTTTTTTTAAACAAAAAAAAAGAATGTGAATTGAAATAGATGGTTATTTTTCAAGTAAAATGTGAATAATAAGCTGGAATACCCATGATAAAAATAAATAACATTATAATGAGCTTGGTTTTACATGGTAAAAAATGTCAAGTTTAGTTTATAATATGAATCTGAATAAACATGCTTTTTATGCGCATAGAGTATATTTAAAAATCTTTTAATACAATTGTGTGTGGGTATATCCATATTTACAGAAAAATCATCTTGAAATGGTTGTCTAGTATCGTATTTTTGGTCAGAATCAAAGTACAAAAATGAGCATATATTCTAATGAATTCAAATATGTGTGCATTCACACTTGGATATCAACTTTTTTAAGCACTTTTCAAAAGCCCAAGACTTTTGCAAAAATGAATTTATAAAAAAATTCAAGCCACTCAATGGATAGCCATGATATTGATTAATGTATCCCACGGCTCCATTTTTAATTAAATGGCTTTAACAAAAAGTCTTAGTGTTTTAAAGATATGCTGGTAAGAGACGGTTACATAGCGGAGATAAGAATTATATTTTCCAGGGATACCGTTAAATCGACACATCGAAAAGCAAGTCACGAACAATATGAATTGTTATATTCTAGAGTCTTTTACTGGTTCAAAGTGTATTATTAAAGGGCTTTGAGTTGGTAATTTTCTTGTTAACAAAGTCTGTTCCAAGAATAATAAGACGGTTCATAGCTTGTTTCCAATATGTTGATTGTGATGCGTAAAGAGTAAACTTTTTGTTTGTAAGGGGGCGGACCTCAGATTTATTGTGGGCATCTCGTTAAAATGAGATTGAAATTACAGAATTTGTTTCTAGTTTTCTATAGTTTTCTATGTTTTTTGTGGGGTTTTTAAATCATTGGAAGAGGAATTCAACAATGTTGATATGTCGAGAGAGAATTCTGGTTTAAAGAGTAAAAAAGTGATTGACAACCAAAGTCTAGCAGTTGATTAATGCGTACTTTTGTGACTCGTTTTCTGGTTTGTCGATTTACTGTCACCGATTTTCCAGTATGTCGGATGTTAAATATCATTATTTTTTACCTGCGGAGTTTTATCAAACGAAATTGAAACAAATTCGACAAAGGTCGATAGTTAAAGCTAAATGCACCATACTTTAATATTTATTTTCGTTTATTCTTCAGTCTTTATGGGTTTTCTGTATGTCATAAAAATACCATCAGCACCTACCAATAAGCAAAGAGATTTTCATCTGGATCTTAATCTTGATTCGTCCAAAAGAAACAAATTGCCTGAATTTAAAGTAGAAAAAGCCCAAAGACTTTGCAACGGAATTGGTTCTTCTTTTCCATTTCTTTTGATACCTATTCCAAGCACACAATGGCTTCAATCTCTCTCAAACTCTTGCCAGACTTATTATCCGTTCATCAATTCCCTCGAAACTATAAACTTAACGCGTCTATTCTCGATCAGCCATGGTTCACATTGTCCAAAACATCCTCTGAACTCTCTCTTATCTTGCCAGCTGCCTCAAAACTAGTTGATGAGCCCCACAAAACCGAAACAGACTGGCGGTGTTTCCAAGTTGATGCACAGATGGATTTTGGGCTTGTTGGTATTCTGGCCACTATTGTGGATCCCCTCCGAGACAACAAAATACCCGTGTTTGTGGTGAGCACCTATGACACTGATTATGTACTTGTAAAGGATGACA
This sequence comes from Phycomyces nitens, assembly GCA_022702545.1. Taxonomy (NCBI): domain Eukaryota; kingdom Fungi; phylum Mucoromycota; class Mucoromycetes; order Mucorales; family Phycomycetaceae; genus Phycomyces; species Phycomyces nitens. The sequence continues at coordinate 3,278,477 of JAHRBC010000001.1, forward strand.
AGGTCGACAAAGCAGCTAGTCTACTGATCGAACATGGAATGAAAGTATCCCAAGGAGAATCAGTGTTGAAAGACTCTATTTAGACATTTCAATTCTTATTTTATAGCTATTATTGTGATTGAAATTTGATATTATATGTACATTATTCTTGGTTTCTTTTCTGATTTCTATAAATACAAGCGTTTGTTTGGGAAAAACAGTAGAATAACTTTGAACAAGAAAGATATAGTAGAATAGCAAGGCCCCCTTTTGTTTTACTTACTTTTTATATGCCATTGTATGGAATATATTGGAAATTTGAAGTCTTTTTTCCATCTTTATCAAAATGGAATGGGCCAAAGCATTTTTCACAAAAATAACATGGTGATGATCCACTCAGAATGTCATTGAATGTGATGTACCTATTAGATAGAAAGATTTAATTATTCGCAGCGTTTTGGTAAATATACAGATCCACTTACTTTGCAGGATATGTCAGACACATGTTGCACTTGTAGCGAACAAATTTCCATGTGTACTCAAGTCTTGGATATTGGTCAATTTTGGTCAGTTCACCCAAGCTACATAATCTAGAATACACAAGCTGTCAATATCAGTACATTGGCGGTGGCTTGTAGATTGACAAAGGAATTTTCTCAAACAGCATTACCTTATATCTCGTACCATTATCATATGATTGCAGCCATTATGATTTGTAAAGAGATATGGCTGGTTGAGTCGAAGCTTTAGTTCGCCAAATGTAACATCCTCCATTGGAAATCTAGGGTAATTAATAGCACCTGCGGGTACGACCTTTTCGATTTCTGGTCTATAGCATACATTACTTTTTATATATATTATATTAATCAGAAAATATGTATCTCTTTTCATAAATATCTATCTATTGTACTGTTTGCCTTACTTGATGTTATCTTTGTTGCTTGGATCTAGTCTTAGATTCTCGGGGCGTGTATCGATATAGACTGTGTTTTCAATAACAAAACTACTGGTTTTGGACGTATCTCTTGTGTTTTTATCAATTTTGCTGTTTACAAAAATATCTTTGGGGTCTACATCAGATACTGCACAATTGAGACAGTAGATAACATCCTTGAAGGTTGCTAATGTTTGACATCCAAGCACACTAAATTCTTGAAGTAATTTACTGGGAATTTTGTGATGATAAATTGCGATATTAATCACTGTTTGCGTCGTGTTATTGTTTAGATGGGAAGTTTGTGCCTGTAGAAATGCCAATAATGCAAGTTAATATTGGAATAGGTCTTTTGCCGATTTTCAGCATCTTATTAATCACAATCTTACCTTGTGCTTTTCTTTGGACCTTTTTCGCCTTTTGGAATTCTTGATCTCTGTTTTTTTGATTTCATCCAATGTGATATTCTATGAAATAAAGCAGTGTAAGAGATATGTATATAAAATACATGCAAGCGCATTGGTATTAAGCTAATTATTCACCCCTTGTTTCATGGCAATATAGTTGAGCTGTTTGTGTTGTCTTGGAAGCAAATCTGCATTGTTATCAAGACTACAAGGTGGTCAATATATTTTCTTTTATATATATAACCATAGAAACAGGCGAGGGTTTCTAATGTGTATTTGTTATATGCACCTTAGTGTCTTTAGTTGACTTCTCTTTATACGATTAGCCATATCGACCAGCTTTCGAGAAAGGTCTGTTTCTGGTACATCTGAATTTTCCATTATCGAGATTGCATTATCAACAGTATCGTTGTCGTCGTGGTCTTCATTTGTGACACTAGGCTCTCTGGAATTCATCTGGCTGTTTTCTGTAAATCCCGAAAGATTATCACTATTGTCAATTGTGGCATTATCGTCTGATACGCTCATGGTTTCGCTTGAACTTTTATTTGTGGCTTCTACTGATGAAGATTGTGGGGAAGAAGCTCCCAAGGATAATATTACGGCAGGTATTTGGGTCTGTGCAAGATAAACTCGTCGTTTTGGCACTTGTGGATTAATATAACAATCCTTATCGAGTTCTTTTTGGGTTTTTAAATAGATTGCTTCATCTTCTTTAGCAAGCACACGATGAGGCTCGACTGATTTGGCTTGTGGCTTTCTTTTTATAATGCGATCAGCACCATTCATTCTCCTAACTTGATTGTGAGGTACTTTATTCTCTTTTGATTCTTTGTAGCGTCGAATGTGTGTGAGAAGAGTAGGATCATTAAAGAAATCAGACGATTCTCTCATTTCTTCTGGATTCAAGAAACTACAACAATTTGTATTTTTTGAGATAAAATAAAAATAGAGGTCGTGGATAAATGGGTTCTCGGTAGATATCCATCTAGAACTCACTTGTCAAAACAGACATGTGCTTCAAGTTCTTTAAAGTCAATTTTGGCTTCTTGGAGCTCTTGATCTCGAAAGAGCTTTTCCATGGAATGTTTGAATTCATTAGGAGTGGCCATTGAGAAGAGGTAGAGTGATGGCATCTTAACAAGTGGCTCGTCTTTGTGTGCGGTGGCCAAAATTCAAAGTCACGATGACATAATGCTATACGCGCGAATTTGTATGTCTTGTGAAAAATGTAGACCCTTGCGCTTCCCCACCTTTCTCTCCCGGACAGTCTTTACGGTAAGTTGGGAGAGTATGACAATAAGGCGTATCAGTCAAAAGAGACTTTTGTTCACGTATGGTCTGTTCAAATATTGATTTTGGGTGTTTTATTGGCAATTTAGCCATGTCCGATAATCAGCCCAGTGAGCTTTCTCGTTTGAATGCCTTTGTAGCAAAGGCACCTCAGGACAATTATAATATTGACCAGTACAAACATCAGTTGTGCAGACAATTGCCAAGCGGTCAAGAAGAATGTCTTAAGCTAAAGTTGGAGTGTAAGTATTAACACCGGGTTCAAGTGAACGTATAGAGAGAAATGTTGGTTGTCTGACAAGTGGTGTATTAGTTGTTGAGATGTTCTCAGAGATGCAGAAACTTGGATTCTTCTGTGCTCTTCCCATGGACCCTACCAAGACCCATATGGAGTGCCAGCGGTTATAATCTATTGTCTTTTTGAAGCTCGTCATCAAAATGTTTTTATTAGACCTTTGCATTACCCTCTCTTACTCGATTTACATCTAATACAATATACTCAAAGCAAACTCTTTTTATCGATCTTGGTTTCCTTCTCTGTATCTCCATCTACCTCTCTTGCTCGTGCTTCTTTCAAACCCCACCTTTCTTTTTTGGAAATGTCTGCGCCTTTAATGCATTGTTTGATCCTTGCTGTATTGGGCCTTGATGAGCTAGCTAAAAAGTGTTGATCTATATAATTGCTTATGCAGCAACTAGGCTTTGTAGCCATCATTATCACAAGCTGTGTATGTGTGTGTATGTGTGTGTGTTTATGGGCCAATTTGAATAGACATAAAAAGAGTGCTGGAGCTCAACCCAAAGTTTTTATTTTTATTACAGTATGGGGATAAAGTGGGGTTGATCGGTGTGACTGTATTTCAATTTGTCCATGGAGACTATCGAATGTGGTAGGCTCGGGCTTCCTCCTTTCACTTGAACCGATTGCCAATCATGGTATGTAGACCATTTGACAATCTCATCATATCCACCATCCATGCCCATTGAACGAACGAACGAACAGAGCAACACAATAGACGACAACTGTATTTGTGTGGATGGATGGATGCATGGATGGATTGAATTAGACAAATGATTCATGGATAAATATAGCAAAATGGCTTATGATTTTATATTTGAATATAGCCTTCCAACAAGTCATTCCGGACCAAGGTTAAGCTTGGCAAGGCCCAGAAGCAGAACCGCCCTCTCCCCCACTGGTTCCGTCTTAAGACTGACACCAAGATCCGGTAAGCACTACGGCTTAATATATTGCATCCTATTATTATTATTATTATTATTATTACACAAACTAACAATAATTTTATAATTTATTATTAAAGCTGGAACGCCAAGCGTCGCAACTGGCGTCACACCAAGTTGGGTCTTTAAATGCCCAGTCTCATTACCATCAACAGTTATAACTTGTGTTTCAACATTGACAATAAGACAAGACTCTCAGAGTCAAAACCAAACCAAACCAAACAAAAAAAAACAAGAAGCAATCCCACTGCAGTTTTTATCTGTTTTTTTTTGTTTTTTTATATTTATTGATGTCGTTGGTGGTGGTGGTGTAATGTGTGGTAAGAGAAAGATTATGTAAGGCTGGTGGTCCGTCCAAAAGTGTTTTCACCAGAGTACCTATATATTTGATAAAAAGATAAATATAATATTCAAAGATTTAATTATATAATTGTAAACTCACGTAATGTAAAGAAAGCCATCGTCATCTCTGTGTTCTTCATAAATGGCACTCATCAATGCTGTAGTTTTTTTAAAAAAAAAAGAGTAAAACGTCATGAACAAGTACGAATAGAGAATGTTGTCAATATTGCAATTACCTGCTGCGGGTGGTAGGATTTCGTCCACAAATACAAAGATGGCTTGTTCTGGACTGAGCTTGATGCGCTTGCGAATCACATATACAAACTGACCCACTGTCAGATCAGAGGGAACCAAGTACTTCTTCTTGTCAATCGTCGGAATGTCGCTCTTTTCGACCTTTTCACAGATGACTGGAATACGGTCGGGGTATTTTTGCCGAATACGGTCAGCTTCTGCTTTGCGTTTCTCTGGATATTGACGCTGGTTAGATTGCTACCAAAGATATATACATATATACATTATGTATATATATTTTACCAAAAGGATGTTCGTCTTTGAATTTGGACCGCATTGGTGTGAAATAGAGATAAAGAGAAAGAGAGGCAGCCAAGACCAAGGCAAGTGTTTGAGAATCAAACAACTGCATGTGACCCTATGACGCAGCCCTCTTTCAAAAGGCATTGTGAAAAATGGGGTAGCCAATGGGTGAAAATGATCAAGGCAAACTGGTGAATGATATTTTTTATTCTTTTTTATTTTAATAAAAAAATAAAATAAAAAAAGGGGGTGGTCTAAAGAGGTCTAATTGTCTAATTGTCTATTCATCATCCTGGTCGTTGCCTTGCTCAGACAGATAAGACGCCTGCATCCTAGCCATAAAATTGGGAAGAAGTTCCCGTCTCCACTGATCCTTGCAAGCCTTCTTGGGTCTCCCAACCTCAATAGCTATTTTATCCCAATGAAAACTTGCCATGTCGTCCAGGAGTTTATCTTTTACTATTGCTTTGAATAGCCGTAGTCGCTCGGCATCTTTCCAACGAGGCTTCAGGAGCCCAGTGCTATTTCTCTGGCTTTGCTGGGACTGTCTCTTTGATTTGCTCATCTCATCATCTGTGTCTTCTGTATCGTCTGAGCCCTCGGGTTTCTCCATATGACCTTCACTTGTGTCTGTGATTAGGGTTTCAGCCGATGAATCTTTAACGACGACCAATGGCATCGAGCGATTATAGTCCCCCAAATAAGAAATCGGCCGTGGGAGGGTGAGGTGAGGCAAAGACAAAGGCCGGTTGAGAGAATAGGACCGCTGTGAAGAATCCTGACGACTAGAACCTGCAGAGTGTGGTTTTTGGGATGGTACATGCCACGGACGATGCTGTGGTTGTGGACGGACAAGGGGTGGGTGGGTATAGTTGGAAAGTAAGACTGGATTCTGTAGCTGGAGAAGGCCCTGGATTGCTTCTGCTTCAATGGGTTTGTTGCCAGTCTCCAAAGAGAAACAAGACCATGCGGTTGTCGATCTAGGCTGTTCTATCTCCACACTCCAAGAACCATCTTCAGATCTATCGTTCTCAAAGCTGGTCATTAAAGACGAATACACTCTTCAAGAAATAGATTATTATGATTATATAGTCCATGAGAATAATAATTAATATACAACACATAAATATTATATTATATTACGAGCTTCCATAAAAACCCCATTCATTATCATTCACAATCACCTCAAGGTTTGGGGGGGTCAAAATACCAAAGGCTATTCTTATCATCTGGACGATTGTGCGAGGCAAATGAGGATCTTTATATTTCTATTGCTTTGGTTACTCTTTATTTCTTTATAGGCTATTTTTGTAAAAAAATAAATCATCAACAATCAATGACCCCTTTGGAGAATCAAAGTGTATCTTAGGCATTTATGAGACGCAGGATGTTGAATGTCAAACACACGCACATCACCAAGATGCCATACACAGCCAGACAGACGGCTGTAATCTTTCCTGCCTTCCACGAATCATTTTCATGGATCTTGTAGTAGAATAGTCCAGGAAGAATAAACGAAATTGTGGTTGATCCAGTCGAACCCACAAAGGCAAGGACCTATATATACATATACACATATACATATGGGATGTTTTAATGGCTTGCTTTACCCGCCAATTGACTTACGAGATCCAGTTGGGATACGGTAATTGCAACAAGATAGCTACCGATGAGGATAGCCGTTGTCATGCAAAAGTATTTCAGGTTCGAGGGAGGGGGTGGGACCTTGAGACCTCGAGCTTCGGGTGTGCGCCAGGCAAGAATCTTGTCGAGAGAGGCACGGCAGGGATGGGCTTGAAGAGGATAGCTAAAGACTACCAATACCACAATCGCCAGCCGACCGCCAGCCACGAACACACTAGGAGGATCTGTGATTTACATTTGACCCAATAAATCATCAAATGCAATAAACACTGGCCCATTGTATCTGTTTTTGCTTACATTCCATGATAATGTTCCCACGCACATGTTTGCCAAAGCTCAAATAGCCTAGAATGGCAATGGTCTCGTAAATGAAGGCCGAACTTCCGATGGAGACACCGATGACGCTGGCAATGGACCGCTGGGTATTGTTCCTGAGTTCATTATAGACCGAGAATATATTCTGGTGACAAGTGAACGCGAATACAAACACAGGGAGCTGTGCAAAGAACTTTGTGGAAAAGGAAATCAGCTCAATGTCCTCTGGTGGAGGAGGAGGGAAGTTTGGAGATATAAAGTGGTAAATGACAATTATACACAAGTAGATCACTGCAAACAGGGCAACACCACTGGTGTACTTGAGGGAGTCGAGTTTGCGCAGGAAACTCAAGGGCAATACAGCCACTATCATAAACACAGTTATCCAGAATCTGCGGTCCATCAACAGATCTAACGGATGAGTGTCGCTAGCAAACGACGCTACAACCTGAGGCATCAGATCACCGATAATGATCAGATAGCTCACTGCTACGCCAAAACACTTTATAGCAATCGCAAAATCAAATAAAACAGCTATCGAAGGCCAGGTCAACTTGGAAATTGCAAAGAAGGATGCGTGCCGACCCTCGGTCCGGGCAGCACATTTGGCCAAGAAGTATAATCCAGCAGCTGAAGCACCTCCTGATAGGATGATGACCAATATACCTGGCAAAAGCCCTGTCGAAGCAACTGCTGATGGCTATATACATATACACACATATAAGAAACATAAATATACGGGAATTATGATCTAAAGACTTGTGTATTTTTTCTTTAATTTAATATATATATATTAATTTACCATTGCAAGCATACCAGTGCCAAGAATCGTGTTGGCCAGGTTGATCGAACAACTTCCAATGGTAGCTGTTGGTTGGGTATAGCTCAACTCATCCTGGACATCGCTCTCTTCATTTGGATACAGAGAGGTTGCTGCTGATGAAGGCCCTAAAAGTGGGCGCTGATCATCGGGCCAGGACTGGGGATCGACATAGGATGCTGTCGATGTAGGGTGTGAGGACCCAGATGATGAAGTATCTTGGGGGTCAATTGGGATATACCTCGTTGTCATGAGGGATAATGAGTAAAGGAAAGGAGAGTGTTGAATTAACCTGCTTGCAACTCCACTGTTGCCGCTTTTTCAGGCTATTTTTACGAAATTATATATGTGTATATATACTCTTTTAGATATTTTTTTTTATTTATTTGTTTATTTAATTACTCGGCTCAAGAAGAAAATCTAGATAAGGGAATGACATCAGCTATCTCTAGAACAAAGTAATAGCAAGCTAGCAAAAAAAAAGGATGGCAAATAGTAAAAAAAGAGGGAGTAAAGAAGGAGGGTTTGGTAATTGTAGGCTACGGATGTCATGGTGACCAAATTATCCATGGCAACCAACACTGTATCCATGGCAACCATTGTTTGGATAATAGTTGCATCTCCTACAATATCAGTTACTGATCTATTGAATACTAAAACATTTAGAAATATATAAATAATATTTATAAATAAGCTCAACTTTATTTTTTGATATCAGGGAAAAAAAATATGCCTAGTAGAACCCCTGGAAACCTCAGATTCATGATTTTCTGATTATTTGGGTGGACCGGCTGACTAGACTCACAGAGAGGGATGATCAAATAGGGTGAATATAAAATAGTTTGGTGGGTATTTTATTGGGTATATTTATTAATATATATATTTCAAAAAGGCTAAATAAGTAGGATAATCTAGCAACCATAGGCGGCCAAAAATATCAAATCTCATGTTGCAGGATTATAACTATACCCACCCAAATATATATATATATATAAATATATATATATATAATTGTCTACACTTCTTTGGCACTCCAAGACAGTCAGAGTATTGCTTCTACCCTTTGAGTAATAAACCAAGCCATGTGACACGAGTATAAAAAAAGACAAATAGAATGTATTACAGGAAAAAGAAGGAGATTAATGTACAAAGAGACAAAGACAGATGGTATAATTAAGAGGCATCTACAGACGATACAAATGAAGGGTTCTTGTCCATACTGACAAGGATAGCAGCTGCCTCGAGCATCTGGACCTGCTGGTGCTTGGTAAGTAGCCATTGGCTAGTCAAAGCCCACTCGTCCGAGTGCTCCCATCTATGCTTGGCAAGACAGGCCGGGTGCTTATAAGCCTTGCCACACAAGTCGCAACAGTGCAGTTTATCGTTCTTTGTGGTATTACTGGCTACACTTCCAAGTGATGCTTCTGACTGTCGCCGTTGGATAGAATGGTCTATGGTATAATTCTCTGGCAAGGAGGTCGATAGTTGCTGGAGTGTAAGAGCATCAAAGTGGGTTGGGTTCTCATCCCCACATGAGGAATGAGGTGGTGATGGCAGGCTCATGGGCAAAACCTCTCTGTTCTTGGGGTAGGAGCTCATAATAGGACAGTGATAGAGTACAGATATAAAAAAGAATCCTAGCAAGAAAAAGGAATCTAAAAAAGAGCAAGGGTTGGAAACAGGAACAAAAGAAGGAGATCGGAACTCAATAGGATGCGAATGAAATCACCGCAAGTGGTCCTTGCGTACCTAAACCACCTTTACACACACACACATATATATATATATATCAACACCCAAGGCTTAATATCTCATTGCACTATTAACTTTTAAAGTGATATTATATATGCTATAGAAGATCTATTCATTTTACGTGCAATAGTCAGCCCTCATTTCTTTTCCTTCTCTAGCTCATCCTTGAGAACCCAAGACATGAGACTCTTGGTGGACGACCGGACAAGGGCTTCTTGCTTATAAATTGCCTCCAAAAGAATCCCAGATGATATCGAGAATACCAAAGTCTCCAGCCCTTCTCCAAGTCCAGCCTCCCACCATCTGTTCTTTGTAAACATTGATAGACAGCGGTCTATAATCGATCTCATAGCACGCGGGGCTACATACAGGGCCATCTCAGCACGTCGAGACTTGCTTTCCAGTATCACAGATAATCCACTCATAGCACAGGCCGTGAAAATAGCCCAGGAGCTGTCGAGGTACTTTTGTGGTGCACCAAGCAATTGATGTCCAATTCTTGTTCTCCCCAAGCACATTGTATACATCAGAATACCAACCAGTGCACTAATGAAGGATGTCGATCGTACGGATCCGACCAGACTGCGAGTCAGAGTCTGTGTAGGATTGGCATAGAGCTTCTTTCGGCTTATACACAGCGGAAGTATTACATGGACCAAAAAGTATAGCTAGAGCAAGAATTTTAGTAGACTTTTCAAGAGTCCAATTCCAAAGAAAGAAAGAAACTTACTGGATATGCCTTGGAGAATGCAGTGACCACCTTGGTCAACGCGTTAACCTCACAACCATATTGCTGGCCATTGTGAACAACAAAACATGGAACGCGTCCATGGAGAGGGTTGCAGAGATATCTTGGAACTCCGAGTTCATCAGCAAGGTCATTCAGGACCCCATTGTGCTCGCTATCTTTCTACTTGAAAGGTTAACTCATCAGCTCTGTACATCTTTACCAGACTTCTTCTCTTACTTACACCATACATAAGGCTACCATCTTTGAACCCGCGTAAGAGTATGAACAGGCGTTCGTCAAAGGAACCGATATTTGAAATCCATTTTGCATACGATCTATACAGATCAGATTCCAGATCAGATAACTTGTCTTCCCCGCACCCCGCATCATTGACTTCTTTACCTTGGCAATCGGCTGGGTTCATAGATCCAAGTATATAAGACCTCGGATGTGACTGCAGTGAAGGCGATCACGCTGCCATACTCCAATATCCAACCTGGTACATGGCTTGCCATTGATGATGCATAGAATGCAAATCCCACCACATCCAATGCTCTTGTCAACACTGTCAGAGTAAGATCCAAGGTGTGCATCTTAAATGTCCTTCGGCAAATGAACATTGTGAGTGCTGCCGAGAGCACCATCATCATCCTTTCCCCTGTCTTTGTTTTGATTGGCAGTACAGCAGGATCTCGTTTACGCCCCCAACATGGCTGTGGGATTCTTGACAGCACATAAGCCAGGAATCTATGGCCAGAAAACACACCAGTCATCATTACAGGCATCCCGTTTTTCAGAACACTCTTTTGGAGGATTGGGCTCAGGGTGCGAGCGAGTTTTCCAGCTTGTTTGAAATCGCGTTTGATGGTGCAAATGACGAGTTTGATTAGCCAACCAGCCAAGCCAGGCAATGTTGTCAAAGACCAGCCTAGTCCATAAGCCTTTAGGGCAGTTGCCAAAGCAGGCTGGAGTTCTATCGGTAGACCAGATCTACTTGTTAACACCTGTAGAGGTGTACGGGGAGAGTCCATGGGTTTTTGAAAGTGACAAAAAGAATGAGAAAGAGAAAAAGGAGAATGTGGCCTGCAGTACCCCTCTTTACATCGCCTGGTATTTCTTTTGCTTCTCTTTAGTGTTTCCCGTGAAACACGGAGTGTACACCTTGCAAATAATGAGTACTGCAATCTATGCCAAACTGAAGCCAGAATGTTGTCAATGACAACGCCAACACCAATACTTATCGTCATTAAAAATAAGCTTTTTTTTTTACCCCTTTATTTTATCTTCTTGATTAAATTTTTTGCTTGTTGAAAAAGGAAAAGAACAAGATACTAATTTTTCTTCATTTGGTTGAACTGGATTATTATAACATATGCGTATGTATGTATGGGTGTGTGTATATGGGTGTATGTGAGTGTGGATAAGGTATATATATTGGTTTAAATTAGCCATGGAAGGGAATGTTGGCAGAAGGCTTGACTGGCTCGTCTTTGGCTTGGGCTGCTTCCTTTGCTGCCTTGGCTTCTCTCAATTCATCCTTTAGAATCCATGAGAAAAGGGACTTGACTGAGGATCTGAGCATGGTGTCATTGGTGTACAGGGCTTCCAAGATAACAGTAAGCGAGGTTGCAAACACCAGGGTTTCCACAGTGTTTCCACCAACCGACTCCCACCAGCGTCCACGCTTGTAGGGCTCCAAGAGACGATCCAAGAAGGATTGGAGAGCACGAGGAGCAACATACAAAGCCATCTCAGCCCGACGATGCTTACTCTCTACCATGATGGTTGCTCCACTCAAAACACAGCCAAGAAATGGTGTCCATGGTGAATCGAGATAGGCCTGGGGGATGCCGAGCAGCTGGTGTCCAATACGCGTTCGGATCAGACAGATGATGTAAAAGATGGAGGCGATTAGACTGGCCAGGAATGAGGCTGACATTACGGATCCCTTGAGGATTTGGAGTAGTCCCTGTGCGGGATCGTTTATCAGACGCCTGGTAGAAAACAAGAGGGGAGGAAGGGCATGTACGGTGAAATAGAGCTACTTTTGAAATTAGACTCGCTGATAGACTTTGACGGTTGACTTACAGGAAATCCCTTTGAGAACACATAGGCAAACTTATCCAGACCAGCGACTTCGCACCCAAACGGCAATCCATTGTGGATAGCTGAGCAAGGGAGGCGGCCATGCATAGGGTCAGCAAGGGCAGTATCGATCCCAAGCTCTTTACATACTCCAATAAGTGGGCCTGCACCGTTTGCAATGGCCTCTGACTGATACAACAGCAACGATAACAAAAAAGAAAGCTTGTGAGCAAGGATGGTCCGAATAAAAGTGATCAGGTCAAATTTAAATAATCACGTACACCATAAGTAAAGGTTCCATTACGGATATTTCTCAGGGTCTGTAAGATTCTGTCGTCTACACCAGCCACACCAGCAACCCAGGTTGAATAGGATCTTTGAAGACATATGAATCACCACCCATTCACTTGTATTCAGTATAATAAATCTTACCTTGGAAGTCTCTCTGGCTCATACATCCATGACCACACTGCTTCTGTCGTGACAGCCGTAAATGCAACAACACTAAAGTGCTCAAGTAGCCAGGAAGGCATGTGTTTGCGAACAATAGGAGAAACATAGGCACGATGAGCTAATACATCCAATGCGCGCGAGAATGCAAGTAAGGTGAGATCCATGGTCTTTGTAGACTTGAATGATCGTCGGACGAGATGCATTGTTGTTGCTGCTGAAAAGAATATCGATATGCGCTGGATGTTCTTCTTGGTCAGCCAGGTATTGACAAATGAGATGCGAGTCAATAGATAGGCAACAAAACGATGGCACCCGAATGCTCCTGCCATAACATACGGGAGTCCGTTATTGGTCACACTATCCTTGAGGATCTTGCGGATGCCACTGAATAACAGCACCAGGGCATTTCCTGGGTTTTTGCCTTTTACCAACGCCAAGACTGTCTTGATCAGGAGAACCAAGAAAGTAGGTACGCTGGAGAGGGCCCAGCCAAGACCATACGCTCTTAGGAAAGTGGCTAGGGCAGGTTGAAGTTCGGCAGGCAGACCTGACCTGGCTGTTACTTTTGTGAGTTTGCTTTGAACAGCCATTTATTGAGTATATATAAATCCAGACAAGCCAGACCGCAGAGTAAGAAGGAAAAAATTACGTGGGGATTTTGTCCTCCTTTTAGGTGTGACATGGCACTGGAATATCTTTGACAAAAGAGACCTGCAAATTCACATGCTATGAAACTCTCTACAACAACTCCGCCAACTATGCCTGCGTGACGTTTTGTTTGCAGGCAAAGAAAAAGACAGTCAGATTTGACTTTGAGTGGGGAACATTTCTACGCACCAAAAATAAAGAATGTTTTCTATTGGGACCCTTTTTTTGGTATTTGCATTCAGAAATCCATGTAAAGAGAGTCTTTTTATTTATATATATAATAATATATTTAATATATATATACAAAGGGGTTGGGGTTGGAGAAAATCCTTTGATCGCGTATCAGGTCACGTGCCATAAGCTCTCTTCAATTCATCTTTCCTCCCATTTCAACGCCAATTCTCCCTTGATCCTCACAAAAGGGAGGGTCCAGTGAACCCTCAGGGCATAATAGATACCCAGAACAATACTTGTCCTTTTGCCAAACATCGATTCCTACAACAGATCTCTCAAGTCCATTATTTCTCATAAAATAACCGTTGTGAAATTAATTTAGAACCAACTTCTTTAGAATCCAAGAAGCCCTTTTTTTTAATATCCGAATAATTATCCACCAAAACTGTCACATGGATCAGCTATCTCTTCCGATTTTAGAGATCACAGTTTGTACGCCATTCCATCGAGAAACAAGGGTTGATTCGCACAAATAAAAAACAAAGCACCCAAACAAGTCCACAGGGAAACCCGGGGTTCACGGCATTCTTTATTGTATAACACGAAAAATGATCGCATAATCTTTAGAGATCCTACAATCTCCAAGGCAAATCCATGACCCCACATTATTCCTATCAATCTCCTAGTGTCTATATATAAGTCCTGCTCCCTGAAGAATCGTGTATTTCCAATTGATATTCAAAGGTAGAGAACAAACAGCTATCAACCCATAAAAGGCGCCAATCGACAAATAATCTTTAAACAAGTCGAAATTGGGTTGCAAATAGTGTCACCAAAAGAAATGTCTAATAAACTGGGGTAGATAAATAAGATAAACTTGTATTTAAGACTACATGTCTATATACACACACATATATATATGTATTAGGGTCAAGCTATAGAGGGGTCCAAAGTAGGCGACAATACTCTGGTCATTACTGGCCACAATTTCTTTATGATTAGTACCATAAAGATTAAGCAGAAAAATATTGAAAGCAGTACCAACTGGACAAGATTGTTTTTGATAAGAAAGAATCGCCATATTTATAAAATTCAAAATCCTTGATTTATTGCATGAATCTAATAAAATATATCTAGATTCAGGAGAAATCAATCTATTTGTGTCAATCGAAAACTACAGTAATTGCATATTAATACCAGCATTGATTTTATTTTATTTAACCAGAGTTTAATCATTCACCCTTTAATAAGAATGCCATGTAACTTTTCTTATTTTTATCCATTTTACTAAAAATCAAGTCTTTTTAAATACAAGAGGTATTTTTTTTTATAATTGCCCCCTTTTATTTGGTGTCTTGCAGAGAGTCTGTCTAGCCTACGGTATATTTAGTAAAAACATTTATATCTCTAGATTATACATGACTTATATTATCTAAACCATTATAGATTCTACATTATAGTCACCAAAGTATCATTTTATATAATCAATGTTTATTTAATTGCTAATAATTAGGCTTCATTCTATCATTGTAAATTTCAAAGATAATATTGAAAAAGAAATAAGAGTATTTGAAAGACTTGGCAATAGTACATAGCAGGTACTTTTATTTATTTATTTTCTTATTTTAAAACAGGCTTCAATACACGTACAATTGTTTTAAGCTCTGGTTTATTAAATAAGAGTGTATTACATATGAATATATTATGATTTATTAAATATTTGTCGAGTGTATTAAAGGTATATGATATTAGTATTTTCTAATAAGCACTTTACAAAGAAAGATAGTATACAGAAGAAATGATTATATAAAAAAAAGGTAATAAAGAATTCTACAAATATTCCAAGAAACATTAATTACTAAATAGCATCGATACTTTGATTTCTTTTAGTTGGCGTTAAGGGATTGCTGGTAAACAAGACTGCTGTAGGCACCATTCAATTTGAGCAGCTCCCAATGAGTTCCTTGTTCAACAATACGACCACCCTTTACAACGCAGATGAGATCGGCTCCTTGGATAGTAGACAGACGATGGGCAATGGTAATTGTGGTACGGCCACCTTCTTCCAAAATGTTATCAATAGCAGTCTGGACAAGTTTTTCTGACTCGGAATCCAAAGCAGAAGTAGCCTCGTCCAAGAGCAAAACTCTAGGCTTACGGATCAAGGCACGGGCAATAGCAATACGCTGCTTCTGACCACCAGACAATTGAGAACCTTTGTCACCAACACGAGTATCGTAGCCTTTAGATAAGCCGGTAATAAACTTGTGGATATTGGCAGCGCGGCAGGCATCTTCAACCATCTCCTGTGTGATGGCCTTGGAATCATCGACACCAAAACGAATGTTCTCACCAATAGTCATGTCAAACAAAACTGGCTCCTGGCCAACCAAAGACATATGGCTACGGAGGTTTCCAAGTGTGTAGTTCTTGACATTGTTATCATCGAGACGGACAGTACCGGAAATAGGGTCATACCAACGCTGGAGCATACCAATAGTAGTAGATTTACCACATCCAGAAGCACCAACAAGAGCAATAGTCTGACCGGCCTTTCCATTGAGGTTAAATTCACCGTTGAAGATAGAGATGTCGGGACGAGCAGGATAACGGAAAGTGATGTCTTCAAACTTGATATTACCAGCAATCTGAGAAGATGAGGGCTCGATACCTTCAAGTTCAGGGTCAATGGAAGGAATACGATCAAGAATCTCAAAGGCAGCAATAGCAGAGTACTTGGCTTTGGCAAAAGTACGAATGAAAACACTTGCACGGCCAATACCCTCGGAAGTAATCATGATACCCAACATGGTAGTAAGCATTTGCTGAAAGGTGATTCTGCCTTCGGAAATCAGGCGCATACCAGCATAATAGCCCATGGCATTTGTGAAGAAAATGATACCTTGCTGGAGAGCATAACCAACAGACGCAGTAAGTGCCTTGCGTTGGGCCAGTTTATGAGGATGGCTGGTTGCCTTGGCATATTTTTCTTCAAAGTAATTCTGTTTGTTGAGAGCAGCAACTGTACGGATCTCCTTGATAGCTTCACCGGCAACTTCACCACTCTGTTCGTTGGCCTTTTTAGTCTTGTCTTCAAACCCACATTCCAGCTCTGACTCGTAGTAAGCGGCACCAACAATAAAAGGCGCAATGCAACAAATAATCAATGCAAAAAGCCAACTTTGAGAAAAGGCAATTGCAAAACCTTTTTTTTTTTTTTTTTTTTACAAAAGACAAACACAATAAGTAACCAATTGACAAATATTGCTTTAAATCTTACCAGTAATACCGGTTACAATAATCTGAATAATATCTCCCCATGCTCTGGTAATCATTTGGTTGACATTTTTCGAGTCAATTGCCAGCTTGGTAGTCAATGTACCCAAGCTGTTTTCTGGATCATCGTAAAAGCCAATCTCTTGTCGCAAAAGGGCTGCAAAGATTTGACCACGGAGACGTTCGGTAAAGCGCTCACCAGCAATTTCAAGTGAAATAACATAAGTACAAAATCCAATAAATGCTGCAATACCAATGATAACGAACAAAAATGCATAAAGATTGGCACCCTGGAATGCACCTGGAGCAATCTCATCGCCCTTGAACGAAAGAATGACAGCGACACGGGAGTATATAAGAGAAAAGCAGGGAAATACAACGCCAGAAATAGAAGATCCACAGATACCAAGAAATATCAAATGCCATTCAGGACGCATCATTTTGATAACTCTCCACACAGGTGCTGATTTTTTCATGATAGCTTTCTTGGCATCCTTGCGCTTTTTGAGTTTAAGCTCAAAGGCATCAATAGAAATATTGGTATTGACTTTTGAGAGGGTGTCGATAGCAATATTGGACGAGTTTTTTCCCAAAATAGCATGTAGTTCTTGCTGGTTGGCCTGTTCTTTCTTGATTTCCATTGTCTCTTGCTTCAGGAGTTCTTCATCGTCGACTTCTTCTTCAATGTGTCCGATTTGAGTGGTAGCAATCTGCTGTTTGGAAACGAGTTCAGAGTAGACACCACCGAGGGCAAGCAATTCGTTGTGGGTTCCTTGTTCAATAAGATCGCCCTTATCCATGACAACAATCAAATCAGCTCCACGAATGGTAGAGAGACGATGGGCAATGACAATAGTAGTACGATCGGCGGCAGCAGCATCCAATGCCTTTTGAACCAGGCGCTCAGATTGGGTATCAAGAGCAGAGGTTGCCTAGATAGTAATAATAATATAAGTACAACAGTAAATATGAATATTTAAGAGTGTGTTACTTACTTCATCTAGTAATAGGATTGAGGGGTTCTTGATAATAGCACGCGCAATAGCAACACGCTGCTTCTGACCACCGGAAAGCATACCACCATGTTCACCAACAAGAGTGTTGTAACCTTCGGGTAACTCAGAGATAAAAGAATGGCAATTGGCTTTCTTGCATGCTTCGACCATCTCTTCCTTGGGAACATCACGAAACACACCCATAAGCAGGTTCTGACGGATGGTCATATTGAATAACACGGGCTCCTGACTGACAACACCGATTTGTCTGCGCAACCATGCAACATTGTAAGACTTGAGATCCTTTCCGTCAAGGAGAACCTGGCCATCAAGTGGATCATAAAAGCGTTGGAGAAGTTGAATACTGGTTGACTTTCCAGAACCAGATGGACCGACAAAGGCAACAGTCTGGCCTGCACGGATCTTGAGATTGAGATTCTTGAGAATGGGCACATCAGGACGGGTAGGATAAGTGAATTTGACATTAGAGAAGTCGATATCACCAATGATCTTCTCTGGCATGTCACCTTCTGCAGAGTCGGGGTCAATCTCAGGAACACGCTCGATGGTTTCGTAAATCTTGTAAGCAGCACCACAAGCACTAGAGACGGCAGACAGGTTTGGAGGCAGTTGCAAAAGGGCCATGGCTCCTATCATCATGGATAAAAAGACAACCAGTACATCTGGGCCATTCATTTCTCCTTTGATCACAAGCTGGCCACCGTACCAGAAAGAAAGAGCGTATGTTGCAAAGAGGATAAACATAAATCCACCAAGACCAAGACCGAGAGCTATTCCAGATTTTATTCCACCCTTCTTTGCAGCATTGAGCTTGGTGTTATAGAGATCTGAGAACCGGGTTTGAAGAGAGAAAGAATAGACGGTGCGAACTCCAGAGATGGCCTGTTCTGCGACGGACCCGGCAAGAGCATAAGATGACTGAGTCTCGAGTGTATATTTTGAAATGAAATAGCCCATAGCACCACCAACACCAATCATGAATGGTACAGTAGCCAGCATAATAACAGCAAGACGCCATCCTTGACTAAATGCGATAATAAAGCCAGTGAGGAATTGAGAAATAGCCGTGACAAACAATCCAAATTTCTCTGAAATGCCCTCTTGAATCATTTGTGTATCGGTTGCTAAGCGAGTATTGAGGGAACCGTCTTCAGCCTTGTCGAACCAGGTCATGTCTTGACGGAGAATGGCATGAACATACATCAGACGAATCCGGCGAGCTTGATTCTCACCGCTCAGAACCCAGAATGCATGAGCTAGATAGGCAGCAATTGTGACAGCAGTTCCCAAGTACACATAGATAAGAATCAGGTCAATTGTATTCTCCACAAGCGTTGCTGGTGTGAGTAAGGCCGTCTGAAGACTAGTGAACAATCTTCCGAGAACAATTGCAGAAGAAGGTTGAATGGCTCCTATGCCTGCGGAAAATATAAATGAAATAAGAATCATAAACTTGTCGGCAGTGGAGGAGTATCGAAAAAGGGTCCAAAGCTGCACGATAGGCTCTTTCTTCTTTTTCTTGTCAGAGGCTTCTTTATCACTGTCATCGCTGGACTCAGCTGGGGGTGGAGATTCTAGTTCTTGAAGGTCACATCTTTTGTCCATTTCAATTGAGGTAATGCGAGAGATCTTTTCACTCTTGTTGTCCAGACTTGTGATTGTCGACTGTTTAGAATCGCCAAGATCTGACATTTTAAAGGTGACAAGATTGAATGATTTTGTGTGTATTAATTAGATGTATGAATTATTATTTTGTGTGGTTGTATGGCCAGGTATTTATACGATTTTTAGACCTCATTTCCTACCCAATGCAGCTGTAATGTCCAATAAAATGCAATGCCGGTCTGTGGACATGGACAGTTTACGATTACCATTTTATCTATTCTGAACACAATCACCTAATTTTATTAATTCTGTACAACGCATTTTTGAATACAATTGTTTGTAAGTAGCTCCTATATTACACAGAGACACATATATGTATTGGCCTCCCTGTTTTCGAATCCATATAAAAACATGATAAGGGTTACACGACTCTAATATGTCGATTTTTTCTAAAGAAAATTCATCGCTGGCATGTATGACTGGATTTCTGCTGATATTCATAAGAGCTTTTGCCCAGAATCAAATGACATGCAATTATAAAGACTTGGATATTATTGTACTGAAATAAGCCTATGATCATCCCGGCATTTATAACTAGCTATAATGATCAATTACCTGTAGTCTGCTACCTAGTCAAACAAATTCTCTTTGTTTATTCAATGAGTTTAAAAGGGTCCTTGCATTACATATCCAAATTTTTAAGCGCTCTTTAAGAAGAATTGTAGATATCGTATAGGCCGCCGAAAAAAGTTAAAATCTAGTAAGGGTTTACTGTATTTGAATATCACTAATGAGTCAAAGTCATCGAACTTTATCTCAAAACTGATCACCAATGAGCTTGTTGCGCAGTAACCAAGTAAAATCTGCTCTCTTTATTTCATACGACAATCGCGTTTGTATTGATAGATATAAAATAGTTATATGTTTAAGTAAAGGAGTAGGAGATCAGCAAGAACGTAGCACAGTCTGATCTCAGTACATAACGTAAAAAGGCTTTATCACATATTTATTTTTACAACAAATTTGTAATCAGATCTATAAGAGGGTTTTGATAATCGGCACCCGCCATTCGTCTGACAAAATAATGTTTCTCGGTATTCGCACTTGATACCATTATATGACATTATAAGGCCAAAAAAGCATATGTAACTTAAAAAACTAACAATAACCCTTAAATGTATGGACATTGGCTAGTGCAATCCCAACGTTTGTCTTTTTGTATGATTGTGATACAATATTGTCTCAGAGTTAATAGGATTGGCTCAATATCTCGCTAATATTTTATTTTATTTTACATTGTTGTGTAATATGTCAAGACTTCCCTTTAAGAAGCAATTGCCCAGATCATAAGTTACACCAACGGTGCATCCGCCGATATTTGACCACAAGCTTGAAGAAGAAAAACCTAGCCAAGGAAATATGTCATGGAAATCCGCCAAGAAAAACACTCGGCAGAATTTGCCAAGATCTGTTAGTACATAAACCCACCTACCCAGAATCAACTAAACATAACCATAAACAAAATATGGTATCATAGCAAGTGTAGACAACACATCACCTCACTCTATAATAGACACTTGGCATACCAACTCTTCTTTTATTTTCTTTTTTAAGAAATAAACCTCTTGTAGAGAGAAAAAAAGACTGGTTATAATATGTGAATCAAGGCCTTTGAAAGAGAGGAGGGTTTATATTAAATTCACAAAGAAAATTAAAGACTTTATGAACATTAAAATAGAGAATGTTGGTTTATATATATATATATATATATAAGTGAATATGATTAGAAATATACTGAGTAAGTAGATTTAAAGAATATTCAGCATTTTTCATATCAAAACTATTCATATATTTCAGTCCAACTCCAATTATTATTGTTCAGTACTTGGAAGCTCCTTTTTTTGATTTTATAATCAAACAACCCATTTGATTATTTTTAAGTCTAATATAATATTACTTTTAATGGTATATTAAATGTATTGATTCAAAAAAAATGTATAATGATCATTTAATTAATCATGCATACCTTGCAGCTTATCAATTAGTTTACAGAGAAGCACTCTGCGGCAAAAGAGAATAATTTTACTTTAAAATGCACTGTACACTATATTCTGCTACTCTGATAAGGGTTCTGGGATAGGTATATGATCTGACTAGTATATATACTCTATATTTCAAGAGCAAATATCTCTTTACTCCAACAGTGTGGTTCATAATGTTTAGTTTTTAATGCATGTCAATTTATTGATGGAATTATCTTGTATTGCGTAAAGAAACAAGACACATATTTCTCGTTGAGATACTCTAATGTTTTCTATACAAGTTAGTTTCAGTATTATTAATTTTGTAAAAGTAAATAAAGTTAAGTGATGCTTTCAACAAATCAATTTAACTTAAAGAATGTGTATGTATGTATAAAATAATGACTTGAAATAAGTATATAACCCCAAAGCATTTCACTTAAAAGGATATCCATAAATAAAGATCCATTGGTATGGTGATGCTAAAAAAAAGATGAATTATACACTCTATAAAATCAGGATAGAAACTAGTGGAGAATTCAAGTAGAATCTTACAGTAGGCTAAATCGACACAAATATTTTTTCGTAAATGTTCTTGGATCAGCTCAAAAAAATCGGGCAAGTAATGAGAGTAGGCCAAATACGGTACACTCTTTGAAGGGACAGATAATTATGAGAATAGCAAGTGCGATCTAATTATATATAACTTGGTGAAAAGTCAAAGACTTGATAATGTCATATGTTTTTCTACTTTTAATTCAAATATAAAAGGATCCCTGATTTTTTACATTTAAAATTGCTTACTCTCGTAATTCATGATGCAAGCTTACAATATATTTCCCTACTTTTGCTTGTAATTACAAAGCCTTTACTCCATTTCTACTCACACGAAGTTGCCTTTTATTAAGAGTAATATGCAAACAATTCTAATTTACAAAAACATTTTAAATGTTTGTCCCAGAAAAATATACCAATGATTTAACAAATAATATGAAATACATGAAAGTTACTACATTTTGTAAAATCTAATATACCACCACAAACATTTACAAACTTGGTAAATTATATGGTTACCTTTGTTTTTAATTATAACCAAAGTATACTTGTTTGGATATTATACTAGATTTCAAAGAATAGCTATCTCATGTCCTCTTGATATGATTATATGCTCAGAGAATTGAAAAAATGCTATTACAACAGATGCTATTCATATCCATTAAACCAAACCAGGAAATTACTACCACCTTTATACGTGTTTGTACATAATATGCAGTAAGCATATCTGGGATTACCCGCAAATTTATATTTGATAAACCTACTTGTAAACTTTTCAATTTTTGTGAAAAAACAAACGAACAAATGTATTTTGAGATTATTATATTACAAGCGAAGCTACTTATATTTGAAGATAGATGAATCCAAATTGAATTTAATTAAAACAATATACGAGTTTTTATAGTTACAAGTTATATACAGTTACCTGCGATGTTGTTTCTCATAATAAATTTAGTAGTAATCAGTTATATTCTTTTTTATAGTGTCTAATAGTGGATCAGATACATTAACTTTGTGCCTGATAGAAACTTTCTAGATAATAACTTATATCGCCTTTTGACAAGTCCAACTATCCGAGATTGCATATAACTTTATTAAATATTTAAATCATATCAACTACAGAAAACTGCTATAAAAAACTAGCGTCTGTGTGGATAGTTATCAAGATGATGAGTTATAAATGAAACTTGATATTGGTTGGTGTATGTGGCGCTGTATTTCCCTGCGTTTCTCTTATATACTCCCGTGTCACTGCCATTCTTTCGTTCAAGAGCGAGGAGATTGCTCCAGGTGCATTCCAGGGCGCCAATCTTTATGCATTTTTGTTCGTTATCATTGGTATTGCAGCATTTGTTAGATTTTGTACTTATGTTATTTCACTTGAAATTGCTGGTGAGCGCTTTACCGAACGTCTCCGTGGTCAAATCTTTGCAGCTCTTTTGCGACAAGAGATTGGCTTTTACGATGATCCAGAAAACAGCTTGGGTACATTGACTACCAAGCTGGCAATTGACTCGAAAAATGTCAACCAAATGATTACCAGAGCATGGGGAGATATTATTCAGATTATTGTAAGCGGTATTACTGGTAAGCTTTAAAGCGATATTTGTCAATTGGTTACTTATTGTGTTTGTCTCGTAAAAAAAGGTTTTGCAATTGTCTTTTCTCAAAGTTGGCTTTTTGCATTGATTATTTGTTGCATTGCGCCTTTTATTGTTGGTGCCGCTTACTACGAGTCAGAGCTGGAATGTGGGTTTGAAGACAAGACTAAAAAGGCCAACGAACAGAGTGGTGAAGTTGCCGGTGAAGCTATCAAGGTCCAGTACTGTCTGTCTCGACGATAACAATGCCAAAAGCTATTCGTTTGGTAACCTCCGTAGCCATATGTCTTTGGTTGGCCAGGAGCCAGTTTTGTTTGACATGACTATTGGTGAGAACATTCGTTTCGGTGTCGATGATTCCAAGACCATCACACAGGAAATGGTTGAAGATGCCTGCCGCGCTGCCAATATCCACAAGTTTATTACCGGCTTATCTAAAGGCTACGATACTCGTGTTGGTGACAAAGGTTCTCAATTGTCTGGTGGTCAGAAGCAGCGTATTGCTATTGCCCGTGCCTTGATCCGTAAGCCTAGAGTTTTGCTCTTGGACGAGGCTACCTCTGCTTTGGATTCCGAGTCAGAAAAACTTGTTCAGACTGCTATTGATAACATTTTGGAAGAAGGTGGCCGCACCACAATTACCATTGCCCATCGTCTGTCTACTATCCAAGGAGCCGATCTCATCTGCGTTGTAAAATAAAAAAAATAAAAAAGGTGTGTTATATAATAAAAAGTACCTGCTATCTACTATTAAAGTCCTTCAAATACTTTTATTATAAAATGGATCAACCATAACACCAAAGTCTTTTATTTATTTTTCAATATTATCCTTGAAGCTTACAATAATAGAATGAAGCCTAATGATTAGCAATTAAATAAATATTGCTTATATAAAATGATACTTTGGTGACTACAATGTAGAGTCTATAATGGTTTAGATAATATAAGCCATGTATAATCTAGAGATATAAATATTTTTACTAAATATACCGTGGGCTAGACAGAGTCTCTGCAAGACACCAAATAAAAGGGGGCAATTATAAAAAATACCTCTTGTATTTAAAAAGACTTGGTTTTTGGTAAAATGGATAAAGAAAAGTGGGTGGCAAGCTTTTACAATATTTTGTATAGCATTTGGGTCTTTACTTAATTTAAAACATATTTATAAAAAAAACAAGACCTTGATATACACCCAAAAGTATTGAAAATATCATTACCAGATGATAATAATACACCATTATTTACATTGATCGATAGCCTGGTCAAACGGCCTGACCTTTCACTCTATCCCAAGTTTAAATTAGGAGATTTAGACACTTTAGAATGTATTCAACGATTATAGAGTTGGTAATAAAATAGAGTGTATAAATAGTAGTATTGGTATAAAAAAGTACTTATTGGATCTGATTCCAGCCACAATAGGACAAAAATGGAGTAGAGTAACTATTTCTCGTTAAAAAGGTAGACTACCAAGTATCTTTGTACTCCAATGATGAGCATAAACTTACTCTTACTAGCCGTGTACTTTAAACGCTTAATAACGATTGAATGTTTGTTTTATTTTTAGATGTATTTTTGGTTTAAACTGAATCTTGGATAAAGCCTATATTCGTAACGTGTGGCAGCGTGCGACACAAGACCTTAAATATGGGCACGTTAATCAAGTGTGGTTCATTCAAACCTAAAGCCTACTTATTTTCATGAGAACATCTGGTACTCGTCTATGATTTTCGAATTATATATGTATAGATCAGCACCAATTTCCCAATATCTTCATCTCAATGTAATCAATTGTCTATGTTTCTTTTCTGTTTTCATGAGAATATCCGAATTACAAGATAAATACTTGGAATAAAGTGTCGGGAAGCTGTGTCAAGCTGTAGATCCATTGACAAGCATAAGTATGCTGACAATTGAGGCGTGATCAATAATATTACATACCTTATTAAAGCGCCCTTGGTACTTGTCGTTATTATCTTTGTAATATAATAATAAATGCTGATTTTTAATAATGCTTAGGTGCAAGTATATGATAATAAAGGAGTATGCTCGTCAATATAAAAAGTGCTAACATGATTGAGAAAATAAAGCGCAGTTGGATAACCTAGATACCTTTAGTGTAATTATCTTGTCGGTTGTCGCATTCTTCAGTACCAACATTGTAAATATACTAATTTCATTCTATATTGTATAAATAAATAAAGACTCTTATTCTCTATCTTTTAGCCCATAAGTTGACTGAAATGCTGCTGAGAAATATAGGATTATCCAACGTTACCAAATTTGGAAATCTAAAGGTCCACTTATTTGTGTGTTACGTGAGCCAAGTTAATTTTAATAAAGAGAATACAAAACTCTTATTATTATGTGTAAAAACCACTTTGATAAAGTTTCCTCCCGAGGGAACCAGATTTCATAAATGGTCTTTTGGACCACACATCCATGAGCTTTAATTGACGAAATTCAATAAATGTTTTAATAATTGTCGATCCAATTGGGCTTTAACCTTGATCAAAGATCTTTGCGTAAATCGGGGCACTTCCCAGTCTATAACGAGAGATTTTAAGAATAGACTAGGTAACAAAAGTAAAAATGTATATATTAGATGGATACGGTAAACGAGGCGTAACAAGCCTACCTGGTTTCACCCAACTAACCAGCCCCAATATCTTTCTGACTGTCATTGGCTTTACGCGATCGACAACTAACGCGAATTGTCTGGATAAATGTATAAAAAGCACTTTGGGCTTTCTTCTGGCACTATTGTATAACTTTCATTTGCCACAGTATCACAACAGGATATTAACTGTACTTAAAACCTTTGTATAAACTCGAGATCTCTCAAAATATTTCCTACAATTATTCATACCTTGTAATGATTATATTTTTATTAACGAATCTGAATTAAAGATACCCATGTTCGATTGTTTTTCTTTCTTTTTTTCATTCAGAAAAAAAATCGTCTGTTTGCACAAAGCCTAACCTGTTTACGCCTGGTAACCAAGTAAATGAATATGCATTTAAGACATGCCAGATTTTATTTTTATTTTTAAAACACTTTATGACAAGGAGCGTCGTTTAGCCGAGCCAATGGCCTAAAAATACTTAATTAGAATGTTGTGCACAGTTTATCAGTAAAAGATGTTTAATTTAGATATTCGACTAGACTTATAAAACTTTGGCAATCTAGACAGCCTTGCCAAAAAAAAATAGCTTGAGTTTGGTCTTGAGAGCAAAAGTGGTTTGGAAACTGATAAAAGGCTATGGACATTATTTAAAGGTCCCTAAAAATGATTTTTCTGGGCTTTATTGGGACTATAGATACACAGACAGATTATATGGTTGGGCCGTTGTGAATATTCTGTACAATTAACTATGGTAAAGACACATTTAGACAGATGTGAGGGCCAAAGCTTATCTTGCGGATAAATTGTTGCGCTATAGTCCGAGCTTTCTTATTTGTTGTTTATGCAGAGTGGGTAGTACGATTGAATGTTTGGATATTCCCATGAAGAATATATAGCAACCTTGGTATATAGCCAAGTATTAATTTGTCTAGTTCTTGATCTGTGTATTGAAATAAACCATTTTTCTGATCCAATAAAACAAAATAAAAATAACCTTTTCAACGCCGCGATTGGTTTTGGACAGATATGTATATATTTGTATTTATTGGGAAGTATGCGGCTGTACAACTCAAAAACACGGCCCTTCTTTTGCCCTTGAATGATGGGTAGCTCAACAACGAGATTATATACAAATATATATATTTAATGAAGGTTCGCCTATCTATCTGAATACACAGTTTAATGTGTGTGTACATGTATCCCGACCTGCTAGACCATAGCTCCCGACTTCTCGGGCCCAGGCAATTCTTTGACTTGTAATAATCAAATCAATCCGTAATTCTGCTTCAATCGAGGTTAACGACGTATGGCATGTTGTGCATGCAAGAATGAGCCATGGGTTATGAGGGGATCATGACGAAGAATCGAATGCAATTGGGTGGATATATGGACAGTTCAATTCAATTCTTATTGATGTACAATGGCCCAAGCACACCAGGAATCCTTGGGTTTCTTGCTCGTTTGTTTTTGTATTGATCGATAGCCCAAGTGTTGTTGTTTTTTCTTTTTCTGATTGTGAGAGCGCTTCGGCGGACGTGACCGTGTAGGACATTGTTTGGAGTTGTTGGCCGACTAGGGAGGGGGGTCGGTGTGTAACCAGCAAAAGAAAGGGATTCGACATATAGACTGAATAGCTGAATTTGAGTCGAACAAGTGGGCGATTCGATTTATCAATGAACAATTTACACAAATCAATGTTTGGGAATTAATACTCGTCAGCATGCACAAGGGTCACGACATCCTTTAAACAATCTTATCCTCTACATGCTCTCTATACAATTATTCTTGGATATAATATTGGATCTATTTATTAAAAAGAGGTGATTTATTGCAAGGACAATGCTGAGCCTTTGGGGAGAGGAGGATCTCCAGTTATTCTCCAGTATATTGATCTGCTGCCAGCATTTGCCTTTATAGTAAGCTTATTGACTTCAATTCAATTCCGTATTCAATGGCAGAGACTGAATGTTTTCTGCTTACTGCGCGACAGGCCCATTCGAGGCCAATCTGTGTCCACAAAATCGAAAATATATTGATTCAAAAGAAATAATGTCTTGATTGGGATGCAAATCTATCGCTCAATAAATGATCTCTGTTTCTTTTTGCCTCTTCTTTGGTTAGTGTCACAAGTCCAAAAGTCATCTGTAGGACAAAGCCTTTGTTTATGAAGCGGGTATTCTCGGCCACTGGGTTACAGGGATGATTCATATATGTATATATAAGTAGAAAAGGTATGCTTCTTGACCCAATTCCAAAAAGAATCCTATTTAATACATGACAACTGGATACACGTGAAGCCAAGATACCAAGAGATACTCTTACAACCGCCGAACAAGACTGAGTTGTATTGTCGTCTTTGGAAATATAATTTATAAATGGGATATGTGTTACGTCCATCATACGTTTACTGCCAAGAGTATAGAAAACAGAGAAAGAGCAAGTATGGTCATGGCAGAAATATCTTGGATCTGGCTATAGGAGCGTTTCTATTTTTTCTTCTTTTGAGTCAAAGTAAGGACAGATGTTTGCAGAGAAAGGTGTTTTTTTTGGGTAGGGTTGGATATTTCGGTAATCACTTTGATTGGTCAATATGTCAGGCCCAAATTCAGATTGTGATTTTAAAAAGATATATAAATACCCCCACCAATTCACACCAATTTACACAGCATTTTTATACCATAATATACTTGTCAGATCAATCATTTATCCTTGTTTACTTTAAACATAATCAATTCATCTATAACTGCTCATAATTGTTATAAACAATGGCAGCCTCAGACGACACTCGACGGTCATCATCGACAACTCGAACCGTCAAGGAAGAAGTCATAACCCATATCACCTCAATAGAAATGGACGAAAAGACAGACATTCATGATTTAGAAGTCCTTTCTGAAATAAAGCCTGCCGTACACGTCGAAGAAGCTGAAGTCGATGAATCTGGAAAGAAGAAGAAGAAGAAGAAGGTCAAGGAACCTGCAGTCCAAATATGGGCTATATTCAAGTACTCGACTCCCATGGACAAGCTTATGGTTATTGTTGCTCTCATCTGCTCAGTGTGTATTGGTGCCATTCAGCCAGTTTCAATCATCATTCTCGGTAAATTCCTGACAGAGCTCCAAACTGCCTTGTTTCATCCCGAGACCCTCTTGGACAACACAATGGATTTGATTCTCGTCTTTGTATACATGGGAACCGGTATCATGGTTGCTGCCTATGTTGGAAACACTTGCTGGGTTCTCAGTGGTGAGAACCAGGCCCGCAGAATCCGCCAGATGTACGTTCATGCTATCCTTCGTCAAGACATGTCTTGGTTCGACAAGGCCGGTGATGGCTCTCTCAACACTCGCCTGGCCACAGATACTCAATTGATTCAAGACGGCATTTCCGAGAAATTCGGCCTGTTTGTCACTTCTATTGCTCAATTCGTCACCGGATTCATCGTTGCATTCGTCAAGGGATGGCAACTTGCTGTAGTTATGCTGGCTACACTTCCCTTCATGGCTGGTGTGGGTGCAACCATGGGCATCTTTATCACAAAATACACTCTCAAGACCCAGACCTCTTATGCCGAAGCAGGATCCGTTGCAGAACAGGTTTTCTCTGGTATCCGTACCGTTTACTCCTTCTCTCTCCAATCCCGTTTCTCTGCACTTTACAACGAGAGACTCGAGAAAGCAAAGCAAACCGGTATTAAGCGTGGTATGATCCTTGGCTTTGGTCTCGGATCTTTTATGTTTATCCTTTTTGCTACCTATGCTCTCTCTTTCTGGTATGGTGGTCAGCTTGTCATCAAAGGTGATTTGACTGGTCCAACTGTCCTTGTTGTCTTCTTTGCCATGATTATGGGTGCCATGGCCCTTTTGCAACTGCCTCCAAATTTGTCTGCCGTCTCTAGTGCTTGTGGTGCTGCTTACAAGATTTACGAAACCATCGAGCGTGTTCCTGAGATTGACCCCGACTCTGCAGAAGGTGGTATGCCAGAGAAGATCATTGGTGATATCGAGTTCCACAACGTCAAATTCAATTATCCTACCCGTCCTGATGTGCCCATTCTCAAGAATCTCAATCTCAAGATTCATGCAGGTCAGACTGTTGCCTTTGTTGGTCCATCTGGTTCTGGAAAGTCCACCAGTGTTCAGCTTCTCCAGCGCTTTTATGATCCCATTGAAGGCCAGGTTCTCCTTGACGGAAAGGATCTCAAGTCTTACAATGTTGCATGGTTGCGCAAGCAGATTGGTGTTGTCAGTCAGGAGCCCGTGTTATTCAATATGACCATTCGTCAGAACCTGCTTATGGGTTCATTCCGCGATGTTCCCAAGGAAGAGATGGTCGAAGCATGCAAGAAAGCCAACTGCCATTCTTTTATCTCTGAGTTACCCGAAGGTTACAACACTCTCGTTGGTGAGCATGGTGGTATGCTTTCTGGTGGTCAGAAGCAGCGTGTTGCTATTGCGCGTGCTATTATCAAGAACCCCTCAATCCTATTACTAGATGAAGTAAGTAACACACTTTTAAATATTCATATTCATTGTTGTACTTATTATTATTACTATCTAGGCAACCTCTGCTCTTGATACCCAATCTGAGCGCCTGGTTCAAAAGGCATTGGATGCTGCTGCTGCCGATCGTACTACTATTGTCATTGCCCATCGTCTCTCTACCATTCGTAGAGCTGATTTGATTGTTGTCATGGATAAGGGCGATCTTATTGAACAAGGAACCCACAACGAATTGCTTGCCCTCGGTGGTGTCTACTCTGAACTCGTTTCCAAACAGCAGATTGCTACCACTCAAATCGGACACATTGAGGAAGAAGTCGACGATGAAGAACTCCTAAAGCAAGAGACATTGGCTCTGAAAAAGGAGCAAGAAGAACAGCAGGAATTCAAGGCCAATTTGGAAAGAGTTCCATCCAACTCTCTCTCCAAAATCAACACCAACACTTCCATCGATGCCTTTGAGATCAAGCTACGTAAACAAAAGGAAACCAAGAAAGCTGCAAAGAAGCAGTCGGCCCCTGTAAGAAGAGTTATTCAGATGATGCGACCCGAGTGGAGGCTGCTTGGCATGGGTGTATGTGGTGCTTCTGTTGCTGGTGCTGTTTTCCCTTGCTTTGCTCTCGTTTTCTCCCGTGTCATCAATATTCTTTCGTTTGCTCCTGATGATATTGCTCCTGGACCATTCCAGGGTGCCAATTTGTACGCCTTCTTATTCGTTGTCCTTGGTCTTGCTGCCTTTGCCGGTTTCTCGTTCCAGATCATTTCTTTTGAGGTTGCTGGCGAGCGTTTTACCAAGCGTCTTCGTGGTGAGATTTTCGAAACCTTTATGCGCCAAGAAATTGGTTTCTATGATGAGCCTGAACACAGTCTTGGTGCACTCACTTCCAAGTTGGCCATTGACTCCAAGAACGTAAACGAGATGGTTACTAAAACATGGGGTGATATCACTCAAATCATTGTCACTGCTATCACTGGTAAGTTGAATGATTTATCAATGGTCTTCAAAAAGCATGTTACTAACGTTTATTTTTATTTTTATTTTTTACAAAAATAAAGGTCTTTCTATTGCTTTCTCTCAAAGTTGGCTTTTGACCTTGATTATCTGCTGTATGGCCCCCTTTATTATCGGTGCAACATCATATGAGGCCAGAATTCATCGTGGATTTGAAGACAAGACCAAAAAGGCCAACGAACAGAGTGGTGAAGTTGCTGGTGAAGCTATCAAGGAAATCCGTACAGTTGCTGCTCTCAATAAGCAAAGTCATTTCGAAGACAAGTATTTCAAGGCCACAGATCATCCCCACAAGCTTGCCCAGCGCAAGGCCATCACTTCCTCCGTTGGCTATGGACTTCAGCAGGGTATTACTCTTTACACCAATGCCGTGGCCTTTTATGCCGGTATGCGCCTGATTGCAGACGGTAGAATCAACTTCCAGCAGATGTTCACTACCATGATGGGTATCATGATTACTGCTCAGGGTGTCGGTCGTGGAAGTACCTTTACTTCAACTTTTGCCAAAGCCAAGTACTCTGCTATTGCTGCCTTTGAGATTCTTGATCGTGTTCCTTCCATTGACCCTGAACTTGAAGGTATCGAGCCCTCATCTTCTCAGATTGCTGGTAATATCAAGTTTGAAGACATCACTTTCCGTTATCCTGCTCGTCCCGATATTTCTATCTTCAACGGTGAATTTAACCTCAATGGAAAGGCCGGTCAGACTATTGCTCTTGTTGGTGCTTCTGGATGTGGTAAATCTACTACTATTGGCATGCTCCAGCGTTGGTATGACCCTATTTCCGGTACTGTCCGTCTCGATGATAACAATGTCAAGAATTACACACTTGGTAACCTCCGTAGCCATATGTCTTTGGTTGGCCAGGAGCCAGTTTTGTTTGACATGACTATTGGTGAGAACATTCGTTTCGGTGTCGATGATTCCAAGACCATCACACAAGATATGGTTGAAGATGCCTGTCGCGCTGCCAATATCCACAAGTTTATCATTGGTTTACCTCAAGGCTACGATACTCGTGTTGGTGACAAAGGTTCTCAATTGTCTGGTGGTCAGAAGCAGCGTATTGCTATTGCTCGTGCCTTGATCCGTAAGCCTAGAGTTTTGCTCTTGGACGAGGCTACTTCCGCTTTGGATTCCGAGTCAGAGAAGCTTGTCCAGGCTGCTATTGATAACATTTTGGAAGAAGGTGGCCGTACCACAATTACCATTGCCCATCGTCTGTCTACTATCCAAGGAGCCGATCTCATCTGCGTTGTAAAGGGTGGTCGCATTGTTGAACAAGGAACTCATTGGGAGCTGCTCAAATTGAATGGTGTCTACAGCAGTCTTGTTCACCAGCAATCCTTGAATGCCAACTAAATATCCTCATACCTTTTAGAACCCATTTTGCCTCAAACTATATTATTATATGTTTTGTTTGCTTTTATTAATCAAACCACTATCTTTATTTAACTGTACAATAATTTATTATAAAACCACATTATTATTATTATTTTAAAATAAAATAAAATAAAATAAACAAATTACAATTCAAATTTTGCTTCTACATTGTGTGTTGATAAATACTTGTTTGTTGTTCAGAAAATATTTGATTTTATATTTTACAAAATAATAGGTCTGTAAGATATAAAGGGCTACCATAAACATTGTCTACTGGCGATAAAACAAAACTATCTCATGCTACTTAGTTTCAGGGAATGATTAAACGACATTGAGTCCGAGTCCAGCTCTTTTTTTTTCGGATGAAAGAGATCAAGCTCTGCCATATGAATCTCTACTATAAATTTTGTATAAGTATGTGTGAGCGTGTATAAGCTTTTACATGTGTACATTTATGTTTCTGCGAGCCGTAATCTATGGTAGGTCTTTAGCATACTTGTAACGCATGCTTTCTCCCCATCGGATTACGGATATCACACATCCTGCGCTCATTAAGGTCAAGGTCGCAAGTATAGTCATAGCCCAGCCACTACCGATAGAACGCAATATTGTAGGAGCCAATAAAGGAGTACATCCTGCCATGGTACACCGCAAAAGATTAGAAGCACTGATCACAGAGGCCGAGTATTCTTGATAGGCATCAACAAGATACAAATTACTAGGAGTCTGAACTACCCCTACACCGAGTCCGACTAAGAGAACAAAAGAAATGGTATGTATCAATATGCAAATATACAAGATGATAAATGTAGATGATGGTACTGATAATAGAGCAAGTATTAAACTCACATATAAATAATCCCGTCAAGACTATTCCAATATGAATAGTTTTGGATATGCACCATCCATATACTAGTTCACCAATAACCAGCAGAGAGATACCAAGCCACATGGGTGGTAAGCGCGCTTCTGGTGTTCTTGGCTGCTGCTTCATATCCAATCTTTTGAGTAGCCAGTCTGCATACTTGCCTGACCCAACTGCACCGACAACGTTTCCGAGGCCATTGGCCAAATATGCTAATCCAATCTGGGAGCTTGAGAAGCCATACTTGTACGCTAGTTGATGCGGTAAACTAGATATCATAAAATACATGAATCCGTATGCAAGCGCATAAGGCAAGGAGACCAGTAAGACGACTGGCTTGCACAGAAAGCAAAATGGTCGCATAATAGTCGTTTTGAGCTGCTCGTGAGGAGAAGGATCATAGTCTGATGCGGATGAAGTCTCTGCCAAACGTTGTTTAGTCTCAAATCGTTTTCGGATGATTGTGGGAGACGTTTCAGGTAAAAAGAAGACAAGGAGAATAAGAATACAAGCGCCCATAATTGAAAGGAACCAGAATATGTAATTCCATCCCAAATCTATGCACCAAATATTAATATTTTTTATATATTTTGAATATATTCTTTGACAATGGGTATTACATTCACTGATGTAGCCACCAGCTATAGGACCAACAACAGGCCCAACTAAAGGGCCAAGGAAGAATAATCCCATAGCATTTCCTCGTTCATGAACCATAAAGAGGTCCGAGACAGTCCTAAATGCAGTTGAGGTTAATCAGCCAAGAGTATGATGTATTAAAGCTGAAGATCTGTTGATAACATACCCTGCCCCCACTGCTTGAGCCGCACTTGCACCAACCGCCTGCATGGCCCTCATTGCTACAAACAAACCAATATTTGCTGACAAAGCGCAACCCACGGTAGATCCTACATATATGAACGTTGCTCCAATGTAGACAAACCGGCGCCCATATCTTTCCGAAAGAGCGGCCCACATCATTGGCTTTTTTTGTATCAATAAACCTTGTTTTAACTTTCCATATTGCTATACTCACGGCAACACCTAGTGTAAAAATATAGAGAGAGATGGTTGCATTGATAACCGTGCCAGACGCATGAAGTGATAATTTCACTTGCTGAATGGCTGGTACCTATATCATAAAAATGATTATTAACATAATTTACTATTGATAGTCTAGTATGACTTGAACTCACATAAATGGAGCTGCTCAATGGGCCGAGAAAGCCTTGAAGGGCCACGATAAACAGAATAAACCATTTACGAGTAGATGAAAACTATTTCAATTGAAAACATGATGAGTTGCTTTTCTGCCAAATTAATTGTTATTATTTTATAGGATACTTACTGTAGAGTTATAAGGCCCCAGTGATTCCAATGAAGAGTTGTTTTCAGTGTCACTCTGTAGCTTACAGTCCACTACATATTTCTCTACAATATAGAGATAATTGATAGTTTGTATTTGGTATTCAAACATGAAGAATCTGGGTTTACCTATACAGACACTCGAGGGATCTAAAGAAGTAGATGTGAGC
The DNA here is from genome assembly GCA_022702545.1 of Phycomyces nitens. NCBI lineage: Eukaryota > Fungi > Mucoromycota > Mucoromycetes > Mucorales > Phycomycetaceae > Phycomyces > Phycomyces nitens. Next base: position 3,313,831 of record JAHRBC010000001.1, read on the forward strand.
AGACTTCTTGGGCGAGTATCACCACCTTCAGCCGAGACCTCGACCAATTGTTGAGGAAGAGGTGCCATTTGGGTTGGATGCTTTATCGTACGAATAAACGACAAGGCTAGAATAGAATAACAATAACAAAGATTGTGCGAATTAAAAACAAACGATAATAGAAACCCACAATCAGTGTATGTTTTCAATAGATAAAACAAAAAGGCAGCAAAAGAGTAGCGAATTCTAATATTTGTCAATAAACTGATGGTTTTTTATTGCTCGGAATCATAGATATTATACACAAACCCGTTTTCACTGCTAGACTAGAGACACATTTTGGAAATATCGCATAAAAATATGACTTAGGACTCCTAATGATTCTCGATTTTACTAGGACTATATTCGTGTATGTATAATGGAGTATCTGTTTAGCTTTTGTCAACTATGATGGCTTTGTAGGCAGAACAGATACTGCATATCAATTTTCGGAACTACCATAGATCATAAAAGAAATAGCAATTCAAACTGAATTGAAATCCGGGAGTTAGCATGTCTTTTAACCCCTTCCCCCCCCCTCCTTTAATCCAAAACAAAACACCGGGGAGACAGCTGGCATTGCGGAAGTGTTGATTATGAGTAATCTAACATACACATTTACTAGAAAGTCTCGAGTTTTTCACTCTATCCACAAGTACAGAGGAAACTCCCCTTTTTGTTTGTGTTTCATGACCTCATCGCTCACAACAAGATTCAATCAATGTAACGAGGGCCGATTCGAATCATAAACACGATCATCCTCTTTGATTTGTTTGATGGCTAGACAATATTATACATGGAATTAAACGCAAAGAATTATACAATCTACAACAGAGTCGGCCTAGCACTTTCTCTTCTTTTTCTTTTAGTTTTTTTAAATAATAGGGAGTGAAAGTATTTTTTTTGATGTTTTTTTTTTCTTTCTATTTTCATACCAACTCCTTGTATTTTCTAGATTTTCGGCTATCCATTCCTGCCGATTCCATCATCATATCTTCAAATCTTCTACACCCATCTGCAGCAGAACAATGGTTCAATCTGTCAACCTTAAAGTACTCCAGTTCTGTCCAGTCTATTAGTCTCACAGACTCATCGTCTCGAGAAATCGTACGTGATTTTGATTGGTCTGCTGAATTATAGCTCTGTATTTCACTAAATAAATGGCCGTGTTAGTTGTATTGTAATCTAGATATTGCACCACTTTTTTCGTGTTTATGACTAGACTTACTCGTTGGATATCGAATATAGATCCATCAACAATTCTCGCACGTATAGAACAATACACATTGCAATAGCTGTCTTTGCTGTCATGGCATAATCTGGATCGATTTCGCCCTCGAGGGATCCACAAGGCACCCCATCTTCATCCATATCATTTGGTTTAGGTATCAGCCCTCTCTTTCGGAAGAGTTGAATGGAAGACAAAAGGTCAGCTCCAACTGTCATTAGAATACGATCCATGCTATTAAGAACACACAGAATTTCCTCTGACATGGAAAAATCGAGTGTAATAATACTTTCAGCCAAGAACTTGAGAAAGTTAACATTGATCTACAGATTTGAATTAGTATTTTCCTTTTTGACTTTCAGACAAGAAGTGAATGATCTATACCTCTTTTTCGCCAGTAGCCTTCATATCAAAATCAAAAGGCTTCACTAGAGCGCACAAGAAGTCCAACTTGATCTTTTTCTTTTGCCTCAAGATGCTAAAAGGCAGTGCAAACAGGGAATCCACTTTTGCATCACCTCCTCTCTTGCCATAACCTATACATTCTGTTGGTTATTATTGTTTGGTGATCATAAACCCAAAGTGCCCAGAACCATACCTTGGACTTTTTCATCTGCCGTTAGCATTTGGTATTCATATGCGGTACTGATATGGTCTCCAAAGTTACTATACAAAAGAGGCCCATACTTGTCATGTGCAAATCTATGAAGATAGTATGCTTTGTTTCGGAGGGTTATGTCTGAGCTTGTCTCTGCCGCAACAATAGCGGGCATACACTTTAAAGAATGCCGAGTAAGTTAGTATCCGTGGCTAGCAATAAAATCAATCGTCTTACCAGGACCGGATGTGCCAGTCCTTGGTGGACTACGGCTGCTATAACATCAAAGGCAGCATAGCGAATATCAGGAGTCTTCTCTAGTGCGCATCCCAATATTCTACGGAAATAACGTTGCATCAAAGAGCCATTAACGCTATATAATTCACAGAGTAAGTAAAGAGCCTTTATCACTGGTTATTAAAATACCCAAGTTCAGAGAATTCTTCTGTATTTCCCATGAGTGTCTCGACATCAATTAATTTGGTATGAAGCGATTGTCCAGCAACTAATGTTGTGAATGACATGAGTTTTGTCGACATGGTTCAAGGTTATACAGCAAATTACCTTCTTCTTGCTTTTCGATACGATTTTCTTCTGCAGCGAGAAATTCAACAAATACGTGTAATAGTTGGATTTTCATGGCTTCTGGACCATTCTCAAAGAGTCTGTCCATTAGTTCCGTACTCGTCTTATCAATCACAAACGTAGGGTATGCTGCATAAAAGTGGCCTAGATAAGATGCTAGATGTTAAGCTTCATGGCATATTACCGTACTTTAATTTATTCTTACCCAAACTCTGGAGTGCTGTGGCTGTTATTTGATTAAAAGAATAGGTATCTTCAAGAGAACTGGCAAAGTACAGCAGCAAGTCAAAAACAAGGTTTGTAATGCTTTGCTATATAATTACAATAAAGTGAGCAATAAGAATTTTTAAAAAAAAATATAACTGAAGCCCAAGTATACTCTTTTATGAGATACTAATTTCTTTGTCTTTTTTTCATTTACCTTGTGTACAAGATCAAGAGCTCTCATCTTGACTGACTCAGTCTTTCTTTTCTCATCAAAGTTAAAGTATCGAGAAAGTAAACTGCTGATAAGAAGCATCTTTCTTATGGCAATAAGCGAACGAGTTGGTGGTTTCCCGTTTGACATTTGTATTCGGTCTTGCTGAAGTTTTCCTGAAAGGCATACAAACGTCAAATTAATATCGATAAAAGTCTTGGTAATATTCTATATACCAAGACATGATCCCAGCATTTTGATCAATAGATTATATCGTTTAGAGATATTTTCAATAATCGCACATAGACACGATACAGTGCTTTGGATCATCTGTTGAGTTTTCACAAAAAATATTAGACTCTTGACCATATACCCGTGTAGTTCTCTTACATCGAGTGGGCAGCGACTCAACAGTTGTTGAAGAGCTTGTTCTACCTGGGCTACAAAGTCAGGATCATGGTATTTTCGACGTGGAAGTACGTCTCGGTAAATCATGAGAACGTATTGAGCAATTCGCCAGTCGTCCTATTGTATTAGAATATATGGTTTAATATACGAGTTGATGGTTGACTCTTGTCCATATCTCTTACCTCTTCCGTAATACTCAGATACGGTTCCAACATTGAGATATGTGTTTCCCGAAGTATATCTGGGCATGTCTTTGTAAATGCATATACTGTGGTTAGGCAGCTAAGGAAGCCGTCTGTATTCCCTTGCTCGTCCAATAAAAGCATATGGTCAAAGAGAGCATCGACAATCCATTGGAAAATCATTTTGTACCAGACCATTGTCTTATTATCGCATCCTGCTACAGTCTTATATTATCAACCGCATTTGTTTTTGTGAAAAAAAAATATTTGATTGCATTAGTACCTCTTTTTCATAAAATACCAATGTATAACGTTTTTTTATAGTATCTTTTTCACCTTTTGTAGAATTTGGATGAGAGCCGGGGATTGAGTGGGTGAGGATATGTCTCTGGTAACGGCACCAGTAATCAGCATCGTCAATTCGGTGATTTGCCGCTTTCTTTCTTTAGGAGAATGCTGATAAGAGGATCCAAATGCATCATTCCCATCGCTTTCGACTTCACGAAAAGGATGAAAAAGAATCTCTTGGGTGGCCTTGAGTGCCAATTCGCTTATACTGATTTCATTATCACCAATCCGCTGTATAAGTTTGGCTGATATGTCAATTTTGATTGCTCGATCATCACATTTAGTGTACAATTCACGCAATAGTTTGACCAGACGTTTGCGAACATTCATAGCTGTATCCTACGAATTGTATAAAATAAGTACCAGTATCTATTCGAATTCTCCCTTCACTTACCATGATTCGTTCGCTAACAATATTGTAGAGTGACAAAGGAAGAGTCTCTTGACGACCTAGATACTTTGCAACGACCTCAACAGCTGCATCGCGAACTGAAGGAGATATATCATGAACTCTTTTAATGATTGGGGTCCGAATTCGTGGCTAAACAGGGATATATAGAGATGATGAGACTATATAATACGCGCCACAGTAGCCTATTTAATACGGATGTTCATATACCTCATCAAGTATAGTCGGAACTTCTGCTGCTATACGTCCCATTGCTCTTAATGCTTTTACTCTAAAAGTCACGCTGTCATGGTCCAAACATGCCATGATATGGGATATCAAATACTGGAAGCTGTTATAAAGCGGCTGTCGAGATGCCAAAAGCTCTGACAACAGGCCAATATCATCTCTGTTCAATTCTGGGAAATCAAACGAACTAAAACACAAGGAATTTTAAAGTAAGCCAACAACAATATGTTTTTCTTGAGAGTTTCCTACCTTTCCAGTGCGAGTTTTTCGTTACTTGCTTCCAAGGAAAGAAGCCAATAGTGCTTAATGATACTTTGCACTTTTGATACTATATCCTCTGGCCATGGTGATGAATCAAGATCTTCTTCTTTAGAATCCTGGTGTGCTTTTGACCATACCATAGTATCTGTATATCCCCAACTGGCCAAGTAAAACTAACTCTAAAACAATGAATTTTGTTCTCTCTCTCTTTTTTTTTTAAAGAAAAAATATATATTTTTTATTATTTTAAAACCTACCTTTGTTAAAGATGGGTCTACAAAGTTATTTTCGACATGATTATATAGTTTGATTTGACACTGAGCAAGAAGTTCTAGAGAAGCCAAAGATGTTTCTCGTGTTATCTAATACAAAGACCTTGTCAGCCAAAGTCCCCAGCTATCAACCATCATCTCTTTTCTTTGATTTTTGGCTTGTTAGAATTAGTATAGTATATATTGTTACCTCTGTTGGAAGTTGGTCGTTCAATTTATAGACCCACTCTGGTGTAAAATGACCTTTTTCTCCTGACAGTCGATTGTACCCCATCTTGATGGTACATGCAATCGTACCAAGCCATTCGATACCCAATGACTTTAGGTAAATGTCAGAAGTACCACTCTCAATAACAGCAACCTTTATAGTTGATGAAAAAAAAATTAGTACAGCCATTGTTCAATCCAGATCCCTTTTGATAGACCACAACATTAACCTACCAGGAGTTTAGTAAATGTACGTAGGATAAGTTCTGCACCAGGCCAAGAAGGGTCACTGAGGACAGTAAGTACGTCTTCTACAGTGCTCTCCATAATCATCCGATATTCAGCTACTGAATAGGTATCCTTTTTGCGTGATCTACACTTGGCCATAAGAAAATCGAGAAAGTATGATGCGGTCTGTGCAGCTGCCTCGATCCCTTTTTTCCATACTTCTGCAGCCTTTTGGACAAGTTTCTCTTCAAGTCCAGAAAGTTGTTTTGTCTCATTATCCTTTTGGAGCTTTTGCTGCTTGAGTTCCCATTTACGAAGCCAGCCTCTATCTGCAACTATCGTAGTAGGAGTACAGCAAGACTGGACGAGTTGGATCCAGAGAGCGCTCATGACATGCAGTGTTCTACCATCACTTAATCTATATCTCTTTACACTTCGATCCATTGTGGTAAGATTGCCCATTCCCGTCAGGATTTCATCTAGAATCCACCGACGGTGCTGTGGATAGTTTCCAAATAGCGTGGTAAGCATATCAAGTGCACTGAATTTCATCTGCTCAAAAGGGTTGATAGTCGAATCAGCCGAGATCTTTACGAGACATGATGTGTTGCTTTCTGTATAGTCATGGAAGAATGGTCCCATACAGATATATCCAACAATCAGAATTCCATGATCGTCAATTTCATCTTGCTGAAGAAGGATAAATGAACGTCGAAGAAACCGGGTAATTAAGGGGAGAATACTAGAGAGGCTTTGTCTGGCTATAGGAGATGCCTCCACCGAGTTTAAGAATCGGCGAAGATCATTGTTCACTAACAAAGATTTTAATCATTGGTCATTCTAATGATCTTGCTTATTAATCGGATGCCATGTATTTTACTTACAGTTTGTTGGATCTTCTTCGAGACTTGTGAGATCAATGAGTGGATAGATGAGAGTTTCGAGTTGTGATTTGACAAGCCTTAAGCATGTCGTTATAAGCCCTTTTGGAACATCCTGTGATTTGCTTAGTTTATCAATAATATTCCATGCTGACCAGTCTTTACATCTATAGGTTAGGTTACCTGCTTGTTCACTCTGCAGACAGCCAAAAGATCAGCCACGAGTACACTTATTTCAATTCCATGAGACAGCCTTTCTAACCAGGCTGTTGTTCTTGACATTCTCTTTGTCTCCTCAGCTTCCTTTGCATATTCCTCCAATATATCCAAGTCAACCACACATCCAACTGCATATTCCATTCGACTCAATATTTGGCCAAATTGATTTTGATCTGAATTCTTGAAACATTTTGCCTGAACTGCCTTTACAACCAAGATGGTGAATTGGCGTAAAACAGACAGAGGAATAGTATCCGTGCCGCTTTCCAATAAATCATCGTTTTCTACTCCTTGTGATTCTCCAATTTTCTTTTGATCATTGCAAATCATTGCCATGTAATCCGAAAGCTTCTGAAGAATGGCTAATGTGTTTTGCCAAAAAAAAAGAAGTTGTTATAGTTTTCTAATTTGTTGACATGTCTCGATGGATTTCACTTACGTTCACTTTCTTTCGAGATTGGTTCAGGTTCAGAGATTGGGGGCTTTATAATTGGGACATTAGTCTGGGCAGGCGCTTTGACAGCTAGAGGTATCTTTATATCTGGGACATTGACAACTGCAGCTTGAGCAACACCTAGATCGCTTGTCAATTCATCCATCAATTCATCCTCGATGCAGACTCGTTTTCTTCGTTGGCGATGAAGGAATCTACTTTTAAAAATCGGAGCCTCATCCTCATCACTATCTACTTGTTCTGCATCGCGTTTTTCTCCAAGTGGAATCTCATTTGGCAAGGTCGTGGTTGTTGGTTCTGGTTGTTCGAGTGTTTTCTGGTTGGTGAAATGTCCAAAAGGTCGTTTTAATCTTCGTTTGTGAACTGGACTTTCAGGAAGTTGCTGACCCATGGCTATAGAATAATATGTATAAAATGTTTTAAAAAAGAAGAAAGAAGCGAAAGGCAAAGTCTATAAGACGCGCACTTACGCGTCCCAGTCGCGCCTATTGGTACTATAAAATTGGTCGCAGTCCAAGATTATTTTTGAGACAAACGCGTCTCTGACGTGAGCAAAATAAGCTTTGTGACTCTTGTGAAGTGCCTGATGCCTTTTATGGAAAGTTGGTGGATAATATCCAAAAATAGTCTCGGGTTAAAGTAGGAACAACCTCGAAAATCAAGAAATTTATTTTTTATGAAAATTGAGTCATTGCAAAGATCAGTAGAAGAAGCTACGGAACGATTGGTCTCTTCCTGCTCCTCTCTTGTTGTTCACATCCAAAACACTATCGAATATGGAATGGCAAAAATAAGAATAAAGAAGATCAAGAGAACCAAGTTTGGTTAAAACACAGCCTCCAAAAGCTCAGCATTGTGTCGTCGATTGATTTTATACTTTCTTCTCGAATTTTGTTTTTCTGTTGCCCTTGTCCACCTACCATACACATTCGAACAATACAAGACTTATGCTAAAGAGACTCTTGCAAAGGCCTTTATCCCAAGTACCCCAAGCATCCCGGGTACTGCAGCCCAGATACCTTGCCCCCAGGTTCACTCTACCCCAGTGTTCAAGACATATCGCACAGGCCAGTCCTCACCGCTGGATCCACAGAACCCCCATAACCAGATCATTTCATGCCAGCCCTAGCAACAAAGTGCCAATCATACCCTTGCCCGCCATGATTGCTACCCTGTTAAAGTCAGGGAAGCTCGTCAGTCTGGTATCTTTGTCTTCCAAGACATCCATGACTCTTTTACCCCACTCGATTGGAAAGGGCAGAGCAAGATGGATAGTGTCTTTGTTGGCCGGTATCCCAATCACAGGTGTAGCACTTCTCTTGGTGGTTGGTCTTGACCAGGTAACTCACAACAGGGCTGTTTCAGGGCCAATTGGGCTGTGTTTTTGAATGACTTTTAATAAGTGGAAAAATTTATAGGCACCAAACACTGGCCGTATACGCTTTGTATATCTATCAGAAGAAGAAGAGGCCGAGCAGGTCAATAAAGAGATTGGAGGGCTATTGACTAGTCAATTTGGCCTAACAGTCGGCAAAGACTCTGAGTTTATCGTGTGGCTCGATACTATCATGGAGAACCTCGCAAGGGTTGCTGTGGACGATATCCGAGATCCAGTGCGTGATTATTCACAGCCAGTAGAAGGAAAGACACCGTCAAAATTTATAGTAGATGTTATTGTGGACGGAAGCACCCTCAATGCCATGTGTGCCGGAAAAAATGTCATTGTATATGATCTTATGCTCCAGTGTTTTGAGTTTGATACGAAAAAGATTGCTGTGATCCTCTCGCATGAGATGGCTCATTCTATCCAGCGTCATTTTGTTGAGCAAAATGGTCTGATATCATTCTTGACGATGCTTGTGGATATTACAAGAGGTGCACTTTGGATGGTGACCGAATCATTTGGACCGTAAGTGGTAGTGAAAACAGAGAGACCCTTTGGAGTAGGGATTATTCTGACGATAAGCCATAGATATATCAACCAAAAGATCAATGATACCCTTAGTGGCTATATACAGCTACACACAAATCTATCTTATAACCGGCTATTGGAGAAAGAGGTAATATATAGAGTCATACAGACTTGACTTGACTTGATCCTGTCCTGACTGTCTGAGCATCATTATAGGCTGATTTAGTTGGTCTTAAAATCCTTGCCAAAGCAGGCTATGATCCCAGGGAAGCCATAGCGGTATGGAACACAATGGCAGAGCTGGAAAAGACGGTTGCAAACGCTACAAATGAGAATGAAAAGACGGATCAATCAGTTGAACATCTAACTGCCCCGCCTGAAACATATGAGGCCCTATTTGAAACCCTGGTGAGTGCTTGGTTTGGCGAAACCCACCCTCCAAGTGAAGAACGGGTTATATACATGAAAGAACATATGGAAGAGGCCATTGCGATATACGAGGAATCTATCAAGATCAATGGTCCTCCAAAGGCATTTATCCTGAGTCAATTCCGAACAGAGGAGGCCGAGGGAAAGATGGACAGTGAGGCGACAGAGACCATGGCAGAAAAGACAGAAAGTAGATGGAGAAGGCTCTTTTGGTGGTGGTCAACAACACCAACCATTGCCACTACAGCTTAGAGATATCATGTATTTTTTGTTTATTATTATTATTATTATATATATAAATATATTCTTTTTATCCAATACTCTATGTAATTGAGTAAAAATAAAATACAAATAAAATAAAATAAAATAAAGATGAAACGAACCCCTTGTCCATTCCATCTCCATCTTCATCTCCAATCTAGAGATTCTCTCTTTTCTGGATCTCTAAACACTGGTTGAGCAAAAGTATCGTGTTATCGAACCCTTGCAATATCCCCGGATCCTGTTCTATCTGTTGGGAATCCCACCGTGAATGGGCAAAATCAATCAATCGTACATCACACAAAATAGGCTCATCATCTTCGGCTGGCTCATCATCCTTTAGCATTCTCTTCCAAACACTATCGACTGCTTCCCGGTCTCCTTCATAAACAAACAAGAGAGAAGAGCCGATTAGTTCCAAAGATGGTGTTTTGGCAATCCATTCTCGCATATCCAAAAGATCGTCTCGAAAACTCTCTAGAATCCAGCGAATCTTCTTGGCTGGCAAGCGTTGGGAAGCATTCTCTTCTTCTTGGACCTTTACTGTCTCATGGCTACCCATACGACCATATTCAGATGTAGGGAAGAAATAGGCTAGGAATCCATTGATGATGTTCTCTTGGGTAAGAGATCTACCAAACTCCTTTTTGTATGTACGATAGACACATTCTGTAGTATCATAGACCTTGGACAAAGTAAGATCAATCTATACTAGGATAAAAAAAAAGTTGTCCTGTAGATCGATTACCTTCATGCCCGAGATTCTAATAGCCATGGATTCAATTGTGGTATTCTTTGCGTTTAGTTTCATCTTATCGACCTTTGCTTCATCAGCAAGATGATCAAATAGAATCTTGCCAATCTTGAGATCCAAAACACATGGACGGACAAAACCACGGAGAATGTTCTCTAGACATACATGGTGTAGAAGAATAAAGTTGGTAAAGGATGAATAGATATTGGATTGCCAAGGTAATAAGCAAGGGAAAGGATATCATCGGGCAGTTTGGTGTCCACTTGTATTGGTGATGGTATGGGTGTGACACTGTCCTGGCTGGTTTCCAATAGATGCAGTTCGGATGCCGTCGAAGCTCGTAATGTGCCATAGCATTCTGGAATCCATCCACAAAAGGTAGGATGAGAATGACACGCTTCATAAAATTGGACTTCTCTTGTATGGGATGGCTTGATGACCATGAGATCATTTGTTGCCATCTTCAAGAGGGTGTCATGGCCTGCCACTTGATTATCGAATTTTACCAAGAGTGACTGGGTGTCGGTGGAGGCCATTGCAGGAAAAAAGGTTTGGTGAATTTTCCCTTGATATTTTATTTAAAAAAATAAAATAAGCATGAATTATTGTTTGTTCTTTGGATTTTCATTTGCTGACGTCAATACCAGTTTATTTTATTTTATATATAATATTTTTTTTGCTTGTCACAGAAAAGGTCTCAATGGCCTTTTTGTTCTGGACAAGCTTAATTGATTCCAATGTGTAAAAGCAGCAGTGTGGTGACCTTGCAATTTCTCATTATTATTATTTTTTATTATTATTATTAAATGGTACACAGACTGCTCTTTTGGGTGAGTGTAACCTTGTTTGGGCCTTTAGAGAACATTCAACAAAAGAGAGTGAGAGTGAGAGGCTCCTAAGCAGAGAGCCATTTTGCCAGGTTTAGAAATTAAGCAAGAACTCTCTGGCCAGTTTGTCCGCTGGTGAACTACGCTTCATTCGGCTACACAATCGCTTTGGCAAGGGAATGGAGTTTATATGGTTATGGTGGTTCAGTAACCCCCATTGGAGGCTTGTGATTGGTCAATATTAATTATTATTTGCAAAAAAAAATTAGCCTGTGTCTGTTTATTTATTTTAATTTTTTTTTCATATTTTATAGACTGTAAATCTACTCGCTTATTCTTTCCTTTTTTTTAATTTTATTTTTATTTTTATTTTTATATATTTATTTATATTTTTATTTTTATTTCTACTGTTATTTTGATGTTCGCGTACGCCCGTTCTCTCTTGAACTCAGTCTTTCCCAAGAAGCGCTCCTTTGAGGACGACCAGGAAGAGCAGACACCACACCAGTCAAAGAAACTCAAGATGGAAAGCACTCTAGCCGACGAAACCACTTCTCAATCCACTTCTGCCCCCGAGCCTACTTATATTTACCGTGTAAAGGTCACCAACCTCCCAGTCAGAGACTCCTCTACCACCAAGAAGTTCTTCCAAAAGCTAGGCTACTCACGCTTCAAAAAGGCTCCTGAATGGGATTATGCCTTTATCACCTTTACCGTGAGTATTAGTCAATATTTCTTACATCAGGCGACTGATAAGAATATTCTTAGACCAAGGAAGAGGCTGAAAATGCCGAAAAACAGCTGAATGGCTTGAAGCTCAAGCGGGATATTATTGGAGCAGAAGTTGTTGTAACCACTGAAGATTCCTATAGAAAAAGATTCATGTCAAAGGCTGCTGAGAAGAAGCAGCAAGAAGAGAATGCCAACGACACTCGCACACCCTCTGAGAAACTGGCTGACCAGGTTACTCCCTTGCACAAGTAAGATCAAACCATTAAAGGATCAGGCTCTTAATTTCTTTCATAACCAATTCCAGAGTTCCTTATGAGAAGCAATTGCAGCAAAAGGAACGTGTGGGTATCAAGCATCTCTCTACTCTCAAGAGAAACATTGCAAACCTCAAGGATATTTCAGAGAATGGTAAAAAGGAAATCGCATGGGCCCGCCAACCGTGAGTTACACTTTTTTTTTCCTTGCAATTCAATTATCATCTGACTTTTTCTTAAACAGTGGATCCCTGCCCTGCCCTATTTCGAGCATTATTCCCTCTCCTGAAGTCAATGGCTACCGTACAAAGTGCGAGTTCACAATCGGAAAAGATCTCGATGGCAAAAGAACAGTTGGATTTTTGTTGGGTCTTTACCGTGCCGGCATTACTGCTGTTCTCGAACCAAGTGAATGTCTCAATGTATCGTCTGTTGCTAAGCGCATTGCAAAGGCCATGGGTGATTATGTCCGTGCTTCCGAATACGATGTTTATGATCGCTCCACAAAGACTGGTGTCTGGCGCACCTTGATGACTAAAACACAGCGAACAGGAGATATCATGATCGTTGTCCAGATGAGAGCCGAGGATTTGACACCCGAGCAAGTTGAGGCTGAAAAGGCCAAGTTGATTGCTTACTGGGACAGCTTTAAGGATAAGCCCGAGGATGAGAGAATCGCAGTTACTACCTTGCTGTTCCAGATCTGGAATGGTGATGCAAACGGTATCACAGAAAAGGCTCCTACTGAGGTCTTGACAGGCGATGGCTACGTCTATGAAGAGCTTTTGGGATGTCGTTTCCGTATCTCCAGCAGTGCTTTTTTCCAGGTCAATACTCCTGCCACAGAACTTTTGTATGCCAAGTGTGCCGAGTGGTGCAACATTGACAAGACCAAAAAGACTACACTTTTGGATCTTTGCTGTGGTACAGGCACGATCGGTATCACCATGGCCAAGTCGGTTGACCGTGTTGTCGGTATCGAGATGGTTCCAGAGGCAATTGTCGATGCAAAGGCAAATGCACAGAGAAACAGTAAGATACAGAGATGTGTATAAAGGGAACCTTCTTACCTATATGTCTTGCAGATATCACCAATGTTGAGTACTTTGCAAGCAAGGTTGAGGACAGAATCGATGTCGTCACTAATGCTAACAATGAAGAGGTTGTTGCCATCTTGGATCCTCCAAGGTAAAGTCATTGACAATCATAGGTTGATTTATGGGAATCGAGTATTAACGACTCTTGTTTTGTGTAGAAACGGCGTCCATGCTTCTGTCATTCGTGCTGTTCGTGAATCCTCAAAAATCAACAAGGTCATCTTTATCAGTTGCGATGCCAAGCAGGCCATGACAAACTTTATTGCGTAAGTGGACATTTTTTCTTCTTCTTTTTGATTGAAGTTCGAATAATAACAATATCTTCTCTAGTCTGTGCCGCCCTCGGTCAAACCGATTCAAGGGTGCTCCTTTCAAGCCCACCAAGGCCATCTCAATAGATCTTTTCCCTCACTCTGATCACTCTGAGCTCATGATCGAATTCGAACGTGTCGAAACCCCTGTTGAAAGCGATCATGGTAAAGAAAAGGATGAAGTTACAGTCAAGGTAGAGACAACTGAAGAGACAACTGTAGAAACATTGGTGGAGACAAGTGTAGGCTCAACTGAAGCGGTTGAGACCACTGTGGAGACCACCACGGAGACTGTAGTTGAGACTCAAGATTAACCCGCGTACGTCCATTATATTAGATAGCTTGTATAAATAAACATTTTCTTTTTTTTCTCGCATACCAAAAAAAAAATCCATCGAATTCAAATATTCTTTGCTGTGTGTTGATGAGTAAAATGATACAGGACAGGTACCAAATATTTCGTGTCTTTATGCCTGGAATGAGTCCAAAGAGGCCCACGCCAATATTCAATCAATCAATCATTCAAGCAATGTACACAATTTAGCATGATTCGATTTCTTAAAGACATACTGTTATAACTTGAGATTATATGGAGAGAGCCTTGGAATACATTACAATTTTAAAACTGATTATCTTGTTTTTGACAGAAATAATAATAATAATAATAAAAAGGTTTATCATTGATTCTCCCACTCGAATTATAGCTGTCAAATTACGATCAATTGTGCAAAAGGGGAGCATATACAAAAATTAAGAACAGTGATATCTGTATATGCTCAAGTTATAAGACCTGCAAGTTCTTTTTTTTATTATTGATTTGTAGCAACTTTAACAAATACCAATTCATAATCTATTCTTCCAGAAACCCGTTTCATACCACTGTTCCATAAGACTATTTTGTTTCCAAAAAAAAAAAGTAATGAGACATGTTTTATATCTCTCTGCATATTTAATAACTGTCGTGATATTTGGTATATAGACTCAATCTGGTCAATTGGGATTGTCCTCTTATCTCAATAACCAACCTTTATGATTATTTATCAGCAACTAGATGATATTGTATTTTCATAGGAAAATCCAGCTTTGTGATGTAGTATTTGCATCAATCTTTTCATACAATAGTTTAACTAGAATAGAGAATAAAGACAATGACTTTATTCTTTGCTTTACCATGTGAATTGTTTGTATTTTTTATCGGAAAAACTTAAAGACTAGGTCTATTGATAGTATTACTATTGGAAAAGAGCCAATTCAAGTTCTAGTTTTCTAATGGCAAATTGATGACTAGAATTCGTTTATGTTCAAAGAGTACTATATCAATAAACTGAAAATATAATTTTATATATTATCGTATACTAATAATACAATGTATAATCAGTTGGTAAGTATGCATTCTAATAAAACGAGGGAAAACTAGGCTGAAAATGTACTCATACTTGAATTGCCCGCATGTCTAAAGAAGCCATAGACATATTCTGGAATCATATATATCTCTCGAGATGACTTTCATGGATAATCGATGGAATATTATTATGTTTCTTCTTCTCTCTAACCTTTATATATCTTTGAATGGTCCAAAATAAACTTGTATAATAAATCATTGCTAATTAATATCCCAAGATAAATATGAAAAAAGAACATTGAGGATTAAAATAGTTTAAATGCTTTAAAAATATTTATATTGATATATACTATAGATAAGAGTTTTTTTTTTAAAAAAAAAAAGCTGTTAGATATAATATGCAAATAAATAGACATGAATCCACACATTTCCAAGTATAAAATACACTTGTTTTTATTAATTGATAATCGATAATTAACAGAAATATTTGTTTGCAAAAATTTATTCCATAAAACAATTGGACATTAATTCAAAGAGACCAAAGGTTTATATACTCAAAGTCTAATGGAATGTCTCTATATTGATGTTCCATTCATTTCTTAATATATGAAAAAATATTATATTGGTCATTAAGCAAGCATGCTTGAGTGATCGTAATCTTACTCTAGATAAACTATATAAAATTCAGAGTTGTTTTGTTTAGCATCTATTAGCTGCTTTGTATCTAAAAAGAGAAACTGTGCCAAAGTTAATATATTTTTACCAAAAGGAAAATACGGCACAAAAGTAGTATTTTAAGTCTAGCCCAGAGCTCATGTCATATTTAAACAGCTAGTGTCCTACAGTTGACATATTATTAGTTAAGTATTACCTATTAAACATTAATTATCAAGAACATCGTGCACTGTTTTATAAAGAATGGATTGAGATAACAGTAAAACAGCTTGCTTTACCTTGAACATAAAGAAGAAAATTATTGATTTCTCAATCAAGTTTGTCCCTGTTTATATTCTAATATATTTAATATATCCGTTATATCTTACTACAGTTGAGTGTTATATTTTTGGAGATAATAATCTGCGTTTATGTCAATAATATCCTGACAGAATGCAGTTATATTTAATCCATGTTATTAATTTCTGGTTTTTTCGTACTTTTTAGAAATGATCATTTGAATTGGCCATTAAATTTTAATCGAGATAAAAAAATATACAAGACTATTAGTATTGATGAGTGTTTGGATTTAAGATTGATTAGAAATAGTGTTGAATATTTGAAATAAATGGACAAATACCTTGTGAGCAGAGAAAGAAATGACGAGAAGGAGAATAATTATATATTTTTGTAGCCCTGTAGTTAATAGCTTGAAAGGCTATAAATTACTTTTACGAACATTTATTAAGCAATTAGCTTTTAGGCTGTTTGTCGTAAAATTAAAAAAGTAATAGGATGGATGAAGTTATGTATACCTTCCAAGTATTTAAGCCAAGTATATTATATGCTTCTGTTTTATTTTACTAAAACAATAGTGTACTCAAGTACTATACTGGATTATAAAGTAAGTAATATATTTTTTAATGAAAAACTCTTTTTATCATTAATAAAGCTCTGTTATGCCTTATAAAGTATGACAAAGAGCAATATGGAAGAATATAGCCTTAGAAGAGATGGACTGGATCTTGGCTATATTCACAATAATATTTTACGTTATAATTTTGTAGTATACACAAATACATCATATATTTAGTAAAGGTATATATGAAATACTATTGCTCTCAAAGCCCATGTCATTACGTAGTATAATCCGATTTATTTAACAAAATGTTAAATAAACCCCAAGACATGTAATGCTTAATACGCTTATAATGTAATATATAGTTTGCGGCATATATAAAGCAATCCATTACCTAATATTTCTACGATTAAAACTTTATATCACTACCCTGAATTTTAATCCCTACTTTATTAAGTCTGGTCTCGAGTTTTTCCCGCTAACCACCAATGAACCCTCCGCCATTATATGGGCTCATCACTCCTCAGGATTTAGCTTATCCATTCCACTCGCTTTTGCCATTTACTGGCACCGTATTTTAATCTATTCACAGATCATCTTTGGCCAAGATCCCAAAAAAAATAATGATATACCGTTCTCATCTGGCAAGTATGTATTTTCACCCACTCTGTCTTCTTTACAGCACTCGACAAAGTATCCTCTCATCATATATAATAATTCTTTAAGATTTCTCAATCCTCTCCCTTTTAATCTGGTGCTCTTGGCATCAGTATCCCCTCTCACTCTGTCTCTCACTTTGTGCTTTGCCCTGAAGATGCTAATGCTTGTGTGACCGCTTTTGCATACCCTCCCCAAGTCGCAAAGATATATTCCGCTACCCCGCGATTCCATTATGTCATATTATCATACGAGTGTCCATCACTTGTCTACACCATGTTCGTCCGGCTGACTTTATCAAACATCTTTATTACTGCTTCTTTCGGGTCAGTATAGTTTGTAAGATTGTCATCAGCAAGACTTGTGGTTTATTTCATTGGTCAGGTTCTATCCTACTCAAACGTCTTCTACCTTCAGTACCCTGCTCCAGACCTTTATGGTGTCTGATAGTTTATAATAATAAAGCCCCCAATTACTAGAACCTTGGGCCGGATAGGAACAAATTGGAAACATTATAAGGAAATAGGACATGAAACTTCACAATGTCTACCCAGACCTACCGAAACATGTACTTGGACTACCACTGCCATGATATTGGCCACACCAAGTCAATTGTTTTCACCAGCCTTTGATCAATTCGACAAATGTCATCTCCCAAGCTCAACAATCTACCTTTTACCATTTCTCCCATTATAAAGCCAATCTCTTCATTTACTATCCTCTACCAATTTCTTGCTCCCCATAATCCATAATCCAACGGTCCAATCAATAACCCTTTTGGCAGGAGAAACAGACCAGTCCTTTGATACGAGAGACCACCCCGTCAAACATGATTGTATGCTTATCCACCACCATTTCCACTGACCTTATCTTATACCCAAGCCTTAATTGTTCTCCTCCACGTATCCTCAAGTCTACCATAAAAACTCTTCCACAAAAAAAAGATCTAGTCTCAATATTCTACCAAGCGTTGTCAATAGAGCTCAATCGAGAAGAATTGTGTAAAGTACACAAGATTCTTTTTTCTAGCATACTATTTATCCCCAGTTGTTTATATGATAGCCAAAATTTCTTTAATTGGTCGTTTACCCAATCCCAAAAGTGTCTTTGTTGCATACCTGGCTTTAATCAATTCTTGTTCTGGGACATCCAAAAAAAAACCTTTGGTATCCAAAGCTTATTCTACTATATTTACAGACGGTCTTGCAACCTTGGTTCCTACTAATATGCGTAAATTATACTATTTTTTATAAAGTCAAAACTAATTGATACAATAAAGATGGTCAAATAAATAAATATATAAAAATAAAGTCTTCAAGACATGTCCTTGATACATTTGGAGAATGTGTGCAATAGCGATATGATCATTACGGACCTTTAAAATTTAGCTGTTTCCACTTCTTTTTTGCAGTCCCACCCTTCTTGCACCAAAACCCTTACTTTGGCATCTTGCCCATTAGCCGCCGCCGCCGCCCATTTGTTTTTTCTTTCTTTTTTATATATAACACGCTCACCCCCAATGACCAAGCCAACCTCTAGCCAGAATTCATTGCTTTCCCAGATTCTAGAAAAGTCTAGACTCTTGACTAGCCAAGTCAATCCTCAGGAATTGACTCCATTGGAGCGTGGCTTAAGTCAAATTGCAGCACAATCACAGACACTTACAGCAGAAAACAAACCTTTGGGGAATGGACTTGATATTAAAGCGTGAGTCTCAGCAATATTGGATCCATGAGAACATGCGATGAATTGTATCTTGGCTTATTCATTGCTGGCTAGTCATTATTTTCTGGCTCAGGCAGGAGTTAACACACAGGTGTTGATGCGCGAATTAGGCACGATCCACCTTGGAGAACCTACAGAACATCGACAGCCTATTAAAGACACTGATGTTGAAGTAAATGGATGGCATGACTGATGCTGTATTGTGATTGTGTATATTGATTTATCTTTATTAGGGTTATTTTAAACAGAAGCGCACCCAGACAATTGTTGATTTGATGGAAAGTGAAAAGCAAGAGGTAAGATGATTAAACATGGAATTTTTTTTAGAAAAAGACGTGTGAGTTGCTCACAGATAACTTGCAATAGATCATTCAAGATATGGACGTCGCATTTGATAATGAGATTAGAGAGACTTGGGATGATCTTCGGCTTCGTCTATGCGAAACTGAAGACCAGAATGGGACAAGTATTGATGCTGCTTCAGCAACCATGTTAAAATCCAAACTGAATGTCCTTCAAACCAGTCGTTCTCAAATCAATTAATTAATATACGCATTTAATGTGTATGGCTACAACAATAAATAAATAAATACTCTGTGTCAATGGAAGAATTTGATGGTGGGCACTAATGGACACTAATGGACACTAATAGGTACTAATGGACACTAATGGGCATATTGTAGATTATATCGCTTGGGATCTTGTACAGCCTCCGCCTTAAATGACCAACTGGAAACAATTGCTTCACTTTTAATAACTGGGATCTATTTCTGTATTAGTGACGGCCGATCAATAAGGGACGGGATAAAAATCCATGGTGTCTAGATTGATAAAGAACACTTCTTTAAAATATCAAGTCAATTTGACAAAAATTAGCTCTGTGATCCCAACTTGGTCTTGGAGGCATTTTGTATATTGTGCTTGTTTTCATTGGCCAATGTGGATCTCATTTTTTTTGTTTCCAACATTTGTTCAATGTAACCTAAACATTATCCATTACCAAAAACAGCCTGATCCGGTTCATAGACGAGACTTTTTACTTGCAAGATCTGAGTTGAAAGAACAAATATATATATACGAATTCGCTGGACTTGTTTGCTATTGTAATACATTGTAAGCACAATTGACAGACCAAAGAATAGGCTACTTTTTTTTTTCTTTTTCAATCTGATTCTCGAGATTGATTGGCTTATAGGGATAATGGGTCATTTAATAAATATCGATAAATCCAAAATCCGGTTTATTATCATTGCCCTGTTCAATCTTGATAAAATGCTGCAAAAACATTTACTATTTGCCATATTTACAAATGTAAAAAAAAGCGGACTTTCTTCTTTTTTTTATTATACATATAAACATTTGTACAAGCACACACACACATACATTTCAAGCCATTAGTTCCAAAGTGGTGGATATGGTTGACTACAATCATGCCACCCACATTACATTTATCCAATTCTGTCCCCAACAGAACCTCAATTGCTCTTTAGATACTGTCATTCAAATTCCAATACATGGTCAATTCAAACTGTGAAATGAAACCCTCCAAAAAAAAAAGAGGCTTAAAACGAATGTTTTCCAACATTAAATATTGGATTTTAAAGTATCCAGTTAGACTGATCCATTTCTTGGCTTCAGTCATCTAGACTCAATGTAACTTTGCTTACAAGGCTGGTGTGGGACAAGTGGGCTTTTAAAAAATAATATAAAGTGTATAAAGATATCATGTTTGTTTAATGATGATGGCCTAGTCCCAGCTTTTATTAGCCAACTTTTTTTTTCATTCTTTAGGTTGGTTATGCAGCCCCATTTGAGTCACTTTTTTCTTATTATAATAAAAATAACAATAATCCAAAATAAACCCCAGTCTCTTTCCCTTTCTCTTGCTAGATTTCCCTTTACTTCATCATTGCCTTCTTCTTCAACTCTCTCTCTCTCTCTCTTTATATTTTTATATTTATATCTATATATCTATATATCTAGTCTTATTGAGGATAAGGAAGGGCAAGCTCTTGAAGAGAAACACAGTAAGTGTATCTTTGCCGAGTTATTGTTTATCTAAAGATATATATATTTATATATATATCTATACATATATTTATATATAAAAATACATACTGTGCATCCAAAAAGGACCGAGAAGCCTGTTTTCCCCCATTCAATCTCATCAAAGGTTAATCTCACAATCTTTCCATAATTCTCGGAAAGAAACGACTTGTACACAATGTCGAATTCAGGATCAACCATCTCCTACAATGAGCAGACGAATTATAACGTAATTGGAGATACCTTGCAGATACCTGGCTATCATTTCAAATCAGCCCCTACAACATGCCTGGTCCATGGAGAGAACATTGACATCATTTATGGCTACAGGTATATGCACAATACCATTGGTGCCTTATTGACATGCATTATAAAGGATATCAAACAAGAAGCCTGTGGTTGCAAAAGTATCTCCAAACTCTCTTCGTCTTGAAAGAGAATTCTACATTATGAAACGACTCTATCAATTAACAGATGGCCCGTCCTATTTAGGTAAGTTGAAAAAAGATAAAAACAATCCCCACACACAGAAATCAATAACCAAGGCTTCACTGTGATCCATCCCTCCAGTCCGTCCACTCGAATACCTCAATCTGCCGAGCGGACTGACCGTAGTCATTTATGCGGACGAAGGCCAAAATCACTTTGAGAAAAGACGATATTCTGATGAAACAGGAAAGAACCATAGCGATCAAACCTCTTTGCACAGTGGAAACTCAACTGATCCTGTTTCGCATGAACAAAAGAATCCTTATGACGGACGACGATTGAACCGAATATCAAACCCCAATCCCGACACACAGGGGGCACCAGCCGGCGTATCGACACTAGAGCCAACATACGACTTGAGCACTTTTCTTCGTTTTGCTATCAAATGTACCGATTGTCTCGAATTTATTCACAGGCACAATATTGTTCATGGAGAAATAAGGCTGTCTGCTTTTCAGTGGACTGGAGAAGATCGAAGTCGAGTAAAGCTGTGGAATTTTGGATCTGGATCAAAATCACTAGAGAATTATCTGACTAGTGAAGGATGGCGAAAGACCGCCAACAATAAAGACTCTGTGAATATGCTACAGAAGATTTTGGTCTTTATGAGTCCAGAACAGACAGGCCGAACGACATACACCCCTGACCATAGATCAGATATTTATTCTTTGGGCGTCGTGTTTTTTGTATTACTGACAGGTCGCAGTCCGTTTGATGGAGGACCTCTTGATATTATCAACAGTGTTCTCAGTCGCAAGATGCCTTTGGTAAACGACATTCAATTCAACATACCGGAAGTAATTGCCAGGATCATAGAGAAAATGACAAACAAGGTAAATTGGCAAATGCAATCCTTAGTTTTGTATCCATATATACAAATATACATATATATATAAAACACACTTTTCTAGTCTCCAGATGATCGGTATACGAGTGCTTATGGCATAAATTCCGATTTAAAAGAATGCCTCAAGCGTTTAAAGAGCTCTTCAGAATCATCTACAGAGGTAATACACATTTATTGACAAATCCTCATTACTGTGCTCATCATGTCACTTTTAGTCTGTTGGAATGTTTCCTCTTGCCGAACACGATATTGCTTCGGTATTCACTCTTCCCAAGCATGTGTACGGAAGACAGAGCATGATTGTCGAAATGACCTTTATAATACACCGAGTCTCTGGAGTCTACAAGTGCCTACGCCACCGCGAGCGATCTTATGCCACGAGCTCATCATACCCTACCACTGACATGCACCCGAGCAACAACAGTACGATTGAGTCTACAGAATCTGTATCTATTCCAGATGTTGTCAGCATCACAGGAGGAAAGTCCAATGCAACACCAAGCTATTGTAGTGGACTGGACGGCAGTGATGTGTCTAGCACTACAGGAAGAGGTGCCTCAAAATCACACAAGCAAGGCACAGAGATTATTGCAGTGTACGGTCCTGGTGGTATCGGTAAATCAACCTTGTTGAGTGCTGTTCAGAATGTTGCTCGACAGAGTAGGTATGTGAAGCTTTAGGTACCCATCTCTATCGTATTCTAACCCCCTCCCCTCCCCTCATCCCCCTGTCTGTAATTGAACACAGTTATGTGGCAATGACAAAGTTTGATTCTCGCCACAAAGTACCCTATGGCTGTATACTTCGGTCACTCTCCCAAATATTGCAACAGATCTTGTCAGAGTCTGGAGATGAGATTGACGAGTTTTACAAGCATCTCCAAAAGAGCCTTGGACCCCAGTTCTGTAATGTAGAGCTTTTGGCTAACCTTGTTCCAGAACTCAAGCCACTCCTTGAACCAAAAACCGTCGATACCAAAGAGTCCTTTCAAGTCATTCATCTGGATAATGTCGAGACTCGTGTTCGATTCCACAATCTGTTTGTCGAGGTGTTTAGGGCTCTAACACACTGGCGTATGATCACTTTGGTAAGTTGGGCATTTCTTCATTGACAAGATATTAACGAGAGTTAAAGTTCTTGGATGATCTTCATCAAGCAGGTAAGCCAATATTGACACTTGTTTGTTTGTTTTATTTTTAAAAAATAATAATAATACTAACCAGTCAAATTGATATTCAACATTTGTGTAAAGATGATCCTTCATTGGAGCTCATACAATCCCTTGTTGCCTCGAGAGTCAAGATGTTACTATTGGTTTCCTATCGCGACCAAGAAATAACAGAAAAGTTGGAAAACATACTCAAGTGTGATCTAGCCACGGTCCATTATATGAAAATCGATGCACTCGAGTTCGATTCTCTACTAGAATATGTCGGCGATGCACTACACAGACCTCGCGATACCGGCCGAGAATCCGTATTACCCTTGGCCGAAATCGTCTACAAAAAGACTCGAGGAAACACATTCTATACAGCTCAACTGCTCTTGGCTCTCGAGAAAAAGAAATTGATTTTCTTCAACTGGGATGAAAATGAGTGGGATTACAATATCGCAGACATAAACCAGGCCATAATGTCTCCTGATGATTCAAATCGAGATGCAGAACTCGACATTGGGTTCCTAGTCTCCAGGCTACGTGAATTACCGCTGGATGGCCAACGTCTTTTAAAATGGGCATCGTTTGTTGGAGATACGTTTTCTTGGAATACAGTTAAGCATTTGATGGTTTCTTCAGATCAAGAATCAGATATTTCTGATCCAGAGTCTGAAGTTGAAGAATCACGAAAATCTCTGGATGTTGCCCGACCCATTCATCCTGTCCACAGCTTCTCTACCGTGCCTAGTAGCGAAAACTCAAGCAGCAGCTCAAATAAAGATCAACCTAAAAAGCACAGCAATGGATCATGGAAAAAAGATCCCATCAACGGACTTCAGGCGGCTATACAAGAAGGATATATCCTTCCCCTTGAAAGCGACGAGTTCAAGTGGACCCACGACCGGTACTCACAGGCAGCCATGGAACTCGCAAATCCAAAGACACGGGAGAAAATACATTTCAAAATATCCCAATACTTAATACAAGGTAAAAGCCACTGAATGTAACTAAGCAAAGTTAACATTTCAATTATTCTATAGAGAAAAAGGTTGATTGTTTTCTAGTATCAGATCATTTGTTAAAATGCATAGATCTGGTATCTGGTACACAAGACAAAGATAAATACATGAAAATATTCATGAGTTCTGGAAATAAGGCACGATCATCTGGAGCCCACACAATGGCATTTGGCTATTACATGGGAGCCATCAAATTGTTGGGAGATGATCCATGGAAAGAAGAAACCTATGCTGTTACCCATTATCTCTATATCAATGCGGTTTCTCTCAGCTGGGTAGTAGGCGAATATGAACACACTGAAAAGTTATTAGATCAGGTGTTTAAACATGCAACTAGTTCACTTGATCGAGTGACAGCCTACAGAATCAAGCACAAGTACTTCTTTGCACGTCAGAGACACTTGGAAGCATGCGGTGCTCTTCACCAGTGCCTTTCAGAACTCGGGGCTGATAAAATAGAAGGAGGAAATACGCGCGAAACCCTTGCGAGAGAATTCAATATCGTCAAGGCATTGATTGATGAAAAGGGAATTGAGAAAGTAATGCAGATTCCTTCGTGCGAAGATCCAAAGCTCAAAGCCATAATGGGCATACTTGAAGAGCTGTGAGTTTAGTTGGCCTGTGGACATACATTCACACTTGTATTCATGATTTCTCTGTATCTTTTAGGTGCACCGTAGCTTATTGGCTTGGGAACCAGACTGATATGTTTTACCTGGCTTGTAGAGTTGTTCACTTGTCCTTAACAGAGGGCATGACATCTGTGTCCGGAATTGGGATGGCATTTATGGGTATATGTGCCGTCCAAGCATTTGATATGTTTGAATATGGAGAGGTAAATTTTCATTAAAAAGTTCACAAGATCAGTAGGACTAATATAGCAGTATCATCATAGGAACTTGGTGCAGCTGGAGTCTCTATAACCGAAACCCACGGAAACAATGGAGAGAAAGGCCGCTGCATATTCTTATATTCTAATTTCTTGCTTCAGTGGAAGTATCACTACAAGGAATCCTTGACATGGTATCGTTCCTCTCTCCGTCTATCTCTGTCTGGGGGAGAGCGTATCTACGCCTCTTTCTCACAATTACACATCGCAACCACCATGTTCTTTGTGGGAGATAACCTTTCCGAGTGTCTAAGAGAAGCCGAGATTTGCTATGATGACATACACAACTGGTCGTCTTCTGTGGACAGCAATATCCTGATCATGTCCGTGATACGAACCATCAAGTCGCTCCAGGGCCACACGTTCAATGAGAATCCAAACGAGATCTTTGACGGAGACGATGGATTTAACGATGAGCACTTTATAATAGAGAGTTGCAAACAGAGTGCAAACCCTGCTGTTCCTATGAACTGGTACGATTGTTTCCGTATGATTCCTTTGGTTCTCTATGGGCACTATACAAAGGCTATCGAAGTTGGGTGTTCGATGCTCAAAGGCATCCACAACCACCCGCTTCATCGCCACACACGCCTTATGATGACATTCTTGTCGCTGGCAATCTTGGAAAAACTTCGATCTGAATCCGTAACTCCCGAGGAACGCAGCACCCTACTCGATCGTGTGCACAAGAATCAAATTTCTCTCAATCTATGGAGCACTCACAGTGTTGTCAATTACCACATGTGGTATGTACTCGTAGATGCAGAACTGGCAGCATTTGAGAACGATTTCTGCAAGGCCAGCCACCTATATGAAGAAGCCATCAACTTGGCTAGAGAAGGAGGCTGGTACCTAGAGTTGAGTATAGCTCATGAATATACAGGCGGATTCTATAAACGGTCTGGACTGAACAATGTTGCCTATGGGTTCATCAGAAAGGTAAGCAGACTTTAATGAATCTTTCCAGACGTTTATTTATCCGTACTAGGCCATCGAACTCTATGTGAACCATGGATCTTATGGAAAGGCAAGGCATTTGGGCATAAAGTTTAACGAGCTCTTGAGTGCATATGATGATAATCGCCACGAGTCCCAAGATGTCGGCATTCAGACAGATCCTATCCCATTCATGGGTCCTCATAATTCATGGAGTACCTCGTCTTTGGAAAACATAAATCCTGTGAATGAGCCTTATGATTCAGAGACAATTCCTCCAGTCACTACCGAACAGACGTTATTAACACTGGATATCGTAAGTGGCTTCTAGACCCTTTTGGACCTTCTTACATCTTTACATCTCTTAGCTGGATATGGCCTCGATCCTAAAGAGTTCTCAAGTCATGTCATCTGAAGTGAAATTCGACAGTTTACTAAAGTCAATGATGTCAATCATCTTGGTGGGTTTGCACAAATTGTTTAGCTATCCTATTCACTTCTTTTTTTTTGTTTATAACGATGAATTTATTAGGAGAATTCAGGTGCTGACTGTGGTGCAATTATTGTCAAAGAAGAGCGCTTTGGTGTGTGTGCATATGGGAGCCAGCAAGAGGGTTCCATGACATTTGATTCCCCACGGCCTCTTTCAGATGACGATGATTTGATCTCTAGTCGAATAATCAACCACACCATCAATACTGCCGAAAGCATCTTTGTTCATGACATTGAAAGCGATCCCCGGTTTGCAGTCGGTCCCTGGTTTGAAAGGGCCGGAACAAAATCTGTGATTTGCATGCCAATCATCCACAAGGGGTCTCTTGTCGGTTGCCTATTTATCGAAGGATCCAGTGGTATATTTACCCAACGCCACGTAACCGTGTTGAGTCTCTTGTGTCAACAAATGGGAATCTCAATAACCAACGCCTTTTTGTTCAAGTCAGTCCAAAGAGTAACCATGTCCAATATGAGGTAAAAAAAAAAAGAATGCTTTATGGATAATAAGAAAAAAGGGTACCCGTATATTAATATACTATGTCACTAGAATGATCGAGAACCAGAAACAGGCTCTTGAAGATGCACGAAAGAGTAAAGAAGCAGCTGTAAGGGCCACCCGACTGCGTGAGATATTCTTGGCCAACATGAGCCATGAGATCCGTACCCCATTCTCTGGGTTCTATGGCATGATATCTCTGCTGTCAGAAACGAAGCTTGATGCAGAACAAAGTGATCTAGTCAGGACAGCAAAGGAGTCTTGCGAAATACTACTCCAGATTATCGATGATCTTCTTAATTTCTCAAAGTTACAGGCTGGAAAGGTGTCTTTGGATATATCCCCAGTCGTTCTCGAAGACATCATTGTAGATGTGGTGGAAATGCTGGTAGCAATGGCGATACAAAAAGAGATTTATGTCAGCTATCAGGTCGACGACGATGTTCCTCCCGTGGTTATGGCAGACGGAAACCGCCTGCGACAGATATTTATTAACCTTTTAGGCAATGCAATAAAGTTCACTCATGAAGGAGAGATTAGTATCCGATGCTCTATCAACAAGAAGAAACCACACTCAAAGTTCGATGATAAAGTGGATATCCTCTTTGAAGTTATAGACTCTGGCATTGGAATCAGTGAAGATCAGCGCAAGGTTTTGTTTGTTCCATTCTCACAGGTCGATGGAAGTACAACGTAAGTTTTTTCTTTAAAGCAACATTCATCATTGGATTTGTACGTTTACTAAATCAACTTTTGATTGCTTCAAAAAAAAAAAAGGCGTAAATATGGAGGCACTGGTCTTGGCCTCTCGATTTGCCTTCAACTTGTCCAATTGATGTCAGGCTTTATCGATGTGTCCAGCGTCCCAGGCAAAGGATCAAACTTCTTCTTTACCGTCAAGCTATCCAAGGCTCGCGACCAAGATGGTAAATTGCTATTGCCTGGATATTTTAAGGAGATGGATGAAAATCTACGTGCAATTCGACATGTCAAGATACTCGTGGCAGGAAAATACGAGTCAACTATTACCATGATTCGCCATATGCTTCCGAGTGTCTTGGTTGACGGCGTAAATTCAGTTGAAAAGCTTTCACAGAGATTGATATCAACCCAATATGATATTATAGTCCTTGGATTGTTTTTAACAAAAGAGTTTATGGAATCTAAGGGATGGATCGAGGATATTATCAAGAATATCAAACATGGCACTCTGATAATAATGAATTACCCAAGTGGAATTGTGTCAGAGATTCACCAAAGAGGACAATGGGTTGAACCAATCTCAAAAACACTTCCTCCAGAGTGTGTTCGAATGGCAGTTCCATTGAGACGCAAGAAATTGATACAGATTATAGCAGACATTATGAACAACCACTCGCCACGTCGAAATATGAAAGTAATTAAACCCAAGGGAAGTGATCTTGTCACTGAAGAAGAACGTGAAATTTACAAGACGATGCACATACTAGTAGCAGAAGGTAACAAGGAGGTACCAATGTGAATATATGAGCACTCAATAACCCATCAAAACCTGTAGATAACCCGGTTGCTCAAAAACTGTTGTTTAAGCAACTCACACGTTTTGGGTTCCAGGTTAAATGTGCAAACAATGGATCAGAGGCTGTAGAAGCGTGGACAAACCATCCTGATGGATACTTTACCATGGGCTTCTTTGATCACCATATGCCCAAAGTAAATATACTGCATAAATCAATTCCCCATACTAACTTTGTGATCCTTAGTGCGATGGAGTAGAGGCTACTAAACGGATACGACAACTAGAGAAAGAAAACTCTCGACCATGCCGATTTCCCATTGTCGCCTTGACGGCAGACGTGCAAGAAAGTGCAAAAGAAACCTGTATGAGTGCTGGCATGGACGGGTAAGCTTGGTGTGATGGCACAATTATAACATTTTGTCTAACTTTTTTTTCTATAGGTACCTAACAAAGCCACTCAACCAAAAGGTGCTTGCAAGCACATTACGCCAATATTGTTTTATAAGATCTAATATAGCTAAAGTGAATAGCACAGACTCCAAATAGATCAATTATACACCCCAGAGTTTTATCCCATTAATCTGATCCTCTTCTTATACCGCCATTGAACATAAATACCCAACAGTTTTATTGATTGACGCTTATTTAGTGATTCTTCATGCCATCTCTCCGAATATGTCCTGATTTGAGAGTAACAATTGTCAATTACTACTCTGGTGCCATATCTCACATGTATAAAGGAAATTTGGATTTATTTCTAGGCCTTTGAATGAATTGGTGCTAATTACGTTTGTATTTGTATTTTTTTATTATTATTATATGCTCTGATATATGTGGCCAAGGATACATTGAAACTATAGAAAGGATATATATATATTTATATATATATATTAGAATGTCTTTGGCTATAGATATACTCTAATTATATTTCATTTGCCTTTTTTTTTTAACAATGACTTGCCAGAGATGGTAATAAATGGTCGTTTCATGTTGTTTTGTTTCACCAGTTACATCCAAAGCAGTTTTTTTTTGCATTGTTCTGGATGACATAAGGATTGCAAAATACCATATGTGGTTGTATTACATTACCAACCAGGTGTGCTTGTTAAGAGATATCCTGTAGATTTGACACGAGTCCATTTAAACTTTGACGGTTAAAGCAGATAATACAAGAATTCTATGGAAACCAACCATCGAGGCCTGACTGTAAGTAGAAAATGAACAAAGGCATAGGAATGTACACTTGATACCCCCAGACATCTAAATCGGTCCAAGGTATGGCACTCGAGTGCGTTTCTCTCTCTCGTTATATATAGCTTGAGGTCATGGACCAATTACTTTGGTTTTCCAGAACAATGATATATTTTCCGTGGTCCAATAAAGGCATTTGTGCATTTGTGCATTTGTAGCACAATTTTACCTATATATATATACAGGGGGGTGGATAGCTTATTAGTAGTGTTCTACATTATACACATATGTAACTGACTATAGGACGCCCAACTGTGATCAAACAAAAAGTATATTTTTCTTTGGCGGAATTACTTTCAACATGACTTGGATTTGGTATCACGTATAAACCTGTACACCCCCAGAGATCATTTTATGTTTTGAGTCTGTGCACGGACTCTGGGTACTAGCCACTCGGACTGACAATATATCTCATGTACCAAGAGCGAACTGACTAGCCAATATTGCAATTGACTCTTACGACAACAAAATAAAAGAATCATTAGGAAAGCAGACCGAGATTCTAACTGTATATTGACTGGAGTGGTTTACGGTGTAACGATTGTCCTACAGACCAAAGTTATATATAAATGTGTGTAAAATACGCCGTCAATAGGGTCTGGTTTGTTTTCAATGGCTAGAATGATGTATTTTTATCAAAAAAATCTAAACCAAGGGAGTGTCTACTGACGACATTCGACGCTTTTATTATTAATTTCTTGTATTTATAAGAAGGAGTTGCCAAAGTATAGAATTCTCTAGGTCGCACAATATAAACAGTGCAACAAACTGTGCATAAAGTAAGGTTAATACATCATTATTTATCTTTTTGACTTTTAAGACCCTTTGTGAAATGGAAAATGGGTCAAAAGAAAATGGCCTGGTCAGAATAAAATAACTGATTGCTGCTATTGAAAATGCAAAATGCTTGTAAAAACGCACACACACACACACACACAATTCGATTGTCATTAAATATTCAATAAAGACCGCCACAAGAGATAATGAAACACTGCCATAATAAACGATAACAATTAAAGAACCTCTTTTTTTTTAATGTTTCAAAAATATTATAAAATATTTTCATTTTGATATTATCTAATTTATCAAGATCTGATTGGCTAAAAAAGATAATTATATATATATTAATTATATACTCTAGCAAGTCTGCTAAACCATTTTTATAATTCCAATCTATTCTGGTACTCTGCTAATGTAAGAGCAAGGATACATACGCAAAAGACTATCAAAAGAACATTTTATATATCCAACCAAACCCACCCACGCACACATATACACACACACGCACACATATACACACACGCACACATATACTTGCGCAGTCCTGTAACATTTTTCCCGTCCTTTTTTTATTTTTTATTTTTAAATCCAGTCTTCTCACTCTGACTTGGCCCTCCCCCTCCACCTTACCCCTTTATTGATTACATGCTTCGATTGGGTAGATTTCATACATGAGGGTTGCCCGAAACTACTCATATATGCATCAACCTACTCTACGACGCTTTGTCTGGGTCACATTCAGTCGAATATGTACTTTTATGTTCCCAGACTTCCTCTTACATCATGTCGGTCGCATGAGAACACCAGGCATGTCACAATTATTCTTGTTAGATTGATAAATTAACATCATTACAACAGCCGCTCGACAGGACTGGCGCGAAAAGATCGCAAGCTTCATTCTCTTCTTGGCAGCCTCTGGATTCTTTTGCTTTTGGCTCGAATATATATCAACCTTTTTTTGCGATTCAGCAAAAACTATCGAATATGACCAGGTCTTCAATAACCATTCCAACTATGCTGCTATCAATGGAAGAGCCGTCAACTGGTCAAAGTATGCGGCATCATCCGAACTAGCCGAAACTGTCACACAATACGCCGGCTATGACTTGTCGCCCATGTTTCCAACCTTTATGCTCCTAAAGCGCAATAGTCGATTTGATACCTACCAAGACCGTACAATTCAGGCCTGTATAGGAGACATGAATAAATCAACCCAGGCTGACAACTGGCTGAATCACAAGCTAGCCCAAGACCCTGGCTATGTGTTTGAAAATAACCAACTTGTTTCCTGCCCTTTGCCTAACCAAACCAACATAACCGGCGCTCCATGTGTCTACAAGGCGGGCGACATTAAAGAAATCAATCAATTTGGTTACAAAGGAGGTACAGCAAACAAAAACAAAAAAACACATACACACAAAAGGGAGTGCGATGGGGGGTGGAGTGGGGTGGGGCTGAATCGAGGAGATCTGTTACTAACACAATGTCTATATCGATCATTGGAACCTCATCTACCCAGACATCGTGTTTGATCCAAGTGAATTGGTGAATGCGACCAGACTGCCAACTGCCAACTCTCCTGGCCAGGCCTATGTTATTCTAGATGACCAGGTACTAGACGTGACATCCTATCTTGAAACAGCCACCAACGTCGTCAGAGTCTCGGCCGGCATGAACTCCCGGGCGTTTGCTCTTGACCGGATGTTCCTCCCACTTGACCTCACCATCTACCTGTTCATCAACCTGGGAAAGGATATAAGCCAGTACTTTGACGGCAATGTGTCTGGTGATGCTACAATAGATGATACCTACCGTGCATGTCTCAAGACCTTGTTCTTTAAAGGCATCGTGCCTGCTGCTATTCCCACTGGCTGCTTAAGAATCAACCCTGCTTTGTGGGCCACAATGGGTGCAGGCCTAGTCTACTTTCTATTAAAGATGAACCTGGCCAATCTCTCACGGCTAAAGTTTGTCCAGCGGTTTCTCTTTGCCTCCAACCACGAGTTTTGCTCCATTGGCCCCTTTGGGTGGCCTTATATTATTCTGCTTATTCCATGCTATGCCGAGTCACCTGACACCATCAAGCAAACCCTCGAAACATTGGCAAGAACGAGCTATGAGGACTCCAAGAAGTTGTTGTTATTTGTTTGCGATGGTATTGTCAAGAGTAAATACGACACAAAGGAAACCCATCTGTGTATTCTCGAGGCACTGGGGTACAGCAGCACAGAGGAGCCAATCTCGCGTGCATATGTGTCACTTGGACAGAACCGCAGAAAGATAAACTATGCAAAGGTCTACTCTGGGTTCTATGAGACAGGTCGTAACCGTGTGCCCTTTGTGGTAGTCGTCAAGGTCGGAAACCCCAGAGAAGGGTCCGGAGATCGTGTGCCAGGTAATCGTGGCAAGAGAGACTCGATGGTATTGGTACTTGGATTCCTGGAACGATGCATGAACCTGGCCAACAACCGTATGACACCATTAGAGTATGAACTCTTTAATCAGTCATACAATGTCCTCGGCCTTGACCCACGAAACTTCAAATACATGCTCTTGACCGATGCTGATACCCAAGTCCAATCTGATGTTGTCCAAAAGATGGTAACCCGGCTAGAGAATGACCGTAGCATGTTGGCTATCAGTGGCCATATTCGACCAGCCAACCCTGAACAGAATCTTGTCACAATGCTCCAGATATTCCCCCTCTATCTTACCATGTTCTCAAGTCTAGCATATGAAGCCTGTATGGGCAGTGTGATAACAGTAAACGGAGGGTGTGTGATGTATAAGCTCTGGACCGAGAATCTAGTGCCGGCAGGACAAGATAGACAACTATTTGTTCCCTACAAACATGTAGCTCCCAGTAGCACCATAAAAGAGCCACAGTCTATCAAATGGCCAAAAGTTAGCGATGAATTTCAGCCGACCCATAATGCATGGGATATAGCCAGCAGCAGTAGCAGTATGAGCAGCACAAGTCGGCGAGAACGTCGAGATTCCATAAATACCACAGCTGAATCCTACATCTCTTTATCACCAAAGAACAATATCCGTCCCTGTTGTATCCATCCCACAGTATTGCGAGGGTTTGCAACACCCCAGGCTGATACTCTTCACATGAAGAACGTTTTGTTGCTCGGAGAAGAACAGTTCTTTGGGATTGTCCTTTTGCGATCCCATCCTCACCATCGTCTCGGGTTTGAACCTGAAGCTATTGCATACTCTACCATCCCCACCAACTTTTTTGCTCTCCAAGGTCTCCAGAGCCGTAACATGCGTGCTGCGTTTCATAACCAGTTGGAAATGCAAAGAGTGGCCTGGCAGCTTGGATTTACATATTGGCTTTTGTCTACCACCAAACTTTTGGATATGATTCTCTCGATTCCAATAATTGTATATCTCTATGGATGCTATGTACGATTCATTGCAAACTATGGAATGGCCTATACGATTATAGCCATCAGTTTTGGGTGTCTAATTGTATTATATGTGATATTCTTTATCCTGCGACGTCAATTCAAATACTTGATTTGGTTTGCCATCTACTGTATCATATCTGTGCCTCTTTTTACTGTCTGGTTTCCCCTTGTAGCCCTTTGGTCTGCAGATTATGCAGAGAGCTGGTACGATGTATGGCCAACTACAAAAGGTCTAGGTGGGCGACTGCATGGCATTATAGACGACAAGGCTCTAGACGAAAACCCGGAAGAAAAAGACGAAGAAGAAAAACCCCATGAAGAAGAGGTTGTTCACAGACTAAATCTGGGCGAATTTGATCAGTTGGAAGCACGGAGAGCATACAATAGAGCAATAGAAGAGGCAGCAGCTCTTGACGCCAACTTTGTGGGCTTTACTGGGTTTGGTGGAAACGACGAGTCAAGACCACACTCGATTGCATCTCAGGGTTCAACTGAATCTCTATCAGATGGATACAACAAAGCCTTGACTTCATCCCAAATCAAAGACTATAGCACCTTGCGAATGCGACGAGCATCTCATAGCCATGGTCCTATCAACGCGAGCACGATATCAAAGAGGTCTAAGCATAGGTCAACACATGCAGATTATCCAGACACAGAGTTGCTTCCACCTTCAAACTATGCTGGCAATGCAAGTTCTTTCCTGTATCCTGACATGGACCCTTTTGCAGATTCCAACATCACACCCGATAATCCGTTTGATGATCGAAACGAGACAAACTATCCCATGGACGATGGAATGATCCACAATATGCATGGCTCTAGACACAAACCAAGCCACTCACAATCATCTTATTTCAGCAACCATAGTCGGACCACACAGCTCAATGATCATTCTACGTCGTACTATGCTTCTGGCATGTTTATGCCAGATAATGGAGGGTCTACTATACCTAGTAGCCTTACCAGCAGTAGTGGATTCCACCCCCTAACCCATGGCCACAATCGGTCCTACTCGTCTGGATTTTCACCTCTTAATCGCTGTGACTCCAATGAAGATCGAGGCTCTACATATTCCAACCATTCCAATAGTATATCGTTGGCAGGATCCTATTGGAGTCTTGATCCAGATGCGTCCTTTGAGCCCGACTCATATGCTTCTGGTGGCCCCCGCCATCTTACGTCAAGAAATGATTCTCGTTCGGGATCTTCACGTGGACCTGGAATTGATCTTAGAGAAGGCAGAAGTGCAGCTGTTCATAGCAGAGTTGGCCTCACGATTCCATTAGCCGAGCGTTCAAAAGGTCACTTCCGGAATCCTCCTGTTCCACAAAGAGCAGTTGTGGCCCCCTTACGAGTCCGGGACTTGCCTCGCATGGCCTCTAGCTCAACTATTCCCCATATCCGTCCCAGTGAACATATATTACCACATACATCCATTCAAAAGGAAACCAAATCAGCAGTAGAAAAGTCTAATATCTTGCAGTTCGTACGTCAAGAGATATACGAATATCTCGAGCATGCCGATCTTGATTCCATCACACGCGCGCAGGTGAAAGACCACCTATTCAGGGTTTTTGGCTCTTTGATAGACATTGACGATGAAGAGTTCCAAGAATTTATACATGCATCTATTGAAGACACTACACTTGCTATATTGACACGCTCTTAGTATATTTGTTACTTCTTTGGCCTCCCTTTTTTCTTTCCTTCCTTCCTTCCTTCTTTATTATATCTTCTTGTGTATACGTAAACTCTCTTATTTTTGTGAATACAGTACAACTTAACCTTTGACATCCATCTATAATTTTCATTACAAAAAAAATGTTTAATCCTAGACAAAAATTGTAAAAAGCACAGCTACTTTAAATAAAACCCCCCATCTCTCCTTCAATCTACTGCTTAAACTTGAAGAAAAAAGAACTATAGTTATGAATATTATATCATCTCTCAGTCAAACCAAGAATACCATTTTTACGGGTAAACAGAATTGAAAAAAAAGTATTAACAAATAGATATTTAATTACACTTATATACATACAGTAAGCTCTAGATGATTTAGAGAATTAAATGGATATACCTTGTAAAGATCCCTTTCTTTCTTTCTTTTATAATCATCTATGGGTTGGCTTAAGGCAAATGCATAGATGTGTGGCCGGGACATATTGATCGGTTTAGATTTCATTTGTAGATTATAATCCACGTATGTCACCAAGAAAAATATAGACAAATATCGTTGTAATTATCCAGAGGCTATGCTTATTTGATTACACATGTTTCCAATGTTTGACTAACCAGGCTCTATTCACCGTACCGATTGAAAAGACAAGGCTTGTAAAAAGGATATAAAACAAAAATCATTAATGAATATGAATATTATTTTACCTCGAGTATCAATTCTCTTGTTTTTATGGTCATGGAGTTGCTGTATTTTGTACAAGAGTTTTATTTCTTAGGATATACTTTTTGGTTTCTTGTACCTTTAGAGCGAAAATCGACCATAGTTTGACCACACCATCCGCTTATACTTCCTCTGACAGCTTTGGTCAATTCGTCCCGTATCGAGTTCTTTTGCCACAACACTCCAGTTCACTTTCCCATCTTTGGACTGTAGCTTATTCTTCTCGACAATCTCCACCAGACGCATGGATTCTTCATAGCTCCATTTTCCTTTGGTAATATTAGGCTGGATACATACTGTCCAGCGAATGCGACATTCGTCTGTTAGTCGGCCAGGGACGAGTTTTGCGACCTTGCTCCAACTGATCTTGGAATCTCCCTGGGAAGATACCGCAAAACGCAATGCTTTATCTTGTTCATCTGTCCAGAAATTGTATTTTGTTCTACCGTCTTCTTGGTATTGAACATTGTGCTTGTTCCACCAGCGCATGCATTGTTGAGGAGTACGCTGTGGTAGATATGAAGCGCTTATTGCCTCCCAGTCGTGTCCAAACATATGGACACCTTCACAGATTATTCTTTTTTCCAGATCACTCAAGCGATGGTTAAATTTCTTGGGAATATCATCATCATCGTACCGAAGGTAATCAAGCCACCTTCGCATGGAAGAATTATATGGTCGGTTAGGGAAATAAGTTGAAATGATTCTCCATGAAGTTCCGTGTTCCTTTACTAAATCCTTTAGTAGATTATCTTCTTCTGGTGTCCATGGTTTATTGGCTTTCCGTGGTTCCAGTATTAAAGGTAGATCCGAATCTTCTTTTATAGATATATTATCGAGCCGATTACATACAAGATCAGCCATGCGTCTTTTCCACGAATCATCATTTTCATCTGGTTTGCATTGAATAAGATCTTTGTATTCAATTCCAAGTATATTCTGGAGACCTTTCCAGTACATCTGACAGCACGCATATCTGCTTCGTCCAGGAAGATTTTTAGAAATAGTGACCCAGTCTCCCCCGTAAACTTTTGCAAGCTCCCAAAAGAGTCGAACTTCCTTTGGATCCCAGGATATTTTTTTGAGAGAAGGATCAACCTTTCGAGTCCATTTATCCTGGCACATCTCCGGAAGTCGACCAGGTAGACCTTCAGACACTTTTACCCAATCCTCTGTACCATACATAATTGTTCTTCTTAACAATAGGTCAAGCTCTTCATCTGTCCATCGACCGGTATTTATGTTTGGATCCAAAAATCGTCGGTATCGATACCGAACCTGGCTTGCACTTCGATCAGGCAACATATTGTTGACTATACTTTGCCACTCATTTTCACCATAAGTTGCCCTTCCTTTGATAACCAGAGCATCTTCTTCAGGGGTCCATTTGGTGGACTTTTTGATTGAAGGTTTCAAAACGTTTTTCCAGAGGTTAGCAATGCCATGAGGTGATCGATGAGGTAGATGCTTTTTACAGACAAGAGACCATTTTCCAACACCGTGTTCTTCTACCCATGTTTTTATGATTTCCCGTTCTTCTGCAGAGTATGGGCCTTTCTTGAGATCCGGGTCTAGAGACGCGCGCCATCTCCCATGACATGACTGGGGGGTGCGGTGGGGTAAGCAATGTTGTACAAGCTTTGTCCATTGTTTGCCATTATGCTTGACATAATCCCTCAGTACAGTGTCTTCCCATGGTAACCACTTCGATACTGATACGTAATTCGCTAGCTGGATGGATCCGAATGTATGGGGCTGCTTAGTGCAAATGTGTCCTATTAGTCTGGTATTTTGTAAAAGTGAAGACCAGAAAGGCATTGAGAATTATATGTATAGAAAATGATGAATAAATAAATAATAAATAAACAATAAATAAATAAATAAAAGTGACATCAAAAAGGTCCTTTTTTCACGTGACAAAAAATGCATCAAAGCATGTGAATGAACCGACTAGTTATTTATTTCAATACTTTATATATATATATATATATATTTTACCTACAAAAACCCTGGCATCGCTTCTTGTTCTTCTATTTCTTATACTCCTCAAAAACAAAATCGGCAAGAAGGATGAGCACAGCTTCCAATCGTGCAGCCAATATCCTTCGAGATCCTCTCAAGTACATGGTTGCACCACTCTTGTGTTGGGTCGTCAACCTTTTTACTGTTCTCTACAATTATGCTGTTCAGCCGTGTCTGGTAAGGATCGATATCTGTCTTGAAATCCAATCTCATTCCTCTCTAGTCCAAATGGCATGAACTCAAGGATAACAAGCCTGAGAATAGACTCCTAAACGATCTTCGAAACGCAAAAAGCCATGATGAATGGGAAAGCCGTGCAATCGAGCTTGACAAGTAAGCCTTGTCGACATATTTGATGTCTTACTAACACCCTTTTTTTTTGTCGATAGACTTCTTAGTAAGGATTTCAAGACCATAAAATAGATCCCAAACCAACCCTTTCTATAGAAAACGACACATGGAAGGCCCAGCCCCATTCAAGACTCTACGATTACAAGCTGATCTCTGCCAGACTTGAGCGCCTCCGAAAAGCTCGAGAGGCAGATGATGTAGACAGCATGACGTATCTTTTAAGAGGTGGTCTTCTTCGTAATTTCGGTGGTGTCTGTGATCGAAAGCTATTCACACACTCGTACATGGGGTAAGCACGTCAGCTGTGGAACGTATCTG
Organism: Phycomyces nitens; assembly: GCA_022702545.1. Taxonomy (NCBI): domain Eukaryota; kingdom Fungi; phylum Mucoromycota; class Mucoromycetes; order Mucorales; family Phycomycetaceae; genus Phycomyces; species Phycomyces nitens. The sequence goes on from JAHRBC010000001.1 coordinate 3,353,002, forward strand.
ACACATGGCTATTTGACACTTCTTTTTCAGGACAAAGGACCTGATTGAAGACTATATGAACGAAGTCGAGACACAGATTGAATACATTGAAACAAAACAAGACTTTGATACCCAAGCCAAATTGAAGTTCCTGACCGACACTCGCCAAGGGTTTGGATGCTCTGCTCTTGTGCTTCAAGGTGGCACTGGTTTTGGTACGCAAAATATGCTAGAGATATTTGATCGTTTCATACTGATCTATTTTAATCCATCGTGATTAGCCTTGTACCATATCGGTGTAGTCAAGGCACTTAACGAACAAGGTTTATTGCCTCGTATCATCAGTGGCACTGCTGTGGGTGCATTGATTGCTGCCTTAATCTGCATTCATACCGATGCGGAACTTCCGGTAATTTAGATCCCCAATCTTACCATCTACCCTATATTTTTAACACATGTCTCTAGCATATTCTCCAACCCGAGGGCATCAATCTATCAGCATTTTCCAAGAAGAGTGATAAAGGGTAAAATGGCAATAATGTATCAGCAGAGTATAACTAACCTGTTTATCAAACAACAGACACTTCAAGAGACGCGTTACTCGATTGCTGAAATATGGTACTTTTGGGAGCCCTAGTTATATTCTTTGGCATGGAAATTAAACAGTCGTCTTTACTAGGCTACCTAATGGACATGAAGGTTCTCCAGCAATGTGTGAGAACCAACGTAGGAGACATCACTTTTGAGGTAAGTTGATATATTTCATGTCTTTTAATGCTCACAGTTATCCATGACGCATTGTAGGAAGCTTATTCTCGCTCAAAGCGGGTACTTAATATCAGTGTTTCATCAAGTAGAACACAAGAAGTACCACAACTATTGAACCATCTTACAGCACCCAATGTCGTAAGTCTGGGTTTACTAATGATTCATGTGTTTCACCCCACAAACTAAATCTGTGTAACCAGCTTATCTGGAGCGCGGCTTGTTGCTCAACTGCCTCTATTGGTCTATTCGGATCTTGCGACTTGCTTGCTAAAGACAAGAACGGAAATATTGTTAAATGGAGCTCTTCGTGTAAGATATTACAATTGAATATCCCATAATGCGTTACCAATCTCTTCATTGTAGCTGTCAAGTGGAACCATTGGTCTGAGGCTTCTACTGCAGAAAGGTAACCAAACAGATAAGATCTCAACTAGAAACACCTTTCTCATCATACTTTTTGGAACTCTAGCGAGGCCCCATTATACCGTCTTTCCGAACTTTTTAATGTCAACCACTTTATCGTATCCCAGGCCAGCCCCTATGCTATTCCATTCATTGCAAAGGCCCAAAACCTTCGACAAGAGACACCTCTCAACAAGATTGCTTACTTGGTTGCCTCTGAATTCAAGCATAGACTTTATCAAGTAGGTTTTTGAAGATATCAATAGACAGCACTCTAATGGTTCCATTTTTAGTTGGACCAAATGCATATACTACCTCGTTTTCTTCGTGGTGTAATCGAAGAAAAGATGTCTGGCAATGTCAATATCGTACCTCATCTTCATCTCTCTGTAAGCTATAAACCATGTTTTTTATTATTTTTATTATTATTATCAGATTCTTTAGGTTATTCTGACACCAATATTCTATAGGATTTCAACATGCTGTTCTCAAACCCAACTCACTCTTCGCTTGCCTACTGGTATGTAAAAATATATATATCTCGTCTTTTTAATATTCGACTAAACCTTCTTGTCAAAAAGGATTCTTCATGGTGAACGTTCTACATGGCCGCTTCTCTCGTTCATTCGTACTCGCTGCATGATTGAACTGGCTCTTGACCGAGGTAAACTTATTACAAGCTACTGTCTTTTGTTAATCATTCATAACACATGATATATAGCCCTTCTTCGCCTAAAATCGTCCAGTGCTGAACGAGAAGCAATTGTAGCACAATCTAAAAACATAGAGCTCAAGAAGAGAGCACGCTCTATGCATTAAACCATACATTATCCTTCCATATCTAACATAGATTCTTTTTCAATATCTTATTATCAAACCACATACATATATGATAAATGATTTTCATGAGTAACCATCATTTGATACATTTATGTTTTCAAGTGACATGAAAACTAAACGAAAGCTTATTAAAATACGATTAACCGAGAACAAGTAACGTTTTTTTGTCTTTAAAGATGTGCTGATTGGAATCGGCATTAGGAAAGGGTGATCTAGAGCGATGATTCCCAGTTTTACCCTCCTTAAGAGTGAATATGCAAAAGTCTAGTAAAAAGTACTAATCTAACGGTCTTTATCAGAGAATACAAGGAAACGAAAGTCTTTTTATGGTCTGAAGATTTATCTTGTCAAGAAAATTGGCCTACTTGTTGTGCTGTATGACAAAATGAGTGGTATAAACCATGTCCGGGGGGAATTTTTTTAAAAAAGTGATTTTTATCATTTTACAGGAATATTTCAAAGGTTAAGAGTGACAACTACCTGTATAGAAACCTAAATACCAGTTTTTATAAAGAATTAATGCCAGGAATATATACAAAAAGCCCTTGGCTTAATTTGTTTTTGGATTAGCCACCAAATATCCCAGACCTGAGAACCATTAAAGACATATAGAGTATTCTCGATGATCTTTTTATCCCTGTACACTCAATGGCTTTGGAATAATATCATAAATCTAAATAGATTATATATCCTTTGCTATACGATCAAAACAAGACTTTACTCTTTGCTAATAGACTTTTATCCTTGATAGACAAACAAAGCGAATGCAAGTTGAAACTCTATTAATTTGACCCTCTTTTACAAACAATCATCCTAGCAAGTTTGCATTAAAGAGGGGAAATCTTTGGCTCAATTCAAAATCCAAATGTCCAAATATCCAAATATCCAAATATCCAAACTGCCAAAAGGTATTTGTCTACTATCTATCAGTTCATCGTACTCTGTCTCTGCTGTTCTTTGGAGGCCTCAAATATCCTTTATAAAATAGACAATTTATATTTGTATTGTTGCAGCTGATGAGTACTAAAAAAATAGATTCACTTTAAAGATCCACAACTGTTCTGACACATTTCTGTCACATTTTTGGTGGTAATAAATTTAGGTCTTCTTTATATTACCCAAACCTGCTCTTGATACAAATTATTCATAATTTCTTTAATATAGTATGAATATATCATCGTAATAATTGATTTAAATTAGCTAGGTGTAATCGATAGTATTCTTAACATGTTGAAACCCATTTTTTTTTTATATTTGCGCGCTGAAATAATTAAGTTGTTTTAAACCTCTGAGATTTATACTCTTTTTTTTTAAGTAAACGATCTGTTATAAATAACAAGATGATGTTCTTGTAAAAAAAGTACTTGTAACCCATGTGGGGTAATAAATACAATAACTGGGTGCTATAAATAAATTGGTATAAAAGGTCCTGGATGTATATATGTGGGGTCCTAGCATTTAATTTACATGTTCATAATCCATTCTATAGGCAAATATATATTCTTTTAATTAAAATACACCAAAAATTACCCAGTATTATCGCTTGACATACCTTGGATCTTGTTCGATCCTAGATCTTTAAAAGTATCAATGATAATCTCTGTTTATCCAGTAGTTAATATTACAGTCAATATTCTACATGTAAATATTCAAAATTCACACTTGTATATAACCATCAAAAGTACGTCATAAATAAGTGAGATATGAGATTATTTATGGTGTAAATACATAATATTTATGAGACAAGGCTAAAAGTAGGCGCTTATATCGCCCATCAAATCAACAAATATATTTGGATTATTGGCGACTTGCAAAACTCTCTTCTTTTTCCTTTATGAAATTATAATTCTTGACATCTACATCACATTTTCAATATATTAAGAGATGGTAGATCCATCTTATTTCGACCAGACCCCATTAAATCAGCAAGATAATGAATCAAATTACCCTTCTGACACTCCATCAGTAGATACCGATAATGAGCTTCCTATTGGTGAAAAAGGGACATTTGGCGAGACAGAATGCAACACAGTTAACATTAAAGGTAAAAATAAATAAATTGGCTAGACAACTTATTTACAGTAAAGTCAAATATTTAATTTTGTTATTAAATGTTATAGAGGCTACTAGTGAATATAATGCACTTAGGCGAGAGTTAACCTCAGCCAGTCGCAAATCAATACATCCTGAAAAAGTTGAAGCTGGTGCGTCAACGTCTGAAGAATTTAACCTCGATGAGTTCTTGACTGGTGTGACCTCTAAATTTGGTGAGGCCGGGCATACCATTAAACACATTGGTGTCATTTGGAAAGACTTGGTTGTAAAGGTAATATGGATAGGGTACTTATGCTAATAAAATTTATAACACACATCCTATATATTCCTATCTTGATTTAGGGTGTTGGAGTAGAAGCCAATACCATAGCCACTGTCGCAAGCTTTCCACTTGCAATACTTGGCACGTTGAAATCTTTATTAAAAAAAACAGAGATTCCAGACAAGACTATCCTTCATAGTATTACCGGTTTTTGCAAACATGGTGAAATGTTACTTGTTCTCGGCCGTCCAGGATCTGGGTGCACAACCCTTCTCAAGATTATATCCAATATGCGTAAATCATACACTGAAATCAAAGGCCAAGTATGTTATGGAGGAATTGATCCAATCACGTTTGCTAAGCACTATCGAGGACAAGTGTGTTACAATGAAGAAGAAGACCACCATTACCCTACTCTGACTGCAAAGCAGACCCTTAAATTTGCATTGCGTACAAAGACCCCAGGAGCAAGACTCCCTAATCAAACTAGACGTGAATTTGTGAACCATGTGCTTTACATGCTCGGAAACATGCTTGGGTTGACCAAACAGATGGATACAATGGTTGGCAATGCGTTTGTACGAGGACTTTCTGGAGGTGAAAGAAAGCGTCTCTCGATTGCCGAGCAAATGGCAACCGCCAGTACCGTCAACTGCTGGGATTGCTCTACTCGTGGTCTAGATGCTGCATCCGCCCTTGACTTTGTGCGGTCTCTTCGCATAATTACAAATCTCCTCAAAAGGACAACCGTCGCATCCCTTTACCAGGCATCCAACAGTATATATAACCTTTTTGATAAAGTTATTCTCCTGGATGATGGATATTGTCTCTACTTTGGGCCTATGGACCAAGCCAAGGCATACTTTGAAGACATGGGATTCTTTTGCCCTCCTCGTAAATCAACTCCTGATTTTCTGACAGGTATCTGCAACCCATTAGAAAGAGAATTTCGGCCAGGATTCGAGAATTCTGTACCAAAGTTTGCACACGAGTTTCAGGAAATATACCTGTCATCAGATGCGCGTCGGTCCATGATGGCTGAATTGGAGGAATACGAGAAATCATTCAAAGAGAATGACCTACCCCAGATATTCAAACAGGCATTAGAAGAAGAGCACCAGAAATTCGCTTCGAAAGATAGTCCGTTTATTGTAGCTTTCCACCAACAAGTCCTTGCTCTTTTCATCCGCCAATACCATCTCCTCATCAAAGACAAACAAGCTCTTATTTCTCGTTATGGCACCGTTTTGATCCAGTCTCTGATTACATCCTCTTGCTTTTTCAAACTTCCGTTGACCGGAACCGGTGCTTTCTCTCGAGGTGGTGCTCTTTTTTTCTGTGTTATATTCAATTCGTTCATTTCCCAGACTGAACTTGTTCGATTCATAACCGGTCGCCCAGTCCTGGAAAAACATAAACAGTATGCTCTCTATCGGCCTTCTGCGTTTTATATAGCCCAGATGTTTATGGATATTCCTTATACAATTGCCCAAGGTAAGGGTCTATACATCTCTTGCTGAAAACTAATCAATTGCTTTCATCACAGTTACACTTTTTTCGGTTTGTTCATATTTCATGATTGGTCTCAACTTGACAGCCGGTCGATTCTTTACTTTCTTTGTCGTTTTATTCTTCATCAACATGACAATGAATGGCTTCTTCCGTTTCTTTGGTGCAATAACCACTAGTTTTTTTCTTGCCACACAACTCTCGGGTGTTGTGCTTGTTTCAGCAGTTACATATATTGGATATAGTGAGTATGTTAATTTATATATATTTGTGTATATTTATCTATCTATTTTGTATTGTTAAACTCTCATAGCAATTCCGTACCCAAAAATGCATCCTTGGCTATACTGGATCTATTGGGCAAACCCTTTGGCATATGGCTACAAGGCTCTTTTGATCAACGAGATGAATGGACAGCGATACTCTTGCGAAGGTCCCGGGAACGCTGTTCCATATGGCCCAGGCTATAACAACTGGGACTACAAGGTGTGTACCATGACTGGTGGTGTTCCTGGCGAGAATTATGTCAAAGGTGAATCCTACCTTCTCCAGGCGCTGACATATCGACCATGGGAAGCTTGGGCTCCTGACTTTATTGTAGTAGTTGGTTTTTTCTTGTTATTCACGGCAATGTGTGCCCTTGCTATGGAGTATATTAATTCAGGTGGTGTTGGAAACACTACCAAATACTATCTCCCCGGAAAGGCTCCGAAACACCGCACTGATGAAGAAGAAAACGAGCGTCTAGAGCGACTTTCCAAGATTACCGAAGATATGGAGGCAATATCCACGGGTACGACCTTTTCGTGGCAGAATGTTGATTACACTGTTCCTATCAAAGGAGGTCATCTAAAGCTTCTCGATGGTATCAATGGCATTGTCAAGCCTGGACACCTCACTGCTCTCATGGGGTCTTCTGGAGCAGGCAAGACCACTCTTTTAGATGTTCTTGCGCGTCGCAAGACTATGGGTGTGGTTGACGGTATTGTTCTTCTCAATGGTGAAGTTCTCATGAACGATTTTGAGCGCATTACTGGTTATTGCGAGCAAATGGATGTTCACCAGCCTGCTGTCACTGTTCGTGAGGCCCTTCGTTTCTCTGCTTACCTTCGACAAGATGAATCTGTTCCAAAGGCCGAAAAGGATGATTATGTTGAAAAGATCATCCAGCTTCTTGAGATGGAAGATATTGGGGATGCTCAAATTGGCATGGTTGAACGTGGTTCTGGCATTTCTGTCGAAGAGCGAAAGCGTCTTACTATTGGAATGGAACTGGTTGGAAAGCCTCAGCTGCTATTTTTGGATGAGCCGACTTCTGGTCTTGATGCCCAAAGCTCCTACAATATCATCCGATTCATCCGTAAGCTTGCCAATGCTGGCTGGCCTGTTCTCTGTACAATTCACCAACCTTCCGCCATTTTGTTCGGACACTTTGATCATCTTTTGCTGCTTGTCCTTGGTGGAAAGACTGCCTACTATGGAGAGATTGGCTCTGATGCCCAGATCATGATTAATTACTTTGAGTCCAACGGTGGACCCAGTTGTCCGGTTGAAGCCAATCCTGCTGAATATATTCTAGAGGTTGTTGGTGCTGGAACTGCAGGAAAAACTGCTCGCGATTGGTCCAAAGTCTGGGCTGAATCCAACGAAGCCAAGGTCCTTGAGGCCGAACTTGAAGAGATTAACAAAAATGCCAATAAGAATCCTACCCGAAAGGCTCGGACATATGCTGCCTCGCATTGGACCCAATTCAAGCTGGTTTACAGCCGGATGACTTTGGCATACTGGCGTTCTCCTGATTACAATTTTGGACGCTTCTTGAACATTTCCTTGACTGCCCTTGTCAATGGGTTTACTTTTTGGAAGCTTGGCTCGTCTTCTTCGGATATGCAGAATAAGCTTTTTGCGCTTTTCAGCACCTTTATCATGGCCATGACTCTTGTTATCCTTTCCCAGCCAAAGTTTATGACTGAACGTCTGTTTTTTCGTCGTGAATACGCATCTCGGTATTACGGCTGGTTTCCATGGGGGATATCGAGTATCTTGGTCGAGATTCCGTATATCTTTGTATTTGTAGCGTTCTTTATGTTCTGCTTCTACTGGACTACAGGCATGACCAATACACCCGAGTGCGGCGGATACTTTTATATTACGATTGTCGCCATTGTCTTGTGGGCCGTCTCTCTTGGATTTGTGATTGCTGCTGCTTCAGAGCTTGCCACCGTGGCTGCAGTAATTAATCCTCTATTTATGTCTACGCTTATCCTCTTTTGCGGTCTGATGCAACCTGAATCAGCAATGCCAACATTCTGGAGGAGGTGGATGTATTGGATCGATCCATTCCATTATTATATTGAAGGGCTTGCAGTAAATGAACTGGAGCATCTAAAGATTGTATGCACAAATGATGATCTTCTCAGGTTCACGCCTCCTCCTGGCCAGACGTGTGGTCAGTATACGGCCAATTTCTTTTCCTATGGAGGGCTTGGTTATATTGCCAATCCAGATGCCACTCAGCCCCAGCAATGCGAATACTGCAGGTATAATTCTGGAAAGGAATACTACACAAAGGTCTATGGATGGGATGCATCTCACAAGTGGCGTAATTTTGGTATCATCATTTGCTATTTTGTCTTTAATGTCCTTGTCTTTCTTGTACTGGTATATTTAAAGAGAAAGGGTAAAAGATAAATGGAACCCAAGACTGGACTATGACCCAAAAAGGTCTTTATGTATCTTTAGACGACATTTCTTGTAAATAAATTCATTGCCTAGACCGACCGATAACCAGTTTCTCACTAGACTATCCCACAGCACCCGGAAATCACACTCATGATCTGAAAGCTTCCTAGGTATATGAGCTCTTCCGCGGGACAAACAATAGATGAGCCAAAAGCGTACAAAAAAGATTAATGTGAATGTGCATGCAATAAACTATAAATGAATTAAATTCATGTTTCTCAATGATCCAAGATGATAAAGAAAGCTGAACCTTGCACCTTTATTATATCTTTTAAAACAAATGTGCCAATCATCTCTGCTGGTGCTTTATAGGTTGTGCAAGATAGCATTACGACCACATAAAGTACTCATGCCTTGTCGTGGATATTGATAGCCCTGCACAATTGGGATTAGGATGGTTAAAAAGCATCGAAATTCAACACTTGACTTACAATTTGTAAGGGTAGATGGTGTACTTTTCCCAAACCTTGCCAGTGTAATAAGGATCGCTTTCGACCCTTTCCTTGAGCTCTTCAATGGAATCACTCCAGGCAACTATAGCACTGCCTTCCATTTTTCCAGACTACCCCGCCAACCAAAAGGTTAGAGTATTAATACGTTGATGGATTTGTATACCTCATGGGAATCCAAAAGAGCGCCGCCACAGAACATAAGGCTTCGGTCTTTTTGGTCATTAGCAACAACGAGATGCTTTTCTCTAATGGCCATTCGACGCTCCAGACACCCGGGATCAGTAAAGTCCTTGGCAAGGATCAGGAACATCTTCTTGCCTTTAAGGATAGGCGTGTGAATTTATTTTTATGCCGTTTATGTATTTGGCTAGTTTGGATTAGCACTGGTATTACCTGAATCAGCAGCAGTCGAATAAGCCAATCTCTGCTTGAAATGAGTAGAGATTGTTGGACGTGTCAAGAACTGTTTGATCATTAGGGAGATTACCAGTGTTTATTGGAAAGGACCCTCTCCAAAGATGATTTGCTGACTGATATTCTGGACTGGGTGGGGTTGTGTAACATTGTAAAGATGGAGACCCTCAACATTGGTGTGTGTATGGGGTTCCAAGCAATTCTGGCGTGCAAGAGAAGGGTATTTTTATCCACTGCCATTGTGGCAATATAAAGATCTCCATCTGCCAAACATGAGCTATTTCTGGCACGAGAAATATGGCATAAAGGGGCAATGGCTTATAAGAAGAGATGATAACCAATCAAATTGCACGTTTAAATATATACAATCGTGAATCTGCGCAGTGCCCTTTATGTATATAAGAAAAAAAAAAGGGTTTAAATAAATATCTTTTCCGCGGAAAGGTTTGGTTCTTACCGCGGTTAAAATAAAACCAAAAATAAATAGCCTTGATGATATATATTTATATATATACATGTGTATGCTTTTCAAGAGAATAAATAAACTGAATCCTGGATAGATTCCCAACTCTTTCTTCAAACAACAATGACCTGCCTTACTCTCACTGAAACCAGTTCGTCCCTCTTCTCCCCCAAGCTGATCTCCTCCCAGGTCCAGAACTCGCTGCCAAATGACTATCTCTTGAGACCTCTCAAGAGAGACGACTACAAAAAGGGTGTTCTCGAGATCCTTGCCCAGCTGTCCACGGTTGGAGATATTACTCAAAAGCAATTTGAAGGTAACCTTGGATCCAATATCTTCATGATCTGATCCAGATATCCAATTTGTAGAACGCTTTGATCTCATGCAGAGTCTGGGAAGCTACTATCTTATTGTTATCGAGGACAAGGGAAGAATTGTTGCATGCGCCACATTGATTATCGAGTATAAGCTACTCCATGGCTGTGGAAAGGTATGCCCACCCAAAAGAACCAAAGAAGAATGGTATTGATCATTGACCAATTACATAGACAGGACACATTGAAGATGTCGTTGTACACGACTCACAACGTGGCAAACGGTTAGGACAAAGGTAAAAGGCGGTGAAAAATGGCCCTAGACCGTTGCTAAATTTCCTTCATTATTACACTAGACTCATAGAGCAGATCAACCACATGGCAAAATCCCTTGGCTGCTACAAATCTATTCTCAACTGCAACCAGCACAATGTCCCATTTTACGAGAAATGCAATCTCAACCTGGCAAATGTACAGATGGCCCACTACTTTGAGAATGATTCTTAATGAGGCCATATACAATTTAATGTTAGAACAGCTCAGTGCGATGCGCATACACATTTATACACACATTTATACATACATAAACAAACCATCAATCAAACCATCAATCAAACCATCAATCAATCAACCAACCAACTTTTTTTTATAATAAACTCCAACTATTCTCCAAGGTGCGCAACCTTTAAGTCACATACATCTTCTGGTGCTGGTCCAGGACGCTCAATAACACCAGCCTTGATCAGAGTAGACACTGTGACCTGGATGGCCTGGCGAGACACAAGAGTAGGGTCTTTGGCATATCTTACGGTCTTGAACCAGCTTCTGACATCTTGTTCAGGATAATCAAGAAGACTCATAATCCGCTTAACAGATTCATTGTCCTTTTGTTCCATAAACAAAACCGTGGCCCTCTGAATGGCCAAAATGGCCTGTTTGATCCCCTCGGCATTGGACTCCAACAAATCCGTGTGGGCAGCAAACAAAAAGGCAGGCCAAGGGGGAGTGATTTGCCCAATACGCTTGACTTCTCCAGAGTCATGGTAAGGCTTGGTTGTAAAGGTTTCCCACATAAAGAAGTCTGAAGACAGATCATTGACAGCATCACGCATGGCCTTGAAATTGTTCAGGACCGTGAAGTCAAAGGGTTCTCCTGGGGTTTTGCCATTCAGCCACCCTTGCTGATCAGCCAAAACATAGGCCATGATGTGCGAGCCAGATCCAAGGCGAGAAATCGCCGCGTCAGACTTGAAGAGGGTATCAATGGACCGGTGCTTGGATTCTGCACCAGTGGAGATTGCCCAGCCTTTACATAATCAAGTCTTGGATTTAACAAAAAGAAAAATACTTGGAAAAAATAATAATTTATCCTTACAAAGAGGTGCATCCACATAGGTGCCGACAATCTTGTACCAGTCTTGGCCCTTGGAAATACCGGCCACTAGGCCTTCTGTCAATGCAATGGCAATATCGAGCTCTTTATCTTTAAGCTTTTGGGTCATCTATATATATATATATAAATATAAACATGTCAAAAACCATTAAACACTTGGCTAGATTTAAAATGTCTTGCATACTTCACCAGTTCCACCTAGAAAACATTTGTGTATTGTTTAAAAAAAAAGGTTTCATATATCCGGATATGTGCTTATATATCAACAATCATACTTGCCTGGACAGCACACAAGCTCAACATCAACCTTGTTGTCTTTAAAGAAGCCGTTGTCTCTGGCAATATAAAGAGGGGTTGAAAAGTGCTCGGGCACTAATAAAATAAGAGTCAGTCTATATGTCAGCTAGGGATGACTAGTGAAAAAATTGTTTATAATGTACCATAGCCAATGCGAATAGGAGACATTATAGAATGAGCCTTGAGATTCCTTTTTTGCTATCAAAACAAAACAAGAAGCCCAAAAATACACTGTCCTTCATTAAATATCATATACATCCCATCAGGCACAAAATACTCCCGACACATTCAAGCAAACAAATGCGTCATCAAACCAGATTTTTTTTTTTTACATCTCAATCTCTTGATACACAAGCTTCTAAAGCTACTCCCCTCCAAAACTCATTTGGGATCAAATATCACCATAATCAAGCCTTTGTTCCATGTTAAAAAAGTTATTTAAGCAAACAAGACACATTTGGACACAACAATTTGATTGAGAAAGCTTTTTTTTTTGTTCCATGTAAAAAAAGTAAAAAAGAAGATGAAAACTGTAGAGTAGCCGTCCCTTTCCCCTTTTTTTCCTTGTCTCTCTTTAACGGTAAGACTTCTGGAAACGGGCACGGGCACCGGGACCACCGAACTTCTTGGGCTCGCAACGACGGGGGTCGGCAACGAGGAGGGTACGGTCGTACTGGACAAGGATTTCCTTGATCTCCTTCTTGGAGGCCTCGTCAACGTACTTTTGGTAAAAGGCAACAATGGCCTTGGCAAGAGCCTGACGGATGGCGTAGATCTGGGAGGTGTGACCACCACCGTTTACGCGAATGCGAATGTCAACGTTGGAGAAACGCTCCTCACCGAGCAGGAGGATGACCTCGTAGACCTTGAACTTGAGAATCTCGGGCTCGAGGAGAGCGAGGGGAGAACCGTTAACTCTAATGAGACCACGTCCACGCTTGCAATGGGCGACGGCGGTGGCGGTTTTCTGCAAGACAAGAAAGACATTAATATAAATTAAAAATGATGTTTGGATTAAAATGAAATCATCCACATTCGCAAGTTGTCCATAATCCCATTATCAATGTCGTTGGTGTTGCATAGTTCTTTTTTACGCTTCCTTTTCCTTTCAGAGTTGAGGTGCCATTTTTTTATTGTCGAGGTTTGGGGTTGGATTGGAAATGTTGGTACTTTACGAATGTGCGAAGATTTGGTGCATATTCCTCAAGAAAAAAAATGGCATAAAGACATCAAATCGATTACACACCTTGCGACCAAAAGTTTGAACGGCTTCCATTTTTCTAAATGGTCAAAGCATCATCAGAGATGGATTGGTGAGTTTTGGTGGTGGGGATGAATGGATAGATACAAAAAACATACCTTTAATTGAGAGAAGGAAACAAGTCTAGTGGGGAGGGGGGATGGTACTTTGAAGGTGCCTTCCGGCACAGCCCCATAGTCTCTGCTTTGTGGGCCGGCAGGCTAAACTTACGCTAGAGCCGGACAGTAGGCTGATTCATCCGAGTATATCTAGTGTTCGGGCCGGAAGACTATAGCAGTTTTACGGACCCTTTTTTTTCTTGCGAGATGTCCTTGAATTACCTGGCTGGGACCTGCAACCCACTGAGTTCCTTCTCTATTCTTTAGCTATGGTGAGTTGACGTACTATTGAGAACAAGATATCGACTGTGAAAAGGCCCATCCATCCACTCCAAAAGGCCATTTTTTGTGAAGGAACTATTGATGAAGTTTGGCTAGTTGCTTGGATGGATGGTCTTGAATGTCCTGCACATTTTAGACGCAAAATATCTTGTTCTACAAAAAAAAATCGAGATTGCAAATCTCTAATCCTCATCGCCATCATCTAACCTCTTTCTCAACAGCCTACCAGACTCCACCACAACAGAAAGAAGCGTGGACACGTCTCTGCCGGTCACGGTCGTGTTGGCAAGCACAGAAAGCATCCTGGTGGTCGTGGTCTTGCTGGTGGTCAGCACCATCACCGTATCAACATGGATAAGTACCATCCTGGTTACTTTGGTAAGGTCGGTATGCGTCACTTCCACTTGAAGCAGAACCAGTACTGGCGTCCTATTGTCAACCTCGATTCTCTCTGGTCTTTGGCCGGTGAGGGTGTCCGTGAGAAGTACAAGAACACCGAGAAGGTTCCCGTCATTGATGCTCTCCAGCACGGTTACGGCAAGGTCCTTGCCAAGGGTGACATCTCCCAGGCTGCCATTGTCCGCACTCGCTTCGTATCCCGTCGCGCTGAGGAGAAGATCAAGGCTGCTGGTGGTGGTAAGTCTTCTAAATTATTTTTGCTGACATGCCTACTAATTGTTTGCTTAGTTGTCGAGCTTATTGCTTAAATATATATATACACCAATGTATATAAAACATAAATGCTCACCAAAAATAAAAACTATATAAAAAAAGAACTATTGTTCTTTAATGTTAAGAATATATATACATATATACATATTTGTATTGTCAAGTGTTTATTTAACTAGAATATACTTTTGAATCTCATTGATCATTTGGAAGGATTCAATTACAAGTATTGAATTACTATTACTTTTGCTTGGGATATGGAAATGTAAATTACAGACAAGATTCCATAATTTTACAAATTTGGTAAATTCCAATTTATACCCCCAAGGAGACTGACAAATGATAAAATTTGAATTGATGGTGGTCGATTTGGTTTAAATGAGATTTTCTTTATAGATGTACATGAAACTTTGAGGACAAGCGAATTATAAGGATATGAACAAAAATAAAATAAAATAAAAAAAGATGGGTGTAATATGGGTGAAATGGAACAGGGCATTATGGCAATTGCCCTATGTTTCTGTACAAAAAGTTCTTTTTTTTTGCTGGTGATGATTATAAGATTATATGTATAAGGAATTATTTTCGCGCTCTCTCTCTTTCTTTCTTTCTCTTTCATTCATTAATTGCTTATTTGGAAGAGGTGTACTTGGTGACGGCCTTGGTGCCCTCAGAGACGGCGTGCTTGGCCAACTCTCCGGGGAGAATGAGACGGACGGCGGTCTGGATCTCGCGGGAAGAGATGGTGGAACGCTTGTTGTAGGAAGCGAGCTTGGAGGCTTCGGTGGCGATGCGCTCAAAGATATCGTTGACAAAGGAGTTCAAGATGGACATGGCCTTGTTGGAGATACCAGTGTCGGGGTGGACCTGCTTGAGGACCTTGTAGACGTAGGAAGAGTAGGTCTCCTTGCGGGTGACTCTCTTCTTCTTGCCATCGGCCTTGACCTTCTTCTCAACAACCTTGGCAGGGGCCTTTCCGGCAACGGGCAAATCAGTCTTGGGAGCCATTATTATGTATTAAAGAAATGAAAAATAAGATTTTTATCTAGTTGTACGAGGGAAAGCCAGGCTTAAATAAAGGTTGTCTTTATGACCCCCAAAAAATACCATTGTCGTGTCTCTGACTTTTTTTATTGTGACTGCGTAAAGAGGTGCTTGTAACAGAAATTTGAGTGGGCCAATCAAAAATTGGTAGTTTGGACAGGTTGATTTGGATTTTGCCCATAATCGATCTTGAGGATTAGAGAGAATAGGTCCATAGACTCAATTGTGGCATTAGGCAAGTCCAGGACAAGCCAATTGAATATAAATGATCCATTTTCAGACCAGAAAGACGCTGACCGAGTTTTGGGGTTTGGCTTGATAATTATTGCACCAGGCAAACTCTACCATGTCCATAAACTGTAACAAGCAAGAGGATTCTATTGGCCAATTGCTTCAATACATGGTTATGTTCCACTCACTTTCTACGCGTGTCAAAAAAAAACGAGTGTAGCTGGTGTGACTGTCGAAAACCTTGATTTTTGTAAAGTAGTACATTTTTTTAAATTAATGCTTTTGAATGATATACGTGTTTTGAGTACTTTGTCGATATGACTCTTTGAAAAACTAACACGTATTGACACGTAAGTTCACGTTTATCTACCAATATATTGAATAAAAAATATCGTTAATTTTTGCACACACACACACACACATCTATATGTGCCTCTTTTTTTTTTTTCCTTTAATTGTTGTACGCCTAGTATTCGGATCTTTTAAAAAATAAATAAATAAAAAATAAAACGTGGCATTTGGCGGTGTTTAAAGTGTTTTAAATATTATTATTATTTTTTTGGGGGAGGAGGAGGATCCACTTTGGATTTTTCAAATGCAATTCGCGCAAACATGGAAAAAGGAAAAAAAAATATTGTGACTCGTTTAGCAGGAATTCAGGAACAATAAATAGAAAATTCAAGCATCTTTGATCCAGCTTCAACACAAACACACACACGTACATCTCTCTCTTTAACCAAATCACCTATCTATAATGTCTGGAGGAAAATCTGGAGGAAAGTCTGCTGCCGGTGCCAAGTCCCAGACCCGCTCTGCCAAGGCCGGTCTTCAGTTCCCCGTCGGTCGTATTCACCGTTTGTTGCGTCGTGGAAACTATGCTCAGCGCGTTGGTGCCGGTGCTCCCGTCTACCTCGCTGCTGTCCTCGAGTACCTCGCTGCCGAAATCCTCGAGTTGGCTGGTAACGCTGCTCGTGACAACAAGAAGTCTCGTATCATCCCCCGCCACTTGCAGTTGGCCATCCGTAACGATGAAGAATTGAACAAGTTGCTCGGCCATGTCACCATTGCCCAGGGTGGTGTCCTCCCCAACATCCACGCCACCTTGTTGCCCACCAAGTCCAAGAAGGCCGGTGCTTCCCAGGAAGTTTAAGAATTTAAATAACCCCCAAAAAAAACATACAAAATAACGTTGATTTTGCCTACTCGAACAATGTACAAAAAAATCCCAAAAAATATTACCAGCCCTTTGAATCTGTAAATAGCGCCTCACATAATTTTGTCTTTTTGTTTGGTAATAAATATTATATGTATATTAACCCACACACCTCCATTTTATTGTGTGATTTAAATGTGTAAAAAATATAAAGTGTTTTAAGCTTTGTGTAATTGATAAAGGCAGGTATAGGATAGTATTGTCTAATCATTTGAGATTAATCTCGATTGTCTTGTTCTTCTTGAGATTAAACTTGACAGACTTCTTTGCTAGCCTGCTGGGCTTCTCAATCGCACCAGCTTTTTCCTTTGCATCTCCACTCATCAGTCGACGACGGGCAGCCAGACGGATTTCTCTGGCCTCTCGTTCTTCACGTACACGCCAATATTTAACTTGTTCTTCTCGCTTGGACTGTCGTTCGCGCTTTTCCTTGATGGATATCGGAGCAGGTGCCTTTTCATCTTCTTCTTGTTCTTTACAGGTTAACTGTGGGTTCTTGGACATCAGAACATTTGCTTCACCGACCTCTTCCCTTTTTTTTTCCTCACATTTAAATGCAACATCGTCCGGAGTCCGTTTCTTTTTCAATCGAGATTGTTCCTCTGGCTTCTTTATCAGCGGTCGGACGGTCTTTCGGACGGCTGGAGTGGTGTCAGGTTTGGCTTCAGTGCGGACCGGAATTCGTCCGGTGCCTTTGTCTCGTCCGATCCGGCTAATTGGGGTCGATGGCCGGGCCGGGATGGTGCTGGTGCTGATGCTGATGCTAGTCGAGAGAGTCAGAGGGGGTTTTGGGAGCAGACTGTCGAGATCATTCATCGAAGACGTGTGTTTGGGTGGGGTGTGAGTAGGGGTAGAGTTGGAACGAAGGACAGGCAACTTTGACCGGCGTTGGACAGGCGGGTTGGCCGACTTGTTGACCTGGAGTGGACGAGAGGACCGGACGGTGGCAGGGATGATAGCCTGGGTAACGGCTGGAACAGGCACTGGCTCTGTGGATACCAAAGGCTGGATAGGACTGGAGGCTAGATGGAACACTGGAGGCTGGACAGGACTAGGAACAGGACAAGAGGGCTCAAGACGATCAAGTTTGCCAAGTGGAGGCAGGTCTGTGGCAACGGTGGCGGACATGGCTTGCAGAGCTGAATCACTCTCTTCTGGACAGGAAAGAGGATCCACAACCAGAACAGTGCTCTGGTCAAAGGAGAGAGTATCAAACGCAGCCTCGTCTGTGACCAGGTTTGGTGCGTCACTCGCTATGCTCTTGACGGTTGTATTGTGATGCTGGTTTAGGGTTGGTGATACAGAATCGTGGTTTGCAAGCGGGTCAGCCATGATATGGTCTATTGGGCTGGGGTGTTCCAGACGGTCGAATGAAAGGGTTTGTAGGGAGTCAAGAGTTGGTTCTAATAAAGAATGGGCAGTGTCGAGGGAAAAAGTAGGCAGACAAAGGGGTGATTTTGGGATCTCTTGTGTGTCGGCCAACCCACGCGCTTTGTGTTTGTGTGGTTGAGCCTGCGGCGTTTCCAATTCAGTAACAGTGCCTGGCTTGATAGACAACTCTGGTGCGTGTGGATTCTGGCCTGTTTTGTCAATGGACACTATGGGGGCCGGGAGTGGTGGAAGGATTGGAAGTTCTGCGCTTGTGGTCAAGACGGACTGCACGTCCTGCTGTGCGGTCAGCTGGATAGTGGCCAGGGACTGGGCATCCTGGGCATCCTGGGCATCTGTCTGCAGACTGTGGTGGTGCATATGGTTGTGGGACTGGGACGATAGACGAGTTGGGGCGGAGGAGGTACGAGTGGGATGGTGGGTAAACAGAGTGGATGTGTTTGGGGATTGCAAAAACACAAATGGGAGATGGATGCCGCGAGCAGTTACAGATCTGGCTGGATGGTGGTGCCATTCACCAGCAGACTTTAGACTCTGGGTTGCGATTGGGAATGGAAAGGATGGCCATCTGGCTAGCTGATCAGCATGGCCGAAATGGGTGGGACCCGGTGGGTGGGATTGGTCGTCGAGAGACAGAAGGTCTGTCATGAACACCAGCAGAATAAAACAAGCCGATTGTGTTGCCTGGGCGCGATAGATGGAGAAAGGAGATTGAGTGGATGAATTTTACTGCCTTTAATTTATAGCCTTGTTGATTGTTTTTCAGATAATGGGATGGGCTTTGGATGGCCATGGTGGGTTTGAATGGGAAAAGTGGGTTTTTTATTATAACAATTCGACTCAATAGGATTAATGGATGAGCTATATATATATATACAGAATGCGGAAAACAGTTTAAACACATCAGATTATATATTCAAAGGGGTGTATTGATCCAAAAGAAACAATGGTGTGTTAATGGAGTAAATGAGATTCTTTAGAGAAATAATTATAAAGTAGACAAGGGATGCAGTTAAATTTTTGATTGGTATCCAATATTTTAACCTCCGAAACCGTAGAGGGTGCGGCCCTGTCTCTTGAGAGCATAGACAACATCGAGCGAGGTGACGGTCTTTCTCTTGGCGTGCTCAGTGTAGGTGACAGCATCACGGATGACGTTCTCGAGGAAGACCTTGAGGACGCTGCGGGTCTCTTCGTAGATCAGACCAGAGATACGCTTGACACCACCACGGCGAGCAAGACGACGGATGGCAGGCTTGGTGATGCCTTGGATGTTGTCACGAAGAATCTTTCTGTGGCGCTTGGCTCCTCCCTTTCCGAGTCCCTTTCCTCCTTTTCCGCGGCCAGTCATGATGATAGAGTGTGATGTAAAGTGTTGAACACGATGAAAAAAGCCGTTTAACAAAGCCAGCGGGAGGCTGCTTTTATAGTTTAGAAATTTAGAAAGAAAAAAATAAAAAATAAAAATGTCGTCACACCCTCTTGACCATTCACACTCTTACAAGATGTATACTTGCTTTTTTTTGGAAAAATATTTGAGAATTTTTGTTGTAGACCGTGATTTTTTTAAACTACAAAAAAAAAGCGTGTCGGCGGTTACCGAAATTGCCTATGAACCATACAAATGGATAGCCATGGCAACCACTCTTTGGCTCAGAAACAGCCATTGTGGTCCTTGTCAGCCAGAACCATCAACAACAAGAAGAAGAAGAAAAAAAGGGGGGTAAGAACGCAGGTCAATCGTGCTCAAGAGCGTGTTTCGTGTGGATTTCGCGATGCCCAGAAAAAAATCAAAACGCGTCAACTCAGCGTGTTTTTTTAAAAAAATTTAAAAAAAATACAGAAGAGAGAGTAAGAGTGATTGCTGAAATGATAAAATTTTCATAGCAAGTGCCTTCCATATTTGGAAACCTACTATTTCTCCCTGTCTCACCAGCCTGCAAACGAATATAAAAAGCAATCTCCAATATCCCTACTCAGGGTTCTTCTTCTTCTTCTTCTTCTTCTTCATTACTGTATTTTAACATCATCTAAAAATGGCCCGTACCAAGCAAACCGCCCGCAAGTCTACCGGTGGCAAGGCCCCCCGTAAGCAGCTCGCCACCAAGGCTGCCCGCAAGTCTGCCCCCTCTACCGGTGGTGTCAAGAAGCCCCATCGTTACAGACCCGGTACTGTCGCTCTCCGTGAGATCCGTCGTTACCAAAAGTCCACTGAGCTCTTGATCCGCAAGTTGCCTTTCCAGCGTCTTGTCCGTGAAATTGCCCAGGACTTCAAGACCGACTTGCGTTTCCAGTCCTCTGCCATTGGCGCCCTCCAGGAGGCTTCCGAGGCCTACCTCGTTTCTCTCTTTGAGGACACCAACTTGGCTGCCATCCACGCCAAGCGTGTCACCATCCAGCCCAAGGACATCCAGTTGGCCCGTCGTCTCCGTGGCGAGCGCTCTTAAACAATCGACACCATCATCAACATTCATTACAGAAAAATATTCAAACAAAAAAAACTTTATAAAAAACATTCTCTTGTGGATAATTTCATTTGTGTTCCAACGCGCCGAGCATACCCTAGCCCTTGTGAGAATGCCAACAATTTGTTCCCATTTATATATAAGACCTTCTTTTGTACATCTTTAACAATAAATACAATATATTTTTTCTAAACCAATTTTTCAAAGCACTTGCCCAAAAATGGCTCTGCAGATCTCTATTTACTTGGTCGATCAATGATTAATGATCAATGTGTCTCTTCATTGGCTATAATCACAACAATAACACTGTTTATGGCTCAAAGGACTGGATTTATTACAAGTATATATACAGAAGCCAATGTATTTCTAGAGAATTCTTTGGGAACAAGTGCAAAGGGTGCAATTACGAACTGAGGTATGATTCTTTTTTATGGGATACACAACACAACGTGGATTCGACACTGAAAAAAAAGGGAGATTTTTGGGTAATGAAAACAGTGAAAAAATAAGCGCTTTGTTTTTTGATTTTTTTGGGTTTTTCATTGGATTTTCTTTCTTTTTTGTCAAGTTTAAACTTCCTGGGAAGCACCGGCCTTCTTGGACTTGGTGGGCAACAAGGTGGCGTGGATGTTGGGGAGGACACCACCCTGGGCAATGGTGACATGGCCGAGCAACTTGTTCAATTCTTCATCGTTACGGATGGCCAACTGCAAGTGGCGGGGGATGATACGAGACTTCTTGTTGTCACGAGCAGCGTTACCGGCCAACTCGAGGATTTCGGCAGCGAGGTACTCGAGGACAGCAGCGAGGTAGACGGGAGCACCGGCACCAACGCGCTGAGCATAGTTTCCACGACGCAACAAACGGTGAATACGACCGACGGGGAACTGAAGACCGGCCTTGGCAGAGCGGGTCTGGGACTTGGCACCGGCAGCAGACTTTCCTCCAGATTTTCCTCCAGACATTATAGATAGGTGATTTGGTTAAAGAGAGAGGAGAACAAGAAATCCGGGCGACGGATCTGAATCGAGTAGGTGGGTTTTATAGGTTTGGACAAATATCAAACTCCGATATTTTTTCATTTGTTGTACGCGAGAACGCGCATCGTTGGCAGCAGCAAAGACGAGAAAAAAAAAGATTTTTTCAGAAAAATATATAAAAAAATGTCTACAAGACTATAGGTACCTCTTGGGCTCATTCGGCGCGAAAGCGTGTTTGTTTCGTGTTAACACGTCCAGAAACCAATTCTCTCCAACAACTCTTGCAAGCGTACAGGGCCAATTTCTCAAAAAGTTGGTTTTTTTTTATTGTGCTTATTATAAAAAATATTTTTTTTGTCGCGCTACACACACACCTTAATGATCGCTAAACACACTTTTTTTAAAAAAAAACCTCTCCCCCAAATCCCAAGCTTTGTAGTCACAACTTTTGGAGTGTGCGATATAAAAAGAGACAGGGGCGTCGCCAAGAAATTCACTTCTTTTCTCTTCCACCAGAAACCCACACATTTATATACACAATGGCCCCCAAGACTGACAAGCCCGTTGCCGGAAAGGCCCCTGCCAAGGTTGTTGAGAAGAAGGTCAAGGCCGATGGCAAGAAGAAGAGAGTCACCCGCAAGGAAACCTACTCTTCCTACGTCTACAAGGTCCTCAAGCAGGTCCACCCCGACACTGGTATCTCCAACAAGGCCATGTCCATCTTGAACTCCTTTGTCAACGATATCTTTGAGCGCATCGCCACCGAGGCCTCCAAGCTCGCTTCCTACAACAAGCGTTCCACCATCTCTTCCCGCGAGATCCAGACCGCCGTCCGTCTCATTCTCCCCGGAGAGTTGGCCAAGCACGCCGTCTCTGAGGGCACCAAGGCCGTCACCAAGTACACCTCTTCCAAATAAGCGAAGCAATATTGAAGGAAACAAAAAAGACTTGTAGAAACAAAAACTGCGAGGAGTATTTGTGTGTTTCTTTTTTTCTTTTGAACTACTTGTTTTTCTCGGTATTTCTATGATTTTTTACACGCATATACATATATATATATACACATATATATTTCTTTTTGATCCATTCAACATGATTGTCACCGTTTACCCTAACCCGCCGCCCATTTTTGCCTCAAAATCTCATTCTTATTTCCATGTACAGACACTTTTCCCGTTTTGGCTTCAATGATTAAAAAAACAATAACAATATATACACTTTTTTAACATGCCAAAAAAAGAAATCAAAAGAAGTCTTGATTTATTAGATCAACCTCTTTAATCCAACAGGTGATCTTGACAGTCAAAAGAAAGACAGTCATGATTTCATTCATCGATCACTTTCTTTAAAATCCTTGTCTTGGTGTGGCTTTCCCAATATTCGGTCGCTTTATCCATGCTCATACTCCCTGACAGGACTGAAAAAAAAAACCAACAAATCGGAGGGGGTAAAGCGACCAATAAAACGCAAATGAATATTTTTTTATAAAACAAAAAAGTGAAAGTCACAAGTTCATTCTTTGCAACTGTAATGTTGGCCTTGTCTCAATCCCTCTCTCTCTTCCTCTTCTTCTTGTCATCAATGGCTATCATCAGTGTGCTTTCTCGCGTATGCGATCCTGTCGTAAACACTGTCGAAAGATGGGTTCGATGGGTGGCCGGAGAACTGCCTCTTGATACTGACTGGACCCAATCCACCAAGGGTTCCTGGTAACTAGAACAATTTCACATAATATTCTCAATTCTCATCCAACTCTCAAGGTACATTCCTCCTCGCCAGCATGCAGTCGAAATCCTCTGTCTCTCGACTGCCTTTGCTTGCTCATCACTCTATTTTCTCGAACGTACCATCCTGCGTTCAGGCACATGGATTCAGACCCTTCTGGCAACCTTTGTACCACTTGGACCGGCCACCCTGACAGAAAAAGTACTCCTCGCATCCCTCGTAGCTTCTCTTGGCCTGACATTGAGCCATAAAATCCAGCGCAAGAATGTGCTCTTTATGCTCCAGCCATGCCATGTGAGTGCACTGTTGTTGATCCTTGTCATGGCCTGGCCAGACAAGCGATCCCCAATTCCCCAATTGCTATTCAATGTCTATCTCCATACCCAATGGGGTGGTCTGGCTGCCCTGATGTTCCCCGACCTGAGAGATCACAAGCTTGTTGGAGAAACTTTTAACTTTTTTGCTGGTAAGTCAATTGACTACTATTCAATATATGGCTGCTAATGTCTGTTGTAGAGCATATCCTTATCTTGGCAGCTCCGTTTTACATGATCTACAGTGGTCGTTATCTTGTATTGCCAAGCACACCAACCATGGCCATGCTCTCATTCTCAATTTATGGCTTCTTCCACTCGCCCCTTTTGCACTTTTGTGCACTTAGATCTGGACTTAACCTCAACTACCTCTTTACACCCCCACCACGTAAGTACAAGATGATTCCTAATGTTCCCAACCACCCACTAACCCTTACCAGTCAAGGTCCTCCTGAAGCTTGGTCCAATGTATCGTCTGGCCCTGTACGGTACCGCATTTGTTGCCATGTTTGCCACTCGTTACCTAATTGTCGACGGAATTATGATGGTCTTGCCCCGCAAGCCATTGACTGTCTTTAGCATGGGTCTCTAAATTGAAAACAAGTGCTCAGTGATCTATTATTTCTGTATATTTATCTACTATAGACTCTCCATTTCCATAAACATTGTAGCCTTAATATTCCTACTATTATCATCATTTCTCTTTAAAAATATATATACTTGCACACAAAACCAACACTAATTGACGATTACCAATGACTATTCCCCTGAGCCAGAAACAGCGCAGGCATGGATAAACAAATTCATTAGAGACATGGTTTCAGTCATTTGTCTCATCCGGAAAAACGATCGGGGACCTCCGATTGAATGTCCGGCAATTGAAACCATATTTTTACCGCACCTGTCAAATATCAATAATTGTATTTCTTGAATTTGTTTCAATCTCTTTTAGAGGGTTTCGTTAGATTTATTTGATTTTGAATATAGTATTATTGAGCCCCCTCTTTTTAATGTTCTCTTTGGCTTTTTAAAAGGAGAAAGGCTTATATTTTTCATTCTTGTCTATTTCAGAATGATCAAAGTTGATTCATGGTGCTTGCATTTGTTATTAACGAATTCGACACATTAGGGGTATTCAGACGTAAAGGTAGAAAACTAAAATCAATTTACGTAATCACTTTTATCCAATTTAATTGGTAAATCAGTTTTGGTCAACTTTTAGTCCATTCTAAAAATTTGGTCCTTCAAATTCAAGGACCAAATTTTTAGAAACGACCAAAAGTTGACTAAATTTCTCTGATAGGTGCGTAGTTTTAAAAAAGACAGTATATGGCTGCAAATATGATAGAACACTAAGATTTTGGTCTTTTTTTTGTCTTTTTTTTGATCGGGGGTATTCAGACGTAAATCAATGTGACTGGCAATTACAATTTTGATTTTAGTTTTGTACTTTCACGTCTGAATACCCCTATTATAATTATAAAGAATCCAAAAAAAAAAAGCTGATGAAACTCATTATTATTATTCTCAGTATAGATAAGATCCTACAGAGATACGAGTTAAAATTCTATAAAATAAAGAGTCAATACCATATTTTATTTTATATAATGATTTTCTCATTGGAAGCATATCATGTCTCAACAAAACAACAACAGAATCACTGATAAATGAAAGGGGGTTTTGCGCTGAATATATTTTTTTATCTGTGAAACTCTTATAAATGAATCGTTTCCAGTTATTTCCGAAAAGATTAGCATGCCTATAAAATCAAAGGGTGGAGAGATACTATAGAGGTTGGTCTCGACCGTTAAAGAGAAATCCTAACCAGGATATTTAATTAATGGCGAATAACCACAGTCGGTCGAAAGAAATTCAGTAAAGATGAACACAAGAACTGTTATGTTAAAATAAAGATAAAAAACCCAAAGCAATCAAATACAAAAAAATTATAGCTAGACGTTGTTGAACTTCTTTGTTCAATTACATTAATAAACTGGATATAGTATTAAAATGATATGGATAAAGTCAACATATTTTTCAGATTGCATGAAATCTTGATAAAAAATATACATCCTTTTAGCTTATATAAACCACAAGTAATGAATTACATGTGTATATTTGTGTCTAGAGGTTCTATTAGTGTTCATACGGCTTATAATAGTTGATAACTTTTCGAATAACTTTGGCAGCAGCAACTAATCTGTTTCCTCCACTTGTTTATATGTATACTCCAACTACAACTCTAGCCCAGTATCTAACTTCTTATTCCTTGAAATTTTGACATTATATATCATCTCTTTAGCTTTTATACAGGTGTGCTGCACACAAAAGTATTTACAACCTTGCATACCATAGATCGGGTCTAGCCATTACAGATCACCATGTTCAATCGGGGATTACAACGCCAAGACCTCATGTAAACATTTGCGAGATTCTTGGTATTCTCTTTGAAAACTTCATTTCTTTTGATTAGTACAGCCATTAATACTTTAATTGTATTCTTAATGGTATCTAATGTTGCGATTGGCTCATTGGCCAAGATGAGCCTTTAAACTCTGAGATTATTATATTTCAAAAGAAAAGATCTTTCTTTGCATACTCCAAGTAAGAATTGCGTCAGTTTTCTTGTCTTTCTGTATAGTGCTTGTTTCTGTAGTATATTGCGCATAGTTTTTTATCGTAATCTTGGCTTTCAGGTAATCTTCAAGGTTGATCTTGTTTTAATGACCACGATGATTTTTGTGGAATGTAAAAATGATTAAACATGGAGAAAAGAGAATATAATAAATGTAATTTTGTTCGGAATAGTCTAGTAAGCAAAATATGTTGAATTAATCAAGGTCAAAGTATAATGGCTTTGCATGTAAGAGTATTACGCTCACTTATTTGATCTATCCAAGCTAATTTTGGTATCGGACATTTAAAACCGCTATTAAAAAATAAGATTTCTTGTCTGATGAAATATTAAGGTTTCAGACGGAATTACTATGAAATAATCGACGTCTCTGCTATTTTGGCTGTAATTGTAAATAAATCATGGTATACTATTACTATTTGTTTTTGATCAATTGGATAATACAACCAATCATATTTTGTAATATATTTAAAAAATGGTTAAAATAGACAAATAAAAGTGGGATTTTTTGTCTGATAAAATATTAAGGTTTCAGATGGAATTACGATGAATTAATCGATGTCTCTGCTATTTTGGCTGTAATGGTAAATAAATCATAGTGTACTATTACTATTTGTTTTTGATCAGTTGGATGGTACGACTAATGACATACTGAAACAAAGCGAAAAAGGGGTAATAAAAAAATAAAACTTGCTCATATTTTCTCTTCATTTATTAACATATATAGGCAAAATGAACCCCTTTTTTTGTTGTTTTATTCATTTTTTATTACCCCTTTTTTGCTTTGTTTCAGTATGTCATTAGTCGTACCATCCAACTGATCAAAAACAAATAGTAATAGTATACCATGATTTATTTGACTTTGCCGCCAAAATAGCAGAGACATCGATTATTTCATCGTAATTCCATCTGAAACCTTAATATTTCATCAGACAAGAAATCCTATTTTTTAATAGCGGTTTTAAATGTCCGATACCAAAATTAGCTTGGATAGATCAAATAAGTGAGCGTAATACTCTTACATGCAAAGCCGTTATACTTTGACTTTGATTACTTCATCATATTAGGCCTGGTCAACCGTAAAATACCGTGCTTCGTTCAATTTTTTTGGTTAGCCAATAATGATATGGTGCATTTAGCTTTAACTATCGACTTTTGTCGAATTTGTTTCAATTTCGTTTGATAAAACTCCGCGGGTAAAAAATAATGATATTTAACATCCGACATACTGCAAAATATAATTATTATCTCTGCTATGTAACCGTCTCTTACTAGCAAATCTTTAAAACACTAAGGCTTTTTGTTAAAGCTGTTTAATTAAAAATGGAGCCGTGGGATACATCAATCAATACTATGGCTATCTAATACACGGCTTGGATTTTTTATAACCTCGTTTTTGCAAAAGTCTTAGGCTTTTGAAAAAATATGTGAAAAAGTTTATATCAAAGTTCGAATATACTTCACATATCTTTAAAACACTAAAACTTTTTGTTAAAGCTTTTTGATTGAAAACAAAGCCGCGGGATACATTAAACAGTACAATGGCTATCTAATGCGTGGCTCATATTTTTTGTAACTTCATTTTTGCAAAAGTCTTAGACTTTTGAAAAAGTATGTGAAAAGGTTGAAATAAAAGTCCGAATGCATGTAGCAAATCTTTAAAACACTAAGACTTTTTGTTAAAGCTTTTTAATTAAAAACAAAGCCGCGGGATACATTAAACAGTACAATGGCTATCTAACGCGCGGCTTAGATTTTTTGTAACTTCATTTTTGCAAAAGTCTTAGGCTTTTGAAAAGTACGTGAAAATGCTGATATCAAAGTCCGAATGTATTATATAAAATTTATACATATTTAACCTTTTTTTGACTACCTTTCGGTTGATCAGGTACAAAAATACGAAGTCATAAGCACGTGACCTGCATTTTTCCTCATATTTTTTTAAAATTCCGACAATAGCCCTTCAGCCTGTTTCAATTTCATGAAAATTATGATCTCCGCTATGTAATTGTCGCTTACCAGCATATCTTTAAAACACTAAGGCTTTTCTTTAACGCCATTTAATTAAAAATGAAGCCGTGGGATACATTAATCAATGCTATGGCTTTCTAACGCGCGGCTCAGATTTTTTATATATTTATTTTTGCAAAAGTCTTAGGCTTTTGAAAAGTGCGTAAAAAAGTTGATATCTAAGTCCGAATGCACCATAGTATGATAACCTTGCCAATTGTGAGCGCAAAAGCAGTGGTTAACTATCTTCTATCACACACTGGAACCTATCAAAATTTTGTTTTTGTATGGACAACCTATTAGAAAGAAATAATTTTTTTCTTGCATAATTTGAACAGGATTTTTCATGTTGTAACTAGTTACTGAAGCCGACCAATAAATACAAAAAAAGGGATTTTTCATGTTTAAATTTTTACGTTTTGTTCAAATATTTTTTGAGACTTTTTGACGAACATATCCAATGATGTTTATTAAAATTTTTGAACAAAGCGCGGTATTTTACGGTTGACCAGGCCTATTCATTCTCGGTCTATGTCTATTGACCTTGGTGAATTTGCAACCGTTTTCCCCCACTGGGGGTTTTTTCCGTGCTCTCTTTTCCTTCTCGCTGACTTCTCTCTCTGTCATGCCATGTCAAACACAAAAACTTTTTCTTTTCGTTCTTATACTTTATTTCTTTTCCCCCAGTATTTAGGGGTTTCTTTTTTATTATTTATTTTTATAATTTCAATTATTCTTTTCGTTCTCATGGGTGGCCTATATGCCTACAGGCGCCAGGCCTTGACACACCCGAAAAAATAAACAAATACTTTTACCTGACCAGGCCTATTATTATTATTACTCATTAAAAAAGGTCTAGAGTTGGTCAAGCCATTGAATCATTGGTTTGTACCTGCTTCCAATAGGTAAAGCATTTCTAGTTTAATCCAGTTTTCGGTTTCTCAAGGTTTCAAGCCATTTTTATTAATTAAGCACCTACTACAACAAGATGTTGCTGCGCAGATACACAATGGCCATAAAAAGGCATATACTCCTCACGTAGGAAAAATGATGGCCTGGAAATGCAAGAATTTAGATTAAAAAATATTGACGAGCAAAAATAAGTGGAAAAAGTTGCACAAAATTCCTTGACAGATGTTTGAGGATTTGGATATTTATGATCTTTTAGGGTTTAGTTTTTCCCTTGCCAATATGGTATATACGCATTGGGATGCTTGTTAGAGCCACCAACACTCTTACTGCTTTTACGAAACCCAAACCTGTTTTCGGGCCACGTTTGTCTAGTTCCTTGGTAGCTAATAGACAAGGATAAACCGCAAGAGTTACCAAGGGATCATCCTGAATGGTCACCTAATTGTAGCCAGACGATGAACATGAATGCCTTTTAAATAGCTTCTTAACATAAGACCCCTTGGCTATCTTGATTCATTGGAAAGCCTTTTATAGCATACATTCAAAACGGTTCTTGTTTATTTTAAAGGACACGTGAGGCTTTTTAAGCAAGTTGTACCATTTCTTTTCTTTTTAATTATAAATGTAAAATATGCCATAGTTTCATTCTTTCAATCTTTCAATCTTACCATCAATCCATCGTTTTTACATTAAAGCAAAACTATACTTTTGAAAAATTATGGTTCCCAAATCAAACCATTATAAAGTCATTGTTGGCATAGGTCAGTGAGCAAATTGTTTTTTTTGCCTGTATTCAAACAAGAATATTTACATGTAATTTTCTTTTTGGTTTTTCAAGACTATGGAACCACTTTTTCGGGTTGGTCTTGGGCACGTATTAGTGCTGGTGAAGACCCGTTAAATAATACCATGATAAAGTGCGTATGAAACCTAGTCACCCAAATACTTTTTTTATTTATTTATTCGCTGCCCATTGGGTACAATTAACTATTGTAGGAATCGCTGTACAAAGAGCTCGTCAATATTGTCATACAGCAAAGTACAACCCAAAGTTCACAGTTGGGGAAGCGAAGCAGAAATCTCTCTGAAATGTACCATCAACCCAGGGTTGCTTTTTGCAGAAAAGACCAAGCTACATTTGGATAGAAATGTCAAGGACAACCTTCCGGCTCTTCCACACGGACTAAGCGCAATACAAGGTAGAATAGCCACCCTCTTGTTCAATCATCTAACGCAGCCTATTTAGTCATCGGCGCCTATCTAAGTCAGATGTACTCTGAAATATACAATGAAATAGAAAAACGACATGGCATTGATATTTCCAAGGTCATGTACTGTATGACTGTACCAACAACTTGGTCAGAGCATGCCAAAAGCAACATGAGGCTGGCCGCCATCTTTGCTGGCATCATCAGCGAGAAAGATGAAGCTTCACGACTGTTGATTGTAGACGAGGCTGTTGCCGCAGCAATTTACGCTGAGCGTGTGTCCCCAGAGCTCAATATGACAATTGGCAACACGTATATGATTTGTGATGCTGGTGGCGGTACGGTAGACATTGCAATGTTTGAGAAAACGTGCCTCAACAATATAAACAGTCTGCGCGAACTGACGGTTGGCACCGGCAGTTCTTGTGGATCCGATTTCCTGGACAAAAACTTTAAAAGCTTATTGACAGAAAAGCTTGGTGGAAGATACAATTGCCTCCAGAGGCCTATAAAAGACATACTGCACAAATTCTCTAGTACTACAAAGGTAATTTGTTACTAAAAAGAACCGATAGATAATATTTATTCTTAACATCTTTTAATAGCGTACTTTTGATGGAAATACTAAAAACACGTCTGGAATATTGTTACATTTTGATCCAATACCAACTATTGGTGAGCTCAGGAGGGGAGCCACTGAAGACATTATATTTACAGTGGCCGAGATACAGAAAAGAGTGTTTGATCCCGTTGTGAAAACAGTACTAGAGATGATCAGAAAACACCTGGAGAAATTAGAAAAAAGAAAACTGGATGTCATGTTCATTACAGGAGGCTTTGGAAACTCACCGTACCTTCGCATGCAAATCAAGAAAAGGTTTTGCAATCAGGTCAAATGTTTCAAGTACATTCAGGATGGAGATATGGCTGTAATGAAAGGGGCCGTGCTCTTTGGTCTCAACTCCAAGATACTAATCCAGCGAATCGTACGGCGAACATACGGCATCATTCTGAACCAAACATTTGATGGAACCACCTCAACCCATCACAGAAGAGAATCGGGTACTGGCAAGTTTTATGTTTATATTCGCAAGGGCGAGTTGATTTCTGATGGCAAGTGGGCAACGCATAAAATACCATGGAGAGGCACGGTCTTTCCAGCAATATGTAAGTTCCACCTTGAGTTGGTTCATATGCTAACCATTCAATAGCACTCTATGCATATGATGGCGATGAACCGATCCCCATGTACCCCTCTGCCGAGGATATTGAGCTTGTGGCAACCTACAATAGTCAGTTCTCGGTCAATATCATCAAAATGATGTTTCATCCGACCTTAACAATGAGCATGCGCTTTGGTCTGGATTCGGTGGAGGCCAATGTGGAGCTTTCAAAAAGTCAATATAAATATGCAACGGTCATGGATGTTTCTGGAGAAAAGTCGTTGACCCCATATGAAAAGATTCATCCTTCCTTTGAAGAAAAATATAAAAAAAGATTTATGATGTACATAATAGACTATTACTTTCCCTAAACTGTAATAATTATCACCCATGTTTTGTTTATTTGTATTATTGAAATTAAATTATGATTACAGACTTGATGTCTATATAGCCTATTCAGCCAAACTCCAAAAATAATCTTGGTATTGAATCGTGTTTAAAGAACAGGAGGAACGACCTCTTTTCTGTTCTTGCGGTAGAATCGAGTTTCTTCAGGATCAAAACCAGCCTCGTCAGTGCCAAAGATTGCCCAGTCTGGGGTCTTTGCCATATAATCCAAGCTTGTGAAAGGCTGTCCACTCTTGACCAGAGCAAAGAACTTTTCATAGTCAATGTGAGTGTGCCATTCACCATCCACCTTAAATTCAGTCGAGGCAATTAGAATAGAACACGAGTGAGCATGCTCACAAGAAATCTCATATCCTGACCCAAGTTTGGCAATGATCTTTTTACAGAAATCAACAACCTCAACATGGTATGGCACCTAGTATTATGGTAGCATTCAGTACAATTGCACGTTTATAAATGTCTCCAAAAAATGACTTACATTGGCCATCGTAAGGTTACTAGCTCCACTGTACCCACAATAGGTTACGCCCTTGACTTCGATAAACGAAGGCTTTCCACGGCGAATAAGATCCACATAGTTATCAATCTCCTCTGTGTTGTGATCCTTGACGAGTGTGAGACGGTAGACTGTACGCTGTCCCTTTTCGGCTAATGATTCCAAACTACCCAAGAAACGCTCCCAGAAATCTCTAAAAAGCGGACGGTCGATCTTCTTCAGACTTTCCTTGGTACCAGCATCTACACTCACGTAGAGCTGAGTGATGGGAACCATGTTGGTAATAGCTTCTGGGAATTGTGCATTGGTGACAAGGAACGAAGAAATGTTGCGCTCATGAAGCATGGTTACGAATTCGTTGATGTGAGGGTAAAAGATGGGTTCGCCGACCAGGGACAGAGCACAATGGCGAATGGTCTTGGCTTCCTGGAATCTTTCAGCCTTGACACCAGGAACACCCTTGAGCTGCTTGATCATCTTGTAGTGGTTTTCCATTGCACCATCCAAAATAAACTTGGGATCGTCTACCTTCCAGCGCCAGACGGTACCGACAGGATTAGTGTGATGGCGCCAGCAGAACACACACTTGTTGGCACAGGCCAGGGAAGGTGTGGTCTCCATGCAAAGATGGCTCTGAATACCATAGAACGCATGTTTGTAGCAGAATCCACGACCACGAAGAGCAGACTTGGTCCATCTGCAAATCTTTACACCCGAGTGGGAGCCAACGATCTTGTAGCCCTGCTTGGTTAAGCTTTTGTGGAGCATAGGGGAAACCATTTCACGGACTTCCTTGGGTTGATCAAGTGTTCTGTTACGAGCCTTGACAGGATCACCAATCTGACGCTTGGGACGAGCCTTGACATTGACATCTTTGGATGCCTCTTCTTCATCAGCACGATCTTGTTTTGCGGCCTTGAGCTTGGCAGCCATGTTACCCATATCTTCGAGATCAACCATCTCATCTCCAGACCCAGGGTTAGCCTCCTCTGCCTCCTCTGCCTCTTCACCTTCAGAATCATATTCGATGTTTGTGGGAGAGTACTCAAGAGAATGGCTATCCTGGAGCTCGGAAATGAACTGCTGGGCCCATGTTTCAAACTGAGTCTTTTGGTCGGCATTCTTATCGCACGCTCCAAGAGGATAGATGCGAGTAGCACCCAATTGGCCAAGCCACTTGTCAATGTCTTGTGAAGCAATGTTGAATTCATCACCATAGGCGGAATCGCCAAGACCACACACAGCATACCGTAACTTGTTCAATGCAATACGATCCACACGGAAATCATAGCGAATGTCGCGCAGCCATTTGGTAAACCTATTTGGTTCAAAACAGAGTCAGTTATTAAACTGGCCCTTTTTATATATACACAACAACATATTTCTCCTTGACTTACCAATCCAAAGGACCCTCGATATTGTAAGAAGAAAGGACAAACACACACACAGAGGTCTCTGCCAACAGATCCTCGTTATCATAGTCAGTAATATCCAACACTTGGATCTGCTTGACTTTGACAGCCTCAGAAACAGCCTTGATTTGGTCCTCTAACTGTGTTGCAAATCCCTTGGCAGTTCCAGTGAGACCTGAATAAAAGATCTTTAGGGAATCGATCTCGGTTGGTTGCTGGGATCCACAAGCACATCCCTCGGGACTGTCTTGACAGCTCTTGACTGGCTCTTTAGTAGCAGGGGGATTGCAGGACTCTTTGGTAGCTTTGTCAGATTTGCAACAGGATCCTCCAGAGGTTTGAGTGGATTCGTCATTGTTTGACTGACAGCATGATCCAGATGTATTGCCGCATGAGCTTTCTGCAGCTTCGTCATCGCGAGGCTGTTCGGGCCCGATTGACAGGATGTTTGTGAAGCTATAGAGGAGGCTGTTGACAAACCCGCTCATTGTAAGCCTGTTGTTCTGTTTTTTTGGGGGTGAGTGGGGAGGTGGGTTAAAGAAAGATTTACTTATTTTTTTAATAGATATCCATATATGGGATTCTTTGGACGGATATGTGACTGTCTTGCGACTAGTAAAAAATATCCATATTCTTGGATTCCTTGAGAATTTGATAACATTTTAGGATCAATATAAATAGGCTGCTAAAAGAAAGTGGATTTATTATAGCATAATGAAACTTATGAAAGAATTGTATAAAGGAGAAAAGAGCAAAGAAAATGGCATATTTTTTTTTTCTTAAAAAAAAGGGGAGAAGTAATGAGGTGTAGAATAGAGGTGCCATTGACTGTAATGAATTAGGTACACAAGAGCGAATATATTATATGAATACATATACATATTGCTCTTTTAGTTATCCTCGCCAATTTTAGGTGCCTAGAGAACAGTAAGTATATACATGTATATTTTATGAGAAGACTTGAGGATCTTACCAAGTAGTATCTAAGATGACCGACATTGTCGAGCTTGTACTCAACCAAAAGAGGAACCTCGGCAGACAAGTTGAGGCTGACTCGGGAAGACAGAGGGGTTGCCTTTGTAAAGTTGGCAAGATATTTGAGGGCAAAAGTCATGGAGACAGTCTGCTGGAGCTCGATAACAGTAGAGTCATTGTCCTTAAAGATCAACAAGGAGATTTGCTGTTAATCAGCCATGCCTTTCATACATCATAATCCACTCAATTCCCTCAAAACTTACATTGTCAACAGAGTTGCTGGCCTTGAGAGTAATTCCACCCTTTCCAACCTCACCATCACCAGAGAACTTGATGCCTTCCTTGGTGCATTCCACAGTAACTATAAAATACCCACAGACCATTCAGTATGACTGGACATCCAATATCTTGAACTATGTACCTGAATCACTGAGAACCTGCATTTCACGGCAGATTTCTGCAAACTTGGCGGATGACATGTGGACAACAGCATCGTATGTTGTCTCGGGAATGCCAAGATGCTCGCTGTCAATGTCCATCAATCTGAGATCATACTCACTGACCTTCTCATGATCTGTTCAAAACCACTTAGCACTTTATCACACACACAAAATAATCACTTTCTCTAGAATTTTACCCTTGCTCTCAAAGACCATGCTCAGGACATCACCACCATCATCAGCCTTGAGGGTGAGGGTGTCATCATTGTGAGCACATCTGAGAATCTTGCTAAGATTGATCAAGTTGATGCCAAGAGGAATGTTGCGATCGCAGCGGTAGGGATCAAAACCCTCGGAATTGAGCATCATTGATACAAGTGCAACATGGGAGTTGTCCATGGCCTGGAGAGAGATTCCAGTGTCGTTGCAGTCAAAGTTGCATTCTGTGACCAATTCCTTGATAGCGTCAAGGAGTGACTTGAGAAGGCGAGCTTTGTCGAGTCTGGCTTCAAGCATACTATAGGCATGTATTAGGACATTTGCAGTTCTATGGATCTCTTTGACTCTTGACAATAAAAAGAAGACTTCTTTACCTTTAGATTCTTTTTTTAAAGAGAAAAATTTGAATAAATAAAAAGAGAGTCTTTAATTTTTTTGACGCGTTCTTTTTCTGTTCCTCTTTTTTTTTTTTATTGAAAAAACAAAAAGCTGGTATTTCTAAATTAGTGAAACACGTCACAAAGTCTACCAGGTCACTTTTCAATGTGGGTGTATAAAATATACACATATCAGGCAGGAATTCTCAATGTGTTTTAGAGCTGTGAACATTTTAATTGACTTACTTATTATGGAAATGATTGTTTCTCAAAAGGCTTTGCAAAGATCACCATGACTCTTGCTATTGTCAGTGCTCTTTAAATGGTATTGATAAAGGGAAAAGTGACGTGTGGCACGGATCTGTCTTTAGTTATGCCACTAGTGTGGGAACCATGACCACTGCAGTCAAGCCAAATGCGAGTAAAGGGCATTCCTGTGGTGGAATTTGACAAGGCTGGGATATCACTCATTATAACAAAGACGAGCCTTTTGTTTGCAGGCAACACTGATCCAAAGTATCTTGTCTAAAAAAAACTAGTGCCATTGACAGTTGACAACTGTCAAATAGACAGCGCAACCATTTGATGACGTTTCAGTATATTATTTTTATTGACCATTCTTTTGAATCAATCTTTATTTCTCTCTCCTTCTCTCCCTCTTTTTTCTTCTTCTTCTTGAGCTATAATGTGAATGGATGCAATGCATCCTGCCTAGATGCCTCTTTCTGTCTTGTCATCAAGCACATTGGACATCATTCTGGGTATAATGTCCAAGCGCATGCCAATCCAAAGCACGGTTAACATGCTCAAAGGTAGCCTCTGTTTGTTTAGATACTAAAAATATCTCGTGACAAAAAGATGGTCTCAAAAAAAAAAAGGGGGATTTGGTTATATTTCTTGGTATTTTGTATTGAACAAACAAGTGGAATTATGCCGTCTACAACATAAACCCCTCTTTATTTAGCTATTTATTTATTTCCTCTCTTTCTTTCCTTTTTCTTTTCTTTACTTTTTCTCTACTTTATAAAATGCTTCAAGGCGATGAAGATGACCTGACGGCGGGATTCCACTTTACAGCCCGCACAATATCTCCCATCTATACCAATCAGTTTGACAATCCCTGGGGTGCTGAGACTAGTTTTGAACCAGACATACACCTCCCAAGAGATGCAGTTGAGGATGCTCTGTTGAGCTCAGGAATCACTGCGGCGAGTGTACTTGGCAAGTAGCCAATATGTTGGGCCTATAATTATACGACCAACATACGTATTTTTATATACCTATACCTATCTATCTATCTATCTATCTATCTATTTAAAAGAGGAACGAGAGAGCGATATTGGTTTTTTTTTTGAAAGTGAGAAAAAGTGTGAATATAGAGCTGATTATTTATCCAACAAAAAACAAAATTCATTTCTATTGAATTCAGTGGGTGTGGACGTGCCAGAGTTATATGATACTGCCTACATTCGATCAGGGCCTACGGGGGATCGTGTCAGTTTGGAGTCCCTTGAAAGAGTTATGGGACTTGGTGGAATTACGGCGCAGACATTGGACGAGGCAAGTCATTGTACTTATCGTCTGTTATACACACACACACTTTGAGTTGGATTCCGAATATACCTTGTTATACATTTGCTCAAAGACCTTGCACATACATAGATTATCGGCATTGTCGTTCCACCTGGCTCACAGTACGTCACACGCAATGAGTTCAACACCGCCTTGGCCTTGGTTGCTTGTGCTCAGAAACACATGGGTAAGGCACCAAGAAGTTGGATAATATCAAGAGACCCAAACATCATATCCAGAGTGTGTGTGTGTGTGTATTAAAATTTATTTATTTTTTCGTTTCTCTAGATGTCTCTCTCGAGACGGTCCAGCAGCATAGAAATGGTATGATTTATTTGTCTTGGTTGATAAATATACACGAAATGATCCATATCGATCTCACCGATCTGTTGTAGATTTGCCTGAACTCATCTTGGCAAATATCGACACCATGTATACCCAACGAAGTCCAATTGTATCCAGAACAAATGCCCAGAGACTGCAGCAATCCCACCACCAACAGCAGAGAATAATAGATCCATGGCTAAGCAGACCCTTGGCCCAGAGCGAGCCAGCTCCCAACCATATTTCAGAAGATATACGACCAACCACCAATCCACAAGAACTGCTTAGATCGCGTGGGATCAACACCTCGTCCACGGCCACTACTATCAACAATACCATGACCTCAAACAAACGGCCGTTGGTAGACAAG
Organism: Phycomyces nitens; assembly: GCA_022702545.1. Lineage (NCBI taxonomy): Eukaryota > Fungi > Mucoromycota > Mucoromycetes > Mucorales > Phycomycetaceae > Phycomyces > Phycomyces nitens. The sequence goes on from JAHRBC010000001.1 coordinate 3,391,084, forward strand.
CTTCCGTCCGATGCTCATCAATGGTTTTCCCATGTCGATAGGATCCGGGTAGAACTTATGGAAGAAAAGGAGGGATTTTTGTTTAGACACGCGAATTACAAGATTGAAAGCGAAAAGCATGGAGGGTCTGTACTTCGTAGGTACAGTGATTTCTGTTGGCTGTCCGAGATGCTCTTGAAACGATATCCACTTCGCATGTTACCAACCTTACCGCCAAAACAAGTCCGGGGAAGTAAGTCGGATATAAACTGTTTATATCCCACAAGTTTGCACACAAATACTAGTGTGGTTCTCACACCACAGAGAGATTTCTAGAAGACGAGGTGTTTTTGGAAAGAAGGCGAAAGGGACTGGAACGGTTTTTGAGTAGTGTAGTCCGGCATCCCGTTCTTGCCAAGGATGAATTGGTGGCAGTATTTCTGACAGAATCCTCCGTAAGAGTCCAGTGATTTTTTGTTTTTTGTTTTGTGATTTCAGTCTTAATTAATTAATTAATAATGATAATAACGATGGGTGTAAAATAGGTATTAAGGACATGGCTTAGATCACACACGCCCTTGATGGAAGAAGAGTTTATGCACCAGCACTTGTCCTTTGAAGAAGTCGAGAGAAGAATACCAGATCAACTGAATCTTCGTCTCGAAACACTTAGGAAACGCCTTGAACCTCTAACACAATTGTACTATACCTTGTGCAGTCAAATGGAGCGAATGATCAGACTCGAGGAAGCACAGGCAGCCGAGTTTGATCAGTACAGTACAACCCTAAAGTAAAGTCTATATATTCATAACATTTGTCTTGTCAAGTGATTAGAGTAGATCTAACATTGTTATTTTAGTACAATGTGTACATTGGAACAGGCTTGTTATGTGCCAGAGTGTTTGCCTTGTGGGTTTGTTGTCCATGGCTATGAATCAGTGTCAAAGCACATGCAAAGGGCAGGACAGATCCAATATGACCAAACACTGGTGAGCAGATATACAACCCTAGAGAACTTGCGGCGGCAGAGAGATCTATTGATTTCATTCAAAGTAAAGTGTAACAATTCAAAACAGAGCATCCCCTTTGACTCTTGGTTTAGGAAATGTTGGACCGTAGAGATCGATTGGCGCCTTCTTTACAGACTTCCCCAAAGGCAAAACAAGATCATGACCGTGACGAAAGCTATCTGGGAACAGTAAGTTTTTTTTTAAAAAAAAAAGCGCAATCGTTATTCGGTTTATTGAATCCACACTACTAGACTCGGGTATCGGCTCAGCAACAACGCCAGACCTTTGTCCAGTACTGCCTTGCATCAGAAATATCATTCTTACACAAGCACCAGGCATTTGTCTCCCAGCTATACCAAAACTATGCATTCGAGCAAATCAAATACGAACGGCAGCTAAGCGACAATTGGAAGGTTCTACAGGTCCTTGCCTCTGAAATGCCATCTGAACCAGATGATTTTGCCTAGACAAAAACAAGATTGTTATTATTATTGTTATTGTTAGTATTAGTATTATTATTATATATTATTATTATTATATTATTATTATTATTCTTATCACCGTTATTTTCACTGTATAAAATTATAAAGGTTTAAATACATGTATTTACAAACACACACACACATGTATTTGAAGTATAGGTTTATGTATGCTTTAGTTATTTTTTTTATTAAGACAATCGGTCAACTTCTTTCGTAACCAAGAGTCTACAGTGGCCATGAAAGAAAGAAAACCATTTAGGTAAAATGTTTGTTTTTCTTATTTAATGATGTTGGACGCATCACAGATCAAAAGGTTCATTGTTTACAAGAAGGTCTTGACGTGGGTCTCGCAGATGCTGCGGAGCTTGGCATCCAACTCCTTGGAGATGACACCCTTGGAGCGGATCTCATCGAGCTCGGCCTGGTGCTGGGTCTTGACGTAGCTGACAAAGTCCTTCTCCCAGTCGACAACCTTACCGACGGGCAACTTGTCGAGGAAACCGTTGACACCAGCAAACACAATGGGGACCTGGACCTCAATGGAGAGAGGAGTGTACTGGGGCTGCTTGAGGAGCTCAGTGAGACGGGCACCACGGTTAAGCAAGAACTGGGTGGAGGCATCGAGATCAGAACCGAACTGGGCAAAGGCAGCAACTTCACGGTACTGGGCCAAGAAAAGCTTGAGGGAACCAGCGACCTGCTTCATGGCCTTGGTCTGGGCAGCGGAACCGACACGGGAGACGGACAAACCGACGTTAATGGCGGGACGGACACCCTTGAAGAAGAGCTCGGCTTCCAAGAAGATCTGACCATCAGTGATGGAAATGACGTTGGTAGGAATGTAGGCAGACACATCACCACCCTGGGTCTCAATGATGGGAAGGGCGGTCATGGAACCGTAACCGAAAGCCTTGTTCATCTTGGCAGCACGCTCCAAAAGACGGGAGTGGAGGTAGAAGACATCACCGGGGTAGGCCTCACGACCGGGGGGACGACGAAGCAAAAGGGACATTTGACGGTAAGCAACGGCCTGCTTGGACAAATCATCGTAGATGATGAGGGAGTGGCGACCGTTGTCACGGAACCATTCACCAAAGGCAGCACCAGAGAAGGGAGCGAGGTACTGGAGAGGGGCGGCCTCAGAGGCAGTGGCGGCAACGACAATGGTGTACTTCATGGCGTCGTTCTCCTCGAGGGTACGGACCAACTGGGCAACAGTGGAGCGCTTCTGACCGACGGCAACGTAGATGCAGTAAAGCTTCTTGGACTCATCGGAACCGTTGTTCCAGTTCTTCTGGTTGAGAATGGTGTCGAGAGCGACAGCGGTCTTACCGGTCTGACGATCACCAATGATCAACTCACGCTGACCACGACCGATGGGAACCATGGAATCAACAGACTTGATACCAGTCTGCATGGGCTCGTTGACAGAGTGACGGGGCAAAATACCGGGAGCCTTGACCTGGACACGCGAACGGCCAACGGTCTCAAGAGGACCCTTACCATCAATGGGGTTACCGAGGGCATCGACAACACGACCCAAGATACCAGGACCAACGGGAACATCGACAATGGCACCGGTACGCTTGACAGTGTCACCTTCCTTGATCAAACGATCGTTACCAAAGACGACAATACCGACGTTGTCGGCTTCCAAGTTGAGGGCCATACCCTAAAAGTGAATAAGCATTTAATTGGGATAGCACTACCAACACTGTTTCCAAAGCCCCTCCTCTCTCTCTTGTATTTGTTTTATTCCTAAACAAAGCCTCTAATAATATTTACCTTGAGACCGCTGGAGAACTCAACCATCTCCTCGGCCTGGACGTTCTTCAAACCATAGACACGGGCAATACCGTCACCAATGGACAAGACGCGACCAGTCTCCTGGAGATCGACATCAGCAGAGGCACCGAGGATGCGCTGCTCAAGGATAGAAGAGACCTCGGCAGTAGAGGGCTTGGAGGAGGCATAACGGGCAGCCTGGGCGACGGCGCCAAGGTTAAGGCGGGCCTGCAAAGCAAATAATAATAAAAAAGAGAGAGAGCATAAATAAGAATGGTTGTGATTGGCATGGGTGGTTATTATTACTGTTCTTTATATTTCTGTTTATGGTTATGGGATTTGTAAATGTAGTTTGTTGTTTGGACCTAAAGGTAATCTAGCCACTGTTGGGCGCGTATACTTACAGCGGGGGCAAGACCGCGGGCAGCAAGCGACAAGGGGCGAGCGACGCGAACAACGTTTCTAAGCATGGTGATGTGTTTAGGTAAACGGGAAAAGGAAGCACAATACTTTTTTGCTTTTCTAAACTTTCGTTGCCCCGGGGCAAATTTTTCTTTTTTTTTTTAATATACCACCGCTGCTCAGGGGTCGTGGCTAGGTGCACCCATGAGACGAGTGACGTAGGCCCGGACTTGATATTTTGAAAGTGTATAAAATTTTGTCTTTGGGAATATATTGGTCTTTTTTTTTATATATATATGTATATGATATATTATGATATTAAATATTAAATATTAAAAATATTAAACTAATGAAATGATCTGTAAAACTATTATATTATATATTATATTATATATTATATTATTATATTATATTATATTATTATATTATATTATTATATTATATTATTATATTATATTATTATTATTATTATTATTATATTATTTGTCAAGAAGAGAGTAAGAGAGAGAGATGGAGAGTAAGATAGAGAGAGTAAGAGAGAGATGGAGGAGATTATCGTAGAGAGAAAGAAAGAAAAATATAAGGGGGGATTGATTAGTAAAGGAATTTTAAATATCTTCAGCGTCAGAGTCACCGTCGTGGTAAAGGGTCACTAGAAAGCATGTCATGTCAGTTCAATGGACAAATTGATGGATTGATTATTCGTACCTGAACTAAAGTTCTCAAAGGGATTTGTGCCGGCTTTCTCGGTAATCAAGACATTGTCGGTATTGAGATCAAGGCTGAAGCTCTCTGGTGGCATACGTCTAAAGTTGACAGCATCGATTCCATTTGACTGGTAAATAAGTGGTTGGATTGGAGGAGTGGCGTTCCTAAGGAGAGCAAAGTTTGTGGTCTTGAAAAAGGCGTGCTGCTTAATATCGGCCGCGCCGGCGCGGGATCCAAGACGCTTGAATTCGTCCTTGTGGAGTAGTTTTCGGAGGAGGTTCTTGCAGGCACTCGAAATGGGGGTTTTGTGAGGTGCAGGCTGGTTAGGGAAGCTGGGATCTTGGTAGACAATCCGGCTAAAGGTTTCGTTGCGATGATCCCCCTTGAAAGGAGTTGTGCCATACTATTTTTACATTATGAAAAAAAGGTTGAGGGGAAGGATTGTGATTATGATTGTTAAGTGTAAATTACCAGCATCTCATAAATAAGGATACCAAGGGTCCACCAGTCAACCGCACTTGTGTGGCCGCATCCCTTGATAACCTCGGGGGCAATGTACTCTTGGGCGGGTTAGATGAATGTCTTGACATTGGGGGTTTGTTACCTTCAGTACCCACAAAGCTGTTTGTACGAATGCCGTCGACACATGTACGAGTATTGATGGTGAGTGGCTACACAGAAACAAATTGTATCTTAGATTGATACGATGTATCCCCCTGCCCCTTTTAAGGCCTCCTTTTATTTAATACCTGGTAGGGCCAGCTGGACTTTATCACGCCAGGATTCCCAGGTGGACGAGATCCTTTACTGAGGTCAAAGTCGGTGAGCATTATATGGCCACTCTGGTGGAGCAGGATATCTTTTTTTTTGGCAAGAGTTGATTAATAAGCAAGTACTGTATGTAATCGTAATCATTCACTTACTTTCTGGCTTTAGGTCTCGGTAGATATGTCCTTGGAGATGGAGGTATTCCAGAGCAGCAGTGACTTCGGCGGCATAGAATCGCGCGGCCTGTTCTGTCAAACATTTTCCTGGGCGCATCTGGAGGGCTAATATATTTAAGAAATAAAATAAAAAATAAAGGGTTGATTAGAAACAGACAAACAACTCTAGCAACATACCTCGGAAGAATTCTCCCCCCATGCAGTACTCCATTACAAAGTAGAGGTAGTCTTGGCTCTGGAAAGAGTGGTAGAGAGTAACAATAAAAGGGTGGTTTGAGGTGGTTAAAATCTCCTGTTCGGCCAATGCCCGCTTGATCTTGTTGCGTTTGAGCATTTCCCGCTTCGAGAGCACTAGGACGGTTTGGTTAGACGGTTTACTATATAAATATTTATTACCTTTCATAGCAAACAGTTTGTCCGTGTTCTTTTGACGGACCATATACACCTTGCCAACGTCCCCCTTGCCTAGCATTCGTATCTTTTGGAAGCTCGCTGGGCCGACTTCTATCTGACGTAATTTGATGCTACTAGTCGAATAGGTCCGTCTACACAGAGTGTGTTTGGTGAGGGCTGAGACGGAGTCGTAGGTTGGTGGTGGGGCAAGATCATTGTTCGCTTGGTGGTGGTCGTGCAGACGTAGGAAATGGAACGGCGCATTTTCTTGTCTCTGCTGCGCTAGTCTGGTCATATTCAAAAGGTCTGCATTCGGCACCGACACTACTCGGCGGATGGATTTATCGGCCATTAGTGGTGCAGGGTACGAGAAGCAAGAGACACTCTTGAGACCCTTTTGAGTCTTTGCAATGTCGAAATTGTTCGGCACTGTAAAGATTGGCGGATCATGATTTGGTAGGTCGGAAGAGAAGATTGGTTTGATTTGAGATGGAATCTGACTGGATTTATAGGAAGGTGGTGGAGGTAGGATGATGGAGTGCTGGTCCATTAGTAAAGAAAGATATTAAAATCGGTGCACCTTATTGTTGCTGGAGAGTTGAAAAAAAGTGTATATATATATATAAAATAAAATAAAATAAATAAATAAAATGTGGTTTATAGATTATAAAGAATTATATAAAAAATATTATATGATTGTTTTATGGTTATAATCGTCTAGTAGAATTAGTATTATTATTATATTATTATTTTGGTTAAATTATATGGGAAGAAGAGGAAGAATAACAAAAAAAAATCAATAAATATTTTAAAATAGTTTTTTTATATAAGTAATTAAGAGTAATAAAATAGGCTATTCTTGTTTCAATGTTTCAATTTGGTAATTATATCATATATATTTATATTTATACATATATAAATTTAAATCTGTCATGGCCGAGCCTTTTTTTTATATTTTTTTAAGAGTATTTCTGTTCAATACCCGAATGCAGGCCATTGGACACCGAGTGACTCAATCCGCCTGTTTTAATGAGGCGAGGGGTAGGCGTTTTAATGAGGTTGAGTTTGAACAAGAGGGCTGTCATCCTTGGCTTCATTCCCCTCTTTCTTTCTCTTTCTCTTTCTTTTTTTAAAAAAACCCCCACATTATCATCATCATTATCATTATCGTTTATTATGAGCTCTATCTGCGCACCTATTCCTAAAGAATACAATGTGACTATAGCCACCAATACCTTTTAGCCCATTAAACAATCAAATCCTTAGGCCCCACTCAATAGACGTGTTAGCTTTGACCTTGAGCACAACATCGTCCATCTCTTGCCAAGTCTCGAAGAATGTCGTGCCGAGGCAAGCAAGAGACTAAAGGAGGCCTGGGAACGTCGTAGTCTCAACCAAGATATGCTTGACGAGAGCATTATATCAGAAATTCAGCAGACCGTGTGTGAATGCACCAGAGGCCCACCACAGGAACCAGTGTGCACTCTCAAGAGCTGCCTCAAGAAATTGCCCGAGCCTCCTGTCGCGCCAAAAAAGAAGCAAAAGAAGACCAACAAGAAGCGCAAGAGAACCTTATCAAAGTCTGAAAACACCTACAAAGATATTGAAGGTTAATATGTTATCAATGTAGTACGACCCCACGTGAGGGGACAGACTATTAACAAGTGTATTTTCGACCAGTTCATTCTCGATTGACACCGAGTCTCTCTGTCCATTGAATTGCACGAGTTGGCGCACAAGGCTGTGCCAACTACTCAAACTCCCTTTTGCTGCAGCCTTATCTGGCCAGCCAGGACACAATTGCCGCTCGGCTTCATCAGCATTTTATCATCTTTCCAAAGAAACGAAGAAAAAGAAAGAAATAGGCGTGTATTGCATTATAAGCATCTTTAAACAAACGACCCCACTACAAATCTATAGCAGCAGCGGCAGCAGCAGCAGCAGTAGCAGCTAGTAAAGATTATAAGCATCTTTTATATATATATATTTATTTACCTTTCTATTGAGTTGAATAAACGGTCACTGGTTACCTTCCAAAACAATACATAAATCATGCGCCTTGGTCAAAGAGAAAGGCGATTGGGAAAATGAAGAAAAGTTGGTATTTTTTGCACACGCTCAAAAGCAAACTAGAAATATCGATATTTTCGAGTGACCCCAACTGAAAAGCCCTTTCTCTTTTACTTTCTAATGCTTGCACAGGTAAGCACTTTTGCCCTTGTGCTTTATATATATATATATATATATATATATATACTGACATGAAGATAGGGCCAAATGTTTGCCATTGATCCTTGGGAGACTCAAGTAAGTCATGTCACATCAACAAGATCTAAATAATAGTAATAATCTATTAGCTCCAACAGGCCTGCAGTCCAGTCGACAGATCCATTAAACGCAGAGACCGCCCCCATCTCAATGGACTCCCTCCAGCCTTTAGGGACCATCTCTCTCCCCTTCCCTTTTGCTTTGGGGCAATCCACACCCCCACAGGCGACCTGTTTCCGAATTCAATCTGGTCTCCAGCAGACCAGCCCAGCCCAGCCAGCTCACCACTCGCATCCCTCTGGGACTCCCCTAGCCCATCCCTCTTTTCTCCATCCTTCTTTACCCAAAGACGAGCGTCCTACTCGCCTGCCCACAAACCAGCCCAGCAGCCGCGCGACCCTCTGACCAGGTAATTCACACGCCATTCTTATTGCCCTTGTTTTATCAATGGTTCTAAAACATCACTCTTTTGTAATTAGTGTCCCAGAAGAATCTAATGTAGCACCTCACAGGCGCCACTCATTGGGTGTGTCTGTACCACGCAGCAGCATAACAAACCTTCCAACACGCTATCTCGATGGCTCGGATTTCCTGACAACCGATTTACTTGCTTCTGTCGATGCTTACTTTGAGCCTCCTGTTGCTCATTCGTCTGATAATGTGTATCACAGCGTGGAGTTCAAATCTGGCCGGTCCGAGATCTATTACTGCTCTGCAAAGGCAAACATCCAGGTTGGAGACTGGGTCATGGTCGAGGCTGATCGTGGACGCGATGTTGGCATAGTAGCGGCAAGTGGCATTGATGAGGTCCAGTCTGAACAAGAGAACGGAAACCCAGGTTCTCCAAGGCAGATTTGCAGACTAGCCTCTCCTGCCGAGGTTGACATGTTGACCATGAAAAAGGAAGAAGAGGAAAAGGCTTTGGCAATTTGCCAGACAAAGGTTCGAAGCAAGCATCTCCAGATGGAAATCGTAGACGCCGAGTATCAATGGTAATCCAGGCCTTGCTAGATAACAGAGACTGAACCATTGGATTTAATCGATAGGGATCGTCGCAAGCTTACATTCTACTTTGTCGCCAATCGACGGGTGGACTTTAGAGAGCTAGTACGTGATTTATTCAAGATGTACAAGACACGCATATGGATGTAAGTTTTTCTTTTTTTTTTCTTTTGTGGATAATTTTAATTTGGTATCTTACGATCAAAATCTATAGGTGTTCTGTGCCTACCTCGGGTTCAGATGGTGAAGAATGAACAATACATTTTATATATATAATTATAATTATAATTATATGTCTATACTACACTTTCAAAATCATCATGATCACAATAACATAAATACCAGATTTATTCAACATTGGGAAAAATGATACAAAATTAAAGTAGGCTCTAAAGACCAAATAAACAATAAGAAAATACTCACACGTCTAAATATAATGTACACAAGTACAGAATAGACATGCCTTTTTTTTATTTATTTATTTATTTATTTTGGAAATCAATCGTTCAAGTCCTTGAGGATCTGGCAGGTGGATAAGCACATTTATATCCCACTGATGAATCAAAATATTTCATTTCTCTGTAATGTTCACAGGCTGCCTTTTTGTATCCCAATTGCCCTGTGCGCTGGTCGATTAGCATAAATATTAATATTAATATTAATATATAAATTAATATAAATGAACAGGTAACGTTCAGCATCTAAATAAGAGCACCAAAGATGATCACCAGTTGGTTAAATAATAAAGGAAATCCTCTAAAAGAATAATATTGTCATCCCACTCCAGTAATCTTATTCCTGTCCACATGATATAGTCAATGGAAAGTTATACAGACTACTTTTGGACTGCCTTGGCCAAATAAGCTCTCGAGATACCCAGCCAACTTTTAATGTGTTGGGACCATCAAATACCATTTACCCGTCCTTTCCTGCCTTGACTGAATTGGGACATCTTTAACGATCCTACTACATAATTCACAATAGGAAACCATTATCTAATGGCAACCAGGCTTCCCAAGTAATCAATAGGGTCAATCAATCACTCTGGGCTTAATTCATACACACACACACCCACACACTTTTTCTTCTTCTTTTGAAATCCTTGTCACAGAGTCCCTCTGACGTAGGACGAAAATGAAAGTCAAATCGGCAGCTATACCCAAGAGTACGCGCCCTACCTTATTTATGCTTTCGACAGACATTAGAAAGATTATCATATAATGATGAATAACCTTATGATTTGGCTGGAATCAGAAGACATTGAGTAAGCAAACCAAAAAATTAAAAAAAATTAAATAAATAAAGCATCCAAGATTGATCTACTCATTCATCGCCTATAGTGATTCAGATGTACATGTTCCTGTAGGAACACCTCCTGAAGCTGCCAAGAGAACAAAACCAAAGATTCGAAACGAACGACGCCAGCATTTGATGCATAGAACTCTGGCCTATCAAGCTCAAGAGCTCAATCAAACCCTAATCGAACAAGCAAGCAATGTACTACCCAAAGGACATCTACACCCCATTCCATTTTTGATTGAAGGAATCGATCTTGAAGACATCTTTGACATCAACAATCCGATCCCTGAAAAGACGATCCCAATCGAATATATTGGAAAGGAGCCAAAGAAAGAACCCAGGGGAACATTAGAAGCCGACAAAAAAGACAATACTGAGACCAGGGATCCAAATAATATTGAAAAAATCAATGAAATGGCAATGGTAAATATTAGAAACCATCAAATACTATCGATTCTAACCCAATAATCATAACATTTGGTCTTGGTCTTTAAAGAGTCTGCTGGAAAAAACAAAGTATATCGAAGACATTCATTTGCAACGTATAAACTCTCTTTTAGAATACTTTTCAGACTCTATCAGCATATCTTACCCAGAATCCAAAGGGCTTGAACCAATACAACCAAGTCCAAACGTACCTATTACTGCAAAACCACCGACATCACCAATTGCACAAAACATTCCACCTCAAAATCGCCTTACACCACGTCCAAACACAAATGTACCTCAGACCCAAAAGAATATCAATTCTCCACCTACACCAAAGGTATCCAGCATTTACGACCGTACTCGAGATCCACGGTTAAAACCTGCCTATCCCCCAAAGCCCTCTAATTCCAGTCAACCAAACCCAATAAATGTCCAAGCTAGCAAGATATCCAATTCACCCAATACAACTAATGTCGTGTCCAATGTCACAAACACACCAAGCCCACCGAGCATACCAAAAGTGTCTAGTACACAAAACGTGCCTATCCCAAGTGCACCAAGCATACAAAATGTGCCAAGTACAACAAATGTGCCAAACATGCCAAATGTACAGACCCCTCCTGCCATATCAAGACCTCCAAAAAATGCCCCAATCAGCATAACGGTCGCAAAGGCACAGGCAGCTCGTGTTGTTCAATCTTGGAATCAACCCCCCTCACCAAGCACACAATCAGCCCCACCAGCTCAATATCAACTCTCTATGCGTAAATCCAATCCTGCTCGACCAAACCCAACCAATACTCTCAAACGAAAATTTGAGCCTAGTGTCCAAATCACCCCTCCTGGAACCTCTTCTTCGACATCCTCTACAGGAATTCCTCAGGTTATAACATCCAAAACAGGTCAATCAAGTAACCAGCCACCTCTTGTAAAAAAACCGGCCACTTTAAAGTCAAAGAATGCTGTTCCTACTGATAAACCTGAAAGTTTAGCGGATCGTGGAAGGATCTTGATTTTGAATGTCGAACCTACGTCCAAAAAACCACGAGTGGTGTGTAGAACACCCGGAGGAGATATTGTGCTTGGACATCCAAACCAATTTGATGATGCTCTTCACAACTCGGCTGTTAATCGCAGCCACGATCTTCATATTCGCAATTATAGCAAGATTCCTTACTTTGTGTGTCGAGACGGGAAGCACTGGAAGATCATTGGACCTGTGTCGAGAATTGAGCCTATTGTAAGGGAGTTTATCTTGAAGAAAGCATCCCAAGTGCCTGAATTGTGAAGCAATAAAATAAAAATTATTAATAAACTTTTTGAAACAATATTTTTTCTGATACAATTAATTGCAGGCATACAAAGTGTCAATTATGGCCAGCCATTTTGTTAAAAGGCCAAGTGGATTGACTTTAATTTCACCAAAATTCAAAAAAAAGGGGGCAGGTTTTCTGCCTGGCAAGATACGCAGCAAATATTAATAATAATAATAGTACATTTAAAATTGACAGCGGAACTACATTGCATTTCAATATACTACATTACACATTCCCAAAAGCCATTGATCAATTCGTCTGACCATATTTATTTACTCTTATGAAAACCAATTTGGAAGAACACAGGGCATGGTTCAAGCAGCACGTTCAGCATTCCTTGGTTACTTCTCACAGCGATAAATTCGTCTTGCCAATTTACTTGCATCAAAACGATCAACCTCGATCCAGAGAAACCCAATCATCAAATGGTGATTAATCATTTCTACAAGATAGCATTAAACAACAGACTTGATATATTAATATCATTTCATAACCCCTCCATTTTTTTTGTTACTTGACAATACAGTGGTCGATTCACGGGAATCCCCAGACATACTACCCACAAAACGAACATATTCAGCAATCGAAAATACTAGCTCAATTCCATCTAATTTTGTCGATCTCACAAAAAGGCAGACAAATACTAGCAGTTCCAACTCTTTGTACATATCTCAAGAAACACCAAAATCTCATATTGCCAGTAATCTAAATGATCCCTTTGATGATGACGATTGGCCAGCCGAATTTGATGATTTTATTGATCCTGACGATTTTCCTGACGATTTTCCTGACCATGAACCTCTCACGACCAATAACTTTTTACAGAATGTATGAAGCCAGAAACAAACAAAAAACAACAGCAACATCTTTTTTTTTCTTATTCGTGTTTCGATATAGGACGACGATGATTACTTTAACGATTCAGGAACATTTGAAGAAGACCTGGTAAAATATGTCGATACTTTTGAGCAAAATATGCACAGCACTGTAAAGGTATGGTTATTTGCAAAAAAAGAAAAGAAAGACATTTAAGACAATCGAGTTGAGGCCGGCTGCAATATCATGATCTCTTTTTTTTTTTGACACGATGTTTAATTTCAATTTATATCAATAGGAAAATCCATCTCCAATCTCCCCTGTGCCTCGCACACAACCTCTTGATCTGAAGCAATTGGAGGAACAAGAAAATATGATCAATAAAAGACTAGTGGACATCTTGATTTCTGGAAATGTTGACGAAGAGTTGAAGAAAGAGCTTGTCAGAGAAAGGCAAGTTTTGGAATTCTCAAATATAAATAACAAAAAAAAAAGCCATGATTATACTTGATTTCATAATAACTCTGCACATCTTGTAGAACTCTTGTTGTAAAACAGATTGAAGAATTGAAAAACAAGGCCTTTTCGCCACAGATATCACCTAAAAGTGTTCAAGAGTCTTGGCCACAGAACGATGTTTCTCTGTTAAATGATTATGATGTTACTTTTTATGACAGTAATAATCTCTCGGGAACAACCTACACTCCATGCTCTTCAGTCGCGTCTCCACTAGAATCAACAGTGGTGGCAGAACCAAACATAGAGGTGGAAAAAAGAAACGAATCCGATCCATTTTCCCAAACACAGTTCCCTTGGTATTCCAATGTTCGAATGGCATTGACAGAGACATTTGGGCTATCAAACTTTCGTCAAAACCAACTAGAGGCCATCAATTCAACCCTAAACGGAGAGGACGTGTTTGTGCTTATGCCTACTGGTGGTGGAAAAAGTCTGTGCTATCAACTTCCGGCTACTATTCAAGGATACAAGCGTCGTGGAGTCACCCTGGTCGTGTCACCTCTTCTGTCATTGATGCATGATCAAGTAGATACTCTTGTCAACCGTAGAGGTATTCGAGCCGCCATGTTAAATGGAGAGATTCCATTGATTGAAAAGCAAAGAGTCTACAATTGCCTCAATGTCGTTCCACCTGCACTGGAGCTATTATACGTGACGCCTGAACAGTTACAGCGGTCAGACGTACTACAGAATGCACTCAAGAAACTTCACAAAAACACTATGCTGGCTCGATTTGTTATCGACGAAGCTCACTGTATCTCTCAATGGGGACATGACTTTAGACCAGACTATAAATTATTAGGAAATCTCAAAGATATCTATCCAGGTGTTCCAATTATGGCACTTACTGCAACAGCAAATAAGATGGTTCAAGAGGATCTATTGCAAAACATGCGTATGAGCAAGTGCAAGGTGTTCAAGCAAAGCTTTAACCGATCCAATCTCAGGTAAATTTGGTAAAATAGCAAAACCAGCAAATGGCTGTATTAATATTTTGTCTAGCTATGAGGTTGCACCCAAATCCCCAAAGTGTATCCTTGCAGATATCAACAACTTTATTTTAGGCCACAAAAACCAGACTGGTATTATATACTGTAGTACCCGGAAACATTGCGAGAGTGTGTCTGAAAAGTTGAGGGATCAGTATGGTGTGAGTGCCGCACATTATCATGCAGGCCTGAGTACCGAGGAGCGGATAGACATTCAGAACAAATGGCAAAAGGGAACATTCTGGGTCATTGTGGCCACAATTGCATTTGGAATGGGTATTGACAAGCCAGATGTACGCTTCGTGATACACTACAGCCTTCCGCAATCAATTGAGGGATACTATCAGGAAACAGGTCGTGCAGGTCGAGATGGCCTTCCTGCAGTTTGTAGACTATATTATTCCTATGCTGACACAAAAACCTATATCTCTCTCATTGATGCGGGTGACGGAGATTATGACCAGAAGAAACGCCAGAGAGACAATCTGAAATGTATGGTCAAATATTGTGAGAACCAGACAGACTGTAGACGCCAACAGATCCTATGGTATTTTGGAGAGAGCTTCGACCAAAATACATGCAAACATACATGCGACAACTGCTTGAGCCAAAGGTATGGAAAACGAATACAGCGAGACATGACAAAGGAAGCATCGATGGCTATCAAGTTGGTGAGCTCCGCGCAATCCGATAAGATCACACTCATCCAAGCCGTGGAACTCTTCCGGGGCTCGCGAGCAAAACGTTTTCTCGAAAGAGGCTATGACAGGCTACCTGGTTACGGGTCCGGAAAGGATCTATCTCGAATTGACGCAGACAGATTATTAAAACATCTGGCGGCTAATAATATATTTATTGAACGGACAGAATCCAACAAAAAGGGATTTATAAACTCTTACATTCAGGTAATTCGTAGATATTATATTAACTATGGGTAATAATGGTCAACCTGTTACAATATTTAGGTTGGTCCTGAGGCAAGCCTGATAGATAGTAGACAACAAAAGATATTTCTTGATTTTTCAAGCGATCACCAAGAAAGGGTAAGTGTGTATGATCCTAGATATAATACCTTAATCTAATGTTAATTATCTTTACAATCCACTGCAGTCTACATCATCAAGTACTATGCAAAGCGTATCAACAATATCCTCAAGGTCTAGTTCCAATACAACATATGGAAAATCCAAAATAGCAACTTCAAACTTAAATACGCTGAATAATGCAAAGTCAAACAACTATGCTTACCAAACTTCAAGGAATGCAAACCCACAAAACACGGATAGATATCGGAAAGAGATGTCAACTTTGCATAAACCCCATCAGTCAAGTAGTTCAGTTACCCCAGAACAAATATCACCACACTTTAATAACGCTGAGAGAACCATTCGACTGTCATGCTATGAGGAAATGAAGAAATATCGAAATGCAGTAAGGAAATCTATATGTTTTATAGGACAATACAGAAACAAATAATATTTTTTTCACTGTCTTTTTTTTTAGATTGTCTCTCGAAATAATATTCATGATATCACTATTGTGTTTACGGATACTGAACTCAATATAATGGTAAACATCTAATCCTCAATCTATATTCTTTTTCATTCACCAATTAATGGCTTTATTTCTAGGCCCAAAAACTCCCAAACACAATGTCTGATTTCTTCAAAGCAGTTGAAATGACAGATGATAAGTTTGATCGATATGGAAAGGGATTCTTAAATATATCCAAAAAATATGCCTCAAAGGTTTGAAGTGATGGTGTTTAGGTGAAATGCAATGTATTATTAATAAAATAAATAATTTATTAAATTAAATCACTGGGAAAAGGTAGGTTCTATGGAACATGGCAGCAAGTTATAAATGAGAAATCATCGAACCAACTTGGTCGATTGTGGCATACAAGAGAAGTTTTATTTCTATTAACTGACAGGAAACAATATTTTATGGCTATATTATTGCCATTTACTAAACCAAGCTTTGAAATACAGTTACATAATTAATATCATATTGTAGGTTAATTGATTCAAAGGTTTCAAACAGTAATACTTGTTTTGTTTTGTTTTTTTTTAAAAAAAAGAAGTTTATTAGCTGACTTTGCGGTAAAGGGATAAAAAAACATGCTTATAAAAAGATTCGATACTTTTAATAAATAAATCCAAGCTATGGAGTACCTATTTTTTTTTTGCCACTTGAATCTAGAAAGCTTCGAAATGCATATATTCAATCGCATTTATTGAATTGTTGTGGTCTGCAATAGACTCGAGAAACTTTTATTTTATTCTTGTGGTATTTTACAAGGATGTCAGAGATTCATTAAATCCAATGATAATTCTAAACAATGTTGCTGCTTCTGTACCTTGATATTATTTTATTCCTTAATTAAATTACTAACAATGTATACTTGCAAGTAGATTCCATTCTTTCAAAGATCTGTTTGTTTTAATACCTCAATCTTCAGAGTCTAGTCTCCTAAACACTCTTGACATTCTCTATAGACACTTTTTGCCTTTAAATAATTTAATTCCTTTTTATACACGAATTTACAAAAAAAAACATATTACTTTTAAACAACAATAAAAAGTGCACAAATCAACTCAAAGTAACCCAAAAGCAAAATAATAAAAAAGCTAATCGCCTTTCAAAGACTCGAACTTTTGGTCTTGGGTTACAGTGAAGCTGTATAAAACTCAGCTGTTTTTTTTCATTTTATTTTTTACTTTGTAAAAAGCTGCTTCTCATTGTGAATTTCTCGGCTCCCCTTTGGCTTTGACTATCAGTAAAATTTCCGAGTTTGTTAATCTCATCCACTTGAACTCTTGGCGCATTTTCCAGAGGCATTTAATCGGTTTTATTAAGTTCATTCTGGTTCCCAACCATTGATGTTCTTTATGGTTAATTCTTGGTATTTGATTTCGTTTTGTATTTGTCTATTGGTGTATTTCTTGAGATTTTTTTTTTTTTTTTGGGGGGGGGGGGGGGGGGATAGCTCCCTTTAGCATTCAACTAATAATCTTTTCTTTGGTCTGTACTGGATATCCTTTACCAGTAGGTTAGGGAAATATATCTGTTTTCATCCTAGACGATATTAATAACTGTTTATAATTTTTTCTCTAAATATAATTTTTTATTTTAAACTTGTATACATGTAGTCCAAAAGATTTTTTTTTACTTCTCCTTATCGCGCTGGGAATATTATATTATGATCAAGTAGATTTAAACAGTAGAAGATCTTGAACCAACTTTTAACTGCTTTAATCTATTATGCTTATATACCATCACTTGACCCAGATGTACTATATTATGCCAGTATACTAGTCCAATAAAGCTACAAAAAGATTATTATAGTAGCAAAAAGGTCCAATAATACATAAATTTGTAAAGCGAGCCAAAGGAATGGTCAATAATAAATAATAAATTCCTTGCAAAATAAGCTGCACTATCGGTTTGACCAATTGTAAGACTTGCAATAAAACAAAAAACAAAAAAAAATCAGTAATAGGTCTTGCATAAACCATTCCACTATTTAACGTTTTTAGAATTCCAGGTACAATATATAATTTTTGCCAACAGACCCTGTTATTTAAATAATTATCATTCACAGTTCACCAAGACTTGCAACAGGAATTATTATTATTCTTGGGGGGATTCAAATGTGTGTGGTCAAGAAAACCAAGCATATCGTCTTTTTATTTCTTAATTATTGTTATGCGTTTGATCAATACCTTTATACTTGGATTATTATAAAGCAAATGGAATATAGTCTTAACAAAAAGCATGGTTGGTGCCTTTATTAATAGTATTGAATATGGCCAGCTATATATCTCTCTCTCTTTTTTCGACATCACATTCTTTGCTAACTACACGTACAGTGCTTTTCGCATGTATACAAGCTTACAGGGCAGCTCTCTTTTTTAAAGCCTAATTTATCTTTTTATCATTATGAAAAAGCATGACCTTGAAAAATACAATTGTTCAACAGATCCCAGCTGTCTTCTTTATTCTTTAAAATCACTGGTCAGTGCAAATTGGACCATCTAATGATCTTTATTATGATATATTTACTTTTAGATAGATTTTTGTACAATTGTTGTTTGATTGGCAGCAAAACTATATATCTGCGTGTTAATTATGGGGTTTAGAATCAATACAATGTACATATTATATATATATATACACACAGATTATGAAACTGTTACCTTTCTGCTACCTTTATAATCAATTGTTCACCAACAGACTTGAAAATAACATGTAAAGTAAAGCGTAAACTATAGAAACTCTTGTTTTTTATTCAAAAAAAAATCAAATTCTTGTAGAGAAACATAAAGGATATGTCCAGATTGCTCATAAATTAAGAAAGTCTATAAATAGCCTTTATCATCCTCTTGTATCAAGAGTTTTAGATTTTATAAAGTGCTGCTAGAATACATGGTATATATTGATAGAAAGCTTACGAAACCCTATATATATATATATATATAAGACCCATGATTGTTCTGGTAATAATACATAAAAAAAATGTAGCTGTCAAAATCAAAATCAAAATCAATTGATTTATATATTGCAACACAAAACTTGATCTTGGCAAGAATATAAAACATGTATTTGATCAATAAATGATGTCTCATATTAAAAAAGTGTCTATATTAAAAATAGACAGCAAAAAAAAAGTAATCAAATGCTTTGATTAGAACATTTCAAAGGTATTATTTTAGAAACAAAGTTGGGGTCAAGACAGTCAAATGACAAGTCAAAATGGTGCTTATTGACAGGAGATCTTGAGCCTCTCGAGGGACTACAAGTCAAGCCAGGCATATATAGTCTAGGAACTATTTTCCCTAGTTCCATGACAAGGAGTTATGGTCTATAAAGATGGCCTAAAGACGCTTTAAGAAAGCGAATGATCTAAAGTCTATCATGATTAAAGCGGGAGTATGGAGTGAACTTTAGTATCAAAGGAGTGTTAAAAATTTGATGATTGACTACTAGATACTCTATAAACGTATAGCATTATCTGATAATAATAATAATATATTATGCACTGTACATTTAGGCTTAAATGCTTCCTTGCCGATTATTGCATGTTAAATATTTACCATGGCTTTTTGAATGGAATTTTTTATTCACGGAAGATGAAAACTTTTTCGGTTGGTGTATAAAACTAAGCGTAGGAAAGGGAGATTTCAAGAACATGTTTTTTTTTTTCTTCTCTTTTTTTTTAGGGGGAGAACATGGTTATATGTTGGGAGTGCCGGAATTGTATTGGTCGTATAAGTGTTGCTGCTGTTGGTTCCATTGAGCATGCGTAGCCTGAGATCCATGCGCATGAGTATTGAGATTTTCTAGAGAATTAGATCCACCAACCGAAGCATGTGTAAAGGCATAACCATTGGTTATCTGCTGAGGAAATCCAGATCCACCGTGTCTGGGATGAGCTCTGCCAGAATACTGCTGCTGCTGCTGTTGCTGTTGCTGCTGTTGTTGCTGGTGCTGTCTGTGTTGGTGAAGATGCTGGTTATTGTTGCCGTTGTTGTAATGACCTACACCACTTCCCATAGCACCCATGGCAGGGTTGTTGCCATGCCAGTTGGCCTGAGGCTGGTACCCTCCATTGTTAGCGTTTACTGCTATCCCGTTTCCATTCACAGGGCTAGAAGAAACACCTGCTGGTGAAGATGTGTTGGTGTGTCCGTATGCCTGCCATCCGGGTTGGGGGCGATCCTTTCCCCAGGAAAGCTAGTTTATGTTTTTTATTAGAATATACATACGATAATATCTTTTTTTTTTCTAAACCATTCTTTCTCTCTTTCTCTCTCTTTCTTGCACAGAATATGACTTCTTACCTTGGCTTGACGACCATTGATGTTCATGTTCTGCAATTGCACGAGGGCGTTGGCGGCATTCTCGTGGGTGTTCATCCTAATCAAGTCCAATCCGTACCAATCAGCTAAACCAAACCCCCTATTATCACTGTTTTATTACTCCATACTTGACAAAGGCAAATCCACGCTCTGCCTGGAGCTTCACTTCGACCACATAGCCAAATCTCTCAAAATACTGCATCAAATCAGCCTCTACAAAAAATAAACAAATTAGCAAACAGATGATTCTCAAGTATTATTATTATTATTATTATTATTATTATTATTATTATTATTTTGGTTATTACGCGAAGTAGTAGGAGGCAAGTTGCCTACATATACGGTAGTAACATAGGCAGGTGTCTGCTGTACAACGACTTCATAAGGCAATTGCTGTCCAGGTTGAGGTGGTGGTGTGGCAGTTTGGCCTATATTCGTTCACACAATAAATCAGTAATGCTATTATAAGTGACTTTTTGAATTGCACCAAGGTACCTTTTTGTGTGGCCCAGTTGCATCGAATGGCACGAGTTCCAAGCCATTCTCCATTCATTGTTGCAATAGCCTGTTCGGCGTCTGTCTTGTCACGGAATGCAACGAAGCCGAATCCTCTCGAGTTACCAGACACAGCATCCCACATCACATGCGCGTCCCTTATAGTGCAACCAATTCCATCAATTACACTTTACATTTACGTCCCAATAAGTGTATGAAGCCAAAACTTACGACATGGTTGTAAAGGCAGAAAAGGCCTTTGAGAGCATCTCATCGTTAATGTCGGGAGACAAGTCGCCCACAAACACATGAAAGTGGTTGGCAGTATCTTCCTTGACTTGGGTTCCTTGGCCTGGCTGAGCCCAGTTTACTTTGATTTCCTAAATCACCAAAAGGCAAGCGTATTAGACTTTTAAGAATACCAAAACTATCTCACTCCCCCTCCTCCTCCCACCCCCTCTTTACATAATTGAAGATCTTGCGTCTGTTCATTTGCAGTAATGCAGCCTCGGCTACAGCACGCTCTGCAAACTCTACAAATCCATAGTTGACGGCACCCTAGAATATACATGTATTAGATACCAATAGGTGCCACTTTATGATATTTGACTTACATAAGGACCATGGCGTCTCATCTATCAGATATAAATATATTTCCCCCCAAAAAAAAACATGGTTCTTGGTCAATAAAAAAAATGTTGGAAATAAAACAATGATATGTCAAGGCACGTATTATTCCTACCGTCATAATCTTCACACTGTTGACGGGTCCGATTGTAGAGAATATCTCATTCAGCATGCCATCTGTTACTCTGGATAATATCAAAATAATAGAAAGGGTTGATTGCATGTCGATTGATGATGTCGTGTTTGAAAAACAATCCTGGCGATTGTGCAGTTTTGCCAAGTGTGAAACTTACCTTTGATCAAGATTGCCAACATAAATTGTCAAAGCAGGGTTGTTGGCAACCACAGCCTCTCCATTAGCGGTAGGTGTCGACATTAGGGTAAGTAAAAGTGCTCCAGTAAAATGTGTCTGTAGACAAGAATATAGAGAAAAAACCGAGTCACTGAAAAAGGGAAAAAAGGTAATCGAAATCGAGATGGAAAAGGGGGGCGAGTCTATAAAGTATTTGTTAAAACTGAGCTTATACCATTATGGTTAAGAATCTATGGCAATGAAAAATAAGCGCATATATATGCCGAGTATATACATGTCCATATACACAATTATACCTTTTTGCCATTAGATAAATCCCAAGAACTTGTCCTACTGGGTTCGCAAGTAATAAAAGTCTCTGGGCCATTTTAATAATAATTATTATTATTATCGAACAATTTTTTATACATAAAGAGGCGCCAATGGCTCTACTTATAATATTCTCTTGGATTGTCCTCCTTTGTAAAATAAAATAGAATAAAAATAATAAAAACTCCTATTTCTCATTTGATAAAATTGAGTAAAGATGGGGATTTGTTGGCCGTGTTCTTTTTTTTTTTGCTTTACAAATTACGGATTATTCTTAAAAGGTTGATCTCTACATACCAAGCATTTTCTAGGCTATTTAGATATGTGCCTTTGTGAGTTACAACACACTCTTACAGTTACCCAATAATAGGTTTCCTTTAATGTGTGATATATATTTATTTATTTATAATGTTCTCTAGGACTTTAGGGAGCTTTGTCTGTTGGGCCAAGAAGCTATCAAGATCTCTGGGACTCCCTGTGTGTTTTCATATTTAATACAAGGCGGGTAGCAGGATGAAAACTAATAATAATAAGCTCACACTCCTACTTGAACCCTGATAAATGTCAATATTTAAAGTTACAAGACACACAATACTACTCGATTGACTTGACATTGTGTGCCTTGGTTTATCAATTTTATCCTCTGGTTGATCTTGTAATACATGTAAATACAATGGCCGCAAAGACTGTATATGCTCAGGATTGATAGAAACTTGGCATTGTTGTAAATGTCCTTTTAATAATAATAATAATAATACTCCTTGTACCCCCCGTTTTATTGACTTTTGAGCCTACAAGTGTTTGCATGTCCGTAGACGTAACTGAATACTCTGGAAATGAACGATGGCTGGTATTTTATCCATCCTTAAGCCATTAGATGCCAATATTATTACAAGAGGCTATGATTTATAAACAACCACAAGGCTAGATGTTTGGGCATAGTGAAATCAATACAGTCTTGATGCCCAAATATCTCAACTTTGATGAATTTAGTGTATTTGCCACCAAAGCTTTTTATATATATCTTGTAATACCCAATCTACTGATAAACAAGATGATAAATGAATATATTATTTTAACAAAATCCAATCGATACCATTCTCCATTTGTCCATTTCATCTCTATATGGCCAAATATTGATCTAAAGACCTGTCTTATTTCAAGGTGCTATATTATTATTATAGTGTATCACTGAAAGATAAAGAAAAATTATCCAGACACTTTGGTTAGATTGGTATACTTGAATCTCGAAAAGAGATTACTCTTGGGCTATCCCATAGATTGGCTAGAATCCCTCGACAATAGTTTGGATACCTGGTAGGTTTTAATAATAGTAATAGTAATAGTAATAGTAATAATAATACCAAAAAAAAGGAAATATTTAATGAAACTATACATTTTGTTCAAACATGTATATCAAATACAATGTACTAAAAAAAAATCTACTTTGCAGGAGACTCTGTTGGGTCGATAGCTAGACATGTCTGAACACGTCTGGACACGTCCAGTCTAGGCTGGATCTGATGATTAATGCATGCGTCTTTAAAGTGGATTGTGCAGCACAATACAAATATATTAGATCAAGTAGAATGATGTATTTTGTCTGTAATCGGAGGCATTTCCATTGGTGGCCATGGGAATTCGGATTCAAACTCGGACATTGACTGCATTGATTCGTACTTCATGTCCTTGAGCTTTGGTTCATAAGAAGTTCGTTTTTTAGTTCCATATGAAGAGCTAGAAGAAACCTGGGAAGATCTGTCCTGGTCAGAGCAAATGCTGTGACGGTCGTGAAAGGGGTCATCGATTGCTTGCAGAGGTGCTGACACGGGACGAGAAGCCTTGAGAAAGGTATGATTGGGAGACAACAAGTCCTTGTCGTTGGGAATAGGTGACACCATGCGCTTCTTTGGCTTTAGGGGCATTGTTTTTGACCGAGCAAGGTTAGAATCGTTTGTTGGGTGATCCTTGTCTTTGGTCAGAATTGCTCGGACAGATCCGCCCCTTTGAAGCGATGAACTGGGCATATTCTGGTCAATGCTCTTGATAGTATTGACTCGCATGACCTGGGGCTTCTTGTAGACAATCTTTGCTGCCTGGGACATTGTGGCGAGCTTTATTGGTATATTTTGGCCAGAGTGAAGTGAGCTGCATCGACTTTCATCATCATCATCGTCAGAATCCTCATTGGGCACATAAAGCGAGTTGGTGTCTTGGTTGGGATTGCTTTGGCGGGAAGGATTGTCTGCCTGTGAGGCCTGGTGATCGTTACCCGGGAGTTCTCCTGCATTTGGCACGATGCGTTCATGGACAATGACCAGTCTATCTGCACGAGAGAACGGAACTGCTCGTGTATAGGTAGATACGGTCTCCTGAGATACTCTGGGCTATTCCGATAGAATGATCAGACAATTTGAACCACAGGCAAACAAAATTCTTACCTTTGGTTCTTTAGAGTTATCATAGCGAGGTAAAGGGCTCTGGAAGGCAAACCCTAATCTATTTTGATTTCGTCTATAGCGAAGGACTGCAAACCCAATGCCAGCAAAGAGCAATGCACCACCCACAAGACCACCAACAAGGCCACCAATCAACGGGCCATTGTTGGTCTTCTTTTCACTATTCACCGTGGCACTCGATACTGGGGTCTGGCCCAGTAGAGTGCGCTGGACACACGTGGGTAGTGGACAGACACCACATTTGATCATGGTTCCAATAATACAGGCCTCGGTAGGTAGACATTGTGGACTACAGATAGTGGTGCAGTTGGAAGGAGTGCAGCTGGAGGTGGCAGCAGGCGTGGTCGTGTTGGCTAATTAACAGGGGGTAAATATTTAATTATATATATATTTAATTATATAATTATATATATATCAACAATAACAATATTACCTGGTGGAGCAGCGTATGATGGAAAGACGATTGAAATGATTAAGATCACAATGGTAATTTGCCATTGTGCTCTCATTGTGCTTTTTTTTATTTAATTAAGAGTATGTGATTAAAGGAATTGGAAAATAATATGAGATCATTTAATTGAGATGATCAAGCTACATTTCGATAATAATAATAATAATAATAATATTAATATATTTTAAACTAGTAATATGAGCGACAAAGAAACGCTTCACAGTAATAAAAAACAAGTGAATCGACCGTCGTACACTTGTCGCACACAATCCACGGTAGAAAACAGGCACAGGTGGCTTTTGTGCTTATCTGGCCAGCTACAATATACCAAGACGTCTATTGAACCCTGGATGTTGACATGCGATCCGGAAAAACAAGAGAAAGTGTTACCGGGTGCCTCTTTATTGTGGGCATATAATCATATTCAATAGAATTGTATATCACTGAGAACAAAAAATCAAAAACAAGAAAGCAGTGGCTACACAATTAATTATAAATTAAATTATTATTATTATTATTATTATTATTATTATTATTAAAAGATGTGGAAATAAATATAATGTATTATGTTTTTTTTTGATTAATGATATTTTATTGACATATATTCTCTCTCCGGAGTGAATTTTGTATAGAATATGCTGCTGCTGCCTCCTTTTTGTTCTTTTCGTCCTTCTTCTCGACAAACGTACGTTTTGATTCTTGTTTGGCGGTCTTTGAGAATGGAGCGACAAACACATGTTTCAAGAACCAGGTGACCTTGTCGATGGGCTTCTTTGTGTCTTCTTGGCCGGCTACTTTGCGACGAACAGGGGGCTGGGCAGGTCGAACAAAGAAATTGTGATGATTGTGATGCTTTACGGGTTCAGGTTCAGGAATCACTAGCACCTTTGGTAACACAGAGAGATCTACAGAATCACCAAAAAATAATAATCAAAAAATCTGAACCGTCTTTTGTGTGTGTGTGTCTTTTTATTACCTTGGGCAAGTGTATCAAGCAGACTCTTGTCTAGCTGGTCAAGTATGTGGTGTGTGCGAAGCTGGTCGACATGAGATGCCATAAAGGCCAGGATTGTGTCCTTTGCGACCTGCAATATCTCCTTCACCCGTTCCCCATGCTGGACCGCATGTCTACACATCAGTTGGCGGACAATGCCAGTATAGAACACGGCAGTATTGTTTTCATTCATCTCATCAGAAAGGGTCTTTGTGAGCAGATAGGACAAGAACTCGGGAGTATAGGATATTCCGTCCACACAGGACAGTAGACTGGGGTACTGGGAACAGTAAAAGTAAAAGTGTCTGGCAATCGTTTGGGTTATGATGCCATGTGCTGCCTGAAGGGTACTGTGAAGAGGCTGGCTCCATGCCGTGTCTGGGTCGCTGGTCTCCAGAGTCTGGAGGCCTACAAAACAGCCATAGAGAGACTCGATTGCATTTCCCTTGTTGATCCGTTCGAGGATCTGCTGCTTGAGATAGTCATCTACTTCAGGTGCACTTTTTAGCTGGCTGGCCAGTTTGGGACTGGTGTAAAATGTCTGGAGGGTTTTGTCGGGGTCATGCGTCATGACTTTAATCGCAGCCTGGGCAATTTGAATCATCCGCTGGTCGTCTTCTTGATACTGGACTTGTGCTCTTGAGATCTCTAGGATCTGGGGTACGTTTGTCTGGCAGGATTCGCAGTAGCAGGTGAATTGGTGGCCAAGACGGGTTATCTGGTCGGCCACCAACTCACAGAGCAATTGCATTCCAAGATAGTCGGCGGCTGAGTAAATGTCTCCAAGCAGCGGTGGCGTGTTTGCTGCCAGTTCAGCTGTGTACATATGGTGGAGGATTGCATTTAGAGCTGGCACAGTGAATATACCTCTGGGCAGGAATACAATCGTCGCTCTCGATTCACTAAATTCACTCTCGAACATGGCTCCAAAGTAGGGCGAGTGTTTGGCCAGGACAGCTTTGTGACAAGACCATCGGTTACCTCCGCTCTCTGGCTGTATATCATTTGCTGCGGCACGATGATCTGGTCCCATTGCGACAATCACATTAGGCGGTGCATCTTCAAACACAAAGCGTTCTGTCATTTTGAATGTTTGAGATTATTAAAAAGAAAAGGAGCAGTAAGAAGAATACGTTTCACACACAATACACGCGATAAAATATACATTTAAAGCATACGCTTTGAGAACCGCGCCACTTTTTGGCTCTATTGGTTTACGCTCTATTTGGCATCTTTCTGCTTTTTTTTTAATAACATTTTATATATATATATATGTATATATATACACACATATATATGTTTTACTTGTTTCTTCTATAATACCACCATGCCACACCTGCAATGGCCACCACAGAACTGGCTAGCAGTACAAATGAAAGACCATTTGTATCGTTTTGCTTGCGAACTGCTCTTCTCTTCTTACGACGCGGCTTGCTCTTGAGTTCCACAGGCTTGGTTGTTTCTGGAATGGCATCCCAATCCGTCACTGGACTGACACCCTCAGGAACCACGAGTTTACCAGTCGGATCCAGTTTCCCTGCACGCCCGAACCACCTGCCGGCCTCAAACAGATCCTGCTCAACACCCATACTATTGGCATACAGAATACCAAGGTTATAACATGCCTGTGCATGGCCCAGGATGCCAGCCTCTTGCCAGTATCGAATGGCCAATTGAGGATCTGCCTCGACAGTTGTGACCGAGTGCACTTGCTCTCCAGCCGGAGATGATCCATAGAGGTACATGAGGCCTGTCTGGAATGCTGCACTGCAAAAGTATCTTTCGTCTCTGGTGTGTGGTGCGTGGTTGCGTAGGGCTGACTTGGGGATCTTGCCATGCAAGACTCCAAAGTCAATATCGATGTTAGGGGAGGTAATGGCCATGCAGCGGTTAAAGTATGCCAGTGCATCAACATAGCTCTTTTCTACACCGGCCTCAGTTGAACCAGATCCATATGTGCTGCCGACAATATAGCACGCAAGGGGGTCAGGTCCACTGCTGCTGTTGGCTCCAACCGTCTGCTCCGGCATGTCTGCTGCCCTCTTGTACCACTCAAATGCCTTTACTGGATCGCGAGGTACCGAGTGGCTAGTCTTACCAACCTCACTATCATCAGCCTGGAGATTACTGTTAATGAAACTGAACTGCATTTATTTTTCATCAATGCACATGCATGCCAAGTAAAAATATCCAAGAGCCTACCTCATAAAGAGCAGCCACCTTGATCATAGCTCGTGTATAGTTACGTTGAGCTGCACTAAGATAAAAGACCAATGCCTTCTACTCGACGCATCAGCACTGGTCCCCCAAAACCTGTCCATTTCTGTTTACCTCCATATGTCCCATGCGTGCTTCCAGCCACACTCCAAGGTGGAAGGCACTCGTGGGATCCAATTCCATTGTGTCTGGGTCCATACTTCCCGAGATTGGCACTGCCCATGTCAAACCTTCCTCTTCCTTTTCAAGGTGAAGTGTAAGGATACGATATTTGGTTGTAGGTTGCAAATGTGACTGTCCTTGCAGGGGAGGTGTCTCAATATGGGGCGGGGTGGCCATAATTGGCGACGATGGTTGAGACACATCGGGTGAAGGTGAAGATGAGCCGAGTGCGGCTGTCTGCTGGAGTAGTTCTGCAAGATTAGCAGCAGACTGATCAAGGATGCTTGATTCAGCAAGCGCCGGCGCTGGCAAAATCATGGAAGAGTTGGGCGAATGGTTTGGCGACGACATGAAGGCATACGAAGATGCAATTGAGAGGGAGGGTGAGGCTGTGATTGAGGACACTGGTGACATTGAGTTCTTTTCAATTTGCCACAATGAGGCAAAGTGATTGACTGGTGCAAACAGTTTTCCCTGGATAGTATTTGAATAGGTTAATTAATATAAATGTAAGCTAGTGCAATACTGGCTACAAAATGTACCTGTATAACAGGAGGTTGCCCTTTCAGACCAGCTTTGACATATTGAGGCTTAATGACTATGTCGAAATCCTTGGAGCTGCATGTCTCGGGGACAAGGAAAGACAAGGTGACCTGGTCGTCACTCTGGGTCCAGATGTAGGTGTTTGCCTGAAGCTGATCATCTAAATCGCCCATGTCAGTTCGTTTGTTGTTTGTAAAGACAAGGCCTTATTGAACCCGGTATTTTTTAATAAAAAGGCTGGTAACCCCAACCATGAAGGTGGCTTGTACAAAAAAGTGAAATCTATGGACAGTCAAATAAGCTCGAGTTTATAAATGCAATAATGAAACAAGCCAAACTATGATTTGTAAAAGGTACAAGGCAAACTGTTGGGTGCATGTGTGTATAAAAATAGGGCTGCATCGATACAGCGCTGGTTTAGTTGCAGTTCAAATAGATCCATAAAGACCAGTAATAATAATTATGATTATGATTATGATTATGATTAATTCTTATGATTATTATTATTAAAACAAGATTAATTATCATTATAAATGCAAGCCATCTAGGATTGTTGGTTGCCAAGGATAGACTCAAGCCAATATTGTAGTGCTTTTTTGGCATCTATTTTGGTCTTGTAACCATAGTAATTTGGTATTGGGACATGCAGGGGTGTTTGGAGGGGAGCTTGTGTAATAAGATCTTAACTGCTTGAAATCAAATAGCTTTTTGCTTCCCAGAAATTGGCTCACAACTGCCGCTCAGGTAGCACATGCATTGGCCTTTTTTTTTTATTATATTTTACATTACATGCACAGCACTCTTCAATTTCCAAACTCAATTGTCCTGGTAATTTTTACCCTCAAATGAACTATTGTAACCTCATTGGCCATATCCTAATTTGATACCTATTGATAAGGTCAAAAATAATTCCTTGATCTGTTAAAGTCTCTTGTTGTCTTCATTATCTATAAAGCACCATATTTCCAAAGGCTCGGGTAGTTTGAACTCTCCTTGAATCCCCCCTTTTTATTTTATTTTCATATTTCATATTTCATCATTTTTATGGACCAATCTCGAGATATGCCTCCATGCGCCCGCCTTAAAGTTGGACACGCTTGTTATCCATGCAGAACCAAAAAAATAAAGGTAGATTTAGTAGATCAAATATTAAGCTTGGTTATTAATACATTTTCTAGTGCGACGGGATCAGACCGTGTATGCAGGTAAAGCAAAACAATAATACTTCTTTTTCAGCATACTGATTGTTTCTTATAAACCTCATTTCTATCAGTGCAAAGGTATGTCTGTCTTGTAAACAATTCTTAACCAACCTAATTGCTTGTACTTTAATTTAGCCCGCGGCCGTACCTGTACATTTACCAAGGACGGTCAGGTAGACACTGGCAGAGAAGGAAGCGAAGAAAGCGACGAGGCCAAGGACCATGAGAAACCAGACTCTGTAGATATACTACTATTCTCCATCACACCATCAATTGACCACCAACACAATTATGAATCAATCACCAGCCATGAAATGACATTCCGTGCCAAAGCGCTCCAGGCCAAAGAATTGAATAATCCAAATCACGCGAGTTTCATCTCCAGAAATGCGCCTGAAAACCATCTCTCTCACCTAGACCTCTTTGGAGGTTTTATAACATGGTCCCCAGAACCACTCCTTCCTTCCAAATATGCCTCTATTTCTATGCCCTCTACACAAGTCCAATTACGATTGATAGATAACTTTTTTACCGATCGTTATGAAATACTGCCCATTCTTCCCAAGCACTACTTTTACCATCAATTGAGCCTCAAAGGTCCTCTTATCACTCCATTTCTTCTCAACACAATATACATGACCAGTTCTAAATTTATGACAGGCCTAGACGACGATTGCACTCCAGATCTATTTTACGATCGAGCCAGGCGACTCTTGGACGATTTCATGGATACACCACGAGTCAGCACTGTCATAGGACTCATCCTATTGTCCCTTTATGAACCCAAACCTTCCCTAAAGCAGAATCGCCCTAGTCACTGCCGGGCTTGGATGTACAGTGGAATGGCCAGTCGTATGTGCCTCGAGCTAGGGCTGAATTCAGAAAAAAACATCGACAGAGATCTGCAAAGCCAAGACGTTGAAATGAGGCGCCGTGTTTTTTGGGGGTGCTTCTATCTCGACAAATATCAAAGTTCCGCATGGCAAAGACCTTGGATGATTTGTAGTACAGTCGCACAGATCTCTTTGCCAAGATGTCTAGATGAGGAAGATGAAGACACCGCCAGGATCATTCAAGGGCTTGGCATAAAAATAAACCTTGGTCTTTTGTGCGAAGCTAGCATCAAACTCAGGGCTTCTGTTGGATCAATGGCAGGCCAGAGAAGCAGTTTTGCTTCAATTGAGGCCCAGTTTAGAGATCATTACTGTAAGCTGGTCAATTGGCTTCAGATACTACCTTTGTCTATGCAATGGACCGCCCCTCTTGTGGTAGACAACAGGACAGTGACGGCAGAGGACATTGACGGCCTGGATTTCAAGGGTGCCCTGATATCAGATCTACATTTGGTATACAATATCAACTTGCTTGACTGTCTGCTCTCCATGAACGAAGATCCTGTCATTCGATACCATCGGTTCATTACTGCAGCTCATTTAACCCAGCTTGTTCGCCAATTATCTTTACACCCGGAAAAGGTGATGAAATTTGAAATGGTTGGACATGCAGCCATCATGGCCATAAAGACCCATGGCTACTACTTGTATGATTCAAATGTTGAGATGGCCAGAAAGGCATGGATAATGTATGACCAATGTATTGTTGCCCTTTTCGCCCTCCAGAAATATGCAGTGATTCCAAACTGTGACAAGGTCCTTGAGCATTTCTCAGCTCTCGAGTCAGAATACACTCGAGAAAGCAGTCGGAATAATACACCAACACTCCTTACTCATGATCCTGTGTGGGATTTCGATCAGGGCAGGACTGACATTTGCTCCCAAGAGCCTCTTCGACAATCAAGTAGCTGCCAAACAGGCTCGTTTGGAGTAGCAAGACCCAATCATTCAAACGCGAGAAGACGACCAGTGTCTGAACCTTGGGGAATCACAGGTTCAAACAGCCTTCAAAGTACACCGGTTGTCCCCTCTCAACAAAGCTCTTCCGCACATTCCCCTGACCTTTCTATTATGACTAGAGAGCGTGGCCTATTCGGTGCCAATGCTTCACTCAATACACCACTTTATGAAACTCACTCTGGAATTCTGAATAATCAGTTGCCAATTTCTGCCAACTTTTCATCTCCCTACTCACTCACATCATTAGATCCCACAACCTATTCCTCCTATCCATCCTAAATGTCACTCTATGAAGATTATTTTACGAGCAATAAGCAAGTTACATATTTATGAACGCCTCTTTTATTCAAATACACAATAAATATTAATATATCTAAAGTATAATTATTATCGGTCTCTTGGTGGTCGGCTTGATATCTACAAAACCAAATTTCTTTCTAGGATCAGTTGTTCTTCGTAGTTATAAACTATTCATACTCGCCTAGATATCTATTTTTTTCCCAAGCCATTCATATCTAATTCGGTCTGAATTGGTCTGGCAAAGGGTCAATTGGTGCAAAGTCTGGACTGCAGCAAGCCATGGTACAAGGTTGTCCCAAGCCTATCAATATGCATATATAATATATATACATGTATATATATATATATGGTATATATTTAGAAGGCCAACAAGGTATATCCAGCCAAAACATACTTTGCCATTGGTCATCTAGACAGGATCTCCAGCACTCATTCTCTGTTAATGCCAATGAAAGCTGTTGTTGGACATGGTAAAGCTCATTTGACAAGTTGATGCAATTCTCTTCAGCACGATTTGCACGATTAATAGCTTCCTGATGAGACTTTTCGAGCTGATTAATCCTGGCCTCGAGTTTCAACAGGGAATTATCTCGTTGACGAGAGTACTTTTCCCGGCGGGCACGAAATGCTGCCTGAGCAAGTCTGTTTTTGTCTTTACGCTCTGTCGATAACATTTGGGGGGGAATATGAAAATGTGTTGTGTGTGTTTTTTTTTGGTAAAATATCCCGGTAATAACTTTCGGAAAATAAACAATTTTGGGCTTTGCACAAGCATGCTTACCCTTGCTATTTTCCCTGGATCGTGCAATGAGAGTATATAGATATAAAGAGTATGAATGAAATTGATATTATTCATGTATTGTTTTCAACAGAAAAGCAATATTCTCACAAGAAAATAAAAATTGATTTTAATGATCATTTTGTCTTGGCCTTGCCAAGAATCGGAAATGCAATCCACCCCCAATTTTTTGATGTTAATTCAAATGTCAAATATAAATAAATATATGGTAGTTGTCTCACAATGCCAAGCGCAAAAGAAAAGAAAAAACCAACGAGTGGGTAATTATGTGTACTATACTTCTTTTGTCGCTGGATAATATTAAAGACACAAGCCTGCAGCGGCCTCGATATTAATCGTATGGCTGAAGTCAGGCCCTAATTAGACCAATCTGTATATTAACAGTGGGATGATGACTAGATATCCGAGGCACCATTGCTCATTAGTGGTTTCTATCGAGAGCCAAGCCATGCAAAAATAGGTACTGTGTTGACCCAGGCTGGTTTTGAGCAAGATACACAATTCAATTGTGGCTGGTATCCTTGTTTTCTAACTAGGCATCATGAATCGAGGAAACCTTGATCTATTTCACATGGACCAATTGTCATGGAATCTACTCGATATTTTTCAAGAAATACAGTGGCTCCAATGTTTGCTTTTCAGCAAATTAAATTTGTTTATTTTTATTGCCCATAGTTTGTATTTGCAAAGGCACCAACTTTTGCTTGGATCGTTCTCAATTTTTCGTTTTCTAACCATGATCATTTATTAAACTGTATCTGTTGAGGTATCACTAAAAGTTATTGATAAAATGTTGAACAATTTTGCAGAGCCTTTCTGCTAATACTTTTGCAAGAATCAGTAGTTCTAGTTTCTTTAGGTCCTCTGTTTCTTGAATATTTTCAAGAGCATTTTTGACAGCTGAACAAATATTTTCATTTGGATTAAGCCCAAGAAAAAGAAAAGAGATATAACCTCTTGCCTCAATCATGCTCTCTCTCTCTTTTTGGAAATCACCTTCTTTGATACTTTGTCTGGGAACAAGAGACACTGTTTGGGAAAAGCGAATGGAACAATGTTTATTTCTACTTTTAATTTCTTTTGAACGTGTTGTCTGGTTTGCACTATCTTTTCCCTGTCTCTCCAGTGTATGAATTTAGTCTGTGTTTTGAGCAAAAAGAAGAAATTGAAATAGTACAAAAGATGATAAATGGACTTCTTTTACGAATAGAGACTATAACACCATAAATCAGTATTCTGCATAAAAAAATGCAAAGTTTCATAAAAAAAAGTCAACCAAGGTAGACTAGTTTCAATAATTTGAGTGATATTTCAAAGATTGCATAAACAAAACAAAAAAAAGGACACAGCCTTTATATTCCCACTACTCGAGTAACAAATCAACTTGACTGGCCTCTCTCCTAGACAAGATATTTCCAAAATTCACATGAAACGTAAAAACATCGGATTCTTCAAAGTTCAGTTTAGGTGTAAGTATATGCTCTTCAATCCATTGTATTCATGTAATCATTAATGATTCTTTGTAGGAATCAGTTTGAGATCCAGATATGAATTCTATTCTAGCCTTGATTGAAATGATAAAATAATTATACATTTATTTTATTTTATTTTGTATGATGAAATGTTTAGAGTAAAGAATTCAGATTACATTGATGACAAGTATTTAAATTTCTGGGCGATGCTGTTGTTGATATATGGATTGATAATACCAGACAATTCTTTCAAGTTTTGGTTTAATTTATAATTGCTTAGTATCCCGATTGTAACGACTTTAGCTTCAAACAAGCCCATAATATTGTCAAGTATATTTGCAATTTTTTTTAAAAGTTTTACTATAGATATCAGATATTTACTCTTTTTTTTTCTAGTAATTACCACGTTCATATTTAATGACTGATGAAAATTAGTTTGAACAACAAAGACGCGATTTTTCCGTCATGAAGGACTTTTTATTATTATTAAAGTACATGCCGATATGAATAAAAAATAGTCAGAGGCTGGGAGGTGTAATCATCTACAGAAGCAAAAGTAACACGGCACATGGCATAAACCTCTGGTGCGTAAAACTTGTAGCTGAATTGTCTTGGTTGATAGATATTTTGTAGTTGGTTTTTTCTTTATTTACTGTCAGTTTGAATGATTCATCCCAATATCCTTTGTCAATGAGTATTTGACAAGTGATAGCATTATCATATGCAACCATCATATCCAAACAAAAGTTAATAATTGATGGTCTAACCTCTGGCTCATATTTACCATTAATTCAATAGATTGATGCTATTAGTCCATTAAAGGTTTTTTAAACATAGTTTAGCCTTGCATATATTGATTACTATCTTCCATATATCTCGACAGTGCTGACCAAAATGTCTGTTTTGTCTGTAGTGTTTATTATTGTTGTATTTGGCAGGATTAAATATATGAAAGTGATATATGAGCCCGGACAGTTAGACACATCTGGAATCAGTACAAACTACTATCTATAAATCCTTATGAGACAAAAGTACCCAATTGACAATCACTAAAACAATTATGATGACCAAGATATAGGATGGCTGGATCTTTCTCGATAGTTATGCATATTTTCAAATTAGCTCATTCAATAAACTTTTAATTCGATTGGATTTCATTTATCTTTATATAATAAAAGAGTCTTAAAGTACCTATCATTACTTTTCACTCAAGTATTACACCCAATCCGCTTGGAATTCTGCTAGAGACATAGTATAATTGTGATTGCTCAAGGAAGCATTGCTTGCAAAACTGGAATTGATATTCTGAAGAGCAATATTATTGAGCGTATCATTAATCTGTCCATAGACATCGAGTAGTAGTGTTTAGCAACCCTTGAGGATATAAAGATAACATTGGATATTTTCATTATTGACATCTTGACTAACTTTGAGCCCAAGTATATCTAAATAGTATAGAATACCTGAAATCAGATATTAGATATGTTTAAGTGATATATCCTGTTTAGCTTGATACTTGTTCATTTTTTTTGTGCTGCACTAGGAATTGTATAAGGATGTTGTCATTAGAGGTTCTCAAATTGTGATATTGATCAATAACTTTGAATTTTTCATTTTCACCAGGTTATTTTAGTAGGAAACAAAGATGAGTCTAGGCCAAGAACTTTTGACAGGAATAGAGAGGGAGCCCAGAAATTATAGTCAAACAGTCGGATCTCTAAAGAGTTGTGGTATTTAAACATCCGCCTTAAACTCAGATTTTTTATTTTGATAGTAATCATCACAGTAAAGACGCTTGGGTATTTATGATTGCCACAACTCCTTTTAAAAAAAATAAAAATATGCTAGAACAATACACTCTTGCGTGTCTTTTTAGTTTTACTCGATAGGAAATGATATGTAACTATTAAATCAATATATCATATGCGGCTTTGTAAAATTGCAGATAATGTACAGTTGATTGGTTTATTTAAAAGACAGACAGACGAAAGGACTTTTTTTTTGCTGATAATGAAAATTCTTATGTAGCATTGTTGTAAAAATTAACTTTTGTGGTAATTAACAACACCCCAAGTGTGTCTAATTCAAGTGACTGGTTTTTTTAAAAAAATTAATAAAAAGAGAAAATATTTTGATTGTATCTCTAATTTTCTTTTCTTCTTTTTCAAAAAAAGCTACATCTTTTAAAAATCATGTCTAAATCTACTCAAGGCCTTTCTTTCCCTTCACTGCCAACTACAAGATGGATCACAATGACTACAATTGATATTGAATCTACTAAGCAGTAAGTATAATTATATATTAAATATATTTTATTAATTTAAAAAATTAATAGATATTTAATTGCTATGGGGGTGTATTATCCAAGAAATCACCCAATTTTTACTTGTTCTGGTGGAAGTCCCATGGGATATATCTTTGAAAGAGATAGGGGATTCAGCTACAGATGCAGTGGTACAAACATGCAAGGACAGCAGTGCTGCAGAAGAGAGAGAAAAACAGAAAGAATAGATTCATTCTTTGCCAAGAGACATCTGCCTGTGAATCTGGTTCTGGAAGGCATGTTTTACTGGCTAAACAAGATCCCAAGAATGACAATCAGTACCATGCTCGGGTGTTCTCCAGAAAGTACTAGAAATCTGATTTCTGGAATCCATCAGCTGATTCAAATGGATTTAATGAATGAAGATATTCAAATTGGTAAGTAATATAATTATTTATTTATTTATGACCTATATACTAATATAATAAATAGGTGGATTGGACAGCAATGGTAATCCTATCATTGTTGAAATTGATGAAAGCAAGTTTGGAAAAAGGAAATACCACAGAGGCCACCGTGTTGAAGGTGTTTGGGTTCTAGTGGGGATTGAGAAAACAGCAGACAGAAAGACATTTTTGGTGACAGTCCCCCAGAGAGATGCTGAAACTCTCCTTCAAATCATAAAGAAGTATGTCAGACCAGAAAGTATTATTTATACTGATTGCTGGGCTGCATATGGAGGACTGGAATCAGTGATTAACAGTAATTATACTCATAAAACTGTTAATCACAGTGTTGAGTATGTGACAAGTGATGGTGTACACACCAACACAATTGAAGGTAAACTATTAGGATATAATATTAATATATATTTAATAATTGTTTTATAGGTCTCTGGAATGGGATAAAAATGAATTGTTCTCCCAGATTGAAAACAAAGAAGATGATGCCTTGGTTACTCATGGAATTCATTTGGAGAAGAAAGTATGAGGGTAAACTTTGGGAAGGTTTACTTAAAACCTTGAGAGAAGTTTCTTTTGGAAATGTAGATTCAGCTGCTATATTTACAGACTTTGAATTTATATATGATAACAATGAAGAATCTTCTGAAGATTAAAATAAAATCCTTTCAATTATTAAATATACAAATTAAAAAGATTGAAATAATAATATCATTTTTGATCTGGGTTCTTCCAATACAAAAACACGGCCAATATTAGGCAAACCTATTGGGAATCATAGAGGATAAAAGAGTAGATGCTTTTTATTCAATGAAATACTTTCCTCTTTTGCATCTTATTACTTGTTTATTCAACAATACTTGAATAAAAATGAATCCCAACAGCTATAATGCCCACACATTTTACTTTGATAACGAGGTTATGGAAATCTCAAGATGTATTCGACAATTTTATTGATGAATGCTCAACGCTATATTTACATGCTTATGAACTGCTGCTCCTCATTGCTCATTGTCTCGATACACCTTAATGAGATGCGTACCACACCCTAATTCACGACTGTGGCCCTGTTGCTACCTTGCTTCAATACCGCGTTATCCAACCTGCCTGCATCTTCTCTACCTTGTTTATCATTTTTCTTTCTCACAATAAACAATTGAACTCTCCACTTTCTCTGTCTATCAAAGCCTGAAAAACGGGTCTCGCTTCAATCTATTGTTTCTTCCCTTGTTCTCCAATTATGAATTCCCAAGAAGGATATTGTTGCCATGGGAAACTGGACCTCTTTTACTACCCTTGAATACCACTATCGCCAAGAGAAGCTCTCTACCTTTGACTTTATCAACACCTTTATAAATCCCATTCCAGATCCGAGATCTATTTAGGACACTGAGTTAGAGGATAATGATATGTTCTTTGACGCCATTAAAGGTCCATTTTTTGATATAACAAATTTTTCTGGATAAGCAATCATATTTCCTCTCTAATTTTAACATTTCTTACAAAATATCACTTTATTGTACCTTTTTCAATTGCTTTAAAAAATAAAGCAATCGTATATTTTATTTCTTATTTTTTGTATTTTCATAAAGGTACAATTATACTTATTTGGAATATCGTGTTACTATACGCTAATACTTTCTTTTTTTGGAATGATGCGATATTTCAATTTTCTGACCAATAAAGCCAAGTGATTCAAAAATAAGATGTAGCAAACAAGCTGATGATCTAATGTATATATTGTATTCCGTTATTAAAGAGCTCTTTACTAGTCAATATTTCCATAGCTAAAGATATCATACCTTGTTTTAGTAGGTTACTTTCTGATTTACAAAGCAAGTTATGTATCTTTCAAGGCACATCGTCATATATATATATTTTAATTCCAGTCACCCCGAAACAAGATCTACGTGTGTTCTTTACTTGCCCACAGCATTCCACACAGTCCAACTGTTGTAATGGCAGCATCATTACTAAATACCTTGAGCACTCCTTGGAGAATTATCTCGAGGAATCCAAAGGTAATTTCTGTAAATTACAAATTATCCACGATTCCTAATCGACATAATTCCCAAGGCATACCGCAATCTCCATGGAGTCATTCAAGTAAGCCTATTCAGAACTTTAACAAGAATGTACATTCAATTGACCTTGAGATTCTTGTTATAGAAAGTTCAAGAGGATATCGTCCCTGCACAAAACCCGCTTGTCGACACCTTTAACCGGAGACACAACTACCTTCGTATATCTCTAACCGAAAAATGCAACCTAAGATGTAAGTTGGTTTGCTGCCTAACAACATTCTTTCTTGCTTATAATCAATTTAGGTACCTATTGTATGCCCGAAGAAGGAGTACCACTTACTCCGAGGGAAAGCCTCTTGACAACCGACGAAATTCTCAAGTTGGCTGGCCTCTTTGTCAGCCAGGGAACAACAAAGATTCGTCTTACTGGAGGCGAACCTACCGTAAGACCAGATTTGCTCGAGATAATCCAAGGACTTGGAAAGCTGAAAAGCCAGGGACTCGAAAGCATCGGAATGACCTCGAATGGAATCGCTCTTAAGCGCAAACTCCCAGCCCTTAAGGAAGCCGGTCTTGACACTCTTAATATCAGTCTTGACACTCTCGATCGAGACATGTTTGGTATCATGACTCGACGACAAGGTAAATCAGCGCCAAGACATGAGGAAATGCTGACCATACCAAAATTAATGTAGGATTTGACAAGGTGCTGGGAGCTATTGATGAAGCAGTTCGGATCAATGTGGAAAGAGTCAAGATAAACTGTGTCGTTATACGTGGAACAAATGATGATCAGGTCCTCCATTTTGCAAGCTATACAAAAGACCATCCTGTCAATGTAAGATTTATAGAGTACATGCCTTTTGATGGTAAGCGTTCGATTGGGAAAAGTTGCCTTTGGTGTATTGTATTGATCCTTTACAGGGAACCGATGGAAGAGTGAAAAGATGGTTCCGTACCGGGAACTATTGAATAGAATCGAGACAGTCTATGGCAGACTCACTAAGCTTACAGACGATAAGAATGATACAACAAAGGTAAGTATTGAAATGGTCTTTGGATATTCTCAACAGGGTGTATCATTAGGCCTATCAAGTCCCAGGCTATCGAGGAAAACTTGGCTTCATTAGCTCAATGACAGACCACTTTTGCGATACATGCAATAGGCTTCGGATCACAGCTGATGGGTCTATCAAAGTATGTCTATTTGGAAACAGCGAAGTGTCTCTACGGGATCTTTTGCGTCAAGGCCAATCTGATGAAGAACTCCTTCAAGTTATCGGCACGGCTGTCAGACGGAAAAGGAGAAAGCATGCAGGTATGTTTGAGCTCGCTAAGCAGAAAAACAGGCCGATGATCTTGATTGGAGGCTAAGCAGACCTCTTTACATATGTGTGTGTGTGTTTGTGTTTGTGCTTGTGCTTTGAGTGCCTTTTATTTTCCTTGTCTTTTTGTACATCACTCCATTATTCATTTATATCTCGTTTCTATCATGTATTCTGTCTCTGCCAATATATATTTTCTCTAGCGATTGCCCTAGCTGTGGTGCCATCTCTTCTTTTCTCGCCATTCCAAAGGCGACATTATAGCTCCCAAAACCGTCTTACTCACACAGACCCCAAGACAGGCGAAGCTCGCATGGTTGCTGTAGAAGAGAAAAAGGACAGTCAACGAGAAGCAAAAGCAGTGGGACGAATTGTGATGCCATTAGAAGCCTTTAAGCTTCTCAAGGAGAATGAAGTCAAGACTCTTAAAGGCAATGTGCTTGTCGTTGCTCAGATTGCAGGCATTCAAGCTTCTAAGCAAACCAGCCAACTCATTCCACTTTGCCATCCTCTCAGCCTGACATTTATTGACGTCAAGCTATGGCTCAATGACGACAAGAGCAGTGTCGAATGTGAATCGACTGTCAGGACAGTGGGAAAGACAGGTGTTGAAATGGAGGCTCTAATGGCAACCAGTACGGCCTTACTCACAGTGTTTGACATGTGCAAAGCAGCAACAAAAAACATGGTCATTCAGGACATTCACGTCTCTTCCAAGCAAGGGGGCAAGAGTGGCTCATGGCAATGGAATAGATGATCATTCAAAAGCAGACATCATGACAGTTATTTATTGTCAAAGATTGAAAAAGAAAAATGCATTTTTTTTGGGATTTGATTTACTCTTCGTCAGACTGAGCCTCGGCCTGAGCCTCGGGCTTCTTCTCATCACCGGTGGCACGGGCTAATAAAACAAATGAGAATCTTGTACTTTCTCTTTTATA
Source organism: Phycomyces nitens (assembly GCA_022702545.1). Taxonomy (NCBI): domain Eukaryota; kingdom Fungi; phylum Mucoromycota; class Mucoromycetes; order Mucorales; family Phycomycetaceae; genus Phycomyces; species Phycomyces nitens. Next base: position 3,432,496 of record JAHRBC010000001.1, read on the forward strand.
ATCCCATTACTTACTGTAGATAACCTGAGCGTGGTGACGGGACAAAGGCTTGATCAAACCCTGGGCCTCGAGCTCACGGATGGCAATGCGAGCCAAGGAACCGTTGAGTCTAAGACGATCGACGAGGACGGACTGGGAGATAAGCTTGTAGGTGGGAACCTCCTTGAACAAACGTTCGTGGGTAGGCTTGTCGAGGACAACCAAGTTGTTGGACTTGTCCTTGACCTTCTTAGCAGACCACTTCTTCTTGGCCTTCTTTCCTCCGGAGGAAGAGGATGGCTTGGCAGCGACGTCCTTCTTGGCCTGTCATAAGAAGATGAGTTGTCTGTCTATTAGGTTTTAAGAAAAAGGCAAAGGTGACAAGTATCGCATCCATAAAATCGACGTTGCATCTGTCCACTTCAGATAACCATCCATGGCGTCTCTATGCTATTCTCTGGATTGCGTATCTTCCTCTTTGCCTTTTCTTCCTATGATTGGTGTCGATACTAACCATGATGATTTAGAGAGAGAGCAAGACACCCAGTCGCCCGTGCAGCTTATTCAAAAGCAGCGCTCCACTTCGGAGTCTTGTCCGGAGACACGTCACGGAGGCTTACCCGGACCGCACTTTTTTCCATTTTATGTTACTTTGGCCTGTCCGGACCAGTCGTCATGGACTGATCCAAAGGCCACCGTCAAAAATAAGAGATGGTTTTTATACGTGTAGCAAAGATCGATGCAAAATATATTGGAGTAAAGGCGTGTTTTTGAGAAATATCTTTACTTTTTGCATAAAAAATACTTAATTGCTATTTAATTGACTGCCTAATGCTGTTCAATGAGATAAAAAAGAAGAATTACATATGAATGATTATACAAAACGAGTATTTCTGATACAAGTTATTACATATTCAAAATATAAAATAATTAGTTTCAAACATTTGGGAATTTTTTTCTTCTTCTATTGGAACTAAATTATATGTCAGTATTGTGAGAATAGCACTAACAATCAGGCCTGCAACCACTTGTTGTTAACATTACCAATATAGATGCCTTGTACCAAGATCCACATTAGGTTCTGGTGACAACTACATGGTTAGAATAGTTACTTTACTTGCGTTGCTTAGCAGTTTATCTAGGATCCATTTCACTAGCTTTCTCTATAGTAATAACCTATTTATATATGCTTTATTTTGAATACTTGACAGATCTCATCTAATGCGCTTAGCTTTATTTTTTTAAGCACAAGTAATCAAAGTGGAGTAAATGATGCTTGTAGTGCCGATTTGTTTGCAGTCAAGGCACCTGGCTAAAAATGTCCAATATTAAATAATACAAACCACCATAAATATAATAAGTATGTATTGTCTTGGCAGTCTATTCTTCCAAACGGATAAATACAATACTTAATATTCTGGGTTCTTGTTTCAAACAATGCGTTTCTCAAAGACTTGCATGTGTAGTATAAAATTAGAAGAATAAGCTGCCTTGTACACAGCCAAGCCTTAAACCCCCCCTCTGTGGTTGTTTTTGACGGCAAAATATTTATTATTATTATTCTTACTATTATTATTATTTTAAAAAAGAAGCCTCGGGGCTGGATTAAAAAGTATCAACCCCTTCCCATGGCATCTTTACAAGGACACTATTGTTATTATTATTTTTAAAAAACAAACTCGTGCATTTTTGTATCACAACTCTTAAAAACTCTTTAAAACACATAACGCATGCACCACGAGCACTTTGGTAAATACTAGTCAAGAGCTAAAATAGAAACGGCTTTGACAAAGGCGGATACAACATTTAAGTACCTCAATCATCCTAAAACATCATGTACGAGACCTTTATTCTCCGTTGAAAAAGGTTTTGGTTCTCAAAACCCAAAAAGTGTTTAACAGCTAATGCTGTACAAGATCAAACAATTACTTTGATTGACCAGAACTTGTATGATCAATTGAAGGGAAAACATGTATAGAATAGGCGTTTATGTTTCTGTCAAACGGTTGTATATGGTGTGTCTAGGTTTGATGTACCTCTTGACTTGATCCCCTCGAGTCTAATTGATATCGATGAGTCTAATTGAGATTCCATACATTAGCTGGGGCCCACAAGATCGTACAAAGCATGGTGAACTTTGATACCAATCAATGTAGCTTGGCAGAAACGAATCGCTTATTTAACTCAAACAGCCTAACTTGGTACAACCTCTGGATTTGCTACCTTGTTCTTTTTTTAATTTAAAAAAATAGTCAAGTTTTCTTGGGGTATTCAGACGGACAAGTGAACGAGAATGGATTTGAGGAACATTAGTTTGAGTCCAACATTGTAGTGTTATTCATCAAGTAAAATGACGCGAATAAAGAGCATCAGAATAGTTACAATGGAAAACAAGCCTTGAAGAAATATTGATATTTTATATCCACTTTATTGACTTTATAATCGTAATATGCTTCTTATACCAGCTAATACATCAAATAGTTTTGCTATCAGCTCATTGCAACCAAGCAAATATATTTAGTAAACGCGAACAAACAGGCTGTGAATTACTCGTGTAAAAAGAAACTCGAGTTGATAACATAGCTTTCAAAACTAATTAGATAAGGTTCTGGAGCTCTAAAAATATACTTGATAGTTCTCCGAGTATATTGATATACTAGACTTTGACGGCAAGGTATTGGCAGGATATGATGTTTTCAAAAAATAGATAACACCTTTTCATATGAAATTATATGAGCTGATTGTAAATAGTATATAATAAGGATATGCTTGGAAACCAGGGCCAGGTATTACTCTAGGCATGCTTTTATTAACTAAATGCATTTCAACAACCAATTATTTATTTATAGATATTCAATAAACTAGCACAAATGGGCCTCTGGTTGGTGATGTAAGCTACAGAATATTTATCAGGGAAACCAGTGACCATTTTATTCCTTTTTTTTCTTCTTTTACAAATGTCTAAAGCAGTTTACGTAAATATAGGACTGATATGCTTTGATACTAACAGTAGTCCATAAAGTATGGTTCTGTGCCTCCCAGGTAAAACTATCGTAAATATTAATAAAATGTTGTAAGCCAAGCTATGGCATTTTTGTATAAGAAAATTATGTATTATACAACATGAAACCCATATTTAAGAAAATAATTTTTAAATGTGTTTATTAACAGGAATGGTTTTGATAATCTGGAGCTAGAGCTAGAGCTAGAGCTAGAGCTAGAGCTTAAAAATTTAAAGGATATATAAAACCAAATAAGTGATTGTGTATTTCAAATTCAATATTTAATTTAAAAGGAAACCCGTTGCATAGTGAATACACGGAACAAAAGTATTCTCTTTTGGCCTACTCAAAGATATCTGCTCTGTGAAGGCGAAACAGGAATAATAAATACCAGCTTCAAATGTGTCGAGACTAATGCAACACTGAAAGGCTCGTTTTAAAATCCTACGGATCTTTGGAAGATTCTATAACTTTCAAAATAATTATTGGTTTGCATTTAGTATGATAACCAAACTAATGATGATCCATAGAGCAATAACCATACAATGTCTACAAAGTCAATAGTGGTTTGAATAGACAGTTGGTATGCACATCTATTGTTTCTATTACATTTCTTAGGTGTAAAGACTGGCGTATATTCCATACCATCTTAAACAAGAGCATGCAAAGTCAGTTTCGATTTTTAATAAAGGGGTTTCCATGTATTCCTGCAGCTTCTAATTGTTGGCGTTTTGAACGAGTAGAGCATTAAGAATATATTTCCTAATATCAAAAAAATGCAACAAAGAACATCGCCATTTCCCCCCGTCTTCGCATCACCCTATACACTACAAATATGTATTTGGTCATAATTCCCATAGTCACTCAAAGTGCAAAAAAATATGATTATTTCAACCCAATACATACTTTGCCACCTTGATCAAAATATCTTGCAAGTAATAATTTTTATATATTTAGTTATCATGGCCTATATTATAAGGTCCCTGCTCATCATTTTATAGGATTTTGATAAATTGATTTCCTGTCCAATTACATGATTTTATACTGGATATTTTCTTTCTTTAATTTCCTTTTGCAGAGTAACCTCCTGTATGTTTGTTTTGCTCGAAACAAGAAAATTTAACTGATAAAATAACCCTTTATTGCGCACAGGCTGTAACACTACAGAAGCTTGCTTTAATATCCAAATAGTATTAAGTCAAGACTTAAAGAGAATAACATACTTTTTATAGTATAGAATGTTATCAATGAGTATATATAAAAAGAAAAGATGGTTTATAGATCACTTTAATTATAGCTATCATTCAATTTTGTTCATTTTGAGACCCATGTGTTTGGATCTAATGAGAATTAAGCTCAAACTGGTAACCATGAACTTTTTTTTCTATATTTTTTTATCAAGAATAACTATTCTAACGATATTAATTCATAGCCTAATACGCATGATTATGCCTTGGGAAATGCCAAGAATAAATCAATAAATATAATGCTCTATCACCCCATTATACCATTGGGAGCCATTGGAGGCCATTGGAAGCCATTGGAAGCCATTGGGATAGTCCAAGATGACTGTATAAAATAGTTTCATGAGGATAGTAATCTACTAAAATGATCGTCGACTGCAATTAAAACTGCCTATTGGCGCACACACCTCCAACGCCAATGACTGTGTTTGTGCAAAAACGGATGCTTTGCCGACCCAAGTTTGCGGTTACCTGGTGTCAAAACCCCGGCTTCCCCACTAAAAGCTATGTTCAGAAAGGTGCATATATTTCATGATTATCCTCTGCTTTTATTTTTAAGTCTGTATTGAGTATCGTAATGCATTCTCTTTGTAGTTTGCTGTCTTCCTATCCTATTGCTCGCATAGTTTGGCGCAAAGTGTATGAAATATGCCTTATAATAATAATTGTTAGTATTTTGGACTGAGCTCTGAATGTATAGCATGTCAGCAATGAGAACCAAAGACCATTTAGGTTAGCACTCGTCCAAAAACAGTTTATTTGCCATACATCAAGGGGGTCAGAAGGGGCTTTATTCACTTGGAGCGATTAAACCTTTACGCTTTCCCAAACCATCCTTTCAAAATAAGTCTGGGCTTGTGAGAAGGTTTGTACCCAATGTAATTGAATTGGCAGCACAAGAGCTAAAGAAACATTTCCCTCGCCGTGTATATTTGATTTAAGCTGCCACTGACAATCACACTATGCGAATTGGTTGTAGATTGAATGTTTATTATCGCAATACAAGCATAATATGGTTAATCAATCAAAATAAAAATGTTTTTGATTCCAATCAAGTCTTGTACTTTGATATACTCAGAGGATCCTTACTTGCCAAATTGATTTATTCAGCATTTAATATGCCTTTGATATCTACCGTGGAATCTTCGGCGAACGTTTTCTATTTTCCGTTGGGACTCTTAAATGAACGCAACAACGTGGCAGGTATCAATGAAGTGGAAGGTAAATGGACATACGAGAATTTTCTTTTTAGTTTAATCTTGTGGTGTGATTATAATTTCCCAGAGCAAAGAGATACAATAAGGTTTGGTCTTATCATGTATACAGCTGCCTGGACCTCTTTCTATACCCATGTGAAATCCCTGGAGGGGATTGGCTAGAAAACACAAGTTGAGTTGTCTTGGTTATCTTTAACCTTATCTGAAATGATATCACGATTGGTTTCCATGCCAACCAAATTTCTCTTTTTCCCCTCATGCAGACTCATTTATCATCATCCACAATGTACGACTTGCTCTTGACAATGTCACACTTGTGTGTCTTGAGAAAGCGTCGTCTTCTCTAGAGACACAAAGCTTATTAAATTGCAAAGCATTGGACCCTTGTTTCAATTGTACAAGTTGGAAGATTTGACATTAATAATGCTATTGTAAGCACATATATAGTTATTATTGACCAAAAAAAAAGCAAAAAAAGTTTATTCAAAGTGTCAATGGGAACATACGCTATTTTTTTATTTTATTTTGTAAAAAGGTTGTTTTCGTACTGGCTACAAAAAACAACAACCAACATTTGTAATACTATAGCCCCTAGCGCATCGGCCATCCTCGGGTGTTCATGTAGGACGACCGGAATGTGTTCCTTTTCTCTATTTTTCTTATTATTGGTATTCTGGTTTGTACATGGCTAACAGGATGCGGAACAAGAGTGAATTTATTATACAGAGCGAATGCAAAGGAAGAGTGATAAGGTTGAATAGGGTGTCATATCAAAAATCATACACACTTTCAGTTTTATAGACAACGCCGTCATCTCTAACCAGCAACAATGGAAGAGAGCGTCTGCCAGAATGTTCTGAATATTCAACAAAAGGGTTGTTAACAAGTGACTCGGCCGATGGCACAATGCAGGTAAGAGTATCTTTGTGATATTCGGTGCTGAGCTGGATATCTGCCAGCCAGACAGAAAGTTCGGTAGACAGACCCTCGCCTGTGAGGACCAAGTGGTCGGAGGCATCAAGCGATCGGCAAATCTTGTGAGTAAGTCTGGGGAAAGGAGTGACAGGCCGTAAGTCAGCCGTAGTGGCGAGGGGAGTGGGTGTCCAGAAGGTATATGTAGCACAGTCAGTGCCAACAATTGTCCATATCGCTGCGTCCGAGACATCTTCTGTCCAGCACCCACCATCAATGTTCTGAAGGGCTTCGGTTGAAGGTCTTCTGTTTCCTACGCTAGCCGATTGAGAACCGCGACGTTGAGTTGTGTCAGGAAGAGCGTCATTTAGAGAGTTTACGCGACGACGATTTTTAGCAGACATTGCAGATTGAAACTTGGCGGGCAAGGTAACAGGTTTGGTCACATCGCATGATACGCGTCTTTTCCGGACAATGCGCCCGTTTTCCTCAGATACTGCCGATGATAAAAGATCGTATCCATATGGCCAGGCTGTTCCTGTAAAAGGAAGTAGAGTACGAGGGGCGGTTGTTCTGTGCATACCGACAACCTCACTCAGGCACGCCAGATATGTAATTGGATCAGTACTAAAGGGCAATGACCATTCAGGACAGGCATCTACAGGTGGCGTTTGGCGAAGGGGATCTTGGACGATTTGAAAGGCTACCTTGTGCAGCTGAGACACTGGATCACCAAGGGCCTCGTCGCCACATTCGCCTCCTGCTCCACATGGGCGCATTACTCGGTTTCCACCCTGAACAAGGCTTCCACGGTCTGCTTTACGGATCACCATTACTGGACTGACAAGGCCGGTAGTTGCGCATTGTAACACAACGGCTTGGTTATATAAAATAGCAGTTGGCTGGTTGGTCTGAAGCTGTAGAGCAATGGCAGGGGGAGGAGGCATACCCGGCAGGCTAGGAGAATGGCGTGGACTCTGTTCTTGGGTGCGTCCTGTGTCTGCAATCCAGATGACAAATGGATCCCAGGAACCTGTTCGGGCTACAAAGCAGGCACCAGAGCCATCTTTCGATCCAGTTGACACACCAAGGTATTTGGTTGATACGGTTTGAGAGCGAATGCGGTTGAACAATGAAATGGGAGTTCCATGATGAATACACACTATGAGCGAGTATCATATCAATATCAAACGATTGACTGGAGTAAACCACTCACATTCCATATTGCGTGCACTTTGGCGCTTCTTTGATGGCTTTGATATGACTTTGATACCTCGACTGGAAAACGTTCCGAGGTCAAGGCCACTTGAAAGCTGTATATTTACCTGGACCTCAACTCTCTTGCGCTTTTCGTCGACATCACTAATGTGTAGATGCTTGGAGACACATTTACCCGAAAGAGAGGAGTCTTCGGCGGCAACGGCTGCCCCCGCACCTGCTGCGTCTAGCATGGTTCCAGAAGAGTACCAGTCAAGTATGCCTGTCTGAGATGCCGCCTCACCAGACACATGCACTGTCAGCCGAGGAGGACTTGGAACACGACTATCTGCAGGTGCTTTGCAGTTGGGCGCCCACCAGGTTAGGCCTTGCAACACTGTTGATGGTGGAGGACAGAGAAATCTCTTTTCAGTGCCGTAGCTCTTTTGAGCTACCTTGCTCGTTAGAAGCATTGCAGTATAGCAATTTTCGGGGCTATTCTGGAGCAGATACTGCTGAACACTGGATTTTAAGCTGGATGACTGGGTATGACTCACGGAATGAAGTGAAGAGAGAGGTGGAGAAAGTGAGGGGGATGGTGAAGGATGTATTGGTGGTGGTGGGGTGAAGTTTTCTCGTTTTATTTGAGGGTCGAGTAACCAGTTGGTCATTCCGTGTGCATCTGTGGAGATATAGGTCTGAGGAATATAGTTGGGAATATTATCATAGAGTGCAAGATGATCGATATTAAGGTCGAGCGGGAAGTTGGCTTGGAAGTTGTCTGGCAAGGTGTTTTGGAAAGTATTGTGCTCTTCTTCTGAGTTGAGGGCATCAAGGAAACTCGGGGTAAAGAATACGGGTGTGCTGGGACCAGGGGTAATCTGAGAGGCGTCTGGGATGAGGGTGAGGGTGCGGCAATGGACAGAGTTTGGTCGTTCGCGATAGGTGCCTTGGCTTGATGTAGAGGACCAAGAAGAAGGAAGAGAGGAACAAAACAGCTGACTGAGATCAGCATCACATTGGCCTGGTGTATTTGCAGGTTCCTGCTTGACAGGGAAGGAGTGATAATTGAGTTCACCTACGGCGACAGAGTGTCTTCGAGAGTGGTCATTGACTTGGGGGATATCTGACATGACAGTGTCTTGAAGGATACCAGGCATGTTGAACAGGTCGAGAGGAGGCTGCTGTGAAGTAGGGGAGTCGCCATAATCAGACCAGACTGGAAAGTATTTAGGGTCATTGAAGTCCTGCTTGCGTTTCCGAGAGGCATCGGTGAGTTCACAGTTGTTGAGCGTAGTCATTCTGTACAGTTATCGCACAGCGATGAAGATTGAAAATTGAGAGGAAAAGAAGGCTGGAAAAGGCGGGGCAATCTCACTAGTGGGCCAAACTCACCGTTTTTAAACACAAAGAAGCGTGACACAAAAGCCTGAATCTGTCTGATTGCATTGGCCAAACCGCTTTAAACCCCGCCCCCTTATCGACACAACATTCGCCACCCCGCACTTTGCAGCCGACCAATCAGAGTCCCTCACGACGGTTTAGAACATTAAAAGATCAAATAATTGCTGTCAATTGTATGAATTTGCTACTAGTAACCAAATTCCCTGGGCTGGCAAAGTCGGTCTGTGTCTTGCAATGACCAAAAATTACGTGTATATAAAGAAGGAGAGTCTTGTATTGACGTTGAAGAGTATGCCCCAATTTGGATTTCCTTTCTCAGTAGAACACAAGGCCAGTTCAAGTTTTTATATGTATAACCTATGGCCAGGTCAAATGAGAGAAATGAGCTGAAACGTACAGGCAACTCAGGTCTGTAGTCTGTTTAGAGAGCCGCCTTAATTATTGACAAACTTTCCAAGGTCTTTCGCATTTAACCAAAAATTGCGTCTAACAAGCCGCTCATTTGCTCTCTGCCAATATTTGTCACAAATATTTGTAAACCAAGGTTTTTATTCTTTTTCATACATAAATATTATTCACCCATGGATTTATGCGTCTCCAACTTAAAGGCACTTGGAGCCTTTGATTATGTTGCTGCAAACAAACTCATCACTCGTCCGATACGGATATATCCACCGCTCAATCCCATATTCTTTAGACTCATAGCCTGCGAAACCCTCTATACACAGCTGTCTTTTATGAAGCCAAAATGGTTTACCAGAAAAGACACCGTAGGTCTCAATTCCACATTACTCAATCTAAACTTTTTAAAACATGTTAGCTGCTCAACTCTCAATATGCTCATCTCGCAGATGAAATTTCACGTGAGATTGCAATTATCGATGCCAATCCCACAAGCACCCAATCCCAAGCAGCCGTAACCCTTTTGCTACAGAGTCTTTGCGAATTCTGTCGATGTCGACAGCTGCTGATCACCATGTACGAACCCTTTATTGTTTCCAACTGTCAATATCTAACCATTGCTCTAAAGTTATCATTTATTGGCAACCCAAACCACTCATAGTGTCACAGAAACCATGATCCAAGAACTTGTTTTCCTTGGTAGTCTCTGCACAGAATCATCGCTTCCGAAACATCTTGATATACTCGGATTGGGTGTCGAAAAGGAAATAAATATCCTTCTTTCACTCCTCAAAGCAAGAACAGCCATAATCAATTATGCTTTCCAGGATGCATGCATATCTCTGTTTGTTTGTAAGCAAGATATCAATGACTGGAAAACCATCTGTGAAGAGCAGGATTTTTTGGAAGTGAGCATTTTAGAGAAATGAAAAAGTAAAAGATACGTGGGTTTCTTGGGCTAAAATCGAGTCTTTTTGTTGTTGTTGAAAAAATTCATTTTTGGAGAAATCGCAAATTAATTGTGAACAATCGCGCGACGCCTCCTCTACATGGAGACTATCGTTATTTGGCAACACATCAGAGGTAAATAAGCCAGAAATTGTTTATTTGATAATCTAATCTAAATAAGCAGGGAAAACAGAAGCAAGGGCATGTATGGCCTCAAAACCTACGCTGGCAAACGCGCTACCTCGACAACCTAGCTGCCAAAATGACACTATACTTTAGTACCATTCTAGTATCCAAGGAAAACGTGTTCACTGAGGATGAGCCTGAAAAGGCTTTATGGAAAGGTCTCCAAGTAGATTACCATGACCAGTAAGCTACATTGAGAATAGTTTGTGTTAATTTTGGCATTGGATCGAATTAACAGCATTCTTGTCACCCCCCCTTTATCCCAGGATCTGCACGTTCCGAAGGCGTTTCAACGCGCTCAGTATCAGTCTTGTCTATGAGGTCACATCAACACCGTTTCATCCCAAAGGTTATGTGTGTGCAGGTACACCATATGAACCACCCCAGGGTGTCCACTCTTTCCCATTTATCTATTGTCATCCAAAGGTAAAACAATAATAATAATATAGACCGTGTCAATCATTTCGATCGTTTCTGTAGATCTCAATTGAAATAATTGTTTTGTAGCAACCACCAAAAGATCATCTACCAAACATCATCTCCATCATTCAAGGGTGTCGCCATAAACTAGGAGACCCAAAGGGAAGCCCAGTATATTTCTTTGATAACAGAATCTCAAGCACCTACTATTTTATGCGTGTTGATGAGCACGTTGTCTTGGTCATCATCTATCTTGACAAGCACCCCCACCGCGAGCCAACTACCTCTGACTTTATGACTTCTCTAGTCACATCACTTCGAGGTTCTTCTGTCATAGGCGAGCTTGTGCGGATGGATTAAGCCAAATACTCTCACGCCATTGGCAAACATTTGATGTTAACTAGTACAAAATAATAGAAAAAGCATATCTGGTCCACGTTAAAATGAAGTTAGAAAGGCAATGTAATTATATCTTGATTTGGTCAAGGAAGATAAACACAAAGGCAAAAGTTATGGACAACTGAAAGCCAAATTATCAAAAGATAGCAAACAGAACCAAGTTTGGAATCGAGAAGTTAAGAGTATTGAAAACAGAGAATGCCAGCCGTGTTTACCTGAAATCCAGAAAATAAAAAGTTGTATAAATACTGGTTCTCGTCGATTGACATCCCACTTCATCTGCATTCTTATCTGTCCTTTATACCAATACAATGCGCTTCTCTCTCGCTGCCATTGCGGTCCTTTCGCTTAGCAACCTCACATTTGCTCTTCCTTCATTCCCTGAAGAGGTTGCCAGTGTAAATGCCTACGAACCAGCCTCTGCCTCCGCCTCCGCCTATGCCTATGCCCCAGCCTCGGCTTCCGCACAGTCTCTCTATGCAAAGGCTGGATCAAAGCGCAACATCATTGAATTCTTCAAGAACCTCATGTACTTTGAAGAGCCCTCAGCTCTCGATTCCCCTCTCGCCGAAGAGAATGTTTTTGAAGCATCTGCCTCTGCATACCAATCTGCTTCTGCTGTTTCCCAAGCCGCCTACGCTAAGCGTGGTTTCTTGAACGATCCATTTGAGTTCTTTGCTGAAGCTTCAGCTGCTTATGGAGCCATCCCCTTGGCTTCTGCCTCCCAGGCCTCAGGATCCATGATTGCCTACGCCGAAGACTTTGCTGTCGCCACAAACACCGACTTTGTTCCCTTTGCTGAAGGCAACGACCGTATGTTGAACAAGCGCGGCATCATCATCAACTTTTTGGAAGGACTCTTTGACGACCTATTGCCTTCGGCCTCCTCATCTTCCAGTGCTCCTGCTCCATCTGAGGCCAGCAAAAAAGAGAAGCGTGGTATCTTCCTTGACCTCTTGGAAGACATTGTTGGCGATCTTTCTCCTTCGTCTTCATCCAGTGCTCCTGCTCCATCTGAGGCCAGCAATCCCGAGAAGCGTGGTATCTTCCTTGACCTCTTGGAAGACATTGTTGGCGATCTTTCTCCTTCGTCTTCATCCAGTGCTCCTGCTCCATCTGAGGCCAGCAATCCCGAGAAGCGTGGTATCTTCCTTGACCTCTTGGGCGATCTCTTTGAAGACGTTACCCCCTCATCCTCGTCCAGCGCTCCTGCTCCATCTGAGGCCAGCAATCCCGAGAAGCGTGGTATCTTCCTTGACCTCTTGGAAGACATTGTTGGCGATCTTTCTCCTTCGTCTTCATCCAGTGCTCCTGCTCCATCTGAGGCCAGCAATCCTGAGAAGCGTGGTATCTTCCTTGACCTCTTGGAAGATATTGTTGGCGATCTTTCTCCTTCGTCTTCATCCAGCGCTCCTGAGCCTTCCTCTGGAACTATTGGCAAGCGCGATGTTTTCGAGGATATTTTCGACGATATCCTTAGCGAGCTTGAGAAGGCATTCCCCGAAAGCTCTTTAGCCGCAAGTGAGAGTGCTTCTGCTGCCGAGAGTGCTCCTACCGACGATAGTGCTCCTGCTGCCGAGAGTGCTCCTGATGCCGAGAGTGCTCCTGATGCCGAGAATGCTCCTGATGCCGAGAGTGCTCCTGCTGCCGAAAGCGCACCAGAAACTGAAGACCAGAGCGCACCAGCTGCTGAAGACCAGAGCGCACCAGCTGCTGAAGACCAGAGCGCACCAGCTGCTGAAGACCAGAGCGCACCAGCTGTTGAAGAGCAGAGCGCACCAGAAGTTCAATATGATATTGCCCCAGAAGTTCAATATGATATTGTCCCAGAAGTTCAATATGATATTGCCCCAGAAGTTCAATATGATAGTGCCCCAGAAGTTCAATATGATATTTCCCCAGAAGTTCAATATGCTAGTGCCCCAGAAGTTCAATACGATAGTGCCCCAGAAGTTCAATACGATAGTGCCCCAGAAGTTCAATACGATAGTGCCCCAGAAGTTCAATATCAAGGCGCTCCAGAAGTTCAATATGAAGGTGCTCCAGGAGCTGAAGATGTCCCTGCTTTCAATAAGCGTGCTTTCTTCCTCGAGGTCCTTGATGATATTGTAGAAGATATCTTGCCCGAGCCTTCTTCTTCGGCATCCGAATCTGTAGCTCCTGCTTCCGCATCTTCTTTCTTTGCCGAGGCCCTCTACAAGCGTGAGCTTGGTGACATCTTGGAAGATGTCCTTGGAGATGATTCTTCCTCTGCCTCCGAGTCCTCTGCCGCTCCTGAAGCTTCCGAGGCCTATGCTGACTATGGAATCATGGAAGAATCATACCAGAATGCTTACGATGCTCAGATGAATGCTGACTATGGAATCATGGAGGAATTATACCAGGATGCTTTCGAGGCCCAGATGAATGGTGAAGACATGGTTTATATCGATTCATTTCCTTCCCAGAACTTTGAAAAGCGTGCACATCACAACATGATCAGAATGGTCTCTGCCTCTGCTCCTTCTGACTCTTTTGCCAGCGCCGCTTATGTTGACTCTGTATACATGGAGGCTTTGGAGCGTATGAACCTTTAAGTGCATACGTATAATACTTATCTAATTAAAAAGATTATTCCCCTGTTGCTTTTTACTTATTTTACATTAAACATAAAATAAAAAAAATCTTTTAATAACAAATTGATTTTGCTTTCTTATGCTTTTTTTTTCTAATTGGATTTATTGTCAAGGTCTATATTTGAGTAACAAGATGTTTTATAACCCATATCTTGTACGCTCGCACCGATATATTTCTCTTATGATTTGGATTTTTGCATATATACATTACCGAGAAGTATGGATGTTCAATACTATTTTTAATGATGCAAGAAAGAAAGGGGTTGGAAGAAATGGGTTGAATTTAAGATCTTGGTCGGCGCTCTTTTTTGTTTGATGCTTTTGCTTTTGGTTTGAATGACATTTCCATGCCACCCATTGCAGTACGAGACATCTTGTGGCCCTCGACCTTGTGTTTGGATTCATTTGACTTTAACCGGGTACCAAATGATTTACGAGCATCACCCTTTCCAGAAGCACGACCAGTCTCGCCTCCCATACGCATCTCAGGCTTGCGACGTGCGGTTTTGAATTTTTTGTCTGTAACATTGCGAACTGTGGTCTGAGGCTTCTTCTTGTCGCGCATAAACAGACCACGCTCTTTACGGATTTTGCCTACAATATCGTCCTCACTGTCACTATCACCATCCAATCGATCACTGTCAGAATCATCATTATTCGTAGTTCTTGTTGGCACATCCTCCATTTCTTCGTCTTCATCCTCAGAGTCAGCAACAGCCTTCTTCTATATAAAAATGGGTGATAAGTAATCGTATAACCCACATCTAAAGAGACACTTACAGGAGCAGAAGGATGAAGCAACTGGTATTCTTTAGATGCCTCGTCAACTTGGAAGTCAGGATCAGCAAAGAGTTCTGAGAAACGATTGTCATCCAAAACGGTTTCCTTCTCCTTCTTCTTGTTCTTCTTGTTGCCTTCTTCGCGCAATTTCTTGGCAAGGTTCTTATTAACAGCTGGCAATTTGTTGTTGGCTCTGATACGCGAACCACGTTCCTTTTCCAACTTCTCGCGAACAGCCCGTTCCTTGAAATCGTCGTATGCGAATGGGTTTGCGATTAATCTGGCCTAAATAGATATAAAAAAAAGTATTAAAATTAGATTTATAGATACATGCACAAAAGATGTCTTTATACTATTGATTTCATTTACCTTTTCGTACAGTCTCAAATCGACAAAGAAACCGTGCATATAAGCCTTGAGAACATTTGTACCCATGAGATGTTCGAGACCAAGTGCGGCAAGCTCTTTGCGGGTGACAAACTTGTACTCATCATACACGTCTCTGTTAGGGTTCTCTTCCATCTCTTCTGTGATGTTATCGAGGAATGAGGCCCATCGAGGAGCAGGGCCAAGTTGAGGAATATAATAAGCACCCATTTGCACACCTTCCTGAGCGGTAAAGATCATTCCGCTATTCTCCACTACACACACATCGTTGATATCTGTCTCGGGTTCAATGGAAGTAAAGTGCTTTCCGTTTGTACGATCCCAAATCTTGATGATCTTGCAATCGGATACAATAACCTTATCGTTGCCATTGTCGATATCTCCAGAGCCAGCACCACCGTCATGGAAGTTAATTGTCTTGATAGGGAATCCATATTGATGATCCTTCATCATAAACGGTACGCTAGCACGCAAATCATACAACAATGTGTGGCCAGTCGAAGTACCCAAACCCATAGTGAGACCGTCATTACGGAATTTGAGTGCAGAAATTTCAAGGGAGGATTCGGTACCAAAGGTAGTTGGTACCTGGGGCTGAGACAAAAGTCCAACACGCGAGCGCGAACGAGGATCCCAGAACTCTACGGTACCATTTGCAGTACCGAAACCGAACAATTGATGAGCAGGGTTGATTTCGACACAGTTGACACCTAATGTAGCGTCGGTAACAATAGGGTTCATAAAGCGACCCTGGTCTAGGTTAAGTCTGTAGACTTCAGTACCAGATGCACCAAGCATCAAATCACATGAAGGGTAATGGTAAGCAAGATCACGGCCGAACTTTGGAATGCGTGTACGGTAATGAATTCCACCTTGGGTATGCAGTTCAACCGAACGATCGTTTTGTAAAAGTGCAACCTTTGTCCAGTCATCGGAAAGAATCTAGAAGCAATTCCCACTTTTAGGTTAGAAGGTTATTCTATTGTATTGAATCTTACACCTGTGTATGCAAGAAGAAAAAAGAGAGAAATGAGCCATTCTTACTTCAAAGTTTACTGTCTCGGCATCCATGTGACGCTCAAACTTGATCGACACCTCTGCAAACTCAAACACTCTCATTTGAGGTTTGTAGACACCAGTGGCCATTGCGAATTTTCCATCGCGAGTGGTCTTGATGCGGTTTGAAGCTTCGGGAAACTCGAAATCCTGAATCAAATCGACACGAGTACGGTATTCTATTGATTAAAGACTATGAATTAATACATGTTGAATTTTGATCTTTATGTGTATATAAAAGTTGACTTGCCGAAATCCTTTTTCAAGGCCTTCTTTTGGTTTCGTGCGAGCCAGTCTGGTACGGATCGGGATCCGATTCCACCAGAGACTGTGTAGACCTTGACATTATTGGCACTAGTAACTGGCAAGACCATGATGGATGCAAATTGCCTTTTTTCGATGGAGTCAAAGCGAACGTTGAGTATTCAAAAGCTTCCTAAGCGCCACTTGGGTAGAAAAGAAAAGCAGTCCGGGAAAGCGGGATCGAATATTTGTGAATTAGAGGTCCTGGATTCGAATGATTAATCAATGCATTGGTATTTTCACTAATCTTTACACTGAATATATCATTTTGATTATAAATAAATGATAGATTATATGAATGGAGCATATCTACTATAAGAAAAAAATTGCTCTCATTAATATATAGGGAGTTTTGGAAATTGGGAAAAATATCGGATTGTTCTTTTGAAAATAGCTTGCAAACTTATTTTTTATCAAGGCACTAGTGGTTTATCAATAAGAGACATGTACGAATATTTGTTGGGATCGATGAGGTAAACGTCATGCCAAAAAACCAAATATATATATATATAAGACCATGGCCGCCATATGCTGCAACATTTATCAAAGTTTTAAATATCTATGTATTTAGAGGTGCAAGGTCTTTTGAGAACCCAATTTGATTGCATAGAGGAAATGCTGGCAAATTAACAAATGGATTTTTCTGTATTTGTGAAAATCCATTATATATCTAAAGATTGACTATGGTGTATTTTCAAGGGGGTGTGAGAATAGTCATCTGTATTCTAAAGAGATCTTACGCTTAAATGTCTCCAAATCCAAGTTTACGATTTTGACAATATAGGATTCGAGCCCTGATTAACTGGTTTTTCTCAAATTGTAGTTTTATATTTGTATTGAAAATAACGAATAAATAATCAAAACCTCCTATGTTTGGGAAATAACAAGATCTCTTGACAAGAATCTTCTGTTTCTCCTCTTTAGATAACATGGGATTCTCTCCTATGCAGATGAACGGGACTTGGATAGCTCCTCAGAATTAAGGGTACGGAAAGATACGAGTTTTGGAACCTGACCAGTCATCATTGCCTTGGCCATATCAAAAGCCTCGGCTCCCTCCTCCACATCCTTGATCGAATAACTTGCTGTGTCTGCCTTTACATGAATCAGACTAATGCGAGGATCATCTGGACCGCTGTTATGGACTCCATCCCCTAGATCCCCAAACCAGATCTGTAGAGTAATCAGACGCGCTGAGCTTATGATATTCCCAACGCATATAATTTTTTTTATTATTACCTTTAACTCTGGTCTATAAAGCTCCTTGACCTTTGATCTGTCGTTGACATGCGTAGCAGTACCACCAATACTGACCCATTCCATGGTAGATTGTTTAACATAAGAAATGTTCACATTTGGGTTCTTTTTTATCTGATCAAATTTATGGCTTGTTATATTGGCAAAGAACCAAATATCAGCAGGAGAATTGCTGTTTTGTGGCTAATATAAAGTGTTAAGACGCGTTAAATTAGATTCGACTGCTAGTTTACCTTGCAAGGAGCCATTGCACGACTGACTAGTGCGCCTGAATCCACGGTATGTGTGGTGAACATGCAGATATTCATATCTTTAGTGAGCATATAAAGATCTTCAATCTTCTTTTGGGGGCTTGTAGTCAGGTCTCTGCATTTAGTCATGATAGGATCAAGATCAATGGAGGAAGTATTGGAAGACATGGCGTGCAAACAAAGAGTAGAGTATGAGGGTAAGAAGAGTGAATACTGCAAGTTGTCTAGGATGTCTTTTTTATATTAAAAATAATGAGACTAGACAAGTTATAATGGTTGTAAGGGATTATGTTATGATGAAATTGCAATATTTCTTCTACTGGCATCTAGGCGATCGAACTTTCAAATTGACACCCCTTCTTCCGACTATGTAGCAGCCAGATCGTTAAAATAGCCGATGAGAAGACATTGCCACGTATTATGTTTTAATAGGTCGATTTAACCTTCTTTAACTTTTATGAAAAAGTGTTTTGGTTGGTATTCATAGACGTCAAGACTAGGGAATAGCCATTAACAATCACATTGTTCCTGCTCATCTCTTTAGAGTCTCCCACCCCCTTTTTTCTTCACATCAAAAAGACACTTTTTTTGGTTGTTTAAAATAGATATTTAATATTGTACAAGGATTTACAAGGTAAGGAGAGGAAGAAGAATTAATACAAACAATTGAAGAATTGCTTTAGAGTAATATATAAATTTAACGGATAGGGTTTGAAGGGGAATGTGTGGATTGGATTGAAAAGGTTAGATTTTTTGTTGTCTAAAATCTGGGGCGTTCGTAGCGGCCAGTGTACTTTTGGTTCAGGGCATACAGCTTAACTTGTTCTCCCTCCTATAAAGAAATTGAAACAAATGAGAAATTGTTCAAGATTATTGTTCATATATTTATTTACCTTGACATCTTGCCAGGGAGTAGCATTGGCCTTGTGGTCCCAAACGACATCGGGAGCCTTTGCCTGGTGAACGGCCATGAAACCAGCACCACCCAAGGCGACTGTCATGATACCAAAGAGAGGGAAGATTTCGGGCTTGCTGCCAGAGAGCTTGAGGAATTTTTGGAGGGCAGACATATTGATGGTTGGTTGGTTGTTTTGATAGGATTTGAATAATGAGGTCCAGATAGCCAACAACTCTCTCTTTATATACTGCTCTGTTCATATCCACCCTTTATTCCCATGACAGGTCGTACGACAAATTTCACCCTTCCATACGTCTTTAAAAAAAATCATTCAATATTTTGCAATTCGTTTTCTGTGTCTGGCAAACCATATAACGGATTTTGATTGGTTGACTTATTGGCGTGATATCGAGGAAAGCCTGGAGTGAATTGGCTACACGGAATATTTAGGTCATGTATCTAGAACCAGATTGGCTGAATTACAGCCCCCGCTCGATTGAACGAAAACGAGGATCGGTCATGGTTCTTCCGTTAAGAAAGTAGCCTGAGGACGTGGCGTGATGCATTTTATTTTATGTTCATTTCGGCTATTTGATTGATTATCATCAACATTTGAGTGTACAGACCATGTAGGTATTATGGTATTTGAGGGCTGATAACATGCATTCTCTCATAATAAGGCTATAGAGTTGGTAATTTTATCAGATAGCGAGTACACAAGAGATAATTTAGTAGTGCAAGTATCAAGGATAAAAATATTTGATATCAGTATATTCACAAGGAACATTTGTGTCATCTATTAGGTAATTAATTGATCTAGCCAAACAGTACATTTATCAATAGGCCCTCCTCTATGTATCTTGATTATTTTTTAATAATAAAAATATATTCAAAAGTAAAGCTTTATAGTTATTCATCTTGTATTTGATGCTGATTAATATTATCTACAACTGAACATGTACAAATATTTATCTAAAAGATAACAAGCAAGAAATATTGATCTTTGAAAAATAGTTTTTATCAGAATCCAAGACTCTTTTATTTGTAGCAGCCACGTTCGAACCTCTTTGGCATGTACTACAGAATATTTATAGGCAATCTTGGTCTGGCTGAATATGCTGCGCTATTTTGCAAAATATTGGAGTCTTTTCAGTTTGTCCTGTAGTTTTATCTTTTATCTTTTTTGAATATCTTATGCCTGAAAAATGGGATTATTAGTGTATGTTTATTTTACGATTATACTTTCTAATAGCCGTAACAGCTGAATAGTTGAGACATATTATTCAAAAGACACTGCAATGGTATGATTTTTATTTGCTTCCTAAATTTGGCTATTGGTGAATCACACCAGACTCGAGTGTCCAATTCCTTTTGCTGGCATGCTTTGAACTGTGGTGTATATAGCATATATTTGTAATATTTGAATCTTGATAAATAAGCATAATGCTTGATGATGCAAGAAAAAACAAGTATATAAATTATACTATGTGGGCTTGGCTAAACAATTCAGCTATAATATATATATAGTTTAAAAAAGAAAAAAGAAAGTATTTTATTGCCATGAAAGCCCAGATATATACTATAAATATAAAAAAGCTATTGGTTTGTTGGGTATATCTTATATTTTTATATACTTCTTTCTATTTATTTATGGATTGGTAAAATATGCCTATAAAAGTCAATTGTCCAAAAATAATTGTGATATTTAGATTCAAGAAACAAAAACTGATCGGAGGACTAGATATAGCCATATGTATATATCTAATAGAAAGACTAGTAGTGTTAATCTAGTATTCGTTTGTTTATCTCTACCGAAAGTACGTTGGTCCTTGACATGGTCTGGACCATCAAATATATCTAATTCGATGAATTAATCCCCATTTGTCTATATGTGTACAGTTATGTACAAATGTCAAATTTATATACAATATATATATATATATATATATATATATATATCTAATCTGTTCCATGCCAAAAACTATAGGGGCTTATTTGCCTGTATTAGGCAATTAGTAATAGCCTCTAATTTGTTGCTTGGTACCCAAGCAAATATATATAATAGACCTTGGATTTGACCTTGACCCTGACCTTGCAAAAAGTGCTTGCCAATAATCTTTCTTTTTTCTTTTTTGGTATACAATGAATACATGGCAATGTTATTGCTTGTGCTTTTGTTTGCTTTCCAAAACAATACTTGGACAACTGTATGTTTCCCCTGACTATTGTTACACAGCCATTCCTTGCCACAAAGGAGTACGATCCAATAATGGACAAAAAAAGAAAGAATAGGCTGCAATGCCTTGGTTTACTGGGACCATGATACATGGCTGTACCTTCCTGGCCAGGACTAATAAGCCCAATAGTCTGGGTTTGTGCACAAGAACCAAGAACTCTGGAGGAGGCTTCAACCTGTGTGACATCTTTTTTTTGGTGATCTGCAATGTCATAAAGGTGCCTAAAATGGGTCCGTCTCTGATTGTCTACATCTTACTTTGTGGATGTATTTGTTTATAGATAGAATTCATCAGCTTGTTTGGGAATAGCTACAAGTAATTTTCGGAGATACTAGCAAGCGCTAAAGATGGCTTTATATACATTGGTATAGCTTTTTTTGTATATATATACTTATATATATATATATATATATATTTATATTTAGGGGTAGTACATCTACGCTTACTTTTGCCATTAAATTGTCTCCCTTTTCATCTCTCTTTCCTTTCTTCTTCTCTCAGAAATCCAAAAAGGCAGATGAGTCAGCCTTCTCGAAGCTCTACCATTAACCGCTCAGTAAGACGAGGTCCTACTCTGAGAAGTGATCGTAGCTTCAGACCGCCTATTGGCCGACTTCCAATACCTCGCACCCTACGAAGAGGCAGTCTGGATGAGTGTCAGTCTCTGACTAGCCCATCTAGCTCTCCTTTCATGAGGACCGAGGGTGATCTTGACTATGTGTATGAAGAGAAAGAAGAATATCAACCAGATCAAGGCCAGCCAGTATATCACCATGGAGACGAGACATTTGGCGATATCATTACTCACCCTATAGAACAACTGCAAGCCCACAGACAGCGGCGGCAGGAGTACGAGGGACAGATACACAGTTGGGAAAATGCTGTGGCACATGAAGAGATCAACCCAAGGGAACTTGAAACCGGGTAAGATACAAATTGTATATAAATTATACAAATCTATATTTCTTACACAGCCAGCCACGCATCCCTAGTCTTCTTCCTTTGGCCACTGGATCTCATCCGCAGGAAGAATACGACTATATTATTGGTGAGTAGCCTCAGAAGATAAAAATTTGTTTTATTTTGCTCAACCGTGGTTCCTTTTAGTCGTCCATTTTAGACAGTTACGTGGCAACCAGAGTTTTGTTCTTGATCTTGAAAAGGCTAATGAGTTCTCCAATAAGGTGTGTTACAGCTTTTTATGAGCCAATCATTATGCTCTTCCTGATTCCCGAAATTAAATGAACAATAACCTTACACGTGTGTAACCTACGCAGATCAATCTCACACCCCAGGAACGTGTCCAGTTCAACGGAGTGCGCGACACCGACGGTCTGACAGCCTTTCTGTACAAGACTCGTCGAGAATTCTCTATAAAGATCCATCACAAAGCAGAAATCTCACGCTCTGATAATCGTCACTCAAAGGGAGACCTAAGCCACCATGCTCAGGAACATGATCCCAACCACCATACCATTGAATTTAATGAAAATGTCTATGTGGAGTTCAAACCAGTGTACTACGTGCACTCTGAGTTCCCTGTCCAGGCCACTCGAAGACCTTTTTTCCAGCAAGTATATTATACACTATAAAAGATTATAAATTATATATATATTTACACTTTAGTTTTTAGGCATCCAGAACCTGATCTCAGTGCAGACATTGGAGAAGAAAAGGCTGCTTCCTGGCTAGAGCTATTTTACGATCTATTTTACGTTGCTACCCTCACAGAATTCACACATACTCATGTCATCAAAGACTGGGAATCCCTTGGTCTCTATACATCCTGGTTCGTTATCACCTGGTGGGCCTGGACAGCAAGTTCTCTGTAAGCAGATTTAATTATTGGTTAATTAATTACTTTGACTAATGAAATCAACGTATATTAGGTACACAGCTCGCTTTGATACGTGAGTTGCCCGCGTCTTTTTTTGGTTATCTTGACATATGCTAATTATTACTCTGAATTATCAATATAGAGACGATGTTCTGCATCATATCTGGAAATTAATCGAAATGTGTGCAGTCAGTAAGTTGAACAAAAACCATTTTTTTTATAAATACTAAAGACCTTCTAGTTGGAATGGCTGGCACTTCAGACCACTTTTTGAATTCAAGAGGATACGTATATGGATATTTAAGTAAGTCTTGAAATTCTGTCTTTATTTAGAAATTTCAAGTTAACTAACAAGCAGTGTAACTCATACCTATCTTTAGCTCTCAAGGCTGTGCTTGTTTTAGAGTACTCGATAGGTAATTTATACATATATTTGTGTGTGCATACACAGCTATTAATATTCACAAATGCACCAAAATCAAACTGTATACTTATTTTTAACTTATAGTTTTCATCGTCGCTCTTATGGCCCGCTCCAAGTCTAGAGTTGCCCTTGCGTTCTATGTCGGAGCCAACATCACATCGATGATTATCTGGGGATGCTCGCTTTTGATTATTGATCAAGAGATCCATCGCTTACTCTGGTACCTTGGTGTCCTAGCAGAACTCCTTGTGAATATCATTGTACGGGGAGACAAGACTCTCTCATGGGCAGCTAGCCATCTGGCAGAACGACTTGGTCTATTGTCATTGATCGTTTTAGGTGAGAATCTCATGGGTCTGGTCAAGCTAGTTGCTGAGTCTGGCACCGATCTTGTTGTCATGTAAGTTGAGATTCTCCTATAATACTGCTCTTTATTTCAATACAGGGCCAGCTGAGCATTGTATTCAACTGTTTTAGTGTGCCAAACTTTATGGCTGTTGTCATTATATTTGGGTTCTTTTTCATGTATTTCGAAGACTTTAACAAGGAGGTAGATATATAGATTACAAAATAACTAGAAAATGCTTAATTTCAGCCGTGACTGATTCCCATGTTAGGTCTTCCTCCACAGCTCATATCATCAAGTTTGGGTTTACTTGCACTTTCCCCTCCATCTATGCCAGGTCGCTTTTGGTATAGCTTTGATCAATACGTAAGTCCATCTCAACACAGCGTGATTTCCATGAACTGATAAATCTAACCGGAAATGAATGATAGACTCGTTGTCTATAGACACCAGATGGTTAAGAGTGGAAGGCTTATTGAAAGTGAAGGCGAGGAGAATTCCGAAGAAGGACATTCATCTGGCTCTGGAGCAGAGGCTGAGAATGGCCATGGTGCAGCTGAATCTAGTACTCATGGTACAACTGAAGCTAGCACTCATGGTACAACTGAAGCTAGCACTCATGGTACAACAGAGACGTCAGAAACAACCCCAGAGACAGCCCATGAGACAACCTCAGAGACAACACCTCAAGCAGCATCAGAACCAACCACACATACAGATGAGACAGACGCACACTCACTTGCTCAGAGAGCTATTAAAGAGACATTCCCTCACCTTTCATTTGAGAAACGCGACTCTGATACTTTTGCTGATTTGACTTTATCACAAGAACCCAGCAATATGTACAAGACCAATAATCTATCTGGAGGACTCTTGACAATGTCCAAACGGTTTATTGCAACCGCAGCACTTACTACCTTGCAGGCATTATCAATAGGAGGATCTGTTGACCAACTCGATAGCAGTTCTGGCAGCCACCATTTCCAACGCCGGTCAATTCAAGTAGAAGAAGAGTTGACTGACAATGAGAAGGTGTTTATCTACAAGACCTTTCTTATCTGTGGTGGATTTATTCTAGTTATCAACTCGTTTATCAAGCTGCTGAATACAAAGATTACAGGTAAAAAAAAACAAACCAAAAAACCAAAAAACCAAATTATGTATTGATACTAACTGTGATTACCTCTAGATATCTATGGAAAGATCATCATTACTTCTCGAGTAATAAATGCAATAATTCTCTGGTCCATGTGTGCTCTTCCATTCGCCAGTCTTGATGCTTTTGTCCTACTGTCTGTGATGATGGGCTCATTGATATTCCAAGGTAAGAAAAACAAACTTTCATGACAATCACTAACATTTATGTTGGATTTATAGCCGCTGTTGACTTGCTAGATTAGATTTCAAAGTGTGTTTTTATTATTATTATTATTATTATTATTATTATTATTATTACTAGTTCGACTTTATTCGAGTATTCCATGTATATTTTGTTTCTTATTCCATTATTACTTTTTCAACTTTGTGTAGTACAGTAACTGACATTTTCACAACATTATCATAATAAATAATAATTTACGCTTTTTTTAAAAATGGAGTTGTATTATTTACATAAAAAGGAGGCAAATAACAAGGCCAAGCTATCCAAAAAAAAGAAAGGGACCATTCTTATAAAATCTGTCAAAAACTAGAATTTTTAAAACAAAAAGAGCAGGAAATATAAAAGGGCTCCAAAGCATCATGACTATTGATGTTGCTATAGGAAAAAGAGGAAGAGGAAGAGGAGGAGGAGGAGAGAGAGAGAGATGGGGGAGATAGAGAAGGGGAGGAAATGTTCAAGGGGGACTATGTTCAACTTCTTTTGAGTAGAGTCAATACTGCAGCTGCCTCTACAGCATCTACGCCCGCAGACATTGTAAAGGAAGATGAGTTGAGGCCCATCTTTTCCACAATAGATTTGTCTGCTGTGTGTCTACGTTGTCTTGGAGGCGTTGAGAGTGAGGGCGTTATGTATGACGCAAGAGGTGGACTGTATGAGTCTGATATAGATGATGACCAGCTGTGAGCTTCAAACGAAGATCTCATTCTGGCACCATATTCACGCGAACCTGCCATTGCAAATACAGCAGCAGCTGATGATCGAGAAAGACGAAGTGCTCGTAAGCTTTCGTCGTCTTCATAAATACTCAAGTTCCTAGCCGCATCAATATTGCTCTCCATCTCATCATCTTCTGTGTAGGTATTTCCATATTCTAGCTCTTCATCTGTTGTGTGTATCATTGGCTTTCGGGCATCCTTGACCTTTGCTCGCTTGTCTTTTTTGGCTCCATTTCCAGACTTCTTTCGCTTCTTCTCGCCCTTGTTTGTTCCATGATGATTCTTGGGTGTCAATGGTGGGTTGGCATCATCACCACACAGAATCTTTCCATTCTTCCACTTGACGCCACATGCATTGCATAGGGTCCCGGCACCCTGAGGCCCTCTACGCCACATTGGGGTGCTTTTTGATCCACAATAGAGACATTTTTTCATCGAACTATTGGTGTTACCTGCTCGTTTTGTATTATTAGAGGATACAGATGTAGTAATTGATGGAGGGGAGCCAAACGGTGTCCCAAGAACTGGTTTAGGGGACATGGCGGTATCAGAATGCAAATAGTCAGCCTGTTGGCGATCTTCTTCATAAACATGGGAATCTGAATTGATAAGGTCAGAAAACAGATATTAAGTATAGAAAGAGATGTACCCTTTTCCCAACTATTGTCATCACTGCTACTCCATGCGTCAAGGAGTGTTGTACGATGAATATAACCTGTATCCTCTTCAGGTGGAATTGTAAAGTCGACTCTTGGCTCTGAACGGTGCATATTGTCAGCTCGCTGGCTAACAACAAGCTGTGTATGGAGTGTTCTCTGCCATAACATTAGCGTGTTGTTGTGGATATTGATTTGTTTAAACATTTCCCATCATTACCAAATCCCTCATTCTCTCATAGGCAGCCTCAACCCCAGAAACCGCCTGTTTCATGGCTACATACAATTCACGAGATGCATTTGAGAAGCGTATGTTCAGTACATGGCACTCGGCTCTAAAGTGGTCTAAGCCAGGATCTGTCCATCTGCGCTGAGGGTGTGATGGATAAGTAGGAGATGTGAGACGACAGCTGTTACTACAGACAGCTGCAAACTCCTCTAGTTTTGTCTTGTAAGATACTTGAGATGGTTCTGGAGCATGGTCATGACAGGAACACAGTGAGTGGTGTCCAGAAGGATTAGAGGTCTTTGGAAGATAAAATGAAAAGATGACCTAGAGCCAAGATAATAATTGACCTTGTCAGCTTAAAATGAAAGATCTTTCTCTAGTACTGGTTTTTGTTTGTTTGTTTGCTTGCTTGCTTGTTTGTAGTAAAGCATCTATCTTTTTGATCTCTCTTTATAAAGACAGCCTACCTCAAAGGGCGGTGCACTGTTGAGAGTCTCGAGAACAGCATCATGAGGAAATAGATAATACTCTTGTTCGGTTGATATTTGCTCCAGTGGGCCCATAGCCAGTAATTCTGGGCTACACAAGCACATCACCACGTCAAAGCGTACAATTCTGCGTCGTTTGCGCTTCTTGGGTGGAAGGACTGCCAAGGGCTTTTCGGAGCCCAAAAGAATGCCGTCTGTCATCATGTTATCGAGCAGGGCAAGGGTAGATGTTTCTGAAAGTGACAAGAGGGTATCTACGGAATCTGAGATGGCGCTTTGATCTGTCTGGAGTTGGTCTGATCCGTAAACATCCTTGCCCAGGTCAGGGATTGCAGATGGATCGTTGATCTTGGTTCGTTTGTCCGAGGCGGCGATCTCTATGATCTCAGATTCAGTTACTTCATAGAATGCGACATTGGCACTGTGGTTTGTGCTTGATTGGATTAGAGAGACTCCCAAGAAGCGAGACTGGATTCGGTGAATAAGGCCATCGACAGGATCGACACTATCTTGGCCCCATTGTAGTGGAAATTGGTAAGGTTGAAAGGCATCAGAAATCCAGGCTCTACAAAATAAGACAGACAGGACATTGACGATTAGGCCTTGTTGGTCTATGATGCAAAGGCTGATGGGGTGTTGCGAGCCAGGCACGTCTCACGACGGCCGATCTGCTTCCAAACAACATTCCCCATTGACCCTTGCCGATGAAGTGTGTGTCACCGTTGTTGTAAAGCGTTCCCGGGCACGGGGATGCTATTGGATCTCGACCGCGTAAATGACATTCTTTTTGCCGTGAGAAAAAAAAAGGTGATGGAATGGCGATGGTGTGGCTCTGGTTTTTAGAATAAGATAGGAGAAATAAGAAGAATTGTTAAAGAAAAGCGATCGCTGGGTGGGGTCGAGTGTTAAACTGGCCAGGAGAGTGGAATGAGTGATTGTGGGAGGATTGGCATATAAAGGCTGAATCTACTTACAGCCAGATGAGCTTCTCAGTCAGGGAAAGAGAGGCTCAGAAGGGTAGGCAAGTAGTGGGCTGGAATTTGAACTGCCATTTTTCAACCATGGATTTCAGTCACAATTTTTTTTTAAATAAAAAATCATACATTGGTATCAATTATCGTTGTTTTAGCCTTTATATTTCATTAATAAGTGAACAAGATGGCTATAGTCTTGCAATAGCAAACTGGCTTGGGAGTGCATTCCTTGATTTTATATGTGCATGGAAAAAAAAAGGCAATTCCGGGTAAAGGATAGTCTCCTACAAGGGCTTGTGAAAATACATGGTCTATTCAGCTATAATTTTATAATTTGTGTCTTTGGCTCTTCATTTGTTGTACAACATGCTATCTTGCCTAAATTTATTATTATTATTATTATTATTATTACAACTATAATACTAATCTGTTTGTATTGAGACCAAGGTACATCTCTGTAGCATTAAAACAAATTTAAATCTTTGTAAAGAGTAAAGAAGTATATTTGACCAAACTTTGTAAACAGCACATCCAAGTCCAAAGGTCCCTGCTACTTTTGAATGCATATTTAATGAGCGTCGAGAGGCAGCCAATTACAGCCTTTTCATGGATCATAACTAGGCACCCGAAATGTGTAGCAAATAAAATATAAGCCGTCAAGATCGATTCCTATCACAGGCTTTTATTTATATACATATACATCTTTACTCTCCAAACCTTAAAGCTTCTCAATTCCTTACGCCAAATCAAACACAATTGGACTGTTGCACTAACCACTGTAGAAGGGGTCGAGTGTTTCAAGTCAATTATACAAAAACCAACCAGATATTTGTGAAAATGTAAAAAAAAGACATGGTTTATTAAATCTAAACGGTAACCTGTGCCCTTTCTTGAGAGTAATATTCTATCCAGAGCATTAGTTTTCTTCTCGGCTAGTTTTATAATCCACTTACTAATATCCTCTTTGCGAATTGGAGCTGCTGCTTTAGGGGTCTTTGTGAACTTCTCGGGGTGGATAAGTGCTCTGAGGCCAATGGCATTAAAGTAACGGAGAGATACAGATCCTCCTGCCTTTTCAATGGCCTCAATGGCCTTTTGAGAAGCTCTGGAGACCTCGATAGTGATAGGAATGTTGAATTGTTCAGCGCCCTAGGTGACAACATTTATAAGCACATTAGTACCCTTTAATTAATTTGTTAATTATTTTTAATGCCTACCACACTAAGAATCTTTACACCATCCTCGATCTTGTGGATACAGCGACTGTCCAAGAGATCCTTCATTGTGATAGGCTTTGATGCGTCGATTCTTCCACTGACAATCCAGTGCTGCAGACGATCGAGGTTGACTTCCTGGTATTCCTTACCGTGCCTGTGAGAGAACATCGTCAATTAATTGAGCGTTTTCTAATAATCATTTGGTTGAGATTGATTCTTACTGGTTAAAGAAACCGCGCTTGGGAAGACGCTTGACAAGGGGAGTCTGACCACCCTCGAACCAGGGCACAGGCTGGCCATTACCAGAACGAGCCTTTTGACCCTTGTGACCTCTACCGGCAGTCTTACCCTTGCCAGAACCAGGACCACGACCAAGACGAATGCGCTAGAGAGCAAATGTTAGGTTGGTCCCTTGAGATTCTGTATTTTTTTGTTTACCTGGGAAACAGCACCGGCATTATCAGCTAAACTGGCCAAATGGATAGAAGATTTTGCTTGGTTGGACTGGGTAGCAAAGGTGCGCACCGAGGCGTTTATGCCCACGGCAGCAGTAGAGAATGCTGATCGGAACATGGTGTGGAGAGGAGAACAAGTACTTGACAGCAACTGAGGATTGTGCCATGGGCCTGTTACCAAGCCACCGAGTCACGTGGACAAGGGGTTTACATTATATTTTTTCAGAGATTTAAAAATCTACAATAAAATAAAAGGTGCATAAAATGGCTTACATGTCTTTAATGGTTCTATATGTTGAATTGGTAAAAAAAAAAAGTAATATTGATCAAATGCTATCCTTCCAGGAACAGAGATTTATTTGACAAGATAGCACACCCCATTAAAAAAAATTCAGGAGATTGACAAGAAATGAACATAATATTATATCTAACAATGGATAAACCGCTTATCGATCGACTTCACCAAACACAATATCCATGGTACCGATAATTGTGACCATATCAGGAAGGAGATGGCCGCGAGACATAAAGTCGGATCCCTGGAGATGCAAGAAACCAGGAGCCTTGATCTTACATCTGTAAGGTCTGTTGCTGCCGTCTGACACCAAGAATACACCAAACTCACCCTTGGGAGCCTCAATTACAGTGTATGTCTCACCAGGAGGAACAGAGTATCCCTCAGAGTAAAGCTTAAAGTGATGGATAAGAGCCTCCATGTTCTCCTTCATGGCAGCACGAGGGGGAGGAGCAATCTATAATGTTGATCACAGCTATTTAATACCTCTCCAATCTCCAATATATATATACATATATACATATATACATATATACGGTATATCCTTTTTTATATATATTTACCTTCCAGTCATCAACCTTGACAGGTCCCTCGGGAATCTGGTTTACGCACTGGGCAATGATACGAAGAGACTGGCGCATCTCCTCGGTACGGCACATGTAACGGTCGTAACAATCGCCATTCATACCAACAGGGACATCAAACTCAACCTTGTCGTAAGCATCGTAGGGTGCTGCTTTGCGGATATCAAACTTGATACCAGAACCTCTGCTCATAACACCAGAGAAACCCCAGTCAAGGGCTTCCTTGGCTGTAACAACACCAACACCCTGGGTACGGACCTTCCAAATACGGTTGGCTGTCAAGAGCTCTTCAATTTCATCCACACGATCGGCAAACTGTTCAGCCCACAAATGAATATCATTCAAGAGACCGATGGGCAAATCAAGGGCTACACCACCGGGACGGACGTAGGCCGAGTGAAGACGGGCACCCGAAACACGCTCATAGAACTCCATGAGCTTCTCACGTTCCTCAAACATCCACAAGAAAGGTGTCAAGGCACCAACGTCCATAGCGTGGGACATAATTGACATGATGTGGTTCAAAATACGCGTAACTTCACCAAACATGGTGCGAATGTACTTTGCGCGTTCGGGAATATCGACGTTGAGGAGCTTCTCGACAGCAAGTGAATAGCCCTGCTCATTGCACATCATTGAGACGTAATCGAGACGATCAAAGTAAGGAAGGGCCTGGAGGTATGTCTTGTACTCAATCAACTTTTCAGTACCGCGATGCAAGAGACCGACGTGAGGATCGGCACGAATAATCTCTTCACCATTCAACTCGAGAATCAATCGAAGCACACCGTGAGCAGCAGGATGCTGGGGACCAAAGTTGACGGTGAAATTACGCATCTTTACTTCATCTTCATCCTCGACATCTGCAAGAAACTTGTCAGATATATATATATATATATATTGTACATGGCTTCTTTTTATTTTATTTTATCTACACAATAGCTATTTCCCCCTTTTTTTCTAATTGACAATTAAATGTAGTTTTTTTTTGTTTATCTCTACTGTAACTGTTGTTGTTAGTGGAGGTTTTTAACTCACCACCGAAATCCTTGTCTTCTGAGATAGTAGTGACAGGAACATCGCCAATAACAGTGTGGGAGGCCATGGCACGCCATTGAAGCGGCTTAATGGCCTTTGCCAAACTGGGTCGGGAGAATGTAGAAGGACGAGCAGCTGTGGCAAGGCGGCGGCCCCACAATCTTGCAGCAAAGGACATTTGTTATAAGAAAAAAGAGAGGGGAGTTTCTTTTTTAAAAAAATAAAAAAAGCAGCATTAGACCTCGATTCAAGCTTTTACACGATTTCAACTTCAAACACGTACAGAGCAAGAACGCTACCTGTTGCTTTAGCAGGATAGTGAAGAGCGGTGAAATTTTTCACTAATGTTTTTTCAGAGGGCAAGGGCGGAAGTTTGGCACCATGTTTTTTGTTGCGTCATTCAATTTTGTGACGTAGTTTGCTAAAGACACCTTTTTGTCTGCTATCTTTTTTTTTTCTCTTTCTCTCTCTAGTTTTTTTTTTCTGAAAAAGAAAACTTGAGGTTTACATAAAAAGGTTTCAATTACGGATATAAAAGATATATAGACAAAAATAAAATATTTTAAATTGTTTATTACAGTGATATGATATCTGACAGTCCAAAAGAGGGAACTCTTTCCAGACAATTTTAATTAGAGTTTAACTGTTGGCATTTGATAAACCTGGATTCTTACAGGAATAAGCTTGAGATTAATCATCTATTTTATTTATTTGTTAATACTGGGATACAATATCCAAGTGGTTTTATTACCGATATTTGAGTACTTGATGATTTGCTAATGTTCCAAGATGCATATTTTTATAAAATGCTAATAAATATCAAAAAGGTGGTTTTTATTATTATTATTGTTCCTTGTGGTCATGTAATTGTATAGTCTCATCATACCACATTCACCAGCCTTTGTATAAAGCACAGTTATAGACTCCTTTTATTATTCATTGTAAATCTCTCTTTTTTTTAAAAAAATATATATACAAAGATCACTAAGACTATCTAAAAAGGATCAAAATTTTCAATGTATTACGGTTATTGTAGATCAAAATTCTCCTGATTGATCGCTTTGAGAATGATATTCTACGAGAATAAAAGTTTGATGCAAGGGACTCTATAAACCATAATAGTTATAATGGTAGTAATATACAAACAATATATTGCCAATCAGGATGCTTATACCTGTTCGTATTTCATTATTAGATGAAATTAATACTGGCTGTTTTGTGATTGAATAATAAAAGAGACTGATATGTACTGAGCACAAAGAATTGCGTCGGCATGCATTGCTTGATTAACTTTGAATAAAATAATTCGTAAACCAAGGAAATAATATATTTGTAATGGCTTTAGGTTTGCTGTAAAGATCTGTTACTGAAGAGTCTAATTACTGATGGGAAATTATGATTCCATACGACAGTCAACCAGTCTTTGTACAGAAAAAAGGAAAAGGAAAAGGAAAAAACCAAGATTTCTAGATACATAGAATCTAAACTAACGCAGGGACAGGTTTCATTGAAAGATCAACTCTCCATTAGAGGCATGTAATATTGCATTGGGACAAGAGCTATGCTATAAGATTGCATAAGGTTCCTTTGCCACAGAAATAGCCAAGAGTCGATAAATAATGGTAATCATGCTTTTCAAATAATATCACTAATAGATACATCCTGTCTCAATGGTAAGGGAATGAGGTCAATGTAAAGATCTTTATAGAAATGATCAATGGAAAAGTATGTAATATGATGCCTATCACAAGTACATCTTCTATGTTCAAATGCACATCCCCTTTAAAAGATTCTATTTGGATAAAATACTAAAAAAAATTATAGAAAAGAAAAATAGGCTAAAGTGAACTTATCAGTTGAATTGACGATGATTCATTCTCGTTAATCATCATAAACTTTTTTTAAAAAAAATATTATTAAGCTTACAAACCAATGAGATTATCATGAGTCGATAAATAATAGTAAAAGCAACAACAAGAGAATAAAAAAGAGTTTATAATAAACAGCAATGTTGTCAAATTGACGTTGTAATGACTTGCCTTTCCGGATATACCTATTTCTATATGGGATTTGGAATACTTGAATTCAAAATATAGTATGAATTAGATTCCTTGATAATCATATAATAATAATGGCAATTAATACTAGTGGATTTGTAGTTGGGTATTTGTGTGTGTATTAAAGTGTGTACAACTGACTAGGTCTAATAAAGCAAAACTACACTGTAATTCTTGTATCCCAACAAGAGATCTAGATTTCAATATCCAAATTATTGTTAAAACACAGCCTCTTACTTTTTTTAACAAGTATAGTGGTAACTGTTACACGGCCATTTAAAATTAAATCAGATTTTAAAGCAACGGACTGGATCCATTCTTTTATGACCAAAGTTCTTCCATGCCATGATTTGAGTTTGCAGAATTACGTCGATGGACTATCCACAGTTGTAGAATAGAACTACCAGCCAATTCCTTTTTTAAAACAATTTCAATATCGTGTTTATTTAATTTGCAAGTTTTCGATCAATATAACGCGCAAGTGATACAATGGCAGGAGAATTTACATTGACGCCTTTAAATTAACAAAAATAATCACTCACTATACGGACTATTGACTCCATTTGTACGCTTTGGCTGATGTGTCGCACATGATTCTCAAATAAAAACTGAATTTTTGTTTTTCTTTTCTTAAAAATTGGATGATATTTTGGGAAATCTATATATTTCACCCTACCCTAAACGGAGCACTCGGAATCGCCTCGAGGATGATTAAAGATGATTGTTTTAATATTAATATCAGTATTAACCGGTGCAATGCAATGCAGTGCATGATACACTTCTTGAGATGAATTGAAAATGCATAAATATAACAAATTTTATCAGGGCAACAGCAAGTAATTGATACTTGTAGAATGCTCAGTGGATCTTGGTGTTACTGAGAGGTCCAAACTTCGTTATGTTTTAGGTATAAGCTTATACTATTTTTAAAATAGAATCAAAGAGAAAAAGCAATGTCGGTAGAGTCGATGAACATCCGAGTGAGATTATTGTTTTTAAATACATTGAAAATCAACCTACCTAATAAAAATAATAAAAACAACAACAATTCTGTATTCATTTCACAGCTCAGTCCCACAACTAGACAACCAATCTTGCGGGGCTTTTAATGGCCAGCTAATTGCAGAAAACGATTTTCTTTTGAGTACGCGCTCTATGTCAAATTCCAGGTTTTACGTTAATGTGTACCATGTACACTCTTTCGATTCCTGAGCCGGTTGAGTCTGCAAGAGAAACCTTAGACTGTCTTAGTGCTATTCTTTATAATCTTGTTATAAAGACGGCCGGTGAGTCTTAAAGAATACCAATAAATAAATAAATGAAAAAAAATATTGGCTATATTTTGTGAGATTGCCCAGAGCAGTCACAAAAGAATACCTGTAATTCTTATTCCGATTTAATCTTCATTAAAGATTCTCCACTAACAAAAATGATAAAGAATTTATTTAAAATAAGCATTAAACATATCGACTAGCATTCAAAGTCCAAGCTGGTAGATCTGCCGTTGTAAAGAATATTCATACAAGTCATCATATTCCTGAAAAATAAGATCCCATACCTCTCTTTTGATGGTGTAATGTATTATAGATGTAATATATTTGATAATATTGAGTATCTGTCGGCTTGGGCTACTAAAATCTTGGATAAAAGTTTAAATATTTATCGCAAAATCAAACCCCCAGGCTATCATTTTATTGTTGAAATATTGTTGAACAGTATATCATAGATTTCTCAAAGCACGCACTCTTTAGACTATATTTACCTTCCAGTAGAATTGCGGCATATAGTCAAAACCAGTCTGTTTGCTTTCAATATAATAAGCTTTTGTCATTATGAATTGAAAGCTTAATTTCTTGATGGGATGGCGGTCTTTCTGTAATGATCTCCCTTGGTATTCAATGCTAATTTGGGGATGATTACAGGATGTAGGAGGTTTACCGAATAGACTTTCTGAATATGTATATACCCAAAGATAAAGTTTTATTTGAGCTCAAGGTTGCTTCGGCCGTAAAGAACAACCAGAATCCTTGTGAATTTCATAATTGTTTAGATGCTAGTCCATTGTATGACAATTGTATTCCCAAGTTAACGAAATTATTGTTCTTTTAAAGGTAGAAAGCCTTTCAACGGGTTTATACTGATTCTTGGGCAAGAGTCTTTATTTGAATAAAGCACTCGTAAAAGGTTTTCATTATTTTGAGATTTTAGAGCACTACAATAGACAATGTTTACTAAATACAAAAGGACCTCTAATTTCATGTTCTTTTATGCCTAATTTTATCTGTCATTTTCATGGTTTTTAAAGTTGAACATCTTGTATAGCATTTGAAATTGGTTTGCATTATATTTTGACAGAGATCTTCTTTGTGAGTATTTCCAATGAATTTGCGCTTATTTTAGCAAAATTCTGTTAAAACGATGGGTTAGACAAAAGGCTAAACATTCATAAAAGTTGGTGCTATAAATCGCTATAAAAAAGGAAATGACTGAGGTATTCAGTTCCGTCCGTATACAGGAGGTACCAAAGTAATTTACATGCATTCTCAGGACCAATATAAACCATTTCTAAAGTCCCCTCCTCGGTAAGGACTGAACCTGCGGCTCACTCACTCAAGGATGCTATCTTTTGTTATATAATTTGGTAAAGCAATACAGAGAGACCACTTCAGTTCACATTAACATGTTGACTGATGGGAAGAATATTTATCAACAGCCCTGATATTATTTTTACTATCAACTATTTGTAGATGAGAGTTTAAATTCCAATGTTTCTTTCTTCTTTCTAAAAACTATTTGGACCTATCCTTAATTTTCTTTGGAACTTATACGTTAAATACATTATCAAATAAAAATGTTCTCGATAGTGTACTTTTAGTAGTGTGTATATTGTCAAGTCAATGCTCTTGTTAATAACTGATCACTTTTTCCAGATATTTATCGTATAAAGTATTTGTGCGTCCATGTTTAAAGGTGTCTCGTACTATCATTCTGATTTGAGTTGAACTGGTACCAAAATAAATAACTAGAAACTGCACTGTTTCGGTGCTGCTTGGATAGGTGAAGAACATAATAGTTGATGGACATTATGATAAACTTGAGCGATTTTTGCACTCTTCATTGGAGTATTAATCAAAATGGAGTGTTCTGAGCACTTGATATCCGTGCCCAAGATTCGATTTCAAAACCTTCTGTTTTGAATGAATGTGGTTTTTTTTATTCATGTGAACAAATAGGTCTATTTCCAGTTTTCTAACAGCTTGTGTATTTGGTTTTGTTACTTTTACGATTTTTTCTTGGCCGCTTTGCGGTTTCCCTGTTTGATTTGATAGAGGCCTAGTCTCATTTTTTTCCCTATGGTATCAACTTGATATATTAAACATTACCCGTAATACCGGATAATGATGTATTAAATACTTTCCAGTGTCTGTGTTTGCTTTCTTGTACATTTTTCACATGCAGTAACTTTTGTTAAAATGCCCTTGATTCTTATTATTATTATAAAGTTTAGAATGGTCAATCGTTTCTTTTCTTCAAAAAAAGAAAGTTTACGGACAGGTCTAAACTAATACTAAAACTAGTAGGTTTTTTTTTGCTCTTTGAAGTCATGTTAATACAGCATTTCTTTCCAGCTAATCGAGTTTTGCTTAGAAATCTTTATTTGTAAAGAGTAATATGAAAATAATAATAATAATAATAAAATTCATTTTTAGATATACTCTGCCTTGGAAGGTCTAGTTGTTCTCAACCTTAATAGATCACAAGCATATTTTTAAAATGTAGATCATATGAGATTAGATATAAAAATTATAGTCATAACTTATGCTCAAGAACGTCTGATAAATTAATATGATGTACGCGATCTGTATTACCTGTTTCTATGTGTTAATTCACATCAAAGAATTGCTTGTTGATAGGGTGTTGACCCTAGATACCCATGCGTATTTTTCACCGGATTTATTAATGAGGAGACTCGGGTTTCTCTTGGTATACTTTTGTAGAGAAAATCATCGTAATAACATACAGCATTTGTTTTCATTAATGATCAAGGTCATTACAAGTAGGTTTTAAAATTTCTATTTGGTCCAAAAATTAATTTATTTGTTGCATTATCTAAAGACCATTCTACAGTTACCTACAAAAGCTCAAAACAAATCTCAATATCAAGTTAAAATACTCTATATTTGTCAATTGTATGCAGACCCATTGATTGAGACTGGACCCGATGGTACCATTCCACTTTATGGTTATCCATATTTAATTAAAAATGAACGCCTAACCCAATGTCATTAGAGACTATCATTCGTGCAAGCCACGGGTGATATTAAGAACCTAGGTGCCAAATGATGTATATCTGTGATCAACTGTCTTATACATGTATATGAGAATGTGTCTTGCAACCCACAAGGGTTAGAATGAACGAGGTTGTGGGTAATACAAATAAGTTTTGTAGACGTAGATCTACCTGCTACTGATAACGAATATAGCTAATTTTGAAAAGAAAGACGATCAATTCAACGGAGACCGAGAATAAAATAGTTATAATCAACGAGAAAAGCTTTTAATGTAGCAAAATAAAAATATCATGACCAACTCGTCAATAGCTACTCGGGTAAAAGAAGAAGAAGAAAAAAAGTAGGGTATTAGCAAATAATTAACAGCCCAGAAAAATTGTGCCGATGGATATAATCGATATTAAGGAAATTTAAATCATAAATCAAGAATAATCCATATTTTTATTTGGGAATTCTCGGCCTCTATGAGTAGCTATGGTAAAAAGAATTGATCCCATTTTTTTTTCTGGTGGCAAATACCACAGACCATGTGGTACCAATACCAACAAATCCGATAAAATTGGTGAAGCACCTCGATAGTCGCGTGATAAATATTATATTTAGTTACGCCACAAGTGTTCCATTGACGGTTTCTTAAAAAAGTATTAATGAAGGCGGCTGGTAGAGTATTACCGATGGAAACAAAAAGATTGAATAAAATGACAATGTAAATTCTGGAACTATAGCCCCATGTTATAGCCCTGGTTTATTCCTCAAAACCAAAATAATAATAATTAGTGATTAGGCAATAAAATGTTACCAAAAATGAAAATTTTGACACTCACCTCAAAACATGGCAATCTTTATTTAAATCTGTAAAATATGTTACTTTTGACCAAAACTTTAAGCATATTTATAGTACCTATCACAAGATATTTAAGGTTTTGAAATTCTATTGAGATTAATAATCTTGCTTTCATGTAAGGATACTAGATATTGAAGGGTTGGCATTCTTTTGAGCTTGACAGTTTTTAATAAAAGAATCTTATGGGTATGAATAATAGCCTTTACATTCAATGTGCAACATGGCTTGCTTTATATGCTTGTCAAGTAAATTATATGAAATATAAAACTCAAAATCCTTGTCAATTACAAAAAGTTTACTATAAGTAATCAATTTGTACTTTTATATATCCGTCAATTGATACAATCTGCTTAGTAACCAAGTACTTCAAAAGAGTCCTGTTTAACTTGGCCTTACTGGAATCAATTATATTCTACTGGTCAACATTTGTGTTGTATATACTACGAGCTTTAGTCGTTGGGACATGTAAATATCTTTCTATTTTACTAAATGATCCTTGAAACGAACATGTAATACTAAACCATGTAAAAAGATGGTAGGTGTGGGTTATTGTTTCTTTTGGATTTAACATGTATATTATAATATCCCAACATTAAAAGTCTTTAATTCCAAATGAAAACTGAATTAGGGATATATTAAAAGGTACATTTTGACAGTCATTTAAAAACTACAATATATCGAATTATTGGTATTTAATAAATTCTTCATGTTAGTTGTATTTACCAATACTTTTAGAATACAGATTGATAAACCCTGACTCTACTAAATTTTATTGTTTCTGAATAAAGACCTTGGTTTATATTGCGTTTGTATGGACCCTTTAGAAAGTGAAACGAAATCTCGGAGGTTTCTTGGTCTTGAATTGAGGTAGACTAACTTGGGTCTTTCTAATAAGCTATCGTACCATGAAACCCCGTGATGTTTAACCTTATTATTTGGCACTACCTAGAACAAATTTATGGAGTTAAACTTGGATAATACTTATTGATATATATCAGTTTCTTTATTTAATAAACTTCTATATGTACTTTTTTGTATGCAAATATGCATTATTCATAACAAAATAATAATACTTTGAATCTTGGCTATTTGTCTATTTCATTCCTTTCCTCAAGATTAACATGGTAGCCTGCTCCAGTGTCGATACTTTTGTATTATTCCCTATTAACACTTGTTTTTAACAAGGTATAATATTCTCACACTAACTGAAGGTAATCCCAAAGCAGAAATAATGCTTAATATAGATATCGTGTATGTCTTCACCGTAGGCGAAGCAACAACAGCGTAAGCCCTTTTTTTTTTAGACCAAGCTCTCGAACGTTTCATGTTTATATGAAACACAGGTTTGCCAAGAGATACGCAGCTTGTCAAAAAGTTTACGACATATTGTTTTTACATGAAAATCTAACCAATATATCCCTGAATATTTTCTAGATTTTTTTTTCAAAAAGATTATAAGCCTGCTATTCCGGTGTGAGTATTATATTTGACCGTCATCGACAGTTCCACAAGACGCTTTCCTATCCTTGGCTTCAGCTACGAAATAGTGAACTACCTCAATATTTCCTTGTTCCTTGTTCAGAATATTTTACAGTTTGTCATTCACAGCTCTAAAATATAGCAAGCACTTGCCAATCTCACAAAATATAGCCAATATTTTTTTTCATTTATTTATTTATTGGTATTCTTTAAGACTCACCGGCCGTCTTTATAACAAGATTATAAAGAATAGCACTAAGACAGTCTAAGGTTTCTCTTGCAGACTCAACCGGCTCAGGAA
This sequence comes from Phycomyces nitens, assembly GCA_022702545.1. Lineage (NCBI taxonomy): Eukaryota > Fungi > Mucoromycota > Mucoromycetes > Mucorales > Phycomycetaceae > Phycomyces > Phycomyces nitens. The sequence continues at coordinate 3,473,203 of JAHRBC010000001.1, forward strand.
TCGAAAGAGTGTACATGGTACACATTAACGTAAAACCTGGAATTTGACATAGAGCGCGTACTCAAAAGAAAATCGTTTTCTGCAATTAGCTGGCCATTAAAAGCCCCGCAAGATTGGTTGTCTAGTTGTGGGACTGAGCTGTGAAATGAATACAGAATTGTTGTTGTTTTTATTATTTTTATTAGGTAGGTTGATTTTCAATGTATTTAAAAACAATAATCTCACTCGGATGTTCATCGACTCTACCGACATTGCTTTTTCTCTTTGATTCTATTTTAAAAATAGTATAAGCTTATACCTAAAACATAACGAAGTTTGGACCTCTCAGTAACACCAAGATCCACTGAGCATTCTACAAGTATCAATTACTTGCTGTTGCCCTGATAAAATTTGTTATATTTATGCATTTTCAATTCATCTCAAGAAGTGTATCATGCACTGCATTGCATTGCACCGGTTAATACTGATATTAATATTAAAACAATCATCTTTAATCATCCTCGAGGCGATTCCGAGTGCTCCGTTTAGGGTAGGGTGAAATATATAGATTTCCCAAAATATCATCCAATTTTTAAGAAAAGAAAAACAAAAATTCAGTTTTTATTTGAGAATCATGTGCGACACATCAGCCAAAGCGTACAAATGGAGTCAATAGTCCGTATAGTGAGTGATTATTTTTGTTAATTTAAAGGCGTCAATGTAAATTCTCCTGCCATTGTATCACTTGCGCGTTATATTGATCGAAAACTTGCAAATTAAATAAACACGATATTGAAATTGTTTTAAAAAAGGAATTGGCTGGTAGTTCTATTCTACAACTGTGGATAGTCCATCGACGTAATTCTGCAAACTCAAATCATGGCATGGAAGAACTTTGGTCATAAAAGAATGGATCCAGTCCGTTGCTTTAAAATCTGATTTAATTTTAAATGGCCGTGTAACAGTTACCACTATACTTGTTAAAAAAAGTAAGAGGCTGTGTTTTAACAATAATTTGGATATTGAAATCTAGATCTCTTGTTGGGATACAAGAATTACAGTGTAGTTTTGCTTTATTAGACCTAGTCAGTTGTACACACTTTAATACACACACAAATACCCAACTACAAATCCACTAGTATTAATTGCCATTATTATTATATGATTATCAAGGAATCTAATTCATACTATATTTTGAATTCAAGTATTCCAAATCCCATATAGAAATAGGTATATCCGGAAAGGCAAGTCATTACAACGTCAATTTGACAACATTGCTGTTTATTATAAACTCTTTTTTATTCTCTTGTTGTTGCTTTTACTATTATTTATCGACTCATGATAATCTCATTGGTTTGTAAGCTTAATAATATTTTTTTAAAAAAAGTTTATGATGATTAACGAGAATGAATCATCGTCAATTCAACTGATAAGTTCACTTTAGCCTATTTTTCTTTTCTATAATTTTTTTTAGTATTTTATCCAAATAGAATCTTTTAAAGGGGATGTGCATTTGAACATAGAAGATGTACTTGTGATAGGCATCATATTACATACTTTTCCATTGATCATTTCTATAAAGATCTTTACATTGACCTCATTCCCTTACCATTGAGACAGGATGTATCTATTAGTGATATTATTTGAAAAGCATGATTACCATTATTTATCGACTCTTGGCTATTTCTGTGGCAAAGGAACCTTATGCAATCTTATAGCATAGCTCTTGTCCCAATGCAATATTACATGCCTCTAATGGAGAGTTGATCTTTCAATGAAACCTGTCCCTGCGTTAGTTTAGATTCTATGTATCTAGAAATCTTGGTTTTTTCCTTTTCCTTTTCCTTTTTTCTGTACAAAGGCTGGTTGACTGTCGTATGGAATCATAATTTCCCATCAGTAATTAGACTCTTCAGTAACAGATCTTTACAGCAAACCTAAAGCCATTACAAATATATTATTTCCTTAGTTTACGAATTATTTTATTCAAAGTTAATCAAGCAATGCATGCCGACGCAATTCTTTGTGCTCAGTACATATCAGTCTCTTTTATTATTCAATCACAAAACAGCCAGTATTAATTTCATCTAATAATGAAATACGAACAGATATAAGCATCCTGATTGGCAATATATTGTTTGTATATTACTACCATTATAACTATTATGGTTTATAGAGTCCCTTGCATCAAACTTTTATTCTCGTAGAATATCATTCTCAAAGCGATCAATCAGGAGAATTTTGATCTACAATAACCGTAATACATTGAAAATTTTGATCCTTTTTAGATAGTCTCTAGTGATCTTTGTATATATATTTTTTAAAAAAAGAGAGATTTACAATGAATAATAAAAGGAGTCTATAACTGTGCTTTATACAAAGGCTGGTGAATGTGGTATGATGAGACTATACAATTACATGACCACAAGGAACAATAATAATAATAAAAACCACCTTTTTGATATTTATTAGCATTTTATAAAAATATGCATCTTGGAACATTAGCAAATCATCAAGTACTCAAATATCGGTAATAAAACCACTTGGATATTGTATCCCAGTATTAACAAATAAATAAAATAGATGATTAATCTCAAGCTTATTCCTGTAAGAATCCAGGTTTATCAAATGCCAACAGTTAAACTCTAATTAAAATTGTCTGGAAAGAGTTCCCTCTTTTGGACTGTCAGATATCATATCACTGTAATAGTTATCATGTATTTAAAGTGCCTAGAAATCGTTTATCAACCAATAAAATGACGCACATAACTTGTATTTCAATGTCAATTCGAAATATATAAAAAGTAGTTGTGCCTGAAATATATATTACAAATTGAAAGTGTGAGTGTCGAGATTGTCTCTGTGAATTTTAAAAAAGAAAATATACGGTGGTTATACTTGATGAAATTGCCATGGAATCTAGTCTTTTGGTAAAAAAAGTTGGTAGACAAACTTTCAAGTCTAATAATGAGAAAGTCTTGTGGTATTTGGAATTCTATAACAATAGATGCGGATACCCCTTTTTTGGAATATGGACAAAGGGCTGATCAACTCGAATCTGAGGCTTATCTTTGTAATCAATCAAACAAATCACTTTCTCAAGAAAGGCTTCTTTTTTTTTCTGAATTGAAAGCAAGACTTTTTTATAGTTTAATGGCCGAAAGGGGCTTCCAAATAAGGCAAGCATATTTTGAACTTTATAGGTTACAACTTTAAAAAATATTAAAATATTGGCATTTTTTTGTATACAGTTAATATTTGTATTACTAGCGCCCTTTTAATAAAATACATATGTATATTTTGCGCTTGCCGTCATTTCATAATCTTAAAACATGATGTGCTTTTTGTGAAAGCATAATTTTACACAGAGATATATAAATAAAATACCAATACACAAAACTAGATACCTTACTTCTCTTTCTCCAACACAATGCCACCTCTGCTGCAATCCAACTGGGATTCTGTCCAGACTAGAGCCTGGGCATCTTCGACTGTCGATAGTTTCCTATGTGACCCTCAACCCATCAGCTTCGAGCCAGCCCACCAAAATAAAAAGACCAACGCCGGCCGTCGGTCAATGTCAATAATCGAACAAAGTCTCCTCAGACCAACTCGGTCTCTTGAAGGCACTCGCTCAAAACCACGACCTCTTACTGCAAATAGCCATTTTGGAATCAGCCAAGATTGCCAAACAGCCACACCAACCTCTTCCCATAAACTCAAGCGTGGCTGGACCTTTGACCAACTAGTCCTCCACTTTTTCACACCCACACACTCCCTCCGACGGAAAGTAGTACAGAAACAACAACAAGGCATTATACTGTGGCAAGACACTTTTCACGAATCTCTCCGGCTGCCAATCTCAAAGGTAACCACGCCACAGTCAGCCCAACAGCCACGGTCAGTCCAGCTGAAAAAATTCATTCTCGATGAATTATTGACGACCGAAACAACATACCTCCAACACCTTCGGATGGCCAAGATGGTAAAGCAGTAAACAGTAGTCTTGGCATACTTACCAACACATTTACTCTAGCTCTACATGGACCCTCTTTTGAAAGCAGCCCAGGCCACCCCCCCTCTACTCAATCTGCGCCTAGTAGAGTCAATTTTTGCATTTCTGCCTCAGTTGATTGTGCTGTCGACAAACCTGGTCGATTGGCTGACTAGATGCATCTGTTCATCGGATAAGGGCGTAGGTCAAGTGTTCTGTGAGATGGAAGGGCGGCTGGAGATCTACATTGGCTATGCTGCCAATTATGCAACGTGCCAAAGATCACTGGCCAAGGCAGACCGAAGTAGTGCTTACCGCCAAGTAATCGAGGTAAGACACACAAATCTAGCATCCTTGAAAAAGGGGCCAGAAATTGTGCCATTCTAGTAAAGCTGGGTCGTGCTGAACTTTATATTCTAGGATTCACGGCATAAAAAAGAATCGCACCGAATGGAGCTTTCGGATTATTTGATTGCGCCCATCCAACGTATCACTCGATATTGTCTATTATTCAAAGGTATTTCCGTTTAAAACATTTTTATATTTGTACAATATTAACCATATCAAAATTCTAGACCTTCAAAAGCATACCCCATCAACCGACCAAGACTACCCTAGCCTTGACCGTTCATTAAAATGTCTTACTGCCCTTGCACTGGCAATGAACAATATCCAATAATTGGACCCATCAAGCAAATAATCCTCATATGTATCATATTCTTCATATTCTTCATCAATCAATAAAATTCTATATTTTTGTATATTTTAATTATGTATAAATTATTGACCCAAAACCAACTCTTGGACTGCATGTTTCAAGGGTTATTGTTTGTGTATAATATAAAATTAAAATATAATATAATATTATAGAATAAAATGAATTACAATAAACTCATCACGTGAAAGATATTCTACATTTTGGACCGTTTGATACATGTGCCATTTGATGCACTCCTAACCATTAGAATATTGCTCTTTTACTTCTTTGGCATCTTGAACAAACTAGGGTTCGTAGAATAATTTTTGTTTTGGTACAATTTTCAAGTGAAAATAAATCATCGTAATAATATATACACTACCAATCATCTTATTTTATTTTATAGTATATTTCCCAACTCCCATGCACCCAATTAAGCCCATCTCGTTTTTCAGTTTTTTTTATTTTTTTTGGTTGGCACGGTGGATTGACTCGGTGGAAAAATATTGCCTCTTTTAGACGTTCATCTTCCGCTTAATCTGGAGCCCAGAAATAATAAAACCAATAGACTTGCCAACCCTCTTCTCTTGTTCTTCCATCTTTTCTTTATCTACAGCCATGCTTCGTTCTCTCTTGGCCCAGCGCACTTCAGTTGCCCGCATTTCCCGTTCTGCCCTCCAGACTGTAAGTGGGGCCGAGATTGTTTAAAGATTTTAAGAAAAAAATATCTAATCTTTATACTTGTTGACAGCGCGCCTATGCTTTCCCTGCAGGCCAGAGAGAGGTAAGATATTAAAGAAAGGACATATCAAGAAGACATAATTTAATCACACCACACAGTTCCTCAACGAGCGTCTCTCCCAAAACGACCCCGAGATGTTTGATATTATCGAAAAGGAAAAGAAGAGACAGCGTGAGAGCGTTGTCTTGATCCCATCAGAGGTATGACGCCAAACTACCTTGTTTTTTGATAGATTATCCTAACCCTCCCAAAGAACTTTACCTCTAGAGCTGTCATGGATGCTCTTGGCAGTGTGATGCAGAACAAGTACTCTGAAGGCTATCCCAATGCCAGGTAAGACAAGACAGACAGATAGATAGCATTAGGGTTTCCTAAACATGTTTAAATTACCTAGATACTATGGTGGAAATGAGTTTATCGACATGTCTGAACTTCTCTGCCAAAAGAGAGCCCTGGAGGCCTTTAATCTCTCTACTGAAGAGTGGGGTGTTAATGTCCAGGCCTTGTCTGGTGCACCCGCAAACCTGTATGTCTATGGTGCCATCATGAAGCCCCACGACCGTCTCATGGGTCTTGATCTTCCCCACGGTGGACAGTAAGTATTGTGATTAACAATTAACATGTCTAACCCCCCTTTTTTTTCCACAGTTTGTCTCACGGCTATCAAACCCCCACCAAGAAGATCTCTGCTGTGTCTACATACTTTGAGACCCTGCCTTATCGTCTGGATGAGTCAACTGGTCGCATTGACTATGATGCGTTGGAAGCAAATGCTCTCTTGTATCGTCCCAAGGTCATTGTGGCCGGTGCCAGTGCATACTCCCGCAATATCGATTACGCCCGCATGAAACAGGTCAGAAAAGAAATCATAGATCCAGTGGCGCTTCAAAGACCAGATTGACTAAGATCCGGGGTAAATAATATAATTAGATTGCCGACAAGGCTGGTGCTTACCTGATGGCCGACATGGCCCATATCTCTGGTGAGTTGGCAGAATATACAGCAAGTATTTTGGGGGGTAGAACTAATGAGTATCGATAGGTATGGTTGCTGCCGACCTCTTGCCTTCTCCATTCAAGTATGCCGACATTGTCACCACCACCACCCACAAATCTCTCCGTGGTCCCCGTGGATCAATGATCTTCTTCCGCAAGGGTCTTCGTAGTGTGGATAAGAAGGGAAAGGGTAAGAAGACAGATAAATTAATGCTGGTTACTAACCTGTGAATAAAGAAACCTTTTATGACCTCGAGAACCCCATCAACCAGTCTGTCTTCCCTGGTCATCAGGGTGGACCTCACAACCACACCATCTCTGCTCTGTCTGTTGCCTTGAAGCAAGTCAAGTCTCCCTTGTACAAGGAATACCAGCAGCAGGTTCTCGTCAACAACCAGGCATTTGCCACCGCATTCTTGGATCTTGGCTATGACCTTGTGTCTGGTGGAACCGACAACCATCTTTTGCTCGTCAACCTAAAGGCCAAGGGTATCGATGGTGCCCGTGTGGAACGTATTCTCGAGTTGGTCAACATTGCTGCCAACAAGAACACGGTCCCTGGTGACAAGAGTGCCTTGATTCCCGGTGGTCTCCGTGTTGGTACTCCAGCCATGACCAGCCGTGGATTTAAGCCCGAAGATTTTGGAAAGGTCGTTTCTTTTATTGACCGTGCAGTAAACATTGCTCTTGCTGAGAAGGCCAAGGTAAAGGGTACCAAGCTTGCCAACTTTAAGGAGCACATTGGCGATGGTTCTCAGCTCAAGGAGGTCCAGGACTTGAAGAGTGAGGTTGCTGAATTCAGCCGTGGCTTCCCTACCGTTGGTTTCTACGAGAACGAGATGAAGTACGAGTAAAGACTACATATTTACATAATTTTATACATACATTTTCCCTATACAAAATATCAAACATTCCCCCCACCACACAACTTCAATACACCAGATATATATATACATATATACAGTTTTATATATCTATATAATAGACAAATAAAATATAAAATATAAAAAAAAGGTCTTTTCTTTAGCGTGTCGTTTATTGATTAACAAAAAAGTCTTGAGCTATCATTAATCCAATTAAAATATAAAGCATCGGCCCTTTTTTTCTCTTTTAATCAATGTCTCGGACCCTCACCTGTATGTTTCAATCCACACCAAATCAATTCTCCAGATCTCGGAAAGTCTTTTAAAAAGACATTTCTTGGCTTTTATTGCCCTCTTCTTCTTATCCTCAACATATTTAGCAACATGGCTGTCCGAGACACAAATGTTGATCTCAGCAACCCTCATGATTCGGATCAAGAGGCATCCAGGTCCCGTATAATAATGATCAGTATCGATGAACGTTCTGATTATGTGGTCAATTGGGCTCTGGAGAATTTTATTCGGCCAGAAACTGACATGGTAAGAGCAGTGTTATTTATCTTACTGATCACGATTACTTATATCATCTCAAAAAAACAAATAAAGGTTATCTTGGTCCATGTCCGTCACTTGGACGTTCCTGTGGCTCCTTACATTAACCCAACAGGCTATATAGAAGATAATGACGAGGTTGGCCGAGAAGAGAGCCACCGTTTGCTTCGAACCCATGCCAAGGAGCTCAAGAAGAGAAATGTAGGTCTATGAAGCGTCAACAATGGTATTAAGTCAAATATATTAGATCCTTTGTCGTGCAATTTCGATAATTGGTGAGCCCAAGGCCGAGATTATTCGTAAATCTCGTGAAGTTCAGGCTGATGTCTTGATTATGGGCTCACGCAAATTGGGAACCATCAAACGGTAAATACAAAACCCTAGAGTGCTGAAGCCTATTTTCTAACCCTCTTTTTAATATATATCAGTACTTTGCTTGGAAGTGTCAGTGACCACTGTGTCCACCACTGTGATTGTTCGGTTATCATTGCTAGTCCAAAAGATGCCGAGAATACAGTAAAGAGACACCATTCTTTCTTTTCAAAATAACGGATATTATACTCTCTCTATAAATATATATATATTTTTAAATTTGAATATTAAAATCCAAACAAGTCCAGTCTGTGTTTATTCTTTTGAGGCTTCTGGCAGCTTGCATGTCTCACAGGGCTTGTCGGATTCTTTCTTTTGTCTTTATTAAAAATAACAATAACGCCATTAATAAAAATAAAAAGGAAATCTACAATCTCATTCTGCTTACTTTTCACGGCACTTGCGCTGAAAGTCATCCCATTCTTTACGGCACTTTGTTTGGTCATTATTGTTGGCCAGCAAGCATTGTTGCAATGGACTGGAATCGCAAGACTCTTTTTTGGCTGGCATTAGTTTGACAGAAGAAAGGAAGACTAATGGAATACTAAACAGTCACCCGAGATTGAAAACGACAGACCATTCATATCCTATTTGCACTCCCCAACCCATAAATAGTCATATAATCCACCTTTTACAACAAATTAAGTTGTACATATTTAAAAGTAATAATAGATAATAATAATACTATGGTTTGGAGATTATATTCAAAAAAGTGTCAGGATCCCGGGGATTTTCATTAGATTGATTCACTGGTACAAAGAGGTTTGGACTATCTTGTTGTCTTGGAAACAAAACAAAAAAAGGTGAATTTTTGTAGGGTTTTATTCAATAGTGTTTTTACTTATTTATTTATTTATTTATTTGTATGTATGTTAAAGAGGAGGAATCTTGAGATCTTCGGCAGGAATAGGCTCAAAGCAGTTGACATCAATGCCACGCTCCAACAGCTCCTGTTCACAGTGAGGAGGTACAAGACGTCTGATAAGATCAGGTCGGATTGAAAGTTCTTTTTAAAAAAACAAGCTTAGTGTCTAGAATACAGACTTGGGATTATTATACGACTTACCGTGCTTGGAGAAATCAAGAACTGGAGGAAGAGGTCCTCCATTCTCAAGGCGGGTTGTGGGATCACGAATGGGATCAAAGAACGGGTGGCAGAGGGCCTCAATAGCGCTTATTCGTCTCTGGGGGTGGTACTGCAACATTCTAGACAATAGATCTACTGCCTCGACTGTTGCACTCGAAAAGATCTATTATCTGTTAATTATTTCTGAACGTTCTTTTGTACTATAGAAACCATACCTTTTGAAGAGGATGAGGCTTGATCTGAGGGAACTTGTGCTCGACATAGCTTGCGTTCATGGCCGCAATCTCCTGTTTTGAAGGTGTACCGAGAATTTTGATGATTTCCACCAACTGATCAATCCCACTATCTCCTGGAAAGAAAGGCTGTCCAAGAATCAATTCGGCCATTACACATCCAGTAGACCAAACGTCGATTGTGAGGGTGTAGTTTGTTGCTCCAAAGATAAGTTCGGGGGCACGGTAATATCTCGAGCAGATGTAAGACACATTTGGTTCACCTGGGACCAGTATCTTTGCACTAAAAGACAAGAGAGAATAATAAATAAACTATTGATTTCGGATCCTGGCCAGGAATCAATCTATCGTTATCTTATTAGTTGGATGGAGTATATTCTTACCTTCCAAAATCACACATCTTGCATACTGCACTATCGACATTCAGCAACACATTCTGAGGCTTAATATCACGATGGCAGATGCCAAGGGAGTGAATGTAAGCCAATGATCGAATGACTTGGTACATGTAAATCTGAACTCGGAACATTGGCATGGGCTGCTTCATCTTTGCATAATGCCGAGTAGCGCGGTAAAGGGTGTCTGGCACATACTCCATCACCAGATTGAGGTAGACTTCATCCTCCTGTGAGTTGGTATTATTGATTAATGTCTATATCATTTCGTCAATCCTTCATCTCAACTTGCCTTGTTCTCCACTTGGTTGTAAAAGTAAGATTTAAGACGACAAACGTTGGGATGATCAACTAGACGCATAATCTGTAGCTCACGGTTCTGTAATGACGATTGTTTAATATAGACCATCCCCTTGTTGTAGAGACCGGGTACCTTGATTATTTTACCTTGAAGCGTCTGTCCTGAAGGACTTTTTTGATTGCAGCATCTTCATCTGTGTCTGTGAGACGGGTCTGATAGACAACACCGAAAGAGCCATTGCCGGTAATCTTCTTGTTTACATAGTTTAGCTTGATTTGCTTGCCACTTTTTGCATCTTTAGCTACGACATGAACTATTTTAGTTGTATCGCTGGCTGTTTTGTATATCAAATGGTTTAGAATAGGAGATATTAGCCAATAAGCACAAGACGGATGGTTGTGAAAGCGAGACAAAGGGTAGTTTGGAAAGGCTTTTTTCTATCATGAACCATCGTTCTTCTACTTGCCAGACATGTTTCAAAAAAGGGAATCCAAATCCAATCCACAACCGCAAAAAAATATTAAAAAAAAAAGCCAAAAAAAGCTCGGTCCTTTTCTCCACATCACTTTGGGGAGTTACTGTTATGACGTTCTGTGACTTTCGATATGGAACCACCTTGGACACCCTCTCTCTCTTTGACCAGCACTTTGACCCCCTTCATACCCCTTGTCTTTTCATCTACAGATATATTCAGAAAACACTGCAACTCATACTAGACAGAGAGAGAAAAAGACAATTCTTTTTGACATTTGGATAAGAGTGAAATGGCTAATAAACGCGTGTTTTTTCTATTCCAAAACCACAAAGTCCAGTTTGTATATAATTATTGATATATTTAATAAGACCTGCTTAAAAGCTCGAGTACTTCTTTAGCATGCCAAGGGTAAAATGTCCTTAGACGCGTTGTCGGAGGTATTCCATGATCGCTTTGGTGCCCTTTTCAAGCACGGCCTGTCGCGGAACACGAAATCTACAAGAAAACCCAAGGCAGTTCCAAAGAGGTCCAAAGATTAGAAACAGCGCCAGAACCAATGGCACGCTTATATTCTTATAAATCTATTGCACGCACCTGTTTCCATAGACTGTCAACTCGGTTATTGTGTTGATAAGACCAATCTCTGGGGGAAGCAAGCCAATGTCATTGTTGCCCAGATCCAAGACCGTCAGTCGCCCAAAGCTTTTTGCAGAGATCTGGTCAAGCCGATTTCCGTTTAGAAGCAATGTCTTTAATTGGGGTACAGCCGATGCCAGGGTCTCTGGCAGGGTGGTGAGACGGTTGTTATTGATATTGAGTTCCTCGAGGCTTGGAAAAGAGACATGGTCTCCGGTAATCAGGTTGGAAATTGCATTATTGGAAAGGTTCAAGGTCTTGAGGCATGGCATGACAATCTGGTCAGGGAGACTGAGGGAGAATTCTGAAAACTCATTGTATTGCAAATGAAGGTTGACCAGGCTCGTAAAGCCAGCGAGACCCACCGGGAAGCTGGAAAGCAAATTGTGATCTGTACAGAAAAACCATGCGTTTTTTGAACAGGATAGATTAGCTTCCAGGCAATCTTTTTGATGATCCATGACTCACGAAGCTGGATGTTGACTGGCTCAAAGTCCACTTGGCTCAAAAAAGCCTCTGGAAAAGTATCCAGTTTTTGGTTGGCCAGGTCCAGGGTCTTTGCATTCACTGACTTTTGAGATTGTGGTGGGAGAACAGGTCCCTTGATTCTCTCTACCGGACCATCATGCTTTGCTATGGCATGATCTTCTTCTACCTCTTCAATATCACCACTCTCTGCTGCAAGCTGACTGCGCAGGAGCTCAATAAGTTCAGTAGCAGAGGTTCCCTTTGGAACAGAGCGCATCGGGTTACCCTCCCAAGTAAGGATCTGGAGGTCTACAAGACTACCGATCCTACAGGGCAGGCTCATAAACCGATTGGACCCCAAATCTAGGCGTCTAAGGCTCTGGATCTCAAATACGGCCGGGGGCAGATCGTCCAGGTCATTCCAAGACAGGTCTAGGGCTTGTAACTGGGGTGCACAAGTCAACATCCGTAAATCCGCATTTCCTAGTGTGTTGTGGGACAAGAGTATCTCGACAAGTTTGGGAAGCTCAAGACTTGATTCCGAGAGCTCTTTAAGCTGGTTATGCCGAGCGTCCACCCGTGTAAGACTAGGCAATGGGTAATCTACAGTAGAATCCAGTTAAGCCAAACTGACCAACACATCTAAATAATTACAAACCAGAAAATAAGATTGTCAGGCGATTTTGACTGACAAGCAACTCTTCTAGTCTCTGCCATGCTTCCATAGGTGGAAGTTCTGTGAGCTGGTTGTCATTGACATGCAATTTACGCAGCTGAGAGAGCTGACCGAGCGACTCTGGGAGACTCCTGAGCTTATTGTTGCCTAGCAGCAATATCTCTAGTCGTCCTAAACTGTCCATTGCGGGAAGCTCTGTAAGCTGGTTATGAGACATGTCCAATTCACGCAACTGGGGCATATCCAGCAATACATTTGGCATGTATTCCAGGTTATTGTGTGGCATCTGAACATGAGTCAAGTTTCTCAACTGGCTAAGGCTATGGGGAAGATCCTGGAGTTGATTGTTGCGCAGCTATATTATCGATTGATTTTATATATTAATCCCTGCTTTTGAATCCCCATCTTCACATCAGCCAGCCAACTTACATCCAAGAGGGTCAGGGCACCAAACTCTTCTCCCACACGCTCATCCAATACCACCAGCTGATTGTCCGAAGCCATAAACTTTGTGAGTTCTACAGAGTCATACCAAGCATCTGCTGAAGAAGTAAAATCGACAACGATCTTGTTGGGATCAACATGGTACATTGTCAAAACTTCTTCGGGAATCCTCTCCAAACCACGATTGGAGATTATTAGCTTTCCACTCCGTTTAGCTTGAGAGATTGCGGTTTGAATTTTTGTATTGACTCTGGTTGGATCCATTCCAAATGCTTCTTCTCGTCTTGCATCAGCCCCAGAAGTGTAACGCTGAGTTCCTGACATTACTCGTTTTGGTCTCTCCTTCTCCTTCTCCACTGGCTTGATTGCGGCCACACGGGCTCTCTGTTGGGCCAAAAAGGATCTCAATCCTTCGGATGAACCTGGTGGTCCATCCTTTACAATCTTTGTACGTGGTTTAGGCGTATCGGGAATCGTGTTTTGGATCACTTCAACTGGTGTTTCTCGTATAGGAGCTGTCTTTTTAGGCTCGGCCGACACGCCTGACTTTTTGGCAGCATCTTGGGCTGTTCTGAGCAGAGATGCCCGGGTGGGTCTTGGTTGAATTGTGGGTCGTCTTGAACTAGACATTTCGAAATGGGATTAAGAAAAGGAAAAGTGACGCAGTCTAAATAAGACAACACAAAAAGGAGGTCTTCAATTTATCCAATTTTATCAGTGTCCTACGTCTCGTAACTTTCTCCTTTCACATCCAAGCACCTGTATATGGTTTTAGAAAGTAGAATACCATTGTTTTGTTTTCAGTAAAGTATAATTTATTCTAGAGCCAAATAAGCTTTACACTTATATCAACGTAGTTTTGCAAATGTCCGTTTGAGGTGGTGCTTCAGAAACAATAAAGGCGAGATACCTCGACAATTATCATGACAAAAGAGTCTATTTTTTAAAAAAAATACATGGCATAGTCTAAATTGTAAATACCTTTTTTTTTATGTGCGTATAGAAGAGTAGACCAGTTTTCCCTTGAAACTATAAATGGCCTACATCAAGTATAGTTCTTTATGGATAATCCAGTAAGACGGAAAATATTCCATGAAAGAATATCCAAGAAACTGATAAATGTATATGTATAAAAGAGGCTCTCTTAATTATCATACACCTTTTTATAAACTCTTTATACTACTGCCCAAAAGTTTTGTATATTCGCCCAGTATTATTAATTCTTCTTACAAACCTATCTTTAAATCAGTTGGCTTTCTTTACGATTTTCCTCTTGACTGTGGACTCTGAATACTTTTTTTGGGTGTTACAGAGACCTTGATTGGGGCCATGACTATATACACTCATGTGAGAAAGAAAGCCTCTATTATGCCTTGTCATTTCCGTGGGATACGGGGTAAAAGCGCTTGGCAATGCGGATACGTATCTGCCTTGAATTACAGTATCTGAATCGCCAAGTATTATAGGAAAAAGGATCGATAACGAAGAACAATCCCTTTCATACTCCATCCAACTGTAGGAATATTATTTATCTATTTATTTGTCTTGTTGGTTTTACGTCTTAATCATTAAACAGCACCATTGACATTCATGCAGAAACACGGGGGGGTTTTTTTTGGTAAGATGATATTCTGTTATTGGAAGACATGTCAATTTACTCGCTCCATGGTCTACAGAACCCTGGTTTCTTGTGCTTCTTGATCAGCTTATCCTTATGTCCTATAGTGAAAGATTGAGAATATAATTGATTTACATATATTCTTTTAACTTTCATGAAATAGACCATTATGAGGCCTAATATTAATTTACTCTATTCAATGACTCTTGGGAATCCACTGTTGTTTAGGTAATAAAGAAATTAAAAATCAAACCGTTTTATTTTATTCCGAGTAGAAAGTTTCAAAACTAGTAGCGATCCGTAAATACCTGTCTATAAAATACACGCACTTGATCAAAAGAATGAGCTTTGGGCGGTATTTGAATAGCTTACTGCAAGAGTTAGTATGAGAAAAATGACCTGAAACAAGTATAGCAGTAGAATTAATAACCAATATGTATTCTTTGCTGCATTTTTATAACTTATTAAAGGTTTTTTTATTGCTTAATATGCCTGAATATTTAATATATACGCCATGACCCACTTCAATTATTCTTTTTAAAAAAAATATACACTTTAATCTTACTGGCAAGACTCGTTCGTTTGTTAATTAATGAGCCAAGGTTGATAAGTCTAAAGTCTTTTGAGCCCTATCTGTGTACCAACAACCAATAAAGAGTTCATTACTTGGATGCTAACATTAGTTTTAGTTAAGATATATTAAAGTAGCTATAATACTATATTTCCTTGATTCGGCTAATACGCATAATAGTATCCTAAATTACTTTAATAGCTACATAATATATAATTGTCATTAGATCTGAACAAGTATATGTTCTACAAGATATCTAGTACTTCTTTAGACTCTAATAAATTAATATAAAGAGTTATTATAAATGTGCTTTTATATATGAAAAAATATGAGATTATCAAAAAAAAAAGATATTTGAAGTATGTCTTTTAGATTACATTCAAGATACCTTTACAGCTACATGAATTGACTGATTTTACACTGAATTTCAAAGGAAAAAACGTTAATATAAGAACTGTTTACTCTTCCAAAAAGTTTGTAATCATACTTTCCCATCTTTTATTGCGATAGATGGCTTTAAAAAAACTTTTGATACCCTTGGTTTGTCTATGAAAGCAAATACAGTCAAGATACTCAATATTGTAAATCATAAGCATGGCCAAATGTTGACCAAAAAGTATTCTCCAATACATAAATATCCACAAAATTAGTTGTGCTGTGTGTTTTGTGCAAGCATCCAAGAATAAGTACCGTTAGTATACAGTGGGCTTTTGTCTGCACTAATTACAATAATTCATACTTTTTAATAATATGACTATATATTACTTTATATTTTTTGAGTTATAAAAAGAGTTTTAAAGACACATTAAACAAGTAAATAGTGAAACTCTTTACGACTTGATATTTAGCAAAAAAATATAATACATGTAAATTATTTGGGATATTGAAGGGTCCGGTAATTGAAAAATTCAGGAACACTTTTGCGAGATATCCATATGAATATAACATATAGTCTGCTTTAATCAGTGTATACTAAAATGTCAGGGGCATTGATAATGACGTATATAAAATTAAGATCAACTTTTTACATGTCTGCAATGCATTATTTGATCAATTAAAGACAAACTAATTAAAGTGTACCAAAATCAATAAAAAAATATACTGAATATAGCCAAGAGTGACTATATATGAAATTGAATCAAGTTAAAGAAAATGTCCATAAACAACTGTAGCTTTTATATTTCATTACAAGTATATGAAATGGTATGTGTAAACACCATAGTCTTGCATTGATACATTAATAATTTATTATATATCAAAAATTAAAGCTAGCTATAACGATATAAAAGATTACTTAATTATTCATAGTTTATTTAAAAAAACTAACTATATCTCACTACTGAGTATTCTTCTTGATTTTGTTAAGTAAATAACAAAAATTCTACCATATAAATAGAAATAAATGTAATAAAAATTTACTTTTTTGTGTACTATTAAAGCTATACATGATAGATATTTGGTTAGGAATTATCTCAATGACTGTCAAAATATATACCAATTGTTTACTATACTATATGTATTTATTGTTTTTTATTCCAATTAGAAAACTTTGGATTATTAAAGTTAACAATTAGTTTTGCGTTAAATATACGCATCAACTTTCTATATAAATATTTATATAAAGCTTCTAGTCATTTTTTAAGGAATCTTATACATATCAAAATTAAATAATGTCTAATTTATTAAAATATTACTGTTCTACTTTTATGCTTTTATGTATGCTTTTTGAGCACGACATAAGTTTATAGTACCAATGGCTCGTATTATCAGCCGATAAAATTATCCTAGCAACGTTTCAATTGTTTGGGGAATAAATTTATTTAATTATGTCTAATAACATAACAAATCTCATGATTTATTGCCAATAGTTTAACTAATCAATCAAGACTATAAAGATCTATACTTGTAATTGCATATATTTTATTATACTCTTATGAAAAGCCAATAGCTTTAAAATTTAATACCCTATATATCGCCGTATATGCCATACGATAAATGTACGCTCGATAATAATCGTATGAAGCAAGATAATTCCGAGGCAAGACACTCTATATGAGTATACAATACTTTGTTTTAGTCTCTTCACAGTCACCAAAATATCCTTTATAAACAATCAACAGTTTTTCTTATTCCTCTTTATTCCTCTTTCTGCCAACAAAAATCTAATCATGTTCGCCCAAAGCTTTTCTGCAAAATCAACTGCTACAATTTCCACAAGACCTACTATACCATGCAAAAGATCAAGATCAGATTCTTTGATAGGTAAGATAAATATAATAACCTCAGAAGAAATAACTTGAATTTCTTTTTAAAAATAATCTCAGAATCGACCAGTCTTCCAATTCTTGCTACATCTGACTCGTACATGGATTACGAGTATGATAATCTCTCTGAAAAAGACGAAGATGATGATATTGAGATCCTTTTGGACCCTTCTGATCTTGATCAAGAAAATCAATTTATTTTCGAAATTTGTAATATTTCAACCATATAATATCATTACATTAATGTACAACATTAATTGACAATACTACTATTTTTTAACAATTATTTCAATTAATCGTGTGTTTATACTATCAATAAATGTAATAGTTATTCTATAAATCATTCTTTTTAGCCATTTTTACCAAGCACTATTAGCTATTTTATGCTCTTATATCTCGCTGGTAAAGTAAATACTCTATCTTTTGTATTAGATACAAAAATATCCAAGATGACTGCCAGCTGTAAGATGAATAAGCAGATTTTAAAATACAATATTGATTATTATGCAAACATGACTAAAATTTGAAATATCATATATTATCTTAATCCCCTATTCTGTTAATATCTACAATAT
Organism: Phycomyces nitens; assembly: GCA_022702545.1. NCBI lineage: Eukaryota > Fungi > Mucoromycota > Mucoromycetes > Mucorales > Phycomycetaceae > Phycomyces > Phycomyces nitens. The sequence continues at coordinate 3,491,140 of JAHRBC010000001.1, forward strand.
TAGAGAGTTTTTGTTCTGTAAAAATTCACTCTTTTGTCATAATCGCTTTTCTACAATTATATCAATCATAGATTTCATCTTGTAATTAAATAAATAACAGTCTCTTTATGCTAATATCTCTAGATATTTAAAAAGTAATAAGTACAAAAGAATTCATTTGCAAGCTTTAGCCATATTAACCACAGTTTATGACACTGGAGATGTACTCCTTTAAAAATATACTAGTAGCCATATACAGTATTTCATTGTATTTACATCTCCAAGGCTGCTCTTTTTCTAGTAATATTTCTCTCAATACTTTGCCTCTAAAAACATCTATGTAAGGGCCAAGTCTAAATAGAAATCAATTATGAAAACGTAGATCTTGGAATTATATCCAGTATACCTCGTAAAATGGCCTTTAACTAATATTTTTATCATAAATTCCCAGTGTTGTGCCATTATATGTTCTGATTAAAGTATATAGATTATGCTATTTTATTGGCTATAGTATGAGATTAAAGGTAATAAGACATAGCAAAGTTAATAATAATAATTTTCAATACTGATAGCAGTCAATAAGGCAGCTATTTATTTTGTCTGGCAAAATCTCTCACAGTGATAGAGAGTTACATATTTGGCATGCATGTTATGATGTCATTTCTTGGGGTGTGAGAGTATTTTACAGACCCTTGGGGTTTGATTGTTTTGTTTCTCTCTTTTACGCGTTTTACTACATCTTTCATGTAAGTACCTAATGTAATGAGCACCATCTTGTTAAAGCCAGCTTGATTATGCCTCTTTGGTGCACAAAACTAAACTGAGCTTCTTTTCCACTACTTTTTTTGAATAGGCGACTCATATTCCCAGCCTTTAAAGAAGATGACAAAAAACAAGATGGGGTAATGTCAAGAGCTCATTGGTAATCATCTTGAACAGAATGTTAACTTTTTTTTCTCTAATCACCTATAGACAATACAAAATAATCAACCTGCTGTCATACTCTTGCTCTTGCGTGGAAAAAATCTGCTTCTACCTTTCACATTCACTATTATTATTTTTTGACGCACAAATACACTAACATCTATTTTAACTTCTTTCTATATGCATCATACAGCCAGCCAGTCCTTTAGGTGCCTGTGTGGAATTGTAACAAAGACCCTCAGGTGTCTACTGGGCTCATAATCGGTAAGCATCACTCCAATTGTCATTCCCCAAGCACAATCACAGCTTCTTCTCTTTTTTGCTCTAGATACGAGGTTCAAGCCAACAGGATCGTAGGAGTGGTGTCGAGGATCCTGACTGAGCTCTGGTGGTGTCCCGGTTTCCAGGTTTCGGTTTGGGAGTGGTCGGAGGTAGATGAGTGGGTTTAGATTGGGGGAAATGTGGGAGGCTTTAGATAGGCCCTTCATCGAGTGAGCTAATCCATTCGGTGTCGTATCCTTGGCGTGTCTGGCTAAACGTTGGGTATGTATTTTTTTTTTATTATTTTATTATTTCTCTTTCTTTTTTGTTGCAGCAGATTTTTACACGCAAGAGAAAGATATGAAGCACGCATAGATGACCTGGAACAGCCGCAAAGATTATGTTTATTCGGAATGAATAAAGATACTCTTGAGTACACAGTTAATTCAACTGTTATTGTTATTTAATAAATACATATACTTTATTATCACATTGTTAAGAAATAATATTATTGATGCTTATATATTATTGTTCGTATTACATTTAAATCAAATTCCATATTATGTAATTATATACTATGACTTTAACAGTATAAAGTGTATATCTAGTTTGTGTATAAGTTTTTCAGACGTGTCAACTTGGCAGTGTCATTAGCAAGTAATAGCCAGAATTCAATTGTGAAGCCTGTGTTTTACTTATATATAGTTTATATAGCACATTATTATCAATTAGTAGCTGTTTTCTGTTGTATAATATTGATAGTCGTGGCTTTTAGTTAGCTTGGGATATATATGTATAGTCGATAAATAATTCCGTGAGCTGTAGACTTGGATAGATAATGACTCATTGTGTCCGATATAAATACTGGAAGATCTTTGATAATCGAAAGCAAAACTTTTTATTTAAGAGACCAAATGTCATCTATCAAATTCATTAATAAGCTTTGTAAAATATTCTTGTTCCTTTGGAAATGAACTTTTGTTATCTCTTCCTATTTTAAACATTTTAGTGTCGATATATTAAGACATGATATGGCTCAAAAAAGAACAATTGTTGAAAATAGGAAAGAAGAATTTAGTATTGGCTTTATACTTTGTAAATTTTCTGTTAAGACTATAATTATTGGCATGAGCCTGTATTTTATCAGAAGTTGCAGCAAACGAATAATAGAAAACATTTTTTGCAAAATAGAAATACGAGTTAAATAATAGCTATTGTCGAAAGTGGTAATAGATTTAAAACCGATTATAAAAGTTTTATTATAATTGACCATTAGTTCAATGTTAAATATGCAATTGAATTCTTTATACAAATATCTGACATATAATTTCAAGTCGTCTTATAGGTGACTTTTTGCATTTTAAAATTAAATGACTTTAATTCATTAATATGCGGCTATTATATTTATACACTTGTATATTTTTATATTATTATTGAATGATATTGAGACTGATGGTGCTTAAACGACTCGGATCATTAATTAATCAAATCAGCCCAGCAGCCTTTCCACTGTTTATTAAAGATATTTCTCTAATGATAGATCAAAATACATCATATCCCGTGATTTATTAAAAAGAGCTTAACTGAACAATAAAAATTATCAAGTCATATAATAATAATCGTAAATCTTTTATTATACTCCAATGAAAACACAATGGCTCTATAAACATTCTAATGGCGTATATATTGGCATATATTTCATAAAATAAATGTACGCTTGAGAAGAATTGCATGAAACAGAATAATTCCGAGACAAGACACTCTAGGTAAATATGTGATGCTTTAGCTCAATATATTCACAGTCATCAAAACATCCTATATAAACAGGCAACCATTCTTCTTATTACTCTTTATCTCTCTTTCTGCCAACTACCTACTTGCAATGTTCGGCCAAATCCTCTCTAACAAAAACTCCACTGCAGTCTCTGAAAAATCCGCAATTCCTTGCAAAAAAGAAAAATCTGATTCTTTAATAGGTAAGACATAAAATAATAATTACAAAAAAAAATAACCAATCTCTTAAATAATGTCAGAATTGGCGAGCACTTCTATTCCAGTCACATCTGTCTCGGATATATATTTTGATTACAATTCCCTCTGTCCCAAAGACGAAGACGATGACATTAGAATCATCTTGGACCCTTCCGAGCTTGAGCCTGAAGCTCAGTATCTTTTCGAAATTTGTAAAATTTCTATAGAATAATTCAAATGTGCAAATAAAGATATGTGCTGATAATATCCTTATTTTCTCTTTTATTAATTCAATTAAACAAGTTTTTATACTATCGGACAGTCTATCATATTTGAGATATAATTCTTTAATAAACATACTAGCATTCATATATAATATGTTATTGCCTCTATAAAGCCAAAATTGATCTTTATCTAATAAGATTCTTCCCAGTACTTCCCATCAAAACACCACATATGGCAGAGTCAATTTTAAACAATAAAGAATTATAATATGCAGATCTTGGATTATATTCAAAATACCTTGCAAAATAGCCTTTTGGCTGATAATTTGATCCTAAATTCACAAAGTGCTGCACCATTATATGTTCTGATTAGAGTATATAAGCTATTCCATTCCTTTAAATAAATTATAATAGAAAGAGTAAGGAAGCATAGAAAAGTCAATACCGATAGTTTTCAATACTGATAGCAGTCAATAAGGCAGCTATTTATTTTGTCTGGCAAAATCTCTCACAGTGATAGAGAGTTACATATTTGGCATGCATGTTATGATGTCATTTCTTGGGGTGTGAGAGTATTTTACAGACCCTTGGGGTTTGATTGTTTTGTTTCTCTCTTTTACGCGTTTTACTACATCTCTCATGTAAGTACCTAATGTAATGAGCACCATCTTGTTAAAGCCAGCTTGATTATGTCTCTTTGGTGCACAAAACTAAACTGAGCTTCTTTTCCACTACTTTTTTTGAATAGGCGACTCATATTCCCAGCCTTTAAAGAAGATGACAAAAAACAAGATGGGGTAATGTCAAGAGCTCATTGGTAATCATCTTGAACAGAATGTTAACTTTTCTTTCTCTAATCACCTATAGACAATACAAAATTATCAGCCTGCGGCCATACTCTTTCTCCTGCGTGGAAAAAATCTGCTTCTACCTTTCACATTCACTATTATTTTTTTTGACACACAAATACACTAACATCTATTTTGACTTCTTTCTATGTGCATCATACAGCCAGCCAGTCCTTTAGGTGCCTGTGTGGAATTGTAACAAAGACCCTCAGGTGTCTACTGGGCTCATAATCGGTAAGCATCACTCCAATTGTCATTCCCCAAGCACAATCACAGCTTCTTCTCTTTTTTGCTCTAGATACGAGGTTCAAGCCAACAGGATCGTAGGAGTGGTGTCGAGGATCCTGACTGAGCTCTGGTGGTGTCCCGGTTTCCAGGTTTTGATTTGGGAGTGGTCGGAGGTAGTTTAGTGGGTTTAACTAAGGGGGAATGTGGGAGGCTTTAGATAGGCCCTTCATCGAGTGAGCTGATCCATTCGGTGTCGTATCCTTGGCGTGTCTGGCTGAACGTTGGGTATGTATTTTTTATTTTTTATTACTTCTCCTTTTTTTTTGTTGCAGCAGATTTTTCCACGCAAGAGCAAGATACAGAGCATCAACTGGGATTCACAAGCAGCTATAAATATAGGATGATTAGAATGTAATACATAGTGCACTTACTAGTCATTTTTAATAAATATATCCATATTTTTTTGAAGTTTATTGAAATAACCTATAGCCTAATAATTATTTATTTTACTTGTGTATAAATACATTAGCAAAATAAGTAATTATAGCAATAAATGAGTTTGTCCTGGATATTGGTGAATTAATGGTCATAACATCATGTAATATAGAGATACCTAATACTACTTGGTTTTACACTACTATATTAGATTTTTACTTGTGCATTCTCGACTTTCTTCTAAATATTTATGCTATAGAGAAAAATGTGTACTATAAGCTTTTGTTTATCGTGTTGATTTTTGGCTTTATGAAGCAAGACAAACTCATGCATTATGTACGGTTATAATAAATAGAGGATAGGAAAAACCAAAATACAATAAAAAAAATAATTGGCTATTCAATTATGCTTTTCAGCTATTATATGCAATGTACCCACAAGGTAAATATTAACCTGCTGCTTTTAGATAGGCTTCAAATAAGGTGTGTTTAATTTGTAGAGAGCAATGTATTATGGAAAGATACCTGTTTTTGTTCTTTTCGAGTAAAATAATATTTTAAATCACATGCCATATACTTTTATAATCATTTGGCTAGTAACAAATAAATTATTTGACTCTGTTTCTCTCCTAGAAAACCAATGTTTATCTATGAACCTGTAAATTAGTTAAAGTCCTTAACACTAATATAAAGTTTTATATAATAGTCAAGCAGATTAATATTTACTTATACTTGATATTTCTATTAATATCTCTGGGTACATATTGCATCTGATAATAAAAATTGCAATTTAATTTCTCCTTGGAAAACTTCCGTATATTTTAGGTATTTAATATCTGCCTAGCAATTATTATTTGCTTTAATAATTGTCTTGATTTTAGCTTATTATGTGTACATATAAGTATATAAGTATCATTTCTTTTTACAACACGTACAATGCACAGAGTACTTAGGCCAAGTATATTATATGTTTCTGTTGTACTTTACTAAGACAATCGTGTACTCAAGCACTGTGTTTTATTGTAACCGCCAATATTATCTTCTCAGTCAGATTCATACATGAGCTTGTTTACCGCCATATTAAACTTGAGGTGTGCATACATCTAATAGGATGAGAGTTTTTAATTTGAAAATCATGCAGTGTTTGTTATATGAGTAGGTCGGCTTGTCTTATTTGTGGTATAACCTCACCAAAACAGAACATCTTTTTCTAATAATAAAACTTTATGTATTATTGAGATGGAAAGTTTCCTTGGCCAAAAATGCATAGTTATACATATTATATTAATCTACATTTTCTGTCAATAGATAGACATTTTGATAAAGAAAATATCTATTAGAAATATTGAATTTTTTAGCAAAGTAAAACATGCTTTTATAGCAAGTTTCTACCTCTTTATACTCTTTTAATACCTTCCATACATTATTCTTTAGATATTAAATAGGATTCAGCCAAGGTATATATTCCAAAGCTATGTTTTAATGGACATACAGACTACGGATACTCTAGTTCTTTTTTTACCTTGACATTAATTTCGAGTCAATTATATTTTTATCCGACTGAATGCAACATAGATACAAGTACAGTACTAGATTATAAAGCAAGTAATACATTTTTTTAGTGAAAAACTCTTTTTATCATTAATAAATTTCTGTTATGGCTTATAAAGTATGACAAAGAGTAATATGGAAGAATATCACTTTAGAAAAGATATACTAGCCCTTGGATATTATTAAGATAAAATTGTATTTTATAATCTTGTAGTATACACAAGTACATCTTATATTTATTTGAGATATATATGAGATATAATTGCTCTTGAAACTTGTATAATTATGTGATATATTCTAGCCTATTAATATTTTACTAAGATTATTTTTTTAGATTAAATATACTTTATTAAACTATCTTATATATAATATATGTAAATACATATAAATGAATTTGAAATGGCATTTTACTATCTATTTAACCAAGCCCTAATATTTATCCAGGAAATCGTATCTGTTTGTGAATTATTAAGGATGCTACTCTCTTTAATTTCCTATAAAAATGATATCTACAAATAATATTAAGATGAATTATTGAAACGGATACATTTTGATAAAAAAAATTACATAAAAATATATATTAAATCAATACAGTGGTAAACATTTATGTTCAAGTGTTTAATAAAATATTTTCTTGTTAAAGCTAGATTTTGGTTCTTTGAGGTGTTTTGGTAATACTGCTTGATTTAAATCTTCTAAGATTAATAACCCACTTTATACTTTGGCACAATCTTTGGAAAAATATTGACATGTGTTTTTAAAGTATAGTATTGCAAGAATTGATTATATAAAGTTTATAAAATAGACCAAGTCATAATACTAGTTATTAGAAATACAATACTATGTACGCTAAGTTTTGTGTATGGTGGTCTATATTGGTACTGCTTATTTAAATAGGTGATTTGAGAATTTTCTGGGAAATATTGTACCTTTATTATTATAACGTTTAGTTTTGTTATCATTCATTTCTTTTGTAATATTCCTCACTCTTAATTGACCGTGGATTGTTAGATATTGAGCAAGTAAATATAACGTATTTAAGGCTTTTGTCATACCCTAGTTTAATATTGCTCATATATAATTCATTAGTTTTGATATTCTCAATAATGAACAGCTGCCATGCACACTGTAAAGGTAATTGGTATTCATTATTTCCAAGATAATTAAGCAACTATTGCCTGATTATGGTGTAAAGATCAATTATATTCACAAAACTTGATCTTCCTCTGTTGTGAGCAAACAAGAGCAGCCATGTTTCCGAAAAGATGTTTCTGTCGAGGTAATCAACTATTGTGATTTTTGAAAACTTGATATATATATAGGTCTCTATACAGATAATAGTGACGATTGTTTATCATTATTAGTTAGCTGAATGGGGACACTATAAAAGAGTCCCTTGTTTTTGGATCTTTGTATTGGGTAAAATATGTATTATATACTTGTATTTGCTTCTGAATCTAGCCGGCTGGAATAAATTTTAATATACAAGCTTCATCAAATGAAAGGAAAGTATGTAATTGGCCTTTGTATAAGTAGAAATCTTAGACCACTTTAGGTTGTTTATTAAACATATACACCAAGGAATGTATCTATTAAAGATAGTAGGTTTGAATATGTAAATATATAATCTTGAATAAATCAATTGTTGGTAATTAATGAACTCAAATAATATGTGTATAATGAGCCGACCATAATTACTGTCCTTGTTGAAACTTTTTATGTGATATGTGGTCACAAGCATTGTTTCACTAATTCGACAGTGCTTGGATCACAAAATTAATTCTAAAGCAATAACATAGTTTGCAGCCTACTTAATTACTCGAGATCATACTACACCTGGATCAGTTAGTTTAAGGTCCAAATACCAGCTCTCTATATTTTTAATAAAGCAAAGATATTCTGGGAAAAGTAGCTTTCTGATTCTTCGAACATAACACCCACTCTTACGATACTATTCTCCCATCATACGATACTATTTTCTTTAATAATTAGCCATAATTTGACCAAGGGTATATAACTTTTCTAATGTTTTTAAAGAAAACCCTCTTTTCTGTTTTCAAAGATGATATACTCAGTAGTTTATTACAATATTATGAGAAGATACATATAAATGAATCTTGTTTTTCGTTTGAACTTCATTAATGATATATAATTTAGTACCCAAATTCAATCATCGATTGTGACTGCTGACGACATAAGAAAGACAGAGGAAAAAGGGCACCTATTGCTCCTAAAAATATCCTGCGGGTGTTGGAAAATTACGCTGTAAAGTCCATACTATGAATTCGTTGGTCCAAGTGGATGAGCTTGTCAAGGAGTATCTCTTGGTAAGCAAGGCATCTACCGCACTCTGTTTGTGTGTCTCGCACGACGGTCGCTCTATATAACAATAAAACTACTTGATACTCAGTAATGAGAACAGCATTTCTCATCTATTCTCTCGCTTGGCTCAACGCATTGGATTAGTTTAGAGGATTCACAAACACATTTCGGGCTCTTGAGACAGAAAGCCGTCTCGATAAAGACAAAGGATTTCAGGTAAGCACTTAATAAATGAACTGTTCAGTGGCTATCGTCTTGGTTGTTTTTACCCCTGGGGTGTCACAGCCCAAAAGAGACAAAAAAATGAAAAAGTATCTCAATGCCCGGTCCTTATTATTATCTTTATGAAATTCCAATACTGGATCTTCTAGGTGGATAAGATTGTAGAAGAATTGATTGGATATGTTGTCCATGGGGACGTTGTTTATATGCTCGACTATTATCGATATCTCGACGTACGCTTCTTTTCCCGGCTGGACAGTCGTTTTCAGAGAACCGTCAAGAAGTTTGAGCTTTGTCTTTTGCGGCATTATTTGGTACACGGTAAAATTAATATCTGAGTTTAGACAGGTCGGGTGGTATTATTTCTACAAAGAATGGTATCTTGTCATTGAATCGTTGGATCTTAATTGTATTACGTTTCTCTTTATTGGATACTATGTTAGCTATACAGCACAAGAAGAAAGACAAGGTTATCGAGTTCTTTGATCAATTTGGGCCAGAATTACATGGCAAACCAGAATGGTCACAATGGTTTGGTAAGTGTTGGATTTAGGGTATTAATAATAGTGAATTATGTTCTGATAAAGTGGGGTAAACTAAATGTGATTATTATTATTATTATTGGCTTGTATATGTTCTAGCCTTGCCTTATGTGAAGCAACCAGCAACAGACCCTACTTTCGAGACATTCTTTTCAAAACAATGGGTAGATAACTATACAATCTCCCTACACAATTTTCTGGCAACCACATTTCAAAACATGCGTAAGTTAAAAGGGGTAAATGCTTGTAAAACAACTTTGCTAATTTTTTCAAATATTTTGCACCCTTTAAATAGCCCTTCCGAGCCTTTTGTCCTTTAACATTGAACGAATCCAGCGCAAGGCGCAGCAGGCTGAAATAGAAAGCTTGAAAAGCTCTGTCGATAATCTAAAGGCAACAGTAGATGCACGAGAGAACGAAATTGCAAAATTGAAACATGAAGTATGTGAAATTAACAAGTAAATACCAAAATAAAATATTGATTTGATGGTGATCTTGATAGGTAGCAGAAACACGACGAGAAATGACTGATGGAATTACGTTGATCCGTCGCCGTGCAGCATCAATGACAACAGACGCAAGAGTTAATGGTACAAAAACCAAAGTAGGCTCCCAAGAGAAAAAGAATGAAAAGACAATACCAAAAGAGGCCATCATAGAGATTGTACCGGAACAGCGTGATACGGTAGACAAAGTCAATTCTATGGGAGACGAAGAGCCTTTTGTGATTGTTAGTCAGGTAAGCGTAAAATACTACAAGTATAAATAAGGAAGAGGCTAATAGCAATATTAGGAAGAGTTCTCTGAGCATGCATCTGCAATCACACATGCAAAGTTCTCAACAGAGGGTAATCTCATTGCAAGCTGTGATATGGATAATATTGTTCGGTAAGCCTAGGTATTTCAATATCTACATGTACATTTCTAATTTATATTGGAACATAGTATCTGGAGCTACAAAGGACAATCCTTCAATCCGCTCAAGGTCAACAATAATACTTCAAATGTACTGTCCATGGAGTGGGAGGCAAGATCGGATCGCTTTGTAAGCTGTGCTCTACAGATATATATATAAAAGATTATTGATCTTTATTGTAGCTCTTCTTAGGAACGGATATTGGCCAGATTAGAGTCTATAATATTGAGACCAAGTCGGTAGTCCAGGAGTTCACAATGGATGAGAAGTACCCATGGTGAGATTAACCTCTTAATAACCCAAGTCATTTTTTTAATCACACGCTTATGTTGGATTTCTAGGGTTACTAAACTGTCCTGTAGTCCAGTAGAGCCCATGTTTGTCTGTGCTGGATCATCAAACAAAGCATCTGCAGATAACACGCGTGATGGTGTGCTTGTTGCATGGAGTATGAAGACTATGGCCGCCATTGTATGTCTTATACAGACCAAATACATTGACTAAAGCATTCTAAATATTGTTATCTATTTATTTAGGGCACGTTCCGGTTGGATTCCAATGAGACGTGCACAGATATTAATACCATCAAACTCAACCATAATGGCCAAATGCTAGTCGCTGGCGATAATGATGGATTTATGAAGATCTTTGGTAAGTTTTGGTATAAAGATAAGCTAAATTAATACTAACATTTACAATACAGATGTTCGAAGTATGAAATCTATTATGGAATGGAAAACATCTTCAGGACAGCCAGCATGCATGGCACAGTTTAGCTTTGATGAGAACTCGATATACACTGTAGACCACAGTGGACAGGTAATATAAATCAATTGCACTTCCTGAAATTAACATACATATTTAGCTATCCCAATGGTCAATTCATAAACCTGGAGATAGTCTGTCCAATTCCTCCTTACAAGGATTTCCTCCACCGGCAGCCTTTAACTCTCATAAAACAACAACACATTCTGATCCATTTATCACCTCTCCTACCTCAGCTACCTTGCCTCCCACTTCTTTGCAATCCATTACCGCCAATATTGCTGCCTCTCCCTCTCTTCCTGCTACCAACATTTTACCGCCTCGTCCAAAATCAAACCCTTCTACTTCTTCCCTTTCTCGGCTATCTATTTCTTCAAACAGATCCGGACGTCTTCCTATGATTACTCTCGATGATAGTATCACCCAGTCTTTGCTTTCATTCTCACCACGATCACAAATGGTAGCATTCAGTGCAGATACAGAATACGTACTATGTGCATCTTCTGCTTTTGGTAGACGTACATCAAACTCCCCTCGGCCATCGTCTTCTACTTCGTCACTATTTTCTATGAGATCCGAACGCAACAACTATAGCTCTAACAGTTCGTCTGCTACATCTACAAACTCTGGAACTACACAAGGCAGTATCTATCAAGTATCAGATGGCCAAACAGTTCTTCAATTTGGACAACAACCTGCATACCAAAAAATTACAACTGTGGACTGGACAAATTCATCAAACGCTTGTCTTTTGGGCAACACGGATGGAAGTGTCAAAGTAACCAATTTGATCAAAGTATAAACCTCAATTCATACCTTATACATCTTTATTTTCTTTCCCTCACTCTCCTTTTCATTCTCGCTCCTTCCCCTTATTGACATTCGTTTTATAAATTGCTATTATTGATGATAAACAAAATACTATAAGCCCAAAAAAGCGACATTTTAAACACAAGGATACAAATATCTTGAGGTTGTGATTTTATTAATACTCTAAAGGACATTCCTAACATTTGTCAAGATGCTTATGCATACTCCTCATCACTATCTTCATAAACTACTCCTTCTTCTTCTTCTGCTTCATACACAGGTAAGCTTAGGGAGTCAGCAGTCTTGATCATTAAAGATCTAATGTTCTCTGCTCCACCCTGAGTTTCTTTTACAATACTGGATATGCATCCCAATAAGTTATCTAGAGCCTGTATCTCATTCAGCATAGTTGAAGCAATCTTCACTGAACTAATGGTTGTATATTAATATCATATAAAAGTTTAATTGTACCCTTTCTATTCTTTTACTGCTATACTTACTAACAAGAACCAGTATGGAAATCCATATAAGTAGATTTTATCGCACGCACAATTTCTTTTTGGAGGTCCTTTTTCTTGAGATCTAATGGCAATGGTTCTCTGAAAAATATATAAAGATGTTAGGCTCGTCAGTTTTATAATTCTTCTATATACCTTTTCTTCTTGTAAACGTCTTTTCCTAGTAGTCTTGGCATTTTATCCATTACACGCATATCGGCCATAAATTCGCCATACTGTTCCATGAGCACCTTTCTCTTTTCTGGTGTTGGGTAATCTTTTTTCAACTTTGTAAGACCAATAACCTTATGGATACCCTTGATATGTTTTGAAATTAACAAGTCTTTGACTGGCTTTGTAGGCTCTTTTGTAAAAAGACATCTTTGTGTACCAGGTGCTTGTATCGAGTGTTTCAAAAGTCTAAAAATATAAAGTATATTTAACAATCGTTTATATAAAGCCTTCCTTAAATTTACTACTGAACATACATGCGTGATGGATTACTCTTGATTTGATCAACTGGCTCGAATACATTGATTGTCAGCCAGACATTTCTTACACTATCTTGGTTTTTGGCCGATTCGTGTTTATATAGTGCTTTTACTGCCTTTTTTGCCTAAATAATCAACAGTCGTATTAGATATATTTTTGTTGCTTTAGCCAAGTATTACGAAGATCTAGTAATTCAAAAAAGAACTTTACTTTGCTTTCGTTAATGACTAAACTCATAATTTCGTTTATGCCTGGTAATCTATGCGGAATCAAATGCAATAAAAATGAGATGTTAAAAGTGAATTAAACCAAGCCTTCACCAAGGTTAACAAGTCACATAGTATCGTGTTCCTGTGGAGCGGCATAAAAACTGTGATTTTCCATGGTAAAATAAAAAAAGCTGTATCCATTATTAGTGTTACTTTTATAGCATATATTCTATTTTAAAAAATGGCAAAAAAATATATGCTTGAACATTTATTATAAATAAAGAGCTCTACTATCACTAATCCTAGGTGTACAATATTTTTATTTCCCCAGACTTCTCATGTGTAACTTGATATATAGATCAAACATTTATATCTGGTCCTTAGTATTTCATGACGACATATACTGTAACTGTAACTACTATTCTTATTAACAATCTAGGCAGCAATCCTACTAATCAGAAACCCGTTCAGTCTTTCGATACGAAACAACGCCTCGTCAGTCTCGTTCAACAAATCTCCCATGGACATCCCCATCCTTTCCCGCATGCTCACTTTCTGCTCCCAAAAATACTTACAATTAATCTTCCTCTCCATAAAAATAAAAACCAAAAATAGTTTATAACTCTTGAAAACCCCTTACAAGAAAACAATATTTCTACTCATCTGCATAGCTGCTTTTCCAAAAACATACATTGTCAAATTAGAAAAAAAACGGGTACGAGTATTGTATAACTTATTTATTATTATACTTATTTTAATTCATACTTGGTGCTCTATTTAATGAGGTTAATTTTACCTTTATTATATCAGAAGATTTGCTATTAACTAGTATTATATGTGATCAATAATTTATCAGTATAAATATTGGCCAATTCTTAACTTCATATTTTCAAACTTTTATAAGAGATGGAATATATACAAGAAATTAAAGTATTGTGTGCATTTATTAGTGGTAAAACATTAGTCCCATATTTAACTATTTTGACTTGCATCATAAAATGCGTTTACAAAGCAAGTATCTATATTTCTCTCATAGAGTCTGCTAATATATATAATAGAGTAAATGGCTTAATGCAATTATTATAAGCAAGTTTTTTTACCTAGATTAAAGGATATATATCTGTTCTCGTAGACCGATTTCCAATTGAATATATTAGATTATAATTAATGTCAAAAATAAATGGTTCTTCTTATTCAAGCAATTAAGTTAATTAATACTACTAAAATATAAAAAATACATTTGCTTTTGTCAGGTATATATATTTATATGAAGACAATCTGTCAGAGCCGACATCACAAATAAAATAAAATCCAAAGAATCAGATATTTAATTGGTAATATTTTTAAAGTATATCCTTACTATTATACCAACTCGTTCTATTTATCTCAACCAAGATATATTTTGTTCTCATTGAGTAAGAAATAATCAATATATATTGAGTGAAAAATAATCAGTTAAGATAGTCTCCCTTGCAAAATCTCTATAAACTACAACGATTCTTATAAATTAAAAATCATACAATTCTCTATATTCAAAACTTATCCAAGTTGAGTATTAAGAAAATACACCAAATTGAGACCTAAAAATATTGAAATAAAGAGCTGTCAGGTATCGATCTGGTATTTCTTTTCTGGCACTTGTAACTAAGTCGCAGAATCAATACCACTGGGGATCGTCAAGTTTAGAGAATAGTTTTTAGATAGAATATGGATCCTTTTTATTGATACAAATCATTTTACTATTTATACAAAATATAATCAGATTTAAGGCTAAATGTATAGCTACGTTAATATGTCTTAGATAGTTATTATCCAGTAGGATATACTTAAGAGATATTCGTAATCTAAGACACTTGAGACATTTAGAAACATATAAAGGAAAACCAATCGGCAAGGTCTTGATCGTTTATCCAACAAGGTCAACCATTACTGGTTACCTATCAAGAGCCGATTTCGGTTACCGATGTCAACTCTGACAGATCATCCAAGGTCAGGAACGATAACATCTTCAGATTATCTATGTCAGAGTTGACATAGCGAATAATAACCCAGGTAATCAGGTACCCAATCGGTAATGCTTTTAACATATGTCCTCAATGTTATACCGATTGGTTCCCCTTTTTGTAAAACCAAGACATATTCTCATCGCCTCTCATAAAGAGATAACCAATGTGTCTTGAGTAAAAAGTAATTAGTTTAGATAGTTTCACTTATAAAATCTGTATAAATACTACAATGATTTGTATCAATAAAAAGGATTCAATTCTCTATATTCCTATTTATCCTAAACGCCCTAGTTGGTGGTGATCTATTGCAAAACTTATCTAAGTCAAGCATTAGCAAGATACACCCAGTCGAGACTTTGTCGGACATTATTTTGATGAATCCGTAAAATCTGAAGATGATTAACCGCAGTACAATGTCTCTTCTTTTATGAAAATATCATATAATAACTACTGCGGATAATGCGCAGTATTAGTTAGAGAACTATATAAGATAACCAAAGTCATAATAATAAAAAGTATCTTTTATCCTCTCTTTGATTTTACGTATACTCCTGTTTCCCCAGTGGGATTGACCTTTTGGCTTTGTTATAGTAAAAGGAAGACCATCCCAGATCAGGAACGACAACTTGACACAAAAAAAAGATCGTGTCGTTTTGGATCTGGGTTGTTCTTCCAATGCTATAACACAGCCAATATTGGTCAAACCCACTGGGAATCGTAAACGAGGATAAAAGAGTAAAAAGAGGATAGAAGATAGATACTTTTTATTCAATGAAATATTGTCCTCTTTTATATCTTTTCTAAACCCACTCAGCCATCATAAATGTCTGTTTCGGTTTCTAATCTACTTTTGTTATAACTAATGTCTTCTAGGTCTTCAGAGAGCAAAAGGGAATCAATTCGGTCGTCGTTCTCAAAAGAGAACTCTGTGTAATTGTCATCCTGATTGGCTGACATTAATTCAGGCACGACAATCGCCAAAAACCCGTGAAACGACCAGCAAATAAAAAAGTAACTCTCCGACCGGGAATTGAACCCGGGTCTCCCGCGTGACAGGCGGGGATACTCACCACTATACTATCGAAGATGATATATTTTGACACAAGTGTTGTAAAATTTTGTAGCAACGACCACTAACCCTCAATTTACTAAGTGACTTCGAAGTTTTTACCTTGGGACAGTCGAAGACGTCACCTTCCCTTGGGACATGCAAGGCATGACCCGATCTCTTGGAATCATTCGTCTACGTCAACAACACCGTTGAATTCTAAATGTTTTCCCCTTTTCTTTTCCTTTGATTTATATTTCCTTTTTCGTTTGCTTCCCACTGCATTGCACTTGTTCCTTTCGCACTTCTTGATATTACTCCTTTTGTATACTTCCCGATAGTGCATTTCTCTCTTGATGTTTAGTTTCCTTTTTGTTTTCCTTTCGATTATTTCCTTTTGTGATTATGCCCGAAGAACTGTACACTCTTCTCAATAATCATCATTCAGCATAAGTTATATCTAGATTGTCACTACGTGCACAGTTGTCAATTAGTATAAAAGAGCTCCATTTTTTATTCAATAAAATACATTCAGTTTTCTCTCTATTTCTTTTGAACATCGTCCCTGAACTTGAGCTATTGTCCTGCGGGAAATACTAAGTTGCACACTGTTAGGATCTACAAGTACTGTCTCATCGTTTGTCTGTTGTCCGTTTGTTCGTTTGTCCGTTTGTCCGTTTGTCTGTTTGTCCGTTTGTCCGTTTGTCTGTTTGTCCGTTTGTCCGTTTGTCCGTTGTCCGTTTGTCCGTTTGTCCGTTTGTCCGTTGTCCGTTTACCTGTCCGTTTGCCTGTCCGTTTGCCTGTCCGTTTGCCTGTTTACTGTCTTTATCTATTTCAAGTCCCGTCTGATTGTCAAATTCTTCTTGTTGGATTGTCCTGAGCGAAATCACAAGAATACAATATATATTATTTATATATTCTGACCTGTTGCACCACACACCATAACTCAACACGCGTCAATTTATTTTTAAAGTAAGTTAAATCTTAAATAATTTAAAAATACTCACTACAATATTGCTATTTTCTTATAAAAACCAAGTAGTTTTATATAGAATTAACTACTATATACTTTTTCTGTTAGTAGACTGATGTAAAGCATAATGTTTGTTATAATTAAATAATTTTTAATATAAAATATGTTTATTTTCTTATATTTTTATACCTAAATATTACTATTATATTTATAAACTTATTAAAATAATAATATAAAAATATTATAAAATTATTTTTCTTATATTTTCTATATAAAATTAATATATAGTCACTGTCATTTGAGTCTTGTATGGTTGATGAAAATTGATAATTCAAAAATATATGGTCTATTTTCAATAATTCTATACTCCATGAATAAATTTGCTAAAATTCTTAAACATTGTAAAAATATAGTTTAATATATATATTTTAGTAATATATAAAGAAAAAAGAGGTTTGAGTACTTGGTAGTACCACCACAGGTATCTATTATAGCTTGACACCTTCTCTGCATACTGTCAACTAAACACCTTGCATACTTAAAGCCTAACCTCATCTATTCTTTTTGAAGAGCTACCTCCAAATCAGCTAGATTGCTAATTTTGGCTCTCCTATTCTCAACTAACAACTCTAGAGCATTCCAGATGTGTTCAATTGAGTTCAGATCAGGACTTTGAGCTGGCCAATACTCAAATCCCCTGATCTGATAGGTCTCTTTTCACTATCGCACATATCTACCAGTATGATAAGTGGCATTATCTTCCTGGAAAATGAAATCCTTCTTCTCATCCTTGGTGACCTTTGTGAACCATGAGTGGAAGGATTGGACCAGTATATTGACATATACATCTTGATTGACTTTGTCAATTTCAATTATCTTTAATAGGCCAAATCCTCTACCCCAAAAGCACCCCCAAACCATGAGTCCACCACCACCCCATTTCACTGCTGATATGGTATTCTTTCCTTCATATATTTCTCCAACTTTTCTGAAAATGTGCTTGGCAGCATTGTTTCCATTTAAACAAAAATGGGATTTGTCTGACCACACCACACTGCTCCATTGGTCATTTATCTAATTCGCCTTTTCCTTGGCCCAGCAAAGTCTGGCCTACTTGTGCTTTCTTGTGAGGCAAGGCTTATGTGCTGCGATACAAGATTTGAAGTCAAGTTGCTTGACATAGTTGATAATACTATTTTTGCACACATCAACACCCATCTTAGCCATGTCTAATTTGAGCTGTTTATAGTTGGTGAATGGGTCATCCCATATAATCCTCTCAAGGTGTCTGATTGTCCTTTCATTCACTTTTTTGGGTTGTCCAGATAATTTTCTAGGCAATGGACACCCGTTTTGTCTAATACGTTCAACAATTGATTGCACAGTCAACTTTGGTATCTCAACTGTACTTGAATTCTATCCAAGAGAGATATAGACCTTATGAAGGTAGAGAACACCCCAATACTTCTGTTGTTTTTTTGTTAGATAAAGGTCTCGAGTGCTGCTTTGTGATTCTGAAGATTGTATATTTTTAAGTAATTTATTGATAGAGAGAACGAAGCCCCCACCCCAAAATATTTTGGAAATTTTGTCCTTTTTATCAATCGTACGAGATTCAAGGGGTAGCAACTGTATATATATATATAAATATTTTATATTATTTTATTAATATATTTAAAAATAAAAAACTAAGATTACTCTTATAGAATTTATTATTAGTTTATAGTAATTTTATAAAACACTCACAGTGCAAAACGTTTCAACTCCCACAAAAAATAGCAAAAAATCAACCTTTTTTTTTAAATAAAAATATTATTTTCTTCCCATTCTATTAATCGAACCCATTATAAAAATAATATCCTCATCAGAATTCACCCGTGGTCCTTATATGAAAGCTGATTATTACAAGCATGGATGTATAATGTACATGCATTTTGCTGATTTTGGTGCTACCAAGATTGAAAGTGTTGTTGGAATGAGTTTGGCTACTGTCAAAAGTATCATTAAGCGAGTGAAGGAAACTGGGTCACCTGAGCCAAGAAAAGGTGCTGAAAAACTAAAAAAAAATTGACGAGAATACTGAGAGACACCTTGTGCAAGTGGTACGGAAGGACTCATTTGCCTCATACGACAAGCTGAGAGTGGCCTTGAACCGTATGAAAATATTCGTCTGTAGAGACACTGTAATCAGGTCTCTTCAGCGTTTGGGCTTTGGTTTATATATTGCAGCTCACAAGCCAGCCTTGACCAAAAGACACAAGCAAAGAAGACTGGAATGGGCTAACGAGCATGTAAATTGGTCTGATGAACAATGGAGAGGTGTAGTTTGGTCCGATGAGTCGAGATTTACAGTTGAAGGCAATGATGGAGGAGCCAGAGTCATCAGAAGAGTTGGTGAACAGTACAAAATTGAACATATAGTTCCTGGGACCAAGTGGGGAAAGGGTAGTATGATGATCTAGAGCTGTTTCTGGGCCTTTGGTCTTCCTTGATGGTAATATAAATCAAGACCAATATGTAAACACTTTGGCCCAGAACTTCCTCTTATTGTTCCGAAATCTTTCAGAGGAACAACACAGGACCTTCATATTCCAAGAAGACGGTTCTAGCTGCCACACAGGGTCCTATGCAAAGTGGTGGAAAGAGGGCCATGAAATCCGAGGTTTTGACTACTGGTCAGCACAAAGTCCTGATCTCAATCCCATCGAGCATGTTTGGTGGGCTCTCGAGACTAGGATGCGCGAAAAGAAGGCTAACATTAACAATGATAATAATTTAAAGGTTCCAATGCAAAAAGAGTGGAAGAGAATTGTCCTTGAACTTGCTTCATGTTTGGAAGGCAGTATGCGAAACAGATGCCAGGCAGTGATTGCTGCCAAAGGTAGACATACTCGCTATTAAGCCTATTTTTTAAATATTCTAATAAAATATACATATATCCTATTGTATTTGAAATCTAAAAGGTCTATCTTTCATAATGGACAGGCAGTAGAGTATTGAAAATATTATTAATTTTCTCTTGAAATTTTTGGTATCAGAGGGTGAAACGTTTTGCGGCGTGACTGTAGTAATCAAGACAAGAAACTAACAACTTAATTAAAAAGTATAAAATATTTATAGCAAAAAAACTAAATGTCTAATAATTTTTTTTAGTAATAACAAGTTTTTAATTTTATAATCTAACTGAAATCTGATAGAATATTAGTAAAAATGATAGATGAATACAAAGTTTATAAACTGTTTTTATTTTATTTATTTAACAATTGTTGTGTTTTAGGGTGTTAAAACAATAAAAATAGTAATGGAGATATAGACAGTAAGTGAGTACTTTGAGACTGTATATAAGCTTGTCGTTATCAAGATACAAAATGTGCCACTCTTTATATACTCTTTCAATCTGCTGTTACACAAGATCTTGGACTTTCTGATACGTGGGGTCTTTCACCATATTAGGATATTAGATGGAGTAAGCTTCTGAGCTCAACATCCATGTTACTATTATTCTGATGTATTGATATAATTCCTTTATCGTACCTTATTAGCTCTCAGCTAATCTATACTTATAGCTTATGTGTATGTAAAATATATATTAATAAGGCTGGAACACCACAATGCATATTAATAATCTACATGAATTTTACAGCTTCTCCAGTGTTTAAAATTACATGGCCTTAAATAAAATCCCCTCAGATTACAAGAAAATAATTATGTTATGAATCGTATATAAAATGTACAGCTTCAAACTTATCAAAATATAATGATGACTATTAGTATATTTTATAAATTTATTCAAATAAACTTTTTATAAAAGTAACATTTCATTTTAAGATATCTCGACTCTTTGTAATAATACAACAACATTAGTATTCAGAGCACCCCAGTCGGCAAACCAAAGTTAAATAGAATGTCTTAACAATCAATTCATAATAAAAAGCCAATTTATCCTATCACACTAGTTATAGGAGCAGTTACAGCCAAACAAAGTTACATGAGTAAAGATAATTAAAGATTACAGAATACAGGCAATTTAAAAAGCCAAGTAGTTATCACATAACGCAAAATATGAGGAATACATGAAAGTAATAATAGAGTAATCAGAAAAACATATCCTAATTTCAAGAAACCACGGGTTTCAATGATACATCAATGTACACATGTAAACAAGAAATAGATAATGACAAGTTCACAGGTATACGGTCGCCCACCCTATCCCACTGGCAACGGAAACCAGCACAACCGAATCACATCCATGTTCTTGAGTCCACCGGAATTCCAGACAGTTGGTGTGATAAAGAGAGGCGGATATCGGGACCAACAGAGCGCATCATGACCAGCCTTGACCGCCGTGAATGGGAGCTCAGAAACTCTTGACGTCTAAGAGCAGGCCATTCGGAATATGTTCACCTCGATCGAGTAGCCCAGCAGACCATGGAGTGATTCACCGGCCGAAAAACGACCGGTCGCCCACCCTATCCCACTGGCAACGGAAACCAGCACAACCGAACCACATCCATGTTCTTGAGTCCACCAGGATTCCAGACAGTTGATGTGATAAAGAGAGGCGGATATCGGAACCAACAGAGCGCATCATGACCAGCCTTGACCGCCGTGAATGGGAGCTCAGAAACTCTTGACGTTTTAGAGCAGGCCATCGGAATATGTTCACCTCGATCGAGTAGCCCAGCAGACCATGGAGTGATTCACCGGCCGAAAAACGACCGGTCGCCCACCCTATCCCACTGGCAACGGAAACCAGTACAACCGAACCACATCCATGTTCTTGAGTCCACCGGAATTCCAGACAGTTGGTGTGATAAAGAGAGGCGGATATCGGAACCAACAGACGCATCATGACCAGCCTTGACCGCCGTGAATGGGAGCTCAGAAACTCTTGACGTTTTAGAGCAGGCCATCGGAATATGTTCACCTCGACCGAGTAGCCCAGCAGACCATGGAGTGATTCACCGGCCAAAAAACTGACCGGTCGCCCACCCTATCCCACTGGCAACGGAGACCAGCACAACCGAATCACATCCATGTTCTTGAGTCCACCGGAATTCCAGACAGTTGGTATGATAAAGAGAGGCGGATATCGGGACCAACAGAGCGCATCATGACCAGCCTTGACCGCCGTGAATGGGAGCTCAGAAACTCTTGATGTTTTAGAGCAGGCCATCGGAATATGTTCACCTCGACCGAGTAGCCCAGCAGACCATGGAGTGATTCACCGGCCAAAAAATTGACCGGTCGCCCACCCTATCCCACTGGCAACGGAACCAGCACAACCGAATCACATCCATGTTCTTGAGTCCACCGGAATTCCAGACAGTTGGTATGATAAAGAGAGGCGGATATCGGGACCAACAGAGCGCATCATGACCAGCCTTGACCACCGTGAATGGGAGCCCAGAAACTCTTGACGTCTAGGAGCAGGCCATCGGAATAAGGTCACCTCGACCGAGTAGCCCAGCAGACCATGGAGTGACTCACCGGCCGAAAAACTGACCGGTCGCCCACCCTATCCCACTGGCAACGGAAACCAGCACAGCCGAATCACATCCATGTTCTTGAGTCCACCGGAATTCCAGGCAGTTGTGATAAAGAGAGGCGACCATCGGGACCAATAGAGCGCATCATGACCGGCCTTGACCGCCGTAAATGGGAGCGCAGAAACTCTTGACGTCTAAGAGCAGGCCATTGGAATATGTTCACCTCGATTGAGTAGCCCAGAAGACCAAGACAATGGAGTGATTCATTGTTCAAAATGGAAGGTTGGCTGCCATTTTCTATTGGCCATTGGGTGGTCGGCATACTGGAATCAACAATCATATATCAGGAGTAATGGACCATGCGATAATATGAACTGTTGGTAACGGAAACAATACACTCTTGACTGGCTTGTATCAAGAGATCATGAAAGGTAGTAGCCATGGATAAAATAGCATACTGGGAATGAGCCAGGAGGGTGAAATGAGGGTCATTTCCATGTTTGACAGAGATGGCCATTAGACATCACGCATTTGCTAGCGCTTTCTGACAGGTCATTTGAACGGCCACCAGCAACATGCAGAGCAGACGGGTTTTGGTCCGAATTTTTTTTGACACCATCATGTGTTCACTACATCTGAATGACACGTTAGTTTGATGGTTCAAAAACATCATAAAACACGTCCATCTATCATTAAAAGTCCGTCCATCATAAAGGCGGAGCCATAGTTGGCGAAACTAGGAGTGGATGAAGTGAAAATTTGCTTACCTTGACATGCCCTTGAGAAAGTGAAATGGTAAAGGAAAGAGAAGTAACGAAACAGAAACAACAATACGCGCCCAAAGCCCCTGTCTTTATAGAAAAATATTTTGCGGGTGTGAGGTCACCGCGCTTTTTGGTGATGACGTGAGCCAGTGTGGGAATATATTTTTGACATGGAGCAAATTAGTAGTTTAACAGTAAAATCAATAGCTTTTAAAAGGAAACAGATAAAGAGGTAAAGAGGTAAACATCAAGTTAAAGGTTGGTCTTTATCTGTGTACTGTTAACTTTAAAGACAGTGTACTTCTTTGAACGGCGATTGTTTTTCTTTTAATTTTAGGTAATCTTGGTAGGTCCGTGCATTTGTTCAAGGATGATTGATTTTGTACAAACATGTACAAATAATCTTTGCGGACATCAGAAATACATTTGCCCTTTCGAAATACTCAAATATCTCATTCTTTTTTCATATCATATAGAGTTGTGTATCCTATTTGTCCTAAATACTTGTTTAGCAAATATCAAAGATAGAGTGTACTCTGCCACATATTTTTATTTGGTGTAAGAGCAAATGGAGTTTTGATACGAAATAACAATAAATTTGTTTTTATTTATTCATTATTCTGTACTCTTAAAGGGCAATGTTGTGTTTTAGGGTATTAAACCAATACAAAATAATAATGGAGATATAGACAGTGAGTACCTTGAGACTGTATATAAGCTTGTCTTTATTAAGATACAGAATGTGCCGCTCTCTATATACTCTTTCAATCTGTTTTTGCACAAGATCTTGGACTTCCTGATATGTGGGGTCTTTCACCATATTAAGATATTAGATGGAGTAAGCTTCTGAGCTCAACATCCATGTTACTATTATTCTAATGCATTGCTATACTTCGTTTATCGTACCTTATTAGCTCTCAGCTAATCTGTACTTATAGCTTATCAATATGTAAAATATACATTAATAAGGCTGGATCACCACATCAATATTAGTTAAAAACAAATATAAAATATTTATCAATATTATTTTCAAGCTATATATATAAGAAATAAAAAAAAACAATAAATTCTATTTTATATTCCATTAACTTTTACAGCCTAAACTCAAAAAATTAAATATATTAGTTTATATAATTATATTGTGTGGCAATTTATAGTCAGGAACTTATAGATCCTGTGAGAGTATTATTTATTAAAGGAAAAATATTATGGTGGTTTATATAGTTATATTATAATTCCCTTATTTTATTAATCTCTATTATGTAATAGTTGGTTATCACTGTTGTAGTGTGAAGTGTACATGTGCCTGGTGTGTAGCTGCTCCTGGGATATTAACTTGTCATGGTCATTACCAAAGAGTAACTATATGTTGGTTGTAGAGTTTATATTTTACTCAACTGTGGTATGCATACTACATATTGATTTCTCATATTATTTATACAATAATATAATAATATAATAATATTGATACACAATTATAAATTCAAGAAATAAATAGTATTTTATATAAAATATGTTTTAATATATATAACTTTATATGAAATCCTGAAAAATATACTAATGTACAATAGTATACTTTTCTAGTTTTTTACACCGAGAGTATATCATATCCCCAGAATCAACCAAGGACTCAAACAGACGTTTGACCTCTGCATAAGTTTCATCATGAGGGATAGATATTTTACTCTTTCTCAGCTCATTATCAACAATAAGTTCCATATAATCTACTGTAAAGGTATCCTGTGTTTGACCAGCTTCTTTTACACATCGTATAACATATTTTTTCAGAGTACTTGATAGTTCAGGCGAAATCTTTGGAGGCTCGGGCAAGATAATGGGAGGTTCAGGAAAGATCTTTGAAGGTTCAGGGGATATATCTGTAGGCTCTGGTGAGGACTTTGACTTATTCTGAGTTGTTGTATTCATCAAATTGTACTCATGCAGTATCTTGATATCTTGAGATGAACAAGAACTCTCGCTTGTTTGAGTAATGCATTTAGTAGAAAAAGTCTCCGAGTCTGACTGAGTAGGTAAACTTTCGGAATTTTGCTGCTTCCCATAATTATCATTTTCGGTGGTGATATCTTGAACTGTTTCTAGGGTATGATATTGACTGGGTTCCGTCAAGTCAATAGGTGAGTCAGGAGCATTCAGCATAATTTCTAGTTCATTGATGCTCAGGTCGTGCGTATCAAAAATGTTTTCAGGATCCTCTTTTGGCGCAGGATCTAAAGTGGTTGTAACAAGTGTGTTCGAATGTAGAGTGTTGATCGAGAGAGGAATTTCGGTACTTATAGTAGTCGTCTGTAAAATCGATGTTTTCTCTACATTAGAGTCATTGGTCATGCTGTGTAAACCATTCATTCCAACTTCTTGTGTAGAGAATTTACTCGTAGAAAGAGATACAGAAGAGTTTTGTGTAGAATCAGGTGTAATGTACGACATGTTTGACTGGGGCTGAGGTGTATTGGCACCAAATTGTTTTGGCTAAAGAACAATTTGAGGGTATAAGTATAAGAATTTACGAGATTTTGAATCGATGGACCAACTTACCATATGGGGAACATCTTTATGGTACGAATTCGTTGAGTTCCCATACATTCCGCTAATATACTTATTAGTTCGGGTTCTCTTCATAGGAGGACCTTTTAAATAAGAAGGCATCATATGCAACTGTGGCTGGCTTGATGAAGAATTCGCATTTGTATATTGTGAGTGAAAATGGTTTGGTCGGATAGGACTTATATCCATTGGCTCATTATAGGAATGGGTTGATGTCGAACCAATGTTTTCAGAAATTCTAGATATTACATTATACATATATAATACAGTCCATCAGTACACTGTCAATTATGATTAATTTAAATAAAGAATGACTTACGATGAAAAGGAAGATTGACTGCATATTGACATTTGTGAATTATTTTGAGTGCTTGTAATAGTAAAGCTTTGATTCTGCTCTTTGATGATACCCAGCTCATGTAACGGCCTTCTTAATATCTCAGAAAAACATGTCAGGATCCGTATATCAATGACCGGAACTCTCTTTGAATCCTCACGGTTGAGTAGGTATTTCAGAAAACGACTAGGCCTTTTGTATACTATTTTAGACCACCCAATACGGGTATTGGCGTATGTACAATATAAAAGACCTATGTTTATATATATATATATATAAAAGATGGTTAGAGACTTGGAAATCATTTTGTAATTATATTTACATTTTGCGCGAGTCATGGCCACATACAAAAGACGACTTGATGGTGTTACAACATATATGAATATATATATCCTGACGGGTTTAAATATATAATATTTACCACTCTTCCATTTCTGATTCTACTCTTGAATGAGGAATAATGCCTTCTTCGCAGGCTGTGATAAATACGCATGGCCACTCGAGTCCTAGAAATAAATCAAGATGAAAATTTACATTCTGATAAAGGGTAACCAACCAAGAGAAAATTACCTTTGGCGTTATGAATAGTACTAATAGTTACTCTCTGTCACATTTTAGTTCAGATTAGTTATACGTAATTACCACTCTTTTCTCAACTGTAAAACTTACTCCCTTTGAGTTTTCATCTGGCTCAACTTGATCTGGCCCGAGTGCAACCGCCTCTAAAAAGCCAATGACAGGGTCTTGATCTATTGAACTAGAAAATAAATGATTTATATTAGAGCAGGGTACGTAGTTTGTGTGATATACTTACACCACACGTGTTGCAAGTTGAGAAGTAAATATGGTCGAGTACGAGATCAGTTCTCCTACGTTTTCCCATCTAGACTCGTATGATTCCGAGAAATTACTCTTGAGATAATCGTTATATTCTGTCAATTCAATGATAATTGAGATAATATCTGGAAGTGAAACCTGTTCAAAGAGTCATAAGTAAAGTGAATTAGTTTTCGGATATTACCTTTGTTTCAATTTGACGCTTTACGTCTTCATAAATATAAAGAAACTCGGTTAAACTGCTCTTGACTTTTGCTGAAATATATAGTCGTGGAGGTGGACCATTTGTTCGCCCTGTCAATACTTTGATGACTTCAATAACATTGGTTTCATTTTGGATACATTGTTCCAATAGGTATTGGATAGTAGTATCTCCTATTCCACGATTTGGTACATTGATAATCTGCTCAAAGGATAAAGTATCCTCAGGATTGAAACAAAATGAAAGGTAGGCAATGATGTCCCTAATCTCAACACGTTCGAGGAATTGGGGACCACCAACCTAAATAAATAATAAGATGCTTGAGAATTATTTTGTTGGCACATATATACACTTTCTTACGACAATACAAGGTATGTTTGTTGACATGAATACTTGTTCAAAATTACGAGTCAAATAGTTCATGCGAACGAGGACTACAATGTCATTATAGCCAATTAATCCTTTGCATTCATCAATAATGCGTGTAATTTCTCTTGCTACGATATCTGCTTCGGATTCTTCACTATCTGCGACCAGAACCTTGACTGGTGACCCCTGTCCATTACTGGTAGAAAGAGGCCTATCGTTTCGCATAGTATCGAGTTCAACAACCTTTTCTGCTGTCTCTATAATGTGCTTTGTGCTTCGGAAACTATTTCCCATGTGTACGACTTCTGTTGAAGCAAAGTCTGCCTGCATATACTTAAAGTTGGCTGAATCTCCATCTCGCCAACCAAAGATGCTTTGATCAGGATCTATAAATTTCCTAGTCAATCAATCGGCTAATAAGGCTACTTCTTTTTTTTTTAAAGAAAAAGAAACTTACCACCCACAACAGTAACGTGTTTGCCGCCATAGGACATTGCCTTTAATATCTGATATTGTATGGTATTCGTATCTTGGAACTATTATCAAAACAAACTGGTTGAATATTGTCTCCATCTCTTGGCTTTACAGCGAAAATATATTACTTCATCAACTAGAATGTGTTCAATGTTGTTGACGATTTCTGGATGTATCTTGAGCAAGTTCTTCCCAAGAATCAAGAGACTGTCAAAATCCTGATATGAAATAGAATATGCAAGTTAGTTTATATGGATTGTAGACCAATTTCACTATTATTAATTTTTGACATATCTCACCACATAATTCAACCTTGTCAACTCCTTTTCATAGGCTCTAAATCAAATCGAGACCGTAAGATTATAGCTACTGGAGATTGTTTTTTTTTATATTTGTACCTGAATACATTAATCGTGTTTTGTTTCTTTGGTGACTTGGCATGCATATTTGCATATTTATCGCAATCAATGCCCTTGTTGCGTGATTTTGAGATCTCGTTAAAGTAGACATCTAGAAATACCATCTATAAAAATCGCTTTCCTTTTTATCCAATAAAATGCCATTTTGATTTACCTGGCTTATTAGCACCCGCGACATTTGCCAGCCGTAATGAATGTATGATTTTGTTGATTATATCTCGACTACAAACACACCATTAGGAGCTAGGCAAAAGAGGTTTTATATATATTTTTTTTACCTTTTCTCGGGATTTGCAATCATAAAATTGCCTTTAAGGCCACAATAATGCGGATGTCTTCTGATTAATCTGGCACACACAGAATGAAAGGTTCCAATCAATAATTGCTGTGTTTTGCCAGTGCCAAGTAGCTCTGGAGAGCATAAACGCTCTTTCATCTCTTTTGCAGCCTTGTTGGTAAAAGTGACGGCTACTATACTAGTCGGGTCTATTTTTTTGTGAATAACCAGCCAAGCAACCCGAGAAGTCAAGACTTTTTTATGTTTATATATAAACATGTAAACATGGATATTAAAAATCAACGTAACCAACCACAGTCCTCATCTACCTCGAGTCTTTCCAGAGCCAGGCACTGCTAATATTTGAAGGTGCTGTGATTCTGAGGTCACTGCATTATATTGAATGCCGGCCAATTGATTCAAGAAATCTAATTCTGTCATGTTGAATGGGTGATCAAGTGAATTTGGACAGAGGATAATTGTATTGGATTTTTCAGGCCATGAAAATTTGTTGCACAAGATATTATTTTCAGACCTAGAAAATATTGTTTCAATATCAGCTCCCCTTTTGCCCATACATATATTCGACAAATTTTGATTTAATCCATTATTGATAATAGGGTTTTTTGGTAATACATACTCGGCAGATAGGATGAGCATTGCGAGGGTATCTCACTGAATATTGATAGAGTCTTGGTTTTATTCCTCTCTAAACTGGTGAATCTAAAGACCTTTTGTTCATTTGTCATACAAATAAGTGGCATTTAAGTCTACCAGAGTCTACAGGAGCACACTTGTTTTTTTTTGAAAAAAAATTCTTAATAGACCATTGCTATTCAAGCCCTCACTATGGGTGAATTTGTCTTTTTCTTTAAATAACTATTGTACTTTTGCTATTTGAATCGTTCATGATACCAAACTGAGATGGGTTTATCTCCAAGGCACTCTTTTACAGTGCATGTTGTAGTACCTTGGTCCAATATGGAAACACCAACACTATTTGTTTCAAGATTTTTTTTTGCAAGTATAACAGCGTGTCCTTATCCTGTGTCTTGAATGGTTTGACAGAAAGTTTTGGCCCCCTTTTTTCCCAAATATCAATCTTTCAAAAGATTATAGTGGTTTAGGTAGTTTGATAAAATATGAATCAAGGTTTTGGCGATAGTGTCAAAGTAATCACCATCTATATCCGCCTTTTTAAGCATTGTTTAGAATTTGACGTATGGGTCAGTGAAAAATCGTATAGTTATCTCCTTGATTACGCCCTCAGAATGTATTTTTGTGGCCATTTATTTTTTTAAAAAAAGTATGCGTGAACTGAGTCTTGTCTACACATCGAATTCAAATCCTGTCTTTATTAAGCACCAGACCGTAAACTGATACTTGTAATGTGATGTGTCGATATTTCTACATTCATAAAGGACCAGTTGTCGAGTGCAAGTATTGGGTATTGTATTTTGTAATCAAATGGTGGTATGCTATTGTAATTAGCCTATATCTTGATTCGATATACATATCTATTAGTCCACAGTCGCCGTTTGACGAATGTTAAACCCCCCTTTTTTTTTAAAAAAAAAATAAAAAATAACAAATCCTTGCTGATAACCATTTGTAAGCCAAAGTTATCAACGGAAATTCATTAAAGACGTACATGTGCATGGCTACCGTAATTTAACATTGTTTTAAAGTGTGGATAAAATAAATTATATCCATATTAATGTATCTTGAATAAAAGCCAATATTTTCATGAATATGTTTACTGACCTCATGAGATATAGAAAACCTGGTAAATTGGCTTAAAAAGCAGATCTTAGCATTCTGTTCATCAAGCCATGTACATTTTACTATTTATGACTACTGGACACGCATGGCTATATCGTCTCTATACTTTTGTAGTATAATAATAATAAAAAGGTCTACTTGCACAGTGCAGTAATTTCTTGTGAAAACCCATTCGTCCAATAAATTATCCCAATATTGGAACCTTTTTATATTTATCCAGAATATTCACTAGTGAATGGTTTTAAAAGCCTATACACACACATAGTGAGTGAGAGAGAGAGCTAGATTCCGTATTTTCTATTATTTATTTGAATTTTACTTTGAAATACTCTGTCTTTCCCATACAAAACAAATCTAATACATATACAAGCACACACAAATACACACAAATATATATATTTGGATTTAATCTTGATGAAAAGATCATTGGCATATTACCTGTATACATCTTTGATACAATGGATACATCTATACCCAATAAACATAAAAACATGTCTTCTCTCTCTCTCTTTTTTTTCTTTCTCTCCTCTGTTTCTTCTTGATAATCCCATCAAGTTCCAGGATAGACTTTTGTCAAGAAAACAAAAAAGTAAGCAATGGTCAAGGAGCATTCGAGTAGACTGCCTTGTGTAAAAATTCCAGAGCCCTAATCCTCTTCATCCTCATCTTCGTCCTCATCTTCGTCTTCGTCTTCATCCTTGTCTTCATTCTTCTCTTTTTTGTCAATATCACAAGATGCCTGTACATTGTTGCTATCGGGATCTTGGTTTTTGCTCTTTTCTTCTTCGGCTCGTTTCTTTATACTCTCGGCTCGTTTCAGGGTATCTTTGTCCTTGTTGAACTCAAGCATATCCATAATAAATAAATATACATCTCCAAAGAACTTGGACATAATAACAGGATCCACGGTTTCTAATCAACACACTCATTATAAAATATCCTTTTTGCCTTCATCAGTACTTGTATTCTTACCATTTGAACTTAAATTATCTATAGCGCGCACAATATGGCGCTGGACATCAGATGTAACCTGAGGAGCCTGGCTCAAAGCCAATAAGGTAGGAATGACATTATGACCATTATCCATATCGTCTGACAGCATACGTATATGGTTCTCTTCTATACAAAACATGAGTTCTCTGCAATTTTGTGGTCTAGCTTTTGAAAGATTACAATCAAGATGATATTACTTGCCATACAAAGAAAAGTTAGCTAGACAGCGGGCTACATGCCGGTGAATTTCAACATTTGCTTGAAAGGCGGTGGGTACATTGCAAATGTACTTTAGGATATTTGGCTGCTGCATTAACTTGACCTGTGATTCCTCTATGTCATGTATCAAAATATACTTCTTTGGAACAAATGGGCTATAGACACTTACGATTGGTTGCAAAATTAGCCTACAGAAAACATGGATGTTTGTATAAAGATAAGCAATCGGTTGATTTTTGTTTATAGGCGTATATTACCAAGGCACAGCATACGTGGGACACCGTTGAATGGCTTGGTAATCTATTCTCAGCCGATTCGTCTTTGGACTCCACTTCAAGCGTATCTTCCGATGGCAGACGCGCAATGATGGACACAAGAGCATCAGCACCTCCATTGCCCAGTAGAGAAATCTTGTACTTGTCTAAAGACATATTAATTACCGGCTCTTTGTAATCTTCATCCAGCTATTTACCATTCCTTAGTGATAAATAGGCTACAGACTTTGCCATGTATCTTTGTACATCATCGTGTGGCGATCTTAGTAGACAAGATAGCTTATCTGTTCCCTGGACTTGCTCGATAATACTAGGTTGATTGACAGCTGTACAAGCAAAACAAACAAAGAGAGAGAGAAAAGGTCAATAAACCCACAGGCTGCTCCTTGAAATATGTATATATGTGTATAAAAGGGCTTTCTGACTTACGGAATCCACACAAATATGCAATGCTTTTAATGGCTAGACTTTGGATCAGGAGTACTCTATCGTTTACCTGAGTGTGAGCATCTGATAATAAAGAAGATGCCTTTTCATCTCCATCTTGGGATGACAGTCTGTCCTCAAGCACGGTCTGGTTGGCTTCGAATGCAGAAAGAGACATTAGGCAATTGAGTACGCCATCGCCCACAACCTCCTTTAGACTGAGGATTCCTGCACGTGCAACCTGATAGAGAACATGGACGCAGCTAATGATGATCTCCATATTCTTGTTTTGTTGGGCGTCTGGGGTCTCATAGACGGTCGTGTCTGTCGATGGAGATGGAGTGGTGAGGGAGTTTATCGAAGGGCTGATGGAACTAATGGAGATCGATGAGCGTTTGGGAGGTTGAAACCCTTGCTTATCGAGGTCAGTGTAGTATTTGATGAGTTCGAGAAGAGGAGGAAGAGCGCATTTTGTAATGATTACAGGCCGGATTGATTCTTAATCGATTCAAAACGAGGTAGGATCAGTACGATTGACAAGATTAACCTGTGAAAATTACCCTTTTCTGCCAAGATTGCCAGGATGGTTGTGGTTAGGTGATGAAGTTCTCTTGAAGAAGTTGACTTGCAGAGCCAAATCAGGGCATCAATTCCACCATGGGCTACAATATTGTGAAGGTCGTTTTCTAATGATCTTGTTAAGATTTCAATTGATAAGTTTTGGGTTCTGTAGATCTGTACCATGATCATTCTCAATTAAATCCAAAAGACCTCTTACGCCATGAACCTATAGAACATAGTCATCCAGACCGTCAATCTACCATTATATATATGTGTGTGTATGTGTGTGTGTGTGTGTGTTTGGGGTTATCTATTACTTGAGTAGTCAATCCATGGTCTTCATCAATTGCATATGTCACTAGGTAGGCCACATCGAAACAGCTGTTACACACTCTAGCCGGTTTGGTGCCATAGCCCAACTGTGGCAAAGTGACTTTGCGAGTAGAGCAAGCGTTACAGAATATGTTTCCACTAGAAAGATAGACAGCCAATCTGAATATTGCTAATAGAATAAAGCCTTGTAATTTACCAGTTCCTGCAATGATGCTAAGTACATTATTCATCATTGTAAGCTTTTAGTTACTACACTTTCAGTTGGCCGAGATTGGAATCTTACTCTTCGTTTCATGTGTCCAAAGGCACTGTTGCAGGACTGACAATGCAGGACGTCTTCGTCATTCACCCATTCGGGTCTTGGTAAGAGAAATGTGTCATTATTGGGATGCATAATAATAATAATATTCAAAAAAAAGGAACAAGGAAATAAAGAGTTTTGGAAAGACAAGGATTACGAGTCGGTTCCTTTTAAACTGGACATCACATGATCACCCTCCTCCCACAAGTCTTGTTGAGATTGGACAGTAAAGGACTATGGGGTTGTATGTAATGAAAGCAAAAGATTGATTTGTATTGTTTTTTTTTTTGGGATTATTATTATTATTATTATTATTATTATTAAGAGCAAAGAAAAAGTTTAGTATGTTGGTTTGGAGATATCTTGGCTGGATTCTGGTTGGTCTTTAGCCTTTGATTCTTGTTCCTTGTGACTCAAAGCGGTGTCTTTGGTAGCTTCGTCTGGTCTGTAATGGTTGGATGTCAGGATAGTGCTATGTTTAATAAAGAGGTCTTACTTTGCTAATGTTGGTTCTGGGTCGACTTGCGATGATGCTGATGATGATGCTGATGCTGATATTGGTTGTGTTGGTGTGCCTGTCAGATACTGTTCAGAGGCAACTGCTCCAGGAAATGTATACAGTCCATCTCGCCAAAACTTCCCAAGCGGCGATTCTGCTGATTCAGCCAGCTGTCTGCTCTCCTGGCTAAGCGAACTTCCACCAGGTAATTTGGGATGTCTGAGATCCCAGTCTAACAGTCGGCAGAGTTCATTCACAATCACATCAGACTCTCCAAGAAGTTGAACATCAAATGTCATATGGGTTATTGGGGTACGGTTGATAAGGATCTGGGGCACATTGTGAGGTATCTGGGACATGATCTCAGATACTGGAGACACCTTGAGCGATGAGCCAATGACGATAAGCAAATCGACCTTGTTGGCATCCACAGCCAAAAGCTGATCAAATTCAGCTGGAAGCCGTTCGCCAAAGAAGGTGATGTCCTAAGAGACGGTCAGGATGGCCAATAACCGTACATACACACTTACCGGCTTCATGATCGACATTCCACGATACTCCCCACTCTCTTCCTCATCATCATCATCGCTGTTGTTGTTATTGGCTGGTCTTTGTTTTGCACTGGCTTCTTTGGCACATTTGTGACATGGGGGAACTTTCTAATACCTCATCAGAATCCGTACCCACTCTACTCTTTTATTTACCTGTTGAAAGATGTATTCTTCAATCTCCTTTCCCTGGACCCGATGGCCACATTTGACACAGCTGGCAGTCGCAAAACTACCATGGCAATTGACAAGGTTCTTGATGCCAGCCTTATGTTCGAGTGTGTCGATGTTTTGGGTGTAGTTTCGAAGAAGTTTGCCTCGTTCTTCTACTGTCTTTACAAACAAATGGCTCGGACTCGGTTCATAGTTGCTTGGATAGAGTTCTTTGGCAAACGAATAAAAGATCTCTGGACTGTCTCGAAAGTACTGAATATCAAACATCTGCTGTGGATCCTCGAGTTCATACTCTTGTAGCCTGGCATAGATGCCGGTCTCTGATCTAAAGTCAGGAATACCACACGATACAGATACGCCTGCTCCGGTGACGATCATGATGTTGGAACAGGTGCGCAGGAGATGGACGACGTCTTGGAGTGTATTGACATTGGTAAGACGGTTGCGTTTACGGAGATGCCGGTTGACGACACTGCGCAAGATGGGAAGCAGTTCCAAATCTGTGGCTAATATCGCGGCTTTAGGATGCTGTAAATTTACAAAGCAAACCCGGTTTACAAACCAGCCAAAGATATTTGTATGTGTAATACAATCCTCTTTTCCACACACAACAAAAACTACTACTACTACTACTACTGCTACTCTGGTTGATGACTTACCATGATGACCCTAAACACCTCGAGTAGTTTGGCTACCGACACCTTTTCCTCAATCACATAATGCTCAATGAAACGAGTGAGACCCATCTCGCGTGCCTTGTCTTGGATTTCCTCTGCCTCTTCAGGTGTGTAACTTGTCCATAGTGGCTGATACAGACCTTCTTCTTCCAACCCATCCACATCCACATCGCCATAGCTTTCATTGTCCATGTCAAAGGCAGGGTGGTCTAGGAGCATATGGACTTCACTGCTGCCACTGTCACTGTCTGTGGCCTCTGCCCAGTCTTGGTCGGATTCCTCATTGTAGTTGTCGTCAAAGTCATGGTCATTGATAGTGGCGTTAGGTGACACGGTTGGTGTAGCGGCCTTATCACACAGGATGTCTTCTTTCGGCAAACGGAGCGGACTGACTGATGGAGGCGATGTGTCCTGTGCGTCTAATATTTTTTTTTTATATTTTTATTTTTATTCTTCTTTCTCTCTGTGAGTGCGTAGTCTTGTACACACACATGCTCATAATTATATGTATATGTATATATATAAATGTGTGTGTGTGTGTGTGTAATTTTGTCTTTGGCAAATAAAATAATAGCAAAAAGTATACTTTGCAAAACCCAAGAGCCAAATAAGACAAGACGAGGAGAATATTAAGGTAGATGCTGGTGCACCAAAAGAAAGAAAAGAAAAAGAAAAAGGCCAATCCAGAATATGTGTATACAAAATACATAATAATAATAATAATAATAATAATATAAAAAAAACAAATGTGATTACCTTGATGAGAATGGTCTAGTTTGATGCGCTTAGGAGACCTGATGGGAGACGCCAGCGAATTCCCATCTTGATGAAGTACAAGCTCTGGGTTTGACAAGTCATCTACAGTGTCTTGATTGGTGCTCATCGCTCTTTTTCTATGGGCTTGCCTGTCCTATGGGGGACTGAAATCCGTAAACAACTATGAAAAGAAAAGTCACATCAATGAAATGTGGGGGTCAGGTTTATTATTGATATTTTATTGGTAAAGAAAATAAAATAAAATATATATATAAAATATATATAATATATATATAAATATATAAATATATTATATATTATATATTATATATTATATAGGTGATGGAAATACATAAATATGGCCCATTTGTGCATTTCAGAGTGCCCTTGAGGCCATGAGAATACTGCCTAGAATTTGCTCTATTTTATCAGCAACATACTTTAATAGGCGGCTATGCATAGAACATGTCTTGTGGAATCATTCAAATTTAACCTTTTTGTATCAAATTTACTATTATAATTATAATAATAATGATAAAAATGATTGATGGGATGCTTTCCTGTGAGTTGGGACTCAGTCAGAACCAGAGGAATGGTGTGACTCGGAAGACCCAGTTTTCCAATGCATCCAGCGTTTCTACTTTCCAGGCCGCTTACCAAAAGACTCTATTTCTCTTTCTCTCTCTTTCTCTCTCTATATACATATATATATATATATCTTAATAATGACTCTTACTTATGGCTATGAAATAGGTAAGGCAGACTTTGTGGCCAGTGCAGTCCAACTAACTCTTTGCATTTGTTTAGCGTCTTCTAATGGTCATCTCGGCCATGTCATTCCTCCTCCTCTTTTGGGAAACAAGATAAGCGTCTCAAGTGCAGCAAATACCAACCGCTGGATCTTTTATGGCACCCGCAAGGAAATCGTGGACTGGATCCGCCAACATCCTGATATTGTGCTTGAGAATGCTGTATTTGCCGGTGGTCGTCCAAGCACTTATCACACCCACACAGAAATTGTGATTGATTTGCTCCAGATGCCTGATGCCGAGCAGTCTTATTATGACTACTTCAAGTCGTTTGTGGTCAGTGACTATAATACCGAGAGAGTCAAGGTCGAGATCCGCCCGAGGGTCGAAAGCAAGGACCAGTCAATCATAACCCTCTGCAGAGTAATAGTGGCCAGTGGAACCCGTCTGGGGGATGTTGTAGATGAACTCGAAAGAGAATGGGCCCATCCGGCGGCAAGTTATTATCAGCAGGCCGTAGACACATTTAATGATAGTCCTGGCCCAGTCCATATACTTAGTACAGATGCACCAATGGCTGTGCATGTGGACCATTCATGAAACTAATTTTCCATTAAACAATATATAAATATATTTTATTCAACAAATCCAACTCGTTCTCTTTGGAGGCTACACTCCAATACAAAGATAATA
The DNA here is from genome assembly GCA_022702545.1 of Phycomyces nitens. Lineage (NCBI taxonomy): Eukaryota > Fungi > Mucoromycota > Mucoromycetes > Mucorales > Phycomycetaceae > Phycomyces > Phycomyces nitens. The sequence continues at coordinate 3,529,078 of JAHRBC010000001.1, forward strand.
TCATATATATATAAGATATATAAATATATATAAAGGGAAAGATTAGAGCAAAGCACTTATAATGGCTACTGCTACAACTCCAATCAAAGGAGTATGTCTAGAGGCCCCACTCTTCTCTTGGTCTTTGCCATTAGCACTGACGCTACTGGTCGTTGTGTTCTTATTGACGGGCACGGCTGTATCCTTGTATTGGCACTCAGTTGAAGTGCACAGACAGAGGTTGGCAATAGGATCCCACCATTTGGTGCTATTTGTTTTCGAGCAGGTTTAGCAAAAAGCAAAGCAAAGCACCCAAACAAACTCTACTTACTCGCAGTCCAGGGGAAGAGGATAGCGGAATCCTTCGGTGCCATTCTGAGAAGACGACACTGGTGCAGGTGATTCAAGCGTAGGTGCAGTGCTGGGGCAATTGAAGCAGGTCTTGAAAGTAGTCGTGCCAAAATTGCAACTAGTACGATTCAGTAAGATTGGCTCTAGATACATCCTATAGATACATCCTATAGACACATCTATAGACACCATACATACTTGTTCAACAAATTTTCATCGATTACATGGTTATTGTCATCATCTAGACCATTGCAGATCTCCTTTGCAATGACAGGTTGCTGGCACTTCATATAGTCCTGCTTTCCTAGCTCAGATGCCTTTACTGGGTTCTTCATCCACTGCAGCAACTGCTGATTGGTCACAATCCAAACATCTGGTCTTTTGGCAATAGACTTTACAAAAGAGATGAGACCATCTAGCTTTGGGGCTGGGTCAGGAAGACCAGGATAGGCTGTCAAATGGGCTACAGAGCATTTGAGTCAAGGTTGTATCAATGGTCTATACTTACTTGGGTGGACATAGATTCCAAAGGGCTGTCGGCCACCATTGTAATGGCGATCAAAGGAGGATGTACTCCCTTTAAATAAATGATCAGCTCCTGTAAAATATGCTATATTCATGTCCTGGACCTACATTGACTAACATCTTCTGGTGTTCCGGCAATATAGACATCCATCAATTGGGGAATACTGCCATTGTCCAGGACAGCATACATGGGTACTTCCCATAGACCTGGCAATTGGATCTGGCCTGCGCCACAGATGCCAGTCCAGCAATCGTTGGCCATGCCGTGGTCAAGGGTATATGGCCAGTATGCATCATCCGAGACTGCGCTTGCACTAGAGTCATACAGAAAGTTTTGCTTCTTCAATTCGGCCAATGTGTCTTTGGTGTAGTTTAGGAATGGTGCCCGGAATCCCTGGATCTTTCCGTTTGGAATACCACCATACGTGTTGAGGGCAGTTCGACAGCTAGATATTTCCTCTGGATGATAAAAATCAAGGTATTTAGGTTAATATCCTGGGCATGCAGGAGTGGATACTAGGCTTCAAGGCAAGGAGACTTACGGGCAGAAGGAGTACCGACGTGAGAAAAGGTATGGCTATAAATAAACCGATCCACAGAAACAATAAGTATATCGTTGCCATGGGATTTTTAATATTTACTCTGCAACTTCATTGCCTGCTGAATACCACTGTTGGACAAGTGAAAAGTCGGTGTATTGCATCGATACAAACCTAGAACGATGGTTTTTTTTTTTAGCAGACCATTAAAACAAAAGGGCTGCCTTACCATGTACCCAGTGCAGGACATCCATTTGGGTTCCTGTGCAAATAGAATCTGATGAGATATTGTTGGAATACCACAAAACCTACGTGACATCGAGCATCTTTCGGGCTGTTTGATAAAGTGAGGTTTGAATGGAATCATCAAAGGTCAAGGTAACAAACTAGAATGTTGATTTGAATTAAATATTCAATAATAATAATAAAAAATAATAATATCGTGTATTCCTGTGGTTGTATACCTGAGGTGTGTCTGCTGGTGCGAATCCATTTGGTGGAGTCTTTGAGGCACAGAGACAGTTTGGAAGTTGACAAGTGGCAGGATCACAGCTATAAGACGCAGCGGTGGCGGCAGTCGTGACACCCGCCACACCTGCTCCCTCCTGACAAAGGACTCCATAGACAGATATTAACAGCACAAATAGCTCCAGCAATCTTTTCATAATAGTTTTTTTTTTTATTATTATTAGGCTAATAGATAATTAAAGAGAAAGAGACGAAAATAAAAAGAAGAAGAAAATAAAAAGTGGTGGGCAAACCTTTATTACTATAAAACCCCCTTTCAGATCCTGCAACCTTGCAGTCATCTCAAAGGAGGCCGTTCTAACTTTTCTTGACTGTCTATATATCTGCCTGGTGTTTCTTGCATCCTAACCACCCCCTTGTCTGTTGGTGTTGGTGTTGGTGTTGGTGCTGGTGCTGGTGCTGGTGCTGTAGCTTATTCCCCTTGACTTGGAGTCTGTCTAGTAGTTTTAGCCCTGCTTATGCTATTATTATTACTATTATTATTATTTCAAACTATAAAATATCAAAAAAGTTTATCTTTTAATCAGATAATCTTTATTATCTTGCTGTATCTTTGTTTGTTTATTTGTGATGTCTGGCACAGAACAATGCCATACGCTTATATGCTTCCTCGAGGCGGTCCACAGTGGGTGTGATGACGATGCGAACATAGTTGGGATAGTTGAAGCACTGTTTTATTGGTGGCAATGATCAGTGACCTGTAGCTAGATCCCACGTTGACTTACCTGTCCCGGCAAGCACAAGACAGACTCTTCTGCCATGAGCTTCTGGCTAAACTCAACATCTGATGAAATATCCTTGAATTTGGAAACATCAATTCCAACCTAATAAAGAAACATAAAGTGTCAAGGGCACACATATTTAAGGATAGATCTGGATCTTACCATCATGTACATGGCACCCTGGGGCTTAACAGGCGAAAGACCTGGGATCTTTGATACAGCGTCCATGCTAACCTTGGTATTCAACTAGAAGGATTCCCCCCACAAGGTCAGTATACAAAAACAAGTCTTATGATTCTTACCTCAAGCTGCTTAATGTTCTCGGCGTAATAAGACTCGGGAGTCTTGAGGAGAATATCAGGCAAGGCAGCCTGGACTACTGAGTTGGGACCCAAGATGATCTGAGAAAGGTTCAAAAGACCTTCTAAAATCTCTGCAAATGCACCGTGACGGTCATGTACAGTGATCCAGCCTACTCTCCAGCCTGGAACCATCCACTTCTTGGCAAGACCACCCACAGAGAGAATAGGAACATCGGTTGTCAAGGATGCCATGGGATAAAAGCTGTTGCCCTTGAATACAAGATCACAGTAGATCTCATCGGCAATGATAGGAACATGGTGCTTGGCAGCGACCTGCAAGATCGCCTTGAGATGCTCCTTTGAGTACACGGATCCACAAGGGTTTGAAGGACTATAAAATATTGTTAGTAAAAAGTAGTAGTAGCAGCAATACTGAGCTTACTTGTTGACCAGGATACAGGCAGTCTTTGAGTCAATGAGCTTCTCCAACTGTGCAACGTCTACTTCCCAGTTCTTCTCGGGCTGCAGGAATAATAGAGTTGAGTACATTGTCATTATTATGTTTAGCTTACCAAGAGATCATAGTACTTTGTCTCAATATAGCGGGTCTCTGCCAGACTGCCATAGAGAGGGAAGCCAGGACGAGGCAAAAGAATATTCTGTCCCCGGTCACACAATACATTCAAACACATCTCCAGGGCACCAGAACAACCATTGGCCAAAATTACGTCGTTGGCTGTCAAAGGAGCACCAGGAACACCAAACTTTGTTGCAATAGCTTGACGAGCAGCCACGGTACCTGTTGGATCATAAATAATATAGAAAGTTCCCACGGTAAATAAATATGATGTGTGTGTGTGTGTCGATTTAAACTATCCTCTGGAAATCCATGATTACCATGAGCAGGTGGGTAGCCATTAGCCTTGAATGTATTCAACTGATGTACAATGGCATCATTGGCACTCTTGTCAATGTTAAAGTTGCCAAATATGGTGGGGTCGCCTATTCATAGAGGTCCAGTAGAGTATGGTTATGTATTTTCTTTTTGGTGGTATATCTCGTTTATTGTTTTTGGATTGTCAGACTTACCGACAGACAGACTGATGAATTCCTTGGTTGCCTTTGGGTCCAATTTGAGCTTGTCGACGATTTGACGAATGGGATTATGGGCTCTCTTGGCCACATCAGAGGCACGAATAGACCACACTTTACGATCAGAACTCATTTATATTTTGGATAAAGAAGAGAAAGACCGAAAGATAGATGGATAAATATATATATATATATATATTATATATAAAAAGTTTAATGAAATGTATTGAGTCATTTTTTTACAATCGGATTATCAAAAAAGTACAGAAATTATTTGATTGTGTATAGCAAGCTAAATGAAAATGATTGTCCATAGGAAATATTATATGCATTTAGGAGGAGAAATCTTATTCCATAAGTTTTTACAGCTTTGGTGGGTAAACAGAATGTTAGATATCAATTAACACGGATGTTAAGAAGCAACTTACTATTCAGCATCTCGGTCAGCTTCGTCAATTATGCCAAACTTGACCAAAATCTTTCCAGACACATTTTCATGGGCTTTACGTTTCTCAAGAGTGCGCCAATATGCTTTGTTGTCAGGATCAAAGTAGTGGCGAGGTACGCCTCCAAGTCCAACTCCATTATTTCCCTTAAAGATTGACCCGAAATCAAAGGTAACCATTCCCAAGAAATCATCGCGAGTAATGTCCTTATCCCAAACCACAATCTTTATGTCTTTACTAGTATCTACACCGTTGAGTTCAAAGTCAAAGTAAGTATTCCAAACAGGGTCCAAGCTCTTTTTGACTACGGGTGTGCTGTATTCCTTGGTCACTTTCTTGGCCCTATATTCCCGGTTTAGATGTATAATTCACTATTGACATTTGGTTACTTACCCTGCAGTAATTATAGCATATGGGTCTGAAAAGCCATTGGAATCACTAGTGGACCATCTTAATACCGCTTTATTAAGAATATACTGTCATTTTGTATTTACGCTGAAATTAAGTCTTCGGCAGCTATTATCTCAACTCTGAGTAAAGAGGTTATTTTATCGTCGACCATGGTAAAGAAAGAAGAAGAAAAAAGAAAGAGAGGAAAGTTGCCGAGTAATTTTGCAAGGATCGTGCTGATAAGTAGGTTCAAATAAATAAATATCAAGGTAGTACATTTATTTTATATTTATTTATAGGTTGAATGTTATACACTTTTGCTTCACCGATTTGCCTTTCAAAAATTCATGTTAAATAATGAGTAATAAAAGGAAGCATCGGTCGCACACTCCTTTAGGTAAACACAAGCACAGATATATTTATATATCTCTATTTTTTTTCAAAACATGGTCCTTCTTTCTTTTTCTTCTTTTTCTTCTTTAAAACTAATCAGCCAGAATGCGACTGATTCTAGGGTTATTGATCCTTTTAGCCATTCTGAAGCTCGTGACCTGTCAAGGTAACCATGTAAATTAGGATTAGGCTACCAACAGTCAAAATCAGTTTCCATTGCTAGGAAACCAAACAAAAAAAAATCTCACACCCATTCCACCCTAGATGATGCCGGAACTGGCCTTGACGACGGATCAAACTCCGATGATTCATATGATGATACTTCCGATACATCTTCTGAAGAGGCAGGAACCATGGATACCTCAGATTCATCAGATTCATCAGACTCAGGAACAGTGGACGATTCGACCTCTACTGATTCAACAGATCCAACGGCCTGTACTGCTTTGAACCAATGGTACACATCCTTGAATGGCACTGGGTGGGCTGCCCGCACTGGGTGGGACTCCACTGATATGTCTACTTGCTGCACTTGGTATGGCGTCGAATGTAATATTCTCGGCCAAGTAACGAAAATGTAAGTATTTTAACAAACCTTCTTTGTTTAAAAATAAACTGACCAAATAGAAACAATCTAGTCGACTGGGCTCAAATCGTCTTGAAGGACAATTGCCCAACAACTTCAACCTACTTCCCGACCTTACAATGATGTAAGTTGATCAAGTCATACTGGGTTTAATAACCGATCAAATGCTTGAATTCTAGTGATTTGAGCAACAATAAGTTATATGGACCTCTTCCTGAAACATTGTCTTCTGTCGTCAAGCTACAATCATTGCAAGTATATATATTTCATTTATATATTTACACAAGCACGTCACAGTTCTAAGCATCAACCTTCTTTTCCTATATAGCAATGCTAATTTTAACACTCTAAACGGCACACTGCCTACTGCATTTGGTAGCATGACTACCTTGACCAGCATGTATGTATATTTCTTTAAAAAAGAGCCATTTAGATTAACATGCTGCTAAATAATGCTATTTTGCCTTAGCTACATGAGAAACAACTCGTTTACTGGCACAATTCCTGATAGCTGGGGAGCTTGCTTGGAATTATCAGGCAAGGTTTTAAAATTAATTTTATTGCAAGACTCCAAGATCTAAACATTCTTACTAGATCTCTACCTTGGATCAAACAAGCTTAATGGTCCATTTCCAATTGTGTTGACTAGATTGACCAAGCTAGAATACTTGTAAGAGGATCCTTGGCTTCTTTCTGTCTCTTACTTACTTTCTTGATTTATTCTAGGGTAATTGATAACAACGGCTTCAATGGCGTACTTCCAAACGAGATCGGCAATCTTGTGGCCCTCGCAACACTGTAAGCCGATTATTATCCTCTACCTTTTCTTCTTCTTCTTCTTCTCATATCTACGCGTAGTAATCTCAAGAACAACCATCTCGTTGGCCCTATTCCTTCAACAATCGGAGGTCTCGTTCAGCTGAACACACTGTAAGAGCACAATCAATGTGGGACCCATTAGATGTTGACCAAAATTAAAATATTTGTACCACAGAACACTATCCTCTCAAGCGTTTAATGGCACCATTCCAGATACTATTTATAATCTTGTAAACCTCCAAAAACTGTAAGTTCCAACGGATTGGACATGATTTATGCCCACATGAATATTCAATTGGGCCTGAATCAAAAAAGAAAAAGAAGAACCTTGAAGCTCAAAACATCTCCTTATGCTACCTTAGTGATCTTTCAAACAATCGTCTGACAGGAAGCCTATCTCCTAAAATTAGTAGTCTGGTCAAATTGACAAAGATGTAAGCAATGTTCAAAGAGCCTTTATATATATATATATATCATCCTGTTTGAGAACAGTACTGACTGACTGTGTATATGAAACAAAGTCTGCTGGGCCACAACCAACTGATAGGGGATATTCCTGACCAGTTTGGATCCCTCACCCAACTGCAATCGGTTATGCTAAACTATAATATGTTCAATGGTCAATTCCCTGCCACCATGGCACCTGCACCCCTTGGATTCTGCAACATGCTTCCAAACCAATTCCAGACCTGTCCCGACAAAAGTGTCCTTGCAAATGTCGAGAGTCTCGCCTTCCAGTGTGGAGTGGACTGTGGCATAAATTCAAATAAGAAGAGCAGTGGTCATAGACTTATTTACTCCAAGGCTCTCACGGCTCTCACGGCTCTCATTGCCAGCATCGCAGCATTAGTTTTCTAAATACAAATATAATATTTGTATCAAACAAGATGTTTGGTAACCTCTATTCATGTACTCTATATAAATGTTTGCCCTCAATAAACGATCCTTGTCACAAAGGAATCCTACTGCATTATACATTTATGAGATACACAATCTATTCTCGATTCTATATTTGTTTCCAGGTACAAAGTAAATAAGGATAATTTTTTTTATTAATCGAAAAAAAGTTCATGGTTTTAATAATATAGATGATGATGATGATTATAATTTTATATTACATGAAATTAGAAGAAGAAAGTATCCATGGTTTATATAGATTTGTTGGAAAACAAATTACTAGGTAATTAATATAAAAAAGTAATATACATATATAATATTAATGTAGATTTAAACACAAAAACAAATGAAGGACAAGACAAGAGGAACAAGGAGACACAAAGTATTATTATTATTATCATTTTAGAATAATAATCTTAAAGATCCCTTTGTATCTCAAGTTAAAAAAGATACATTATTTATTTTGAACCAAAATAAAACAAATCTAAAGCATATTGTGTACAGATTACCAGTAGAATGCTCTTTGCTGATCAATTCGTCATTTACAATTAGTTTGTTCATTTGGTAATGAATTCATCTATCACCAGAGTTGGTTCGATTCAGGTTGAAACCTGTCAACCAATTTCAAAACTAAAATGCTCAGAGCATACCATTTATACACATGTTAATTATCATTTGTAAAGGTCACCAGCCTTGTCAAATGCTTTGGGATTTAATACAAGAGGTTCTAGTATAAACACCACTTGGCAAGTATACTTCCCCTTCCTAGAGTCAATTACTGGCACGTGCGTTGGGAGTGCTTTGGTACTGTAGTGGTCTTTTATTTATTTATTTACTTGCGCAGAAGCACGAGCTAAAGCTAGTGAACCTTCTCCTTTCAATATTATTGGGATTTACAAAATAGAATTCCCTATAATACTATTATATATATATTCAAATAAGAATACATTTGGCTTACAGTATTCTTCTGGACCAGGGTTGAGAATCCCGGCAATTTATAGACCTACACTTATTTGTGGGTATATGTACCAAATGGCCCTGACAGCACTCGTTTGCCGCGTTTGGAACAAGGCAAAGGGCTGTATATTGATCGGCAGTCTGACCGGGAGATATACACCAGATAAATGTCTATATTTCTTGTGGATCAAGGGGCGTTGAGCTAAATAGAGTCTAGGTTCTCCTATTAGCAGACAGATTTCAAGTCAAAAGATGATATTTAGAAAGACGATAAATGTATGCAAGTCCTACTACTTTGATAGGAGAAATGGAATGCAAGGGAGACTAAAGAATAAGAGCAAAATAATAAGATCAGGGAGTGTAGGCGACACATCAAAAGGACTTTATGGCTCAGGGGGAAGTAAAGAGATGGAGTGAGGATCCCCTTTTTTTCCCTGTAAATAAAATAAGCTATATAACCTCGGATCCTCGAGTTAGTGAGATCGTCCTTCATTTTATTCAGTCTTCTTTTCCTCCATCACCATGAAGTTCATAAGCACCACTCTGATTGTCGCCGCCTGTTTTGCCTTTGTGTCTGCCCAGCAAAACCCACCAATCATTGCCATTACCTCACCTTTGATGGGCACCAAATACAAGGCTGGCCAGCAAGCCATTCTTGCCTGGGTTAACCCAAAGGTCCCTAGCATCTCTCAGATTGTCCTTGCTCGTGGGCCTTCTACTGGTCTCCAGCCCATCACAGTCCTTGCTTCCAACGTCAATACTGCCGACGGAAAATACGTCTGGAAGATCCCTGATGACATTGAAGGCGGTGATGATTGTAAGTTGGCATAAAGACCAATATTTGCACATACACTAATACTTGTTCAAAAGACGCCTTTGAGTGTGGTACTTCACCAGACATTGCGTTTGCAGGTCCATTCACCATTGAAGGCAACGGTAGTGCTGCACCGGCCAGTAACAGCTCTAGTACACCTGCCGCTGCACCCCCCAAGGCTGCTTCCCCTGCCGCTGCCGCTGCTGCTCCTGCCGCTGCTGCTGCCTCGAAAGCTCCTGCCGCCGCACCTGCCAGTAGTGGATCGGCACCCGCTGGTGGTATCCCTATTCCTGCTGGCTCTGGTGCCACCCCTGCTGCCGGTGCTGCGAGTGCCAGCAAGGCAGGATTCCCAGTCCCAAGTGCTCAGGCTGTCAAGGCCTCCTCAGCTTCCACTACCGAGCTTTTGACGGGCAAGACTGTCCTTGCCATCGGTGCAGTTGCCCTTATTGTCCAAGCACTCTAGAGCTTAATTTCGTTTCTTATCCCATTAGTATCAACCTATTCTCTTTTCTTTCCCTTACTTATACCCAAACAGCAAAGTACAAGTACATCTCTTTCTAGTCATCCTATTCAAAATATTAACATTAAAAAAAGAATCTTGTCTCAATTCACCATGGTAACACAAGCATCATTGTTTTGGAAGTGATGGGATTTATATAATATATACATATAATATATACATATAATATATATACAAAAATAAAATAAATCTATTGTCAGTCCAAAATAGAAAAAAAACTGAACAACTTATGAATCGTCTTTTTCAAAAAGGGCTTTCTAGGCTTGCAACGTTAGCACCATGCAGACAATACCAGGTGAAATTAGCATATTTTTATTCGACACAATTGCTCATCCACATGTACATCAGCCATTGATCATGACAGGATCAACATTGGTAGCAAGGCGACAGGTAAAGCACATTGGTTTAGACAAAAAGTAAAACATCAAGTGTAACAATAGTGTGGACCTGCCTAGATATCCGAAGCTCGAATGGGTGCTGGCATACGTCGATTGTGGAAAGAAAACGACTCTGGGTCTCTCCAGAATTTGCTCCAAAAAGTGAATGAGATTGATAGTGAATTTACAGAGATATTTGAGCCCTTTAAACCCCTTGTAGGTCTAGATAGCATCATTGGGATCTACCAAGCACTAGACGCTTATTCTTGGCACTATACTCACTTGCATACATGACAATAGACACAGACCTGCAAAGCTTATTGTACAGCAGATGCATACCAGATAGCTCTATTGAAGCAGATGGTTGCAGATTCATCCGTGTACAACCTTATGCCAGAGATGACAGACGATATGTTGCATATCTCTGTGGGACCAAGCAATGGTGGGGGTGAGATATTTGTGTATAAGGACGGTACTTTTGCAACCTGGGCTGTCAATGATGAGACTAGCCAGCAGTTTCTGGATAGCTTTATTCGCTCTCGAGTTGAAGTACGGCCAAAGTATGAAATTGAGACTGAAAGCATCAAATTCGTAGTCGATGAAGACGAGTAAGTTGCTCATTTAATTTTTAATTTTGTTTTTTGGCAAACTGTTGAGCACAATCGTCTAGACAAACAAACATCAGGGGAGACTTGATCCTGCTAAATCCTTATTCACCATCACCTCAATTGGCCAAAGCAGCATTTTCACTTGCCCTGGGACGGGCTACCAGACTGTCCACTATAGAATCATCCGTAGACAAATATCTGGGTTCAATTGAGGATATCCCAAGCAAATTGGCAAAGGGAAAATATTGGTCGTTTTCAAAAGAATCTCGTGTCAAACAAGGCCAATTGATGTGTCTATACCAGCAACTTGGCATGCACTCTGACGGTTTCCTTGACACTCCTGACCTTCAATGGGTACAGCCTGAATTGCAAGGCAAGATTAGATAAAATAGAGACCATGATCAGTCAGTAAAATGCTGACCCAATACAAAAATCTATAGAATGCTACGAGAAATTATCATCGTCCTTGAATATACGTCCAAGAATCAAGGTCTTGCACAAACAATTAGGCAAGTCTGGATTTTTAGCTGTCTTTCATACAAATAACTAATAATGAAACCGTATCATCTAGACTATTGCACAAAGCTGACTAGCATACTCAAAGATGAAGACACCCGTAGACGTACATTGTTTTTGCAATCTTCAGTAGTAGCTGTGCTGGCTGCTCAATTGGCTTCTCTAGTCATCTAATGGAGTCTAAAAATATCAATTGTATATTATAAACGCTGAAATTGATAGAAAATAACCTTGCAGATTTTGCTTGTAATTTATGGGCCAATTGCACCAAAAATGCAGGTTTCTATTGTAAATCAACACAAGCTTATCAAAACTATATATATATGTATATATATATATATGTATATATTTAGTAACTTGAAATTTAGTGCAATCCATGTCCAACTTACTGGGTCCAGAAACAAGAGCTGTGACTTGTAAAAATAAACAATTCTTGATGCCCGACAAATTTTTTCTTTTTTTTTAGAGTCTCTCGAACACCTCTTATTCTATACAACATCATGAGCGTTATTGGCATCAACTTTGGTACAGCCTACACCTCCATTGGCTACGTCAACAAGGTCATTACACAGCATTTTACAAGAAAATATCCATAATCAGAAATTGTTACTGATGCCCACTTTAGGAAGGACGTGCTGACTGTCTCGCCAACGAAGAAGGTGATCGTCAGATCGCCTCTGTTCTCGCTTTCCACGGAACCGAAGAGGTATATCCACTAGAAAAATCAGCAACAGATATATACTCTGGATTTTATAAAATAAGCATGTATTTATCTATTTCTTGCATCATTAGGTCATTGGTTCCCAAGCCAAGTCCGAGATTGCTCGCCACCCCAAGACCACCGTTGCCAACTTCCGTGCTGTCCTCGGAAAGAGGTGATTATACGAACCCAAAAGACTATTTCTTAATATCTAGAGAGAGAGAGAAAAGAGGCTGATATTTATTTATTTGTTTGTTTTTTCTTTTAAAAAAATAGCTTTGCAGAGGCCGAGAACTTGACTGGTTCTGCCGCTCAGATCATCAACAAGGATGGTAAGCCCGCTTATGAAATCGAGTTTGAGGATAAGAAGGAGGCTTTCACCGCCAAGACCATCTCCACCAAGTTCTTCTGCCACATTCGCGAGTCTGCCGAGCAGTTCTTGGGTGGTCCCGTTTCTGGCGTTGTCATGGCTGTTCCTTCCTACTTCACCGACAAGCAGCGCGAGGAATTGACTGTTGCTGCCGAGGATGCTAAGCTCAAGGTTATCCAGCTTGTCCACGAGTCCGCTGCCGCTGCCGTTGCCTACGGTATCGGTCAGGAGTCTTCCACCAAGAACCCCCAGGATAAGACCATTGTTGTCTGCGACTTGGGTGCTCACTCCTTTGACGTGACCGTCCTCACTGTCCGTTCCGGAATCTACTCCATCGTCGCCACTGCTCACGACACCAAGCTCGGCGGTAGCTCCTTTGACGATCTCCTTATTGCTCACTTTGCTTCCGAGTTCAAGAAGAAGACCAAGGTTGATATCAACTCCAACGCCAAGGCTCTTGCCAAGATCCGTGGTGCCGTTGAGGTCACCAAGAAGATGTTGTCCAGCGCCAACTCTGCCCCTTGTTTCGTCGAGTCCCTTGCCGAGGGTTTCGATCTCCACGGTACCATTAACCGTATGCGTTTCGAGATCATGTCCAACAAGGTCTTTGCCCGTATCCAGGACGTCATTCGTGAGGTTCTTGCCAAGGCTGATCTTGACCCCTCCGAGGTCGATGAGGTAAATATCTTCTTTTATATATATATATATAAATGTTACTAGGAGGCAGAAGGTTTATACATCTTTCTATCTGTCTAGGTTCTCCTTGCCGGTGGTGCTGCCCGTATTCCCAAGTTCGCTGTCAAGATCCGCGAGACTTTCTCTGGCGAGCAGACCAAGGTCCGTTCCGAGTTGGAAGCTGATGAGGTCGTTGCCCGTGGTTGCGCCATCCAGGGCTCTTTGATCGCCGGTTTCGAGAAGGAGGATATCGATGCTTCCATTCACCCCGTCGTCACTCTCGTTCCCCACACCCAAAAGGCCATTGGTGTCTTGAACGCCAACAAGGAGTTTGTTACCATCATTCCCCGTGGTACTGCTCTCCCTGCTCGTCGCGTTTTCGAGTTCAGCAACTCTGCCGACAACCAGACCCATGCTTACCTTGCCCTCCACGAAGGTAACCACACCATCGAGAAGACCGAGCTCCCTGCCGAGCCAGTTGAGGATGATGAGGAGCCCCTTGAGCCCGAAGTCATCACCAAGGTCGTCACCAAGCCTGCCGCTCTCTTGGCTGAACTTAGCCTTCCCCTCCAGCACGGAAAGAAGGCCAAGGAAAGCAAGGTTGAGGTTCAGGTCACCGTTGATGCCGACAGCAAGTTGAGCGTTGTTATGCGCGAGAAGAACAGCACCAACATTGTCAAGGCTGAAATTGTTGGCAAGAAGTAAAATTTTACTAAAAGAAAAAGAAAAAAAGAAGTAAACCCTACAAGAAACATATTAAAAAGTATTCAAAGATGATGTTTTTTTTTCATTCCCCTTTTTTCATCCTTTTTTTCATCTTTATTTCATCCTTTATCAAACAACATAAAAAAAAGATACATTAAGTATGTACATACATGATATATATTTATATGTATATATGTGTATATATGTATATTTGTCAGTTTTGGTTTATAAATATATATATATTTATAAAGGCAAATTATTAATATATGTGTTTATATATATATATATAGAAGTGTGTGAGTGTTGGTGTAAATGGGTGGGGTGTATAGAAAGAATAAAGAAAACGAAGCAAAAGGAGGAGATGAATAGAGTGATGGAAATTGCGAAAAAGAAAAAGAAAAAGTTGTGAGTTTAAGAGATTAAAGATAATTTATACTTCTTTTGATTACTTAATAAGCTCGAGTGGTAGTAAACTTTTGACTCATGGCCTCCTTCATCATACCCAGCTGAATTTCAGAGTCTTCTAAGTGTCTCGTAGCCTCAACCAGGGACTCCTCGCGCTCATTGAGCAACGTGCGTAGGCGAGCAATATCATCAAGACTTTCGGCCAGACGTTGCTTAAGTGTAGCAGCTTCGTTACGTGATTTGAGATTGGCTGCTTCGAGTTGAGAGACCTTGATGTGCATCTCAGACAGGCTCTGGCTAGCGGAACTCTGTCCGGCTTGCAAAGACAAGGCTTCTGTCAGTTGTTGTGTAAGCTCTGCCATTTTGGCTGTATTGTCGCGCATCTGGGCTTCCGCGCGTGTTGCCCGCCCGTGCCACATCGATAGTTCCTCAAGTGCGCGCTGATGAGCTTCCTGTGCTTCCTCGGCTCTCTCGTGAGCTTCCTTTGCCCGCTCTTCAGCCGACAATCTCGCACCATGGTCATGTTGTGCTCTACGTTGCAATTGTTGCAATAGTTTTCCATTGCTCTCATTCTCCTTGAGAGCAGTTGTCAGCCTGCGTTCCAGCAGTGTTGCACGCTCTGTTTCTACAACAGCCAGATCATCTTCTTGGCGCGATTTGAGTGCCAAATATTTGGACTTGAAATAAGCGGCTTCCTGAAGTGCAGCTGTACGAATACGGTCGGCCTGGGTTAATTTATCCGACATTGGCTGAGCTTGCTGGCCAATGCTTGTACGCACCCGGCGTAATTCGGCCTTTACGGCCACAAGTTGTTCAAATACGATCCGCTTGTCATACTGCAGGTCCTGCAGAGACATCAGCATGGCATCATCCGAGTCTGCGTCAGACATGTCTCCTTCGATTGCACGCTGTTTACGAGCCAAAGACACTTCAGTACGCCACCACTGTTCCTTTTTCTTCATATCCTGAATAGCTTGATCGCGAGATTTGATTTCACGTAGCAAATCTGCGCGTTCTTCATTATTTTCAGCAGCTTTGGCTCTCTGTTG
The DNA here is from genome assembly GCA_022702545.1 of Phycomyces nitens. NCBI lineage: Eukaryota > Fungi > Mucoromycota > Mucoromycetes > Mucorales > Phycomycetaceae > Phycomyces > Phycomyces nitens. The sequence goes on from JAHRBC010000001.1 coordinate 3,544,343, forward strand.
GGCTTGCTGCTGCTGCAATTGTTGTTGCAATTGTTGGGCCTGTTGCTGTTGTTGCTGCAATTGCTGTTGCAATTGAGCCTGTTGTTGTTGATGCTGTTGTAACTGCAATTGAGCTTGTTGCTGCTGCAATTGAGCCTGTTGTTGTTGTTGTTGTTGTTGTTGTTGTTGTTGTTGTTGTTGTTGCTGTTGTTGATGCTGTTGTTGTTGCTGCTGGTATTGTTGGTGTTGGTGTTGGTATTGTTGCTGCTGATATTGCTGCTGCTGGTATTGCTGCTGTAATTGATACTGCTGCTGAGGATCAGGTCCTTCTATAGGACTGTTCTCGTAAGAAGCTGGTTGCTGGTATGTTGGAATAGGACCAACAGGAGGTTGACCGGCTTCAGGTAAAGCACGTTCATCAATCGAACGGGATTCTTGAAGCGATTCAGTGCTATGGGCAGCCACTGTATTACGATAATTGTTTATGAGATTTACACCCTCACGCGAAGGTCGTGGTGGAGGTGACAGAGGACCGAGCGTGTTTCGGGACTGAACGATACGCTGAGAAGGACGCTGCTGCATTCCTTGTACTCTATCAAGAGATTCGACTGAATTGTCATCGCCAAGTGTACTCATCAAATTGCGCTGCATATGATGTGAGCCATATGATTCGTTGAGATTCTCGTTAGATTCGCTAGAAAATGTTGGTGAGAGAGGAGGAGGATGACGACGGAATTCCGAGTTCATGTCTCCATCAATCTGTGGCATAGGAGACGTTGCTCTTGGGCGTCGAAGGGCTGCCTCGGGTACTGTAGAGACATGTCGAGGTGGTCTGGTTGGCTATATTGATATAACACATTAGAACTTTAAACAAAGGACCCAAGATGTCAAGGCATATGTATATTGTATGTATTCATACCTGTTGCAGGGTTTCTAAGGATGCCTTTTGATGTGGAGAGCCAGGAGTGGTTACAGAGGCGTTTGAGGACTGGATTTCTGAATAGACAGGAGAATCTAATTCACGCGGTAAGTTTGCCTGTAGACTGATGGGTGAAGACTGTTTAGACTGATGCTGGGGCTGCAAAGGAGGAGAACGGAGGGAGTTTGATTGAGATACTGAAGGGTATGGTTGGGGAGTGACATTGGATGCTGGGGATTGAGTCTGTGTATTTGAGTGCACAGACATTGACGAAGGGGCGAGTTCAGAATCGACGAGAGAATGAGATGAAGATGTCGACGACAGACTAGGAGCCGGTGGTGCCTGCACTGCCGTCTCTGGAGGATACCTGATCTTGGCTATTTTGTTATAGAGAAACGAATTTAGGATAATGACAGCTAACATGACTAAAAGCAACTCTTACCACTGTCTAATACGAAACCCATGATTGCATCGTCGAGTTTACCGGCCACAGATTCACCACCAATGACATACATCTTTTCACGTACTGTTGTCATGGTCAGACCATGACGAGGAGCAGGAGCAGGACCCATATTTTGGAACATAAACCAACGCTGACCTAACAGACATTAGTCTATGCATGTTCTCGTGTCTGATACTTTGAATGAGATTACTTACTCTTGATCTTAAAGGCACACAGATCTCCAAGATCCTGTCCTTCTGGACCTCTGCCACCAATTACATACATCACGTCGTCTACTAGACATGCTGAACATCCTTCGCGTGGGACAGGAATATAGCCAGCTGCAGACACTTGGAGCCACAGCCTGGTTTGGAAATCGTAAGACCAAATGTCGTTGTACAAATGATCGCCATCTGTACCTCCAAAACTAAGGGTATGAAATGAATATACCAGGTTAATATTCTTATATGTCTTGACCAGAGACTAGATCAAGTTCTTACATATAGAATTTGTTTTCATAGATCACAGAAACATGTCCTGATCTAGCAGCAGGGCCTTCGTTAATGGCTGATAAGAACTCCCATCGAGGACTAGCAGGATCTAAACGCACACATTTAAATAAACTCTTGTTTTTGAATGGCGAAATTAGACTTACAATTGCTGGTGTTAAAGGCCAACATATCATCCAGGTACCGCCCTGCACGCTGGCCACCCCAGATGTAAACCACACCATTGGCAGTAAAAGAAGAATGGCCTGAGCGCTCTACTGGAACAGGACCTTCCATTTGAATGCGAGCCCATTGACGTCCACCTAGTGTAGATAGTTTTTTTGTTTTATTTTATTTTTAATTATCAGTGAATTTAATGTAATTAATAATTAATTAATTAATACTAATTGAACTTACTTGGGTTCAATATGTAAAAGTTTGGATCCCATTTATCGTCAGGCACAATAGGTTCGCCACCATACACTGCAATGGATATCTGGGATTAGTTTCCATGGCTCAGTTTGGGCGGGTCAATTGAGCTTACTTAGTACATGACCACCGATTACAGTGAGAATAGGATAGTTTCTGGGTCCAGGAACATCACCACTTGTATTGATGGTGCTTGCAGAGAGATTATCTATTATTATTATTATTGTTATTATTATTTCAAGATGAATATTTTAAATATTGATTATCACTGGGTGGATCGCATTTGAACCCGAGGCTTACTTGTGTCTACAAAAATCAAATCCTTCTTGTTTGAGCCCTGGTGGACACCACCAAAGACAACAAGATTGTCCGAGGGTAATACGGCTGTTGCATGACCGAATCTCGGAAGGGAGTTACTGGTGCCTCCCAACTTGCGTTGAGACCAAGGAAAGATTGTCTTTTCGCTACTTTTGGTAAGTTTTGAAAAGAGAGTCATGGTAGGATGATCAAGATGATTAAGGGATTAAAAGAGTGTAGATTGCCCAAAGAAATAAAGGAGTGGCTGCCAGAGGTGATGCACAATGCCTTTTGGCCAGATGAGGTGCAAGGAAGAAAGGGAATATGAGAAGTTTGATGAAAAGGAAGGCGAGTTGTCTGAGTTTGATAGATAGTAAGGCTCTACTCACTCGAAAATAATAACAATAATAGGCACACCAGGCAATTAGCAAAAAAAAGACAAGTCTCGTTTGGGTGCACAGAGCTTCTTTGGTTTTAATCCCGAATAAACCACGTGTGTGCCCATTTCAGGCAGAACGAGATTTGGTTAAAGAAGTAGGGAATCGACGAATTCTTATGATTTTTATTGATATAAAATTGGACCCTGAAGCCTTGAATTTTTGGACTCTTGTTGATATTCAAGCCATTACTTTTATATATATATATAAATAAATATATATATATATTTGGCACCAGAAAAAAAAACATTTTCTGCCCAGACTAGCTTTGATTCAGTAATACTGGCGGTCCATGGATTGCGGGTTTCTTTGGATGTCGTGTAACGAGAACAAAAAGAGACTTGGTATGAACCAAGCGAATATCTATAGTCTATTCCACGTGGAATTATACAACAAACATGGCCAGTGTAAAATGAATGGAGATTAGAAGGGATAGCAACATATATTCATATATAATTAAGGAATATTTATTGGTCTCTAGCAAGTCACAGCGGCAATAATCATTATTAAGAGATATATAATTAGGACAGTAAAAGATCTAATGGTCTATCATTAACATTTACCAGTATCCTTTCACCTCTTCATTCCTCATTCTCACGCTTCCTTCAAGGACTGAATTCGATTGAACACAAGAATCCTAATAATCAAAGCCAAAAGTGTATATATAGTGTCTGTCTTGTGTTTATTGCCATTGTTCCCCCTCTTTATCACTTGATTTTACACATGAAATAAATATATATATATAAATATATATTTCTTTTAAAAGTATTGAGTACCTATAAATCTCACCACTGTTAATAGGTATATATTAACCAAATACTAATTCTTAACCACTAAATTACATTTTAGGCATCTCAACGCGCGGACCGTGCTAGTGTGGTGCAATTTTATTTTGTGTGATGAACAGAAAATAAGATGGTGTCTTGGCTATTAGACAATCCACATATTCTCTTTATTCCATTAAATTCCCAATACTTTATTAGTGGCACAGGCCAAGAAAACATAATTGATACATCTTTTTTTTTACTCTTTCCAACCCACAGATTGCATTTTACAGTCAAGTCATGGCTTCAATTTCTGTGAGCATTTAATATACTATATATTCGGCCAATTCAAATTTGTGGGGTTTACAAGTATGCCCATTATACTCTTGTACAATCCCTTTTAAACTTTTTTTTATAGATCTACCGTCAATCGATGTAATTCCAATGTAATTTCCAAGATCCCACAGACTGAATATGCTATGTCTTGCTTTAAATATAGGGTACTCTTTATTACTAAATACCAAACATGGCCATCGAGACATGAACATGTAATAGCAATAGCCCAGTTCAATTGACCCATATTTTACAATTACCCTCAAATACTAGACTAATACAAGTGCCAGAACTCTAGAAATCAAAATATCATAGTAATTTACATCTATACACACCTTGGTCTCATCAAATCCATTGTCTCTTGTCAAACCATCAATCTATTTGAATTGTAAAAAAAAAAGAGTACCTGTGACTGTCAATACTATGCGTTTTTAGAATTTTTTGACTTGCCTTGGCATGTTGGTCTTGAACATTTATTGGCTCTTGATCTAATGTCTACTGCAGTTCTCAACAAGTCCACATTGGATGCACCCTCGGGTGTCCAAGGTACATTGTTACCGAGAAAAAAAAAGCCTACCAATTACCTGACATGTCTTGTTTCTTAGAAAAAAGTGACCTGACCAAGCTTCTACAGGATCTCAAAGCAAAGACGATTGAATTGAAGACTCAGCTCCAACCAGTCATGCAGAAGCTGGCTGATGGCGAGATCAAGACATCAAAGGGTGTTTCTTTCCTCGAAGTGAAATACCAGATCATGATCCAATACATCCTCCAGCTCACTTTCTACGTACATCTCAAATTGTCTGGAAAACAAGTAGAAAACCACCCTGTCGTCAAATCTTTGGTCGAACTTCGTGTAATTCTTGATAAAATGAAGCCGATTGAAGTCAAGCTCAAGTACCAGATCGACAAACTTGTTCGTACAGCTGTCATGGGTACTCAAAAGGCCGAGACAGGAGCAGTGACAAGTGCCACCGCAGTTGGTAAGTGGACCAAATACGATATTAATGGATCAAACCAATCATGGATCTAACAATATTTGCTTTATTATTACTATTACTATTATTATTTCTAGCCAACGATCCTCTTGCATTCAAGCCTAACCCAATGAACTTGTTGAACAGAAACGACGACGATAATGAAGAAGAAGAAGACGGTAAAAAAATTGATTTTGTAGATGATTATGCATGGCTGGCTTGTGTGTCCTAATGCAGTGCTATGATGCTTAGATGATACCAATGCCAAGTTGGGCGTTTACAGACCACCTAAGCTTGCCCCAGTCAATTACGATGCTGGAAAGGATAGAAAGTCAAAGGAGGAGAGAAACGAAGAACGTCTGAAGGAGAAGGCATCAAGATCCAGAGTAATGAAGGATCTGATGGCAGAGATGAACGATGCTCCAGAAGAAGTTGATGTTCGTGGTGGTGTCAATGAAGGCACTGGATATGGTGATCGTGTAGATAGTTTGATTGCAGAGAAGAGTCAGTATGAAGAAAACAACTATGTTCGTCTGGCTGTCACACGCAAGGAGAAGAAGCGCATGCAGTCAAAGAACAAGATGCGATTCGAGAGCGAATTCGATGTAAGATTGGATTGGAATTGGACATGGTGGTTTTTTATTAACACATTGCCCGTAGAACCTCAATGATTTCAGTAATCTGGCTGGTATCCAAGATGTAGAAGAGCAGGAGAATGAGCGCTTCAGAAATGTCTTGAACCGTAAATCCCAGCGTGCAGAAAGAGATGTGGATGACATTGAGGTAAGAGATATGAGATACTATGGATTTCAATATATTAAACTTTGAATAGTCTGCAATGTCGCATGGAAACAAGCGCTCAAGGCAAGGAGATGAGCAGTTCCATGGTGTATTAGATGGAAAACAGGGAGGAAGAAACAAGTTCAAGAGAGCTCGAAAAGTACAGGGTCGGACCAAAAAGAATGGTCAATTTTAGTCATGTTTATATTCTCATAAACCCTTGCTTTTTGCATTCCTCACAATCTTCAAATTCAATAGACAACTCTAATACAATACAAAGCATACAAAAAAATAACTCTTGTGGTGGTTATAAGAAGCTTTCAGATGTTAAAGGCATGGTGGTTGGTCTTTATAGAGTGGAAAAAATGCAACAGTGATTTTAACAGAAATAAATGTACAAAGAACAATAGTCTGAATTCTGAAGAAAAAGTTCATGGAAGCTGTCAAAAAGGTGTATCTTCTGGTAGACCACCCTTACACCTAGAGATAGGCACAATATTCATAATTGGATAAAGAAAGATTATTTGGAGTGATGAATCCTATTTTTCGGTTCACAATAAATAGACGTGACAATACCTGGTACCAATCAGAGATATATAATACAGATGATCTCACTCTCAAGGTTCAAAGAAACAGTGGATTCATGATGGTTTGGGTGTTTTTGGGTCTGGAAGTGTTGGTCCACTTGGCTTTGTTGATGGAAATATGAATTGGCCAAAGTATGCAGAGATACTAAAGACTCACTTTGCTAATTTTATGAGTCTTCCCATCAATAAGAGTGACTATATTTATAACAATACAATTCCAGGCCACACAAAGTAGCTATTACAGAGGAATGCAAGAAGGAGCTTTGACTGAGTGTGATGGAGTGGCCTCCAAACATCCCCGATATTAGCCCAATTGAGAACATTTAGGGGTTTTGTTGAGGATCGTATAAATGCAATATCATTTAAACCAAGTAGCATGAGTTATACGAAAGAAGTTTTATCAAAAGAATGAAATGAAATATTAGTATATACTTGTAAATCTTTCTGTTTAAGCAAAGAAAATCTGTTAGAGGAATTTAAAGCCAATAACTATAAGCATACTCCATATTAAAATCATATGAAATTCTTGACACGACTACTTTAGCAGCTTTGGATACTACTTGTACAAATATGCTGCTTATGTATAATCTTTATATATTAACATGATTTTGAAGAAATGATATTTAGTTTTCTCGCGGTTTCAGTAAATCGACACAGCAAAGGAAGCCACAAGATTATGCGTTAATTGTAAGATTTTGGTTATCAATACATTTTCACTCTTTATACATAATATACATGATTAGAATCACTTTTTGAACCGTCTTTTATCCTTGCTTGGGAGCAGACTTTGTTAAATATAAATTTACCAAACCAAAGTCTATTTAGAATATGCCTTGAATCGGTAAAGACTATTAAATTCATATTGTATAAAGCTTGCCAAGAGTTTAATACGGCTCGAAAAAACTGCCAACAGTCGGCTCTGATCTTCTCTTCCTATCACCAAATGGGCAAACGTATTACCATTCTACAAATGGTGTCAAACATGTACTGCTCATGACAATTGTCTCTTTCTTGTTTTGGTTTCTATTTTGCAGAGAAAGTAAATGAAGTACACCCCCATGGTTTATGTGTTGACTTGTACCTTACACTATTATTAATTCATATAGTTCGTGGCTTGGTTTACGTTGTCGATTTAACGGTATCCGTTTCCTTGGATATCGGACATTGGTATGACCAATATTGTTGGTCAGAAAGTGCCAGCCAAGACAAAAAGAAAATAGACAATAAAAAATGCATTATCATCACTCGCACAACCACAACCTTTTTGTGTATAAGATATTTTGTGAATTTATTATAATATAATTAAAGAAAGCAATTTAAGGCTCAAGACGCTTGGGATCGCGGGGGAACAAGCTGGTACGGCGAATGTTGCCAAGGGCAAGGTAAAGCATGACAACACGCTCAAGACCAATACCTCCACCAGCGTGAGGAGGAGCACCGATCTTAAAGGCATCGATATAAGGCTGGATAGTGGCAAGATCAATACCGTGAACATTGGCTCTCTCAGTCAAGAAATCGGCATCGTGGATACGCTGGGCGCCAGACAAGATCTCCTCACCACGCATGAAGAAATCGTAAGAGTTGGAGTATTCAGGGTTCTCGGGATCAGGCATAGTGTAGAAGGGACGGACAGCCAAGGGGAACTTGTCGAGAATATAGAAATCGGTGTGGTACTTTTCTTTGACAAGCTTACCGAGGAATCTCTCATTTGGAGTGCTAATTGCCCAAATGTTAATAAACAACCTATATCTCTCCTCGGTATTATCTTACCTCAAATCCTCAAATTCACCAACCTCGACACCAGCTTCACGGAGCATCTTGACACCCTCAGAAAACTTGAGACGGAGGGTCTTGGGGAGGAATTCAAAATCTTCAAAATCGTACTGTCTCTTGACAGCCTCGATTTCCTTGCCGAAACGCTCCTTCAAGTTGGTGAAGATATAAACAAAGAGATTGTCAAGGGTATCGAGAACTTCATGGTAATGTTCCTCAAAAGCCATCTCCATATCGAGTCCCATGAATTCAGTCATGTGGCGATGGGTGTTGGAGTCTTCAGCACGGAAGACGGGAGCAATCTCAAAAACACGGCCAAAATCGGCGGCAATGCACATCTGCTTGTAAAGCTGGGGAGACTGAGCAAGGAAAGCGTTGGCCTTGAAGTAAGAAACCTTGAAGACGTTGGAACCACCTTCAGAAGCAGCACTGATCATCTTGGGTGTGTGGATTTCCATAAAGTTCTTCTCGATCAAGAACTCACGGAACAACAAGCACACAGCCGACTGGAGACGGAAAATGGCGTTGTTGGTAGTGGTACGGAGATCAAGAACACGGTTGTTGAGACGTGTATCCAAGTTTACACGAACAAACTGACTATCCTCGTTCTCATACTCTGACTCTGGGCGGGAAGCATCCTCAAGAGAGAAGGCAAGACGACCCTGGGCCTCAGAAATGATATGAATCTTCTCAATGGCCAACTCAGCATCAGAAATGGTGCAGCTCTTAACCTCCTCTACGGGCTTCACAATCTTGGCTTCCACGAGCACAATGGACTCGGCAGGAATACCAACACAGAACTTAACCATTTGCTTGCTGATCTTGTCAGCATCAGCGTTGATAATACCCTGAACAGTCGACACACCCTGACGGAATACAAAGAAGCACATCTTGCCACCAGTAGGGCGAGATGTGTGGACGCGAGCGCGGATGGTGACGGTCTCACCAACACGACTGGCATTGATGGTGGTAATATCCTCACGCTTGCTACCTTGCTCAATGCGCATTAGTCCCAGGCCTGTGAAACATTGTATGCCTATGACTCACCAGTGCGGGTCTGGGACTGATTCATGGGCAACTTTCCATAACGATCGGTAGAGTAGTCCTAAACAGATCCTGTACGTGAGCTACAAGGTAAAAAAAAAAGGTGACAGCTCATTCCACACTCACGACGTTTCCAGCCTCTCTGCTGGCCTTCTCCTCGGCGAGCTTTGCGGCAGTAGCAGCCTTTCTGTCGGCCTTCTCCTTCTCCTTTTGAAGCTTCTTCAAAGCCTTCTTGGAGATAGGCTTACCTTCGTCGCTAATACAAGGTGTCAATATACCTTGTTTCTCTACTAGAGATTATTTTGAATTTACTCAAAAACGAGATCTTCGGTCTTTTGGGTGATTTCCTCAACGGGTTCCTTGACAGGCTCAGACATGATTCTTAAGGGTAACTTAATAAGACTCTTGAGTGAAAGAAGTGCGCGTAGTAAAAAAAAAAATTTGTGAAGGGGAAGTGCCGGGAGGATGGGGAGCGGTGACGTGCAAAGTAATGATCGAGTCACACCAAACTCAGCTGTTGGGCTTCTCACCAGGAACTGGGACAATGTGGAGCAGCACACATTAGTCGCAGCTGCCACCAGAAATTTATAATACAAGGTATACACTGTTTTCTAGTGTATTTAATATTAGACCAAGACCACCTGGCCCTACTAAAAAACCAAGGTAAAGACATTGCATATATAGCTTGTGTAGCATCCATTATTACTCATAAACATTCATAATGACAATTATTGACAAACTATTAGACATTCTATTAAAAAACAAAAGCACAATATTATGCCTTTCAAACCAATAATTCAATAACTCCAAAATGTATTTTTCTTTTGAAGAGTCAATTTCAGCCTTTAGTTCTTTAAGTATATGATTACTTTTAAGCAACATAAATTCTTTGTAGTCGAAAACAAACTATTAAATTTTCTCAAGGACTTTGGTATGATAATTCAGATTTATACTAGAACCACAATAGCTGCGACAATCTCCAGTTAATACTAAAAATACATAGTATTGTTATTTCTCTACCAGTTCTGTCATAAATACCAGTACTCAGCAAAGTACTACCTTTTTTTCACCCCCTTTATCCCATTCTTATTCTCTATTAGATCCAAACAAATTACTCTAAATCTTGGGATAGCTATCCTAGTTCCACCAATACTCCATCTAAAGATTGGTTATGAATCTCAAGGGGCTGAAATATACAATATAAACTAACTGTCTACTATAGTCAAAACTTGATTCAAAGCTAACTCTTGGTTTAAATTATACGCTTGTATATCGAAAAGTGAGTATATTCCAAGTATAGCTCCAAAGTGTTGATTTCAGTGCTGTCGAATATAGTCTTGTATCAGATGGAAGCCCAAGTAACAAATAATTATTTTATAGGGCTATTTGTATGGCCTAGATCACGCTTAATATTATAATAAAAGACTTTTTTTTTAATATATATATTGGCTGTTTGGGAAATATATGCGAGCAATAGATACAAGTAAAATAAAATAATAAAAGTTGCTTATATTGGCAGATATTTGATGCTTCAAACATACCCAGATCAAGAATATAATAACAAACATTGTTTGGAACTTGAAATGTAAGAAAACTGCCAAGTAAATAAATAGATGGATAGTATTCTTTAAATATTCATCTTTTAGTTGATCCCTTGTAAAAATATATAATTATCTCTTAATATATTCTCTATCATTGCTGTTGTCAACAAATCTACATATTCCTTCAAACCAAAAACTTTAGATTATTATACTGTATACCTCGAGACGCATAATGTATAGTAATGGTTTTGATAAAAATTAACTTGGGAATATGTGAGCTATTGACTTGTGGTCGATTAAATTCAAATATCAGAATGTAAATTATAGCAATCCAAAGTATTTTTCTTTTATAGCTATTTAAAAGACATATTATTTGGCGCAGATACCAGCCAAATACACATATTTGTTATTGAGCACCGAGAATAACATACACAATAATAAAAATGTAAAATATTAAAAATACATTAGATAATATCCACAAAGTATGCTTCTGGTATTTCTACTTGCAATAATAAAATTACTAATATCATAATACGTGATATATTATTATCATGAGAATCTCGATATCTATTAACATGTTTTGCAGAACTTATATGTATCATTTAAATATCATATATTCAGTCTGAGCATATTCATTCGTTGTATTTTAGGTATAGAATTTGATTATAAAGTACGAGAAAGAAGAATATAGCAACACTTGTATTGCTTAATTATATTTTTTTATTATTTATTTATGCCTATTGAATTCTGGTCTTCCTATGGGTACTATTCATATTGAATCATGTCTTTATTGGTAAACCGGTATTCTTTCTTTTTACTCAACATGCCTTAAAGGTATCTTTCAAACTAAATTAAAAGCATTGTATTATTTCACAAAGAGTATGATCTGTTACTTTTTTCAGGAATATAAAAAATATATTACTTTTTCCAGAGGTGGCTGATTTAAACTCTTGGACTTTATATTCTGTTTCACAGAAAACAAATGATCGGCCTAGTAAATTAATTGTGGAACCTTGATAGCAGGTTAGAATCAGCTACAATGTCTTTTTTTTTTAACTTGGTCTTGCTTGGTGTCTTTTTGGTACGATTCTGGGTTAGTATTAAGGTGTTGTAAAAAGTAAAATTTTATCGGCAACCATTGGACCCAATATTATATAGATTTTTATCTATAGAGTAGTGCTTTGAATAAAAATCTCTCCCAAAACAAGAAAAGCATAAAGAACTAAAGCTTCTAATTATTCCAATTATTCTTTAGTAGTAGATTTGGAAATGTAATAATCACCGCCATTTATAACCAGATATTGGTTGTCATTTTGTGCCATGGAATATGATGATTGACAGAAATTGTCATTTCTATAGGAAACAACTGAAAAACAGTGCACAGGTAAGTATCTTATTATTAAGGTGGAGGTATCAGCTAAACAATTGAACACACATGGAATTAGGCGTTAAAGAAAAGAGCCCTTACTAGATTTTACAGATGCCTTATACGTTGGATTCTATATTTTTGGTTTATGTATAGCTTTACAATATAGTATGGATAAATCTTGCATTTAAAAAAACATAAAATATGAATTGCTAAACGCTAAACGCAAATCAAAATGAACAGTATTACTCAAGTACAGGAAATCACCGAACGAAATATGAGTTTATTTGATTTTTCCAGTATATTTTCTATATTCTCTAACAATATTCATGATAAAATATAGTTAAAATACACCCAAACTTTGTTAAAGGATAGTTGAATACATACTGAGTACAAATATAAAGAAGTTCCAGTATTTTGTTGCTCTGCCTTTTGCAATTACTCCTTGGGCTCGATTTGGCATGCTAGCTACCAAATTTTACCAAATTTGAAAAGGTATCTCTAACAATGTTTTGCAGATTATCCCTGCAATTTCATACACAATGGTTATCTTTTTCTCAATTTCTGCAAAGTTTTTGCGCAATATGAGCCCAAATATTCTCAATAGAATTGATATCTAGACTCTGTGCGGACCAAAAATTGAGACTACTCAAGAGATGCTTCTCTCTTTTATACATTGCATAAGGATTGGTATGCCGTGAAGCGCCATCTTCTTGAAACAAAGACTTCCTGATATTATTTCTAGTTATCCATTCATACACTGGGAAAACAAATTGTGCCAGACAATCAATACATTTGTCTTTGTGGTATACACACCACAGTTGAGTGAAATACAGACTCCACGACCGATCTCCGGTTATTACTCGCTAATAACCCTGGCAAGTCAACATCTCAGGAACAGTTACACACCAGGTACACGTACACTTCACACTGCTACAGTGATAACCAACCATTGCACGACGGGGACTTTAATTACAAGGGAATTTGAATAATAGTATATAAGCAATCATAATATTCTTTCTTCAATAAATAACATTCTCACAGTATTCTTATTTCCCTTCAAAGATACTAACAAACCATATACCTCAGCCTTGATCGATTATTCTCTTCAAAGTTACCAAGGAGCACATACCCACTCCAAAGATTACTATATAACTCTTGCAAAATATGTATGTACTGACAGTATTATCATTGTCAGACCTCTCCCCATTCTTTGTAATGACTATGATACTACCATAATTGCCGGCTACAAGAAATCTGGACTCATCCAACCAGATAACATATTTACATTGGTCTATTCTCCAGTTAAATTTGTATTGATATCATTTTAACCGATTTTATCAGTGTCATCCAGCCAGACCAGGTTTATGTACTGGTAGATGGAATCTAAAGCCAAGAGGTTCCATGTTTGTACGAAATTTGTCCAAAGACATTGAGATTCCTATATCGATTAATCTCTGACACTAGAATATAATTGAGTTGAATTGCTCCCTGCGGAATATGCAAACCATGGGAACTTAAGTTCGTTTTGTGAATCTTTCTGGGCACGTTGCGGGTGCAAAATTTATCAAGCGTCTAAAGGCTTTTATGTCATTTCAAAAAGTAGTCTTTGGAATGTCAAACGATGTCGAAACCTCGGCATACGTAGCATCTCTTTCCCATTGGCCTATAGTTCGACCTCTCATAAACACATTAAATCCCTGAATCTTGGGTTATTGGTTGCCAGTATGTGTGAGCGCCAGTTCGCGTTGTTATTTTTTTTTTGGTTAAATAAACTTTTTTGGTAACTTTATAGAGAGAAGAGAAAAGTAGGCCCAAAGAAAAAGTAAATTTATAAAATTCAGCTTCGACCAATGATTTCTATATTTCTGTGAATGTCCCTTTGATTTTCCAAGTATATATTGCTTGACAATTCTAGTCTATTAATCAATATACAAAAATAATTAATAGAATTAACAGTAGATAATCTTGTCTTGATAATGTTTTATTGATAAAAATCGAATTGTTTTAGCAATAGTATCTCAAAGTCTAAAGGTTCTCCTAAATAGTGGTATTGTATTCAATCTCCAAAACAACAGGATATTGTTCTTTTTTATTAGATATATTCCCGAGACAATTCATACAGATATATTAACTAGTCATTTAGAAGTATAACATAATAATGAAAATGTAATACTAGACAACACTATTAAAAAAATGAGGGAATTGTCAAGTATGCTAAAACTGCAAATATGTTTTTAATGTCAGTTCAGCTCAGTTTTGTACCTGCTTGTACAAAAGTTCACGATTTTTGAACAGGTGCACGGACCAGCTTATATTACCTAAAAGTCAAATAAAAACTAATCGCCGTTCAAAGATGTGCTCTGTCTTTAAAGTAAATACTACACAGATGAAGACCAACCTTTAACTTGTTGTTTAATTGTCTACTTCTTTAGTTTTAAAAGCCATGATTCTCACAGTAAAAACATTATTCTCATCATGTCAAAAGTATATTCCCACACTGGCTCACGTCATCACCAAAATTCGTGGTGACCTCACACCCACAAAATATTTGTCTATAAAGACAGGGGCTTTTAGCGTGTATCGTTGTTTCTGTTTCCTTACTTCTCTTTCCGTTACCATTTCACTTTCTCAAGGGCATGTCAAGGTAAGCAAATTTTCACTTCATCTACTCCTAGTTTCGCCAACTATGGCTCCGCCTTTACAATAGACGGACTTTTAATGATGGATGGACGTGCTTTATGATGTTTTTGAACCATCAAACTAACGTGTCATTCAGATGTAGTGAACACATGATGGTGTCAAAAAAAATTCAAACCAAAACCTGTCTGCTCTGCATGTTGCTGGTGGCCGTTCAAATGACCTGTCAAAAAACGCTAGCAAATGCGTGATGTCTAATGGCCATCTCTGTCAAACATGGAAATGACCCTCATTTCACCCTCCTGGCTCATTCCCAGTATGCTATTTTATCCATGGCTACTACCTGTCATGATCTCTTGATGCAAGCCAATCAAGAGTGTATTGTTTCCGTTACCAACAGTTCATATTATCGCCTGGTCGATTACTCCTGATATATGATTGTTGATTCCAGTATGCCGACCACCCAATGGCCAATAGAAAATGGCAGCCAACCTTCCGTTTTGAACAATGAATCACTCCATTGTCTTGGTCTTCTGGGTTACTTGGTCGAGGCGACCTTATTCTGATGGCCTGCTCCTAAACATCAAGAATTTCTGAGCTCCCATTTACGGCGGTCAGGGCTGGTCATGATGCGCTCTGTTGGTCCCGATATCCGCCTCTCTTTATCACACCAACTGTCTGGAATTCCGGTGGACTCAAGAACATGGATGTGATTCGGTTGTGCTGGTTTCCGTTGCCAGTGGGATAGGGTGGGCGACCGGTCGTTTTTTGGCCGGTGAATCACTCCATGGTCTGCTGGGCTACTCGGTCGAGGTGAACATATTCCGATGGCCTGCTCTAAAACGTCAAGAGTTTCTGAGCTCCCATTCACGGCGGTCAAGGCTGGTCATGATGCGTCTGTTGGTTCCGATATCCGCCTCTCTTTATCACACCAACTGTCTGGAATTCCGGTGGACTCAAGAACATGGATGTGATTCGGTTGTGCTGGTTTCCGTTGCCAGTGGGATAGGGTGGGCGACCGGTCGTTTTTCGGCCGGTGAATCACTCCATGGTCTGCTGGGCTACTCGGTCGAGGTGAACATATTCCAATGGCCTGCTCTTAGACGTCAAGAGTTTCTGAGCTCCCATTCATGGTGGTCAAGGCTGGTCATGATGCGTCTGTTGGTTCCGATATCTGCCTCTCTTTATCACACCAACTGTCTGGAATCCTGGTGGACTCAAGAACATGGATGTGATTCGGTTGTGCTGGTTTCCGTTGCCAGTGGGATAGGGTGGGCGACCGGTCGTTTTTTGGCCGGTGAATCACTCCATGGTCTGCTGGGCTACTCGGTCGAGGTGAACATATTCCGATGGCCTGCTCTAAAACGTCAAGAGTTTCTGAGCTCCCATTCATGGTGGTCAAGGCTGGTCATGATGCGTCTGTTGGTTCCGATATCTGCCTCTCTTTATCACACCAACTGTCTGGAATTCCGGTGGACTCAAGAACATGGATGTGATTCGGTTGTGCTGGTTTCCGTTGCCAGTGGGATAGGGTGGGCGACCGGTCGTTTTTCGGCCGGTGAATCACTCCATGGTCTGCTGGGCTACTCGGTCGAGGTGAACATATTCCGATGGCCTGCTCTTAGACGTCAAGAGTTTCTGAGCTCCCATTCACGGCGGTCAAGGCTGGTCATGATGCGCTCTGTTGGTCCCGATATCCGCCTCTCTTTATCACACCAACTGTCTGGAATTCCGGTGGACTCAAGAACATGGATGTGGTTCGGTTGTACTGGTTTCCGTTGCCAGTGGGATAGGGTGGGCGACCGGTCGTTTTTTGGCCGGTGAATCACTCCATGGTCTGCTGGGCTACTCGGTCGAGGTGAACATATTCCGATGGCCTGCTCTTAGACGTCAAGAGTTTCTGAGCTCCCATTCATGGTGGTCAAGGCTGGTCATGATGCGCTCTGTTGGTCCCGATATCCGCCTCTCTTTATCACACCAACTGTCTGGAATTCCGGTGGACTCAAGAACATGGATGTGATTCGGTTGTGCTGGTTTCCGTTGCCAGTGGGATAGGGTGGGCGACCGGTCGTTTTTCGGCCGGTGAATCACTCCATGGTCTGCTGGGCTACTCGGTCGAGGTGAACATATTCCGATGGCCTGCTCTTAGACGTCAAGAGTTTCTGAGCTCCCATTCATGGTGGTCAAGGCTGGTCATGATGCGCTCTGTTGGTCCCGATATCCGCCTCTCTTTATCACACCAACTGTCTGGAATTCCGGTGGACTCAAGAACATGGATGTGATTCGGTTGTGCTGGTTTCCGTTGCCAGTGGGATAGGGTGGGCGACCGGTCGTTTTTCGGCCGGTGAATCACTCCATGGTCTGCTGGGCTACTCGGTCGAGGTGAACATATTCCGATGGCCTGCTCTTAGACGTCAAGAGTTTCTGAGCTCCCATTCATGGTGGTCAAGGCTGGTCATGATGCGCTCTGTTGGTCCCGATATCCGCCTCTCTTTATCACACCAACTGTCTGGAAATCCGGTGGACTCAAGAACATGGATGTGATTCGGTTGTGCTGGCTTTAATACCAGTGGGAAAGGAAGAACAAGCGTGAAGCCGTAAATTTGTAATTATATATTTCTTGTGAACCGGCATCCATTGATGTATGGTGCAATGATATTTTTTGGATTGACTTGGGAATACCTTCATTGACGCCTCAGTTTCTGAAAACCTTATGAATTTGGAATCATATATTTGTTTATATAAATACAAAGTAATTCAGCTGTAATTGGTCTTATATGCTGTGGGATATGTTAGATTTTTTTTTTATGATTTGATTGTTATGCTGTTTTATTCAACTGTGATCTTTTGTCCAGGATGTTCTGAAGATATATGTTACTATACTATTGTAGATACTTGTCGTTTCTTAATATTAAATGTTTATCTTATAACGTCGCTTTTTGTAAATAAATATATAAGATTAACAGAGAGATATAATTTTATTTCGATAGGCTGAAGCTGTATATTTATATATTATTGAGAACAACACGGGTATTTTCTTTAGACCCGAGAAAATTATATGGAAAGACGTGTATTTTTAATCAATTGGGGAAAAAGCATGAAAGGCATGTAGATTCCTGTATTTTATATATATTATAATCAAGATATTTAGTCTGTAATGATACAAATTCAATTATATTTAATAATGAATGTGCAATTGTTTCGCTTGACGGCTACCAACAAATCTTTTATGAAATGTCATTATATTTTTCATACACCTTTTGTTATTATTTTCTAACCTTTATGCACAATTTCTCAAAAGATTATCGATAAGACTCTAAATATTTCTATATGACTTGGGTTTGGATTATTTTGTGAAAACTTCAATACTTTTGAGCCAAATTGTTTTGTAGATATTTTTGATGTATTTCCTTTATAAGAGGTGCTGTAATCTCATAAATAAAAGTTACCACCATTTCGAATATTAGGAAAATCCATTCAGAATGATAAAATATAGTCTTTCAAGAATTGTACATTCTTTATAGCACTTGTGTGACCATTCAGCACAAAAGTGGCTCAACCTATTCTGACGAAGTATGTTCGAAAACCATAACACATCCTCAAGTTTTCAACGTTTGTAGTTAGGCACCTTGCGTGGTACTTTTTGTTGGGTTCATGCTAAACATTAGAACAGCCATTATTCGTAAAGAAGGCAAGTTATGACTCATTACTCTATCCCACCTTTTTCCATTGCTGGCCCCAATTCTTTATATCAGGGTGAAAATGACTACTCTGGTAAATTTTGCTTCTTATACAGAAAATGCTTTGCAAGAGCTACACATAAATGAATATTCATTCTATACAAATCCCAACTAATAGTCCTTCAACAAACATATTTTCCCGTATCTTTGTTCACTAAATGTCCCATGTTAGCCAAAGCCTGATGCCAAATCTTTATATTCAAAACTATATGCCTTTGTTCTATTGGCCTAAGTAATTTTGGTTTTTCTAAATGTTTCTTGACCACAAAAGATCCAGTCTCCTTGTATATTTTAAATACTGGGGTTTTCCTTAGCAAGCGCACAAATTCTTTGGAAAAAATTTGAAAGCCTTTGGAAAGTCTTGTGGTCCTGATAATTTTGTATTTTAGACATACCGTTGAAAATATTGATTGGATTAAAGAAATCAAGAAAGTAAAGTATAAAGATGTATTATGAAATAAAGATCTAAGATTGAATCGTAATTATTTCTGTACAGACCCTGTGTTATACTACTTTCCACTTTATTCACAACTTAATAGTGAACATTTAATTTGCTTTGGTACAACTGATCAGCTCGTACATTTCTCAATCGTAGTATCCAAAATCCTCCCCTTATCGTAAACTCTATAGCAAACACAATCTAGTTTTGTAATTGTTTACTCCATAATAATTCCTATAATTCTTGACTCTTTTTATCAACATTGGGCAAGTAAAAGAAAAAGTTTATTCAAGGCCGAATTTTTCAAATAATCAGTGTAAATAACAACGATTGCAACAATAAATCCTTTCTGATCAACGATCTAGAGTTCATAGCCACAATTATCTTGTGAAAACATGATATATTATTGAAAGAAACAAATAAAACTAGTACTCATTTTTATCATTTACGAATATCAAGAAATTTATTCAATATTTGTTTTATAAAGCCTGTTTTGCAAATCCAAAATGGTTTTTGATTAGAGATTCATATTGGTTGGCTTTGACAGTGCCTGTAAGATGTATTAATACGGTGATTTAATAAATAAACGCCGTGTTTGAATGACTAGTATATTGAAAAAAAAGCGAGCAATATTAAGCTTGGATGGTGGTGGTGCTTGTGTTTGTTGTAATTGAAATTTCTTGACGGTTGTATTTTTGAATAGCTCAAAAGTTATTGTTTCTCTTGTTATACAAGCAAATCCCCACTCTTTATTAAATTTCACTGTTGTTTACGTTGCACCAAATAGCCACAGCATTTAATCGCCTATTTGATTATCCCCTGACTGACTGGCGCGCTCAGAAACTGTCAATTTTTGCAGTGCATCCATGGGTGACAATAAACACTACGTCACTCGGACCCATCTTTTTTAAAAAAATAACATACACCAAGAATTGTGTCTTTACCCCTATCCTCTGTATAAACGTTCAGTATGTCTGCCTACAAAGCCGCCGGTATCACGTACGTATCAACACACCCACCTACCCACCTACCCACCTACCCACCTACCCACCTACCTACCCACAATAAATACAATGTCTCCATTGCCCCTTGTGTCCTCATTAACTTTTTTCTTTTTCTTTTTCTTTTAATTCACAGTTACCTCCAGTACACCAACATCTGTGCTCGCGCTCTCCGCAACAGCTTGAACGAGAAGCTCCGTGCTGCTGCCGCTCCCCTCAACGAGAACGGTCTCAAGTTCGCCAAGTGGGAGAACGGTCGTGCTTCCGAGCAGGCAAGTTATTGAATTGTTTTGATATAAAAGCTATAGTGGGTTAACATTACACATGTCTCTTTTAGAAATTCGTCGTCAAGGGCAAGCAGTAAACACTGAATCCTATTAAAAAAAAAAGAAGAAGGATTGGGTTCAACTTTTTTTTTGTCTGTCAATCATACATTACGATTTTGTAAGATTATTTGCCTTGAACGAATCTCAAGAATATCGGTTTACCCTTTCTTTTTTGTTACAAGACAAAGTGTCTGAATGGTTTGAAAGTGTATATATATATTTTGGGGGGGTTTATTTCTGCTTGATGATATTTGTGCAATATACACACATGTGTGGGTCTAAGTATCCGAGACAGGCCATTGATCGATCAAAGTATCATACATTGATAATGCATGTACATCGTCCTTGGCCTTGATTCTTTCATAAAACACTCTACAGTCTAATGAAGTACATGGATGGTCGGTATTGTTAGGCTCATTAGGACTGGATAGTATGGGTGTGATGTGTGAACAACTGTTGCATATCAATGAGATTTCATTCCATTTCTTTTGAGCTTCTTTTTGTCTTGAAACAAGTGTGTAGATTGACTCGGAAGTCTGCTTTAAACAACTTGGACATATGGCTAGACATGGATTATTTAGTATGATTTATAGTAATGTTCATTTCCTTACGTTGGTGTGTGATATTTCTGCAGATAATACAATGGCTACTTGTGTAATATTGATCGATTCTCCTTACTCTTCTTGTTTCGTTTCCAAAATGTTGAGAAAGTGACAAGGCCATTGCTTTCTGGGAGCGAGGCATATCATCGTACCAACTCTTGATGTCTATAGTTATTTGGCTTAGATTCAAGGCTATATATATGTATATCTTGGAGTCATACTTGCCTACACCCACC
This sequence comes from Phycomyces nitens, assembly GCA_022702545.1. Lineage (NCBI taxonomy): Eukaryota > Fungi > Mucoromycota > Mucoromycetes > Mucorales > Phycomycetaceae > Phycomyces > Phycomyces nitens. The sequence continues at coordinate 3,565,483 of JAHRBC010000001.1, forward strand.
AAGCTGAATACTCTGGATAGAGGAGGGATTATTTGCTTTCTAATATAATATTCTGCATTCAAACGAAGTGAACTGGACATCAAGACATATTAGTTGTATTGATTACCGGTTCCATATTCTTACTTGTCAGAGAGCAATTCTTCTGGGTGGACAGCTTGTTCATTTAGCTTTGCATTGATTCCGTCACGATAGATAACGACATATGGTACTCGGTGACCATATTGGGGTTCTGAGCGTGGATCTTGCTCCATTCTCTTGTAAGCCACCTGTGCTCCAGGTGGAAGACTTTGTTCGGTGTAAGTTCCGAGCCGGACTGCTTTGGCAATAATAAAGTCCTGCAAGCAAACACGATTGGCCAAAATCTTGGTCCATTGACGATAAAGATAATCTTTGATTTGCGACATGTCTTGAGATTTAAAGAGTATCCTACCGATTCGATAAGATACAGTGGACAATAGAAAAATAGGGTGCAAAAAGAGGCTTACTTTAGACTTGTCTTGAGTATTTTCTGAGTAGCTGCCGTACCATCCCGTCTCACTGTCTCGATGCCTTTTGCCTCAAATTCGGGTTCTTGGGTGGGAGATTCGTATTTGGACCCGACGTATCGCTTCTTTGCTAACAGGACGCAAGGATGGTATACCTAAAGAATGACATTCAATTTTTGTAATGCAATGGATCGTGTCGACTATTAATAAATCAACCTTTTCAAACTTTAACTTGATCGGTGCAGGATTCATTTTTGTAATTTGCTCCGAGATTTCATAACCAAGGGCAAACGCTTCGCTGCGGGTTTTTCCTGGAAAATTGATAAACACACTATCTGTATCCCCATACACCACCCTTCCGCCCCAGGTTGGGTGCTCATTAATGTATTTAATTGTCTATATATTAAATGCAAATTAGAAAAAATATTAGGTCAATTAGTGGGTCGATAACCTACTCTTTCCATCGTCTCTCTTCCGGTCTGGACAATGCTGTCAGCTATGTCTACAGCTGGCATTCTTCCAGAATAAGAAGCAGATGTGTAACCATAAGTGACATTTGCAATAAGCTTGAGCGTCAACTGCCGAATATCTAGCATCCGCAAGAGGCCCTAGCATGTAAAAAAAAAAACTTTTTTTAGTAAACACGAGCATAGAGAGATGTAGATGGTGGTCTTGAAATAGACTACAGCTTAATCTTTGTGTAGCATTTCGCAAATCTACCAAGAAGCACACATCTTATGTTGCGTTACTTTCTGTGCAATCCCTTTTTTCTTCTTTTACTAGTCTTACAAAAATATCCCTCAAACCAATAGGAAATTTAAAATGAAAAGAAGAAGAAAAATATAGTAGCATGTAGGATATATCGATAGTATGGTTTGCAAACATATATGTATATACATATTGCTGTTGTATGTTTACCTTATCATCGAGATAATCTTTTGCTGATTTTTTGACCATCACTCTGGTGCTTAGTATATCTTCCAGCATCTTTCCAAGTAAGCCTTTTCGAATAGAATGATCCACATACATTACACCATTTGGAGATACTATTCAAACCCATACAGATTAGTCATATATTACATAAAGAAATACAAAGTTATACCAATAATATTATCTTTCAAAGCCTCCAAAAGCTCTTTTTGTATATCCAGTTTACTAACACCAAATGTAGTATCATCTCCAGGCCCTCGGACTCGTCCAAGACAAGTAGAATAGCTAGAAAGTTTACCTTTGATTAGATCAAAACATACGATTAATAAATATGGTCTGGGGTTATTACCAATAATTATAAGCAATCATTATTGAAGGATACAAGGACTGAAAGTCCAAAACAACCACCGGACTATCATAATACTTTGTTTCAGGCTCTAGATTCAAGGGCAAACATTCAATTGCTCGCTGTTCTCCGACCTAAGGTGCTCAGCACCAAGTAATTAATGCCAATAGGTTCTATTTAGTACTTTAACCGCAACTTACTTGCTTTCTACTCGGTGTAAGAAGAACATAATTCTCTGGTTTGGCTATTCGAAACATAATTGACTCGACTCTGAATTGGGAACCTCGCACCAGCACAGAGTAGAAATCGATACCGAAAATACGCGCAGATTCTGAAGTCCTTTTGATTATACCTGAAACATCAAGGATATCGAGGTTCATCTTTACCCTGTCAAGATAGTACCGATATAATCTATACTTGAGTATAGGCAAGTATCGTTTGTTCCACGAGGTTAACGTTTGGTTGGAGTAATAGGGTGTCCTAAAGAATAATGTAATTATGAATTATTGAATTATTATCATAAACTATGGCAATTGTTATTTACCGAATATGTAGCAAATGGAAGGCAATGCTTTCAAATGTATAGCTTGTAAAGCTTAGCTCTCCTTTCATAAGACGCCAGACATTAATCATATGTCGGCCAGTGACTCGAAAGACAGAAGATTTTTTATATCCCCAACTGTCTCGAGCAATAACATTGCTTTCTTGTTGAACGCGAGACAGTTCATTTACCAGATTCATTCCTATAAATCATGTACCGCCATAATAATTGTATTAGAACAATCAAGTTCATTCAGACCGATAATTATTGACATGCTATTACCATTTTCTGCCGCACGCTCAATGAGGTATCCCCATGAAGAGTTATTGAGTTCATATCCAACCAATATATCAGGATCATATTGGCGTACTCTTTCAATAAGAGTACGAAATATCGATTCTTCGTCTTCAACATAATCTACTTTTATGCCTAGTATACACATACCAAAATGTTTATATGATATTATTATTATTATTAAGAATATAGACTTGCCTTTGATGCCAATCTTTGATATTGGGGTTCTATCGACAGTAATGATACCAACGAGGTCATTAGACCGAGAGTTTCCTGCAGCACCAATATCGTCTGTTTCCAATGCCCAAAACACCATATTAACTTTATCCTCTGTAGGGTCTGGCAGTAATTGATCTCGACTATCAACTATGGTAATAGATCATGTCAGCAAAAAATAAAATAATAAAATAAACATATTAGTTTCCGCAAAAAAAAGGCTTACCATGGATTTCAAGACTAAAAAGATCGAGGTTGTCTCTTTCCTGGACCCCTTTGGTGTTTGGCTTGGTGACATTTGCCTTGAATATCACAGAATTTTCATTCAATGAATCCTCTGCTTGAAGTGCCACCTTTGTAAGACACAAACATCAATACCAACTTGAACCAAAACGAGTTTAATATGATTTACTTGCCTGGGCTTCAATGGGACAATTGGTTTGTTTCTTGGCAGTTTTCTTTAGCTTTTCTTGATCTAGCCAGTCCTCTACTTCGTTTAGATCTGGTGGAGGTGCAGAAGGAGACCAGGAAGTGATCTTGGACTGCCTCCAGTCCATATCATTTCCCTCGTCTAAGAAGCATGTATTCGTGTCTGGCGAAGGATCAAACTCCTTGAGATGTTGAATTGATTTGGATGACAATTTGAATGTTTTCCCTGCAAAGGTCTTTGGGTGTATTGGGACATCATCTGGATTACTATAAAAAGGCTTTTGGTAGACTTTGTCGATATTTTGAGAAATAAGAGGAGGTGGGTGATTGTATCTGTACTCTTTGAAAGAATTATCTTGGGATAGATTTGAAACGGTTCGCGTAACCGGCTTGGGACTATGTAAAGTAGGTTCAGGGATATTAAAAGGGTTTATGTCCGTAGGACTCGAATGGGCATCAATTTGATTGTTAGCCACCTCGCCTAGAGTCGATGATGGTTGAGACAGCACCAGTGATCCCTCTGTAATTTGTGAATGATTTATCTCTTGTGACTCTTTGGAGCTAGAGTGAATTGAGTCTGGCTTGGACAGAGCAAGAGATCTGTCACTGTTGGACATTTGAGATTGTGGAATAGAATCGTTTGGGAGGTCTAAAGATGTTGCCTTGTATGATTGTCTATAATCTTGCTCAATGCTATCACATATCTTTGGTTGTCTCGACTCCTTTAAGAAGTCTTGAAAAGACTTTTCTAGTTTAGGGTTCACTAGGATACGCACAGAGCGTACCCTTTTGACGATTCTGTGGACGTTTTCCGAGTGGTCTGTACTCAACAACTTTCTTCCAAGAGTGTGTCTTTTTGTCTTTTGCCACAATGCGTCATAGTCTATCTGTGTGTCCGGATCCGGGATATCTGAGGAACCATCGTTTTGTGGAATACGCCTCTTTTTAGTTTTAAAAAAGCTAAATAGATAAATAAATCAGACGAGAATACTACTACTACTCTGTTTTTTTTTTGAGTTGGTGTACAACTTACTTTACTTGTGAAGGCGGAAGTTGGCTTATATTCAACTCTACCGCCTCTGTGTTCGTGTCCCTTTCTGGTGGGGTTTCCCTTGAATTCTGGCTCAAAGGAGCTTGGCTGTACTCTTGAATATCCATTGCTTGTAACATGGTACTCTCGTCTTCATTAGAGTCATAGCCGATATCCACATGTCGACTGATATTCATTTCGGGTGAATTTTCTGCCTCATCAACCAGTTTTAGAAATTCTTCATCGAATATACCACCATCATACTCGTCAATTGATGACTGGTTCATGTTTTCTTCCATTTCGGCAAGTTCTGCCATTGCAATGAGCTCAGCTTCGTTCAACTCATTATCAATAAAGATCTGTGATTCCATAAGCTCCCCAATTATCTCCTGATCTACTTCCAGATGTGTATTCTGGCTCAATTGGCTGTAGACCAAAGGCTCTTGAGAGATATTATAAAAAGACGTTTCCTGGGAGAATAAAGGTTTGGGATCATTGATAGCCTCCTCATGATCTTCTTGAGGGAGTACATGATCAATTGAAGAAAAGGATTCGGGGAGAACATTTTGATCTATTGGAATAAGGTTGTTGATTTGGTAGTACTCTGGGGGGTAGAATGCCTCGACTGCTTGAAAGGTCGTCAAGATGCCAGGAAAGTCATTAGAGACTTGTTTGGGCTCCTGGTCTTCCGAGACATGCTCCATCATTTCCCGTAACCTCTTTTCTGAGGCCCAATACTCATGAGCCATTCTTTTTTCTGTCTGTGACAAGGGAAGAATAGGCTCAAAAATGTTTCGTGAGGCTCTTCGGCTCTTTTCGTCCAGCCAAAGCCCATTCAATGATTTGACGAGTGGGTCTTGAGCACGCTTTGAAAGCGTGTCCAACATCTCACGCTCTTTGGACAGACTCGTGTGAATATCGCGTTCTTTTACCTGGAGGCGATTGGCGATGGACATGACTGTGGTGTCTATCTCAAGTTCGCAATAGCTTGTGCGTTTATGGACATCCCACTGAAGATGCGAGGGTACGTTTTGTGGGGTATAGAGGGTTGGTTCGGGGATGTCGATCTCACCCGATGCCAAGGTTTGGCTTTCAGGGCTGGGTAACATTGGGAGCCTGAACCTTAGACTAAGCTGGATCATATTCAAGGACGCATTATCGTTTTGAGAGACAGAGATGGTGGGATGAAGATGGATTAGATTCATTCCATACAAATTATAATCCATAAGGAATTGTAGCTCAAACGAAACATGCGCTTCATGAAGCTGGTATTCTGTGTTCATGATTGCTCCGCTTCGAAGGAGTTCGGTCATACGCTGTTTATCGCCAGGATTCAGAAGATGGACTTTCAAGTACGTTTGATGGCCAACATGGTAACCATAAAATGGAACTCCTTTGACCAGCACAACACCAGCCAAGTACTGGCCATGCTCCATCATCTCAAAACTCTTTTCAGACACTCTCATGGCATGGTTGAGAGAGGTCCCAAACTGAAAGATAGTCTGTTGAATATCCTCTGGATCAGTTGATGGGAGTGTAAATGGTACATAAAAGTATGGATATGCCTAATGGACATGGCAGTTAGAGCCCCAAACCATTTTACTCCTGTTTTTTTTTTGCCCTTTTTTCCTTCTTTCTTTCTTCAAAACTGAAAATAGAGTTCTTTGGGGGAAATCTCCTTGTGAAAACAATGGCTTTACCTGATGGACATGCAAACAAGTCTTTTGTCCTGCAGGCGTAGAGCCAAATATTCGAATGACAGGAACCTTATTGATTCGAGATTGATCAAAGGGACAATAGTTACGATCAAATGGTCCTGGCTCATCAAGATAATGGTCAATGTTGACAATGCGAACAGAGATAAATGGAGGTTTATTCATTGCAATCAATAAACTAAATCTACTGCGAAACTTGTGCCTGAAGTCTCTATGGTTTGTGACTTGGTTATTTCAAGTCAAATTCCAATCCTGCTCCTTCACGTACGGCTGTAATGGGATTTATTAGCAACAATAATTTATGAGATTGATCTATACTTGCCTCCAACAATGCCAGTGATATCAATATCGCCTCTTTTGCCCTTTGCGGTCTCGACATTGCTGAGAAATGCTTCTGTTATTGGCAATTGTATTCCAGAGGCAATTCCCATGTTTTTGATATGAGTTGCGTCTTTCTTGGCACCCGTGAGAGAAAAGTGCACTTGGTCATTGTAGGTCTTTTGGACCATGCGGGTGGTATAGATGTTCAAGAGAGGGGAAGAGAACACGCTACCGACAAGCTCTCCAACCTTTTCTTGGGAAATGCCGGCAGCTTCGCCCAGGGTAAGGGCCTCTGCAAGCATTTCACAGGAGCTGGTGACAAGAAAGTTGCCGCATAGCTTGAGCCGAATGGATTCAGTTGGGTCTTCACCAAGCTCAATTGCCTTTTTTCCAATTGCAGGAATCAAGAGGGGCTTGACAATGGCTTGTTGTGCCTTTGGTCCAGCCATTAACACGGTAAGGTCAGCCGACTGAGCACGCTGGGGAGGGCCCATGATGGGACAGGCAAGATAGAAAACACCCGATGCGCGAGCCTTGGCTGCAAGTGAATCTACCAGCGCTGGTGCGACAGTAGATTGTTCCACAATGATAGCACCTTTTTTCAGGCCAGACTCCAGAAGAGTCGTGATGGTCTGTTCGACAATGGCGTCGTTCAAAAGGCAGGTAAAGACCACGTCAGCTACAGCACAATCCGAGACTGAGCGTGCAACCCGGCCAGGAACACTAGAAACCAACGATTCGGCGCGTTCAAGGGTTCGGTTGTGAGCCAATAGACTAGGGTAACCAAGGGTCTGAAGATGGTTTGCGATGTGACCAGCCATGGGGTAGCCCATGGCGCCCAAGCCAATGTAAGCGCACTGAAGAGACATGAGAATAAGAAGCAAAGAGTGATAATTTGTTAAATTCGGGTTTATATAAAGGAGAATGGTAACAACAATGACAACAATACTACATATTTTGTGTTTCCAGTTTGTTACTCTTTACCAGCGCAGTTTACATTTGCATGATGGGACAAGATAATAGCGGTGATGATAATAACAATAATGATAATAATAACAACAATAATGGTGATGATGATGATGATGATGATGATGATGATGATAATGATATATGTATATATATATTATATGCATATACCATTATATATATATATATATATAATATAATAATAATAGTAATAATAGTAATAATAATAATAAAATAATAATAATAATGATAATAATAATAATAATAATGATAAAATGATGGGGATATGTATAAGGCCAATAAAAGTTATTACAGTGTACCAACAGTGCCATAAAAGATAGACAATTGAGCCAGCAATGTCTGTGGAATGCTGTCCAATAATAGCTATTAGTTAATGTGCTCATGAATGATGGAAGGGAGGGGGTATAGACGAGCAATAGTCGCAGTGGGCATATATAAAGAGATGCATAAAATCACAATAGGTTGGCATAGAAAAGAAGGAGAAACTCTTGGCTGATTTAGATGACGCCAACGCGCGACGACTTTTTGCCAATCAGCTTCTTGAAGCTCTTCCACATCCGACCTACAGTCAAAGGCTGGGCAGGCTGTTGCTGTTGCACTGGGTCTACTGTGACTTGCTTTGGCTTGACTGGCTCTTGTGGTCTTGGCGAGTCACGCTTGAGAGATGGGAAAAAGGACCGACGCGCTGGTGTTATGGCCTCGGGCAATGCGATTGATGGCTTTAATGGTGCTTCGGCTGGGGCGGGTACTGGCGCGGATTCTTTCCGTGAAAACAGCTTCTTGATCTCAGATTTGATCGTCTTCTTTTTCTGCTTGGGGACTTGTGCTTCATGGTTTACGGTGGGCGGGGTTGTCGGGACTTTTGGGTACTCTAGAGGTGTTGTGGGCAAAGGAGCAACGGAAGCCGTCTTTTTGGGTGAACGTTCGTTGTCTGTGCGCCCGACCCAGAAATTTCGAGCAGCAAAAGCGGACGAGCGTGAGACAGGTGGCTTTGGAGCTGTTTGGGGTTTTGGGTTAGTCATCTTTGGGGTGGAGCGAAATGTAAAGAGGTCTCTGAAGCGATTGGAAGATGGCTGTGTAGTTGGGCTGCTGGAAAAGCCAGGCTGAACGAGTGGTGTCTTTGAAGTGGAGTGGTGGACGTTCTGGTGAGGATAAGACGGTGTGACGGGAGTCGACTGGCGCTTGACAAAGAGGTCGCGCAAGGTTTGGACAGTACCACGTTTGATCTCTAGGCGGGGGAGACGGTCTGGATGGGTTGTGCACTCATGCTCATTTGTAGAAGGGATCTGGAACAGAGAGCGAAGAGAGCGCACGGTTCCTCGTTGAACTGAGCTGAGCAGAGAAGCAGATCTGCTGGATATCGATGCTGTATCGATGCGCGAATCATTGACTTGGTGAATTGAGCCAAAAGAGCTCTGGTGGTCAAAGGGCGCACTGACAATGGTCGATGCTTTTCCGGACTTTATGGAGGGCAGGGGTCGGGAGGGAGTGATACGGGCTACATCGCGGGGATCGGCCTCTGCTACAGGCAGAAAGTGGCCGTCGTTGTGAAACGGGAAGGCGAGGGGTCGTGGGCAAGAGTAGACGAGATCTGGATGACGGGGCGGTAAGGCGGCCTTCTTGGGTCTATTGAGCTTCTTTTTGGATGGGGTGGCTGATGTGGTGTCTGTGGCCAGACTAGACTCTGTGACAATGCTAAGAATTGAAGGGGGACTGTCGATTGAGGGGCGACTGGTGTGGATATCTTGGGCCTCGCTGGTAGTTGGCGAAGGAGTGCCGGATGCTGAAGAAGTGTAGCCGCTGTCGACTCCAGATGTGTTTGAGGAGAGCGAGTGGTGACTCTTTGAGTGGAGGCGCTTTGAACGCATGCTTGCGTACTGCTCATGTCTAGAGCCAGAGGAGTGAAAATACATTTGGCTGTGAGTCTAGTAGAAAATATAAACAAAATAGTAAAAAAAAATAGTTCTATGAAGAAAGAGGATAAAAAAGCAAGACTGAGTGGAATACAATAAGAAATAGAAAATAGAATAGAATACGAAATATAAAAAAAAGGGGCGAAAATGAAACCAGAAAGAGGTCCCAGACACCTTGTGTAATAGAATCACTTTATGTATAGTCGTACGAGTATGTCCGTTCCAACTCAACATTACCAAAAAACCTCCTTGGAAAGAGATTCTTTAAAAGGATTTTTTTTAGAATAATAATAATAAAAATATTATTTCCTTGAACATCAAGTGTTTTGTAGATATTTATATGTAAATGTTGTATTCACTATAGTCTTTATGAGGAGAAAGATCATGGCTGTGACCCCGACTATTACACACGCTGGGCCATGTGTAGGATTGCTTAATCCGTGCCCAAACTATATAAGATAAATTTTTTTCTTTGATTTAAAATTGACATGCGAAAATAACAGCATGTCAGTCGAGTCTCTCATAGCCATGTTCAGGTGGGCCCAGAAGAGTTGCAAGGGTCAGGGAGAGTGCAATGACGAGACTGATGCACCAGGTTGCAGCACCCATGATAAAGGACATGTCATAGCGTGTGCCAGCATAGAAGATGGAGCTCGTGTTCACCAAATAGGCCACGACTGACATGGATATCGCTGCAGGAATGGCTGTTGAGACACAATCAGTACGCATTCCAACGTGGCAACTGTATCAAAACGTGGCAACTCACCGTGAAGCACAAGCATTCTGTGTGAATCGATCATCAATGGAGCATAATTAGCATTAAATATAAGACATCTCTTATTGTTCTTCTTTACCCGGCCACGAGCTTCCAGCCTCTCTCTCTCTTTCTGCGACTGCTACACATTGTCCCGAGAAGTGCCACCAACGTCAATGCTCCAATCACAGCTGCCAATATCATTCCGGCCCCCGCTGTTTGCCTATAGAGTAAGAACAACCACGCGGCCGTAAATGGTTCAATATCATACTTGCTTGACATCGCACACTCACCAAAGCTGGCAAAATCCCTCTATCGACCACGTCAGATTATATAAAAAAAAGTATAAATTATTAAAAATTATTTATTTTTTATATTTTTTATTTTGTACGCCTTACCTTCAGTACAATCTCCTTCTTCTTCTCTTGGAAATGGTCTACAGTCGCCTGTAACACTATAATGACGTTATCAAAATAAAATAAAATAAATAGATATATAGATAAAATGGTCGATATGCGTATCTACACATACCTTTGGCACAGCTTGAACAGCCCGTAGTTAGTCTCGGAATAGAGTGGTTTAGGAACAACAAAGGTCAACCTGGGTTGATTTATGCCGAGAAATCCACCAAATGAAAAAAAAGGCAAGATTTGTAGGAATGGTCAATAGAGTGACATTACAATTGGATCCAATTACCATTTTGGAAGAAAAAGAGCGGTTAGATTCAAGGCGTAACTGCAGCAGAACAAAAAGAAGATGACAACATAGCCCAAGAGTGACATTATGAACTGGAATCTTGAAAGTGAGAACAGTAACCCACAAGCACAAGCACACGTACAAAATAAAATAAGATAAAATAAAAAAAAACTGAGGGAAATAAGGGGATTTTGTTAAAAAAGGGGGTGCGAGTCCGTTTTTGGCCTAAATAAATATAATTATATAAATATAATTATATAATTTAGACATACATGTATTTTCTGACTTGTTTGTTTGCATGTTTGGTGCTCATGAGGTGGCTGGTAAAACGCTTTACGGTTTCATTTCTACTCATCCTATCGTCCCTGCCATCTGGACCACCTAGAAGAGACCCACCAGCCAATCTGACAATCTGGCAGTCTGACAATCTTTTTCAATGCCAACCACATTTTTTAAAAAGAAGATTAGGGTTTCTTGACAATTGATTTTAAGTATTGGGCATCATTTGATAGCGTATCAGCGTATAATTTCCAAAAATTTCTAGATGAGAGATTTGTGCTGCAAAACAAGATACGAGAGGCCAATGATGGTTGCCATGGTTATATAAAAGCAACCAGTGCATAAATGTCATGTTTGGCATATATATATTTTTTTACTCTTCAATGCTATCCCTAAATCTGTTTCTCAAGGCCCATGCACTCCATCAGTATCTTCACAGCTTTGAAAAGGCTGGAGCTACCGATGGCGATCTAGATCAACTTCTTCAATTCAATGATGGAGAACTAGGCGAGTTCCTAAGGGCTATCGACATGTTGCCTTTTCATGCCATCAAGTTAAAAAGGTGTTTACGCGAACTAAAGGCTCAGAATACCCACAGACAAACAGGCAACCCATCGATTTTCATTCTACCCAGCAGCAATTCCATGTCGCTACAGCCAGTAGGTCACTGTTTGAGATCATTTGAAGACCTAATGTAATATTTATTATTGTTATTGTCGTTTAGCCTACATCTCTGGTTTCAACCGTTCCTATCCAGGAAATCACAATCTCAAAAGATGACATTTCGTCCCGTGCTATAATATTTGGAAAAAAGGCAATTCGTCCCATCTCAGCCTACCAAGATGCCATCAACCAAGCTGCAATCAAACTCGCCCTCAACAACCCAACCCTGCTCCTACACAAGGGATATCTATTCGAGCTATCGAAAAAGAAGCTTATAGAGGACGGCTATTCTTACAAACGCGGCAAGAGTAGATCAAAGTACAATACAGCAAAGTCTACCAATAATCCCTGCAGTATGCCAAATAAACTGGTCCAGATCAACCACAAGCGTAAAGAGAATGCCGAACAGGCTTCCAAGGAGCGTATTGAGCGATTAAAGGATATACAAGACACATTAAAAGCAAACTTTCTAGAAGAACAGCGCCAGACTGCACTGTTACGGTATGCGTCTCATTACAATAACCAGGAAACCAAAAAGGCTGCTGAAAATGAACTAGAAAATCTAAAGAACAATCGAAAATCCTTGAAAAAAGACCTTTACAAACTAAAGGCCCAGGAACGAAAACATCAATGGTACAAAAAGCGACAGATATCCCACACTTTCCCGTGTGTCCAGAATATGATTTCTTTTGGCCCTGATGAGTGAGATTGGCTTTTTGATTGCAATTAAAAGACGAGGCTGGTCTGACTAGATGTTAATAATAATAATATAATGATTGTCCCTGTAAGACCGAGCCTTGTATTTCGGTAACACTGCAAATTAGTTTTTTTTATATATATATTTCTTTATGAGGCCATGTTTAACGGCCAATAAAATTAATTAAATATTGCTTTATTTCGCAACCTCATCCACCTCGTTTTTTTCCTGATCTGTGCTAAAGTACAGATAGGCACAATACCATTTATATATAAAGAACGTGATTTTCCAGTCAACAAGAACAATATCATTGTAGAGGAAAAGATGACTTTACGGAAATGAATTGCTTGCTGCAAACATTGGTAAGCAGAATATTATTATTCTAGTTTTACACATGTCAATATTAATTCCTGGCTGTCAGTATAATAGTCTTAGTTTTAGGTTTTATTTTGCAAAAGTTGGTTTGGTAATATAAAGACATGCCACGACATTAATTATATTCTGTGCAGAAATCGCACCATGATATTCTCAAGATATATATGAATGAAAAATAATGATAAATAAAAATACACTTTGAAACAAATGTTAATCACATTAAACTACAGGATTGAGGGTCTTTGCTATCCTGTGTATAGCGCAAATAATTGCCTCGACGACCATCTTCATACTGCTGTCGAGATCCAGAGTTGGTCTTGGCCAATCTTTCCTCTGCTCCTGGGTGGCCTCTGATAGATGCCTTTTTGTAATATGTCAATGCTCGTCCATGGTCTCTGGGAACACCGATTCCCATTTCATAGTACCACCTTTTAAAAAACAACAATATCAATATATATATATATATATAAAGAGGCACTCTTGGGCATTAAACATTACCCTAGCATAAACATGGCATCTGCCAATCCTTTCTCTGCCGCACGTTGGCACCAACTGAATGCCAAGTCTTCATTTCTAGGGTTGGCCTGAAGCCAGCCAGATTCATCCATTTCCAGACGCCTGCTTTCATCTCTATCGTCAGGCCCATGGCTTCCACGGTTATACAGTCTACTGAGTCCCAGCATAGCCTGTGGGTTGTTGTTTCTTGCAGCAGCCTCATAATTGGTCACACTCTTGGACAGATTGACTGGCACACCATACATGCCATGTTCATATATATATCCGAGTCTATTTTGGGCCTCTGTATGTCCTGACCTGGCCGCACGTTCAAAGTAGACAATGGCCGCATAGAATCCACCATAAGGCTCTACTAATTGTCTAGAGGGTAATGAGTGTCCTACAGAGCCAATTGGATTCGCACTTACTGTGGAATATCGACTTTTGGGTAAGTATTGGTAAGGATCAGTCCGAATAGATAAAGAGGTTCGGAAAACTCATCAGATCCCATGTCAATCACTCTCTGAAGCAATTGAAGTCCCTTTACGGTATTTTGGCGTTGATTAAGCTCGCCATGAAGATTGATCTTTGCCATTTTCTAAAAATAATTATGATACACAGTAGCATTCATCGTAAGACAAATAATCGTCTAATTCATCGCCAAGTCAACTTACAAACATGGCTTCTGGCAAATTCTTGTCGGCAGCATCCTTAAAGTTATTGAGTGCTTCGGATACATTGCGTTCCTTTTCATAATGCAGGGCAAGAGCATAGATTGCCTCGGGAATTCCTTCCTTTGCTGCAATAGTAAACAGCCTAAAGGTCTTTGAAGCACTTCTCTTGAGTCCGTATAGAGAACGATCGATCCAGACTGCCTGCATATACGCAGCCTCGCCCACTCCTTCTTTTGCCAGCCGCTTAACCCACCGTACACCTTCTTCCTCGAGTAGCTTCTTTTTGCGTCGACTGGTCTCGTCTCCAAATACAACTGTGCCACTCGATATCGATTGTCTTTGATCGTAGTCCAGACTTGGTGCTACGCGTGCACTGGAATATATGTCAGACTGGGCCAAGCCAGGGCTGGTTGCACTTGAACTCGGTCGCGTATCCACACTAGTACGACCACCGCCAACCTGGCTGCTCTTTCTCCGCCCTCCCGAAATACTTGAAGAGAGACCAAAGAGTGAGAGTGGTTTGAGAGAGTTTGATTTATTGGTGTGATCATAAAGACTGGCGATCTCAAGGAGGTATTTTGCATAACTAAGCTGTACTTCAGGGTTTCCAGTCTTGAGGGCCTGGTTGCGATAGAGCTTGATAGCATTTGGGTTGTTTGTAAGACTATATGAAGCCTTTGCATACTTTGATAGTTGACTTGCACCTGTAAGTGCTGCCATATTGGTAGAAGTCTTTGCAAAAGACGCAATTGGATTGGCAGGCTCTTGTACCTGAGAAACAACGACGTTTGTGTCAGGTACATTGTGAACACTATTCTTTGGAATCTCTCTCTCGTCTGATTTATCATTTGTATAAGTCTTTGTATGGATAGTGGACTCGTTTGAAAATGTGCTTCCGACAGCAGGCGTTGGGCTGCCCTGGTACCAGCTCGGAAGTGTCCGTTCTTCCATGCGAGCCATTGGGTGCATGTTTGGTGCCGTATTTACCATTACATTATCATGACTAGCATAGGAAGTAGGTGATACGGAAGATAACATGATTCCTTGGGAGTGGGATGTGCTTGTCACCAGTTTAAGTTGTGGTGGAGGTGATGCGGCTCTGGGTGAATGGGACTGTGAGGATAGAATTGAAGACGGTGGTTGGACAATGATATTCGGGACAAGCGAGCCATCTCCAAAGAGGTGTAGAGGAAGTTCAATTGGAGGAAGTGTTTCTAATGGAGGGGTCTGAGGAGGTCCTTCTTCGAGGGTTTTTGATTGGCGGCGAACAAGTGGCGGTGGGGGCATGGAAAGAAAGGAGGCGGTTGGTGACTGGTGATGCGATTGGGTGAATTGAGAATGCATCGATGGATGATCTAGTTTTTCGTCTACCGAGCCACTATCTTCATGTGAGGGTAGGGTGGGTATGATGGGAGACTTTGGGGATTGGATGGCAGAGGTGTTTGGGGGTTCGGGTGTGTGTGTAGAGTCAGTCCTGACTTCGTCTTCGTCTTCACTCGAATTGTCTGGATCAGGATTGATGACTCGAAGGGCCCAGCGATTGGCTTCTTGATTCAACAATCCAATGTCTGCGGATTCAAGTGTGCCAATCGACGACCGACTTGTATGAGATATTTTCTTTTGTTGACCT
Organism: Phycomyces nitens; assembly: GCA_022702545.1. Taxonomy (NCBI): domain Eukaryota; kingdom Fungi; phylum Mucoromycota; class Mucoromycetes; order Mucorales; family Phycomycetaceae; genus Phycomyces; species Phycomyces nitens. Next base: position 3,580,953 of record JAHRBC010000001.1, read on the forward strand.
GACCAGCTTTCAGAAGCAGGCAAGGCAGGTATACCACTGATGCTGGATAGGGTTGGCATTCCACGGCTATTGCTCTGTGCTGCGGGAGAGCTGTGGCTAAAGAAGAGGGAGGGTGAGGTTGCCTTGGCAAGGTTATTGAGGATCTTTTGTCGACGACTGGAAGTGCTTGTTGTCTCTGTGGATGTGCTTGGTACTGGTTGTTTGAATGGAAACATTGTCGATCGTGATTGTGTTTCGCAAGCTGTACGCGACATTACTTCTCTTGGGAAAGAGAGTTATAAATAAGCAGTAAAAGGATAAAAATGGCTATAAAAATCCAAGTGCAACTAAAAAGAAGGTTGTGGCTATTTCTAGCTGCCAGACAACCCCATTATGGATACTTGTGATTTCCCGCAAGAATAATCGTTGTTGGTATTTATAAAATGGAGGATCCACAGCATCAGAGGCTCAAAGTATCCATTTAGCCAACCCTTTTCATAATACCAAAAGACAACCCTTCTGTCTGGACCTGTGGTGCTGATTGGAAGACTGGCCAATGTCCGCCTTGCAAGGTAAAACTGGCCAGATCAGCCACATCCTTTTTATTTTTTATTGATTACATGATATAAAATATAAGAAGCTCCAGAGTAATGTAATTTGGCAAGGAGATGTTTTTCCCTGCCAAGAATCTCATGATAATTATCTATTTCTATACTGCGGAGATTCTGTTGCCATTATAAATATATAATATACACTTTTTTAACTCCATTTTCAACTCTGTCTCTCTATCTCTCTTTTTCTTGGGCGGGTCAATTAAAAGTAGTGTATTCAGATTATCGATTACTAAACTTTATTGCATCATAAGTCTTGGCCAGACTCCTCTTTATCTATGCAGTCCAAATACAAACAGATGGCATGTATGCAAAGGTGGCAAAACGATAATAATAATAATAAAAAAGAAAGGAGGCAAATGGGCTACAATTGACGTAGTTTACCATTAGTTCTATTATGACCATGTTGAGCACTAGACACCTCTTTTATGCAATTAGAAATAGTCGAGACTGATCTTTAGGACCAAAGTCACTTTATTTCTTGAGTTTACCAACAGTCTTGAGAGTGTCCTAACCAGCTATACACATCCGAATTGGAGCACAGACCTCTTGGCTCGTAAAGAGCATAGTATCCAACCCCCCTCCATAAACCAATGTCAATCCCTGTTATTTTAAGCAGAGTTTGGCTGATCAGTATTCTCTGTTAATCTTGAGAATCAGCAAAATGTATGAACTGTTATGTTTTATCCATATACTTGTATTCCAATTGATTTGCAAGTAAATCTTTGGCTGTCGTGCCGTTTATTAAAGACATTTAAACATTTAATATCATTTGGATAATCTCAAAACATTCAAGACTGTCTACCCATAGGAATAAGATCAACATACACGAACCCCTCCTTTTCTAAAGATTGCTTGAGATTCAAAAGATCCCCCTCCATTGCCATTTTGTTTGAGCCGTTCCACATGCCCACAATCGCTCCACCACTGCCAGAAAATTTGGCATCACAGTGATTCTGTCGAGCAATCTCAATCATTCTCAAATTGACCTTTCCAACCACATCATCCCCATATATACTTCGCCGATTCTCAAAGTTGCAAGTCATCAATTCTCCAAATCTTTGGTGGTCGCCTGCCTTTAAGCTTTCCTGCGCCTTGTCCGTAAGGTTGGCAAATACTCGCATTCCCTCTATAATCTTATGTATCACATTATTACTTGGTCAAAGTCCAAATACACAAACTCTACCTTGATATCTCCAGCCAAAAACCTCTGTTTGACCGTGCTGTGGACTTTTCCAGAGTCTTCGGGATTGGCAACATAGGCTAGCCATAGAGGAGGAAGAGTCGAATGGTCCAGGATAGTATACTTGCCATAGCCATGGGTTTCCATATGCTCCTTTTCAAAGTCCATGCTTACCAGACCACCATAGGCCTGACATAAACATATAAATAAACACAAACTAACCAGTCTATTAAAAATACCTGGATAACCCTGTCCTGGAGACCAGCAGCAATTCCAAGTTCTTCCGTTTCTACGGTCATCACAAGACTGGCCTGCAGTTCGATAGGAATCTGCTGGCTAGTGATACGATATAGCTTTACAAGGGCTTTCCAAAACGCAGTTATAATGGCTGATGACCCAGCAAGTCCTACTTGACGGGGGATGTTTGTGTCATACATGGCAGTAAACCCTTGAGATGTATCGATGGGTATATTGTTCTTTCTACAGTGATTATAGAGGACTTTGCAACATGCAAGCAAAAGTCGATCACCATGATCATACCCATCATTCTCACAAACAGTGACCAAGGAACTCATGTTGCTGAAACTACGAGGATCGGCCAGGATATTGGTCATAAAAGTAATGTTGCCAAACCCAGGATTTGTGGGTGTGTTGGGAACAAGCACGACCTCTGACCAAAAGTTTGATATCAAGAGAGACATGGTCTTTCCTAACAATATAAAGCAAGTAGTTAGTATATAGATGTTTGGCACATTGAACTCTGTACCATAAAATCCATCACTAGGGTTTCCCATTAGGCCCACTCGAGCATAGGATCGGACAGTGATGGGCTCAGTGCTGTAAATATGGTTCCTTGAATACTTGTCTTTTAACATGTTGTCGAAATAACAAGACCAAGTGTTTATGTAGTCTAGCAATGAAATGTCTGGATCCATAAAGTCAAAGGTTGGAGAATATTCAATCTGAATCTCGGTAGACGCGTCCTGGGAGAGGATAAAATCCTTGATTTCCAGAGTAAACCCTTTTGATGCCTCTCTATTTTGATGACCTTGGGTATACTTTTCCAATGTTTCCAGGGTGCTGTGAGATAGACCAAATGCAATTGAGCGTGATGGGAGGTCCTTTTTGCTGGAGCTGACCACATAATCACCATCTTTTTCAAGAATATCTATGAAATCAGACTGCACGCCGTCATGATAGAGAAACTCGGGTGCTATAGCCACCACATCTTCATTGATGCCCTTGACTCTCTTGACAAGAGCAATATCGCCCAATGCGCTAGTACTAAAACATATGAATTGGATAAATGAGCTTGGTATACCCACACTTTATAACTTACTTGAACCCAGCATTAATCACGTTTGCTTTGGAAAGTTTGTGATTACTGGCCCATCTTTCGTATTGCTTGTAACTAAGATTTGTCTCTGTAAGTTGATGAATACAGCATAAAGAAGCCGACTTACTTTATTGCATTTGTCACAATATATATATCCTTGAATACCGTACATGCCTTTTGATACCACCAGTCTAGGGATGATTTACCAGAAACTGGCAAAAGGGCCTTGGAGACACCTCGGAGTAAGAGTAAACTGGGCTCATATTGTGCCTGTCATGGAGTATGAGCCAGACTGTTTAGTCAAGACAAGCACTAAATAGGTCTTTCCTTGATTTCGCTCTCCAGTAGATTTGGCCTCAGATCGCTTGCGAGTATAACAAGTGATTTCTTCATGAATGTTGTTCTTTGATTGAGAATGCCCTTTATGATAAAAGAGGAGAAAAAAGGGTCAGAGTCTATAGATATACGCCGGGTGTATTTTTAAAGCCCCGAAGAAATTCCCCGCACTGAACAAACCTGGAAAACCCTGAAAAAGTACTGTAACTTGAAAGATGGTGTTTGCAAAGTATATACAACGAGATCAATTGTACAGTGTAACAGTTGCACTGAATAGATGAAGAGAATCTTTGGTAGAATATTAAGCTATATATATGTATATATTGAAAGATGAAAAGGTTATTCAATTTTGTACAATTTTATTTTGCATTAATTTTCCATGGCATACAAATATATTCCCACACGTACTCTTATTGCTATTATTTCGTGGACTTACAAGCACTTGGGCACAATTAAACATGGTCAGGCACTGAGATTTGACCTGGGTAGCTTGATTACCCTATAAACATGTATATATATTATCCATAATGCATAAATGCCGTCTTTTGTTATAAATGTCTCGCAGGAAAAGCTTGTCTAGCTGCTTCATCAAATATATCCAAAATAAATAGATAGAAAATAACGGGCTTTATCCAAGTGAAGTCTTTAGAGTCATTGAATCTCCGGGACAGAGCTTCTTGAATATCAAGGCTGTATGGTCATTTTCATGCCCTGTTTGCCAACCACCAGTGCCAATGATGTACACCATGGCTGCTCTATGGAATAGAATAAAACACGTATTTCAAAGGTCTTTTTTTAAAATAATAATAATAATAATAATAAGAAATAAATAAACATCTTTTGCATCCAAGTACTTTATCAAAAACACAGAGGTAATAAAGGCCAAGATTGGTATGGTAAAGATGATATGTCAAACAAGGTCTTGATGAAAGAGTGACTTGCTAATGAATTGAGTTTTTTTTTTGAGGTGACTGAAAATGCATCGTGATTAGAGTGCATACAATCTAATCTCGACATGACATCATTACCTTTGACTTTATACTCTCAGCAGCTAGTTAATTTACTTACTGGCTTCGAGGTTGATTTCTAGTGCATGTTTAATGATTTATATAAGCTGAATCCCCATCTACTTTGTATAATCTTGATTTCAGGAGAACTCTGAACCATGGAAGAGATGTGTAAACAAGACAAAATCAAAACTTACTCAACATCGGTTCACAAGTACCGATGAATACCAAATTGACACACGTTATAGAAAGTGAGTATATTTATCATATAAATATCTACCACTCTGGTCTCACTCTTCATCTATATATCTGAAATAAAGTCTCCAAGAGAAATTCTCTATAAAAGACAGAGAACGTCTGGGCCAACTATTGGAAAAGTACAAATCCAAGCTATTAGAGGGGTCTAGGCCAATTGGGTCGCGTATATCAAACGTAAGCATCTTTATGCTCCTTGGTTTATAAAAGACTTGAAAACTTATAATATTTGTAGCAAAGGATTCTAAAGTATGATATGCTATCTCTTATCCTTGCTTGCTCTCCCTCTCTTGCATATGATTACAAAGAGCCTTCAGCAGCACCCCAACCCGAAAATAAAGAGTTGACCTGGGCAGATATCATTGCAGAAGAGCCCTTGGAAGGTGACCATTGGGTTCAAAACGAAGATTTATCTTCAGATGAATTTATGGAAGAGTTTGATTCGGATGACTATTCAAAGGAACAAAAAAAGGCATCCAAGAAAGTGGGTTATTGGCTTTTTGATTTATCGATAAATTCTGATCTCTTGACTAGTCCAAGATCAAGCCCAAACCTATTGATCCACCAGTTATTTCCGCAGAAGAAGAGGACGCGTATTATGCTAGTCTCATCAAGGTTGATAATCGAGCAGACCCTGATACTTTAGAGGACATGGAATCACTACAGTATTGGAGAGATGGTTATTATTCGCCCATGGGTAAGAGGGAAAAAATATTCTTAAGCGTGAAACTAAGACAAGATAGAAATATCCGGAGTATCTACAATGCAAGATCCAAGCCAGTTGAGTAAGTATGATGAGTTTTACAAAACTAGATTCTCATTAACCAAGTTGCCAATATTTAATAGGCAAATCCCTAAGTCGCCATAATTATGGAGAATACAGTACACAGAACCTAGAGTATATTGATGAAGCAAATATGGTTCGAGAGGTTCTCTTTCTCTTGAAAGGATACTCGGGAGTTGTTTTTAAAGAAGAATCCCAGGTTGAGAATGACCAGAAATTCTATGTAAGTCCTTGCATACCTTGCAATCAAATACAAGGCCAATATTTATTTAATTTATTTTATTTTATTTTAAAAAAAGGTCAATACATCTTATTCAGTACATCATCTCAGTCATCGGCTACTCACCACATTCTTGGAAGAGTTTTGTGAGAATGGGAATTTATTAGCAGATCTTCGACAGCGCGTCTACAGGTAAATGCATCTTCTGTCAGTATACATGTTTAATAAGTTAGTATTTTGGGAGCCCCATCAAACGTATATGGCCAAACATCGCAAGCATTTGCAGCAGCAGTTATAAACGGATTAAACGAATTTGAACGTACTCTTTCCGGCTTGGAAGCCAAATGCAGTTACATTGCTTACGGTAAGCCATTACTCCATATTTATGACCAATACATTCAATATTCCCTTTTCTAGAGAAAGACCAATCTATATCGCTTCTTCAGATAAAACAGAGACTACATGAACCAATTCAATGCTTCAAGATAATTCACAGTATACTTTTCAATAGTTTGTTTAAAGGTATATTGTTTCTAATATTTAAAGCAAATCGTATATATACTAAAACGCATGAGTACATTTGTAGATCCCTTTCCGGTTCCTAGAGAATTAGCAACATACTTGATCTATACACTTTATGATATTTCAATTCATTCGCAATTAGCTGGACAAACCCACAGTTTTCATACATTTTTGTATCTATTTCGTCAAACACTGAAACCATACGATCAACTTATGGATGATTGGATATTTTATGGTACATTGAGAGGCGATGTAGCCCGTGAATTCTTTGTTACAAGGCATGTTACAGAGTATGGGTACCAAGAAGCAGCTATTGACTCTGGGAATATAGAAAAATGGGTGTAAAAGAAACAAGTCTGGCATTTTGGTCAGAAGGTTTTCGATTGCATACAATCGATCAGAAAAATGTCAGTTTCCCCTGCCCACTTTTTGAAGAAAGTATGCTGGCACGCGTGTTCTTTACAGGAAAGGCCGTATGCCTAATATCTCGTCTTTTATCACATAATGTAAGGCATTCATGATTATAATCTAATAGTGCTGGTCTTAACGACAATGATCTATTGGCCAACATGTAGGAAAACTGTGAGACACAAGATCATACTTTTCTCGAGACCATTCTTGATAATGTGTTGCCTCCAAAATACGGTTTCTTTTTCACGGCATTGGATAAAATGGAAAAGCCTCAGATTCATACCAGTATTGACGCTTTCTCTAAAGCAGTCTTTCCTCTCGCGTTTGATTGTTCGTTTGGACAGTCTAGGGTAGATAACCAAACTACTCTGCCAGACTCACCTGAAGAAGGTGGTTCTCTCTTGGACAGGGACTTTATACATTGTCTGGAAACATACATTGAATCATCATACGAGCAATCTGCCGACAGATTAAATACGCTACTACATAAGAATGGGAAAATGGATCAACACTTGCGGTCTATTGCGTCAATCTATCTAATGCTGGAAGACAATATGATGGACATGTTTTGCGAAACTCTTTTTCTTCAGGTATTATACTGTCCTTTGGTTACCTTTACTTATTAATTGTGCTTATTAGATGGACCAGAAAAAAGCATGGCATGATAAACGTACTCTTAACAATATATTTGCTGAAGCAGGCAATGCAAGTGGGAGACAGGATACACAGTCTGTGGGTCTTTATATGAAAAAGCCGGATAGAGAGGAAGAATCTATACAAATTGACGATCAATCTTATTATCTTGGACATATTGTATTCAATTACACGGTATGTTACAATAGTCTGCTTTAAATGATGCTTTGCTGATATGATTTTATATTTAGATACCCTGGCCAATTAACAACTTTATTCGACAGTCCAGCTTAGTAGAATACAACAAGATAACCGCCTTATTGCTGAGAATTAAGCGAGCAAAGTATATTCTCGAGCAAAAGACTCTGCAAGGACGGACAAAAGTCGAGGTCCATCCAAGCACCATGAGGTTTTATGCACTAAGAATGCGGATGATGTGGTTTGTAAATGTGTTTTGGGGCTATATAATGACTACGGTAAACATAAAGCTGAAAATAAGTATGCTTGGTTGGCTAACTATATGTATATAATAGATTCTTCATTCAGAAACCAGAAAATTACAAAACAATATAAGCCAAACGACTGATGCAGATGAAATCACTTTGCTCCATGATCAATATGTGGGCAGAATTGTCGATCGATGCCTTTTAAATGACAAGGTAGGTTTGGAGCTCTTTTATCATCACTGTCTCTAACAAAAAAAGACCATGACACCCTAAATTCCAGTCAAAACCTATAAAGAAAGCCATGGTCCACATTCTAAGCCTGGTAGAAAGGCTTTTTATACTCTTTGAGACCTATGTAAAGATTCCTCTAGAAGGCCAAGAGCAGAATCAAGAGGCTTCCACAAAGGCATTTACAAACAAGATTACTTTTGTGGAAAAGGATTTCAATCGGACAAATGAGTTTATTACCACCAGTCTAGGGATCCTAGGAAAAAAGGGTGGATTGTCTGGATGTAAGTATTTTCCCAACATTTTGTTTTTTTTAAAAAAAAGACTTGACCTAAAACTATTATTTATCTAAATAGTTGTTGAACTGGCTGCGTCTCTTTCATTACATTAAGAACGGATTGGAATATTGAATAAAATGCTTGTTTATGGTGTAAATAAATTGTATTATTATTATTTTTCAAGGAGAGTAGCGATATACATTTGTTTCTCGCTGGACAAACCCCAGCTTTCGATACAGTCCGTTGGCTGCCTCTCGTTCGGGTCTACTTGTTAGATCCAGAGTCTTTGTGTGCAGAGACTGAGATATCTCTATAACCTTTGAAAGTAGGGCCTTTCCGACACCTTTTCCACGCCATGCTTCATCCACTACGACATCCTCGACATGAGCACGTAATCCTGTCATGCAATGAGTAGTGACGAGTGTTGCAATGCCAATAATTGTATTATCGTGTGAATCTCGGGCAATTACAATGCGATTCAGGGTGGATTCAAGGGACCTTGTTACATTTTCTCCACTGGCCGAGGGCGATAGTTGCTTGACAAGTTGAGTGATTTCATAGAGGTCTTTAGAGTCAAACGGCCCGATGAGCTGAACAGTGAAAAGCATTGATTGCAAGGAACAAACAAGAATAAACTCCGCGTATTTTTTGCCATAAAAACAAATCTCGTACAATAATGAGCTATGAAAAAGAGATTGGAGATTTAGGATGTATGCTTTACTTTTATGCAATATAGATGGTATGAATATATTCAGTTTATTATCAATTGAATTGTAGAGTAAGAAAAAGAAGAAGAAAAAGTGTACTGATGGCTGCCAACCATTAGGGAAAATTCGGTTGGTGTAAATTGTACATTTTGGGACAAATTTCTTTAGGGCATAAAACCAAGAGTCTTGGAGATGGTACTGAATGATTGGCATACATGTATATATTATTTATAGCCATTATACATTTTAGGTAGATCCAAGTATACTACATCAAATGGTGATATACAACTCCTGTAAAGTTAATGTGTATAAATATAAGAAAAGGGGAGAATCTACAGGGTCGCATTTCATATTGACCTGCAGATGCTTTGTTCCAGATCAAACCCATGTCTTAACCTTGCTCTGGACAATATTCTGGGTTACAGGCCATTGTTGGTTCTTTATGGCAGAACTCAAAATTCCTGCTTAAGATGCATGTCCCTTGGTTAACTAGAGAAAAGATATGCAAGATATCTAATAAGGCCTATTAATGGGTAACCGATTTTGGTTTATTTCATTCTCTGATGACTGCCGGTATGCTTCCAAGACCAAGACCAGGGAAGAGGAAGGGGGTAAATAATAATAATAAAAACAAGACATTTAAAGATGTATAAATCTTGGCAGTACACAGACAAAGGGAAAAAAAAGTGTTTGGATTAGGTTTTCTCGCAATAATAACAAGAGTCAAAAAAAATGTGGTTTGTTTCATAAAATTATATCAGTTTGAAAAAAGGGTTATTAAGATGATGGAAGAATTAGATCAATAAAAGAAGAGAAAAAAGGCTTTAAGAAATCGAAATGAACCAAAAAGGGTGATATTCAACAGAGATTTGGTATATCTTCTAAGAACTGGAAAGTACATATGCAGCAAGTGATATCTCTTCGACACATAGATTTGGAATCTTTCATTTGGGGAAGTTTATGTGCATATTTATGCATCTGCTATCTGGGCCTGTGCGAGTCTTGCCTCAAGACTGCGCAAAGCTTCTTCCTTGCTCGAAAGCTCGGCTCTCTTCTCCTGGATTTCACGCTGAACCTTGAGTTCGATTTCACGAAGCTGGTGGTGTAAATGTAATGTCAGTATAGCAAGACAAAACAAACATAAGCAGCAAACATTACCTTTTCTTCCTCCTTTCTCAATTGTTCCTCCTTGAGACGGACGCCCTGGCTTGCCATGTCGTCTACATTCATGGCAGCATCACTAGAATACAGAATAAGTGATCGCGGTCTTTTGATATGCATTGTACTCACTCTTGATCACCGCCGCTGACTGTACGACTAAGCTTCTCAGTACGATAATTCTCGTACAAGAAGTCGTGGGTGATTTCCTTGAGATCCTGCAAGTGAGAGCTGCACAGCAAGGGTTAAGACAAATCGAATTGTTTATTTAATAGCCTACCTCAGTAGTGCTGATCTCAACCTTCCAAAGTCCGAGTGCTGGGGATTGTCAACTAAAAAGACCTGTAAGTATCGTTACACACACAACGTGGCTGATGTGTACCTTCAACGGCACCCCACGGGTATTGACGGCCACGCACCGTACGACCGTTCACAACGATCTCTTCATCGCTGCCAATGATTGAAAAGGGCAGAAGAGCCTAAATCCAGGGGGGGTAAGCAAACATTATCATTTCTGGGACTGTTTTGTGTGCTTGATCCAGTTACTTACTCTCAGTTCGCTGTTTTCTTCGATAGTGTCCTCATCGTCTTCTTCGACATCATAAGGGAAGTTATAGATTGGGATGTTGTAGTGTTCAATATCTTCCATAATCTATTACACGTGGTAAGCACGGTGTTCCACACGGCAGTATGGCTAACCAAAATTGCTTACTCTTCGTTTAAAATCTTTGAGCTCTTGGGGTGTAAGAGAGTCCGCACGACCAACGACAGGGATAACGTTAACACGAGGGCTGAGACGTCTCATAAGCTCAATGTCGATTTCACGAAGACTAGAGATGATAGGTTTAGTTTGGGGTTGAATGGGTTCGCCAGTCAACTTACGCATGTCCTGTGGGGGAGATAAAGTAAAGGAGAGCATGGATACGGTTGTCACGGAAACGAGGGTTACGCTTAATTCGTGATTCCTCAGCCAGAATATCGTCATATTGTCTCTCGAGATAGGCCACAATCTCGTGGAAGCTAGAGAGAATGTGAGCAAGAGTTAAAAGGTCTTGTTCGCTTACCATCTTTCGTTGTCAATGTTGTCACCAAAGCCAGGGGTGTCAACAATGGTGAGGGATATTCTAGTCAGAAAAGTATGTAAGGCTGCTGGCCAACGGATATACTTATATAGAGAGAGTTGAAGATCCAAATCTACCCTCCCTTCCCCTTGCATATAGGCTCCTTATTGCCTTTTTTTTTTCTAGACCCCCTTGATGTTTTCCGAATATACTTGTCTAGTAATTTACCTGACACCATCTTCATCGAGCTCTACAATGTATATGGTTATTAATCGCTCAACTGGTTTGTACCAATGATTCTTACCGACAGATACAGGCTTTATGTTGATACCGGCCTCAATGTGGGCGTCTTCTGGACTGTCACAGACCTTTTTGGCCAGGACACCAGAGTCACAAAGGGTGTTTACAAAGGTGGTTCTACCCGTGCCAGAGGAGCCTAGATAATTAATTATCAAATGAGTTTTCTTTTTTATTTAAAATAATAATGCTTCAAGGCTGGTGCTTACCGACAACCATGAGGGTGAATTGGAATCCTTTTTTGACGTTCTTTCTGCGTCCGCCGAGTCTCTAAAGAAAAGAAAAGAGATGAGATGATGATGATAATGATGATGATGGAAAAATGAACAAATTACGTGGGACATTTTGAGTAGTTTGTTGTAGAGGAAAGAAGAGGGAAGAAGAGGAGGTAAAAAGGTTAGGTTTAAATGAAAGGTTTATGCAAAGAGGGGGAGGAACGCTATGAAGCGCAAGAGGAGGAAAAGAGGAGTGAACAAAAGGGGTGACGATGCGTGTGCTCTTCATAGCAATGCACGTACAATGTCATATCCTTTAGTGTGACACATATTCTGTTATGGTAACTGATCAGCACCTCTAGATGGATACGACAATCCTAACCCCCAAAAACCAACCCACTCAGGTTCCGATCCTTGTCTTGCGGCCATTTTTTAGGCGGGGTCGAAAATCAAATATTATTATTATTATTTATGATACTAGAAATTAATCTGGCGTTTGAATGTATCCATAGCCAACGACAATAATATTGATGATAATGGCTTCTTGCCTAAATTTGATTCCTTGTGGTAGCCCTCAAAATAGAAGACCACCTTGCAGCCAGATTATAAACAGCTGGGTTATTCTATGTTCTATACTCTATCTCCATGCCCCCAGTCTTGCCAATGTCTCTTCAGGTACGCCTTTTGTGTGTCCATACTCAATCAGTCGATCTACATCCTGTCCCAACCGAGGCCTGTGTTTTGTAGTTTCCATTGTTTTTAGCATGTCCAGAGCTACTCCCATCCCTTGGCTTGTCCGGCACAGAGCTTCCAGATATATCTGCACATGCTCCCCAGTTGGCAGGAACCCAATCCTCTCCAGGTTACTCCACACATGGGGTGCCTTGTAACTCTGTCCATTCTCAAGGCAGCTCTTCAGTGCAATTGAAACCATCTCACCATCAACAGCACTCTGGGGTACAATATCAAAGATCTCCAGCACTTCTTGGCAATTCTCAACCTGTCCATAGGCCTCCATCAGGGCCCTGTATACCTCAACTGTAGGATCAAAGTAGATGTCCATGCGGATCAGTCTGTGGATCTGCTCCAGAACATAATCATCCTTGTATTCTCCACATGCCCGGATCATTGCAACATACGTCTCTGCATTGGGCTTTATGTTCAGTTGGCGCATATCATTGAACAGGGTCAAGGCAGTCAGCAGTATTGGTTGGGATGTCCCGTCTAGATTGTAGAGTTCATCAGGCCCGTCCTCTACCGTGTATACATAGCTGTTTCCACTGCTTTCTCGCTCCCCGGAATTCGTACGGATCGAAAGGTGAGTAAGCGCATTGATCAAGGTAAGGTAGAGTGTGCTGTCAAGAACAACTGTCTTGCTAGTTGCCATTGACTCGTCAGGTTCATGTCGGTCTCTGAGCTCATAATAGATATCCATAGCCACCTGGTAGCCTCCATCATTTATATATCCCACCATAAGAGATGTATATGTACCCAAGGTTGGACTATACTGGCCATCCTGAAAAAAGGCTTTGAACAGCCTTTGTGCCTGAGCAGATTCCCCTCTTTGGGCAAGTGTATCCAAAAGGGCGTTTAATGTTGCAGTGTCGTAGCTGGGAACGTTGGAAGAAGGGTCGTTTTCAAGCTGTCCGATAGTCTCAAAGATAGCTTCTTCTTCATCAGTCTTGATGGGCAGTTTCGTGCTCAAGTTCAGATTATTAGTGTCATTTGTGGAATAATAACGCGCCCAGAGAGGCCGTCCCAAAGGCAGAGATCGTGTGGTAGGGCGCCATGCTGAAAGTCCATGTTCTGAGGCTGCTGGAATATACGAGCGACTACTGGTTCCAATAGCACTAGAAAGGAGACGGCTCGCTCTCTTTAATATAGAATGTTGGCCTGGCCTGGAAAGCATATTGAAACAACAATGTCATTTGACATTACCGCCAGATGTTTTATTTCTTTGGCAAGACTTGGTATTAGGTTTCGCTATATGCACCACAAAACCAGACACTTTTATGCTTGCCATTTTACTTGGCCAATAAAATACGTCACTACATTGTGGCTTGTTTTCAGGGGGTTGAGGGAGGAAGATCCGATTATGAACAATGGAGTGTCAAAGTTAAAGGAGTCCCGTCAGTTTAATAGATGGCTTATATTTCTTTTGCCAATAGATAAACACACACACACACACACTGAAAGTATGCATTGTCAAAGATCCTAGTAACTACATGTACTGCGATAGAGATTCTAATGGCCTATAGTTGAGAAAAAGAAGAGTTTTCAGGGAAAGATTAGGGAGTCTGTAGATTGGGCCCAGGCTTTTTCGGTCTATACACCTGGGTGGCTCTTGATGTTTTAGAAGGAGGTAAAAATATTCACAGGAATATTTCAGGTAAACAGCGAAACTGCTTCTAATGATTCTATATACTATTTAAACTCACTTCTAACCCTGAAGGCAGAACTACAGGGTTATTAAACATCATTTATTGACGTACTACATTTTGCAAGCATCTATTCAATCTCGTATTCAAAAGAGACAACCTCCATATCAAAAAGAATCTTGTGTCTCTTGGTGGTTAGCAAGGAACATTCTAACAAAAATTAAAGTGCTTCTGGTTCTCTTGTAAACCAACCAAAGGTCTACTATAAAATTAGCCATCTAATGAGGCATGCCTAAAGAGCTTGTAATGCTTTTTCTCTTTCTATCATAAACTATACAATCTGGAACATTTATATCATGGTCATTACTGCCAAAGACTTGTGTATTGCTTTATATTTTATAACTTGAAAGCCATTACATGATTAAATCAATCTCGAGATATTCAAGTGTACCATTGGCATAAAGTATCTTAAATCCAAGAAAATGGACAGTTTGGTCAATAACAACTTGACTCAATACCTAGAAATTTGAGAGTGAGTTTTATTAGTGTCATGTAAGAGTTGTTCATGCTATCGACTGTAGCATAGCGCATATCCAACACATACATACTTTGGACGAAAAGAAACAGTGTGCAGATGAATATATAGATTTCTGCAATTTCTATAATTACATAGGCGATATAATTATTGGTCGCCACTCTAATAATTTATTAATAACTCAGATAATTTTTATAATTTAATAGTAATAACAATAATTTAGATATCTTCTTCAATTCTCAATACCAATTAGCAAAGAAAAAGAGGCTCATGCCACATTTGGAAAGCTCAGAGCTTTGGAATGCTTGGACATTAAAAGCCTATAGATTCAAAATGTCATTCGATTTTTACAGTAATATATTCTATCCAAAATATTTTAAGCAAAAAAAAAATCAATATAAATAAACTTTTCCTTATTCTATTCTAAAGTAAAGCTTTTTGTTACTGCCAACCAATTGAAATGTCTTGTCCGTACTCTTGGGAACTCCAGAAACCATCTCAAGCGCTTATAGTCCTTTATTTTTCAATAACCAAGTTTTTTTTTCAAGCCATAGAAAAGTGTACCGATATCTCAAGGAGCCTTATCTTGTTGCCCAATTGTGTGTTATCTCCGTATATTTCTTCCTTTGAGCCGTTTTCATCTAGAACTATAAATCCATCAATAAACAGAACCTTTCTTGTATTCTTTATTGTACAAGCCGTTGCGCATGTTTTGGGGGTCTTTAAACTGCGGTGTAGTTTACAAAAAAAAAGCCGTTTTAATTAGGCAGTATTGGCGAGGGTAAGAAAGCGGCATGCCATAAAATACGTATAATCGACAAGAAATTGTAACCCTAATTTTAAGGTTTGTGTGGTAAAACCACCTTTAAATACTATTACAAATTGGCTTAACAAAAGCTAGGTAACAAAATCTACTCAAGTAGATTTAAGTTACACTAAGATCTAAAGCCCTATTAACACCCAGTCAAGCATTTATACGCAAATCCTACAACAGACAGATTTTGAGCTCTTTTACTTTAAAAAATAAATATCAAGTAAAATTGACTTATCGTGTTTTAGTAATTTTGCTACAGTTTGAAAATTAAAAAAAAAAAAAAAAAACTAATATCCAACATGATGCCGGTACTTAGAAAACACACAACTTGAGTTATCCTTTGTTTCAGTCATATGGCTATTATTGCTCATAATATACCATCTGACGGCTGGGTATATAAATACTCACTTTCTAATATTATAGTAGATGCTTTAATGGCTTGATGGCTTGAAAAAGAGCAATGCATAAAATATCAGTGTTTACATTTTGATGATAAATCTTTTTGTACCCAAGAAATATGGGAGACAATAAGAAAGCAAATTTTGTGATTCAGATAATAGAATGCCACAGAACCTAAAATATCCAGAGAGAAATGGTTCAAGTATTTTAAATACATAATAACAACATAGTAGACTTATGATCAAAAGCCATTTTACCGTTCCAACCATGCTAGCGCCTCTAATCATTTAGAATAAAAATAAAAAATATTTTGCCTTTTTTAAACAGCTTTTACGCCATCTTATAAGTGTTCAGATAAAAGGGCTTTTTTTAAAAAAAAAAAAAAAAACATATAAATACTGAGATACTTTTCATTTGGATTAAGAACCGTCTTACTTTGCTATGGCTGACTTACCCAACAATACACAATCGAATGAACATGAAGACCAAGGTAAGTAATGTTTAGTAAACTCGGATTATAAAGATTACACATTAAAAATCTATTTGGCATTTCTGAAAGCTGAAAATACAGACCATGAACCTATTGAAGAAAGCTTTTCACGTATGACTGTTCAAGATAGAAGAAGACAACCAAGACAGCCAAGACAGCCAAGACAACCAAGACAACCAAGACAACCAAGACGACACATTCCACCTATTCTACCAGGGCACATTTGCCCCATTTGCTCATTTACAACCGATAGTTTTACAAACTTTGCTAGACACATGTTATCCCACTAAAGTCTCGAAACAAGTCTTGAGATTATTAGACATTGAATTTTCTTCAATATTTATGCATTACTTTCTCTTGTTTTTTGTATCCTAATACCCTCTTACATTCGATTCATCTTTTATTTATTCTTTTCTCTTATTTTCATATCCCCAATATATGCCATATGTCTTCCTAGTGGAAATCATGTATATTTTTATTGATTATAATAAAAATATAATAGTATTTATCTCTTTAGTTTAGGTCTTATTAGCTGCTGCTCTTAAAAGCAGATTAAATTACATTGAAGCAGACCCATAGTTATGAGATACAAGCTCGTATGATCTCATTCAGAGTAATTGCAACTGTGAGAATCTTACATGGCTTTACATGGCTACCCTTTGTATTGTGTAATTGGTTCCATGGATATAATAGCGTGGGATTATATTGTATGTAAGCGAGTCATTATATTGCTTAAAAATATTCAAGCCATAATTAAATGCTTCAATTTCATATCATTATTATTATTATTTTAAAAAAAGAGGCTTTCAACGTTTCTAGTCAAAGCAAGTGTTTACGGCTTACATATATATATATGGCGGCTGTATTATCTAGCCATAAAGATTAGAAATTCCAAGTTAAGAGTTAATATGGCTATCTTTACATATCATTAAATTTAAGTTTAGATAACAAAATAGTTAAATCTATGATGCTTGAATAAGCAAGCATATTTTAAGCAATCTCTGGGGATCTATTGTTCCTTACTTCCTCCAGTCTGTTTTCGTCATTACTACCCTTTCTCATAAACGTTGTTAATATCATAATCATCAAGTCTTTCAAAAGACACATGTCACCACCAGTGGCCATATGATCTCCTCTTTTTTTCAATCTTTTTTTTGTATGTTTATAGTGAGCAAATAGATGAATACTTTATTATTTTAAATAAAGACATGTACAGTCACTACCACTTTGATCTTGTACAATTGACGAAAACTGGCAGTTCTAAAATACATGGTTCATTTTCAATAATCATATATAATTTATGAATGTATTTTAATAATACTTGAAAAAAAATTCTATTAAATTGTAGTATAACCGCAGCCATCAATTACAGCCTGGCATCTCTACATACTGTCCACAAAACGTCTTGCATACTCAAGACCTATCCTTGCTCCTTTATCTTGTAGGACCACGTCCAAATAAGCCAAATAATTAATAGGGACTCTCCTCTTTTTAACCAGAAACTCGAGAGCATGCCAGATGTAATGACTAGTACTCAAATCCCCTGATCTGATGGGTCTCTTTTTACAATTGAGCATATTTACTCATATGACAAGTACTATCATATTTTTAAAAGACAATGCTTTTATCCTCATCATTGGTGATATTTGTGGAACATAGATGGAGAGATCCTGTCCATATATCGACGTACACATCATTATTGATTTTGACAGTGTCAGTGATCTTTAACAGGCCAAATTCTCCACTCTAAGACTAGTCCTTAAACATAAGTCCCCCACTGCACAATTTCACTGAAAATACGATATTCCATTCTTTCTACTTTTCTCCAACTTTTCTGAGCACATGTATGGGAGCATCGTGATTCATCTGATTACACAACACTGTTCCGTTGGTTTCTAGACCAATTGGCCTTTTCCTTGGCTTAGAAAGGCCTGGATTGCATGTGCTTCTTTGCGAGGCGACATTTGTCGGTTCAGTACAGGAATTGAAGTCAATTTACTTGACATATCCTTCCACAAAAAAAAAGTCTTGGCAAAATCAGAGAATTTTTGCACCCCAGAAATATACACGTTATCTTCTTTAACAAATATCTTTTTATCTGTTCAGTGTAATGCCTCGAGACCTTATATTCCAATAGTCAATAGTGTATACATTATGAAAATAAAAAAAACAATTTTTAATATCGGGTCCTTCCACCACGAGCAGTAATTACAACACTTAATTCGATCAGGCATACTTGCAACAAGCCTTGCACAAAATTCAGGATTCATTTGCTCCTACTCATTGGCAATACAGGCCTTGAGATCTTTAGCATTGTTGATTTATGTCATTTTCTCTGAAACACAGTATTTCATGGCCTTCCAGACATGCTCAATTGGGTTCAAATCAGGGCTTTGAGATGGCCAGTAGTCAAAGTGCTTGACTTTATTGATTTTCCCACTATGCTGTGTAGGACCCAGTATGGCAGCTGGCCTCATCTTCTTGGATTTTAAAGATGTCATCATGTCCATAATTAAATGATACCAAGAATCGACGACCTAGGACAAAAAGTTGACATATATATCTTGATTGACCGAGTTATCAAGCACGGCTAGAGGTCCAAATCCACTACTAGAAACAACCCCACACCATCACCGAGCCTTTCCCAGACTTTTCAGTTTGAAGCATGTGTCTATCCTGGGAGCGTTCTCCAGGTTTACGAAGCACAGATGAGCCAGAATCATTGCCCTTTACCATAATCCTAGACTCATCTGACCAAATAGCCGTTCCCCAGTCCTCCACTGTCAAACTGGCCCTGGCTCTTGGCCAACAAAGCCGATTCTTCTTCTATTCGGGTGTCAGTCTTGGCCTGGACACTGGTATATAAGAAGCAAATCCATTTGCCCAAAGATAGTTGATAACCGTCTTTCTACATACAATGACACCAGTAAGCGCCAAATTTTGCTGGTGATACCCATAGCTCTTGAAAAGATGATGCTTCTAATCGTTGATTGAGGGATGTCCATGATGATTTTATCTTTTGAGGAATGGTTGGCCTTGTGCAGAAAAATAATTTTTCCACAGAAAAAAACTCTGACAACTCACGGTAAGGCGTAGTTTTTTTTTGGAATCGTTCTTCAACTGATGAGGACTTTGCTAATGTAGTTTTGGTTTTAGATGCAAAAGAAAACAAGAAGTAATAATTATTTTTCTAATTTTGGCTGGTTCGCAATGACTTTTTTTTGTCGGAGTATATAAACTGCTATAAAGTGCATATAGCATAGCGTGCAGGCCAAATATTGAGGAATCTTTATTAGAGGGCCCTACGATAATAGCAGATTCTTGGGGATAGAATTATCTCTAAAAATTGAACCGAGAAAGCGTTCTACAATGGTGTTCCACGAACCATACTAGAGTTTAATCACTTTTCTTACCATATTGAAGAGTGTGAGAGGAATTGAGATTCAATCTCAGATTTCTATTTTTCAATTTTACATCTTTTCTATAATCTCTTGAATTCCATCATCTTTAATGTTATGTCCAAAGTACAAAACTCTCAGCTCACAAAGCCGCGCAGATGTTTTCAGAGTCACGAAAAGAGGTATCAATTGGCACAAAACTACATGAAAAGTTGATAATTGTAACTCAAAAAGTCAAACCACCTACCACATTATGTTCTTAAAATACAAGGGAGCTGTGTTTGTTCCTAATGAGAAATATTCAGTAAACCCAAGACTACTTGTACTCAGAGAAGAAAGGCATTTTGTTTTGAATGTCAAGCGAAATCGACTTCAAACTTTGACTGACATGTGCTCAACAAATGACGAGACAGGGGGATCTGTTTGTGCAAGGTCTGTCAACATTCCATTGCATGTAGATCTCGCCAACATTTTCCTATCTGAATAGTACATCTCCAAGCAGCGGGTCTCTTACAATACTGTAAAGAATTGGGACCAGTAGTGGAAAATGATGGTCTGAATTAAGAAATATGATTGTAATCATGTTTAGCAAGAGTCTAATGAAAGTGTAAAGACATATGTGAAAGGATTATAGTGAAAATTTAAACCATTCATTAAAAGGCCTTTACACAAGGATTCCATGGATTACTATAAAAAATATATAGAGCCACATAACGTGAGGGGCGACTATAAAAACGTTTAAAAAGAATCTAGAATAAATGTTCTAGAGTTGCCATTAAAAAGGCTCAGATCTTGGGTCAATTAAGAACATCTGGAATCTTTTGGATACCTTTATATACTCTATGCATTATCAGCTTATACTTTTTTTTTTAAAAAAAAAGTGGTGGAATATAAACATAATAGTATCCAATAAGTAGAGCTTTATAGATAAACGTCTATTAACCGCTAGAATATATAAAGGAAAGTCTATTCTTTATTGAATAAATACTTGCTCTTCTCAGTTCAACTAGAAACCCTGATTCTCGTATCGGTCAAATATTAGTTATATGTATATGAAATAGAAAGATGTATTTGTTCTTTTTGATTGTTGGAACACAAATTCAAAAATTCAGATTTGTAAACTTTATCAGTATAAAAAGGCCTTTTTTGTCAAAACCTTTATGTTCTACTGTAGTACCACATGTCTATATCCTATTACTTAATTCATCTAGCATTATTATATAGATTCTGCTCACATAAAATCCTTTGGTGTCTAAATACTCGTCAAAATAAATAAATCTTACTCTAGTATTCACAAATTTATTTTTTTGTATTTTTCTTACCCCTTTATTTTCAATGTGGTGCAAATAGACGACGCGTAACTTGAATTTTTCAAATTTTCGTCTTTGTACCCCTCTTACTCTTCATCTATTGGTCCATTAGTGTTCAAACTTGAATACCATCATGTTCCACACTTCTTGAGCATGTCCTTCCAGTTTGATTAGTTTTCATCGAGTAAAGCAAGAGAAACAAGCGTTTGGATTCTGAAACACTTTAGCGGATTTTCCTGCCTCCTTAAAATGCTGGATTTTTTGTTTACATTTCCATATTTATCCACTTTTTTCGCGTCTTTATACCTACGCGTACCAAATCACTGACAAAAACTAATGTCAAATTAATCTCGAGATGATCAATTGATCATTTCATTACCATGAACACATTATATACTACATGTACACTTTATTAAGTGTTATATTACTAGTCAAACACTTAATTTTTAACAATTAATCCAAATTCAATGCTGTTTTTTTTATTAATCAACGCAATCTCTCTATTGAACTCTCCATTACGATCATGTTTCATTCAGCATGTTCATGCAATTCAAGAACCAGATTTTCAATCTCTTGATAGACCGGCAGAATTGAGTCATATTCGTTTTAGATACATATATTACCAAACTGCATATTTATTAACCCAAAACTTGCTACTTTAAAGTATAAAGAACCCACCAATTATTAGTATTCTCGACATTTAATTAGAAACAAAGTATATCTTTTTTTTTTAAAAAAAAAGAGGTCATTTTAACCAAAAGCTCTATTGGAATATATAATTCACATTATAAGGATTCATAATTTGCGATCAACCTTGGAGTATATTTATTTTAAAGATGCATTTGGACATTGCTGAATATTATGCTGTAAGAAACAAGTATGTAGTGAAAGCCTTGAATTGTTTTTTTTTGTTATTACATCAAATTTTATCGTATAATTGGGTGCTGTATGGAATGCCATGCTGAATTTTTCCTGTGTTCTTTTGACTATATTTTCAATATTTTATATACACGACAGAGTTAACCAGCATAAAAATAAATAAATATTTACAAGCAATTTAATAATTGGTTATAAATAAGAGTGTTTTCACTTTCTCTTTCTTTGGGACACATTTTCTACTCGAATTATAATTGGCTAAAAATGTCCTAAGCAGGACAATAAGCTACTTTGTTAAACACACGGGGATGACCTTGTTAAATAAGAACATCCATCTATATATGCTGGTGTTCAAAAGGGTATCCAATTTATAAAATAAAATCAATCTAGACTATGAAAACGCTCAAAGCCATATTTTCCGTAACCAAGCATTAGAAATCAATGTAGATTAATCGATTTACTTGATAATATTTTGATTCTTTTGGATACAAAAGACTTGAACGATGGCCATTGAAAATCATACATGCTACATATTATATTTGCTGGTGTTTTATAAATGAAATATTCTTGGACTTTTTCCATTTTTATTTTACTGGATCGAATCAAATGTTGATTTTATTTCTTTCTTAAAATAACAATTCTTGATAGTTCAAGGTGATCAAATATAGTAAAGATTGATAATAGTTATGCTTTTTAATTTTGGGTAATAGTAGATTAATAGTATACAATGCATTGAAATATAGATAGATGCGGTGGGTGGGTGTTTTTTTTTACAGCTTCCCGAAAATATAAACGGGGGGAAAAAAGGGAATGGTTGCAGGGAGTTCATATATGACTCGATCTTACAATCTGAATCTAAAGTCAAGACGATTGCTTCCAAGATCCTTGGTAGTCTTGTTATATATATCTCGCTCTTCGATAGTCATGTTGTCCCATTTTTGTGTACGTCTGCGGTTCAACCAGACGTAGCAGGTACGTAGGCTAATTAAAAGTACAATATTCGCAATATGGACACCACTGTTGATAAGATTGCCCTGATGGTAACGAGGTGCGTCAGCAACTCTGTAGATCTGTGAGCCAGGTACACCGCAGATATTAGCTGCACCGATAATACATCCAAGAGCAAATGTGCGCTTTCCGAGAGGTGCAACGTTGGACGACATCCAGGCAATTAGCATTCCGTGAGCAGAAGGTGCTGATGCGGTGAACAAGGCGGCACCATATAGATTCCAGCGTCCGATTCCGTCGGGCAACTTGGCCAGGAGCAAGAATCCAAGCAAACTCCAGAAAGTTCCAATTAAAGCGTGTAATACAACATTTCCTCGCTTATCAGAGCTTCTGGCAATAATGATGGAAATAATGAGGTTGAGGAGATATGAAGGGGCTGTAAGAAGGTTGGCCTCGGTGACATTGAATCCTGACTGTTTGATCATGGTAGGAAGATATGCTTGGATAGGTGTAAGAGTCATAATTCTAAAAAGCAGTAAAGTATAAGCAACAAGTACAAAATTCCATCTCATAAAAGTATTTACATACCCAGTAAAAGTAATCAACAGATGCACCCATATTTTAAGATCACCAACAGCCAGTCGAACATCTTTCAGCTTTAATGTCTTGTGCTGCTCCTTTTTGGCCAAATCATCACGAACAATGCGAATGGCTGCAATCTTTTCCTCGTGTTCGTTAAACCAGCCCTTTCCGCGCAACAGACCAGCTGTTCTGTAGGGAGATCCAGGAAGGTAGAAACTGTAGATTCAATAAGTAAATATTCCTTTTGTTGTTGCTCAAGTATACTTACAATGCAATAAATCCAATGATTTGAGTTCCAATACCATCCAGCAAGAATAGCCATTTCCAGCCTTCAAGACCAGCAATTCCTCTCATTTTAAAGATTCCCGAAGAAATGAGACCCGAGAAGGCAGAAGCAAAAGCCTGTATACCCCAGAACCAAGACAGTCGTGTAGCAAGCTCAGTGGTCTTGTACCATGACGACAAGTACAGCAAACAGGCAGGGATAAATCCAGCTTCAGTAACGGCAATAAAAATACGAACACAGATAAAGCTTTTGAAATCCTATAAATGACAATTTAGAGTTCGATTCTTTCAAATTATATCGAGAGAATACTTACATGAATAAAGGTATGTGCCCAAGTAACAATTGCCCAGGATGACATGAGAAGTGGGATCCAAATGTGAGCACCAATTTTTCTGGCCATAGGAGTCGAGGGAAGAGTAAAGACAGTAAAGACGAACGAATAAATCAAAGTGGCAGTGTTGACACTGTCATTTGTAAATCCGAGGTCGGCAGCGAGGTTATCGGAAATGGCATTGGCTAATACAGGTGTATAAGTATAAGTATAAGGATAGCCATAATCAAAGATAGATACTTACAGATATTGGTTCTGTCCATGTTCAATACAAATGTCATGAGGAGCACAAAAGACATCAAGCGAATGTCAATTTTGCGTCTTACACTGGCTTCTTCTTCGTCTGTCCATTGGAAAGATTCATCATAATTGATTACTGTAGTTTCTTCGTCAACAGAGGAGACATCTGAACCATCTCTTTTATGTTCGATATGATCGGCCTTTTTGTTGTCTGGAAGGTAGGCCTTTTCATTTATCTTTTGGCTATCCATTATGTAGATAGACAAATTATTGCAAGATATGTAAGAATGAAGAGTATGGAGAGTAAATAATTAGGGCAGGAAGGTCTTGGTATATATAGAGTGGAATAGCAAATTTTTACCTTGTATTCGCAAGTATGATAACAGCCTAGTTGAAAATGTCGACATATAGGATAATCAATGATGCAAGAAGCTTGCGAAAGGTGAGAATCACATAATGATGTACTTATCATTGTACCACTCTCGTATCTTCCATTTTTAAAAATTTAGTTATTTGGATTATAAAGTAAGAAACTTTGCTTTCTTTGTAAAACTACTGAGTTTTACGCCATAATATTTTAGTATTGTGCAATTCAACCCATGGAATTGGCAGTTTATATATGGCAGAATTAAAAGGATAGGTGGCATCATCTGTCTTACTCGAATGCCTTGATTTCATTGGCCAGTTTTCGGAATTTTGTTTCGCAAACGCAAAAAAAGCTACGGTTGCGCCATTTCTTCACATAAAACGCACAAACTAATGCTCTACTCTAAATCTAAAGATCTTTTATTATCGTTTCTGGAGCAACACAGGTACAGAAAATATACCTGTCTGGCAATATAGGATATATTTTTTAATAAATCTTTTTGGAACAAATAAAGGGTCCAGGTAAGTTAAATTCAATGGACAATGTAGCCTCCTACAAAGCTGTGTATACAAATACTATTAAAGAAATTCACCATTATATTTCCCGGTAATATATGTATGTGTGTATGTGTGCGTTTTACAATAACAAATAGGCTTGTAGCACTTGAGACCATCTTAATACGAAAGAACACTGATTTTTAAAGCGACAATTGCCGGCTCAATTCACATATGTAATTGGAAAATTTCTTTTTCTTCTTCTTCACAATAGAGTTTAGGAATATACATCTTACAAACCAAAAAAGAATAGGAATATACATGGCTAAGCGTGCTCAATAAAGTTTGAGAAACGGGTTTCTTAAGGATAGAAATGAACGCTCCTGTACTCTTGTCTTGTGCTCAATATGTTGGAGATATCCAGTCTCCGGGGAAAGCAATAACCCATAGTTAAGGAAACTTTACCCTCGGAAAGAATGATTATTCCCAGCATGCAATACAGACTGTCAACCGAAAAAAAAAAACACACCTCTAATTCTGTTATTTTCAAATGTATAGAGCCATTAAAGATACGGGTCCAAGAGATTGTATTAATATTGATAAATTTAAGAAAGTAAACTTGTATATTTGCATGCTTTCAACCAAACCAAACATATTCTTATCAATATTTCAAAATAAGCTAAAATTTAAGTGACATTTTGGGCTAAGAAGCCTCTCCTACAACCTCTCTCAGTCCACTTCGACCATTATTTGACGGAATATCTGGAGATACGGCTGGTCGTTCAGGATTACTGGCAAATGTCGGTAGTATCTGTGGTTGAAGGAAACGCTGTTGCTGTTCAATAAAGAAAGTTGCAGTGGTTGACTTTGGCTTCACAAGAATCTGCTGGGCACTGTTCACATAAACTGTTGCCGAAAATACGTTGGACGACACAGCTGATACACGGACAGAGGGTAAAAGTAAGTTTCCTGTCTTAAGCGGTACCAGACTAATGGAGAACTCGGCGACCTCTCCTGGCTATATAAGACAAGAAGCTTAGTAATCTGTACATAGACTACAATAAAGGTGTTTCATGATACTCACTTTTGATGTAAACCGAAGGCGTCTTTTTCCGGAAAGTAGCCAGTTGTCATAATCCACATCAATATCATAGAAAAAGTCTTCGCAAGACTTGGTATCATCTGTCTCTGCAGACCAATACATCGATTGCTTGATACGCAATACACACGGACAAGCTTCGGATACAAGTAAGTCTTTTTCTACAGAGAGAGCAAGCTCCACGGTGTGAAGAATCTAGACCAAAGCTGAGTGGTTAATATATGGCGCGGGTCTTATGACAATTATATACCTTGGATATAGGAACATCCAACAAGAAAGACACGCCATGAACAGTAGCAATTGGTGCTTGTTCTTTGATAGTATGTACTGTAATTGCCTCATGTTCCTACAGAAAAAAAGTATATACATGCACCAAGTAAGCATCTAATTAATTAGCTTCCTGTTTTTCTGAGAATTACTTCGAAAAAGTCTTCAATCAGATCAAGAAGTTCGACCTTTGTTTTCAAATCACGGTGAAGCAAAAATGATTCACAGAGTTCGGCATCAAAATTATCCAAATGAACAACATCTGTTAGGCCATAGCTGGCATAATCCACAGATTGCAAAAACTTTTCGCGAACTTTGCTAAACACATATGTAGCGTGCTGACCAAGACTGTGCTCTTCAAGCTTACTTCTGAGCATCACTTCAACACTCGTCTCGACCTCTGTTATTTTAGGCATTAATATTTATAAGCATATACTAGATAACCGAACAGCTTACCATTCTTAACTGTGCGGTACTTGACATTAAATTGAACTTTGGATTTGAGCGTAGGGTCTATATCTAAAAGTTTAGTATACAAAAAGACTCAATTAGAATACAACACTTGCCTTCACTCGAAGCATCTCGTTTTACTAGCTTATAAACAAATGTAGCCAGCTGTCTGGGGAAGAGTGTCTATAAAAAATTCAGTAAGAGTTAATCAAATACTCTTGTCGTGTTCTGTATGCCATACCAAATCCCATTGTTCTGCCATGGGTTGACTCTCTACAACGTATATTTTGGAAGGAAGTAAGGTAGATCCTAGGATTCTCACTGGCCATTTTCCATTACAAGAAAGTTCGACCTTGAGAAAAACACTAAAGCATGTATTAAGAAGATGTTTTAGAATAAACAACAAGAATAAATCTTACCAGGTCTCTCTAAAAATGCTAGATTCAGTAACGGTCAACGGTTCGATTACATGGATAGTGTCGGCAGATACAAATTTGCGTGCCTTATTTTCAGTATTGTAAGATACTGTAGTCTTGACCTGCAAATAATAATAATAATAACAATAATAATGTAAGGTACACTGTCCCATCTCAATTATCTTGTAATTTCCATACCCTATATTCGTATTCTGTGTAGGGTCCTTCGTAAGCAACATAGACTCCCAGCTCATGATCAGCTTCAAAATCAGGCAGCACAATCTCTCCCGACTCAAGAAGATCAAGCTCGTATTTCTTGGGAAGGGTTTCTTTATCTAAAATGGCAGTATTAATGGTTAGTAACATGACAATCTATGCAAAGACACCACTGATAATTCAATTTATGCTATAGAAATGTACCATTTATACTCTGAACATATCCAACCACTTTTTCATCTCTCAGAATCTTTAATCCATCAGTCTGTGGCTCCAACAAAAGTCTTCCGTTTGTAATTGCTGAAATTCCAGATTTTATAGAGACCAAGAATTTCTGTCTTTCCCCAAGACAAACTAAGCAGAACTTGTATTAGAAATACGTCTAGATAACCACACCAACAACACTCGTTACCTTCATTTGGCTGCTGTACAGTTGCATTGAGTTGCTTTACATCATGATTTAATCGAACGATGCGTTTCTTTTGACCAACCCGCATGAAATTGTGATAAAACATGAGTTTTCCTAGTCTCATTTCACATATTTCAACAACATAGTTTCCGGAAGTAGATGTCTATGACCACAAATAAGTTTAAAAAGTTAAATTTTATTCACAACATTATTGACTTACTTCACTTGTCAAGTAAAACGTATTCTTTCCTGGCACCAGATCTTGATTCTCGATAGTAAACCATATCTGCTCAGGTGAATTTCCTACGAGGCAAAGGCGAAGACTATCAAAATGTAGGTTCTAGGAAGCACAATTGTTTGTTTAGAATATGCTTTTTGGGATCAATTAAAAACTGTTTGTTACCTTTGGAAGATGAGAGTTTATACATATTTCTACACTTGCGCTATTGACACTGTTATCATCAATAATTGATATGACAGCAATAGAGAACATTGGAGAGAACTGCCTGGCAATATCTACAGAATAGTAATTATTATTATTATTATTATTATTATTATTATTATATAGGTTTATATAGACATCCAACAACAACAACAAAAAACTTGAATTCAATTTACCTGTCTCAAGATCGGCTACATCTTTAAGCAATTCGTCCATATACATAATTGCATCTTCTTGCGATAGGTGGTCTGAATTTTTCAATAATGCAAGAACAGATTCTACATATGTAACCAGATTCTAATGTTAAGAATATATGTCGAATTCAAGCATGATCCTCTGGTTTGAAATTTGTATATATATAAATATAAAGGATATTGATTGATCTTTCCCAGTCGCTTTTGAGAGTCGGCACATTTGATCAAGAGGCTGTTTTCAATAGATCCCCATTCTTCTCGCCCAAATTGTTTGATCATTGGCTCAAAGATCTCGACGGCTTCTTCATATTTGCCTCTTACACTAATTTACATGTATGCATGAGTTATTCACTTTATAAAATATTTGTATTACAAAAACAAAAACTTACTATTTCAAAGCTGCAATATCTCCATGGACACTCAGGGCTGCCTTTGATCTGTTGCTGACAATGTAACCCTTGGTTGCTCTTGTACTCAAGGCCTAGGACACTTTCATTAGACATGCAGACCTTTTGGAGCAATAACAATCTTTGCTTACCATGTACATCTTGTCAAACGATTCTACAGAACTAATTGCTTCGAGTAGGTTTTGGTTTGTGATTGTTCCCTTTGGAGAAAGATCTCCCTGAGAAGGACTTTTTACGGTAGGTTTGGTATCAAGATAAATAGAGAAAGGCATTGTGTCTGGCAGACTTCCATGCTTTACTCCCAATTTATCCAGCTAAAAAATCAAAGTCTATAGATGAGTATAACAAGACTATCGATTGATTTGAACCAGAAGATTTACCTGTCTTCGAGCAGTCAAGAGCAAATCAGACTTTACTGCACTGTAAGGCTTGAGGAATCCAGAGTCCATAGATTCCAGCTGAGGACACAGAGGTTCACACTCATTCACTACATTCATACACGCAGAGAATACCCATGACTCCAAAAAGTCATCTGCAAGTTGATCCTATCAATAAATAAAGGCAAAAAAAATGTCATATAATATGGCCTTTGGAAGTCTTGTATCGCACTTTTGTGGTACATACTGTATTTTCACGAATAGCTGGTATAAAGTTTGTAATAAATAACTGTGCTCTTCCGCATACTTCGATCACTCTCTGGAGTTTCAATAGCATACGGCACTGCCTTGCAAAAAGATAACTTCTAAAATCAAATACTGAAATGCTGTTTTTGTTGATAAGGTCTCGGTAGTCTTTCCGCTTGAAATCCAAGACATTGCCACTATCATCTCCAAAGTCTGTTCCTCCAAAATGACCAAACCATGCCAGTGCCTTGTCTGATTATTTCCAATAGATTTAGATCCAAGTCTGTTGTCCCATCTTATCCACAAACCTCTCAATACTTGGAAAAACGATGCTTCAAGCTCATCATATTGAATCAAGGCATCTTCGTACAATGTCATGATTTCAAAGGCTTGGGCCAATCCTTCCTTTTATACATCAAATATTTTAGCCCATTTTCCTCGGTAACTCCAATCAAAGCGCTTACTTTGAGTATAAAAAAGGTGCAATAGTTCCAGCCAGGCATGTGTCGTTGCATATCAAGACGTCTGGTGTCCTCTTGTGTCTGAAGGACATGCATATCAAAACTCGATAAGATATATTCCTTCATCTTATCCAAAAATATTGCCCAGTTCTCAGAGGCTGGACCATCAGGATCATGGATCCGAATATAGGCGCATCTGCGGATCAATCGATAAATAAAGGTAATAAGCTCAACCAAGAGACTTCCATTCAACCAACCTTTCTTGCTTTCCTTGGTTAAAATCGGTTCGTATCTTGTCATATACGGTAGTCTTTAGACCCAAGTAGCTGTTTGTCTTTTTTGCATCCTGGCCAGCTACATAGACAACCATCCATTCTTGATTCTTCTTGGCTGTAATAAAGTCTACCCATTGCCTGATTTGCTTCTTGACCTTGTTTTTGTAAATCTCATTGTCCTAGCAAATAAAGCGCCTGTAAATAACATTGAGATGACTGGATTGAGCCCTTACTTCGCACGCAACAAAGTACAGATTGAGGTAATTTGTTTGCATTGTGGACAGTAGCTGAGGGGTCTGGTCAAAACTAAATCTCTTTAGATCCACCTCGAGAGAAGGAATCAAACATGGTGCTCTTTGGCTCGCTGGTTGCCACTTTAGATTCTTAAGGGGCAGCCGGGAAGAAAGGTCATCTGCAATCAAGGGCCAGACTCCATACTCGTCGCAATCTAGGTATAAATCAAGCAAGATTCTGCTGTGAGTATGAGACGGGTGGTCTCCATGTTATCTATACTGTTGCATACAGGTCACGGTCACTCTTCTTCCATTCATAGTTGAGAAGCAAAGGAAACTAATCCAACTTGGGTCACACGCGTGCTTGAATCCCACGGGGCTCCGACAGAGCGACAGTCACCAATGCAAAACCAAACTTGATGCCATATTGCCTGTTGTTTATTACAATCAAGAGACAACATGTCAAAGCGAAGACATTATGAAGGTGATTTTGTGAATTCCCTTCGACAGAAGCACAAGGTTGATCAGTCAATGAAGGACTACTATGGTAAATCATGTCTCCCTTTTTTTTTGATTCACAATCCAATTGACACAGATCCTCCTGAATTTGTCGTTAGCCAAAAGGACATTTGATCTGTTGATGCAGGCCCAAGGTCCTAATCACAAAAAGCCCATCGATGAATTGTCTTTTCAGCTATCCAATACAGATTTAAACAGCCAAGGAGAATCTCTCGATGGCCCAGGAGCTTGTTATAGATGTAGTACTAACAACTCTGGCAATAAGTGCACTTTTTGTGAAAAGGTGTTTTGCGGAAATTGCACTCAAATATGTGAAGTGTGTAATTACATGTACTGCAATACATGCTCTTTAGTCGAGTAAGTTAATGTATGCGATTATGGATTTAACTTAAACTAATCTGTTAAATAGTTATTCGGCATCTAATGACAGAGTTTTCTGTCTATCATGTTTAAATCCATGATTTATTTAAATCATACAGTAAAATCATCATTGTCTTCATCATCATTTTGAATCAGTTGGCCATTATTATTCGAGCAGGAATGTTCAGAATTGCTTCATGCTGTTACTCTTCTCATACATACGATATCCTACAAACAGTACGCCCACAAGACCTGCTGCTGCTACCAATTTTAGTATGAAAATAAAGAATCCACCAGACTTTTTCTTGGTCTTTGAGGAAGATGGGGCCTAAGTAAAGGTTGATTAAAAAAGAGATTCATTTTTTTTGGTTCAAAGCATTTCTTACGGGAATATATTCCTTGGGTTTTGGAATCAATGTCTTTGTGGTCACATAGATAATGTCATGGTTATCTGTAGATGGGTGTCAATACATGTCCTTCAACTGCTTAACGGTACGGTACCTGTCAATTCACCAGTGTGGGCAGTAAATCCGAGATAGAATTGATCGGGAAGCTTAACGTCGTGTACCTATAAAAAGTATCAATATCACCAAACACAACCATGGAATTTGTTTACCTTGAAGCACTCTTCCCAAATGTTCTCTTCTCTCCACTGCACATCAAGTTGAAGGTAATTGTCTTTATAATAAGTAAGGCGAGCCTTTGTGGGAATTTCTCTTGCTCTGAAATCAGCCTGAAAATCGAATATATAAGTCACCATGCCTATTATCCGGATATGGTCCCTTACCTCACAGCCTCCCAGCTCAGTTGGTCTTCCGTCCTTGTCATTGTCGTAAGACTTTATACCATCACCCAGCATACTGCTGATATAAGGGAATGTGTGTTTCTGTTTTGATTCGAGTTTAGTTGAGTATCGTTCTGCAGCTGGCAGAACAACTTACATGGGCACGCTCATTATCATAGGTATCGAAAAAGACACCTAGTCCCTCGAATTGGTTTACCGAACCAAACACAGGCCCAGTCGATGTACGCTGCTTGGTGAGCCACACTAGAAATAAAGAAAGAAAGAAAGAGTATAAACCATGAGAACCATGAGCATAAACACACACTATCTTGGTACTCACACGCAAATCCATCGCCATAGAGGTGTCCTGTTGGACCATCAACATTGAACTCAAACTCAATCTCAAAGTTTGTAGCCGTAACAGGCTGGAAGATAGAGGGTTAGGGTCTGATGCAACTACCAAAAGGTCTTACCAAACGAGACCAGAGGAAGCCGACTTGAGAGGGTCTGTTTCCAGTCAAGCGAATGTGATGATTAGTGTTTACAATGGCATTTCCACCAAAGTCAAACCAGCGGTTCTGGAGGTCATCATCTAAAGAATCCAAGATGGATGAGATGACTGAACTGTTGTGCGTCACCCGTTATTATTTACCTATAAAAGGTACCGAAAGAGAATGGGTTCGAAGTGGAACGGCTGCCTGCTGCTGATGTGGTTCGTCATTAGCTTGGGCAATAATTCCTGGCAAGAATGCCCATGCTGAAAAAACCAAGGCCAGAAAAGGACGCATAATGTGCCTGTCAAAGAAAAGTCTCAAGATCTCGCGTACAAAGGGAGTCCAGAAACAAAGGTTTTATTGTAGCCGCTCCAAACACCGCCAGGCGTCTGAACGGAAGGCTCAGAATATATGACGCAGGCTTTGTTTCAAATGTCCGATGGATATCGAAAAGTACAAATCTCTGAACAAAATCTTATTGTTTTTGTACGATTGGGTTGTACATGTATTTCTTGGTTTGGGACGAGTAAATCAATGGTGATTATGGCCAATCGTGAACAAGATTAGTCTTGGAGAATATTTCAAATGTTCAATTTTTTTATAATAAATAAAGAATACTGGAGATTAGGATAGCTTCAAGCCAAAACACAGATAAATTGTTTGTATTTCATTACGGATGACCCATACCCTGGATTGTATCTGATATATCATATGGCAAGCACAGCCCTCTCTAGCCTGCCCAAAGGCTTAATAGCCAAGTATTCTTGAAAAGGCAAAGAGTTTACACTTTGATTTGCACATTTTAAAATATTCAAATTCTGAATAAATAGAAAATCAAAGTATTATAGATTGTTTGGCTACAGACTAGAAGCCTTTGACAGCATCGTACCTTGACCTCACCCCCGAGTGCCTCGTTTCGGCTTGAAATGCTGCAAGGTCTAGGGCTTAAAAAATCATGAATATTTGGTGTAATTTTGTATCAATTTAGTAATAAAATACAAAATGTATTGCTGGTTTAACAGCCACATGTAATTGAAAAAAAGCTTATTCGATTTGCAATCATCATTACCGAATTCTTTGGATGCTGATACTTGTTCTTCTATTGACATTTATACCTTTGAAATGGTATTCAGAAGCTATGTTGACCTATTCCAGATGCCATTTAGAATAAATAAATATATATTTTTTGCGCAAGGGCTACTTTGAACATTGCAGTTTCTTTTTTTTTAAAAATATAAATATATACATATTCAATGTCGTAGCACACTAATGACGGTTATGCACGTGATAGTCGTGACCTGCTTTATATCTGTTCATTTTTGTTCTCAACCTCAAGTTGCTTGATAGTTCACACCATGGCTTCATTCGAACAGCAGGCCAAAGAGCTCGTAGCCCAGGCACAAAAGAAACTCACCTCATGGTCTCTGTTTAATCCCTCTAATAAACATGAAGATGCCGCAGAGATTTACGAGAAAGCTGGCAACATGTACAAATTAGCCCAGCAGTGTGAGTGAATGACGTCCTCTCTTTACATTAACCCTTTATCTCACCCTAAATCTAGGGACACCTGCTGGAGACTGCTTTATCGAGGCTGCAAAACTGTTTCAGCGTGGAGGAGGCGCCAAGTTTGATAGCTCAAGAGCATACGAGAACGCTTCAAAGTGCTATAAACGCCAAGACCCAGCAGGTAATATAGATAGATAGAGAAACAACAACTCGCCATCCCACACCATTCCATCTTGTAAACCCTTCTGATAAAGCTACTCTTGACAGCTGCTGTTGGTGCTCTAAAGGAGGCTGTTGTGCTGGATCAAGAAGGCGGAAATTTCAGAGCAGCTGCACGACACTATCAAGAAATGGCAGAACTGTATGAAGGAGAGCTTGACGATATTCAGAATGCATATGAATCCTATACCAAGGCCTCTGAACTGTTTAGTGCCGATGATTCGCCAGCGTAAGTATAAGTACTGGTAGATTATCGCATTATGCTGATCTGCCGAGGTGGTTTATATAAAATAAGCCTTGCAAACAAGGCGCTTCTTAAAGTAGCACAGATTGCTGCTGATCTGGGCATGTTTGAGGTTGCAATCGAGAAGTTTGAAAAGGTTGCTGCAGATTCTGTGGATGATGCGCTTCTCAAATGGTCTCTCAAGGAGTATTTTTTGAAGGCTGGTCTGTGCCACTTGTGTACAGGTGTAAGTATCATTGATGATGATGTTGATGGGAAACTCTTGGGCTCACATGGAGATTAGGACATGGTAAGAACAAGCCAGGCACTTAATGGCTATTGTGGTATGGACATGACATTCGAGACAACCCGCGAATACCAGCTACTCAAGGCAAGAAATACGCTGTGGTTTTGTGGCATGAATTGACTTGTCTTGTAGGGTGTGCTTGAGAGTGTAGACAATGGGGATGTTGAGCAGTTTACGCAGGTTGTATATGACTATGACAAGCTTACTAGACTGGA
Source organism: Phycomyces nitens (assembly GCA_022702545.1). Taxonomy (NCBI): domain Eukaryota; kingdom Fungi; phylum Mucoromycota; class Mucoromycetes; order Mucorales; family Phycomycetaceae; genus Phycomyces; species Phycomyces nitens. Next base: position 3,616,187 of record JAHRBC010000001.1, read on the forward strand.
TAGCTGGAAGACTGCAATTCTTTTAAAGATTAAGAAATCGCTGGAGCAAGAAGACTTGCGTTAGAGTTATATATTCTCTTTATTTTTTTATGTTCTTCAATCATTTTTTTTGTATTCTCATATAAGCATTTTCCATTGGGGGTGTAAAGATAAAAGACGCGTCCAAATGATTATGAAAACTGCCTTCTTCTTCTCTTTCAGCAAGCCCTTTCGCTAAACACCACAGGCATGAACGCCGATCATTTTCTGCCCAGTTTGGCAAACCATAACAAAAGAGGTCTGACCAACCCCGAGAGGTCATATGAGCAATTCGGCCTGATGAAATTCATACAACCGTCTGCTCTATTTCTAAATTGCTCATGTTCTTTACTCTCGATTCCACACTTCATGAGTGTCCCCAATAACCACAAACCTCAGCGTCTGGGACACTACCAGGCAGCTCTTTCATTCAACAGCCCCTTCAACTGTGTTGAGCCTCTGGTGTCCCTGGATCCTCATTTTGATCCATTCAGCTCAAAACCAATGCCCACCAAAGGGTTTAGTGCACAGAATAATAGTCAAAAAGGTACAGGTTTCTTGGTTGCCTTTATCTAATTCCCACAAGACATAGCCTCAAGACCCACACAAACCATGTCTGAAGAGGATAAGATATATGACTATGGCTGCCAGCCCAATTGGAGCCCAGAGTGTAAGTCAGACCAGATTTGTGCGCATCATCTGACCCAGAACAGTGCAGTCCAGGCTTGCCCTTGAGACTGCCTCTCCAGCAGAGAGCACTTCATCATTCGACAGTCTCGGTTCAGCAGAGGCTCCGGATATCTCTAGGCTAAATAGAAGACGGTCTCCGTTTTATTCTACGGTGGTAGAGCCATCGATGGTGAGAAAAGATGTCCAAGGTGGCACGAAATCTTTAAAGAAGAACACAGCCGTGGACACTTTTTTTGCCAAAAACAAGACCCGTAGGCGTGTAAGTCTGGATTTTGATAGGATATTGTAGCAAAAAGTGTAACCCTGTTTAGCCAAACCCTCTTCATGCCCTGACAAAAAGACTGGCAGAGACATATGAGCTACGAAACGCCCGGTTCCAATACAATCCACGGCGCAATCCAAAGCGTGCTCTCACTCGGCCCAGTAAGCCAGCCAAGAACGATGGCTATGACAATGAGAACAATGACTATATATTGCGAGTGGGCGACATACTTGGCGAGGGCCAAGAGCATGGGTAAGTGACAATGTCCACCTAATTGAAGCCAATCTTTAATGTTACGATTTAGGTATCGTGTTATTGATCTGCTTGGACAAGGCACCTTTGGACAGGTGGTCAAATGTGAACGCCTTCAGACAAATGAACTATTTTCGGTCAAGGTGATAAAAAATAAAGCTGCATACCTAGCCCAAAGTAGTATGGAAGTAGAGATATTGAAACAGGTAAGTAAATAAAACAATTACACTGCATATTCCCACTGATGCCATTTTGCATTCAAAAGCTAAAGCAGAGAATCAGTCCAGACGACCAGCATTCTATTCTCAAGTTCCAAGAGTCCTTTACTCACAAGAACCACCTGTGTCTTGTCTTTGAACTCTTGTCTGTAAACTTGTATGAATTAATAAAGCAAAATGGATTCAAGGGTTTATCGATTGACCTCGTACGAGTCATTACGGCCCAGCTACTCGATACCCTGACTCTCCTTCGACAAGCCAAGATCATACATTGTGACCTTAAGCCTGAGAACATTCTCTTGAAAAGGTAAGATTATTATGGATTTTAGACTAGAAAACATTCATTCATTAAAAAAAAATATACAACAGGGTCGATTCACCGGCTATCAAGATAATTGACTTTGGGTCTGCCTGTCATGATGCCAACAAGATGTATACTTATATACAGTCGCGCTTCTATCGATCTCCAGAAGTTCTTCTCGGGACTCCCTACACCTATTCAATCGACATGTGGTCTCTAGGCTGTGTCGTTGCCGAGTTGTTTCTTGGAATACCTCTCTTTCCCGGAAGCTCAGAATACAACCAACTGACGAGAATAACCGAGATGCTTGGATATCCACCGTCAACAATGATAGGAAAAGCAAGGAATCCTTTTCGGTTCTTCAACAAGCGCGATCGTGTCAATGGGCACCCAGAGTACACTATGAAGACTAGAGAGCAATTCACTCAAGAGCAAAGAAAGAGCGAAATGTGCAACAAGCAGTATTTCCCTCACAAAACATTAGAGGACCTCATCTTGAACTTCAAAGGAATCGCCCGTCCTAACCCTGCCATGAGTAATGAGCAGATTCGATTAGGTAATTTGGTTGTTGATTTTTGATTTTTGATTCTTGAATTACTCTAATCCATTTTCTGTATAGATCTTGTAAAACGACATGCTTTGATTGATTTTTTGAAAAAGATTCTTGAGATAGACCCTGAAAAACGGCTGCTACCCCAAGAAGCACGAATGCATCCCTTTATTACGGGAGAAAATATGTCTTTATGTCTGCCAAGGACCCAATTACAGGCCCTTTCTAGCATACCAAGGCTCCAGGACGATAACACAAACAAAAATCTCATTGGGTTCAGTCCAGACCCACAAATACAGGCAGACAATAATAATAGTAATAACAATAATAATCAACAACAACAACAACAACAAAAACAAGCTAAAACAGGCAGTGAAAGGGCAGACCAGCATTTGGAGACAAAGTTCACTGGACCTCTATTGCATTTGATGAATTCCGTACAGTCTCTTGAAGTAGCCGCCTCCAATACACCTCTTAATACCATACCAGTATTCCAGAAACCCAGAGAGAATGGTATAAAGAGACAGAGAGACTTTAAAGAGAATACAAAGAGAGAACTGGTAAATGGGAAAATGGCAACAAATGACAAGCAAGCAAGATCGGTTGAAAGTGGGGTATACCTTTTGAGCACTGGTCCACAAGAAACCAAATCTGTCAGTAACCACATTATACCAAAAGAGATTCCCATGAATACCAGTACAACAAACACATATCTCAAAAAGGAAGTTCCCTTTGAAGCAACCAATACCCCTTCTGAAGCTTGTTTTGAGCTTTCCCGTAAGGTGAAGTATGCTCCACAGGTTAGAATTCGGTTTGGGTCCCAGGATACATTTAGACTGCCAAACCAGATACACGTCGCGTCCTTGAGCAACCCTACCCAGCCATCATCCGAAATAGATAACGACAGGGCTCACAAAAAGACGCTCATACGTACGGCGCATGTGGGAGAAGCGGCCGGTGGGCTCTTGATGATGAGACAAGAAAAGAAGACCGATATTCCCATGCAGCAAACATCGCCTCCTTCTTCTGGAGGAAAGACAAAGTTGCCTTTATTCATGAAACATACTCCATTTGAGAAATCATGACATGTATTGATATAGCTTGTCTTTTATAAACCATTTATCTTTTCAAAATATTTCTACTTTATATATTTAATTCTAATCCAAACTTCTTTTTAATAACAATTAATATTTGATAACCACTACTTCCAACTGTATATTCTATTGTTTGGGATATAGCAACAGATTATAACATTTTTTTATAATTGTAAGATAACATTTCTATATTGATTATTTGTGTGTATGATATTAGGTTTTAAAGTATGGTTATGCTAGTGATTTCTGTTAAATTACGAAAAATGAAGGGGGGAATGAGCACAATGGGTAAATGATCTATCTATATACTTTAGTGTATATGCAGTAGCGAGTTGGCCACGGCCATCGGTTTGATATATGTAGGATCTATAATATATAGTGTGTTTGGTTCAATAACCAGCGCGGGTCTTTCCGTTGGATATCTTTTGCTTCCATGCAAAAGCCTTTCCTTCCAATGGCCTCGAAGATTTGTTGTTTCCAGAGGGTGTATTTTGGCGTCTTGTTCTCCTGCTCTCTCTACACATCTCCCGCCGTTTTTCCAAATCTTCATTTGTTATTTCGGTTAGGGATCCATAGCGACGAAAGCAGTTCTATGATCAAATCAAAGACAAGATCAGCAAAGATTGTTCGTTTTTTTAACCTGTGCTCGCTTACGTCGAGAAGTGTCTGGCAATTGAGGGACTTTTTGGGAAGATTCTGAAATATTCACAAATAGATTCAGTAAATAGATTCACCACAGAAAAAAAGAAAAAAAAAGAAAAGATGTATTACCTGTATAACTTGGAATATTTCCAGTGAATCTCCAAGAGACATTACCATGTGTTCGCTCATCTTGAATAGTGTCAGAGCCATTCTGAATAGAACATTAGCCCCTTCGCTACAAAAAAGGGAAAATGGTGTTAATTATTGTGGGTTAAACAGAAATGATTTTTTATGACTTACTAGAAAAAGCAATCCCACACACGAAGAAGTGTCTAGAGGACAAATGTTAATATGGATCCAGAGCCTGGGGGAGTTGCTTACCTCTGTTGGCAGAATGTTAATAAACAAAGTCAGGAACCAATGGCTGGTGACAAGTGTGATTGTAGGCATAGACACACCGTCTGCTTCAGACTCCCAGAAAGACTTGTCGCACATTGTACCCCATAGCTGAGGCATTCTCTCCCAAAGAAGCATCATCAATACATTCTGATCCAGGTTGGAGCCTTCCATTGTCACATCATAGACACCGGCTGGAAGGATATTTTGAATAATTGTTACCAATGTCCAAAACGCCTCTTCCTCCTTCATGAATAGCAGCAGCATCCCGACTATGAAGTTTAGAGACTGGCAATATCCAACCGACGGACAATAGATGGAGAATGCCAAAAGCACGCGGCGAAGGGCGGAGATTACTGGCACGTTGTCTGTGGACGCAAGCTGCTGTCCATCGACCACAGGAGTCCTAAACTGGACATTCTCGGGAAACGTGCGATGCAAATCGCGCTCAATGATATCTGCAAACTCGTTTTTGGAGCCTAGTTCTCTTGCCTTGGCTAGGAACCGTTCATACACACCCAGATTGGAGTCCAGCTTGGCCTCTGCTCCGCTGTAATGAAACCAGACCTAGATGTCTATTGAGTACTCCACTAAACACTTTCTGATCTCTTACCCGACCACGTAAATCGGCAGGAATTCCCTTTCGGACGTATCTCCTTACTCAACAAAACGCATCAGCGGATTTGCGAATACATATATATATGCTGGGCTATAAAGTATATACCTTTCGGACTTCTTTCGGGGAGTTTTGTCCCATTCTCCTCTAATAACTGGTGCCATTTGGAAAGGCGCCGATCAAGAGTAGGGCGATAGATCTTTTCGAAATTATTATACTCTTGAAAGGAGACCCACTGGGAGACTACCTTGAATCCATACCGGTCTCTATCAGAATAAAAGACAAAAAATAAGATTACTTGATAGGTATACGCACAATAAACCTAGAAATAATCTCATACATTGTGTCTTCGTTGTCCTTGTCCTCGGCTGATGGAGGTGGGGGATATACAGCATGAGAGCCATCGTCGTACAACGGCTGCTTGGCATGTTCATGCTTATGGTTGAACCGCGAGAAATGAAATATAGAATGAGGTTTGAAAGACGAATGGTCATCCTTGTCCTTGTGGGTGCTCTTCTTCTTTCCAGACAAAAAAAGCACCTTGGAGTTCTTTGAATTAGGTGTGGTAGGTGATTCTACTTTTTCGAGAGACGGACTTGGTAAGCTTGTCTTGTCAAATGTCGCACTCTTTGGCGATTCTCGAAAAGGTGGTGGTTGCCAGGAGTGCGACTCATTCTCTTGGGCACCTAGATCTTCTTGGGATTTTTGTTGGCTTGGCTCTTTTCTGGTTTCTACAGCCATAAGCTTTTCTGGGAGAATTTCTCTTGATTGTTGGGGGTGACTGGGTCTGACTGCCCTTCGCATCACACCCTCGAGTATGGCACCAGGCCCCAACTGACGCTGTGATTCTTCTGAATTTATACTAATAGCATCATGGCTACTGCCTTCTTCGTCCTCTCCTCCATCCTCTGATTCGGAATCTGATTCAGTCGAATAGATTCTTGTAGAATGTCTTGTATTTGTTGAAGAAGAAGAAGAAGCAGCTGCAGCGGCAGCAGCGGCGGCGGCGGCAGAAGCAGAGGCAGCAGACTTTGCTTTTATGGCGTTCTTGTAAAATTGGCTCTTTCGATATTTTTGCTGTTGCGCATGGACAAAAGTATCAGATCGCTGACGGCGAATGGCATCTGCATAAATGGATCCACCGAATGATGATGAGCGAGATCTCGGAAGAGCACTAGTAGAAATGAAATCTCCTGAGCTTGTTTTGCGTACTGACGCAGAGAGAGAAGGCACAGGAGACACCTCGGCTGGAACCATAAGAGATGTCATGATGTAGAGCAAAGAGTTCAATAATTGTAAAGAGAGTCGTAGTTGACAAGGAAATTGAAATGGTTCTCATGGTAATTTCCTTTTCTGTCAATGGTCAACCCGGTGGCTTGATACATTTGTGTTACCATGGGATTTGGTATGATCCTGTAACTGTTTCCCTTAATTACCTTGCAAGACCACTGTCATGCAAGACTTGTTTGGGATGTTTAGGTTGATAAACATGCTTCTATACATTGTATGCAACTATGGATTTAATTACTTGCCTAAAAAAGGTTAACTGTACAATTGAATAACATAGTATATTTAAAGAATAGCTTTCTTGAAAGGAAAAGACACAATGAGAGCATGTCCATTTGGTTCTTTGGAGCTCTTATCTTTAGTGGTGGTATGATGTATCTGTATATACATCTATATATCTCTTGTTGTTCTTGAGTATATTTTCTTCATTTCAAGTATCGTATGACAAAAATTTTTGTCTTACAAGATCCTTTAACAAACTTTAAGCTGGTCTCAATCACAACTTCACTGTATAGGCATTGCAGATCCAGTAAAATACTATATTCAGAGTTAAGGTTCTTGTCAGAAACCCAATCGCTTTACAAACAAATTGGACAAAAGGATATTGTGCTATAAGTTATGTTTCTGAATAAAGGTTAAAATCATACTGCTACACAATATATCATATCATCACTCTACAATCTGTATAAAGCAGTCTTTTATGATAATGACGCCTTGTAGCAATTGGTGGTTTCTGACCTTTGTTTTCTCTGCGCTCCTGGCACAATAGTCATTTTTATTACATAATTTTGGCTTGGTTTTGAAGCCCTTGAGATTTGATCAGCATATGGAGAATAAACTTGATGACAGATAACATATATGTTGGTAATCTAATCATAGTTCAATAAGCACCTGTTTTGCATTAATATGCTTTTCCTATATTTATATTGGCACGATTTACTAGATTTGAGACCATCTAACAAAATACAAAACATGATAAAAGTTATTGTTTAAATATTTCTTTATATATCTGCGTATAATACGACAAGGAGAAAGTAATTAGTTATCTATAACAATTGACCAAAATAATTTGATTTCACTATTGGTAAAATAATATCTTTATTGTATAGGCAACACACAAGCATTTAAAATAAATAGGGTAGCTTTACCCCAATCTTGAGTATGACACAAGCTTTTCAAGGGTTCAAGGTGGTGATGCACTTTTAATGCGATCAAAGTACAAGATAAATTTCAATGTACTATTTTCAATTAAACTGATTTCAAACTTATCAGAACGAGGGTTTAAGTCATTCGCCAATAGTATATTTTTTACCTACCAGGTTAATATCAAATTGTCCAAGTATTCACTAAATAATAGTAATAATAATAATTGTAATATTTATATCAATATATTTAACCCAACTGTCTCTGGATATTGAAATATTTCAAAACTCTTTCTTTTTTCTTTTTTTTTAAAAAAAAAGGACTTGTAAAGACCCCACTCAAAATCTGTGTGAATATGAATGTCTTTTTAGAGTGGTCTTCAAAGGCAGCCTATTAGCCGTAATAAATTTTGTTTTGGGTGTTATAGTATACCTTCAAATGCACCTATACAATGTTGTAATATGCTAAATCGATTATCAATCACAATTATTTAAATTTGATTTAGAATACGATATTCTCTTTGGTTTCCAAATAAATATTTATTTATTATTCTAATAAACCCAATTAACATACCTACCCAAAAAATATTAAGATGCGTTTTTCTTTATTAATATTGCTAAAAGGTTCTAGGCATAGATCAAAGAATCGGTCCCTTTTTTTTATGGAAATACCTTGTTCAATATAAACACCATGAATGACATGTTCTTGCGTAGATGGATTATTGGTATATATATTTCACTTTTTGGCAAATTAATTGTAGTCATTGCATGTGTAATATACATTTGACTTGTCTTTTTTTAATAAAAAAAAGAAAGGCTTATGCACATGTAAAACGTTTTAAGAATAGCTGCTTATACAAAAGTATTATGATTTATGAAAATCAATAAAAATGGCTAATAATTCCGGTCAGTATTTTCAAAGTTGGATACTGAATAGAATAGGGTTCTAATACCTATTCTTTAGTTTTATAAAGGCAAAAAGGTGAAATAACATTTTACTCAACCATAGACAAATAATAGAAAAGGTTTTTGGTAAAGTCATCACTGAATAATTTCCCCACCCAGGAATATTTGTTGCTTTGAAATTGTTTCTTTTTTTTTCGATCTATCCAAAAGAGAAAAAGTACACCTCAGTCCAAAAAAAAAACTCACTCCCGTACTATTTCCTAATATATCAAAAGTGTTTAATTGAGCATGTACGAGTCTATAAATACTTATATTACAACGAGCTCGGATTTGAGTAGATTTATTTCATAATCACTTTGAGTATCCAAGTCAAAAGTATGAGTAAGAAACTTGCTTGCACTGCAATAATCGCAATTCAGCTATAAAATAACCCAAATGACATGAACATGAATAACATATTTCGATCTGACGGTATCCCTTTTCTTTAAAAAAAAAGCTATAGGCACTTTGGCAAACTTTCTGGCTAGACAAACAAAAACATAGACTTTGATCCAAAAACAATATCTATTATATGTGCGTGACCATATAATAAGTACATGGCATGAGAATAGGTATATAGAAGCATAGTTCTTGTAGTCTTATAGTATCTGCTGTGAGAAAGGCGCTTACAAAGTCTGCAACCAGGACAACGAATGATGATCCATGTACCTTTTTATAAACTGCAATGTTTCGATTGATTTTCTTATTAGCATTCAATAATGCCAAGCATGATAGTATGGATCTCAGAATATTGATACCAAGTTCAGTAGGGAAGAATAAAATGTATGTGTTTTTTTTTAAAAAAAATATAAAAAAAATAATTGGACTCGTAGGAATACTGTTGTAACAGTTTTCTGGTTAGACCGTGGGATATAAATGCCAGAAATAAGAGATCTAGGCGATCTAGGTGACCATGAACAGAGTTAACAGAATCGCCTACACCCATATATGGCTCTGATCGAACATGAAAAGCCAAGTGTTCTAGAAGCCTATGTATAAATCTATTCAGGTACAAAATCTATATATTAGCGCCTATTGAATTCTCTTTGGTTGGCCAGTGCTATATATTATACAAATCCGTAGGCCTGAAACAAATTAATGGTATCTGATTATAAGAAGCAAATATGCCAAATATTTATACTGCCTTTAATATGACACTGGAAAGAGAAGTTATATTGAACAGAATTAGCAAGGGTGTCTTTAACAGATACTTACACAAAGCAAACTATTTTCCACGGATTAGGATGAATAAAGAGATCAAACATATTTGATTTTGACAGCCGGGGGTAATCAGATTGCAAAAAATAAAGGCAGACTGATTAAAATAAAATAAAATGTTTGTGCAAGGTGATACCTTATTTCTGGATGTTGGGTATTAAAAGTACATGAGTTGACCTATAGGCATTTGAGAGTCAGTATGGTAGATTATACAATAAAGATACTCGGCCATGGGCAACCAATTGACTGTTTAATACCTACAACCCAGGTTTGAATTTGTATTGTTGTAGTATTGTATAGACAGTTTGTCATTAATATGAGGAGCTACTAATCATCTGTATACATCTACATAAATCACAAGAGGACCCATCCGAGAATATTAAACAAAATTGCTCTGTTTGGTGATTTTACGCAAAAATAGATTGTGGGTAAGCACTACCTCATATTTGAGATTAGATGAAATTGAGTAGTACTATATATTTTAGGGTGAATATACCGATATACTTTTACGGGCAACTAGATTAGTGATACTTGCCTATTAGGCTTCATTAGGCATATCATGGCTGCTGACTATTGCGACATCTATTATTATGGCATCAGCATATGTCTCATAGGACCGACCTGTTGATCTTAATCATATTCCAAGACCCATAACATGACTTGGAATAATCCAAGCCTTAAATATTGCTGTAAACTTACCCTATGACTACTAGCCCCTTTGGAAACAAGCTAGATTTTTTATGTGTTAAATAGCTCCAATCATTTCAATTCTCCTTCTTAGACATTTATTTAACATTATAAAACTAATATTGGTCTCACAAAAAGAGACTTTCACAGCAGTCTTTTTCTATACTTGCAAGCGGATAAAGAAAGACTAGATGTCCTATTTTGTAAAAATAAAGGGATCAAAACTCTGTGTTCCCACTGCAAACGGGGGATGAGCTCCGATGTAAAGCACAATGTACCTAGAGTCCCATCTGGTTGGCGGTATATGGCGTGATTTATGGCATATTTCCTGACCGATTACGATGCCGCTTCGTTTAGCTGCAAGTAGACATTGTGTCAAAGTCACTCCGTTGGGCAAGCGTAAGACAGTGCGCAATAAAGCCACCCAATAACATTGTCATATTATTATGCAATGAACATTCAAAATCGGCTCTTTTCTACTGGGTTTGCATAGAGGTTTCACGGTCTAAACACCAATACTGTCATAGGCTTGATAGCTTACTATTATTACTGGAATGAGCTTTTTGGCGTATTTGATAAAAGGAGTAGACCATACGCTTCTGTTTTTTTTTTAGCTTTTTCTGAAAATACCCGGTCCATTCTTTTATCTTTTAAACTTTTTTAAAAAAATTGTATCTTGAGAGATATGCTTTCAAAAGACACCTGGAAAACTAGCGATATTCGTTCCTTGAATAATAGGAACGAAGCAGCACATAATCTCTCAGAAATTGACCTACAGAAAGAGCTTTCATTATTTGCAAATACACAGTTCACTTATAAAAGTAACTACAGCATTGAAAATCACGAAAATCATGAGAATAATGCCAGGTTAGTCTTGGGTTATAAAGAGGCTTATTACAAGTCTATAACTAACTTTATAACCCATTGAATAGACCAGAAGATACACCCAGCAGCTCTCGCGCTCCAAATAATATACACAGAGATTCTCTTGGAGACAATTCTAATGGTAATTTTAATCAATTACTGCCCGTATGAAAATATGTATTCATGCTTTATATATACATATCTTAGATGCCCACCCATATAGTCACATAGAAACATCTCTTAGGAATCGTGCCAATATACCATTTCTACCAAACCCTGCCTTATATCTCGGCGATTCAAGATTAAGCTTCAATAGAGGGAGCTTTCCCCAAGATTCTTTTTCTCAATACCCTCAGCTCATAGATTCCAATTACAACACAGACATGCCGAATGATCAGCACGAGGTAAACAATTTGAACCATCTATCGATAAACCGGTTGCTTACAATACTATCTACACTTTTTAGCACTTTTCTAGTATGCCTTGTTCTCCAGTAGAGTTGAGACAGAACCCAATGAATATGTTATATGCCCAAAATGAAGAGCCAATTCAAAGATCATCTGGCCAATTTTCCAGTACAAACTCTGAATCTAGTCCTACTTTAAAAGAAGATGAAGCAAATAATGATTCCGAGGGTGATTCAAACCAAAGTCAAGAAAATCTGGAGCCAAACAAGATCGACAAGCGCCGCCGAAATACAGCTGCTAGCGCGCGTTTCCGTGTTAAGAAGAAGATACGCGAGCAATTTCTGCAAAAGACATTGGATGAAAAAACCGAATCCGCGGAAAAGCTTCAAGAACGAATAGTTGATTTGGAGCGTGAAATTAAATGGTTAAAAGACTTGATCATGGAAAAGGATTCTAATAAGTCACCAAAAGAGAAAAAATAATACTTTTTTTTTGTTTTTAAAAAAAAAACAAAAACAAAATTTGATGTTTATTTTTTAAGGAATATTAGGCAGTAATATAAAATTGCAGATAGCTTGTTATTTACCTTTAAGTATATGATAATTGAACAGAAGTTCGGTCCTAGACATTACTTTGAGGTTCTATTCACGTATATTTCAAGGTATAAAAATTATGGATTCATTCTCAATTAATTTTCTCTGAGTTGTTTGATATTTTCTTTATTGAAATAATAAAAATATTCAGCGGAATCTTTATTTATGTCAACATACCATCTACTGATAAAGTTGGAATTGGATTTTAGTATTATTAATATTAGTATATACATGTATAATATTGGAGATAAGCCCAGATGTAAGTATACATTATTGAAGATGCAGTAAACTTGTATTGAAATTTTATCAATAAGAATAACTAAAAATCTCATGTTATTTTCTTTGTCTCACCTTGAGCTGTCAAATAAATATCAGCATTTTGAAATTAATAAGAAAAAGGCCTTTTGGAATCTGTTACTCAATTAAATATAATCTGCGTGGTTATAAATGGTAATTATTATATATGTGTATATTTAACTCTGTTATACCAAATAAAACCTATTTTACTATCCTTGTTTTTAAAGACCAATTGGCAAGGGTTTATGGAATACAACAAATGAAGGTTTTAGTTAATATCTTCAAGTCCGAATTCTTCTCGAAATCAAACTTTACAGTTTTATAATGAATATTTATGTTTTCTATATGATAAATATTTACTCAGAAATGTGTACATTAAGTATTATAGCAAATATACAATATACTATTAGTAATCAGCAGAGTATATTCGTTTGGTAACATTATAATTGATCTTAATTTCGATCCGAACGGTAACAGAACTCAACATAAATGCCAAACACAGAAAGCCCTACATATTAAATTATGGCTTCCTCTGAGCCAAGTCTTTATATACCAATATTACTCGTCTTGGTATATTCTTATATTCATCCTGAATATCTGTTCTTGGGTTTATTAGGTCATTGTGTTTTATGTTCAAAGTAATGATCATTTGCTTGTCAATTACGGCAACCTCTATAAATGGTACACATAATCTAGAGTCAGAAAAGGATCCGATAAACTCCTATTGTTGGCACTCTATATTCACAAAGGTACAGTATTTTCAAGTAATTATGCACGGCTATAAAATTTTCAAAAAAAAGAAAGGTATTTTAAAGTAGTAAAAATGATCCTGTCAAACAAAAGTACTTAATTTTGATTCACTCATAATAAATCTATATTTTAAACCTTTGAAAGATAAATCTATAAATGAAAAATACTAAATGATATTAGTCATACAAGTCGATTATAAAAGGGGGACATTTTCTTTTATACATTTGCTGGTATTCTCGATCCAATACTTGTCCCACTGCTGCGAGTCTTTACAACTAAATATCTTGCTGACTTGCTTGACTCTAAAAGAATATCCTTGATACATACTATGATAATGAGAACATAAGGATATCATCCTATTTATAAATTGTATTATCATGACGCGAGACATGTCAATGAAACACCGGTTGTTTCCCTCAGGTTTCGGTCATAGTTATTCGTTATTTTATTCCTACTCTTGGTCACTTCATTCTCTCTATATGTTTTTCTGTGTATCAACCTGTCATTTTAGCTATCTCCAGAGTATTCTATCCCGTCCTTGCGTAATTACATGGAAGTGTTGGCTCTATAAAATAGGATACATAGGCGAAGCTTGACACTTTTAAACTACCGCACATCAATTGGAATACTTCCATGCAAATGCATGAATTAAACATCAGCTTCTTTACTCTGTATCCTTTAAAAATAACAGCCAAGTAAATCAAGGCATTATTTATATTTATAATTATATATATAAATTATAATGAAAAGGTAGAAAATAATACTAATATGCGATTTAGCCACCACAAGCTTCTATTACATTCATAACTTTGGTATGAATACTAGCGACATTAGTATTCAATACTTTACAGTATAGTTACTCTAATTCTTAGTGGTACATGCCTTGCAACTATTGATATTTTTAAGAGATCACTTTCTCTTTTGGGTGTTGGATTTTGAAGTATGGCAAGTATATTTTAATAGGTTGAGATCGGGACTTTGGGATGGCGAGTACTCAAAGCCCTGAATCCATTAACGACTCTTCAATCATTTACATTTCTTTTTTGAAATTTGGATCTAATACTATGCTATTCACCCCGGTTTTGATTATAGCAATCAAAGTCTTTGGACAGATAGCCGGCATAAATATCTTTGTAAATTGACCCTTCAATAAATGTCAATAGACCAAGACCACCTACCCCATACCATTCCAGAACCCTTTCCAACTCTTCGACCATGCGTGCATGTCTCTATTAATTTATTTTAAAAAAATTACGGATTAAAAATAGGCCAGAATAGTTAACATTTACCATAGATATTGACTCATCTGATGATACTGCCCTTCTCTAATACTCAATTTTAAGATTATCTCTAGCTCAATGAAGCCGATTTTTCTTTTGTTTATGGGTTAGGTTTGGCCTGTATACTGATACATAAGATCTGAACCATTTTTTTCTTTGGTATCTCATTAGTAAATCTCTATAGACAAAGGCACATACAGCTGCCAAAGTTGCCTGATAGGATAAATATCCTTTAATAGTGTTAACTCACATTTAAATAAAAAAATGTAATCTGTAACACTGGGTTTATTGGACTCTTATGTCTAGGGCTTGGTTTTTGTGTACCAGTTTCTTTGCAATGTTTATTAGTATTGCTAGCCATTTCCCAAGGAATGGTCGTGTAAGGAATATCAATTGGGCACAATTGTTTTGAAAAACTCAAATAATACCACCACACTCAAATTCGAATAACTTACATTTAGAAAATGGGATTTTGACTATTTTATTTCATAAAACGAGCGATTAAGCTATAGCTAAAGTGTTTGGAAAGAAAAATAAAAAATGGGCTCTGAAAAAAAAGGCTTATTTTTGCCGATCGTTTTTCTTATAGCGTATAATAAAGTCTTGTCTGCTCCTGTCATCAATACATGTTTCTGATTCCCGCTATCCAACCCCTTAAAAGAACATCTTGCCACTTACTGGTAAAAGCTTATTGAAATTAACCTCGACTAGTAATACTAATTTATACTATCCATTTCAAGAAAATGCAGTATTTTTTTTACCCCTTTGAAATTAAATAAGAGGTGACCTTTTATTAGCTCTTTTTTTATATAAACGCACGGGCCACTTTAAAGTAACGCAAAAATTAAAGAATCGCCATTCTTGAACTTGTACTATGCAAATTTATGCTACATCGGTCCAGACCAACTCTATGTCTTTACTTCTTTACATTTAAAACAATGTTCGTAAAACACTTTTACCTGGTCCGTTAACAAAAGGCAGATATTCCCACTCACTATGACCCATTCTCATGTCAATATCAAATTCTAGCCAATAGAAATCTGTATTTCTATCACACTCATCAACATGATCGAAAGCAGTAAAAAGCGATGGTTATCATATTTTTTTTCTCACACTTGCGTTGGGCGTTTTATCGATAAGGTTGACAGTCTCAATAAAAAAAATCTATAAGAACGCGATCCTTTGGTGTTTTCGTTTTTTCTTCTTTATAAAGCTTATATTCGTCTTTTATTCTAAAATGACTGACAATACTTACTCTACAACCTTGCAAACAATACGTCTTGCCTTCGTCTTTTTTTCTTATGCTACATCACGCAGCCATACTAACTTTTCTAATTGTGTGTATCTTTGGCACAATTCTCTCTGCTCTCCTTCGTCTTTTCGTAGACGACATGGGAATGACTTACTCACCGGTGGTTTTTGACGATGACTAGGATTCGGTCAAATGGATCTATGGTGCGATGGAGAAGAAAACCGCTGGCCTTGTGCCTGACTCTCTGAGTGCGCTTCCAGTGGGAAATCCCTCGGGCAACTGGCTGGGTGAATGTCTGTTGGGTTTACCAGGTCTTAGGCCACATGAATGACTCTTTATTGGGGCGATTTATATTGGAAGTGTTGGGATTTGTCTTGCCTCTACCATGGAAAAAGTTCGAGAACACTTTCCCAATGAATTTAACAGGGGTGTGTTGAGAATGTTTGTGGGTGCCAAGGATAAGCAAGCGACGGACATTCCAGCTCGTCGTGAACCTTCTTTCTTAGGCGAGGTTTCTCGTTTCGCCCTCTTTGACCAGACAGAAGCTACCGCCTTTGATCTGAAATGGGAGGCTGCAACACCCGTCAAGAACAGTTGGCTAAGGAAGACCTTCCTGCCCGATAAACTGGATGAAATGTTCTCAGAGATAACTTGTAAGCAAGTAACCTCTGCCGAATTTATCGGTGACTCTACTGAAGCAGTACCCAGCACTGCTGCTAAAGAGGACAGACACAATGCTCCTAATAAAGTTGACGTCGTACATTCCGTGTACCAAGACTGCATGGACACATCTGTTGAGGAAGACGAATCCAATGGCTGCGAATCTTCTGATTATAGGTTCTCTGTAAAGAGCCTTACTTGTTCATTGTTGGTTGCAGACCTCCTAGATTCTTGCTGGGAGGTAACTGAGGGTGAGACTGCCAATCTGGTGTCTCGTTTAGAGTCGCTGCCAAACGATGATGCAAGTGAACATCCAGTCTTTGAGACTGTAATTGGTATGGATGCAATCTTCAGTGTAAATGATGTTGTTTCCACTGATTAAATGTCTATTATTGACAGTAATCCTGTGATAATGATGTAGAATCTTGAGATGACGGTGTCAAATACGTTTCAACAGGTTGGTGATGTTTGAGAAGAGGTGGATTTGGGAGCTGTTCCTTGTGAAGATGACAATATTTGCAAATATTCTGTCTTTTGGCAGGAGGCTGGCCATGTTCTTTTTCCATTGAAGATCTGGGAATGGCTCCCCAGTATGACGGACTGGTTGGCGAGTCTTTTGGCACTGGTGACGCTGAGGATTTAAAGGATATCTTATAAAAGACTTCTGCTTTTGCTTCTGTCTTTGGCTCCGGCATGGCTAAGAAGGTTGACTTTGGGTCGTTCAATTTTCCAAAGCTCCCAGAACTGTACGGTGTGCCCTCTATCCGACAGCACATCAAACCCGGTTGTAGTTCCTGGCAACAAGGCGCAATTGATCGCATATCTCGAGGAGACCAAGGCACCTTCTGAAGTTGAATCAGCCAAAAAGAACTAGGTTCTTCATAGACTTTCCCTGTTGAGGCTTAAGAATCCTCCCAAGAAAAGGCTCTAGTACACACAAATACAATAGGTCATTGGACATTTTTTCTAGTATCTTTTATATGACTTTTTCTTTTTAACAACCTTGATAATAAAATATTGTCAGAATAAAGCCAAGCTTTGTGAAAATATAGCTTGATATATTTTTTATAAAAATAAAATAAAGAAAGAATCTTTATTATTTGGCTAATCCATTTTTTGCAATTACTTCTTGGATCTGGTTTGGAATGATAGCTACCAAATTCACCAAAACTTGAAGAGGTATCTCCAACCCTGTTTTGTGAATTATTACCTCTAGATCATTCACAGTGGCTATATTTTCTCAGTTTTCGGAAAGATTCTGTGCAATATAAGCCTAAATATACCTAATAGAATTGAGACTATGTGAAATAAGCACCAGTATAGCATAGAGTGGCACCTTGGAACAAAAGATGTCTGATTGTATTTCTGGCGAGCTTTTATACCATGGGATAAGGTGCTCGGTCAAGAAATCAGCATACTTGTCTTTGTCGATGATCCCATTTAGGTAACCAAAGGGCCAAGACCTCCTTCCCAGAAACAGCCCCAGATCATGACAGAACCCTTACCAAACCTGCATGTACTGACAATGTTATTATCGGAATACCTCTCACTCTTCTTTCTAATGTCTCTAATGCTACCATCATTGCTAGCAACAAGAAGTCTGGAATCAACCGATCAAACAACTGATTTCCACCGACCAACAGTCTATTTGACCTTGTACTGAGACCATCTCAATCAATTTTATTTTTGTCTTTCGGTCAGACTAGGCTTGTGGGCTGGTAAATGTAATCCATAGTCAAAAAAAAAGTCCCATGTTCTTACGAAATTTGACCAAATATATTGAGATTCCTACATCTACTGATATCTGATGCTGGACTGTAATGGAGACAGATGGTTTCTGGCGAAATCAGTAAACTATCGCAACTTGAGTTTGGTTTATGGCCTCTGCCTCCCAGATATTTTAGGGTACAAAAATATTTCTATCTCTAGAGGTCTTTATGACATTTCCAACAGTACTGTTTGGAATGTCAAGGGATGCCGAAATCTCTGAATAAGTAACGTCTCTTTCCTATTGACCTAGAGTTCAGCCCCTCATAAACACACTCGATTCCTATCTTTTGGGAGCTTGGTTGCTGGTATGTGTGAAATCTATTTTATGGTTTTTGTTTTATTCAAATAAAAGAGTTTGATGTGTTTATGAATAATAATAAAAATAATAATAAAAAGAAAAAATAAATAAATAAAAATTCATCTTTGTCCCATGACCTCTTATACTTGAGTGTAACAAGTGTTATAAGTCTAAAAAAGCTCTTTAGTGGGACAAGATGAGGATCGACCTTCCGTATTGGGGATCTTCCGTTTTACACTTTTTTGGCAAAAGATAGTGAGCTCAACATCAATCTCTGGGTTTCTAAAAACTAATTTGCGCAAAACAAATTCTTTAATCAGTAGTTTTGATTTGATTATTAAAACAAGGTGAACTTCCTATAGTTAGAGGCATTAATGAGCTTTCCACCCAGACCTAGGAACGACAAATCAAAGATGATAACGATGTGAATGCTCTTGAGGAACAGGCAAACAAAGTCAACATAAGAAGCGGTTGCTTCTCATTGAAAAGTTTGATACTTTATTTTTATAAAAAAATGAATCAAATATATTATTTGGCAAGTCAACATTCCAGCCTGTAGCAAAAAAAAAATCCTATCAAATGAGACTTGGAAACATCAATACAATAGACAATTTAGCCATAAGAGTAAGCATAACTTGTGATGCTGTTTCTGTTGAATATACAGCCTTTGGTTAGAGCTGAAGAAAGTATTTTTCTTAAAAAATAAAGTGGTAATTTATAAACCAGTCTTTTGATTATAAATGTATTCTTACTCGCAGGTTTAACGATTTTTCCAATATCTACTTTTTTCTCACAGGTAGTTTTTCTGTACTTTCTATTATAATATACCTTATCCAGCCTTGTAGGGAGGGAGAGTCTCTTTTTTGTCATGTCTGTCCAGAACATCCATACTAATTTCATCAATTTAACAAGCTGTATCTTTCTTGAGTACCACAGGTTTTCTTTTCTTAAAGGTTTGATTTGTGAAAAACAAATAGTGCTAAAGTGAAGCCATCAATACTTTTATTTACTCTCTTTTGTCCATCTACTTTACAACTGTGGGAACTCCAACTTTTGACCAACTACAGTTTCTTGTTAAAGACACACTTTTCACAGGTATGCTTGTATAGCCCAGAAAGAGAGACTCGAGACCTTTAAAATGTTTACACAACTTTTGCCTTGCTTCTTCAAGAACAATAGATGGGTTATTGACAAACGTTGTTTATTGAGGCTTAGGAATTGTGTCGAGATCAATAAGCATTAAAGGTTGTCATTTCGATGGCTGTATTATCATATTTCTCAATAGCACTGTCATCAAATATTAGAAGCGATTCTTCTTCAGGGTTATAATGAATAAGTCCATTTTTTTTTAGAATTAAATGAAAAGTGCCTCAATTTTTTTTAAATTCGTCTAAAAAGATTCCAAGCTTGTCTCAATCTCAAGTAAAAAAACACTGCATTTATACCTGAATATCGTTTACCATGCTGTAGCACACTGGTGCTTAAACATTATTTTTTGTAGATTATTTCTAATTTCAATTATTCTTTAATTTTCATGTGTGGCATATGTGCACCAAGCGGGACAGGCCTAGAAGTATTAACCAAGGAGCACGATATATTTAAAGCATTGTCAGAATAGTTGATATCCAGTAAATATCCTTGCGAATAAAGATCTAGACTAATATACAAATTTATTGTATGAATAACAAAGCGGCCATGGGTAAACCAAAATCTTGTTAATTAGATAGGTCAAATACAATAATAATAATAATAATAATAATAATCCAATGTTACTTTTAGGGCAGGACAACAAGGCTGAGACGCGTTTCTATATCCTCCATTTGAAGAGTTCCGCTTTGTGGTGACTCTAATATAAAATTTGGTGTTGGATTTCACAGTTTTAGGAAAATTCCGCATCTATTATTATCGTCCTTTTATAAACAGTGTCAATTAAAACGCAATGCAATGCACGTATTTTATATAGTATTTTTTTTAAAATGTTGTTGCAATAATTGAAAGTTTAATAAACCAATTCATGTCTATATATAAAATGTAAAGTATGTAAGTATTCATGAAAAAATACAATAAAAAAAAAGAGGAAAAAGCGATATACACGAGAACACAGTTCAATATTCAAAGATTTTTATCCCAGACTCCATTGAGTGCTCAACCAGTCATATTTAGCCAATGCGCCAGGCTTTGTGCAATCTGGTGCACGATCCCTTTGTCTAAACTATAAAACGACGATCATTATCAGTAAAAAATATCCAATATAATTTTGCATTTTAGACTTACTCTTGGCATGGCAACTGTGCTATTGTCTGATTTGGAATGGAAGGCTGCAAGCTTTCCGTAACCTTGGGGACTGATCACGCGATAGTTGGTGTAGCCAAGCATCCAGTTCTCCATCAACGCGCTGCTTACACCAGGAGTCATGCGTGCACGAGTAATCTCCTTGGGTATCTCGACATCAATATACTTTGCAATCTGAGCAGGCTCAATGTGTTCAATTGGCAAGCCTGTAACTACCATTGTAGTATCCTTGTGGCCAGCACCGATATATTTTTGAGCAAGAGCAGAATCCTCATTCATAGACACAAACTCCTCGCGCAACTTTAGGGAATCTGTAACCAAGAAGTAGACAACTCGTTTGTGATGAGGTTGCTTGTGGACACCGGCGAGCTGGTTGGCGCACACCATAAAGTGATTCCATTTCTCAAGACTGTTATCATCGTGCTGGGGGTTTGCAAGCGCATTATCATCTGTACGGATCTTGAACAAATGTCAATTGATTGTCCTATTTTCATTGCACTATACTCTTGATGGGTTACCTGCAGTCCAATACTCAGAATACTGTTCATTTCAAACATGTGCTTGTATGCATTGATGAATCGTCTGCTGCCAATCGTAGGCCGGAACATGTAATCGGCCAGACAGCCAAACGCGTTCTCTTTGGTCAACCCAATGCTCTCTAGCTTCTCTGGATAGACACTAGACATTTGGAAAGTACGGACAATATAGCCTCGGTTGGATCTGACTTCGATATACTAAATAAACCAGGATGTTTAATACCCTGCCCAGTACTCCTGCCCATACCACTACTTACAGAAGCATTCCAGAGAGCATTAAAGTCCTGTGTAGGTCCATCGCGGAACATGATAGAGCCCATTCCAGGGTATTTTTGATTAAGCAAATCGACTTGTTCCATGCCCAACAAAGAATCTTTTTCTCCATTAAACAATCCTGTCATTTCCTTGGGATCGAAGCTCCAATCGACATTGGGTCTGTCAAACAGAAGCTCGAGAGGAATGGGATTTCCTTCAGCCCAATTAGCCAGATAGGCACGATCCGTGATAAGAGCAAAAAAAAAGGTGGAAACCATGCCTAAAATATCACTCGGCGTTTGAGTAACCTTTGTACACAACATTGGCCTCTTTTTTTTCACTTACCGCTCATACGATCAGCCAGTCCACCACAACCACGGTTGCTATTGGCGGGAACTTCTTTACAGACATAGGAGATGTAGGTCGGTCTGTCAGATTCTTTGAACTGATCCAGATCTCCAGACTTGATAAGCTCCAACTGGTCCAGCCTGTGTTTGTGGAGTGCAGTGTACTTTTCTTGCCAGGTTCCGCATTCGCCACGGGTATTGTAAGGTTCGGCATCAGTGAATCCGGTAGAGGGATCCCATTGCTGGCAGTAGTTTTCATATTCAGCTTTTGTGGCAAAACTGACTGCTTTCAATAAGCTCTCATCAGTTGGGGGTGGGCTATAAGTCTCATCTCCACTGGGTGCAATGGAGATCTTTCTTGGCAATTCGCATTTGCTGGTAGTCTTGATGCCTCCGTAATCCTCCACTACTTTATCGGCCGGGATGTTTGAAGATCCCGGCGATTGGTCTTTTGCAGGATAATCATCATAGTCTTGCTTGATAGATCCTCCTAGAAAACTATTTTAGTTTTGTATTCTTGGGCAGATAGGAAAGTGAATTGTTACCAGGATAGACCAAAGATCCGATTGCCATTAAAACAATGGCTACCAAACTGACAAACGTCAGTGCTTTTGCCAGCTTGTATTTAAACAAAAGGCTCCCGAGTTCTCCGTTCCCCCCTACTCTTTGGTAGGTTGCTGCTGCCATCTTGACAAGAGAAAGGAGAAAATAAAGATAAAATGAAAAGAAGAAAGAGAATCTATTTTTACCATTTATTTTATTTTATTTTTTGGGTCAGAAGAAATATAGGTGCCTGAGCCCCGCCAAAGGGAGGACGGCTTCATGACGTAGCCCCGACAGAGCTATTTTGGGAAGTTCGTTGGCTTTTGTCTGGTGCAAAAAGAAAGCCTTTAATGTCTACGATTCAGTTTCAGGATGATTGGAGATCATTTGGTGTTGGTGGAGATATCACCGAGGATGGCTCATTCTCCAACTGGAAGTCCTCGCCAAAAACTAATGCAAACAAGATTACGCCGGTCATGAACGACTTTAATGATTTTTTTAGCCCGTCGCCCAGATCTTCCCAACCGACCTGTAGACCAGCAGCCACATCTTTGGATAAGACCCTGCCGAAACCTTGTCTAACCACCTCGCACATGCACACTAGCCTGCCCTCAGCCTCTGCACAGCCCACAAACCTATGGCTGGGCAATTCAGGGTCCGATACATTGCTGAACACCCATTGCAACCACAACCAAGAATCAATAAACACCTCTTTTGATATAACCGAGCCAACTAGAGAAGATCTAGGGGTTTCTGAGGAGATAGAGCCATTGGAGATATATATTGAACGAGAATCAACACAAATTGCTGTGGTCACAAGCGAAAATAGGCCGATGGAATCGCTTATCGACACTGTAGACCATGATACTATTCAACAAAGCATTGATGACTTGGATCTTCCCAAAGAAGTTCAACCAGAAAACGCCACAGAGCAAGTCCAGAAATTCCAGGCTAGTGAGCGAAAACAAAGTTTGGATAGCTTGTCTTGCTTGGAATCTGAGCAAATGTCTGTACAACATCCTGTGTCCAATCCCAAAGAAGTCCAAATGGACGGATTGGAAAGCCAAGACCAACCAATATTATTAGAGTGCCAAGACTCGATATATGAACCAACCATAGCAGATGAACCTGTTCAAAGTATCGACAGTCCAACAAACTCACAAACTATCGAGAGTATCGAAAATATCGAGGTCCCGGAGGAATCAAATGAAGATGATTTTGGCGATTTTGATGACTTTGACGACTTTGACGACTTTGAAGGCTTTGACGACTTTGGATCCATAAAAGAAGACGACGACTTTAATTGTGATGATTCTCCCAAAGTCTCTGTCAATAAACCCCCAGCCTTGAGAATAGACACCACACTTGGAAATACACCTCTCAAGGCATATACTCCTCCTGAAGACCAGATTATTTTTGATAATTATAATGTAAGCAAACTCCATTTCGCATCATAAATGTATTGACGTCTTGGTAAAGTATCGTCCTGTGTTTATAAGCATAAAAGAAGCAGTAGAGATGTGGAAAAGTGTATTAAGTGAGATGGACTATACAGAACCAAAAAGTTACACATTAAATGCGCCAAAAAGTATAAAACAGCTTGTTTTAGTGGAGGCCGATGAGTAGGTTGCATAAAAGTGCTTTGATATTAAACTCATCCTCGCCACAGGTCTTTGCATTCTAGATTGACGTGGACTGATGTAACACATTGCATGGATAATGACACTGGTGTCCCAAAAGTCAGATGGTCCCACTCAAAGATCGAGAGCATGTACCTTGCAGCACTTCAATGTGAACGAGACAAGGTATGCTAAATAAAATAAAATAAAAGTATTTCCAAGAGTCCTAATATAAAGAGGTATTCTTTATAGTCAAAAGTAGCAGTGGCGCCTTTAACGCTTCGAATCACAACAGACAAGCCTGCAGAAGAGCAAAGGGACATTCAGACTCCCGTATCCAGCCTTCCTGTTCATCAAGTAAATATATACAAAGTTATACTTTATATTCATAATCTATCTAGGTGCCTAGTCCAGTCCAAACCCCAGTTTCTGTTAAGCCATCTTCTGCAGGATTTGGGTTCTCTTTTTCCAAACTTTTGCCTAGACTTTCGACATCATCCCTACCAAAATCCCCAGTGTCCCCACATGTCTCATTTCCTCAGCAGCATCCTTTAAACCAGGCCTGCCTATCTCAACCATGCACACCAAAGGCAAGCTTTGATCGCCAACACATAAAGAGTGGTTCTTCTGTATCTGCTACTCCAAACCATGGAAGAAGCAGCAGTGTATCAACCCTAAACTCCAACCATTCACGCAAACTGCAAAATACACCAAAACGATCCAGCACAATAGCCACTGACTGGGTATCTTTTGATGATACTTCTTTTCTATCACAACTCGATCAACCCCAGGTCCCAGCACATTCTAGTCCAAAAACCAGCCATCCACAAAGCAGTAGTATGGACATACTTGATTTTACTGATGCTGTCACTGTCAATAGCCCAAACCGGCCATTCTTCTCGTCCTTTACACCTTTGGTACCCATAAAACCATCAGAAACCAATGTACAGCATAGGCACACAATGCCAACCGAGCTCATGTCAGACTGGAATTCCCCACCATTATCTACAAGTCCAAAGCAAACACATCCCATCTCTTTTACATCCACCGTCCTTTCTCCTGTCCAGACAGTTCAAAAACACAATCAAGAATCAACTATTGGTTCTCCTAGACCAATAATTGAGCCTTCCAAACAAACAGGGCCATCTTGGTCAGATAAGCCTTCAAAACCAACTTTACAATTGGAAGATTTCTTGTCGAGCAAACCTACTCAACCATCAGAACCACAAGCCAAGACTCAATCACCGATTCAGTCTCTTTTACCGTTGGATGACTTTTGGTCGGCCAAGCCCGTCCAGACAACCAAAGTAATGAATAGCAGCCCAGCACCTTCACCAATGGACGATTTCTGGTCAAACGCCTTTATTCAGACCAAACCAGCCGAGCCTGTCAAGCATTCTTATCCAGCTCATTCAACACAGTCATTCCAAACGACCCACAACGTTTTTGGCAAACAAGAGACTTTGCCCAATAGTGTTCAGAACATACTTCCACATACAAACACACCAAGCCATACTTTGCAGCCAGATACTAAATCATCAGAGACAACAAGCGATTTTGACTTTGGGGATTTTTCGTCTGCACCTCTTGGATCCCAAGCCAACAATGATGATGATTTTGGTGATTTTGAATCCAGTTCTCAACACGGCGATTGGCCATCAACATGGGTCGATACTTCTAATCCAACACCATTTAAGCAGCCCACTAAAGAAGAAGATGACTGGGGAGAGTGGGCCACATTCAAATAGCACCAGTAACGATAATAAAATAACAAATGGTTTCCTTGCCTACACTTTGACATCTATGCATATATCTTGCACTCGTTTGAAGTTGTTTGGGTTTGTAGGGTTACCACCACTTTATTCATTGCCGAAAAAAAAGTAGAATCTGGTCTTATGGAACATACACACATGCGCGCACACAAACACACACAAACACACCTAGTTCTCTTGGTTTCTGTACTGCTTGGCCCACTATTAAATTAATAACAAAAAATAATTGTTAATTGTCTTGCAAAATTCCCAAAAATTTAATTTCTTTTTTTTTTAATATATATATACTCACGAGCATGGAAGGGATCCAGCGCTTGGGCTGTTGGTAACGCTTCTATATAGGTAGTCAGTAAACCATATCCAATTAATCTATCTATACAACCCACCTCCTTCTCAGCAGAGACACTCCAGACAGCACCGAGGGTAACGATCATGCCAAGAGCAGCAATTGCAGTGTTGGACTTCCATGTCTTTGGCTGTGCCCACCAACCACCAGCAGGGGACCTTTTTATTGATGATTTTTGGTTGAATGATATGTTGCAAGTGATTTCGGAGACTTACCAGACTTGCTTTGGGTAAGGATAACGACTGACGGCACCCTATTCGATCAACTAGCGTGTTAGTTTTCAAGTCTGTTGGATTTTGGAGTTTTAATCAATGTACCATAATTAATAAGAAAAGAGTTTATATGTTTGTGTTGAAAGGTGAAAAGGGTAGGGAAAGAGGATGTTTTGAATGCGGAGATCAAATCTACTTGATAACGTCATCATTCCGCATAGGGGCCAATTGAACAAACCCGAATTTGCATAGACCCTTTTTGTGTGAGATGAGTGATTCCAATCTTGATGCTTTGTCTAGCCTACCAGGCCATCTGTCGTCGTTTTCTGCCTCTGTAGATAATGGAAAAGTGATTAATGTAATTCGGCGATTGGCATTTTCCTATTTATTTGCAAAAAAAAAAAAGTTGACTGATCCTGCACTCTACAGAGTACGACTAGTCCTGAAGAAGCCGCCAGAGAGGCTCGAGTTGCTTATCAACTATTGAATGATGCCTCTCATTTGGGTGCCTTGTTTAATGAAAATGAACAGGACAAACTTAAGCGAGTGACAGGTAGACAAATCAGAGACTGAATAAAAAGGGTTATAAGATGATGGGGTGCAGTATTGACTAGCTGGGATAGTCACTTTTGGTTCGCATTACCATACCTTTACTGCCAACAGCGAGGCGATCTATGGTATCCAGCGCCGCACTAGCAACTGAAGATCTTGTGCAATAAATAAAACTATATATAATGTATACCAAGAAATGGGGAATTTATCCATGTATACTGGTCATTTTTTATTTTATTTTTGCAGACTGCATTTTGGGCCATTTTGACTTTTTATTTTATTTTATTTTTGATTTTATTTTATTTTATTTTTTACATATGTATTTATTTGTTAAACTTCCGCCTGCGCCGTTGTCATGGTGAAATCATCCTTTTTCTCTTCTTTTTCGTTACTCTTATTCTATCAGGAACCTCTTTTTGATCTTCCCTCCCCCCCTATTTTTTTGTTGTTGCGTATCTTCATTCTTCCATGCCAAATATACCTCCAGATCGATCGTCTCAGTCCTGTTCTCGCTCGGTCGCCAGTCAATCGACTGGTGGTGAAAAAGATACTCATGCCTGCTGCTGTTTCTATACTGATTCGAAATGCTATGCACGATGTTGGCCAGCGATCTTCCTCTTCTCTGCCATTACCGACTATCCCCTCCCACTTCCTAAAGGGAAAAAACCAGGTCAGCATCGTGACTGGGGTTTGATGCCTATCTTGGTGGTTCTTGGGATAGCTGGGTTTGTATATTACGGATACCTTATTCGTATTAATCGTAAGTCACGGCCAGGTACTTTTATGTGTATTGATCAGGCATATATACATATACATATATTAGTGGTATTGGTACGGATAGGGAGCCGAGTGCAGGCCATAATATACCTAGTCTTCTTCAACCTGTGGTTCGTAATGTTCCTAGTCTCGTACGCCCGGATTGTGTCCCATACACCCGGTCACCCAAAGGTATGCCAAGATAAAAGCCAGTGCTGCAATGTATACATTACCTATACTTCCAGGCACCACCAGTCCCAACAGATTGCCCTTCAAACCCTGACTCTCAAGACGAAAGCGATACCAGTGCAATAACTCCAGTGTCCTGGGGTGGCGAAACCGCAAATGTACCCGCGTCCATACTGGGTGGTCCTAAATGGTGTGAAATATGCCAAGTATGGAAACCCGATCGGACACACCACTGCAGAGTCTGTGACAGATGCGTACTAAAGATGGATCAGTAAGTCAGCCATTGCCTTGCTCTGCACTGTCAACCTAACATTATCCCTAGCCATTGTCCATGGTAAGCCATTTGGAGCCATATAGAACTGTTGTAAAGACGAATGTGTAGGGTAAATGGGTGTGTAGGCCTAGAGAACTATCGATATTTTATCCAGTTTATCTGCTACACTTCTGGAATGGCTGCCTGGACATTTATAACCACATTGGCTGCGTTTATCATGTTCAATAGCATGGCAAGTATCATTTGTTTGCCTTGAGTTTGCTAACCATCATCTCCAGTCTACCTTTGATGGGGTCGCACTGGCAATATTGATCATGTAAGATCCAGCCATACTGCCGGGCCTTTGCTTATCTATCGGTTGCTTAGTTCTGGGATTGTGATGTTCTTTATCGGTATTTTTACCTGCTCCCACCTCTGGCTGGTCATGATCAACCGCACCACACTAGAGAATATTCAGTACCGAGAATGGACAGAGGCCCAGAAGAAGAGTGACAAGAGTATTCGGCCACTCAACACATTTACAGCTACTGGGCGAAATATATTCTTTCAAACCATGTCTGCCAATTGGATTGAGGTTATGGGAGACCAATGGTGGCTCTGGTTTTGTAAGTCAATTTATACAATACTTTCTTTTCTTTTCTTTTTTTTTACCTGACCCTTTCTACATAGTACCTCTTCCTTCCAAACCCCTGGCAGCCCAGGACGGAATCCACTTTGGGTACAATAAAGACGTACACGCAGAATACTTGTGCGAAAAAAGAACAAAATAAACAAGATCAATACAATACTCTTTCTTTCTTTCTTTCTTTTTTACCCTTGCTGTCCCACCTCTGTCGGACATTCTTCTTGCTCTTCTTTTTGCTTGTGCTGTGTTTATTCGGATCAACTGCATTTTTATTTTATTTTATTATTTATTTTTATTATTATTTATTTTTCCAGTGTTACGCCAAACCTTGCAACCATGTCACATATTTCCAACCGTTACAACTATGGTGGTCTGGTCTCATCTCAATCTACAAAAACCAATGTCCCCACCTGCGATTCTCTTATTGATCTAACGCAAGTATTATCCACCAATCCCCCAGACCACTAAATGTGTTTATCTAGTGTTCTCAAGGGAGAAAAGCTTTCGGTTGCTGTATTGGGCATCATTTCCACTCTTTTTCCAGATTGGGCACGCAATGTCCAAAAGATTTCCTTGGATCGTGTTAGTGGTGCACTTACAAAGTAAGCCCTCAATCGTCTTTCTAATCCTAATACCCAATCTTATAGTGCCGTGTTCTTTGTCAATGCTCCAAACAAGAGACGCATGCTTCTTAGAGTGTATGGCATTGGCTGTGATCAGATTGTCGATCGTCCCAAGGAATTGTTTTGGCTCGCACGTCTCTCGGAATTGAAGATTGGACCTGCATTGCTGGGTACATTTAAGAATGGCAGATTCGAAGAGTACTTGGACTCAACCACATTGTCCAGCCAGGACATTCACGAACCAATAATCTCTCAACAGATTGCAATCTGTATGCGACGTCTTCATGATATCGTCCAGGTATATCCTCCACTAGAGAACCAGAAGCTCGAGGTGTGGACCAATATCGACAAGTGGTACGGTGTTGTGCTTGACCTGCTGCCATCATTAAAAAAGAATAACGCACATTGGGCCAATGTCTTGGATGGCTTTAATCTCGATCAGCTTGCTCAAGAGATTGAACAGTGCAAGGACATTCTTAACAGTGCCCAGAGTCCAATTGTCTTTGGGCACAATGATGTAAGTCTAGTGGTTCTTGTGGGTCAAATAGCCAAGATGCTTATAAACAACTGGTGGTATCACTACATGAATATAGACACAATATGGTAATATTCTCAAGCTGGAAAATACTGGAGAGCTGGTGGTTGTAGACTTTGAATATTCAGGCTACAATCCTCGTGGCTTTGACATTGCAAATCATTTCTGCGAATGGATGTATGACTACCATTCTGACCACCCTGCCTCACTGCAAGCCAGCAGATTCCCTACTCTCGAGGAGCGTCTGCGATTCTACAAGGCCTATATTGACACTGAAGAAAGTATTGGTATCAGTCCCGAAGAGTTGGAAAAGGAGGTCTCCAAATGGCTTATGGGACCACATCTCTTCTGGAGTCTCTGGGGCTTGATCCAGGCAAGCCAGAGTGAAATTGACTTTGATTACTTTTTGTTCTTTACTCAACGCATAACTGCGTTTAGAAAGGAATTGGCCAGATGGGTCAGGTAACTAGTGAGTCTCTTGCTTATTTATTTATTTATTTTCTTTTGCACGATTATTTGTATTTATCATCTCCATAATCATTTGTACCAATATGTCTCTACCAAAGAAATAACAACAACAAGAAAAAAAGATAGACTGTTTACTGATTTTGTTTAATAAAAACCCAAAAACCCAAAACCAAGATATATTAATATGCCATATATATCTCAATACGATCCCATTTCCAAGAATAATATCTTGTCATTGTTCATACTACAGTGCATCTAGGTGTGTAAAAATGGTCGTAATGTTCATGTCTGTCCAGAATATCCATACTAATTCCATGAATTTAATTAAAAGTCGTTGTTCTTTTATTAGATGAGGATGGTCCAAGAAACTCCTTGTCAATAATTGAACTTGGGAGTTGAGGCACTGTTGATTTACAAGAAGGACCTGCTGGTTTCTTGCAACTTGCTACAACTGTTGGCACAACCCAACCAAAATAGATTCTACCCGAGAGCTATCCTGATTCTGGTCATGGAAATAATTTTCAACTCTGGCGAACTGACGAGTACTTTGCTGCTGTATGTTTATCATTTGATGGCTGATTTCGCCTAGTCGAGTTGAGACCTCTTTCTGCGAATCGACAATATTCGGGACAAGGCATTCATACTCTTGGAGTCTGTTAATGGACGGCGTAGTGATGGCTTCTACAATGCTGTCTTGAAAAAGCTTGAACTCTGCACTAAGAAAAGGATTGCTGGATAATACATTTCTCTCGACATTTGTGTTGACGAGGCTGTTTTCTTTCTTCAGGTATATGTATACTGCAGCGTCTTGTAAAATTACTCTTCTACATCGGATCAAGAGCCTCAAGAATCCTCGTTTGGCGGTGTCAGTGCTTCTTTGTACTGCCAAGTGCTTTTTCTTGATCTGCTTAATCCTCTGCTGGACCATCCTTCCATCTTCATTTTCATCTACTTCTTTTATCTCTTTATCGCAGACTTTTTTCCACGCAGCATTGTCGCACTCAAAATGGTCTTTGATCCAAGGGAAAATTGTTCTTTGAAGCTCAAGAGATGGCGAGATACTGTTTCTTGACAAATTGAATGGCTTGTCCCAGAATCCTGCCATGCCTCGAGCAAATTGAGAGGGAAGTTTACCAAGATAGTGGGTTTCCAAGCGGCCCAGGCGATCCTTCCGCCCTCATCCTCTTTTGATGAAATCGTATGGGATTCCAAGTGCTTCAGCTTCAATAGCACCAGCATGGCGTCCACCGTGCGTCACTCTTGTAGTGAATATATCATGCTCAGCGAATGCACTTTTGGCTGTCTTATACTGTTGTGCTCCACTGAGACTCTTCTCAGGGTCATCGCGTCCTCTCGAGACTTTCCAGTTGTGCCACCTTTCTTCACCCAAGAAGTCGGCATTATCCTTTTTTTTATAAAAGAATCATTAGATATATGTATTGGCAAACAGCAATCATTTTAATTTGTCAACATACCTGGATCAAGCTAAACATGAAAAAAAGCAAAGGCGCCAACAGGACAACGAAATAGGTTTTCATGGCGTATTGCATAAGCAAACTTGACTTCGCCTTCTTTCAGGGTTTTGCCTTTGTCTAGGCAGAAAAACTAGAGCTACTGCTTGCTGGGTTCCTCTATGCTGCTTCTTTGGGATGATTGTGCAAAAACAATCCGAGAAGTTAATATTCCTGAGGTCCTGATCTCGAAGGATCATGTGGTGGCGCGTAGAGATTGAAAAGATCTCTTGTAGATCAGCCTTGTTGCTGGATACCCAAAGGGACTTAAGGATCTTGATCAATTGGCCGGATTCATACGAGTCCCTGATCACACAGTGAGCGGCTCTGTCTGCATTTGTCTGGACTTGATCATAGACAAGATTTCGCTCGTATTCTTTCAACAGGTCAATGAGCTCTTTTTGTTTCTTTAGTGACGACCAGCCAAATGATGCGTCGAGTTTCGTGCTGGTAACTGTGCAGATACATCAACGCTTTCTTGTACTGGTTGACAGGCTCGAAACTCAAAGGTACTTCAAGGATTTTTGATTTGCCGTCTTTACTGAATGGGAGCAGCCTCTGTTACTACAAGTCAAATGTAATACAAGATTAATTATAAGTGTATTTTACAATTGACTATAATGTTATATCCACAGCACAGTCAAGTATTTCTTACATTGAGGTAAAGTTGCAGAAGTTGTTGGCTCATCTTTTGTCTTTTGATAGATTTGAGTTCTAACATCCGAGCCGATTGAGATATTCTTTTTGTACGTTCGCTTAAAGACGAATTCGGTAAAGAAAACAACCACTAGCTCAGTAGGACCCACAGTATAAGGGTATTCGGAATCAATATTAAATCTATGCTTGTTGGCATCACAGAAGCCCTATAATACATAAAGTAAAATGCATGTAATATTAGTGACAAAACTATAATAACATATTAAAAAAATCAAAATGACAAAATACCTTCCAGTGTGCCAAGGGCTGTCTATAGGCCAATGCGGTGCTTGGGCGCACTTTTCTCATTAATGCCTCAACTGCATAGTCCAACTCATCGAGATTTCTTGAAGCCACAGTACCAAAAGAGGTATCGCTCAATGTATCATTAGATAAAAGAGTGCCTGGTCCAGCGACATTATTTACGGGGATGCTATTCATCTAGACGCGTTTTTTTTCTGGGTGTCTTTACGCTATGCAAGCTGTTTTTTTTTGGTAACCGCTCGCCTTTTGAATAGCCAGCACGGTTGGCTGCACTGGACGGGATACTTGGTCCAGGCTTGGAGATTCAGCTACCTTTAGTGTTTGTACCTAGGGGTCATTGCCATTAGGGAAAAAAAACAACTTGCTGCACCTCTCTTTTTCTTCTTCATAAATCTCATCATACCCTTCTTATGAGCGCCGCTAGTAGGTTAGTTGAAGATTGAATGATGGGGTAGTTTTTTTTGTTGGTGATAAATAGTATTAATTAATTGGTATTTATAATAGTATAAAGTATACAGAGGGCGTTTCAGATAATCCATAGTATTCGAAAGCCACTCTCGGTAATATGATCTCTTTCTTGTCATACTAGGTATCTTACAGATACACAAGCCAATTCATTGGATGATAATTATTTTATTATACTTGAAAAGAAGAAAAACATTCAATTCTATCCAATTAAACTCACAAACTAAAGTTTGAATTTAGCTTCAAAATATTCATAAAAATATAATCATATAATCATATAACAATAATATTATTATTAATTAGTGTGTGAATTCATAGATTATGGCTGGTTATTGCCCATGAATAATACTACCCTAAAGATGTAGACAAAAGGCCATGAATATTTATGAATTTACAATGACAATTACAATGACAATCCTCAAAGTCGTGGACGGTGTTTTAAAATTAGAATCAGCTCTTAGTCTTTCATCTACTTGTTTCTGCCAAATGATCAATTGAAACTGGTATTAAACTCATCTATACACACTCTTTATTTCA
Source organism: Phycomyces nitens (assembly GCA_022702545.1). Lineage (NCBI taxonomy): Eukaryota > Fungi > Mucoromycota > Mucoromycetes > Mucorales > Phycomycetaceae > Phycomyces > Phycomyces nitens. The sequence continues at coordinate 3,650,093 of JAHRBC010000001.1, forward strand.
AGCCAATTTTTCACATGTATGGGTATTAATGCTAATAAAATATCTGGTCTTTATTGTATGACATTAAGTACAATGGAAACAAATTAAACGTTTGATTCAATCATATTTTATTATAACAAGCTTGTCTAAAAAGGCTTTAAATGGGATACTGCTTCTCTAAACTCTATTGGCCATGGTGCTTATAAAGATGGACCCTGTTAAACCAGTCATCATCTGGGGTTTTGTAAGGTGCTGATGGCTGGCAATGCAGCCATAATAAAACCAGTTTGACAAGATGTATGGAATCTTTGATTAAAAAAGGGTCTGATTTCGAGGTACCATATACTTGGTAACCTGGCAACATATAAAAATCTTTGTTTCATTCTGGTCCAGAAAATTATAAAAACATATAAAGTTCAAGATAAGTTTTTATTTTATTTAATGACATGGTGTTACATGGAAACATGTCAATAAAAATATAAAAAAACCTTTTTTTTGGCGTTCTATATGGAGTTTACGGAGTTAGAAAGCCCAAGTAAAAGGCAAAATCTGTAACAATTTTTCACTGCTTAAAAGTGTAACATTTTTTACTGCTTAAAAGTGTAAAGGATTTGTCACGTGTTTATATTTTAAATTATTTTTTTATATACTGTAATGTTGGGCCATTGTGGGATCTTTGCTATACACTGCGATATGAACTGCTGGTCTGCTGTGAAGGAGGAGAGTTATATGCAATGGTGTGTGAGGTGGTTGGAGATAAGGCACGATGGGGGTAGCCACAGTAATGTAGTTGGTGATAGTAAATAGGGGTGTTCTCTTAATGACTCAGACAATACGAAATGACCAGAGCGACCAATTTCTTACATATCAAAATAAATAGTCACCAGAAAATGTAAACCAGTAAAACCAGTGATCTCGGAATATAGGACGCCTATCCAGTCTGAGACTTTAAGTTGTAGACTGGTGTTTTTACTACTACTACTGCTAATAATAATAATGAGATTGCTATAAATAGACCCAGGATTCTGTTGGAAGGGTATTGGTATCATAGTCTTGGCAGCCATCTTCCAAGTATTGTCAGCTTTGGTACACATCAGAATATGATTCAACTGGCCATTTGTACTTTGAAAGCTTTTAAACCAATAGAATTTTTTGGTTAATTATTGAATAATAAATCCTATTGTCATTAGAACAAGGGGTTAAATATTAATAAATAAAACTTTTAGCATCATTATACGCCCTAATAATGAGAGTCAATAATTTTATTTGCCATTAATAAGTGACAAACAATTTATCTTGTACTCATGGAGGCTGCTGTCTAATGTGAAACTATAGTGTGGGTCTGTCGTAGATTTACAGATCTAGGCCTCTAGTAGAGTGTTTCACAGGGACTCTCAATCCATAAAAATGTCAGTTTAAAGAATCAGTTTATGGTTGGTGGTCAGACATATGCTTTTGAATTTACAAGAATTCTATAGATCATGCCAAGATTTATAGATTATTTATATAAAAGGCTGGATCAAATAATAGTTTTCAATATAATGGTTTATTAAGTGGATTAACAATAAGACAAGAGGGGGTGAAGACGGAATATTGCCAATATATTAATGTCAATTCATTCTTTTTCTTTTATATATATATAAAAACCTCAAGGGTAGAGAAACAAACTTGTAAAGATAAATGGTATATAAGTCAATGAATAGTATGCGAAAATGTAATAAATGCTTAGCAGACTGCGTCAGCAACGCAGCAGCAGCATAGACCGGCAAAGAATCCCTTGCAGCATCCACCACCACTCAGTCTATATAAAGAGTCAATAAATTGGATCCAATATTCAATTGTACCCTATTTACCTTAACATGGAAAAGAAACTGGATTCTATAAAGAACAAATCGATTATTATTATTAGTATTATTATTATTGTTTTTGATCCCAAAACTGAATATATTCAAAACACTAACCATCCTCCTTAACCAATTCTTCAGACGCATTCTTTCCTACAACTTCTTTATTCTCTGTGGTGCTCATGGCCTGAGGAGCAGAATAGGCTTCGACGGTTGGCATGGCGATGTTGGCTGTTGGTTGGCTAGGAAACAAGGGAAATATTAATTGATAATAGATGAAATATTATCAAATATTTACCTCATTATTGGTTGGGGTTTTTGTATGTAGAGTTGAGAGAACAAAGGTTTAGAGGTATTGAATAATGATCTTTTTTTTTTAAAAGAGCCAGCTGGTGGTTTATAAAGACGTGGCCAAGAAAATCTTATGACGTAAAGTCAAGTTGGACAAAGTTTTTAGAGCATTTGAAGCTCAATACCACTTTGTGGTTTATAAAATCATGTTACCAGGTACAAGTCTTTATTTCCAACTTGGTATCCAGCGTCATAGATCTAAACGTGGAAATAAAGTGATTTCAGTCACTACATGGTCTATCTTGTGAATATTCACTTCTTTAAAGGAGTATATTTGCCTTTGTATTTCTTTATTTCTTTATTTCTTGTTCACAAACTCCTATTCCAGCTGGGACATCGATGCAATATTTTTCTCTCTCCTTAAAATAGATCCTGAACACTTAATTTGCCAATGATTATGCACACACATGTTCAATGAATATAATATATTTTTTTGGAAGCAAAGGCCACAGCCAAATATTAACCATGCATTGGTTTATTTATGGAATTTATTCAGGGCAGTACTTTATAGAATGGTCTCTAGGGACACTCCAAAAGATAAAAATAGAATCTGCGAAAAAAAAACAAAAAAAAAAAAACAGAAAAATCAAAGAAAAAATTGTGACTGAAGACGTGAATATATCACCTTAATAATAGTTTTGGACATTCATAAATCATAATAATCCTATTTTATTTTGTTTGCCAAGCTTATATATTTATAGAATATTCAAAAGAGTTCACGATAACAAAATGATATTAAACAAGGGCTAGATCGTGTTCATGATTATTTCTTATTTGCAGTCATTTATAACTTCAAGACATGTCCAAGTGCCAGGCCGGGTGCTCCATAGAATCCCACATTCATTCAATTGATCCATAATTGGTTTCTATTGGGGCTTTAAGCAATTATTATTATTATTATTATTAGATGATGATAATATATAGGGAATCCAAGTGGTCTCAATTGATTTTAAGCCCTAGGTAAATTTCTTGCTGAGCAAATCGAAAAATCTGGTTATCAAAGGCCATAATCACAGCCATCAAGAATAGTGTGGAATCATTAGAATGTTATTCGCCAAAAATAATTAGAGCAATAATATCCTGTGTGTCAAAGATAATACTCGACTTAAAACTGGTAATCCATATAAGCTTTCTTGCTGGAAATAAATAAATAAATATGTATAGAGTGGATTGTTTGCATTTTCCCGCTCTCATATTTCAATCTATCAACGGACTCTTCCCTAAAATATCTAGCTTAAAGTTGATTTCAGAACAAGAAATATGCCCTTGATTGACTTCAGAGTGATGGCATGTTTATTGAATCCCTATCACTGGATGTCGCACATTTGTATATAAATGTCATAAGATTTGGTGCTTGTCTTTTACTTAACTTCCAACAATGTCTATCAATCGCACGTCTGTCTTGTTTAATACCGTACGCAAGAATACGAATGCCCTTCGACGCGAGGCTAATTCTCAAGGTAAGATTGGTCGTCTATAGCGCATCGACTAAACCTTGCTTTCTAGATGCCAACAGACTTCAGCGCAGTGGCCCAAGCAATCTGGCCATTGTTGGACTGATTGCTGCTGTTGGTGGAGCATACATATTTTACGAGTCAACCCAAATAAAAAAAGGTAAATCTACATATTCAATTGCAATTTCATTTCATTTCAATTCAATTGACTTGCAATTGCTCTAGTCAAAGATGATGTTGCTACCCAATCGCTCAAAGAGCCCAAGAAAGACGTGCCAGGAGGTGGAGGAGCAGAAATCAAGCGCTGAATATCTGCTATAGCCTCAAGCCAAAGAAGAAATCTTTGTATATATTTAAATTTATGTAACATACACCATACAATGAAATAAAATATATACATATATAAAACGATATCTGTGTTATTGGTATAAAGATATATTATGTATTTTTTTTTTGGTTTTGTTTCGTGTTTCTAATGGCCACTCGAGGAATTTCCAATGTTCTCAAAAGGCCGTGGTCCAGGATCTCCCATTCCCCACACCCATCGAATACGACCACTCTTTCCATAAATATACTCAAATCGATGGTTGATCATCAATTCAACAATAATCCAGCAGTTGGAAATGAAGAACAAAAGGCTTGAGATCCAGATATACAAGAACGTGTTTTGGCCGAGGAACTCGAGCCGGTAGGCAAAGTGAAGCCATAGACCCTATCACAACCCAGTTGGAGCAAGTTTTTTCTTTTTCTTTTTAAAAGAAATCCTCGGGATTTAACATACCTGACTTGCCACCCATGCCAATATGAGTCCCAGACCCTTCCATCTCAAACTAAGGCTGGTTGACGGCAAGATAAGAGGAATCAAACAGATATACCACATGAAATACTATACCCAGAGTCAGAAAGGTTATCCAGATAATCGCAGAACCCTAGATTACCTGAGAAGTGCACACTTTGTTAAAGGTAACAAATATAAAAGTCTGCAAAAAGCATGCAAAAAAGACGTCCTTTGCAAATGCAACACCAACAGCAGCCACCAGTGACATCTGAGGCAAGAACGTCAAGACACTCAGCAGCTTTCCTGCGATAGGAGCATCAAACGCAAGATACATTTGATAGAACCATATCGAAAAGTTGTGTCGATGGTCTTTTCGGGTTATATGATACAGATAGGTGTTTTCCATAAACTCATCACCATAACTAAACCAATCGAATAAAAAATAAAAAAGACATCCTAGACCAAGTAGTAGGACTTACAGCTGGTACATGGCCCATGTAATTACCAGAAACACACCTCCACTGACAAGCCCGAATAGAATCCTAGTAGGTGACAAGAAGAGGATTATTTCGTACATTGCCATTCGGTAGGTCTCCAGGATCTTGCTCTTGATATTCTCAACAGAGACTGGGTTTGGCTGGTTGTGGTCATCGATTGGCTCTCTTCCGGGTTCATTAATCTCGAGGCGCGAAGGATCGTTTCTCAGGTACATACGCAAAAGAAAGAAGCGAGACTTTCTGTAGGACCAGATTATCTGTGGCCAGTCAACTGGGTCTCCATAACGTTCGTCCAAGAGAAACAAGAGAGGAATGACATAGATGATGGGGTAGATCTTAAAGTGAACAGCCAGGCCAAACACAGCGCTGCCAGCATAAAATCTACGGGTCATCATCAAGTATAGTGATCCCAGCACCATCACAGCCAAGAGGGATTCTGCATTACCACGCGTTGATATATTAGCTACCATTGGATTAAGTAACCAGAGGGCGTCCAGCCAAAGCGCCTTTTGAGAGGGCATTCCGCGAAGGACGAGAATACGATGAATCAGGTAGCCCACCACCAGGTCAGCAGCAGCAAATATACATTTTCCAAATGATTGAAAAAGATAAATATTTGGTGTCAAGAAGATGGCAAGAAGAGGTGTATAGCGATAGGTCTCTCGATCGTAAGGCGATGCTCCCAAGGTAACATGACGAGCGGCATCGGTAAAGACAATATAATCAATGTCTGTGTATTTCACAGTCAGGTTGGCATCCTGCCATTCGCCATAGAATAATAAAACTACACGAAGCAGGAGGGCAGTTGCACACAAAGTTGTGAATGTGAACCAGGTCATGGTGACAGCCTAAAGGGAAATACGACAACCATGAAAATAAAATAAATTATAGAAGTCAGCTTGCTCTGCTCAACAGCAGCGCGCGCGCGCCTTTCTTGCCGTCTTTCTTTTCCTTTGCTTTCAAAACAGCAGTCTTTAGAGTGCTTTCAATTGCTCACAAGAAGTAGTTGATATTTAGGTCTTTAGAAGCACAAGATATGGATGAGTGCAATTAAAAAATCTAGTCAAAGATATCATGCCCAAGGTGTCCTCGTATTGTCGACTTTTATGCTTGATAATATTTTATATATCAATGTCCAAAGGGCGAGTGGAACGATGATCAGAAGAACAGTGTGCAACACAGCCAGCAGCTGTCCTACACACTCTGCAATATTAGGCAAAAAATACCAAAGACTACATAAAGAATGCAAGATCTAAACAGAGCCTGGGCATATATATATAAGTATATTGTACTGCCCGCTCGCCCCCCTCTCATCATGCTCACCTATTTTTCATTTTTTTTTTTCGTGTGCGCACACATGCTGACCTTTGCAGCTGTTCTAATGCAGATACGTCACCACACATCACGTGCAATGTGTTCCTTGCCCCTTTCTACTCGACGTCACATGGAAGCCACAGTTTCAAACACCGAGTTGTTTATCCTCCACAAGAAAATCAACACTCGGTTTTGACAAGCATAAGCCATGGCCAGCCGTCTCTGCACTGCAGTCAAAGTATACTCACCCAACGCACCAGCATCCCGTGCGTTCTCTGCTTCGGCTGCCATTTTGGCTGGCCGTCAAGTGGGTCGTCAGAGAAAACCCGACAAGAAATTCGATGTAGATCACATGGAGAAATTCAACTTTGATGATCAGACAACGATTGGACACGACCTCTTTGAAAACATTAGAGAGGTCCGAAAGTACCTGAGAATGACAAACTACGAACTTCCCAAATTGAGTGGTTAGTTGGTCCTTGGTAAACCAGCAAGTGAAAAACTGACGCTCCTGGTTAGTGTTCGCCAAACCTTTTGTCCCTCCCACCAGTAGCCAAATCTTAAAGTTCAAGTCGCACACCTATCTGGGAGAAGGTCACCCTGTTGAACGCAAAGCTGTGCTCAATGTCAAGGTTTCTGATCTCAATTTGACTGAACAACAGAGACACACCCTTTTGTTGTTGAGTGGTCCTCGGTACCATGTGGATACAGATGAATTGATCTTCTCGAGTGAGAAATTCCCCAACAAAAAGCAGAACAAGAAGTATCTCAGTGATACTCTTAACAAGCTTATTGAAGAGACAAAGGTAAAGGAATCAGGGAAATAGGTATTGGGATTTGAGGTTATTTGGTCTGACAAGATTGGTTCTGTTTGGATGTATGGTTTTATTAGAAGGCTGGCGATGCATTTGCTGATGTTCCTCTCAACTTACGGGAGCCCAAGAAGAGACTTGAATTCCCCAAGGAGTGGGCTCGCCCTGCCAAGACTGAGGCACAATAAAAAATAATCGACAAGATGATCCTATGGATCTGTATAGACACCTTTATATTTTTTTCTTTTACTTTTTCTCTATTTATTTAACCCAGAAAACGATTGTATAATACATTCCACCCAACAACAGCAGAAGAAATATATGAATGGTTGTGAAAAAGAGAGGATTTTATTCAATTGGCAAAAAAAGTGAGGGCCAAAGGTGTGTATTTTATCCTTGGCAAGGGTTCTGGAGAGTAGAAAGTGGAATGTTACTCTTGAGAGTGTTGTCCGAGTTGAGGACACCCCAGTAACGCTCTACGCCAGATCGGTAAGGCTCATCCTTGGCAGAGAACCAGATAATATCAATGTTTCTTTTCTTGGCCTCACAGAGAACAGCGGCAAGGTATCTAGAGAATAGTTTAATGATATGTTTGGCTGATGGCTATAGAGAATCTTACGTCTTTTCGTTTTCAGGAGATGGAACAGCATCTCCAAACTTGTCGCCAGCAGAGGGCCATCCAGTCTCTGAAATTCTGACAGGCTTGCCTTGAGAGATGGACACTACATGGTCGTAATGGTTCATCAATGTAGATGCTCCATCTTGAACAGAGACACCTTCCCAGTAACTAGATGTGTAAAATAGTGAGTTGGATGTCAATGCTGTATGTCTAGGGAAATCATGGTGCCTCTCATCTGTACTTACGGGAATGCATTCCTAAATATAACGGTTGAGTAAATCTGCTTAAAGAGCATGTTTTAGACTTACATCATGACAAAATCGAGTTCCTGGATGACGTTGGGAGGAAGTTTGTAGTATACATCGGCAGTTGTAACATTGACTCCCTTGGGACCAACGATATCCTTGACCTTTTTGATGTAATTGGCCAGAGAAGCAGCATCGGTATCATTACGATAGAGCACTTCTGATCCAACAATAATGGCATCCACATTCTTGAAACCATACTTTGAGGCAATGTTATTGAGAGCATTCATCTCATTGTCAAAGGTATCCGGACGGTCGACCCACATGCCAAGATAGAGCTGCATTCCCAACTCTTGAGTGGCCTGGAGAGCAAGCTCGGCTATATAAAGACATAATTGGGTCAATTGGGTATAAAGAGCCAGTTGTTTCTCTCCCTTTACCTTGGTTACAAACCGACAATGAAAATATACGGATGCGGTTTGTGTATGGTTTGAGAGCAGTGAGATCTTTCTTGACATCCTCCAGAGTAGGACAGCTGGCTTGATTGATTCCATAATTCAGCCCATAGAAATACTCGGCCTTTGCCAGAGTGGCTAATAAAAGACTTGCTAGTAAAATACAGATTCCTTTCATTTTTCAAAAACAAAAGAAGATGTAGGGCCAAATCATAGGGTTTTTGATGAGGCTTAAATATGAGAATTGAATTGAATTTGGGTCTAGCAAAAGTTGACACACCCCGTCCTATATTTCAGAATCGCATAATTGCCAAGCTGTCATTTGCCTTGGCAGATTCTTTTCTGGCTTCAAAGATTGAGCAAGTTTCATATAAAACAGATCTTTTTATTATTATTATTTTCGGAGACAAACCATAGTAAAGATTTTTTTCCAACTATGACATGAGTCTTTGCAAAGACAATCGTTTATCCGTAGAGGTTAAATACAACAATAAAGAAGCAATTTGACTATTAATGATGATAATTATGATGATATGCGTTCTTGGGCTTAAATTAAAAGAATATATCCCTTTTCTCCAGTGCCAAATATATATACATATATATATGTATACATATATCCGAACCTAAAAAGAAATGTCCATTATTTTGAAACATTGGTACTATATAATTTTTTCCATCAATGCCAAATAGGCCAAAACAACAGAAACAACAACAACAAAAAAAATTAAAATGTCGGAAATAAGATTTTGACCTTGGAATAAAAACTGAAATAATTAGAAATTCAATCTGTAGAAAATATTTTCTTTTATGCTTAAATGCGATTTTATAGGCACAATCGGATATTGAATCTCCAAAGGTTTCTGTCAAGTGTAAATGACTGGGATGTTAAGATACAGTTCCTGTCTGTTGTTGATTGTGGCATTGTCATCAGTGGTCCCTTAGGTATCCTATTTGGGTAGGTGCACTTGGTGACGAGACGTTCTCTTGGAAGCGTCGCATCGGAACTGACTTCATGGTGCGACGGTGAGAAGATGTTTCCAGTGACGTAGACCAGTCCTTGTTTACTGACAGATGAACAGTGAATCAGATCAATCGAGGCACAGTTTTCATTAGGATGCTTGCCTCACTAAGAAGAGCTATTGCCGCACGAGGCCTTAGTCGAAGTCATTCAAACTTACTAGAATACAATACAGCATTCCCTCTTGAGAATGACGATGAATTACAGAGTCTTAAGAGATTAGTAGAGTACTATGGCCGATTGCTGCTCACTGTCACCAGAGGCGAATGTAAGAAATAAGGCGCGTCTGTTGTCAATTATTGACAACTACTCACAGATCACCAATCAGCCTCGGATGACGGAAGTGACAGCCAATCTACTACTGATAGTGAACGAATGGAGGAATCTAACAGGAGAAGTGGCTGGGTTGAAGATGTTCGCCCTCCTGGCCATGATTACTGTGTGGTTGGAGAACCTGGAGTTATTTATGATCACCCATCGGTAAGACACTATCCTGCCCAAGGCTTTTTGACAGCAGAGTTAAAATTATCACTAACCAAGGGATATTTCCTGCTTAGTTTAGCCTCTGTATGGCTATAGAAATGCCAATGTGTAGTTGGAGTGAAGACAGCTCGACTCCGAGTTCGACACCTAGAAGACGGCGAAGAAGATCAGCCAAGAGCAGCAAAATGAAAGGTATATTGTAGTATTAGAGAGTTGCTATTTATTTATTTATACATAATTGCATCTGTTAGGCGGGCATAGTGATACCTCGGTATCACCTCTGGCACTTCCCTTGCCATTGTCCTTGGAGACAAACTCAGAGTGTTCTGTGGACGATGGTTCGGCTACAAACTCTCTTTAAATGATATCCGCGAATGTTCTCACTGTGTAAAATCATCTGTTGCTCTTGTATGATCCCAAGAAAATATGGCAAGTATTACTCTACCAAATAATCAACATGGTACATTTGTTGATACAGCGATTATTAGACTCTATGTTATACATTTATTGAAATCTTGGGCAGTTGCTAGATCAGTTATTCTCTGCCTGTCTAAAATATATATATATACATATATATATTTATATTTATATTTATTAGTTTCTCTAAAAAGAAATTGGTCTTGTACCAAATAAACATTTAGACACTTCTTTACAGTCTCGTCCAGTGCCTACGTCATTAAAGCCTACTCAAATCACATGATCACTCGCACGGATTACCTTGTGCTGTGCCCAAGATTGTATTATTTTTTCATTCAGCGAGCCTTGTTCATCATGTACATTAGCCATTGGGACGAATTCCAAAAGGCCTCTGAAGAGCTCTATGCTGCCTACCCTGAAAATGCAAGTCTCTTTAATTTTCTGTTATGGTGCACCATAAAAAAATACATCATCTAAAAAAAGTAACACTCGAAATACGCGCAATCTTGTTCTTTCTTCACAGACACGTTACGTGACTCATTTCCGTCGTACAGATGGTGAACTTATCCTAAAGGTTACCAATGACCAGTCGGTAAGCATCTAGAAAATAGAGAGAAACTGACACAAAGCTAGGCCCGATGATGATAATGATGATGATGATTAACCTTTATTATATTATCTAGGTGATCAAGTACAAGACCAACCAGGCATCGGATTTGAAAAGATTTATTCAGCTTAATATGAACCTTATGATCCAGATGCAGAATAAGCCTAGTGTAGGTAAGCCTTGAATCATTCAACAATTGCTTGTTGTACAAATGCTAAAATACATTATAAACAGAAGAGGTACCGGAACCAGTGGCGGTACCTGCAGCTCCTTCAGGCCCACAGATACCCGCAGTGGCAACAGCAAGTGCGGGAAAGAGAAAGAAGGGAAAAAAGAGAAAGTAGTGGTGGTATAGAATCAAATGTGCAAAACGCATGTGTGTGTATAGGTTACTTTATCACCAAGATTTTTATTGTTATTGATGATGATAAAGTACATATGTTTCCTAGTGTTCTTGAGGTTGGTGTGTATAAAAAAAAAGAGGTTTGGCCATTGTCAAGACTTTATATATATATACAAAAATGGACAGTACATATGTATTACAATACATATTTTGCAATGTGTTTTTATTTTTTTAATTTTTTATTGAATTGGACAGATACTGTCTGCTTACTGCTGGTAAGACCAGACGTTCTTAAGGACTATAAAACACAATTGTGAGCCATCTTTTACCTTGCCAATTCACAATAAAGTACTTACAACCATCCTGGGTGGCAAGGCGGTTCAAGCAGTCATCAGCCTCGGCGTTCTTGCGGACAAAGCCACAGAGAGCGTAGGTAGAGAAGGACTTGGTGGAGCGACCCTCGGCGTTGACCTCAGCAACATTGAGCTGGATGGAGGCGTGGTCCTTGGCAGTGATGAGACGGTTGGTGGCAGAGCTGTGAGAATTAAGATTAGATGGATTGAAACGCGTCCAGATAAAGTGTATAGGCAATCTCGTTGCAAATATTTTTTTATTCTATTATCTATACAACTCACCACTTGCGGGGGACGTAGAGGTCGACGAATTTGCCTTCAGAGTTTTCCATAGTTGATATGCCTCAAGTGTAGTGCGAAAGAGAAGGAGACCCTGTCTGGGCCAAAATGATACAAAATATTTTCTCGGTTACTAAGCCACTGTTTGACCTTGAATCCTTTTTATTCAATGTCCGCCAAATCAGCCATTTTGGGTCAGGACAGAATTCAATCCAATCCCATCCGATCCGTAAAGTAACATGAAAGATGAGATCGTGTACGACCCCAACCACAAGAGAGTTGGAAATTTTGGTTGGTATTCAAGCACAATATTGTGGTATTTATTATTACAATTATTACAATTATTTTTATTATTATTTAAAATTTATTTATTCATTTGTACATCAACAAGAAAGGAAAATAGGAAAGCAGAGTGAGGGTGGGTGATTAGATTTTGAAGTGGATGACAGGCGAGGCCTCTTTTTTGATTTTGTATAGTCTAAAGGTAGCTCTTTTTCATTTACTGGGGGTCTGACACGACGCCAACCTGGGCAGGACGCAGAACACGACCCTTGAGGCTATAACCCTTCTTTTGAACAGAAAATACTGTACCGGCTTCCTTGTCAGCCATGGGAGCCTGGAAGAGAGCCTGGTGTCTGTTGGGGTCGAATGTCTCGCCCTCGGGGTTTTCCTGCTCTACACCATGACGCTTAAGTGTCTTGAGAAGTTCAGTCTCAGTCATGGAAACACCCTTGTAAAGGTTGGAAAGTTGATCCAAAACACGCTCAACATCATGAATAACTTCCTTGTTGGGCTTCTCATTCTTCTCACGCAACTCGAGTGGTACGGCAGACAGTGCCATGCCGAGAATATCGACGGTGTCAAGAAGATCCTTGGCGAACTTTTGGATCGCAAACTCTTTGGAGCTCAGGACCTCTTTGCGACTACGCTCACGGATATTTTCCTGGTCTGCAAGACAGCGCAGGTAGGCATCCTGATGCAAGTTTGACACCCGTCAGTATATATGCAAACACCATGAACCACTTTGTTACCTGCAACTCGGCAATCTTCTTGACCTTTTCAGCCAATTGCTTTGTCAGGTCGTCCTTGGCACCGTCTTCTTCGGTCTTTTCAGCTGCGGCCTTTTCTTCTTCCTTGGGCTTTTCGGTGTTCTCGGTGGCGTAGAGACGACGCATGGCCAAAGGCGAGGCCCGGCCAAGGATGGCAGACTGACGAACAGAGGCTGTGGCAGCCTGGCGGATGGTGGCAAGAGAGAACATTGGGAAAGGAGTAGAAATTCCTCTCGACTGTTTTTTCCGGTTGATGTTGCAAGGTGGGGGCGTGAGTGTGACTTTGGCCTTTGGCATTCCCCCTGGACTCCGCTTGGTACATTGCGTCACGAGCCGAGTGACACTTTTACTTTTGGGCTGGCCATTTTGTCAGGGTTCTGGAGGAACTATAATTGTAAAGGATGAGCTCTTATTAGTCTTTCTTATAATAAATCAACAAGACGCCTTTTCTTGATTGCACTTTTATCGCTATTGCTCTTGCGTCACCAAGTAATTCAGCACAGATATTAATGCACGCACGTGATTCGTCCTCTTTCTTCTTTTTGCTTAGCCAGTTGATCAATATTAAGGAAATTTAGCTTGATTTTTTTTTCTATTGTAAAAAATACAATATAGAGTTTTATATACTGCGCGACTACAAAAAATTAAATAAAATATAAAATAAAAATGGAACAAAATAATAAGTCTAGCGTCTTGCTTTCCTTCACGCTCCAAAACGTCTTGAATTGCCGCATTCGACCTTACATTTAAACGACCATATTACGCGGCAATTTGTCCATCGTCCCACTCAACCACAGGCGGAATCCAATATATAGAGACGTAGCACCATGACATTAACCAGTGAAGAAGTCAACATCATCGTCTACAGATACCTACAAGAGTCTGGTTAGTCGCCTTCATCAAATCTATCCAAGAGAATATATATACCTTGTTCTTTTTTTTCGCGTAGTGAGCCTACAACCCCCACAGGGCTCGCCTCCAACAAACACACATCATTTATATTCATATGTGTATATATAATTTATACTCTTTTTTTTCACTCTTCAAACCATCCTATTTATGCGCTCATCTTTCTGACGTTACCTCATCCTTAGGCTTTCGACATTCATCATTCGCATTCCAGTATGAAAGTCAAGTCCAAAAGTCAGCTTATCGTGATGTCGAGATTCAACAAGGCATGCTCATCAACATAATTCACAAAGGCCTTCAATTTATGGAGATTGAGACACATATGAATGAGGTCAGTGTTACATGCAACAATGTCCCGCCCTGGCTGACCGTCTGTAGGATGGCGAATTGATGGAGTGCAATGCTCCATTTTCACTTTTGAAACAACACCAATGCGACTTAACAGGAAAGGTTTATAATGAGTCTGCAGATGAGGCACATTCTAGTAATGCCTCACCGAGTGGCAAACGACAGCGAAAAGAAGAGAAAAAAGCTCAGAAAGAACGCGAAAAGCGAGCACGCAAAGATTTGGATGAAGTTATGGGAACAGTAGACTCAACAGTAGCATCGACAATAACCACAGGAACAGTACCATTACCCGGTCTGGCTGGACCCGACAATGTCTCGAACCTCAATGGCCACACAATCAAGGAAGAGTCGGATAGTAAGTTGGAAGTGTAAAGCAGACCTCTGCAGGAGACCTCATGACATCGCAAACCATAAACACACGTATTAGCAATTATGGCCGACCCCACCAACCCAGCGCACGACTCACTCACCTCAGACGCAAAGCCGCACTCTGTGATCGACCCAAAAGATGTGGTTGTACTCGAGGGACACGAGAATGAAGTTTTTTCGTGTTCATGGAATCCCGTCGTTCCTAACTTGCTGGCATCAGGGTAAGTTTCTATTTATTTATTTTTTAAAAAATATAGAAAGGGCTTTGTGATGTAGCCTGATGACTAAGCCTAATGTACAGCTCTGGGGACGCAACAGCAAGGCTCTGGCAAGTGCCTGAAGACAAAGGAAAGGTAGCCGAGCCAATTGTGCTCGACCACCTTCCAAACCTCAACAATAGCAAGGACGTGACAACGTTGGACTGGAATGTGAGTATATATGGAGAGGAGGATGCCTTGGACGATTGATTGATTGATTGGTGATAACATTCTGTTTTCCAATAGCCATCGGGTACATTCTTGGCTACGGGCTCATACGATGGACAGGCTCGTATATGGACGCAGACAGGTGAGTTGGCCAGCTCAATTGCACCCAATCTTGTTTGTATTTTATGTTTAAATGTTTTTAACCCTGTCAGGCCAGCTACGACTTGTAATGGCTCAGCACAAGGGCCCAATCTTCTCATTAAAGTGGAACCGTAAAGGAGATCTTGTGTTGAGTGGAAGTGCGGATACAACGACAATTGTGTGGAATCCAGAGACAGGCGACATGAAACAGCAGTTTAACTTGCACACCCGTAAGTCTCGATTGGGCCAGAATCTCGGCAAGCTTATCTCAACCCTGTACTGTAGTAGCTATCTTGGACGTAGATTGGATGGATAACACGACATTTGCATCATGCTCTTCTGACAAGACCATCTATGTGTGTCGGGTTGGCTCAACGACTGCTCTTAGGAAGTGGGTGGGACATGAGGTAAAAAAAAAAAAAAGACACAAGGGTAAAGTGTGTAAAGAGGCTGGATCTTAAGCGGTTTTTGAGCTATTCAGGATGAGGTGAATGCAGTGCGCTGGGACCCAACAGGCCAATATCTGGCTTCCTGCTCGGATGACATGACAACCAAGATATGGTCTCTCTCATCCGACCACCCGATCCAAGTCATCAAAGGCCACCGATTGCAGATTTATACCTTGCAGTGGGCACCATATATTCCCTCAAAGGAAGAGAGTGCGCCACGGATACTAGCCACTGCTAGTTTTGATGCCACTGTTCGTTTGTGGGATGCACTCAGTGGGACCTGTCTTCATGTCCTTAAAAATCACACAGAGGCTGTTTACTCTATTTCCTTTAGTCCAGATGCGCGTCTGTTGGCTACTGGTAGCTTTGACGAGGTCCTGAATGTCTGGTATGCAAAGGACGGTACATTGCAAAAGACGTTCAAAGCCAATGGAGGCATCTTTGAGGTTCATTTCAATAAGAATGGCAACAAATTGGCAGCATGTACATCTAACAAACAGGCAAGGATCTTGGGCATTGATGATTCTCGAATTAACACATATATTTATATATATATTTATATATCTTTTAGGTCGTTATCTTGGATATGAAATCATAATTTATCAAACCCTCAAAAGAAAAAATCCTCGTCTCTCACTCTTCTCTTCCACCCCTTGTGATCCTTCTAACAATGACATATATTGCACACAACAAAAATGAAAAACCTATATCATTTATCAGGCCTATTGTACACTGCCATTTTTTCCTTTTTTTGTTTTTATGAATTGGGAGGGAAAATACACTATTGTTGATTCTTGTCTTTCTTTCTTCTTCTTCTTTTTTTTTTGGCTTGTATTTCAAACCGCAACAACAGTAAGCTCAGCCTGGACAGGACGACATTCTTGAAGGATCTCCTGAGTAGATCTTGTTGGCTTCAATGGACCAAATATCCATGATTCGAGATCTTGTTGAGTCTGTCTGGGCTGAATTCTATAAAGTATAGATGTGAGTTACAAGTCAATCAGGAGAGTGTGTCCACTTACGCCATTGATCCCTTGAATCGATAATCTGTACCTGTGGCGACAAAGAAGCGTGGCTGCCACTCCAACGGTTGTTTTTGACGCTGGGTATTCTCTACGCGCTGGCCATCTTCAATCCATTGCTTCTCATCGCGTGCGAGATCCATATCATTGGCCTTGATGGCTGCAGTTACCTTTGACCAAAGCCTATAGCTGAAATCAACAAGCTGATTGCCAAAATGGTTTTTAGTACCTTCTTGACTCGTTGGGCTCCTGCTCTTCTTCGCTGTCCACTCGTTTGGGAACAGGTCTACTGGCTGTCTGGACATCAAAGAACGAGATTGCCGATGAAGGCTTCTTGGGTTTGTTGATAAATATCTGACTATTCCATTTGCCCGAGAGTTCGTATAAAACTTGGTTGGTTGATTCGCGTCGAATCTTTCCAGAAATCAAATTGGCCTGCCCTGAAAAGACACCCTGAATACAAAAAACATTTCCGGGGTCCATGGGTCAGCTTTGAAAATAGACCAGTCAGACCCTTTTTTTATATATACCTTTGCCTTGAAGTCGATCTCACACACCAGGTCGTTGGCTTCACACCGAATGACAGCACGGTCCCCGAGTTCCATTGACATCTTGCCGACTATTTAGAGGCATAAGCACATTCATCTCTTACTCTACACATGTACTTGCATAAGATTCCACGAGCATAAATATTTGGACTGGTGATGTGGTATTCTTCCGAGAAGCGTGTGAAATGAATACGTGAATAGCCTTGCATTATAGATGCAGCACTGTTGCCCAGGAAGCGTGCCTTTGGGTGGATCTCGCCTTCAATATGGATTCCATTGTCTGGACTGCCAAAATAATAGGCAGAAATCGGTGGGTGATGCGATATCTGCTCGGCCACATAGTATGCTTTCGTTTGGTCCCCAAACTGCCATTGGCAACGGAAGAACTCGCCAAGAACAGGGTTGTAGGGCTTCTTGACCCCCTGTTGCAATACAGTCAGACCAGGAAAAATTTAAAGGGGGAAAATAGTTGCCAAACTTTTTTTTTATATCTTTTACTTGCCTTTGGTTTCACATGCCAGCCTGACATAAAGTATCGTACAATTTCAACAAAACGATCGACTGGATCCATTGTCTTACTTGCTCTGATGGAAGCACAAGATTTCAATAGGTCCAAATGTCAGTGGCTATTGCACAAGAAAACCTTGATCAACTCACTCTAGCAGTATGTCAGGATGGGCCATAAAATCAGTGATTTTCTCAAGCATACTGCGGGGTTCAAGAATAAAGGTAGGCAAGGTTACTCTAGAGAGATCCATGTCCTTTCTCAACTGGCTAATGATGCCCACAATGATATTCTTTGAGTTTTCCTCAAGAACTTCGATATCATTGGAGTCGTCTTCAATAGGCTTGCGAAACATTTGCTTGGGGATATTTTATGAAATAAAGAGAAAGAGAGATAAGGAGACTTGTAAAGACCAAGAGGCCGCTTATAAGGGACTAGGAATGACATATTAAAAGGAGGATATAATGATATGACTGCAAAATATAAGACATATATACTCCTTTTTAGCATGATTGTTTAAAAGGGGAGTCTTGTTCGATCAAAAACAAGTGACAGACGCGTTGTGTGTGGTAGAAGCGGGGGTTGATCTGGACAAGAAAGTGTATCCCTTCCTCCAAGGGCTGATAATTTCACGTGACCGCATCGGGTCCTACACATAGCCCGGGCTCGCGATAGACACTCCTTCCTTCTTTCACATTGACCAGGTACGGCCGTGCCCTGCATCCATCCGTCCACTGATCGCTATTGAATCCATCGCCTAACTTCTTATTCATTCTTGATGGATGCATTATTATTCCTTTAGGCCATCATGGTTGCTTTGAATTTGCCCGCTGACGTATTGGCCAGCGCCGACGGCTCTCCCAAGCTCTTCAACAAGTGGTCCTACGAGGAAATCGAGGTCAAGGATATCTCCCTCCAGGACTACATCTCCGTCCGCCAGCACGTTTACTTGCCCCACACTGCCGGTCGTTTCGCTGCCAAGCGTTTCCGTAAGGCTCAGGTAAGACAAATTTTAAAGGGAGAAAAAAGACAGGATCTAATCGGCATTTATAGTGCCCCATCGTTGAGCGTTTGACCAACTCGCTCATGATGCACGGTCGCAACAACGGCAAGAAGTTGTTGGCTGCCCGCATTGTTCAGCACGCTTTCGAGATTGTTCACTTGTTGACCGACCAGAACCCCATCCAGATCCTTGTTGATGCTATCATCAACACTGGTCCCCGCGAAGACTCTACTCGCATTGGTTCCCAGGGTACTGTCCGTCGTCAGGCCGTCGATGTCTCCCCCCTCCGTCGTGTCAACCAGTCCATCTCCTTGTTGACCACCGGTACCCGTGAGGCTGCCTTCCGCAACGTCAAGACCATTGCCGAATGTCTCGCTGATGAGTTGATCAACGCTGCCAAGGGTTCCTCCAACTCTTATGCCATCAAGAAGAAGGACGAGCTCGAGCGTGTTGCCAAGTCTAACCGTTAAAAAACAGTTTGGGCAAATATGCTTCAGTTCTTCTTCTTTTTGGAGGTACTTTAGAGTTCAATAAAAGAGAAAAAGACTTTTTATACATCATGAAATGAATATGAATTAGAAGTAAAGAAATAGGTGTTATATATATATATATATTTATTTATGAGCGATAGTCTGCATTGATGGATACATATTCGTAACTCAGGTCGCATGTCCAGAACTTGGCGTCACTCTGGCCATTGTTGAGATCAACCTCGATAATCAGATCTTCCATCTTGAGGATCTCTGATGCACGCGCCTCATCTACAACCTCGGGCTCACCCTCTACCATCAGACGAAGAGTCTGGGTGCCATCTGTGGGCACAAAGTTGACGCTGACCTTGCTGGGATCTACCTCTACACCACTGTGGCCCAGACTGGCACAGATACGGCCCCAGTTGGCATCCTGGCCGAACAGAGCTGTCTTGACAAGCATAGATGTGGAGATGTGGGAAGCAGCCTTCTTTGCATTCTCAAACGAATCGGCACCCTAGAATAGTTTTTTTCTTAAGTTTATTATGGTACCCAAAAAAAAGTGCTTACCTTTACGTGGATGGTGACAAACTTGGTTGCACCCTCGCCATCCCTAACGACCAATTGGGCCAGTTCGGCAGCAAAGCTTGTCAATTGATCTCTGAATACCATATAGTCCTCATTCTCCTCTTCGATCCGGACATCACTTGCACCGTTGGCAAGCACCGAGATGGTGTCGTTGGTGCTCATGTCACCGTCAATGCTAATGGCATTGAAGCTGCGGTCGACAGCATAGGTAAGGGCCTTTTGGAGCAGGGCAGGAGTTACATGGGCATCAGTGACAACAAAGCCGAGAAGGGTGGCCATATTGGGGTGGATCATTCCTGCACCCTTGGCAATACCAGCCATCTTGAACGACTTGCCGTCCTTCAAGGTAAACTGACCCGAACGGAGCTTGGGGAAGGTATCAGTAGTCATAAAGGCCTCTGCGGCAAGAGCCCATCCTTCTTCGTGGGTGTTGGACAACACCTTTGCTGCATCGGCAATACCCTTTTCAATCTTTTCGATAGGCAATTGCTGGCCAATCACGCCAGTTGACATGGTAAGCGCGCTCAAGGGCTTGTTGACCAAGGCATCGACGGCAGAACGCATGCGCTTGGCATTGATGATACCCTGTGCACCTGTCACTGCATTTGCACAGCCAGAGTTGGTGATGACACCATAGATACCAGAAGGGTTTTCTTCCAAGGTAGCCTTGCTGACAAGAACAGGGGCAGCCTTGAATGCATTGGTCGTAAATACGGCAGCACCAGAGCATGGGCGGTCGGAAAGCACCAGGGCGAGATCTTTGTTCTTGTTCTTCTTTACACCACAATAGATACCAGTGGCCTTGAAACCATCGGGATACACACCCTTTGTTGCGATAAACGACTGCTTACGGGGCGACAGGTGCTCATATCCAGAGATCCATCGACGCTGTACAGCAGCAGAAAGGCTGGTGGGGAGGCGGATACGACTGGCTTGGAACATTGGTTGAGAAAGCGAAAAAGAAAGTCTTCTTGCCTGGTCTTTTAAATTTTGTTAATAGTATACGTGAGTCATTTTGTGACTTGTTACTCCATGTCTGAATTATTTGTATAAAAAAAAAGGGTATCCATGGTGATTTCCGTCAATGAGCTCTATTGAGGCCTTTATTAAACATATTAGCTTTCAAATCAAGGCCAATGTACAATATAAAAAAAAGGTTAATATATACCGCTTGCAATAATTGCCTCGTCAAAATAAGGAAGAAGAAGAAGAAGGAAAAAAAATGGCTCAAAAGAATGGCAAATGATTATTATAAACAACTGCAAAAGTATGAAAAAAAAAGAAAAAGAAAAAAAAAGTATCGCTGAATATATCTGAAATGGCTTTTAGGCCAACGGGTCATCGTTCTGATCCTGAACACCATACACAATTGGTGTATTGACCTCTTCTTCCTTGCGTTTAAAGAGAGCAGACCAATACTTGGTATTGTGTGTATCGGGAAACAAGACTCCTCCACCATCCACCAAGTCATGGTCCTTCATGGGATCAAACAGATCGTTCAAGAACCGGTCCTTTTCTGTGTTAAAGTAGTCCCAAATGCACTGTGTCTTTTGTTGAACTAGATGGGATGAGCGCTCTGCTTCACAATTAAACAAGAAGTTGCCAAATTGACACGAATAGAGGTGGTAATGTAACTCTATCAACATGGCCTCATTGAATTCAAACCGGGTGGGGAACTGCTGCATAAGTTGGTAGAGACAGTCGAGGAACTGGTGGAAGACTGGACTGGTCTCTCGCTGGTAGTAATTGGACTTGTAAAACTTGTTCTGCATGTCCTTGATTGTATTTGTGGCCGCATTTCCTCCAGTGTGAGCCAGATTCACAAAGCATTTCTCGTTTGAAAGATGGCCTGAACGATCAGCAAATTTGTGTCCAAACGATACCCATTCCTTCTCCACCAGCACCTGGAATCCCTCAAAGGTACGGTAGAATGGATCGAGACAGATCTCACTAATGGCCACCAACTGGGCTGTTCGATCCCACCCATCCGAACAATGCACAAGGACATGGGAGTTGTAGACATGGACACTCTTGACAATAGACAGGGTGCCGTCTAGGACCGTACTGATGTGCTTGAGCCAGTTTGATCTCTGGAGGCCAACTCGGTTGACCTGGCCACCATTATCAATTCCCTGCATGGCTAGAGGGGTATAAACATAAGATGGCTTTCCAAGATCAAGATACCATGCTATCCAACTCACCATCCACCATCTTTGTCAGACTGTCTCTCATGACATGGATGTTCTCAATTGCAACATAGATCTTTTTGCAGTTGCGATAATTCTCCATATTCTCTGTTCCTGCTCCTCTTGCCACATTCCCCATTGCATTTGCCATTGGGCGTGCATCTACAATCATATTGACAGCAGTGGAGCCATAGAGGGTCTGGCCACTAGGCACCACAGGCACATTTGATGCAAAAATTGCCTCTATCAGCTTCTCATCCTGGATAGACCGAGCCTGTTTGAATCCAACCATCGGCTGGCTGCTTCGAGTGATGGTTGCCTATCATATAGCAATGGGTCCCAACTTATATTATCAGCCAGAATAGATGTAATCATTTTCCCATATTTCTCTTTCTCTTTCATTTCCATCTTCTTACCATATTGCTCCAATGCAGATATGATAATACCGGAATTCTGGCCTTGCTTCGATATTTGGCTGCATAGTTGAGGGTGGCATCGGTGATCTTTGTTGGGACGACCAAGAAGCGTGGATATGTCGGAGAATACTATGGGATAGCTTGGTTAGCAACCCAAAGCAAAACGTATTAGATGCCATTACCTTGTAGTCTCTGTTGAGGGTAGAAATACGCCAGTTTCCTGTCCTTTCTCCAACCCCCATACGAGAATACTCTCTTGCTGTGTCATACACATTCCACCCCAGGGTCGATGTGTAGGCTGTAATGGGTCTGAATCTAAAGGCAAGAAGCTTCTCAGTCGAATCTACAGATTGATTGCAACAATATATATATACATATACATATATATATATATTATTAGTATTAGTATTAGTAAAAAGAAAAAATGAGCCAAAAGCCATGTTGCAATTTTCACTTTACCAACGCATGTGTATTTCTGTATATAGTCATAGACATATTGTGCCTCTCCATCCTTGAGCATCGCTAGAGTTACGATTACAAAATCACGGCACCTGATATGAAGTGGGTATCTTCCTGTTTGGAGAGAAGGCGGCCTCCGTTCGACAGTATGGATCATTGGATAAGGAATCTGTGAGAGGACAGCCGAGACTTAATATAAAAACCTCATCAAAAAGGCACCAGAAATGAATGAATGTCCTGTCTAGTCTCCTAGTCTCCTACCCACCACCCCACCACCCCCTCCTTCTTTCTTACCCACAGCTCCTCATTGTCGTTAAATCTGTATATAAGGCATTGCAAGTTCAAATGAACTGTTCCTGTAAAGACCTGGTTTCCTCTTTCCAACTGTACATCTTCCACCTAAAAGAGGTGTTTATGAGGAAATGGCTGGTGAACAGTGTTGTTCACAATCGAACCTTGGCAGCTAGCAATTCATCGGTATTCATCTTGTTTAATTATAAGTGTGGAGGGTACTACGTGACAGTATGGCCAATGGTACTCTAGTTTATATCCGGGGCTAGACAAAAATATTGATGGATTCCGAAACCTGCACAAGATACTCGTCAACGAGACACCAAGAATCACAACGAGACTGTTCGTTCTGTTCCAACTTGGCACTTTTACACCGAGACTTGCAAACACGGATAGGTCACGTGTAATTAAATAGAAGTTGAAGCTATCCATTTGACCCCAATGGCTTTTTTACAGCGCACAAAGAACACCTTATAGATCCCTTTCTAAAGGACAATAGAAAGCTGGTTCTTTTCACCCAGAAAATAAACATATTAAAGAAAAAATTAAATAAATTCAATATTAGTATTTAATGGCTCATTTGGCAAGCACTTGTTAAACCATCAAACAGTATCATTGTTATTGCTTGGCTTATTCTAGAGAGTAAATTGCAAGGGCACCTGCTCCTGCCTTTCCAACGCCTGCCGCAGCCAAACCAGCACCTCCTACATCAAAAGATTCGATCCAGTTTAGTTTGATAAATTCATTATCCAATTGAAAGGTTTGGCTAAGCCGAGGAGGCTCTCCTTCGGATCCTAACCACTCCCAGACAGCTAGTGAGCCATTAGAAGATCCAGAGATGAGCTTTGTTTGAGAAGCAAAGGTTCTATGTACAGTTTTTTTTAGTTGTCATTTGTATACCAAGATCCACTTACAGGCCATTGACCATTGAATTATGGCCATTTTCTAATCTGGCCATGTTTGGCTCATCGTGTTTGGACCGTTTCTTTGTTTCATATGAAACAATCTGGACAGTCGAGTCTCCCAGACCAGCTGCTATCTTTTGGCCATCTTTGGACACTGCCAGAGAATAGACAAATGGAGGATTGAACATCTGAGCAGCAGTAGGCTCCTTGGGGTCTATATAGTCAGGCTGTCAATGATCTGTCGAGAATGAAATGTGCTTGCCAGTTATACGAACTCATATCAAACGATTCTGTAATCATGCCACGCGAAAAGTCCCATTGAAACACCTTGCTATCCAAACCTCCGGACCACACTACTCGTTTTTTTAGTTGATCAGTTGGATCTTGGAGTTCTTACCTTGCCATGGCTTTTTAGGCCTAAACTTGACGGCCATTGCAATCTAAACATTACAGCCATTAAACAATGTCTGCAGATTCAATGAACCTACCGAATTATGCTTCTTTGAAAACGACTTGTGGATCTTGTGGGACGAGAGGTCGACTGTACCAAAGAATTAATTAAATGTTACTGCTATTTAAACACCATCTCTTTTTACTTGCCTACATTAATATGTCCATTGTCATCTGCTGTTGCCAGAAAAGTGTTTTTTTCATTGACATCAATCTGTAGTCAGGCACAAAAGACAGGCTTTTTTAGACCCAAGCAAGCAATAGAACAGAAAGAAACAATCGTGCACTTACTGCATTGATTTCGTCTGTACTGAATTCATATTCACGAGCGGCCTCTGTCAGAATCATGCCTGTGTTTCTCAGATCAAAGGTAAAGACCTTTGTTCCCGAAGAAAGATAGATATTCGGACTACTTGGCTGTGGTGCAAAAGCAACACTGGACACCTAGAATAACGGAAACATTAAATTATGTTTATTTATTTATTTCTTTATTTTTGATTTGGAAAATTGAAAACAATTTAATATTCAAACCTACTGGATCATTTAGATTCTGGATTCCTTTTACAGCACGCGATGACCGAAGATCCCAAATTCGACAAGTATTGTCCTCTACATTTATCCCAATGAGTATGATTGCAATAACAATAAAGGCTGTTAATGACATGCCTGAACCAGAAGCCAACAAATTCTCTCCCAAGAAGGATTGTTTTGCATACTTTAGACAAATCACAGGTGCTTTATGACCATTGAGTCTGGCAATTGGTGTCAATGGTCTTGGACTCATTTGTCAAACACGCACACACACAAAAAAAATAGTTTATAAATTAAAAAAGAAATCACAAGAACCAAGCAAATTGTTCGGGAAACCAATTGAAGGAATCTGTTTTTGATTTTAAAGACTTTGTTCTTGAAAACATTAGATTCTTAATGACATTAGATTCTTTGGTATTTCAAGCTCTCTCTCTCTCTTTTGATTTCTCAAAGTAATGTGGCCCCTTGAGAATATAATAATCTTACCATCGTACTGCTCTTGTCCAAAACCAAAACCAAAAATTAATAATTGATCATTAAACTTACAAGATTAGTCTCCTTTGATTTAAATACTAAATAGTAAAATATTTAGGAGTGATAAAACAAACCTTTAATTATTATTTTTTGATGGCTGGAAACCCCTCGCCCAAGTTGGCCTTGTATTGGCCTCTGTGCAGTTTATTCTCTGGACCTTTTTTCACCATATGCATATTCCATACAGTAAGAGTTGGAAATAGTCCAAACCAAGTAGCTATCATAACTACAAGATATCCAGTAGAGTATTTACCTGAATTGATCAAACTATATACACATTAGTACCTTTATAAATTCTTGGCAGATATTTCAACTCACAGTAACTAAAAAAAAAACATGCAAAGATAAAGTATTATTGCCCACGACATTGACTATAAGCACAACTGAAAATTTGGCGCCTTTTGGAAAGCAAGGGAGATGCAGGACATGTCCCCAACAAGTTGTATAGGAAACAATGGTAATTATTACTCCAAATTAAAAATAAAGATGTGTATCCAAAAGACGCTTTGGAGGGTGCTCACCCAGGGATACCCCACTGATATTTATTTACCACAATGTTCAAAGGCATTTTTTTAAATAGAAAAAGAGATACTTAATCAGACTCTAGTTTTTGGCATAACCTAAAAGGCCAAAGACTGTTTCTTCAATGCTCCAATAATTTTTGTGATTGATAGCTTCCAAGTATTTGGAAATATTGGAACACTTTATATGTCTGCTGCAGTCTGGTAGAATCTGGCAGATTTCTCCATAAGAACAGCAAAACAAAAAGGAGAAGGTCCGGTAGGGTTGCAGGGATCAAGAGGAGAAAAGGAGCAGTAGACCCAATGTTTGCTGGGTCTATGAGAAACAATGTTGAAAGTGACAAGTTTGGCGTTGATCAGTGCACTGGTAACCATGGGATCTCATGGGCCATTTAATACCAATTTATAGTTTGTTTTGTGCACTTTATAATTTTCTGTACAATAGTGTACAAATACAAATAATTACATTGGAAATTGGATAAAAACAAACATGGTTGAAGTCTATGAGAACAAATGGTAAGTGTTAGGCCCCCTGGACTGATTTTTAAGAATGATATTTACTAATAAAACATAATCTCAATGTTTGTAACTGAGACCAGTGAGTGTACACGGCCATTAAGCCTAATGATTCTAATTTTCATAAAAATGATATTAATGATAGTTTATTAATTTTGGATCAATTGAAAAAGCGTAATGGCGCTTGTTAAACTTAAACCTCGTTACTCTGACATTAAAAATTTGCGATTGATTTTTGCGTTTGCAATCATTAAACTTTAAATATCCAACACACTCGACTGTAATGATTGTGTATAAGAACTAGAGATATTGCCCAACAAGCAATCCAAAGACACCTCCATTCGCGTGAATAATATAAAAAATATTTCAAAGGTACTTGGACCTTTAAATAATGTGGTTTCTTTATATCAGTGGAATATTGGGAAAACTCTGAGATAACTAGGGCAGAATGTTGGTTTTTTCTTCTTTTTCTTGCCACCCATATACTTGTAGCTTTTATTATTCCTACACATTCTTCACTTTGTATCCAAAGTAATAATTGATATATACATATATTCGTTTATAAGAATAACAACAAGAATAAAATGTTGGTTGGGAATTTGCGTTAAAGACAATGGAAGATCTTGTCTGTAGTTTGAGAGTGGCGGAAAGGGATTATCAAGGACTTGTTAAATCCTCTCGAGAGATTGCCCGAGGCTCAAAATATAGCGCTAGAGTGTACTAGGATTGCTGAATAGGTATCTCTCAAATCTCTGATATAGCTACAAGATTTAAAGAAAAATCGAATAAACAATTTTCATGGCACGAGTTTTGGACAGCTTGTTTAGCGATAAGGACGTAAAACAGCTGTTTATGATATTTAACATTTCCTAATAAACATGCCAGCCTAAAGATCTTTGTAATGTCTATATATCTGGCATGCGCACACTTTATTATTACATTACTAAGAGATAATCACAAAAGAACTTTATACAAACCAACATAATATTATTTCCATCAAATAGTACCCCCAGTATCCATTTTTTTCAACTTGATAAAGTCCAATCTTGATAGCAGAGCATTTAATTAGGTGTATTATAACAACCAATAGGTAAACCGCCTAGAAGAAGGCATTTGTATAAATAAGCTAAAAGACTGTTTTATGAAAAAGAAATATTTTTACGTAAATTGGGCAGGATATACATGAAAATTCTATTCTCCGTTTTACCGTAATCTGACATTTAAAAAAATAGACAAATACTCAATTATTTAAAGTCCGCAATCATTTATACGAAAAATGTATAATGAGGCAATGTTGAATATTATTGTTTAATAAACACAGGATAAGTATTAGCTATATAAAGAATTCAATAATCGATAAACAGGCGATGTTGGGTACAGAGGCAGGTTCCAGCTGAAAAAACCATTATTTATTAGTAATATATTTGCCTTGATATTTAGCTTTTGTGTTTATTAGATCAAATTGATATGGTTTTGTTAAGAAACTTGATTTTAGTAAAAAAAAAAAGAGTGTATGGGTCTTGTTCCAATCATGCCACATTTAATAATATATGCCACCTATAAGATTTTCGAGTGTTTCTTGTGGAATATCAAGCACATTTACTCAATTATTTTCTGTAGTACTGCACCATTCAGAATCTTGTTTTTTTTTATCATTATTAAAACAAGGTGGTTAGTCGGCTTTAAATCCGGACCTTGCACAGGGTAACTTACCCAAGCTGACATTATTCTCATGTATGCACTCCTTGTAAAGGTTGCCTAAATGTTACCTGTCATTATACTGAAATACATGGTACATTCTAGTGTTTATAGAGAATATTTCTATTTTGGCAAAATGTAAAGACACCGAGAATACTTGGTTGATGACTAGTGTCACAACTCATTGAACTCCTGGGATGTTGTTGGAACCAAGCCTTTTGGGATTCGAAATCTGTTCTTGATCCTAACCAGGCTTACGGGGTGCCTTTGTATGGTGCAGAGTGTTGGAAGAATGAAAGGCTGAAAGGTTGAAAAGCTGAAAAGCTTGTTACTGTCCTACTGGATTCTACCCACAGACAGAAATAAAGAATTAGATCGGTTGGAATGCGATTGAGAAATACCCTGAACATAAGAAATTGTTTACAAGATTTCTTATTGAATCTTAATCGAACAATGAAATATAAACACATATATACTCTCTGTTTTCATTTTTCTTGATCGTGTACCTTTTCGCCCCTGCATTATATAAGAAAGCTTGGTTTTTGTGTCTATGAGTGGCTTGAACCTTGATTTATTTGTTGATCTCCATCTTCCACAATGATATTAAGAAAGTAGCCGAAATATTTAGCGGGGAAATTTATTGTTTCCTCTGGGACATTGGAATATATTACCGAGGTTTGATTCTAATCAACCGACACTGTTAAATTTTGATTCTATTTGGATCCTTAAAAATCTCAAGAGGCTTCTTCTATTGTACCATATAGAGATGGAAGGAGGATAAATGGGAGGGGAGGGGTAATAAAGTCATCGTATTTTATCAGCGGGATTAATACCGGGGGGGCATGCCATTAGAGTAAATTTGAAAAAAAAGAGGAAAAAAGGAGGGTGATGTATAGTGTAAAGAAGATGAACCCTCAAAAGTTTAGATGCTCTGAGAGTGAATAAAAGTACTGTTCGCCACAAGATGGGAAAAGCAAAAGCTGTATAAATGTTTGGGTGCCTTGTTGGGGGGATTTTTCATTTTTTTGTCTGTGTATGTGGGTTGTATGGGATTTGTTGTTTCTCCTGGTCTAATTGCACAAACCGCACGTCAGTTTGGACAAGAGGCCTTGTTTACGACGAGGCTCCAGATTGTCCTGGTTGACGGGCTGGGCTATTGCTGGTGCTTCTTGGGCAGATGCCATGGGGGTGCCTTGGGTGCCGTTCAATTGGCGCTTGTTGTTCTCAATTACCTTTTTGGCGGGTGTGGGAAGACCCTGGCGACTGGCTTGGCGTTTAGATAAGGTCTAAATAAGAAACACGATAAAAACAGATTCTTTTTTTATCAGATCCACAGATATAAACAAATACATAATGTGTATAATTACCTCCCAGCCCTTGCCATTGTTGAGTGTCATCCAATCGTACACACCGTCTTCGACCTCGCCGGCATTCTTGATGACCTTTGAGAACAATTCACGCAAGAACTCATAGTCAGGAGTCTCGTCGAAACCAAGCTTGCGAACGTACTGGAGATAGATTCCAAACTCCTCTAGAGAACAATCATTTTGTGAGTAATTTATCTCTAGTGAATTTATTGTCTGTCCTACCTGGATATCCTTCACAGAGATCTTTGATCACCGTGCTCTGTTTCTTTTCGCCAATCTTTTCGTATTTCTGCTTGTTGGTAGCAGCTCTTAAGCCCTGCCAGGGTAATGAACCACGCAAGAAGTACATAAACACATGGCCGAGTGCCTCGAGATCATCACGACGTGATTGCTCTACGGGATTGGTTCAGTTCAAAAAAACTTCAGATAATAAAACTTCCGAAGAAGCATTCATTACCTCTTCCCAAATGGGTGTTGATGCTCATGTAACGCGCAGTTCCAGACAGACTCTTGCGCTCACGATAGGGAATATGTTGTTTGGTTCTAGGATCTCTGTAGAGCTTGGCCATGCCAAAGTCAACAATAAAAACTTCATTGGCCGAATCAGTGCCAGGTTTTCCGATCAAAAAATTGTCAGGCTTGATATCGCGATAAATTAGGTTCTTTTCGTGAATGGATTCGACACGGTTCAACTGTATTTGCGATTAAATGAATAAATGGTCCAATTCGTTTCCTAGATCAATTAAAAAAAAACAACAACAACAACAAATAACTTGCCATCTGCTGGGCGAGCATGGCAACAGTCTTTGGGGTGAATTTGCGGCCACAGACATCAAACATATCTTCCAGACTGGGGCCAAGCAAATCAATGACAAGAATGTTATGAAGGCCTTCCTGGCCAAAGTAATAGGCAGTTGGTATGCCAGCTAAGATTGGAGTTTGCGATTAGGTTGTGTCTGTGCTAATTTCAGATAGATAGGCTTGTTGCTTACGAGTGCCGGCCATGATCTTGTAGGTGCGATACTCATCGCGTAGCTGAGGGGCATCGCTCTTTCTAGGTTCAAATTTGATGGCCACCTGCTGGTTGTTTAAAAGGTTTGTGCCTATGTTGCAAAGTAGGATAGGATGAGCAAGATGATTTTTATTGGATGATGGCGTCATTATTTACCTTCATAAATAATTCCAAAGCTGCCTTCACCAATCTTTCGGCCGACTCGGTAATGAACGCCGACGACATTGTGGGAGGAAGATGGATTCGATGCTGGTGCTGATGGTTGAGTATTTCCGGCCATTGGAGATGGATGGAGACTATAAGATTCCAGACGGAGATGGATGAGCAAGTTGTTATATTATTATTATAATAATAATTATGAAATATATAAAATAAAATATAAAAAAAAGAAAAAAAAAAAGAAAAAAAAAACTGGGAGCAAATAAAATGCTAGGGTTGGGCTATTGGAGTGTGAAAATGAACCAAGGTTGCAGATGGTTTTGCTTGTTATTTTTTGTATATATAATTATATAATTTATATAAATAGATATGTATTACACTTGATCATACAAAAAGGGGGGGCTCTCTTGTTCTTCAAAGGAGAGTGTGGTTAAATTGGTCTTGTACGCACCTTTCTGGACTCTTTTTTGTTTGTTATGAAGGAAGGGAATGGGATAGGAAGAATAAAGGTAAAGGATTGTAAAGAGGGAAAGAAAAGCAAATTGATGTTCAGATATATAAATTCAACGGCCAGCAGAAGCCATGGAATCGAAAAGAGAGAATAATTCACGGGTGTACCCTGGATCCCGACCCTTTAACCTCCCCTTTCCCGCTCCCTCCTTTCTTTCTCTTTCTCTCTCTCTGTTTCCGTATCATGTCTTTCTTTCTCTCTTTCTTTTTTATGTCGTCCAAATACACTTTATCAAAGAGAGAGAGAGAGAGAGAGAGAGAGAGAGAGAGAGAGCGATTGTTAAATTAGATCATTGCACACTTGTGCTCAGGTCTAGAGCCACAATTGTCTCTCTTTATATGCATAAAAACACATTCTACTTGAAATAAATATACTATCAAACACCAAGTTGCAAACTAACGCATGGTCTCACCAAGAAGTCCCTCTTTTGTTATCTGTGACCATGCAAATCCTTACCATTTACGGAGTTGATCTCTTCACTGCTCAGTGTCATATCGTGCACAATTCCCAGTACAGAAGCCCTTACACATGTATTTTGACCATTTATTCAACGCTTTGTATATCTGAACCAATATTGCACCAATAATACGATGTATACCATAATTTAGCACTCTAGCAGTAAAGACATGTCACGTGCTTCATAGCCAATGTCATAAGAAATCATGACGTACCAAGTAGATAGATAGATAGAGAGAGAGATCCAGTATGTTTTATAAAGACTGAATGTTGGGTTTAGCAGAAAAACTCTAAATAACAATCAGTCTTATGTCTACCTTTTGCTTTTTGACAAATTGGTTTTCCAAGATGGCCGTGTATTCTCAACAACTCAATTCCTCATACTATCATTATTGATCATTGATATTCCTGATCCCGCTCTGTTTCTTTTTCAAATCCCCACAGACGATATTCAATTGGATTTAGGCCTCGGATTTAAGCTGTCAAAGACCCAAAAGCCCTCTCATGGCCGGCTTTCTACTATTCTAAATAATAATAATAATAATAATAATATTAGTAAATATATATATATCACTCGACGCAAATGGCAATAACCCACGGTGGCATGGCCGCATAGGCCACAAGAGCTATATGCACATTGGAATCATGATATCCTCCCATTGGACATACCCTTGTATGTATTGAATTTCAAGACACATGTCCAATTGCTGTTGGAAGATTTATATATATAAAACGGTTCTCAGGTCACCGAAAGAGCGATATTAGGCTTCACACCATACCAGGATCCTAATCCACGTTCTTTATTTCTGGCCCATGCCCCAGAATATATGTTTCCTAGCTATTCGAAATGAAAATTTGGTAATGTTACATTTATGTCCTTTTTTTAATGATAAATTTCGTGTTAAATCACAAATGTCAAATACTTCTTGCCGTGCTTTGTTAAAATAAAAATTGATAAAAATGATAATACATAGAATGTTTGGATGAGCTTCAAGAGTCTAGAATATATCTTTTTATTAATCATAAAAGGAAAATAGTAAAGAAATAATACATTCGTATAGACATGAAAACATAATGAATCACCAGATTGTCTGTCATGATTTATAAAACTGTAGTATTGAGTTTTATTGAGCTAGTGGTTTATTTATTTTTAAGAAATATTGTAGAATATGTAATAAGTGCAATTTAAATGAGATTAAAGACAATCTATTACAAAAGAGATCTATCAAGTCTATTCATATTTAGAGAGATATCAGTGGATCAACGTTGGAATTTATATTCTCATCAAATCAATTGCAATATTCCATAGTGAATCTATATAATTATTAGCAATGATAAAAATTTAAATGGAAATAATATTATGGTAGTGGCTAATTGACCCATCGATGTCCTATAGATCCAAACAAACCATGATGGACAAGTGTTTAACATAAGAATATGAAGAAAAAAAACAGGTAGTAATTGTAAACATAATCAATAAACATATGTAATGAGGTGTGCATGCTTAACATACCAGTGCTCATGTAAAAAAAAAAAAAACATTTAATGTTAAGACATGGAGATCAAGAGTTGCTTTTCAACAATTGCTTCAGAGACAAATCGTTTGCCCGAGTTTCTTTCTCGAAACTTTTGTTATTTGGCATTATGAGTCTGTACTTTGGATATATTTATTCTTGGGCCTTTATTACTCGACTGTTTTTTATATAGATGAATTCCAACATAGACAGCATATTAGCCTCGAAATAAATTTACTAGAGAATAACCTCTTTTTCATTCTTATAGCCAAAAAGTTTTTTTTTTAGAATCTGCATTGAATTGGTAGCAAGAATACAGATAATAATAATAATAAAAAGAAAAGAAACATCAAGTGCGTACCGATCATGCGCCGAGGCTCATCTTTACATGTTATGAAATTGAGCAACCATAAAGCCACTTGGCTTTCTTTCTTTTTTTTAGATTGTAAAAAACAACAAAATACGTTGCTACATAGCCTAGTATTTTGACAATACAGATTCTAAAGATAGTCCAACACATGAAAAAAAAACCCCACTCAAGTCCCTCAAATTAAATAATTGGATGTTATAGATGCCGAGCAGTTTAACCTGGGTCTTTATAAATGATCCCACGTACAAGTTTATATAAAAATGTATAGCTTTGATAATACATATGGTCGTATTATTTGATTGCACTAACTAAATCTATAATTGACTACCGGTATATACCCATTGAGCATCTCTAACACTACTATCCTCTGATTTGTTGGATTGGACTGCCCGTCCATCCTTTTCTAGTTTAGTCAAATGAAGGATCATTGAATACTCCATCATAGTGTCTCCAGGAGTACCATATAGCTTTTGTATCAGGTCTCCAACAGACCATGTCTGCTTCTTAGGATCTGAGCGCATGATACGTACAATCTGCTCTTCGCGTTGTTTACGAATGTCAATATACTCCTTTATCTTTGCTGGTCCATCTTCAATTGCAATTCCATGGCCAGGATAGAGTCTCTTTGGTACAAATGACTCCATCTTTTTCAGACTGTCCATATACTCTGATAGGTCCGAGAATATCACATTTCCATGGCCAAGTACACAATCGGCCGTGAACATGCTCTGTTCTTCCTCAAACCAAAACGCACAATGGTCGGTGGCATGGCCTGGAGTGTGGAGAACCCGGAGTGTGGTGTCTTGGTCAACATTTATTATCTGATTGTCCTCGAGAGGAGTAAGAGTGACCAGTGACCAAGGAAATGAACCCATGAAGTTGGTTTCGTCTTTACCAGCAGGCGGGAGTGGGAATTTGTGGACCTTTGGTTTGGGAAGTGGGGAAGTCATGATCTGCTCAACTCCGCCCCAGTGATCTGAATGGCAGTGCGATAGGTAGACGTCTGAGATGAAGCAGTCCTCGGAGATTGCTTTGAGCGATTGGATCAAGAGGGGCAAATAATCAGGTTTCCCCACCCCACAATCGATCAGTACTTTGCGTCTGCCTCGGCCAACAAGGTAGGTATTTGTGCCTGCAGAATATTTTCAGCCACACAGGACTGTTGAAGGGTGTGTGTATATGTTTTTTTTTTGACTGCTACTACTTGTAATTATCATCAATAGTACCTTGCAGAGTCCATCTACCGGGGTTCAATCCCATTACTCTCCATACGCTATCTGAAAGGCGGGCAAACTCGGGCAGGGGAGGAAGACGAGACATGAAGGAAGAAGGAACGAACAGTAAAATGAAAATGTTCAAGCTTTATATGGGCGTGGGACAAAATACGAAGCCAAACACCACTCTTGGGCATTGTTGCTTACGTTAAAAATATCCCTAAACCTGTCTTGTTCTAATCTTTCCCCGCATTCCTTTTATATATATATAGTGTATTAATTGATAGCCCTTGTAAATATTAATGATATTACTGTTTTATATATATATATATTAAGAAACAAGAGAATGAGGATCAGGAACTGTACTTAGATGGGAGGGGATTGTAAGATGAAGATGACCGAGGGTTTGGATTTGAATTAAGCTGTCTTTTCTGCACTTGGCTCCATGGAAGACACAGGCAGCCCCTTTCTCTTCTTGAGAATGTTGCTGATAAAGAACTCGCCAGCCTTGTAGCTTGATCGCACAAGAGGTCCACTAGCAACATACTTGAATCCCATAGCCATGCCCTGAGTCTCCCAGTGCTTGAATTTCTCGGGTGTCACGTATTCATGGACCTTCATGTGTCGCTTGGTGGGTCGCATATACTGGCCCAGGGTAACACAGTCTACGTCTGCCTTTCTCAACTCTTTAAGGGTCTCTAAAACTTCCTCGTCTGTCTCACCACAGCCAAGCATAATAGAAGTCTTTGTGATCATATCTGGTTTGACAGTCTTTACATGCTTCAACACACTCAATGACTGACGGAAGCCTGCCCGACGATCACGCACATATGGTGTCAAGGCCTCGACGGTCTCAATGTTGTGAGCATACACATCAAGACCAGACAATGCCACAGTCTTTACACAATCAAGAGATCCACCAAAGTCACCGGTCAAGCACTCGACAAGAATATGAGGAGCCCTTTGAGCATTCGAATGAGAATCTGTTCTTGTGCCAAATTCAACTTACTTTAGCTTAATCTTGGAAATTGTCTCTGCGAAATGGTTTGATCCACCATCAGCCAAATCATCACGATCGACACTTGTCAGGACTACATAATCAAGACCCCATCTCTTGATGGCCTCGGCAGTATGTTCAGGCTCATGGGTATCCAGGGGCTTGGGAGCACGGTTGGTCTTGACTGAGCAGAAACGGCACCCACGAGTACATTCATCGCCCATCAACATAATTGTCGCAGTGGCAGTCTGATGTTCTCCACCTATCCCAAATACACTTCTTTAGAAATATTCCCCAAAAATTAAAAGAGATGAATTTACCTCCCCAGCAGTCACCAATGTTGGGGCATCTGGCCTCTTCACAGACTGTGTGAAGCTTAAGACCACGGAGATCCTTTTTGATCTTTCCAAAGTTTTGACCGGCAGGGATGTCTGTCTTGAGCCAGGAAGGAAGACGGGGCTGTTTACTGGAAGAAGAAAAAAGTTAGGCCCGTGGTATTCCCATTCACCCATTATATCCCGAAAATACCGCCTTATATATATATATATATTATATACATATTACTTACAGCTTGGTTGTCTTTACTTTGGTTCCAACAACTGTCTCTCTGAGCTCCAATGCCTCTTCAGCAGTAAGTTTTTGATTCAGACCGGGGTTGATGAATTCATCGAGCGAAGCAGCAGCTTCTTCTGCGGCCAATCTTGATTTCAGCTGTGACAGTCTTGAGCCAGAACTGGCAGAGTCATTAACAGTAGAAGCGTGGTTGCGCACCTGGTTCTGTAAGGGCAGAAAAATATGAGAAATTGGTTATCTAGACCGCCTTCTTGTTTTCTAGCGTTTATTTTTTTTCGCACGGTTCATATATCTTTAAACCTTCCGAGATATAGAGATTGCCAGCTGAATGTCCTGATGCTTACCATCACACCACCAGAGACTCTAATGGGCAGGGTCACAAAAGAGGGCTTTGTAGAGAGTGCAAGTGTACGGGCAAACATTGTCTTTGTTTCTCTCGGGTTAAACAGGGAAGAATAAGACAAGAAGGAATAAACATCAACCAACATATA
Source organism: Phycomyces nitens (assembly GCA_022702545.1). Classification (NCBI taxonomy): domain Eukaryota; kingdom Fungi; phylum Mucoromycota; class Mucoromycetes; order Mucorales; family Phycomycetaceae; genus Phycomyces; species Phycomyces nitens. Next base: position 3,686,938 of record JAHRBC010000001.1, read on the forward strand.
TATGATAATGAACCTATTGATGAAGGATCTTGTGACTGTCGCTCCACTCTGCCCAAAAAAAGATGTCCTTTTTTTTAGATAGAAAAAAAAAAGAGGTGAGGAACGCGCAGCTATCTCAAGTGTCACTCCAAGCCCAGACATAATTATATAATGTCCAACAAACTGTTTGAGCAATTATATGAAAACTCCAAGCTTCTTGTCAAACCATCATCAGACACTATTCTTCCACTGATTGAGCGTGGATTATCACAGATTCACATTGAAACAGAGCAGATTACAGATCGAGTAACGGCTGGCAATAAAGATCCCAAGGTCGCATCAGAAGCGTATGTCTACAATAGACAATAATCGGGTTGATTAATATGTCCATAGACATTACTTTCTAGCCCACCATGGAATCAATAGCCAAAAGGCAACCCAGACAATCGATACTCTTGACACATCAAAGGCATTTGAGCCCGAAGTCAATTACAACGATACCAATGTCGAGGTTGGTCTAATAATATTCAGTCTATATAAATCTAGGCCATGTTGATATCAGCATGGCTGGATTCTAGGCACCTTTTTACTGACCTGCAGAGAATGCATAGAACTTTTTGAAGCAAGAACAAGAAAAGATACACAAACGTGTTTTGGAAGAGCTTGGAAGTGTAAGCCAGTCGATTAATGTATCCAAATAGAAAGAATTGGACATCTTTTTTTTTGGTTTCTACTTGATTTTAAATATCACAAGGTTTTTTAAACAAGGCTTCTTTGATAATTGGGCGCTTTTTGGCCATGTCTATGAGCAGAATCACCCAGCCATAGAAAGACATCTTTTCCTATTGACTGCGTGTAACCTTGTTGGCTCGAGAGAATTCTAGACTATGCTTTGATTCCCAATATCTCTACAGCCAAAACCTACTCTAGAGCGTTGGATCAACTGCACTATTTCTAAAACCTTGGCCAAAACACCAGGTTTTGCAATCGATTGGGAACAAGTGCGCTAAGTATCACACACAAACCAAATGCAGACGCTTTTAGATGCTTTTCAAAGGAAAAAAAAAAGAAGTGTAGTTGCATTTTGCAGATCTTGCAGATTAGCTCTGGGGTCAGAGTTATATACATATAAATAACCCTTTTTGTTATTTTAGTCTAGTTTTGGATATTCACCATAGCACACATTCTATATGTGTTATTGTTTATATATTGACTCGCAGACTCCTGTGGTATTGTCATGTCGTTTGATGGTGAAAGATATTTGAATCAGGACTAGAGTCGTGCATGCATCTCTGCGAATTTACTAGTTTCCAACAGTTGAAATCTTGCTTTAAAGGCAATATTCTGCCTGGTTGGCTCCTTTGATAAGATATACCTTTTTTTTTCCCATTTCTAGATTGCTAAATATGCACAGATAATATTTTTTTCAATTCTTTTCTGCCCAATGTGGCAAAAGAATGGTTGGATGAAGAATGTATTCTATAGTGCTAATGTTTGTAGCCTAGTGGATCTAATGAAGTTGAATGTGGCCAAGTATTTCAAACAGGTAGTAGGGATGATGTTTTATCATATATGCATATATTTTTTTCGGCTCTTGGAGGCGGTGGCTAGGCTTATTTCTTGGTTTTTGTATTGATTGGAGGTCACCCGGCCATTTATTAAAATTGGTGTGTTACTGATACCCCTTGGGGAAGCTCACAAGATAAAATTAATTTGTATACTCTAGATGATCTGATTTGTTTGTTAATAACCACAGAAAGGTGGGGGAGTGTGGGAACAAAAGAACTTTAGAAATGACCTACCACAAATGAATACAATCAGGGCAATACAGAACAAGTATCGAGCTAATTAGCTCATAGGATTTTACCTTCTTTTTTTTTTTTTAAAAAAAAAATACCAACAGTTGCCCACGTTTTGCATTTGTGGAGTAGAAATTGGCGAGTACAAAAAGGTGGTCTTCCCTGGGTCTAAAGCAAGGTTTCGCTATAGTATAATTCCGCTTGATTTTATATGAGAGGTTCGTGCACTTTCAAGGACTATGACGATTATGACGACTACTTTGAGTTGACTGATCCAGCCAGATCTACTGTAAATGAAAAAGAGTTGGAGAACAGCCTATTTACCCGATTTGATTTGAGCAAGATAAACATTCATTGAAATAAGTATCAAATATGTCAATCTTCTTATTGGTACATTTATATCAGACTCTGAACACGAATACAAATATAGAAATCTCTTTTCTTGGGGGGACCAAATAAATCGTCTATTTTCGGCATGTGATTGTGTTTTGAAAGGGTGAATCCGGAGACTAAATAAGAAATTCTTTTATTGTAGAGCTCTATCGATAAGCCCTTTTTTAATAATTATTGCTATTTGTTGCCATGGAGACTAATCGTGATAGAATACATTATCAAGGACACTATGGGTACATGTCAAAGGGACAAGAAGATAAGCTAAAACAGATGTTTGTTTCCAAGGTGATTTTATTTTTCAGACATCATAGTTTCCATGGTAACTTTCTAATACCCTAATTATCAACAAATAACAACGGCTGATTATCCCCATGCGCCACACGCACACGCATATACACATCTACACATTGCTTCCAATAGCCAAATGTGTAACCAATCAAAATTGATATCTCTTACCAATCAAAATCGATCTTGTATTTCTGGAACAAGTGGCCCGCTTAGAAAATATGTTGTTCTTGACACTTACATATATATTGAGGAGATACACAATTTTCTTTATGTTTGTTTTCAATTCTTTGCAAACTATTATTAATAGATTTTTACGATAATGAGTTTATTGTCGAGATAGTTGCCACTCATTCCTATTATTCGATCAACAGAGTTTCTGGTAAGTCTTTTATTGTTCAATGCTAGTCGGAAAAAGTCAAGATTTAAAGATGTCCATATAAAGAAGTGAACGCCAAGAATATATTATTTTCCTTATACAATCCAGAATAATGGCAAGTTTTTTGGTTTGAATATTGAAAGGTGTATGAATGCATCGCTTGTAGCAAAGTAGTTGAGTATATGCATTCTAATAGTACAAAGATGGGTTAAATAGTATAGCGTGTACCCTGTAGCATTTTTGACAGTTGTAACAACGTTTATAGTGAGTATATTTTAACCAAAGACCGTAATAAGTATGTTATCAATTTCATTGATGACAATTCCTCTGCCAATGTTTTTGAAGTGATCGCCCATTTATTGAAACGGTTCAATAGTCTTAAAGTTTTTTGCACCACTACTTAAAACTTTATGAGAAGCTAATACAATTTTTTGCTGAAAAATAAAGCTTAAATCATATTGAAAGATACGGTTCAGCAAAGATTAAAGAGCGGCACACTTGGGTTTGTAAAGACAGAAATACGGAAATACAGATATGGACTTGCAGAATTGCGTATTTGATATACAAAATGTAGTCCTGCTATTGTTACCCGGCTTACAATGAGAGTAAGCACAATGTTTATATTGGAAACGATCTCTACTGCAGGTTTAATCACAGTGGGCGTGCAAAAAAAAAACCTCCAATGCAGTGACCTGTTACAGCTTCTGTGCTATTAGAATGCATATACTCAACTACTTTGCTACAAGCGATGCATTCATACACCTTTCAATATTCAAACCAAAAAACTTGCCATTATTCTGGATTGTATAAGGAAAATAATATATTCTTGGCGTTCACTTCTTTATATGGACATCTTTAAATCTTGACTTTTTCCGACTAGCATTGAATAATAAAAGACTTACCAGAAACTCTGTTGATCGAATAATAGGAATGAGTGGCAACTATCTCGACAATAAACTCATTATCGTAAAAATCTATTAATAATAGTTTGCAAAGAATTGAAAACAAACATAAAGAAAATTGTGTATCTCCTCAATATATATGTAAGTGTCAAGAACAACATATTTTCTAAGCGGGCCACTTGTTCCAGAAATACAAGATCGATTTTGATTGGTAAGAGATATCAATTTTGATTGGTTACACATTTGGCTATTGGAAGCAATGTGTAGATGTGTATATGCGTGTGCGTGTGGCGCATGGGGATAATCAGCCGTTGTTATTTGTTGATAATTAGGGTATTAGAAAGTTACCATGGAAACTATGATGTCTGAAAAATAAAATCACCTTGGAAACAAACATCTGTTTTAGCTTATCTTCTTGTCCCTTTGACATGTACCCATAGTGTCCTTGATAATGTATTCTATCACGATTAGTCTCCATGGCAACAAATAGCAATAATTATTAAAAAAGGGCTTATCGATAGAGCTCTACAATAAAAGAATTTCTTATTTAGTCTCCGGATTCACCCTTTCAAAACACAATCACATGCCGAAAATAGACGATTTATTTGGTCCCCCCAAGAAAAGAGATTTCTATATTTGTATATATTTATATAAAGTGGCGATGAGACCGGAAAGATCGGCTTCTTCTAACGAATAAAAGTATTCGTCCCTATGAAGTACACATACACACACATATATATAGAAATATGGGGGTGAAGAATTCTTTAAAGGAAAGGTAGGTTATTGGACACTATTTTTTTCTCTTTAAACAAACACTTCCGATCATGTATTTCGGAGTCTGACATTAGCTGTAATTTATTTATTTATTTTTATTTTTTCAAAAAGATGTCTATATAAAGAGACTTGTAAACTTGTTCATTCCTCTCATAAACTCTTCTTCCAAAATGACTCACTTCCCTACCGACCTTGACCCTCTTTTCCTCAGAGAACACCATCTCAGTCTTACCAGACAACAATCAAATTCTTCAGATTCTTCAAATTCATCAAATACCATCATGAACAATAATTACAAGGAAGATGATGATCATGATGCAATGTCAAATCGTCCCATCGTTCGCCTGCCAAATCTTCGTCAATTCTTCAAGTCCACGCCCACTACGGATCACTCTAATCGAACCAAGACAGAGAACCTCAATAGACTTGTATCATTTTATTTGTAAATCATCCTAAAGAGTCATTTAATTAATCAACAATTGCCTCATGTAAATAAACCAAACCCAATATTATACATTATATTTTACTCTTCATAAAGGTTCATTTTATACATATAAATAATAATAATATCAAATACTTTACACATATACACTTATAATTACAAATACTATCAGTCGATTCTATTGATAATCGTTCCTCATAATCCGTTCAGAAGCCAGTCTACCTGATGACTCCAGGACAATATGATGCATAACCATCTCAAGCATATCAGGTAGCCTAACACGCTCATCATTTGCTTCCCTAAGCCCAACCACGCCCAGGATATTCCTTGCCAATTTATTAGCCATTCGTTGCTCCCGCCTCAACTAATACGGTCATGAGTAATAAGCATCATTGTGATTGACTTGCTAAAAACTCACCTTGTCAATCTCATGTTCAGTCAGCTTCTGGACTTTGACTAGTCTAGACACCTGTTCTCTGTAGATTATTCCCTGTTCTAAATCCTGGTATTCTTTTTGCTTCATGACTTCCAAGAGAGCCTGACATTGACGTCTTTTGTCAATCTCATTTCCAAGGCGACCCTTGATCACCTCAATCTGACCCTGCAGTCGATTTACTCTGGATTCTTTTTCATCTTGAATCTCACTCATCTTATTCTCCCAATGTTTTTGGTTGGACAGAGAGTCAATAGACATCAAAGACTGAAGATCTGCCATCTTGTCTTTCCATGTGTGCTCCAATTCTCTGGTAATGTTCTGGTGGTCTCGTTTCATCTGTCGTTTGAGATCGTCCAGTGCAGCCTGATGTTCGATTTTCCACACTTCTTTTTCGTTATCAAACTGCTCTCTAAGTTCCCTAAGGGTCTCGGTGTGTTCAGAGTTGAGGTTCTGTACCTGAGCCTCGTGTTTCATGGCTGTCATTCGACTCTCATACACCAAGAGTTCCTTGACTCGTTCTACTTCATCCCCCATAGTCTCGTGTATTCTTGAGGTCTTCTTTTGGTGCTTTTGCTTCATTAAAGATAGCTTGCTCGTCAAAGAGTTAATTTGGGCTTCTTGATTAGCTATCTTTTGGTGAGCATAGTGGAGTTTTTCCTGGAGTCTCTCGGGCTCATCATTCTCGTCAATGCTTGTCGAAGGACTGTGTCTGGCATTAAACTGTGCGTGCTCTGCTAAACTCAGCTGGTGCTTGTAGTGGGATGCTTTCGTTGCCCATTCTTCTTTTTCTTGTTCTCGATTGGATCTTTCCTTGGCCAACTCGGATTTTAGTTGCTCCATTTCCAAAAGCTCACTTTGGCCTCCCATAATTGCTTGGCTTAACTGGGAATTCTCGGCATCTTTAGCAGTGAGGCGCTCCTGTAGACTTGCCAAGCGTTTTCCATGTTTATTTTGTTCAGCCTCAAGAGTCTTGTCATACTGTTCTCGGAGATCCCGGACTTCTTCTTCATGATCCTGCTCCTCCTTTTCTAACCGTCTCTGAAGGTCCTCAATCTACACAGCACAAAAATAGTCGTTAAATACTTTGTCTATCCCTGTACATTTTGTTTTTGTTTTTTTACTTGAGCCAGCAACCGATTTTCCGTGTCTTCTAGGCGTCGTTCCAAGAGAGTCTCCTTCATTTTAACTTCTCGTATCAACTGTTTTTGAAATGGAATACAGCGGAACCATTAGACTTAATTCAAGGTACGTTGGGTAACCAGGGATATTCTTACGCTAGCTGTATTTCTTTCATAGATAATCTGGTCCTGTTCAACCTTCCTTTCCAGCACTTCCATACGTTCACGATATTCTCGACATTCAATAAGAACCTTTTTTTTGTAATAAGTGAAAAAGATATAAGATAATTTTCAAGCAGGATGATCAACCTACCGTTGCTCTTTCGACTTCCCAGTCGTGAACAGGCTCCGAAGGCCCAAGGGTCATACTTCTCTTATTGTTGCTTGACACTTGTAGCATATGAATAATAGACGTTGAGAGAAGAAAGCAAAAGAAAGCAAGAGAATTATAAAAGCAACTTGCGCCTTATTTTATCATGAATAGTAAAATTGTCGTACCAAGTGTGACGTTGCACTGACATTCGTTTATTGTTCAGGATGTACAAAAAATGATGCCAATATCCCATCAGAGCTGTCTAGGTAGCCATGATGACTCAAGGAAATATAAAGCTAGGCAGTAAAGGGATAATATAGAAAAAGGGGATTTAAGCATAGAATACTGTTGAAATTCAAGGCGAATGGTGGATGTAGGTTGTGAAGAATAGAATACATAATGTAAAAATAGAAATTAAATGCTTTTTTTTTTGAATATTTCGTTTGGTTGAATGACCCATGAATTCAAGATACTTTGGGTGCTCCTTTTTTATTCTTCCTCTTCCTCTTCCATAGGCTCGTCTCCTTCTTCTCCTTCTTCTTCTTCGACATCATCGTCGTCTCTGGGCAAAGTAGTCACTATGATGTTGAGCATGTTTTCCAAATCTTCTTCAGAGAATCGTTCCTCACACTCCTCGATAATCTAAAATAGTTGGCAAGGATGAGCTATAAGTTTGATTGACAAGCTTTATTTGTTTGTATATTTTTACCAAGTAAATCTCAACTGCACTCTTGGGTCTCAAGTTAAGGATTTGAAGTCTCTCTGCCCGGGTCAAGTCAAAGACTTTAAAGGCTGCCAAAAATTCTTTTATTTGAGCAGGTGTTTGAGTACCACAGGGAGTGTTCTTCAAGTATTCAGACAACTAGTTTAATAGTAGCAATTAGCATCACCGCAGTTCTTGAGGGGATCGACACTTATGCATGTTCTTTTCTATAACCTTACTTCAAATTGAATGGTACGCAAGTGTTCGGGATATTCGATCGAGGCATCGTTATTTTGGAGAGTCTTTTGCAATTCTTGTCGTTCATCCAATAGAGCCATGACTTCATAATTGCTCAGAAGAGCAGTGCGGGCATTCTTGATCTGCATTGAAGATGATTAGATTGACAAGTTTATTTTTCTTGTTCTTGCATTTGTTAACCGAAAGCAAGTCACAATAACACTTTCAAGTTTTGCATTGCCAGTGTTCAAAAAAGTCCAATATATAAAAATGTAAAGTATCATTATCCATGGTTCTCTCAATAGTTACACACTCTTTATTCAATTGATTGTTTAAGCAGTATCTTGATATTTTGGATTGGCCAATTGACCATTTATACCACTTTTTCAATAGGAGAATAGCCTTGTGCCCTAGAATTTCAGGTTCTTCAAGTCTTGGGATTCATTATTTTCTCAAGTAATTATTATGAGAAAAATGGGCATATATTTGGTACAAGAAATGATTGTTTAGGATATTTGTTGCATAGACTCACTATCAAATTTTTATTTATAAATATTGTACTAGATTTTGTTCAAGATTGCAAAAGTATTATTTAGAGAATAAAGAGTCTAGATTACCATTGTTTTCCGAGTTGGACTTGTATCTTGACTTTATTACACATTATTCTCTTTTATTTTAATAAAGGTTATATAATATAGATGTTCTAGAGATAAATGATGCATACGCATAGCTATATCTAATTGCAACAAAAATATGAAGCACGTATGTATATATATCCAATTTGGCCAATAATACAATACTTTGTTGATATAATCTTGGTTTTCAAAACTTCAAAAATAAAATAAAATGCCACAATTATTTCCTCTTATTTCCTCGTCTAAAACGAATAATACACATTGTTATTATAAGAAAAAGTGCCAGACAAGATGTCCTTAAATCTCTTGAAGAGAGGATTTGTCTCAAGTATATTCAAGTACTGGAACGTATATGTACAGAGCACCTAATAGAGCTCAATAGCTCTTAATGATCAGGGCAATGATATATTTGGACTACAATCTCGAATGAACTAATACTCGTTTTTTTTTTTGGTCATTTTGCCAATGATAAAGCAGCATTATGTTTTCCACCATAATCCACATAAAAGATAAACGAATCCAGCTATCTGGATGATGGAAAGCACAAGACTCTTTTTTTTTGTAAAAGTTTTGAGGATTATAATTAGTTTCACTATTTTAATGATATTGAAAACATACTCTGGAAAATCTCTTTTTTAACCTTTTTTAAAGAGCATTCTAGTCATTATAAAGTTAATAGATATTTGGTCATCATTTATACTATTTATTCTTTACATAATTTGCAACCGATATCTCTTAAACTCTTTTGTATTGACTTTTTCATTTCTATAGCCAATATAAAAAAACAAAAAATAAAATAAAGGGGGATTTAATGAGGACTTTTGATAATGAGCAACATATTTTTATCACACAAACTAGATTTCTTTATGGTCTAGACAATTTTTGTCAACTACGCTATTGGGTCTGCATTTGAAACATTAGTTCATCTTTAATATATTATTATTTAATCTCCTATGCTTTCTGGGGGACTCGTTTCAAATTAAACAATTATTGACCAATTATATTTTATCACTGATATTGAAGCATTTTTATTGGATAATAAAAAGATGGGCATTCAGAATTAATGACCAATAGGAACCGAATTTTGATACATTAATTACATGAATGTTTCCATGCCCATAACCTCTTTGCATTTCAGAGTTGTATCCACAGGGATAATCTCACAAGGTCGGATATGCGGGTTTCCACAAGAATCAGTGCAAAAATCAGGAAGAGAAGAGCGAATATCATAGTCGGCTGTAACTAACGAGTACTTTTGCAAGCTAAAAGATCCATCTTGATTTCTAAAGACTTTACCAAGCAACAAGATATTGCCATGCGAAAAGAGTCCAGTTAAGCCATCAACTACTTGGGACTTGCTGATATAGTAGCTGTCGGTTTGGTTCTTTCGAGCACCAAAGAAATGCTTGTTGAAATCCACGTTTTCAGTCTGCAATCTTTGGATCAGAGAACCACTTTTGCCACGGACTAGGCATTCTTTCTTGACACCATTTTCTTTCCAGGTCTTGGTATACACAAAGGATAGACCGTTGAACAGTTGCCGGCATATGAACTGCTTTCCAAAACGAGTGGCGGCATCGCGAGAAGTGTACTGTCTGTTCGTCTGGAAAAGATGTTCACGGATGAACTTGTTGAACTGTTCAGAACTCTCGGTCTCGTACTGAAGGGGGCATCCGAATTTTTGAATATCGTCGACCAAATGGTGGAGCATGTGTATCTTGGGGCGCAAAGAGAACATGGGGGGGGGGGCTTTCCAGAACTTCCAATCAAGTGTTGATCAAGCATAAAAAGAGAGCTTGTGAAATTTGATAATGCAACTTGTAAAGAATGGATATAAATATCAGAGCTGCATTCAATACCACGAAGGTATATCAAAGAGGTCAACTGTCCCAAGTATGTAAAGCATTGCATAAAGACATCAAAACGCTCAACTTGTTCAGAGAATACAGTACCAAGAACTGTAGGTAAACCCTGTATGAGCTGCTTATAATCTCGACCAACAAAGGAACCGCAGTGATTGACAATAAAGCTATATGTATCAGACAGAGCCTTGTACTTTTGAATGTCGGTTTCTTTTAATTGAACAGCATCACGGAAATGCGCCAAGTGCTCCTTGGGATACTCATGAGATATGTACGTATCAGATGAGTTTGGCATCGATCGGACAAGACCAGAAAGCGTAGAATGTTTTGGACAGAAACATTTACGGCATGGATATCTGGAGTTGGTACCCTTGTGCATAGCCAACTGCGAGTGTCTAATGTTGTCCGCCATCAAAAAGAGAAGAGGGGCGACAAGAAGAACGTATTCATTATGATCATATGAATATACTTCGATACCACGTTCCAACTGAGCAAGACCATCAACAATTGGGCCTAGCATATCGACGGCTGGGAGATTTTTATCCGGTGTGCAGACAAACAAGGTATTCTCTCGGTGACTTGTTTGTTCCAAAGACATGGCGCCAAGGTACATCAGATAGCTGTCAAAGACATTGTATTGCTTTGACTTGTTGCCAGAAGTATCGTCAGACCAGAGGATGATAGGAGAAATCACAACTTTCATATATCGTGCGCCATTATGAGAAGCGCTAGGATAGGCACGTTTGAATCCATTAGAGGGACATGCTCCAGACCAAAGACAAGCGATATGGTGATCAAGGCCATCGTGAACCAGAGACAACCTTCCATTACTGTCATAGACTACTGTACAGCCATTTCCTATAAACGACTGATCCTTTGGAATCGGGCAAACAAGTTCATTCAATGGCACCAAGTACCTCTCCGAAAGGATTGCAAAGTTGGTAGCCAATCCAGTCATTATGCCAAGTTCGTTATTGCCGAGAGAGCTGCCTAGAAAACGGAACGATTCAACGAAAGCCATCTTTGCATTATCTCCAGAAACAGTTCGGCCTTCTTTGGTGAGGAGCTTGTTCAGCAGCCAGCAGCTTCCATGTCTGTCTTTTGCAATATCACCAATCCGGTAGTCCTTGCCGTTAACTGTCATCATGGGTGTTTGGAGATTTTCATGATGTTTCCATTTATCACCCTGATTCAAGTTCATGATCTGGCCAGTCGTGAAATCAGGGAGGGTAGATATTTGGTCAATCATACCCGGTGTGGCAGCAATGTTCTTCAAGTACTCAGAGGGCTTGTTCGTTCCTTTGCATTCGACAGGACTGAGAACTGGGACCTTTGACTTGATGCCACTTTGGAAATCGAGGATTCTGTCTGGGACTGGTAAGACTAATGTTTCCGTAGATTCCTCTTGCAACTTCAAGGTGAGCTTCAGCAGATAATGGATCTTCTTCACCATGCGCTCCGAGCAAAGATCTTTTTCACCATAAAAGAACGCGTAAATCAACCCTTCAATGTTAGACTGGAATGGATTTGTCATGTTCAAGATGCGGCCAACTTGTTCCATTTGGCTCGTTGCATGGTTCAATCGGCCAATATCCTCTTCAGTAGTGTCTGGAAAGGAAGCGTGTAATTGACTATCAAAACTTCTCAACAAGGGCAGAATTGTATTGAGAAGAGATAGCTCGTCAATATGGGGCTGTATATATTCCGGTTCATCGTCGTCTTCATCCGAACTAAAGACATTGGCTTCTAACCTAAAATAGTTAAAATTATGATCAGTTAATATTCATACTGACGTCCGAAAATAATAGGGTTTGAATATACTTACATATCAAATTTATGAATGTTTGAATTGCTTTCTTTAGTATATTTTCCAAATAACTTTTTGGTACCAAGATTAGGATCGTAATGTCGAAAAGCAACTTGATGATTAAGGTACATTAAAGGAATCCAATAACTCATCAAGTGAGTTGGACCTTGTTGTTGGAATAGGCGCTACTGAAATTAATCATGTCATTAAATATATGGGTATTTAATAGTTTTGATGAATATACTTACTTTTCCGTTAAAGACAACCCCTTTATACTCGGAGCACACTTCTTCTGGAGACCCTGGATTTGTATGCTGGCGAAATAGATTAAATGCATGCATGTATTTTTTTTTTCACCCATAATAAAGTGAGTAATGTTCTGGTAGGCCTAGTATGCCGAGACAATGTTGGCTTTGGTTTGTTCAAGAGTGCAAGAGTTTAATAAATTGTTGGAGTTGCTTTAGAAACTATACTAATTTATAAAGATCACATGATATTTATAAGGATTTGCTAGAAATTATTGTTTTTTTTTTGTAGAATATCTTTGCATGTTAATAATTGCTAAACATCATTATTGTAGTCTCTATAATTAGTCATTCAACTTGCTACCCGGAATTCAAGGATAAAAGTCTTGGTATTTTTCTTGAAATTATTTTCGAGGTACAACAGCTTGGCTTATAACACATGACAGACAATGTCAATATTTTTTCTTGTGTGAGATAATTTATGATTGTTTTTTGCATGAAATAATATATTGAAAATTGCACCCCTGTGGCACCACAAGAGATCGATGTAACCCTTGTGGCGATTCCAAAATGGAAAGAATCATTAGGTGGTTCAGGACCTTTGTCATACTCTTAAACCCAAACTCATCATTGCGGTCAAGAGATAACCATAATTTTCATTATTATTATTTTCATTATTATTCATATTGGCTAGATTCATCAATTGTTGTAACAATTAAAAACTTTGATTTTAGCCCATTTATTTGCCATTATTAGTATTATAATGAAAATTATAAGCTTTTGTTTTTTGCCTATACATTGTTCAGCAAACTCTAGATAAACTTTTAGGGATGATCATATTTTATAAGTAAAGAGCAGGTTAGACTCTTTATCGAGCACGCATTGTAACCGTAGGGTATGATGATTATATCGAGTATGATTGCCCATGATGTCTTTTTTAAAATATGGAATTTCCAATTTTATCAAAAGAGCCTTGTCATGTCTTGTAAATATTCAACGCACACTTTGTTTGAGTGTACAAGAATAGAAATACAAACACTCCCTTGTGTCAATTTCTTTCTGAATCTAGAAAACACGTTTTGAGAACAATCGTGCCAATCACAACGTCTTGCTGGATTTTTTTAATAGAAAAACACGCACACACCAATGCTTAAAGAAGAAGAGAGATTGAGCTGTGGTGAGCTATATAATATAACTCACTCCGTGCAGAAATATTCCAGAAACCTTTCTAAATACTCGTGTCAACTGTCGAATACTTTTTAATACTAGCTATCAATCCAAGATTAAAAAAAAAAAGGGAATTTGGGTGGCAAAAACCTAGATTTAATTTTAAAGGGTTACAATACTAACCTTTATAGAGAGCATGTATTAATAGACAAGATCCTGAACAGTTTAACCAACTGATCTACAGATACCTAGTCAAACCTCCCTGCAAACGCGTGGGCTATGTATATCTGATATAAGCCAGACTGTTTTTTAAGCAGCACCCATACTTATAGTTCCAAATATTATAACCTTAACAAGTGTCCCAGTCAAATAATCGCCTATATAAAAAGGGCTCTGAACTTGTTTATTCACCTTATCTTCACTTAATATATTATTAATCTATTCAAACATGTCTTTGAGCTCTATTGGTTTATACGCAGACTATACTCTGGATATCCTACAATCCTTCTATACCAAGGTTGATATTCAGCAGCTCGCAAAGGAAAAGATGCCGTATATCACTTTTGCTGTCATATCTACCCTGGCTTATGTTGCTTATGACAAGATATTTCGCCCTCCTCCCTCACTTCGTCACATTCCAAATATCCCTTACTTTACCTTTATGAATTCCATGATCAAAGGTGAGACAGCTGCAGCACACAGTAAGCGTCTGGTCCTTCCTCTGGCTGCAGGCAAAGATAACAATGGGTTCTTTGTGGTATGTGCCTCAAACAGTGACATGCCGATCGATATCTAATCTCTATCTATTAGCGACCTCATGTTCGAGGATGGGAGGTCTTTGTTGCAAACCCAGAAGCAGTAAAGCAAATCTTTAACAAAACCGATATCTTTCCAAAATCCGAACCTTTGCCTGATTCAGACGGCACACTGTTCGGAAAATTTATTGCTGGCCCAAACCTTGCGTTCTTGAGTGGATCTTCTTGGAAAACCCAGAGGAAGTTGATCAATCCAGCCTTCCATCACTCAGTACCAGTGAGTTTCTTTGGTTTTTATACTCAAAGGGTAATCCAGTTTGTGGACGAGAGCAATGGACAGGTGAATGTGACAGACCTCATGGGCAGACTAACATTGGATGTCCTTGGAAAGACTGGCTTTGGTAAGTGCAATTATCTTCTTGTTTACATTGTCCTTACACATGCTGCTTAGGATTTGACTTTCATGCCACCGATGACCCAAATAATGAATGGGTTAAGATTTATGAAAATATTACCATTGCCTTGTACAAACCAGTCTGGTTACTCGTCCCCATTCTCGAAAGAAAGTTTCTGTGGATGTTTCCAGAGAGACAAAAGGCTCACCGAGATCTGGATAAATTCCTATCTATGCTTGACACCATCATTGATAAAAAACACAAGGACCTAAAAGAGACAAAGGACTCAAATGTGGCAAACAATGAAAAGGATCTTTTGACACTTATGATCGAAGGAGCAGCCGAGAACAAGGGCATTCTGTCTTATAGAGATTTACAGGTAAAGACAATAATATTTTATCTTCTTTTTTTTTGATGGCTAATAGTTTCTATAGAGCAATATCTGTGTTTTCTTCTTGGCTGGACATGAAACCACATCAAACGTTTTGGCCGCTGCTCTATACTATCTGGCTATGAACCCAGAACTCCAGAAAAATGCAAGAGATGAAGCTCAAAGGATCTTGGGAGACGAACCAAAAGAAGTATTTCCTACTGTAAATCAAACCAAGGATATGGAATATATCACCATGGTGATCAAGGAGACACTCCGAATGCGCCCTCCTGCCCCTTCTGTTCTTACCCGCAAATGCGCCGCAGACACTGTGGTTGCTGGTGTTTTTATTCCCAAAGGAACCTTGATTGCTCCTGATATCTATGACCTGCACCATAATCCAGATACCTGGGAGGATCCTGAAACCTTTAACCCTGAGCGTTTCAGATCTGGAGGTGAGGCCGATACTTTGAACAATCACGGAATGGCCTGGGCTCCATTTGGTGGTGGCGCTCGTCTTTGTATTGGAATGAACTTTAGTTTAACACAGCAGCGGGTTGTACTATCAATGTTATGTAAGTGTTTGCTAAACTACTGCTTTGGATCTATACTTATTTTTTTTTATTCTAGTGAGAAAATATACCTGGGCACTTCCAGACGATTCAATCTATAAAGATGACCTTCACACAAATGCTTTAGGAACCTCGAGTGCCAAGAAACTAGAGATAGCCTTTCAAAAGATATATTGAGCTTTATAAATAAATTATTAAATGTATTATAATATCAACACAACTATTACGAACCTTTGTCAGAGAGAGAGAAATTATATCCACAAGTTGTGGCAATCGTCCTACTGAGGGTAATTAGGACACGCACGGTATCATAGTGCCAATTAAGCTATTCTGGCTTTATATTTAATCTCGCATTAGTCGATTGATGAGCCATGAAAATGAACAAGGCATTCAATGAATGGAATTCAGCATGCTAACAACGTAGATCTAAAGCTATTACAAAATATAAAAAAAATATTATTATTTGAAAAAAAAGGGAAATTATAGACAGGAACATCGTTAAGCTACATGACAAGCATATCTCTAGTCATCTTTTTATTCCTCTTCCTCTTCCTCTTCCTTGTTAGCAACATTTTCTGGCTTTCCTAAATCCTTTGAGTAGAGCTTCTTTCCTGCCATTTCCAAAAACTCCATATCCTCTGTTCTATCCAAAGCACTTCCTTTGGTCTCCTCATCCTCTTTAGGCAGTGGTCTAACGAGCCAGACTATTAAAGTGATCATTTACTGTTATTAGCTTGTTTTACTGATTTATTGACCTCGCTTTACCTTCAGCTTCGTCCAGTTGAAATTTATCATTAGATGCAAGAGAAGGGCTCATGTAGGTCGTGCATAAAGGACCACCTCGAGTGTGTCCATTCAAGAAATCAGAATTTAGCCATAGACCAGCATAGTCAAACTGTCCACCCATCCCAAGACCTAATATACACATCAATACATCGTTAGTCTTTATGGTCAAAGCCATGCAAATATCAAAATAGAAAACATATTTACCATTCGGAAGACTTTTTTTGCCCCAGCACAAGTACTGAAAATGATTATTAACGCCCTTGTGCCCTTCCCAAACACCCATGGCATTGTTACCATTAGGCCCTAGCCGTAGCCGAAAGAGAAAATTATCTGGTACACCGGTCCAATCTGTCGTCTGCTGCCACGCTTCATCAGCATAGCCCCCAAACAACGACCCGTCTTTAGCTTTAAAGACGACAATAGTAGCACCTTGGCCTACTATCTTATTCACAAACACCTGCCAGCTCGTTCCATCACGCTGAGAAGAGAATATCAATTGATGCGAAAGATCTTCAGTCGCCTTTCTCTCTGATTTCTCATAGTCAGACCACGAAAGAGCATTTGCTGGTAAATTTTGGGCCAGCAAAAAGTAATCATAAGGAGTCAAGAGCCTAGAGAACTTCTTCTTTCCAACCACTTTTGGAGGTGGGCGTTGGATCACTGGAGCGAGTTTATGTTCTGTCCGTTGTTGGTGGGGTGTTACATTATCATCGTCTCTTTGGGATCCCATAAAAAACTCCTCAATCACCAGCTTGACTATACGTGTCCAGATAGGAGTATTCTCGGCCCAGTTGACAAATTCAGCTTTGGATATTTCACTAGGAGCTGTCTTGACTTGATCCATCCATAAATCCATATCTGAGTCAGTTTCACTTGTGGTATTACTCTGATCCGAATCATCAAAGTCAAAAGAATCTTCCTGCTTCTGCTGTCTTGCACGCTCTCTCTCTAGATGTGATGCATAGAGTATGTATTGGGCCAATTGTTGAGCTGCCTTTTGTTGATCTTGATCTGGGGACTTCCATATCTCATCAGTAGTCTTGAAAATGCCTGTGCCTTCGAACCAGATTGGGATTCCAGAAACTATTGAATAGTGAACGAAATTCTCTAGAGAGGTGTGAGAAATCTTGAAGACAGAATATAGTGATTCTATATTTGCTTGTCTGCTTTCTCCAAGCAGACTGTCGGCTGCATTCAAGAAACCCTTCCAGGTGATCTTATTATGCTTCGTTTCGTCCAGACTTTCAATGTATTGAGAGAGACTGGTGATAATATTGTGGTCTATCCATGGGAACAGTGAGGCATCGACCACCTTTATAAGCTCTTCTGTTACAATTGAGTGACCCTTCTTTTGGAGTTTCTTGAAACTATTTTTGAGTCGTGTTTGTTCGTGTGCCAGCCATGTTTTCAAGAGCGAGGATTCCGACTTTTCATTTTGGTGATCGTTCTGTTGATTGCTTTGATGATTTCCCATGATTCAAAGATTATGAGGTTTGGACCGAGATTCAGACATCTTATGCCGGAGCATTAGTGAGTTTCAATAAAAAAAATATGTACGTCATTTGAGAATGTGTTTGCGTAACAGCACAGCAGTATATTGCCAGCCCATAGCTCCTGTTTCTTGGAGCGGATGTTTGAATCAAATCTGGATTGCAAAGACTAATTTCTGGAATCTCAAGCAGCAATCTTTAAACACATCTTTAGAGACCATTGAGCATTTATGCTTCTTGCTCAAAAACTATCCAGCAGACCAAGGGCTGTATATTTCTTGCTTTGGATAAAACAATATCAAAAATAAAAATATGGCAGTGACTGCCCAGATGCCTCTTGAACATGAATCAACAAACTGTATCTGTACTGCTGGATCAGATTCTAAATGACATTAGATTAACCAAGAAATGTACGCATCATTAAACACTTTCAGTATGTTGACTGCTATTCAAATCATTTCAGTGTCAAAGGACAATATGCGAGCCCTTTATCACATGGTAGGAAACCTTTTGGTCGAGGCTCTCTACTTGATAGATCACAAGGCTGGTAAGTCATTGCTTGTATGGGCTACATGTATCTTTAATGTTTTTTTTCCTGTCTAAAGTAACCCAGTATTCGTGTAAATCTGGGCGTTCATTCTACAAGGTCTCTGATGCATCAATTCTATCTCATGAAGAGGACAACGAAGAAGTATTAGAAGAAGACATGAGTGCATATACTTGCTTTATAAACCCACGATATTGTAACTGCCAAGCTTTCTTGAGAGATGTTATTTGCTGTGGTCGAATGATAATGGTAAGTTGCTTCTTTTTGTTTTTTTTAATAAGGCAGGGGCCTTGAGGAAATTAAATGCCAAGGAAATAGTGCCGGCATGCCTTGGCTGCCGTTTTATCCGATTGTATGGATACCGTGGAGATTCAGGAAATGGAAGATGTAGAATTTGCTGAATGTCTTTACATGTCTAAAGACCTCGAGTAGATAAGCTGATGTGTAGGCTGAGTTGAGCTGTTCTGTCATGGAGTTTTAAAAAAATACTCATTGAAACTTCATCTCTCAAAAAATGTGGTTGTTTCCTACCAATTACTGTTATGGATATCGAGCTCAAGACTTCTTCAAGGGCTGTAAACTACTTTAATAACGAATCTTGATACATATATTTTCATGTATTCCAAGAAAAAACCCCCTAATAGCCAAAGGTGCTTTGGGCAATAGAGTCTGGACAAACCCTACTCAAGAACCCGCGAATCACAATTCACCTTAAGAATGTACAAAAAGGCACATTTGCTACATTCAAATTAGCTGGCCTTTTTTTATTTATTTATTTGGGTATTTGGGGTTCAAGGCCCAAATCACTCGTTATGTTTGTAATATTTGGGCTGCAGTTGAATGCAACACCAAAAAAGACCAAAGGCTCGATCTTCAAGTTTTCTTACAACAGGACACTCTTTACTCTCAAAGATGTCAGTGACTACGAGCGTTACACGTCTTGATACTCGTTCCACTTCAGACGAGAACCTATAGGCAGCTTTCGAATCTCTTGTATCACTCTCTCAGCCACCATTTCAATCGAAAAAGAAACACAGGACAAAGAGAAAATGACGCTTATCTTGAAGAATCCTACGGATCAGCTTTCTTACAAAATGTCTACTATTTCCTCTAAACAAAGTTCAAATATCGCCTCTGAAAATTCACTCGACTCTCTATGGTCCTATCCTAGCACCCAAGGAGACACTCCTTCACACCCATATCGCGCTCATACATCCACTCTTGTGGGAAACCAACTGTATGTCTTTGGGGGCGGGAGTATTCTAGAAAACTCCAACAAACTTCATATTCTGAATATGGGTAAATGAACTGGTTTGTTTGTTTGCTTTTTTTTTCTGCTCGAGTTTTTAAACTTGGATTTTATATAGACACAATGATTTGGTCAAGTCCACCTACCTCTGGTCATATTCCCCCTCCAATGAGGGCACATACAAGCACTCTAGTCGAGCACACTATTGGACCTCCTTCCATCTATGTCTTTGGTGGAGGATACAATGATGCTTATTATAACGATGTCTACATATTAAACACAGGTATTGCCCTAAACTTACGCGGCACAAATGAAATTGATGATTCAATGACTGTAGAGACTCTCTGCTGGTTAAAGCCAGCGACAGAGGGCACAATCCCACCTGGCCGACGCTCCCACTCGGCCGTTCTCTGGAAAAACTCTATTGTGATTGCTGGGGGTGGAAATGGAATTAGTGCGCTGGGGGATGTGTATATGCTGGATCTGTCAAGACCAATTCTGAGATGGTCCCAGTTGGAAATAGGCGGGCCAAATCCAAGTCCTCGCGGTTATGCCGCCAGTATACTTGTTAAGAACAAAATCTTGTTTTATGGCGGCACAAACGGGCACAAGTGTCTCTCTGATTTGCCCCTTCTAGATCTTGGTACGCTCTAACGATTTATTTAATATTTGGATGCTGGACCGCCAGACTAAACACCCTGTACTGTACTTGACTATCGAAAAGAGACAAAAGAATGGAGTTCGCTAGGCCTAGTCGATTCCAATGCACCTCCTCGAATGGCCCACACTGCAACCAGAGTAGGCCCATATGTGTTCTTTTTTGGAGGCTACGACGGACATGCGTATTCTAATATGGTCCAGGTCATGAACCTCGGTAACAAAACTTTGCTGATTTATATTCGAGTTTTAATCATAATCCCTAGCTACAGCATCTGAAGGGCCACCTTTCTCCTGCCCTGGAGGACCCAGTGCCCGTGCCTACCATACAACCGTGTTTTACAACAAGAGGCTCTATATCCTAGGAGGCTATGATGGCCACCAGGCCTTTGATGACATGCACTGTCTGGATCTAAGCGAAAGTCCTTATTTGGCCTCCCCGGTTCAAGGCATTGGAAAGAAATCATTTGTCCATAAATTATGGGCGCGTATCTCGCATCACAACCACTGAGCAGGTCTCCCTAACACAAAGCACTAACTTTAAGTGTCCCAAACATCGGCCTATTTATTTCAGATGGGCTCATTTATACATATATATATGCTCCTATATTTACGCACACTATGAATGACAACCACATACGCACACCACATACACACACATACACACATTACGCACGCATTTATACATCGCTATATATATATATATATATTATTCACAAGAGGTCTATTGAAATAAAAAAAAGAAAAATGAAAATGCAGATCAAAGCACAGTTTTTTGTCTCTTGATGGTCTGTTCGTCAACCTTTTCTTCTTCTTCTTCTTCCTCCAGTTCTTCTCCGTCATCCACGACTTCATCCACAGTTGTGGGCGTATTGCCGGCAGCCAATTGTTGGGTGAGATACTGATTGATATCTTTTTGAACAGCAATGATGGCTGCTGTCAGACCAGCCATCGAATCACCAGATTCCTGCGTGATTGTGGCTTCGAATCTCTTGGTGTCTGATCCAGAGGTAGTGATTGCTGTAACCGAACTCATGATGACATTAAATCAATATTTTTTTTTTTCTTTTCTCAAAAACATATTTATACTTGCTATTATAATGACAGTCACACAAGCCGATTCTTTACAAATGTATCGTTGGATTGCAACCATAGTAGATGAAGAGGGCGTATATATAAACTGTATAGAATACACTACAGAAAAGTGTGACTTTTATGGTTCGGGTTGTACTGCATCAATCACATTATTATTATTATCATATATAAAAAGTTGATTTGGCGTTGACTAGAGAAAGATGATTTTAAAGGAGTCAAGAGCTCAAGCCATTGGGGATCATGGCTGAGAGAGAATAAGGAGGGCAAGAAAGCGCAATGCTAACAAAGACAAAGAATAAGTCCAGAGCGACTGGGAGAGACAGCCTCAAGGCCAAGCAATCTCCTTTTTGTAATACAAACGAGTTATAGAACTATTGGCAATATATTTGAAATATATAATAGATTGTGCCTTTATTACACAAGAAAAACAAGCAATGTCTGCTAGTAACAAGTTATACGCCCAATCAAACTAGTAGCCTTATGATCTCCTTTATTGTCCCTGACATGCTTGTTTTCTTGCGTAATTTACTTGTGCGCAAATGAATGGCTGTCTTGGTCGCAGATTCTATTTTTACTAGACGCAATAGAATTCAAACTGCGCGTATTGAAAAACACTGATAGAGATTTAGACTTGCCCTTTCTTTCCTGTTGTCCTTGTTGTTCTTTACTCATCTTGTCTTGGCAAGCTATTAAAAACTAAAAAAGTAAGCCCAAGACACACTCTTTGACCTGCTCTTACCCCCTAGTTCTAGTACCCCATGTCTCGTTTTGTCCGTGCCTCAAAGTATCGTCACGTCTATGGCAGCGCAGCCAAGAGAGATGGTTGTTACGACAATATCCGTGTCAGTGCCAACGCATGGGACACCAACATGGTCAAAGTGAACCCTGTAAGCAATAGTTGTCAAGTTTAAGCAATTATTCACATGGATGAATAGCTCTTTTTGTCTGTTAACTGGAATTCGTCTGGTGGTGGTGCCTTTGCTGTGATTCCCCTGTCTACCGTGGGTAAGTCGTCTGGAAGAGCTGCACGGATGTACAGCAGCAATATTGATTTGGATATGTAGGCAAGTTGCCGGATAACTACCCGTTGTACAGAGGCCACACTGGTCCTGTATTGGACACCGACTTTAACCCCTTCAATGACTATGTGATTGCATCTGGTGCTGAAGATGGCAAGGTGATGATCTGGAATATCCCAGAGACATACGATGAAGAGCTCGAGGAAGTTACCCCTGTATCAAAGCTGTCTGGTCATGGCCGGTAAGCCACTAGAGAAATAGAGCCGAAAAATAAAATAAAAAAATAAAAAATAAAATCAAGTGGAATATATGGACATGGATTGCCCTAAATCAGCTGATGTAAACACAAACTCATCTTTATTCCATATATTCTAGTAAAGTTGGCCAGGTTCTCTTCCACCCTGTGGCTGATAATGTCCTGGCCTCTGCCAGTACAGATCTGACCATCAAGCTGTGGGATATTGAAAAGGGTATCGAGAGACAGCAGATCACTGGCCACACCGAGATTATCCAGTCACTTGCATGGAACTACAACGGCTCTCTCCTTGCCACCACCTGCAGAGACAAGAAGCTCCGTGTATTTGATGTTCGCAGTAACAAGATCGTTCAGGAAGGTCCTGGTCACCAAGGTGTCAAGGGCTCACGTGTGGTCTGGCTGGGTGAGACTGATCGCTTAGCCACAACAGGCTTTTCCCGTATGAGCGATCGTCAACTCAACTTATGGGACACAAATGATCTCTCCAAGCCTATCAAGACTGAATTCCTCGACACTTCCTCGGGTGTCCTGATGCCTTTCTATGACTCTGACACCAAGATGCTCTACCTTGCTGGCAAAGGGTAAGTCCTGGATAATATGCTATCAATTGTATTAACGGAACAAAAGTGATGGTAACATTCGCTACTACGAATACGAAAATGATGAGCTCTTCCCCTTGTCTGAGTTCAAGTCTGGAGACCCTCAGCGCGGTATGGGATTCTTGCCCAAGCGTGGTGTAAATGTGGCTGATTGTGAGATCGCAAGAGCTTACAAGGTCGGAACCACCCTTATTGAACCCATTTCCTTTACTGTTCCTCGCAAGGTAAGCATTACCATTATATATACATTTCTAACCTCAATGGTGTCTAGTCCGATGCGTTCCAGTCTGATATCTTTCCTCCCACAATTGGCGATGAGCCTGCTCTCACTGCCGATGAATGGTTTGGAGGCAAGAATGCCAACCCCAAGCTCATTGATCTCGAAGCCGGTTTCACTGTGAAGGAAAAGAAGGAGTTTGTGGCTTCTGCCCCTGTTGAAGAGCAAAGCGCCAAGAGCCCAACTACAACCATGCATGAAAAAGACGTAAGATGGTTACATACCAAAGCTGGCCATTATTAATAAGAAAGACCCTGTTAAATTAGTACCAAGAAGCCTACCATGAGTTGCGCAAGGAGAACGAGGATCTAAAGAACAGTTTGTCCCAGAGAGAAGTCAAGATCCGTATTCTGGAGATTGAGTTGGAGAAGATGAAGGAACAAATGGTCCAGTTAAAGACAGAGCAATCTGAGAACAATTCACAGGAAAAGGTGGCAGAGCACATTGAAAGCGATGCCAAGGAGGGTGAGTCAGATTAAAGAATTATTATTATTATTTTTTAAAAGAAGAAGAAGAAAAAAGGTCATTTGAAGACTCTCTCTCTCTCTTTTTTATAACATATATACACACAAACACAAACACATATGTATATATATATACATATATACTCTTGATAACACTACAAGAAAATAAACCCAGTCGGTTGTGCGATATTTGATATACCAAAACATTATTACTACTTATTACGACATTTTTACTATACATTAATAGTCTATAACAGAATTTTAGTCATAGTTCACGCTCAATTATAAATCGCCTTACCTGCCGCCCACCCATTTTCCTTTAGAAAATCTTCAATTGCCTCTCGAAGTGAAAGATTGGGCACAAGCTGACTTTCAGAGCAAGAACGACGAGTAATGGGATCAAAGTGGCCATTTCTCTCAAAATGATCCAAAAGTGATTGTCGCTCATATGTAATGCCATCTGTAGCCAACAGAGACCAAAAGAACACACATTATTATCATTGTTGTTTTTTTAAAACCATGGTTGACAGTAATTGACTTGCCAGGAGTAAATACTGGGTCGTGCATGATGTTGAACGAGATCTTGTCGAGATAGGCATCAGGTATCTCTCTTCTCTATGGTTACAGTCAGAAACATATACTTTTCTATAGGCAACCGGTTACCATGGTGTTTTCCTTGGAGTGTTCAAAAACGGTCTGGATCTTGGCAAGGCGCTCATCCTAACTACAATTAAGCATCGTGGGGGATGTAGAAAGCGACTGACTGACTTACTGCATAATAGTCTGCTTCTTCTTTTGCTTCTTCATTATCCCCAGCCTCCTTGATTAATCTATCTCTATCTGCCTCAATGAGACCCTTGACATATCGAAGCAACTCTGACTCTCTCTCTAGACGAATGGCTTCCTCATCGTCCCATCTCTACATCATACACACGTTTATTTTCTGACCATCAAACTCCCCCAGACTTACTCTCTTCCGTGCCATCAATAAGGCCTGGAGAATGTCATTGACATATTTCACTTTTTGCTGAATGGCAAGTGTGTAGGCTATTGGAGTAATGAGAGTATGGCCTATTAGGTTCAGACCAGAAAACAATAATCAAACTATGTATTACCTGTTTTAAGTTTGTTCAATGCTAGGTTTCACCATGTTTAGTCTGGATGATTTGGCATTGGCGTACTGAAAACAAAGACTAACCTTCTGTGTGCTGCTTCTTTTCAATCAAAGCTTGGCCCAGCTAAATTTGAAGTCGAATGATGAAAACCTGGCAAGAACTATTCATGGCTGCACAGCTATGATTACATACCAAATAATATGCCTTGACTAACAACACCAACACACGAAATCCACAAGGAGTGGTTCTTAGCATCCCATTCGTGGGCTCAGTTGACAAATATCCATCTCATTCCTGTTTACCTGTCGTGTCATCTAGCTCAATGGCCTTTCGGCAATCTCTAGTCACTTCATCATATTTTCCAAGCTAGAATTACGAATTAATACTCATCATAGCCCCAACAATCATGCCCCTACCTTTGAATAACAAAGTGCTCGGTTGGTATAGTAGACGCGTTCGGTCGAGTCTTTTATCTGACATATTGATAAGTAGGTGATCAAGGTTGCATCGTCTTTCTTACAATGGCAGTTGAATATTCCTTGATTGCATCTTCATATCTATGCTCTGAGAAAAGCCTGTTTCCTACACATTTTAACAATCAGCTCAGACAGAGAGACAGAGAGATAGAGAGATCATCTCAATAAAGAGGTTCCAAGGTACCCAGAGTCTTGTGGTGCTCAGCTTCTACTCTTGTCATTAGCAACCAATATCTTGTTCCTTTTTTGTAGGGGGTGAAACTTAAAGAAGGGTTGTGACGTATCTATCTGAATTCCCTAATTCAACTTATTTCGTCCTTGGTTCTTTCTTGCACGGTAATATATCATTGATTTGATAATCAAGTATCTGCCAGCCATATCCAAAGATGATTTGACCAAAAAAAGAGCATTTCTTTTAGACGTGGAATGCATTTCTAGGCAAATGTCCATAGCTCTTTATACATTCTACATTGGCCCAGCTATATAGTCTTTATGGGGCTGTGATAGGCCAGAATATGGTCTTAATATGACATGGGATTGCAATAACAGAATAGGCTTGGCACCTTTGATAGGATTACAAGCCTATTTATTATGGGCCAACAATATTCAGATGCATACATAAATTGAAATTCTACATATCTCTATAATGCTGAATGATATATGGCATCATTTGACAGTCAGTCAAGGACTTTGCTTCTCCGTCTCTGTCTATATTCTAGTCGCGCGCCTAGTCCATTCAAACGCGTACTCTTTTTCTTCTTTTTTCTTCCTTCTTAAACTCGTAATGTCAGCAACCAATTTGCCATTAGAAGTCATTCTCCTGATAGGAAAATCCCTCTCCCAAAAAGACAGACTGGCTTGTACTACTGTCTGCAAGGCATGGTCGGAAGGATTCACAAAGAGTCTCTGGAGCACTATTCTACCCGCAACCCAGAAAGCCTTTAAAAAATTATGCGACACAATCAGCAGCAAACAAGGCCAGGAAGGGGACTATAGCTACGTAAAAGAGATGATTTTTACAACCGAGCTAAAGCCCACGGTAAAGCAGGTTGAATTGCTTCAAAAGCATTTCAAGAACCTGAACAATGTCATCCTAGGTTGTGACTTTGGAGACACTGGCTTCTTTGGCAAGAAAATCGATTGGAAGCCTTGGAGCAAAATCAAGTCCTTGACCGTCGACGACCGATTCAGAGAGTCACCAGAGAACATGTCAGATTTTCTCGATGTCTTGCCTCTATTGACCTGTCTAGAGGATCTCACTTTCATTCGTCCAGATAAAAATCCCCTTTCCTTGAAAGAAATCGATGAAATACCAAACAGGCTACCTAAAATCAAGACCATGTTGCTCTCTTGTACTTTGGGTCCACTTAGTACCAAAGATGTTCGGCATATAGAAGAGCTTGAGCGAGGCAAAGAAGGTGTCCAGATTTGTCTTTGCGTCACACTGATTGATTTCCGATGGATATACTACTTTTTGCGCAAGTACAGAGACTTTGGCGACTTTAATATCACTTTCCCAGACGACATCAAGAGAAAGAGACTTTATACAGACCAGATGGTTCAAATGGTGAAGGCTGCTGGGGACGAGGTTACCAAAGACACAAAGTATTTACTTGTTTATGAAAGAGAAGATGGTCCAAGACTCAATAGGCTGCTCATGGAGTCTCTAAAGGAAGCTGGAGTGACCTATTCGGATGTTTCTTTTGTTACACCTAAACAATTCTCGAGATATACAAATGGATTGCAATTGGCGGACTTTTTCAAAAACATACCCCAGGACATAAAGAAGATTCAGGTTGGTATGGGAGATATGGAGAAATTTATCCTGTTCTCAGAGGAGATCTGCTCATTCCCAGTATTGGAAAGCTTGGTGATCGAGACCGCTGTATGCGAAAGACCGGAAAAGCTTTTACGAAACTGCCCAAAGCTAAAGGAATTGAATATCTGCCTTCCAGAGGGCTGTAATATGGATGGTGTATTGGGAAAATCTCAATACGGATTAGAATCCTTGACGGTTCCCAAGGAATGGATTAGTGCCGATATTTTAAGCTTCTTCTCAAAGAGATGTGGTAAACTCAACAGGTTAGACCTTTGTGGAGTGGATCTTGTGTGTTATCCACTCTCAGATGATGGATCAACTGTGATCAACATGGCTAAACAACACTTCAAGAGTGTAAACCTCAGCTGCAAAGATATCGTCTTGCCTATGAAAGCAAAGGAATACGAAACTGACATTAAAAAACTGCATTTGATCTGCGTTGTCCAAATGAACAGCTACAAACCAGCGCCAATTAAGCGTAATGGAAAAGGAGAGAGCTTGCTGTCAAACAATGTAGTAACCAGGGATTGGTATCATTTGTATTCCAGTGACAGAGATCCAGATGGCCTCTATTTCTACTCTACACACAATATTCGAAGACTGAAGAAAGATGAGGTTGAATATGCCGAAAACTATTTCCGGGACTTCTCCAACAAAGAAGACAGAGATAATGGTGCTGTAGAAGACATGGCTACTCTTATGGAAGAGGCTTTCTTGGATAAAGAAGATTGGAAAGAGTCTTTGGAGCGTGGCTTTCTTGAATTCCGATGTGCCTCGATGGATAAATTTGTATCCCCTTACATGACCGAGTGATAGACTAGTTGTACAGCAGCCCTTTTGTTTTGTTTCTTTACTTAATCTACAGACGTGTTAAATATTATTTTAAGAAAGCAAGTTGATAATTGACATTAAATAATGTCTCTTCATAAAGAGCTTAATATTCAACCGTGCAATTCAACACCTCGAGCCATTCTTTATTTTTTCAAGGAAAACTCTTTCAAGTGTATTAAAATACAATAGACAATAGCGTTATTAAACCTGTTTGTCCTGTAATAAAAAAAAGAACCCACATTATTCAACTTGTTTTAAAAAGGCATGCTATATAGCAAACATAATGATATAATTATAAACAGAATTTAAATAAAACTATTTATGATTCAATCTTGGATCTTTATTTCATAGTACACTTTTCAACTCTTATTTTCTGAATGTCTTCAATCCCATCAATATCCCACAGCATATAAGACCAATTACAGCTGAATTACTTTGTATTTATATAAACAAATATACGATCCCGGATACAAAAGGGTTTAAAAAACTGAGGCGTCAATGAAGGTATTCCCAAGTCAATCCGAAAAATATCATTGCACCGTACATCAATGGACGCCGGTGCACAAGAAATATATAATTACAAATTTACAGCTTCACGCCTGTTCTTCCTTTCCCACTGGTATTAAAGCTAGCACAACCAAATCACATACATGTTCTTGAGTCCACCGGAATTCCAGACAGTTGGTGTGATAAAGAAAGGCGGATATCGGAACCAACAGAGCGCATCATGACCAACCTTGACCGCCGTGAATGGGAGCTCAGAAACTCTTGACGTTTTAGAGCAGGCCATTCGGAATATGTTCACCTCGACCGAGTAGCCTAACAGACCTAGATCATGGAGCGATTCATTGTCCGGAAGGGAAGGTTACTCTCGGTTTTCTATTGGCCATTTGGGGATCGGCATATTGGAATCAACAATCATATATCAGTTGTAATGGACTGCCGATAGTATGAACTGTTGACAACGGAAACTTGCAGTTGTAACCAAGGATTATATCACTAGACATAATACACTCTTGGTTGGCTTGTATCAAGAGATCATGAAAGGTAGTAGCCATGGATAAAATAGCATACTGGGAATGAGCCAGGAGGGTGAAATGATGGTCATTTCCATGTTTGACAGAGATGGTCATTAGACATCACGCATTTGCTAGCGCTTTTTGACAAGCCATTTGAATGGTCACCAGTAATATGTAGAATAGACGGTTTTTGGTTTGAAATGATTTTGACACCATCATGTGTTTACATCTGAATGACACGTTAGTTTGATGGTTCAAAAACATCATAAAACACGTCCGTCCATCATTAAAAGTCCGTCCATCAAAAGGTGGAGCCATAGTTGACGAAACTAGGAGTGGATGAAGTGAAAATTTGCTTACCTTGACATGCCCTTGAGAAAGTGAAATGGTAACGGAAAGAGAAGTAAGGAAACAGAAACAACGATACGCGCCCAAAGCCCCTGTCTTTATAGACAAATATTTTGTGGGTGTGAGGTCACCACGAATTTTGGTGATGACGTGATCTGGTGTGGGAATATACTTTTAACATAATGAGAATAAGTAGTTTTCTGTGAGAATTAACGCTTTTAAAAGGAAACAAGTAAAGAAGTACATAATTAAAGAACGTTAAAGGTTGGTCTTCATCTGTGTAGTATTAAAACTTCAAGACGGAGCATGTCTTTGAACGGCGATTGGTTTTTCTTTAAAATTTAGGTAATTTAAGCTGGACCGTGCACTTGTTCAGGAATAATTGATTTTTGTACAAACAGGTACAAAATATGAGCTGAGCGGACATTGTCAGTTCATTTGCAGTTTCAGGGTACTCCACAATTGATCCCCGTCTTTGAAAATCCGTTGTGCAAATAGATATGACACCAGAGTCGGTGCCACTAATTTATAAATACTTGACATACCAACGTGGAAAGTATAGCTCATTTGTCCGATTATTTAATAAATAACTAGATGGATTTATATAATCGAATACAACACTATACATTTCAAGGTCTGCCTTGTACCAGATGTCTTGTTTTGCTTTGGTTTCCAAATAAACTTATTCTCATATATAGATCAAGCATGCCATTATTAGTAAACAGACAGCATATAATTTTGCCTGTAGAAACCTATAAATACTATAAATAATCATTTGTATCTCCAACTAAGAAACCTTAACTATTGACTCTCTCTCTCTATAACTATTTGTGCTGGGTACCTATTCAAAGCTTTCACCGTATTATTCGTGACTATTACTATTGCTCGCTCTAACATTTACACTTTGCTTTTCTCAATCTCTTGAATTCAATCGGCATCGTTGACAGCATGTACAAAGTACAAGATGCTCATCCCACAGACTTTTTTTTTTCCAAAAACCTTTGAGATTTAAGAACGGAATCGTAAGTAAGTTTAACATAGGCGGAATGAAAATTGTATGCCTTTCCAGACACGAGAACATACTGCTTGCAACAACCTTTTGTGCTATCAATCAATACAAAGAAACTGGGTCTATCACTGACAAGAAAAATTTAAAACAATGAAAGCTTCTAACACCCCCAAAAAATACTTTTTGAACTTGAGAGAAATCGACAACAGACTTTGGCAGACATGGTACATTCTAAAAGTGAAATGACAGGGAAGCGTCTCTGTGCAAAAACTATTAGTAAAACTATTGTCTTTACATGAATGATAGACCCTCTGCCCTCAAGGAAATAAATGAAGCAATAAAACAAGGGTTATATTTAATAGCTAGTCAAAAGTACTAGCATGTGCAATTAATTTTTTCAGGTGTCAAGACAACCAACATGTTGTTCTGGGCCAAGTATAAAATGAGCAGTTTAAACTTGATAATAAAAATGGGTTTTATTCATTTCCACTAATATACTTGATCAAAATAAAAATTTATTGTCGAATACAACGAAAATACGAGGGAAGCATTATTATACTTATGGGACCATCAGAATGCACCATCTTTTTTTTTAAAAAAAAAAAGAATCTAGCATCATCTCATCATTTGGGCCTATCATGGGCATTTAATGCCTCCCCTCAAGCAAGAACCGGCGGCAGAGAAACCAGCGAACTAGCACCAAGAACAACATAGATTTAGTACTGAAGAAAACCGAAAACACTTACCAAGGATATTCTGGAATGGAAGCCAATGACTGGAAACTTGGAAACTACGGAGCAGAGAGCTAACATCAAGAACAATAGAGAGTGAGTACCAATGAAAACAGAAAACTTTTACCAATGCCCGAAAACCTGGAAGACCGGAAGCCGAGGACCAAAGGGCTGAATGGTGCCGACGATACACCTAGGTCGGCTGTACAAAAGAGCTCAGATCGACACCATATCAGCCGGCGCCAGGTCGAAGACCGAAGGGCTAGGATACATCCGATTGCGAACAACTTGACGGTTACCAAGGTAGTGTATGCCGAAACAACGATGCAACCAAGGGCCAATAAGCAATGGACACGCCTCTCCACCACCCTCGGACTGTTGTGCCGAGATCACACCGCATTCCGACATAGACATACCTTGATATCCATCATGAAGTAAGCAACCGAATGTTTCCCTTCTTGCTGAGCCCAAACACCGAAATGAGCTGGACGATAGCCATCGAACCAGTAGAGACCAACGGGGCTGCAGCGCATATACCAATACAACTCTGACCAGCCATACCAGAGGTTCAAGTATGCTTGCACTCACTGCAGAAGATGTAAATACGCAAAGGTCCCAAAGCCGAAATCCAATACGTGACATGGACGCGTCCCTCCATTCACCGTTGGCGTATTAAATCGAACTTTAGAACCTCGCAATATTCACACCCTATCCGGACCAGGGCGACGTTTCTTGAGGCACATCCGTGGGGACCGACTTGGAAGACCTTGATCGAATATATGAATCCAACAGTTAGATGTCAAGGATATTAAAAATAGAGAGAAAGATATATTCATACCTACTGGAGTGCGTTGATGCCGCACGGAAATGGAATGGCCAATGCTGTTCTCAGTATACCAGCTGTAGCATTGAGCTTTTGACTGGTGCTCTCAATTCACTGTATTTGATTTCATAGTCAACATCAATTTCTTCGTGAGATGAGACCCAAGGCGTGTTGGACTCAATATGTTATTTCCAAAAGTTTATGTCAAAAACAGCTATATTTTCAGGTATGCATACGCGAGTCTAGTTTCAAAAGATAGAGACAACGGTATCAGGCTTGGTAATGAGACAGGAGGGTGGAATGAGGGTCATTTACATGTTTGACAGAGATGGTCATTAGGCATCACGCCTTTGCCAGTGCTTTTTGAAAGGTCACTTGTATTATTTCCAGCACAAGATAGAGTGAGCGGGTTATGTTTTGAAATGATTTTGACACCATCATGTGTTCACTACATCTGAATGACACGTTAGTTTGATGGTTCAAAAACATCATAAAACACGTCCGTCCATCATTAAAAGTCCGTCCATTATAAAGGCGGAGCCATAGTTGACGAAACTAGGAGTGGATGAAGTGAAAATTTGCTTACCTTGACATGCCCTTGAGAAAGTGAAATGGTAACAGAAAGAGAAGTAAGGAAACAGAAACAACAATACGCGCCCAAAGCCCCTGTCTTTATAGACAAATATTTTGTGGGTGTGAGGTCACCACGTATTTTGGTGATGACGTGATCTGGTGTGGGAATATATTTTTGACATGATGAGAATAAGTATTTTACTGTGAGAATCATGGCTTTTAAAACTAAAGAAGTAGACAATTAAACAACAAGTTAAAGGTTGGTCTTCATCTGTAAAGTATTTACTTTAAAGACAGTGTACATCTTTGAACGGCGATTAGTTTTTATTTGATTTTTAGGTAATATAAGCTGGTCCGTGCATCTGTTCAAAAATCATGGACTTTTGTACAAGCAGGTACAAAACTGAGCTGAACTGACATTAAAAACATATTTGCAGTTTTAGCATACTTGACGATTCCCTCATTTTTTGGTGGTATCGTATAGAATAGTGTATTTTATTTTTCATGAGAAAGTTTTGAGCCAGCACCATGAATATGCTGTAATATAATATGAAATTTTTATTGATATAAGAGGCTGAGGTATATGGTTTGTTAGTATCTTTTAAGGGAAATAAGAATACTGTGAGAGTGTTATTTATTGAAGAAAGAATATTATGATTGCTTATATACTATTATTCAAATTCCCTTGTAATTAAAGTCCCCGTCGTGTAATGGTTGGTTATCACTGTAGTAGTGTGAAGTGTACGTGTGCCTGGTGTGTAACTGCTCCTGGGATGTTATCTTGCCATGGTCATTAGCAAAGAGGAACCAGATATCGGTTGTGGAGTTTGTATTTCACTCAGCTGTGGTGTGTATACCACAATTGCTTCGAGAATACATCTAATAAAAAAAAGCAATAGGTTGCTGGCTTATTAGATAATATTGTATTACAATTCAAAAGAGCCTTTTGATTTTAAGAGACTACTATTAATACAACTCAACTGTCTATCAATCATAAAGGTATTCAAACAGGGTCAGTCACACTAATAATGCTATCAATAATACTGAAAAAATGGATTAAGACAAAAGCGATCAATTGATGTGTACCTGGAAAAGCAAACACACAGATCTAAACAAGGCTTGGAGCAAAACATCTATGATATAATATCATGTCTTTGTTCTTTGTAGTACATATTTACACTTTGGTTTTTCCGATCTTTTAAATTGTTAATATCTTTGACACTGTACACTAGGTACAAAACTCTTGGCCCAGCAAGACTTTTCACAACATTTCAGATTTTTTAAAAAAAGAGTTGTAATTGGACTTGGCACTAGTAAAATGAAGGTTGCAAACATTGTCAGACACAGAAACAGACCGCCGAAACAATCTTTTGTATGTATATATATTAAAATACAATGAAACCGAGTCTTTCGCTGACAACGACATTTAAAGAACAAACATATTAGAACCCATAAAAAGACGCTTTGTTTTAAACTTGAAAAGAAACTGGTATCAGAATTTAACTGACTTGGCACGCTCAATAAATGAAGAGACGGAAAACATGTTTGTTCAAAGACTATTAGTGAGAGTTTGCCCAGAATAAGTATCTATCCATGTATAGCTCTTTCAAAGCATTCACTGTTCAAATAGCATATTTCGAAAGAGCTGTACTTTTATAACGATGTAAATAATTGAGATTATAAATGAAAAAATGTGATGTAGAGTGATGAACCAAAGTTTACTCTTTAAAAATGGCTAGGACTATGTTTAACGGGAGCCTAATGAAAAGTAGCATCCTGACCGGCTTGCTCCAAAAGTGCGAGAAAATGGAGAGTATATTATGTTTTTGGGGTTTACTAGGTCAGGAGATGCTGAGCCAATTGTTGTATCGGATGGCACCATAAATACTGGAAAGATATGCTTTTTTTCGTTTTTCTTTTTCACACTGGTATACACACCACAGTTGAGTGAAATGCAGACTCCACAACCAATTTCCAGTTACTACTTGCTAATGAACCTGACAAGTTAACATCTCAGGAACAGTTACACACCAGGCACACGTACAATTCACACTGCTACAGTGATAACCAACTTTTACACGATGGGGGCTCTAATTACAATGGAATTTGAATAATAGTATATAAGCAACCATAATATTCTTTCTTCAATAAATAACACTCTCACAGTATTCTTATTTCCCTTACAAGATACTAACAAACCATATATCTCACACACCACATAATGCTCCAATGTCAAAAAGAGATTACTGACTAACCATCGAAAAGCACTGACTTGTATACAATTGAGAACATCTGAAATAGTTTGGACGGTACTATGCGTTCAAGGTTAATCAAACATACAACACTAAAATATTTGAGATAGGCTCTAACAAAAAAAAATGGATAAGTACAAGAGAGTATTTGAAAACAATTGGCTCTCCATACATAATATAATAGCTTTAGAAAAGTAAAAGGAGGGTCTATTATTTATTAAATAAATATCTTACTATTATTACATAGACTACATGAGATATACTTTATAATTATTTATTCGTATATTGATTGATTCCATACATTAAAAATAAGGTAAATGTAAAGACATGCCCTTGATTTACACCTCATGAATGAACTTACGGTCGCTTAATACTTTATATTAGCTTTGTATATTATATAAAAGTATAATGATAAAATAGGATTTGCAGAAACATTATACCAAGATGTATTTGATTTTATTGACTTTTGGAAATCTAAATGTTAAAGACTGTATAATATTAAATGTCTTGGCTGTCAAATATTTTGGTCAAATATGCCATACTTTACTTGGTCATCTTTATAAAGACAACAGGAGAAATAGGTTTCTTTTGACAAGAGAAACTCTATACAAGCCGATGCATTTAATTCTTTCAATCTTGCAATTACAGGGTAATTGAAAAAATTTTGTGGTTTGAATTTCCGACTGCATACCTTGATATGCTTGCATTTTTCATTTTTAGTTCTTTTTCTTTAATAATCTAAACATGTCTACCTCGCAATCAAGCAATGAAAAGGAGACACGCCATCACATCTATACTAAGCTCTCAAACACTGATAAGGGAATTCTCGTCGGTTTACACATGGCAGGATTATCATTTGTTGAAATTGAGAAACGTCGTAATGTCAATAAAGAAACAGTACGCCGTATAGTACACAAGTACTACAAGACTGGATCCGTAGAAGATAAATCTCGCACAGGCCGGCCTAAGATTCTCACTCCCAGAGATGAACGTCATTTGGAGATGATTGTTAGAGAAGATCGACATCAAACATTATCTTCAATTACAAATGACATGGAGGACATCATCAAAGTCCCCATTTCAAAGTCTACAATAAGAAATACTTTGCACAGCCTTGGCTACAACTGCTGTGTTGCATTGGCAAAGCCTTTTCTGACTCAGGCAAACATGGCTGCAAGGCATAAATGGGCTCAAGAGAAGATGGGCTGGAAAGAAGAGTGGAAGACGGTGATCTGGAGTGACGAGTCTCGATTCACTCTTTTTAAAAAAAATGGAAGAGACTATGTGTGGAGGAGACCCGATGAGAAGTACCTGCCTGACTGCCTTCGTCCAAAAATCCAGGGAGACGGAGGATCGGTGATGGTGTGGGGGTGCATCTGGTCTGGAGGTGTTGGTCCCCTTGTCTTTCTGGATGGCAATATGAATGCAAGACAATATGTCAAGGTCTTGCAAGACAAGTTCAAGCCATTCTATGACACACTACGGCACAATGAGCTTGGCGGCTATCGATTCCAAGAAGATAACGCCACGCCACATAAAGCTGCAATGTCAAGAAAGTGTAAAGATGATCTTGGAATAGATGTTCTTGACTGGCCATCAAAAAGTCCTGACTTGAGTCCAATCGAGAACATCTGGAATAGATTGGATGACAATATGCGCTCCAGGGCAGTTCAACCTACAACACTGGCGCAGTTAAAAGAGGCTCTGAATGAAGAGTGGAAAAACATAGATGAGAGAGTATGTGAGAAATATTGCCTCTCTATGCATAATAGACTACTAGCTTTACAAAAGTATAAAGGTGGGCCTATCCCATATTAAATAAACACTATATTTAGACTATATATAATACAGATGATATACTTTATTATTACAGAGTTCTATATTGATTGCTTGTATTCATAAAGAATAAGAGCAAGGTAAAGATTTGTCTTTCATTTGCACTTCTTTCGGAGATTTAAACCACAATATATTTTGTAGTCCCCTGTATTAATTCCAATCCTTTGCAATTATTGGCACCTGGGTCTTCATTACCTGTTATACTACCTTTTAAGCATTGGATCTCTTTTTTGGAAAATTCAAATAAAATATCTGTCTGACGGCCATGGTTATTGGGAGAGAAGTTTGGTAAATGCCCATAGATCAGTTTTTAAGATGTGTTGTCTGCACACCATCAAACCTTTTCTTCTCTTTGGTAATATATTCTAATGGTGTATTTGTATTTGTTAAAGTATGTTCACAAAGAATTACAGATAGCTTTAATGTAATACTCAAGAAATATCAGATTAAGATTAGTAAGAAATTATACAGCGCAATCTTGTACAGCCCCAACCACTCTTTCACCTTGTGGATAAAAATGATAGGAGTTCCTGAATATCCTTAAATAACATTTTTTTTCTTAAACTCATTACTAAACGATTAGAGAATAACAAAAGCTAAAGTTTTTTTTTGTCTATACAAAGGTTATGTTTCCTATGAATACATTTTAATTACTGTCGAGATGCTTAGATCAACGGCGCAAACAATTGTTGGGCGTTATAGACAACATGTGTATAAACAGCATTTCTTCTATTAAACACTTTGCCTTTGAACCATGTATCGCAGCACATAAACTTTGGTTTATCGGAAAACACAAGAAAGAAATATAGGTAAATTGACCAAACAGCTAATGAAACAATGTAGTTTGGTTAGATGAATGGTTTTTTATTTGCTTGTCTAGCAATATTCCTAATGATGATGCTAAGCGGATGATATAAAAGAAGAAGACATGCAGTATTGATAGTAAAAGTGAAATTATAGATACTGATGGTATTACTCAAGAAAGGTTGATTGACATGTTTGAATATTCATTCCAACTTGTAGTTCAAAAATGTTGGTGAGAGCCAGCTCTGCAATTGTATCTCTTTTCTTTAAAAAAATATGGTGACATTTTTTCCATACGGGTAGATGTGGTCTATGAAGGAGAAAGACGCACAGAATCATGCTTTGAGTAATATATTCAAAGGTCTTGATTTGCACTGTGCTGATATCTTTTAGAGCACTCTTGAGATGCTAACTGAAGAAACCCATTGTTCAAAAGTTGGATGATTTCAAGGTGGCCGTACAAAAATAATAGGCCAGATTAGGCATCAAATATTAATTGACACTGTTCCAGGGTATTACAATGTATATTTTTTAAATATCATTAAACCATACACGTCAAACTTTATCTTTACAGAGTATGTGGTTCTTGAAGCATCAATGCTCATCACTTGTGGAAGTAGCTGTGACTGTATTTTGCCATTTCTTTTAAAGTTAAAAATCCTGTATTATGCAAGGCATATCAAATCAACCAATCTTTTTCTTAAAAAAAACAACAGAATTTCTTTAATTCAACTACATTACAGGTAAGTAAAGGTCTAGAAAATAACGTATCCTCAAGAGTGACATGAATATATGTTTTGTTTTTTTGGAATTAGATTATTTTGCAGTAAATTATGTATTATATTCCTCGCTAATTCGATATTCTCAATATCCCAAAGCAAATTTTGGACTAGGAAGATGTAGAAATCAGCGAGTATATCTCGAGACTGGTCATATATCTAGCTCTTTAGGAATAAGTTTGTTGGCATACCATTGACTGTAAATATCATATGACCGTGTGGATATATCCCATTTGATGCATAATCTGTGACAAAAGGCCATTGATCAGGATACTCTCTTTATGGTTTCAATCCTCATCAACATTTCAAT
Source organism: Phycomyces nitens (assembly GCA_022702545.1). Taxonomy (NCBI): domain Eukaryota; kingdom Fungi; phylum Mucoromycota; class Mucoromycetes; order Mucorales; family Phycomycetaceae; genus Phycomyces; species Phycomyces nitens. The sequence continues at coordinate 3,725,670 of JAHRBC010000001.1, forward strand.
ATTGATATTTTGTTCTGCTTCTACCTTGTTATAAACATTGTATTTTTTTTTTAAAAAAAAAGGTGTATATGTATCAGACTCAAACACAAAGATATGAACGTAATATTTATATAAATATTTATAAATATATATATATATATGCGCGCATGTGTGTTTATAAAGTGTACAGCATTGGGCGGGAGGGAAGGAATACGAATTATTATGTCTATGGAGCATGTTTACTGCCCTTTCTTGCGTCCGTCTGCTTCTAGTTATCAATCTCGATCTCTACTGTCTCGGTCTTGAATTCTTCAGGGGAAGAAGCCTGTCTCTGTGGGATGGGTTAGAAAAGAGAAAATGTTTACTGCTGGGCGCCAAATCTATTTACCTCGATATCCATGATGTTTGCAATGTTCTCAAAGACAGGGCGAGGAAGTGTCTTTTGGTAAATCATAATAAGCTCCGTGGGAACGGGATAGACCTTCAATGCCTTGTAGAAAGGCAGAATTGCCTCGTTGTAGAAGGGCTCGCCTAAAGTATACCGTAAGTTCACAGCCAGATCGGTTATACATGGGTCCCCAAACAATATAGATCTTACCCTGTGCACAGAGGGCTTCACCAGCAGCCACCTGGGACATAAAGTACTGCTCCTTTTCTTCCGGGCTGGTGGGATAGTTCTCCTGGGCAGCAGCAATAATGACCTGTTCAATCAACTCGACTCTTTCCATCTTGGTAGTCTCCTCGGACTCCTTGGCAGCCTTGGCAGCCATCTTTCTGTCGCGTCCTGTGTGTGTGTGGGATACTTACTTAGTGACGGTTGAGGTGTATGATATATATTTTCATTTACTGAGTTTCTTTTTGAATTCGGGATCGCTTCTGCGACTATAGTCAAAGTAGACCATATAGCCAATACCGAGGGCAGCCAAGGTGGCAGCAGCTGTCAAGGCAATTGTCTGTGGTCGCATGTCCATGGTTGTGGGATGAAGAGGAAAAGAAAAATTTTCGGCTTGACGAGGACAAAAAGACAGTCAAGACCAGGACACCCTCTCATTTTCAATATCCGGAAATGCGCTCAGGCCTATCACCGCTTCCAACTTTCAAAGACGTATGGACATAATAGCTATGACGCAAATCAGTTTAAGAAGCAAGGTCGCCTTGGGTGAATATCATGGCCCAAACGGCGCTTGAATAAACCACTTTTACAGGTGAAAACTAAGTACATACCTGGGCAATAGTTTTAATGCCTGTTGCTTTCTCCGACATCCCACAGAAGATAAATGCCTGTCAAGATTGAATGACGTTTAGATTATGTCAAGACTAGTAGAAATGGCATATAAGTATCAGAGAATTGCCTTCAATAGCGAGTTCTTTATCCTTTTTACCTTTTAACCATGATGTCCACCAAGCACTTTATCACTACTTTGCGTCCTGCCGTCAGGGTTTCGCGTGTTGTTGGCCAGCAGTCAACGAGAGCCTGTAGCAACATGTCAGGCAATGATCCCAAGGTCCTCGAGGAAGAGAAGCGAAAGATTCTCGAGAGAAAAAACAAGCAATGGGACGAGAAGCTGGCTTCTGTCAGTGAGGCAACCGTAAGTCAAGGCAATGTTTTTTATGCACTCTACTCACCAAATTCCCTATAGATCAAGGCAGAACTCACCCCAGATAAGCCCGTCAAGGAGCTCCAGGAAGAAACCAAAGAACACCTCAAGGAGACCCACAAGGATGGTCAATGAATTGAAAAGATAGGATTATGATATAATGTATATATCTTTATATATATATATATATATATATATATATATATATATTCATAAATACTTTCGCTTTTTTGTATATAATCACTTTTTTTTTTTGTTTTTGATCGTCAATAAAAAAACACGCACAATAAAAAATAATTCTCTCAATTTCACATCGGCCTCTAGACAAACAAATCAACTTCTTTAAGAGGGCAAAAGATGTCCTACATTTCGCAGCTCAACCTGCTGGGCGATGACCTGCCTCCAGTCTCGGAAGAAACCTTGACGGAAGAGCTTTCTCTCTGGGCCAATGCACAGTTCACTTTTGATACTCCAGGCTCATCTATACTCGAGGATGCCATCAATGAATCCCCATTTGATGTTTTCAGCTGTCTGGCTGATCTAAATGACATTAGTAACTATAAGATGGATTCTATAATAGCCATTTAACCAATGAATGTAGATCATGTTCAGCACATTAGTCTCATGCAATCAGTCCAATCTGCCCAATCATCCACACGCACTTTCCCAGCCCTTCTACCTCGCATTGCTCCCGCACCAACCAATCCAACCTTTGGTGATCATTCGGCTGTGATGCAAAAGAAACCCAAGGAGCCCATCAGAAAAAAATCGGTAGAAAAGATAGTTGCGGCTGAAGATAAGCGCAAGAGAAACACTGCAGCATCAGCTCGGTTTAGAATGAAAAAGAAAATGAAAGAGCATGATCTAGAGAAGCAGACAACAGAAATGATCCAAAAGACAGAAGAGCTGGAGGCTCATGTAAGGGAACTTGAGAAAGAAATCAAATGGCTGCGAGAACTGGTTGTAGAAAAGAATTCTTCTCTTTTGAAAGGGAGTAAGCCAGAAACGATCAATGAATAATAATAAAAGACACGACGTTCTTTGTGATTTAATAGACTTTACAATTTACAAGCAGTGTTATAGATGCTATAATGCTGAGGATCTTAGAAGAACTTGGAGATCAAACTGGCAGCCATCTTTCCACCACTGGACTGCTGCTGCTGCTGCTGCTGCTGTTGGGGTTGCTGCTGAGTGTTGCTGTGGCCACCACCCATCAAAGAGCTAACCATGTTTCCCAGTCCATTGCCACTAGACTGCTGCTGTTGATGCTGTTGTTGTTGTTGTTGCTGTCCTCCTCCTCCACCCATCAAAGAACTGACCATGTTGCCCAATCCACCACCACTGGACTGATGGGATTGTTGAGACTGCTGAGACTGCTGTGCACCACCAGCTGCACCCATCAGCATGCCAAGCATACTAGAAATCCCACTGCTGCCACCGCTGGCACCACCACTGGCGGCACCCTGGGCTTGCTTGGCCATGTAAAGCTTAACAGCCATCATTGCAGCCTGCTGGAGCACCTGGGCCTTTCCACCATCATTGCTGTTGGCGTTGGTTCCACCTGACTTGGAGAAAAGCTTGGTAGCTTCGGCCATGGCCATACCAATCATATCGTTCATTCCACCACCACTACCACTTCTCTCATGGTTCTCCAATGCCTGAACAGCGGCAGCAGTACCCATGTCAGTGGGAGAGGCTCCTCTTTGATCTCCGTTGTTTCCATAGAACTGCTGGTGAGACTGTTGAGCATTCTGGAGCTCGTGAGGCTGAGCTGACTGCTGAATATTTGATTTGGAGGAGATGTTGGAGAGCACAGAGGAGAACACTTCCTTGTCTTCACCATCATCTGCATATTTGGAAGCATAGTTTGCAGCGTCCTGGTCGTTGAAGGAGGCGTGGTGGCTTCCAGCAGAAGGGCGAGATTGCTGGCCGTAAGAGTCCTGGTGTTGAGGAGGTGCTCCGTAGCTGCCATAGCCGTTGTTATCATTACTGTTATAGCTAGACTCCTGCTGAGTGTAGCCATTGTTGGAGTATTGCTGCTGCTGTTGGTAGCCAGAGCTGGGAGGTGCTCCGTAGCTGCCGTAGCCGTTATTGGAAGAATTATTGTCTTGGTACTGAGACCCTAAGGAAAATAGTGTCAAGAAAGATTCTATAAAAAAAATAGTGTTTTTTTCTTCTATCTACCTCCATAACTGTTGGCCTCTCCTCCGCGGTAGCTATTGGCTTCTCCTCCACGGTAGCTGTTGGACTCGCCTTGGTAATCTTGGTTATAGTTTGACATAATTGGGCTGGTTGAGAAAAAGACGTGCGTTCTTTTGGAAAGAATATTCTTTTTATGTACGTTTTCAATTGTACGGTGTATGAACCAACCAAATTTAGGCTACACTAATAACCTGTGCTTTAACGCGTGCCCAAATGCTGATTGATGGCCTAAATAGCTGTCTTGGTGGCTTTCTCGGTTACCTTGCCTACCAGACTTGCTTTTTGAATCTATAGAAAACATAGTGACTAGAACGAGTGGGTTAGTGGCAGTGTGTATGAGAATGTGAAGATGGTTTCACCATTGGATGTCCAGCGGCTCTATAAACTGTGTACCAAATTAGAAAAAGGCCAAGACTATAGAAATAGAAATTATGGCGGTCAAAGGATAATTTGATAGACAGGTGTGGGTCGTGCTTCTCTGATAGGTCAATTGGCACCAAGCTCCTTTGTAAATCGTACATACAAGCATATACACGCATTGTCCCGTGGGATCAAAGATCAAACCAAATATTTGGGTAATAGGATCGCAAAAGACACTGAGGGCATCCTGTCCCACCAATTGCATACAGCAATCAAGAAAGCCCTTTCTTATATATATGTATATCTCTCATGCTCTGATCGCAGACGCGTCAAAAAGATCTTTTTTCTTCGAATACGCGGGGCCAAATGGTCAAAAAAGGACGCATGAAGACTTGCTATCTATAGACCCATTCCAGTCCATCTTATGACGTCGGAACACAGCTTCACTTTGCCTATTGTCCGTGAGTAAACAGGGGGCCTGGGGTGCACTGTGTCCATTCTATCCAATAGGAGCTCCAAAAAAACAGAATGAAGATTTAGTTGCTGGAAGCCGGGTAACATACACAACTAGCCAGATTTTCACAAAGACATAAGGCACTCGTCATTTAATACCCTTTACACTATCGGATGGAGCCATAGATCCGATATTACAAGACTATGGATTTTTTAATACTTATCGATCCAATAATCTTAAAATAGTGCAAAAACAAGCTTGGAGTATGACATTTGACTAGCTGTTTCGAATAATCTAAAATGGACGTCCCAACCCGACGGTATGCCCAACCTTTACGCGAATGATGTATAAAAGGTCCTTGTTCTGGTACCTCAATTGCTCTTTCATTCGATTCTACCTATTTAACAACTATGCCTTGTGGAAACCTCCAAGTTACAGCCAGTAAGTGCATTGCTTCCTGCCTCTAGGTTTTATCAATCCCTAATCATTATTCTAGTCACCGTCCGCGGCCTTTCCGAGACATGCGTGTCAGGCAAGTCAAAAGAGAAAAAAAAATGACCAAAATAAAGAAGAACAAATATTTATTCTGGTGTACATATAGATGTCAAACCATTTATTGGATGCTATGTGCAGCCTACAGAAAAGAAGCGTACCCGGGCAGTTCAAGGTCAAGAGCCTTTGTGGGATGAAACCTTGAAATGGTATGTAGAAAAAATGTCAGAAAATCATGCGCACACACACACACACAATCTAATTCTTTTCAAACAGCCAAGTTCCTGAAGGACAGTCTACATTGACTGTCGAACTTGTCAATGAAGATTCTCGTCTGGCTGGTGCAATCGGAAGAGGTCAAGTCAACCTCCAGAATGTATTTAGCAGTGGATCCCACGAACAGTGGGTTGAAATGGTATCTGAAGAGGGAAAATCCATTGGTCAAGTCCAAGTGAAGCTTGAATTTAGTGTAAGTATTCAGAAAGACAACTCTAGTGCCATGTTTTATTAAAATGTACCTTTAGGAAACCCGCACAGAATATTCGGAGCACTCCGAATACTCTCAGCAATCCTATTCTGAAGAAACAAGTCGTACAGAGCAGCGTACCGAGAGCTCTATCTCCCAAAGCTCAGAACAAAAGACATTTGGTAGCAATGACACTGGCGCTGCCCCTCCTATCCAAACACACGAACAAATCCTTATCGAAGGGGAGGATGGCAGCTCGCTTACTCAAGAAAAAAAGCACCGGGACTGGGTGGTAAGTGAGATGAAATCCATCAAGATACCAACCAGTTATTGATAAAAATGTCTAAAGAAATTTGGAGGTGCTGCCCTTATTGGAGCCACTGCTATTGGCCTTGGCTCTTGGGGAGCTTATGAAGCAAAGGAGCATTACGATGAAAAAAAGGAACAAGAAAGGAAGCATAGTGAAGACGCTCGTCCAGTTGAGAACAAGCCATTCAAAACCCCCGAAGGGTTCCTTCAATCTGAAACTGATTCTCTTGCTGTTAGTCAGCAGGCCGCAGAGAAATATGAAAAAGTAATTAATGAGCAAGAAGACCAGCAGATCCAGCAACAGGTTCAAAAACAATCTCTGCACACTGGGCAAATCCAGAATACTGAGCAGCATCAGAGTTCAGAACAAAGCCAGCAGTCAGAGCAGACCCAAAATGCCACCACAAACTGGCAAACTGATAGTATCGAGAACACTGGAAAACAGCATGCTGATTCTGCTGCTCAAACAAGAAACCAGCAATTAGATGAAAAGGTTCACTTTGAACGTAAAGAAAAGGAGAAATGTAAAGACGAAAAGAAAAAGGAAGAAAAGTGTAAAGAAGAAAAGAAGAAGGCAGAGAAGGAGAAATGTAAAGAAGACAAGAAAAAGGAAGAAAAATGTAAAGATGACAAGAAAAAGGCAGAGAAGGAGAAGTGTAAAGAGGACAAGAAAAAGGAAGACAAACACCACGCTGAGAAGAAAAAGGAGGATAAACACCACACTGAAAAGAAAAAGGAAGATAAATGCAAAGATGAAAAGAAAAAGGAGGACAAGCATCACGCTGAAAAGAAAAAGGAAGATAAATGCAAAGATGAAAAGAAAAAGGAGGACAAGCACCACATTGAAAAGAAAAAGGAAGATAAATCCAAAGATGATAAAAAGGAGGACAAGCACCATACCGAAAAGAAAAAGACAGAAAAGTGTAAAGAGGATAAGCACCATACCAAGACCAAAGATTCTGCCTGGCATTAATTTGGCTCATATTCTACATATGCAAGTTTCATATACCAAATATATAAATTATGTATACCAGTATATTCCATTGTCTTTATTATTTATTAAAATAACTGTTTGGACATGTTAAACGAACTAAAAGTCTAGTACCAAACTAGCTTAAATGTCAAAAGTATCAGTAAAGTACATGGTACTCAAAGATGCATTGTAGATTTGAAATCTGGCTAGGTTTTAACATGTATATTGTAACCGTATATGCTTGATAGGCTTTTATTATCTTTACAGCTAGATATATTCCAGCATTATATTTAAAAGTAGTATATGGATGTTAAAGAACATTGATAATAATTCTAAAATCCTTGATATTCATATCACAAGTAGATAAATCAGTTTATACATTGATAATCTACAGCAGAAAACAATTGATAGTTTCAAGGTTAATTATTCACTCGTCACCATCAAGACCTCGATTATGACTGATAAGAATTAACTATGGTATCAATCGGCTACCAGTCTTTGATATGCCATTTGGTTACAGATAATTTGTCCATATATTACTACAAAAGTCTAAACTAACACTCACCAGAATTCAGTCCATTTCTCAAGTATTATCCGCATCCTGAAACTATCGATTATATCAAATGCTTTAGAACACTATATTTTTATGAAAATTCCACATATGAAACATATAACCAATTAACACCCTTGTATTTGGCTGCATCAATATATAATAAGATATAACAGAACCTTATATTATTCTAGTTTCCATAATAGTGTATACAATCTGTCATTTGTAATAATCCTTATTTTAACAAAGATCCTTTCAGCTTTTAAGGATTCGCGTCTAGTGAGTCTATCAAATTTGCTCAAACTTTAGGCGACAGGAAAAGGTACAGATCTGCTTGTACTTGAACAGACTCTATAGTTTTTCCCTTTTTCAAGTCCATATCCCTTTTATTTAACTCTGACAGACCCACACCTGGTTCAATATTTTGTACATGATACATGCTATACATATTTCTTTTTGTTTCTCTCATTATCCAAAGATCGGTAAACTTGAGGGCATAAAAAAAAGAAAGTAAAAAGGGTATAATTAATTTTTGAATATTATGAATTGGGAGAATCAGAACCAAGACGACACAATGACCCTTGGTCTAATTTGACTAGGCAGCTCAAATCTTGACCCTTGAAAACCATATTACCTTGATAGTTAAACCTCACTCTAAAGCACATTTTATTGATTTATCGTTTTTGTTTCAAAGGAGCCTCGTACTCTTAATATTCAACTGTGTATTACAATAAAGGATGTCTAGATACCTTGCAGCTTTTACTTACAGAGTCATCCTTGGATGCAACCTATCACGTAAATGTCTTGTACATTGCATACTACCTTGTTGCTCTTAATGTGACTAATAGAGTGTCAATAGATAACCTTTTCTATAAACCATACCATGACCTGGTCACTCTAATACTCTAAAGCAGCTCTCATTACTAGAATTACAAACCAAGGGTTTTTTTTAAAAAAAATGCAAAAAACCCCCCTTTTTTTTCTTGTGAAATTATTGAAACAAACAACCACTTTTTGAAAACTGGATATTGTAAAGTCAAACAAAGAAAGAAAAAAACCAGTCAAAAAGTGACGGCCCGCCATTTTTTTCTCTCGTCGAGTTCCTACACTGTTACAGAATGAACGATTCAATCCAGGAAACAATTCAAAGCAATGAGACGATTGTTCCATCTAAAAGATCTGCCTCAGAGCTTGAGAATGATGGTAATAATCATAAATGAGCTACTGGGATCATTGCACAAGAACAGTTTCTAAACAATTGTCAATAGACAACAAAAATATTACCGACCAAGAACAAAACTCTGTCGATATCCCCCTTGCCAAACGTAAGAAGTATCAAAAGGCAAAAAAGAGTGGTGTTCGATCAGCATGTATCGATGGCGAGTGGGTACGGGATATAGACTTGTGAAAAAGTTGATACCAAATATGAGCTTTTGGCTCGAGTTTTATAACGATTCTTCCTTTTTAGACCCTCCTACCGAAAATTGCGTTTGAGGGAAGGCGGGAATATGCATCAATTAAAGGTGCTCGCAACTTTATAGTCAGTATGCTCAGCAAGGAAAAAGTATTTCCAAAGTGGGTGAATGTCCTTGGTGAAAATAGCCGGATTAAAAAGGTTGTTTTGCTGGACTGTCCTGGATTGGATCCTACAGAACTGGGACTTCCCCTGGGCGATTGTTATGTTTCGTCGTCCACGACGCCAGAGATCTACAAATACCTAAAGAAACATGGCCTTGGAACTATAATTGGAATGAATGAATATTTGGAGACGAACAAAGACGACGTTGTGGCTGTAGCAACATCAACTAACCTGGACAGCACAAAGGCATTATCAGATCGGTTTAATGATCTTCTCAGAAGCCCCCTGTCAAAGTCTGAAATCAAGAGATTAATGAGCCCCAGAAATAACAGTAAAGTGAACGCGTGTAAAAGGATGCGGGCTGTATGAAAACTGATTTGATGCAAACCCCCACTTTATACATCATGTTCCAATTGGATCTTGTTTGTTTAAAAACCAATAGCCAAAGACCGCAAGATTGAGCCAGACATCCTTACTCTCAGCCATGTCGAATTGGTAGAGGAAGGCTATCCGATTCCGAGCTCAATTGATACCAAAAGCGAGCTTGTAGAAGGCTGGGTAGAGACTCTTCCAGGATCCAATAAGACCAATAAGAGACTTGTGGCTCTTGACTGCGAAATGGTAAGATCTCCAAAATTAGGAGTATGGCAAATTAAAAAAATAAATCAAGAAATAGACGAGGCTGATGTTTATTATTATTATTGTTATTGTTATTTATTATTATTATTACATGTTTCTTAATCCTGGGGAACACTGTGATATTACTTAGTGTAATACTGCAAATGGCTTGGCCGTTACACGTGTAGCCCTAGTAGATCAAGGTAAATAGCAGCAAATCATTACAATTGCTCAAAGATCCTATATACTTTAAGCTCCAAATTCTCATAAAGATATTTTAAAATATAGATCACAAAACATTGATCAACTCCTTTGTCAAACCAGACGAGGAAATCACTGACTATCTTACTAATTACAGCGGCGTGGATGCAGCCTCCCTTGAGAATATTGAAACAACCTTAAAAGACATCCAGGCACAGATTATGGAGCATGTAGACGGTGATGTCATCTTGGTTGGCCATGGACTTAACAATGATCTCAACTGTCTCCGTATGCGTCACCCGTATATCATCGATACTTCGACTATTTATCACCATGCCAACGGGTATCCCGGGAAGCCCAGTTTGCGTAACCTAGCCTACAAATGGCTGAAGCGCCACATTCAAGTCAACCCCGAAAAGAATAAGTCTTTAGATATGGCCCTTGGCCACGACCCATGCGAAGACGCTCTGGCTAGTCTTGAGCTGGTGGAACTCAAATTGAAATACGGTTTGGACTATGGGCTCAACTCTCAATACGTATCCGAGACAATTATAGACGTATTCAAACGTCTTTCAAAGAAATGCGCGGTTGTTGAGGTTGGAGCTCATAGCGATGTCATATTTTCCAAAAAGTTACAAGACACAGGCGAATTCTATTCAGTTTCCACGGATGATGCAGCTGTAGAAACGTTACTTGAAAAGCACGCGACATGCGATGCAGTTCTAGCCAAACTTAAACTTGACGATGCCAAGGAAGACAGCTTGTTAGGGTACATAAAGTCCATTTACGAGGCGCTTGAACAAGAAACAGCATTTGTTCTATTGTGCGGAAACAGAAACAACGACGAACTGAACAGGTGAATATCTGAAAAAGAATAACAACAATGATACTGTTTTGTGCAAGCTCTGCTTCTGAACTCACATGCATGCATATGGTGTATTAGATTAAATAAGCTTCAGACGTCCTATAGACGTGCACTAGCAAACACGTCTCTTGAAAAAATTCCAGTAGAAAAACGGTGGACATTGGCGAATGATGAGCGACTCAGACTTGTACTGGATACCCACAGAAGAGGTCTTTTGTTCGCTTCAATCAAGAATTCTACTCTAGGATGAAACAATTTGCCTGATCGGCCTTGTTTTGGAAATATATATAAAACCCTTTGGTTTCTCTAGTATTGTTGTTGTTGTATGATTGTCGCTTTTATTCCTTTTACCTAAAGAAAGCCAAAAGGGCAATATGTTGAATGTACCTGATATAGGAAATTGACCTTCATTGGACCAAGTATATTATATTATAGTACGTTCTAAAAGCCAAAGGATATGTGGATAAAAAAGTAAATAAAATAAATCAAATATTTTCTTTTTTTTAAAAATAAATAATAATAATAATATTTAGTAATTAATACAATATAAAATCTTGGGATCCATGAACTCTCGTCTTTCTTTTCACTCTCCAATTCTCTCCTTACACACTTTCATGTCCTCCTTAACCAATTCTCTCTCCAAAAGAATCAACCCTTGGGGCCACTCAGCTGCAAAAGTTGGTGGAATATCTCAAGACGATTGCTGCAAAAAAGATGAACTAGCCCAAGAATTATGTGTCTCAAAACCAGGGTTAGGAATGACACAGGTAAATCCACGATCCTTGGAAGCCAGTCTGTCCAAGAAAAGATCCAATGTGTATTAAACGGTTCCTATCACTAGTCCTCCAAAGACGACCAGGACAACCAAGATGTCCTAGAAGCCCAAAAATCTATAATATTACGAATGGTACAGATTATTTAATTACAACACTTGATTCCACGTATTGGTATTCACAATCTTTGTTATTAATATCGTTCTAGTGCTCCCCCTTGAATCACAAACGAGCCCATTTCTGCCGTATTCGGGAATTCCTAAAGGAATACCTTTTGGGTATGAATGATCTGTATGGCGCCATTGACGACAATGAAGAAGCAAAAGCGATACTCTTGTGCCAAAAACTGTTATCGCAACTCTCTCAGATCGATAGCGCAAAGACGACAAAAAGAGCAAAAAAGAAGCTTGCCTTGGGGGCAAGGATGGTTAGGCTCTTCTGTGAAGGCCAGCGACAGACTTTGAAAGAGATCCAAGATGCTTTAAATGAGAAGAATGACGATAGATTAAGGACAACGTACATGCCGTTTGTCAAAGAGTTTCAGGTCAGTAAGAAGGAAATATCGTACGTGTATTGTATGCATGCATGCATACAAAAGTATAAAAAATATGGAGTGATCGGTATTGACACCTATATATACTGCAGAGCTGGATTCGTAACTCTTTACCACAACTGGAAGATTATCAATGTTCAATCTGTCTATCTGTCCTGTACTTGCCGATCACGCTTGAAGTCTGCCGTCATTCATTTTGCAAACCTTGCCTAAAGTTATACATAAATAACAAGATCTGGCATCCAGACACACCTACTGAAACAGAGCCTGACCATTCGCAGCCAACACCTTTAGATACAGCTGCGGACCAAGTGTTCAATTGTCCACTCTGTCGGTCTTCCTTTGAAGAGACGACATGCCAATCTGACATTGGTCTCCAAAACCTCCTGAGCTTTTATTTCCCTCGTGAACAGCGAAGAAGAAGACGAGAGGATATTGGACTCATCCGGGCCTGGTTTTTATCAGCCCACCTGAAGCTTTCCCACCGAGCCCTGGAAGAAAATAGCAACAACAACAAGAGGCTGAGAGATCCATCTGGTTGTACACCAAAAACATTTACTCAACAGGTGGTCAATCTAGCTTGTCTGAATCCGGTGTGGAATGTATATGAAGAGAATCTTGAGAGGGAACGACGAGATACTAGAGCAGGATCTCAGAGACGTAGGGCCCAAGATGCCATCTACTATGACGATCTAACCCAGGCACAGGGTATGATTTTCCTCTATGCCTAAGACCATTACAGATAGTATTTATCAAGAATATTATATATATATATATATATATATATATATACATATATACATATATACATATATTATTATTATTATTATTATTATTATTATTATTTAAAATATGTGTAAATGGTGTTTACTATTCACAAATATCAAACAAGCAAAACAGTGCAGGCAAGGCCACAAACATAGAGCCCTATATGCCTGAAAATTATGTAATAAATAAGCCTCCAAAACAGTACCCATGTACAGAATGCCCCAGTTCATTTAAACCCTTTCGAGCTGTCCCTGTTGTATGTTTTGTCAATAAAGGGTTGAGATAAAGACTGCAGAAGGAATATGCATGTCCTCAGACCTTTTCCAATTAAAGTTTCCAAAATGGCTTTAGAAAACATTTGGCTAGTTTGGTAATACACAAAATCCTGTTTGAATGATTACAGTTTTATATTATTATTTTATTATTATTATTACTATTATTATTATATAATTATTATATAATGCTATATATACATATTAATTTAGCGTTTGTAGTGTACATGGTCAATTGAAAGTATTCCAGGCCAAATATTTCATATCTGGATATTAAGTAATGTTAATGTGATTAGATATGCATATGCCAATGCCTATGAAGCATGGCTTAGGATACTGTTAATGGCTATTGTAAAGACGTAGAAGGCTTTGTTTCTTCCGAGTCCTTCTCCTGTATATGGTCAGTTGCTTTTGCACAATCGAATTTACAAACTGGGCAAACACCAGACTTTCTTGTCAGCCAACGATCTATAATTTAACAGTCAATAGAGAAAACAATATAGCCGACGACTTATTCTTACCAATACATGAAACACAAAAGATATGGCCACAAGGAAGGATTCGTACGGAAGATAGGTCTGTGAAATCATCGAGACAAATGATGCACAGAGTATTTTCAGGGTTTGAAAGCTTGTCATTCGAATACACTTGAATAGGACTCATTTTCTCGAGTTTCTTCTCGGAAATTATAGTTCCCGATTGTCTCTCTCTTTCGGAACCAATTGGGACAATATCTAGAGGAATCTGGGGGCCTTCCTCAAGACCTCTTGTTACACTGCCAGACCGTCGTCGTCTGACATGGTTCAAAATAAAGAAGCGAATGAAAAATATACCTTGTTGAAATGCGAGTTAATCAACATTATTCTTCTTGTTCAAGAGACCTACCAAGTGCCACTGCTGCTACCCCCACGACAATGTATATAATGTAGCCTCTTGTGCCTGAAAATAAAGACCAAATGTCATCTCGATTACCGTCGTCGTGGGCATTGCTGCTGCCGTTCGTAGTGGCCACATTATTGGTGACAAAGGAAGTTTCGCCAAGGAATGGTGTGACCTGAACGTACTGCTGCTTAATGGCTTGGTCCGAGAATATCTTTTCGAGGCTCTGGAGAAGTTGAGTGCCGTACGAATAAGGCACAAAGTAAATGGCCAGAAACGTAGTTTTGAGATCAAGGTCGTTTTCGGACATTTGAGACACGTTGCGTTCTGGGGGAAGAGTAGCGGGATCCCAGACTGGATAGTCGGTTGTTGTTGTAGGATCGGACTGAATGACGGTGTCATTGTAGGACACGTTGTCGTAAATAAGTATAGCTGTTATCTGTAGCCGATGGGTGCTTGACAAAGATTGGACTGTATTAATCTTTTCTTTCCAGGAACCACAGCGCCCACCACGCTGGACGAGTCCAATGGATGGCTGGGACATCATTGCTGGGCTAGTGGCAGTATTTCCATTGCGGTGCTCCAAGTCTTCAAGGGTAGTGTTTGCACATGCATCGCCAATGTCCATTACTAATCTCTGTGTATGAATGTAAGAAACAAAGAAAGCCAACAAATTGTCTCTTGTACCTCATTGTGGCCAAAGTAGTCGTCTAGTGGGTAGACAGTCTGGAAATCTAGGCTATGTAGTTTTTGGGAGGTATCGACTAGGTAGGTCTGGGTGGAGTTGGACTTTAAGATATCGTATTGGACAAGCACTTGCCTAGAAGAATTCCAATAAATAAATAAATAAATATACAACAGCAACAGCAACAGCAACAGCAACCAAAATATCAAACGAACCACAGAAATGGGTTTTTATCAGACGCCTGTGCGTGGATAAAGAGGGGAAATAAAGCAAGGACCAGCCAATGCATGGGAAATATAGGAAAAAAGAAAGAAAGAAGAGAAACAAGGGAACCAAGGCTTGTAAAAATAACTTTTATTATATATAATGAAGTTGTGAGGCATGATGTGGAGCAGACCCTGGTACCGAATCTTGGGATTAACAATATATCATCTGTCCTTGGATAATTTAGGCATTCCTAAAAAGATGTATATGGCTATTGAAAAGCCAAAATGGCTGCTCATTTATAGATCTTATCTGCTACAGTCTATTCCTATTGACCCAATACAATAATTGCTGTAGTTGTTGTTCTTGGTTAAAGAAGTACAGGATATGAATCAATTGAAGGACAATGAAGTAAATTGGATAAAAAACCAATAGTATAATAATAATGTAATTATTCTATTGATTTTAGTATAATATAATATAATATACAAACATGGTCTAATTCCACAGTATTTTATGATTGCCAGCCCAAAACCATCCAATCTAGCACCGGTCTTTAGGATCAACAGCCTTGACAGTATCTGGCCCCAGACACGCTACTTTTCCAGTCAGCAATAATTCGGCCATCATTAGGCCAGTGGCAGGTGCATTAAGGATTCCCCAGCAAGAATGTCCAGTGGCAACAAATAGATTGTCATAGGCAGGGTGTAGTCCAATAAGGGGTGTATTGTCGCGCGAGATGGGAAGATAGCAGGCCTGGCCAGTGGATAATGTGGCAGAAAATAGCTGTGAAGATATCTTGCCTGCCAAATTCTGCAAGAGGGTGATCGCAGCAGGGTCTACTGGTACATCCTCGGCAGATTTTGGAAGAGGTTCGTTATCAGTCGCTCCACAAAGATAGACTGTGCCATCTGGACGTGGATAAACTTCTGGTTCATGGGACTTTTTCCCTTCAACTACAGCAGTAAACAGAACTTGGGCAGTAAATTTATACTCGGGTTGAAGGATAATGGAGTGTGCGCGTGCGCCAGTAATTGGAAGTTGGCCGCGCTTACTACGACCTTTCAAGGGCAATTGGCCGCTCCATGGGCCCATGCACACTACCACCGAATCTGCCTTGATTTCTCGGCGATCCTCTAAAATTACACCTGTAACCGACTTATTTCTGTAGGCCAGTTCACGCACTCCTTGTCCACACTCTATCTTGACACGTCCGGTCTTTTGGGCCACCTCGAGCAAATGTCGAGTAAAAAGACCAGGATGGACCTGTGCAGCTGTCTTTTTGGTGCCAAGCAGCTCTACGGTCCGTACATTTTCATCCAAAAGCCAATCAACCTCGTTTATAATCTTTCCTCCTCCCTTGCCAGACTGTATGAGGACCGAGTATGCTGTAACTGGACGATAGCCGAATTTATCGCCCCCAAGTTCTTGGGCAAGTTGGGCGTGTAGCTCAAAGGACTTTCGAGACAACTCGGCCGTATCTGCTCCATCGTTCCTATTGCAGGACTCATCAGACCTCTTGGCAATTGATATGTTTATCGTACCAGTCAAAGGCAAGAAAGCCACCTGCCTTGCCACTTGCACCGCAGGCTATGTCGGTTTTTTCTATCATGGTCACTTCTACTTCCTTTGAATTCCGTGTGAGGTAGTATGCTGTACAGGCGCCCATGACACCTGCACCTACAATGACAACATGGCGTGGCATATAGTATATATATATATAAAATTATTATTAAACAAGAAAGATGGCCCGTTTTATTTTTTTTTATTATTTTTTGGGGGTTTTTGATATTGAATACTTGTGTAAGATCTAAAAATAATAATATTTGGACTGTCTTTGCTGTTTGGCTTGTAAACAATAATATTCCAAAGAGCTCATTAAAGAGCTCATTGACAATGATAGATTCCTTTTTCTTGTTCTCTTTAGATGGCCTATACACTTTAGGTTTCGTGTATGCATGTGGATATAGAGAAACATCAGATTTTAGATTATATGCAATCAACAATTGTAATCTAGACTTTAAAAATCTCCTCGATGGATTGAATGTATTGATTAGTAGAGATGATGCTCCGGAATATCATTTAACCACCAAATTCATTTGGTACGTATTGTAAAAAGGGTTTTTAGGTCAATTGAATGTATAACAATATGGTTGTAAAAGGCTAAACTCAATTGATCTCTCTAGGCAGTAATGATTACAGCAGTATACAGTATTGTACCCAGGCCATTTAAGCTGTTACATAAAGGGTTACTGTGGACCTCCTGTTTGCATGGAACCAAGCCTTTAACTTCAAAAGAGTTAGTAGATTGGTATTTTGGGGGAGGAGGAGGATCAGGATTGAAACAGGCAGGGTGAGGATGCAACTGTAAAATGCAAAGAAAAAGAGAGATAGAGTCAGCCACCATTAAAGGCAGAAATGCAAGATATGCCCATTCAATCTAATTGGCATCTCTAAAGGCGTCTTTCTTGGTTAATCACTTTGTTGGCCAGTATTATGACAAGAATGCTTTTGTTCTCTCAAGATTGGTCTTTGAAGTATATTCTCAAAAATGGCATTTAAAAGTGGCATTTGGGTTTGTCTAGAATTAAAAACAAAATGGATAAAATACCCATGGTGGTCTCCTGCATCTTGTCCACCTTTTAAACAGAGACAAATGGGAATTCTAGAAAGGATGAGCCAAATGTTCGATTACTTGGTTTTATGCTGGCAGGAAAAAAAGTTAAAATAAAATAAAAAGGTTTATTGCCATGTCTTTAACAAAAGGAGCCCTTTAGCGACAATAGTCTGCCAGAGCTCCTTGAAGATCATTTGTACCTAGAGGGGCTATCCAAGTTTTCTGTCTTTTTATTGTTGTTGTTGTTGAACCCTAGCAGTCGGCCCCTCTTCCACTCTATTGAGGTACAACTAAGTTTCAGGGCCCAAGAGCATGGTACCTTGACATTTTATATATGCCATGCAAAGTATTATATGCCCTGTCCTCAAGACATGCTTCATTATCCACCTGTTCCAGCCAATGTCAAAAATAAATAAATCTATCGGCCCGGGTCTCCCATGCTTCCGGGCTCATTGGCACCGGACTTTGCACTCTAGCTAAGCGTTCAACTTGCCCTGTTTCAATGATGTCTGGCTTCAAAGTCCGTCTATTTTTTTTCCAAGCTCAAATGAGAAATTCGACTTGAAAACCAGTAGAGAAAACCTCTAGCCCGAATTCCCCCCTTTCAACAGGTTGTCCATTCAAACAGACACGAGAAATGTACGTAAAGAAAGAGCAGTCAGGTGGCTTTGTTGCCCAACTAACTAGCCTTCTCTTTTCACTCTCTCCCTCTCTCTTTTACATTCCTTTTTGTATACAGCAGTATGGGTCATTCTTCGCAAGATCACTCGAGAGATCCCTGGTAAATTAGGACACAATTTTTAGACCAAAAGACATGTGTTTTAAATGTGCACTTCTTGCAACATGTAGCCCCTGGGTTATCCTTAATGATTTAGGAGGTGCTTTTGTTATGGGTGCTGTTGGTGGTGGTATTTGGCATTCTGTCAAGGGAGCCAAGAACTCCCCACGGGTGAGTCTGGGTTCTATTTATGTTTATGTTTACGTTTATCAAATCAAATCAAATCAAATCAAATCCAACAAAGAAGTATCATTGATTGTTCAATTCTAGGGTGAGCGTCTGGTTGGTGCTGTCACAGCCATGAAGGCACGCGCACCTGTGTTGGGTGGTAACTTTGCAGTCTGGGGTGGTCTCTTTTCCACATTCGACTGTGGTCTCAAGGGCATCAGACAAAAGGAGGACCCTTGGAACTCAATTCTTTCGGGTGCCTTCACAGGTGGTGTTTTGGCTGCCCGTGGTGGTGCAAAGGCTGCCACTGTGTCTGCCGTGGTTGGTGGTAGTTTGTTGGCTGTGATTGAGGGTGTTGGTATTGCTATCACTCGCTTCACTGCCGAGAGCAACAGACCTGTGATGCCCCAGGTAAGACTAGACTATTGTTCTGTGGGTCGATATAATTAACCATCTCTTGTATGTATGTATGTATATTACAGCTTTAAATTCCTTTCAGAAATCTAGAGACAGTCAGTCACCCCCCACACATCCGCACTTATAAAAGTTAGAAAAAATGAGATCGTCACTCTTTAATATGCCACCCCTTTCTGTTCGCCCTCTCTTCTCCAGTCCGTATCGTCCTCCCCCTTTTTTTTAGAAGAACAAATAAAAATATAAACAACAGTAATGTTTTCTCTTTGAGCCTTCAATTCCATCATCTAAGCAAGCTCTCTCTCTCTCTCTCTCTGGGGCTAGGCAAATCAAGAGTTGTAAACAACCGCGGCCTTCTCTTTCTCGGACTGTTTCGGCCAATCATATTTCCACATCAAAGATGACGTTGTGAGGTCTTGACAAGGCGCGTCCGTGTCTGATTCTTACATTTCATCTTTCATCCGCTTAGAGCCACTTCCATGTCTACCACAGGAAAAGTACGTCAATAGACCCATAATAAGAGTAGAAAAAGAAAAAGAAAGAGTTAAGAGCATGATATTGCGTCCCAAAGGTTATCCACTGTCGCGCTGCCATTGCCTGGGAACCCAAGAAGCCTCTTTGTAAGTTGAAGATATCAATATATATATCCAATTAACCTTTTTTTTTTAAAAAAAAAAAGCCATTGAGGATATCGAGGTTGCTCCCCCAAAGGCCCATGAAGTCCGAGTAAAGATTCTCTATACTGGCGTGTAAGTTGACAGAGAGTGCTTATGGAATGGTTGAATCTGATATCCTGTGCTTTTTGTTCAGATGTCACACAGATGCATACACCTTGTCTGGAAGTGGTGGGTAAAGGAGCTGTTTTTCTTTTTCTTGAGATGGAGATGCTGACCAAGCGATAGATTCCGAGGGCGTTTTCCCAGTTATCTTGGGACATGAGGGTGGCGGTGTTGTGGAGTCTGTTGGTGAAGGTGTAACCGAATTCCAGGTTGGAGATCATGTTATTCCTCTGTACACTGCGGAGTGCAAGAAGTGCAAGTTCTGTCTTAGTGGAAAGACCAACCTCTGTGGATCTGTCAGAGCTACTCAGGTAAGCAATTATTGGTTGGAGTTTAGTGAAGTCTTGGTTTGCAGACTGGCTGGATCTGTGTGAATAACACCAATTGCAGGGACGTGGTTTGATGCCTGATGAGACCACTCGCTTCACCTGCAAGGGTAAGCCCATCTACCACTACATGGGCACCTCTACCTTTTCAGAGTACACTGGTAAGATATACTTTTGATAAAAAAATGCCCGAGATTCCCACTCAATTGACCAATCGAAACCAGTCGTTGCCGATGTGTCTCTTGTCAAGGTTGATCCCAAACCCAGCCTGCAGAAGTTGTGCTTGTTGGGCTGTGGAGTGACAACTGGCTTTGGCGCTGCTACAAGAACCGCAAAGGTTACAAAGGGCTCTACCGTAAGTGCTTTTTTCTGGCCTAGTTTGTTTGATGACTAACATTATCATGGCAGACTGCTATCTTTGGCATGGGATGTGTTGGACTGAGTGTCGCCCAGGGATGCAAGGCAAACGGTGCTTCGTGAGTGACTATCATTCTGTGACTGCTATTCGTAAAGTGTCTAAGTCAAGGATGTATATTTTGTTAGACGCATTATTGCTATTGATGTGAACCCCAACAAGGAGAAGATCTCTCGCGAGTTTGGTGCCACTGATTTCGTGAACCCCAACGACTATCCCAACACTCCTATCCAGCAGGTCCTTGTCGACATGACCGATGGTGGTCTTGACTACACCTTTGACTGTACTGGCAATGTCAATGTGATGCGTGCTGCTCTTGAGGCATGCCACAAGGGTTGGGGTGAGTCTATTGTCATTGGTGTCGCTGCTGCTGGCCAAGAAATCAGCACCCGTCCCTTCCAGCTTGTCACTGGCCGTGTCTGGCGTGGATCTGCATTTGGTGGTGTCAAGGGCAAGTCCGAGATGGGTGCCCTTGTCCAGGATTATCTTGATGGCAAGCTCAAGGTTGACGAATTCATTACCCATACCTTTGATTTCAAGGATATCAACAAGGCCTTTGATGCCATGCACTCTGGAGACTGGTAAGGACAACTAAACCTAGACTGGACGTTTTGAACTCACTATATGATCTTTAATAGTATCCGTGCTGTCGTTACTGTCCAAGAGTAAACGTGGTTGCAGATTTTAATGAAAATATTAACAACAACAGTAATAATAATAACAATAATAAACAACAACAACAACAGCAACAGCAACAATATCTTCTTTTTTTTCTCTTCAATTCATCAACTAATGGTCATATCTATAAAACCAATCCAAAACAGCCTTTTATATATACATATTATTATTATTACTATATATTTACTTTGTAGACAACAATCCTTGATCGCCAGACATTGGGATGGTTTCATGCACGTGATTAAATTATACACAACGCAAAAGACACGCCTTCTTGTTCTTCTTATCAACAATGTCTGCTCATGAGAAAAAGCGACGTTGGACGGAAGATGCAGAAAACTCTGTGCCTGTCTCTATGCCAGGCACACCCACTAAACCACCACTAAAAAAGAGATTCACAAGCATTAATAATCTTAGTGCATCCGCAATCGCTCCTCCTCCACCTCCTCCACCACCTCCACCGGTTCAAACCATTCCTCCTATTGAAAACAATATTGAAATTGAATCTGATGTATGATTGAATGGTTTCTATACATCTCCGTAGGCCATATTAACTCCCTTTTGTTTTTTTTGTTTTTATTATTGTCGACAGGAAGATTACGACGGTCTGTCAAAGGACATGCTCTTGCAACGCATGAGAAGATCAAAGGTAGTCAAGATTCCGCTGCTGCCATTACTCATCCATTCAACAGGAAGAATCCGCAGCCGAAGAAGAAAAGGCCAAGTCTACAGAACAAAAGTCTGACGACGATGATGCCAAAAGAGCAGCCATTCGTGTCCAATGGAGACTGGTACGGCACAGACAATAAATGAAATTACGCATAAGACAATAATAGATGAATAATGTGATTTACTCTTTGGCTGCAGATCCAAAATGAACTGGTGATCCTTGTGAAATCACTGGCCAATGTCGATTCTACACTACCTGGTATGACTCAAAATCACCTTGATATTTATGCAGACCACAATTACTCTCTCTCTCTCTATCACTCTATCACAATCTATCTCTGTCTCTCTCGACATTTAACACGATATATCTACAGAATTACCCAAAGATCAACCAAACGAGTCGTCATTACGAGATCAATTACAGACTGTTCAGCAGGCCACTCGAATTCTCACCGAACGTGCTCTCGGCCAATTTGATACCTGGAGAGATCGTGCAGACCAACTGGAAACCCAATTCAAATCAGTCCAAGGCAAGCCATTGTCCCTAGTTCGCCTTGTTCACAAACATAAATATATATATGTATATACACATACATACATATTTATTCATAATTATCATGTGTATTATTAATACGCATGTGTTTTTATCTTAATTATCAATCTTCTTTTTATTCATGAATTAGAAATATCTGACAAACAGGCACTCATGGCACGATGGATCAAGAATGATATGGAAGATCTTTATACATGTTATGAGCGCAACCAGCGTGTACTAGGCGAACTCCAGGAACAAGAAAAAAATATCGCGCGTCAATCAGAACATGTTTCTGAAGGCGTTCTTTCTATGCGAAAGCAAGTAGAGGACACAATTGAAGAATTAGAAGAAACGATTTCGAACCTTTTGCAAGCCGAGAAACGATACGACAGATCAAAGAGTGAAGTCGTGGCATCTCTAAGCTATGGTGGTCTGGGCGGAAACAAGGAAAAACAAGTCGATCCAGTCGAACCAAGTGCCAAGAAACTAGTATCTTCTGCACCAAAGATGATTGCTCCCGAAACAAACAAGGTCAGTAAAGGGCTAAAAAAAAAGAGAGATTGTTAAAGAGTCCATAATTCATATACCTGTTTCTAGCCAGGATCAATTGCCGATCAAGCAGTAAAGCAACAGTTGGCTGAGCATCAGTTGATCGTAGACACGCGTATGAAAGAGCTAGAAGACCTAAAACAAGAACGTGAGATGTTATTGGAAGATACCGAGCGCCTAAAGACCCAATTATCAATGATTGATGAAGAACGTATTGTGGAAACGGAATATTATAAGACCCTTCAGCTCTCGACCGAACATTACAGAGCACGCATCTACCACCTCGAGCAAATGCGCTCACAAATGGAACGGGAATTGGATGCAATCTCGCTCGAAAGAAGACAGCTCGTTGACCAAGTCAAATCAGAGAAGCTCTCTCAGGGTATGGCAATGGAAGCAGAAATGCGACGTCTTGAGAACGACCTTTCACGCATCCGTAGCCAAAGAGACCATTTCCAGATGCTCTTGAACGAGCAAGGAACAAAAGAAGTACGCGAGCGAGAGATCAATGAGCATGTAATGTCAACAGCAGAAAGAGAAAAGGTAAAACTATATAGTCACCCTATTGGTCCAAAACATATAGCTCTAGGGGGACCCACATATTGATTTGATGATTCTGTAACCTAGCAACGTATCAAGGCTTTACAAAAGCAAATATCAGAGGCAAAAGAAGTTGATCAGATGGCTGGTCCATTTGCAGAAGAACTTGCGACCTACAAAAGGATCGAAACACATCTGGAGTGAGATTATGACTTTGTTTGATCTATTAATCATAGTTATTTACAAATGTGTAATGTATTTCTAGAGATTCTATAGCGATATTGTCAATCTTGGCAGATAGAGAATCAGGCGAACCGTTAGACAAATCAACCCTCAAAGAACTCAGAGATGGGTTGAGACAAGAAGTAGAGGACAGGCAAAGACGGCTTCTTGGGTGGAAAGAGAGTCCTACGGACACCAGAAGAAAGATTTGCAAATTAATGTCAGAACTTGATTTAAAAAAGGAAGAAAAAGACAAGCTTCAGCTCATGATTGCATTTTTTGAAAATGTAAGAATTTCAAAAAAAGGAGGTTTCATGGGGCCAATTATAACCTCTAACCCATTGAATGGAACAGAACGAAGGCCAATTGCTGAAACAAATTGACCGTGTGGCAGCAATATACGGAAAACTAGAAGATCAGAGTTCTAAAAAGGTACTCAACTTGAACCAAAGACGAGACCAAAAGATGAAACTGCAGGCCGAGGTAAATCAGTAAAGATGCTGTTTTGCTTGCTAACAATTCTTTAGAAAATGAAATATGCACAGACATTTGCTTCCTTAAAGGCCACAAAAGACAAGCATATGGCTAATGTCACTGCTCTGAGACGGACAAGCGAGCAGCAAATGGAGCATATTCGCCAACTGGAAGAACGAGAAAAGACATTAGAAACCAAAGTGGTAGGCTTATTATTATAGACATCCCCCCAAAAAAAAGAATCTTTATCAACTTTAAAATCTTTGTTCTTAGGAAGAAAAAGAGACCAGTGTGAGAAAGGCAGAAAAGAGCGTAGAGCGATACCGTGTTGAAGTGGACGATCTTATACAAAAAGACAGTGAATATAGAATAAATCTAGAGCGAAATGATACACAAATCCATGAAGTAAGAAATATTTAATATATGACCTAGTCTAATGATCATGTTTGATTTCTTAGCTGCAAAGAATACTCAAAGAAAGAGTGCGAACCTTGGATGAAGAGAAACAGCTGAGGAAGCGTGTGGACGAGGATTATGAAAAGATGAAGCGTCGATGGGATATGATCTCTCAGGGCGATAATCCTGCCGAACAACAGCTTGCAGAAGAGTGTGAAGAATTAAGGGTACATAATTGTCATTCTGCAGAATCTGGTTGCTCATACAGTTTACTTTCTTAGGCGCTATTGAAGTGTAGTGCTTGTCGTACTCGTTTCAGAACACGGCTGTTGGCAAGGTGCATGCATACCTTTTGCAAGGAATGTATTGATGCACGGCTAGAGACACGTCAAAGAAGATGCCCTACATGTGGCGAATCATTTGGTGTTTCGGACGTACGACAGTTCTTTTTATAAAGCATACATATACATATATATATATACACATATATATACTCTTATAGGATATGCTTATAACTATCTATATAGTCTCTGTGCATTTTCTTAATAATAATAATCTATGGGAAATAACCACCCGTGTAGCTAAAATACAAAATACAAAATATACACCCACACACACCCACACACCCACACAAAAAAAGAAAAGAAAACAATTAATAAAATGCGAAAAAAAAGATTATGACAATGATAGAGATGGCTGTACTTGTTTGGCTTTAAATATCCCACTACTGAGCCGCACTTGGTCCTAAGATGTTATACATGTGTGGACGGCCTCCACCCTGTCTTGTTACAATTATCGTACGAGCTTTGCAAGTGGGATATAACAAAAAATAAGATTCGGAAAAATACATTAATATAGTCAACGTAAATATTTGTTTTTCTATTATGCTGTGGTTGCTGGGTCAATGAATTTAGGCTCAATCGCAAGACTCTTTGAATATATTAGGCTGTCGTCTGTCTCGATATCCATTTCTAGACAGTGCAAAAGGTAACGTTGGACATCTTCAATAGGCTTGAGTTTGTAAGGGACTTGAAAAAGTTTAATTTCGGCGAGCACACGGGACAATTTGATATATTTATCAAAGTTCACAAACTGTTGGTGCGGTTTGGTGTGTGAGACACGGTAGGCTGGATTGCCTTCGTCGAGGAACAACATGTCGCTGAGATAGATGCCAAGGAATGGCAGGCAGGGGGAAGTAGCGTTCTTGAGACATTTTCGATAGTTTGCAAAGTTTCTTTGGGAATCAGCAATACGGTATGTCGTTTCGAGCATTGTTTTGTGCTTAGTCGACCTCATAACGATTTCCCAAGTCAGTTTCAATCGAGCGATGCCCGAAGAGTTTAAAGAACACCGAATTGCCATAAGTGTGTTATAATTCGATAAATGTAAACAATACTATAGAAACAATTATATTCTTGACGTATTTCATCGTAATAACTTACGTCTCCAACTTTGATCCAATACTTGATTACCTGGGCGCGTTTCTTGATATCTGACTCGTCCAGAATAGTACTTGATATCCAGTAGACTAGGTTGGTGCTGCGGCGTATCATAGTCTTGATATTAACAGTGAGGTCAATGTTCTTTCGGGACTCTTGAGGAGCCAAAAATTCTTTTAGGGGAATCTGACAGAAGAGCGAGTTCTCCATCAGTGTGAGTTGCTTGGCAACCTCATGAGGGTCAATGTGGACCAGTGTGATTGTAGAGCTTGGAAGAGGAGACTGGGTGTGGAGGGCTTTCCGTAGAGCGTTTCGCAATGGTCGGGCCAGGTTTGGTGTGGGTGAATGGGAATGTGGGCGGTCAGTGGTGTTTAGAATTGAGGTGCTCAGAAAGGAAGTCTTTCGTTTCCTCGAGGTATTGTGGGGTGGTGTGGGTGGTGAATCGGGTTCTGGGCTCGAGCGGCCATGTTCATGAGCTATTTCTGGAGAATAGTCGGGATGTTGTTCTTGAGGATCAAACTAGACAAGTCGGTTATTTATCAGCTTGTCAGAAAGAACAATAAGACACTCACTTTCCGAGTGACCAGTTCAATTAGCTGCTCGGAATGTTCGGGCATCGAGAGAGCGAGGTCTACCGTGGCAAATTGCATCAGCAAATCTCTTGCTGGCAAGTCAGCTTCAAGATCCAAAAAATCTTCGAGCCAAGTCTTGATGACATTGAACACACGGTAGCGAATTACCCAAATAATGCGAGTCTCCCAAAACAATAGTTCTTCTTGTGTCCAGACAACGGTGGCATCTGCCTTTGGAGACTTTAGATGAAATCGCTCGACAAGTAACACAACAAGAGTACAAGGGCTCATGAACAATCTAAAGTTAAAGAAAAAAGCTCGACAAAAGATAGTATCTAGATGATGGCCAATACAATTAATTTTAGCATTCTAAGAAAAAGAAAAACCAATGTAAGCTACCTGGTAATGTACTGTGCAAGGTCATTATCTCCACCAGAGCTCTGGTTGTGGCACCCAAGATCTGTCCTTCTGAATTCAAGATCACTTGGGTGTCTTTGTAGGTCTGTTGCCTTAAAATCAGTGAAATCCTCGACTCGCTTATCTGGCCAACAAAGGAAATCAAATTATTATTATTATTCCTTTTCCTTTTCTTTTTTCTTTTTTTTTTTAAAAGAAGCTTTATTATGGAAAAACCTTGAACCTACGGTAATTTCCTCACTGTGCCGATGTTTAGATGTATCATGATCTATTTTGTCAGCCTGATCCATGTTTGGTCTCCTCAGTCTTAATGATGCTGATAAACGAGATCTAAAGGACTCTGCAGAAAGGGTGTTGAGAGGGGTTGATACGGCAGGGCTGTCGGTGTGGTGGGTGAGGGAGATTCGGAGGGATGAGACACTTAGGCCTCGGGGACGGTGTGTCTTCTTTTTAGCCTGGTCTATAGTTGATGATGAGGCCGAGGGGGTCATGTTGAGCATATGTTCGACATTGGAGATTGACAGGGCCTTTGTGTGTGTTACGGATCCCTTTTGAGATTTCATTATTGGTGTCGACAGGGTTCCGCTCATTGGGGTGGGGAAATGAATGGCCAGACGGTCTTTTGGGTGGGAGATTGGCTCTGGTGAAAGGACCAGGTTCTTTTTCCAGTTGGGGTCTGTGGTTGGGTGAAC
Source organism: Phycomyces nitens (assembly GCA_022702545.1). Lineage (NCBI taxonomy): Eukaryota > Fungi > Mucoromycota > Mucoromycetes > Mucorales > Phycomycetaceae > Phycomyces > Phycomyces nitens. The sequence goes on from JAHRBC010000001.1 coordinate 3,753,130, forward strand.
TGGATGGTTGTATTGGGTCACTATCGTAGGCTTTGGTGGGGGGTTGGGCTGTTTACAAGGTTAGGTTAGGTGTATTTGTTTTTTTTTATGCTTAAAGACTTGCCTCTGTCCTGTCCAAATGTGCCGGTTCGTCGGCTGGCTTGTGCTTTAGTGTTTCTGAGAACACGGTGCTTGTTGTACTCCACCGGATTCCGGGCTGCCTGTGTTCTTCACACGCCTTGCCAACCATTTCCTGGACCTGGGAAGGCAGACCATGGATGGCGAGGGCAATGCTGTTAATCGCCTGATTAGAGGCCTCTTTAGACTTCTTCAGGGCCTCAAGACAGTTATCATTCTCCGTTTGAAACTATAATTGATGCCATTTGGATTAGATGGCAGAAATAAAGAATGCACATCTAGGAAAAAAAAGGGGGGGTACGGATGGAATCCATGCAGGATCACTCGATTTACTTTCTACCTACTTCTGCTTCACTGGATTGTCCTTGTGATTTCTGGGTCACATAGTTATCCAGAGTGGTGATTCCAATCCCAATAATCTCATTGATGCTATCCCGGTGATCAAAGAGCTGTTGAATTGGCCAGGACTGGGGCTGTAGATTGAATTCATGCGATAAAGGTGTGTTTTTGTCATTCCAAAACAGCTCTTCCAGAAGCAGGGTTTCTACCCAGAGACTGTTGACGAGTGCCTGGAGATGGTTTCTGTCAAGCTTGTTATTGGTATGGCTTTTTCCATTTTGGACAATTGTGGATAGTGCCTTGAGTACAGCCCGTTTCTGCTGTCTTAGTTCGTCAGAGGTTGCTGCATGATCAATGCTCCTTAGGACAACACGTATTGATGAAACCACGTTGAATATTCTGATCTGTAGGTTGGCTTCCGAGAGAGAGACACAGGCGTCTGCCAGACTGGATATTCCCAGGAACACTTCTTCGACCTGGTCTTTCCAGACGATGCCTTGGGCTGGCTGGGATGTCGTGCTGTGTATGGAGCGGCGGGACTCTTGGAAGCGAAGGGTCTTTTGGCATGGATCTTCCTGGTCTAGAGACACCTTTTTTTTGATAAAAATAAAATACAGATTTATATATATATATATAAATATTGTTTATAGACCACCAATCTTTTATCTTGTACCTCATCCATGTCCTTGGTGTGGAATGGTGACACAACAGGATATAATCTGTCCAGAGGATCAGACGTCATATCAGAAGCGTCCAAGCTCTCTCCCCTCAGTCGTATCGGGTTATCCGGACTGTGGACTGGCTCCAGACGGCCAACATATTCACTAGGAAACCATCCACGCATATTGTCGTATCTTCCATCCCACCATCCTGAATCTGCCCGGTGCAGAACCTCAATGATGGCTCCCTTTGGAAACTGAAGGGTCACCTCGGGGCCTGTGGATGTAGAGAAATAGGCGTGGTGGGCCTTTACAAACCGAGGCTTTTCTGCGAGGGCAAATGCACGGGATGATAGCGAGTGGCTTCTTGGATGGAGAGCAGGCATGGTATTGGGTACACATTTATCAGACGATGCCCGTCTTTGGTGTCGCTTGGCTGTGTCGGTCATTGATGGCAAGAGAGTTTGCAAAAGAGATGGAAATAAGACGATAAAATCAAGCAAGGGATATAAGATGTATTCTGGGATACTTTTTTTTTGCTATTTGAGGCCCAAATGGAAACAAAGTTTATGGTGGCTGCTACGTATCAGAGCAAGTTTGACACTCTTATGCAACACTATGTGTTCATAAAGGAGGAGGTTGGGGGGAGAGAGACCTGCCCTGTGTCACCCATGCCCATAAACATGCACTCCACATATATCTTTTTTACTCTTCTTGCCAAAGCGCAACTCCTCAGCATAGCTCAGGAGAAGTAGGAACCAAGGGCCTAAGGGGCGGAGGACTACACATCAAACAGCACTTGTTGTCTGCCAGCATGCTATATGGCTGTATGTGTGACTGTGGTGGAACAACCTTTTGGATGGATGCAGGGTCAGCGCCTCATCAAAGTCTGTTCGACCAATATGCCATCCGCCATCCATCAATCCCCCTCGACATCTGACCCGCCACACTCCACAGATACTCAGAGGGCTGTCGAGAGCACCGTACTTTCCCAGAACCTCGAAAGCCTCACCAACATTGACGCCATTAGAGAAAGTCTATGGCTTCTTGATGAAGAAGAGACGCGCATCGATGCTGCACTCGATGCCATGCTTTCAAAGGAAGATGAGCTTGTCAATGTTCTCGGCACCCTCGATGAACTACGGTAGATTGAGAGCTCATTTGAAGAAGAAAAAGAGAAAAAAAGGTCTCAAGATACTCATAAGCTCTCTACCATAGACCCCAGCTGTCTACACTTCAATCCGATTCTTCGACTATTCTCGAGACTATCCAAAGGACATCCATCCTAGCCGAGAAAATCAGCGACAAAGTGAGACAGCTGGATCAGGAACAGGTACATCTCCATCTTAATTTCCTCGATTTCCTTGGCTTTTAATTGTCTGTTAGTCCAGAGCGAAAGAGGCGATTAGATATGTCGAGGATGTACAGGAATTAAAGTATTGTGTGGCTGGAGTGCAAGAAGCAATCCGCCGGAAAGATTACGATGAGGCAGCTGGACTGCTTCAGCGCGCCTCACGTATCGACAAGACCATATTAGAAGGCTCCCTGGCAGAATTCACAGTAGTAAGTCTACAGGGTGTCTTGTGCAAATCCGTGCCTGCCACTTTTTTGTTTTTTGTTTTTAAAAAAAGATCAATCAATGTTTAATATTAGCCAACCTCTGAAAACCCTGACCACCCAGCTAAAACTCTGGCAGATGCAAAGTCAAGTCTGTTTGCCATATTCTCCCAGCGCTTTGATGACGCCGTGGCCCAGCGGAATGAAGCCGACATCACACGATACTTTAAGCTATTTCCTCTGATCCACTGCCAAACAGAGGGACTCGACAAATATTCGCGTTTTGTTTGCAATATCATCAAAGCACGCTGCGCAGAAGAACTCCGGATTGGTGAAAGTAGGGAGATTTATGCCGTGTGTATTTAACCTAACTTGATGCGTCCATGCTTAGCGGCAGCACCAATATATTTTGCAGACGCCATGACAAGATTGTTTGAGAATATTGCAGTATTGATAGATCAGCATCAGCCATTTGTTGAGAAACATTATGGAAGTGGAAAGATGCTAAGAGTGATCCAGCGTCTCCAGGAAGAAGCCGACATACAGAGCGGAAACATTCTTGATCGCCTGCTACAGACACGAAAGTTGGAGTCAAAGGCAAGTAAAAGGGAAAATCTAAAAACAGCACAATTTACACAACCAACAGTTGGTAGAGATCCAGAGCATTTCCATTACAAAGATGCGTCTAAACAACGTCAATCGATCAACAAACACTCTGGCTACACAATCGCCTATAATGAGCGACACCACTCAATCACTTGTAGATCCTAGACAACTGGACATAAGCCTGCTGGAACTATCCCTGATCAGTCAACGCAGTGCTCTGTTCCATAGCTTTATCCATGAAAGAGCAACTGAGGAAATGGAGACCATGGCTGATGATGAGAAGCAGCAGGATATCATAATGAATGGAAAGGATAAACGGTTCTACGGAGACAATGGACTCTTACTGTCTTCTGGACTGACCAAACGCGTCAAAGAGTTGATGAATATTTATCTCGTAATTGACGAGTATCTTTTAAAGGGGAACATTGAAAAGGTAATGTTTATTGATATTTGGCAGACTGTTGATGTTTGTTTTCATAGGCTATGCAACTCGATGACTATGATCCGGCTGTTGGTCCTACATCCACATGTGTAGACGATATCTTTTTTATTCTCAAAAAAGTATTGAAGCGTAGTATTACTACCAGTGAACCAGAGGTCGTGAGTGCAACTATGCGAGCAGTTCTCAAAACACTCGACGCTGGCTACATCCAAGTACTCCAAAGAAAGATGGCTACAACATTCTCTGGTCACGAATCAGGCACTCGCAATGCAGACAAACTGCTTGAACAGGCCAAGATAACCTACATGGTAAAGATTCTTTTCTGTAACATTGTAAACTTACGTTGCCTAGGTTGTTCTCAACAACATGAATGTCAGTGCCGATTATACGCTAAGATTGGTAGAGGAGCTACGAACCGAAGCAAAGGCTGCCATATGGAAAGACACAAAGGGCGATATAGAAATCGTTGAAAAAGCGTTGGAAGAGCTTGGTTCTGTCACAGACAAGTTTCAGAGACTATTAAAGGTAATTTTATTTTAATATGCACTTGTTCTGTTGGACTGATGAGCATTAATGCAACATATAAACAAACAATAAATAGGGTGGTATGGAGCAACTAATGGTACAGATCCTCAAACCTCGAGTACGACCATTATTCCAGGAATCTTACCGGGAGGTCAAGTATGTCCTTGAAGAAGAAGAATATAATGAAGCAGATGCAGAGGACATGTTCTTTAAGCGATTCCGTCATGGCTTTGAGCAGTTTATCAAACTCTATCGCAACACACTTACCAAAGCCAACTTTTCTACCTTGGTTGGCTTGGTCCTGGACGCGACTACTCTTCAGTGGGAGAGAATTGTTTCCCAGACTCGGTTCAATCAATATGGTGCCCTACGGTTCGATAAAGACCTGAGATCTGTGATACACTATTTTACCTCCATGATCGAATGGCTTTCACGAGATAGATTTACGAGATTAAACCAGATGTCTACCCTGCTGAACTTTGAAGAAGTAGGTTTAGTATTAGCAGTCATCGATATTATACCTGTTATTAACAGTTGGTTTGTACTTTTTTTTTAGCCTACTGAAATATACGAGTATTGGGGATCAAAGGCTGGTCCAGTCAGCTGGCGTCTGACTGTCACCGAAGTGAAGCAGATTTTGGCCCTCAGGTGATTAGGATTTCCATTGCTTTTATTGCATATACTAATACTAATTATATTGTATTGTATTGTTTTCCAGACTTGACTTTGACTCTGAAGAAATCGATGGTCTTTCTCTCTAATGATCAATAATAATAAAAAAACTAATGGAACAACTATCCAGAGTTTCATGATTTAATGTAGAGAATATTGTTTTCCAAAAAAAAATATATGGAATCACTATGTATATCAAGAATCATTCAGGTTAAGCTGGATATATGCATTTGAAACGTCTATAGCAGATTGATACTGCATAGCTTATGATGAAAGAACCAATGCCTCTTTGATGTATCAAGTTATTTACATTTGAACCGAAAGCATGTCATCATCTTCCAGCTCATGATCCTTTACCATCGTATTGGGATCAAGTGTCTCATCGTCAAACGAAAGTCGAATTTTTGCCTCTATCTCGGGTCCAAATCCCCTTACATGACAATACTGATGAATAATGGCTTTGATTTGCGTTGTCTACAAGGCAAAAATGGTCAGTTTTTTTTTGCTAATGTGTGTCTAGTGCCGTGTGTCGTGTGCTTACCTGTCTAGCCCGCAAACTAATATCGACGCCTTTCTTGTCCCGCAAAGTGAAGATAATCTTTGGCTCATTTTCTGCAGCTTGATCAGATTCAGACTGGCAACCATTAAAAAAGTCTTCGTTAAGCATAGGTCCTGCTTTCTTGATACTCTCTAGCATCTTTTCTTTATCTTGCTTTTGCTTTTCTTCGTATCCTGTCTTTGTATAAACCTCTGTTGATGCCATGATATCAATATATATATTTTTTAATGTCTAGACTATATATACACACAGCTTACCTAGTGTATTATCACCATCAGGGGTCATTCCAAGACTGGCAGGAGTTGTGAAAAGAAGTACATGAACATTTTTATGGATCAATATAAGGTCTTCTTGTTTTAAGCATTTGCGCTTGCAAAAATGTTGAAAAAGGATTGAAAATGTGTCGTTCTAGCAATATACATTAAACCATGCAAAATACGCATTGGTAACATACCTCCATTATTACAAAGCGTGCTGGTTTTTGCAGCATCTGAATAAGATTCTGTGCAGACGAATTCGTGGAGCTTTCCATGTTAATATACTGAACTTTGATACAGATCTTTTGCGGCTGACGACTTGATTCTTCTTTCTTTTGGTCCCTGTCGTTATTATCGTAATCTAAACATGCGTCCCCCATTGCAATCCTGGCAAGTTCTGGATCAAGTTCGTCGAGGTCGACACTGTAATCCGGATAGACTTCTATTTTTTTTGGCGACTTTTTAGATGGTGGTGGTGGTGATGATTGTTGCTTTGGTCGTGGTGGTGATTGAACAATCGTTTGCGTAGGCGTCCCTTCGTCTGAAAAGAGCCTAGAGTCGACATATAAATATGCTTTGCTGAAACAATGCAGAAACTTTTGTATAAATCCCTACATAATATCTTCTTCCTCTTCTTCCTCTTCTTGCTCTTCTTCAGGGGCAGATTGAACATGATTTTGAGCAACCACAATCTGCCTTGATCCTTCTGGGGTTTGCAGATCCCGCTCAATCGTATTTACACCATTCTCTTTCAATTCAGGCAAAGTCGACAAAGCGACCCGCGCTTTGGTTGACTTTTTTTTGGGCCTATCGTCGATATCTTCTGAACTACTTTTATCAGAATCGGAATCCAGGCCTAAGGATTGTTGTGGTAACAGACAATTAAGACAAGATTAAAAAGATTAAAATAGATTAATGTATTACTTTTTTCCAAATAATCTATAAATGAATTCTTTGCTGCTCGTTTTGTTCCTCGTTTGACATTCTGCTTCTTTTTCTTCTTCAATCTAGGTGGATGATCTCGAAAGGTGGTTATGTCAAAATCACGCATGATGGAAATGAATTGAACAAAGAATGAAAATTTAATTTTGAAGGTTTCTCAATGTGATCAAGTGCTGTGTCACATGACTTTTATATTTGCTTGCATACACCTTTTTTTTTATTTCATTTCAGAATATATATATATATATATTTAAATTTATTTCTTGCTCTAATAGTCATACAATGAGTTCAGCATTCTATTCATTTCTTAATTCAATCACAAACTCCATAACCTCTCGATACGAAATCAAGTCTCAGATATCGTCCGTAGGGTTGTGGAAGATATACCTTGGTATACGAAAGACAACAGGAAAACAAGTCGCAATATTCGTATCCTTTTTATTACTACAAGTCATATGCACTTTATGCTATATATATATATGCCTTGATTCTATTGGAATTTAATTGCAGATCTTTGAAAAGAAAGCACTCGATTCATCATTGAAACGCGAGAGAGGGGCATCGAGAAACGATACCGAGAGAGTCTACGAATTACTAAAAAAAGAGGCAAGTAACTCGAATGTCTTGGCTATGATGACCAAAGGCTTGGATTGCTGAGCCTAATGAAATTTTCCACATCAAGGCTAGCCACCTTGCTCGATTACGCCATCCGTCTATCCTCGAGGTTGTCGAGCCGGTTACTGAATCCCGTTCGTCTATTGCCTTTGCTACAGAGCCACTTTTTGGTGCCCTGTCGCACTTGGTAAAGAGCGCTGATAATTATTCGTCTCAGTCAGAACAAGAGTTTGAATTGGATGAATTAGAGGTATTTATAGCTGGGGAGACGCTTAATTGGTTAATTAGCAAGACGAATAATGTCTGTGGTGTCTATTAGATACAAAAAGGCTTGCTACAGGTTGGAAAAGGCCTGCAGTTCCTAAATGATGCCAAGGTTGTCCACCACAATCTGACACCGGATGCTGTGTTTGTTAATTCAAAGGTATGGTTCACCAGATAATTCATACTTGTAAACACGTGCTTAATATCTTAATGGGGTTTTTGTAGGGTGATTGGAAGATTGGAGGGTATGTCTTTATGTCTGTATGTTGATATGGCGCTCATTTCATTTGGGGGGCGTGTCTTGTTGTATTTCAGGCTAGGGTTTGGTGTGTTTCTTAACAATAGAGCAGAGTCTTCTGAAGACAGATATGACTATAATGAATACATACCTGATCAGTGTCAAATTGACCTAGACTATGCAGGTAGGCAGGAAAGAGACATCGAGTGCCGCTAAAATGCTAAAAAAGGACTTATTTTCTATAATCATGATAATTAGCACCCGAATTCGTACTAAACAACGAGATCACCCAATCCAACGATATATTTTCCCTTGGCTGTCTTGCATATGCTGTACACAACAAAGGTGCATCATTGTTGCAAACATTCAACAACAGGCGAACGTATGAGCGCAAAATACAGGCAATTGAGTCGCTAGATTATAGTAAAATGCCTCCACATTTGCGAGGTAAGAAAAGCCTGGCTTGGCATACAAATGTTTTTTTATTATTATTGCAACCAGTATCATTAACCTGCTGTATACCAAATGCCAAATAGATGTCATTAGGGGTCTCTTGGCTCGACAGCCCTCCCAGCGCCTTACAATCGAAGAGTTTCAAAAGTCAAAATATTTTGATAACCTCTTGGTATCAACAATGAAGTTCATGGAGAGTTTCCCTGAAAAGACACGTGAAGAAAAGGCACAATTCATGAAGGGTCTAGCGCGTGTATTGGGCCAGTTTCCCAACAGGATATTAAAACGCAAGGTAAAGATAACTTTTAAAGAAACCATTTCGCTAAGGTATTCAACATATCTAGATCCTTCCGTCTCTGATAGAAGAGCTTAAAGATCATCAGCTTTTACCCTACACTGTTCCCAATATTCTGCTCATTACACAAGAGCTCACACAAGAAGAATTCTGCAGCTTAGTCTTGCCTGCCCTGAAACCAGTATTCCTTATTAGAGATCCACCACAGAACATGATTGTTCTCTTGGAAAAATTAGATGTGTTTCAGCAAAAGACTCCAAGAGAAATATTCAGAGATGGTAGGCTGGATAAACATGTATTTACTGGTTAGACTGACTGATAGACGAATAGATGTCATGCCTCTCTTGTATGCTTGTCTCGAGTCTCCTGCACCTTCTGTACAGGAAAAGGCTTTAAGGATCGTACCTTCCCTGTGTGAATCTCTTGATTATACAACAATCAAAGGCTCGCTTTTTCCTCGAGTTCAGGTAGATTTAGTGTAGAGATGTATGAAAATGGTGCTAAATACAAATCTGCTGTATAGGCTTTGTTTGTCCAAACAACCATCTTGTCTGTCAAGGTCAGCACACTGATATGCTTTCACGCCATGATCAAGACAATCGACAAGGTAAACCACATGTTTCTCGAATGATAAATTACATCAACTCACTCAGTTTCTAGTTCACCATGCAAGAAAAACTGGTTCCATTGCTCAAGAACATCAAAACAAAGGAGCCTGCTGTGATGGTATATTGGTCAACTTGTCTATTTAACTTATTAATATTCAAGATTATCTAGCTGGCAACCCTGGCAGTGTATGATGAGATGGGAAATCATTTGGACAAGGAGATTGTTGCTACAGAAATATTGCCTCAGTTGTGGAAAATGAGTTTTGGACCATTACTCAACGTTGATCAGGTACGATATTAAATTACCATTAGGTCCGTGAATTGCTAATATATATTCTTTTTTTTAAAAAAAACAAGTTCAAGAAGTTTATGAAGACTATCCGAGAACTGACGACACGTGTAGAAGAGGCTCATACCAGGCATCTTCAAGAAGTCAAATCTTTGGAAGCTCAAACACAGAATGTGAGTGGAAATAGCATCTCGGCCAATAGTGGAAACCAGGCAGGGGGAGATGAGACGGTTTCGTTTGAGTCTCTTGTACAAGGCAAGCCAGCACACCAAGCACAGCAATTCCACCCTGTCCAACAGATACAGCCAGTTCAGTCTGTACAGGAAAACAGAGATGATATTTTTGGCGCATTCCAGACAAATGGCAATAGCAATAGCAATGGAACAGGTCTTGGTATCACTCCTACTCCAATTGCACCAGCGAGCTCTGTATTCTCTGGAAATAATGGATGGTCCTCTAATAACAATCAGTCAGGACCCAGAGTATCACCTCTGCTTGCTCCATCTCCTCTTAATCCCAAACCTTCATCCATGCAAAAACCACCAACTCTTCTTGCTCAATCTGGACAATCAAACACTAGCTGGACAATGGCACCACCTCCATCAAACAGACCATCCCAAAATATCCCTACACTTTCTGGTCCATCCTACAACACATCACAGACCACAGTGCCTCCTGTATCATCTATGGCCAGTCTCTCTATTCAGAAACCAAGTGGAGGGCCCAATTACTCAGCCTTGCAGTCCCTTGTCAGCACTGGTAATGGGACAATGATGCCTTTGATGTCTTCATCTCTGGCACCACAGCAATCAAACACGAGCGGAATGGGTCTGTTGCAGCCCTTGTCCAGTAGACCAGCTCAGTCCAATAGCAACATGACTAATAAGGGCGCTATTGGCCACAAGCTTAACAATCTCAATGCATTTGATCCTCTTGGTTAAACCATTTCACCTATAGATACCTTTTTTTATTTTTTTTTATTTTTTTTGTAAAATATAAATACTTGTTACAACTTGTAGTTATCCTGACAGTTTCTTCGGGGATGGAAACCCGGCCTTTGGGGCTCCGTGGCTTATCAGAGCTTTCCTGCCCTGGCCTAGTTTTATGCTGTTTGTAGACCATTGTCATTAGAAATTTAGCATTCTTACAATGACACAACCTCTTGCTAGAAAGCTACTTGTTGTGGGTGGTAGTGGATTCCTGGGTATGTGAAATAGAGAAAAAGTCAAATGAAGCAAGGATTCCAAGTTCATTTCTGTCCTAACCGTCATTGTTTATGGCAGGTCAGAGTGTTTGTCAAATGGCAGTTAGGAAAGGGTGGGAAACAATCAGTTTAAGGTAACTTAAGAAAGTTCCCCTGATATTATTACGCAAGAGGTGTAGACTGACGCGTATATGTATGGGGTTTTTTTTTCTTGTATCAGTCGGAGAGGAGAACCTGCTTTCAATGAAACAGGAAAGCCTTCCTGGGCAGAAAATGTGAAATGGGCGTCTGGAAATTCATTGGAGCCAAAGACGTTCAAGAATATACTTGATGGAGTTACTGACGTCGTGCACACAGTCGGCATACTTTTAGAAAGTGATTATAAGGCCGTGCTTCAGGCAAAGACCGCATGCGATGCAGTCAAGGGAATAACAAATGTATTGGCTGAAGTTGCCGGTGCTAAAGATACTGGAAATCCTCTGGATCCCAACAATCAACAAAGGGTTCTTAGTACATATGAAACCATGAACAGGGATACAGGTAAGAGTGTCTGGATCAATTATGTGATACCTAAACAATTCTCTAGCCATTTCGGTCGCCAAAGAGGCCATGGGTCTGTCTAGTCTTGATTCCTTTGTCTACATTTCTGCCTCTGATGTGTTTCCTCTGGTCAATCCTCGGTACATAACAACAAAGCGTGAAGCCGAATCGTTTTTGCTTTCTCGCCCTGGTTTACGCCCAATTATCCTTCGTCCGGGTAAGAGCATATCAATAAACCTGTTCAGTCACGAGATGCAAGATTCTTATTTAATATTATTGGTATTATATCTAGGATTTATGTACAGTGACCAGCGTCCAGCAGCAGCATTTATGGCAACCAACCTTCAACTGGTCAATACACTCACCAGTCCTATTTCAAAGGGATTAGCAAGTCTACCATTCGGAAAAACACTCACAACACCACCTCTTCACATTAACACAGTAGCAGCAGCTGTCATATCTGCCATTGAGGACCAGAAAACCAAAGGAATCTTTGATGTCCAAAGCATTCAAGATTTGGCAGCTGGATACTAAAATATATTTATATATATTTGATAGGCACGGAAATTTTAAAAATGATAAATAAATAAGCAAACAAGTACATATTAAGCCGGTGCTTACATACAAATGACCCCAGAGTACGCAATTGCAGCCTAAAAATGGTCTGCATGTTGTTAATACATGGTACGCCTTGACAGTTTGCTTTATAGTCGGTAGATAATAAAATACTTGTTACAAAATCCATGTAAAGCCTGTCTGCTCTAATGAATGACAAGAGTGTTTATTATGGACAAGACAGTCCATGAAAGATGGAGCTAAACTCTATTGTTGGCCAAGGTACTCAAGACATTGAATCTATACAGCTTTGAATACATGATATTGAGATCATGTGTCTAGTCTTGGTCGATCATCTACTTCAAGCAATGGTATCCATGTACGTGTTTTCAATAGTCCATGACTCTTTGGGTCGATAACTCCAATGTGAAATATACCAATTTATTGGTTGCCATAGAATATCTCCTGGACTTTTGTTTTATCAATAAAACATTATTGTGGAGAGGGGTACTTTCTTGGTTTAAAAAAAAACAAAACAAATAATAGCTTGTCGCATTTATAACATACTTGGTAATACATGATTTTGTGTACCTGCCATTTATTCTCACACAAAAAATCTGGTATAATCTAATGCGTAGATTTACTAGAGGCAGAATTGTAAAGGGAGTAACACTGTATACTTCAAGGATTCAGTAATGCGTAAATATACTCTTCTAATTTAAGATATGTAATGATCAAGGTTTGTGCTCATAATGCAAAGACAAACATAGCCATCAGTATGCTTTATCGTGCAGGAAGTGTAAACAGAAGCAAATACAGAGTATTTTCCTGCGCTTTTTTATTATTACCAAGGTTTTGCATAATAAGCAATCTTCCCATGGCAATTTTTAAGAATCTGGTCAGCATTGACTAGATCCTTTGGAAGGACATTCGAGTATAAAAGCAACCATAAAAAGAGTGTCGCAAAACTCATTTGAATTTCGTACAATCTCAATGTCTCTCTCTGATAATCTCGCACAGTTTGGTATTCAACACATCACTAGAGGTGCTGTTCGTTGTACAGATCTTGTTATTGCCAGAGGAAGTGGAACCTACCTGTGGACTGTTGATGGAAAGAAATACCTCGATCTCTCTAGTGGTTATGGCGTTACCAACACAGGTAAAAATAAAGAACCCTTCTTGTATTATATTGCCCAAAAAAATCTCAATATCCTCTATATAATCATAACCACAGGCCATTGTCACCCCACCGTTGTCAAGGCTGTTCAGGAACAAGCCGCAAACATACCCCATGCTCAAATGAACATGTTTTTCCACAAACCAATGCTTGACCTCATTGAAGCTCTTAAGCCCAAGATGCCCTCTCCTAAATTCAACGCCTTTTCTTTCTGGAACTCTGGCTCTGAGGCCATCGAGGCATCTATAAAGCTGGCCAGACATGCCACCAAAAAGTACAACGTTGTTGTGTTCCAGGGAGCATACCATGGAAGTACCTTTGGAGCTGCATCCCTGAACAGTTCAAACAGTCTCTTCTCTACTGGCTACGGTCCACTCATGTCTGGTGTACACATTGCACCTTACCCTTACTACCAAAAGACGCCCGGTTATATTTCTGATCCTGAAAAATTTACCCCCGAGAGATGTAGTGAAGACGCTCTACTTCAGTTGGACAATCTCTTCAAGCAGCGAGTATCTCCACATGACACTGCGGCTATCCTAATCGAGCCCATCCAGGGTGAGGGTGGATATGTTGTGCCACCCAAAGGTAATGCTTTTCAGACTTCCTTTGAATTGAACAATATGGGCTGGATTATTAACACTAGTATGCTTTTTTTATAAAAGGTTATTTGGAGGGTGTCCGGGCTATATGTGATAAGTATAACATCCTAATGATCTGCGATGAGGTTCAGTCTGGGTTTGGGCGTACTGGTAAAATGTTTGCTGTCGAGCATACTACCATAGTTCCCGACATAATGGTTTTGGCAAAGGGAATTGCTTCTGGTTATCCTTTATCGTGCATTGTTGCTAACAAGTCCTTGATGGACTGTCAGCCAGTTGCAACCATGGTTGGTACTTATGGAGGCAATGCTATTTCTTGTGCTGCCGCAAAAGCTACACTCCGTGTATTTGAAGATGACAACTTGCTTGAGAACTGTAATGAGAGGTAAGACTTGATATTTATAAAGAAAGATATTTGTCAAGATCTAACCAACATGCTCATAGATCCAAGCAGTTTTTCTCAGCACTTGCTATAAACCTCCCTGCAGTTTTACCAGAGGGTGCCACTGTAGATGTGCGTGGTAGAGGTTTGATGATTGGTATTGAGTTCCTTGGCGTTCCAGAGGGATTTTCCGAATCTGTTCGTGCAGAGGCCCTTAAGCGGGACACCATTGTACTTCGAGCATCAATCTATGAGACTCTTCGAGTAGTTCCTCCACTCACTATCACCAAGGAAGAAGCTGACTTGGCTATTCAGCGCATAACCGAGGCAGTTGCTGCTGCTTCAAAGAATATCAAGGCATAAACTATATATTGTGTTTTTTTATACTCTTTGTTTTGTAATTCTTGAATTTATCCAATATATGTGTATATTTATATTGTTGATATTAGACAGCCAAGACATTACAAGCCATTATTCAAATAAATAATAACAATTCAGTTTATAATATACTTTTAGAATATTGCATTGTTGATGGCTCAGATTTCTACAAGATACAAAACTGTGGATATCAAATAAAAAACTTTTTTCATAGATACTGTATAAACATGACTCCAGTTCTATTCGTGCTTTATACCATATTATACATAGTACACCACCAATCCCATACCAGTTGAAACTCAAGACAATTAGGTCAGGATAGTTGCCGACAAGGTTTGCCATTTTCACTATAATATTCTGTAGTGTAGCACCAGCTGTAATTAGATACATTGTTTATACGCAAAAGGCGTTTTTTCTTTTTTCTTTTACTAATCGATAAAGACGTATTTAAATAGATTACATTTGAATAGATACTCAAAGGCACAGGGTCGATCGCGAGTTACTTTTGCAACATATAAGATATAAGGTAATTGATTCTATCAAGAGACTAGCTCTAATATCTATGATATTAATTGGTCTTACTTTAACGAGACTTTAAAGAAGCTGTATTCTTACAGGAAATTTCTCAAGAAAAAATTAGTCATAATGATCCCTCGGAATCATTGCATTTAAATTTAGCTGTTTTGAGTGGAGTTGCAGGTTCCAGAGGGAGTACTTGAATCTAACCAACCGTACATCCTGATCATTCAATTTTCGACGAGTCATAATGATCTTACTGTACTAATAAACTTTGTAAATGATACATCTATTGTACTATTTATTATTTTGTTTAGTGATAAACATGGTATATTTCTACTATAGCTTGCCTTTTTAACTATATAATAATAATAATAATAATAAAACATGGATCCAAAGATCTATAAAGAATGCTTTGGATAAAATATAACAAGATGAAACCAAAGCTAAAATTTGAAAGATTTCCTTGGGTTATTGAGTTCAAGATTGGAAACATTTAAGCAGCGTGCATTATTTGGTACTTTGTGTTTGTTAAGAGCTGTTTTGGGTCTGGAGATTTATTTTATCCTTGTGGACCTATATATGCTTGTTTATATATAATAAATGTGTCTTGTACTGTCTTTATTATTACTGTTATTATCATTATTATGCTCAATTATAATAGCATGTCTTTTTTTTTTTGGAACAATTGGTATTCTCCCTGTATGCTATTAATAATATCAAGAATAAATATATCCGAGAATAATCCATCGACTTTACACTGGGAATTATTAAAATATATTGATTTTTTTTTGTCTAAATGCTATTGACTAGTAATGACTCAAACAGTTCATAGGTCACATCCAATCCAATTATCTACAAAGACAGTGTAACCACAACAATTCGATACATCTTGTGGATCAAGCCGTCTGGAAATTAAAGAGATGGATAATAGACTTGATTACTTTTAGACAATTATCTATTTTCGCAACATTACCCAAGAGATACTCAAAGATAAATTATAACTAAAGATTTATATTGAATTGAATGTGTCTTTGAAAAAATAAATCCGATATACATGTATTTAGAACTTGTAATTATTTTATGATTTAGTGGTTGCTGAACAGAATCCTAGAACATACCACTCTGTCGTTGTGAGTACTATTGTTATTATTCTAAAAAAATGGGCCTCAAAGATATAAATTTTCTTTCAATCAGTCGCTTAATTTTATTTACGTATAGTTCAATAATAGATCTTGTAAACCCTTATTAGAATCCTTTTATTAACCTTCTCGTGCCTCTCTAGACTCAAAGTAACTCTGTTTGGCCAATTGAAATATAACCAACAGTATGCGTCAAATTTATTCAATTGTCCTGCCAATAGAATTTCAATCCTGTTAAAAGATATAAAAAAATAAATGCATCTATTTGATATGTACGTGTTTAATATATTAAAAATATATTCAGTTTGTACAATGTTACTCTGTACTATAGCCATCACAATTGTTTTTAGATGCTCCATACTTTCCCGTAAAAAGTTCAAGATTGTAAATGTATTTAAAGCATGTTTTGTTTTATGTTATACATTTAATCTACTAAAAAACTATGAAGTGGAAAGGTCTATTGGTGTCGGTCATTGTCTCTGCTTTTATCTGGGCCGTTCCCATAAATTCAATCGAAACAAAATCTCTTGAAGAATTGGAGCTTGTGCAGGATTTTAGAGTCCCAAAGAATATCGCCTTTTCGTGTTTTTCTGGCGGGTCATCTCATGTTAACTGGGTCATGCTTATAATGGATGAATTGGCAGAGAGAGGACATAATTCTATTTACATTACTAGAGTAAGCAGTCTGTAGCTATTATCTGAATCTAGCATAATGGTGAATGTTAAACTATATGCTACTAGGATGATCATGCCAGGTTTGGAGAGTCTTACCCGAGAATCAAGTCAATTTCAATAGGGAAAGGCTTGATCAAGGAATGGATTCCAAATATTCCAGGCAAACGAGGAAACTGGCTAGAGACATCAAAGCTAATACACGGTCCTCTGAGAAGCGAAACCGAAAAAGGTGAATACGAATAATATAGACTTGTTCTTGGTCCTCATTATTTTGTCAGAGGTTAAATTCTATCGATCTTACTATGCTGAGAACAAGATTGATGTTGCTGTGTGTGACATGTTTGCAACAGTATGTGCTCTTGCAGCCCATGAGATGAATATTCCTTTTATTATTACTTCTAGTCTCTCAGCATTCCAAGGTATGATCAAAAGAGCCAATCCATACGACTAACATGTCTTGATAGACTCCAATGCGCCATACATCAACAATGCTCTCAATAACATTGAAGACTATGTAACACTACACCAATCATTTTACAAGCGCTTCTATACAACTGTAATCTTGCCATTCTATGCCAAATATCATTCAAAGAAAATGTCCAGGGAATTTATTCAAAAACTTAATGATGTTGGCCTGACGTGGTTTAATGGAAATGAGGCCGAGCTTTGGGGAAAGTCGCTGAAGCTAGTCAATACTGTATTTGGATTTGAGCCTGCCCGACCACTTGGCCCACTTGTTGAGTTTGTTGGTCCAATTATTCCATACAAGCATTCACCACTAACAAACAGCTTGGAATATTATCTAAATTCTCATAAAAGAGTTGTCTATATCGCTTTTGGACAGCACGCTTTTATAGACTCGCACGATGCTGAGCTCATTCTGACTGCTATGCTCGAATGTGTTGAGCAAGGTGTTCTCGATGGAGTTATCTGGGCAACTGTTCATTCGATGAATCATTTTCCGGCTCTTGTGAAAACCTCTAGAAACAACACATATAAAGGTTCCGATATTCTCGAAAACAAGGTTTCTTTTATTCGACTTCTCAAATGGGCTCCCCAGTATGCTATTCTTCAGCATCCCTCTGTAATCATGTTCTTGACGCATGGCGGAGCTGGCTCACTACACGAAGCCTTGTTTGCTGGAAAGCGTCTAGTTGTATACCCCTTTTCTGGAGACCAGCCTGGTACTGCACTCAATGTCGAGAGATCAAATCTTGGTGCCATACTTGACTATAAGAAATCCCAATCTAATGCCAACAAAGTGATTGAATGTGTAGCCAGGGATCTTGGTAAAAAGCTTCAAATTAATGTCAATCGGTACAAGGCCCTCGTTCAAATTCATGCAAAAACCGGGCCTCGGCGTGGTGCTGATCTAGTTGAAGAGGTTGGATTCATGAGCATGAATGGGGCACTACCTCACCGCTACGAAATCTCTCGGAATATGTCGGTCGTGAAAGCATATAACATGGATGTGCACGCTGCGTGGGTTTCAATTGTCCTAGGATGTGCTGTTCTGTCTTGTTTTTGTATAAAAAGAGTAGTATCAAGCATTGTACAAAATCTGAAAGATGCACAAAAACTAAAAACTATCTAGCATTGATAATCTAGCATGGTAGTCTTTTCTATTGACTGATTATTGAAATTGAGTCATTTGGATATTTAATAAAATCAATATATCCTTACTGCCTTTACTTTTTGATAATTGAGCTCATATAAATAAGAGGTCTAATTAAGCTAATATTTTACCGATATTCCTATAGCAAGAATATCCTGGTTGATTCTTCAAGGGCAGATTTATATGCTCGGACAAAAATGCCAGGCCTTTACAGACCAACCTAAATTTAAACTCTTGGATAGATACATGTACATGTACATATAAATCTTGCGTTAAAACTGCTTTGTAAACCCCTCGTATTAATAAATAATAATGATAATAATAATAAAAAAAGGGATTTACAAGCACTTATTTTTAATCGGAAAAGCCGGTTTCTAAATACAACTATTTCTTGAAAGTAAAAGGAACATTTAATCAAATATGCAAACTGGTCCAATAATACCGAGACCTTGCTAATACCAAGGAGTGTGAATTTATTTTCTTTTGAGATTAATGAATGCCACAAAAACTTTGTTTTGTATATCAGTGATATGAACACAAACCTTACAATATGTGATACAAAAGTATTATAATTTTGTGCTTTGGGCTAATATATGGGTGTAGGAGTCTTTGGAATGGCGACGGTATTCTCTTAAACGAATTGACATTTGTAAACTTCAGCTGCTATTATGTCAGATGGTGGTGTTTAGGATACAGAGCTGGAAATTGGACTTTCTCCTGCTGCATATTTATCTAGAGACATTTGTGCGTGTAAATCTGATAAATATAATTCATGGTAATGTCTATTTGATAGAATTAGCTCGATTGCGTCAATTGATATAGGAAGAGTAGCAATTGTCCAATACTTTGTTTCAAACTTAACAAGACATCCGGATTTCTTTTTGGTGTGTACAAAACCCCCATGAACAAAGAGAAAAAAACAAGGTAAACCAGGCGACTAAAAAAGAGATCAAGAACGAGGACTTGGGATGACAAAACTCCGATATAAACACGTGACATAATGCAACTTCTTTAAATGTCAATCTTTGGATTTTGTCTCTTTGCATTCCATCATCATCACTCATGCCTACCGCATACAATTCTCGCCCATATGACATTGGTAATTCCAAACAACCTCAAGAACATTTGATAAAAGGATCCCAAAAAAAAAACATGGCTAATATTATGCAAATCGCACTATTTCTAAAGTGCTCTTTGGAGCTACTGGAGTTACGGGTTACCATACAGCAGAGTACTTGCTCAATAAAGGAGACAAGGTAAGCCGAGTAAAAAGGATCTTACCGAGAATTCAGACTTAGAGAGTGTCAAAAAATAATAATCACTATCCACAGACCATAAAATGGGCAATAGGTGGCCGCAGTCTGGCCAAACTCGAAAAAGTCAAGGAAAAATTGATAGCTTTGGATGAATATGCAAAGGTAAAGCAATGAATTGATTAATACGGTCCATTATATACTATGAGCTCACCGGCAATTTTTTGTATGAATTCTATAGACTCTTGATATTCTGATAGCTGACACAAGTGATCCAAACTCTCTGGACAAATTATTAGCAAAAACACGAGTTGTTATTAACCTAGTTGGTACGTTGGATAACATTGTCTTTAGATTTTGTGGGCTAATTTTCTATCATTTAATAGGTCCATTTACAAAATACGGTACTCCTGTTGTGGAAGCCTGCTTGAGACAAAAGACGCATTATGTAGACATAACAGGCGAATACAATTGGATCCGTCAGATAATCCTTCATTTCCATGAAAAGGCCGAGGCTGAAAACGTTATTATTGTACCCGCCTGTGGATTTGATTCTATCCCAAGTGATTTGGGTACATTCATGTAAGCACCACTAGATATTATCGTGCTTGTTCTTATTGGCTTTATATAAAAAAGGGTTGTGGATCATTTGAAAAAACAGCATGGATTAGCTACAGAAAGTGTAAAAATGTCGGTAATAGATATCCTTGGCTGCCTCTCGGGTGGAACAATTCACTCTTGCTTGATTGCCATGACAGACGACACCATCACTGGTCCTGACTCAGTCGATCCTTACTTACTATCATCTACACGCGGACTAACTAAACCCTCGCTTCCATGGCCACATCGTGACAGAGACTTCCATGGGTTGTGGCAGGCATTTTTCATCATGTCTGCTGTCAATGAAAAGATTGTCCTGCGTAGTTGGGATATTCAACACAAACGTGGCAAGGACTATGGCCGTCTTTTTACCTATCACGAATCCCAATCTATGCCATTTATCCAAGCCATATTATTCTCAATTGCATTCTTTGTGTTCTTGCCGATGATCAGTGTATTGTCCAAGAACAAATTCTGTCTCAAGAAGATTCAGCAGCTGTTGCCTGAAAGTGGAATAGGACCTACTGACGAGGAAATTGCAAAGGGATATTCATCAATGGAGTTCTTGGCAACAGCAGAAACTCAACCATATGATGACCCAGTACAGGTCCGAGGAATTGTCAAAGGTATAAAGGCTGCTAGAGAAACCATTGTCTGGAATTGAGAGGCTGATTGCTAATGTCTGTAATATCTCTCTCTCTAGGCTTTGGTGATCCCGGTTATTCAGAGACCTGTCGTATGGCCTCAGAGTCTGCTTTGTCTATCATCAAGAGTCTTGACACTCTTCCAGGAAAAGAAGGAGGTGTTCTTACACCAGCCACTGCATTTGGAAATGTACTCTTGGATCGCTTGAGAGCTGACAATGGAATGATCTTTGAAGTCGAAGAAGTCTCGAACCCTAAAAAATAAACCAAAGGATTTCTCTTATTTTATCCCCAAAAAAAAGTACAACACAATAATAATCTTGGTCCCTTGATGATTTCTAGAAATGCAAACTTTAAAGAGACTTTACGCTCGCCACTAAATTTATTTCAAAATGTTAATAAACACTGCCTCTGATAGCTATTGATCTTTATTAAACTGTCTATGGGGCATTTCTGAGGGCTCTCTAAGAATTCTTGAAAAGATCAGAAGCTTAAAAACATATACAATTGCATGTAGCAAGTGAATAGTTCTCACTCCATGTAGTTCTTTAAAGCTTCCCTTTGATAATTAAACCCCAGCCCGTTGGCGTTGCACTGTGTCGACACGGACCTGAACAAGGCCGACTCCCTTTTTCAAATTGAGGCTTGCCACTATCGGACTTTTTATCCTCCTTTCTTGCAACCCTATATCAAATGGACGAAGGTGACCTGGTAGCTTCAACAAATGGACCTCCTGGAACACATACTTATGCAGTCTAATGTCAGAATCAATGCTAAAAACACGTCTGGCGATGGATGACCGGCCAGTGAAAAATCTAGAAAAGAAAGTCAGTTCATGGCTGGCACATCTACCAAATGAATCCATAGAATCAGCGCAAGTGTCTTGTTATTTCTTGTAATCAATTAAAACACGAGCATGTAGACTAACAATTAACCTACATTAGAAAGAGCAATTGTGATGCGCTCTTGATTCAGATATCCAATTATCAAACAAGTATCGAGAGACATCCACTCATTCAAGAAGCAAATACTAAAGATATCACGAAATATGCTGATATTGTTGAAGACACTGGTAAGACAATCCCAATTAAAAAAAATTAAATACAACGACAATGGACCGCATCAGGCTTATCTAGAATGATCTAGTCAAGAAGGAAATTGAAGCAAGAGACCAGATTTCGGATTTGAAAGAGGATCTGAAAAAGGCCCAAAAGGTCCGAGACAACAAGTTGGAATATGACCAAGTAGCTCGCGAGATTCTCAAGTTGGAAACGAGAGAAGCTTATCACGAGTAAGTTGTATAAGAATAACATTTAGGTGATGTATAGGCAAAGGTAAGATTAACTATGTATCACTGCTTACCATTCAGGTCAATAACTCAGCTACAGAGCGATATTGATATGCTAAGACGCGAGAAGCTTAACAAGGAAGAAGCATTGAGCTCAAG
Source organism: Phycomyces nitens (assembly GCA_022702545.1). Lineage (NCBI taxonomy): Eukaryota > Fungi > Mucoromycota > Mucoromycetes > Mucorales > Phycomycetaceae > Phycomyces > Phycomyces nitens. The sequence goes on from JAHRBC010000001.1 coordinate 3,775,297, forward strand.
AAAAAGAAAGTTTGGAGAAATGATTGAAATTGTAAAACGCCTTCAGAAAGACATTGAAGAAGAGCGAGCAAGAGGGGTAAAATACTATTATTATTTTTTGTTTGGTACCAAGATCGAATAGCTCGTGTTGCTGATGAACCATCTAATTCAACAGCACAAAACCCAAAAGATCCTTATGGATATGGGACGAGACTACGAATCCTCGGACGATGAATCAATTCATGGAGATGATCATGAGAGTTCACCAGAAGCAGACGCGTTGGGGACAGCTGGAAACTTTCATCGTTTCCAAGAGAGAGACAATGATGATGATGATGAAGGAGAGGACGAAGAGGGAATGGTTCCTGATGGGGAGGATGGTGCCGTGGTATTTAATGAAGCAAATTGAAGGACAAGTGTATTTTGCCAATACAAGTTAGGGATAAAAGTTATAAAGAAAATGTCTGTTCTAGATAGTTTATATATAATCCTTGACCAAAATGCGACTAATATCATATAATTTATCTTGAAGGGCCTCATCAGATTCTAGTTTGTTTACTTGAGGACTGACTGCACAATTACTCCAGTAAAGGCCACTCTTTTCTTCGACTTCTGGGGCTGTGGCAAGATAAAGTACTGTCTGGGCACCTTGAATGGGTGACTTTGTGAAAGGGAAGAATAAAGATAATATCATTGTGGGAATAATATTGCTCCATTCACTTTCCCTCGTCATAATCGTGGTTCTGACTGTACCTGGATGGCACACATTAAATGTAATGCCTTTATCCGAAAACTTTCTGCTCAAATAATAAGTGTTCAGAGCATTTGCAAATTTCGATTGACTGTAGGCAGTCACCACCGAGAACTTGCGCTCCAACTGGAGATCATCAAAGTTAATGGTTGCCCACTGCATTATACTACTGCCGACATTAACAACTCTCGAAGGTTTTGATGCGGCAAGAATTGGCAATAAGAGTTCGGTCAATAAGAAAGGAGCAAGGTAGTTGATCCCAAACTAAGTTTTGGTGCTATCAGTACTCGGTTGATAGTATAGTGTAAACTAAATATCTTACATTGCTTTCAAAGCCGTCTCCTGTTTCTTGACGGGTCGAAGTGTATACTCCGGCATTGTTGATAAGAAGATGTAGCTCATTTTGAGTGGCAATAAATGTTGTTGCAAAATCCTTGATGCTCTGCAGACTGGACAATTCCACAAACCCCAAGATGACTTTGTCGCTGCCAGATAAAAGGCGAATATCTTGCAAGGCTTGCTTTGACTTTTCGGATTCCCGGCAACCAATAATAACGGTAGCATTTCGCTTGGCTAGATCAATTGCAATTTCTTTACCGATTCCATCATTGGCACCTATTCAAATGGATAAATGAACTGTCCTGTAAAGCATGTAAAGCATAGAGGCATACCTGTAACGAGAGCTACTTTTCCTTCAAGGTTTGTACGGCTATAATTCCACTCTTTACCGAATATCTTTCCGAGAGGTTGAAAAAACGAAGGCTTTTCGGCACCTGTGTATGTTTGATCTGCACTGTAGGCAACTTTTATCTGATCTCCTGAGGTTGTCATTTTCTTTATAAATATTTTGAACGGTTTAAAAGTGATAAAATAAATCTATTCTTTTTTCTTGATCCTTTTATTCATTTATTATAGTGTATATAATTTATACATACACAAATATGTGACATTCTTTCCCAAGATAGCAGTAGCATTAATAATCAATAGATGCTGAGATTGTATAGTATAATATATATATATATATATTCTGTATTTATTGGCATAACTAGTAGTTATACTGTGCGACCTTTGAAAGGTATAGAAATGAGGAAAAGAGAGAAAATATGCAAGTACTATTTTTGTGTCGCGTTTTCTGTATAGCATTTAGCTTCAGCCACAGTTGGTACAATATAACATGATAATAGTATTGTAGGCTGATATATATTTTCTATTGTTAAATTTTAATATCAGTTAATAATTACCATAAGAGAAATCAATGTGCTCGTCTTTGATCGTACAGAATACGCGTATTTCTTTATTTGGGTCCAAAGTACTTGCTTCCGACCGCACGCATTTAAACACCCCATTCTGATAAGCAATTGAATTTCATACAATATTTATCTGATATATATGAAAAGAACTTCTTTTTTTTAGTATGCTTGTGAATAATAAAAAAAAATACAATATAAAGACTAGATTAGTATTCTCAACTCCATAATTGAATATTGTGTAAAGATCTTATTGCTTCAAACTGAGGTTATTTATACAAAAAAAACCGAGCCATTTTTGATTTGAATATCACAATCTACAAACTTATTACTCTTCTTATGCGAGTAAAAGTAAATGATCGTTCTTTAGGAACCTTCCTTTGTATCAGGGATTATAGGAAACACCTTTAAAAGTTAGGGATTCCAGTCCAAATCTGAAAGGGATCATTTGTCCAAAAACCCATATAAGTATAATTCCGGGGAATATAAGTGCGTTAAAACCCAATTGAGATAATATAGTCTTTGAGAATTCAAAAAAAAGGTGTAATTATAGGCCTAACAATACTCTTCATGATATATTAAATGATATATAGCTAAAGTAATGTCAGATATTATCCATTATAATATAAGCGAGAGTACAATTCAACAGTTCAAAATAAGCGGTTTAATCGACCAAGCCTCTCGGGTTTATGTAGTACCTTTTAGTCAGGTCTATATCCATAAGAACATAAGCTTCTATACACTGTCGAGTTTATAGGTCTCTTGACTTTAAAATTTTTCTCTTGGTTATCAGAAAAAGTTTCCCCCAATATCCCTACAGATACCAAGAGAGCATCATGTAAAGACATGTGGGGATACTTGGCCATAAGTACAAAAAGACAAAACACATCTACAGTGCCGACTTGATAGAAAATCAATTTAATATTTACCAAAATTCAATTGAGCACCTCTTGTAATAGAAAACTTACCGAAAATCACTCAAACCAATGTGTTTGTAGTTCATACATATATATCAAAGCATTGGTTTGAAATATGATTGATAATGGGCTTATTTTGACCAAATTGTTGTATACAACATAATCGTAGGTGGAAACATTAAGACATATTAACAATATTGAAACATATTGAGTAACCGACCTATTTAAAGTGCATTAAAGTGTGTATCTTTCCAAATGCATTATCCATACGTTAAGACACACTAAAAACTATTCCCAACACACCAGTTGATAGTACCAAGTAAAATAACAAGTCATATCTGATAGTTGGTAGAGAGAACAGACATTACATGATATCATCATATCATCACTAGCACTCATCTTAATGTCTATATAAACGCACAATATAAACAGCAATAGTCTTCATCTTATTCACAAATTATTTCTCTCTTAATAAACAAAGTCTCGCTGTATTTGTCGTGATTTATTTTTCTCTGATTTAACACAAATAGAATATTGAATTTTGCTTTTAGCTCTAGAGTTCTACAGCTTTAAAAATTGCTATAATACACATATGCATACTAGTAGAGACAGCTCAATCGCAGCCTACACCTGCATCTTAAGACGAGTTAAAATCAGTAGGAGGTACATTGAGTCTACTGGAAGAATAAAACAAATGATCTAAAGTTGGTAAAGGGGTATTAGGAATATTAGAATAAATGAAAAAAAAAGAATATTGCCTGTGAGCTATAGAAAGTCAAACAAGCTTATATCCACTAAAACATAATATAATAAAAGGTTGGTGTTTTTAGTTTGGCAAGAAAACTTGTATTTAACAGTATTGACGTTTGCTTTGAATAGGTTTATTATTTTTGATGATTATGAGTTTTTATGCTTTCACGCAATCAATGAACTCGAAGAATATTATTCTTTATATTTCTTGATAGACATTAACTGATGTTCTTCTACTTTTGACAACCGTTCGACTGAATAGTTTTATTCATGAATCCCACATTATTGAAAGGATAATCAGTGAATAGAAACATTCCGCGAGTATTGTCCATGTCCATGTATTCTTTGATCGCAGCTGATATACGGATGGTTGTGGCAGTATTAACTTGTTGATCTATATGATGTATAATTAATACATTTGGGGTTTGGATACAATAATTATACTTGCTTCTTCCGCCGATACGATTAACTTTGACTAGAAATGAATCTTCAGTAGTATATCCAAAATAAATAGAATCTACAATGTTTACGGTGACTAGACACAGCTACAGGAATACCGTTAGACATTGATAAGTCTATATGAATATGAATAGATTTCTCAACTTGCATTTTCTGGCTTTTCACTAATTTCAGAAATGATTGCCACGACTTTCTTGTTAAAAGAAACAAGATCTTTTGGTAGCCGACTTGTAATAATTTCAATAATTGGCATTCTTAAAGACTTTGGAGAAAACTATATTGTTTATTGTTCTTTTATATTCCCCAGCTCCCAGTCTTATGACTGACCTTTTCTTTTTGAGAATATGTAGCATCCTTATAAACAACTAAGAATTTTATGCATTAAAAATTGATATTACCTTTAGTACACCCCCACTTTATTTACCTATTTATATCTTTATCCTACTAAAAAGTGTATATATTATTATTAGAATCCCAGAAAACAAATATCTCAAACGTCTTTTTATCTTGATATATATATATATATATATATTCAGAATATCTGTTTTTTTTTTTAAAAAAAAAGCATAATCAATATTTATTTTACAAAGTGCAATGTAAATTAAAGACATTTACTTGGACCAAAGAATAAAATAAGCTATTTGTTTTTTGCTTGAATATTGTTTTATTCTGTACCAATGATTATTATATGCATTAGTATGTAAGTTATCTATACATGTTCCGCGTATTCTTACATAATGTTAACCTGGGCCGTTTGATATCACTGCACCTCAATAATTGATTTTTATAGACTTGTTCTTGGATTGTTTAAGAATACAAAATCTTACTAATAATAGTGGTGATTAATTAAGACTCCATATAATAGAGTTAATACCACATCCTTTTAATTTTATACAACCTTCTTCTCATCGAAATCACACATGTCTCATCAGAACAACAACAAAAGCATTGGAGGACAAAAGGAGATTATAGTGTTATAGAAAACTGTTATTGGTGAAGCTTTTATGAATGGATCTCCTCAGGTTATTTCTTAAAAGATTAACATACCTATACAACCAATATACGATACAATCAAAAGACGGAGATACTAAAAGTACATTTCTCAAGAAATAAAAAAATACAAGCTTTAAATGAGCGCAATCAACACCATTTTTAAAGGAACGAAGAAAAAAGCCAACCAGAGATCGGATCATGTCATTTAGGATGAGTCAAGATTCCTGATTTTTCCTAAAGACAAAAACATAATTCACAGAATACGATGATTATTCTCATTTATATAGTAATTAGTATACTCTTATATTATTATAAAAGATGGGATATTTTATCTGATAATATATCAATAACTGGGACAGAATTACGATGAAATAATTGCCATATCTGCTATTTTGGCAGCAAGGTCAAATAAATCATGATATACTATCACTATTCATTTTTGATCAATTGGATAATACAACCAATCATATTCTGTAATATATTTAAAAAAGGGTTAAAATAGACAAATAAAAGTGGGATTTTTTGTCTGATGAAATATTAAGGTTTCAGACGGAATTACGATGAAATAATTGATGTCTCTGCTATTTTGACTGTAATGTCAAATAAATCATAGTATACTATTACTATTCGTTCTTGAATATTTGGTCAGTATATCTAATGACATACTGAAACAAAGCGAAAAAGGGGTAATAAAAAAACAAAACTTGCTCATATTTCTCTTCATTTATTAACATATATGGGTATAATGAACCCCTTTTTTTGTTTTTTTTTATTCATTTTTTATTACCCCTTTTTCGCTTTGTTTCAGTATGTCATTAGTCATAACATCCAAATAGTCAAAAACAAATAGTAATAGTATACTATGATTTATTTGACATTACAGTCAAAATAGCAGAGACATCAATTATTTCATCGTAATTCCGTCTGAAACCTTAATATTTCATCAGACAAAAAATCCCACTTTTATTTGTCTATTTTAACCATTTTTTAAATATATTACAGAATATGATTGGTTGTATTATCCAATTGATAAAAAACAAACAGTAATAGTATACCATGATTTATTTGACCTTACTGCCAAAATAGCAGAGACATCGATTATTTTATCGTAATTTCGTCTGAAACCTTAATATTTTATCAGACAAGAAATCCCATTCTTAATAGCGGGTTTAAATGTCCGATACCAAAATTAGCTTGGATAGATCGAATAAGTAAGCGTAATACTCTTACATGCAAACCATTATACTTTGAACTTGATTAATTCAACATATTTTGCTTACTAGAATATTCTGAACAAAATTACATTTATTATATTCTCTTTTCTCCATGTTTAATTGTTTTTACATTCCACAAAAATCATCGTGGTCATTAAAACAAGACCAACCTTAACAATTACCTGAAAGCCGATATTACGATAAAAAACCGTGCCCAATGTACTACAGAAACAAGTACTATACATAAAAGAAAATCGACACGATCTTTACTTGGACTATGCAAAGAAAGATATTCTCTTTTAAAGTATAATAATCTTATAGTTTAAAGGCTCGCTTAGCGCAATGAGCCAATTGCAACATTAGATGGCATTACAAATGCAATTTAAGTATTAATAGCTGTAGCAATCAAGAGAGATCAAGTTTTCAAAGAGCATAAAAAGAATCTCGTAAAGCTTTATACGGGGTCTTAGGGTTGTAATCCACAATTGAACATGGTGATCTGGAATGGCAAAACCAAATCTACGGTATGCCAAGATTGAAAATACTTTTGTGTAGAGCATACCTGCATAAACTCTAAAGAGATGATATATAATGGTAATATTTCAGGTAATAAAGAGTTAGGGACTAGTATGAGTCTGTCTTTAATGACAAAAGGTTAAAGATGGCCAAAAATACGAATTATTTTACAGATTGTAAAAATTGAAACTTGAAGGCCAATTTGTAAATTGTATGGTGTTGCATAAAATGGGCAAGTTCCCAAAGTGAAGGCAAAAGATGTGGTGTAAGCTCTCTGAGCTGCAATTTTTTTTAATATATATATATATAATACGTTTCTCCATTTCCTTGTCTCTCATATATTTCTATGCTAAGCTAGTGATATTTTTGATATTAATATGGTAATTGGGGAAGGAAATTATGAGAATTCTAACTAATAAAAGATGGGAAAAAGGGAGAAACTTTGAGTACCAGTGGTGGGCAGCTACCACATCTTTTGTTTTCACCTTGTCAACTTTCCCATTGTATGTCTTATTTGACACAATTGATGTCGACTACGTTACTAACACGAGAGACAATGTTCTGTTTATTGGGATGTGCTATGATTGAGAAATGCTCATCCTAAAAAGTACCGGCCACCATAAGTGTGTTGGCCAATTCGATGCTATCAAGATTGCTTCGTCTGCCTTTTGTTCCTTTAGCCTTTGAAGTTCTCAGGCAATCAGTTTCTATAGAGGATGTAGGTAAAGTTCTATTTTTGATCATTGCTATTAAAATGCGTTTTGGGCTTGAGCCTCTAGAAGCAAACTCCAAAATATCGGTAGCTTTCGGTTGTGTGTTTGCAGCAAAACACTACGGGAAATCAAAAGGCGTTTTTGAGAATGTGCCTGTGTTTTCACATTTTGCACTTTCTTTTACTTTTACTTTTACTTTTTATTATTATTAAAAATATTTGCTTTATTATGGATGTACAGTATTGTTTTTCTTTCGTCCGAGTGTATATTTTAGGATTTAACTTGCTTTTTGTTTCAATTCCAAAAAATCAAGTTCTCGCTATTATAGACCCAAGAAAAATCTGATTTCAAAAACACACCCCTTTTCTCCCATACTTGTGTACACTTGAAAAATAATAAAGATGTTTAACCAAGTATTTATGGTCTTAAGCTCTGTAATTATACTTTGCGAAAATATCTTTATTCTACCATATCTTCTGTGCAGACTCTGCTACCAAGAACTCGCCAAATATTTGTTCATTTTTGTAAACAATTTGCATACTGGCATTAAATGGTTGTTATATAGCACAAAGCAGTTACCATATTTATATAAAACCTAATAACAATTTCCGAAAATGTTCCTGAGAATATTACAGAAGGCCAAAGCTCCAAAACATTCCCCTTTTTGGCTTGTCTTTAAAGAGGGGCAAAGGGTATCTAGAAAATGATGCGCTATGGACAGTAAAGTTCGGCATTACGGTTCCTAAATTAACAATAGGAGACAGTACTCGCTCATAACCTGATATTTAATTTACTGTTAAAAAAAGTTAAAGGGACTGGCTGTTGTTGTTTGAATAGGTTAGGATCCTTGTAATAATTTTCCAATTAACTCACTAGGGGTATATTGCGGCTTAAAAGAATCTAAAGCTTGTATTAGACTACACCATGTATCATTAGACTTTGAATAGCATAAAGAATGGGTATTTATTTCAAAAGTATTTAAAAAATAGAAGCACTTACCTTCTAAGTCTCTTTTGAGTCTAAACGAGTATTGTATTTGTTTTGGTGCATACAAGTTGGTATGAATACCATTGAACCAAAAAGTAGACCAAAATTTAAAGTTGTCTTGGAATACTCCAAGACCACAAGAGGATACAATTGAACGGTCTAAAACAACCAGCGAGAAAGAGAGTACATATTTTTGGTCGATGATCAAGAATCACTAGAAGAAATATAGTCTCACACTTTATAGTGGAAGCACTTTATTAGGTTAAAATTACAAGTGCATATATAGCCAATCTTTGTGCCACTGACAACACATCCTTAATTCCAAGGTACCCACACCACCTCAAACATAGAATAAAACTTACCATCACTTTATTACAAGACACAAACAAATTCGATAGATAGTCGGCGCTTCTTTCTTAATTTCATCTAGCAATGGACCACTTCAAAGTTTGGCCCTTGTGGCAGATTGTCCGTAGTAAGTTCCTTTTTGTAAGCCACAGCTATGACGGAGGTACTTCTTTTTTTATAGATCACCGACCCTAGCTGGCCTTGGACTGGCCTTTAAACCCCACGTTTTCTCTTCTTCATCCAATGTCCAAACGACAAAGCTCAAGAATACCATCAGTAGCCGCCAGCCGTTCCGAACCACTCGAAACAATCAGTCCTGGCAGTAGACAACGCCAAAGCAGGAGAGATGAGGCAAGGCCCAACATCCACAATTACGATGGAATGCAAAAGAGATCCTCATCATATTCTTCTTCTTAGGCACTTCGCAAAAAACTTGAGAATGAGCTATCCAAGAAACGCGGAGGTAGTCGCTCACTAAGAAAACATGCACAACGAGTAGCTGGCACAGTTTCGGCTCTAAGACCTGCCCAGGCCCTGACCGTAAAAGAGAATATGCTGGTAATGGAGGCCGCACAATTGCTGGCAGCCAAGCGATGCGATTGCGTACTTGTTGTGGATGAGGATGACCACTTGAGTGGTATATTTACAGTAAGCTCACGATAGTTGGAATAAGAGGCAAGACATTGTTTTAATATTGAATTGTAGGCCAAAGACATTGCTTACAGAGTTGTTGCCGAAGAATTAGATGCAAGGTACACAAAAATCTTTGTAAGGAGAGGCACCCTGACTGACGAGTGGAGTGGGGGATCTGGTTGATGTATGGTGTTATTTCCTGGATTTTATTTTTAGTCATACCACTGTTGCGACCATAATGACAAGAGGACCCATGTGCGTTACTTCGGATACATCTGCAACAGACGCTCTTAATCTGATGGTGACCCGAGGATTCCGTCACTTGGTAAGGAGCATGAAAAGGTTACAAGATGTGCTAATGGTTCAATAGCCGGTGTGTAATGAAGAGGGCGATATTTTTGGATTGCTGGATATCACCAAATGTCTCTATGAGGCATTAGATAAGATGGAGCGTGCGTACGGATCGTCACGCAAACTTTACGACGCTTTGGAAGGTGTGGAACGTGAATGGTCCAGCAGTCCGATTCAGCTCGTGCAATACATGGAAGCACTCCGTGAACGCATGTCTTGTCCTGATCTTCACTCTGTCCTCGATGGGTCTCCTCCCCCTGAAGTCGATGTCAAAATTAATGTTAGAGAGATTGCCAAGATGATGAGAGAGCTTCACACTACGGCTGTCCTGGTGACCAATCGAGAAGGCCTGGCAGGAATTTTTACCACGTAGGTAAACCAAAAATGAGCTATAATTAGTCTTAACTTGAAATCTTCCAGCAAAGACATCGTACTGCGTGTGGTTGCAGCTGGCTTGCACCCTGAAAAGTGTAGTGTTGTGCGTGTAATGACGCCAAACCCTGATACAGCTACACCACAGACATCTATCATGGATGCCCTGAGAAAAATGAACGGTAAGAGCACAAAGCCAACCGTCTCCATTACCAAACTCACCAAAAAAAATCTTTGTAGATGGTCATTATTTAAACTTGCCGGTCATAGACGGCCATACGATTGTGGGCATGGTAGATGTATTAAAGCTGACCTATGCCACTTTGGAACAGGTAAGGATACAGAGAAGACAAGAGACATTGACTGATAATCGAATTGGCCTAGATGAATAGCATTCAAGGCAACGATGGCGAAGGTAACCCCTCTACTGACATTTTTTTTTCATATTTAAAGGGTAATTAAATATATATACCCTTTGTTATTTATTGCCAGGTCCAATGTGGTCTCGCTTCTGGGACAGTTTTGGATCAACCGATCATACAGAAACAGAGTCGCAATTGTCGGACCCAATGCTATCCCACCATCCCTCCACAAGCATGCACCCAACCATGCATGCCATATCCCCTGAACCATCATCATCCTACTCTCACCTCCAAGGCTATTCTGAAATTCTTCCCAATGAAAGTGCAAGCATGGTGGCAAATAACGATGATGCCCTATCAACTATATCCTCCCGCAATATACGCACACACGGTCGTGATGATGGCACATTCTCCTTCAAGTTCACATCATTGAGCGGACGTACCCATCGATTTATCGCACCATTGGACAGTTACTCACAACTATTCGACTCTGTCCTCCAAAAGGTCGCCACAGAGCATCTCACTCTCACAGGAAAGCGTGCGGGTGAAGGTGCAGCAGACCCTTCCGCCGAGTGGCTCAGTATCTCGTATATGGACGATGAGAATGACGAGGTATTGATGTCTTCAGATGCTGATGTCCAGGACGCTGTAATGCTCGCTCGCAAAGTTGGGCAGACTCGTGTGAAGCTGTTTATACACGATGCAATGATAGAGTCAATTGCCGTACCCAACATTTCAGAACTCGACGTTCGCTCAAAGAGCGTGGTCGGGACTAGTCATATGGAAATGGAAGCACTAGTAGAAGAATTAGCGGCAGAAGAAGCAGACCTGGTAGAAGACGATGAAGAAGAAGAAGAAACGGCAGAAGACGAAACAGAAGAAGAATATATACGCAGAAGTTCAAAGAAACGATCCCACAGACGCCATCATCATGACGATGTATTCCCTAGAGATCTCCTGTTACCTGCCGCCATCGTCTTTCTCGGTATCGTTGTCGTTGGCGTGTTTGCCATATCCAGAATAAGCCCTAGACATCGCTAATATGCACTACCTCTCTCTTTTTTTTTTAAAAAAAAAAAAACATATAAACCACCTCCATAAAGAGGGTCCTTCCTACCAACACAGGAAGGAGGATACCTTTTGTCTATCTCCCCAAAAAAGAGAAAGATTTCATTGCAAATAAATCAAATATGGCATTGCACTTGTTTTCGCCTTATGCATTTTTTATGTACATTGCCTGTTTTTTCATCTTTCACTATTTACATCATCGCCATTCTTTCTTCACGTTCAATCTCTTCTAGAGCAGCCTCTGCCTCGGCAAATTGTCTTTCTTGCTCCAGCAGTGCTTCTTGCATTTCTTGCTCTCTTGCACGATCAAGCAAGTTCGCCTCTTCTCTCTGTTTCGCTGCCAAGGCCGATGCTTCTGCTGCCTCTTTGGCCGCTGCTTCTTCGGCTTGTTTCTGATAGAATACTGCAAAGGGATCCTCTTCGGTTTCTTCCGTCTCAGCTGGTCCTTTGTTTCCAGGCACATAATCATTGTCTTCGGGTTCGCTGTCCACAAGTTTTGGTTCAGGGTAATGCTTTGGTCGTGCTCGGATTGATTTGAAAATGACTTCGGTAAATAAAGGAGGGTAAATCTCTGCCCGTTGAATAAATTGCCGGACACAGTAACGGATGAACTGAAAGAGTTGTTGAGTTGCTGAATTCTTTGGTAGGACATGGGCATCATGCAGAATGCGGTTAAAAAGGTCGAGTACGGGAAGCTTGAAGAAGAGGTGCTCGGCTTGTATCTTTACCATGATTCTATGGAAGAGACTGGTAATACACTGCATTATTTGTGGATCCATTGCCTGGTATTGCTCCAAAAGGACGCAATAAACACTGACAACATCATATGAAGCATATTTCTGGTACAAATTAGATCGTACATTTAGGTCTCTCTAGTGGCACAAACACTTACTAGTTCAAAGGAATCAAACTTGAAGATGTGTTCTCTGCTGGCAATCTCACGATCTCTCTCTTCTTCACGTTCGTCAATGTCACTCTCCAGCATAGGGTCATCCTCGTCTTGGATTTCATTGCTGCTCTGCTTATTTTGTTTCTTTGACTTTTTTGTCTTTCTAACAAACATCACCTGTTTCTTCTTTGAGAATTGCTCAAGTAATTTGAGCATAACATGAGTGAGTTTCACAACAGATTCCAAATAGCTACAGAACAACAAATTGAAGTTTAGCAGAGTGTTTCAATGCATGCACATTTTGGACCTTACGCATAGGATTGGCTTTTGTAGCGTTTGATAAGGTCTACAAAGAGGTCAAACGATGATTGCTCATGGTAAATATTGCTCTGGATATAATCAGCCACTTCACGATATTCAGGAACTGATTCGTTCGACATGTTGCTGAGGCATATTAACTAGATGTATATAGATGAGATAATTATCTAATTATCTAATTACAAGCATTCTAATCGCTCACCATCTGACGAAGGCAATCTGAGGTGACCTGAACATCTACCCATAGCTAGACAAACCATGATTAAAAGCTTGGTGTTAGAATTGTTTGAATATTCATCATTGACCAGTCTACCTTGTCGTCTAATGTTCTGCGTAGTCTTCGAAGACAGAGTAAGAATGTATGGAGGTCCATTGAACATGCAATGAGATTAAAGTCAAATTGAGGCCGTTCCTCTGTTGGTTCTTCTGTGCTGATTCCTGCAGCAGAGGTTGAGGCAGTAGGTAAAAATAGAGAGGTTTGTTCAGGAACATGTCGAGCCTTTTCAGCCTTTTGTGCTTTAAAAACAGCTTGTTCGAGGCAAAGATATTCGAGGAACCATCGCATGGTAAAGAAGAAATGCTTATGATCCTTCTCAAGCACCTTTTTGTTTTCCCGTTCTATATCCTTGATCAATGAAGTGTAAAACTCTGGGTAGGATGGTTAGTGACATGATGGTTTATTGAGCCCTTGTAAGTACCATTGAAGCATGATTCTAAAAATGACTGTGCCGTCTGTTTGAGATAGGTTAATGCACGCGTGCTGCGGTATGTTGCTCGTGAACCATCAAGTTCGTTCTAAAGGGCAAATGTTATAATGATTAAAGTTGTGATTAAAGTTGGGCTATACTAACCATCGCCTTTCGCTTCTTTCCTCGGCGGTTAGGAGTCTTGTTTGCATCAATAAGCTCTCCTATGTTTGCATAGCCTGCTTCTTTTGTATGAAACACGCGTTTGTGGGATTCCTAAAGTAGATCACAGATTTAGAATAACTTTACCTGTCTTGAAAATTAATAGACTGGTATCCTACCCAATCTTTGAGAGTGTAGCTACTACCGAACCGACTGTGTCGAGAAGACTTTTTTCGCTTGTACATTGTATTCATCTCTTTTTCCTTGCGAAGTAATTCCTCTAGTCGTTCTGCTGTTGCACTTCCATTCTTTTTTAAGAATGAGAAAAAAATCAATTGTAAGAACTAGCGAGATGTTTGGCCAGTAATCTACCTTTCGTCCTCTGTCTTCTTTAAATACATCCTTGGGACTAGCATGTTCAAGAAGATTGAATAATATCTCTAGTACAATAACATTCCACTCTGAAGAGTCTGCATCTGTACTGGTTGAACTGATTGTCAACAAGAGTTCCATCACATTGGATTCACAAAAGCATATCAAGAGTTCTTCCTAATCATAAAAGTTAAACATCTACAGAATCTTGTTGTGTGGATCTACTTACTTGCATAGAAGCCATTGTCCATGTCTCACTTGATGCATCATACGAGGCAATAGCATCTGGAATAGCTGTCAGATTACGCAAGAAATAAAGTACCAGTCGAATCACTGTCTGGTCTCGTACGGAACGTTCACTTTTTTGGTATACATGTTACTCTTCCACCTCATATTCTTCTTCTTCTTTTGAAAGATCCAACTCACCGAAAGGGAATTCTCAAGGGATTAATTATCACTGACAACACAGCATCAAATATGCCAGGCATCAAAAGTGCCTTTTTGTACTTTCTGTGCAAATTGAGCTCATTTGGATCCCTTGAATCCTCTTCTTCCTCATCAGCAGTATCCAATGGCCAGGTCATTGGAACAAGCAATTCAACTTTTTTTTTAAACAAAAAAAATGAGCCAATGAATTGTCCAGCATTGCAAGATCTAAACTTACTGCATGCCAGAATGTAACGTTCTGCGACATCAGTCTTTTGATTGGCATGTGCAAGGATGATTGGGACTAGATCTGTTTCGAGTACATTGAAGGTGCCAAGAGTATGAAGTACGAATTTGTGTGGATTTCCAGAATCCGCACGAATGAATCTTTTAAGATCCTTTAAACATGCTAGAAATAGACTTAGCCGGAAATCCTCTTTGACAGAGCAAAAGAAAAGCCTATTTACCAAGTGCCTCATCACCCACAGCATACACTGTCTTTAGTTCTCCATTTGGTAACTCTACTTCTTCAAGACCACCCAGGGCCGTACAGGTTGACAAGAGAAGATCTGTGCTTCGCTGTTCCTCGCTGCTCAGAGGGTCTTCCATAGTCAAATCAGGTAAGGAATAAGATCCAAACTGGGTGCCTGGAGACGATTGTTTTTTGAGTCGTGACTGGCATTGTGCTTTTTGACTTGAGAAAAGAGGAGGTTTGAAAGAGAGAGATAGTATAGCAAGCTCCAAGGTCTCCTTGATAAAGAAACATAAACAAAGTTTATTTATTTATTTATTTTATCTGATGTCAAGTTTGAAAACAAGTAATAACCTGTCTTTATATTAGACGATTTGGCTCCTAAATGTTCAATTCATTATAACCCTATTTTGTCTTGTCAAACCCTTGGTATTTTTAAGAGAATATAAGAATCTTTTATTTTATTTTATTTTATTTTACATCTTTCTTTGATTCTCATTATTTCTCTCGAGCCATAAACCTTTTTCGGCCGCCTTTAAACCCTGAGAATCTATTGTCTTTTCCAAGACCCTTCATAGTTTTATATTGCCACCATGTATTCGCCAGACCAATGGGAAATTATTTCTGAAGTGTCCAGTGTTGCCTGCATTACTGCTGTTTCTCTTGTCTTTGGACGCAAGGTGGCCAGTATAGACGGTCCAATTCTGTATATTCGGACACTACTACTGACGATATACGGACTCACCTGGGCATTTGATCTGATTGCCTGCATGCTAATGAGCACGAATAATGGAAACTCGATATCCTGTGTACTTGGACTCTTTAACTGTGTATTTCTATATACTGCTTCCAAAATTGTCCTTTATCTTTATTTTATTGAAAAGGTATGTGTTTTGGCAGAAGATCTACAGACATCTAAACCCACCAAAGATCTATACAATGTCTATCCCAAAAACTTCCAGACTTCGTTCCCCTCTCTATATGATCAGCATTGGGCTCCTGGTGCCATTCATAGGCCTAATGGTCCTGCAAATCATCTATAGGGTTACACTAGTGGGAGAGGAGTTTCCGTTCCACTGTTCCATCGGCATTCAATTACCAGGTTCAATTCCGATGATGTGCTATCATCTACTGATAATTTCATCTTTCTTGGGAGTCTTTATCAAGTTTGCATTCTTCCCGAGCACGGCCCAGCAGACAACCCACCAAGCCTCATCTCTACACGCTCTAGCCAAGCACAATTGTGTTGGCGCTCTTGTAACTCTAGTACTCACAACCACCAATGGGCTCCTGATGGTTATCACACAAGGAAAGATGCGTGGGATTGTATGGTTAAGCGTCTCGACCCTGGTAAGATGTTTGGATATAGAAAGATGCCATTAACGCCAAATTAAAAAAAACTACACATCCTAATACAACCTTGATGGTTACAGGATATATCCATTGTTGCTTGTGTCACTCATTGGGGTAGGTGTCTCGCCTCCTTGTGCATCCAGAATCCTAATATTTTCATTTTATTGTTTCTAGTCGCAAGTCATCCTGCCGAGTTACAGTTTTATGAAAAGTCACTGCAGCAGAACCATGGCGACAAGCCAATCAGACTAGAAATCAAACAGCACCAAGAAGTAGTTATCTTGACTGAATTCAACACTATTGCCTAGTGTAATATGTTGACAATTGTACAACACTTTTTTTACTATTATTATTTATTTATTTATTTTCCTAATCATCTCCCATTTCAGGGGAGTCTACAGGAGGGATGATCATCTTACAGTTTATTGGTTTTTTCTTGAATACATATATATTTATATTTATATTTATATATTTCAATACCCTCCTTTACCATATTGTCAGATCTGTCCGGACCAAACGCTATCTTTCTGCATTCACAGAAATAAGTTGGATTTTGTGCTTCATCGCAGATTGGTTAGCTCGAGTATTAAATTGTAGAAATTGTACTCAGCCAAGAAGACACACAATATCTTTAGACATTACCAATGTCATTTACAAATAAATGGACATGGCAATTGTGTATTGAATAGTTTTATTAGTACAATTGGTCCAAATTACAAAGCGTACCTGAGATTATTACTATTATTATTATTACTATTATCTTAAATGCCTCTTAATTTATCGAGTGGATTATATTGCTATCAAAAATAATTCACTCGTTCATTTGCAGAGTCTTGGCTAGATAAATAATAAAGTGCTCAAGTTTAGATGCCATCAAAAATATTCCCTCATAAATGTTCAAATATGTTGGCCATTTGTATTAAAACTTGTTTGGCAATAAAAAAGATGTTAGTTTTTCTGTTTTTTTTTGCAATAGGCAAAAAAAGAAAAACTTTATAAATACTCTATTTTCGTGCTGCGTTTCTCTTTGCCTTTCCTGGTCTATATGTTCCCTTTGCCTTTTTCTTTGGTTGTGGCTTTCCATTCTTTGGTCGCTTGTATTTTTCTTTCTTTTCCTTTTTGTCCGCCTCGATATCAAAATCTTCATCTATAACCATTTCTTCTACTGGACCATCTTTCCGCTCTATAAAACGTGCAAATAGTCTCGTAAATATACTGTTGCATACATAGAGATTATTGAGCAACCTACTTCTCTTTAGTAGCTTGTCTTTCTCGACCAACGCCGACTTCTTTTTCAAAAGTTGCTGTTCTTCTGCTTTTACTTGCTTTTGAAGCATTAATAATTCTCGTTGACGCTGCTCATTCAGACTATCTTTCTTTGCAGCTGCCTCTTCAAGTTCTCGCTTGTGTGCCTATATATATATATATATAGATTTCTTTTAGCTCTGATATTCAATTGTAGCCTATTTATCAATACATACTGCCAACATATGTGCGTCGCTCTTCAGCATCGGTGCATGAAAGGTAGCTGGACATAAAAACGTAAGGCCCGCCTTTTCGTATTCTTTCATGCCAACTTTTACTGCGGCAAGAGCCTGGTTATAAAAGGCATTTTCACGAGCAAGATCGTCGTGTACATCGTAAAGGTCCAGAGGTTCTTCTGAGGTGACCACCAGAGTCTCTGAGAATGGAAGATCTTTCTCTCGTACATTCTCCACAATACGCTTCAAAGCTGCCTAAATATTCAATAGATAAATATAATCAATATAAAGTTCCACATATGTTTTATCTTGTGAGATTCCAAAGATTCTCATCTTATTGTAATCACCTCATTGTTAACTGTAATGTGCTGTTCAATAAGAATATCACCATCGTCATCATCAATATCACTCTCATTCAGATCTTCCAATGAGATTCCTCGGGAAATCTCAATATCTTCTTCTTCTTCTTCTTCTACTACTGTCTCGGCTTGTTTTTCAGTGGCAATCTTGGGCGCTTTGGTGAGCGCATTTGCGAGTAGCAGTTCTGCAAATGTCGACATTGTAAATGAATGTAGTAGCGTATGAAAAACCAAGTTGGGCTCTCAAGCGAGGAAATGAAGGAAAACAAGTCTCGTGCTAGTAAGCCACAGTAAGCCCAACGCAAGACTCCGCTCTTGTCTTGCTGCCCACTTAGCAAAAAAATAATGAAATAAGCGAAAGGTAGAGAGAGAGAGAAATAATCATGGCAAAACATGACCAGAGTCTTAGTGAACTAGTCAAGCAACTCTCAGCTCAATTTGATGAATGTCTAGAGACAATCCTTGATGACTCTCAAACCAAGAGTGAGCAAAGCTTTGGTCAGAAGAATGGTAAGATGACGTTATCCCGACAAAGGACTATTAGGCTAATGACTGAATAAGATGGTCTCGATACATGCATTACGCCATTAAAGACAACAATTCAGGATTTGAAGCACGGTTTAGGTGACTTTCGGTTCAAGGCACTTGGACACAGAGACCTGGATCTTAAAGAGGTATTTTATGCATAGTGAGACAAGATTGTTATTTTGGATAGCTCAAAGTGTATCATCAAAGTCTATAGCTCTTTTACGTCGAGATATCGAGATTAAGCAACAAGTGATTGATAGTTACTCTAAGCAAATCGAAGACTGGACTGTTATACTGCCGGCGCTTGAAAAGAAAAGCAAGCAAGTGGTGTGTATGAAGACAAACGACAAGGATTTTGGAAACGGTACTTTATCAAATACTGAAGACGATAATGATGATGATGATGACGACGATGACGACGATAATGTAGTATTTGAACAAGTCTAGTAGTGATGTCTATAGTAAACATACAGAAAATAATGTGAATAAAGTATAGGAACAGAGCAATAGCTATTTGAATTATGCGTCTTGCACAGGGTTGTCATTTGCAGACTTTTCTTCAACGGTCTTTTCTGCGGCACTCTCCTCATCTTCATTGTCCTCATCAAAGTCATCCTCTTCATCTTGGTCCTTTTCGCTGGAATTGTTTACGAGCGAAGAGTCCTTTAGTTTACGTTGGGGGATTACTTCCATAAATGCCTTTTCCCAATCCTTGTGCTCAAGCCACTTTATCATAATCTCAAAGACTAGGCAAAGATTGTATCAGCAAATGCTTTTGATATTAGCCCTCGGCTCAACTATACATACCATGGTTTACTGTCAGGACCTTGCGGCTGGCCATCTGGAGATACTCGCCGATTGGAAGTCTTCCAGTAGTGATGCCTTCCTTTGAAGCCTTTTCCTGACACAACCCCTTGTATCTGTTCTTGTCAACGATACCACCAATAATGTAAGTCTTTCCCTCTTCCAATTCATTGATCACATTTTCTGAATCGGCAGAAAGGTACACGAGATCCTTTTTATCAAACAGCTCAGTATAGGGCTTTCGTTCAAATTTGACGTTTTTCCAGTTGGACCAGCTTCCACCCTTTTTATCCATGACCTTTTCAAATGTGTCATCAAAAGATGAAAGTATCAATGGCATGCTCAAAGGTGCTGTTCTGTTGGCACTATGACAGCGAACGACTTGGGATTGTAGGGATTGTAATTCCTTGAAATGAATTAATCAAGACGCATATTCTATAATATATATATGGTTCAACCATTCATTCATTTTTTTTTTACCTTTGGAATCATCTTGTCTGAAAACGAACAATCCAATACAACGTTTATGTTGGCCAAAGTGATCTCGGGTCGTCTCTGTCTTTTTGCTGGAGGTTCCAGTACACCTTCCTCAATCATCTTTCTTCTCTCGGCTCTCTTGAGCTTATCCTTTTCTCGTTGATGCTGAATGCGTTTTGGTCGAGAAGCTTCCCAAATCTCTTCTTTGAGGATGCGTTTGATCGCATTCTTTCCAAGCCCTTTGAATTTAGGATCGTTGAGGTCATACTTTAGTCCCTTGTAGTCTCTAATGTTAGGTCCAGTGGTTTCGGTGGCTGGAGGTGGAGAAGAAGCCTCGACAGGCACAGCAGGTGTCTCTGTTGAGCTCTGTTGTGTTTGATCCATGTGCGTGTGCGTGTGTGTGTGTTTAGGTGAAAGAGAACAATTTTTGTGACCGTGAAAGACAATTTGGATTTATAAAAGGTCAACGTCGGGACCCTTCAAGATATGCACAAGATGTCTAGTACATAGCACTCTATAAACATTGTAGCCATATTTAATAGCAAGAATAATAAAAAAATCAACTCTAAAGATTGACCATTTGGTTTCTTTTTCTTTTCTTTTTTTTGACTATTCATTTATTGGTACTTAAATATAAAAAACAGGATATGATGAAAGGAAAAGGAAGAAAAGAACGAATTGTTTACTCTTGGAGTAAAGGCATCTCTTCACGATCACCATCAGCCGCCATCAACACATCCAAAAGCACTCTTCTTTCTGTCTCTAGCCGCTTCAACTTTTTTCGTGCAATTACCCATTCATCATTCAGCATCTCATTCTCTCGGACAATATATTGTAACTTGGCCTTGGCTAATGTGTAATCGTTTAAGCTTGGAAGATCTTCATTAGGTCCCAATTCTTCAGGTGTCTGTCTTCGTTTCTTTGGTGCCGCATCATCCTCTAGACCCTTTGATGCCTTTAGTTGAGAGTTTAATGGTTTTTTGTGCGTGGACCCTGACTTGGCTGCAGGACCGCTTGTTGCGCCATCCAAATGTTCTTCTCCGTGTTCTGCTTTCCGGTGCCGCACAAGTGCATCTTGACGACCAAACCTATCATATAGATATATTAGTAAAGAAGCATCCAAACTCAAACATCATTAGTTGATGCGTACGATTGACCACAATTTGCAAAAGTGCATTCGAATGGCTTTTCTCCAGTGTGGATGCGTAAATGCATCATTAGAGCAAATCGATTATGGCATTTGACACCTTGTCGGATACAATCTGCCCATTCGCAGCGGTATTCTCCTCTCTTCCAGCCAACATGGTCTGATTGTGCGATTAAGTGGAGGGGGTTTTTTTTGGTCAGTAAATGGACTAGGTTTCTGTGCTCATCTACCTTCAGACAAATGAGTCCCTAGCGCTCTGTGATCTCCAAATTGAAGCATGCAGTTTTCCCAGTAGCAAACAGGTCCTTGACTAGGAGGGTCCGAGGGCTTCTCAACGGGTGCATTCGAGTTTGGGGAGCTTGTAGAAAAGTTAGACTGGTCCATTGGTGGCCTATAAGCCTCTCTTGCTTACTTGTCAAAAGATCAAAGACATACCCATTTTGGAGATACCTTCAAAAAGGCGTCACAAGCAGTCCATCGAACCCAAAAAATTCTTTTTTTTTTTGCATGTCCAAGTAAAACCTAGTGTAGCTCTCTTCATTAAAGCGTAAACGACGAACCTGTTAACGATGGAGGCTAAACTTGACAGGATCCGTAAGCAGGCTGAATCCAAGCTTGAAAACCAGAAGCTGGTAAATATCCAACAGCCTTGAGAAATAGAAAACCCTCGGGAGATCTGATCCAACTTTGTACCTTTATCGTAGTATGGACAAACACTCCTGGCAATCGAGGAAACGATCCGCGAAAACAATGCCGACTTGTCTCCTACTGCCTACTTTGGAGCCATTGTAAGCCAAAAAAAAAGAGAGGTCTTGCTTGTAATCCTTGGGTACTCAAACGCTTGTTTTGTTATAGATGAGCACACTCGAATCATCTCAAGGAAGTCTTGAAATTAACGGGGCTCTTTTGTATCTCCTCGATGAAGTATTCCCTTTGTAAGAATGTGAATATGTTAAAGAGGTGTAGGATTTCAGCTAAATGTGTATAATGTGCTTGATCTGTAGCCTTCCTCCTACCGTCCTCCGTTCCAAGTTCAGCTCCATTCATCCTATTCTTGAAGCTGCTTACGAACAGTACAAGACTGAACAGCCCGTTGTACGATCAATCATTGGATGTTGGCAGGAACTTTTGGCTAACCAGGATGGCACTGCATGGACTATGCCTGTGACCAAGAAAGCCTACCAGGTCCTCTTGATTCTCTGTGCCAATGCTCAACCCAAAGCACGAAAGAGAGCACACGATGCCGTTCGCTCCATCCTCTCCAGACCTCCTCCTCCTACTGTCATTCATCCTGCTGCCAACTTGACAGCCGAATTTATCCTCCGTGTTCTCCACGAGACAACAAAGACTGATCAGCATGCTGCCCAGCAAATCCTTGCCCTTCTTCAGTCGATCGTTCCTTACTGGCCTACTAACGTAAGAATACAGGACATGATATATATAAAAAGGATTACAGGGCTAATTATTGGTTTATTGGTTTCCATGCTCTTTTAGCGCTTCAACACTCTCTGTCAGACTCTGTTGCAGCTCCCCAAGTTCAACAACATTTTCTTGACAAAAGCTGCCTTTGATGTATTCCAGGCACTATTTGAAGCAGAGGAAAATGATATGGATGAAGAAAAATTCTTGAGCCTTCTTAGGGTAAATCTAAACCTGAATAATCAGGCTAAGTGACGGTAAATTAATCTGTGATTCTAGGCCATTTGCGAGCTTAAGCCTGCTGCTATCGATGATCGTTTACTGCCCACATGGCTCTTGATCGTCAGCAAGGCTTACCCAGCATTCGCAAAGTATGTTTCATACTTTACTATCAGGATTATTGGTGCAAAATTACATGGATAACTTATGGCCTACCCTCTGGAATTTATAGGATGAACAAGGCTCAATGTGCTACTGACCTTCCTGCTCTTTACGCTCTCATCTTCAATGACTTGAACCAAGAGTCCAAGTGCTATCGCGAGATTGCTGCCTGTTTGAGCACCCTGGTTGAGACCTGTGTTACTGACGAGATGATTGAGCAGGCCAATGCTGGTCAGAACAATGGATTGACTGACATGATTGGCATGGCTGAATCTGGTTTGGGTATTCACTACCAGGCCGCATGGCAGCACATTATGGTGGTTATGCAAGCCTTCTTCCGTAAACTCCATCGTTCCTCTGTTCCTTTGATGAACGGCTGCCTTGCCCGTCTCGGTGAGCTCCGTTTGTCTCCCGCAGAGAACTACAAGGAGCAATTGGACAAGACCTTGGGAGCTGCCATTGCCACCATGGGTCCTGAAGGTTTCTTGGCAATTCTGCCTCTCAACCTCGAGTCTCCCAGCTCATCCAACGCAGTCGGACGTGCTTTCCTTTTGCCTCTTCTCAAGGCCTACACCACCAACACTTCCCTGGGATTCTTTGTAAACTACTTTATCCCTCTTGGTGATCGTCTTGCCGAGCGTGGTCAGTCTGCTGCCGAGCGTGATTTGGCTTTGCAGGCCAAGGTCTACGAGACATTGGTTAACCAGATCTGGAGTCTTGCTCCCGGATTCTGTGACCTCCCTTACGACCTTTGCGAGGCCTTTAATGACCAGGTCGCCGAACGCTTCAGTTCCATTCTTTACACCCAGCCTGACCTGCGTCCAACCATTGCCAAGGCTCTCCAGCTCTTGATCGAGAAGAATAGAGGCCTTGCAAAGTCAGATGCCTCGGATGCCGATCTTAAAAAGGCATATGGTGTCTCTAAGACAGAGGCTATTGCCAATGTCCATCACTTGAGTAAATTCGCTGTCAACTACCTTGCCGTCTTTTTCAACGTCTACAGCCAGATTGCTCCTATTCACAGAGGATTCTTGAGTAATGTCATTGACGCCTACTTGAGCATCACCAGCCCTCAGGTAAATTTTGGTGATTTGGATCATATATAAAGACAATGGCTGACAGATTTTGTGTGTATAGGATATCAACATCACATTCCAAAAGGTCTTGGGTCTCTTGTCCCAGTCCCTCGAGAACCCTGAAGAAGTCTCGCCTGACCCAGCCGCTCCTCCCCCCATGTCCCACACCATGCTTGATCTTGCCACAATCATGGTTCCCTTCTTGGACTTCCAGTCTATTGAAATCCTCTACAACGGAGTCGTATCCACACTACTTGAAAAAGAAGATCAGCACACCTTGCAGAAGAAGGGCTACAAGATTCTTTCCCATCTGATGGACTACACCGTCGGTCGCCAAGTAATCATGAGCCACATCGATGATGTCCAGGAGAAGCTCTTGGTTGCCACCAGCTCATGTTCCTTGGCTGCAAAGAAGCATCGTGTCCTGACTCTTGTTCAGGTCGTTCGACTCCTCCCAGCCTCCGATCTCCATTTCATCCCTGCCATCCTCTCTGAAGCCGTAATCAGCACCAAGGGTAACAATGAAGCTATGCGTAACCATGCCTTCACTCTTCTTGTTGAGATGGGCAAGAAAATGAAGGAAGGTGGTATTGTAAAGAATTCCAAGCTCGAAGGCTTTGATGATAGCGTTCCTGATGCTCCTGCTTCCATCAGCGAGTTCTTTATGATGGTCACTGCTGGTTTGGCTGGTACAACTGCACACATGATTGCTGCCACTATTACTGCACTGGCTCGTATCATTTTCGAATTCAAAGGTAAATACTAGATTATAAATACCGAGTAATACTGAATTATACTGATTGCCCTGGAATCAATATAGATGATGTATCTCCCGAGCTGGCTTCTGAGCTTCTCCAGACCATGAACGTCTTTGTTGCTTCTAACAACAGAGAAATTGTCAGCACTGCTCTTGGATACACCAAGGTGTGTGTTGTCATTCTCGACGCCTCTATCCTTGAACCCCAGCTCCCTGCTGTTGTGTCTAGCATGTTGAAGTGTAGCCACCAGCATCGCTCCCATTTCAAGGCCAAGCTGCGTCATATCTTTGAACGTCTGATCCGTCGTTTCAGCTACGAAACTGTTGCTTCCCTCGTCCCCGAAGACGATAAGAAGCTTATTGCAAATATCCAGAAGCGTCGCCTCCAGGCCAAGCGCAAGAAGGCCATTACTCACGAGAAGGATGAAGATGAAGATGATATCATTGGTGCTCGTGAAACCGTTAGCAAGCTTGCTGTTCACAATGATGCCTTTGAGGATATTGTCTACGGCAGTGAAAGTGAATTGGAGGGATCTGACAATGAAGAACAGCCTACCGGTAGAGCACCACTTGGTGGAAACGATAAGAAGAAGAACAAGGTAAGAGCAGTGTCTTTGAATGGACGGATATTATAGAGACCAAGGGTTGCTAAGCCATTATATAGAAAAAGATTGTGGACAGCAAAACTTACATCCGTGAAGATGAAGCAAGTGGACCTGTTGATTTCTTGGATCCTTCTGCCTTGGGCCGTATTTCATGTAAGTTTGGCCAGATTCAATCATGACACTTCAGATCAACTAATGCCTTTTTTGTTTAATCCAGCCGCCAAGCCTGTGCAGCGAAAACAAAGAAACCTTGAAAAGGCTTCTGGATTTGCCCATAGTGAGGATGGCCGTATGGTGATTACCGAATCAGACAACGAAGACAAGAATGCAGAGGAGAAGGAGGCACCGACCGAAGACTACTACATGCAGGCTCAGAATAGTGCTGATGGCTTTGTCCGTGATAGACACAACAAGATCAAGTTCAAGAAGAACAAGAATGGTGCCAATGATGATGACATTATGGATTTGGATGATGGATCGGCTGTTAAGCAGGTCAAGAGAAAGGCACAACAGTTTGAGAGAATCGGAAAGGAGTTCAAGGCAAAGGTAAGATTCGAATACAAATTGTTGGTAGAGTGGCTGCTAATCAGTCAATTCGTCTTAATAGAGAGCCGGTGGTGATGTTAAGCGCAAGGGTAAGGCTGAGCCTTTTGCATACATGCCTTTGAGCAAGGTCATCAAGAAAAAGACACACAATGGAGCAAGAGTTACATTTACTGGAAAAGTAAAGAAATAATCCCTTCTTCTTTTTTACACACCCACACCCACACACACCCACAAAATTATATACATATATAGTATATATTATATTATAGATATATGAATTATCATTGAACATAAAAAATTAAAAAGCATTGCATAAGTTCAATACTTGAGCCTCTTTAGAATCCTAAAAAAAGAGAAAGAGAGAAAGAGAAAGAAGATATCAAAGCCATAATAATGATAATGATAATAATTGCGTTTCTTGATTCAGGAACACCTTGACTGTGTGTTTTGGAGGAGCTTGAAAATAAAAGAAAAAGGAATAAATATCTTGGTTGACAATCTACAGGCTCATTACTTTACAATGGAACAAAAGAAGCTTCGTATTCTGTGCCTTCATGGCTATGCTCACAATGCAACGATCTTTGAGAAAAAGTGCGCAAAGTTCACAAAGGGCCTTGATCAGACTGTGGAATTTGGTAACAATGATCTCAATCTAATCATTGACTTATTGTCTTGCTAGTCTACAAATCTGGGCCACACATTGCCCTGACCCCAGAGTATACTACAGTCTCTGAACGCTCCCAAGAACAGACCGAGGTTTCAGCTGGTAAGAATTATTGAAAGAAAATTAGCAATTGACACTTTTTTTTGTTGGGGGGATTAGAGATCGAACCCCATGCTTGGTGGTATGCAGTGACATATTACCCTGTAATTGGGCAATATTGTATTGGATTTGAAAAGTCAATTGAGTACATTAAGCAGGTCCTCTTAGAAGAGGTAAGGTGAATTGGAAACGTGCATATCTGATTGAATTCTCCAGGGACCCTTTGATGGTGTAATGGGATTTTCTCAAGGTAAGAAGAAGCAAGGGGTAAAAAGAAAGGCATGTAATAAGATTACGCCACAGGTGCCGCATTTGGAGTGCTGCTGCAATATATGCTTGAAAACACCGTATTCCCGGATATGATCCCGGCTGATTTTGGACACCCTCCATTTCGGTTTGTGATTAGTATCGCTGGCTTCCTTGACACACACAACGGACACATTGAACATGTCTTCAAGACACCCAAGCTAAAGACACCCAGTCTGCATGTCATTGGAGATGCTGATACAATTATCGTGCCAGAAAGAATGATTGCATTGTCCCAAAAGTTCGAAAAGGCCACTCTTCTCAAGCACCCTGGATCGTAAGTGGCTTGAGTTTCAGGACCTGGCTAACGATACTCCATAGGCACTTTGTACCCACAATGTCTTCCAGTAACCGGGCCCTAAAGAACTTCTTGAGCCAGTTTTAGAGTAGGAACTTGAATATCATAGACATTAAATGCTGGCATGTCCGCTTGTATCGGTTGCAAGGCCTTGTCGGACTCTGCAGGTTCATATGTATATATCTTGTTGATTAATAAATTGAAAGGCCAGAAACACTTTCGATCATTGGCTGCTTCAAGAAACAGGCCAAACCATGACGTCGTCTATTATCCCAATATGGGAGACAGGTCACCAAGTCAATTTGAAGGCTTTGGCTCTGGACACGAAAAATTTTTCTTTCTTTGCACAAATCTTGAGCAAAAAGTCAAAGGACTTCTTTGGTGCTCCGCTATCTTCCACCTTTACGCTTTTTGTACACTTGTCTACTATCGGAACCCGTTTCTGTCAGTGGGCCAAGCTTCCTCTCCTTGCCGAATTATTTAAAGCAGCGTCGTCAACTCTATTTCCACTTGGTGAGGTCCATTGCTCCGCTCAACATCCCATTCCCGTCCTGCTTTTCGCTCCCAAATCTACGCCCCGAAGCTATTGATCATTGACATTGTCGTGCATCCAAGCCATGGGAGCGAAATTCAAGATATAATGGATCCCAAAGATACTCATCAAACTGACGCTGGTTTTTATAGAGTAGTTTAAACATGCAGTTTGTCCACAACAGCCCATACTTTCCTGGCTATGCTGCTAATCCACAGCAGCAACAGCAGCAACAGCAGCAGCAGCAGCAGCAGCAAACCGGTCCACTCCATGGGTCCCAGAACCCTCAAGGACATAACGATCACGCGCATGCACTCGCACTCTCATCAACTGCTGGAATGTCAGTATACCCCGGCCAGCAAGCCCAGGGTATCCAGCAGTCGTCTGTAAACGATTACGCATCCCAAGGAAAAACAAAACGGAAACAAGTCAAGAACGCCTGTGGTATGTGTTTTGTATTGTTTTTTTTTATGCCTTGGCTCATTCTTTTCAGTCAATTGCCAAAAGGCGTGCAAGAAATGCGACGAGGGTCGTCCGTGTCAACGCTGTATCAAGTACGCCTTGGTTGACACATGTGTAGATTCGGTTCGTAAAGAACGCAAAAAGGGAGTGAAGCGAGGCCCATACAAGAAGCGGAAGCAAGGTAAGATGGCTTTTACATGGGGATGCCTGTGATATAGTATTGAGACATATCTGTCCTATAGATGGTGGTTCTGCAGAATCTTCGGCTGCATCCACGCCTACTGCATCGACCCTCCCTACAGGTCTTTATTCTTCAACAGCAGCAGGAATTGCAAATGTACGCAACAGCACTGTACCAATCCACTATCAGCCATTGACAGCCAGCAGCTACGATCCCTTCCATGCAGTGAGCTATCAGAACTCGGGCCAGATGATGCAACAGGCCTATATGATGCCTACTGAAATCCAACAAATGTACCACAACAACTCTTCAATGCTTTCTTATCATACAACCATGAACATGCTTTCTCCCCAGCAGAGCCAGGCACCAACAATCCAACCAAACTATCGTCCTGCCGATCAGCCTGCTCAGCAGCAACCAAGCGATAACACAGCAAACGGCACAAAGGCCAGCGATTCGGATGAAGAAGGTTCCAAGCTCACCATCCTCTCCCAACTCTGCAGCGCTGTTTTGGATCGCAATGACACTTCTGGCAAGCAGGAGGATCCTAAAGACACTCATGATAAGACAACTCTTGGTCAATCCCTTCCTGATAACCAGGACCAGATCATAGCCACCAAGGCCGATCCTGTTCCCAATTATAACAATAGCCTCTATGGTACACCTACTTCTTCGCCCGTTGTCCGTAGCGGAAATAATAGCCATTACGGCACTCCAGGCTCATCTCCCTCTGTTGCCCACGTAGAACAGGCCCAGAGTAATGCCCAGCAATCTCAGGTATGGCCTCTTCCTTCTCTTCAGTCCATGGTCCCAGAGCACATGTATCAGCAGGACCAGCAGCCACAACAGCAATAGTCGAGGCACCCATTGTTGATTTTATAAAACAAAACAGGGCCTCTTTACATCTTCTTATTCTTCTTATTGTCTTGATCATTTATGTGTATTTTGAAAAAAAAATCAACATTTTGCTTTTTGAATCCATGCCTCGACTCAACTTTGTTCATCTGGAATTACGCAAATACAGCTTGTTTTTGCAGACATTTATTGCTAGCCACCCTTTAATCTAGACTTGATCCTGTTTTGTACGCTTAATGATCAGCCATTCATTCTCTCAAAATAATAATAGTAAAAAAACAAAAAACAACAACACCAACAAAATCCCCTCATCCAGTCTTTGGCCTGCCTTGTTAAACATGTCTTGCTCTTGCTCTCTCTCTTATACACACTTTCTTTTAAAAATAATAATAATAATATATATAGCTTGCGTCACAACCCTAATACGTATTTAAATCTATGTGTATGTATGTATCTATTATCCCAATTTATTTTATGCATAGTCCTAAACAGAAGAAGCAGATGGTGTGTCCAGCACTTCTTGTACAACCACTGGCTTTTTTGCAACCACAGGAGCAATGTAGCCAGCTCCAACAATGGGTTTGGCACCACGCTCAACCATCTCAGTCTTAACTGGCAGCTTATGGCTGGCAAGACGGAAGGCTTCCTTTGCAATCTCCTTACGCAGGCCTCCGATTTCGAAAATAATACGGTTGAGAGGCACACGGCAGGCCCAGTACTCAAATGTACCCTTTCCTTTACCCATACGAACTTCATTGCCTTTGCTGGTAACAGGAATGTCAGGGAACACGCGCATCCACATTTGAGATCCTTTTACTGTCTTGATCTTTCGGCGGATTGCGTTGTGTACTGCTGTCAGCTGTCTGGATGTCAAGCGAGCTCCTTCAGTAATGCGCAAGCCATACTCTCCAAACTCAACACTGGTGCCCTTTGTGGATCCGCCAGTGGGAAGTGGGATTTTTCCTTTGTGTGCCTTGCGATACTTTGTACGGCGAGGAGAGAAATCGGATGCAAATCGAACTGATGTCAGCGAGAGAGCTGGGCGGCTGACATTTGGCATGGTCTGTCTGCCAAAAACATTGCCGATTACTGAGGAGGTGGCGGAAACGGCGCCAAAGAGGTTCTTCCTGTAGGCACTGAACATGGCGTAGAGGGTAGGTTTCTTGGTCCCTCTTGCGTTTAGCAGTACCGTACAACCTGTAAACAACAGTGACTGGTGACGTCAGCATATAACCTTATTGGCTGCTTGACGATTAAAGGGCAGGACAAGAGCGCTCTTCATTGTCCCCGCTTGTATACTATCTTATAATGTCAACTCCCACCGACTCGTCCAGTCCGATCGCAACCAGTCCTTATCCACCACAGCACCTTCAAAGGAGAAAGGGGAATAATCCAAATGGGTCCTTTGAATCGAGTTCAATTATCTCAGGTACACCACCGACGATCCAAACTACTATTGGATCCTACCCTTGGCCACTCATTACTTCTTATCTTGATGTGTTTGGTCAGAATTGTCGATAGATCAGGATGAATCACACTTAAGATCGGTGAATAATGAACAATTGTCACGGCCCAGCTCACAAGAAAAACGCGACGATTGGTGGATTAGTGATCATAATCATAATCATAATCATCATCATGATCGTTCTGTTTCTTCATCGACTGCTGGCTTCAATCGCTCTCATATTTCCAATACTAGATCTACCCTTTCACAAGATCGCTACAATTCAACAATCGATAACAGCATGGAAACTGATCCTGATCCTGATCATCATCATCATCATCATCAGTCATCAAGACACGAAAGACGTAGACGAGACATTTTTGAAGAACATATTGACATGTCTTGCGAAAATGCCGATAATAATCATTCCACAGTTGAATTTAATGTCTTGCGAAAATTCAGTTCATTGGATATCCACAGAAAGCAGGGCGAATCATCAAAGAACACATCATTCCAATCTACTTTTGGGTCATCTATATTTCCCAAAACAAGTACACCAGACTTGATACTAGAGAAAAGAGAGACGATGTCTTGGCCTGTATCAGAAACATTAAAGACTCAAGAAGATATTTTGGACATGCCAAGCAAAAAATCATTAGGTATTGGTTCAATTTAATTTAATTTAATTTCTTCTTTTTCTTTCTTGGAATTGGTTATATGATTCCTGTTCATTGAATTGATTCTCTTGTTAGGATCAGCGCAGTTTAGGTCTGGCTCTTCTACAGTGCCAATGGAAAGGTATCCGTCTTCAGATACTGATACTGCTCAACACCAAACACCAAATGATCGTTACACCTCTCGCAACCACCAGTCTCCCAATTTCACCGCAAAATCCCACAAGAGCTCCATCACCATTATCGAACACCAAACTCGCGAAGTACATGCTTCCTTGGAGGAGAGTGACATTTCCGACTCAATATCAGCTCATACTTCACAATCTCACAAAACAAGCTCGTCTCTTATATCTCCCAGCAACTCTTTCCCAAACACCATGTCTTCGTGTAATTTGACACAGGAAATATCTACTGGGTCTGCGAGCTTCAATAGCTTCAATGGCTGGATTGAACCTGAAGAATCTCCAGGGACACAAAACCAGGGCAACAGTAGTGACCAGCAATCACAAAACAGTTTTCCATATCGCATTGAGCAAGAGACTCACACATTTAAGGACAATGAGCCACTAACTTTGGATGACAGTACTCAGCCATATGTGCAAAATACGGGCGAAGAAGATGTGCCTTACCTTCAGCAAGTCATTCAATCCAATTTAGATGATGATACACAACCATATGTGCCAAAACGCAACGAGGAAAGTTCATTATACCCTTTCCAAATCGTACAGTCAAGTCCAGATGACAGCACCCAGCCATATGTACCATACAATAATGAGCACGATATATCGTATATTCATCAAGTCATACAATCTACATCAGAAGATGATACCCAATCGTATATTCAAAACTACAATGAAGACACACAATCAATTCCAGACAAGAGCACTCAGCCATACCAAGTCCATCATGAAGAACAAGAGGTATCATATCTCCAGCAAGCCATACAATCTATTCCAGAGGATGATGCTGTATATTCCTCGAATGAAACCAATGAAAGATCTCTTGCTCAAGAAAATCCACCGTCTTCACAAGAGAATAGTGATCCCAATACATCAGTGTCTCAAATAAGCTCACAGAAAGCGAGTTTTGGAAGTTCTGGCGGATCTTTTCCGTATATCGACAATTCTGAACATGAACAAATTCAGCCACCAATTATCTCTGAAGCCCCAATTCCAGCCATTACAAAAGAGAACAATGTCAATGGCCTGGAGTTGGAGTATCAAGAAAAGGCAGATTCCACCACTAAAGAGCCAACTCAAACGTATGATCCTGCTTCCCTTCACACACGCCGCCACAAAGAAACCCAGAGAGTTAATAAGCGAGCTCAGTACTCGCAATCCTCCCAGGACTCGAATAAAAGTGAATCAGAGCGTGCGGTTCCCAATGACAAGCCACCGTACACTATACACACAAGCGAGCCTTTCTTTTTGAATCCTGTGCCTGAAACCCCCGCACAGACTCTTTTCTATACAACAAAAGTATTGACGATAATTCCCGAACACACACACTGTATACAGTCCTCATTTTCTTTGGGAACATGTTGGGAGAATGAAGATTACACGACCTTGGCTGTCAATAGATCATCGTCATGCAAGTACGTCGATCCGTGCAAATTGTCTTGCGCTATTCTTGGGTTTCCAGGCACAAAATCACTGCCTGAAAGGGAATGTAGTCGAGGTATTGTATTTGGCATTTTAAGAAAAGAAGTTTAAAGGACAGTGATTGACTTTCTTAATTAGACTATCCTTGTAGTATTGGAAGGAAAAGACGCCTTGGAGAAGAACGAGGGGGGACTAATGGATATGCTAACAAACGAATACACACTCCACGTTCGGTTCTTGAGATTGAGACACACCTTGGAAGGATAAGAGCAGATTATTTGGATACGAGTGATACGAGTGGAGACGAAGATAACTTGAATATCGAATGCAACTCGACCCAGACTCTTGATCAAAGCATACAGGAAGAATTTCTTGATGTGTATGGAAGCTGTACAAATACTCAGGTGCTTCAGGATCCCAGGCGACTGTTGGAAAGTGAATCAAGAAGGGTTG
This sequence comes from Phycomyces nitens, assembly GCA_022702545.1. Classification (NCBI taxonomy): domain Eukaryota; kingdom Fungi; phylum Mucoromycota; class Mucoromycetes; order Mucorales; family Phycomycetaceae; genus Phycomyces; species Phycomyces nitens. Next base: position 3,808,784 of record JAHRBC010000001.1, read on the forward strand.
TACTGGCAGAAAATACTCAAGAAGAAGAAGAAGAAAAGGAAAAGGAAAAGGAGCAGCAGGAGCAGGAGCATGGGCAGGAGGAGCAGGAGGAAGTGGGAGTAGAGGGGAAATTTTCAGACTCATTCCTTGGAAATACGGATTGGATTGATTCAGGAAGTAGTCTTTCAAATGGGCCATCCCAAAGTACTCAGGAAACCTTGGATGATCAGGAAAGTCCGAGTAGACAAGAAAGTCGATATAATCAAAATAATCAAAATAGTCAAAACACCCAGTATTTCACAACCGTTCCAAATTGTAATTTGTTTCAAAACTCTCAAAGCCAACAAACACAAGGTAGCCAACGCAGTGTTGCCTTGTCTACATCGTCACAAAGGTCACATAACTCTAGCTCTACGCCTGGAATTGAGTACCGTGTGACGAAGCCAATATCAAGTCGTGAATCTTCTCAAAACATGACTTGTCGAGAAACCCTTTCCCAAAGCCCAAAAAAGCCCATCGATAGAGTAAAGTCTCAAATCAACTCTCGTTTTTTCAGTCAGAAACCTGTCAATGTTCCTTTCGATCTACGTAACCATGCTCACATTGAATCGACAGGGGAATTAGACTACACCACCAAGGAAAGAAACCCTCTGTCTAATCGTGCATTTCCACGAAGGCCAGGTATTGGGTTATCAAGAGCACCGTCCAGCCAAACACAAACATCTCAAAAGGGGCTCAATACATTTTATAATCAAGTATTACCCACAACGGTCCGTGAAGGGACCAAGCGAAAGAATTATGGTATGAGATCTCACCGGGGATTAGATCGTCTAGGCGAAAATGATTCCTGATCAAGCAAGCCTTGTTTCCAAAGAGAGAGAAAAAAGAATGAATTTCACCAAGATCCAGTCTTTTGTTTTATATAAAAGTTAAAAGTGTAAATATCGACAACGTAAACTAAAGTAAAGTAAAGTAAAGCAATAATAATTATAGTAATTATAATAGATTGTAACAGTCTCAAGAAGCCTCGAGGGGGATTTGATATATTTTGGCTGGTTTGCAACCAATAAGTCTAACCAAAATACAGTGCAAGATGTGATGATTCATTTAAATTACGGTATAAAATTACACTAAAAGTTGGTACAATAAATTAGATGTCTAATATACTCTTTAACAATTAGATCAGTTTTGGAATTTTGCCAAAAGGGATGTTACTCTGGATCTCGAACGACCCTCATTATTGCGAGCATCATGTGCATCTTTTTCGACAATTGGTTTTGTGGTGGTATCTACATGGCTCTCGGAATCCACGTCTTCATTAACAGACAAGCTGTCTGCAACAATGCCACGAATTCCAGAAGAGTTGAAGCTAGAGACACTGCTGGTAGAAATAGATGCCTGAGGATTTATATAATTGGGATTACTCGTTGGACGCACAAATCCACCAGGATCTGCGCGTGGACCAAGGTTGGGGCTTCCTGGATGACTGTTGCGATGAGAGGGATTGAATATTGCATGAGTTCCAAGCGATTGAGCCATTTCTTCGTATGTCTTTGGAGGAGTATATTGCTGGTAGAATTGGTATAGCTTTTGGTGATCTGGTAAGCCCAAATAAACATGCGAGAATCCAGACGGTGGCAAGGATGGAATTAAGGGTACATTGGAGGATCCATCGTTGATTGCCAGTTCTGGAACCTGGGATGCACCATTTGTGCGTGGGTAAGGATCAGGATATTGACTGGGGTTCGGGTCGTCAGGCTTGCGGATTGATTGGGGCTTGATCTGCAAAAGCTTTCTCGAAGGTGGGGTATCCTTTGGCTTCTCCGCAGATTCTTCGTCTGCTTCAGGAAGACTGTCTGAATTATCAGACACGTCAATCGCATCAAGTGCAACCTCTGATTCAGTGAGGCATTCTGCTGAATTTTCAGCTGCTTCTTCTGCAGACACGCCTTCTGCTGATGGCACAGGAGGAAGATCTTTTTCCTGTGATAATGAGCTTATACGGGTTGTAATCAATGGATTGCGACCATGATGTGATGTAAGGGTTCGGCGGACTTTTGCCTTGTCTGGCTTCCAGTTGGTAATAGCGTGAGTTGCGTCCTTTACAATACGAGTAGTTTTTTCAATTCCTAAAGAAAAACAAAAAGTACAATGGTAGGTATTATTCTAGTAGTCCATAATATATAAACAGCCTCTTGAGAGATGCTTCTTACCTTTGTAAGGAGGCCTTTCTTGGCCCGTTTTTATTGGAGTCACGTCCAATTCATCCACAATGTACTTTCCAAAGGATGAGATAATATCTGTCTTGCCCGCCAGTTCATGCATACCATTAAGAAGAAGATAGAGAGACTCACGCGCTGCCACACGCTTAAAATTGCTAATCTCAACCTCGTCTTCTTCGGTGGCTGCCACCAAATCTGCCAATTGCTTCTTGAGATCCGCAATCTTGTCTACCGAGTCTGGAGAGTTATCCTGCAATTTTGCAATGTTTTCTGCCAGTCGCTTCTTTTTCTCGCGAACCTCGGTAAGCATACTGTCTCTTTCGCCAATTGACTTTATTGTCTCTCTGTATTGCTCGCAGTTTCCTGTATATTTGTATTAGTTTATTTGCGAATTCCAACTATTATGCTTTTTGGTACCTGCAAACTCGGTCAAATTGGTGGACCAGGTATCAAGTAGGTTTCCAAGTTGTTTGGTAACGTCCTGCATAATATGTTTTTGTTTAGTCTGATTATTGAGTATGAGATTATTGAGCGTACTGCAAGATCATCTCCAAGAGGATTTCCATAACGAATCAAGTTGGCATTTGCCACACGGCGTTCATCGGCCAATTGACCCAAGAGAGAAATAACCTTTTTTTCAGAGTTTAATAGATCTGGAAGGCTTCTGTCTTCTTGACTAGAACGAGTGAGATGATAAAATGGCTTGAATGAAAACATATTATATAAGCTTGGACATGCAAAAGAAGCACCCTAAAATACCAAGAATTTATCGTTCTTGCGGGTCACGAATGGTAACTGGTGCACCAATGACCTAGAACGGATCTCAGTGTTTTTCTATTTTTGTACAAATCTCTTGGAAAACAAAAAAGGATTCTCTATTTTCTCCTTGTTTGTGAAATCTCTTGGAATCCTAATGGCAGTATCCTTTGTTACCTATCTAATAATATTCTTTGCGTTTTGCATCAACTATGCCCTGACTGTCACGGCATTAGTGATGCCTAAATGGTTAGGAGTCCATTAAACATCTTATTTTACTGATTTATGATAATGTTGCGTAGGCTGACTTTTGTTACGCCGATTCCATTTTATATCGAGACAAATTATGGTCTCTTTAAGCTATGCAAGAGGTAGGGCTTGTCATTCGAAGGCCAAGGCGAGTCAACGTTTTTTTTTTTCTTAAAAAAAACCATTATAAAATAGTTTTCTCCGAGAATGTCGGCCTTTTCCATCTGCAAAATACAATGATTGTGAACAAGGTAAAGGGCTTTTGGGTCTACTATATATCAATTACAACAACTGACGTAGGCCAACAAAAATATTAGAGGGATTCTGTGAACTCTGGTAAGGCTTATTGGACAGCAAAATAGGCTAGTATTCAGTACGTTGGATCACAATAGGCGTGCATCAGCAGCTGGCATGGTTTTAGCAACAATCATTGGCGGACTAGCCATATTGGCATTACTGGGCACTCTTTGCGGAGGAAGACTCAATAGGGAAAGAGCATGGTCTGGAGTTGCGGGGTAAAGTGTACTGGAATACAAAAGTATCGCCTTGACTCACCATTTCTATTTCTCTAGTCTATTTGTAATCTCTGGTGAGTATATATATATGCACTAATAAGCCCATCAAATACTGGTATAATGATTTATTGTGTTTGTAGCCATCCCACAAGCATTTTCGATGGGTGTGATTGCCTATCTGTTCAACACTAGCGATGCTTTCTACATTGGAACCCGCTACAATGTGTCGTTTATTCTGTGTATCATTGCTTGGTGCTTAAATGTTATCTTGGCCATTATGCTTTCCATGATTGCCATGCTGAGTCCACCAGAATACGCTTACCAACCCTTGAACTAATCATACTCTCTCTTTCTCTTTCTCTCTTATATATATATATATCTTAATATATATCTTAATAAAGTGAATATAAATTTATATATATATATATATGTGTGTGTGTGTGTATTTGATTAATGGACTAACTAACAGGCAAAATAGTTGAATTTTTAAGATTATCTTATACAAGAGGCTTTTTGGTGTACGAGGCAGGGAGAGTGAGATTGAGTAATCTGAGTGCATTGGATCCCAAGATACCCTCTACAACCTTCTTGTCAAGACCAGAATCAGTAATGGCTGCAAGGTTACTGTCGACTGACATCCATCGCTCGGGTCCTCCATTCTGGTTCTCGAGTAGTGGGAAGAAGGGGTGATCTGTGCCAAGCATGATGTTGGTTGGGTCTGCAAAGTCAACAGTTGCCTTTACACCAGTCTCGTGATAGATTACAGCATCATAGTAGAGTATCTTGAGGTATAGTATGGTGCATTCGGAATTGGATATCAACTTTTTCACATATTTTTCAAAAGCCCAAAACTTTTGCAAAAATAAAGATATCAAAAATCTGAGCCTCGCGTTGAATAGCCACAGTATGTTTTGATGTATCCCATGGCTTCATTTTTAATTAAATGGCGTTAAAGAAAAGCGTTAGTGTTTTAAAGATTTGCTAGTAAGAGACGGTTATATAGCGGAGATAATAATTATGTTTTCCAGTATGTCGGATGGTAAATATCATTACTTTTTTCATCTGCGGAGTTTTATCAAACGAAATTGAAACAAATTCGACAAAAGTCGATAGTTAAAGCTAAATGTACCATACAGTGTTTTCTTTGGATGATGGAATAAATCTTTGGATGCTTTATGTTTTATTAAAAAAAATGGCGTACCCCTCTACAGTAGTTTACGCTTGAAAATATCAAAATCAAGACTCAAATACAAACTTTAGAATCTGTAATAAAATGTTTGATCGCTCGGTATACTTCTTGGAAAGTCCAATATAACTTTCAATTGACCAAGTTGAGTCATTGCCAAAGAAATAATCCGTACACGAATAGTACGCTATATAATATCTATAGTAAGAGAACAGCCAATCTTTTTTTTCTTTGTTTTTTTTTGCGTGAGATGCGACTGCATATTGTAACATTTTATTAAGCATTTGCTAAAATTGTATCCTGAGCAATAGTATGTAACCAGCTTATCAACTTTACACATGGGGACTCTTAAAAGGAAGCCATTTACAAGGCGCAGATCTAACAATGAGTGATTGCCTATGTGTTTGTGAGAAATATAAAATATCTATTATGCTAAATAGTTAAACAAAAATATTTTACAGACCTAAAAGTACTCCATATGCTTACCATCGGAACATGGTTTAGACAGCACTAAAAGTGCTCTTTTCAATCATCTCTGGTGATATTCGTTACATGCAATAACACCTCACTTGGAAGCATATACTGGAAAGCAATGATCGCCAGTATAGTTCCTTGTTATAGAACGAGCTTAGTTTTGGAAATCTGTTACAAAAAAAAAAGATTAGCAAAAGTGGCCAATCTTTCTTTCTATATTTAAAATCGAATTGTCGTCGAATTAAATTCTTGGGACAATGCGTTCTAGTCCCTCAGACCACACCACAGTTGTACAAAACAAGATCACATGACTTACGATTGGATTCCTATTCTTTAACCCCTTTTTATTTAAAAAACCCTGTTGCCAGTGAAGTCAATGACTGAACCAAACCAGTAGAAACATATAAATTGCAAAGTCTGCGACTGAGCCAAATCAATAGAAACATATATAATGCAAGTATCAGTTTCAAGCTTTTGTGTTACTAATATTTTTATTTTATTTTTATAATACAGTTCAGTAGCAGGGAACTGTCTGATAATGAGAAAAATTACCTTCAGTCAATCACAAATGAAGGAACCATAAAGAGCTGTATTCAATTTCTAGCAGCTCAACGTTTATTACTTGAAGAATTGGACGCAACAGATGCAATTATTGCCAAGTAGGTCTAAAGAGCAATAGTTGTCTAGATTGATTTTTATCTCATCACGATATCTTTTTTTTGTTGCTCTTTTTTAGACTTGGAATATCAAGGATTGTAAATGCCATCAATCCAACAATCAAAAATCTTATTTATAGTAACTTGAATGATAATGAGAAACAAGTTTTCGTCATGAAAAGCGCCGGATTACCTTGTACCAGTTTAGAACCAGATGTATGTACCGTAATCGATAACATCATCATACCGGTTTAGAACCAGATGTATGTAGCGTAATCGACAACATCATCAAATTTGATGAATCTGGCAAACATAAATTATATTCCATGGAAGATATGGATGAATTGTTGGAACAAATTCAAGCAAAGAAGGCTGAGTGCAGTAAAAACAAGCAACGAGATGCACAGCTGTATAAAGCTTTAAGTTGCATGGAAGTGATGTAAGACTAAAGCTATCAGTATAATTTATTTACTATTCAATTACTAACTTTTTCTACTCGCTAGAATTGAGTCATTTGATTTATGGGATGATGATGATGATAAAACGAGCGAGATCACACATTATCGCAGATTCGCTTCGCTTTTGGATATTATTTTTTAAAAAAAAAACTGGCATTCAACTGAATGAGTAAGTGTATAATTACTATCTATGATACATAACACCTTGTGTTAACTACTTTACACATTTGTACTATTGTTTCAGCGGTGAGACAGGATCAATGTCAACAAAACTTGAACGTGAAACGAATAAGGCTATTTTTCATGCCATGGATATATCACCGGCCTATTCAAGAAAGATTGATCTCCTTTTAAAATGTAAAGATTCAAAGACTACTGTCGAAATGTCGTCGAATGAATGGAAACGTGCTTCTGTTACCAAGAATATCCAACTAGCACAACAGTGCAAAAATCTAAGAATCAATACAGCCATCCTAAAAAGTTTAAAAAAACTTGGTATAAACCGAACATTGTCAATGGATTGGACTGGTAAGGATATGAATATTGTAATAATGAAATTAGCTAGTTATTAACTGCTGCTCAAGGTAATTCTGGATATATGTACAAGCTAGAGTGGTGTCCTGATCAGGAAGTTTATTTCGCGAGTGATTGTATAATAGTCCAACTTCCCACAAGTCCGTTGCTATTATTTTGTATGAAACCAACATTAGAATCACTTTTCAGATTCAAGGTATGTTGAAGATGTTTGGGATAAATAAGGCTATTATTAATAATTACCTTTAGCTTTTTCTACTCCATAATGCCAATGTTATCAAAACCTCTTTACAAATTCAGAAACACAAAAAGAATATGCAAAGTGTAGCTGACTCGTGTTCGCTGAGCATTACAACTCCAGTGTCTACTTCTCCCGTGCATTTTTCATCATCGTCCACTCTCTCTCCATATAGTTCCCCAGTATCACCATTATATTCACTATCTTCAAACAAAGTACATCTACATGAGCCGTTTGTATTTTTTACTCCTAAAAACAACCGTATGAAGCAAAGATGCTTATTTAGAGAGGACGAAGATAATGATTCCGATGACCCTGATAATAGCAATGCCACTATTTGAAGTACACATCCTCAATGTTTTCATTCTTTTACATATTAATTATTATCCATTGTACAAATTTTATCGAATTGTCAAAGGCAATAAAATTCACTTTTTTTGTGTATTTTGCGCGCAGGTTGTTTTATACTGCTCATGCAAAGATGATCTATCTGGCACTGACTCAACTTGGTCAATTGAAAGTTATATTGGACTTTCCAAGAAGTATACCGAGCGATCAAACATTTTATTACAGATTCTGAAGTTTGTATTTGAATCTTGATTTTTATATTTTCAAACGTAAACTACTGTAGAGGGGTACGACATGTTCTTAATAAAACATAAAACATCCAAAGATTTATTCCATCATCCAAAGAAAACACTGTAGCCTGTCTGTAAAATGTTTAAAGGGGTGGCCAATTGGAGTTCAAAAAAGTGACCAATTGATTTTCGAAAAAGCGACTAATTGGTTCTCAGAAAGGTGATCAATTTTGTCGGTCAGGTGACCAAGTGACGCTGGAAGCACTGTATCATTGCTTGGTGCTTAAATGTTATATTGGCCATTATGCTTTCCATGATTGCCATGCTGAGTCCGCCAGAATACGGTTATCAACCCTTGAACTAATCATACTTTCTCTCTTATATATCTTAATAAAGGGATTATAAATTTATTTATATATATGTGTGTTTGTGTGTGTGTGTTTGATTAATGACTAACAGGCAAAATAGTTGAATTTTTAAGATTATCTTATACAAGAGGCTTTTTGGTGTACGAGGCAGGGAGAGTGAGATTGAGTAATCTGAGTGCATTGGATCCCAAGATACCCTCTACAACCTTCTTGTCAAGACCAGAATCAGTAATGGCTGCAAGGTTACTGTCGACTGACATCCATCGCTCGGGTCCTCCATTCTGGTTCTCGAGTGGTGGGAAGAAGGGGTGATCTGTGCCAAACATGATGTTGGTTGGGTCTGCAAAGTCAACAGTTGCCTTTACACCAGTCTCGTGATAGATCACAGCATCATAGTAGAGTCTCTTGAGGTAGTATGAAGGGGGGTGCTGCAGACGCGAGGCCACAAGAGGATCGTGAATAACGCAAGAATCAAGACGACCAGCAAGGAAAGGCAGAGTTCCGCCAGAGTGAGCCAAGAGGAACTTGAGGTCTGGGAGACGATCAAAGATACCCGAAAGAATCAGGCGGGATACAGCATAGGTTGTTTCGAATGGGAATCCAAGGGCCAAAGCAAGTGAATGACCGGATTCAGTGTTTGCGGCTGTGGGAAGAGAGACACCATAGTGAGGGTGCAAGAAAATAACCAATTGGTGACGTGCAATGGATTCAAAGAGAGGAATAAGTTCGGGATCATCCAGACCCTTTCCACAGCCAGCTGTGCCCATAATGACGCCTCTAAGATGAGGAAGTTTGGCAATGCGCTCTACTTCCTTGATTGACCCTTCTACGGATGTTACTGGCAAGGTGCCAAAGCCATAAAGACGACCGGCGGCTGCCTTATCCAAGCACATCTCTTCCATCTCCACGTTCATTCTAGTGGCCAGGTCCAAGGTGGTCTGAGTGGGAGGCAGGAAATCCAACCAAGGGTTTGCCAAACTCACAACCGACAGATCGATGCCATGGAGATCCATAAATTTGATTTTCTCACTGACATCGTAGTATGCGGCACCAACTGGTCTTCCGTTTTGAGTAGAGTGGTCCTTGTCTTCGCCAGGCAAGATAATAAGACGCTCGTCTTCACCTTTCTTAAGAGGAGGCAGAACAAAGGGCACAGTGGTACGATGGCGGAGAAGCTCAAGGTATTCTGGAAGATACACATGGGTGTGTACGTCTACTACGCTGAAAATGGGGTTAGGGATCCAGTGCTTAACAGTAGGGCTCTATAGCTTACCATGCGTCTGATTTGAGTAAGGTCATTGTGGTGTGAAAAAGATGAAGGAAGATGTGTATTATTTCTGCCTTGATCTTTTATAAGCGTCAGAAAATCAATCCATAATGCTGTGCGACAATCCAGTTCGCTATCTAAAGCTTATCATTTACACACATTCAGTGTACTTGCTCTGATAGGGCTAATTTATACACCCACAGTCAGTTTAAGATATTTAATTATTTGATATTTATTTATCTCTCTTTTATCTCTTGGAAATATTTGATGGATAACCACTAGGCGGACTCGATAGATACGACCAAACTATCTATCTTACCCAGTGGTATTCCCTTTTGCTCACTGAGTATAAACCCTACCAGAAAATATAGCTGGAATTTTAATATTGATTTCCTTTTCTTTTTTGTTTTTTTAAAAAAAAGTCTATATTTTGACAAAATCTTTGAAAAATAGAACTTCTTTGTTGCACATACAAAGGTATTTATTTCCCAAAAATTCCATACATCTATATATTGCACACGATACTCTATACATTTGAATATATCGTGGATAAAGTCATGCCCTATCAATGACCAGTTTTATATATGGATCAATACCTTTTTTACTTGAGACAATGTGTGCCTGTAAAGCTTGTATCCGTCTATTGTCTCTAGATCTTATCGCCCAAAAGATAATCGTTATAGTCATTGAAAAGTGCCTATTGACCCCAGAGGAACTTGTGTCTAATCATTCACGGGGTCCAAACAGAATAAAATTCTTGTAGCACAAGCCAGTTCGAAACAGTAACAAGGGCGTTTATATATATATATATTCTTCCTTGATAAGTACACGCACCACTCTTATATATTCATTTTTCTATACCTCGAGGTTTCTACTCATCACAATCTGGACAGAGATCATTACACACAGCCATTCGAGCAGCCCCAATCTGTATCTCGAGGCGTCTTTTATAAACCACGGCAATCAAACGAGCTTTTGTGTGTTTCATATTTAATGCAAGGTTTAAATATTATTATTACTATTATTATTACTATTACTATTATTGTTATTCAACCTCAAGCCCGTATCAATATCAATTCACGGAATATAGGGCGTGGATTTCGTTTTGTGAAAACTGGTTCTTGAGGATTGGTGTGTTACAGGATCCAATTGTCGATCAAGTCAAATTGGCAAAATAAAAGAATGGTTAATATAATCGCCGATCTAGTAATATTTTCAGCTACAGAATGGAATTCTCTGTTAAAAGCATGTCAAGGAACCATGAGATTTTTGATGGTTTTATACATTGCAAAGTGACTTTACTGGATCTCACCAAGTTGATTTATTTTTCTCTCGTGTCTAAAGAACTTATCCCAAAATCTATCTAAAAACCAGGGATTTCAATTGATCTCAACAAGACATTTGAGCGTATTCAATTCCATAAATCTCATTTGGATAAAACAGTATCAAAAGTTCTGGTTAAAAACTCTCTTGTCAACAGCTTTGTTACAATGGGTAATGGCATGGTAGTTTACAAAAAGTTGGACCCATATCATTATATTGCGGACTTGATCGGGTACCAGTTGCACCTTGTCTTTGACAAACGTTCAATATTCCGGCCTTTAGATTGTTCTAAACTTTATCCTTCTTGTTATGGCTGGGACACTCTTTTGATTGCGAGGTTTTATGACCACTTTTGGCAGCAGCTGGGGCATGCAACTCTACTCTCTAATTGTCGACCCTCAGTACGCTTTTGTTTTGCATCAAGTTGTTGCTTTTTTTTTGGTTTCCTTCTTTTCATATTCTGTAGGTCTTTTATCCTTTTTACCAACTATATTATGTACATAATAAGTACATATATTTACATGTCGATGATGACGCAAAATGTTCGCATTGACTACTTCTTTTTGTATGATGTCCATGTTTGTTACAGTTCTCACATCTAATTTTGGGTAAACAAGACAATATGTATAAAACTTACTAAATATGTACGACATGCAAAATATCGTCTTTAAGCCTTTCCTTGTTCATCGCGTATCTAGTAACTAGATATTTGAATTCAAAATAAAGAGTGTAAAGCAGCCTGCTGAAGATGCTCTTTATAAATCCCCTTTACCAAATTCTATTCTTTTGTGTCTCAAGTCTCTTTTTTGCTTGTCCAAAAAAGGTAAGCAATTTTTTTTTAAAAAAAACATCGTCTCAATCTCAAGTAGAAACCCTGTAGCGTCATTGAAATCTAATTGGGTGGATATTGTCGCCATCTGTAAACCGACGTGGCCCAAAGCGAGTCACGAGATTACGCATTAATTAACAAGTTGGAATTAGGTTGGCCCAAAGGGGTTGACAACAAATCAGATTTTTTTAAAGGGGTTAAAAATGGAGGGTTTTTTTTTCTACTCCTTTGTTTTGGTTACACTCTTCAGAACAAGGGGGTAATATGTTATGTTTATTTCAGATTATTTTCATTAGTTAAGATCGGTTGAAAATTTCTTTTGAAATAAACACCTTTCACTTCTAAAACACTAATATATATATATATATATATATATATGCCTCTCGCCAATCCCAGTCTCGCTGTTAACGTACGTGTCTCAATCAATACGCGCTTTATCAACAACAAGGAAGTCAAGGACCTTTTATGCAACAAGTATGACTGGAATACCCTTCTTTTGAGCTTCAAAGGAAAGACAATTGCCTGTTCATCAGTCAATGGTGCAGTACTGTATGATATCGTACTAGATGAAGCACCTGGTATCACAATGACACTCAAACAAGGCTGCTTGAAATACCTGGGTCCAACTAAAGCCAGCTTTCCCAGCAGAGAATAACATTCAAAAGATACTACTGCTCTTGTAGCAACGGCGGATCGTTTAGAAGATGCAATTCAAGATGAGGACGACGAAGATATTTCTGAAAGATGGACCCCTGGAGAAGTGGCTATTGATAGCAGACTCTGTGACGATAGCTATCAGCAACAGAATGCGAAACTGAGCTTAGCCAACCCAGGATCTGCCTCGCTACTGGAATATTTTTTATTCTTTTTACCATTGAACTACTTCCACCAAATAATCGCCAACATCAATACCAATGCCAGAGATGCGACCAATAACTCGTGGCCAGATCTCACCTTCAATGAGTACTTGATGTGGATTGCGCTCTTGACCGTAATGACAGTACTCAAGCATTCTGACCGCAAAGCGTACTGGAAACAAGGGTCAAGCCATTTCGTGATGAATATCGACTTTTCACAATACATGTCATATAAAAGATTCAACGATATTATGCGAATGCATGTGTTTGAGGTTTACTCTGTCGAGAAACAAAAAGCTGATCCTTTGTATCAAATCCGGTCTGCAATTGAAGCCTTTAACAATCATATGGCTACTTGTGTAACACCAGGAAAGTATTTAGTTGTTGATGAATCCATGAACCAGTGGTTGGGTGCAAGTATGCCAAACCTGAAGAATGTTCCTCGTAAGACACACCCAATCGGCCAGGAGTTCAAGACATTGGCTGACCACCACACGTACTGCATTCTGCGCACGGACACGGTCAGTGACCCAAAGTCAAAGAAGTACGATGATGAGCCAGGCATGAATAAATTGACAGAAACGATGAAGCGTTTGGTGAAGCCTTGGTTCGGAAGTGGGCGCACCGTGATTGCCGACTCTTGGTTCGGATCCCCTTCAATGACCACGATGCTGAGCGATCTTGGCCTCTATTCCATCATGCAAGTAGCAAAACGTCGCTACTGGCCCCGTGGAATGCCCACCACGGATATTGTGGAGACGGTTGGTGAAGAACGTGGTAGTCACTATGCCATGAGAAAAGTCTCGAGTAGCGGTAAGCTCTTTGTGTGTGCCTATCGTGATCAAAAAGTGAAAGCTTTCATATCTTCGTGCAGCACCACAAGACTTACCAGTGAAAGAACTTTTCTGGGTTCTGGGGGTAGCCTTGTTGCCATCAAGCGACCAGAAGTAGTGGATGAGTATGAGACTCATAAAAGTGAGTAAAAGATTGATTCCAAAAATTATATACTGCCATATTAATGAGTTTATTATTATAAGTGCTGTCGATGCAGCCAACAACTTGAGAGACAATATGATATCTTATCATGATATCATCTCTACAGAAAGGTGGGAGATGCGCTTCCTTGGATTCTTTCTGGGAATTTGTGAGGCAAATGCGTTCAGCACGTTTCGCGTATTTGGCAATGGTGAAAACATGGCCCACCGTTCCTTTAAAGATGTTCTTGCTTGGACTTTGTTGAAGCATTGTGAAGAGTTGGTTCACGGTACAGTACCTACCTCGGGTGATCAAAGAGTGCTCAGGCCAGATACCAGCCATTCATATGTATCTATGAGAGGAATGAACGGCAGGAAACAAATGAGATTGGGATGCAAAAGTTGTAAAGATTCTGGTGCTCGTCGTACAAGAGTAGAGAAATCTTGTAGCTGCGACCCAACTACACCAATGTGTAAAATATGCTACAACAATCATTTACGTGCAACCTGGGTTGCCCAAACACACCTAAATAATTCTTTGTAACCTTAGGCATATAACTATACCATTGCAAATAAAAATAATTGAAATTCTTATATGTAGAATAGTTGATCAAAGAGGCGGGCCAAAGGGGCCGGCAATTTTTTTTACAAAACCACCTTCATTAAATAATGGACTGATGCCCCACTTTTTTGTTTTTTTAAGAAAAATACAATACCACAAATAAAAAGAAGGTTTTCTTGTTCAAACGCACCAAAGAGATATATTTAATACATGTATTTTTTCGAGACAAAGACATTAAAACAACTGGGCCCAAATGGGCCGATTCAAGTAATCTCTACATGTTAATTATAAGATTTTGGTTGTCAATACTTCTTGTACTCTTTACGCATTATAATCTACATGTTAGGATTGTAATGTTGGGCTATTTTAAGATATTTGGTATGGTGCATTCGGACTTAGATATCAACTTTTTTACGCACTTTTCAAAAGCCTAAGACTTTTGCAAAAATAAATATATCAAAAATCTGAGCCGCGCGTTAGAAAGCCATAGCATTGATTAATGTATCCCACGGCTTCATTTTTAATTAAATGGCGTTAAAGAAAAGCCTTAGTGTTTTAAAGATATGCTGGTAAGCGACAATTACATAGCGGAGATCATAATTTTCATGAAATTGAAACAGGCTGAAGGGCTATTGTCGGAAATTTAAAAAAATTATGAGGAAAAATGCAGGTCACGTGCTTGTGACTTCGTATTTTTGTACCTGATCAACCGTAAGGTAGTCAAAAAAAGGTTAAATATGTATAAATTTTATATAATACATTCGGACTTTTATATCAGCATTTTCACGTACTTTTCAAAAGCCTAAGACTTTTGCAAAAATAAAGTTACAAAAAATCTGAGCCGCGCGTTAGATAGCCATTGTACTGTTTAATGTATCCCGCGGCTTTGTTTTTAATTAAAAAGCTTTAACAAAAAGTTTTAGTGTTTTAAAGATATGTGAAGTATATTCGGACTTTGATATAAACTTTTTCACATATTTTTTCAAAAGCCTAAGACTTTTGCAAAAACGAGGTTATAAAAAATCCAAGCCGTGTATTAGATAGCCATAGTATTGATTGATGTATCCCGCGGCTCTATTTTTAATTAAACAGCTTTAACAAAAAGCCTTAGTGTTTTAAAGATTTGCTAGTAAGAGACGGTTACATAGCGGAGATAATAATTATATTTTGCAGTATGTCGGATGTTAAATATCATTATTTTTTACCTGCGGAGTTTTATCAAACGAAATTGAAACAAATTCGACAAAAGTCAATAGTTAAAGCTAAATGCACCATATACGCTACAATATAAACTGCTTATCCGCCGAGAGGGAGGAGAGTTATACGCAATAGTGTGTAGAGATGTTGGGGATAAGGCACGATATGGGTAGCCACAGTAAGATGGTGGTAGATGGTAAATAAAAGTGTTCCCTAAACAACTCAGACAATACGAAATGACCAGAGAGACCTATGTCCTCTGCGACAAATATATACTTGGCTGAAAAAGAATCTGTTTTATTCAAACTGGTGAAAATGGGATTATAATGCCCTTGCCTCTGTGGTAGTTATTGTCTGGAGGGGTCGTGCTCAATTCTCGAGAGCGCTTCTTCATCCCGGATCGAACTAAATTGGTAGCCGGCCCGGACAACATTGCAGAACCAATTTTTGAATCGTCTTTTTTCCTTGTCTGGGAGCAGACTTTGTTAAATGAAAAGTCACCAAAAAGTCGATTAAGAATAAATTTTGAATCAGTAAAGACTGTAAACTAAATCAATTCATATTGTATAAGTCTTGCTAACAAGAGTTCAATACAGCTCTAACAAACTGGCAACAATCGCTTTTAATATACTCTTTATAGCAAAATATCAAAAATATTACTTGTAAAAATAATGTCAAACATGAATTACTGCTAATCCCAACCATCTTTTTCTTGCTTTGGTTTTCGCCTATAAAAAATAAATGAAGCATACCTACATACTTTATGTATTGACCTGTACTTCACATTGTTGTTAATTCAGATAGTCCGTGACTTGCTTTTTGCTGTGTCGGTTTAACGGTATCGGTCATCATCTCTTAGGTGATACCTAGCTGGAATCTGACCCATCCACCTGGATGTTTAGCGCCTGCTTGCTCGACACTGGTATTCTGACCAGCATTCTATTGATGGTTTGTGGGGAGTATTCAGCCACCACTCCAACTCCCTCTCGGCTTCCAGAGAAACGAAGTACTTGCTCTCTCATTTGGGTGTGCCCATGTGCATCACCGACCTGGGCCAATTGTGGGTAGTGAAATCGTCCCAGGCTTTGTACATATGCTAAAGACATTCACCTGGAAGACATTCCTTGCTTGAAAACTTCAAGGGACTGTCGGACACCTGGAGATTGTCTGATAGCGCATCTACTACCTTCCACCAAGAGCTGCGCGGTGATTTGGATTGGCTCCCGACTTTCTGGATTTCTCTTGCGGCGGGATTAGAACTGATGGGGAGGACCTCCTCGGCGTCGTCCACTTGCCCATTCATTTCCTCATCCTCTTATGGTAACCCCATTTTGTCGCCTAGGTCGCGGGATATAACTCAATTGAGGACATTTGACTTTAACCTGGTTTGGTAGAGAGTACAGAGTAGCTCAGGGTTGTAAAGCAATGATTGACCCCATCCTTCATCGTGTACTAATAGATGTTCATGAACACCACATACCTGATCAGTCCAATCTCGGGCGTCTTTTTCAATTTAGATGGTTATATCATATTAAGATATTACTGCTCGTCTTGAGTATCTTCCAATTGTCTGGAACTGGGTATTTCGTGGGTAATTAGTCTTTGTGCCATTGACCATGGCTACGGCCATTTCCTCAAAAATAAGGACATAAGACGCTGATATGGCTTGTGGCTTTTCTGTATCTTTGAACTTGGACTGGACCACAGAATAGGTACAGACCGTTGCTTTTTGGAGCTTATAAACACTGTTCTTGTTAAGACACAAAGCTAGTGAAACGGCTTCCCTCGTAAACAGGGACACCTTCGAGAAACGTTCCACGGAACTTCTTGATGGCTGTCTTGAGAAGCTCAATGTCTTACCAGATCTCATTTGGGAGGTCACAAAATTGGGCAAGGCGTCGTTTCTGGGCTTACTCCTCTTACTTCTTAACGCTCCGCAACTCGTGGGTTTCTTTTGCGGAAACTTTGGGCGCTTGGTTCGTGTTGACCATCTGCTGTGTTACCGAAAATAAACCTTAATTGCCTCAAAGTGTGGCTTGAAAAGATAGAGTTCTTGGAATAGAAATAATTAAGAACGATGGATTAGGAGGCTTAAATGTCGTAAGAGGAACAGAGTTTTCGACGAACAATCTAGATTTTCTGATACTCCATAAGAGATAAAGAGGAAGATTAAGTTGTTTAGCAGGACAGAGTCTTGAGAATGAGGTGATTCCCACACACAACACCACACCCCATCATAGCTGTATGGAAGTCGAATTGTTCAACTTATCAAAAGAGATAAAGCTTTGATAACATAAATGTTATTAGAATACGACCAAAGTCATCTTATTCTGATTGGATGTTCTAATCAGTTCCCACCAACCTGTCCTTCATATACAATTCCATCACCATATAATCGCAGTCTTATTTCCACTAAAATATTACTCCTCAATCATACAGCGTATTCACAAGAGTTTTCAACCTTTTTTTAATAATCACTTGACTACCGTGTCTAAAGGATCCAACTATTATCGAGAGCATAATTGATATAGAACGATAATTTGCCTTAAAAGTAAATAATAAAGAATCAAGGCTTAGAAAGCCTAAATCTCATGCTCGGGACTCTTCCTTTTTCGAACAACCTAAAGTGCTACGAAAATTCAATATCTTGGATACGATTACTTCCAACATTGCATCCTTATATCAACTGAATCTCTTTTAATCTTTACAAAGTAATGCATATACACATATAGACAAATATTTTGACATTTATAAATTACTAATAATCTTGCTTATAACTATCGTGTCGTTTTATAAATCGGGCGCAAAGTGTTTCATGTGTCTAGTATGCGAAACTTTCAAAAAACATTTTTTTATTGGTTTACACAAACGTTGTCTATAAAGAATACTTGCCATTTCTGTATGAGGATTGCCAAGAACATTATCCTTATATTGCCTTTTAATAATAATAATAATAATAATAAATGGCTTGAAAGACTATTATTTTATACACTTTTTGTGTTCATTTGGAAATTTCAGTAAGCTTATTCTAGAGAGAAAGAGGAGCTCGTGTACCCAGTTTTTGGTACGCTTTATTTCGAGAGATAAATGCCAAGGCGCAGAGAACACATCCATTTCGGTTATTTTAAAATACATGATTTTGTGTGTTGGCACTTTGTTCCATAATTGTAAAGGTGACTTCCAGATCTATCTATTTTTTGACCTTTGAAAATGTTTAAAAAGAAGACGTTTTCTTCAACTTATACCCTCAAACCTACAAAAAAAAACTTACACCTTCAAAATGAAATTTCTTCCGAGAAAAACTTTAAGAGGTCAGTTCTCAATATCACTTTGAGAATTAATCAAAACTAATTCTAGACTATTATATCAAAAACCATAGAGGATATCATAGAAGCCACTAAGATTCTCGAAGAGTTCACAGGCAAATATAAAGGAGCTCTAGGCTGGAACATCCATGACTAACATAAATTAATCCCGACATGTAGAAAACGGCTCTAAATCATTGATTCCAAGAAGTGTACTTGCCAATGCTCATGGACTAATAATCCTTAAAAGTTATAAAGGAAGTGCGGGGGTCTCTTATAAGGAGGGTTCGGGAATAATCATAGCAAGGTGAGAATTGTATAAAGTCAAATAATCAAATCTAACTCATTTTCTTTTGACCGAGTTAGAAATCCTGATCGCAGTAAGAATCTAAAATCTTATAACTTACTCCTTGAAGAGCTCACTGAAATTCTATGTAGCTTGGTCTGCACCGTCATCTCTCTCCTTGATAGGAGGTGTAAGTGTATAAAAGTGTTTTAAGTGGTGAAGCCAACTCAATTCTGGGTGCTGTATTAGAGTGCTGGAAATCAATTTGGTTTTGGATCAAACAGCTTGGTGATTGTAATGAACTATCGTGCTGCCATAAAATCATTTCTTCAAGGTGGAAATCAATTTGAATTGGATGCCTCGTTTTCTTTAGCATTTGGCCCACATGGCAGAACTGCTGGACTGTCAATAGGAACCAGTAATGGCGACTATGGTGCACTCACTTATACGTACAGGTAAGGGCTCCAAAAAAAGTAAATCTTACTGAGGCTAATATTTTGCAATAGTAAAGCCAAAGGAATATTTTGGGGTAAATACATGTCAATTGTTGATGTGAATATATCCATATACTAAAACCAACAACAGGCTATTCAATAGGTGGAGCAAAATTGTCTGAGCAACCAGGGGAAAATGCAATTTTTTATCAAAGACCAATTAGTGTTAAAGATATTCTCGAAAAAGAACCGAGACCAACAGAAGCCGCTCGTATTTACAAGATCCTTGAAGTTGTTTGTCATGGTTCAACAGCCCAGTTTGGCTCGAAATCACTCAGAGCTCCAAGCATCGCAGCACAAAGTGACACAGGGTGCCTACCACCGACTTATTCCCAAAATCCAAATGGAGAAGAATATCACGTCGGATCGAACAACGAAAACTTTGACACCATTGATAACAGATTCCATTTTAACAATTTACCCCAAGGCTATCCGACTATGTTACCCTCACAGAATAATAATGCGCCTCCTTCACTTTACGAAAACAGTGGTAGTTTTGACCCTGGCAACGCTCCCTACGTTAGCGAGAACACAATTAATGAAAATTGTAATACACAATACGAAAGCAGTGGGCCACCAACTCCTCCTTCTGAACCCGCCTTTGGCATAGCAGTTTCTGTGAATGATTACCGAGCAAGATCATCTAATGAAATCTCTTTTTCTCGTGGAAACAGGATCATTGTAAGAAAGCGCTCTCAAAACGGTCAAGTATTGCATGAGGGAGAAATCGGCGGCAGACGAGGATATTATCCGGTTAATTATACTAGACTATTGTTCGAAAGTGATTCTTAAAATTTTCGCTTTGCAACCAATTGATATCCATCATACTTTAGCTAGTTTAAGAATACAAATGTTTATAGTCTTGGTTGACCATTTATTTTTTAAAAAAAATACATATTGTTATTGATAACCACAAGAACCTCTGTCAAAAGCGACATTGCCATGTTTACTTGAACGAATTGAATTTAATCTTTAAATAATCCTAATACACAATCCATAGAGAGGATCGTATTGGTCTTTGTCTAGAACTCAGAGCAATCTACGCAGTCAGTCAGTCTTTCATTTTGCAACAAGAGCTTCAATTAAACGCTTGGCCCAAATCACGCGTATTTGTCCGTTTCTTTAGTACAATCATTGATCATTCTTATAAATAAAGACAATTAAAAGCGAATCCCAAGAAAAGTATCCTTTGAAAATACACTAGATATGATTCCCATCTTTTAGAAGCAATAGTTGCTGGAATACACATGTCCGCCAAATTATCTTTTCTTTTTTTTCTTTTCATGGACCACTATATCTTGGACGAATTCATGGAATGGCAGAATATGAGACCAAGACTCTGTTTTTTTTTAATTGAATACAATATTTAATTAACAGTGTCAATAGCGTAGAGCTCTTATTGATTATAGGCCTTTTTTTAGTATCTGTATTCTTTTTGTTTCCAATATTCGGCAATATCTTTTGAGAGCCTTTGAAGCATTGTTTTATAGGATTTCCAAACGGAACTTTCTTTGAATTAGACATGAATTCCCAAGACATGGTACCCATGTCTCTT
Source organism: Phycomyces nitens (assembly GCA_022702545.1). Taxonomy (NCBI): domain Eukaryota; kingdom Fungi; phylum Mucoromycota; class Mucoromycetes; order Mucorales; family Phycomycetaceae; genus Phycomyces; species Phycomyces nitens. The sequence continues at coordinate 3,829,646 of JAHRBC010000001.1, forward strand.
TTCCTGCTCAGTCGTGTGTCGCCTTTTTCCATTTTTATACCTTGGACAAACCAAAAAATAAAATAAACAAGACTTGTATGCCAAGACAGACAAAATGTTCCAAGATATCAATACCAAACACTCTGACTCATAAGAGTAGCCGTAACAGAGTAGACAACATGAAAAAAAAAAGGGGAGGCGACTTTGTTTTGCGCAGTTGTCGAAATTCAAGTGAAAACGACTGTGGCAGTTGGGTTTAAATGAACCCTTGACAGTCTCGGTATACTTTCTTTTGTTTACCCCGCAGATAATGAAGACAATAGGGGTTGTCCCCAGGAATATGTATTGATAAACAAATAAATAAAGAGTTTGTTATGAAGTGTAGTATGCTTAGGGGTTATTAAAACAAGATAGAAAAAGAAAAGGGTTTAAAGTGTATGAATTATAAGGGAAATTATTGGATGACAAGCGTATGTCAAATGGATTGTTGCTTTTTGGTTGAGATGTCATTGGTTTTGGCCCACGCGTTTATGTTGGGAGGGGTTAGAAGTGAGGGATGAATGGGACTTCATTGCGGTAGAAAGGACCAGCAATCCCTGGTGGTTCCTGCAGGGATGAGGTGGATCGTAGTAGCTTTGAAGAGGGCGGCTGTCGTGGGATATCGTCATTATTTGGCATATTGTTAAAAGACATACATGTGATGGGCAACGACCAGAACGAATTTTGAGTACAGTTACTGGACGGTGTGGTCGGTTCAGAACTTGCCATGAAGGCATAGCCTGGGCGCGTTGGCATACTGATCACCAGTGGGTTCTTTCGTTTCTCTTGTAATGGTTGAAGACACTGTCGTTGGTAGACAGCCGAGTCCCATGGAGTCTGCTCCTCCCACAGCGAGTCCGTCTTATGAATCTCTGTCTGGTAACTACTTTCCCATCCATTCCACCCACTTGTTCTATTGCGAACAAACTCTAAAAATCGAATTTTCTCTTCTTCACTGATAACTGGAAAGCATCTTTCTGGTGAAGAGTCTACTTTGTCTTTCGGAGGGGTAGGTGCCGTTGCCTTATCGCTCGACCTGTCACTCGAACTATCACTAGCTCCATCGCTAAACTTATCACTATATTTCTCGACAGCCCTTGGGTTCGACATCCAATTATTTCTGGACGTCCTGGTGTCCTGTGAAACTGACTTTGGGCGAGGAGAAGTGCGTCTCTTGGTATCCACTTTTGGGACAAGAGTCTTGAGACGCTCAATCTCAGCCTCATAGTCAACGCACGCATTCATACCAGCAAATGGATCATTAACAGGAGCATCGACAGACGACACCTTTTTCTTAACCGTAGCCGTATCACTCCACACAGACCGATTTTTCTTTTCACTTGTCGCATTAACGAGACTAGGAAAGGAGTCGTCAGTTGTGGTATCATCCAAATCCGGGATTATTGCTTCTGTAGTATTCTTCATCCATTTTGGTGTGAATGCATAAGAGGAAGGAAGAGTAGACCTTTTGTTAAGACGGAGGCGTCTGTCGGGTGTCTCCAGAAGGTCCATTCGTTAGAGTAAAAGCAATGGAGGGATGCCAAGTGAAGGTTTGGTAGACAGGAATGGAATAGTTGTTCTCAATTTTTAGGCAAGAGCTTTAGGGATGCAAAATTATGTACAGAATGACGATGTTTTGATGGAAAGAGGCAAAGAATGTTCAAAGAACCTGAATAGAGAGCTAAAAAAGAAACCAACATAACCTACCAAGCCACTTTTTCAAGTCACACCAACGGTCTTGGCTTTGCTATGTGCACCAGTACTATTAATTCACCAACCACACCATAATCACTTATATTAACCATGATAATTATATTCTCCTTCTCTTTTTCTTCTCGAGTGGTAGTGGTGGTAGTTGTGGGGTAGCTAAAGTAGCCGCTGCCCGGATATGTTCACGCACATTAGCTGTTACTTGTGAAGAAGGTTCATTAAGAGCATGGGCACGCCACATGGATTCTTGCTGTAGTGGATCGTCTGGAGCAAGAGGCCCGTAGGAGGGTTGTGGAAGGGGTCTCTTTTTTTTCAATTGATGAGATGGTGGGCTTAGTTTTTGATATATTAAATCTCTTCGATTTTGCAGTTTTAGACGTGCATCATTGACAGATTCGTAGTGGGGTGCATATGCGATAGTCAAGAGATTTGCATAGAATGGCTTGTCGTCCATTGCCAGCTTGAGTCTTCGGGCGGAATCTATAGTCCCAATTCGCAAATAATACACCTTTGTAAAGTCTTGAACAGGCGCATCATCTAGACAGCGCATTTCTTCCACAAGTCCATAGAGAGAACACTGCTTTAAAAGATCCTCTGACAGATCAAGAGCAGGAACGTTGCTAATGATAATATGCCGAGATTCCTGTGAAATTGAATACACTTTGACTGCTCGAGGTGTCCTAGAGTCTCGATACTCTGGTCTATTTGACATGAAAAAATGTTTAAGAGAAAGAGAGAGAGAGAGTAAAGTAAAAAGAGCAAGAAAGCCGCACTCTAAAAATCATGTGACTGCCGGAGGGAAGTTCGGACAGTGCACGCTACGTGTTGCCGACAAGGCCGTCTGTGCCGAAATCTCTCTCTCTTTTTGCTGTGCGTATTTCACACAAGGTAGGCATACTGAGCGTACAAAAGAAGAGGAGGATATGGATGATTAGAACGAACAGATGGATGGACTCGATTGAAAGGACTAGCGGACGAATTCCGATGGATTGATCTGAATAATTACTTACCAAAGAATCCCTCCATAACCTCTTGCTGTAGACTACTTTATCATGGTCAGATACGCTGCTACCCCCGTCAACCCCGCCAAGGGTAAGTAGTGAATCAAGGGAAACCAGAAAGGACTCTATTGATTGACTCGCATTGCTTTCGTTCGCTAGCTGCCAAGTCCAGAGGCTCCTACCTCCGTGTTCACGTAAGTTCAAGGCAAGAATAGGGCTTTGTTCATCCAGGAGAAGTGCTGAATGCCACTTTAGTTCAAGAACACCCATGAGGTTGCCGTTGCCGTTCAGGGCTTGAAGCTCTCCAAGGCTTACAGCTACTTGAACAACGTCAACGAGCACAGACAGGCCATTCCTTTCCGCCGTTTCAACGGTGGTGTTGGTCGCACTGCTCAGGCCAAGGAGTTTGGCACCACCCAGGCCCGCTGGCCCGTCAAGTCCATCAAGTTCGTCACTGACCTCTTGAAGAACGCCGAGTCCAACGCCGAGTCCAAGGGTTTGAACGTTGAGGAGCTTTACATCTCCAGCGTCATTGTCAACCAGGCCCCCAAGCACCGTCGCAGAACTTTCCGTGCCCACGGTAGAATCAACCCCTACATGACCTCCCCATCCCACATTGAGGTCATCCTCACCGAGAAGGATGAGGTTGTCCCCAAGGCTAACGACAAGAAGGTTGTCCGCCTCAATGCTCGCCAGTTGGCCCGCAACGCCCGCACCTCTGCTTAAGTGTGTGTAGTATTGCCTGGCAATAAATAAATAATGAACTAAAATACGTGGTTGTCAATCTGGTGGTTTGAAGTTCTTTGGAAAGAGTTTTTTTTAAAATTTTGGGATCATTGAATGAATGACAAGACCCTAGTTGGCTGTAATGACTAGGCTTTGATTGTGGCTAGATATACTCTATGAAATGTTTGAGATGGGCCATACGGTAAGATTGTCGAGTAGACATGTGTTATAGTGTTAAATATATATATATGTATATGTATATATGTATAAAAAGACGCTTGTGCGAATTGAACATTTGGCGTGTAATGAAGCCATATTGCTATCATAAATAATCATGTTATTTTGATACAGAGAATTTTACGATTCTCAAGCCTTTTTGCCATTCAAAAATCAATAATGAAATTTTTCCGCTTTACGAAAAATAACAAAAATACAGGGTTTTTACTAGAGGTTGAGACGATGTTTATTTGTTTTTTTATTTTTTTTTGGGCGAATGAAAATTGGCTTTTTAAATTTGCTTATTACCTTTTTTCTTTTTGGACAAGCAAAAAAAGAGACTCGAGGCACAAAAGAATAAGATTTGACCAAGGGGATTTGGTTGAAAGGTATTGACAGAGTAAGTTAATCGCTTATAAAATCACAGTCAATTAAGCATGCTTTTCTTTCTTTCTTTCTGTGAGCTTGGAAGAAGTGGGCGATCTGGTGGAGGCGGTATTTCAAGAACAAAAATATCAATGAGCCAAATCGTCCCCTCCTAATCACATGATTGGGATGACGCCCTCATTCCAACTCCAAACCTCTCTAATAAACCTTACTTCTTTGCCTTTTATTTTCCCAGTCATTTTTCTTTGTTCTGTTATGTTGTCAGGTTTGGCCACCCATTCAGTTCGATCTGGGCTGGATGGAGGTTCCCAAGAATCGTGCACGACTCCATTTTCACATTTAGTAATACCTTTGAGGCTATGGCCTTATTAGCCCGATATCAGCCAGATTATATAAAAAACAGGTTCTTTTTCAGCCAAGTACATATTTGTCGCAGAGGACATATAGGTCGTTCTGGTCATTTCGTATTGTCTGAGTCGTTGAGAGAACTACCCTGTCTACTTTCTTCTATTACTTTGCCATGGCTACCTACATCGTGCCTTATTCCCAATATCCCCCTCACACCTTTGCATATAACTCTCCTCCCTCACGGTGGACCAGCAGTTTATATCGCATCGTATATCAAAGATCCGCACATCGCCCAACATTACAGTTCCAGTAATACAACTTTAATGACATGGCTTGCTGACATTATAATTGCGTACTTTGACTCGACTCCCATTGATCATGTCAGCTACTCACACTTTTTAAGCCAAAAAAAAAAGTTAATGCGATGATCAATGAGGACACTACTTTACAGAATTTTTAATGGTCTTGACGGTCATTTGTATCGACAATTCAAAACATCCTTACCAGGAAAAAAAAAGCAACAATTACAGAATTGAGACGTGTAGGAATTACATCTTCCCGACTGAGATCCCAAAAGAAAGAGGTAAAGGGAAAACAAGCTTCAATTGCCCTTGGATTCGAATATATAGTAACTGATCTTTTGAAAGATGCTGGTCAAGCATCCGCAGTTGCAATTCGAACCAATATCAATAAGCGTAACCGTGAACACTCAATCAATGGCGATGTCTCACAGAAACGACAATAAAAAACTCAACAACAGAACCAGCTGGATCAGGACGATTTTGATTCAACAGAGAATCCGTTCACTGATTTGACGCCCCGGGGGGATCGAATTCGATCAGCAATAATAATAAAGTCAAGGCTTTCAAATACCTACATCCAAGAATTGCACAAGCAAGAGTATGTTGAATACTCATTAGATAAATATATGTAATGGATCAACTAACTAAACATACAACAAAAAGTCTCTTATATTATGGTATAATTGACTTGATTCCCACATTGTCAACCAAGTTATACCAGATAGTTGATCGAAATGACATCAATGCCATCAAGGTTGTCAATAGGAAGAATAGTCTTTGTATGGGAGCAGCAATGGATATAGACACAAAAAAACAAAACAAAATAATTTGTAGAAGAGATAATGGAAGAAGTGGTAAGGATAAATGGATTTTTAAACGATGGGTGTAAAGTGATAATTGTATACGAGCTGTATTTTCCAAAATCTGTTCTAATGTTCAGTTATTGTGTACGCAGACCAACATTCAATCATTGCGCTCTTCAATCAAGTCAGCAAAAAATAAGGATGCGTCAAGAACTTGGCAAAAGAAAGTAATGAAACTCTTAAAAGAATAGTAAGTATTCTTTTTATATCTCTCATGGCACATATAAAGCTAACAGCCTACAATCTATACAATAGCCGTCGTGTATACGATGACAAGAGAGTTTTATCCATATTGAAAAATCAAGGCGAAATGAATTTTATTTCAACTTTTCTTGCGCCCATGATCAAGAAATTGTTTAAAGGATACAATGAAATTGGGTTCATAAACCCAGTGCAGTAGCTATAAAGGCGTCTTGGGCTATAGAAAAGTACCTAGTTACTATAGTTTGAATGATTTTTTCTTTTCTTTTATTTGAATTCTCTAGCTTTCCAACCATTTCTTTCTTTGAGTTTTTCTACTCACTCCAATAACTCTTATTCCTTCACCCTTTAACTCAAGTCCATGTTGATGGCAATCTAAAAGCCACACACTTTGCGTGACGGCAGATCAATAAAATACAAAAAGAAAACCCCCTCTCATATCAACTGCCATTTTCTTGCACTCATGATGGATTACAATATTCAGTTTGATATTTTTTTTTGGTTCTGGTACTTTTGCACTTACCATCCAACCAAGACATGCCAAAATATCCCCATTTCAATTGGGCTGAGAGCTTGGCTGCTAACTCTGCTGTTTTATTCATTCAATTTACCCAGAAATAAAAAAAAAGGTTTCTTTTCACCAGATACATATACGCATGCTGGTCAAGAATATCCTTAATCGTCTTCAGGGCCTAGAATTTCTGGAGTTTTTACAGTGTAAATCAACAATCTCTACAACTTTGATAGTTTATTAAAGATAATACGGAAGCAGTAACTGACTTGAACAAACAAGACAGATTACGTGCTTTTCATTTGATACAACTCTTCATCAATATTTGGTAATGGTGTCGCCAATATAATCTTCGTCTGGATGTCCTTTGCATTGCCAGGAAGGACAACGATATGGGTGGTTTGAAAGTATACTGGACTTTTACCAAGAATCTCAGGAAGCTGTTTCAAGCAAAATTTGGAAAGATTCAGTCCAATTTGAGACTGCAGAATGTGGACCTCTTCGCCGATCGTCTCACTCACCTCCTTGATGGTTACCGACATTGGTTTCCTAGCCCAGAGGTGACAGCAACAGATTCAATTTCTATCTAATGGAACTAGTAGAGCGACCGTTGCCTCAACCCTCTGTGGAATCTGATTGGACGTTGTCTCCACAAGATGTGGCAGGAGAATCTGACGGTGACATTGGTGGCACCCATCTGACTGAAAGTGATCTGGTACCCTCTGATATTGATGATGTCTGTGGCTCCTCATCTGCTTTTGGACAAGCAGTCCATAGTCCTCACCTTGCTAAGACCCCGTGGCCTATGAAGAATTCGACCTTGAAGCTCACCGTGTTCAGACTCTCAAGCGCGATATCGATTGATCTGGTTCAAGTGAACAGGCCATCTTCTGGTCGGTACTTCCTAGGAAACTACTGTTCCAAATTGAGTGTATCAACATGGTCAAAGTCTGTTCATCGCATAGACCATCGGTAATTATGCCTTCTTTACCGTGTTTGCCTCGAAAAACCTGATCAACTTCTGGATCCATCAGAACAACCCTAGTTACAGTTTGAGAACAATTAATAACCATAGTAAGGTGGCTCTCAATCCCCGCCTGGTACCGACCTCTCCCCATTGTCAGGAAGATATCTACATTGTATTTGCCATTCGTGACCATCCTTTGCGATGGACGCGACCCGCAATTGACATCCCCCGCTATTATTTCCCACCTAGCCTCCATATCCTCTGCGACTTTAACTCTCCTTGTTCCTCTCTCTCTCTCTCTCTCTCTCTCTTTCAAAACAGTCTTTTTCAATGCGACGGCTGCTTTTATTTCCCCTTTTGATCTGTTCCGGCTACAGTCCTTGTCTATCCAAATCAACCGCTCTTGCGTTTTGCTTTTTGACATTCTGAAATCCAAAAAAAAATGGTGGTATGGGTGCCGAATTAGCAAGGCCATTGCCACACTGCCCAGCTGTATGTTGACTTTTTGTCTCATCCATACTTTGTGTGCTCTATAGGACTACCCGCGCTATTCCTGGGCTCGTCTTCCTCAAGTCGTCTTTATCAAGACTCGCCATCTTTCCATCCCGGTGCAAGTCTCGACACTCTTCCCCTTGTTTGGAAGTCTTCTCCATTTATCCACTACTTGAACGGTTTTAGTCGGTTAAGTAGCCTTTATCTTTGATCTGGAACGAGGGAAAATATTGTAACTTTTAGAACTTTGTCGAGTTGTAAGGTTTTTCAGCAACAATACAATCGCAACCATACTTTGTCAGCAGACTTTAAGAATGTTGTACTGCGTCTTTCTGCTGCTGTTTATGGTTTTGGTTTAATAGAGCCTGACTTGGAAGCTGTGCTCTGAATCAGGACTTGGCCTTGTCTTCCTTGTTCTCTGGTCAATGCAATGAAATTTGGGGGTGGAACCTCTGTACATCTGGAAGAAAGTTTAACAGAAATTATGTTCTGCCAAGAGTTCAAGATGGACCGGGTTCAGTGATGGTCTTGGTGCTCATTTGGCTTAGCATACTGTAAAGCTTGTACTTGTCGATTGTACGCCATACCATCACAAGTGCACAAAACTCGTAAGGCGCAATAATATGGCCTGGTTTTAAGGTGCTGAGTAGAGGAAACATGGAGAATACATTTTCCAATAATCCACCCTGTCACAAGAATCTGTTGTCCAAAGCATATAAAAGGCCAGATCGTCCTTTTACAACATAGCCTGCCAGCTACCCGGACCTGAGCCCAATATAACATGTATTCGGATACCTGGAACATAAAATCAAAAGACTACAAGGTCAAGTCCACGACCAAAACATTTTGTATTGTACTATTCAAGAAGAATATATAACAAACATGTCAACCAATTGAAAGACTATAGGATGTCAATGCCAGATTGGATCCAAGACCCTTTAGAAATAATCAATTCCATACTCATTATACCAAATTTTCTGACCATAGTTTCTGTTGTTAGAATGTTTTGATGGAGTATTTTTCATTACGAAATTGTATTGAGGTTTTTATGGACCATGTAATCTGACATGACCACTTGTTCTTAATTTTCAATTAAGTTCTTCAGCCCTAGTGTAGTAAGCCTCATAACTGCTGGTGCTATTTCAAGGCAGTGAATGACGATAGCAGATGACATATGATGCTTTTTTTTTAAAAAAAAAAGAGGTCATTAGGCTTAGAGTTTGGTAGTAGGGAGACTTTATGCTTTATGTCCACAAAAAATATGACATTCTTTTTATTTATTTATTTATTTTTGGTTTGTATATATAAAAATAAATACTAGTGAGACCCATATAATACCTAGATATTTACAAGAGTACATGAGATTGATATAATATGTTTGAGAAGCAAGTGATACCCAGAGGCAGATAACATTTCAGATATTGGAAAAGGTTAAAAATCAGTGTTAATAGGCAACAGTGGGAGGAAGAGTTGTACAACTGAACGAGTGTTCATAATAGAAACACACAATAACTGGAACTATAAGAAGTTTAGATAACGAATAGTGTATAAGATAGTAACCCAACATAGCATTGGTACCCAACCAGAACAGAGCCTATTTTGGACTTTCTAAAATTTACCATGAGCAAATATATGTATATGGATATGATAGACCGTACTGTTAACTATGCTTTGGGCTTCTTGTTTCTTTATCAAGCTCTCTATCTGATAGTAGAGCTTCTTTATTTTATTATAAAAAAAGATACTATTTTTGTTTGTCTTGATAACTTGTCTTGTGACGAGCATGATGCCTTTGGGCCAATAAATAATTTAATATACACTAATATTCAGATGGCCTGGCATGCCCAATACCCATATAAAAAGATAAAGGCATGCTCTGGATTCTCTCTGGAAATCCTAGCACAAATGAATTATTATCAAACTAATCTATTTTCTAAGAAAAAATAGAGATATCTGTGAGAACACAACCTGTGGTCAGATGCTTTTGGAATCGCTACAAGACATGCACAAAATATCTTTCTTTTTGTTTGCGAGATGTGGTAATGTTTTCATAAAACTAATGAGCCAAAATCTTACCTTTGAAACAATTATACTTTGGTCCAGATAAGAAGACAATCTATCAGTATTAATGTTAAAGAGGAGTATCAGTGATAAACCAAACGGTTTAGACTGCCTGCACAGATCAACACCAAGACATGCTATACTTGTCGAGTTGGTTAGGAAAACATCTGCGAGACAACGATCTTTCTGATTTGTTTAATCAATGAATTTGCAAAAATTAGAGGTTTTCAATTATTGGGCCAGATATTACATATCCTCCTGGTTCTGGTTACAGTCCCTCGAGATTTTTCTAGATAATGTACACAACAATCTAGCAGGATAAACACTAAAATATATATTTTCCTAGAGGGGAATTGATCCTGTTCTTGACCTTCAGGGTCGTACCTTTTTGAATACAAGTCCTCCAAACGGAAGACTGTAGATCCTAGAGTTTCTGTGAAAGCTGTCAGGGAAACTGGAAATAATGGGCTTTACCGTGTTTCAATTGTCATTTTTCTCTTCTTGTTTGGGTTTGGTGTTTTTTGTATTTCATTTGGGTCACGTAAAGTCACATTTAAGGTATGTGATTGATTTGTGATCCAGCAAAAATTTTAACCAATTTTCTTTTGCAGGTGGAGGAAGCCAAAATTTAGCAAGATGTTCTCTCAGTACACCATTACACAAAGGCAGTCACGCATACAGCCGAGGGAACTGCCACCTGATCGTGCGGATCGACTCTCGCAAAGAGGCCAAATGACTCTGTGTTTTGGGTGTCCGAATGGCGTCTTTTCTTCATAAATTGGCATGAGGTTTGTCTCTTTCTTTCCTTTCTTCTTCTTCTTCTTCTTATTGATATCTATTAGCAATGTCTAGCCAAGCAGCCCCTGTCCTCCCTCCGGTCACAATCACCCAGGAAGCCATTGCCCCTGAGGTGCAAACTACCCCTGCCGTCGAACCTGTCGTTGCACCCAATGACACCACCCCCAAGCCCGAAGAAATCAAGGAGGCTGCCACTGAAGCTACCACCGAACCTGCCACTGAGACTGTCACTGAGACTGCTGCCGAACCTGTCACTGAGACCGCTGCCCCAGCTGCCACTACAGAGGAAGTCCCAGCGGCCAGTCGTGAGGTCCACAAGGAACTTCCTGCCGTTCCCTCCCCTTCAAAATCTGCCTCCAACCGTCTTTCTCTTTTTATCAACAAGGCCAAAAGATCTCTCTCTGGTCACGTTGATAAGCCTGCCGAAGAAAAGGTTGAGCCTGTACCTACCCCTGTTGCTGCACCTCCTGCAGTAGAGGCCCATGTGGACGAACCGGCTGCTATTGAACCTACAGTCGAAAGCCATGTGGACGAGCCTGCCTCTGTTCCTGCCGCTGCTGAAGAAGAACATGCAGAGGTCTCTGCACCCAATGATAAGACTGAAAAACGCAAGTCTCGCTTCTTGGGTGGCATCTTTAACCGTAGCAAGGTAAGGCTAGTCAATCAATAGTTGAATACAATAATTCTTTCATTTGTGGATCCGCCTTGCCGGAGCTGCAGTCGCCCTAAAGCGTTGTTTTCTGGCATGGCTGGTGTAACTTTTGGCTTTTTGGCTGTTATATTCTGGACGATCCCGGTACGAATTGTGCCTGAATTTTCTTTCTTTGTCTTTTTAGAGTCCCGTCAAGCATGAAGAGCACACCGCTTTGGAGCACGGTAAGTCAAGATTTGTGAATGACAATTCACAATGATAGCTCATACATCTCGTGTCACCTTTCGCCCTTTAGAGAGCCCCGGATCTACTGAATCCCAACCTGCTGTTCCCGAGGATCCTCCTGTTGCCACTCCTCCTACAGAAGCTAAAGAAGTAGCTGTCGAAGAACCAAAGGCCACCCCAGTCGAGGAGACTTCTGCCCTTGCCCCCACTGCCGCCGTAGAGACAGAAGAAGAAGAGGTTCCTGCCAAAGACAGCCACAAGGAAGTGAATGTACTTGACCAAATCAAGCGCAATTCATTTGTGACAAAGCTGTTTGGAAAGAAGAAGGAGACCGATAAGCCTGTTAAGCACGAAGAGCCTGTCGTCACCGAGTCTACCGAGCCTGCCTCTGAAGAGCCCGTGTCGCCTGTTTTGGAGACCAGTACTACTGGTAAGAAATTTATCTGAAAGTGGTGGGATATGAACAAGGATCTGGGCACATGTGTCATTCCTGTTGAGTGTGTTGACAAATGGTCACCCAAAGAGGATGTTAGTTCGGATAATTTCATGTTAGGCATGTGTTACCTACAATGAAAGTCCAAATGACTACATATTAGCACCAAACGTCTTTCGATCTCCACTTGGGGGATGTGTGGCAATAGCAAATACAGACTCTAAACAAAATGCATTTGAATGCTTCCATTTATTTTTAGAGCCCAAGCCAGTTGAGGAAGAAGCACCTGCCAAGGAAGAAGAGAGTGTCAAACCTCCCTCGCGTCCTAGCTCCCCTTTGAGCCGTCGGTTGACTCAAATGCTTCGTTTCCCCAAAAAGGACAAGAAAGAGAAGAAAGACAGAGCCGTTGCACCTTTGAGTGAAGAATCTGCTGAAGCTGCAGTTGCACCAGAAGTTGCTGCCGAGACTACAGAAGCCGCTGCAGTCGAAGGACTTGCTATCGAGGCAGCTGTCGAGACTCCTATTGCTGATGCCACCAAGAGCGACAAAAAGGAAACTGAAGGTGAAGAAGCTGCTGCACCTTTGGCTTCCACCACTACAGCTCCTGTTCAGGCAGTGGCCTAAACATACCTTATTCTTTCCTGCTTAATACTATACTATATATTTTCTGTAATCGCCACCACTACCACTTACAAACCCAACATTCTTGCCCAAATATATTTACGTTGGAGTGTGAAATGGTTTTTATTATTTTTATTATCTTGTTGCCTATTACTGATCACAGCACCAACCCTTTCTTTTATATTCATTTTGTATTAAACAATATAATCTGCACTTAATAAATTTAATTTTTTTTTACTTATTTATTATTGTACTACTTTATCGATAGTACATAAAAGAACAAGACATTCTCTTGTTCAAAAAGACATATATACATCCATATTATCCATTGTCCAAATCATGAATCTAATGGGGTGATGTCGGACTCTCTTTTTTTTATATGGTAGCTTGACAGGCGACGATAGAATCATGCCACAAAACAAGAGTGCCTTTTTTTTTTGATTGCTGGCCACCTACCAAGACCTTTGGTAGCTTTCTCGAAATTAAATTAAAATACTGGGTTCTATTTCCTTGTACTCGAGTCCAGACATCCTTTAATGTGATGTTACCTATCCAAACAAATCAACTAAAAAGTGACTTGTTCTTCATAAAGAAAGAAAAAAGTGGATCTCCATGGTCATTTGTATCACCCGTGTCATACAATATTGAGTAACAATATTGCCCAGAACATGTGGGAGAACAATTACGCCAAAGATCATAAGGCATACACTACTTTTCCATTCTCACTTTAACGAATATTTCAAACTCCGGTGTTTTTTTTTTTTTTAAAAAAAATGATTCTGGTAAAGCAAATACTTTTACTAAAGATACTTTTATTTGCCCAACAAACTTTGCAAAGCTGTATAATTATCTCATGCATATAAAAAAGCAAGTATTATTGAGATTAAAGAGCCCAAGGATACTAGTATAAATGAAGCTCTTGCAAAGAAGAGATGTTCAGCTTACAGCACTTTTACAGAGGCCAATTGCAATATTTTATTTTTATCCATAAAAGACTGACAAAACCAGCTGAAAGTTGCCAATGTTAATCCTGAAACTGCGAAAAGATGAAAGAGAGCGTTCGACAATGGCCCAGAGCAAAAGATCCGCCTCAAAAACACGAATCATACATCAAATCGAGCTCCAAGTTAATTAAATGAGCATAATAAAGCACATCTGATAGACCTTTTTTTTTAACAAGAATCCCTCGGATGTAATGCAAGATGTAGATGACAGCCTGACAAAGAGTTTCAAAGGTTTGAAAATCAAGAAAACTAGGGTTGCTGAATTAAGGAAAGATGATTGAAATCTCAGTAGAATTGGCATCCACCATCCAAAGTCTAGAAACAACCCAAAGACTCTTGAAGCTCGTGAAAAATGGATTGAATAATGGTTACAAAAAAAAAAGACTTGTATTTCATCCAAAACCGTGGTTTTCTTGATGATAGTATCTCGAGACACATCAGCTATTATACCAAAAAGAACTACAGCTGGTCATTATGTTTGGTCCATCGGCGACACACTCGATATTATCGATTAATTTCCCAACACAAAATAATTTCACATTGTTATGGATAATGCTTCAATTCACTCTCTTGAAGTTATTGATCCTATACTGTTATAAATGGGAGTATGCCATTATACATTTTACCTTGTTCACCTAAACTCAATCATATTGAAATGTCTTGGAGAGTATTAAATGATCAAGTCAGACGAGGTCAATTGACTGATGTAGAAGTTTTTTTTTAAGAGTGATTAAAAGTGGCAAAAATGTTCCACTTAAACATTCAAGATTCTATTCAGTACTCGACCAACGTATTCCCTGGATACTTGAATAAATAGCCTCTGCAAGCCTTAATATTTGAACAGACAGTGATTTAAAAAATGGGCAATTTATTTTCATACAACTGTACAAACCCATTCAAAAATTGGTCGCTTGTGTGACCAAATGTTTAAAGCTAATCAACCACTTTATTTTCAAATAAGTTGACAACTTTCTGGCCAAATATTAAAACTTATATTGATAATTTATTTAAGCATCTAGGAGAACAGTTGGTAAAAGGCTAATCAAAGTTTTGCAAACATTCGTATACAGTTAAAACTTGATATATTTTATTGTACAATTTTTTTAACTATAAAGGTTAAACTATGGCTAATTGAATGCAGGTATGTATAGTTGTTGAGATTGCGGATTTAGTGAATGGTAGGTTTACCCTTGAGCAGAATGCTTTTATCTCAAAGAACCTGTTGTATGGACGGTTGATGAATTCAAATATAAATAATACCAATAGGCTCAAGAAAGAGAATGAAGGAATTACAATACGAGAGTTCCAAGCAGCCAGCAAACAAAAATAAGATACATAGAGTACATGTATTGCCAAACCTTTAGAATTATTTAGCTTGGCAGACCAAGAAAAATTGGTCAAGGCAGAATTTTAGTACATGTTGAATGTGGCATTAAAGAGCTTATTAACGCAAGTGGATGAAACTAAAAACGATTCAAGAAATTTTTAAAAAAAAAAAAGATTCAAATGGTCAAAGAAAAAGTATCGGCTACATCATCATCACATTTATCTGCTTCTGCTGCTGAGCCATTAAATAATCCAGACCCCGGATTTAATTGTGAGAAAGATATGGTATCAAAGCCAAAGCTAAAACCCCAGAGGCTGCTCGTATAAAACAAATACCAGAAAACCATGAACAACTAATCAAAAATTGATAAAATCATTGAAAAAAAAGAATTCAAATTATAAAGTGACCCTATTGACAACAGCTTAAAGGAAATCAAACGGACCATCAATACCATTCATATAAAAGCAAGTATGATTGACCTAAATATTAGAAAACAAGATCAATATCAAAGAATGATTAAAGAAAAGGCTAGATTTGAACATAGAGAAAATGTCAACTAGGATTAAAAGGAACTAGCCTCTCAATTGACTCGAGATTCTGTCTTGACAAAAAGCCTGATGCTGATGCTGATTTTGAATCAAGAATTTCCTGACATTAATACTTTGACTAATCTTTCATAAGCAAATAGAATCAAAATATATACTGGGGATAATGGATCTCATTTGCCATGTTGATGATATATATATATATATATGCGCATTTCAAGACAAAGTTTTTCAATTGTAAAGGATGTAAATGCAAGATTTAGAAATAGCATTGCTAAAGGACTTTTATGTTATCCAAACTTATTTAATACACCTACTTCAACTACTCTATAGATATTATTTAGATATTATTTACTATCATGACCCAAGAAGAAAGCTTACATCCTTGTTTCCGACTTCGAACAAGGTTGATCTTTGACACTTTTTTACTAGCATTTAGTAGAGAGCTATGTATTCAGACGTTATAATACACGACAAAAAAAGGACACATGTAGATTTGTAATGTTGTCCGGGTCGGATCAACAGACAGCTCGGTCTGGTATGAAGAGGTTGCATTTGGAGTGTAAATTGGGTATAGGCAGTAGTTAGTAGGACTATTGAGGCCCTGACCTTATTAACCTAACACAAGCAAAATGAATAAAGCAACTCTCTCCCCTCAATAAGTCTGTATTTGTCGCAGAAGACATAGATCGCTCTGGTCATCTAGTATTGTCTGTGTCGTTTAGAGAACCTCTTTGTTTACTATCTTCTCCTCTTTCTCAACAACTATCGCCCTTTGGCCTCATCCCCATTCCCCTCTCAAATCCGTGCGTGTAACTTCTCTTTTACCTCGAAGAACCCCTCGTTCACCTCGCACCGTATCCAAAGATCCGCCTATCATCCCAAAATTACAGATTCAATAATTCGGCAAAATATGCATTTTATCGTTAAAATTGTTACCTAAACAGCGCGGTTTCACAACGGTTTAAAAACCTGTTAAGCTTTGGATTTTTTTTAAAAAATTGCTGCTTATTAATGATTAAGCAAATTGTACAAATATTATTCTAATGTGAACAGAAATAGCATCATCAATTATGCCAAGCAACTTGACTTTCTATCCTGTGCTGTAGCACATAAGCCTCGATTCACAAAAAAAACACAAGCAAGCCAGACTTCACTGGGCCAAGGGAAAAGTGAATTGGTCTAAAGACCAATAGAGAAATGTTTTTTGGTATGATGAATCGCGTTTTTTACTTGAACAGAAACGATACTGCCACACGCGCGTTCAAAAAAAAGTTGGAGAAAGGTACAAAGGAAGAAATAGAATATTCATAGTGAAATGGGGCGATGGTAAACTTAAGGTTTGGGACTGATTTTGTGGAAGAAGATCTGGCCCGTTCAAGATCATGGACACTGCCAAGGTTAACCAAGATGTTTATGGCAATATACTGGCAGAATCTTTTTATCCATGGATTACAAGCGTTGCCGAGGACGAGGAGAAAACTTCTGTCATTTAGGAGGGTGGTGTCACTTGCCGTATGGGTAAATATGATCAATGATGGAAGAAGACCCATCAGATCACGGGATTTGAGTATTAGTCAGCTAAAAGCCCTGACCTGAACGTAACAGAGCACATCTGAAATACTCTAGAGTTTCCAGTTGAGAAAAAAAGGGCCACTATTAATAAGTTGATTGTTTTTAAGGTGACTCTATACGAAGAATGGACGAGGTTAAGCCTCGAGTATGCAAGACGTTTGGCTGACAGTATACAGAGATTTCAATCTTTGGTTGATGTCCGTGGTGGTACTATCGAGTACTGGAATCGATTTTTTTAAAAATATTACTAGTATATACATTAAACTATGCTTTTACAGAGTTTGCAAGTTTTTACAATCTGTAAGAGTATTACGCTCACTTATTCGATCTATTAAAGTTAAATGCTGGTATCCGACATTTAAAATCGCTATTAAGAATTGGATTTCTTGTCTGATAAAATGTTAAGGTTTCAGACGGAATTACGATAAAATAATCGATGCCTCTGCTATTTTGGCAGCAAGGTCAAATAAATCATGGTATACTATTACTATTCATTTTTGATCAATTGGATAATATAACCCATTATATTCTGTAATATATTTAAAAAAAGGGTTAAAATAGACAAATAAAAGTGGGATTCTTTGTCTGATAAAATATTAAGGTTTCAGACGGGATCACGATGAAATAATTAATATATCTGCTACTTTGGCTGCAATGTCAAATAAATCATAGTGTACTATTACTATTCGTTTTTGAATATTTGGTCAGTATATCTAATGACATCCAAATATTTAAGAGCAAATAGTAATAGTACACTATGATTTATTTGACATTGCAGCCAAAGTAGCAGATATATTAATTATTTCATCGTGATCCCGTCTGAAACCTTAATATTTTATCAGACAAAGAATCCCACTTTTATTTGTCTATTTTAACCCTTTTTTTAAATATATTACAGAATATAATGGGTTATATTATCCAATTGATCAAAAATGAATAGTAATAGTATACCATGATTTATTTGACCTTGCTGCCAAAATAGCAGAGGCATCGATTATTTTATCGTAATTCCGTCTGAAACCTTAATATTTTATCAGACAAAAAATCCCATTTTTTAACAGCTATGTTAAACGTCCGATGCCTTCATTCATTCACTTTAATAGGTCGAATAAGTGAGCGTAATACTCTTTCATGCAAAGTCGTTGTACCTTGACCTTGATTAATTCAATGTACTCTTCTTACTAGAAAATTTTGAATAAAATTATATTTATTCTCTCTTTTCTCCATGTTTAACTATTTTTACATTCCATAAAAATCATCGTGGTCATTAAAACAAGACCAACCTTAACAATTAGCTGGAAACCGAGATTACTTGTGATTATTGAAAATAGGCCATGTATCTTTGAATTGTCAATTTTCGCCAATTGTACTGGATCCAGGTGGTTGTGACTGTATATCGTATACACAAGAAGCGGAGAGTGAAGATGGTTATTCGAATAGATGAGAGAAGAAAAGAAAATAGAGAGCCTTATTGGAGACATCTACGTAGACAGGAGTAAGAGGAAGACTGTCAAAGACGTAAATAATGTTTGAGAAGGTTGAGGGTATACAGGGCCTGAAGGAGCGTAGTTGGAGTATCCATCCTGGAGATACTAGACTCCAAGTATTGCTTCCTCAGACTTGGCCGAACTATCTGTTGTTCTAATCCGGACAACATCGCATAAGTTTTATTTTGATCGGCAATTTATTTAGACCCTGCCACATAAATATGTTCCAAATAACTTTCTAAAAAAAGATTTCGGCATGTTTCCATGTTTGATAATGGTTACATTTCCCTGGTCAGATAACATCATATTTACCATATTCTTTCATAAGCCTTGGCGACTTGCTCACATTATCTTTTATACAACCTTTGGTGTCTTAATTAGCGATCATTAATCAGTATTATTGTATGTTCTGTAGCAAACTACCCTATTCCGTTCAAACGGTATGAAAATTTACCCGGTTACATTTTGCGCTGTATTACACCCCTTCTTTATCTCTCTATTTCTTTCTTTTTTTAATCCCTCTCTTTCTTTCTCTATCCCTCTACCTTTTCTTTCTACATTGCTTCGTACGCGCCTTGAGTTTCATGGCAGCACAACGCAAGAATCCCGGAAGTTCTGGGGCGACACTGTACGCGTCAGACGTAGCAGAATCTCTGACATCCCGCCCAGGTGCCCTAAGCTCATGGTTCAGAATCATTACATATTGTATAGTTGCCATTGCAATCGCAAAACACCTTCATTACAGACTTCCTGAACCAAAGACTCATCGAGGTGTTAATCCCGAAACTGGCCTGAATGAATTTTCGGAATACAATGCTGTAGAAACAATGGCTTATCTTAGTGAAACAATTGGCTATCGTAAGAAAGTGGCGTATGAGCTTAATCGGATACTAAGCCGTGGATATTGTTTTGTGGCTAGGTATCGTTGGCACCACTGAGGAAAAGCAGACCTTTGAATACTTGGAAGGAATAATCGATTCGTATAAACAAAAGGCTCAGAGCATTCCAGGTGCACCGAAATTTGAAGTATGGGTACAGCAGGAAACTGGCAGTCATCGTTTTGATATCTTGGATAAGAGTAAGTTTCGTTTTTCGCTAATGGGCTTATAATAATATATTTAATTGGGTGCCATTGTTCAAATAGTGGTATTGAAGCAATATGTAAATGTGACAAATATCATCGTACGCCTGTCATGTCCTGAAAGCGCCTCACTTGGCTACAATGATAGGAGCTGTGAGGATAATGCAATCCTGATGAACTCCCACTTTGATACCACTCTTGGATCGCGCGGTGCAAGCGACGATGGCTCTGGTACTGCTGTCATGCTCGAGATCATCCGTGTTCTCAGCCAACGCGACTGGACTCATTACAAGAACGCTATTGTATTCTGTAAGCAAGGGTTGACTCAAATTGTTATGTTTTATTTATTCTATTGCCATGGGGTTAGTGTTCAATGGTGCTGAAGAAACTTTGCAAGATGCTTCTCATATGTTTATCACAAAACATCCTCTCAAGGATACGTAAGTTCTCATTACACCTAAATATATCAGTCCGGAATTGCTTACAGACAAAATAGCGTCCGTGCTGTTGTAAATATCGATTCTTGTGGCACAACTGGCGCGGAGATCTTATTCCAAGCTAATTCAAGAGAGATGATTGAGGCATACAAGCAGGCGCCTTATCCTCACGGAACTGTCATGGTAACAATTATTTTTTTCATTATTTAGACCCATGTAACTAACATTTCCAACCCACAAGGCCAATGATGTATTTCGGACTGGGCTTATTCTCTCAGATACCGACTTTAGACAGTTTGTACAGTATGGAAACCTTACTGGCATTGACCTGGCTCTCTACAAGAACTCTTACATATATCACACTCACCTGGATGTCGTCGAGAATCTTGAACCTGGGTCTATGCAGCATCTTGGTGAAAATACTCTGGCCATTATTGATTACCTTGCATTGAATACTACTATGAATAACATTGAACAGGCCAGCGACATTGTTTTCTTTGATATCTATGGTAATTGATTGTTTGATCCTCTGTGTTTATTTCCGTTTATTAACCGTGTTCCCTAGGTGTATTCTTTGTATCTTACTCCTGGAAGACTGCCTATATTATCCAGACTTCAACTGTGATTGTCAG
This sequence comes from Phycomyces nitens, assembly GCA_022702545.1. Taxonomy (NCBI): domain Eukaryota; kingdom Fungi; phylum Mucoromycota; class Mucoromycetes; order Mucorales; family Phycomycetaceae; genus Phycomyces; species Phycomyces nitens. Next base: position 3,850,266 of record JAHRBC010000001.1, read on the forward strand.
TCTTGTTTTCTTTGGCTACATCATCAAAAAGACCTCCCAGTCATCGCCTTACAGAACAATACCAAACATTCTCATTTCATATGCCAAGTCCATAATATTCGTCTTGCTCAGTCTATTGGCCTCTTTGTTTATGCCAGTCATTATTGCCCTGCTCATTACCTCGGATCTGATGGGTCGAAACATGTGCTGGTTCTCAAGAGAATGGTATCCCTATGTGGTATTTGGCCCAATCTCTTATATTGGCGCCTATGGTGTCCAATACATCTCTTATTATCTACCTGGTCCTCAGCATGTGGATATGGAATATGGCACACTCGTTTCTATTCTGGCATTCTTTGCCATAATCACTGGCCTCACCACCCAGACAAGTATAGCCAGTTCTTATCTATTGTGGATCTATAGCTTTATTCTCCTCGCCACCTGCGTTATCAATGACCTTTACCTTATGTCTGGCCAAAAAAGAAACAAGATCCGCCAGCCAAAGGTCCACAAACTCACATACCTCTTGTCAGTTTTCCCCATCGCGCTCTTATACAACGGCTACTCATATTCTCTTATTGACATCTTTGTCCCCCTTACTGGACGCATGGGTGTTGACGCCCCTGTTGATTTGATTGTGTCAATCATCTTTGGAATGATCACGTTCATGACTACCCTTCCCACAATCGCCCATGTCCATCGTTTCGGCAAAAAATTCCTTGGGAAAATTATTGTGTTTCTTGTTATTGCACAAGCCTTTGTGCTCGTGGGTGTAATGGTTACTGGTGGAAAGGCCGGTGGACTGGCATTCCCTTATGATGAACTTCATCCCAAGAGAATGTAAGTTTTATTTTTTAAAGATTCAATGAATCCTCTTGTGAGCTAATACCAAACAACCTTTATTTATTTTTTTAGCTACATCCAGCATTTGAAGAACCTCACTTCTGGAGAGATGTCGATTGGTCTTGCCGAGGCAGATCATGGGCCTTATATTCAGACTATTGTGGATACAATCGAGAACAAGCTTGGAGCTACTCCTATACGTCACACCCATCTTGAAGGCGAAAATGACTGGGATGTTGTGTATCCCTTTAGTGCATTTTTGGGAGGATACAGCTTTGATTCTTCTGATTTTATCCGTTCAAAGATTGCGGATAAGGAATTATCCAATACCGCAAACCTTGTCGGTCTTGTTGATGGCCCCTTTCCTTCGCTCTCGGTCCACAATGACACTTATGATTCTCAGACCGGAATACGTACCTTTACTGTGGTCTCTTTGTCGCCTGGATATATCTGGAACGTGATTAGTTTTGATGGAGTTGTAGTGTCTTGGAGTATCGAGGGCGAGGAGCCTCAGGAAGACTCTGCTCACTATATCGTCCGTCAAATCACAGGACATGGAAATGATGGCTGGAAGTTCACACTTTCTGTAAAGGTACCTGAATCAAAAAGATATCTGGCTGAAGCAGGTGAATGGAAAATGAGATTCCAGTTCACTGGACTTGAGAATGAGAACTTTGCTGGACTGGGTGCAGAACGTCTGGTGGGTGGAGTGGGTGTGCTGACAGAGCTTCGCAAAACGATGCCAATTTGGACAACACCAACCTGGCTGAGCACAGTAGTTCAAGTCTGGGATTTGTAACTATCTATAGAAACACACACACAATCGAACGTACCTGGATGATCTATTTGATTTTGAATACATTTTGGCGTTACTAGACATTGGTTAAATAAAACATCAATATTTTATAGAGTTTTACGACACTGTTTACAAGCAGTTTGATAACTATTTATTATTTATTGGTTAAAATATCATATTGTGGAGCTTTTGTATAAACTACCTTTGGTGATACCACATAGACTGACCAGACCAAGCATAAGAGTTGAACTCTCATATCTGAATACTTCACTCACAGATAGAATTGAATTAAAGCTGGTTTTTTTTTGTGTGTGTTCTTTATTTGTTATTTGCTTTTATTGTCTTATGCACTTTTGTGAATGGGAATATTGAAGACTACAAAGGTCGGCTGCCAACACCGCCAGCACGGTCATAAACCAGCTGAGCTACTTTTGATGCAAGCTCATCAGTCTCAGCACGGGTGGATGCCTCAGCATATACGCGCACAGCATCCTCAGTTCCAGAAGCACTAATTGGGGTTGAAGCAGAATTGTTCGTTAAATGCACAATCTTTTTTTTAAAGAAAAAAAACAATTTCTTACCGAACAAAAGATCGGCCGTTGGGGTATTTGGCCACAAGTGCATCGATCTCTGCCTGAAGACCAGCAGGCTCAACAAGCTGACGTTCAGCATTTGTGGTCTTGAAGATGTGTCTATCTTCAACAACAACCTTGACAAGACGGTTTGGAAGGTCAGTGTAGGCCTGGTTCCATTCCTCACAAGTCCACTGGCGGTTGGTGAGGATAGTCTCGACCAAAAGCATATCTGAAATGGCATCACCAACGGTCTGGTTAATCAACTCTGTCAAGGCCTGCAGCTGATCAATAGCATGCTTCTGTGCAGGAGTTTTGCTAGATACAGAGTTATTATAGTCCATTTAACAAGATCTCAATGATTCTTACGCTTCAGTTGTCTTGATTGTGTTGAGGGCTTCGGGGCTAAAGAGAACAGTTCCATGGCCGTTTGCCTCAAAGTAGACACCAACATCGTACTTCTCAGCCTCGTGGTGAAGATGCTTCACACCAGTGGACACGCAAGAGACCGGGACATTCTAATCACCAAGATCAGTACAGGCAAACATTTGGACGTAAGCGCGTATATTTTACTTACCAATACTTTAGTGAGGTAGTTTGTGGAACTTCCGTTGGCATAGGCGGTCTGTACCACACCAACCTTGATGGAGCTAATGCCAGCATCATGTACAAGTTCCATGATAAACATGGCAGCAAGACCAGCAATCTTGTCACCGTCCAACAGCTTGAATGTGCCATCTAATGATTATAAATGTCAGGATCTGTGTGTTTAGTTTATTAAAGACTTACTAGAATCCACAAAGTAGTACACAATACGATCAGCGTCGCCGTCATACGAGCAGAATCTGCTTCCGGGGGCGATTTTTGATCCAGGAGGAGCTCTTTGTTGGGTCTTTACATAGTCAGCGCCACACTAGAGAGCATAAATGTTAATCAATAGTACCAGTTGGTTGCTTTCTGACTTACATCTTTGTTGAGCTTGCCCAGGGAGGTGACATCATCATTCATAATATTCACAGACAGGACATCCTCGGGAAGGTAACGGAGAAACTCACGGAGCTTGGGAGCTCCAACACCATTGGCGCAGTCAACAGTGAGAGGTGAAAGACGGGGCTTTCCTTTCTATTAAAGATGACCGTATAAGTTTTATGGTTCGCCCCCTAAAATCCTTGAATCACCCCTATCCCCCCCTTTTTTTATTGACATTTTCACTTTTGCAAAAAATAGACTTACGACTGAGGTCTTGAATGCCTCGGAGAGCTTCTTGTAGTATCCTTCTTCAGTAGGCTCACCATAAGAGTCACTGGTATTGGCTGTGTTGATGCAACGAACAAGGTAATGGAGCATAGGGGTGGTCTTTAAGCCAAAGTTTGTGGCCTTTGCACCCGAGGCTTTCAAACCGAGCTCCAGGCACTCGACAAGCTCTTTGCAGCTTGGTCTGTAGAGTACAAACGATTATTTTGATGTTCGAATGTTAAGTGAAATGACAGATGAGCAGATGGACCAATGACCAATATACCTTGTGTCATAGCCGTAAATAACAGCAGCAGGAGCTTCAATATTGATTTTGTTTGCAGTAACAATCTCTTCCACTACTTCAGCCAAAGCATCGCCACCCTTTGCATTAGCAAGGCTGGTGGCATAAACTTCCCAAGACTGCTCGAGCATTTCGCCTCGAGGATCAACCAGCTTGACACCATTGTCCTTCAAGACACTTGTCAGTATTGTTTTTTCTTGTATTGATCGATTGATTTATGATTGATTGATTGATTGATTGATTGATGGTCTTTTAATAAATTTATGCATACCTCTTCTGGATTGTGAGAAGCAGTAATCATGACACCAATAGTAGCACCACCGAGTTTCTTGGAGCGAAGAGTGGCCAAGATTCCAACCTTGTACATAACCGAGTCCAACAACTCAGCCCTGAAAAGTGACATGAGTCGCGTTGTTTTTGAGTTTTGCTTATATAGTTTTGCAGACATACTTTGTACGGAAACCGGCGGTTCCATAAGTGTAGGTGTAGGTATCGACCTTGTGAGAGATGATGTTAGCCTTGATGGAGTTGTAATCAAAAGAGGACATTGTGAGATTGCTGATGAATAACAAAAAGATAGGTTTGTCTGCTATTTTTGGCGACTTTTTAAAAGAATTCGCGGTTTGAATACTGACCAACATGTATCCTCAACAAGGAAAATAGGCATAAGGGGTAACTCGATTTAGTAGTGTCCCGGGTGTTTAATGTGTATGTAGAGCTGAGTTATGAAACGTGGAAAGAGCACAGAGAGCTGTGGTGCACTGAACCCAATGTCCAGAGTGCACTATTTAGGCCTCTTGCCAGAGAAATATAAATAAATAAATAATAAAAATAAATAAATCTGAGCTGACAAATCTATAAATAAATAAAAAGAACCTCTAAAAGCATTCCTTCTTGGATCCCGGGCGTCTTTTTCTTGATTAGTACTTATTATTGCTATTGGCCACCAAGAGCTTAAAAAAAAATTCAAGAGAATCCCAGCAGAATTCTACTGTCGCATGAACCATGGACTACAGAGAAATATATACTTGAAAGATACGGCGACAAGGCATCTTTCATTTACATCTAGTACCCATTTCGATATCACCAGTAGTGAGAATAGCTGCCAAAAAAGAGGAACTGTTTATGTTACAGCTTCAAATAATATTCCTTGAGACTATTGCTGTCTCCACTCCAACTTGTGTGCATTCAAAGTATTTCAAGCATTATTCTGCACTTGTACTCGATGATACCGATAGCGAATTGTGGTACATACGGTTCTGTGTCAACGCCTAAAGTTTAAATGATGATTTTTGTCAGCTATGAGCCATCTTCTTTGATGTCGAGATCTTTCTTCTTCTTCTCGCAACCCACATATGCATTGAGCAATATATGATGTTTATGAAACATTAATAGTGTTTGTACTAGGCTTATAGCTCGATCTCCTGTCAAGATTCGCAAAAAAAAAGATGTCGTGAACTGAACCTGTATTTGATCACATATAAAATGACTATCCTAATAATTCGTCCTTGAATCTTACCTACTTTACAATTTTCATGTCAAAAAATTTTTATCGTTTTAACAAAAGTCTTTTAATATCAAGCTGTGGGTGCTCCGTGTTCGCCATGCATTAAATTATAGTTAATTTGTTTACTAGGCCTCTTAAATTCCATTTTGAAAAGCCCTCCTTGGGTGGCATCGTTACATATTGTCGTCTTCTCTTGAAAGGATTGTGGAAAAAGAACTCTTCTCTCAGCTTTAATCTTTTTGGAAAGTGTCAGTACTCAAGTGAAATTATCAACATACGTGTATTTAAAGCTGAATTAGCCAGATATTCTACAGAAAATACTAAACTGTAATATCCACTGTCTAATGCTGCGTCTATTGTCCGATACAATAGGAAAGATGTATCCATATTCAATTATAGCTTTTTCCACTGATGTTCTTATTAACCGTTTTGTTGGTGCTTTCTGCTTCAATGCTTCCTAGCGCGCTTTGGTATCTATTGACAAAATTCATGACACTAGAGTATATAGGTTATTGATTATGAGAACTACATGATTTTTTTCCGAGTATTTCATCACAACCAACCACCAATGCTAGCTTAGCCAGTTGGAGAACGCAAAACCCTTTAGTTGAGTTATTACTCTTGAACTTGTGTGTTCAAGAATAAATTACCACGGTTTGTGGAGATAAAGTACTAGCCATGGCATGATACGAGAGAAACACAGTTGAGTCAGCAGCTGCTGGCTCTATATTGTAACTCCAAGAAGTCGGTAGTTTTGGATTTTCTCATGCCGCAAAACCATTAGTTGCCGCCTTTTGAAATATCCTTTCATATGCGCGATTTTCTGTTTGATTTGGTTAATCTATCTGAATGGCATGTATAACTGGTAGATACTTTTAATCGCCTGTACAATAATTCTAATTCCAGATCAAGATGCTAGAGCTCATGAGACCGCTCCTCATAATTTCTTTATATACTCCAGATAAGTTTTGTAGCCTGAAAACACTTGGATCTTGCAATTCTCGAATATTTTTCAGCGATCTAAAGGGCACGACCTTTCTGTTTTACCGGACTTTTTGAAAGTGACTTGTGGTCCGGGATCTAGTGCCTGATCCCAGTTTACGGAATATTTTTTTTTTGTATGAAACAAGATTTATTGAATTGCCCAAAAAAACAGGTCTTACTTCCTATGGAGGAGAGGTAGGTGCCTGGGGAGAGATTGATGCACACATAAATGTGTGGGAAACTAGTGGAGGTATATACGGTAAGAAATTTACATAAGGGTTATATGAGGAAAAAGTTAGGAGACATAAGAAGAAAGCATATCATAGGCATAAAGTCGAGATGGTGGAGAGGACTAGTCAAGAAGGTGGGACGAAGAAAACAAGGAATAGAGGGTCTTGTCCACCGAGTCACTCACGTGGACAGGACCAGTTTACGGAATAAAATGTTGTGTCCTAAAAAAAGATGGGGAATTCTTGATACACTCCCTCAATACACTCCAAGTGGTATACACTCCCTCCTACACTCCCACCAAAAGAAAATCAAAAAAGTGTGACGTAGACTCTTTTGTAAAGAGTGAATTTCAGTGTTCATATTTTCAAACATTCTTTGAACTTTACCTTGTCAAAATGTTTTCTCAATCTAATCGAACTCGCGATAACATGAACACCGAATTCAAGAAAAGCTTTGCCATTGGCAGACAATTTCAATCGAAAGAAGAGTTAACCGAAACTGTTAAAAGCTTTGGAAAGAAATACAACGTCGTCTTTTCTATTAAAAGCTCGAATCTTAAGCAAGGCAAATTTGCTTACATTTGCAAGCATGGAGGATTGAAGCGTGAATTGGAAAAGAATTCTGCCAAAATTAAGAATCAAGAAGCAATCGAAGGCGCCGAGACCATGAAGAAAGAAGTGAAACGGAGCACCCAAAAGTTTGATTGCCCTGCTTCTTTCAACTTGTTTGATTTCGCTATAACTAGAAGCAACATGGAGCATAATCATCCCATCTCACAGGATAACACTACTTATGTAGTCAATCGTAAGCAGTCACCTAAAATCATGGAACGAATCTACATTTTGCTGGCTAGTGGGCATAAAGACCCAGTTACAAGTGTTATGGACATAAGTGCACATATCAACACTTGGCAACTATTTCTAAATTATTTTTACCTAGACTTTGAAAGCTTTGAATGTAACGAATATCATCAAAAAGGACATTCATAACATCCAAACTCTTTTTTTGAAGAATGAGAATGGAAAAGAAATATTTCTCCTTATATCCCATCTTGAAAGCATTGGATATACTGTTCGCATTCAAGTAGAGACGAAAGGGGACATGCAAGAAGTTAAAAAAAAATTCTTTATTCACCATGCAGCGATTCAAGAGGCAAGAATTTGGCCCGAGGCAGTTACGATTGATGCGACCTACAAGACTAATTCCCACAAGCTGTCTCTTGTAAATGTTGTTGGCACAAGCAATGCATCCTCTGATAAAGGAAGCAATAAGCTGCAAATTTTTGCAATTGCAGCAGCCTTTGTTAATTCGGAAACCGAGGCTACATACACCTGGATCCTAGAGGAATTGCGAGAGGACATTTGGCCTACAAATGAACACCCTTTGCCATCAGTATTTGTAACTGAAAACGAGCAAGCTTTGCGCAATGCAATTGGTGCCATTTTCCCCGAAAGCCAGAACTTGCTCTGTTCCTGGCATTTGTGGAATACCATGGCAACGAAACTCCCAATTGGAACAATAGATTCAGCCGAGTATAATCTTCGTCGTGCTCAAGCTGAATTGGAGTTCAAGGCGATCATGTCTAGCTTTGACGAAGCAAGTTATAAGGAGGCGCTTGGCAGCTTTGAACAGCTGATCACAACCCATGGCTACTTCAAGAACAATGGAAGTTTTGCATTGCGTTACTTGAAGGATGTGTAAGCTATAGTGCTTTTGTTAAAGTCTTTTACTAATTATAATCTTGTATTAGTTTGCTCCAGGATGATGAAGTCAAACACTGGGTGGGTATGTATGCCAACGATCACCCTCACATGGGAAACCGAACTTCTGGAAGAGCAGAGAGTTTCCATTCAGGTTTGAAAAGAGCTTTGGGTAGCCAGTCTGCATCCAAGCTCACGCTTACTGTTAAGCGAATGAATTTGTACTATGAGCAAAAGGTAAATGGTTAATCCCAGACAACCCATCATCCATATTTTAACTTTTTTAAAGAGAGAAAATCGCTACAGAAAGCTAAATGTTGAGAGGATCAGCATCGACTCAGTTCTGTTTGACAGAGAGAAAGATTTTAGATTTAAAAATCTTGCTTTTAAAGTTGTCAGATTTGCAATGGACAAGATCAGGACTAACACAATCACTAGCCTGCGATCTGATTTTGCTTCAAGAGGTGCCAATTGCAAGTGCTGGGATCGCATCAGATACAAGCTGCCATGCCCTTGCATCATTGCTGCTAGTCCTGAGATTTTACCTCTTGACATTGCTGATATGCGCTGGCGGTTTGAACATGACCAAAGTTTGTATCTTGAAAGCAACTATGTTAAGCATACCCTTTATATGTTCTGACTGATATTTCTTTACATAGACTTTGAAGAAACAAAAGAGAATGTCCCTCTCAGCTGTGTTGTTGAGCGTGATCTAGAGAGCAAAGAAAACTTAGGTAAGTGCTGAGAATCTATAGAGGGTTCTAGGGGTACATTTATACAGGTAAGTATAATATCAGAGTACCGTTAAAAGAAAGTAAAACTCCAATTTATGATAAAGAGGGACCTTGTTTTTTCTTGGAAATAAAACCCAAATAAAATGTGACTACCACAACTTTTATAAAACCTGGCTATTATATATGCTTTATGAAAGGCTTAATTTTAATGACCTATAAATCATATTACATACTTTTATTTGCGCTTCTAAATGCCTCCCAAATGCCCATAAAAAAACTCTTTAAATTAATTGCTTCATGTGTTTATTTTATTTTTATATAAATAATAGAATCTGCAAATAATCCTACTGCTAACTCTGTTTTGGTTTCTGAGCCAACTTTCTCTGTTCAGAACGACGATAATGACTATTCTTATAGTAAGAAAAGATATTTTTTTAATTAGATAAATGCTAAACCCACTATGATTGTCTGTTTATGTTTATTCACTACGGGAAAAAAGGGCCCGGTTCTGGGCCTGGTTTACTGTAAACCAGGCCCATTATACAAATTACATTTATGGACTATTAAATATCTCCGCTTTATTAGAGATGTACAGTGATTTTTTAATACACTGATAACACATCCTGGATTTTATACAACATTCTCTATTGGTTCTAATTTATGTAATCCTTGGCTATTTAACATTTTTAATTGGACATTGTGAGTTTAACTTGGCTATGATATTATACTTAATTGGCTATTATTACAATAAAATTCGTTCAATTGGTTCTTCATTTTATATATTTTAGGTTAATAATATATTTATTACAATAATGATACAGATTTAATTGGTTCTTAATTATATTTATTTTAAACAATATATTTATTAAACAATAATATTTGTAGCAAAATTAATCAAAACACGATATGTCAATTTTACTTCTAATTTATTTCCAAAGTAAAAGAGAAACTAAATTTCTGTATATTCTAGAATTTGTGTTTAAGTATCTGACTGAGTGTTAATATGATAATGATTGGTAGCTTAGTTTAAATCTACTTGAGTAGATTTCACTATGTAGCTTTTGTTATCTCATAATAAATTATTATACTATGGTGGTTTTACCACACTCCCCCCAGCCAGGTTCAACTATTGTTGAAACGACTTGTTGTTAGAAAATATCAAAAAAAAATTAAGCCTTGCATGGACGTCCTCTTTTTTGAGTAGGCTGATCCTGAGTAACAGTAGTGACTGTTGTTGCTCTTGATCATTTTGTTCCCAGTTCAAGCGCATTGGAATTTGTAGTCAGTACTTGTTTATCAACTTTCCTTGGTCGACCTCTCTTACAAATAGGTTGGATGACATTCGGAGTATTGGTGAGCAATGCTTTGGTTTTTTGCTCCTCTACTTGTTTCCAATATTTTCAAATAGGTTCGGGTGATCTAAACTCTCCCGCATGGATCCATGAATTTTCACGCTCCCCTAAACCTTTCCATTTTACCAAGAATAGATGCGAATGTCCTGATCCTTTGTGATCACGGATTTCATCCACTTCTACATATTCATCTTCAATGGCGGTTTCGTTGATATTCACAACCTTTAGTTCTGAAGGAGTGTAGTCCCTATGCAAGAGTTCATTAGTTTCGTCTCGTAATACATAGTTGTTGCTTTCAGTTTTGTGCACCACTACGAATGGTCCTTCAAACAGTGGTGATAATTTTGTGTCCCTAGATGGCAGTCGTACCATAACTGTTTGTCCCAGTGGTATATTGATCAGATAATGTTTCTTGTTAAACTTTTTATCATATTCTTTGATCAATTGCATTGTACGTTTCTTTATCGCAGGGAATACCACTGTTGACATTTTCTCGGCCCGCTGTAGTAATTCTTCTTCAGTTATACATCTCTTGGTTGTAGACAATTCTGCATTGTCGTTAGAGTAATCTCCTACTTTGTTAACTTTTTGAGTGAATATCAGCGAAAATGGGCTTGATTCAGATCTTGTACGGATCTTTAAATTGCAGCATAGTTGAGCTGTAGGCAATATTTCATCCCAGTTTCTGAAGTCTTGTCCGCATAATTTACGCAGGGTGTTTGTTATCATCTTGACGCTGGTTTTGGCAATCCCATTTCCTTGTGGGTAGTAAGCCGTTGAGAACTTATGCTTTATGCCTAGGATTTGTGTAATGGATTGCATCAAGCTGTTTCTGAATTCTCGTCCATTATCGGATTGGATAAACTGTCCCACAATCGCAATACCATAATCTCCAAACACCCCAGTCAATGCCTTGGCAACAGTGTCACTTTGTTTGTTTGGTAATGGTCTTGCAATTATGTATCTGGTTGCTATGTCTACCACCACCAATATGTACATGTTTTGGTTCTCGGTGACAGCAAATGGTCCTGCCAGATCCATCACAATATGATCAAATACATCCCAAGCAACTATGCTTTTCTTAGGATTATATCCACGTTTCACAATGGTATGTTGAGCACAGGGTATACAGCTTGATATTACTTCCTTGCATTCTTTATACATTGATGACCAATACACACCATCACTTAGTAATGATTGCACTACTCCTTCTATGCCAAAGTGCCCCATTTTATGAGCTTCTTCCGTCAGAGCTTTTCTGTCTGCTAGTGGTGGAATCAAGTAGTCCAGGGTTGCTTCTTTGAATTGTTCATTGTTGAGGTTTACAGCTAGGATATATAGGTCTTTGTCTTTACTATGCACTATTTGTCTTTTGGTAAAGTGTTCTCCTCTTTTCTTAACTGCAGAGGTTGTGTTGTCATCGTGTTCAATGTTCTGTCTTTTAATCATGATGTACTTTAGCATCTTACGAATTACTTGATCCTCCTCTTGTTTCTGTTGAATGTCTTCTTCAACAGGAGGGTAAAGTTGACTCAGCGCATCTGGTAGGGTATTGTCTACTCCTTTGACATAACTAATTTTGAGTCGCCCATATTCATTGAGAGTATCAACATAATTTTGTAAGTTGCTGGACAGGTAGCTGCTAGAATATAAATAGATCAGGGCTGAATGATCCGTGCAAATTTCTAAATTTGGATTTCCCAAGAGTAGAGGACGGAATCTTTCTAATCCAAATATAATAGCGTAGATTTCACGGCAGTTAGTTGACCACAACCGTTGGTGTTTGTTTAGAGACTTGGATATGAACGCAATATGCTTGTTACATCCATCCTCTGCTTTCTGGTACAGAATGGCAGATATTCCATATGATGATGCATCTGTTTGCATGAAGAACTTTTTGCTCATATCTGGGGCGTGTAAGATTGCACTTGACAATAGTACTTTCTTTATAGCCTCTAGACATTCTGTATATTTATCATTCCATTTGGCCTTTACGTTGGGTTCATAGCACAGTTGATCTAATGGTGCAGTTAACTTGGCACTCATTGGAATATAGTCTCACATAAAGGTGATGGTTCCCATCAGTTTCCTTACTTGTTCTGCAGACTGACAGATTGGCCATTCCTGAATATTGGAAAGTTTTCGGAAATCAATCTTTGTAATACCAGGGCCTACTATGAATCCCAAGGTGAAAATTGCTGTTTGGAAAAATTTGCACTTTTGTATATTGAGTTCCAAATTAGCAGCAGTGAGTTTGTTGATTACTGTTTGTACGAGTTTGACATGTTGATCAGGAGTACTGAATAGAATACAGTCATTGACATAAGATTCTACACCTTCCATATCTCTCAAAATAATTTTAATAACTCAGCAGAACAAACTTGTAATTGTTTTCAATCCAAAGCAACATGCTTGCCACTTATAAGTTTTGTTTTCAAAAGTAAATGAGAGTACTTCTTGATCAGACTCTTTAACTTTAAATGAGTGATACACATTTTTCAAGTCCAACTTTGAGAAAACCATTCCTGGTTTTGCTACCTTTTGAAAGATGTCTTGAATACAGTTCACCACATAGTCTTCTTTATATGAGTCCGAAATATTGACATTAATCCGGCGTAAGTCTTGTACTATACGAAGCTTTGTCAAAGCTCCATCATCTCCTTTCTTGGGGATTACCAACAAAGGAGAATTATACCTAGCACTAGGCTCCGCTAGAACAACTAATCCACTCTGTAACCACTCATTAAGCTGCTTCTGTATTTCAGGCATGCATTTATAGGGCAACAGGTATTGTCTAATATAACAATTAGTCCCATCTTGTTTCATAGGAATACATACTTCAGAGGCAGGTACATTACAGAATGTGCCTGGTTTAATGGCTTCATTCTTTTGAATAGCATCAGAGATATCATTATGGAATTGTTGTCTTTCTATTTCATTGCCATAATCACTGTTTTCAGGATTATAGTAATTGTGTGTATCAAAGTTGAGATCTTGGGGCTCCGTCAAGTTCTCTTCAAACTCTATGAGATAGCGATAAGCAATACCCGTCAATCTAATATCTAGCTTGTCAAATATATCTGTTCCTAGTAATATATCAGCTTCTGCAGTGTGATATTTGGTAGTAGAAAAGGGATGGTGGATACTTTGAGACTCTTTATTGTGATTGAGAAAAAGTTAAAGTTATATCCAGTTATTGATTCAAGAAGTGTGTTAACTTAGTATTTATAATTATTGTTATAATTCTTATCAGCTTGGATATTCATTATCATAATAGCTGTGTTATCAGTTAATAGGTATTTTGGGACTTTGTCCCACAATAGATTGGGTATGGTATTTTCATATTTGGATAAGGATTTCTGGATGGTATAGTTTGTCTTGATTTTAGATAATCCAGCTATCTGGGTTTATATATCACTTTTCTCTGATATACCATTATGCCAAATACAACATGCAGCTATATGATCAGGGAAGTCAACAACTTCAAATTGATGAGAGCAGCGAAAAGGAGCATCACCATACACCACAGACAGTGGTTCTGTATGACCTACTCGCTTAGGATAGCTATTACTCTTGTGTGCAAAGTTTTTTATCACCCCCTGTACTTGGAAAAAAATTTTGTTTGCAAAATGTTTATTGATTATGAAGCAATTTATGCAGCTGGTATCTGCACCAGAATCACACATTGCCATAAGCTTGATGTGTTCTATGACAATGGGTGTCAGTATCTTTTTACTAGGAGAGTATAATTCCTCTTTGGTTTCAATCAACTTACAATCATCATTGTCATATGGGTCAGGGTTGGACTCCATGTTCATGGCATCGTTAATCTGCCTCTGGCTTGGTTCTTCAAAGCCACTATTGTTGCTGCCACTGTTGTTGTTGTTGATGTTGTTGTTGCGGTTTGGTCTTGGAGCTCATTTGCTCTTGAACAGGCCTTTGCCTGTGGAAGCCATGTTCACTGCAATGTTCTTGTGGTGAACCTTGTTCTCGGGCCTCTTCTCAGGGTTTGCCAGATAATATTACTTGCAAACATGTCCTCAAAAGAACGGGTTGCTGCAGTATTGGCACACTCTGTCTCTTGGAGCTGTTGCTTCCAAGTGCCGGGGGCCATTGTTGGTGGCCCTGAATGGCAGGTTCTTGGCACCCAAGTTGCCTGGTCTGTTCAAGGCAACTCTGCCTTGGTCTGCCTTTGCCTTCTTGCTCTGTTGAGCCTGCAGGCAATCTTCTTCATCGTGATCAGCAGCATAGGCACCATGGTCCGGGCAGAAGAAGTCTCCGGAATTCCTAGTGAACTTCTTTTTTCCACCTTTGTTTGTGGCCACAATGGCGACCTTCTTGGCAGCCTTGGTTATCTGCTCGACTGTCTTCTCAAAGCTCGCATCCTCTGGTTCATTGCTCAGATTTGTGAAGATGAACTGATACCAAGCATAAGGTAGCCCCAACAGAAAGATCTCTGCCAGCGTGTTGTCTTCACCACTGAAGCCTGCCTTTGCGGCTTCCTTGAGGAATCTCATGGAGTATTCCTCTTTGCTCTCACCATCCCCAATCTTCATGAAGCACATGTTCAAACGTGCTTTGCCCCTGGAGATATTGGAGTTGAACTTTTCCTCCAATATCTTCTTGGCTTCTGGCCATGTCTTTGCCAGGTCCAACTTATTCTTCACCCAGAAATTGAACAAAGAATGGAAGGCTATGTTGAGGTAGAGCTTCCAGTCCTCATCGTTCTCCAGACCTGCCACCCGCAGGAATAACTCATACGCCACCGTGAATGAGTTCACGTCCTCAAACATTACTCTTCCCGGAAAGTACTCCTTGTTCATGGCCTTGATTTGGAATCTTGGCACATCATCCATTGAAAACATCAAGTTTCCCTTCTTTGGTCCACTTGACTTAGCGTTTCCTCCTCGACACTCGTTTGCTTCCTCCTCTTCCATGGCCTTCTCATCATTGAGAATCTCCAGCCTATTCTTCAAGCACTTGGCTTGCTCCTGCAGCAAATCCTCCTCCCGCAAGCTTTCCTGCATAGGATTTCCCTGCATTCTCACAAACTTCTGCATGTCCTGTTGGACTTTCTTCAGTTCCTCCTTTGTAGCTTGGATACAGTCATGTACTGACATGACTTTCTCCTCACTGTTCTTCACACCAGAGTTTAACATCTCTCTTTGAGAGTTATCCTCATTCGCAGCTTTAGTCCTCTCTGTCTGAAGTGTTTCAGTCATCTCTACGTCCTCTGCCATTGATAGCTTGGCTACCTGGCTATTGAGAGCAGCATCAATAACATCTGGCTTTTCAGACTGGTTGGACATATTATCACAGAAATTCAGTTTCGTTTTACAGGTATGAAAAGAAATTTAGAAATTGAAAAAAGTGTAGCAAAATTAATCAAAACACGATATGTCAATTTTACTTCTAATTTATTTCCAAAGTAAAAGAGAAACTAAATTTCTGTATATTCTAGAATTTGTGTTTAAGTATCTGGCTGAGTATTAATATGATAATGATTGGTAGCTTAGTTTAAATCTACTTGAGTAGATTTCACTATGTAGATTTTGTTATCCCATAATAAATTATTATACTATGGTGGTTTTACCACAATATTGATTCAATTAGTTCTTATTCTATATATCTTTTAGCTTTATCATACATATATCATATAATAATTATTAATTTATAGCAATTTTAATGTCATTATTAATGTTAATATTAATATTATTTAATAATAATCATCATCATATTCTTACCAGGTTAATAACTTACTGATTATTGTTGTCTTCTGCAACGGTGTGATATTTGTAGTAGAAATTGGGATGGTGGATACTTTGAGACTCTTTATTGTGGTTTAGAAAAAGTTAAAGTATATTCAGTTCTTGATTCAAGAAGTATGTTAACTTAATATTTATAATTATTGTTATAATTCTTATCAGCTTGGATATTCATTATCATAATAGCTGTGTTATCAGTTAATAGGTATTTTGGGACTTTGTCCCACAATAGATTGGGTATGGTATTTTCATATTTGGATAAGGATTTCTGGATGGTATAGTTTGTCTTGATTTTAGATAATCCAGCTATCTGGGTTTATATATCACTTTTCTCTGATATACCATTATGTCAAATACAACAAACAGTCTTGCCAAAGTTGACCAATTCTTGCTACAGATGCCCAATTATTGTGGCATCTAGTAAAGTCAATTCCTTGTTCTTTGAGGAGAAGTGCATGTTGGGTATAAGCTGCATGCTTGTCTTCTTTAGATATATATTTCCAACTAGGAAAAGAGCCAAGGGCTAGTACAGAAGGGAAAGTGGCCAGTTGATCACATACTAGTTTTGCACATGTATGGACTGTTGATTTGTTTTCATGGTTTACTTCAATCCCAAGATCCTGGCTCATCATGTTAAGAATATGTGCCCAAGTTATTTTAGAGATCCTAGACACTGGTCTTGGTATAGTGCTATTGGAAGTCTATTATTTCAAAGTTAGTCAAGCGCAGTATTGCTTCATTAGTTACTTACATTGGAAGGGATAATAACATCTTCCTTTGGGCACATGATTTTGTCCAAATCATTACAAATGCATGCAATCTCTTGTTTCATGACTTGTTGTTCATTTTGGATTGCTTCCTGGCCTTTCTGCAAAGTATACAGAGTCTCTTGGATGCTCTGGAGTAATTGTATGACTGAATTACAGGGTAGAAAACGAATTCATTCATGATTTGAAAGTCCAATTTTATCTTTAATGCATCTTCTATATTTTGTTTTTTCTTATTCTCTTTATTCTTATAAACATGACACCTTCAAACTCAACCCATAAAGAGGAGAGCCCTCGCAGACAATATATCCACCATTCATTTGATGAAAAGTTGATTATGATTGGAATGCACAAGACAGGATTGTCTGTTGCAGAAATTTCTCAACGCGAGAATATCAAGGAATCAACTCTTCACAAAATAATAAAAAGATACTATAAGATGAAGTCTGTTGAAGACCAGCCTCACTCAGGAAGACCCAAGCTTCTCAATGCTAGAGACAAATGGCATTTGGAAAGGATCATCAGAAGTGATCGCCACAAGACATTAGAGGAGATTACTTGTGAGATGGAGGAGGTGATTGACATGCCCATCTCAAAAGTCACCATTAGCAAGACCTTGTGTAGTCTTGACTACAATTGCTGCACTGCGTTGGCCAAGTCTTACTTGACTCAAGCAGACATAGCTGCATGTCAAAAGTGGGCTCAAGCAAGAATGGAGTGGAATGAAGAATGGAAAACCATAATTTGGAGTGATGAGTCTTGGTTTTCCCTTTTTAAGAGAAATGGAAAGACACACATGTGGAGAAAACCAGATGAGAAGTATTGTCCTGACTGCCTCCAACCAAAGATCCAAGGAGATGGAGGATCGGTCATGGTGTGGGGCTGCATTTGGGCTGGAGGTGTTGGACCTCTTGTTATACTTGAGGGTAATATGAATGCAAAAGTATACACTGAGGTCCTCCAAGAGCATTTTAAGCCCTACTTTGACATGCTGCCCTGTAAAGACAAGACTGAGTACAGTTTCCAAGAAGACAATGCTACTCCCCACAAGGCAGCTATGTCAAAAAAATGCAAAGAAGATCTTGGGATCGATGTTTTTGAGTGGCCTTCAAAGAGTCCAGATTCGAGTCCTATCGAGAATATCTGGAGCCATCTCGACAACCTTGTGCACTTGAGAAAACCTCAGCCAAGAACACTGGCAGAGTTGGAGGAGGCTCTGAAAGAGGAGTGGGAGATGATTGGTAGAAGTGTGTGCATGAAGTACTGCATGAGTATGCATAACAGGCTACTGGATATCAAAAGATATAAAGGTGGGCCTGTTTCATACTAAATAAATTTTCATTTATTTATCAGTTAAAGGTCTACTACTAAGCTTTATTATAGTTGCATTTCATGAGCCTAGCTTTTTTATTTGAAGAATATAAGGATTACAAAGAGAAGTTGCTTAAAGCTGTTCATGTCGGAGTTTAAAAACTGGAATTACTTTATTCTTAACCCTGTATCTGTGCTGTGAACACTGCAAAAGAGGGGCTGTTTGTAGTACCAGAAATCTGGCATTATGGTACTGAAAAGGGGTGGGTTTCACCTAGTTTAAATATTTTTTCACCTAGGAGGCATGCTAGCTTCACAGGTACCTCGGTGTCATGGTTTGCAGTAGTAGAAACATGTAAAAATGTGCCACAGGTGAGGTCTGTTAGCACTTTCGGTATATAGATCTGATTTGGAACGATGAAAAAAAGTATTTAAAAGAACAGTTCTATTTTGGTCGTCTTAATGTGGTCGTTGAAATGTTCAGATACGTCACATATCTTTATGTTGCGAGTTGTAGAAACTCGATGTATCTACTAGTGGTTACTACCCAAGACCAATCAAATCAAACACTTGAAAGCCTTTTTATTCTTCTTCACCAGTAATATATCACCCATTATTTGATTTCCCATTTATATTGGATTGGTAATGGTTTACACTTTTATTTTTATTGGAAAGAATAGAATGTTTCTAGGTTTAGGATCTATTATTACGCCTATTCCTATGCCTAGCCGTTTCTACCCGGTTGCTTGCTGCTATTTGGATGGAATATTTTTCTACATAAAAAATACCTGCAAAAATATGAATATCCAGCAATTTTTTGGGCTGCAGGAGTGTTCTGTAAAAGATAAAGAAGTGTTAATGATGTGGGGTACAAAGAGAAAATTTTTGTGTGTCAAAAGATACTTACATTGCAAGAGATGGGCAAGAGTGCGCAAAGGGGACTTGAATTTTAAGGCTGGATGGGCTGTGTGGCAGGTTTTACTATAAAAAAGGGAATAAAAATTAATATGGGTAAACAGAGTGATGATATATTTAATTTACATACCAGGAGCCAAATGGGTTATCAAAGTAGGGGGTATGGTGTGTAAAGGAAGCCCAAGTGAGTCTATAAAACACATAATAGTAATAATTAATAAATAATCTGAATAATATTTTGGATAAGCAAAAAGAGATTTATAAAGAATATTACCTTTATGATTACAATTGCGAATGATGGAGGAGGCCGATGGCATGAATAGAAAGGGCAGTCTACAATGGAATAGAGTCAGAGAGGGAACAAGTATGATTGAAAGAAAAAAATTTACCTTGTGCTGATGGCATCCCTATATAAGTTGTTTGGCCAATCTAAAAGAGAAAGTGAAAATAATTTTTATCAAGATAATAGTACCAGTGAATGCGGCCAGTGAGTATTTGTCTAGATGGCCATTGTGGAAAGGATGAGTTGCAATGGGAGCGCACATCTATGAAAAAGAGGTTAATTTGTGTGTATAAAGAGGTATAAAAAATGTCTTACCAGAGAAAGGTGCCAATATCAAAAAAGCAAGGAAAAGGAAAAATAAAGGGAACCAAAAAAAAAGGAGAGAGTCTGAAAATTTTTTTCACCTTTGAAGCATGCTGCGGAAAGCATGATGGATTGAGCCCAAAAACAATATCAAGGCCGATTTGCATCTCAGTGCTTCAAGACAATAGAGGAACATCTTTATAGTCATTCAAAATGCCTATATATAACGGCCTTTTTGATATTCAACCTCTCTTACCTTTACACACACACACACACACACACTTACTCACCCACCCAACAAAACAGTTTTTGTATGTATATTATATTTATTTTTATTTCAATTGAACAAAAACTAATAATTATAATCGAAATATACTTTACCATATTCTAGAAAATGGTTAACCAAAGAAGATCGATTGCTCCTCGTCCCACTCCTGCTCCTGCTCTCACTCCTGCCAACATGGAGCAAATTGTCGAGATGCTCTCTTGAATTCAAGACAACATGACCAGAGTGGAAGATAAGGTCACCAATGTAGAAGGTGAGTTGGTGACCTCCAACACCAAACTGGTAACGATGGATGCCAGACTTGGTGTCATCATTGCTGGAACCTGTGAAGCCATTAAGGCCATTGACAATTTTGGAGAAGAGGTTCCTGCCACTGCCACCAGTGAACCCAGCAATGTTGCGGTTGTGGAGGCCATTGGTTTGGCCAGACCCAGCTATAAAACATCAGTGGAGGTCAATGTAAGCATTATACCTTATACTATATTATCAATTCATTAACTTGTTTACTATATCAGAGAAAGATCTGTGAGTTCTTGTGGGAGCCAAATTTCCATGCAAATACTCCAGCAGAGATCTTGGCCAACACCAACAAGCCCAGGTGGAACACGGATGTTCACTTTAATGTGACTCCAAACAAGGAGTTAGTGAACAGGCTTCTTGTCGTCCTGGAGCGCAAGTTTGCTGGTGATGGGATGAGAACCAAGGATCTTCATGATAAGCTCCACAAAAACTTCATCAACAGATGCAAACAGGAGAAGATCTCTTCTGCTGCAAAAGAGATCACGAACACATGTTCACAGAGAGCCAGACGTGCTGGTGAAGTAATCCTTGATATATTAAAAATCTATTCCAAAAATAATAATAAGATTATTATTAGAACCACAAGCGCCAAACAAATGCATACAGCAGCAACATGGTTGCCATCAACCAAGAGATGGGCCGGGATTGTGCCAATGCACTCCCCAAGGCAGCAATGTCCAGAGGAGAATCGGATGACGAGGTCACCGAAACTGGGAGAAGGCATGTGGTTAAGACCATCCGCCCAAGTTGGAGAAGCGATGAAGTGAGTTGATTATAAATAATATTTTGGATGACTTTAGATTACTAATGTGCAATTGATAGTACAACCGATTTATCCAAGTCATTGATAGATTCGTTGGCCTCCAACTTGGAGCAAACTCTCACCAGTTGCTGTCAAGGGTTTATGGCAGAACTGTGGACGTGGCAGTCCCGACCAATTTAAATCCCAGTCTTGCTCAGTGGGCTCTTAGAAATGGGCCTTAATAAAATATTTTTTTTTATCTCTCCATCTATTTTTTTTGACACGCGTTACGTTTTGACAACATTTATAAAGGCAATGCTATTTCTGTTTGGTTTTTTATGAAAGAGAAAAGATATTTATTTATTTTATTACACACAAAGCTTTTTGGGCAAAGGGATAACCAGCATCCTCTTCACACTATTTCGGCTTGTGTGCATAGCAGTCGCAACTTCCAAAAGAAGGCGATGCACGGGCAAGATGCACTCATGGGTAGCAGGAGAAAACCCAGGCAAACAGATGTCAACACCTTCATCCTCACGCGAACAATCATAGCAGACACCATACCATTTCACAAAGGCAAAAACATGTTGGCTTTGGTATGATTGTCTAGTTGGACGGGCAGAGGCAGAGAGAGGCGGCGTGAACTGGTGGACAAAAATATACTGTATTTTGCCAGTATATGCTGTTTGGTTCTCACCAGTGCTGCTACCAAACAAAGCTTGGACACGAGATCCACCATTACCAGAGCCATTGTGACCACGATAGACCTGGCCAAGGAGATTTATCGATTTTATTTTCACTATTTGATTGTCAACAAATAGGAAAGATGAGGTGGCGTGTTGGTAGCTCTCTAGCTCAGAAATGTCATACTTATCTTTGTAGTACTCTAACAAATGAGGATAGTCAACATCACTCATTGCTGTTGCTGATCTGGCTTGGAGACGAAATGCGGTGGGAGGAAGAGGCTTGTTACCCTTGATTGGAAATTCGGAATCTTGGGATGCCTCCACAAAGTCTTGCTGTAAGGAACCAAGCTCATTGGTTACTGAGTCGAACCAATTCGAATCGTTCAAACACCATACCAATCAGAATGGATTCTGTTGTATAGCTAGACGAACCATTAGGGACTCAGTTCCTCTTCTTATTATATCTTAGTACCACCTACACTATAATTATATCTCTTAGACACTTAGCTAGAAAATCATATAAATACCCATTGCGCTTGATCCCTAGAAGATCAAGCAAACAACACGTTAAATAAAGGAACTTCTTCTTCTCTTCTCTTGTCTGTTCTTCCTGCCTAGTCCCGTTCCTGACAGTTTGTTCGCTTCTATCTCTCACAATTTACTCTGCTCCTGACCCTAACTCAGACTCCAAATCAGTGTTGTCTTCAAACTCTTCTGCATCCTTCCACTCCTGTCATACCATGGCCGACAACATTGAACTCCAAAAGCTGATAGATGAAATCAGCAACCTCCATAGAGAAAATGCCGAACTCAAGTCAAAAGAATATCCACAAGTAACATCTGGCCCTGAACCCAAGGTTAATGACCCAGCTTGCTTCCATGGTGACCCTCGCATGACCAGCACATTCATCCTGCAACTCCAAATTGTCTTCACCTGTCAACCTCTGCGATACTCTACCAATGGAGCCAAGATAGGGTACGCATCCTCTTTTCTCAGAGATGCTGCTTTTGACTGGTTTGCACCCTACCTCCGGCAGAACAACCATGAGATTTTAGAGGACTACACCCGTTTTATCCAAGAACTCAACATGGCATTTGGAGAAGCTGATGCAGTGGGAAATGCTGAAAGAAAATTAGATACCATGCGGCAAGGGCGGCAAACAATAGCCACAATGGCTGGAGAATTCCGTCATGTAGCTGCAAACGTTTCGTGGAACGAATCTGCCCTCTGTGCTGCCTTCTACCGTGCTCTAAATGAAGAACTCAAAGATGAACTGGCCCGAGCACCAAGACCTGGAACACTTAACCAACTTATTGAAGCCTGTATGAGGATTGATAACCGAATTCAGGAACGTCGTCTGGAACGTGCCCGTACCAATCGTACTTTTGGACACTCGTACAACACAGCCAACATGTTCCATGCAAACCACCCCCAGCCAACCATCAACCCAGCCACACGCCCCCATCAATACACTGGACCAACACCAATGGAGATTGACGCCACACGTATGGCTCCCAGGGGCCCTTTAACACCAGAAGAAAAAGATCGTCGTCGCAACCTTGGTCTGTGCTTGTACTGTGGCCAGCCTGGCCACATGGCTTGTCAATGTCCCGTCAAGAGTACACCTATGTCTGTCCACGCCACAACTGAACAGGGAAAAGACCAGGTCCAAGTGCACCAGTAAGGGGTAACACTATGGACAATATATCTCTTTCCCCTCCGGATCCACCACCCCTTACTCGTCACTGGAAAAACGGCCCTGAATACACTGGTGGTATAGTAGCCCTGAACTGGTGTGAAAGCTAGTCTATTTTTCAACTCCACAGTTTTCCTTTTTTTTTATTTCGAAAATATAATTTTACTACATCCTATTGGTTCGGATACAATGAGCATTAGAATATTACTTTTTATTATTATAAAAGTATAGCAAATAAAATACATGTAACACTCGTTTCCTTTTAATAATAATATTACAAACACAAACATCATGTCTTCTTCCAACAGTATTTACAACACCAAGTGCTATTGCACTGTATGCGGTGATAATGAAGAAGGATTCACCTATGTGACAAGAAGAACTGTCCAACGTCATAACAAAAGAGCCAGAGTAGATGCAGTATTCACATCTTCAAGGGGTATTTTATTTAAAACAACAGAGTATACTTGTATATTAATATTATATTATAAATAAAGACTCTCAAAGAGAAATGATGGAAGTTGATTCTGAGTGTAAGAAATATATTTATTTAAATGTCAATGGTGTCTAACACACTATTATATTCTATATTTGTAGCTGTCATGACTTACCAACCTGGTCCCGTAGAAGAGGGCGGCCAAACAAATGTTCCTGTTTTGGAAATTGAGTCCATGCCTGCCAACGATGTCTCCATTGAGAATCGCGATGATGACAATGAGATCTCGGTTGAGAATGACAATGGCGCCAGTGATGATGAAGATGTTGTTGAGCTTGAGCTTGAGGAGTTGGATGCCGAAGGTTTGTACATAATCATTGAATAAAAGAAAAAGCCTGAAAAATTGAGTATTAATATTTTCTCTTTTTTTACAATAGCCCCTTTTGAAGCCCCTGGTATGCCTGAGAACCCAGTTCACAAGTTTATCGCCATCTTCACGGTCCTTTTTACATCCCGCTACGTGGTCAACAAGGGTTCCATTGTCTTGATCGAGTTCATCAATGAGCTCTTGAAGATTTACGAGCAGGATTTCCAGCTTCCAACAAGTCTTCTTGGGCTCCAAAGAATGACTGGATTTTCCGAGATATCCAAGGGAATCCACAGATTTGTAGCATGCCAAGATTGCCATCAAATCTACGATGAATGCATGACAGTTCCTCCCACCTGTGTGTTCCAGAAGCTTGGATCCAACTCTGTCTGCGGGTGTAAGTTGGTGAAGGAGTCGTCTGTTGGTGCCTTGGCCCCAAAAAGGGTGTTTGTCTATCAATCCGTCAAGCATGCTATGAAGACACTCTTTCTTCGCCCTGGCTTTGAGGCCAGAATCAGACACTGGAACTCAGATCTCAAGATTCCACAGACAATGTGCGATGTCTACGATGGCGCCATGTGGAAGGACGTCAAGGACATCAACGGCACCCAGTTTACAGCGGATCCGCGCTCCCTCATGTTGGCTCTCAACATCGACTGGTTCCAACCTTTTGATGGTGTGGTGTACTCTTGTGGTGCCATTTATTTGGTCATCAATAATCTACCTCGGGAGGAGCGATTCAAGCCAGAAAACACCATCCTCGTTGGTCTTATGCCTGGACCAAAAGAGCCAAAGTCAGAGGAGATCAACCACTACCTGGAGCCATTGGTAGATGAGTTGAACGAGCTCTATGTTGGAATGAATATTCCAACATTTGAGAGGCCAACTGGTGCCAGTGTCCATGCTGCACTAATGATGGTGGCGTGTGACATCCCAGCAGCAAGAAAGACCAGTGGATTCACCGCCCACAACAGCACATGCGCATGCTACAAATGCAATCATCAGTTCTCTCGTCTGGAAGGCACGACCAGTGTAGATTTCCGCGGTTTCGAGTTTGCTGAGTGGAGGCTTGCGAGTGGTGCTGAAAACCGGGTGCATGCTGAGGTGTGGAAAAGTGCAAGTACATCCTCAGAAAGACATCAGCTGGAGGTCGAAAATGGTGTTCGATGGTCGCAGCTGCATCGTCTTGGATACTTTGATCTAGTACGTGGAACAATCATCGATCCCATGCACAATCTCTTTCTGGGCACGGCAAAAAGAATGGTGGAAAAGTGGACTGCCAGTGGTCTGATTGTAGACAGGGATCTTTGCGAGATGCAGAAGATAGCCGAGACCATGGTACTGCCTGTTGGCTACAGCATGCTGAAGACAAAGATTGGCAAGGGGTTCCCCAGGATGAAAGCTGACGAATGGAAGTCGTGGGTATTGGTGTACTCTCCGGTTTTGCTGAAGTACGTTCTTCCACCAGCAAACTTTGCCAACTGGATCGATTTCGTGGACGCATGTCGTATTCTGGTCAAGCCAACAATAACGTATGATGATGTCGAGTCAGCTCACCTCCATCTCCAGCAATTCTGTCAATCGTGCGAAACGCTTTACCCTGCTACAATCCTCACCTGCAATATGCACCTGCACCTCCATCTTCGCGACACCGTTCGTGATTTTGGACCCGTGTACGGTTATTGGCTCTTTGGGTTTGAGAGATTCAATGGCTTGTTAAAGAATATTAACACGAACAGAAGAGATGGGTTTGAGATGACCTATATGCGAAACTTCCTGGAAGATGCATACAAGAGTGACTATGTCAATGCCGTTTTTCCCAATTCGAGCCAAGTCCTCTTTTCTCCTTTTCTCCAGAAACTCACGTCCACCACACCCACCATCCTCTCCTCTCCCTCTACAACCTACTGCACATTTGACTTGCAAGACTTTCTTCGACTCTCCAATGATGCAACAATTCTTGTCAAAGGCAATGAACCGCTCCCTCCGTCTGCATTTCCTCTCTTGACCAGTAAGCCTTCCTCAATAAGTGATGTCCACTATCCTTTTTTGTTGGAGTATTACAAGAAGCAGTATGACATTCCAGACCTAGTGGACTATTGTCACGCCTCCCTCTCGCCGTTTTTCGTTGATAATCAGATTGGCAAACTGAAATCAATTGATATTCTAGGCCAAACATATGTTGGCAAGAATAGTTCTGTCAGTCGTGGGTCTTTTGTCCAGGCACTGTTCCTTGGCAGATACGGCGACCATGCAAATGCGTATACTGGCCAAATCCAGTATATGTTTACTCATTCCTTCATGCCACCAACCAACCAGAAAATCTGCTCAAGTCATGGAATCCAGCACACCGAGCATGTTTTTGCATTTGTCCGATGGCTTCCTCTGTCTTCAGATAGATCACGAGAAGATGATGGTGTGGACATTTGCCTGCCTGAATTTTCAGATGATGACTATCAGTGCATCCTGCCTGTTCATCGCATCTTGCTTGAGGTGGCCACTGCCAAATATACAAAGAACAATGAGACGACAACACTAGTCATTCCTCTGCCAAAAAAGCAATATGCTTAAATAAATAAATAAAAACATCTTTCCTCCAAGGCAAACATTTTTACCTTCTAAGTATGTTATTAAGACAAACTGTAACAATCAGCTTAAGAAGAGATTTTTTTTTAATTTTTTAACTGTTTAATTTTTTATTCGTCATCTCTGACAGTCCACTGTGGTGGTGGGGGGAGCATGCTGTCAGGGACTGGTTTGGTCACGACACTGTGGAAGCGTCTTTCCATCAGCTGTCGAGAATTGTTGCCCAAGTCGACATGGGCATACAAGTCAACCATTTCGAGGAAATGGTTGAACTAAAAGGACAATTAGTTTCTATTTATTATATTTCAAAAACAATAAACTTGGCTGGAAAACAATTTACCTCGTTGCTTCGCCAACTTGGGCGCTTGACGTGAACGATGCGCACACCTGGAGTCCCAGGTGTCTCATCACCAGACTCGCCATCAGACATTGCTCCTTTCTGAATGAGATTGGAGCAATCCCTACCCATTGCAGCATCAATGGCAGTCTTGTTCTTGGCATAGGTAAGGCCACGGCGTTTGAGGTGCTATAGATCAATTGGTATTAATATTACTCTTAAAACTAAGCTCTGATTAGAATATAAAACACAACTTACATCACCCTCACAAGAAGAGCGCTGTGTCTTTGCCTTTGCGGCATCCCTCTTGCTAGAAGTCTGGGACTCCAGGTGACACCGACTGCGGAAGTGGTTGTGAACCTTTTCACGGATGTCACTGTTTCGCAACCTGGGGTCCCAAGACCTTTGCACCAGGAAGGCCATTAGGTTGTCCACCAACTCTTTATTTGGACTGTCATTGAAGAAGACCTTGGTGTTCCACCTGGGCTTCCTGTTGTTGGCCTCAATTTCGGCCTGGTCATTCGACCTGAACCTTGGCGTCCACATGTAGCCATGAATAAGTCTCTATTTTATAGCATTAAATTAGTGAATTATTATTACTCTGTTACTTACAATCACTTCCGTGAGGTCCTTTGGTTTTGGCTCAGGAAGAACATTGCCAGTAGTGCTGACAACTGGGGCCACAGCAACAGGAACCACTGGCCCAGCATTTGAAGGCTGACCAGTGTTGGTGTTGCCTCCAACATTGGTACCACTTTGGCTGTTCATGGTGGTATATGCTTGTTTGAGAAAGCCTACGTCGTTGCTTATTGTCAAGACAGTTTGCTTCATAGCAATTATCTCCTCCATCATCCGAGGATTCTCTGCATTGGGCTGAGGAGCGAGTGCGCGTCTGTTTGCCATTGTCTAAAGAATATTAAAATAGTCAGTGTCAATTATATTATACTGTGTCTGGATTTAATATAAATGATATTCTTTACTTGTAACTAAAAAGATAATAAGATGATGAGAACACAAAAGAGTGAGAAAGAACAAGTCAATTATACGAAAAGCATATTATATATTAATAGCCATTGTGGTAAAACCACCATAGTACAATAATTTATTATGGGATAACAAAAGCTACATAGTGAAATCTACACAAGTAGATTTAAACTAAGCTACCAATTATTATCATATTAACACTCAGCCAGATACTTAAACACAAATTCTAGAATATACAGAAATTCAGTTTCTCTTTTACTTTGGAAATAAATTACAAGTAAAATTGACATATCATGTTTTGATTAATTTTGCTACACTTTTTTCAATTTCTAAATTTCTTTTCATACCTGTAAAACGAAACTAAATTTCTGTGATAATATGTCCAACCAGTTCGAAAAGCCAGATGTTATTGATGCTGCTCTCAATAGCCAGGTAGCTAAGCTATCAATGGCAGAGGACGTAGAGATGACTGAAACGCTTCAGACAGAGAGGACTAAAGCTGCGAATGAGGATAACTCTCAAAGAGAGATGTTAAACTCTGGTGTGAAGAACAGCGAGGAGAATGTCATGTCAGTACATGACTGTATCCAAGCTACAAAGGAGGAACTGAAGAAAGTCCAACAGGACATGCGGAAGTTTGTGAGAATACAGGGAAATCCTACACAGGAAAGCTTGCGGGAGGAGGATTTGCTGCAGGAGCAAGCCAAGCGCTTGAAGAATAGGCTGGAGATTCTCAATGATGAGAAGGCCATGGAAGAGGAGGAAGCAAACGAGCGTCGAGGAGGAAACGCTAAGTCAAGTGGACCAAAGAAGGGAAACTTGACGTTTTCGATGGATGATGTGCCAAGATTCCAAATCAAGGCCATGAACAAGGAGTACTTTCCGGGAAGAGTGATGTTTGAAGACGTGAACTCATTCATGGTGGTGTATGAGTTGTTCCTGCGGGTGGCAGGTCTGGAGAACGATGAGGGCTGGAAGCTCTACCTCAACGTAGCCTTCCATTCTTCGTTCGATTTCTGGGTGAAGAATAAGTTGGACCTGGCAAAGACATGGCCAGAAGCCAAGAAGATATTGGAGGAAAAGTTCAACTCCAATATCTCCAGGGGCAAAGCACGTTTGAACATGTGCTTCATGAAGATCGGGGACGGTGAGAGCGTGGAGGAATACTCCATGAGATTCCTCAAGGAAGCCGCAAAGGCGGGCTTCAGTGGTGAAGACACCACGCTGGCAGAAATCTTTCTGTCGGGGCTACCTCATGCTTGGTATCAGTTCATATTCACCAATCTGAGCAATGAACCAGAGGATGCGAGTTTTGAGAAGACAGTCGAGCAGATAACCAAGGCTGCCAAGAAGGTCGCCATTGTGGCCACAAACAAGGGTGGAAAAAGGAAGTTCACTGGGAATTCTGGAGACTTCTTCTGCCCGGACCATGGCGCGTATACAGCTGATCACGACGAAGAAGATTGCCTACAGGCTCAACAGAGCAAGAAGGCAAAGGCAGAGTTGCCATAATCAGACCAGGCAACTTGGGTGCCAAGAACCTGCCATTCAGGGCCACCAACAACGGCCCTCGGCATTTGGAAGCAACAGCTCCAAGAGACCGAGCGTGCCAATACTGCAGCAACCCGTTCTTTCGAGGACATGTTTGCGAGCAATACTATCTGGCAAACCCTGAAAAGAGGCCCGAGAACAAGGTTCTCCACAAGAACATTGCGGTAAACATGGCTTCCACAGGCAAAGGCCTGTTCAAGAGCAAATGGGCTCCAAGACCAAACCGCCCCAACAACAACAATAACAACAGCGGCAGCAACAATAGTAGCTTTAAAGAACCAAGCCAGAGGCAGATTAACGATGCCATGAACATGGAGTCCAACCCTGACCCATATGACAATGATGATTGTAAGTTGATCGAAACCAAAGAGGAATTATGCTCTCCCAGTAGAAAGATACTGACACCCATTGTCATAGAACACATCAAGCTTATGGCAATGTGCGATTCTGGTGTGGACACCAGCTGCATAAATCGCTTCACAATCAATAAACATTTTGCAAACAAAAAAATTTTCCAAGTACAGGGGGTGATAAAAAACTTTGCACACGAGAGTAATAGCTATCCTAAGCGAGTAGGTCGTACAGAACCATTGTCTGTGGTGTATGGCGATGCTCCTTTTTGCTGCTCTCATCAATTTGAAGTTGTTGACTTCCCTGATCATATAGCTGCAGAAGCTGATATATTACTAGGAACCGATATATTTGACAAACTAGATATTAGATTGACGGGTATTGCTTATCGCTATCCCATAGAGTTTGAAGAGAACTTGACAGAGCCCCAAGATCTCAACTTCGATACACACAATTACTATAATCCTGAAAACAGTGATTATGGCAACGAAATAGAAAAACAACAATTCCATAATGATATCTCTGATGCTATTCAAAAGAATGAGGCTATTAAACCAGGCACATTCTGTAATGTACCTGCCTCTGAAGTATGTATTCCTATGAAACAAGATGGGACCAATTGTTATATTAGGCAATACCCGTTGCCCTATAAATACATGCCTGAAATACAGAAGCAACTTAATGAGTGGTTACAGAGTGGATTAGTTGTGCCAGCCGAGCCTAGTGCTAGGTATAATTCTCCTTTGTTGGTAATCCCCAAGAAAGGAGATGATGGAGCCTTGACAAAGCTTCATATAGTACAAGACTTACGCCAGATTAATGTCAATATTTCAGACTCATATAAAGAAGACTATGCGGTGAACTGCATTCAAGACATCTTTCGAAAGGTAGCAAAACCAGGAATGGTTTTCTCAAAGTTGGACTTGAAAAATGCGTATCACTCATTTAAAGTTAAAGAGTCTGATCAAGAAGTACTCTCATTTACTTTTGAAAACAAAACTTATAAGTGGCAAGCATGTTGCTTTGGATTAAAAACAATTACAAGTTTGTTCTGCCGAGTTATTAAAATTATTTTGGGAGATACGGAAGGTGTAGAATCTTATGTCGATGACTGTATTCTATTCAGTACTCCTGATCAACATGCCAAACTCATACAAACAGTAATCAACAAACTCACTGCTGCTAATTTGAAACTCAATGTACAAAAGTGCAAATTTTTCCAAACAACAATTTTCACCTTGGGATTTGTAGTTGGCCCTGGTATTACAAAGATCGATTTTCGAAAACTGTCCAATATTCAGGAATGGCCAATCTGTCAGTCTGCAGAACAAGTAAGGAAACTGATGGGAACCATCACCTTTATGCGAGACTATATTCCGATGAGTGCCAAGTTAACTGCACCGTTGGATCAACTGCGCTATGAACCCAACGTAAAGGCCAAATGGAATGATAAACATACAGAATGTCTAGAGGCTATAAAGAAAGTACTATTGTCAAGTGCAATCTTACACGCCCCAGATATGAGCAAAAAGTTCTTCATGCAAACAGATGCATCATTATATGGAATATCTGCCATTCTGTACCAGAAAGCGGAGGATGGACGTAACAAGCATATTGCGTTCATATCCAAGTCTCTAAACAAACACCAACGGCTGTGGTCAACTAACCGCCGTGAAATCTACGCTATTATATTTGGATTAGAAAGATTCCGTCCTCTACTCTTGGGAAATCCAAATTTAGAAATTCGCACGGATCATTCAGCCCTGATCTATTTATATTCTAACAGCTACCTGTCCAGCAACTTACAAAATTATGTTGATACTCTCAATGAATATGGGCGACTCAAAATTAGCTATGTCAAAGGAGTAGACAATACCCTACCAGATGCGCTGAGTCAACTTTACCCTCCTGTTGAAGAAGACATTCAACAGAAACAAGAGGAGGATCAAGTAATTCGTAAGATGCTAAAGTACATCATGATTAAAAGGCAGAACATCGAACACAATGACAACACAACCTCTGCAGTTAAGAAAAGAGGAGAGCACTTTACCAAAAGACAAATAGTGCATAGTAAAGACAAAGACCTACATATCCTAGCCGTAAAACTCAACAATGAACAATTCAAAGAAGCAACCCTGGACTACTTGATTCCACCGCGAGCAGACAGAAAAACTCTGATGGAAGAAGCTCATAAAATGGGGCACTTTGGCATAGAAGGAGTAGTGCAATCATTACTAAGTGATGGTGTGTATTGGTCATCAATGTATAAAGAATGCAAGGAAGTAATATCAAGCTGTATACCCTGTGCTTAACATACCATCGTGAAACGTGGATATAATCCTAAGAAAAGCATACACACCCAAAGAGTATTTCGGGTTTTAAAAGCTCATTTCTTTTTGGACATCCATATATAGTAATTTTCGGGAGAGTTTTTTGCACCTATTTAATCTCAACAGCCAATAACAATGCAGAAATAAAGCATTAATAATACAGTTTATAACAGTTCTCATTGGATAGAATTTCACCAACAAGGATTATTTTCGGGTTTTCAAAACTCGTATTTTTTGATTATTCTTAATATAGTAATTATCGGGAGAGATATTTTTTCCAAAAAAATCAAAATTGCAAATCAAAATGCAAAAATTATTGATAGTACGAATTATAGACAGCATTCATTGGATAGATTTATAGGTTTACAAATGATTTTTATTGGATAAAATTCTCATAGCTTTGGGCCAGGGGTTTCTTTCATAAAATGATGCAATGAGGGCATTCCTACCTTGTCAGTTGCTTGATGCTCTTTCAAGATGATATGAATGAGTGCAGAATCAAATAAGTCTGACCCAAAAGGCAGGAGAGCGGTATCCATTATTTGATAGAATGTCTGGACAAGATAGTATATACAAACCT
Organism: Phycomyces nitens; assembly: GCA_022702545.1. Classification (NCBI taxonomy): domain Eukaryota; kingdom Fungi; phylum Mucoromycota; class Mucoromycetes; order Mucorales; family Phycomycetaceae; genus Phycomyces; species Phycomyces nitens. Next base: position 3,883,078 of record JAHRBC010000001.1, read on the forward strand.
AACTAATGATAATTAGCAAACAAAACTCGAATAGATAGATGATAATGTACACACTACCTTACCATACATATTATTCACTGTTGTAAATGAGTATTGATCACTGCTGAATCTGAGAGTAAGACTGAAGGATAAAATAATATCCTCAGCTATTCCAGTCAAACGGATCTGGCTTTATGAGATTATCCAATACACAGATCATCATACACATAATTGATTATTATTTATTATTATTATTGTTATCACCATAATATGGGATATACAGATATACACATATTTATCTAATGGCATCATCATATTCCATCTACATATTTCGTTGATTATATGAATACTTGATTGAGAGACTACAACTACAATGAATTAATAATTCTAAAACATTACCCAAGTATCTGGGTTGGAATATTAAAATATTACCAATAGCATAAATGCTCTTCTTTACCAAAGCTCTCTGGCTGATCTGACTGGAGAAGTATCATATCAATAGGTCTCTCTGGATCTTTCCAGAAAGACAATACTCCTGAAAGATGACTCATCGTAATAAATATTACCAAAGCATATACTGAATTATAAATCAGAAAACATATAAATATCAGTAGTTAGTTCTGTGTAGAAAGATAACCTTTTTTCTTTGGAATAAACACCCTACACAAGTTCTCACGAATTCTTTCGTATCTTTCCAAGTTTATTTCTACCCACAACATTCACAGTTGATTTTATCTAACAAAAGAAGTATGAAAGTTAATAATCAACAAGAATACATAGGGAATAAAGTGTTTAATTTTATATCTTATAATATTTTACGCAGCAACTCTTTAAAAACGCGTCATTATATTTGTTGCTAGATATATAGGAGTCTTATACACACCTTAAACAAAGAGGATGGGCAATAGATGGGTCTTGTACATTGAATGAGCTACTGCTATCTCAAACTGTAAACGAAATGCCTATTATAAAAGAAGACATTCATTTAGTTTTTAGTTGAACACAGTGCAGACTTGAATATCTTACAGCAACATAAAGCAGGCTCAAGTAGTCTATTTAATAGAGACAGAAAAAGAAGCTTTGTTATATATAATTTGTTACAAAGTAGGAGTCAAACGAAAATCACTTACCATAAAAAATGTTGAAGAAGCAGAAAGAAAAGAAAAGAAATAAAAAAATAAATAAAAAATAAATAAATAAAGAACCTGCTAGAAAGATTGCTGCGGTTCAAATTTATGGTATAAATTAAATTGACAAATCGTCCAAAGACAAATCAGTTTTGTACCTTATTTACTTCCCTGAACAATGAACAGCCAATTTAACCAGACCGAAAACGTTGCTAAAAAGCACGTTTGTGAATTGAACAATTGTGGCAAGCGCTTCCGATACCCAAGTGATCTTGGACGTCATAAGAAAACAACCCATAGATCTACAGAGACCGGCCAGTCCTCCACCCTGAAGTTCAGAACACTCATGACACCAAACAACAACTTTTTCAATAATGAACAACCATTGGTAGATATCTCCTCCTCTGCCTCAGTTGACCCTGTTCCTGTCAATCTCAGTGACATGGTGTTCCATGAAAACGACGAGGCCAGATATCGCAATTCTGTGGATGAGGAAGAGGATGAAGACGAACTTTTGGATGAAAACGTTACATTCACGGAATATGTTGGTAATGAACCTGAAGCAGTAGCCGACAAGATTGAGGATCAAACACCAATTTTTGCCAATGGAGAGTTTTTTCCTTTCAGAGACAAGATACACCAATTGGTGTATCAATTCTACTATCGATCTGGAGGAGACATCTCGCAAAGTTTGATGAAAGACATCATAAAGCTTCTCAATGATGTTACGAAAGCCAAGGTTGATTATCCTGAAGCAAAAGTACCTGCAGCTGATTCTATATTCAACTTTGATGATAAGAGAAGAACGAAGAACCAGATTCCCTTGCTAAAACAGACAGAGCACAAGGTTAAGGTTCAAAAAACTGTCAATGGTCAAGAAGTTGAACAAACCTTGACTTTCCATATGAATCCTCCTTCCGAGGTGCTGAAGTTGTTGGTTGCGAACCCTTCAGTCACTGATCATCTGTCAAAACTTCCTGATCATACTGAAGGCGAGCTTGTGGATATCTACCAGTCGCAGAAATGGAAAACTGAAAGCTTGTTTCAGCATCCAATGGTGTCTATTCAGATGAATAGTACGGTGAAAGATATCTGGGTTGGTGATCTTGTCGAGGCTGGTCAAATGCAAATGATTGTGGACAGATTCTATACACTGAATCATTCAACCATTATGGCTGAGGGTTATCAAGTTGTCACTGTCAATAATACGCTCTACCTCCACAATATGCCTGAGAAAACTTCTGTCGAAACTGGGAAAATTTCAAGCATTGTTTGCAATTGTCCTGAAACATTGTCCTTGAACTTTGAAAGTAATGTTCTTGGTAATCCTGATCTTCATGCCATATCTACCACCATTATGAGTAAAATCACCATGCCAAACCCACTCAAACGTCCTTCTCTGTCTCCCACTCGTAAATTCATGCCCGTGAAAGTAATTCCTTTGAATTTCTTTACTGATGATATGAGTGGAAACCGAACCAAAAAGCACAACAAGTTTGATAGTTGGATCATGGTTCCTGCTGCCTTACCTCTTTCCAAAAGGCATGCCCTCCAAAACACTGCATTCATATGTACCGATCATTTGCTGTCCGCAATGCAGATGCTCCCTGCAATTGTCGATGATCTTGTTTTGTTGGAAAAAGGAGTCGAAATGTTTTTGCCTAGTGGTGAGGGTGTCGTTGTTGTTGCTCCACTACAGTTTATCACTGCTGATAATGCTCGCCACTCAGAAATTGCCTCAAGTTGCGGTGCGATATTGAAGATGCCTTGTCGCAAGTGTGTTTGGGAGCTGAAGACACCGGGAACAGTAGATGGTAGCGACTATCATTGTGCTCCAAGATCTGAAGATGTCATTGCTCAAATCCATGCTCAGTATGTGGCTTCCGGTGGAGATAAGACATTGTTGGTCGATGCTGAGGCAGGGTATAAACTTGTTGGCGGCCAAGCTTTGCTGAAGCTAAAGTCTTTTGATACAATGAAGGACTGCCCCATTGAGCTTCTTCATACAATCATGCTTGGTGTAGGCAAAGCTTTAGTGAAATGTCTGCTCGGAGATCATTTGAAACCTGCCGAGAAAAGTATCCTCGAATCAAGACTCCATGGATATATTTCAAATGGTTTCTCAAGAAGACTTCGTTCCTCTCTTCGCTTACACGGTTCTTTCTTGGGCAGAGACTACAAAATTCTTATCCAGCAAATTCCAATTTTGTTGAATCAATTGATTGACTCTGGAGAGATTAGACCTGACGAAGGAATCATGCTGATAAAAGCATGTTTTGAAAACCTGGGCAAGTTGGCTTTGCTTTCCTATGTCAGTAGAATCAAGTCCAACTCAAATCTGTACCTGAGACAAATTGCATCGACATACAATGATCTTCGTCTTTCCGTGTTATATCACAATGCCTTCATCAAACAGAAACGTCCAACAAGATCAGGTCACAGCATCTATAATTCCAGCAAAATGCATATTATGCATCATCTTGTCGATGACATTTATCGTTTTGGCTCCCCAATTTTCTACGAAACAGAAAAGGGTGAGCAATTCAATAAGTTTATCAGAGAGTGTCTTTTCCGGACGAATAGACATAATCCTTCTAAAGATGTTGCTGTTGCTTTTGCAAAAAGAATGATGGCTTATCATATCCTGAGTGGTGGTTCTTGGTCGGTGGCAGACATTGTCAATCCTGTCAAAGCTTCTCACAAAGTTCTTGGAAGTTCTGCTTCCTTTGGCTCGACAATAAGAGACTTTGCTGACAATGATGACAATGAGAAAATGATGAAGGTTGGATCCACTGGCATCTTTAAAAACAGCAGCAACAACCTGCTTATTGGAGAGGTCGCCAAGTTTGACAGTACAAATGGTGTTTACACCATCATTGAATACACTCTTTGGTGTGATCAAGGCCAAGTCACCAGATTTCGCCCATCCAGTGATGAAGATGCAAGCCTTAGTGTCTATCACACTTGCAGAAAAGATCGCGGTGGAAATCTGTATGCCGAAAAACTACTGCAGACAAAATCAATTATTAGAGAAACAGAATGTCAGTTCATAGAAATGCTTGACATTTCAAGAAGATCTGATCACTTTAATTTAATCAACACCAGCAAGTTTGGCACCTTCTGGTGGGCATTGTCACACAAAAACAACTTATAAAAATAAAATAAATTCCATTTTGCCTTTTTGGTGACTCATTTTTGCAACCGAAGTTCCGATGCTATTTTATTGGATGAAAAAAAATCCTGTTGTGGCTTCAATCGATTCTGGTGTTTGAAACGCAGATTTTTAATAAAAAATTGAATTTCCACCATTTTGAGTTATCTAATTGGCTGGGAGAGGAATTTTTACTATAAAAGGAAACGAAACTCCCTGGGTGTGTAGTTGCTTGGGATGTATTTGATCATATTGCGATGGATCTGGCAGGACCATTTGCTGTCACCGAGAACCAAAACATGTACATATTGGTGGTGGTGGACATAGCAACCAGATACATAATCGCAAGACCATTACCAAACAAACAAAGTGACACTGTTGCCAAGGCATTGACTGGGGTGTTTGGAGATTATGGTATTGCGATTGTGGGACAGTTTATCCAATCCGATAACGGACGAGAATTCAGAAACAGCTTGATGCAATCCATTACACAAATCCTAGGCATAAAGCATAAGTTCTCAACGGCTTACTACCCACAAGGAAATGGGATTGCCGAAACCAGCGTCAAGATGATAACAAACACGCTGCGTAAATTATGCGGACAAGACTTCAGAAACTGGGATGAAATATTGCCTACAGCTCAACTATGCTGCAATTTGAAGATCCGTACGAGATCTGGATCAAGCCCATTTTCGCTGATGTTCGCTCGAAAAGTTAACAAAGTTGGAGATTACTCTAACGACAACGCAGAATCGTCTACAACCAAAAGATGTATAACTGAAGAAGAATTACTACAGTGTGCCGAGAAAATGTCAACAGTGGTATTCCCTGCAATAAAGAAACGTACAATGCAATTGATCGAAGAATATGATAAAAAGTTTAACAAGAAACATTATCTGATCGATATACCACTGGGACAAACAGTTATGGTATGACTACCGTCTAGGGACACAAAATTATCACCACTGTTTGAAGAACCATTCGTAGTGGTGCGCAAAACTGAAAGCAACAACTATGTATTAAGAGATGAAACCAATGAACTCTTGCATAGGGACTATACTCCTTCAGAACTAAAGGTTGTGAATATCGACGAAACCGCCATTGAAGATGAATATGTAGAAGTGGATGAAATCCGTGATCATAAAGGATCAGGACATTCGCGTCTATTCTTGGTAAAATGGAAAGGATTAGGGGAGCGTGAAAATTCATGGATCCATGCGGGAGAGTTTAGATCACCCGAACCTATTCGAAAATATTGGAAACGAGTAGAGGAGCAAAAAACTAAAGCATTGCTCACCAATACTCCGAATGTCATCCAACCTATTCGTAAGAGAGGTCGACCAAGGAAAGTCGATAACCAAGTACCGACTACAAATTCCAATGCGATTGAACTGGGAACAAAACGATCAAGAGCAACAACAGTCACTACTGTTACTCAGGATCAGCCTACTCGAAAAAGAGGACGTCCACGCAAGGCTTAATTTTTTTTTTGATATTTTCTAACAACAAGTCGTTTCAACGATAGTTGAACCTGGCTGGGGAGAGTGTGGTAAAACCACCATATTACAATAATTAATTATGGGATAACAAAAGCTACATAGTGAAATCTACACAAGTAGATTTAAACTAAGCTACCAATTATTATCATATTAACACTCAGCCAGATACTTAAACACAAATTCTAGAATATACAGAAATTCAGTTTCTCTTTTACTTTGGAAATAAATTACAAGTAAAATTGACATATCGTGTTTTGATTAATTTTGCTACAGCCATATACATGGCTGTATCCAAAAAGACTTCTTGTAGACTATCAGAGTTGATATCGGCAATCAAAATTGTCCTTTATTAATTAACTAGTGAGTTGGTCTCTTTGGATAAAGAAAAAGACTTTGTAAAATCGGTTTTTATATATATATACTTTGGGTTTATTCTATAACACAATTAATATTACTATTCATTTAGCTTTAAATCTATTTGTCTATATATTTTATTCTGTTTACATTATACAGGCTCTTTAACAATAAACATTATCCATCTATCCCGAAAACCTTATTCTTTGAACCAAACGATTCTTGATAGTGTTGATTACACAGCTTTTTTTTTTCACATTGATTCTGCGCCTTTATTGTAAGCCCAAGAAAATAATAAACAGCAGACTGAAACCTAGCAAAGCATATTAATTGCTCAAGATATATTTTGGATTCCATCCATTACACCTATTCTGTCTCTATTTCAAATTCGATGTGGGCCCTTGTAATTAATCTCTCTTTTTCCCTATATCCGTGCCAATTTACTTTTCTCTTTACACTCCCATAAACACAGGCTGATTCCAATGCATCCTTTCCACATTGCCCATCCAGGTTAACAATCATCAGTTAAACTCTCTGTAATCTTATAATTTATTCTGACTCTCTCTCTTTCTATCAATCTTATAGACCTCTTTGACTCACACATCTCATTATATTATACTGTCATCGGGACCATGGTAAAAAAGTCTTTTCAAATCAAAATTTTTCTTATCTGACTTTGTTTACTCTGCAATAGACCACCCCTGCCATTCACCCCATCTGCCTCTTCCATAATCTACGGCTGCTATCATGATGGTAATGCCGTTTCTTGTTCTTTATACTTTTCTATAATATTATTTCCATTTGCTCTTTTTATCTTATAGCCCTATTCCACCCGCATGGCCTATTATATAGCACCATCATCAGTGCCCAGGTAAAAAAAACTTTTTGTGTCAAAAAAATAATTTTCTTTTCTAACGTTGCTTATTTTAATTTAGGCTATCACCATCACTGTCCACCCCATCTGCCTCTCTCATCATCTACGACTGGTTATCATAATGGTAATGCCGTTTCTTGGCCTTTATTCTTTTCCATAATATTATTCTGGCTATTTACTAATAATTTTCTATACTCTTAACAAGACACTATTATTGGCCGCCATATACCATCCCTCTACTATAATCACCAACTCTGTTTTTGGTATGTAAATAAATTTTTCTATCACTCAATTCACCCATATTAATTTATTTTATCCCATCTCTAGTCAATCCAATCATACAAGATGCCATGTCACACAATTCAGCCCCTCTTTGTCCATTCTTATCCAATCTTTGCAATGTAAGTATAATATCCCTTGCATCTTGAATAGCACCCGCACTCTTGAATATATATCGCTAATATAACTTTTATTATATCAGAACACTACCGCAACCACCTAAATTGCCGCCAGACCCTATTTTCAGGTATTGTTCAGTAGAGAAGCACCTGATCCAAGTAGTATCAAGTAGGCTGGTAGAAGCGGCAAGGATAGACCGTAATAGTATTAGAACTCGTGTATAGAACCATTCTATTCTTTCCAATAAACACAAATATAAACCATAAACAACCTAATAAGTACGGGATATAAAATAATTGAGAGTATATCACTGGTCGAGAGTAATAAAGAGGATACCAAAATCAATAAATAATGGACTATCTACTGTAGGCAAAGTACCTTATACTACAGTTATGTGACTTCTCAAGGGTGTAGGCAAAGGAACCTCGCCATTCTATTTTTAATAGACTTATTGAATATAATAAAATTAAAACTGAGATTTGCATAGGTAATTCTGGTATTCACTTCAAGTTGATATATTAAGAATACTAACTCCCCTTACTAGCATCACCCCTAGTGGACTAAACACCAGTGTTTAGCGCGAAAATGCTCAGGCACCAAAAGTACCTTGTGCACTAGGCATTTGTTCACATAAACTCCAGTATATACCTTACCTTTGTCCAGGAATATACCTACCTATATACCAGTGTATATCAAATGGTTTTCCCAGTGCGTTCTGAAGACCATCTGGTCCTACCTGTTTCAATTTCCTTTAATGATAAAATAATACATACTCAAGCCTTAGTCGATTCTGGTGCCCATAGCTCATTTATTAGTGCTGACTTGGTAAATCAATATCAAATTCCAATCAAGAATAAAAACCTTCCTTTACCAATTTATGTAGTTGATGGTCAAGAACTGGCAGGCGGAGCTATAACTAAAGAAACTACCACCCTATTGTTCTCTGTTGGTGGACACACAGAAACAGCCACTTTCCATGTCCTGCCCTTCTCCACCTATCCTATCATACTGGGAACCAGTTGGTGCGCTAGCCATGACCCTGTAACCTTATCCTGGAAAACCCATTCCGTTTCATTTATACCTGACCACCAAGCAGATCCTTCATGCTCTCGCCAAAACCCAGTATCTGTACCATTGATCAACAAATTAAACAACTTAAAAAAATCTCCTATACCACTGCCTCCAGCCCCCATGTCTCCAGTCTCTGTGTCTCCAGTCCCCGTGTCTCCAGTCCCCATGTCTCCAGTCCCTGTGGCTCCAGTCCCAGTGTCTCCAGTCCCCGTGTCTCCAGTCCCAGTGGCTCCAGTCCCAGTGTCTCCAGTCCAAGTGTCTTCTAACTCAGCCTCTACTGCCTCTTCACCTAAGATCCCCTCAAAATACAGTGACCTGTCAGCTGTCTTTAGCAAGGCAAAAGCCGACATACTACCTGAACACCGAAAGTATGATATTGAAATCCAATTACAAAAAGATGCCCAACCTCCTTGGGGCCCGATATACAATCTTGGTGAGCCCGAACTCAAATCATTATGTGAATACTTGGACGAAAACCTGGCCAAGGGTTTTATTCGCCATTCAAAGTCTCCTGCAGGTGCCCCAATCCTCTTTGTGAAGAAAAAGGACAGATCTCTTCGCCTTTTTTCGGATTACCGAGGCCTTAACAAAGTCACGGTAAAGAACCAATACCCTCTCCCTCTGATCAATGAGTTGCTTGACCGTCTTGGTAACACAAAGGTCTTCTCAAAGATTGACCTCCGTGGAGCCTATAACCTTGTCCGCGTTAAACCTGGTGATGAATGGAAAACTGCATTTCGAACTCGTTATGGTCACTTCGAATACACTGTCATGCCTTTTGGACTGTGCAATGCCCCTGCAACATTCCAACACATGATGAATGATGTATTCTGGGACATGCTCAATGATTTTGTAGTAGTTTACCTTGACGATATCCTCATATTTTCTGCCAACCAAGCTGATCACGATATTCATGTCCGTAAAGTACTTCAACGCCTTCTTGACCACGGCTTGTATGCAAAACTTGAGAAATGTGCATTTGATCAACCACAAGTCGAATTCCTTGGCTATGAAATATCAGCAGCTGGGGTATCCATGGATCCCGCAAAAGTAGAAACTATTCAAGATTGGAAAACACCGGAATCTGTCCATGCCCTACAGGTTTTCCTTGGTTTTGCTAACTACTATCGAAGGTTTATCAAAGGATTCTCCAAAGTGGTACTTCCAATGACCAAGCTCCTATCAAAAAAAAGTACCATTTCATTGGTCTCCAGAAGCTCAGAAAGCCTTCGAGTTCCTCAAGTCCCAATTCTGCTCAGCCCCTATCCTTGTACATGCTGATTTCTCCCGCCCATTTGTTCTAGAAACCGATGCCTCGGATTTCGCAGTCGGTGCCATCCTCTCTCAAGTCAACTCTGAAGATGTGTTACACCCAATTGCATTCTTCTCCCGTAAGTTGCTTCCTGCTGAAATAAATTATGAAATATATGACAAGGAAATGCTGGCAATCATGGAGGCCTTTGAAGTATGGCGCCATCACTTGATCGGTGCTCAACACAAGGTCACTGTCTACACCGACCATAAGAACTTAGAATATTTCACCACTACCCGCCGACTTAATCGCCGTCAAGTTTGTTGGTCTCTCTTCTTGGCTGATTTTGACTTTGAAATTGTTTACCGTCCTGGACACATGCAAGGAAAACCTGATGCACTTTCCCGCCGTCCAGAATTTCAGCCTAAAGGAGGAGATGAAGTATACAATGTTCAGAACCAAGTACTGTTAAAGCCTAGCCAATTCATCATTGGTGCTTTAACTACCCGCAGTCAAACTAAATCTCTTGTCCAAAGTATTCAACAAGCTACCAAGTCAGACCCCACAGCCCAGGAACTCCTTAACAATCTCGACTCGGATCCAAGTCTATCCACAAGCAATGGAATACTATATAGAGACAAGCGCATATATGTACCAGAGGGTGAATGCCAAATTCAAGTCCTTAAAGCTCAACATGATGCTATACTTGCAGGTCATTTTGGTATTGCTCGAACCCATGATCTGGTGGCTAGAGCTTATTGGTGGCCTCGATTACGTAAATATGTCAAGGATTACATTGCTACCTGCAAGACATGTTCAAGAAGCAAGACCTCCCGTCACCCGAAACATGGGCATCTGGTGCCACTCTCCATACCACAACAGCCTTGGACCTCAGTATCATTGGACTTTATCACCGATCTCCCTGAATCTGGTTCCTTTGACAGTATAATGGTAATTGTAGACCGCCTATCAAAGATGGCCCACTTCGTCCCATGCAATAAGACTATCACTGCCGCAGAATCCATAGATTTGTTCATAGCAAATGTAGTCCGGTTACATGGTGTACCCCTGGATATTGTATCTGATCGTGGGCCCCAGTTTGTATCCCAATTCTGGCGATCCTTCCACAAGACCCTTGGTACCTCTACTTCGTTGTCCAGCGCTTTCCACCCAGAATCTGATGGTCAAACAGAACGCATGAATCAGATCCTAGAACAACATTTAAGGTGCTATACCAACTATGCTCAGAATGACTGGAGTACACTCTTGCCAATTGCGGAATTCGCATACAACAACTCAACACACTCAGCCACCAAGCATTCACCATTTCTTGCAAATTATGGCTTCCACCCCAGACTGGACCTTAGTCAGATCAAAGAAGATACAATTCCAATGGTCCAGGATAAAGTTCTGACCATGAAGAAGATTTTTGAAAACCTCCAAGGCAACATGAAGCAAGCTCAACAGGACTACTCAAGACATGCGAACAAGCATCGAAAAGACATCCCTGCTCTGATTCCTGGATCTGAAGTCTGGTTATCTAGCTCTAACCTTCGTACAAGTCGCCCCAGCAAGAAACTGGACTACAAGCGTATTGGACCCTTCAAGGTGGTAGAACAGATAAATTCGGTAGCATACCGAATAAAGCTTCCCTCAACTATGAAGATCCATGATGTATTCCACGTGTCACTCTTAGAACCTGTCACCAAGAATTTACTATCAGCAAGACACCAAGCCCCACCGCCACCAGTAATTATAGACAGCGAACAAGAATATGAAGTGCAAGAAATCTTGGCCAAATGACTACATCGCAACAAGGTTCAGTACTTGGTTGAGTGGAAAGGTTATGGCCCAGAAGAACGGACCTGGGAACCTCTTGAGCACTTGCAGAATGCTCCAGCCAAGGTCCAGGACTTCGAGACCAGGACGACTCCCCAAGGACACCTCTTGAGAAGGAGGTGATGTAAGGAACCAAGCTCATTGGTTACTGAGTCAAACCAATTCGAATCGTTCAAACACCATACCAATCAGAATGGATTCCATTGTATAGCTAGACGAACCATTAGGGACTCAGTTCCTCTTCTTATTATATCTTAGTACCACCTACACTATAATTATATCTCTTAGACACTTAGCTAGAAAATCATATAAATACTCATTGCGCTTGATCCCTAGAAGATCAAGCAAACAACACGTTAAATAAAGGAACTTCTTCTTCTCTTCTCTTGTCTGTTCTTCCTGCCTAGTCCCGTTCCTGACATTTGCAATCGGAATGGGCGTCGTGTTGGTGTAGGTGCAGGTGGAGACGAGGTGGCAAAGGAGGAAGAGAGCTTAGAAAAGAGAGGAAGGAAAGGAGCTGATATTGACAACTTGAGGATGACATTCATATAGTCCTCCTTGTACGAATTCTGGACAAATATTTTCATAAAGGTTGACTCAAACCCGTCTCTTCTGTTTGTCTTGACACTCTTCAACAACCCATTATATCTCTCAAACCCAAAGAGCCAATAACCGTACACGGGTCCAAAATCACAAACAGTGTCGCGAAGATGGAGGTGCAGGTGCATGTTGCAGGTGAGGATGGTGTGTGGGTATTGTTGTTCACAGGCTTCACCAAATTTTTCGAGATGACTATGAGCTTCATCAAGTTTGTCAAAAGTGATGGTTGGCTTGGTAAGGAGGTGGCAGGCATTGACAAAGCTGATCCAATTCTGGAACTTGGCAGCAGGGAGAACGGTCTTCAATAGAGCAGGGGAGTAAATGAGCACCCAGGATTTCTACTCGTCGGCCTTCATATGGGGAAATCCCTTCCCAATCTTCGTCTTCAACACTGCGTACTCTGCAGGCAGCACCATGGTCTCTGCCACCCTCTGCATCTCACAAAGATTGTTGTCTGTGATCAGACCACTGGCAGTCCACGTCTCGACCATCCTCTTCGCCGTTCCCAGGAATAGGTTGTGCATGGGATCAATGATTGTTCCACGTACTAGATCAAAGTATCCAAGGCGATGCAACTGCGACCATCAAACACCATTTTTGACCTCCAGCTGATGCCTTTCTGAGGGCGTACTTGCACTCTTCCACTCCTCAGCATGCACCCGGTTTTGAGCACCATTTGCAAGTCTCCATGCACAGAAATCAAAACCACGAAAATCAACATTGTTTGTCCCTTCCAAGCAAGAGAAACTACGACTGCATTTGTAGCATGCATGGGTACTGTTATGAGACGTGAATCCACTGGTTTTCCTGGCGGCAGGGATATCACATGCAACCATGAAGAGTGCAGCACGAACAGTTACTCCAGTTGGGTTTTCATAACTTGGAATGACCATTCCAACATACAGCTGCTCCAACTCGTCGACCAAGGGCTTGAGGTAGTTGTTAATCTCCTCTGATCTTGGTTCCTTTGGCCCAGGCATCAGACCAACAAGAATCACGTTTTCTGCCTTGAACCTATCCTCTTGAGGCAAATTGTTGATTGCCAGGTAAATGGCTCCAGAGGAATGAGTGATACCATAAAATGGCTGAAACCAATCAATGTTGAGAGTCAACATGAGTGAGCGCGAGTCTTCAACAAAGGGAATGACGTTCTTGTCCTTCAACCCCTTCCACATCGCACCATCATAAATGTCGCACATTGTATCAATGATCTTCAACTCCTGGTTCCATTGTCTGATCATGCTTTCGAAATCCGGGCGGAGGAAAATGACTCTCAACGCCTGCTTGATAGACTGATACATGTACGATCTCTTGGCAACCAAAGCACCAGATGACGATTGCTTCATAAGTTGGCAACCACATGGAGAACGGGAACCGAGCTTGGCAGAATCGCACTGAAGTGGAGCAGACCCAGCTTCCTCATACACCGTGTGGCAATCCTGGCACACAACAAATCTCTTTACACCCTTGGTCAAGGCAGTGAAACCCGTCATGCTTTGGAGACCAGAAAGGCTTGAGGGCAATTGGAAGTCCTGTCCATAAATCATCAAGAGTTTGTTGATGAACTCAATCAAGACAACAGCACCCTTATCGACCACATAACGGGATGCAAACAGAACAACGAAAATGGCAATTGCTCTGTGCACTGGGTTTTCGGGCATACCAGGAGTAGCAAAAGGGTCTATTATTTAAAAAGGAAAATTATTAACACTCAATTTTTGCTTGCTTTTGTATAGCTATTCAATACTGACCTTCACTATCAAACTCCTCGACCTCAATCTCCTCGACATTGGCTTCATCATCACTGTCATTGTCAGAGTTGTTAGTGATTTCAGCACCATTGCCATTGACCTCATTGTCAAGTTGATCGGCATCAACCATTTGGTCATAATCCCCAAAAGGTAAGTTGGGCTGACTGTCAACTGCCACGGATTCGGATTCAATAATCGGCATTGCTGCAAATATGGGTTAGATTAGTTTATTACTCTGCACTGGTTTTCAAATAAATATATTTTACCCTCAACATCCAAATCCATCATATCACTTTGTGTGCCTGAGTTCAATTGAAAAATACAAGTTGTTATTGCACAGTAAATGAAAATTAACACTAGTATACATACTGCTCTCAAATTCGCCAGTTTCTTCAGTTCTTGCTCTCTTACTATGGCGTTGGTAAGTGTGCTTGGATACAATAGTGAATCCTTGCTGGTTATTGCTGCAATTGTTGCAGTAACAGGTGGTGGTGTTTTGTGCAGAAATAGAAGACATAGTTTATATTATTTGATTGTGAGATAAAAAAGGAAACAAGTGCTACATATTTTTATTTGCTGTTATTTTATAGACAAGAAAAAGGCTATTGTTCTTTGATCCTTTGCCCAAACCAATAGGATGCATCAAAATTATACTTTTTATTTTTAAAAAAAATAATGTCTGAGATGAAAAAAAGCTCTATGTTTCTAGTACCCATCTGCACCATTTATACTAGGTGAAATCGAGGGGTTTTTCTAGTGTGATTATTCATCTTTGACTATACTAGAGAGGTGTCTAATGTTCTTACAAACTTATTATAAACGGATTACCAATTTCTAAAATTACAAACAGATGAATAATCATTTCAAATCATGCTTGATTTGTAAAGACAAGTTTGTCGTGCCTAATTTTGGTGAAACAAGCTCTAGTGACTTGTCTTTACAAATCAAGCATGATTTGAAATGATTATTCATCTGTTTGTAATTTTAGAAATTGGTAATCCATTTATAATAATTTTTAAGAACATTAGACACCTCTTCAGTGTAGTCAAAGATGAATAATCATTTAGAAAACTATATAAGATATCCAAATTCAAAACAATAAAAATTATCTTTTATCCTCTCTCTTATTTTGAATACTCCTGTGTATTAAAGCTTGACCAATTTGACTATGTTTACAGTGAATTGGAAGATAGCCTAGATCAAGAACGACAAGTTACTCGAACTTGTCTCACCAAAATTAAGCACGACAAAAATTATAAAAACATCGTCGACTGCAGGATTTGAACCTACGCGGGCAGAGCCCATGTGATTTCTAGTCACACTCCTTAACCACTCGGACAAATCGACACGGCTCTTTCGCTTAAGGATTTTTTTACCCCAAAAAATTTCCTTTTATAGTAATTTTACCGAACTTTCCATCCATCCTAACCAACACTGCCAACAACTACGCATCCATCGCCTACCACGCCCCATCCCGCCTCCGTAGCAAGTTTTCCATTAAGCTTACCAGTCCAAGCACCCACTGTCCAAGTTTCAGCCCAAACGAACGACATTTATTTTCCCCGATTCCCGATGTCATCTTCAATGATGCCCCCAATCCCAGGCGCATCAAATGAGCTCATGTCTTTTTTGGCCTCCATGTTGACCCGCCTTGACAACACTGAGAAGCTTGCTGTCCAAGTGAAGGCTCTTGAAGCCGAGAACAACCGCCTCCAAGCAGAATTGGCGGACACCCGAAAACGTCTTGAGCAGGCTACGACCTCTCAAACCTCCCTTCCCCTGGGCAATAGCCCAAATGTTTCAACCTCCGACCCCGCCCCAAATCCCAGTTCCCAGGAACCAGGATTGGAAGCCTCCACTTGGGCTGCCAAGGCCAGCGTCAACCGCCCCCCTCCTGCCCGTAAGGGTCCTTCCCCACGCCGAGTTGCTGCTTCTCAGCGTATTTTCACTGCGGCCTCTGGCCCCCTTGGATATAAATACGTTTATATTCCTCGCTCCCGTCGCCTTACCCACAGGGAAGTGCGTAGCTCCCTCCGCACCCTTGGTATTGACACTGCTCGTCTGTTGGACATTAATTTCCCTGCTCGTGGAGTTGTTGGCATACTGGTCCACCTCCAGTTCATTGACGAATTTGAGGCACAACTCAATAGAGCCAAGGTGGAGATCATTGGTGACTTTGATCCCGTTGACCCACAACACTTGGCAGACCCCAAGTACCACGATCTCCCTCTGGACGAGCGGGCAAATACTGCCATTCAAGTACAGAATGCGCGTTGTCTCCAGACCCTCAAGTTCCTCCGCCCCCATGTTGCCCTCCCAGTTGCCCACTTCTTTGTTGAAGAAGGGTGGATTAGCTCTGATGAGGTGCCTCCCCGTTCTGCTCTTGGTGGGGATGCTGAACAACTGTTTAAGAGAAAGCGCACTCTCGATCCAAGCAGCCTCATGGAAGAATGAGTGAGCTTTCTATAGGATTATGGAACGCCAATGGGCTTCAACCCCGTGCCATAAACGACGTGCTCAACCACTGTCAGTCCCTCCATATGCTCTTCATCACAGAAACATGGCTCCTGTCACCTGCGCGTATTCTCACATCATGGTCCCAATTTCATTTGTACGGACCCCCTGTTGCTGGGACATACCGTGGGTCAATGGGAGTTTCATTGTTAGTCTCCCCTTCCTGTCCTTACACCGTCACCCAAATCCCTATGCCCAACAACTATGCCCTCGCCGTCAAGATTGGCACCCTTCGATTGGTTTGTGTTTACCTCCCCCTCTATGTCCACTGCCGATGCCCTTTCTGTTCTCTCTGACATTCCTTTGACTGAAGACACCCTCCTTTGTGGGGACTTCAATGCCCGTTTGGGTTCCATCACTGGAGATTATGCCACAAATTCTCGCGGCCTAGCACTTAGTGCATGGCTAGAAGAAAGATCCCTCACTGTCCTTAATGGCTCACTCTCTCCTTGCACCCCCACCTACATTTCCTTTCGCCGTGAAGTCGAAATTAGCAGTATCATTGACCTATTCATCACCAACACCAATTTCGCCAATCCCTCTCTCCACATTCAAACCGAACTCTCCCTAGGCTCTGACCACCGACTTCTTTCACTTTCCTTCACCTATGACCTTGACCCTTCCCCTCCATCTCCACCCCCTCTCCGCCGACTCTGGAACCTCTCACGCCTCAAGGAACCAGACGTCCTTCAACTCTACACCGATTCCCTCATCCTCAACGCCACACCCCTCCTCAACACCTTGCAAGACATTGTACAAAACCCGCCCTCCTCTCCTCCCCCCATTGATGCCCTTACTAACGATTTCAACACACTCATTTATGATTCTCTTAGTAGTTCAATAGGTACCCGCCCTCACCGCCCATCCAAATGGAAGAAATTCTGGACCCCTGCCCTTCAAGCGGCAGCCGACCATCGTGATGGTTGTTACAAGCAATGGCGTCGTGCTTGTGGCATTGACAAGATCAATTGGTGGAGCCGGCACCAACATGCACATCAGGAGTTCCGTCAACAAGTCCAGACAGCAAAACGTCAATCCTGGCACGCCTTCTGTAGGTCTCTGGAACGTGACTTTGCCAAGGCCACTTCCAAGATCAAACAGATCAAAAGGCGTCGACAACCCAAACATGTCTTCCAACATGACGATGGCCCAGCTGCTGCAGCAACCATCATGTGCAACCACCTTGCTTCGGTGTATAGTGGCCACATCCTTCCTTCCTCCCGCCCTCCTCCTCCTCCATCAACCTCTCCTCACCTGCCTTTCGCCGCTGTTGACTCCCCATTTGATTCGTCAGTGGTGGAAGAATACATGCGATTTATGCCTAGCCGCAAGGCGCCGGGTCCTGACCATATCCGTGCAGAAATGCTTAAGCCCGTTCGGTCCAAACTCTCTCCTCTCCTTGCCCTGCTCTTCACTCTGTGTTGGCAGTGGTCTTATGTCCCCTCTCTCTGGCGCCAAGCCCAAGTTTTCCCAATCTTCAAGAAGGGTAACCCAAACGACGCTGCCAATTATCGGCCAATCTCTCTCACTTCTGTTCTTCGGAAATTACTTGAGATGTGTATTGCGCCTGATCTCACCAAGTTCTCTCCTCCCTTGGACGTAGCACAAGGTGGATTTCGCCCCCGACGTGGAGCACTGGACCAGGCCCTCTGCTTGCATGACCTTGTCAAAGCCCACTACCGCCGCCACAACCGCTACCCTGTAGTCGCCTTCCTTGACATCAAGGCAGCTTATGACACCGTAGACCGACGTGTCATTTGGGATGCTCTTGTCCGCCGTCAAACTCCCCCTGCCCTCGTTGGCCTCCTTGTCAACATGTTTGACGAAGTCTCCATCTCTGTCCTTCTTGGCAACTTCTCCTCCCATTCCTTCTCTCCTTCCACAGGTGTACTGCAAGGCTCAGTCCTCAGTCCCCACTTATACTCTATCTACATCAACTCCCTGCCGCCTCTCCTTCGCACAGTTGCTCTGTCTACATCCGCCGCCCATGTCCCATCGTCCTCTCCCTCCTCGTTGGATTCCTATCGCGCCCTTTTGGATCCTTCAGGTGTGGATGACTTTGGCGATTCCACCTCTCCCACGCCGATTAACTCTCTTCTCTTTGCTGACGACGTTGCCATTTTTGGTTCCGTTCCTGACGTTCAGAAAATGTTGGATCTGGCCGCAGCCCACTCTCTGGAACTCGGTTACCGTTGGAGTCCATCCAAATGTGCATTTGTGTACCAAAACTCCCGCTCCCACTCTCCTCCCTCCCTCTCCCTGTATGGTGAGTTACTCCCTGCAGTGGATGAGTTTATCTACCTTGGCATGCCGTTCCGGAGTAAGGGAATTCATTCCCCTCCATTGTAACCCATCGTCGAGCTGGTACCCTTGCTGCCATGGCCACAATGCACGCCGTTGGTGCCTGCCGTTCTGGTTTCTCTCTGCTCTTGAGCTCTCGGTTATACCGAACGTTCATCCGTCCCAAGTTCGAGTATGGCCTGGCCATTGCCCCACTCCTAGAAAAGGATTTCAAGGCCTTGGAACTGATACAAGATAAGTGTCTTCGCATGATAGTTGGGGGCATGCCACGTCCTCCACTATTGTGTTGAAGCACATCTGTAATATACCCAGCATGAGATTCCGCAAGGATATCCTTGTTACCAAGTTCTGCCTTCGGGCCCGTACCCTTCCTTCCCGCTGTCTCCTTTCTCTCCTCCACCAACACCACCGTTCCCATTCCTCCCTTGTCCCGCTGAGCCACCATCCATTCCTTCTCGATATGCCAGTTTCCCTCAACGTACGTAGCATCAACGCCGTACAAAAATACCTTGACTCCCGTCGAGTGTCCCTTTTCGCCACCTTCCTCTCCAACACCACCCAAGTCTTGATCCAAGCATGTCGCCCTGACCTTGGGGTTGACCCAATCCTGTTCCTCCCTGCTTCCCGAGTAGAACGTGGTCGCCTTGTTCGTTGGCGAATGGGTTGGCTACCCGGAAACCCTCGTTCATGTGCATGTGAGACAGACCACACCTCTCGCCGTCATCTCGCCATCTGCCCTAGGATCCCATCAGAACTCCTTGCTTCCCTCCCAATCCCTCCCTCTCCTGCGAATCATCCCATTGATTTTGCCATCTCCTCCCTCCCTTCCTCTTCCTCGGCCCCATGTCCGCCATACTGGGTGCCATTGCTCACCATTCTCTGGCACATCGATCAATTGTGCAACCCTGATGGGGAGTACTCCCACGAGAAGAACCATGGTGCTTTGTGGCATGCTGCTTAGCATTTTTTTTTTTATTTTATTTTATTTTATCTTTTTCTAGTTCTTTTCGCACAGGAAAAGTTGTCTGTCTGTTCTCCTATCTCCTCCCTTCCACTGTTACAACTATTTCACAGCTGCGAAGTGGAGAGTAGGGCTCAGCTTTCATCTTAGTACTGTTAGCTCACTCCATTTTTCTCTACTTTTTTTTGTCTTCCTTGTGCCCAAGAGACTTTTTTGCTTCCCTTCCAGTAGTTCTCGAGATGCTAAATGGTCTATAGACTGCCAGCACTATATCTCTCAATAAAACATAATCTTTAACCTCGGACAAATCGACACGGCTCTTTTGACACAAATGTTGTAGAATGTTCCAGCAACGACCACCAACCCTCAATTTACTAGTGACTTTGAAGTTTTTACCTTGGGACAGTCGAAGACGTCACCTTCCCTTGGGACATGCAAGGCATGATCCGATCTCTTGGAATCATTTGTCTACGTCAACAGTCCCGTTGAGTTCTAAATGTTTTCCCCTTTCTTTTCCTTTGATTTATATTTCCTTTTTCGTTTGCTTCCCACTGCATTGCACTTGTTCCTTTCGCACTTCTTGATATTACTCCTTTTGTATACTTCCCGATAGTGCATTTCTCTCTTGATGTTTAGTTTCCTTTTTGTTTTCCTTTTGATTATTTCCTTTTGTGATTATGCCCGAAGAACTGTACACTCTTCTCGATAATCATCATTCAGCATAAGTTATATCTAGATTGTCACTACGTGCACAGTTGTCAATTAGTATAAAAGAGCTCCATTTTTTATTCAATAAAATACATTCAGTTTTCTCTCTATTTCTTTTGAACATCGTCCCTGAACTTGAGCTATTGTCCTGCGGGAAATACTAAGTTGCACACTGTTAGGATCTACAAGTACTGTCTCATCGTTTGTCTGTTGTCTGTTTGTTCGTTTGTCCGTTTGTCTGTTGTCTGTTTGTCTGTTTGTCCGTTTGTCTGTTTGTCTGTTTGTCCGTTTGCCTGTCTGTTTGCCTGTTTACTGTCTTTATCTATTTCAAGCCCCGTCTGATTGTCAAATTCTTCTTGTTGGATTGTCCTGAGCGAAATCACAAGAATACAATATATATTATTTATATATTCTGACCTGTTGCACCACACACCATAACTCAACACGCGTCACTTTCACTTAAGGATTTTTTTACCCCAAAATTTCCTTTTATAGTAATTTTACCGAACTTTCTATCCACCCTAACCAACACTGCCAACAACTACGCATCCATCGCCTACCACGCCCCATCCCGCCTCCGTAGCAAGTTTTCCATTAAGCTTACCAGTCCAAGCACCCACTGTCCAAGTTTCAGCCCAAACGAACGACATTTATTTTCCCCGATTCCCGATGTCATCCTCAATGATGCCCCCAATCCCAGGTGCATCTAATGAGCTCATGTCATTTTTGGCCTCCATGTTGACGCGCCTTGACAACACTGAGAAGCTCGCTGACCAAGTGAAGGCTCTTGAAGCCGAAAACAGCCGCCTCCAAGCAGAATTGGCGGAAACCCGAAAACGTCTTGAGCAGGCTACGACCTCTCAAACTTCCCTTCCCCTGGGCAATAGCCCAAATGTTTCAACCTCCGACCACGCCCCAAATCCCAGTTCCCAGGAACCCGGATTGGAAGCCTCCACTTGGGCTGCCAAGGCCAGCGTCAACCGCCCCCCTCCTGCCCGTAAGGGTCCTTCCCCACGCCGAGTTGCTGCTTCTCAGCGTATTTTCACTGCGGCCTCTGGCCCCCTTGGATATAAATACGTTTATATTCCTCGCTCCCGTCACCTCACCCACAGGGAAGTGCGTAGTTCTCTCCGCACCCTTGGAATTGACACTGCTCATCTGTTGGACATTAATTTCCCTGCTCGTGGAATTATTGGCATACTTGTCCATCTCCAGTTCGTTGAAGAATTCGAGGCACAACTCGATAGAGCCAAGGTTGAGGTCATTGGTGACTTTGATCCCGTTGACCCACAACACTTGGCAGACCCCAAGTACCACGATCTCTCTCTGGACAAGCGGGCAAATGCTGCCATACAAGTGCAGAATGCACGCTGCCTCCAGACTCTCAAGTTCCTCCGCCCCCATGTTGCCCTCCCAGTTGCCCACTTCTTTGTTGAAGAAGGGTGGATTAGCGCCGATGAGATACCTACCCGTTCTGCTCTTGGTGGTGATGGTGAATCACTGTTCAAGAGAAAGCGCACATTTGCTCCAAGCAACCTCATGGAAGAATGAGTGAACTTTCTATAGGCTTATGGAACGCCAATGGGCTTCAACCCCATGCCATAAACGACGTGCTCAACCACTGTCAGTCCCTCCATATGCTCTTCATCACAGAAACATGGCTCCTGTCACCTGCGCGTATTCTCACATCATGGTCCCAATTTCATTTGTATGGACCCCCTGTTGCTGGGACATACCGTGGGTTGATGGGAGTTTCATTGTTACTCTCCCCCTCCTGTCCTTACACCGTCACCCAAATCCCTATGCCCAACAACTATGCCCTCGCCGTCAAGATTGGCACCCTTCGACTGGTTTGTGTTTACCTCCCCCCCTCTATGTCCACTGCCGATGCCCTCTCTGTTCTCTCTGACATTCCTCTGACTGAAGACACCCTCCTTTGTGGGGACTTCAATGCCCGTCTGGGTTCCATCACTGGAGATTATGCCACAAATTCTCGCGGCCTAGCACTTAATGCATGGCTAGAAGAAAGATCCCTCACTGTCCTTAATGGCTCACTCTCTCCTTGCACACCCACCTACATTTCCTTTCGCCGTGAAGTCGAAATTAGCAGTATCATTGACCTATTCATCACCAACACCAATTTCGCCAATCCCTCTCTCCACATTCAAACCGAACTCTCCCTAGGCTCTGACCACCGACTTCTTTCACTTTCCTTCACCTATGACCTTGACCCTTCCCCTCCATCTCCACCCCCTCTCCGCCAACTCTGGAACCTCTCACGCCTCAAGGAACCAGACGTCCTTCAACTCTACACTGACTCCCTCATCCTCAACGCCACACCCCTCCTCAACACCTTGCAAGACATTGTACAGAACCCGCCCTCCTCTCCTCCCCCATTGATGCCCTTACTAACGATTTCAACACACTCATTTATGATTCTCTTAGTAGTTCAATAGGTACCCGCCCCCACCGCCCATCCAAATGGAAGAAATTCTGGACCCCTGCCCTTCAAGCGGCAGCCGACCATCGTGATGGTTGTTACAAGCAATGGCGTCGCGCTTGTGGCATTGACAAGATCAATTGGTGGAGCCGGCACCAACATGCACATCAGGAGTTCCGTCAACAAGTCCAGACAGCAAAACGTCAATCCTGGCACGCCTTCTGTAGGTCTCTGGAACGTGACTTTGCCAAGGCCACTTCCAAGATCAAACAGATCAAACGGCGTCGACAACCCAAACATGTCTTCCAACATGACGATGGCCCAGCTGCTGCAGCAACCATCATGTGCAACCACCTTGCTTTGGTGTATAGTGGACACATCCTTCCTTCCTCCCGCCCTCCTCCTCCTCCATCAACCTCTCCTCACCTGCCTTTTGCCGCTGTTGACTCCCCATTTGATTCGTCAGTGGTGGAAGAATACATGCGATTTATGCCTAGCCGCAAGGCGCCGGGTCCTGACCATATCCGTGCAGAAATGCTTAAGCCCATTCGGTCCAAACTCTCTCCTCTCCTTGCCCTGCTCTTCACTCTGTGTTGGCAGTGGTCTTATGTCCCCTCTCTCTGGCGCCAAGCCCAAGTTTTCCCAATCTTCAAGAAGGGTAACCCAAATGATGCTGCCAATTATCGGCCAATCTCTCTCACTTCTGTTCTTCGGAAATTACTTGAGATGTGTATTGCGCCTGATCTCACCAAGTTCTCTCCTCCCTTGGACGTAGCACAAGGTGGATTTCGCCCCCGATGTGGAGCACTGGACCAGGCCCTCTGCTTGCATGACCTTGTCAAAGCCCACTACCGCCGCCACAACCGCTACCCTGTAGTCGCCTTCCTTGACATCAAGGCAGCTTATGACACCGTCGACCGACGTGTCATTTGGGATGCTCTTGTCCGCCGTCAAACTCCCCCTGCCCTCATTGGCCTCCTTGTCAACATGTTTGACGATGTCTCCATCTCTGTCCTTCTTGGCAACTTCTCCTCCCATTCCTTCTCTCCTTCCACGGGTGTACTGCAAGGCTCAGTCCTCAGTCCCCACTTATACTCTATCTACATCAACTCCCTGCCGCCTCTCCTTCGCACAGTTGCTCTGTCTACATCCGCTGCCCATGTCCCATCATCCTCTCCCTCCTCGTTGGATTCCTATCGCGCCCTTTTGGATCCTTCAGGTGTGGATGACTTTGGCGATTCCACCTCTCCCACGCCGATTAACTCTCTTCTCTTTGCTGACGACGTTGCCATTTTTGGTTCCGTTCCTGACGTTCAGAAAATGTTGGACCTGGCTGCAGCCCACTCTCTGGAACTCGGTTACCATTGGAGTCCATCCAAATGTGCATTTGTGTACCAAAACTCCCGCTCCCACTCTCCTCCCTCCCTCTCCCTGTATGGTGAGTTACTCCCTGCAGTGGATGAGTTTATCTACCTTGGCATGCCGTTCCGGAGTAAGGGAATTCATTCCCCCTCCATTGTAACCCATCGTCGAGCTGGTACCCTTGCTGCCATGGCCACAATGCACGCCGTTGGTGCCTGCCGTTCTGGTTTCTCTCTGCTCTTGAGCTCTCAGTTATACCGAACGTTCATCCGTCCCAAGTTCGAGTATGGCCTGGCCATTGCCCCACTCCTAGAAAAGGATTTCAAGGCCTTGGAACTGATACAAGATAAGTGTCTTCGCATGATAGTTGGGGGGCATGCCACGTCCTCCACTATTGTGTTGAAGCACATCTGTAATATACCCAGCATGAGATTCCGCAAGGATATCCTTGTTACCAAGTTCTGCCTTCGGGCCCGTACCCTTCCTTCCCGCTGTCTCCTTTCTCTCCTCCACCAACACCACCGTTCCCATTCCTCCCTTGTCCTGCTGAGCAACCATCCATTCCTTCTCGATATGCCAGTTTCCCTCAACGTACGTAGCATCAACGCCGTACAAAAATACCTTGACTCCTGTCGAGTGTCCCTTTTCGCCACCTTCCTCTCCAACACCACCCAAGTCTTGATCCAAGCATGTCGCCCTGACCTTGGGGTTGACCCAATCCTGTTCCTCCCTGCTTCCCGAGTAGAACGTGGTCGCCTTGTTCGTTGGCGAATGGGTTGGCTACCCGGAAACCCTTGTTCATGTGCATGTGAGACAGACCACACCTCTCGCCGTCATCTCGCCATCTGCCCTAGGATCCCATCAGAACTCCTTGCTTCCCTCCCCATCCCTCCCTCTCCTGCGAATCATCCCATTGATTTTGCCATCTCCTCCCTCCCTTCCTCTTTCTCGGCCCCATGTCCGCCATACTGGGTGCCATTGCTCACCATTCTCTGGCACATTGATCAATTGTGCAACCCTGATAGGGAGTACTCCCACGAGAAGAACCATGGTGCTTTGTGGCATGCTGCTTAGCATTTTTTTTTTATTTTATTTTATCCTTTTCTAGTTCTCTTTGCGCAGGAAAAGTTGTCTGTCTGTTCTCCTATCTCCTCCCTTCCACTGTTACAACTATTTCACAGCTGCGAAGTGGAGAGTAGGGTCCAGCTTTCATCTTAGTACTGTTAGCTCACTCCATTTTTTCTACTTTTTTTTGTCTTCCTTGTGCCCAAGAGACTTTTTTGTTTCCCTTCCAGTAGTTCTCGAGATGCTATATAGTCTATAGACTGCCAGCAACATATCTCACAATAAAACATAATCTTTAACCTCGGACAAATCGACACGGCTCTGACACGTGTGTTGTGGGCAGGTTCGGTTTCGACCATGAAGCCGGACCAAGGGCCCGGAACAGGCCTAGGAGGGGTCGGATGCCGGACCAGTCCGAAGAAGAAGTCCGAGCTGAGTAAGGATGGCCAATCCCCGAGTTTCTTTATTTCTCTTTCTTTTCAATTTTTCTTTATTTTATTTTATCACATTTTATTATTTCCTTTTTTATACTCTTTCCTTTTATATTTCCTTTGTGAATCCTTTCTCACTTTCTTGCAGGATTGCACCATTCTGTACTTCTTTAGTTTATTTCCCCTACTTCTTTGTCTTACCCCTTTCTTTACTATGTTATAGTATTTTTTTTTATTATATTTTTCCTTTGGCCTTGATGGCATCATTTTATTATTTTATTATTTCATTTTTCGGTTATTCTTTTAGTTATTTTCTTTGTCTATAAAAGACATTCTTTTCTAATGAATAAATATTATCAGTCAGTTTTACGATCAATTTTACGGTTATTTTATTCTTTTGAGTTTAAGCTCTCGATCTCTGAAGAGCAGTTATATTTTGCCCGGTCATTTTGGGGATATTTCTGTTGAGTTTCGTTAGTCTTTTACTGGTTCTTTCATTGTTTCTTTTATATATTTTATTTGTCGCCTGTTCGGTTACCATACACAACCATACAAACACATCACGCGTCAGCTCTTTCGCTTAAGGATTTTTTTACTCCAAAAAATTTCCTTTTATAGTAATTTTACCAAACTTTCCATCTATCCTAACCAACACTGCCAACAACTACACATGCATCGCCTACCACGCCCTATCCCGCCTCCGTAGCAAGTTTTCCATTAAGCTTACCAGTCCAAGCACCCACTGTCCAAGTTTCAGCCCAAACGAATGACATTTATTTTCCCCGATTCCCGATGTCATCCTCAATGATGCCCCCAATCCCAGGCGCATCTAATGAGCTCATGTCCTTTTTGGCCTCCATGTTGACGCGCCTTGACAACACTGAGAAGCTCGCTGACCAAGTGAAGGCTCTTGAAGCCGAAAACAGCCGCCTCCAAGCAGAATTGGCGGAAACCCAAAAACGTCTTGAGCAGGCTACGACCTCTCAAACTTCCCTTCCCCTGGGCAATAGCCCAAATGTTTCAACCTCCGACCATGCC
The DNA here is from genome assembly GCA_022702545.1 of Phycomyces nitens. Classification (NCBI taxonomy): domain Eukaryota; kingdom Fungi; phylum Mucoromycota; class Mucoromycetes; order Mucorales; family Phycomycetaceae; genus Phycomyces; species Phycomyces nitens. The sequence continues at coordinate 3,909,794 of JAHRBC010000001.1, forward strand.
CCAAATCCCAGTTCCCAGGAACCCGGATTGGAAGCCTCCACTTGGGCTGCCAAGGCTAGCGTCAACCGCCCCCCTCCTGCCCATAAGGGTCCTTCCCCATGCCGAGTTGCTGCTTCTCAGCGTATTTTCACTGCGGCCTCTGGCCCCCTTGGATATAAATATGTTTATATTCCTCGCTCCCATTGCCTCACCCACAGGGAAGTGCGTAGTTCTCTCCGCACCCTTGGAATTGACACTGCTCGTCTGTTGGACATTAATTTCCCTGCTCGTGGAATTATTGGCATACTTGTCCATCTCCAGTTCGTTGAAGAATTCGAGGCACAACTCGATAGAGCCAAGGTTGAGGTCATTGGTGACTTTGATCCCGTTGACCCACAACACTTGGCAGACCTCAAGTACTACAATCTCTCTCTGGACAAGCGGGCAAATGCTGCCATTCAAGTGCAGAATGCACGCTGCCTCCAGACTCTCAAGTTCCTCCGCCCCCATGTTGCCCTCCCAGTTGCCCACTTCTTTGTTGAAGAAGGGTGGATTAGCGCCGATGAGATACCTACCCGTTCTGCTCTTGGTGGTGATGGTGAATCACTGTTCAAGAGAAAGCACGCATTTGCTCCAAGCAACCTCATGGAAGAATGAGTGAGCTTTCTATAGGCTTATGGAACGCCAATGGGCTTCAACCCCGTGCCATAAACGACGTGCTCAACCACTGTCAGTCCCTCCATATGCTCTTCATCACAGAAACATGGCTCCTGTCACCTGCGCGTATTCTCACATCATGGTCCCAATTTCATTTGTATGGACCCCCTGTTGCTGGGACATACCGTGGGTCGATGGGAGTTTCATTGTTAGTCTCCCCCTCCTGTCCTTACACCGTCACCCAAATCCCTATGCCCAACAACTATGCCCTCGCCGTCAAGATTGGCACCCTTCGACTGGTTTGTGTTTACCTCCCCCCCTCTATGTCCACTGCCGATGCCCTCTCTGTTCTCTCTGACATTCCTTTGACTGAAGACACCCTCCTTTGTGGGGACTTCAATGCCCGTCTGGGTTCCATCACTGGAGATTATGCCACAAATTCTTGTGGCCTAGCACTTAGTGCATGGCTAGAAGAAAGATCCCTCACTGTCCTTAATGGCTCACTCTCTCCTTGCACACCCACCTACATTTCCTTTCGCCGTGAAGTCGAAATTAGCAGTATCATTGACCTATTCATCACCAACACCAATTTCACCAATCCCTCTCTCCACATTCAAACCGAACTCTCCCTAGGCTCTGACCACCGACTTCTTTCACTTTCCTTCACCTATGACCTTGACCCTTCCCCTCCATCTCCACCCCCTCTCCGCCGACTCTGGAACCTCTCACGCCTCAAGGAACCAGACGTCCTTCAACTCTACACCGATTCCCTCATCCTCAATGCCACACCCCTCCTCAACACCTTGCAAGACATTGTACAGAACCCGCCCTCCTCTCCTCCCCCCATTGATGCCCTTACTAACGATTTCAACACACTCATTTATGATTCTCTTAGTAGTTCAATAGGTACCCGCCCTCACCGCCCATCCAAATGGAAGAAATTCTGAACCCCTGCCCTTCAAGCGGCAGCCGACCATCGTGATGGTTGTTACAAGCAATGGCGTCGTGCTTGTGGCATTGACAAGATCAATTGGTGGAGCCGGCACCAACATGCACATCAGGAGTTCCGTCAACAAGTCCAGACAGCAAAACGTCAATCCTGGCACGCCTTCTGTAGATCTCTGGAACGTGACTTTGCCAAGGCCACTTCCAAGATCAAACAGATCAAACGGCGTTGACAACCCAAACATGTCTTCCAACATGACGATGGCCCAGCTGCTGCAGCAACCATCATGTGCAACCACCTTGCTTTGGTGTATAGTGGACACATCCTTCTTTCCTCCCGCCCTCCTCCTCCATCAACCTCTCCTCACCTGCCTTTCGCCGCTGTTGACTCCCCATTTGATTCGTCAGTGGTGGAAGAATACATGCAATTTATGCCTAGCCGCAAGGCGCCGGGTCCTGACCATATCCGTGCAGAAATGCTTAAGCCCGTTCAGTCCAAACTCTCTCCTCTCCTTGCCCTGCTCTTCACTCTGTGTTGGCAGTGGTCTTATGTCCCCTCTCTCTGGCGCCAAGCCCAAGTTTTCCCAATCTTCAAGAAGGGTAACCCAAACGACACTGCCAATTATCGGCCAATCTCTCTCACTTCTGTTCTTCGGAAATTACTTGAGATGTGTATTGCGCCTGATCTCACCAAGTTCTCTCCTCCCTTGGACGTAGCACAAGGTGGATTTCGCCCCCGATGTGGAGCACTGGACCAGGCCCTCTGCTTGCATGACCTTGTCAAAGCCCACTACCACCGCCACAACTGCTACCCTGTAGTCGCCTTCCTTGACATCAAGGCAGCTTATGACACCGTCGACCGACGTGTCATTTGGGATGCTCTTGTCCGCCGTCAAACTCCCCACTGGAAAAACGGGCTTGATTACCAGTGCGGAAAGATAAGTAAACAATAGTGTAATTACCTGAATTATGATAGACTCTACATATAATTCCGCTTGAGAACAACCTGGTCTTAGCTGCTAGCAGTATGTTGTGATAATTGCTAGCATAATTATTGAAAGAGGTGCTGCAGCTGAGGTCCAGTAGCACTTTCGGCGGGTATATCTAATTAGGTTATGGGGGGATTAAGCATTTAAATGTGCGGTTCCGTTTTGAAAGAATCTATTTTGAGAGAATAACACTGTAGTATTTTACATCTTTACTACACTTTTTTCATCCTCATAGTGTAGTATTTAATCTTCTTTATTCTTTTTGACCAATAATATATCACCCATTATTTGATTTCCCATTTATAATTGATTGGTAATGTTTTACGTTTTTATTTTTATTAGAAAGAATAGAATGTTTCTAGGTTTAGGGTCTACTATTACGCCTATTCCTATGGCCTAGCCGTTTCTACCCGGTTGCCTGCTGCTATTTGGATGGAATATTTTTCTACATAAAAAATACCTGCAAAAATATGAATATCCAGTGATTTTTTGGGCTGCGGGAGTGTTCTGTAAAAGATAAAAGAAGTGTTAATGATATGGGGTACAAAGAGAAAATTTTTGTGTGTCAAAAGATACTTACATTGCAAGAGATGGGCAAGAGTGTGCAAAGGGGACTTGAATTGTAAGGCTGGATGGGCTGTGTGGCGGGTTTTACTATAAAAAAGAGAATAAAAATTAATATGGGTGAACAGAGTGATGATATATTTAATTTACATACCAGGAGCCAAATGGGTTATCAAAGTAGGGGGCATGGTGTGCAAAGGAAGCCCAAGTGAGTCTATAAAACACATAATAATAATTATTAATAAATAGTCTGAATAATATTTTAGATAAGTAAAAAGAGATTTATAAAGAATATTACCTTTATGATTACAATTGCGAATGATGGAGGAGGCCGATGGCGTGAATAGAAAGGGCAGTCTACAATGGAATAGAGTCAGAGAGGGAACAAGTATGATTGAAAGAAAATAATTTACCTGGTGCCGATGGTATCCTTACATAACACTACGGCGGAAGGACCGGTAGCTGTGCCGAAAACGGTAGCATAACTACCGTTTTTTATGATTTTTGAGCACTTTATCTCCACAGATTGTGGTTGAAAGGTAATGTCATCGATGCCGATTCATAAAAGTCGCATGGAATGTCTTTTCATCAGGCAATGAGGTAGTTGTAGTACCATAGAAAGGGCTCGTAAGTTTTTAGGCAACGTTATTTATTGAAATGAGCATTTTATTTGGTGTTAACGATGTTGCGCATTTTTGAGAAAAATAATTTTTCGCCTGTGTGAACAAAACGGTAGTTATGCTACCGTTTTTTTGAAACAATTTTTTTGTTTTTGACATTATTAGCCATTTTATTTTATTTTATTTGGTATTGATATTTATAAAGAAAGAAAAAAGAAAAAGAAAATTTTTATAAAGTGGCAAGATTACCCCTGGTCACATGCAGATTGTCATTAAACACATAATATGATGCAATGATAAAGAACTGATTACTACTCGGAGGGTACTGGATGAGCCCAACTTGATGCTGAATGTCATCCACATTAACAGCATATTTTGGCTGGGTTGTTTGTCCAGTTGAGCTGTGTGACCGCCGTATTACGATTGGCACAGATGAGTCATGGGCTGCTGTACCATGCTCTTTCATCACTTCAACGAATGCCAGAAAGTGCGGTGTGCCATCAACCTCTTTATGCTCAAAATAAAATTCCACGGTGCCAACAAACCAGCTTTGAATAGTTATATTGCGACAGCTAGATAAAAATATAAAAAATGCGAGTGATCTCTATTTTGTATTTTGACTAATACCAATACTCACTTTCTGTATGGACAGGTGAACATCACATGATGATTGCCACGTCTGGTCTCGTTTTTTATTCTTCGGTACATACATGAAGAATGTACGGTTGAATTTTTCCAAAGACGAGAAGCAACAACAATCGTCGGGTCATCAAGTTCAATACTGTCCATACCACTGTTTCGCACATAGTACTTTGCCAAAGTATTCTTGACAACAGGGCTGCTGACACCTTCCAAGTCATCATCATTCAAACTGGCATGTCAGTTGAATGGCTCCCATAGCTGGGCAGCACTTACACCATCTGGAAGATCTAAGAAACTTGCTTCATTATATGTGGACGGCTGACTTGTACTAGGATAATTCTGAGAGCTGTTTGCTGAACTGACAAAGCTATTAACAGCAAAGCGCTCAACAAGCAAACTGGCATTTCTACCGCCCTTCAAGTTTGACGTGATAAGCTTGGAGTATACTCTAATTACTTTTTCCATGGGTAGGTAAGAGATTATTTGACTAATAATAGCAACAGCAGCAAAGACACTTCTTGGTCAATGATGACAAAATCAACGTACCTGTCATCAATGATTGTGGCCAGTGAGGCACGGCTAGGACAATAGCACTCCACATTTACAAGTGCAAAAGAATGTGGTGTGCCAAGAATCTTCTTCAAGACACCTTTAAGAGTGCAAACCAGACTTGTAAGAGAAAAATAGCAGAGAACAGCCAGGCAAGTTTATTAATTAACAAACATTTGAATATACATTATAATTAATACAATATTTTTATTATGTTATAGCAGGAAAGAGCAAGCAGTTCTTTTCTTTCGGAAGATGAGGTATTTCAAACGGATGACGAGGCTGAATCCCCAATCATGACAGATGTACTATAAGTTAGAGCTTTTTGTTGCTCATCTATTCTCAATTTAATATTAATATAATATTTCTACTGTTTGATATAGGTTTACACCACTAGGAATGAGCAATGAGCCTTCATCTAAGAGAAACAGACTAAGTCTTTAATATTCTTTAGGCTGCTCTTATTGGTTCTCTCATATTTTTAGTATATGTTTTAGCGCACTTTTTCTTTTCCTCTTTTCCTTTAGCTGTTTTATCTTTGCTTTGGTCCTCTCCTTTGAAATAAAATCGAATAACTCTCCATCACGTAAGATTGCCACCTTAATAAATGCCCGATTGGCATCTTGTATACCACATCTTCAGCTCTGTTGTTTTTAATCTAGGAATGAAACACACATCTCGCCCTTTTTCAAGCACCAAAAAAAATGAAATTTTTTTATAGCTGTATTACGCCGAGGTTAGTTTATATTTCTTTTCTTTTCTTTGCTCTACTTTTTGAAATAAAACTAAATGACCCTCCCTTATGTAAGGTTGTCAATTACATAAACATCCGATTGGAATCTTGTATACCACATCTTCAGCTCTGCTATCTTTAATCAAGGAATGAAACACTCATCTCATAATTTTTCAGACACTAAAAAAAGGTGAAAATTTTTTACAGCTATATTACACTAAAGTTTGTCGTTCCCCACCTCCCCACCTGGGAATCTCTGTAGAATATGCATATTGTTTTCTTAATGATGTACTCATTCTGCCAACTACCATTATATTCGAATTAGTTTTAAATCTTATGAGCTGACTTTACAGCAATATATTTTCTATGGTAAGAATATTATAATATGTTTACACTCTTTAATTAATCATATTGCGCATTCTCTATTCTCCTTCTACTGCATCTAGTATTTACATCTGTACGTTTCATATAGTGGCATTAATTCAAGAGATGCTTGGTATACCGATTAACAAGCACAATATATACTGGTATGCTATCCAAAACAATATGCTTGGTTTATTTGATCGCTTCATTCTCTGACCACAATATCTTTATAGCAATTGATGAAGACCAAAGGCCTTCCAAGTCATGACAGTGATTCACAACAAGATGCTCGGCACGCTGATTAACAAGCACAATATATACTGGTATGCTACCCAAAACAATATATTCGGTTTATTTGATTGCTTCATTCTCTGACCACAATATTTTTATAGCAATCGATGAAGACCAAAGGCCATCCAAGTCATAACAACATGTTGTTGGCATCGTGTATAGATTGAGTAAAAGGTTTGTACCATATACGTTTTATAATATTAAATAGTATTTGCTTTTGGTATGTTTCTATATTATTATTATACATATTTTAATATTATTTGAAATAAATCGAAATTATAATAAAAAATAAACCATTATTTCAAATAAATGGCAGTAAAAAAAGAATGGGTGCTAGTATATAAAGTAATATAAAAGAGAGGCTATAGTATATAAAGAAACGATTTTGGTTGGATAAAAAAACGGTAGCTGTGCCTATTCCTGCCTCATAACTACCCTTTTTTTTCGCACTAAAAAAACGGTAACAGCTACCGAAATCGCCTTATACAGAGTCTTTACTACCGTTTTTTCCCACCAAAAAAAACGGTAGTAATGCTACCAAAACGGTAGTTAGCTACCGTTTTTTCCGCCGTAGTGTAAGTTGTTTGGCCAATCTAAGAGAGAAAGTGAAAATAATTTTTATCATGATGATGGTACCAGTGAATGCGGCCAGTGAGTATTTGTCTAGATGGCCATTGTGGAAAGGATGAGTTGGAATGGGAGCGCACATCTATGAAAAGAGATTAATTTGTGTGTATAAAGAGGTATAAAAAATGTCTTACCAGAGAAAGGCGCCGATATCAAAAAAGCAAACAAAAGGAAAAATAAAGGGAACCAAAGAAAAAGGAGAGAGTCTGAAATTTTTTTCACCTTTGAAGCATGCTGCGGAAAGCATGATGGATTGAGCCCAAAAACAATATCAAGGCCGATTTGCATCTCAGTGCTTCAAGACAATAGAGGAACATCTTTATAGTCATTCAAAATGCCTATATATAACGGCCTTTTTGATATTCAACCTCTCTTACCTTTACACACACACACACACACACACACACACTTACTTACTCACTCACCCAAACAGTTTTTGTATGTATATTATATTTATTTTTATTTCAATTGAACAAAAACTAATAATTATAATCGAAATATACTTTATCATATTCTAGAAAATGGTTAACCAAAGAAGAACAATTGCTCCTTGTCCCACTCCTGCTGGTCCTACTTCTGCTCCTGCTCCTGACATGGAACAGATTATGGCAAAGCTTTCCGAGATGGAAGGCAAAATGACAAACGTCGAAGTGCAAGTGGGGTCTGTAAAGGCTCAACTCAACGTTGTTGTGGCTGGTAATGCTTCAGCCATTAGAGCAATTGGTGCATTGGGTAGTGCCCATAACACTGCTCTTGTCAACTCTCCTGCCATTCCTGTTGCACCTGTTGCTCTTCTACCAGTTGTGCCAACCAAGCAGACAAACAACGATGTCTATGTAAGTAGCAAATTATATAGTATGTTATCAATTCATTATCTCATATACTGTGTCAGACGGCGATTCGCAAATATATGTGGAAGCCAAAGTTTTCGTCGAGAATAACTGCAGAGATCTTGGCAAACAATAACAAGCCAAGGTGGAATACAGACGTTCCTTTCAACCAAAGTCCAAACAAGGAGTTAGTTGTTAGGATTCTCAACTACTTGGAGCCCAAGTTTGAGAGCAAGGGAATGAGGAGAAGTGACTTGCACAAGAATCTTCACACCAACTTCAGGAGCCAAAGTTCCAAAGACAAGAAGTCTTCTTCGGCAAAAGCTGCCATGAACACTCGTTCAAGAAGGGCAAACCGTGCAGGCGAGGTAAGATATACTTTAAATAACTAATAAATATTTAATATCAAAGAAGCAGTATTAACTGAGAATTTTAGAGCCATTCTCGGCACTTGAATGCCTACCTTGACAATGAGGACGCAATCAATGAGATGATGGGCAAAGATTGTGCCAACATGATCATAAGGGAGGCAATGTCCAAGGGTGAATCTGATGTAGAGACATCTGAAAGTGGCACCAAACGTGTCATCCGTACTGTTCGCCCAGGATGGAGAAGTGATGAGGTAAATAATAATAAGGCAATAACTGGGTTACGTGTCTGAATTGTTATATAAAATATTAATACTTGTATTTCAGTTTAATAGACTCATCACTATTGTTGACTCTCATGTCCTTGATGGAATGGGTTTGCATTCCCATCAATTCTTGCCTCGGGTTTTTAAGAGTGTGTCAAACTCAGCGGCCCCAAATGACGTGGTTTCCCGCCTCCCACAGTGGGCTTTTAGAAACGATGTATAAATAAAGTTGTTGTTTATATTTTCTCACCCACTTCCCCAAGAACGTAATACCGTCAATATATATAAAGTATATTTTTGGTGCCTTAATTTTGGTTATCTTTAAAAGAAGAAGATATTTTTTATTTTATATTAGGCACAGATTTTTTTTGGAAGAGGGATGACAAGCATCATTCTCTTATTAGTTCGAGTGATGTGCTCTCCAATGGCAACTTCTAACAAAATCCTGTGTACTGGCAAGATGCTGTTATGATCAGGCATGGAATATTCATTTTTGCAAACCTCAACACCTTCATCCTCACGCGATCTGTTAGAGGTTGTTGCAAACCATCTAACAAATGCGAATACATGTTGATTTTCATGAACCATGCGAGTCCAGTGGTTGGTACTAGTTGATGGCGGCATGAACTTATGAATAAAGAGATATTGGATCTGGCCGGTATATGCGTTTACTGTCTGATCATTACTACCAACAGATAACGCCTGTATATAGGATCCATGGTTGCCTAATCCATTTGCTCCACGGTAGACTTGGCCAAGTAGATCGATCGACTTCAACTTCGTTATTTGATCGTCTACAAATGAGAACCGAGAAGAAGCTTCCTGATAGCTGGTGAGTTCGGCGATGCCATATTGCTCTCTGTAGTAACTCAACAAATGAGGATAGTCTACATCCCCCATTGACATTGTCTTTCCAAGTTGCAGAGGAAAGGCCGAGGAAGGAAGAGGTTCATTGCCATTAACAGAGATCTCTGGATTCAAGGAAGAGTCCAAGAAGTGCTGCAAGTTGAATCGGCGTTGGGTGTCTGGTACAGTGGCAGGTGAAAGGGTGGGTGAGGAGACGAGCTTGGCAAAGACAGAAGAGAATGGGATTTTACTGGAGTATCCAAGGACTGCTTGCACATAATCGGCCTTGTACTATTCTTCAACAAAATTCCTCATATACGTTGCCTCAAAACTATCCTTTCTGTTAGTGCTCATGTTCTTTAGCAAACCATTGTATCGCTCGAACCCAAAGAGCCAATAGCCATACACTGGTCCAAAATCACGAATGGTCTCGTGAAGATGGAGGTGCAGATGCATATTGCAGGTGAGGACACTAGGAGGGTAAAGACGCTCGCACTTTTGACAGAATTTCTCTAGGTAGTCATGGGCATCGTCAAGTTCTTCAAATGATAGGGATGGCTTTACAAGGAGACGGCAGGCATCGACAAAGTCCATCCAGTTTCTGAACTTGTCATTGTTGAGAACATCTTTCAGCAAGACGGGAGAGTACGCCAGCACCCAGGACTTCCATTCGTCAGCTTTCATAAATGAAAACCCTTTTCCAATTTTCGCTGTCAATGAACTGTACGAGGCTGGGAGAGTCATTTTCTTGGCGATTTGCTGCATGTCGTTCAGTTGTCCACTATTGATATCACCACCAGCAATCCACTTTTCCATCATTCTCTTTGCCGTGCCCAGAAAGAGATTGTGCATGGGATCAATGATTGTTCCACGTACTAGATCAAAGTATCCAAGGCGATGCAGCTGCGACCATCGAACACCATTTTCGATCTCCAGCTGATGCCTTTCTGAGGGTGTACTAGCACTCTTCCACACCTCAGCATGCACCCTGTTTTCGACACCATGACGAATAGACCACTCCAGATAGTTGAAACCACGAAAGTCCACACTGCTTGTCCCAGCAAGACGACTGAATTGACGACTGCATTTATAGCAGGCATTGGTGCTATTGTGGGATGTGAATCTGCTCGTTTTCCTGGCTGCTGGGATATCACATGCCACCATTAGGAGTGCAGCATGGACGGTTGCTCCAGATCGATACTCAAAGGTTGGAATTGTCATTCCAACGTACAACTGCTCAAGGTCATCCACCAAAGGCTTGAGATAGCTGTTGATCTCATACGACTTGGGCTCCTTTGGTCCAGGCATTAGCCCAACCAAGACGACGTTCTCTGGCTTGAACCTTTCATCTCTGGGCAAGTTGTTGATTGCCAAATATATGGCACCAGAGGAGTGGGTGACACCATCGAAGGGCTGAAACCAGTCGATGTTGAGAGTCAACAGAAGAGAACGAGGGCGGGCAACAAATGAAAGACCATCACTGTCTTTCAACTCCTTCCACATCTTGCCATCGTAAACGTCACACATGGTGTCTGCCACCTTCAGCTCGTCGTTCCAGAGGCCAATCTTCTGCTCGAAACCAGGACGAAGAAAGAGAACCTTGAGTGCATCTTTGACGGACTGATACACAAAGATTTTCTTTGGAACCATGGCACCAGACGTCGACTTCTTTCTCAGCTCACAGTTACAAGTTATGTTTGCGCCTATTTTCACAGAGCTACACAAGGGAGGAACAGAAATAGATTCTTCGTAGATCTGGTGGCAATCTGGGCAAGAAACAAATCGTTTGATATCTTTGGTGATATTGCTAAAACCCGTCATCTTCTGAAGACCAGCAAGACTTGTTGGTAGCTGAAAGTCTTGTCCATAAACCATCAAGAGCTCATTGACAAACTGGATCAATACAACTGCACCCTTGTTGACTGCATAACGGGATGCAAAAAGAACAACGAAAATGGCAATGGCCCTGTGCACTGGATTTTCGGGCATACCAGGAGCACCAAAGGGTTCTGTTTTAAAAAAGGAAAATTATTAACACTCAATTTTGGCATGCTTCTTTATGATAGTTATTCAATACTGACCTTCGCCGTTGAACTCCTCAACATCAATCTCCTCAACATCACTCTCTTCATTGTTGCCATTGTCGCTGTCATTGGCAATCTCGGTGTCATTGCCATTGACCTCATTGTCAGCCAAATCATCGTCAGACATCGGGACGGAATCCAAAAAAGGTAGGTTGGCCTGACCGCCCATTGTTTCCATGGATTCAGATTCAAACATCGGGATTGCTACAAATATGGAATAGATTAGTTTATTGCCCTTAAACTGGTTTTCAAATAAATATTTTTTACCCTCAACATCAACATCCATAATGACACTTTGTGTGCCTGAGGTTCAATTAACACTGCAAAAACTGTGGGGTAAAACCATGTATATAACCAGAAATAAATAGGGGAAAAGTTTAGGTTTTCAGGGGAGAACAGAATACTACGAGTATGGGAGTAAGCAAGGTTTCTCCTGGGCTCAAAGTCGAATCTCATACAGGTGCAAAGTTGAAAACTTTTGGGAGAGTAGGGTTCGTTAGCTTTTTCTGCATATAGATTTTTGGTGTTTACCAGATTTTTGTGCTTAAAACTATGTTTTTAGTGTAATAGATTATGTGTTTATAAATTGAAAAGACGATTACACACAGCAAATAAAGTTGGGGAGAAGCTGGCTTTCTCCATGGTATCAAGGATATCCTCAAGCAATTAACCAATCATCGAATACTATTACTGTGCAATCAAGCATAGAATGATCCCCCCCATTGTTTTATACCCCGTACTTATTAGGTTTATGGTTTATATTTGTGTTTATTGGAAAGAATAGAATGGCTCTGTACACAAGCTCTAATACTATTACTGTATATCCTTGCCGCTTCTACCGGCCTACTTGATACTACTTGGATCGGGTGCTTCACTACTGAACAATACCTGAAAATAGGGACCGACGGCGATTTGGGTGGTTGCGGCAGTATTCTAATACAATAAAAGTTATATTAGTGACATATATTCAAGAGTGCGGGTGTTGTTCAAGATGCGAGGTATTTTATACTTACATTGTAAGGGATGGATAAGAACGGACAAAGTGGGGCTGAGTTGTGCGGCATGGCATGGCATCTTGTATGATTAGATTGACTAGAGATGGGGTAAAGTAAATTAGTATGGGTGAATTGGGTAATAGAATAATCGATTTACATACCAGAAACAGAGTTGACAATTAAGTAGAGGGATGTTACGTGATGACCAACAATAGATTCTTATTAAGAGTATAGAACAATATTAGTAAATAGCCAGAATAATATTATGGAAAGAGATAAAGACCAAGAAAAGGCATTACCATTATGATAACCAGTCGTAGATGATGAAGGGGCCAGATGGGGTGGACAGTGATGGCGGCGGTCTATAGTAGAATAAGAAATGTTAAAGGAGAAAATAGTTTGACACGAAGAGTTTTTACCAAGCCACCAATGACGATACCATATAATAGACCGTTTGAGTAGAGGAGGTCTATAAGATAAAAAGAGAGAATCAGAATAGTGTTATGGAAAGTATAAAGACTAAGAGACAGCATTACCGTTATGATAACAGTTGAGGATGATGGGGAAGCCAGATGGGGTGATTGATGGCGGCGGTCTATAGTAGAATAAGAAACGTTAGAGGATAAAATAGTTTGACACGAAAATATTTTTTACCAAGCCACCAATGACGATACCATATAATAGACCGTTTGAGTAGAGGAGATCTATAATATAAAAAGAGAGAATCAGAATAGTGTTATGGAAAGTAGAAAGACTAAGAGACAGCATTACCGTTATGATAACAGTTGAGGATGATGGGGGAGCCAGATGGGGTGATTGATGGCGGCGGTCTATAGTAGAATAAGAAACGTTAAAGGGGAAAATTATTTGACACGATTTTTTACCATGCCACTGATGACCATACCATATAATAGGCGTGTGAACGGAATATGTCTATAAAATAAAAAGAGAGAATAACAATAATATTATAGAAAAGTATAGACCAAGAAATGGCATTACCATTATGATAACCAGTTGTAGATGATGGAAGAGACGGACAGGGTGTGATGGGGGTGACCCAAGTAGAATAAACAACGTTAGAGAAAAAAAGTTTGACACCAAAAGGTTCTTTTTTACCATGACACTGATGACGATACCAATATAATAGACTGTGTGAGTGGCGGAAGGCTATAAGATAAAAAGAGAGGATCAGAATAATATTATAAAAAATATAAAGACCAAAAAAAGATATTACCATTATGATTACAATCGTACATGAAGGAAGAGGTAGATGGGGTGATTGGTGGTGTGGTCTACAATAAAATAAGCAACGTTAGAATAGAAAATCGTTTGACACAAAAAGATTTTTTAGCCCAATATTGATGATTGAACCATATAATAAAGCTGTGTGAGTTGAGGAGGTCTATAAAATAAAAAAAAGAGAGTCAGGATAATTTACGAGATGCTAAAGGCACATTCAACTGACCACAGATTGTTTGGATGAGCAATGCAGGCAGGATGTATTGGAATGAGCGCATGTTTATAAAGAAGCCGCCGATTTTTTAGTGTAAAGAGGTGTAAAAAAGAAAGAAAAAATGGGCCCGGATATAGGAAACGAGGGAAAGGAAAAAAGAGCAAAAAGAAAAGAATACAAGGATATATAATTTGAAACAGAGACAGAATAGGTGTAATGGATAGAATCTAAAAACAAATGGAGCCATTCATTAGTGTGTACAAGAAGTGTTTGGATCCGCTCATCAAACTCTTTTTTTATAAATACTCTGTATTTTATATTCTCAAAGGCCTGTTCACACACAACACACCCTTCTGCTTCCCAAAACCTTTCAATAAAACAAATATCAATTGTATGTATAAGACATTACATATTTTATATGAGATCCCATGAAATAAAGACAATTAACAATTGAAAATTATTATTTGATATTTTGTAGATTATGGCAAACAGACGTGCAATTGCTCCTCGAACAACCGACGAGTTCAGGGAATTGATGGACAGATTGACCAGTGTGGAGGCTGGTTTGTCCAATGTGACTGGAGAGGTGCGTTCTGTTGGCACCAGGCTAGCCACTATGGACACCAGGCTTGGTGTTATCATCCAAGATGGTGCCAGTACCATTGCCATCTTGGATGGTTTTGGAAATGTCCCTGGGGCAACTTCTTCTGCCCCCGTTGCTGCTGCTTCCGTTGCTGCTGCCCCCATTGTTGCTGCCCTCATTGTTGCTGCTCCCGTTGCTGCTGCTCCTCTCTCCCCCACTGTGGTTGCACTTGCTGCGTTTGAAGCTCCTCAAATGCAGGAAACCAACCGCGCGTATGTGAGTATATACTATTGAAATATATTGCTAGTCTAATACCTTCTAAAAATATATTAGGGCTTCATCAGACGCTACCTGAAGACCCAAAACTTCAGGTCCAACAACCCAGACTTGGTTGAGGCTAACAACCGAAAGCCTAGCTGGAGAACGGACGTGGCCTTTAACGAGAGTCCCAACAAAGAGTTGGTACTCGAGATAATGGCCTATCTCCAGCCAAGGTTTCTCGAGTCTGGGTTGAGGTACCCTGACCTCCGCCGGTATATATACACCAACTTCAATGGAAGGCGGACTCAGGAGAAGAAGTCTTTTGAGAAGCGAGCAGAAGCAAATGCTCGCTCAAGAAGAAATGGCCGTCAGGCGGACGTGAGTTATTATTTTTATTATGAAAAGGATTCCTATTAACTCAATTGACAATCATATATTTCATCAGCATCTCACTCGCCGCCGGGAGGCATACTCCAATAACAAGGCGGCGATTGACCAAGAAATGGACCGGGACTGCAGCAATCTCATCCAAAAGGCAGCAATGTCTGAGGGTGAGTCTGACGATGAGGGGAGCGATGCTTCGTTCGGGCGTCGCATCCTCACTGCGCGCCCAAGCTGGCGAAGCGACGAGGTAAATAAATTCGCAAAGAATATTGTTTATTATTTTTATAGAATACTAATGAATATTTTAGTTCAATCATTTCCTTGAACTCGTCGATGACTACGTGCTTGCCGGCTTGGGAACAAGACATCGTCAGATGCTTCGTCGAAAGTTTGGCCGCGTTGACGAAGTAGCAGTCCCGGAGGGAATGGTCCCTCCCCCGCCTGAATGGGCCGTTAGAAATTAAAAAAATTTAAAAAAAATAAAAAAAAACCTCATCTTTGCTCCTCTCATGCACTCAATCCTAAAGACTCATTCAAATCCTATACTTGTTTATTTTATTCTGGTATGCAATCTTGTTTAAAAATGAGTAAAGACATATTTTATTAAAACTTAAGCATATATTTTTTTAGGTAAAGGGATAACCAGTATCTTCTTTACATTATTTTGGGTCATATGTTCAGCCAGTGCTACTTCTAACAGAATGCGATGTACAGGCACAATACTGTGGTAGTTGGCTGGAGAAAATTGTGGCCTACAAATGTCAACACTTTCATGTTCTCTTGTACGCTCGGAATCAAAGACAAACCAGCGAACGTACGCGAAAACATGTTGCTTATTGTGATGACGATTTAGTCGGCCATGAGACATAGGGGGCATAGACTGGGAATGGACAAACATATATTGAATCTCGCCTGTGTACGCAGTCGGATTTTCGTCGTCATTTCCAGAGAACAGAGCTTGAACATAAGAACCATGACCGACAGTACCCTTCTTGCCTTTGTATGACTGGCCAAGGAGATCGATAGACGCGATCTTGCATATTTGGTTGTCAACAAAATACGGCGAAGATGAGGCATGTCGGTAATCCACTAAATCTGGCTTTGCATATACGAGCTTATAGTGTTCCAAGAGATAGGGATATTCAAGGTCGTTCATTGATTCATACGGTTTCATAGAGAGTGGCAACGCAGAAGGAGGGAGAGGTTCGTTGCCTTTGATAGAGAGTGGATTCATAGAGGATTGCATAAATGCTCTCAACCGGAAAGGGCCTTGAGACATGGCATAGGAGGGGGCATAGGAGGAGGCATGGGAGGAGGCATGGGATGGGGCATAGGATGGGGCATAGGAGGAGGAGGTAAGCTTGGACATAAAGGGGCGGAAGGGGTTTGACTGGGACATTGAAGAACAGAAGATACATAATCGCCCTTGTATGCATCATTAATAAAGTTCTTCATGTAGGTGGACTCAAAGCCGTCTCGTCTGTTGGTCTTGATGTTTTTTAACAATCCATTGTATCTCTCAAATGAAAACAGCCAATAACCGTACACTGGTCCAAAATCACGAATAATGGTATGAAGATGAAGGTGTAGGTGCATGTTACAAGTGAGAAGATTCGCAGGATATAGGGACTGACATCTTCGACCGAACGTTTCCAGGAAATCGTGGGCATCGGTTGCCTCGGAAAACGAGATTGCTGGCTTGACCAAAAGGCGGCAGGCATCAACGAAGCTGATCCAGTTGTTGAAGTTGTCAGGAGGGAGCACACCTTTCAACAGGACTGGAGAGTATACGAGGACCCAGGACTTCCACTCGTCTGCTTTCATGTAGGAAAAGCCTTTTCCGATCTTGCCTTTGAGGACAGCATAATCGGCCGGCAGAACCATAGACTCGGCAGTCTTTTGCATGGCAGCAAGATCACGGTCTGTGATCAGGCCATCGTCAATCCACCTCTCGACCATTCGCTTGGCCGTACCCAAGAAGAGATTGTGCATGGGATCAATGATCGTGCAGCGAACAACGTCAAAGTATCCAAGGCGATGCAACTGGGACCATCGAACGCCATTTTCGATTTCCAGCTGATGCCTTTCTGAGGGCGTACTGGCACTCTTCCACACCTCAGCATGCAACCGATTTTCGACACCACTGCGAAGGGACCACTGTGCAGAGTCGAAGCCACGAAAGTCAATGCTGTTTGTTCCGTCCAAACGAGAGAAACCACGACTACACTTGAAGCATGCATGGGTGCTGTTGTGGGAAGTAAACCCACTCGTCTTTCTGGCAGCTGGAATGTCGCACGCCACCATAAACAACGCAGCACGGACGGTAACACCTGATGAACACTCGGCAGTTCGCATCTTTACACCAACGTACAGCTCTTCCAAATCGTCCACCAACGGCTTGAGATAGTGGTTGATCTCGTCAGATTTTGGTTCCTTGGGCCCAGGCATAAGTCCAACAAGAATGATGTTCTCTGCCTTGAATCGCTCAGCCCTAGGAAGATTGTTGACGGCCAAGTAGATCGCACCACAGGAATAGGTCACCCCATCGAACGGCTGGAACCAGTCAACGTTCAATGTCAGCATGAGAGAACGTGGGTCTTGGACGAAAGAAACACCATTCGAGTCCTTGAGCTCCTTCCACATGGCGCCGTCGTACACATCGCACATCGTGTCTTCGACCTTCAGCTCCTTGTTCCAATGGCGGATTCTTGCTTCGAAATCTGGGTGGAGGAAAAACACTCTCAACGCCTGCTTGACAGAATGGTAGTTGTATTGGCGTCTGGCTACCAAAAGCACCTGATGATGACACCTTCATCAACTGGGAATCGCAAGAGGAACGTGCTCCTGGCTTCTGGAAATCGCACCGAAGGGGAACAGACCCAGCTTCCTCGTACACCTTGTGACAATCCTGGCACACAACAGATTTCCTTATTCCTTGGGACATGGCTGAAAATCCTGTCATGCGCTGCAGACCAAGCAGGCTTGTGGGCAGTTGGAAATCTTGATCATAGATTGTCAAGAGCTTGTTGACAAACTCGATCAAGACAACGGCGCCCTTGTCAACCACATAACGGGATGCAAACAGGACAACAGAAATGGCGATGAACCTGTGCACTGGGTTTTCAGGCATTTGGGGGGAGGCAAAAGGATCTATTTTAAAATGGAAAATATTAACACCCAATTTTTTAGGCTTTTTCTCTATTTAACACTGACCTTCACCATCCAACTCCTCAACTTCGATCTCTTCCAAATCGCCCTCGTCGTCATCATCACCACCGTCCATCTCATTCTCATCAGCATCGGCATTAGCCTCATTGTCAGCACCAATTTCGCCATGATCGGCAAAAGGATCGGCTTCCAAAAACGGCGAGTTCTCCTGATCACCAAGTACATCTGAGGACCCGACTTTATGGAACAAGGTAGCCAGATATAGAATATAGTAGTTATTTAGTTTCTATTGCTATGCCAATAAATAATCCTTACGTTCAAAATCAACATCTATCATATTGCGTTGAGAGGAGATTTCTAGTAAAATATATTATGATACAATTCATAGAGTGTTTACAAAAGTAACTTGCCCCTTTTGCAATTTTCAAGACGCTCTAATCTTGCTCTCTTTGCATGACGTTGAGCAGTCAGTTTCTGGACAAGACTGTAACCATTCTTGCTTGTACTGCATCTAGGGCAAAAGCACTTCTCATTGTAGACATCGGAAGTAGAAGACATGGTATTTGTGTATTGAAGTTTAAACAAAAAGGAAACAAGTGTTACATATGCTTTATTTGCTACGGTTTTATAAGAGTATAAAAATATTATCTCCTGTTCTTTATATCCGAGCCAATTAAATACAATAAAACAATATTTTCAAGGTGATCACAAAAAAACGTGTTGAGTTGCAAATTTGCTTCAGCTTTCTCCACGTTCTCAGTTAACTGTGCACAGTAGAATAGCCCACCGTTTTCCCAGTGTAAAGAATAATGGTTATTATTGTGCAGTAAATATAAAATTAATACATACTACTCTCAGTTTGTCCAGCCTCTTCAATTCTTGCTCTTTTGGCATGACGCTGATAATTGCGTCTGGATACCATAGAGAACCCTTCTTGGTTACCATTGCATTTGTTACAGTAACAGGCAGTGTTGTTTTGGGAAGCAGAAGACATATTTTGTGTGATTCGATTGTAAGATAAAAAAGGAAACAAGTGCTTCATATGTTTTATTTGCTGTCAATTTATAGACAAAAAAAAACTATTGTATTTTACTTGTTTGCCCGAACCAATAGGATCTGTTAAAAAGTCTTTTTTTATTTGAATAAAAAAAATCTTCTGAGTTGAAAAAAGGCCTATATTTCCTACACCTTAAAGTACTCTTGGTGCACTAGTAATCCAGCCCATTTTTCCAGTGTAATGAGACAAGGCATGTTCTCCAGTCCTGACGACATTGCCTTGGGCCTTTACACCGATGGTTTTGTCAACCAGAAAAAAGGCAAAGCCTCATATACCATCATTCATTTAATCATTTTCAACATCGATCCATCCATAAGGTAATTAATATTTTAAACAAACAAAATACTAATTAAAAGCTTAGATATACCACCCCATACCTCATACAACTCGCCATTTTGCCTGGTCCTAAAAAACCATCCGATTTGGATTCATTTTTAATACCCATCATAAATGAGCTAAAGGATCTCAAAGTTCATGGCCTCATTGTAAAGCACAATGGGGCTGAAATATGCTGATCGAAAGTTCACTTGCTGCTCGCGTCTGGAGACATCCCTGCAGTTGCAGACATGGCCCATCTTGGGTCACATAGCAGTCTGTTTGGTTGCCGTATTTGCGAGACCAAGGGAAAACCAGCAGATAACAGAAGGCATGGAGTATACTTTGACAACAGCTCTGCTCCTCTAAGACCTGTTGAAGATTTTTATACCAGCAACCCTGTAAGTATATGAATATTCAATTAATCATTCTTTTTATACTAAATAATTATTTATAATAGATCAAAAATATATACCAGCCAAGTCTCTTTACCAAGCTCGCAACATTTTCAGGTTCATCATTTTTTGCATTAGATGAACTGCATTTAATTGCAAGAGGAATCGGCAAACACCTCTTTGAACTTATATCCGTCGCTCAATCTAAAGACAAAAATTTTTACTATACCCAAGAAGACAATACCCAGTCAGCAGACAATTACCCTTTTTATATACCCAGATCTGACTTGGAGACCATTGGCAACTGCATTTCCAACTCTAGGCAGTTTATACCCGTTTCATTCCAAGGCAGCTTCGACAATATATTCCAGAAAATCGATGGCACTCGTGCAGTAGATTGGCTTGATTTCCTCCTTTACATTATACCCACAGTTGTCGTCCCCTATTTACCAAGCAGGGCTGCAAAAATTGCCGTCTTGTCCTTGGTAAAAGGGTGCGCACTTGCATTACAATGGTCCCTTACATATACCCTGATCGACAAAATGGAGAGGTATGTCAAACAAAAGTGAATCATTACTTTTATTTAACATTTATTATTACCTTTTTTTTCAATAGGCATTTCAAAGACTGGCATGCATTCCTATTATACCAAGTTCATCAAAAGACACTATCTCGTAGTGTCTGCCGACCAGTCCAGCATTATCTCATCCATATACCTCATATAATAAGACGCCAGGGCCCTCTAAGAAGTTATTCTACCAGATCGATGGAGAGGATTATTGGCGTCTATTCCAAGCTCATTAGGTCAAAGTCCAAAGGCAGGTGAAATGCCAGCTTACTCGTAGAATGATTTGCGATCCACAGATATATCCATACAGCCATTGATCTTCATAACCATACTAGCATCATTCATCCTCATACCTACAACGAATCAAGTTTCATAAATATACCCAACGATGAAAGTGGTGCTCAGCTATGGGAACCATTTCATCGTAATACCCAGTTGCTTGATGATACTATTGAAGACATAAACAGCAACATTGTGAGAAATGCGTTGCTCAGATATTATACCCGAAATACCACCACATATACCACTGAGATCGCTGACTCATCAATTGTTGTTGCTTCCCACCTTTGGAAAGACTCTACAGTATACTCTTCATCCATATATTGAAAAATGAAAAATGAGACCAGCCGCGGTAACCATCATATCATGTTTACTTGTACATATAAAAAGTAAGTATTGGTATTAGTCAAAATACAAAGTAAAGATTGCTCACATTCTTAAATCTTCATCTAGTCATCGCAATATACCCATCCAAAGCTGGCTTGTTGGCACTGTAGAGTTTTATTTTCAACATAAAGATACCCATGGCATAACACATTTTTTGGCATTTGTTGATGTCATGAAGGAGCATACCACAGCGGCACATGACTTTTCCGTCCCAATTGTGAAGAAGAGACGAACTGATACCCTGAATGGACATATACCCCCACCAACTTTCGCCGTCATCAACATAGATGATATCATCCATCAAGTTGGTCTCATTCAATACCCATCAAACAGCAATCAATTTTTTGTGATTGCGCCATATTTTGTTTTTAATACCAACTTACGTATCACCAAGGGTAACCTATCAATCCTATAATCATTTTCTTATTTTGTCACCCAAATATTTAATACCAAATAAAACAAAGTGGCTAATAATGTCAAAAACAAAAAATTGGTTTCAAAAAATAGTAGTTATGTTACTGTTTCATTTACACAGGACAAAAATTATTTTTCTCAAAAATGCGCAACATCTTTAACACCAAATAAAATCCTCATTTCAATAAACAATGTTGCCTAAAAACTTATGAGCCCTTTCTATGGTACTACAACTACCTCATTGTCAGATGAAAAGATATTCCATGCAACTTTTATGAATCGGGATCGATGACATTACCTTTCAACCACAATCTGCGGAGATAAAGTGCTCTAATAAATATTAATATCATATAAAATAAAATAAAATGGCTAATAATATCAAAAACAAAAAATTGTTTCAAAAAAACGGTAGTTATGCTACCGTTTTGTTCACACAGGTGAAAAATTATTTTTCTCAAAAATGTGCAACATCTTTAACACCAAATAAAATCCTCATTTCAATAAACAACATTGTCTAAAAACTTACGAGCCCTTTCTATGGTACTACAACTACCTCATTGCCTGATGAAAAGACATTCCATGCGACTTTTATGATTCGGGATCAATGACATTACCTTTCAACCACAATCTGCGGAGATAAAATGCTCTAAAATCATAAAAAATGGTAGTTATGCTACCGTTTTCGGCACAGCTACCGGTCTTTCCGCCGTAGTGACAAGTGCAATGCAGAGGGAAGCAAACGAAAAAGGAAATATAAATCAAAGGAAAAGAAAGGGGAAAACATTTAGAACTCAACGGGGTTGTTGACGTAGACGAATGATTCCAAGAGATTGGGTCATGCCTTGCATGTCCCAAGGGAAGGTGACGTCTTCGACTGTCCCAAGGTAAAAACTTCAAAGTCTTAGTAAATTGAGGGTTGGTAGTCGTTGCTCGAAAATTCTACAACACTTGTGTCAAGCAAGTTCTGCTTCCGTGGCGCAATTGGCAGCGCGTCTGACTGTTAATCAGGAGGTTGGTGGTTCGAGCCCACCCGGGAGCGAGATGGTGTCTTATTTTCGAAAGTTATATTTCCTGGTAGTTTTTTGTCGTTCCTGATCTAGGCTATCTTCCAATTCACTGTAAACGTAGTCGAATTGGTCAAGCTTTAATACACAGGAGTATTCAAAATAAGAGAGAGGATAAAAGATAATTTTTATTGTTTTGAATTTGGATATCTTATATAGTTTTCTAAATGATTATTCATCTTTGACTACACTGAAGAGGTGTCTAATGTTCTTACAAAATTATTATAAACGGATTACAAATTTCTGTAATTACAAACAGATGAATAATCATTTCAAATCATGCCTCATTTGTAAAGACAAGTCACTAGAGCTTGTTTCACCAAAATTAGGCACGACATCACCCCCTTCCGAAACTGTTGATAGTCCTCGATCAACCAAGGGAGAGTCCAAAAGAGCAAGTGGCAAGGAAGAGGTAGGATTAATGGACAAGTCATGACGCATTTGGGAGCGAGAAACAGTGGGGTGGTACCAAGTCTTGTCAAAATCGTTAGATTTTGCAATTTTCAACCGATCAGCATGAACCCAAGACTTGTAAGGGACACCTTCCACAGTGGTAATCTTGTAAATATTGGTGTCAGGGTTCTTGTCTACCACAATATACGGGCCCATCCAGTTATACTCGAGACCAAACTTGTTCTCATGACGAAGTAACAAGTATTCACCAATGGCAAATTGATGCGGTTTCATGATCGAATCCCAGCGGTCCTTGTCTTGTTGACTGATATTAGTTACACGAGCTTCGGCATCTTGGCGAGCTTGACGAAGTTGGCGCAAAAAAGGGAGAGAGCTGTCGGCCAGAACTTGCGGATCTTCAGGAAGCGATGAGTCGAGAGATGGCCTTAGGAAATCACCAGGTAATCTTGGTTCACGGCCATATGTTAAGAAGAAAGGACTGAAACCAGTGGTACGGTGTTTACGGATTCGGCAGGCAAACAATGCAGATTCCAGATACTCGTCCCAACGATGGATAGCTCCATTTACATACTTGCGTAACATCTGCTTAAGGATACCATTGAGGCGTTCGCATTTGCCATTTGTGCGCGGGTGGAAAGCAGAAGTCAACTTGTGGTGGAGCTTAATCTTCTTGATGTAATAAGCTAGGATCTGGGACATGAAATTCGGACCACGGTCTGTTAAGATCTCATCAGGGCAACCAAAACGCATCACAATTTCTTCATATAAGAACTTGGCAATGGCTTCACCAGTGGCATCAGGAACCGCGCGAGCAATCGGCCAGTTTGTAGCATAGTCCACAGCCACGAGGATCCAGCGATTTCCTTGAGCAGTAGTAGGCAATTCACCGATGAAATCAAGGTGCCATCGAGAGAACGCAGGAGGCACATCCAAGGGTATCATCGGAGCATGGTGGACATTTCTCTCAGCATTCGATGCTAACTGGCACTCTGGACACTTGGTAAGCCATTCTTGGATCTGACTTCTCATTCCCGGC
This sequence comes from Phycomyces nitens, assembly GCA_022702545.1. Classification (NCBI taxonomy): domain Eukaryota; kingdom Fungi; phylum Mucoromycota; class Mucoromycetes; order Mucorales; family Phycomycetaceae; genus Phycomyces; species Phycomyces nitens. Next base: position 3,933,920 of record JAHRBC010000001.1, read on the forward strand.
CACCACCAACGTTTCTTCATCAAATCATAAACAGTAGTTTCCCCAGCGTGACCAAATCCAGTATGGAAACTGTTTACTAAATCAGCCCGTTTTGCAAAGAGGGCGAATCTGATTTCTTGTACTTTGTCACTGGCTTTGACAAGTCTAAACACCTTCTGATCTCGGACCACAAAGTTCTTGCGCTGTTTGCTAAGCAAATCCTTGATCTCTTCTGGCCATTCGTTGTCTGGGCGAGCATAGAATTTCGGCCAGTCAGCAGTGTCAGAAGTAGGCATTGCGTACAGATAGTCAGGCTCCATTGATTCTACCTCGGACACGTTGGATTCAGGGCCATCCAAACGGGAGAGAACATCTGGGACACCATTCTCTTTTCCAGGCTTGTACTGTATTATGGGATCATATAACTCAAACTCGGCTATCCATCGCACTAGTCTTGGAGTGGGCTTGACTTGGCTTCGGAAGTATTTGAGTGGGAGATGGTCCGTGAACACCGTGAACGGCTTTCCCTCGATCATGCAACGCCATGTGCGAAGTGCGTGCAAGATTCCGAGTAGCTCACGTTCTTGGGCAGGGTAGGATCTTTCGGCAGTGGACAACTTCTTCGACTCATAAGCCAACGGCTTCCATACTCCTTCTTCGTCTTCTTGCAGTAACACAGCACCAACGCCAAAATCGGAAGCATCGGTTTCAATCCGAAACGGCTTGTCCATGTCTGGGGTCAAGAGAACGGGAGCAGAACTGAGCTTATCTTTCAAGATATCAAAACTGGTCTGACAAACATCTGTCCAAACAATGGGGCGTTTCTTGGGACCAACTCCTTTGGTTAAATCAGTTAGCGGGGCAGCAATTCCAGCAAATCCGGGTATAAACCGACGGTAGTGTTGAGCAAGTCCAATAAACTGCCTAACTTCTTGAACATTGTTTGGAGGGGTCCAGTCTTGAATGGTTTTGATCTTGTCCGGGGAAGGGAGGATACCTTTTGCGGAGACTTGAAAACCCAGGAAGGTAAGCTCCTTCTTGTTAAACTCGCACTTCTTCTGGTTTGCGATCAGCTTGGCTTCTCGTAACCGATTCAGTACATGACGGACATGCTTCTCGTGTTCTTCTGGTGTCTTACTGAAGATCAGAATATCATCCAAGTAAACCAATGCAAAGTCATCCAAGCAGTCGCCAAGAACCTTGTTCATCAAGTGCTGGAAAGTGGGCGGGGCATTGGTCAATCCAAAAGGAAGTACCAGGAACTCATATTGGCCATATCTTGTATTGAACGCGGTTTTCGGTACATCTGATTGTTGAATGCGAACCTGGTGATAGCCACTGCGCAGATCCAGACTTGTAAAGTGATTGGCACCTTTTAAACGCTCCAAACACTCATCAATGCGGGGTAATGGGTGGTTATTCCTTATTGTGACCTTGTTCAAAGCACGATAATCGACGCACATGCGCATCTCTCCATTCTTCTTCTTCACAAACAGAATCGGCGCACCCCATGGTGATGAGCTCGGACGAATGAGGCCCAGGTCCAGTAGTTCTTTCAGCTGTCTCTTCAACTCATCTAGCTCGCGAGGGCTCATTTTAAATGGCGGTTTGTTTGTAGGCTGTGCATCTCCAGTGTTTATTACATGCTGAACTTCGCGATCTGGCGGCAACCCAGGCAATCCATCTTGAAACACGTCACTGAACTCTTTGACCAGATCATTCCACTGGGAATCATCATTGTTCGTGTTCAGTTTACTCTTGATGTGTAGCAGAAAACACGCGGCCTCCTCCTTGCCAACGAGTTTCTGTACTTGCTTTGCAGATACCAGGTAATTTAGTTGCGGCTTCACCTTTCGCGGACACTGGGGTTGTAGGACAAATTCAACACCATTACGATGGAGGTACCAGGTATCCGTTTGCCAATCAGGAATGGGCCTTGCTTGTTGTAACCATGTTCGACCAAGAATTAGATCGAACTTTGTCGGGAATACATAAGCATCGATTGTATCGGTATATCCGCTGAGAGAGAGAGAGAGAGTAGCCTTTTGATCAATGCTAAGTGTGTGACCACCGGCTGTTTCCACAGGACGACCACTGATACTGACAAGGTTTTGGGCAGATTGTGCAATCTGAGGGGACACATAGTTCGCACTTGCGCCACTGTCAATCAATACCGAAATTAATTTATCATCCAGCATGGCCGGATACAAGGGGAGGTCAGTGTCAACCGCGGCATAGAGTCCTTCGAGGAAGGTCTGGTCAGCCATTAAGTGGGGCTCAGTCATCTCTTTAAGGCTTGTGGGAGTATTCAGTAACTCAGGTTCATTGGAGACATAAGAATAGGAATCACAAGTTTCTTTATTAATGGCAGTATATGATATTTCATTATTTTTACTGGCCTCTGGGGAGGATTTTTCTTCCATGCTACACAACCGACCTCCCGTTACGGTTGTGCCTCGCGAAAACCCTGCTTCTTGCGGTTCTCCTCATCCAACTGCTTTATAGCAGCCAAGCGCTGCCGGCACTGTCTCTGCATATGCCCGGCCTTGTTGCACCAGTGGCAGATCACCTCGGAGCGGTTGTAAGCAGGCTTTCTTTGTTGGAACCGGCGGCGGGAATCGATGGCGTCGATCTCCATGGGCACTGGCTCTTGCATTCTGTACTGTGATTGGTACTGGTATGGTTGTGGTTGATAATGAAACTGCTGTTGATACTGCTGTGGCTGTGGCTGGTACTGGTACTGCTGCGGCTGATGATAATACACCTGCGGGTGTCCAAGCTGTCTACTACTTTCGTAGGTTTGCGCCATCTGCATGGCCTCATCGACATCGGTTGGCGTGAGCGTTATCACGTGGAGACGTACTTCTTGTTGAAGACCACGGACAAATCTATCCTGGGCTTCTTCGTTTGTCATGGAGGGATCTCCAACTGGATATTTCTGAATTCGTCTACATACTCCAAGACGGTCCTGGTCTGGGAGAGGTTTGCCAAACGGTCTCTGGCTGAGCGGAGAGTGTGTGCAGGACGGAATTCTTCAATGATTGCCTCTTTGAATGGCTTCCAGGCGGAGGGATATGATGCCTTGCGTTCCATATGCTGCCACCAGACATCGGCTCGGCCTCGCAGTAAGTTTACTGCGTACAGCATAGTTCTCTCTGCGGTGAACTCATAATACTCGGTGTAACGTTCTACGCTTCTTAACCAGCCATCGAGGATCATGGCTGATCGTTCTCCATGGTAACATTCTGGTTGCCGGATTCGTTCTCCACTGGGTTTCTGGCTGGCAATAGCACGTTTGAAAGCGTCGGCCATAGTGTTGGCCATTTCTGCCATATCGGGATTCTTTGACATAGCTTCAGATTTTCCGGTTAACGTGGCAACAAGCTTCTTTGCGTGGTGTGACCAATGTTCTTCTCTTTTCTGGGTGGATGGTATTCTCTGCTCACTAGGCAAGAATGGTATTGTTCGGCTTGACTTGTAACTTGCCACTAGGTTTTCAGGTAATGCTGCTTGGACTCGTTCTTCGATCTCAAAGCGCTGCTTTTCTTCGTTGGTATATTCTTTCTTGTCTTCAACGGATTGTCTTTCTGGATTCATAGAGTGTTCTTGGGGAGGATCGTTAAGCTTCAGCTACCAATTGTCGTTCCTGATCTAGGCTATCTTCCAATTCACTGTAAACGTAGTCGAATTGGTCAAGCTTTAATACACAGGAGTATTCAAAATAAGAGAGAGGATAAAAGATAATTTTTATTGTTTTGAATTTGGATATCTTATATAGTTTTCTAAATGATTATTCATCTTTGACTACACTGAAGAGGTGTCTAATGTTCTTACAAAATTATTATAAACGGATTACAAATTTCTGTAATTACAAACAGATGAATAATCATTTCAAATCATGCCTCATTTGTAAAGACAAGTCACTAGAGCTTGTTTCACCAAAATTAGGCACGACATTTTTGTCGTTCCTTATTTGGGATGGTCTTCCTTTTACTATAATGTCAAGTCTCGACTGGGTGTATCTTGCTAATGCTTGACTTAGATGAGTTTTGCAATAGATCACCACCAACTAGGATGTTTAGGATAAATAGGAATATAGAGAATTGAATCCTTTTTTATTGATACAAATCGTTGTAGTATTTATACAGATTTTATAAGTGAAACTATCTAAACTAATTACTTTTTACTCAAGACACATTGGTTATCTCTTTATGAGAGGCGATGAGAATATGTCTTGGTTTTACAAAAAGGGGAACCAATCGGTATAACCTTGAAGACATATGTTAAAAGCATTACCGATTGGGTACCTGATTATCTGGGTTACACTGGAAAAATGGGTCTGAATACTCATGTGTAAAAGTGCGGTTACTAAGGGGTAAAATTAAGATTTATTAGATACGCTGTATGGGTTTCTGTATGTGCCAAAGCCAAGTTTTACACAATGAGTTATGACCTGGTTTCTGCATGAGTATTTACTTCATGGGCTGACCAAGTGGGGGTTGTTAGTATGAGCGGGTCATTAATTTGACCTGATGTACAGAATAAAAGTCTATTTGAAACCAAGTTTCGTTGTTGTACACTCTTTATATAAGAGGAAAGTTGAAAGCAAAAGAACCTCTTGACATGATTAAAATCCGATTATACTCAGGTGGATTGAAGGCTTTCTTAATTTTTAACCAATATTTGAAGGCTATTACTGTGTAATCAAGCATTGAATGCTCCCCCATTATTTTATATCCCGTACTTATTAGGTTGTTTATGGTTTATATTTGTGTTTATTGGAAAGAATAGAATGGTTCTATACACGAGTTCTAATACTATTACTGTCTATCCTTGCTGCTTCTACCGGCCTACTTGATACTACTTGGATTGGGTGCTTCTCTACTGAACAATACCTGAAAATAAGGTCCGACGGCGATTTGGGTGGTTGCGGTAGTGTTCTGATATAATAAAAGTTATATTAGTGACATATATTCAAAAGTGCGGGTGCTATTCAAGATGCGAGGTATATTATACTTACATTGTAAGGGATGGACAAGAATGGACAAAGAGGGGCTGAGTTGTGCGGCATGGCATCTTGTATGATTAGGTTGACTAGAGATGGGGTAAAATAAATTATTACAGGTGAATTGAGTGATAAAATAATTAATTTACATACCAGAAGCAGAGTTGGCGATTATAGTAGAGGGATGGTATATGGCGGCCAACAATAGCTTCTTATTAAGAGTATAAAAAATTATTAGTAAATAGCCAGAATAATATTTTGAAAAGCACAAAGACCAAGAAACGGCATTACCATTATGATAACCAGTCGTAGATGATGAGGGAGGCAGATGAGGTAGACAGTGATGGCGGCGGCCTATTGTAGAATAAGAAACGTTAGAAAAGAAAATTATTATTTTTTTGACACAAAAAGATTTTTTTACCATAGCACCAATGACGATACCATATAATAGACCATGCCAGTAGAGGAGGTCTATAAGATCAAAAGAGATAGTCAGAATAAATATATAAAAAAGTATAAAAGCTAAAAGACAGCATTACCATTATGATGACAGTTGTAGATGATAGAAGACGCAGATGGGGTATAGGGTGATTGATGGTGGCGGCCTATAGGAGAATAAGAAGCATTAGAGAAAAAAAGTTTGACACGAAAATATTTTTTTACACTGGGACTGATGACGTTATCATATAATAGGCTATGAAAGTGGAAGAGGTCTATAAAATAGAAAGAGAGAATCAGAATAATTTGCAAGATGGCACCGGCACATTTAACTGACCATGATTAGTTTGGAGGAGCAATGCAGGCAGGATGTATTGGAATGAGTGCGTGTTTATAAAGAAGCTGCCAATTTTTTAGTCTAAAGAGGTGTAAAAAAAGAAAGAGAAAATAGGCGCGGATATAAGGAAACAAGAGAAAGGAAAAAAGGCTAAAAGAAAAAAATACAAGGATATATAATTTGAAACAGAGACAGAATAGGTGTAATGGATAGAGTCCAAAAGCAATAATGGTGCCGTTCATTAATGTGTACAAGAAGTCTTTTTAGATTTATAAATAAAGCTGTCTTTACTAATATATAATCTGTATTTTATATTATTAAATCCTTTTGACCAACTTGTTCACTCTTCCCACTCAAATCCAATTTTTCTATCTATCTGTCTCTTGTGCGTTTTAAGTAAAAGATATGTTTAAACTTAAAGTAGTAAACGAGTATTAAATATTGTGTATTTTTGATATAATTTATAATAGAAAATGTCAAACCAAAGAAGGAATATTGCTCCACGACCTGCTGACGACGATGTCAATATGCAGACGGTCATCACGAATCTCCAAGAGGATCTTGCCTCAATTAGAGGCGACATGACCACGATGAACAGAAGAATGGGGACTCTTATTGAGTCCAACCTCACTGTCATTGCTGCCACAAGTATTGTGGCTCCAGTACCTGTTCTTGCCTCTGTTGCTGCCCCAACTGCCGAGGCCACAAATGAATCGATGTCTGATGCAAAGAAACGTGTGTTTGTAGGTGTCACCAGATATAATATCCTATCAACTAAATTCTTATTTTGATCAAACAGAAAGATATTCGTGAATATTTGTGGCAGCCAAAGTTGAGGTCAAGGGCGTTGGTTGACATCCAGGCAAATAACAACAAGCCAAGGTGGGATGTCCATACTCACTTTGACGAGAGTCCCAACAAGGAGCTGGTAGAACGTCTACTGGCTTACCTTGGGCCAAATTTTGTTGGCTCGCCCTTGAGAAGAAGTGACATTCGAGAGAAAGTCTACAGAAACTTCTGTAGCCGTCGTCAGGAGCAGAGAAAGTCTTCTGAGAAGAAGGCAGTCTCCAACGCTCGTTCGAGAAGGGCAAACCGTGAAAAAGATGTAGGTTGTATACTATTCAAACTAGAGACAAATATTAATGAATACATGTTGGATATTTGTTAGCATTTCGAACGTCGCATGACTGCCTTTCTCAAACATAAGGAGGCCATTGAGCAGGCAATGGGGCAAGTTTGTTCTGGTCTGCTTCAGAAAGAAGCAATGTCTGAAGGAGAATCAGACAACGATACTTCAAAGACTCTTGGCAAGCATCGGGTCTCCGTTTATTGCCCAAGCTGGAGAAGCGATGAGGTAAATTATTCTGTAAACAATATATAATAATATATTTATTAAGATATCATTTTTGAAATATTAACAAATGCTATTTAGTTCAACCGGTTTATTGAAATCGTTGACTCATTCGTTTCTCTTGACTTGGGGATGAATGCTCATCAGATGCTGTCAAGAGATCTCAAAGGAGTCAGAGACTTAGCAGTCCCTGGTGACTTGGCCGCCCGTCTGCCTCCTTGGGTCATAAGAAATTAAATAAAAAATAAATAAAAAACAATTGTTTTATTTTACTCTTGCTTACGTATTTAATCCCAAAGACATGTTTAAAGGCAATGAATGTTTTGTTTTGTTCTTTTTAAAAGAAACAAGTATTTATTTATTAATGCTTTAAGCATACATCTTTTTTGGTAAAGGAATGACCAGCATCTTCACATTAACACCAGACACCAGCTCAGCAGTCGCGACTTCCAAAAGAATACGATGTACTGGCAATATACAATGATAATCATCTGGAGAGAAACTTGGCGAGCAGACCTCAACTCCTTTGTATTCACGTGTTCTACTTGGCATGTTGATGAGCCATCTCACGAAAGCAAAGACATGAGTGGAATTTTTTCCGATTGATGAACAACTGAGCTTGTGGAGGAACAAGTACTGAATTTGTCCTGTGTATGCTCGTGGAGGATCACCAACTCTACCCAGGAATAGTGCTTGAATGAATGACCCACAGTCTACGGAACCATTTTTGCCTTTATACGTCTGGCCGAGAAGATTGATAGATTTTATCTTTGTGATATGATTATCAACAAAGATACCTGAAGATGTTGCCTGATGATAATGCTGAAGACTTGGTATACCATACGATAGCCGATAGTACTCCAACAACTGGAGATAATCTGTATCATCCATTACAGATGGCTTTCTCACCAAGAGAGGGAAGGCAGAGAGAGGAAGGGGCTCATTTCCCTTTATCGGAAATTCAGGCTTTAAAGATGCACGCACAAATAGCTGAAGTATAAATGGCGTGTGTGAAAGAGGGGCAGAGGAGGAGGTGGCAGTTGTGGATGATGATGTGAGTTTTGACAGAAGAGGACGGAAAGAAGCTTGGTTCGGACAGGAGAGCATTTTTTGTACGTAGTCGCCCTTGTACATGTCTTCAACAAAAGTCTTCATGAATGTGGACTCAAATCCATCTCTTCTGTTGGTGTCGATCTTCTTCAACAGGCCATTGTACCTCTCGAACCCAAACAGCCAATAACCATACACAGGTCCAAAATCACGAATGGTTTCGCGAAGATGGATGTGCAGGTGCATGTTGCAGGTGAGAGTGGGAGCAGGATACAATTCTTCGCATTTCTGACAGAATCTTTCCAAATGGGCATGGGCGTCGTCAAGGTCATCAAATGTGATTGTTGGTGTTGCAAGGAGACGGCAAGCATCAACAAAGTCGATCCAATTCTTGAACTTATCCAGAGGAAGAACATCTCTGAGCAGCACAGGAGAATACACCAACACCCAGGATTTCCATTCATCAGCCTTCATATATGGAAATCCTCTACTGATCTTCGTCTTCAAAATGGTGTAGTCAGTTGGCACCACCATTGATTCGGCCATTACTTGCATAGAAGCCAGCTTCCTATCCATGATTAGACCACTAGTAGTCCACGTCTCGACCATCCTCTTGGCTGTACCCAAGAATAGGTTATGCATGGGATCAATGATCGTTCCACGTACTAGATCAAAGTATCCAAGGCGATGGAGTTGCGACCATTGAACACCATTTTCGACCTCCAACTCATGCCTTTCTGAGGGCGTACTTGCACTCTTCCACACCTCAGCATGCAAACGGTTCTCCACACCACGACGACGACGCCACCCAGACTCATTGAACCCACGGAAGTCCACACTGCTTGTCCCAGGAAGACGAGAAAATTTGCGACAACACTTGTAACAGGCGTTTGTGCTGTTATGGGACGTGAATCCACTTGTCTTTCTGGCTGCAGGGATGTCACATGCTACCATGAACAAAGCTGCACAGACGGTTGCTCCAGAAATGCATTCAAAGGTTGGGATAGTCATTCCCACGTACAGTTGTTCCAACTCATCAACCAAAGGCTTGAGATAATGGTTAATCTCTTCGGACTTTGGCTCCTTTGGCCCAGGCATGAGTCCAACAAGGATAGTGTTCTCTGCCTTAAACCACTCCTCACGAGGCAAGTTGTTAACCACCAAGTAAATGGCCCCACAAGAGTATGTGACCCTGTCAAAGGGCTGGAACCAATCAATGTTCAACGTCAACATCAAAGAACGAGGATGGGCAACAAAAGATTCACCACTGATGTCTTTCAACTCCTTCCACATAACACCGTCAAAGATGTCGCACATTGTATCCATGATCTTGAGCTCCTGATTCCAGTGTTGAATGCTTGCTTCAAAATCAGGGCGAAGGAAAAGAATTTTCAAGGCATGCTTCAATGACTGGTATTGGAACACGCGCTTGGGAACCAATGCTCCAGACGATGTAACCTTGGTCAACTTGCAGTTGCAGGTCAGACGTGCACCAACTTTTGTGAAAACACAGTGAGGGGGGACAGACTGGTTTTCTTCATAAACTGCGTGGCAATCAGGACAGGCTACGAATCTCCTGATACCGTTGGAAATCGCAGAATATCCTGTCATTCTTTGCAGACCAAGAAGACTGGATGGGAGCTGGAAATCCTGCTCGTAAATCGTCAAGAGTGTGTTGATGAACTCGATCAAGACAACAGCACCCTTGTTGACCACATAGCGGGATGCAAAGAGGACAACAAAAACGGCAATAAACCTGTGCACAGGATTTTCAGGCATATTGGGGGTTGGGAAAGGGTCTATTTTAAAATCGAAAAAATTAATATTCAATTCTTTTCAGGCTTTTTTCTTTGCTGCTTTCTCTTTGCTTTTGGCTATGCAACACGCACCTTCACTGTCGAATTCCTCAACCTCAATCTCAACTTCATCTTCGCCTTCATCTTCTTCATCATCGCTTTCGTCATCGCGTTTGCCATCGGCATTGGCCTCATTAGCAACTGAATCGCCCTCATCCAGCATTACATCGGCATCCCAAAAGGTGAGTTGGTCTGACCGTCCAATACATCCGAGGGTCCAGACTGTTGAGTAGAAATGACCGCTTATAGAATATAATAGTTTCTTAGTCTCTACTTTTTTTCAAATAAACTTTTCTTACATTGAATATCAATATCCATGTCTGCTTGAGTGTCTGTGTTTCATACCGCCAAAATTATTATACAATACATAAAAATAAACACTGAAATTATCATACCAATCTCATTTGAGTTGCTCTGTTCAATTCTTGCTCTCTTGCTATGATGCTGAGCAGTTCGGCTTGCTACCAATGTGTAGCCTTGGCCATTGTTGTTGCATCTATTGCAATAGCACTTGGTGTTGTAAAAAGTATTTGAAGATGACATTGTGTTTGTGTTTATAATGTTAAAACAAAAAGGAAACGAGTGTTACATATACTTTATTTATTAATATTTTATAGTGGTAAAAAAGCAACGTTGTTTTATTCTTTTTAATCAAGCCAATGGGGTCAAGCAAAAGAACGTTTTTAATCAGAACACAAAAAAAGGTGTTGAGCTGCAAATTTGCCCTAATTTTCCTCAGGTAGACAGCTTTGCTCACACATGAGTATTCAGACCCATTTTTCCAGTGTTATTATTCGCTATGTCAACTCTGACATTACCCCCCTCCTGGCTTTGTGATCGTCCTCGAGCACTATCATCGGAAGATGGGGATATGGGATCAACAGCATCGTTGGGGACATCGGAATTGGTAAGGCGCATGGCAGCACGCCAAGCGGCATGAGAAGCAGTGGGATCATACCAGGGCGTATCAGAGACATCACCACGAATGGGATAGAGGCGGTCAACATGGACCCAAGATGCGAGGGGCTCACCACTAAGGGTTTCCAACTGGTAGGTGCCATACTCCGTGTTCTTGTTGACGACAATGAATGGACCCTTGAACTTGGGCTCCAAACCAAAACGACCTTCATGAGTGAGCTTGACATGGTCGCCTAGCTCAAAAGAAATGGCTTTCATGGCTGCATCCCATCGGACCTTGTCCTTGTCACTGGCGAGAGACAACCGGAGTTCTGCAACAAGGTGAGCATCATCAAGTTTCTCCAATTCTTGAGCTCGAGCCTCCGCAAAATCGCGCAGGTCTTCGGAAACGGCCTTGTCAATATACGGTTCCATGGTGTCACCAGGCAAGACAGGATTGCGGCCATATGTCAAGAAAAAGGGGCTAAACCCGGTGGTGGAATGCATGTGGATGCGACAGGCCCAAATGGCAGCAGGTATGAACATGTCCCAGCGATGGATGGCCCTACACTACGGCGAGAGGAGTGGGAACAGCTACCGAAACGGTAACATAACTGCCGTTTTTTCTGATTTTAGACTGCTTTTTCTCCGCAGATTGTGGTTGAAAGGTAATATCATTGATCCCGATTCATAAAAGTCGCATGGAATCTCTTTTCCTCTGGCAATGAGGTAGTTGTAGTACCATAGAAAGGGCTCGTAAAATTTTAGGTAACGTTGTTTATTGAAATGAGCATTTTATTTGGTGTTGAAGATGTTGCGCATTCTTGAGAAAAATAATTTTTGTCCTGTGTGAACGAAACGGTAACATAACTACCGTTTTTTGAAACCGAATTTTTGTTTTTGACATTATTAGCTGCTTTATTTTATTTGGTGTCCGTATAATAATATAAAGAAGTATAGAGAGGGCATTATAAAGAATGAATTATAGAATAGAGAGGCTACTCATGGTGACGCGTCAATTATTCTTGAATATGTAGTACAGTGCAATAAAATAGAATTATTTCCGTCTGGTAGGTATTGATTGAGTCGTTGATGTTGGACGTCATCTACATTAACAACTGCAAATGTCGGTTGTAGTATATAGCCCGTTGTACAAAGTACGGGCTGCTACTTTATTTCTGCTACATACAAGTCATCGTTTGCAATGCCGTGCTCCTTCATGAGTTTTTTCTAAAGTAACAAAGTATTTACTAGAGTCTTAATCTCTATACTAAAAGTAGAGATGAACAATACTAATGAGCTGGTTTTCATTAGTTATATTGTGATTACTAGGTAAGCATGTACAAATAGCAAGTGATTCTTACTTTGTGTTTTTACTAATACTATATTTATTTTCTACAAGGACAAGGGGGTGTTGGGTGGTGATTGTTGGTGCTAATCTTGCCGATTGGGTATTTAAATGAAGAATGCAAAGTTGAATCCGTCCAATGATGGACATTAACAATGACAGTGGAAAAATCAACCTCCATAGCATTCAAATCAGTATGTCACAGGTAATAACTAAACAGAACTTCATTTATACTATTCTTATGCCATGTATAACATTAATATTTAAATAGAAAAATTGACTGAAAAGCTTACACAGTTGGTCACCACTTCTCCCATTGAAAATATCCCAAAAACGAGCTTTAGTATATGTATGTGGTTACAAAAGTTTAATATTATGATACATACTCATTGCTATATTGATATAGCCGCGAATTTCAAAGTATCTAATGAGCTTATCCAGTTTACTTATAATTCTCTCTATGAATTGAGTGGAACAGCTTTGTAATGGGCCTCGGCGATTTATTATATGAAAAAAGGTGTGTCAGGTAATTTTGAATAGTTTATAAGAGACCGAGATATAGTCTTGCTATAAACTTGTTGGGAAAGTAAGTTGCGCAGATTCTTAAAGTGTATCTTATGGAAAAGGTAATAATCGATTGTAACAACAATAAAATACTATACTATGATTTAACTTGTGTTTTTATTTTATCTGGCAATGCAAAAGTTATATTAAGATACAAGGGCCATTCCTTTGTTCACAATGTAAAGGATATGGTTATTATCCATGCTTGGCAAGTATCGGACAGCAAGCTATTTTATTAATATTTTTACCAAAAACCTTTGCAGTCAAATGAAAATTAATCAACCCAAAGGGACATTCAAAAGTCAATAGTTTGTTAAAGTGTTTGGTTTGTATATATTTTTCATTTATTATAAATGGATATTTGGTATAAAAAGGGATCTATTGGACAAATACCTTGATTAGCTTGGTAAGTTAGCAATTGATACAAGTGGTGGTCTCAAAGAAAAGAGTAAACTTCATTTACATAATATGCTTTATCATTAAGATCAAAAAATACGGCACAAGAGAACCCTAGAGAATAACCTTTGTTTTTATTAATATTTTTCTCAAACCATCCTTTGACTATGAATCGCGGCATCAACTAAAAGCATGGTCTTATATTATCAAACACTATTTAATTGACGAGAACACTATCCTATGGCCATAAAATAATATAATGGTCTATCTCAGAATCAATATAAATATTATAGAATGCTGTGCACCAAAAGACTTGGAAAAGGCTTTACAATCAATAACCAAGCTCATAAATAAATAATAGAGAATAATAAAGTAAGTTGACTCTTTAATATATGTTTTGAATACACATTATAGTTAATACAATATTATTTATCACAATATAGCAGCAAAGTGCAAGTCGTTCTTTTCTTTTTTGAAGATGAGATGTTGCAACTTGGTGATGGCGTCGAATTAGCAATCATGACAGATGTGCAACGGGTGATTGCTTTGTTGATCATCTATTGCTAATCTAATGCCAATATAATATTTCTACTCTTTAATATAGCTCTATACCGCCAAAAACGAGTATTGTGTAAGTGCTAAGCAATAAAACAAGGGTTTAAGATTGTTCTTTTAGGCAACTCTTATTGGCCCCGTTGCATTTTTAGCATATGCTTAGTGTGCTTTCTTTTTTCTTTTTCTTTTTGCTTCTCTTGTCTTGTCTTTGCAATGACTCTTTGAATTAAAACCAAATGAGCCTCCTTCATGTAAGATTGGCACGGTTATAAACACCTGATTGACATCCCGATTGAACCATCTTTAGTTCAATTACCTTTGATTTAGGAATGAAATGCAGCTTGCTCTTTTTTCCCCCAGAAACAAAAGAGCGAAAACTTTTTACGGCTATATTACAATACGGTTTGTCCTTTTTACACTTGGCAATCTCTGTAAGATATACACTTTTCTTTTCTAATGAGCTGATTACTCTGTTTGCTACAATGAGATTCGAATCAGTTTTGAATCATATGATTTGAATATGCCAAAGTTGATTTTCTATGGTAAGACGATTGTCTAATAATTATATTATTCTTCAACTAATTTTTCAGTACATATTCTATTGACCTCCTATTACATATAGTGTTTATTTCTGGAGATCCCTTTCAGTATAATCATTCAAAACAAGAGGCATGGTATAGTAATTGACAAGCATAATATATACTTGTAAGCAATACAAAATAATGTACTAGGTTTATATGATCGCTTCTTTTTCTAATCACAATGAATTTTTAGCAATTGATGAATGCTAAGGATCATCTAATGTATATAAACGTAGTATTATTATGCGTGTATAGCTTATAACAAAGGTTTGTACTATATATGTTTTATAATATTAAATAGCATTAGTTTTAAGTATTTTTCTATAATAATTGTGTGCAAAATACGGTATGAATTAAATCAAGACATTCTATAATAAAGAATAAACCATTCTTTCAAAAGAATGGTTGTAAAAGAATAGCAGAACCCATTATCAAATAGAGTACTATAAAAGAGAGGTTATAGTGTATAACGGAAGCATTTTTGGTTGGATAAAAAAACGGTAGTTATGTTACCAAAACGGTAGCTACTACCAAACTCACCTTACACAGGGTCATATCCACCGTTTTGCCCCACCAAACAAACGGTAGCAATGTTACCAAAACGGCAGATATCTACCGTATTTTTAGTGAAGAAAAACAGTAGTTATGTTACCAAAACGGTAGTTATCTGCCGATTTTTTATTAGCAAAAAACGGTAGCTACTACCAAACTCGCCTTACACAGGGTCATATCCACCGTTTTGCCCCACCAAACAAACGGTAGCAATGTTACCAAAACGGCAGATAACTACCGTTTTTTTAGTGAAGAAAAACAGTAGTTATGTGACCAAAACGGTAGTTATCTGCTGATTTTCACCACTATAAAAATGGTAGCTACTACCAAATTCGCCTTACACAGGGTCATATCCACCGTTTTGCCCCACCAAAAAAACGGTAGTTATGTGACCAAAATGGTAGATAACTGCCGATTTCTTAGCCGTAGTGCCATTAGTATACTTGCGGATCATTTGCTTGATTGTACCATTGAGACGCTTGCATTTTCCATTGGTTCTTGGGTGAAAAGCAGAGGTCAGGCGGTGGGTTACTTTGAGGCGGGCGAGGTAAGAGGCGACGAGCTTGCTGGTGAAATTTGCACCACGGTCAGTCAAAATTTTGGTAGGACAACCAAAACGCATCACAATCTCTTCGTGGATGAAATCGGCCACAGCTTCAGCCGACGCCACAGGTACAGCACGTGCAATTGGCCAATTCGTGGTGTAGTCTACCGCTACTAACAGCCAACGATTGCCTTTTTGCGTGGTGGGGAGTTGGCCAACAAAATCGAGGTGCCAACGCTGGAATGCACTAGGGACCTTCAGGGGATGCATCTCATCATGGTGATTACCATCTTTTCTTGCATTTAGCTGGCATTCTGGACAAGTACTCAGCCATTTCTTGATATCTGTATGCATGGTTGGCCACCAGTGACGGGACTTGAAGAGATCGACCATTGTTGTGAATCCTGAGTGGCCAAAACCATTATGGTAATTCTGGATTGTATCGGCTCGGCGGGCAAAAGGGAGGAAAGGCACATCTTTCGACTCCGTCTCGTTGATCTTCACCTTATGGAACACCTTACCACTACGGACAACAAATTGGGCACGGTTCTTTTCAACGATACCACGAGCTTCTTGTGGGACTTGGTCAGGCTTGAACACATAGAATGTCGGCCAGTCTGATGCATGAGTGAGCGGTGTGGCATACAAGTACTCGGGTTCCAAGGATTCAGGATCACAGTTACTTTCTGGACCACCACAGCGGGACAAAGCATTGGGCACGTCGTTTTCTTTACCGGGCTTGTATTGTATATCTGGGGCGTACAGCTCAAGCTCGGCAATCCAACGAACAAGGCGTGGTGTCGGTGTGATCTGTGCACGGAAATACTTCAAGGGCAGGTGATCCGAGAATACAGTATATGGGCGGCCATCAATCAGACATGTCCAGGTCCGAAGTGCATGTATAATGCCAAGAAGTTCGCGCTCCTGAGCCGGATAGGATTGCTCTGCTCTGGAGAACTTCTTGGATTCGAATGCCAACGGGTGCCATGAACCATCATCACCTTCTTGCAGTAAAACGGCGCCTACACCAAAGCCGGATGCATCTGTTTCGATCTTGTACGGCCTGTGCACGTTGGGCGCCTGCAGGACTGGTGGAGAGATCAACTTTTCCTTAATCAGCTCAAAGCTGTCCTGGCATTCTTTCGTCCAAACGATTGATCTTTGCTTGGCGCCAGTGCCCTTGGTAAGATCGGTCAGCAGTGACGCCATGCTTGCATAACCTGGGATGAACCGGCGGTAGTGCTGGGCCAAACCACAGAACTGGCGGACTTCTTGCACATTGGTGGGCACAGGCCAGTCTTTCACTGCTTTGACCTTGTGGGGGGCAGGAAGGATTCCCTGGGCGGAGATATGGAAACCCACAAAGATCAGCTCCTTCTTATTGAACTCGCATTTCTTGAGGTTGGCAACTAGCTTCGCTTCTTGGAGCAGCTTCAAGACATGGCGGACGTGTTGCTTGTGCTCAGACTCTGTCTTACTGAAGATGAGGATGTCATCCAAGTAGACCAAAGCAAAGTCATCCAGGCAATCACCAAGTACTCGGTTCATCAGACTTTGGAATGTGGGCGGTGCATTGGTCAAGCCAAAAGGGAGAACCAGAAACTCGTACTGACCATAACGGGTATTAAACGCCGTTTTCGGAACATCAGACGGTTGGATACTCACTTGGTGGTACCCGCTCTTGAGGTCAAGACTTGTGAAATGGGCGGAACCACATAGGCGCTCCAGGCATTCGTCGATTCACGGGAGAGGATGGTTATTGCGGACTGTCACCTTGTTAAGCGCATGGTAGTCTATGCACATGCACATTGCACCATCCTTCTTCTTTACAAATAATACTGGGGCACCCCAGGGAGAAGCACTTGGTCAGATCAACTTTAAATCGAGTAACTCTTTCAACTGACGCTTCAGTTCATCCAGCTCCAGGGGGCTCATCTTGAACGGCGGCCTGTTGATTGGTCTGGCGCCTTCCGTGTCAATTACATGTCTTATGTTGCGATTGGGAGGCAGGCCAGGCAACTCGTCTTTAAACACATCGGGGAGTTCTTGCACCAGGTTTTCCCAACCAGCTTCGGCAAACACCTTCTCCACGTCTTCCTTCATGTATAGCAAGAAGCTATCAGTACCGTCTTCTCTTGTCAACTTGCTTGCTTGCTTGTGCGATATCAAATAATTCAGGCATGAGGAAGTGGTCTGTGTGGTGTGCGGCATCAAGGAAAAAGTCTTATCCGCTTGTCTCAGTGTCCAACTGTCAGTGTTCCAATCTGGAACAGGCTTGGCTTGCTGTAACCAAGTACGGCCAAGGATCATGTCAAACTTCATGGGAAAGACAAAGGCCTCTACGGTATCTTGATAACCGTTAAGAGAGATTGACATGATGACCTTACGGCTAATGCGGGTGCGATGTCCATTGGCGGTTTCTACTTCACGGCCTTGGACTGGGATTACAGTTTCGGCCAGTTCAGCTGTCTCTGGTGTCACATAATTGGTGCTTGCGCCACTGTCAATAAGGACTTGCAGGGTTCTTTCTTGGCTGACGGCCTTATACAGGGGGAGGTCTGTGCTAATTGAAGCATTTAACTGGTCTAGGTGTACCAAGTCTTGGCTATCAATTTCACTACTCTCAACATTGCTCTTGGTTACCACTTCGGGGACAATAGTATACTGGGAAGGAAGATCTTTATTAACATGTTCTTTATAGTTTACATCTACTTTGTTATTAATTACATCCCTAGGTTCTTGATGTTCGTCGTGGTACTGCAACTGTTTGGGACTGTTGCGGTTCATGCTACGCATACGTTCCTCGTCTAGGCGGCGGAAGGGAGATATGCGCTCTCGGCAGTTACGGCAGATATGGCCCGACTTGCCACACCAGAAACACTTGCGATCTCCTTGGCTGGAACCTTGCGAAGAGCTTTGACCATTGCGCTGCGACGAGCTGGGTTGGTAGTTTGATCTACCAAACCCCCTCCCCTCCATAGCATCGAGGTCCATTGGTGTGGGACCATCGTTGCGCGAGTAGTCGGGAACGACCATGCGAGGAGCAGGTTGGGTGGGACGGCGGGCACTGTCAAAGGCTAGGGCAGCACGGACAGCATCTTCAAGGTCAAAAGGGTCCTTTGTGACCACGTGGGAACGGACATCATTGCGGAGACCGTTGGTGAAACGGTCAACAGCTTCATCATCAGTCATCCCGGGGATTTCCAACTTGATGTCATAGAAGGCATCAACAAAAACTTCCACAGACGAAGTCTGGCGCAGGGCGGACATATGGGCACGGGCTTGGCGGGCAGACTGGACAGGACGGAATTCTCGGTTAAGGCGTTCCTTGAACGTAGCCCAAGTCTCAGTGGTGCAGTCCGAGTCTTCGATGCGACGCCACCAAGTGTCAGCACGACCACGAAGCAAGGTAACAGCATAAGTAGTCCATTGAGCAGCAGGGAGAGCCGTTATGGCAGCATAACGTTCAATGGAACGAAGCCAACCATCAATAGCAGTGGCTGAACGCTCACCAGCATAAACCTCTGGTTCCTTGGCATGGCGGACAGGGGCCTTGGTGGTCATGGCGTTTTGAAAAGCCAGAGTCATGGCTTCGATCATGGCAGCCATATCGGTGGGACCGATGGGATTTTCGGGTGTACCAGGGGGAAGCATGGGAGTGGGTACGTTTTGCGGGGATGTTTCAAAGGAAACCAAATTGGGATCGGCACGCCTAATCAAACGAGTAGCAGTAGCGCGGGCGTGTATATCAAAGGCTGCTTCCTGAGACGGGGTCAATTCCAGGTGTTGTTCGGCAGGGACAACAGGAACACAGCGGGAGGCAGAAAAACCTTCTTTCAGATGGGCAGGGAGAAGTGCAAGGACTTTCTCTTCAATTTTGAATTTCTTGAGTAAATCAAATGGGATAACAGTATGGTCAGAGGAATTGTTCATTCAGCTACCAATTGTCAAGTCTCGACTGGGTGTATCTTGCTAATGCTTGACTTAGATGAGTTTTGCAATAGATCACCACCAACTAGGACGTTTAGGATAAATAGGAATATAGAGAATTGAATGCCTTTTTTATTGATACAAATCATTGTAGTATTTATACAGATTTTATAAGTGAAACTATCTAAACTAATTACTTTTTACTCAAGACACATTGGTTACACTGGGAAAACGGTGGGCTGTTCTACTGTGCACAGTTAACTGAGAACGTGGAGAAAGCTGAAGCAATTTTGCAACTCAACATGTTTTTTTGTGATCACCTTGAAAATATTATTTTCTTGTATTTAATTGGCTCGAATATAAAGAACAGGAGATAATATTTTTACACTCTTATAAAACCATAGCAAATAAAGCATATGTAACACTTGTTTCCTTTTTGTTTAAACTTCAATACACAAATACCATGTCTTCTACTTCCGATGTCTACAATGAGAAGTGCTTTTGCCCTAGATGCAGTACAAGCAAGAATGGTTACAGTCTTGTCCAGAAACTGACTGCTCAACGTTATGCAAAGAGAGCAAGATTAGAGTGTCTTGAAGATTGTGAAAGGGGCAAGTTACTTTTGTAAACACTCTATGAATTGTATCATAATATATTTTACTAGAAATCTCCACCCAATGCAATATGATAGATGTTGATTTTGAACGTAAGGATTATTTATTGGCATAGCAACAGAAACTAAATAACTACTATATTCTATATTTGGCTACCTTGTTCCATAAAGTTGGGTCCTCAGATGTACTTGGTGATCAGGAGAACTCGCTGTTTTTTGGAAGCCGATCCTTTTGCCGATTATACACTATGGCAAAAGGAGTGGGAACAGCTACCGAAACGGTAACATAACTGCCATTTTTTATGATTTTAGAGTGCTTTCTCTCTGCAGATTGTGGTTGAAAGGTAATGTCATTGATGCCAATTCATAAAAGTCACATGGAATCTCTTTTCATCTGATAATGAGGTAGTTGTAGTACCATAGAAAGGGCCCGTAAATTTTTAGGCAACCTTGTTTATTGAAATGAGCATTTTATTTGGTGTTGAAGATGTTGCGCATTCTTGAGAAAAATAATTTTTTGGCTGTGTGAACAAAACGGTAGCATAACTACTGTTTTTTTGAAACCAATTTTTTGTTTTTGACATTATTAGCCATTTTATTTTATTTGGTGTCCATATAATAATATAAAGAAGTATAGAGAGAGCATTATAAAGAAAGAATTATAAAATAAAGAGGCTACTCATGGTGACGCGTCAATTATTTTTGAATATGTAGTACAGTGCAATAAAATAGAATTATTTCCGTCTGGTAGGTATTGATTGAGTCGTTGATGTTGGACGTCATCTACATTAACAACTGCAAATATCGGTTGTAGTATATAGCCCATTGTACAAAGTGCGGGCTGCTACTTTATTTCTGCTACATACAAGTCATCGTTTGTAATGTCAAGCTCCTTCATGAGTTTTTTCTAAAGTAACAAAATATTGACTAAAGTCTTAATCTCTATACTAAAAGTAGAGATGAATAATACTAATGAGCTGGTTTTCATTAGTTATATTGTGATTGCTAGGTAAGCATGTACAAATAGCAAGTGATTCTTATTTTGTGTTTTTACTAATACTATATTTATTTTCTACAAGGACAAGGGGGTGTTGGGTGGTGATTGTTGGTGCTAATATCGCCGTTTGGGTATATAAATGAAGAATGCAAAGTTGAATCCATCCAATGATGGACATTAACAATGACAGTGGAAACATCAACCTCCATAGCATTCAAATAAGTATGCCACAGGTAATAACTAAACAGAACTTCATTTATACTATTATTATGCCGTGTATAACATTACTATTTAAATAGACAAATTGACTGAAAAGCTTACACAGTTGGTCACCACTTCTCCCATTGAAAATATCACAAAAACGAGCTTTAATATATATATGTGGTTGCAAAAGGTTAATATTAGGATAGATCTTAATTATTATATTGATATAGTTGCGGATTTCAGAGTATCTAATGAGCTTATCCAGTTTACTTATAATTCTCTCTATGAATTGAGTGGAGCAGCTTTGTAATGGGCCTCGGCGATTTATTATATGAAAAAAGGTGTATCAGGTAATTTTGAATAGTTTAAAAGAGACCGAGATATAGCCTTGCTATAAACTTGTTGGGAAAGTAAGTTGCGCAGATTCTCAAAGTGTATCTTATGGAAAAGGTAATAATCGATTGTAACAACAATAAAATACTATACTATGATTTAACTTGTGTTTTTATTTTATCTGGCAACGCAAAAGTTATATTAAGATACAAGGGCCATTCCTTTGTTCACAATCTAAAGGATATGGTTATTATCCATGCTTGGCAAGTATCAGACAGCAAGCTATTTTATTAATATTTTCACCAAAAACCTTTGCAGTCAAATGAAGATTGATCAACCCAAAGGAATATTCAAAAGTCAATAGTTTGTTAAAGTGTTTGGTTTGTATATATTTTTCATTTATTATAAATAGATATTTGGTATAAAAAGGGATCAATTGGACAAATACCTTGATTAGCTTGGTAAGTTAGTAATTGATACAAGTGGTGGTCTCAAAGAAAAGAGTAAACTTCATTTACATAATACGCTTTATCAATAAGATCAAAAAATACGGCACAAGAAAACCCATAGAGAATAACCTTTGTTTATGTTAATATTTTTCTCAAACCATGCTTTGACTATGAATTGCGGCATCAACTAAAAGCATGGTCTTATATTATCAAACACTATTTAATTTACAAGAACACTATCATATGGCCATAAAATAATATAATGGTCTGTCACAGAATCAATATAAATATTATAGAATGCTGTGCACCAAGTCTTGGAAAAGGCTTTACAATCAATAATCAGGCTCATAAATAAATAATAGAGAATAATAAAGTAAGTTGACTCTAATATATGTTTTGAATACACATTATAGTTAATACAATATTATTTATTACAATATAGCAGCAAAGTCTAAGTCGTTCTTTTCTTTTTTGCTCTTTTTTCCTTTCCCTCGTTTCCTATATCCGGGCCCATTTTTTCTTTCTTTTTTACACATCTTTACACTAAAAAATTGGCGGCTTCTTTATAAACATGCGCTCATTCCAATACATCCTGCTTGCATTGCTCATCCAAACAATCTGTGGTCAGTTGAATGTGCCTTTAGCATCTCGCAAATTATCCTGACTGTTAAATCAGAGGAAAACAAAGCACGGACAAGAGTACGGTGAGACTTTGTTTATTAAGAGAGAAAGAATTTGTGAATAAGATGAAGACTATTGCTATTCGTATTGTGCGTTTATATAGACATTGAGATGAGTGCTAGTGATGATATGATGATATCATGTAATGTCTGTTCTCTCTACCAACTATTAGATATGACTTGTTATTTTACTTAGTACTATTAACCAGTGTGTTAGTACTAGTTGTTAGTGTGTCTTTACGTATGAATAATGTATTTGGAAAGGTACACTCTTTAGTGCACTTCCAGTAGGTCGGTTATTCAATATGTTTCAATATTGGTAATTTGTGTTAATGTTTCAATCTATGATTATGTTGGATACAACATTACCCCCCTCCAGGTTGGAACAACCGTTTGAATTGCTGTGGGAGCCTATGTAAGGATACACTGTAGCATTCGTTGAGTTCAGTTGCGTCTGCGTTTACTGGATTGTGTAGGTTCTTGGGATGACATGGTGCGCTTGTTATGTTTGATCGTAGATTGTTTCTGAGGTTGTTCAGCACCTCGTCTTTGCCAGTATTTGTCAATAATGCTCAAATCGTTGAAGTGACTGGTTGGTTCCCAAGTGTCTTGATCTGGTGCATAGTTTTTCCAACGTACTCTGTAAAGATAGTCGCCTTTGTCTTTACGATGGTCAATGATGGCTTGTATCTCGTAGAAATTGTCAGAAGAGATAACGGTATCTTGGGATATCAGCTTAATTTGCGAGGGCGGAATGTTTCTTGATAAAAGTGCACCCGTTTCGTCTTGCAAGATGTAGCTGCCTCCTTTTGTTCTGCCCTTGACTGTGAATGGTCCCTCATATCTTGGATCGGTCTTGGATTTTTTGAGGATATTCTTGATCATCACGTTGCTGTCATTGGGAAACTCCATTATGATATTATGGCCCTTATCGTGTCTTCCCTTGTCTGCTGCTTGTGTGGCCTTGATACGTTCTCGGATAGCAGGGAATACGACAGTCTCCATTTGTTCGATACGGTCCTTTCTTTCTTTTAGACAGTTTGGAGAAGTGTGTGTACTTTCCGTTTTTCGGTAGTCAGAGAAATCGGTCGGTTGTCTGGCAAACATGAGAGTGAAGGGACGTGTGCCATGTAGTTTAGCATGTTTGCTGTTTATGGCCAGTTGCGTACTTGGGATGTATAAATCCCAGTCTTGCTTTGCTCCTTGTGTTCTCTTGTTTATGACTTCCTTTGCCGTGTGTACCCATTTCTCAGCCACACCATTTGCTCTTGGATGATATGGGGTCACTAGGCGATGATCGATTCCTGCTGCCTGGGTGAATGTCTTGACGAGTTCATTGACAAACTCGGTACCGTTGTCTGACTGTAGGATCTTAGGTAATCCATAGTCACAGAAGATCTGAACAAGTTGTCTTGCAATTGTTAAGGATGTCTTGTCGGGAATTGCGCGGAGTATACAGAATCGGGAGAAGATGTCAACCATTACTAGGATATAATGGTTGCCGTTGTGTGAGGTGGTGTATGGACCAGCAAGATCAATGGCCCAGTGTTCACCTGGTTGACTGGCAGTAATAGGTTTCAGCGGATGATAACCGTGTTTTGTGACATTGAATCGTTGACAGTTCAAGCAGTTCTTTACCGTTTCTGTGGCGTCTTGCTTGAGGTTAGTCCAGTGGAGTCCATCACTGTGTATAGCATTGACTATAGCATCTGTACCAAAGTGGCCGAGTAGATGTGCTTGATTGAGGATATGCTGTCTGTCTTTGATTGGTGGTGTAATCATTTCGCTTGTGTTGTGCATTCGTTGAAGGGCATGTGATGGTTTCTGTACTGCTTTTGCCGGATGCTTCATAGAGGGTTCTATGGTTTTATCCTCCCCAGCGGTTTTTCCGAGGTGAAAAGGCGTGATAGAGCATCTGGTAAAATATTTGCAATGCCAGGTCTGTGAACTATGTCGTAGTTATAGTCGCAGAGCACGTCAAGCCAGTTAATCATCATAGGATTGGCGATCTCTTGTGTGTGAAGGTAGGTGAGTGCCTTGTGGTCCGTGTACAACGTGAATTTGTTACCCCACAGAAACTTGTGGAATTTGGTCAGGGCATAGACAATACCCAGGAGTTCACGTTTGGTAACGGGATAGTTACGTTCAGACTTGGAGAGAGCGAGCCATGAAGCCAATGTAACGATATTGGTTGTTGATGATCTGATAGAGCACTGCGCCTATTCCAGTGTTAGAGGCGTCCGTGGCAACCAGGAAAGGCTGATTGGTGTCCGGGTGGCTTATAACTGGTGCGTGGGTAAGTGCGTGTTTGAGCTTGGAAAAAGCTTGTGTTTGTTCCTCAGTCCATAACCCTTGTAATGAGTCAGCATTGCGCAGTTTATCGAGTGGAGATGACAGTTGCGACAAGTTTGGAATATGCTCGCGAAAGTAATTGACGAGACCGAGGAATCTTTGAATGTCTTTGCCAGACTTGGGTTGAGGCCAGATGTTGGCATTATGAACTTTGCGAGCGTCGAGATCAACACCTCTTGTACTCACAGTGAAACCCAGTAAAGATACAGAAGTTTGCGCGAAGTGACATTTCTGTGGATTAAGAATGAGGTTGACGTCTGTAAGCTTTTGAACGGCGGTTTGGACGTGTTTAACATGGTCGGTCATGTTAGTGGAAAAGACTACGATATCATCCACAAAGGCAGTAACATATGGAGTGTCATGGTAAATGAGATTCACAACACGTTGAAACTTGGATGATAAAGGCTTGAGGCCGAATGGACATCCACGAAACATATACTGATTGCCTTCGAATGTGAATGTGGTCTTGTGTCGATCATCCTCATGAATCTTAAAGCGATGGAATGCACTCTTGAGGTCGAGAGTGGTGAATATGGTGGCACCTCGTAGCTTGTGGAAGAGCTCGGAAATGAGTGGCAGAGGGAACCTGTCATCTGGCAGCAGAGTGTTGATTGCTCTGGGATCCAGGCAAGGTCTCTTTCCTGTTGGGTTGCCAAACTCATCTTTCTTGGGTGCGAAGGTAAGTGGGCTATTCCACTTAGTGTTGACGGGTGCACGCTGGATTGTGCCGTCAGTTAGCCATTGTTTGATGTGTTTGGCCATCAGTGGTACAAGTTGCAGAGCGATGGGATATTGACGCCGATAGACTACCTGACCTGGAGGAGTAGGTAGACATACGATAGACTCTTTAACTGTACAGAATGAGGAAATGGGGATAGCTTCGTTTGATTTAATAAAGGGTAAAAGAGCCTTCATGAAAGTATTATGTTCAGCAGGTGTTCCAGCTGGTGAATTATTGGGTTCTTCTTTTTCCATTATGGGAGTAGGGGCCTGAGGCGCGTTAGATCCATACCAACTAGTTGCCAGTCCTAACAAATGAATGCCAAGGCTAGGCATCAAGTCTGTACCAATACTAACATCTATATTCTCAGCAAGATCCATAACTTCAAACGAGTGTGCTATCTTTTTATCATTATATGAAACATTTATTTTATTTGTAACTCCTAGTCTATGGGTTGTAACGTCCTTGGTTGCCAACACGATCTTTCCCTTGCGGGGAAGTATGGCCCAACCAAATTTGCTACAGATTTTGGTGTTCACCGAACTGATAGTAGCCCCGGTGTCCACCAATGCCCACAGTTGCTCGCCTTCTAAGGAGATGGGAACAAGATAAGAGTGAGTAGACCGTTGAGAGATATCTACGTTAGTGCTCGTGTACTTACAAGGAGAGCACTGTTCCAAGTCCATTTCCATGGACTGGTCATCCTCGGATGAGCTGGCATCCAAGGGAACGAGAGGGTCTTCCACGACGGCGTGGGCAGAACGGACGGCGAAGTGGGGAGCAGAGCCCCAAGCAGAGCCCAACGTAGAACTGGAAGAGCCGGAGACAGAAGAGCAGCGGTGTCTTGGTGACCAGACTTCACCACACCAGCGACACGGAGAGGACCCAACGTACTTGTTGGTGTTGGTGGCGTGCTTCTCCACACGATTACCACCCTTGGTGGCCAGGACGTTCTTGAGAACTCGGCAATCTTCTGAGTCATGGTTTCCCTTGCCATGCAAGGTACAGCGCTTGACGGCAAAGCGGTCATGACTGTGTGAAGACACACGAGAGGAACCGGCGGAACGGCCAACAGAAGCAGAAGTGGGACCAGAGGGGGAACGAGCAGGAGAAGCAGAGGCAGAGACAGATGTGGCCGAAGAAGAGGTCACGGACGAAGCAAGAGAACCAGAAGGGCGGCTGGTGATTACCTTGCTGTAGATGGACCTGGCAAGGGAAGCAGCTTGGTCGATCGTGTCTCTTTTCTCCAGAGGCATGTTGACTTGTAGTAGGGACACCTGTCTGGAGAGCTCGGGGAGCAGGGAACCAGTGTATGCCACAGACATGAGGAGATCATCATTGATCTGGGCTTCCCTGCGCACCCGCTGGAATCTGTCGGTATACTGATTGACGGATTCCTTGGGGGACATCTTCATCATCATGAGCTCCTGGGTGAGCTGGACGCGACGCTCCACGTCGTTGATACCATATGCCTTCACAAAGGCACCACGAGCAAAGGACCAGGGAGATCGGGAGAACTACGGAGGTAGTCGTCGAACCAGGAACGTTGTTCTCTTGAGAGAACCATGGGGAGAAGACGGTGCCAGTCCTCGTTGAGGTTGAGGCTGTAGGACAGCAAAACATCCTCAAACTTGTTGAGGCATTCCTCAATAGAGGAATAAGTCTTCTGGGTGCTATCCCACTCGTTTCCCTGCCACTGGAAGACAGGAAGCTCACGAGGGACAACGCGAGATTGGTGGGCTGTCTGTGCGGCAAAGACAGGTTCAGGACGGACCAGGTGGGCGTGAGCGGAGAGCAAAAGGGTTAGATCGCCCTCCATTGACGTAATGCTCTGGCGGAGGTGAGCTTTGGCCTCATCAGGCTGATCTTGCTCAATGGCATCGGCCAGGGCAACAGTACAGGCAGAGAGTCTCTCACGGAGACGCGAGATGGCGGCCAAGGACTTGACGGGCTGGCTGGGAGCAGCGGCTTCAGACATGCTGAGGTCACTCAAGGCGGCCAAAATAGGAGAGTTGTTTGCTTGCTGGACAGACATGACGGAAATTGGGTTTTGTAGTTGGTTTAAAAGAGTTCACCGTAAAAAATGTTAAATCAGAGGAAAACAAAGCACGGACAAGAGTACGGTGAGACTTTGTTTATTAAGAGAGAAAGAATTTGTGAATAAGATGAAGACTATTGCTATTCGTATTGTGCGTTTATATAGACATTGAGATGAGTGCTAGTGATGATATGATGATATCATGTAATGTCTGTTCTCTCTACCAACTATTAGATATGACTTGTTATTTTACTTAGTACTATTAACCAGTGTGTTAGTACTAGTTGTTAGTGTGTCTTTACGTATGAATAATGTATTTGGAAAGGTACACTCTTTAGTGCACTTCCAGTAGGTCGGTTATTCAATATGTTTCAATATTGGTAATTTGTGTTAATGTTTCAATCTATGATTATGTTGGATACAACACTGACTCTCTTTTTTATTTTATAGACCTCCTCAACTCACACAGCTTATTATATGGTTCTATCATCAATATTGGGCTAAAAAAATCTTTTCGTGTCAAACAATTTTCTTTTCTAACGTTGCTTATTTTATTGTAGATCACACCACCATTCACCCCATCTACCTCTTCCTTCATGTACGATTGGAATCATAATGATAATATCTTTTCTTAGTCTTTATATTTTTTATAATATTATTCTGATCCTCTCTTTTTCTCTTATAGCCCTCCGCCACTCACACGGTCTATTATATGGGTATCGTCATCAGTGTCATGGTAAAAAAGAACCTTTTGGTGTCAAACCTTTTTTTGTCCAACGTTGTTTATTCTACTTGGGTCACCCCCATCACACCCTGTCCATCTCTTCCATCATCTACAACTGGTTATCATAATGATAATGCCGTTTCTTGGTCTATACTTTTCTATAATATTATTCTTATTCTCTCTTTTTATTTTATAGATATATTCCGCTCACACGTCTATTATATGGTATGGTCATCAGTGGCATGGTAAAAAATCGTGTCAAATAATTTTCCCCTTTAACGTTTCTTATTCTACTATAGACTGCCACCATCAATCACCCCATCTGGCTCCTCCATTATCTACAACTGTTATCATAATGGTAATACTGTCTCTTAGTATTTATGCTTTCCATAACACTATTCTGATTCTCTCTTTTTAACTTATAGACCTCCTCTACTCAAATGATCTATTATATGGTATTGTCATTGGTGGCTTGGTAAAAAATATTTTCGTGTCAAACTATTTTATCCTTTAACGTTTCTTATTCTACTATAGACCGCCGCCATCACTGTCCACCCCATCTGGCCCCTTCATCATCTACGACTGGTTATCATAATGGTAATGCCTTTTCTTGGTTTTTATCTCTTTCCATAATATTATTCTGGCTATTTACTAATATTGTTCTATACTCTTAATAAGAATCTATTGTTGGTCATCACATAACATCCCTCTACTTAATTGTCAACTCTGTTTCTGGTATGTAAATCGATTATTCTATCACTCAATTCACCCATAGTAATTTACTTTACCCCATCTCTAGTCAATCTAATCATACAAGATGCCATGTCATGCCATGCCATGCTGCACAACTCAGCCCCACTTTGTCCGTTCTTATCCATCCCTTACAATGTAAGTATAATATACCTCGCATCTTGAACAACACCCGCACTCTTGAATATATGTCACTAATATAACTTTTATTGTATTAGAATACTGCCGCAACCACCCAAATCGCCGTCGGTCCCTATTTTCAGGTATTGTTCAGTAGTGAAACACCCGATCCAAGTAGTATCAAGTAGGCCGGTAGAAGCGGCAAGGATAAACAGTAATAGTATTAGAGCTTGTGTACAGAGCCATTCTATTCTTTCCAATAAACACAAATATAAATCATAAACCTAATAAGTACGGGGTATAAAACAATGGGGGGATCATTCTATGCTTGATTGCACAGTAATAGTATTCGATGATTGGTTAATTGCTTGAGGATATCCTTGATACCATGGAGAAAGCCAGCTTCTCCCCAACTTTATTTGCTGTGTGTAATCGTCTTTTCAATTTATAAACACATAATCTATTACACTAAAAACATAGTTTTAAGCACAAAAATCTGGTAAACACCAAAAATCTATATGCAGAAAAAGCTAACAAACCCTACTCTCCCAAAAGTTTTCAACTTTGCACCTGTATGAGATTCGACTTTGAGCCCAGGAGAAACCTTGCTTACTCCCATACTCGTAGTATTCTGTTCTCCCCTGAAAACCTAAACTTTTCCCCTATTTATTTCTGGTTATATACATGGTTTTACCCCACAGTTTTTGCAGTGTTATCTCTTTATGAGAGGCGATGAGAATATGTCTTGGTTTTACAAAAAGGGGAACCAATCGGTATAACCTTGAAGACATATGTTAAAAGCATTACCGTGTCAGAGTTGACATAGCGAATAATAACCCAGATAATCAGGTACCCAATCGGTAATGCTTTTAACATATGTCCTCAATGTTATACCGATTGGTTCCCCTTTTTGTAAAACCAAGACATATTCTCATCGCCTCTCATAAAGAGATAACCAATGTGTCTTGAGTAAAGAGTAATTAGTTTAGATAGTTTCACTCATAAAATCTGTATAAATACTACAACGATTTGTAACAATAAAAAGCATTGAATTCTCTATATTCCTATTTATCCTAAACGTCCTAGTTGGTGGTGATCTATTGCAAAACTTATCTAAGTCAAGCATTAGCAAGATACACCCAGTCGAGACTTGACAATTGGTAGCTGAATGAACAATTCCTCCGACCATACTGTTATCCCGTTTGATTTACTCAAGAAATTCGAAATCGAAGAGAAAGTCCTTGCACTTCTCCCTGCCCATCTGAAAGAAGGTTTTTCTGCCTCCCGCTGTGTTCCTGTTGTCCCTGCCAAACAACGCCTGGAATTGACCCCGTCCCAAGAATCAGCCTTTGATATACACGCCCGCGCTACTGCTACTCGTTGGATTAGGCGCGCCAATCCCAATTTGATTTCCCTTGAAACATCCCCGCAACACGCACCCACTCCCATGCTTCCCCCTGGTACACCCGAGAACCCCATCGGTTCCACTGATATGGCTGCTATGATCGAAGCCATGACTCTGGCTTTCCAAAAAGCCATGACCACCAAGGCCCCTGTCCGCCGTGCCAAGGAGCCTGAGGTTTACGCCGGTGAGCGTTCTGCCACCGCCATCGATGGCTGGCTTCGTTCCATTGAACGCTATGCTGCCATTACGTCTCTCCCCGATGCCCAATGGACCACATATGCTGTTACCTTGCTTCGTGGTCGTGCTGACACTTGGTGGCGTCGCATCGAAGACTCTGACTACACCACCGAGTCTTGGGCCACGTTTAAAGAACATCTCAACCGTGAATTCCGCCCTGTCCAGTCTGCACGCCAAGCCCGTGCCCGTATGGCCGCCCTGTGCCAGACCTCGTCTGTGGAGGTTTTTGTCGATGCCTTCTATGACATCAAGTTGGAGATCCCCGGAATGACTGATGATGAAGCTGTCGACCGTTTTACCAACGGTCTCCGCAATGATGTTCGTTCCCACGTGGTCACAAAGGACCCTTTTGACCTTGAAGATGCTGTCCGTGCTGCCTTAGCCTTTGACAGTGCCCGCCGCCCCGCCCAATCTGCTCCTCGCATGGTCGTTCCCGACTACTCGCGCAACGATGGTCCCACACCAATGGACCTCGATGCTATGGAGGGGAGGGGTTTGGTAGATCAAACTACCAACCCCGCTCGTCGCAACGCAATGGTCAAAGCTCCTCACAGGGTTCCAGCCAAGGAGACTGCAAGTGTTTTTGGTGTGGCAAGTCAGGCCATATCCGCCGTAACTGCCGAGAGCGCATATCTGCCTTCCGCCGTCTAGACGAGGACCGCATGCGTAGCATGAACCGCAACAGTCCCGAGCAGTTGCAATACCATGACGAACATCAAGAATCTAGGGATGTAATTAATAACAAAGTAGATGTAAACTATAAAGAACATGTTAATAAAGATCTTCCTTCCCAGTATACTATTGTCCCCGAGGTGGTAACCAAGAGCAATGTTGAGAATAGTGAAATTGATAGCCAAGACTTGGTACACCTAGACCAGTTAAATGCTTCAATTAGCACAGACCTCCCCCTGTACAAAGCCGTTAGCCATGAAAGAACCCTACAAGTCCTGATTGACAGTGGCGCAAGCGCCAATTATGTGACACCAGAGACAGCTGAACTGGCCGAAACGGTAATCCCAGTCCAAGGCCGTGAAGTAGAAACCGCCAATGGACATCGCACCCGCATTAGCCGTAAGGTCATCATGTCAATCTCCCTTAACGGTTATCAAGATACCGTAGAGGCCTTTGTTTTTCCCATGAAGTTTGACATGATCCTTGGCCGTACTTGGTTACAGCAAGCTAAGCCTGTTCCAGATTGGAACACCGACAGTTGGACACTGAGACAAGCGGATAAGACTTTTTCCTTGATGCCGCACACCACACAGACCACTCCCTCGTGCTTGAATTATCTGATATCGCACAAGCAAGCAAGCAAGTTGACAGGAAAAGATGGTACTGATAGCTTCTTGCTATACATGAAAGAAGACGTGGAGAAGGTGTTTGCCGAAGCTGGTTGGGAAAACCTGGTGCAAGAGTTCCCCGATGTGTTTAAAGACGAGTTGCCTGGCCTGCCTCCCGATTGTAACGTAAGACATGTCATTGACACGGAAGGCGCCAGACCAATCAACAGGCCGCCATTTAAGATGAGTCCTCTGGAGCTGGACGAGCTGAAGCGTCAGCTGAAAGAGTTACTCGACCTGAAGTTGATCCGACCAAGTGCTTCTCCCTGGGGTGCCCCAGTACTGTTTGTAAAGAAGAAGGACGGTGCAATGCGCATGTGCATCGACTACCGCGCGCTCAACAAGTTGACAGTCCGCAACAACCACCCTCTTCCCCGAATCGACGAATGCCTGGAGCGCCTACGTGGTTCCGCCCACTTCACAAGTCTTGACCTCAAGAGCGGGTACCACCAAGTGCGCATCCAACCATCTGATGTTCCGAAAACGGCATTCAATACCCGTTATGGTCAGTACGAGTTTCTGGTTCTCCCTTTTGGCTTGACCAATGCACCGCCCACGTTCCAAAGTCTGATGAACCGAGTACTCGGTGATTGCCTGGATGACTTTGCTTTGGTCTACTTGGATGACATCCTCATCTTCAGTAAGACAGAGTCTGATCACAAGCAACACGTCCGCCATGTCCTGAAGCTACTCCAAGAAGCGAAACTAGTCGCCAACCTCAAGAAATGCGAGTTCAATAAGAAGGAATTGATCTTTGTGGGTTTCCAGATCTCCGCCCAGGGAATCCTTCCTGCCCCCACAAGGTCAAAGCAGTGAAAGACTGGCCTGTGCCCACCAATGTGCAAGAAGTCCGCCAGTTCTGTGGTTTGGCCCAACACTACCGCCGATTCATCCCAGGTTATGCGAGCATGGCGTCACCGCTGACCGACCTTACCAAGGGCACTGGCGCCAAGCAAAGATCAATTGTCTGGACGAAAGAATGCCAGGACAGCTTTGAGCTGATTAAGGAGAAGCTGATTTCCCCACCAGTCCTGCAGGCGCCCGACGTGCACAGGCCGTACAAGATCGAAACAGATGCATCCGACTTTGGTGTAGGCGCCGTTTTACTGCAAGAAGGTGATGATGGTTCATGGCACCCGTTGGCATTCGAATCCAAGAAGTTCTCCAGAGCAGAGCGATCCTATCCGGCTCAGGAGCGCGAACTTCTTGGCATTATACATGCACTTCGGACCTGGAGATGTCTGATTGATGGCCGCCCGTATACTGTATTCTCGGATCACTTGCCATTGAAGTATTTCCGTGCACAGATCACACCGACACCACGCCTCGTTCGTTGGATTGCCGAGCTTGAGCTGTACGCCCCATATATACAATACAAGCCCGGTAAAGAAAACGACGTGCCCGATGCTTTGTCCCGCTGTGGTGGTCCAGAAAGTAACTGTGATCCTGAGTCCCTGGAACCCGAGTACTTATACGCCACGCCGCTTACCCATGCCTCAGATTGGCCGTCATTTTATGCCTTTAGACCCGAGCTAGTCCCTCAAGAAGCTCGTGGTATCGTTGAGAAGAACCGCGCCCAATTTGTTGTCCGCAGTGGCAAGGTGTTCCGTAAGGTGAAGATCAATGAGACGGAGTCGAAAGATGTGCCTTTCCTCCCTTTTGCCCGCCGAGCCGATACAATCCAGAATTACCACAATGGATTTGGCCACTCAGGATTCACAACAATGGTCGATCTCTTCAAGTCCCGTCACTGGTGGCCAACCATGCGTACAGATATCAAGGAATGGCTGAGCACTTGTCCAGAATGCCAGCTGAACGCAAGAAAAGATGGTAATCACCATGATGAGATGCATCCCCTGAAGGTCCCTGGTGCATTCCAGTGTTGGCACCTCGATTTTGTTGGCCGACTCCCCACCACGCAAAAAGGCAATCGTTGGTTGCTAGTCGCAGTAGACTACACAACGAATTGGCCAATTGCACGCGCTGTACCGGTGGCATCCGCTGAAGCTGTGGCCGACTTCATCCATGAAGAGATTGTGATGCGTTTTGGTTGTCCTGCCGAAATTTTGACCGACCGTGGTGCAAATTTCACCAGTAAGCTTGTTGCCTCTTACCTCGCCCGCCTAAAAGTGACCCACCGCCTGACCTCTGCTTTTCATCCAAGAACCAATGGAAAATGCGAGCGTCTAAATGGTACCATTAAGCAAATGATCCGCAAGTACACTAATGGTGCCATCCATCGCTGGGACATGTTCATACCCGCTGCTATTTGGGCCTGCCGCATCCGCACTCATGCCACCACTGGGTTTAGCCCCTTTTTCCTGACTTATGGCCGTAATCCTGTCCTGCCTGGTGACACCATGGAACCTTATATCGACAAAGCCGTTTCCGAAGACCCGCGTGATTTTGCCGAGGCTCGAGCTCAAGAACTGGAAAAACTTGATGATGCTCGCCTTGCTGCAGAACTCCGGTTGTCTCTCGCCAGTGACAAGGACAAGGTGCGATGGGACGCAGCCATGAAAGCCATTTCTTTTGAGCTAGGTGACCATGTTAAGCTCACTCACGAAGGTCGTTTTGGTTTGGAACCCAAGTTCAAGGGTCCATTCATCATAGTCAACAAGAACACGGAGTATGGTACCTACAAGTTGGAAACTCTTAGTGGTGAGCCTCTCGCGTCCTGGGTTCATGTTGACCGCCTCTATCCCGTTCGCGGTGATGTCTCTGACACACCCTGGTATGACCCCACTGCTTCTCGTGCCGCTTGGCGTGCTGCTATGCGCCTCACCAATTCTGATGTCCCCAACGATGCTGTCGATCCTGTATCCCCATCTTCCGATGATAGTGCTCGAGGACGATCACAAAGCCAGGAGGGGGGTAATGTCAGAGTTGACATAGCGAATAATAACCCAGATAATCAGGTACCCAATCGGTAATGCTTTTAACATATGTCCTCAATGTTATACCGATTGGTTCCCCTTTTTGTAAAACCAAGACATATTCTCATCGCCTCTCATAAAGAGATAACCAATGTGTCTTGAGTAAAGAGTAATTAGTTTAGATAGTTTCACTCATAAAATCTGTATAAATACTACAACGATTTGTAACAATAAAAAGCATTGAATTCTCTATATTCCTATTTATCCTAAACGTCCTAGTTGGTGGTAATCTATTGCAAAACTTATCTAAGTCAAGCATTAGCAAGATACACCCAGTCGAGACTTGACAACCGATTGGGTACCTGATTATCTGGGTTATTATTCGCTATGTCAACTCTGACAAAGAAGTACTGCGGTTAATCATCTTCAGATTTTACGGATTCATCAAAATAATGTCCAATAATATCTTCTACAAAAGAAACTTGCCCACTACAGGGGTCGAACCTGTGGCCTTGGCGTTATTAGCACCACGCTCTAACCAACTGAGCTAAGCGGGCCAGATGGAGATGACACGGGTGTTGTAGTTTTTCCAGCTTCGCCCACTTTCGCAAGCAACGTCATCCTTTTCCAGACTGCCTTGCCAGAAAGAGTGACGTCGTGTCCAGTCAATATGGCAACGTCACTCATACCGCATCGCAAGTCACTTTTCATTCATATACCTCTTTACATTTCCATCTTTATCTCCCATAATCTGCATTTGAATTCTCATTCTTGTGTCTACTTTTTGTCATCTATCTCATTTTCTCTTTCCCCATGTTCCTGTCTGTGCGCATTTATCCTTATCTTCACTCTACATTTTTCTCACATATCTATATTTTCTTTATCATTATTGTCACCTATTTTTACATTATCATTTTTACTGCATATCTTGTTTTCTCATATTTTCATATCTCTGTCTTGTCTTATCATTTTACATTTTACACAATCTCTCATTATCCTTATCCATTATCTCATATTACTGTTCTATCTTTCATTCACACATCCATTTTCTACAATTCATTATCAATCAATTCACAATTAGCTACAAAGTAATATTTTACGAAGTCTATATAAGAGACTAAAAATTCAATCAATAAACATCATCAGTTACCTCTCTCTTAATTTCCGTCCCTGAACTAGTGAATTGTCTTGTATAGAAATTCCTAGCCATACTTGTGCCAAGATTGATTTTTTCTTTTCATCCATTTCCCTTTTCGGTCAAATTTGTATCCCTCTCGTACTTTGCTGTCAACTTGTCTAATTGTCCTGAGTGAAATTATCAAGTTCCCTTCCTCTATTTTATCTCTTCCTTTTTGTACCGTTTGCTGTCAAGAATATATTCAACTGTCCCGAGCGAAGTTCTATATTTCTTTCCATATCTTACCTTTCTCTTCTCTTGTCCGTTTCTTGCTGTCTAACTTCGGTTTCTACCCCGTTGTTATCCTTATTTATTGCACCATCGTTATTGTCAACGAGTGGTATTTAATTTTCTATATTTTTCTGACTCGTTTTCACTCACAACAAACTCAACACGCGTCAGTGGAGGTCGTGCCGAGGATTAATCAAATACAACGTGTTGAGCATCCTCTACCAATTTTTCTTTCTTATTATCTTTATTATCTTTATTACCCCTTTTTTCTTTCGTTCTTTAAAAAAAAAAATCAATTTTCTTGCCATGAGTGATTCTACCAAGATATCCAAGTTTCTCTCCCCTCCCGAGACGTTTTCCGGTACCGCCCAACCAGACCCGTTGACATGGTTGCAACATCTGAACCGTATCCGTAAGGCTATCGGAATGACCGATGAGGAAGCCCTGATTGTTGCCGCTTCGCACTTCAAGGGCAATGCCATTCGTTGGTGGAACATCTATGAGAAGCACACCACGAAGTGGGAGGACTTTGAATTTGCTTTCAAGAGGCAATTCATCTCCCGTCATCTTGAAGATTTGTGGTGGGAAGAGCTTGAGACGATCAAGCAGTTGCCGTCGCAGTCGGTCGACGATCTGGCTCTCCGTCTTCGCGAGTTGTTCTCTTTTCTGGACGTCCATAGTGAAACCCAGAAGATTCGTATCTTTCTTCGTGCGGTTAACGACCGTATTGGGTACCTCCTTGAACAACAAGGTACCAAATCCGATTTTGACGGGGTGATTTCTGCTGCCCGCAAGTTGGAGATTGTCGAGGAAAAGTACCGTTCCGTACAACTAGGAGCAAGAGTTCCTTTGGACGAGTTGTCCTCTGTGTCTCGACGCACCTGGCCAACTGCTCCCCCATCAGACCAGTCGGTATATCCAGAGTCTTTCCACTCTACCCTCACCCAGTTGGCCCAAGGCATCGATGCCATCCGCGCTCGCCTGAACGAAGTCCCGGTCAATGTTGTTGCCCCAGTTGGGAACAGCGGTCCAAGAAGGCCACCTACATGTTTTGGTTGTGGCCAAGAGGGCTATCTGAGACCAGACTGTCCGGTCAAGCAAGGCGAACCGTCGGGAAAAGCCAACGGGCGGCAATAGAGAGGGATGTTGCCGCCCCCCAAACTCAAGTTAGTCCCTCTAACCAGGTCAACGTCGTTGAAGTTTTCGCTGCGGAGAAGCGAACCCCCATGAGAGCAGCACCAGCCAATCCAATGGCCCGAAAGGCGAAGGAGGTGGATAGGCCTATCCAACAAGGTGCCCAGGGTGCGTTCTACCCAGTCCCCATGGAAGGAGTTGGTGGTTACCAGCAGCAGGTTGGTCCCCAAGGTGCTCCGTTTGTTATGTCGGGTGTCCAACCCCAGGGAAGTGTTCCCATCCAAGGTGCCTACCAAAGTGGTCTGTCAGGCGTGCAGTACCAGGGAGTTGCTCCCATGCAGACTGGGTACTCAGGTGGTCCTCCAGTGCCACAGGTCCAAGGTGGTTTCCCAGTTGCTGGTGGTGTGCAGGAGGCACAAGGTGTAGATGGTGTTGTCCGCGGTGGCGGTCAAGATGTGCAAGGTGTGCACAAGGAATCTAGAAGGAAGAGAACTCCCCCTCGTCGTCTTCCCGTTGAGCTGAAAAAGA
Organism: Phycomyces nitens; assembly: GCA_022702545.1. Taxonomy (NCBI): domain Eukaryota; kingdom Fungi; phylum Mucoromycota; class Mucoromycetes; order Mucorales; family Phycomycetaceae; genus Phycomyces; species Phycomyces nitens. The sequence goes on from JAHRBC010000001.1 coordinate 3,972,212, forward strand.
AGGACTTTTGGGAGCGTCTAAAAGCTCTAGACTCGGGCCTGTCGATGGCAGATTGGCTATCGTTGGATAGGCGTGCGAAAGATGATGTGAGGGACGGTTTGCGGTACATTTACGGTCGCAAGGACCCTCAGCACAGTTCTGCAATGGTGCACATGGTGAAGAACAAATCCGAATCTTGGGATTCAGAGTCCGAGTTTGAAAACTCTTCAAACGAAGACAATGGGTCTTGGGAGGAGGAGGAGTCGTTTGTTTCTGAGGCTGCGTCCGCTGGTTCCGGTTCCGAGGCCGGATATGATTCCGATGATACCGAGTACAGTTACCGGTATAACTACCAGAAGTTCTCCCACAGTCAACCCCTCAAGGCGCCCATCATGATCAATGGCCAAGTAATCGAAGCAATCTTTGATTCGGGGGCAAGCGTGTCGGTGATCAGCAAGTCGTTGGCCGAACAGCTGAGCCTCATGCCCAATGGTGACCAGTTGCCGATTTCCTCTCTCAATGGTATCCTGCACAGTCCATGCGAGATCACCATTGATGTTCCTGTACGAGTTGGTGGGAAGCTTCGTCCGGAAGCGATGTGCATCCAGGATACCCATCCCAACCGTAAATTGTGTCTTCTGGGCATGACTTGGTGCCGCGCCTATGGTGTCCAGCTGAGGCTCCAAGATTCCGTCATCATTGTCCCTACCAAGCACGGTGCCGACTCCATTGAGGTCCAGGGCCGATCTGAGGCGATGAGCGAGTGGAAGAGTGGTGCACCAGGAGTGTTTTTTGTGGCGAGCAGGGAAGAAGATGTCCCAACTGAAGTCGTGCCAGTTGTGGATAAAGGTGCCCAGTTGTTGCCAGCCCATGACAAGGAGGTCATGTTTGTTCCCGGTTTGGAGGAGGAGCCTCCAGAGGCGATCCAGCCGTTGGTTCTGGTGAGCCAAGATGTCTGCGTGGAGAAGTCTGGTCCTGGTGTTTGTCCTGTTCTGGTCCACGAGATCCCTGTTGCCAATTGTGTTCCCGTTTGGCCATGTCCGTCTTCGTTGGCCAGGGAAGAAAAGGAGGTCTTGGACAAGAAGTCTGTCCGGTTGCTTGAGCTTGGGCTCGCAAGATCTTCTCGAGGTGCTTGTGCCTCACCCGTTGTTCCTGGTGCTCCCATGTCTGTGGACATCAGTGGTCCGTTTGGTTCTCTTGGTGGTGTTTCTGCTTCTCGGCCTTGGAGAAAGCCAGTGGTTCCTGGCAAGTGTCTTCCGGAGAAGAGTCCACCCAACGTACCTGTTTCGTCCCGAAATAGAGGACGTTTGGGCTTTCAGCCATGCCCCTTGGTCTGATTCCCACGCCCGTAATCTTCCTGAGGAGTTAGGCTACTTGTTCTTGGCGCCGCTTCCTCAGCGACCTTTTTTTTTTTCTTTACCGATGATTTATCATTTTCCTGAATATATGAAGACCACTGCAAGTATCTCGCCTTGGTTTTCAGCCCGAATATCACTTTTCCTTTTTCTTCTTTCTTCTCTGTCCTGTCACACAAACCCAAGCATTCTGTCACCGCAATCAAATCCAAAGCCAGCCCCATTTCTTCTCTCGCCTGGATGGATCCTCTTCTTTTCTGTTGCCCTTGCTTTCTCTTTCGTGGCCTTGCTTAGTGGGGGGACCCTGACACGGGTGTTGTAGTTTTTCCAGCTTCGCCCACTTTCGCAAGCAACGTCATCCTTTTCCAGACTGCCTTGCCAGAAAGAGTGACGTCGTGTCCAGTCAATATGGCAACGTCACTCATACCGCATCGCAAGTCACTTTTCATTCATATACCTCTTTACATTTCCATCTTTATCTCCCATAATCTGCATTTGAATTCTCATTCTTGTGTCCACTTTTTGTCATCTATCTCATTTTCTCTTTCCCCATGTTCCTGTCTGTGCGCATTTATCCTTATCTTCACTCTACATTTTTCTCACATATCTATATTTTCTTTATCATTATTGTCACCCATTTTTACATTATCATTTTTACTGCATATCTTGTTTTCTCATATTTTCATATCTCTGTCTTGTCTTATCATTTTACATTTTACACAATCTCTCATTATCCTTATCCATTATCTCATATTACTGTTCTATCTTTCATTCACACATCCATTTTCTACAATTCATTATCAATCAATTCACAATTAGCTACAAAGTAATATTTTACGAAGTCTATATAAGAGACTAAAAATTCAATCAATAAACATCATCAGTTATCTCTCTCTTATTTTCCGTCCCTGAATTAGTGAATTGTCTTGTATAGAAATTCCTAAACATACTTCGTGCCAAGATTGATTTTTCTTTTCATCCTTTTCCCTTTTTCCTGATTTTGTAACTTCCCAGTACCTTGTTGTCAACTTGATTAATTGTCCTGAGCGAAATTATCTAGTTCTCTCTCTCTCTTTGTATCCCTATCTTTGTATCCGTTGCTGCCAAGAATATATTTAACTGTCCCGAGCGAAGTTCATATATCTCTTTCTATTCTCTCACCTTCTTCCTTTCTTGTCCTCTTGCTGTCTTTGAATCGCGGTTTTACCCCCGTTATATTCATTCTTTATCGCACCCTCGTTATTGTCAACGAAGTGGTATTCAAATTAATATATTTTCTGACTCGTTATCACACACAACAAACTCAACACGCGTCAGAGACTATGCCCATGAGACTGATCATGGCCTTTCTTGGCATTAGTTTAGCTAGATTTCTTTTCTTTCTTTCCACTCTTTCTGAAATGTTTCTTGTTCTGTAAATCTGTCTCCTCCCTTTCACTGTTACACCTTTTTACACAGCTGCAAAGTGGAGAGCAGGTTCAGGCTTTTAGCTTAGTATGATTTGTTTCCCTTCTCCCCCTCTACTTTTTTTGTCTTTGTGATTTCCTTAGACTTTTTTGTTCCTCTCTTTTGCACCTGGGATGCTATATGATCTATAGATTGCCAGCATTATATCCCTATAATAAAAAATAATCTTTAATCTGAGCTAAGCGGGCACTGCTCTTTCACTTTAACATTTATTTTAACCGGTTGGCAATTTTTATTATTGCCGCATCCATTCAAAATCGATATCCATCCATCCAACAAACACTCTAAAACGACGCATCCATTGACGAAATCGTTGCATCCATCGTCCATCAACCCCCAGCTGCATTCATCCATCCCCCAGGTACCTCAGAAAATTTTTTCCGGGCTCTCCAACATTTTTTCGTTTTCACAATCTCCGATGTCCACATCGTTGCCACAATCTGCAATGCAGGGATTACCTGACGAACTTGCTGCATTCCTGAGCAACATGCATGCTCAATTCACCGAACTCCAGTGCAGAACTGCCCAGCTGGAGACCCTTGCTGCCGCCAATTCCCGATTGACCTCGGAATTAGACCAAGCCAAGAAGATGATTGCCGATCTCAAAGCTGAGAATGCAATGTTGGCCGGAAAAATTTTTCCTGCTATTTCGAACCCTGCCGGCACGCCTCAGCCCCCTTTACAAAATAAAGAACCAGGCACTGCAGCTTCAACTTGGGCTCAAACAGTGAGTTCTAACCGCCCTGCTAAGCAAAGACTTGCTCCTTCTGCCCGCCGAGTTGCCACTTCTACTCGTATGTTTGTCCTTCCTTCTGGTCCTACAGGATATAAGTATGTATATATTCCTCGCTCTCGCCACCTTACACACCGTGAAGTTCGGCAATCTCTCAAAACCCTTAGTGTTGAATCCTCTCGCCTTTTGGATATTACTTTTCCTGCTCGTGGTGTTGTTGGCATCCTTGTGCATCTCCAGTATCTCTCTGAGTTCCAAGCCCAGTTGTCCTCTGCATCTATCAAGTGGTTAGATGACTTTGATCCCCTGGATCCAAGTCATATTGCTGATCCCAAATATGCCAGGCTGTCAATCCATGAACTTGCCCAAACTGCTGCTCAACTTCACAATAACCGCTGTCTCCATGCTCTCAAGTATCTACGCCCCCATATTGCTATCCCTGTTGCCCACTTTTTCTGTAATGAAGGGTGGATTGCTCCTGAAGATGTCCCCACTCGTGCTGCTCCTGGTTCTGGCTTGCTGGACAACTCTCTTAAAAGATCTCGCAGTGGTTCTGTTGGCATGTCTGAATGAGTGACATCTCATTAGGACTTTGGAATGCTAATGGTCTTCAACGCCGTGCTATTCATGATGTTCTTCAACACTGTCAGTCATTACATATGCTTTTTATTACCAAAACTTGGCTTCTCTCTCCTTCTCTCATTCCCACTTCCTGGTCTCAAATCCACCTTTATGGTTCTCCAGTTGCTGGCTCCTACCGTGGTTCCATGGGAGTTTCTGTTCTCATCTCCCCTTCCTGTCCTTACCCAGTTACCCAAGTCCCTATGCCCTCAAAATATGCCCTTGCTGTCAAAATTGGACCACTTCGTGTTATATGTCTATACCTTCCCCCCACTATGTCCACACCTGATGCTCTTGCCATTCTGTCCTCCCTTCCTTTAACCCATGATACTATTATCTGTGGTGATCTGAATGCACGCTTGGGCTCTCTCACAGGTGACTATGCTACTAACTCATGTGGTCTTGCCTTATGCCAATGGATTGAAGAGCGCCAGCTTCATGTTGTCAATGGTGACCTGGCCCCTTCTATCCCCACCTACCTCTCCTTCCGCCTCAATGTTGAAATCAGCAGCATTGTTGACCTCTTCTTGACCAATATGACCCTCCAAAACGCCTCCCTTGATATCCACATTGACCTCTCCCTTAACTCTGACCACCGCCTATTATGCCTCTCCTTCCCCTATGCTTTTGACTCATCCTCCTCCTCCTCTCCTCCCCCCTTGAGGCAAACATGGAATCTCTCCCGCCTCCAAGAACCTGATGTCAGCCAACTCTATGCCAATACCTTTATGACTATGTCCTCTGAATTTAAGTACACTCTCCTGACCATAACCCAAGACCCCCCAACCACCTGTCCTCCAATTGATCTCCTCACTGATCAATTCAATTCCCTCCTTTATGAATCCCTTACCAACTCTATTGGCAAGCGCCTCTCACGTCCCAAGCACTGGAAAGCCTTCTGGAACCCATCATTGCAACAAGCTGCTGACCACCGCAATTATTGCTACAAGAAATGGCGGGGTGCCAGTGGCATTGACAAGATCCCCTGGTGGGATAAGCATGTAAAAGCCCAGACTGAATTTTGCTTACAAGTCCAAACTGCCAAACGCCAATCCTGGCATGTCTTTTGCAGATCAATGGAACGCGATTTTGCCAAGGCCACATCAAAGATCAAGCAACTGAAACGTAGGCGCCAACCCCAGCACGTTTTCCAACATGATGATGGCCCAGCCCATGCAGCTTCTATCATGTGTGACCACCTTGCCTCTGTCTATAGTAGACATATTCTTCCTGCTTCGCGCCCACCCCCTCCTTCCTCCTCTGCTGCTTTGCCCTTTGCCTCTGCTGACTCCCCATTTGATTCTTCAATGGTGGAGGGATGCATGCGATTCATGCCTAACCGCAAGGCCCCTGGTCCAGATCATATACGTGCTGAAATGCTTAAGCCCCTTCGTCCCCATGTTGCCCCTATCCTTGCCCTCCTTTTTACCCTATGCTGGCAATGGTCCTATGTCCCTCTCCTTTGGCGCCAAGCCCAGGTGTTCCCCATTTTCAAAAAGGGTGATCCTACTCAGGCTGCCAATTATAGGCCAATTTCACTCACATCTGTCCTACGAAAGCTGCTTGAAATGTGCCTCTCTCCCCTCCTACACCAGTTCTCTCCCCCTCTTGACGTTGCCCAGGGTGGATTTCGACCTAGACGTGGTGCAATGGACCAAGCCCTCTGCCTTCATGACCTTATGAAAACTTATTTCCATCGTCATAACCATTACCCCGTTGTTGCTTTTCTGGATATCAAAGCTGCTTATGACACTGTAGACCGACGTGTTATCTGGGATGCTCTGGCCAAACGATCCACTCCCCCTGCTCTTCTTGGTCTTCTGGTCAACCTCTTTGATGATGTCTCCATTTCTGTTCTCCTTGGAAACTTCTCTTCACACTCCTTTACCCCTGTTACTGGTGTTCTCCAGGGTTCAGTTCTCAGCCCCCATCTGTACTCCATCTATGTCAACTCCTTACCTCCTCTCCTGCGCACAGTTGCCTCCCCCCTCTCCTCCACCTATGTCCCCTCCAAGTCCCCCTCCTCCTTGGAGTCTTACCAGTCCCTCCTTGCCCCACCTGGTGCCAATGGTTTTGACCATCCTGTTGCCCCCACTCCCATCAACTCACTCCTTTTTGCTGATGATGTTGCAATATTTGGTTCTGCTGCTAATGTCCAGAGTATGCTCAACCTTGCTGCCCAACATTCCTTTAAACTTGGCTATCGTTGGAGTCCCTCCAAATGTGCCATCCTCTACCCTCCTTCCCGTTCTCTTCGCCATCCCAATCTCTCTCTGTATGGTGAGTTGCTCCCTGCAGTAGATGAGTTCATATACCTTGGTATGCCCTTTCGTAATAAGGGTATTTTTGGCCCCTCTATTGTTACCCATCGCCGTTCTGGAACGTTGGCTACCATGGCTACCCTCAATGCTGTTGGGGCCTGCAGATCTGGCTTCTCCCTTCTCTTGAGTTCAAGACTCTATCGCACTTTTGTTTGCCCAAAGTTTGAGTATGGCCTTGCTATATCACGCCTCTTGCAAAAGGATCTTACCCAGCTTGAAAAGATCCAGGACAAATGCCTGCGTATAATAGTTGGTGGTCATGCAACATCCTCTACAGCCGTCCTTAAACACATATGTAACTTGCCCTCTATGCGATTTCGTGCTGATATCCTCATCACCAAGTTCTGTATCCGTGCTCATTACCTTCCTTCTGGCTGCCTATTGTCTCTCCTTCATCTTCACCATCCTCAATCCTCTTCTCTTGCCTCTCTTCAGCAGAACCCACTGCTCCTCAGCATCCCACTTGATCTGAATGTTCATTCTTCCAATGCCTTGTCATGCCACTTTGAGTCTTTTCGACAACAAAAGTTTGACCAATTCAGAGTATCCACAAGCCAAATCCTGCTCCTTGCCTGCCGCCCTCTTCTGGAAGTAGATCCTGTGTTGTTTCTGCCTGCAACTCGCATTGAACGTGGCCGTTTAGTTCGTTGGAGAATGGGCTGGCTCCCTGGTAAACCCAGAGAGTGCACTTGCCAACAGGACCACACCTCAAGACGCCACCTCCAAACCTGTACTGCCCTTCCTTCTGACCTCCTTGCTCTCCTTCCTTCTCCACCCACCCCTGATCTCAATTTGATTGACTACGCCCTCACCTCCCTGCCTACCACAGCTGCCACACGCCCCTCCTACTGGACTGCTCTCCTTACTATCCTCTGGCATATTGATACCCTCTGTAGCCCAGATGGGAACTATGCCCATGAGATTGATCATGGCCTATCTTGGCATTAGCCTAGCTAGTTTTCCTTTCTTTTCTTTCCTTCCTCTCCTTCTGAAATGTTTCTTGTTCTGCAATTCTGTCTCCTCCCTTTCACTGTTACACCTTTTTACACAGCTGCAAAGTGGAGAGCAGGTTCAGGCTTTTAGCTTAGTATGATTTGTTTCCCTTCTCCCCCTCTACTTTTTTTGTCTTTGTGATTTCCTAAGACTTTTTTGTTCCACTCTTTTGCACCTGGGATGCTATATGATCTATAGATCGCCAGCATTATATCCCTATAATAAAACATAATCTTTAATCTGAGCTAAGCGGGCATGATTTGTTTGACACAAGTGTTGTAGAATGTTCCAGCAACGACCACCAACCCTCAATTTACTAGTGACTTTGAAGTTTTTACCTTGGGACAGTCAAAGACGTCACCTTCCCTTGGGACATGCAAGGCATGATCTGATCTCTTGGAATCATTTGTCTACGTCAACAGCCCCGTTGAGTTCTAAATGTTTTCCCCTTTCTTTTCCTTTGATTTATATTTCCTTTTTCATTTGCTTCCCACTGCATTGCACTTGTTCCTTTCGCACTTCTTGATATTACTCCTTTTGTATACTTCCCGATAGTGCATTTCTCTCTTGATGTTTAGTTTCCTTTTTGTTTTCCTTTTGTGATTATGCCCAAAGAACTGTACACTCTTCTTGATAATCATCATTCAGCATAAGTTATATCTAGATTGTCACTATGTGCACAGTTGTCAATTAGTATAAAAGAGCTCCATTTTTTATTCAATAAAATACATTCAGTTTTCTCTCTATTTCTTTTGAACATTGTCCCTGAACTTGAGCTATTGTCCTGCGGGAAATACTAAGTTGCACACTGTTAGGATCTACAAGTACTGTCTCATCGTTTGTCTGTTTGTTCGTTTGTCCGTTTGTCTGTTTGTCTGTTTGTCCATTTGTTCGTTGTCCGTTTACCTGTCCGTTTGCCTGTCCGTTTGCCTGTCCGTTTGCCTGTCCGTTTGCCTGTCCGTTTGCCTGTTTACCGTCTTTATCTATTTCAAGTCCCGTCTGATTGTCAAATTCTTCTTGTTGGATTGTCCTGAGCGAAATCACAAGAATACAATATATATTATTTATATATTCTGACCTGTTGCACCACACACCATAACTCAACACGCGTCATGTTTCCCTTCTCCCCCTTTACTTTTTTTGTCTTTGTGATTTCCTTAGACTTTTTTGTTCCTCTCTTTTGCACCTGGGATGCTATATGATCTATAGATCGCCAGCATTATATCCCTATAATAAAAAATAATCTTTAATCTGAGCTAAGCGGGCATACTCTTTCACTTATAGGATATTTTTCCCCAAAAAATTTTCTTTTTTAGTAATTTTTTGCCGATACCTATCTACCCATAGCAACATTGAACATCCCCAAGCATCCATCGTCTAAGACGTCGCATCCAACAGCCATAACACCATCCTCAACACGCTTACCCGTCATAGCACCCACTGACCAAGTCTCAGAACGATCGAACAACTTTTTTCCGTTGAGATTACCGATGTCAACATCATTGCCCCCATCTCTCATGCAGGGAATGCCAAGTGATCTCATGGCATACCTTGCTGATCTTGCCAAGAAGGTCGATGCCCTCACTGCTGCCAGTGCCCACTGGGAAGCCGTTGCGGCCAAAAACGTCCGGTTGACAGAAGAACTTGCTGAGACCAAGTTGCAGCTTGCCAAAGTTTTGGGCAAACAAAACTCTTCCCCCCAGGGTCCAGCCCCTATTGTTTCACTCTCCGCCCCTGTCCCCACACCCAGTTCCCAGGAACCAGGGTTAGAAGCCTCCACCTGGGCTGTAAAGGCCAGCGTCCACCGCCCTCCCCCACCCGCAAGAGTCTCTCTCCTCGTCGAGTTGCCGCCTCCCAGCGAGTATTCACTGCCCCCTCTGGCCCCAACGGATATGAATACATTTATATCCCACGTTCCCGCCACCTCACCCATAGGGAAGTGCACAGTTCCCTCAGAACCCTTGGCGTTGACACAGCTCGTCTTCTGGACATCAACTTCCCTGCTCGCGGCGTTGTGGGTATCCTTGTCCACCTCCAGTTTGCCTCTGACTTCAAGACACAGCTTGAAAAAGCTGGTGTCGAACTCATCTTGGATTTCTATCCTTTGGACCCCCAGCACTTGGCTGACCCTAAGTTTAGGGATATGTCAATTGACGACCGTGCTGACAAGGCCATGGAAATCCAGCACGATAGGTGCATCCAAGCCCTTAAGTTCCTGCGCCCCCATGTTGCCATACCTGTGGCCCATTACTTTGTTGAAGCAGGCTGGATCTGTAACGACGAAGTGCCCACTCGTACAGCTTTGGAGGGTGATGCTGAATCAGCCTTCAAAAGAAAACGTAGCCTTGCTCCCAGCAACCATATGGAAGAATGAGTGAGATCTCATTTGGACTATAGAATGCAAACGGTCTTCAACCCCATGCTATTAACGACGTGCTCAACCACTGTCAGTCTCTACATATGCTCTTCATCACAGAAACATGGCTCCTATCACCTGCGCGTATACCCACATCATAGTCCCAAATTCATTTGTACGGATCCCCTGTTGCTGGGAACTACCGTGGGTTGATGGGAGTTTCATTGTTAATCTCCCCCTCCTGCCCTTATCCCGTCACCCAAATCCCTATGCCCAACAATTATGCCCTCACAGTCAAGATTGGCACCCTTCGACTGGTTTGCCTATACCTGCCACCAAACATGCCCACTGCCGATGCCCTTTCCATCCTCTCAGCCATTCCTTTAACTGATGACACCATTATATGTGGCGACCTCAACGCCAGACTGGGTTCTCTCACTGGTGATTATGCCACCAATTCCTGCGGCCTAGCCCTCTGTGAGTGGCTAGAAGAATGCTCCCTTACTGTCCTTAACGGCTCCCTCTCTCCATGCACCCCCACCTACATTTCCTTCTGCCATGATGTTGAAATCAGCAGCATCATTGACCTCTTCATCACCAACACCAACCTCACCAACCCCTCCCTCCACATTGCCACCAAACTCTCCTTGGGCTCTGACCACCGCCTCCTCTCCCTTTCCTTTACCTATGCCCTCCAACCCGCCCCTCCCCCTCCCCCTCCCATTCGACGCCTCTGGAACCTATCCCGTCTCAAGGAACCAGAGTGTTTAGACTTATATACCTCCACCCTCATCACCAATTCCGCCCCCCTCCGTTCCACTCTGCAAGAAATTGTAGAAAATCCGCCCTCCTCTCCTCCCCCTATTGATGCCCTCACTAACGATTTCAACTCACTCATTTATGACTCTCTTAGTAGCTCAATAGGTAACCACCCTCCCCGTCCCTCCAAGTGGAAGAAGTTCTGGACACCTGCCCTTCAAGAGGCAGCCGACCATTGTGATGGTTGCTACAAGCAATGGCGTCGAGCTTGTGGCATAGACAAGATCAATTGGTGGAGCCGGCACCAACGAGCACATCTGGAGTTCCGCCAAGCCGTTCAGACCGCCAAACGCGCTTCCTGGCACGCCTTCTGTGAGGCTATGGAGAGAAACTTTGGCAAAGCTACAGTAGGTGGAAAAAGGGTTCGCATGTTCTATTAAAAAATATATATTTTGATAGTACTCTTTCAATTTTTAATATTTTCATATAAAACAAAATGTTTTATATACATTATATATAAAACTACCACATATAAAAATATCAACGGCTGAGAATGAATATTAATTTAATAAAACTCAGACAAATTTTTGAAAAGTATGTGAACCCTTTTTCCACTTTGGATAAATTAGTAGAAAATAAATTATTTCTCTGTGACTTTTGCTTATAAATCGTTCAAAGTCACATATAATAGTCAAAATGAGTCATATAATCGGAATATAAAACAAAAACATATATAAATGACTAAGTTTTTCTTTTTATTTTCATATTATTCCTTGTTTCTTTTAAAATGAAAATTCTACCTCTTTCTCTCAGAAATTCTATCCAAAGTCAGCTTCAAAGTGGTACCTCTGTCAAGAAAATTTCCAAGAACCTTTCTATCTCTGCTGGGACTGTATCCAAGTATAAAAAGAAGATGAAGATCACTGAAAAAATCTCTATTGGTGGCCAAATTGCAAAAATTTCCCAAGTCAGAAGGCGCCTGTTAGTAAGACAATTTGTAACTGGTGAAATACAAACTGCCAAAGAAGCACATATGAAATTAGATCAAGAGGGACTGCAGCTTGACTATTCTACTGTTTGCAAGACCCTGAAGGCACTTGGTTTCAGAGCAGCAATTAAAAAGAAGAAGCCAATGATATCAGAGAAAAATCAACAAACAAGACTTAAATGGGCTTTAGAGCATCAACACTGGACTGTTCATGATTGGAAACATGTTATATTCTCAGATGAGACCAAAATCAATATTTGGGGATCTGATGGAGTAAAATATCATTGGAAAAGGCCAGATGACCCACTACGAGACCATCATCTTGATTTAACTGTAAAACATGGAGGAGGCAGTTTGATGATGTGGGGATGCATGACTTATGAAGGCATTGGATATGGTTGTCACATACAAGAACTCATGACAAGCAAAGTTTACTGTGATATACTTGAAGATAACCTGAAAGAAACTATAGATTTCTATAGTTTTGATAAGCAAAATATCATTTTTCAGCATGATAATGACCCAAAACACACAGCCAAGACAACCAAACAGTACATCAGTGATATGGAATTGTAAGTACTCCCTTGGCCAGCCCAATCCCCAGACCTGAACCCAATTGAGCATCTTTGGCATCATTTAAAGTTGCAACTTTCTTTATACTCTTTGAAGGCTAAAGGAGTACATGAACTTTGGGAAAGATGTGATAAAGAATAGAACAATATCACGCAGGATATTTGTAAAAAGTATATAGATACAATTCCAGCAAGAGTTGAAGCAGTAATTAAGGCAAAAGGCAAAAATACTAAATATTAATAAAAGTGGCAAAAGGGTTCGCATGTAATAAAAATCTTTGTATTTATTTATCTCAATATGTTTTGAATCTCCGCTTATAAAATTTATAATAAATATACACCTAAAAAATATCTTTCAAATACTTTTTGTTTTATGCTAATATGATGCATATTCATAGAGATATTATAAGAATAATAAATAATATATAAACATGCGAACCCTTTATCCACCTACTGTATGCTTAAGTTTTAATAAAATATGTCTTTACTCATTTTTAAACAAGATTGCATACCAGAATAAAATAAACAAGTATAGGATTTGAATGAGTCTTTAGGATTGAGTGCATGAGAGGAGCAAAGATGAGGTTTTTTTATTTTTTTTAAATTTTTTTAATTTCTAACGGCCCATTCAGGCGGGGGAGGGACCATTCCCTCCGGGACTGCTACTTCGTCGACGCGGCCAAACTTTTGACGAAGCATCTGACGATGTCTTGTTCCCAAGCCGGCAAGTACGTAGTCATCGACGAGTTCAAGGAAATGATTGAACTAAAATATTCATTAGTATTCTATAAAAATAATAAACAATATTCTTTGCGAATTTATTTACCTCGTCACTTTGCCAGCTTGGGCGCGCAGTGAGGATGCGACGCCCGAACGAAGCATCACTCCCCTCATTGTCAGACTCACCCTCAGACATTGCTGCCTTTTGGATGAGATTGCTGCAGTCCCGGTCCATTTCTTGGTCAATCGCCGCCTTGTTATTGGAGTATGCCTCCCGGCGGCGAGTGAGATGCTGATGAAATATATGATTGTCAATTGAGTTAATAGGAATCCTTTTCATAATAAAAATAATAACTCACGTCTGCCTGACGGCCATTTCTTCTTGAGCGAGCATTCGCTTCTGCTCGCTTCTCAAAAGACTTCTTCTCCTGAGTCTGCCTTCCATTGAAGTTGGTGTATATATACTGGCGGAGGTCAGGGTACCTCAACCCAGACTCGAGAAACCTTGGCTGGAGATAGGCCATTATCTCAAGTACCAACTCTTTGTTGGGACTCTCGTTAAAGGCCACATCCGTTCTCCAGCTAGGCTTTTGGTTGTTAGCCTCAACCAAGTCTGGGTTGTTGGACCTGAAGTTTTGGGTCTTCAGGTAGCGTCTGATGAAGCCCTAATATATTTTTAGAAGGTATTAGACTAGCAATATATTTCAATAGTATATACTCACATACGCGCGGTTGGTTTCCTGCATTTGAGGAGCTTCAAATGCAGCAAGTGCAACCACAGTGGGGGAGAGAGGAGCAGCAGCAACGGGAGCAGCAACAATGAGGGCAGCAACAATGGGGGCAGCAGCAACGGAAGCAGCAGCAACGGGGGCAGAAGAGGTTGCCCCAGGGACATTTCCAAAACCATCCAAGATGGCAATGGTACTGGCACCATCTTGGATGATAACACCAAGCCTGGTGTCCATAGTGGCTAGCCTGGTGCCAACAGAACGCACCTCTCCAGTCACATTGGACAAACCAGCCTCCACACTGGTCAATCTGTCCATCAATTCCCTGAACTCGTCGGTTGTTCGAGGAGCAATTGCACATCTGTTTGCCATAATCTACAAAATATCAAATAATAATTTTCAATTGTTAATTGTCTTTATTTCATGGGATCTCATATAAAATATGTAATGTCTTATACATACAAATGATATTTGTTTTATTGAAAGGTTTTGGGAAGCAGAAGGGTGTGTTGTGTGTGAACAGGCCTTTGAGAATATAAAATACAGAGTATTTATAAAAAAAGAGTTTGATGAGTGGATCCAAACACTTCTTGTACACACTAATGAATGGCTCCATTTGTTTTTAGATTCTATCCATTACACCTATTCTGTCTCTGTTTCAAATTATATATCCTTGTATTCTTTTCTTTTTTGCTCTTTTTTCCTTTCCCTCGTTTCCTATATCCGGGCCCATTTTTTCTTTCTTTTTTACACCTCTTTACACTAAAAAATCGGCGGCTTCTTTATAAACATGCGCTCATTCCAATACATCCTGCCTGCATTGCTCATCCAAACAATCCGTGGTCAGTTGAATGTGCCTTTAGCATCTTGCAAATTATCCTGACTCTCTTTTTTTATTTTATAGACCTCCTCAACTCACACAGCTTTATTATATGGTTCAATCATCAATATTGGGCTAAAAAAATCTTTTTGTGTCAAACGATTTTCTATTCTAACGTTGCTTATTTTATTGTAGACCACACCACCAATCACCCCATCTACCTCTTCCTTCATGTACGATTATAATCATAATGGTAATATCTTTTTTTGGTCTTTATATTTTTTATAATATTATTCTGATCCTCTCTTTTTATCTTATAGCCTTCCGCCACTCACACAGTCTATTATATTGGTATTGTCATCAGTGTCATGGTAAAAAAGAACCTTTTGGTGTCAAACTTTTTTTTTCTCTAACGTTGTTTATTCTACTTGGGTCACCCCCATCCCACCCTGTCCGTCTCTTCCATCATCTACAACTGGTTATCATAATGGTAATGTCATTTCTTGGTCTATACTTTTCTATAATATTATTGTTATTCTCTCTTTTTATTTTATAGACATATTCCGTTCACACGCCTATTATATGGTATGGTCATCAGTGGCATGGTAAAAAATCGTGTCAAATAATTTTCCCCTTTAACATTTCTTATTCTACTATAGACTGCCGCCATCAATCACCCCATCTGGCTCCCCCATCATCCTCAACTGTTATCATAATGGTAATGCTGTCTCTTAGTCTTTCTACTTTCCATAACACTATTCTGATTCTCTCTTTTTATCTTATAGACCTCCTCTACTCAAACGGTCTATTATATGGTATTGTCATTGGTGGCTTGGTAAAAAATATTTTCGTGTCAAACTATTTTATCCTCTAACGTTTCTTATTCTACTATAGACCGCCGCCATCAATCACCCCATCTGGCTTCCCCATCATCCTCAACTGTTATCATAATGGTAATGCTGTCTCTTAGTCTTTATACTTTCCATAACACTATTCTGATTCTCTCTTTTTATCTTATAGACCTCCTCTACTCAAACAGTCTATTATATGGTATCGTCATTGGTGGCTTGGTAAAAACTCTTCGTATCAAACTATTTTCTCCTTTAATGTTTCTTATTCTACTATAGACCGCCGCCATCACTGTCCACCCCATCTGGCCCCTTCATCATCTACGACTGGTTATCATAATGGTAATGCCTTTTCTTGGTCTTTATCTCTTTCCATAATATTATTCTAGCTATTTACTAATATTGTTCTATACTCTTAATAAGAATCTATTGTTGGTCATCACGTAACATCCCTCTACTTAATTGTCAACTCTGTTTCTGGTATGTAAATTGATTATTCTATTACCCAATTCACCCATACTAATTTACTTTACCCCATCTCTAGTCAATCTAATCATACAAGATGTCATGCCATGCCGCACAACTCAGCCCCACTTTGTCTGTTCTTATCCATCCCTTACAATGTAAGTATAAAATACCTCGCATCTTGAACAACACCCGCACTCTTGAATATATGTCACTAATATAACTTTTATTGTATTAGAATACTGCCGCAACCACCCAAATCGCCATCGGTCCCTATTTTCAGGTATTGTTCAGTAGTGAAGCACCCGATCCAAGTAGTATCAAGTAGGCCGGTAGAAGCGGCAAGGATATACAGTAATAGTATTAGAGCTTGTGTACAGAGCCATTCTATTCTTTCCAATAAACACAAATATAAACCATAAACCTAATAAGTACGGGGTATAAAACAATGGGGGGGATCATTCTATGCTTGATTGCACAGTAATAGTATTCGATGATTGGTTAATTGCTTGAGGATATCCTTGATACCATGGAGAAAGCCAGCTTCTCCCCAACTTTATTTGCTGTGTGTAATCATCTTTTCAATTTATAAACACATAATCTATTACACTAAAAACATAGTTTTAAGCACAAAAATCTGGTAAACACCAAAAATCTATATGCAGAAAAAGCTAACGAACCCTACTCTCCCAAAAGTTTTCAACTTTGCACCTGTATGAGATTCGACTTTGAGCCCAGGAGAAACCTTGCTTACTCCCATACTTGTAGTATTCTGTTCTCCCCTGAAAACCTAAACTTTTCCCCTATTTATTTCTGGTTATATACATGGTTTTACCCCACAGTTTTTGCAGTGTTGTCCTGCTACTGCTGACATGGATCTGATATTGGAAAAGCTTGTTGCCATGGAGAACAAGATGACCATTATGGAAAGCAAGATGGTGACATCAAACACCAGACTTGGTGTCATTATTGTAGGAAACCGTGAGACTATCACTGCCATTGATAATTTTGTTGAGGCTGCTCCTGCTGCTCCTGCTGCTCCTGCTGCTCCTGCTGCTCCTGCTGCTCCTGCTGCTCCTGCTGCTCCTGCTGCCTCCACCAGTGCAATTAGCAATGTTGTTGTGGCGGATCCCATTGCTTTGTCAAACCCCAGCAAGAGAGTTTCCACAGAGGTCTATGTAAGTATTATACTAAAGAGTAAAGACTATACTATCAGTTTGTTAACTTTTATATATTATTAGGCTGTGATCCGCAAATTCATGTGGAATCCAAAGTTTTGGTCAACTGTCCCAGCAGAAGTAGAGGCCAACAACGATAAGCCCAGGTGGAACACCGATGTTTACTTCAACGTGACTCCCAACAAGGAGTTGGTTGATAAAATGCTCGTCTACCTGGGGCACAAGTTTGCTGGCGATGGAATGAGGCAAAAGGATCTTTGTGAGAGGCTCCACAAGAATTTCATTAGTAGATGCTAAAAAGTGAGAGAGTCTCCTGCTGTGAGGGCTGTGTTGAACAGATGTTCATGAAGATCTGGTTGTGCAAACGAAGTAAGTTGTTTGCAATATATTAAAAATCCATTAAACGCATATTAATAATAATATTTGTAGAACTATGCTCGTTGTCTGGCAGCATATGACAATAACAGGGCTGAGATCAACCAGGAGATGGGTTGGAACTGCATAGGTGCACTCCAAAAGGGAGCAATGTCTGAGGGAGAATCAGATGACAAAGTCTCTGAAGCAGGAAGAAGATGTGTGGTTTGCACAATTCGCCCAAGTTGGAGAAGCAATGAAGTGAGTTGTTGAGCTGATTATAAATAGTATATTGAATGACTGTAGATTACTGATGTGCAATTGATATTTTAACCAATTCATCCAAGTCGTTGACAGATTTGTTGGTCTCCAACTTGGAGCAAATGCTCATCAAATATTGTCAAGGGTTTATGCCAGAACTGTGGACGTGGCAGTCCCAACTAATTTTAATCCCAGTCTTCCTCAGTGGGCTCTTAGACATGGGCTTTAATAAAATATTTTTTTTTATCTATCCATCTATTTTTTTTGACATGCGTTACGTTTTGACAACATTTATAAAGGCAATGCTATTTCTGTTTGTTTTTTTATGAAAGAGAAAAGATATTTATTTATTTATTATATGTAAAGTTTCTTTGGCAAAGGGATGACCAGCATCCTCTTTATACCATTTCAGCTTGTGTGCGTGGCAGTTGCAACTTCCAAGAGAAGGCGATGGACTGGCAAGATGCACTCATGGGTAGCAGGAGAAAAGCCAGGCAAACAGATGTCAACACCTTCATCCTCACGCAAATGATCATAGGACACATCATACCATCTGACAAAGGCGAAAACATGCTGGCTTTGATGAGCATGGCGATTTAGATGAACAGAGGCAGAGAGAGGTGGCGTGAACTGGTGGACAAAAATATACTGTATTTTGCCAGTATATGCGGTCTGGTTCCCACCAGTGCTATTGCCAAACAAAGCTTGGACACGAGATCCACCATTTCCAGAGCCATTGTGCCCACAATATACTTGGCCAAGGAGATTTATTGATTTTAGCTTTATGATCTGACTGTCAACAAACAACAAAGAAGAAGTAGCATGTTGATAATGCTGGAGGGTGTCAATGTCATACGTATCCACATAGTAAGCCAACAATTGAGGATAGTCAACATCACTCATTTTTGTGGCAGACTTTTGCAACAGAGGAAACACAGAGGGTGGAAGAGGCTCGTTACCCTTGATTGGGAATTTGGAATCTTGGGATGCATCCACAAAATTTTGAATTTGGAATGGGCGTCGTGTTGGTGCAGGTGCAGGTGCAGGTGGAGACAAGGTGGCAAAGGACAAACAGAGCTTGGCAATGAGTGGGAGGAAAGGAGCTGATATCGAAGACTTGAGGATGGCATTCATATAGTCCTCCTTGTATGAATTCTGGACAAATGTTTTCATAAACGTTGACTCGAACCCGTCTCTTCTGTTTGTCTCGATGTTCTTCAACAACCCATTGTATCTCTCAAACCCAAAGAGCCAATAGCCGTACACTGGTCCAAAATCACAAATGGTCTCGCGAAGATGGAGGTGTAGGTGCATATTGCAGGTGAGGACAGTGTGTGGGTATTGTTGTTCGCAGGCTTGACCAAATTTTTCCAGGTGACTATGGGCTTCATCAAGTTCGTCAAAAGTGATGGTTGGCTTGGTAAGGAGGCGGCAGGCGTCGACATAGCTGATCCAATTCTGGAACTTGGCAGCAGGGAGAACAGTCTTCAACAGAGCAGGGGAGTAAACGAGCACCCAGGATTTCCACTCGTCGGCCTTCATATGGGGAAATCCCTTCCCAATCTTTGTCTTCAACACTGCATAATCTGCAGGCAACACCATGGTCTCTGCCACCATCTGCATCTCACAAAGATTGTTGTCTGTGATCAGACCACTGGTAGTCCACGTCTCAACCATCCTCTTTGCCGTTCCCAGGAATATGTTGTGCATGGGATCAATGATCATTCCACGTACTAGATCAAAGTATCCAAGGCGATGCAACTGCAACCATTGAACACCATTTTCGACCTCCAGCTGATGCCTTTCTGAGGGCGTACTTGCACTCTTCCACTCCTCAGCATGCACCCGGTTTTCAGCACCATTTGCAAGCCTCCACTTGGCAAACTCGAACCCACAAAAGTCTACATGGCTTGTGCCTTCCAAGCAAGAGAAACTACGGCTGCATTTGTAGCATGCATGCGTACTGTTGTGGGACGTGAATCCACTGGTTTTTCTGGCGGCAGGGATATCACATGCAACCATTAAGAGCGCAGCACAGACAGTTACTCCAGTGGGGTGTTCATAACTTGGAATAGACATTCCAACATACAGCTGCTCCAACTCGTCGACCAAGGGCTTGAGGTAGTTGTTAATCTCCTCTGATCTTGGTTCCTTTGGCCCAGGCATCAGACCAACAAGAATCACGTTTTCTGCCTTGAACCTATCCTCTTGAGGCAAATTGTTGATTGCCAGGTAAATGGCTCCAGAGGAATGACTGATACCATCGAATGACTGAAACCAATCAATGTTGAGAGTCAACATGAGTGATCGAGAGTCTTCAACAAAGGGAACGCCGTTCTTGTCCTTCAACCCCTTCCACATTGCACCATCGTAAACGTCGCACATGGCATCAACAATCTTCAACTCCTGGTTCCATTGTCTGATCTTGCTTTCGAAATCCGGGCAGAGGAAAAGGACTCTCAACGCCTGCTTGACGGACTGGTAGCTGTATTGACGTTTGAGGACTAAAGCACCAGATGATGATTGCTTCATCAATTGGCAACCACATGGAGAAACGGAACCGAGCTTGGCGGAACTGCACTGAAGGGGAGCAGACCCAGCTTCCTCATAAACTGTGTGGCAATCCTGGCACACAACAAATCTCTTTACACCCTTGGTCAAGGCAGTGAAACCCATCATGCTTTGGAGACCAGAAAGGCTTGAAGGCAATTGGAAGTCCTGTCCGTAAATTGTCAAGAGTTTGTTGATAAACTCAATCAAGACAACAGCACCCTTATCGACCACATAATGGGATGCAAACAGAACAACGAAAATGGCAATTGCCCTGTGCACTGGGTTTTTGGGCATACCAGGAGTAGCAAAAGGGTCTATTATTTAAAAAGAAAAATTATTAAAACTTAATCTTTGCTTGCTTTTGTATTGTAGCTATTCAATACTGACCTTCACTATCAAACTCCTCAACCTCAACCTCGATCTCTTCAACATTGGGTTCATCATCACTGTCATTCTCAGAGTCATCGGTGATTTCAGCATCATCGCCATTGACCTCATTGTCAACTGAATCATTGTCAGACATCGGGACAGAATCCAAAAATGGTAGGCCGATCTGACCATCCATTTCCATGGATTCAGATTGAGAGGTTGGGATTGTTACAAATATAGAATACATTAGTTTAGTGCCCTGTACTGGTGTTCAAATAAATATTTTTTACCCTCAACATCAATGTCCATCATGGCACTTTGTGTGTCTGAGTTCAATTAAAGGCTAATGGTTATTATTGCGCAGCAAAGATAAAATTAATATTGAAAATAACATACTGTTTTCAAAATCCAAGACTTCTTCAAATATTGCTCTCTTGGCATGATGCTGGGAAATGTGCTTGGATACAATAGAGAATCCTTGCTGGTTGTTGTTGCATTTGTTGCAGTAACAGGCAGTATTGTTAAGAGCAGAAATAGAAGACATTGTTTATATGATTTGATTGTGAGATAAAAAAGGAAACAAGTGCTACATATTTTAATTTGCTGTCATTTTATAGATGAAAAAAAAGCTATTGTTTTTTAATCTTTTGCCCGAACCAATAGGATGGATTAGAATTACACTTTTTATTTGAAGTAAAAAAAATATCTGAGATGAAAAAAAGCTCTATATTTCTACTACTCTTTTGCCACATTGATACAATGCTAAATTTGGGAGTTTTTCCAGTGCATTCCCATGTACAGTTGTTCCAACTCATCAACCAAAGGCTTGAGATAATAGTTAATCTCTTTGGACTTTGGCTCCTTTGGCCCAGGCATGAGTCCAACAAGGATAGTGTTCTCTGCCTTAAACCGCTCCTCATGAGGCAAGTTGTTAACCACCAAGTAAATGGCCCCACAAGAGTATGTGACCCTGTCAAAGGGCTGGAACCAATTGATGTTTAACGCCAGCATCAAAGAACAAGAATGGGCAACAAAAGATTCACCACTGATGTCTTTCAACTCCTTCCACATCACACCATCAAAGATATCACACATCGTGTCCATTATTTTTAACTCTTGATTCTAGTGTCTAAGCTGGCTTCAAAATCAGGGTGAAGGAAAAGAATTTTCAAGGCATGCTTCAATGACTGGTACTGGAACACGTGCTTGGGAACCAATGCTCCAGATGATGTGACCTTGGTCAACTTGCAGTTACATGTCAAGCGTGCACCAACTTTTCTGAAAACACAGCAAGGGGGGACAGACTGGTTCTCTTCATAAACTGCGTGGCAATCAGGACAGGCTACAAATCTTCTGATACCATTGGAAATCGCAGAATATCCTGTCATTCTTTGCAGACCAAGAAGACTGGATGGGAGCTGGAAATCCTGCTCATAAATCATCAAGAGTGTGTTGATGAACTCAATCAAGACAACAGCACCCTTGTTGACCACATAGCGGGATGCAAAGAGGACAACAAAAATGGCAATAAACCTGTGCAAAGGATTTTCAGGCATATTGGGGGTTGGGAAAGGGTCTATTTTAAAATTGAAAAAATTAATATTCAATTTGTTTCAGGCTTTTTTCTTTGCTGCTTTCTCTTTGCTTTTGGCTATTCAACATGCACCTTCACTGTCAAATTCCTCAACCTCAATCTCAGCTACATCTTCGCCTTCATCTTCATCATCATTGCTTTCATCATTGCATTCGCCATTGGCATTGGCCTCATTAGCAACTGAATTGCCCTCATCCAGCATTACATCGGCATCCCAAAAAGGTGAGTTGGTCTGACCATCCAATACATCTGAGGGTCCAGACTGTTGAGTAGAAATGACCGGTTATAGAATATGATAGTTTCTTAGTCTCTACTTTTTTTTCAAATAAACTTTTCTTACATTGAACATCAATATCCATGTCTGCTTGAGTGTCTGTGTTTCATACCGCCAAAATTATTATACAATACATAAAAATAAACACTGAAATTATCATACCCATCTCATTTGAGTTGCTCTGTTCAATTCTTGCTCTCTTGCTATGATGCTGAGCAGTTTGGCTTGCTACCAATGTGTAGCCTTGGCCATTGTTATTGCATCTATTGCAATAGCACTTGGTGTTGTAAAAAGTATTTGAAGATGACATTGTGTTTGTGTTTATAATGTTAAAACAAAAAGGAAACGAGTGTTACATATACTTTATTTATTATTATTTTATAGTGGTAAAAAAGCAATGTTGTTTTATTCTTTTTAATCAGGCCAATGGGGTCAAGCAAAAGAACGTTTTTAATCAGAACACAAAAAAAGGTGTTGAGCTGCAAATTTGCCCTAATTTTCCTCAGGTAGACAGCTTTGCCTACACATGAGTATTCAGACCTATTTTTCCAGTGTAATATAATAGCTGCAATTCTAGGGCTATTAGAAAAGGAATCTTATTGGAAAGATGATGTTCTAAGAATCAGGTAAGTTTCTTGCCTACTACTTTACATATAATATCACCTAATACTAGTTTTTTACCAAATTTTGTCACTACGGCTAAGAAATCGGCAGTTATCTACTGTTTTGGTAACATAACTGCCGATTTTTTGGTGGGGAAAAACGGTAGATATGACCCTGTGTAAGGCAAATTTGGTAGTAGCTACCGTTTTTATAGTGGCAAAAATCGGCAGATAACTACCATTTTGGTAACATAACTACCGTTTTTCCCCACCAAAAAATCGGCAGTTATCTAATGTTTTGGTAACATTGCTACCGTTTTTTTGGTGGGCCAAAACGGTAGATATGACCCTGTGTAAGGCGAATTTGGTAGTAGCTACCGTTTTTATAGTGGCAAAAATCGGCAGATAACTACCGTTTTGGTAACATAACTACTGTTTTTCTTCACTAAAAAAACGGCAGTTATCTACCGCTTTGGTAACATTGCTACCGTTTTTTTGGTGGGGAAAAATGGTAGATATAACCCTGTGTAAGGCGAGTTTGGTAGCAGCTACCGTTTTTTGCTAATAACTAATCGGCAGATAACTACCGTTTTGGTAACATAACTACCGTTTTTTTTACCAACCAAAAATGCTTCCGTTATACACTAACCTCTCTTTTATAGTACTCTATTTGATAATGGGTTCTGCTATTCTTTTACGACCATTCTTTTGAAAGAATGGGTTATTCTTTATTATAGAATATCTTGATTTAATTCATACTGTATTTTGCGCACAATTATTATAGAAAAATACTTAAAACTAATGCTATTTAATATTATAAAACATATATAGTACAAACCTTTGTTATAAGCTATACACGCATAATAATATTACGTTGATATATATTAGATGATCCTTAGCATTCATTCAATTGCTAAAAATTTATTGTGGTTAGAAAAAGAAGCAATCATATAAACCTAGTACATTATTTTGTACTGCTTACAAGTATATATTATGCTTGTCAATTACTATACCATACCTCTTGTTTTGAATGATTATACTGAAAGGGATCTCCAGATATAAACACTATGTAATAGGAGGTAAATAGGATATGCGCGGTAAAATTAGTTGAAGAATAATATAATTATTAGACAATCGTCTTACCATAGAAAATCAACTTTGGGATATTCAAATCATGAGATTCAAAACAGATTTGAATCTCATTGTAGCAAACAGAGTAATCAGCTCATTAGAAAAGAAAAGTGTATATCTTACAGAGATTGCCAAGTGTAAAAAGGACAAACTGTATTGTAATATGGCCGTAAAAAGTTTTCGCTCTTTTGTTTCTGGGGAAAAAAGAGCGAGCTGCATTTCATTCCTAAATCAAAGGTAATCGAGCTAAAGATGGTTCAATTAGGATGTCAATCAGGTGTTTATAACCGTGCCGATCTTACATGAAGGAAGCTCATTTGGTTTTATTTCAAAGAGTCAATACAAAGACAAGACAAGAGAAGCAAAAAAAAAAGAAAAAAGAAAGCACACTAAGCATATACTAAAAAATGCTATGGGGCCAATAAGAGTCGCCTAAAAGAACAATCTTAAACCCTTGTTTTATTGCTTAGCACTTACACAATACTCGTTTTTGGCAGTATAGAGCTATATTAAAGAGTAGAAATATTATGTTGGCATTAGATTAGCAATAGATGATCAACAAAGCAATTACCCATTGCACATCTGTCATGATTGCTAATTCGGCGCCATCACCAAGTTGCAACATATCTTCAAAAAAGAAAAGAACGGCTTGGACTTTGCTGTTGTATTGTGATAAATAATATTGTATTAACTACAATACATATTCAAAACATATATTAAAGAGTCAACTTACTTTATTATTCTCTATTATTTATTTATGAGCCTGATTATTGATTGTAAAGCCCTTTCAAAGACGTTTGGTGCACAGCATTCTATAATATTTATATTGATTCTGTGATAGACCATTATATTATTTTATGGCTATAGGATAGTGTTCTTGTCAATTAAATAGTGTTTGATAATATAAGACCATGCTTTTAGTTGATGCTGCGATTCATAGTCAAAGCATGGTTTGAGAAAAATATTAACAAAAACAAAGGTTATTCTCTATGGGTTGTCTTGTGTCATATTTTTTGATCTTGGTGATAAAGCACATTATGTCAATGAAGTTTACTCTTTTCTTTGAGACCACCACTTGTATCAATCACTAACTTACCAAGCCAATCAAGGTATTTGTCCAATTGATCCCTTTTTATACCAAATATCCATTTACAAAATATGAAAAATATATACAAACCAACCACTTTAACAAACTATTGACTTTTGAATATTCCTTTGGGTTGATCAATCTTCATTTGATTGCAAAGGTTTTTGGTGAAAATATTAGTAAAATAGCTTGCTGTCCGATACTTGCCAAGCATGGATAATAACCATATCCTTTACATTGTGAACAAAGGAATGGGCCTTGTATCTTAATATAACTTTTGCGTTGCCAGATAAAATAAAAACACAAGTTAAATCATAGTATAGCATTTTATTGTTGTTATAATCAATTATTACCTTTTCCATAAGATACACTTTAAGAATCTGCGCAACTTACTTTCCCAACAAGATTATAGCAAGCACTACAAAAGTCTAAGAGTATTATGTAGATAAAACTTATAAAATAAGCTACTTAATTGTATAGTTTTACTATGCTTTTGGTAATATATAATCGTGATCTGTAGTAGACTAAAAAGATATGGGAGTGAACTGAATCATCCTACCTACTGGTGTACAAGAATCCAATGTAGAATATTTAAATGCCCTCAAACAGTGCAAAACTTAAATATACATTGTAGCCACAATATATTCTTAGTCGATCTACCCTTTTTTGCATTGTATTTTACGATACACAGACAGTTTGTGTCAGGGGAGATTGACCACTTACAAACAACCAGTTTTATCTTTCATTATATTTTATAGTGGGTTTTATAATATGTTTTAACAGTCCATCAAGGATGATTGTAGACTATTGCAAGGTAATTGTAGTTATTCTATGCAAACAAGCCTCTCTGGTTCATTGTTTTTTTGGAGCAATAGATTCTGAAAATTTTTATTTTTTGTTTTATTTGATAAAAAATAGATTTGTGCTATATATTCTAGTCTCTAGATTATTTCTTTGGTATATCTATTCTACCAATCAATATTTCTTGGTCAGCACCATCAACTGGTTCTTAATAGAGCCAGGATACTTACCTAGCTGAGAGAAAGCCAATACTGTCTAAAAGTAAAAGAGAAGATTGTTAGTAAATTATTTTTATATAAATCATTCATTCTTATACTTACATTTTTAATATAATAAATAGAACATTTGATAGACTCTCTGTAATATACCAACAAATGATTATTATCTAATAGATATATATTAATATTTGTAGATAAACAATATGTAATACTAAAATATTAGTTTACTTACAAGATATAGCCATTGGAATGGCCAGATAATTTCAATCGGGAATCAATATAAGAGCATAGCAAGATGTCTGTTATAGATGTTATTAAAGAGGACATATTTATAATATAAAAGGTTTACCAGAATATTATATTGAGATAGATAGAAAAATAGAATTTGTGGCTATATATAAAAGAGTGATTTGGTTAATAAAGAATAGCTTTAGCATAATATGATCTTACCTTTGGATATACAGCCAAGTGCAATAGAGAGCCCCATAATATATTTATAAGCAGTTACCTATGAATAATAAAATATATTGAGTAAAAAATATATTCACAAGAGAAAGAAAAGAATTAATTACCAGAGTATTTTGCGGTAATATTTAGGCACAAAAGAATATAAAAAATAAAAAGGAAAAACAAATACTTTGTATTAAAAGGCTGTTTGACCCTGATAAAATGCGGGAAATAAAAATGATAATTCAAAAGAATATGCCTGCCATCATTTTCATATCTTTGTAATTTATAGTTTATTAGGTTAAAAAAGATGTCTAGATATAGAACAAGAGTGTACACAATGCTGTTAAATAATAATAAAACTATAAGACAATTCATTATCTTCAGTCAACTTATTTACTTGCAAGCATACTGGTCATATTTCTCTTCCTTCTTATGAGAATAAACATGATAATAATTGATTTGTTTATTATTTCTACTCCAATTAATTTAATGATATAGTTACAAGAAGTAGAAATAAATCACAAACAAATATGACATCTAAAAGGCTCTACTTTATTATTCTATCCAATAGAACATATTGAATAATATAATTGCCATCAAAAATAAAAAAGTTTATTATGTTTAACTTCAGTCTACTAATGGTAAGATAATATAGTAGTTTGTTATGAATGAAACCACTCAATTTTTGTAGTGAAGACTATATCTTGGTCTCTTTTAAACTATTCAAAATTACCTGATACACCTTTTTTCATATAATAAATTGCCGAGGCCCATTACAAAGCTGTTCCACTCAATTCATAGAGAGAATTATAAGTAAACTGGATAAGCTCATTAGATACTTTGAAATTCGCGGCTATATTAATATAGCAATTAGTATGTATCATAATATTAAACTTTTGTAACCACATACATATACTAAAGCTCATTTTTGGGATATTTTCAATGGGAGAAGTGGTGACCAACTGTGTAAGCTTTTCAGTCAATTTGTCTATTTAAATATTAATGTTATACACGGCATAAGAATAGTATAAATGAAATTCTGTTTAGTTATTACCTGTGGCATACTGATTTGAATGCTATGGAGGTTGATGTTTCCACTGTCATTGTTAATGTCCATCATTGGACGGATTCAACTTTGCATTCTTCATTTATATACCCAAACGGTGATATTAGCACTGACAACACTACGGCGGAAAAAACGGTAGCTAACTACCGTTTTGGTAGCATTACTACCGTTTTTTCCCACCAAAAAAAACGGTAGTAAAGACTCTGTATAAGGCGATTTCGGTAGCTGTTACCGTTTTTCTAGTGCGAAAAAAAAGGGTAGTTATGAGGCAGGAATAGGCACAGCTACCGTTTTTTTATCCAACCAAAATCGTTTCTTTATATACTATAGCCTCTCTTTTATATTACTTTATATACTAGCACCCATTCTTTTTTTACTGCCATTTATTTGAAATAATGGTTTATTTTTTATTATAATTTCGATTTATTTCAAATAATATTAAAATATATATAATAATAATATAGAAACACCAAAAGCAAATACTATTTATATTATAAAACGTATATGGTACAAACCTTTTACTCAATCTATACACGATGCCAACAACATGTTGTTATGACTTGGATGGCCTTTGGTCTTCATCGATTGCTATAAAAATATTGTGGTCAGAGAATGAAGCAATCAAATAAACCGAATATATTGTTTTGGGTAGCATACCAGTATATATTGTGCTTGTTAATCAGCGTGCCGAGCATCTTGTTGTGAATCACTGTCATGACTTGGAAGGCCTTTGGTCTTCATCAATTGCTATAAAGATATTGTGGTCAGAGAATGAAGCGATCAAATAAACCAAGCATATTGTTTTGGGTAGCATACCAGTATATATTGTGCTTGTTAATCGGTATACCAAGCATCTCTTGAATTAATGCCACTATATGAAACGTACAGATGTAAATACTAGATGCAGTAGAAGGAGAATAGAGAATGCGCAATATGATTAATTAAAGAGTGTAAACATATTATAATATTCTTACCATAGAAAATATATTGCTGTAAAGTCAGCTCATAAGATTTAAAACTAATTCGAATATAATGGTAGTTGGCAGAATGAGTACATCATTAAGAAAACAATATGCATATTCTACAGAGATTCCCAGGTGGGGAGGTGGGGAACGACAAACTTTAGTGTAATATAGCTGTAAAAAATTTTCACCTTTTTTTAGTGTCTGAAAAATTATGAGATGAGTGTTTCATTCCTTGATTAAAGATAGCAGAGCTGAAGATGTGGTATACAAGATTCCAATCGGATGTTTATGTAATTGACAACCTTACATAAGGGAGGGTCATTTAGTTTTATTTCAAAAAAGTAGAGCAAAGAAAAGAAAAGAAATATAAACTAACCTCGGCGTAATACAGCTATAAAAAAATTTCATTTTTTTTGGTGCTTGAAAAAGGGCGAGATGTGTGTTTCATTCCTAGATTAAAAACAACAGAGCTGAAGATGTGGTATACAAGATGCCAATCGGGCATTTATTAAGGTGGCAATCTTACGTGATGGAGAGTTATTCGATTTTATTTCAAAGGAGAGGACCAAAGCAAAGATAAAACAGCTAAAGGAAAAGAGGAAAAGAAAAAGTGCGCTAAAACATATACTAAAAATATGAGAGAACCAATAAGAGCAGCCTAAAGAATATTAAAGACTTAGTCTGTTTCTCTTAGATGAAGGCTCATTGCTCATTCCTAGTGGTGTAAACCTATATCAAACAGTAGAAATATTATATTAATATTAAATTGAGAATAGATGAGCAACAAAAAAGCTCTAACTTATAGTACATCTGTCATGATTGGGGATTCAGCCTCGTCATCCGTTTGAAATACCTCATCTTCCGAAAGAAAAGAACTGCTTGCTCTTTCCTGCTATAACATAATAAAAATATTGTATTAATTATAATGTATATTCAAATGTTTGTTAATTAATAAACTTGCCTGGCTGTTCTCTGCTATTTTTCTCTTACAAGTCTGGTTTGCACTCTTAAAGGTGTCTTGAAGAAGATTCTTGGCACACCACATTCTTTTGCACTTGTAAATGTGGAGTGCTATTGTCCTAGCCGTGCCTCACTGGCCACAATCATTGATGACAGGTACGTTGATTTTGTCATCATTGACCAAGAAGTGTCTTTGCTGCTGTTGCTATTATTAGTCAAATAATCTCTTACCTACCCATGGAAAAAGTAATTAGAGTATACTCCAAGCTTATCACGTCAAACTTGAAGGGCGGTAGAAATGCCAGTTTGCTTGTTGAGCGCTTTGCTGTTCATAGCTTTGTCAGTTCAGCAAACAGCTCTCAGAATTATCCTAGTACAAGTCAGCCGTCCACATATAATGAAGCAAGTTTCTTAGATCTTCCAGATGGTGTAAGTGCTGCCCAGCTATGGGAGCCATTCAACTGACATGCCAGTTTGAATGATGATGACTTGGAAGGTGTCAGCAGCCCTGTTGTCAAGAATACTTTGGCAAAGTACTATGTGCGAAACAGTGGTATGGACAGTATTGAACTTGATGACCCGACGATTGTTGTTGCTTCTCGTCTTTGGAAAAATTCAACCGTACATTCTTCATGTATGTACCGAAGAATAAAAAACGAGACCAGACGTGGCAATCATCATGTGATGTTCACCTGTCCATACAGAAAGTGAGTATTGGTATTAGTCAAAATACAAAATAGAGATCACTCGCATTTTTTATATTTTTATCTAGCCGTCGCAATATAACTATTCAAAGCTGGTTTGTTGGCACCGTGGAATTTTATTTTGAGCATAAAGAGGTTGATGGCACACCGCACTTTCTGGCATTCGTTGAAGTGATGAAAGAGCATGGTACAGCAGCCCATGACTCATCTGTGCCAATCGTAATACGGCGGTCACACAGCTCAACTGGACAAACAACCCAGCCAAAATATGCTGTTAATGTGGATGACATTCAGCATCAAGTTGGGCTCATCCAGTACCCTCCGAGTAGTAATCAGTTCTTTATCATTGCATCATATTATGTGTTTAATGACAATCTGCATGTGACCAGGGGTAATCTTGCCACTTTATAAAAATTTTCTTTTTCTTTTTTCTTTCTTTATAAATATCAATACCAAATAAAATAAAATAAAATGGCTAATAATGTCAAAAACAAAAAAATTGTTTCAAAAAACGGTAGCATAACTACCGTTTTGTTCACACAGGCGAAAAATTATTTTTCTCAAAAATGTGCAACATCTTTAACACCAAATAAAATGCTCATTTCAATAAACAAGGTTGCCTAAAAACTTACGAGCCCTTTCTATGGTACTACAACTACCTCATTGCCTGATGAAAAGACATTCCATGCAACTTTTATGATTCGGGATCGATGACATTACCTTTCAACCACAATCTGCGGAGATAAAGTGCTCTAATAAATATTAATGTCATATAAAATAAAATAAAATGGCTAATAATATCAAAAACAAAAAATTGGTTTCAAAAAAACGGTAGTTATGCTACCGTTTTGTTCACACAGGCGAAAAATTATTTTTCTCAAAAATGTGCAACATCGTTAACACCAAATAAAATGCTCATTTCAATAAATAACGTTGCCTAAAAACTTACGAGCCCTTTCTATGGTACTACAACTACCTCATTGCCTGATGAAAAGACATTCCATGCGACTTTTATGAATCGGCATCGATGACATTACCTTTCAACCACAATCTGCGGAGATAAAGTGCTCAAAAATCATAAAAAACGGTAGTTATGCTACCGTTTTCGGCACAGCTACCGGTCCTTCCGCCGTAGTGCAATCACCACCCAACACCCCCTTGTCCTTGTAGAAAATAAATATAGTATTAGTAAAAACACAAAGTAGGAATCACATGCTCCTTGTACATGCTTACCTAGCAATCACAATATAACTAATGAAAACCAGCTCATTAGTATTGTTCATCTCTACTTTTAATATAGAGATTAAGACTTTAGTCAATACTTTGTTACTTTAGAAAAAACTCATGAAGGAGCACGGTATTGCAAACGATGACTTGTATGTAGCAGAAATAAAGTAGCATCCCGCACTTTGTACAACAGGCTATATACTACAACCGACATTTGCAGTTATTAATGTAGATGACGTCCAACATCAACAACTCAATCAATACCTACCAGATGGAAATAATTCTATCACTATGGCGGAAGGACCGGTAGCTGTGCCAAAAACGGTAGCATAACTACCGTTTTTTATGATTTTAGAGCACTTTATCTCCGCAGATTGTGGTTGAAAGGTAATGTCATCGATGCCGAATCATAAAAGTCGCATGGAATGTCTTTTCATCTGGCAATGAGGTAGTTGTAGTACCATAGAAAGGGCTCGTAAGTTTTTAGGCAACGTTGTTTATTGAAATGAGCATTTTATTTGGTGTTAAAAATGTTGCGCATTCTTGAAAAAAATAATTTTTTGCCTGTGTGAACAAAACGGTAGCATAACTACCGTTTTTTGAAACAATTTTTTGTTTTTGACATTATAAAAATTTTCTTTTTCTTTTTCTTTCCTTATAAATATCAATACCAAATAAAATGGCTAATAAAGTGGCAAGGTTACTCATGGTCACACGCAGATTGTCATTAAACACGTAATATGGTGCAATGATAAAGAACTGATTACTACTCGGAGGGTACTGGATGAGCCCAACTTGATGCTGAATGTCATCCACATTGATAATGGCATATTTTGACTGGGTTGTTTGTCTAGTTGAGCTGTGTGACCGCCGTATTACGATTGGCACAGATGAGTCATGGGCTGCTGTACCATGCTCTTTCATCACTTCAACGAATGCCAGAAAGTGCGGTGTGCCATCAACCTCTTTATGCTCGAAATAAAATTCCACGGTGCCAACAAACCAGCTTTGAATAGTTATATTGTGACGGCTAGATAAAAATATAAAAAATGCGAGTGATCTCTATTTTGTATTTTGACTAATACCAATACTCACTTTCTGTACAGACAGGTAAACATCACATGATGATTGCCACGTCTGGTCTCATTTTTTATTCTTCGGTACATTCATGAAGCATGCACAGTTGAATTTTTCCAAAGACGAGAAGCAACAACAATCGTTGGGTCATCAAGTTCAATACTGTTCATACCACTGTTTCGCACATAGTACTTTGCCAAAGTATTCTTGACAACAGGGCTGCTGACACCTTCCACGTCATCATCATTCAAGCTGGCATGTCAGTTGAATGGCTCCCATAGCTGGGCAGCACTTACACAATCTGGAAGATCTAAGAAACTTGCTTCATTATATGTGGACGGCTGACTTGTACTAGGATAATTCTGAGAGCTGTTTGCTGAACTGACAAAGCTATGAACAGCAAAGCGCTCAACAAGCAAACTGGCATTTCTACCGCCCTTCAAGTTTGACGTGATAAGCTTGGAGTATACTCTAATTACTTTTTCTATGGGTAGGTAAGAGATTATTTGACTAATAATAGCAATAGCAGCAAAGACACTTCTTGGTCAATGATGACAAAATCAACGTACCTGTCATCAATGATTGTGGCCAGTGAGGCACGGCTAGGACAATAGCACTCCACATTTACAAGTGCAAAAGAATGTGGTGTGCCAAGAATATTCTTCAAGATACCTTTAAGAGTGCAAACCAGACTCATAAGAGAGAAATGGCAGAGAACAGCCAGGCAAGTTTATTAATTAACAAACATTTGAATATACATTATAATTAATACAATATTTTTATTATGTTATAGCAGGAAGGAGCAACCAGTTCTTTTCTTTCAGAAGATGAGGTATTTCAAACAGATGACGAGGCTGAATCACCAATCATGACAGATGTACTGTAAGTTAGAGCTTTTTGTTGCTCATCTATTCTCAATTTAATATTAATATAATATTTCTACTGTTTGATATAGGTTTACACCACTAGGAATGAGCAATGAGCCTTCATCTAAGAGAAACAGACTAAGTCTTTAATATTCTTTAGGCTGCTCTTATTGGTTCTCTCATATTTTTAGTATATGTTTTAGCGCACTTTTTCTTTTCCTCTTTTCCTTTAGCTGTTTTATCTTTGCTTTGGTCCTCTCCTTTGAAATAAAATCGAATAACCCTCCATCACGTAAGATTGCCACCTTAATAAATGCCCGATTGGCATCTTGTATACCACATCTTCAGCTCTGTTGTTTTTAATCTAGGAATGAAACACACATCTCGCCCTTTTTCAAGCACCAAAAAAAATGAAATTTTTTTATAGCTGTATTATGCCGAGGTTAGTTTATATTTCTTTTCTTTTCTTTGCTCTACTTTTTTGAAGTAAAACTAAATGACCCTCCCTTATGTAAGGTTGTCAATGACATAAACATCCGATTGGAATCTTGTATACCACATCTTCAGCTCTGCTATCTTTAATCAAGGAATGAAACACTCATCTCATAATTTTTCAGACACTAAAAAAAGGTGAAAATTTTTTACAGCTATATTACACTAAAGTTTGTCGTTCCCCACCTCCCTACCTGGGAATCTCTGTAGAATATGCATATTGTTTTCTTAATGATGTACTCATTCTGCCAACTACCATTATATTCGAATTAGTTTTAAATCTTATGAGCTGACTTTACAGCAATATATTTTCTATGGTAAGAATATTATAATATGTTTACACTCTTTAATTAATCATATTGCGCATTCTCTACTCTCCTTCTACTGCATCTAGTATTTACATCTGTATGTTCCATATAGTGGCATTAATTCAAGAGATGCTTGGTATACCGATTAACAAGCACAATATATACTGGTATGCTATCAAAAACAATATGCTCGGTTTATTTGATCGCTTCATTCTCTGACCACGATATCTTTATAGCAATTGATGAAGACCAAAGGCCTTCCAAGTCATGACAGTGATCCACAACAAGATGCTCGGCACGCTGATTAACAAGCACAATATATACTGGTATGCTACCCAAAACATTATATTCGGTTTATTTGATTGCTTCATTCTCTGACCACAATATTTTTATAGCAATCGATGAAGACCAAAGGTGCTATCCAAGTCATGACAGTGATCCATAACAAGATGCTTGGCACGTCGATTGACAAGCACAACGTATACTGGTATGCTATCCAAAATAATAAGCTCGGTTTATTTGATTGCTTCATTCTCTGACCACAATATTTTTATAGCAATCGGTGAAGACCAAAGGCCATCCAAGTCATAACAACATGTTGTTGGCATCGTGTATAGCTTGAGTAAAAGGTTTGTACCATATACGTTTTATAATATTAAATAGTATTTGCTTTTGGTATGTTTCTATATTATTATTATATATATTTTAATATTATTTGAAATAAATCGAAATTATAATAAAAAATAAACCATTATTTCAAATAAATGGCAGTAAAAAAAGAATGGGTGCTAGTATATAAAGTAATATAAAAGAGAGGCTATAGTATATAAAGAAACGATTTTGGTTGGATAAAAAAAACGGTAGCTGTGCCTATTCCTGCGTCATAACTACCCTTTTTTTTCGCACTAAAAAAACGGTAACAGCTACCGAAATCGCCTTATACAGAGTCTTTACTACCGTTTTTTTGGTGGGAAAAAACGGTAGTAATGCTACCAAAACGGTAGTTAGCTACCGTTTTTTCCGCCGTAGTGTATTTTATTGCACTGTACTACATATTCAAGAATAATTGACGCGTCACCATGAGTAGCCTCTTTATTTTATAATTCTTTCTTTATAATGCTCTCTCTATACTTCTTCATATTATTATATAGACACCAAATAAAATAAAGCAGCTAATAATGTCAAAAACAAAAATTCGGTTTCAAAAAACGGCAGTTATGTTACCGTTTCGTTCACACAGGACAAAAAGTATTTTTTTCAAGAATGCTCAACATCTTCAACACCAAATAAAATGCTCATTTCAATAAACAATGCTACCTAAAATTTTACGAGCCCTTT
This sequence comes from Phycomyces nitens, assembly GCA_022702545.1. NCBI lineage: Eukaryota > Fungi > Mucoromycota > Mucoromycetes > Mucorales > Phycomycetaceae > Phycomyces > Phycomyces nitens. Next base: position 4,007,812 of record JAHRBC010000001.1, read on the forward strand.
CTATGTTACTACAACTACCTCATTGCCAGAGGAAAAGAGATTCCATGCGACTTTTATGAATTGGCATCGATGACATTACCTTTCAACCACAATCTGCAGAGAAAAAGCAGTCTAAAATCAGAAAAAACAGCAGTTATGTTACCGTTTCGGTAGCTGTTCCCATTCCTCTCGCCGTAGTGTGTCAGTCTTGTCAATATCAATTGTCAGTCTTGTCAATCTTTATTGGCGCAGTGGGGAATAATTATTAGTGATCTAAAGCAGAAGGATCCGAGGGGAAAACATCAATAATTATTCCCCACTGCGCCAATAAAGATTGACAAGACTGACAATTGATATTGACAAGACTGACAAAATTTGGTAAAAAACCAGTAGATAAAGCTATTAAATTGCAAGATATATATAGAAAATTTTTTTAAGTATGCAGATAAAAAGTATGGCTTAGAAAGCCTAAACATCATTCTCAAGACGCCATCACTACGGCAGAAGGACCGGTAGCTGTGCCAAAAACGGTAGCATAACTACCATTTTTTATGATTTTAGAGCACTTTATCTCCGCAGATTGTGGTTGAAAGGTAATGTCATTGATGCCGATTCATAAAAGTTGCATGGAATGTCTTTTCATCAGGCAATGAGGTAGTTATAGTACCATAGAAAGGGCTCGTAAGTTTTTAGACAACGTTGTTTATTGAAATGAGCATTTTATTTGGTGTTAAAGATGTTGCGCATTTTTGAGAAAAATAATTTTTTGCCTGTGTGAACAAAACGGTAGTTATGCTACTGTTTTTTTGAAACAATTTTTTTGTTTTTGACATTATTAGCCATTTTATTTTATTTTATTTGGTATTGATATTTATAAGGAAAGAAAAAAGAAAAAGAAAATTTTTATAAGGTGGCAAGGTTCCCCATGGTCACACGCAGATTGTCATTAAACACGTAATATGGTGCAATGATAAAGAACTGATTACTACTCGGAGGGTACTGGATCAGCCCAACTTGATGCTGAATGTCATCCACATTAACAGCATATTTTGGCTGGGTTGTTTGTCCAGTTGAGCTGTGTGACCGCCATATTACGATTGGCACAGATGAGTCATGGGCTGCTGTACCATGCTCTTTCATCACTTCAACGAATGCCAGAAAGTGCGGTGTGCCATCAACCTCTTTATGCTCAAAATAAAATTCCACGGTGCCAAAAAACCAGCTTTGAATAGTTATATTGCGACAGCTAGATAAAAATATAAAAAATGTGAGTGATCTCTATTTTGTATTTTGACTAATACCAATACTCACTTTCTGTATGGACAGGTGAACATCACATGATGATTGCCACATCTGGTCTCATTTTTTATTCTTCGGTACATACATGAAGAATGTACGGTTGAATTTTTCCAAAGACGAGAAGCAACAACAATCGTTGGGTCATCAAGTTCAATACTGTTCATACCACTGTTTCGCACATAGTACTTTGCCAAAGTATTCTTGACAACAGGGCTGCTAACACCTTCCAAGTCATCATCATTCAAGCTGGCATGTCAGTTGAATGGCTCCCATAGCCGGGCAGCACTTACACCATCTGGAAGATCCAAGAACCTTGCTTCGTTATATGTGGACAGCTGACTTGTACTGGGATAATTCTGAGAGCTGTTTGCTGAACTGACAAAGCTATAAACAGCAAAGCGCTCAACAAGCAAACTGGCATTTCTACCACCCTTCAAGTTTGATGTGATAAGCTTGGAGTATACTCTAATTACTTTTTCCATGGGTAGGTAAGAGATTATTTGACTAATAATAGCAACAGCAGCAAAGACACTTCTTGGTCAATGATGACAAAATCAACGTACCTGTCATCAATGATTGTGGCCAGTGAGGCACGGCTAGGACAATAGCACTCCACATTTACAAGTGCAAAAGAATGTGGTGTGCCAAGAATCTTCTTCAAGACACCTTTAAGAGTGCAAACCAGACTCGTAAGAGAAAAATAGCAGAGAACAGCCAGGCAAGTTTATTAATTAACAAACATTTGAATATACATTATAATTAATACAATATTTTTATTATGTTATAGCAGGAAAGAGCAAGCAGTTCTTTTCTTTTCGAAGATGAGGTATTTCAAACGGATGACAAGGCTGAATCCCCAATCATGACAGATGTACTATAAGTTAGAGCTTTTTGTTGCTCATCTATTCTCAATTTAATATTAATATAATATTTCTACTGTTTGATATAGGTTTACACCACTAGGAATGAGCAATGAGCCTTCATCTAAGAGAAACAGACTAAGTCTTTAATATTCTTTAGGCTGCTCTTATTGGTTCTCTCATATTTTTAGTATATGTTTTAGCGCACTTTTTCTTTTCCTCTTTTCCTTTAGCTGTTTTATCTTTGCTTTGGTCCTCTCCTTTGAAATAAAATCGAATAACTCTCCATCACGTAAGATTGCCACCTTAATAAATGCCTGATTGGCATCTTGTATACCACATCTTCAGCTCTGTTGTTTTTAATCTAGGAATGAAACACACATCTTGCCCTTTTTCAAGCACCAAAAAAAATGAAAATTTTTTATAGCTGTATTACGCCGAGGTTAGTTTATATTTCTTTTCTTTTCTTTGCTCTACTTTTTTGAAGTAAAACTAAATGACCATCCCTTATGTAAGGTTGTCAATTACATAAACATCCAATTGGAATCTTGTATACCACATCTTCAGCTCTGCTATCTTTAATCAAGGAATGAAACACTCATCTCATAATTTTTCAGACACTAAAAAAAGGTGAAAATTTTTTACAGCTATATTACACTAAAGTTTGTCGTTCCCCACCTCCCCACCTGGGAATCTCTGTAGAATATGCATATTGTTTTCTTAATGATGTACTCATTCTGCCAACTACTATTATATTCGAATTAGTTTTAAATCTTATGAGCTGACTTTACAGCAATATATTTTCTATGGTAAGAATATTATAATATGTTTACACTCTTTAATTAATCATATTGCACATTCTCTATTCTCCTTCTACTGCATCTAGTATTTACATCTGTACGTTTCATATAGTGGCATTAATTCAAGAGATGCTTGGTATACCGATTAACAAGCACAATATATACTGGTATGCTATCCAAAACAATATGCTTGGTTTATTTGATCGCTTCATTCTCTGACCACAATATCTTTATAGCAATTGATGAAGACCAAAGGCCTTCCAAGTCATGACAGTGATTCACAACAAGATGCTTGGCACGCTGATTAACAAGCACAATATATACTGGTATGCTACCCAAAACAATATATTTGGTTTATTTGATTGCTTCATTCTCTGACCACAATATTTTTATAGTAATCAATGAAGACCAAAGGTGCTATCCAAGTCATGACAGTGATCCATAACAAGATGCTTGGCACGCCAATTGACAAGCACAACATATACTGGTATGCTATCCAAAATAATAAGCTCGGTTTATTTGATTGCTTCATTCTCTGACCACAATATTTTTATAGCAATTGGTGAAGACCAAAGGCCATCCAAGTCATAACAACATGTTGTTGGCATCGTGTATAGATTGAGTAAAAGGTTTGTACCATATACGTTTTATAATATTAAATAGTATTTGCTTTTGGTATGTTTCTATATTATTATTATATATATTTTAATATTATTTGAAATAAATCGAAATTATAATAAAAAATAAACCATTATTTCAAATAAATGGCAGTAAAAAAAGAATGGGTGCTAGTATATAAAGTAATATAAAAGAGAGGCTATAGTATATAAAGAAACGATTTTGGTTGGATAAAAAAAACGGTAGCTGTGCCTATTCCTGCCTCATAACTACCCTTTTTTTTCACACTAAAAAAATGGTAACAGCTACCGAAATCGCCTTATACAGAGTCTTTACTACTGTTTTTTTTGGTGGGAAAAAACGGTAGTAATGCTACCAAAACGGTAGTTAGCTACTGTTTTTTCCACCGTAGTGCATCCTTTGCACAACCCAAATTGTATTCCTTTTGTGTGATAGTCGTATAATAGGGGAATAACCTCTGTCCTTTATTAGATAGGAGAATGGGATATGTTATAAGAGTTAATGTTATACTAAGGATAAATATAGAAATAGTGATAGTAATTGGTTTCTAGACAGCGCATCTGTCACATTTTGTAACAAGAAATAAATTTTGGGACTAATTCCACCTTAAAAAAATAATAAACTGACATAACAAATCAAATTAAGTTTTGTGTGTGCGTGCATATGTGCGACTTACAGGTTCATATGATGAGTAAAGTTCAATATTTGTCTATGCGTAAATATGCATTATAATATTAATATTACGCAAACACCAAAATTAAAAATTAAAGGTTATAAAAAAACATAACGTTTGCAACTTTTTAGTGTTCTATATTGAGTTTATGGAGTTAGAAAGCCTAAGTAAAAGGCAAAATGTGTAACAATTTTTCACTGCTTAAAAGTGTAACAATTTTCCCTGCTTAAAAATGTAATATTTTTCATTTTGTAGAAGACAGTTTATTATCTTTACACAGTCACGCTTCTTTGATCGGCGGTGCTGGGGATGACTTAATGGCCTCATGTCTTATGAGATGAAATTATGTGGGAATAATATAGAAGAGCTATGTATAGGGCGGGTGATGAAAATAAAGGAAGGACTTGGAGTGGTAGAGTCTTGTAGGCTATTTAGGATATATTGGCTTGATCTATGCATGTATGGAGGAGCTTATGGGTAGAGGTAGTGATGTTTACAGAAATGAAAGGTATGGCATCAAAGATAAATGCCCAATAGGCTCGCCAACCTACCTGTAGGACAGCACCAAAAACCTGGGAACTGGGGAGGAAAGGGTCATTGGGAGGAAGCTTTATCTTCGAGAGGGCAGAAAGTATGCTATCTGGCAAAGGAGAGAAAGAAGGAATCCAGTGTGAGAGAATATTGGCCCATACCTTCCACATCTTAGGGCAACTTATCAGGAGGTGTTCGGGTGTCTGGTTGGGATGGGAGCATAATCTACAGGCAGAAGAAGAGACGATGGTAGGCATAATGTGATGGAGTAAGCTTGCAGAAGATATAGATTGATGAAGGAAGCAATACCAGATGTTACGGGAGATATGAGAGAGTGGAAGGGACCAGAATACTGTCCATTGGGCAGGAGAAAGTTGCGGTGTGGGTGCATCTTTGACAGACTGGATGGAGGAAGGACACTGGTTTCTAAAGGAGCATGCTGAGAATTTTTGAATGAATGGAGAAGTAAAGAAGGAGACTTGGAGTGGGAGGGGTGATTAAAAATGTAATAATTTTACTGCTTAAAAGTGTAAAGGATTTGTCACGTGATTCAATTTTGTTCTTTTCTAAACATGGCACAGCAGAGATTCTAATAGTAAGAAAAAGATAGTCTTTATTCATTGATATTTGCTTTGTAGTTGTATTATTTGTTAATTATTAATTGCTATATAAAAGTTAAAGAATATTACTGAGGAGAATATTTTCTATTGTTGTGTCTTGGGGAATATAAGAGTGGTATGAGAATATGGTATGTTGATTGTGATAATGATACAAATCACATTTGGGATTGTGACTGTTGGACTGACAACTCACAGTTTTAAATTGTTTTTCATGTTCTACTCACCCTATTTTGCTTACTCTTAACTTTTATTTCTATTCATATTCATTATTATAAGATAAACCATTATAAATTAAAAATATGCCTAGAGCTATTCTCACTCCTGAAGAAAGAACTGAAAGACAGTAGCGGTACATGAGAGAATACCAATGTAATCATCAGCAAGCAATGCAGGCAAAATTAACAGTAACAGAAGAAAGGAATCCCATCTCTCGGACTGAGTACATGCGACAGTATCGACGTAATTGTCGTCAAGCAACAGAAACAGAAGTTGACAATAATCATGATTCTCGAGCAGAATATATGCGACAGTATTGACATAATCTTCATCAAGCTACAGATATAGAAGTTGACAATAATCTTAATACTAGGGCAGAATACATGTGAGAATATTGATGTAGCCACCAGCAGTCTACTGAAGTAGAAGAGGTGGAAACAGAAGTAGAAGTCCAGAGATCTTGTGCAGAGTATATGCACCAATATAGATGTAATCAACAGAATAGACCAATTGAAGACAGCAAGAGAATTACAAGAAGACGTAGACTAGACAAAGAAGTGGAAGCAGATGACTGGGCTAAAATTTTAAGAAAATATGAAAATATGCTTAGAGAAGGGCCTACTGCTATATGCAGCTGTTGCGGGGGTCTTTTCTTCAGAAAAGATATATTTGTAATTGAAAGAAACACGCTGGAAGAAACTTGGGACTGTGATGATAATACTGTTAGAAAAGCTTTCTGGGCAATCAATAATCAACATATCACAACTGCTTTTCTGAATAGCTTAACAGCTGATCAGATTCCATTATGCTCCACATGTAAACTGTTCTTAAAGAAGAAAACCATGCCTACTATTGTCCTATCAGGTGGCCTCCATTTTCCTGATCATGTTGATTGCATAGATGATCTAACAAGATTGGAAGAAAGACTCATTTCCCCTTGTCATGTTTTTCAATCAATTTGGACACACAAAGGGTTAACTGGCCAATACAGAAGCAAAGATGGCATAGTGAATGTTCCAGTTAATGTAGACACAACAGTTTCATCACTTCCTCAAAATCTTGATGACACCAATACAATTCATTTGAGCTTGGCCCATAGAATGTGTTATATTAAGGATTATATTAGAGGCAACATTAGCCCAACCAAAGTCTGGAGAGCGGCCATTTTCTTGCAATCTACACCACTTTACCAAGAGTACAACATTTCTTTGAGTGACGACTGGGTAGATAGAGCTGCAAGAAATGTTACTGAGATCGCAGAGGATGAGACTGTTGAAGAAATAGATGGGAGTATCGAAGAAACAGTGGATGAAACGTTGAACCCTGGTGATCAAGAAACTGTGATTGTCTCTGATCATGAAGCAATTAGACTTTTGCCTGGAGATGGAAGAATTCTGTTGTCTGTTCTAACTGATAAAGATAGCAACTTTCCATCCTTTCTGAAAATATTCTATGAGCAGCAATTATCAATGCCTGATCTTATATCTTATTCATCCTTGACTAAGTCTATTGCAAGAAGATTTGATTGTAGAGCTGCCCAAACAGTAGAGTACATATTGTATATGGATTGTAAAAATCAATTGATCAGAATGTACAGCAACTTGAACACTGTTCTCCGTAAGAAAAGAAATACCAACAATAACAACACTCCTTATATTGCATCAGACTTTTCAAGTGACAGTAGCATTGAAGGATTAATCAGCAAAGATCAAGCCTACAAGACATTCAGTGGCATTCGTTCCACTGCAGAATACTGGAAAAATAAGAAAAAGAATCTTTTGGCAATGGTTTGGCAATTTGGTATCCCTACAATTTTTGTTACTCTGTCTGCAGCTGAAGCAAGTTGGCCAGAACTACTCTGCATTCTTAAATTTGTAACAGATGGGGTAACAATTACAGAAAATCAAGCTGAGCAATAGTTGTATGCAGAGAAGGCAACTCTTATACAAAAAGATCCTATAACTTGTGCAAGATATTTTGATTATTGATTCAGGCAGTTGAAGAAGACATGGAAAGCACCCCTTGGACCTTTTGGAAATTACCCTATAAAGGAATACTTCTTCAGAATCAAATTCTAGCATAGAGGTTCACCTCACATTCATATGCTTGTTTGGCTTGAAGGTGCTTCCAAGTATGAAGGCAACATCTCCATAGACCAGACTACTTTTGAAAAACAGCAAAATGCTATCTGTGGCTTTGTTGATAGTGTACTAACATGCAAAAGGAAATGGGATGGGATGCCCCATAATAGACAAACTGATTGCTGTAGTGAAGATACCTGGAAAGAACTGTTGAAAAGCCAATTTCATGTGCATAGGTCCACTTGCCAAAGAAAACCCAATAATGCTACAGTTTGTTGATTCAACATACCATTTTATCCCATGGACAGAACTTGTATACTTTGTCCATTTAGTGCAGAAGAAACCCCATCAGAGAATGCACAAAAGAAATATAAACAAGACATTACTCGTGTTAAGGCATACCTTGAAGAGCATTATGAACAACTTGGATCATCAACAATGAGATTTACGGATTTCCTGGCAGCTGTAGACATTACATCCATGGATGAATACATACTAGCAATTCGTAATAGCCTCAAAATGAACTAGCTTGTAATCAAATGAGAGCCAAACAAAGTAATACTATGGTGGAAGGACTGGTAGCTGTGCCAAAAATGGTAGCATAACTACTGTTTTTTATGATTTTAGAGCACTTTATCTCCGCAGATTGTGGTTGAAAGGTAATGTCATCAATGCTGACACTGCAAAAAATAAAGAAATTCCAATAATGTAAAAGTGGCAATACTGTACTATAAAGCAATATTTTAACATAGGGTGGTTTTTTTTCCAACTATGAGACAAGCTACCTTGTCAGCTATCTCGTTGACGTGCTATCTAGTAGTGGATTTTTGAAATAACACTGCAAAAATGGTGTTAAATCAATGATTAATTGTGGGGTGTTATTATCAATAACAGTATATGAAAAATTGCAACTCAGGGAAAATCCTTTGGTTAGTATCATTGACAGATATAAGCATATCTTATTGGTTAGATAGATTACAGAGTACCTGAAAGTAATAATAAAACTATAAAGGAACTGGCAATAAACTACTGCTATTATATATTCTCTTTTGATATAAACCCGAAAAAAAAATGTTTGCCATTCCCAATGCTAATGAAGTTGAATGCCGATGCTTGAAATGCGTATGCAATCCTGCTGGCTACATGATCACTGCCAAAAGAACTGCCAAGCGTCATGCTCAGAGTGACAAAGACAGAGAATTGGATAGAAATATCAATCGTAAATAAAATGGCAATTATATAGTGTGGGCTATAATATTAATAATATTTTAAATAGTCTTGCCCGTCCAACAAAGCAGTGTTGATATGGACATGGAAGCAATTCAATTTGAAGAGGACATTGAATGTACATAGTATTTTACTTTTTATACTCAATATACACTTTACTTATGCTCGGTTTCAATAGATGACAGTTACTCTAATGATGTACCGTCATCCATGGAATATCCCGATGGGTTCTTACCTCTTTCGGCCGAAGATTTTCTTTTTGGAACAGATGAGCTCATTGAAGAATATTTATCTGAGCATGAATCGTCTGATGAAGATGCCGAGGAAGAAGAGGCCGAGCAGGGTGAAGGTCAGCAATAAACAAGTGTTGCTAGTGCCTTTGGATAAAAGATATTAATATTTAATTATCATTAATACTCACAGAGAATTCAGCCAATCTTCCTGAAGATCCATGGCATAGATTGATAGCCATCTTCCTTGTCATGTTCATTTCTTCTTTTGTTGTTGATGAGGGTGCCATGATATTGATTTCATTCATTAACGCAATCTTGGAGCACTATGGGGAAAGCTTCAGACTCCCAACAAGTATCCCCAGTTTAAAGAAGATGACTGGATACAGTGCTATGACAAGTGGTGTGTCAACATTTGTTGCATGCAGTGATTGTCACACTCTGTATAAAAGCAATAGTGAAGTACCTACTTGTTGTACTGGAAAGAAACTTGGCCGCCAGAATGAATGTGGAAACAGTCTGTTCAAGTCTGGAATTAGTAATGGATTGACTGCAAAGCGCACTTTTGTATACAACTCGCTGAAAACTGCCTTGGCAAAGCTTTTCAAGCGTCCTTCATTTGAAACAGCCATAAACATGTGGAATCGTGGTCCAAAGGTTCCTGGCACCATGTTTGATGTTTATGATGGAAAGATGTGGAAGGAGTTTGTGGACGAGGACGGCATGCAGTTTGTGGCCAAAGAAAGATCATTGCTGTTAACACTCAACATCGATTGGTTCCAGCCTTTTGATGGGGTAACTTATTCTTGTGGTGCGATATATCTTACCATCAACAATTTGCCAAGAGATAAACGTAATAAGATGGAGAATGTGATTCTCATTGGGCTCATGCCAGGTCCCAAAGAAGCAAGCACTGCTGAGATCAACAACTACCTGCGCCCCCTTGTTGATGAGCTCAAGGATCTGTACACTGGTATCAGTATTGATACGTATAGTCGTTCTGGTGCTTTGGTTCGTGCTGCTCTGCTGATGGTTGCATGTGATATACCTGCTGCAAGAAAGACATGCGGATTCACTTCTCACAACAGCAGAAACGCATGCCATAAGTGCAATTGGCACTTTTTCCGTTTTGAAGGCACATCCATTGTTGACTATTCTGGATTCAACTCTTCAGAGTGGATTGGTCGCACAAAAGAAGAGAACCGCCAGCATGCCATCATGTGGAAAAACGCAGCAAGCTTGACAGAGAGAAAGCAATTGGAAGTTGAGAATGGAGTGCGGTGGTCTGAGCTTCACCGCCTTTCATACTTTGAGCCAGTCAGGGCAACCATTGTGGACCCGATGCACAACCTCTTCCTTGGAACGGCCAAGCGCATGATGGAAAAGTGGATCCTGTGTGGTCATCTTGATGATAATGACCTTTGTGAGATGCAGGTTGAGACAAACACGATTACATTGCCCATGGAATATGCCACTCTCACCACCAAGATCGCAAAGGGATTTCCATTCATGAAGGCAGATGAATGGAAATCATGGTGCTTGATTTACTCGCCTGTTGTGCTGAAGGGACGGTTGGAAGATAATCTGTTTGCCAACTGGATCGAGTTTGTGGATGCCTGCCGATTATTGACAAAGCCAACAATCAGTGAAGAAGAGGTTGAGCTTGCTCATGATAGTCTCGAGAGATTCTGCAGTGGGTGTGAAGAATTGTACGAGCATGATGTCCTGTCTCCAAACATGCACCTTCACCTCCATTTGAAAGAGACAATCCAAGATTTCGGGCCCATTTATGGATATTGGCTGTTCAGCTTTGAACGTTACAATGGGCTTGTCAAAGGCTTTAATACCAATTGTAAAGCCGGTTTTGAGAAGACATACATGAATAAGTTTGTCCAAAGTGGTTCAAAAGGTGACTTTTACCAAGCTCATCTCGCCACCATCACCAGCCCAAGTCATCTTGCTCTGTTCAACAGACTGTCTCCCACCACTGTGTTTGCCCCTCAGCAAAATAGGCTGTCGATTTTTTCTCTCCCTGCCTTTTTGGAATCAGCAATGGATCCAACAAAGCAAACGTTTGGCAATGAGCCCCTTCCGTCATCTGCCCTGCCATTGGTCCTGAAAACACCAACAACAATGAGGAAAATTGAGTACGAATGCCTGCTGAAGTATTACAAGATAGAATATGCCGATGATGATCTTTGCAGTGCAAAGAACATCATTAGAAGCACAAACTTTGTCAATGACAGAATCCAGAAGTTTACCTCGATAAATCTTCTTGGACAAGTCTATAAAGGCAGCGAGGGGGCAAACGGAAGAGGTTCATATATCCAGGCAATGTATATTGAGAAAAACGGTGATTCTGGGGAGATATATGCTGGTCGTATTAAATATCTTTTCGTTCACAATTTTTCGCCAACCCCTACTCCAGCCAACTTTCTTGTGCGCCTGAATCCTCAGCATGTTTTTGCTTTTGTTGAGTGGTATGAAATCCCTTACCATCAACCAAGAATCAACCAGGGTATTGAGCTGTATAAGCCAACTTTTCAAAAGTACAACTATGATAATATTTTGCCTGTCCATCACATCCTTTCGCCAATTGCGATAGGCAATCATATTTCTGGTCGTGGTGCAGCCAAAGTTCTTGTCATTCCCTTGCCTAGAAAGCTTTATGCTTAGACTTCTTTTTCTTTTTTATTATTATTATTATTATCTTTCACTATCTTATATAAAACATACAATACTTGTGTATTCAAAACAATATTAATGAAAGTATAGGAATGAGAGATGCAAGTAATTGTTTATTCACGTTTTGTCCACGCGGGCATTTTGGCTACTAAGCCACGAGGAATTGCTTTTGATACAACTATGTGATGGCGAGCCTTCAGCTGGCCTGCTCTCTTTCCCAAATCACTTATTGCAAGAGTATCGAGAAAGTCAAAGAACTTATTCAACTACCCAAATATTTTCTTTGTTAAACATATAATAAAAGTGGAAATATATGTTATAGCTACCTCATCACTTCGCCAGCTTGGGCGAAGCACTGTTACAGTTGTGTCTGTATCACTTTCGTCATCAGACATGACATCTCTATAAAAGACGCCACTGTAGTCTCTCCCAAACTTTTCAATGGAGGCGGCCTTGTGTTTGGCAAACGTTCTCTTCCGTCTCTTGAAGAGCTAAAAAATATAATGATAAATATATTTATGTTTCTCTTATTTTTTATAGAGCCACCTACGTCTGTCTTGCGATTGCCTCTTCTGTTTGCCTTTTTTTTTGGCTTCTTTGCCCTCCAGTGAGAGCTTGCTGTTGGCCATGCAGTTGTAATAGTTGTTTACTATCATACCACATAATTCTTTTGTTGGAACAAAGGCAGACACACTCTGGCCACGCAGATACACCAACAAGTCATCTGCCACATTCTTGTTGACCTCATCAGACAACCCAACACTGACATCCCAAGTCATCTTTGCATCATTCTCACTTATTGTTTGGGGATCATCAGTGTTGAGATTCATGTTTCTGAGGCGATCACGAATGAGTTTCTAGTTTATATTGATTAATAATGATTCAAGCAGTGTTTACTTTTAATATTTACTGAGATCTTTGGGTTTCTGCTATTGCCAACAACATCTCGCAGTTGGATCTCAAAATTACTACTCTGGATAGCCTGTGGACCGGCCAACTGAGGAGCTTCTTGTCTCTTCATTGCATCAAAGACAAGACCATCCACGGAAGTCATCATCTTGCTTTCACTATCCTTGAGTGTGCCGACATCATTGCACATAGTTGTCATTTTTTTGTCCAAGGTGGACAAGAGGTTGACTATGTTATCAAATTCCTCTCTAGAAACCCCAACAACATCTTGTCTAGGAACAAGAGAAGGACGAACAGGTCCTACACGGCCATTGCTGACAGTATTAATCAATGGTCTGGACATTGATCCATTTGCAGATGCATTTCTGGCGGTATTGATTCTTGGTGCCATTTTCTTAATTATTCAATAAATAAATCAGCATATATAATATATTTTGATAGCCCATTATGAACTTACATGATAAAGAAGATGGTGGTTAGAGTTATTGAAAGAGTAAAGAAGTATATGTAGATATTAATAAGAATATAAGAGACTCTATTATACTTTGTCTATAAACCAAGACGGAGTCAAATTCTTATTAATATATAGACCAAAACCTTTTTCTTGGGCACTTTCAATGTATAACTAATATGACTCTCCGATTTCAAAGCAAGAGAGAATGATCATGCGTATTTCAGGGGGCATAGATATTTTAATCGTAATTTTTATTTTTTATTCTTTTACCCTTTTTCTGCTCTTTAACACTATGTAAGTATATCACCTAAAATTCTCGCACCTTACATTATATACACATAGGGTGCCAAACATCAGATTTCTTTTATACAAAAGATAATTACTATCAATCACATTCTTTACACGTTGGTCATGTCTCTTACCATAATATTTTCAAATAGCTGCGACTTGCCATGATATCATTTTATAATCCATGTTTATCAAAAAAGTTATTATTGCACCCATGTATGTATTTCTTCCTTTCTTTACTTTCTCATTTATAAAAAAGACATTGCTCTAACATGATTGCAGTTTACATTGTATACTCTTAGTAAACCAAATATCTATTTATTCAACTGCCAAAGGTATGTATTTTCAACTATTTCTCTTGTTAAAAATATTTTTCTAATATTAATTATAGTATATCCATGCCCAAATGTATCCATTATTGTGAGCATATGAATATATACTGGCTTGTTTATATCAGTATACTCTTGTTTCTTTCATTTAATGAAATACCCGGTTGCCAAGTAAGTACCTTGCCTTTCAACTCTATAAAATGCTATAACAAAAAATCTAAAATGTGCTCTTTTACTCAATTACTAGACTGGATCTCTAAAGGTTGATGGGGTTTTAAAGGTCAGATTTAAACTCCGCGTTTTTTGATTTTGATTATAGACATTACAAAAGTTAAAAAGTATAAAAAAAATAGTTCCGCTCATATAAATTTGGCTGTGACAGCTTAATTTTCAGTTGATTTATAATAGTTTTAAAATTTTAAAAAAATATATTAAATATATAAATATCTTTTGCAATATTTGGCTTAGAGTAATGTATATATAGTCAAAAAACTCGTCATAAAATAGGCGTCACAATGAAATACTTCAAAATGTTTTTATATATAGTAGATAGCTTATGAATTATATCAATAAGTGATATTTATAAAAATATATATAAATTTAATTATATTAAAATAAGTCACAATATATTAATTAATATAAATGAGTTATAATATAGCAGCTGGTATGAATGAGTCATAAACAAGTGACTTGTATAAATGAGTCATAAAACAGTGACTGGTATATAGGAGTCACAAAAATTTAATTTTTATATGACTGGTTTTTTAGATAAATTAATAAATAGAGATCTAATTTTTACTATTCTTCTTTACTTTTCTTTCTACAAGTTCATCTTTTTATAATTATGTCAATCACTACTCAAGACCTTTCTTTCCCTTCACTGCCAACTACAAGATGGATCACAATGACTACAATTGATATTGAATCTACTAAGCAGTAAGTATAATTATATATTAAATATATTTTATTAATTTAAAAAATTAATAGATATTTAATTGCTATGGGGGTGTATTATCCAAGAAACCACCCAATTTTTACTTGTTCTGGTGGAAGCCCCATGGGATATATCTTTGAAAGAGATAGGGAATTCAGCTACAGATGCAGTGGTACAAACATCCAAGGACAACAGTGCTGCAGAAGAGAGAGAAAAACAGAAAGAATAGATTCTTTCTTTGCCAAGAGACATCTTTCTGTAAATCTGGTCCTAGAAGGCATGTTTTACTGGTTAAACAAGATCCCAAGAATGACAATCAGTAGCATGCTTGGGTGTTCTCCAGAAAGTACCAGAAATCTGATTTCTGGGATCCATCAGCTGATTCAAATGGATCTAATGAATGAAGACATTCAAATTGGTAAGTAATATAATTATTTATTTATATATGATCTATATACTAATATAAAAAATAGGTGGATTAGACAGCAATGGTAATCCTATCATTGTTGAAATTGATGAAAGCAAGTTTGGCAAGAGAAAATACTACAGAGGCCACCGTGTTGAAGGTGTTTGGGTTCTTGGGGGGATTGAGAGAACAGCAGACAGAAAGACATTTTTGGTGACAGTCCCCCAGAGAGATGCTGAAACTCTCCTTCAGATCATAAAGAAGTATGTCAGACCAGAAAGTATTATTTATACTGATTGGTGGGCTGCATATGGAGGACTGGAATCAGTGATTAACAGTAATTATACTCATAAAACTGTTAATCACAGTGTTGAGTATGTGACAAGTGATGGTGTACACACCAATACAATTGAAGGTAAACTATTATGATATAATATTAATATATATTTAATAATTATTTTATAGGTCTCTGGAATGGGATAAAAATGAACTGTTCTCCCAGATTGAGAACAAAGAAGATGATGCTTTGGTTACTCATGGAATTCATTTGGAGAAGAAAGTATGAAGGTAAACTTTGGGAAGGTTTACTTAAAACCTTAAGAGAAGTTTCTTTTGGAAATATAAATTCAGCTGCCATATTTACAGATTTTGAATTTGTTTATGATAATAATGAAGAATATGCTGAAGATTAAAATAAAATATTTTTTAAAATATAAAAAATTATACTTTATTCAATCTAAATTAAATATAAATTATTAAAAAAGACTTTACCATGAATTGAACATGGGCCATTTATTTGATAAGTAAAAAAATTACAACTGGACTATAGTTATAATTTAGTAATTTTTATTTTTTTACACATATAACCAGCACAAAACATGGTTTGTTAATTTAACTTTTTATTATAATCTATAGATAGTTTTTCTGATAAAGTATTATATGCTTGTTATATATTGATATTGATTACAAAAAAATTTCAGAACGAATGATATAACTTTTATCAAAATAGGAGTAATATTCATAGAGAAAATATCAAAATAAAAATAAATTATATTATTGGATATAAAATTAAAAACTAGTCACATTTGCATTAAAAACTTTATCTTGAATTTGAATATTCATTGATATAACTAACAAATAGGTACTTAAATCTGGGTCCGAAAACCCCGGCAACCTTCATTCAACCACTAGACTATAAAACTTGGTCAGGTAAATATAATCGGAATCCATGTTCTTCAGGTAGGAAATAAAATATGGTCTGCAAGAACCATTAGACGTATTATTAGAATAAGACCATGTAGTCCAGATCAAGAGATTATATTACTGCTAGTGCTTTTACAAATAAAAATATTATAATAAAATATACAAAATTATTATATCCTACCAAAACAAAATCAATATCAAATGTGTTTTTTTAAAAATCCGATCAATACCAGGTGTTGTTGAAGCAATTGATCCAATAGAATGAATCAATAGGCAGCCAAAACTACCTAGTATTGAAAAAATAACAGCTCTCTCAAATCCAGGTGGTTTATAAATGGGGTTTTTTAGTAATCTATATTTGTAATTTTACAGATACTTGGCTTTCAATTAAGGTTCGCACACAGATAATGTACCTAAGCTCCCTTTCATAATGACAAAGTAATCAATACCATTTGGGCAAAAATCCAATATTATGTCAGCTAGGTATTCTATAATATTATGCTGTCAAGCATTATTATGTTACATAATATCCCAATAACCAACACCTGTTATTTCTATGATTTGCGTATATTTTTCCAATGTGATCGAGAGTCTTCAACAAAGGGAACGCTGTTCTTGTCCTTCAACCCCTTCCACATTGCACCATCGTAAACGTCGCACATGGCATTAACAATCTTCAACTCCTGGTTCCATTGTCTGATCTTGCTTTCGAAATCTGGGCGGAGGAAAAGGACTCTCAGCGCCTGCTTGACGGACTGGTAGCTGTATTGAAGTTTGGGGACTAAAGCACCAGATGATGATTGCTTCATCAATTGGCAACCACATGGAGAAACGGAACCGAGCTTGGCGGAACTGCACTGAAGGGGAGCAGACCCAGCTTCCTCATAAACCGTGTGGCAATCCTGGCACACAACGAATCTCTTTACACCCTTGGTCAAGGCAGTGAAACCCGTCATGCTTTGGAGACCAGAAAGGCTTGAAGGCAATTGGAAGTCCTGTCCGTAAATCGTCAAGAGTTTGTTGATGAACTCAATCAAGACAACAGCACCCTTATCGACCACATAATGGGATGCAAACAGAACAACGAAAATGGCAATTGCCCTGTGCACTGGGTTTTCGGGCATACCAGGAGTAGCAAAAGGGTCTATTATTTAAAAAGGAAAATTATTAATACTCAATCTTTGCTTGCTTTTGTATTGTAGCTATTCAATACTGACCTTCACTATCAAACTCCTCGACCTCAATCTCTTCAACATTGGGTTCATCATCACTGTCATTGTCAGAGTCATCGGTGATTTCAGCGTCATCGCCATTGACCTCATTGTCAACTGAATCACCGTCAGACATCGGGACTGAATCCAAATATGGTAGGCCGACCTGACCATACGTTTCCATGGATTCGGATTGAGAGGTCGGGATTGCTACAAATATAGAATACATTAGTTTATTGCCCTGTACTGGTGTTCAAATAGATATTTTTTACCCTCAACATCAACGTCCATCACGGCACTTTGTGTGCCTGAGTTCAATTAAAGGCTAATGGTTATTATTGCGCAGCAAAGATAAAATTAATATTGAAAATAACATACTGTTTTCAAAATCCAAGACTTCTTCAAATCTTGCTCTCTTGGCATGATGCTGGGAAGTGCGCTTGGATACAATAGAGAATCCTTGCTGGTTGCTGTTGCATTTATTGCAGTAACAGGCAGTGTTGTTAAGAGCGGAAATAGAAGACATTGTTTATATGATTCGATTGTGAGATAAAAAAGGAAACAAGTGCTACATATTTTAATTTGCTGTCATTTTATAGATGAAAAAAAAGCTATTGTTTTTTAATCTTTTGCCCGAACCAATAGGATGGATTAGAATTACACTTTTTATTTGAAGTAAAAAAAATATCTGAGATGAAAAAAAGCTTTATATTTCCACTACCCTTTTGCCACATTGATACAATGCTAAATTTGGGAGTTTTTCCAGTGTGAGTCATAAAAGTTGCATGGAATGTCTTTTCATCTGGCAATGAGATAGTTGTAGTACCATATAAAGGGCTTGTAAGTTTTTAGGCAACACTGTTTATTAAAATGAGCATTTTATTTGGTGTTAAAGATGTTGCGCATTCTTGAGAAAAATAATTTTTTGCCTGTGTGAACAAAATGGTAGTATAACTACTGTTTTTTTGAAACATTTTTTTTTGTTTTTGATATTATTAGCCATTTTATTTTATTTTATTTGGTATTGATATTTATAAGGAAAGAAAAAAGAAAAAGAAAATTTTTATAAAGTGGCAAGGTTACCCCTGGTCACACGCAGATTGTCATTAAACACGTAATATGGTGCAATGATAAAGAACTGATTACCACTTGGAGGGTACTAGATGAGCCGAACTTGATGCTGAATGTCATCCACATTGATAACAGCATATTTTGGCTGGGTTGTTTGTCTAGTTGAGCTGTGTGACCGCCGTTTTACGATTGGCACAGAGGAGTCATGGGCTGCTATACCATGCTCTTTCATCACTTCAATGAATACCAGAAAGTGCAGTGTGCTATCAACCTCTTTATGCTCAAAATAAAATTCCATGGTGTCAACAAACCAGCTTTGAATAGTTATATTGCAATGGCTAGATAAAAATATAAAAAATGCAAGTGATCTCTATTTTGTATTTTGACTAATACTAATACTCACTTTCTGTACAGACAGGTAAACATCACATGATGATTGCCACGTCTGGTCTTGTTTTTTATTATTTGGTAGATACATAAAGAATGTACAGTTGAATTTTTCCAAAGACAAGAAGCAACAACAATTGTTGGGTCATCAAGTTCAATACTGTTCATACCACTGTTTCGCACATAGTACTTTTCCAAAGTATTCTTGACAACAGGGCTGCTGACACCTTCCAAGTCATCATCATTTAAGCTGGCATGTCAGTTGAATGGCTCCCATAGCTGGGCAGCACTTACACCATATGGAAGATCTAAGAAACTTGCTTCATTATATGTAGACGGCTGACTTGTACTAGGATAATTCTGAGAGTTGTTTACTGAACTGACAAAGTTATGAACAGCAAAGCGCTCAACAAGCAAACTGGCATTTCTATCACCCTTCAAGTTTGACGTGATAAGCTTGGAGTATACTCTAATTACTTTTTCCATGGGTAGGTAAGAGATTATTTGACTAATAATAGCAATAGCAGCAAAGACATGTCTTGGTCAATGGTGACAAAATCAACGTACCTGTCATCAATGATTGTGGCTAGTGAGGCACGGCTAGGTTAATAGCACTCCACATTTACAAGTGCAAAAGAATGTGGTATGCCAAGAATCTTCTTCAAGACACCTTTAAGAGTGCAAACCAGACTCGTAAGAGAAAAATGGCAGAGAACAGCCAGGCAAGTTTATTAATTAACAAACATTTGAATATACATTATAATTAATATAATATTTTTATTATGTTATAGCAGGAAGGAGCAAGCAGTTCTTTTCTTTCAGAAGATGAGATATTTCAAATGGATGATGAGGCTGAATCACCAATCATGACAGATGTACTATAAGTTAGAGCTTTTTTGTTGCTCATCTATTCTCAATTTAATATCAATATAATGTTTCTACTGTTTGATATAAGTTTACACCATTAGGAATGAGCAATGAGCCTTCATCAAAGAGAAATAGACTAGGGCTTTAATATTCTTTAGGCTGCTCTTATTGGTTCTCTCATATTTTTAGTATATGTTTTAGTGCACTTTTTCGTTTCCTCTTTTCCTTTACCTGTTTTATCTTTGCTTTGGTCCTCTCCTTTGAAATAAAATCAAATAACTCTCCATCACGTAAGATTGCCACTTTAATAAATGCCCGATTGGCATCTTGTATACCACATCTTCAGCTCTGCTGTTTTTAATCTAGGAATGAAATACACATCTCGCCCTTTTTCAAACACTAAAAAAAATGAATTTTTTTATAGCTGTATTACGCTGAGGTTAGTTTGTATTTCTTTTCTTTGCTTTGCTCTACTTTTTTGAAGTAAAACTAAATGACCCTCCCTTATATAAGGTTGTCAATGGCATAAACATCCAATTGGAATCTTGTATACCACATCTTCAAGTCTGCTATCTTTAATCAAGGAATGAAACACTCATCTCATAATTTTTCAGACACTAAAAAAAGGTGAAAACTTTTTACAGCTATATTACACTAAAGTTTGTTGTTCCCCACCTCCCTACCTGGGAATCTCTGTAGAATATGCATATTGTTTTCTTAATGATATACTCATTCTGCCAACTACTATTATATTTGAATTAGTTTTAAATCTTATGAGCTGACTTTACAGTAATATATTTTCTATGGTAAGAATATTATAATATGTTTACACTCTTTAATTAATCATATTGCGCATTCTCTATTCTCCTTCTACTGCATCTAGTATTTACATCTGTACGTTTCATATAGTGGCATTAATTCAAGAGATGCTTGGTATACTGATTAACAAGCACAATATATACTGGTATGCTATCCAAAACAATATGCTCGGTTTATTTGATTGCTTCATTCTCTGACCACAATATCTTTATAGCAATTGATGAAGACCAAAGGCCTTCCAAGTCATAACAACATGTTGTTGGCATCGTGTATAAATTGAGTAAAAGGTTTGTACCATATACGTTTTATAATATTAAATAGTATTTGCTTTTGGTATGTTTCTATATTATTATTATATATATTTTAATATTATTTGAAATAAATCGAAATTATAATAAAAAATAAACCATTATTTCAAATAAATGGCAGTAAAAAAAGAACGGGTGCTAGTATATAAAGTAATATAAAAGAGAGGCTATAGTATATAAAGAAATGATTTTGGTTGGATAAAAAAAAATGGTAGCTGTGCCTATTCCTGCCTCATAACTACCCTTTTTTTTGCACTAAAAAAATGGTAACAGCTACCGAAATCGCCTTATACAGAGTCTTTACTATCATTTTTTTTGGTGAGAAAAAATGGTAGTAATGCTACCAAAATGGTAGTTAGCTACCGTTTTTTCCACTGTAGTGTAATGATCAACAACTACAATCCAAAAATACTCAGTATGTTCCGATCCAATATGGACATCCAATTTATCCTTGATCCTTATGCATGCTGTGCATATGTTGTTGACTATATCAATAAGGCAGACAGAGGATTAAGTAAGACATTGGAGGAGGTCTATAAAAAGCACAAAGAAGATAATAGTTCTATGCCTATAGACACAATGAGATCACTTGCAGCTACATATTACAACACTAGTGAAATTTCAGCTCAAGAAGCTGCATACAATCTACTATGTATCAGAATGTTTGAAGCAAGTACCATCACAGTGTTTATACCAACAGGCAGACCTGAAAACCGTATGCATATACTGAAAAAACAATCTGAACTTGAGTCAATAGACCCAGATTCAACAAACTGTTTTGAGCCAGGCCTTATTGAACATTACACTTCTTGCCCAGGGATCTTTGAGAATCTCAACTTGGCTCAGTGTGCAACCCATTTTGAGTATTCAAGAAAACAACCATCATGAGCCCATGACACAACTCTCACAAACCACGATGAAATAAATATTGATAGTATAGATCCTGATAATGATCAGAGTGAAGTCCAAGTAGCAGAAACCAACCAAACTTCCGAGAGTATTACAAGCCATATATTCTATGGTGAGCCAGGCATAGTATATCCTCTTTTACAGAACCAAGGATATATCCAAAAAAGAACAAAACCTCAAGTTATCTGCTACTACAAGTTTAATGTTGATCAAGATGGTGATGATTATTTTCATTGTCTTCTAATGTTGTATTCAAGCTGGAGAAACAAAGATGAGCTTTTAAGCATCAACTGTGAAGAGAGGTTTTTGGAAAATTCTGAAGCTATAATATTAGTAAAGAAAGAGTTCTGCCAAGTAGACGATGATGTTCTGGATGGATATATTGAAACAATTTCAGTTGAACAAGATACCCTGGATACAGAAAGAGAAAACAATCCTTCTGATAATACATATCCTATAGTACTATACATTGACAAAAATGATTTCAGATGCTACACTTTGGATATTGACAATAGTTCTGATGGCCAATACCATAGAGAAACAGACTTGACTGACGAGTTAAATCCAAATGGAAATACTAGAAACAATCACCTAACCTACCTGGAAAAAACCAAAGTTCTGAAATGGCTTCCAGAATCCGAGTACCAAGAGCTTCTTTCAATGTTAAACTTAAAACAATGCCAGTATCTGTATCATGTCATTGATCACATCAGAAACAACAATGACAACATTCTATCACATCAACTCAACTCTTCTATACCATCGCAACCTTATGCACCCTTTTACCATTTTGTAACTGGAGGAGCAGGTACTGGAAAAAGTCTGCTGATAAAAGCTATATACCAATCTCTTGTGCGTCAATTTGACAAAAGTAGAGAACAAGATATGAATACACTATTGGTATTCCTATGTGCTCCAACCAGAAAGGCAGCTTTTAATATCTCAGCACAAACTCTACACAACACATTCAGTTTGCCTGTGACCCAACGTGCAAATGAAGGCCTCACTCAACTCTCTGCTGACGTCTCCCACTCAATGAGCATTTGCACTTCCAGATTTGAACGTAATCATCATTGATGAAATTAGTATGGTAGGAGATACACTGTTTGGTTGGGTCAATCGAAGGCTTCGTGATATTTTTGATCCTTCAGTACCTTTTGGTGGAAAATCTGTAATTGTATTTGGCAATTTCTTACAGCTACCACCCATTGAAGACAGCCCTTTATACAGCACAAATCGTGCTAGGGACACCAATCCGTTCCTATCTTTATTTGGATACAAGATATGAGATCTATTCAAAGTGCATAAATTAGAGGAGATTATGAGACAGAGGGATGATGCTCCATTTGCTACAACATTGAACAATATGGCCATAGGAGCAATGACCGAAGCTGATATTGAGATCTTTCAAAGTCGAGTTGTCCAACTAAGTCCTGAAAACGCAGCTGATATAAATAATAGAAAAATCACTATCCCACCCAGCATAATTAGCCAAGAAAGCACTTCTTCCACAGACACCAGTTCCAAGCCAGTATATCTTTTCAGTAGAAACTCATTTGTTCAACAAACAAATCAGGATATACTGATGAGTTTAACCACAGAAGGTGCAATCTCAAAGGCATTTGACCGAATTATTGGACAGTGTAGGGATGGAAGTTCTATCCAACGACTCCTATACTCTGCTGATAATCACACAAAACAATCCGATATACAAGGTCTCATCAAAACACTTTTATTGAAGATCAGTGGAAAATATATGACAGCCAATATCAATCACTGCAAAAAATACCCAATTTCAACTCTGAATACATCAATTGAAACGAGGGGAGTATAGGTCTTGGATTAGCCCTTTTCTTGATTGCTCACTTTAGACAACGTTAAGAATATTTGGTAGTTCTATTGGATAGACATTAGAATATGTCTTTATTTTTGTTGATTATTCAACTACGATATTTTCTCTGTCTTTTGAAGGTCGCAAAATTAATATTCTTGGGGATGTTGAAGATAAATTATCAAATATGGGCAAGAGTGCGCAGCTGAGACTACTTGAAATATATATTTAGTTAAAGTATATTTTAATGACGATGTACTTTGGTTAATGAAGAGTTGGAGAAATAGACATGATATCATATTATTAAAAGATGTATATACAAAACAACTACTTGGTATATAGTTGTGACGAGGGCCAACACCCAAGTCATAAATCATTGCCATATTTGGCTGCCCCCATATAATCACTAAAGAACTCATTTGAATAAAACTCAGTCTTCTTCCCACTAAATATTGCATATCAATTGGACAGTGCACATAAGAATTCTCACATAACCTAACCATAACAACCGATTCAGAAAGATTATATTGTAACTGATCTCTAAGACTATCCAAAGAGCCATATGCCAATAGGTTTAAAGAGAGACGTTCTGTATCATATTTGATACATGGTGCCTTCTGCCAGAAACTCAACAACAGAAAGAATATCATGACTCTCAGAGAAAGGGATCACTACTTCTACAACTCATCACTGTAAACCAACCTATATCCCTCAAAATTCCACCAAAAAAAGAGTCAAAGAGTTATTCTAGAGAGCAACTAGTGATACTAATGACAAAACCCCCTGTGTTTCACAAGTTGGACGGTGCCACCAGATGGCTCCCGCAGTTCGAGGCATACATGCGCACAAGCCGCCTCACTACTGACCAGGACAAACTGGACATGGTACTTCAGACCCTCAAATCAACTCACCAGCGATGGTTCATCCGTCAGGAATTCAAGACCTGGGGAGAGTTTAAAACTGCTTTTAAAGAAAGATACAACCCCAAAAGAAAGGACTGGGATTCGCTCCAAAAGATCATCAAAGCCAAACAGAAAAGAAGAGAGTCAGTCAGAGAGTACAGTGATCGATTCCAAGAATTAATCGGAGATTCAAGGGAAGGAAACCGTAAGGACAAGAAAGACAAAAGACAAGGAGGAGAGAACCGGATCAATGAGCTGGTCGATAGAATGGACAAGATGCAGATATTCTTAGAGGAACACCTCAAGAATCCACCCCGTCGAAGTGTCTGCAATAACTGTCAAGAAGAAGGGCATGATGCGGCAGTCTGCAAGAAAGCTTGCAAGATCTGTAAGGGTAGTGAAGAACCTACCAACCATCTATTCTTTAAATGTCCAAGGAAGGGCAAGCGCGGGAACACTCAAGGAGCAATGCTCGCCATGGAAGAAGATGCCTAACAGGAGGAGGGGTCAGACCAAGAAGTCAAGCCAGCCTTAGTAAAGAGGGACCTGGGTAGTAGGTCCACTGAGCACACCAAATCCCAACCTGGAGGCAATAAGCGCATCCGAATCCAAGACTTGTTACAAGAGGAGGGCGAACCCATGGAAGGAATACAACACCACCAACCCAAAGGAGATAAGGAGGCCCTAGGGCTTGCGGGAGACCTACTCAATCAACAAATCTACTGATTGTCCATGGCGCAGATAGCCCAGCTCTCGCCAACCACTAGGTCCGACCTCAGGCGCAAGCTGGTGCAACCAAGGAAAAATAGGAGCCGCAAGAGAGACAAAGCAGGAGCTATGCTGGCTACGCAAGATACTACTGGGAATGGAGCACCCCGAGTGCAAGCCAAAATCAATGGAAAAAGAGTAAATGCCATTCTGGATAGAGGATTGACTTCATGCATCCTGAGCCTACAACTAGCAAGAGAGGTGGGAATCATAGACCTGGCGCCCACAACCATGGTGCACGTGATGGCTGATGAGAGAAAAGTCAAATCACTGGAAATTGCAAATGACCTGGTGCTGAAAATTGGCGAGTTAGCCCCCATTGTGGTGGATGCCATCTGTTTTGACATACTGGACTATGAACTTTTGGTTGGAAGAAAAGCCATGAATAAGCTGGGAGTTGTTACAGACTGGGCCACCCACGTTTAGCAAGGACAAGGGAGAGAGGGCAATGTTATCCCCCTCAAGGTAACCTACCCAAGTCTGCAACCAGAAAAGAAGATAGTAGTGGAAGTAACAGAGACTGAATACTCCACGGAAGAGTCAGGAGAGAGCTCTTACTTGATACTGTCGGTGGAAGGAGAAGAGACGAGTGATAAAGCAGAAGAATTTGCAGTAGAAGAAGGGTCAGAGGACAAGGATCTGTGTTGACTGGAGGAAGCCCTGATGAACAGTTTAGGAGGAGCAGATCTGGGCCGACAGGACAAGGAAGACTTAAAAGCCCTAGTATTTGAATATAAAGATGTATTTGGAATGAACTACTACGATCTCACCCAAACTAGTATCATCAAACTGCACATGGATACCAGGGATGCCAGGCCGGTAATGAAAAGGCCTAATCACTATATGTCCTTCGCAGAATGGGAAATGCTTAAGGCGGAACTGGACACAATGCTTAAGCATGGAATAGTGATGCCAGCAACCCATGCCCCAGATCGTAAAGGAGAAAGTAGCAGGGGCTGGTCATTTCCGGCACTATATGTTAAAAAGAAGGATGGGGAACAATGCCTATGCGTCCAATTCCAAGACTTGAACAAGGTCACAGTTAAAGACCCTTGGCCGCTACCCTTGATAGGAGACGTCCTAGATTCTTTCCAGGGAGCCAAGTACTTCACCACACTGGACTTACTCAAAGGCTTTAATCAGATACCAGTGGCAGACGATTTCATTCCAAAACTGACCATGGCCACGCCCTGGGGAAACTTTTCATATCGCGCAATGCCTTTTGGAATAGTCAATGGCCCTGCCACATTCTCACGGGCCATCTATTTGGCAATGTCTGAGCTATCAGAATTTGTCTCAACCTATATCGATGACCTCACGGTATACTCCAAGACCTTTGCCAATCACCTCAACCATCTCAGAAGGGTCTTCCAAAAATTACGAGAAGTAAAGATGAAGCTCAAACCAACCAAATGTTTTTTTGCAAGACAGGAAGTGGATGTACTGGGATTCACAGTTAACCGCAATGGCGTGAGCCCAGTGACTAGCAAGATCAACAAGATCCAAGATTTCCCGGTGCCAAGAAACAAGACAGACATAAGGGCTTTTGTGAATCTCGTGGGCTACTACCACAAGCATGTACATGGATTTGGAGAATTGGCAGCCCCGTTAAATGCACACCTCAAACACAAGACACCATTCACCTGGGGGGGGGAGTCACAAAAGGTTGCGTTTGAACAACTGAAACAAGCCCTTCAGAACGCTTGTACACTGAAGTTCCTGGATTCACTACAGCCATATACCCTATATACTGACGCGTCTGAGGCAGGCTTAGGGGCTGTATTAACACAAAATGATGCAGACTGGGGAGGAGAGGAAAGACCAGTTTGCTTTATTTCACGAAAAATGCAAGGAGCGGAGGTGAACTACCCTACAATTGAAAAGGAACTACTGGCAGTGGTCTACAGCTTCAAGAAACTGAGAAAGTACATCTTGGACAAACCGTTCTGTTTGTGCACTGATAACATGGCCGTCCGGTACTTGTTCCTCAAGGCAGAGCCTAGTTCCAGGTTGCAAAGGTGGGTTATGGCTATCCAGGATTTCCAGTTCACCGTAAAACATATCCCAGGAAAAAGTAATGTGGTGTCCAATGTCCTGTCCTGATATCCACCCAGGACCAAGGAGGCTGATGAGGAAGAGGAGGTCTTCGACGGGTTGTTCCCTACCTGGTGGATAGGAGAAGAGCAGGAGAGGTATGAGGAAGAATTGGAAGCAACACTACGGTGGAAAAAACGGTAGCTAACTACCGTTTTGGTAGCATTACTACCATTTTTTCCCACAAAAAAAAATGGTAGTAAAGACTCTGTATAAGGCGATTTCGGTAGCTGTTACCGTTTTTTTAGTGCGAAAAAAAGGGTAGTTATGAGGCAGGAATAGGCACAGCTACCGTTTTTTTTATCCAACCAAAATCGTTTCTTTATATACTATAGCCTCTCTTTTATATTACTTTATATACTAGCACCCATCCTTTTTTTACTGCCATTTATTTGAAATAATGGTTTATTTTTTATTATAATTTCGATTTATTTCAAATAATATTAAAATATATATAATAATAATATAGAAACATACCAAAAGCAAATACTATTTAATATTATAAAACGTATATGGTACAAACCTTTTACTCAATTTATACACGATGCCAACAACATGTTGTTATGACTTGGAAGGCCTTTGGTCTTCATCAATTGCTATAAAGATATTGTGGTCAGAGAATGAAGCAATCAAATAAACCGAGCATATTGTTTTGGATAGCATACCAGTATATATTGTGCTTGTTAATCAGTATACCAAGCATCTCTTGAATTAATGCCACTATATGAAACGTACAGATGTAAATACTAGATGCAGTAGAAGGAGAATAGAGAATGCGCAATATGATTAATTAAAGAGTGTAAACATATTATAATATTCTTACCATAGAAAATATATTACTGTAAAGTCAGCTCATAAGATTTAAAACTAATTCAAATATAATAGTAGTTGGCAGAATGAGTATATCATTAAGAAAACAATATGCATATTCTACAGAGATTCCCAGGTGGGGAGGTGGGGAACAACAAACTTTAGTGTAATATAGCTGTAAAAAGTTTTCACCTTTTTTTAGTGTCTGAAAAATTATGAGATGAGTGTTTCATTCCTTGATTAAAGATAGCAGAGCTGAAGATGTGGTATACAAGATTCCAATCGGATGTTTATGTCATTGACAACCTTACATAAGGGAGGGTCATTTAGTTTTACTTCAAAAAAGTAGACACTGCAAAAAAATGTACGATTCCCAGATGTGATAGTAAGTGAAATCCCAAGGCAAATAAATAAAAAATCCTAGAATTAAATAGAAATATTACTCTCCAGATATGAATGACAAGTCATATGAGATGTTGCAGTAATTCGGCAGATATAATGCTCTAGTTTTGGGCATGTCGGCTCATTAACCTCAAGGAGGTACAGAATTGTAACTGAAAGTGTATATTTTATCTCTTTTCAGTATAACGTTACATGGATTATTATTTCAAGGTCAATAATAAGATCTATTTTTGACAGATCAAGATTCAACTTTCATTACTTTCCCTTGTCTATCCATTCAACTATCTTCCACCAGACGTGTATTTATTGGCTGTTTAATATTTTTGAGGCTTTGAATACTTTCAATTGGTAATTTATTATATACTTCTTTATAATAGATTATGGCAAATAGTTTACGAATATGTTTTTATTGATAAAATTTTTTCTCATAATATACAGCCTAGTAATTTGGTCTGGATTCATGGCTATAGCTATATTCACGGTATACTTATGTTTACCTTTTTAAAACATGGGTCGAGAGCATGGCTGACTCTTTAACTACTGCTTTAAATGGCTGAAGTGGTTGACAGAACAGAGTAGATGCTCCATATCTTGAGAGCAAATTTTCAGGCATACCAAACAGTATTTCATGATAGATAATGATATAGCCATCAAAAAATGTGTACGTGTAATAGAAAAGATATCTATATTTTCTGTTAGAAAAGTAATAGGAATGACTGATTACTTACCAAGACAAACTGGTTTGTTGGGTATTCCATATCTTTGTTAAAACGTGGCAATTTTGTTTAATATAAAGAGCTGATAGTAAAGACAGAATATATTAGTATTAATAGTGATAAAATATTCAAACATACCAAGTACATTCCCTCCATTCAACTTCATCATTGTCATCTTTGGCCATTGCAATTGAAAGGAGTTGTTTTTGAATCTACAAGATGAAGATTACTGATTAGCAACAGCAATAAAAAATAGTGCGCCTATTTACGTTTTTCTTGTGTAAGCATGAATAAAAGTGACTATAGGACATCTTTTAGATAATTGAAAAAATGTTAAAGGTTGTTTTTAATTGCGTGAAAAATTTTTAAATACTTACCAGAGAGTATAAAAGAAGCAAAAAGAAAAAAGAAAGAGAAAAAGGGAAAATTGGGAAAAAAGAATCCATATGCATTTTTAGATTATAGTAAGCCCTAATAAATTATGAGAATAATGGGATTATGAAAACTGTGTGTCCACAAATTCATTTTATTTTGCTGTACTCCGAAAATATACTTTTTTCAATATATAAATATAGTTTTTTTGACAAGTAATATTATTGTTCTTACCTGACACTACACCCACTACTACAGCTTATTATGTAAGTCTATATATTCAAGGATATATATAATAAAAATATATTAATCTATGTATTATTATTATTTTATTTTAAAAATATTTATTTAGAAAATGTCCCCAACCCAAGCAAACTCAGGACGCAAAGCCAGAGCAAATCCAGCTGCTCCAATTGACCGTGTTGTTGCTGGTCGTATCAGCCAGCGTGAGATTATGCCTAGATCTCCTAGTACTGGTGAGGGAAGTAGCCAAGGCAGGACAGAAATGGCCGCTATCCTTGAAGACTTGAGGTTCCTCAAGTCCAGAATGGGAATGGTCTATGACATTGCTGGCAAGACCAACAAGACCATGAGTACACTCATGGAAGCCCATGCCAGTAGTGTCCAGAGCCAGCTCCCTCTTGGCCAAGCTGGTTCTGTTGGAATGGTTCCTTCTGTTGGCCCCTCCAGCTCAATTAGTCCCAGTGATATGCGCGCGATTGTCTTGGTATGAATATTATTATTGTTTTGTAAAAAAATATTTTGTCACAAATTATATCCAGGAACTTATTGAGAATAAGATGTGGAAGAAAGACCTTGACTCCGAAGATCCAGCTCTGATTGCTGAGAACAAAGGCAAGCAGAAATGGAATAAGGATGAGAGGATTGACCACCCAGACAATGTCAGGGTCATTAACTACATGAGAGACTACATTCTCTCACAGCCTCGTGCTGCTGGTTTTTGGCCTGGCATGGTAGTGCAAAAACTAAAAAATAATTATAAGTACTACCATCGCGTTGCAAAGATGACTGAAGAGCAGTCTATTGCAAAGAAGAAAAAGGTTCGGGCCAACAGCAGGCTCGTCGAGGTTAGTATAAAGACAATATGATATTTTTGACTTAATCTGAAAATTTTTCTAGATCCACTCGCGCAGGGTGGCGGTCTACAAGCATCACTGGAGGGCAATTGATGAGGAGATGGGCCATAAGCCTGAAAACTCTGAGGAGATGGCCTATCTCCATGTCCTCCAAAAGGATGTGATGTCTGATGGTGAGTCGGGCATGGAAGACATTGCACCTGGTATCACCATGCGTGTTCTCCATGTTGCTCGTCCCAGCTGGAGAAGCAATGAGGTAATTAATATTTTGTAGAGTGATGTGCTGAGTGCTGATAAAAGACTGATAAATTTAATATAGTTGAACCGGCTTCTGGAGGTCATTGGCTGTTTTTCAAGAGAGGATGATCTGAAACGGTCTGGACCAAAGACAAAGACAAGAATGCCCAGACAGCAAACATCAGTCAAGGAGATTCCTGCCCCAAGTCACCTGACTTTGAATTTGCCTGTCTGGACATTCAAAAATGAATAAATCTTTGTTTTTGTCTTTTTTACTTTTTAAACACATGATTCGCAAAACAACCTATAAAATTATAATTAAAACCAAGAGAGATAAGATAAATATATTTAGGCAGAAACCTTTCTAGGCAAGGGGACAACTAGTTTTTTGTTAATATTACTACTAGATTTATAATCCACAATTGCAACAGGCAGGAGAATCCGATGGACAGGAAGAATGCTTTGAAAGTCAAGAGCTGAAAATTCGTCCTTGTGAATCTCAATGCCTTCAGCCTCTCTGGTGGTGTCTGACGTAGTTTTGAACCAGTTCACAAAAGCAAAGGTGTGTTGACTGTTATAGGCATTTCCACAATGTGAAGAAGAAACAGCAGGGCTAAATGCGTGAACAAATAGATACTGAATCTCTCCAACATACGCGTACACTGCCTCGGTCTTTTCCTCAACAAATAATGCTTGGATGTATGATCCTTTTTGATTTCTACCACTCCTTCCTTTGAACATCTGGCCTAGAATACTGACAGACTTGAGCATTTCGATCCAGTCATTGACAAAAGCAGAGGAAGCCATGGTGTCATTACAGCCTTTGATGGACCTGTCATTGTAGGCAACCTGGTAATATTCCACCAAACAGTCATATTCTGCCCTACTCATCATACTCATGGGCTTCTTTTTCAATGGGAGTGTTGATGGTGGCAAAGGCTCGTTACCATATACTGTTATCAATGGATTTTCAGCATATTCAACAAAATCAGGCAATGAGAAGGTAGAGAAATAATGAGAATGTGCTGGCGTGGATATAGTGTCTGGGGTATTGGTAAACATGCAAAAGATATCTGACAAATGATATCCATTGGCTGTGCTCAGAAACCCACGAACAAAATCTGCCTTTCGTGTATCCTCAACAAAGCTTCTCATGTATGTGGCCTCAAATCCACCTTTCCTGTTCGTGTTGATGTTTTTGAGGATACTGTTGTACCTCTCAAAACCAAAAAGCCAGTAGCCATAAACCGGACCAAAGTCCAGAACCGTTTCACGAAGGTGAAGATGGAGGTGCATGTTGGGAGAGAGGAGGTCAGACTCATATAATTGCTCGCAACCTTTGCCAAACTGCTCCAGATTGCGATGCGCTTCCTCAATATCGTCCTCAGAGATACTTGGCTTGGTAAAAAAACGGCAGGCATTTACAAAAAACATCCAATTTTTGAACATTGGCAGTGGCAGCACGTTCTTCAATACCACGGGAGAGTATACCAAACACCACGACTTCCACTCATCAGCTTTCATGAAGGGGAACCCCTTTGCAATCTTTGTCTTTAATGGAGTATAATCTGGCGGCAACACCATCTTTTCCACCATCTTCTGCATGGCAACGAGACTCTTATCGTTGATTACTCCATCTGCAACCCATCTCTCCATCATCCTCTTGGCAGTGCCTAAGAAGAGATTGTGCATTGGATCAATGATCGTGCAGCGGACAACGTCAAAGTACTGGAGATGATGCAGTTCGGACCAGCAAACACCACTGGCAACTTCAAGGCGCTGCCTCTCAGCTTGAGTGGCTGCATTTCTCCAGACCTCAGCATCCTTACGATTATCATTCTTAGTGCGAAGGAGCCACTTTGAGAAATCAAATCCAGAATAATCAACAGAGTTCATTCCAGCTAACCGATTGAACCGACGATTACACTTATGACAAGCATTTGTACTTGTATGGGATGTGAACCCACATACTTTCCTTGCGGCAGGGATGTCACAAGCGACCAGGAAAAGAGCGGCACGGACAGTTGCACCAGATGGGCATTGATGAGTCTTCATTCTGATTCCTTTATAGAGATCCTCCAACTCATTGACCAGTGGTTTGAGATAGTGATTTATTTCTGAGGTTTTTGCTTCTCTGGGCCCAGGCATCAAACCAATGAGGATGATATTTTCCTTCTTGAATCTGACATCACGAGGAAGGTTGTTGACAGCAAGGTAGATGGCACCACAAGAATACGTGACACCATCAAATGGTTGGAACCAGTCAATGTTTAATGTCAGCATAAGAGAGTGCTCGCTGTCAACAAAGGGGATTCCATTCACATCAGGCAACTCGTTCCACATCGCGCCATCATATATATCAAACATAGTCTTTTCCACCTTGGGACCACGATTCCAAGAGTTGATCTGTGATTCAAAATCAGGCCGAGAAAAGAGTGTTTGGATAGAGTGTTTGATTGACTGGTAGATATACAATTTTTTTGGGACAGATGACAAATTGGACTTGAACAAGCCATGGCCACACAAGGCGGTGTTTTCAAACTTGTCAAATGTACAGAAAAGAGGTGCACCATCGTTCTCGTAAATGCTGTGACATTCACCACATGCAACATACTTCTTGATTCCCTTTGTCAATGCATTCATTCCTGCCATACTTTTGAGACCAGAGACACTTGATGGGACTCGGAAAGAATCGCCAAAAAAATCCAGGATCTTGTTCACGATTGCAATCAAGATAATCGCGCCTTCATTGACAACGTAAAAGGAAATGAACAGGGCAAGAGCCTTGACTATAAAGCCGTGAATGAAACTCAATTCTGAGTTGAATTCTAGAAACATATTAATCAAAAAAAGCATATTAATATATAATATTTATATAGATAGAGTGATTATCAGCTCAGATACTATACAGACCTTCATCATCATTCATCTCGTCTTCACTTTCACTGTCAGAGTCAGAGTCAGAGTCACCAACTGAGCTACATTCATCCTCTGCACCAAAAATGGCATCGGACTCAGAGAGACGTAGGTTTCTAATGGGTTCTTGTACCCCTCATATTCTTCAACGCCGTTTTCCAAGTCTGCCCAGGTGTAAAAAAATTAATTTAATAAAAAAACAATAAAATTTTAAGAAATCCTTACCACCAGACTCAAAATCCATGGCCTCTACATTGTCTACGGCCTCAAAGTATTGCTCTTCAGTATCAACAATTTCCATTACTATTTAATTCAAAAATGTATTTATTATTAATTAAATAATTTTCAAATTAAAATATAAAATATATCTTACATATACCACCGAAAAAACTGTTTTTGGCATCTTCTTTAAGCATATGACGCTTAAATGTTTGAGCTGTGAGAAAATCAAATCCACCCTCTTTGTTCTTGCAAATAGAACATCTACATTCTTTTGTTCTTGTAGATTTACGGATAGGAGCCATTGTTTAATAAATAATTGAAATGTTTTGGTTTAACAGTAAAGAAGATATATTCAGGTACAGTTTATTTGATATACTTTGAGTTTAATAATTATTTTTTTCATGCTACACAATCGCCTACACCCAATAAAATCCATCAAAAATATTTTTTCTCTCTGAACTCACAAAAAAGGGCCTGAGCTAGAAAATTGACCTTTATATCCCATACCTACTGTATCAACTACACATATGGGAATCGGGGGTATTTTTGCAGTGAGAGCAAAGAAAAGAAAAGAAATATAAACTAACCTCGGCGTAATACAGCTATAAAAAAATTTCATTTTTTTTGGTGCTTGAAAAAGGGCAAGATGTGTGTTTCATTCCTAGATTAAAAACAACAGAGCTGAAGATGTGGTATACAAGATGCCAATCAGGCATTTATTAAGGTGGCAATCTTACGTGATGGAGAGTTATTCGATTTTATTTCAAAGGAGAGGACCAAAGCAAAGATAAAACAGCTAAAGGAAAAGAGAAAAAGAAAAAGTGCGATAAAACATATACTAAAAATATGAGAGAACCAATAAGAGCAGCCTAAAGAATATTAAAGACTTAGTCTGTTTCTCTTAGATGAAGGCTCATTGCTCATTCCTAGTGGTGTAAACCTATATCAAACAGTAGAAATATTATATTAATATTAAATTGAGAATATATGAGCAACAAAAAAGCTCTAACTTATAGTACATCTGTCATGATTGGGGATTCAGCCTTGTCATCCGTTTGAAATACCTCATCTTCCGAAAGAAAAGAACTGCTCACTGGAAAAACCCCTCGATTTCACCTAGTATAAATGGTGCAGATGGGTACTAGAAACATAGAGCTTTTTTTCATCTCAGACATTATTTTTTTTAAAAATAAAACGTATAATTTTGATGCATCCTATTGGTTCAGGCAAAGGATCAAAGAACAATAGCCTTTTTCTTGTCTATAAAATGACAGCAAATAAAAATATGTAGCACTTGTTTCCTTTTTTATCTCACAATCAAATAATATAAACTATGTCTTCTATTTCCGCACAAAACACTACTGCCTGTTACTGCAACAAATGCAGCAATAACCAGCAAGGATTCACTATTGTATCCAAGTGCACTTACCAATGCCATAGTAAGAGAGCAAGAACTGAAGAAACTGGCGAATTTGAGAGCAGTATGTATACTAGTGTTAATTTTCATTTACTGCGCAATAATAACTTGTATTTTTCAATTGAACTCAGGCACACAAAGTGATATGATGGATTTGGACGTTGAGGGTAAAATATATTTATTTGAAAACCAGTGCAGATTAATAAACTAATCTAACCCATATTTGCAGCAATGCCGATTATTGAATCCGAATCCGTGGCAGTTGACAGTCAGCCCAGCTTACCTTTTGGGGATTATGACCAAATGGTTGATGCCGATCAACTTGACAATGAGGTCAATGGCGATGGTGCCGAAATCACCAACGACTCTGACAATGACAGTGACGATGAAGCCGATGTTGAGGAGATTGAGGTC
The DNA here is from genome assembly GCA_022702545.1 of Phycomyces nitens. NCBI lineage: Eukaryota > Fungi > Mucoromycota > Mucoromycetes > Mucorales > Phycomycetaceae > Phycomyces > Phycomyces nitens. The sequence goes on from JAHRBC010000001.1 coordinate 4,043,945, forward strand.
GAGGAGTTTGATAGTGAAGGTCAGTATTGAATAGCTATAATACAAAAGCAAGTAAAAATTGAGTGTTAATAATTTTCCTTTTTAAATAATAGACCCTTTTGCTACTCCTGGTATGCCCGAAAACCCAGTGCACAGAGCAATTGCCATTTTCGTTGTTCTGTTTGCATCCTGTTATGTGGTCAATAAGGGTGCTATTGTCTTGATTGAGTTCATCAACAAACTCTTGACGATTTACGGACAGGACTTCCAATTGCCCTCAAGCCTTTCTGGTCTCCAAAGCATGACGGGTTTCACTGCCTTGACCAAGGGTGTAAAGAGATTCGTTGTGTGCCAGGATTGCCACACGGTGTATGAGGAAGCTGGGTCTGCTCCACTTCGGTGCGATTCTGCTAAGCTCAGTTCCCAATCTGTATGTGGTTGTCAATTGATGAAGCAATCGTCATCTGGTGCTTTGGTTGCCAAGAGATCATACGTCTATCAGTCCGTCAAGCAGGCGTTGAGAGTCCTTTTCCTCCGCCCGGATTTTGAGACCAAGATTCGTCACTGGAACCAGGAGCTAAAAGTTGTAGACACCATGTGCGATATCTACGATGGTGCAATGTGGAAGAGTCTCCAGGACATGGGTGGTGTTTCGTTCGTTGCAGATCCACGTTCTTTGATGCTGACACTGAACATTGACTGGTTCCAGCCCTTTGATGGAATCAGCTATTCTTGTGGTGCCATCTATCTTGTAATCAATAATTTGCCTAGGGAGGAAAGGTTCAAGGCCGAAAATACTATTCTCGTCGGTCTGATGCCTGGACCCAAGGAGCCAAAGACAGATGAGATCAACAGTTATCTCAAGCCGTTGGTCGATGAACTGGAGCAGTTGTTTGTTGGAATAAGGATCCCAACCTTTGAGTGCCCATCTGGTGTCAATGTCCGTGGTGCATTGTTGATGGTGGCGTGCGATATCCCAGCTGCAAGGAAGACGAGTGGGTTTATGGCACACAACAGCACCAATGCATGCTACAAGTGCAATCGTCAGTTCTCTCGTTTGGAGGGGTCAAACCAGGTGGATTTCCGTGGATTTGACTATTCACAATGGTCTCTTCGGACATCAGTTGACAACAGACACCATGCAACACTTTGGAAAGATGCCCAGACGATTTCCGAAAGGCATGGACTTGAAGTTGAGAATGGTGTACGATGGTCAGAGCTTCACCGCCTCCAGTATCTTGATCTTGTCCGCACAACTGTGGTGGACCCCATGCACAACCTCTTCCTGGGAACTGCCAAGAGAATGGTTGAAAACTGGATCTCTGGTGGTGATTTGTCCAATGACGATCTTCTTGTGATGCAGGAGATAGCAGACACCATGGAGCTGCCAAGTGATTACAGTTCACTAAAGACAAAGATTGCCAGGGGATTTCCATTCATGAAAGCAGACGAGTGGAAATCTTGGGTGCTGGTATATTCGCCTGTTGCGTTGAAGCCCATTCTCCTGCGTCAAAAGTTTAACAGTTGGATGAACTTTGTGGATGCCTGCCGCCTGATTGTCAAGCCATCTGTGTCCTTCCAGGATGTTGACAATGCCCATCACCACCTTCAGCAATTCTGCCAAGAGTGCAAGCGCCTTTACCCTCCAAGTCTTCTCACCTGCAACATGCACCTACACCTCCATCTTCATAAGACCATCAATGATTTTGGACCGGTGTACGGCTATTGGCTCTTTGGGTTTGAGAGGTACAACAGATTGCTAAAGAACGTGAGCACAAATGGAAAGAATGGGTTTGAGGCAACCTACATGCGGAAATTTGTCCAGGACGTATTCAAGAATGATTATGTCAATGCTGTTCTACAATCTCCAAGCCAAGACATCTTCACTCCTCTCTTTTCAAACCTCCTCTCTGCCTCCACCTCTGCCTCTATCCCTACCCCCACACCCACACCCACACCAACACCAACACGACGCCCCACTACGGCGGAAAAAACGGTAGCTAACTACCGTTTTGGTAGCATTACTACCGTTTTTTCCCACCAAAAAAAACGGTAGTAAAGACTCTGTATAAGGCGATTTCGGTAGCTGTTACTGTTTTTTTAGTGCGAAAAAAAAGGGTAGTTATGAGGCAGGAATAGGCACAGCTACCGTTTTTTTATCCAACCAAAATCGTTTCTTTATATACTATAGCCTCTCTTTTATATTACTTTATATACTAGCACCCATTCTTTTTTTACTGCCATTTATTTGAAATAATGGTTTATTTTTTATTATAATTTCGATTTATTTCAAATAATATTAAAATATATATAATAATAATATAGAAACATACCAAAAGCAAATACTATTTAATATTATAAAACGTATATGGTACAAACCTTTTACTCAATCTATACACGATGCCAACAACATGTTGTTATGACTTGGATGGCCTTTGGTCTTCATTGATTGCTATAAAAATATTGTGGTCAGAGAATGAAGCAATCAAATAAACCGAATATATTGTTTTGGGTAGCATACCAGTATATATTGTGCTTGTTAATCAGCGTGCCGAGCATCTTGTTGTGAATCACTGTCATGACTTGGAAGGCCTTTGGTCTTCATCAATTGCTATAAAGATATTGTGGTCAGAGAATGAAGCGATCAAATAAACCAAGCATATTGTTTTGGATAGCATACCAGTATATATTGTGCTTGTTAATCGGTATACCAAGCATCTCTTGAATTAATGCCACTATATGAAACGTACAGATGTAAATACTAGATGCAGTAGAAGGAGAATAGAGAATGCGCAATATGATTAATTAAAGAGTGTAAACATATTATAATATTCTTACCATAGAAAATATATTGCTGTAAAGTCAGCTCATAAGATTTAAAACTAATTCGAATATAATGGTAGTTGGCAGAATGAGTACATCATTAAGAAAACAATATGCATATTCTACAGAGATTCCCAGGTGGGGAGGTGGGGAACGACAAACTTTAGTGTAATATAGCTGTAAAAAATTTTCACCTTTTTTAGTGTCTGAAAAATTATGAGATGAGTGTTTCATTCCTTGATTAAAGATAGCAGAGCTGAAGATGTGGTATACAAGATTCCAATCGGATGTTTATGTAATTGACAACCTTACATAAGGGAGGGTCATTTAGTTTTATTTCAAAAAAGTAGAGCAAAGAAAAGAAAAGAAATATAAACTAACCTCGGCGTAATACAGCTATAAAAAAATTTCATTTTTTTTGGTGCTTGAAAAAGGGCAAGATGTGTGTTTCATTCCTAGATTAAAAACAACAGAGCTGAAGATGTGGTATACAAGATGCCAATCGGGCATTTATTAAGGTGGCAATCTTACGTGATGGAGAGTTATTCGATTTTATTTCAAAGGAGAGGACCAAAGCAAAGATAAAACAGCTAAAGGAAAAGAGGAAAAGAAAAAGTGCGCTAAAACATATACTAAAAATATGAGAGAACCAATAAGAGCAGCCTAAAGAATATTAAAGACTTAGTCTGTTTCTCTTAGATGAAGGCTCATTGCTCATTCCTAGTGGTGTAAACCTATATCAAACAGTAGAAATATTATATTAATATTAAATTGAGAATAGATGAGCAACAAAAAAGCTCTAACTTATAGTACATCTGTCATGATTGGGGATTCAGCCTCGTCATCCGTTTGAAATACCTCATCTTCCGAAAGAAAAGAACTGCTTGCTCTTTCCTGCTATAACATAATAAAAATATTGTATTAATTATAATGTATATTCAAATGTTTGTTAATTAATAAACTTGCCTGGCTGTTCTCTGCTATTTTTCTCTTACAAGTCTGGTTTGCACTCTTAAAGGTGTCTTGAAGAAGATTCTTGGCACACCACATTCTTTTGCACTTGTAAATGTGGAGTGCTATTGTCCTAGCCGTGCCTCACTGGCCACAATCATTGATGACAGGTACGTTGATTTTGTCATCATTGACCAAGAAGTGTCTTTGCTGCTGTTGCTATTATTAGTCAAATAATCTCTTACCTACCCATGGAAAAAGTAATTAGAGTATACTCCAAGCTTATCACGTCAAACTTGAAGGGCGGTAGAAATACCAGTTTGCTTGATGAGCACTTTGCTGTTCATAGCTTTGTCAGTTCAGCAAACAGCTCTCAGAATTATCCTAGTACAAGTCAGCCGTCCACATATAATGAAGCAAGTTTCTTAGATCTTCCAGATGGTGTAAGTGCTGCCCAGCTATGGGAGCCATTCAACTGACATGCCAGCTTGAATGATGATGACTTGGAAGGTGTCAGCAGCCCTGTTGTCAAGAATACTTTGGCAAAGTACTATGTGCGAAACAGTGGTATGGACAGTATTGAACTTGATGACCCGACGATTGTTGTTGCTTCTCATCTTTGGAAAAATTCAACCGTACATTCTTCATGTATGTACCGAAGAATAAAAAACGAGACCAGACGTGGCAATCATCATGTGATGTTCACCTGTCCATACAGAAAGTGAGTATTGGTATTAGTCAAAATACAAAATAGAGATCACTCGCATTTTTTATATTTTTATCTAGCCGTCGCAATATAACTATTCAAAGCTGGTTTGTTGGCACCGTGGAATTTTATTTTGAGCATAAAGAGGTTGATGGCACACCGCACTTTCTGGCATTCGTTGAAGTGATGAAAGAGCATGGTACAGCAGCCCATGACTCATCTGTGCCAATCGTAATACGGCGGTCACACAGCTCAACTGGACAAACAACCCAGCCAAAATATGCTGTTAATGTGGATGACATTCAGCATCAAGTTGGGCTCATCCAGTACCCTCCGAGTAGTAATCAGTTCTTTATCATTGCACCATATTACGTGTTTAATGACAATCTGCGTGTGACCATGGGGAACCTTGCCACTTTATAAAAATTTTCTTTTTCTTTTTTCTTTCCTTATAAATATCAATACCAAATAAAATAAAATAAAATGGCTAATAATGTCAAAAATAAAAATTCGGTTTCAAAAAAACGGTAGCATAACTACCGTTTTGTTCACACAGGCGAAAAATTATTTTTCTCAAAAATGCGCAACATCTTTAACACCAAATAAAATGCTCATTTCAATAAACAAGGTTGCCTAAAAACTTACGAGCCATTTCTATGGTACTACAACTACCTCATTGCCTGATGAAAAGACATTCCATGCGACTTTTATGAATCGGCATCGATGACATTACCTTTCAACCACAATCTGCGGAGATAAAGTGCTCAAAAATCATAAAAAACGGTAGTTATGCTACCGTTTTCGGCACAGCTACCGGTCCTTCCGCCGTAGTGCCGTTCAGATTGCTGGATTTCATCGAAGCTTCAGAGAATTCTGAATTCCCAATCAAGGGTAATGAGCCTCTTCCCCCCTCTGCGTTTCCTCTGCTTCAAAAGTCTGCCACAAAAATGAGTGATATTGACTATCCTCAATTGTTGGCTTACTATGTGGATACGTATGACATTGACACCCTCCAGCATTATCAACATGCCACTTCTTCTTCGTTGTTTGTTGACAATCAGATCGTGAAGCTGAAATCGATAAATCTCCTTGGCCAAGTTTATCGTGGACACAATAGCTCTGGAAATGGTAGATCTCGTGTACAAGCTTTGTTTGGTAGCAGCACTGGTGAGAACCAGACCGCCTATACTGGGCAGATACAGTATATTTTTGTTCATCAGTTTACGCCGCCTCTCTCTGCCTCTGTCCGTTTAAATCGTCGTGGCTATCAAAGCCAGCATGTCTTTGCCTTTGTGCGATGGAATGGTGTCTGTTATGAACGATCACGCGAAGATGAAGGTGTTGACATCTGTTTGCCCAGTTTTTCTCCTGCTACCAATGAGTGCATCTTGCCAGTGCATTGCCTTCTTTTGGAAGTTGCGACTGCCACACACACAAGCCGAAATGGTATAAAGAGGATGCTGGTCATTCCTTTGCCAAAGAAACTTTGCGTGTAATAAAAAAAAATATCTTTTCTCTTTTATAAAGAACAAACAGAAATAGCATTGCCTTTATAAATGTTGTCAAAACGTAACGCGTGTCAAAAAAAAATAGATGGAGAGATAAAAAAAATTATTTTATTAAAGCCCATGTCTAAGAACCCACTGAGAAAGACTGGGATTTAAATTGGTCGGGACTGCCACGTCCACAGTTCTGCCATAAACCCTTGACAGCAACTGGTGAGAGTTTGCTCCAAGTTGGAGACCAACGAATCTATCAATGACTTGGATAAATCGGTTGTACTATCAATTGCACATTAGTAATCTAAAGTCATCCAAAATATTATTTATAATCAGCTCAACAACTCACTTCATCGCTTCTCCAACTTGGGCGGACAGTCCGAATCACACATCTTCTTCCAGTTTCGGAGACTTCGTCATCCGATTCTCCTCCGGACATTGCTTCCTTGGGGAGTGTATTGGCACAATCCCGGCCCATCTCTTGGTTGATGGCAACCATGTTGCTGCCGTATGCCTTTGTTCGGCGCTTGTGGTTCTAATAATAACCTTGTTATTATTTTTTGGAATAGATTTTTAATATATCAAGGATAACTTACTTCACCAGCACGTCTGGCTCTCCGTGAACGTGTGTTTGTGATCTCTTTTGCAGCAGCAGAGATCTTCTCCTGTTTGCATCTGTTGATGAAGTTTTTGTGGAGCTTATCACGAAGATCCTTGGTTCTCATCCCATCACCAGCAAACTTGTGCTCCAGGACGACAAGAAGCCTGTTCACTAACTCCTTGTTTGGAGTCACATTAAAGTGAACATCCGTGTTCCACCTGGGCTTGTTAGTGTTGGCCAAGATCTCTGCTGGAGTATTTGCATGGAAATTTGGCTCCCACAAGAACTCACGGATCTTTCTCTGATATAGTAAACAAGTTAATGAATTGATAATATAGTATAAGGTATAATGCTTACATTGACCTCCACTGATGTTTTATGGCTGGGTCCGGCCAAACCAATGGCCTCCACAACCGCAACATTGCTGGGTTCACTGGTGGCAGTGGCAGGAACCTCTTCTCCAAAATTGTCAATGGCCTTAATGGCTTCACGGGTTCCAGCAATGATGACACCAAGTCTGGCATCCATCGTTACCAGTTTGGTGTTGGAGGTCACCAACTCGCCTTCTACATTGGTGACCTTATCTTCCACTCTGGTCATGTTGTCTTGAATTCCAGAGAGCATCTCGACAATTTGCTCCATGTTGGCAGGAGTGAGAGCAGGAGCAGGAGTGGGACAAGGAGCAATCAATCTTCTTTGGTTAACCATTTTCTAGAATATGGTAAAGTATATTTCGATTATAATTATTAGTTTTTGTTCAATTGAAATAAAAATAAATATAATATACATACAAAAACTGTTTTGTTGGGTGGGTGAGTAAGTGTGTGTGTGTGTGTGTGTGTGTGTAAAGGTAAGAGAGGTTGAATATCAAAAAGGCCGTTATATATAGGCATTTTGAATGACTATAAAGATGTTCCTCTATTGTCTTGAAGCACTGAGATGCAAATCGGCCTTGATATTGTTTTTGGGCTCAATCCATCATGCTTTCCGCAGCATGCTTCAAAGGTGAAAAAAAATTTCAGACTCTCTCCTTTTTTTTTTGGTTCCCTTTATTTTTCCTTTTCCTTGCTTTTTTGATATTGGCGCCTTTCTCTGGTAAGACATTTTTTATACCTCTTTATACACACAAATTAACCTCTTTTTCATAGATGTGCACTCCCATTGCAACTCACACTACAAAAACTGGTCGATTTCATGTGAGGGAATGTGGTAAATATTTGATCATCAGTAGACCCAAATTGATGTTAAAATGGGTTTTTGATTTATAGTGGAGATGATAATAATGTGTTATATGATTGGGTAATAAAGCTATTGTCTTTTTTTCTTGAGGAGAATTGATTTGAGACATATATTTTTTGCTAATTGAGAGTCGCAGAATCAATATGAACAATGGGCTTCAAATAAAAACAATTTTGAAAAAGGTGGTTGACAAATATGAGATAAAAGAGTAATTTGAAACATGTTTCAAATTGCCGCAGATTCAAGGAAGAACATATTACATCTTGAAATTTGTTTCAAATAGATGTCCAGTAATACGATATTGTTCAAGACATCCGTAAACCAATCAGTAGATTTATAACGCTTTAAACTACTACGACTCAATAATTACTGCTTATAGTAAATTGCCGATTTTATTATCAATGTCAATTATGATAGTTTGTCAGTAAAATAACTATAAAAGATATGAAATAAACTATGTTCCTGAATCATTTTCCTTTCTTGACAATTAAAACCAATTACAAAAACAAACAAACATGTCTACATACTCCAACAACCAACTCGAATGCAAGTGCTCTGTCTGCTCTCCCAATGGTAGAGGTTTTGCCCTTGTGTCTGCTCAGACATTTAAAAGACATGCTTCTGATGATATTGTAAGACGTTTCATGAGAGACAATTGTAAGTATATGGCATTTATTATTCATGTATTCATATAATTAATTTCTTTTTTTTAAAAAAAATAGTATTGCCAACTGGCACAACTCATTTGCAGAATGCCGATGCAATGGAGATTGATGCCGAGATCAATGATGCCGAAGAGAATGTTGAATGTAAGTATATGACTTTATTTATATACAATATAATAAATTGTGATCACTTGCAATGGTATTCTTTATGTAACAAAATATGAAAACTTACCTTTTGCTCTTGCTATATTATTATTTTTAGTTGAAAGTGAAGATGCCGTTGACAATGAGTTGAATGCTTCGGTTGATTCTGAAGATGAAGTTGAAGAACTTGAAGGTTAGTACAAAATAAATAAGCATATATCATATATTAATACGAAAACCAAATAGAGCAATTTGAAGCGTCTATGCCCGCGGACCCTCTTCATGCCTTTGTTGCCGCCTTTGCTGCTTTCTTCATCTCAAAATATGTCGTCAATTCGGGTGGTTCGATCTTGATAAAGTTTCTGAACGAGGTCCTGTCTCACTTTGGCCAATCCTTCAGTCTTCCATCCAGCTTGAGTGGCCTCAACTCAATGACTGGCATGACAGCTTTATCCAAGAGTATCCAGCGTTTTGTGGCATGCGGCGATTGTCACAAGACGTACTTGGAATCTGAAGGTGTTCCCCGATGCTGCGATTTCGAGAGGCTCTCTGGAAATACTTGTGGAAGCCAGCTCTTCCAGGCTCCTCCAAGAAACACGTCCTTGCCCAACAAGGTGTATATGTACAGCCCGATCATCAGTGCATTGTCAGTCCTGTTTCGCCGCCCTGGATTCGAGGAATCCATCAACCATTGGAGAGCAAGACAGCAAGTCCCTGGCATGATGTTTGACATCTACGATGGTGCCAAGTGGAGTGAGTTGAAAGATGGCAATGATAGGCAATTCGTGGATCATGAGCGATCTCTCATGCTCACCATGAACATCGATTGGTTCCAGCCTTTCGATGGGGTTACATACTCTTGCGGAGCCATCTATCTCTCTGTTAATAATTTGCCGAGGGCCGAACGTTACAAGAAGGAGAATGTTCTCCTTGTCGGTCTAATGCCTGGACCAAAGGAAGCCAAGACAAGCGAGATCAACCACTACCTCCGTCCCCTTGTTGCCGAGCTCAAATCCTTGTATGTGGGTGTGGTGATGCCAACGGCGCAGTGTCCTTCTGGTGCCTTGGTTCGTGCCGCCCTTCTTCTTGTCGCCTGTGACATCCCTGCCGCCAGGAAAACATGTGGATTCACGTCCCATGCAAGTACTAATGCATGTCACAAGTGCAACCGCCAGTTCTCTCGCCTCCCAGGCAATGGTGGTGTTGACTATTCTGGGTTTGTCTTCTCCGAGTGGGTGGCTCGCACTGATCAAGAGAATCGCCGTGATGCTGTGGCCTGGAAGAACGCGTCCAGTGAGGTAGAAAGAAAGAGGATGGAAAAGGAGAATGGAGTCCGCTGGTCGGAACTCCACGATCTTGAGTACTTTAATGCAGTGGAATGCACCATAATAGATCCAATGCATAACCTCTTTCTGGGAACCGCCAAAAGGATGATGGAGAAGTGGAGATCGGCTGGTCTGCTCACAAACAGAGACCTGGCCGCCATGCAGCAAGACTCCGAGAAGATGGTCCTCCCTCCCGATTATACGCCATTGAGAAAGAAGATTGGTAAGGACTTTCCATTCATGAAGGCGGATGAATGGAAGTCCTGGTGTCTGGTGTATTCTCCTGTTCTCCTGCGCGGCCGTTTGCCCGATGTCCACCTTGGCAATTGGATATCGTTTGTTAATGCTTGTCAGTACCTCGTCAAGCCTAGCATTTCTATGGTCGAGCTGGAAGAAGCACACAGTTCCCTAGAGGCATTCTGCAGACAATGCCAAGTGTTGTATGGTGCGGACCTACTCTCGCTGAATATGCATCTCCATCTGCATCTTCGTGAGACCACCTTCAACTTTGGCCCGGTGTATGGATATTGGTTGTTCAGTTTTGAGAGATTCAATGGCGTTCTCAAGAATTTCTCGACGAACCAAAGAGATGGCTTCGAGGCAACCTATATGAAGAGGTACCACGAAGACGCATACAAAGGAGACCTCCTGCGTATGCTTGCACCAGTTCTTGTGCAATCTCGGGCTGATATCCTTGCTGAGCTCACTGCCACCACCGCTGTCACTGCCGCCACTGCCGCCACCGTTTCCACCTTGTCATTTGATCTGAATGCATTTCTTGCTGCTGCCGAGACAGACTTTGACATTGTGAAGGGCAACGAGCCATTGCCGCCATCTGCACTTCCTTTGGCTCTGAAGGAAGAGGTCACCATGAAGGAGAGCGAGTACCAGTGCCTCTTGGAGTACTATCGTGAGGTGTACAACAATGAGCAACTTGCTCATTACCGCCAGGCCGGTCCCTCCCAAACCATAGTCAATAATCGTATCCAGAAAATCCCTTCCATCGATCTTCTTGGCCAGGTGTACAAAGGCAGTGATGGGACTATACGACGTGGGTCATTCATCCAGGCATTGTTCAAGACAAGTGATGATCAATATACCAATGCATACACCGGCCAGATTCAGTACCTCTTTGTGAATACTGCCACAAACTCGTTTGCTGGTCAATCGAGTCGGCATGTGTTTGCATATGTACGTTGGTATAGAGAGGCCAGTTCGCAGCCCAGGAGTGATGAAGGTGTAGAAGTGAATGAGTTGGAGTTTGAGCCGAGCAGTCTTCATGATATTCTCCCTGTACATAGAATTCTGTTGTCTGTTGCTGTAGGTGAACACACGAATGATAGAGGTCGAGTGATGATGTGTGTTGTTCCCTTGTTACGAAAAATTTATATTTAAAATACAAAAATAAAATAAAATTAATAAATACCCTACTAAAATATTGTCTATTGCCCTTATATTTGTTTGCTTGGGATAAAATAATCTTGTGTATTACACACCCATGTTTAAATTAAAATATCTCCTGTTGATGTTCTGGCCATTCGCTTTCCTTCACTCCCCCAACGCACTGGTTCCACTGTCGATGTAACACCCTTCTTGGTAGCCCTTGCTCCTGGCCTGCCTTGGGAACGCTTGTCTACCCTTCAATTCCGTTCCCTCTGTGGGTTTCACCCCCATCCCACACAGCCTCGTCACAATCTCCCTCTCCCTCGCCAACTGCGATCTTTTTGGTCCTCGCTGCTCCCTCACAGTGCGCGCAACGTTTGGTTCCGTGCCCTCCACCACAAACTCCCTTGCCGCTCTCGCCTCCATTCCCGAATTCCCTTGGCCTTCCCGGATCCTACTTGCCCCATTTGCTCTGCACCTCAAAACACCCAACAGCACTTTCTCTTTGCCTGCCCCTCCAAGTTCTCTGTGTGGTCTTCGGTCTGGACTAGATATTTCGCGCAACCCCTCACCCCTGACTCTTTGTTGTCTTGCCTTCTCTCTGTCTCTCTTCCTAACACCATCAACTCTATCCTCCCTCCCACCTCTATCTTTGCCTGCACTCTTCTAGCCATCTGGCGTCACCACTGGCTGTTTGTTTTCGACCAAGTCCCCTTTGTCACCTCAACTGTCCTCTCCTCTACCACCTCACTCCTCGATCGCCTTACCAACAAGCTTGACCTCGACCTTGACATATAACCTTCTCCTTTGACCTAACCTATAAAACATATAACACTAGAAAACAATTTAAAATCATAAAACCCAAAAACAAGTCGTGAGACCCTCTATAGCCCTGAAGCGTAGAGGCTCACTAATAAACTATGAGCCTAAGGCTCCCTACAAAAAAAAAAAATTAAAATATCAATATTTGCTTCTTTGATTTTGTATATTTATATTATAAAACTTTAATATGCATATATTTGTAAACATGGCGCATTAAAAAGAGATTGGATAATTATCCGTGGTGACTTGTATTTTAAAAAGTTTTTAGAATAAACATATACAAATTCACATGATGTAATGTCCAAAATCCATAATATAAAATCCAAACATTTCTTTATTATGTTCAAATGGTATATGTATACGATTTGTATTGATTTTTATATAAAGATGCCGTAAATTATAATTGCATTCTTTTACATTTCATTTCATTATAAAGCATGTATTCATATAGCTTAACATATATAAAACTTTTAGGGTAAATTTGTTTTATTAATTTTTAATAGCCCATTCGGGCAAAGGGACTGGTTGCGCAGCTGGGGCACACACTGTCTTCACTGTTCTGACACGTTTGAGCAAGCTATTTGACTTTTTTGAAGGTTCTTTGCTGCAAACGTGTCAACAAGGTCAAGGAATTTTTGGAGCTATTTTTATAAAAATCAATCAATAAACCATCCTCAGTACAATAACCATGTTATATATAGTAATACCTCATCGCTCCTCCAGCTTGGTCGGAATGCCTTGACCTGAGTCTCGGTATCCGTCTCATCGTCAGACATGGTGATGTCCCTGATGACTTTTGTACAGTCCCGCCCATTCATCAGCCTTGTAATCTCTTCTCCATACTTTCCGAAGGTTACGATTCGGCGTTTGAGAAGCTAGGTATCAATGGTATATTAGAATATCAAATAAATAAATAAAAAACCAACACTTGTTCGGTATTTAAACCTACAGTTGCCTTTCGGCTGCGTCTTCGGGCTGATCTTTGGCGGGATGCTGCCTTGTCGGGCGAGACTCTGAATTCACGCACTTGGTTCCGAAAGTGGTTCTTCACCATCCTACCAAGGTCGCTTGTGGGAACCGCTTTAGAATCCTTCTGATCTCTGAGGTAGGATGTGAGAGTCATCGCCAAAGCTTGATTGTAACCGTCATTGAAGTTGCTGGTCAATGACCACCCAGGCTTTGCAGAATTCTCTGCAATCTTGATAGGGTCCACGCTGGTGAACCTGGGCTTCTTAATATACCCGTTGATGAGACTCTATTGAACGTTTATTAGGTATGACAATGATTAACTCTACAATTAAAGATACACTTACTGAGATCTTTGGGTGTCTTTTACCCGAGACAAAAGCCTTTTCTGTCAAGGAAGACAAATCGATTCCCAGGCCTGCACCTGCAGAGAAATTCTCCTTTTCCATGACACCTTTTACCTCTGCCTGTGCAAGCACAATCTCATCAACTTTATTTTTGAGATAAGCATTTGTCTCGTTTGAGAGACAAATACCATTCTCCATGACACCCATGTTTTTCGAAATGGTCTCGATTTCAGCTGTCAATAAATCGACCTTTTCATTTGTTGACAACAACAGCTTATGGATAGAATCCAATTTGTTCATGTTGTCTTGGTTACCAGAGATCATGGTTCCAGTTGACTCGGGCTCTGTGATAAGAGTGGTATTCATACCACCTGCCAATGCACTACGGGCAACAGCATTGAGTCTGGGGTTACGCTGACGGGGAGGGGGAGGAATGCGGGTGTTCATAGTTCTATTAAAGATGTAAGGATCAATGAGTCTATAGATATTGATATACATTGCACCATATATTGGCCAGTTTATACTTACTTTAAAAAAAGAGGCTAAAGAGCAATAGAGTAAAAGTATTTAATCATATTTCATAATATCTTGCACTTTATATAAATCAAAGGAGTATCTTTTTTAACCCAGTGAGGCATAGTTTCACAGACATAAAACAAAGCAACGATATCTTCAAGAAAATCATTTTGACCGGCCGCCTATTTTATTTTCAGGGTCAAGGCACTTTATCACAAAGTATTTTTTTCTTTTTATTTATTTATTTTTTAAACCTCTTTAATAATTACTGCCGTCAAATAGCCAAGTGACTTTGCTCTATACTTTACTTTTACTCACCATCTCTTAATATATTTTCCTATAGTCTATCAATGCCACCTGCTTTTTACTTGACATGCTCAATCTCACATTCACTAACAAATGAATATATTCTTGCATAACCTCATCTTTACTAATATTTATATTCATCTAGTCATTGAAAAACTTTTTTTGGTTTTGTTTTGCCTCACAGTCATCGGATCTAGTACAATGGTAAGGTTATTTATCCTAGTTTTACTTTTGATCTCTAATCACTTATATTTACTAGTTAATCTATAAAGTACAGTTAGTCCATTCAGTTAAACAATCTGTAAAACATGCAAAGACATCTCTATATTGGTGAGTTTATAATAGATCTTATCTTGTTTCTACCAATACTTATACACCAACTAATCAAGCCTTATTCACATATAGATAATGCAAATACCAGACTGTCGCTCCTTTCATAATTCAAAATAATTGCTTGTGCCATGTCCCTTTGTTTCTAGTCGCACCTGTAAGTACTTCACTTTGAAATATTCTCTCTCTATTCAGATTATTTACTAATTTTGTTTTCTTTATTCTTGCATAGTCAAGTACCCTTTCAAGTAAGTTTTTGACCCGCTGATAGAAAGAGCATCCCATGGATAGTAGAGATCAGAGAGAAGCATGCATGCAATAGCTGTATTATTCTAGAATATACCATAAAATTAGAATGCGTATTTAGAAAACTATCAATCGTATAAAATAAAAATATTGAAAATTATACAATTCATTGTTATTGAAAAATAAACAAACCAAAGAGGCTTGTTTATGAAGAACCCATTTCCTCACTTTGTACTATAAAACAACCCATTCCCTCACTTTTATATACAGTCGAATAACCCATTCCCTCACTTTTAAGAGAAACAAAGCCAATAAAAGCATATTAAATATAACAAAAAGGACCAATCTCAGTGGACAATACATGGCAATTGGGTTTGTATGCGCACCTTATAACAGACCATACATAAATGGGTATTCATTGAGAATCAGGCGTAGCTATAATGTATATTTAGTTTCTACACAGCTTGCTGACTAGCAATTGTCTAATGTTGGGATTCCGTCAACCCATATAATCAGAGGATGTTAATCAACGCCATATGGGGCATTGGAATATGGATTCAGATGAAATCTCCTCATAATGTATATGGAATATAAAATTTCATGTACATATACCCCACATTTCAGGTTAGTAAAATCGACCAGTTTTTGTAGTGTCATCCTTTCCACAATGGCCATCTAGACAAATACTCACTGGCCGCATTCACTGGTACCATCATCTTGATAAAAATTATTTTCACTTTCTCTTTTAGATTGGCCAAACAACTTATATAGGGATGCCATCGGCACCAGGTAAAATTTTTTCTTTCAATCATACTTGTTCCCTCTCTGACTCTATTCCATTGTAGACTGCCCTTTCTATTCATGCCATCGGCCTCCTCCATCATTCGCAATTGTAATCATAAAGGTAATATTCTTTATAAATCTCTTTTTGCTTATCCAAAATATTATTCAGATTATTTATTAATTATTATTATTATGTGTTTTATAGACTCACTTGGGCTTCCTTTACACACCATACCCCTACTTTGATAACCCATTTGGCTCCTGGTATGTAAATTAAATATATCATCACTCTGTTCACCCATATTAATTTTTATTCCCTTTTTTATAGTAAAACCTGCCACACAGCCCATCCAGCCTTAAAATTCAAGTCCCCTTTGCGCACTCTTGCCCATCTCTTGCAATGTAAGTATCTTTTGACACACAAAAATTTTCTCTTTGTACCCCACATCATTAACACTTCTTTATCTTTTACAGAACACTCCTGCCGCCCAAAAAATTGCTGGATATTCATATTTTTGCAGGTATTTTTTATGTAGAAAAATATTCCATCCAAATAGCAGCAAGCAACCGGGTAGAAACGGCTAGGCATAGGAATAGGCGTAATAATAGACCCTAAACCTAGAAACATTCTATTCTTTCCAATAAAAATAAAAGCGTAAACCATTACCAATCCAATATAAACGGGAAATCAAATAATGGGTGATATATTACTGGTGAAGAAGAATAAAGAGGCTTTCAAGTGTTTGATTTGATTGGTCTTGGGTAGTAACCACTAGTAGATACATCGAGTTTCTACAACTCGCAACATAAAGATATGTGACGTATCTGAACATTTCAATGACCACGTTGAGACGACCAAAATAGAACCGTTCTTTTAAATACTTTTTTTCATCGTTCCAAATCAGATCTATATACCGAAAGTGCTAACAGACCTCACCTGCGGCACATTTTTACATGTTTCTACTACTGCAAACCACGACACCGAGGTACCTGTGAAGCTAGCATGCCTCCTAGTTGAAAAAATATTTAAACTAGGTGAAACCCACCCCTTTTCAGTACCATAATGCCGGATTTCTGGTACTACAAACAGCCTGTCTTTTGCAGTGCTCATTGGCAGCTGAATCATTGCCATCCAGCATCAGCTCAGATTCCACGACGGGTGAGTGGGAAAAATCATTCTGTCTTTCCATAGAACTGGATTGATGGGTTGTGATAGCTACATATAGAATACAATAGCTTGTTACTATCTGCTGCTCTTCAAATAAATATTCCTTACATTCAATATCAATCTCCACCATTTCTCTTTGTCTTTCTGTGTTTAATAAAAAACTGTGTTATTATACAAGGGCCAAAAAACAATACCAAAATCATCATACCCATCACAATTCTTTCAAGTTCATCAATTCTTGCTCTCTTATTATGACGCTGAGAGGTTCTCTTTGTTACCAGAATGTAACCTTGGGCGTTACCATTGCATTTAGTGCAATAACAGGCCTCGTTGCAAAGTTGAGTAATAGAAGACATATTGTATGCTTTTGAATATTAAGATAATAAGGAAACAAGTGTTACATTTACTTTATTCTCAACAACTTTATAATCTTACAAATTGATATTCATATGTCTATTGTGTCTAAGCCAATAAGATAGAGTACAGCTTTATCTTTAACCTGAATATGAAAAACTTTCTGAGATACAAAATCAATCCAGTTTTGCATAGGTTAAAAGATTACTTCTTATCATTGTACTTCAGGACCATTTTCCCAGTGATGGTTATTCTCATAAGAAGAAAGAGAAATATGACTAGTATACTTACAAGTAAAGAGGTTGACCAAAAATAATGAATTGTCTTGTAGCTTTATTGTTATTTAACAGTATTGTGTACACTCTTGTTCTATATCTAGACATCTTTTTCAACCTAATAAACTATAAATCACAAAGATATGAAAATGACGGCAGGCATATTCTTTTGGATTATCATTTTTATTGCCCACATTTTATCAGGGCCAAACAGCCTTTTAATGCAAAGTATTTATTTTTCCTTTTTATTTTTTATATTCTTTTGTGCCTAAATATTACCATAAAATACTCTGGTAATTAATTCTTTTCTTTCACTTGTAAATATATTTTTTACTCAATATATTTTATTATTCATAGATAACTGCTTATAAATATATAATGGGGTCTCTCTATTGCACATGGCTGTATATCCAAAGGTAAGATCATATTATGCTAAAGCTCTTCTTTATTAACCAAATCACTCTTTTGTATATAGCCACAAATTCTATTTTTCTATCTGTCTCAATATAAAATTCTGGTAAACCTTTTATATTATAAATATGTTCTCTTTAATAACATCTATCACAGAGATCTTACTATGCTCTTGTATGAATTCCTGATTGAAATTATCTGGCCATTCTAATGGCTATATCTTGCAAGTAAATCAATACTTTAGTATTATATATTGCCTATCTACAAATATTAACATATATCTATTAGACAATAATCATTTGTTGACATATTACAGAGAGTCTATCAAATGTTCTGTTTATTATATTAAAGATGTAAGTATAAGAATGAATGATTTATATAAAAGTAATTTACTAAAAATCTTCTCTTTTACTTTTAGACAATATTGGCTTTCTCTCAGCTAGGTAAGTATCCTGGCTCTATTAAGAACCAGTTGATGGTGCTAATCAAAAAATATCGATTGGTAGAATAGATATACCAAAGAAATAATCTAGAGACTAGAATATATAGCACAAATGTATTTTTTTATCAAATAAAACAAAAAATAAAAATTTTCAGAATCTATTGCTCCAAAAAAAAACAATAAACCAGGGAGGCTTGCTTGCATAGAATAACTGCAATTACCTTGCAATAGTCTACAATCATCCCTGATAGACTGTCAAAACATACTATAAAACCCACTATAAAATATAATGAAAGATAAAACTGGTTGTTTGTAAGTGGCCAATCTCCTCCAACACAAATTGTCTGTGTATCGTAAAATACTGTTAATATCAGGAGGAAACAAAGCACGGACAAGAGTACGGTGAGACTTTGTTTATTGAGAGAGAAAGAATTTGTGAATAAGATGAAGACTATTGCTATTCATATTGTGCGTTTATATAGACATTGAGATGAGTGCTAGTGATGATATGATGATATCATGTAATGTCTGTTCTCTCTACCAACTATTAGATATGACTTGTTATTTTACTTAGTATTATTAACCTGTGTGTTGCACTGGAAAAATATATGTAAATCATGGAAATAACAGGTATTGGTTATTGGGATATTATGTAACATAATAATGTTTGACAGCATAATATTATAGAATACCTAGCTGACATAATATTGGATTTTTGACCAAATGGTATTGATTACTTTGTCATTCTGAAAGGGAGCTTAGGTACATTATCTGTGTGTGAACCTTAATTAAAAGCCAAGTATCTGTACAATTACAAATATAGATTACTAAAAAACCCCATTTATAATCCACCTGGATTCAAGAGGGCTGTTATTTTTTCAATTCTAGGTGGTTTCGGCTGCATATCGATTCATTCTATTGGATCAATTGCTTGAACAACACCTGGTATTGATCTGATTTTTAAAAAAAAACATTTGATATTGATTTTATTTTGGTAGGATATAATAATTTTGTATATTTTATTATAATATTTTTATTTGTAAAAGCACTAGTAATAATATAATCTCTTGCTCTGGACTACATGGTCTTATTCTAATAATACGTCTAATGGTTTTTGCAGACCATATTTTATTTCCTACCTGAAGAACATGGATTCTGATTATATTTACCTGACCAAGTTTTATAGTCTAGCAATTGAATAAAAGAGCACATTTTAGATTTTTTGTTATAGCATTTGATAGAATTGAAAGGCAAGATACTTACTTGGCAATTGGGTATTTCATTAAATGAAAGAAACAAGCCAGTATACTGATATAAACAAGCCAGTATATATTCATATGCTTGTAATAACGGATTCATTTGGGCATAGATATACTATAATTAATATTAGAAAAATATTTTTAACAAGAGAAATAGTTCAAAATACACACCTTTGGCAGTTGAATAAATGGATATTTGGTTTACTAAAAGTATACAATGTAAACTGCAGTTATGTTAGAGCAATGTATTTTTTATAAATGACAAGTAAAGAAAGGAAGAAATACATACATGGGTGCAATAATAACTTTTTTGATAAACACGGATTATAAAATGATATCAAGGCAAGTCGTGGCTATTTGAAAATATTATAGTAAGAGACATGACCAATGTATAAAGAATGGGATAGATAGTAATTACCTTTTGTATACAAGAAATCTCATCTTTGGCATCCTATGTATATATAATGTAAGGTGCGAGAATTTTAGGCGATATACTTACATAGTGTTAAAGAGCAGAAAAAGGATAAAAGAATAGAAAAATAAAATAATGATTAAAATATCTATACCCCCTGAAATATGCATGGTCATTTTCTCTTGCTTTGAAATCGGAGAGTCTCATGCTAACTATACATTGAAAGTGCCCAAGAAAAAGGTTTTGGTCTATATATTAATAGGAATTTGACTCCGTCTTGGTTTATAGACAAAGCATAATAGAGTCTTTTATATTCTTATTAATATTTACATACATTTCTTTGCTCTTTCAATAAAGCTAACCATCTTCTTCTTTATCATGTAAGTTCATAATGGGCCTTCAAGATATATTATATATACTGATTTATTTATTGAATAATTAAGAAAATAGCACCAAGAATCAACACCACCAGAAATGCATCCACAAATGGCACTACGGGAAATCAAAGGGTGATTTTGGGGGCGTGTTTGTGTTTACACCTTTTGTATTTCCCTTTACTTTTTTAGACTATTAAGTATCTCCGCTTTATTAGGGCTGTACAATTGTTTTTTTTTGATATACCGATAATTTTTTCAATATTTTATAACCAGTTTTCTATTGGTGCTCATAGTGAAAGATTTAGTTATTTATAGCCTTTAATTGGATAAAAGTTCATTTGACTAGGTAAAAATATTATACTCTATTGGCCATTATTAGAGTAGTATCTATTCAATTGGCTATTACTCACAAACATTTTTGCTTATCAGAATTTTTATTGGGTAATAATAATTTGTTTTAAAACAATTTTATTTTATACATAATTTTTATTGGATAATAATAATTTATTTAATAGCAATTTTATTTTTTTAAATTTTATTTATTGGTTATAATAGCTTTAATAGGTCAATTTAATACTACGTAATCATTTTGTTCCTACTGGATAATGACTTACGATACTAGTTTTAGTCTTCTGTAACGTGCTTTCCAAAGAAGAGCAACCTTTGCAACGGATGCCCAGTTCTCATGGCATCTAGTGAAGTCAATACCCTGCTCTTTGAGAAGATTTGCGTGCCTGGTGCAAACTGTATGCTTATCAGCCTTGGATATTAATTTCCAGTTAGGCGAGGGTCCAAGAGCTTGTACTGAAGGAAATGTGGCTAGTTGATCACATACAAGCTTTGTACTAATATTAACCGTTGCCTTGTTTTCATGGTTTACTTCAAGTCCAAGATCATGGGTCATCATCTTAAGTATATAATCCCAAGTAACATCTCGTATGTTCAATACAGGTCTTGGTATAGGACCAGTAGAAGTCTATTATTCAAGTCAGTCAAATGTATTATTTTATTATTAGCTACTTACATTAGAAAGGATGACAACATCTTCCTTTGGGCACATGAGTTTGTCTAAATCATTATGAATGCTTACAATCTCTTGCTGCATGACTTGCTGTTTTATTTGAAGTTCTTCTTGACCTTTCTGCAAAGCCCACAGAGTCTCTTGAATGCTTTGAAGTAACTGGATGACTGAATTATCTGTGTTGTTCATAATAAAAGAATTATTATTAGAAATGCGGGTTTGTTGTGAAGAAAGAAAGGAAAATTTTTTCTCTTGGGACTATTTTTGTAATATATGGGCTAAATCTATTGGTCCTTACATTTTTTGAATATATAAAAATAGATAAATGGTTAGCATCCAATAGCAATGGATTAAATATCTTACTTTTGGCTCAAGAAGATATTTACAAAAATAGATTTTATCAACCTCTAATAGGTTCTCCTGTCTAGGCATATATATCACTGATACTTAAAGCATCTTTGAAAGATTACTATAAATATGAGCTCTATAAAATCATTTATCTCTATTCTTACTTTACAAAACATACCTTATTTTTCAAAAATGTCCTCAGTAACAAAATCCATCCACCAATGTAATATTTGCAACAAGTCTTACAGCAGTGTTAGAAATTCTAACAAATGCAGAGTTCAGTGTCTTGACAGATCATTGAAAAGAATTTCTAACAAAGAGATTATTCAAGAGCTGTCTCCCTCCAATAATATTTCTTATATGTCTGCAGAGTAAGTTTCTAAAATGTAAATAGATAATTAGATATGATGTATACTTACTTTATACTTTTAAACAAATAGAGTGTCATCAGAGATGTCCAATATTGATTATACTGATAATTTTAACAGCAATAATGTTGATGAGCCCATAGTGAGTAATAAATATGACTGCATGAATATATTATATTAATTACTTATCTTATTTAAAGTATGATAATGAGGAGTCAACCCCACCATTGGTATTTGATTTTACTCAGCCAGCTCCTTCTCCAAGTGATGATGATCTCAAGAACCTCGAATTCATGAAGATTATCAAGGAGTTTGATATTTCCCGCCAGGCCCATGAGATGATTGCCAAACATTTCAACAGCATCCTCAGCACAACAGAGCTATTGTACAGAGCATGTACGCCATATCTTGGAAAAGATCTTTTGGAACGCTTCTCTGGTGTAAAAGAAGACAGATATGACATCTGCCGCAATGGTTGCATGCTGTTCAATAATGAGAACGAATATGAGTGCCATAACTGTGGCGAATCTCGATACAACATTCAGCAAGACAATGAATCACTGGTTCCTGCCGCCACCATGGTTCAGCTTCCTTTGGCAAGACAGATTGCTTTGTCATTGGCCAACAATCACTGCAAAAGAAGGGTTGTATTAGCCAGAATTAGAGATTTTGAATTATTACGAATTTTTAAAAATGAATTCTAACTCCATCATTTTGACAATTTTTTAATGATGAGACCTAATTTCGCATTTTATTTCATATATGAGCTCTAAATTGCATATTTGACGCAAAATAGCACACATTTTAATTGACTTTGCAAAATAAATAAATTAAATTGGCATTATTTTTTTTTCATTTTTATAAACTATATCGATTTTTACGATTATTGCTTTTTTATTGATTGTATAGACAAAACATTCAATATATTTAAGATGAATCAATGTGTACGTAATAATAATGACCAATATTTTAAAATAAAAAAATAATATTCAAGGATAATTAATAATTTCGGCACCATTAGTAATCCACCAATTTTTTTGAATGTAAGAGATTGGGTTTGTAATGCTTATAAATATTAAGGGAGATTGATTCAAAGCCCAGATATCAAAAGACGATGATGAATAAATGGTGTGTTTGATAATAGGATTAATAATATATATCGTCTCGCTCTGAAATACGATTCATATAAAAAAGAGCCAAATATAATACCTCTTGCTCATATAATCTTTATTATGAATAACATTAAAAACGAAACATACAACCTCCTGTGCAAATGTTCGGCCTGTACCAAATATACAGCCAATGGAATATTGCAGAATGCACAGACATTCATGCGCCATAAGAATTCTGATAATGTGTCAAGCATTGGTCCCAAGGATAGAGATGATTGTAAGTGAAATTGTATATCGTTATTCATAATCTAATAATGTTTGTTGTTAATTATTACAGCCAATGTCAGAAGCACAGTTGAAGAAGAGTCAGATATCATAATGCCTGATATTTCTAATGAGTTTATTGATTGTAAGTGCGATATATTTTGGTTATCAATTACAGGTACTAACTTTTATTTTATTATAGATGAAGACAGCTTTTCTATCATGTCAGTCGAAACTACTGGACAACAGATACCTTTCTTGAGAGAAGACGATGTTTTTGACGTTGAGGAGGAATCAGATGTTGAGTCATCACTCATTGCAGCTGACAATGAGGATTCCGATTCAAATGATGAATCTAGCGATGAAGATGAGACTGAGATTGATGGCGGCAATGGTTTTGAACAAATGATGGCTTCAAGTATGTATACATAAAATACAAACATATTTAATTGTATACAAGTTATTTATCATATACTTTCCTTTGTAGTTGGATCCTTGAAGATTCATAACATGTCCCAAACCAGCCAGTTCATGGCTATCTTTGGCGTTATCTTCCAAGCATTCTACTTGGTTCAAACGGGAGGATCGGCCATGCTCAAATTCTTTCACCATCTTCTTGTTGCCTTTGAGAAGGATGCTGACCTGCCACTTACTGTCAATGCCTTGAAAGCAATGACCGGATTTGACGTAATGACCAAAGGCATTGTAAAGTACACCGTTTGCAACAAGTGCTTTGCAATCTACTCGCCAGACAATCATCAGCCAACATGCACTTTCAAGAAATACTCCAGCACGCATACCCAAATTTGCAACAATCCAATTTTCATCGATCCATCTGCCAGAGATCCAATCCCGTTCATGGTATTCCCATACAGCTCACTCAAGAATACTTTGACACAGTATCTCTGTAAGCCTGGATTTGAGGACAAGCTGTTCCAATGGAGATCAAGAGAGACCGTGGAGAACACCTTCCTTGACATATATGATGGTGCAATGTGGAATGAGTTGCTTGATGATAATGATATGCCATTTGTTGACGATGACTATTCCCTCATGTTGACATTGAACGTGGATTGGTTTCAGCCATTCGATGGGCGCACTCATGCCAGTGGTGCTTTATATCTGTCGATTAATAACTTGCCCAGAGAGGAAAGGATGAAGCCAGAAAACATCATTCTTGTTGGCGTCATGCCAGGGCCAAAGGAAGCAAAGACCGATCAGATGAACAACTTTCTTGAGCCTCTTGTTGACGAGTTGGTTGACTTTTACACTGGAATGACAATCAAGACGGCCATGTTCCCTGGTGGTGTTCGTGTTCGTGCTGCTCTCATGTGTGTTGCCTGCGATATACCAGCTGCAAGAATAACCGCGGGATTTACAGGGCATGCAAGCACCAACGCTTGTCACAAGTGTGCACGTCAGTTTTCGGTGATCGATGGATCGAGCAAGATCGATTACTCTGGGTTTGACGTTGAGAATTGGACACCAAGAGAAAAGGCAGCCAATGCTGTGCATGCCGAAATGTGGTTCAATGCAGAATCAGACGTCGAACGGGCAGAGTTGGAGAAAAACAATGGTACCCGATATTCTGAATTGCATCGCCTACACTACTTTGATCCTGTCCGGTGTACGATCGTAGATCCTATGCACAACTTGTTTCTTGGTACAGCCAAACGGATGATCAGCATTTGGAGAGACCTCGGTTATTTTCCCAGCACCACTCTTGCCCGCATGCAACATCTGGCAGATTCCATTCTTGTTCCTCCTGGATATGCTGTATTGTCCAACAAAATTGCTTCTGGGTTCCCATATATGAAGGCAGACGAGTGGCGATCGTGGTGTCTTGTGTATTCGCTGGTTGTCCTGGAGAATGCTTTGCCAGAAACAGACTACAATAACTGGCTAGTATTCGTTGATGCATGCCGTCTATTGACAGGACCATCTGTCACGACTCAGAGTATAGACGAGGCACACCAGCTCCTTGGCAATTTTGGTGAAAAGTGCGAGATTTTGTATGGAACTGTCAGCATCACACCAAACATGCATCTGCATATGCACTTACGTGAGTCCATGCTTGACTTTGGCCCTGTCTATGCATTCTGGTTGTATAGCTTTGAACGATACAATGGCAAGCTCAAGAATATCAAGACAAATCGCCGCAATGGATTCGAGGTCACTTTCATGAAGGTCTTCTTGGAAAAGGGATTCATCAGCAACTTTCTTCAGTTCTATTCTGCCAAACTTTCACCACCCATGGTAGAATTTCTCCAAGAAGTTGCTCAAATAGCACCGACGCCTGTAAGATCCTTGGTGAACTCTGAGTACGGCCACCCTCCATATATGCAATTCAATCTCAACATGTTCCTCCAAGCTGCCACCAATCCATGGTTTAATGTCACTGGAAGTGAAGCCCTGCCATTGACCTCGTTGCCATTGAAATTGTCGCCTTTATCTATAATGACTGGCAATCATTATAAGTACTTGGTCGAATTCTATAACAAGGCTTACCAAGACACTGGGATTTCCTTCTGTGCCACGGATAGCATCCCACTTGGAGGGCATGTCTATATCAATGACCGGATTCGCAAGATGAAGAAGATTTCGTTGCTAGGACAAGAGTATTGGAGTGGTGAAAAGAAAAAGCGCGGTTCTTTTGTACAAGTCTTGTTTCTGGACAATTCGACAAGTGAATTCGTTGCATTTCCCGGCCAGATTGAGTATTTATTTACTCATGTTATCAAGATTGGTGGAATCGAAAGAGTTTCTACTTTTGCTTTTGTCAAATGGTTTCCGACGTATAATGCTGGCAGATATCAACCGTTGATCAACCAAGGTCTGGAGCTGTGGGAAAAGGGGTTTTTAGAGGAGACCATTGAGTGTATTATTCCAGTACATCGTCTGCATTCTTGCTTTGCATTGACAACTCACAATCTCCAACAAGGGTCTCAAAAACGCCTGATTATTCCATTACCTAGAAAAGTCGTCACTTAATAAAAAAATTGCGTTTTTGACCACAAACATCAGCCACGTAATGCTTATTTTTCTTGTTTTACTTTACCATCTGTTATTTTATCAATACATTTTTAAGATTGATTAAAATATTAGATTGATATATACAAGTTTCATGTTCTTTAAAACAGATATCAAAACAAATATTTATTTTCTTCAGCTCATTATGCGATAAGCCAAGTAGCTGTTTATTTAATACCCGATAATCAGCTATATTTTAAAGTTTATACTACATAATATACTAAAAATTTTCATTTAAATTCCAAGTTTATAAAGCCGATGAAAATATTTTATTTTACTATTAAATATTTGTTTTGCAATAATTATGACTAAAATAAAATAACCATTAAAAATAATATTGTTTCTCACCATCTTGTCTTTCTTTATTTTTTAATGCTTCAACAATACAAAAACGAGTAATGCCAATCCTACCACCATCATCTTCCAGCCCAACAACTTGTTTCAACTTATTCAATAAAGACCATTATATCAAGACAACCAAATACAAATATTTTTATTGCCGTGTTGCAATCCACTTGGCAACACGCGCCTTCTGCTCTTTTGACAATTCAATATGTCTACTTTCAACAGGACAAGAAGAAAAGTCAATGACCTTCATCTTCTTTTCCTTGCTCCTCTGGGCTTTCAACTCGCCCAAGTACTCCTCGACCTATATCATAATCAAATTAATTAATTATATGAAGCACATCAAATTTGCCCGAACAATATCTTACCAAAGGATGTCTGTTACTGGGAGTATAAACGGTATACTCCCGTTGCTCATCATCAGACTCAATGTCAGACAACATCTCTTTGTCTAAGAGATCCTCGACTGTCTCTCCATACTTGGACTCCAAGTTCGCCCTGTCTGCCAAATGCAGCCTCTTGTAGGCGGCGAGGACCTATTTCAAAATCAAGTATTAGAAGTATGAAAACAAATATTATATTATACTAACTCTTGTTTTTCTCGTACGTCTACGAGAAGACTGGTTTCGCTTAGCTAACTTTTCTGGCGAGGTGTTAGCTCTGTTTAGCTTGTACGAGATATGCCGTCTTGTTTTTTCCTCTATGACTGCAGATGCAAGAGGCTGTCCTTCGGGCTGTTGATGGATATACATCCGGACCTTGTCTGCAATAGGCCGGTTGGATGAAGAGAGTGCCCCCTCATTCATTGTCAATGGTGTAGACACCAAGACATTCCTTGTCTCTGATCGTATGAGGCGCTATATGACATAGGGTAAGTAATTCATCAATATAAAATTAATATTTATATATAGATATCCTACCGAGACCGATGGAAGTCGATACTTCATATACATCTGTGGTGGTGGAGCTTGATGGGGGAAACTTGGCTACTGTTGCCATTCGAGTTCTTGAGGGATTCCATCCCTTGATGGACCTGCTGCAACAGGACATGCGACTCATTCAGTCTTGTCTGAAGAGCCGACAGGTTTGACAACACTGCGCCGTCCTGTTCAGCGTTGTTGCTTGGAGCAGGAAGGATCGTCTGCATCACGGTTCCTGCTGGTCTAGTGCCACTAGTCTTACCAATCGACTTCTTGGTAGTCGACTTGTAGGTCTTTTTAGAGCTTGATGATATAAATTGAGACATTGAATACTAGAAAAATATATTAAAGTGTGAGGTTCGTTGATTATGAATATCTATTTTCCAATAGATTTTGAAATATTCCGTAAATAATACATACATGAGAAAGTAATTAAAAGTAATTAAAAAGTATACTTCTTTCTAAAGAGGTTTTATAGTATTTTGATCTTTGCTTACATTATGCTGTCAGGTATACTTAGTAATCTGCTTCAACTGGCTAATCCATTTAATTTGCTTGCACTGACTAATCCATTTGTAATATTTGGGCTCTGTTTCAAAAATACAAATCGTTTTATTAAGTGGGCTTATTAGTTCCACGTCACGTTCGGGACACTCAATATCGCCATTGATCTCTATTGGATTATTGCTTTCAACCTTTGTTCTTTTCTTTTCTTTTCCTTTCCTTTACTTTTCGGCATGGTAAGCATCATTCTCTTTTAAAATTTTTTTTTACTCATCATGACTTTATATTTGTCCAGATATTCTTTTCTATATCCATACAAGGGCTGCTGGCTTATGTCAATAACTCTGGTATACTGGTAATGTTCTTTTTTATTATCTCATTCAGTTTCCACAAGCTCATTGCTCTGCTTAGTAATTCACGGCCTCCCATTACAAACAAATACAGAGGAGCACTTTGCTGTATATTATGGTATGATGACACTCCTTTATACACTAGACATGCTTTATTAACATTCGTTCCATTCATTAGAATTTTTTCGGTCATCTGGTATGTGCCGATTCCATGTCATCTGGTCAGTAATTGTGTCCGCTATACCCATTACCAAGTAAGTATACAACCTTTCAGCCCTTATATTACTTTACTAATCTCTTATCTAATAGATGTAATCGAAATATTCTTCATCTGGTTGGCCATTGCGCCCATTGCGCCCATTACACTGATGACCAAGTAAGTATATAACCACTCAACGTTTATATTATTTTCCTGACATATTCTTCATAGATATTACCGAAATTTTTTATACCATTTATCAAAGTATTCAAGTTTTCTCGATATAAATACCAATGTAAGTATTGTTGTTCCATTCAAATTATTTTACAGTCTGCTAAAATACACCTATGAAAATTATCTAGCCACCCTTTTTTTTCAAAAGAAAACAAACACCCACGTAAGCAGTGCCGCAGCAAGTAACAAAGGAAGGTAGGGGGGGTCTAGTAGACCAGGGTAACCCATATATTCTCCGGATGAGTAAAAGAATACCCATCCAATTGAGAAAAGGGCAAGGCTAGCATATTAGGCAATAAAATTAGGAGGGAGTAGAAATGAGAACGAATAGAAAACATTAGAAAAGCTTTTTTTATCCAATAAAAACTATTATAAACTACATCTTTGGCCTGTATCTGCCATGAATTCATACCGAATTCATACTGAATCCTATGAGGACACTGCTTTAATATTGAAAAGAGCAACCTATATAAAGTAATTTAAAGAACTGAATCCTTCGGGGCTAGAAAATATGGGACGAAAAAAAAAGAAACCCCCCAATTTTCGTGACAAAAAAAAGCACAAAAAAAATAACCCACCTTTTGCTTTTTGCGCTTTGACGTTTCAGTATACTGATTGGAATCATTCAGACAACGAATCCTAAAAATTTAATATTAAAAAATTTGGCAAATTTTATATCAAATCTTTATCATTCAGTCAAGAATTTTATAAATATCAGTATACTAAAATGGCCCTTCTTTTGCAGTGAATAGTACCAGAGAGGCGATGATGTACCGTCACAATCATGAGCTCAACACCAATGGAACCAAGGCTGATGTATTTGACGGAGAAGTATACCAGTCGATGAAGCACATTTTTTCTGGAAAACACAATGTTGCCATCTCGTTGTCTGTTGATGGGTTTGCACCCCACAAGGTCCCTGGGTCAGTGACCATCGTTCACGCAACCATCCTGAACATGGATCCGATGATCCGTTATGAGCGCAAGAATATGCTCCAAATTGCAATGATCCCTGGCCCAACTGCACCTGCTGATTTCTGGTCGTTCCTTGAGCCGACAATAGAAGCTCTTCACACAATGCAGACAGGAGGGTTGGTGGTAACAACACCAACAGACACAATCAAGGCAAAGGTCCATGTCCTCATGGTTACTGGTGATATCCCGGCTTTGGCAAAGCTGGCGTGCCATGCTGGGCACATGAGCAAGAATGGATGTCGCATCTGCCATGTTGTTGGCCAGTCTCCTGGACACGGCCAATATTTCCGTATGTCACCTTCAACCTCTTTGCAATCATTGGAGAGTTTCCAGAACTTTGCTGCCGCCCCTATCTCCCACGCCCAAGGCCTTACTGGTCAGTCTCCTCTGGCCACCTTAAGGTCATTTTCTGGTCCCTTTTTCTTTGCTCTTGATGAGATGCACGGCCTTTGCCATGGCATTGGTAAACAAGTCTGGGGCCTCCTTTCAGGTAAATATGGAAAGACCAACCCGTTTTTTCTTTCTGTTCCCACCCAGAAAGAGATTGGTGCTGTGATGGTCAGCACAAGAAAAACCATCCCAACCTCATTCCACGGTGCCTGGAGAGATGTCTCTTCAAAGGCCGGATACTTCCGTGCTGTTGACTGGGCAGACTTTCTTGTTTTTGTTGTCCCCACCTTGGTAGCTGAGCGGATCCATGACAAGGATGCAAGAAAGGAGTTGCTTGTTCTTGTGCAGGCCTGCAACTTGCTCATGAGCTGGGAGCTATCAGCAGAAGAGCAACACTCTATAAAACGGTATGTTT
Source organism: Phycomyces nitens (assembly GCA_022702545.1). Classification (NCBI taxonomy): domain Eukaryota; kingdom Fungi; phylum Mucoromycota; class Mucoromycetes; order Mucorales; family Phycomycetaceae; genus Phycomyces; species Phycomyces nitens. Next base: position 4,074,749 of record JAHRBC010000001.1, read on the forward strand.
AGCAATATATATGTATTTGTCATTTTTAACTTATTGTGTGAATATTTTTTAGACACTTGGTATCATGGAATGCCTACCTTGATACTTTATTGACCAATGGCAGTGTGGATCTCCAAGTATTCACGATCAATCAACACATGCTCCAGCACTACCCCAGTATGATCAATGCATATGGCCCCCCCAGATCATACAGTGCGAAATCCATTGAACGTGCAATTGGCAAATACTCTAGAGCAATCAAGAGCAACTCTGCCATCGGTGTAAATGCAGGCAATATAATGGTCACTCTGGCCCAGATCCGCCAACAACAACAAGGCAACAACAAAGCAACAACACCAAAGGCAACAAAGATCCTGACGTATGAAGATTCTACTGCTAGCTGGCCAAAATGTGGAGAAGGTCGACGTGTCAATGCTGATTGCGACATTGAGTTCTGGGGCCCTTTGAGAGATAGGACTATTCTTGATACTTTTGGAGACGTAACTTGTCTTCCAGAACTTCTCAAAGAATTTTATTCATCACTGGGGGAAGAGTGTAGTGGTCTTGAAGCAGCTATAAAAACAAGCCGCAAGGCATTTGTTAATGGTTGTGTAATTGACTCTGCACTTGACCAAAATATGTCAAGAGAGGCTTGGCATGTTTGTCTTGAACTGAAAGTCGACAAAAACCGCCGCAACCGCCGCAACTATTCTGGTGTATTCAAGGATTTCTTTGGCAAAGTTGTTCTGTTCTTTGAACATGTGTTTGGTGAGAAGAGGTGGCCCCTTGCTCTTGTGTTGGTATTCCCTGTCCACATCACCAATGGGATACCGATTGCTTCGAACATTGATGGAAAGTTGAAAGTTGTACATCTTTCAGATGTGAAGGAGCTTGTTGGTCTGGTTGTATCAGATGCAACAAATAATACTGTCACAACTAGTGTGACAAAATATATAGTTTGGCCAGAGCTGAATCGTGGCTCAAAGCTTGCCCTTGGCCAATTGGCAGATCTTTAATTTTATTTTTATTTATAATTTTTTCTTTCAATTTTTTTTAACATATTTTAATCAGACACGTAATAATATGTATACTCTTGAGTTTCATACAACTGACCTTGAATAATTCTCAATTGCAATCTATATTTTCTAAAAGTGTAAGATCTGTAGTTTAAATCTTAGTTTTCTCTCCTCTGAGTTTATATTTTGGGATTTAACTTGTTTTTTGTTTCAATTCTAAAAAATCATCAGATTTTTGCTATTATAGACCAAAAAATCAGTCACAATTTCGAAAAGACACCTTTTTTTCCCGTAGTGTGGATCAATGTCCAGACTATTGATCAATACTGTCAGCAATGGCCGTGTAGGACCTGTTCGCCCTCCTCTTGCTCCTAGACAAGATGTTGTTGGAGTTTCCAGAGAGGAATTTGATAACATAGTCAACCTCCTGTCCACCTTGGACAAGAAAATGACAACCATGTGCAATGATGTTGGCACACTCAAAGATAGTGGAAGCAAAATGATGACTTCTGTGGATGGTCTTGTCATGGATGCAATGAAGAGACAAGAAGCTCCTCAGTTGGCCAGTCCACAGGCTATCCAGAGTAGCCATTTTGATATCCAACTGTGAGATGTTGTTAGCAACAGCAGAAACCCAAAGATCTCAGTAAATATAAAAAGTAAATACTGTTTGAATCATTATTAATCAATATAAACTAGAAACTCATTCGTGGCCGCCTCAGAAACATGAATCTCAACACTGATGATCCCCAAAAAATAAGTGAGAATGAGGCAAAGATGACGTGGGATGTCAGTGTTGGGTTGTCTGATGAGGCCAACAAGAATGTGGCAGATGACTTGTTGGTGTATCTGCGTGGCCAGAGTGAGTCTGCCTTTGTTCCAACAAAGGAACTGTGTGGTATGATAGTGAATAACTATTACAACTGCATGGCCAACAGTAAGCTCTCACTGGAGGGCAAAGAAGCCAAAAAAAAGGCAAACAGAAGAGGCAATCGCAAGACAGACGTAGGTGGCTCTATAAAAAATAGGATAAACATAAATATATTTATCATTATATTTTTTAGCTCTTCAAGAGACGGAAGAGAACATTTGCCAAACACAAGGCCACCTCCATCGAAAAGTTTGGGAGAGACTACAGTGGTGTCTTTTATAGAGATGTCATGTCTGATGACGAAAGCGATACAGACACAACTGTAACAGTGCTTCACCCAAGCTGGCGAAGTGATGAGATAGCTATAATATATATCTCCACTTTTATTATATGTTTAACAAAAACAATATTGGGATAGTTGAATGAGTTCTTTGACTTTCTCAATACTCTTGCAATAAGTGATTTGGGAAAGAGAGCAGGCCAGCTGAAGGCTTGCCATCACTTAGTTGTATCAAAAGCAATTCCTCGTGGCTTAGTAGCTAAAATGCCCGCGTGGACAAAACGTGAATAAATAATTGCTTGCATCTCTCATTCCTATACTTTCATTAATATTGTTTTGAATACACAAGTATTGTATGTTTTATATAAGATAGTGAAAGATAATAATAATAATAAAAAAAAAGAAAAAGAATTCTAAGCATAAAGCTTTCTAGGCAAGGGAATGACAAGAACTTTGGCTGTGCCACAACCAGAAGCTTGATTGCCGATTGCAATTAGCAAAAGGATGCGATGGACAGGCAGAATGTTATCGTAGTTGTACTTTTGGAAAGTTGGCTTACACTGGGAAAACCATTTGATATACACTGGTATATAGGTAGGTATATTCCTGGACAAAGGTAAGGTATATACTGGAGTTTATGTGAACAAATGCCTAGTGCACAAGGTACCTTTGGTGCCTGAGCATTTTTGCGCTAAACACTGGTGTTTAGTCCACTAGGGGTGATGCTAGTAAGGGGAGTTAGTATTCTTAATATGTCAACTTGAAGTGAATACCAGAATTACCTATGCAAATCTCAGTTTTAATTTTATTATATTCAATAAGTCTATTAAAAATAGAATGGCGAGGTTCCTTTGCCTACACCCTTGAGAAGTCACATAACTGTAGTATAAGGTACTTTGCCTACAGTAGATAGCCCATTATTTATTGATTTTGGTATCCTCTTTATTACTCTCGACCAGTGATATACTCTCAATTATTTTATATCCCGTACTTATTAGGTTGTTTATGGTTTATATTTGTGTTTATTGGAAAGAATAGAATGGTTCTATACACGAGTTCTAATACTATTACGGTCTATCCTTGCCGCTTCTACCAGCCTACTTGATACTACTTGGATCGGGTGCTTCTCTACTGAACAATACCTGAAAATAGGGTCTGGCGGCAATTTAGGTGGTTGCGGTAGTGTTCTGATATAATAAAAGTTATATTAGCGATATATATTCAAGAGTGCGGGTGCTATTCAAGATGCGAGGGATATTATACTTACATTGCAAAGATTGGATAAGAATGGACAAAGAGGGGCTGAATTGTGTGACATGGCATCTTGTATGATTGGATTGACTAGAGATGGGATAAAATAAATTAATATGGGTGAATTGAGTGATAGAAAAATTTATTTACATACCAAAAACAGAGTTGGTGATTATAGTAGAGGGATGGTATATGGCGGCCAATAATAGTGTCTTGTTAAGAGTATAAAAAATTATTAGTAAATAGCCAGAATAATATTATGGAAAAGAATAAAGGCCAAGAAACGGCATTACCATTATGATAACCAGTCGTAGATGATGAGAGAGGCAGATGGGGTGGACAGTGATGGTGATAGCCTAAATTAGAATAAGCAACGTTAGAAAAGAAAATTATTTTTTTTTGACACAAAAAAGTTTTTTTTTACCTGGGCACTGATGATGGTGCTATATACAGGGTCGGGTAACAAATTCTGCACTTTGAATCTCAGATTTTCATCTCTTTAGACACCTTTACACTTTGCTTTTCTTAATCTCTTAAATTCCATTAATAACTTTATCATCATGCCTAAAGTACAAAACACTCAACCCCACAGGACCTTGCAAAAGCTTTCAGATTTGAGAAAAGGAATCTTAATTGGGCTTAACATGGCCGGAATGAAAGTTGCTGACATTGCGAGACACGAAAACGTCCCACCTACTACAATCTCTCGTATTATTAAAAAATACAACGAAACTGGGTCTGTTGCTGACAAGAGCCGTTCAGGAAGACCAAAGCGACTTACTCCCAGAGAAGAAAGACATCTCATGTTCAACTTGAAGAGAGATCGTCATCAGACTTTGGGTGACATGGCTTGCACCATAAAGGAAGAGACGGGAAAATCTGTTTGTGCAAAGACTATTAGCACGACTTTACACAGAATGAATATTCATTCATGTGTAGCTCTCGCGAAGCCTCTCCTGACTAAGGAGCACATTGCAAAGCGCCGCGCTTTTACAATGCTGTAAAAAACTGGGATCAGCAATGGGAAAAGGTGATCTGGAGTGATGAGTCTAAGTTCTCTCTCTTCAAGAAGAATGGCCGTACCCATGTTTGGCGTGAGCCTAATGAGAAGTACCACCCTGACTGCCTTACTCCAAAAGTGCAAGGAAATGGAGGTTCAATCATGATCTGGGGGTGTATCTGGGCAGGAGGGGTTGGACCACTTGTTGTCTTGGATGGCAATATGAATGCCAAAAAGTATGTGAAGGTTTTGCAAGACTCTTTTTGCCTTTCTATGAGAGTCTTCCCCATGTTGAGGGTGGTGGCTACATTTACCAAGAAGACAATGCCACCTCCCATAAAGCAGCCATGTCGGAAAGGTGTAAAGAAGATCTTGGGCTGAAGGTCTTGGAGTGGCCACCAAACAGTCCTGACCTCAGCCCAATCGAAAACATCTGGAGTCTTTTGGATGACCTTTTGAGGATGAGGCCTCACAAGCCTACCACTCTGGACGAGTTGAAGGAGGCTTTACAAGAAAGCTGGAGAATGGTGACAGTAGATGTTTGTGAACGATACTGTCTCCACATGGATATCAGATTAGCTGCTTTGAAAGCAAATAAATTTATGCATATTCCATATTAAACATAACCCATTTTTTTACTATTGTAAACTTCATACATTGAAGATTAGTCTCTATGAATCTCATGGCTATATGTAGTCTTTACATTCTTTACTACACGATTAAAGATACAAGACTTTTATCTTCTTTTTTATCGGACATTAAAACCACCACAGTTTTTTACTGGACCCTGTAATAGGCCATGCGGGTGGAATAGGGCTATAAGATAAAAAGAGCAAACGGAAATAATATTATAGAAAAGTATAAAGAACAAGAAACGGCATTACCATCATGATAGCAGCCGTAGATTATGGAAGAGGCAGATGGGGTGAATGGCAGGGGTGGTCTATTGCAGAGTAAACAAAGTCAGATAAGGAAAATTTTGATTTGAAAAGACTTTTTTACCATGGTCCCGATGACAGTATAATATAATGAGATGTGTGAGTCAAAGAGGTCTATAAGATTGATAGAAAGAGAGAGAGTCAGAATAAATTATAAGATTACAGAGAGTTTAACTGATGATTGTTAACCTGGATGGGCAATGTGGAAAGGATGCATCGGAATCAGCCTGTGTTTATGGGAGTGTAAAGAGAAAAGTAAATTGGCGCGGATATAGGGAAAAAGAGAGATTAATTACAAGGGCCCACATCAAATTTGAAATAGAGACAGAATAGGTGTAATGGATGGAATCCAAAATATATCCTGAGCGATTAATATGCTTTGCTAGGTTTCAGTCTGCTGTTTATTATTTTCTTGGGCTTACAATAAAGGCGCAGAATCAATGTGAAAAAAAAAGCTGTGTAATCAACACTATCAAGAATCGTTTGGTTCAAAGAATAAGGTTTTCGGGATAGATGGATAATGTTTATTGTTAAAGAGCCTGTATAATTTAAACAGAATAAAATATATAGACAAATAGATTTAAAGCTAAATGAATAGTAATATTAATTGTGTTATAGAATAAACCCAAAGTATATATATATAAAAACCGATTTTACAAAGTCTTTTTCTTTATCCAAAGAGACCAACTCACTAGTTAATTAATAAAGGACAATTTTGATTGCCGATATCAACTCTGATAGTCTACAAGAAGTCTTTTTGGATACAGCCATGTATATGGCTATTAATATATAATATGCTTTTCATATAATTGAGTTGTTCTTTCTCACTCTTTTGTGTTCTCATCATCTTATTATCTTTTTAGTTACAAGTAAAGAATATCATTTATATTAAATCCAGACACAGTATAATATAATTGACACTGACTATTTTAATATTCTTTAGACAATGGCAAACAGACGCGCACTCGCTCCTCAGCCCAATGCAGAGAATCCTCGGATGATGGAGGAGATAATTGCTATGAAGCAAACTGTCTTGACAATAAGCAACGACGTAGGCTTTCTCAAACAAGCATATACCACCATGAACGGCCAAAGTGGTACCAATGTTGGAGGCAACACCAACACTGGTCAGCCTTCAAATGCTGGGCCAGTGGTTCCTGTTGCTGTGGCCCCAGTTGTCAGCACTACTGGCAATGTTCTTCCTGAGCCAAAACCAAAGGACCTCACGGAAGTGATTGTAAGTAACAGAGTAATAATAATTCACTAATTTAATGCTATAAAATAGAGACTTATTCATGGCTACATGTGGACGCCAAGGTTCAGGTCGAATGACCAGGCCGAAATTGAGGCCAACAACAGGAAGCCCAGGTGGAACACCAAGGTCTTCTTCAACGACAGTCCAAATAAAGAGTTGGTGGACAACCTAATGGCCTTCCTGGTGCAAAGGTCTCGGGACCCCAGGTTGCGAAACAGTGACATCCGTGAAAAGGTTCACAACCACTTCCGCAGTCGGTGTCACCTGGAGTCCCAGACTTCTAGCAAGAGGGATGCCGCAAAGGCAAAGACACGGCACTCTTCTCGTGAGGGTGATGTAAGTTGTGTTTTATATTCTAATCAGAGCTTAGTTTTAAGAGTAATATTAATACCAATTGATCTATAGCACCTCAAACGCCGTGGCCTTACCTATGCCAAGAACAAGGCTGCCATTGATGCTGCAATGGGTAGGGATTGCTCCAATCTCATTCAGAAAGGAGCAATGTCTGATGGCGAGTCTGGTGATGAGACACCTGGGACTCCAGGTGTGCGCATCGTTCACATCAAGCGCCCAAGTTGGCGAAGCAACGAGGTAAATTGTTTTCCAGCCAAGTTTATTGTTTTTGAAATATAATAAATAGAAACTAATTGTCCTTTTAGTTCAACCATTTCCTCGAAATGGTTGACTTATATGCCCGTGTCGACTTGGGCAACAATTCTCGACAGCTGATGGAAAGACGCTTCCACAGTGTCGTGACCAAACCAGTCCCTGACAGCATGCTCCCCCCACCACCACAGTGGACCGTCAGAGATGACGAATAAAAAATTAAACAATTAAAAAATTAAAAAAAAAATCTCTTCTTAAGCTGATTGTTACAGTTTGTCTTAATAACATACTTAGAAGGTAAAATTGTTTGCCTTGGAGGAAAGATGTTTTTATTTATTTATTTAAGCATATTGCTTTTTTGGCAGAGGAATGACTAGTGTTGTCGTCTCATTGTTCTTTGTATATTTGGCAGTGGCCACCTCAAGCAAGATGCGATGAACAGGCAGGATGCACTGATAGTCATCATCTGAAAATTCAGGCAGGCAAATGTCCACACCATCATCTTCTCGTGATCTATCTGAAGACAGAGGAAGCCATCGGACAAATGCAAAAACATGCTCGGTGTGCTGGATTCCATGACTTGAGCAGATTGTCTGGTTGGTTGGTGGCATGAAGGAATGAGTAAACATATACTGGATTTGGCCAGTATACGCATTTGCATGGTCGCCGTATCTGCCAAGGAACAGTGCCTGGACAAAAGACCCACGACTGACAGAACTATTCTTGCCAACGTATGTTTGGCCTAGAATATCAATTGATTTCAGTTTGCCAATCTGATTATCAACGAAAAACGGCGAGAGGGAGGCGTGACGATAGTCCACTAGGTCTGGAATGTCATACTGCTTCTTGTAATACTCCAACAAAAAAGGATAGTGGACATCACTTATTGAGGAAGGCTTACTGGTCAAGAGAGGAAATGCAGACGGAGGGAGCGGTTCATTGCCTTTGACAAGAATTGTTGCATCGTTGGAGAGTCGAAGAAAGTCTTGCAAGTCAAATGTGCAGTAGGTTGTAGAGGGAGAGGAGAGGATGGTGGGTGTGGTGGATGTGAGTTTCTGGAGAACAGGAGAAAAGAGGACTTGGCTTGAATTGGGAAAAACGGCATTGACATAGTCACTCTTGTATGCATCTTCCAGGAAGTTTCGCATATAGGTCATCTCAAACCCATCTCTTCTGTTCGTGTTAATATTCTTTAACAAGCCATTGAATCTCTCAAACCCAAAGAGCCAATAACCGTACACGGGTCCAAAATCACGAACGGTGTCGCGAAGATGGAGGTGCAGGTGCATATTGCAGGTGAGGATTGTAGCAGGGTAAAGCGTTTCGCACGATTGACAGAATTGCTGGAGATGGAGGTGAGCTGACTCGACATCATCATACGTTATTGTTGGCTTGACCAGAATACGACATGCGTCCACGAAATCGATCCAGTTGGCAAAGTTTGCTGGTGGAAGAACGTACTTCAGCAAAACCGGAGAGTACACCAATACCCACGACTTCCATTCGTCAGCTTTCATCCTGGGGAACCCCTTGCCAATCTTCGTCTTCAGCATGCTGTAGCCAACAGGCAGTACCATGGTCTCGGCTATCTTCTGCATCTCGCGAAGATCCCTGTCTACGATCAGACCACTGGCAGTCCACTTTTCCACCATTCTTTTGCCGTGCCCAGAAAGAGATTGTGCATGGGATCGATGATCGTTCCACGTACTAGATCAAAGTATCCAAGACGATGCAGCTGCGACCATCGAACACCATTTTCGACCTCCAGCTGATGTCTTTCTGAGGATGTACTTGCACTTTTCCACACCTCAGCATGCACCCGGTTTTCAGCACCACTCGCAAGCCTCCACTCAGCAAACTCGAAACCGCGGAAATCTACACTGGTCGTGCCTTCCAGACGAGAGAACTGATGATTGCATTTGTAGCATGCGCATGTGCTGTTGTGGGCAGTGAATCCACTGGTCTTTCTTGCTGCTGGGATGTCACACGCCACCATCATTAGTGCAGCACGGACACTGGCACCAGTTGGCCTCTCAAATGTTGGAATATTCATTCCAACATAGGGCTCGTTCAACTCATCTACCAACGGCTCCAGGTAGTGGTTGATCTCCTCTGACTTTGGCTCTTTTGGTCCAGGCATAAGACCAACGAGGATGGTGTTTTCTGGCTTGAATCGCTCCTCCCGAGGTAGATTATTGATGACCAAATAAATGGCACCACAAGAGTACACCACACCATCGAAAGGTTGGAACCAGTCGATGTTGAGAGCCAACATGAGGGAGCGCGGATCCGCTGTAAACTGGGCGCCGTTGATGTCCTTGACGTCCTTCCACATGGCGCCGTCGTAGACATCGCACATTGTCTGTGGAATCTTGAGATCTGAGTTCCAGTGTCTGATTCTGGCCTCAAAGCCAGGGCGAAGAAAGAGTGTCTTCATAGCATGCTTGACGGATTGATAGACAAACACCCTTTTTGGGGCCAAGGCACCAACAGACGACTCCTTCACCAACTTACACCCGCAGACAGAGTTGGATCCAAGCTTCTGGAACACACAGGTGGGAGGAACTGTCATGCATTCATCGTAGATTTGATGGCAATCTTGGCATGCTACAAATCTGTGGATTCCCTTGGATATCTCGGAAAATCCAGTCATTCTTTGGAGCCCAAGAAGACTTGTTGGAAGCTGGAAATCCTGCTCGTAAATCTTCAAGAGCTCATTGATGAACTCGATCAAGACAATGGAACCCTTGTTGACCACGTAGCGGGATGTAAAAAGGACCGTGAAGATGGCGATAAACTTGTGAACTGGGTTCTCAGGCATACCAGGGGCTTCAAAAGGGGCTATTGTAAAAAAAAGAGAAAATATTAATACTCAATTTTTCAGGCTTTTTCTTTTATTCAATGATTATGTACAAACCTTCGGCATCCAACTCCTCAAGCTCAAGCTCAACAACATCTTCATCATCACTGGCGCCATCATCATTCTCAACCGAGATCTCATTGTCATCATCGCGATTCTCAATGGAGACATCGTTGGCAGGCATGGACTCAATTTCCAAAACAGGAACATTTGTTTGGCCGCCCTCTTCTACGGGACCAGGTTGGTAAGTCATGACAGCTACAAATATAGAATATAATAGTGTGTTAGACACCATTGACATTTAAATAAATATATTTCTTACACTCAGAATCAACTTCCATCATTTCTCTTTGAGAGTCTTTATTTATAATATAATATTAATATACAAGTATACTCTGTTGTTTTAAATAAAATACCCCTTGAAGATGTGAATACTGCATCTACTCTGGCTCTTTTGTTATGATGTTGGACAGTTCTTCTTGTCACATAGGTGAATCCTTCTTCATTATCACCGCATACAGTGCAATAGCACTTGGTGTTGTAAATACTGTTGGAAGAAGACATGATGTTTGTGTTTGTAATATTATTATTAAAAGGAAACGAGTGTTACATGTATTTTATTTGCTATACTTTTATAATAATAAAAAGTAATATTCTAATGCTCATTGTATCCAAACCAATAGGATGTAGTAAAATTATATTTTCGAAATAAAAAAAAAGGAAAACTGTGGAGTTGAAAAATAGACTAGCTTTCACACCAGTTCAGGGCTACTATACCACCAGTGTATTCAGGGCCGTTTTTCCAGTGTTATACAGCTCGATACCCTGGTTGATTCTTGGTTGATGGTAAGGGATTTCATACCACTCAACAAAAGCAAAAACATGCTGGGGATTAAGGCGCGCAAGAAAGTTGTCAGGAGTAGGCATTGGCAAGAAATTGTGGACAAAAAGATATTTAATATGACCAGTGTATATCTCCTCAGAATCACCATTTTTCTCGATATACATTGCCTGGATGTACGAACCTCTTCCGTTTCCCTCCTCACTGCCTTTATAGACTTGTCCAAGAAGATTTATCAAGGTAAACTTCTGGATTCTGTCATTGACAAAGTTTGTATTTCTAATGATATTCTTTGCACTGCAAAGATTGTCATCAGCATACTCCATCTTGCAGTACTTCAGAAGACAGTTGTACTCAAGTTTTCTCATTGTTGTTGGCGTTTTCAAGACCAATGGGAGGGTGGATGGTGGGAGGGGCTCATTGCCAAACGTTTGCTTTGTTGGATTCATTGCTGATTCCAAAAAAGCAGGGAGAGAGAAGATTGACAGCCTTTTTTGCTGAGGGACAAACACAGTGGTGGGAGAAAGTCTGTTGAACAGAGCAAGGTGACTTGGGCTGGTGATGGTGGCAAGATGAGCTTGGTAAAAGTTGCCTTTTGAACCACTTTGGACAAACTTATTCATGTATGTCTTCTCAAAACCAGCTTTACAGTTGGTGTTAAAGCCTTTGACAAGCCCATTATAACGTTCAAAGCTAAACAGCCAATATCCATAAATGGGCCCGAAATCTTGGATTGTCTCTTTCAAATAGAGGTGAAGGTGCATGTTTGGAGACAGGACATCATGCTTGTACAATTCTTCACACCCACTGCAGAATCTCTCGAGACTACCATGAGCAAGCTCAATCTCTTCTTCAGTTATTGTTGGTTTTGTCAATAACCAGCAGGCATCAACAAACTCAATCCAGTTTGCAAACAAATCATCTTGCAGCCGTCCCTTCAACACAACAGGCGAGTAAATCAAACACCATGATTTCCATTCATCTGCCTTCATGAATGGAAATCCCTTTGCAATTTTGGTGGCTAGAGTGGCATATTCCGAAGGCAATGTGATAGTGTTTGCCTCAACCTGCATCTCACAAAGGTCGTTGTCATCAAGATGACCACACAGGATCCACTTTTCCATCATGCGTTTGGCTGTTCCAAGGAGAAGGTTGTGCATCAGGTCCACAATGGTTGCCCTGACTGGCTCAAAGTATGCGAGTTGGTGAAGCTCAGACCACCGCACTCCATTCTCAACTTCCAGCTGCTTTCTCTCTGTCAAGCTTGCCGCGTTTTTCCACATGATGGCATGCTGGTGGTTCTCCTCTTTTGTGTGGCCAATCCACTCTGAAGAATTAAATCCAGAATAGTCAACAATTGAGGTCCCTTCAAAACGAAAAAAGTGACGGTTGCACTTATGGCATGCATTTCTGCTGTTGTGAGAAGTGAATCCGCATGTCTTTCTTGCAGCAGGTATGTCGCATGCAACCATCAGGAGAGCAGCACGAACCAAAGCACCAGAACGACTATATGTATCAATACTGATACCAGTGTACAGCTCCTTGAGCTCATCAACAAGGGGGCACAGGTAATTGTTGATTTTAGCAGTGCTTGCTTCTTTGGGACCTGGCATGAGCCCAATGAGAATCACATTCTCCATCTTATTACGTTTATCTCTTGGCAAATTGTTGATGGTAAGATATATCGCACCACAAGAATAAGTTACCCCATCAAAAGGTTGGAACCAATTGATGTTAAGTGTCAAGAGCAATGATCTCTCTTTGGCAACAAACTGCACGCCGTTCTCATCCACAAACTCCTTCCACATCTTTCCATCGTAAACATCAAACATGGTGCCAGGAACCTTTGGGCCACGATTCCACATGTTGATGGCTGTTTCAAATGAAGGACGCTTGAAAAGCTTTGCCAAGGCAGTTTTCAACGAGTTGTATACAAAAGTGCGTTTTGCAGTCAATCCATTACTAACTCCAGACTTGAACAGACTGTTTTCGCATTTGGTGTGGCAGCCAAGTTTCTCTGCAGTGCAACAAGTAGGTACATGACTATTGCCTTTATACAGAGTGTGACAATCACTGCATGCAACAAATGTTGACACACCACTTGTCATCGCACTATACCCAGTCATCTTCTTTAAACCAGGGATACTCGTTGGGAGTCTGCAGCTTTCCCCATAATGCTCAAGGATTGCATTAATGAAGGAAATCAATATCACGGCACCCTCATCAACAACAAAGGAAGAAATGAACATGACAATGAAGATGGCTATCAATTGATGCCATGGATCTTCAGGAAGATTGGCTGAATTCTCTGTGAGTATTAATGATAATTAAATATTAATATCTTTATTTATTCAAAGGCACTATCAAGACTTTTGCTTATTGCTGACATTCACTCTGCTTGGCCTCTTCTTCCTCGGCATCTTCATCAGAGGATTCATGCTCAGATGAGTATTCTTCACACCCACTGATTTTTTACACGTTTTAGGCAATTATTTCGCTAAAAAAAATTATTATTGGCTGTGAGTTTGTAATCACTGTTTTTTTGTACTTTTGGTCTATTTTTTGATATATTTTTTAATCTCCTATACTTTTCTGGGGGTTTATCTTAAAATAAATAATAGCTAACCAATTATATTTTATCACTGATATTGAAGCATTTTTATTGGATAATAAAAAGATGGGCATTCAGAATTACACTGGGAAAACGGTCCTGAAGTACAATGATAAGAAGTAACCTTTTAACCTATGCAAAACTGGAGTGATTTTGTATCTCAGAAAGTTTTTCATATTCAGGTTAAAGATAAAGCTTTACTCTATCTTATTGGCTTAGACACAATAGACATATGAATATCAATTTGTAAGATTATAAAGTTGTTGAGAATAAAGTAAATGTAACACTTGTTTCCTTATTATCTTAATATTCAAAAGCATACAATATGTCTTCTATTACTCAACTTCGCAATGAGGCCTGTTATTGCACTAAATGCAATGGTAACGCCCAAGGTTACAGTCTGGTAACAAAGAGAACCTCTCAGCGTCATAATAAGAGAGCAAGAATTGACGAACTTGAAAGAATTGTGATGGGTATGATGATTTTGGTATTGTTTTTTGGCCCTTGTATAATAACACGGTTTTTTATTAAACACAGAAAGACAAAGAGAAATGGTGGAGATTGATATTGAACGTAAGGAATATTTATTTGAAGAGCAGCAGATAGTAACAAGCTATTGTATTCTATATGTAGCTATCACAACCCATCAATCCGGTTCTATGGAAAGACAGAATGATTTTTCCCACTCACCCGTCGTGGAATCTGAGCTGATGCTGGATGGCGATGATTCAGCTGCCAATGAGGTGAATGGCAATGACAGCAACAATGAAGAGGAGAGCAATGCCGAAGACAGTGATGGTGACGACGTCGAGGAGATTGAAGTCGAGGATCTTAGCAGTGAAGGCGAGTGTTGAATAAAGAAAAAAGAACCTGAAAAAATTGAGTGTTAATAATTATCATTTTAAAATAGACCCCTTTTCCTCCCCGAGATGCCAGAGAATCCAGTGCACAGGTCCATTGCCATATTCGTGGTCCTGTTTGCATCCCGCTACGTGGTCAACAAGGGTGCTGTTGTCTTGATCGAGTTCATCAACGAGCTCTTGAAGATCTACGAGCAGGATTTCCAATTGCCCTCTAGCCTTCCTGGTCTCCAAAAGATGACGGGTTTCTCAGCCTTGACCAAAGGAATAAAGAAATCTGTTGTGTTCCAGGATTGCCACAAGGTGTACGAGGAAGCTGGGTCTGTTCCTGAGTTCTGTAACTCATCCAAGGTTGGTTCCCGCTCTTCCTGTGGGTGCAAGTTGATGAAGGCGTCCTCTTCTGGTACTTTGGTTCCAAGACGCCAATTCCACTATCAGTCCATCAAGCAGGCGTTGAGTGTCCTTTTCCTCCGCCTGGATTTTGAGGCCAATATCCGCCATTGGAACAAAGAGCTTAAGGTCATGGACACCATGTGCGATGTGTACGATGGTGCCATGTGGAAGGACCTGAAGGATAAGGATGGTGTCTCCTTTGTCGCTGACCCACGTTCATTGATGCTGACATTGAACATCGATTGGTTTCAGCCATTCGATGGGGTGACTTATTCCTGTGGAGCAATCTACTTGGCAATAAACAATCTTCCTAGGGCTGAGCGGTTCAAGCCCGAGAATATCATCCTTGTTGGCCTGATGCCTGGGCCGAAGGAGCCAAAATCAGACGAGATAAACAGCTACCTGGAGCCGCTGGTCAATGACCTGAACCAGCTGTACGTTGGTGTTTCCATCCCAACATTTGAGTGCCCTTCTTCTGTGGTTGTCCGTGCTGCCTTGATGATGGTCGCCTGCGACATCCCTGCTGCCAGGAAGACTAGTGGCTTCACAGCCCATAACAGCACTCGGGCATGCTATAAGTGCAGTCGCAGTTTCTCCCGTCTGGAAGGCATGAGCCATGTGGACTTTTGTGGGTTCGAGTTTGTCAAGTGGAGGCTTGCCAATGGTGAAGAAAACCGGGTGCATGCTGAGGAGTGGAAGAGTGCAAGTACGCCCTCAGAAAGGCACCAGCTGGAGGTCGAAAATGGTGTTCGATGGTCGCAGCTGCACCGCCTTGGATACTTTGATCTAGTACGTGGAACGATCATTGATCCCATGCACAACCTATTCCTGGGTATGGCCAAGAGGATGGTCGAGACATGGACCGCCAGTGGTCTGATCACAGACCGGGATCTTTGTCAGATGCAAAAGGTGGCAGAGACAATGGTGTTGCCTGTGGGATATACCATGTTGAAGACGAAGATCGGAAAGGGGTTTCCCCAAATGAAAGCCGACGAGTGGAAGTCCTGGGTGTTGATTTACTCTCCTGTTCTGCTGCGGCCTGTTCTTTCTGGAACAAAGTTCAAGAATTGGATCAGCTTTGTTGATGCCTGCCGTCTCCTCACCAAGCCTACCATCACTTTTGACAAACTTGATGAGGCCCATAGTCACCTGGAGAAGTTCGGTCGGGAGTGTGAACAACAATACCCTAGTACCATCCTCACCTGCAACATGCACCTACACCTCCATCTTCGCGACACTGTTCGTGATTTTGGACCAGTGTATGGTTATTGGCTCTTTGGGTTCGAGCGATATAATGGGTTGTTGAAGAATGTTGATACAAACAGGAGAGATGGGTTTGAATCAACATACATAAAAAGTTTTACTGAAAATATGTATAAGGGTGATCTTGTGCAAAGACTTACATGTCAGAGCCAAGTCCCCTTCAAAGTACTATTGAAAAACTCACCTCCTTGTCCAATACTTTTATAGTAGCCCCAGCCCCAGCACCAGCACCTCAACGCCGTTTCCGTCTTGACGCATTCCTGCAAGCCTCGTTCGATGTCAGTCTTACGATTAAGGGTAACGAAGCTCTCCCTCCGTCAGCATTACCTTTACCAACAGCAACAGCAACAACACAGATGGGTGATATCAACTATCCCCATCTCCTAGAATATTACAAGAGAGCATATGACAATGAGCACCTTGTTGACTACCTCCATGCATCTTCATCACCATTCTTTGTCAATGACCAAATCACAAAGATCAAGGCCATTGATCTTCTTGGTCAGACATACAAGGGCAAAGGTGGATCTGGCAGTTGCGGGTCATATATCCAAGCTCTTTTTCTGGATTTCGAGGGCAGAAAGACAAACGCGTACACAGGAGAAATCCAATACCTGTTCGCCCACAACTTCGTTCCTCCTCCCAGCCCCTCCAACAGCCGCCCTCATTTCCACCACAAGCAACATGTGTTTGCATTCGTCCACTGGCTTGTTCCAGATCCTGACAATCTCAGACCAGTTGAGCAAGTTGACGTCTGCCTCCCTGGTTTTGCGCCAAACACGTTCGACAGCATCTTGCCAGTGCACAGGATTCTCTTGGAAGTGGCTACGGCCAAATTAAAAATTGAAAACAACGCAAGGATGCTGGTCATTCCACTGCCAAAAAATATATGCATAAATACAAATAAAACTTTTCTCTCTCTCTCTCTCTCTTTTAAAGAAACAAAAAACAAAACAAAGCCAAGTAAAATATACATATAGTCCAAATAGCGCATATGTGAAACAGGGTGAAAATTAAGAGAAAAAGAAAACGTTTTATTGTCTCAGTGACCATTGAGGAAGGGAGGAAGAAAGCCCCTCAGGGACTGCTAAATCCGCAACGCGGCCAAATACTCTTGGGAGCATTTGGCGCACGTTGACACCCAAGCCAAGGAGCGAGTACGAGTCCAACAACTCAATCAACTGATTGAACTAATATACATTCATTAGAATATTATTTTATGATTCAAAAGCAATAAAAAAATTTATTTAAATAATATGTTACCTCATCGCTCCTCCAGCCTGGGCGTACTGTGCGGATCATCCGCCAGCCAGGAACTCCAGGAAACTCATCCTCAGACTCACCCTCAGACATTGCTGCCTTTTGGATGAGTGCTGAGCAATCATTGCCTATCGCATTGTCAATGGCATCCTTGTTGGAGAGGTATGCCATTCGACGGCGATGGAAATGCTAATCAAACATATGTTTAATATTGTTTTTCAATCTCAAGTCTTTTAGATGCTATACTATTACATACATCAGCTTCCCGGCCGGCTTTTCTGGCACGAGCATTTGTGGCTACCCGTGCCTCAGGAGACGCCCTCTCCTGGCGACGCCTTCCGCAAAAGTTCCGGTAGACACTGTCCCGAAGATCCCTTTGGCGCAAGCCAGTGTTGATGAACGTTGGGCCCAGGTAGGCAAGGAGTTCAAGAACCAACTCCTTGTTGGGAGATTCATTGAAATGAACCTCCGTTCTCCACCTGGGCCTGTTGTTGTTGGCTTGCACCATAGCCAGGTTGTTTGACCTGAAATTGGGCCTCCACAGATAGTCTCGTATATGTCGCTATTAAATTTTTATAAGCCAATGAATTGGTAAGCTATTGAGAATATTAATACTTACAAACGCTTCTGTGGCGGCACCAGGGTTATACTCCACCACAGCCGGGATGATGGGAGCTGGGCCAGTGGCAGGGATGGCAACAGGACCAGGAGCAGGGCCAACAATGGTGAATAGCTCCTCACCAAAGGCAGAAGCAAGCTTGGCGGCAGGAACTGCACTGTTGTTGGCAGCCACCAACTCAGCCAAACTGTCAATAGCCTCGACAGTACTGGCGTTGCCTTCGATGCTGGTGCCAATGCGAGAATCTACCCTGACAAGGATGTTTTGAATATCCCGCAAGGTCTCCAACAATTGGAGTTGCTCATCGGTTGAGCGAGAAGTGGGAGTGGATCTTGGTGCCATGGTCTATAGAATATCATATGTTTTCAAAATTAGCTTTATATTCTCTTTATAAATTATAGACTCTACTCTTTACATACAAAATACTTGGTTTGCGAGTGCAGGAGGGTCGATTCAATTGTAAATAGATGGTCTTTATATACACAGATGAGTTTAATAAACAGATTCCTAATTACCCTTTGTATACACTGTATAAATTAATAAAAAAATAATTTTGGATCTCTGCTTGAAATTAAATATCATTTCTTTCTTTCTTTTTGTTCTATCTTCTTATCTCTGTTGTTTTATCTCTACGTGGGTTTCTGATAAGACATTCTTTATACTAACAAATTAATGGCTTCTTTATAAATGTATACTCATCCCAATACATTCTCTCTACATTGCCCATCTAGACTAATCATGGTCAGTTACATGTGCTGGTGCCATCTTGCAAGTTATTCTGATTGTTTCTTTCTATCCTGTAGACCTCTTCTACTTGTACAGCCTATTATATGGTGCCATCATCAGTGCCAGGGTAAATAAAATCTTTTCGTGTCAAATTTCTTTTTTTCTCAACGTTTGTTATTCTACAATAGGCCGCCGCCATCACTGTCTACCCCATCTGCCTCCTTCATCATCTATGACTGGTTATCATAATGGTAATGCCGTTTCTTGGTCTTTGTGCTTTTCCCTAATATTATTCTGGCTATTTACTAATACTTTTCTATATTCTTAAAAAGTTATTGTTGGCCGCCATATACCATCCCTCTACTATAATCGCCAACTCTGTTTTTGGTATGTAAATCGATTTTTCTATCACTCAATTCACCCATATTAATTTATTTTATCCCATCTCTAGTCAATCTAATCATACAAGATGCCATGCCGCACAACTCAGCCCCTCTTTGCCCATTCTTATCCAATCCTTGCAATGTAAGTATAATATCCCTTGCATCTTGAATAGCACCCGCACTTTTGAATATATGTCACTAATATAACTTTTATTATATCAGAATACTACTGCAACCACCCAAATTGCTGCCGGACCCTATTTTCAGGTATTGTTCAGTAGAGAAGTATCCGATCCAAGTAATATCAAATAGGCTGGTAGAAGCGGCAAGGATAGACAGTAATAGTATTAGAGCTTGTATATAGAACAATTCTATTCTTTCCAATAAACACAAATATAAACCATAAACCTTTTAAGTACGGGGTATAAAATGATGGAAAGAGTAATTATTGCTTGATTATACAATAATGAGTTTCAAAGAGTGGTCAATACTGGCAGTTTGAATGGGTAAACAATAATAAACCCTCACTATTAGCGTATGAAAAACAACAATAAGATCGCCCTTTCAAGATGTAAACACAATACCTGTACACCAAAAACATAATGTCGGATGTAACAATTGAGTATATCAAGTCAGTTAAGCATGTCAAAAATGCTAACAAACCTTTGTTCCGTTCGCTGTCACAACTTTTACCATGTTTATTTCGAGTCTTACAACCTGATAGAAACCTAGGTTCTCCTATCTGTCATATCTGTGTTTTACCATAGAAAATTCGCGACTTTTCACATATTTATTTACAGTTTTACACATGATCTACTTTTACCGTTTTCCCAGTGTTAATGACCAATAGGAACCGAATTTTGATACATTAATTACATGAATGTTTCCATGCCCATTAACAACAAAGCCAAAGTCCATAACGTCTTTGCATTTCAGAGTTGTATCCACAGGGATAATCTCACAAGGTCGGATATGCGGGTTTCCACAAGAATCAGTGCAAAAACCAGGAAGAGAAGAGCAAATATCATAGTCAGCTGTAACTAACGAGTACTTTTGCAAGCTAAAAGATCCATCTTGATTTCTCAAGACTTTACCAAGCAACAAGGTATTGCCATGCAAAAAGAGTCCAGTTAAGCCATCAACTACTTGGGACTTGTTGATATAGTAGCTGTCGGTTTGGTTCTTTCAAGCACCAAAGAAGTGCTTGTTGAAATCCACGTTTTCAGTCTGCAATCTTTGGATCAGAGAACCACTTTCGCCACAGACTAGGCATTCTTTCTTGACACCATTTTCTTTCCAGGTCTTGGTATACACAAATGATAGACCGTTGAACAGTTGCCGGCACATGAACTGCTTTCCAAAACGAGTGGCGACATCACGAGAAGTGTACTGTCGGTTTGTCTGGAAAAGATGTTCACGGATGAACTTGTTGAACTGTTCAGAACTCTCGGTCTCGTACTGAAGGGGGCATCCAAATCTTTGTATATCGTCGACCAAATGGTGGAGCATGTGTATCTTGGGGCGCAAAGAGAACATGGGGGGCTTTCCAGAACTTCCAATCAAGTGTTGATCTAACATAAAAAGAGATCTTGTGAAATTTGATAATGCAACTTGTAAAGAATGGATATACACATCAGAGCCACATTCAATACCACAAAGGTATATCAAAGAGGTCAACTGTCCCAAGTAGGTAAAGCATTGCATAAAGACATCAAAACGTTCAACTTGTTCAGAGAATACAGTACCAAGAACCGTAGGTAAAACCTGTATGAGCTGCTTATAATCTCGGCCAACGAATGAACCACTGTGGCAAAGATTATTCCTGAAAGTTCTTGAGTACGCAGAGCTGTTTCTGCTAGACATAATCACTCTACCAAGACAATCTCTTTCTGAAGGTTTAGGAACTTCCTTCAACAGATAGTCTACCAGATATTTAATGCAACCAAGTGGGACAGTATCGAGCACCTCTACTGGACAATCTTGGGCTGGGTCAAATGCACCTAAATGAAGAAACTTTTCACTACCATTGACAATAAAGCTATATGTATCAGACATAACCTTGTACTTTTGAATATCGGTTCCTTTCAATTGAACAGCATCACGGAAATGTGCCAAGTGCTTCTTGGGATACTCATGAGATATGTACGTATCAGATGAGTTTGGCATTGATCAGACAAGACCAGAAAGCGTAGAATGTTTTGGGCAGAAACATTTACAGCATGGATATCTGGAGTTGGTACCCTTGTGCATAGCCAACTGCGAGTGTCTAGGATTGTCTGCCATCAAAAAGAGAAGAGGGGCGACAAGAAGAACATATTCATTATGATCATATGAATATACTTCAATACCACGTTCCAACTGAGCAAGATCATCAACAATTGGGCCTAGCATATTGACAGCTCGCAGATTTTTATCCGATGTGCAGACAAACAAAGTATTCTCTTGACGACTTCTTTTTTCCAAAGACATGGCGCCAAGGTACATCAAGTAGCTGTCAAAAACATTGTATTGCTTTGACTTGTTTCCAGAAGTATTGTCAGACCAGAGGATGATAGGAGCAACCACAACCTTCATATATCATGCACCATTATGAGAAGAGCTGGGATAGGCACGTTTGAATCCATTAGAGGGACAAGCTCCAGACCAAAGACAAGCGATATGGGGATCAAGGCCATCGTGAACCAGAGACAACCTTCTGTTACTGTCATAGACTACTGTACAGCCATTTCCTCCGAATGACTGATCCTTTGGAATCGGGCAAACAAGTTCATTCAATGGTACCAAGTACCTCTCCGGAAGGATCACAAAGTTGATAGTCAATCCAGTCATTATGCCAAGTTTGATATTGTCAAGAGAGCTGCTTAGGAAATGAAACGATTCAACAAAAGCCATCTTTGAATTGTCTCCAGAAACAGTTTGGCCTTCTTTGGTGAGGAACTTGCTCAATAGCCAGCAGTAGCCATGTCTGTCTTTTGCAATATCACCAATCCAATAGTCCTGGCCATTAACTGTCATCATGGGTGTTTGAAGACTTTCATGATGTTTCCATTTATCACCCTGATTCAAGTTCATGATCTGGCCAGTTGTGAAATCAGGGAGGGTAGATATTTGGTCAATCATACCCGGTGTGGCAGCAATGTTCTTCAAGTACTCAGAGGGCTTGTTCATGAAGAATGCATGCTCTTCTCCATCCTTGTTCGTTCCTTTGCATTCGACAGGACTGAGAACTGGGACCTTTGACTTGATGCGACTTTGGAAATTGAGGATTCTGTCAGGGGCTGGTAAGACTAATGTCTCCGTAGATTCCTCTTGCAACTTCAAGGTGAGCTTCAGCAGATAATGGATCTTCTTCACCATGCATTCCGAGCAAAGATCTTCATCACCATAAAAGAATGCATGGAGCAATTCTTCAACGCTGGACTTGAATGGATTTGTCATATCCACAATGTGATCCACTTGTTCCGTTTGGCTCATTGCATAATTCAATTGACCAATATCCTCTTCAGTAGTGTCTGAAACGGCATCATGCGATTGATCCTCAAAGCTTCTCGACAAAGGCAGAATCGTATTGAGAAGGAATGCTTCATCAATTTGGGGCAGTACAGACTCTGTTTTATCATTGTCATCATCCGAGTTATAGACATCGGCGTCTGACATATCATCGTACTCATCATCATTCTGATCATTGTCTTGGCTATCTTCATCACCAGAATCATTTTCGTTGTCAATATTAGGATCGTAATGCTGAAAAGCAAATTCACCAAGGTCAATAGACATAGAACAAGAGGGGTCTACTGATTCATCAAGATCAGATCCAGTCATCGTGATGGGACTATTAAAGGTCATAATATTAATATATAATACTTGTGATTTTATCAAATAAACTTACTTCTCCTGCTTCCAAGAAAACAACTTCTTGAAATACTTGGAGTCCACCTTTTCTGGATGCTTCAACCTCACATGCTGGCAAAATGAGTTAAAAACACGGACTTTTCCATCCTTGCACCATGGACACGTTTGCGATTGTCTGATCTTGTTAACCCTGAGGTTAAGGACGCTTGAAGAACCAGTATTGTTTTTGTTGTTATTGTTATTGTTGTTTTTGTTGATGTTATTGTAATTGTTGTTCATAATTATAGTGTATGAAAGGACTTTAACAATTTGTTAGAAACAAAGGTGGGCTAATTTATAGAATTAAGGAACCTTTTGACGTAAGTTAATGCTAGTCACAATTGTCATTACGTAGGAATTTCCAAGCAATTCTTATTTTTGTCTTATGTTTTTCACGTTCTAAACAAAAGAAAAAAATAAGATGACTATTACATCAGCATTAATGCTAATCATCTACTTGTATGTCATTACCACGTAACCTTCATAGTAAGAAAAGCTTAGCTTCACACTTTCACACAAAAAACACCCTAGGTATGATAAAACATGCGTTACATTTACCTTTACTAACTTTTTTATCATTAGTCAATAGATATTGTTATATGTTTGGACTTACTGAGAAATAAAAGCCTTATACTTGGTATGTACGTATGTTATTATCTTATTTCCACATTATATGTATACATCATTTACTTATCATGGCTACATTTATAGGCCCTTCATCTTGTCTTTCCATTGTAAATAAAAGGTATTTATATTATTATCCGAAGGATATGCATGCTCAGCATAACTAACTCATCTACTGTACTGTAGGTAAGTCTTTTAGACATCATTATGGCATTACTATGAAGCATTTAGTAGTGTAGCTATTGCAGCCTGTGTAGTAGGCTATGCAGTAGGCTGTGTAGTAGGCTATACAGTAGGCTATACAGTATGTAAATAGTATGTAAATAGTACATAAATAGTAGGCTGTATTATTAGGAACTAAAATTTATTTCAATAAAAAAAAATATTTTTAAACCAATAATATTATTACATTTTATGTATTTTACCAATTATTTGCCCTACCCCCCAAATATCAAATCTTTTTTTAGCAGAAGCTTTGTATAACTTTGACTCCATATATGGTATGTATTTCCCTAAAACTATAAATACTCTTTCGTCTGCGGGACTAGAATAAAAATCGGTGGGTGTGTTCCTGGAGCTCATCTGTTCCAAAAAGAGAATCTTTGGCTGAAAGAGGTAAGAACACATTGGGATATTCCATGTATGATGGTACATCATTAGAGTAATTGTCATCTATTGGAACTGAGTATGAGTAAAGTGCATATTGGGTATAAAAAATAAAATACTATGTACATTCAATGTCCTCTTCAAATTCAATTGCTTCCATGTCTGCATCAACACTACTTTGTTGGACAGGCAAGACTATTTAAAATATTATTAATATTATAGCCCACACTATATAATAGCCATTTTATTTACTATTGATATTTCTATCCAATTCTTTGTCTTTGTCACTCTGAGCATGACGCTTGGCAGTTCGTTTGTCAGCGATCATGTAGCCAGCAGGATTGCAAACGCATTTCGAGCATTGGCATTCAACTTCATTAGCATTGGGAATGGCAAACATTTTTTAGAATTTATATCAAAAGAGAGTATAGAATAGTTGTAGTTTATTGCCAGTTTCTTTATAGTTTTCTTATTACTTTCAGGTACTCCGTAATCTATCTAACCAATAAGACATGCATATATCACTGCAAAAATACCCCCGATTCCCATATGTGTATTTGATACAGTAGGTATGGGATATAAAGGTCAATTTTCTAGCTCAGGCCCTTTTTTGTGAGTTCAGAGAGAAAAAATATTTTTGATGGATTTTATTGGGTGTAGGTGATTGTGTAGCATGACAAAAATAATTATTAAACTCAAAGTATATCAAATAAACTGTACCTGAATATATCTTCTTTACTGTTAAACCAAAACATTTCAATTATTTATTAAACAATGGCTCCTATCCGTAAATCTACAAGAACAAAAGAATGCAGATGTTCTATTTGCAAGAACAAAGAGGGTGGATTTGATTTTCTCACAGCTCAAACATTTAAGCGTCATATGCTTAAAGAAGATGCCAAAAACAGTTTTTCCGGTGGTAGATGTAAGATATATTTTATATTTTAATTTGAAAATTATTTAATTAATAATAAATACGTTTTTGAATTAAATAGTAATGGAAATTGTTGATACTGAAGAGCAATACTTTGAGGCCGTAGACAATGTAGAGGCCATGGATTTTGAGTCTGGTGGTAAGGATTTCTTAAAATTTTATTGTTTTTTTATTAAATTAATTTTTATTACACCTGGGCAGACTTGGAAAACGCCGTTGAAGAATATGAGGGGGTACAAGAACCTATTAGAAACCTACCTCTCTCTGAGTCTGATGCCATTTTTGGTGCAGAGGATGAATGTAGCTCAGTTGGTGACTCTGACTCTGACTCTGACAGTGAAAGTGAAGACGAGATGAATGATGATGAAGGTCTGTATAGTATCTGAGCTGATAATCGCTCTATCTATATAAATATTATATATTAATATGCTTTTTTGATTAATATGTTTCTAGAATTCAACTCAGAATTGAGTTTAATTCACGGCTTTATAGTCAAGGCTCTTGCCCTGTTTATTTCCTTTTACGTAGTCAATGAAGGCGCGATTATCTTGATTGCAATCGTGAACAAGATCTTGGATTTTTTGGCGATTCTTTCCGAGTCCCATCAAGTGTCTCTGGTCTCAAAAGCATGGCAGGAATGGATACATTGACAAAGGGCATCAAGAAGTATGTTGCATGTGGTGAATGTCACAGCATTTATGAGAATGATAGTGCACCTCTTTTCTGTACCTTTGACAAGTTTGAAAACAACGCCTTGTGTGGCCATGGCTTGTTCAAGTCCAATTCGTCATCTGTCCCAAAGAAGTCATATGTGTACCAATCTGTCAAACACTCTCTGCAGATTCTCTTTTCTCGGCCTGATTTTGAATCACAGATCAACTCTTGGAATCGTGGTCCCAAGGTGGAAAAGACTATGTTTGACGTATATGATGGTGCTATGTGGAACAGTCTCAAAGACATCAATGGTGACCTCTTTGTTGATGACAGCCGCTCTATAATGTTGACACTGAATATTGACTGGTTCCAGCCATTCGATGGTGTGTCATATTCGTGTGGTGCCATTTACTTCGCTGTCAACAACCTTCCTCGCAATATCAGATTCAAAAAGGAAAATGTCATCCTTGTTGGGTTAATGCCTGGACCTAAAGAAGCAAAGACGTCTGAAATCAACCACTATCTCAAGCCTCTTGTTGACGAATTAGAAGAATTGTACCTGGGTATCACTATCAAGACCAACAAATGCCCATCTGGAGTGAGAATCCGTGCTGCTCTCTTTGTTGTTGCTTGTGACATCCCTGCTGCACGAAAAGTATGTGGGTTCACATCTCATACAAGCACGAACGCCTGTCACAAATGCAATCGTCAATTCACTCGTTTAGCTGGCACAAGCTCTGTTGATTATTCTGGATTTGACTTCTCAAAGTGGCTCCTTCGCACTAGAGATGATAATCGTAAGGATGCTGAGGTCTGGAGAAATGCAGCCACTCAAGCTGAGAGGCAGCGCCTTGAAGTTGCCAGTGGTGTTCGCTGGTCCGAACTGCATCGTCTCCAGTACTTTGACGTTGTCCGCTGCACGATCATCGATCCAATGCATAATCTTTTCTTAGGCACTGCCAAGAGGATGATGGAGAGATGGGTTGCAGATGGAGTAATCAACGATAAGAGTCTTGTTGCCATGCAGAAGATGGTAGAGAAGATGGTGTTGCCAGCAGACTACACAGCTTTGAAGACGAAGATTGGGAAGGGGTTCCCCTTCATGAAGGCAGACGAGTGGAAGTCGTGGTGCTTGGTGTACTCTCCCGTGGTGTTGAAGAACGTTCTGCCGCCACAAAAGTTCAAGAACTGGATGTTCTTTGTAAATGCCTGTCGTTTTCTGACCAAGCCAAGTATTTCTGAAGATGACATTGAAGATGCACATCGCAATCTGGAGCAGTTTGGCAAAGGTTGTGAGCAACTATATGAGCCTGACCTCCTCTCTCCCAACATGCACCTCCATCTTCACCTTCGGGAAACCGTTCTGGACTTTGGTCCGGTTTATGGCTACTGGCTCTTTGGTTTTGAGAGGTACAATAGTATACTCAAGAATATCAACACCAACAGGAAAAGTGGATTCGAGGCCACATACATGAGAAGCTTTGTTGAGGATACACGAAAGGCAGATTTTGTTCGTGGTTTTCTGAGCACAGCAAATGGATATGATCTGTCAGATGTTTTCAGCAAGTTTACCAGTGGGCCAGATACTACTCTCATGCAAACACTTTCGCATTGTTTCCCTACCTTTTCGTTGCCTGAGTTTGTGAAATATGCTGAAGACCCATCACTAACAGTGCATGGTAATGAGCCTTTGCCACCATCTACACTGCCATTAAAGAAGAAGCCTATGAGTATGATGAGTAGGGCAAAATACGACTGCCTAGTGGAATATTACCAGGTTGCCTACCATGACAGGTCCATTAAAGGCTGTAATGACACCATGGCTTCCTCTGCTTTCGTCAATGACTGGATCGAAATGCTCAAGTCTGTCAGTATTCTAGGCCAGACGTTCAAAGGAAAAAATGGTAGAAATCAAAAAGGATCATACATCCAAGCACTGTTTATTGAGGAAAAGACCGAGGCAGTGTATGCGTATGTTGGAGAGATTCAGTATCTATTTGTTCACGCATTTAGCCCTGCTGTTTCTTTTTCACATCGCGGAAATGCCTATAACAGTCAACACACCTTTGCTTTTGTGAACTGGTTCAAAACTACGTCAGACACCACCAGAGAGGCTGAAGGCATTGAGATTCACAAGGACGAATTCTCGGCTCTTGACTTTCAAAGCATTCTTCCTGTCCATCGGATTCTCCTGCCTGTTGCAATTGTGGATTATAAATCTAGTAGTAACATTAACAAAAAACTAGTTATCCCTTTGCCTAGGAAGGTTTTTGCCTAAATATATTTATCTTATCTCTCTTGTTTTTAATCATAATTTTATAGGTTGTTTTGCAAATCATGTGTTTAAAAAGTAAAAAAGACAAAAACAAAGATTTATTCATTTTTGAATGTCCAGACAGGCAAATTCAAAGTCAGGTGACTTGGGGCAGGAATCTCCTTGACTGATGTTTGCCATCTGGGCATTCTTGTCTTTGTCTTTGGTCTAGACCGTTTCAGGTCATCTTCTCTTGAAAAACGGTCAATGACCTCCAGAAGCCGGTTCAACTATATTAAATTTATCAGTCTTTTATCATCACTCAGCACATCACTCTATGAAATATAAATTACCTCATCGCTTCTCCAGCTGGGACGAGCAACATGGAGAACACGCATGGTGATACCAGGCGCAACGTCTTCCATGCCCGACTCACCATCAGACATCACATCCTTTTGGAGGACATGGAGATAGGCCATCTCCTCAGAGTTTTCAGGCTTATGGCCCATCTCCTCGTCAATTGCCCTCCAGTGACGCTTGTAGACTGCCACCCTGCGCAAGTGGATCTAGAAAAATTTTCAGATTAAATCAAAAATATCATATTGTCTTTATACTAACCTCGACGAGCCTGCTGTTGACCCGAACCTTTTTCTTCTTTGCAATAGACTGCTCTTCAGTCATCTTTGCAACGCGATGGTAGTACTTATAGTTATTTTTTAGTTTTTGCACTACCATGCCAGGCCAAAAACCAGCAGCACGAGGCTGTGAGAGAATGTAGTCTCTCATGTAGTTAATGACCCTGACATTGTCTGGGTGGTCAATCCTCTCATCCTTATTCCATTTCTGCTTGCCTTCGTTCTCAGCAATCAGAGCAGGATCTTCGGAGTCAAGGTCTTTCTTCCACATCTTATTCTCAATAAGTTCCTGGATATAATTTGTGAGAAAATATTTTTTTACAAAACAATAATACTATTCATACCAAGACAATCGCGCGCATATCACTGGGACTAATTGAGCTGGAGGGGCCAACGGAAGGAACCATTCCAACGGAACCAGCTTGGCCAAGAGGGAGCTGGCTCTGGACACCACTGGCATGGGCTTCCATGAGTGTACTCATGGTCTTGTTGGTCTTGCCAGCGATGTCGTAGACCATTCCCATTCTGGACTTGAGGAACCTCAAGTCTTCAAGGATAGCGGCCATTTCTGTCCTGCCTTGGCTACTTCCCTCACCAGTACTGGGAGATCTAGGCATAATCTCACGCTGGCTGATACGACCAGCAACAACACGGTCAATTGGAGCAGCTGGATTTGCTCTGGCTTTGCGTCCTGAGTTTGCTTGGTTTGGGGACATTTTCTAAATAAATATTTTTAAAATAAAATAATAATCATACATACATTAATATATTTTTATTATATATATCCTTGAATATATAGACTTACATAATAAGCTGTAGTAGTGGGTGTAGTGTCAGGTAAGAACAATAGTATTACTTGTCAAAAAAACTATATTTATATATTGAAAAAAGTATATTTTCGGAGTACAGCAAAATAAAATGAATTTGTGGACACACAGTTTTCATAATCCCATTATTCTCATAATTTATTAGGGCTTATTATAATCTAAAAATGTGTGTGGATTCTTTTTTCCTGATTTTCCCTTTTTCTCTTTCTTTTTTCTTTTTACTTTCTTTATACTCTCTGGTAAGTACTTGAAAATTTTTCACGCAATTAAAAACAACCTTTAACATTTTTTCAATTATCCAAAAGATGTCCTATAGTCACTTTTATTCATGCTTACACAAGAAAAAGGTAAATAGGCGCACTATTTTTTATTGCTGTTGCTAATCAGTAATCTTCATCTTGTAGATTCAAAAACAACTCCTTTCAATCGCAATGGCCAAAGATGACAATGATGAAGTTGAATGGAGGGAATGTACTTGGTATGTTTGAATATTTTATCACTATTAATACTAATATATTCTGTCTTTACTATCAGCTCTTTATATTAAACAAAATTGCCGCGTTTTAACAAAGACATGGAATACCCAACAAACCAGTTTGTCTTGATAAGTAATCAGTCATTCCTATTACTTTTCTAACAGAAAATATAGATATCTTTTCTATTACGCGTACACATTTTTTGATGGCTATATCATTATCTATCATGAAATACTGTTTGGTACGCCTGAAAATTCGCTCTCAAGATATGGACCATCTACTCTGTTCTGTCAGCCACTTCAGCCATTCAAAGCAGTAGTTAAAGAGTCGGCCATGCTCTCGACCCATGTTTTAAAAAGGTAAACATAAGTATACCGTGAATATAGCTATAGCCATGAATCTAGACCAAATTACTAGGCTGTATATTATGAGAAAAAATTTTATCAATAAAAACATATTCGTAAACTATTTGCCATAATCTATTATAAAGAAGTATATAATAAATTACCAATTGAAAGTATTCAAAGCCTCAAAAATATTAAACAGCCAATAAATACATGTCTGGTGGAAGATAGTTGAATGGATAGACAAGGGAAAGTAATGAAAGTTGAATCTTGATCTGTCAAAAATAGATCTTATTATTGACCTTGAAATAATAATTCATGTAACGTTATACTGAAAAGAGATAAAATATACACTTTCAGTTACAGTTCTGTACCTCCTTGAGGTTAATGAGCCGACATGCCCAAAACTAGAGCATTATATCTGCCGAATTACTGCAACATCTCATATGACTTGTCATTCATATCTGGAAGTTAATATTTCTATTTAATTCTAGGATTTTTTATTTATTTGCCTCGGGATTTCACTTACTATCACGTCTGGGAATCGTACATTTTTTTGCAGTGTATCTGTCAATGATACTAACCAAAGGATTTTTCCTGAGTTGCAATTTTTCATATACTGTTATTGATAATAATACCCCACAATTAATGATTGATTTAACACCATTTTTGCAGTGTTGGTACTAGTTGTTAGTGTGTCTTTACATATGAATAATGTATTTGGGAAGGTACACTCTTTAGTGCACTTCCAGTAGGTCGGTTATTCAATATGTTTCAATATTGGTAATTTGTGTTAATGTTTCAGTCTACGATTATGTTGGATACAAAAAATACAATGCAAAAAAGGGTAGATTGACTAGGAATATATTGTGGCTATAATGTATATTTAAGTTTTGTGCTGTTTGAGGGCATTTAAATATTCTACATTAGATTCTTGTACACCAGTAGGTAGGATGATTTGGTTCACCCCCATATCTTTTTAGTCTACTATGAATCATGACGATATATTGCCAAAAGCATAGTAAAACTATACAATTAAGTAGCTTATTTTATAAGTTTTATCTACATAATACCCTTAGACTTTTGTAGTGGTACATGCAATGGCTGCCTTATAGGGGCGTTGTTTCCCAAGGCCAGGAAAAAGGTACTTACCAAGTAGTTTTCTGCAATTGGTTGCTTTCCATTGTGTACTATCCGGAACACACTGGCAATTGCTGATCTGTCCACGTTCAGCTGGGCTGGAGACCGTCCAGAATTACACCTCATCGTCAAAAACTGACATACCAGTCTAGGATCATAAGCCAACGGATCCGCTCCTTGGTTTGTTGCCCACTCTGCCCATTGTCGCCAAGCTAGATCATACACCTTGTTTGTGGATGAACGGGTGGCCGTTGTCAAGAACTCAATCTCCTCCTCAGAGAGTTTCTCTACCTCTGCATAGTATTGGGAGATAGCCTCCAGGCGGCCAATGGGAACTGTAGCCTGGGTGAGACTAATGGGATTGGGGCTTGAGTGGCGTGCTTCATGACCAAAGGCCACCAAAATTGAGTCTGCCACCATGGTGTGACCAGCATGATTGTTGCCCAATCTTGTCTCATCTTTTGCACTACCCGAGGGATCAATCTCCATGGGGGATGTGCAAAAATTCCCTTCCTTGGCCATGTCTGTTGAAATGCGTCAATTGCCTCTGCTGCTGGGTCTGGAAGATAACTCCAGAATCTCTTCAACTTGGTGTTCTCGTGGCTGGCAAAAGTGTCTATTTTCATGCACCCCAAACTCCTCTGTATCTCTTGGAAGAGGCGTCGTGGCAAGGCCCACTTGTGAACCGGTTTCTTGACTCTGCTCAGTCTGTCTGCTGTGGTGTTCTCCACCCCCACAATGTGTGATATTGTCACCTTGATACCCTTCTGCACTCGCAGATTCTAAATCAGCAAAGCCAGTTCCTGCAACAAAGGCAAAGCTGTCCCACCCCACCTCATCGCGTATTTGATTGCTGTAATATTGTCTCTTTGGATATGGACATGTTTGTACTGGTAACCGTTGGCATGGAGCTGGAGGGCAAACAAGACCGTCTTCAACTCTCGGGCATTTATGGACGTGCCCTTCTCTGCTTCTGTCCAAAACCCTGACGTCTTCATCATGTTGGAAGCGACGCCCCAGCCTGTGTCTGAGGCATCCACCTGAATGTTGAGGGCTGGGGTTGTAGGGAGCGGTTCCCTCACTGGCATACCATTGATCGTGTGACCCTTGGTCAATCACCACTGGAGTTCCTTGCTCCCCTCCTTCATTATGACCGCTCTGCTCTCCCACTTGCCTGTCTGGTGTAGACTCCTTGCAAGATCCCTTTGCAAATAATGGATCTGGATCAATGCTTCCCCTATGGCTGGCATCATGGCTGTGAACTTCCCTATAAGGGAGGCAAGTTAACAGCAAGTTGGTGAGGTTCTCAGTGTTTGTTTGATCTTGTCGCGCAAGTTCAAAAACTTGGCTTTGGGCACAGACAATGTCATTGACTGAGTTGAGAACTGGAAACCCAAGAATTCCTGTTGTTGCAGTGGGGTGGTGATGCTCTTCTTGACATTGATGATGAATCCTAGAGACTCCAAGTGTGCTATGGTTTCCTGGGTGTGTCTCATTGACAATTCCTTTGACTTGGCAACCAAACAAATGTCGTCCAGGTAATACACAAGCTGTATACCCTTGGCCCTCAATGGTTCCACTGCAAAAACTGTGGGGTAAAACCATGTATATAACCAGAAATAAATAGGGGAAAAGTTTAGGTTTTCAGGGGAGAACAGAATACTACGAGTATGGGAGTAAGCAAGGTTTCTCCTGGGCTCAAAGTCAAATCTCATACAGGTGCAAAGTTGAAAACTTTTGGGAGAGTAGGGTTCGTTAGCTTTTTCTGCATATAGATTTTTGGTGTTTACCAGATTTTTGTGCTTAAAACTATGTTTTTAGTGTAATAGATTATGTGTTTATAAATTGAAAAGACGATTACACACAGCAAATAAAGTTGGGGAGAAGCTGGCTTTCTCCATGGTATCAAGAATATCCTCAAGCAATTAACCAATCATCGAATACTATTACTGTGCAATCAAGCATAGAATGATCCCCCCATTGTTTTATACCCCGTACTTATTAGGTTTATGGTTTATATTTGTGTTTATTGGAAAGAATAGAATGGCTCTGTACACAAGCTCTAATACTATTACTGTATATCCTTGCCGCTTCTACCGGCCTACTTGATACTACTTGGATCGGGTGCTTCACTACTGAACAATACCTGAAAATAGGGACCGACGGCGATTTGGGTGGTTGCGGCAGTATTCTAATACAATAAAAGTTATATTAGTGACATATATTCAAGAGTGCGGGTGTTGTTCAAGATGCGAGGTATTTTATACTTACATTGTAAGGGATGGATAAGAACGGACAAAGTGGGGCTGAGTTGTGCGGCATGGCATGGCATCTTGTATGATTAGATTGACTAGAGATGGGGTAAAGTAAATTAGTATGGGTGAATTGGGTAATAGAATAATCGATTTACATACCAGAAACAGAGTTGACAATTAAGTAGAGGGATGTTACGTGATGACCAACAATAGATTCTTATTAAGAGTATAGAACAATATTAGTAAATAGCTAGAATAATATTATGGAAAGAGATAAAGACCAAGAAAAGGCATTACCATTATGATAACCAGTCGTAGATGATGAAGGGGCCAGATGGGGTGGACAGTGATGGCGGCGGTCTATAGTAGAATAAGAAACGTTAAAGGAGAAAATAGTTTGACACGAAGAGTTTTTACCAAGCCACCAATGACGATACCATATAATAGACCGTTTGAGTAGAGGAGGTCTATAAGATAAAAAGAGAGAATCAGAATAGTGTTATGGAAAGTATAAAGACTAAGAGACAGCATTACCGTTATGATAACAGTTGAGGATGATGGGGAAGCCAGATGGGGTGATTGATGGCGGCGGTCTATAGTAGAATAAGAAACGTTAGAGGATAAAATAGTTTGACACGAAAATATTTTTTACCAAGCCACCAATGACGATACCATATAATAGACCGTTTGAGTAGAGGAGATCTATAATATAAAAAGAGAGAATCAGAATAGTGTTATGGAAAGTAGAAAGACTAAGAGACAGCATTACCATTATGATAACAGTTGAGGATGATGGGGAAGCCAGATGGGGTGATTGATGGCGGCGGTCTATAGTAGAATAAGAAACGTTAAAGGGGAAAATTATTTGACACGATTTTTTACCATGCCACTGATGACCATACCATATAATAGGCGTGTGAACGGAATATGTCTATAAAATAAAAAGAGAGAATAACAATAATATTATAGAAAAGTATAGACCAAGAAATGGCATTACCATTATGATAACCAGTTGTAGATGATGGAAGAGACGGACAGGGTGTGATGGGGGTGACCCAAGTAGAATAAACAACGTTAGAGAAAAAAAAAGTTTGACACCAAAAGGTTCTTTTACCATGACACTGATGACGATACCAATATAATAGACTGTGTGAGTGGCGGAAGGCTATAAGATAAAAAGAGAGGATCAGAATAATATTATAAAAAATATAAAGACCAAAAAAAGATATTACCATTATGATTACAATCGTACATGAAGGAAGAGGTAGATGGGGTGATTGGTGGTGTGGTCTACAATAAAATAAGCAACGTTAGAATAGAAAATCGTTTGACACAAAAAGATTTTTTTAGCCCAATATTGATGATTGAACCATATAATAAAGCTGTGTGAGTTGAGGAGGTCTATAAAATAAAAAAAAAGAGAGTCAGGATAATTTGCGAGATGCTAAAGGCACATTCAACTGACCACAGATTGTTTGGATGAGCAATGCAGGCAGGATGTATTGGAATGAGCGCATGTTTATAAAGAAGCCGCCGATTTTTTAGTGTAAAGAGGTGTAAAAAAGAAAGAAAAAATGGGCCCGGATATAG
Organism: Phycomyces nitens; assembly: GCA_022702545.1. Classification (NCBI taxonomy): domain Eukaryota; kingdom Fungi; phylum Mucoromycota; class Mucoromycetes; order Mucorales; family Phycomycetaceae; genus Phycomyces; species Phycomyces nitens. Next base: position 4,109,991 of record JAHRBC010000001.1, read on the forward strand.
GAAACGAGGGAAAGGAAAAAAGAGCAAAAAAGAAAAGAATACAAGGATATATAATTTGAAACAGAGACAGAATAGGTGTAATAGATAGAATCTAAAAACAAATGGAGCCATTCATTAGTGTGTACAAGAAGTGTTTGGATCCGCTCATCAAACTCTTTTTTTATAAATACTCTGTATTTTATATTCTCAAAGGCCTGTTCACACACAACACACCCTTCTGCTTCCCAAAACCTTTCAATAAAACAAATATCATTGTATGTATAAGACATTACATATTTTATATGAGATCCCATGAAATAAAGACAATTAACAATTGAAAATTATTATTTGATATTTTGTAGATTATGGCAAACAGACGTGCAATTGCTCCTCGAACAACCGACGAGTTCAGGGAATTGATGGACAGATTGACCAGTGTGGAGGCTGGTTTGTCCAATGTGACTGGAGAGGTGCGTTCTGTTGGCACCAGGCTAGCCACTATGGACACCAGGCTTGGTGTTATCATCCAAGATGGTGCCAGTACCATTGCCATCTTGGATGGTTTTGGAAATGTCCCTGGGGCAACTTCTTCTGCCCCCGTTGCTGCTGCTTCCGTTGCTGCTGCCCCCATTGTTGCTGCCCTCATTGTTGCTGCTCCCGTTGCTGCTGCTCCTCTCTCCCCCACTGTGGTTGCACTTGCTGCGTTTGAAGCTCCTCAAATGCAGGAAACCAACCGCGCGTATGTGAGTATATACTATTGAAATATATTGCTAGTCTAATACCTTCTAAAAATATATTAGGGCTTCATCAGACGCTACCTGAAGACCCAAAACTTCAGGTCCAACAACCCAGACTTGGTTGAGGCTAACAACCAAAAGCCTAGCTGGAGAACGGACGTGGCCTTTAACGAGAGTCCCAACAAAGAGTTGGTACTCGAGATAATGGCCTATCTCCAGCCAAGGTTTCTCGAGTCTGGGTTGAGGTACCCTGACCTCCGCCGGTATATATACACCAACTTCAATGGAAGGCGGACTCAGGAGAAGAAGTCTTTTGAGAAGCGAGCAGAAGCGAATGCTCGCTCAAGAAGAAATGGCCATCAGGCGGACGTGAGTTATTATTTTTATTATGAAAAGGATTCCTATTAACTCAATTGACAATCATATATTTCATCAGCATCTCACTCGCCGCCGGGAGGCATACTCCAATAACAAGGCGGCGATTGACCAAGAAATGGACCGGGACTGCAGCAATCTCATCCAAAAGGCAGCAATGTCTGAGGGTGAGTCTGACGATGAGGGGAGCGATGCTTCGTTCGGGCGTCGCATCCTCACTGTGCGCCCAAGCTGGCGAAGCGACGAGGTAAATAAATTCGCAAAGAATATTGTTTATTATTTTTATAGAATACTAATGAATATTTTAGTTCAATCATTTCCTTGAACTCGTCGATGACTACGTGCTTGCCGGCTTGGGAACAAGACATCGTCAGATGCTTCGTCGAAAGTTTGGCCGCGTTGACGAAGTAGCAGTCCCGGAGGGAATGGTCCCTCCCCGCCTGAATGGGCCGTTAGAAATTAAAAAATTTAAAAAAAAAAAAAAACCTCATCTTTGCTCCTCTCATGCACTCAATCCTAAAGACTCATTTAAATCCTATACTTGTTTATTTTATTCTGGTATGCAATCTTGTTTAAAAATGAGTAAAGACATATTTTATTAAAACTTAAGCATATATTTTTTTAGGTAAAGGGATAACCAGTATCTTCTTTACATTATTTTGGGTCATATGTTCAGCCAGTGCTACTTCTAACAGAATGCGATGTACAGGCACAATACTGTGGTAGTTGGCTGGAGAAAATTGTGGCCTACAAATGTCAACACTTTCATGTTCTCTTGTACGCTCGGAATCAAAGACAAACCAGCGAACGTACGCGAAAACATGTTGCTTATTGTGATGACGATTTAGTCGGCCATGAGACATAGGGGGCATAGACTGGGAATGGACAAACATATATTGAATCTCGCCTGTGTACGCAGTCGGATTTTCGTCGTCATTTCCAGAGAACAGAGCTTGAACATAAGAACCATGACCGACAGTACCCTTCTTGCCTTTGTATGACTGGCCAAGGAGATCGATAGACGCGATCTTGCATATTTGGTTGTCAACAAAATATGGCGAAGATGAGGCATGTCGGTAATCCACTAAATCTGGCTTTGCATATACGAGCTTATAGTGTTCCAAGAGATAGGGATATTCAAGGTCGTTCATTGATTCATACGGTTTCATAGAGAGTGGCAACGCAGAAGGAGGGAGAGGTTCGTTGCCTTTGATAGAGAGTGGATTCATAGAGGATTGCATAAATGCTCTCAACCGGAAAGGGCCTTGAGACATGGCATAGGAGGGGGCATAGGAGGAGGCATGGGAGGAGGCATGGGATGGGGCATAGGATGGGGCATAGGAGGAGGAGGTAAGCTTGGACATAAAGGGGCGGAAGGGGGTTTGACTGGGACATTGAAGAACAGAAGATACATAATCGCCCTTGTATGCATCATTAATAAAGTTCTTCATGTAGGTGGACTCAAAGCCGTCTCGTCTGTTGGTCTTGATGTTTTTTAACAATCCATTGTATCTCTCAAATGAAAACAGCCAATAACCGTACACTGGTCCAAAATCACGAATAATGGTATGAAGATGAAGGTGTAGGTGCATGTTACAAGTGAGAAGATTCGCAGGATATAGGGACTGACATCTTCGACCAAACGTTTCCAGGAAATCGTGGGCATCGGTTGCCTCGGAAAACGAGATTGCTGGCTTGACCAAAAGGCGGCAGGCATCAACGAAGCTGATCCAGTTGTTGAAGTTGTCAGGAGGGAGCACACCTTTCAACAGGACTGGAGAGTATACGAGGACCCAGGACTTCCACTCGTCTGCTTTCATGTAGGAAAAGCCTTTTCCGATCTTGCCTTTGAGGACAGCATAATCGGCCGGCAGAACCATAGACTCGGCAGTCTTTTGCATGGCAGCAAGATCACGGTCTGTGATCAGGCCATCGTCAATCCACCTCTCGACCATTCGCTTGGCCGTACCCAAGAAGAGATTGTGCATGGGATCAATGATCATGCAGCGAACAACGTCAAAGTATCCAAGGCGATGCAACTGGGACCATTGAACGCCATTTTCGATTTCCAGCTGATGCCTTTCTGAGGGCGTACTGGCACTCTTCCACACCTCAGCATGCAACCGATTTTCGACACCACTGCGAAGGGACCACTGTGCAGAGTCGAAGCCACGAAAGTCAACGCTGTTTGTTCCGTCCAAACGAGAGAAACCACGACTACACTTGAAGCATGCATGGGTGCTGTTGTGGGAAGTAAACCCACTCGTCTTTCTGGCAGCTGGAATGTCGCACGCCACCATAAACAACGCAGCACGGACGGTAACACCTGATGAACACTCGGCAGTTCGCATCTTCACACCAATGTACAGCTCTTCCAAATCGTCCACCAACGGCTTGAGATAGTGGTTGATCTCGTCAGATTTTGGTTCCTTGGGCCCAGGCATAAGGCCAACAAGAATGATGTTCTCTGCCTTGAATCGCTCAGCCCTAGGAAGATTGTTGACGGCCAAGTAGATCGCACCACAGGAATAGGTCACCCCATCGAACGGCTGGAACCAGTCAACGTTCAATGTCAGCATGAGAGAACGTGGGTCTTGGACGAAAGAAACACCATTCGAGTCCTTGAGCTCCTTCCACATGGCGCCGTCGTACACATCGCACATCGTGTCTTCGACCTTCAGCTCCTTGTTCCAATGGCGGATTCTTGCTTCGAAATCTGGGCGGAGGAAAAACACTCTCAACGCCTGCTTGACAGAATGGTAGTTGTATTGGCGTCTGGCTACCAAAGCACCTGATGATGACACCTTCATCAACTGGGAATCGCAAGAGGAACGTGCTCCTGGCTTCTGGAAATTGCACCGAAGGGGAACAGACCCAGCTTCCTCGTACACCTTGTGACAATCCTGGCACACAACAGATTTCCTTATTCCTTGGGACATGGCTGAAAATCCTGTCATGCGCTGCAGACCAAGCAGGCTTGTGGGCAGTTGGAAATCTTGATCATAGATTGTCAAGAGCTTGTTGACAAACTCGATCAAGACAACGGCGCCCTTGTCAACCACATAACGGGATGCAAACAGGACAACAGAAATGGCGATGAACCTATGCACTGGGTTTTCAGGCATTTGGGGAGGCAAAAGGATCTATTTTAAAATGGAAAATATTAACACCCAATTTTTTAGGCTTTTTCTCTATTTAACACTGACCTTCACCATCCAACTCCTCAACTTCGATCTCTTCCAAATCGCCCTCGTCGTCATCATCACCACCGTCCATCTCATTCTCATCGGCATCGGCATCAGCATCGACATCGGCATTAGCCTCATTGTCAGCACCAATTTCGCCATGATCGGCAAAGGATCGGCTTCCAAAAACGGCGAGTTCTCCTGATCACCAAGTACATCTGAGGACCCGACTTTATGGAACAAGGTAGCCAGATATAGAATATAGTAGTTATTTAGTTTCTATTGCTATGCCAATAAATAATCCTTACGTTCAAAATCAACATCTATCATATTGCGTTGAGAGGAGATTTCTAGTAAAATATATTATGATACAATTCATAGAGTGTTTACAAAAGTAACTTGCCCCTTTCGCAATTTTCAAGACGCTCTAATCTTGCTCTCTTTGCATGACGTTGAGCAGTCAGTTTCTGGACAAGACTGTAACCATTCTTGCTTGTACTGCATCTAGGGCAAAAGCACTTCTCATTGTAGACATCGGAAGTAGAAGACATGGTATTTGTGTATTGAAGTTTAAACAAAAAGGAAACAAGTGTTACATATGCTTTATTTGCTACGGTTTTATAAGAGTATAAAAATATTATCTCCTGTTCTTTATATCCGAGCCAATTAAATACAATAAAACAATATTTTCAAGGTGATCACAAAAAAACGTGTTGAGTTGCAAATTTGCTTCAGCTTTCTCCACGTTCTCAGTTAACTGTGCACAGTAGAATAGCCCACCGTTTTCCCAGTGTTCCAGAGCAAACCACATCAATTTTGAGAAAATGTATGGAGCGACACAAAATCCAAAGGCTAATGCCTTGAACCGAAAGATCTTGGATTGATGGCGGAAGCTGAGGTATTGGCGTGAGGCTGGGTGAATGGGCACAACCAAATACGCATCCTTGAGGTCTATTTTTGTCATAAAATTGCCTGGTGACAACAATTCCTGCAGGGCAGGGACCCCCTCCATCTTGAAATGTTGTATCTGGACAAACGAGTTTATCCTCTTGCAGTCCAGGATTGGTCTCTTTCTGTCCTTCTCCTGCAAGATAAACATCGGCAATAAGAATTGGTTGTCTGTCAATGGCGCCTCTTCTATTACTTTGGCAGACAGAAACTTCTGAACAGCCTCCTCCAGATCTAAATTGGCTTCAGTTGACACACTCACTGGAAAAACAACCCTGAATACACTAGTGGCCAAGTTGCCCTGAACTGGTATTAATGTGGGGTCGTTTTCCAACTCAACTGTTTTTCTTGTGTTCATGTCAAAAATATAATATTGGCATTTTCTATTGGCCCAGATATAATAAGCATTAGAGTATTACTTTGTATTGTTATAAAAGTATAGCAAATAAAATATATGTAACACTCGTTTCCTTTTAATTTTATCATTACAAACATAAACAACATGTCTTCTGCCAGCAGTATCTACAATGTCAAGTGCTATTGCACTGTATGCGGTGATAATGAGGAAGGATATACCTTTGTGACAAGAAGAACGGCTCAACATCATAACAAAAGAGCGAGAGTAGAGGAAGCATTTAGAACTTCAAGAGGTATTTTATTTAAAACAACAGTAGTGTATTTTAATACTAATATTATATAATAATAAAAGACTCGCAAATAAGTGCGATGCAAGTTGATACTGGGTGTAAGAAATATTTATTAAAATGTTACTAGTGTCTAACCAACTATTATATTCTATATTCGTAGCTATTCTGATTCACCAACCTGGAGCCGCGGAGGAGAGTGGTCAGACAAATGTACCTGTTTCGAACCTGCGTTCATGTTTGACAATGATGTCTCCATTGGGAATGATGATGAAGACAATGGCGCTGGCAATGGCAATGACAGCGATGATGAAGAAGATGTTGTTGAGATTGAGCTCGAGGAGTTGGATGTCGAAGGTTTGTATTAAATTCTTGAATAAAAGAAAAAGCCTGAAAAAATTAAGTATTAATATTTTCTTTTTCTTTTACAATAGCCCCTTTTGGTGCTCCTGGTATGCCTGAGAACCCAGTTCACAAATTCGTTGCCATTTTTGCTGTACTGTTCATATCCCGTTACGTGGTCAACAAGGGTTCTGTTGTCTTGATCGAGTTCATCAACGAGCTCTTGAAGATTTACGAGCAGGATTTCCAGCTTCCAACAAGTCTTCTTGGTCTCCAACGCATGACTGGATTTTCTGAGATATCCAAGGGGATCAACCAATTTGTAGCATGCCAGGATTGTCACAAAATTTATAACGAATGTACCACAGTTCCTCCCACCTGTGTGTTCCAGAAGATTGGATCAAACTCTGTCTGCGGGTGCAAGTTGATGAAGGAGTCGTCCGTTGGTGCCTTGACGCCCAAAAGGGTATTCGTATACCAGTCTGTCAAGCATGCCATGAAGACACTCTTTCTTCGTCCAGGCTTTGAAGCCAAGATCAGACACTGGAATACAGATCTCAAGATTCCTCAGACAATGTGTGATGTTTACGACGGTGCAATGTGGAAGGAGATCAAGGATGTGAATGGTGCCCAGTTCACTGCTGAACCACGCTCTCTCATGTTGGCCCTCAACATTGACTGGTTCCAGCCATTTGATGGTGTGGTTTACTCTTGCGGTGCCATGTACTTGGTAGTCAACAATCTACCTAGGGAGGAACGTTTTAAGGCAGAAAACACAATCCTCGTTGGTCTCATGCCTGGACCCAAAGAGCCAAGATCTGAAGAGATCAACCACTACCTGGAGCCGTTGGTGGATAAGTTGAACGAGCTCTATATAGGAATGAATATTCCAACATTCGAGCAGCCAACTGGTGCCAGTGTCCGTGCTGTGTTGATGATGGTGGCGTGTGACATCCCTGCTGCCAGGAAGACAAGTGGATTTACTGCCCACAACAGCACACGTGCATGTTATAAATGCGATCGTCAATTCTCTCGTCTGGAAGGCACAGCCAGTGTCGATTTTCATGGGTTCGAGTTTGCTGAGTAGAGACTGGCAAATGGTGCTGTAAACCGGGTGCATGCTGAGGTGTGGAAGAGTGCAAGTACACCCTCAGAAAGACATCAGCTGGAGGTCGAAAATGGTGTTCGATGGTCGCAGCTGCATCGTCTTGGATACTTTGATCTAGTACGTGGAACGATCATCGATCCCATGCACAATCTTTTTCTGGGCACGGCGAAGAGAATGCTGGAGAAGTGGACTGCCAGTGGTCTACTTACAGACAGAGACCTGCGTGAGATGCAGAAGATGGCCGAAACGATGGTGCTGCCCGTTGGATACAGCACATTGAAGACAAAGATTGGCAAGGGGTTCCCCCGTATGAAAGCAGACAAGTGGAAGTCGTGGGTGCTCATTTACTCCCCTGTTTTGTTGAGAGGTATTCTCCCATCTGAAAATTTCCGTAGCTGGATTGATTTCGTTGATGCATGTCGTTTACTTGTCAAGCCAACGATAACCTATGACGATGTCGAGTCAGCTCACCTCCATCTCCAGCAATTCTGTCAATCGTGCGAAACTCTTTATCCTGCAACAATCCTCACCTGCAACATGCACCTGCACCTTCATCTTCGCGATACAATTCGTGATTTTGGACCCGTGTACGGTTACTGGCTCTTTGGGTTTGAGAGATTTAACAGCTTGCTAAAGAACATCAACACTAACAGAAAAGATGGTTTCGAGATGACATATATGAAGAACTTCTTAGAAGACGTTTACAAAAAAGACTATGTCCATGCCACTTTCCTTAATTCAAATCATGCCCTCTTCTCTCCTGTCCTTCAAAAACTCACCTCGACCACACCTGCCATCATCTCCTCTCCTTCCAACACGCACTGCACCTTTGACTTGCAAAACTTTGTCCAACTTTCCTTAAACGCATCAATTCCTGTCAAAGGCAACGAACCACTCCCTCCTTCCGCATTCCCTCTTTCAACAAGTAGAACATCATCAATAAGCGATATTCATTATCCTTATTTGTTGGAGTACTACAAACAAACCTATGACATTCCAGACCTTGTTCATTATCACCATGCCTCCCTCTCTCCATTCTTTGTTGACAATCAGGTCCAAAAACTGAAATCAATTGATCTTCTTGGTCAAACATATGTTGGCAAAAGTAGCTCCATCAGTCGTGGGTCTTTTGTGCAGGCATTGTTCCTTGGTAGATTCGGAGATCATGCAAATGCATATACTGGACAAATTCAATACCTCTTCACTCATTCCTTTATGCCGCCAGCAAACCAAGATGTCTGTTCATTCCATGGAATTCAGCATACCCAACACGTTTTCGCTTTTGTCCGATGGCTTCCTCTGTCTCCTGATAGATCGCGAGAAGATGATGGTGTTGACATTTGCCTGCCTGAATTTTCTGACGATGACTTTCAGTGCATCTTGCCTGTACATCGAATCTTGCTGGAGGTGGCAACTGCTGAATGCACAGAAAACAATATGACAACAACACTGGTAATTCCTCTACCAAAGAAACAATATGCTTAATAAAAATATATGCCTTCCTCTTTCCTTCAAAACAAATATTTCTTTACCTCTAAATATATATTATTAAGATAAAGTGCAATGATCATTTGAGAAGAGTATTGTTTTAAAAAATCAAAAAATTATTTGTCATCTCTGATGGTCCACTGTGGTGGGGGAGGAAACATGCTGGCAGGGACTGGTTTTTCCACCACAGCGACAAGAGATCTTCTGATCAGCTGTCGAGCATTGTTGCCCAAGTTGGCACGGGCATACAAGTCAACCATTCCAAGGAATTGGTTGAACTAAAGGACAATTAGTTTCTATTTATTATATTTCAAAAACAATAAACTTGGCTGGAAAACAATTTACCTTGTCACTTCGCCAACTTGGGCGCTGGACGCGAATGATGCGTACACCTGGGACTCCAGGTGTCTCATCACCAGACTCGCCTTCGGACATTGCTTCTTCCTGGAGAAGATTGGAGCAATCCTTCTCCATGGCGGCATCAATGGCAGCCTTGTTCTTGGCATAGGCAAGGCCACAGCGTTTGAGGTGCTAGAGAGCAATTTATATTAATATTACTCTTAAAACTAAGCTCTGATTAGAATATAAAACACAACTTACATCACCTTCATGAGAAGAGCGCCGTGTCTTTGCCTTTGAGGCATCCCTCTTACTAGGATCCTCTTTCTCCTGGCGCCACCGACTGCGGAAGTTTGTGTGAAGCTTGTTACGAATGTCACTTTTTCGCAACTTGGAGTTGCGAGAATTTGACACCAGGTAGCTCATCATGTTTGCCACCAACTCTTTGTTCGGGCTTTTGTTGAAGTGGACTTTGGTGTTCCACCTGGGCTTGTTGTTGTTGGCCTCAATTTCGCCCTGGTCGTTCGACTTAAACGTTGGTGACCACAGGTAGTCATTAATAAGTCTCTATTTTATAGCATTAAATTAGTGGATTATTATTACTCTGTTACTTACAAGCACTTCAGTGATGTCCTTTGCTCGTGGCTCAGGAGTGCCGACAACTGGGGCCACGGCAACAGGAACCACTGGCACAACATTTGAAGGCTGACCAGCGTTGGTGTTGTCTCCAACAAGTACACCGATTCTACCATTCATCGTGGTAATCTCTCTTTGCTCTGAAACCATGTTAGTGCCCATGGTCACCATATATTTCTCCATGGCTATCATTTTCTCCATCATCTGAGAAGCCTCAGAACTGGGTCGAGGAGCAAGATTAAGTCTGTTTGCCATAGTCTAAAAAATATAAAATAATATATTACTCAATTATCAATTATCTTTATTTTATGGGGTCTTATAAAATATGTAATATCTTATACATACAATTGTTTTATTAAAAGTTTTTTGGAAGCAGAAGAGTGTGTTGTGTGAGAACAGGTCTTTTAGAATATAAAATACAGAGTATTTATAACTAAAGAGAGTTTGGTGGGTGGATCCAAAAAGACTTCTTGTACACATTAATGAACAGCACCATTATTGCTTTTGGATTCTATCCATTACACCTATTCTGTCTCTGTTTCAAATTATATATCCTTGTATTTTTTTTGTCTTTTTTGCCCTTTTTTCCTTTCTCTTGTTTCCTTATATCCAGGCCTATTTTTTTCTTTTTTACACCTCTTTACACTAAAAAATTGGCGGCTTCCTTATAAACATGCACTCATTCCAATACATCCTGCCTGCATTGCTCATCCAAACAATCTGTGGTCAGTTGAATGTGCCTTTAGCATCTCGCAAATTATCCTGACTCTCTTTCTTTATTTTATAGACCTCCTCAACTCACACAGCTTATTATATGGTTCAATCATCAATATTGGGCTAAAAAATCTTTTCGTGTCAAACAATTTTCTATTCTAACGTTGCTTATTTTATTGTAGACCACACCACCAATCACCCCATCTACCTCTTCCTTCATGTATGTTTGTAATCATAATGGTAATATCTTTTCTTAGTCTTTGTATGTTTTATAATATTATTCTGATCCTCTCTTTTTATCTTATAGCCCTCCGCCACTCACACGGTCTATTATATGGGTATCGTCATCAGTGTCATGGTAAAAAAGAACCTTTTGGTGTCAAACTTTTTTTGTCCAACATTGTTTATTCTACTTGGGTCACCCCCATCACACCCTGTCCATCTCTTCCATCATCTACAACTGGTTATCATAATGGTAATGCCGTTTCTTGGTCTATACTTTTCTATAATATTATTCTTATTCTCTCTTTTTATTTTATAGACATATTCCGCTCACACGCCTATTATATGGTATGGTCATCAGTGGCATGATAAAAAATCGTGTCAAATAATTTTCTCCTTTAATGTTTCTTATTTTACTATAGACTGCCGCCATCAATCACCCCATCTGGCTCCTCCATCATCTACAACTGTTATTATAATGGTAATGCTGTCTCTTAGTATTTATGCTTTCCATAACACTATTCTGATTCTCTCTTTTTATCTTATAGACCTCCTCTACTCAAATGGTCTATTATATGGTATCGTCATTGGTGGCTTGGTAAAAAAATATTTTCGTGTCAAACTATTTTCTCCTCTATCGTTTCTTATTCTACTATAGGCCACCGCCATCAATCACCCCATCTGGCTCCTCCATCATCTACGGCCGGTTATCATAATGGTAATGCCATTTCTTGGTCTTTATGATTTTCTATAATATTATTCTGGCTATTTACTAATATTGTTCTATATTCTTAATAAGAATCTATTGTCGGCTGTTACATAACATCCCTCTACTTAATCGCCATCTCTGCTTCTGGTATGTAAATCAATTTTTCTATCCCCCAATTCACCCATATTAATTTATTTTACCCCATCTCTAGTCAACCTAATCATACCAGATGCCATGCCGCACAACTCATCCCCTCTTTGTCCATTCTTATCCATTCCTTACAATGTAAGTATAATATACCTCGCATCTTAAACAACACCCGCACTCTTGAATGTATGTCACTAATACTACCTTTATTATATAAGAACACTGCCGCAACCACCCAAATCGCTGTCGGACCTTATTTTCAGGTATTGTTCAGTAGAGAAGCACCCGATCCAAGTAGTATCAAGTAGGCTGGTAGAAGCGGCAAAGATAGACAGTAATAGTATTAGAGCTTGTGTATAGAACCATTCTATTCTTTCCAATAAACACAAATATAAACCATAAAAAACCTAATAAGTACGGGATATAAAATAATTGAGAGTATATCACTGGCTAAGAGTAATAAAAAACGATACCAAAATCAAAGAAACACTAGTGTGTGGTGTAGTCTAGGTACCTAGACTATACTTTTACAATTGTTAACGACGAATCATAGTGAGCCTCATCAATATGTTTTAATAGCCTTATTAAAGTATTACACATAAAATTAAGCTTTACACAGGCCATTCTGGTATTCACTTCAAGTTGACATATTAAGAATACCAACTCCCCTTACTAGCATCACCCCTAGTGGAAAAAGCACTAGTGTTTAGCGCGAAAATGTCCATGAGTCAAAGGTACCTTGTGTACTAGACATTTGTTTACGTAAACTCTAGTGTATACATTAACTTTGTCCACTTTTACACCCACCTGTACACCAGTGTATATCAAATTGTTTTCCCAGTGACTCCTTGGAGGCAAGAACCAAGGCACGGGCGTTGACCTGAACTGGATCTTGTACCCCTCGCCCACAACAGATCTTGGCCAAGATTGGGCCGTCAAGGCCTCCCAGGCTTTTGTAAATGATTGCAGATGCCCACCTGGGGAAATACCATCCTGCAAGGTGGTCACTTGGGATGGTACTTTGGACGTCTTTGTGCTCAAGAGGCACTCTACTGTCCTGCCCCTTGAGCTGGGCGGACAGGTTGTTTGTTTCCCATTCGAGGAGAACTGTTGGGTTGCTGGAACCCTCCACGGCCTCGTCCTCGTCCACGGCCTCTGTCATTATAACGTCCTCGTGAGCTAAATGAGGAGTTGTGGTTGCGATTGGGTGCCATGGCTTTGGCCAGGACAGCCTGCTCAAACTTGGTGGCCTGGAGAGACTTGACAAAGGCTGGATCATATGCCAAGTTCTTGTCTTCGTCGTCGTCTGTACCTTGCAGGTACTCAGGGACCCCATAGGCCTTGTCAAGCCAGAGTCTTGCTTCTTCGTTGATCTGCTGGGCAGATCCATACCCAAATACTGCTTGGCGCTGCACATGTTTGGCAAGATTGAGCAATTGGTTGTGGGGGACTCCTTCCCCTCCAGCAATGATGGTTTGGATCGCCTCAAAGACCCCTGTAGAGGCATCCGCCATCATTCTAAGCTTCTCTGAGTCTTTGTATCTGGCCTGGACTGCTGCGGTTGTGGGAATTGTTCCCTTCCCAATGTTGGCCAGGATCCGCTTATTGATGATAGTGTTTTTTGTCCACTGGCCTCCATCATACTGGCTTCTGGTGCGACTGAACGTGGCACAGAGCTTCTTGAGAATGGAGCAAGGTAGCTCCAAGTCTTCCTGGATCTCTTGGGGAAGCTCAGGGGTAACATCGAGCTTTCGCTGTTGTTTGTTCTCCCATTGTCTCTTGAAGGCAATGAGTTCCTAAATTTCTTCGTAGGAGATTGCAGGTGCATTGTTCATATTGTTTCAGATAACTTTAATTGAGCCTCAATGCGTGGCTTGAAAGAGATAAAGGACTAGAAGGGTAGAAAAAGTTTTAACTATAAAGAATAAAAAGCATGGCTTAGAAAGCCAAAACCTCATTGGAAGGACGGAGTTCCTGATGGACAATCTGGATTGTCTGACACTCTGTCAGGGGTGGATAGACAATTAAGAAAATGGCACCAAGAATCAATACCACCAGAAATGCATCTGCAAATGGATCAATGTCCAGACCATTGATCAATACTGTCACCAACACTACGGCGGAAAAAACGGTAGTAAAGACTCTGTATAAGGCGATTTCGGTAGCTGTTACCGTTTTTTTAGTGCGAAAAAAAAGGGTAGTTATGAGGCAGGAATAGGCACAGCTACTGTTTTTTTTATCCAACCAAAATCGTTTCTTTATATACTATAGCTTCTCTTTTATATTACTTTATACACTAGCACCCATTCTTTTTTTACTGCCATTTATTTGAAATAATGGTTTATTTTTTATTATAATTTTGATTTATTTCAAATAATATTAAAATATATATAATAATAATATAGAAACATACCAAAAGCAAATACTATTTAATATTATAAAACATATATGGTACAAACCTTTTACTCAAGCTATACACGATGCCAACAACATGTTGTTATGACTTGGATGGCCTTTGGTCTTCACCAATTGCTATAAAAATGTTGTGGTCAGAGAATGAAGCAATCAAGTAAACCGAGCTTATTATTTTGGATAGCATACCAGTATATGTTGTGCTTATCAATCGGCGTGCCAAGCATCTCTTGAATTAATGCCAGTATATGAAACGTACAGATGTAAATACTAGATGCAGCAGAAGGAGAATAGAGAATGCACAATATGATTAATTAAAGAGTGTAAACATATTATAATATTCTTACCATAGAAAATATATTGCTGTAAAGTCAGCTCATAAGATTTAAAACTAATTCGAATATAATGGTAGTTGGCAGAATGAGTACATCATTAAGAAAACAATATATATATTCTATAGAGATTCCCAGGTGGGGAGGTGGGGAACAACAAACTTTGGTGTAATATAGCTGTAAAAAATTTTCACCTTTTTTTAGTGTCTGAAAAATTATGAGATGAGTGTTTCATTCCTTGATTAAAGATAGCAGACTTGAAGATGTGGTATACAAGATTCCAATTGGATGTTTATGCCATTGACAACCTTATATAAGGGAGGGTCATTTAGTTTTACTTCAAAAAAGTAGAGCAAAGCAAAGAAAAGAAATACAAACTAACCTCAGCGTAATACAGCTATAAAAAAATTCATTTTTTTTGGTGTTTGAAAAAGGGCGAGATGTGTATTTCATTCCTAGATTAAAAACAGCAGAGCTGAAGATGTGGTATACAAGATGCCAATTGGGCATTTATTAAAGTGGCAATCTTACGTGATGGAGAGTTATTTGATTTTATTTCAAAGGAGAGGACCAAAGCAAAGATAAAACAGGTAAAGGAAAAGAGGAAACGAAAAAGTGCACTAAAACATATACTAAAAATATGAGAGAACCAATAAGAGCAGCCTAAAGAATATTAAAGCCCTAGTCTATTTCTCTTTGATGAAGGCTCATTGCTCATTCCTAATGGTGTAAACTTATATCAAACAGTAGAAACATTATATTGATATTAAATTGAGAATAGATGAGCAACAAAAAAGCTCTAACTTATAGTACATCTGTCATGATTGGTGATTCAGCCTCATCATCCATTTGAAATATCTCATCTTCTGAAAGAAAAGAACTGCTTGCTCCTTCCTGCTATAACATAATAAAAATATTATATTAATTATAATGTATATTCAAATGTTTGTTAATTAATAAACTTGCCTGGCTGTTCTCTGCCATTTTTCTCTTACGAGTCTGGTTTGCACTCTTAAAGGTGTCTTGAAGAAGATTCTTGGCATACCACATTCTTTTGCGCTTGTAAATGTGGAGTGCTATTGTCCTAGCCGTGCCTCACTGGCCACAATCATTGATGACAGGTACGTTGATTTTGTCACCATTGACCAAGAAGTGTCTTCGCTGTTATTGCTATTATTAGTCAAATAATCTCTTACCTACCCATGGAAAGATTAATTAGAGTATACTCCAAGCTTATCAGGTTGAGGTCAAAGGGCGGTAGAAATGCAAGTTTGCTTGTTGAGCGCTTTGCTGTTCATAACTTTGTCAGTTCAGCAAACAGCTCTCAGAATTATCCTAGTACAAGTCAGCCGTCCACATATAATAAAGCAAGTTTCTTAGATCTTCCATATGGTGTAAGTGCTGCCCAGCTATGGGAGCCATTCAACTGACATGCCAGCTTGAATGATGATGACGTGGAAGGTGTCAGCAGCCCTGTTGTCAAGAATACTTTGGAAAAGTACTATGTGCGAAACAGTGGTATGAACAGTATTGAACTTGATGACCCGACAATTGTTGTTGCTTCTCATCTTTGGAAAAATTGAACCGTACATTCTTCATGTATGTATTGAAGAATAAAAAACAAGACCAGACGTGACAATCATCATGTGATGTTTACCTGTCTGTACAGAAAGTAAGTATTAGTATTAGTCAAAATACAAAATAGTGATCACTTGCATTTTTTATATTTTTATCTAGCCGTCGCAATATAACTATTCAAAGCTGGCTTGTTGGCACCGTGGAATTTTATTTTGAGCATAAAGAGGTTGATGGCACACTGCACTTTCTGGCATTTGTTGAAGTGATGAAAGAGCATGGTAAAGCAGCCCATGACTCCTCTGTGCCAATTGTAAAACGGCGGTCACACAGCTCAACTAGACAAACAACCCAGCCAAAATATGCTGTTATTAATGTGGATGACATTCAGCATCAAGTTGGGCTCATCCAGTACCCTCTGAGTGGTAATCAGTTCTTTATCATTGCACCATATTACGTGTTTAATGACAATCTGCATGTGACCAGGGGTAATCTTGCCACTTTATAAAAATTTTCTTTTTCTTTTTTCTTTCCTTATAAATATCAATACCAAATAAAATAAAATAAAATGGCTAATAATGTCAAAAACAAAAAAAAATGTTTCAAAAAAACAGTAGTTATGCTACCGTTTTGTTCACACAGGCAAAAAATTATTTTTCTCAAGAATGTGCAACATCTTTAACACCAAATAAAATGCTCATTTCAATAAACAACGTTGCCTAAAAACTTACGAGCCCTTTATATGGTACTACAGCTACCTCATTGCCTGATGAAAAGACATTCCATGCAACTTTTATGATTTGGGATCGATGACATTACCTTTCAACCACAATCTGCGGAGATAAAGTGCTCTAAAATCATAAAAAACAGTAGTTATGCTACTGTTTTTGGCACAGCTACCAGTCCTTCCGCCATAGTGCAATGGCCGTATAGGACCTGTTTGTCCTTCTCTTGCTCCTAGACAAGCTGTTGTTAGAGTTTCCAGAGAGGAATTTGATAACATAGTCAACCTCTTGTCCACCTTGGATAAAAAAATGACAACCATGTGCAATGATTTTGGCACACTCAAGGATAGTGGAAGCAAGATGCACTGCAAAAGAAGGGCCATTTTAGTGTACTAATATTTATAAAATTCTTGACTGAATGATAAAGATTTGTTATAATATTTGCCAAATTTTTCAATATTAAATTTTTAGGATTCGTTGTCTGAATGATTCCAATCAGTATACTGAAACGTCAAAGCGCAAAAAGCAAAAGGTGGATTATTTTTTTTGTGCTTTTTTTGGCACAAAAATTGGGGAGTTTCTTTTTTTTTGATCCCATATTTTCTAGCCCCGAAGGATTCAGTTCTTTAAATTACTTTATATAGGTTGCTCTTTTCAATATTAAAGCAGTGTCTTCATAGGATTCAGTATGAATTTGGTATGAATTCATGGCAGATACAGGCCAAAGATGTAGTTTATTATAGTTTTTATTGGATAAAAAAAGCTTTCCTAATGATTTCTATTCGTTCTCATCTCTACTCACTCCTACTTTTATTGCCTAATATGCTAGCCTTGCCCTTTTCTCAATTGGATGGGTATTCTTTTACTCATCCGGAAAATATATGGGTTACCCTGGTCTACTAGACCCCCTACCTTCCTTTGTTACTTGCTGCGGCACTGCTTACGTGGGTGTTTATTTTCTTTTTAAAAAAAAAGAGGGTGGCTAGATAATTTCTATGGGTGTATTTTAGCAGACTGTAAAATAATTTGAATGGAACAACAATACTTACATTGGTATTTATATTGAGAGAACTTGAATACTTTGATAAATGGTATGGAAAATTT
Organism: Phycomyces nitens; assembly: GCA_022702545.1. NCBI lineage: Eukaryota > Fungi > Mucoromycota > Mucoromycetes > Mucorales > Phycomycetaceae > Phycomyces > Phycomyces nitens. The sequence goes on from JAHRBC010000001.1 coordinate 4,127,712, forward strand.
CAGTAATATCTATTAAGAATATGTCAGGCAAATAATATAAACATTGAGTGGTTATATACTTACTTGGTAATCAGTGTAATGGGCGCAATGGCTGACCAGATGAAGAATATTTCGATTATATCTATTAGATAATAGATTAGTAAAGTGATATAAGGGCTGAAAGGTTGTATACTTACTTGGTAATGGGTATAACGGACACAATTACTGACCAGATGACATGGAATTGGCACATACCAGATGACCAAAAAAATTCTAATGAATGGAATGAATGTTAATAAAGCATGTCTAGTGTATAAAGGAGTTTCATCATACCATAATATACAGCAAAGTGCTCCTCTGTATTTGTTTGTAATGGGAGGCCGTGAATTACTAAGCAGAGCAATGAGCTTGTGGAAACTGAATGAGATAATAAAAAAGAACATTACTAGTATACCAGAGTTATTGACATAAACCAGCAGCCCTTGTATGGATTTAGAAAAGAATATCTGGACAAATATAAATTCATGATGAGTAAAAAAATTTTTTAAAAGAGAATGATGCTTACCATGCCGAAAAGTAAAGGAAAGGAAAAGAAAAGAAAAGAATAAAGGTTGAAAGCAAAAATTCAATAGAGATCAACGGCAATATTGAGTGTCCCGAATGTGACGTGGAACTAATAAGCCCACTTAATAAGACGATTTGTATTTTTGAAACAGAACCCAAATATTACAAATGGATTAGTCAGTGCAAGCAAATTAAATGGATTAGCCAGTTGAAGCAGATTACTAAGTATACCTGACAGCATAATGTAAGCAAAGATCAAAATACTATAAAACCTCTTTAGAAAGAAGTATACCTTTTAATTATTTTTAATTACTTTCTCATGTATGTATTATTTATGGAATATTTCAAAATCTATTGGAAAATAGATATTCATAATCAACAAACCTCACACTTTAATATATTTTTCTAGTATTCAGTGTCTCAATTTCTATCATCAAGCTCCAAAAAGACCTACAAGTCGACTACCAAGAAGACAATTGGGAAGACTAGTTCCACTAGACCAGCAGGAACCATGATGCAGACAATCCTTCCTGCTCCAAGCAACAACGCCAAACAGGACGGCGCAGTGTTGTCAAACCTGTTGGCTCTTCACACAAGACTGAATGAGTCACATTTCCTGTTGCAGCAGGTCCATCAAGGGATGGAATCCCTCAAGAACTCAAATGGCAACAGTAGCCAAGTTTCCCCCCATCAAGCTCCACCACCACAGATGTATATGAAGTATTGACTTCCATCGGTCTCGGTAGGATATCTATATATAAATATTAATTTTATATCGATGAATTACTTACTCTATATCATATAGCATCTCATACGATCAGAGACAAGAAATGTCTTCACTGCAAAAATACCCCTGATTCCCATATGTGTAGTTCATACAGTAGGTATGGGATATAAAGGTCAATTTTCTAGCTCAGGCCCTTTTTTGTGAGTTAAGAGAAAAAACCATATTTTTGATAGATTTTATTGGTTGTAGAGAATAGTGTAGCATGAAAAATAAATATTAAACTCAAATCATATTAAATAAACTATACCTGAATATATCTTCTTTACTGTTAAACCAAAACATTTTAAATTATTTATTAAACAATGGCTCCTATCCGTAAATCTACAAGAACAAAAGAATGCAGATGTTCTATTTGCAAGAACAAAGAAGGAGGATTTGATTTTCTCACAGCTCAAACATTTAAGCGTCATATGCTTAAAGAAGATGCCAAAAACAGTTTTTTTGGTGGTAGATGTAAGATATATTTTATATTTGGATTTGTAAATTATTTAATTAATAATAAATATGTTTTTGAATTAAATAGCAATGGAAATTGTTGATGATGAAGAGCAATACTTTGAGGCCGTAGACAATGTAGAGGCCATGGATTTTGAGTCTGGTGGTAAGGATTTTTTAAAATTTTATTGTTTTTTTATTAAACCAATGTTGTTACGCTTGGGCAGACTTGGAAACCGATATTGAAGGACATGAGGGGGTACAAGAACCCATTAGAAACCTATCTCTTTCTGTATCTGACGCCATTTTTGGTGCAGAGGATGAATGCAGCTCAGTTGGTGACTCTGACTCTGACTCTGATAGCGAAAGTGAAGATGAGATGCTTGATAATGAAGGATTGTGTAGTACCTGAGATGCTAATCCACCCATCTATATAGATTGTATATTAATGAGGTGTTTTGTGTTGATATTTTTCAGAATTCAACTCAGAATTGAGTTTCATTCACGGCTTTGTGGTCAAGGCTCTTGCCCTGTTCATTTCCTTTTACGTTGTCAATGAAGGCGCAATTATCTTGATTGCAATTGTAAACAAGATCCTGGATTTTTTTGGCGATTCTTTCCGAGTCCCATCAAGTGTCTCTGGTCTCAAAAGCATGGCAGGAATGAACACCTTGACAAAGGGAATCAAAAAATATATTGCATGTGGTGAATGCCACAGTATTTATGAGAATGATGGTGCACCTTTTTTCTGTACCTTTAACAAGTTTGGAAACAGCGCCTTGTGTGGCCATAGCTTGTTCAAGTCCAGTTCGTCCACAATCCCAAAGAAATCGTATGTGTACCAATCTGTCAAACACTCTCTGCAGACTCTCTTTTCTCGGCCCGATTTCGAAACCCAAATCAACTCTTGGAATTGTGGTCCCAAAGTGGAAAAGACAATGTTTGATGTGTACGATGGTGCGATGTGGAACAGTCTCAAAGACATCAATGGTGACCTCTTTGTTCATGACAGCCGCTCTATAATGCTGACGCTGAATATTGACTGGTTTCAGCCATTTGATGGTGTGTCATATTCGTGTGGTGCCATTTACTTGGCAGTAAACAATCTTCCTCGCAATGTCAGGTTTAAAAAGGAGAACGTCATCCTCGTGGGATTAATGCCTGGACCTAAAGAAGCAAAGACATCAGAAATCAATAACTATCTCAGACCTCTTGTTGACAAATTGGAAGAGCTGTACCTGGGTATCAAGGTCAAGACCCACCAATGTCCATCTCGTGTGAGAATCCACGCTGCTCTCTTTGTTGTTGCTTGTGATATCCCCGCTGCAAGAAAAGTATGTGGATTCACATCCCATACCAGTACCAATGCCTGTCATAAATGCAATCGTCAATTCTCTCAGTTAGCTGGAACGAGCTCTGTTAATTATTCTGGATTTGATTCTTCAAAGTGGCTCCTTCGCACTAGAGATGATAATCGTAAGGATGCTGAGGTCTGGAGAAATGCAGCCACTCAAGCTGAGAGGCAGCGCCTTGAAGTTGCCAGTGGTGTTTGCTGGTCCAAACTGCATTGTCTCCAGTACTTTGATGTTGTCCGCTGCACGATCATCAATCCAATGCACAATCTTTTCTTAGGCACTGCCAAGAGAATGATGGAGAGATGGGTTGCAGATGGTCTAATTGACAGTAGGAAACTTGTTGCCATGCAGAAGATGGTGGAGAAAATGGTGTTGCCAGCCGACTATACAGCACTAAAGACAAAGATTGGGAAGGGGTTCCCATTCATGAAGGCTGACAAGTGGAAGTTGTGGTGCTTGGTGTACTCCCCCGTGGTGTTGAAGAACGTGTTGCCACTGCCAATGTTCAAAAACTGGATGTTCTTTGTGAATGCCTGCCGTTTGCTTTCAAAACCAAGTATCTCAGAGGATGATATCAAAGACGTGCACAAGAACTTGGAGCAGTTTGGTAAAGGTTGTGAGCAACTGTATGAGCCTGACCTCCTCTCCCCCAATATGCACTTACATCTTCACCTTCGTGAAACCGTTCTGGACTTTGGTCCAGTTTACAGCTACTGGCTCTTTGGTTTCGAGAGGTACAATAGTATACTCAAGAATATCAACACCAACAGGAGAAGTGGGTTTGAGACCACGTATATGAGAAGTTTCGTTGAGGATACAAGAAAGCGAGATTTTGTTCGTGGTTTCCTAAGCACACCAAATGGACAATATTTCTCAGACGTATTCAGCAAGCTGACCATACATCCGAACATCACCACAGCCCAAATTCCATGCCTTGACTTGTCTGCCTTCTCATTACCAGAATTTCTTGAATTTGCAGAGAACCCATTGTTAACAATTTGTGGTAATGAGCCTTTGCCGCCGTCAACTCTGCCATTGAAAAAGAAACCAATGAGCATGATGCCTAGACTGGAATACAATTGTCTAGTGGAGTATTACCAGGTTGTCCATGGAGACAAAAACATTAACAGCTGCAAAGACACCATGGCCTCAACCGCTTTTGTCAAGGACTGGATTGAAATGCTTGCGTCAATCAACATCATGGGCCAAATATTCAAAGGAAGGAGTGGTAAACGTCGAAATGGGTCATACATCCAAGTATTGTTTGTTGAGGAAAAGACCGAGGCAGTGTACGCGTATGTTGGAGAGATTCAGTATCTATTTGTTCACACATTTAGTCCTGCTGTTTCTTCTTCGCATCGTGGAAATGCCTACAACAGTCAACACACTTTTGCTTTTGTAAACTGGTTCAAGACCACATCAGACACCACCAGAGAGGCTGAAGGAATTGAGGTTCACAAGGATGAATTTTCGGCTCTTGACTTTCAAAGCATTCTTCCTGTCCATTGGATTCTCCTGCCTGTTGCAATTGTGGATTATAAATCTAGTAGTAACATTAACAAAAAACTAGTTGTCCCTTTGCCTAGAAAGGTTTCCGCCTAAATATATTTATCTTATCTCTCTTGTTCTTAATCATAACTTCATAGTTTGCTTTGCGAATCATGTGTTTAAAAAGTAAAAAAGACAAAAACAAAGATTTATTCATTTTTGAACATCCAGGCAGGCAAATTCAAAGTCAGGTGACTTGGGGCAGGAATCTCCTTGATCGTTTTTTGCTATCTGGGCATTCTTGTCTTTGTCTTTGTTGATGACCATCTAAGGTCATCCTCTCTTGCAAGACGGTCAATGGCCTCCAGAAGCCGGTTCAACTATATTAAATTTATCAGTCTTTTCTCATCAATCAGCACATCACTCTACAAAATATTAATTACCTCATCGCTTCTCCAACCACTGCAAAAATACCCCCGATTCCCATATGTGTAGTTGATACAGTAGGTATGGGATATAAAGGTCAATTTTCTAGCTCAGGCCCTTTTTTGTGAGTTCAGAGAGAAAAAATATTTTTGATGGATTTTATTGGGTGTAGGCGATTGTGTAGCATGAAAAAAATAATTATTAAACTCAAAGTATATCAAATAAACTGTACCTGAATATATCTTCTTTACTGTTAAACCAAAACATTTCAATTATTTATTAAACAATGGCTCCTATCCGTAAATCTACAAGAACAAAAGAATGTAGATGTTCTATTTGCAAGAACAAAGAGGGTGGATTTGATTTTCTCACAGCTCAAACATTTAAGCGTCATATGCTTAAAGAAGATGCCAAAAACAGTTTTTTCGGTGGTAGATGTAAGATATATTTTATATTTTAATTTGAAAATTATTTAATTAATAATAAATACATTTTTGAATTAAATAGTAATGGAAATTGTTGATACTGAAGAGCAATACTTTGAGGCCGTAGACAATGTAGAGGCCATGGATTTTGAGTCTGGTGGTAAGGATTTCTTAAAATTTTATTGTTTTTTTATTAAATTAATTTTTTTTACACCTGGGCAGACTTGGAAAACGGCGTTGAAGAATATGAGGGGGTACAAGAACCCATTAGAAACCTACCTCTCTCTGAGTCCGATGCCATTTTTGGTGCAGAGGATGAATGTAGCTCAGTTGGTGACTCTGACTCTGACTCTGACAGTGAAAGTGAAGACGAGATGAATGATGATGAAGGTCTGTATAGTATCTGAGCTGATAATCACTCTATCTATATAAATATTATATATTAATATGCTTTTTTTTTTGATTAATATGTTTCTAGAATTCAACTCAGAATTGAGTTTCATTCACGGCTTTATAGTCAAGGCTCTTGCCCTGTTCATTTCCTTTTACGTTGTCAATGAAGGCGCGATTATCTTGATTGCAATCGTGAACAAGATCCTGGATTTTTTTGGCGATTCTTTCCGAGTCCCATCAAGTGTCTCTGGTCTCAAAAGTATGGCAGGAATGAATGCATTGACAAAGGGAATCAAGAAGTATGTTGCATGTGGTGAATGTCACAGCATTTACGAGAACGATGGTGCACCTCTTTTCTGTACATTTGACAAGTTTGAAAACAGCGCCTTGTGTGGCCATGGCTTGTTCAAGTCCAATTTGTCATCTGTCCCAAAAAAATCGTATATCTACCAGTCAATCAAACACTCTATCCAAACACTCTTTTCTCAGCCTGATTTTGAATCACAGATCAACTCTTGGAATCGTGGTCCCAAGGTGGAAAAGACTATGTTTGATATATATGATGGCGCGATGTGGAACGAGTTGCCTGATGTGAATGGAATCCCCTTTGTTGACAGCGAGCGCTCTCTTATGCTGACATTAAACATTGACTGGTTCCAACCATTCGATGGTGTCACGTATTCTTGTGGTGCCATCTACCTTGCTGTCAACAACCTTCCTCGTGATGTCAGATTCAAGAAGGAAAATATCATCCTCGTTGGTTTGATGCCTGGGCCCAGAGAAGCAAAAACCTCAGAGATAAATCACTATCTCAAACCACTGGTCAATGAGTTGGAGGATCTCTATAAAGGAATCAGAATGAAGACTCATCAATGCCCATCTGGTGCAACTGTCCGTGCCGCTCTTTTCCTGGTCACTTGTGACATCCCTGCCGCAAGGAAAGTATGTGGGTTCACATCCCATACAAGTACAAATGCTTGTCATAAGTGTAATCGTCGGTTCAATCAGTTAGCTGGAACGAACTCTGTTGATTATTCTGGATTTGATTTCTCAAAGTGGCTCCTTCGCACTAAGAATGATAATCATAAGGATGCTGAGGTCTGGAGAAATGCAGCCACTCAAGCTGAGAGACAGCGCCTTGAAGTTGCCAGTGGTGTTCGCTGGTCCGAACTGCATCGTCTCCAGTACTTTGATGTTGTCCGCTGCACGATCATTGATCCAATGCACAATCTCTTCTTAGGCACTGCCAAGAGGATGATGGAGAGATGGGTTGCAGATGGAGTAATCAACGATAAGAGTCTCGTTGCCATGCAGAAGATGGTGGAAAAGATGGTGTTGCCGCCAGATTATACTCCATTAAAGACGAAGATTGCAAAGGGGTTCCCCTTCATGAAAGCTGATGAGTGGAAGTCGTGGTGTTTGGTATACTCTCCCGTGGTATTGAAGAACGTGCTGCCACTGCCAATGTTCAAAAATTGGATGTTTTTTGTAAATGCCTGCCGTTTTTTGACCAAGCCAAGTATCTCTGAGGACGATATTGAGGAAGCGCATCGCAATCTGGAGCAGTTTGGCAAAGGTTGTGAGCAATTATATGAGTCTGACCTCCTCTCTCCCAACATGCACCTCCATCTTCACCTTCGTGAAACGGTTCTGGACTTTGGTCCAGTTTATGGCTACTGGCTTTTTGGTTTTGAGAGGTACAACAGTATCCTCAAAAACATCAACACGAACAGGAAAGGTGGATTCGAGGCCACATACATGAGAAGCTTTGTTGAGGATACACGAAAGGCAGATTTTGTTCGTGGGTTTCTGAGCACAGCCAATGGATATCATTTGTCAGATATCTTTCGCATGTTTACCAATACCCCAGACACTATATCCACGCCAGCACATTCTCATTATTTCTCTACCTTCTCATTGCCTGATTTTGTTGAATATGCTGAAAATCTATTGATAACAGTATATGGTAACGAGCCTTTGCCACCATCAACACTCCCATTGAAAAAGAAGCCCATGAGTATGATGAGTAGGGCAGAATATGACTGTTTGATGGAATATTACCAGGTTGCCTACAATGACAGGTCCATCAAAGGCTGTAATGACACCATGGCTTCCTCTGCTTTTGTCAATGACTGGATCGAAATGCTCAAGTCTGTCAGTATTCTAGGCCAGATGTTCAAAGGAAGGAGTGGTAGAAATCAAAAAGGATCATACATCCAAGCATTATTTGTTGAGGAAAAGACCGAGGCAGTGTACGCGTATGTTGGAGAGATTCAGTATCTATTTGTTCACGCATTTAGCCCTGCTGTTTCTTCTTGACATCATGGAAATGCCTATAACAGTCAACACACCTTTGCTTTTGTGAACTGGTTCAAAACTACGTCAGACACCACCAGAGAGGCTGAAGGCATTGAGATTCACAAGGACGAATTTTCAGCTCTTGACTTTCAAAGCATTCTTCCTGTCCATTGGATTCTCCTGCCTGTTGCAATTGTGGATTATAAATCTAGTAGTAACATTAACAAAAAACTAGTTGTCCCTTTGCCTAGAAAGGTTTCCGCCTAAATATATTTATTTTATCTCTCTTGGTTTTAATTATAATTTTATAGGTTGTTTTGCGAATCATGTGTTTAAAAAGTAAAAAAGACAAAAACAAAGATTTATTCATTTTTGAATGTCCAGACAGGCAAATTCAAAGTCAGGTGACTTGGGGCAGGAATCTCCTTGACTGATGTTTGCTGTCTGGGCATTCTTGTCTTTGTCTTTGGTCCAGACCGTTTCAGATCATCCTCTCTTGAAAAACGGTCAATGACCTCCAGAAGCCGGTTCAACTATATTAAATTTATCAGTCTTTTATCAGCACTCAGCACATCACTCTACAAAATATTAATTACCTCATCGCTTCTCCAGCTGGGACGAGCAACATGGAGAACACGCATGGTGATACCAGGTGCAACATCTTCCATGCCCGACTCACCATCAGACATCACATCCTTTTGGAGGACATGGAGATAGGCCATCTCATCAGGGTTTTCAGGCTTATGGCTCATCTCCTCATTGATTGCCCTCCAGTGACGTTTGTAGGCCTCTACCCTGCGCAAGTGGATCTATAAAAATTTTCAGATTAAATTAAAAATATCAAATTGTCTTTATACTAACCTCGACGAGCCTGGTATTAGCCCGAACCTTTCTCTTCTTGGTAGAAGCTTGCTCTTCACTCATGTTTGAAGTGAGATGGTAGTACTTGTAATTGTTTTTAATTTTTTGCACTACCATGCCAGGCCAAAAACCAGCAGCACGAGGCTGCAAGAGAATGTAGTCTCTCAAGTAGTTGATGACCCTGACATTGTCTGGGTGGTTGATCTTCTTGTCCTTATTCCATTTCTGTTTGCCTTCATTCTCGGCAATCAGAGCAGGATCATTAGACGTGAAGTTCTTCTTCCACATCTTCTCATTAATGAATTCCTAGATATAATTTATTAGAAAATATTTTTTGACAAAATAATAATAATATTCATACCAAGACAATCGCACTCATATCACTGGTACCAAGTGAGCTGGAGGGGCCAACAGAAGGAGCCATTCCAACGGGACCAGCTTGGCCAAGAGGGAGCTGGCTCTGGGCACTACTGGCATGGGCTTCCATGAACGTACTCATGGTCTGGTTAGTCTTGCCAGTGATATCGTATACTATCCCCATTCTTGACTTGAGGAACCTCAAGTCTTCAAGGACAGTGGCCATTTCTGTCTGTCCTTGACTACTTTCCTCACTGCTACTGGGGGCCCTTGGAAGGATTTCACGCTGGCTAATACGGCCAGCAGCAACACGGTGAATGGGAGCAGTTGGGTTTGCTCTGGCTTTGCGTCCTGAGTTTCTCTGGTTTGAAGACATTTTCTAAATATTTTTTTTAAAATAAAATAAAATAATAAGCATAAATAAATCCATATATATTAACATATATTTCTTTGAATACATAAACGTACATAATAATTTGCAGTATAAGGTATAGTGTCAAATAAGAACAATAGTATTATATATATATATAAAAGACTGTATTTATATCTTTAAAAACAATATCTGGAGTACAATAAAAAAAAAGAGTCTTGGGTACACAGTTTTCATAATCCCATTATTCTCATAATTTATTAGGGCTTACTATAATCTAAAAATGCGTATGAATTCTTTTTTCCCGATTTTCTCTTTTTCTCTTTCTTTTTACTTTTTGCTTCCTTTATACTTTCTGGTAAGTATTTAAAAATTTTCACGCAATTAAAGACAACCTTTAACATTTTTTCAATTATCTAAAAGACATCCTATAGTCACTTTTATTCATGCTTACACAAGAAAAAGGTAAATAGGTGCACTATTTTTTATTGCTGTTGCTAATCAGTAATCTTCATCTTGTAGATTCAGAACAACTCATTTCAATCGCAATGGCCAAAGATGACAATGATGAAGTTGAATGGACAGAATGTACTTGGTATGTTTAAATATTCTATCACTATTAATACTAATATATTCTGTCTTTACTATCAGCTCTTTATATTAAACAAAATTGCTGCGTTTTAACAAAGACATGGAATATCCAACAAGCCAGTTTGTCTTGGTAAGTAATCAGTCATTCCTATTGCTTTTCTAACAGAAAAATATAGATATATTTTCTATTACGCGTACACATTTTTTGATTGCTATATCATTATCTATCTTGAAATACTGTTTGGTATACCTGAAAATTCGGTTTCAAAGTCTTGGTTGTCTACTCTGTTTGAGCAACTACTTTTCCAGTTATTCAAGATGATAGTCAATGAATCAGTCATGTTCTCTACCCGTGTTTCAAAAGGTAAAAAAAAATTAGTATCAATATAGCTATAGCCATGAATCTAGACCAGATTACTAGACTGTATATTATGAGAAAATATTTTATCAATAAAAATCTATTTGTAAACTATTTTCCATGGCCTATTTATAAAGAGGTATAAAATAAACCCCCAATTGAAAGCGTTTAAAGTGTCAAATGGATTAAACAACCAATAAATATACGTCCTTTAGAACATAGGTGAATAGTTTGCAGAAAATAGTCGAAAAGTTTGCATCTTGATCTATTAAAAAATAGATTTTTTTATTGATATTGAAAAAATAATTCATGTAACGTTTGACTAAAAAGAAATAAGATAACACTTTCAGTTATAGTTCTGTACACTCTTGAGTTTAACAAGCCTACACTTCCAAAAGCAGAGCTTTATATCCACCGAATTACTTCATTATCTTATATGTGTTGTTTTTTATATATGCAAGATAACATTTCAATTTAATTCTAGAATTTGTTTTTTATTTCACTCAGAATTTTACATACTATCACATATGGGAATCGGGGGTATTTTTGCAGTGTTAAAAAGGCGCAGACTGCCTTTGCATGATAGCAAATGCAGCTACTTTACTATTTAAAAAACTTTAAGCATTCTGCAAAGACTCAGACTCCATTGGATTAACAACCCAGCAACTCCACAATATTGAAGAATGTGCATGATATCAAGCAGTGTTTGGATATGCAACTGCATACCAGATTAACAAAGAAGCACGAGTGTTGTAAATGAGTATTGATCACCACTGAATCTGAGAGTAAGACTGACACTGCAAAAAATAAAGAAATTCCAATAACGTAAAAGTGGCAACAGCGATCTTAGGGGCACAACGTTTTCAGATGGGGCACAACGTTTCTGTTTTACCAAACTTTTTGAAAGTGACTTGTGGTCCGGCATCTAGTGCCTGTTCCCAGTTTACGGAATAAAATGTTGTGTCCTGAAAAAGATATTCAAAGACTTTAAATAAAACTTTCTTTTCTTTCATATACTCATCTCGTAAGAACTAATCTATTGCATCTATTAGTAATTTCCCCGGAGATTACAACAAAATCACTTTTCTCATGACCAGCTTGAAATTATAAATACTTTATAGAACTCGCTTCATTATGAACCCTACCAATAAAGAATCTATTTTTATTGACGGAAAGGAATACTATCCTGTTCAGCAAGCCCTTCCAACCCCACCTCCCAATGGCTACCATGATATGACCATGGCAATTCGAAAGATGCAAGAGTATGCCCTTGCCAATAACTTTGTTCTTGCAGTCAAAGACCGTAAACCAACCCGAGTTTACTTGAAGTGCACCAAGGGTGGACAATATAAGAACACCCGTGGAATCAAAGATGAAGACAGGAAAAGGATTCCCTCGAGTGGAATGACTGGATGCCCTTACCTTTTGAAGGTTTCCTACAAGAAGGGCATCAAAGGATATCTTCCTTTGAAAGCCACCCACGATATTGAGGCATATCACAATCATCCTCTTGATGATGAGTGTCTAGAATCGACACTCAAAGGCAGATTATCAAAGGTGACTGTAGACGATGCCAGAGAGATTGTTAGACTTGTCGAGGGTAAAGCCAAAACTTGTGATATTCAGAAAGCCATCAACGATGATGAACAGTTTGGTCACAAGCTGTATGTTAGTGATATCAACAATATCAAGGCTGCGTTCGCTCGTGCAACTGCTTCTGGCATACAGGATGCAGGCACCAAGCTCATCAACGAGATGGAAGCAAAAGGGTATCAAGTGCGATACAATATCAACAATAATAGATTGCTTGAACAAATCATGTTCAGTCATCCAAAGATGTTGGAAAGAGCCCGTCACTTCCCAGAAGTTATGGTAGTGGATGCGACCTATTCTACCAACAATCTGGAGATGCCTCTCATCTGTGTAGAAGGTGTGCACAACCTTGGAGGAGAAACACTTAAGTCGTTTCCAATTGCCTTTGCCTGGGTATCCAACGAGCAACAAGGCAGCTACCTTTGGTTTCTGGAGCAGTTGAAAAGGCTCGTTTTCAGAGACATGCCATCCAACACCTTGTTTGTGACAGACAAATGTGCTGCATTAATGAGTGCCCTTGACATTGTCTTCCCAGATAATGTCAAACTCTTGTGCTACTGGCACATGCTGAATAGTGTTGAGAAAGCCTTTTCTGGAAAACTAAAGTCTGTGGCCGAGAAAGAGGTGCTGATGGAGTATGTCAGTCATATGATTCACAGTACGGAGAAGGAGGAGTTTGATGTGGCCCTCACAAAGTTCAATGCTGTTTCTGCTGGTTTGGATGTAGAGGATGGAAAGGAAAAGGTTTCCGCTTCCTTGTATTTCACCAGCAGATGGGTCAAGTGCCGAGAGAAGTGGGCAGGATATTTGACATGCAAGCAAATGCATTTTGGGTGTACAACAACCCAAAGAGTTGAAAGCGCCCACCAAGCTTTGAAAAGAGGAATATCTGCCATCTCTTCTTTGGGGCTAGCTTTCGACGCTGTAGCCACATATGTCAATAGGCTCGAAAGAGATTTTAGCGCCATCAAGATCAGAGAATCAAACACTGTCAATATGTTGGTTGGCCAGAACAAGCTACTTGAAAACCTGTTCAAGAAGATCTCCAAGTGAGCCTTGCTTGTTCTTGATCAGGAGCTTCGTTTGAAAGGCGGTAATGACAAAGATTGTCTTTGCAAATGCAGATTGGAGTATGGCTTGCCTTGTCACCATACATTGCCCAATGGAAAGAGCATCGAGCTTACGGACATTCCAGCAAGGTGGATCATCGACCCTGTTGAAAGAGAAGATCCGGGAAACACCATCCCAACAAACCCATTGTCTTCTGAGGAGCCAGAGGAGTAGATGAATGATATCATCAGGATAGAAACCCTCTTTCACTCTTGTGAGGGCAGCCAACAAGTTGCCAACCTTATTAAGATCCTAAGTGAAGCTACAGCTGGGTTTGATGGTAAAACTGGCCATCCCGCTATAAAACTTCAGGCCCCAGAGAATGTGAAGTTCCCTGGAAGGCGTAAGGGCAGCAGTCACCCAAAGTACTTGCCAAAGGACTTTGGCCATGCAATCTGGAGAAAGACCAGTATTCTTTCGGGGCGGGTAAGATATATACATATATATATTGATATGAGGAGATATTAATATTTTTCTAAAATTATAGGCTGGTCTTAAGGCCATGGTTAAGCTGGAAGCCAGGAGAATTGCTCGAAAAGATGCAACTGCCAAGAATGTGAAAAAAACACAAAAAAATATTAAAAAAATCAAACAAGAGCCTCTCAACCCAGGTAAGAATTGTTGTTATTTTCAAGGATAATTTACTGCCAAAAACAATACTGATTAATAGCCATATATTTAGTCGATGCTCCATTCAAAAAAGGGTTCAAGAGACCTGCCACAGCCCAAGACACTACAAAAGTCTAAGGGTATTATGTAGATAAAACTTATAAAATAAGCTACTTAATTGTATAGTTTTACTATGCTTTTGGTAATATATAATTGTGATCCGTAGTAGACTAAAAAGATATGGGGGTGAACTGAATCATCCTACCTACTGGTGTACAAGAATCCAATGTAGAATATTTAAATGCCCTCAAACAGCGCAAAACTTAAATATACATTGTAGCCACAATATATTCCTAGTCGATCTACCCTTTTTTGCATTGTATTTTACGATACACAGACAGTTTGTGTCAGGGGAGATTGGCCACTTACAAACAACCAGTTTTATCTTTCATTATATTTTATAGTGGGTTTTATAGTATGTTTTAACAGTCCATCAAGGATGATTGTAGACTATGGCAAGGTAATTGTAGTTATTCTATGCAAACAAGCCTCCCTGGTTTGTTGTTTTTTTTGGAGCAATAGATTCTGAAAATTTTTATTTTTCGTTTTATTTGATAAAAAAATACATTTGCGCTATACATTCTAGTCTCTAGATTATTTCTTTGGTATATCTATTTTACCAATCGATATTTCTTGGTCGGCACCATGAACTGGTTCTTAATAGAGCCAGGATACTTACCTAGCTGAGAGAAAGCCAATACTGTCTAAAAGTAAAAGAGAAGATTGTTAGTAAATTATTTTTATATAAATCATTCATTCTTATACTTACATTTTTAATATAATAAACAGAACCTTTGATAGACCCTCTGTATTATGCCAACAAATAATCATTGTCTAATAGATATATGTTAATATTTGTAGATAGGCAATATATAATACTAAAATATTGGTTCACTTACAAGATATAGTCGTTGGAATGGCCAGATAATTTCAATTGGGAATTCATACAAGAGCATAGCAAGACATCTGTGATAGATATTATTAAAGAGAACATATTTATAATATAAAAGGTTTACCAGAATATTATATTGAGATGGATAGAAAAATAGAATTTGCGGCTACATACAAAAGAGTGATTTGGTTAATAAAGAAGAGCTTTAGCATAATATGATCTTACCTTTGGATATACAGACATGTGCAATAGAGAGACCCCATTATATATTTATAAGCAGTTACCTATGAATAATAAAATATATTGAGTAAAAAATATATTTACAAGAGAAAGAAAAGAATTAATTATCAGAGTATTTTGCGGTAATATTTAGGCACAAAAGAATATAAAAAATAAAAAGGAAAAATAAATACTTTGTATTAAAAGGCTGTTTGACCCTGATAAAATGCGGGCAATAAAAATGATAATCCAAAAGAATATGCCTGCCGTCATTTTCATATCTTTGTAATTTATAGTTTATTAGGTTGAAAAAGATGTCTAGATATAGAACAAGAGTGTACACAATGCTGTTAAATAACAATAAAACTACAAGACGATTCATTATTTTCAGTCAACCTCTTTACTTGCAAGTATACTGACCATATTCCAATTGTCAAAATATATTAATAATTATTTATTGATAGAACATGAACAATCGTATTCCTCCTCCTCCCCGTCAGCGCAACCCAAGACTTAACGCCGTTGCACGCAGTGCATTAGCTGCCACTGAAGATGTACAAATGTCAGACACCACTACAGTCACGGCACCAAGCATTCCTCAAGATATGGATGCGACTGAGAGAATGCTTGCTCTGTTGACTGCCAACAATGGAAACTTTGTAACACTGGCAAAAGAAATGGCTGAGATGTCAAAGAGAATGAGTGGTGTAGAAAATGGTATTAATCTCACCAACGAGATTAATATTTATCTCAAGAAAATGATCAAAGAGATCATGGCTGCCCAGGACAAGCTCAGCAAGTCCACCGAGAATGGAATTTCTGAGGCAGATTCTGCGATAAAAGCAAGCTTTTCGTCTTTGATGGAGGAAGGGTATACTCCTGGAAAACGGCACGTCGGCATCTCTGTAAGTAAATCAATGATAGTAAATATAATTACCAATATATCTAACAGACATATATTAGCATGCACTCAATAAATACATGAAGAACCCAAACCTCACGGACACAGATCCATTAAAAGTTGCCGAGAACAATGAGAAGCCAGGATGGTCAACCAATGGCACATTCAAGGAAGGCTATAACCAAGCCCTTGCAATGGCCGTGATTTCGTACTTGCGACAACAGCAAAGTGCAATTGGTGTTTCAACAAATGATATTGCAAGAATAGTGAAGAATCACTACAGGAACCAGGTTCGACATTACAAAACATCACCTGATAAGATTGTAGCTCGGCAAAGAACATCACGAAGACGCAATCGAAAGATCTCTGTAAGAATAAAAATAAATAGGCTAATGTTTTATTATATATTCTAATATAGTATTTATGTCTAGCTTCTCAAACGTCACACTGTTACGTATCAGAAATACACCGAGGAGATTACAAGATTGATGCGAGGCTTGGATTGCAGCAATGTTCTTGTATTAGAGGTGATGTCTGACGATGAATCTGACACTGAGAATGAAGTTCGGGCACACCGTCCCAGTTGGAGAAGTGATAAGGTAATGTACTATATAACTAAAATTTATATTAGCTTTAAGTTCACTAACTAACATTTGTTTAAAAAATAGCTCCAAGAGTTTATCAATGTGGTTGACAAATTTTCTGTCAAAAGGTTGCAAAAGAAATCCAACAGCTTATTGAAGCGTGTTCGTTTTGTAAAGGAAATGAGTGTCTCTCAGCATATGTCAGTCACGTTACCAGAGTGGTGTATTTCTACTGAATAAATAAATAAAAAAATTTTAACTAAGAATTTAATAGCTTCTTGTATACGTATGCACTTTTTGATGGATGCATTACAGGCAAATATATAAAATAATCAAAGTTATACTATATGTGAAATATACATTAAATAATATAGAAATATTTAATGATATTTAATTGTAAGTCTTTATTGACGTTATTTTATTTTGGAATATTATATATAGATCTTACGTAACAAGGGAACAACACACATCATCACTCGACCTCCATCACCTATGTGTTCACCTATAGCTACAGACAACAAAATCCTATGTACAGGAAGAATATTTTGAAGACTACTCGGTTCAAACTCCAGCTCATTCACCTCCACGCCCTCATCACTCCTGGGTTGCAGATTAGCCTCTCTATACCAATGTACATATGCAAACACATGCCGACTCGATTGACCAGCAAATGAGTTTGTGGCAGTATTCACAAAGAGGTACTGAATCTGGCCGGTGTATGCATTTGTATACTGATCATTGCTTGTCTTGAACAGTGCCTGGATGAATGAACCACGTTGCAGGGTTCCATTACTCCCTTTATACACCTGGCCAAGAAGATTGATCGATGGGAATTTTTGGATGCGGTTGTTGACAATGGTTTGTGAGGGACTGGCCTGGCGATAATGAACAAGTTGCTCATTGTCATACACCTCACGATAGTACTCCAAAAGGTACTGGTACTCGCTCTCCTTCATCGATACCTCTTCCTTCAAAGACAAAGGAAGCGCAGATGGTGGCAATGGCTCGTTGCCCTTCACAATGTCAAAGTCTGTCTCTGCAGCAGCAAGAAATGCGTTCAGATCAAATGGCAAGGTGGAAATGGTGGTGGCAGTGGTGGCAGTGATGGCAGTGAGCTCAGCAAGGATGTTGGCATGTGAAGGCACAAGAACTGGTGCAAGTATACGCAGGAGGTCTCCTTTGTACGCGTCTTGATGGTACCTCTTCATATATGTGGCCTCAAAGCCATCTCTCTGGTTTGTCAAGAAATTCTTGAGAATGCCGTTGAATCTCTCAAAGCTGAAGAGCCAGTATCCATAAACCGGTCCAAAATTGCTGACGGTGTCTTGAAGATGCAAATGGAGGTGCATGTTTGGCGAAATCAATTGGGCATCATACAATACTTGGCACTGTCTGCAAAATGCCTCAAGAGAGCTATGCGCTTCCTCCAGCTCGGCCATGGAAATGCTTGGCTTAACAAGGTACTGACAGGCATTGACAAACGATATCCAGTTGCCAAGGTGGACATTGGGCAAACGGCCGCGCAGGAGAACAGGAGAGTACACCAAGCACCAGGACTTCCATTCATCTGCCTTCATGAATGGAAAATCCTTGCCAATCTTCTTTCTCAATGGTGTGTAATCAGGAGGGAGGACCATCTTCTCAGAATCCTTTTGCATGGCGGCCAGGTCTCTGTTTGTGATCAAACCAGTCGATCTCCACTTCTCCATCATTCTTTTGGCGGTTCCCAGAAAGAGGTTATGCATTGGATCTATTATAGTGCATTCCACTGCATTAAAGTACTCAAGATCGTGGAGTTCCGACCAGCGGACTCCATTCTCCTTTTCCATCCTCTTTCTTTCTACCTCACTGGACGCGTTCTTCCAGGCCACAGCATCACGGCGATTCTCTTGATCAGTGCGAGCCACCCACTCGGAGAAGACAAACCCAGAATAGTCAACACCACCATTGCCTGGGAGGCGAGAGAACTGGCGGTTGCACTTGTGACATGCATTAGTACTTGCATGGGACGTGAATCCACATGTTTTCCTGGCGGCAGGGATGTCACAGGCGACAAGAAGAAGGGCGGCACGAACCAAGGCACCAGAAGGACACTGCGCCGTTGGCATCACCACACCCACATACAAGGACTTGAGCTCGGCAACAAGGGGACGGAGGTAGTGGTTGATCTCGCTTGTCTTGGCTTCCTTTGGTCCAGGCATTAGACCGACAAGGAGAACATTTTCCTTCTTGTAACATTCGGCCCTTGGCAAATTGTTGACAGAGAGATAGATGGCTCCGCAAGAGTATGTAACCCCATCGAAAGGCTGGAACCAATCGATGTTCATAGTGAGCATGAGAGATCGCTCATGATCCACGAATTGCCTATCATTGCCATCTTTCAACTCACTCCACTTGGCACCATCATAGATGTCGAACATCATTCCAGGAACTTGGTGTCTTGCTCTCCAATGGTTGATGGATTCCTCGAATCCAGGGCGGCGAAAGAGGACTGACAATGCACTGATGATTGGGCTGTACATGTATACCTTGTTAGGCAAGGACGTGTGTTTTTGGAGGAGCCTGGAAGAGCTGGCTTCCACAAGTATTTCCAGAGAGCCTTTCGAAATCGCAGCATTGGGGAACACCTTCAGACTCCAAGTATGTCTTGTGACAATCGCCGCATGCCACAAAACGCTGGATACTCTTGGATAAAGCTGTCATGCCAGCCATTGAGTTGAGGCCGCTCAAGCTAGATGGAAGGCGGAATGATTGGCCAAAGTGAGACAGGACCTCGTTCAGAAACTTGATCAAGATCGAACCACCCGAATTGATGACATATTTCGAGATGAAGAAAGCAGCAAAGGCAGCAGCAAAGGCATGAAGAGGGTCTGCAGGCATAGACGTCTCAAATTGCTCTGTTTGGTTTTCGTATTAATATATGATATATGCTTATTTATTTTGTACTAACCTTCAAGTTCTTCAACCTCATCTTCAGAATCGTTCGAACCATTCAACTCATTGTCATCGGCATCTTCACTTTCAACTAAAAATAATAATGTAGCAAGAGCAAAAGGTAAGTATTCGTATTCTGTTACATAAAGAATATCCTTGCAAGTCATTACAATTTATTATATTGTATAAATAAAATTATATACTTACATTCAACATTCTCTTCGGCATCATTGACTTCAATGTCAATCTCCATGTCATTCTCATTCACCATCAGAGAAGCTTTAGAATACGATTATATATTTTAAAGAAAACAGTTAATTATGACAAAAAATAATAATTTACGGCATATACTTACAAGAACTTCTAGCTTGAAAGCTTCTTACAATATCATTGGTGATATGTCTTCGGTATGTTTGAGTTGATACCATGACAAAGCCTCTGCTATTAGAAGAGCAGATAGCACACTTGCATTCGACTTGATTGTTTGAGTAGCTGGACATATTGATTTTTAATAGTCTTTTTAATTGACAAGAAAGGCAAATGGCTCAGGAACATATTTTAATATATATCATTTTTAGAATATCAACTGCCAAAATGACATAGCTAGCATTGACACCCAAAACTGGGATTTGTCTATAAGCAGAAATAGTTGTCTCATTCCTGGTTACAGGATTGTGAACATGTGTTTGTTTATATGCCTTTTATAATATACGTCATTATATCTCTCTTACAGAACTGACATCACTTATAATAAATCGAAAAGAGAAATATATACTCTTTAAGCTATTAATTATTTCAAAAGGGGTTTTACAATAATAAACTAGATGCTATCTTGTAAAAAATCTTGTTTGCTTATAAAAATCACTATTCTAATTGATTCTGCGACATAGTTACAAGGAGTATAAATGAATTACAAACGAATATCATGCCTAAAAGACTCTACTTTATTATTCTATCCAATAGAACATATTGAATATTATAATCGCCGTCAAAAATAAAAAAGTTTATTATGTTTAACTTCAGTCTACTAATGGTAAGATAATATAGTAGTTTGCTATAAATGAAACCACTTAATTTTTGTAGTGAGATGAGTATGAATATGACCATCGGACATCTGTTGGAAAAAGGGCCAAGTATGAGCCAACCTTTCCTGTCTCGAAAGAGATATCAAATGATATCAAGGGTGGGTTTAACCCAATTCCTGATGAATGGTGTGGATTTCGTGTGCTGGCACACTTGATCTACAAGGATCAAAACAAGTTCCCGCTTGTAAAAAGGGACATGCTTGCTGCACTTCCTCAGCACAGCATGCTTTATGCCAGTACCTTTGGCACGGATGTCAAACAATTGGAGGAAATTGTGAAACACGGCTCCAATCTTGACAGCAACAACAACAACGATACAACAATCCCAGGATGCACAAATGCCAGTATGTGGTTTAGCACACCTGACTGTGCTCAGTTAGCTGTGGATACTTACCAAAGACCAGTCTGTGTCTATTCAGACAACCCTTCAATTCCCTCCGCCTCTTTCCTGCCTTTCTGCCTTCCAAAAACAAAACAATCAAACAAACAACCTCTGATCTTGAATCATGTTAACAACAATCACTGGACAACAGTCGATTTATCAAGAAATGCATCCAGAAAATGGCCAACAATATCAGAGCTATTCTTTCTTGGGTGTCACCGGAACAATATCCCTGACAACTTCAACAATTACTGGAACAAGTATAAAGAGTTCAACAAGCATGATCACAGAAATGCAATGCTTTCTCTTGCTCCGTGTTCAGAAGAAACCATTGATCTTACTAATATTAATTAATTTTTCTATGTTTATCTCTCCTATTTTTGTATTTCTTTTATTCTTTACTTCTATTATTATTATCATACTTATCGTTCACTTTATTAGCTAGACTTCTCTTAAATATATCCATTATATCAATTTGTTTCTTTGTATTAATCCAAGTCCATTGCTCACAAGTTTAATGATCCTCTGTACTGCCTTTGCATGAAAACTATTTGTGGGAATTCGTTTACCCTGCTAATTACAAACACAATCAACAAATCACAGCTCATAAATTAAGATTTATGTTACACTGATTGATCCAAATCTCTTTGAGACATGCAAGACATTGAGTATTCAAGTGATTAATCAATCATTTCAACAGATATAACAATGTAATTTTAAGTAAGGGTAGCGATAAAATAGTAAAATATACAAAGTAAATTTCATTTGATTATAATATGTGAAAATTTTGGATTTTTTCAATGAAAAAATAAAATGTATTTGGTTGTAGAATCACATTTTTCTCATTTATTTTTTATCAAACTTTTGCAGTATCTATATATTACTTATATATTTTTGAATTTCTAATTTGTTTGACGATTTTTAAATATTTTTTTATTTTTTATATTTTTGATGAAATATCTCTTGAACATATCACTGGAAAAACGGCCCTGAATACACTGGTGGTATAGTAGCCCTGAACTGGTGTGAAAGCTAGTCTATTTTTCAACTCCACAGTTTTCCTTTTTTTTTATTTCGAAAATATAATTTTACTACATCCTATTGGTTCGGATACAATGAGCATTAGAATATTACTTTTTATTATTATAAAAGTATAGCAAATAAAATACATGTAACACTCGTTTCCTTTTAATAATAATATTACAAACACAAACATCATGTCTTCTTCCAACAGTATTTACAACACCAAGTGCTATTGCACTGTATGCGGTGATAATGAAGAAGGATTCACCTATGTGACAAGAAGAACTGTCCAACATCATAACAAAAGAGCCAGAGTAGATGCAGTATTCACATCTTCAAGGGGTATTTTATTTAAAACAACAGAGTATACTTGTATATTAATATTATATTATAAATAAAGACTCTCAAAAAGAAATGATGGAAGTTGATTCTGAGTGTAAGAAATATATTTATTTAAATGTCAATGGTGTCTAACACACTATTATATTCTATATTTGTAGCTGTCATGACTTACCAACCTGGTCCCATAGAAGAGGGCGGCCAAACAAATGTTCCTGTTTTGGAAATTGAGTCCATGCCTGCCAACGATGTCTCCATTGAGAATTGCGATGATGACAATGAGATCTCGGTTGAGAATGACGATGGCGCCAGTGATGATGAAGATGTTGTTGAGCTTGAGCTTGAGGAGTTGGATGCCGAAGGTTTGTACATAATCATTGAATAAAAGAAAAAGCCTGAAAAATTGAGTATTAATATTTTCTCTTTTTTTTTACAATAGCCCCTTTTGAAGCCTCTGGTATGCCTGAGAACCCAGTTCACAAGTTTATCGCCATCTTCACGGTCCTTTTTACATCCCGCTACGTGGTCAACAAGGGTTCCATTGTCTTGATCGAGTTCATCAATGAGCTCTTGAAGATTTACGAGCAGGATTTCCAGCTTCTAACAAGTCTTCTTGGGCTCCAAAGAATGACTGGATTTTCCGAGATATCCAAGGGAATCCACAGATTTGTAGCATGCCAAGATTGCCATCAAATCTACGATGAATGCATGACAGTTCCTCCCACCTGTGTGTTCCAGAAGCTTGGATCCAACTCTGTCTGCGGGTGTAAGTTGGTGAAGGAGTCGTCTGTTGGTGCCTTGGCCCCAAAAAGGGTGTTTGTCTATCAATCCGTCAAGCATGCTATGAAGACACTCTTTCTTCGCCCTGGCTTTGAGGCCAGAATCAGACGCTGGAACTCAGATCTCAAGATTCCACAGACAATGTGCGATGTCTACGACGGCGCCATGTGGAAGGACGTCAAGGACATCAACGGCGCCCAGTTTACAGCGGATCCGCGCTCCCTCATGTTGGCTCTCAACATCGACTGGTTCCAACCTTTCGATGGTGTGGTGTACTCTTGTGGTGCCATTTATTTGGTCATCAATAATCTACCTCGGGAGGAGCGATTCAAGCCAGAAAACACCATCCTCGTTGGTCTTATGCCTGGACCAAAAGAGCCAAAGTCAGAGGAGATCAACCACTACCTGGAGCTGTTGGTAGATGAGTTGAACGAGCTCTATGTTGGAATGAATATTCCAACATTTGAGAGGCCAACTGGTGCCAGTGTCCGTGCTGCACTAATGATGGTGGCGTGTGACATCCCAGCAGCAAGAAAGACCAGTGGATTCACCGCCCACAACAGCACATGCGCATGCTACAAATGCAATCATCAGTTCTCTCGTCTGGAAGGCACAACCAGTGTAGATTTCTGCAGTTTTGAGTTTGCTGAGTGGAGGCTTGCGAGTGGTGCTGAAAACCGGGTGCATGCTGAGGTGTGGAAAAGTGCAAGTACATCCTCAGAAAGACATCAGCTGGAGGTCGAAAATGGTGTTCGATGGTCGCAGCTGCATCGTCTTGGATACTTTGATCTAGTACGTGGAACGATCATCGATCCCATGCACAATCTCTTTCTGGGCACGGCAAAAAGAATGGTGGAAAAGTGGACTGCCAGTGGTCTGATTGTAGACAGGGATCTTCGCGAGATGCAGAAGATAGCCGAGACCATGGTACTGCCTGTTGGCTACAGCATGCTGAAGACGAAGATTGGCAAGGGGTTCCCCAGGATGAAAGCTGACGAATGGAAGTCGTGGGTATTGGTGTACTCTCCGGTTTTGCTGAAGTATGTTCTTCCACCAGCAAACTTTGCCAACTGGATCGATTTCGTGGACGCATGTCGTATTCTGGTCAAGCCAACAATAACGTATGATGATGTCAAGTCAGCTCACCTCCATCTCCAGCAATTCTGTCAATCGTGCGAAACACTTTACCCTGCTACAATCCTCACCTGCAATATGCACCTGCACCTCCATCTTCGCGACACCGTTCGTGATTTTGGACCCGTGTACAGTTATTGGCTCTTTGGGTTTGAGAGATTCAATGGCTTGTTAAAGAATATTAACACAAACAGAAGAGATGGGTTTGAGATGACCTATATGCGAAACTTCCTGGAAGATGCATACAAGAGTGACTATGTCAATGCCGTTTTTCCCAATTTGAGCCAAGTCCTCTTTTCTCCTGTTCTCCAGAAACTCACGTCCACCACACCCACCATCCTCTCCTCTCCCTCTACAACCTACTGCACATTTGACTTGCAAGACTTTCTTCGACTCTCCAACGATGCAACAATTCTTGTCAAAGGCAATGAACCGCTCCCTCTGTCTGCATTTCCTCTCTTGACCAGTAAGCCTTCCTCAATAAGTGATGTCCACTATCCTTTTTTGTTGGAGTATTACAAGAAGCAGTATGACATTCCAGACCTAGTGGACTATCGTCACGCCTCCCTCTCGCCGTTTTTCATTGATAATCAGATTGGCAAACTGAAATCAATTGATATTCTAGGCCAAACATACGTTGGCAAGAATAGTTCTGTCAGTCGTGGGTCTTTTGTCCAGGCACTGTTCCTTGGCAGATACGGTGACCATGCAAATGCGTATACTGGCCAAATCTAGTATATGTTTACTCATTCCTTCATGCCACCAACCAACCAGACAATCTGCTCAAGTCATGGAATCCAGCACACCGAGCATGTTTTTGCATTTGTCCGATGGCTTCCTCTGTCTTCAGATAGATCACAAGAAGATGATGGTGTGGACATTTGCCTGCCTGAATTTTCAGATGATGACTATCAGTGCATCCTGCCTGTTCATCGCATCTTGCTTGAGGTGGCCACTGCCAAATATACAAAGAACAATGAGACGACAACACTAGTCATTCCTCTGCCAAAAAAGCAATATGCTTAAATAAATAAATAAAAACATCTTTCTTCCAAGGCAAACAATTTTACCTTCTAAGTATGTTATTAAGACAAACTGTAACAATCAGCTTAAGAAGAGATTTTTTTAATTTTTTAATTGTTTAATTTTTTATTTGTCATCTCTGACGGTCCACTGTGGTGGTGGGGGGAGCATGCTGTCAGGGACTGGTTTGGTCACGACACTGTGGAAGCGTCTTTCCATCAGCTGTTGAGAATTGTTGCCCAAGTCGACACGGGCATACAATTCAACCATTTCGAGGAAATGGTTGAACTAAAAGGACAATTAGTTTCTATTTATTATATTTCAAAAACAATAAACTTGGCTGGAAAACAATTTACCTCGTTGCTTCGCCAACTTGGGCGCTTGACGTGAACGATGCGCACACCTGGAGTCCCAGGTGTCTCATCACCAGACTTGCCATCAGACATTGCTCCTTTCTGAATGAGATTGGAGCAATCCCTACCCATTGCAGCATCAATGACAGCCTTGTTCTTGGCATAGGTAAGGCCACGGCGTTTGAGGTGCTATAGATCAATTGGTATTAATATTACTCTTAAAACTAAGCTCTGATTAGAATATAAAACACAACTTACATCACCCTCACAAGAAGAGCGCCGTGTCTTTGCCTTTGCGGCATCCCTCTTGCTAGAAGTCTGGGACTCCAGGTGACACCGACTGCGGAAGTAGTTGTGAACCTTTTCACGGATGTCACTGTTTCGCAACCTGGGGTCCCAAGACCTTTGCACCAGGAAGGCCATTAGGTTGTCCACCAACTCTTTATTTGGACTGTCGTTGAAGAAGACCTTGGTGTTCCACCTGGGCTTCCTGTTGTTGGCCTCAATTTCGGCCTGGTCATTCGACCTGAACCTTGGCGTCCACATGTAGCCATGAATAAGTCTCTATTTTATAGCATTAAATTAGTGAATTATTATTACTCTGTTACTTACAATCACTTCTGTGAGGTCCTTTGGTTTTGGCTCAGGAAGAACATTGCCAGTAGTGCTGACAACTGGGGCCACAGCAACAGGAACCACTGGCCCAGCATTTGAAGGCTGACCAGTGTTGGTGTTGCCTCCAACATTGGTACCACTTTGGCCGTTCATGGTGGTATATGCTTGTTTGAGAAAGCCTACGTCGTTGCTTATTGTCAAGACAGTTTGCTTCATAGCAATTATCTCCTCCATCATCCGAGGATTCTCTGCATTGGGCTGAGGAGCGAGTGCGCGTCTGTTTGCCATTGTCTAAAGAATATTAAAATAGTCAGTGTCAATTATATTATACTGTGTCTGGATTTAATATAAATGATATTCTTTACTTGTAACTAAAAAGATAATAAGATGATGAGAACACAAAAGAGTGAGAAAGAACAAGTCAATTATACGAAAAGCATATTATATATTAATAGCCATATACATGGCTGTATCCAAAAAGACTTCTTGTAGACTATCAGAGTTGATATCGGCAATCAAAATTGTCCTTTATTAATTAACTAGTGAGTTGGTCTCTTTGGATAAAGAAAAAGACTTTGTAAAATCGGTTTTTATATATATATACTTTGGGTTTATTCTATAACACAATTAATATTACTATTCATTTAGCTTTAAATCTATTTGTCTATATATTTTATTCTGTTTAAATTATACAGGCTCTTTAACAATAAACATTATCCATCTATCCCGAAAACCTTATTCTTTGAACCAAACGATTCTTGATAGTGTTGATTACACAGCTTTTTTTTTTCACATTGATTCTGCGCCTTTATTGTAAGCCCAAGAAAATAATAAACAGCAGACTGAAACCTAGCAAAGCATATTAATTGCTCAAGATATATTTTGGATTCCATCCATTACACCTATTCTGTCTCTATTTCAAATTCGATGTGGGCCCTTGTAATTAATCTCTCTTTTTCCCTATATCCGCGCCAATTTACTTTTCTCTTTACACTCCCATAAACACAGGCTGATTCCGATGCATCCTTTCCACATTGCCCATCCAGGTTAACAATCATCAGTTTGTGATATTTGTAGTAGAAATTGGGACGGTGGATACTTTGAGACTCTTTATTGTGGTTTAGAAAAAGTTAAAGTATATCCAGTTCTTGATTCAAGAAGTGTGTTAACTTAGTATTTATAATTATTGTTATAATTCTTATCAGCTTGGATATTCATTATCATAATAGCTGTGTTATTAGTTAATAGGTATTTTGGGACTTTGTCCCACAATAGATTGGGTATGGTATTTTCATATTTGGATAAGGATTTCTGGATGGTATAGTTTGTCTTGATTTTAGATAATCCAGCTATCTGGGTTTATATATCACTTTTCTCTGATATACTATTATGCCAAATACAACATTACCCCCCTCCAGACTTGACTTTAGTTAAGCGCTTGCTTTGGCGTCTATTATCGTAGTTCTTCTTGGAGATGGAGTTTGTTTTGTTTTGTGCACTGAGAATCTTGGTCTGGTCCTTTCTTGGACGTCCTCTTGGTCTTTTTACTACAAGCTCATTCGTGATATTCTGTTTGTCTCTGCGTACCCAATATTCTTGGATTGTTTGGAGATCTGTAAACTTATCCGGTGTGATCCAGGCATCTTCTTCTGGTCCATATCCTTTCCATCTCACCAGAAACTCACGCTTGCCAGCGTTGCCTCTGTGATTGATGATTGCCTGTACTTCAAACAGTTCGTCTTCGAGTATTGCCTCGTCCATCGATATCAATTTCAAATCCGATGGTGGGTAATCTCTAGGCAAGAGTGCTCCTGTCTCATCTTGTAATACATATGAGCCTCCTTTGGTTTGACGGATTACTGTGTATGGCCCTTGATATGCTGGAGCTAATTTGCTGCTTCTTGTAGGTAGTTTGATCATTACATAACTACCATTGTCAATTCTTGCAATTCGATGCGTGCTATCAAACTTTTCTTTTTGTATGGCCGTAATTCGATCGGTTCTGTCTTTAATGGCTGGAAACACAACTTCTGCCATATGATCAATACGTTTGATAAGTTCGTCATAGGTCATTGGTTTCGATGGTGTAGATTTGGGATCTCTATAGTCCTCAAAAGCGTTCATTTGTCTAGCAAACATCAGTGAAAATGGAGCAGTATTTAACCTTTTTGACATCTTATTATTGATTGCCAATTGTACAGCTGGGAGATAATAGTCCCAATCTTTTCCAGTTCCTGCTACCATCTTTCTGATGACTTGCATAGATGTCTGTACCCATCTCTCTGCTAGGCCATTTGCTCTAGGGTGGTATGGTGTTACAAGTCTATGATCGACTCCTGTATTCTGTAGTAATTTCTTCATCAGTTCATTCTTGAACTCTGTGCCATTATCAGATTGTATGATTCGTGGAAACCCGAAATCACCAAATATCTGTACTAGTGTTTTGACAATAGTGTCTGATTGTTTGTTCGGAATTGCTCTTAATAAGCAGAAGCGTGTGCAAACGTCTACCATTACAAATAGGTATACATTACTCTCTGTTGTAGGATGTAATGGGCCAGCTAGGTCGATTGCCCAGTGGTCTCCTGGTACATATGCATGGATAGGTCTTAGAGGATTATAGCCTTTCTTAGTGATATTATATTTCTGACAAGACGGACATTCTTTTACACATTCAAGTGCATCTTGGATCATATTTGCCCAATGTATACCGTTCTTGTGATTCAATTCTACTATGTGTTCTGCACCAAAGTGTCCAAAGAGATGCGCTTTCATTAATATATCTTTGCGCTCTTCTTCTGGAGGTGTCATATAGTCTATGGTATCACTCTTTGTCTTGACCGTAAATACTCTTTGGTCCTTTGGTTTAGATGTGTACTCAATTTGTTCAAACTTCGGATTCTGCTGAGCCTCTATTTTGTCTTGAGATGGCTTCAGTGCCTCATTACCCCCCTCCAGACTATTTTCCGGGAGAATAGACGAGATAAATAATCCGGTAACTTGTTGCTGATGCCAGGTATGTGTACCACATCATAATTATAATCAAGTAATGTATCCATCCACTGGATCATCATGGGGTTCGCCACCTTTTGCGTGTGGATATATGTCAAAGCCTTGTGGTCAGTGTACAATGTGAATTTCTGTCCCCATAAGAATTTGTGGAATTTCTTAAGTGCGAATACCATGGCTAGTAGCTCACGTTTCGTCGTAGAATAATTACGTTCTGATTTTGATAAAGCTCTGGCCATAAATCCAATGTACTTCTTTTGGTCATTGATATTTTGATACAGAGTAGCACCAATTCCTAGATTGGAAGCATCAGTGGCAACAAAGAATGGTTGAGATAAGTCAGGAAAGTGCAATATGGGGTTTGTTTGCAAAATGGCTTTAAGCTGCTCGAAACTCCGTTGGTGATCATTATTCCAAATCTTGGATAAGCTACCAGCGTTTCTGAGAGCATCCAGTGGCGCAGTAATGTGGGCTGCCACTGGTATGTATTCACGGAAATAATTGATGACTCCTAGAAAGCTCTGGATGTCTTTTCCTGTCTTTGGTATAGGCCATTGCAGCACATTCGTGATCTTTCTTTGGTCAATTCGACTGCCTTGTGCGTCGACTGAGAATCCCAGTAAGTAGACTGACTTCTGGGCAAAATGACATTTGTTGGGGTTCAAAATTAGATTGACCTCCGTCAATTTGTTGATAGCTTGACAAACATGATGGGTATGTTCCTCTAGATTCTTGGAGAAAATGACGATGTCATCCACAAACGTTTGTATAAAAGGCATGTCCTGAAATATCAAAGACATGACTCTTTGGAACTTTGATGACAAGGGCTTGAGTCCAAAAGGACATCCCTGGAACATATACTGCAGATTATTGTGCGTAAATGTCGTTTTATGTTGATCCTCTTTGCGTATTTGGAAGCGATGGAAGGCGCTTTTTAAATCAAGTGTAGAAAATACACTTGCTCCTGCTAGAGTATCGAAGATCTCTCGGATTAATGGCAAAGGGTATCGGTCATCAGGAAGCAATTTATTAATGTGCCGAGGATCAAGGCATGGTCTCTTGCCCGTCTTGTTTCCTTGTGCATCTTTTTTGTCAGCCAGAGTCAGTGGACTGTTCCATGCTGAGTTTACTGTAGATTTCACAATAGTTCCTTCTTTCAGCCAATTATTAACGGCCTCGTCTATGATGGGTCTTAATGCATAGGGAATAGGATATTGTCTTTGGTACGTAGTCGCAGCTTCTGGTGTGTGCAATGCCACCACCGATTCAGGTACTGTACAAAACGAATCTTTTGGTATTGCTTCATTAGCCTTAATATATGGTGTGACTGCTGAGAAAAACTTTGCTCTTTCAGCCTCTGTGCCATAGGGTGCATTGTTTGGCTCAAGATCATCTATTATGGGCTGTTCCTTTTTCATATTTTCTTTATAATCATTTGCATTCCAAGACGTGGCAACACCCGTAAAGGCTATTCCCATCTTTGGCATAATATCAAAACCAAGAATAAGATCAACACCTTCGATATTCATATCGATAAGTTCAAATTCATGTGTAAAAGAGTGGCCATTAGCGTAACTAACTAGCAAAGGAGATGTCTTTCCTATACGTTGCACGGATTGTGCTTTACTTGCAAATGTTATGTTTCCTTCGATTTTTGTAATAGGTAGACTTATGAGTTTATTATATAGTTCTACACTAATACACGAGACTTCGGCTCCGGAGTCCAGCAAGCCCATGAGCTGATGCTCATTCTGTAATAATACAGGGGTGTTTAGTGAGAATGGATTCAAATGATATTGTTCCTTATTTGTCTTACCTAGTGAGGTATACTCCAGTTCTTCGGACAGTTTGTCCACCATGCTGCCTCTTGATGTGCGTACAGCATGCACAGCCACATTGGGCTTGCGCTGTTTATTCACAAAAGAGGTGTGGTATTCTGGGCATGTATGTCCTGGGCTCCATTGTCGGTGACAATGGTAGCATTCCTTGGCCTTGGCCTTTTCCGCACGACCGGAGATGATCCTACATCCCTCCGTGTTGTGGGTGGTATTCTTACCATGCTGAGTGCAGAAGAATCCTGCACTAGCTGGGGAACCCGAGGCTTTTCCAGAACGATGTCTGCTCGACCCAAACTGGAAAGACTGACCATCTGTGCGTCGGCGGGAGCCAGTGTGGGTCTTCTCGGCCTCGGCTCTAACCCTCTTCATGGGGCGAGTCAGCGTGATCGCCAGATCCAGGACTTGTTGGACGGTCTGCGGCTTGTGGGAGTTGCGGGTCCACCAGGCAACGTGGGTGGTTTGATGGAAGTGCGGGGTGAGGGAAGCCAAGAACCGCAAGGCCACAATCATGTCTTGCTTCACGTTGCCCTCGCGGCAAGTCCTCTGGAAACGGTGTCCATACTCTTGGACGGACTCGTCCTCTCTCATGGTCATGGTTAGCGCCTTGACCGACATTATCGCCTGCTGCTCCTCGGAGTCATAGTGCTGCTTGATCAGCACACGGGCCTCCTCCCACTTGCAGTTCTTCAACGCCAATGTACTTTTGTACCAGGCGTCGTACTCATCCACCATGGCATTCGGGAGCCATTTCGACCAGGCAATGTCAATGTGCTCCTTGCCAGTTGCGAGCACATTCTCAAACGCGGACAGGTAGAGCTCCACGTGTTGGTACACCTTGGCATCCGGGTTGGGGACGGAGTGACCAGCCAGTTGGAACAACGGAATGTCCCTCAAGTTGATGGCGGTCCCGTTGGTGTTGGTCGGGATGGGCTCTTGGGCAGCCGCAAGGAGTGTCCGGAATCTGGCCAACTGGTCGTTGGCATCGTCAACCTCCTTGCCAAGGGTCTTGGCAACCTCGTGGTCGTCCTTGTCGGTGGCCTCATCCACGGCAATCATAAGGTCCCAGGCCTTCTGCTCGTACTTGCTGATCAATCTTTCAGCTACGGCCCTGGTGTGCTTGCGCCTTTCTTCTCCAGAGACGGTGCCTTGCTCAGCCGCCTTGGGCGCGTAGCGGGACTCAGCTAGGCCGGAAACACACTTTTGCTCGGAAGTGGTGTCTACTTCCATGAGCTCACTTGTGCTCTCCTTGTGGGCAGGGGCCTCTTGCTGGGCAATGGTAGGGGTCTCGTTGATGGAAGACATTTTTCGGATAGTATTTTTTATAGAAGCGAGGGTTCAAAGTAAAAAATGTGATATTTGTAGTAGAAATTGGGACGGTGGATACTTTGAGACTCTTTATTGTGGTTTAGAAAAAGTTAAAGTATATCCAGTTCTTGATTCAAGAAGTGTGTTAACTTAGTATTTATAATTATTGTTATAATTCTTATCAGCTTGGATATTCATTATCATAATAGCTGTGTTATTAGTTAATAGGTATTTTGGGACTTTGTCCCACAATAGATTGGGTATGGTATTTTCATATTTGGATAAGGATTTCTGGATGGTATAGTTTGTCTTGATTTTAGATAATCCAGCTATCTGGGTTTATATATCACTTTTCTCTGATATACCATTATGCCAAATACAACACAGTTAAACTCTCTGTAATCTTATAATTTATTCTGACTCTCTCTCTTTCTATCAATCTTATAGACCTCTTTGACTCACACATCTCATTATATTATACTGTCATTGGGACCATGGTAAAAAAGTCTTTTCAAATCAAAATTTTCCTTATCTGACTTTGTTTACTCTGCAATAGACCACCCCTGCCATTCACCCCATCTGCCTCTTCCATAATCTACGGCTGCTATCATGATGGTAATGCCGTTTCTTGTTCTTTATACTTTTCTATAATATTATTTCCGTTTGCTCTTTTTATCTTATAGCCCTATTCCACCCGCATGGCCTATTATATAGCACCATCATCAGTGCCCAGGTAAAAAAACTTTTTGTGTCAAAAAAAAATAATTTTCTTTTCTAACGTTGCTTATTCTAATTTAGGCTATCACCATCACTGTCCACCCCATCTGCCTCTCTCATCATCTACGACTGGTTATCATAATGGTAATGCCGTTTCTTGGCCTTTATTCTTTTCCATAATATTATTCTGACTATTTACTAATAATTTTCTATACTCTTAACAAGACACTATTATTGGCCGCCATATACCATCCCTCTACTATAATCACCAACTCTGTTTTTGGTATGTAAATAAATTTTTCTATCACTCAATTCACCCATATTAATTTATTTTATCCCATCTCTAGTCAATCCAATCATACACACCCAGGGAGTTTTGTTTCCTTTTATAGTAAAAATGTCTCTCCCAGCCAATGATTCAGCTCAAAATGGTGGATATTCAATTTGTTTCTTTTAAACCGGCGTGTTAAATATCAAAATGGTTTGTTTTTGGACATCTTTTTGCGATTTGTATGAAGCATTTGTTTTTGGACAGTTTGTGACCAATTTACAATACAATTTTTAACTGCAGACGTCTTTCCAGCAGGCCCTTTACTTATTTTTTATTTATTTTTTGTTCTTTTCTTTTCTTTCCCCTTCTCTAAAATTTTTCATGGTAAGTGATTTTCGCTTGACCCCTACTTTGTAACAAATTATATAATAAAGCTTTCTTTTTGCACTCTGTTAAATAGACTACGTGAATCTACTTTATTTTGCTGTAAGATATTCAAGTTTTCACTGTGTTTAACTAAAAACTAAATGAGTTTTTTCTTTTATAATAGGCATTTAGATTACAGTTTGAAATAGCAGTATCTCTTTCAATGCATCAGACACATGTATTGCCCATCCTCTTTGGTTAAGGTGTGTATAAGACTCGCATATATCTAGCAACAAACATAATAATAACGCGTTTTTAAAGAGCTGTTGTATAAAATATGAGACATAAAATTAAGCGCTTTATCCTCCATATATTTTTGTTGATTATTAACTTTCATACTTCTTTTCTTAGATATAATCAACCGTGAACAATAGACATAGTAAGGTAATATGTGCATTATCATCTATCTATTCAAGCTTCACTTACTGATTAGCATTATTATTTAGGTTTGTATATACTATCTTGTCTAGACACTCTATCGAATACTGTGTGCCGCACTCTAGTCTTTTGGGTCAGGCTTATTTGACTCTGCATTCGCTCACACTATCCTGAAAGAACTTCAAGTGGCTGGCAAGGTAGGATTCACTTATTCCATCATGTTATGAAAGAATGCCCTGCCTTAAAGCTTTAAGAATTTTACCCAATAAAAATCATTGGTAAACTTGTAACTTCTGCATTTTGGTTGGCAATTTGGATTTATTTGGAAAAAATAGCTCTCCCGATAATTACTATATTAAGGATATTCAAAAAATACAAGTTTTGAAAACCCGAAAATAATCCTCTTTTTGTGAAATTCTATCCAATGAGAGCTGTTATAAACCGTTTTATTAAGGCTTTATTTATGCATTGTTATTGGCTGTCGGGATTAAATAGGTGCAAAAAACTCTCCCGAAAATTACTATATATGGATGTCCA
Organism: Phycomyces nitens; assembly: GCA_022702545.1. Taxonomy (NCBI): domain Eukaryota; kingdom Fungi; phylum Mucoromycota; class Mucoromycetes; order Mucorales; family Phycomycetaceae; genus Phycomyces; species Phycomyces nitens. The sequence goes on from JAHRBC010000001.1 coordinate 4,162,516, forward strand.
AAAAGAATTGCGCTTTTAAAACCCGAAATACTCCTTGGGTGTGTACAAGATGCCATGTCACACAATTCAGCCCCTCTTTGTCCATTCTTATCCAATCTTTGCAATGTAAGTATAATATCCCTCGCATCTTGAATAGCACCCGCACTCTTGAATATATATTGCTAATATAACTTTTATTATATCAGAACACTACCGCAACCACCTAAATTGCCGCCAGACCCTATTTTCAGGTATTGTTCAGTAGAGAAGCACCCGATCCAAGTAGTATCAAGTAGGCTGGTAGAAGCGGCAAGGATAGACCGTAATAGTATTAGAACTCGTGTATAGAACCATTCTATTCTTTCCAATAAACACAAATATAAACCACAAACAACCTAATAAGTACAGGATATAAAATAATTGAGAGTATATCACTGGTCAAGAGTAATAAAGAGGATACCAAAATCAATAAATAATGGGCTATCTACTGTAGGCAAAGTACCTTATACTACAGTTATGTGACTTCTCAAGGGTGTAGGCAAAGGAACCTTGCCATTCTATTTTTAATAGACTTATTGAATATAATAAAATTAAAACTGAGATTTGCATAGGTAATTCTGGTATTCACTTCAAGTTGACATATTAAGAATACTAACTCCCCTTACTAGCATCACCCCTAGTGGACTAAACACCAGTGTTTAGCGCGAAAATGCTCAGGCACCAAAGGTACCTTGTGCACTAGGCATTTGTTCACATAAACTCCAGTATATACCTTACCTTTGTCCAGGAATATACCTACCTATATACCAGTGTATATCAAATGGTTTTCCCAGTGTATTGTAATGAAATACAAGAAAGACATTTTAAAACAAGAATTAAAATAAAAAATAAAAAATAAAAACAGGTATGTTATGTAAAAAAATATATCTATAACCATGTAAACTTTTATAGACCTGCAAGCCATCAATGGCAACCTGTTCATCATCAAAGTTTTCAGAAAATGTCTAGTTTGCATGGATTATTTTATTTTATACATAAATCGCAGAAAATGATAAATATATGATTCCAAGTTTAGGTTAAGCCACAAAATGCTTACTCATCAACCCATAAATGTATTTCATTTGTCTACGGAATTTGAACACATCACAATATTCACAAATATTAGATTTTCTTCAGATAAAGTCTTTGATTCTTTCACTTGATAGTTACAGTGAGAATATATAGTATAAAAAAGTATAATATACCAAATTATTATAATATAATATAATAATTATTTTAATTACTCTAAATGTAAATGTGAAGCGCAATACATATTTATTTTTGATTATCAAATTCATTGAAAATATTTGCGAAACTAATTGATACTTTTTTGTTGTTTTTCATGGTTTACTGTGACACCACATATTTTTTGATCCTACACAACATATCTCATTAGACTTTGCCTTTCATAAATACTATGAAAAAGATTCATATTTAAAAATAAAGCAGCTATTATAATTGTTGAATAGGTTTTAAAATGATATACACTATCTTAAAATTTATTTTTAATAAAAATAACGAGTAAGATCATTTTATTATTAGGCATGACATTTTGAATTTTTTAACTCAGATAACTCTGGATGGGAGCAGACATTTCTTGGGACACGACATTTTAAGCGGGCACGACGTTTCTTGGGACATGACATTTTAAGCAGGCACGATATTTCTCAGGACACGACGTTTCTTGATAGGATATACAATCTTCAGATATCATGGTGTTTGGATGTTCTCATAAAGTTTGTTACCATAATATACATTGAGAATACAAACTAAAGTTAATATTCCACCTCCATTATGAATTAAAATCCTTTTTAACGCATGTCATTTATAGAAGAAATATTGCAGTGTTAGGGACCAGATCTATTTGTTAGACACCGGACAGCAAGTCACAATTAAAATGTCTGGTAAAATCAAAACGTCGTGCCCGCTCAAAAACGTCGTGCCCCATCCAGAAATGTTGTGCCCCTAATATTAGCGAAGTGGCAATGCTGTACTATAAAGCAATGTTTTAACATAGGGTGGTTTTTTTTCCAACTATGAGACAAGCTACCTTGTCAGCTATCTCGTTGACGTGCTATCTAGTAGTGGATTTTTGAAATAATGTGCCGCAGGTGAGGGCTGTTAGCACTTTCGGTGTACTGATCTGATCTGGAAAAACAAAAAGAAATATTTAAAAGTACGGTTCTATTTTGGTGCCGTATTTATGGACCTGGAAATATTGGGAGAATCATATATTCATGAAAATACATGGTTGTGTATTTGTCAAACATATTGAGCATACTCTTCATGAAAGCCAATTAAATGAATGGATTGAAAGCTTCTTTATTCTTCTTCAGCAGTAATATATCACCCATTATTTGATTTCCTGTTTATAATTGATTGGTAATGTTTTACGTTTTTATTTTTATTAGAAAGAATAGAATGTTTCTAGGTTCAGGGTCTACTATTATGCCTATTCCTATGCCTAGCCGTTTCTACCCGGTTGCTTGCTGCTATTTGGATGGAATATTTTTCTACATAAAAAATACCTGCAAAAATATGAATATCCAACGATTTTTTGGGCTGCGGGAGTGTTCTGTAAAAGATAAAGAAGTGTTATTGATATGGGATACAAAGAGGAAATTTTTGTGTGTCAAAAGATACTTACATTGCAAGAGATGGGCAAGAGTGGGCAAAGGGGACTTGATTTTTAAGGCTGGATGGGCTGTGTGGCAGGTTTTACTATAAAAAAGGGAATAAAAATTAATATGGGTGAACAGAGTGATGATATATTTAATTTACATACCAGGAGCCAAATGGGTTATCAAAGTAGGGGGCATGGTGTGCAAAGAAAGCCCAAGTGAGTCTATAAAACACATAATAATAATTATTAATAAATAGTCTGAATAATATTTTGAATAAGCAAAAAGAGATTTATAAAGAATATTACCTTTATGATTACAATTGCGAATGATGGAGGAGGCCGATGGCGTGAATAGACAGGGCAGTCTACAATGGAATAGAGTCAGAGAGGGAACAAGTATGATTGAAAGAAATTTTTTTACCTGGTGCCAATAGCATCCTTATATAAGTTGTTTGGCTAATCTGAGAGAGAAAGTGAAAATAATTTTTATCAAGATGATGGTACCAGTGAATGCGGCCAGTGAGTATTTGTCTAGATGGCCATTGTGGAAAGGATGAGTTGCAATGGGAGTGCACATCTATGAAAAAGAGATTAATTTGTGTGTATAAAGAGGTATAAAAAATGTCTTACCAGAGAAAGGCGCCAATATCAAAAAAGCAAGCAAAAGGAAAAATAAAGGGAACCAAAGAAAAAGGAGAGAATCTGAAATTTTTTTCACCTTTGAAACATGCTGTGGAAGGTGTGATGGATTGAGCCCAAAAACAATATCAAGGCCGATTTGCATCTCAGTACTTCAAGACAATGGATGAACATCTTTATAGTCATTCAAAATGCCTATATATAATGGCCTTTTTGATAGTATTCAACCTCTCTTACTTTTACAACAACCCACACACACACACACACTTACTCACCCACCCACTCAAACAGTTTTTGTATGTATATTATATTTATTTTTATTTCAATTAAACAAAAACTAATAATTATAATCGAAATATACTTTACCATATTCTAGAAAATGGTTAATCAAAGAAGAACAATTGCTCCTCGTCCTGCTACTGCTGACATGGATCTGATATTGGAAAAGCTTGTTGCCATGGAGAACAAGATGACCATTATGGAAGGCAAGATGGTGACATCAAACACCAGACTTGTAACGATAGATTCCAGACTTGGTGTCATTATTGTAGAAAACCGTGAGACTATCACTGCCATTGATAATTTTGTTGAGGCTGCTCCTGCTGCTCCTGCTGCTCCTGCTGCTCCTGCTGCTCCTGCTGCTCCTGCTGCTCCTGCTGCTCCTGCTACTCCTGCTGCTCCTGCTGCTCCTGCTGCTCCTGCTGCTCCTGTTGCTCCTGTTGCCTCCACCAGTGCAACTAGCAATGTTGTTGTGACGGATCCCATTGCTTTGTCAAACCCCAGCAAGAGAGTTTCCACAGAGGTTTATGTAAGTATTATACTAAAGAGCAAAGACTATACTATCAGTTTGTTAACTTTTATATATTATTAGGCTGCGATCCGCAAATTCATGTGGAATCCAAAGTTTCGGTCAACTGTCCCAGCAGAAGTAGAGGCCAACAACGATAAGCCCAGGTGGAACACTGATGTTCACTTCAACGTGACTCCCAACAAGGAGTTGGTTGATCGAATGCTCGTCTACCTGGGGCGCAAGTTTGCTGGCAACGGAATGAAGCAAAAGGATCTTCGTGAGAGGCTCCACAAGAATTTCATTAGTAGATGCCGAAAAGTGAGAGAGTCTCCTGCTGTGAGGGCTGCGTTGAACAGATGTTCATGAAGATCTGGTTGTGCAAACGAAGTAAGTTGTTTGCAATATATTAAAAATCCATTAAACGCATATTAATAATAATATTTGTAGAACTATGCTCGTCGTTTGGCAGCATATGACAATAACAGGGCTGAAATCAACCAGGAGATGGGTTGGAACTGCATAGGTGCACTCCAAAAGGGAGCAATGTCCGAGGGAGAATCAGATGACAAAGTCTCTGAAGCAGGAAGAAGACGTGTGGTTTGCACAATTCGCCCAAGTTGGAGAAGCAATGAAGTGAGTTGTTGAGCTGAATATAAATAGTATATTGAATGACTGTAGATTGCTGATGCGCAATTGATAGTTTAACTGATTCATCCAAGTCGTTGACAGATTCGTTGGTCTCCAACTTGGAGCAAACTCCCACCAGTTGTTGTCAAGGGTTTATGACAGAACTGTGGACGTGGCAGTCCCAACTAATTTTAATCCCAGTCTTCCTCAGTGGGCTCTTAGACATGGGCTTTAATAAAATATTTTTTTTTATCTATCCATCTATTTTTTTTGACACGCATTACGTTTTGACAACATTTATAAAGGCAATGCTATTTCTGTTTGTTTGTTTTTTATGAAAGAGAAAAGATATTTATTTATTTATTATATGCAAAGCTTTTTGGGCAAAGGGATGACCAGCATCCTCTTCACGCCATTTCAACTTGTGTGCGTGGCAGTCGCAACTTCTAAAAGAAGGTGATGCACTGGCAAGATACACTCATGACTGGGGGGAGAAAAGCCAGGCAAACATATATCAACACCTTCATCCTCACACAAACGATCATAGGACACACCATACCATCTCACAAAGGTGAAAACATGCCAACTTTGATATGATTGGCGATTTGGACAAACAGAGGCAGAGAGAGGTGGCATAAAGTTGTGGACAAACATATACTGTATTTGTCCAGGATATGCAGTCTGGTTCTCACCCGTACTAGTGCCAAACAAAGCTTGAATGTATGATCCACCCTTGCCAGAGCCATTGTGACCATGATAGATCTGCCCAAGAAGATTGATTGACTTTATCTTTGTTATCTGATTGTCAACAAACAGCAAAGAAGAAGTGGCGTATTGATAGCTCTCCAGCTCAGAAATGTCATAAGTATCCTTATAATACTCCAACAAATGAAGATAGTTGCCATCACTCATTGCTGTTTCTGGCCTAGCTTGGAGAGGAAATGCTGTGGGAGGGAGAGGCTCATTACCCTTGATCGGGAATTTGGAATCTTGGGAGGCATCCACAAAATTTTGAATTTGGAATGGGCGTCATGTTGGTGCAGGTGCAGGTGCAGGTGGAGACAAGGTGGCAAAGGACGAAGAAAGTTTGGCTAAGAGAGGAAAGAAAGGAGCAGATACTGATGACTTGAGGATGGCATTCGTATAGTCCTCCTTGTACAAATTCTAGACAAATGTTTTCATAAATGTTGACTCGAACCCGTCTCTTCTGTTTGTCTTGATGTTCTTCAACAACCCATTGTATCTCTCAAACCCAAAGAGCCAATAGCCATACACTGGTCTAAAATCACAAATGGTCTCGCGAAGATGAAGATGTAGGTGCATATTGCAGGTGAGGACAGTGTGTGGGTATTGTTGTTCACAGGCTTGACCAAATTTCTCCAGGTGACTATGGGCTTCATCAAGTTTGTCAAAAGTGATGGCTGGCTTTATCAAGAGGCGGCAGGCGTCGACAAAGCTAATCTAATTCTTGAACTTGGCAGCAGGGAGAACGGTCTTCAACAGACACTGGAAAAAGTATACGATTTTATGGTGGAGAAATATCTGTAGTATTAAAGTACCATCATCGATTTATTGTTATTTCAATCTATATTTCTCCACCATACAAATATGAATGATACTATAGGGAATGATGCCTGGTCTATCAGAGAAATAGGTCTTTAGTTCCACTTGAAAAACCTTTGATACCCCCCAACTTTTCTGTTATTAAAGAGGTCTAGTTTATTTTATATTTCGTGTCAAGTAAGCCTATTATTTATTGTATTTTGTGCCATATAAAGCTAATCGCAATATCGCGATTTACAATCTATTGCATCTCCTTATTTTCTATCGTCTGATGTTTAAATTTGGAGGAATAACAGGAACTTGTGACAGCTTTTACTTTTACAAATTCTTGTAGTGTGATCTATTTACATTTTTTAAATACTTTTTGTTACAAAACCTATTATGAAAAAGATTGATTTTTATTAACGTTGAGTATTTATATTTTGGAAATGAAGAGAGTTTTCATTCTTCAAGTCATCAACATGCTTTAATGCATCAAACAGTAACCTGTCTACCATCTCTAACTTAGAAATATCCACACCTGGAATGCTCCTCAATCTCTCCAAATCTTCTCTCTGATGATACAATGTTGTTGCATTGGCCATAATACTTTGGATTACTAAGCTAGGATCTTGCAATCTATTTCTTTGCTCAACATTTTTATCCACTAAAGCTTCATTTCTGACACTCTGGGCTGATTGTTGCAACTGCATGTGTGCATGGTCTTGCTGCTCATGATATACCAAATTTGCTTTACTGTATCGCTTGAGCAGGTACATATGCTTACATGGCAGTTGGCGACGGTGGAAACTGGGGCAAGAACACTTTTGGATCAACCCATGTTCAATCATGACAGTATACCATTGATTTTCTGTTGAAAAAGACTTGATTTGCCACTCACCATAAGAGTCATCCATACTATTATTAATCTCACCCAAAGGGTTAATGATCATAGAAGGGAGTATGTCCTCTTGGATTTGGGAGGCAGCAAAGGAGTTTCTTGAAAGCTCATTTTCAACAGGACCCATTCTTCCATTGCTGAAATTAAGTCTTTCAACCTCTTGTTCATAGTAGAACTCAACATCGTTGGTCAGGATAAAGACAAGATGGTCCAATCTGCATCTCCTTATTTTTCCTCGATTGCTATCTGAATTTCGAGGAATAATAGGAACGTGTGACAGTGTTTACTTTTTCAAATTCTTATATTATTATTTATATTTATTCATATACCTCTTTCAAAATAAACGTTTTTATTATTATATTATAGAATTGATTTTATTATCGTTAGGTATTTATATTTCTAAAGTATGAAGGATTTGCATTTTTCAAATCATCAAAATGCTTCATTGCATCCATTAGCGATCTAGTCATCATCTCTACTTTTTCAAGATCTACCCCTGGGATTCTTCTCAATGTCTCCAAATCTTCTTGTTGATGGTGCCATATTGCTGAACTAGTTATAGCACGCTGAAAGATAGAGTTGACATTGTCGGCTTCGTCATCATTCACATCACTACTTGTCTCAATTGCTTGGTCTACTGCAGTTTCTGTACTTTCAGACGTCTGGTTTTGTTGTTGCAAGTTTATACGGGTTTGTTCTTGCTGTTCAATGTATCCCAATGCAACTTTACTATATTTTTTCAGCAAAAACATATGCTTGCATGGTATTTGCCAACGGAAAAAGCTTGGGCATGAACATTTTTGGATCAAATTGCTCGAAATTATGATTGTATACCATATAGACTCTGACAAAAATGACCGGATTTGCCACTTACCATTAGAATCATCCATACTATTACTAATCCCACCCAAAGGGTTTATGATCATAGAAGGGAGTATGTCATCTTGAATCTGGGAGGCAGCAAAGGAGTTTTTTGTGAGCTCGTTCTCAACAGGACCCATTCTTCCATTGTTGAAGTGTAAGCACTCAACCTCTTGTTCATAGAAGAACTCAACATTGTTGGTCAAGATGAATATGAGGCGATCCAATCTTCTGATTCTGGCGCGATTAAAGTAAATAACCTTCAACTGATTATGTCACGATTCAATATAGTTGTTGGTTAAATATCTCTGGTGCTGTTCGTGAACGTAAGGGCGTCCCCATCTCCTCAACAATTCTTCAGTGGCTGTCCATTTTCTTTCAAAGTAATGAAGAAATTCGGGTTGACTTTGGATATTTTGTTTGAAAGCAGCAATTTTTGTCAAAAAAACTGTTTCATCTGACTCAACAAGTATGTCTTTCAGATCAGTCTTCAGTTGTCTTTTGTATGATCCAAGCTGTTGTGTTGTATACGAGCCATCCAACTTGACCTTACTATCCAAATTGTTCTGCCAGGCACGAAGAACATGGAATTCACAGTAGTGAATTGTTGTCTGAGGTAATGCTGCTTTAATTGCATTGACTTCAGCAATACAGCAATCAATTGTGATATTGAGTGGTGAAAAGTTACTGCTTTGACAAAGATGCACAAGCCATTGGTTGATTGGTCCAACTGTCTGGTCATTTGTCACCATGTATGCAACAGGGTAGCCTTTACCAGTTTGTGGATGTCTGGTAACCAAGGAATACATGACTTCCATACTTCTTGATGAAATACCATGTGTGGTGTCGAGGCAAAAAGACTGGCACATGCTCATTATGGTTACTTGTGTGGGTGATTGGAACCCAAAAGCAAAGAGATTCTGATTACTAGAGTACAGGGAAATGTTTCCAGTAAAAACTGTATAGCTCTGAGAAAGAAGCTTTTCATTTAACCAGATTGCTACTGAAGTGTTTTCATCTGAATCGAACATATAGAGCAATGTCTTCATCTATATTTTGTATAAATATCATTAAATCTAACCTCTTGTATGTGCTATTATTAACAAACCTTTCTCATTCTATTATAAATTTCTTCATAATTAGGCTTTCTGGTACCAACACCCCAGTTTTCAATCTGTCTAAGTGTGGATATCCTTGTATTTCTACAGTTGCTTCCACTTCTCAACTGATCCTCAATAATTCTGATTGCCTCAGAAGGCAAAGGCAAGATTCTTATTTCCTGGCTCTCTCCAGGAACATGGTTGGTATGATCTTTTGTCATACAAAAGGTAACAATTGAAGTATTGTTAAACTGCTTGATTCTCAAAGCAGCCGTACAACCACATGTCTTTGTATCTTTTTGTGCTAGACGGACTTGTCGCTTAGACTGGTATTTTCCAGCACGATGGCATTGCTTTGTCTCTCCAAAGACCAAGGTTGGATCCATAAGTTTTCTATTTACTATCCACTTTGTTGAGCACAGTGTATTCATTCGGCTAAGACACTGCTCCCATTCATTTGCTTTTACTGAGATTGTTGTATTCAAAGGAAGCATCTTAATGCCTTCAATGGAGGAGTTGATTAAAGCATTTTGAATGTTTGAGACGTTATAGATAATGGTGTTGGTGGACATTTTTGAATAAATAATTAGAGAAAGAAAAATATAAAAAATAAATTGAGAAAAAATAACTAGGTACTCAGCCAAGCCTCCTCTGAAAAAGCCACTATTCCTTGAAATTCAGATAGCGATTGAGGAAAAATAAGGAGATGCGTTTAAGTGCATCTCCTTATTTTCTATCGTCTGATGTTTAAATTTGGAGGAATAGTGGCTTTTTCAGTGAAGGCTTGGCTGAGTTACTAGTTATTTTCTCTCGATTTCTTTTTATTTTTTTCTTTCTCGAATTCTTTATTAAAAATATTCAAAAATGTCCAACAACACTATTATCTATAACATTTCAAACATCCAAAATGCTTTGATCAACTCATCAATTGAAGGCATTAAAATGCTTCCTTTGAATACAACAATCTCAGTAAAAGCCAGTGAATGGGAGCAGTGCCTTGGCCGCATGAATGCACTCTGCTCAACAAAGTGGACAGTAAATAGAAAACTTCAGGATCAAAGTTTAGTCTTTGGAGAGACTAGACAATGTCATCGTTCTGGAAAATATCAGTCTAAGCATCAAATCCGTCTTGCGCAAAAGGACTCAAAGAGATGTGGGTGTACTGCTGCTTTGAAAATCAAGCAGTATAATGGCACCTCGATTGTTACTTTTTGCATGACAAAAGATCATATCAATCATGTTCCTGGAGAGCGCCAGGAAATCAGAACTTTGCCTTTGCCCTCTGAGGCAATCAAGATCATCGAGGATCAGCTGAGAAGTGGAAGCAGCTGTAGAAACACAAGGATATCTACTCTTAGACAAATTGAAAACTGGGGTGTGGGTATCAGAAAGCCCAATTATGAAGAGATTTACAATAGAATGAAGAAGGTTTGTTGGCAGTGATGTAAAGAAAAAGAGATTGAATTTAATAGTATGATACAAAATATAGATGGAAACATTGTTATATATGTTTAACTCAAATGAGAAGACATCTTTGTCAATCTGGTTGAACGAAAAGCTGGCATCCCAGAATTATTCAATCTTTATTGGAAATCTCTTGGCATACTCAAACAACCAAGATCTCTTTGCATTTGGATTCCAGTCGCCAACACAAGTACAAATCATGAGTTTATCTCAATCATTTTGCTTGGATGCCACCCACAGAGTTTCCTGTAGAAGTACGGAGGTTATGTACTCCTTGGTTACCAAACACCCTGAAACCGGAAAAGGTTATCCTGTTGCATTTATGATCACAAATGATCAAAGTGTTGGTCCCATCAACCAATGGCTTGTATATCTTTGCCAAACCAACCCCTTCAATCCATTGGCAATCACAATTGACTGTTGTATTGCCGAAGCCAATGCAATCACCTCTGCATTACCACAAACATCGATTCACTACTGTGAATTTCATGTCCTTCGTGCTTGGCAACATAACCTTGACAGTAAAGTCAAGCTAGATGGATCATTTACAACGCAACAGCTGGCAGAGTATAAGCAAAGCCTGAAGAACAGTTTGAAAAGTATTCTTGTTGAGTCAAATGAAGCAATCTTCATAACGAAAATTGGAGACTTTAAAAGAATAATCCAAGATCAACCTGAATTTCTAAGATATTTCGAGAGAAAATGGACAGGAAGCGAAAATATATTGAGAAGATGGGGACGTCCTTTTGTTCAGCAGCACCACCAAAGATACTTGACAAACAACTACATTGAATCATGGCATAACCAACTGAAAGTCATTTATTTCAATCGAGCAAGAATCAGAAGATTGGACCGTCTTGTCTTTATCCTGACCAACGATGTTGAGTTCTACTATGAACAAGAGGTTGAAAGACTTAATTTCAGCAATGGAAGTGTTGTGGGTAGAAATAAACTTGGAAAGATACGAAAGAATTCGTGAGAACTTGTGTAGGGTGTTTATTCCAAAGAAAAAGGTTATGTTTCTACACAGAACTAACTACTGATATTTATATGTTTTCTGATTTATAATTCAGTATATGCTTTGGTAATATTTATCACGATGAGTCATCTTCCAGGAGTATTGTCTTTCTGGAAAGATCCAGAGAGATCTATTGATATGATACTTCTCCAGTCAGATCAGCCAGAGAGCTTTGGTAAAGAAGAGCATTTATGCTATTGGTAATATTTTAATATTCCGACCCAGATACTTGGGTAATGTTTTTAGAATTATTAATTCATTGTAGTTGTAGTCTCTCAATCAAGTATTCATATAATCAACGAAATATGTAGATGGAATATGATGATGCCATTAGATAAATATGTGTATATCTGTATATCCCATATTATGGTGATAACAATAATAATAATAAATAATAATCAATTATGTGTATGATGATCTGTGTATTGGATAATCTCATAAAGCCAGATCCGTTTGACTGGAATAGCTGAGGATATTATTTTATCCTTCAGTCTTACTCTCAGATTCAGCAGTGATCAATACTCATTTACAACATATTAGATAATCTCATAAAGCCAGATCCGTTTGACTGGAATAGCTGAGGATATTATTTTATCCTTCAGTCTTACTCTCAGATTCAGCAGTGATCAATACTCATTTACAACAGGAAGAATGGGTCCTGTTGAAAACGAGCTTTCAAGAAACTCCTTTGCTGCCTCCCAAATCCAAGAGGACATACTCCCTTCTATAATCATTAACCCTTTGGGTGAGATTAGTAATAGTATGGATGACTCTCATGGTGAGTGGCAAATCAAGTCTTTTTCAACAGAAAATCAATGGTATACTGTCATGATTGAACATGGGTTGATCCAAAAGTGTTCTTGCCCCAGTTTCCACCGTCGCCAACTGCCATGTAAGCATATGTACCTGCTCAAGTGATACAGTAAAGCAAATTTGGTATATCATGAGCAGCAAGACCATGCACACATGCAGTTGCAACAATCAGCCCAGAGTGTCAGAAATGAAGCTTTAGTGGATAACAATGTTGAGCAAAGAAATGGATTGCAAGATCCTAGCTTAGTAATCCAAAGTATTATGGCCAATGCAACAACATTGTATCATCAGAGAGAAGATTTGGAGAGATTGAGGAGCATTCCAGGTGTGGATATTTCTAAGTTAGAGATGGTAGACAGGTTACTGTTTGATGCATTAAAGCATGTTGATGACTTGAAGAATGAAAACTCTCTTCATTTCCAAAATATAAATACTCAATGTTAATAAAAATCAATCTTTTTCATAATAGGTTTTGTAACAAAAAGTATTTAAAAAATGTAAATAGATCACACTACAAAAATTTGTAAAAGTAAAAGCTGTCACAAGTTCCTGTTATTCCTCCAAATTTAAACATCAGATGATAGAAAATAAGGAGATGCGTTTAAGTATCTGGCTGAGTGCTAATATGATAATAATTGGTAGCTTAGTTTAAATCTACTTGAGTAGATTTCACTATGTAGCTTTTGTTATCCCATAATAAATTATTATACTATGGTGGTTTTACCACAAATCCAAAAGAATATGCCTGCTGTCATTTTCATATCTTTGTAATTTATAGTTTATTAGGTTGAAAAAGATGTCTAGATATAGAACACGAGTGTACACAATGCTGTTAAATAATAATAAAACTACAAGACAATTCATTATCTTCAGTCAACTTATTTACTTGCAAGCATACAGGTCATATTTCTCTTCCTTCTTATGAGAATAAACATGATAATAATTGATTTGTTTATTATTTCTACTCCAATTAATTTAATGATATAGTTACAAGAAGTAGAAATAAATCACAAACAAATATGACATCTAAAAGGCTCTACTTTATTATTCTATCCAATAGAACATATTGAATAATATAATCGCCGTCAAAAATAAAAAAGTTTATTATGTTTAACTTCAGTCTACTAATGGTAAGATAATATAGTAGTTTGCTATGAATGAAACCACTCAATTTTTGTAGTGTACCTTGTGCACTAGGCATTTGTTTACATAAACTCCAGTATATACCTTACCTTTGTCCAGGAATATACCTACCTATATACCAGTGTATATCAAATGGTTTTCCCAGTGTATACCACAGATACAAATAGCTTCTTTAAGAAAATATATTTTATCAGCTGCCATTTCTCAGGGTCAAACCAACATTTATCACAAAGTATTTACTTTTCCTTTATTTTTCTTTTTCTTCTACTGCTGGTTATTTTTACACTTGGTTAGTATCTTTTTAAAAAAATATTATTTACTCTTAATAACATTACTTTTTGTTATAGGCATATGTACTCAACTATTCCAAGGTAAAGTAATATCTGTATGTATACAGTCACACCGATTATTGTTAAATAAAAATAAATTTCAAGCAATTTCAAAAATAGGTATACACCTTTTTCAAGAAGTATTTACTCTATGAATAAAATAGCTAGAACTCTTATATTTTGTAGAAACAAAGGTTATTATATATATTTTATAAATGTTGAAAAAAAAAATAGTTTTTTTTAGTACTTTGTTGTACCACCACGGGCATCAATCACCGCTTGACATCTTCTTTGCATGCTCCCAACTAGACGCTTTGCATACTCGATGCCCAACCTCGCCCATTCTTCTTGTAGGGCTACCTCCAAATCATCTAGATTGTTGATAGAGGTTCTCCTCTTCTCAACCTGCCTTTCAAGAGCACTCCATATATGCTCAATGGGGTTCAGATCAGGGCTTTGAGCTGGCCAGTACTCAAATCCCCTGATCTGATGAGTCTCCTTCCACCATCGAGCATATCTACCCGTATGGCAGCTTGCACCATCTTCCTGAAGGATGAAGTCTCTCTCCTCACTTTCGGTAATGGTTTTAAACCAAGGATGGAATGTAGATGCCAAAATATCTACATATGCATCTTGGTTTACAGAATCCGTCTTGACAATCTTCAAAGGACCAAATCCTTTACCCCAAAAGCAGCCCCAAACCATGATGCCACCGCCTCCCCACTTCACTGTTGACATGGTATTCCTTTCTTCATATCTTTCTCCAACTTTTCGGAGCACTCGCTTGCCACAATCGTTACTGTTCAAGCAGAAACGAGACTCATCAGACCAAATGACGTTATTCCATTGGTCATCTGTCCAGTTCACTCGTTCTTTGGCCCAGCGAAGTCTATTCTTCTTGTGTCTTTCTGTTAAGCGAGGCTTATGTGCAGCAACACAAGATTTGAAGTCAAGCCGCTTGACAGATGCAATTAAAGTGTCTTTACAGACATTGATCTCCATGTTGCTTAATTCCGTTCTGAGCTGATTATACGAGGCAAATGGATCCTCCCGTATAATTCTTTCCAAGTGTCTTTCTGCTCTCTCATCAATTTTTCTTGGAGCACCAGTTGATGTTCGAGGTAATGGACTACCATGCAGCTTGATTCGTCTTTTGATCGTTTGCACACTAGGAATACTTATCTCAACAAGCTCTGAAATCTTACGAAGTGAAAGATTGGCTTTTGAGAGGTAAAAAACTCCAAAGTATTTTTCAAGTGATCGTTCCATATATGGTTCACGAGTGTTTTTCTCAGTTTCTTCAGTTGGCATGTTGATTTGATTAATGATGTGTTGAGAAATGTAGATTCTTTTTTTGAAATAGGTATAAAATTTTATCATTTTTTTCAATTTTATTTAACAAAGTTCGGTGTGACTGTATTTGTCTATATTTATTAACCATCATCTCATATCATATAGTATAGCTAAATACATCCATCCTGACTGAAATTTGTACTTTATGGCAAGATCATGGTAAGCTTTGTCTTTAAATATTTTATATACACCTTGTCTAATTGCTTATATATATTATTTAGTAGCAAATATTCAATATGTTTACAAACAGATTAATCACTAGTTTAACTTTGGCATGAAAAGGTAACTATCTATACAATATCAACAATAAATCATTTATTTATTTTAATATATATATTACTAGGCATATCATGTCCTGTTTAATGGACTCATTATACAAGATTGGGTTTTTGGTGCAGAGCTGTTTAATACTACGAAATGAT
Organism: Phycomyces nitens; assembly: GCA_022702545.1. NCBI lineage: Eukaryota > Fungi > Mucoromycota > Mucoromycetes > Mucorales > Phycomycetaceae > Phycomyces > Phycomyces nitens. The sequence continues at coordinate 4,178,159 of JAHRBC010000001.1, forward strand.
CCAGTGCTACTGTATATAATATAAGTATTGTGATTCATATCATCGCATTTAAACAAGTACTCATTATAATTTATCTTTTGCCTCTATATTTATATCTCAAATGCATTTATTAGGCAGACTGGTCTTGCTTCAGATTAATTGTAAGTTTCTATCAAACAGTATTAATATAACCATTAGTTTTATCAAAGGAGAGAATCGTATTTTAGAAAAGCTAGCTAAAGAAATATTTTATCAAATAAACAAAAATTGAAAAATTTTCAAATCTACTAATCCTGTAAAATAATAAACAAATGGGGCCTGTCTATCCTGGCAGTTTTTATCCTTTCTAAACCACAAAACCAAGTTTTATCATTCTTTAAGCACTGTAAAAGCAGTTTTCATTATTTTTACAAGCACTGCAATAGCAATTTTTATCTTTTTCATGTGGCTGGAGTAGTATCTATGGCCTGTCAGATGAACAGCAGAATGGATATTAAATCAGTGCTTTTGAGTAGTCTGTATGTTCCAGTAGAATCGCTTTATAAATAATGTAAAAGAGTATATAAAAGGGTGCAATTACTGAGAGTAAACTGTAATTGCTCTATAGATTTAACGTTTTGTGTATTTGGCGGACAATTAAGGAATCTATAATGAGATTCTGTACACTTGTTGATGGGATAGTAGGCCTCAAAGGTATACATAAAAATGGATTGTTGATCAAAATGAAACCCCACCATTAATAGCATGAAAATTGATTTTCCCTATACATAATCTTTAATTTTGATTTATATAAAAATATTTGATTTTCCCAGTGGTAGTAGGCTATGCAGTAGGCTATACAGTATGTAAATAGTACGTAAATAGTAGGCTGTATTATTAGGAACTAAAATTTATTTCAATAAAAAAATATATTTTTAAACCAATAATATTATTACATTTTATGTATTTTACCAATTATTTACCCTACCCCCAAATATGAAATCTTTTTTAAGCAGAAACTTCGTATAACTTTGACTCCATATAAGGCAGGTAAATCGCTTGAACCTTAAACACCCTTTCAGTTGCGGGACTAGAAAAAAAATCGGTGGGTGTGATTGGTAGTTTGTGTTAATGTTTCAATCTACGATTATGTTGGATACAACAGGAAGCCTAAACCTCATTCTTGGGAATTTGTCTCTCGAACAATGTTTATTTTGTACCAAACTCACATTACACATTTGTTTTGAAAACATGCTTTTTGTATATGTAGAGGTTTATTAAATAGTCTTTCTATCAAGCTACTGCATAATATCACTCATAATTTTATAAAAACTTCTACAAATATCTTTCATACTATGACCTAAATTAATTCAATAGCTTTTTTAGAATTCCAAAACTTTTCAATGAAAATACACAACTTCTTTACATCTTTTTATCAGGATAAAATATAGATACAAGGCTGAAAAAATTATGAGAGATAGATATAGTATATATCAATATAAAAATGCAATTTATTTGAAGGTTTAATAATGGGTATGAGATCTATGATTTTTTTAGTTCTTGAGTCCGCTTTGATATTGATATGCAATGGGATTCTACAACTTTCTTTGGTATTATTTTCTATTCTTCTTGTAGTGCACGAGCCAAAGAGTGTTTATTCGTAAGCTTTACCTTCCTAGCTCTCAACTTATGTTCCGAGTAGGACCATATGTTCTCTATTGGGCTCAGGTCAGGGCTGTTTGCTGGCCATGTCATAACAGGAAGATTCACCTTTTTGTACTCTTCAGCCAACAAACTCTTATGACAAGGTGCATTATTTTCTTGGAAAATGAATTCTCTATGTTTCCTTTGCTTAAGACTTCGAAACTATGGCATGAAATTACGTTTTAAGAGTCTTATGTACTTGTGCTGATTTAGTGTACTGTTGTGGATTGTAAACTTTATTTATAAAATAATAAAAACCAACTACGAGAGATGTTAACAAGGATAAGATATAATGATATAAAAACCATACCGAAAGTGTGTTCGTTGGTTTGGGAAAGTTATTGAATAATTGTTTGGCAAATGGGAAGGGAAAGAGAAATTGTAAGAAGTAAGAAATGGGTAATTTAACAAAGTAAATTGTAACATCAATTTACAATGTGTAACTTAGAGTTGCATCAAGTAGATATCATTATATTTGGGCAGTCCATTTCAGTACCATCAACAATTATAAGCTTTCTCACACCTCCAGCCCAAATACAGCCCCATACCATCACTGAACCCCCTCCACCTTGGACTTTTGGCACAACATATCCTCTCCTGAACTTCTGCTGTTTTGTGCGCCACACACGAACATTTCCAGCCCTTGGGAAAACCATGAATCTGGACTCATCACTCCAGATCACTCGATTCCATTGCTGATTGTGACGACGAGCCTCATTTGCAAAACTCAGGCGGTTTTTGATATGTCTTTCCAGCAATAAAGGCTTTCTGGCAGCTATGCAAGACAGAAGCCCAAGATTTTTCAGATAATTCCGAACTGCATCTCTCTTGATTTCAACACCTGATGATGTCTGAATCTCATCCGTAATGGTGTCTAATGTTGCTGTTGGATTCTTGCGCACAATGTTCCCCAAAGATCTTAGATCACGATCTTTCAAAAGGCAGGGTCTTCCTTGACGTTTTTTAACAAGGGCAGTTCCAGTTTTCTTCACTCTCCGCATTGTTGACTTCACCGTTGTATAAGGTATCTCATATCGGCGTGCGATCTCAGCCATAGATGTACCAGAGTCAAAGGCACCCACAATCTTGCTTTTCAGATAATTTGAAATTTCAGTCTTCTTTTGAGGAATATTCTTAATGGTTTTAGGAGACATGAGAAGAATTGAATGACAAAAAGAAAGAGAAAAAAATAAAAACGAAAATAGATATTTTTAATCAAAATTCCCAAATTAGGAAAAGACGATGAAATACTCTAGGGTATGGTATGTACACTTACGTCCATAACACTTGTAACTGGGTCTTTATGCCCACTAGCCAGCAAAGTGTAGATTCGTTCCATAATTTCAGGTGGCTGCTTACGATTGACTACATAGGTAGTGTTGTCTTGTGAGATGGGATGGTTGTGCTCCATGTTGCTTCTTGTTATGGTGAAATCAAACAAGTTGAAAGAAGCAGGACAATCAAACTTTTGAGTGCTCCGTTTCACTTCTTTCTTCGCGGTCTCGGCGCCTTTGATTGATTCTTGCTCCTCGATTCCAGCAGAATTCTTTTCCAATTCACGCTTCAATCCTCCATGCTTGCAAATGTAAGCAAATTTGCCTTGCTTAAGACTTGAGCTTTTAATAGAAAAGACGACGTTATATTTCTTTCCGAAGCCTTTAACAGTTTCGGTAAGCTCTTCTTTCGATCGAAATTGTCTGCCAATGGCAAAGTTTTTCTTGAATTCGGTGTTCATGTTATCGCGAGTTTGATTAGATTGAGAAAACATTTTAACAAGATAAAGTTCAAAGAAGGTTTGAAAATATGAACACTGAAATTCACTCTTTACAAGAGTCTACGTCATACTTTTTTGATTTTCTTTTGGTGGGAGTGTAGGAGGGAGTGTATTGAGGGAGTGTATGAAGAAATAATTGCAATCCTCACGAAAAGTCTACGTCACACTTTTTTGATTTTTTGGCAGAGGGAGTGTATTGAGGGAGTGTATGAAGAATTCCCCTTTAATTGAAGTTGCCTAGTGAAATTATATAAGTTTTTGTAGTGCAACCAACATGGTATTACATCGGCTCGTCCAACTGTCTACGCGCAATTCTCAACAATGCCAAAAGTTCCTTGCCTTTAAAAACATTCGTTCCTCATTCTACTCTACCCAAAGCTCATCAACGATCGGTGACTATAAAAACCTAAAAAATGGCGTGATTGAAGATTTACGCGGTATTATGCGCAAAGTACCCCAAGCCGTCGTAGCAGTAACAACCTGCGCCCCAAACGATCCCACCCAAAGAAGAGGGATTACAGTCTCAAGTTTCACGTCAATTTGTCTTCATCCAGAACCACTCGTTTCATTTTGCGTTCGCACTCCATCGCGGGCATCTGAGCTGCTTCATTCATCGGGAAAGATGGTTGTGAATGTGCTGAGCCATGAGCAAGTGCAGCAATCTATAGCGTTCTCTTCACCTGGTACTGAGCAGTTTAAAGATATCCCGTTTTACGACGATCCAAGTACTGGTCTACCTGTATTGATGGGAACAGTAGGATCTATGTATTGTGAGACGTTCAAGGTCTTGGTACTAGGAGATCATGAACTTTGGATTACGCGCGTAATCAAGGTTGAAGAAGGAGTAGGAGGAACAGAGGGAAGATGTGAAGAAGGTCAAGCATTACTCTATCATGATCGAAGATACCGCAGCGTGGGTGAGCAGGTGTTTATGAAAGCGTTTGAGGATTCCACACTCGATACATCGCAGTGGACTCATAGAGCACACGTTCGTATGGCATGGAATCACTTGCGAGAGCTTGGTTTAAGGGATGGTGCCCCTGTCATAAAACATACAATTCGTGTCCACTCTGAGAAAAACGCGGACAAACTCAAATATCATGACACAATCTCATCTTTCTATATTCATCTCGTTAATCTGGCGATTCAGCAAGATGACAGTGATAATGACGACTTTTTTGGGTTTATTGAACGTTATCCTGCTCTTGTGGACCGTACGATCATTCAGCAATACTATTCGTCTTCATTGTTGGCTTCAGACAAGGCACGGCAGCAATTTGTCCCTCCTGACCTCAAGGAACTGCCAGCCCAACTACCCTGGCCAAGCCAATAAACAAACGACAATTGGTCTTGCTTTGTGCTGTACAAAAGTTAAGCTTTTTTCTATTCTTATTTTGGAGGACAAAAGTGACGCTGGTGTGGCTAAAAAGTAAAAAAAAAAATAGTTGGATGCAACTGAGGTTTGAACAATTTTTTCTAGATAAGCAGATTTGTACATTTTGGATAGAAAGGAAGAACAAAAAACAAACGAACATGGCTATGGACAATCAACCATTCTGAGAATAAATATAAGACTTTTTTTTTAAAAAAATTATCTGTGGCTCAGAAGAATACATATGAACTCTATAGATCTTGTACAAAATGTGGTATTTTATGTATTGACATTGGTATTCAACTATCTGACCATTAGTATGGCCAATTAGACAGGCACAAGCTCAACTTGCGAATAAATATGCTTCTTCTTGAATACTTTGGACAAAGAGGACGATTGGATGCAACCAAGAGTTTTTGGTTAGATGAACAGCCTTGAGACTGTAGTGCAAAGAAGCACCAGATCTTCTTTACCGTTGTACCACACCTTCATATGAGACCCCGCTTACATAACTAGGCGCAGTTGTGTTTTCTCTACTAGTATACGAACAATACCAATCTGTATTCAATGTTTTTCTTTCACATATTCGTATTTCACCGTAATAGAAATGGAAGACTTTACCGTTGAACTTCAGCTGAACGACACCAAAAATAAATACGTTCCCGGTGATCATGTTAAAGGGATTGTGCTTGTAGAATGTTCCAGGAAAAGCACCAACACTCCTATTAACCTACGGTTGATCTGGTCTGGGAATGCTACAAGTCATGATAAAGATGCTGAGGATTCATTTTCTTATTTCACCGAGACATTGGAGCTTGAAGACCAGAGCCACAACAGTGACCCTAGTGAGCTCATATTCCCAAACCTCCTTTCGTTCCAAGCCATAAAACCTACAATGGAGCCTACCTATGTTCTGCCTTCCAGTTTAGCACTTGAAGGAAAATGCTCGTTTGAGTTTGAGGTCATTGTACCTACCCGGCTTTACTTGCCTGGAACTATCAAGGTAATAAACACGTGCTACTGAGCTGAGAGTATTGCCTGCTCATCATATACTGTGGAACCATTGTTGGTTATTAGAAAGAACAAGCTGATGTGGAAGCCGCAATATCCTATTCTATCGTAGCTCTTGTTGATCAGTATGGGTTTGGTGGCAATCCTATAGTTTCAAAAGCTGAGGTCCTTCTTGCCGAAACATTTAACCCGTTTGAGAAATCAGGTTTTCAATCAAAGTCATTGAAGTACTCTGTTGGAACCTTGTCAAAGTCGTCAATACAGGAGTTTGACTATTCAGCTGCTCTTAGCATTCATGTCTTGGACGCACGAGTAGAGAGAGGTAGGATTGATCTAATGCAATGGAAACAATCGATACACGGTATTTATCCCAGGGGCACTTTTTTTGTAGGTGGAGTAATCCCTCTGATTGCACATATTACTACAGACTGTGTGTCTGATCGAGAGGAGATTATCACATACCTTCTTGTGCGCACCTGTTGCATTCGTATCCAAGAAAGGTGAGAGAAACAGGATTTAGACTGATCAAGAGAGGTACTAATGATCCTGACCATGATATCTAGCAATTGCCAGTTCAAGGATACAGTCGTGTGCACAATGGAAGAGACGATCAACATGAAGCTAGATTTCCATCAAGAGCCAAAGAAACTCGATCGCCTTTTGCAAATACCCAATGATATATTTCCCACAATCACCAACAACGATGGCATCTTTGAAGTAAAGTACAAACTGTGCGTAATGCTGTCTGGAAAGGATACGGTCTATGCTCCCCAAGGTCTTCCTCAGAGCAGATACGTTATAGTGGATATTCCAGTGTGGATTGATCCTGTGTCAAAAGAAAATATCGAAAACACCACTCTTCTACATCAAACTTCATCTAATGCAAAGAAAGATGTTCCTAAAAAGGGTCAAATTATGGGAATGTTTAAGCGACAATCAAAGCCTCCTATAGAGCCACCAGAACCTGTAAAATCAGGACTCAGAGAGTCTTCCAAAGCCTTGTTTTCATTTGGACGTAACAAGGCCAAGAGCAAGAAACCCACGCCTGCCACTCCACCCAAATCGCCTTTGCATAGTCCCACCACACTAGACAAATACCCTCCTTCAATGCCTTTATCTTCAACCTTGGATTCTACAGTACAGTCTATCCATCGTGTTCTCAGTACGGGGTCGTCTGTTTCTTACCGTTCGTTTAGATCGTCTTCATCTCTTGGTAAATCAAGGGCTTACCCTGGTATTGCAGAAAGAGGACTCAAAGACCAATTGGAATCTGCTCAACAGTCTGGCGACTCTGAAGAGACGCACATCAAGTCTAACACGTCCAATGATTCTGGTCCAGACATGCTCTCTCAACAATCGATCTACTATCAAGCAAAGACACCATCTCAAGTTTCCTCGCTTAACAAGACCTCACAGAATGATTATAAAACTGACCTTCAGCGCGAAGAGTCGGAAATGGACGTTCTTTACCGTAATATTCTTGGTGGTTCTGATAACACGTCTTTATTCAATCAAGAATTTGACACTCGTGTTACTTCTGGTATATCTTTTGAGACTTCAACAATGACAAGTGATGGAGGTGTGGAAACCCATGACTTGTTTGAGGAGTCTGATGACGAGAGTATTGAAGAATATGAGGCAAGAATGAAAGCTCTGGAAATAAAGCAAAAGGAAGAACAGCAAAGGATCATAAGCCGGTCAAAAAGCCAAATGTCTGGGGCGTCTAATGTGCGATCAATGACAGCTTCTCAGCCGTCTTTGATAGGGTCCAGCACATTTTATGAGGCTGACCATCAAGATTATTCACAGCGCGTCGGTGGCAATTCTCGGCACAGCAATTCCATTTTTACAGGTACGGGAGCTAAAGATGACTCTTTGGCAAACAGTGTTCTCATATTGCTCTTTTTTTTGCATGTAGCCAATAGTGAATATGGGCTTGATGACCTTGATGACGATAGTTCTTCAGACGACGATCAACTTATTCATCAAGTTGCAAGATACGATGAGCAGCAACATCGGCTTGCTCATTTCAGATAGTCTTGTATTTCTATAATATTCTATAATATATTTCCATACATTGATACATCTAGGCCAAATACATATTGCATATAATACATAATAAAGTTGTTTAAAATGATAAACGTCTTTGTATATGCTCGATATTTTACTATATTTTTATTTTTATTAGTTATTTTGTGACGTACGTCTGGGTCTGAATCGGATAAGCATTGGCTTTGCTGGCTTGAGACAAGCGAGCAAGAAGAGCTATAGTGTTATTTTGCTAGGCAGCACAATCTCTTTTTATTCAATATAAATATAAATATATAAAGTATAATATATATATCTATATATTTATACACATCCATAACTAGCTTCTAGACAAATATGAATCCACCAGCCCAAGACACACACAACTTTGTCCAGCCTCATCTGGCCCATAACGCCAAGCAGCTTCAGTTCATCCGCTCCTGTTTTGCTGCCATTGCTGGATCGGCCGCAGGTATTCTCGGCTTTACAAACTGGTCAGGGTTTCTGTTTTACGCACTCGGGTGGTCGATTTTGTCCGTCCTGGTACTTTTATTCAACTGTGGAAGCAAGCCATCTCGTTTCTTTATCAATGGCTGGAGGGATCTGGTTGTGGATGGTGCGATGAATGGAATGCTGTCATATACTTTATTCCATACACTTTTGTACGGCCTAGTACATCTTTATCAGTAAATGGTGAATATTATTTTTCAAATAGACCAAAGATTTGAAAGGCCAACCTGGTCTTTACATGTATTTATTCGAGATTAAAATTATTATTCTTTTTTTTTATATGAATGTCCTTGTTGCGATACAAGACCCAATAAAAAGACACTTTTCTTTTTAATTATTTGTGAGAATAATGATAAATACGCTTGTACTTTGGCTTGGTATTTTGTAAAGTGAATTTTTAGCTTTGGTTTTCATCAGCCATAACCCACAATCAACTCTCATTTCATAGAGGTTACAATTGCCACATTGATCTTGCAAAATTGTCAAGTGTAACATTTACCAGTGTGCGCTGGTGTCTTTAGCATTGGAATAATTTGGAATAATTTGGAATTCAAGAATTACAGAATTACAGAATTACGATAATACATTTCCATTAATCTGCACACTTGCAACAGCCGTTGTTAAAAGCATAATCCTTCAATTGGATAGCTTTTTTGTTGTGAGAAAAGCGTAAAAGATATGCAAAATGATTATCTCTTGGTCCACCTTGAACCAAACTATCACATGTTAGGCATACAAAAGAAAGAAGAATGAACTATGCTTCATACCTGATCTGATTATAAGAGTCAACCGAGAAGTATCAAGTGGGTTCAAAATACATCTATCTAATCGAGTAAACTGCTAGAAACTTCTAATTGCTATTTGAAACATATTCAAAGTTCTGATAATCAAAAGGCAGGATTTACTTTTCTCATTTACTTTTTGGCAAATCAAACAACCTCTTTATAATACTGATTATACACAAGCAAAGGGATGAGATATTATCCGAGCTTTATCCGCAGTTTGAGCGGATAAATTGATTGAAAGCTTAACCTATACTTTTGGACTTGAAACAATCTCAGAAAGTCCCAAAGTATAAATTTCTGAGACTTACAGAGATTTACAATCATTCCTCTTTCCTATAAAAAGTTATAAACATTCTTTATTCATCACTCTAAATCAACCTGGCCCGATTTTAATTTCCAAAAAAAGAAAAAGAGAATGTTTAAGCCCTGTGTAACATACCGACTTGGTCAATCATTGCAGGAAATGCATGTCTGCAAGGAAGACGTAAATCCTTTGTTTCCAATTCATGCAAGGAACCAATCTATTTTGGAATATCAGTGTTCCTTTGAAAATAGTAAGAGAACTCATTCAGACACGTCTACAACTTCACCAACCGATGAATCCTCAGAGGATTCAAGTGAACAAACCTCATCCCCCATTACATGCCAATGTGGAAAGCCATTAGAATCAGGATGGGATTGTGAAAACTGTCGCCGAAACTGTTCTCACTGCAATCGTGCACTAACGACTGATCCAGAGGACTATTGTACAAGATGCTATCGCTATTGCTCCACACATGGTGCTTACAGTATAATAGCCAGCCCACCTGTTGGAGACAGTTCTTCGAAAACATGTCCAAGCTGCATAGATGGCTAGTTATCCATCTACATATGAATGCTAAAATCAGTCGTCTTGTCATTAAATCCATATAGAGCAAAATTATTATTATTATTATTATTATTATTAATTTAAAAAGCACAAGCACAAGCACAATATGCGTTCAACTATCCACATATTTCTATTAGACTCCATTGGTTCCCATAAAAAAACAGTTTATAATAATGATAATAAAAACCAACTTAAAGATCAAGTACCAATTGAGCCATGAGCCATCTTTTGGATTTTGTAAAAAGCTGTAATTTTAATTCTATTGCATAATGTGTCCTTGCAAGATTAACACTCGGAACTCTTGATGAGTTTCAAAATTACATAATTGACAAAAAAGGGAATTCATCGTGGCATTTCAATTCACATAAAAGTGTTGACTCGTTAGACATGAAACTTTAAGGAATTCCATTTCGAGACATTTAAGCTATAATTTTCTCGAGTTTTAATGGATTGTGAATAGTTTTCCATTCTTCTACTTTTCTGCGGTTCCAAAACATACAACTCTATTATGCTATGAGTCAATCGAAACATAAACCTTGCGTCTTTTCTTTTAGCCATTAACACTTTCAATCCTCTAAAATAATGATTCTAGCTTGTTCTAGCGTTTTATACAAAATATATAAAAGTAACTGATATCCAGTGGTTTGTGAGTATTGTCCTACAGACAAGATCCGGAAAAATGTCTGGTAAAATATACCTTTATTTAAAGTGTCGTCAAGGCAGGAAAGATTCCATTCTAAAGAATGAGAAAATAAAAATCTGAAATATTTCAAATCATTCCCTTTAAAAAAATATTTATTTATTTATTTTTTGAATATAATCTATACAGCCTTTTGTGTATGCTTTAATATATATATTCTTTAGAAATAATAAATCCAAGTGGTAAAAGCTAAACCCACAATTATCTTCTATACACCCAGGGCACCCTTTGTTGCATCATAGTAATTCTCACGCATAAACTCAAAGAACGCAAAATGATCGGGCTGGGCACCATACTTGTACACAAATTGAGACGCAAGGTAGGCTCCAAAAATGGCCTTTACATAAGCAACAGGTACTCGCTTCTGCAAGGTATCCAGACCAAGTGTTTCCAAAAGCAGTTTAGGGAAAGCGGACCGTAGAACCGCACTACGCAGTTTCTGATTCTCCCACAGACCAGTCCCTTGCAGTTGATCGTTGAGCTGGACAATTGCGACAGACAGCTCATCAGATAGCAAGGAAATTGGCAACTTGGTCTTTATGTGTTCCCTCCAGAGGGCATCGAATTCAATTGCGGCATTTCGTTCAATTATCTCCTGAACTTCTTTTACATAGGCCTGGTAGAATGCGGGGACCTTTCCGTCTTTGACACACATGTGCTGGGCAAATCCAGCATCGTCAAATGCCAAGGCAGCAAGGACCTCGAGAGAAGACGATGTCACTCCACCCTTATTAGCCGATGCGTCCTTGAATATCACCACACCAGCCTTCTCAAGACGCAAACGGGCCTCTTGGGTAAAGAACAGATTGGCGCCCTCGACAATATATTTAAACATTGGAGAGCCTTCTTCATCAAACATGTCATTGACATTGTTGAGATCCACAGACTCGGGGCGTCCACCACAGGGCACGAACAATGTGGCGGCGGCCAAAGGATTTGTGTGAAAGGTGTTGCGGAACTGAAGACCGTTCTCGACCTTTTGGCCATTGGGAAGCTTCACGTTGTTTTCATCGACCAAGACCCGGAAACCGCCTGGGGACAAAAGAGAGGTATTGAAGCTGACAATCATGAGTCTTGCATCAGCCAGACGGGTCAGTTCTTTACGATTGATTCCCTTTGGATCATACAAGACACCCGACCCATCCACAATAGCCACGGTCTTGTCGCTAGAGATCTTAATCTCATTGGACCCAAGATCACCGTCTGGTCCACCTGTCTGCAACTTTGTGCAATCTTGTTCCTTTAGCGCAAATGTGCGGTATATTCCCAGCACATACTGGTGCACAGACCGTGTTGTCATGCCATATAAATCATGGGGAATTCCACCAAGCGACTGGCTCTTGCCTGTTGTGAATGCCTTCCAGAAACTGGCCCCACGTCTGCGCGCATGCTGTGATGCCCAGTCCATATAATCCGCCGTACCCTCATCAGGACCAAAGAAGAGGATCTCGGACTTGTTCTTGAGATCAATCAACTTATCTTTGATGCCAGGGGTCTCGCCAACGATCAAGAGATCGAGCATGGAGTCGACATACTTTTCAAACGCGACCAATGCCTTGTCCTGTTGATCAATGTCCAACAAAATTGTTCCCTTTGATCCACCTTCGGGAATATCCTTGTTCTTGCGCTGCTGGGTCGCTGCCAAGGCATAGTTTTCATCAAACAATGTACGCTGGTTGATCGAATAGGCTTCTCTGTTTCTGGACCTAATGATCCGAATACCACCACGGGCCACGTCTTGGAACCGAAGATGGAAGCCTCTAAACTCTGAACCAACCACGAGGAACATGCCATAGAGTTTTGTGGGGTACTCAATCTCTGGAAGGAAATTTGGATCGAGACGGAAAGAGAGGGCGACCTTTGTGGATTGATAAAAGTTTGTCTTTACGACATGCTGGTTGAATGTCAAGAAGGCTTCAAACACCAGCTGCTCGTGTGCATTTGAAGTGACACTCTTGATCTTCTTTGTCAGTTGGGCAGTATTCATGACCTCGAGATTTGTCAGACGCTGATAAGATATGGTTGGCTTGAGAGAGGCCTCGCGCTGGTTGACATAGTGAATGGTGGCAAAGTTTCCATACAAAAGCCTGATCAGTTCAGGATAGCTCTTGATGATCTCGAGAATGTAATCACGCGTAAACGTCTCTTGGCGCAGACGCTTCTTCATCTTTGTCAAGACTTCCTGGTGGATTGGGTTGGCAGAGTCCAGAATCGAAGTCAGACTGAGATACTCCTTGCCAAGGCGATTGAGGAAATGCTGAGCAAAAATCCAGCCAACAAACCCATAGACAGCCTCTTGGACAGACAGTTGGCCGCTCTGGAAATACTCTTGGAGAGGTGTCATTGGCAGACAGTAGAGTAAAGAGATCTCCTTGATGACTTGATGGATGGAGATCTCGATAGGAGCAGCCTTTGATATAGGGAGTGGGTTGAGGTAGAGAGATATGATGGTGACTCCATTGGAGAATTGCTCTGGTTGAAATGGGTGTTGTCAATTAAGCAGCACCTCAAAAGATCAAAAGACCATTTTACTTACCAACATATTTGCGAGTAGAATAGAGATCGTAGTAGTGGTACAGATCCGACAAGGCCGAAAAGAACCCGGTTGTGCTTCTCTGACGATAGCCCACAATGAGACGCCTTTCGCGACTGCCTTGAACTTCGTACATTTCTATTACTGGACCAGTACGCTTGAGGGCATTACGCATCACTTGCTCATAGATGTTGAGGGTGTGTTCAGTGGCTGTGACCAGAAAAGTCTTGTCTGAAACATGTCTAATGTCGGTCTCCTTGTCAGGCTTTGGTTCAGGATTGGCAAAGTTGCAGCGGGTGGCAAAATAACTACGGAGCTGTGGCGTGTTTTGTGCTGCTGAACCATTTGAACGATAGGATTCGATACGATAGGCCTGGGTGGGGGTAGAGGGATCCAGCCACTTTTCATCAATCCTAAGAGAATGAAGTTATAATCCCATGTTGGAAATGACATTTGCTTACATTTTTTCGATCTGAGGTCCAGACAAGACAGACACGCCTGGTTTTGATGAATGGACATAGACAGACGACTCGTCACTTTCTTTCTGGAGATTAATGTCAAGCACATTCTCGTTTTTGGTGTAGGCCAGGATCTTTGCACCGTACAAGGCCATTATGTGGCTGCCGATTGTCTCGACAGACTCGAGGGCAAAGTAGTAGTCGTCTATGTTGAGATTTCTGGAATAGGCTTAGAACCAAAGACTAGCGTGTTTGGTGTCGACTTACTCATAGAACCACCGAACTTCATTTTCGACGAGTTCCTTTGGAAGGAAGCCGGTCTGCTCCAGATAGCCAACCACCTTTTTCATTTGGTCCTTCTTGCCTGGAAACACATTGGCGTTGTAGCCAGAGTCATTGTGGATTGTGTGTAGGGCGTCCTTTTGGATCCTTGCTTGCATTGGTTTTATTTTTTTAAAGTGAAAGAGAAGAAATATCCGAAATGTGAACAAATATTGGCTATTTGTATTTTTTTTAAAGATATTTTATTATTATTATTATTATTACTATTATTACTATTATTATTATGGCCATTGGATTTTCTATACTTTAAAGGGGCGGATGGGTGCAGTGGGGGTTCTTTTTTTAAAACACGGAGTTCCAAGTAGGATGGACTACAAGAAATGGCCAATATAGCTCCAACATACGCCACTTTGATTGGAGCCATGCTCTGGTACAATAATCCTGCTCCAGGCCACTTGGACCATCATAAAGTAATTAGGTGGCAATCAAGGCATCTACGGCTGGCCTGTCTTGGGGTCCATCAGATCCCTATACATCGCACAGGACTGGCTTGTTTGGAGAATAATCAAATACTAACCCATATCTTTGTTCTTATCTTATCTTTTTGTGAATCCACAAAAGCCTAGACATAAGCTTCGTTGACGATTCACATGACATATATGGGACCCTAAAATAACCCTGGAAATATCATAATTGCCACAAAATAATGCTGCAAATCTTGGCCATTTTTCACCATTCGTCTCAGCCAATCAAATCCAGAGCAGTTGATAATTTGTTACGATGCCTGGGCACCAAATTGGTTTGTAGCTAGCAAACCACCAAAAATAAAAAGGGGGGAGTCAATGACCAATCATCTATTTGCCTTTGAGAACCAGACCTAATTACATTCACAATTCTTTTTCTAGAGCCCATCTAAATTTGTTACAATATGCATGCATAATAAAAACAATGCCTTGCCATTCGCCCCGACTTCTTTATCTGTCTTTGCCATACGCCAAATTGCCTCTGTATGCTTCCATTACACCGCACACTATAATCTCTCGGGTCCATCTAAATATGTAATAATCACTCAATAAAATTTGAAACCCTTTTTTTTCTAGTGTAAATATTTGATAAACGATAAACAGTCACGGTGGCTTGTTTTAATATCTGTATGCAACTTGATCTTCCGCTCCCTGTGGTCTGAATGTGAGTGAGTGAGAGAGTGAGAGTGAGAGTGTGTGTTGGTAGTGTGTGCAGTTGTGTTTTATTATTATTGTCATAAAATTCTCTTTACTCTTAATTACAATGTCCTTTTCTCTCTTTGGCTCATCATCGCAATCCACGCCAGACAATGAGCAAGTGCCACCAACAGATGGATCACCAAAACAACCGCCTCCACCTCCAAAGGCACCCAGGACTGGACTGTATGCATCACTCTCTGGTCTTGGCACTCCTCCTCCTCCCATAAATGATCCATCTCCTCTGGCCCCAAACCCAACTCCTGCAATTGCAGCCACCAAACCCCCAGGTATGGCGTCGTAAAAATATGTCTGCTTCTACGTCTATGAATTGCAAACACAGACATTACGGATGCATTTCCTTGATATTCTTCTTTATTGTACCATAAATACCACCCCATATATTCTCCTTTTAAAGTTAAAAATAGAAAGGCGTATATATGTGTCTGTGGGGTATATATCTTTTTTTTTCTCTTTATTGTTACTTAACCACCACCACCCTCAATCCTTTTGCGTGTGCCCTGAGCAGGCTGGTCGTCTTTTGGACACTTTAGACCAGTGATCCGAAAGCCAACAATCCAGGCAAAACCAAGGCTAGTCAGGCCTGTTATTCCTGCAGGCGCCAGGGTTGTTTCCACTACTGTTGTCCAGAAAGAGCCACGGCCTGCTGCTGATAATGAGCCAATCCAGGCACCAAAGCCTGTCTTATCTGTCCCACCAGTCGGACCTCCACTCGCGATGAGTTCTCTGCCTTATTTGACCAGCACTGAAGATGTTAATGGCTTTCGTACAGTCCAGCCTCAGAAAGTAAACTAGCTCTTTAATAGAAAGAGAGAGATAGAGGAGGAAGATATACGACCCCTCTCTTCTTGCTTTACACAAAAGAAAAAAAAGGAAGATATACTGATGGGACATGTGCTTGGTAGAAGAAGGCCAAACATTTCGGCAAGAACAATACCCAACAGCAACCTATTGTATTTGACATGAGCGAGGATTATGATCCTAACAGACCAAATGACTATGAGCACTACAAGGAAGAACGGAAACAGCATGTGGAGAAGATGAAGCGACAAAAAAAGGAAATGTTGGAGAAGAGAAAACATGATTCTCGCTCACGTTCTCGCTCTAGCTCTCGCTCTAGTCAAGACTCTTATTCTCGCTCACGTTCACGGTCGCCTTCTAGATCTCGGTCTCGATCGCCTATAAGAAAGCATGGCAGTGAGTATCTAGACAGTGTTTAATAGAGGTCATGATATTAAGTTTGCCGTAGACGCCTTTGCACCTCCTGCCAGTCTTTACCAGCCCTCCCGAAGATCTCCTTCACCTGTTGTCGAACAAGCTCCTATATCTCCACCGGCAACCACTGTACCAGATGTCAATATTCGAATGGATCTTAACGAGTCTGCAGACGATGCATATATGCGTAGAGCACGTCTCAGCCAACGTCCACCCGTACAATCGTAAGTGAGAAATTGGATGGTTTGGGTGTCTTGTTAAACATGGCCTTTAGAGAGGAGGAGCCAATACCAGGGTCGTCTGGACCATCTGGACCATCAGGATCATTGGGACCCTCTGGACCATCAGGACCTTCTGGACCTGGGCTGGGATCTGGAGAGGGCATGGCAAGAAAGATGCTGGCCAAGTATGGCTGGCAAGAAGGCCAAGGTAAATATATCCTAATAAAACGCCAATCGTTTAATGGTCCTAATCTGTGTCTCAAGGGTTGGGAAGAAGTGAGGATGGAATTCGAGAGGCACTTCAGGTGCAATCTACAGGCCGTGGTGGTGGTGTGATTGTGAATTCTCAGCCTGAACCAAAGGCACAGCCTCTCTTGAACAAGCGACAGTCTCAGGTCATCTTGTTGACCAATATGGTTGGACCTGGCGAGGTTGATGACATGTTGCAAGAGGAGACTGCTGATGAGTGTGCAAAGTATGGAAAGGTAGAGAGGTGCTTGATCTTTGAGGTAAGCTTGTTGTTGGACCGAAATGGCCAAGAAGATCAATGTGTGTCAAACTCTTTATTGTGAAAATAGGTTCCAAATGGCCAGATTGCCGATGACCAGGCAGTGAGGATCTTTATAAAGTTTGTTCAGATTGAGGCTGCTCAGCGGGCCATTAATGACTTGGATGGTCGGTACTTTGGAGGGCGCGTCGTCTCGGCCAAGTTTTATGAGAACGAACGCTTTGATAGATTGGATTTGGCACCCACACCAGAAGAATATGCAAGAAACCAATAGTAGTCATATATATATACATACAAAGCCCCGGTTGTGCACACATCAAATGAAATGAAGAACATTATATTTTATATCATTTTTATATATTGTCTCTAGGCGTCTTGTTCAACTTTTTCTGCCTGTCCCTTTCTTAATCTTTCCAGGCGGGTCTTGTTTCTCTTTAATAAGATTCTATTCACATTTGCACGTTCAATGTCGTTCATCTCATGCCAGTTGTTGATGCGACTAATCGTTCCATTCTCATTCACAACTGAAATAATTCATTTGTTAAGTCCCCCTTTTTTTCAACCATTGTTCTGAAACTGATGCTCACCGACAGGACCAAGTTCACTGAGCTTGTAAGTGTCATTAACACCTACTTGGACAGTCTCTTCTGCTGATGCAGGTAGGGCAAGGATAGGCTTATCTTCTTTGGCAGTAGACATTAGTGATCTATGGATTCTATTCAGTCCAATCAGGCGAGATAACGAAATAGAGCGAAGCATTATATAAAAATATATTTTTATATATTGAGAATTCACAGTGTAATGTTATGGGCATCAAATCAATAGGCAGAAATACAAGTCACGGCAATGTCGCGCATTATTCAATTGTGATTTTGTGATTGTCAATGCCTGTTCGTTTTGAACATTTACATGATTATAACATGTTTATTTAGGATTCAGTTATGCAAGTGGGCTTGTGTTTGGATACTTTGTTGTTGGTGGAAATGGTATTTTTAAAAAAAAGAGTACGTGAAACACGCACAAATTGAGTCTACAATTAAAGATAATAAGCAGCAATACCAAAATTGGATGTCTAACAAGCATATTCCAAGGCATTTGCGACTCATAGCCCACTACTAGAATATAGCTCCAAATATCCTATTTTTACAATTGATATAGAGTCAATAAGCAAGTACATTTTAGACTTTATTGATGAATTGAAACATGGACTACAGATTGGTTAACAATATGGTTGGAATCATTAGACTCGACTAAACTAAATCAATCTAGATTGTATAATACCTGTCAATAAATCTAATGTTGCCTGAGCAAACTGTTGGCACTTTTTGTTTTGTTTTTGTTTCTTCATAATCAAAATGTAGAGTCAATTGTTATTGGCTGTTGAGCATCCTGCTAATCCATAAATCCAAGATACTGTTGATTCATGGCCAATCCTTGGACATCCTTTTGATATAAAATACCACAAAGAAAGAAAGAAAAACCTAGGTCTGGCACTACAAAACACGATTTGATTATAAAGAAGAAGATTGTGATTAATGATTGATTCGCAAGGGGTAAAAATAAAATAAAACAAAACACACAGAAAAGGACAATTAATCTTGGCTTGGAACATTAATCTTTCTGTGACGGACATTTAAATTTAATATATAAAGTGACAATATTTACCGCTCCAACTGTATTTTTGGAATTGACCTTGATCAAAATTCAAGCTAAAATGTAAGCCCATTTTCTACAATCTCTTCCCTGCTTTCCTTGCTCTTCTTCCTTTTATCCGGTCATTTTCAACTGCTTTGATATATCTTTTGTATATATATTATAAAAAGTGCCTCTTGTAGTTGCCTTTTCACAATACACTGACAGACACTATATGACCCACTACCCACCTCTTGCACACGGTAGTGGTTATCCACAGCCAATTATGAAGGACCACACTCCAGTCAATATTGAGGACTCTTCTCGGTCCTATTCATCTGCAACCCATCAAGAAATGTTCCGCCAACGCCGACAGAGACGGTCGGATGACGAGTCGGATGACATTGACCTCTCTGTAGATTATGATTCAAAACAAGCAAAAATAAAAAATAAGCGCATGATTGCACACAAAGAGGCCCAGAAGCGAGACTGGAAGATTGTGGCCGCATTGACTGTCTGGGCAGCCTATGTCCGTCTCTGGAAGATTTGGCAGCCATCATCTGTGGTGTAAGTTTTGTATTAAAAGATTATATATATTCTTATCAAGTGGATCTTAGGTTTGATGAAGTCCACTTTGGTGGGTTTGCGGCAAAGTATATCAGAACTCGATTCTTTATGGATGTGCATCCTCCAGTAAGGAAATTCCAATGTTGCTGTAATCCATCATTTCACTCAAGTATGTTTATTATTATTATTTTCCTTTAATTTTTTAGCTGGCCAAGATGCTAATCGCTCTTGTTGCCAAGCTGTCTGGATTTGACGGAGTGTTTGACTTTAAGGACATTGGAAAGTGAGTTGAAGAGGAGTGTGTGGTGAGCTGGCATTCATAAAAGTCTTTAGGGATTACCTCGAAAACGATGTGCCATACGTTCCTGTCCGTGTATTTTGTGGAATTTGTGGATTACTAGTGGTCCCAATTGCTTATCTGACCATGAGAGGATCAGGTCATTCCGTCGCTGCAGCTCTTGTGGTATCCCTGATGGTCTGCTATGGTAAATCCTCGAGGCAATTTATATATATATATAAAAAAAAGGGGGGGGGGGAGGTTTTTGTTCAAGATATATATATATATATACGTCGGCCGCTTACATTTATGTTGTTAACATAGAGAATGGCTTGGTGGCCAACAATCGGTTGATCCTACTCGATCCTCCCCTCCTGTTCTTTACGGCTGCCACTACCCTGATGTGGGTTAATTTCTTCAACCAAAAGAACAAGCCATTCCAATTCTGGTGGTATACATGGCTGGCCTTGACTGGTCTTGGTCTCGGACTCACCGTGAGTTGCAAATGGGTTGGTCTGTTCACAATTGCAACCATTGGTATGTCTACCATTAAGAACCTTTGGGATCTGTGGGGAGACTCGCGAGTTTCTGTGGTAAGTTCATAACATGTGCTTTTTGTATGTTTTGACTCTGGGTATGGACTCCGTTTTAACACCCAATTATTACTGTTTTGTAATCATCAGAATGTCTTTATCCGCCATTTTATGGCAAGAGCTGCCTGCTTGATTGTATTGCCCATTATTGTGTATATGCTCATGTTCGGAATCCATTTCCACTCACTCCCAAACAGTGGTGAGGGCGATGGGTTCATGAGTCCAGAGTTCCAACAGACTCTTGCTGGCCATAGTATGGCCGATACACCAATCGGTAAGAATGCACAGTAAATGCCAAGATAAATCCAAACACAGTAGGAGGAATATATCTTGGTATATAATTAAACTTTAATGGCTATAGACATTGCTTATGGATCAAATGTATACTTGCGACATGTGGCAACTCGCGGTGGCTATCTTCACTCTCACCCTCATGATTATCTTACCGGAAGTAAACGTAAGTGACAATTGCTCTAGAGTTGGCTCTAATTATTATTATTATTATTATTTGGTGTGATAGAGCAACAGGTTACTCTGTATCCCCACCGTGACGATAACAATTGGTGGACGATTCACAAGTCAACCACGAACGAAACGGTTGGAATTGAATACGTCAAAGACAATGATATCATTCGTCTTATCCACAGAGATACTGGCAAGCGTCTTCACTCTCATGAGCACCGCCCACCAATGACTGATCTCGACTATCATAATGAAGTCAGGTAATATTATATATAGATATATATTATATATGTTATCACAAGGCACATATTTACATTTATTTGCATCAGTGCTTATGGGTTCCCTGGCTTCAATGGTGATGCTAATGACTATTGGCGAGTTGAGATTATCGACCATGATAAGCGCGATCCCGAGTCTGAAGACAGACTTCGAACAATTCATTCCAAATTTCGCTTGATACATGTCATGTCTGGATGCTCGCTGTTCTCTCACAGTGTCAAACTGCCGGAATGGGGTTTTGGTCAACAGGAAGTAACGTGTATCAAGAGTGGAAAGGTCCCAAAGACTGTTTGGTATATTGAATCGACAGAGAATTCACAATGTAAGCCTATAAACATACGCGACAGATATACCAATGATTTATCTTTATTCTTAAAAGTGCCAGAGGACACCGAAAAGGTTAATTACAACCGTCCTGGATTCATTGGAAAGTTCCTAGAGCTGAACAAGGTGATGTGGGATACCAACAAGGGCCTTACTGCATCGCATCCTTACGACTCTAGACCAGAGGTAAATATTAAAAATAATTATAGTTATATGCACTGCTTTTTTATTAATGTACATTTGTCTTGAACTCTAGTCCTGGCCTTTACTGAGACGCGGCATTAACTTTTGGGGAAAGGGAGATCTTGGTCTTCACATCTATCTCCTTGGTAACCCACTTGTATTCTGGGGATCCACTGCTGGAATCCTCGTTTACATTCTAATCAAGGCAGTCTTGCTATTGCTCGACAAACGTGGTTTCCAGACAGAATTTGGAGGTAAGATGCACCGAGTATTGATGATAAACTCAATTGAAAATGGACTAGGTCTTCGCAAGTTCTATGATGAGTCTGCAGGATTCTTCTTGATGGGCTGGTTATTCCATTACTTTCCCTTTTTCCTCATGGGCCGCCAATTGTTCTTGCACCACTATATGCCTGCCCTTTACTTTGCGATCTTGCTCTTTGGAGTTGGCTTTGATCTCTTGACCATCAGACTAGTCAATCGCAAACGTCTTGCTGTTGCTGCTGTGTTTGTGATGTGTGTGATTTATGTCTACCGTTCGTTTATACCTATTACCTATGGTGAACCCTGGACCAAGAAGGATTGTGAAAAGGCAAAATGGAGGTCCACATGGGACTTTGATTGTATCCAGTAAGTATAGGTTCTACCCACAAGCAATTCAAATACTAATTGACGGCAATGTGCTTATTTAGGTTCCGTGACGATATCTCTGCCTATTATCCAGACGGTAAACAGCCTAAACTAGAACTCATGCAAGAGGCCATCAAGAGCTATTTTGCTCCAGCAGAAAGCAAGGAACAAGCAGCAGCAGCAATCGATGCAGTCAATATTGTGTCTGACGGAATTGTGCTTGCGCTACAAAGTGATCCAGTCGTAAAAGAAGATCCAAAGCACCAAGTTACTGATCTGGATCAAAAAGCGTAGATTTTAACCTCGATATCATTCATTTCCATCATTCTTTTTTTTAAAAAAAAAAATATTGTTAAATAGCAAAATAGACTTCCATACTTGCAAGATTGAAATATGGTATAATATTACAAGCACACATTTATTCTATATAATTGAAACATTTTGGTTTTCAATATTAACCTTTATCATGTCATGGCATCTGTTTTATTATATTAAAAAAAAACATCTATATATAAATTCTATATATATACATAGACTCTTTTTATTATTATTATCCTGTCCATGAATTGAGAACAGTAACAAAAGGAACAACTGCCTCGTATACATCAAGCACCTTGTCCAGAAATCCTTCTGAAACGACATCCAGGTCATCAAATTTCTTTGAAATGACAAGGCTCTTGTAACGCAAAAGTTCGATTTCTGGATGATCCTTGTCGATATTTCGTGGTGCTGTCTTGAGTTTATCTGTCTCTTCCAATAGTTCTACTCCATGTTTTCCAAATACTTTGTCCATTTCCTCTAGACTCAAAGCCTCTCTTAACAAGGCTGCATTCTCAATAATACCTTGCCGAATGTTTTGGAGCCGATTTGCAGAAGGTTGCCAGATTCCTGCTCCAATGTATGTCCCACCTCCAGGTGCGACTGCAAAGTAATAGCCCGCAAAGGGAGACTTTCGACCTCCTCTCGAGAAAGAGGCCGAGAGGTATGTCTTATAGGGTCTCAGGTCGTTTGTAAATCGCAGGTCTCGACTTTATACGAGATTGTCAATTCGTTTCAATGACACAGAGAATCCAGAAAAACACACTTACTGCTGGCGATATACAGCTAATTTTGGATTCTCGACTTGAATAGTGGGGTCCAAGTCATGTAGTTGCTCCATAAGCATACCAACAAAATCGATAAACTCTTTTTGTGTGTCTTTCCATCGATCCTACGATATCATATGTGATGTTGGGATAATTCTGGTGTAAATTTGAATTGAGCTATAGAGATACCTGACTAGAAAGCATGAATTCTCGGGTGTTATTCTCTTTCAAGTCTGCCAAGAACTCGAGTACTTTTGGAGATAGGGCGTCTGCATATGGAGAACCTTTTGGGTGAGGAATATCAATTTTACTTGGCTTTGACTCGACAACCTTCTCGTTCTTTATATCGTCTGACTCTTCTTCTTCTTCTTTTTCTTCTTCTTTGTCACTATCGTCGTATTCATCCTGGCTTTCGTCAATGGCTTTTGTAGGTTTACTCTGGGTTCGCGTACGTTTTGATCGACGTTCAGTAGATGGAATGTGATCGACATGATTGCCATTTGGCTTTGTTTTTGTGCTTGGTTCTATAGGCTCAGGTAATCACGATGGATTATGAATGACCACCCAATATACACAGTTGCAATAATTATTCTGTTTTCTACCTTTTCTCTTTGTGGCAACCATAATTGAACCCAAAACTTTGGCTATTGTGTATGAATATAAAAGCTTATATTTTCAATATCCTATCATTTTGATTAAACGGTTTTTTTAATAATAAACCCATTGTATTGTATCCTTGGTGGCTTTTATTTCCCAAACATGCCACACTTTAATATTTTATTTTATTTTGGTTTTAATCGCACAGTACTTGTAGACATTGGCTACAATATTAAAGACTGTATCTTTATTACGCATATAATTACTAGGCACTAGACGCATGGGAGCAGAGCTGGTATTAGCCAGCCGAGCTAAAAGCTTCAGAATATTTACAAGTTGAATTCTCTTGACAGCTTTGTGACTGTAGGATTAGGTTTCAAAATATTTTATTCCCACAAACACATCCAATTAGATTGCAATGCTTGTTGCATATAAAAAAAACTATCCAAAGAATGAACAAGTCAAATTATTGATGTTTAGACTGGGAAATTAGAATATTGGTAATTAGCCCTTATTGAAAGATGTAGCGTTAATTGTGGGAGAATGGAATATATATATATAATAAGCCTCTATTAGAATGAACACAGGTGACCACACTTTAAGTATCCAAAAATTAGACAATACAATACAATACAATATAATGTTTCAATGTTTCATGTTTATCGTTTGATATTCAACCACAAATTACATTTTATACATTTTTGAAACAAATTCGCAAGGAATTTATTTTATAGCAGTAATGCAACCGTGTACTTGGATTCAAGAGACCCAAACACTCTATTGGCAAACACTGTGTGGTTTGCAACTAACAATTTGTTCCTGATATTCAATAGACCCGTCATTCAATGGGTATTTAGCGTCAATGAACAGATGTCTTGCTCGCAAGATCAACCAAAAAAAAAACTCCCATAGGTAAAGTACAACAATAGATTTAAATACAAAAGAGAAAACTCTATATAATATACAATTATGACAACAAGCTCTATATTCCACCACCACCACCACCACCCCTCTCCTTTCTCTTATTATTCGTGTTTTTCTATACAATAAACCGCAGCCTTGATTACGCTCTGCGACAAGGCCAACGTCCACATAAATGCACCGTATGAAGACTCTCTTCAAATATTATGACGTCCAATCTCTCTAGGCTACAAGTCAATCGTCTCGCCTAGATCTTCCTCGTTTGTGGGGTGGTTCACACCATGCGTCAAGATTCATGTTGCTGATCGACCGACCCATGAATGAGAAATCGGAAGGTGTGTACCTCCTCTTGAAGCCGTCTGTGGGTGTCTCGGGAAAATGGTTAGTCTCATAAGTATGCATGACCGGAGTATATGATGCACGCAAGGTAGGTGCATTATGCGGGAGCGTAAAGGTGAATTGTGTATTGGGATCTACTTGGAAATGGTTTGCAGTTTGAGAGACAAGTGGTGCCTGAGAATCATATTGATGGCCAGAGGCAGTTCCATGTTGCTGTTGTTGTTGTTGTTGTTGAGCTTGCTGCTGCTGCTGCTGTTGTTGTTGTTGTTGAGCTTGCTGTTGCTGTTGTTGCTGTTGAGCTTGCTGTTGCTGTTGAGCTTGCTGTTGCTGTTGAGCCTGCTGTTGCTGTTGAGCTTGCTGTTGTTGTTGTTGCTGTTGTTGTTGCTGTTGCTGTTGCTGTTGCTGTTGCTGTTGATTGTTGTCAAATCCAGATGAAAAGACGGTTTGGCTACCATGTCCAAATGACGCTTGAGGAGGCTTTGATTCTGGAGATGTTGGTCGCTGGGAGAGTGGATCTGTTGTGGCTGGCTGAGAAATTTGCATTGATTGAGATTGTGTAGGTGTCATGGCATCGTCAGATCCCATCTCAGATGTAAGTTGTGTATTTCTTTCTCGAGCAAATCCCAAGAGATCCTGTACGGGTAAGAACCCCCGTTCAACAGGATGGCCAGTAAAGGGGTCTCCCTGCTGAGATGCAGTTGTGCTAGGATGTGAGCTAATGAATCCATAGAGATCTTGGAGTGCTTGTTGATAACCTGCAGCATAGGCTTTTCTGTTCTGGACCAAAGAGTCTTTGTAGAGAGTGGTGACCTTTAGAGCAGCGGCCTTGAACGAATCTATGAGTGCATTGTCGGTTGATTCGTAAGAATCGAGAATTGAATTTGTATTGTTGTTCATGAGGAGCAATATTAAAGAGGTGTTTGGGACCCAAATCCGTTCTTTTTTTTTATCTACAACACTTTTTTTCTTGCGCGTACCTCGCCTTAATGCTCAAAGCTCTTCTTGTTGATAGTCACATTCTACGTCATGCTCACGATTAAGGGTCAGACTCGACTGTTGAGCGTGGATATGGCTTTAGGAAGGAAGGAGGCAGCATGTAATCTTGCTGTGTTTTCTTTGACGGCCTTGAGCTTACTGCGCTGTTTTTTTGCCTGCTGTACTTTTTTTTGCAGCGAATAACCACACCAGGTCCTGATTTGGGTCGCACTGTCAGACTCGCTGTTAAGGAGATAAAATCGATCCACAGTGACTCAGACTGACAATTCCAGCATTATGTGTATATAAATCTGAAGTCCGTCCATCTTCCTTCTTTACCTAGACTTCTTCTAATGACCACCCTACTCATCGACAACTACGACAGTTTTACGTACAACGTCTACCAATATCTTTGCTCGCAAGGAGCCAATGTCGTCGTATATCGCAATGACAAGATCACTGTTGATGAGATCATAAAGTTAAACCCCGTCAACATTGTCATCTCTCCTGGTCCTGGCCACCCTTCCAGTGACGCCGGTGTTTCTCGAGAGGTCATCTCTTACTTTGCCGGAAAGCTTCCAATTCTCGGCATTTGTATGGGTGAACAATGCATCTATGAAGTGTTTGGCGGAACCGTATCGTATGCCGGCGACATCTTGCACGGAAAGACATCGACTATTAAGCACGACAATCGAGGTCTTTTCAAGAATGTACCTCAGGACAACCAGGTCACTCGTTACCACTCACTTGCCGGTATGCCCAGTACTCTCCCTGACGTTCTGGAGATAACTGCAACAACTGACGACGGTGTTATCATGGGTGTTCGTCACAAGAAGTATACTGTGGAAGGTGTCCAGTTCCATCCAGAGAGTATCTTGTGTGAACATGGCCATACAATGATTAGCAATTTCCTCACCCTTCGAGGTGGAAACTGGGACGAGAACCCCGCTGCTGGAGTGTTGGCCCAGAAAGTCCCCGCTGGCCCAACAGACAAGACCGCCCAAGAGGCTTCCCCTGCCATCTCTACTCCTAATGGTGTCCCAACAATTTTGTCCCGCATCTATGCCCAGCGTGTAAAGGATGTCCAGGCAGCCAAGGAAGTCCCTGGCCAGAGTCAGGCCGACCTTCAAAAGTTGCTCGATCTTCACATTGCTCCTCCTTTGCGCGATGTTGTCAGCCGTCTCAAGGAGAACTCGCCTGCCCTGATGGCCGAAGTCAAACGTGCGTCTCCTTCAAAGGGTAATATTGACATTACCGTCAATGCAGCTGAGCAGGCACTTCAGTATGCATTGGCAGGTGCCAGTGTGATCTCCGTACTCACTGAGCCAAAGTGGTTCCGTGGATCCCTAAACGATCTTCGTCAGGTCCGTGAGGCCTTGTCTCTGCTGCCCAACCGTCCTTGTATACTTCGCAAAGACTTTATTGTCGATACCTACCAAATCCTTGAAGCTAGACTCTATGGTGCTGATACCGTACTCCTGATTGTGGCAATGATGTCTGATGATGTTCTGAGAGATCTGTACCAGTACTCGGTTGGATTAGGTATGGAACCCTTGGTCGAAGTCAATAATGCCGAGGAAATGGCACGGGCCAATGCAGTTGGTGCTAAATTGATTGGTGTCAACAACCGAAACTTGCACAGCTTTGATGTGGATATGGAGACGACTTCGCGCCTGGCTGAGATGGTACCAGAGGGAACAATCCTGTGTGCTCTGTCTGGAATTTCGACCCGTGCTGATGTAGAGACCTATGTATCCCAGGGTGTTCATGGCTTGCTGGTAGGTGAAGCATTGATGCGTGCCTGGAACTTGAAGGAGTTTGTGGCCGAATTACTGGGATATGAAAAGAAGGATCCCGTACCCCACACTCCAGTCTCTCGAAAGGCCCAAGTCAAGATCTGTGGAATCTCTTCTGTCGAGGCTGCTGTTGTGGCTGCCAATGCTGGTGCTGATTTTGTTGGCCTCATCTTTGCCGAGAAATCCAAGAGACAGGTTACCATTGCCAAGGCGCGTGAGATTGTCGATGCCCTGCACAAACTCCCCGCGCGTCCCTCATCACCTCCTGCCAAGGACCACAAGAGTATAGATTGGTTTGATGTTCAGACCGAAATGGTTGAACAGCGGGCAGGAAAGCCTTTGGTGGTCGGTGTGTTTGTCAACCAATCAGTAGAGTACATGTCCCGGGTGGCACTAGAGGCAGGCCTTGACCTCATTCAGTTGCATGGAACAGAAGCATCCGAGATTGCGCGGTTCTTGCCTGTGCCTGTCATCAAGGCATTTCACATGGACGCCTCTTCGTTCCATAAAGGGCAGATTCCTTA
Source organism: Phycomyces nitens (assembly GCA_022702545.1). Classification (NCBI taxonomy): domain Eukaryota; kingdom Fungi; phylum Mucoromycota; class Mucoromycetes; order Mucorales; family Phycomycetaceae; genus Phycomyces; species Phycomyces nitens. The sequence continues at coordinate 4,206,511 of JAHRBC010000001.1, forward strand.
TGTCACACAGCCTGGCAACAATCACTTTGTTTTGCTTGATGCCAAGGTTTCCAGTATTCCCATGGACCAACAGGGTGGACGTGGGCAAAAGTTTGACTGGACTATTGCCCAGGATATTGTCAACACCAAACGGCCTGGCTGCTCAAAGGAACAGACATTCCCTGTTATTCTGGCTGGTGGTTTGGATCCCTCTAATGTGATTGAGGCTATTCAGCAAGTGCGTCCCTGGGCAGTTGACGTGTCTTCGGGGGTTGAGACGGACGGAAAGAAGGATTTAAACAAGATTCGGGCGTTTGTCGAGAAGGCTAAAAAGATTGACTTGCAGTAAAACCACAATTATAGAATAGCCGTTTGTTTGTTGTGCTAATGTGTGAATAAAACCTTGTTCTATAATTTAAACAATGGAATTAATAGCAAGTGTTTAATGGTCTGAAACATGAAAGTATTTGTCGAAACAGTAGGCATACATACAACTCTATTCTACATACCAATTGGCTTTATCTATATAATTGAACCAAACAGGAATCCCTATGAGCAATTGCTTAATAAATATAGTTAAGTACAACATTTCTTGGTATGTATTCTTCCGGTAATGATGACACCAGACAACTATTGTAAAAACTGCCTATAGAAGATTGGCGGATATTTAGCTTATACGTGTTCAGATCTTGATTATTGTTCATTTTCCACAAGACGACAATTTGTTGTACTTCTTTAACCAATATATATATGTATATGTATATTATGAAAAAGTATTGATAAAGACACTCAAGAAACTGTCAGACTTTTTGAAGAGGAGCGGATTTCTTGCAGCAGTGATGCTTACGATAGTAACACGGACTTGTATACAAAAAAGGAAGGGCCATCAGCCACACGGCATTTGCTACCGCAGTCAAAAGTCAAAAGCGCATAAAAGGATCACAATTTACTGGATCTTTTCTTTATCCTTTATTTCTTCTTATTAAACTACGCTAAAAAGCAGAGATATTGCTATGCCCAGCGTAGATGAATTGAAAGAAGCTTTTGCCTTTGCTGGCAATGATATCAAAGCACGTAAAAACGCGGTGGACCATTATGCACTTCGAGACTCGGAGGAGTGGTATTACTATACCGGGCTTATTATTCTCCAGAAACTGGGAGACCAAGTAAATTCCAATGCCAGCAAGGAGCCAAGAGAGCCAACTCAAGAAGAGAGTGAACTTATGAAATCCATGGAGAAGCACTTGGCGGATTACGAAGCAAAAATCAAGCCAAAGATGTACGATTTCCAAAATGACAAGAAATACAAGGAACTCTCGACTCGCTACAATGTTCTGATTTATGTTCTGGACAAGAAGACCTCGGCACAGTTTCTTGCAAAAGCCCTTTGTCTCGATCTATCCACGGCCGTTCAGGAGCAGGATCAGGACCAGGATCAGGACCAGGATATCCATTCAACAGAACAAGGGAAAAAAAGACTTGCTTCAGTTCTCTCTCAGAAAGTTATTGATTCAGAAGAACTCGTCTGGAAGAATATCTTGGAGGTCCGCAACCAAGGACAATCCGTGGAGATAGAGTATCTTTCGCTCCCTGTACTCTCCCATCTAATCGAAAAACCCTTGACGGACGCACAGGAATTGGCCGTACTGAAGAAGATGTTACTGTACCCTCAGACTCCAAACCCATTGGGAGGCCAAGGCATCCAGTTCACTCAGCGTTTTTGCAATTACTTTCAGAGAAAGGATAAGAAGTTCTTGACTGATAGAGTCTGCTATTTTTCACTCGATAACCTGACAATCAGCCAAATGAACATCATCAAAAAAAGCGTTCCTTTGATCCTTCAATGCGAGAGTTTTGTGACTGCCTACATTAACAAGCTGGTTCCCTTGGAATATTCAACTGACAGCTACACAAAGAAACCCAAAGATTTCTGGGATGATGGAAACACCATATTGGAGGGATATCTGACCCGTTTGTGGAATTTTGTGGAGGATTTACCGGTCATGTACCAGCCTTTGAAGGCATTGATCAGTTTCCACAAGTTGCGACTGGAGATTGTCCGGGAGAACTTTTCAGAGGAATATCTTCTCAAGTGAGTATATTCATGGTTCATTTATTCAAGAGTCACAAACTAATGTTCTGTAAAAAGGTACCTTGCCTTGACTCAAGGAAGAAGAGTCGACAATGTAATGTCTCCAATTCCTGGCCGTAAGAATGATCGCAAGTCAAGACTGAGTGCTGCTAGTATTATTAATGTAAGAAACAATATAAATATTTTTGTTTGCCTGGTTTGTTTTACTGATACTTGATGGCATTGATATTAGGTTCCTTACCTGGAAAAAGTTGTGACAACGTCAAATATTGAAGTACAGGCACTCTATACCTACCTTACTGGTGTCTTGACCAAAAATCCTGAAATGAGCCTTGATCCAATCTTGGAGTATATCGACCTTGATTCCAACATCAAAAAGCTATATGCCACTGTCCAGCTAACTCACCCGTTGCGCCAAGGTGTTGCCTCTGAATGGTCAAGCTCTTTGAGCTCCAGTGAGCTGGATACTCTTGTTAGCCAAGTCAAGCTTGAATTCACACCTTCAACAACTCGCCTTGGTCGTGTTCTTCTCGCCGACACTCCTATCCAGTTGGATCTTCAGCTTAAACAAGTGGAGCATCTTACAGTCCGTATCTACCCTGTCGACCTCTACAACTACTGGAGAATTCATCCTAATAAGAGGGCACTCACAATCACAAAAGAGGAAAGTGCAAGATTGGATGGCCTATGTCCGTTGTGGGAAAAAACCATTGATTTTACCGATAAAACTCCCCTTTGCACTTGGAAAGAAACCTTTGTGTTTGGAAAAAATCATTTGGGGTCTGATCATGTCCAAGGCCGTGGTGCATGGATCATTGATTTCGTTGGAGGAAAGATGCAATGCCGTGCTATTATCCAAAGGGTAAAATAGATGCTTAAGAGTACTACTGGCTCTATCATGATTTCTAACCAACAGGATATTAGGGCCATTTGCGTCACTTGATCCAAGATACTTCGGCTGGCCATTTGATCCAGATCATTGATGAAAACAATATCCCCTTGAAACAAAACAGTCGAGTGTGGTACGCTGATTCGTATTACGAGGTAACAAATACCAAAAAAAAATTGAGCGATATGTATGTTGACTGGATCTATAGCCTGATGTGAATGGAAACATTTTGATTCCTTACCGTGCCAGTGAACCCAAGGATACAGAAATTCTTTTATTGTCAAGCGATGGATTCTGTGAACCTGTCAAATTTATTCACAAGACTGAAACTTATAAGCTGTCAGCAGAGTTTTATGTTAATCCTGAAAGTTTACTTGTAAACAAGCAGTCAAAGGTTGTCGTAGTTCCACGATTGACTATTTATGACCAGCCTGCTAGCTTGGACCTGCTCGAAAAGGTGACATTGACTGTCACGGCAACTTCCACAAAGGGTGTCAAGAGTTCCACTACTTCACAATTCAATTGTCTTTCCAACAACAAATCTTTTGATTACGAGTTTACGGTTCCAGATCTTTGTAAGTCATGTAAAACGTGAAATTGAATCGGGATTATTAACGCTGTTTACAGTGAGTAAGGTCCAGTTGAATTTAACTGCCAAGGTCAAGTCCACCTCAAGCCAGGCGGACTCGCAAGATGTTGAGGTCAACAAGGTTATTGGAATTACAACTGACGACTCTTCTCTGGAGAAGCCCTACCTGCGTATAAATGACAGAAATGAATACTACATTTCTGTACTTGGAAAGAACGGTAAAATAAGACTCTGTTTTGATTATATTACAACTGCTTATACTATTTTCTTATAGGAGAACCTCATAAAAACAAGGAATTCAATATTGAATTTGAGCACAACATGATCAGTTCTTCTATCACTACACAGCTGCAGACAGACGAACAAGGCTTAATCCATCTCGGTTTACTTGAAGATATCAACTCCATTAGTGTCAGTTCACCAGACTCTAATGCCGAACATTGGGATATTTTGGAAGGTTCTGACGCAGTACTTCCAACGGCATTCAATGGTACCGCAGACACTCCTTTGAAAATTCCAGTTGCTGTGGGCAAGAAACGCGTTTGTTCTCTTTATCAAACTGGCGGTAAAGAGTAAGTTGCAGTATATCTATGCATATATCAGTCCAATATCAAGTGAATCTATTCTTATTCTCTTCTTGGTGTTTTCAAGGCAAATCCTCCATGATTTTACTGATCGACTTGTCAATGAAAATGGCTATTTGAAAATCATTGGTCTTCCCGAAGGACGTTTTACTCTCTATATTTACTCACCCAAGAAACGGATGGAAAAGATTATCCTTTGGATATTCAACGCAAAGGTGTCTTCTGATTTGGCTGCGTGCGGTAGCTATTGGTCAAACTGGATCCTTGGCTATAGCTTTTATGCCGCCAATAGTCCCTGGTTTACCCAATGTCCTCTGTTGATCTCTCAGACCATTTTGACAGACCGATCAATTGTCATAAGCTTGGATGGTTGGACCAAAGGAAAGACCTATGCATTGGTCACCACAACAGCTTTTATCGAAGAAACCAAGAGTTTGACCAAAAATCTTGTCGATCTTGGCATGTCTGATCCTATAAAGTATTACAGAAATCTCGATACTCGGGCGGTCTATATTACGGGACGAAAGTTGAGCGATGAGTATCAGTATATCCTAAAGAGAGCGAGAACCGAGAAATGGGTTGGCAGTTCTTTGGCTAAGCCTTCCTTGTTAATCTACCCCGAGGTAATATATAGAAACTGTCTTTGATAAAAGCTACTTTTGAGATTAACCATGCTTTTTTTTAACATACAATTATAGGTCTCTGCTTCAGCTACATCAGATTATTCTATAGTAAAAGAAATCGAAAAGGACAATGCAGTGGTAGAAAATGTTATGTACCGCAATATGCGCAAGTTTAATGGCGGAGCCATGCGCACTATTGGGCATGCCAAGTCCAGGGATTATGGTATGAATATATATAGCAGTTTATTAAATCATTTGCCTTATTCATAGAAATATTATAGGATTTCTTGATCACCACTACTCCATACTTTGCCTTGAGCCCAATAATAATGGTGATATAGTCATTGATCGCACTCTTTTGGGCAACGGAAACATCCTACAATTGGCTGTTTTGTCGGGCGAGCAGGTTGTTACAAAGGAAATGGTATTAGACAATGGATCTGCCCAGCTGCATTTGAAGAATCGGTGCCAGACTATTGACGAGTCAAACTCGGAAAAAGCATTTGTACGCGAAAAATCAGTGTCAACTCTCTGTCCAACAGACATTGTCGGTGCTCTTCAAGGTGATCAAGCAGCCTGTGTATCTATGGAACTTGGCGGTGGTCAGCAAGAGTTTGAGGTTGTCGACAGCTTTGAAAAGCTATTTGATATTTTCAAGACACTTTCCAACCCCTCAATCAATGAAAAACTCAACAACTTTGAGTTCTTGCTTACTTGGCCATCTTTCTCGCTGAAAAAGAAGCTTGATCTCCACAACTCCTATTCATGTCATGAATTGAATCTTTGGCTAAAGCACAAGGATACCCAATTCTTTGAGCAGCATATCAAGCCATTCATAAAGGTAAATATCTTTAGTCTATTCTATGTTTTGGGTTTTATATACTAATATTTGTTTTTTTTTTTACACAGAGCAAGATCCACAAATCTTTTATGGACTCTTACCTGGTTGACGATTCTTTACATGAATATGCAGAAAGTCTTTACTTGTACAATAGGTTGAACATTGTTGAAAAGGCATTACTGGCTAAGCGTGTACCTGATCACCTCGACTCAATCCTTCGGTACTTTGAAGACAAATGCACACCTGTCAATGAATTGTTTGAAGACAAAGTATTCGATACAGTCATGTCCAGCAATGCCCTTAACCAACAAAAAGGTAATGATGAATGTACTCAGAATTTGGAAGATGCAAATCCTTTACCTACTTCTCCGAAATATTCGCCAACTTCTCCACAATATTCGCCTATTTCTCCACAATATTCACCTACTTCTCCACATTATTCGCCTACTTCTCCACAATATTCGCCTACTTCTCCACAATATTCATCTACTTCTCCAACTTATCAACAATCAGGTTTTCAACCAGAACAGCAGGCGATGTTTCGAGGTCTAGCTCAAGGTCAAGCCCAACTTCAAGCTCAAGCCCAAGCTCAAGCTCAAGCTCAATATTGCTATCCATCTGCTGCTTTTGGCTTTGCGGGTGGTGCACCGTCCATGGCATGTAAATCTTCTCTCCAACAAATTGAGGAAACTACTGTCCAAGCCGAAGATGAAAGTGATGATGATTGTGGGTACGATCTGTTTGGTAATTCAGAAATACAGGACCGAACCGAAGTCGTGGAAACTTGCGTCTCCGATGCCGTGGATAATATTATGGACGAAGACGATGATATGGAAGAAGACGAAGATCAAAAGAAGCAGGATGAAGATGCACTGCGCGCAAGATCAGCTAGCCAGCAGGTCAAGGTTCCTTATTCATTTGTCAAACCAACAAACGAGTGGAAGGAAAAAGGATATTATAAAGCCCTATCAACCTTTGGCATGTCTAGCAATCAATTCTGGATTGATTACATAAAGTCCAAACGCCCTGGATTCTTGTCCAGAGTAAGTATATGGAATACTCTATGTTTGCTTGCTTGCTTTAACTGTTGCTTTTTAGAACTTTTTCATGACAACAAACAACTTTACTGAAATAATGGTTGCGTTGTCTGTATTGGACTTACCTTACGCCATTGATTCCCAGTGGAAATACAAGAGCGATTCGAATAGTGGATCTCTTGTCATTACATCTGCTACACCTTGTATTGTGTTCCATCGTACATTGAAAGTAAGTCGAGTCTAATATCTCTCCTGTCGATAATCTAAACGTATTCCTTGAATCAATAGACAACAGAGAGCACTGCACCCGTAAACCCGACTATCTTGCTTGGTCAAGGACTATTTTCAAAACTGGACTCGCAAAACATGGGAGCCAATATGAATATCGTTGATCCAAGTGAATTGAAAACAGCCACTGAATATTGCTGGAACCTAGCTGTGAGCAGTAAGTACACGACTCCATATATTTTCATGTTCTTTGCACCATAGAAACTTATATGGTCTACCAGATATTTCTCCCATATCTCGTAAATGTGAGGCCACATTACAGATACCGTCTGGAGCATTGCCTACTGCAGGAACTCCATACTGCCAGTCGAAAATCATCACTCTGAGTCCTTATTCCACATGGCAGCAAGTTGTCGGAAGCTTCTACTTTCCAAAGGCCGGAGACTTTACCCAGTTGCCTGTTACACTCACAGACAGCTCAGCCTTGCTGAACAAGAGTCCGGCTATAAGCATTTTGGTCTCAGAGTCTAGTATTCATACGAAGCAAACCGGAACATCTAATATCCCTTGGACGGTTGTGGCTAGCAAAATGCAGAATGAAGACGTGTTGAACTACTTGGCACAATGCAAGAACCTCGACGATCTTAATTTAAATCTGATTGGCTGGCGTATGTCCAACAAGTTGTTTGCTCGCAAGGTGTTTGATATCTTGGGAGGCCAGAGACGCTACCAGACCACTGATCTATGGCAATACGCTCTCACTCATGGATTCATGGACATAATCGGACAGCTGATACAGTTAGACAGCAGTGGAAAAGTCATGCCATACATAGGAAAGGCATTTGTGTCGCCTCTTTTGTGTACCAGTATCTTGGATGCAGACAGCATTAGTGTTCTCGACTTTTACCCAATTATCAGTGCACGAGGTAAGAGAAAATAATTGGTGACAGGCTGTAAAAAAAAATAGTGTCTAAAATCTTGTTATAAAATACGTGTAGCCCATAGCCTTGGAACCAAGGTGGAAGTCTTGAATACACGCTTCCTTTCGCAATACAATGCTTTCCTCGAATATCTATGCGATAAAGCCGCTCATACTACTTCAGACCTTTTGGTTCTTGGCGTCTACTTGCTATTACAGGACCGCATAGGAGAGTGCCAAGATGTTTACAAGCGTATTCAGCAGGATATTTCTGGGAAAACAAGCAGCCTTGGTGATACTCTATCTGAGCCTAATGTCCAGCTTGATTATCTCGGCGCTTACCTACAGACACGTTTGCTTGAAAGCCAGGTGTCCAAAAACCCAGAGTCGATTGACTTGAATGGTGTTCGTGAGATTGCTCGTAAATATCGGACATGCGGAAATTTGCGCTGGCGTGCACTTTTTGCCAGTTTGGAAGACTTTGTGGACGAAGTTGATGGCATGATTAGTAACGAGGACCACGCTGATGCCAATATTACGACCGAGCGTCGGAAGGAGCGAGCATTGCACACTGAGCCTGTGTTGGATATGGAGGTGAACGAAAAGGATGGGCTGGTGGTTCATTATGCCAACATGACAAATATCCAAGTCAACTATTATAAAACAAATGTCGAAGTCGTGTTTTCGGGAAGTCCGTTTATGGTGAATGACGCCAAGCAGTCAGGACGCCAGCAAGGGTCAGCACATTCATTGGAGTACGGATGGGTAAAACCCAATTACACAGAAACCCACATACTGGAGGACACCATTGATTGCGTTATGGAGGAAACACAAGAGATCCAAGACTTTGATATGATTGGTGTCAACAGAATCAAGATGAAGACAAAGATTATTCCTCTTCCTGCGCACCTGATTCGCACAAATGTTATAGTTGAAGTTACTGGAAATGGGTTGCGTCGTAGCCAGACTTACTTTGCCCACCAATTGGCCGTTCATATCGTTGAACCATTTGGTGTTGTACGTGTTGCCCACAAACAAACCAAGCGCCCACTTGCTGGTGTCTATGTCAAGGTCTACTGTCGTCGCAATGGAAGCAATGAAACCGAATTCTGGAAAGATGGCTACACTGGACTGAACGGTGTGTTTGATTATGTTAGTGTGACGGAAGGAAATGCATTGGTTGGAGCCAGCCAGTATTCATATGAGCAAGAAGCGTTATCTGATCTGATTAAGAAGATCAGTAAATTTAGTATCTTGATTACAAGTGAGCAGGATGGTGCAGTGGTAAAGGAAGCATTCCCTCCATCTTAAGCTTTGGACTTTAATCAAGTCATTTGCTTTCTCTTCGGCGAGTCTCAACTATGCCTATAAATAAATAAAATGTGCATTTAAATTGCATGGCCTCTTTCCTTTAATGTAATACTTTGGGCAATATTGAGAGGGATGTTTATGCCCATATTCTACCACATCAACCGACATCAAATGGTTACCAAGGTAACCCACTTCTCCGTGTCACTACGCAAAAAGGTTCAATTCTCCTTTTTCGGGTCATGGTGGCTTTTGGATCATAAATGGGCAAAATAGGAGCTTTGATTGGAACTATATAAACTCTAAACAATCTCCGGCTGTGCAAAAATTCATTTATGGATTGGACATTAAACAACAAGATGATTGTGAACAATGGTCTAGCCACTAATTGGCTATCAGAGAATTGGATACGCACTTGTGAAACTGGGTACACGATCTAGTCTTTCATATCTTCTGTCTTTCACGAATGACCAAAACAATTTCTAATGATCGTGCAAGGGCACTAGTCTGAAATTCAAAATGATATTCAAAAGAATAGATGCAAGATCAGATAAAACCAAACTAATAGGGTTACCTGTTTTAGGAGGATCAGATAACTTGCAGGCGATTATCAATCTTGATTTAAAATAATATTTGATCTGTCTCTTTCTCTCTTTTATCCACATTCTAAAAATGGGAAATAATTCGCTGGCAACAGACAATTACGAAACCAGGAATTCAGAACTCTACCCTGAGATGGATACCAAAGAGCACGTCGATAGCCCCCTAGAACACAATGATAACGACAAAGATGAAGGAACCAATAATTCTGCTGGAGATACAGCGTTTGCGAATGCTCCATGGCAGTACAAGCTTATTGCTCTTTCTACAGCGCTTCTTTTGCCAGGTATGTTTGCCAACAACGTTTTTATTCAAGCGTGTGTCATTTAAGAAACTTTCCACTCCTAGTTGGCTCTCATTTTTCGGGAAGTGCGTTGAGCGCGATGAAGACGTCAATCAAGACTGTAAGTATAGGGGCCCACTTGAACAAAGAGTGCTAACCAGCCTATTCAATATAGCAACTGAACATTGACAATACACGTTATGGTGTTCTTTCCTCGTCTGTATCTATCATCAATACGGTCTTTCCAATAGTCGGTGGTATGTTTATGGACATTTTTGGTTCCGTGTGGGGTACATTGGCCGTCAATTTGCTGGTCATTCTCGGAAGTTTGTTGACAGCAATTGCTGCAAAATACACTTCATTCCCGCTTATGGTTGTTGGACGCGTTGTGTTTGGAATCGGAAGTGGCCTGATAGTGACCATGCAGGAATCGCTCTTGTCCAAATGGTTTAGAACCCAAAATCTTGCGCTTGCTATTGGTCTTCAACTCTCCATCAGTCGCCTAGCAACCTTCTTGGGAACACTGGTGGCAAACCCTATCGTCGAGGCCACTGGAGACTGGGTTTGGGCATTCTGGCTCTCGTTTATCATCTGCTGCTTCTCTATAATGATGAATCTAGTCTATGCCCTGATTGTCAGGCACTTGAACGGACAGGTTATCAGCAAATCTGATGTGAAAAAGCTTAAAGCCAAAAAGACCTTCAAGTGGCGCTCAGTCCTCAAATTCCCCGTCTATTATTGGCACATTGTTCTCATTGAATTCGTGTTTGCTGCCGTGTGGTCCTCTTTTCAGACTATCAGTACCGAGTTTGTCTCCAAGCATTTTGGAACGACCAATGTCCTGGCCGGCTATAATGCCAGTGCCTCTCAGGTGGTTCCTATTGTTGCTACACCACTTTTGGGCATCATCATGGACTTGTTTGGTTTACGTATTTCCATTTGTAAGTGTATTGTTTTTAAAAATAATAATGTTTCACTGACTAGCGGATATTTTCTCTAGTGCTGGTGTCTGCCATCTTTTTGATTCTGAGCTGCGCTATCCTGGGATGGACCTTTGTCAACGCCGCAGTTGGCATGGTGTTTTATAGTGTCTCGCTGGCGTTTGGTCCTATCGCAATGATCACCTCAATTGGTATGATTTTGCCTTCCGATTATATTGGAACCGGCCTTGGCATCTACAAGAGCTCCAACAATATTGGTACCACAATCCTCGACATCATTGTTGGTGTTGTTCAGGATAACACCGCAAACCAAGCATATACTAGTAGGTTATTAGCTGGCTGTCAAGACGTCTTAACCTAATGTTGCCTAGGTGTCATGATCGTCTTTCTTGTCCTATCCTCGGTGGGATTCTGTCTTATTGGCCTCTTGTGGATCACCCAAAGAATTTACCTCAACAATATCCTAGAGATCAATGGAAAGAAGCGTACGGCAATGATGAAGGAGACCAATGACAAGGAGATTGGGTTCATAAAGCAGGGCATGGACTCGTATACAGACACGCCTATTGTGAAGATGAACTATGTATACTGTGCGCTTTTCATCGTCTGTTTTCTGGTAGCCTGGGTACTCTTTTTTGTGTTTGCTGCGGGTGGGCGTGTCTCTGCTTAATCGTAGATCCGAATTTAATATTTCAATTTTCAAGAATACCAATAAATTACTATTACTATTACTATTAATCTAGCAAAATACGTGCTATAAAACATTCACTGATCTTCGACTCTATCTTTGAAATAAACTGCACTAAGCAACGTGCCTTTCTACTTTATCTACAGAAATTACGTACAAAACCTGCTAAGCAATATTAATGACAAGGATATGAAAGCTTATTTGGCATTTCAGATACAGTTTCTCTTCAAAAGCATGGGTTACACAAGTGAGCAAATGTCTTCATATAACTATAAATTTGGTCGATTTGAAATTCTTTAGTCAGCAAGCTGATTTGTAAGTGTGACAGTAGTAGATGTGTTTTGGTCTACAAGAAATACTGGCCGATTTTCTTTGTTATACAGACATAAAGATGAGTAATAATAAGAGTAGAAATCAAAACATCTAAGTATATTATGCATTGTGGTATATGTATAGAATGCAATGAATGCAAAATGGGATAGGAAAATGTGGACTAGGGGAGGGGTTGTTTGCTAAAACTTGTAGCAAATCAAAAAAAAAGTAGTAGTAGTAGTATCCAGAATGACACTTATTTCTTGTCGAATGGCACTTAGAATGCATGGGCTGCAATGATACGTTGGAGTTCCTACATAAAAGAGTTATTAGTCACATTTTTATATAACAATAAGATTATTATTTTTTGCCATTATTAGGTCTGTAACCCCACCTTTTCAAGATCATCCAGACTAGACAAACTGGTTGGCTGGTTCTTATTAGTATCAAACACATCAGCGCTTGGCAGAGATGCAAGGGTTGGTCCATTGATCGGGTTATTGCCGCCTCTCTCCTTTTCCAACATTGCAGCCTGGTGCAACAGATTTCTTGTTCTCTGTACCTCACTATCCTGGACTCTAGATCCCTCACTCATTCCAGAAGCTCCCTCGCTCTTTAATGGCTTTCTCTGTCTTTCAGCTTCCATTGAAAGCAAGGCAGCATCTAGCCGCTTCAAGACGCTTTCTGTGCTGGAATCCAACATGGAGCCTGCGACCAGGGAACGATTTGTTGGCACTATATCACGATATTAATGATTGTAAATGGCTGATGAACAATTAACCTTACATGAAAGCGGCGAAGAACTGATATCCTGGTTGGTGGCTGGACGCACTTGGTTGATTTGGCGTGAGGAGCCAGCATTTTCCTTTACCTTGCGCAGAACAAATCGTTTTTCAACAGTTCCCTTTGGTATGAGCTTTGGATCTATCAATATGTCCGATAATCTACTTGAAGATCGAAGTGATTTCTCTGTAATACCAACCGCCATTAATTTGAATTTGACAAAACGAGAATCACTTTTGTTAATTACCATTCTCATTGATCGATAGTGTCATACGGTATCTGTCCGGGGCCTCGTTCTTTTTTGGGCCAGTGTCTCTGTCACCGTGAACGATGTGGAACTTGTCAAGCGCAATAAGCGTCAGGTCTGCAATAGTGATGCTGGCGGAGATGGCCACCAGTTTGTCAATGCGCTCGCTTCGTGAGACGGTCTTGGGCGGCTTTGGTGCCGCCTTTAGTCGCAGGGACTTTGTGGAGAATGGCGAACGTAGGCTGGTGTCCTTCTTTTCGTCAATTGGGATATTAGCGTAATAAGATATTTTGACATAGACCAATCCATCACGCTCATTGATACGCTTGATACGCTTGTGCAAATAGAATCTGATCACAGAGTCCTCTCCAAACCGAGCCTTTGCTCTCTGGCGTGCCTTTGAGACACCTACCCGGGTGACTTCGACGGTTGAGAGATGTTGAGAAAGTTGTTTGATATGGGTCAAGGAGGGCATGGGTGTCGTGAGATGAGTGGTCAAGGACTTGAAGATGGCCAGTGGTTTATCCAATGGGGCCAGGGTTATTTCGTCTAACAAACCAGATGGACACAACAAGTGTCAATAGCCAATAACCAATAATCAATACCAATCCTATCCACACCCTTTGGAGTTGGGCTTACCTCCGTCCATGGCTTTTACGGTTAGATAGTACTCTATTCCACTTGCAGCCTTGCCCTCGATTTGAGTGATATGGAATCTCTCCATAGCCTTCTTTAACAATTGGTCTGCATTCGTGTGCTCGTCCACAAGAACAGTGTTGAATGTTGCGCTAACATTGATATTTCCTGCAAATACACGAAGGACAGTAAGCTGGGTGTTTGAACGATTTGCAGAAAATACGAGGGGGGCAGGTTCGTGAGCGGAGCCTTCTGAGGAGACTGTCGATTCAATCGACACATTGGATCCCAAACTAGAATCATCGCCATGATTAGGCACAGTCAAGCCTCCGGCGGTTGGGTGTCTTGCCGACAAGTCTGGCTTGTCTTTCTTGCCGCGAGAGAATAGGCGTCTGAGAGTTCCTGCTGCTCCTTGCCACTCGTCGCCTTGTGGTGGACTTGATGGAGATAAAGGTTGACCAGAAGGAGACAGCTTTTGATTATCAGGAGAGATTTGCTCAGGAGCCTGCTCTGATGATTCTGCAGCCTGCTGTCGTTGCTGCTGCTGATGTTGCTGCTGCTGTTGTGCTTGGTGTTGTACTTGCTGCTGTACCTGCTGTTGAGAAAGCAGTTGCTGTTGTGGTGTGACCGAAGGATATTGTGGAGTGTTTTGAAGCTTTGCAACACTGGGAGCAATGGCAGAGGGTGAGATGGGTTCCTGCTGAGCATGCGGGGAATTGGTGGAATTCTCAGCCTCTTCTACATCGCTATCCAATTCCTCTTCCCAGTCTTCGAATTCTTCGTGTTCGTCTTCTTCATTTTCGGTGGTAAAGATGATTTGTGAACGACAGAACATTGCCTTTGAGAGAGTTACTTGTTTGTTGGATTTTTTGGGTTTAAAGTTCTTATTTTCGATAAAGTGCATGGCTTGCTGGGGAGATGTGACCTAGAGTTATAGATGTTAATGCTTTGCTCTAAATATACATGTGCAAATCATGGGCCTGTTCACAACACAAATTACTTGCCTCTACATTTCTATGCTTGTTTAAACGCGCCAAACGCTCAAATGGAGTCTGCAAGAGGCCAAGATGTTAATAGGTTCCAATATTGCTACTGTTATATCAACCAACAAAAAAATTGCATGATAAAAAAAATATACATGTATACACACACACACATATATATATATATATATATACAGACACATTTCGCACATGAAGAAATCAAATCCTTTTTTTTCCTCCACCAAAAAAACAATATAAGCTATTGCGAAAAATTTACCTCTATATTCTCGGCAGGAATATAGCCAACCTCTGATGTCTGGAGGGCCTTGACAAGCCACCAATAAGAATTGGAGTCATCCATCAGGGTCAAGGAATCTCCTTTGACAACGGAGGCTTGACCTTCTACTGTGGCAATAAAGGTACGCAAGACATACACGAGATTAAAATCAATATTCTCGTCTGGGATGCTGGGAGATGAGGTGAATGTCGAGCTGTCTTCTTCATCGTCATCGTCATTCTCTTCTTCCTCTTCGGATTCATTTTCTTCTTCCTCTTCTTCTTCTTCCTCTTCGTCCTCTTCCTCTTCCTCTTCTTCATATAGTGTACTGACCGGACGAGGTTTTGATACGGTTGCTGGGGAGCCGTTTTCTTCGCTTATGGGAGTAGTGCCTGGTGATGGTTGCCAATGAGGGCGGGAACCATGAAAGCGCTCGAGCTGGGTGTTGATGAGTAAGTTTCTTGACATTGAGTTTCTAGGTGTGGCTAAGAGTAAACAATACACATGTTTTTGTTTTGTTTTTTTTTTCGTTAGACTTTATGATCAATGTTGCTGTAGAGGAGAAGTGGGATGTTTTAGGCAAGAAAACACTACCTTTTTGATAGTCTCATAAATAATGAAAAGCTTGGATAATATTGGATGTGCAAAAGAAGATAGGAGTCTAATCGTGGTAGTAAAGAATATATAAATTATTAAAAAAAAATATATATATATAAAAAAAAAGGAGAAATCTATAGACTGTAATCAATCCCAAAATATATACATATATGTATTTATGTATTTATGTATGTATGTATTTATGTATGTCTCTCTGTATTTGTGTGTTTATGTATGTATCTATGTTGCGTATCTATAGGTGTGTGTATATCTCCATGCGTATATAAATGTATTATAAGATCAAGATCAAGAGTAATGGAAAATAGTATATACTTTGGCAACCAGCAGTAGAATAAGTTAAAGAGAGATCGTTCTCATTATTGGTATTTGAATCCAAAACGTCCAAGGTCGGAAAATGGGCAGGAGCACAAGTAAAACGAAACACGTTTTTTTGAAGTGGCGTGGACGGACCCAGATTCTGTGCTACTGGCTATGAATTTAGTGTTCATTTGTATATAGAAATGTTCTCTTATCCACACACACACACTCTCTCTCTCTGTGTGTGTATATATATACGTGTGTGTATACAATCTGCTTCCATTAATAGTAATAGGAGTAAGCCAAAAGACCAATTAAAAATATATATAAAAGAAGAAGAAAAAGACTTGATCTATTCACTATTACCACCACAATTGCCTTTGACCAAGAGAAAATCAAGCCATCTGTAGCCCACCAGATTAAAAGAGAGAAAGCGAAAACAACAACAAAAAAAACCATCAGTTACAAATCAATAAAGACCATTAATACTAACGAGGCTTGGTGACAATCTACTACGTTTCCTTTTCTAGAAGATTTGAAATAGTGCCCTCCGTCCAACACAGTGTCACGCTGTACGAGATTGCAGCACTTTGGTTGCCATGGAAACATCAAGAATTCAACTTTTCTATTTATTTATTTAAATTGCCGCAAATCGATGACGTATATATCCAACCTGACAAAAAAGTCAACTTTCAATTTTATCCCAAATTAAAGCAACCAACAAAAAGAAAAAAGGAAAAAAAAAACGGCAAAGCAGATTAAACATCATGTTTGGAGCCATTAAAGATTTTGTTGGAAAGCCAGCACCACCCAACTATGTTGCTGGTTTGGGACGTGGTGCGACTGGGTTCACCACGCGATCTGATATTGGTCCTGCCAGAGAAACAGGTGACATTGGATCGTAATGTGTCTTCTACCTTTTTTATTATTATTATTTGAAATACATGTCATGAAACGTCAATAGATTAACAATCGTCCAATAGTGATGTCAAACGTGCACCTGGAAAAGAAGGAGAGGACGAGGATGACGAACGGTTCCAGGATCCAGACAACGAAGTCGGTTTATTCTCAACTGCCCCATACGAAGAAGATGACGAGGAAGCCGACAAAGTGTGGGAAATGATCGACGACAAGATGGACGAAAGACGAAAGGTACGCAGAGAAGCAAGAGAGCGTGAAGAATTGGCTCGCTATCGTCTGGAACGACCCAAGATTTCGCAGCAGTTTGCTGATCTCAAACGCCAACTGACGACGATCAATGAGGCAGAATGGGCTGCGATTCCCGAAGTAGGTGATCTGGTTGGAAAGAACAGACGTCGCAACAAGATGCCAGAACGCTTCACACCTTTACCAGATACCATTCTTGCTGCAGCACGAGACAGAACACAGTATGAGACAACTCTCGATGAAGCACAGCAAAAGTTGGGGGGCATTGCTTCTAGCACTCTAGACAATGAAATGATGACCAACTTTAAGGAAATTGGTCAGGCAAGAGACAAGGTGCTTGGGTTAAAGTTGGATCAAGTGTCGGATTCGGTATCTGGCCAGACCACGATTGATCCAAAGGGCTACCTCACCGATCTTAATAGTGTGGTAGTGAAATCAACTACTGAGATTGGAGATATCAAAAAGGCACGCCTCTTGCTCAATTCTGTAATTACCACCAATCCTATGCATGCGCCTGGTTGGATTGCTGCTGCGCGTGTAGAAGAGGTGGCTG
Organism: Phycomyces nitens; assembly: GCA_022702545.1. NCBI lineage: Eukaryota > Fungi > Mucoromycota > Mucoromycetes > Mucorales > Phycomycetaceae > Phycomyces > Phycomyces nitens. The sequence goes on from JAHRBC010000001.1 coordinate 4,223,985, forward strand.
GAAGAGCTGTTCAGGCCAGAAGTGTGATTGCAAGGGGTTGTGAACAATGTCCAAAGAATGAGGACGTCTGGTTAGAAGCAGCCCGTTTAAATGCAAGTGTCTCTTTTACACATATAAATTTAACCTGGATAATAACCCTGTTTTATTCATTGTTTAGACTACAGAAAACGCAAAGATCATCTTGGCCAATGCTGTCCGTCATCTTCCTCAGTCCGTCAAGATTTGGTTAAAGGCCGTCGATCTGGAGACTGACCAAAAGGCTCAAAAGAGAGTCTTGCGCCGTGCTCTTGAATTCATCCCGAATTCGGTAAAGTTGTGGCGTGCGGCAGTCAACATGGAAGAAAACCCGGATGATGCAAAGGTTCTCTTGTCGCGTGCTGTTGAACTGGTACCGATGAGTGTGGATTTGTGGCTAGCATTGGCTCGACTAGAGTCTTATGCTAATGCCAAAAAAGTCCTCAATGTGGCTCGAACGACTATTCCTACTAGTCATGAGATTTGGATTGCTGCTGCCCGCCTAGAAGAAGAACGTGGCAACCCAGAAATTATCGAGCGGATCATCACACGTGCTGTCTATACATTATCACAAGCCGGATCAGTCTTGGATCGTGATCAGTGGTTAAAGGAAGCAGAGGCCTGTGAAAAGAATGGATCGGTATTGACATGTCAGTCTATTGTCAGGGCAACGGTTGGTCTGGGAATCGAAGATGAAGATCGCAAGTCAACCTGGATGGAAGACGCCGAGTCCTGTATGGCCCATGGCTCCATTGAAACTGCACGGGCCATTTATGCATATGCCCTCAAGGTATTCCCTGGAAAAAAGTCAATCTGGAGACAGGCTGCCTTTTTGGAAAAGAGTCATGGAACACCAGAAAGTCTGGAAGAGCTTCTCCAAAGAGCTGTTCGTTACTGTCCTCAGGCAGAGGTACTTTGGTTGATGGGTGCCAAAGAGAAATGGTTGGCTGGTGACATTCAGGGAGCACGTAATATTCTTGAAGAGGCCTTCCGTGCCAACCCCAACAGTGAACAGATTTGGCTGGCTGCTGTCAAGGTCGAGAGTGAAAGTCAGGAATACAAAAACGCACGAAAGCTGTTGGAGATGGCAAGAAGTCAGTCAGGCACAGAGCGTGTCTGGATGAAGTCTGCTATGCTCGAACGCCAGATGAAGAACTTTGACGAGTGCTTGGCACTAATTGACGAAGGTCTTAAGAAATACCCAACGTTTGATAAGTTTTGGATGATCAAGGGCCAAGTAGAGGACACGGCACTTGGACAACCTGCCAAGGCAAGAGAGACATACAACAAGGCTGTAAAGAGCTGTCCAAAAAGTATCACTCTATGGGTGCTTTTGGCTCAATTGGAAGAAAAGATGGGCATGGTTACAAAGGCTCGCGCGACTCTTGAGAAGGCCAGGTACATTAACCCAAAAACATCCGAACTATGGGTCCAGGCTATCAGAATCGAAACCCGCGCCAATAATACGGTCGCTGCGAAGGCAATGGCTGCAAAGGCACTTCAGGAATGTCCTACATCTGGTGCTCTCTGGACAGAGGTTATATTCTTGGAGGCACGGCCGCAAAGAAAGGCTCGAAGCGTTGATGGACTCAAGAAGTGTGAGCACGATCCTATCATTGTCACAACCGTAGCACGTCTCTTTTGGACCGAGCGAAAGATTGAGAAGGCACGAAACTGGTTCCAAAAGGCAGTTCAGATCGATCCTGATCAGGGAGATTCATTTGCTTGGTGGTATAACTTTGAGCTTCAACATGGCACAGAGGTAAACTATAAGAGATTATTTTGTATATAGTTATTTAACAATCTGCCTTTTTTTTATATTAGGAACATCGGAATATCGTTGTAAAGAGATGTGTGGCAGCCGAACCCCATCACGGTGAGCACTGGCAAGCAGTAGCAAAGGATGTGGCAAATATTGGTAAAAAAGTAGAGGAAATATTGAAACTCTGTGCAGCAAGACTTGATCAATTGAAATAAAGAATTAATAACGACTAAAAATGATAATAATATTAATAAAAAAAATGATAATATATAAAAAAAAGAGTACAGTGCCTAATAATGTATTTGGTATTGAATATTTTGAATCATTGGGTTTAACGAGTAAAAGGCAATGATTACAGGCTGCTGGTAAAGGAGAGGGCAAAAAAGGAGGTGTAATCCTATAACCTTGAGTAGGTCTATAGCCAACAATGGCTTCATTCTCAAGGGAAACAAAGATGATTATGGCCATTACTAGGCAGCTAGATAGTGCCTTGAATTAACGACCCTGTTATTGTACCTTTATATTGAAGGGATATATATATTATCTTATTTTTCTCTGTCTGGCAAATAAAATGCATTGGTCATGTAATAAAATAAATGCCGTGAAAAGAGGAGAATATATTAAGGCAAGAAATAATAAAATAAAAAGGATAGGAATGCTTTATGATTGATGACCAAGGGATAATTAGACCGCCTTGACCTTCTGTTTATAGAAATTCAGGGACATTGCAATAGTGATTCTGACATTCTTCCCGAACTAATAGAAAGAAAAAAAGGCTAAATTTTGTAGAATGCCAAGTAAGTATGATTATATATATATATATATATATATATATATATATTTCTGTTTAAAAAAGAGGACATGTATCTATACAGACCCATGCCTTGTTCTTCTTTCGCATCTTTGAAAACACCATGAGCGTCTACACCAGCTCTTTTCTTCACAGTCTCATCTTTTGGACTCGAGCATCTGTACTTTTTATATCAATCTTTGTCATCTTGATCACCCTTGGACTCTATAGCTCACTATCGATTCCCATATTCTCTGTCCTTGGAAATGAAAACACGTTAATGTATGAAGAGTCGGAAAATTCCCATCGAACATGGGCAGTGGAAATGGTCCAGGACAGACGAGTTATCGCAACCCTTGTAGCCACCCAGGCATCGATATTCTGCCCTCTTTTCCTCTTGCTCGGCCACCATTTTCAACCAATCTCTAATGGTGTCCATGGAGATATATGGCGAGCATCAGCCGAACTTGTCTGCCAATTGCTTATGCCATTAGGACTGTCAATGAGTTGGGTGTTTTGTATCTTGTTTGACCGCAAGACATCGCTTGCTCTGTCAGGTTCAATTGATGGATCTTGGATCTGGCCAGATCTCTGTCTGTCGTACTCGTCGCCCGTTGTCTTTTGGGGATTATCTACCTGTGCAACTACTCATGCCATACATGCGCTAAAGTACTGCATTATAGCAATATTACTGACTGAGGTTGGCCTGGTTCTCTTTGCAACTTTTACATTTGGATTCACAACCATATATGGATACCAAGAGTCAGAACAGCCGGTTGATGAGAAAAAGAGAGATCTAGTAGGCTACTGTGCCAATTCTGCTTAATTCACAAACACTCTTGGCTGATATTAATAAAATGTACATATCAATTCATATATGCTCATATGCATGAAATTTACAAAAAACAATAGGCACAGGTAGATGGGTTGGAAATCCATGATCATAACAAGAGCCATTTGGCAATAATTGATTTTATGGCTTGCAATTGATATCATTAGCCAATATATTGCCAAAAGAGCTGCGAGAAATAGTTGGTCATTTGATATTCTGTGGGTCAATTGGTTTATTGAACAAGCAATTGGAGAGAACGGGTTCGTTAAAGGCATGATTTACGTTTGGTCTGTGAGCAGCCCAAGGATTCCTTTTTTCTCTCTAACATTGCAAACTTGATTGAAATACAAAGGATATATTGAATATCTGTGCCCCAATAAACAGGTTTTTTTTTAATTTGTATAAACATGGGTCAACATAAAGTGGTTTAGACGGCGCGTATATTTATATATATATACATTATACAAATATCAACTTGTTATTGTTTTTTTCCTTCAGTCGCCAACGCACTTTTGGTCTTGCTGTTTTGTCCCTGGTCACTTAGAGTTTTGCCAACACTGCGTCTGCGCCAGAAGAAGCGATTCCAGGCTTGGTCTCAACTCCAATGTACTTTACCACCAGGTTATCGACAACAATAGCAAACCTCTTTGATCGAATACCCATTCCGTTCTTTGACAGATCCTGAGTCAGGCCAAGAGCCTGGCTAAATTCCGCACTGCCATCTCCAGCCATGATAATCTTGTCGGTCGTCTGGCTGACCTTTCCAAACGCATTCATGACAAATCCATCGGTTACCGAGAGGCACACAATATCAGAGACGCCTTTAGATTTTAAAGCGTCGTGGGCATTGAGGAAGCCAGGAACATGCTGTTCTGAGCAGGCAGGTGTAAATGGACCTATATATTCTTGTTAGATATTGATTGGCGCTCGATGTTTGGGGGTGCCAAATTACCTGGGATAGCAAACAAAACCACCTTTTTACCCTTGAGTTTCTCATGGATCTTAAAGGCAAGAGGACTGGTGATGGATATGTAAGAGACTGGGATCAGGTTTGCTAGACTTCTTACCGAGGACATGCCGTCAAGTCTTCTTTTGGGTCAAATGGCACATATTGAAGGACGCCATCTGGGATCTGGTTCGATTGTTGTTTGAATATCAATAAATGTCATTATTTAAAATATATTCTCAAGACATAATATATGGCTCCAAAACATGTATTTCTTACTGTATCTCCAACTTTGATCTATGAAATAGCTTGGTGAGTACTGTATTCTGTTGTGGTAGAGTAAATAAGACGAATTACCATTTCAAACAAGAATATCTGTATATTTGCAGTCAAGGAAAGAAAGAAGCAAGAAATCAAGTATTGGCACAAAATAAACTATTTTCTATTAATTCTCATCACGTCAGCAAATCTACCACGGTGTTCACAGGCAATTTACACTAATACTTGCCATACCATTAGATTACTTTCTAAACATCTTGGGGACTTTTAAAGCAAACACCAAGACATACAACAACTTGTCTGCCAGACCCCACTTGGGATAATTGATATTGAGAAATATATTTGTGTCTCTTTGAACAATAAATTCAAAATGCTTACAGCGAAAATAGACTTTTTTTTTCTTTTTTCTTTTTGCATTCAAGTGTTACTGCGATTTTGGTGGTGGTGGGGGTTGAACAGATTGATTGTTGGAAACTCTAGAGACACTTACCTAATGCCACATCTCCAACGATTCACCAATGGCCCCGGCTTTTTCTCATCCCCAAAGAATATTCAAGTAACCAGACCTTGGTTCAATCGACACCCTCGACACAACCTGCCTCTCTTGCGTTGTCTGAGCGCAAAGACACTGACCAAGACTCGCACGCGTCCACCTCCTCAACAACGGCCTGGATTCTTTACTCCATTCTTTAGCCAGCACAATGACAAGGACCATGACAAATTTGTTCGGAGTACGGCCAATGAGTGTGCCAATCTACCAAATGTACCCACACGTACAAAGATGCTTGTTCGAGATTTCATTGACAATTCGCTATACCATCCAGACTATGGATACTTTTCAAAACAAGCAGTGATCTTTTCTCCCGAGATTGATTTCGATTTTCCTGCGATGCGCGACCATCTAGAGTTTATGAACATTCTCGGCCGCATGTACAAAGAAATGGAGACCGAGGCTGATGAGGTGGATCAGATATCCAGGCAGGTCTGGCACACTCCTACCGAACTATTCAAGGTTTGTGCTTACTTCTTCTTCTTTTTTATTTTATTTTTGATGTGCTTCCTTTAATAACCCACTGCTAATTTGTCTGTTAGCCCTGGTATGGACATGCCATTGCAAAATACATGGTATCCGAGTACAAGCTCAATCTCTACCCTCACAAGGATCTCATTATTTATGAAATCGGTGCAGGAAACGGAACTCTGATGATGAACATACTCGACTATATCCAGGAATACGAACCATCAGTCTATAAACGCACTCAGTACAACATTATCGAGATTTCTAGTAAATTGGCTCAGACACAATCAGAAAGACAGGACGTTAGAGAAGCCAAGGACCAACACAAGTGTGTAAAGGTTATCAACAAGAGTATCTTTGAATGGGACACATATGTTCCTGAACATTGCTTCTTTTTGGGAATGGAAGTTATTGTGTGTAAAATCGACGAGGGTTGCAAATTTTGTTTATTGATTTATTGTTCCAAAATCCTAGGATAATTTTGCCCATGATTTGATCCGGTATGATCTCGAGACCATGCGGCCCTTTCAAGCATTAGTCAGCATTGATGACAAGGGAGACTATACAGAGCTCTATGAGCCGGTTGGAAAAGATTCGGTTATTTCGCAGTATCTTGGGATGCGCAAACAGACACACTACCGTAGCCCAGTATTGTCAAGCCGTGTCTGGCACAGGATCCTAAGAAATCTGCCTATTGCGCCCAACATGACTGCACCAGAATTCATTCCTACAAAACTGTTTTTGCTTCTTGATGTTCTCAAACAGTATTTTCCTCATCATCGACTTGTGCTCTCTGACTTTTCATCTTTACCTGAAGCGATTGAAGGTGTCGATGGGCCGGTTGTGCAGACTAGATATCGTGGCACAATGGTTCCTTGCTCGACATACATGGTCCAGCCTGGTTGGTTTGATATATTTTTCCCTACAAACTTTGAACTGTTACGAGAGATGTACCTCTTGGTGTGTCGAAGTTCTAGAGGAAATGAAAAGAGTGTAAGGGTATTGTCACATCGCAACTTTTGTGAGCGATATGGAGAGATTGAAAAGACTACGACCAGGAGTGGGGAGAATCCAATGTTGATGTATTACAAGAACATGAAGATGTTATTGACTTGATTGGCTGATCCCCCAGAGACGTTATTAAAAAATAATAATACATATACTGGACAGTCTTTATAAATGGGGGAAGGGTTTTTTTTCCTGGGTGAAATCTTGGTTGAAAGGTCAATTAATAATTGATGGACAGATTGATATAATCCAGGAATGAAAGGGTTGGATACTCGACCATGATCCCAAGAGATCGATCTCTTGGTTTTATGATGATAAGACAGCCGTCATCTTACATCTTGGCAAGATTGGAATTGGATTGAGGGGAACCTGGGCTGCTTTAGATGGCCTTGGTTGCTTGGGCAGATTTAGCATGTTAGTTAACTCGGGACAATGTGAAGATTGGAAAAGGAACGAGATCGTCAGTGAGTATTAAGGAATCTGTGGAACACAGAAACAAGGAGGTGTAGAATATTAAAATATTATAAAATAATAATAATAATAATAATAATGTTAATAATGTTATAATAAATTCTCGTGTGAATGCAAACGTGAATAGTAAGCCAATGGGTGTTTCTAGAGGATAAAAGGGATACTGTGATGGATACAACAGCCCGTTTATATTATTATCATTGTTGTAATAGAATTGAAACAATATGTTTATATATGATGGATATATGGTAAAAGATATCTTTGGAAATGAAGGAAAAGAGATATAAAAATAATAATAATAAAAAGAAGTCTAAAACGATAGGAAGCAAAAGATTAAGGGAATGTGGAGTGAAGTTTGAATGCCATTTGTTTTGTGTTTTTTGTGTGTGTTTGTGGGTGGGTGGGTGTTTGTGGGTGTTTTGGCTCTTGAAAAGAAGGATTATAAAAGCATGGTATGCATATATAATCGGCTTTTGTTTTTTTTTCTACATTGTTTTTGTAACAAAGGCAGCCAAACCTTGTGCATTTGTTGTCTTTAACAGCTCTTGAGAGATGTGGGCCTCGATTTCCTAAGGAGAGTGAGTTTGGATTAGATGTTGGAGCAGGAGAGAGAAAGAGGTACAATCAATGACACTTACGGTTGCAGCATCCTTGGCAGAAGGTCGATTGTCAGGATTCTCTTCGAGTAACCAGGCCACCAGTCCAGTGCAATAGACGCTTGGATAACTATAGGTGAACGTGGGGCTGGCTTCTTCAAGAATCATGTCAAATACAACTTCATCTTTCTTGATAGCATAATGAGGTGGTACACGATCCATCATCTCAATTAGAGTGATGCCCAAGGACCACAAATCAACCTTTTCACCATAAGGCTGTTCACGGACTACTTCAGGAGCCATCCACTATAGACAAATTAGCATCCTTGGACATGGTGAGGATGCTTACCTTTGCGGTTCCTAGTCTTTCTCTATTCACATGTCTGCTACTCGTGGCAAGCCCAAAGTCAGCTATGAAATATACAGAGTATGAAATGAATTCAGCAGGTCAGATTGATAAAAATTTCCATAAAAGGAATACAGAATATACATAAATGTATAAAAATGTATTAATAAAAAAAAGAAAAAGATCATTCCACTTGAAAATCAGCTTACCAAGTTTAACCTCTCCATTGGGCCCTATCAGCAAATTCTCACACTTTACATCACGATGTATAAAGCCTTTGGCATGGAGAAACATGAGAGCATTGAGAGTCTAAAGGATATTGATAAATAAACCAGTCAAAAGGATATCATATTTAATCCCTTACTTCCTGGACAATGTAAACAGCGTATTCTTCAGGAAGGCCACGGACACAAAGAACGGCAAATACACTGCACTGCATTAAATCCATTGCCATCCAGACTTCGCTCTTGAATACAGCAGCTTCTCTTAATTTGATGAGATTGTTATGTCCAGAGGCCATTATCTTTAGTTCTCTGACAAGTGCAGCACGGTATTCACGATCATGGTCTAGTTTGCATCTCTTTAGTGCAAGACGAACTCCATTGTTGGCACTCTTGACCAGCACCTGAACGACCGAGCCATTGACGCTATAGAGAATTGTGTCTTAGATTTTCAATTCAATAACCACACAGCCAACTTACCCTGTCCCGATCTCTTTTGAGCCAAAATAGCGTGTCTTTGGAGCATTTACTAGATTGATCTTTGGGATTGCTTTCTGGAGACGTTTCTCAAATGCAGACTCGTCGGGCATGGTCAGAGGCGCAGGAGGTGCAGGCGTCCAGTGTGGAGTGGCGCACGCAGGGTACCAAGGTGGCTATATGATGGATATATATATATGTATATATATATTTATATGTATGTATTTAATACCAAGAATAGATAGATTTAAAATGACTTTACACGCATTGGCCCTGTCTGGACGGCCTTCTTTGGGGGTTCTACGCAAAACGGCTGCAGATAGGCATTTCCGAGAATATTGGGTATTTCGCAATGGCCAGGAGAGCGCCAAATGACCGGTGGCTTCTATTGTTGAGGAGGTTTAGGGCTAGGGCCTGATTGGTAATCTAATGATTACCTTGTAAGTTTCTGTTGCTTTGATTGGAAATGAGCCGATTGATCTTCTTTTGGTTGATACTGGTGTAGAATGAGTTGTGGTTGCAGTTTCTGAACAAGACTTTCTCATCGTTTTAGGCTTGCTGGACTCGACAGCTGTGCAGGAAGAAAGGGAAAAAAAGGGAAAAGAAGAGAATATAATGATTGACGAGGAATAAATAGCTGATGGTTCTTTATAAAATATATATATATTATTATATATATTTAAATAAATAAAAAAATAAAATATATATAAATATATATAAATATTTTAAATGAAATGATGAAATAAAATAAAAAACCACAGGACAAAAACTAATGGATTTACAACAGCAACAAAAATATTTCCAAAAGAGATTCAGTGATAATTGAGAATATCTGGATTTGCCTGGTTCTTACGTTTTGTGTTGAAGGAGAGGAGAAGTGTGGTTATAGGCGTTAAATGAGTGTTTGGCCTATAAAGATTTTTTTAAAAGGGGAGCGAATAAGAAAGAAAAAGGGAAAGAAAAAAAAGAAAGGTAAAATAAATAAATAAATATTAATATATAAATAAATAAATATTAATAAATATTATTAATAAAAAAAGGTAAAGAAGAACAAGGCAAAAATAATAATAATAATAATAATAATAATAATTAAACAGCCTAATCGCACACCTTGTGTTTTCTCCTCAGCACATTGTTCCTAAACAGAGCCAGATCTTACAGTCGTTCCACAACATGAGGTTTTTGGCTTTATATCTTTTTAAGCTGACCTTTAAAAATCAGTTGATATGCTTTTCACTGCAACATAAACAAAATGGAACAATGCAATTATGTTTATTAGTATTATCAGCAATACAATTAAAATTGGATATATTATTATCCGTAATGACATCAGAATAATACATATATAAAAGATAATCATTTAAAAAAGTAGCACTATATTTGTTTCAGGGATCTTTAAACTCTTGGTCGACAAACTATTAAAACGTGAAGAAATATATATAAGAAGATTGACATTTATTGTCTAAAGATATTCAACCCACAATTATCTATTGATACAACCATCACTATCAATATTCGCGGCTTACATTTCATAAACTCCTTGTTGCCTGGTGAATCAACTCGCTGTACAATTATTTGAAATGATCATTATCGAGGGGGGGAGGGATAATACTCGACATGACGCACCAAAACTAAAAGCCTAGTCTATAGAGTCGCTTGTTTATTGCTCTTTATTTATAAACGCTGTTTTCAGTAGATCCTTTTACAATAAAATATAGCTACTTGTCAGCATGCAATATAATTGACGTGCATGCCAAGATCTGCTACCAGTATTTCTCGGAATAGTCCAGAAAAAACAGTGTCTAGTCTTTGAATTCAAACAGTTTCTAGTAAAACTGATCCAAATCTTTTTCATGTACAATTGGTCGGAGGAATTGGACCATTTTTACACAAGGAAGAGACTTTGAAGGAGAACCAGGAATTTTGACAGACAGTTTTCTGCTCTGTACCCCAGTTACATGAAAAATGCAAAATTGGATCTGTGCTCTCTGAAAGCTTATCTGTATTACATTAATATCCGCAGAATAGGCCAATAGTGATTTACTCACGACTAGATGGAACTTGAAGCCTTTTATAGCTAAAGCCATCAGACCATTGGCTCAATATTTTTTCATCATCATTTACTATTGGTCAATATATATATATATTACTAATTTCATGATCATGGATCCAAAGCATACATAATCTCATTTGTTCTGCTAGAAATCAGTGTGTTGAATTTAAACAGATGGTAGAGGGTTTTTCCATCTCTTCTATTGAACAGGCACCACAAGTCCATAAGCAAATGCAGATGGATCAGGAGAATATTTAGTGTTTTCCTTGAAAATAGAAAACCATGGTTGGAAAGTTCTAATTAATCCAGATCAAAAAAGAAACCATTCGATATTTATCAAAATGCTGCATTTACTTGTTGATCTATAAAGCAGAATGTTATTATTGGTATTAAAATGGTTTCATTTTTTGGTACCTTGTTAATCAAGTAAAGTGTAATGATAGTTGATTTTGCCTCTCGGAGCCTTTGTTGTATTTATCCAATACTCTGAGCATGTCAATTGTGATTTTATTAGTAGATTTCGATGGCTGCCCAAGATGCCGTTCCAACCCACGTATATGCTTCTTTACGAGAGGAATTGTGCGAAAAAGAAAGAAAAAACATTATGGATACCATTAGTAACACATGCTCTCAATGACCTATAGTGATTACAAGTCCATAAAAATAAAAAAATAAACACACTTTGGAAATCCTTTGATATGAAGAAGTAGGCACTTTATCCTCTTTGTTCAGTTTTCGACCACACACAAAGCTGCTTGGGATCCATAGACTTCTGCAGGAGTACTCTCGGGAGAAGCACAGATTGATTCCATTTTCGTTGGATTATTCAGGAGTCAAATAAGTTTACTTTACATGGCTACATATAGCCAACTTGACAGCAGAGGCTTTGCTGATTTCTGTTGAACATTCTTTCCATTCAAAAAGTCTTGACTCTAATGGAGTTGATGAATCTAAAGTCATTGGATCAAGAACAAACAAAAACAAAAAAGTACTCGTTTGATTGCGAGATTGATGCCATTGTGTAGAAAGTTGGTGGTTTTATGTGTTGGTGTTAACAGACATTATATATGGATATGCTATTTGGATAAAAACGTGGAGTTCAGGGGGGATAAAGTTTGTTTTTGAAAACCCCAAAAAAGAGAACAAAAAAAAGTATTGACACTCGCATTTTCGGATAATACTTTATCATGTACCACGGATTATACACTTTCGATTTGTGATATTGAAAACTGCAATTGTATAAAAGGTACCTTTTTGTTTGGTACAAGTAAACATGGTCATTAACAGAATCAATTTATTCTATACAATTCTCTGTTGGAAGCCATCGTGAAACTAGTCCTTTTTAAATATTCTAGATTGTCTTGAGGGTGATTAGTTTTATATTGTAAAAAAAAATAAGTACACCTGTAAACCTATTATTTGTTGCTACATTTGCCAATTATCAAGGAATAAAGGAGAATATTATGGATCATGCCCTTAAAAATAGATAAAAAGACATATAGATGATTTAAAGATTCATTCAACATTCACTGCAGAAACAAGGCACCAAAACCATCAAGAGATCAATAGCAGAGTATTGTAATTATATGTATTGATTCAATAAGTTTTAGATAATTTTTAATAACTACCCATTTTACTCTTTTAAAGAGAAATTTCCATAGTTTGATAGATTAACATGTCAGATTATAAAAAAACCAGAATGAATTTAGTTGTAAAAATCGTGTATAAACTTTATTACAATCCAAAAATAACTATGTGAAAATATACGCCTATATAAGGAATTACAAAGATGTGTTTTAGACTCTTTACAGCATCAATTGGGGTGATTTATCGGGAAAAAACGTTCCTTTTTAGAATTAATTCTAAAAATAACATGCTCTGTTGGAGACTGTTTTGTAGGAATATATTTATACACTTATATATATATTGGATAAAAGAAAAGCTTTATTTATAATAATAATTATTACAATAAAATATGCCTTTTATATTGTACATGTTTACTCTATTGCATATATAATCTAGTTGTACGAGAGAAACATATATAACTGTATTTATTATTGTTATTATATATTGTACTTGGTGCGGTGAATATTTTGATGGAATAAATATAGAAAGACTCTTGAAATATATAAAGTGACATGGCAAAGATTTATACTCACTATATCTTTGAACATCTAGTATATGAATACATAGACATATACCATTTCTGATCAAATAGTTTTCGATAAAGCTAATAACCAAATGCAATGAATATTATAATACTTATCTTTGTATACCAGAGCGACTTTTATATTTACCAATAATATATCCAGTTAAGCGCACATTTATAAGGAGCACTTTAATGGTGCTAAAGAGCAAAGAAAGAGTAAAGTGGGGAAACAACAACAATAATTGAGATGGCTGTATAGATCCTATGAAAAAAAATTGTCCATTTTCTTTTTCAAATAGATATTTAACAATATATTTTCTGTAAATACTATAGTGTGGAAAAAAGGCTAGTAAACTGCTGTATATAAATGTAATATGTAGCTCTCATTCTATTGTGAGAGCCAAGCGGATTATATACAAAATAAAATAAAATAAAAAGCTAATGAAAGGAATACATGTCTATAAAAGATATACTTTTATTAAAAGCAATCAATGATTAATTCCATAATAGATTTGCATTTGAGTATATGACTAAAAATGTAGTAAGAGACGCTAGCAATGCTATACTACTATACCTTTTGTTTCTAGTCTATGTTTCTATACCAATATAAAGACATACAACAAGTATTAAAGTCAGACGGACACTGACTTGTACACAAACATATCCTTTGTTTGTTTGATTAAAAGAATAATAGTTTATTTTATTTGCGAAATAAATATTGCAAACCAATTTCTAGCCAAGCTGAAATTCCAATTGACAAAACGTGTGTCAATCTCTTGATAGCTTAATCAATTCAAGATATTATCATTAATAGTATCCTCACGGCTGGTTTAATACTAGAGCTTATGAATTATGAATTACGAGCAAAAAAAATTAATATAATAAAAAGGTATGTATTTGCCAAAGTACCATAATCCAGACAGCTATTTAATAAGGCTCTGAAAATATTTTTGCATTGTATATTAAGTCCTGTACCTACACAAAGGCTATTAAGATTGCTTTTGATGGATGCTTTTAATTTTTTGGGTGTATTTGTAATTTTGATAGTTGGGTCGGTTTTTCCATATATTGTACCATTAGCCTCGATAAGTCTCTTGAAATGAATTTTGCAAAGATGTATATGTATTTTTGGTCTACTCGACCATTATATTCTACAAGATTCCATTCAAAACCCCTGGGAAAAGCAAAACTTTGTCAGATATTACATCATTATTATTTTTATACATTTTTATAGTTAATAGCGTACATCAATCTAATATGAGAGGCTTACAAAAAAAAAAGAGAGTAATAATAAAAGTCTATTTCTATCTTTACTGTCCCTCACCTATAGAAACTCATGGCAATAATTATAAACATACTTGTAATATTTCCTTTTCTTTATAATATTGAATTCTTTGTAGATTTTCGAGGGACCAGAATGTTATCACAGTATTTCTTTCTCTATTTCATTATTATTTGCGTTTTGAACTCATTGGAAAACTTTTTGTGTATCTTTCTGTCAGTGTCGGATAAGAATCTATTCCAAAAGCTTGTAAGTTCCGAAAATTGGCTTATAGCCTTATCCTATATACTGCTAATTACCGCAAGATGTTTGATTACAAACATACTAGTCTCTATAAAACTTTAGAGCTGCTCAATCCTGTGCCATACCACATAAAGCTACTCTCCACAATTACGATCCATTTTGTACCTCATGTATTCCGTCTAAAAAAAACTTTTAGTAATGATCCATTGTTGGCAAGGCATAGCGTCTTTCTACTGCCAATTACTGCTGATAGCGAGCAAGAATATGAGGTGAAAGATATTTCAGCCAAAAGACTACATCTTAATAATTCCCAGTACATAAATATGTCGAGACATTATATCCTTAAAGAACGAAACTAAAAGTTTATCAAATAGATGTACAATTTATAAAATAATTTAGGATCCGAGACAAGGACAACCTCTGAAAATATTGAAGCTGATGTAATGTAAGGAACAAAGCTTTTTGATTAGCGAGTCGAGTTAATCAGAACATTCAAGTCCATTTATAACTAGAATGTGGTCCGCTGTCTAGCTAGATAACCCATTAGGGTTTCTGTCTATATTTTTTTAGCACATCTTAATACAATAGCTATTACAATTGCATGGTTTAAACACTTTGCTAAAATGCATATCATTACCTTCTGAGCTTGATCCCAAGATATAAAGTAAGTACCATGTTCAATAAAGGAACACCTTTCTCTTGTCATTCTCCCTGCCTAGCCTCACTCCTGATATATTGTTAACCAATGGTTAAAAAATATCAACCTTTTATTATGTTTTATGCAATATTGTATTTATTGCAATATCTTACTCAAATATAATTTCTAGTAAAAGCCAAAGCCAAGATACAAGCTATATATAGACACCCCATTATGTTACTATTGTGTAAATGAATTATATGAATTTGTGGGTTAAAATAATTAATTAGCTACTATTGTATTATTTATTCTAAAGAAATATATTTAAGCTATGTGATGTTGTATATTTGCTTAAAGGTACGGTCAAAGACCATCAATAGCGCCAAAATTTATGCCACCAGTTTCTATTCCAACAACAGAACATTTTGGCATTAACTAGCAAGTATTCATTCCAATAAATCTTGATTACAAATGCTTTATTCTATTATATATTGCAACCAAGCTCTTAAATACTTTTCTATAGCTTATATTCTATTCCTTTCAATCTAGGCGAGGGATTACCCTTTTAATCATTACCTGGTGTTGTTTTTACGTCTTGCTTGCGTAAAATTTTCTTGCTCTGGAACAAGAAATGCACAGACCACCTTGGAGTAACGCAAGATTTAAAGAATTGCCATTCTTGAACTTGTACTCTCCAAGGTTACTGCTATACCGATCAAGACAAACTCTTTAATTTACTTCTTTACATGTAAAACACTGTTTCCATAACATTTTGACCTGGTCCGTTAACAAAAAGCAGATATTCCCACTCACTATAGCCTATTATCATACGAATCTCCACTTCTGGCCAATAAGAATGCGTATTTTTATCATGCCTGCATCAACATGGTCGAAAGTAGTAAAAAGCGATGGTTATCATATTTTTTCTCACACAGGCGTTGGCGTCTTATCGATCAGTTTGACAGTCAATCAAAAAAATTCCTATAAGAACACGCCCTTTTGCCGTTCTCCTTTTTTTCCTCTTTGCACAGCTTATATTCGTCTTTTCTCCCAAAAATGACTTACAACGCTTACTACACCGCCTTGCAGACAATCCATCTTGCTTTCCGCTTCCTCCTCGCGCTACCTGCCGTAGCTGCGTTCGCTTCTCCGCTCGCGTGTGTCTTTGACACAGTCCTCTCTGCTCTCCGTCGTCTTTCCGTAGACGACATGGGAATGACCTACTCGCCGGTGCTTTTCGATGATGACCAGGATCCGGTCGAATGGATCTGTGGTGTGGAGGAGAAGAAGACCGCCGACCCCGTGTCGGACTCCTTGAGTGCGCCTCCAGTGGGAAAGCCCTCAGGTAACTCGTTGGGCGAGTACCTGTTGGGCCTACCGGGCCTTGAGCCCCACGAGCGCCTTTTTCTAAAGGCGATCGATGCTGGAGGTGTTGGGATTCATCAACCAACCACCATGGAAGAAGTTCGGGAGCAGTTCCCTGATGAACTCAACAGAGGCGTGTTGAGAATGTTCACAGGTCCCAAAGACAAGCGACCGGCGGGCACTCCAGTTCGTCGCGAAACTTTCTTGGGGGAGGAAACTCCGTTCACCTTCTTTGCCAAGCTAGAGGGTAGAACACCTAAGAACGATTGGCTCAGGAAGACCTACCTGGCCGATGAATCAGATGAACTTTTCTCAGAGGTCACTTGGAAGCAAGAGGCCTCTGCCGAATTTGTCAATGAGTCTTTGGAAGTGGTGCCCGACACTGCTGATGGAGACGAACGACACAAAGTTCCTAATAAGGTTGGCTTTGCACATTCCGTGTACCGCGACATGGACACATCTGTTGAGGGAGAGGAGTCACATGACGAAGAATCTTCTGATGATGGGTCCTCTGTCAACAGCCTCCTTTGTTCATCATTGGTTGCAGACCTCCCAACTTCCGGTGGGGAGGTGACCGAAGATGAGATTGCCGACCTGGTGTCTCGTCTGGAGTCATTGTCAATCGATGATGCAAGTGAACATTCAGTATTTGAAACTGAAATTGACATGGATGCTGTCTTCTCTGGAGATGACGCAGTTTTCACTGATTACGTGTCTATTATGGACCTTAATCTTATTATGATGCAGAATCTTGAGATGATGGTGCTCAATACTGTCCAACAGGTTGGTGATGTTGGAGAAGAGGTGGCTTCGGGAGCCGTTCCTTTTTTCAACGGTGGAAATTTTGGCAAACCTTTTGTCTTTGGACAGGAGGCTAGCCAAGTCCAATTTTCCGCTGAAGATCTGGGAATGGTTCCCCAGTATGAAGGACTGGTTGGTGAGCCTTTTGTCTTTGGACAAGAGGTGCTCCAGGGCCTTGTGCCCCAGATGGAAGCTCTTATGGAGCTGACAGATGCCAGTCCCGATGCTCAATTTCCGGGATCGGAAATGAATGTGAGCTTGGAAACTGAGCCAGTCAGACTTGATGGCCCCGAGTTTTCCGGTCTTGTTGACGCTGGTACCTCCACTGCTGGTGTCATGGGCGAAGTTTTCGACAGTGCTGTTGTGGCGGAAGCCGAGGCATTGCATGATAGCGTGCTGGCCGAAGCCACTGTTGAGGCAACCCCAGGATTCGAAGGAGTATTCGATGGTTGCCAAAAGACCGACGAAGTAAACTGGGACGACTACGTTGACTTCACTAGTTGTCCCGTTTCCGACAGCAACGAGCTGCCTGTCGCTGAGATGGAGTGCTCTTCTCCTCCAGTCAACAAGCTCATTACGAACGAAGGCGCAGCTTGTGTTCCGCAGCAAGCTGCAAGTGATGTCCAGGGGAAAGGAAAAGAAGCCCAAGGACAGCAGTCCAAGGTTGACGAGCCTTCCCCTTCCCAAGGACAGTCGGTCGAGGTTTCTCGTCCCGTTTTTGTCTTTGGCGCCGGTAACGCCGAGGGTTCGAAGGATGGCTTGAACAAACCTTCTGCTCCTGCCTTTGTCTTTGGCTCAGGCATGGCGCAGAAGTGTGAGTTTGGGTCTTACAACGTCCCAAAGATACCAGGCTTGTATGGTGTGCCCACTCCACCGAACAAGACATCAAAGCCCGTTGTAGTTCCTGACGACGAGGCGCGGCTGACTGGTTCTTGCGACGATGCCGAGGTTCTCTCTGAGGTTCCTCTCGAGTTAGAGGCGTTCGAGAACAGTCAGGTTCTTCTACAGAGCTCCTTGATAAGTCTTCTCATGGGTCCTCCCCAGAGAAGACTCTGACGCACCAATGGAAGAACCCCCTTTACGTTTGGTCCCAATTGCTCGCAGATTCAAAGGTCTGGTTTATCTGTCTCTCTGAGATTGACATCATGTTTCGCCTGCTTGTTTGGGACCGAGTCCTTATCTTGGATAGTGATGATTCAAACTGGCCAGTCTATCTGTTTCAATGGAAATTGATACCGTGCCTACATGTTTGCATGTTTCTGAATCCTTGGCACAATTTGGATAGTAAAGGGAAGGTAAACGTGGAGTTGTTTACGTCGGTGTATTAGGAGGTGTTGGTTTGAGTTGTGGTCCCTCACGCTCGCCTATATGCATCGTCTTGATATATCCGAAAGTTGTGGTAGCGATGTTTGGATTCTCTCAAAGGTAAGGATTGTTCTTTTTATATTTGATTCATTGTTGTCCATTGACTTTTTACTAACTATGGTTATTTATAGTTTCCCATGTTCGTAGGGTCTTTGACGAGTTTCACCCACCCATGGTCTTGGTCACGGTCTTGGGTCTACGATTCTATCAATAGTACGAACCACTCGGTTTTCTGGTTTTCTGGTTTAGACTCTTTGGGTCTCTGGTTTGGTTCTCCTGGCAGCGGGAGTCTGTGTTGTCGAGGTCCTCGGGTATATCCTCCCACAGTACCAGCGTACGATAGAATCAAGGAGCATGGATGTCAGTCCCTCTGACATCCACCGGTCATACGTATCTAAACTGGATAGATTTGGTTTCCTGACTGGCTCTTGCGAGTCTTTGGTCGGGTTTGGTCTCTCTTGCGTGGACTTTTGTGAGTCTGTGGATTGACTCGTTTGAACTCAATTTGGTTCAAAAGTCCTGTCTACACATAGGACCCACAAGTCTTGAAGGTGTCTGATGAAAGGTTTAGCGTGAGATATAAGACTCGAAGACCTGTTCTCAGCAGATTGTATGGCCAAACAGCCGAAAGTGTAGAGCCAAATAGTTGTCTGGGTACAAGAAATGCACAATTGCATGCTTGGGCAACACACAGTCCTATGAGATGGCAAAAAAAAAACTTGGACTGTGATTAGGCAACGCACAAGTAGGCTGTCCATGGAGGCAAGCAAGAACAATTATACATTCACGATATGTATTGTTCATCGGTAGTAGTAAGCACAAGTCATTGACTTTCAAGAGTGTTTTCCACACCTGCCGCTTGAATTCAAGCATACCTCTTTTGGGTATATTCAAGCTGATCTGGCTTGTCGCCTCAAATTCGACGAGCCGGATCAAACAGGATACACTTGCGACTGTCATCGAGAGCAGATTGCGTATAGCAGTTGCAAAAATATACACACACCTCAAGACATTCCCTGACCAGGATAAGGTGTGTGTCTTTGCAACTGTCATGGGACCAGTCCAGCAAGACACCGAACCAAGACTGGTCCCAAATGGATATTGTTTATACCTTTATCCATCCCGCAAGATTCTGGCAATGGAGATGGCAGCAGCAGCAATCAAGCACGCCACGTAAACCTCTACAATCCAACGATACAACAATACAAGTCAACAGTACAAATCAACGGTAAAAACCAATGGTACAAGTCAATGGTACAAAACCAAAATACAAAGCAACAATACAAAGCAGCAGTACAAACCAGATCAAAACAATCAGCAAAAACAAAAGCCAAAACGCAACATTCAAGTCACGTATAGCTTCCACTCCATTGCCAGTCTGTCCAGGTATGCCTTTGTCATTTTCCAAAATCTTCAAGCCAAGATCAAGCAAAAAATCCAGTTCTGATACAACAGCAAGAAACAACAACCACAAGGTCATAGAAATGGAAATGACAAGAAGCAGCCCAGAGTCTCGCCATCTCGCTGGGCTGTGGCAAAGGCATACCTGGACCTCGACAAGAATCAAAGCCAAGTACGAAGCATCCGATTCATCAAGAAATCCAATACGGGACATCAAGACGATCAGGGGTAAGACAATCCATATAAACACCACTAACACTGGCGGGACTTTATAGGCTACCAGCAATCTACGAGGGCACTCCCAACAGAACAGTGTGAACCCAAGCAGCGATACGGCACCAGATGGTATTGTCCTCAAATCCATAAGATTGTGACAGTATCAAGGAGAGCCCTTAAGATAAGCATTTGTTCCATTATACTGTATTTTATGACATTTTGGATACTAACTATATAAACGGTCTTTAGTTTCCTTATCCCGGCCTATGTACTACAAGAGGACACCATCTGGAAGATGCCAGTGAGAGTGAAGAATGGTTCTTGCTAACGGCAGACCATTGAGTGCGCTAGTCGTACTTCTCTCGCCCAAAGATTTACAGTGCCTTTGTGCCTGTATAGGGCCTTGGGTCAACCAAGTCTGGTCATCCGTCTGCCGTTGATTGTTCAGCCCATTGTGGTGGACGCATCGCTCGAGTGGAACATGGCTTCTGTTGGCGGTTCCCTTTTCCCTTTGTTAGTAGCCTTGCTGGTCCTGCTGGTGGAGGTGGTGACTATGTGGATTGTATTACCCCGTGTACCGTCTGTCCCGTTTACATCAAGAAAAAAATCCGGCTGTCAAATCCTATCATCCATGGCAACAAAACAAAGAATACAATCTGTTCATACCTCAGCCGGTGTATGAACAGGGATCAACAAGAGATCCCCGAAATGCAAGCCAATCTCAACCCATGATAAATATTCTCAGTCGAGGTAATTATGAAACGCTGACTCTAACCAATCATAAATACTCACTGTCAAAATGATTATAGATGACTGAAAGCAAGCAAGGGTATAGATCCACTCCAAAGCCGATTCCAAAAGGTGGAATCCAAACCATGGGCAGAGACCTACAGTCAAGGTAAAGTCAAAACGATGGATCTGAAAAATCATGAATACTCACTGTCAAAATAATTACAGGTGACTGAAATCAAGGAAGGGTATAGACCCACTCCAAAGCCGATTCCAAAAGGTGGAACCCAAGCCATGGACAGAGTCCCACATTCAAGGTAATGTTAAAACACCGGCTCTAACCAAGTGTGAATACTCACTGTCAATATGATTACAGGGGACTGAAATCAAGGAAGGGCATAGACCCACTGCCGAGCAGATTCCAAAAAGTGGAATCCAAGCCATGGACAGAGTCCCACAGTCAAGGTAATGCTAAAACGCTGACTCGAAAAAAGTATGAATACTCACCATCAATATGATTACAGGTGACTGATCCGAATAATTGTATGCCTGCCAAGTTCAAAACCAAGTACAATGCAAAGTTTAATGCAAAGTCCAGTGCTATGTTCGCTGCAAAGTCCAATGTATGGCTCAAGGTAAGGTATTTAGCAATGTTTAGTGCATTCCAAAGCACAGTTCAGTGTCTAGTCTGGAAGCAAAGTTCAATGTCGGGTTGGATTTCCGAGTTCAAGGCCAAGTCCAAAGTCGAGTTCAGTACCAAGTTGGATTTCCAAGTTTGATAACAAGATCAATGCCGTTCCCTACAAATCCGATTATGCGTTTAATTCAAAGAAGAATTGAAATGAAATTTCAAACTATCAAGAAAAAAGGAGGAGTGCTAAAAAAAGGCTCCCTCCGCAAGAAGGAAGATCTCTCGAAAGACGCCTTCGGTGGTTAAAGTGGTGGTAGCATCCTTTATACAATTTGAACTGTAAGGACCTATTGATCTCTTGTGATTTATGATGAAGAACATGTACTAATATATGTATTATCTTTCTCTAGATGACATAATGAAAGACGATGGTCCACAGGAGTCCTTCAGGAAAGAACACCAACTCATGTGCTTGCAACTCCCCTTAGGGCTATCTGTCCTACAGGCATAAGGTATGTCTTTTGCTGTATCCTATGCAGCATCGTATGCCTTTAGTATATTTTTATCTTTTGGAATAGCCCAATAAAACGGGCCCTTAAGAAGGAAATATACAAAGTCATATGTTGCTATATGGTAAGAATCAGGGAAGACGTATCTTATGCCTGTAGGACAGATAGTCCTAAGGGAAGTTGCAAGCATATGAGTAGATGTTCTTTCCTCTAGGGCGCTTGTGAGGCTTGTTTTCTAAATTATCGACCATTTAAAAAAATTGAATGTACGGAATCCGTTAAAATTTGACAATGAACTTGAACAAAGTAAAAAGACAAGTACCGAATGAACAAAGAAATTGAAATTGGGCAAAGAAAGCAAGCAAAGATCAAGCAAGGCAAAAAGACTTTGGACTGAATGACGCGGAAGACTTGGATTGGACAAAGAAAGAAGACTCGCATTGAACGGCGCCAAAGGACTAACATTGAGCATAGCTGAAGACCGACCCTTGACAGTGCTGGAAGGCCGAGTAGTGACATAGCCCGAAGACAAAGCTGCTGCGATGCTGTACTTTGGCGAGAACTTGGTAGAATTACAATTTTGAGGTCTGGGGGGGGGGGGGGGGGGCGGGAATATATGGTCTCCACCTTCTCGTGATTATTCCTGTGAGTAGAAGCTTGTTGCTTTGAAACCAAGAGAGACCCTCCGTAAGATATATTGCTATATAGTATACTATGGCGACTTGACCAGCAATCGTAAAGATTACAATAAGATACCTACTGTTTATTCTGATTTTAGTCCATTTCATCTCATTAGCTTGCGATTGAAAATCAATGATAGTTCATAAATTCGCATTTAATAATTATTATCAGTGGTAGTATGAGTCTGTGTGTAAATCATTTACTTGGCGTGGTAAATAGGGGTTGTGAACTTGTAGATACTGTGAGAGTGTTATTTATTAAAGAAAGAATATTATGGTGGTTTATATAGTTATTATTCTAGTTTCCTTTTACTTTTAATCTCTATTGTCTAATGGTCGGTTATCGCTGTTGCAGTGCTAATTGTACGTGAGCCTGGTGTGTAACTGCTCCTGGGATGTTAATTTTCCAGGGTCATTAGAGAAGAGTAACCATTATTGGTTGTGGATTCTGGTTTTCACTCGACTCTGGTGTGTATAGCACAGTATGTCAGAAAATATCTCTATTACATAATTTGAACTTGATTCTGCAGATTCAATTCTTTGTGTTTTGTAGATTTTTTAGAGACTTTTTTTTTGACAAACATATCCAATATAATTATTATAACAAAATAAACACGATGCGGTATATTACGTTTATTTAGCCCTCCTCTATACAGATTTACTTTTATCGAAGCTAAAATATAGATATTTCATTAAGATCCTATTAATCAATACTTTCTCAAATCCTTGAAATCCACTATATGGTGCAAATAGTCATATTTCCTTTTATATACACTTCTTTACAAATTCCGCTTATTCTAACATCCTCTATATCTCTACAAGTACGCCTTTGTGGGTTATCAAATAAGTACCAGCCGGTTTGTATCAGGAGTTTGCACAATTTTACTCGACACAATTTATTTATTTTTTTGGAAATTTCTCAGACTGGCCTTGGGTCCTCTGGATTTCATAAGAGGGTATCAAAAATGCACTTTTGATGCAAATAGTATAATTTTGAATTCTTGAGGATTTTTGCGAATGAAAATTTGGAACATTTTGATGAATATTTAACCAATTCAAGTAAAATAAAGTGATAATTGTGGATCCTAATATACCTCACCAGGTTACTTAAGAATGTATACGTTGCTAAATTTGTGCTTAAAAATATAAATCGAATTTCCGTCGAATACAGTGGGGTCGATTCCGGGATGGCACAACTTTGAAATCTCAACTTTTGTTTTTAATAAAAGAGTGCTGAGCAAATTTGAAGGTGATACGATGTCCTGCGTACAGTCCTGTTTTCAGTCTAACTGATAGCACATGGATATACTTTGGAAGGATGGTGAGAGCAAATAGACGCCAGCCAAAGAGCCTTGAAGACTTGAAGCAAGTTCTGGAAAAAAAAATAATGGCTTAGAATATCAGTTAAAGTGTGTCAAGCTCATTGGAATCCAATGTCAAATCAATTGAATATACTTACATGGAACAAAGTATCACATAAAAGATGCTAGAATATATACATGTAATAATATATCTTTATAAATCACAGGCTTTTGGGCTTTATCTCGATAAGTCTTGACACTTTGCTCTCATAATAGAAAATAAAGAATAAGAACAGACACGACAACGTATAGATGTATATGTTTTATGAGAGTCAGATTTGTGCCATTATCCAACCTATAGGACCCTATGTTTTACAACACTCTGCCAGGAGAAAAACGCCCTTTTTTTCAAGAGTACAAACTGGACTGCTGTATATATATATATATACCTTTGATGTTGGAATCGTTTCAAAAAGAGCTTAAAATAAGAATCATAAGCTCGGAAATGGTATGTGATACAAACAAATAGATATTTATATAGAAGGTCCATAATCAACATTCACTTGGATCTCCTAGATTATGATAAAACATTGAAATCTGTATTAATGCTTGCAAGCTTTATGAGTTATATAAAAAAAAAACATGACAATTCAATTTTTCTTTGGCCTCTGTTTAATGTAGACCATTTTATGGGTTATATAAAACAATATACACTTTGGTGTATTGTTACTCGGGATCTCTTAAAATGTTTATTTAAGTATAAGCTATATTTAAATTAATAGTTTCTTGCTGATGCAGTGACTGTCTACAAACGGATCTGCCCATTTACGTGCTGTACTAATTTGCTCCAATATACACATATATTCTACTAATATACATATATTATAATATTATATCAATAGTTGACAGCTTACGCTTAAATACCAACCACAGTTCCACCTAGACTATACAGCTCAATTTGACCGAATTAATTCTAGAGATCCTTGTGCATCATAGATTATAATCAATTAGTCTGTGACAAAATAGGGTTTTTTTGTCTAAAAGGTCAATATCTGCAAGATATATCTCAAAATATATTATTTAGGTTTTAATTACAAAAAAGTCTTACAATTATGCTTACAAGCACAAAGAAGCACAACAGAAATACATTTTAATAACAATGCATCTTTAGTATATTCCCATAGTCTTTGTGTATCTTTTAATTGGTTCCTATACTTACCACTGTCCCAAGAGTTCAAGGATGCTCCATTGAAACATGCCCATGTCTAATAGTCAAAGACATGCTGTACCAAGTCAATTATACAGTAATGAGAACATATATATATATATATGCCTCTATTGATTCAGAAATAGTATACATTATTCCCATCCAAGCACAGAGTTTACTTTACATATTTGATTCTTATGTTCGGAAATCCATATTCTTATGGCATATAATTCAATTCTATTTTTGGAGGGCGGTGTAGTCAATAAATCTTTTACAGAAGGCAGCCTCAAAGCAGTCAATCGAAAGCTATAGCATGTAACCCACGTTTGCTACAAATGTTATGAGTACAACATACCTTTACGGAGGATTCCCAATTTTGAGTCTCAAAGGACTCGGCTTTCATAACACAGAAATTTATAATGATTAAAAGATCAATATGCATATATATATATTTTCTGTATTTAAATACAAAGACCAACAGTCATTTACTCGCATTCTCTTTTCAAACTTTCTAGACACAAGGATATGGATGCCGAATGGTTAAAGCTATTTCTCATGGAGGACTATCCAGCAGAGACGAGAGGTGCTGTTGCAGCAGGAGTAGCACTCGTACTTGCATACAGCATACATTCCTTTGTGTCTCTAAAGAGAAACACTGATGTCTGGAACCGCAAAGGCTATATGAAGATACCTACTCCACAAGACAGATATCCCTACTTTGGTAATCCAATATAATCTATATGAATCAATGGTTACTAACTTTTCTGCTCAAAAGGCCATATGCTGTCAATGGGAAAAAAGCCTTTTCTTCAACTTGAGAAATGGCATCAAGAACTCGGTAAGAATTATGGCTGGTATGGGTGGTGGCCAAGACTTTAACATTGAGCATGATATCTAGGCCCAGTTGTCCATATCCAAATGGGTATCCAACCATGGGTTCTCATCAGTGACCCATACATTGCTCACGAGCTTTTTGTGAAGAACGAAGTAAAGTCTTCTGATAGAATGAGACATGCCTTTACATATGATGCATATAGTAAACGCGGAAAGTAAGATTAGACCAAGGTATAGGATGATTCTTATCAAGTTTTGTTAGGGGAATTGTGTTTATACCCCCGGATCAAGAGTGGAAAAAGTGCCGGACAGTTGGTAAAGATAAACATGGTGTTCTGGGGGTAAAGTATGTTAACCTTTCTTTAAATGAAGCCGAAAGTATACTGTCGGTAGAAAGCATCGGAAGGTTTGCCAATATAATCGAGGCCGTGGCAGACAATACGATAAACCATCTTCGAGAAGTAACAGAGAAAGATGGATCAGTCTCGCCTGTCAAATATATTCAAAAGGCCATCTTTAGAATTATGATTAGCTTGCTGTTTGGAAAGACACCCGGATCAATTGAAGACTCTCTTTTGGACAGAATCATATCTATGGCAGAAAATGAATTAAGACTGGCCGGACCATCTGGAGATATTGGGTCGTTTCTGCGGTATTCATCTTGGACCAACATATTGACTCGGAGAAGCAAGGAGATCAAGTCTGTGGTCGACTCTAGGGATAGTTTATACAGAGAGTTGATTAGTGAGGCTGTGGCTGGTGAAGCAAATAGCTTGGCCAAAAACGCCCATCTACTCAAGGAAAAGTACAACCTGGACGAAATGGATCTGATTATTATGATGAGTAGGTCCTAATCTTTATGGATAAAACCAAGCAAACCTTTTTGTTGATTTAAAACAATGTACAGGTGAACTGATTGGGGCTGGTGGTGACACTACTGCTGCGTCTGCATCCTGGCTATTTGCAATCTTGGCTCGATACCCAGATATCCAAGAGAGAATGTGTAAAGAGATTGATGAATTTGTTGCAAAGAATGGCCACCTGCCTGAATTCTCTGACAGAAAAGAGGTACCGTATATAATTGCCGTCTTGCGAGAGAATCTTCGGTACAGAAGTGTCACTTGCCTAGGACTCCCACACCTTGCTGCCGAGGATGGTACGTGCGTTTTGTAATATTATTATTGTTATATATATATAAAAGAAACTAAACCAATATATGTAGTTGAGCTTCTTGGATACTATATTCCTAAAGGGACCATACTTATTAGCAGTATGCCTGGATTGCATATGAACCAAGAGGTGTTTGATGATCCAAGAAAGTTCAACCCAGAAAGGTTCCTTGGAGACTTGAGCACTTGGTCAGAGTCAACTCATGGAGACATTAAAACCCGTAATGTGTTTGCGTTCGGCTGGGGAAAGTAAGTATTCAACCGCTTTTTTAAAGACAAGACTTGCTTATCATTCATTTAAAGACGCTCCTGTCCTGGTGTCAATTTGGTATGTAATAGAGTAGTTTTGGAGTGTTTGCATCAAGTGTAACTCATTATTACAAACAAACATAGGCTGAAATGAATGTGTTTAACATTTGCGTGCGAACCTTTGCCCATTATACTATTGAACCAACGCTTGGTATAGATGGAAAGCCAGTTTATGCTGATTTGGATAACATTTTGAGCCTGGGAACACTCTATGGGCCTAATGAATATGCCATTAAAATTGTCGAAAGAACCCAATAAAAGAGTACAAAAAAGAAAGCAGTTGTAGGCAACAATCTAAACTTATAGGCCAAGCTCTTGTGTACCACAGACACCAAATAGTTGTACAAGATGCATAAACCTCTGTTTACTGAAATACTTTGGGCTCGGTTTTAACCAGAATTCTGTAGTCCAGACAACCATTTTCTTTTTCTTTTGAATATGTTTCATTTGATAACAAGCTTTGAGTACCAAAGGATCGCTACTTTCTGCCATCAATTAGTCTTAAAGAGCTTGAGAAAAACAAAAAATAAATAAATAAAGCTTAAACCCAGCCCCATTCACACCTGTAAAAACCTTGACTCGAAATATAAAGCCGGTTTTTATAACAATCTTTTTTTTAAACAATTTATAGATAATTAATTTATATTACTTTTTGGTATTCTATGTTGAATACACTAGACATAAAATAGATGGCTTTATTATTGTCTATATTTTTGTATTGTTTAGGAGGAGTGTGTTTGTGTTAAAGGAGAACGTCTGATTTTAAAAGCCAGCTGCATTCACTATTCTTCTGGTATATAGTCTGGTATAAATAGTAGAAATATTCTTTGAAGTCTTTCTTTCCTCTATTCCCAATTTTTGATTGATTCGCACAAAAGAAGAAGTCTATAATGGATGCTTTTAAAGACAATACCCTGGCCACTGCTGGAGTTATTTGTCTAGGGATCGTGGCTTCATTTGTCTATAATCTATATAGTACCAAGTGCCAAAAGCAAAAAGAAGACTATCTATTGCGTAGTGGATTTAAGCAGATCCCTTCTCCTTTAGAGAGATATCCTTATATTGGTAACTCCTAGAATTTTTTTTAAATACAATACAATTAGATATTGTTATGATCCGATCTTAACATTATTTTCTTAAAGGCCATATAATGTCTTTGGGGAAAAGTCCAACAGAAAAAGTCAAAGAATGGCATGAACAGCTTGGTAAACTTTGCAAATATATATACACATGTATATATCTCTTTAATCAATCATCCTTTATTCTTGATACAGGGCCTGTGATACGTCTTAACATGGGGGTCCAGGAGTGGATCCTGGTAAACGATCCGGATATTGCACATCAGATATTTGTCCGACATGGAGTCAAAACATCAGAAAGACAGAGACATCGTTATGCACATGATGTCTATGGAAAAGGAGGAAAGCAAGTATCCATCAATGTATTTATTAGGTCCAACAACTTATTCTAGATCTTTAGAGGAATTGTATTCAACCAAGCTGGCGCAAAATGGAAGGCTACACGCAAGATGGGTAAGTTTGAACATACACAATACACATATTTATTCTATTATTCAACAGCACTTGCAATCCTGTCACCAACTTATACCGAACAATTCGAGGAGGGAATCGTGGATATTGCGACAGAAACTATTCGAGGTTTGTTGGAAGACACGAAAAACGAAGGATCCGTCTCCCCAGAAGAGTACATGAGAATGGCTACATATACAGCAATGTACAAATCAATTTTTGGAGATTCCAAGGTTCCTTCCCATGACAGTGTCAAAGAAATTGTTGAAATGACAAACAAAGCCATGGTTCTTATTGGCCCAGCAGCCGATATTGGATCATTTTTACCCGCCTTTTCTTGGGTCAGTAGTCTTCTCCTCCCCACTAAAGTAATGGAAGAAGTGATTGTCTGGAGAGACGCATTCTTTAAAAAGCACACTGCACAAGCAATCGCTGGAGACTATAATAGTCTGGTCAAGCAAGCATACTCACTCATGGAAGATACGGGACTGGACGATGGAGATATAACTGTTATGATCAGTAAGTCATGTCTAATAAACTGTTCTCATTGACAAAACCTTGTATATAATTAGGCGACCTGATGGGCGCTGGTGGAGACACAACCTCTATAGCATTGAGCTGGTTTTGGGCTATCATATCCCAGCGTCAAGATGTCCAGAAATCAATGAGCAAAGAAATAGATGACTTTGTAGCCAAGCACAACAGAGTGCCTAGATATGCTGATCGCACTGAAATGCCCTATACATTAGCGGTTCTTCGAGAGAACTTGCGTTTCAGAAGTCCAACAGTGTTTGGAATTCCTCATTACACACCCACTGACTGTGAGTAGACTTTATAAACCAGCACTTTTTGTTACTGACCGGATTGTAATTTGACTAGTGGAAGTGTGTGGCTACTTTATTCCTGCTGGTACAGTTCTGATCAGTAGTATGTATGCTATGCACATGAACCCAAATGTCTATGATGAGCCAGAAAAGTTCAAGCCAGAACGATTCTTGGGTGATTCGAGAACATGGGCTGCTTCAGTAAGCGGAGGCATCGAGAGCCGTGACATGTACTCGTTTGGGTGGGGAAGGTATGTCTTGTTCATAACCATAATGATGTGTATGACAGGAAAAATAACTGCATATGATTTAAACTTAGACGCATTTGCCCGGGTATCCACTTTGTAAGTTTCTTATTAGCTTTTGAACTTTTTGGTTGCTAAATACATAATTGATATCTATCTAGGCTGAGGTCGAGATGTTTAACATTTGTGTTAATATAATTGCAAGATGCTCTGTTGAACCGGCCTTGGATGTGAATGGAAAGCCAGTATATGTTGACATGGGTGCTTTCAAGGATAAAGGAGTCGTATGTTGCCCTAAAGAGTATACAGTGAGATTCATCGAAAAACCAAACAATTTATAAAGCACCTCTGTTTGAAAGTACCATGAAACCAATCAATAAACCCAACTCTAATATTTATACATATACATATGATTATGTGTAACTTCATACAGTCTTGGTGCAGATAATAGACCTATTTTGTACATATCCTTGAATATTCAAATGCAAATGTGCTAAACCTATCTATGCACTTTGATGTAGCCAAGGACACCTATAGACTAATAATAATAATAATAATTACCAATTAATTCTATAATGTCAAATTTAAAATAAACCACAAACTGTTTTATATTATTTCTAGAGCAATTGCAAGCTACGTTTCAAAGTGTAAATTAAAGGCCTGTCCTTACATTATTGATCTTGCTCTTAATACAAGACAAGATAGAAAGACTGGTCTTTATGCCTGTCCAGTCTTTTGGCAGATCATCTCTCAATTGTTTTATGGTTGAATATTGTGTCGACACTGAACAAATTTTATTGACCAATATACCTTGAATATTCTCAATTGGACAATAAAATGTGTTTAACGCTCTACACAATCTACAGCTATAAAACAGTTGAGAAACGATATGGCCTTACAATTGCTCAATGTTTTTTTTATATAGTAACCTTGCATGTGTATATTTTAGTCTATTGGCCTGGTGGTATACATATTTCTGCATTTAGGTGCTGGGTTGGAGAAAGACGTCCAAAGGTCTTGGAGACCAACACTGTTGTGGTAACAAAGATGGTTGAGTATATGTTTCCATAATCGATCTTTAAAATAGGCAAAATCCAGTGAAGTTTGCCAGCAAAGAGAATTCATGGCTTTTGTGACCTCACAAAAAGAACCGATCAATCGCTCCTTTAAAATTAAACGCTCTACCGCCTTTTCTCTCTCTCTCCACACGAACCTCTTCACTGTAATGGTCAACCTCTCGTTAGACTCCATCAAAGCCGTCATCTTGCTTGATGCCGAAGGAAACCGCGTCCTTGCAAAATACTATGGTGCTGAACGACTTAGTCTGAAAGAGCAAAAAGCATTTGAAAAGGGTCTTTTTGATAAGACAAAGCGGGCACAAGGTAATGAACCTTTTATATAAAAGACAAATACTCTACCCATGGTGCTTCAAGGCTTTGGAGCACAGTATGATTTTATAAATATACTCGAGGGCAGACTCTTTGCGAGTTGGCGAGTCATCTTTTTCTTTTTTTTTCTTTTTTGGCTTGTGCAATGATGGGATTGGACTTGTGGATGAAGTTCAAAAGAATGCAATGTGAGATGCTCAAGTACATGTGTATTTTAGGAGAAGTAATCTTGTATGATAACAAGGTTGTTCTTTACCGATCAAATATCGACATTTTCTTTTATGTGGTTGGCTCTTTGGAAGAGAATGAGTTGATTCTTTTGAGCATGCTGAATGCCTTTTATGATGCCGTTTCGACTTTGTTGAGGTGAGTTGCTTGTTTTCTTTTTCTTTTTTAGTATTGACAGACATATATTATGATTGAGGCCAGAGAATTGGTGCGTTTGATCTAAACTTTTGTCGGTTTGATTAGATTCCAGGTAGAGAAGCGTTCGATTATGGATAATTTGGACTTGGTTGTCCTTTGTCTTGATGAGACTGTAGATGGAGGGTAAATATTCAGTTTTTTTCTAAGGATACAAGACAAGGGGAAAGAGAGAAGAGAGATTGACATTGTGGATTATTCTTAGTATTATTCTGGAAACTGATGCCAATGCTATCGTAAACCGAGTCTCCAAGCCTCGTTTGGATGTAGTCGATATTCCTTTCAGTGAGCAAACACTTATGCAAGCATACCAATCTGCAAGGGATAAGTTTGCAAGCCAGATGTTGAGATAATTACAATACCTGAAAAGAAAGAAAGAAAGAAAGAAAAGAAAAAAGTACATACACCTCTTGCATATCTTTTTCTTTTCAATGTTATTATTTCTATTGGGGGATTGGAATGTCTCGGTTAGAAATAAGTGTGTATAAAGGAATGGGATTGATAAAGACGATGACTTTTTTTTCCTGTAAACTATAGACAGTATATTTTAGCATCCTTTACCAGCAAAAGGCAGTTTCCTGGTTTTAAGATTGTGCTTTGAGTTAAAGGCAATGCCCACATCTTCTGAGCAGACATTGAAAAGGCATTATTGGCTGATCTGTAAAGCAAGGCAATGTAGTCCACAAGTGATTGTGCTTACAAACTGCCAAAATATGTCACCAAGAATAAACCTATTTTTATCGATAAATTTTCTTTTATAATTCACCAAAAAGATAAGTGCATTTTCTTGTCTTGTGCAATTTTATTATATCAGTCCAAAAAAGTATGTACAGTATCCTTATTCAAATAATAATAATATAAAAACAAGTATCGAGGATTAGGCAAGTAGCTGCAACTGTGCTGGTTGTAAGTTGGTTGTATTGGTATTACGAACCAACACAAGCATCTTTGTTTTTCTGTTGTGCCTATGTATCAACAATGTATAAGTTTGCTAGTAGATGGAAAAGCAATAAATTACGATGACTTGCCTATTGTCTAGGTCTCGCACTCTTTGAACACCTTGAGCAGTACATGCACCAATGCCGAGTCCACCGCCAACAGAGAGCGAGAACCCTCCGTTGGTTAGGTATCCAATATGCTTATATGGACCATCAGAGTGGTCCTACAACATTATGTGAGCATATTGACCGAGAAACAAAAAAAGTTGGCTTGGACAAGACAGCTTACCATTTCCTCATCCTCGTCTACACTAGAATGATTAGCTTTTGATTTCTTGGTGAGGTCGGTCTTCTTTGGATTTTGTATGTATTCTTCGTATTCTTTCTGATTTTCGATTAAGAAGATCATTGCGTTTGGATGTGGTTTCCTTCGACCAATGTACTTGACTCGTACTTTCACAAGAGCATTGTCCAAATCAAGGGAAGAAGGGCAAACAAGATTTCGCTTGGACATTTGTATTGACATCTCCTTTAACAATTTCTGGCTGGCCTCTTCAGGGGTGCAGCAGGACAAAAGCAACGAGATTAGTCGATCGCCTTGTAATAACCAATACTTTGGATCTTGAGATTCCTGGGATTGATTCTCATTCTCATCCTCAGCCAAGACAAGTGCCTTGTTGTCGTTGAGCTTTCCATTGTTCACCAGACATTCAAAAGGTGCTTCGAATGGGTGCTTCACACCAAGTTTCTCAAAATTGACACGCTTCGACATGGGTTTCTTTGCCCAGATTTCTTCTTCTTTGTTTTTGGAAGCAAGGCGTTGTGTCTCAAATGCCCGAGTGCCTGGCAAATCAAAAGGGAATGTCCCATGTCCGCTTTCAAAGTGCATTGCACGGACATTGTATAGACCACAGGTTCTTGCACCTGCAAACACAAACGATTTCCAAAAGGCAACACCCCAGCTGCGTGGCATGATAAGCGACCACCCTTCGGTCACTTCCACAAGATTCGCAGAGTGTTTTCCGGTCGAACTTCCAGCAGATTCAGAATTTCCCCTTTGGATAAGCAAGATGGGGATCTTGCTGTCCTTTTCTGTGAATTCAAATCCAAGGCCAAGTGAGGTCTATCAATGATGATTAGAAAATGTTTAATTGAATTGAATGATTGTATGTCTACCTGTTCTTCTCGGCGTTTGTGAAGCTCATTGTCCTTTATCTTATTTTTCTGAAGATCTTTTCTCAGTTGCTTGTCCCAGATATCCGAGTGGGCAACATCCAGAGGCCATTGTCTGACGATCTGGTTGATCCGTATCTCTGTCTCCTTGGGAATCTGGTTTGTACGTAAAGGGACCTTTTGAGGGAACCTAAAGAGAACAAAATTTGAATATCTTTTCTTTTTATGCGACTTGGGATCTTTACTTTATACGAGGATCCTGTACTGTCATTCCAATCACACACCCGGGCGGGAGTGAAGAAGACGAACGCAATTGACCGAGTTCTCTCCACAATCGGGCACTTTTCTGTTCTCTTTCGTCGTCAATTGGGAATTTTTCCCAGACAGGGTCGAGAATTGATTGCAGCAGGGCAGTAGATCGTGGCCCCGAAAGGTCGAATCTGACGAGATCGCCTCTCTGGTCAACCACTTGGAGTTCTAAGGGGACGATTGTTATTTTAAACACTTTTGGGTACTCTTGTCAATTGTATGTTTTGCTTGCCTTGCATTAGTTCAGATTTGTAAGCTTGTACTACGTGTTGAATAGAACGGTAGACTTGATCAAATGCCGAGGGATGGATCCATATCCAGATTGTGGCATCATCGCTTTCTGATTGAGTTGTTCTCCAGAGAAACGTAGCAGGACAGACAAGCTGTGTTGGGTATCCGAGGTGTTTGTATATGTTTGTGTGTCCTATACGTTGCCCTTTGGTGTAACTAAATATTGGTTTGTATTTGTTAGCCAAAGAGTTTTATTGATTGTTTCTTAATGAAAAGAAAACAAAGAAACAAAGAAACAAATAATAATACCGGGCACTGCCTACAGATGGAAGTCCAGAATCTGTGATGCTGTTCATTACTCTCACAATATCACTCATTAGGCCAGACATTTCGATGCAACCCATATAAGAAGCGTCATGGAGCATAGAGAGGTGCTTTGATGCTTTATAGGCCGTTCTCTCTGATTTGATGTTGGGATACAGTGCCTGGATTCCAAACGTTAGTTTCACTCGGTTATACTGATTGTTTTTTGTTTACTCACCAGACGATATCCCCAAATGTCAGCCATCTTCATACGCTTTGTGTGCCACATGTGTGTCTCTAACCATTTCTTATTTCCTAGATTATTTTACATGTTTTTATTGTTTGAAAAAATAAAGTGTTTGATGAATAGATCCAGAATCCCATCTTGCCTGTCCCTTACCTTGGCGTCTCAAGTATTCTTCGACTAATGATCTTGGTCTTTGTTTTCGCATCCTACGCCTCATTTTGGTTGGGTTTGGGGTGCTCGAAGCCATCTGGTTCACATTGGTTTCAATACACGAGACCCTCATTTTAAATGATTTATATATAAATATTACTTCTTGGGTTGCCTTTGCTCTCAATCGAAGAGGTAATCTGTTGATATTGTGGCTAGCAGCACGGCGTCTTAGGCCTCGGGGAAGAGACTGGAAAGCCAAGGTAGTAATGGCAAAGCTATATACATGTATATTATTTTATTATTATTATTATTTATTTATTTATTTATTTATTTAAATATATATAAATTGACTTTTTTTTTTGGGTAAATGAGATCTACTTTCTTTTTTACCTTGCTTTCCAGATAGAAGATTGCAGTGAATTGATCTCTTTGATTTGAGCCGATGCTAATTGCTTTTGATCGATTGGCTGGCTAATCGACGCAGGTTCGTCTATTTACTTGTTTTTTATTAATTCCTAGGCCTCGGCAGAGAATCAAAGTGTGAATTACTGACCATTGGGTTTGTATGGGCCATTCCATTTCTTTGGACCCATTTGTCTGGCATCGCGATTCTTTGCTAATGGCAACTGTCACTAAATTGATTCTAAATAATCCTCTGCCTGCTCCAACCTCTTCTCTTTTGTTTGCCAGAAAGGCTGTCAGTGTCTTCTAACGGTCTCTTTCCATTGTTGGTTGAGGACATTATAAGAGAGAAAGAGAGAAGGTTTGGGTAAGAAAAATGTCAAAATTGGGATAGTGACTTGGACTGCTTTTGACAAGTAATCTGTCATTTTTTTTTATTAATTGATTAATTGATTGATTGTATTGGTAAATTGTTGCAAATTGTTTCTACATGATGATGATGAGAATATTGATTACAAGAAGTATTAGAAGTATCGATATATTAATAAGTATTATGTATGTAGTATGTAATATCTATATATATATATATATGTATCCATGTATCCATGTATGTATGTATGTATGTATGTATCCATGTATGTATGTATGTATCCATGTATGTATGTATGTATCCATGTATGTATCCGTGTATGTATGTATGTATGTATGTATGTATGTATCCGTGTATGTATTTATGTATGTATTTATGTATGTATGTATGTATGTATCCATGTATGTACGTGTGTGTGTATATGGAATAGGTTCACCATGCGTTGATTTCCTATTCCATAGTTTGTTTGTTATACAGAATATCGATAAAGGGCCATCTTAGGCAAGGATACCTAGAGGCTCTTAATGAGAAATGTATGTCCCAAGGTGATGATGCCTCGACCTCTTCAATCTCCAATTGCTCCTCAGTAACACAAGCTTGATTTGTAGTGATTACAAACATTCATGGTTGGAGCAACGTAGATCATGGAATACACAAAAGATCAAGCCATTGTATGTAATGCAAAATGTACACTGGCCAATGAACCTAATGGCCAAGAGAAGAAGAAGAAGAAGGAAAAATAAGAAGAACTCGGCGTTTTCTCTATTTTCTAAAAATGATGTGAGTTTGGCGAGTGGGCGATAAACTTGGAATATGGCGTATACATGCAAAGGTACAGGAATTAATGCTTTATTCTTTTTTTGGAGTCAAAGAGAAAAAAAAAGAGTAAGTGAGTTAGTGAGTGAGAAAGAGCGAGATAGACAGAGAGAGGCAGAGAGGCAGAGAGAGAGAGAGAGAGAGAGAGAGAGAGGGAGGGAGGGAGGGAGATTAGAGGGGGTGTTGGTCCCTTCTTTTTTTGGATGCAATATAAATATAAGAATAAAGTGGCAAAAACGATATTTGGATACATGAAGTTATAAATGCTTTTGGTTCTTTATGACTTAAGGGGTGATGGAGGCTTTATCGATATGATTATAGCCAGAGTTATCCACGCGTGATGAGCCGCCTTTTTTTTTTGTGTGTGTATTATTTGGGTCCTCCTGATTATTGAGTCGTACAGGTTGGCTCCGAGAGTAGTTGGGACGTCTTTATTATTATTATTGATTTCAACGAGGTAGATGTTGGTATTATGAGCCATTAGATGTCACTCTCTGGCATGCATAGTACACTACATCAATTAATATCTTGTAAAGAGAATAGATTTATAAATACACGTATCTTTATAAATACACATACAAATGTATTTCAGGGGGACATTTTTTTTATTAGTCTATAAACATATTATATATATGTATGTAATTATAAATCTACTCTTGCGCCATTGCCTCTCTGTTGGAGTCCACCCCCTTTGTATTCCCCCTCTAATATCATCCCAATCGTCTTTACTAGATCCATGTGTTTACAATGTAACCGTTCGCTTAACCAATGGGCTGTGCAGGGAACAAGAAGACAAGCCTGACTCCAAAAAGAAAAACTCGTTAAATCAACCGTGATACAAAAAGCAGGGATACCATGGCATGATAAAAAAAAATAAAGAAAAAAAAGAAAAAGTATTCAGCCCTCAAAATGACTGCATAAAGATGTCTATCTTGAAGAGCTTCTGGCAAGCAAGAGGTGGGATTGACACTCGTAGTTGGTGTCAGAAAGATGCCTGTTTTATTACTACTTTGTTGTGAAAGGGTGAATCCGACTGCATGGACTAGATCCAGCCATCCTTATATAAATATATCAATATATATATATATCCCTGTTATCTAATACTATTTTATTTGGATTTGCCAAAATAGTTGCCACAAATACAAAGATACAAGACAGAAATGATTCTATTTTCTCTCAAACCCGTGCTTGTAAAAAAAAATTAATTTTTTTTTAGTTTAAAAGCTCACACTGGTCGCAGTTGACATATATTTGCTCCTTTCTCTGACAGAGAACATTCACAACCATTGACTCTCTAGCCACCAATCATCTCCATGAGCCTTGAAATCGACCAATCCATGCAGTTTATTGTCCAGCCACAATCACTCAAAAGTGACATACGTGCCTTCTCGCCAGACTTTTGCCATAATCCTGCCGACTCTCCTACCTACAGTGTCACTAGCACTACTAGCTCATTTGGCTCTCTAAAAAAGACTCCCAGTCTTGACGGAAGCGTATCTTTTGGAATAGATAATCCTGAAGCCTACTACGCCTACAACGACTTCATTGCCCTCAAACCAAATTCTAGACATTCCCCACACTTTGAACTCGCTCCAAATCCCACCAGTCCAATCAAGCGAGTAGGACAGTCGGCCGTCAAGTGCGAACTCCCGTCACCACTTCCGGATTCATGTTATGACCCCTACCCTGATCAATATTCTGCAGGGCCAGCCAGTCTTCAGGTGTCCTTTCCGACGCCACCAGGATCAGACACCACGCCACCTCTTCATGGCCGATGGTATATGAAAACAGAACACCCCACCAATATATGCACCCCGTATGGCTACCAATATGGCTACAATTACCAGCCAAATCATAATAGATCCTGGTGCCACGAACAGCAGCAATCGTATGGCCAACCATGCTGCCCACAGTCTGGCTTCGATCCCTCGCTCGATCAATCTGTCCAATGCCGTAGCACATGTGCTCAGAATCATATTTCATTTACCACAGATATCAATAATCCTGCTACATTCTATTCAAACGCAAATTCCTGCCATTCAGTCAATGCTGCCTACTCTCCGTGTGGAAGTCCGTATCCAGCAATGCAGAATAGAGCACTTCACATAGTCCCTCCTTACACAAACGACGATTATATCATTCCA
Source organism: Phycomyces nitens (assembly GCA_022702545.1). Classification (NCBI taxonomy): domain Eukaryota; kingdom Fungi; phylum Mucoromycota; class Mucoromycetes; order Mucorales; family Phycomycetaceae; genus Phycomyces; species Phycomyces nitens. The sequence continues at coordinate 4,263,119 of JAHRBC010000001.1, forward strand.
AAATCAGAGTATTGCCAAGACCTCAGCTCTACCAGCTTTTCTTCTATACGCGGTGTCAGCTCAAAAGCCAACACGCCTCCAAGAAGATACAAATGTTCTCTTTGCATCAAACGCTTCACTCGGCCCAGTTCTCTGGCAACCCACATGCATAGTCACACAGGAGAGGTAATGGATTTGTATTATATACAAGAAGCTAACAGCATTTATTTAGAAACCTTACAAGTGTTCCGTAGATGGCTGTGGCCGAAGATTCTCCGTTGTAAGCAATTTACGACGCCATGCCAAGATTCACTTTGGAAATGTTCAGTGAGAAGCCCAGACCCGATGAGAATCCAAAAAGAATGAAAAAAAATAGGAATATCTTTGAAATCAAACTCCACACTGTCCCTTGCCCTTGCCCTTGCCCCCCTATTTTATTTTATTTATTTCTATTCTATTCTATTCAATTTTCTCATGCTATTCATCGTCGTTGATTTTATTTTATTTTATTTTATCTTTTTTGCTTTTTTTTCGGATATTGCTGGAATATGGTAATGCGCTTAAGCGGACTGCCTTGACCCGGTCAATTCAACACTTGTAAATTATTATTCCTCATCTCTTTTCATGTATGTAACTTCATCTTTATTGGCATCCGAATCACACACACACACACACACACACACACACACACACAAACACACACACACATATATATATATTATTCTATTATAATACGCATGTGTTGTGAACCGAAAGAATTTTTTTTAGAAAGCAATGCAAAAATATCAAGCGATTGAAACCCCTGAAGTTCCATTTTTATTTTATAAAATATCTACATTCTTTTTTTTTCTTAAAAAAAAAAAAGGGGGAAAGTTCTTCTAAAAAGAGGTCTCTAGAGATTATTGACCATGTCCATTAAAATATTGCCGTTTATTTTATGCCTCGCAAGATAATTAGAACCCCAATAGAGGTTATTGATCGATAGAGAAATAAACAAGCAATTGATGATACGAATACTATTAGTACTATCAAGCCAACACGTCAAATAGGTTCAATAATAATAATAATAATAATAATAATAATAATAATAATAATAATAGATAATGGTGCATAAAATGTCTTTCACAGAATTCTCATCGTCACCTTGTTGGATAGCACCGATTAAATATGCTGCACAGTAAGATTGGTGCTTTTGTAAAGAGTCCCTGTGTGTAACAGGGCACAAGTATAAATAATTTCTTATATAAAATATACGCGTCAACCGAAGCACTTTGTTGCGCTTATCGCAGCACTATTTAACTCCCGAAACATAAATTACAAAAATGCCTTGGTCAATTAAAATATTTATCAATAATCGCAGATGATTACTATCTTTAAGAAAACAAGGAGAGCATAACCACGGGGTAATTTTATTTCATCTAATGGCCAAGGCTGCCTTTATTATTTTTATATTATTTTTGGTTGCTATTATTGTAGAGTAATAAATAGACAAGTAGCCAAAGAGGAATGGCGACCCATTTACTGGATTTATTATTATTATTATTATTATTATTATTATTATTGATAGGTGGACTAACAAAGACACATATCGAGAACTGTCGTCAAACACAAGGTCAAGATTAAGAAAGTCCAGTGAGATTTTGGTTTACTTGACAAGATCTCTCATTTGTTGGTTCTGAAAACAAATAGTAATCTAACCAAGCTTTTACCCATTTCAAATCAATTCTACTAATCAGAGCTCATCCTTTTTCTTCGACGCCCTTAATATAAAGCCAGCCAGGAGAACTCCTAAAAGCATAACTATAACCAGAAAGAGCTTTCTGACTCCAATAAAACGTTTTATTTTATTTCGGAGGGTCTCCGAGAGTTTCTTTTTTGAAAAATGCGTATTGAAAATTGAATGGACTAAATACAGATCATTTTTAATAACTTGCAATATTATTATTTTTTCAAGAAAGAGCAAAATGTATTAGGTAACCTATACAGGAGTAAATGAATGTGTATATAAATATATACATATAATATGTGTGTATACACACATACACATGTATAAAATATTCATGTGAGTATGTGGTACTTGTGGCACCAAGCCAGTACCAAATCACATTCACACAAAGTCCTCTAATAGACCAAATATAACATTCAGTCCAAAAAAACAGTTGCTAGAATTCAAAAAAAAACACACAAAGCCTTTCGACCCAAAAGGAGCTTGCTTGATCCAAGATTGCGATCGAGGTTGGCCATGACTTTAACTGACGTTTGGCAATTAACATATAAGCTTCTTGATCTTCATATTTTTAAATATGTATATACAAAGATAAAGCACAACTGCTTGACATCTTTCATTATTACTTTTGCTTGACACCCAAAGATAATCACATTTGATACAATTTAGTATAGAATACAAAATGATCCATTATGGATGAGCACAAAGATCAATGTTGATGAGAAAGTACTTGCTATCGAGACAATAATGTCTTGGGCTTGGTTCTTTAGCCATAAACATCTAGAATAACCTTTTTGACTCTATACACAGCCATGTGCATATTAAAGGAGTAAGACATATTGATATAGAGGTATTTTATAAGAGTCATTAAACAACTTTTTAATGGAAGAAAAATTAGATTTTGCAGTTTTCTTTTTTATTTTATTTTTTCCTTGCAAAAAGGAGTGTGCATGCTCTTACGACACAGTACTTGGAATATGTATATAGCATAAATCGGCAAATTCTTGAAAATAACGATAATAAAAAATTAGATTAATATTGTATCTCGAGGGATGAAAATATCCAATTGAATGCTTTATACAATTCTAAATAGACTACAATTTCAAAATATTACTAATAACCGATCCAAGAAAATATCTTTGGGCAGGATAATAACCAAGTTTTTTTTTTTTTTTTTTTACTTTAAAGAAACTATCAATGTTGGAACAAAGTAGTGTTAATTTCATTAATAATCAGTCCTTTGAATTTATGACAAAGCATGGCTTTGAAGGCGAGCCTTTCATTAATTGCAGCTCATGAGATTATACAAAGCGGCATCAACTTGGTCAATTTGTTTTACTACTGAATCAATTAAGATTAGGCTAAAAGCTCTAATATATAACAAGACATGCTCATCAGCTCAGTACTTATAGTACAGGAGCAGCGACAAGATTTGATTAAACTTCTTTCTGTGCAAGAGAATCATATTTACCTTACAGATGTCACCAAACACATCACGTTTGGCTTTTTATATGTATATATATTATTAGTGAGCATTGCAAGACATGCTGATTCTTGGCTCAATAATATTGTATTTTTGTGCTAAAAGTGTTTGTAGCTCATGGCCATGGCTTTTGATCTAATCTATTCTTATATTTAGATTTGATCAAATATCTATTTTACAACCACCGGAAAAAGATAGTCACCATGAAAGATATCCAAGTAATAATTTACAAATGATGGTGGGCAATATCTCTTCAAGTCCTAGAAAATGTAGTAACCAATATGACAAATCAGATCCAAAAAGTAATTGGCATAAAAATAAAAGTACATGTAAGTATTATAACGTATTCTCACATTTTTTACTAATCATCAACTAGATTATTATTATTATTTTTTGAAAAAGAAAACAAGACCAAGTTCTGCCTAGTGACCTATTACACTTTTGCATTTGGGTTAAAAGGTATTATTTAAAACAGAATAATTTTTTCTATTTAGAAAAGAACAGGTCATTTATTAGCCATTGTTTTCCAAAATCTCGTATATTGCTATAGGCAAAAGCACCATCTGATTTATTCTTTGAATATCTTGGTTGCTTATAAAAGCCTGCAATTATAAACTTTATATATATTCTCACGAAAATCTATGTAAAGCGTTTTATTGAAAACAGCAAGTTGAATATCGATATACAAGCCAATACTTGGTTATAAAATACTACCTGATCATTTCTTTAAGCATATTCGGTGTACTATAGATAAAGTAATAGATAAAAATCTTGTCATGATTTCATTTTATGTAGAGATTCTAGACTACTGTTGATTACTACAGTGGTAAACATTTGACCTACACTTGGTCCCGCTTTATATGATTACTTGAGCTATAAATATCAAAAGACCTGTCTTTTCTACCAAGGCATGATGTGCTATACACTCAAAAGACTATCAAGCATTGTATTATGCTAGTTTTGAGCACCAAATGAAATCATGAATATAAATCAAGAAAATTGGCTATAAAATAATATTTTCAAAGATATATTCATACTGGTATAAAGCATCAACTAAATACTCTCTCTCAGTATACAGTACCGATATAATTATTTTTCCATTAAAATGTTGCTTAATGTCTCTTGTTGGATATATCTGTATCAATATACCTGTTACTCATTTAATTTGCACATGGCTATGGACTAAGTAAACAAACTCAAGAGCTTAATGTTTTGGTATCAAATAGATTCTCATCAGCAATGATCTTTGAAAAACAATAATGAAAGATGCCAACCAGTCGTGCTTTTTTAAATATAAAATAGAAAGATCAAGAAGCTTATATGTTAATTGCCAAACGTCAGTTAAAGTCATAGCCAACCTCGATTGCAATCTTGGATCAAGCAAGCTCCTTTTGGGCCGAAAGGCTTTTTAATATTATATGTTCTTGAAAGGCTATTTAAACAGTTGGAGATATTTGGTCTTTACAGATAACACTCTTTATATATATATGGGTAAACGCAATATACATTCAAGAAGAATAAAGAAGAATGCGCAAATATGGCTTGTTACTTTTACTGTAAATATCTAGAGAATATGGATAATTATGGACAAGTTGGTTCTTTCATTTCACATAAAGCCAATCTTTTGCTACACATTTCTGCATATTTCAATCAAGACAGCTCTACTATCAGGATAAAGCCTATATTGTGGTAATAAAAATCATGGTATTGTATAATCAACTTTTTCTACCAGCACTGAATTCTCAATGCTGTCAATGTTTTCTTTCCTAATATCCGATTAGTCATTTGTATTTGAGAAATATGGTATTCTTAAATACAACCAACCAGCCAAGTAAATCTTTAAAATATCAACAACTATAGTTTATTAATATTGAATACATATTTATATACAATATCATGCACATTAAGCATGAATTGTACTTGAAGTTCCAGGAAATAGGCAATCTTCTTCTCTACATGCCATGTAAGCCTAGTCTTTTCTTCTTCTTCTTCTCTGGAAATTTTCAGATGAAAGGGTTGTTTTTTTTTGGTTGAAATATATCTTGATTATTAGTATTCTGACTAGTGCTGATATTCTAGGCAGTGACAAACTCAAACTAAAAACGTTACTTGGCAAGTAAGCCAGTTTTTGCATTAAAGTATATATCGATATTCTAACTTGTGGACCAAATATAAGAAATCAGACAACTAGTACAGAAAGTGGCTCTCGATGGATTTGTAATTATATATTTATTTAGTGTCTTGGTTGACTAAATGGCTTGTGAAAAAGAGTAATTGTGAGAAAATATGATGCACCCAAAGCATAATAATCTACTAGGTTGGTTATGGATGACGGCTTATTTCATTAAAGATTAATGTTATATTAAAGTGTGCTGGTCCAAGTCAATATGTAAATGTAATTATATCCAGGGGTGATGGAATAACAATTATATATATATTGTTAATTGTTTAAAGTATTTCTGTAAATTAATAATATACATGTATCATGGAATAAAACAAATTCAACCTTTACCATTCTATCAATAAAGACAACGATATCTATAGTGTTTTCATACATCAATGATGCATTTTTAGATTCGTTATAAACTGAAATATACAGAGTACCAATCCTTGGCAAGGAAATTACCTTTTTTTTTTTATTTATTTGTTTGAAAACACTGTACAGTAAATATATTTTGTTGATACCCAATCAATAAAACACTTTCTGTTTTTAGAGTTGGTTTATACATGTATTACTATGGACACTATTGATATTCTTGGCTTTCTTTCTTTTATATCCTAAATATCTCTATATTGCCAATTGTTACCAAAGCTGTGATTATCATCCAACCGGAAAATATAATCAGTATTACTCACAAGGATGGTTTATCATTAGTATATATTACCTCTATTTTTTCTTATTAAAAAAAAGAATATACTAGGGCTGTGATGATCCAAGTTTCATTGTTATTTGACAAATCATAATATAAAGGTTTGAAAACCATGGAGTTTTACAAGGTATCTTTGCATGGAATAACAAACATCGATGAATATAGATATCTGTAATCTATATATTGTGGATCTGGTTAGTTCATCCCGCGAGACAGTCATTGTATCAACCACCACTCTCTAAAATGAAATATTTAAGCATTTATTGAGAAAGAATAAAGCAAATTAACCCAATAATGGATATATTCATCGTATATTTAGTGTCCATTACAACCATCTACACAACATGGCCTCTTGTAATTAATGAAAAAAAAAGGTTATGATTATATTGATTATATTGATTATATTGTTTGTTAGCAAAAAGAAACATGATAAACGCACAAAATAATCAAATTCATTTATAGGCCCAATCAAATAGAATCGAGAATTTTTATTACAAAACCATGTTTATAGACCTTTGATGGTACTCCAGAGAATATCCTTCGATTTGCGATGCATCTCTATATTTATTATCCATAAAATAAATACCCTTGTTCTTGGTTTGGTGATCAAGACAAACATTGTCAATACAGCTCTTTATTAACAAGAGGGAATTTTATTGTATGTAGACCATCAAACTTTGAAAGGGATTTCGATTTCTGAAAATCAAAATATAGATTGATCCAACACATGTATTGAGGTCTGCCTAAGTGTATGGGGTGCTATTATCACTTTCTACCAATAGACTATAAAGCACAGATAGCCCATACAATGGCCATTTGGATAATTATCAAATGGCTTGGATTTGTGTAGAAGCCAATGTCTTTTAGAATCTATTTTTATGCTCATGTAAATTGTATGTAAACCACTCTTATTATCTGGGAAAATACAGTACTGCGAGTATTGATCTCATAATAAAGATCCCTTCTTTTTCATGTAATCCAATAGAAAGTGTGGATAATAAGGGATATGTAAGGAAACAATTAGGGCTTGCTTGTTTTTAGATTCTATTTTATTTTGTAAACCGATGCCGAGCCAGCTTAGTTCTCTACAAAATCATTATCATACAGCTAAAAAAAAAAGAAGAACAAGGGTTGTTTTGACCCTATATTGGGCGCGCACTCTCTTACTCGCTTAATCTATCTGTCTGGGTGCCTATCTTGCTGCTTGGTGGTCGGTCCTTCCATTAAACCCACCCCTTCCTTCTCCTTCTCCTGCTCCTGCTCCTTCTCCTCTAAACCTTTTTCACTTCCTTTTTCTGTTATTCTTCCTCTGCCTCTACACCTCTGTCTTTACTTTATTCTATCTGTCTCTGTACCTCTTCCTTTTCCTCTTTATCCATCGCCTTTCTGTTTTCTGATCACCACAGGCTCCCAATCATACCCTTTGTTTTGCGTTTCTTGGCTTCCTAGTTTCATTTTATCATTCCTTTTTTTTTACCTTGATATTATTATTATTATTTTTTGGTTGGAATTAGGGTGGAAAGCAACAGGTTTGCTCTAAAAGTCACGCCATTTCGACTACATTTATGACATTGCAAAACCAATTCTAATCAAGATGTTCAAAAACATAATGTTTGTCGAAGAAAAGCAGCAATCAGCGAGATCTACTGCTGTTGAAACTCAAAGTCTAGCAGTCTCATCTCGTCCAAGCAGTCCAGCACCAATCATGTCGATTGAGGAATCCCATAAAAAACTTGACAGTGTTTGCACAGGACAATCCTCTGACAATTTCTGTATTCCCTTGAAAACACCATTGAGTCCGACCCCCTCTGAAGCAGTCCGTGATAAATATTACCAGTCCCATGAGTATTGTGTACCTGGATCTCCAGACACCCAGAATACTGGCTCACCACAGCGACTTGCGTCTCAAGAAGACTTGTGTGAAGCTGCGGATGAAGAAGAAAGTATTCCCCGTCCTGGAGGTGCAATTGCCTTTGCACCCCTGAAACCACCTTGCCAGTTTAGCATTCAAAGTTTGAGTGACACCAATTCGATCATCTCCCTCAGGACATGCAACGAGACCGATGATACGCGATCGAACTCTAGTATGCGTACCATTGATAGTTTCAGTCTAGACAGACCCAAAGAAGACAAAAGGACCAGCGGAGGATCATCACCATGCGATTCAGAATCTGGATCAAAACCCAATATAATTGTCGAAGAAGAATGGCGAGAGGGAGATCAGTCTGAGAATCGCAAGAGTTCTAGTCCGGTAATCTGCAGCACATCCAGCCTTTTATCACGACTGTCAAAGACAACCGCACCAATGCGGGCCAAACTGTCTGCAATATCACGCAGCACCAGTAAGTGATCCAGGTAACCATGAGAGCCAAGGAACCTCAAATTATTTAATTGTCACCATCTTTTCTTCTTCTATTATGTTGCGATCCAAACCCCCCCTCTCTCCCCCCTCCCCTCTTTTTTTTTAATCCAGATCATCTTCATCTTGACCGCTCCCATTCGACCTCATTGTCTATTCCACTCAGAAGATCTGCAGAAAGCATACGAGACATAGCAGGCTTACCATTGAGATCCGGAAATCGAGCCAAAGGAGAACGATCGCAATCATTTTCATGGGACAAATCACTGTTACACGACACTTTTGAGCAAGAAGAGCGTCCAGTGATTAATGCCGCTCTTTTGTCCAATGTAGCACACGCCTTTAAAGAACACATCACTCTGTCCACACGAGTCAAGGATACCTTTACCCACCAAGACACATTTGACGGCAAGGAAGCCGTGGTAAGCTATTCAAGGCAGCCATGAATCCCCAACATGAAATTAAACAGGTCTTCATTAGGATAAACTCTCCTTCTTGATCAAATGTACCGATCGCAACCTGGTTCTAAGTCTAGGCCAATCACTCCTGGCCCAGCGGTTCTTCCATGATGTTATATATGAAAAGTCTTTGGATGATTCAGTTGACTCTATATACCAGTTCACAAACCATATACTCCCCTGTCCCCAACCTACAGACGTCAACAATTCAACCGAGAATCCATCTAGCCTTCCGGTAGAAACCATTTCGCCAATTGATGAAGGGATTCCGACAGGTGTATTCACATTATTCACCAAATGCTACTCTCCTACATGTAAACACAAAAAACTATGCTACAGTCCACTTTGCCTACGGATGACTGATCAAGTAAGCCCAACCATTGAAAGCTATTCAACAAAAGTACCAATAATGTATCATTTCCAAAAAGTCATCCCTTGCTGCCCCATTGAAAGTCTTGTATTATCCAGAAAGCCCACCTTTTGGGGTAGACCAGGTAAATACAACTCCCCCTCCCCATTTTGATCTTGCGATGAGATTACAAGTATCGTTAATGGAAATCATTAGCGAGAAGGACGTCTTTGGGTGAGCAAAGTGGAAAAGGATGTTTTTGATAGTATCGGTGTAGAGGATCGAAAGAGACAAGAAAATATCTATGAATTGATTTATACCGAAGACGACTTTGTCAAGGATCTTGATTATCTCCAAAAGGTAAGAATCTGTTGATTTTTTTAAAAAAAAGGCCATTTTATTCTATTGTATTCAACCCATTGTTCTGTATCAGCATTGGATCACTCCATTGCTGGAGTCCAAGAACGGTACTGAAGAAAGCCGAAAGAATTTTGTGAATGATTTGTTTTCAAATATTACCGAGATCCATGCTGTCAACCTGCAACTCAAAAACGACTTGAAGGAAAGAGAGGAGGAAAATCCTATTGTACATCGGATAGGAGACGTCATGTTGAAGCATGTCATCAATTTCGAACCGTTTGTCAAGTATGGATCTCAACAAATGATCAGTAAATACAAGCTCGAAACCGAAAGATCCACCAATCCAGTCTTTTCAAAGTTTGTAGAGGCAAGTCGACTGTGATGCTTTTAATTTTGGATTGAAATCTAATCCTTTTGGATTTCCTAGACTACCGAACGGTTGCCAGAATCTCGTAAACTGGAGCTCAATGGGTATCTAACAAAACCTACCACACGTCTTGGCCGCTACAATCTACTTTTGCGAGAGATCCTTAAACATACTCCAAAAGAACATCCTGATCAAGTAGACATACCACAAGCAATGGCAGTAATCGCAGGTTTCTTGAGCAAGGTCAATGAAGAAGCAGGAAAGAAAGAAAACGAATTTAATCTCGAGATCCTCAATGAGAAACTATCATTGAAGAATCCATCAGATCGGGTAAGCCCAAAGACGGTTGTGTAGAGGAGGATATTCCATTAACCCATGTATATCAGGAGGAGCTAGATCTTCAGTCCAAACATCGAAAGATGATCATGAAGGGTCCCTTGAAGCGAAAAGGCACAGGTCCAGAATCGTCAGATATGCAGGTTTACTTGCTTGACAATTGCTTACTTATCACCAAACAAAAGTATGTCCAAAACATAGAACAATATAAAATCTATAAAAAGGTAATATTGATAATAATGTGCAATATCCTGGCTTTATATTCTTATCAACCTTTTATATGATAGCCTATTCCACTTGCCCTATTGGCAATATCTTTGCCAGACCAAGTCAAGAGAATCCCTTCCATTCTACCCTATGGACGCTCCAGTACCGGAAGCACCATACCTACAAACGTGGAAGTCCCTGCGCCGGCCAACAACAAGAGTGGATATCCTATTGTTTTTGTGCATTTGGGTCGACAAGGGTTTGGACCTATTACACTATACGCTAATACTTTGCTTGCTCGGCGCCAGTGGGTGCACAAGATCGAACACCAGAGGCTTGCTTTGACTGAAAAACAGAAAGTGTTTGATATTATCCCAATCAGCGAAAGATTTTTCAATTCCATCAACAGGGTCAATTGTGCAACAACATACGGTACAATATACACATACTTGCTACACATAGTATGCATTCAATTGCCAATATTCATTATCGTATTCTTTGTCTATTAGGTTCATCTACTCTTATAGGTAGTGACCAAGGTGTATATCTCATAAAAGAAAACAAAGAAGACGAGCCAGTGAGAGTATTGGAAATGGATAAAGTATCCCAAATAGAAATACTTGACGGGTATAATCTTGTTCTCGTCCTGACAGACAAGATCCTTTACACATATACTCTTGATACCTTACTATCATACGACACCAGTGTTAAACGAGGCAGGAAAATTAGTAACCATGTATCGTTTTTCAAGGTTGGAGAGGTTATAGAAACAACCCAACTTGGCAAAACAATCGAAAAGACATTGGTTTGCCTGGTTCGCTATAATGCCATGACCTCTACGATTCGTGCCCTAGAACCTCACGCTAGTCCAGACCCCAAGAAAAAGATAAAGCCTCATCTAGGAATATTTTGGCGAGGATCTACCGAGGGACTCAAGGGATACAAAGATCTTTATATTCCTGGAGAAGCTACGTCTCTACAGTACTTTAAGAACATTATCTGCGTAGGCAGTGCAAAAGGGTTCCAGATGGTCAACATTGGATCAGCCAAAGTACAGAGTGAGTTCATTTGGAAATAGTGGAAATATTGCTTGATCTTTTTTTTTGTCTAACAAACTTTCCAAGGTGTATTGGATCCAAGAGATGAGAACCATGAATTTGTACTCCAAAGAGAGAGCCTTCGACCGATTTCAATGTTCAGACATCCAAATAGTACAATATTATTGTGCTATAATGGTAAGAGTTGAACAGTTTCATTGGACAATTTAATCATCTTTTCCCTAGAAATCGCCTTTTACATTGACAAGAAGGGAAAGCGGGTGAGAAGTGACTGGATGATCTATTGGGAAGGAGCACCAACTGCTTTTGCGTTTCGATTTCCATACGTAATTGGATTCGACCCCACGTTTATTGAAGTGCGACATATGGATAGCGTAAGATGGTTATTCTGAGTGTTCATATAAAATACTAATATTCACCATATTAATAGGGCCAGCTTGTTCAAGTAATCCCGGGTACAAATATTCGATGTCTTAATCCGGATCCTATTGATATCATTCACTGTGTAACCGAGGATCGCCTACTGGGATGCGAGCTTGTCTTTGAACTCAAGTTTGCGGAAGGATAAAGGTCAAGACAAGTGTTCAAATATCTCATGTATACAAATCCAATACTCCAAAAATGATACCTTTATTGCCGACTGTATATCATACACTTATCTCCATTCATTTCAATTCATTATCACTGCCATCATTACGCCATCCAAAGCCTCATGTTTTTCATTTGCATTTTCTTCTTCTATTTAACTTGCCCATCTACCCGATTACCTTTTTTTTTCTTTTGTTAAAAAAAAATGACAATTCTTTAGATTCGAACCATCTAGTTCGACATAATCCGGCGGTCTTTATGTAATTTATACCTTTTCAACCGCCAAACGTAATACACACATATACAAACACGCACAAAGACCGCAATATTTATACCAAACGTATATTTGATAAATTGTACTTTTGTCCAGAACATCCAATTCTCTACTTGTATGCACTACTGCAGACGGTCTATTGATAATATCCCGGGTATATGCTGCTAAACTGTTTGGGGGGTTGCAAATAAAAATAAATCTCAATCATGGCTTTTACTTTTCAGCCATAATATTTATGCTTCTCTAGTAAGCATAAAATGAATAAGCCAGTTTTAGAGCTTATATTTAAGAATCATGAAATATTAAATTGTGAAATCCTAATCTAGGCGATATTTAGGATTCAAGAATAACCAAAGATTTAATTTTTCAGGTGCAATGATAAATTCTGTGCCTCGTAATGTTGACTTCCTTTTTGTATTCCAAACGTACATTTTTTACATGTATCATCAAATGCAGATAATAGCCAGCTCAAGAACTACTTTTGATACAAATCTACTAGAACGAATCAATTGTCCTATGTGTTGCCCCAAAGCAACCTGATATGCTCAATGACCTTTATCTCCATCACATCCCCAAAAAAAAAAGAAATGTGTGATAAAGAGTAAAAAGAAATGGGGAAACTCAAGGGAGAAGCCTCTTATTTATAGATGAATGCTATGTGGCTTATGATATCTGCTAACATTCATGCACATGGTGATTTCTACTATTTTCATGTACGGAATCTACTATCCTAAAGATCCAAATAAATGATCGTATTAATTCATGCATCTGTGTGGAAGCCAATACCAAAATTACGACCGGTATTTAAATACACGGGCATTCTCATGCACTTCTTTATGCCAGATACTTAAATAACCACATCACATCACTATAGAATTTTGGTATCTTTAATACAAAATAACAATTAGAAAAGTATGCAAACGAACAGTAAATAAAATTAAAGAGGGGCAGCAAGGTAGTTTAGCTTACCGGGCAATATTCAGTAATAAACCGTGACATTGACCACAAGAATATACAATGCAAACCTATTTTTCAAACCTTTATTTCATACAAAAAGTAAAACTGCAATAACCCAAAGTGACTAAATCCCATAATATATATAAAAAGAGAGAGAGAGTCTCGGGTTAAGCATAAAACCCAAATCCTGCCTTCACTTTATTATTTGCCCTGATCATTCTCAATACTGACATTAATAGAAAAGCAACTATTTTACTAGAATTACAACCGAGAAACCGACCGACTACAGGAGTAAACAGCTAACCTCATTTAGTTTTATATGCAAGATACCTTTACATTGTTAATAATAAAAAACGAATGCAAGGAGTGCTTTATGAGTTCAAGGGATTAATACCTATTTGTATACAAAATCCAGCTTAGTCTCTATATGAAAGCTTCTATAATCATTTTCCCTATTTTTTTTTGTATCCTACGCATCCTTTTGCAGATTGGGTATTCTTTAATACTTTATTTAAATGTCAACTGGTTACAATATATTATAATTCTATTAGAATATAGCTTGTCAGATAATCCAAAACGCCATCCTTATCCAGGTTGTACTAATTACAAGTGAACCATCCCCAAAAGCTGCGAGGGGTTTAAAAACAAGTATTTAGAAAGCCAGGTATTCTTTATACACTTTAGTAGCAAGTCGATGATATTTAAAGTAATGCTATTAGCAAAACTCTCAAAAGTAAGAGTCTCTACAGATATTTCTATCAAAGTAGACAAAATATCAATAGTTTTATCCACCTTGATCTTAGATTAAAATATATTAAAAGGCTGACCTACTGGAAGGGTACTAAAGTGTTTACATTTTCAAATAAATTATTCATACGTAGACATACTAACAATCAGCCCTAGCACACTGGTTAATAGTAGCAAGCAAAATAACAAGCCGTATGCAATAGTTGGTAGAGATAACAGATATTACATTATACTATTATAGCATTATTAGCACTTGATTAAATATCTATATAAACGCACAATACGAATATTAATAGTCTTGATCTTATCAACAAATTTCTCTCTCTCTCAATAAAAAAAAGTCTCATCGTACTCTTGTCCGTAATTTGTTTCCCTCTGATTCAATGCATTGTCAAAAGAATAAAGGAAAGGCTAAAACAAGGTTGAACAAAAGTAGATCCAATAGACCATTCTTTCACAAATTTCTTTGCTAGTAGAATTCAGCTGGTGTCTAGTTACTGATAGAGAACTGAATTTGATATCCAAAGATATCCAGCTAAATAAAAAACTATTTTTTTAATATACAGGTTTACAAAAGTATCGAGTTTGCTCATTCCCTAAAATACATGTTGATATACATGTATTTTTCATTTTTATTTTAAACACCACATAAAACTTTGATTTCAGAAAGATGTAACGACGAACCAGAGATATTCTTGGCTGGCCATCAAGAAACCCTGACTCGAGTCCAATTGAGAACATTTGAAACATATTGGACGGTAATATGTGTTAGAACCAGCCTAGCAGACAGCATTAAATGAGTTGAAAAAGACTCGGACAAAATAGTGGATAAGTACAAGAGAGTATACAAGATTAGTGTATCATCATGTACAATACAATATATTTAGAAAAGTATAAAGATGGCCATATCTTAGATCCTCTGTACTTTATGCTGATATCTTCTTGAATCAAACGCTTATATATATTAAGAATAAGATCAAAAGACACTACTTTCATTTAAACTGAACGATAAATCTTACAATCGCTCAATACTTTTACAGTAACTCTATGCTTTATACTACTATTCCATCTAGTGAGATTCATTAATACTTGCTTTCTCGATTTTTTTGTGGCGATCGCTTTGATATTAATTAAACGATTTCCCAACTTTATCCTTGAAATCATTTGTAGATTCTCAGAGACCAGATTTATGTTCAAAATATTGTTTTATACCCAAGTAATATTGGGTAAATATTGGCATTGAGTCGTCAGTACTTGATTCACCAACTAAAAATTCCTATTGTCTAGATATCAAAGGCTTTACAATTAGCAAAACGAAAAGCCAACCTCGTGTTTTACGTTTTATTAATAAATATTTTATACCGAGACATGTTTAGTATATAACAAGTATCAGACGTTTTCACTCGAATAAATCATTGTATTTTTATCTTGGATTTTGAATATATTCATATTACTAAATATTGTTACCCGCTACCCAGAACTTTTAATAATGTTCTGTAGTGCCTAAAAGCCTTATGATCATTAACAAATACCACACTCAAGCTCTGGGAAATGTTGTCAAACACGACTGTTTGTGCTTGATTTTCTTACTTGAGAAATGGATATATTGTTGGAAATAGCCAAACACAAATGAGTAATAAAAGCCATGTAAAATATTCAAAGGTATGTGGACAAGGGAGAAGCATATGCCTGTTCCTTGTACCAATACAAAAAGTCTCATCAATAAATTTCAGAGGTTTAGTATAAACGAGTGCTTTCTTTAAGGAAAAAATTGTAATGCCAATAATTGAAAGGAAAGGATGCCCAAGGCAAATACACCATTTAAATGCAAAGGAGTGGCTATAGATATATATATAAATGTTAGTTATAAATAAACTGGAGAGAATTACCAGAGTGCAGAGATAAATATAATAAGGAAAGTGATTTTGGGTTATAATAGTAAGTGATAGGGTGTTTACCGTTGGAAACACGTTTAGCAAGCTGTGAGTATAATTGAGTGAGAGTGAGTGAGTGAGTAGAATATAAGTGTATCTATTTAAAAAGTCGGCGCAAACTTTGCTTGGAGCTGGAAAATGTATTGGTAATCAGGCTTGAAAGGATGTGCCATACAGCCATGAATAACAGGTGTCAGTGCATCACTACTGAATTTTAGGCATCGCATATGTTCACCAGCAAGAATTTGTACAAGCTCTCCCTAAAAATAGAAAAGATTAATATTATCCTTTATCAGCTATAAGCCGAGATTTGCTTGTAATCTGTATATAAAACTTACAGTAACCACATCACGAACTTCAACAAAACGTGAATCAAATCCAACCACATACGGATAGCAAAACGCAACAGCCTGTGGATCACCTTCCCATGTCAAACAAGAATAGTTGTCCTTGACAAAGGAGCCATGGTTATCGACACGGAATGCAAATTCATTATAGCACAGCAAATAATGCTCTTTGCAACGGAACATGGCAAGTGGTCTCACATCCTCACCGCGTGTTTGTACAAATTCGAATGCTGGATTATTGAGATCAGGAAGATTTCGATTGAGATTGAGCTGCTCAAGGTCAATGATCTCAAAACCACGCGAACACACCACCACGACTCTTGCTTTCAAGAAATGAACAGCAAATGAGTCTGTACCAATGTAGAATTCCTAATAATGATATAAATATTCAAATATAAATATTCATCTTACTTTGTCATATATAATATATTGCAAGCAATTTTTACCTTGTAAATCTTGAACCAAGAAGGTGCCTTTGAAAAGAAGCCAGTTTTTGTAGTAAGATACTTTGCATTACTTGGGTTCCTGAGATCACCACATGTGGGCTCAAATGCTTTGAAATGACTGTCTATTCCTCGCTTCTTCATAGCAATAACTAGTGTTCTGTTATTGCATACGCCTGCGTTGAAGTAGCTGATATGTTGTGCAATTTTCTGATTCGGTTTTTCATTTGTTTTGTGTGGTGATTTTGGATCAAGCGACCCGAGCGCATATGCTATCAGTGTCTTGTCTAAAGCAGAGTAAGTAAACACATATATTTTGAAAATATCTTCAAGTCTCTGTATTACAAACCTGCAAGCACCATCAAAATATGCTCTTCCTCGAGAACTGCAATTTGACAGACATCTTGTAATGCCAAGACTTGTTGCATATCATTTGTATCTCCTTCCATACCCATCCAGATTCCACTGACCGTGCCTACTGCAATCATCTGAAAACCTGTTGCTCCTACTAAAACATAAACCAACAGCGTAAATATTTTATATTCTATTGTAAAAACACAGAAAATATATATACACTTACAGAATGGTACAGAGCATGTCACCTTGCCATGATTAGGACCACTGCCCATTCCAGTAGACCCAATAAAAGATGCATCTCTCAAAGAACGGATAGTAAAAACCTCTCGGTCAATATTGGCCTTCTCTATTGCGATCTTTGCCTCTACAATCTTGTGCTTCCATTTCATTCGTGATTCTGCGTTTTCAGCATACATAAGATGGTCTCCACCAAGTCGGCCTAAATGATGGATCAAGATTGGAAAGTGATTTCCAAACGTTGTGCCAATATTCAACCCAGGACTTGTGGCATTGGGGTATGTGCTAGCCATAGACTTTAAACCGATAGAAAATCCTTCTGTGGCCTCTTGGACGTGCAGTAATTCCATAGGAATCGGTCGCTTTGATATTTGATATTCGTCTTCTCCATCGTTTCCCTTTCTCTCTCTTGTCAATAATAACATATGATCAAACAAGAACACCCTGAGTTCTGTAGCCTCTACAACCATGTGGGATCGTCGAGTCAAGACTCCTTCATACAAAAGCTTTCTTCCCTTTTCAGTCAACCGTAAATCGTGGGGTTCTCCTGTCTTGTAGCGAATATGATCATTTATCTGATAGATCCTCAAGGTCATTTTTGTGTTGACTGTCTCAGAGTCCATCTTGTTGGCAATGGATTTGAGGATATTTGAACATTCTAGGAGATCTTTTTTGTCTGGATGATCATCGGGAGTCTTTTTTAAAATGGCACCAACAAGTAAAGGGTATCTTTGAAGACGAGTGACAGGAAGGATGATAAAATGACGGAAAGGAAGTTTACGGCATTCCGCCTTGCGTTCAGTATTCTGAACGAAGTTTTGGAATAAAATATTGTCTTGAGTTTCCTTCTTGATCGCATACTCGGACAATACAACGTGAGGACCGTATTTTGAATAGAGATCCATAAATCCAGGAAGGTGACGAAGGAAAATATCACCAACACGATCAACAATACCAGTACTACTCTGTGCCTGACAAGAGCTTTGGTAGTCGTGAAGGTCTCTGAAAAGCTTGGTATGTAAGTCGAGCAATTCGAGATAGTTGCTGAACACATTGTCACAAAACTCTTCCCGATAATCCTCTGCAATGCAAGGAGCAATGCGGAGGGGCTGAGCATACAGCTAGTAATCCAACAGTTTAAATAAGCTGGCCTTTGGGTATTATCATCTCTCATAATACTTGCCTCGTCTAGCAATCGAAGGTCACGCACATAGTCTTCTTCGGTGTAGATTATTTCATGGATAGCTTCTTGTCGCCCAATCTCGGAGCTAGGCATGCTTTGAAGAATCGCCTTGTCTACAGTGGCAGACCAAGCACGCGAAAGGGTCTATTTTGAAAGATATTTCCGTAAGTCCCCTGATAAAAACCAACCCTAATTTCTTTCGCCCAACTCCTTGAACTTTACCGCATCATAAGATGAAGCCTTTGAAGAGGCGGCAGAGTCTCGTCGCTTCAATTCACTAGATCTTTCCTATAATTATTTTGAAATAAATCAGAAAACTTGCCTTGTTGAACTATCTGGATACTTACAGGCTTATCAGAAGAATCAAAAGAGTCTGTATCTCTGTTTGGACACGAGTATGAATAGCAGCCGCCTTGACCAGGAATACATGTGTTTGTATAACAAGGTGTCAGAGGGGTATATATTCCCTGAGGAAATCCTTCTTTTATAGTTTCTTCTACTAGACCATAGACTTCTGAAGATGAGTTGTAAAGCGTATTTCGGCGCTTCGACTTTTCGGCGTATGGAAGTGGAATAATCAGGGGAGGTCTGATGTGCATGAGTCTTCTTGCGACCTTTGAATACAGCTCTTCTGGTAGCCCTGTAGGAAGAAGAGTGCGAATAATAAACTACCATAGCGACTCAATTAATATCAATTATACAAGGAGTATCGAGGATCATCTGTGCATGTGCTTTTCTTACCACTGCCTCTGATCCTGTAAAGCTATGTGGATCTTCGAAAGATGAAAATATCCTTCTAGTCTCTGTAAGGGATATGACTTTTTCGACAAAATTCTCTCCCAATTCTGAAAAGAAGGCATAATGTGGAAATGTCATTTGTATCAAGGTTTCATTGCCGGATAACAATGGTTCATATGTTCCCATACGAACACTCATGGCCAGTGGTGATGTAGGGGTAGTGAAGCCTTTATGATTTGAACGTAGACTTGGCAAGAATCCACCCGAACGTACAGAGGACTCTGACGCTTGGCGATTCAGGGAACTTGAACGAGCAGTAAAGATTCCTGCTTGAGGTGTTCCGATTTTTCGAGTGAATTTTCTAACTTGAGAGATGGTCTGGGAAGATGTACCGGATTGATCGGCTTCTCTGGATGCTAATGTAAAGGAGCGTGATTGAGTGATGCCAAGTAAAGAAGGGGAAATGGGTGGTGAAAGCGAATTGTCAGATCTGAAGCTGTTGGAATTTTCGCTCTTTGGGAGAGGTGTCCATCGATATTCTTCGCTTTCATAACCATCGTCGTCTGTTTCGGAGCTCTCTCTTACGAATTGAATACTCGGGCTATCCCATGGCTTTTCTTCACTAGTTGGCTTTAATGGCTGTGGTCTTGATCCTATAGATTCTTTCATCGAGTCTGTTGTACTGGATCTAGCATATATTGTGTCATCGTGATCAGAACACCAGGAATCTGATTGTTCGGATTCTTTGGCATATTTTGAAATGGAATCCTAGAGAGAGAGAGAAAGAGAGAGAGAGAGATTGATTGAGTTAATCATTACAGCTAATAAATACGGTTCTGAGGGAGTAATGAATAAATGAAGCTTACTATTTCTGATGGTTCATTGACATTTAAGGTCATCTTGTTGTCGTAATAATCAATGGTATCTGGTAGTTCTCCTGCTAATTCGTTGATGAATGAATCGAGATCTTGATAGAGTGCTTCTAGAGCAGGCGATCCAGGTGGTTCGCTAACGGGTTTTGGGTGTTGTGGAATCATGAGCTGTACATATGAATATTTAGGGGGAAATGAATGGATAGAAATAAAGTTCAGGGCGACTCTGTCCATTCATCTTTAGTGATTTACAGTTGTGTAACATGTGATGTCACAAACTCAACTTGTTTTTTGCCCTACACATTATTTTTGGCTCACAGACACTTGATATTGTAGACAGAAAATAGAGAGAGCAAAAGTTTGAGTCACAGAATCTATTTTGGCGTGCAAGTGTCCTATTTTCATTTATTTCCTCGTGATTTGAGTAGACACAAGAGATAATAACCCAAGACATTGAATTGATTCAACTCTGGTATATAAAGTGGGTTTAATGGTGCTCATTTCTAAACGAGCATGATAACAAAAGGCACAGGTAAAAAGATAACCCCTTCAAATACACAAGATATTCAATAGGCCAGATTTCAGCAGAAACGCGCTTATTGAATTAATTATTCCTTCCGATTCTTGCACAACAATGCTCTGGTTATCCCTCAAAGGTCTGTACTTAATACATGTGCGGTTTAAGACAAAGGCAAACACTAAAATCACCAGAAAAAAAATAAAAATAAAGTCGAGTGATATTTATATAGAGAGTTTTGGATAAAAGTGGAGAGTTTATAATATAATTTAATAGACTAGACCCATTTCTCAACACCACTCTTTTACATGATCAATTACCAGCTAATTATTGCAATTCTCTTACATTTATAGTTTTGTCAATATATCCAATTATCATCTTACCGAGGTTATATATTAACCCCTTTAATACAGTCATCTAGGAACGATATAAGCATCACGGAACACAGTAGTATTAAAAGTCATCCTTTTGTTGTGTGCAGGAAATGGCGTTTGGAAGAGTTTGGTACATTTTGGAAACCACACAATACTTGACATTCATGTCAGCGATCAGTTTGGCTTATTGTCCATGATATTAAGGATAGTAGTGGAGATGTCTATTAATAAGGCTATTTTGAATTTGTCAAATAAGCTCATCTTTGGTCCAATTGTTTTCAAAATGTAATAAATATCTTTCTAAATATAAAATTAGTATCAGTGCAATCTACTGCTGCTCCCTTTTTTTTATTACCTCCAATTTAGATAAACCCTGAGAACATTAAATCCATGTTTGGGAATTATTATGAGATCCCTAACTCATAAAAGTTAAATCTAATAAAGCCATTGAAAAGCTATCAAGGCCTATACAAGCAAAGGCTGGTCATCTTTTTACACAAGCCATAACCTCTATTTTATCAAGAGAAGCAATCCATAGTGTTGGAGGGTGAAAATTCCTCTAAATAATTAATCCCGATTTGAGAGTTAAACAGTCCTTGCTACTATAGACCTTGAACAATAAAGATGTAATTTACATTAAAGCACTATTATCATTATTTTCACAGTAACCATAGAGTATAAAGATATCTCTTTTCTATTTCAAAAAGACAGCTTCCTATATCATTATAGTAAAAAATAAAAGAGTATTAGGAAAATACCGATTTGGAAACAATCAAGTGGTAAATATGGACTTTAGATATCAGACAACGAAAATCAAGGGGTTTAAACGTATTCTACAACGTAAAAGAGAGATATGAGATATCAGTTGAACTAGTTTATTGTAATTTAATATTAAATCATGTCATACATGGTTGATATACGAACACTGAGAAATTATAAGCTCTGTATCAAAGTGTAAATGAAATATAGGGCTTTACATTTATGCTTTTTTAAAACCATTATATTATGAATGAAAACAAAAATACAATACTTTACTCATCAAATCATCCTTCAATTACTTTAGTACCGTAGTCTTGGTTTACCTTGAACGCATATTACGGTCCAATCTATTTCAGACGTTTCTGGATAGGACTCAAGTCAGAACTTTTTGATAGCTACTCAAAGTCATTTAAATATCGACTTCACATCCTTTTGACATTGCAACTTTATGTAGTGTGGAAAAGAGAGCTGAAAATGCAAGTATATCAAAGGAAATAAGAATCCTAGAAAGTGTTATCACAAAAAAACGGCGGTTTTTTGAAACCGGAGATTTATTTTGGGTCTATAATAGCAAAAATCCGATAATTTTTTGGAATTGAAACAAAAAACCAGTTAAATCCCAAAATATAAACTCAGAGGAGAGAAAAACAAAATTTAAACTACAGATCTTACACTTTTGGAAAATACAGATTGCATTTGAGAATTATTAAAGGTCAGTTGTATGAAAAATCTAATAAAGCGGAGATAAGTTATAGTCCAAAAATGTAAATTGTATAGAAAATCCGGTTTTCGCAAAACCGCCCTCAAACCGGTCTTTTTTTGTAGTGTATATATGTATATATACTACACAAGATATACTTTATGATTATAAATTGCTAGATGGATTGTTTGTATGCGCTAAGAATAAGCTCAACGTAGATACATGCCTTTCATTTACATCTTATACCCGAGCTTACGAATGCTCAATATTTTTCTAATAACTCTGTATGTTGAGATATCCTTTGCAAAAATCCAACAAGACTATGTTTTAAAGAATATTTTATTTGTTTCAATAGTAACATTATGCTTTTTTACAAGGTTTATTATTCACATGTATGGGCGCTTTTTCTTTTGTACATATAATATACCACAGTTTCTGATTGATCTCTGATATACACCGCTTTCGTCAACATTGATACAAAGAGGACAATATTCAGGGCTATTAATCTTAATACTGGATATATACTTGCGTGGAGGGAGAACTGCAGGTGCAATCATCCGGATTTCTTTTGGAACCATGTCATTTTCATCGACTAAATCACCACCGGTTACTGTCAGGATTATAGGTACATGGCATGGCTTCTGCTCATCAACATCAAAGGGAGTGAGCCATCTGAAATCAAGAGCAAAGGTCCAAAAGTGTCGAAATGATTGGAGGTGCTGGGAGTTATCTGTAGACGACGTGGGATAGAATGGATAGAATGCACACAAAAGTCCTGCTATTGATTCATTATCTGTCTTGAGGGTATATTCACCGAGTCCAGCATACAAGAGTCCTATAGCCATATGAATGGCCATTTGGCTCCCATACTTTTCAATAGTTCCTGGTCGGTTTGCCAGCTTACTTAATCTTGTAAACAGCTCAAGATTTCCAGTACCAGCCATAACCATAGCAGATGCAGTAACAATGATATCAATACAAGTGCCTATAGCACATTTTGTAATACGCTCTTGAAATCCTATAGCTAATTGTGGAATAAAAAAGATTAGACTTGGCAAGAGACAATTGGATTGATCAATAAAAGCTTACCTATTTGTTCTGACAATTCAACAAATAAATCCAATTGTTTAAGCAAGCACTCAAACGCATTCCTATTCTTGGACCCAGCATATTTGAGCCCAATGGCTAGACATCCTCCAGCAATTATATGGAATTTTGCTTGTTTACGGACTTGTATCTCCCAGGAAGCTTTGCTGTTTTCATCTGTATCGTGTAGGATAAAGTCTGGCAGTTGCTGGTCAAGCCATTTATCAGTTGGACGTATATCATCCCATAAAATCAGATTCTTTGCCAAGACGCGAAGAAGTAAAATATCTGGGCGAACGGAATTTATGTGATATTCTAATTGATTGCCATATATTCTTTTGGCCACACGCCTATCTCCTGTCTTTAGGAACATGAGGGCAAGCGCCATAATTGCTCCCGGACCAGTGGCATCCAAGTTTGAATGCACTAATGATTTGTTGTCGGCTTGAGCGCCATTTCGGTTTGCCAATGGTTCGCCTTCCATCAACTGGTACAGTTTGTCTTCGAGGTCCATGTCTGGTAGCACAACACTTGTACCTTTCTTTCCAAGTGTAATGAACCCGATTGCAAATCCAGCCGCTAGACCAACACACTCCAAGTTTTCGGAGCTCACCGTATTTGAATTGGGTGCATGGACACCTAGCTCGTTCATTAGAGCCGTAACCATTCTTCGATCTCCACTTCCCATGTGAACTAGTCCAAGTCCAATTGTACAGACGGCTCGAGTTATTATAGGTTCAGAAGAGTAAGGCAGATTATCCTTGACGAGTGAAGGTATATGCATGGACAATAATTTTACTACCGCAATATTTCCACCGCCACGGTATGCAATCGCCAACCCAAGAAGGAATCCAGCTGTCACTAAACCTGATGTCTCTGCGATATATCCATACCAGCTAGTACTCGGAAGCTGTAAAAGACTTCCATTTAATCCCAAAGCAAGGAATAGTCCACCGTGTTCTGGGCCAGTTTCGGCTGGGTCGAGTTGCTTGATCCACGTTTTGTTTATATCAGAATCTAGCTTTATACGGAGACCAGCACCGACACCCATATGGAAGTTTGGCCATCTGAGAGAGCCTGCAGGAATTGTTTCTTCTTCTGTCTCTACGATTCTTTTGAGAGGCAATATCTTGATAGATAGATTTATGCTCTCAAAAGGAAAAGGCTGGGCAATATCGGCCTTGTAGGTTCCATAGCTGTATATTGCTTGACCTACAATTTGTGCCATGGTACGTTGCCCATAATCGAATGCATACATTTGTTGCTCTTTCTCTGCATCTTCAGCGCTAAAGAAAGTGTGTATTGAGTTTATATATACTGGCTTCCCGGTTATATATTAGACTAACCTTAAGCTTTCCATGTTTTCTACCCGAATCTCATTTACTTTGGTGATGTCAAACTTTACCTTGACCTTTTCTACTAGCCCAATATAACCAAATCGTGATTTTTCTGTCTCTTTGTTAAGAGTATCAGTTCTACATATATTCCCTGAAGATGAGTATTCTTTCAATACATTTTCGTATATTCTTTGCATATTTTCGGGAGGGTTTGGCTAAATAAAATGCGACTGTTATACAATACCCTCAAGGAACGAGAACATCTTTAAGCTTACCTCATCTTCAAAAAATCGGAATACCTTTGAATTTGGATCCACAGTTGCAGTCGAGTTTTGGAGCTGCTTCACCATGTCATCCCGACCTATATACAATGTCAGTGTAAGTGTCAATACAAGCCCAATTCATTTTGTTCAGACGTACCTATGAGGGAATATGCTTGGATTGGCAAATTCAATGGAGCACCTGATTTGAGTGTGTTTAGAATGCTTATAATCGGTTGTGCAATGGTATCTTTGATAGCATTGATGTCTCCATAGCTCCAGTCTTTTGACATGAAAAGTACAACCTTGATAGGATCCCCTCCACACTGAAGGATGCAATTGTAAAGAGGGAAAAGTTTTTCGATATATGCTCCATAGGTATTCTGACCAATGCCAATCTCAACATTGATTTCTGGATAACTCTGGAGCTCTGTCGAGTACAAAGACAGATCTTCGGTATCCAAAAGGCGTTGTAAGAGGGATTCAATATTCACAGGGCTTCCAAGTCTTCCATTCAGCGGATTTTCTTTTATATGGTCTACGGAAAGGAGTTGATTTCAAACAAACACAAATATGAATACAGAGTGCTTGCTTCTTACATCTAGTCCACAAAATATCCTTCTTGTCGTTTGTTGTGTAATACTCAATCCAGCGATGCTCTTTTAATAAACCGCACAGACAGCACAGTAGATTCTTGATATCTAGAAGTAGGTGCGCTCTCATCTTTGCTAGTCGATAATCTTCATAGAGCAAATGAAGACATTTTATGATCCTGTAGATGCACTCGGTGTATTCTGGTATTTCATTGCTCTCGAGTTGAATAGAATGATCAATCCAATCAGCAATTTCTGAATCCCTATCATAATATATAAGAGATGAAGATATACATGACCAACTATTCGACATACCTTGCCGAAATAAACGGATAGTCTTGAGATTTCTTAATTTTCAAGAAAGAGAGGGTAACGATCACAAAAGATCTCCATTCAAACTCTGTCCTGTGTTTTGGTGATAACTTTAGTATAAAAGGAGTCGAATAATGCTGTATGAATGCTGCCTTGAACCGAGAAAACCTGTGTTTTGGTAAAGCACAGTTTATTGCTGCCATACAATCTCTAACCAGACCAGACCGAGGTGCAAGGTCTACCAGGAAACGAACAACTTGGCGATTTGAAAAAACAATATTTAACCGGTTATTAACAACGTCTTTTAAGATCTCGATTATCATCCCCTGTCGATTCGATGGCAATTCTAACACTATATTGGACTCTTTGGTGTATACGTCGGTCAGAAGTGTCAGTTTGTTATTTTGAACCAAAATTATATCGTTCATTCCTTCTCGAGTTGCACATATCGGCAGTGCTGATGTTGTGCTTTGTTTGAACACCCTTGGATCCTTTGAGTTTCCAAGTTCGTTGATAGAAAAGGCTGTTAGGCTGCATTTGTGGTGATCCATGATACATAATAATTGTGTGCCGTCTAGATTATCTACAATGAATGCCCTTGAATTTGCAACTTGGTATTTTACGAGAGTGCTTCTATTCAACAATAGTAAGAGCGTCTATCAAAAAAGATACGGAGGATAATGTACCCAGGTATGTCCTTACTCTGATGGAGGCTCTTTCCATAAAAGATTGAACTGTAAAATGCCATCTTGATTCTCTGGACGATCTTTCTCATTGGTAGAAACCGACTTTCTGAAACTAGTTTCACCAAATCTATTGTCGGTTCTGTTCATTTTGAATGGATATTGGGAGGTAATAAAAGGCGATTGATCGTGCGATAGGGTTTGGCGATTGTCTTTGTCAGGGCAAGATTCTTGTTTGGATGTGTAGGACCAGATGTAATGTGCACATTCCTTTTGGTTAAAGGTTATGATAATTGGAAGAGTTTTGTTCATAACAGAACTGTCAGATATCAACTCATGATATTCCCCGGGCATGACAATCTTTGTAGCAATATCTTCGATATTTGTAATGGCAAAAAAGTCAGTTTCCTGATCGTCCATGTCCATTGATTTCTCGTTCATTCGACATTTGTGTTTTCCTTGGAGCAGGATGCCGATGTCTAGTGCGCATGCTCGAGAGATTGGAAAGGGAAGAGGAAATCCATAGCTGTTTCCATCGATAAAGTATATCTGCATGTGTCTATCAAGTACGACACACAATGCTTTCCGAAATACACGATGAATAATTGTGAATTCATTGTCATCTTTCTGCGTTTCCAGTCTATCCCTGCCCAGATATGGTTTAAAGGACTCCTGGTTGGTATTCTTCAGGCACTCAAAAGGGAACCACGCAAAAAGTGCTATATTTATTGGTCTCTTTTCAGAATCGAATTTTAATGACTTTAGCACAGTGTTCCCTCTGCTCCAGGTGACGGTAGTATTTGATATATAGACCTCATCCTCGAGATCAGTCGAAGCATCATTCATCAATTTAGGGTTTCTTTTCTTGTTGTCTGTAAAGTAATGCAAATTTTTATCATTTGGTGAGTCTTCAAGTGGGATGAGGAATGCATTGTTGACAGCTTGAAGAGAGTAGATATGTTGCTGTGGGCTTTCTTCTGGAATATGATCTCGCAGGATATCTTTAAAGCTAAATATTTCAGGATTTTCAATCGGCTTTACGAGATGCCCATTTCGTTTGACATGAGTTTCTCCGCATGGTTCAAAAGGTCTCAATTCTTGCAACATGTTTTTAATAG
This sequence comes from Phycomyces nitens, assembly GCA_022702545.1. Taxonomy (NCBI): domain Eukaryota; kingdom Fungi; phylum Mucoromycota; class Mucoromycetes; order Mucorales; family Phycomycetaceae; genus Phycomyces; species Phycomyces nitens. The sequence continues at coordinate 4,291,087 of JAHRBC010000001.1, forward strand.
GTCCATATTCTGAATACTTTTTTTTTGTTTTCTCTTTGTTAATAACAGACGTATGTGACGCGTAGCACTGACGTGACGCTGGTTCTTTGAGGAAACGATCTTATTTTGATGCCCAGTAACTTGCTTTCCTTAAAAAAAAACCATCTTTACCAACAATAAGCTACTATTGGCAGATCATGTAACAATAATACATACTGTGTCTATATATAGCCAATTAGGTTGCCTGGAAGATATCTCTAATAGTCTCAATTGGCTGCTAAAAAAAAGCAGAATATTACAGACTAGAAATAAATCCAAGCAAGAGTTGTACCTCAGAAACAAGATGGATCTTATTATTTAGCTCTATACCAAAGCATTCTGGTTCAGTAAGTATCTTTTGCCATTATACGCTCATTCTCCAAGCACTTCATTCGAATATAAGGACAATTGTACACTCAAACAGCCCTGTTGAATGTATTGGGATAGTCTTTAGAGATTTGATGGTTGCTGGTATGACTCTGAAATCCAAATTGGACATGATTTTGATTTTTGTGTGTGTGTGTATTTAAATTCGAGACTACATTTTAAACGTACTTTATTCTGTTAATCCAACTAGCTTTAATTTACAATGTCTGGTCCATTTATGAATCAATCCCAATCAGGTCCTCGTTCTGTCCTTCTCCAGGTCGAAGATCAGTACAACAAGCGAATCGACGACGACATTGCAAAACTGGTCGATTGTTTTGCTGATATTATCAAAGTGGGCGAGGTAGGCCAGCCATCGTCATGTTATTCTTCAAAGCATTGACATCCATCCAAAGAACAAAGACAAGGATAAGTTTAAAGTTGCCCAAGAAGGCTATCAGATAGAGAGCCAAACAGCCCAAATAGTAAGGCCTCTTTACACGTACATAGATATCCTTTGTATAACCTTTTTAAAAAAAATTCTTTATAGGTGCGATCTTCTGAATCATTGCTTGGCTTGATTACAGAACTTAAACAGCACTTGCTTCTCAACGACACTCACACCCTATCACGACTCTATAACGATCGTTCCGAAATACTAAAGGCTCAAAAGCAGGATATTCAGACTACTCTGATCGATATGAAGCATGGTCTGTCTTCTGCTATATATGATATGGAATCTGTCTATTATCGCTCTCTTACACAAGGATCTCCTGCACACCATTCTTTATAAACAAACAATTAATCATGAAAGCAAAACAAAAAAGAAAGAGTCAGGGTTTGTACATAGTATTTTGATCTATTGGAAATATTTCTATTGAAGAGATGGGAGTAGTTTCTAGTATTTTGAATGTAAAGATGGGAGGTTGTGGTTTATATAATACGGGATCAATGCTTTTCTTCTTCTTCATCATCAGAGTGGGGGTTGCCACCAAGAGACTGGAGCTCAACAAGTCGACGGAAGACGCCTCCTTCCTTGTGAAGAAGTTCCTGGTATGTGCCAAGCTCAGCGACACCGCCATTGCTTAAGCAGGCTACCAAATCGGCCGAGCGAATGGTTGACAGACGATGAGCAATGGTAAACACAGTGCGGCCATGCATAAGGTTGTTCAGCGCATCTTGCACAAGAACCTCAGACTCAGAATCTATTTAGAGCGTTAAGAACGACTTGAATTCAAGGGAAAATGGATGAGATGCTTACCAAGCGCACTTGTTGCTTCATCCAGAACAAGAATAGATGGGTTCTTGAGAAGAGCGCGTGCGATAGCAATTCGCTGCTTTTGTCCTCCACTTAAGCTAATACCACGCTCACCAACCATGGTGTTGTATTTGTCTTGGAAGGAGTTGATAAAAGATGCACAGTTGGCCTTGGAGGCAGCCTCCTCGATTTCTTCTTGTGTTGCGTCTTCACGGCCATAAGAAATATTCTCTGCAATGGTGCCAGCAAACAAGACTGGTTCCTGGGAGACAACACCAACCTTTTCACGCCACCAGTGCAGATTGATATCCTTGATGTTTGTATCATCAATATATATAGCCCCAGAGTTGGGATCATAGTAGCGCAGTAAGAGAGATCCGATCGTAGACTTTCCTGAACCCGAGGGTCCAACAATAGCCACAACTGTTCCTGGCTCAACTGCGAGGGAAAACTTTTTGAAGATCGTAGACTGAGGACGGGTGGGATAGGTAAAGTGGATATCATCAAAGCGAATCTTTCCGTGTAGAGAGGGCAGAATCTTTCCACCGGTGGTTTTGATTGGACTCTTGCGTTCCAATAACTCAAACAGTCTGTCAGAAGCACCCACACCCTTCATAATCTCTGAATAGAAACTTGTCAATCCAGCTAAGGAAGTGCCAACATAGGCTGTATAAAGCATGAAGGAAGCCAATTCACCGATTGTGATTGCATTCTCGAGTACCATATGTCCGCCATACCACAAGACAGCCAATACAGCCAAGTTACCCGAAAGGCCTGCACCTCCAAAGAATGCACCACTGGCCATGGCCTCTTTACGTGCAAGTTCAAAGACGTCTTGTACACGGAGACCATAACGCTTCTCCTCTTGCTTCTCCTTTGCGAATGCCTGAACAGTTCTGACGGCACTAATTCGCTCCTCAGCCACCTTTGTGATTTCACCCAAGGCAGTTTGTGTCTTGCGAGAAAGGGTCTTTACATAGCGACCATAGACAATGGCAAAAATGGCGACAGGAGGAACAATAAGCATCATGATTCCAGTCAATTGGGGACTAGAGAAAAAGAGAGGATGTTCTTTAGTTGTTGTTCCGTTTGGTTTCTCTTCCAATATAACTTACCTTCCGTAAAACATCATGGAAGAACCAACGGCTGCAGTAGCAAGGGCTCTGAATAGATCTACTTGTCAGTACCCAGTTCATAAAATGGCACAATTTCCATAAATATACAAGGGATCTAAAGGTACTCTACCTTAATCCATCGCTCACATTGTTGGTCAGACTTTTACCAACAATTGCAGTATCGACCGAGAGGCGTGAGATAAGTTCACCGGTCCTATTCTTATCAAAAAAGGCCATGTCTTGTTTAAGGATCGACTTGTAGAGATTCGCACGAAGCCTCTGGATAATTCGTTCTCCCGATATTCTAAATAGTAAAACTCTTCCTGTATTTGCCGCTGCTCCAATCACAAATACGACCGAAAGAGCACCAAAGAATTGAGGCATTGATAATCCCATATATTGTTCAGTGCCTGGATGTGACACAATGTCGATGATCTTTCCCATGGAAAACGGAACAGACTAATATGGAATTAATAAGCAGCTATTATAGTGATAATAAATATGCCTTTACTTACCATTGTCACCGAAGACGATATGATGAGAAGTCCAATAGCAGCTATGTACAAGTATTAGCTGTCTTTATTGATCTCCAATAGAATATTAAATGTACCAGTGATACTCTTGGCTTCGGGTTTTGCCAGTGCAAAAAGTCGTTTTACATCGCTAATATCTTTCTTCTTTTTGATTTCCTCTACTGCTTTCTCTGGTACCCTGTGCTTGTGGGCACTAGAAAACGGAGCTCTTCCGAGTGTTCTCGGTATCGGTTGAAGGATTGAGGGGCGCGAAAGAAGGACTCTTGGTGATGCTGGATAGCGTCCAAATGCAAGCGCCGATTGCTGTCGACATGCTGTCCAAAGTCGAGTTCGCAGCATGGCAATGGTACCAAGAGAGAAATAAAAGAGCGGTGACAAGGCAATAAAAGAAAAGGATAAACTCCACCCCGGTCTTTGCACGTGACCCAGCTCGGCTAATGCAACTCTTTTTGTGCGTACGGGACTTGAATATATATCTAGGCCATCTTTACGCTTAATCCAATTCTTTCTTTCTCATTCACGTCATGGGCCAAACATTATCAGAACCAATCACTGAAAAAGAGTCTGAAGAAGGAGAAAGCCAAAGGGTTATATACGCTGCATCTGCCATGCAAGGGTGGCGCATTAGTAAATGAACTTCTATAAGCATTCTTCTGTAATGTATTCACAAGGTATGGTTAGGCATGGAGGATGCCCATATCACTATAGCAGAAGACGAAGAGACACACGCCAGTCTTTTTGCAGTGTTTGACGGTCATGGTGGTGCAAAAACAGCCAAGTACAGTAAAGATCACATTCCTGATCTTCTGTTGAAGTCAGAAGCTTTCAAAAAAGGTTGCTTCCGTGATGCACTTGGACAAAGCTTTCTGGGTATAGATGAATCCCTTAGGAAAGGTACTGGATTTCATACTATTATTCGAAAAATTAAGGTTGTATACTATCTAGATCCACAGTATGTAAATGATCCTTCTGGATGTACTGCGGTTGTGGCTCTCTTGACCAGTCAAAATACTCTTTTTGTGGTAAGCAACAGAGACTGGCGAATCAGAAACATAAAAGGATACGAGACTAAAGGCTCTATAATCAGAGCAACGCTGGAGATTCTCGGGCTGTTATCTGTACAGATGGTCAGGCTCTTGCCTTGTCTCAGGATCACAAACCTACTGATCCAAAAGAAACCGAAAGGATTGAGAATGCCGGTGGTTTTGTTAGATTGGCTAGAGTGAATGGTTAGTTGTCATTTATTTAAGGAGGTTGCTGTATTAAATATGAACACAGGAAAATTGGCGCTCTCGAGAGCACTGGGTGACTTTGACTACAAAATGGGCGACCTCCCACCTGAGCAACAGATTGTTACTGGTAAGCTATATGAATCCAATACATTTGAACAAAAAGGGGGGCCATTTATTAATTCTCTAAAAGCTGTTCCTGACATTGTCGAGCACCCTCTGACAAACAAGGACGATTTTTTGATATTGGCCTGTGATGGTGAGCATACAAGAGGTATAAATACATGGATATTGATTGTGTTTTGGTAAAGGAATCTGGGACTGCATGACAAACAATGAAGTCGTTATCTTTGTCCAGCATTATCTGGGCTTAAAGACGTGTCTAAAGGACATTTGTGAACGGTTAATGGACAATTGTCTTTCAACAAAAAGAGGACAAGCATTTGGACAAGACAATATGACTGTCATTCTGGTGGGTTTCCTAAACGGAACATCCGAGAAATGGTACGAGTCAATGGCAGAGAAATACAAGGACGTCAAATTGCCAGAAACCACCTATCCTACCGCAACATTGGTCAAACGAAGTATACGAGAAAAAGATGTGTCTGAAGAACCTAACAATAGTGGGATCTCAACCAATGTTGTGTTATATAACGATGGCTCAGCTTTACAAAAAAAAGACAATGATACAGAGCCTTCTCTTTAATGAATAAAACCCAAACTGATAATAGTGTTAGAGATATATACTATCTTTAAAGAAAATTGGGATAATCATATATAAGCATTTGATTGTGGGTTAATTAAAAGATAGTAAAGAGTAATGATGTTGAATTATGGGATTGGACTAGCTTATTAATATAAGACTCTTTATAAAAGCATTTATTTTGACCGTATTATTCATGAATTCTATGGCCTTTCAAGTAGAGGTAGGAGATCAATAATAACGATGCTTACATTGGATGAACAGTTGGTCCTTGATTTTCTTGAAACACGTATTATTTGGAACTAATAAGGCAAACCATGATAACAGCTTTATTGCCGAGACCTAGATTTTTTATTACTAAAATACTTTTGCTTACTCATGATTAAGAAACAATTGATTTTGAGACAATTGACTTGCGGGATTCTTTTATATCAATACCGAAAGCATGTCTTAAAGTATTTTCGGTAATTTGATAAGCCCGTCGTCCAGATACTTGCCATCGATTACAGTAACCCATTATTTCCATACTTTGCACGACCCAAGCTCGTCCTGGCAAACTTTGAATAAACTGTCAATTTTCGTCTCAATTGCTTATCTTGGTCTATTTTCTACAGCTTCGAGACTCCTATCTTTATATTAAAGTAATGGCCAAGCTTGCCTTTTTTTTTTACCAAGACATGCCTTTATCTTCATGTCTTTAAAGGCTCTATATAAAAATTGCCAGACATTGTGGAAAATGTCTACTTTTTAATATTCATCTAGAAACAACGTATAGTCAAAAACGAACAGCTCTGATAATCCAAAGAACCTTCTTTGATCCAATATATAGAAAATTCACTAACAAAATCATGTTTTTGATCTTATAAAAATTTGTAAAGGCTTTTGGCAGTTTCTCATGGTCAATCATATTTTCCCATTTACTTTAATATAAATTGGGATAGCCATCAAGGGCTTGTTATTTATTCTTTTGAGCTCATCTATTTCATGTCAGATGAAATAAGATTTCTACAAAAGACATCAGTGTCAGGGATTAAAGAGTGTACTGGGTGTTCGTATAACTCACTCTACCAACATCTTCATTGCGTCTTTAATTATCATATCAGTGGACAAAAGCCATTTTTTTAGAACCAGATATATTGTTAGAAATATCGTTTATGTGATCTTTCTCATTATTCAAGAGCCTGTAGTTTGAACCTGTCGATTTGGTGCTAACAAATTCTTACAACCACCACAATATGCTTTGACACTTTTGCCATTATAGTTGTTCTTGATCAAATCGTGCCATTCTGCAATCAATTCTACCCATTTTACATTCTTTTTTTTTTATTATTAATTTTAAAAGTAGAAAAAGCAATTTCTAATATTATTGAAAGAAAAATGAGAGTTTGGTTATTGGTTAATATACCTTTTTTTTTTGCATAAAACAGTATCTATATTATTATAAAGCCCACTTTATAGTGTTTTCTGCCAGGAAAAAGGCTGGCCAAGTAAAACACGCAAAAAAAGGAGCGGAGGTATCTTTATCAGAAATATTCCTTGCTTGATCTTTTAGGATCAACCTCAATGGGTATCCATTTGCTTTCTATCCAAGTATTAACGAGGTATAATTATAATACAAGGTCTTCCCATCAAAATTTGGTCTTTCCCAAACAAATTAAATAACTGAGCAACTCGTATAAAATGGTTTGACTCGAGGTTTATTTCCATGTCGACACATCTTTCATGGAGACATACAACGTTTAACCCATTATTTACAGTCTTTTTTTTTTGTGATGGCATTGCTTCTGGCCTGAAATCTTTCAAGAAGAATATCCTGGTAATCCAAATGATGCTTCTTGACAATTTTTTTCGACTTGGAAAATAATTCCTCGGCAGAGAGTAGGAAAGAGCTCCTAGATAGACTCTTTGAAGATCATCCCTATCAAGTATAATATTCGCTTGGATATTTAACTAATGGATTATTGGCAATAATAAATTAAACTTTACAAGTAGTATCCCATTCAACCATTTTGACTTGGCAGTATCCGATACCTTTGACAGATAATTCAGGCAGCATGATAATATTCTCGGGTCTCTTGGTTGCTATCGTTACCAGAGCTGGTTTTCCTGTTTTTGATCTGACCTGGCCATTGACAATCTTGATGCTGAATTCTACTTGGTATGCAAGTATACAATTCTGATTATAAAAGATCACATTAAGTTGGAGACTAATTAAAGAATATTTTCCGTTCATAATAGTTTCCTTGTCGTGTCTCTTTTCCTCTATTGGTACTTAATTTTTCAAGCTAATCCTCTAACCAAGGTTAAAAAACTTGCACATTGTGGATATACTGATACTTGTAATGTCATAAATATCTCCAGTATCTCCAACTTGATCTCCCCTAGCCTTACTGTATTTTTTTTCACTATAGCGTCAAGGATGAAACCTTTATGATGTTACTTGGGTTTTCTTTGACCTTTACCACCTAGTAACTTGTTTATCATGGGGCATGTTTTTCTTTGAATCTCTTGACTATTCCGGAAACAGTATCCCTGGAAATAATTGAGCTCCTTGACAATTTCTGTTGGAGTCTTTAGGTGATTGGTGCTTTTGAATAGCAAGTTTTTGGATATGAGGATATCTTGTCACTTGATAGCGTCCTGATCTCTTTCTTATCTTTTTCTTTTTCTTGAATTTGTTGGCTGTATTGATTTTTTAAAAGATAATAATCAGAATAAAAGAATACAAGTGTCATGTCCACTTTTCTGGTATTCTTTACTGTCGTTATTAATCTACCATTCCTTATTTCTAAAGCAATTTGCCTAGAGACTTTTTTTAATTATCTATCATTTATTTTTTATTTTGTATGTTAGTATCCCAATTTCAATACGTAACATTCGGTCAGTTGAATTGTATGGCAAGATCCAAATTTCAATGTGAAAACTCTGTAGTTTCATGGTATGAAACGGTATGATAAAAGTTATCAACAATAAGATTAGGTTTATCCAACAACCAAATTTTACATGAACTTGCTTTGTTTGTATATTAATTTAAATGATGAAAAAAGAAAAAAAGTATTCTATGCATGACACAATAGCCAACAAATAATACAATGATGTTATAATCATCAAATATTGACCCATAAAAAACATGGCAGGTATCTAATAGTACGTCGAGCTTCTTTCTGTTGAATTAATGATTTGAAACTGATATGATAAGCGATAGTGTCTTCTAAAGGACCTCGTGTTGTTTACTTGTTATCTTTGTATTTATATCAATACAAAGATAATGGCTGAAACTATTTCTGAATCCATTGTATGTTTAGTGTATTAGCTAAAGTTATAAATATCATATATCTTGCTTTGTACTCATTATTGTTATTGTTTATTTGTTTCTTGATTCCTGTGCCAGTGTAGAATGGTTTTTTTTTAATGTAATTTATCGATTTATAATCTATACTTTCCTAACAATAATATTTTGTTCGTTTAATGCTTGCTATGCTTAATGATAGTATTGATATCTTGGATGGTCATGTTCGTGTCCAAGGAGAAAAAAGCTCAAGGACAAAGTGATCAAATGTAACACAGATGAAAAAGGTGTTTCATGATTTGAATCATTTTTTGTTTTTTTTTTGGTTGATTCAATAAATATCATCAATTGGCCTTTTTAAACAAATCGATACCAATTATGACTCTAAACCCCATAGTTTGTACGCAGGGACCACAAGCTCTGTGCGTGTCATTTGTGAATGTACAACAGGAGCCGTAGAGGTCATGTCGTTTGGTTTGGCTGCTTAATTATCAATACCATGGGCTCAATTGCTACTGTTGGATATTTTGATTTTTAAAGGCTGTATTCTTGAAAAATAAAATAGGATGAGCCTGCAGATAGTAAAAAAGTACTACCTATTACCAATCTAGACTCCATGGTTACCTAGATATAGGGTTCATGTGCCAAGGATCCAGATGTGGGTGCCTTTTGTTCCTATGTTCTAGCCATAGAAAGAAATTTGGCCGGTGAATTGGTCCGAGTATTCGTTGGCGTTCCTTTCAAAGTTACAGCTGTTTATAGACCTTGCACCCAAGACCTGGTCATATTGACTCCATTCTAGACTCTATTGTGATTGTTGGTTGCCACAAAATTCCAGACTGTCTATTTGTAGCAAGGTGTAAATGATAATAATACATCCCTTAATTTATGCGATATGAATAATACAAAGTCAAGATGGATTGTTTACTTTTTTTTAAAAAAAAAAATGGTGCCAATAAAGAGGTCATGGCTTGAAAAGATCAGCATAAACACTGTCATTTCAAACTATTAATTTTTGGTTTCCATCGTTACACATCCAGTAAATAAATAATATAATAACCGAAAGGGTCTGGGTCATCAACAAAAAAATATAAGATTATGTATAAATATATAACATGTACTACCATCCAAGACAACACCATCTAAAATAAGAATTACCCCTCTCTCAAATTATGGACAAGAGCCCCAAGAAAAACACACGACATAAAGTACAAGAGGTGTATTGACCACAACTTATTTGTATATAGACATACGAATTCGCGTTTCCATGCTACTGGTGACTAAAATTATAAATAATTTGACAAATCTAAAAACAAATATATTTTTGGTTAGCTGTTCTATAATGGTTGCATATTGTCCTACAATGAAGATCCATGTATCCTTGGTAATGCCATAGACCCATCTAGTACTGTAAATGAAACATGAGATTAAGAGACTGAGAATATTTCAATTTTTGAGATACTTGTATATTTTCTATTGGCCAAATTATATTTTCAAGAGAAATGGTATGCTTTCAACTGAAATTGAGTGCAATTCCAAATTTTATTATAATAAGGTTAGGTGGGAAGAGGTAAATTGAACACCAGTGACGGAATATATCTAGTATTTAGCAGAATTTTAAGCCTATTGAAAAAGGCCATCGTTTAGATAAAAAGATATTTCCAATTGATTTCATTGGCAAGGAATCATCTTTAGTATTGAACCGATTATGAAATAGCCAAGGCTCTATGGCTTGATTGCAGAAGGACTATTCCAAGTACACCCCACTACAAATGTATAATCTTTTACAATCGGAAAACAAGTCTTTGACCAAAGTTACTTGTGAATCGAGGCTAATATTCATAATCTATTTATTGTCCATTGACAAAGACCAGCTTACACAAGAAATAAATGTACTCGATTAGAACATAAAATAATCTAAAAGAGGCCCTGTGAATCTTGTTTTTATTTTCATGAGGCTTGAAGGTTTAGTTGATCATAAACATTCAAACATCAGCCCCATAAAGCATGGGATTGTCCTTGTTGCAAGGATCCGTGGCGTAAAACAATGGACGCTATTTTGAAAGATGTAGGCCTTACATTACTCGCTGGTAATTTAATTGGTCTTTTTCAAATACTTCCTTTCAAGCCAAGGCATTCTCTACTCACACAATTGTTGACAAATAATGCAGGGAAATTTAATTTCTAATGGCCCATCAAGAGTCTGATCCTATTGTCTGTACTGTATAACTAGGTGTCTAATTGTGACATTTATTAAATTGAAACGCCTTTATGTATTAATGAGTACTTGGCCTTGTTGAACTATGGATTCTAGATAAGGCTAAAAAGAAAAACAAAATAAAGAAAAATATGTGCAGAAGAATAATGGCCAAGAAGGATTCTGAAACCAGAATTGGCAGACACAAATGACTTATTTAGCTGTTGCTAGGATACACCAAGATACAATTGCAGAATTAAATATATCAGATGTAATATATATTTTTATGATTAAAAAGAAAACATTCGCGTATAGATGCATAGAGACTGTGACAAAACCTTGATTATCTGTTACACGGCATGATTACTAAAGATATATTAATGTTCCTGGAGTGTGTTCTCCATTGAAAAACGTAACTCTGCACGCGTTTATTGAATAGTCTTTGCAAGTAAGGACATGATGTCCGTCAATAAAGTTTCTTTGGATTCATTAAAGAAAAACAGGGGAATTGGTTTAGGTTTTTTATTTCGGCATGCAGAAAACAAATGAAAAAGCAAAAAAAAAGGGGGATGAAGGGCAGGTTGGAGAATGACAATTATTCTTCTTTTCCAGCAACCTCAGTCAATGGTGGCCATGCACTTTCGGAAGTCTTTTCAGTTGCAGCGGCCAACTGCTGCTTCTGTCTCTTCTTGTCCTTCTTTTTTCTGTTCTTTCTGGCCTTTGCGCTTTGTTGGGAGTCGCTCAGGGTCATTGGAACACTTGTACGAGATCCACACGAATCGTCTTCTGAATGACTATTCTCTGAGTCTTGTTGTGTGCCATTCTCCACATAAGCACGGGAACTGCAGACTGATGAGTTTTCAGAGTTGTATTCATGTACATGGTTAACCTGTGATGTGACTTCGGAGACGTGTGTGTCATGTTGAACTATACCAAGACTTTCGGAAACATCCTTTGGCTGGGCGGTGGTAGCGGCTGAATCAGCGGCATCTTCTGGAATGTCCTTGACTCCTGCCAATGACTCACTCAATATTACATCCTCAACTGAAACTGCTTCCTTTGCATTTTTCTCAAAGTCAAATGTTCCGTTTGCCAGATCAAGTGTACTGGGCTCAATATGCTTGGTCGAAAGTCCAGTCAAGCCAGTGGCCAAAGCGACTTCTTCTATAGAGATGGGGGTCTTGGGTTCCTTTGACTTAATATCAAGCTCTGCTGAAAGGCTGAAGCTGTCTTGAACAGGTGGCTCCTTGCTCAAGCCAGTGAGAGAGTCGACCAGGACTACTTCGTCAAAGGGAGTCGGGTTCATGTCACCAGAGAGCTCATGAGTGAGATTGACAAAGATGACAGATGAGGGATCGTCTTTGGATAGGCCAGTTAGATTGTTAACAAGCTGGAATGGCTCTTTATCAGATTCGGTAGTATCAGTAGAAGAGTAGTGGAACTCGCTGTTCTGATCATATTGAGAGAGCTCGTCTTCGTTTTCAGCATCACTGTGGTCTCTGTAGGTGCCGGTCAAAGGATGATCAACAAGTGTCAGCTCGGGAACATCCATAGATTCATCGCTAGACACATCGTTGTGGAAGCTGACAAAGGTCTTGTGGGTCTCTTCGCCACTGGGAAGGACGCCGGTAAGACCAGAATTATCCAAAGCATGATGATAGTCATACATGCTTTCCTGATCTTCGGTATCGACATGACTCTTGACACCTGTCAGACTCAAAGTCAACTGAGTTGCTTCTTCTTCATCTACTGTCAAAGTATCTTGGAGATCTGATGGGAGCTGTACTCCAAATGTGCTTGTTATTTGTTCATGTTCATATGCATCAGCTGCAAGACCATCTTGATCGTATATGTCACTCTTGACACCAGTCAGGCCATCGGTGAGTTGGACATCAATGTCCTTGACTGGGCTGGTTTCTGATGGACTCTGGACACCAAATATGCCTGAGCTTGATAAGTTTTCAGTGGATAAAGGTTCTTCTTGTGCATCTTGGACACCAGTCAACCCAGAAGTAAGCTGTACGTGTACTTCTTCTGTCTCAGACGGCTCCTCTAATCGCTGGACGCCAGTAAGCCCAGAAGTCAGTTGGACATCTGTAGCTTGAACTTCCTGGGTCTCTTGGTCGTTATCTTGTTTCTGTACACCGGTCAATCCAAAAGTCAGTTGAACAGGGGTATCAGTTTCTTGAGCATCATGTTTGTCTTGTGGATCGGTTGATGTTTGAACACCAGTGAGAGTGCCTATTTGGAGCCAGTCTTTTGTAGAGCTGCTCTCTGTGTCTTCCTTTAAGGATTCCAATGAAAGACCGGTGATGTTTATATTGTCATATTCTTGGGTTTCTTGGTATTCTTCAGTTCCTTGAGTACCCGTGAGAGAGTGGCCGTACAGCTGGAGCGAGTTTAGTAAGACGGCTTCTTCAGGTGATTTTTGCTTATCTGGTACTCCCGTCAACGTTATTGCCCGCATTGTAGTCACAGGTTTGTATAGACTCAAGCTTGGAATGGGAAAAGTAAGCTGACCCGTCTGGTTCTCTACCATGACGCGCAACTTTTCAATACGGCCTTCAATTGCCTTGACCGAAGAAGGGGGGAGCTTCTTGATTATTGTTTGAACCTTGTCTTCGAGGTAGTTTATTTTGGTCTTTGCGTGAACCACGCCAGATAGACGAGGCTTCTGTGTGCTGGCTTTTATGGGACGCTTGTTGTTCTGAAGGCGACGGAATAGGGATCCCTATATTTTTTAATTTTTTTTTTTGAGTAAATCATTCTAGGGTGTGGACTCCCTGATTTCTTACGTCGTAGGTAGCCAAGAGGTCCTTCTTCTTTAAATGGCCACGATGGCCCACAAACAGATAGACCGTGCTCCATTCCAAGAACGTCTTTGTCCTATAGAAATGTGTTGGTTTAACCTTGCGAGACAATAGTGTAGTTGTTACCATTTAGAAAGACTTGTTCCCAGCGAATTTGTTTCATTGACCATCTGAAGCAATTCGATTATGTTTATGGTCTTCCCAGATGGATCTGCCTTTGCATATGCTGTGAATAAGGCCTCAAATTTCTCAAGGTCAAATTGGCCATTTGTATCGTATGGACCACATGGCTTTAGAGAGAGAGAGAAAAGATAAACGCGAACAATGAGTTTCGTGTTTTGGGTGTGTGATGATTTACCTCTGGGCTGAATAGGTTAGCTGTGTTTACTCGAAACAGAGGGTCTGGTATCCATGAGTCTTGTGTTGCATATGAAAACAGGATGCTTAGGATAGCACCAATTATGATACTAAGAAAGACATTGTAACCCAGGCTAGAGAACCCTTTGTGGACAAGAGCGTGAGTGGGATTGCTTGATGGATAAAGAGTGCTTACCTCTGACTGCATCTAATGGGGTGATGTAGCCCTTGTTGGTTCGATCCCAATAGGTCAAATGGTTCTGAATGGTCTAATAAACATTGGTCTTTAGGGATTCCATATGATAAAAGACTTACGGCTTGGTCGTTTGGAGAATCCCCCACTATACGAATTGATTTCATGGGTCGGTCTAAGGCAAGGGTTAGCTGGTGTGAGTCAAGAGATTGATCTTACGCTCTTGTGAATTTTTGGGCATTGGTGTTGGATAAATATATTTGAAAAGTGGTGAAAATAAAGATGAAGAATGGAAGGGGTATTTATATACATCTTGGTTCTCAAGCAAGTGGTTCTCATGCGGAGTCAATTTGAGATTTTTTTCTTTTTTCTTTTTTACACAAATGCCCGGTCTTGCCTTTATCTTATTTCATCAAACACAAACCTCAGCATAACACATCACATTGGCACCTATTGTTTATTCATTATTCTTTAAAGAGCACAAATACATCTTGCCATCGTAACACATGTAACACTTGTTTTCCGGGTCTAAATGTACACGACTCATGATTTGCGAGCCAAAGAAGAAGAAAAAACAAAAAACAAAAAAAATCCCCCTAACAACAATAGCTGGCAGACTGACACTGTTGCACTCAGTCCATCAAAACAACAATACGATAGAGCCACACTTGAGACAAAATAAAGAAAGCCAAAGGTGTCAAGTTAAAAGATATATTTATATATACATATATATATACTTATATATATATATATGTTCACTATTGGAGAGAAAATAAAGAATATCGATCAAGATCAAGTAATTTTACTCTTCTTTTCTTGTTGCTCTCCCACGCGCTATAGCCCTCCTTCCCTTTGGTATTTTCTTTATGTTTAGAAAGAAAGCTAAAGCATAACACAGCCGCCCCTTGTTGACCCTCTCTTGGGGACCATCAGGGCAGCTCGGGTGGCGTGTTCAAATACTTCACGGACACCTTCGTTTATCTTGGCAGAGCACTCGAGGTACTTGCTGGCACTAATTTTTCGTGCTACTCCCATACCCTTTTTTTTTTTAAAAAAAAAAAGATATATAAAATCAGTCAATGTAATCGACCCACATAATTTATATATGCATGTAGGTATGTATGTATGTATGTATGTATGTGTGTGTATGTGTGTGTGTGTGTGTATTCATGTATGTATCATTTTGACTTACTTCCTCATATGATACAGGCTTTTGAGAGTTCTTTCTGAGCTCTTCAATAGTAGCAGGGTCGTTTCTCAAATCCTTCTTGCAGCCAACTAGCAAAATAGGCAAGCCTTGGCAAAAATGAAGGACCTCTGAAATCCACTAAAGTGTATCTTTTTTAGCAATAGAAAATAGATACAAGAATTTCATTAATGAATAAACCAAAATACCTTCTCCTGAACGTTATCAAGTGAGTCAGGCGAGTCAACAGCATAACAGATCAAGATAACATGCGAGTCAGGGTATGAGAGAGGGCGGAGGCGATCATAATCCTCCTGGCCTATTTTTGTGTGAGACTTTGGAAATATTCTTTTGATTATTTACCAGCAGTATCCCACAGTGCCAATTCAACGTGCTTGCCATCGACATCTACGTCAGCAACATAATTCTCAAACACAGTAGGAACATAAAACTAAATAAACCAAAAACATAGACGATTCTTTTTCAATATATATGTACATATATATATGGCTCTTGCTTTTCTAGTCCTTTGGTCTTACTTCAGGGAAGGTTCCCTTGGAGAACACGATGAGCAAACAGGTCTTGCCACAAGCACCATCACCAACAATCACGAGCTTTTTTCTGATTTCTGCCATCTTGTTGTCAAAGTAGAATCAGTAAATTTATCAAAAGAAGATGGAAATTGTCTTACTTGGTACTATGTAATGAGAAATCAAAGAGATATGTTTTGTTAGTATTTTATACTGGAAAGAGTACTTGGTCTGTTCTTGTTTTCCACCCCTTATATATATATATATTTATATATATATATGTACATGTATATATATATGTGTGTGTGTATTGGCCTACACCACCACTTTCTAGTCCATGCAATAGTACACTATGCATGTAAACCCCATCTTCCCAAGGAATCCCATCATTCCTACTATTATTCTCAGGTCCACATTACTCATTCCCTTATTTTCCGGTGCTCTTTCGTTTCTTCCTTCCACTAGTGTCTAGCCAGCCCCTTAAAAATATAAAATACCAAAAAGAAGCCAATGACGTACCGGTGAAGAATGTAAAGTAGGTATGAAAGTAAAAGAGCATGGTAGATTTCTTAAATTTCTAGACTTACAGTTGGTGCACGTGATATTCTGTATTAAGCGATGCTCATCAAAGCGGAGCATTAACGTGGCTTTGGCTGCACAAGAGTAGTTTTTCATTAATGAGAGCCAATATATAAAAATACAAAAAAAAAGGCTCAGCTTTCATCAAAACGTTTGGTTCAGAGGCTCAGGGATATTACAGAAATAAAGACGCAGTAAAATTTAGACTATAGAAAAATACTGCCAAGCGTTCTTGGTTTGAGTACACAAGCTCCTATAAAGGACATTGACTTTGTATATTCTGCATGAAATGCTCCATATAAAATCTGAGGTTTTTCTGTACGGTTTTATAAATCTGGACCAAAAGGTTTTGAAGAATCAACATTGATATGGTTTTTTATTATTATTAATAAATTAATATAAAAGTGGTTGTCAATCCTTTTGAAACGAATTACCTCTCTTTTTTTTTCGCGACAATAAAAATAAAATTTGCGTGCTAAAACGCAGGTTTGTTGTCGGTGTAGAATTTAAAAAAGGATATTTTTATACTCCTATTAAACTTTTTTTTTCCTTCAATTGTCAATGCTATATTCTTGCAACTATAGGTAATGTAATATATATATTATGGTAGCCCTTTACCATTTAATGACCTTTATACTGCTTGTAAAAGCAAGAAGAAGAGTGTTTGAATATATTCAGACTATCTAAAAGTAACGCTTATACTGTACGTACCTTGGTTATAAAACAAAAGAACATCCTTGTTTTTTTTTGTATTGTTTAAAGAACATCCTTGTGGTCGGCCATAGATCGTTACAGATCAAACATTCCTTCGGGCTCTCAGTTTTCTGTTAACCACCTCTAATATTCCTAATTTTTATTATATAACATGACTCTGTATGGGAAGATACAGCTAGACTTTTCTTTTCTTTTCTTTACCATATTCTAACATCCTCTATTCATATTTTATTTCCATTTGCTAGTAAAATAAAATATTAAAAGTATGAGCCATGCAAATGACCAAGAAGAGCATGTGTGCCTTTTCAAACTTGTTCACTATGAAAAAAAGAAACTCTTAAAAGTCTACCCTTTGACCGATGAGTCAGCCAGATACAAGCCCTAAAGTAGAATCACTCTATACCTTTTGTAATATTGGGCGATGTCCGGATCTTTAGTATACGATGCGATATGAACTGGTAGTCTTTTACGAGAAAAGGAAGTTATACGCAAAGGTGTGTGTGGGGATGTTGGGGATAAGGCACGACGTGGGTAGCCACAGCAAAGTATTAGAGTAAAGTGGGTGTGGTAGCTCTCTAAACGATTCAGACAATACAAAATGACCAGAGCGACCTATTTCCTCTGCGACAAATATAGACTTAATGGGAAAAGAATCTGTTTTATTCAAAATGACTGATATCGAGATAAAAATTTCATGGGCTCTAATCTAGTACTATAATGTGAAAATGGGGTCGTGCACGATTCTTGGGAACCCCCTTCAACCAAAATCAAACTGAATGGGTGGCTGGCCCGGACAACATCACACTTTCAAATATATTTTCTAAAGTTAAAGCAAGTTTTAAAAGGATTGGATCTGTAGACATCTTTTAATATGTTGAGGTTTTATCTTATAATAGAATGATCTCATTAAGACATGATATATTCATTTAATTGTAACAATTTCTTGTATAATTACATTTTATCACATTCAAATGAGGGAGTAATGTCTTCACAAATAGTAGAAAGTAACGAAACTAAATAATTCGAGTAGCTATGATATTGTTATTGTTATTATTTGATTTTTAGGGTATTTCACAAAGTAATTAACTATGATAGACGAGGGTGATATTACACCAATGAATTAAGGAGTGTCGGTAGCGGTGTCAGTATCAGTATCAGTATCAGTATCAGTGTCAGTGGCATCAGTAGCGTCAGTAGCATCAGTAGCGTCAGTGGCATCAGTAGCGTCAGTGGCATCAGTAGCATCAGTGGCATCAGTAGCGTCAGTGGCATCAGTAGCATCAGTAGCATCAGTGGCATCAGTAGCGTCAGTAGCGTCAGTGGCATCAGTAGCGTCAGTGGCATCAGTAGCGTCGGTAGCGTCAGTGGCATCAGTAGCGTCAGTGGCATCAGTAGCGTCGGTAGCGTCAGTAGCGTCAGTAGCATCAGTAGCGTCAGTAGCATCAGTAGCGTCAGTGGCATCAGTAGCGTCAGTGGCATCAGTAGCGTCAGTGGCGTCAGTGGCGTCAGTAGCGTCAGTAGCATCGGTGGCATCCGTAGCGTCAGTAGCATCGGTGGCATCGGTGGCATCAGTATCTGAGTCAGTAGAATCGGTGGCATCAGTAGTGTCAGTATCTGTGTCGGTAGAATCGGTGGCATCAGTATCTGAGTCAGTAGAATCGGTGGAATCAGTATCTGAGTCGGTGCTGTCAGTTTCACTGGCGTCAGTGTCTGTGCTCTCAGTTTCACTGGTATCCGAGTCGGTGCTGTCAGTCTCACTGGTGTCAGTGTCTGTGCTCTCAGTTTCACTGGTATCCGAGTCGGTGCTGTCAGTCTCACTGGTGTCAGTGTCTGTGCTCTCAGTTTCACTGGTATCCGAGTCGGTGCTGTCAGTTTCACTGGTGTCAGTGTCTGTGCTCTCAGTTTCACTGGTATCCGAGTCGGTGCTGTCAGTTGCACTGGTGTCAGTGTCTGTGCTTTCAGTTTCACTGGTATCCGAGTCGGTGCTTTCAGTTGCACTGGTGTCAGTGTCTGTGCTTTCAGTTGCACTGGTGTAAGTTGAAGTGGGCTCAGAATAACTGGTGATTGATGTGGGAGTAGGGGGAAGAACATTAGGAGCAAGTGCTTTTATGATATCTCCAAACAAGGGGATGGCATTCGGAAGGTTTGTAAGTGGGTTGTCATTGCGGTCTACAAGCGGAAATTAGTAGGAAATCCGAGCTCTATACACAATCTACTTACACAAGGCACTCTGAACGTATGCGGTACTTGTTAAAGTAATCGTGCTTGTAGCTGTAAGAATTGTATATGGCTGTACTTCCTCGTAGACGGCCACGTATGTTGTTCCACTAATGACAACAAGGTCACTGGAAACAATCACGGTAGGCCCATAATCCAGTCTCTTCATCAATCTAAGGAAATGGAGATTGATAAGAAATTGGGAATTTTCTTTGAATAAGAGTATGTTACCCAACATGGTCCTCAACCGAAGCTGAGACCATAGCAGCGCATATGGCAAAGAGCGAGAAGGGAGCAAAGACTTTCATGCTTGCAAAAAGTCAGATGAATAAAATGGGGTATAATGGGTATAATGATCAGTTAATTTCCTTTGTGTATGACTTTTTATACCCTATTGATTTATATTTTCCCCCTAGAAATTATTTGTGAGATCTCCGTTGGGATGAACTGTAAAAGAATGCTTTTTGAAGGGCATTCTCCGTCTCATTCTTGCCTAAAATGCTATTAATTTTCGACACTCTGGTAAAAACACTCTAGATAGGATTAATTGCACAATTTTCCACAGAGACGTGTACCCTAGTCTTTGCTATTATATATATATAGATATATATAGATATATATGTATATATGTATATATAGATGACCTTTTGATGGTTTGATACCTTTTATAAAGGCTATCAAGACTAAATAAAAGAACAACTCTATATTATCCAGTGTAGTACGCTATAATGTAAAGATGTATATTACAACATAATATATTCTTATCCAGTTTATGACGATCCTTCTGGTGCGATTGTATTTTAGACTAAACCAGTATGTAAGCCACCTAATTCGATTCGAATCACCCAAGCATGGCATTTCAGCTATGCATCTAGTTGATCTTGTAGTAACAACCCTCATTGAGCTCAACTCAAATCTTGGGGTTGTCTCAATTGCTTTCAAAGGTATATAACTAGCCTTCGTAACGAGTAATATAATCATGGCTTCTAAAATATGCTTACTATCAAATGAATCAGGAATTAAAGAAAAACGTGTAGAAATATACACCAAGGTGAGATTTTCTAGTCTTTTTGTGTGTGGTTTATACTCTTCTGAATAGTTATTTTGCAATGCTCATGCGACCAACTGGATTAATGCTTAGCACACGATTATATCACGTTTTACTCGACATCAATATATGCTATTATTTAAAATCTCTTGGAAATGATGGTATACTATAGAAAAGAAAGACAAAATTCTTTTATAAACCATTTTAGTTTTAGCCAAAGAGAATGAAACTGGTCTTTCAGCTCTCTAGCCCTATCCCCGTCTGGACCTCTATCAAAATCTCATTGACAATAAAGAGAAACATAGGGAGAAAGAGAGAAAGAGAAAGAGAAAGAGAAAGAGAGCTCCAAAGATAATTTACATTTTAAATTTTATTCTGGAACATATAGATTTCCTAATATGTATCAAGACATGATTACATCCTCTTCAAACAAAACACATCGCAATAATTCTGCCACAACCCAACAGTTCAGACTGTTTCCAAGCAGCTTGTAACGCTGGTTGAGTGTCACACTATCGGGAAAATCAAGATGTGGCATGCATGTTGGAGGAGAGAATGGTCTGGGTTCCTTTTTTGAATACGGTAGGTTGGTGACTTGAAGCTGGTAGCCTGGCCCAGGAAATGCATGCAGGCGTGAGATTTCGGTGGGTGTCAGGAAACGAAGGCCAAGCGCTACAAGTGAAGGAGGATCATTCCAATCATATTCAGTAATCTAAACAAATCCAACTGGTTAAAATAAGCCAGCGAGATCAGGAAGCCGATAATACTTGCGTCCATTTGCTTTGTCTGAACCAAAGACCCGCTAGTCATGATATGATGGGACCCATATGCCTTGATAATATATTAGTCTTGGGCTATATTTGTTTGAATGAATAAGCCTTACCTTTGTGACGCACGAAGTTATTTTATCGGTAGAACGAACAATGTCTGTCAACCCTTGTCAATAAATATCTTTAGATCTAGATTGGCATTGACAAGCTTACCCAGTCGGAAACCATGTAGCTTTAATATATATTTTGCTGGAACTAGGTATTTTTCCTCTCCTCTGGAAAGCGTTTCAAAAAATGACCCCAGTTCAGGAACATCGTTTTGCATTTCATTACTGCCTGAAAATGGCCAACTAGTATGTATAACACTTGTCTCCATATAGTCAGATACTTCTTTGGTGGCCGGGTTGGATCTACGGCGGGCAGTGAGATAGTATCTCATGCGATGATTAGGGACACCTAGTTGTTCTGGAGTCAAGAGGCATTCATTGATCTCATAGTCCATGGTGTCAAGTTGGCGAACAAGCCTCTCTCTAGATTGAGAAGTCTGGAAACTTATAAGTCGAGGAAGATATGGCGAATAGATTTACCTCAAAGTTCTTGACATTTTCAACAAATATATACTTTGGTGGAGTTGAAAGCTTTGGAAGCATATCAATAAGATGGACAAGAGCCTTTGCTCGAGGGTCTTCAATGTCTTGCATTTTTCCACCTCTTGTGTAAGGCTATATTAAAAGTATCGATATTCGTTGTTTCTTTGGGCAATTTTGGATTTTGTGCCTTACTTGACAGGGTGGGCTTACAAGCCAGCAGCTGGCATCTAATCTTTTTGAACAAGAATAATTGAATAACCTGTACAAAAGGGTTCGTTGACTCACTTTTCGATATCCTTTGCTGTCAAGCGATCGATAGTTTTCTGTCAATATTGCCAAATTGAAACAAACAAAAAAAAACTATGATTAATTGTGCTTATATAGTAATTTCCTTTGGATAATAATAAATACCTTGGAAGGGTTCTTTTGAAAGTTATGAAGATAAACCTTGTTGGCAATCTCATTGACATCAAATGCTTCTACTACATGGGCACGGATTTTGGCAATGTTGAGAGCATAGTGCTAGAATGTTCAGTAATGTTAATCTAAGTCTTCTTTCGGTCCAGGTCCAGGTCCAGGTTTCGGTTTTGGTTTTATTATTACCAATCCTCCAATGCCACAAAAGAATTCTATGCATCGAACTGGATCTGTCATGGTATTAATGGTAGCCAGACCCCAAAAGAAAAAATTCGCAGAGTGGATTTATGCGCTCTTTAAATCATTAGGTCTACAACAAAGACAGATTGATATTAAATAAACCTCGTCCTTTGACAATTACAGGCTGTCAATAGATTGATTGATAATTGAATGTACTGGTTAATGGTTGTTTAGTTTATTAAGCCAAATGATTCAAAGAGAACCTAGAGAAATATACGCAAATGCATGTAATTATTTAGAAACAAAAAGGGGGTGTTAAAGATCAATTCAAACTATATCTTACATGTGGTTCTTAAAATTGAGGTGGCTATGAAGAGAAGAATGACTAGAAAGTTACCATTATAAATAAATTACATGAGCCATAAGTTTGTTTGAACCAAGCTTATTGTGTGAGCAAAAAATAAGAGTATTCTAGTAAACGCAATACTTTATATAGGTAAAAGATGGGTATTTTAGCAATAACCCTTTTGAATATAATGGTATGCATTTCTCTACTTTTATTTAGCCTGTAAAATGCATGCGATAATTTATGAGAAAGATTGATATTTTCGCACCACATTTTTAGACTTTTGCAATGTCTTGGTTAGTTTTGAAAGAAATCGTCCAGGATTGCAATCAATTTAACTGATCAATCTGGCCATCTTAAGCCACAAGGTAATATATTAAGGTAAGAGACCTGGTTACACCAGATAATAGCCTACATGCTTGGTTCTGAACCAAAAAAACCTTTTTAAACAATAATTGTGGGCCAAAGGCTGGACTATTCATGTCCAATTGCATAAATATATAATATCTTTTTTATCTTTACTAAAACCAATATGTGCTTCTTTGTACCTGTATTTAATAATTGGCTAAAGGAGCCCAATTATCGATTAGTATTGACAGTAAGGATATAAAGAGATTAATCTTGTTTAAATTCTCTTTTATATGTGTATATATATATTCTTTTGACAGCCTTTACAGGTGATAAACACGTTTTAACTTTACTATACTTTTTGGTATAGGCTTTTATTTCCAAATAACTAGAGGTTTCCAAGTGAAATTAATACACCCAACTCTACGTGTGATATGTGATCTATAAGCTAACGGACCGACAAGAGTATTTTAAATAGCCTGGTTTATAACATTGGATTGTTCAAGAGTACAAATGGAAAATAAAGTCTTTATAAACAAAATCAAAATGCCTTTTTGTTCTTCTATTTAAGACCAAAGGCTCTTTATCAAACGTTGGTAAGAAGCTATCCCAATAGGTCTTGATCTCTTGTGTTTAAATAATACATATATCTAAAATGCTTTGATGTTTCAAAGGCTCTTTGCGTGTATAAATGCTACGCTCGCGATAAAAATCTTGTATTGTAATGCGGCATTGAATTGGTGGGTAGTGGCAGCTGTTTTGAACAACTTGTGATAACCAACCTGCTATTTTTTAAGAGAGACTGAATTGAATAGACCAGCCAGCAGTTGACTCATGGTTCATGTCGTAAAAAACAAAAACAAAAACAAAAAATTAATATATATATAAAAGGAACCAATTGGACAGGTAAGACAAAGGCTGCCTAATTTAATGGCAGTAAAGATGTATCAAAAAATATATAGAATGTAAATATTTGTGTCATTCTATAGTTGTACAAATCAATTTCAAGAATACGGTTTTTTTTCTTTTTGGTCTATAAAACATCATGAAAAAGTTCATTAAAGAGTATCGTCTGTCAAACGTAGATTCCTCTTCGTTATACTGGTTTCTCTTGTTTCCTTACCCTTGGAGAAATATCCAGCGGGGCCAATGGAATTCAAATACAGTATCCCAAAGTACAGTCCAGCACAAAAACTTTTATTGACAGCTGTTTTCAATATGGACTGGCAATCGTGTTTGGCCTCCGATTCCACCGTTCGACCTGGAAAGTGTATTTTGGTATCCGCCACCAGGCCAAGGCTGTTTGACAGTGTTTATAAAAAGACCATGAGCAACGATAACCTAGCACGTCCAGTGTACCATGCTAATATCAAGCAGGCCTTGGTTGCAGGTGCACTTGCAGGAACAGCAGTAGATACTGCCTTGTTTCCATTGGGTAAAAAAAAAGAAACCGGCTCGGAACTGTTATTTCCATAGTACTTAGCTCATTTACAGACACCATCAAGACACGCCTGCAATCACAAGCTGGATTCATCGCCTCGGGTGGATTCCGTGGTGTTTATTCTGGTCTTCTTTCTGCGGTTATTGGAAGTGCCCCAAATGGTAAATCTCTGTTTGCCTTGAGAAAAAGACTCATTGATTGTTTTGTTTAGCCTCATTGTTCTTTGTCACATACGAATCCATGAAGAGGCTCCTCAGTGCCTCTATAGATAACCCCCAGTACGCACCATTTGTTCACATGACAGCTGCCTCGTTTGGTGAAATTGTAAGTCGATTGGATGTCTATTGCACATATCTCACAACGCGTTTCTCCAAAAAAAAAACAAGTCTGCCTGTACTGTGCGTGTACCTACAGAAGTTATCAAACAACGTATGCAGACAAAGCAATTCCAGGTCACCTCTTCAGCAGTATCGCATGTCATCCGAACAGAGGGTATCCTTGGATTCTATCGTGGATTTCTGTCTACTGTAGCCAGAGAGATCCCATTTACCTGTATTCAGTTCCCCCTGTATGAGTATTTCAAGAGTGCCTATGGTACTTACAAGGGTCGTCCTACTGAACCTTATGAGGCTGCAATGTGGGGTTCTCTTGCTGGTGGTATCGCAGCTGCCATTACAACCCCTTTGGATGTCTGCAAAACCCGTATCATGCTTTCTCACAAGGTAAATTAGCCATTCAACTTGGCTTGCTTATTAATGGATATTTCAGAACCAGGCCGTCAAGCAATACACTGGAATCATCTCAACCATGAAGCGTATTGTTGCTGAAGAGGGCCCACGCGCATTGCTTTCTGGCATTGGACCCCGTGTGATGTGGATCTCAATTGGAGGAAGTATCTTCTTGGGTGTGTATGAAAAGGCTGTCAAGACATTTGCACAGTCCCAGATGTTGGAGGATCGGCGGTAAATTTAGAATATTAACATGGTCTTTTGGACCTTTTGTTCCTACAAATGATAAAACCTAATACATGCTGTACATTATAAAAATAACAATCATTGTTCTCAAGAGATTCTGTAGGATTCATATTAAATGTACTTCTTTTGTTTTTTGTTTTTATTTGTTCAACATGAATTGTGTTCTAGTGTGTTTATCAAAGCTGGACAAACTTGCGCTTCTTCTCTTCTTCTACAGGTGGGGCATCATCAATAAAGTCTGATACATTTTTTGCCTTCCAGTCGCGCTGGAGATAGGACAGAGCTGCTCGGTTGTAGCCCATGATGTCCTTTTGACGCTGGAGTTGGGCCCGTAAGTGGGACCGGATGGAATCCAGCATGGGACGCATAAGGCGATTGGCAGCAATTTGGTTGTGATGGGTTTTGATGAGGAAGAATAGGATTCGAGATATTAAAATGATATTCCAATTCTAAAGAACACAGTTAGTCAATAATTCATAAAGATGTACATCGTACCTTTTTTGCCCAGCATTCAACATAGTACAAAAGTGATGTGACCTTTGAGAATGGTAAGACCAAAAGTGCCTCTTCGAGGTCATTGGCCTTAATCTTCTCGATGGTATTGAGGACATGTTTTTCTGGGGAAATGTCTCCCATGGCAAGCAGCATGGGGTTACGAGGAGGAATCTGTGCTGCTTGTCCGCGAGCCTTGACCTGATTACATTGAACATTTATAATTCAGTATCGTCTTTCTTGTCCATATGTATATATGTATGTATATATGTATATTTACCGATTCGTATGCCTCCCATGCCTGTTTTTCTTCATCTGCCAAGTCAAGAGCCTCCATTATTCGCTCACCAGCCTTCAATGTCTCCATTGTCTGCTTTCCGGCAGAGTCAATCTCCATAGTATCATTCATGTCAGCCTTTTCCATTTGGCTGATAAGTGTAGATTCATATAGTTCCTCGAGCTCCTTTTCGCGCTCTTCTTCCAAGAATAGCTATAGACAATGCATTAGTTCGTCTTATGTTTGTTTAAATAGTCTCTGGTGCTGTTTACCTGTTCATCTGAACGCTCCCAGATACGGATCGACCGATCGTGAGATCCAGTGACAATAAAGGAGCCTTGTTTGGAGACTGCGAGTGCCCAGATTTCTCCGTGGTGACCCTCGAGCTTCATGATATTCTCAAACTATAACATCCTTGTCAATAGGTAATTCGTTTTCTATACAGATCAAAATTTGCACATACCTTGTCGCCATCCCAGTATTTAATGGTCTTGTCTTTACTGACTGTGAAAAAGTAATGGGTTCCGAATACAAACTGGACAGACATGACACTCTCCTGGTGAGCAAAGATTGATTTGTGGCAATCACCAAAGTCGAGACCCCAGATCTTGACGTTCTTATCCGCTGAACAGGTTGTGATCAATGTGTTGTCTGAAGAAATATCCATAGATAAAACAGGGAGCTAGATGACAAGAAACGATATTTAATTCGTATCATCTAAATCGTTTCCTTTTCTATATATTTACCTTGTGTCCATAGAGTGACAAGAAGAACTTGAGTGTATCATGATAAAACACCTTTACTGTGGCATCCAGTAATGATACGGCCAACAAGTTTTGGTTGGGACTATATCGGACGCAAAGAACCTCATCAGACATCTTTAGGGTTCTCATGTGTGTGAATGTCAAGCGTTTTGTTTTCTATGCAAAAGATAAAGGTTGATCAGTAAGTCTATCAGAATAAAATCCAAAGGGATATATCCGTAGATTACTTACTACTGCAGTAGATTTGTCCTCTACCATATCCAAATCCCAAAACTTGACATCCTTATCAGCACTACCGGTAACAAAGCCACGCTTGTCTGGGCGAATCTGCATAGAGTACACGGCTCCATCGTGTGCCTTTACCGACTCTACCAATGAAGAAGATCCAATATCATAAAGCTCTAGCTCTCCAGTCTTGGTACCAATCAAGATCTAGACAAAATCTAAAGAATCAGATTTTATATCCATCATACAGATAATAAGTCTACATATACTTACGTGTCGGTTTCCGGGAAGGAAGGCACTGCAAAGTCCATAACCACATTCAATTGACCGAATACATGTTCTTGTCTTTACGTTCCACACCTTCAAGAGGTCTTTTTCATGAGAATATTGTCAGTATTCTAAAGCCTGTCAATATTTCCTCAAGTATATACACTCACTATTAGATACAGATGCAAGCAATTCATCGTCTGAACTGAGAGCCAATGTACGGATATCAGAACGATGACCTGGAAGATCAACCGAGAACTGTCTTTCGGGATCTTCTGGCTCTTCTGAACTTTTATCCTGTGCCAAAGGTACATTGTATGATTCGATAACGTTGTTGTTCAATGAAACCGCAAGCTTTATATATATATAGTCAAAAAGGTTAGTAAATCAGCATGTACTTTAATAATCATTCGAGAATAATATCCCTGTCTTACCTGTAAGCTTCCGGCCTTCTCAATATCTACAACCGGGCTAAAGTCGAAACTTCGGACCTTTGCAGGTGTGCGAATCAAAGTCTGGCTAGTGATTTGATCCTCAAGCTGGATCTCTTCATTGACCTCTCCCTCCTTTCCCTTTTCCTTTGCTCTCTTCTTACGTCTCTGGATCTTTTTCAGAACCTGCTCCTCATCACGCACACGATAGATTTCAACAGCCTTGTCTGCGGCCTGGACACCGAGGAATTTTGCTGAAGGGTGGAATTGGATTGTGATGATTCTATCGCGAGTTTTGCGAGGTAATTGACCGTACAAAGTAATTGCACGTTCCATGGTTGCAGGAGTTGTTGGATCTTCATTTGTTGTGTTTTCTCCTAGTGCTTCCAAAGACAAACCAAGGATCTTCCAGTCGATTTTCCATGCTTTCAATGTCGGCTCTGATCCACCCGAGATGATCAAAGTCTGATCCTTGGAGACCGCAAATGACCAAACTTCACTACGATGACCAACCACTGTCTCACGACAAAACTGTGCAGAAAGATCCCATAATTTGATAAGTGTGTCTTTTGAGGAAGAGATGATGTAGCCGCTGTTGGAGACACCAACATTATCGACATCCATGTCGTCGTTTTCTGGTTTGGTCAAGAATGTCAGACAGGTAATCTGATCCTTGTGTCCTCTCAGTCTATACAGTCCAGACTCGGCAATCACGTCCCAAACAATAAGGTCAGTGTCTTTCGATCCTGATGCGAGTCGTGTGCCATCGCTGTCGAATGCGAGTGCTGTTACTGCTGCTCTGTGTCCACTCAATGTAACTATAGACGTCTTTGATTCGATATTCCAAAGTCGAATGGCACCGTCTGTGTAACTATTTTTTGAGATTTCAGGAAAAAAAATTGTGGCAAAGTAATGGCGATCGATCGATCGATCGGTTGACTTACCCGACAGCATAATCTTTATTGTTCGGGCTCTTTGCGATGCATGTCACTTCGGCTTTGTTTCCGGGTTCTCTCCATTTTCCAACCTAATTGGAATTTTAATCGCATGAGCTACACATAAACACTAGACAAGGACCGGATTCTTTTTGGCCAGAACGCACCTGAATACCCTTCTTGAGATCCCAAATGAGCACTTCTTCAAGGGCAGGAGCGATCACAAGCTTTCCGGTCGAATCGTACAAAATATTTGCCAAAGAGGAGGCAATCACACCAAAACTGGCAAGTGCCTCATAGCGAAGATAGGCTTTAACCATGAGTGTGGATGTGTTGGTTGTCGCGAAATGACAAGAAAAAAATGAGCACCAGACCTTTCACTTCAAAATGGCTTGTCAGTGACGGCGCATTTTTAATAGACTTGAGTGGCTTGTAGACTGCATGGTATTATAATTCATACTCCGCATGGTACTGTGTGTGTAATTATGAAGAGAAGGTGAGTTTTTGAAGGGTATCGAGACAATCCGATGCTTATATGAAGAAGACTGTATTCTATCTAACCAGAAAGACTTGGGCGGTATAAATATTTGTATTATCAATTTTATCGAGAAATGTTTCCCAATTATTGAGCAAAGTAAAATCTTTTGGTAAAGTAAAGAGATCAAAAGATAAAAAAAAAAGACTGTTTCAAGAGTATTAATTTGAATGAAAAGGCCATTTCAGTCAAGGAAGACCGCCCTGAAATAGGCCTGAGAGCTACAAAATCTCCATTTTTTTACGAGATATCAAAGTTACAGGTACACCTTTTCTGGCGATATATACACTTTGCACACTTGCACATTCATACAAAAACTGGCTTGAACAGATAAAATCTACATTATTCAATTTTTCCTCTTTCGAATCTAGTAATAGTAGCCGCTAGAGCATCTTTGGTCGATCTGATTATAAGATGGCTAGAGATAGTCAAGAGTCTGATAAGGAATTGTGGCAGTATTTACAGATCCATCCGTATAGAAACCGGGTAAAGTACTTGAGGCCGAATCATGGTATATTGTACCTGATTGGTATACGTATCTAGTATAGTTCCCACTGATCGGAAGGGCGTTTTTTTTTTGCAACTGCGCGCCATTGGTAACATCATTTCTTAATACCCTAAGCTAGGGTAGTTTATATAGGTTTTATCCGTGACCTCCAGAGGAGTCGTACTCTCCTCAGGCTCAAAAGAAATATCTATGGGAATCATCAAACTGGACAAATTGGTTTTGTCCAAAAGGGCATTATTGACTACAGAGCCATAAAAATAATCTCTACTTTGACTACCGGGTCTTTTGTTTTGCCCAAGGTAAAGATATCATCTATTATATCCAAGGTAACCAGTGTAGAACGATCAATCTCACTGGCCGAAATCATATGGATAATAATAAATTACTGGACCAGACCTTTATTATATTAAATTGTCTATAATAAATAACACTCTTAATGATGCAAAAAAAGTTTATTAATAGAGTTATATAGTAGCAGTGCATTTGTTTTATATGATTGTAAAATAAGCAGAATTGGCTTATACCTAATAGCAAAAATGAATGGGATGGTATTATAGCCACTCGGCCTTTATGAATGTAATTTAAATATTTAAACGCTACTATATACCAATACAAGAATAATCATTACTCTAGTCATTTACTTGATCTTTTAATAAGTATAGTAGACTAATAAATGTCTCTTGTCATAAAACTATACTAGAAATAATATCATCATGACAATATATATCAAGTATACTGCATTGAACTCTATTATATCAGCATGTGTTTAATTTCTACACCCTCGTTATTGTGTTCTCTGGTACATACAGTCAATTTGCGCTTGATTCTCAATACAAAAGATTCATATTATTATTATTATTATTATTATTATTATTATTATTATTATTATTACAAATATTTCTCTAGAAATCATCCTATTCATCTAGGTCCTTTCACTTGAAGTATCATGCCATTTGTTATACTTGCAAGATGATAATAAATATTCTCAATTGGATTGAAATTGGAGCTACATATAGACGTCTTTATCTCATAAAGTGGCAAGACACTGGTATTATTGTAGGAATTTACAATGGCAAAAAGGATCGGTTTGATATGAAATGTTCTTTCCATGTTCATTTTCAATATTCTATTTAAAATGGTGTGATCTTTTACTCGTGAATATTGCCTAGTTTCTTTAAAATATTGTTCTAAATAATCAAAAAAAAAAAAAGACAATACACATTAAACAAGACTCATATTCAATTTACAGCATATTCTCTATTGTGAATTAAACTTGTACGGGAGTGATACTAGAAATTTACAATATTCTGCAAAAAGAAATGCGTTTACACTCTCCTTTCTTCCAAATCAGTGGGATTTCTAGTAAATCAGCGAAACAGGAGTGCCAATATGTTGCCCGGTCTCAATCACAGATCCAAACAAAATACAAGGTCATTATCATATTAAAAGTGCATTACTTTTAATGACACAGGCAATGTAATCTTTATTGAAAAAGCATTTAAATATTATTTGATTTAACTTGCTTCTAATCCAAGAACCAAAAGCCCAAGACAGATCATCCAGACTGAACAAGGGTAAAGTATTCAGTATGAGATTTCAAAAGACACTTTTGAATCAAAGCTCATCATTGAAAATAATCTAGAGGAATTATTTTTTTGGGAAACCTTTAAGTTTAATGCTATGAATATATGATTGGGTATGCTGTAATGATAAAGATTTCAATACGCTTCCAACAGCACAGAATAATTGAGATATCAATGTCGTGATTAACCATTTCGTGGGCTATTTGACACCAAAACATTCTTTGCAAAAATTTAAAGATGATTAGTACAAGTACTTTTCTTGATAGTATGAAAATATCAGAAATACGTGTATTCAAGATCATTACAAATGAAAGACTATTTTTTTTTATTCATTTCTAACCACAATCTGCCTAGCGTATTTAGATCATCAAACCCTTTTATAATTCAATGTTTTCTTTACATTTTGCACTCCACCTATAATAGGTTATAAATAGGCCATGTTCGTTTTATTTCTGAGCACATTCCTTAATGACCTCTTGGGTTCAAAGACAAGGCCTTTTTAAATATACATGGCCTTTATGCTTGGCTTAGCAAAAAAAAAAAAAAACAGGCGGGCTAATAGAGGGTCCCACAGAATATACTATATTTTTTATTATTATTGCTATTATTATTATAAAAATATACATGTGTATATTTTTCTTAAAAAAAAAAATTATTATTAAAGTATATATACATTTACACATGGTGTATAAAACCAATAATGGTTTCAAATAGAAGGGCAAGGCAACTCGGAATCTGTATAGGAATCATCAGTCTATTATGCATACTGTATTATGTTTTCTACGTACAAGATTCGGATGATCATCCAGTGCGAATGAAAGGCTATGCTCATGTTACATTACCCCTTGATCACATTCCAAGTGCAAAATGGGAATGTACTGGCTCTGACAGGCACAAGTCTTGTACTGTCGAGAACCTGTGTATTGATGCACAGACAGGTAATATATCAATATACATGTGGTATACTCAAATATATTAACTCGAGACTTTTTAAAGGTGGATTTATTGTGGTTGATGACGATGCTGCTGAAGAATCCTTTAGAGTCAATGTGATCAATGCAGATAGAATGGCAGATTGGTACTTTGAGCCAGCTGTCAAAAGACGCAGCTCATTAGACTCGAGACCTACTCCATATATGAGCGACACTATATTTGTATATGGACTATATTCTCCAAGGCACTATGCACATATGCTATTCAATGGCCTGATACCTCTCTACAAGTAAGCCAACACACTGTGTTTATTCAAGCTAACATTATTCTTCAGAACAATGCGAAATAACAAAGCCAAGCGCACCAGCTGGACTTACCGTGCTCATGTTGCCTTTCAAGACGACCATGGAGCACCTCTCTTGACCACCAGAATAATGACAGACGGCAAAGACATTGTAAGACAAGGATCTGCGCTTTCTACAGATCAACAAATGCTTTTGCCACATCAGCCCATTTGCTTTGCAAAGGCTGTTGTTGGGTCTGGTCTGGCCTGTTCATTGTCTGGGTACTGCCATACTCCAATTCTAGCTGAAGAATATGCCGGTTTCAGTACAGACACACTAGAACATCTTGTACACCAGAATCTGTGGGACACTAGTGTCATTGCCAGCAGCCAAGACCAAGGACTGGCATGCGTTCGTAGTATGAAGACTACCCATGTTCAACCTCCACCCATGCCTGGGTCTCCATTACCAAAAAATAGGACCATTGCGATTATCAATCGAAAATCGCGCCATATTACCAATATCCCCGAGGTTATAGCTGCTCTCCAGAAGACCAATGCTACGCTGGGAATACATTATATTATTAATGAGATTGACTTTGATGAAGGGTGTTCATTGGCCAGCACGGCCTATTTGCTCAAAGACACCGATGTACTGCTGACCCCGCATGGATCGCAGGAAGCTGCGGCTTTATTTATGAAGAATAATGGAGTTGTTCTGAGTATTGACGGCCGAGGCTACCAAGAGATTTGGTTTCATTTTGTCATGACTGCTATGGGAAGGCGGTTCTACAACTTTGAGGCAAGTAATATCACGTATATCATTGAATAGTCTGGATACTAAATGTGTTTGGATTCCCTAGTGCCATGAAGACATTTGTACAGAAACTGACCGTAAATTATTTGACAAGATGAGAAACACCTACGGTTTCCCATTGGTTCCGTCTGAACAAGAGATCCAGGGCTGCTTGGCTTGGGAGAACGGGGAATCGGTTCGAGACTGTTATCGTGCGCGGTTGAAGGAAAGGAAGATGTACAGAGAAGAGGACGAGGCGAGACTATCGGAAGGGATATCGAGCTATCTGAAGGACACGCCTAGAAAGGTGAATGTGGCGCGTCTGATGCCATTCCTGGAACGGACATTGAGAGAAATGAGCGAATTTGAGCATGAAAACGCAGACTATCGTATGATATGTGATGCCAAGAAATGTTGCGGTGATGCCTGCGGGTGGGCTCTCGAAACTGTTGTGTATGGGTCCCAGCTTGAGGGGAGAATGAAGGCCTGGGCTGGCAAAATAGAAGAATCCAAAGGCAACTGGATAGAATAAATTGAATATTCACAAGTAAATTCAAACCCACCTTTGTTCTTTTGTGGTGTAATTCATATATTTTTTTTTGTATTGGTTCGATTGAGTTGCCTTAAACAGCTGGCCGGCCTTTTTAATTTAATTAATAGTTTTTTTTTTGGCTATAAAAGCCTTTAAGCCAACTCTTACCTCTCTTTTTCATTCTTGTCCGTTCAAAAAAAAAACAATAAGCCAGAATGTTCTCTCGTATCATTACCTCTATCCGTGACCAAATCAACAAGCCACACTCTGAGTCGCCCAACGCCACTCAAAAGAACCATTCAGAGACTGAAGATGAAAATGAAGTTCATTTGTCACGGTCTCATTCGATTCAACCTACACCCCTGGAAGCACGCCGGCCATCTGTAACAGAGGCGATTGGGATCCAGAATACTGACAGTCGAGGAAGGCGACGATCCAACACCGTGTTTGGTATCTCCAAGGTGTCTGTGGATGACTTTATGCAAAAGGATCTTGTTTCCAGTTCATGGAGTTAAACAGGAAGCAAGAATTATATACGCAATATTTTTGTATTGAATGCTCTATACCCTTCCTCTCTGTAAATAGTATATTCTTGACACTTTATGTATCTGACAGGCTGTTTATTTTTTGAGCCCAACCACTCTTTGTTTTTAATAAATAAATAATATATATATATAAATATAAATTAATCCATACAGAAATGAGGGGCCTTGAATTAGACCCAACCATTTGATGGAACAGTGAGGCCAGGAAGAAGGGGTTCCTTATGTTGCTGCGATTGTTTGACTTTGTGATCAAGATCCTTTTTCATAGGTCACTTTATTATGGTTAAATGGACGCTTCCAATAAGATACGATGCATTGTTAACACAAAACTTGGGTTACTGGTTCAACAGACCATCGCACTGAGGTGCTTTATTTGGGGTCTATTCCCCTTCTATTTTGAAACCAATCAAATAAAATTATTTTTTATTTCTGGATTCTATTAGTCTTTATTGGTCGAAAATATTGGATATTTTTAGATTAAAATATAGAGGATTCTCGTACAAACGGTAAAAAGGTATGCAATATAAATCATCATAATCTTTCCTGTCGTTAAACATTTGAACGCTTTTTTAGATTATCCTAACGAAATATCTAGGCCTCTTCTTGACTCCGTCAGTTTCACAAAGTAAATGATCAAAAATAAAGGGCGTGAATTATCATTAATCAAAAAAGAATAATGAATGTCATTTGGTAGTTTGACGACTTGCACTTCATTTCACTGTAGTATGAATCATCTTTTTCAAGGGCTATGTAATGATAAAACCTACTCTACTTGTTTTAAATGACATGCAAAAAATAATTGATTCTTCTCATTTGACGTCGGCCTTTTTGTTTTAATAGGAGATTGTAATTATTGGGTTTTTCTATATTTTTTAAAAAAAAGTAGTTGTCTGCGGTCATTTAAAAAATAAATTTGCGTTTATAGCTTTTACAGTGTTTCTACTTGAGATTGAGATGCTGTTAGTATTTTTTCTTCAGACGAATGAAAATTGATTGTTAGACGATTTTCTTACCTTTTTTTTGAGCAGACAAAAAGAGAATCGAGACAAAAGAGACATTAGAGATATTTGGGGATTAAACTCAGATATCATAAAAGTAAATTCTCGCCAACTGTTACACAAGAATAGCGAAAATTCGATCAGTTTTTTTCGCTAATAACGAGAGTACTTGCGCTATTCTGTTTTTAAAATAAACCAATCAACTGTACTTTATCTGTATTTTTACAGAACCACATATGGTATTTATTTAACGATCGTATATCATTGGCTATAAACTATAACTAAAAAGGCAGGTTAAAGCTCATTATTTTGGAATATTTGTATCTCTAAAATAAGAATTACGAAAAATCTGAACCCCCAAATGTCTCTAATAAAAATAGAAATATAGAAAAGATTATCTTGAGTGAAATAGCTGTAACAAAAAACTAGTCTTGCTCAATTCACGAGCTTTGTTCATAATCTTGGCTATTAAATACATGGCAATAGATTGCTCTTTTTTTATATTTATTTAAAAGCATAATTCTGGTCTTTCTATATAAACTTTTCTACTATGTTTATCATACTTGTAAAAATGTGTTCTCCTAGGTGATTTATCTATTTTTATTAAATCTCTAACTATATCTATATTTGGTATTGATCTCAAAAGTGAAACACTTTATGGACCAAAAATGATAATAACACCTTTGCTGTTTATTACTGTGCAATAGTTATCGCTACGATCATTAATTGACGATTGTTAGAGATCGTCTGTAAAGTGGCTATTTCACTCGATCGTGTCATGTAGACATAAAACTAGTGCAAATAAAATCTGAATGACCAATTTTCTCCAATGTATCTATAGAGCTTCGATACCGTATACATTAATACTTTGTTCAGTAGAATATTTAGCATGGCTCCATCTCCTATAACAGCCTACACATTGATCGTTCAATTGTTTTTCTGATTGTGTACACATTGCATGTAGAGTAATATCAAAGCCATAAAAATCAATGAAAAATATGGACCGTTAATGGCAATAGTTAGCTTGAATATTAAAGTTTTGCAAGATCAAGAGTCCGGTATTATGACGTTCAAAAAAGAATCCAAACGCATGGTGTAGATATTTCCGTTTTGAAACAGACCCATGACACTACTCGAGAATCGACTTGAGATTCACAAAATCTATTGATTTTGGTACCAATTCCTTATATCAACAACTTATCTCTAGAGAAGTACATGAGAATTCAAAGACTTCTCCAGGATATTTGTTAATATATCGACTCTTAGCCAACAGTGATCCAAGTTTGAATACAAAAAGATTTTGCAGAATATCTGTGAGCCATGCAGAATAAAAACCAGATGTTGCTGGTCCTGAACAAGATCCTTTAAAAATGTCAAATCAAACCAATTGATTAGCATTACACATTTTAACCACCACAAAGATTTCTTCCCCTCTCGGTTTATTTTATAGAAATACTAGTTAGAAAACCTGTACTTTACAACAACAACAAAAACATGGGTTTACGTAAGTCTAATCGACGAGTTTAGTATACCAAACTACCATCTTTTATTTTTGGAGGTCTTCGTGTCAAAGCTACATACGAACAAAAGATGATGATGTTTTAATAAATAAATAAATAACAATCGTTGTGTAGGAGATACAGATCGACAAGGACACTTGCGACGGTTTCACTTCTTAAAATAAGGTAGTAACAGTCTTTACAGGTTCTTCCCAGTCTTCTTTTTGAAAATGCATAGTTTTCGAATTTTCTAAAGAATCCAGTGACTACCGTGTTTGTCCAATTCCCTTGAAAAATATTAAACCTAGTTTTTTTTGTATTGTACTCTGATTTATTAGTGAGCCTCTACGCCGCGAGGCAATAGAGGAAAATATCAAACCTAGTAATCATAAACGTAAAAATAAACGCAAATCCTAATTGTCGGAGTCTTTAGGTTACGCGGACTTGTAAACGCATTTTTAAATTGGCGCAAAATGACCTCGTAACACAAGCAATTTGAAGAAACCAGTGGATACAAATACAGTTTATTCGAAAATTATTATTTATTTATTTTTCAAAAATACAAATAATAAGCCAACAGTTGAAAGACATTGTGGTCAAGAAAATAGTAGAACTGTCTCCAAAGATCAATGGTTAAAATAAAATAAAAGAAGAATTCACGAGCACAAGATATATATGTATATAGTACGTGTATTGCTTGGATTGAATGGGATTAGGAGAGAAACATCAAATTATAGATGGGCAAAATTGGCACCTTACTGCTACCGTTTTTTTTATTCAACAATTATATAACATTCACCATGTGGGTAGGCGATATACTGGTTGGGAAGTTGAGAAGGAAGGTTTTTTAAGATTTAGGGAGAGGTTCCCTGTCTTTTTGTATTGCTTTTACTTCCACCGCCTTTTCATTTTCTGGGGTTGGTTTTGAGAACTGGTTTCTTTTTTTTTGAAAAAAAAATATTCGGGTATTTGTCCTCCTTCTCGGCTTCACAGTCTAAATAATCTAAAAACCCCACTCATCCATTGATGAGGTATACAATAAACACATTCCTAATAACGTGCAAATTTCCTTATTTCTTAGTATTTTACATTTGGAACGGGTTGATCTGCAAAGAATCAAAATAGCGTTGGAAACAAACTTCTTTATATTATTTATCAATATGTCAGTACTCTCACCATTGCAAGATTTGCTTGAAAAGACAAGTTTGCAATTCTCCCAATAGCCTACTCGTACGTATTTTAGACTGTTCTGTTTGTCTAGACATTTCATCTACAAGTTTTTGTACTTTATCCTGGACTACATTATCCACCTGTTTTCAAATCTCTTTTTTTTAGTTGGATTATAGATTATATATGAATAGTATATGGCTGAGGCTGGTCCAACATAATAAAAGTATAGTATGAATATCCAAAATAAAGATTACATTTTAGAAAGCTGGAAAGAGGATCCAGGAAAATACGTTTCTTTAGAGCTACTGGTTTCACTTTCTGGTTTCTTATATGCTGCACAAAAGTTCCGCC
Source organism: Phycomyces nitens (assembly GCA_022702545.1). Classification (NCBI taxonomy): domain Eukaryota; kingdom Fungi; phylum Mucoromycota; class Mucoromycetes; order Mucorales; family Phycomycetaceae; genus Phycomyces; species Phycomyces nitens. Next base: position 4,329,619 of record JAHRBC010000001.1, read on the forward strand.
ATTTATAGTTGCTGATCGAGACTTGTAAAGGGTTGTTTCGGCTACTTTGATTTGTGATGGCTTGGCTTGGCTTGCTTTTATAAAATTCTGGAATGTCTTTTAAGTATTCTTGGCAACTATTAAATCTCTTTGCTTTCGACCATTCTTTTCTTGTATATGTAATATATCAAATAGCAACTGCCAGACTCTGTCCGCGCATATTTAGTGCTTGTTTGTCTAGATTGCTTTTTTTTCTTTTTTAGCTTTTTAATATGCTTAGTCTCATTGCCATTATTTTTAAGCTTTTATATATATATATATACCAATTCTATCGGTTACAATCGTGCCTTGAACTAAAAATATATATATAAATATATTATTAAAACCTTGATTTTTGAAGGCTTTTTTTTTAATTCAAATCGACCACTTGACCCCAGGTTTCAAATTTGTCTATTTATCGTTTTCTTCCTTTTCTTCTTTTGAGTGCATGGTAGTTAATATGGCACTCGATGTTGTGTAGGCTAGAATAAGAACACAAAGGCATTTGCAAAGAAAAGTAAAAATATTGTTTCAATTCTTCAGATTTGTCTAGTTTTTTTTTTGTTTAAAAAAAATTAGATTGTTTAAAGGCTGTATCACCCATTAGAAAAATCGATCTTGTAACTTTGGGTTGTTGGCATAGCAAGAGAGTTGATTGTCCACCTTTGGGTTCAAGGTATTTAAAGTCAACAGTAAGAAAAGGTTGGGATACCTCTATAATTCATTTATAAGCTTTTGGGAAACTACGGTCTGCTACGAATATGTTGGATCTTTTGTTTTTTTTTGCGAGGCACATTTGGGTCTGTCTAAACTATCGTAGCCTGTTGGCTTGTACGGAATGGCTGACAAAGTGATTAGTAAATCGATTATGACGGTAAGTTGCTTTAAAGCTCTTACGGTATAGATAGTACACCAAATGAGGCCTTGTATGTCGTACAAATGGCAATATAGCTTATGGTCTTAATGATACCAAAGTGTCAAGTAGAGCTTTGTTTAATAACAATGTACTCAATACAAGAATCATACGTTAATTTTCATACCAACTCGCTTTGTAGTGAGCAATGGAGCCTAGACTATGATTAACTTCAAAGTTTATAAGAAAGCCAGAAAGTTATATTCATTTACCAGTCCCGAATTTATTTATAAGCAATTGTTTCCGGAAATGATTTATAGGCCATCATATCATGACATCAATGATACCAATGAAATAATAGTAATAATAATAATAATAATAATATTTGGATATAATAATTTTAAAATGGCCATTTGTTATTAAATTCACAGGCCTATTTAATCTATATATTTTTGGGTTCTATACTTGATAGCCAAGCCGAACTACCATATATTTGTGTATAACCCTATCTTGATATGTTTAGGAATATCACCCCGTGCTGCTTTGTGTGTGTATATTTTATCATTGGCTTCATTCTTGTATATAAAAGGGTTTGACGCCCATAAAAAAATGCTTTTTATCCATTCTTTCTCTATTCTAAACCACAATGTCTCTCTGTCCATTCACTTTACCTTCCCTCGTCCGCAAGCACTCTATTCCACTCCTACGCTCTCAACAAAAACACCCTCAACACAAACAGTCCACAAAATATTCTTATCGTACCTGTCCTATATGCTCTGAAAAACTACTTGTCCGTATACACGGCGCCTTTGTCTACAAATGGATCAACCTACACTTTTCTGCCCACCACCGAGATCTTATGCATGTCGTTGTGAACATACAGTCCCTCTAAAACATTCATTATCTATTCCACTCTGTACATATTACTGTTATTTTTCTGTAAAGACTACCACATACATTTTTTTAAAAATAAAATAAAATCTATAAAGTATACATCACCATAATAATCATAATAATCATAACAATAATAATGTAAACATTTGTACTTTATTACTCATTTGTCCTCATTGGCCCACACATTCTGTTCTCCATAAGCCGGAGTAAATTTCTCGACGGCTGGGGCTCCATAATACATCTTGTACTGTTCATTATTTTCGAGCCCTGGAGGACAGGAGATCTTGGCAACTGAATCGCTTTTAGTGCTAGGCAAACTAAATGGGTTATTCGAACCCTGGAAACACCCAAACTTGTCCTTGAATTCGGAATAGGGGCGAGGAGTAGAATTGTTTTCATGTTGTACCATCTTTTCATATAGCTGGTCATAGCGGGTTGTGTGATAATCGTTCTCAAAGACAATTGGACCGGGTGCTTCAGTTTGACTCACTCTTCCAGAAACCATTGATGTATGGTTTTTATCTTCATCCAGAGCCCAGGTGCCCATAAACTGGTCATTCTCGGTGTGTTTCTTGACCGTACCTGAATCAATAGGCAGAGAAACATCTTGGTGTCTCTCAATGTCCTCATCTGTCAGCATTGACGCATCTTCTTCAAACTTAAATGTGCTCTCCAGGCCCTCATTTGCCAGTGTAAATCTCTCGTCCCCCTTTGGTGGGTTCCATTTATCTAGTGTCCTCAGCGCGTCGGACAGGATCGTTCCAGCCTGATCTTGGTGCTCATATACCCGACGATGCTCTTGTCCGACCGGCGTAGGCTCCACATCAAGAAGATCCACGAGGTACTTTCCATAACCAGACAGCATCGCCGTCTTTTCAGCGTACTCGTTCATCGCATTGAACCGCAAATAGAATGCCTCCCGTAACCCAAACCGCTTAAAGTCCTGTAGTCCTACCTTGGACACATCATATTCCTTTTCGAGATTATTCAATTCAGTCTGCATTTCGACCACCTTTGGAGAATTGGGATTCGTTTTGGCAATCTGGTTCATCCTGGACTCCAAGGACTGCTTCTTTTCGTGCAGTTCAGTCAGTTGTTCCTCTCGTTTTCTGATAGACTTTAGGACCTGACGATACTGCTGATATTTTGCTATAATAAAGTGTTAATATTCATAAAGTATATTTTGGTTTATTTACTTGCTTGCATAATATTCTTCGACCTCGGCCTGTTTTTCCAATAGAATAACCAATTTACTGCCCAGGTCCTTGATATTCTTGTGAGTATATACATGTTGTTGGCTATATATTTGATCTCACCTCGAGATCTCGGACATCTTCACGAGGATAGCGGCTCTGTTCACTCTTGAGCCATTCAGCCAGTCCTTGATTGGCTTGGGAATGATGGTAGGCAGTTGCCTTGATTGATGCCAGAGTGTCACGTTCTTCGTAAATCCACATTGATAATGTCTTTGTGTCGGGATGCTGGAGGGGATTGCTGCGAGCTATCTGCGACTTTACATCATGAGCAATCTTATCCCAAGAGGTCTGGAGTCCCTTTGTGAAATTCATTATGCTATTTTATTACTACTACTGTATACAACAAGACCAGGCAAAATGATAATTATGTAATATTCTTTAATATTCTCGAGGGGTTAAAAAATATATATAAATAAATAAATATATATAAATATATATAGTGTGTGTGTGCTTTAAAAAAAACAAGGGGTTAATGTTTGACCTAGTTCTTCTTGTCTTGTTCACTGTGGGTATTTTTTTTTTGCATGTATAAAAATAAAATAAAAATAGCCAAGAGCTGATGTCAGAATACGCCGAAAGGAATGTGTAGGAACGGGAAAACTAGAATCAGATTGTCCGTAGGAAATTTCTTTATTTGGGTTTAGAGAAACCAAAGAGAGATAGAGATAGAGAGAGAGACAAAAGAGAGACAAAAAGATGAACATGCAAATCTTTGTGGGTGTGGCAAGATATATGATTAGAAAGTATGTTTTGAAAGGTTAATCTTTGTTATTCTATATCTTATTCAACACATAAAATCCTCCTGCATTGATCTGCCTTTACCAGCAAGCAAAGGCAAGTAAAGGCAGGCGTCTCAGCCAATGCAACCAATGTTTTGCATAAGTTATTAATATCTGGTTTTATACATACATATGTATATGTATATTATTTTATAGATATAACGCAAGGTGATGTAAAGGTAAGTAAGAGCACCTCAGCCATACTTGTACAGAATTTATTTATCTTTTATAAAGAATAGATTGAATGATATTTAGAGCTGTAGACAGACTACTTATTGAGTTTGAGGAATAGCAAATGCTGGTGCAGGAGTGTCACTAGCAAGATAGCGAATGTATGGGTAAGGAGTGATGGTGAATGGTTTGGACATGAAGATACAGTGGACGGATTGGCCCTACAAATATATATATATTTATATATTTATATATATATATTTAGTTTGAGTTTAATGGTCAAAACTTTTTTGTTTGTTTGTTTGCACAGCCACTTACGGGATAATTCACCATGATTCTATAGTGGTACTCTGTCTCGATGTCATTAGCATCGACAAAGTAAGTAAGAGATCCACCAGTCTTGTGGGTGTAGATGGCTAAAGAAAGGCAGCAAATTTATCAATTGAGATTTATTTACATTTGGCCATCATTTATAAACCACTTACTGATATTCTCGCCAAGGACTTGCTCATTGCGGAAATCCTTGTCAAAGATACGGATACGGGTAATGAGATCTGGTGGGTTAGGGATCGATCTATCCACAGACCATTCGATGGTTTGCAGCTGTCCCCGCTTGTAGGTCTCGCCAGCCACGGCTGGGTAGGTGATATTGAAGCCTAGAGGACACAGATCTTAGTAAGCCAGAAATATAAACCGATATTTCCAATGCCTTACCAATGCAGTATGGAGGGAGAGTAGGGCGAGGGGCATTGATTGCATACGGAAATCTCTCTGGTGCTGCTGCATCTCTTGTAGGGGAAGTGGATGCCAATGGGACCGGAGAGGAAGTGACGGTAGCAGCCTGGGCTGTGGACAGGGCAAGAGCTATGGCCAACCACTTGAGCATCATTTTGAAATAGAAAAGAGATGTCTCTAAATCTGTTTGATAAATCTCTTGTATTTATATGTTGCTGAACTGCTGAATATTTGGCTTTTTTTTTCCTGCTACAGCTTACACACATTGGATCTAAATATATTTATAAATGTATTTATATCTTTTTTCTTTTATATATCAACTAATACAAAGTTTCATCAGGGGGTAAAGAGGAACCTTTTTGTGCTTGCTATTTTGATATTGTGGCAGTTGAGTCCGAGGTAATTGGGAGTTTTTTTTATATGTATATCATGATGCGTATAAACATTGTCCAAACACAATGCACCTGCTAAGAAACAAGAAGGCGCTTTGCCATGGTGTGACCTACTGCCGCCACATATTCCTTTATATTCTGCCTAAGCTTGAGAGACCTTTTCCACATCAACGTCTTTGTGACTGGCACCAACTGATAGTTGTTCAACAAAAGCAGGACACCCTCTAGATCGCTGTCTTGCAGACTATCGGGATCCAGCCAGCCAGGAGAAACCTTTGCTGGTTTATGATCGCCTGGATTAGAAAACACTACAAACCGATGTTTGTCCAGTCTCTCTTGGCATTGTTTTATAGGATACCAAGTATAGAGCATGGGGTCCAGAAGATACGAAGGCTGGAATTGGCCTTTGTAGTTCATCTTTGGACAGGTGTGAATATAGAATCCTACAAGCATAATAATCAGCCATTATTTATTTTTTGGTTGTTGATTACAAAGATCATTCATTCTACAAAGCCTCGTTTGTACCAGAACTGCGCATAAACAGAATAGAATGTATTTATAATTACCCATATAATACCACTTGAGTTCACTCGACACCGTTTTTTCGAGCTCCTTGACCAGGCTGATTTCCTGGAGAGCACTATATTTTCCCAAGGCAAGAAAGGCATACTCGGGGTCATAAAAGAAGTAGACTGAGGATACGCATTTTGGCAAGATGTCCAGGACAGCAACGGCTATTAGTTTTCCATCAAGAATGTACTTTTGGTGAAATGACCCATAACCTTGGCCAGGTTTCTCATCTGCAAAAGGCTCATCCTAATGCATTTGGGTGAGTTTTTGGGTTCTAAAGTGTGTGCTTTTTTACATTTGCTAATTGACTAGATGACTAGGACCAATAGGTACACACACACACACACACACACACACACACACAGTAGACCTCAAATCTCCTTATCCTTGATGATCTACTGATGGCTTACTTCCAAAGGAGACTCCACCAAGAATTTCCTAAAGGATCCGGGAGATAGCTTGTCAGGATCATCCTTGTGTATCCCAACCTGGTATTTGTGGTAAATATTGTACTTTTCGGTCGTAAAGGAGCTTTTTTCAAGCGAGATCTATAAGACTATTAGCAAATTCGTATCACAAAACGCGTCTTACCTGAAGGGTATGATGACGGGCACTGGGATTTGCATGAATTTCACTTGATTCTTGATGGCTCTCAGAGCTTTGAGGGGATAAGAGATAAAGCACAAGGATAGCCAAGATATTGCTTACATTGTGTCCATTGCAGTATTATCTTTTGGGGTCCAATCTCCCTCTAGAAACCGATTGAACTTATTGACTACTTTGCGCTGGGACTTGGTTTGTTTGTATTCAGCAGCGTCTAGTCTAAACTAAGGTCAGCCGAGTCTTGAGGGCTGGACATCTCACCTAATGGTGTACTGGGGACAGCAGCTGGCCTCAAGATTTGGCTTGTAAAGATAATGACCTGATCTAATACAATATTATTATGCTATTTTTTTTATTTTCTTTTTATTTCTTTTTACCTTCTCCATCCATGGTCAATCAGTGTTTGATAATCCTAATGTCCTTTATAAATCTAGAGAATGTTCCCAATGTGATTTACCTCGCAAGTCAGCGCCTCTGCCCACAGACCATATGTAACCGACGTGTTTTCCCGATGGCAGTAACCACAATCCCCTTTTCTTTTACCAACAATAGATACAATTGAGATTGCGTTGTCTTTCATTTTCAAATTAAAATTTATATAAATAAAGGCTGGAGGTAGTATTCTTTGATCCTCCCCCAACTTTTTCTATTATATATGTTTGTACATATATATATATATAAAGGGATTTCGCTTGGCATGCAGAATAGAAATCTGGGGGGATTGAATCCTGAGCTTATGGCCCAATATATATATAAAAAATAAAATAAAAAAGCAAAAAGATGTCACGTGCCAATCTGGAGTTATTATAAAACACATATAAAAAAAAAGTTTTGATTTTGATTTACAAATTGATGGCATAAAATGTATATTAAGAAGAGCAGCTAAATCCAAATAATAGCAACTCCAAAGCTCTTGCTTGTTTTACGTTGAATTCAGGTCTTTAAGGACAAAGAGTGCTATTGACTAAGCTTACTAGATAGGCAAGTGATATGCGTAATGAGTAATGGATCATCGTATTATCTATATTTTGTGCATCATACACACAATATCAAGAGAAACGTTCTTTAGTTGCGAATTTATGATATGCCATTTGGCCAACCGATAGATAGCAATCTATTTCTTGAGGAATATTGCCAACTCATTCCTCAAGCTGAAATTCTGAGTAAATTATTTGCGATCAATAACTAATAATCTTTCGGCAGTCCTGATGGCAGATATGAAATCTTGAAAAGGAGAGTCGTCGACGATGATTCTAGTATTCTTTACAAGAAGCACAGAATAGGTTGATCATCAATGTTTGGACTTTATGCACTCGACTGCCGTACATTGACTTGATAATAAGGGATTATTAATATTAATGTATATATTTAATATATATATATTTTCAACTTGAATAAATTGTAGTCAGAATCCTTCTGCTTCTTTCTCTTTCACTTCATTTTAATTCTTAATTTTAATCTTGTCGGATGTCAAAGACTTTCATATGTACTGTTATATTCATCTCTAGTGTAGCTGCCCAGGAAAGCGCAACCATACAATATGGCAGTCCAAAGTTTTGGGGTGAGATTGTGGCCATCATTAGCTTGGTGGGCGTCAGTGGAATCGTAGCAGGTAAACCAACCTTTGATAGACGATATATACTCATCATTTTGACAGGATTGACACTTGGATTGGTAATACACGGATTAATTTCATTCATTCATTCAGCCAGCAAGATCCCCTCTAATCTGCTGCATATCCCTTGTAGATGTCTCTAGATGAGACAAATCTTGCGATCCTGGCTGTGGCGGGTTCAGATAAGCAGAGAGCCTATGCAAGCCGCATTTTACCTATTCGAAAAAATAAGCATATGCTCTTGACCGCCCTAGTCCTCACAAACACCGTAGTCAATGAAACTTTACCGGTCGTACTCGATGGAATATTTGGAGAAGGTGTGCTTTCTTGTCATTCCTTTACTTTTAATCTAATAAACTAATACAATATCAAGGCTATATTGCCGTCATTGCCTCTACCCTCTTGCTCGTCATATTCTCCGAGATTATTCCCCAAGCAATCTGCACCAGGCATGGTCTGGCTGTCGGTGCCCTGTTTGCCATCCCTGTTCGCGCCCTGATGATGCTCTGGTATATCCTTGCCTGGCCGATATCCAAATGTCTTGACCTTATGCTCGGCGAGCATGAGCCTCCGATCTACAGAGTCCAAGGCAAGTATCCTTGGCAAGTATCCTTGGCATCTTTCATGGGCTTACGTTGTGTGTGTAGAATTGAACGAGTTGATTCGGATGCACGACATCAGTATGGCAGCTGCAGGCAGTTTGAGCCATCGTACCGCAACAGTCATCCAGGGCACCCTAAGTCTCCAAACAAAAACAACAGGAGATCTGGCAGTTCCGCTTGAGGATGTCTTTATGCTTAGTCATGATACCCTACTCAGCAAAGACATGATACTTCAGATAACCAATTCTGGCCATAGTCGTGTGCCTGTCTATCAGAGCCAGCCGTCAAAAGGCACAGACGATTCAAAAGCCCTGCAGAATAAGCTTATCATCGGGTGTCTCAACATAAAAGTAAGCCCACCCAAATCTTGCCACTCATTATTTATAACGTTATCACAAGAGTCTTGCCATGATCAACCCAGAAGACGCAACTGCTCTATCTGACATAGTCCTTGAGCCAGTCCTACATGTGCCTACCTCTTGTTCCGCAACCGATCTCTTGGCTGCATTAAAAAAGTCGTCTGGTAAAGTATATCTTCCATTGTCGTTATTCTAGGAATGGGTATTTTAATGCGATCCTGTCTTTAGGTTATCTTGCAGTCGTCTATTCCCCAGGCATTGAGCCTGAATCTCTTACATGTAAAAACCAGACAGTTATCCTTATTAACCAAGAACAACCCGAAAAGCTGGACTCTCCCGCATCGCCACCCAAGGACACGCCATCAACTCTAATGTCTCGTGTCAGGAATATGGTTGGAATGAAGGCCTCAAATGGTTCCCAAGAATCCACAATACCATCCGAGAAGCCAGTCCAGACTTCTCAGAGTCGAGTATCAAGTATGACGACCTCCATGACACTCGAGATATCAAGAAACACCAGTATCCAGAGCGGTGCAATGGCTCCCAATGGTACCGGCTTACTCGGTATCCTTACCCTTGGTGATCTATTTGATTACATGACTGACTCCATTGATCCCAGTTTAAAATCCAACGGGCCAAATGAGCCTGCCCAAGCAATCCAATCCATTCAAGCATAAAATTATCATATATCTTTTATATGCATTTCATTTCTTCATGTTGTAGTTTATTATCCTTTTTATCGATTTTTTTTTAAAATATTAAAAAAAAATTACTTGTTTCAATTATTTATTTTATTATTTTATTTTATTATTTATTTATTTATTCTATACCCTAATACACAAAAAACAAAATCATCACTCTGTAAAAGTAATACAATTCTCAAAAATTGAAACGGGATTTTGATTAGCCAGCTAAAAAAAATGAATTTGTTTTAATTTTAAATTTCATTGTGAAATCCCAAAAATATAATAAAATAAAAATCTACATGTCTCAATTCACATTAATCAACCAGGGCAGTCTGAGACAGGGTCTTGTCAAGGGAATCGAGTGCAATGGCTGGACTATAACCAGCAAACGAGCACCAATCTGCAACTCTGCAGAGATGGAGAGGTTAGACAGAACAAGATCCATAAACGCGTAGTCTTTTTATTGAGTCGTCATTAGCATCCAAAAGAACTTTGGAATCCCACCACCAGAAATGGTGTTTGGAAACAATCATGTCACCATCAAGCATCTCCAGACAGAATACACCTGGACGGCCTATGACGCCCTAAGTCTGGTCGACACAAGCTCTACCAGCAGTGAAAAGATTAAGGTGGCCTATTCTGAAGAATGGACAAGAAAGAGGTAAATATGAGTATCATTTGGATCTATAGATACATCATTAATGTATACACAATCTAAAAAAAAAGAATGATTCTCAAAGTGCTGCAAACCACACTGACATAAAGGACGTAATCAAGCCTTATGATTGGACATACTCGACACCTTACAAAGGAACCCTCGTCTCCAGTCTGGACAATCGATCCTTTGAAAAGGCAGACACTCCAGTGGATTTCCAGCGCCTGATGAGGCCAGACCCCATCTTGTTTTACGATGAGAATATCTTGTACGAGGACGAATTGGCAGACAATGGAACGACAATGCTATCGATACGTCTGGTAAGACATTTTTCTTATAAAAAAAAGAAAGGTTAATTAAGCATTTGAGATATGTAATGTATAGCGTGTCATGCCGACCTGTTTCCTGATTCTCCAACGGCTCTTTATGAGAGTGGATGATGTGTTGTTTAGAATTAACGATACTAGAGTGTATCATGAATTTGGGTCAAAGTATATCGTGAGAGAGTATACTTCCAAGGAAGACCATTATAACAACATTCGCAAGGTGAGAATAGGATCAACAAGGGCCAAGTATTTATCGACATCTTTAGAAACTTCCGAGTGGAAAGGTAGACATCTCTTTGCTAAACGATCCAAACTGGGTAGCCCAGATGCTTCCCAAAGAACCCACCGTGTTTTCAAGAGAAAGTCTTTTGGTAGACCATTAACCATTGAAAATCACAATCGACATAAAAAAAACCCCCCAACTCTCTAAATATTTCTCATTGATTGTCATTATATTACTATTATTATTACTATTATCATTATCATTATCATTATTATTGGAAACCTACATTATTTGCTAAATAAAGATATATATATATGTATATCTATATATCTATATATGATCAAATAAGCTTAATTACTTTTTTGTTTTGGTTTCTGGGACAGGAATGCAACATAAGTCCACTCAGAATGCATGTCCTTTGCCTTTTGTATAAGATGTGGTGTGGATGCTATGTATTCCTCAGTAGACATCCCAAGGGCAGGTGCAATTAAGAATCCAAGTCTCTTGATGATGTTTCTGGCAAGGCACATGAACCGAAGACTTTTTTGATCGTCGTCTCCTAATAAAATCATTTAACAAGCCATTTCAGCTGTTTCAAAACTGCACATTTGGCTTACCAAAATTCACAGATCTTTTGTCTGTCAGGATAGTTGTGAATCCTGCTTCCTTCAAGAGATCAGGCAGGACAGGCACAAGATCAGGGTGCATTTTATTCATCTTGTTGACATTGTACACTAGATAATTATGTTTAATATCAATACTACGCATCAAAGATCTCTTACAGGCTGTCATGACTCCAGTGCAATCTTGGTTGTGTTCCTATATTCTGAGCTTTTTAGATTTCGATTTTTGCCATCAATGCAAAGAATCTTACCAGAATATTAAGCTCAAGATTCTGAATCAATCCTCCTGGTTTGGTGACTCTGTAGACGTCTTTGAGGAAAGATGGCCATTCGATTGCCTTGAGATTTGAACTCCAGTTCCCCAGCCGAACATAGTCAAAATAGTCGTTTTGAAATGGAATGCCGTCAAGGACATTGTGTAGTAGAAAGTGGGTATTGTTGGGTGATAGTACGGGGAAGTTGGGGCTAATGTCAATGCCATAGTAATCACAGTTGGGATATTCTACCGACATTTCCTTTATAATAGATTATAAAATATTATTATTAAAATATTACTAAAATATTAATAATTAATTAATATTCATGTTACCAAAACCCAGGCTCCAGTTGCACACCCAAGGTCCAGCACCTTTAGTTTAGAGTTAAAGTCTAGGATTTCTTTGGTCTTTGGTAAAAGCTCTCTTTTTTTTTTAAGAATATATATATATATATATAAGTGCCAAATAGACGCGTGGTTCTGGTTGTACTCACCCTTCAAAAAGATCTTTAATAGCAAAGTGCATCTGTGCAATATGTTAACTATGCACTCAAATGATTACTGGTTTTATTACCTCGTTTAAACGATCTTGTTCAATGTCATCGTTTGGAAGCCAATAAGACGCGGTTTGGACATTATGATATTCTCTTTGGTTGTCTGGCGTATTTGATTCTACATTTGGTCTGAACTTGTCCTTTGGGCGATACGGCATGATCAAGGTCGCTGTTTGTCTTGGTAATAAAAACAAAGAAAGAAAAAAAGAAGAAGAAAACGGAGATTGTCCTGTCTGTGCGCGAGTATTTTATGCTTTTTTATCAAGTTTTTTTTTGTAAACATTAAATCATCTCTTTTACTCGCTTGGACTTTGTATGTAGGTTACATTGTGTCCGACCATAGGAGTACTAAGAAGAAGAAGAAGGATACAAGATTGACTTGCCGCACACGAATAAATGTATATAAAAGGCATTTTTTATATTGTGCAACTAGTCGAAACTTGTTTTCTTTTGATTAAATGACAATTCACATCAAAAACTCAGTTTATTCAGCTCTTCAAGTCAGAAAATAAACCTTTGGATGGGCTGGTATAGATTACTTTTGACATTAGAGATCATTGTAAAACCATTTATATTAATATATAGAGTTTCGGCCGTCATTATCACTGTACACAGACAGCCGCATATGTATGATACGAATTCATATCAATCATATACTAAACTAAGAAGAAAACAACACTCTTGGCCCTTGCATACCACAAATGTCTTGTTGGTTATCTTGAAAAAAACACACACACACACCTTGTATTCAGTCTGTGTTTTTTTAGTCTAGGTGATAAACCGGGGTTACATTAATTGAATTGTTGGTATATATGATACCCAAGCACTATTCTATATTCAATTGGATTTAATATTATATTTATATGTGTGTATAAATATATATATTACAAAAAGACAATCTCAAGTGTAAGGATTTATAGATCAACGAGGTTAGACAAGTAGTTGTGTTATGGTGCACCGAGAGCCCAGTTAACACACCCGCCAATAACACTGCAAAACCTTGACAGTATTCAACTCCCTTTGCATTTTGTCCCACTTTACAGGTTACAGCGTACACTATCTTTTATAATAATAATAATTGTAACCAAAGATGTCTTGAAGATATGTCTTGCTTTAATCTGTAGCAACCACAGTATCTACACCATCAGCCATGTCTACATTATTCACAGTATCTACATCTGGATTTTCTACCGTATTCATAGGCATATCCACTTCATTTGATGTGTCCTTTACAGGTAATACAGCCGTATCTTCCTCATTCTCATCAAAAGTTTCTTGGTCCTCTCGATTATCTCGATCTTCTGGGATTCTTTTCTCGACCGATTTCATGAACTTTAGAAGCATGTTCCGTACCACAGGCTCCAGTGATCCATTATCCTGCACAAAATCATTGAATGAATTACTTGATCAGATTAGCTGAGAAACTTACACTTTCGACCAATTTCGCCTTGTCAAGCAACTCGCAAAGTTGTTCTTTGGTTGCCTCGTCAATGTACATCTTATTAAGTGTATGGCACATAATCTTCCGGGTTCCTTTTTGTAAGACATTGATATAAATATACATCTTTTTCCTTGTCCTGTTATTCTTACTTCCTGCTTGTTTTAAAATGATATCCAGCAGTTCTAATGCCATGCCCACTTGAATTCTAATCCCATCTTCATAATCTTCATTTCTCCGGGTCCTAAGGCAAATTAAATGTTAGTTTTTTAAAAAAAAATATGATATTTATCTTTTTTTGCACAAAAACTCTACTTACTTTACTACTTTGCGTGGTTCGGTCCAATCAACCAGCATATCTGCAATCTGGCTTGGCGGTGCCATCTTTTCATTCTCATCTAAATCATCAAAAGTACTACATAGATCTTCAAGTGCTTCAACTGCAATCTGTGTAATTGTCGAATAAGAACCCTCAAACAAAAGCTTAAAAAATAAATAAAAAAAAGGTTTACCTCTGCCATCATCTTTTGGTTTACAGGCGATGAATAACAGTAGGCAGGAAAGAAATAACTGAGGCATTGTTGAATGGTCGTATTGTCAATGGTCGAAGGAAAGAAGTACAATAGAACCAAGAGTTTGAGAATCTGTCGAAAATACTGAGATAAGAACAAAGATAGACCCGATAAATATTCTACTTCTTACATCTTTGTCCTGGTAGATACGCGAGAGCATAAGTTTAGCCAGACCTTGGGCTGCAATAGCCTGCATATCCGGATCATCATGATCAAGAGAGCGTTCGAATATATCCTTTACTTCGTCCAACTAAAGACCCAGTTAATAAACAGAAAAACAAATTGGTTTCATTTAAAGACATATATGATACTTACGCCGTCTAATCCAGACACCATCCAGTCCAGACCATAACATGTAAGCATATCAAACAAGATCTAGTAATACAAGTATCAATCGGGTATTGCCTATTTGATATAGCGCCGGCAGGCCAACGTACCATTAATGATTTCTGTTGGAGTTCCAGATGCCCTTTTCTCAAGAGGTGTGTGAGTAGACGAAGATTGTGTAGACCAAGTGTCTATAGAATATGGACTTAATACCAGAATTTTTCTTTTTGCCTTTTTCTCTCTTCTTGCCAACTTACCTTATCTAGGCAGCAAAACAACCCAAGACAGTGCAGGCCCTCTTCCAAAAGAACTGTCTCATTGCTTTTTACCGAAGGAACAATAAGCTCATTCAACAACCCGTATAGTGTAGAGTTATTTTGTAGAGACTAAAGTAAGACAGTAATGATGTTTTAATATGCAATTGGCAATACCAATCTTACCTCTTCGCTTCTTTCCAATATATGTTTACAGATTGTAAGGCACTTTAGTTGTGCAAGCTTCTTCTTTAGAATATCGGGCTCTCTGTCAGGATCCTCTTCCAGTTTTGGGGAGATACGATTACTGAGCTTAATTTTCTTTAAGGGTGTGTCGGTAACCTAGGAAGATAACGTGGTTAGAAAATATGGTTCCAGTACAAGGCTACTACTACTTACAGAATATGGACTGTCCTGATCACCCAAACCAGATACTTCTTGAATGTCTGATATAATTTCCACCATGGTTCTATCCAATCCTGATATCAATTACCCTGAGAGTATTTCATGCAAACTTACCTTGTAAAGTCTCTTTCGTCAAACGAAATGATCTTGAATAATTCCACCACACTTGCCAAATGGTTATCAGATACGTCTGGAACCATGATAAGGTCGCCTATTTGCCAAAAATAATAATAATAAAGACGAATTGGTTAACAATTTATGATGGTTTGGTTATTTTTTTTTTTACATACGTAGCAAATCAAACATCTTTCGCCTTCCTACTTCATCAGCATAGTCCAGACATTTTGCAATATCCAAGAGTTGAGTAACAATAAACTCATAATCTCCCTTTGTTCCCTTTTCTGATTTTCTCCACAATTGGGCATAATCCTGGGTAATAAAAGAGAGTCGGGTAACCTCGGGTAAAACGGCATCCAACTTTTCATCGTACTTTTTGACCATGAAATAAGGTTAGCTGACGGATATCATTATGACTCATGAATATCCTACCTCTTTAGCCTGTAAGAACTGAATCAAGACCTTTGCAAGGAACGAACTTTCGGGCGAGAGGTTATTCCAGAATTGATCTAATATGTTGGTTAAGTTTATGCTTTTATATGGCTCATTCCATACCATCAAATTTAATAGAATTCACAATGTCAATACGGGAAGAAAGAAAGGCACTTAGGATATCTTCTGCTGCATCGCCTTCCAGGATGTCCATTCGTTCAAGGAACTATAACATAATGTCAATAACCTTTGATGTTGAATCCTTTAGTCTACCTCCAAGAGATTGTGGTCTGCATGTCTAATCCAATGCATCGATATCATCTTGCTGGCTGCCTTTTTTACCATTGGGTCTCTAGAACAGGGCTAAGAATCGTAAACCCAAGTACGCGTTCCCAAATACCTATCATTAAGTCCACATTTGAGAAGCAAATGTCTCTCCTGGCAAGGTATCGATCTGAAATCCTGGATCTCAGCCATTGGCTTCAGGTATACCACTCGACGATTGGTAGCATCCGCATCTCGGGCTCTCTCGACAATATAGGGAATCGTTTCGTCGGTTTGGTCAAGGTTAAACAGGACCACTCTTCGCACCTCACTACACATGTATTCAAATAAGTCAAGGTTGCCACTTCATTTTTTTTTTTAATTTCGTACGCGCTAGGATCATGCCGAAGTGCCCAGACCAGCTTTTGTGTGATTGTCTTTCCATCCACTTCGTCTACTTCAGAATCTGCACTCTGGAGTCTCGAGAGCGCAGTGGCAGCCTGGCTACGAACACTGGCCTCCTTGTCTCTGATACGTTCAAACAACGCTCGCTTCAATTCTTGGTAAATGTCTTCACTACACATCCAATTGTGCTTATTTAGCCAATCCTTCTTATTTAATTTCTACATCAAACCACTCTACATCATCAACCTCTTTCTAATAATGATTTACGTACTCAATTTCACCCAGTGAATTTACACTAAGGGCAACAACCTGGCAGCTTCTTAACCGTACCGTCTTATTCTTGGCCATCAAACCCTTTATGAGGTGACGCATCAAATGTTCCACAAAACGAGACGATATGGTTTCTTCTCCTTCCATATCTTCACTCTCCTCTGCTTCCTTTACGTCTTTACGTAGTTTATATTTGTGAATAATTGAATTTATTTATTTGTTTGAAAACCATTGATCGTTTACCTTGTTGTTGGGTGTATTGCAAAAAGGCCGCAATAAACCTAACAATTCTGTCTGCGTGTGGCTCGCGTTTCTTTACTGTGAGAATCTTATTGACATTTCGAAAAAACTCCTGGTCAAATTCAGATTCACCATCGAAATCGATCTCATGAGGTTCGTTTTCAACGATTGGCGAAAGAAGACAAGATTGGGCCTGTAGTTTTCGAAGCGCAATCGAGTACTTTCGGTGATTTGCATTGGGTTTCTGGGCATCATTGAAAATTTGTGAAATCGATGTTCTCAGGGATGCCGCTGAGTTTGGCTTGTGAATTGATGTCATTTTTGATTGATCGATACAATTGTCTTTATGTATATGTATCTATATATGCCTGTGTGTAAAAAGAGAGAAAAGAGGACGAGGACAAGCGACCAAGTGTACACACACGGCAAGTAGTAGGAAATTTGAATGGGCAACCAAGCAAAGGTTAAATAGTAGAAAAGCAGTCCTGAGATGAACCCCTCGAGTTGACCGTTTGATCCCATTATCGTAAAAACACACAGTTTATCAACGTAAAATAAATGGCATTTAGAGATGACTTGCAGAAAAAGTAGGCTTGCAAAAGTATAAAAGCAGTGGGGTTTATAAAGGTGATTACACTATTAATATAAAGAAATTGGATTTATAATATGTATTTATATCAGCCAGTATAGGCTAGTCAACATTTATCATACTACAAGATCGATTTTTGTCATTTTTATTCATCCAAGTGCTTAAAGGCACCTTTAACCATGGCCAAAACAAATAAAGATGTATTTATATTACCTGCCGTGGCTAATAATACTAAAACACAATTTGGATATAGTTTACTATTTCTATACCGCAGTTTTTCTAATGTTTGGCAAAATTATGGCCTTTCTTCTTCTTCTTTGGTATGCAATCTTGGAGATTTATCCAGAAAATGCTCAATTTAAAAAGTCTACAAAAGAATAAAAGATGCCAGAAATCTTGGGTTTTTCCTAGTTTTTTTATTTTAAAAAAAAAATCAAACTGATTAGCAAGACAAGATTCATACGGCTTCCTGCAATTAAAGAGATGCTTAGACATTTTGGCAAGTCCAACTTTTATTCAAAATGTATACAAGTTTCTGAGGTTCATAACTACAGCATATCTTATCCAGCCTTGGGTAAATAGGGAGTAAAAGTATCTGTCTTGTCATGTCTGTCCAGAACATCCATCCTAATTTCATGAATTTAACTAAAAGTCATCGTGCCTTTCCTGAATACCACAGGTTTTCTTTTCTTAGATAAAGACCATTTTTTAGAATTAATTGAAAAAAGTCTCATTTTTTAAAGAAATTCGCCTAAAAAGATTCCAAAGTTGTCTCAATCTCAAGTAAAAGCACTGTATTATTAAGATGTCAAGTTTACAGTGTTAACAAAAATAGGTTATACTTATCACATAATGTCTGCATTTATTTTCGTTATAAGCAATCGCCCGATCATCCAAGTAAACCCAGTGCCTTTCCCAAACATGTACTGCCATCATTTTCCAGTTTTCTTGTAAACCCTCCTTTAACTCTTTCAGACCAAGACCTTCTTTTTGTTAATCATTTATGCCATCGCTGCCTTGTGCGATGTCGCATTGTTACTTTGGTATATTTATCCACCATCCTCCAAATTAGAAACATTTCTGTAGAACAAAAAAAATGGCATTCATGTTGCCGTTCAGTATAACAAATGACCCAACCCTTCCTAACAAGGTACACGCCAAAACCATAATAGTGTCTCAATTTCCTTGTATTGTTTAATAATACAAGAAATTGTTAAAGGTGGTATGTTTTCGTGTCTAGCAATGTATGCAATTTTCATTCCGTTTATGCTGAGCCTAAGTATTGTTCCCTTCTTAAATATCAAAGGATTTGAAAAAAAATAAAGTCTCATTGGGATAAGGATCTTGTACTTTGGGTATGCTGTCAAATATGATGATTGAATCCAAGAGATTGAGAAAATTAAAGTGTAAATGATTTACCAAGTAGTAGTAACAGTCGCAAATAATATTCTGAAAGATTTGAAGAGGTGCCTAGTACGAATAATTATACAGAGAGATGGATAGAGTGAGTAAACAGTTTAGGTTTCTTGGTTGGAGATACGAATGATTATTCATAGATTTATACAGGCAAAATTATATGGTGTCTATTTACTAATAATAACATGCTTGATCTATATATGAGAATAAATTCATTTGGAAACCAAAGCAAAACAAGACATCTGGTACAAGGCAGACCTTGGAACGTATAGTGTTGTATTCGATTATATAAAGCCATCTAGTTGTTTATTAAATAATCGGACAAATAAGCTATACTTTCCACGTTGGTATGTCAAGTATTTATAAATTAGTGGCACCGACTCTGGTGTCATATCTATTTGCACAACGGATTTTCAAAGACGGGGATGAACATTATGGAGTATCCTGAAACTGCAAATGAAATGTCAATGTCCGCTCAGCTCATATTTTGTACCTGTTTGTACAAAAATCAATTATTCTTGAACAAGTGCACGGTCCAGCTCAAATTACCTAAATTTTAAAGAAAAACCAATCGCCGTTCAAAGACCTGCTCCGTCTTGAAGTTTTAATACTACACAAATGAAGACCAACCTTTAACTTATTTAATTATGTACTTCTTTACTTGTTTCCTTTTAAAAGCGTTGATTCTCACAGTAAACTACTTATTCTCATCATGTCAAAAATATATTCCCACACTGGCTCACGTCATCACCAAAATACGTGGTGACCTCACACCCACAAAATATTTGTCTATAAAGACAGGGGCTTTGGGCGCGTATTGTTGTTTCTGTTTTCTTACTTCTCTTTCCGTTACCATTTCACTTTCTCAAGGGCATGTCAAGGTAAGCAAATTTTCACTTCATCCACTCCTAGTTTTGTCAACTATGGCTCCGCCTTTATGACGGACGGACTTTTAATGATGGATGGGTGTGTTTTATGATGTTTTTGAACCATCAAACTAACGTGTCATTCAGATGTAGTGAACACTTGTTGGTGCCAAAAGCATTTCAAAACATAGCCGGCTCACTCTATCTTGTGCTGAAAATCATCCAAGTGACCTGTCAAAAAGCACTAGCAAAGGCGTGATGCCTAATGACCATCTCTGTCAAACATGTAAATGACCTTCATTCCACCCTCCTGTCTCATTCCCAAGCCTGATACCATTGTCTCTACCTTTTGCAACTAGACTCGCGTAGGTTTGCCCAAAAATATAACTGTTTTTGACATAAACTTTTGGTAATCACATATTGAGTCCAACACGCCTTGGGTCTCATCTCACGAAGAAATTGATGTTGATTATGAAATCGAATACAGTGAATTGAGACCACCAGTCAAAAACTCAATGCCACAGCTGGTATACTGAGAACAGCACTGGCCATTCCATTTCCGTGCGGCATCAACGCACTCCAGTAGGTATGAATATATCTTTCTCTCTATTTTTAATATCCTTGACATCTAACTGTTGGATTCATATATTCGATCAAGGTCTTCCAAGTCGGTCCCCACGGATGTGCCTCAAGAAACATCGCCCTGGTCCGGATAGGGTGTGAATATTGCGAGGTTCTAAAGTTCGATTTAATACGCCAACGGTGAATGGAGGGACGCGTCCATGTCACGTATTGGATTTCGGCTTTGGGACCTTTGCGTATTCACATCTTCTGCAGTGAGTGCAAGCATACTTGAACCTCTGGTATGGCTGGTCAGAGTTGTATTGGTATATGCGCTGCAGCCCCGTTGGTCTCTACTGGTTCGATGGCTATCGTCCAGCTCATTTCGGTGTTTGGGCTCAGCAAGAAGGGAAACATTCGGTTGCTTACTTCATGATGGATATCAAGGTATGTCTATGTCGGAATGCGGTGTGGTCTCGGCACAACAGTCCGAGGGTGGTGGAGAGGCGTGTCCATTGCTTATTGGCCCTTGGTTGCATCGTTGTTTCGGCATACACTACCTTGGTAACCGTCAAGTTGTTCGCAATCGGATGTATCCTAGCCCTTCGGTCTTCGACCTGGCGCCGGCTGATATGGTGCCGATCTGAGCTCTTTTGTACAGCCGACCTAGGTGTATCGTCGGCACCATTCAGCCCTTTGGTCCTCGGCTTCCGGTCTTCCAGGTTTTCGGGCATTGGTAAAAGTTTTCTGTTTTCATTGGTACTCACTCTCTACTGTTCTTGATGTTAGCTCTCTGCTCCGTAGTTTCCAAGTTTCCAGTCATTGGCTTCCATTCCAGAATATCCTTGGTAAGTGTTTTCGGTTTTCTTCAGTACTAAATCTATGTTGTTCTTGGTGCTAGTTCGCTGGTTTCTCTGCCGCCGGTTCTTGCTTGAGGGGAGGCATTAAATGCCCATGATAGGCCCAAATGATGAGATGATGCTAGATTCTTTTTTTTTTAAAAAAGAAAAGATGGTGCATTCTGATGGTCCCATAAGTATAATAATGCTTCCCTCGTATTTTCGTTGTATTCGACAATAAATTTTTATTTTGATCAAGTATATTAGTGGAAATGAATAAAACCCATTTTTATTATCAAGTTTAAACTGTTCATTTTATACTTGGCCCAGAACAACATGTTGGTTGTCTTGACACCTGAAAAAAATAGCTGTATAGGTGCCTACTCTTAATCATATAGGAAGTATCTTGAATCCCCAAAGGTTTCTGAGATTCATAAAGATCATATTAAAAGATATTAATTTACAGTGATCAAAAAAATAGGTCATGTTTAATAAGGAATATATCTAAATTTACTTTTTTCTTATTTTCTCGAGATATTAATAGATTTCAAGAGACATTGAAGAAAAACAAAGTGCAAAGGTGTACTAAAAGAGGACGATGGATTTAATCGTGAATATTTCTGTTTGTACCCTGTATATAACTAAATAAAATAAAATAAAATAAAAAAGATCGTTATCTTGAAAATGCGCTTCAACTCAGATATATTGGCTCAATAGTCTTTACCCAAGACTTGGAAGAAGATTCTCAATCCAAGACCTCGGGAGGTTCAGTTTATTAAAACGCACCTCAAATATCCAAGAATACCCGGATTTGGAATCAAACGCGGGTACAGAGCTTGCAATCCCAATGACACTTTTGATTGCTTTTTATGGAAGATTAACTACTCGGTTATTTGCTGCGTTCTTTTTTACCAGAATTATGTGCCTGCCACTCAAAATAATATATTCTTTATGCCTGTAGCTAATCATTCACCAAATCTCATGCTAATCCAATCACTTTTTTCTTTTTTCTTTTCATTCTAAATATAACAGAAAAAATAGAAGAAGTCTTTGGCTCTAATGTAGTTGATTCCAATTGAGATTGCTCCAATGTACACAATCTACTGAATCAATACCCTAGCAACATAAAATACTCCAAAGTATTTCTCATATTGGCCAATGTACAACAACAGCAACTACAACAAAAAGAAACAATCTATTTAATATACAAGTTTACAGCATTATCGAGTTTGTTAATTCCTTACGATACGTGTTAATATATATGTATCTTTCATTTCTATTTTATACACCGCATAAAATCTTGATGATGAGAATTTTAAAGACAATGAGATTCCATATTTACTTTTGAATATTTTTTATTTATTATATAAAGCAAAGATATGCTCGGCATATTGGTTGTCTTGATATACATCATAAATACAAAATATTTTAGAGAGTTTAGCGGCCAACAATGGCCATTTGGGCTGGAGCATAACGATCTCCAACAACATTGGCCTCATCAACCACCTTTCTCATCTCGGCTACTTCCTCGCTTGTCAGTACGACATCTCTGGCCTTGACATTTTCCTCCAGATTCTTGACTCTTCTTGTGCCAGGAATTACAATGAACTCGGGACCTTGGGCTAGAATCCATGCTAGAACATATTGGCCAGGTGTGACACCCTTCTTCTTTGCCAGAGCGGTGATATCATCGACAAGCTTGAGATTCTTGTGGAAGTTTTCAGGAGAAAATCGAGGCAGACCGCGTCTAAAATCATCCTGGTCCATATCATCAAGGCTTTTGATGCCACCTGTCATTAAGCCACGTCCCAAAGGAGAACTAGAGTTGTATGTTATTAGTATGTTTGATATTTGTTCAAGTATATTGACGGATATTTCATTTTAAACTTACTAGGTAACAATTGAAATGCCCAATTCACGGGCAGTGGCAAGAACACCGTTGGTCTCGATATCCAGAGTCCACGGAGAATATTCCATCTGGACAGCAGTAATGGGGTGTACCTTGTGTGCCCGACGAAGAGACTCGGCAGAACATTCAGACAAACCTGATTATTAATACATTAGCACATTTTTTTTTATTAAAAATAATAATAATCGCAAGGATGTCTTACCAAGGAAACGGACGCGACCCTCTTTGACCAACTCGGCCATGGCTCTGACGCTATCTTCAACAGGACTTGAAAGGGCAGTTTGTGAGATTTGGGGGATTTTTTGTTTTGCAGAGAATAAAAGGCTCCAAGACACTTACACGTTGGGGTCTACGCGGTGCATGTAATACAGATCAACAACATCGACACCGAGATTCTTTTGGCTCTCATCAAATGCTTTACGGACGGACTCTGGAGCACCACTGAAGCCACTGATGGCGCCAGATTCGTCACGAGAGAAGCCAAACTTTGTAGCCAAAAAGATTTTGTCTCTCTGAGTCTTTAGGACACGAGAAATAAGGCGTTCGTTGTGAGAGTTGATGCCATACACGTTTGCAGTGTCCCAGAATGTGCATCTACTTGCAGTGGTTAATGTATGAATCCAATTATAAATAAATAAATAAAGTACCCTAATTCGATTGCACGCTCAAGGGTCTTGATGCTCTCTTCATCGTTGGCCTCACCATAGGCACCACTCAGACTGAAATAAAGGTGAGTCTATGGTCTATTGATATATATATATATATATATATATCTGTCCTCTAATGACTTGCCTCATGCAACCAAAGCCAAGAGGAGGCACCTTTACGCCGGTCTTTCCGAGTTCTCTGGGCTGGGTCATATTGAGGTTTGTAGGTTAAAGAGATGATGGTTGGTAATTGATCTTTACGGTGGCCATTTATAGAGAATATATACATAGTCAGCTCATTTTACTATCGGCATGAATTGATGTCCAGTGTGTGTGTACACCCACCCCAAAAAGGTGTTTGATTGGACCGGGTGGTTTATAGGCACGTAAAACTAAAAGGGAACGCGTAAGCCATTTCCTTTTAAGCTTGCAAGGTTAGCTTTCTGCAATATAATATAAATGTATTGAATTCCATGGATTTTACAGATTTTATCTGTAAAATTACCAAACAAAAAACAATAATTCGCAGATATTTCTAAAAAAGATAACCTTTTTGAATTTGTAATCAATGGCAATATGATGCGATTTGATGTGAAATTTGATCACAGAATTTATCAATCTGGATCTGTATAACAAAATAATAATACTAATAATAATTTCAATAATTCCAATATTTTCATATTATTATATATATATCATGCACTTTTATGAAGAAGAGGAAGAAGAAGAAGAAGATTACAAGAGTCAAGATATATGAATGCATTCCAAAATACGCGCGTCTTTTTCAACACGACCCTCATATTGGGACAATAAGTTTCCTTTATTCTTCCTTTTTCTCTCGTTTTATTATTTTACCAATGAGTACATGTGTGGGGAGTAAGAAACGTAGACCTGTCATTAGGCTTTTCTTTTGAAGAAGAGACTATCAAACTACTTTTTTCCTGGAGCTGGAGCCATTCTTCTGGCTGGGTCCTCCATACCACCATGCTCTTGCTGTCTTGCCATCGAAGGTTCAGTGCCTGGTACAGAGCCATTTGACCAATAACCGCCATGCCCACCAGGTTGATGTTGCTGGTGGTGTTGAGGCATGTAGTGTTGCTGGTTATTATAAAACGCAGGAGAAGGTATTTGGCCATAAGGCTGTTGTTGTTGATGCTGTTGAGGCGAAGGCTGTTGGTGTTGTTGGTGTGGCTGGTGCTGCTGATGCTGCTGGGCCTGGTTTTGTGAAGGATGCTGTTGTTGCTGTTGCTGTTGCTGTTGTGTTGGCTGGGTTGGGTGCTGCTGGTAATGGCCAGGTGGAGGCGCATTCATATAGCCAGTATGACCATAATTGCCGTAAGAAGGTTGAGCTTGGTATGTCTGGGCAGGAGCAGCATTTTGCTCTTGAGAGGGAGGGAATGTAGGTGCCAATGGAGTCGAAGGCTCAACCTATACACATGAATGTAAATATAAAACCTCTGTTCTGACTCGCTATCCTCACTTCAATTCTTACCTTTTTACCATAGGGCTCCTTTTCCTTGTATGCAGTACGTGGAGATGGTTGGCCATTGCTATAGCCAGCCTCACTCTAATCCAACGTGTGAGTCTATGACGTTTGATTGGAAATACAAACATGTCCTTACTGCTGCTTCTTCAGAGGCTGGATCAGGTGCATTCAGACAAGCTTGAATCAAGTTCTTTCCTTCAGGTTTTGTAACCATTGGTTGCAGTTTGACTGTGGTGAATGTATAGACAAGACCTGTCTCGGAAACAACGAGCAGGAGTACCTGAGTGCCTGTTAGAGTACTCAACTCGTATGCCTAGACATCGCATGGTCATTGTTGATTAGAGCTTTCTGGTTTATTGACTCCAACACATTTTACGTGCATGTGCGTCTTTGTTGTTGCTTCGTTTTTGGTTGCCAAAAAAAATGTTTTTTTGTTGTTGTTGTTGTTGTTTGTACCTTTTTCATGATTCCTGCCTTTCTTTTGGAAAAGGTAATGTGTCGTCGATTCTTGTCCTCAATGTATTCAATCTTGATCTTGCGACGACCTGATCGTCGGACAGGCTTATCTTCGCCATCTTCAGAATCATCGCCCGAGTCATCATCTTCAGGATTCTTCTTGGGTTTTCTTGTCTTTTTAGCATTGGCTGGGATAGAAGTTGCAGAGTCCAAACCAGCGGACTGTGACAAGTGGGGGTCGTTCTGGTGAACTGGATTCATGCCGCAATGGGAAGGGTTGGTTAAGAAGTAAAAGGGAGAGGATGGGGGGAGGGAGAGAAAGGGGGGGGGAGGAGGGGGAGGGGGGAGGGGGGTGTGGGATGTGTGGGGGGTGTGGGAGGGTTGAAAGGGTACAGGATTTTAACCTAAAATGAGACGGTTTAAAAAAAAATTCCACTGTCTCAATTTTTTTTTTAAAAAAAAATACTGAAAATACAGATTATAATGTTTCAAAATAAATATAAATCAATGAATAGAATATAATGGATGTCATGGCGACAGCCCCCCGCTCTCTCTCTCTCTTTTTTCTATTCTATAGATATCTCCAAACACCATGGCAACGAGGAATTGAATAGATAGTCTAGCACATTCTGCTTCTCAAATCACTCGTGGCTAATGTTCATGTATCACACACACACACACACACACATTCACACACACATTCACTTTCCTAAACAAGTATTCTCATCACTTTTAAGCACCCTCCCAGACAACCAGAAATATTTGGTGCTATCGATTATAGAAAGTGCCTCTAATGATACTCGTAAGTCAGTTGTGCAAAAAATGCTCGCTGCATATCTTGACAGGCTGACACTTGAATTCAAAAGTAAGCTTCATACATTCCATGGTCTGATGGAAAGTGAGATGAATAGACCAATAAATAAATCAAAGCAAGGTCTAGCATAAATAAAGCCTGTTCAGACTCCCTTGACATTGTAAAGACGAGCCTCGGAAGCATGTAAAGGATCTGTCCAAGAGTCGAATTGCTTTCCAAGCTTTATAACAAACCATAATTCTGAATACTCGTACTCATGGCTGTTTTGGCCAATAGTGTCTTTTGCACCCAAGATATATATATATATATAAAGGGCATTTAGACTGTATGAAGATTGGGGGGAAATGAAAAGGATTCCTTTTTTCCATGGATTCTTTTTACGGAATCTCGAGGAAATTACTAAATAAGGCAAATCAAAGAAGTTTTCTATTTCTATAAAAGGCATGTGCCTGTATTTATATATATTTTTTGGGGGGATAAGGACGTCACACAATAAGAGAAAGAGAGATAGAGATAGAGATAGAGAGAGGGGAGGGAGGGGGTGATTGTTAATTTTTTATTTTATTTGATGCACAGCCGCCTGCAGATGTCATTTTTTTTTATTGTAATTTCTTTGTATTTTTGAAAATGGATGTGATGTCTGATGAAAAAAAAAAAGAAAAAGGTGATTGTATAGGTTTTTTGTGTGTGTGTATAAATGTGTGTGTGCATGTTGTGTGTTGTAATAGTTGTTGTATGTGATGGAACGAGAAATTCGGTTTTCATTGTTTCAATATCAATACCAAATCAAAGCAAAAAATAAGTCAAAATCACCAAGTCAATTGCCCTTTTGTGAGTGTGTGTGTATATATATAGATGTGAGCGTGCGTGTATGTGTAGTGTGAATGTGCGTAGGCGTGCTAAGGTGAGTGGATAGTGTAAGGGCGATCTGGAGACGTCCGGAAGCCATCTCCTGGCCAGTCTTTGGAGTGGAGTGGAGGCAGAGTGGGTGGTGTGGGTCGGGTCCATACTGTACTGTCTCCTCCCAGGTTACTCATTGTGTGACTTGCTGACTCGTGGCTGGCCATTTCGTGGCTGAAAGAGTAATAGTTAAAGGAGTCCATGGGAGACTGCGGGGGAGGAAGGACACGGGCAGTGCTGTATGTGGAGATACTTGGAGATCCTGGAGGCGGTTTTGTGGGTGTGGGGTCCAGCAAAAGGTTTTGCATGGACATCCGACCATCTGCTCTAAAGTCGCGTGGGAGAAGACTCTCTGGCGGTGGAAGGACGACAGGTGAATCCGAATGAGAGGTTGCAAGCGCCCCTGATTGGCCAGAAAGTGTCAACAGTCGCTTTTCAGGTGGACCGCTTTCAGAGCGGGCTGACTCTCCAAACGAGGCCTCCCGAGCCTCCGGATCTTGAAGCGACGGAATCCCTCGAGACTTGTCGCCAATAGTCGAGAACCGCCGTTTGCTATGGAAACCATGAGCCAATGGTGCACCAAGAAAATGAAAATGAAAATGAAAAACAAGGCCATACCTGCTGTCTGCTCCACGCGCTTCCTTTCGTATCCTTACCCTGACGCCCTGATCAGAGAAAGATCGCGTCAAAAAGGTAGATTCTAAAAAAAACAAAGGTGAGACAGGCACCAAAACCAAAGGTGATTTACCTGACATGCCAGGAAAAGCTACGCTGTGGATGAGTATTTAAGATTACATGCGAATATGTATTATTCATAGTTCAACGTACATTTTGGAGAATAGACCTGGAATGTCTTGGACATTACTGAGCTGAGCCGGTGAACAAGAGATCTTTTTGGATTTTGTTAGTCTGGAGCCAGGCCTTACACACCACTCACCCTTTCATCTCAAAGAGTGTGAATTTGAGTTTATAAAACCCTTCCAAACGGACACTAATATCCGCAAATACAAAAAAGCCGCCATCTCAAGAGGAATATTTTTAGCCTTTTTGTATTTTCATTTTCAAAAAGAAAAACTGAAAGAAATACCTTTGTTATCGACATCCTTTAATTTGTGGAGCGATTGGACCATCTGGCCAGCGGTTGTCCTGTTGCCGTTCATAAAGTCTAGATCGCTTTCGGTTTTTGGGTCTGTGAGGGTCGCATAGACAAAGAGATAAGGGTTGTAGAGCAGGGTTGGACTAGAGAAACAGGTAAATGAGAATATCAAGACAAAATGGTAGACGTACTCGTCTGTTGGGGAGCTAAACACGAGCTGGAGGATGGGCGGAGGATCTATTGGGCGTCTGTCAACTGTGGTTTGGATTAGAAAGATATTCTGGAGAGCCTGCGCCAAACCTTTTTCTTTGAAGCTGCAGAGACGAGCCTTTTGGGGTTCCTGACGGACGACGATATGATATCTAGGGAAGCTTGTGAACAACAATTATCATGGCAGAGGTTTGTTATGATTTACGTTGGAGTGAGGGTGGGCGATGGTAATGTGCTGGCGGTCATCGTCATGATTCTAATTGTAATATGGCTTTTTTTTAATATTTTACCCAGAGAGTGGCATACGAAAAAAAAAGGTGTTGGAAGCTTGTTTCTGATAATAAGGAAGAAGAGAAAGAAGGAAGAAGAAGAAGAAATATCGAAATTTAATACAAGTCGTAAAAATGGATAGATGAACTCTGGAATATTTGAAGATTATAATAGGGATAGAATAGAATAAATAAATAATAATAAAAATAATAAAAAGGACAATAATAGTCTGTCCCAGATTTATAAAGCAAGGGGCCCGAATTCTTGGGTACAGCCATTTGGGTTGCACTCAATGACGATACTGGCCAGCTCACCCGAACCTGTATGGATATGATGGCCAAACCACTAGCCCAGGCTTCCTACAGACGTTGTGCCCTCTTGTAAACACTGCCAAGAAGAATTATTCTTGCTTTGATTCTTGGGATCTCTATGTTTTCGGTGTTTTATTTTCAGCTACAGCTGGTCTCATTTTGTTACCTAGGCAACAGAACCCGCGGTACGGGCTGATTCAAAAAATAAAAATAAAAAAATAAAATAAAATAAAAATAAAAATAAAATAAAATAAAATAATTAGTAAATAAAAACAAGCACTCTTTTGGTGCAGCAGACTGGCCAGTATTGCAGGACCAGCTTAGATTGACTATCTTTATTTTATTTTAAAAATAAAGCTCTTAATCATGTTCCGGCTTGTTTATTCCCCCTATTCTTATTTGATTTTTAATTATCGGTGAAGCCGGGGAGCTAAAACAAAAAGGCTGTCCAGGTTGCAGTATATGGACTCTCAGACTCACTTGGACTGAAAGTATTTAGAGAGAGAAATTTAAATATTAGGCTGTGATTTTTGATGCAATAAAGAAAAAAGTATTTCGAGTTGCTCAGTCAAAACACAGAAAAATACCTTTTAAAAATGCAATGGTATTTGACCATGCCAGACTCAAGTCTACGAGTCTCGCATTCTATCCAATAAAGACTCTTTAAAATTGAATATTTCCAATTTGAGCACCTTTTTTTTTATCAGGTCAGAAAGCCAATAAAAACGATTTGTGCATTTTATGTCAGGAACTGATCTATACATGGAACAGGAGAGGAGAAAAGACAGAGAGTTGCAGATAGATTCCTTCATTAAAGGTCTGGTTTGTTTGGTCTTTCTATTGATCAATATCAAAGGTCGTTTATATACTTTTTTATTTTATTTTTAGCAATGTTTCTTTAATGAGATTAGTTTTTTGGGAACAATATTTAGATGTGGGTCTGATTGTATTATTTTAGGGACCCGATTGGTGGTTACTGACAGTACATGTATTGATACTTTGGGGAAAGAGAAAGTAAAGCACAAAATATTGAATTTTGAAGATCAGGGCAAAAACACTTTGAACAATAGATACTCCAAAGACGAATCAAAGAAAGCCGACATTTTTATTTTCTTTATAGAAAAAGCGATCCTCGAGGTTCCAGGGACAGACTATGCTTCCTCCTAAACCATTCTATGTTATGCCGCAGCCAAACTAGTCTTAGTATAGAGTTTTCTGGTTTGTTCTCCTTGGAGGTAGAGTCAGTAATTGACTGAGTAGATTGCTTTGGTGGCCACTATATTTCACGGCAGGACAAATTAACACGGCAAAATTAAGTCCGGTTTGTCATTGAGACATTGTGATGTTGAAGTTTGTTTAGTTGGTGTATTAACAATAGATTTTCTTCTTTTTTCACGGTTGCGCTTTAAAAAGCAAGAGAGCTGGTACAGGACCATGGTGCTCAAAGGAGAAACTACCTTTAAATCAATTTAGTACCAAGCACAACATGAAACCATTGTCAAAGTTTTCAAAAAAAAAACAAGTTGAAATTTACATCTCAAACGTCATGCATTCAAACAGAAAGAGTGCTTTGAATATGATTTTTCAGGAGAACGTTTCTAGAGATTAGCAGAAAATTGACGAAAGAGGACAAACGGATTGAATGGTTGTATTTTATGCATATAGCCTTTCAGTAGAGGCAATGAAGAGCCTTGCTGGATTTAATGGTCAGTAACATTCAAACTGTTTCTTGCCGAGAGTTACCATCAAACCATATGTTGCATTACAGAATCTTACATTAAAGAACATCGAGTATTGGAAATGCATGTTCAGAAATGACATTATCATTCAAGAAATCTGCGATCCTTAAGAAAATGTATCCAACCTACTATCTTTGGAAGTTTGAGCTGCAAGTACTTGGGTCTCTTGAGCAGATAGTACAGCACATGAATTGGCGGAAATCCCTCTGGAAAATCAATGGAGAAAATGCCCAAGACTACTTGAAGGAAAGAGATATACACTGCAATTCAAGCAAGGACAAATTGGGAGGGGGCTTTTTTTTTGTGAATAATCAACGAGAATATTAAAAGAGCAACGAGGAAAACTAGGAATATATCGTTGGATAAAATTAGATTTCATTTAAAATAGAAAGCGCATACTTTTATTAGATCAATTACCATTATAAATATGTTTTTTAAATATTGTTGCTCTAAAGTCTTGCAGCAATAATGGGCTCGGTATATTCAGTTTCTTGATTCATATAAAAAAAACCATCAAATCCACTATCCAAAAATACTTCAAATAAGCATGAAATCCGATTTTTTTTTGTTTCCAATTCAAGTATTTCCTCATTCCTAATCCAGTAAAATTCGAATCGTCTAAAGTTACTATATTTAATTCATAAATACTTTTTATGATACAGTCCAATATTAAACAAAATTAACATTTAATTATTTAGATGATGAGAAATATTAACGATTAGGCCGTTTAGTTTCTAGAGACAATTCTTATTGATAAAGTTAAAGACGTATTTCAATATTAAAATAAACTATTATCCAGTCCTTTTTGAACTTTGCTCTCGAACCATTCCTTCTTATGATTTACCTCGCCCAACTCACATCCTCCACTCACTTTGAAAGTACTGGCATATGCCAATGACGCCTTTGTCTGCTTACCCAACCCTGAGGGTCTCACTCGATTACATCACCTACATTATAACTTGGCCTCCAATGCTCGTCTCAATATGCATAAGACGCATGCCATCTCTCTTTCTCTTTCTGGTGATCTCCACCATCACTGGGAAGCTCCTTTGCAACAAGCTAGCATCACGTCCTGGTATGATCAACCTTTGCTCAAACCTGCCATTTCCCTAGGCTATCCCTCCATTATATCCCCTGTTCAACATAACCATGCCGAAACCCAACTGCTCATCAGTATCCTTACCTCCCTCAACATTCGCTCCCAACGCTTTATTTTTATCTGTGATCGATCAACGATTGTTAGCACTCTCATTCTCGGCACTCTCTGATATCCTTTGCCTCGTCTGGTTCCCTGTTATTTTCTTTAAATTGCTTTAATTTATGGTCAGTAAATTCATCAAACACAGAGTTTGGGGAGAAATACGCCAAGTATTGAGTGCAAAGACATCTCAGGATTCAAAATCAACAGACAATTGAATGGCTCAGCCAAATCACATATAATGAGATAATAAGACTTGGCAAACAGGCTCATATTACTTTTATACTTTAATGAATGTCGATCCAGAACAGTTCAAGCCATTGATGTTCTAAATCACTTGGGCCTCCAACTGTAATAAAGTTTAATGAGCCAGCAGAGGATTCTGAAGACGAAAGTGATACTGAAAGTGATACCGAAAGTGATACTGAAAGTGATATCAAGGATGCTGGTTTTATGGAATCGCAAGGTATATCAAAATTATTCGCCGAGCAGGGACTGACCAAAGATCCCAAAACATACCAGGACAGATGTATAGACAAGAATTTATGACTTTAATATATAATCAATAACTTTGTTACCCAACTACTTTATATATTTCCAACTAGCCAAGTATTATTATGTGAATTCAATTTTTTTTTTTTACATTGTCTGACTATAAAAAATAAGAAAAGGATCTGGGTCTTTTTATATAAAACACTAGGGCTCAAAATACCCCAAGTATTTAATTTTAAGCAGAGAGAGAGAGAAAAGGGAATACTTTTGGGATAAATTCGGAGTTTGAACAAGTTTTCCTTGAGACCCAAGGTCAGACTGTATGTATTTCATAATAACAATCATGATAATTTTGATCAAATCTAGGCAGAATTGAGGATGTCTAGCATAATTCTTCCAAGAACATTTCCCTTTATTCCCTCATACTTGACCTGGCCTTTCAGTTCCCAACAAACTTCCAGTGAGATATATAAACCCATTCAGAATCCTTATTTTTTTACCCCGCCTTTTACCATATCATAGTCTCCAAGAAACCAATCGGAAAAAGTATTGCTTTTCTTGGTATCACCATCAATTCCCCGAAAGGAAACCTTTTTGATATAAACATCCAAACGACCTTTGGATTCTTTTTTTTTGTTTCCTTTTTTCTTTTGCAAATACTTTTTGCACAGATCTTGAAACACAATGTCAAAATCAGAATATTATCTTGGTATTGATGTCGGAACTGGGTAAGTTTAATACACATCAAAGAACCTTATTCACCCTACATATCCACCCAAAAAAAAAAGCTCGGCGCGTGCTGCTGTGATTGATTTCCAAGGATCCCTAGTCAGTCTAAGTGTCGAGGCCATTACAACCTGGAACCCCAAACACGATATCTATGAGCAGTCTACCGCAGACATCTGGGCAGGCATCACAAAAGCAGTCAAGAATGCGGTCGGACAGGCCAGACTCACAGCCGATGATATCAAAGGAGTTGGTTTTGATGCAACATGCTCTCTTGTGGTCCTGGACAACAAGGGTCAACCTCGCTCAGTTGATATCCAATCTGGGTTTCAAGACGACGCCCTCAACGTCATCTTGTGGGCAGATCATCGTGCCATTGACCAGGCCAGAAGGATCAATGCCACCAAGCACAATGTACTCCGCTATGTGGGCAACACCATCAGCCCAGAGATGGAGATACCAAAAACCTTGTGGCTTAAAGAAAACATGCCATCCGCCAAGTGGGATGACCTGGCTTACATAATGGATCTCCCAGACTTCCTTACCTTCAAAGCCACGGGCCACCTTGCCCGCTCGACATGCTCCCTGACCTGCAAATGCTCGTATCTGCCACCCGGGGTTGGGAATGGCTGGGATGCCTCGTATTTCGAGGCCATTGGTCTCGGCTGTTTGGTCAACGAAAACTGGAAGAGACTGGGGGGTGAAACGGAAGGTGGTGTGTTGCATGCAGGAGACTCTGTCGGCAGAGGTTTGACAGCCCAGGCAGCAGCTGAACTTGGTCTCAAACAAGGTACACCCGTTGGTTCAGCAGTCATTGATGCCTATGCAGGCTCAATTGCGACTCTGGGCGCAACCACCCAAGCCAGTATGCAGACTACTGTGGTCAATCAGGGCAGCCATCGTCTAGCCATCATCTGTGGGACTTCTAGCTGCCATATCGCCATGTCCCCAGACCCAATATTTGTGCCTGGTGTCTGGGGGCCCTATCGCTCTGTGTTGGTACCAGATATGTGGTGCGCAGAGGGAGGCCAATCGTCCACTGGCCAATTGATCGACCATACCCTCTCTACTCATCCAGCAATTTCCCAGGCACGAGAGATGGCCACAAAACAGGACATATCTGTCTACCAGCTCCTCAACACCCATCTCCAGCACCTCCAGAAGCAGCGCCATCTGGACCGTCTCGAGGATCTCACTCGCCATCTCCACATCTACCCTGACTATCATGGAAACCGGTCTCCCCTTGCCGACCCAACCCTGCGTGGGACAATCGTTGGTGTCTCGCTAGACAATAGTCTGGATGACCTTGCTACTCGCTATTTGGCCACCCTTCAGGCAATCGCATGCCAGACTCGTCATATTATCGAAAGCATGAACCAAAAGGGGTACACTATCGACACGTTGTGTCTCTCTGGAGGCCTCTGCAAAAACCCATTATTTGTCCAGATCCACAGCAACATCACCCACTGTCGAGTAATCCTCCCAGAGTCCATTGAAGGTGCAGTGGTTATTGGTGCTGCATTCCTGGGGGCCAGGGCTGCCACGGGCCAGGATCTTTGGGATGTCATGGTCCGTTTGGGTAAGGCTGGTCAGGTAATCGATCCTTGCCAGAATCCAGAATGGATCGAACAAGACAATAGGCGCTATAGGGTATTTTTGGCCATGCTAGAAGACCAAAAGAAATATCGTCAGATTATGGATGGCACCCTCTAAATTATTATTGTTGAATTGTAGATTTATTGCTGATACCAAAATAATAGTAAAATGTCTAGACTTTGCATGTCATGAATACCATTTGTATATAGATAATGATTATAATAATAAAAAAGTAGCTTATTCTATTCTTGTCGGTTTGGTCCTGGATGGAAGGAATTATAGGGTTTTTTTCTGGATTGCATATCGGCAGCTAATAAAAAGGTTTAATTAAAATAAAAAAGAAGCTCAAATTCGGATTGTTCACCACATACAAATGGTTTCGAGGGTCCTGCAAACATTGAAACAATTGATATCTGGGAGTACATGGAATCTATTGAGCATCAAAAGGGGTTGCCAATTAGTTTCTAGGTATCTTAGTGCAATAATGCTATTGTTGTTGTATTGACTATTTGGTTTGAGGGTTTTACAAGACAGTGAAATAGCAACATGGATAGCCAACCCCATTTGAACAAGATATTAATTATTATTGTTTTTTGTATTATGTACACAGACCATCAGGAACCGTTATTAAAGATAGTTTGAGAAAGGAACGACAACAACAAAGAGGAAGAGGGCTTATTTACAGAGATAGTCGTGAAGGGAAATAGGATGAGGTTGGTTAATTTCTAGTGGGTTTTGAAAAGAGGACAAAGTGAAAAAAGAGAACCCAACTAACGGTGGCCAGGATGGCATAGGTGCCAATATAAAGCCAGTTGGCCAAGATCTTTTCTTGTGCCTTTGGTCGAGGGTTCCCTAGCTTGGTCTCGCGTAGTCTCCAGACAGACTGTGCAGATTGGTCGAGGACACTATGATAGATTGTCTTGTCGAGAATACAAAGTATAATGCCTGCCAATATGGCCAGCAATGCAATACCAATAAAGAAAACGATCACTCCGTCATAGCCTTTGTTGGGATCAGCATCTTGCAACAGGCCAGTGGCAATGTCAAAGAGAGCAGCACCAATGTTGGTCCCAGACTTGACTAGACCCATACCAGTGCCAACCAAAGAGAGGGGAAGAATTACTGGCACAGAGGACACTAGACCTACTGGCCCGAGAGAAAGACTGATGCTGAAGATCAGCATGCCAATGACAGGTGGAATGTATGTGTACTCGAGCAAGACAAGAGACAAGAGCATGGAGACTCCACTCCCAATCACTATTAAAAGTATTAGTAACAAACATTCTATACTATATATCCAATCTCTTTTAAATACTTACTCATCCATGTACGTTTTCCAAAACGATCTACAACAACTCCTAAGAAAGGCATCAAGATGACAGGTAGAATCTGTGCGACACTGGCAGTAAAGGCTGCATGGCCTTCATCATACGAGAACCGAAATTTGACATATTCGCTACAAAAAAAAAACAATCAGTAAAGGCCAGATATTTCTTATTTTTACCTATTGATATGCAAAAAGCATCCCCAGGTGCCACCCAGCAAAAACTCCATGGCTGCCACAAGCCAGAATGAATGGGGCAAATAGAGCAACTTGGACCATCGAAAGGACTTTTTGCGCTTGATCACCTCGATTTGCTTTTTACATGTTGCGGCCGGATCAGAAATCGAGCGCAAGAGGACAATGTAGCCCAGGTTGACAAGCATCGAAAGGACACATAGCATGGCTGAAAACTAACAATACAAAGTGTTAGAGCAAGTCAAACAGTATATAAGGAGCTTACCCAGAAAGCATAGCCATACCACCCCGTCCAACGGGCAATTGGCACAACAATTGCTTGAGCGAGAAAAGACGCCTACAGAGTCAATTTTAGATACTAGACCAGAAACAATTGACTGTTGGTTAGCACCTACCAGACGACTGACTGTGAGCATAAGGGCAACAACGGCAGCTAGACTTCTGCCAGTAAACCATTGACTCAAGATTGTTTCCTGGACAATGACCACCGTACCGCTTCCGATACCGTACAATATACGGCCTGTGATCATCATTGTCAGATTTGAAGATGATGTAGAGAGGGCAACCAGAGTGTTTCCCGAGGTGATAAGAAGTGTGGTGAGAATAGACCCGGGTATTGTGCCAAACGCATCAACAAAAATGCCACCAACGACAGGCAAGATGGTATTAACAATGGCTACACTTGATTGAAGCACACCATATTGCGAATTGGTGATACCAAATTGCTAAAATAAATTACGAGCGCCAATTAAGTCCAGGAACTTGAAGTATTGGTTCTAAAAGATCTGTGTAATCTAAAGTTACCTCTTTAATTGTGCCTTTCATGGCCCCCAGTGTGTGGGCTGCAAAATGACTACCGACTTTTTTTTTTAAAAAAAAAAAAAGTACCAAGCAATCAATTATACAATCTCTCAATCTCTCAATAAAAATAGTTGCTTACCTGCCAAGAAGAGTGCACATAAGAGTGCAAGCATTTTATATTCCCAGGGCTGATCAACCAAATGACAATAGTCATCGTCATTGGAAGGGAGGGGTGATTTGCAGTCTTGATTTGGCTTGGATGAGCAGCAACCTGCATTCGAAGAGCAGCATGCCTTTTTCTTGCATGTATTTACAGATTTACTATTTGGCAGGAGGGGAGTCTGCTCATTCGAATTGGTTGACATGGTACTTTGTTGTTTTTTGGGGAAACTTGTATGTAAAGTGAATCAAGGGCTGGAACACATAAAATAAATACAGGCAATAAAGAGTAGGGAAGTGTAGAGAATAAAGAGGTCCTGGTTAAGCCTTTCTATTTTTTTTTCTGTTTTTTCTTTTGTTAATAAAGAGCAACGAGAACAACTGAAAGATAGAGAGCCTTTAAAGGCGGGGGTTTTGGCGGCGATTAGACTATATGAACCCAGTATCTGATCCAAAAAAACATGGCTTTAACTCTTTTAATTCTTATAATCTGTGAGCTGCACCAATAGACATGTTTTGTGATATATGTATATATGTATATATATATAAAGGTGATTATGGAAAATTATAAAAAAATAAGCTTTTCTTTTTTAAAAAAATTTAGATAATATGATAATAGAACAAAGATCATCCAAACATATCTGATCAAATCTACCATTTTTGTGTTTTAGTACGAGAGTTCAGGTTTGTAATACCCAGACACTTTACAAAATAGCAGGATCTACTCTACCGTATGTACCCGAGAATATAAAGGGACCAGTCGTATGCTTTGTTCAATAAGAATGCTTCTGTACTCTCAATACTATCATACAATACTCTATTATCAACATACTCTTGTGTAGATAAAATAAAGAGCACAAGTATTTTGATATAAAATATATATATATATTCTCACATGCACCAAGCTAATGTGTAACTAGAACATTGGAACCTTTGATTAGTGTGGTTGAGGATTTGATATGAATATGTATATTTTAATCTTGATCTCCCAAGATCTTGTACCATTCCACACTACTGTCGATAGAGAAAATTCAGGCTTATTCATTTACCCTTTCTATAAATGTCTTGTACATTTGAAATACTATATGCTTGTTATTGGGCCTATAAAGTAATCAATAAAGGCCAAATAAACGACAGCCTTAAAACTAATAGCCTTTATGTCCTTGCTGACTTTGACATCGGTTTTCAAAATCACCTGGAGAATAGCGAGGTATGTGATCAAAGAGGGGTAAAAGTACGTGTCAGTCTTGACAAGTCCGCGTAAAAGAACACATGGGCCGATAATCAAAAGTAAAGATTATTTCTATTACTAGAAAAGTAGTAAAAACATTCAATATATTTATATTCAACTATTAATAAATTGTGCGCTTTACAGCCTTGTCTTTGTATTGGAACAACCACTTTTGAGTAATTGGGCATAGCAAATATACACACTGTGAAGGAACGGGTATGGTATCAAAGTGGACTAGGCAAAAATAGTAGGAGAAACCCAATGAGAGACAAACAGTAGCCTTAATTAACTAGATAACATCTTGGTTTGATATTTTTGATCATTTAATTTGAAATGGTGACGATATAATGGTTGTACTGTCACCACAATACTTTATACATTAATAAAATACTTTGGAAAGGTTTGAATTCCTAATTGTATGACACTTTAAGATTAAACCATTGAACAGAATAATTGATTTACTTATGAATGCCAAAGGTAAATGACATATACTAATACCTTTATGGACTTTATTAATATAAATCTGAAAGATCCATTGTTCCACTTTTTACTTGAATTACAAGTACCCATACTTGCATATCAACAGACAATTGATATCCTATGTCATGTATTTAACCATATTTTATTATTATTTTGCTAATACTAGACTATTACACTAAGAACTCACAATACTAATGGTGCATAGTACTGGCATCGCTATACATTTTTGCAAGTCAGATACCTTGTCACAAACAGTCCTTATAAAATATTTTTATTGGTTGACTACTTTTTTCTGAAAATAATTTTCAAAAAAAAAAAACTATATAAACCCCCTCTAAACTGCAAACCATTTTTTTCTTTAGTGACCGTACTCTACAGGATCTGTATGCAGTACATAACCGTTCTACGTTTTTCAAACTAGACACATTATTCAAGTTAGTAGATGAATACTAACAGATCTTCTAAAGAGTGAAGTGTGTTGATTGTTCGTTCTTCGGAACTTACTTTCAACAGTTGATGATCTCGTCTGTCTCTATTCCAGGGCATGACATGGAAGAGTCTGTATTCTGATAACTTATTTTTTAAATACCAAATAAATGAAAAATTCATACAGCTTTTGGGGGTTGATTCTTCAAATCAAAATAAACGTAATTTCCAACTATTTAATTTCAAATGTATACATTTCATTCAGAACACGGCTTAAAAATTGGCCTTCAAATTTTCAACTTTTTACAATAGGGGTGGATGGGTGGTCAGGTAAAAGTATTTCCAACCCTGTATACCATAGATCTGGTCTTGCCGTCACAGATTGCCATGTTCAATTGGTGCCTACAGCGTCAAGATCTCATGTGAACCTTTACGAGATTCTTGATGAGCTCATTGAAAATTTAATAACTCTCGATTGGTACAGCTATTAATACTTGAATTGCCTTTGTAATGGCATCCATTGTTGCGATTAGCTCATTGCGCAAAATGAACCTTTAAACTATGAGGTTATTATAGTTCAAGAAAGAATATCTTTCTTTCCATAATCCAAGTAAAGAGAGTGCTGATTTTCTTTCTTTTCTGTATATTACTTGTTTCTGTAGTATATTGCCCATAGTCTTTTATCGTAATCTAGGCTTTCAAGCAATCTTCAAGATTGGTCTTGTTTAAATGGCTACGATGATTTTTGTGGAATGTAAAAATAATTAAACATGGAGAAAAGAGAATAGAATAAATGTATTTTTTTTTCGGAATATTCTAGTAAGCAAAATATGTTGAATCAATCAAGGTCAAAGTATAGAGGCTTTGCATGTAAGAGTATTACGCTCACTTATTCGATCTATTAAAGCTAATTTTGGTATCGGACATTTAAAATCGCTATTAAAAAATAGGATTTCTTGTCTGATGAAATATTAAGGTTTCAGACGGAATTACGATGAAATAATCGATGTCTCTGCTATTTTGGCTGTAATGTCAAATAAAACATAGTGTACTATTACTATTCGCTCTTGAATATTTGGTCAGTATATCTAATGACATACTGAAACAAAGCGAAAAAGGGGTAATAAAAAAAATAAAACTTGCTCATATTTTCTCTTCATTTATTAACATATATGGGCAAAATGAACCCCTTTTTTTGTTCTTTTATTCATTTTTTATTACCCCTTTTTCGCTTTGTTTCAGTATGTCATTAGTCGTACCATCCAAATACTCAAAAACAAATAGTAATAGTACACTATGTTTTATTTGACATTACAG
This sequence comes from Phycomyces nitens, assembly GCA_022702545.1. NCBI lineage: Eukaryota > Fungi > Mucoromycota > Mucoromycetes > Mucorales > Phycomycetaceae > Phycomyces > Phycomyces nitens. The sequence goes on from JAHRBC010000001.1 coordinate 4,370,567, forward strand.
CCAAAATAGCAGAGACATCGATTATTTCATCGTAATTCCGTCTGAAACCTTAATATTTCATCAGACAAGAAATCCTATTTTTTAATAGCGATTTTAAATGTCCGATACCAAAATTAGCTTTAATAGATCGAATAAGTGAGCGTAATACTCTTACATGCAAAGCCTCTATACTTTGACCTTGATTGATTCAACATATTTTGCTTACTAGAATATTCCGAAAAAAAAAATACATTTATTCTATTCTCTTTTCTCCATGTTTAATTATTTTTACATTCCACAAAAATCATCGTAGCCATTTAAACAAGACCAATCTTGAAGATTACTTGAAAGCCAGGATTACTAGTATTTATAAAGAATAAAGTGACGGTAGTTTTGTACATAATCATAATGGAAAAAGTGTCAATCTATTATTCACCTTTGAATATATAGAAAATAGAACCAAGATATAGAGCGTATTTACTGAAATGGCTCAAAAAATTCAAGATTTTCATTATAGTCAAACATCTTCCAATTTCAAGTGTATGCGCATAACTTTCTGGTTCATGCCAGACAGAAAAGGTGCATTTTTTGGCTGCTATTGGACAATTTAGTTTTTTGAAAAATATTAATCCTGGACCCTTTTTACTATTACAAGTATTATCAGGTTTGGTGGTTATAAGCATATCAGCCAAAGGTGACTAATATTCTACAGAGACTTTAGAAAAAAGCTCTACACTGACTAATACGAGCTATCAATACATGCATATAACCTTGTAAGAATCAAGCTTGTACGAGTCGACTGCGGTCCATAATTTCTTTATATAGAAGTATGACTGTTTCCTAGTGACGTCGGGTACTATAAGACAAGGAAGTTTGTGAACAAAGATTCCTTGTCAGATCATCCATCATGGCAAAACCTGGAAAGCAGCCAAGAGTCAAGGGCAACATGAAGCCTGCTAGCAGCAGGTAAACCGACGATATAATTTAAGTTAAAGATTATATTCCTGCCAGCCACCAATATATTCCTTGGCGTGTCTTTTTCTTCTTCTTTTATCTTTATCAGACTTGCTCATTCGATTTAGTTGAGACTAACTCTTCACCACTATGGCATTCTATTGTTTATGGGATCAGTCGAGCCGCAGAACTCTCAGGATCGACATCGCTAAGCTTCGATAACCTCGGTGGATTCGCTCAATTCGCCAATGCAGGTTCACCAAGTGCATCAACCAATACTTTGCGTCCAAACACGCCTACGACAGAAGACCACCTCGATCCCGGACTGTCAGTTATTTTGAAAAAGGTCATAAAGAGAGATATGGTGACCAAGCTTAAAGCTCTCGAAGAACTCGAGGCATATCTCAAAGCACACCAAGAATCTATTCCAGCCATTTTGGCAACCTGGGTAAATAAGAAGGAAATATGATGGCAGAAGCTTTGATCTTGGGACTTAATTGGTGATGCTGTTGTATAGGTCACTATGTACGGGAAACTCACGGTGGAAGTGGATCGTCGAGTACGCTTGGCAGCCAACAGTGTCCATGCATTGGTGACCAGTCACGCCGGCAAAAAGCTCGCCCCTCATCTCAAAGATTTCGTAGGTCCATGGATGATGACCCAATTTGATCAAAGTAGAGATGTGGCCAGGGCAGCAAAGGCATCGTTTGAGGTAAAGTTAAGGGTTAAAGGGTACCAGGTGCAACTGCATATGTGGGCGATTTGGTGGTAATTAAGGTATATCTCTTGGACAGGCGGTTTTTTCTGAAGAGAAACGAGCAGGTGTGCTTGTATTCTGTCAAAAGGATATTCTAGAGTTTATCACCGAAATGCTCCTTTACAAGACACCGGAGACACTTAGTGAGTATAAAAAAAAGAGTCTGTTCATCAAGCTGACCTTTTTCACCCTTAGGTGATCCTCGTCATGTAACCAAGGAGGACATGGACTCAAAATTCGCTCGTGTCATTTCTTCCAGCTTGTACTGTATCTCATATTTGATTGGTATGTCTCTTGATATATATATATATCTTTAAAAATCATATTCATATATCAAAATCAACCCATAAAATTTCTTATGGTGTACTGATACAAGGACATTATTTTCTATAGACCAATTGTCTATCGAAGACCGTAAAAAAGTTAGCGAAGTGTACGATAAGCTATTCAATGATCCTGTGCTCTGGAAATATGCGAGCCATCAAAGCCCAATTATTCGCAATGCTTTGTACAGCTTTATCAAGACTCTTTTACTTTCCTGGCCAGGTAATTAAACGGAATGCCAAAGATATACGTGGGCCTATATGCTGAGAGATCCATTTTATAGATGTTCTTGAAACCCGCCTCGAACTTGTTTGTCCTGAATTTTTTGCAGCAGTATTTAATGAAAAGGACGGATCTACACACTCTTCAATGTGGGATGCCTTGCTATTGATCACAAAGAGTAAGACTATATATACAAAAAGGCTGAGATATAATAAAGAAACTAAACATACATTTTCAGAATTCCCTCAATCATGGATTGTTATTGCAAAGAAGAAGACCTCTCTTCCCAAGCTCTGCAACTTTTTACGCTCAGGTTTGAATGGGTCTGTTGGTATTTCCTACCCAAGTATGTTGGCCCTTCTTGCCAATCTTCCTAAAGAGGTCAGTTACAACAAAGGCATATTTAATCCTTTGTAATCTTTGATAAAAACCAGGTAGATCATTTACCTTTATATTTCTATAGTTGAAGCAAGCACCAAACTTTTACAAGGATATTTTTGATAGTTTCTGGAAAAGTCTTTCTAGCGAATTTATCGACAGTCTGAATTCTCACATCTTCTTGAACTCTTATATTGAATGTGCCATTTACTTTATTGTCACGGAAAGGTAGGTTTTTTTTAAAATCACATTATAAAACTTATTAATTATAATCGGTTTTATCCATAGTAAAAACAAAGACGAGAATACAAGACCAGCCATTGATTATTTAATCAATACTGTTCTCTGGAGACCTTATGAGCTATTCTTTGTCGATGTGCGTGGTGTCAGTGGTCATGAGAAACTTGATATCAAAAACTACCTGATACTTGCAAAGAACCTTTCTGTTCTTGTTTCTTCTGATAGTGTCAAAGGTGTGATTTATATATCCAAAACGAACAATTACTCAATACTCCTTTCTAGATCTTATGGAACCATTTTGGTCTTCGCTTGATAAGCTACTCAGCCAAACCATCACAGATTATAACACCCAATTGGCCAAATCAATTGACCTGGAAGATTTGTGCTTTAAAACTGGAGGATTTATGATGGAGCTCTGTAATGAATTACGCGCAATTGAACCAAGCCGTACCAAAGTTGCCTTAGCCCATACAAGTGAACTAGCAAGACGCCTTTTGCTTGCTTCTGTAAAGTCTAGCTTGGCACACAAAGGTAAATTAGATTTTTTTAAAAGATCATTTTAGAATGTATGAAAAACAAATAGGCTCAACAGACATGAAATATATAGATCAGTCTCATGCACTTTTGATACTTGCCAATCAATTACTGTCAAGCTGTTCAAATGAATTGTTGGACACAGATGCACACTCCAAGGTATAAACAAGGAATGTAATACGAGATAGAATGACCAACTAACCCATATTTTTTTAAAGGAAATCTCGACAATATCTAAAGATCTCTTGTCCTTGATTACACAAGGTCCCCAGAAGAGCATCGGCTCACTGATTGCATTTTATACAAATCTTGTATTCTCTTTGCCTGAGAATTATTCCAAGGATTTGTGGAGTTCTGCTATTTCCACATTAAATGAATTGAATGGAAAATCTCAGGATAGTCAGGCTGCACTCTGTCAATTCCAAGTGATGTTGCTCTTGCTCGAGCAGATCAAAAAAGAAGGCACATCCATGGATTATAAGAGCAAAGAGCTCGATTGTTTGGTTCAATCATATTCCTCTCAGCTACTCGACAGTGAGAATGATAGCGAGTTTTTGCATGTTCCTGTTATCAGAGGGACTCTGGAACGAATCCTTGCTTCAACAATCTCCTTGAACTCTGGTAATTACTTTTTATTTTATATGTGCATGTAAATTTGAGACAAAAGACGATCTCCTAATACTCTGTTGTGTATAAAGTGCACCCTGTGGTGTCTCAAGATGTACTTGCAAAGCTTCTTGATAACCTCCACTCAACCCTAAAGAAATTCAACGGGTTCCAGTATATTGACAAAAGTCTTTCTTCTGACCCCTCGGAAAAGATCACAGAGAGTACACTGTCTTCCCTCAAGGTTCTGTACGACACAATTACAGTATCGCCTGCAGATAAACTCCCAAATGCTGTGTTTGAATCTCTTCCTGGAGAAGTATTTGATGCAATGTTCTCTAAGCACGCTGTTGTTGATCCAGAAGCTGCCCCCATTCAGACAGTGGCTGAGATGGCGTCCCTTGTATGGGATACTATGATTAGTAAAGGCAGTCTAAAGAAATTTATCCAGCCAATTCTCGAGCGTGTCAAGAAAAGCATTAGCAATGTTTGTTTCTTTGCAAGGTAAGAACAATATTGGGATATATATGTATTCTTTGTAGGATTTTCTCAACTTTGGATTATAACTATACATAGCCCATCTGATTCTGCAAAGAGAGTCCAAAAACTACTCTCAAATGCCAATGAAAGTATCTGTCAAGACAGCATTGCATACATATTTGGCACACGTGAAGAGTGGGAGAATATTTCTCGGCCCTTTGGACAACATACCCGTGAATTCTCTACTGTCACCATTCAACATCCTCTTGCTGGACTAGTAAACTGTGGTCTTGTTGACGATGATGATGAGTTGGTCCCAGTTTCCTACGACCTGTATGGTTTGAGTACTTATGGCCGAGTTGCTTTATTTGCAGCAGAATACATTGCCTTGAACCCCACAGCCCTGTCTGCGGTAACCGATTGGACAATGGTTGAATTGATGGTGGCTCGCCTCACCTGTCAATCAGGTCTTGAGGTTCCAGGATTATGCCGAGTCTGGGACAATAAGATTCCAGAGAGTGCATTGGGCATACAAGCCTTTGTACATCAAATGGATAATCTTTTCGTAAAATGGATGAATGATTTGACCTCCCAAGAATCTTTTAGTGCCTTGAGCGTTTTGAGCGAATTAAAGCAAAAAACCAAGCCTAAATACGACAGCCGTATTAAGAACGTACTGATGGGGTTATTGAAGACACCTACGTTGTCCACTGCAACAGATATTTCTCCAAAAGATGTACATGTATCCAAGCTCCTGGAAATGATTTTGCACTTTTTGTTGCAAAAGTTCGAATGGAGTGTTGAGGATGTCTCCTCTTGGATAGCTGTACTAAAAGCCGAGTCTACTGAATGTAAATCTCCCAAGACTATATGATTATGGGCTAATCTCTCTATTATTGTTCTCTTTATCGATAGTGAGCTTGTTGGGAAAGGTCACCATAATGATGGCACTCAAAGAAATCATGGGCGAATCTCCAATGTTCAAGAACCTACAGAGTGACTTGGTCAGCAAGTTGTCATCTGTATCAAAGTTGCAAGACTTGGACGATAGACACAAGAAACGTAAGCTACAAACTCAATGATTTAAGACTGGTCAATAGCATGCTTATAAATGTTTATCAATATTACCAAAAGCATGGAGTTTGCTGGTCCTCTTGAACGCTTCTTCGCTCAAGTTCAAGTCCATCTCTATTCCTACTCAGCGTTTGATGCATCTCATACTTGCAATGCGACAATGGTTTAATAACATGCCGCCCCCTGATCCAGAGCAAGCCATGCTGCATGTTCAGATTGCACAGCTCTTTTCCCACCTTGCCGAGCCTCTTCAAGATGTTTCTGGTGGCCAATGGGCACTTTTCCTTGGCCAATGCTACAAGTGGATTGCAGTAAGTCTAGCCTTTAAGCTTATGAAAAATAGATTCCATTAAGACCAAATTTGCCGAGTAGTTTTCGGATCCCACAATACCTGAAGAAATCACGCTATTGTATTATGCACTTTTGTTCTACAAACAACTCGAAGAAATGGTGTCTGATGGCAACTCAGAACTTGAAAATATTATCAAAGAGTATGCACTTCGCTTCTCAAAGACATACCTCAAACTGCTTTCGCTGGAGAGAGGTAAAATATAAGAAATTAGGCGCCACCTGATACATTTATTAATGGGTCTTATTAGGAGCAAATGTATCTCGTCCTAGACAAAAGTACCAAGAGATATTGGCAGATTTGCACAGCCAAATTCCTGATGAAGTCTTGTTTGACGCACTTTCGTTTACTGATGTAAGATTTATTCTTTAAATATATTGTAGATATTCATGTACTGGACGAGATAACTGACTTACCATCTGATACCCTTTTGTCATGTATCTAGATGTGTTACTTGCTCAAGGCACCTACAGAAAGTCTCCAAAAGTGTTCGTACAACCTGCTACAGAGATCGATTGCCCACACTGTAGAACAGCTTTCGGTCCAAATGGAATTCAGTGAAACGAGTGGTAAGATGGACTAGGACTGTAATGATATAGCCAAGGGTATCTAACGTACATTGTTTGATGTGGTACTATCAGAGAAAGACACGGATTTCTCGATCAATAAGGATATATATGCAAACCTTATGGATACTCCTGATATGTCCACATGGCACTCGGCTAACCTTAAGGATCAGGTATGTTCTACTATATCAAGGTATCATTTAAAGTACAGTATAGGCTTATTATTTGTGTGTAGCCTTTGAATGAGATATTAGGGTTCTTATTGTCATGGCTGTTGATGTTTGATCACTTCAATGAGATTGTAAGTTTTCTTTTCTTCTTCTTTTATTGACTTGTGCATGTAATTCTCGTCGATTGTCTTTACTAATCTACTATAAACAGACATTCAAACTGAAACAGGAATACACCACTCAGTTAAAGGATGGAGACTTGATATCTCTTCTTCTCCCAGTGCTTTTCAATATCTTGGGCGCGGGATATACTCAAGATGTCAAACCTTTTGATTTGGCTCCCTGGGATATTGATTCATACGAACTTGAAGGTAAATTGACACTAAACCTTTTCTAAACTCTTGCTGATTTTGTTTGGTTATATAGGTTTTGAATTGACTTCCGAGATAAGTTATCTCATCTTGGCTTCACACCTTTATTTCCGTGCTTTGAAGCAGGTTCCATCACTTGTCAGGTATAGACTATTGTTTGATATATAAATCCATTACTTATAAACCGATTTGGTACATCTTAGATCCTGGTGGGTTGGATGCAAGAATCGCCAACTGACTCTTGGGGTTGGGAGGTAATCTACACTCGATAATATGTATAGTATATTGGCTGACGAGGTTTTATGATTAGCTACACTGAAAAGTACTTTAGTCCTCGCTTGATTAACAATGAGCTGGAGATGCTCAATCGCCCAGACATCATGGCAGACTTGTCAGATAACGGTGACAATACATTTACAGTCAGGGCTCTCAAGTCTGCAAACGAGGTGATGGCCAATTATCTGGTAGATGATCAGACCTTGAGTGTATGTATAAAGTTGCCAAAGACATATCCTCTGAACCAGATCAACGTTGAGGGTGTAGCCAAGATTGGTGTAAATGAAAAGCAATGGCGAGGCTGGATGTTTGCCGTGTCTGCTGTGATTGGCTTCCAGGTAAATATATACCAAATGGATATTGGAGAATATGGCCATTAACGATTGTTTTTTTTAAAAAATAATAGAATGGAAACATTGCAGATGCATTGACTGTATTCAAGCGAAATGCAAACCTTCATTTCGAAGGTGTAGAAGATTGCACGATTTGTTATTCCATCATCAATGTTATTGATCGGTCGATACCTAACAAACAATGCCGTACTTGCAAGAATAAGTTCCATTCAAACTGTCTTTACAAGGTAATCTGGAGATTTTCTATTCTGTATGCATACTTTGTAGTCACCATTCTAACATGTTATTTCATAGTGGTTCAAATCATCCAATTCTGCCAGTTGTCCTTTGTGCAGAACAGTATTTTAAGAACTTCTTTAATTTTCCTTATTTCACCATCAATATATAATCTTATACACATCTTTGAATTTGATTTACTCTGCTCCTTACTTTTTTATATATTGAGTGATCATATATCACCATCCCATTATTTTAAGCACAATAGTATTTACCCCAAAATATAAGAAAGAGTCAGGTCTAGGTTAGGCTCTTCCCTTTCCTTTTTCTCTTGTCTTTTCCTTTCCCTTTTCCTTTCTGATTGCAGCAAGGTTATCTCTCATATCCACGTCATCGTCCTCTGGATCATCCAAAGGTTCTGGCTCTATCAGTTGGACATCTTCCCAATTACCTATGACCCCAACACAAGGTTAATAAAACCAAAGGTTACAAGGGCTGATCGTCTTTTTTTGTAATGCAACCTGCCTTTGCTGGAATCAAAAAATACAAAATAAACCAAGGCATCATTACTGAGATTTGCCCTTGTCATTGTCCAACTGTCTTCGAGGAGCTCATATTTATTGTCCCCTTGCTTAGGCAGCAAAAGGCGAATGTTTTCCGGTGTCTTTTGGAGCTTGAGTGCACCGCACAGTTTCTCCTTGATTTCAGCCATGGTGTCTTTTGGGCTGATGCACAGGAATACGCTGGTCTTTTCGCGTCTGAGACGAATGTAGATGGGCTTCAGGGTCTGTGGTGTCTATCCAAGTACGTGTAATACATTGAATTGATATAGTATATCTTGAGCAAGAAGCTATCAAGAGTAGCCTACCATTGCAATCGTTTATAAGAGAATCCGTTATATTGATTTTCTGTAGTCAGCTCAGGGTTTACGCATTGTGTGCCTGGTGTTCCAGCTTATTAAAAATGACAGTCCGAAATCATGACAGAACAATCAATTCCAGCCAATTTGCATGTCTGATGGTTTAGAATCTGCTCCTATAGTCGTACCAGACTATATTGTTAGGTCGAAAGGATTGAACGCTAGTAATCTGTACTCGGTGTCTAGCATGTTACAGTAGATAATTAGGTGTATTAGTAATAAATTGTTGAAAAAGCAAATGTCTGGGGATTTTGGTTGGATTTATAGACCAATTTGATCGATTGACTGATTGGTAGAATTATACCACTAATAGTCGAATACTCTCTCACACGCCTTTCCCCCCTTTTTTATTTCACCAACGCATGCTGACATCATCAGACAACATATTTCCCGGGAAAAAGTATATAATAAAAAATAAGAATAAGAATTCCTACACCTTTTGGGGCTAAAAAGTACAATCGCTTTAGTGCGCCAATAATCTTATTTCAAAGATATTCGATCCTGCCTCCGATGCATCATTAACGGCTAGTCACATGTTCCAAAAAAAGAAAGAGTAAAAAGAAAGCAAACCAAGTAGCTTTTATTAAACCTAGTCAACTGGCACAACCTAAATTAAACAGAAAAATTCCATATCAATTAGGCGTGTGTGTGTGACGTAATCTGAGAGTAAATCAAAGTTGCACTGCAATTGCATTATAAAAAGGTACGCCAGAAAACTCGAGCTGTTTACCATCTGTTTCTCTTTTCTCTTTTTTAACTCATCATGTCCAACTTTATCGTAGACGCAACCACATCCAAGGGATACAAGCTCAAATGTAAGGCTCATGATCTACTCATCCACTCATAAAAAAAAATGGTACCCTGAATCTCAAACTCCATTTGTTCAATAGTGAACACTGGTCTGTTCATCAACAACGAGTTTGTTGCCGGTGAAAACACCATTGATACTATCAACCCCTCTACCGGAGAGCTGACCGCAAAGGTCCAGGCTGGTAAGTTATTAACAAAAGTATCAAAGAATCTTGTGCTCATCCACCAATTGATCTGCATTTTAGCCGAGGCCAAGCAGGTCAACGATGCTGTCAAGGCTGCAGCCAATGCATTTGCCAACGGCTGGAAAAAGACCAATGGCAGAGACCGTGGTGCTCTTATGTACAAGCTTGCTGACCTCGTTGACCGTGACAATGAAGAAATCTCCCAGATCGAGACTCTTGACAATGGCAAGGGTATCACCTTCTCCCGTCTGTTTGATGTTAAGCAGCTTGCTGTCACTCTTCGCTACTATGCTGGCTGGGCTGATAAGGTCCACGGCAAGGTCATTGACACAGAAGGCGCCTTGTCCTATACCCGCCACGAGCCTCTTGGTGTCTGCGCTGCCATCATCCCCTGGAATTTCCCCTTGCTTATGTTGGGCTGGAAGTTGGGTCCTGCCTTGGCCACCGGTAACACTGTTGTCGTCAAGACCTCTGAGCTCACCCCTCTCTCTGCCCTCCGCGTTGCTGCCTTGGTCAAGGAAGCCGGTTTCCCTCCCGGTGTTGTCAACATCATCACTGGTTATGGTTCCATTGCTGGTGATGCTCTTTCCCGTCACCCCGACGTTGCCAAGGTTGCTTTCACTGGTAGCACTGCTGTCGGTCGTATGGTTATGAAGGCCGCTGCTGAGAGCAACTTGAAGAAGGTTACTCTTGAATTGGGTGGCAAGTCTCCCAACATCATCTTTGACGATGCCGATATGGAGCAGGCCGTCAAGTGGGCCCACAAGGGTATTTTCTTCAACCATGGACAGACCTGTTGTGCTGGTTCGCGTGTATATGTTCAGGAAAGTATCTATGAGGAGTTCATCGAGAAGTTCAAGGCCTACACTCGCTTGACCAAGCTTGGTGATCCTCATGAGGATGACACCTACCAGGGTCCCCAGGTTTCCCAGGTCCAGTTCGACCGCATTATGAACTATATTGAGGCTGGTAAGAAGGAAGGTGCTACTCTTGCTTTGGGTGGCAACCGTTGGGGTAACAAGGGTTACTTCATTGAGCCCACCGTGTTCACCGATGTCAAGGAGGACATGACCATTATGCGTGAAGAGATCTTTGGCCCTGTTGTTGCTGTATCCAAGTTCGTGGATGTTGATGATGTTGTCGCCAAGGCCCATAACACTACATACGGTCTTGCTGCTGCTGTGTTTACCAGCAATGTTGCACGTGCTATCGATGTCTCTAACCGCCTTGAGGCCGGTACCGTCTGTAAGTTTGATTTGCAAGTTGTACTTATTTTGAACCTTGATATTAATCGATCATCTTGGCGTATTTAGGGGTCAACTGTTACAATGAGCTCGACTACAACACTCCATTCGGTGGTTACCATGAGTCTGGTATGGGCCGTGAGAATGGTGTCTATGCATTGGACAACTACACTCAGGTAAGGAATATTACGAAAGCACTGTGAAAAGAATCATGAGTGCATGAGGGATTACACAGCATAAAGTACTTGTGAGTATCACCAACTAATGCATAAATACTCTTTTTATATTATTAGATCAAGACTGTCAAGATCAACATTGACCGCCAGGCCTAGATACATAGAATATCTTTGCTCAAAAACATTGCATACCACTTACCTTTTTTTTTCCCTTTCTTGTTAATAAATAAATGTTCTTTTTATTAAATATATATATGTACGTATGTATACTGAAATCAATGAAACTTTAGATACGTATTTTTGTTACAAAGCTTGCTTAGTCATCCCTTGCGTCTTATTCTTCAAAACTTGGATTTTTTGAATTATAAGACTTGACTGGGTTGCCAGGTTTATTCTTCTATTTCTCCCAAGGTGTGCATGTGTACTACTAGATATCCATATATAGAACAATTCGACCCAGTTTCCTGTTACACTTGAGCTATCCTTTTTCTTGTGGGAAACTTTTTGACTTGCAAGACTGGACTGGATTTGGATATTTAATTTTGAATAAGAAGATCTGTATTACAAGAATATCTTGTGTTTGTTTCACTAGTGCACGCGTTTATTGGTGCCAGTTCAATCTTGAAAGAAATTGTCCTTTGAAGGGGGTTGTTGCAAAAGTACAAACCAAATACTTTATGCGAACAATCAATCAAGAATGATCGGGCTGCTGCGAGGGTAAGCCAACCGCACAACTCCTGCTTTGACAATGTATAATGCACGTCCTCAAAGGCTTATAAATACCGACCTGGTGCATTCTATTTGTTGACTTTTTACACAAGCTGTTCAATTCTCAAGTCTGGGCTCATTTTGCTCACAAGGAACTGTGCTTTCCGAAATAAATCCTATTAAATCTCGCTCTATATATTCTGTATCCTACAATCCCCCCAATATATATATATGCATATATATATATAACGCTGATTTCTGGAAGTACTGTAACTTCTGGTTTCAAAATATCACAGAATTTCTTGACTTTGAGTCTCAGAACAAATGGCTACTTTATATTCCCGCTCTTATAATCGCCGCGTAAATATACAAGTAATTATATATATTCAATACCTTGACACAAAAAAAAATTTTTATAAGAAAAAAAAGTTATTTGCAATTAGGATTTATCATTCTGCGCATGGCTGCATTGGCGCCAGTAATTACTTGACTTGGAGACAGCAGAGCTCATATACATTGCATATTTTCTGGATTGAAAAGAAGTTTTGCAAATAAACTTGGCAATGGTGCAGGCATTGCTTTATTTTGGGATTCACAAGCTTAAAAGGCTGAAAAGAAACCCAAACATGCTAACCGTGAAACAATTTTTTTTTTAAAAAAAAGACTATTGAGTGTGACCATGGGTCAAGACCACCAATGGCGTTGATAATGTGCAAAGGAATCCAAGTTACTAATTTTACATGTTATACGAAGAAGGTTTTAAAATACATCTTTGAGTTGAATAGAAAGAAGCCTAATTTGCCTAGATTGTATATTGATTCGAGTGATACAAGCAACAAATAATCAAACCCTAAGAGTTTTAGAGATAACAGGATATTCAGTGTTCACACTTTTGGCTGTCTACTTGGCCTTGGGTGTCTATAAAGGCAATGAATATAGTTATTTTCCCATAGTATACTTCGGTAAATATATTTTGTACAAGGATCCAAAAAGGTTTGTAGACTTTTTGGATATAATCCAGTGATGAGTATTATGGTTTTGCTCTAGAATCTTTAGCAAGATTACATAATTCTTTAGGATATATAAAGGACTTTGTGAAATGTGAACTTTTGATTATGCATCCCCCCACCTTATTATACATGAATCAGACTATACTCACTTTTTAAATAAAAAGACTCTATAGATATAAAGACATGAATGAATTGTTAAGCTGCAGGAAGCTTTGATCGATTTTGAGTCGTATTCAAAAGTTCCATTGGTATTTCTAATTGAAAAATGACAGAGTATAATATTGGTAGCCATGTTAATCTAGAACCTATCAAAGGCTCTTTATTGAATTGGATAGTCAATTATAAACCAATGTTTTTTCCAAAAAGAATAAATACGTCAAAATGTCAAAGTGCTTTTATATATTGGGTGTGCGATAAAGAGTATAAGAAACTAAATCCTATTGACAGACCTATTGTCTTTAGATTTGTCTTGGTAAATCTGGTAAATATAGGATCCCACTACTTTATTCATTATATGCAACCTCAAGAGACACAAATGATTTACTTGTCCTTATTCCGCTCTCTTTAAACAGCAGATTATTTTTGTAGACAACAAAAAGACGTACAAGTATACATTGTCGATTTGGTGTTTTTGGTATAAAACATTAAATACACCAAGACAAACTTGATTCAGATAATATTGATCAACGCTTTATAAAAAGCTCAAAAAGAGCCCGTTATTCAATGATAACAAAATTGTCAAGTGTTTATTATACTATAGTTTATATATCTATCAAAAGGTACCATGAAAAATATCTCAACAGGATAATGCTTGTGAGACCAAAAGTCATGGTACATGCACCACCATATGTTTCCTAGCATATTGTTCCCCCATCAAAAAATTCAACCCATTTCTTTTGATTTGCTGTTTTATATATTGGACCATCGGGATATTTAGCCTTTAAACTGGAAAATAGATGTAAATATATGGGAAATCCACCATTTTTATCCAACGTCTAGACCTGGATTCTCTTTTTTTTTTCTTTTTAAAAAAACAACAGTTTTATGGGTTGATTTTGTGATATCAAATCAATACTTGGCCGTCGTATATCCAGTCGCAATTTGTTTCAATTCAATATTGCAATGTAAGTACAATGCCAATAATCAATATTTATCAATCTCTTTTTACCATTTTGCATATTTTATCTGTGTGTGATGGTGGGACAAGTCTAAAACTGTTTGTAGTTATCGGTCAATGTTTATTGCATTTACGGCGTGAGCAAGTGTAGACTACAAAAATAGGAAATTTTTAGACGACCATAAATAACTCGCGTATAAAATAAACAAGAAGAATAGATAGCAAAAAAAAAAGGAGGCTGTTTCTGTTATTCTTTTACTTTTACAAAGGTGTGTTGGTATTCAAATTATTATTATTTTAGATATATTGAGAGAAATGAACCAAACCCAAAAGACATTCTCAAGAAGTGTGGATCTTGCTGGTATTAAAGTTTGAACACCTGTGGGCAAATAGAAGAAGAGCAAGAAGAGTACAATGAACAGAAATGGAAATTTCAAGTTACGCGTCGTCTATATACACCACATTGAAAATAAAGGGGTGAGGAAGCAAATAAAAAAAGTAATTAACAATAGACTGTTCATTTGGCTTAATAAATTGCCTAAATGATGATTTATCCAGAGTACTTGATGGATATTTAAATATGGTAGGTTTAGTGGGAATATCTCGGTCATTTTTATGGTATTTTCTCATTGGATTTAAAAATGTGTCAATGTTTTTAAAGATTTCTCTTTGATGTATGGAGATTTGTTGAGTAAGATGGTAGATTAAGAACGTCTTGAATTTTAAAATTTAGTTTTATTGAATAAAAGTATCCTACTTATCAATTGTATAAAATGTCTAGCAAATATAGATGAGATAAAGAGAATATTTAACCTTGCTAGTAGAAATCCAAGTCTTTGAGAAACATGGCAATGATGAAGAATAAATAAAAATGGCGATGCTTACCACAAATTGGTTTTACCAATTCTACAAATATTTCTTGATAGCATTGACCTATGTAATGAAATGATACTGTAGAGGTTAGAAGGGAGGGTACGATTGATTAGAATATCCAGTTAAAAAAAGACATTAGAATCTCTACAAAAGTATACACTGTTCATCACTGTCCAACACCAGTTTTTAAATACTTTTTATTATATAAAGAGAAATAAAGTCAAATCGAATTAGATTGTTAAATTGTCCAGAGGTTTCTATAGGTATTCAGGATTATTGATATATATCTAGTTCCCCTTGGATCTTAACTCTCACGATGGCTGTAGTGATGTTTTGATAAGATACTTATTGGCAATGTCTAATGGTGGATCAAGCATATTATTGTTGTTTCAAACGGAACTTTATGGATGATTGCTTATATCAAAGCCATGCTGCTCCAGATATTTGGGCTCGTTTATTACTTTTTTTTATTGGTTATCTTATTGTGCAAAATACACCATTACCCTCCCCTTAGACTATTTTCTGGGGAAAAAGACGAGATGGATAATCCGGTAACTTGTTGCTAATGCCAAGTATGTGTACCACATCATAATTATAATCAAATAACGTATCCATCCGCTGGATCATCATGGGATTTGGCACCTTTTGCGTATAGATCCATGTTAAAGCCTTGTGGTCAGTGTACAACGTGAATTTCTGTCCCCATAAGAATTCGCGGAATTTCAAGTGCGAATACCATGAATAAGTAGCTCACGTTTCGTTATAGAATAATTACGTTTAGATTTCGATAATTCTCTGGTCATAAATCCAATGTACTTCTTTTGGTCATTGATATTTTGGCACAGAGTAGCAACAAAGAATGTTTGAGATAAGTCAGGAAACCGCATTGGTGATTATTGTTCCAAATTTTAGATAAGATTCCAGCGTTTCTGAGTGCATCTAGTAGCACCGTAATACGAGCAGCCATAGGTATGTATTCACGGAAATAATTGAAGACTCTTGGAAAACTCTGGATGTAATTTCCTGTCTTTTGGGCAAAATGTCATTTATTGGGGTTCAATATTAGGCTGATCTCTGTCAATTTGTTGATAGCTCGACGAACATGACTGGTATACTCCTCTAGATTCTTTGAAAAAAATTACAATGCCATCCACAAATGTGTTTATAAAAGGCATGCGTCCAAAAGGACATCCCTAGGACATATACTGCAGACTATTGGGCGTAAATATTGTTATGTATTGATCTTCTTTGCGTATTTGGAAGCGATGGAAGGTGCTCTTCAGACCAAGTGTAGAAAATACACTTGCTCCTGCTAGAGTATCAAAGATCTCGCAGATTAAAGGCAAAGAGTATCAGTCATTAGGGAGAAATCTATTAATTTGCCGAGGATCAATACATGGCCTTTTGCTTGTACTGTTTCATCTATAATTGGTCTTAAAGCATATGCGATAGGATATTGCTTTTGATATGTAGTCGCATACTCTGGTGTGTGCAGTGCCACTATCGATTCTGGCACTGTACAAAATTAATCTTTCGGTATCGCTTTATTTATTTCTATATATGGTACGATCATTGATACAACCTTTGGTCTTTCAGCCTATGTGCCGTAGGGTGAATTGTTTGGCTCAAGATCATCCATTATGAGCTGTTCCACTTTCATATTTTCTTTATAATCATTTGCATTCCAAGATGTGGCAACACCTGTAATGGATATTCCCATCTTTGGCATAATATCAAAGCCAAGAATAAGATCAACACCTTTGATATTCATATCAACAAGTTCAAATTCATGTGTAAAAGTGTGCCCATTAGCGTAACTAACTAGCAAAGGAGGGGTCTTCCCAATACGTTGCAGTGATTGTGCTTTACTCGCAAATGTTATATTACCTTCCATTTTAGTTATAGGTAAATTTATTTTATTGTTGTAAAAATTTACACTAATACACGAGACTTCCGCTCCCGAGTCCAACAAGCCCACAAGTTGGTGCTCACTCTGTAATAGAACAGGTGTGTTTAGTGAGAATGGATTCAATTGATATTGGTCCTTATTTGACTTACCGAGTGATGCAAGCTCCAGCTTGTGGGCTATGCTATCCATGATGGCAGCTCTGGATTTTCTGATGGCATTGACTGCCACGTTCCCCTTACGTTGCTTGTGTGCAGCCGAATTCTGGTATTCGGGGCACTTGTGTCCAGGAATCCACGCACGATGGCAGTGGTAACACTCGTTGACCTTCTCCACACAACCAGAGAGCTTCTTGTAAGTCTCTGTGTTGTGGGTGTGGCGCGTAAACCAGGGAACAGGGTCGTCTGGTAAAAATGCGGCGTCAGGAACGACAAGAAACGCATGGCGAGTGCCTTTATTGTTGTGAGGCACTGCTGTTAAACAGAGCCCTAGTGCTCCTTGATTTCTGGATGGGCGTCTTCCCACGCGGAGTTTTTCAGCGCCACTGTACTCTTGTATCAGGCGTCATACTCGTCAACCATGGCATTGGGCAGCCATTTTGACCAGGCAATGTCAATGAGTTTGCGGTCAATTGCGAAAACCCCAAGGCAAATAATTAGTGCTCCTCGTGACTGTGAGTCCGCGACTGCTGGTGGGCTACTGAATGTCCATTCAAGCGGAAGATTGGAATGTCCCTCAGGCTGATATTAGACCCAGTGGCATTCATTTGGGCGGGTTCCTGAGCGGTCTTGAGCAGTGCACGGACTCTGTTAAACTGCTGGTTGGACTGATCCATTTCTAGTCTAATTACGGCTGCCTTCTCCTTGTCATTGTCATTGGCGGCCTCCAGGACTGCGGCCATAAGGTCATAAACCTCCCGCTCATACTTGTTCATGAGGTCCTTTACATTGTTTCTGATGGCCTTGCGAGTCTCCTGTGGGAAGATGGCACCCTAGGCAGCGGTTACTTTTGGGGCGTACTGGCAATCGGCCAGGCCTGCCACAAATGCGGTCGGTGCCACGGAAGCCACCTCCATGTCCTCCTGTAGGGAGACAACGGGGACTTGGTTGGTAGCAAGAGTAGATATGTTGTTTGAATAAAGGTTTGGGTTGGGAGAGGGTTCAAAGTTTATAAGAAAAAAGAATGTGGAATATGGGTGTGAGTGAAAAGAGACAACAAATACGCTGAGACTATTTATTGGGTAATTAAAGAGAAATAAGGTCAAATTGAATTATCTGTAGTTGACTGGTTTTCTACGAGTATTTATACTTATTGAGACATATCTAGTCACCCTTATAAGTCATAACTATGTCTATAGGTATGGTTTAATATGATACTTGCTGACAATATCCAATGGTGGATCAAATACATTACTTTTCATTGGTTTATTCTATTAAGCTCAATACCACAACTGTTAATGATAATAAAGCATAAAAAAAAAGAGAGACTCATCATATTGGCTTTTGTAGTTGCAAAGTAAAAGGTGTATTTTGCTCATATGTTTTCTCTTAATATATCTCTCTAGTCTACCGAAAGGTAAATTATATCCCAAGGCTTAATTCCATTTCTTCTCTATTGAATGACGTTTCAACTATGAGACCCTTGTCATAGCTGGGACCAATGTGAGTGTATCTTTGTATAAAATTCTTTTGAAGTGTTGCATATAAAAATAATGATATCAGGCAGCCTAATTGTCTTGCTATTTGACGTAGAAGCACTACAGACCGGATGCATGACTAAGCTGCAAATGTTCACTATCCGCTTTCGTATATACTCTGTGGTGTATATACTCTTACAAAGGTATCAGTAAATACCCGGGAATTCTAAAGGATAGATATATTTGAAACTGGCTTGTGCTTCATCTTTTATAAAACCAAATATAATCTTGGCTGAATAATACCAAGATTAGTCTTGTCTTTTTTTTGTATATTTATCCATACCAGAGGGATACTTTTTTTTCATTTGATGTGCATCTATGTGATTGTATTCTGTGTACGTGCTTCTGATATATAGATATATAGATATAGATATATAGACAAATGATAGAGAGATTGATCGTGGACGTTGTGTGTATGTAAAGTTGTTGTGCTGTACTAAGGAAATAAATAAATAGAGGGAAATAAACAATAAAACAATTTCATTCTTTTGCTTTACAACCGAGACTTCTTTTTTTCTGCGAGGAGAAAAGCAAGACCTTGTTCTCATTGTCGTTTGATGCTTGATGGTTGAACTTTTTGGATATATACATATACATATACATATACATATATATATATATATTATTTGTGGATATCCTTTGGCTATCCAGAATATGGTTTTGTGAGCACAATATACAAATATGTATTTATATATATATAACATTTGGTATTGGCCTCTTACCTTTAAACAGTATTCAACTCTTTTTATAATTTCTGTATATGTTATATGTGTGAGTGAGTGAGGAAATAATAAACGGTATCATGGTTCAGAGCGTTCGTTCATTACTAGGCCTGGCCAGGGTTTCGATGATTTCTACAGCCAAAGATTAGCATCGTACAATGATATCCCAAGCTTAGCCCACCAAACCCCAAGTCCTTACCATGCAAAATCTCTGGATCCTGGTGCAGTATCTGTCCCCATATTGTGTCCTTGTCAACAGGAAAATCTTCGTCTGTTATATGATATCCCATCAACAGACAGGCAGCAGCAATCATTTGTGGATCATACAGCAAACAGATGGGTCGTCTTAGGCTACTCGGATAATATGTCAAGACCATATTGCCAATATAGATATAATACTATACCTGTCATTGGCAAATGTCCACCCGGCCTGAACCGCATTGTCTGGTGCTAATATACCCGTCAATATACGCGTATACCCATCTCAATTCACCATATATATATATATATTTTTCGTTCCAAGTATAATACCTTCCATTCCCTCTTTCTTCAGACTGCTAGCAGTCTGCTTACCTCTAATCTCTTCTGCCAACTCAATCATCAGTTGGTGGGGATTATCGACCGTTAAATCAAAACACAGGATCTCTAGCAGTGTAGTCTCGTTTGAAAGAATCGTATCTCGACACTGGACTTGGTACTACAGAAACCACCAAGTTGGAGCACCTTTAAAACATATAGAATTATCTACCTTTGTCTTTTCCTCGGCATGTTTTGTCTGATTGAATCGACCATGCATCAGGGCTGTCACCACATCTCCCAATTTTCGTGAGGACTCCTCTACCTTGCATGCCAGATATACACATGTTGCTGCCATATTCTTTATAGACACATAAATAGAGATCAGATCAAGGTACAACAGATCACCAGAAATACCCTTGCTTTGATAGCCATCAACATCCTTACAGTAGCATCATAGGTTCGAAAGGATTCCCGTGCATAGAAGCGGTGGAAATAGACACAAGCAGTTGCAACTGTGATCTGAGGTCTAGGAAATGACATGTGTATTTATATATTTTATATACAAAATGCTTGCATTATAATCCAAACTTACAATTCGATGCGACACCCAATATTCTGGATCAGTTCTGAGCCAAACTCTCGCTTACGCAGCTCATCGGCAACAGACATTCCATCATTGACAATAGACGGCACTTGCATCAACTCTTCTCGTGTAAAGAGCCACTATAGACACACAAACACAAACACACACACATATATATATATACATGCATACATACATATATAGTATAATATGTACACCCACAGACACATTTACATATATTAGAACCAAAAATTGTAATTTCGTCAAATGAACTAATGATTTAGAGATTGAGATTCTGTAGGGCATTACTCAAATGAATCCTTGCTTCCAAAAGGCAAGTAGAAATGTAGTGAATAGTAACAAAAGAAGTGTATTTGTCGTCACTTTACCTGATTCATCCTAGCGTCTGTTTTTCTCTTTTCTCTTTTCTTTTCTTTAAAAAAAACTATCTAATAATCTAATGGTAATAATAATAATAATGGTAATGGTAATGGCAATTGTAATTATATATAATTATATATACATATATACATACATATATATATATACATGTATATATGCGTCTATGTATATCTGTAGTAGGCTTGCTTTTTAGTTGGCAATGTACTTTTGGACTTGAGTAAAGAAGTGTGCGCGAGGAAACTTAAAAAAAAAGAACCTTTTTTTGTGCGGTCTATTTTCTTTTTCTTTTTTTGGTTCCCAAAAATACGGCGGATAAAACATTAAGCGTCCATATAAATGTCTTTTTTTTTAAAAATTATTATTACTGCAAAATAGCATACTAGACCCCAATTGACAAGTGAATAATATTGAGCATAACTGCAATCAATAGGATCTCCAGAGATATATTAGTGATAGACCATATGGATCGACGTTGGACGTCAAATGATTGGATCGCATGGCTTCAATGGCTGTCTAGTAGAATCCACTTGGATAAAGATAACCGTATATTCTGATCTGCGTTATTGTTATGCAAGAGTAAGCTTCTCTTATGCTCCAAGCACTTTAAATATAATCATAGTTATGTAGTGGCTCAAATATGGTCCAATACAATGAAATGCACCCATGCCAAATGGAATAACCGCTTCTAATTCGACATTATCCCATTGCAAAACAGCCATAAAATATCCAGTTTGAACAACCATTTTCTGCCTTGTTTCCTTCTTTCTAAACTAAAAAAAACAATATCGACAAAATATGCGTGTACTTGGCTTGTGTTTTGCGGCTCTATTGGTACTACAGAATGTCAGTGCAGGTGAAGATAAGCCAGACTTTCCAAATGATCTCTATTACCACCATCATCCCCACAAGGTCCATGGGCACTATGTGGATACCAGTCAAAGTAAGCATATAATACTCAATTAAAAGGTACTAATGCGCCATACAGAGGCCCAGCCTGTGAAAGAAGGTCCTCCTACCATTGAATTTGTTGCTGATCCACCATCGACCAATTCCAATGGCCCTCAAGTTGGATCTTCTCCGAATCAACCCCAAGGACAGCCCCAGAACCTGGCTCAGGCCCCTCCTCCCGAAGCTTCTACAAATGTCATTCCTGTGAATATGGCTGTTGATGGAAATGGAGCCTCTCCAGATACTTCGTCCAATGTGGCTCCTAATGCTGCCTCTAGTGCTGCTCCTAGTGCTAGTCAGACTGACTCTCCTCCGGCTGCCCAATCGTCTGCCCAGGCTGACCAGCCTGCCGTTACTTACAACGCAGACGGCGGTATTGTCCTGCCAGATTCAGCTGAAAATTCCGCCAGTACTGAGAGTGGTGCTGTTCCACCCAATGCTGCCCAATCTTCTCCTGCTCCAGCTGCTGCCTATGCACCAGCTGCCAATGCTGCTCCTGCTCCGGCTGTCAATGCTGCTCCTGCAATGGCTGCTGCTCCCCCGGCTCCCCAGGCTCCTCCAGCCTCCCCAGACTCTGCCAAGAATCCCGATGGTTCTCCAATCACCTATGATGACAATGGTGCCATTGTCTGGCCCGAGAAGCCTTCCAACATTGCCGCCTCTGTAGCCAATGCTGCGGCTGTTCCTGCCCAAGACAACAGTGCTGGCAACACTGCCTCCAATCTTTCCGTGAATCCAGAGACCCTTCCCCTCCATGCAAGCACCCGTCGCTCTAAATTCAACCGAATCTTGTTGGCAGACGCAGATAATACTCATGATGGCACTGATTTTATGGGTATGGGTACATTCTATGATCTCGAAACACGCGCAGGCGAATGTGGCGAAAAGCACAAGAATACCGAACTTGTAGCCGCACTTAACATTGAGCAGATGGGTGCCAACAAGGAGGAGTGCAACAAGGAAATTGAACTGATGGGTCCAAATGAAAATAAGGTCCGGGTCAAGGTGGTAGATATCTGCAAGACCTGCGGCAAAGGAGATTTGGATCTTAGTCCAAAAGGCAAGTTCTTTGGTTGACAGGAATTACATGATCCTAACAAACTTTTTTCTTTATGTGTGTATATATATACAGCGTTTGAAAGCATAGGTGAATTCGGCCATGGTGGAGTGTCGATCAAGTGGCATTTTGTATAAGCCCTTTATTTAATTATCGTTATTATCCTTATTATTATCCTTATTAGAGTGTATTATGCTTTTGATTCTAAAGAAAACTTCTTTATTTATTAAACATGAGCTTATAAATGCTTCCAATTAAGCACCCTGGTACCCAAATATGCTATAGAAAAAAAGTCAATATCTTTTACAGCCAGTTTTTGATTATTATTATTTTGGCTATTTAGCAGTAATCCTGTCAGATCTATAAAGGCAACTAACTAACTGGGCATAATCATCTGCTCTCTTTGATAAGCTACATGACATCACATGTCTGACATTAAAACGCCAATCTTATTCTCTATGGCCTGCTGGAATAAAGCACGCACAATCCAATTGAAAATATCAAGCAAGGGCTTACCAGTATATTGGTAGCCATCCTTGCATGTCTTTACTCCAGACCTCTTTTTCTTAATATATATAAATATATATATATGTAAATGTATATACCTATATATTTGTTTTTGAGTACAAGAATCGTATTTGCCTGTTTAGGGAATTATTGGCCTTTTTATTCTCTGCAAAGAAAAATAATAACAATAATTGTATAAAATCATTTAAAACAGGAGTTTTTTTTTATATCTCAGCAGCTTCTTTTCCTTTGAACCTTTTCTTTGATGCGTGCAAGAAGTGTCTTGGGACTTTTGTGGTGCTTCTTTATATGCACCACTCAGGCATTATGGTCACCCGCTTGGAGACTCCACAGGTATAAGACGTGTATAAACATGCCCTCTATGGTTCATACCTGATAAGATATGATAAATGTCGAAACAAAGACGCATCCACTCTTTGACTGTCAAGAGCGAACCTATTGAAGAGCGCTGGGGTCCATTTTACTTTGACCAGCCTATCGACCATTTTGATTTCGAGTCCAAGACATTCAAGCATAGATACTGGGCGAATACCGATTGGTATGAGCCAGGAGGACCAGTGATTTGTAAGAAGGATCATAGGATAAAGCACTAGATTTCTACTGACCAGAAAGAGCGAAATAAAGTGTATAATGCCGGTGAAGCACCAGCCGATGAACGCGCTATCTACGTGTCCAATTCGTCAATGGCCACTCTTGCTCGCCAGTTGCACGGAATTGTGGTCGTAATGGAACATAGAAGCTACGGTGAATCCCAACCAGGACTTGTAGGTTTACTTTAAAGAGGTTTGGGTCTAACACTTGTCTACAGGATTATTCGGTCAAGAATCTCGAGACCTTGACGACAGCCCAGGCTCTGGAGGACATGGCGTCCATGATCAAACATCTCAAGTTTTCCTCGATTGACTTGGGTTCTGATACAAAATGGATTGTGTATGGCGGTAGCTACAGTGGAAACCTGGCAGCTTGGATGCGCCTCAAGTATCCTGATCTTGTATTTGCAGCCGTACCCTCATCTGCACCTGTCCAGATGAGCTACAACTTTTATGAGTATTTCAATGCTGTCCAACGCTATGCTCCTTCAAACTGTACACGCGCCATTCGTTCTGTTGTACGACATGTTGACTTGGCTTTGTTGAGTCCTTTCCCTGGACCCAAGCGCAGAATCAAGGCCATCTTTGGTCTGGAAGATCTCGAACATGACGATGACTTTGCTGAAGGTAGCCCAACAGCATCATCATACCCCCAAAAAGAAAACTAATTCTTTCCTAGTCCTCACTTTCCCTCTTGGATTGTGGCAGGCAATGCAGCCTGATGTCAATCCTTTTGGTGAGTTTTGTGAACTGTTTGAATTGACTGAACCAAAGGACCATCTTGCGGTATATGGTGCCTATATCAAGGCCATTGTTGACTTGGCCTGTGATGGCATCTCTGTAAATGAGTGTCTGGACACCCATGATCCTCGGTCAATGATGTACACTGATCTCAAGTCAGAGGCCCGTCCATGGTTCTGGCAAGTGTGCACTGAATATGCCTACTGGCAGACTGCAGCCCCATTGTGGGAATCCTCGATTGTTTCTCGCCATCTGTCGCCACATTGGTATCAGCACCAGTGCCCAATGATGTTTGGTGAGCACCATGTCCCACCTACTCCAGCCTGGCGTCAGATCAATGAGGAATATGAAGGCTGGAATGTCCGTCTGTCTCGCACTTTCTGGATCGATGGTGAATGGGATCCTTGGCGTACACTCAGTGTCCAAAGCGACGATGCTCCAGACAGATCAACATGGCAGGACGATGCCTACTTTTCTGTTCTTCCCCAGGCCGTCCATCACTGGGTAATTTTTGAATATTTAATACATGTGTGTATAATCTATTTACATTTCGCCATTAGGATTTCCATGTATCAGACACGGTAGATCAATCGATCAAGGATACCCAGGATGCTCTCTATGTTGTATTGGATGAGTGGCTCCAGCAAGCCAAAGAAAAAGAATCCTTTGGCCTAAAGCGCCAAGACTAGACTAGTTTCTTAATTACCATCCACAGTGCTTATAAATCCCAAATACACACACACACACACATATACACACACATATATATATTTTGTCTTGTATTTTATTAAGCCATCTCAAAAGAAAGAGTTAAAAAAAATGGGGGGACATTGGTTGGATAGACACACACACACAAAGCCATAGCAAGTAAAGGGTTGCTTTACTTGAGGGGAACGAATCTGGAAGAGTGGGTGGCACCAATACCGGGACGACCGTGCTTAACGGGCTTGTAAGAGATGGAGAACTCAGCGAGGTAGTGAGCAGTCATCTCGGGCTTGATCTCAACCTGGTTGAAGGTCTTGCCGTTGTAGACACCGACAACAGAGCCGATCATCTCGGGGACAATGATCATGTCACGGAGATGGGTCTTGACGGTAGCGGGCTTCTCGCCAGGGGCAGCCTCCTTCTTGGCGTTACGGAGCTTCTTGATGAGACCCATGTGCTTACGCTTGAGACCGCGCTGGAATCTTCTGCGGGCACGGGAGTGGACGAGAGCCATGAACTGCTCGGAGGACAAGTCCAAGAGCTGCTCGAGGTCAATACCACGGTAGGTGAACTTGCGGAAAGTTCTCTTTCTGAGGTTAGTCTGCTCTTGATCAGCCTATAAAGTAAAATGTTAGTAAACTGGATTGCAAGAGATGTATAATGTGCATTGTAATTGGTTGATATCAATACACATTTAATTTAAAAAGTGTATAATGTGTATATGTTGTAATTGAGTCGACGTGTTTGTAAAGGTCTCGTTGGATATATATATGTACATGTATATATATATATATATTAATGTATATGTATACATATACATATATACATATATATATATATTGGTCTGCCATGTATAATATACTACTATTGTGATAACTTTTGGTGGGTGTATCGGATCCATATAGCCAACATATCCCATCCGTTGATTCATCTGTTGATCCATCCGTTGATCCATCCGTCGTATCTCTCTTATGATCCTCTTTTTCATATGTATATATTATATATTCTTGTATCTACACTTACCATTGTGAGGAAGCGCTAAAAGGAAGGATCCATAATATCCCGCTCCACCTCTGGAAATAGGCATCCTCGGCCCCCCCCCCTCTCTCTCTCCTCATCCCTCTCCTCCGAAGAAGGGGAGATCCTATCGGAGTTTAATTATTCTTGGAAGGGATCCACTTTACGCGTTGTTTTCATGAGAACAGGAACGCGCCTTTAAGCCTAGATACTCTAGAGGCTGTTGTAATTCTTTGTACTTTACAAAAAAAAAACTTGCCGACATGAATTGATAAAGACACTCAAAAAGACCATATTATCTTTATAATGTAAGAGTCACGTGAAAAGAAAAGATGACCTAGCTTTGAAGAGCTTTGTATGCTGTCACTAGATAAAAC
Organism: Phycomyces nitens; assembly: GCA_022702545.1. NCBI lineage: Eukaryota > Fungi > Mucoromycota > Mucoromycetes > Mucorales > Phycomycetaceae > Phycomyces > Phycomyces nitens. Next base: position 4,397,249 of record JAHRBC010000001.1, read on the forward strand.
TAAAGACGGTTGCCAAAGCTGGCTTTATTTCATTTCTTATTAAAGAAATAAATATAGAGGTCTTTGGGGATAGATTCCTCTTGATCATCAAGCTCTGTAATCAATAGTATCTTTATAATCCTCAGCAATAGTGTTGCACTCTTATTTATTTTATCTGCCGCAGTCTATCAGTTTTCTCTTGCTTTTCTATTTTATTTTATTTTATTTATTTGATACCTTTTTTTTTCTCTTTATATTTTAATATACATCTATATATATATATATATATATATTTATACACTCTTATTTATACATTATGAATGTCAATGCCAATGTTTTTGTACCTGGCGGATCTTCAGGACCACCGACCTCACCTCCAGCACAATCTACTGCAAATGTCAAAAAGAACCGTCGCCCAGGTAAAACAGAATTAATATTATTGTTTTATATTATTACTATTATTATTATTATTATTGGCCTTGAGAAAACCTATTGATACTCGAGATTCAGCTCAAAAGTCTCGAAATCCTCGTCCATTACAAAGAACTCAACCCGAATCACGATCAAGTCACAACATAGACAATATAACTCAAGACCTTGAAGCTGTCGACCTTTCGGTAAATAATAAGCATAATAACAATACTATACTAGTAAAACGTAAATGGCCAGTACAAAAAAAGAAAATACAAAAGAGGGAGAGATTAGAGACAAGAATATTATGGATATAGAGCTTGTAAAGTAGAAAAGAAAAAACAGTTGCAATATAGTGTCTATCAATTCATCTATCCCTATTTCATTTCTCGCTTTCTCTCTCTTTCTCTTTCTGTAAATCTGTCAATTGTCTCTTATAAATACATCTTAATTCAATATTGTCATCCCCAGGGATCAAAAGAGAAAAAAGGAAAAGTGTCGTTGAACCATTTGCTTGGCTTTTCATTTCCTGAAAGACAGACGCCAAACTCGCCAAGTCCACGTCGCCAAAAGACAACATATCAACCATTCAATAAGGAAAGATTTGTAAATGCAAAGTAAGAATGATACATATCTTATATAAGCAATTCACTGATATCAACCCAACTCTTGTAGCTTTAGATTCGTGGTGCGTGCTTCGTCAGATTATCAGGTCTATTTGGCTGATCCTGACATGATATTGGATTGGCAATCCATCGAACAAGTGGTATGGTATTGGTTGGATTAAGATTATTATTATCATCATAAAGTAATCCAATTCTTCCTGGCCCACCTATAGGTCATCACTGCCACAATTCCTTCCTGCCCAATCTGTCTCTCGTCTCCAGTAACAGCAGCAAGGATCACAAAGTGTGGCCATATCTTTTGTCTTCCGTGCGTACTCCATTATTTTGCACTACGTGAAAACACTCGCAAACAATGGCACAAGTGTCCAATCTGCTGGGATGCCATGTATCTCAAAGACCTAAAGAATGTTAGATCATTAATCCCTCGAGCAGTCTTATCTAAAACTACCGCAGGCGTCCAGCAAGGAGACACTGTCCAATTGAGTCTGCTTTTGCGTCCAGGCCCTTCTCCATTAGCTCTGCCCATCTCTGACACATGGCCCATCAGCGAGTCCCTTAAGCGTCAGGCCACCGTCCTGCCTTGGGATACTACGCCCAGCGCACTTGCCTTTTCACGTCTAGTGCTAGCCAGTCCAGATTATTTGCTCGCAATGTACGAACAGGATATACATGAACTGGAAATGGCACAGCAAGATGCAGTTGGCTGGGGAGATGATACCAAGTATATTGAGGAGGCAATTGATGAAGCTGTGCTGATGCAGAGAGGGGCACGGGGCTATGGTACGAACGGTGTTCGCTTGCTTGAACAAACCTCGGCCCTGGTCTGGAACAATGATAATAAGCTTCACGGACAAGCAAAGGACAAGGCTGTCTCGACATCGTCATTGACCGACTATTACTTTTTCCAGGCAGATGATGGACAGCATGTCTATCTTCACCCACTCGATGTCAAGGTGCTGAAGCATGCGTATGGGGACTATGATCGCTTCCCCAAACATATTGAAGTGGTGGCAACAGGAATAGAGGAGACTACCATGACAGAAGAGTTAAGGAAGAGATACAAGCACTTGTCTCATCTTCCATTGGGCTGTGATGTGACATTTCTCGAAGTCGATCTCAAGCGACTTGTTCCAAAGGACAGCTTGGATGCATTTGAACGTAAGAGTTTGTCATTCTTACTAGTCATCTTGTGGGTTTTTTAAAAAAAGAAACTAATAACCAATCTTGTCTCTAGATGAGTTGACTGCGAGGGCAAAGAAGCGAAAGGATAGGGTCAGACGAGAAGAAAAGGATCTAAAGATTGCAGAAGCCAAACAAAAGAAGCAGGCCCAATCCTCGCGCCAAGAGAACCAACAGTTGATTGAGAACGATCCTTTCTTTCAAATGAACCAGCCAATGTCCGTGGAGGAGAATGAGGCCATGTTGGCCCAAGCAATTGCCCAGTCAGCACAGGAATCCCGCGGACCAAAGACAGTCTGGGGAACAAGGGCTGTGGTCCCAGAAGAAGAGCAAGTGGCCAACGAGTGGTCTGAGCACATCACTGTTACGGTCAAACAAAAGAAGAAGCGCGGAAAGAAATAGAGTGGATTTTTGGATGATCCTTTGTAATATAAAATAGGCTATCTAGCCCTCGTTTATAAATGCAGGACTGATATTTCATGAATTCAATTGATATTAAATACGGCTAATATTATTTCATAACCTTTGAAGGATCGCTTTACAAACTATGAATATTTTTTTTTACTTTTTTTTAGTGTGAGAGAGAGAGAGAGAGAGCTGATATCTATTGTGTAAATTGTATTGGATATACATTGCCAAATGAACCTCTTGGAGTCTCGAGAAGTGTTGGAGGGAATTTAAAGGAGCCAGAATGTGGCGGCCAAGGCAAGCAAGCCAGCACTTGCAATAGGCATATTTTGAACTAGTGCGGCCGAGGCTGCTGAACTTTGGGTATTTATTCCATGCTTTCCTCGGCTGCTGTTGCCTGGTAGATTGGCATCTGGCCGGGCATTGGCCATATGGGTCGGATGATTGTCAACCATGTTTCCTTCAAAGGTTGCGGCCCGAACATCGCCCTCACCTGGATAGAGTGTATCCATATTGACTTCAATTGTTTCTGGCTCCATCAACAGACGCCATGAGTAGGAGGATTTCATTTCTCCACGCGGGCATCCCTTATTGCAAGTATGATAACAGTCATCTTCTGGCCATGCCGGAGGCTCGGAGGCATTTGGATGAGACCATCCCAGATCAAGATCGCAATCAGTGTAAGGCTCAAACTTGTCGGCTCCATAGTAATCAATCAGTCCAGCAATAGCTCCTATAGATAAACGGTCAGAATATACGGTTACTAAACCACGATTCTTTACCTGTCCAGGCTGCATTGTAATCCTGGGTAACTTCAGAGTACTCATAGTTTGTCCGATCATCGTGCCAACTGTCATCCACATTAGGACCACCCTCAACAGCACCATACAGGATAAACCGCTGGCCGGTCTTGCTCTCTGAAAAGTCTTCCTCGACCTTGTCTTGAAACTGACCGCGCATCGGATAGTCAATGTACGAGTTATAAGATGACTTATGGTACGGCTTGCTGGGATAATTGTCTCCAAAACTAAACCAACTGTCAGTTCAACTCTAATTTCATCCAAAAAGCTTACCCAACCACCCAACTGTAACCATAATCCCCGAGAGCATAGTTGATTTGCTGAATAGAAAACGTTGTCAGGGCTTCTGATTCTTCCTTTTCATAGCCAATCGACTTTGCAAAGGCCATCATCAAAAACGCCACATTTCCTGAATATCCAACCGATCCCCAATGCTCAATATAAGCCAGTCCACGCGGCGTAAACTTGACAATCTGTTTAGGACTAGGAAGGAACTGATTGAAATAATCCATTGCATTTTTGTAGAATATATCTTCCTTGGTGACAGCATACAGGAGAGTATGTAGCGCACCACCTTTCTCGTCCCAGGAATACTCTTGCCATGAATCTGAAGATGCATTGTACCACTTTTTTGCACGCTCAAGCCATTCTGGCTCCTTTGTGGCCGCATAGATCCAGGCCGCACTCCAGGCCAGTTCGTCTTCGAAACGAGTCGAAGGATACCAAAAAGCGGCCCACTGGTAGGCATTCTGGCGTGAAGATACATAACTTCCGGGATTTTCGGTTGCAAAATTGTACATTCGCTTGGCTCGGTCGACAAGTTCGTCTGCAAAGGTTTCATTATGTTTGCGCCAGGGAATAGATATGGCAGCCAAAGCTGCACTGTACTCTCCAGCAATTTCAGATGATGGGTTATCGGGTGTGATATAATATGCCTTGTGTGGAAGACCTGTGGGGACCCACTGTTCATATTCTTCAGGTGGTCCCCAATAGTTGAAGTCAACGTCCAACTCGATTTGCTTGGAAATGGGCCCAAGGGCCGATGTACCCAGTTGACCGACGATATGGGTATCATTGTGATGAGCATTGACAAGGTAATCTGTTGAATAGATGGATAAGTAAGAATAATATATCTAGATTTACCAGGTTAATAATAATAACATGTCAAAAAATATATACCTGCACCCCATTTCAATAACTCGAGCCCCTCTGCCAACTCGTCCACAGAGTTCATCGAGTCCTCAAACATCATGATGTTAAATGCCAACTGGGTCACTGTCCAGCCAAACGGCAGACCCCATTTCATGGTATTTGCCGCCTCATACCACCCGCGAGAAAGGTCCTCGCCATAGTCACCCACACACACCTTGCATGAGTCGCCACGCCAGGCCATGCGTTGGTACGGAAGATTTCCAGATTTCTGGGCATGATAGAAAAGATAGCTTTTGTGCATTACTTCTGCATAATTGTATTTCGGTTCGAGAGGGGCGACATAGGGACCTTCAGGCGGCGGTTTCTCTGGAAATGTAAGAGGGCTAGTGTCATCATCAGCAGTTACAAGCCCAGCCATAAGCAGGGCTACAGAAAAGGTTAACCAGGCATGCATTGAAAAAACGATAATTAAGTAGGACAAGAAGGTCGAAAGGGAATATTAAAAGTATATAACTTTCCAGAGAAAGAAATGATTAAGTGGGGGTGGAAAGAATGGCAAAAATAAAGCAAGAAAGTGTTTTATAAACAAGTTGTATGTTTTGGATTGGAAATGCTGCCAGCTCAAATCTGTATAAAAGTATAAGTTGGTTATCTGTGAATCTCTTTTTTTTTTGCCATTTCAATAAACGTTAATCTCTCTGTGTTTTTGTGTGTCTAGATTTCATTCAAGGCTGGTTTTTTGATGGCAATGTTGCAAAGTAAATAAATAAATATTTATTTTTATTTTATTATTTGACAAAAAAAAGTTTCCTAAGTGTACATTCCATAGGGGGGATAATTGTCCTTGAAAAAAGAAAATCCATGTCAAATGATGTTTTTGACAGTAATGACAGGATCAAGACCTTTTTCTCTTTTTCTCTTTTATTTTACACGTTAATATTATATATTATATAATATTTCTGAAAACTATCTTGTAAATTCAGTGTCAAGTATTATAAAAAGATAATATATATATGATGTTTGGTCGGAATATACATGTATGACAATATGGAAAAATGTGTATCATGTAAATGGGTATAATTCCGATGTAAAGGAGAAAAATGATTGGAAATTGAATGGCAGAAAATAGTATATATTTTGTAAAAATTGTACTATTTTTTTTATTAATATAAAAAAATATATTTTCTGTGTAAATCATGATATTTGATTGGTTTTTATATAAGGAGAGGTCTATTCGTGTGTCTTGTACGCTTTGGTAGCTTAATACCAAAGAATACAAAGGTGGTTGTGGGCCGTACGATGGTCGGAATTACGGAGCCGAGCTTCACTCATGATCATTGTTGCCTTTCTATTTTCAATTGATTTGAGTAACCACATACACACACATATATATATATATCATATACCATATACCATATACATGTATGTATATTATATTGTATATATTGATTATATGAAGAAAGGCAAAAAATAAGAAGAAGAAGAAAAAGTGGAGGAGTAAAGAGGTAGATTTATAGATGATATATATTTTTTTGTACAGAGGAATTTGGGAATTTGTAAAAAAAAGGAAGGATTTATAGAATTGATGGCAGTGGCTTTTGTGTGTGTGTGTGTGTGTGTGTGTGTGTGTGTGTGTGTGTGTGTGTGCAAATGATTCTTGTTAATGTACTGCATTCATACGCATCCCGCAGCTAGAAATGTTCATAAGGATTTGTGCGGCCTATTTAAAGATATTAATAAAATAATATAAAAATGTCTTGATGATTTTGTTTTACCTCTAGGATCTGAGACTGCTGGGTGTTCATGCTTCGTCGATCTTCTTCTTCTTCTTGGTCTTCTTGGTCTTTGCCGTGATGACGTTGGAGACACGAACTATGACTCAGCTCTGGTCCACACCCTTCACTTTTCTTTAAACGCGTATCTTGCTGTTCACCCAATCGACTCTTTGTGCTGTGGATCTGTCGGCTAGCAAATGACACAAGAGTGACAGCAGCCGCCGACTCTTCAGTCGGACTCTCGACGTCCTCCTTTTGGGCCTTTCGGGATTGGCGGGTCTGAAAAGGAACGAGCTTATAGCGGAAAGGGGCCTTGATATCTGATCGTCTTCTCCGCTTCTGTTGTTTTGGTGGTGGGCCTGAGGGTTGTTGAATTGGAGTAAGTTCATGGGTAGGATACATGTACGGAATCATTGGCTGCTGGTATGGCTGATGGTAGTTTAGTGAAGCCGGTGGCGGGAGAATGTAGTGAGACCTGTGGACTGAATGGGCCGTATCATGTCCAAAGGAAGTGTCTGGATAGAAATGCATGGTATTGAACAAGGGTGGCAGGTTGAGAGGGACGCCTTGTCTAGGATTGCATTGTGGGTAGCTTGTGTGGGATGCCATGAAATCCAAACAAGATTTTGTAAAGAAAAGAAAGAGATTTGAAGTCAATGTTCCTGTAATCAGTCAATAAATAACAAAAATAAATAAATACAGGTTCCTCCTGCCCATTTTGGGTTACTTTTTTTTTTTCAGTTGGAATTTTTTCCTCTATTAATTTTGCAACTCTCTTTAATCCACACACAATTATCAAACATATATAAAAGACACTTGTCTAAACACAACAATATAATTCGTCGTGGCACTTTTGAGGCTTCTCTAATAAACACTCACTAAACAGTCAACAATCGCCTCACAGGCATTATGTTATTTAAAGTTGTCTGCCAAAGAGATACAAAAGTATCAATAATCAAGATGCTGTTTATAGACACATTAACAATCCAGATATCCATGTATTACACCAAGCCCTTTACTTGAAAAAGCACAAAAATGCACGTTTAAAATGGACTCTTGGAATTATTGGTGTCTTGGGGGATAATTATCTCCCTTTATTGTTTGATACAGGTACCAGAGATAATGTCATCCAAGTATTATGCAATGCACAACAAGGTGGCTGTGCAATGCAAAGCCAATGCTATTGTAGTCCTTGCCATGGCCAGCAAACAGACCTAATCTCAATCCAATTGAAGATATCTGGACCAATGTTGACATTGTTAGCGATTAGAGCCATTGGCCTCTAATTATGGCCATGTTGGAGGCTGCTTTGAGGGAAGAGCTGCCAAATATATATATATATATATATCTTTCTCGAGACCAGGTAAAGTATTGCCCTAAATATCAAGAATCGTATAAAGGTTGAAAGTGTGGTGATCATACATTTTTTTTGTAAAAATGATCTTTATCAAGTCTTATTGACCTCGTTTATCATCTCAATAATACTCTTGTGTTGATTAAATGTTGATAGAGTGATGTATACTACTTCTTTAATATCAGAGAGGTTTGGGGTCTTTATTTTCACCTTCACATTTCCCGTACCTATGACGTACCTTTTTTTTCTTATTTTCGCCTTATTTTCACATTTCCATTTCTGGAATTTTTTTTTAAAGTCTATCTATCAAACTTCAAATGCATAATACCTTTCTTTATTCTATTGAAAACACTTTGATGCTCTTATCAAACCATGTATAAGCAGTAAGTTTGTAATTATCTTTGCATTTTGTACAAATAACGCCAGTTATTTTCCCTTTTGGGTACTACCCGGAGACTAAAAAAATCGAAAAGATAGCCTTTTATGGAAATACAAAAGTGAAAATAACGTCCCCAAACCTCTCTAATCTCAAAAGTAAGAAACACTGTATAATCTGCAAAAACTCAGATTTAATAGCGGAGAATATTGCGTTGCGCAAATTTTAAATGCGTGTTTCAAGGCCATTTTTTTCTTTTTTTTTCTTTTTCTGAATTATAGGGCTTTCTTGTAAATAAGATCAAATAAAATAAAAATAAATAACTAAATATAAATTCATATTTAATTTCTAGAGATGAAATGTAAATACTTGCAAGAGACATACTCCTTGTTCAGATCAATATATTATTACCATTCTTCTAGGAAATAGGAGTTGCCAACCAAAAAGAAAAAAGAAAAAGTACAAAGATTAAATGCATTTGGACGTTTGTGCCTCCCTTAACCACCCACGCTGTGGACATTGTGCTCTTGTCAATTCTTCCACTTGTCCCCAGTTCAAACCCTGATCGAGTTAGGCTTCATGTTCATAATATTTGCATGCCTAATAACAGCAATCAATCCAGAATTCATAACTATGGATAATTAATCCCTTTAAACAATAAGTATAATAGTGAGGATGCTGATATATATATACATGTATATATGTGTATGTATATATGTATATATGTATATTCAAAGGAAGGGTACCCTGGAATACAAATCTGTCATAGTAGTACCATTCGTACACAATAAAAAAATAAATAAACTTAACAAATAGACACAATAGAGAGTTTATGATTTAAACACTGTCAAATTGACTTTTTGTGCGACTATGACTTTGGAAACAAGAATGCAGGCTCATCAAAAGAAATTCTAGTATGTTGACCAGAGTATTGATTAAAAATGCTTTTTGATGAATAGCAATGTTATGTGGTCGAAACAAACGTATTCAGTAACAAGTGTACCCACAACAATACAGCCAACTCCGTCTGAACCAATCCAAGAATATATAAAGTGCATTAAAAATAGACTTTCGTACAATATATACTTTGTATATCGGGTACAATGAATACTAAGCCTACAAACATCAAAGGATCGATTCAACGCCCTCTTTGTCATTAAGAAAACAAACATTATTGTATGCTAACCCTATGCGATATTTACTGACCATAAAGAATTGTATTGCCACCAGAATAATATCCATTTGTTTATTCACAAATAGCCCTTGGTAAACATTAATAGTATTGAAAACGGCCATCTTTATATATATAATCGCATGAAATTTGAATTGAAACGTTTACAAGAAACAAAAAATTACAGATCCAAGGCAGTATGATTAACAATCTAATAACTTCCCAGTGGTTCCAAGGTCAATAGAAAGTAAATGGCAAGAGGTACCAGGCTGTGACTGCAACTCTCTAGATTACAATTGCATGCATAAGTATCGATGTATTCTGGCTCGTCTTTTACACACATTAATTATTTAATGTAAAAAACTGCTTTTGATTGATAAGCCAGATCCCATCTTTTTACATGTTTTAAAATTTCATTTTCGAGTGACCCCATATCCACATCATTTGATTGGATAACGATAAAAAAAAAGACTGATGTCACGTGACAAGCATTCCTTTGTACTCCAAGCATTTTCTCTAGTCTGACACATATTTTATTTATTTCCCTCCTCTTTGATTGATTCCCTTGTTATTTTATTGATATTAAATCTTAATTTTATTAATCATGGCCAATCTTGAAGAAATAAGCTCTGATTCCCAATTCAATGCAATCATCTCCAAAAAGGATGCCGTAATTGTCCTCAACTTTTGGGCATCATGGGCTGAGCCTTGCCAGCAAATGAACGAAGTTTTTGCAGAACTTGCTGGAAAATTCCCTGCTCTCAAGTTCGTAAAGGTTTGCATGCACATCAAAACTAGAAAGAAAGAAAGAAAAAACACGCACGCACATTAGATCTCTTACGCATCCCACAATACACCACAGATCGAGGCAGAAAACTTTCCTGATATCTCAGAGACCTTTGAGATTGCTGCCGTGCCTACCTTTATCCTCTTAAAGGTATATTGGAAATGAATACGAATCGTATCTTTATTTATTTATTGACTCTCTGGATATCCAGGCTGGTAAGATGGTGGAGCGTATTGAGGGTGCCAAGGCTGCTGAACTCTCCAATGCTGTGACAAAGCATGCCAAGGGTGTCTTGAATAAGTTTAGTGCACTTCCTCAAGAAAACGCCAAGCCTGTAAAGGACCTCACATCTCGTCTCAAGGCATTGGTCAACAGTGCACCTGTAATGATCTTTATCAAGGGTACTCCTCAGCAGGTGTGTTAAAGTGATTTTTATAAATGTGAAATCTAATGTGCTGTTCTTTGGTATCAAGCCTCGTTGCGGATTCTCTCGCCAGTTGGTGGATCTCTTGGCCGAGCAAAAGGTCAAGTATAGCTCGTTCAACATCTTGGCTGATGAGGATGTTCGCCAGGGTCTCAAGGCCTACTCAGACTGGCCCACTTATCCCCAGGTATATATTGATGGCGAGTTGATTGGCGGCTTGGATATCGTCAAGGAGATGGTTGCCTCGGGTGAATTTGCAGATGCTATCCCCAAAGAAAAGGATCTCAACAGCCGCCTCCAAGAATTGATTGAGAAGCAGTCTGTGATGATCTTCATCAAGGGTTCTCCCCAGGAACCAAAGTGTGGTTTCTCTAGACAGTTGATCAGCCTTTTGAACGATCGCCATGTCAAATACGGTCATTTTGATATCCTGTCTGACGATGAAGTGCGTCAGGGCCTAAAGACCTATGTAAACTGGCCTACTTTCCCAATGTTGTTCTACAAGGGCGAGTTGCTGGGCGGATTGGATATCATCAAGGAGATGGTAAGTGGAGTGGTTATGATGACCAGTTCTGACCCGTGTGATTAGATTGAGAGTGGCGAGTTTGACCAGGTATTGACTGCCTAAGTTGGATGAGCTATGCAACGGCAAAGGAAGGATATCTACATACATACATACAAATCTTCTTTTTTTCTTCTTCTATTATTTTATTCATACTATACATCTTATGTGAGTATATCTTCATTTTGGCATGTTAAAATATCAATATCAATATCAATCCATATAAAAAGCAAGCCATCTTTGACAGGTGTAGAAAGAGCCTCTTGTCCTACCCCAATGAAACCTGGCGATGTCATTATGAATTAGAGTGATGTAGACTTTGGCTGACATCACTGTGAATATCAATACCAATGTCTTGTGCACCAGTGTAAATGGACTGAAGCACATTGCGAGGCACATGAGGACTATGGCTGTGTGTACCTTTTATTTTTGATAGCTTAAATTTGTGACAGTGTAAAAGAGGAATGCCATAAAAGGATAACCGTGCAATTGGACTTGGCTTTATAGAGAGGTGTCTTTTCTCGCCTGTAATCCAAATATGGCTCTATTTTAATAAGCGTCATTTCCAGAATTATCCCGACTTTGGTCGACAAATTGTTTGCTTATTTAACCAACCCTTTCTCTCTTTTCTCTACTTTTTCCTTCGTATTTTTCTTGCCCTCCCTTTAAGCGCACAATAAACGACAGCAATGACCGAAGCACAACAGCCAAACCACACAGGATTCGATATTCCTTCCAATGTTGCTGTAGATAGTAGCCCTGATTTTCGCTTCTCGTTTTTATCGCCCGCCCTGTTTGATCAATCGACACCAATGACATTAGACGGCCCAGTAACCATTGCAGACCAACTGTCGATTCACTTGGCTACTCCTGACCATGGCCAGCAAAACCTTTTAAACTACACGACAAGCGGGGACCTTATCGACCAGTCCAACCACCACATGGCAGAGCATGTTGTCGCAGTTTCGCCCAACCTCCGCTATGGACGGCTAAACACATTACTGGGCAAAGGAGCATTCAAGGTCGTGCACAAGGCTATTGACCGTGAAGAAGGATATGAAGTGGCCTGGAATGTGCTACAGGTAAGCGTTACAAAAAAAGATAAAAAGATTTTTTTATTATCACAAAATATTTATATACATATATATATTTATTTATTATGCACCGTTTGTTCTTGATCAGATTGGCCAAGAAAACAACAAGGATATTGCACACGAAATCGCTATGCTCAAATCTGTCCGACATCCAAACATCATTGCGTTTCACGATGCCTGGCTCGGTGAATCAAAGACTGAATTTGTGTTCGTGACTGAGCTCATGACGTCTGGCACCTTGCGTGAGTACATTCGCAAACTGAATTCGCCAAACACCAAAATCGTCAAGCGCTGGTCTAGGCAGATTCTAAAAGGCCTGGCCTATCTGCACGCACACAACCCACCAATTATTCACAGAGATATCAAATGCGACAACATCTTTATCAACGGTGCCCATGGAGAGATCAAGATTGGCGATATGGGCACTGCTGAGAATATGTGGCTCGGGAACAAAAAGTACACTCTCATCGGCACCCCCGAATTTATGGCCCCAGAGATGTATGACGAGCGGGGATACTCTGAAAAGGTAGACATCTATGCCTTTGGCATGTGTCTTCTCGAGATGGTTACTGGCGAGTATCCTTATGCCGAATGTACAAATGCTGCCCAGGTCTACAAAAAGGTGTCCCAGGTAAGCCAAAAGAAGTTTGAAGCCAAATTCATATTGATAGAAGCCTAGCATATCAAACCAGAATCGCTTGGGATGGTTCAGAACCAGCAGGTCCTAGAGATCATCTGTGGCTGTCTATCCGACGAGAACGAAAGGTAAAAAGCCCATTCCCCACCACCAAATTCTCATCAAAAACAAAACATCTAGACAATCTGCTCAAGAACTCCTGGAAGGCTCATTTCTAGCCGTTGAGCCCGACGTCGTATTGCTAGCCACAGATCCGTCACTCAAGATCCTGACACTCCAAGTCGTTTTCAAGGGTTCAGACAAACTATCCGTCAAATTTGAGTTCAACGTCGTACGTCTTAATTCTCATGCCACATTGGATCTTGAAACTTACAAGTCTTATAGGAAAAAGACACGGCCGAAGAAGTCGTGGCGGAAATGGTAACCATTGGTCGGGTGGTTTTGGGATACGGCTAATAGTTGGACAGATTGAAGAACAGGTTCTGCTAGATAGATACCAGCACAGCATCACAGGTGAAATCAATCGCATCTTGCGTGATATGGAAAAAGATGCTTCCAATCCAGACAAGACCAAGGATAGGCACGATGCAGTTTGGAGACGTGAGAACGATATTCGCACAGAGCTAGAGAGAGAGCGTAGAGACCTGGCACGAATGTCAGAGTTTGCTGCAGAGGCCGAACGGAAAGTGGAGCTTATTCACCAGCAAATGATACAGGCCGAAGAACGCCTTCGGGAAGTAGTACAGGAAAGAGACCAATATGCAAAATTATCAAGGTTGGTCAAGAAAAAGCCAAATCTCAATATATATTTATTTATATTTATATTTATATACTTACAATCTCAATAGGAGTCGGCGCCCAAGTATGGCATCTCCACCTGTACTCGAAAAGGAAGAAGAGAGAACATTGTCTGATGCTGATTTATCAGCAGATGAGACACCTGAGGCAATTATGGAAGTGTTTATAGGTAATACATAAACTGCTTTTATATCTCACTTAACCATACTTTCTAGACTATGCTGATGATACCCCAATTGATACCTTTGTCCAAGAGACTGCTGCTGCTGCCAAGCGTGATAAAAGCAAGGCAAGCGAGTGGGCATCAAAACTAAAAGATCAGGACATCATGACAGCCGGTGATTTGCGTGGTCTACTTGACGAAGATTGGAACGGTCTTGGCCTGACTGTATTTGCACGCCGTGCCCTAAAAAACATGCTCAACCATAGTCGAAAAGCATCAAAGAGTACAGAACACCCTGTAGAAGACTAAAATGATGTACAACACATATCCAACTTTCTCTTAAATACAATACAATAGAACAATTTGCTTTTTATACACATTACAAATATCAAAATACAAATCAATCATTATATTAACCTGGTGTGTCTTGATCTCTATGGATCCCATAAGAATTGAGCCCTTATAACCAATTGATATCTAAAGCTTGTCACTTGCCACCTGGCACCTGGCACCTGGCACCATTCTCTTGGTCCAAGAATTGTACCACGTCCAGGTATACCACCCTCTTGCTATCTATCACCAAATGTGCTTAAAACAAAATGCCGGGTCAAGATAAGAATTGATATATAACTTGTATAATTTCTTGGGCTAGTTCTATATACTTTTCTATAGTACAAAACATGCTAGAAAATGCTCTTCAAAATACTCTAACTGGATTGTCAAATAACTCCCTTTGTATAGTGAAGCTACTGAATATTTTCGCTTTTTTGCAAGGCCTTTCTTTTCTTTTTCTTTTTTGGCGTTCTATATGGAGTTTACGGAGTTAGAAAGCCTAAGGAAAGGGGAGAAATCTGTAACCATTTTCAAGCAGGCAGATTTTGTAAGAATTTTACTAGTAAAATCTGTAAACAAGTTAGGCACGTGACCTTTTAGATTTTCCTTTCTAGCTTACTCATCATATTGTACTTCCTCCCCACTTTTACTTTTACTTTTACTTTTACTCTTATATAAGATAAATATAAAATGCCTAGATCTACTCTTACCCTTGAAGAAAGAACTGAAAGAAGACGCCAATACATGAGAGAATATCAACGTAATCGTCGACAAGCATTGCAAATGGAACTAACAGAACAAAGGAATCCGATCCCTCAAGCAGAGTACATGCAAGAGTATAGACTCAGACGCCAGCAAATGGCTGAAACAGAGACAGATGTAATAGGGGCAGAAGTAGTGACCCGGAGAAATCGAGCAGAGTATATGCGCGAGTATAGGCGTAGTAGACCGCGTAGAGCTACTGATGAGAATGAGCGAGTAGTAAGAAGACGTAGACTGAATGACACTGAGACAGATAATTGGAGTAACATACAAAGAAATTATGAATCAACCATCAGAAAGGGTCCTACATATGTATGCGGATGTTGTGGAGGCTTTTTCTTTCAAAAAGATATATTTTCATCAGTAAAAAGAAACACTCTTGCGGGCAATTGAGGCTGTTCAGAAGATATTGTTGAGAAAACCTTTTGGGCAATTGACAATCATAAGATACCAAGCACTTTCGTCGATGAAGAAACTACAGACAATATTCCACTATGCCCTACCTGTAAAACATCACTTAAAAAGAAAACACTTCCAACTCTTGCCCTCTCTAGTGGCTTTTATTTAGATGAAATACATGTCGAACTTGAACGGGAAGAAGACTGTCTATTATGTCCATATTGCATGAAAGCCTTCAAATCATGCTCGGCAATCAGAAAGCATTTGGATAGACTTGAAGGGAAATGTGAAATCAAAAAAGGTACGAGATTAAAAGAATGCAAGACTTGTCAGGCACTCAAATCTTTTCGTTTTATTTTCAGTAGACTCTTCCAACCCCGCTTTGAACGATGAAGACGATGTAGTTCACGTTCCTTTGCCGGATTGTCCACCATATGACGATTATTTACCAGTTCCTCCTGACCCAAGCCGACGCCACTCTTTCGCTAAAGCAGTTGTCCTGGGTTGCCAATCCATGGAAGCCAGTGAAGACGAAAAATCGAAAAATGAGTGGATCATTGAGAAATTGCATATTGAACCGATGGCGCTGATTGAAGATAACGATTCACCCCAGAAAGCAGAATACAACGCTTTCACCCACGCGGCGAACATTCAGCGCATGACAGGCAAACGGTTCATTTGCCACCCAATTGTCCCGGCAAAGCGAAAACTGGAGAAAAGTTCCTCGGATGAGATCCTGGCGACATCATTTTCTCATCTAATCCACTCGTCTCCTCTTCGCGGTGTCTTATTGCAACGACAATATTTTGAAATCAATCACCAAGTCTGTCAAATGCTAAATTCTGACTGGGAACAAATGCCAAATATCAAGTATGCTTGTGCCCAAGTTCTTGCTGGAAGTATCTTGGTGAATGAAAAAGCTGGGCATGCTATTCTTGTGAATACTCTTGAAGCTTATTGCCGCCTACGCTCAGTGGATATTCACCGTGAACTGTCCAATCAGGATGGATCTATCCCACCTCCAACGTCGTATTATGAGAATGTCTGGCCATGTGTTTTTTTTAAAAAAAAAAAGGGGGAAGGTGTAAGCATTTGATTAATTTAGCAATAAACCTGCTTATTATGGAAGTTACAAGACTAAATTTAGTAAGAATTATCGCTTTTTATCGGTATCAGCAAATCGACACACCAAAAAAAAGTCACAAAATTACGCATTACTCAATTGTAAGATTTTGGTTGTCAAAAATACCTCTTTACTCTACGCATCACAATCAACATATTAGAATCACTCTTTGAACCGTCTTTTTCTTCTTCTTGTTTTAGAGCAGAATTTGTTAAACAAAAAAAGGTCGCCAAATCAAAGTCTATTAACAATACGCTTTCAGTAAAGACTCTTAAATTCATATTGTATAAATTCTCCTAACAAGAGTTTAATACAACTCGAAAAAACTGGCAACAGTCGTTTATAATCTACTCTTTTCATCAAATTTCAAAAATATTGCTTGTAAAAATAATGTCAAGCATTAATTACTGCTCATAAAAGTCGTCTCTTTCTTGCTTTGGTTTCTGTATATCTAAAGTAAATGAAGCACCCCTTATAGTATGTGTTTGGTATTCTTATTGATTCATATAGTCAATGACTTTAAGCTGTATCGATTTAATGGCATCGTTTTCTGACAACCCAAAAGCATCATATTTGAAACTATTACCAGGTAACTACTTTTAGACGTCAGAATATTTGATCATGACTCCTTTGACTATCACAGACTATCTTTGTGATCACGTTGGCGATGACGATGACGATTACAACAGCAACAGCACCAACAGTATAAATAACATTGAGACTCATTTCTTTGCCTGTTTTAGGATACGTACTTACAGAGCAAAAATGCTCTTTATTTGGATTACATTGCAAGGAAGACCCAAATGCAATCTTATTATATACAATAGCTAAAGAAATTCTGGATCATCATATTCAAGATCATCGATCCACTGTTGAAAGATTGGTGGATATTGCTATAGTAACACAAAAGCAATTTAAAAGAATCTTGGAAGCAGCAAATCATGGGGAATCAAGCATAAAAAAAGCTCGAGCCTTAGCAAGTGAAGGTGTTTTATACACAGAAACATGTTTACAAAAGTACAAGAATATTCTGATAACTCTGACATGATGTCAACACCAGTGGATCTGTCATCGAGTGTCCAATTGCCAACAAAAGGTGGGAACGTTAATATTTTAGCAGCAATACCACCAGATCCACAACTTGATGATATGAAGTATACCAGAGTATTTCAAGGAAGAATATTAAAAAAAAAAACTCACGAACAGATGAACTGGAAGGTTGGTTATGAGAAAGGGTTGTCTAAAGGCCAGTTTATCCTGGCGATCCTTTCCCTTGGCTTACATCCAAAATCTCCCTCGTTCCCCGTCAACCTCTCCCAAAGCTGTACCTCGTATGATCAAAGTGTCTTGTTGTGCGATCAGATTCATAAATAAATTATCCGAGTCTCTAAAGGGGATCCCTCTTTAGATTTATTCTTACTGAAATCCGTTCCCAATCTTGGTGCCGTCAGCACCTAGTTACTCTCGATTCTTGATGTCTCATAATTTCTTCTTACCAGCACTATGTTTTATTTTACTTTCTTAAAAGCCGTTTTATCCCACCGGGAGTTTTTCCCGTGCTCTCTTTTCTTTCTCGTCGACTATTATCTTTGTCATTCCGTGTTAAACACTTATTTTCTTTATTTTTATTTTCAATTATTCTACAGTCCTCATAGGCGGCCTATATGCCTACGGGCGCCAGGCCTCGACAAACCCGTCAAATAAAACAAAACTATGTTTTACCTGTAAGACAGAGTTCAATAACCTTGGAAGAAGACAGATGTGTGTCAGCGCATGCCAGGTGATGTGCAATTCACAATTCTTATATTCAATGGCTCACTATAAGCATATACATGTATGTGTGTGTGAAGTATAGTACAATGACTCGGTTTTACAGTTTCGCAGAATAATCGGTGGTATATGGGAAGACCCAAGCAAACAAATAAAGGATTCTTATATTCAAGAGTATCAAGAAACTAATGATTATTGGAGCAGCTTTATACAGTCAAGCATCTCATATTGAGTCAACTGAATTTCAGCCGTGGAAAAGACAAGCACAGATCAATGTATTAAAGTAAAGTAAAAAAAAGGATAACTCGAAAAACGTAGATGCGTTTTAATGAATACTTTCCTCACTCTTTTTACACAAATACTGTTAATAACGTATCTGGTTTATATTTTCCTGACTACTAAATTGCAAAAGAAGTAATACACCATGGCTCGAAAGCAAACCTTGCAAAAAATATCAAGATGTATTACAGCCTTGGCCACTTTTTTGAGATCCAAAACAGCAAGGTTTTAATTTTTTGCTGTAAAGATCTTTTATTATATTACGTATGGGTATTGTTATGTGTATTCTAAATAAATGATCTTTGACAGGTACTATCATTGATAATTTATATATATATACAAAAGGTTATTAGTAATAAACTGAATACAGAAGCAAAACTAATTCAAATACATAAGAAAACTAAATAAAAAATAATTGGTTAGCCTCGGAAAGGCCATATTTGCTATCCCTAGTTGATTTTGCACTTCTCAAAAAATAAGAAGGTAAATTTGTATATATAAAACCAAACCCAAAACCAAACTATTAAAACATAGTTAAAACAGCTTTAAAAACTCGTGAGAGGTTGAAGTGAGATCCTAGCACTTCTGGTGAACTTTCATTCTCGGATTTAAAATCTTGTTCTGCTATCAAAAGGAAGTTTATTGGATATCTAAAAAAATCCAATGTTTTAAAGTCTATTATTCCAATGAGGATATAACTACTAAAAGGTAAGATACAAATGTTGCCAAGTTTTATTACCAAAAAATCCAACAAACGGATAAAGGCTAACCCTGAAAGCTTGAAAATAAGTGTAGTATTAAATGAAAGTTGATTTGTTTTTATAAATATTCCAACTTATAAAATAGTTCCCACTATTTATTCTTCTAAAGAATCATTTCATTTATAAAATGTCTAGCCAGGGTTTTTACAACTTATTTTTAACAAAGAATTGTATATCTAAGAGACCTCGTCTCATCATCTAGTAATATAGTAATTTACTCGCTAGGTTAAAAGTTACTAGCTATAATTTATCAAAGAATGTAAGGATGAATAATGAGATCAAAGATGTTTGAATATCAAATAATTATACTCCAAGAGCAAAATAACGTATTTTATATTTAATTCCAAAAATATAACAGTAAAGACAACCCACAACCTAAATCTGACTCCAATGTATCCTTCCTTATCACACCAACTAAAATTCACAAAATACCATAATATAATTACACACTGTATTTGCTATAAGTATATTTCAAAAGAGATTTCCTGGATTAATTCATTGCCAATTGAATATAGATTTATTAAACATAATGGTGTAGATATTAAGATCATTGGTTAACATCCGCGTCATTAGTCTCCACCACCACCACCACCACCACCGGAATCTCCTCCTCCTCCACCACCACCAGAATCTCCACAGCCACTTCCTCCTCCACCAGAGTCTCCACCTCCTCCGTGGTGTCCGTGATGTCCGTGATGTCCATAACTGCCATAGCTTCCGTAGTCTGTATTTGTTACTGTGGTTGATGCGGAATATCCACCTGAGCTACCTCCATAAGAGGGACCTGTCAGAATATTATCAGTATATAAATACTCGTATCACTATATTTCTTGTAATATTTCTTTTACCTTTTGTCGATTGATTCTTCTTTTTCAAAGATTTTTTTGAGTTTGAATTCATTGGTAATTGATTAATAGATTTAAGAAAGAAAATATGGCAACTTTCTTTAACTTATATACACAATTCAATATTTTTTCTAAAGACTGCTGATCGAGATGTTTAAACCTTGCCTCAGCATATCCTTATATAGTCATATATTAAGGTATTTGGTATTATCCATGTAATCTTACAGGATCAACTTTAAGATATAGACGTATCGAGAAACGGTTCAAAAGAAACCAAGCCAATTTTACTAATAATATCATCATGTAAAGTATGTACTCTTCAACTTCTTTTGCTAAATGCTGAATACTGTTAGTGGTGCCTAAAATACATTATTCCATGACTTGGATTGTGGATGTACTGTATTTAAGCCAAAAATGGAAATTGTAGTATATTTAAACTCCAATGCTCAGCATTTCATTCCAAATCAAGATGCGTAAATGTCTATATTTATGCATTTTCGATATACCAATGAAGACAACTTAAAGGCTTTAAATGATCTAGTATTCAGTTTTCTGATATATTTCACTTATTAGATGAATATAATTATACATATAGTATAAAGTGAATTGACTTATGAATAGTTTCTTTCTGATTTCATGTAAGGTGGTCTATAATTCTAGTTAGACTTATTTTCTATAGTCTTTGTCGTCTTGATGTCTTTTATTTTATCGTGATCAAGATAATTATGCTGACACGTGTAAGTAATATATCCAAGACTTGGTATTGTATGTCTATGAGAAGTTCTATTACGACTGTTGGGTAACCCATCACGAATATATTAATCCATAATGTCCCATAATGCCCCATGAGAGATCATGTATTTATTGTATATTATGGTCTGTTACATCATTTGATATGTGCTACTACAGAGTTACAAAGTTAGCAGGAAACTATTCAAACAAAAATTATTAGAAATCTTTCTCATCATATTCAACATCTGTTATACTTACAGCCCCCTGTCTAGTTCCAATACGCCCAGTCCACCAGTACTCTTGACTGTCACTTTTCTCAACAATGGTAATGATATCCCCAGTCTTGAAACTCAAATCTCCTGGTTGCTCACCAGCAAAGTCATACATTGCTTTAGCCGTATCTTCTCGAGGTTTACGGGAGACGGGCGATGGCGGTGGAGGTGGTGGGGCTCCGTATCGTTCTGGATTTGATTGGTTTGGAAGTAGGTGTAGCAATTGGTCAGGGCTCGAAGCGGAC
Source organism: Phycomyces nitens (assembly GCA_022702545.1). Taxonomy (NCBI): domain Eukaryota; kingdom Fungi; phylum Mucoromycota; class Mucoromycetes; order Mucorales; family Phycomycetaceae; genus Phycomyces; species Phycomyces nitens. Next base: position 4,418,466 of record JAHRBC010000001.1, read on the forward strand.
GACCTTGTAGATGTAAAAGATTGATTATAACTACAATTGTAAAATGCAATCGTATTTTTCAAAGTAAGAAATCCTGCATTCAAAGATTGACACAAGCAATATACTTTTGGAGAAAGAAAAAGCATCTTTCCAATTGGTATTAATATAGATATAATTGACTACTATCAGGCATGCTGTAAAAGTACACGACTTGGATAATAGATCATGTAGAATTTGCTTCTCTTCTTTTGGAGAAGCTCACTTGAAGAAATAATAATCAGAAAACATAATATTAGAAACAAGGTATTAAATACTTATACGTCCAGATCAATTATTTCTTCCAAGACAAGAATAAAAAGTAAAGCTTTGAAAAATACAGATTTTACACGTATATACAGTCGCGACATATTACCAATATAAACCTTTGGATAAAGATAAGCATAATATTGGTCTGTTTGAGATAATAATTACCATCAAAATATAACATATCAAATCTAAATAAATAGCCTCCCCTTTTAAAACACGAAACAAATATTCTTTTCAGAGATATTTTTATTGTTTTTTTTATATAATAATACCCAACATTACCTAATTCCAGTGAATTCATAGGGTGCTTAAATATTAATATATATTTAAGTGCGAAGTATTTTATAGAGATATATGTTTTGAGAATGGGATCTGGTCAACTATAGATAGCATTAACTATAAAGAAAGAAAATTGAGTAAAGAGTACATTGATCTTATTCTAATTGGCTAAATATACCCATTAGGTCTTTTTGAAAGTCCAATTTTTACAAGAGGTAAATTAACAGTAATAAAGTGAATATTTTTTATGATGCTTTATTATTTCAACGAGAATATGACTACTAAAAGGTATAATTCAAAGGTCAGGTTTTATTAGCGGTACATCCGAAAAACGGCTAACGTTTCCTTGAAAGTTTAAGAATAGTTGAGAGGTATTCACTGACAGTTGACAATTGATAAGTGGTGGTGTTGGGCTTATGAATATATCAAAATCATTAGAATAAAAAGAATTATAAAAAAAAGAGTCCAAACATTACCTTTTGATGAGTTGAATGATCCTAGTTTGTGTACTTGCTTTTAAGACTGTAGAATACTAGAACGGCTTTGTAGGTTGAGCAAATTTCTCTTTACTGACTCCAAAAGAAAATAAACCACGGGTAACATTAGTATGCCACCTAAAAATAATTAATTATTTGTAGTGCTTATTACAATAACCCAAGATATAAATGAAAGTTGATTTGATTTTATAAATATTCTAACTTATAAAATAGTTCCCACTATTTATTCTTCTAAAGAATCATTTGATTTATAAAATGTCTAACCAGGGTTTTTACAACTTATTTTTAACAAAGAATTGTATATCTAAGAGACATCGTCTCATCATCTAGTCATATAGTAATTTACTCCCTAGGTTAAAGGTTACTAGCTATAATTTATCAAAGAATTATACTCCAAGAGCAAAATAACGTATTTTATATTTATTTCCAAAAATATAACAGTAAAGACAACCCACAATCTAAACTTGACTCCAATGTATCCTTCCTTATCACACCAACTAAATTTCCCAGATTGGTTTTGTAACATCACATGCTATATTTGATATTGATATACTTCAACAGAAATCGCCTGTATTTATACATTTTAATTTACATATAGATTTGTTAGAAATAATAATACAGATCTCAAAATCAGTTATTAACAGCCTCCTCCTCCTCCACAACCACCACCACCGCCAGAACTTCCTGCTGCTCCTATAATGGCTGATGTTCCAGCTATGCCTCCATTATTGCCATGATATTTGGCTATAAGAATAATAACAACAGATAAATAACATGTATAATATATCTCTTGTGACATTTCACTTACATTTTTTTGCTTTTGGATTGTTGTTTTCATGAGAGTTTCTTGGTTTTGAAGACGAGTTTCCCATAGCTGATTGATGAATAGGTTCAAAAAAAATAAAGATCTTGAAGTTGTCTTGTATTTATATACACAATAGTTTTTTTTTTAAAAAAAAGAAATCAGGTGACTGAAATTCCTGGCCTACACATCGACATATCTTTATATAGGTCTTTTATCAGCATACACGGTGTTATCCATGCAATTTTACAGGTAAACTTTATTATAGCGCAAAAACCAACTCTTTAAAATATTGGGTATAAAGCATAAAATAAAATGATTAAATAATATTACTTAAAATGTGGTTATTTGTTTCGTAAAACAGTAGAAATCATATTGTATGATGAATACTATCAAAATTAGTTTAAAAGGACTAGTTAAGGTGCTTGGCTTAAAGTTGAAATGAGCACAACCATTTAAGTACAATAGTGATATCATGTTTTTTAGACTATTTCTTTGTACTTCTTTTGCTAAATACCGAATACTGTTAGTGGTACCTAAAATACATTATTCCATGACTTGGGTAGTAGATGTATATTGTACTTGAGCCAAAAATGGAAATTATAGTATATTTAAACTCCCATGCTCAGCATTTCATTCCAAATCAAGATGCGTGAATGTCTATATTTATAGATTTTCAATATGTATATCAATAAAGACGAATCAAAGACTTTAAATGATCTAGTATTTGACTTTCTGGTGTTCTTGGCCTACTACATGAATAATAGATACGGTACTCATGGTGTCAAGTGATGACTTTGTGTATATTTGTATTATAAAACCCAGAATTGCTAAAGCAAACCTATCATTAGGGATCATAAGTAATGTATACAAATGGTGACCCAAAAATATAGGTATGGTATCTATACTATAAAATTAATTGGCTTGTGAATATTTTCTTTCTGATTTCATGTAAGGTGGTCTATAATTTTAGTTAGACTTATTGTCTATAGTCTTTGTCGTCTTGATGTCTTTTATTATATCATGATCAAGATAATTATGCTGACACATGTATGTAGTATGTCTATGAGAAGTTCCATTACGGCTGTTGGGTGACCCATCACAAATACATTAATCTATAATGTCCTATAAGAGACCGTGTATTTATTGTATATTATTTGTCTATTCCATCATTTGATATTTGCTACTGCAGAGTTACAAAGTTAGCAGGAAACTATTCAAACAAAAAAGTATTAGACATCTTTCTCATCATATCCAACATCTGTTATACTTACAACCCCCTGTCTAGTTCCAATACGCCCAGTCCACCAGTCCTCTTGACTGTCACTTTTCTCAACAATGGTAATGATATCCCCAGTCTTGAAACTCAAATCTCCTGGTTGCTCACCAGCAAAGTCATACATTGCTTTAGCCGTCTCTTCTCGAGGTTTACGGGAGACTGGCGGTGGCGGTGGAGGTCGTTTGGCGCCAGTAGGTGCTGACAGACCCCCAGGAGGTTGAGGGTACTGGGAGTAAGAGGGAGGTGGAGCAGAATAGTTTCCAGGTGGGGTAGTAGTTTGAGATTGATTATAGCTAGTTGGAGCAGAAGGAGTAGGAGGAGCTCCATATTTTTGAGTTGGCGGAGGCGGGGGTGGGGCTCCGTATCGTCCTGTATTTGGTTGATTTGAAAGCGGCTGTCGCAATTGGCCAGGGCCCGAGATTGACGAGGTTGTGAATGTAAAAGATTGATTATCACCACGATTATAAAGTGCACCCGTGCTTCCTAACGAATGGAACCTTGCGTTCAGAGCTCTATATAAAACATCTGCTTCTGGAGGAGGAGGTATCTTTCCACTCAGTAGTTCCTTTGCCGTCACTCTCTTCCCATAGAATTTCTCGTTTGCATCTCCTCTAGTTACCACTACAGAACCTTCGATTGATACTCCTGCAAACAATCCCTTTGTCTTGCTATAAGAGAAAATGGCAGCAATATGTTTAAAACTAGCAGATCCAGACGCCTCCGCATTACGACCAATAGGACCAGCCGCAACTACAACATTCACAAGAACCATGAAGTGGTACTGAATAATAATCCCTTTAGATCTATCTATGTATACCTGAAACATTGCCACCAAGAGTGACATTGCCAAATTGACTGAATGTCTTTACGGCCTCCTTTGTATTGAGCACCAACACAAAGTCCGTCAATTCCGCACCTAAAATATGGTTAATTTTACTATTTTTCACAAATAATAAAAATGAATTCCGACACCTTGGTGCATGTTTTCTTACCAATCTGACCGCCTGCACCCATGCCTCCCGTTCCGATGGCAGAAGGAGCAGACCACCCTGTTAAATATCCAATGGCCAATTTACAACATTAACTAGCTGTAGCAGAATCCACATATTCAATTCATCTGTGGATTGGACTTGCCTCCGTCAGGAAGTCTAGACATGCTGTTAGCCAGATGTCTTGTTTCCACTGACCATACTGATCAAATTAACTTACCTTGCCACCACAAGGCCGCTACCAGCGCGACCAGAGAACAAGAACCCTGCCTTGATGACAGTGTAGATGGCCAAACCTTGGGCATTCTCAATAATATTCGTTGGAATAACCTTGTCTAGACCCTGTCCAGGATCTGTAATGTTGTCTCATTAGAAGACCTGTACAAATGACATTCCAACTCACCAATAAAACTGTTGAGAATCTTTGCTGCCTTTTTGCATTCTCCTAAGTACGCATATATGGCACGCAGTTAAAAACTTCCGTGTGTGAGTACTTGGATATTATATACCCTCTAGATTGGTTGGAATAGGCGAGTTGAGAGTTGAGGCGATATTGTTAAGTGCTTTCATGGCAAGGAAGTTAAAAAGGACAAGATTGGATTCACTGCAAGTCGCGACAGGTATTATCTTAATTACGTCATTCTTCTTGCACGGATGATTTCGATATATATATCTCTCGTGGCTTATCACCCTCTACTTTCATCTTTGACAACAAGTATGTCTGGAAGAAGTGTGTCAACTAGGCTAAGCTCCGGTTTCGGCTTTATGCCTGTACCCGACTCTTTTGTACGTTTCGGGAATTCAAACAAACAGGAACACAAACACGTATGTATGGACGCTTATTGAAGCGTGAGACATAAATTTTATTTAATCGCTTCTCTACCTGGTACTCTTTTACAAACATGTCAGCCGAAAACGTAGACAGATTCTTGGATCACATTGAAAAGCACCAAGATAGTCTTGTCGAGCGACTCAGACAAGCTGTTGCTATTCCCAGGCAAGTTTTATAGCTTGTCATTCCACATCAACGCACTGGCTTACGTGTGTTATGCATCTCCAGTGTAAGTGGAGATCCAGCTCATCGTCCCAATGTGTTTCGCATGGGCGAGTTCCTGGTAAAAGAACTCGAAGCACTTGGAGCAAGTGTGGAAACACGCGACCCGGGAGAGCAAAACTTCCATGGCACTATTTTGAAACTGCCTCCGGTTGTACTTGCTACCATTGGCACAGATCCAGCCAAGAAAACCCTACTGGTCTATGGTCATTATGATGTCCAGCCTGTATGTAGACAACATAATGGATTGAGACTATATCTTCTCATGTACAACAACGTATATAGGCACTTAAAGAAGATGGTTGGAACACGGATCCGTTTGTGTTGGTTGAAGATGAAAAGAATCGTCTTATTGGTCGTGGAAGCACAGACGACAAGGGTCCAATTCTTGGTTGGATCAATGTTGTCGAGGCTCACAACAAACTTGGTCTTGAACTGCCTGTGAACCTCAAGTTCTGTCTGGAAGGCATGGAAGAGTCTGGGTCTGAGGGTCTCGAAGCAATCATTCACCAGGAAGCTGACAAGTATTTCAAGTCGGTCGATGTTGTCTGTATCTCGGATAACTACTGGCTCGGTACAACCAAGCCATGCCTAACCTATGGTCTCCGTGGTGTATCTTACTACCATCTCACTATTGAAGGACCCAAAGGTTTGATCCACACCAAGATTCAAAAAGTGCAAAGTATTAACTGGTCTTCATGTGTTTTATAAGCTGACTTGCACAGTGGTGTGTTTGGTGCCACTATCCATGAGCCCATGACTGATCTGTTTGCAATCATGAGCCAGTTGGTTGAACCCAATGGTCGTATATTGATTCCAGGAATTTATGATCTTGTCCGCCCTCTGAGTGGTAAGTTGTCTAAAAGAGCCCCTCCCCCCTTTTTTTACCATGTGCTTATCAATATTCTGTAATAGATGAGGAGGAAAAGACCTATGAAAACCTTGATTTCAGTATCCAAGATCTTCATGATGCTGTTGGTAATGAGATCAACCTTCATGATACTGTCCGGGACACACTCCAGCACCGTTGGAGATTCCCCTCATTATCACTCCATGGTATCCAGGGTGCATTTTACAACCCTGGGGACAAGACAGTTATACCTGCCAAGGTTACTGGAAAGTTCTCTATTCGTACTGTCCCAGATATGGAAATCCCTGTTGTTGAATCCCTGACAACCAAATACGTCCAGAGCTTGTTTGACAAGCTTGGAAGCAAAAACAAAATGAACCTCAAATGTACTCACAGTGGAGACTACTGGCTTGCTAGTCCTGACCATTGGAACTATGGTAATATAACCAAACAAAAAGTGGCTCTTTTTTTTCTTAATTTTTTTTATCCATTGGAATAGTTGCTGCTTCAAAGGCTGTCAAAAAAGTGTTTGGTGTTATGCCAGACTTGACTCGTGAAGGCTGTTCGATTCCAATCACATTGACATTCCAGGAAGCCCTGGGAAAGAATGTTTTGCTGCTTCCTATGGGCCGTGGCGATGATGTAAGTGTAAATATAAGTGATGCACAAGTATTGACATTGTGGTAATAGGGTGCACACTCTATCAATGAAAAGTTGGATAGATCCAATTATGTATCAGGTACAAAATTATTGGGCACATATCTTTATGAGGTGGCTGCATCTAAAGGCGAGTGAATATCCAGAAAAAAATGAGATTGGTTTGTACTATAGCATATCTTGATACCTCTGGCAGAATGATGCTGGGATTTATAATAATAATAAAGCTTATTTGTCTTGATAAATATAATGTGTAATTTACATGGCCAATGTTGGGTTGATTCTGTTGGATAACCAAGAGAATGTTTCAATGATGCTGACCGTGCAAAACAAGCATAATGTCGCTTATTATTTCAACACGGCTATATTGCTTGTTGACATTCTGGTTACCACATCGTGTGAAGATGAAGGTTGTTACACGATTATTCATCATTCACACTTTCTGCTCTTCCCATGTTTCCTAGGATCAAACAGAAGTATCAACCTTTTCCCCCTCTACAACCCAGGAACATCAGCCCACTGAGACATATAATAAAGTGTAGAAGTAACAATGCTACTTTGAATTAATCACAGCCAAAGATTTATATATGCTAAGCTATCCTGCCATGCTGAGCCACATCCTGTCTCAGAGTACATCTTTATCCTGACCGTATAGACACTACGTCCAATACAATATCTACAGCAACCGAGTATCATAATCTAACTAGAGTACATACAAGATAAAGTACATCATAAAACACTTTGTTTACCGAGTTCAGCGCAAGGTTTTTCATATTGCCTATCTTGGACCCAAAACCTTTTTTCTTAAAAAAAGAAAAAAGTAAATAAAAATAACAAAAACATACTTATAATGTCTTTAGATTCTTGTAATCACCATACTCCTTTCTCCATAATGTCAGTGTCTCAGTTGCCATTCGAAGTCCTTTTACGCATTGCGAATCTCCTCCCAATCGAAGAGAAATTATCGTGTACAACCGTGTGCAAAGCTTGGAAACCTTTGTTTCAAGAGTCACTGTGGAATTCTCTCTATATACAAAACCAAAGGATACTGGAAAACATATGCGACGACTCTGCCCCAAAACACAGAATTTATCAAAAGAACGGCAGTCGAGTGAGAGAAATATATGTACCAAAAGAGCTGGCTATAAGTAAAGACCAAATTTTGACTATTCAGCAAATGTTTCAAAATATCGACATACTCTGTGCTCCACTAAGAGTCTTGAAAGACTCGACTCTTGAAAGCTTCACGGGCCTGTATCTCTGGGAATCCTTGAGGAGTCTGGAAGTAACTATTGATAAACTTGACTCCCAGACAGAAAGGATGCCGAGCTTCCTCAAGGCTATATCTTATCTACCGCATCTGACGTGGCTGAAGCTGCTCGATAACTCTGCCATATCACTGCTGGTCTACTCAATTAACGATCTAGAAGAGTTGCATTCAAACTTGCCGCAGTTAAAGCATTTATTTTTGAACGGAAAGGTATCGGCTATTACCGCAGATGATATAAAGATATTCTCCCACCTCACCCCAGCAAAATACCTTGCAATCGCAAAACTTGACCTGATAGACATGGATATCGCATGGATTTTCTACTTTTTATCCAAATATTCAAATATCAAGACTCTGCACTGGAGTATCACCAAAAGCCTAGTCGCTCAAGAAGATTTTCTAGACTACATCAATAACCAGATCAACAGCTTTCGAGTCCCCCTCAAGTACCTCAACAAACTCACAGTCCAGAATACATGGGAAGATGAAGAATCCTACGAATATTTGTATAAGGCTATTTCCAACCAGAAACCACAACTACGCCAGATTGAATACTGCAAGTACATCACACATTACACAGAAATCCAGCTATATTTGCTTTCGGATAATCTCCAGAGCATCCTGCTATCTTTTGGATCAACTCTCGAAATTGTCAGCATCACCACAAACGCCGATTTTTCTGACATGACTGGCATTATCAAGGCCCTTGGAGGCTGCCCAAACCTGATTGACTTGTGTCTAAACTTATCGAATTCTTGTATTGCCGTAGACATTATCCTAGATCATTGTATTGGTCTCAAAAAACTAAAGCTTCTCGGGAAAACAGTGGTTATTTATTCAAATGTGCCTGAAAAAGCGACACCTCATGGACTATATCTGATCGAATTTTCCAGGACGATCATCAGCACAGATATTTTCTACTATATATCATTCCGCTGTAGATCTCTAAAATGCATGCGTCTAAACTATATGAATGTGTTTGGACTCATCACCAAGTCATCAAAGAGCATCATTGTGGACATGCCATACACCGATTTTGATATACTGCTGCTCAACGGGGTCTCTTTTTGCGCAGTACACGGCAATGAATACCTTGCTAGAAACGCAGCAAACTTAATGCTTCCTATCCAACCACAATTTATCGTCAAACGAATAAAACCCTTACCAAATCAACGGCTCCCAGACACTCACCAAGAGTCTGGCAATGAAAAGGTTCAGATTCGGATATATTGGGTGCCGAGGAATCCAAGAGACGCGCTATCGGTATTATTCTCAAAAAGAAGGGAAGTAATGTATGCTCATGAGTATTCAAAGCTACTGGAGATCCAGACCATCAATCCTACCACAAAACTTACCAGTCTTACTAGTCCGATAAAAATTATCCTCAAATATTTGATGAAAAGGCATTTTTTTGAAGAAAGCATATTATTTGATTGTAAATCCATAGATACATATGCAATGGATGGTGAAGTAAATAAAGAAGAAATAAAGTGGAAGAAGTTTGTGAATAAAATATTTTAAATAAACTGCATAATACACACAGCCATTCTCTTGTACCATACAAGTCTGTGCAAAAATAAACCCAGTATTAAAAAGTCCTAAAGTTATCCACAAATTAGTATATAGGCCGTTGTTAAATCATTAGACATATCGATTGAGCATAGCAGTTTTGTATCCATTGACTTTACAACGATTACTCGAGTATTCATCTGTGAAATCAATGTTTCTATAAGAATATTGAGCGATTTTAAGCTCTGTTACAAGGTCTAAATAAAAAGGCATATCTTTACAGTGATCTTATTCTTAATTTATACAAGTAATTACTTTAGAAATATATAAAGTATTTAGCTGTAATGTAGTAGATTCATAATGAGATTACTTTTGTATACAAAATATAGTGAATCAATATCTTTCCAGCAACAAACCCTGGGCTGTCATTAGAAAAATACCAAGTTATATGTGTGTTAGTAAAGAGAATAAAATAAAGGCTGGAACAAGGTTAACAAAAAGTAGATCCAATATATCATATTTCTAAAGATGTGTTTGCCGGTGCAATTCAGCTGGTGTCTAGTTACCGGTATAAAAGTTTATTTTATATCCAAAGAAAACCAACTATTCATTTAATATACAGGGTGCCTACAAAATGACATTATTTAAGTTCAATTGAGATGAGAACATCTGGAATATATTGAACGATAATTTGCGTCAAGGTCAATCAGATTAACAACTTTGAAGTAATTGAGAGTTTCTCTGACCAAAGAATAGACGACCATTTTTTTTTCATACATCATATAAATAGCTCTAGAAAAGTATAAAGGTTGCCTTATTCCACCATTGATTAGATATCTTGTTGTTGTTATATAGATTATAAAACATATACATTTTGTAATTACATATTCCTAGATTTATTGCCTATATGCACAAGAGTAAAATCAACTTAAAGACACCCCCCAGCTACACATTTTGATATAGCCTAAAATCGTTCAATGATTTTATAGAAGCATTGTATATATTTATACATAAAGTTCTTTTTATGGTTTATTTAAATGGTAATAATAAAGTGAGATTTGAGAGGCATCCTCTAGATGTAGATGGTTATTTTGTGGGGCAAGTGATTGATGCAATGGATTCATAAGGATAAGGTACATCTTTAAAGACGATCACGAGAGTATCTAGAGAAAGCAATGAGTATAAACCACCCTTTTTTTCTTTGGTTAAAGTTACTTACGTCTTCTCAAACTTTTGGTTAACTGTCATTAACTTGACTTGGGTATCCTGATCGATGTTTTGCCAAGGATAGGGGTTTCTCTTGCGATCCCATACTACTTCAGGACCACTATGAAAAAGGAGTTAGTCTTGGACTTATGATAATATTAAAAAATAAAATAACGACTTACCGAGCCAAACGGGTGAGGTACCAGCCAGCAAGACCACAGGCACCACCGACAGTGATGTAGATGGGGATAATTTCGGTCTTGTACCAGATGTTCCAGAAAGAGCGCTTAGCAGTGTTGACTCCAGACATGATAGATGATGAGGGAAAATTCGAGTAAAACGCACTCCTTTTATATCTAAAATATAGATTTAAGAGTCATGAAACATACTGCAACCGAACATGGCCAAAGACCAATCGGCTCAGTTGAATGTCTTTGAAAGAACCTCAGGATTTGAATGGTCAACTTTCAGTGCTTGTAATAAAATGAAACAAATCAAAGGTGATTCGTTTGAATGCCATTCGGCAAAAATAGAGTATATTGGATTTAAAATCATTTCAAACATTTTGGGCTTTATAAACTAGCAAATCAGGAAGGGAGAATACTCGAGATATGTCTCACTAGAGAAACTATACTTTTATCCACTCCCAATCTTTCTTGTAATCAATCATGGTCCATGCTTTTTTTTGCTGTATTTTAAATGAGGACAGAAACACCACAAGATAGTGTGTATTTTGCACTCAATTCCATTTCAGCACAAAATCGATAAAATAGAATGTCCATTGGAACTTGCAATCGAATCAATTGTGCATCGTGTCTGGTTACTTTACAGAAAGAATTCGGATTTTTCATACCATATTTCTCAATAGATTCAAATTTCCCTCTCTGAACATTCTTTTCAAATATCACACATTCCAAAACCTATCGACAGCGCTTAAAGATATTGGGTAAGCTTATGTTTCAGATGTGAGACCGTTTCTTTCGGGTTCCTAAAGGATATTTACAATATCTTTTATATTATCCGGCAGCCTTTATTCTTTAAACATGTTTAAACGTATAGAAGAGTTTGGCTATCTGCCTTTTTAGGCGGCAGAATTAATTTCCTAGCAATGATAACATCTACTTTTACATAAATGGCAATCGATTTTTTCAGTGTTGCTATAAGAATATTAAAATATTATAAACTCCATCATAAGATGCAAAAGAAAGGCATGTCTTTACATTGATTTTATTTTTAATGTATACGAGCAATTAATCTAGGAATCTATAATAATAATTATGTCTTGTGTAGTCTATCTAATAAAAACAAGGCATTTATTCAATATATGATAGAACCACCTTTATAATGTTTGCATACTCTCTTGTACTTTATCCACTGTTTAGCCAGAGCCTCTCTAAACTGCCTTGGAATTGAATGTTGGGATGGCCTCAATGGATATTATCATGGAATTTATTTCAAATGTTTTCAATTGAACTCAAGTAAAGACCTTTTTATTGCCACTCGAGAATATCCCAAGTTCACCTTTACATTTTTTTTGTCATTACAGTTTTATGTGGGGTGAAAAGGTGATTCGTTGTGTCTACTTTTGTTTAATCTTGTTCAAGTATTTAATTTATTCTCTTGTTACTGACATGGATATACCTTGATATAATGTTTCTCTTTTCTCTGGACATTATTTCGTCACATTTTTATTTTTTTATTCTTGGTTCTTGGTTCAAGGGAACAGCGTCAATTAAACCGATATTGGACTCAAGATTGGAAATAGTTTCAAAGTCATGGTTTTTTTTCTTTTTGTGCATTAGCTAATTCGCGAAATATTTTGGTATTTTTGTTGCTGGCAAGACATTGATTGAGTATATTGTGCATATAAAAGTAATTTTCATGAGAATCTACTACATTAGATCCAAATACTTTTTTGTTCTGTTTTTATTTATAATACGGTAAAGACGGTAAAGACAACAACGCCAAAAAAAATAAGAAGAAAGACGATTGGATTAGCATGATACTTGGTGATTAGCTGCAGATCCAAAAAAATCTATTATTTTGAGTGGTTGGCACATTATTTTGCCAAAGTGCGTAGTGAGCACTAAAGATTATCTTACCATAAAAAGCAAGAAAAGAGTTGCACGTATCTCTTAATTTTCTACACCGTGCATACTACTGGTGTATGGGACAGTTGGTTATAGCGTTGGCTTTTCAATCTGAGAGTCGCAATTTCGAACATCCGACTCTGCATGTAGAACTTTGGTTCCTTAGTTGGCTGGGTTGTACAATGAGGCAGTGCCTGAGATTTCTTGGAATCAGAGTTCAATCCGGGGCTCTGGATTGATCTTCTGGTTCCAAGGGTCTCAGCTTGGACTTTGGCGGCTGCGAAGATTCTAATCTACTAACATGTTAGTAGAGTACTGTTATTCTTTAATTGATTTTATCTTTTATTTTCCAAGTTTTATCTCTTGGCAATCAATATTTTGAAAATATGTTATTGAACCCCCCTTTTTCTATTTTTTTTTAAATATTTTATCCAAAGAATGTTTATGCAGTCCTCATGGTGCCAAATTACTCTTTAGAATTATTCAAATGTCCTTGTAGTTAAAATCCCTGTTGTATAATGGTCAGGTATCGCTTGGTATGAGGTATATGAGTGTCTGGTATATAACTATTGAGATGCTAACTGGCGATGTATTTGCAAAGAATGGCCAGAGTTTGGTTTTAGAGTTTGGATTTCACTCAGTCTTGGTGCGTATCAAAGTACAAAGTTACGGAACTTGGTTACACGTATAGACTTATATTGAATGGTCATTTAAAACCCGGTAACGGAGTACAACATTACAATGGATTGTCCAAAAGTTACACTTCTTTACTGCTTTCCTTTACGTACTTTGTAGTTTTCCTTTGGAGCATTTCAGCTCATAAATGACTAGATATCTCATTTGCCAATATACGATAATGTCACCGCACTTATACGAAAAATAGCAAGTAAATCTTTGGCGTAGGAAGAAACAAAATACCTTTTTTTTTCCCACTCGTTTTATACTTTGACACGATGTTCTGATAAGTAATATAGTACTCTAATGAGTTGTATGATACATAATTTCTGTCAACAAACTTGCAATCACTAACAGCTTGACAAGTGAACTTTGTTTTTTAAACACTTTTTTATTTGGTCTATTATGTTAATCTGCAAATATCAAAAGTCAAAACATCTCATCTCACAACTCATTGACTTTTTGTTTAATAGTATAATATTCACCTGATTCCGTTTATAAGGCGACTCTGCCCTGGACTTGATAAATCACTATCAAGTAAGCCCCTTGTAAAGACGGTCACTATGCAAATCAAAGCTGTCAAACCAAACACCATAAAAATGGTCTGAAATCGGCCTGCAAAGAATCCTGTACTGTTGGACTTTTAGCCCTAATGTCAAATAATAGTTTGGGCTACTTTTAACTCTGGAGAGGAGGTCAAGAATAGCTGGGAGCCATCAGGCGACAGTGAGATACCACCACTACTTTTCATGAAGGCCAAAACAATGACCCAGCATTCGACGGCAACAGCCAATGGAGTTCAACGACCATTGAGCCTGTACAGTCGCCTTGAGATTATTATCCGAGCCTTGTAATTACAAAGTTATCTCTTGGCAGCCAATTCAGCCTCTGGGAAAAATATAAGTATACACATCACAACCAAGTAAAATACAAACTCCACAACCGATCTCTTGTTACTCTTTGCTAATGACCCTAGCAAGTCAACATCTCAGGGACAGTTACACACCAAGCGCACGTACTCTTTACAGAACAGAGATTTTAATTAGATGGGAAATTGAATAATAGTATATAAACAGCCGTAGTATTCGTTGTTTAATAAATAACAATGGCAAAAAATGCAAAGTCAAGCTTAAGATTCTCTTGACTAGCGATCAAAAAGTCCTGTCTCGAGTCTAATTGAGAGTTTCTCTGACCAAAGGGTGGATATAGATTGTGTTTTTTTTTATACATCATACAACTATATAAAATTATAAAGGTGACCCTATCCCATACTGAATAAATGTATTACTTGTATACATTAAAACATACTTTACAGTCTCTCGATATTCTTATATTGATATGTATATATGTATATATATATATATATGTATGTGTTTTATTTACAAACACAAATTTATATTATTATAAACGTAAAAGAAAATTATCTTGACAAAAATATCCATCACAGTACAGTATAATTATAGTATAGTAAACCAAAAGCAAAACAATATCAAACTACAAAATGAAAGAAAAACCAGTTTGTCGAGCCCAATCTCACTCTGTAGACCAAAACGCTTTTTTTTTCTAGTATCAAATCCTCGTCTTGTTCTAGGACACCTCTTTGGAAACGACTGATTGTACTTGATTTGGCTCAAAGCTTTCGGGGTCTTTGGGATACGGGAACCCAAACTTGTTCTCTTCTGTTGATGAGGCTACCGGGCTTTTTTGGACTACATCATTGTGCTCACATCGCTCAGTTGCTTCGGTCATTGTTGCATCGCCATCTTCGTCATGCTTCTCAACATTACCATCACCATCCTCATGTGCACTACAGTCCATGTGTGTATCCACTCGAGTATCTTCCTCCATGGCTTCCGTATTAACAGTCGGGGCAGCTACACTTTCATCTTCCTCTTGGACCACAGGAACGGCCGGAACTGGTGGCTCTGTGAACGTTTCTGTTGTTGCAGGCATAGGAAAATCCTCTACACCCTGCATAGGTGCCCCATCATCTTGTTCGGCAGGTCTTTCTTCTACTTCAGATTCAACCTGAGGAGCCACAAGATCAATCACAAATGACTGGACATCGGAATCCTTGTCCATCGACAGAACATACAATGTCTGCTCCAACAGACGTCCAGGCTGTCCTTCATCCTCAGGACCGATCTCTGACAGGATTATGTCGTAGAGCTCTTGTCTATAAGGCTCTGTTCACGTCCCCCCAGAACAAACCTTAGTGTCCATAAAATCCATTTCTTTACTCATTTTTTTTACCTACCATTTGTGTAAATGGCTCTAATGGTTCGTGATGCTGCAATCCGTACATTTGCCACCGGATCTTCTGCCAAAGGGGCCAGTCGTGGTAGGAAGAATGATGCAAAATCACCTGCATAGATACCTGCCTCTAAAAGAGCCCTGCAGATCTGAGCAAATCTAAAACAGCCAAACTAATCAGCCTGCCTTTCTGCACCATTATCTCAACCGACTTACACAAGTCGAGATCTGTACATGTCTGACCGCACGAATTCCTCTAGCTTTTCCATGACATGGCTCAACAGAGCAATGGCAAACCCACGTCTACTTTCAATGATGTCCTCCTCGTCCTCTTCATCCTGCGACAATGATTCACCGTCCTCATCAACTGCTCGTTTGACAATATCAAGAATGACAGGAAACTAGATTCTGGTTTAGTGCCAAATGATGGTTTATATGTGACTTACTGCTTCTACACCAGTCTCACGAACAGCTGCAAATTCATCATGACAGGCACGTATCGCAAGAGGCAAGACATGCTCAACCACACGCGCAGCATCAAATAACATGGCAATATCTCTCAGCTGGGCCGCTAGTATGTCTCGTAGTCTCCAGTTTGTCATCACACCATCCCAGACCTCTGCTAGGATGGGTATGTACTCGTTACGTGAGCTTACGGCCAGCGTGCTCAAAAACTCGGCAAGATGTTCCAGTATACCCTGCTTCACATCGTCGAGATCCATCAAATAAAGTGCAAAGATCTGTACTAGATCGCGCTCGGTACGCTCTGGTCCGATTATACGCGATATTTCGTGCAATGAATAGGCAAACGTGCGACGTACTTTGATCTGGTAATCCTTTGATAGATTTAGATAGGTGTCCTTTAAATGTGAGTCCCAGTAATCTGCTCCGGCAGTCAGAAGCACGGCTGGAAAGTTGTAGGCACAAATAATTGCTCTGTCTGTCTCGAGTTTAAACATCTGGCTAGAGTTGGCATTCACTCCAAGAGACAAGAAGAAATCGAGTAATGATCGAGGCACATTCCCGGGTCTTCCAGTGATTTCCCAATCTTCTGGCAAAAACTTGGCAATCAGTTCACCAATGATCTCTGCCAGTGTATTTCGTACGTTCCGGGACACATCGTTTCTAAAGATTTCTACACCCTCTACTGCCGTATTTGTCCGTTCTTCTTCAGGAAGTACGGCGCACAAGAGTGGAAGGGCCAACACACAAGAGCGCCGTACGTGCCAAATGGCGTCTCGTGAGAAATTAAGATACAATGGGAGCTTGAAAAATGGTTGTAACAATAACAAGCCGTTAATTACGTTAATTAGGTGGTTGCTTATTCTGAATGCTTGGCTTATAATGCCCTTGAGAATCTTACCAACTTTTCTATCGTAACCTGAGGGTCGACTACGGTGGCAAGACTGCCAATCGCCGCCGCAGCTTCCTTTCGCACATAGAACATCTGGTCGTTTGCCAGCTTCTCGACAATAGGCAGACATCGTTCCTTGCAGTGGTCAGGACCCAATACGCTTGCAAGAGCAGAGATAAGCTAAAGATATATAGAGTCAAAGAATAAAGAAGAAGTTCTCTCCAAATTGAACCCAAACATGTTCTAGACTCACAGACAAACACATCATCTTGGCCAGATTGATTTCACCTTGATCGACATCTTCCGCTGATGATGCTGGGTGTGGGTAGTTTGAGACCGCCTCGTATCCAGATGCTGACGACCGCCGGCGAATATAGACCTCTTCGTCGTTTGGACCCTTGTTTGGCCTCGTCTTCTCATCGTCCTCTGCCTGACGAGCCTTGCCATCCACAACAGGCATCAGACCCATCACTACACCTTCGAATATCTCGCTCTCCAGCAACCCTCTGTAGATTTCCTCATCTGGACCTGTTACTGCAGCCAACTCCGATGCGACCGAGACAATGCACTGCTGACCCAGTGTGGCTAGACTAGAGTTCTGATCGAGTAAGAATTCGATAAGGATAGCAGAAAATACTCGAGGGGGAATATGAAGACCATTGTCTGGACTGGACTGCTTTTCTAAAGGAGTGTCTGGTGGCTGATCGGTTTCTTGGGGTGGATCATTGGTTGTGTCTTTGTCTTGGAGATGTAAACTTTCAACCGCTGCAGAAGGAGAGAATCGGTCGAGTGGGTCTGGAAGGGATTTGGTATCTAATGGTGGGGCATGCTAGAGGAAAAAGGATGAGGTGATGAGGTGATGTGGATATTTTGGCTAGAAATTTACCTGATAATAATATAAGATGATCTTATCCAGTTCACTTGCAAATGTCTCTCGTACGGTATCATCGGGATCAATGCCTATTTTGAGTACCATGGGTAGTACATAATTCACTGCTTCTGCTACATCAATCTCATGAATTATGTTTGATATCTCCTTGGCAGCCAACAGTCTTTAAGAGTTAGTGTTTTTGGCTGTATAAAGAGTGCCTTACCTGTGGATTACAGCATCGCTCTTGTTGAACATATAGATGCGCTCGAGAGGCGAAAGTGAATCGTCCATGGTAAATTCGTCTTCAAGATCGTCGGCTGGGACTTTTTAACATGTTATTTATTTAGTAATTTTGTACATGGATTCTTGTATGTAAATAGAGTTACATTGCCATTGTCTTTTTGTTTGTGAACCCAAAAGGAGTACACAATAAGAGAGATGATTTACCTTGTGGAATTGGTTGTGGGTCTGATTGTGAATCAGAATTGTCTTTGATTTCAGGAAACTCTTCAAGACTTTGATATATTTCTGGATCGTCTGTGTATGATAAGTCCACCTGATCGTCTGTAGCTCGATCTACTTCTTTGGTGTCTTTTTTGTCCTGGGTCTCTGGATCCTGGGGGGTATCAGTGGACGGAGCTTTGTTACTAAAAGCTGGGCTTGGAGACTCGACGGGGTCGGAAGGTCGGTCTCCCAAGGGAGCTGGTAAGGAAGTGTGTTCGTCTTGGTCGTCATGTTCGTCAGGAAAATCAAATCCGAGATCTTGGTTGAGAAAGATGATTGTGATTAGGAAACATGAGATGCGATTGTGTTTGAGATGAGTTACCAGCCATTGTGAATTAATTAAAAAAGTGTTTTTTTCTAGACTCTGGTGAGATGAGTAATATGGGTCTGGGGATGGGGTTTGCAAGTGTGATGAGTTTAACATTCACAAATCACAATCAATAATACAAATAAGGAAGTTATCTACACTTGAAGACTCGAGGATAGGAACGCGCGGAAATGGCGTATTGTTATTACTATTACTATTGTTATTATTATTGTTTTGGTTGTTTTGGTTGTTGTTTGGGTTGTATTGGTTGTTTGGGTTTGTAGGCAGAGTTATCAGCGATATTGTAAAGACTATGATGATTGTAGGACCCAAGGTAGATAGTGATAACAATGATAATAACAGCAATAACAAAGAGGAGAAAGAGGGAGAAAAAGAGAGGAATCCATATGGCTAGCAAACACAGCAGACACCCAACTGTCGATCACATGCTGTAATTGGCGTGACTCGCATTGAATAGATGATTGAGCAGGAGGATGGTAATTTAATTATTTATATTACAATTATTACAATTATGATTATGATTATTAGCAACATAAATTATTTAGATTGACCACCGTGTTTCCAAAGAGGAATACAGCCGATTGCTTGTTGTTTGGCCAATATCTCGAGCGAGGCTTTTGAATGGCGACTACTCGTAAGATTGGTTTGGTCAAAAGGTATAAAAGATCTCCTCATCCAAGAATACGACTATTAATCATGGGTTGAGTGAGTGGGTTTGTCCTACGATCATTTGAGAACATTCTCCTTCCTTTTATCCTTGATCTACAGACCAAGGCAGGACCTCAAAAGGCTTAGGATCCAAGAAAAAATAATAAAAGAAGGCCCAGATACTAATGGGTAGATTGTGGATAGACTGGCTATTTTTGCCAAGATTTTCCCCAGTCCAGGTCAAGCAAATATGCACAAAGGACATCTTGCACAAGTTGAAAACAAGATGCTAGGCTTCCAAGATACATGTGTATTGTTGAGCCAACAATAGATGATATAAATGTTTTATTATCTTTTGTAAGGTCTGGTTTAATTGCACAGTATTTGGCCAAAGCTAACTATAGACAACATCTTTCTAGTCGCTGGTGCTTGGCAACAATAAAATACGTGTGGTATAATTGTTTCGTAATCACCCAGAATTATCTGGTTCCAATTTCAAAGACAGATGGGAAAAAAAGTAAGACAAGGACGCTTTGACCATGTCGGTTTCTAAAGTTGTTTAATTATTCATCTTTTTTTATTACTATATGATTATTATTATTATTATTTTTTAATCTAAAACTATTTATATAAGAAAAAAGCCATGGTTCTCGGCCATTTCTTGGTAAAGGGCTTGGACAGACAACAAGAGAGAAAGAAAGAAAGAAAGGGTGGAAAAGAACGATACTAGAGATATCTGGTACATCATTTTTATAAAGAGGTCATTTGAATACAGACGTCCACAGATTTCCAGTCGGTTTAGATACAGGCGCCGCATCAACAGCATTGATGGGGATATCAGACTGCCGGACAACAAGCTGGTTTCCTTCACCATTCGAAGGAATGCTTACAATCTCAAGCACCATGTATTTTGTAGACATCATGCTCTTGTAATGGTAGGCTACTCCCTGATGAGGCAGGACCAATAGATTACCGGGCAGCTTAGAATCCTTGATCTCGAGGGGTGCTGTCACGGTCTTGAGGGCAGGAGGAGCGACATTCTGCATATACTTGTCCAGCTTGATCTGGTTTCGAAGATCAAATGGAACCCACACCTTTTGCGTCTCCTGCAACTTGGTTTCCCTTGGTCGATAGCACCATATATTGTCTCGTTTCTCGAGCTCCTTTGCCTTTTGGGTCAGAACCCTGGATGCCTTGCGAGACAACTGGTTAGAAGTCAAGGCTGACTGAATAGAGTTGGCTGTGGCTACACTCTTTTCTTGCTTCAAGACATCCTGAATTGGCACATAGGCTGATACAGGATCCCAGAGTGATGGTCCCTTTCCAGATTCACCAGCTTTCCCTGAACCAGAAGATCCAAACAGGCTCCCAAAGAATGAACGCTGTCGTTGGACAGGCACTCCAGACAGAGAGACTGATCTAGAGAGGGTTGGCTTTGGGGGTGCCTCACTGTCCTTCTTTTCTGGCTCTGGCTTGTCCTTCTTTTCTGGTTCTGACTTGTCTTTGGGATCCTTTACCACCAGATCTGATGGGGCACTGGTGGCTGGGATGGCTGGATTCTGGGCAGGGTTTATGGGATGTGTGTAGGGCATGAATGGCATTGGGTATGGCGTCACTGGATTCGAAAAGTCATTCCATGGCATTGGCATTGGCATTGGCATGGGCATAGTCATGGGCATCATGGGCGGTGGGGGCGGTGGGGGAGGCTGCTGGAAGTGTGGGAGGATGAACTGGTTGTGTGGGAGGGGCTGTAGAGGTGGGTTGAAATAGGTTGGCTGGGGCATGTTAAATTGGGGTTGGATCCAAGGCGAGTTTGGTGCAGACATGTTCATACCCATGCCACTGTCAATTGGAATATAGCTCGGCCGCTGAATCACCTGGGGTTGGCCATGCATCATGGGACTGGAGGGTTCTGAGCCAGAGGGGGCGGGATCGGTCATAGAGTGTCTCCTGAACTCGCCATCTCCCGTGATTTGGGTGGGTTGGGAAATCGATTCCTCTGTTGGTCTTCGGCGTAGGATAGGTGTAAGATTCCGCTGTCCCTTTTTAGAGTCCTGTGAAGTACGGCTTGAGGGCTGTGTGGCCGGCTCGGGCTTTGGTTTCCTTGCCGACACCAGGCGAGAGTCTGGGTCTTGCTGGTCCTCATCCTCGTCCCCAACCTCAGTCTCGGCCTCTTCCCTGACCCGCTGTGGAAGAGGAAGTGAAGTTGAGGAAGACACTGATCTCGATCTACGGTGAGAACGCGGTCTGGGATCCCGATAAAAGGTCGGTCTCTGGCGGTCTTCAGAATATTCACCATCACTTCCATAATAGTCTTGTCTGGCAGTCCGACTCTTACGGGTCGGTGAAGAGTATGAAGGCGAGAGAGGCGAGGCAAAATACCCAGGACTCATGTGTCCAGGATACTGCTGTACTGGCTGTCTCCGGGATTGGAAGCGTTGGACTGCCTCTTCGGCGTCATTGTCGTCATAGAAATAGCGGACAGGCGATGGCCGCCAACCAGCAGGTGGTTCGTGATGGCCATAATGCGGTGGACTCTGGCGATTTAATCTTGGCGAATCACCGGGATAGTAAAGGTGGGTAGATGGTGTGTAGGGCTGAGGATGGTCTGGAAACATATGCTGCTCCTGGTCTTCATAGTCATAAAATTGGTCTTCTAGATAGGATGGTTGGGAGCGAAATTGTGGTCTGTAGCCAGGATGTTGTATGTGAAGTCGTCGCAAGGGAGGCGATTCAAACACTGCTGGCTGTCGAGGTCCAGCTGGATTGCTGCGATACTGAGGCGAGTATCGATAATGGTCCTTGACGGGCGAATGTTCATAAAACTCTTCAAAATCCGGATCCTCAAGATGTTCTTCAGAAGGAGACCGGCGAGGGTATAAATGAGACATTGGAATACTTTGGATCTTTTTAGGGTATCGTGTTTACATTAAACAGCAAAGAAAGCAAAAGAAAAAGCAGACAATCCAAGGACCCTTTTTGGTTTTATTACACTTTTTGTCGTCATGTGTTGTTTTCATCTTGGTGGTGCAAAACTGTCCTGTTCTGGACACTCTTGGTTGCATGCTTGAGATATTGGTCTGTTTATTTCATAACAGGGCCTCTTGGTACAATAGTGACTGGGGCAAAATTGACTCTTGTGTTTTGTTTTTCCCTTTTTTTTTCGAGTGCAATTTTGTACAGGACTAGAATGATCTGCAAAGATTTTGTACCATTTTGTATTTGAACAATTTATTCAGCAGCAGCAACAACAACAACAATAATAATAATCAGAATAAAAGAGTCTATTTTGTGCCTTAAAAGGCATGTGTTGTCGATTTATAAAAGAAAAATCAGCCAAAGATATGGGTTAATCAAGATGGTCTGTAGTCTAGATAACACTTTAAATAGACATTTGAAGCATCTATTGAAACAGGAGAAAAATAAATTATATAGATATGCCCTATTATGCGTTTTAGATTAGAAATTCCAAAATAAAAGGGTGGAATTTCAAGCAGTGTGATTCTCAAAAAAAAGAGAGATTCTCGATAATTATCAATCTGTGACGGCTAGCATTGAATTGTAAGAAACCAAGATGATCTGATTTTCCCAAAAAATGTAAAGGCATCATATTTGGACTGCACAGCGAGTCCTAGGCAGATATATATATACATATATATATATATATATAATTGTACTTGTTTGGCCAATATAAGAGGGATTTGATATCAAGACTATATATTTTATTTATTTATTTATTTTGGATTTGGGTGAAAAGGGTGAATAATACTAATAATAAAGCGACATTTGAAGATTTTTTGGAGCAGTTTATATACATATAACCTAGTTTCCAGTCTATTGGGATTATAGACAGAGAGAGAGAGAGAGAGAGAGAGAGAGAGAGGGAAAATAGACAGAAAGCAAGGGTGGTAAAATATCAATGCCAATATTTACCTTTTTTTCTTCTCAAGGTAGTGTGTGAGAAAAATAATAGCGTGTATGTAGATGTGAGAGTGAGAGACAGAGAGGTGAATTGTGAATATGATGGTAAAAAAAAATAGAAGGGCCAAGAAGTACTTTAGGCCTGGTGTCCAAGTGCTTGTCTTTTGGCCATTTGCTTGTCGCGAATCATCTGGAGGATGTGTCCCATACCCTTCCTAGCCTACAATGTGTTTTTTGTTTTTTGCGCGGTAATTCGGGTGAGTCAAATTATCAGCTGTAAATCAATAGTGATGCTAAACCCGGGTAAAAAATGGCTCGACTTCTTACCTTGATGGCATTTGCAGCAAAGTTGGTCTGTCCAAAGCCTTCAATTCGACTAGTCATTCCCCATCCAAAGCGTGAAATGATACGAGCCTCTGTCTTGCACGATGTCCACTCCTGGTTTTGACCGTGTTGTGTAAATGTCTGGGTCTCTTCGACTTGCATGATCCGGACGTGGTTGAGATTCTTTGTGCGGGTCACCATTGTCCTTGTCTTTGGGTTGACCTCGGATTCTTCGATAATAAAGGCCTCGGAATTCTTGAGAAACTGTTTTTTATAGCAATTTAGTATAAAGCCATGTCTCTGGCTATTAATTGGGTCTTACACTCTCTGGGAACCATTTTGGAGCCTTTCCTTTCTTCAGTACAAGTCTGGTGGTCTTTAGTACTCCCCGCTCATCAACGTGTCTGTCCAAGACATCGACGGCCAAGACTAGAGACATTGATTAGAGCGTGATTATATAAGATGAAATGAGATCTACCATGGGATGCAAACGGGTTGGGATATCGTAACCAGAATGCAAACGTCACATTTTGCCATGGATATCTATATCATCGTTAGTCATCTTGGGTCAATATTCTATTGGTGTCTTACTCATAGTTAAAAACATGCTGATAGAATTTGACCATTATTATAAATAATATTATTGATATTTGTGTTGGCTTCGTAAATTATTCTCTATTGAATTTTGCTTATTAACCAGGCAAGTAAAATTTATATTATTAATAATTACTATTATAAAATTACCAAATATTAGCAGGAGAAAAATATGTGTATTTTTCTTATTAAAAAAAAAAAGAATGAAAAAGAGGGAAAAATTGAAAATCACTCGACTTTATTTTAACACAATAAAAAAAAAAGTAGTACTGTTTTTTGGCAGGGTTCAAATACAAAAAATAAAATCAATTACTAGCCTTTCAAATCCCGTCTCTCAGTCTGTCTATCTATCTCTCATTTTTTTTTTGAAAAGAAATGTTCTTTTGTTTCAATATTTGAAACATCCAGAATCCAACCGCACAAATCACTCTTTGATTTAACAATTCATTTGTCAATTGATCCAATTGTTCAGGATTCCTAATTGCTGGTAGAATTGCAGATAAGCTTTTGGTATACTGTCTGATTACTACTAGTACACAAGTAG
The DNA here is from genome assembly GCA_022702545.1 of Phycomyces nitens. Classification (NCBI taxonomy): domain Eukaryota; kingdom Fungi; phylum Mucoromycota; class Mucoromycetes; order Mucorales; family Phycomycetaceae; genus Phycomyces; species Phycomyces nitens. The sequence continues at coordinate 4,443,249 of JAHRBC010000001.1, forward strand.
CTAAAATGGTTGTAGAATCTAGAAAAACCAGCTTGGACGAAAATTACTGGTACATAATCGTGTGACTGCCATGTGCAGGTCTATCCATACTCCATCAATCCATTTGTCATCCAATCCTCCTTTCTCAGTCTAAAAGACAAGGTGTGTAAAGGTTTGATTAGGCTGCAAACAAACAAAGAGAACCAAACTGCACCTCTTCAAGCGTCTAGTGGGCCTCTATGCCAATGGTTTATTGACGATAAATTACATAGTACATATTACCTAATCACCCATGCAAAGCGAAAACACCCTAAACGTCCAGCCGTCTTGGAACGTCCATGATGCTGCATTGGAACTATTGAATGATGCCATTGTCAGTCACAACAGAACCCAACCGAGAAATGGTGATGCGGGATTCACAAGTGGTCCAAACACCTCGACTGAGCCTGACAAGGAAAAGGAGGACACTGATACCATTCTCAAAGGCAAGTCCTCTTTAAACACACTGATCCAGAATAGATATAGAGAGACATGAATAAATAGTCAGCAGAATCTCATCATTTTTTTTTCTTTGGGCTTTTTAGCTGGTCTTTCTAAGCGAGTATTTGAAACTGATCAGGGTAAGCAGCCAACTTGACAGAAGAGATCTTTTTGATTGCCTTTTGCTCATGCATTTCCCTACCAGACGAGTTGTCCAACTCTGCCGCCAAGCGGCCTGGGCGTAAACCGCTTGACGAAGCTGCGGCGAAAGTGAGACCTTGAAGTACATGTGTAACCAAACTCTGTGACTAAACTGCTTGTCATAGGATGATCTGGACCCAAAGCAAAAACGCAAGGCACAGAATAGGGCTGCCCAGAGAGCCTTTAGGGAGCGCAAAGAGCAGCGGGTGAACGAATTGCTACTAAAGATCCGAGAATTGGAGGAAGCATACAATAGCAAAGATATCCAGCTTGCAAAGGAGAATCTGGTTCTCAAGGAACAGCTCAAACAACTCGAACAAGAGAACCTTGCTCTCAAGGATGCCCAGCAGAATGACTCGAACAAATCGACTCCAGCAACCAAGTCAAAGGAGCTCGGATATCCAACCAGCTACAGCGAGAGCAGTGGAGAAGACTGTATGAACAGCAGTAGCAGTGACGGCTACTCTCCACCGTCACATCACAATCAGGATGAAGAGGACACATCCAGCTCCACAAACACACCCGCCTCTTTTCCTTTGGCGCCTGCCGATATCACATTTAACCATGTCCAGTCCTTCCAGGACTTTGATTTTCTCTCCCTGCCCAACAATCAGACAGTCGATGCCACTCTTAGCGAACTTCTTCATGGAAAGGGAGACATCTTTTCCAATTACCGAGAACCACATACTGTTGACGATCAATTTACCCATGAAGACACTCTAAGGGACCTATTCGGACCAGAATCCGATCTATTTGGCTTCTCTGCACATGCACCTCTCAATCTTGACTATAGCCCCATTGACGACAATGCTCTGGTCGAAAAATACATCTTTACATCCGATTACCAAGAGCTCAAACCAGAAGAAAAGAGAGATTATGTTGCTACTAAGATTGAAGAGGCCAGAATTAGTGGAATACCAAGACACAATATTCACAACGAGCTTATTGAATGTCCAGACTTTAATATCGACCTTTTGTGCAAGGATATGAAAGAAAAGGCAACATGCGAGGTATTCAAGGCGCTTCCCATATCAGATTATGATGCCAAGGCCTATATTGACTCTTTCCAACCCCTTCATTGATAAATCCAATATGTCTCATTACAATATTTTTCTTTTTCTTTTTTGCTTATGTATCTCTCTCTCTCTCTTTTTCTTTTTCTTACATGGCCATGTACCAATTTCATTACCCTTCTCATTCAATATGCACATTTACTGCTGCTACCTTTCATCAGTGTTTTTAAACTGGTTAAAATAGTCTTGCTGGTTAAAACCAGGCTATAATAAATAAAAATCATGCTTAAATCCAAAACCGAGTTGCAAATACAGGTATTTTGTGTTCAATTTTGTCAAAAGTTTAAAAAGGTACACAAGCCTATCTTTATTGTTCATTGGCACTGTTTCAAAAAAAAATAGGCCTTTGGGTCAAATATCAGACAGAATGAATAATTGCTTCTTTATTTATGCCTTGATTGCTGACAATTACCTAGATCTTATTGACTAGACGAGACATCTGGTGGCATTGGCTCATCTTGTTCTTCAAAGGCTTTTTTCTTTCTTGGTACTGACCAGATTAGGGTCTGTGGTGTTACTGAATTCTATATCGTTTTGAGCATATCTTTACCAAACCAATGTCTTTCGATCGATCATCCTTTCTTATCCCCGGTACACTCGGAGATTTTTGATAGGAAAACATCACAGCAAAATGGGCTGCAGATTCAAGATCAGAGAGAGAAAGAGAAAAAAAGGGGGGGTCTCGAGTATATTTCAACCTATTGGAGAATAATGTAATTGTGATGGAATATTGAAAATACGGTTTATTGGAGTGCACAAGGTAAAAGGCTTATAGACTTTTTCTTTTCTTTTCTTTTCTTTTGTTCTGAGACTTGGGCCAACAGACGATTGTTAGGCTCACTATATTCAAGCCAAGAACGTGTTGGTTGCCTTTTGTTACGCCTGATAACCCAATGATTATAGAATGTATATATGTATGACTATAGACATATACAAATATATAGATATATATATTTGAAAAATAAAGACTGATATAATTGTAAGATTAATGGGAAAATAATAAATCAATAAATAACACGAAATTCCATCTAGATTGATCGTTTACGGTTAATACACAATAACGAATGTTTTTTTTCTCTTTCTTTCTTTCTTTCTCGGTTACCTTTATAACAATAGGTGGTTCGTGGGTATTTGGTCGAGAGATCTCGGCAAGTTCGCGACCAGCCTGATTCAATTATAGATAGATTGTCTTGAGCATTTTGTTTTCTATATACATGTGTATATATATATGTATGGCTATTGAATCCAAACACTTACACTCCATGTACCGCCTTCGATTAACTGGCCAAGCGACAATGACTTTCTACTTAGTCTCAGTGTGTCACGCACGCGCTCTGCCACCAAATCCAAATAAGCTGTCGTCAGTGCCCGCCATTCGACAACTACTGGATCACACATATCGAACATTGGCGTCACTTCAATCTTGGGCTGGCCAGGAAGAAGTGAATTTATTCGGTAGTTTGTAATACCACGTTCGTAATCTGGTTGTTTTAGGCTTATAAACCCCGTGTCAATCAATAGGCCGCCTAATAAAATAGTCAAAGGGGGCGTGAGATGTCAATTGACAATTTAAAGATGTGTATTACCATTGCAATAATCTGGCAAGGGTGTCAGGAGATCTGTGCCTTCAATAATTGCACCGAGCAGCTTCTCCATCGGTTCGATAAGTGAATAGACCAACCATTGAGATAGCCTGTGGAAGGACACCATATGCTCTGTAGATTGTGGATTTGAACTCGTCTTGATTGCACTGCATGGCCAGACATCTCCGAGACCAAACGTTCCACCCTTGCCATTGTCTTCTGCTGCCCAAAACTCGCCCATTTCCTGGACCACTGGCCAGAGTGTTTCGAGATGGATCAGAGGACCCTTTTTGGTCTTGATAGTTGTGGGGTGTTCGAGAAGATAATCTGGTACGAAAACCAAGGGAAACAATTAGAATAGTAAAGAGGTTGCGTGTGAATTATGACCAATACGTGGTAAGTAGCACACATCTTTTTTTATGTTTTGTTTTGTTTAGGAAAATCTCATTGACATACCCATGAGGTTGCCTGGACGTGGTACAATCCCGGTCCCAAAATAATCTTCATTTCTTTGCAACACATGTCCTAGGTGGTTCAGGAGACAGAGCCTGTCTTCAATACCCGCCAGATAGTCTTTGCTCTCGACCTGAAGGGCTTGTAGGAGGGTGGGCAGGGTGAGATTGACAAGACCCTCGGCTAAAATAAAATACAATAAAAATATGCATAGAGATTAGAGGCGTGTATTATTTTGTTTTGTTTTTGGATGGCCTGGATCTTACAGTCAACTCTGTGGGGTTTGCTAGGATCACTCGAGAATCCGCCTGCCATAAACAAATCCAGCACAGCCACAGCCAAGCCCTCTGTTCGCTTGTGTACTCGGCCGGTAGTTCTTTCCCTGTAGGACCAAGTAGGACAGGCCTCGAAATCCAACAGACAGGAAACAACGAACAAGTCCAGAACTCGTCTGGTCTGTTCCATTGGCGATTCACCGAGACTTGCCCATGAATTGATGAGGGTTTGGATCCTAGGCCGTCCTCCGACATCAAAGTGACGCCAGCGTCCATGAGGTGGGATTTGGGAAGGGTTAGGGAAGTCTCGCTTGATTAGAGATATAACGAAATGAATGACATCTTCTAGTTTGGATTGGTCGACATCAAAGTGATGTAGTTTCTGCTTGACGGCTGCTTCCTGGACCTTGAAGCACCGTTCACGAACGGAGCGTAAGCTAAGGAGATAGTCTCGATCAGAACACTGTGCTGGTGCCATGAAAGAAAGAAGACCAAGACTAGAAAGTAAGACGTATTACAAGAAAGAGAAAGGAATGACGTGAGATGAAAAAGACAGAGTGGAGGAAGAAATCGAATAATTGGATTTTATTTTATTTTAATATTTTGTTATTTTTTTATTTATTAGAATACGCCAGGATTTCCATAAATAACAATGTTCTTTATAATAATAATAATAAAAAGGGGGACTTGCTATTTATCTAAAGAGGGGATTATGGGGGGGAGTACAGTGTTCTACTAGAGTGCCAAGTTGTCCAAGAATCATTGTAGGCCTATTTTATCATTTAAGGAGGTGAGCAAAGAGAGGATCTGACAAGGACAAAGAAAGAAAAACAAGGGTTTCAAGACATTTGTGATCTCCCAATAAATATATATATTTATATATAAATATATACTCTTTTGATGACCCAATACAATTATAATTATCTGCTTACAGACTGGGATTCCAGAGGGAGAATCTATCGAGTGACAAGACAAACACAACATCAGACCATGTTGGTTCTCCTTAATCTATTCAGTGGCAGTAATACACATGTATCACCACATAGTCTCGATAACCTCTTACAAATAACATGCTTTGGGAATAGAACCTGCGGCCCGTGCGGCACAACCTTTATTTTTACTTTTTATTTTTATTTAAATATATATATATAGCATACAAATGGCCATAATAAGAGCCAGTTTGTGAATATGCCATTGTTGTTTGCCAAATCACCATGGCAATTTAGATTTTGCACCAATAAATAAATAAATAATGGCTGCAAATAGCAGGCAAAACAATTCCATATCTTTTTCAATCATTTATATAATTTCTTATAATCAATATTGCAACACTATCTGTCTCCTTGATAGCCCTCCCTTTCAATAGCGTGGCAGTCTGTCATCTCCAAGTAGCATATCCACGTGTATAGAGACAGTTTACAGAGGGAACCATAAAACAATCAGAAATCCAGTACTCATTTCAGATCCACAAGCCAAAATCCAACAAATCCCCTTTGTCAAACATGGTTCCTGACCATCACTCTTTTTCTTTATATGATTTTCCTTGTCAAAATCATACTACCACTATTACTATTATTCATAATCTGCTCTATTCTATTCACCCATCCAACCTCTTCTTCTTTTTCTCTTTCTCTTGTCAGACTGTCTTTGCAGTCAGTTTCATGCCTGCTGCTTTATAACACACCTGCAATGGGTTTAAATGAATGGTAATCAGGATAATTGCGAATTAACAGTCACATCTACTACCGTACTTCTGATGGGCGCTACCTCAACATTTGTTCTCGCATACTCTTGATCGATCGACATGACATCCCTTGAGAGAGAAGTAGCTAATTACATGGTAGCCACAGGCGACCAGTCAGCCGAAGCAATCCAGGCTGCTGATCAGGTCGTCAAGAGTAAGCAAATAACAAGGACAATAAAAATCAAATTGGCTTACGATCTCTGATTCAGCCATCAATGCCACATCCATTCAGGACAATCTCTTGAAACTTATTCAAACAATGGGAGAATATCTCACCAATGAAGATGACTTTGTGCGTGCAAAAGGCATGTAGACACCAACACCGAATCTTATTCATCCTAACCCTCTACTTTTTTTCTTCTTGTTTAGCTACTGGCCTTTTATCTTATACCTTGAGACACTGCAATCAGGCCTCTATTACTGCACCTGCAGGTAAGAATAGGAATGATATCTTATTGTCTGGATACTCTTATTTTTATACATTTCTTATTTACTCTGGTTCAAGTATCTGTCTTGGTGGATTTCTATTGTGAGCGTCTGACGGAAAATACAAACGTATCAAACCTAATGGATGGTTTGGTGGCCCTCACTGAATTTGATAAATTTAGTGCCGCTAATGCAGTAGTCGTGACAAAAAAGTAAGACAAAGGATAAAGATATTTAAAGAGACTCATGGGAATTCTGTTAGGCTATTTGAGCATGTTGAGGTCCAACGTTTCCCTCAGGTCACTAGAAATACTACTTTTAGAGTATTCGAGAATTTATTGGACAAGCATGTGACAGGTAGATACACGCAGAAGGTTGTGGGCCAGGGTTTGGAGAGGTATCTAATAATTTTTATTTTGGATATTGATTAAATCCGTATAAGCTCTCAAGACCATCAATGATGAATTTGTGGCTGGATTCACACATGCTGTCGATGGCGAAAAGGACCCTAGGAATCTCATGTGTGCATTCAAGCTTATAAGGACCATTATCGAGAAATTTGACATCTCGACCTATGTAGAGGTAATTTTGAGATGGAAAGTGGGATTGGATATGGGGCTAGAACTCGAGTATACTATAGGATCTCTTTGAAGTCACCTTTTGCTACTTCCCCATCACCTTTAAGCCCCCACCAGATGATCCTTATGGAATTACCTCTGATGATCTCAAGACTAGTTTAAGGTAAACATGTAGTTTAATCAAGAACCTAATGGACCCCCAAACTCATACTTGTTGATAATACAATAATCAATATAGACAATGTATCGCAGCTACATCTCATTTTGCAAAGTTTGCCGTTCCTCTCATCATGGAAAAGCTTTCTTCGACATCTGGTAGTGCAAAGGTATAGCCAACATTGATTTTATTTACACAAAGTATCAGTGCAATAACCCTGTCATTCTTGAAACCCAAAACAGAAGGACTCTATGGAGACATTGGAAGCGTGTGCTCCTGTTTATGGAGCCACATCTCTCATGCCACATATCGATGATATCTTTGACGCACTCAAAGTAGAGGTAAGCTATTTTTGGTGGACAAGAGGGGGATCCAGACATGCTTACCAAGCCAAAATGTCTAGGTATTCCATGCAACTGATCAATCGCTCGAGGAAGCAGCCCTTGCAGCCATCAAGAGTGTTGTTGCAGCTCTTGCCACTGGTGTCAGCAATGCCTCGGGTGATCCTACTGAAAAGGCCCTCCAGCCATTGATTGCCGAGTGTGTCACTAACCTCAAGGATCCTGAACTAAAGAACTCCAAGCCAAGCAGCCAAGTCTTGCGAGCCATTGGATCAGCATCAGGTAAACGATATCTTTAAAACGTGTTTGTACCAACTATCAATATTCTTTATAGATCCCGCCTTCCATTACGCAGTAGAACCTGTGATTCCTATGATGTTACGTTTCCATCGTGAGACAGACCTCGCTACACGCAAAAAAGCTATTCTTGATGTCATTCTCGAATACCTAGAGGCAAGTCGAACCCTTTATGGATCGGCCGAGGACGGCACTGATGCCAGTAAGTTGCAACACCAACCAAAAAAAAAACAACAACCACAAGTCGTTTTTGGCTAACCAACATGAATTGGTGATTTGTTTAGTGGAGCAAGATTTCATCTCTCCTCTGATCGATTACAAGGATCGTTTCTTTGCAATGTTTGAATCTGCATTGACTGCTTCTAATGAATATAATGGCCTTCGTCTTGCTGGTCTTAATGGCCTTCGTCTGATGGTCTTGATAAAAAACTTCCTTTCTCCCAATGAAGTAAGGAAGTATACACAAAAGGAGGGGGAGTACAGGAAACTTATAAATACTTGGTTTTTTTCTTTCTTTCTTAGATTGGTATTGCTATTCAATCCTTTAACAAAGTACTCATGAATGAGCAAGACGAAGAACTCAGGTGAATATTTATTCATGTTTAGACAACTCTGGATATTATAACCACCAGTCATTTACTCTGTAATGATATGTAGAGCTGCTGCTTTGAATGCCCTGTGCACAATCTCAAAGTTCAACAGTGACTTTATCGTTGAACAGACCATTCCAGCCCTGATCAAGCAACTACCCGAGAGCTCTAGCCAACAAGTCACCATTGGGTATCACCAAACCCTCTATACTCTCAGAATGCTTTCTCCAGAACCATTGATTTTCAAGACTGCCTTGTCAATGTTGGTTAAAAAGTTTGATGATGTTTGTGAAAAGGGTAAATTTAGAGATAGTCTAGTAAAAGACCAAGGTAGTTAACTAGTCTGTCTTACTGAATGTCCCCCCAATAGATACCGACGATGCCTATCCTCGTGCTATCCTGGTTACATTGCTGGAAATCATAAAGACCAAGGCCGAGAGTGGCCACAAGGATATTGGTGGCTATATTGAGTTCTTTAATAGCACACTGGTAACAAAGGCCATTGAGGCTTCTTTGGACCCCAAGCGTTCTCAGACAATATTGTCCGAGAGAATCATGGAGACAACGGCATTGATTCTGGTCAATGTATTCCATGAACTTGATGCCACGTAAGTTTTTGTTTGCACATTAGACCCAAATGGCTTATTGTATACTTTCTAGATCCCAAAAGACACAACTTGATCGTGCATTTAATGTCTTTATTCGTGGTGATATCTCGATTCTTAAAATAACTTGTTCTACTCCCTTTGGTCCTTTCGAGGTAAGTGAGCTTGTATGCATACTAGTATTAATATGGTGACTTTAGATAAATAGTCCAGATGCTCAAAAGGCAACAACTCATTTGTTTGCTGCAATTGTGAATACATGCAGAAAGGAGGTAAAGAGATGATGTTTATTATAAGAATATATATTCTGAACAAGAACTGGGCTTATTAAGAGGCTAATCAAAATATGGAATTTGTAATGTAGGTGACTTACCCAGTAGAGAGTCTCGAAAAGTTCATAGACAACCTGGTAAATCTGGCCTTGGGAACCAACCACCACGGACAACTTACTTCGCTGGTGAGAATGGTTGGATCATTAATTAACAAATGGAAAGACAGTGAGTATATCGAAATATTTAGGCTTGCAAAGGAGTACTAATGGCTATTAGATGCTGCCTTGACTACGTATGTCCAAAATGCCTCTAGCCAGCTAGAGGGCCTGATTACCAAGCGAGGCACAAATAGCCAAAATGCCTTGTGTGTCTACCTCTGGGTAAGTTCAAATTAAAAAAAAGGGGGGGGATTTATTTATTTTTTGACTTTATATTTTGGAAAATAGATCACCAAAGCTTTAATAATGAGAGCCCACCCCAAGGGCTACGAGTTCACTGATAAGATTATTGGCTGGTGCAATGACCCTAGCTTCAATGGCCAAGCACCTCAAGGCTTCGATATTCTGATTGGTGGTGACAGTTTAGCGTTGAACAAGCTTTCCTATTGCACGATGACAGTAAGAAATATTAGTTGGCATGGTTTCCAAAAGGTACCAATAATGACTCTCCTGCTTGTAGATCCTGTATAATCAGAGATTCTTTAGCCATTGTCTCCCCAAGCTTGTCAATGGCTTCCGCACATCCAACACAGGTTAGTAGGGACAACCAAGTCTGTTGGGTACTAAAATGTCCAAATATTCCAAAGATGTCAAGCACAACTACCTGATTGCCCTATCTTACCTCTTGAAGAATGTCCCCAAGCAAATTTTGTTGAATGAACTGCCGCCTGTAAGTGTATAGAGTCCAAATCGAAAAAGATATGATATTAATATACGCATCTTCTTTTTTTTAAAAAAAAAAACAAAGCTTGTTCCTCTGCTTATCCAGTCCTTGTCGCTCACAGACGTGTCCCTCAAGGTGTCTACCCTTGCTACCTTCCAACTCTCTATTGTAGAGGCACCAGATGTGGTTGGACCCCATGCACGTGCGATAATTGCTGCTCTCCTAGACTTACTCAACAGCCAGGAACCAAACCCACTGCCTGTGCGCGTGGCTGCTCTTAAATGCCTCGCCCAATTTCCAGCTGGTCTGACTAACGACGTGTTGGCACCCCATGTGAGTTATGTGACCAAGCAGCTTGGTAAATCCGTAGGAGATAAGAAGCGAATGGTCAGAAAGGAGGCAGTAGACTGTAGAGCAAAATGGTATGCCATTATGGCATAAGCCAAGCTCTCTAGATTCCTATCGGGCTCTCTCTCTATATATATATATTGTAATGGAACTTAGATGAAGTACTGGAATAATAATAATAAAAAAAAATTGTTCAAAAAGGAAATATATGCATTGAAAAACATAAAGGCTTTGATCTCTTGTATATGTATATATAAATTATTCATTTATTTATATTAACAAAAAACCTCCAAAGAGAGGATTGTCACATATTAAAGTCCCGTCATAACACAAACTTTGTTGTCTTTCTACCACCCATGGACAAGAGAATCGTGTATCCTGAACAGGCCGAAAAGAGTGTCCAGGACAACTACCGGAAGAAGCTCCACAGTCTGGAGGCCATGAAGCCCACCCCCCGTGCCCGCCAACTGCAGATCCTCAGCTGGGCATTGACATTATGTAAGTGAATGACCTAGTGATTCTAAATCCTAATATGAATGAATAGCCGTGAGTGGTTATGTGGTCTTGTTTGCAGATTTTGGACGTGAGGAGCACTGCTTTTCTTCGGTAAGGGTTCTGCTCTGTAGGAATCTATACTGATGCATCTATAGATCCGACGCTGGTTTGACGGTAAAAAGTCATCTTTTTGGAGCCTGTCGAACCAAGAGAGACAGGATCTCAAGGACCAGGGCAGAATTAAATAAATAGGAATATGATTAAAACTGCTTGTTCGTATTAGAATTATTATTGTGCTTTTTTCTTTTTTCAGGAGTGAATTGAATGAATGTAATTGTAAAGGTGGCTGGTGAGACACGCATATATAGAAACAGTATAAAAAACCAGTAGCCTGAGCTCGGCTGTCACAAGTCCGTCCAGCTGGCCCTATATTTCGTCTTTCCCATGCTTTTCTTCCTTCTTCTTCTTCCTTTGGTTCAAAAATGATTGTCTCTAGCCCAACACCCACACCCACCTACACACCTTCCACAAACCCAACCCCAGTTCCGTCCTTACTGGCCGTTGCTGTCAATACGATCCAGCAATCGATTGATCTCCTGGACGGTCTGGATGACGACAGTTTGATAAAATCAACCCAAAGTATGCCTTGTGGTACTCTCGGGAAACACATTCGGTAAACGGCTTGTGTAGATTGGACTCTTTTCTCATTATCATTATCATCATTATTATCATCATCCTAGACATGTCTATGATCATTTCTCACTTTTGCTGACCCAACTTCCTCTAACCCCGAATGGTTGGGAGGTGGACTATGATGAACGCAGTCGAAATGTAATGTCATTCCTAAGCTGCCTTGCGCATACACACCAATAACCCATCTTTCCTAGGCAAGTCTGGAAACAAATCAAAAGGAAGCCGTCCGGCACCTAAAGATCCTCCAGGAAAGACTGGCCACAACTGCTTCTCTGGACTACAATAGCCCCTTGACACTCCATGCGAATATCGATCCAGACAGTCCCCTCAAGTCCCATTTCATATCGTCTTTTGGGAGAGAATTGTGGTTCTGTTGTCTTCATGCCGTAAGTCTCTTGGGATGTGTGTCAATGGGAAACTCTAACACATGATATAGATCCACCACTATGCATCAATAAAGATAATCTGTGTTGAGTCTGATATCGATGTACCTGAAGATTTCGGTATGGCGCCATCGACCCTTCAAAGCAAAAGGTAGTGCTGCGCGCATGAATAGGTTGGTACCCCGGATCCAAAAAAGGCATGATTTCCTTGGTGGCTCTCTTTTACCATTCATTCTATCACGACAACTAAACAAGCAGTCTGGAAAGGCGGGTCTTTACACATACTTTAACCCTTTTATATCATACAAATAAATCTATATATCCTGTCACCATGACAACAATATCTATTACTGGTGATTATCACAAGGAATTTGCCTATCGACAACAAGAGAGAGTTAGAAAGTGGTTATTGTATTCGATAATTCCCAAAGGGGAAAGGTTTATATATACACTCTTTCTTGTATAACACAAACTCTTGACACAAAAAGAATCTTTTTATGCCAAATATCTTGTGTTTATAATCCACCAATCACATATTTTTAAAACTGTCGGAATATATATTAAGAGGTTACATTTTCAGTGTATTAGGCAATTTATCCAAAAACAACAACTCAAATTTAAATGATACATCTAATCGGCGCTGCAATAGTGACATTCGAAGCAAATAAAATCTCGCAACAGATACTTGAGTTTCATTTCATCCAATCAAAGATTTTTATACTTGTCTGTGTTTATATACTTGTCAAGTATGCATATGTAAAGGAATACAAAAGGGACAATATATTTTTAAAAGTGTATTCTCGGCCATAAACCAAAGAACTCTGAAATATCTTTAGTCAAGAGAAAAAGAGGTAGTTTTGGGTTTTTATGGATTATTTACTAGTAGCGTATTTAATTTAAGACGAGACTGCAGACATACTATCTTTCAGAGCCTGGCTCTTTATTCAAAAGAAAAAAAAAGATACATACCACACTGCTGGAAATTGGTAACCGTCATTAACTGTCTGAATTTACTATCTATTTTTTTAAGAAATGTCAATAGTACCATTTATTTTCTCTAGATCTTGATCTTTTTATTGATTTTTTTTAAAAAAAACTACTTTACTATTATGAAAACTAGCGTGTACAAACCCAATCTATAAAGCTGTTCAAGTATCCAAAAAAAAAGCTTCATACACTTTTCGGTTGCACACCTCCCCTGTAATGGTAACGTCACAAAGCTGTGACTAGATTATCCGAAATTACCCGATATATCCAACATTACCATAATTCTTATTTCTGTGCCTTTCTGTGTTGGTAGGGCATGTATTCTAGCCACTTGGGTGATTAGATCTGTTGTCATGACAATCTTTTCTATAACATACCTCTTGGAGTACAATTATCATGGCCCATTCCAACAGTTATTGTTTGTTAAATAGACAAAAAAAACGTTTACTGTTAAAAAGGGCCTAGACATGGTCTGGAAATGTAGACGTCCATTTGAATACAGCCTTGTTAGTTTGCTAACAAGATTATAAACAGAATTCTGAATTACTTTTTTTTGTTGTGATTAAAAATGTAATAAAAGTTATAATAGACTTTAAATGTGAAATAAAGGGTCCTTTATCCAAATTCTAATTGCGATTATTGGGATTTGACCTCGACTCTTGCTCAAGTAATAGAAGCAATTGAATCTATCAGTTGGTTGCTGAACCTATATGCTCAATAAACGATTGCTGTTCTGATTATATAGATATATTAATCGGATTCCATTGTACATTCTGTTGCTTATGGCCAATTTTCTTTTGGAATAATAATAGTTACTTTTGCATAGAGTGCTCTATAAAGTGAATATTCCTACCATTTCCAACAAGTTGTTCATTTAGCCTTTGAACTGTCCCATCAGCTAAAACATCTTGATCTGGTCAGACCTTTCTCTTTCAAAAACAAAAGACATCAATTCGAATCTTTACCCCCCCTTTGATTCAATTCCATATAATCTTCAACAACAATTGTCGACTAGAATATACTTGCTGATTTGCCATGTTTCCCTTTCCAGAAACAACAATGTCAGAGTGGACTGCGCCTTTTCAGTTTTAGCTGCTGCCTCAAACCTAGCCTTTGCCTTTTATAAGTAATACATATCATTATATATTTAAACCCCAACAAAGCAGAACAAGCGATTGCTATTATATATTTAAATATACATGTATATCCCGACATGGCCAATCATGATCCACAATCACTACAACTTTACTGTATTTTCAACCCGGTAGTGACTCTTGGCCGGGGTTGCCCGCCGGGGATTTAAAAATTGAACAGACAACGATTTTTGAATGTTTTTTTTTCTCTTTTCCATCGTCTCTTTCTTGTTTGACGTCTCCACCTACATCATGTTCGCCTTGAAGACCACCGTCAACAAAGTCGCTCTCCCTGCAACTCGCATTGCTTCCCGCAGATGCGTGTCTTCTGTAGCTTCCAAGAGTGGCAAGTATTGCTTTATTTCTGTCTAGTGTGCCTGAAATATACTCATAGCTTGGATTTGACAGCCTTTGGATCTGCTCGTATGGCCCTTTCTTCTGGTAACAAGTTTGTACGTCTACCATGTCAATTGACCAAACAAACCAAACAAACCAAACGATACTTACCCTGCTGTGTATTCCTAGACTGCCAACCTCCTCAAGGATGCCTACAAGTCTGCTTCTCCTCGTATGATGTTCTTTGGTAAGAAATCCATCTTTGTGTAAACTAATTAATGATTGCTAATCCATGTGGACCTAGGCCGTCGTGGTATGGCTTCTGATGCTGGTGGCAAGTTCAGCCGTGGCAAGCCCCACGTCAACATTGGTACCATTGGTCACGTCGATCATGGAAAGACCACCTTGACTGCTGCTATCACCAAGACCTTGGCTCTTGAGGGTGGTGCTCAGTTCATGGACTACAACCAGATTGACAAGGCCCCTGAAGAGAAGGCCCGTGGTATCACCATCTCTACTGCTCACGTTGAGTACGAGACTGCCAACCGTCACTACGCTCACGTTGACTGCCCTGGTCACGCCGATTACATCAAGAACATGATTACTGGTGCTGCTCAGGTAAAAAAAAATAAAAATAAATAAACAAAAAAAACAAAATTGGAGAATTTTGTCATTTCAGCAGTCATGTTCAACCATTGCTGTATGCTTGTATTAGATGGACGGTGCTATCATCGTTGTCTCTGCCACCGATGGTCAGATGCCCCAGACCCGCGAGCACTTGTTGTTGGCCCGCCAGGTCGGTGTCCAGCGTCTTGTTGTCTTTATCAACAAGGTCGATGCTGTTGATGATCCCGAGATGCTTGAGCTTGTCGAGATGGAGATGCGTGATCTCCTTGCCGAGTACGGCTATGATGGTGAGGAGACTCCCATTGTCAAGGGTTCTGCCTTGGCTGCTCTCGAGGGTCGTGATGCCGAGATCGGTGAGAATGCTATCAAGGAGTTGATGGCTGCCGTCGATGCTTACATCCCTACCCCTGTCCGTGATTTGGACAAGCCTTTCCTTATGCCCATTGAAGGTGAGTACAGCACAGCTATAAAAAAAACACACACACACACATATACAGCCACTAAGCATATGTCTCCAGATGTCTTCTCTATCTCTGGTCGTGGTACCGTTGCCACTGGCCGTGTTGAGCGTGGTACTATCCTCAAGGGTAACGAAGTCGAAATTGTCGGCATGGGCCCTACCATCAAGACCACCTTGACCGGTGTTGAGATGTTCCGCAAGGAACTTGACCGTGGTCAGGCTGGTGACAACATGGGTGCCTTGTTGCGTGGTATCAAGCGTGAACAGATCCGTCGTGGTCAGGTTCTCTGCGCTCCTGGAACCGTCAAGTCCCACAAGAAGTTCATGGCTCAGCTCTACATTCTCACCAAGGATGAGGGTGGACGTCACACTCCCTTTGTCAACAACTACCGTCCCCAGATGTTCATCCGCACCACCGATGTCACTGTCAGCTTGACCCACCCCGAGGGTACTGAGGATCCCGATGAGAAGTTGATCATGCCCGGAGACAATGTCGAGATGGCTTGCGAGTTGGTTCACGATATCGCTCTTGAGGAGGGTCAGCGCTTCACTGTCCGTGAGGGTGGCAAGACCGTCGGTACCGGTGTTGTTACAAAGGTCATTGAGTAAACCTTTGTATTCGTTTTCATATCATTCAATAGAAATAATGTAATTAGCCTATATTCCAATTGGTTTGCATTGAATGAGAGAGTACCAAATGAGCTGATCAGAGAATGGGGGAGTGGGAAAGTTGGAAAATATGAAAACTGCTGTTACTTGATATAATGGCTGAGGAGCATCCTCTAGTAAATTAACTAGATGAGGTTCATTGCTCTAGACTATTCCTATAAAGACACTTGGGTATTTTCTTTAGGTATTCTTGCCCAAGGCTTATTCACTGATTTATACTGTACCCTCAATTCCTTTCTTTCTTGCGATTGAAGCCATTGTATCGATCATGTAAATTCATGATATGAAAAGGTTACCATTGACAATTGTATTAAAAAAAGAAAAATATCCATATAGTGATTTTGAGTTTGTCGGTGTTTAAAATACCCATTTAGTGACTTTTCCCTGTAACCTTGGCAATGGTCTATTTCCATGCCGCTTTTACCAGCTTGGAAATCTTTAAAGAAATTAATAACACGGTAGGATATCGATCAAGAATGAAAAGTATAGTTTAAAGCTTTCGGTATAGATATGTTTCCTAAAGTCCAAGTATTTAATACAAGCACAAATACAGATCAAATGGAAAATGCATATAGGCATTACACTGCAAACTGCATGTTATACTAAAGCCTTTGGTGGTAAAAGTACCTTGTCTTTGTGTATTTAAAAGAATTCTCCTGAATACAGTAGATGGTTCATTTTTAATAAATTACCAAGAATATTTAATAGAGTACAACTGGCAATACTTTACACAGGTATGATTGAGTTGATTAAGTATAGTGCATGGTACCTCGTTTGAATTGAATGTAGATTAATACCATTAACTTATTCAAAGTAAATATTAATCAGCAATAAAGTAATCTGCTTGATTTATAATTAGATTTGGAGATTCAATAAAGATGCTGAATGAGATCACATGGTCGTAATCAAGAGTGCATTATCGAGATTCCGAGAGTTTGTAGTTGTAATGTGCAGAAATGGCGTATATTTATATAAAGTGCTGATTTTGGTGTAAATGATGATCATTGATCATTGTAATGGTAATGGGATGCCTAGTAGAGCATCTATAAAGTGTATAATGTGCTAATGGTAATGAAATGATCAATTGATCATCTCGAGATTAATTTGACATTAGTTTTTGTCAGTGATTTGGTACGCGTAAGTATAAAGACGCGAAAACAGTGGACGAATATGGAAATGTAAACAAAAAATTCAGCATTTTAAGGAGGCAGGAAAATCCGCTAAAGTGTTTCAGAATTCAAACGCTTGTTGCTCTTGCTTTTCTCGATAAAAAAAAACATAAAACTGGAAGGACATGCTCAAGAAGTGTGGGACCAGATGATATTCAAGTTTGAACACTGATGGGCCAATAGATGAAGAGTAAGAGGGGTACAAAGACGAAATTTTGAAAAATTCAAGTTACGCGTCGTCTATTTGCACCACATTGAAAATAAAGGGGTAAGAAAAATTCGAAAAATAAATTTTTGCCGACCATAATGATAATTAAACACTCTCCATCTCTATACCAGTTTAATATGATGCAAGTAGATATTATGGCCACTAATTATTTTTTATTTAACGACGTGTAAAATAGAGCCAAACAATTTTTTATCAGTAACTTTGGTGAGCATCAGCTTAAATATGAAATATCTTTCAAGTATTTACCAGTGGCACCGAGAATATTCTTTGGGCCATTCTGAATGTGGCACAAATACATTTTAAAGAACAAAAATAAAAGTCAACTAGATATAATATAGAGCAATATAATTTATTGATCATAATTCTATAGACCAACCATTGAATTATCTGTAATAAAGCAGTTTATTATTAAATAATAAATTCTTGTTTTTTTTTATATGTAAGTTTTGTATAGTCCGAGCGGTTATTATATTTACGCTAAATAGGCAGCTGATATGATTAGCGTGTATAAAAGACTACCCAAAGACATTAAAGTTAAAATTTATGCATTTGTGAGATACAAGGTGAAACTTATGAGCTGGCTTCTAAAATCCCAGTTTAAATATTCTTATGCACTTGTTGCATACTCAACCTTCTCCCAACCCTAATTTAATATTCCAGGGCACATTTTTAATCTTGATTTTCAAGTATATCCAAAGAAATTAATTACGCTGTAAAACTACGATTTTAAGCTGAATATTAGCCATGTCTTTCAATAACGGCTTACAGTTACCTAGGATTAATAGGAAACGACTTTAAACCAACTTTGATACTGTATTTTGTCTGTCCAGAGTACTTTATATCTATCAAACTGAGAGATTATAAATTGAATATTTAAAGAAAAGTAAGTCATCTATATAGCTATATATATCTACTTTATTTCCATAGATCCGGGAGTACTTTGTACAGGTTATGAATGTCATCAATCTGGTAATCTCCATGGTTAGATTTTGCTGGATCATCTGCAACATGAACAGTTTTCCAGCCCAGTGCCTATTTTTTTATTGGGGGGTTTTTTTTAGAGCACTGAGTTCATTTATATGATTTAATCGACATTCTCACCTTTGCAGCATCGATATTTGCACCAGAATCATCAACAAGGTAGCAAAGAGAAGGGTCAGATATCCCTGCCTCCTTCATGGCTCTCTCAAAAGAAGCGAGCTCTAAAAAATTCCATAATAGACACAAGTCAACCTTTAGCTTTTATCTGTTGCCTGACCACCATACCTGGCTTGCAGTCAAAATTGGGATCTTTGTAGTCGGCATATGTAATGCCTAGAAAAAAGAGCGAGATTTTTAAACATTTAATTTGCATATCAAATGTGCACATTTTGGCTCACCTTCAAATTCATCAGATAAGCCCATGATTCGAAGGCATCTTTCGGCATGCTTGGATAGAAAAAAAAGAAGACTTGTATTAGTATGTGGTTCAGCAAACAATTGGATTTCTTTTGTACTTACAGGCAGATAGGCATTGGTGAAAACCCACTTTCTTATCTTGAGCCCGCGTATCATGTCGCGCAGCTCTGGATCAGGCTTCAGGACATCTTCAAGAGGCAAAGTGCCGTCGACCTGCTTATCTACATTATGAAATATTAACATTCTCTTCAATACACACAAAACCTCTTACCATATTCGACAGCATCGATCTGGTGGTGCTTGATAAGACCTCTAAGAGAGAGTCCATAATCCAAAAAGTATCTCTCTCGCAGTGTGCGTGCTGCAAAACCAGCCCAATACTGTGAACAACTTGACAAACACTAGGAGTCTATATCATACCTTCTTCCTGAGGAAATCCCATTCTCTCAAAGTATTGGACAATTCTTTTTTTTACAACGCAAATCAGTCTTTTGTTTTATTTTTATTTTGGAATCACGCAGTATACCTCTCACGCATCATGGCCTGGATTCCATAATTCTTGTGCTAATGAACAACAATGTTAATTCACATTATGCAAGTGTCCTACCCAAAATTCACTTGCATAAAGACAGTTGTCACAGTCAAAGAAAAAGACGGGCTGCTCACTCATTTTTTTTATTTGTAAAAAAAAATGGCTCGAATGAATCTCGTGTTTCTTTTAGCCTTACAAGCTGCCTCTTTTATTTTATTTTATTTTAATTTATTTATTTTATTGCTTGGTATGAGATTAGTGATAAGCAGCACAAAAATGACTCATTGGGTAGAGAAATCTGCAGAGTGCCTTTGTGACGTAGCACATTTATGAATTCTGTGGTTTTGGGATAGAGTTTTGATTACATATGGAAGATGGACAAAGCGGAAGAAAGTACAAGATCAAATACGTGTATAAATGTGTGTGTGTCTGTTTTTCTTTAAACCAAAACATTCTTTTATAAGTCGGTACAAATTAAGCCTTGGAAACGAGGCATTATATTGGTCTTTGTGCCATTAAATACTTCTTTACCCCAACAATATATAAACAACCCAGAGATTTGAATAAATAAATGAAAGAACCAGACCAAGTTTGCAGTAAAGGCGCGTGTAGGATACGTGGGGTAAATTGTAATATCCCGCTCTTTCCCGTGTACTCGTTCTGCTTCCGTCTTTCTCCTCTTTCAAATACCCTGGCCAGCAGCCCAAAAAACTAAACACCAGGTTTATTTACAGCCATGGTTATCAATTGAAGGCCTTGCTCTCTTGTTTTTTCCCTGATAGACCCTGGATATCTCTACTAGACCAATTGGTTGCCACCCATAAGCATACTTTTGCCCATTTCTCTGTCAATGTGACGGTCAACGGACAGAAAGGGTGAATAAATTTCCTTTTGGCTTTCATTTCTCACCCACGCCTCAATCCTATACACACACACACACACACATGTATATATATATATGAATTTTATGGTCCCTTTCTGATCTGCATATTCAAGTACTTTCAAGACTGTGCCTGGACAAGCACTCGTCCAGTAGCCAGCTCAAGGAATTCATTACAGTAATAAACTCCGGCTGTGACGTAAACTGCGGTCTGTCGAAAAATGCTCCGTGACGTTGTAAATGGAAGACTTAAAAACGTTTCCCCGCCAAGTTTGCCCCAATTTCTATTTACCCTTTTTTCTATCAAGCATTATGTTTAGATTGGTTGCTTCCAAGGCTCCTTTGGCCAACGTACGTGAAAAATTGCTTTCTGACTCTCCAGCTGGTCTGACCGCGCTTTATATAGATTGCTGCCCGCAATGCCGCCGTCAAGACCATCCGTGCCCCTGTCGTTTCCCAGTTTTACCGCAACTACTCTGCCCCCGCTGGTAAGAACCACGAGACTGACTATGGGAGATGCGAGTAATTAATATATCAATGCTCTAGACACCGAATACGATGTCGTTGTTATTGGTGGTGGTCCCGGTGGTTATCCCGCCGCTATCAAGGCTGCCCAGCAGGGTCTCAAGGCAAGAAAACAAACAGTTGTGTTTGATAAGCCAGATCTCTGATAATTAACACCAAACACTAAACAAACAGGTTGCCTGTATCGAGAAGCGTGGTGCTCTCGGTGGAACCTGCTTGAACGTTGGCTGCATTCCCTCCAAGGCCATGTTGAACAACTCTTACATCTACCACCAAACCAAGGACAACCTCAAGAGCCGTGGTATCGAAGGTAAATCTATTTAATCAGACAAGGTGGAATGGTTGGCTTATATCATTCTCTATAGTCAGCGATGTTAAGTTGAACTTGGATGTCATGCACAAGGCTAGAGTCAAGGCCATCACTGGTCTCACCAAGGGTGTTGAGTTCTTGTTCAAGAAGTACGGTGTCACCTATGTCAAGGGTACCGGAAAGTTCAACACTGCCAACGAGATCGCCGTTGAGGGTCTTGATGGTTCTCAGTCTACCTTGAAGGCCAAGAATGTAATCATTGCCACTGGTTCCGAGGTCACCCCTATTCCCGGAATCGAAATTGACGAGAAGCGCATTGTGTCTTCCACTGGTGCTCTTGAGTTGGGTAAGGTCCCCAAGAAGATGGTTGTCATTGGTGCTGGTGTCATTGGTCTCGAGTTGGGTTCCGTCTGGTCCCGTCTTGGTGCCGAGGTCACTGTTGTTGAGTACCTTGGTGCCATTGGTGCCGGTATGGACTCTGAGCTCGCCAAGAGCTTCCACAAGCTTTTGACCAAGCAGGGTCTCAAGTTCAAGATGAGCACCAAGGTCAACGGTGCCAAGATTGAAGGTGACAAGGTCCTTGTCCAGGTTGAGGCTTCCCAGGGTGGAAAGGAGGAGACTGTAAGTATATATATATATGCGCATGATAATTAATTCATGTCACACCCAGCTAATGAATGTGTGTGTCCATCTTAGCTTGAGGCCGACGCTGTCTTGGTTTCCATCGGTCGTCGCCCTTACACCAAGGGTCTTGGTCTTGAGAATGTTGGCGTCGAACTCGACAACCGCGGCCGTGTTGTCATTGACTCTGAGTTCAAGACCAACATCCCCAACATCCGTTGCATTGGTGATGTTACCTTTGGTCCCATGTTGGCCCACAAGGCTGAAGATGAAGGTTTTGCTGTCTCTGAGATGATTGCCACTGGCCACGGTCATGTCAACTACGATGTCATTCCCTCTGTCATCTACACTCACCCCGAAGTCGCATGGGTTGGTAAGAACGAGGAGCAGTTGAAGGGAGAAGGTGTCAAGTACAAGACTGGTAGCTACCCCTTCGTTGCCAACTCTCGTGCACGCACCAACGATGACACCGATGGTCTCGTCAAGGTCATCACTGATGCCGAGACTGACCGCATCTTGGGTGTCCACATCATTGGTCCCAATGCTGGTGAGATGATTGCCGAAGCTGGTCTTGCCATGGAGTACGGTGCCTCTGCTGAAGATGTCGGCAGAACTTGCCACGCTCACCCTGTAAGTATATTTCTAGGAGAATAGTTTTTTTTTAAGCTGCTGGTAAAACTGACCGTTCAACTCTCAATAGACCCTTTCTGAGGCCTTCCGTGAGGCATGTCTCATCGCCTCCTTTGGTACAGCCATCAACTTTTAAATAACAAACAAGAAGAAGAAGAAGAAGAACATTTGCTGTTCACACAAATATACGCCAATATATTGTGTCCATTATACACAACCTATTTCAAAGTGCCTAATACATCACGAAACATTCCGTATTCATACATCAATATTACAAATATACTAAGAAATGACTGACATTAACTAGAAGGGTTTGGTTGTAAATTGTGTGGCAATACCTTTTGGAAAAGACTCTAGAGAAGTTCATTATAGGACCTATTTCAAGCTGCCTAAATGTTAAAGAGATAAAGGTCAATAATTCACATTATATATTTATTAATCTTTTAAAAATGTCTGTCTGTCTGTCTTCCAATAGTTTTCTGTTTTAAGATTCGGAGAAATAAACTAAAACTAATGGTTTTAATGAAAAGGGAAAAAGGAACAGGATTGCTAAATGCACCACACCAATGTTACACACTATGCCATTTTAGGAACCCAAAAATATAAAAAAAATCTCGGTTGTGACAGCAGTCTTGCAAGATGTTCATACTTCTTGTCCTTGAATATACATGTATCTTAATTGCAAGTATATTTTTGGGTAATATCATGGATGCTTAATTGACTTTTTCTTTTTGGTATTCTAGTCCCTTGCTAGTTAATCCGGAATAAGTACGCCATGCTGGCTATAAAGACACATAACCGCACTGTGGCAAATAGATAAAAGACACTTTCAATTTTCCTGATTATATTATTCTTGTATATCCAAATGATATGTGTGCGGATGAAGCACAAGCGCTTCTTTCCCAGGTCTTGTCCTTTCTTGTGCGCTTTGTAAAGGCAGTTTTAAATATATTTGCAGAGATCATTGTGATGATTTTTGTTTGGGAAATACGAGATCTATAAATGAACCCAATGCTCAATTGATAATGGCAATGTACCATTTAACCAGATACAGTTCTTTCTAACAAAAATAGCCCTATCTATAGTCAGGATTGGCTATTTGCAGTATATTCGTTATTATTATCCAGCCGAAAAGAAAAAGAGAAATAGAAAGAGAGAATATTGAGTTTATTTTTTTCATTGACAATGATTGTGCTACATGTACTTTTCAGACGCATATTTAGGTGGTTTATATACGGACAATTGTTAGGGGTAAGAAAAGGAATTCCTTGGTACTTTTCTTCTTCTTCTTCTTCTTCTTCAAGTGAATAGGGGACATTCCAAAAAATAAAACCTGTTCAGCCATTGTTTATAGAGAAATACTCGTTTATGATTACTTGGCTTATTAAATGCATAGAATATTATTGTGGCTAGATAATAATATATAGGCTGTGTAAAGAAGAGAAAATCAATGCTGATCTTTGGCGCGGGTAACCTAGACTACACTGGGAAACCGTGTTTATTAGAAAATAATTATCGTCAGACGTTAATTGGATTCAATGTTTGGATACCAGACTAAGATTAAAAAAGAGATGGCTGGAAAATTTGCCTGTAAATGTGAGGTTGATGGAGGTATTTCTGTTTTTCATTATTTCCATTCCAAAAATATGTGGTAGGGTTTAAGATTTAATGAGCCATGAGAGCAATTATGGAGTTTTGGGTAGATTATGCCCGGTAAAGATGTTTAATTTTTATTAAAAGATCAATAAGCCCAACAATGGCTGCCTTTTTTTATATATATAGAGTATTAAAAGAACAAGAAGATGGAAGAAGAAGAAGAATAAAAAAAAAAGGTTAAAATCGCCTCATTTTCAAAAGCACTGTATCTGTGCGGAGATTTGGTGACCAAGAGCTGGTAACTCAAAACAATAAAGAAGATCGAGCCAAGTGTGTCCTGGCATGATAAAGCTGTTGATGGCTGCAATGCTAATACGCCATTGACAAATTAAAGCAGCAGGTATGAATGGTGCAGATTATTGTTCGTCCTGCTGGAATGGCAATTTGCATGACCCCAATGCCCACAAGGACACAGGTATATGAAAAAAGGGGGGGATTCCATGTATATCAAGAATGTACATGGCAATTACTATTCTTTTTCTTTTTGGAGGCTGCTGCATGTATTCTTAAAGAATCCGTGTCTACGGCTTTAAGAAACCAAATAAACTTTCACTCAATTTCTCCCACACTTTATATACTTTTTCGGTTATATTGGCCAATCAGAATCCATTACAATACACAATAAAGGATATTTCAATATATATATATAATTTAATTTATAATTATTAGAATACTTGTATTTTTTATTATAAAAAATATAGATTAATCAATCAATCGATCGATCAATCAATCACTGATGTAGCAGATGGTTTATTTCAGCTGCTACCACTCGTCCTCTGGTACAGTTGGCTTTACATGCTATTCTGCACAGCCCTACAGATCTTCAAGACCATTCAGACTCGTTCAAACTTGTCTAAAATGTTTCCAATACTCTTTATAACAAACACTAGTTGCCCCAAAAGGTCCCCAATAGCTGGTGTGAGTGGAAACTAGGATATTCTGTCAAAAAAAATTAGAGTTAAAAATAATAATATAATATTTAAAATTAATTGACCAATCAGACACTTGTGTAAATCTAATATCACTATGATTGGTCAATAATATCCAAAATTTATTGGCGGATGAGCGAATGATTTTTTTCAACATATTCTGTAAAAATACATGCAAGCAGCCACCTATACTTTTTTTTTTGGTTCCTCTCTTTTCTTTCTTTCTTTCTTTCTTTCTCATTTTTTATATTTAGCGTCCTGGTGCTACCAACTTCTTCCTCCTCGTTTCATTTTTCATATTTTTTCCCTTTATTCTATCAATGATTTCAACCGGCCTGGGCTTAACAATGGCATCGTTAGGTATTATTGGCCTGGCCTTGGCTCTCTTGTCACTTATTCCCGTCAATGTCTACAATATTGTGGTTGCCGTCAGTGCCTTGAAGGACCTGGTGAAATATGAATATGACCAAAACAGACCCGAATGGTGGCTTTTACCAAAAGAGTCCGCACTCTACCTTGCATTCCTCACCGGCTCAGTCATATCTTCACTCATCACAATGGCGATGGTGATGGTGACGCTGGCAGGTGGTAAGCGACAGGCACAAAAGGGACGCACCCAGGCATCAGGCACCCCGCACCCTGACTTAGTCAGCCAAGACAATCTTTACAAGAGACATGGGAGAACAGACATTGAATCAAGTCAGGTTAGACAGCCAATCCAAGGCCAGTCAAGCGTTTGGTTGGGTCGCATTGGTTGTCTTGTCTTTGTTGGCCAGATTGGATGGGCTTTGTTCGGTAAGTTAGTTTATTGGGGTTGGTGGGTGGCCAATATATCATCCTAACTTGTGCTGTAGGGACCCATGTGCTGTTCTTTACCGATCCTTCCAAGCTATTCCCTGCCACTGTCCGGACACTTGCATCGATCTCAGTGTTTATTCTCTGGCTCAACTATATCATCATTGCCATCTTCTCCTTCATTCTCTTTTGTGCCTCGTTCTTCATTATCCTCGGAGGAGCCAGGCGGAGGTCTCAGCACCAAAATGGCGGTGAAATGCAAGCTCATCATCAGGAAACCACGCCTCTGCTCAGATAAGCAACCCAAAGTCTCTGTATAATTGTCAAGCGTCTTCTTACTATTATTACTCTTACTACCATTACCATTACCATTATTATTATTATTATTACTATTATTATTATTATTATTATTTATTCATACTGTTTATATTTCTTCTTTGTTAAGTTTGATTCCTCCTTCCACTCCTGTATGTATACCCCCCGTCCCCTCACTCTCATTCCCACTCAAACACATTAAAAAAAAAGAAAGTGTTATTCAGAGTAATTGGCTTATTGCCCGCCTAGACCTGGTTAAGCTCATTCCTCATGAATACAAATATAATGGCGAGCATGGCTATTCAACAGGGTCAATGTCAATTGTCAATGTCAATTGTCAATATCAATTGTCTTTACAATAAAGACTTACCAAGCCATGTCATCCATTGCTCTTCAAGAAAGCTAATGAATCCCACCTTCTTTTCGTATCCAATCTTATCAAGCAAGTATGTATATACAGCAGTATCGTCAACCAGCACAGTGATATAATTCATCTGTTCATCAGATGTATCCCATAGCATCACTGCACTCACACCCTAGCAAAACAATTGAGTCCATCAATCTCAAAAGGACATCTTTACCTTTGACCCGTACCCTGCCTGGGTAGGTGTGATTACCATTGTGTGGTTCCATCTTGAAGGAGTCGTTTGTTCGTGAGGCTCCTTCATCTTTCCATACCCTCCATTCTGACTAGCTTCAAAAGTAGCCCCAATGTCTCTTTCTCGTCTGTAGATATGTATAGTGTTGGACTTTGTCCACAGAGCCAATATTGTACCATTTGTATTCAGTTCTGCTCCCACAATTGTCGTGTCTGGTACATCATCACTAGGCCATAGCTCACCAGCAAACCACCAGAAATATTCTGGGATAATGTTGCCTTGGTCGTCCTTGTACAGAAACAGACGCTCGTCTTCATCATGCTGGATCACATCCGCACGATCGGTAAAGTCAAGGGTCAAAAAGCTGTTTTTGATATAAGGAGCCACGATGGTCTTGGCATCTGAAGATCTGGCTGAAAGAACTGTTAGCCATTAGTCTCCATCAAGTTCGTCTTACCAATATGTAGACCTGGCATGCCGGTCTCTACTCGTTCCTGGTGAAAATGTGTACCGTCTACAAATGACATGTATTCGAGAGAATCTTCGCTGTAGAGTGGATACTGTATTCCATGTCAGTCTCAGCACCAGTACATTGTGTTCTTTACCGTAAAGTTGCTGTGTTCTCGCTTGATCCACTTGTCATCAGTGCCATCTACAACAGTGATGTTGATATGAAAAGCCCGTTGTGTCTTGTGAACATCGAGTGAGAATACACGAAACGTGTTTGAGCTACAAATAAAGCACATTGACTTGTAAGCAGCAAGATTCCAGAGCGAATTGGTTGTTATTTACGCAGGAGAATAAAGTCTGGATAATACTACATCGTGCTCTACTGTCTTCCTGGGATGATACCATCCTATTATACTCTTTAAGAAACCAAAGAACATATAATTTCCAACTCACCTTGAATAGAACTGCCTGGTCTACTAAAGAGTACTATGGGCATCTCTATCGACTGAGTGCTTTGGAATAGATCAATAGGCAATGGAGCAATACGGAAGCGATAGTCGTCTGGATCCCTAATCAAGAGTTGAGTGCCTGGCTATATATATATATGGGCGAGTCTATTTACCTTGAGTACAGAATACAGTCTTTTTCTAATGAAAATGTGTCTGGCCAGACGCTTCCAGGCAATACCAGATCTTTGTAAAGCAAGTTTCCAGGCATTTGCTCCGAATAATAGTATACTCGGACCAAGTGCATGATCTTTTCTTCATAAAGTACATGGTACATGACACCAAATATTGGCGTATCTGGCTCCACATTGCTTGTCTCCAATACAGAGACCTTTGATATCGGTCCCGGAAGATTTTGAATGGCTTCCTGTTCCCACCCTTGTTTTTTTTTTGTTTGTTTGTCAATGGTTCGTCTCTCTTGGTCTCAATTGATTACCTTTATACTCTCCACCATGAGGCCCATTATAATTCGCCTTTCCATCCTTTACAGTCTCATGCTTGTCAGGCACGATATCAACCAATTTAGTTTTGGAAATTTCCACATGGCCTATCAGATTTATTAAAAATATAAATATTACTAAACTAAATTCAAAAAAGTGATATTATTTATATGTATAGATAGATAAATAGATAAATGAATAAATACCTGATCTGGTACTTTTCATCGACCCATTGTCTTCTCTAGAGTACAAGAGGTTTATATAATATAGACTGTCTTTTGTGGTGAACAAGATGTTCTTGTCAATTAGTGGTGGAGAAATATTTTTGATTGAGAAACGGGAAATGAGTAATGGCTGAGGGTACGATGCATCTTGAGCAAAGCTGATTAGATATATAACCGAAAAACCGGTTATCAAAAGAACCAAAGCACGCCAGTGCATATCTGTACAGACTAGGGCGTTTTTTGGGTGGGATATCCAAAAACAAAAACAAAAAACAAAAAACGATATTAAGAAATCAAAAAGCATATCAATTCAACAATACTTTCTTTTTATATACGTCATTAAGATTGGCATATAAAGTAATACTTTGTCTATAAATGGCAATTTTCTGCTCATATATATATAATTTGTATGTTTGATTTGATGAGCAATCTTTATTTATATTGCTACTTGAGATGCTGCACAGATATGGATACAAATA
Organism: Phycomyces nitens; assembly: GCA_022702545.1. Taxonomy (NCBI): domain Eukaryota; kingdom Fungi; phylum Mucoromycota; class Mucoromycetes; order Mucorales; family Phycomycetaceae; genus Phycomyces; species Phycomyces nitens. The sequence continues at coordinate 4,472,003 of JAHRBC010000001.1, forward strand.
GGCCGTGCTTCCTCTGATACATATATATATATATGTATATATTGTGTATACAGAATGGCCTTGGTTATTAAATGAGATTTATTGATCTCTATACTGCTCCACAAGCACATTGAATTTATCAAAATAAAATGTGATTTTTGGATTTCATAGTGTGACTGGTATTCGAGTGTAACTTTGTATTCTGTCATATTCATTTACAATATTATTTTTTCTTTTCTTGTAGAAGCAAAGGCTGTGGATTCTCTCTCTCTCTCTATTTGTCTTTATCTCTGGTGCATAGCATTTGGCTTGCTAGCACTAGTCAGGATGATGGCTGTACAAACCAAATGACTCCCTTTTTACCTGTTGTTATTGACTCCCCCCCCCTTCTTTTTTCAGAAAAGGCCAATTGACCCTAATCATAAGAAGAAGAAGAAAGATATATTGGTGATTTAATGGCAGTTGAATATAAGCATGGAAATGTATTGTGCTATTAAAAAAAAAAAGACAATTTCAATTGATTGTACCACTTGTTGAATTATTCCCAATTAGAGTGATAACCATTACATTGGGGCCATGAATTGTTTGGCTTGTTTTGGATATACATGGCCATTGATCTGGTTATCTAGAGTGTTCAAACCAGGAACCCAGGCACGTTTGGGGCTATCCAAAGCGAATTATCACCATGCCTATCGAGACCTGCCCTAACGTTGTCTAATGGTCTCAAGATACCCAACCATTGTAAAATACAATATAAATAATTGTCTGGCCAATATTCAGCCATATCGATATAAAAGACTTGTGATGAACAAGAGGCCTAGAAAGATATTAAAAGATATTATAAGTTTTATATATATATTTGGACTTGCAAATTCAAATCAATTGCACACCTGTAAGACAAGCTTCATTTTCTTCTGCCACCCATTTCTTGCCTCTTCCTGCAATAAACATCCGACAAAAAGTGTGGTAAGAGATAAATAAATAAAATATAAAGGATATTATAAACAATACCAGTGTTTAAACAAGCCAAACCCCCCCTCACCCTTCTTTTTCTTTCTATTTGATTTCATAAACAAATAAAGCATCAAACAGTCTTTTGTTGCCATGTCGTACTACCATCAGCAACGAGAACTCGAACCGTGCCTTGCTCGTCTTGGGATGATGCCCGAAGGTACTATATGCCTGCACAATTATGGTCCTCATATATTATTAGACAAACCCTCATTCGTTAGAGAGGTTCATGAGGTTGAAGACATGGACACTCTGAGACACATGGTCATTCGAAAAGAAAGAGAACGCCAGAGTATAGCAAATGATCTAGACGTAGCCGCACGATTAGGCCTCGTTATATCCGAGACGAATGAAGCAATACAGATCAAGGTAACCCAAAGCCATCTGTCCTGTGCAGCTGCCACATTGGCATAACCCTTGGCTATGCCATTGCTCTACACAGCTCGCGCAGCTTGAACGAGAGAATCAGATGCTCCACGATGAACTCCGGGTCCGAAAGACAAGCACAGGAGGAAATAGCTCGGAGAATGGCCAGTACAATGAAGAACTCGAACGGAATGACGGAAATGGGTTCATCTCATCACAGGCCATGGAAGATGAACAAATCTACCTAACACAAGAACTCGAACAGGCGAGAAGAGAGTTGACCAAATTCAGAAGAGAAATGGATGGTTTGTCTGCACAGCTAAACGATATGGCTTCTGAAATGGTAAATATAAGCTTTCCTTTCTATTAGTATTATTATTATTTTAAATAGAAATGTTTGTATACAAACGATCGATAATTGTTTGTCAATATGGACCATTAGGTAGACTCTCGGGCCAGAGTGGGCATGTATGCAAAGCGACTAGGTACATACATACATATATATATATATATATATATATACACCAAACAATCGCTTCTGCTCTGAATCTTATCAATATTTCTTTATAGCCGAAGTGGAGCACAAGCTGGCAACCACACGAGAAGTCAATGCCAATCTTCAATTGCTGCTTGAAAGAGCATTGACAAACCAAAAGCAGTCTAGCTCTACAACATCTCATCTGGTCAAGAGTATCCAGATGGACTTGACAAGGGTTTGTGGGCTGTTTGGACTAGCCAACATCTTAACGATCTGATATAGGTTGTTGCAGAGAATGATAAGCTAAGAGCACGTATTGCTGAGCTGGAGAACCAGCAATTGGAGTGTGAGGAGCGCATTACCACCATGGTCACACAGGCACAAGAGTATGCGTCTCTTCTTGAACAGGCTCAGGACACAATCCATAGTCTGAGTGAGCCACGGCTATCAGATGATGACACGCTAAGCAACGCAATGTCGACCGTGTCTGTGTCGTCCCAAGGAGATGGGGGAACCAAAGAGACCGAGATCACAAAGGTGAGACTTTTAAATTCCCCATGGCAACCGTGCCTGTCTTTATCGTTGGCATTTAGGGACCAGTGTTCTCTGCAGAGTTCCGACAAGAGATGCAAAAGGAAATTGAGAGGAACCTGGCACTACGCAACGAACTTCGGCATCGTATCATTACCCATGATTCAGTTAGCTCTGATAAAAAGAAGACTCAAGAAGGCCTTAAATACCTGCTGTCCGAACGTGACAATGGCCTCACCAGTCTGTCTCCAAGCTCGAGCTCACACACCACTTCGTCTTTCCTATCAAACATGCCCAAGATAAGAGACTCGACTGAGGAGGACATGTATGCTTCCCAGAGCTCATCTGTGGCAAGTACTCCTGGATCGGTTACCGCAACAATGAATGCCCTGAGACCTGCCAATTTCTTGACAGGATTCAATAGCTTTGGTTCAGAATCAACAATTGGAATGGGAAATATGGCCAATTCTAACTTTATCACCCGAACCATGCCACCTCGTATATTTACAGCCTCGCGCAACGGTCAAGAGCCCAGTATCAGCACACGCTTCTTCCAAAGACTTGCCACTCGCTTGGATAAAAATGACAAGAAGACCTGATTTATATCCTAATAAAAAAATATTTAGAACCACCCAGAAATCATGTATATAATAATAACCAAGGTTTAATAACAGAATGGCCATCAACCAACCTCTTTTTACATGACATTATTTTGTATAGTAAAATGAATCCCCCCTACCCCCCTTCTTCCTTTTTTTTTTAATTATTATTTTCACAATAAATCAATATTTTTTGGGACTTCAGTCACGCAAATCTCACGGGGATTCTCAGTTAATGCGCACACCTCAACAATACATACACACCTCTTTGGCTTTTCCCTCTTTTCATTTTCCCTCATTTAGTTCTCTCCTTCTTGGCAAGGCCAGTGTATATAGCTTAATATGAGGGAAGTGGATGCTGATTCTTCTGAGGAAGAATGGGTCATCTCTTCAACCGAAACAACTGCCCTAAAAAAACGATCTATGCAAAAGCCTATAAAGACCCCAGCCCCACCTGTCCATCGTCAGCAGAAACAGGCACACCAAAAGTCCCATCGAATCATTCCGGCCGAACGTAGACACACTCCAGCAGACCTCAAAACCTCGTGCTTTGATTACATCAAGGATGACGAACTCCATGAGATGTGCGTTGAAATGGACAGCAAACAGCTTGTGACCCGGCTTATCAGTGTCTATAAAAACTCTGAGACATATGTCAACATTAGAAACATTGAGACACCTGTGTTTGCCTTTGACTTTCGTTTGAGTGATCATCTACACGAATGCTCTGATCCCTGCCTATTTATTCAGGTAAAGATATATTCTTGACATTTGGTCTCTAGTGTGTACATGTCAGTTCATATCCTACGAGAAACGATTAATAACCGTGGTCACCTATCAGGACGTCTTGTTTCAATTGGCTGCGCATTTTGACGAAAACGCGGGTGACAAGGACATGACTTCAAAGTTCCGACGTCAACTTGCTCATGCCACTTGCAGCGGTCTCGAACGCTTTCTTGATACTCCACCCACAAAACAAAAAAAACTAAAAGCCAAGGAAGATAATGATATTGATTTGATTTCGTTTGTCGAGGACACAACAATGTGCCAAGAGGAACCCAATCTAATATCCTTTGACGACGACAGTGAGGGTGAAAAGGACGGTGATGATGATGAAAGCCCGGTGACGACCATAACCCTTGCACAGCTCCTCGATGTGCCTCCAGAGATCGCTAGTCGATATACATTGACACGGGAGCACCAGATAAGATGTATTCGGATGATTGAAACCATCCGTGCGCCCATTATGGTCTATTATGCCATTGACATCTTCCGTCTGGGACCTTTTTTATCCAAAGGAGGAGAGTTTGAAGAAGATGGGGCAAAACTGTGTCGATTGTTGATGATCCATGCCCACTACAATGAGGCAGTCGCATGCATTCGAAAACTCGACTTGTTTGACTCTTTTCCCATTGACACTCTTGCAGACCACTTCTTTACCATTGGCCAAGGTCTCACTCTGCCTGCGTATGTTAAAGGCATTGAGAGTCTCCAAAGGAAACTTCTTCACATCATCGATGTTCAACTTCGGTACAATTTTGCTGGATCTTTGGGGATTGTGCCTAAAGGTAAAAAAAACAATACTGTTTCTTTTTTCTTTTCTTTTATTTTTTGCTTGTCAATGTGTTTTATGCTCAAATTGTATCAGAGCTTTTGGAAACTGTCGAGCAAGATACAAAGTTGCTGCCACCCATGGCAAGGCTCAAGGAAAGACGCTTTCAAAAGGAACTTATGACATGCGGAACCAAGATTGTACATGAGCTGCAGTTGCCTGATCATGAATACCATTTCATCTGGTTATCTCAGCGATATGCATGTCTTCGATGGATCATAACTCAACGGGCACTTCAGCAGACAGAAGAGAGTGATTACTCTATCTCTGCAAGCTCAAACTACAATGGCTTGCTTTTATTGGTAGCCCAGGATAATCCTGCCTTGGGAAAATTGGTGATCAAGGAGTTGGTGGACATTGGGGATCCTCTTGCGCCTGCCCATTTTGCGTCCTTGTTTGGACAGCAGCAGTTTTATTGTGACTATAATGGGCTACCGTTGGCCGATCGTGTGGTGGGTAAAGTAAAGGGTGAACAGATATCGAGGCACCGTAGCTCGCTCACACCCAAGAAACCACGCATAACATCCCCGCATCCCACAGAGTATTATAAGTTACCACCTGATTCTGAGTGTGTAGTGGTGGATGATGAAGAAAAGTTAAAAAGAATGGCAAGACTAATTGCAAGTACTAAATTGTGTGGTCTTGACACCGAATGGGTTCCACAGTTTGCCAAGACAGGTCCTTCTCGCACAGCATTGATGCAGATTGCACTGGACAATAATATCGTCTTTCTCCTCGATCTCAAAGTCATGTTCAAGCCTTCCAATGCACATCTTTTGGATCTTACAGAAAAGATACTTGGCAACATGTTTGCCAACACCAATATCATCAAGCTTGGTAATTTGCTTGTGCTTATTTGTGGCAAGGCCAATGAAGGTGGTATTAACCATTCAATCTACCTAGCTTATGATTTTGGGGGTGATATGACACTGTTGAGAGAATCGATACCAGCTGCAAATTCGTGGGTGGTCCACAGCATGCTTGACTTTAAGAATATTCGTCTTTCCTATGACAGCCAAACTGGAGGAAATATTCCTGGTGGCCTTGCGGGTGTTGTATCAATGTTCCTGGGTGTGGGTATGAACAAGAAGCAACAGCTGAGTAACTGGGAACTTCGACCTCTGACTGAAGAACAACTTATTTATGCTGGTGAGTATTTGGCGCTCACAACGAGCTCCCACTGATGACATTTGGTTTTCTATAGCGGGCGATTCGTTTTGCCTCCTTGACATTTATCGTATCATGGAAGAGCGTAAACACCCATTCCTCACAACCCTTACCAAAGAAAATGGCTCAGAAGTCCGAGCTCCCTCTCCAAGCACTCTTAATATTGAAGTGCCAGCAACTCCTCATTCTGAACAAGCGTTTATATCACTCTAAAAAATGTTTTTGCCTATCCTTAATCTCCACATATCACCAATCCTCTTGGTCCTTTCTCTCTCTCTCTCTCAAAAAAAAATGTCATCAAAACCATTCTTGAAATGTATATATTGATATTGATATTGATCTTCTTTCTTTCTTTCTTTCTTGAATGGCACTATTTTGTATCTTGGCATTGTATTATTACCATGTGTGTATAGGAGAGTATATACCGTTGTATGCCTGGTATTTGCAATACAGATAGTATTGAGAATAAAATATCTCGTGTATTGAATATGCTTTTTTAATGTATCTTTACATCTTTTTTTGCTAGTCTATAGCCGAGATATATGTTCAAGACATGTATTTGTACAATATTGCAGTTATTTAATCTAGTTGGATGTTACGTTTGATTGGAAACCGACTTATTGTCATGGTTACTGCAAAACACGCATTTGTTCAAGCCAGGTGTAAAACATGAGAATATTGGTGCAAATAATCCTTTTTTGCGCTTTTTACTCTATTGTTTGTAGGGTTCCCATTGACACTATGTTTTGCTCATAAATATGCGCCTTGGAATACTATTTTTCTCTGTCATTAATTATTGTTATTATTATTACAAGAGGGGGTTTTACTCTAATGATTTATAATAAATACTCAGTCCTAAACATCCCAAAATCCACCTTGATCATCTCCTTGTCCTCGAGGTGAATCTAATGAATATAGTTTGAAGCCCTTTTTTATTTTATTTTTTATTTTTTATTTTTTTGCTACATGATATCTATAGTATGTATTTAATGAATCTCAAGAAATGGTATAAAACTATCAGTTTAATCAAAATCAATAGTAAAAGTACAATTTTTATGAATATCCATTAAAAGACATGCTCGTATTTTAGATGCAGGGGGAAAATGGACACAGCATATTCCCTAGTACAATTCCATTCTTAATAGTGGCAGCAAAGTGATTGCGGGTACGTTGTATAGTGGACTATATTCTGTAACTTCCCCATGTCTTGATAATAGCCATCAAGCGCCCAAACATACACATCAAAACTTCTTTCTTTTTTCTCAATAATTGCAAGTTATTTAAATGTACATTTTCGAAAGCAACAGACAGAATGATTGATATCGTGTAAATGTATATATATATAATTGTGTATATATAAGGTATATTATACGTACAGCAACAAAGTGGTATTTAAATAATGATGAAAGGAAAAGAGAATGATGGACAAGATCATAAATAATATCTGTATCTTATGTAGCGGTTGTTGCTGCAGACTCGAATAGAGGCTTTCCATACTCTACCAAGTAGCTTGCGTTGGGATCCCCTGAATTGGCTAAATTTAAGAGAAATGTCTTTATATTATCAAGACACCATTTACGGAGATGGGCAGCGTCTTCGAGTTCTTGGCGTTGTGGCGCATGTTTTCCATCTGACAGGACACTTGAGCCCACTGCAACGAGTACACGCCACGAGGCAATAACCTGCTTAAGCATATCATAACGCTTATCGATCAATGCAATGTGGTACCATACGAACAAAGGAATCAGCAACAGGGCCGCAACACAACCAATAATCCCCGAGGCCGATGATTTCCAGATATAATAGACAATTGTACTGTAGAGTGGCATGGCCAAGACCAAAGAAACCGCGAGTTTGTCCTGGGCAACCGATTCTTTATATTTCTCAAACGAATTCACGAGCTGGCTGAAAAGATAGATTGGCAGATTGACAACAATTCCAGGTAGGAACAGAGGGAGCTGGATCAACAGAGCTGACCAGGTCGAAACCCATCGTAACAAGGCTCTAAAGAATGTAATTTCCTTGTTTTCATACATGCGGATATCAAGAGAAGAGAGACGGAGACTTTTAAGTGTATCATGGAATACCAAGAGCTTTTGTTTAATGTCATTGCGTTCGGCATGGTACTTGTCTTGAGTATCATTGCAGAGGTCAGGGTGGAATATGTTGATAAAGCTGTGATAACTGTCAGTAAAAAAAAAAAGGAGAGAGCCTTTAAGAAGCACATACAAAATTACCTCTGTGAAACACGGACATATTCTTCTAGACGTACACCTCTTGCATCGCCAAATAAGACTGATTTGGCTTCAAATGCGGCATTAGCAGTGTCCCTATTAGCCGCCAGTTATGATGAGTGATGATTTCATGTGTGTGTCTATCTTTGATTTACCAGTCAGGACTATTGACAGTGCTTTCTTCAACACCCTGGGCTATCCGTTTTGTCAACTGTTTGACAGAATTCTTGGCGTCTTTTTGGAATTCTCGATAGTCATCTCCATTAACAAGGATTGGGACTCCATATCTAGAGACCAGGAATGACTATCAATGCCTTGTACTTTCCTTTTTTTTTTCTAGACTAGTCGTATATCCTGTACTTACTCTACAATAACATCACTTCGCCATTTGTTCTTTGTGCTGTAGGTGATACCAACTGGGACGATCGAAATTGAAGGATCGGGAATACCCTTGTCTGTCTGCTGGGAAAGATACTCGTACGTTGCCCAAGATAGACCATCCTTGAACGGCAAATGATGAGGTGCCGTATATGAGGTTCCTATTAAAGTATGAGGTTGGATTGTGTGGTCCCGACCCATATTGAGACCAAGGGTGTTTTATTTATTATTATTATACCTTCGGGAAAGATGGCAATAACACCACCTTGTTCGAGGCAATTCATTGTAGATTCAAATAACTTTGCATTGCTATGGGTTTTGGTGTCCACAGGAAGAACACCCGCAGAACTAAAGATTTGGCCAATTACCGGGATCTTGAAGAATCTAGCAAGAGCCCAGAAATGGCATGGACGGGAATGGGGGAATGTGGCAATGAGCATAACAGGATCGAGGATCATGTTCATGTGGTTGCCGGCAACTAGAAGAGGGCCTTGTGCTGGGAGGGGAGCACGGCAGATAACCTTGAGGTTTCTGAAATAGGTCCAGACAGCAATGCGAGACATGTACTGCAGGGTCTGATAGACCTTGCCTTCGCCTACTCTCTCGGTCATAAAGTGTTTGAGTTCAAGAGGTGTGTGTATGGGCTGTGTGGGCTGTGTGGGCTGTGTGTGGGATGTGACTGGTGTCAGTTTGCTTGATCGCTAGCTCTTAAGCACGTGTTAATGAGGTGTAATCTAGCCCAGTCAGTCGGGTATTTCTGGGTGATCCCAAATGTCAAGAAAGTAATATAAATGTATTTCTATTTATTATGTTATGATGCTTATAACAAGATGTATATAATATGAATTCCACCAACTTGAGCATTTTATAATGAAAGATGTAGTTTTTTTTTAAGATTTCATAATGTAGTAGAGTGCAAAGAGGTTGATTAGGACAGCCAGAGTAAGGAGAGAGTAGAAATAAGATGATTTTGCAGGCACAACAACAATGGCTGGCTGGACAGGAGCAACAACCCTTTGGGCTGCTTCTTCTTCCTTTCTCCGGCGCAAAAGATTCATTTCCTGTTCATAGGATTCCAACTTCTGCTGCATCATCTTAATGGTCTCTCTAGCATCTCCCATCTCTTCCTGGGTCTGGCTGCTTACTACTGCTGGTTCTTCAACTACAGGAGCCGCATCCGGTGCGGGTTGTTCCTTTGCCTTCTCTTCCACCTATCCCCCCCAAAAAAAAGATTGGTTGATGTTGTGTTTTTTTTTGGAGTCTTTTCGCAGGTCTGATGGGACTCTAGTTACAATTGAACCCTCTAATTCCGTTTACCTGTTGTGGAACCGGTGCTTCCTCGTCTACAAAAGCACATTTCAACTTCTTTTGCTCGATAGACTGCTTGTTTGTTGCCTCTATATTAGCCCACTTGATTGATTTGTTAGTCAGTGTCTTGTTTCTTGCAACCCAAATCTCATAACACACACCAAATCAGGCGAGATCTCCTCTAAATTGTCAGCCACTTGTACACTTTGCACAAGAAACTTGTCCTTGCACTTGAACCCAGCGGGTGGTTCTTCTGAAAGTGGCTGGAACATGACTAGGGGGAATCAAATCTGGTCAATCCTGCTCTTGTCATGCGCAGATGCTTACCTTGTACTTCCATAGTTGACTGTGGTTTAATGAGGCCTGAATTTGGGCGGACGCAGTACTGTCGTGGGGCAGTTGTTTTGACTTTAAATGCTACATTACTAGTGCCAGAATTCTGAAGACGGAGGGTAGAGGTCACCACACGCGTCAAAGGACCTATAATCATCATCATCAATTATCAATCTGCTCTTTTTACAGCCTATCTAGCCCTTTGGTTCTAATGAACTTACGCACAAACTCGAGTTGATCTCCAGGAACTACTTTGAGAGACATTTGGTGATGGAGACTAGCTTGATGTAAGATTATTAATAATAACAATAAGAGCACTCTATTTAAATTCTTGTTTTTATTTCCACACCACTATTCCTTGCGATGACCAAAGAAAAAAAATAATCAAATCCCGCCAATGATTTTATTGGGCTCCCTACGTCATAACTTTCTCAAAGGTGCTTTATACCCAACCACCACCACCATCTGCAGTCTATAAATGCTTTTATTGACAAATTGGAATTACTCTGGAACTGGTTGCATGCAGACAAGAAGCCATGGTAATGATGGATTTACTTTGAATAGGTAACACATAAATCACAAGTCACGTGAATTTCCATTTATGGGAAATATAAAATACATATAAAAAAAGAAACGAAAAAAGAAGAATTAAATTGCTGACCTTCCAATGAAAGCAAGAATAATGTTTGAATTAATACAATATTCAGACAAATCATACCCTTTAAACACTATATATATATATATAAATTATAAGTTCTTTGAAATGTGTAGTGGGAGCATTAAGGTACAGTCCTAATTGGCCAAAGATCCCGAGGAATTCGATGCTTGTCAATAAAAGTAGCTGTAAGAATATGGTGGTTCTCTATTTCCTTGCTTAAAATCAATAATAATAAAATCAATAATTAAATTCTATTGCCTGCTTGATTTCTATACTGCCATGCATATTCGCTAGGTTAGGAGCCCAAACTGCTATGTGCCTTTTTAACTTTCTGTTGCACATGGACCCAGGACTTAGAATACAAAGAGTCTAACATGAGGCCTATGGTAGAGTTGGGTGCCAAATGTGCCTCAGGTGTAACATGAGATCGTCTACAGAGTGGCCGAGTTTTTTTTAGAAAAAAGAAAAAGAAAAAAAACAAGAAAATAGGAAAAACATCAAACTTCACGGTTTATCTCTATTTGACATTTATCATCATGCCTTTGGTAAGATGACCTGTTTTTGAAAGCAACATTGTCTAACGCTTGTTTGTCTCGGGCCTACAGGAACACGCTCTTCAATTGAGGTAAATATACAAATATATGTGTATATATAGATTCCTCTGGACAAAGACTCATTCATCTCATTCCATTCAGAGGTCTCAATCCCGACCTTGGACCATGGAAAACTGCCCCTGCCCGCAAAATGGCACTGAACCGGGAGTTTGGCATGGACGCCCTTCCTCGCCAGCTCTATAACAAGGCTAAAAAGACTCCATTTCCATTGAACATCATGGTTGTTGGTAAAGTGGTTTTTTTTTCCTAAACATATATATATAATTCAATTTGTTAATCGATCATTATATCCATAGGCGAGACTGGTCTTGGTAAATCAACCTTTATGAATACGCTTTTCCAGGCAGACCTCAAGGATACCACAGAACTAAAGGTTCCCCAGGACACAAAGACAGTAGAGATCACACCTGTATCCTATGGTATGTCAACCAAATCAACCAAGAAGACCAAATGTACTAATCCCGAGATTCAGAGCTGGAAGAGGATGGCGTCACATTGAAGCTGTGTGTAGTAGATACTCCAGGATTCGGTGATCGTGTCAACAGAGCAGCAGAGTATGTGTGCATTTATAATATAATATAATATAATATCTAGACTAGATTCTCAACAAGTAGTAGTAGTAGTAATATTAATTTTGACTTTCTTATAGTCTTGAGCCCATTCTTGCCTACATCGATGCTCAGTACAATGCTTATCATGAGGCTGAAAAAAGCAAGGCATTCCGTGCAGCCATCTGTGACACCCGCATCCATGTGTGTATTTACTTCCTTGCTCCAACTGGCCACAGGTAAAAGCCCAATCAAGAAAAAAAAAAGTCAAAAGAATAAGAAAAAGGCCTGTTTACTTACTCTCTGCAGACTCAAGGAACTTGACATTGCTGCCCTTCGCGTACTGTCTTCCAAGGTCAATGTTATTCCCGTCATTGCAAAGGCTGATGGTTTGACTGCCCAGGAAAAGGCCACCTTTAAAAAGGCTGTAAGTCTATTATGAGCTTCCAACAGCGCTCAGCTTTATTCATCTCTTTAATTAGATTTCGGAAGACCTTGAGATCAATGAAATCACCACCTATCCTACCTCTTTTGAAAATGACATTGAGGGCTTGGAAGAACTAAAGGTAAGCCAGCCGACAATCCGCGGGGGAGAGTCGGACGGGGGAACAGGTGGACCGAATAGCATACTCACCACGGTTCTTCCCTATTGCGGACAGCAACACATTCCGTTTACTGTCATTGGTAGCACAGACCTTGTACAGGTGAAGGACAAGATGGTGCGTGGTAGAGAATACCGCTGGGGATCCGTCCAAGGTAAAGAAGCAAACCAGACAGACACTTGCTAACATTTCTAAACAGTCGAGAACCCTGACCATTGCGACTTTATCTATCTGCGCGAACTCTTGATGGCCCACTGTCTCCATGACCTTGTCCAGTTAACTCACCACCATCATTACCACACCCATCGTGCTGGTCTTTTGTGTGGACCAGATCGTCCAGCTTCACTTCTCATCTGTGATGAAGAGTACGACACTTTTATGGAGGATGCAAAGACCAATGTGTTCCAGGACATGACTAGTCGTGAGGAGGCCATGCGCCAACAGTTTGTCCAGCGTGTCAGAGACACTGAACAGACCTTGAAGAAGCGCGAAGAAGCTGTAAGGTTTATTGGGATATGCCTTTGCTTGTACTAATATCATCAATAGCTCCAACAAAAGCGCGAAGTTCTTATGAAGGAACTCGATGATCAAAGACGACAGATCGAGATTGCCGAGCGCGAGTTCCAGTCGATGCAGCTCCAGGCATCAGTTCGGTAAACAATCTTAGTGTCCTAAAGGATATTGGATAAAGAGATCCAGACGAATTGTATGATCCTATACATTTTGTTCTTAATCCAACAAGACTCTCTTTAAACCTTTTTTTTATTATTATTATTTCCACAATATCCACATTCCCCCTCTTTCTATCTCTCTCATCATGTATAGACTATGTTAATTTATAATTATTATCCCCCCTCTTCCTCTTCCTCCTTTCACCCTTTAATCGTCTTTTATGCATTGTCCAATGGTCTATTATTACAAGCGTTATTGTTATTGCCATTGATCGTGTTATAATTCAATAAAAAAAAACCCCTCGACTTGCCTGTTGAAGCCTCCACGTCGGTTCATGTATTGTCTGTACTTGATGGGTTTACGAATGTTTGCAGCCGAAACATCCGTACCTGCAACATGTTTATTCTTGGTGGTCTCAAACCCACCAAAGCCCATCAGTTTCATCATCTTGGTCTCCTCATCGTCATCTTCATTCACAACTGGCTCAACTTCCTTTTCTGGAACATTGTCTTTGGAAGGCGATCGGGCCTCATCTTGTCGTCGATAGCGTCTAGTATCCAAACAGATTATTAACATGTCTGCTTTAAATCCTCATCAATCATCTAACCACCTCTTTGGCTCATCACGACTGACGGATCGATAGCGACTCGATCGAGGAGGACTGGGAGGGCTTTTTGATCGACGGTAGCCGCGCGATTTCTCTCTGTCGTTGTCTAGGGAATCAATATGTTTAATTGGAAATGCCATATATTCTTGAGCAAATCACCTCTCCAATCAGGGCTACGGGCACGTCTGTCTCTACTCGAGTGTCTGTCAGGACTGTAGCGACGCTGGCTTCTACCACCGCGTGGTCTTGATCTACGGGAAGGAGAGCGAGAAGATGATCTTGGACGGTCATGATCACGATACTCTCTGTCACGATGGCTTCTTCGAGGCGATATCGAGCGTGGCATGTTTGGTTCTTTTTATAATGTATGAATAGGTCTTGGTTTGGTTCTAATAATGTAAATCAAGCAAGAAAAACAAAGCTCTTGTATTGATGGAGTTTAATGGCCGGACTTGAAGCACGTATGCTTTATATTTTATGTGTATATGTGTGTGTGATATATATATATATTATACCTGTGTTTTAGTGAATACAAGTATGGAAGGTGTCGTTGGGTGGCTTGTCGGACCAATTTGCAGTAAAGACAAACCTATTAATCGCTCCTGCTCTCCTTTTCTTGGTGTGTAAACCCCTACGCACCACCAATTATACACGATGAAGAAAGACGCAAAGACAACACTGTTTGTTGGTAATTACCAACTAAGGGTATCATGTCCCTATCTAGCGACTCATCGACTACTTAGGTGGACTGGACCAAGACGTGACAGAAGCTATTCTTCATGCCGCGTTTATTCCCTTTGGTGACATTGTGTCTGTACAACTGACCCCTGATGGTGGATCACGTAAGGGATCTTGACATTTGGTGTCGATAGATTATATGGATTGATTTCAGCACATTGTATTGACATTTGGCCAACCTAGACAATCAGCACAAAGGGTTTGGTTTTGTGGAATACGAATTAACAGAGGATGCAGCAGCAGCTGTGGATAATATGCATCTGGCAGAGCTGAATGGCAGGGTGATCAAGGTCAATATTGCCAAACCACAAAAGATGACCACAGCCTCCAACCGTGCTGGTGAGGATCCAAGAGAGATGCTTTTTTTTTTTAAAAAAAAATGGTTTGTAAAGTGAGTGGTTATATTGATGGACATTGTTATTGTATAGTGTGGAGCGATGATGCTTGGCTCCAACAAAACACACTTTCTGATGCACCCAAGGCAGAGGAGAAAGAGAGTGCCAAAAAGGAAGAGGGTGACGATGATGAGGATGATGATGAGGATGATGAAGAAGAGGCTGGGGAGAATACACATGTGGCAAGAGCACCTCGAGGAAAGTCGACTGTGTTTATGGACATCAGCATCGGTGGTTCTCCTGCAGGACGTATTTTGATCGAGGCAAGTCCATGAACCACTACTACTGGCTCCAAATAGTATTAACCATTTATATATATATATATATATTTATATTTATGCAAAATAGCTTCGAGGCGACATTGTGCCAAAGACTGCAGGTAAGGAAAATTATATGATTGTCTTGCAAAAGGAAAAGATGGTGGGATAAAATGGGCTGACACATGTAATGTTGTGTTGTGTTTCTTTGTGCGCTCTTGCGTGCGTTTAAACAAAAAGAGAACTTCCGGACGCTGTGTACAGGTGAAGCGGGCTTTGGCTACCGAGGCTCGACCTTTCACAGAATCATCCCCCAATTTATGTGTCAAGGTGGTGATTTCACAAACAACGATGGCACTGGTGGCAAATCGATCTATGGAGCAAAGTTCCCAGATGAGAACTTTATCCTGAGACACACTGGACCTGTAAGTAGTGCTGTTGCAAAAGGGGGGAAGGGAAACATTATTATTAATAACATTATTATTATTATTATTTGTAGGGAATAATGTCCATGGCTAATTCGGGCCCTAATACTAATGGATCGCAGTTCTTTATCTGCACAGCCAAGACAGAGTGGCTGGATGACAAGCACGTTGTGTTTGGACGTGTGATTGCAGGCATGGATGTTGTGCGTCGCATGGAGAAGATTGGGTCTTCATCTGGAAAGCTGTCGTCGCGTGTGACGATTACAGACTGCGGTGAAGTCCGAGAAGGAGAAGATGAATAAAGTCTTTACAAACGTGTTGTGGAGCAATTTTTATTTATTTGATTGTTTCGAATAACCATGAGAACCTTTTTAATGAAGCAATGTTACAAAAAGGCAAAAAGAGAAAGCGAAATGGGGAACATAAGGTTGAAGACAATGCTGAAAGAGATGTTCGAGGAAGTTGAGGAAATGTGAATTTTTAATAGCCACCCTGCTGAGAGTACTCGCTGTTACCACCATTACCGCCGCCGTAGCCGCCACCGTAGCCACCACCGTAGCCACCGCCGTTGCCACCGCCGCTCTGGTAGCTGTTACCCTGGTTTCTCTGGTAACCACCCTCACCGTAACCAGACTGGCCACCTTCGCGCATCGAACTACCATTACCACGGTATCTGCTTTGGTAGGGAGTAGAGTGAGCACGGTCACCACGGTCACCACGATCACCACGGTCGTTGCGGTCACCACGCTCGGCAGCACGGTCAACCTTGATCCTGCGACCGTCGAGATCCTGCTCGTTCAGGGCATCAACTGCTGCCTGGGCCTCACTATTATCACCATAAGTGACAAAGCCAAAACCACGGGAGCGACCTTGAGTTTGTTATTGTTATTCGAAAAGCAAAATTTAACATCATCCTTTCCAGACTTACCAGTTTCGCGGTCCTTGATGACGACTGCAGTCTCAACATTGCCATAGGCAGAAAAAGCAGCAAAGAGGCTCTCATCAGTTGTGGCCCAAGCGAGACCACCGACGAAAAGTTTGACAGACATATGAGAAATAAAGAAAGGTAAAGAAGACAAAAAGTGGGCGAGGAGCTAATCCCCTCCCCTTTATTTGTTTTCTTTTTTTCTTTTTTCTTTTCGTAGATGAGAAATTTTCGGGCCCTTTTTTTTTAATGGGGCACACGAAAACCCAAATGTTTATAGTATAGTATATAAGCTGCCTACGTGGCCTATTTATTGACCAAGATGTCTTGATATTTTGTTGTTTATTTTTGAAAAAAGGGTGTGCTTGTGCAAGAATAATCAAAGGGCAAATAAGCATTGTAGTACGCCCCTTTGGATCGCATGTTTACTCTGAATGGTATCTGAGCAAGAATTGTGCGTAAATAAAATAAAATCAGACAAGTTGCCTGCCTTTTTTAGCAGCACCATCTCAAAAATACATGTTCTTCAGAGTTGTCTTGTCGGACTGCCAACCCAGACGTCATCTGTTGTCAGATACATGTCATCCAGACACTAACAGCAAAGCTATAAAATAATCCATTCCATTCTATTCTATTATATTATATTTTAATTTGATTTTAATTTGTCTTGAGAAATGATGCATCGTGTTTTGCGTAGATTCAGTACAGCCAAAGGTAAAGGGATACCAGTCTTACCAAGGTACTCATTTCTATTCTATTTAGACAGTGCAAATCCTGCTGCCACTGCAAAAAAGTACACTGACAAGATTCGTCAGGAGGAGGCTGCCAAGAAGCAGCAGCAGTCTACGATCCCAAAGACTGCCCAGGAAAAGCTCAATGAGATGGAGCGTAAACCAAAATCTAAAGATCAAGAATAAAATATATGCTTTATTTGAAAGAAAGAAAAGAAAAATGTTTAAGGATGTGTAAACACGCCAGCTGTAGCAAACACCATGACCATAAAGCCCCATACAATCAGCAGTCCAGCTGCAATATCTAGCCATGTCATCTTGATTGAATCAGCAAGAGGCAAAGAAGAACAAGGGGATGGACCGTGCAGGAGCGGGGTCTTTGCAGCTCCCACTTCCAATCGTGTGCGGCGGGTAACCAAGTACGCCGTCGCAGGCAAAATGTACGCCAGAGTGGTCGCGGCAAACCCACCAATCAGAGAGTAGACCTTGCCCAGTGATTGGACCAACACGCCCAGCGTCGTGATCAGCCCAAATATCACGCCTGTGACGAGATAGTGTTGGGTCTGTGTTGGCTGCCGATCATCCGTCTCAAATCCAAGCATCTTCTGCACAGCCTCTCGTGTAGGGAAAAAGCCCATTCTAAACATGTATAATATAGTGGTCAGTAGGTTTGTCTGCAATAGAATCTGGGTCTTACGGAATGGTCAGGATCATGCTGAATCCAAGTGCAAATCTGCCAACGTTCACCACCATGTCATCCGCAGGGAAGTTCAGGAACAGGTTGGGCTGGACTGCTGTGCCAAACGACAGGTATCCCACCACAGCAAATGCGATTGAGGTCACCCAGCTCATGACTGTGGCCAGAGTGGTGGATATTGCCCACCCACGCTCAGTTTGATCTTGTTGGCTGAGATAATTGTTGAATGCAACTTGGGAGCATGCAAATGCAAAGGCCATAATTCCCAATGCTCCAAAAATATCCCCACCTGCCAAGGTCAAGGGTGCATCGTGCTGAGGAGCATATACTGGTGCACGCACTAGTAGGGTCAATATGATCAATGGCAGGCACAGGACGGACACTATGGACCATCTGGCCAGGGCACCGATCGATCTAGAGAGCAATAGAGGGAATACCTATTGTTTTATAGGAAATATTAAGGAATGTCGTGCTTAGTTGTTTGTTTCATATCCGTCAAGGGGGTTTGATCTTTGACTTACACAAGTGACGCCGATGAGTAGGATGACGAACGTGCGGTCGGCCAGCAGGGGATAATCAGGAAGATAGAGACCAAAGAGTACAGGGATAGTGTCACCGATCACTGCAATGTATTTTGTTTAAATATATATATATCTATATATATTGATATTGATATTTGTCTTGTTCAACTTACGGATATAATAGCTCACACAGGCACCGCCTGCTTGGACAACAATCATAATGTTCAAAAAGTTGTACCCAAATCGACCCATCACATGTTCTACAAGCCCAGCAAATTTATATATGCCTGTGCGCTGGCCAGACACGACCAGCATATAGAGACCAAGCTGGGACAAGAAGGCGACGATGATTGATAATATAATGCCACTGTAGAATCCGGCATTATAAATGGCGAACGGTAGGCCTATGATGCCTGCACCAACTGTAGCATTGACCAAGTTAAAGGCAACTTCTAGTCGACTACGTGAGCCAAATCCAGGTCGATCTGACTGGAGTAAATCCTGTTCGGCCTGTGTGAGTTTGGTAGGAGCGGCTCCGTAGGAAGGAGAATTCATCAAGTTTGATGCTGTAAAATGTTTTTGGAGCGAATAGAGTAAAGAAACAAAGCCGACGGGTGTGATCTCAACATTTTATATACCATCAAGACTCGGGCTGTCTTTGAATGAGAGGCTAGGAAATTCTGATTCTCAAGGTCAACAGGAGATAAAGAGTGTGTATGAGCGACGGTTGTATGTGGGGGGCTACACTGTCACTGGGCTGTGGTTGGTTGCCATTGGTGAACTACGTTATATTCAAGTGTGAGTCATGTTATGCAGCGTATCACTTTTTTTTTCCTGGGGTTTGCTGTCAATTGAGGCCATGCATTTGAACCTGGCTCAATCCCAAGTCTATATCAACTGTTAATTAGATGGCAAATGGGGTGAGGTGTAGAGTATAGCAGCCTCAGATGTCTCCCCTTTTTTAAATGTGTGTGTGTGAGGGAGTAAACGTGGCAAAGAGAAGAATCATCTCATTCACACACTTTATGTCTTGAACAAGGGGACTAGGTCTGGTTAACTTTTGCCGACGTCCTACCTCAGACTGGTGTTTTATAACTCAATAGGACCCGTCATTTTCTCCTGGTTATAGACACCTGTGCCAGAGGACTCGTGAAGAACAGAGTGAGGCGGTTACTGTACAAATTGAGTGGATCTATTACAACTATACACACATATTTGTATCTTTGTGGAAAATAATAATACAGGAAAGGCTGACGGACGGAGGGAATTTGAGGAGTAAAATAGCCTCAAACCTAGTCTAGGAAAAGATAAGAAAGATATTCCTCATTGAGCGCATTTGTAATCAGTTATTAGGGACACAAAATTAATCGTTTTTTTTTTGTTTTTTTAGTTGAAAAGTTATTGGCTTTTTCTGCAAGTGTATATCTGTGGTTGAGTTGAGTTTTTTTTAAATAAAAAAATTAGCAAATTAGCAAATTCCTGGGTAAATCACGACACTTTCACCATGTATGTTTGCCCTTTGAATTATCAGTAGACTTGATTGGAAACAACTCGGTTGATTTATCTGTTTAAATCAGCAGATAAACAGTAGTTTACAAGGATAAAACATTAGTCCAAGCTTATCTTGAATCAGACTCTATAATATTTTTATCAGAGTATTCCCATGTTTGCTATCTATTCATAATCAAGCCATACAAGTACTTGTGGTTTCTTGTAATCATCTAATATATAGCTATAGCGACCATGTATTCTTTATAGCTAGTTACTTTATAAACAACAATAAAAATAAGATAAGACAATGTATAAAATTATCAATATCAATACCAACCCGTTTTTTTTTTATGGTGGTTATTTTCCGAGGGCACTGGTCAATCAATACCAAGACACTGGCCATGTCACGTATTAGCCATGACGCTAGTGAAAGAAATCTGGTTTCTTGATATTTGAAAGGGCTGATAAGCGATACATAAACAGGCTTCTAATGTTATTGTTATTGTTGTTATTATTATTTTTTGTTTATTTTGGTCAAACAATATAATGTTTTTATTTTGTACTTGATTAACAGTAGCAATCGTTATCAACATTTCCCCCTCTTCTTCTTCTTCTTCTTCTTTTTTTGCACTAGTAATCACAAGGCATACGTTCTTCCCATCTTTATAGTGCCCTGTTTACTGCCGTCTGTTATCAAATCAATCACATCATTTTATATCATGCATTCAAAGTAAATAACTAGACAATCTCTTGATCATCAATTTAAAATCGATAAACAGTAACATTTTAAAAAAAGCTTAATTGTCTAATTTAAATTTATGCGACATGCTTTATTCGCCGATCTATAATTTGCGTACAATACACGCGCCGATTAAACATGTTATAATCGCAAAATAATTAAATAAATGAAATGTAATTAATTGTATTTGGCCTTGATAATTTTGAGCAAACATCTCAACAAAATACCTCAATCAGTACCCAGTTACTTGCAAACTTTTGTAGAATGTGTGAGTTTCTCAACAAAGCTTAAAGTCTTGTATCTGGAGATGTCTTGAGATTTTTTTAAAAAAACACAATTGGACAATAATGGAAACCTTTACACATTTTCTCTCTCTATTTCATCCTTATAATAACAATAGAAAGTTTAGATACATTTTCTTAAAAGAGGTGCTAATTAAATTCCTATTCCATTAAATATAACACTCTTGGAGACTCTTGTGAATTCAAGTTTTATCTGACATTTTTTGTTTTGTTTTTGTTTTTACATTTATTAAATGTAATTTGATTGATCTGGCTTGTACAAAATGAATGTTATTAAGTTTATTGAGGCATAAAAATGTTCCTCTTGTGTTTCTTCAACACGTTTCTCTATAATCTCAAGTTGTATCCAAATCATGGGATCCACAGCAAGGAAGCATATACCTTCTTTTTTTTTATATCAATAGCTAAACTTTGTGTTTGGTGTTCGACATTTTGGTTGCACGCATGTGTAAGTTTTCGCTATTATTATTTTTTAATCTTCACCTTGATATGTTACAGCCAGCAAGAATGGTTCTTGTAATAATATGTAGCTGTTCAACCTGTCTACTTTCCATTCTAGCTATAATTACTTGTTTGTGTATGTTTCAGCCTCAAAATTTGGCTATTTTCTCACTGCGCAAACTAAAATAAGAGATATTCCAAATGGTTGATCATTTAAAGATCAATGATTTGTGTATTCAATCATACACTTGATATTTTGAAAAAGTAAATAAATGTCAGTCCTACCTAGAAAAAAAGAAGAAGAAAAAGAACTTTTCATCATGGGAACCGTTTGACTGCAGTAAAAATTAATAATGAAAGAGTGAATTGAAGATGTATAACCAATAATAAAGTGTGTACGAGCAACTTTTTAAGGAAAACTAAATGTGTCTGTAATACAGTTCTAAACATTCAATAGATTTATTGCAAAGCATCAACCAGATGGGAAGCAGCCGAGTTTAGGTAGTGAACATTCGCTAATGTAACATGGTTCACAACCTAGAAATCAAACGGCACTTACCAATGACCAACTTGATAAATGAATGTATAATTCATAATTCAATGATAACTCATAGATATTACTCTTATTAGAATTAAGCATATTCTCTCAATAGCCAGATCACATTGAGATCCGAGCGTTTTTATTTGTGAGCATAAGCTGCTGTTTTTGGCTATTATTATTATATATAAATATATATATTTTCTACAAAAACGGATATGATATATCCAATATTCCCTGTACTATTCCAGTAAAGAATATTTTTTTTTAAAAAAAAAGGTGTATGCATATTAATGGCCTGAGGGTATTATTTTTCTTCTTCTTTCTTTAGCATCATCCTATATTTCTCAGATTAAAAAGAATCTCCACCTCGAGTCAAACAAAACGATATGGATATTATTTTATTGGGTTCCAATCTAGTCCATCTTTCTTATAAAAGTATATGATCAATGAACACACTAGTATGTCTCTAATTAGACATGCCTTAAAAGAAGTCATTTCTCACATACTAGAAAACAGTCACACACTAATGTTTGTAAAGATGTTGATAATGAGTTTTGACAAAAAGATATCAAGCCTTTATTATTATTATTATTGTTATCACTAGATATTTTCTGTCAATTGACTCTGTAGAATGTATATTTTGGCTTAATTAATTTCATTAATCAATTAGTAACCATCATTGTTGTTACAATATATATAATATAATATATATATATATATAATACCAGAAACCAGTCGGCATGATGTGCCGAGATCCCAGACAGACAGACAGGAAAGATTGTATTGGCCTATGCTCAGAATGGCGTGCGTTTGAAGCCAATTCATGTTTTCAAAAGTATGCAAAATGTGGCTATAGCACGGTGTTTGTGCCCTTTTTTGATGCATTGTACGAGGTGAACATTATGTTTTCCTTTGACTCGCTTAAACCCCGGAGATCTTCTGGAAATTTTGTCATTTACAGCACTCTTTATTTATTTATTTATATTATTCGATACTATAAATATTCCCCAAAAATAAAATTAGACAGCCTTTGAAAGGGCACAGGGTAGGATCTAGATTCCTATAAATCTATTTTTAAAATAAAAGAGTGAATTTTTGTGATATATTAATGCCACCCCAAAGGTTGATTGGCAGAGAAAGAGGTCTTGGCTTGTGCTACCGTAATAACTTTGTACCATAATGTAGTGCTATTATATAGTATGGCTGAAAATACAGACCTCTTTAGGGCCAAGTCATAGTGACACTTCCAGAAAGGGCAATTTTTGAGGAGAAAATATGTCGATAGAAATGATCGAAGGAATAAATAGATAATGATATATATATAAAATGTCCACTGGCTCACGGGGTCAGTAGTACATTATTTTGTGATTCGGTTGGAACGTGTTGCGAGGCAAATATTCCTGTTACATAATTTACATTTGTTTATTTTTGGAGATAATGGTTTATCCTTTTTTTATATATATTTATATATATTTATATATATTTTTATATTGTTATCATTATATTATATTATCGAAATAACAATTATATTGTGTCAAACAATGGCCCTTTTCATTTGAATTTGTGAGATAAATTATTAGCTTGTAACAATTAATTAGATATTACTGCTGCCGTTTGTTTGGTGTTCAAATATACAATATCATCATCATTATCATCATTATCATTAAACACTAGCTCTGTATTCTATTCAAACATTGGGAATTACTCGGATTATATTATATTGTGTGGGAAACCTGAAATAGTGAACCTTTGGTTGGACAAAACTAGTCTCCTAATATTCAATACCACAGATCTATATACAAGGGCTGGTCCTACTGTCTAGTAAGAATAGTAAAATCTAAAGGTCCAAAAGTCTGGTAAATCTTTTTTAGTATTCCCTAGGTCAAAATGCCGTAATCGAGTGATTCCTGGAGATTATGCAATGCCAAAAAAGGGCAACAGAGTATATGTTCAAGACATGCACAACATATATATATTTATATTTATTTAATAGATCGATAAGGGAGTATATTAATCAACCTTTTGCATGCTACAAAGTATACCTTTGGGCTTTTATTCATGCAAATGTTCAAAGGTACCTGGAACCATGACCGGATAAACAAAACAGAGAAGAAAAAAAACGCCTTTAATTACTTGTAACCATGGCTAATGATACTAAACCATCATTTTGATTACATTTGAATAAGATTCGCTATTTCTATACGTCCATTGTGTTCCCAAATCAGAAAACACTGGGACTGCTTACAAACCCTGTTTATTGTCCCCATTATTGTTCTCTAAAATATTCTCTATATATTGGCTTCTGGGATTAAACCGCGGTAGTAAGACAAATGAGCCAAAATAAAGGGCTTAAAATAGCGCTATATCAGAAACCAGACGCCATGAACCAAAGCGATTCTTTAGTTCCATGAGCATTGACAAATATCACAAGTACTATGTGATTCAATAAAAAATACCAATTAAAGATTGTTTTAATCACATTTGTTTGCACCGAATTAAGAAACGTTCTATTGGAATAATCCATTTCTAAATATAGTAATTTATAGTGTAATATGGCAGCAAAAAATACTATAAAGTTTTCCATTGTATCCCAGATCATTTAAAAGGAATACATGACCGTATCTTAATTTGACATTGGACCAAGAATAAGAGTGAATAGTTCAAAAGAACAAAAAGAGAAAGAGTTTAATAAAAGAATGTTTTTTCGTTTTAACATGAAAAGGCTTAGGGGTTGTAAAATGAATGAAGTCTTAAATAAGAAATAGTTTAAAGGAAAGAAGAAAATCAACCTATGGAATATGCCGGGCCGGCCGACCGGAGTCAAGGAATAAAGAAAAAGAGGTAAGGTATTTGAATGGACTATTTCGGGGAGAATGCTTCCAATAGAAAAGCTACATAGATGGATAAAGAAAGTGGAATATAAAGTACGAAGGTAGGAAAGGAATAAGCGACATACGCGATAAATAAAATTGGATTAAGAGGAGTATGAAGAGGATGATGAAGAGTCCGATGGCTTCATGCCAATATTAGTAAACCAGTAGATATGAGAGTCATTTCGGACGCATTGAGCGCAGACCATCTCGACTCTGTGGACATAATCTTCTTCTGTCAATCCCATTCTGGGAGCCAGAAATGCACGCGAGAGTTCAAATCCACGTAGAATAACTCCAGTGAATTCTGTACCCAATTTTCCAGGGCTGGAGGCTATAACAGATTTAAACAATAAGAATTGACTGTGAATATTAAATATTGTATAGAACCCTGCTTTTAATTACCTAGATAGATCTTCTTCTTTATCTTTTGTACCAATTGGAACCCTTCGTTCTGAAGAAGAAGAGGCTGAGTCAAGGCGATGTCGTAGTTCATGCCAGAACTGCGGATAATATTCCGCACTTGAAAAAGGAAGGATAAGAAACTGACTGAGGAATAAAGTCCTTTCTGTGCCACTTACCCGTGTCAATAAACGACTCAATCAACGCTGTGCCTGTTGGCTGTGTAAAATAAAGGGAGGGTGGAACGTTTAATAAGAATCATAGCATGTATTATTTTACTTGTTACTACAAAACACGCTATTAACTTACCGTAACAAGCATCTCTTCGATATGTACAACCCCACTAGGTTTGAGAATACGGTACACCTCGCGCAGGACGTTACTCCAATTTTCTTGAGTGTAACTCAAACCAAGAGCTCTCATATGGACAACATCCACGCTATTATCTTCAAATGGCATTAGGCTCGTCTGGCTGTAGATCTCAAAGTGTATATTGGAAAGTAGGGTATTGGTAGGTATGCTGTCCGTAGATGGTGCCGTGCCAATAAAATTGCATTCAGGGTACTGAGTAGCAAGATCCTAAGATATCAAGACAATCTCGGTGAATACATGGATATTTTCTCGGCCAGTCCTTAATCTACATAATTGCGCGCATGCCATATTTAAAAAATACGATGACTTACCATAATCCAGAAACCATTACCACAATCGATGTCCAGAATGCGTGCTCCCTTGACAAACTTCTGTCGTACAGCGGATGTCACGGTACTGTCGAATGAAAAATGCCCAATTCAGTGGAATGAAAATGTGGCCCCCACTCTTTCTTTTCCTTTTAAAAGTAAAAATCTAAAATAAAAGCATGAATTCTGTCACTTACTCGCCATACAATGCTTTCAGGGCAAAATGAAGCTAAAATAAGATGTATTATAAAAGAGGAGATCAGCATCGAGGAGAAATAAGGTCTGACATGATCATTGTCCTATTGTTCCTATTGTGTCAAAATTGATAATTATTATTTTTTGACAATAACTTACAGCTTGGTGGCGGTCATTGACTTCCCAATCCTTTGGAAGAAAATAGCTATTGGATTGAAAGGCTGCAAACACATTTGGTTGCTTTGGGGGTTCTTGTGTAGAGGTTTGGGTGCTAGATTGTCTGGAAGGTGTGCGCTGACTGAGTGAGATTCCTGACATTGGATCTGGCTTTGCCAAAGAGTTCTTATCATGCATGTTAGATCGAATCCGGTTTGATTGTGTAATCGAGCTAGACAGAGAAATACTCTGCTTCATACTAACAAGGGATTGTATTGTGGAAGATGAAGTGGAACGAGTATCTCCAGTGCTGTAGCTGTTTCCGTTTTGTCCAGTATGACATGAGGAGCTTTTTGGTTCCTTCCACTTGCGTTTAGATTGAACAACGCCCATGATATTGTTGATGGTCGATGTAGAGAGTAGGTTTAGATAATGATAGCAAGAAAAATATTTGGTTCTTTTGACTATCTTTGAAGATTAATAATTGGAAAAGAAAGTGAAGAGAGTATATATATATATTATAAATATATATATATATATCTTGAGATAAAAGTGTGGCTTGAATATATAAGAGAAATGAAAAAGAAAGAGAGAAAGAGAGAGAGAGAAGAAAAGAAAATAATTATCGAGCAAGTTATAATATTTGGCATGAACACACCCATGTCTCGGAAAGTTGGTGCTCAGAAATACAATTTTTTTTTATGTTATAATATACACATATATTTCTGTGTGCACGTATAATAATAATCTATAATAATAATTATTGTAATTATATTTATATATCTGTGTGTGTGTGTTTGTGTATAGTATAGACGTATGCAAATACGTTTGTGTTTATAATAAGAGATTGAGCCCGCTTATGTTCCACCAAACTATAGCTCCCCTATCAACTCACTTGTGTTGCTCTTTCACTGGCAGGCTGTCGCGTGGCAACAGGGCCTATAACCCCGCTCAAAACCAAATGCATGTACTCTATTTTCATAAATTATTTATACACTCTCCGAAGAATACTGTACATTTTTAAAATCCAGATTTACACATATTTAAACTCAAGATCGTATATTTTGATGCCTCAAACCTGATCCCTTTGGAAACAAATGCCTCGGATTATCTAGAATTGAGCAATGATTATGGATTCCAAAATAAATAAATAAAGATAATTGGTGGTGTAAAAGGCGCCCATAAATTGTCTTCATGTCAACATTCTTCAGAGTATAGTTGACGTGGTTCTAGACTCATCTAAAGATCATAATCTCGATAACAAAATTATCAATATTTTGTTGGTTTATTACAAGTATTAAAGGATAGATATGGACCAATTTAAAGCCCCAAAATATAAAGACACGTACTGATACCGTTCAATGACTATCAAGTCAGTTCAGCACAATTTAGGGATAAAAAAAAAAGATATGAATTGAAGTCCAATGAAACCAACATTCACTCGAGAGAATGAAATGATTTAAAGAAATATCAAGATTAGATATGTCTTGGGTATAAGATAGTAGACATTTACAGTTTTCAAGAACAAGTGTAGAAAAAAAAAGATAAAGTAGTTCCAAGGCACTAGAGAGGTATGACACAATTTATTTTTGATTTTTGCAACTTTGATCAAATGTCAATATCGCCAAGGAAAATAGATTCATGGAAAAACTATTGCCAAGGGCTGTAATGAAAGTTTAATGAAGATCTGCACTTCATTTTCAACTCATCAAACTATAAAGCTAAATATGCGAAGATAATGGCAGGCATATTTTAATATATTTTTCTTACCATCCACATTTTATTAAAATCAGCCAGTTTTTTATACAGAGTATTTGGTTTACCTTGAATTTTCTTTCTCTAAACATACACTATATAATTACGGCTAATAGCTTAATAATTTGTTCTTTTTCTCCTTTTATAGCTTTTATTTATTTATTACTTTTCGCCTATTACTTACGTAGATAACTTATTTTTATCTTTCAAATGTTCTGTTTGACAGAATAATATTACTCTCTTTAAAATTATTCCTTATTGTCATTTATTTCTGTCATATTTTCTCAATTTTTAATTCACTGCTTATCGTCTACTCATGGCATGATTATCATGTCAAATATACTTATATAGGGTTCAGATTACAACCCTTGGCGATATTGACATTTGATCAAAGTTGCAAAAATCAAAAATAAATTGTGTCATACCTCTCTAGTGCCTTGGAACTACTTTATCTTTTTTTTCTACACTTGTTCTTGAAAACTGTAAATGTCTACTATCTTATACCCAAGACATATCTAATCTTGATATTTCTTTAAATCATTTCATTCTCTCGAGTGAATGTTGGTTTCATTGGACTTCAATTCATATCTTTTTTTTTTATCCCTAAATTGTGCTGAACTGACTTGATAGTCATTGAACGGTATCAGTACGTGTCTTTATATTTTGGGGCTTTAAATTGGTCCATATCTATCCTTTAATACTTGTAATAAACCAACAAAATATTGATAATTTTGTTATCGAGATTATGATCTTTAGATGAGTCTAGAACCACGTCAACTATACTCTGAAGAATGTTGACATGAAGACAATTTATGGGCGCCTTTTACACCACCAATTATCTTTATTTATTTATTTTGGAATCCATAATCATTGCTCAATTCTAGATAATCCGAGGCATTTGTTTCCAAAGGGATCAGGTTTGAGGCATCAAAATATACGATCTTGAGTTTAAATATGTGTAAATCTGGATTTGAAATACGAGTAAAAAAGTATTAAAAAATGTGCAATCTTTTTTTGCAATTGTGTAAATGGTTTGCAGTGTACTCATGTCCTAAAAAGGAACATGCCTATGCATTCTACCTTTGCCTTTTCGATAACACTCGACCATATTTACAGAATTATTTTTATATATATAAAGACTTTATTTTAGAAATCAAAGTCTTTATACAATATCCTGGCAAGAAATTAAGGCCAATCATACTGGTCTCATAAATTGCAGACTGGGGGTGGATCACATACAGCGCTGCGATAACTCGGTAAATTGTTTGATTCCTCATTGTTCTGGCTGTCATTATTGTTTGTCCATTGGTTGCACCCTGTTTGGTCCATTGCTCCGATCAAAAGAGGAAAGCTTAGTGTCATCTTTCTTTCATGCGCTCTTTCACCAAAATGGACAATTAAGCGCAATCGGTGTTCTATTCGAAGAGAAGTAGCAGAAATGTCTTGTGAAAGAAGTGGGCTATTTAGTGGAACAAAGAGAGCTAAGAAGCTAAAGATATTAATACTTATCATAAAGCCAATACAGACTCTGTACTTACATAGACAGCTCAAATCATCAGATAGACTGATATGATGGTGTGTCTCTAAAATTGTTTCTTAATTGTCTTATCAATACAAATGTTTATATAAATTTACCACTATAACAATGTATACGAGTCATCATATTATTGTCCCCCAATTGGTGGCCACTCTGTACCTTTCCACTCTGGACCCTAAAGGTGACCATGATAATAAGCAATCAGGCTATATATGGTTCGTTAACTTCTTACGGATATTTTTCAGACTGTTCCACACATGAAACTATCTTATCAATCGTTACATCTTGACGAAGAAGGTAAAATTCACACATAAACTCGTATCTTGTCCTCCCAATCCATGCGTTGTTTGGGAGACATGCTTCGTAGCAAAGGACTCCAAGCCTGGTGCCACGATATCGTCGTGATCCTGATAGGAAATGGTTGTAAAGGCTGTACTGATTGACCTGGAGAGAGACCAAGGTGCTCAATAGACAATGACGAACCTGGTGGGGAGTAGGGTAGTAGGGTGGGGGAGGGTGGTTGGGTAGACTGACATCTTGATCGGACAAAGGCAATGGGTTGGACAACCTCTGATAGGCAATCGAAGCATGTTTACGAGCACTTTGGTAGGCATGCCAGCAAGACATCCTCAGGCGATCTCCAGATCCAAGGCTTATGTGCGCCGTCAGTTGATAGTGAATATTGTGGCGTGGTAGGAGAATAGTTGGCGGCAATACATGTGGGTTCTCGATCATTAAGCTAAATGGCCAGCGATAAGTGTCTGGAGTATATAAGCCTGGGATTTCACAGCGGAGAACGACTTGGTTGGTCCTCAAGATCGTTTGCCTAGATTCAGCATAGCCCATTGCCACCAGTTTTGGCTTTTGTGTAGGGTGTTTCTTAAAGTGGGAATGATCCAGAACTCCAATGTTCTCCTTGAATATCCGGTCGGGGAAGTCTGTAGAGACAATGGACTGTAGGACTCCTTTGATACCAACACTTATTTCCCGAATATGGATTGGACGATTGAGCGTGAGTTCAACCGTTCCTTGAAAATAAAAGGGTGAATGCTGGCCCCACAAATCGATTGAATGATTATCCAGTAAGATATCTAACAATATGGCCGCCATTAAAGAGTGTTTCTGTTCTTCTTGGAGGCCCATGGACCTTGTGGGTATTTAAAGCAAAGCATTGGTAGCATGTGATTTATGCGCCAGTAGACTTGAGATCTGGAATTCTACAGTAGTCTTGCTGCTCCAACCATGATTTCCTAGACTTCTTTGCAGATGATGGGGATATTTTAAAATAATAATAATAATAATCTTGTGACCTCTTCAAAAGACCAAGTTATCCATTGCTACATGTGATTTGTGGATAGAAAGCTCAGTCGAATACGGCCACTGGATGGTATCAAAGTCACTTTGACCCCGCAGACCAAATCCAATTGAAAGGCCGGCGTTATTGTTGTACGTGAAATTTTTTGATAGAATCTTGGACCCTTTTTACACAGCCAAAGATAAAATAAAACAAACTTTATAGTATTCCTAGCAGACTAACTTTTTAGACAAAGGCCTAGTCAACAAACGACCAATATACTTACTCAAAGGTGTCCGTCTTATAGAACGGTGGTTAGTGGCCATGTCGCATTCCAACGAGATCATTGACCAGTCCAGTTCTCATGACACTGAGAAGGTCATTGAGGATTCACCAGACGAACGTTATGCTCGCCTAAATACTCTGCTGGGAAAGGGTGCCTACAAAGTAGTCTACAAAGCAATTGACAGAGTGGAGGGCTATGAGGTTGCTTGGAACACAATGACGGTAAGATCATGTCAAGATGACCAAGGAAACGCTTGTCAAATTCTGTACATTATATTTATCTAATTAATGGTTACACATGTACAGTCCTCACACTCACCCGACAGTAAGGAAATGCAGCAGGAAATTTCGATATTAAAGTCCGTGCGCCACCCAAACATCATTGCGTTCCACGACGCCTGGCACCTGAAGAACGAGTTTGTCTTTGTAACGGAGCTCATGACATCTGGAACGCTACGGGAGTACATCCGTAAACTCAGTCTACCAAACATCAAGATAGTCAAGCGTTGGTCGCGTCAGATCCTCAAAGGCCTGGCCTATTTACACGACTACACGCCCTCGATCATTCATCGGGATATAAAGTGTGATAACATCTTTATCAATGGAGCCCACGGAGAAGTCAAGATTGGAGACATGGGAACAGCCGAAATGAAAATGGGCAAAAAGTATACTATAATCGGCACCCCAGAGTTCATGGCTCCAGAGATGTACGAAGAGGAAGGTTACAGCGAAAAGGTCGATATCTATGCATTTGGCATGTGTCTTCTCGAGATGGCCACAGGCGAATATCCTTATGGAGAATGCAAGAACGCTGCCCAGATATACAAAAAAGTTTCCTCTGTATGTCGATTCTATTAAATGTTTATGGTTTATATCCAGCGTATCTTATCTTTTTGTCTCACAGGGCGTCAAACCTGTCTGTCTCCAAAAGGTCCAAAACAACGAGGTGCTTGCTCTTATCGCCAATTGCCTGGGCCCAGAAGAAGACAGGTAATTAGAAACTTAAAGTGGAATAGGGCCTCATGAATGTCTTGTAGAATGACTGCCCAAGAGATCTTGGAACACTCTTTTCTAGCTGTCGAACCAGACGTAGTCCTGCTTGCTGCTGACCCTACCAACGTACATCTAACCCTCCAAGTGGTATTCAAAGGAATGGATAAACTATCTGTCAAATTTGATTTCAATGTGGTTCGTATCCGAAATCCTAAAAAAAAATATGTATATTAACTTTTTATTGATAGGAAACCGACACTGCCGAACAGGTCGTAAAGGAAATGGTAAGTCGGTCTGGATTGTGTTGATGGTATTTACAATTGATTTCTAGATTGAAGAACAAGTGCTCCCTGACCGTTACCAACATCATATCACCAAAGAAATCAATAGAATCCTAAGGGACATTGAGAAACCAAGCGAATCTGAACAAGCCGAGCAGGTTCGCCAATCTGTCTGGAGGAGAGAGAGTGACATCCGCTCCGAACTGGACAAGGTACGTCTCGAACTTGAAAAGGTCTCAAAGCGTGCCCGTGAACTGGAGACCAAGTGTGAGATGTACGAGAACCGAGCGCGTTCAATCGAAGGACAGTACAGGGAAACACTCAAACAATTGAGAGAAACCCAAGATCAGCAAAACACAACTCATAGTCGCGACTCTTCTGTATCAACTCCAGCCCCATCCAGATCTTCCAGCGTTTCATCGCGTATTGGTGGGGACTTGAAGGTTGATGTGTCTCCCATGCCTGATAGAGAAGAGAAGAAAGATGAGGAGGCTCCACAGGACGACAAAAAGACAACAGGCGAAAAAAGTCCACCTGTTTACCTGTCAGAGAAAGAGCTGGCTATTCGATTAGACAAGGAGCACCCAGAAGCCGCAATGTCATCGATATCACCTACTGCGCGCGATGCACTCATGTCACGTATCCTAGAAGAATACTCTGACGATACAGATATCAGTGATTTTGTCCAGGATTGTGCCATGGCAGCTCATCGTAGTGCAGAGAAAGCAAAGGAGTGGGCAGATAAACTCAAGAACCAAGACATAATGACAGTGGGGGATTTGCGAGATTTGCATGATGAAGATTGGACAGGAATTGGCTTGACAGTGTTTGCGTTTAGAGCCCTGAAGAACATGCTCAAAGGAAAACGTCTGGCCGGACAAGCACTCGTTACGACCATGAGCACAAACGATAACACACCTACATCTTCGGCACCTACTTCGGCCCGCCTCTCACCTACCACATAATGCACTCTATCCTTAAAGGATATCTAGTACCCAAAATACGCTATCAATCTTCTGAGGACCTCCTTTTCTCTAATCACCTCTCTTCTCTCCCCTATTCACCTACTCTCATTCTCTCTATCAATTTTCGCTCTAGACTAATTGTTTTTCTTTATTGTTCTGATTTCAATTGTACATACAAAGTTGCCTCATAAGAACTTATAATATATAGTGTGGTAAAAAAAAATGAAAAAAAGGATTATGAAATGATTAGTTTAGGATGTGGTTTATTTTTGATTGGTATTTGGTTTCTGCAGATTTTAGCCGCTCTTCTATCTTTCGCAGCTCATCGACGGTCTCTTCATCACTAAAAGACATTTGTACACGTTCAAGTACATCACGTACAATACCACCTGCTGCCTTGACCCAGTATTGTGCACTGTCACTTGTATGAAGCCTATCGAGACAGTCCACTAACCTATCGGCTGCTGCGGTCGATAGGTCTAGAAAGGTTGTTCGAGTATAGGTCTGCTCGTTCGCCATCAATACCCCCAGACTCGGGCTGGTAAACTCGGTACAAAATGGACGAAACAATAAGATCTTGATCATATTGTGGATCATATGCATATGTGCTTTGAAACCAGCCAAGGCAGGGACTACTTCGTTGGTCCATTTTGCCCATGTGGGTAGACTATGCTCCCATCGTTCGATATCCTGTACCAGTGTCAAGAGAATATCTACATCCAGCTTCTTGACACGGATATATGTGCTGTCACTGTGATAAAACAAAGAAATCACCTGGCGAAAGAAAGACATGAGCTGCGATTCGAGCAAGACACTCTCATGTTCGTTTGACAATTGTTTAACAGGTGAGAATAGCCTTTTCAAGACAAGAGCTGAAGCCTCTCCACCCAGATGAGGTTCGTGTTGTAAAAAAATGGCCGAATAGATATCAAGATAGACCAGAGAACTTGCAAGGGTCAGCCAGCTTGTTGAGGAGACCTGGAGCTCACAGCCTGAAAGGACTCGAAGACAAAGATGGATCAAGGACCCACCAGCATTGGGAGATGGAGTCTTCTCGGCCACATCGGTCTCGATCCACGCCAAAAGAGTTGCAGAGACCAACAGTAGATAGGTATAGTCGTTGTCGTATTTTTGGAGAAAGATATTCAAGAGTAGGTCTGTGGCTATCCTTACACAGCTGGTGTATAAAGGTGCATTTCTAGGTAGAGTCTTTGCACCAAATGCACACAGAGCAGCGTAGGATGTGCATATAACAATATATAGAATCGGATTATCATACACAGAGCCAACAGTTGGGATGCGTTTTGAGTAATGGCTTATGACTGGTTGGATCTGCCGTAGGAGAACTACCACCTGTGGACAGGCTATTGTGTCAAAAATTGTATTGTTGCCGAGTGCTTCTAATGATCCGAGTAGCTCTTTCATGTTTGCTTTGATGATCTTCTCTGCTGCATCTGGATTAACCGCTTTTGGTTTTGAGTTTTTCTTGACAGGCACGGCCTT
Organism: Phycomyces nitens; assembly: GCA_022702545.1. Taxonomy (NCBI): domain Eukaryota; kingdom Fungi; phylum Mucoromycota; class Mucoromycetes; order Mucorales; family Phycomycetaceae; genus Phycomyces; species Phycomyces nitens. Next base: position 4,506,819 of record JAHRBC010000001.1, read on the forward strand.
TTCATTATAGACCATCAAGGCTCTTATTGGGAATATTGGAATTGTCACCAAATAACTATCTTCGTCAAGTTCTTCGCCCAATTCCTCTTCGTAAACCTCTGTATCATCCAGGTCCCAGTTTTCTGGTAAGCATTCAAACCCAAAATCTCTCGAGAGTTGCCGAGAAGCCTCCTGGATAAACTCATAGAGGCCCGATATTGTATTGGCAGACGTTTGAAGTGTAAGCCCGGCGAGAGTGAGTAAGATGGACCATGTAGCCGGCTCTTCAACATCAGCCACCGAGTTTGAATCCGATAGATTGTTGTGGTCAGGGTGATTCTGTCGTTGCCGTTTGGAGGGATGAATGAGATGAGATGAGCCATTCGATACATTTTCTGAACTTTCGTCAATGTCTGGACCTTGATTGGCGTTCCAATCTGTTTGATTTTCGGTGGGGTATTCTTCTTCCATCGTCTTCATGTATCGTACAAGATACTCTCCTTCCAGTTGGCGAAGGGTGTCATAGAGAGAAAGCACTTTCTCGGATAGATTTGTCAGGGTAGGTGGTGCATCAGGATAATCGCACTAAGTCGGTTGAGGAAGATCATATTAATGGATGGCACTGATGATATAAAGTCTCATATTTTTCTTTTTCTTTTTAAAAAATAAAATAAAATAAAAATAAATAAAAAATAAATAAAAAATAAATAAATAAATGACTAAATGATGGAGCAAGCGATCCTTACGGATTGGTTCGAGCGGACACATCGTACACAGGCTGGTCTAGTCTTTGAGCATCTAAGTACCAAGATGACCAAAGAAAGATAGACCAGAATAATAACAATGATGATAATGATAAGAATAAGAGTATGAATGAGAAGTGATCATGACCATCATCTTTATTTTATTATTCCAAGCTCACTTTGCTTTCTTTTTACGGCATCGAAGACAACTTAGATCCTTGTTAGGTACCGGAGATGCATCCTTGTCAGGTATTAATGCCTCTATCCTTGACATTGATCAATATTGATGTCCTTATTATATATATATATGTGTGTGTGTATGTGTATGTGTGTGTATATGTATATATATGAATAAATATTTATTTAATATAGTGTATTTCTCCGCACGGGAAATAGATGTATATACGACTCTTTCAGTGTGCGAAATAAAGAAAGGCTTCCCTGGGTCAATGTTTTGTTGAAAATAATAATAATAATAAAAAAGGACTTATACTTCTTCTAATTCTCTTTTTGCCTATCAAAAATAGTCTTTTGTGACGTTGTCATTGGTTTATCTAGACTTCCAATTTGGGATTGTCCTTCACATTTGGGCAAGGAATCCATAACAAGATTGATTGGGGATCAACGTTTAATACACACTAGATAGCACGTATATCAAGTGATAAGATCGTTTAATTTACAGAAAAAAACATAATCTAATACTTGTATTTCTCAATTGAACGAATGGTTTGCACAATAGTCGCCAGCTATACGGCTAATGGATCGGTAAGCGTACAAATGACCGTAGATTTCATAGAGTTGGACATATGCAATAGTGATCTTAGGCTGCAGATACTTAATTACACGCAGGTACATACATAGAAGCTGATCTAATAGTCATTTGTTTTCTGCAATGCCTACAGCAACAGGTACGTCTTTAATAAAGAAAGTTGACCAGAAATACACTCAAAATCTACACTCTTGTTTGGATCAGTAATATCTATAGCCATCGTATTAAAGTGAGATTCAATATAAGGAATGGTTAGGCCTATTTAAACTGGCCATAAGGAGCAAGGCTATAATCAATAATATTATATTAATTCCTGCGTAATATACTCCATGGCCCGTACTTCAACCGGGTCCTTAACCTCTTTTACTCTTTACTTTCTTTAATATTGGCTAAAATCAATTCTAAAGCGAGATTTTCCTTATAATAGCATATAAATCTGACCCACCTAATATTCAACCAAGTATATCTTGCAATATTCTTCCAATTGTAAAAACAGCCTAATTTTTAAGAGAAAAAGATCAAGCCAAACTCTGTCTGCTTTATATATTTCCATACTTCATTTCTTCTTAATTGCACAACCGTCAATCTATACATATACGAGATCTCTTTTGTTGATAACTTTCTTGGTTTTCACATCCTGTTTTCATAGAATGACACTCAAAGGCGGCCCTTCTATCATGAGCGAGTCAAATTCTTTTTCCAGCCTAGCATCCCAGGATACTCTGACAGAAGGGTCACCAGCCCAGCCATGCCCTTCCAACAATTTTCCTCAACAAGGTCCTTCTTTGAGTGCATGGGAAAGACAGCTGTCTGATATTCTGGAACCAGTCGACTCCACTTCCACAAACATACACATAAACCATGAAACACCAGAGCCTAATTCACCCATCGAACCACCATCTACCTCTTACTTTGCAAGCCTCAAGGAAGGCTTAACCCAAAAGTTCTCGGCAAAGGCACCGGTGCAATGGAATGATTCTGAGAAAATACCAGCTAGAGACGACAGCATCGGCACAATGACAAACTTGCGTAGGAATTATAATAATTCACTAGAAAAAAAACAAAAATTACATAGGAATACTCATCAGCATCGGCAACATCAAAACCAGGGTATTCCTGAACATTTGCCCAAAGGAGAACAAGACGATTGTATTGTTCTTGATCTAGCAGACGATGCAACAGCATATGGTCCGGAACATCGTACTGAGACTACAATATACGAAAAAAAGAAGCAGGTTATCATAGTGCTCGGTCAGTCACTTCTAAAGACAGGGTGTCCCAGTCATCGCGTGGTAAGAGTCAGTCGAGCCCTCTGGATTCCAAGATGGTTATACTTTTCCAATAAAAGACTGACATCCTTTTTGTCTACTTTACCAACCTACAGGAAGATGTGCTCTTAAACACGGCCAGATTAATGGAAATCGATGCAACATTTTCATTTTTGCCAGATTCCATAATACTCACCTTCAAACATTCCACAAATGGGACAACCGAATCAATTATGGCCAAATCCCCCACAGGTTTTGATACCAACAAGATTTGTCAAATTAACGCCATCATGAATGATTTTCAGAATAATCGATGCGAGATTGAAGAGTGTCTTTCTGCCCTACAAAAAGTTGCAGCGGCTCCATCAACATGGGGTGTGATTGGGACTCTCTTTTGCTTTGGTGTAAGCAGCTTTACTGCATCTGCAGTGATGTTTAATGGATCATGGATCGATGCGTCTTTAAGTTGTGGTCTGGGGTGTTTGGTGGCCTCTCTGTCAGTTATTGCTGGTTACTTTCCTGCATATAGTCGTGTGTTTGATATATCAGCCTCCATATTGGTTGCTATCATTACACGAGCTATGCACAGCTACGTCTGCTTTACAAGTGTTGCTGTGTCTTCTATTTTAATTCTGCTCCCCGGTTATGCTATGACGATGTCTATTGTAAGTTCATCTCTGATCATGCTCGACACCCCAAAGAACCTCCCCATAAAGATAAATCGTTGTTTATTTGATTTTGTTTTGAACAACTGAAGCTCGAGATATCTGCACGCCATATTACAACAGGCACTACTAGACTTGTGTATGCAGTCGTCTACGCTTTCATGCTTGCCTATGGTCTGCAAATCGGCAGTAGTGTCTACACTGCCATTGATCCAAATGCGTCGGACAAAGGGACATGTATTAATCCGATATCCCAATGGTTCTACATTCCACTGTTTCCTATTATGAGTGTCTCTATCGCAATGTCCTTTGGATCGTCATATCGCCAGTGGCCGACCCAGACATTCTGTGCAGCCATTGGATTCTGTATCTCTTATTTTATCGGGCAAGTTGTACCCGATGGCCAGATTGTTGGGAGTCTGGCTGCATTCTGTGTTGGCTTATATTCCAATCTTGCACTAAAAATCACTGGGGATGCACCACTCGTACCTCTCTGTGTTGGAGTCACACTACTTGTACCAGGAAGTATAGGTAAGTCGAATGTTGTTAGTTTGCAGCCATTAACAATCGAATATCTAGGTGTGAAAGGAGCCTATGCGCTTTTGCATCAAAATGACATTACCAAAAGTCTGTTTCCATTACATATGATGACAATTGCATTAGGACTATCGGTCGGTCTATTTGCTGCTGCCATGATTGTCTATCCAACTGGAAAGAATAGATCAATGTATATTTCTTTGTAATTAAAAAATAAATAAAGCAGCAGCATAAATCGTACTTTCTTGAAATAATCGCTCGTATTTATTGATATTGTAATATATTTATTTATATATATATATATTTATATGATAGAAAAGACATTTATGTTCTGAGCCCTCCGTCCAATCGAATGACCGAGCCATTGAGCATTGGGGTGCCAATGATATTGATCACAAGCTTACTGAATTCATCACTTTCACCATTTCGACGAGGAAATAGGCAGTGAGGGGCGACAATGTCGGTCTTCTTTAGGATCGGCGTATCTTGAGACAGACATTAGAACCAGTTTGCTGTTTGGTCAATATATATACTACTCACTGAAAGGTCCAGGTGCGATGCTCATGACACGGATACCATATTCAGCCAGTTCTCTGGCCAACGGAAGTGTCAACCCGGCAATGGCAGCTTACGACATAATATGAGGCTTTGGATCTTGCAAGATATTCAAAAACAAACAAACCTTTAGAAGTTCCATAGGCCACCAAGATTCCATCTAATCCGCAAATAGAAGACACAGTAATGATAACTCCACGCTCCTCTACATGATTTTTTTTAAAAAGAGGTCAATTGGACCAAGCCTTGTCAATTAGACGAATACTCACTGTCGCTGCCCATTTCATTGTTGCTCATCATGCGTTGTGCGACTTGTTGAGCAACATTATAAGTTCCTAAAACGTTGACTGTAACAATGTTCTTGAATTGCGAGTAGCCAGTCAGCTTCTCGTCTGGGCCATAGCCTTTTAGATCCTTTTGGGGAGAGAGGATACCACCACACAATATTGCTCCAACAAACGGACTATCAGGAAAATTTGTAATTCCACCATCCAGGGCTTCGTTTACAAGGGTCTAAAAAAGAGAGATTTTAGATATCTAGGCTACAGCCAAGTCCAAGCGTACCTCTGATGTCGTGTCGGTGATGCCATGTGAGTACACTTGATTTCCAAGCTCTTTAATCAAAAACTCTGCCCGCTCATGGTTGATATCAATGATCTATAGGTAATGATCGATAAGTATACTATTGATCTCGGACCCTGTTGATGACCCAAATACTTGCAATAACATTGGCACCTTGAGCAACAATGTCACGGACCACTTGTTCTCCAAGTCCACTTGCCCTATCACATAAAGCATTTAGTTTAATGCAACGCTAGTCCTGGGCTAGTTTATCCATACCCTCCAGTAACAACAAAAGTATTTCCCTTGATCTGCATGGCTTGTAAATTTGAAATAAAACGATTTTTCTCTCTCTAAACGCTTGAATGCCCAGCCTTTTAACTTGTTGGCTCCTTTTGTTCCCCTAAAAGGTTAAATAAGCAATTCCACAACAGTCGAACTTGATTGATGTAGTACAGATATTCATTGTTTAAGCCTTGAACACATGCATGCAAAAATAAACTATTTAGGCTTAAAATAAGAAGAAACAAGCTTTGAAAGCGATCGACTCATCTCGACTGATCACACTCGAGGAGCCTCGGTAACATGTGTATTAAGAAAGGCGTAAATTCCATGCATCGATAGGTGAAAATATTATCAGAATCCTTGTACTTTGTTATTGATTAGTTCTTAATATTTATTCCAATAGCCGTTTTGAAGAAAGTGTATTTTAAAAAAGGTATACCAACTTATCTAATAATCCCACGGATCTTTTTGTGTATGTATTCCAAATCAATGAATATATGGCTACTTTTAGTTATCCAGATCGAATAAGATGCCTAATTATACATATCCTACCATTCAATACAAAGAAAAATGTCATGGTTGTTCTTTTTAAAAAACAACTATATGTATATATATATATTTTTTAAAGACAAGAGACATTATAAGAGAATAAAACAAAATAATGTGTTGTGCAATGTGAGAGTAAGTGTGGAAAGGTCGAGAAAATCTTGGTTGTCTGTAAAGTGCTATGTAAATTGAAAATAAAATAAAGAAAAAAGTACAAGATAGGCTACCAAGGTAAAGTAACAAATAGGACATATGTTTGGCTTCGATAATCAGGAACCATTGTTTCAGGCTGTGTGATGTTTGCAGTAATGTTGATCTTGATGGTGTTTACACCCTTTGACAAGGTACTGGTCCAGCACGGGGGGTCGTTACCTTCTATAAATCCTCCCTCAGACAGATTGAGTTTGGTGTTATTCTGAATTACAGTGATGGTCACTCGGGTAGGTTCTGTAAGCAGATCCTGAAGGAGTCTTGGGATAATCTTGATGTTCTGTACTCTTGAAGGAAGTGTGATGCTGTGTCCAACATAATCCCCCCTGACAGACATACTGAAATCTTTATCGGTAGACATGATCATCGTTTGGCTCAAGAGACGAACTAGATTTCAAAGACGATCAATAGAATTCTTTGATAATCGAATCTCTAATCCCAATATACCTTTATTCATATCTGAATTGAACACCTGGAAGAACCTTGGATTAGCAGAACGGATCTGGGGCGATTGAGAGTCTCCATGTTGGATACGGAAATTGGCTTCAACAGGTGCAGCCATGCGCATAAATGCTTCTTGGTTTACAGCATCAATTGGCATACGACCCATATTTTGCATTCCAAATGCTGTCATGGTGTTTGGATTAGGATAAACAATCTGCTGAGAGAGAGGTTGCTGCTGCTGCTGCTGATGTTGTTGTTGTTGCTGAAGTTGCTGTTGCTGAAGTTGCTGATGTTGCTGAAGTTGCTGATGATGGTGAAGTTGGTGTTGGTGTTGGTGTTGGTGATGGAGTTGATGTTGCTGAAGTTGGTGCTGTTGATGATGATGATGCGATTGTTGTACATGAACTGGGGTTGGCGCATGTGGCATATCCATAGATGACAGACCAGGTCCTATACCAATGTTTGCTAGAGGACGCTGGGAAAGATGAGGTCCAACAGGCATTAAATCCGCTGGTTCAGTACTGCCTTCTACGCTGGCCCTGATCTTGAGAGAAGAACGCTTGTTACGTCTTCTCTCGTCTACAGATCCACTGGTCTCAAACGGACGATCGTTCAAAGGCATGGTCATCACATCTTGCTCTTGGCTCACAGGCACTCCTTCTCTTGCCAGTATCCTTTCCTTCAACCGGTTTAACAGACGCTAAAGTAGTTAGCAAAATTAACATTTTTGATTCAGCATCCACGTATATTTAATATTAATGTATCTCAAGAATTACCAGTAGCAGTTTTGCATCTCTGTATACACGAGATCCAGGCTCATTGTAGTCCAGTGCATTCTGGAATACAAGCTCCATATCCTCCATCCATTCAGCAAGATTAGAATAAGCTCTTCTGTGCATCTTTTCCTGTTGTACTCATTAGATTCTGTGTTATATATATATATTGTATTAGATGGACACCCGGACTGTACTTACATCAATCATTGCCAACGATCTAGGATCCTTGATAACCCTATAGTAATCAGGATATTCTTTCCGTTCTGGCAATGTCTCAAAGATCTCTGAATACAGTCGGCCACTATTAAAAAGTACAATGAGTGATGCTTGTCACATTAGATTTACATACTTGTTGTCAGTGTGGGTTCGAATAGAGTTGAAGAGGTCCTTCATATAAGCAATAGGGTCAAATTCGTCCAAATCAATCTCTTCTATCGGTCGAAGGGCCAACATATTATCAGTTTCACTCTTTGGAGGGCGACCACGTCTCTTTTTAGGAGGATTGTCCATATGGCCGTCGTAGCTTTGGTGAGATACTCCAGGATCAGAATATATATGGTGTTCTGAAATTGCTGTCTTTGGTACTGGTGTAGGTTGTTTCAGTACCAGTGTTGGAGACATTCTCGCCTCTACTGGTTTATATTCTGATACTTTTGAAGCTGTGGTCTACAATATACCGTCAATCTACTGACCTGCCAACTATCCAAATCCTATATTACTTACAGGGAAGGGGGGCTTCAATAGACCAACCCATCTTGGGTCATTTGGATCAGATACAACATCAAGTGGGACCTGTCCATGTATATTCTTGGCCTTTATGTTTGCACCATAGTTCTCCACAAGCAGCTTCACGACCTTGTCCTTGTCTATAAGCCCATTCAGCACACTCTCTCCAATCCTTTAGACAAAACAAACCTCCAAAAGCTGCCCATCCCAGAGGTGTAGCCGAGTACCATGTGTCATTCAATTCAATGTTTGCACCACGCTGGATAAGTGCCTGACAGAGCTTAAAGTCTCCGTAATAAGCAGCTGCATGGAGTGGGCCCCATGTAAATTTGTCATTAAACATCTCAACCTCCACAAGCTCATTTGGATCAATTGAGGGTTCGGATTCTAGGATTGCTAATGCGGTCTTTGTGTCGCGCTTGGCAATCGCAGTCATGAGCTCCTGTAAAGAAGAGTCTGAAGGATATAACCAATCCCCCTGTCAGTCTATATAGGGTCTTTCTAGACTATCCACTTGCCTTTCTTATTTGTCTGTTTATCAACTGCCTTTAATTTGATCGTCTTGATTTTGCTTTCTGGTGGGGTGCTGCGACTCTCGAAGGCTTCTCTGGGAAGCTTAAGGATCGTCTTTCCCTTGGCATTGGTGGCACTAGCTACAGGCTGTTTCTCACGCCGTCTAGTTTCCTCTTTTCTGATATCTGGTTGCCATGGTTTAACAAATTTCTATATCAAAAGAGCAACCGTTACAAACCTTTTTCCATTTAAAGTGTTCCTTACCTGAATCTGAACAGCATCTTGGTATACTTGAGATTCCTTCATATTGTACTTTTTTGCATTTGCCACCATAAGGTCAATATCAGCCTTTATCTGACCAAGTGATGTGTATTCCTTTTGATCTATCTTGGCCTAATGACCCCAATCGTATGGTGAGTTGCAGATAACAATATATCAGGTTTACCTTTATAGTACTAAGAGCAATAGGCTGCTTGATAATTTCATAATAATCAGCATACAACTTCTTTGACGGCAGTTGCAAAAAGTGAGTACACAATAAATACTCATCGCTAGACAAGGTGCTGATTAGATAACGTATCTAATACCAATGCCACATACTCTTCCACATCCTTCAATTCCTTGAGCTCTTTAAGAAGCTGTCTTGCCATGGACAGAACAATGCTATCGTCTTCGTCTTCATCATATTCCTCTTCCTCTTGACTCTCCTTGACATCATAAAACTGGATTAATATGAGTGATGGACAAAATGGATTGAATAGTAATATTTCAATTATATATATATATGTGTGTGTATAAATATAAATATAAATATATATATTATACTTTGCGGCATATCAATCTCAACTATCCATCCTACATTAACCCAAAATACCTTTTCGTCCTTTCTCAGCCTTTTACGTTCCCTATAGTCCTTGTCTACAGTACCATGTCGCTTTGGTCTTCCTTCCATCGCTATCAATCGGGGGGTTTCAAAAAAAAAAAGAGGGCAAATAGACTGTCGATTAGCAAGCAAGAATATTAGCTATTTAATGCAGTGGGATGATTGAGAATTCTAAAAGAAATTAGAAAAGCATAATGATCTATGCAAACTAGAGGATGTTTCTATTCTTGCTGGAAACCAAAGATCATAATGAACAACGCGGGTTGTGTGATTATGGTAATTGACCAAAGATTTCGCAATTCTCTACTCTAGGGTGAATCCTTGGCTTGAATCCATTTAAAAAAGCATAATGCACCTGCCTACAAGCTAAATGGCAATACAAGTACAGGCTTTATTACCTATTTGCTGGTTCTTTGGGTATTCTTAAAGGGTTAGTCAAACACGTATTGATAGTCAAGTCCAATAAATTACTGAGTTTGAAACCATTAGAGGCCAAAAGAGGACTGCCAATGACAATTGAGTTTATTCATAGTAGATCACTGGAGAAATCCAACTATCGTAATCTTCAGCTTTTTCGGGAGCACCAAACACTCGCAGAGCCATGATACGAAGTCTATAATAGCCAGGAGCTACATTGATGTATATTGGATTCCTGGGATTCACAGCTGGATTAAAAGTCTCACCGGGAAGTTTGCGCCGAATGATGCCATTCCAATAAATGACATAACTATCTTCAGGATTGACTGGGTTGTTTCTTGCTATAAACACATCAGCTCCATTAGGAAGGAACCCATAGACCCTGCTGGGATTCCTTGCATTGACAACCATGACGGTTATTAGAGGAGAGCCTCCAATCATTTTGGCGACAAGGGCAACAGGCTCATTGGCTGTGGCTGTTACGTCTGAAATATATGGCGAGGTATTATTGATGTTGAGTACAGGAAGGGTTCTTATATCGGTCGTCAGACCAGCATAGGGAATGTGCTGGTTAAAATTTTTGTTGCTACTCTGGACCACAATGAAGCCAGAATATATAGTCGGCGGGAGACCTGGAGGCGTGGGCGGCAATGAGATGTTGATGATTATGTTCGCCTGCTGTTTAGAAGGGATCTCAAAGAATTTCACGGGAAATTCAACAATGGCCTCTACTTCGTGGTTTGTTAACATGATGGGTTCTGATAGGGGAAAAGGATTGATTGTGGAATAGTCATTGGCATAACCTTGGGCAGAACCAGCTGGCATATGAGAGAGACTATATATTACTGGCTTTGTATCATAGTTTTTAAATGTGACGGTATATGGAGTAAAGACTCCATTTCTGTTATTGTTGTTTAATCGGATCTGCTCAGGGAATATAAGAGTAGTGGCTCCTAGGACTTGTTCAATGTTGATTAGACCGCCACCCTGTCGTGCGACTGTCTCGGGAGTATTGGTTCCAAACATATTGTAAGGGCTGCCATTGTTAACGACAAGTGTCCTAATGATGTATGTATTGATCTCTCCAATGCCTTTATGGGCCTCATGGAGCAGGGCAACGATTCCAGCAGCATAAGGGGAGGCCATACTTGTTCCACTACAAAGCATATTGTTTTTTTTTATATAAATATTTATGATATCCCACTGTCATCATTTACCTCATGGTAGCATATCCGCCCATTGTCAATGGATACCTATTCAAATGTCAGAATAAAAATTATGTCTCAAGAGCCTTACGTTGAGAATATGTCTCCACCAGGAGCACTTATGTCTGGCTTAACACTCAGGTCAGGACCCAATCCCCAAGAGCTAAAGGCACTTATCGTCTCTAGTTTTGGTCAATAGAAATGCACAAGAGGTATGTCTCCAAGACTTACTTGCTCTCTTGATTGGCAGAATGATATTCCCTTTTGGAAAACTTGCTTTGTATCCAGGATTATCATTGGTAAAACTCCAGAGATATTCTGCATCATCAAAGGCAATCCCACCAAAAGAAATGGTGATATTCTCATTGTCGATTCTAGGAATTATAGGGTCCATTGTGATTGCGTATACCAAGACGGCCTTGGCACCTGCTTCCTGGGCATTGAATATCTAACCCTATAGCATTATAAGGCTGTATAAACTACCCGACCAATTTACCTTTGTATCCAAAGCACAACCGCCTGAAGCAATTATGGCAACCTTGTCACTCAGATCTGGTAGATATAAGCAGGCATCTAGTGCAGCCAGGAATTCGTTGGAAGCAAAGGCGATTTCAGAGCTTGAAAAGTTGAATGAATCGACCGCAGGGGTTACATAGGCTAATGGATATCTTTAGTCAATAGAAATACCTAGTTGATTGACTTACGAATACGGGTGCCATGGACAGAGAAAACATGAGAGAGTAAATGTGTGTTGTGTATACTTGCGATGGATATGACATGTTTACCCAATGATGGGACATTTATTTTAAAGAAGCCCTGTTCTCCTTCATTGCCAGCAGCAGCCATCACAATTGCACCTTCAAGGACAATTTTATCAGCCAATACTGCAACTGGGGAATCTGGCCATCCCACATCACCAATCGAAAGATTGATGATATCCATTCTATCGGCAAATGCTCTCTCGAGTGCCTTCATGATAATATCATCCGTAGTACTGCCTCTACACCCAAATATCTTGTAGGCTCCCAGCGTAACTATGGCAGGTTAACATATCAGTATTCACCAAAGAAAAAGCAAATACTCACTATACCTTTGGGAGCAATTCCAGTAAAGTTTTTATCAATGTCATTGGCTCCAATTATGCCTAAAGAACAATTGAGATTTGCGTTCTCCTGTGGTTGCATTATTACCAGCTACATGTGTTCCATGTCCATTACACACATCGCGTGGATAATTGTTTGGAATCGGATCATTCTCTCCATCATAATCATTGCCAACAAAATCATATCCATAGGCAACCTTGCACCCAATGCCATAGCATCCTCCCAAAGCAGGGTGGAGAAAATCGATTCCTAATCACAGGAATTGCCACAACGATTGGAATCTTGAGGATTAATCAAGCCTTTTAAGCACAGGAATACCAATTGATATATGCTTACCACTATCAATAACACCAACTTTGACGCCTTTTCCTTCAAGTCTTTTAGAGAGAGAGAAAAAAGAAGAAGAACAATGATTTTGTAAATAAATGGTTTGTACTCAGAATATAAAAGCTACCCAAATATCTCTCTGACCCGAGTTACTCCAGTGGTCTTGTAAGTGTCAAACATATCTGATGATGGGTCTCCAAAGGTAGGTGGGTAGATGTCTGGAATAGGAACCCGGGACTTTTGGGATATTGTTAGACTTTGTAAGATGGCTCCTTTTTTTGAATTTGGAATCTACTAACCACTGGCCATATTTGCTTGATATTATCTGCATTGGATAAATAGCCTATGGCATCTTTGTCAGAGTCAAATTTAATGGATACAGCATTCATTAGCATGTACTCTTGGCGTACTACATGGCTAATGTTGTGAAATTTAAGGTCTTCATAAAAGTCAAGACGACGATCTAGAAAGCGTCCCGTGCGACCATGGTTATCGGGTTCCTTGAACTCAATGACATAGGAATTTTTTACGATTCGGTTCCCTGCAAAGGCAACCGACAGGTTTATAAGTGTACAGATTAAAATGGGTATAAACACACGCATACAAAAAGGAAAGAAGAAGAAGAAAAAGAAGAAGAAGAAGAAAGAGCACCAAGGTTCCAAAAGAACAAATATAAAAGAAAGAAAGAGTAGAAACCAGATGATTTTGATGATATATTTAGGCTGTTGAAATCCTATAGTAAAAAAAAAAGGTTGTTTAAATAGAATCAGGTTTGGTATGCCAGAAACACATTGCTGGTATGATGGTATGCGTCTAGTATGTTATTGGAACAATAAGGTCTTTTGTAATTGTGCCTAAAATGTATCTGGGTAGAAATGTGAATAGGTCCATGATGATAAATATTCTAGACTCTACAAGACATACGATTTATCTAGGTGTGATTAAATTGTTTAATATCTATATTATTTATTCAATACAGATATAACACTTGAACAATTACTCTATAGAGTAAAGTGATAGAAAAGAGGTTGATTAAATCGATTGTATCCTATGAATAGATTTCGCTTGTGGGTCTTTTTTTTTTTAAAAAAAAAAAAAAAGAATATTAAATGTGCCTGAACAAATTGAAGATTAATCAAAGAATCAATTCTGCTCTTTAACCCTGCGATTCGAGTATTGAATATTTAATCTTTTGCAGTAAACTTTGCATAGTAATCTTTTGTCTTGTTCTCATACAACTCCTGTGTACATTCAGGTAATTCATCCTGGTAGCTACCTATCAACACAATTGTCAGATAAACACAGCTAATCAATCATAAAACAAACTTGCCTGGAGAACCTGAATAGACCGAGAACGAAGGAACGACTGTGTTGGGTGGTATTACTGTATTGTCAGTAATGCAGCAACAATCCTTGATCATGGCAAATCGACCCTAGAATGGATTGTATTAAGCACCAGAATTGAACCTTTTCTCCAGACTCACAATGATGCAGTTCTTTCCTATAGTCACATATGATCCTATTGTAGCAGCCTCAATGATACTTCCTTCACCAATCGTAACATGGTCTCCAATCTTCATAGGATAGTAGCTAAATACACTACAAAAAAATTAAGTATATACTCCAATTCGTATCAGATCAATACCCTTTGTATGTTTTGTAGGGAGGACGGATAATAGACCCTTGGGCAAGCAAACAGTAGCGACCAATGGCAATCACAACTGCATGACCACCTCCTGTCCTTCGTAAATCACCACGAATCACACAATCAGTCTGGATGATTGTCTATAGGATGAATTTATTTTAGTAAAAGATTGAATCCTGGCTTCCATGCTTGCCTTGCCACCTAGAATGATATTCTGACTTCCACAAATGACGGATTTTCGGCTAACTTTATTGCCAGTGTCCTAATCTTTCGTTTGTTTGCGTCTCTGATTATTATCTTTCTTTATAGAGACCAATATAGACTTACAGTCTCGATATATTCTGCTCGATTGTAATTGGTAATTGGGGTCTCCATGTTGAATGATGGCCAAGATGATTATTATTATTATTTAAATAAATGCCTAAACTGAGTAAGGGGATGAAAGAATAAACAAAATTGTAGTGACACAGGATCCTCTTCCTGCGACTTTTTCTTTTTCTTTTTCTTTTTCTTTTTTTAATTAACAAAGCTAGATATAATCACATAATGTAAAGCATTTATTCAAACATATGTCTAGTTTACAAAGATGGTATGGTAGACTATATCCAATATATCCAATATATATATATATTAAGATACTCGATTCGCCTTGATCTATTCCTCCATACGTTTCTTTAAGCTATGAGGATCATATCCATGAACACCAAGATCATTTCTGGTTTCTAAAGGGTCTTCAAGTGTCTGTCTCAAGTAGAATTCCTACATAATAATAATAATGTTAAGCGCCAAGTCCTCAATGGCTCTCCATAAAGACTTACCAGAAAACCATCTTTGTTCAACCATCCCTTTGCATTGCTTTCAAACATTTGGCCCATCTGGCGCAAGAAAGCCGGTGGTGGATGAGATCCATTGGTTGTGAAGATGAAGCTGTCTAATTCTTTGGGGTTAAGGGCACCGTCCCTATCTTTATCAAAATGGTCAAAGATCTCGAGAAGAACTTCTGTCAATGGAGATGAAAGCGAATCCTTATCCAATAATGGGGGTTCATCTTCGTCTCCTTTATAGCCAGACAAGATGTTTTCGATTTCTTCTTCCAAATCTAATAGTGTGAACAAGGCAATGGGGTTAAAACAAAAGGGCTTGCTTTGGTCTAGTCAAATAACTTGCCATCAATAGGCTCGAAATCCGGATCTGCTGCACGTCCCATCTGCAACAAAATCATTGCTTCTTCCAACTGGTTAAGCACAAAGAGAATAAAGCCAAGGATGTAATAGCAGCCCGAATGACCAGGGAATATGTCTATTAAAGGTGAGTAATATATTCAAAAGGTACACACCTATAGCTTACCGAGAATACGAATCATTTTTGAAGCTACCTGGCTCAACACCTGGATGTTTCCATCGTTTTGGAATGTTTTGAGATAGGCCTGTGCTTCTGTGTATTCTTTATCTGCCTGATCCATCAGTTCGTCGTTTTTGGACTCATCGATTGATGCATTCTTTGTAATGTAATAAGTATGCCAGTTTTCAGGTTCTTTTCCAAATCTCTGTCTCAAGTCATCCCCAAGGTCAAGTCCAGTAGAAGTTGAGAAGATTGTGTAGACATTAAACAGATTTCCAAAGTCATGGACAGTCTTTCTATACCAAGAAAAAAATTAATAAAATGCATTTATAAAAACAAATCATAAACTTACGCTTTCCACAGACTGCTGTTGGAGAAGATGCAATAGAGCTTCTTGGAGGCCAGAGACAATGAAAAGATATCCCGAGGATCCAGTAGATAGGCTAATTGTTGGAGGACAATGTCAGGGAAGTTTTCAATCGAGGCAACCATGGCAATTGTTTCGGTTTAATACCAAAAATCATGCGATATTTGATCGTCTCAATTTTCTAGGAGACACCCTTTCACTGGTGGCTTAGATATGTTCTCATCAATACAGCCATGGACCACAAGCAGAATAGACGCTAATGCAGTCTGTCTGGTACTGCAGAGCATAGAAAAGGGCTGTCAAAAATATATTCAGAGACGATAAATAATCGTTTAATATTCATTAATAATTGTACAGCAAATATTAAATATTCAATATTAAACCTGTCAATCAAATGACAGCTACCTCTATTCTACAGCTATATACAGATATATATATATATATACAGATATATATATATATTCTTATAATCGCATCAAATGCCATATTATATTGGCCATAAAGCTAATACACATCCTATTATAAATATCCCCTTTATTTGCTGCAAGTGCCATTGTCGTCATGGCTGTCAATGGTAGAATGATCATTGAATGTCAGTTTGAGTCGCTGGGATTTTTATATATATAAAGCCCGTGCAACATCAAGACTAGCGTCACAGAGTCGTGTTCTAAAGTGTTTTCCTTTCACTCAGAGTTCTCCATCATGTCTGAATTCCATTCACTTGCCCATCTCATCAAGAGACTAGAGGTGGCCACAACCCGTCTTGAAGACCTTGCCTTGTCAGCCTCTTCGGCCTCTGCCATTTCTGCCACTTCTCCCACTAATCCTTCTTCTCCTGCCTCGGCACCTACCGCAGCCTCTCCTCCATCAGTACCCGAAGTCCCATTATTAATCGAGAAGCAGGATGAAGCCATCACTGCTGCTGTTCAGAGATACCTTGCTCTCTCGGAAGAACTTGGCAGCCCCATTGCAGAACAGGTAGATGAAAAGAATGAAATATACAAAAAGGTATTGAACTGGCCTTCTCTTTCAAGGCAGCTTTGGTCGCCAGTGCTATTCAAGCCGAAAGGGACATCCTTCGTGTCTCTACTCTGGCACAAAAGCCAGCGATGACTTCTCCTGTCTTTGGAAAGCTCATCACCCCTCTCCAAACTTTGATTGGCGAGATTGTTACTATCAAGGACGCCAACCGCGGTACTGCCATGTTTAACCACCTCAGTACCATTGCCGAAGGTATTCCAGCCCTGGGATGGTTCACATATGTAAGAAGAATATGCAAATATTGCAATATTGCAAAGTATCTAAGATATGCAATGTACTATAGGACCCCGCACCTGGTCCTTTTATACGGGATATGAAAGATGCCGCTCAATTCTACGGTAACCGCATCGTCAAGGAGTGGAAGGGAAAGTGAGTAAATAACATGTCAGATCCGAGGAGACTAAAATATCTTTAAATAGAGATCCCAAACACGTCGAATGGGTACAATCTTTTGGCGCTATTCTTGATGGCCTTGGGCGCTTCGTCAAGGAAAGCTACCCAACTGGATTGCCATGGAATCCCAAGGGAGAGAACCTTGAGACTTACATGAGCCAGAACAACGTTTTTACTGCTAGTGCACCATCTCCTCCCCCAGCACCTACTCCTGCTGCTGGAGGTCCCCCTCCCCCTCCTCCCCCTCCCCCTCCACCACCACCACCACCACCTGCCATGGAGGTAGGTGGGTCAGACAAGCCTACTGGTGCTGCAGCCGTGTTTGCCGAGATTAACAAAGGCACAAGTGTGACAGCTGGTCTGCGCAAGGTGGACAAGAGCCAGATGACTCACAAGAACCCTTCATTGCGTGCAGGAAGTAGTATAGATGCAGGAAGCAGCAAAAAGCAGGCTCCTCCTACACCCTCTAAACCCAACAAATATATTCTCAAGAAGCCTGCTAGAACCACCCTAGAGGCCAACAAGTGGGTTGTCGAGAACCATGAGAACAACAGCTCAATTGTCATTGAAGACACTGCAATCAACCAGGCTGTCTATATCTTTGGCTGCAAGAACTCGACCATTCGCATCAAGGGCAAGGTCAATGCTGTCACAATGGGTAAGTGCTTAAATAATTATTGCTTCATCAAGTCTTAACTAGTGTGGATTTGGGTATATAGATTCATGCGTCAAGTGTGGTATTGCCATTGACTCTACAGTTTCTACTGTTGATCTTGTCAACTGCAAGTCGTTTGCTCTCCAGGTCTTCAACATCACACCCACAATTGCTGTCGACAAGTGCGATAGTGGTGAAATTTACCTTTCCAAGGAATGCTTGGGTGTAGAAATTCTTTCTGCAAAGTCTAGCTCTCTTAATGTTCTTGTTCCCGAGGATATTGAGGCTGAGGATAGTGAAATGAAAGAGCTCTTTGTCCCTGAACAGCTCAAGACAACTATTGTCAATGGCAAGCTTGTCACTACCTTGATTGAGCACGCATAGTGTTGCAGACAGTAAACCTTTTCTTGACATAAACCAATAAATATTATACACACATATATATACATATATATATTTTCATTTTAAACTTCTTTTTTCTGGAACAGGGCACTAGAACCGTACAAGAATATATATATAAATATATATATTATCTATATTAAAATTCCTAGTCACGGTCTGTAATCTAGCCAAAGTTGCCTCAATACTTGGCAAGAAGTTCGAGGAGGACGATCCCATGAATGGCAATGATGAATTACGTAAAGAGGTTGTTCAGATCTCACCTCATCTCGAACAGAAAGTATTGAACATCCTCAAAGTGGATAATCCACTTGATTCACCTGATTTCGACCCAACAGAATACATTAATCGTCTGTTTCCCAATGGTAAGCCAATATCATCTCACCTAGCCATTTATATAACAATAATGGGCCTTTAGAACAATCGCTTGCCTCAATCGACACTGTCATTGACAAGCTTCAGCGGAAAATATCAGGAACAGGACGAGAGGCCGAACGACTGACCAATACACAGTCGGAGCTGGGTAGTACTGGAGCAGAAGAGTTGGGAAAGGCAAAGGAGTCGATAAAGGTAAACGATATCTACTGGCCAGTTGTAGATACAGAATAGAGGATTATGGACTAAAATAAATAAATAAAATAAATACATGTCTTAGGAACTATTCCAAAAGACCCAAGACATCAAAGTAAAGGCTGCACAATCAGAGGCCATGGTCCAAGATATCACACAAGATGTGAAATCCCTAGACTATGCCAAGCGCCACCTTATTCATTCTGTAACGGCATTAAAGCGTCTACAGATGCTTGGTATGTAGATCCATGTATGCAATATTGGTTTTATTTATATGGTTTGGTCTCTAGTTACTGCCGTGGATCAACTAGAGGTCATGTCACGCAATAAGCAATACAAAGAGAGTGCTCAGCTCCTAGAGGTATAACTAGAATACATAATTCAAGTTGGCTCAACTCTTTTTTGAACATAGGCAGTTATTCAACTGATGCAACACTTCAAGTCATACAAAAGTGTTCCTCAGATTTCTGAGCTTTCTGACCGGATCACAAAGCTGCAAAAGGACCTTGAAGTGTGTGTCTTGCATGAATTTGATGAAGGGTAATAAAAGGTACAAATATCCAAGAAAATTAACATTAAATGATTTTGTAGGTTCAATAATGATGGTGTTGTCGTAGGACAGCCATGGGTACTTCATGATGCATGTCTTGTTGCAATTACTCTAGGAAATGATACAAAGTAAGTGTCTTTTTTAATATATATATCCTGTGCTCATAAATAAACATTTCTTGCAGAGAAAAGATTCTAAAGAAATACATCGACCTTCAACTTGCCAACTATCGGCAGATATTTAGACCTTCTGAAGAGGTAAACAAAGGCTAATAGACAACTCCTTGTTTTTGGGGGGAAATCACGCTAAGCTTCAGTCTTCAAGGTATCACAACTGGACAATATCTCACGGCGATATGCTTTTCTTAAACGTATTTTGAAAGTATGTGATGAGGAGCATGGAGAGATATTTCCAGTGTCATGGTGCGCAAGTGGACGCATCTGTGAGAAATTCTGCGTATATACAAGGTACTGAACATGGTCATCCTACTACATGTTAACAAACTCTATCTTGAATATAGATCTGATCTGGAACTCGTTTTATCATCGTCTTCTCAAATCGATGTCAAGGAGCTCCTAAAAGCGCTACAGTTGACTATAGAATTCGAAGGACAATTGACCAAGAGATACGAGAAACATGCAAGTGAGGGACTTGTGTAAATGTGAACAAGATATTTATTCTTCTTTACCAAACAGGTCAAATATGTGGATGGAAAAAAGGAGCCTATGCTTTGTTTCGAAAAGGCTATATCCTCTGCGTTTGTTCCTTATCTTTGGGTTTATATTAATGCGGAAGATAGGTAAAAAACCGAAAACTGATGAATGAAAGATGGTTATGTATACTTAGCGTGTTGTGGAATTTAGGACATTGAGCAAGATGATCGAGTCTTATATTCAATCAGACAAGGCGGCTGAAGATGACTCTAATATGGTGGTCTTGCCATCTAGTACTGATCTGTTTTACTTTTACCGCGAAACCTTGGTCCAATGTGCAAAGTTCTCTACTGGAAAGGCCTTTTGGGATTTATGCCAGCTGTTCTCAAAACATTTATATTCATATTGCAGCAAAGTTATTCTGGAGAACTATAGTTTGTAAGTCAAGTTTCTTTATATTTGGTACTTGATATACTAACTTGTTTTCAAAAAAAAAAAGAGACAACAAAAAGGCTGTGACATTAGAGCATTTTCGCTTTGTCAGCTTGGCCCTAAACACTGCAGATTATTGCTGCATGACAACCGCACAGGTAAGTTGGACCATGCATTAGTCTTACAGCTTTTTTTTTGACTTGGCTTGATATAGTTGGAAGAAAAGTTAAAAGAGACCATTGATCCAGAATATGCTGAAGATGTGAATCTGAAGAATGTCCAAGACACATTTATGAGGTGTGTCATAAAATATAAGCAATAACTGACAAATATATTAACTGGCAGATCCATACTCACAGTGCTGTATCAGCATCTATTGATAACATTACACGAAGTCTGGAGATTGTGTGTGATGTACAGCTTCAGCAAATGGCGCGATTGCAGTGGGGAACTATGGATACTGTAGGGGATCAATCGGATTATGTTAGTCAGCTACAAGATACTATCAAGCGCTACGTTACAATGGTTGGAAAGACAATTGCCAACAAGCGTTACTTTAGGACATTTGGCGATCGTTTTGTGGAGTGAGTAAAGATATAAAACATACAAGGCATGTATATCTAATGTGTATTGATGCCAATTCTACAGAGCTTTCATGGCCAAATATATCTCGAATATTTTTAAATGCAAACCTATATCAGAGATCGGTGCTGAGCAGGTAAGAAATAAGAATAGCCTATATCCAAAGGGTTTTTAACATTTTCTTACGTTTCAGATGCTGCTGGATACCCACATTATTAAAACTGTTTTAATGGATATACCTTTTATGAGACCAGAAGGATCAATGACTGCACCGACATCGTAAGTCCAAGTTTTTATAGAAAGTGTGCACTGTATTTCCGATTAACATTACTATCCAGCTATATGAAGCTTGTCAATCGAGTTATATCAAAGGCCGAGACGATCTTAAAGACAACCATGACTCCAGTGGATCCAGCTGAAGGCTATGTCGACAACTACATATTCTTAATAGGAGATGGGCACACGGGAAACTTTGCGCGCCTACTTGATCTAAAGGTAAATGAGATTACTGTGTATACATCGAGTTACTAACTTGTTTATATAAAGGGATTGAAAAAAGCAGAACAAGCGCCACTAATCGATATGTTCCACAAAAGAACTGCCAAGAACAAAGATCTAAAGGACAACTCTGGAATACTGCCCCCTATAGACCAGGTTACCCAGCCATCAACATCAACCCTGCCAAATGCAATTACGACTTCCTTTTCAACCATTGCTACATCTGCATCAAACTTTAGTCCAAACTCTTTACAGCAGTTTAGCAGAAACGCTTTAACCTCTCCTACCGTCAATTCACAGCCATTTTCAGATGGGAACTTGTCTAGTCCAAGCAGCAAGACCGGAAGACTGAATGAGAACTTTAGAAAATTAGTGATGACAGGTATGGCCTTCCGCAAAGATCTTCAAGACCGAAGAGATCAACATTATAGTAAAGAAAATGGTACTGGTCATTAAGTCAATCCGGTGTACAAGAATAAAGCTCAAAAATATTTTTATAATAAATATATTATACCTACAACTATCTGATTATTATTAACATTTATTAAACGTACTGCTTATATTTTATTAAGCATCCAAGTACTCTGACTGATAATAAAACACTCGTTTTATCTATTGCTATAACCAAGATGGCTTCTGTAGGGTGCACTGTCTGATATTTCATAAAAGTCACTGACAACCGGTTTTTTTTTGGCTCTACTTATTAATGTATGAACATCAAATAAGCAATAGATTTAAGATGAATATGCATTTTGTTCAACTGGTGTAGAGATGGAGAGTGTTTCATTATCATTATAGTCAACAAAAATTTATTTTTCGAATTTTTCTTACCCCTTTATTTTCAATGTGGTGCAAATAGACGACGCGTAATTTGAATTTTTCAAAATTTCGTCTTTGTACCCCTCTTACTCTTCATCTATTGGCCCATCAGTGTTCAAACTTGAATATCATCTGGTCCCACACTTCTTGAGCATGTCCTTCCAGTTTTATGTTTTTTCATCGAGAAAAGCAAGAGCAACAAGCGTTTGGATTCTGAAACACTTTAGCGGATTTTCCTGCCTCCTTAAAATGCTGGATTTTTTGTTTACATTTCCATATTTGTCCACTTTTTTCGCGTCTTTATACCTACGCGTACCAAATCACTGACAAAAACTAATGTCAAATTAATCTCGAGATGATCAATTGATCATTTCATTACCATCAATACATTATACACTTTATAGATACTCTACTAGGCATCCCATTACCATTACAATGATCAATGATCATCATTTACACCAAAATCAGCACTTTATATGAATATACGCTATTTCTGCACATTACAACTACAAACTCTCGCAATCTCTATAATGCACTCTTGATTACGACCATGTGCTCTCATTCAGCATCTTTATTGAATCTCCAAATCTAATCATAAACCAAGCAGATTACTTTATTGTTGATTAATATTTACTTTGAATAATTTAATGGTATTAATCTATATTCAATTCAAACGAGGTACCATGCACTATACTTAATCAACTCAAACTTACCTGTGTAAAGTATAGCAGTACACAATACAAAGGATTTTTTTTTAAAAAAGACACGTAAAAGAGACCAACAGAAGATTATCTCTTGCTATACTCTTGGAAATAATATCCTTTCTATCTAAAAAAAAATCTCACTTTATGACCAATCTCTCCTGATACAAGTCGTCTGTATATCCTAAAATACAGTGCATAAAAGAGTAGATTGACTGAGAATACATTGTAACTACAGTGTATACTTATTTTCTGTACAGTTTGAGTGAATTTAAATATTCTACATTGGATTCTTGTACACAAATGAGTTAAATGATTGGAATCACATCAATATCTTTTGGTCTACTACATATTATAATAAGAGATAACATTTATTAACCTCTTTTACACACCTAGATTAAATAATAACCCAAGTATTTTGAAAAGACACCTGTAAAGACATAATCTACCACTAAATATTGACAGCGCTACAAGTCCACTTGTTGATTCTCAACTTTTATTGATTCCAAACCAAGAGTATTGTCATTGACATTGAAGCAATGCATGACTTCTGATGGAACATTGTTGCTAGACATGGCTTGTAAAATATTCGTTGGAAAGAGTTGAATGCAAAAAAAAAGCAATATTTTACACAAGTGTCATTATTAGATCCAGTACCATACTTTTGGAATATATGATTAATATTCTATTTCTCCAAGAAATAGTTGATTCATGGCTAGAGTTTATGAAATGTCTATATTTCTCTATTACCAGGCTTAAACGTAAATCTCCACATATCAAATCAGTGATATTCTAATTGGGCCATCATAACCACCTTTAAATATTCGGTTCCATTAACCCTTTAATATATTTATTTAGGTGATCTATTTGTACTGAAAAGAATTGGCCTCTTTAGACATCTTTGTTGGATCTAATTCTGGTACACTCATTGGCTTGATTGGCATGCCCAAGATTAATTCCATTATAATAATTAGAAATGTCTGTCAATATTTTAATGCTTGGAATGATTGTGTTCTAGTTGAAAAGCATGATTTCCAGGCATTGTTTTGTCTTGAGAAAAATATTGTTAGTTTTAGTCTCTAGACACCTTTCTGTAAAACGAACTGCAACTGTGAAATATCACGTGATATGTTGCTATTCCTTTGGATTAATTGCTGACTAACTTGGAGTTTGGTTGTTCGCTTGGCACAAACCTTCAACTTGTCTGATTCCCATGAGCGTAAACAAGTTCTTTGAAGCAGCCGCAGAAGGCGATATGGACTTTCTCAAAAAGCATACAGAATACTATAGAGAAAAAAATGAACGTGGCTGGACTGGCCTCCACTTTGCAGCCAGGTATGGTCAACTTGAGGCAGCTACTTTCCTATCTTCCCAGACCGGTTGCGATATACTGGCCGCCAACAATGAAGGGAAAACTGCTGCCGACGTAGCAGAATTCTGGGGTTATGATAAGGTGGCCAAGGCCCTTAGACCAACAACTACACATGTTTCTGACGAACAAGAGTTGAAAGAAGCAAGTCATTCCAATACACTCGCGCCAAGTTTTCCACAGAATATCAATAATTTCTTTACTGGAAGCTTCTTGAACAGGTAAGACACGGAAGTATATTGATGGGTGAACAATAAAGGCAAATAAACAGCATAGTTAATCTGAATTGTATTTAGATTCAGTATATATCGCAGTGATTACCCCGTACTCCAACGCTTCGCACAATCTCCACGGTCTAAATTTGTGCTATTTTCGAAATTGAACCCTTTGTTTGATAAGGCCAATGGTAATATCGTATATCTAGCAAGCTATTCTGAAGTTGCATCGCGTGTGGATATGCTATACGGAGACGATAAAAAGACCGAGGAACTGGTATCTGGAGATAAACCTATTATGGTGTTCTTGGGTGTTGATGAGAGAGAAGCAAAGGGAGAAGATGGAATAGCCTACTGGGCATTAGATGTGACTCCACAGGGTAAATACCAGGAATCTCTCAAAGAACTTGTAAAAGGTAAAAATGAAAAAAATAGTGCAAATGTCAAGAAGAAGAAGAAGAAGAAGAAGAAGAAGCTCTTGGGTCATTAATTGTTGGATATGCATACATTTATCTTTAATATAGGATTTGAAGATAGAAAGTTGGATTTTAGCCCTACTTTACCAATGGCATTTAAAGTTGACATGGATATGGCTGCAATACTTGGTCAAGGGCGGGCAATGTGTACGTAAATTGTATGTAAATAGACAATATGTCTAATGGGAATCTATAGTGGACTGGAACGCACGGAATGCTTTTTGTCCAGGGTGTGGTAGGCTGACCATGTCAACTGAAGGTGGACACAAGCGCATCTGCCCAGTTCCAACAGGAAACATGTCATGTATTAGTCACAAGGGAGGTGTTCATAACTTTACATATCCACGCACAGGTAAACCCATATCACTCTATTAGCAAGATGGCTAAATAAAAATGCCTAGATCCTGTTATTATTGTCTGTATTGTTCATCCGACTGAAGACAAAATCTTACTTGGCCGCCAAAAGAGCTGGCCAGGCAAAATGTTTTCGTGTATTGCAGGTAAGATGGGTGGGTTAGGTGGATAGTCAACATATCGATATTCTGTCTATAGGATTTGTGGAAGCTGGAGAATCTATTGAAGAAGCCGTACGCCGTGAAGCTGTGGAAGAGACGGGTATAGTTGTAGACCGGGTAGCTTATCACAGTAGCCAGCCTTGGGTAAGTTTTTTTTTTAAAAATGAATTTTAATTTATTTTGAGAAATACTTATTTTAAACCATCAGCCATTCCCCAACTCCTTGATGTTTGGGTTTATTGCCGAAGCTGTAACAACAGACATTAAGCTCGAAGACAAGGAACTCGAAAGTGCAGTTTGGTTTACTCGAAGTGAAGTCCTGGCCACTCTCAATGGCGAAAAGGATACTTTATTTACGATGCCTGCTCCAAATGCCATTGCTTATACATTGGTAAAGGCATGGGCACTGGAGTGGAATTTCAAGGGAATCCCTGCAAAGATCTAAGATACCATTTTGTGGATGACTATAGGTCATTTTCTCGCTTGTTAATATGCATGCATATATTTGAGAGAGAATAAAAGCATGGAAATGTAATATAATGAATTAGAAATTACATACATGAATGCCTTGCTAGATAAATGATGGTATATACATTTTATTAAAAGTATTCTGATCATCATGCCTTTTGACGTATATAAATCATTTGTTTGGTAGTTGGAATGGCTTCAAGTTTGCCAGAATAAAAAGGTTTGATCATCATAAAAGTACTCTTGCTCATCCTGAAATATCAATAGCAAACTATTTATTTTAACCTTTGATCCGTAAAGCAATCTGGGTGTGTCGACTATATTGATTATTATGATAGATACTTGAAAGATACTGAGCTTCTTCTTTTTTTTAAAAAAAAATAAACCAATAAAGAAGAGTGTAGATTATATCCTTATTTGATCTTTGGATATATCATACACACATGTATGCAATAGATCATAAGAGACTTGGAACCATTCGACTCATCACTTACCGATTTGATAAATGCAGTGTACTCTAATTGTGATGAGTAGAGATCCAAGGTATATAATGAAGACTAACCTTTCAAAAGAGTGTGTTTATACCCCTTTATTGCCCAGCAGTTGGCGAAACATTAAATGTGTGCCTTTATGATTTGCATCACCAGTCTTTGTGAAAAGTTTGAATTAAAAGGTTATATTTGCACTACAGACACAATATATATGGAAAGAGCCAAGAAACCCCTACAGATATGCCACAAAGAAGACTCTCATGACTCTCAGCAAGAAGAAAGGCATTTATGGTCAATTACACAGGTTTATTCGATAAACATAAAGTGGCACTACTTTTTTTTGGTTTTTGTTTTCTTGAAGGTATAGAGTGCTTTAGCTGAGGCGTCGTGACACCCTTGACGCCACTTTTTCCAACTGCTGAGCTGTACTTCGTCTTGGGACCCTTAATTGTGCCGTGGTGCCTCACAATTGCCAACCACCTGGTAACTAGGTTGCAGAGGCGCAAAATATGGAAGACATTCCAAGATCCATACCTACAGACAGCCAATACTTGCCCTATACTAGACTTTGATGATGAGTAACTTGCAAAGACAACTCATCTACAGTAAACAAACAAGGCTCCGCTGGACCACTTTTCAGTTCTTACCCTGCGGGGTTTGTCTTAAAATAGCGTGTGCGCTGTTACATTATATGACTGCTGTACATCATCCGAGAATCCATATATTTAAGTACTTTACCCAATGGCTGCGGCCTAGTCCAATATTCTCTTTCTCTTTGACACCACTTCTTCCCAAATGTCACACCCCAACCAGGCCGCCGGTGGACCCCCACAGCACAAGTCCAAAGGTAGCCCTATTGACACCTTTTAGGGACGCGTAAAGTGTCTTTGAAGAGACTAACGTATTCTTGGCTATCTATAGGACAACCCCAAGTGCCACCCCCAGATGCTGACCTCAGACTGTGGGGCTGGTTCAAGGCCGTTGATACCGACCGATCTGGAGTACTTACTGTAGATGAGTTGCAGCGTGCACTTATCAACGGTGACTGGAGTCCCTTTAATATCGAGACAGTCAGAACAATGGTGAACATGTTTGATTCTGGTAAGTTTAGTAGGGTAATAGGCGGCTGTCTGGATTCTGACCTTTTTGTAGACAACACTGGAACCATCGACTTTCAGGAATTCACAGGATTATGGAAGTATATCGAGGACTGGAAGAGATGTTTCCAGGCCTTTGACCTTGATGGCTCTGGCAGTATTGACCTTAAAGAGATGACCAACGCACTGCGCTCGTTTGGTTACAACGTTTCAGGTCAATTTGTCAACACTCTTATCCAAAAGTTTGATCGTTTTGGTAAGTTTTTCTTTTCTTTATGATTTTTAAAGTGATTGAGTATTAGGGAGTGTAATTCAATGAAGAATGGACCGTAACATCGCACCATATACTAATAGGTACCAAATCTACTACAGGACATGGCAATGTTACATTTGACAACTTTGTCCAGGCATGCGTTACCGTAAAGACCTTGACAGAATCATTTCGAACCTTTGATACCGACAATGATGGTTGGATTCAAATCAACTATGACCAGGTAAGAGATATAAAAAAAGGCTTTTTGAATATACTGCTTTTGCTAACAGTGTCTACAGTTCTTGGACCTTGTTATGCGCCAACATGCTTAAGCCTGTTTCATCATTATAAACCAGAGTTTTTTTTGTAAAAGCTTGAAAATATCCCTTAAATAAAATAAAATACTTTATATATATACACAAACCCTTTAGAGTTTGACCAAATTAATATATATATAGACCTGTTTTGCTCGCTTACTGTCAAACATGAAAAATAAATAGCTTAAAAAAAACGCCAGAACTATTGTCCGTCTGGATATTATCCAATATAATCATAACTGGCAAGAGAATCCGTGAAACAAAAGAAAATGGCTTCGCAGCCATGTGTAGAACCTGTTGAACTTAAATCCTGCCTGCAAAGAGCTATAAAGACTTGCAAGACTGGGGATTTTAAAAAGCTCGGAACCTCATCTTTCCTTTACCTTTTTACTTTACAAAATGGAGGTTGTGCAAGTCCAGCCGAGGGATACTTATTTTCATTATGTCCATGTATCCACAAAGGGCACAACAATCCATTGGTCTTTTGCCACCCAGAAAAATAACATCTCTTTTGGCCTTTATCGAATAAATAACCAGGCACAAGCATCAATTGAAGCCAAAGAGCCGTACCAGAAACCGTCTCGGGAATCTTTTGTTGCAGATCGTAATGAAGATTATAATAATCGTGGGGACTAATCATCATTGAACCAATTCACATTGACTAATGAGCATAAAATAGAAATATTGTCTCCAGCTGATTATGATGATCGAAAGACCCAGGACTATACTTCCATAAATGAAACCTACTCAGGATCAGCCGCAGCCAGCTCCCATAGCAACCACGGAAGAACACGTGCAAAATCAGTAGCTTCTGTCAAGCTAAAGGAGCGCGGACTAGAAGAAATTATACCAATTAATGATATGCAGTCCAGTAAAGCAAAAGTAGAAGGATCATACAAAGTAGCAGAGCCAGGAAACTATGTACTTGTGTTTGGTAAGCCAAATAGAACATTGTTTACAAATCATAAATGGTATTTGCTGACAATATATGGTAGACAACACGTTTTCAAGGACAACACCAAAAACCTTGACATTTTCGGTTAGCTTTATGGAAGACAAATCTCCGTCCTTGCCTGCTCCTCAGCAATTACACATCTCGGGATGGCTGTTAAAGAAGAAGCGAAGACGTATGCAAGGTAAGCGTATGGTATATTAAAGTCTTGGTCTAATGGTGTGTCAACAGGCTGGGCTAAGCGCTGGTTCTCATTATCCACTGCTGGCGTATTATCATACTCAATCGAGAAAGACAGCATCGTCCGGGGTTCAATTCAAGTCATGGCTTCCATAGTCTCCAATAACGAATCCCAGCGACTGATACACATTGACTCTGGCACAGCATTATACCACCTCAAGACATCTAATCTTGAAGAACACAGCAGCTGGGTGAATGCTCTAAAGGTCTATGATATCACTGGAAATGAGATCAAGAACAACATATTAAATAGAAGTGTAATTACAGCCGTAAACCCACCTGTTCCTACAAAGACCATTGATTACATGATAGAATCCGGATTGCAGGACTCAATTAGTCTCAGAGATCAGATTGACAAAATGACAAGTGCCTTACAAGATCTGAAGCAGCAGCTCCATGAAAAGACGGGCAAAGAAAGATATTTTGAAGAGCTTAACAGGGCAGTTGAAGGTCTGATATCTCAGCAAAAGTCAATTTCCAATGGCATCCGGGAGCAGCAAACCCAATGGGAGAATACACAAAAGACACCCAGGCCTTTGATCACCAAACACTCTCGAAACCTGCTCAATTCTTCACAGTCCTCTACTGTTAGGCTGCTTGCCGACAAAAGCGAAGGTGGTCTGGGTAGAATTAATGGTCTCTTTGAGAATTCACCCAAACAATCACAATTATCGCTTTATTCTGAAGAGTTCTTTGACGCCGAAGACTTTGTCTTGAGTACAGAAGAAGATTATCTTGAGGCAGGCGAGATAAATGACAGTCTATCTACAGGAGGAAGTAGTGATGAAGAAGGTAAGAATTGTATTTCAAGTATTGAAAACAATCCTCGTAAACTTTAACAAATGTATATAGACTCCCATGAAACTGTGTCTCCCAACCAGTACTTTAACTTGGATAAAGCCGAATTCTGTCAAAGACGCGATAGACTACCTTCACCAGCTATTGGTGAAATTGGGTCTGCACTATCTGTTTTCAGAAAGAATGTCGGAAAGGATCTTTCGACAATTGCAATGCCAGTAAGCATGAATGAGCCCATCAACTTTTTGCAAAAGGCATGCGAAGATATGGAATATTCAGAACTCCTGGACAAAGCATCTACACTTTCTGATTCAATGGAGAGACTGATGTACGTCGCTTTATTTGCCATATCAGGCTACGCGTCTTCTCAGTATCGCATTGAGAGAAAGGTAATTTTGATTCTATACTATGAAATATGACTAATGTCAACCTTGGATCTCAAACAGCCTTTCAATCCCATGATGACAGAGACATACGAGTGTATTCGCCCTGACAAGGGATTTCGATTCATATCTGAGAAAGTGTCCCATAATCCTCTCATAATAGCAGTAAGTCTTTATATTTGGCCTCTTGGCAGTTTTCATGACCATTTTGAAAAAAAGACACATGCAGAATCTAGAGCCTATAAACACTGGCAATGTACAAAAGTCAAGAGCAAGTTCTGGGGAAGATCAATGGAATTGATAACCGAAGGAACTTTTAATGTTACCCTTACTGGACACACTGACCATTTTACTTATTCAAAACCATCGAGTTGGTTGCGCAATATGATGGCTGGTGAAAAGTACTTGGAACATGCAGGAGAAATGAAGATTGTCAATCACACCACCAAGGAGCATGCGGTCATATCTTTTAAAGAAGGCACTGGAGGTGGTATTTTTGGTGCACCAACAAACAGAAATGATGTGTTTGCAACATTCTTTGATGCCAACAACGTCAAGTGCAGACGTATTGCAGGAAAATGGAGCGACAAATTGGCAGAAGAACTTGAAATGAACAAGCATAAACTTTCTGTATTGTGGGCAGCAAACCCACAAACTGTACAAGACTATGAAAAATACTATGGATTCAACAAGTTTACGGTTGAATTGAATGAGATTACTTCAATAGAAGATGGAAAGATCCCCAAGACAGATACTCGCTTTCGCCCTGATCAACGGCTATATGAACAAGGTAAGCATGACATATATAGAGTAAAAAAAAATATTGTTTATCTAAAGAATTGTTTTCTAGGTTTTGTGGACCAGGCTGACATTGAGAAACAGCGGATAGAACAAAAGCAACGTGAGCGTCGCAAGAGTATGGAAGACAATGGCATCCCTTGGGAATCGCGCTGGTTTAAGCTCAAACCAGACAGCTTTGCAGACCCCAGTTTTGTTGATTCCCAAGGTGCTCAGGACGGGGTGGGCCATTCTTGGCAGTTTACTGGAGATTATTGGGCTGTACGTGAGTCTGGTAAATGGCCTAGTGACATTCCAGATCTGTGGTAAATAGAATAGAGTTTTGCTCAAGTTGGATAAATATGGATATATTCTCTATCTATGTACTTTTTAATAGCCTATATATATAATATTCTAGATGGTAAAAAAAAACAATATAAAATCGTTTCTAATGGCCTTTTGTATATATGTAAATATACTGGATTTTATTTACTAAAAAATCCTATAAAATCTATAGTAAGGCTATAAATCAGATCTATATCAAAAAAGATTATTAAATGTTCTTTTTGTACATTCCATTTGCACTCACCGTAAATCTTTCAGGCATAACAACAGGAGCAACAAGAGACCAAAGGTAGATTGTATGGCAAATCCAGCCTGATACTATCTTGACCCAGACAGCAGTATAGCTCTGTCCAATACGCACAAGGTCTCCCTGATCTTGACTTGGCATGGTTGCATCTTCCATAGTAATTGTGTTCCTAAAAACCAAATAATTAAATGAAATTATTCAAAATATATCAACAAAGGTTCCAGGTCTTACCAGTTTGTGAGTACCATTGCAATATACATTGCTGCAATTGCAAATACAAAGTGGAAAAATGAGTAGCTATAAACAGCACCAAATCTTTCATCATCTCTATCATCAACACCATCATCGTCTTCGTCGTCCTCCTCATCAAGAACCGAGCGAGGCAAGGCACTATCGATTGATTTCAGCAATTAGACACTATAATGTATGTGTTTGTATCTCTTTTACCCGCTCTCAACAGCAGCAACCAAATGTTGACGAGTTGATCCCTGTAAACTCATACGCTGGGCACCAATCTCAACCTGGTTTGGCATCAGAGGAACAGCACTCTCGGTATCCAATGGCTCATAGTTATTGTTTCCACGGCGACTGTTGTTAATGAATGCACCATCCTGTGTGGCTGCTCTGCTGGTAGAGTAAGCAACTGCCAAGAAAGTAAATACAGCACCAAGGACAATCGAAGTGGTCTGGGTTCCGTGTGATCGTCTCAAAGGATTACACTCCTTGTCGTTGGGCTCATTGGCAACCGCAGACAGGACAACATAGGTACAATAAATGACTACAATCGAAGCTTGGGACAATCCAGATCTTGGGTTAGCTTCTTGAATAGACGGGGAAATACAAAGAAGAGTAACCAAAGCACACAGGATCAAATTAAGAGTGACAAAGAATTGGTTCAAAGAGCACCCGTTTGTGGCAAAGAAGCCATACATGATTCCCGTCAAGGTGATTGCACCCGCAAACATAAGCAAGGTACCACCTGAGAAAATGCCATTAGTTACAATGAACCAATCTTTTTGGTTATTATTCGCCTTACCAATCAGAATATACTTCCACTTGTTTGAATCAGACATTTCATAGTTTTCCATGCATCTTTCTGTCCAGCTATGAGCAAAGTCAACCAGTAAAACTAGGCCAAAGAGAATGAACAGTGCGGCTCCAATCAATGCAAAGTAGTTTCCCCATGCCATAAAGAATCCACTCGGAATAAAGAACGAGACAACCAAGAGAGCAATCCAGCCTAATATCTTTGGACCCCACCATCTTGAATAGACAATCGTCAATACAGCAGCATCTCAACAAGATATCCTTGGCTAAACATACCCATTCTGAATAGCTGCTCGTTTTGACCGACTGTCGTTAACGCCAAGCAAAAGAAGACCAAGAATGGCATGGAAGAGTACGAGGGCAAAGCAGACTCTATGAACCTAGAGAATGTAAATGCATATTACTGTTGAGTACATATTTCCAATTATACAAGATGCTTTTATTATCTATAAAGAAAGGTTACATACTGCAATGATACCATAGCACCTTCCTTCTGCGCAATCGAGTTTCATATAATCCAATGTTAAGTGTTGCAATTTCTTAATTGCCCAATTTGAGAGCATGAGCCATGCAAGCTATTAATCAATCAGCAGAATTGGTCGTAATTAGTGTCATATTATCCTCATCAAGTAAATGTATACTTGCAATGGAATTCATCAGGAATATGATCTATTCAGCATGTTGAGATTAGTTGGATTGGCTAATTATCTTAATGATTAAGAAATTGAATCTTACTGCATATCCTATTCTCGTAGCAATGGAGTTGTTGCAGTTGCAGCTAAGCATTTATGATAAGCATGTGTTTATAAGCCAAGGATTATATGATTTAAAACCTTTTGAAAGCAAGAGAGCATGCAGCAGCAGAGAAACAGCTGGCTATCCAAGACCCAACCGTTCCAAGTGCTGGCAAGGCAAGGCAACTTAATGCAGCACCCATAATGTGTAGATGTAATAAAAAGTGTTTCTTTTCAAAGACTGAAACATGCACTGACCACTCAAGTGCCAGAATCTTGAATAGTTTCTCCGGTGACTGCCGTGTGGTCACTCTGCAAGTTGGTACTTTAATTTTACATGGAAATTTATATTCTACAGCTAATAAAGAGATGTTATATTTTGTGTTGATCTATTGAATAAGATTGTAAAGACTGGGAGCCTTTATAATTCTAACCGCAAGATCTATAGGCTTTTTTTTAAATATATTATGCCTCTAGTCATCTTATAATCAGTCCCAAAGATCCAATTTGCATGGGCCAATTTAGGGGTGTTCTAGAAGCATTAATTATATATTCTATTTTGATAGAATTCTATAAATCAACCTGGCATATATTTCTGTAATAAATGGGCACAGTCGATCAATTATTGTCTTGATGGTCCAAAAATGTATCTAGATCGATAGTTTTGGTACAAATGATGAATTGAGGACTAGGCGTCATTATTAGTCTCTGCAAAAAAGAGAATAAAGGTTTTCTGCTTGCAGAAAATATCATTCCAAACTTGCCATGAGACCATAAAGTCATACATGGAACTTGCAAGCTCAGTAATCGAGATTTCCCAAGTAAAATGAGCTTTGTATACAGATATATATATATATCTAATATACTTCTTTTCACTTTAAGAGTATTACATATCAAGTGCGCCTTAATGCAAGGTAGAGTCATTTTACATTTCAGGCATATAATTTTTTTAATAAGAAAAGATCATTAAAGGTTGCAAAGAAACACAAGATTTTACTGTCATGTTATTGTTCAGATACATGTTTACAGATGGTGTATTGGAATGCGTTATTATTATTATAATTATAGCTATATAAAATACCAAGCAAGAATTTATTTGGAAAAATGCTAACACGAATTCTTTGGTTATTATTATTATATTTGCTATAGCAAAGCAGTTTAACATGCCTCGAAGCATTTTTGTCCATCTCATCCCAAAAAGAAAATATATGATAAAGGGAAGAAGAAGAAGAAGAAAACAAGCAAACAAGACCCTTTTTATAGATGCTTTTTGTGGAACTCTTGTGCGATTATGGTATATTTACCTTTTATGTAGCAATTAGATATTTTATCATGTATGAAGAATACTATCCTAAAGATTTACGCAAAAGAACTTGTAAATTCATGCATTTGTAGCAGTAAATTCCAGGGTTATGACCGGACATTGAATATACCGTCAAGCTGCGCATTCTTGTTCGCTTTTTAGGTTGAATACTCCAATAAACACACAATATCACAAGACTAGAATTGCAAGACACTTTCTTATTATCAAATATCAAGTGG
Source organism: Phycomyces nitens (assembly GCA_022702545.1). Taxonomy (NCBI): domain Eukaryota; kingdom Fungi; phylum Mucoromycota; class Mucoromycetes; order Mucorales; family Phycomycetaceae; genus Phycomyces; species Phycomyces nitens. The sequence continues at coordinate 4,542,243 of JAHRBC010000001.1, forward strand.
TTATACACATTAACTAGCAATTGAAAGATAACAAAGGTTACAAGGTAGAATATCGATCAAGAATAAAAGGTATAGTTTAAAGCTTTCAATATAGATATGTTTCCTAAAGTTCAAGTATTTAATACAAGCCCAAATACAGATCAAATGGAAAATGCATATAGGTATTACACTGCAAACTGCATGCCATACTAAAGCCTTTGGTGGTAAAAGTACCCTGTCTTTGTGTATTTAAAAGAATTCTCCTGAATACAATAGATGGCTCTCTTTTAATTGATTATCAAAAAAAAAATTAATAGAGTACAACTGGCAATACTCTACGTGGGCAAGATTGAGTTGATTAAGGGCAGTGCATGCTACCTCGTTTGAATTGAATATAGATTAATACCATTAACTTATTCAAAGTAAATATTAATCAACAATAAAGTAATCTGCTTGGTTTATAATTAGATTTGGAGATTCAATAAAGATGCTGAATGATAGCACATGGTCGTAATCAAGAGTGCATTATCGAGATTGCGAGAGTTTGCAGTTGTAATGTGCAGAAATGGCGTATATTTATATAAAGTGCTGATTTTGGTGTAAATGATGATCATTGATCATTGTAATGGTAATGGGATGCCTAGTAGAGTATCTATAAAGTGTATAATGTATTGATGGTAATGAAATGATTAATTGATCATCTCGAGATTAATTTGACATTAGTTTTTGTCAGTGATTTGGTACGCGTAGGTATAAAGACGCGAAAAAAGTGGACAAATATGGAAATGTAAACAAAAAATCCAGCATTTTAAGGAGGCAGGAAAATCCGCTAAAGTGTTTCAGAATCCAAACGCTTGTTGCTCTTGCTTTTCTCGATGAAAAAACATAAAACTGGAAGGACATGCTCAAGAAGTGTGGGACCAGATGATATTCAAGTTTGAACACTGATGGGCCAATAGATGAAGAGTAAGAGGGGTACAAAGACGAAATTTTGAAAAATTCAAATTACGCGTCGTCTATTTGCACCACATTGAAAATAAAGGGGTAAGAAAAATTCGAAAAATAAATTTTTGTTGACTATAATGATAATGAAACACTCTTCATATCTACACCAGTTGAACAAAATGCAAGTAGATATTATAACCACTAATTATTTTTTATTTAACGACGTGTAAAATAGAGCCAAACAATCTTTTATCAGTAACTTTGGTGAGCATCAGCGTAAAAGTTAAATATCAGACAGTACACCCTACAGAATCAATCTTGGTTATATTAAGAGATACAATAATTGTTTCAATATATGATTATGCTGAATACAGTACAATACCCAGAGTTTATAAAGCTGCACAGATGCTTGTATATTAGATTACTTTTGTAACCAAAGAGAATTTCTCTTGTTTATAAACAAAACATGATACAAAGCTATATGTTTGTGTAAGAGACAGCTCCAAGATTATGTTCACAATCTAGATATACTCTCAGCTTGGACATTTTTATACATTTCTTTATGTTAAATATACAAATAGCGGTATAATATAAAGGAAATATTGGTATATGTGCTTTTGCAAATTAACCTCTTCTAATTCAAATATCCATATACATTCTCTAGTCAGTATAACAAAACAAGATATTCTTTCAAATTTGTATATTCTCAAATATATATATAAATATAAACTCGATCGAAAGACCGATAGAATAAACACCCACATACCTTATTCTTTGGTAAGTTTCTGTGAATTAAGCATGTGTAAGAAAATCTGGTACTTTTGCTCATTAGGTATACGTATATTTATGATTAACTCTAAAGGGAAACAAGCTGATATTTGGTTTTGGGTTCATCTTTCATCGCATTTCCTAGATCCATATCTCTTCCTCATCTTCTTCCTCTGAATCATCTCTAATGATCTCAAATGACTTTTGAACCGTCAAGTTCTCGTTGTTTACCGTGTATTCTGTGGGATTGTCTTGTAAAAGTTGGACCATGGCTTCGTATTTTTTGAAGGCCTGACGGATTTCAAGAATATCCCACAATCTCGACAAAGATATGGTGAGAGGAATTCGAGTCCATTGACGGGTTGGGGATGCTTTAGGGACCTCGGGGACGACAATAACCTGATCCGACCAGTCAACACACCATTCCAGTACTTCATCCTTGTCAGCTGCTTCTCGACGGGCATATTTCTCCTGTCGTTGTTCATGCTCTTCCTCGGATAAGCACATTTTACTAATATAATGTTCAATAATCTCCTTTTGCGATTCTTTTGAAAGATCAGGTTTGTTGTAAAAAGGGAATTCGATGTGAGCTGCGAGACGGTGGTGGTGTTCAGTGGATAATACTACGGGGGGTGTTTGACTGATACGTGTAAATATGCACGCCTGCGTGCAATGCCCGACTTTCGAATCGTATTTCTTGTTATCCAAAAGGCCAATGCCCTCAAATGAATAGTTGTATCCATAAGCGTCTGCCCCTGTTTTGCACCTGTAATTCAGAATAAATTGAAAAATGATTGTGAGTTTAATGTAATATCACACAGAATTTAATAAATATGAATGTGGCCATACCAATCTTCAAACTCTTGTCGAGTCCACTCAAACTTATGATCATCGTGGCGGAACTCTGCATTGGGTTGGCCATAATGTAAAGATGGGAAATGAATATTGTACTCGGCATTCGGAGTAGTGACAATCATTATCTTGGGCATGTAATTCCCAAGTGTGGTACTGAAAAATGTTGCTAGAACATCAGGGTAAACATGCTCAACAACCTCTGAACACACAATTGCCTCGTATCCTGAAAGCCTAGAGTCAACCTCGCCAATTGACCCTAACAACCAAATACACTGAGTATAGTTTCGAAAGAATGCTTGGGCTCGTACCGTGAAAGATGTCTATTGTCAATGGATTTTCACGAAGTTCAGTGTGATCGGTACTCCAAGGCTGACAACGCCCGACGGCTTCTTCCACACATTCTGAATCAATATCGATCCCGGCTAGTCTTGTAAAAGGAGTGTCATCGCTTGATGGTGGAGAAGGAATAAGGAAAGCCAAAACGGATGCTTCTCCACAGCCAAAATCGAGCACCTTTTATGTATATATGTATATATGTGTGTGTATGTGTGTATGTTTGTGTGTGTGTGTGCATGTATGAATTAAAAATTAAAAATCAATTCACATATCCATTTACACTAGTGTTCTGGTTGGGACATTAAGCAATTAACTGAGCAATATCCACAAAGGCAAGTGTAATGTGTGTATGCATATATTTATAAATATGAATGTATGTATACATTTATATATACGTACGCTTGATGCCCTGTGCGTTCTTAGGGTATCAAGTATAAACAATCTTCGCTGTCTCCAGAGAGGTGGTGTGAAAGATACTAATTCGCACTGATCGTCAGACATTGGCAACGATCCACAAAGCACTTTACTTTGTTTCCAAAACAAGCGCACGTCCTCTTTCACAATATAAGTGACTGCGAATTAGCCTTTCACGTGTCACTTACTTATGCCATAAAGAAGCCCTGTTTCATGGTTTTCTACCTGTGCTGATCATGGTTCATTCGTTTAAAGAACATACCTTTACACATTTCACTTATTGTGATCAATGCAGACGGTTCATTTGGGGAGTCGCCAATCAAGGCCTCAAATGTTCAGGTAACTATAGTCAAGAATTCAAAAGGTCTAGTATGCACAAATAATAATCCTTTGGGTATAGATTGTGAATTTGTCTGCCACTTCTCTTGCCAAAAGTCAGCTCCTCCATGTACTAGTGTTCGAAACAAGGCTGCTCGAGTGCTGAGGTCTTATTCTGGCAGTACGAATTCTAGTGCCAGTGCCAGTGCCAGTGCCGGTGGTAGTGCTAGTGCCGGTGGTAGTACAACTGCGACAGCCTCAAATGCATCCAAAAATCGCTCTCGCTCTCCTATTATTACAGCTTTGTCAAGATCTCCTACCAATGGTAGTAGGTCAACATCCCCTAGTTTGGCTTCCGGGTCTGTAGAAACTCAGCCAATAGAATCTCTGGGAGAAGCTATGGAGAGAATCAAGACCATGGTCACTTCAGCAGAGTTTGAGGATGTCCTGGTTACTGCTGCCCTACATGCTTCTGACGACAGCATGCCCGCTAATGAATATCTAGCCACCCTTCCGTCTCTCAATCCACAGGCCACCACAAAGAACTTTACTCGGTTTGTATCCAGATGTGGCCCAATGTTTGCCGTCAGAGACACCATAATATTACTACTGAGTTGGGAAGAACCGCTTCAGACAATGGTTGCCATGGTCCTCTACTGCATCGCGTGTATGTTTGTAATCTTGCCTAAAGGAATCTATTGGGCCTAAGTCTATCTCTTGTATGCTTCTTTTTTTAGGCTTCTACCCAAAGATAATCTTGCTAGGACCTCATTTTGGACTGATGCATTGGATGACCAGTGCACACCAAAAGCGCTTCCGATCGTCTAGCCCTCCTCCACCCCCACTCCCATCGTCATCTCCTACAGTGCGGGCCACAGCATCTTCGCCCACACCTACTGCCAGCCACTCTGTGCCATTGCGTACTGCTAGCCCAGGTGGAAAGCGTTCTGGGCCATTCACATTCAATATTGGCGGCTCATCAAACAATTACGAAGAATCATCTCCCGAATACCTTAAGAATCTTCAAAACTTGCAGAATATGATGGGAGAAATGAGTGATCTTTACGACAATGTGTGTGATAAGCTTCACTATATCAATTGGAAATCTAGACAATACTCGATCTGGATCTTCCAGGGCCTGGTGCTCTCGACCCTATTCATTTCCATCCTCTTGTCCTTTGTATCAATGCGCGACATAATGCTTAGTGGCGGTATATTCGTGTTCGTGTCCAACACGAGATTTGTCAAGCATGTGATGAAGCAAACCACACCAAAGGCAATGGCTCTTTTACAAGAGGGCTTTGAAAAGCTGATGGACCGTTATGATGAGTATGAGCGTGTGCTGGATCGTCAGACAATAATACAAGAAGTGTCTGTGTACGAGAATCAAAGACGAGGTCCATCAGGGGAATTCTCGGCTGATCAAGTGAGTGTTGGAGTGGGTCTCGAGTCGGTATTAATGCTTGCTACTTCTTAGCTCCTGCCACTTGAACGTGGTCCATGGACAGATAGCACTGGAATAATGGCTCGCAAACCCAAAAATGAAGAAGCACCTGAAGGATACCGTTGGACTGAAAATGCATGGGAGATTGATTCTAGTGGATCTTGGACAAACGATATGCTTGGAATTGGTAAGTTTAATGAGAGATATTGGTATCTTTGACTTTGCTAATTGATGGTTTATTTTATTTAGAGGTAAAATGATCATTATATGAACCATAGATAATCGAGACCTAAAAAAATTGATTGTATATTAGATGCTTGTGTTGCCAGAAGATGATGGCTGGGTGTACACGGACGATCTCTGGAGACCATGCAAGGCAGATAAATTAAAGTATAGGGTTACTCGCAGAAGACGATGGATTCGACATTATGAAGAGAACCGTAGACGTGGACGTTAAAGATGATACCCTTGGCCCGATCCCAATAACTTGCTATTTCCACTCACATACCATTCTGCTTGATTAATATATATATATATATGATTATTAATAGTAGTATATATAATAATAATCTGGAATTCTAATCTATCTTGTGCAAATTCAGCTGAAGATTTGCAGTTGACATTCATTTGTGCTATAATTACCGTTACTCGTGCCAATCAACACATACTTCTTTAACGTATTCTTGGATTGTAGACCATGGAACCTTGTATTTAATACAAGTCAAGAAATAGTGGGAATGGACAGCAATATAACATTCTTTTATTTTATTTTGATGACTTGTCTTTTTTTAATATTTATATTTATATTTATATTTTGATCATCAAACAAAATAAACATCTCTTATGAATCAACAACTGTTTGCAAAACGTAAAAACCCATATGGTCCAGACGAGTATGAAGATTCAGTGAATTATCAGAAATACCAACGCATCGATTACCAGACATCCTCCAAAGCATCTTATTTGGGAGGAAAGACAGGCGTAGAATTGTCATTGGATGGCAATCAGCCCCCTCCTAAATTCCCTCATAAATACATTTATGGCAATTACAAAAACTATTACGAGTGAGTTGGTCTTGGGTTTGGCTAATGTACTGTTGGATTCAAGAGACAATAGTAATTAAATAATAATAATAATAGAGATCGACGCAACAAGTACAAACATCATGATCCTCGTCTAGATCTCCTTGACGCGTCATTGTTTAAAAATAAGGATGTATTGGATGTCGGCTGCAATTCAGGAAACATCACCATAATGATCAGTAGGTATAATTGATTGCAAGGAGAGAGAAGAAATAAAAAGAAGGAAGTAGATTATCCATACTGCAATGCATACACAAAAACAGAATATACATATTTATTTATCATCTAAATCATCGTTTTATATCAGGTCAAAGATATCAACCAAAATCTATTCTGGGAGTCGATATTGACGAAGATCTTATTCGCAAAGCCAAAATGCAGACCAAGATTGCCTATGCACTTCAGGACCCCTCTGAAGAAAAGCAGCAGGGCCCTATAGATCTCTGCATGCGTTTCTCATATTTCCCAAAATCAATGTCGCACATGTTTGGATACGCTTCCATGACCCTTCCACCAACTGCAGACCACACCAGATTCCCTGCCAATACTACATTTGAAGTTGGAGATTGGGTTGATATGAACGTCAAGCCAGAGATTTATGATACAGTTATGGCGTGAGTTGATTGATAGAGTGAAGAATGTATTAAGCTTAGAAATATTTATAGTCTAAGTGTAACAAAATGGATTCAATTGCATCGAGGAGACGAGGGCATCAAGACTTTCTTTAAAAAGGTCTACAAGAGCCTAAAACCAGGTGGTTCATTTATTGTCGAACCACAGCCTTTTGATACCTACTATCGACGAGCCAAACAAACCGAGGTAGGTTATGCAAAAGTTGGTAGTAATAATAATATTTTCAGATACAATCAATAAACAAACACGCACATCACCAAAAGAAGTAAACACTAAAGCAAAGAGGGATAGGAGACCAGGTTTATTTTTGAAGGTCTCAACTTTACACCAGAACAGTACCAAGAGTATCTGTTGGACTTGGGATTCACGTCTGTTAGACACCTTGGAAAGTCTCTTAATGACCACAAAGGTAAGATATCAACAAAAGTATCCAATGTCCATTAAACACTGTTCCTTGTCTGTGCACAATTGTCTTTAGGGTTCGAGCGTCCCCTGGAACTTTATACGAAATAAAAAAGATGGAGCGCTAGTCTTTTTTATTATTTTGGTATTCTCAATTGCTTATTTCCTAATAATTCTTTTATACATCTCTGGCATTGACATTTGAAGTAATATTCGTCCAACAAAAGTTGTTGGCGTGCGGACACAGGAAGGGTGTTATCGATGTAGGAGATCATCAGGGCCTCGTCTACCTCAATAGCACGCACGGCACTGATCTTCATAACTCGGAAGGTGCCACGCGGTTGGGAGAAGACGGCAGGATAGATCATCTTTACGACCGAGATCTTTGGAAGCGTCTTCTTTTTGTTTTGCTTTGGGGGCTCTATTTCAACCGTCATCTCTGTTCCCTCTTCTTCGAGTCTGTTTTCTGTAGACTGCTCAGCCTCACAGTTGTTTGAGCAGTCATGGTTAAAGAGAGACGCGAGTGGAAAGAGGGCTAAAAATACATGTGGAGGTTAGGGAGGGAAGGAAACAAAGGCCATCTTTTCTTTCTTTTTTTACGTTTGATGTAAATATGTATGCAAGTGCACGAATAACTTGCCTCGACCAATAAGCACATCACCCTTGGCCGTCTTATTCTCGAGAAAGATACCAAATCCATTGGACTCGATTCGTGATACGAGGTGCATAATGTCCTGTAGGGTCTCATGAGGAGTAAGTAGCTGTGCTGAGCTGAGCTGGTTATAAAGAAACTGCTGCATTCGCCTCCAGTCCTTCTTGTCGTCCTCGGGCCAATCGTCGTAGTGTGATTCGAGTTCCTGGACCTGCTCAAATGTGCTCGCAAAGGCATCTTTTGGGTATACAGCCAATTCTGGATTCCACCAGTTGTCTGCTCTGTCCCACAAAAGATTGTGTGCCTCTCGACGTCGCTCCCAGAAGCACAAGAGCACCAATTTTCCAATACTTTTTGACTGTAAATCAGACTTGAAGGTAGCCAGTTTTCGCAATATGCCACACAGTAGAGAGTGATCGGCTATTGACGGTGCCAAATATGCCTCGCTACAGGCAAGAGAGCAAAAGTAGATCTGATCGCAACTGGTGCAGCGAGCAGAGAAGGCTCGGCTGGGGTGAACACAGAGACAGTGAGCACAGACCCTTTTCTTATGACTGTCAAAGATTGCTATATGTCCAGTCTTTAATAACAATAGTAACTATCATATGGTGCAGTAAAATGTCGAGAATGACGTACCTGTTGCATAAGGGAATACCTGCAAAGCCAATATGAACATACATTAGATATTTTTTTAAGAATATTTTTTATTTTGACAGGTGGAGATCGAATTATGTACCCGAAACAGCGTCTGTTGGTCTGCCAGACTTGTCTTTGCCAGGAACTCTCTCCCTTTTGTCGGGCTGACTCGGACCTTGACAGGCATATCACGGGATTTGAATACACTACTGTTCATGGTTAAAGAGAATGAAAAATAACAATATTGAGACGTGCTAAAAAGGGGCTCTAAGCCAGTCACGATCGATTGAGTTTGAAATGTATGTGTTTTATTGTATGTAAAATAGGTGCATGAATTGGATGAATATATTCATTAGAGTTGTAGGTTATTTATGGCTGTCCAGGATATGTACGTGGGGAAGGGGCAAGCGTATGAGGGTCTGTGGGTTGGAATGGAAATGCAGTGTAAAAGGGAGTGGGTGCTGGGGAAACAATGTCTGGTGCTTACTGGGTGGCGTACTGACATCCGATTCAGGAGAGCTACAGCTCACGGGAGGTGATGCAAGACAGAGTGGTTTGAAACAATCAGCTGGACTATGACAAGCATGAGGGCAACACAAAGCACAGTGAGCAAAAGATATAAATATATTTATATATGTATATATAAAGGGACTACCTACGTTCTGCTGTGCCTGGCCTGGCTGTGCCTTGAAAGAGTAGTCTTGCGAGTAAATGACTTTCCGCATGGACAAACATATGGACGTTTTCCTGTGTGGGTTCGTCGATGACGGGCAAGAGAAGAAGACTGGAGATGCTTAGTAGGATACAATCAAAGCATGGTTACTTACATCACTAAATGATTTTCCACACATTAAATATTCACACACATGGGGCCGCTCTCCGGTATGTGTCCGTAAATGCACCGTGAGGGCTGATTGTTGTATAAAGTGTTTTTTACAGTCTGGCCATTCGCACTCGTATGGTCTTTCGCCTGTGTGGATTCTACGGTGGCGTGCAAGGTCAGATCGACGAGAGAACCATTTGCCGCACTCTGACCATAGACATTGGAAGCCTTTGTGGCGGCAGGTTTGGTGGGTATCGTCTGGGTAATGGTTCAGGAGGTGAAGGATATCCATAATCAAATAATAAAAAAAGAGAGTATATTTAATGAACTATTTCTATATATATATGTATATATGTATATATGTATGTGTGTATATATGTATATATATATATATGTATGTATGTGTGTGTATATTTATTATATAATGATAGTTATATAATAAAATGTCGATATTCACTTTGGAGAGAGAGAGAAAGAGAGAGGGAAGCAAAGGGAATTATATAGATTTGGTCGAGAATTTTCATAAAGACACCAGTTTCTTTATTCTGATTTTCCAGACTCGTGTCACGGGAACTGAAGCCGAAGAAGAGGAAGGGAAATGAAGAGGGCTGTTTTTGGAGGTGTACCTTTGGCCCTCTCCTTCCAAAACGCTTTGTTCAAATGGGCACGAGCCACAAATAAAGAAGAGAATACTTGTGACAAGAGCTGCTTTGAATGCCTCCCCCCCTTTTTTATTATTATTATCATTATTATTATTATTGTCATTATCTTGCCCCTCGTCTGTCTCAGCTATGCAGGATTCTGCAAACCTACAGGCATGACTGGAAACGTATAGATCAAATGAAGATCCCTATTGAGATCAATAGAAATAGATTATTTGTATTATATTCTTGTCGACAAGCCAAGTATTCATATCTTTTTTGGTTTCGGCATTCGTTAAGGTTCATGCATCTTCTTTTTGCCACGTTTTTAGGCTCTAATCTCTATTTATCCCGCCTTTAAGAGTTTCGACTCTTGAATGATAACCTTTTCTCTTTCTCTCTTTCACTGTCATCACACACCAGTGATCCAAAATTAGGTACACATCGCCCAAAACAGAGCGTCATACAGGTCTTGTTGAATGTTTGGGTCGATTACAAGGTGGCTCAAAAGCATATACCCTTTTAGACCAGTGCTAACAGATTGGCCGATTTGTCCATCAATCTGGACACCTTGTTGGGATCCTCGACTATTTATTTATACAGATTTTATGTCTAGATATATTGGCAATAGCATTGCTGATAGTAAAAGGGGGGGAAACAGCTGAGCATGCCCCACATTTTCTTGTTTCTAAAAAACCAGCTGTCAATACACTTGATCTTTTCCATTCGATATTCTTAATATCTCACTCTCTTTGACAACCGGGTTTGCAGCTTGACCTGCTCACGTGGAGGACTTGGTTACCGATGCCGATACTAACTATACTCTCGTTGCTAGGCATCCATGCAGTCCAGCAGAAAATACTGCAGATTACTTTGCATAAATCGATCCAATGCCAAATCAAGCACGTCAAAGCTTAGTACCAAGGGAGAGGGGGGGAAGAGGGGGATAGTCTTTCGATCTATACCTCGGCAGCTAGTGTGCCAAACGTTGGGAGTTATAAAAGACGATCGAAATCAAATTTTGATATTTCGATGTTGTGCAGTATTAAAGTGACAAGCAAGAGTTGTGAAAAGATACTTATCCTCGAGTCTGTATTTTTTAATAATATCCGCTTCTCGGCGTCCTTTGTTTTTTTATTTTTAAAAAAAAACATAATTTCAAGCTGATAAATCTAGCCGCGGACCAGACAATATTATTTTTTTCTACACAACCACCGAGAGACCAAATGTTCTGCAATACAGGTTTGAACGGACAGTTTTCTACTGACTAAAACGTGAACGTGTCTGTATAGCTGATTATGGTTTGTTTTTAAAAATAAATAAGCCGTGATTATCTTGTACATTATAAAATCTTATTATTTGTGCCTTGATCAATATTCAAATGAAATGAGAAACAATTGATGATTTCAGGGAGACCTTTGGCATCCAGTCCAGGGAGCTGACCAGTCACGTCATGAAAAAGAAAAAGAGGCTCGGAGGGATCCTTAGTAATCTTCAAGACTAGATGACCAAAGTCAGAAGATGCGCACTGACGTCCAAATCAAATAATAAACAAACAAACAATGACGCCCAAGGCCATTGATGTTGACAGACTGAACATCTCGGCCAAATGCATATTCATGGTCCTTGTATTACAATATATTCAGATATTTTGGTCAAGTATCTATTTGGGTCTTTATTCGTTGTGGCCAAAGCCAAATATTTAATATGCACCAGACACAGAGAGAGAAAGCTTAAATGGTTTCCGTACCAGCCGTGCTTTTTTTTAAAAAAAATTATTGCTATTTTATCATAGAAATAAAGCGGCAAAATGCACATATAGTGTATATTATTATTATTATTCTCTAGAGGGACCCTATATGTTGAAACTCAAATAACAGTATAGAAAAAGGATAAATGAAAAAAATAATAATCATAATAAAGTCAACCTGCATCAATACGAGATGCAATCCCCAAATCATCAAAGGATATATAGGAAATACAAGTTCCTTGGAATATTATATAAATAAATGATCCTCTGCAAAGAACAGAAATAACAAAAACACAAAAGAGCTCCTTACACTATACAACATACATATTTATATTGTATTGTATTGTATTGTTTTCTATTGATTGCAGAGATACACCAATAGTGATGGGCTAAATTATATGAAAAACAATAATATTGAGGTTCTAGAATATTGTACATATATATATATATATTTATATTTATATATAAAGAGAGAAAGAGAGAGGACTGTGCGCTAGCTGATACGTCAATGGCATTTATTAATTTCTGTTACTGCTTGTGATACGGATTTACAGGTTCGGATGGTATAGAAAATAATTATTAGATTTTTTAAAAAAAATAAAGGTCATTGCCTTGGGAACCAGGAGAAAACAATACGTTGCTATAGTTACAGATTACCCTAAATCATGTGCGTGGTTCAATATGTCGTTTTGTGCCTTGTTTCATCTATTCTGGTCCAATTGATTGGAGCCATTCTCTTCTCCCTCTCTTTCTCTCTTTCTCTTTCTCTCTGCTTTCGTTCTTTATCTCCAATATGGTTGCCTTGCCATTGTTTTTGTTTGAAACGGAATTGAGATTAATGAATAAAATATAGAAAGATAAAGATAAATCAGGATAGCTCCATGGCTCCAAACCATTTCCGTCGCCTCTCCATCCATTCTGTAAGCATTTCATCTTCCCATTCTTCCTTTGGGATGCCATGGCTGAGATATCGATCGGCCTTTATACTATCTGGTACATCGTTCCATCCCATATGACTCCAATCACGGTACCATGTATTGACTACCGACCTAAGATTAATAATAATAACAATAATAATAATGGAGCCATCAGTTCCGAGCCGTGTATGATCTGATTGAATATGCAATTTATGCCTTACTCATCATGTAACCATATGCCACTTCGCTTTTGAAGTTCCAGGGCACTGTAGCGCTCTTCTAATGATACCGCCTTTTGTATCACTGCATCGATGTTGATATCATGTGGGATATGGGAAATTATAGAGTGAGCGAGATCTGGTTCAGACTGAAGTATAGTAGATCTGCGAAGGAGAGTGATCTGTGGTATAGTTTAGTACAAGCCAAACAAAGGGCTAGACATACCGCACTTGCTACATATACTGGCATCAGAGGCGAACTTGCCACAAAAAGATCAAATAGACGAGTGATCTTGCTAAAGTCTTCAAAGTTATGGCTGTACCAAGTCAGGATCCAGCTCAAAGCATAATAAGGCATTATATTGGACCTGTAACATAAAGAATATTTCTATAAATTTAAGAAACACAAGAAATAAAGAGTGTCTCATCTAATTGTTTCAAAAATCATTCATTTACTGTGTTTCTTTTTTTTCTCTTACCTTTCAAGAAAAGATGTGAGTTCTGGATCTTCGTATTCGATTATAGAGCTCATAAGACGTAATTGTTTTGATACTGGATCAAGTGAGTCCAACATCGCATCTGTAAACCAATGGTCAAGGATCAAGTGTTTGTATCGACATGTTTGACGTTAAAAAATAATAAGAAGAAAAAGGATATCTCAAGAAGAATAGAGCGACATTTTCTGTAGCCGGTATCGCATTCTTTTTCCCGAGTACCAACAAGAAGCATGTGCATATGTCATGGAACCCCTTTGTATACAAGATTTATTAGTTTCTCTCTCTCTCTCTTTTGGTGGATATTAATAGACTTACCTGGTAATACTTTAGTCTTGGATTTCGCCAGAGTATTTCAACAATCATCCGATGGAGCTCTTGTTGCTTATGAGCCTTGAGCATAGGCGAAATATCTTTATTTTGTATATATACACATATTTATTTTGGTTTATTTAATATGAAATTTCAATTTTATTTCAATTTAATATCATTGCTATTAATTTTACAGTGTGGAATATTAAAAAAAGGGGGGGAAATTCTTTAATACCTTGTGGAAAGTAGTATAGTGATCGTTCTACGTCCTTTGTTATCTGAATCGGATCAGCTAAATCTTTTTCTAAAATGCATAGAGATATAGATTATATAAGCTTGTGCTTTATCTTCTTACCGCTGCCCTTTTCATCTACATAGCAGCCGTAATGAGCATGAAGTAGGATGGGCCTATAAAAGCGAATGAGTCATTGGTCGCATGTGGCATGTATGGAATTACCATACAAGCTTCCTCAATTTGTCATGAACATATCCACCTGGCTGTCTTGCTAGCAGCCGTAGAGATGAAATGTCGTTTCTTGATAGGGCGGCGATGATTTGTTCGACCTGGTGGGTACGTTGCATGGATCGAGCTTTGATAGAGGGCATTTAACGATTGTGTGTTTTTGTTGATGAAGACAGTAACAATAGAAGAGAAAGAGGATGTTTATTACCGACTGATGCTTTAACACTCATTTGCCTTTCTTGATTTGGAACATGCATAAAGGCTGTTGTCTATTGAAAGAAGTTTTTTTTTTAAAAAATTGTTATTATTATTATTATTATAAAAATAAAAATAAAATAAAATATCCATTGTACATAATTTTGGTAATGCAAACCCAATCACTCTGGCAACGTCACAACAGCATAACATTTATTTGGCTTGCCATGATCTCTAACTTATCTTTACATATTATTCTCCTTGTATTTATACGTCTTTTATATTAGTGCCGTTGTTGTTTTTGGTATTACTGCGGTAAGCTGACAGAAAAAGGAAATCTCAAGGGGACCGGGTTTGAGGTTGTTGACATTAAAGTCTAGCTGCGGTTAGTTTGCAAGACATATACACCCTGCTGCTCTTCTGTTGTAACACATGTACTATATTATCTCTTTGATTCATATCTTTAATATTGAGTAGCTCTAGTGAGTCAAAATTATATTGAATTTACGGTTGGAAATTATCCGAAATCCCCCTTTTTCTATACAGTATGAGATATTTGAGTAGGAGAATTCGATCAAACTTGGCCACTAACATGAGCGGCATTAATCGTAGCGGAGAAGGGGGACTTCCGGTATCTCTCAAAGACCCTATGTATTCCATACCTAGCCAATCCAGCAACCGTGCTCTCAGTAGCAAAATATCCACAAGGGTCCTTTTCAGTAGGGAGGGGTAAGAATACCAAGCTTTTCTTGGCCCTAATAAATGGCCTCAATCAACTCATATAATCAATTGCTGTTTACAAATCGATAAATCACTCTGATTGATACGGCCAATGCCACAAAACGAAGTACAAATGTGGCTAATGTAAGTAGGAGTATAGAATTCCAATTGTCGTCAGGGATCGCCATCTCCATCAAGAAGTATGTGGCCGACAGTGTCGAGAAGTATGATTCATCAGAGTCACCAATCTCCGTGACCAATCCCGACATATAACATTACCACGAATTAGTCAATTGGAACCCTCTAGAATCACCAAGCAATTCCCAATTTCTCAAAACGCACTTTTTCTTTTATATAAATCAAGCTCTTTCCTTAAATGGAAGGTATTTCTTGTCTTGCTGATTAAGATATTATTATTATTATTATTATTGTGATAATAATTACTTGGCAGAGAAATCACATGAATAACCTTTTTTTTTTTCAAGCCAAAATTTTACTCTGCACTTTCTACAGGTCCCTGCTACGCTTCTCGATTATGGCTTGATAACCTTCTTTCTTTCTTTTCGCTATTACTATAAATACATGGGTGCGTGTGAATTGATTTGTGTCACTTTGGAGCTGGCAAAGAGGAGCGGAATCTCTTGATTAATTCTCTTTCCTTTTTTTGACAGTTCTTTAGAAAATCCCAAAAAGAATCAAAATAGACAGCGGAGTTGCGGAATCCAATTGGTTGCCATGACAACAAAGAGGAGAAATGGTGCTATAGGCGGGTCAATGCGGAGTCAATGGCTTAGTTTCCACAACGTGGCTCAAATGGGAAGCACAAATTAGAAATGGACTCTGGCTTATAAATACAGCTAATTTGATGATTCCTTCTTCTTCTTCCACTACTCTTCTTATTTCAATACAAGAATAAAATAATATAACATGTCAAGATCCTATGGTGAAATTCCCTATAGAAACTATGCTGCGGATAAGCAAGACAGCTTGCTTGTTGCTTCTCTTGCCACCATCAATCCTGCTCAACTAAACTTGGACATTCTCCTGAAGGAGGATGCTGGCTATTACAGCACCATGGACTCACCCATCCTAAAGACCCCGTTACTTGAACAAGACACTCCTCTCTCAACTTGCACTCCTCTCTTCATGTCAACCCCTCTTCACCACCATGACACCTATCTAAATGAAACGTATTTTCCCAGTTACCTTGATACACCCCTCCTTCCCGACAAGCCCAGCATTGAATTCAATGGGGATCCCTTCCAACTCTTAATCGACAAATCCAAGGCTGGTTCTGTCCATTATCAAGCCCATCAATCAGACTCTTTGTTCCATTCGCTCTCAAGTGTCAGAGAGTCGATTGTGGACTATGATGAGTCTGACGACGAAAAAATATCTGTGTTTGATAAATTAGGAGAGATTGCTTATGAAGACACACAGGATCAATGCCAACCTACAGAAAGCCAAAAGCAAGAAGATGAGCCAAATAACTCATCAGAAGAGCCATCATATCTGTCTTTTGGTCAAGAATCATCACATCTCACAAGCCATGATTTCACCAGTCGTTCAAGATCTCTCAAGCGTAAACAAAGAGAGGATGGCGATGAAGAGCCTAGCGAACCAGAACAAAAGATGCCCAAGAACAAGGCTATCAAGAAGCCATACCAATGCCATCTCTGCAAGGCTAGATTTAGCCGACGCTACAATCTTAGCACCCATGTCCGGACCCATGATAAGCAACGAATCAAGGAGCATAGATGTGATATATGTGAAAAGGCCTTTGACCGCAAGCACGACAGAGACAGACATGTTGCCACTGTCCACCATGGAAAACGTACATTTGGTTGCAAGACTTGCTCTACAAGCTTCACAAGAAGAGATGCTCTCTCACGGCATATGCAAGTTCGCCACAATGAGGATCCTGACCATTTCCCTTGATATCCATAAACCCCATCATCTTCACTCATTCTCCTATTCTATATATATGACATCAATTTACCCTTTTCTCTATATGTATCGGTAGATGCCCTTACTTCACTTTGGACCATCTCGCTTTCTCTCGTTTCTATAATGAAACGAGAATGAAAGCAGGTCCATTCTTTGCTGTTTCACCTCCCCCTTCCCCTTTCTAATTCCTTAGAATAAGTTCTGACTCTAAAGTCATTGAATATATAAACACAAACACATTAGTAGTAAGACATAATATTAATAATAATAAAAAAAACTCATATTTCTGGCTGCCTTTGGCAGTATGCAATCTCAAAATGGGCGATATAAATGTGTATATTCCATCTATTATTCTTTTTGGATTATTGGCTTTTTTTTTTGGCTTATTGGTAGCGCTGAACAACCACAGAGTTCAAGAGACCTGCATCCTTGATGGTCTGGTCAGGATTGTCCAACACCTTGACAGGAAAAGTGGTCTGGAGAACATAAGGTCTCTGGTCAGGACGAGATCTAGATGGTTTTGAAAGGCGGATAAGCAATAGTCTTTGGTACGATAAACTTACGCTTCAATATATTGACGAATGTCTGCCACAGTATGGTTGTGGTTTAATTTGGCAACCAAACTACAATACACCCGCATTTATTAAATATGAGAACCCTGACATAGCTGGCACTTACCGAGTGCCGTCTGCAAGACGGATCTGGATAGAGGTCGTAGGTTGAGTAGAATCTACTCTGGGTGCTTCCACAGAAGACGAGGTAGGGAAGGCTCCAGGTGTAGTGGGAATATAACTAGCAGGACTTCCCAGACGATGACCAGCACTTTCGAATGGCTTTGGAGGACTCTTTGGTGGGGGTACAAAATCCTCATCCTGGCGTTTAGCCACACGTACATCTACAGCCTGTCCATGCTGGACATTGAGCAACGAAAGGGGTGCGCGGCTAAAGGTGCAATTAGTATTTATGTGTATATATATGTTGCGGACCGGCTTCTTTAATACCCTTACCCACTATTAATAGCACTCAGCATGGCCTCATTTGCAGGATCATCATAACGGAACAAAGGTCCATCGTCCACACTGAACCCATTTCTCCAAAAAGTCAAATAACGCGTAATCTGTATTCCATTTTTAATTAGCGTTGTTAGACAGCTAGAAATACTTAATCACATGAACTTACGGGTGCCTGGGAGGCTTCATTAGACGACGTATCTGGAGTGCCGACCTGTTGAGAAGGCGTTTCGTCACTCCCGAGCGTATATCCAGATCCAGAAAAGTAGCTAGGTCTACTGGACTCTGCTTCATGATCCTCATCATGGCCAGCTCCTCCCCTACGCCAAGTACTTTAGCTTTAACTCTTCTCTATCACTCGTCTACTGTTTAATTGACTTACTCTGCTGCTTTTTTGAGAATGTCATCAATCAAGCTGTTTCCTCCACTCTTCTTATTGGGTCCTTGGACAACCATGCCACTAAAGATAAACGATCAATAAAGGAGCTGTGATATGGCCATCTTCTTCTTCTTCTTTTTCCTGGAAACTCACGACTTTTCACCGCCAGCAAAGAAGTTTTCGTGATCCTCATCTTCTGATTCATCATTACGATTGCCTGATCCAATGTCATTCAAAGTACGGATCTTTGATCTGTTTTGTGATTGATAGTTAGATGAATATTAAGACTTGTCTGTGTTTTGCACTGGACCCAACGATGCATTACGTGGTGTTTCGGGAAGGCTGGGCTTTTTTCTTGGACGGGCCAGGCTGAAAAGTAGGAGGTGCAGCAGATGCAGCTGGTGCAGTAAATGGCTCTGGAGCAGAAGGAGAGGATCTATCTTGGGGTCCAGAACTACCGGACATGTCGTAGAACTGGCTCACGGCAGACTATGAGTAGAAAACAAGCAGATTGCAACGGATTATTATTTTTTTAGTATTGGCCTTTTGAAATGGTCATTAATACATATTTCACTCGTAGACTTACATTGAGATCCCAGCCGGCAATCTCCAAATAGAATCTAGCCTGGGTTCCATCGACACCTGTCATGCTGGTGAATTGCTCGATCAGTTGGTTTTGGTCAGCCATAATAACAAGATGGACACACAAAAAATAAAGAAAAAAAAAGTCTGGTGTATAAGAGAAAGACGTGTGATACGTGCTTTGCCTTTGTCGCTCTTTATCACAGCAGTCCAACTGTTCTCCTCCTCCCCCCAAAAAAAATACCCCTTGTTACGTCAGTCGATCTCTTTTGTTTTGACCATGGACTAAAACCTGGTTTTAATGGGACATTAAATATCCAAGGTGTGTTATTTTGCTTATACTCTCTATCGATTGCCTGAATTTATAAGCAACTCGAGGTAATTCCTACCAAGACGTGTACAATTAATCATAGATAAATTAAACCCTGATTTATCTTTGGGTTTATATATATATATTATCTCTGAGGGATCTATTGGTTTTATATCCAACAGTCTTTGATAATATTGGGCGTTTACTAGGCTCTGTCAATGCATGCTTTAACGTGAAACTTTAACATGTCAAGAAAGCGATGATAAAGACGTGTGATTGGCTGCATGAAATGTTAGCGTCATCAGTCACAAAGTATGTTGTCGGAGTATAAAATGCATTTGACCCTTCAGCATGTTTGGAGACAAATTGACAACTGAACACTGTTCTTTCTCACTTAAAATTGATTATAGGCGTTGTTCTTAGGGAACACTTTATGAAGTGCAAGAGATTCCACAGAATACTTTCAGTGTTCCGGCAAAAAAGCTTGGTTGTGACTACTTGGGTTTTGTCCGGCTCGCGTTTAAATATTGGTCTTGTATAGCCATGTCTCCTAAAACAACAGTTCTTATTCTCTCTTTTCTTTTTCGTGGAAAAATATTATGAAATGTTTGAAAACCATTTGTCTCTTATAGACAATGTTGTTATTAGAGGCATCTGAGGATTCAGAGTTTTTACAACTCTCATTTTAAAAATAAAAGAAAATATTGTTATTCTTCCCAATCCAAGCAGCAAATAAAATAGTAATAAATTTACCTATCTTTAAAGCAATAGACTTCCTCATGAAGAACACCTATTACCATGCCAAGCGGTAATGCCTCGATTCTTCATTTTATTTTACTTTATTTTTTTACTCTTTTATCCCTTTGTTTTTTCTTTTGTTGGCTAGCGAGTAAAAAATCATTCCTCGTCCTTATACTTTTTATCTGCCTACGAAGCGTGCTTACTGCAAAATAAAGACTCCACGACCGATCTCTAGTTACTCTTTGATATTGAGTATTACAGGTTAACTTCCTAGGAAAAATTACACCGTGTATATATACGCTTTACACTTCAACAGTGATAACCAGCCATTGCACAATAGACGCTGAATTACAAAGGAATTTTAGAATAACAAGTACGAGCGCTGCTCGTAACAAGTATATAAACCACCATAATATTCTTTATTTAATAAATAATACTCTTACAGTATAAGTTTTCTATTCTATTTATCTCATTTTCCGTTAATCTCAAGGGGGCATCTATAAAGTACAGGATGCTACACAATATATTTTCACTGTTCCAGCAAAAAAAAAAGGCTTTAGTATAACTACTTGGCTTTTGTCCAGCTCGCGTCTAGACATTTTTTACGCGACAAGATTTATTGAATTGCCCAAATCAAGTCTTACCTCCTATTGAAAAGAGATATATTGGAGATATATTGACGCACATATAAGTGTATGAGACATGGGAATAAAGGGACTTTTTTGAGGCACCCACGTAAACAAAAGTAAAGGCAATGCTGTCAAAAACGGCTTTTCATTATGTTTTCTAAATTGCAGCCAAAGCATGGTATTAAATATGTGGGGAGGATGGAGGGAACTCAAGGACATAGAAGGCGTGAAGGAGTGTAGATGGGTTGGTCGGAGGCTGGGGTATCCATCTTGGTATTACCAAAGCTCACTCTCACTTACTCTGGGCTTGCTAGAGATTGAAAGGAGAAAGAAGCGGTCACTTAACATGCATTCTTGTTCCACGATGCTTGGTCTATGCGTTTTGTTTCATACTCCGTTAACAAACATATATACTCCACTAACAAGCCTTTTAATACAAGGCGACCAACAATAAAGAACTGGAAGATAAACAGTGAAAAAAAGGGGGGCTATAGTTTGCCACTACAGCGATATTCTGTAATTATAAATGAGATTATAGCTACATATAGCTGTATTCCACTTTCATGACTGTATATAGGCTCACAAACCTTGCTAAGCTTTTTGTAAAAAAAAAACACGGGTCATTAATGGTACTCTCAAAATCAACTAAAGTTCCAGGCACGACATATAGCCTAATATAAACTTTTTTTTTGATCCAATTTGTTCATTGGGTACTTGTGGACCACTTAATATCCATAATAATCCTAGCCCTAATCCTTGTTTGAATGCAGTAGCATTCGACCGAGAGTCCAGGCTTATTTACACCAGCAAGTAATTTAAGCAGTCTCTTGCTGAATATCCTACTGAAAACCAAGTCGTTCAACAGAATGGTACACCTTGGAATACAGTGTGTCCGTTTGTCTTTACTAAACCACCTTGTTTACTCTGATACATCTTGACCCATCTATATCATCAAACCAGCAATATTTTTATCTTAACCGTACATACACACGCGTGTGTATTTCTTATATGATTATTTGCACCAACATTCAACTCAATATCTCTTTATGCCCCGTGTGCAAAAATGAATAGGAAAGGAAAATGTATGTATGTATGTATGTGTGTAAATTAAAGCATCACCAATCCAACCTTTTGGCGCTTGACATCAGGACATTTCCAATTGTACAGGTAATAGTTGAGATGGCCATCTCCAGGGCCAAACTTTTGCTCGTCAACATAAAGCGAGTTGTCCATCAAATCCAGGGTATTAACAACATCAAAGTTGGCCTTTTTCGCGAGTGTGAGTGCATCGGCAATCAGAGCATTGAGTCTCTTTCGAATATATTTGATTTCATCCGTAGGAGTCTTCTTGGCCGACTCGGGTACATCAATGGCATAATAGAACATGTAGGCTGCATTGAGAGTAGAGTGCTTGGGGTTGTTGATGACTGAGCTTGGCAGGGAGTAGAAGGAGAACATGTCGGTAATCTTTTTTGTCTCGGGATTCTGGACCACATAACTCCACACGACATCTTTGTGGGGGCAGATCCAATGCTCAACATCTTCAACTGTCTCAAATGCAACCGCAAAATCAAATCTTTCGAGGTACTTGTTCAACAAAACTCGTACTTCTGGTGCATCCTCAACCTTCATTTCTCTCAGTCCAACTGTTGATGTGATGTCAGGGACCTTGTAGTGCTTGATCATACGAGTCAAGGTAGATTTGGCAGGAATACGAGAGAAGTTGCACTCGACCAGCTTTTTGGGGTTGAGCGACCGATGGTAGTAGCTGAAGTTTTTTTTTATATCAATCTAATGCCCTTTTCCAATCGATCTATTGTCTACTTACCGACAAGTGGCCACTGGTTTAGGCAAGACAATACCGGCTGTGTAGACAGCCTGGAAGATGCCTTCAAGATGACTCTTGCGGGTGATTTCTTTGATAAGAACAGGAGCAAGACGCTTGGCTCTCAGTTTCTTGTGGATACACAAAAAGTTGACTTCAACCAAGGGCTGGGTACTATTTTTTTTTCAAGGGTTGTTAATGTAACCATGTTCAGAGTCCCTTTTCTCCCAATACTCACACGTTATAAGTTCTCATGTCAGCAGGAATTCCACTAATAAAAGCGACCAGCTTCTTGTTGGAGGCCACCCGCACACCAATATGCCAAGATTTTCTCCACTTTGGAGGTTGAAGTGCCCTGTGAATATATGAATATCCAATATCTACAATCACCCATCATCTTTAGACACCATTCAATTTACCACTTTAAGAAACTGGCAGAGTAATCGAATCTAAACTGAGCATCATCGTCTTCCACATAGTTCATTGTCAAGAGCTCATACAATTCCTTGAGCTGTATAATAAAATGACATTAGTCCAAACGCATTTTCCTTGGACAGCCATAAACCCTTTTCTTCTTCTTCTCCTTACCTCTTTGTCACTATTCATGTCAACCTCACACCATTCGAAATCCTTGGGCAGAGTGGGTGCATTTTTTTGTACCTGATCGATAGGAATCGAAGGTTCGATAGGTCCAACAGCTGTCACAAGCTCATCTAGACACACCAAGACTTGTGAGTTCTTTCTGGCCCGTTTATAATATAAATAAATAGATGGCTGCACTGCTCACCATGTTTGGGCACAGGTTGGGTATTCCAAAACTTGTGGTCGCCCATCTCTTTCTTGTGTGCATTCTTTAGTTGACCGGATTGTTCCATCAGAGCGAGATTCTGCATCATTGCCTGGATCTTTTGGCGCATCGCGTCTTCATTCTGGGATGCTGCTGGATCATTCGAGGCAGATTGCTTGCCCTTGATGAGGTTTTGAAGTTCCTTTGTCTGGGACTTTTTGACAAGCTTTTCGACCTTTGCGGTCAGGCGAGCGAGTTCTTCCTCGTCTACCTTTGGTGTTTCAGCTTTTTTGCTCATGTTGATCCACTGTGATTATAAAATAGGTCGTAATAGACAGACGCGTGTGCGAGGTTGTTACTAGCTATTACAAATCGGTATAATATAAAAAGTTGAGTATGACGGGGTTTGTTTTCGGGATTTGAATATTTTATAAACTGATTATTTTATTGATGACGCAATAAAATTTAGTAAACAAAATCAAGTGTGATTAAACGTGTTTTGGGATCAAATAATATATATATACATATATATATGCATGCTGCTCTCTTACAATCACATCATTGAAAGGCAAGTAGGACAAGAAATGACTTTAGAAGTGCAGAAAGATGGATACTATAAAACCCACATATAAAAAAAAAATTGGAATGGTTTTTGAACTCTCTTGTTCCACGCGAAACATACATGGGAGCCATTTGGATGCATGGAATATGTATACATTTCAATTTCTACCAAGTATCTTGTTACACATTCTTTGTTTGTGCCTATTCCCGAGGTAGAATAGATTCAAACAAGAAAATGTCTCTTTCCCTTTATTTTGTAGAAAAAGAAAAGTACAAACCCCGGGACTGTACGACAATGAAAGAACGCGCTAGAAAGCAAAAAATGGGCAAGATTGTTTAGCGTTTTATTAGTCATTTTTCAAGGTAAATAAAGAAAAATAAGCCATGGAAGCTTAAAGGGATATATAGGATAAATGCCATTTTGAAAAGATCAACCGCCAATGAGAAACTTTAACTTTGTGAAATGAAAAAGGCACACGCACAATGTTTTTTTTATTACATATATGTATAATATATATATATAAACAAATATAAACAAGTATATTTAAGAGGAAGGGGAATTGAATGAGAGAATGAAGATGATTTATAGAGTGCATTGTGTGATATATACACATGGATATATGTGAATGAAGGGAAATAACAGAATAAGAATATACACTCGAGAATAGAACAAGTAATAATGATAATAATAATAACAACAAAAGAAATAGAGATATAAAAGTATACAAGGAAAGGTATAGGATTATTTAAGCTCTGCTTTTCTTTTTCTTTTTTAAAAAAAAGAGAAACAAAGATGAAATACATTTTTTTTAAAAAAGGTGGTGGGAACGGATTTAGAAGCGAATAAGGGCATCTGTGGGCCTCATGGTCGATCGGTTGTGAGTATCGATATGGTAATTGAATCCAGAAGTAAGCATGCTTAGCCCGGGAGAGGAGCAGCCATAGTCTTCATAAGGGTGTGGTGAACCATGCCCGGACTGGGAGATATGAAGGTAGAGATCACTGATCTGCTGGGACTGGCTAGGGCTGGCTGTCAGAGACTGTGGTGAGGATGATGAGGATGAAAGCTCGTATCCAGTTCTGATTTCGTTGGTACAGTCGTGCATGTAATCAATGTCCTTTACATAGGATGGCAGTGGAGACTCTTCTTCTTTTTTGCAGTCCATGGCGGTTTTTTGGTACTCAAGCTGGTCAAATGCTGAGTCGAGCACATCGTTCTCTGATGGATAGCAGATATCATCAAGAGGGTAGATGGCGGAAGTATATGAAAGCATATATGTCGGGCTTGGCAAGAACCCATCGCGATAAAACAGATCATCTTCATCTTCCACAATCGGTTCGTGTACCTTTGTCCGAACAGGTGTAGAAGTGCAAGAAGAGGCAGTTGAGGTGAACGTGGATCCTGACAGAGATGGAATCGGGTTCACCCAATCCTCCCCATCAGACTCTCTGTCTAGTGGCTCTGTTTTGATCCAGTCGGGGTGTTTGGTGGTCGTGTCGGGTGTATTGGTGCTGTCATGGTGATAGGATGGGTTGCCATGGAGACCCTTGAGTGACATATTTTCCTGAGTGGGCGAAAATTGCTCCAGCGTGTCGTCGCTGCTGTCATCATCTTCCTTGTCTGTACCTTCATCACTACTATCGCTTGCAAATACATGGTGTCTTCGCTCATGT
Organism: Phycomyces nitens; assembly: GCA_022702545.1. Lineage (NCBI taxonomy): Eukaryota > Fungi > Mucoromycota > Mucoromycetes > Mucorales > Phycomycetaceae > Phycomyces > Phycomyces nitens. The sequence continues at coordinate 4,567,685 of JAHRBC010000001.1, forward strand.
GTTTTTTTGTGCTGGGCCAGATTATCAGAGCGTGAGAACCGCTTGCCACAAACGTTGCATAGATAAGGGCGCTCCATTGTGTGGGTGCGAAGGTGGCGCTTGAGATGCTCCAGGCGTCTAAAATCTTTTCCACAGGATGGGAAAGGACAAAAGTAAGACCGAAGCACTTCATCCGAGGAACCGCGTCGAGAGAGGGGTCTGTCATAAGGAGACCATCGGGAGCGTATCATGAGAGAGGCGTCGGTTGGGTCGGGTACGGGATGGGACTGGAAGCTGGCAAGACTAGATGGGTGACGGGTAGACTTTCTACGGCGCTGTTTGTACATGGGTGAGCCTTCGAACAGTGAAAACTGGCCAAAGATGCTGTGGGCCATGCGAGTAAGCGAACTCTCGGTGGGTGAGCGAGGTTCGGACCATTCTTCTGGTGCTGTAGTTGTCGATGGCTGTGGTTGTTTTGTGAGCGGAGAAGTGGACTCTTTGGCGGACAACGAAGGTGAGGGCATTCCTGTTGAGGATGCAGATCCGCGCGGGCTGTTACTGTTACTATTGTTGTTGCTGCTGCTGCTGCTGTTGTTGTTGTTGTTGTTGTTATTGGCTGTGCGCCCTGAAAGACAGGCCTCGAGCTCAATATTGCACAGCAATGTGCGTCTAAACTCGTCAAACATAGCCTGTGTTGCGTCGAGAGTGATGGTGTTTGCTGGGTAGGCCACTGCAACCGACGTAACTTCCTGGGATAGTTTTTCTCGCTTTAGGTCGCGTTCGAGAGCATCTAAGAAAAGACGGTCGTGTGGGACAGACTGCCAAAAGAAGACCTTTTGCTTTTTTTGGGTTCGGATGCAGTTGTGGCGGTACAAGAGATCTAGGAAACTAGACTTGGGTTCCTCGAGCGTCGCATCGGTCCCCGGCTTGAGGTTGCGGAGGTCACTGAAAATGCCCTCCTCGAATTTCTTTAGATTCGACACGGGTCTTCCGAATGCATGGAAGCGAAAGATAAGACAACGTACGATATCGGTGCCGGTTATAAAGTGGGTTGCGTTCCACTGGACGCATGAAATAGAATCACCGTTGGGAAGGAGGTGACGCTTGATGGGCGGCTGACCTTCAATGGTCACAAAGTCAATGGGTGCATTGGCCAAGAAGTCTTTGAGTTGGTCAATTTGCTCAAGGCGAGTGTTGATGTCTTGCTCGTTTGGAATGTTTGGGTGAGTTTCGCGGAAGGTTGTTGTTGCCATGGTGATATCGATACTGTGAAGAGAAAGAATGAATACAGGGTTGCAAGGTAGCTAGCTATATATTCTAACCTGGCAAAGGTGGTATAAAAGTAAAGATATATATATGTACGTGTATGTATGTATGTATATATATATATATAAATCAATAAATATATATATATATGTATGTATATGTATACACACTTTTGAGTTTTTTAATGAAGAGGAGCCTCTTTTAATGAGACTTTTGTTTGATATTCAAGAATAAAGATGAGAAAAAGGAAGAGAAGATGCGACCAAAAGAGCATGTTTATATAGTGACAATAAACCGCTCAATTTTTTTTTATGTGTGTATTATATTTTGGATGCGAGGTCATCGGGATTTGTTTATTTGCCTCCTTCAAACACTTCTTTGTGCTGTACAACCTCACCACTTTTTTTTTGTCTTTTTTTCTTTCTTTCCTTTTTTGTCTAAAGTGTCTCAAATTTTGTATGACGTCAGGTCTAATTCTGATAATTGAGATTTTTAGTTGCATAAATGTGTCAAGCTCTTCTTTACACACTTTATTTTTACGCAATATCGTAATTCGAGAATATATAAAAAATGCGCAGCTGGGTGTTCATCCTATCTCTACTAGCAATACTTGGGTTTGTAATGGCAGAAGCTCAAGATATCAAGTTACTCTATGAGCCAAATGCTCCTGATTACCGTACTGTAGCCCAGCAGTCCCTGTTTGACAAACTAGCCCCGGACCCGTCTCTTTCTACCTTTCTCGACATCTTAACCCGGGTCGACGATATCTTTGATATGTTCAACAACACCGAGAGTGAACCTTTTACCGTATTCTGCCCAGTTAATTCAGCTTTTGGTGATCATGCTAATGGCGACATTAGAGCTAATCTCAAGTACTTTTTGCTTAACCATATTGTGCCGTCTGGGAAGCTGGACCAAAAGGACTTGCGCCACACTCAAAAGTTGAATACGATGCTCGAGGACCAAACCATACGGGTCCACCATCATGTCTTTCTACGCAAGACTGTCTTGAATGACAAGGCTACAGTTGATACCGCTGATCCTATTGAGGCCATTAATGGCATTGCTTACCGTATTGACCAAGTTCTTCGCCCTGTAAAATAATATACACCTACATGATCTATTACTATTAAGAGGATTGGTTATTGGGGCAATATCAGAGAAAATAGTCGATAATAAAGCAATTTTTACATTGCCAAGGTTTTGCTTAGTATTATGATCTACCCAACAAATCTCCTTTGGGAGCCAAAGGGCCCCCCATTGATAAATCCAAAGGGACTCTAAATACAATGGCCCTGAAAAAAAAATGTATGATGAGCTCGGTTCAAAAGGTCTATAAGCAAAAGCATGATGTATCCTGCAGTTCTATTTGCAGATTTCTGGTAGAAAGTAAAGCTTCATCGGGAGTTTTCCCGCCACTGTCAAAGTATATAAACATTAGCATCATCGGCTTTGTTTCGTATTTTGGGATTGTCAAAATAAATAGAGTCCACTGGAAAATGGCAAAGAATCAGACCATAGATCTGCTTGGTGAAGTCGGATGTTGCCTGGATACTATGATTATGATATTATTATGGATCGTTTATTCCAATAATACATTTTCTAAAGCATCCAAATCTGAAGTTCAAATAGTGCAATATGTTTTTTCTCTATTGTTCAAATTGAATATTTTGTGGCGTATCCTAGCAACCTTGGACTAGTCTTGATTTGGCAGTCCCCGATGTTACCTCAAAATGTATTCCTTTTTTGAATTATTTTTTCTTGTGTGACAATTATCAAAAAATATAATCGAAATACTCACATACCAAGAATAAATAAATAAATAATAATAATAATAATAATAATAATAAAGAAAATAGAGTCTGTTGGAATGAGCCCCATGCACCTGGCACGAGATCAAATCTGCTTCAGTGTGATACAATTCATAGCTTCTTTTTTGTATCGCACTACAAGATATCACATACAAATGCTTACCTACATCATCATCATCATAATCATCATCAGTCGTGTAAGATTTGGACTTGTTACAATTATATTTTTACCTAGCTAGGATAAGCTATTATTTAAATCTCATCCCAGGTGCCGGGTTGCCCAAATACCGCTATCATCACAATTTATTTATAAAGGTTTCTAAACAGAACATCTTTAGGTTTCCATGTCCAAAGAGGAAGAAGAAGAATATGTATATATCTACATCTATATCTATCCATGTATAAAAATAAATTTATTAGGCTAGTAATAGAGCGGTTGCCATAGCAATTCTACTGTAGTGCAAATTATCCGTATGTAGACTAGGTTACTCTTGTGGTACACAAAAATAAAATACCTTTCTCTTGGTCCAAACACCACGGCAAAAAGAAGAAGGAGAAAAAAAAATAGTTATTTCATTCACACACACAATTATATATACATACAGATACACAAGATATCCATTATATGTAGTCTTTATTATCCATTCACAATCTTGTACTAGCAAAACAAATATATATATATATATAAAAAGTCTCTTAATTAAGAATAGTATCAAAGAACGGACGATGGAAGCAAATATATATATAATTAAGAATAAAATAGAACTTCTTTCATGGATAGGGTCACTCGTAGCCGCTTTATTAACATTATAAATATATATATATATTAATAAAATACTACAATAGTAAGAATGTTTATTTATTTGTGGGTACAATAGCAATAATAATAATAATAATAATAACAATAGAGTTTTGAAACAGATAAAAAAAAAAGTTTGCAGTATAGAAATCATCTTCACATTCTTTTTAAATCAGGAAACTCTCTCTTATAGTCACATATTATTTTACATGAAAAAAAAAGAAGCAGAAAAATCCAATTTACTAGAGAAAACCATGTTTCAGTTGGCCAGGACTGGTACAGAAAAAAAAACTCAAAATTACTTGAGCGTGTTATGGATGGTTTTTATGCCATTAACAGGTTAAAACAAGGCTTTTGAGCTGTCCTTGTATCCCTTTACCTTTGAGTTTGATATCATGATAAAGATTATTCTCGATTGATCTACAAATGAACGAGGTATCACTGGGTTGTTCAACATAAGCGTGACACCACCACATTCAACCATACACCTTTCTTCTGCTGTCTTCTTTTTGGCAGGTTGGACACATTGCTTGAACCTCACCCATAGTTGTAAGAATTTCTTTTTACAAGCCTTTTTTCTTGGAAGCTATAGACAGACTTGTTGACACAAAAAAGGATAGTATTCCCAAGGTATTCAGCTGATTATGACACACTTTAGTGAGGTTATTTATATGAAGAGCAACAGACAGCTATCTGTGTTGTATACTAGTGGTAATTCAATAATTAATAAAGTAACATTGTACATACAGTTCACGCTTTGCACAATAATTCTTTTTTGGGTTGCCACATTTAATCAAAATAACGAATAAATGCCTCATAATTCTTGACCTTTAGTTGTTGTAATTGATATGAAACCTCAAAAATATTATTCTGAGCCATGTTGTTGGATAAAGTGAAGTTGAGAACTTTAAAAAATTGTATTTTAAACATTTAGTGAATAATAGATAAGATTTATACATAAATGTTGGTTATTAATTTTCCAACCACGTTCAACATGTCAATGGTACCCAAAATAAAGGTGTTAGTCTTACCCTCGGGTACCCAGATATAAAAAAAAAAGGTTGTTATCACTAATGTTGAACAATGTGAAACTGTTATCATTATACTCATAGACCCCAAGATTTAACACTGTTTTGTATCTCCTGTGTCTTATCTTGAAAGTTTCTTGTCCAAAAATTGCTCAGGGAATCAAATAAAGAAAAGAGGCTTTATTGCTAGATTTATTAGGTTGTATAAATTTCCGTTATAATATCACTAGGCTACATGTCTTGATTTTATTGAATAAGTAGTATATTTTTTCATTGAATTTTTTTTTGGATTTTGAAAATGGTTCAACCAGAATGTTCCCAACTATACTTTGAATTTATTGCTCTATTAGTAATTCTGCATGTATGAAGATTTAATTGTTAATATTGATAGATTTTTATGCCCTTTTATGTTTCTTTGGGTGGTTAAATGTTGATGGAGAATTGCGATTTAATAATGTTGCTCTGACACGCAGAAAGGTAAACCATGGGCACACTTTGATCATCAAGTATAAATATACACAACAAAAGCCTTGTCTCATGCCTATACGAGCTATATATACACACATATATATATATATGATCTTTCACTAAAACTGCATTATCTATAATAACAAATAAATTTTAATTGATATTTGGTAAACATGTAGTCTTTTTTTTTATTTATTCTTGGTGTATAGTAAAAAACGGTACTAATTATCTCATCTATAGATTGTAACATACTTTTTTTTCTCAAACAGTATTTGGGCCATGACTCTCAACATCTAGCATCAATAGAAGATTCAATCCAGAATTTAATAAAGTATGTGCCCTGGCACTTGTAATTTATATTCATATACACTTTTCTGATTTACTTGTAATTCTTATCAAGAAATATTATTGTCTACCTTTATAAATTCCAAATATTTATTTATTTTTCCATTTGGGGAATTCTGTAATATATATATTAAAAAAAGGCTTTACAAGACTTTTATGTTGGGGCTGTTCTTAATACCCACCAAAAGACCAATACATCATAACCGCCCTTAGTCTTTCCGTCCTTGTACACGCACCTTTGACAATTACCGATCATTATTTTAGATATATCTTATACCATACAAATATCAAGTAAGCAACGCCCCTTATATATATATTAAATATCCCATCCTTGAGTATCATGCTTATGTGTCTTGTCTGCCTGGATAAGCTCCCGATATTGCATTTTGGTTGAATTTGCATTATTATAAAAGTAAACATGAATAAAAACTTGAGTATCTGAAATATCTATAGATACCCTTGTTCAAACCCCATTTTTGCTATTCCAAGTAAGATGAGAGTTTATCTTTATGGGATCTTTCAACAAACCCAACAATATTCTAGCGTTTTAATAAACAAATAAACATTGTGTGGCCAACGAGAAAGTAGTATCTTTCACAATAAAACACTGGCAGTTTGATAAATATTTCTCTTGGAAACATCTTTATTCTATGCATGTAAATAGGGCTGACCATCTGGAAGTTTCTTGATAGTTACAGACCTGGATTATTTGTGTTTTTAAGAATGTCACCGGTCGTGTTAAGTAGGGTACAAAGTCATTTTTTTTATCCTTGATGACATGTTTTATTCAGCTTTAATGCCTGTAGCTTTCATTTCACCTATAATTACCTCTGTTTTAAATTTAGCCTTTTAGATATCTTTGTGATTGATTAAAGTTCACATTTGTCCAAAACTTACCTCTAGTGCACTGCTCATCACTCTACTAATATTGTAAATGCACGTCATTTATAAAGTATATCCCACCCAAAGTAACATGATACTTGGTTGAGTTCTACTGACTATTCTTATAGGACTTTATTGGTCTGTACAATGCGTGTATCGGGTTACTTGGCCCATTGTAAAGATTGACTCTTACTTTTTCTCGTCAAAGTATGCTTGCTATCTTGATGTTTGGTAATGATATGTAGAATGTTCCAATGCTGATATAATACAGGCTCAAATGGCCCCAAGCAATAGATAATGATCAGAGTTGTCTCTGGGATTTTTTTTTGGGATATATTCCATAATAGGGGTTCTAATTCTCTTATTTTTGTCCTTATTATTTCAGTTGGCTTTTCTGCCAGTACGATGTCTGTTTATCAAGATAAACACCTTTTTGTATTCTATTGATTTTTGAAACAGATGAAAAAAGAAGAAGAAGAAGACGTTGCAGTAATCATTCACATACTCTTTGCAAATCAGGAAAGCTTCTTTTACAATCACATGGTATTTTGTAATAAAAGTTTAATTATTTTCTGTAACCACTGATCAATCCCATCACCATGGTTTTTATTTAAATTATTTAAATTACTTATTACCTGGTATATATGTGTGTGTATTTATATATATTTTAAAAAGGTCCAGTGACGTATGAAAAAGAAAAGTCCTAAAGTGCAACCAAGAGACCTGGTTTAGTAATGTAAAGAAATTGGTATGTATGACTATACATATATATATTTTTTAGGAAAAATATTGTTTCAATTTATTTCAAAATGACATTTTTGTAATAGAATGCTTTATGGCGTAGATGATGGTTCTTTTGGTATGGTTTGATAGGCATCTAAATAATCAGGATATTTGTGCAATCGATAAAAGTATATACATGGATAAATATTATTCTCGTTAAAAAACATCTTTTAAGCAGCTTTTGACATGATCATATAAGCAGTTGTCAAATGTATAAAATTAATATCCATTTACATATTCTTACACAATAAAACGTCTTGTGGTATGGCGTGTAGGCACAAGACTTTCTGGACACCTTTGAGTTGTATAAGCAAAAGACCCAATTATAGTAGAATACACAGATAATTGGCCACAAGACAAGATGATGATCATGTACAGCTGCCTATCAAATAAGCCAGGCTTTAAATGCTTGATATCATATTTGATCATACGTTAAAGATGACCAGAAATATTTAAACTGTCAAACTGTCAATTGAAGAATTATCCAGTTCATTCCTTACTCTTTTGGTCATGACGTAGAAATTGATGACGTAGATCTACGAAAGCATTTTTCAGACTGTGATTTTGAGTTTTTGCGTAAGGCCAAGGCGCGTTTTTTTTTTTTGAAGCTGTCTAGTGGAAAGAGAGAAAGTCCTTTCATCTTTGTACACCATGTTCTGCGCAAGTAAGTCTTACACATCTTTAGTCACTCCTTTGGTTTTTTTATTTAATGTATCTATATATAAACTAACTAACTCTCGCTCAGTTTCTGGAGAGTCACCCGAACATCCAGTCGTGTCTGTTAAATCAGGCAACCTCTTTGAAAAAAGACTGATCGTCAAATACATTGGTGATCATGGCAAGGATCCCGTTACTGGAGAAGATCTTACAGTTGATGATTTGATTGACCTCAAGACAAGTATGTACATGTCTTTGGATGACTTTAGATGTAGAATAAAATATTCGAGATGTGATGCGATTGCATGGGAACATTAATGAGCTATAGCTAAGCAAATATATATCCCAAAATGTATATTCAACCCATTTAATATCAGACCCTGAAACGATCAAGCCTCGCCCACCAAAGCTTTCTTCTGTACCTTCTATCCTGTCAGCCTTGCAGAATGAATGGGATAGTGTTATGCTCGAATCATTCACATTGAAGCAACAGTACCAGCAAGTTCGTCAGGAATTGTCTCATGCGCTCTATCAAAACGATGCTGCTGCTCGTGTGATTGCACGACTGAAAAAGGAGCGTAATGCTGCTAGAGAGTAAGTGGAGGCGCCAATGATTGATTTATAAAAGAAAGACGAGTGTATATTTACATTTATCCTGGTTTTCATTAGAGCACTTGCCAATGTCCAGGCTCATTTGGGTACTGCCGCCACACCTGCACCGGTAGAAGAGAAGAATGAGACCATGGAAGTTGACGGTGCACTTCCAGAGGAAGTCGTTGCAAAGATCAACGAGACAAGTGAAACGTAAGAAGAAAAAAAGATAAAAATTAAATATGCAAAAATACTAATATTTATGGATCTGTTTGTGTTTGTGCACAGTTTGTCTCAGGGTCGACGCAAGAGAAAGCCCCCTACCGATTACACATCTGTTGAAACCATAAAGACCTTCACCCAAACCTCTACCATCCCATCCCTCCACTCCTCCCGTACACCCGGCATCACTGCTGTTGATGTCGATATCACTGGCAAGCTTATTCTTACTGGCGGTAACGACAAAAAGGTCCAGATCTACAACCGCGACGAAGAAAAGGTGGTTGTTGATTTACCAGGTCATACCAAAAAGGTTACCTCGGTTAAGTTCAGAGGACAGGATGTGGAGAAGGATGTGTTTGTCTCAGCAAGTGCTGATAAGCATGTGCGTGTCTGGACAGAAGGAGGTGCCAAGGGTTACCACACTGCCCATAACATTTCTGCACATACTGCAGATGTCTCTGCTCTCGCTATTCATCCTAGCAAGGATTACTTTGTCAGTGCTGGTATGGACAACAAGTGGGCATTTTATGACTTTGAGAACGGCAAGACCTTTATTGAGGCTGTTGATACCGAGACTGAGGCTGGTGAGTTTGATTGTTGCAAAGAAATGGGCTCGTGTTGAGCATGTCATGTCTTTAAAATTGAAACCATGTATATACATGTTTCTGGTTCTCACACAAACCCTACTCTTTCTCCATGATAGGTTACACTGCACTTGACTTCCATCCCGATGGTATGATCTTGGGTGCTGGTACTGGTGACTCGGTTGTTCGTATTTGGGATGTCAAGTCCCAGACTGTTGCTGCAAGCTTTGGTGGCCATACTGGAAAGATCAGTGCCCTTGCTTTCTCTGAGAACGGGTAAATTACGCACAGGGCAAGAGATATTTAGAAAACATTTACTGACTGGTTCTGTAGCTATATTCTTGCCACTGCCTCTGAGGACAATCTTGTTAAGATTTGGGATCTGCGCAAGTTGGCCAACACAAAGACCTTTACTCTCGATGAGGGCTACAAGGTCCAGTCCTTGTCTTTCGACAGCTATGGCCAATACTTGGCTGTTGGTGGTACTGATGTGAGAATTCTCAAGGCCAAGGATGGATCTTCCATTGCCACATTCACAGACAACACCGCAGAAATCACTGGCTTAAAATGGGCACCCGCAGCTGATAGTATTTTGGCTGCAGGTTTGGACCGGACAGTTCGTTATTTTGGTGCATAAACGAGAAATACAAAAAGACCAAAACAAAGATTTCATAAAAAAAAACAGTCCATCTAACTACCAAACTGCCTATCCACCTAACCTTTCTGTTTTGTTTTTTTTTTATCACCATTTTTTTATACATTTTTGGTATAATCATCTCATATAGTATCTAATGCTGTGCGTGTGCGTGTGTGCAGATATATATATATATATATATAATATGTATATGTATATGGATAGATATGGATATTGTTAATTTATGGCGTAAATAGAAGAGAAAGAAAGAAATAAAAAGAAAAAGAAAAAGACGTGTAACCATGGAGGAGATGATCGAAAAGGGAATGTGAGGATTCTAAATGTGCTGTAGAGGAGAGGGCTTTCTGCCACCAATAGATATAGAGTTATCAACATTGTAGGTCTGATAGAGTCCAATCAATGATACCACGGCTAGGAGATAATAAACGAGATGCTGGTCAAATGGGAACACATTGGTAGGACGTAGTGATATGGCCCAAAGAGTACCACCTAGAGCAGGTGCTATTCAAACCAAATATGAAATAGCGGTTAGTACTAATATGTACGGATATTTATGCTTTATAGATTGTATTTACCTAATGCTCGTACCAAGGAAAGAGCCGTTTGACATACACTAGATGGTAGAAATAGGAACTGTGGGTAAAGATATTCGCGCCATAATAGAATAGTACGAATAAAATAAACTTACCCATTGACCGTGCCGATGATTTCGGGATCTGCAGAGTTACTCACCTACAAGATGAATAATTTGTTCAACGTGGCTCTTCATCTTGTGTACCGATTATGATTTTTTTAAAAAAGAAAGAAAGCTTACCAAGACCATGTAACTAACGTGAGACGTTGTTGACCCCGTGTATCTAATGAATAACAATACCATAAACGCAATATAAAACGCCCATTGCCACATATCCTCATTCTCGGTGTGGCTAAACATCCACACCTTGAGGGGCGAGAGTTCGGGGAATATCATGTATATTGGAACGAATACAATCAATGCCAACCGAGCACATGTGAGGGTAGAGTAGGCCCTGTTGAGCATTGGATAGACGATGAACTGGGAAAACGTCTGTTGGATACCACAGATGGCAAAGATCTTTGCAATCTCCTGAGGATCCATGCCAAGGCCGCCTGCGGACAGTGGTGTAGAATAAAAGAGAGGAATGACCTCTTCAAAAGCCATGCATTGGAATCCCCACAGCCTAGTACGATGGTTAGAAGGACAGTGTGGGACAGACAAACAACTCACGTATAACAAACAATGGCAGCATAAGACTGTCGAGTGATACGTGAGAGAGAGCTGCCCTGAGCCTTTGTGACCATCTCTTCCTCTGATGTGATCGATAAAGAATTTGGTTTGGTGGGAGCACCGTCGTAGCCTGTTTGTTTAGAGGTACCCAGCAGGCGTGTTTGCTCATCGACATTTGTAACCTTTGAATCATTGGGCATCTGGTCGATGTACTGCCTGGCCAATACAGTCGGGTTGGACTCTTTGAGATAAAAGTAGCCAATAATCCATCCTGACAGTGTAAACAATGCCGAAACAATGCAAGGCAGAAGATAAGGGTAATATTTGAAGAATTCGGAATCACCAAACAGACTCGGGAATTGCTCCACTGGATTACAAAGAAAACCACCTGAGGCAGATACATACAGAAAGATCCCAACAATAGATTAGGTTGTGTTTGCGTATAATGATCAGATATGCTTTACCAAGAGCTGGGCCTATTTGTGAAGCCAAGTGTTAGTTTCTAGAGTGCATAGGATAATAGATTCACTTACCAACTAGATTCAATAAAATACAATACAATAAAATAAAGATTAGTTAAACATCCATAGACAATACGCCCTTACCAATCAAGCCAATTCCCCAGCAAAAGCCAAAGATCGAAAAGGCAAATGGACGATTTGTTTCGTCTGTGATTTCTGCCAACATGCTTCTGGCCACAGCAGTGTTTCCTATAAACAAAACGCATGAATGGTTTGGGTCGGTATCAATAAGATCTTACCATTCATTATACCACAAATGGCACGCGAGCCAATTGCCCACCAGAGGTTTTTACTCAGGCCAAATGCAAATGTAGACACGGCGTTTCCGATAAGCCCGGTGAGTAATACAGGTCTTCGGCCATGTCTATCAGAATATCTCCCCCAGGGGATTGCACTGAATAGCTGGCCAATGAAGAATATGGAGGCTATAATAATAGAATTTTATTACTTTTTATTTTACTCCCTTTAGTCTTATACTTACTGATCCACCCTGCATAACTACCAATCACCATTTCATCGTCAGACAAATGAAAGTCTTTTATCTAATGAAAATTCATAAGAATTTAATAATCAGCTGAATTAATAGACCAAGTTGACATTTGGCAGATCCCAGGCTTCATTATTATTTTAATTACCATAAAGTAAATAAAAGGAAACAATATGGCTGAAGTCATTGGTTCACTGATCAGGATTATCGTAAGAATAAGCATCTGCATTTTTGGCAATGGTGTATATTCAGGTTCGAGGGGCAGGCCGTTTCCATTGCCAAATACGGTTGTGTTATCTGTTGAGGACTGAACACTATCTGCATCGCTATTGGACCCATCTGACTGGGGCTCGGTGTAGGCCGCGGCTACACAATTCACAGGCTGTTAATTGATTTGATATGAGAACATTGGTGTTGTATATTACACTTTTGATGGTCAGTGTTGGGTTCACTATTCATGTTTTATTAAAGCCAATTCTCGGTCAAGACAAGTGAATCGATAGAGAAAGATGTTTGAGATATCAAGAATGAATAAAGGAAAGAGAGAGAGAGAGAGAGAGAGAGAACGAGAGAGAGATCGAGCGAGATATGAATATATAGAGTAGATAAATATAAAGTTGGATGTCCAGAGCAGTCTTAACATATTCAATTTTAAGGGTACGATTTGTATGATTATTATGATTATGATTATATTTCCTGCGACCTTACCCCTCTTATACACACAATTTATATATTTGGCTACAAAGGGGAGTTTACTAAATTGGAATGCCCAACAAGCAAAGAAAACAATAAACAAATATAAATAAATAAACATTTACTTGTAACCATGGCAATTTTTTTATACATACTTGTATTTTCATTTTGGTTTTAATGATCTATTTCATCATAAGGAATCGAAACATCTAAAGTGATAATCAATCGATAAACGTTCATTGTGCATTGCCAAGCCTTTGGATTGATTATTACCATTATCCTAGATAATAGCGTTGCATATGTCCGTGAGACATGATTGTCATTATTTCAAAACAGATAATTTGCCCTTTTCTTCCTTCTTTTCCCACTATAGGGTCTCATGCATGCATCTCTCATAAATATTCAACAATACAAATATATTTATTTTCATTTAAAACTGTCAAAACCTAGAGAGATATATTATATACACAATCATAATCCAAATTACGCCCTCTGTATATAATAGACTATAATTTAAAGGTTGGCGTTTATTTATTTACATAGGGGTATGAAAGAGCTCGATAGAGAAAGAGAGAAAGAGAGAGAGAATGATGTTAGTATTTTAAATAAATATATAAAAGTGCAAACTTGGTGTCCCAAAAACTAAATAAAAAAATTGGTACAAAGATAATAGTAATAACAGTAGTATTAATTAAAAGGGGGCAACAATTGTTTTTGGACTCATCAAGGCCTTGTTTAAACATGATAGCCTTCCATTGGTGTCATTACGTCTGGTGTATCTGCAGTCCCGGTGGGTGAAACGCACACCACAGGGATAGAATCACTCTTTTGGTCCAAAAGCACTCCTAGACAAAATTCATCTTGAGACTTGAAATCAAATGGGCTGTGCATATCAATCGTCGTGTTCGTCAAATGGGCTGACAGGTCTCTGTTCATCAAAAAGCTATTGACCCTGTCTTGGCCAAACAGAGACCTCAGCTTATTATCACACAGAATAAAGCGACGGTCCGCAGGATCCTGCAATTCATTGCTTTTTATGTAGACCCACAACTTCTTTACGATCTCTGGTCTAGAGAGCTAGATATATATATATATGTATATGTATATATATTAAAAGGGTTAACGATAGATATGGTGGGCAATACAACTCTTACCTCGGTGTCACCCCCAAGCACTGCCGACAATGCCGGACTTGGAATCAATGGCTTATCGAGCCCTGTCTTTCGCTTTGGTTTAGGAGGAGCATTTGCATCTTCAGGATCCTTTGGCTTTCTTCGCTTGGCTCGAGACTTCTTTGGCTTTGGCTTTGGATTGACTCCACCTGCCACGGCTCCATTCTCGCCCTTTCTCTTGTAGGCTCTCTTTTTCCGGGGGAGATCATGGAAAGTATCGATTGGATGCGACGGAGAATGAGGCGTTGGATAGGATGGTGGGCTGTGCGCTGTGTGTATGTCCTGCATGATGTACGGACTGCACATATGTCCAGCAATTGAAGGCGACCGGTCCATATCTTTTGACACGGCTGGATAGTGGACTAAATTGTTGCCATGGAGACTAGCCAGACTATGGGGATACTTGGCCGTCGTTTGGGATTCGACTTTGGAATACAATGGAGTGTAGTCCATCTGAGATTGAAATATAGAGTTGTTTGGTATGTGTACATTGGCTGTGTACCCAAGAGGTGTATTTTGAGCCTGGTTGCTAAAGATGCAATCTGCGAACTGGGCAGGCTGATAATCATATTTCGACAGATGATGGCTGACGTCTTTGGGCTGAGAGATCTGTTGATCCAAAAATTGCGACTGCAACTGTGGCTGTGTCTGTTCAATAGTTCGCATCTGCTCCAGTGAATTTGATACCACCAGATCGTCAAAACTGAATTTTTCAAACTGCTGATAAGGATTGAGATTAAGGGACTCGTCTAGGAACCCAGGACTAGCGGCCTCGGCACAAGTAACCGCGGTCGAGGGAGCGTGAGGATATTCAAAAGACAAAAAAGGTGTGGCAGACATGTCAGATTGGATTTTCTGGCACCCTACATCTTTTGTGCACACTGCATCGCCTTTGTAGTCAAAGGAAGAGTGGTCTGGAATAGTTCGTGTCTGGAGATCTGTAACCGGAACCCGATTAGACCAAGTCAATGGCATATAAAGTTATTGTGTTTAGCTTATTGTGGAATAGGCTTACCGCTCAAACAAGTGTCAGATAGCACAGAATTCATCATGGTCCTTTAGATATTTAATGTGACAAGATAGTAAGAGTAGGAATGGTCTGGCGTTTAGTTGTTCTTGTTGGCTTCAAGAGGTTGGTTTGAAGATCGAAATGAATTTCTTATTTTTTTTAGTTTCACTAAATAGTTAAAAGGAGGCTTGTTACTAGTAAGACAAGTATTTGGATACACAGAAGTATAAAATATAGACAAAAGAGAGGAAAGCAGTAAGTTGAGCACGGAGGGAAGGAAAGAGGGAAAGATGAAAAGGGTTGGAGTCTATGGTGTGTAAAATACCCATGTATTATAATCTAAGCGTGACCTTTGGATTGCTTTGTTAAATACAACTTTTTTTTTATTAATTTACTTGATCCCATTGGTCTGTGGTTTTCTTGCAATTCGACTCGAATTGTCTATTGTCTGTCATTAGGAAACTGTCCTTTGCGCCCTGTTTCTTCTTCTCAAGACCTACCTGGGCCAGCACATCATATTATACATTCACTTTGCAAACCTCTTTGGGCGGGGATCCTATAATTGGTTCCACTTGAAATCTTCTGGCGTCACCACCCTCCCTTTCTCCTATCAGAACATGCCTGCCATAGGCTAGGTTCTTGGCCTCGAATGATCTTTTTGGATATCAGATTTGGTCAGATCGACGCAGCTATACTCAATATGATCCCAAGTACTTGGCAGGATCCTTGATATCCAAGTCAATGACAAGCTATAGACACCCTTTGACGGTACGGGGCTTAACATCAAATCAATGTGAACTATACCTTGTTTAGGTATTGCAGACATGTACCTTAATACCTCCTTCTTGGAGATATAAGAAATTCCTTTATATATATATATATATATATATCATGATAAATATGCCAAATATACATTTTATGTTTGACGCCAGGCAGAGATGGTCATCTTGAATATTCCACCAGAGCAAACAGTCTTATAATATCTATATTATGGTCTAAAAACAGACTTTGTACTATCAGATCCAATGTTCCTGGCTATATTCTTCATTACCACACTGGAGATTTTAATTCTGTATAATCTAATCTATATATACTAAGCTCGTTACATAATAAATTGATTTGGAAAACAGGATTAATTCAAATATAAAGCGTTTTTGAATAAAAATCGGTGCTAATTTAAATCTAATTCTCATCAATATATATATATATATCTTTGAAGGATATCAAAACCGTGTCTAACAAAACCTGTGATTTCTATAGCACACTTTGTATTCCACATGTATCTTGACGATGTGTATTTACAATGCACCGCATAAAGATGAATTCAAACAAGTTCTTGTGTTCTAGAGGGCTCTAAATAGTATGTCACTTGAGACCAAGTATAATACACCCATAATTCAAGAGTAATTGAAAAGTACATGTGTCTTTGGTCATATTTCTTTAATATAAAAATCACTTTATTTTACAACAAATGTAACATTTGCCATTTGACTTGTATTTATCGGTCTAAATAAGCCAAGCACGATTCAGTACTTGCGAATAGTGGTTGTGTGATGGCCAAGTGGTTGTCATGGTCATTTAAAGCTCTTTAAACGGCTACGGATGACACCAGGATAGATCTGACTGTGCACATACATGTATGGTAGACACAATCTAATTTATCCAAAAAACACAAGCTTGGCTTTATGCTATCCTCTCCTTGGCATACAAGAGCATGCATTTCTTTTGGTGTATAATTGCACTTAATACAATAGCATGTACACTGTATATTAAAACGGTTGCAGTTACATTGGAAATACCAGTGATCAAGGCTGACTACTGATGTGTTGTCTTGATGACTTATTGTTCAGAGGTGTAAAAGAGTGTACATTTATATCCATGGAAACCAATCACGAGTCTTTGGCAAGGCATATGGTGTGCTGCAATTAGTACCCAGAGTCTCCTTGTCAATTGCACTTGTAATTTCAATTCAACCAACAAGTACATTATACAACATGTTCAATAATAATGTGTGTGTGTACGAAATGCTGGTCTTTTGATTCAAACAGCTTTGGATAAAAGAAGTATGGTTAAAGAGATAAACAATTCAAATCCTTCAAGAGAATGCAAAGGGCGCATTGACGGTTTTTCTGTCATTTTATTGGCTCAGCCTGACAGACGAGTCACCCTCGTCTTACACCGCGGCTTTTTTTGGGTGAACCTGAAGATACTGGGATCACCAAAGCTGTTATTTAGGCCAGTCGACAATACATTCACTTTTTGTTTAATCGTCTTCTTTCACGATCCTTGAAGATCAAGGAGTATAAAGCAAAAAGAGTAACTGAGCCACTCTCAAAAAGGTCACAACACCCCGTCTCTCCTTTTACACACAAAGTATAGCGAAAACAGCAAACGAAAAGAAGAAAGCATTGTACGATGGGGTCCAACTCACATCATCAACCATCGCAAGCAACCGATTCGCCATTATCGTCATTCTCCTCACAGCCAAGATCCCATCTACCTGATCCGGGTCTGAATCAAAACACAATCTATAATGTCATTCACTCGCCTGATAACCCACCCGAATTCTACGGTTCCAACCAACGGCCACCTCTCCAGACTGCCGGCTGTTCTCACCTAGCAAAACTCAAACAACGCCGGAAACAAGATCTACAAGACACCATAAATACAAATGAGTACTGGGATGTCTTTGACAGCTACCGTACTTTGGTTCGCTACTCTCTTTCCTGGCAAAAGAGTCGGAAGAACCCAAAGGATGAACTCAAGAAACGAAAAGGTGGACCAGACGTAAGTAATCAGAACGGATGTTTGTATGTGTGGGTATGGCTATTAACCTCGTGTTATAAGCTGCCGTTTCCTCAGTGTACTACCTGCCAGGACCCGATGGCACGTCTTCATGTTTGTCTCCATTGTGTTTATATGGGGTGCTGGCGTAAAGGACACATGTTGGATCATCTCAAGGAAAAGAAACATATGTTGGGTAAGCTTTGGAGTGGGTTGAATTGGGCTGGTAGTCATCCATTAGATTCCTATAGCCATGGACTTTACCCGTCGAACTCTCTATTGTTACGGCTGTGCAGACTATGTGTATGACCTTGAATTGGAGGATGTGATAGTGAGACAAGAGGTGATTCGGTATGAAGCTAGTAAGTGTTAGGTATCAAGAGATGGTCTTAATGCATCAAATTGAACATCTTGCTGCTACTCAGAGTCTCGGCGAAAAAGGAGCCGGGTGATGTATACT
Organism: Phycomyces nitens; assembly: GCA_022702545.1. NCBI lineage: Eukaryota > Fungi > Mucoromycota > Mucoromycetes > Mucorales > Phycomycetaceae > Phycomyces > Phycomyces nitens. The sequence continues at coordinate 4,586,127 of JAHRBC010000001.1, forward strand.
AGTTGGGAGCCAACAGAGGAAGAAGCATCAGAGCTTGTTCAGAAATCATTGCTTATATCGTGCCAAGGGGTCCGTGGATTGTGCAATATGGGAAACACTTGTTTTATGAATGTCATTCTCCAAAGCCTTGTCCATAATCCTCTTCTCAAAGCGTATTTTCTCAGCGACCGCCACAATCCCAAATATTGCGACAATAAGTATTGCATGTGCTGTGAGATGAACAACCTCTTTAAGCAGGCAAGCATTAAATAAGATGCCCACAAGTCTGAATCTGACAGTATTTGGATCTTGTTATTTTGGTTTAGATCTACTCGTCTGAAAAGGGACCCTATGGACCCTGCAGTTTTCTAAAGTCCATGTGGATGAGTCTAAAGGAGCTAGCAGGGTATGCACAGCAAGACGCTCATGAGTTCTTTATTAGTGCACTGAATAATATTCACGCAGGATGTGAAGGTAAGTATGTCTAGATGTCTTGAGGATATTGAGCGTTCTGGAAATAGGAAACACCATGGTTAGTTGTAATTGTATTATCCACAAAACATTTGCTGGCGTTTTGCAATCCAATGTAACCTGTCTGGGATGTGGCAATGTTACGACAACGTATGACCCCATGCTTGATATAAGTCTAGGTCTTCGACCGGTAGAGAGGAAGAAAAAGACGCACGGACCAAATGGGACCTTGCACCAGCGGTCAGGCGGCGTCGATCGCAATGGACGAAAACTGTCTGCGTCCTCTGATGGGATGAGCTCCTTGTCGGATTATATGCCGCGGTCTAGACAGGGTAACACCTTGATGGATTGTTTAGATAGGTACACTCAGCCAGAGAAACTAGGTAACAATGAGTACAGCTGCAGTAAATGTGGCAATACTTTCCAGGTATAGTTTTCTTTTTCTTTTTTGTCAGGATTCCTTCTTGGTGCTAACCGATCATAGGAAGCAACAAAGCAGTTGTCGGTGAAGCGAATGCCTCCAGTGTTGAGTTTCCAGTTAAAGGTAGAATCATTGGACTATCATAAAGGACGTGCGTCTTATCGATAGAGAAAAAGCGTTTTGAGCATGGTGGAGCAGCCACAAAGATAGAAACAAAGGTTAGGTTTCCAGTGGAACTAGACATGACTCCCTATACAACCGATGGAAAGAAGGATCAGAGCAGGCAAGCATCTTTTTTTTAGTATTTTAAAACAAGCCATGAGTGATATTTACCGGACTATGATGCAGCATAAACACGGCCAACATGTACACCTTGTTTGCAGTAGTCAACCACCAAGGAAAGCTGGACACAGGCCATTACACAATGTTCGCCAAGCACCGTGGTGAGGTAACTTTGAGTTGCACATATTTTCTAGGTGTTTATGAGATTCCTATAGTGGTTCAAATTCGACGACCATAGTGTAACCATGGCCTATCAAAAGGATGTTCTGGACAGCAAAGCGTAAGTGTATTTTGTGTATGTCTTGTATGAACAATGGTCACAGATGCATTGCATTTTATCAGGTACATGTGCTTCTACATTAAAGAGTCTCTAGAGTACGAGGACTCGCATAGAAACAACGATTAAAATAAACCAAATACAAATATAATTATAATTATAAAAGGCATTTATCATAAGAAACAACAGAACCACCTCTATACCAAGCAGCGAGAATATTGATTGTATAAAACTAGTTATTCGATGAATTAAAAAAAATGGGTTTAATAGTAATAGAAATCAAAGTATTCTACAAAACAATTCTAAATTCTGTCCAAACCCATACTTTCTCGACATTTTTTTTTACAGTTATATAAATCTTGATCGCTTTACTGACGTTTATATTTACACTGGTTTCTGGTTGATCATGCCAACTTTTATAGCTATCTGTCTTTATAATTCATCGTTTTCAAAGTTAAACTTTTAGATACAGTTTCTGAGGATATTTAGCTCCAACTTTTCAAATTGGATTTTATTCCATGTCGTTCATATCAATAATAGTCTTTGGTGTGCTCTAGACAATAAAGCCAGTCAGTTACACCCAAGAAAAGTCAAAGACTAGATAGCTTTTTTTATTTATTTATTTATCTCCAGTTTCTTTAAGCACGTGTAAACTGATACTTTGTGGTTGTATTTTCTAATGTTGTAAGCATTATCATTATTGTTTGCTAATAGAAATACCTTGATGTGGGACAATCTCTTTACTTTCAGCTTTGGATCAATGAAAAGCAAATACCTTCTTTTCTTTTCATTTCTTTTTTTACTTTGACCTCTTGTAAACAATACAAAATACCTCTGGCCACAAGAATAGATTGTGCCTGAATAGCCTTGGAGATTTGTTGAAATTTAGGCTTAAAATCACATTGCCTGGGATAAAGAGCTTCTTTAAGGATTCCACAGTTGTGCAAGGAAGAATTGGAGGCTATGCGATCTATTTCTGGAAATGATGTATAGCAAAAGGTATTAATTCACATCGAATGATCTAATGGAAATCCCGGCCCGATTCACTATGTTCTGTCACAGACACCGACTGTATGACAGAGCCGAAAATGCTGTGACTTGTGTCCAGGTATTTATATTGCCCACTTTCTCCGTCTCTTTGTACAGCAGCAACTTTGCTTTCGAACCGTCCCTACTCTTCATCTGCCCAGGTTCATGGCAATCCTTTCGCTCATCGCACAGCTTGCTCCCTCGCTCACCTCGGTTTTCCTGTATGGAATTCTCGGTCTGGTGGTTGTGTTCAGTATCCATATTTTGTCCCAACTGGTATGACTCTTTACGCTAAACTCAACATACTTATCTCACCTACCCAAAGGTTGTCCCAAGAGACCCCAACCAACCAAAACTTGTATTTTCGTGGGTTCCTTTCCTCGGAAATGGTGTTGAGTTCGGCATGTAAGTTAGTGAGAACAAAATATGTCAAATCCAGTCTTGTACCTGCATGTATCTCATGTGATATCTCATATCAGGAACCCCATTGGTTTCATCCAAAAATGTCAAAAGCTCTATGGTGATGTCTTTACTTTCAAGTTAGTCGGAAAAAGTGTGACTGTGTGCCTGGGTGCCGATGGCAACCAGTTCGTGTTCAACAATAAGCAGAACTTGTCTTCGGCTGCAGAGGCCTATAATGACATGACCAAGCGTGTATTCGGCTTTGACGTTGTTTATGATGCCCCCCATAGCGTATTTATGGAGCAGAAGAGGTAGGGATTCCAAGGAGTAAAATAAAATGATAATATATGCATAAGGAGGTGCTGACAATGGATTATAGATTCATCAAGGCCGGTTTGACTCTAGAGAGTTTCCGTGCACATGTTCCCCTGATTGTCAAGGAAACCACTGAATTTTTTGCCGACTTTAAGAAGCCCACTGGCTCTATGGATGCCTACAGTACCTTTAGCAAGCTCATTATCTGCACTGCCTCCCGCTGCCTCATGGGCAAGGAAATCCGTGCTGCTCTTCACGAAGGTGTTGCTGATCTCTACTATGACCTCGACCAGGGTTTCCAGCCCATCAACTTTATGTTCCCCAACCTCCCCCTGCCCTCTTATCGTAGACGTGATGCTGCTCGTGAAAAGATGACCGAACTTTTCTCCAAGATTATCCAGAGAAGAAAGGCAGAAAATGATAATGTAAGTGGGATTTGTAAAAAAAAAAAAAGGGTGCCTTGTCTAAACATCCCTATCTAGTCAAACATCGATCTCTTGCAGGCCCTCATCGATTCGTCCTACAAGGATGGTGTTCCTATCCCTGACCACCACATTGCTGGTATGATGATTGCTGTCCTCTTTGGCGGCCAGCACACCTCGGCTACTACCTCTGCCTGGACTACCTTGGAACTTGCCAACAGACCTGAACTTGTCCAGGCCCTTCGTGAAGAACAGATTGCTAAACTCGGTTCGCTCAAGGCTGACTTGACCTATGAAAACCTCAAGGAACTTACTCTGATGGAAGCCTGTATCAAGGAGACCCTCCGTCTTCACCCTCCGATTTTCCAGATGATGCGCAAGGTTATTGCTGACAAGGTTGTGTTTGAGAAGACTGGCCATGAGATTCCCAAGAACGATTTTCTTTGTGCTGTTCCAGGTGCCACTCAGGTTGATGAGCAATATTTTAATGAACCCTTGAGCTACAACCCCTACCGCTGGATTGAGAAGTCTGACCCCGTTCACCAAATGGAGGTTGGTGAGGATGCCAATGTTGACTATGGTTTTGGTGTTGTCGGTATCTCTTCCCGTAGTCCTTTCCTTCCCTTTGGTGCCGGCCGTCATCGCTGTATTGGTGAGCAGTTTGGCTACCTTCAATTAAAGGCTGTCATGTCGACCGTTATCCGTCTCTATGACCTTTCGCTCGAAGAGGGTAAGGGTGTCCCTGAATCCGATTACACTTCGATGGTAGTCGTTCCCAAACATCCTGCCAATGTAATTTATACTTGCAGAGAATAATTTGAATATCCATTCATTCATTCTCTTATTAATCACTACTTAATTCCTTTTCTCTTACTTTTTTTTTACTATTTTTTATATAATAAATAAAAACATAAAATAAAAATGTATCGTCTACTTAAAACACGGTCTGATGATTATGGTTTGTCTGTTGCTCGATCAAGCCTGCTTGGGCCCATTGGATTTGAGACAAGCTATCAATTAGATACTCCATAAAAGGTACTCCATTTGAAACATATTGCTGAACCACATATACCAGTGTAAATGTCATGGCAACGATGATACTGAACCGGAGAAAGTTGTAAACAAGTCTGAAAACTCCTCGGACGATCCAGACCACTAGTGAGAATATGGTGTAGAGTACAAGAATTGCCAAGAAAACCGGAATAATATTAGCCTGGACAGGCACAGATGTCAACCAAATTCCAAAATGACGGAGGTTCTCGGGAGAATACTCGTAGATATAAGTACTTGCAGACGACATGACGTTAAAGGCCTGATCAGGGGCCGGTAAAACGATGTTGAGTTGCAAGAGTTGTGTATAGCAATACAGGTAGATCGATGAGAAGAATTCAGTAACAGGCCCGTCCATGATGAGATCTTGTCAAATAAAAGTAAAACATATATTTATATAGTTAAAAGATAAAAAGGTCAGTAAAGCTCATCTTTTGGCAATCCAACCGGGATTTAACAAAGCAAGATTAACGGCCACCTTTGGCAAACAACAGTAAAAGAAAGAAAGCGAAGGCTTGGTTTGAAAAAGACTTTCGTCTTTATTGTGGCACGTGGATTCGATGAGTGTAGTATTTTTGTCTGAAATTTTCAATTCCAAATGTACTTCTTTATCATATGTTTATGCCTCTATGCTTTTATTATATTATTGGGGTTATTTAATGGTACAAATTTAGAATATTCATCTATTTACGCTTCTTGGTCTGTTTGGGGTTCTTTGCCTTCTTTACTCCCTGCCGACTGACGCGCTTGAGTTCGTTCTTACTGATAGTCAACATGGCACCCTTCATTTTTCCAATGCCATTCGTAATACCACTATCCTTGTTTCGCTCCTTTTCCTTTTTATCGACATAAAGATGGCGAGTAGATTTATCATACAGACCCAAGTCCTTTGCATTCTGTAGCTTTTGTTTCTGACGTTCAGATTTCTTGGCCTCCATTCCAAGGTGCATCGACAGAGGAACCTTTCCGTTTGCAGAAGCCTAACAGCGCATCATTATCCAACAGTTCTCTATACACAATCCTCAAGATATATTTACCTTTACACCAAGTGCTTCCATTTTGGTCATCATATGTTTCCTACGTTCCTTACCAGACATCTCCTCCAATTCTAACCATAAATATCAATAACCATAAACTATGGCCCATATCTTCACTTACGATATTCTTCAAGGAGCTTCGTAGTAGCCAAGAGTTCCTTTAGATCTTTATCATGACGATCATTCTCTCTTGAATTGATTTGAGAGACGGTTAGGATATTTATACTTTACCAAATCATATACTCACTCTTCTTCCTCTTGATCCTTTTCTGAGAGGGGTTTGGGAATAGCCGACAAGGAAGGCTCGGGTTTAGATATCTTGGAAGACTATATAGACACATGAGAATGGATTCCCAAGACATTGTAGAGAATGTACCATAAAGGCTCTCTTTTCAGCCTTGCTTTCGCTCGTGGCTTTCTTTCTTAGACTTGATCCATCAAATACAACGATAGTAGGTCCCGAAGCTTTGGCTAGACAGATACGAGTATTTAGTTGATCGCCATGTAAAACAGTCAAGTTTTTTGTTTACCTGCAAGAGCGGTAGCTTCAGCATTCTTTTTCTTCTTCTTTGCAAGTAATTCCTTTTCTTCACTATCGTCAGAAAAATCAATTAGTCTGTCATTCTTTGGTTCTATGCGTCTCGAGACATGCCTGGAAATTCGCTTTCGTTTTCCGGCCAATGACTTTTGGAGCATGGAATTACTGGCTGTGTTGGCCTTTACGCTGCTGATAAGACTGGCTAATGAGCCTAGTTCTGACATTGTGTTAATGAGTATAAAATTGAACCTTTTTTTTTTCTCGAGACCAGTTCTACTAAAGGTTATGCGACAAGCCACAGACCTCTTTTCAGTGGATTGCCTTTTTTGGAGCAGTCCGTAAATCCTGGCTATTGATTGGCCATGTAAGCTTTGAGAAATAATGCCTTTATATATCTCTTGAAAAAGTGGGTTATTTGTAGGGTCAATGACATTAATAAACTATATGCTTCAATTAAGACAATTATACGCCCAATTGATACTTTTTTTATTATTACAGGAAATAATAAATAACAAGGATATCAGAAAAAGACAAGGAGCGCGGTAATATTGGTAAACCAGCGATCCAAAAGAACCGCTCCAGGGCACAGGTCGGTATCTGTATTTCGGATTTTAAATACCATTATCTAACTTTCGGAGATTAATTAAACAAAATTGAAACAAATTCTAAAAAAAAGTCGATAGTTGAAACCAAATGCACCATACATGACATGAAGAATCTTGCTATGGATGAAATATTGGCTGTCGTATCCCAATGCACTTGTTTCTTTGATGATAAATTATACAATTCACTTGTACAACTGTGTATCAGACGGAATATCCACCTTATGAAAACTGTCGTGTCAAGAAAAAGAACAAAGACAAAAAATGAAAAGATTGGATTTCGTGTTTTATACGTTATAAAACATAAATATATCAAGAAAATAGCGATTGTTACAAACCATTATTGAACGACCAGTTAAAAGGTCCTTGGTAAAAAAAAATCTTTGTATCTATGTGTTCCTCTCTATCAGAAAAAAAACAGCAAGCGACTCAAGAGAACTTGGAATTGTAAAACGACTAGAAAATGTTAATGGCAATACACAGGGTAAGTAATCAGATCTTGTAAAGAAAATTATGACCCTTTCAGTATACATCTTTAAAAACGTAATGTATCTAGTAAATCTGCGAGGTTTGTCACGAATCACTTGGGGGGAAACCAAGACAGGATCTGCTAGATTATCAATTCTTTTTACAAGAGCTGATTTATTGACTTGGTTGATTTTTTTGCCAAAAAACATACAAACTGTCTGTTCTTGAGTTATATGTATATTATTCTTGAAAGATGAAATAAATGGTATGATATCGCAAGGAAATAAAAATAAAAAAGTAAGATAAAATATAAAAAAAACTAAAGTCTTGCGTTGTTGTTGGCTGGCGTAGACCATCCGACGAAAACTGTTCACTAATTTTTTTGAATTCCTAAAGTTGGATAAAGATACTATAACATTTCTTTGTTAAGACACTTGCCGAGACATTTTGGAGCATGAGAAACAAGCCCGTTGAAATTGCTTAAATACAGACTATCACACGCTTCCCTAATTCTGGTCATTAACATTTCCTTTTCCAAAAGTTTATTTCGTTTCACTTTGCTTTTGACACCGGACCAGAACCGCTCAATTGGGTTCAATTCAGAAGGATAAGGAGGAAGATAAACATACCCATGTCCTCGAGAATTGATATACTTATTAATATCAGTTGAGCTATGAACAGGAGGATTATCCATGACAAGGTAATGCCCTTTAATCTCGGGGTACTTGTCCATTTCATCGATATTAGCCTTTAGAAAACTGAGATAATGTCCTGTAACTTACTCTATAACCATTAGTTCCACCAAGTCTTCTATCTTTGATACGACTTGGAGCTTTTGTAACATTAATTAAACTGGTTGTAGGCACTAAATATTGTGTAAGTTCTCTTCTTTGACTAAGCCATATCGTTTCAAATTGATATGAAAGGCTGATCCATCAATAAAGACGCAGTTTGTTATGAAATCCAAGTCAGTTTGCTCTTTTTGTACTCAATCTAGGTTATTGAATCTTTTCTTTGCTGTTTATTTCTACAGACTGGAATCGGGTCTGCTTAATAGATCGCTTACACTCGGTTGTCGTAGGATTATAAACAGTGTAACGAGAAATATTAATGTCAACAAAGCTTGGTGTTGAACTTTCTGATACCTTTTTTTTTTTTTTACAACAGCAGAAGGATTCACATCACTGTAACTTAAAATAAACTACTTATGTTCCCAAGAATACGATGCCGACCTGAATTTTTCTTGTTTTAGAAAATGCTTTCAGGGTCCTCTTAATAATTTTTGACCCATCTCTGCGCTGCTCGGATATTAATGTCTAATTGTCTCTAAGCAACAGAAACATTCAACCATTTGCTGGAAAACAAATGAAAAGTGTTTCCTTGTTTATAAAACCAATTAATGACAATATATTTTATTGGATAGTAATTACTGAGCGACAAGTAAAATAAACGAGGCTGATGACATGGGAGTACTTCTCTATTTTTGGATCAATCAATACCATTATTGAACACACAATTTTTTTGCACGACATAAAACTCAAAATCCGCCACTTTACTTTCTGGAATACCTGTAAATACACTTGTTTTGTTTAGCATAAAACACCACGCCTCTTCTTTCTTTCTTTTTCAAAACATATCACCCGCACCATGCAAAGGCTCCAAGACACATTTGATGCTCATTATTGGATAGTTACTGATAGAAGCTCCTGGATAAAGCCTGTAACCGCAATTACTCTTGGATTCGCACTCTACAAACTGTTCTCGCCTGCTCAAGATCCTAGAAAGACCACAAAGGTTGACCCTAAACTTATACCCGAATGTGTGGCATATCCTTTGCCTCTCGTAGGCCATGTTCCAGCACTTAGCAAGGGTCGCAATAAGTTCCTCCAAGAGTGTATAGGGCGCTATGGATCAGTATTTCAATTGCGAATTCCAGGCCAAAATCCTTATGTGGTTACAGGAGACCTGATTCCAGATATCATGAAATCTTCCACAAAAATTGTCAGTTTCCTTGAAGGAATCAAGACCCTCGTTCCTTCTGAACGTATTATGGAACTTTCTTATAATCATATATACAAAGCCGCGCCTCTCAACCTGCGTGACAAGAACCCTGGTATGAAATATAACTTGTACTCCATTGTTTCTTGGATTACAAACAAGTATTAAAAAACTGGCTATCTAATTTACAACTCTATCTTGTAACAGGTATCTATCCAATCAAACAAAACTTTAAGCCAAACAGAATGGATGTCTTCTCAGAACGAATCCAGACCGGACTTCATATTATTCTCAAAAGAGATTTGGATCTAAAGCCTGGGGAAACCAAAGAAATATATATCTGGGAGTTCCTCACCAATACTATCTCTCAGATGTCTTGTCCTTGCTTTGCTGGAACAATTGTTGGAAATGATCCTGAATTGATTTCCTCCATGGCAGTTCTCACTCAAAAGATCATAAAGGCAGCCGCGTTCTTGGCCCTGTTTCCTACCTGGCTTGGAGATGCTCTTGTTCGTTGTGCGTTTTCTGTCGAAAAAGAAATCGATATTACTATGCGCCTCTTGGTCCCTGAGCTCAATAGAACAAAGGAAGCAATTCTAAACGGCACTAGTGAAGTCACTTTTACTTCTATGCTTCTCTCTCTTCCCTTACATGATGGCACCATGAGAACTGTTGAAGAAACCGCCATTTGGTTCAAAAGTATCGCACTTGCCAGTATTCACACCACCTCCCATTTTTCATCATTCTGTCTTCATGAACTCTCCTGTCGCCCTGAACTCGTTGAAGATTTACGGGCTGAGATCCGTGGCCTAGACTCCATCAGTCCCGAGACCACCGGAACTCTACCCCTCATGGACTCTTTCTTTAGAGAAGTATTGCGCTGCAATGTAGACTATCTTGGACATCACAGTAAGGCAATGCAAGATGTCCATCTTCGAAATGGTCAGGTTATCCCAAAGGGTAGTCTTATATTGTGTGCTCTTTTGTTGGCACATGAACAATTCAACCCTGGAACATCTATTCAACAGAATTCCACCCGAACGACCCTTCCACTTGACCAGTTTGATGCCTATCGCTTTGTGGGGGCTGGCAATGGTACATTGGCCACTGACGTTGATCTTTCCAACTTGACCTTTGGCCTAGGTGGGCATGCTTGTCCTGGTCGTTTCTTTGCTTCAAACGAAATCAAGTATATGCTTTCTGAATTAATCATGCGTTTTAACCTGTCTACTCGTTCTGGCAAACGAGGAGAAAACGAGGTTCTTTTGGGAATGAATGTCTTCCCACCAAAGTCACCGATTATCTTTACTGCCCTTTAATATAGCAAAGTCATGTATCCCTATTGACTTATTGGTCTTATTCCCTATCTTATAAATTTATTTATTTAATATACAATAAAAACTCTATACACAAATACGGTTGGTGTACGAAAGTCGGACAAGATAGCACGCCGCTTTGACCATTATATATTATATGGTTAATTCCTATTTATACTTATTATAATTTTTTTGTACTCTTTATTGGGTATGACTGACGCGTTTGCGCGCGGATATTTATTGTAATACACCTTTTTTGCCAAATTTGTCTCGCTCTTTAAAACCACCGGCTTTCCCAAGAGCTGGTAGAATATATACATATATACCTATATATTAACACTACTAGTGAGAGTATAATGACCAAAGTTCAATTGGCATGATACTTCTTTGAATTTTCGAATGGGAACAGTCGATAAACAGCTTACAAAACTGGAGTGCATTGGCGTCCGAGGCCACGTGTCTATTCTTATTTACTCTCAAAGCATTCCTAGATTTAGAGTGTTGGGAATAAGTGCATTATTCACAAGAGTGTGGAAAATTAATATACACAATGCTGAGACGAACATCCTAGTCTCTGTTTCATAATTAATGTTAATCATGTTCTTATGTGGAGTTTGTAAATATTTGATTAGTGCGTTTAGAAAGGTATCAAATATCCAAAGAAAACAAAAGAGGTGTTAACTCTGGAAACCATGACACGTAACTTGAGGCGTTATATTACGGCGGCAAATACTTGGACTTACAACATACTTAGAAGCTATATGTTTCTGATGTGAACTAGGTGGAGCTTCCCAGGTTTCCATCAACTTCGTGTATTTGTGCTAGACTTTAGGTAAAAAACAAACAAACAAACAAATAAGTTGCCGATTGCCATATAGTTTATCAAAACAAAAATTAGGCACAACTTTCTAGAGGATTGCTTTTGAAGTTAGCGACTGCTTATCCGTGACCTTTTGAGACCCTTTAAAAATCTCGGCCGTTAAAGCAGGTTTTAGCCTCTATTTTAGCATGCCCTCGACTCCAAAAGTATCAAAGCTTGTGGTATTTCTTTGCTTTTGCTTTTTTTTGCGGGGCACGACTTGAATAGTATTCCAGCTATAAAATATTTACAACACAAAGCAGCCTCTCTATGCGGCTTTAATCCGCCACGGTGAAGCAATTGTGAACTTTTTGGTATTCTTCGATTATTACCTGCAAGACTTTTTTTTTGTTTTTCCTACACCTTTTCAGAGTTTAAGAGAGTAAAGAAAATTTTCTGTAATATAAATATTGTCAGTCTTTATGCTCCAAAATTAAGATCAATGAATTTCAGTTGTCTGGTCTGTTAATTATATCTCTCATTATTTGGTCAAGATGATTTGAGAAAGAATCTTGCTATCAATTTTTTTTTTAAAAAAAAGTAAACAATTGACTATGTGACAAAACCCAATTGAATAATTGTAAAGTCAATGCTTCAATAAAGTGATAGATTTGATAAAGCGCATTGAAAAGTTTTGCTGGATTATCTTTTGCATTAGAGTATATACCGATTAAAATGGCTGTTTGTTGGATATTTATTCAAGATTAGTCGAATAACATTAGACCCATATGTATATGCCAATGCTTTTCTTATTCTTTTAAAAATCATTAGTCAGATATTCTTATACTACCTTTATAGGATAAATATATATTGCTTTCAATAAATTCAATTAATATATATATTATAAGAGCAATGGAAATTCAGTAGCAGCAAGGTAGTTGGGGGATTATTGACTAACCTTCTTTCAAAAATAGCCTGTCTTTATCTAACGAAAGGACCCTATATTGTAATCGATTAAAGAGGCATTATTTTACAAAAACATCATTTGATGTATTTATGGATTGAAAATCTTTCAAATGGATAGACTGTGGTGAAATAATTAGACTAGGGCGTTTTTATTTTGGATCAAAAAGTGTATTATATACTCAAAGTTGGACTTTGTCTTTGTTCCTCGAGATAAGCCTAAATAGAGAGGCTTTACAGGATAGAAGGTAAAGAAATAAGATTGGTACAAGCCAATTTAATGTTTTTTTTATATAAATATACACCATGTGTATACATTTATGAACAATCTCGTTGCTTGCTCTTAAATACTACATGGTTTAGACTGCTCAAAGGTACTTTTATAAAAAGATTGCCATGTAAAAAGCCATGTGTTTATGGTAATATGAGTATGTTTTTGAATGGCTAATGCAACAAACTATGCCCAAGGATCCATCTTTTACAAATATAAATTTTAAATAACTTGGTTAATCAGTAGCTGAAAAAAATATAGCCATTATGTTTTAATGGCTCGACGATATATATTGCCCTTGTCAAAAATTGTTTATGTGCTAATTTTATCTACCATGGTGTCAGTATTCTTTCAATACAATTTTTTTTGGCAAAAACTGTTCGTATTTGCACCACAAAAAACAATTCAAAAATAATAAAGTGTTTTCCAGTCCTTTAAACTGCCCTAAAGTATATTACATTTAGAGCTACAGCTATTATGTAGTCGAAATATATACCCCGTATATTTTTGGTTAAACAAGTAATAAAGGAGATTCTAACAAAAGAAGCCTTCCATCTGTTCCTTTGATCTATAGTTGTGATCTTGTAGCACTGATTCTTCGATTGATGGAAAGAAGTATATAACTCTTGACATGTTTGTATAGATACCAAGTCTGTAACTAATATACACCCAATACTATTAATATGTTTAGATTTCAATATATATATATATAATTACAAAATTAAAGCTGAATAATATTTCTGTAGGGAAAATAAGTACACAAGGCATCTATCAATATAATAAAGGTCTCTTGCTAATCTTTAAATCAAATATACTTGTATCTTGTTTAAATTAAACGCCATGATATAAAACTCTACTTGAGAAAATCGACCACAACCAACATGCTTGCGTAAAAGAACTTGGGAATAGCCAATTCTCTGGTGACTAATAATAACCTTGCCGAAACTCGTGGCGAATAGATTATAGTATGTGATCCTTGGAAAATCAATATATGTATAGATTCACAGGTCTGTCTTGGTAATATACAAAGGCCATTTTGTATGGGTATACATTGATTTACCTTTGGTTTGTTTGACTTTTGAGGGTATTTAATGATCAATATTAGTCAAGCTTTGGACTTTAGAATTCAGTGAGAGTATATATTGAAATCAAAGCCAAAGTATAATCCCAGGGTTATTTGACTCTCAGCTGCGAGCACTTGGCATAAGGAGAGTGGCCCAAGTGACTTGTAGCCTATTCCTTTTTCTAAAGTCGTTTGTGTCTCTTTTACTCTTCTTTCCATGAACGGCATTTAATCACCATTATTTCTTTGACTCATTGTCCTTAACACCTAATGTCATTCCTTCACCACATTGACAATCTGAGCCCTCCCACAATAGACTCCGACACCAACGAACAGACTATAGATATCAGGAACGACCATCTCGTTTCTACTTCATCAGCCTCACCAGAAAATAACGAACATGTCTGGGCTTATGAGCCATCACACCCTGTCGATTACGCACAGCTGGAAATTGATGACTCGGAAACAACGCTACTGAGTAGCCAACAGAGACTTTTAGACCACGACGACACTGATGAAGAAGGTGATCCTGAAGAATCAAAGATATACAGATTGCCATCAGAAGGTGGATCCATCTTCTCAAGCTTTGTGAGTTATTGCTTTTCCCTGTAATAGTCAAATAGAAAGTAAAACAAAACAAAAAAACTAACATACCCGACGACTAGCTTAATATGGCAAACAGCATCATAGGTGCGGGTATCATTGGGTTGCCGTTCGCATTCAAAGAGGCTGTGAGTGTAAAGTAAAAGAATCGAAAGGGTGCTTAAACATTGTGCTTCCAGGGATTCTGGACAGGAATTGGGCTGTTGATTCTATTGACAGTGGTCGTAGGTAAGGAATCAGAGCCACAAAGAGAAACAGTAGGGGGATGGATTATTTGGGCTCATTTTTGATTTATTAAAAATTAAAATTTATTTTGGCTTAGATTGGACGGTCAGGCTACTGATGTACAATGGAAAACTAGCAGGGCGGGCAACATACCAAGATCTAATGGAATTCTCGTTTGGAAGACCTGGTCTTGTCGCAATATCCATATTTCAGTTTGCATTTGCATTTGGAGGTAAACAATGCTGTCAGCCATGATCATGTATGGCGTTATATTAATATAAATCATAGGCATGTGCGCTTACTGCGTTATTCTCGGTATGTTGCGTTTAAGTTTATGTAAACAATCAGGGCAGATACTGATTCAATATTTGTGCCTGTCTTTCTACAGGAGACACGATTCCTCATGTCATTCGATCAATGTTTCCTAATATCCACAATGTACCTGTTGTATGGATATTTGGAAATCGCAGACTATGTATCACATTCTTCACTCTCTTTGTGTCTTATCCTCTTTCGCTCTATCGTGATATATCAAAGTTGGCAAAGACAAGTGCCCTTGCACTTGTTGCAATTGTAGTCATTATTGTGAGCGTTGCAATAGAAGGACCTAAAATGCCAGCCGAAATTCGTGGTTCGCCAGATAATATGTTTGTGGCTATCAACAACGAAGTCTTCCAAGCCATTGCCGTTATCAGCTTTGGTAAGATTATTACACTCGATTGTTTTCTCTCTGCTAATATTATGTTTAAATGCAAAGCCTTTGTGTGTCATCATAACAGTTTTTTGATATTTGGGTCTCTAAAGCAGCCATCCTTGAACAGATTTGCAGCTGTTACTCATTGGAGTATGTTAATTGCATTTGCAACATGCTTTATTTTGGCAGTATCTGGCTACTTGGTCTTTACAGATAAAACAACTGGTAAACAACATTGATAGATTATACTATAATAATCAATTACTGATATGGTTTTTAGGAAATATTCTCAATAACTTCCCGCAAGATAACTTGCTTATAAATGTTGCACGGCTGGCATTTGGGCTCAATATGTTTACAACAATTCCTCTAGAGGCCTTTGTTTGCCGCGAGGTAAATATTATGAGTCAATCTTGAAACTTTTATAAATCAAAGGTTTATTTATTTAGGTAATGGAAACATTTTTCTGGGCTTCCGAACCTTATAACCGCACACGGCATTGTGCTATTACAACTATTCTTGTTCTCATATCATTGATGATTTCGCTGGTTACATGTAATCTTGGTATTGTGCTCGAACTTACTGGCGCATTTTCAGCTACTGCCTTGGCCTTTATATTGCCTCCATTGTGTTATCTTAAATTGGCGAATGGATCAGTCTGGCAGACAAACAAAATCCCTCATTGGTTGTGTATGATATTTGGCATTATTGTTATGGCTGTAAGTACATTCTACAGCCTACAAAAAGCATTTTTAGGCTCAAGTGCTGGTGTACACGAGAGTCAAAAGGAGCTTGTATGCAATTAAATAAAAATTGTATTTTTTCTCTTTTTTCTTTCTTTTTAAACAGCCTTGTATAATAAGAGTATATTTATATAATGGGGTAGATTCTGAGATGGCATGATCTTGAAATGCCATTTTCTTTTAAATAAAATACTAGTATATATATTTGCTTTCTTTTATCTAATCTTTTATTTTTAATTAAGTATTTGTAAGCAAAATAAAACTATAATTAAAGTCAAAGAAGTGATTGTTACTGTCTTTGATAAAAGAGTAAAAGTATTAGTTAGCTATTTATAAAAGATATTTGCATAAGGATATAATGTATACTACTACAAGACTCTTTTATATAAAATTTTGTAAATATATATATACAAATTATAGCTTACAAATTATTATTAACAAAACTATCTAGCCTTTGCTTAGCATGTTAGCAAAGCATGTTAATGACTGTATAGATTCTAAAATAAAGAGAAACATAACTTAAAGAACCTTGAGATCTTGAAACATATTCTTAAAAAAGATTAGTATAATATAAAAATTAAAATATATTTAATTTATTAAGATTTAATTACAAATCAGTTTATTTTTATTAAATCAAAGAAAAAAATTCACAAATACAAGTATAATAAAGTATAATAAAAAATTATTAAATTAAATTATTCTGAACAAAAATAAAAATATTCTAAACAAAAATATACTTATACTGAACAAAAAAATGTACAAAAATAAAAATTTATAACATAAAAATATAATAAATAAAAGTAAAAATTATTTTAAGGTGTTCTTCACTTTTTTTTATAAAATGTAAAAAAGGAAATTATCTTAATTTAGTAAATTAATTAATTATTATGGTAGGTATTAAGCCCGTATTTAGTAGAAACTTTACCAAATATATCGGTAAAAATAATTATTTTTACTGATATAAAAGGGTTTGTGTATTATTTTTACTGATATAAAAGGGTTGTGTAAGCCAAATTACTAAATAAAATAAAACACGTTTAAAAAAGAAAAGTTATGTATCTAAAACATACTTGCTAAACTGACATGTTACTCAGCTCATTTCTTTAGCCTTTATTTATATATCAACATTCTAAATATATAGTAATTAATTAGACATTTTAGTAAATATTAGTTTCAATACTAGAATCCCATTTTTATTTCTCATTATTGTATTACTTTACTCTTTTCTCTATTTCAAGCTTCTTAAAAATGATCAGCAACAACCTCAGCAACCTCATCTACACAGAGTTGGACGAGTTATACCAGCTCCTCTCTGATGCTCAAAAAATGAACTCTGATGCTCAAGAAATGAACTCTGATCCTGAAGATGACGACCTTACCAATTCAATTCGAAGATCAAATCTTAATATTATCTGCCTCAAGGTCATGGTCCACAACTTTTACATGGCTACCCTTGCTTTGAGCAACCCAATGACCTTTGATGTTCAATTGAGTTATTACCGCGCCTCTCCTCTGTTCATTGAAGAAGGCCATCAAAATGAATCTACTGGTCCGTATACCAGCACTTGGTGGAGCCATTGTCACCCCAATCTTGATGATGGCACTGGAATAAACAGCTTCCAGGCTCATTACCGAGTCAACAGACATACGTTTGACTTTATCGTATATGCCTTGAAGAGAGACCCTGCCTTCCAGAAATCAAACAGGAGAGACAGATTTAGCTGTCCAGTCTGGAAACAAGTTGCTGTTGTTCTCTGGCGACTAAGCAATACCCATATGGGGTATCGGTTGGCTTCTGAGTTCTTTGGTATCCCCCAATCCTCATACCATAGGTTTACCGAGAGATTCTTGGATGGCATCATGAGTAGCCTCCTCAATCTGACTATCAAGTGGCCAGAAACGATTGAGGATTGCCAAAAAATCATGGCAGGGTTTGCAGTCCATTCGCAAACAGGCAACAGGCATCTGAATGGGTGCATTGGCGCCATTGATGGAAAGCTGGTATCAATCCAAAAGCCGTCAAAGTTTGGGAACAGCTGGCTTGATAGGCATGGAAATGCATCCATGTCTCTCATGGCAGTCTGTGACCACAAAAAGAGATTTACAAAGATCTATGTTGGCCATCCAGGTAAGCAACACTGAGTGATAGCAATACTATCAGTATTAATAAGACTGTTATACTTAGGCAGCCAACATGACACACATGTCTTCAAATCCAGTGAGCTATATAACAATATGATCCACCGCCCAGCCAGTCTCTTCCCTGACCCTAGGTCTTTCATTGTTGGAGGTACTTTATACTTCTTTAACATTTTCAAACAAAACTAATTGGATATGATTATTATATTACTAGACTCTGGGTATCCAAACCTTCAACACTGCCTGACACCATACTGCCGCTCTGCCAGCACCACCCAAGAAGAAAAGACCTTCAACAAGGTCCATTCTTCTACAAGATTTGTGATCGAGAACGCCTTTGGTCTGTTGGTTAGCCGCTGGAGGTTTATGTTCAAGCATGTGTATGTCAAAGATACAAACTGGATGGCCAAGGTCATTACTGCTTGCTGTATTTTGCACAACATGTGTATCAACTTTGGTGACAGCACCGAGTACCTGGAAGAGCTTGCTGGAGGCGCCAGAAATATTGACAATGCCCAAAGCATTTTGAATTGGTATATTGAAGCCAACAATGTTGAGGGCATCAGCCTCACCGCCCTTGATCATCCAGAAAATGACGAAAGACCATCAGAGTCTAGTCTTTCAGAGGCTGGAAGAAGAAGACGAGATGAAGTCAAGAACTCTCTCCAGTAAAACTTTTAAAAAATATTGATATACTTTGACTGAAGTTTTGGTTGGTTTAATAGATAATTGATACAAGAAATAAGAAAAGGTAATACATATAAAGAGGAAAAGAGAAGAAGAAAAAAGGAAATAATACTATTCTTCTGTATTGTCAGAAGAGGAAGATGGGGTGTGGTTTTGAGGGTTGAAAGACTGGAACTTGGCGATTTTTTCTCTGCTCTCCATTTCTTGTTGTCTCATTTCCAAGCTTTCTCTGGAAATATTCTCCCAGCTTAACCGGTCTAATTGACGTGCCTCAGAAGCTGCAATATCACGATCCCTGATATCTGCAAAATTTTGGGTGACCAATGCCCTCATTTGTCTCATTTCAGAGATTATAGCCGTAGCTAAAGTATTAGGATCCTGTCTTGGTACTGGTGAATGAGACAAAAACTGCCTAAATTCATCTCTGGTAAGTTCGGTATGGCCACCTGTCAATGGTTGCACTGGCACTGGTGTTGATGCTGGTGCTGGTGTTGATGCTGGCACTGGTGCTGGTTCTGGCGCTGGTGCTGGTTCTGGCGCTGGTGTTGGTGCTGGAGAAACTGAAGAGATTTGTCTCGAATATGCCTCTCTAATAAATTGAGCCTCGCCAAAGTAAGTAGCCTGGTATGAGCAATTATCCGATTGTATGTAATGCGTAGTAGAGCGAGAGGTAGAACCACTCCCAGCTCTGGCTGATTCTACAAGCATTGGTGGCCAGAAACTTGGATCACACATGGTAATGTCCTTCATGTCATCAAAGTGCTCATATCTTGTATTGGGAGGTAGACCACCAGAACCAGTTCTTTTTATTTCTGTAGTGATCTTGTGGAAAGAAGTCTTGATTCTTGTGAACTTATCCTTAGTGTATTGCACATTTTTATACTTTTATTTAAATGTATGGCCAGCAGGAGTTGATGCATACTGGATGACATCAGGATGGTTGCAGAATTTATTGTGCAAGGAATTCCACAATGAATTTTTTCCATAACTGTCTGCTTTGGAAAGCTTGTGGTAAGTGTCTTCTTCGATGATGAGGCAAAGAAGCAACTTTTCTGTTCCAATGTCCCATTCGCGTCGTCGATTATTGGAAACATTCAAGGCTTCATTGACATCATTGTCAATAACTTCTTGTGATTCCTCGTTGTTATCAGTCAAAGCAAAGGTAAAGGCCTGGTAGTTGTTAGGATTCATTTTTATGTAAAGTATTGTTTAAAAGATGAGTAACTAGATGGCAAAAGGAAACAGTATAGAATACAAAGTAGTAGTAATAAAGGCTATGAAATAAGCTGAGTAACATGTTAGTTTAGCAAGTATGTTTTGGATGTATAAATTTTCTTTTTTAGACGTATTTTATTTTATTTAGTAATTTGGCTTACACAAACCCTTTTATATCAATAAAAATAATACACAAACCTTTTTATATCAATAAAAATAATACACAAGCCCTTTTATATTGGTAAAGTAATACACAACCCTTTTATATCAGTAAAAAATAATACACAACCCTTTTATATTGGTAAAAAACAATACACAACCCTTTTATATCAGTAAAAATATTACACAACCCTTTTATATCAGTAAAAATAAGTACAATCCTTTTATATCGGTAAAAATAATTATTTTTACTGATATATTTGGTAAAGTTTCTACTAAATATGGGCTTAATACCTACCATAATAATTAATTAATTTACTAAATTAAGATAATTTCCTTTTTTACATTTTATAAAAAAAAGTGAAGAACACCTTTAATAAAAAATAAAAAATAGATATATGAAATTTAGAGATATTTTTAGTTATTTAAATAAGTGCTAGAGCTACTATATTTTATTTTTTAAATAAATAGAGACATTTGGGGATTAAACCCAGTGTAATATTTGCAGTAGAGAAATGGGACGGTGGATACTTTGAGACTCTTTATTGTGGTTTAGAAAAAGTTAAAGTATATCCAGTTCTTGATTCAAGAAGTATGTTAACTTAGTATTTATAATTATTGTTATAATTCTTATCAGCTTGGATATTCATTATCATAATAGCTGTGTTATCAGTTAATAGGTATTTTGGGACTTTGTCCCACAATAGATTGGGTATGGTATTTTCATATTTGGATAAGGATTTCTGGATGGTATAGTTTGTCTTGATTTTAGATAATCCAGCTATCTGGGTTTATATATCACTTTTCTCTGATATACCATTATGCCAAATACAACACAGACCAGTACATTCTTTGGGATTGCATCTCCCCAATTGCACATATATATAGACCAGATCTCAACATGATAAAATTGATTTATAAATGTTTTTTAAAAAAGTTTATCATTGTAGAGAGTAAACAAATGGATAAGGTATTGCGGAAGGTTGTGGGTTGGGCTAGTAGGCAGAGGGCTGAGAGTTTCTGCTACTCTCTTCAAGCTTTGAAATTCGTTCTTTGAGATCTTCAATCTCTTGCTTGGCCTCATGCAGTTCTTGCCTGTTCTGCATAACCTCCTGTATGCACTCACAGACCTTTTCCCTTGTCTTGAGATGCTCTTTCTTGTTCCCGTAGAACTTGTACTTTATGTCCCGCATCACCTCCAATACGTCTTCAGTCATTTTTTGATGGCAGCCTCGCTCCCTTTTGTCTGCTTCCATGGCCAAGGCAATGTCCTTCTCAAGAGATTCCTTTAGACTGATTTTTTGATATTTAGGAATCTTTTTAGTGGGAATCTCTTGAGAAGTAGAAGCACTGCCATTTGTATCCAATTGCTCACAATTCATCTCGTTCTGCTGGACTGACTGTGTAGGAGCTCAGATAAGAGCCTCCTTTTTCTTCTTGTTTGTCCCTTCTAAGGCTGTGATCCTTATTGTTGCTTCTGCACCTCTCTTTCTGATCATATTCTCTGTTGCAGCTGTTGTGGGTAGAGTAAAAATAGGAAAGATACAAAAGAATTTGTGAGAACTTGTGTAGGGTGTTTATTATCAAGAAAAAGGTTATGTTTCTACATAGAACTAACTACTGATATTTATATGTTTTCTGATTTATAATTCAGTATATGCTTTGGTAATATTTATCATGATGAGTCATCTTCCAGGAGTATTGTCTTTCTGGAAAGATCCAGAGAGACCTATTGATATGATACTTCTCCAGTCAGATCAGCCAGAGAGCTTTGGTAAAGAAGAGCATTTATGCTATTGGTAATATTTTAATATTCTGACCCAGATACTTGGGTAATGTTTTAGAATTATTAATTCATTGTAGTTGTAGTCTCTCAATCAAGTATTCATATAATAAATGAAATATGTAGATAGAATATAATGATGACATTAGATAAATATGTGTATATCTGTATATCCCATATTATGGTGATAACAATAATAATAATAAATAATAATCAATTATGTGTATAATGATCTATGTATTGGATAATCTCATAAAGGCAGATCCGTTTGACTGGAATAGCTGAGGATATTATTTTATCCTTCAGTCTTACTCTCAGATTCAGCAGTGATCAATACTCATTTACAACAGCAGCTTCATCATTTTCACTCTTCTTCAACTCTGCAGCTGTCATCTAATATTCAAAAGTAAATATATTTTCTATTTAACATATATAAGGCTTTATCTTAAGTAAACATACCAACTGATCTAATGAAATAATATGATTTTCCAAATCAGTCTCAGAATTATTTGTGCCAGTACCACCTCTTTCTTTCCTTTGCTTTTCCTTGATTTGCTTTCTAGAATCCTGAACAAATTTTTTGATTGCAGTCATACCAACAGGATGGCTGTTTGGGTTACTTTTGTTAACTTCATCCTGGACTTTCTCCCATACCTTGGTGATGTTGCCTTGTTGCTACTCAAAAGGATGGTAGAAAAGTGTGGCCTCAATATAAGCCAACTTTCTTTCATCATTTAACCTTCTACATTTTCCAGAAGTTTGCAAACTTCTTCCAAAAAATTTCAGGTTAGTGTTGTTGTTGAGTGATTCTTGAGACATTTGAGCAAATATATTGAAGTGTATAAGTGCAAAGGTTAGACAAGGTGGGATAAAAAGCATATAATTTATAGCTTTTGACATGGTGTATGTCATTTTGATTCTACTCAGAGCATGAATATAATAGAAAGATGTATGATGCTTTTTGCAGGATTTCTTTCAACACGTCACTTTCAACACTTGCATTATATTTGGCAATATACAAGCCAGACTATAGCATATATGATTGATTTATTTTAAAAGGCAGAATAATGCCTGTGCTGTCGCTATTAGTGATAAAATCTGCTTGAATTGTTGCTATTTTGTGTAACATTCAGAGCAAATTTCCTTTTATAGTAGTTGACGCTATCTGGGTTTAATCCCCAAATGTCTAATAAATATTTTTAAAAAATATTATTTAAATTAATAAGAAAATACATGCGCTTTATTTTTGTGTACTATAATTAAATTAGCAAACAGTCTAACCATATATGGCTTCTTGGTTTAGTGGTATAATTCTCGCTTAGGGTGCGAGAGGTCCCGGGTTCGATTCCCGGAGAAGCCCTTGGATCATTCCGAGATATCTTTTGATTTTTTCGTTTGTCGGACATTATTTTGATGAATCCGTAAAATCTGAAGATGATTAACCGCAGTACTTCTTTACGCGCAGTAACATCGTCCTGAGCATTAACCGCAGTACAATGTCTCTTCTTTTATTAAAATATCATATAATAGCTACTGCGGATAATGCGCAGTATTAGTTAGAAAACTATATAAGATAACCAAAGTCATAACAATGAAAAGTATCTTTTATCCTCTCTTTGATTTTACGTATACTCCTGTTTCCCCAGTGGGATTGACCTTTTGGCTTTGTTATAGTAAAAGGAAGACAATCCCAGATCAGGAACGGCAGGTTAAAGAAAAGAATCGTAACCACAGTTCTTGGTGTCAAGTCTCGACTGGGTGTATCTTGCTAATGCTTGATTTAGATAAGTTTTGCAATAGATCACCACCAACTAGGACGTTTAGGATAAATAGGAATATAGAGAATTGAATACTTTTTATTGTTACAAATCGTTGTAGTATTTATACAGATTTTATGAGTGAAACTATCTAAACTAATTACTCTTTACTCAAGACACATTGGTTATCTCTTTATGAGAGGCGATGAGAATATGTCTTGGTTTTACAAAAAGGGGAACCAATCGGTATAACATTGGGGACATATGTTAAAAGCATTACCGATTGGGTACCTGATTATCTGGGTTATTATTCGCTATGTCAACTCTGACATTGGATTAATTCTACTTGTCGTTCCTTATCTGTGATGATCTTACTTTTGTCAAGCCTCGACTTGGATAAGTTTTACAATACGTTATTACCAGCTAGAATGTTCACCAATAAAGATAAATATAAAAATTTAAGACTTTTTACAAGACATATTCGCTATATGTTTATAAAAGTCAAACGAAATATGTTTTGGTTTACAAGAATAAAAGCTATTCAATGAGGCATTGGCAATTTGTTTTAGCAAGCGTCACTATTTGGCATGCCTTGATTACCAATGTCTAATAGCTGATCTTGGTATTTAGTTATGAGGCTTACACTTGTGAAATTCATTATTGATAAGGACAAGTAGAACCTTTTTGTTTTGTAAATGTACGAAATGCCATTTGATATTTGGTTTGACTAAATTCTATTATACAATCGAATTATTTTTATTGTAATTAGCATAAATATGACTTGGAAATATATAAAGGGATGACTGTCCACCTGGCCATTATCATTCCTTGTGGAATTGGGTTCAAAAGGATTGCTTACGTCTATCGATCCTTTCTTTTTGGATATCTGATGATCCTTTACAGCGTGGATCGTATAATTAAAAGTGGGACGACTGGTAGTTAGAGATACATATGATATTTTCACTTTTTTATTTTGAATGTTTTTGTTTTATATATATTTTATATAATTAAGCATCGGCTGCGATCAAGGCAACAATCATGCGGTACAGGAAGTAAAAGAAGCACTATAATGATCATTAGTCATGAGGCCTTTTTATCCTTTTCACATCCAATAACGCCTTTACTTACAATAAGATAGAAAGCAAGCTTGAAGAAACATTCCTTCTTGTGTGCAGACAATGTACGGAAGATCTCAGTAGCATCGTACATGTGTCTGTTGTTTGTGACTCTAAAAATGTATTGCACAATCGTCAGTTATATTTTCAGAAAAAGACATCTTACATACTTTCTGATATTGTAGGCAACCAAAGGAAGGTTGAGAATCATAGCGGTCCAGCTACCATTCACCAAGAACATAAAGAACAAAAAGGCATGGGCACCCATCTCGGGCAGAACAAACTACAAGATGATAAGTAGACATTCTTTATTCGGTCTTTATTTAAATTACCTGATTAAGCTTGTT
Organism: Phycomyces nitens; assembly: GCA_022702545.1. NCBI lineage: Eukaryota > Fungi > Mucoromycota > Mucoromycetes > Mucorales > Phycomycetaceae > Phycomyces > Phycomyces nitens. Next base: position 4,611,297 of record JAHRBC010000001.1, read on the forward strand.
GCAGAGATCGATGGGATTGACATAATCGCATTCCAGATCAGAGAACATGATGACCTAATAAAACACATCAAGAGTAAAGGCATAATAACATAACATCATCATCTTTTTAGGTTCGCACAAAACTCAGTTTAAAGCAGCTGAAGAATAAAGGATACAAAAAAGACCATTGAAAACAAGAGTAGTGCAGCCATGATGACTGCAAACAGGAATAGCATTGCTTCTCCAACCATTTTGACGTTGATTTAATGAGTACGGTGGAGTAAAAAAGAAAGGGTCCAAGGGCGCAAAAATCGGTTACGTTACAAAGACGACACGAAAAATAAATAAATAAATAAAATAAGAAACCAATCTCAGCTACCTTACCCGCTTGATCTATCTTGTCTTGATTGGTGACCTGCCATCTAATAAGCAGTAAAATGTACCTTTTTTTTAAAACTATACACACACACATCTTTAACAAGTATTTGCTTGTGCTTACGCGTCTTTTTGATATTCTTTTTCTGTTATTTAATTCAGTTGATTTTCTTCACAAATAAAACTTATTACACAATACGCTCCAACTCTCTAGCATAGGCTAATGTCTGAGTAATGATCTGTTCCTGAGGAATCTCTACCGCATTACTGTCCTCTGTGCCAAAGTAGATCTTCTGTTCTCCGGGGTTTACCTTCCATCCACGCTATAACCGTATTTATCAATATACATAAGTAAACATTTATGGATATTTACCTGGTTTGCAAAGTTCAAGATCTCCTCAGTGTTCTTGAGGAAGAGAAGGGTTCCAGCATCCTGAAGAGGAAGAGATTCATAGGCCTTTTCACTGCAGCCTGCAATCTCATTTCTACAGCCAAATCAATATCTTTTTCTGAGCCTCTCTCAAGATAATTACCGAATAGTGTTGATGAGAATATCGTAAAAGAACATAAACTCCTCTCCCTTGACTGTACTTCGAGTGCTCCAGACCTTGTTGTAACTTCCCTCCATCAAAAATTGCTCTAAATGGCCATTAGTACACACACTCTGTACGCAGACCATCAACTAATATACCTAAATCAACAGCCTGCTTAATAAACGTATTGGTCTGAAGCTGTTCTGGGTCAATGGCCTCAAGCGAAGTGTGAAATTCAGACAGTCTGTTCTGTGACAGGAGTCTGAGAAGGTTGAGTCCGATCAAGGGGTACATTTGTGGAGAAGGAGGAAGTACGGATCTAGAGAAAGAAAATGTCAATGGATAAAGACCAACCAATCCTCCAATACTTACGCCAAATCATGATAGTATGTATTGAGCTGGGCAATGTAGCGCTCGAATGAAGCGATATCCTTGACACGCACACTGTAATAGACACCTGTCTCGAGTATTTCACCTGTAATCCGTGTAAGCATTCTTGGAGAGGAATGGAATGCATTTGGGTTGCAAGTTTCTTTGAGGCTTACGTGCTACCAACAGAACAGAAGAGTCGGGCTTTCCTGGTGTAGGAGTAAAGGCACCAAGTTCGGCCATGACAATCTATGCATGAAATCGAGGTTTAATCGCGTTGTTTGGGGTTGTGAATTGTCTACCTTTGACTGAGCCAAAAGCTGATTGCATTTTTGGAGATTTGGAGAGGGCGATCCGAGTTCAGCCTTGAGCTGATCGCGAAGAGTTACAAGTTGTTTGGAGGATGACATTAAAGATGTTGCAAAGGGGAGAGGTACGCTCTTTCATCTCTGGCCACGTAATGCGTCACCGGAGATTGTAATTCACGTGACGTGACATTTGTATACAGTGTATGTCCCCTCAGACTTGAAGTATTTCTAGCGGGCTTGAACATTAAGCAGTGTTTCTGATTGAGAAAAAAAGCTATCTTTAATTCCTCAACCAATACATAAAGAAATGCCTTCAAAATGTAAAGTATTTTACCGTGTCAGACTCAATTTTACAAGTCTCGAATTTTGTCCAATAAAACTCTCTAAAGTTAAATATTTCCAATTTGAGCACTTTCTTATCAGGTCAGAAAGCAGATAAAAGTCACCATTTTAAACAGAAAAAAAGTATTAAAACAATAAACAATGCGCTATAACTCTCTATCCTTTTTCAAACGTTAACAGTAATTCAAAGGTGAAAAAAATTCATATATTAGCACTGGATTTATCTCAAATAATAGGCTAATATTTACTTTTATTAGTCAATTTCACCATGAATAATCAAACCAGCAACTCTTTTTCTTCCTCTTTATCTATAGCCAATTAAAGAATCCACCAAATTACCAAAAAGCAACAACATTGCTATGCACCATAGAGATCAAATGGTTATTTCCCAAAGCGTGAAGATCTGTCCTATAAGCGCTATCAAGACTTACTCTACTAATCAAGAATAATGGAAAATAAGTATCAGTTATCCAATGAAATATATTTTACTTAAAGATTGTATACTCATATTTATACATTAGAGTTGGCACAAAGAACAGAACATTAAAGATTTTTATACTGTATCCGATAAAAGACTCGGTTTTATTTTAATGGAATATGTGTCCAAGCGTGGTAACAAGTATCATAATAGTAATAATGGTACATTTATTGCCTTTAGAAGAAAGTCAGTTCTTGGTTATATAAAAGTACTATCCAAAATTCCAAATACACAGAAGGCACTCGGTTTAAACAGCAAAGATGCAAAAAGAGGTCTATTAGCTCGTGCATTTCTTGATACTTTGGAAAAAGAGAAAGTACAGCACAGAAGAATGTATTTTGAAAATCGAGGCAAATATACTTTTAACGATGGATACTCCAAAGACGAATTAAAGAAAGTAATAAATTGTTTCTTTATGAGAAAAAAAGTGACTCTCGAGGTTTCAAGGACAGAATATGCTTCCTCGTAACCAATTTTATGTTATACCACAGCAAAACTAGTCTTTGCATGGATTTTACTGCTCTGTTATCCTTGGAGATAGACAATCGGGGATTGCCTGAACGCATTGCTTTGGGAGCCACTATAGCTTATAGCAAGCCAAACTAGCGCGGTAAATTGAGTACGGTTCATCATTGAGACATCGTGATATTGAAGTTTGTTTAGTCAGTGAATTAGCTATATATATTTTTCACAATGAAAATGAGCCATTTCCAAACTTCGAAAGACGGGAGAGCTGATAAAAGACCATGATGTTCAACGGAAAAACTTCTAAATCAATCCAATAACAAGCACAGCATGGAACTTTTTTCAATATTTTCAAAAAAAAAAGCTGAAATTTATATCTCAAACTTCATACATACAAACAGAAAGAGTGCTTTAGATATAATCTCAGGAGAATGTTTCTAGATATTAGCAGAAAATTGATGGAAGACGTCGAACGGATTGCATGTTTGTATGTCATGTATCTAGCCTTTCAGTAGAGGCAATAAAGATTCTTGCTGGGTTTAATGGTCAGCAACATTCGAACTGTTTTTTGCCAAGAGTTACCATCAAACCATCTGTTACATTACAAAATCTTATATTCAAGGACAGTACCATGGAATAGGATATTCCTTGCCCAAATTTCATAAACTTGCTTGCAGATCTGGGCATTATGCTCCTTTAGGTAAATACTTATAGCAAATATACCAAGAAAAAAATCTCGATCTCTTAAATACTAGAAGCTTTGAGATTATGTCATCCTTAAGAGGATATGTACAACATATTATCTTTGGAATTTAGAGCTGTTCAACACAGTAGTATACAAAGCCTTTGAGGTAAAATTACTTGAATATCTTGAGGAGGACGCAACATTTATTTCCAATTATCGGGCACAAATGGCAATACTTGACCTGGTGGCCACATTACAGGCAAAATTTGATACAATGTCAACAATGACGCTGACTGTAGAGACATCAACCACTTCGGACACCCAGGCATTGAAGGATAGGATCTCCAAATAATTTAAAATGGGTAGTACTGTATTTAGGTCTATATCAACTCCAATAGCACTAAATTAATCAATGATATTCCCTCCAACCTTTCCAGCCAAACAATCGCATGTAGCCGCTTCTAAAGATCAGTACTATCAACTAAACCGAAACATTTATACACTTACTGGTTGTTTGGCGAGAGTACAGCATTGAAACTTGCGGCAATCCCTCTGTGCAATTCATAGAGCAAATTTATGGACCTCCTTGAAAATGATAGCGGAACAATGTTAAAATAGAAAACGAATACTTTTATTATATCAATTATCATTATAAATATCTCTATTTTCAATTGATTTTGGGACGTTTCAAAAATGAATTGAGAAAGTCTGAAAACATTTCGAGACATCAATCTCAAATTACATGTTCAATAAACAAAATTCAAACCAAGGTTCTTTTCTCTTGTCTCTTTCATCACATTTGCAGCAATAATTAGCCTTGCATTTTTTACAGAGCTTCTCAAAGTATATAACATTTGTTATAAATCAGTGTTAGTTAAATAGTTCAAAGTGAAATTATGCAACATATACTATGTCATGAAATCTGACCTAGTGCATGGTTTTTGAGATGGGATCTGTATTATTAAAAGCATTTAAAATCTTTATGTATAGTTTCTCAATATCCCAAATATCAAGATAGTAAAAGTCTTATCATTAGACTCACTAGAGAGCTCCACCAAAGAAATCGATACATCTCTTTGACCGATCTCAAAGAGGATTCCATGTCACTTGGAGTTTTCAGTACCGGTAGATTTGTGTTCTAATCATGCCAACTCTACAATATAATTATTTGATCAAAATACTTAGAACGTATTATAAATGGCTGCATACACTGTTGCCGTGGGTTTAAAAATGGTCGTGCTGAAATGATTGTTTAGAGAAGCAATCAGATTTATGCATGTAACTGTACAATCAAGGAGTTGGGAATCATGGTAAATGGTGGGATAAATATCACGTCGACACGAGAATTCATTCAATGTCTGTTTGATTAGGGGTCTTCCATTCTTTGTGAGAGCGATGGGGTAGCAAAAATAGCTGATTTAATGTTTTTGCATTCTTCTTCACTTATTTACTCTGAGTATTGACGAGACTATTGGGGATGAAAGGTTCAAGGTGTCCACAGAACCGACTTTAGTATAGATAAACTCACTTGATTACTCGTCAATTGAATGTAGTTCCACTGGAAAATCATCACAATTTGTATCTTTACTCTGCAGCCCTGTTCATAATACTCGTGGCTGTCATTTGAGCAAGAGTGTCAATTGTCTTGTATTGGAATTGATTTTTGATGCAGCATATGTATTCTCCTGTACTTGTCATTATTTTTGATAATGCTGCTACATAAATCCAAGAAAATCAATGATGGGTAGAGCAATGAACAACTATTGACAGTTGATATTTGCACTAGAAATAGAATTATATTTTTGAAAAAAAAAGATCATTATTTTGAGACTTTGGTCTTTTGACAATTTCACGAATAAATCCTTGTGAAAAAAAAAGGTTTGCAGCTACTTTGGAGCTAAAAACAAGTTCACCAAGCTAAAATAAAGCTGGGTTACTTGGTTGAGATGCTCTTCAAGCCACTATTTTTATTTCTTGTGATTCTTAATACTTTTGATTTGTGATTGTTGGTTTTATATGTGGAAGAGTAAAAGAGAAAGAAGTTGTAAATACCTTTGTATTTACAGTTGGATCACTTAAATACTTGAATTTTGTCCTGTGATTAAATGTGGGACAAGCCAAGAAATTAAGCAGAGGATTGTGATTGAAACGTGAGAAATTGTGACGCCGACTGTTGATATTGTATATATATATAGAGAAAGGATAGGCGTTATTTAAATCAAACTTGGCTACTCTCTTTTTGCCTTCATGGCAAGGTTGTCGACAGAGCAGTCAAGACAGGCCCCCATATTGTCCTACATGATTTGCGTGAACCCGATAACTGGGATCAGCTGTACAAAGCCAGAATTCTGTGGCCCGTTGATCGATTAAAGATTCTTCTTGACCTTACTAATCGCTGGCTCTTTTTTGTTTTCTGAAATTAAGGTTGACTGCTGGTCCTAGAGGACTAGGCAATTTGTATATTAATCTCAAAAGATAGTTTATTGCAGAAGGTAGAAATTGGCCGTACTAAACCCAAACCAAACCAATTTGAGCCAAGACGGGGCAAGACAAGACAAGACAAAACAGGACGGACCCTGACACGTGTCTGGTCTTTCTTTACTGGTGGTACAAGCAAGAGGCCGTTTTTCAGTGCATGGGGTGTTTGGGATGTTGTAACCATAGCAACATCGCTAAAAAAGAAGTTCCATAAGGTGCTCCTCGGAAGCCCCAGTGAGCTAAGAAAGTAAGAAGACAAACAGCCAACAAAGTGTAGAAATATCCTCTGTTTTTAGTAAGGAGGGTCTGGACAATTGTTTTGGGTGCGTTCCGCTGTCGATCCCTCTTGGTAACAAAATCAATGTCCGCCCAGCTGGCAGCCACAGTCAAGTGTGACCTTTTTTGCTTGGGTTTGGCGCGAAAGGAGCAAGGATAAGGGTTGTAGAGGCTTACGGCTTGGCAGCAAAAGCGTACTTGGGAAAAGCCGCCATGGGTCTGTTGTGTCCAAGAGAGTCAGCCTGTGCAGCCCGCCTAGAAGAAAAGAGGTAAAAATAAATAAAACAAAAGAACCAATCGCCTGGAGGTCTGTAGGCGATCTACTCTCCAGATATGGCCGCACAGAAAAATTAAGTGGGATCGACGCCGCTATTGGGTGATTAGGCCAGAGCATGTCCCATTTCCTGTCCCACCGCCGTTTTTTTCTGCGTTTGCACAACCTAAACTAAATAGTCCAGCCGCAACTCTTCCATTTAGTCGTCTCTCTTTCCTCTTTCCAAAGTATGATCATGATGACAACCTATGCAACCTCCGCTAAAGGGAAGAAGCCTTACAAGAGCTGGCTTAAAGACGGTGTCAGTGGAGGCCCGTCTTCTATGGACATACTCGTCCACTGGCTATCTGTCAAGGCAAACTACGCCAAGTGGAGAGGAGACGACAGCGAACGAACCCCAAAAAAACTTCTTCTCGAAGGCATCATTGACAAGATGCGAGAAGTAGGCATATACCACCGTCTGGCAAAAGATGTAGCCAGCAAAATATCCACTCTCCAGAGCAACTATAGATCTGCACGTGAGTGGAGTGAGACTGAAGGCGAGAAACTACGAGGAGCAGGTGCCAAAGAAGAGTCAATTCATGGTAAGTGTACAATGTTTATCAAATGCCTTTAATCAGCTTAAATTTTTCTCTAGAGGAAATCCTCAAACGCTTCCCTTACTGGGATGCCCTGCGAGAAGTGTTTGGAAGCACCAGGACGACTTCTTGGCCAATGTCGATCAGCAGCATTATGCACAGGGTCGAAGAAGACGAATTGCTCAAGGACCAACTAAAATATGAGGAGACCTCGAACGAAGAAGACGAGGACGGTGACACAGACTCCCTGTCCCCACCCAAACGACGCCGCCAGCTGAGCGAAGACAGTCCGCATTCTCTCACAACCACCACTGTCAGCACCTCTGGCAGCCCCGTATTAATTCGACCCCTCCCTCGCGTCGTTCCTCTCTTGACCCCCCGCACCCAGAGCCATCTCGAGAAGCGCGATGCCCTTCTTGCCGAGTCCCTTGTCCAGGTCACGCGCGAAAAAGAAGCCGGACGTATGAAACGCTCTCACGACATGCTAGAGTTCTTGCGCGAAAAAAGGCTCGAGCGAGAGCAGCTTCTTATTGAAAAAGAAAAGACCCGTAGGATCAAAGCCAAATCGGACCTGGTCAAGCACCTTATTGAAGCCGGCTTCTCCAAAGCAGAAATCACAGAACAGCTAAAGGAAGTCTCATGATCAGTCTACCTCTAGTCTACCACCTTGTGTGCCCGTCGATCCCCACCTTTCTTTTTATCGCTCACCATTACTCTCGATCATGACTGGCCACAGTTGGTGACATCAACAAAAAACAATAACAGCAACAAAAACAAAACAGAAATCAAAGCAGCCTTTCGTATTTTCTCTTGCCTTGGAACCATCGCACCCATACACGCACACAATTATATACACCCATACCACATATATAGGTCCCAATATAGGTCCAATTGTACAGCATCCTGTACAGCATTCTGTACAAATAAGATTTTCCTTTTTTAGTATTCTTTATTATATATTTCAATAACCAAGGCTCTCTTTTTGCCAATCAGAAATGTCTTTCCTTTAACATCATTTCTATTATCACAAATTCCAAAAAAAGATGTCTCTATAATATGCCTTTTTATTCTTAAACTCACATATTTATGTTATGCACCTTACCTATGATGTTACACTCATCACAGAGGCAAAACGATATTCCCGCTCCACACCTTATACCATGCAAGTGGATATGGAAACAGTCACTGCATGTGAAAATGAACCTGTTCTCCACATTTGGCCATTCATCGACCCAACAATATCCTCTTACCCCTTTCTACCTCTCCAATATCCATTAAACGAATCCATGGACTGGCTCACTAGTATTGCTCTGGACCCTCAGTACCATGAGATCCTCACTGTCCTCAAGGGTGCCCGCAATGGTATCGTCTATGGTGCAAAAGTCCGCTTTCCCCATGCCCTCGTCATGACCTTCTTGTTCAAGTCTGGACCGTAGGTTAACATATAGTACTGATGAATGCGGGGAAGCTAATGAGTTCAAAAAGCCTCAAGGACAAGATCAGAAGCATATTTATGGCCACAAAGCAGCATGCAACCAACCTCGGAAAGTTTGCTACAATCTACAAAACCATGATGCTCATCCAGAGAAAACTCAATGAAGGAAAGGAATCAAGTCACCATTCCTTCCTTGCCGGTGCAATCGGCGGCTACTTTGTATTCAAGAACAATACCAGCATCAACCAGCAGGTAAATTAAGAGGGATATAGAGAGTGAAACCATGGTGTGATTTACTTTAGGAGCGTGGGAGAAGCCAATCTAATTGATTGTTATAGATTATCTTGTACCTCTTCTCGCGAATCTTTATGGCACTTGTCAAGCTGCCCGTAAAGCGTCAGGTCGTTGATGCCCCACAACATTCGTTTGCAATATTCGCCACCCTTATCTGGGGAACGGTTATGTGGCTCTTTAGACATGAAGCAGATACCCTCCAGCCATCTCTTAGAGCCTCAATGGTCTATATCTACAAGGACTCGGATACCTGGAACTCACTCAAAACTCTGCTCTGGCACAATAAATAGCCACCCACTTCATTGCCAGAGAATATATATACACATAATCAGTGACGCATCAATTGTTGGTGCTCTCTAGAGTATACTGCCTAGTAGGCTTATGAATTCATTCGATCGATCGGTCGGTCTTTTTATATCTTTTTTTCCTTTCTTCATTTGTTCCAAATAGATAGATAGATATATTAAATATTAAAAAATATTAAAAATATTTATTTTGTTACTATGGGCATAAAAGGCTTCTTACCATTATTCAAACAGAATCAAGAAGAGATTCATATCAGAGAGTATGGGGGCGCAAAGGTGGCTGTCGATGGAAATGTGTGGCTACATAAGGGTGCATTCGCATGTGCATACGATCTTGCTACCAACAGGCCAACTCGCAAGTAAGTGATCTTGATCAATTGCAGATCATCCTATATCTAATCCCTATGAATCAAGATATGTCGACTATTTTATACGCCAGGTCGACATGCTTCTTTACCACAAGGTCATTCCAATAATCGTATTCGATGGAAAACCTCTTCCCATCAAAGGACACACTAATGATCAGCGTTCGAGGTGTGTAATTCTCTTTTTTTTTTTTTTTTTTTTTGGGAATAAAACGCAATATTGATCGACGCAACAGAGATCGAGTGAATGCACGCGAGGCAGGACACGAATTAAAAAGACAAGGAAAAACGCGTGCAGCAACAGAGCAATTCCAAAAGGCAATATCAATAACTCCAGATATGATTGTACAGGTATCAAAGGTAATAATAATATAAAAGTGCAAGTCACTTTTTGGATATTGAAAATCAAAAAGGCATTGGCTACTCGAAAGGTCAAGACGATCGTGGCTCCCTATGAGGCAGACTCCCAGTTGGCCTGGCTGATTAAGAACAAGATAGTTGAAGCAATTATCACTGAAGATTCAGATCTTCTTGTGTTTGGCTGTCATACTGTCCTGTTCAAAATGGATCGTTTGGGAAGTGCTATGCGTCTAAGGCAGAAAGATCTACAATCGACCACCGAAATCAATATCTCTGGTTGGGATATAGACAAAATCCGACGAATGTGCATCTTATCTGGCTGCGACTATCTCGAATCCCTTCCCGGTATTGGTATCAAAAGAGCCCACCAATACCTTGTTACCTACAAGACTCATGAGGCTGTAAGTATTGTTTAATGTTTTTTCAGACAATTTACCATCTTTTCATAGGTGCTGGCACGGCTACGAGCAGAAGGAAAAATGAAGGACACAAAGAATTACGAAGAATTATTTGAAAAGGCAGAAAAGGCATTTCTTTACCAGCATGTATATGATCCTATTACAGACGACTTTGTAACCCTTAATCCTCTTCCTGATACAGTCAATATCAAATCACTCGACTTTCTCGGAACTCCACCGGTCAAAGAGGCTGCCGATTGTCACACACACTCTCAAACTTCATTAGATGAGTCAAATTCCCAAAGTACACCTGAACTTTTACGTACTAGTTCTCTTTGTTCGTTATCAGACGAAGTACTTTCTCAAGAATCTTTATTGCCCGGAACACCCTCAGACACCAACTCACAGCCCATAATCCCACCACAAAGAGAAAACATAAAGACACTGTTCACAAAACTAAACAGCAAACAAGACGAGAAGATATCCAATGTAGGTCCAATTGTAGTATACACATCAATCGACAAGTCTTGACTATTTATTATTACTAGCCCACATTGGAGCGCAAAAGGAGCCCGAGTGTTTGCAAATCTGGTAGCATTAGACAACCTTGCACCAAAAAGACCAAACCCGTTCACAAACCAAACCAATTGACGGCCATTGATCTATGTAACCTATTTACGTTTGCGAGTCAAAAGCGCCAGGGAACTTCAACCAAAACCCAAAGTGTCTCTAACACCACATCATCCCAAAGAAGCTTTTTTGATTTCAATCAAAGACCTCGATAATCATCCACACTTGTTTTTGTATACACTTTCAATCTGATGTGCCAATTTAATGCGGGTCTAACCTCAGTCACCTGATCATGGATTGGTGTCGTACATGTATTCAACTACAAGCATTCAAATGCCTTTTTCACAACCATTTAATAAAAGACGGTCTTTTTACAAAATGATATTGCTCGTCCATTATCAGTAACCCCCCGTTCACAACGGTTTAAAAATTTATCGAGAGCATAATCGATACCAGTATGAAAATTTCTTGGTATGTGACTACTATTATATTCTCACAAAGAGCAGTGTGGTTCAAAAAATAATAAAAATTAAAAAGAACAGTCAGATTGACTGCGTTTGTGTGAAAATTTAAATTTTTAGATTGTTTTACCGCTCTAATTAAAGGTATAAAAGACAGACTGTCTGACTACTTTCACAACATTATCCTTCTCTTGTTCTCTCACTCTCTCTAATGGTAAGCATCACTCTCTCTAAATCTCTATTATGAATCCAAGACTAGGTCTTGTTTAAGCTATGATGAATTGGGCATTTGGCTTTAGTTGTCATAACGATGATGAAAAACAACCAGCTACCTAAATTAAACCACTGAAGCTTAAACATAACCTTTTCTTTGGATTTGTGTATATTGTTATTTGGCATGTAATATTAGGTACTTACATTGTCTTTCTTCTAGATTTATCAAAATCATCCAGGGAATTTGGGATTAATTATTAGTTAATATTTTGAATAAAAATAATAAAAAAATTTTAAAAACTTAAAAATCTGTTATCTTGGCTTATAAGCCACATAAGCCACAATCTATGTATTGAAGCACCAATTTTTCCATTTTTGCTCTCTACCTCTTTCTTATGACTAGCAAGCTATTGCAATTTCATGATGTTTTGGTCCGCATGGATGTAAGAACAGAACCCCTGTTAATGGTTCTAATTAAAAGCCCTAGGACTATAGAACACTCGATGAGGAGCAATGGTTAAATGATACGATCCTGGAATTCCATATGGAATACCTGGAAAGAACGTCAGTTCAGCCTAAAACAAGCATCAAGCTATTGCGACCAGCAATAGTCCAATTGATAACACATACCCAAGGCGTGTAATAGATACACAAGATATACTATACTATTGATTAACAAGATCTACAGATCCACGAGAGATAATATCTGCCCTGCCCCCTGATTTAAACCAGCAGAGCGCAATATTTATTCCAGTCAATGATGGCCGTCCTTCTGCTGCCAACAGTGGATCTCATTGGTAACTAATAAACCAAGATGGTCTTGTGCTTAGCTTCTATCCAGGTCTCTGCTTGTATTCCTTCGACCCTCTTGTGCATTCTATTACTATGACAGTATGCGATACAGCAATATACAAGAAGCACGACTCACAGCTCGGCAAATGTCACTCTTACTTGGTCTAACCAAAAAACCTGAATTCATCCCTACGTCAACACCTCAACAGAAAAATGGGGCCGATTGTGGTGGTAATATCCCGTACTTTTGTTTCTTTATTGATCCAGGTTGTTAGTTTATGTGATTGGAATCATTGATCATCTTACCAAACGATTCTTGGAGCTCAAGGGAAAATCTATCGAGGCAGATAAACTGATGGTTCTTTCCAAAACCCGGCCTATAGAGCCTAGAATGATTAGATACAACCTTAAAAAGCTTATACGCTCACTCGGGCGTAAAGACTAACCAATGTCCGTGTACACTTTTACAACCAATTAAAAAAGATATATTTTTCAAAAAAAAATTAGTTGGCACCCTTTATGTTCTTTTCATGTCTTTATAGGTAATAATCAGTGAGAATTAAAAATTGAATTATATTGTTGAAGGGGTATTCAGTGCCATCTTATCATTATCCAATGATGGCCTTGTAAATTCAACCCATGAGTGGCTTGAAAAGGATCGAATAAAACAAACAGTCTTTGGAATGACAACTGTCTAGTCTCCCAAATTAACATTGATAAATCCTTGTTTTTATTTTACCGCGAGTGCTACGGCTGATACCCTGTCAAGTGAGATATACCTTGGGTTTATAGCGGTGAAATATAGTCCCTGTGGTTAATTGGGGCCTGAATCGTTTCGTTGCAAGCTCCGTTGGCCGAGACATACTAGGCCAATCAATATGTTTTTTGCTGGTGGGGGAGATGAGATTTCCGATTCTGCTAAAAAGTCTCGAGAATATTGCAAATAAATTACATGCTTCTTTAATACATCTATAAAAAAAAAACGTCAATAGACCTTGCTTAATATTCCTATTACATTGTTGTCTGTACATAAAATATCCAAAATACATTTATATTATTATTATTAGTGTCTTTAAAATCAGTGAGAGGATTACACAGCATTGTCTTGTGTGAAACATCCAGGTTTCTGTTTTATCAAACAAAACTCATTTCATCGTCACAACCAGTGGCTTTTCCTCTTTTTTTGGTAAATCGACCAATTTTCAGTTGGGTTTTTTTTTACTTTCTCGACATTCAAATCTAGATCATGGGCAAAGGAAGAGATAAAAAGTCGTCCAAGGGTAATACTCAACAGAACCAACAAGAAACCAATTCAGTACAATAGACTCACTATGGATCTTTAGGACGTTTGGATAAGTACTACCATTTGGCAAAGGAACAGGGTTACAGAGCCCGTTCAGCCTTCAAGCTTATCCAGCTGAACAAAAAGTATTCTTTCCTTGAAAAGTCCCGTGTGTTGATCGATCTTTGCGCTGCTCCTGGTGGTTGGTATGTACAGCATTATGCACAGTATCTGTGCCATGGAACCCTTTCGGAATACTGATCCAAATATCATTACCATAGGCTTCAGGTCGCCACAAAGTACATGCCTCAGTCGAGTCTAGTCATTGGTAAGATCCCAACTGAAATTCAACTTGGAAACCAAAATATTCGATTTTAACGCTTATTTCAGGTGTTGATCTGGCACCCATCAAGCCAATCCCTGGTGTCATTACCTTCCAGGACGACATTACGACCGAGAGATGCAGACAGAACCTGAGACAGGAAATGAAGACATGGAAGGCTGATGTGTAAGATTGGACTGGGTTGGATAATATGGGATATTAACCGGACAAATGCAATTTAGTGTGCTCCACGATGGTGCTCCCAATGTCGGTGCTGCATGGTCTCATGATGCTTTCTCTCAGTCAGAGCTTGTATTGGTATCTCTCAAGCTTGCTACCGAGTTCTTGGCCAAGGGCGGTAAGTTATTTTAGACAAAATACCCGCGGCGTTTATTCATTATTTGCTTTGGTATATCAGGAACCTTCGTTACCAAGGTCTTTAGATCCAAAGATTACAACAAACTTCTCTGGGTCTTCCAGCAGCTCTTCCGCAAAGTAGAAGCCACCAAGCCTCCTTCTTCTCGTAACGTCTCTGCAGAAATTTTCGTTGTGTGCCGTGACTTTTTGGCACCCAAGAAAATCGATCCCCGTTTCTTGGATCCCAAGGCTGTATTCTCTGAAATCGATACAGATGAGGCAGCCAAGATGACCGATATTTTCAAGCCAGAGAAAAAGAGAAGACACAGAGATGGTTATGAAGACGGCAACTACACTCAGCACAAGAATGTCGATGTTATGGAGTTCATTACAGCAAAGGACGCAATTGCTGTTCTTGGATCTTACAACGAACTCGTCTTTGAGTCTGACGAATCAAAGGAGCTCCTCAAGAAGAGTGCTACCACTGAAGATGTCAAGGTCAATTGTAAGGATTTGAAGGTTCTGGGCAAGAGAGATTTCAAGACCCTTTTGCAATGGAGAACCGCAATCCGTGCCGAGGTAATATATCAAGCCATACATCTTAAAGGTGTAATGTTGATGAAACTGATGGGCTTCTTTGGAATAGTACAAATTGGACAAGAAGGAGGAGAGAATCGAGTCTATTGTGGTAGAGGAAGAGCCTCTTGATGAAGACGAGCAGATCCAGGCTGAGCTCGATAATCTTACCAAGGAAGAAGCTGCCAAGCGCAAGCGTGAGAAGAGAAAGGCCAATGAAAAGAAGACCAAGTTAATCCAGCGCATGCAGTTGAACATGACTGCACCAACAGATATTGGTCTTGAACAGCAGGGTCCTGAAGACGAACAAATGTTCAACATCTCCAAGATCACCAAGGAAGAGGTAATTAATTAGATGTGTGCTGGGTATCGAGTGCCAGTAGATTTAACTTGTTACTCTTTAGTTCCTTGACCAACTTCATGCTGGTGATATGTCCTATGCTGATGACCTTGAAGAAGAACTCGAGGGTGCCGATTCATCTCTTTCCAAGAAGATGAAGGGTCGTATTGCAGAGATGGACGCAGACATGGACATGATGTCTGACGAAGGCAGCGACTATGAGCTTGAGCTTGAGAAGCAGATGGATGCTGACTATGACCGTTATATTGCCCGCAAGGTCGAGAAGGACGCTAAATTCAGAGCCAAGCAAGCCCGCGAAGAAGAAGATGAATGGAAGGGATTCGACGGCAAACGTACCCCCAAGCGTGGTGATATGGCCGATCTCGAAATCGATGGAAATGACTCTGATTCTTCATACGCTTATGGAAGTGACAAGTCCTTCTCTGATCAGGATTCTGATGCTTCATCCAACTCTGACACTGAAGAAGAGGCAGACGAAGAAGAAGTTGTCCCCGAAAAGAAGACTCGTAAGAAGAGAGCCCTCCCTGTTGTATCACGCAAGAACGACGGAAACTCGCTGCTTAACGATCTAGGCAAGAAAGCTGATCTTGCCAAGCGTACATCCAGTGGTTTGACAAAGGGCGCTTCTATGTTCTTTGACCAGGACATCTTCAAGGGTGTTGACCTCGAAGGCGATGATGAGGAAGAAGACGAACAATTAGAGGCCATGGAAATGGATATGAAGTCGAGAAAGAGAAAGGCCGAAGAGGTAAGAAAGAGGTCTTTTTGGTTGTTTGAAAAAGGTGTACTGAACATGATTGGATATGATCATTAGGAATTGATGGAGGAATCCGAGGGCGATGCTGGAGACGACGCAGATTCAGAAAGCGAATTTGAAGTCGTTGCAGGCGAAGACAACCTTCCTTCTGATGAAGAGACCTGGGACGGTAACGAAGATGAGAACTCAAAGGCCATGCGTGCTGCACAGGGTAAGTTTTTAAATTATTCACAAGCGAATTCAATAATCTAATGGTTTTGTGTTTTACAGAGAATGGCCTTATCACAGCAGAGTCCATCACATTAGCCAGACAGTTGGCAAATAAAGAAAAGACTGCGGCTGATTTGATCGACCAAGGATTCACAAAGGAAGCCTTCCGAGACAAGGATGGCGCACCTGTGTGGTTCTTGGATGACGAGAAGAAGCACAACCGTCCACATTTGCCAGTTACAAAGGAAGCCGTGTCTGCTCTCAAAGAAAAGCTAAAGGCACTGGATGCCCGCCCTATCAAGAAGATCGCAGAAGCAAAGGCCAGAAAGAAGTTCAAGGTAAACCAAACTTATTATTTATTTATTTTTTTTCGTATACTCACACATACAATATAGACCATGAAGCGCATCCAAAAGGCTCAGAAAAAGGCCAACGATGTTGCAGACAACCCAGACATGTCCGAAAAAGAAAAGCTTACTTCGATCAACAAATTGCTCTCAAGGTCAACAAAGTCAAAACCAAAGAAGGAGGTCAAGTTGGTCGTTGCAAAGGGTTCCAACCGTGGTCTCAAGGGCCGACCTACTGGTGTCAAGGGTCGCTACAAGATGGTCGATTCACGCATGAAGAAGGAGATGCGTGCGATGAAGAGAAAGGCAAAGAGCCAGAAGAAGGGTGGCGGCAGAAGATAGAATCAATTTTTCATTATTATATTCCACGAACAAAAAATATCAACCTCATTTACAAACATCCGCCAAATACATATCAGTTTATGCTCGCATCATCTTTATATTTATTTTCTCTACATGGTTGAATAACATAGAGCCCATCATTTTAATAAATGAACTATATTAATATAATCATTTAGAGAAAATCTGAATAGTTTGGGGAATCCAAGTTTTGGAGCATTGTAGCGAGGTTGTATTTGGGCTTTGTATTCTATCAGGAATATAAGAACAGGCTCAATAAACCAACGTCTTACCATAAATGTATGCAGATGAGTATATCTCTTTTGGCTGGAATAAAGGCCAATTGTAGTGTCTATCCATGGGTTCTCAGCCCAAGTCATCTCATCCGAATGGGGCTTTAGAGAATCATACTTTGATCCTATTTTCTATAGATTTTCTTTAATAAACACACTAGTCCGAATATAATAGAACCTTTAGACATAACGAAGTCGCGTCATAAAACTTCATTCGATCTGATTGACGTGCAGTCTCACGAATGCGTTGAAGTGCATGAGAAACGTCAGGGATATTCTTAATACCAGTGCCTAGTCTCTAATTACGGGTTCAGATCTATAGCAATATCCGTTAAATATATAGTACGTACCTCGGCATAAGAAGGAGTAAATATGAGGGGGTACACAGAGCATAGTGTGGAGGATATTAGATAATGTATGCTAAACGACCCATAATTAACCATCTTCATCGAATGGGTCTCTAGCAATCTTGTCAATTCTTCTTTCAGTAAAATGATCAAGAGTAAAGGAAATGGTCAGGATTCAATTCTTTCTATGTATATGTATGTATATAAAAGGATATTTTTTGTTTTCCATTCAAACCGAACCACCAGCTTATTGAGAAGAGCACAGGGAGCAGGACGCTCGATGAGGTAAGAAAGAGGAGTCGTGGTGTATGACTTTGGAATAAAGAACACGAAATCTAAAGTTTGTATTTAGTTATTTATCGTCATATAACCCTTGCTGTACCCTTACTTTGAATATTCTCTGCAAAGTGCATTTCTTTACATTTAAATCCATAGGGTCTTGTGGCATTTTCAAGTGCTTCACGTATCCATGGGTGGAAGCCAACCTGCTGAATCCCATCGATATGGCTTGTACAGTAAGGATATGCGAGTCAAGGCAATAGAAAGCCCCTTTAGCCACACACACATATATATATATTTATACAAAAAGGATATCTCTATGGCTAGATTCCCGCATTCCAAGACACAATCCAGCTTGTCAAGAGTAAGGTTATCTTGATAATGTGTCTGGTAGTCTATGATCTGGGTGCATTTGAGCTCTAGCTCGAATGAACAGTCGAACATTCCTTGTGGAGGTGCCATATATTTAAAGTCAATATTAGTATCTCGCTCTCTCTGAGAGATAGTAGCATCAATAGTCTGGGTCCCTTTGTGGCAAGCCATGTTAAAAAGTAATAAAGAAAGACGCGCATTTGCTGTAGGCACGTATTTTATATCCACGACAAGCTAGCGTGACCTTTGATATACGTGTATCTCTTGTATCAGAAATCTCAATCTTTACAATGTAATTGTTGGTCAATGAAGACGAGACAGAAGCAGGGTTGGTTTGATGCTTTCTATGTATTTTACTATTTACAGTTCATGCTTACTAAGATATATCTTTAATTTGACAGCTTTGCCTTTTTTCTTGCTCTGTACTTGTCCTTCTTGACCTTGTCAGAGTCACCTCTCTTGCGCTCAATCAGTTTCCGGTACTTGGTCATACGCATCTCTTGTCCACCTCCCAATATAACAGTTGAAATACCATTCGAAAGTTTCTCTTTCAACTGGACTCTATCCTGGACACACATGGGATTTCCGTCATGATCAGACACCATAAATTCATTGACACAGCCGAGCATTGTCTGACACATCAATCCACGAGTCATGGTTATACACCATTGTTCCTGTAGATGGCCGTATACTCTCAAGGGACTAGGGAAGTTGCCCTCGGTAGCATGGACCCATTCAAGGTTCTCATATTCACTATCGTACAACATCAAGGGAAGATCGCTGGCCATGGGATAATCTGGTCTGGCATCGCACTTTTCAATATCCATCAGTTCTTGGACTACCTCTGGCTCTTCAAGTTCCTGACCAACCAAGAAAAGGATAGCCATGATGCAGCGTACTTGATGCCATAAAAATGCTGATCCAGTCAAAACAACTTCGTAAAACATGAGGTTGGGGCCGAGTTTTTGAGTGTCCAGGGTTGGGACAGCTTGAATGTCGAGTCGGATTACGGTGCGCTGGTAATTGGTAATGTCTTTGGTGGGATCAATTTTGCAAAAGTTACGAAAGTCGTGAGTGCCTTTGATGTACTCAGCTGCCTTTAGCATGGCATCTATATTGAGGTTTCCCTTGTTGAAAAAGTACTTGTATGTACGGGAAAGACAGTTGAAGCGAGCGTCGAAATCAGGCTTCACAGGCGACCAGGCGAGAATACGAATGTCGGGAGGGAGAAGACGGTTGATCGTATCAATATAAGGTAGCTCACGGCTGCGTGCTGCCTTTTCAAGTTCTGGATCATCCAGCTCTTCTTGGGTCAACAGGCTTCGGACATCTAGAGAAATCACTTGGCCAAGGCCACTAACACCTTTGTCGGTACGTCCGCAGCGAGAGAAGTTTGCCTCTTCAGGGTCATTGATAAGTTTGCATTCCTTCATTGCACGGAAGAGATGTCCTTCGACAGTAGGAGTCTTTTCGTCATCAGCCTGGGCAGCAAATCCAAGGTAATTCCATCCGAGGTAGGCTACTTTAAATGCAACTCTACGTCTGCAATATCGGGTCATGTCGAATGGACGCTCTCTGCGGGGCTTCTTCTTTCTTTTCTTCTTGTCCATTTGTTCCGATTCAAGAGCTTCGATTCTTTCCAGGAGTTGTTCTTGGGTCCAGCCCTCATACTTCTTGGTGCCCATTATAGCAAACAATACCAGGTAGAAATCAGAAAAATATATATTTTGTTTTTCTTTTCTTTTTTTTTCTTCTGAATTACAATTTTATTTAGATGAGGGGAAAGAACAAGTCCAAGCCACGACAAGTCACCTACATCATCACTCTTTCCAATGGCAGATTTATTTGATCAAACAAGCGAGACATTCTGGAAATGGCTAGAGAGCAATGGATCTACTCTTTCCGACAAGATCGCTATTGGAGATTACCGTAGTGAGGGTGCAGGTCGAGGAATCGTAGCCAAAAAAGATATCAAGGTCAGTTGGAGTTGTCAAGATCATTATTAATGTCGTGATTAGGAGGGAGACGTCTTGTTTTCTTTGCCAAGAAGCCTGCTGCTGTCTCCATTGACGTCTGGGCTCAGAAAAGAGCCAGGAATCGACGAGGTCCTGGATAATCTCGAGGGCTGGCTCCCTTTGATTCTATGTATGATGTACGAGAGTCAAAAGGTCGATTCATTTTGGAAGCCCTATTTTGGCAAGTATTAATATTTGTGTTCATGATTGTCTCCTATTTCTGGCAGAGAAAATGGTATTTACCTTGTATACAGATGTACTTCCTAAAGCGTTTGCGACACCGATGTTCTGGGGTGATGATGATATCAAGGGACTTGAAGGAACTGACATTGTGGGTATGTAATACCAATGACAGACATAAAAAAAACAGAGTAACAAGGGATGTTACAAAACAATAAATCTAATATTTGTAACAGGCAAGATCGGTAAATCTGACGCCGAGGCGATGTTCAAGACAAAGATTCTCCCAATTATCAAGGTGAGGGTTAAGAGTGGCAAGATTAGATTTATGCTAAATGTTCAATAATAGAGTAACCCGAGATTGTTTGACGAAAATGTCCACACAGTCGACCTTTTTCATATCTGTGGCTCTCTTATAATGGCCTATAGCTTTACAGATGAAATTGCAACAAACGCAAACAAAAAAGATGAAGATGATGAAGAAGAAGAAGAAGGTGAAGAAGAACAAGGAGAAGAGTTGATTGCCATGGTTCCCTTGGCTGATACGTTAAACCACAAGACTGGCTATAATAATGCACGCCTGTTTCATGAACCCGAGTCTCTCGAGATGAAGGCAATCAAGGACATCTCCAAGGGAGACCAGATCTACAATACGTATGGTGATTTGTGTAATGCTGATCTCCTAAGAAAGTATGGATTTGTTGATGAGCCCAATGAGTTTGATATCGTGGAGATCAATGGGGCAGACGTAGTTAGCACCTTTTCCAATCCAGAGGAAGACGAAGAGGTTACTGGCAGAAAGGTAAATTGGCTTCTTAAAGGCTTATTTAACATGGTGGCTTAATGTGCTTATGGTTTAGCTCGAGTTTCTTATGGAAGAAGGCGTACTTGATGAGTAAATCCGCTGATGGACCTACAAATCCCTAGACATCTAAATCAAATGTTTATGTTTGTAGTTGCTTTGTCCTTGAGAATGACCATGAGATCCCAGAGGCATTGGTTATTACAGGTAAACAATAAGACGCCAAATAATACCTTTACTAACTCTCCCGATATTTCCGTAACATACGCAAAGCCCTCGTACTGAAAGCCCCTGTGGCCGAGTTTGACAAGATGGAAACCAAGCAGAAACTCCCCAAGGCCAGGCAAACACCGGAGATCATGCGTCCGTTGATGGAGCTGTTTGAGCGGCGCTTGGCAAAGTATCCTTGTTTAGAGGTAAACAAAACGTAAAGGCTGGAGGCTTGCTGACTGTAACTTAGGACAAGCCAGCAACCAACGCCAACAACGCCAACCAGGAGATGGCGCGCGTCGTTCGAGAGGGAGAAATGAGGATCCTCAAGGGCATACTATCAAAACACCCAAACAACAAGCGGGCTGCAGACAGCACCAGTGCCAATGAAACCAAAAGGCAGAGATAATGTTAATATACGCGATTGGTTAGGAGTGCCAAACCCTCATCTGAGGTGTGTGTGTTACGCATAGAAATAATATGGCCTTTTTTTGACCCCTGCGTCCTTTTTTCCATTTCTAACAAAAAGAGCCGATTTGGGACTGATAAAAAACAGATAATTTACCTAAAAGCGTCTCATTTCAACATCTTTCCTTTTCTGTACCACCCGCCTCTTTATTTTCAATACATCATCATTGTCCTTTTCCCCAGCTCTTTCTCTTTCTCTTCTTTACCATGCTTGACTTCCAACTCCCTTCCTCGCCCTCTCTCCGTGTTAAGCACAGCCCTGACCCTCTCCTGTCCTATGCAACTCTCAATGTCGATACGCTCATCAAATGTTCAAAAAAGAAGACGTATTTTCAGCATCGTCTCTTGCCAGATCTTGCTTGTTTTATCCGCCACATTTACTTCAAATGCCACATCACACCAACTGTACTAGTCATTGGGCTCATATACCTAGAGCGACTCAAGGCCAGTTTGCCAAGTCAATCTCGTGGAGGTAAAGATACAGAGCTTCTTCATCTTTATATGCTTACCGTCTTGTAGAATATGACACGCCTTACAAGATGTTCTTGGCTGCCGTAGTATTGGCATCTAAATTTGCAGACGACAACAATTCAGTCACCCACTCTGTCTATAGATTTGTCTCTCCCCTTTATTCTCGCAAAGAGTTGAATGAAATGGAACGCTCTTTCCTTGGTAAGTTGCCATGGAGATCTGACAATCAAACATCAAATCTAATATATTTTTTAATAATTAGGTGTAATAAAGGTAATGAAATGGACCTCAATTGATCCCTGAGTAGTTGCTAACCACTGCTTTCTCTAGTTCAACCTCTATGTAGACCTTTCCCAAGTGTCCTGTTTTGTCAAGGAGCACCAGGACGCAATTGAACTCGAATTAGACCTTGCATCATGAACTTCTTTTATATATTAATTTCTTTATATACCTCATACATTGCATCCATTTTTCTTTTACTCATTCTTTGTTAATATCTCTCTGTCGATAATATCATACTAATAAAAATGCTTATATATAAACAAGATTATCCGGTACTGAAACCCTGCCTATCAAAATCTCGCTAACAAAAATCTGATGAAAATAAATAAAACTGGCTCGAAAAGCAGTTAAGGCTCTTTAGACTGGCCTGTAAAGAGATAAAGTGACAAGCAGGTCAATATATGATCCTTTTACAAACACTAAAGAAGCTGCATCTTGTTCAAAACCAAACCGCCCCCGGACCGTTATCTGGTACAATAGATCTAAAGATATCTTTTATCCCACCCAAACTATTGGACATATAATATATACAAATATATACAAAAAAGTTAAAAATACACATTAGGTGAAACGCATGGAATGTCGTTTAAAAAAGTCAACTGAACAGAGGGTTTATTCCAATTGATATGTAGCATTTGCCAA
Source organism: Phycomyces nitens (assembly GCA_022702545.1). Taxonomy (NCBI): domain Eukaryota; kingdom Fungi; phylum Mucoromycota; class Mucoromycetes; order Mucorales; family Phycomycetaceae; genus Phycomyces; species Phycomyces nitens. The sequence continues at coordinate 4,634,542 of JAHRBC010000001.1, forward strand.
GAGAACATGCAAACGAACCATGTAACACTCATCTTTATCAGTGGACTCTTAAACCCCTTGTAAATCAACATGTTTCGACAGTCATCTTGCCTTCTTGTCAGCCTTCCTGTACTAAATATAAAGAAAATATCTTAAACTTCAAAGCCCACGACAGCAACAATAACAACAGGAAAAAAAAAGATAAAAATAGAGCCGTTCATTTCCGCCCATTTCCTTAAACGCCTCACCAACAAATGTCAAAACCCCCAGGCTATGTAAAGGACCCAGGAATCTTGAGTACAAGTGGCACGCATAAAAGAGCAAGATGATTTCAAATCATTATATCATATAATCGTAAGAATTATCTTAAAAGAGCCCTTGAACAGCGATATATTGGGTGCATGGGCCAAGAAGCCTTTGAGTTGGAATAGACTGCTTTTTTTTTAATTTGTTTGAAACTAAGCAACGTACAATTGGCCACGGCTGAAAAAAAGAAAAAGAAGAGAGCAGCCATTTCTTGTAAAAAACAGGCAAATCATGACCATACTTGTCATCATACATGTATTTATCAAACGTAGCCAGAAACTAATAATAGATCTTTGACCAATGGATAAACAGCAAGATTAAAGCTGATATATTTCCATTTTATCTTCTTGAGCCTTCAAAAGCATTTATTTTATTGTTCGAGCAGCCAAGCAAAATTGAATGATTAAATTAAATTACCCTTTATTAAAGAACACACTAGTTTATTTGTAATATGTTCAGCACCAATCAAAACATTTACGGTGTCTAATGGCAGCCATTACAGACACACCGAGTACACTGCAGCATATTCTTTCATTAAATAGACCAAGCGATGAATTTATCCAAAAACTGGCTCAGAAAAAGAAGATATAGATCTACAGCCCATTAAGTAGCAAAGGTATACCAATGCCCCCCCCCCCCCCCCCCCCCCCCCAAGTTACAAGTGAAATTAGCTGCAGTCGACATTGGCCTGTCAAAACTATACTTTTTTCTTAAGAAAAAAAAAACAATGTCAAAATATTGTTAGAGATCAAATCACTGGGTTTTATAGATGCTAGGATCTATAAAGCAAAAGGGAGTAAGTAAAGTATAGCCATAGTGCGATATAATAGCCATGATGTCCATCAATATAGGTTTGATTAAAAGTTGGGTTGGATATAAAGAAAACCAAGGAAAATCCCACAGTTTTATAAGAAATGTAGACTAAAAAGTAGTTGGATAGGGTGTGGGAAGAATGTTGAGCGATTGGTTATTTAGGTATAAACATATAGGTAGATATATAGTTACCTCTTCAATATCACTGGGATCAAATACATTACGCACTAACCAAATAGACAAATTCTTGTAAACTCGTTTATTTTCCCGTTTAATTTATTTATTTATTTTATTTTTTTAAAAAAAACTTGTTTACCCCAAGAACGAGACCAATCACAAAAGGTCCTAGTTCTTGAAGGAGCCCAAAAGAAACCCCAACCGAGGCACAAGTATCATCCTTTTTAACTCAATACATATCTTTTGCCGAGTATTCGCTTTGAGATTTTGATACTCTTTGCTCCAAGGTGCTTTGAATGCTTTAATCTTGAATCATATGTATTTAGAGGTACGCCACATTGGCCCACTAGATACACTGGCCAGGTCCATGTTTCGCATTCAAAATGCAGATTTGATCTTGATATTTGTTTGTATAGAGTGTACCTGGAGATGGTACATAGACCTCTGGTATCCCCAGACAAATTCTACCAGTAATATTAAAGTACCTTTTTGACAGGCATGATCCACTACTAAGTCAAGCAGGTCGTTTTGAAAACATTCTGTGTTATCGGAAAACGACCCCGGGACTTCAAGTTCTTCAATATGGTCTGGGTGCCCAGTGAATCCATACGAGGAAATTTGACGTTCCCAGAAATACTCCCTCTAAAGTTTTCTCTTCAGCCGTCTGCGCTGCTGGTCGCTGGTTTTAATATGGTAAGCCCTGGGCGGTGTACTTCCGGAGATCAGATTGTCTTTAGAATATATGGCAAGTGGGTCTTGGTGGCACCATAGGTCGAGATCGTGTATGAATAACTTATACATAACTTATATTTGGAGCCTACATATTTACCGAATGTCATTTGTGTGTCAATAAAGAAGTCTATAACTGTAAACAATATTATCGTAGCAATATATACATTACTGAATTTCTGACGCAAAGATTCTCATCTTGTGTCAGCAAGTGGCACATGTAACGCCATGATATACTTGCTTGGTGATATGAGATGGCGTGCTCCAGTGCCTCGTTTGCCTTGAATTCCGGTAAATCTGTATCAAGTTAAAAGGTTTTTTTTTGTCAGAAGCTTGAGTAACAGGTAAATAGATGTATATAGCATAATGTCAACATATCAGTTCTAGTCAAAATCGGAAGAAAGCTCCCAGTTAGGTCTGTGCTGTTGTCTATATTCCCTTTCTACCCTAGCTTGTTGGTAATGGTGTTCGATAAGCATCCATGACAGGACCTCAAGGAGTCCTATCGTGAAATGTATCCTTTCTTGACTGCATAAACCTAGATTGTTTTTAGATCATTTGCATACAGTAGTAGATCAGTATATATAAGCAGTTAAACGGCAGGTATTATTCATGTATTGAGCCTGGCTTACATGATATAAATATTAAAGATAATCTATATCTTAACCTGCTGTATGACACAGTCTGTTCATGTGGGCTTTGCTGAATGTGATTACAAATGTGCTCCAGCCAACCATACGTCCAACGCCACTCCGTGAGAACCCAATTGATGATTATGATCGAGAATGTTGATGATTACAAGACTTCCGAAACTGACAGAGTAAAAACCAAAAAAAAGTCCAGTCAACATTTGGTGCTTATACCAAAAGCTTACTGATCAGGAGAAACTAGAGAGTATAAAAATTAAAGTAGGCCAACCTACATCTCTTGTCAACACATTTGTCTTGCACAATTGTATTTTATCATCGTATTTGCCTGTATGACAAGGCTGGAACATCCTAGTGTTCCATCACAAAGGCGTCTACAAGGCGGTATCCCAAGTGGAGAATCTTTAATCTTCTGATTCGGATAATCATAAGTTGACCTCATATCATTTATGATTTGATGGTTCTAAAAGAGGCGTTGTATATCTCAAGCTTGAATATATTATCTTCTCCTTGGTCTGTTACACATATGGCCCAGAGATTGTCTACCAAATGTTGCAGCCGTGATCTTTCTTGCCAAGTGCAGCGTTGTACGAATGTGAATGGGTTGCTGGGGGTGTTGTCTAGAAAATGAATCTAGAATCATTGGTTTCTATACAAAGTTTACACATTTAATTTTTATTTTTACAGACTTGGTAATGTCCTGGGGATATTTAAAATAGCTTTGAAAAGTTGAATTAATAAGTGGATAACACCGTCAATATCGAGTGGCACCAACCATCTTTACAAGTGCTCTCAAATAAATAGTCTAGAATGGCTTGTATTTTGCACTCTAGTTCTAGTCATTGGAAAATAAGAGTCTCAGCTGGAGGTGGTTCCTGCACTTGGGACCAACATTGCTATATTGAAGAATTTATACCTTTGATAATTTGGGTTTTCACAGTTTTGTACCTTTATTCTTCAAATCTGTTGCAATAAACCACTTTTTATCTACTGTTCTATTTGTATATAAAAATGAGCAATATATCTATCAATATTGTCATGACCATACTATTGATAAGTATGGTTGCCCTGAACGTATGAACCACGTTACCACTCAGGAAACGGTCCCCAAACCATTTGATCTTGCACAGAATATTGTTCTACTCTTCAAATCAAACTTGATTTGATGAATTGTGAGAAATTAAAATAATCGACTATTTTGTTACAAGACTATTCCATGTTTTATTTAGCTTTCAAATCGTAATTGTATTCTCCAAACGTATAATGATGTGTGCTGGACAAGACTACAGGGACACATAATATCGCACTGGCCAACGAAAATTCCAAAAGGTTGGGCAGTTGAAAGGTGTAATAACTGTGCTGTCATCCAATCTTTTATTTATTATTTATTATTTTCTAGCCCCAAATACATAATATATATATACCAAACCTTTCTGTTAATGGTTTATCAAACGTTGTATATCATAATAAAGATGATTCTTTTTTTTTTATGATTTTCTTTTGCCTTTTGGATGCGAAAAAAGAAACCAAAATTAGCAGGAGTTTTCCAAAATAAGAGCTCAAATGATACCTAATTTGCATAAATGCCGTTTCTAAACTGACGTGTTTGGGTATTCATTTTTATAGCCTTTTGCCTACTTGTATTCTACGTCTTTCTTTCTTTTTTCTGCCATTTAGTTACTCTAATTTATTTAATATCTTTAAAAATATATCTCTACAGACCCTATGCTGTTGTTGTTTTCGTTTGGGAAATAACAATTTGGAATATCGAGATGCAATCAGAAATGTTATAGATAAAGGTCCTTAATAGTCGGTGGGGAAAATGGGATAACGGGACAGAAGGGGTCCTTCTTTGGTTGGTCATTGAAAAAAAAGAGGTCTATTCAAAGCATGTCACTGGGCAATTATCAAAAGATTGTCCTGTACACTTCATTACATAATGTTGACGTTTATTCAAAAAAGTTTGAAAAAGAAAAAAGAAAAGATATAAAGGGGATTTTAGTATTAAAATGATTATTTTATTGTCTACTAAAATACCTACTTGATGAGCACAGAATTACAGAGTAGAAATAGTCATGATAAAGGCCATGAAAATGAATCGATTGACAGGTCAGTTTAGTAACCTTGCGGATGCATATTGGATCTCTTTGAATTACTATTTTGGGAAAATCATACCAAATATAGGTATATAATTGCCAAATTAGTACTGAATATTGATTTCCTTTTTTGGTAGAAGAAGCCAACTGTGATGACGAGAATCAAGTCAACCTTTGGAATTTTTTAATAATTTTCTGTTTGATTAGATAATACAGGGAGTTATGTTATACGTTGTATCAAGACACGTTATACTTACTCTACTATTGGAGTTTGACCAGACCAATTCAAAGAGGTAAAGATTGGGGAATATGGTGGCAAGTATGTAGTTTTTAACTGCGATTTCCAATTAATTTCTGAGAGACTTTATGAATTGAGAAACTATCCAAAAGTGTCTTTTATCTGACCAGAATTTTGTTTACGCAGGGACAAGATGATCACTCCCCCCTTTCTTCTTCTTTTGCAAATGGCTCCAATGATCGTAGTTGTAGTGTTTTTTTTTGTTCAAAGCAAGTTTAGTTTTGGCGGGTGTTTTGCGCTTTGATCTTCTAAAGTTGTGGCAAATATGCATACCAAAGTCTGACTCATCAACAACATAAAGTTATTTTGGTAGTCCATATTCTTGTCTGTCTCCTAAAGAATTTTCATTACAGTCTCATTATAAAGATTACAGAAAAATCAGTAAAGTCAGATAGAGCCTTTGTTTCTACTCTAATGTTCTCTAGGACCAGTCAAACACTTTTCAGCAACGTGTATAGCTCGATAGTCTTGAGCTGGTTTCTCAACATAATCGATGCCAAGACCAGATTCTCTAGCTTATATTCCTTGCTTTATCACAGGATCAGTAATATTCTAGAGTCTTTTTTTTTATAACTATATTTGTTGGGGATTGTCTCTTGGTGTTACTAGTTCTTCAACATACTCTGGCCATAACTTTGATAGCTGTCTAGATACACAAGGCTTTTAATATCAAGTTCAACCTGCTTAATTCTTGTACCTGGAATAAGATGGTACAATGAGATATTAACAATAGAAATACTGATTGATTCTCAATTTTTTTGATGGTCTTAAACTAGGAATCTTGTCACCGATATTAATATCTTGATGGCACATTGTCTTTGATGGTGAAACCTCTGGAGAGTTGAATGCGCACATACAATTAAAAGTCCGGCAGTTTACAGTAAAATACCAATGCAAAAATAAAGGGCCAAGTTCTAGAGGCACTCATTTTGTTAGTGTAGCCATTAAGCCGATTCGGATGAGGCAGGTCTCTCGAGAACAATGGGCTCGCATACAGAAGGAACAAGCCCTTTAGACGCAAGGAAGGAGGATCTAAGCGGGAACTACAGAGACCGAGGGTGGTGACCATAGTGAGATGAGAATTGCTCGTGTGTTAATATAGACTGTATATGCCTGTTGTGGCTAGATCTCAAGGGCGATGTAGGATCTGCTTCTGTTGATAGGTTGTGCATTGTGCCAGACTGAGATACTGTTTTAGTAAGCATGAGTACCATGGCTGGACAATAAAGGGAAGAAAGATGATTTCTCAAGACATTCATTATCCATACTCATATTTTATTTGTGTGGGTTATTTGGCCCATATTATGCACAGCCAAACAGGACAAACAATTTGCAAGGAGATTGTTATAATAGCTTTCGGCATCCCTGCTTCTGATAAATAAGTAAGAAAAAAAAAGGCCAAGTCTTTTATATATATATATAATACAGACCAAAGAGCGGCTACAAAGAAGTCGAGGTTTGTCTAGAATCATGTTTCCTCGCTCTAGAGCCATTTCCTCCTTAAAAAAATAGGACAAGAGAGATGAAAAATTGAGCATATTTCTTGATTGTTGGATTTATTTTATTGCTCATCATTTCAAAAACATCCTTGGCCCCCTTGGGTTTATGGTTTCTCTGCCTCAATTCTAACTACAAGCCGCAAATTCTGCCAAACCCCCATTTCTTTAACCCTTCCAACGTGGCAATTTCATTTGATTATTGTCTATAAAATACATCGAAAAGCACTGTAAAATTCCAAGGGGAGAAATAATATACTCATTTACCCGACAATAAGCTCAATTTCCACGACTGTGGAATTTGACAAGTCACTCAAACCTCAGGGCAGACCTTTAAACCAAATAAAATAAAGCAAAGGTGTGTGATCAATGTCAAATGCACCAAACAATCTTGCTTTAAATATTGCAAAGTCTTCTTGTTTGCGCTGTCGAGGGTTCAGGTAAAAAAAAAAAAGCCAAAATAATCAAGAGCACATGAAAGACCAGAACATCAAATGTCCATCTTTTCAGGCATTCATGTAACCGCCAAAAGCCTAGCTGCAAGCGATGTGAAAAGCGAGGAATTCCATGCATCTATCCCGAAGCAGCACCCACCTTGCGGACACTTGGAATCGCAGTAGATGAACTGGAAAATCGGATAAAGTCTCTGGATCATAACTTTGGATTAGGATTAAAGATCATTGAGGAATGGAAGCTTCTCAGTTGGCTGCAAAGGACCCTTCATGTCAAAGAAAACATCGATGGAAATCTAGATAGTCTATTGCAGGATAAACTGCACCTATTCACACATTTATTTTCTATCCATCCATGTAAAAAATGCACCAAAGATCTACAAAGCTGCGATCTTACTCTACCACGTTGCAGTCGTTGCCAAAGCAATAATTATGAGTGCCATTTTGAAAAGACTGAGCCGAGGGTAAAGAGTATATCGACGACCTTGACATTGATGAACGACGTAATCGACAAGTGGCAGGATGTGCTTGATGGCTGGGCCCACACTGTGAGCCAAAAGACCTACCAGCTAACCACACCTTCCAGAACGTCCTTACCATTTGTGTGGGAGATTGTGTCAAGAAAAAAAGGATTATCGGTCCAGGCCAATGTACAATCTTTTAAAGAACTATCAGAATTTGTCGAGAAATTAAAGCTGTCCTTGATGGGTCCTCCATCATTGTCTTTGGAAGACACAACAAATGCCCAAAAGCTGGTTCTTGAAAATTATTCAAAACCATATGGAATATGGAAGACATGGTGCCAAACCACCCACTCATTGCCGAAATCTTATCCAATGGATATCTCACAGGAACTTACAGACAGCTTAGTCAAGCTATATTGCCGTACACCTTGCTGCTATGGAATAAGAATCCCCATCTTTAACCCAACTGAGTTCTTGAAGCGGTATGAAGATAAAGACGAGAAAAAGCGGCCGGCTCTTGTATTGGTATATGCGATTTGTGCAATGTCAGCTAGGAATGCTTTTCAGCTACATGTCTGGGAGAACCGGCCTGCACACCATACGCCCAATTACAACATGGGCAAGCCATTATCGATTGCTTACTGCTTACGGGGTCGCGAATTAATATCCGAGTGCTTTGATCAACCAACAATAGACCATTGTAATGCTGCAATCATATTATCATACTGTAACTATCAAAACGGACATACAGACACACTCTACATTTACGAGTGGATTTCGTTCACAATGGCACAAGAACTAGGCCTCTACGATCCAAACAAAAAGCTCACCACCTACGAGTCATTGATGGTGTGGTGCTTGTATTATTTTGATGCCTGGTGCCGGGTGCTGCAAGGCGAATCAAAAGTGTTACATGGAACTAACCACATTCTGCCTCGCCGCCCATTGCCTCCTCTTCCTTATGAAAATCAACTGGATGACCTGAGTGAAGACGAGAAAATAGACCGGACGCTGCATCAGGCGTGGCACTACTTGTTCAGGCTGCAGATAATGCGGGACGATGTAGCATCAAGGCTGACAAACAAAACGACACCAGACCCTGCAATACTTGAGGACCTGCTGGAGATGCAGGACAGGCTCGAGACTTTTTATCAGTCGCTGCCAAAAGACTGGCAGAATCCTGTGGGCCAAGATGCCAATTCGCCCTGTACGCCCAGACCAGAGTCTGGTCTCACCGTCAATTCGCATTCATTTACTGAATACAGTGTCCTCTTTGTACATATTCACTACAACATCAACATTATCATTATCCACCAGCCTTTTCTGCCATCAAAATTATCTAATTCCACATCCACCCAAGCCCTGCAATCGTTAAAAATTGCCTTTAGGGCGGCCAATGCGATCTCGGACATTCTCGAGGCTATGGTTGAGAGAAACGACTGCCATGTGCCTCTTATAGGATCTATATTTGCCAATATCATATTCTCAGTAATGGTTGGCTACAATGAACCCCATAAATCGCTCGGACGAAAATGTCTCGAACGCTCAGTCAGAATCGCACAGGCATCAAAGACACACAAGTATGACTTTGAACAAAGTCATATTCTGGTAAAGATACTCGAAGCTGATGCCTTTCTGGCTTCCCAGGAGACTCCTTTGCAGGGAGGTTCGTTTATATAGCAATCGACGGCTATTGTTATGACGCTCCATGACTCTTATTTTTGTCTATATAATATAATGTACATTTTCCATTATTTCGCAATTTCAATTGTTCATACTCAATTTTCCTTATGGGCAGGCCACCAGAATAGAATGACCAAGAACCTGGTATTTACAATTTGGTCGATCCGATTCTATCCTTGGTCTCTGTGTCCATTCTGTCTGATCAAACACAAATAGTTAAGGTTCCTATCACCTTATCAGCTTAGTTGGTATTTTGTTCTGCGCAAGTGCCCAGTCCATGACTGTCATAATGAAGAGCAAAAGAAGAAATGAAAAGGGGGTTGGTGAAGAGGTTCTGGACCCAATCTCAGTGGTTGCCGATTAGAGTTTAGACTGCGTATCAAAATGGCTGGGTTGTCAAGGACGACGCGACTGGCCGGCGTCCAAAAGCCCAGAGAAAAAAATAAAGGGCCTTTTTGGACATATGTTGGCTGGGTGGACAAGGGCAAGTTAAAAAAAAAGGGTCTCGACTATTTAAGATCGGCACCATTTCTTTATCGTTTTTATTTTCGCACCTTTACCATGTGTGCCCTTCAGGCAGATCCCATATTGTTCACACTGCCTCTAGAGCTTCTTCTGCGAGTGTCTCAGCAACTAGCTTTTGATGATATCTTTTACCTTACCACTTGTTCTCGCCAGGCCCAATCTGTGGCCCACCAGCTTATGTGGCATAAATACGGCATCGACCTCACCAAGCCAAGACTCAACTCATATAGTCACCTCGTACATTCCGCAGTTGCCTTTCTCCACCGCCACGCCACAAGTCCCAACAACATCCAAGTCAACTCCCCAACCCTCCAAGGAGTAGCCAATCGCCTGGCAGTCGAAATATACGATCGTTCGCCATCTAAGAACTGGGAACCATGTCTAGACTATTATCTCGACAAGACATTTTATATTCTTCTTGACCATGTTCTGCGCGACCCCGCCCTCGACCCCCTCCCCGAGGACATTGCACCAAAACCATCGACCGAATACTGTCCAACCCACATGGGCCGCCTGATGACCAATTTCCTCGCCACTCTTTACCCCACCCTCACAGCCATGTTTGAGACCAACCCCGTCGACGCTATTCACCACCGTCTCCTCATAGCCCATCTCAATCGTCACCTAGACTCCCTTACACAACGCCTCAATTCATATCACCGCAACAATTTCCAAATCAAATCACCCATTTCCACAGCTCGTCTCCGCTCTTTGCGTATTCTAAACAAATCATTACGCCGAGGATTCAGAGTGTTGGTACGCTTCATAGGCACACTCGCACAGACAGATCTTCTCAGTCCTGCCGATCTCCATGTCCTCACACAGCAACGCATTCTCACCTTTTTTCTCGTCCATCGGCCACCATTAACCTCAGAATGTCCATGGCACCAGCCCATTGAAGAAATCGAATTCAAAATGACGGTTATGACAGATCTAATTCAAGCCATGTCATGTCGGCAATCTTCTCGCTGTGACTCTGGAAAAGAACTCCAGAGGTTCATTAGCCTGCTCACAGAATCCATTAGTTCTCTCGTCGACCCAAAAACAATTACTCTCCCAGCAACTCCATTTATTTAATTCCACATCTCTTGTAAAATACTTTCATCTACATATGTCTTCTTGTATAACCCTTCTTCACTGCATGAACACAATTACTGTGTTTTAAATACATCCCATGTACACACTCTTTGTCGATCTCTTGTGTCACTAGTGTATATTGGTTACATTTGATTTGGCGTTTTCTTGTTTGAAGTCCAACACACCATACAAATCATCTTGTGCCAAAAAAGATACACAGCCAGGGCACTCTTTATTATTATTATTATTATTATTATTATTATTATTATATATTTTGACAACGGACTTACTTATTCCTAAAAAATATGTGTACAATTCTATTACCCTACTTTTTTTATTATTATTACTATTAAAATAAAATATAACAACAATAATAATAAAAACATCCTAGTCTTATTCTCAAATTTTATTATCGAGAAATGGTCATTTTTTGCATCTCGCATTGTTTTTTTTTTGGTTATTGACGCGATATTGAAATGAAGATCATGCCAAATCAATAAAGAATGGGAAAAACAACAATATTTATACGTGTCAAGTCAAGAAATATCTATATATTTTTATTTTATTTTGGCTTGGTTTCCTAATCCATTCGCAAAGACATATATTCTAGCACCACATGAATCATCTCGAGATCTCCCTAACAAGCCAAAAGTCTGTTACAGACCTTGAAGGTTCTGTAGAGTGTATGTTTGAAAATCCTGGTCATTTTGATGAGGGCGACTGTGGTAACCAAGTCGGCAGAGGTGCTCTACCAACTCCATCAAGCAGTATAGAAACCAGCGGTGATAGTCACGAACACGCTGGGGCCCAGAGTAGCAGCGAATGTGCCATGGTCAATCAAAGGTTTCTATGTACATATCAAAACACCAATATAGATTAAACAGAGTAATCTTTTAGATATCTATCATTCTAATGGGAAAATCTAGCTCAACTAAACGTACAGCCCCATCAATCAAAACGCCTCGACAAAGACGACCTTTTAGAGCAGTCTTTTGGTCCAAACGGAAGCGCTAGAGATGTTCTACCAGGTGTAGTATATATCAAGGGTCTGACCAGGAACCCCCAAGCCGAGGCGTCCGCCTTCCGTGGGTACGAGCCAGATCATAGTGGTATGGTGCATTCTGGAGAGAACAATTGCCTTCCGTCCCCTCCCGAAAGTTTGCACGACTATGGAATAGAAGAGCCTCCCCCACCGTACTTTAGAAACGCATCTTCTCCGTCAGTTCCCACACTAGACCATCAAATACGATCTATCCAATACAACGAAATGAGCATGGTTGAGCTCACGTTACTCGGACGATCACGAGAGGACTATCTTCAATCAAATATCGAAGAGTATTATAACTATATTCTCTTTACAAACTTGAGATGGTTCAAAATGGTTATCAAGCGACATCATGAATGCGTCTTTATTGGTTTCGAGGCTAGATTATCAGATATCGGAGCCGGTCGTTTGATAAAATCTTTTGTATTGAATCAGTTTTACTCATGGAGTATTGGGTTCTGGATTATTTTCTTCGTTTCTATTAGCTTAATTTCCCCTTTTGTCGGTCTAGACCAAGTGTCTTATTGGTTTATTATACCTTTTGGTATCTATGTCATAGCCAGTGTTCCTCTCTCGGTTATAAACGATGACCGCAAAAAGAGATCAAAAATGTACGAAAAGGCATGTACTGCGTTTTCTCGACTACGGCCTGAAATTCTCGTGGAGATATCTCGCTTCAATCAAGCTCAAGAAGCAGATCGGCTGCAAAGAATAAATAGCGTATATTTAGAGGATCAAAGTCGTGCTTATTAAATAACAAAATAAAATAATATCGTAATGATTCTTTAGCTTGTTGTTTTTAACTTTAAATTTCAAGAAACTTTAAACTGTATATGTTTATTAAATTTACTCAAGTCTTGCATTTAGCTACATGAAGTCCAAGACACCTGGTACAAAATGATCCTCCTCCACATTCTTTACACGAGCGGCGGCAGCGGCGGCATACATTGCGTTTCAACACGTTTCCGGCCGACTTTTGAACAATAAAACATTTGCAGTGTTTTATATCTTCCTTGTTGGCACAAGAGTGGCACCATTGACCCAAGCAGCCACCGGAACAGCTGGTCAACTCGCATCGAGGACAGCACACGATGCCGCATTTAGAACATTTATTAGAGACATATATATCATTGCTCATGCGACATTGTGCATGGTAAACACCATCACAATTGGAGCATGGTTTTTGAGCTTCGATGCATTCACGCCTAGTATTGCAAAGAGACAGAGGATTTTCACAGCGAGCGCACCGGAATATCTGGAGCTTTACTGCTGTCTGCCTGCAATTGGGCATGCCGCACACGCGTATAGAGCATCTTTGTGGTATAGCATAGATAAATGTTATGTTGCAATGTAGAGTAATAATTTACCTGTTACACTGAGGCGCACATACATAACATTTTGTAAGTGAGATACTTCCACATGCAGCACAGTCAAGGGTGCTGGTGGCTGCGCCCAAGTTGCAAAACTGACAGAGATGGCAGTCGGAATCAATTATTTGCCCTGCAAGGCGACTGAGCGCATCTGTAATGAAACCAACATCTTGGCCATACGATTTGCTTTCTATGTTTAGACCTTGAATATCTTTTATTGGGCCACGCCTCAAGACCTTGCCGAGACGCAAATAAGAAAGGCTGATTCCGTACATGCTATCGTTGGCCAGCTGGTCCAACCGGACTGCAAGTTCATATGAAAACACTTGCCAGCATGTCTTGATCGATAGGTACTCCAGACACGGAAAGTACTTTAAGAGGCTGATGATAGTAGGAGCTGTAATAGTGGACCCATCGAGGATAATCTCTTCAACCAAGTTTTGTACTTGGTGCTTTACCAATGTCTCGGTCAGAGCAAAAATCCCAGCGTCATTGACAATGTATAGATCTTCATACAAAAACCATAAAGAAGACCAAACCTCCGGGTAAAATAGGACTTTGAAAAGATTTTGACAGGTACACGCTAGGCGGATACGAGAGCGGACGTCTAGCGAAAATCCAATCAAAACGAGTGCTCGGTCTGGAAGATTACTTAGACCACAGGGAGTGTACACAGCTTGGAAATTGTTGCGGCCAATAAGAGGAATTGTCGGTCTAGTTTTAATATTCTTATTGTCTATAGCATGGACATTCTGTGGCATATAGTGTTTGACATGAAGTGAATTATTGTCAAGGCATTGGTTGGTCGCAGCCACGGATATGTCTTTTGCATGAGATCTTGACGAGGCATGTTGAGATTTATTTTCGGGATTCTTATAAACCGAAGCGGAGGGTAACTGGCCTGAAGATTGAGAATAAGGATCGTCTGGTTTAAAGATGGCCAAATGAGGATTTGGAGTTAGGGCAAGGGATTCTTTTGCAGAAATGTATGAAATGTCGTCATGACAAAGACAATCCAATGGGACGGCAATCATGCTTCCATTAACCTTTTGCAGCTTGACCTTTGAGTTTTTAAACAGGCTCACATAAGAGGCCATAACTTGAAACTTTCCATCATGGCCTTCCCATAGCCTAACTTCATGATTATTTTTTGTCATAACTTCATGAGTCTGGTTTCAATTTAGAAGCTGATGCTGGGTTATTTTTCTCTTCACGGTGGCGAGACCTCGATTTTTTATGATGTATTCTTGTTGCACAACTCTAGTTTTTTATTTGCTTTGAAATAAACACTTTAGAAATATATACTTTTTGATCAATGGTAGATAACCAGAAGAATTCAGTCAAATAAATGGCGGTTTATTGTATTATGGAAGTCTAGGTAAAGCTATCAGGGCAAGTTGAATAGCCCTGGCTGCTGGTGTAAATGGCCAATATCGAATGCCTATCGCCAAATGTATTGGTAATTGGATTAATTAACCATCTTGGACTAGTTCCCGATACAGTATTCCCACTTGAATTTCAGACGGCTTGAGTTCCTTTTGGATAAAATAAGACGGAACCTTCCCAAGTAGTTGTAAATGGAGACGTTTCAGAAAGATATCTCGCTACTGTAAAAATATATATATCTATATATCCAAGGAACCCCACTTTGATAAGCTGACTAGAATATATTTATTATTATTTAGGACTATCTGAGTACTTTGACTTTTAGCATCATTTTGAATAGGTAACAGGGTCTCCCATGTTTATTGGCAGCATTGGTATCATGCTACTAAAATGTACTACATCTTTTTACATGTTACACTCTAATAACCGATTTGCCTACTGTTCTTTAAAGTACCGGTGTTACCTCGGCCACAAACCCTTGTTTTTGCTCATCAGTTGTAGAAAACAAAATATATTGCCAGTAACTGATGTTTCTACAACCAATACCGACCTTTTTTTTTGGACTAACCTATTTACTGTTCATTCCGCCAATTTCTATGCCAATTATTCCATATCAAATTTCTTTAATAATCTTTTGAACTTCCAAAAGTTCTTTTTCAATTAAATATGATACATATATAATAAAAAGTCCATCTTACTAGAGAATTATACCATTTTTCCATATCCAATAAAACTAATAATGCTAATAATGATAATACTGCTAATAATACTAGTAATAAGTATGTACTATAATCAGTTTCAGTTGGCAATTTACAATTTAGAAGCCCTATTTCAATAGCCATGATACCATTCGCACTATTATTTTAAATATTGGCCAACAATCTACTGAGGTTTATTGCCTTTTTATTTATTTATTGGAATAGTAATGTAGATTATAAAGCAACTATGATTTAGTTTAATATTCATACAAATAGTTGCAGAATACCTAGAGACTATACCCTACCAATGGAGATTCTTCTTTAGCAAGAAAACCCACTTACATTTGCGCTAAAAAAAAAGAGCGATAAATCGATATCTTTGGTTATCGAGTCAAACTAGTCCAACATTCTAACCATGTAAAATAAAATGGGCATTTTGTGGTCCTTTTTTTTTTTATAAATATATGTACATATTTTTTTTGGCTTCAGTTTTATTTATGTGGCTATCATTAATAGTCGTCTTGGCTTTGAAACGCGTTTTGGGTACCTCTAATTTCCTTTTGTTTAATACTTGATATTGTTTGGACTGAAGTTTTGTGTATTTCTCAAAGCAGTCGAGCAATTTCAATATATATATATATATATTGCTATTCGGTATTTTATACAAAATATAATATAATCAACCTCTTTCACTCTTGCAAGAAAATGAATACATCACATTAGATTTATTTCCTCGCACTTTTGATTGTAATTACAATTGAATTATAAATAAAAAATAGGGTTGCAGTAAAAGGCTTATAATGAGCTAGGAGAGCATGAGTGTGTGTATTATTCATTTTACAAAAGAATAAGCTTTATATCTTTAAAAGATATCTAGACATTTTTCTTGAAAACAGTCATTTATCTACAATCATTTAAAATAAATGCAAATGGGAATATTGCATCTCAATCGTCTTGCGAGATTTAATAGATGAATTAAACGTATTATATATTATTTGACCTTGTATCTCTATTATTCATGTTATTGCCAAAGGTTTAATGCTGCTAAACATCAAAATCATAATCCAGAGATATGAATACCCTATTACTATTTACAAGACGTTTTTTTTACTAGCTTCAAATTCCTCAATTGCTTTTGAAGCCATGTTCAGTGCGTCTTGGCGCGAGTTGGCTCCACCGATAAATCTAAATTATCAACCAAATGTTAACTGAAAACGAATCGCATGGGACATTGTTATCTAAAAGCCTACCCAGCAGCATGTACAAAACTAGCACCTGGTATGCCTGATACTTCTCGAAGTTCTTCTTTCCCAAGACCTCTCCAGCTACAAATAAATATTATGTTTAGAGTGGCTTTTGAGAATATGTGCTTGCAGTATTATTTTTTTCTTTACCTTTGAGGCAACGACCACTTGTTCTTAAACCGCAATCCAGGTTTTCCAACGCTTTGTACCATCCACATCCCATCGTTTGTTTGAGAGATAACGTAGAGTACTTCTGTAGCCGAATCACCTTCACATTCCGTCAAATGATTTTTCCATGGACAAGATTTTTCCAATACAACTACTCTGCCAGATGGGTGGGCTTCCATCCTGTTTTTGTAGGCATTTTGGACTATTTCGCGTGCTGGAAGCCAACTGTCTATAAGGGATCTAACTGATTGTTTGAATTCTTTTCCAGCTAAACTTGAGGCCTCTTCAAACCGTTCCTGAATTACAAGCAATGTTAACTATGGATCTATCCAACCACACCTTCTTACATTCACTATTTCAGAGTCATTTGGCTCGTTCCAAGCAGGGTGAAGTCTACTGATTCGTGTGCCAAGATCTGTAGAATCGGTATAACGAGGAGATTCTTCTGTTTCGAAAGGCATAATTCCATTGTCCTTTGCGTCCAAGGATTTGATAAAACTCTTTGGATTCAACAATAGTTGTACTCGTGAGTATCTTTATCAAATTTATCTATCACTGCAACCTACAGAATATATCTTGTTGTAGATCTCTGTCACTGTAGGATGGTCTTGGGATAAATTTAATTCTCTAGCCAGGATCTCCTGTCCAAAGTGTCTAGATATTCGAGTCTGAATAGGCTTGTCTTTGCAATTAAACTTTAGAGCTTACTTGTAAATCAAACCAGCCGAGCTTAGTTTGATTTGGTTATTGGAGTTGAATATTTCCTCAAATCCTTTCTGTTTGCCATTTTCAATAAGCTTACTGGAATTTATTATTTCATGACTGCGATTAATGTGCCTACCTGGTGGTGGTCAAACAAGTTTCTTTGAGGATCATAGATCTGGCCAACATCGACAATGACATTGCATGTAGCCAGCACCTTGGGATCACGAGAACGTACTACATCTCCATCCTTGAATGCCTTTGTCTGACGGAGAAGATAAACAGCCAAGGCCTCATCGCTAGATGCCCGTTAGAATCTATCTTGTTCAAATCGCATCTTACCAATGAAAGAATCCATCATGAGTTCCTATCTAAATTCAAGATATTTCTAGTTTATACTGCTTGTAAAAACCTCCCCAAAAATCACCGTACCTTTGGCCGCTGTGCCTGAAATAATGAACTTAATCCTATTTTACCAAGACGGATATTTTTCAAAAACGACATGGTTGCTGTTGGAAACGTTTGAATACATGTTTTTTTGACTGTCAGAGAACAATGTAAATTTCAACTCCGTAAGTCTTTACCATTATAATCAATTCTCAACAATTTGACAGATCAAGTGTATTATACTTTGGATTGTACTAATATTTATGAATATTCCTGATCACAGACCATGGTTTTAAGCCACATAACCATAGAAATCAATTAGTAGAAAGACCCAACTATACATATCTATATAGATTTGTTGGTAAATCCAACCATTCAATATTTGAACGTTAATCTTAATACTCTTTTATAAGTCCTATATCATTTCTTCAAAACCTCCTTCTATGTGTTGTGCTGTGTTGGGGATAAAAAGGGAAAATAAAGTATAGACTGTCCGTAGAGAAGTATTTCATTTCTTTTAAATAAAATTGTTCGTGTGAAATTAATGACATCCGGGATTTTCTTGCACATAATACAGCTCGCAGTTCTTTAATAAAAACTAATTGTTTTTAATAGGCTCTTTATATAATATCCATCTTGCTTCATCTCTAGAGTTCATCTAGAATAATAATACTATTATTATTATTTTTAAAAAAAAACTTTATATTTTCAATCATGATCCCTAAAGAATACTTTAAACTGTCCAGCAGAGCCATTGCCCTAGAATAGAATACTGACCAAGTATTATTTCCCCGTATTTATGGACAATTAGGTAATATATTAAATATTACAAGCGTACAAAAGTGTGACTAATGTATTATGTAAACCGGAAAGGATTCGAAATAGTCGCGCCAGTATTACCCAGTTGGCGTATCAAATGATTTTGATGGTAGTCTGGTACAATAGTGACCAGTCATCTTTCCACTTAACATCATCTTTCTATTTGCCCATAGTTTTCCTTACCGCAATATACATAATTGCCTGTGTTAATGTGGGAACAACGGAAAATCAAATTAAATACAGGGTCGAATGAACTGTCCTTGGCGATTGGAACACAAACACTTTTTCTTAATTTTCACGTTATTACATTCATTTGTGCCACGATCAAGAGAGTCATAATGTATAGACCCATATAAAAACACCTTTATCTGATAATTTCAGAATTAATATGGGTTGGACAGGGAACGCTATGTTGGTTTTCTAGCTACACAAATCTCATAGACTGGTGCATGGTCCCTAGAGTTTCTGGTGCCGATATTATTTTGAAAATGACAGTTTAGATTAGAGATAAATCAGAGTCCAATACTCTGGGGATCCCAAGAAGAAGGCACTTGAGTCCCTTCTCATATGTAGCATTCCAAATCTTAAGCTGGTGGGTCTGTGAAAATAACCTTATTCATTATACCGCCCAAATACAAGACTCCAAAACCCAAAATAATAATAATAGGACGATGTCTGGTTGGAGCAATGGTGGGTCGGATTCATGCGTTTAGTTGATGATGCTTTTTGATGTATTTGCCATTGTTGTACATGAGAACTGTGTATCAATGGCAAAAATATTTCCCAGGGCATATTTTAATGTAGAAAATACCCCGAGAACCCCACAAACAAAGGATTATGAGTAAAGAGTCTCTAGGTAATAAATGAGTTTTAATCGAAAGGTTTTCTCCAAACTTCACCACACCATCTAGAGTCCACATAAAGGGGCTAAAATACAAGCACAAGAAATAGTACATACCATATTAAAGTTTATACACTGTCAATATTTTATCTGTACATGAGAAATAATTCGCATAGAAACACGCAGTAAAAAGTTGGAAGAGCTGGAAATCTCGAGATATTCAATATTTACCAGAAGATATTGACAAATGAAAAGGTGGGGTATAAAACGGAATGCTGTATACCAATTGGATCTGAATTATTATCAGGGTGGTTATTGTGGGAAAGCATTGTACAAATGAAAAAGGCGGATTATAGTACCTTATTGAGAGATAAGATTAAATTCGTATCAAAGAATATTTAGTTTATGATCAGTTTTGTACAAAAAAGGCTTTTTGACCAAATATGCCGATATCAGAGACTGGATTTATTCGGTACGTTCTGTCTGTATTCTTGCCCTTACAAGTCGGGATATCTCAGGACTTCTTTAGATATGCGTATTTGTACACACCAAAACGAAATCCCAGTCTAGCTGGTAAAGTGCTATTTTTACTTTTATCAACTAGCTTTATCTCTTCTTGGAAGGCACCAATCTCACGCACTACTTACAAGGTGTATTCAATTCAAATACAGTATTCATTTATCGAAGCTCACACAAAGGCTGGAAAGCTTGTTCTCTCTATATATTTTTTTTTAAAAAATTAAACTAAACTGGAAATTCATTTTTGAATAAATAGGAGGGGGGTTTCCCATTAAAGTGGACCTTCACCCACAATATTTACCTCAACTGTCTCTTATAATGGTTCGGTTCTTGTCTTTGTCCAGCTCAGCCTTGATCCTTCTAGTTGCATGCACAGCTCCTGCTCAAGCCAAATCTGATGTCGATCTTCTAACCTGGGATGCTGCCTATGTCAAGGCAAACAAGCTCGTTGGCCAAATGTCACTCAAGCAGAAAGTAGATCTTACTACTGGTGTCGGATGGGGAGTTGGTGCTTGCGTCGGCAACACCTACCCTGTTACCAACCCTGATTTCCCTGCCCTTTGTCTACAAGATGCACCTCTTGGAGTTCGTGGTGTAGCCAACACTACCTCTGGTGTTTCTGGCATCAATGCCGCCGCCTCATTCGACAAAAAGGCAATCCGTGAACGTGGTGTATACATGGGCAAGGAGTTCCGTGGAAAGGGTATCCATGTCCAGCTTGGCCCAGCCATGAACATGATGCGCAACCCCAAAGGTGGTCGTGGATGGGAATCTTTTGGTGAAGACCCATTCCTTTCCGGTGTCGCTTCTTCTGAGACCATTTATGGTATTCAGAGCCAGGGTGTTGTAAGTCAACATTTATACAATAAATACTTTCTTGATTCTAAATATTGTCTTATAAACTAGATTGCCACCGCAAAGCATTATATTGCCAACGATCAGGAACTCAACAGAAAACTTGTAAGCTACTTTATGAAAATACCCTCTAGAAAAATACTCATCTCATTGTTATCTATCCAGGGTTCATCTGATGTCGATGACAGAACATTACACGAAGTCTATCTTTGGCCATTTGCCCGCAGTATCGAAGCTGATGTTGGGTCCGTTATGTGCTCATACAATAAGCTCAACGGTACCTATGCCTGTGAGAACGACGTAGCTCTCAACAAGGTCCTGAAAGAAGAACTTGGCTTCCGCGGGTTTGTCCAGAGTGATTGGTCCGGAACTCACTCTACTGAGAGTGCAACAAATGGTCTGGATATGACTATGCCAGGTACGTTAGTCAGCATTAGATAGTATATAAGAGCACAAGAAATATTAACCACGCCATCATAATCTAGGCGACATTGAATTTAATTCTGGAGACTCGTACTTTGGAAAAAACCTAACAGATGCCGTTGCATCTGGCGTTGTAAACGAAGAACGTGTATGTGCTTATTGTCTTGAATGTTTTTTTTTATAATATTTTACTCAAGGATTCATCTGTTTACAGGTTACTGACATGGCTCTTCGTATTGCCGCTGCTTGGTACAAGGTACAAAATAATCATAATATACAAAAAAACGATATACATATGTACTCACCAGAATATCAATAACATTTGAAACTTACAGCACCGTCAAGACAAGGTTGGTCCATATTGCTGTGAAACTGTTAATATGTTACTAATCCATGTAAAATACATAGAACTTCCCCAAGGTCTCCTTTGATTTCTTCCGTCCAGAACTTACCAAGTTTGTCGACGTTCAGGCCAACCATCGCATTCTCGTTCGTGAGATGGGAGCTGCCTCTACTGTCGTTCTCAGTAACAAAGACAACATCCTCCCACTAAAGGCCACAAAATCAATTGCCATCATCGGCAGTGATGCTGGACCCAACCCTTTGTAAATACCAACAATATTATTACAGCCAATTTTACTAACTATTCTGTACTTTCTTAGGGGTAGCTGTACTGATCATGGCTGCAGTGAAGGTACTCTTGCTCAAGGATGGGGTTCTGGAACCGCCGTCTACCCTTACTTGATAACTGTGAGTAATCTTGTACTTTTATTGGGAATATTGTGTATTTACAAGTGTTACAAAAATCTAGCCTTTGGATGGAATTTCTAGCCGTGCTGGAAAGAAAGTCAAGGTTGTCTCTAGTCTTGATGACTGGGACCTTACCAAGGCTGCCGAAACTGCTAAAGATGCCGATATTGCATTTGTATTCTCCCAGGCTGATTCTGGAGAGGAGTACATTGATGTCGATGGCAACGTTGGTGATCGCAAGAACATGACCCTGTGGCACAATGGTGACAATTTGGTAAGTCTCATCCTGCTCTTTGGGTTGCAAAAATCACTGACATTTTCCTTGTACGTTATAGATCAAGGCCGTTGCTGACGCTAACAAGAACACCATTGTTATTATTCACTCTGTTGGTTCTGTACTTATGCCATGGATCAACCATCCCAACATCAAGGCCGTAGTCTGGCCTGGTCTTCCTGGTCAAGAGTCTGGTAACTCCTTGGCCGATGTCTTATTTGGTGATGTGAACCCCTCTGGTCGTCTCCCTTATACTATTGCCAAGGAAGAGGCCGACTACCCTGTCCCAATCGATCCCAGCCTTAATGTAATTAATTGGAGCACACAATCAAGACAGGTATACTTACTTGCATTCATTATAGGTTGAATACGTTGAAAAGCTCGCTATTGGACATCGCTGGTTTGATGAAAAGAACATTGACCCTCTTTTCGAGTTTGGCTTTGGACTTTCCTACACCGAGTTCAAGTACAGCGGCCTTTCTCTCAAGGTTTCCAATAAGAAGAAGGGATTGAATGTCAAGGCTTCATTGTCTGTCCGCAACACTGGCAAAGTTGATGGTGCCGAGGTTGTCCAGGCCTACATTGAGTTCCCCAAATCTGCTAACGAGCCCCCAAAGATTCTTCGTGGCTTTGAAAAGGTCTTTATCAAGAAAAACAAGTCCACCAAGATTGATTTTGAATTTACCAAGACCGAGCTTAGCATCTGGGATGTTGTCAGCCAAACCTGGGTTGTTCCTAGCGGAAAATTCACTCTGCACGTTGGTGCCAGTAGCCGCGATATTCGCCAGACTGCTACCTTTGCGCTCTAAGTTTCTTTAGGCAGCTATTTAATTATTTAATTTATTGTTCTTTGTAAGCAGAACACTGGAAGGTGGCACATTATTGGTTTGTCATATTTTAATAAATACTCTATAAAACATTTGATGGTTTATTTGCCAATTGAACATGAATATATCCAACCTATTATTCGTGTATGCCAAGCTGCTTTTAATCTCATGCTCTATCCAGGAAGCCTCATCTTAACTGCTGTTTTATATGGCTATTGTGTTTGGTCTGTAGTCCTTATAAAGAGAACATTGACTATATCAAATGTGGGACGGGTATATTGGACCATTGAGGGCATGTTTATACTATGACCATGGTCCACAGTTATCTATCAATGACTACAGCTATATCTTAAAGTCATCCTGCCGTAAAACAGATGAAAATATATGTACATACGCTTTGATTTATGTAAATTTTCATAGAGAACAAAGAAGAAGAAGAAGAAGAAGAAAAGATACAAGTCTCGAGAAAAAAAGGTGGACAGATGAGGATTAAGAGCATAATATTATAGCTCAAAGATACACTAAGCCTCTGTTTATGCAAGAAGCTTCTTGATACCTTCTTTCTGTTCTGGTGTCAGACGAGTGGGGAACTTGACATCGTACTTGATAATAAGATCACCCTTGGCACCAGTCTTTGAATTCGGCATACCCTCTCCATGAACGCGGGATTCTTGTCCTGGGTGAACCACGGAGTTGGAGTTGTTTACCCCAAGCGTACGGCCGTCTAGTGTCTTGATGTGCTTTGAGAATCCCGCCAGTGCTTCAGCAAGAGTCAATTGAATAGTGATGTGTAATGAATCACCTTCACGAGTATAGGTCGGATGAGGCTTCTCTTCGACAACAAATTCAATGTCTTGCTGTTGACCGTTTGGAAGCTCATCACCTTCGTTAGGGAATCGAATCTTTGTTCCTGCCTTCCAGCCAGGCTTAACATTGACCGTCAGGATCTTCTCGGCTGTGACATATTTTCCACTCGCTCCATCTCTTAATTTGCGCGTAACTTTGAGACGCTTGGTTGTTCCCTTGTAGAGATCTTCTAGTGAGATGGGCAAGATACGCTTGATTGCCGGGGGTTTAGCGGAACTTTGCCGCTGTTTGAACCGTTGGCCTCCACCACCGGGTCTTCCTCCACCAAATGAAAAACCTCCGGGAGCTCCACCAAAGGATTCAAATTCGTCGCCTCCCATACCGCCGCCACCTCCACCACCTCCAAAGGATGCAAAGAAGTGCTTAAAGATATCGTCGGCATCAGAGGGATGGAATCCACCACCGCCACCAGGACCACCGGTTGTGAAAGTGTAAGTGCCACCGCCGCCACCTGGGAAGCCAAATCCTCCACCAGCCCCACCTGGGAATCCTCCAGCACCACCAGGAGGAGGAGGACCAGCCTTGAGACCTTCTTCACCATACTGGTCGTAAATTGCACGCTTATCCTTGTCACTGAGTACTTCAAATGCTTCACCGATCTCTTGGAATTTGGATTTAGCCACATCCATCTTGTCCTTGTTTCGGTCAGGATGCCATTTGAGTGCTAAGAGAGTAAGTTGGGGAAACTATTGGTGTAGAGACCTACCTTGCTTGCGATAAGCCTTTTTGATTTCGTCTTCAGTGGCAGTCTTGGGAACACCAAGGATTGAGTAGTAGTCTTTACCCATAATCTGTATTGATTTATGTAAAAGAAAGAAGTGACGATAGAGATCTGAAAAACTCGAGGGAATTTCAATCCCCCGGTTCCACACACAATGCAGCCAAAAATTACTGATTGATTGAAAGGTTGAATTTACACGTCACTCAGCTCCCGATCATATCATGGCTTGTCTATGACGATATGCTATAAAGCTAATGCCGATTGTTATCTTCATATATGCAAGGCCCACAGAATATAATTACACACACACACACATAAATGTTTAATAATGAACATTTCAGTAAAAGACTGTTTTTTATTGCACAGTAAAATATATTGGTTATTTATGATCTGGGCTTCTCCTTCTTCTCCTTGTAGAGAGCGAGGAGGGAAACACCAGCAACCTTGACGACCTTGAAACGGACACCAGGAATATCACCAATAGCGCGACCCTTGCGACCGAAACCGGCAATCAAGACCTCGTCGTTCTCATCGACAAAGTTCAAACAACCATCATTGGGAACGAAAGCAGTGACCTTCTTGCCGTTCTTGATCAACTGGACACGGACACACTTACGAATGGCAGAGTTAGGCTGCTTGGCCTCAACACCACTGCGGATAATATTAGAACTTGGGTCAACAGAATATGGGGTTAAGCTTACATCTTTTCAAGGACGATACCCTTGGCGTGGGAAGCACCACCGAAGGGGTTGGAGCGGAAAGCAGTTCCAAGAGCTCTCTTCTTGTACTGCTTATCGGCCCAGCGTTGTTCGCGGCGGTGGTTGCGAAGCTTACGAGCAGCGTTCAATCCTCTCGGTTGTCCCTTACCTAATTAAATGGTTGGTTAATCATTGTGCCTTGATGATTGGGTGTTGTGGTGGATGGACAGGGGCATGGGGCACATATCCACAGCGTAAAGCATTGTTGCCGTGATGTTTATGCTTGTTCAATACTGTAAGAATGAATGCGATGGGTGTACTGGCAGCCCAAGAGTATCGTCGAGCTTTCTCTCTCTTTTTTGTATAAATATTATCGCCTGCTGCCATCCATCCATCCATCTATCCATCCATCTATCTATCATCTATCTAGATATCCACATCTTCTCTATGCTACAGAAGACAGCATGGGATAGGCCATTTTAGGAATCAACTTACCCATGATGTTAAGTCTTTTTTTGTAGAAGAAGGTGCTTACGGTTCACGACTCAAGACCAGTATTAAGCCCTCCGAGGTATGGCAAGTCACAATTTACATCCTCCCATTTGGAGAACACTGGTTTAAATGGCCGATGCTATTTTTTCTTTGGATATTTTATTTGTATAGTTGATACAAAATAAAGCTTTTATTTTACAGTTTTTTTGTTTTATTTTACTTCTTGGCCTTCTCAGCCTTCTCCTTCTTGGGCTTTTCGGCCTTCTTCTCGTCAGCCTTGGAAGCAATGGAGGCAGCCTTTCCGTCAGGAATCTGGATGAAAGTAGCAGGAGAGGTGGGGGTAGCAACCGAGTCGAGGATGTAGTAGCCCTTGCGCTCAAACTGCATAGCATCACCCTTCTTTAGGTCCTTGATGTTGGCATCGGCAACAACAGGAGTCTTGAATTCACTGACAGGTGTAATAAGATCCTTGAGTTCGTCACCCTCCTCAACCTTCTTCTTGGTAATCAGGTAGTCATAGTCAACCAAAAGAGCATCGGTTGTGAGGTTTTCACCGAAAGCCAACCAGGAGATCTTCTTCTTGGTCTTCTTAAAGTCACCCTCGAGATGGAGCTCAAGATCGACGGTGGTAACATCACCCTCGCCGTTCTTTACAATCTTGCGGACAAATGCATTTCCCCAATCCATAAGAGTAAGCTATTTAATGTGATTAGCCTAGTCTCTTTGCCTTTTTGGTTGATTAGTATAGTTTACCTCTTCTCCAACTTCGAGAGACTTGGCATCTTCCTGCTCAAGAACAATCTTGTTGTAGTAAGCAGTCTTCTTGAGACCAATTGCGGGATTCTTCTTGTGCTTGGGAACTTCCTTGAATTCAGGAGTGGCGGGTGCACCCTGGATATTGCACTGAACCATCTTGTCCTTGACAATTGCGGTGTGTCTGGGAGCAACAGGGTCAATAACCTTCTTGTTCATGGCCCAGAGCTTATCCCACTCCAACATGAGGACGTTTTGGGAGGCACCCTGCATAAGAATGTACTCCTTCAAGGCCTCAATGGTCATACCGCGACGACGGATGCCTCTGACGGTGGGGAAACGGGGATCGTCCCAGCCACTGACAATCTTGTTGTCGACAAACCACTGGAGCTTTCTCTTGGAAAGAAGGGTGTAGACAAAGTTCATGCGGCTGAAATCCCAGATGACAACCTTGCGGAGACCAAGGTTCTCCAACATCCACATGTACTGAGCATTACGATCGCGGTATTCGTTGGTTCTCAAGGCATGGGTGACGCCTTCCAAACTGTCCACAATGGGGCAGGCAAAGTCGTAGGTTGGGTAAACCTTCCACTTATCACCAGTGTGGTGATGGGGAGTCAAGTTGCAACGATAGATGACAGGATCGCGCATGGTACCATTGGGATCATCGGGGCTGATCTTGGCACGAAGGCAATAGGTACGGCCCTATAAAGATGCACACACCCATGGTTTAAGCTATACCCAATATAATCCAAGGATCCAAATATTACTTACGGTATCAGTGCCCTTCTTCATCTCTTCAAAGATAGCCAAGTTCTTCTCGACAGGAGTATCACGGCACTTTGAGGGAATACCACGAGTACGCTCATCGCGCATGGTCTCCTGATCGGTGTTGTCGCAGTACGCCTTGCCTTCTTTGATCATCTTGAGAGCAAGCTCGTACATCTGGTCAAAGAAGTCGGATGTGTGGGAGACGTGGTTAGAAGTGACACCAATGAGAGCAAGATCCTCCTTGATGGAGTCCTCGAACTCGGTCTTTTCCTTGCTGGGGTTGGTATCATCGAAACGAATGATAAGCTTTCCCTTGTAAGTATCAGCAAAGTACTGGTTCATCAAGGCAGCCTTGGCGTGACCAATGTGGAGGTAACCACTGGGCTCCGGGGGGAAACGAGTCACGACGCGACCCATCTCAGCCTCAGTGAGACCAATCTCGAATTTGCCCTGTTCGTTGGACTTGACCTAAGAAACCAAATCGCCTATGGTTAGCGACAGGTTTGCAGAATAAACAAAGACATACCTTGAGCTTGTCCTGCTTCTGCATCTTCTCGACAGCACCCTTGGTGACATCAAGAGTGTTGATGTACTCGTACCAGCGAACAAGGTAAACACCAAGAGATTCCTTCTTGGTCTTGACGATGCGAGCAAAGACAGGAGAACCTGGATGGTGTGTGTGTGCACGGAGATTTAGTTATTAAACTCCCATTGATATTGGTGAGCTTACCTCTCAGGGCACCCCACACGACAAAATCAGCAAGGGTAAGTTGATAGCCAACAATGAAAGAACGCAAAGTCAAATGCTTGTTGATCTCCTTGTAAGTAGCATCAAGAGCCTTGAAGTCCGAGATGGACAACTTGGACTCAGCAAAATCAAGCCACTGATCAACCTATTATAGATGTTAGATGCCATAATTAATCTCTTGTATTGTATTTACCAAGGTTGAGCTAATGGGGTCTTTGGGGTCGTAAAGACCAGCTTCAGGATGGAGTCTGCCAAAGAGGCGGACGATGGAGTTGGTAGAAGAGTAGGTTTGACTGATACAATATAAAATTGACGAATAAGTATAACAGCAATAATCACACTTGTACTCTTCCCAATTCTCTGAACCATCTTCAAACCTACCCATTGAACTTTGCAACAGCACTGACACCTCCTTCGGCTTCCAATGTCTTGCTATCAGAGTATTCGATAGTAACAGCACCAGGCTTGATGGCGTTTATTTGCTCGGCTGTGGCAAGCACACCTGAGACGCGATACATGTCAGAAAATTAAAGCTGTGGGTTATGAGGACACTCACCATAGCTGATGGGCGATGCCTTTGTGGCAACAATAAGTTTGATGGACATGTCAACTGTGACAAAGAACCCTGTTGTGCGCGCCAACTGGATATTTAAAAGAAAAAAATTCCTATGTGACTTGCTTGTTTGTGCGAGCATGGCTTGATCAGAGTACTTTATGGGTGGTTCCAGACATATTGGCTCCTTTCAAAGGATCTGGATCCATGATTCACATTGACTCATCAATAGACAGGTGATTCTGAGTGCGGTGGATAATATAACCATATTCTAAATGTATATAAAGAAGATGGTCAATATAACATTCTATATAGCCATTATCATGGAGGCTGGTCTTGGATTGCTATAAATATTGGAAATATTTAGTATCCGATAAAAAGTCCACGACATTTAAATACACTGCCATGGCAACAATATACCTTTGGATACTAAACATATTACCAAGCACCAGTAATTGGTTCCAAAGTACGAGACATGTTCTGTATTATATTCAATTGCGCATGCTTTCCTCACATACAAAAAAAAGAAAGGGTTCTTACAAGCGATCCACCAGGAATCCCAAATCAGGTGATAGGTCTGCTAATAAGACCAACTTTGACTCTAGAAAAAGTAAAGCTTTGGGGTCAAACGACATTGTCCTTGCTCTTACAGCTGTCTAATCAAATGGCGTGAGAACCAATAACGTTCTTTGAGACCCACCCGAAAACTCAAGAATAGTTGAACGGTACACAAAATAGAAAATGGAATATATACTAATTCGCATTATATTTCAACACTGTCGAACAAGGATCCTTTAAGCATTCATAGCAAATTAAAGACCGTATTCCAGTAACAAGTAAGCTGTTAAAGGCAGTATATACTATTTTTCTCATTTACTATTCAACTTTAATCAGACAATACCATTTTAAAAAAAGAAAGATAACCATGGGGTGTTCTGCCCATACATATGGGATTTACCCACTATTTTGTCATGAATAAAAAACACCAAAATCTACTAGCATTCGAATATAGCCACCAAAAATCCAAATGCATTTCACTGGAAAATATTATCCATATTTGAAGTATTTCTTGTATTGGCTACTCTTCCACCCAAACTATTGGTGTCAACAATGTATAAAGTTACACTCGGTATTAAAAGCAAATAGCAAGTGCTTCATTTTTATTCTAATGCCTAATGTCCAGATTCACAGATTTTGGCTGCTAACCAAGCAAAAATGCATGTCTTTTTCACCAAACATCATTATAGATTTTTATTTTGTTTTATCATTAGAATTATACTGGAAATGTTGAAACATATATAACAAACAAATATTTAGCTCTGATGAGCTTTGGAGAGCTATCACTACATATATATGCTCTTTAGAACTTGAGAGAAGACTTGATAAACGGTATTTAGCTTATTTGTTTAAGCCGGACTGCGCAGCGCTTATCTATTTTAGTTTAAACCCTTGAGGGCATCCAATGGTTCAATAATTGGTTGTTTGTAGTGTACACTGTAGAACGGGTGTGGATCGGCACCTTTTTCCCAACAATTTCGGGCCTTACCAAACAGGTGACATGAGTTTCCAGCCTTTGTGCCTTTGAACTGTATGAATTATTGCCAAAAGAGCCTTGTACGTTGTAAATTATCCTCGAGTCAAGTAGATTAAAAATATTCAAAATTCTACGAAATAAGATCCTTTAAATAATTGTTATGTTTGACCTTGATAAAAAAACTGGTTGATTACAAGTTGAAAAGGTTGTGTGCCAGAGAGAACTAAACATTGCATATATTTAGAGCAGTAGTCGATACTACAGTATTTATATAGAATATCAAAAAAGAAGTTTAATAGATAAATCAAGACAACTCGGTCACCTTTGAATTTTTATTTTACACATGTTGCAATAGAATGGCTCATTATAAAAGTATAATATGTATAAGAGGTTTGGGCAAGTGATAAAGCTGCCTTGTATTTTGAGGTGATTTATTCATATTGCACATACCGAATAAAGATATCTCAAGCCGTTAAATAGAAGCCTAGTCAAATATTCAGCTCTAATATAAGTCATAACCTATTACGGTCAATGTATTCTGTAAAAATATACATGTAAATAACATGGACTTGAAATATTGGGGGTATGTCAGTATAGATACCTCAAAGCCCAAAGCTTCATTTCGTGCATTTATATATACACTACTATGTAAATACAAGATACACCCCAAGACAATCATCAGATTCCTTTTGGGTTTATTATAGTACTGCTCTAATAAAACATTTTCTTAGATATTGTACCACCTATTACTATTCAAAAGGACACATTAAAGCAAATAGATCCACACACAATGTAAAATCGAGAACTGTCTTGGAGTGTAGGAAATTCCAGTATTAATTATTTAGTATGGAACAACTGTTGTTCCTATTGTCTTCTAGCTTAACATGTTTAGGCGTTTTGCCCGTCTTATCCCAAAAAAGAAATATTGTAAAGAAAGTCAAAAGAAATGCAAGGACAATGCTATTTATAGACATTTACTGCGTGGATTGTATACGACTCACTTCTTTAACACTTTTAGAATATTTAGACTTTTGGTTGTTTGTGAAAAATACCATTCTGAAGAAGCAAAAGAACACATCAGTTTATGCATTTGTACTAATAAATTTCAGGGTTATACTCGGTCTTTAAATATACTGCCAAGTTGTGCATTCTTGACCTACTTTTTTAAGTTAAATACTCAAATAGATACATTATATCCCTAGAATAGAGGCTTCAAGACACTTTTTTATCATCAAATATTCAGTAGTTATACACATGAACTAGCAATGAAAAGAGGTTCAAAATACCAGAGATTATATTGAGCACATCAAAGGTTGCACGGTAGAATATCGCTCGAGAATAAAAAGAATAATTTAAAGCTTTCAATACAGATATGCTTCCTAGAGCACAATATTTAATACAAACACAAATACAGAGCAAATGGAAAATTCATATAGGCTTTACACTGCAAACTACATGTTATACTAAAGCATTTGGTGGTAAAAGTACCTTGTCTTTGTGTATTTAAAAGGATTCACTTGAATACGAGAGATGGTTCATTTTTAATAAATTACCAAGAATATTTAATAGAGTACAGCTAGTGGTACTCTACATAGGCAAGATTGAGTTGATTAAGTATAGTGCATGGTACCTCGTTTGAATTGAATGTAGATTAATACCATTAACTTATTCAAAGTAAATATTAATCAACAATAAAGTAATCTGTTTGGTTTATAATTAGATTTGGAAATTCAATGAAGATGCTGAATGAGAGCACATGGTTGTAATCAAGAGTGCATTATAGAGATTGCGAGAGTTTGTAGTTGTAATGTGCAGAAATGGCGTATATTTATATAAAGTGCTGATTTTGGTGTAAATGATGATCATTGATCATTGTAATGGTAATGGGATGCCTAGTAGAGTATCTATAAAGTGTATAGTGCTAATGGTAATGAAATGATCAATTGATCATCTCGAGATTAATTTGACATTAGTTTTTGTCAGTGATTTGGTACGCGTATGTATAAAGACGCGAAAAAAGTGGACAAATATGGAAGTGTAAACAAAAAATCCAGCATTTTAAGGAGGCAGGAAAATCCGCTAAAGTGTTTCAGAATTCAAACGCTTGTTGCTCTTGCTTTACTCGATGAAAAAACATGAAACTGGAAGGACATGCTCAAGAAGTGTGGAACATGATGGTATTCAAGTTTGAACACTGATGGGCCAATAGATGAAGAGTAAGAGGGGTACAAAGACGAAATTTTGAAAAATTCAAGTTACGCGTCGTCTATTTGCACCACACTGAAAGGGGTAAGAAAAATTTGAAAAATAAATTTTTGCCGACCCTAATGATAATGAAACACTCTTCATCTCTACACCAGTTGAACAAAATACATATTCATCTTAAATCTATTGCTTATTTGATGTTTATACATAAATAAGTGGAGCCAAAAGAAACCCGGTTGTTAGTGACTTGTGTGAGCACAAGGATTAAAATAAATTTGGTATAATACTACCAAAAGAATACTTTATGAAATACTGTTTGCTTGTTTATACTACAAGTTGCCAACTAATAAATATGTTTGTATATCAAATAGACCAGTAGAAATAGGCACCAGTCAGTGTATTCTATAGAACCCACCTTGATTATATCAATAGATAAAATTCAACTCCTCATTTTTTATTGACAAGATATTTTACATGAAATGACTTTAGTATCCAAATTAACAATGCATAACTAAAGATATTGATTAAAAATCTATTTAATCTTATTATGAGAATACTATTATTACATGATGTATAATAGCTTGTACAATTACTTGTATATTAAATTATTTTACCAAAAGAATATAGTATATTGTATCCAGTGCTTGTTTGGAGATAAAGCCAAGAATAAGAAAGCAGTTGGAAAAGCCACCAAGAACATTCTTTGGGCTCTTTTGAGTGTACCCGAGGAAATACAATTTAAACAAATAATCTGGATCAGTAATTAAGAAAGTCAAATAGAGATAATAAAAGGTAATATATAAGGGTTTTATTAAATCCGGGCGAGAGCTCTATAAAGCACCTATTGTGTTATCCGTAATGAAGGAGTCCAACATTCTAAAGACAAAACGTAAAAAAGCATGCAAATGTTAAAAAGTTAAAATAGCAGACAGCACACAATGGCTTATTTACACTCCTGTATTTTTGGATAAATTAAATATAATTTAAGATTAACAAGTTTATTTTGTGGCTTACAAGTAATGTCAAGTTGTAGCATGATAACAATAATGTTAATGATAAAAATAACTTGTAAAAGACATGAAATAAGGTACAAGTTTCGGCTGTAAATCGAGGTTTTTGGCAAGGATAAAAGTTGGTCGACATAAGGATGACTGTTATGCCATAAAAGTATATATTTCGCAGAATATTCTTAATAATAATAATAATAATAATAATAATAATTAGATTTATGATCAATGACTCCTATGCCTGGATTCTAATCCTTGAGTAATTAAGGAGGCTCGATGGCTCCAGAGAATCTAATCCCCAAACTCATCTTTGGACAGTATATCAACTAGAATACTAGATATCCACACAAATGATTAAATTCCAATATATAAAAGTGAAAATTCTTGTAAACACAACCATTTTAATAATATATAAATGTGTTTCTATAGCTTTGCATTACATGAATGATTCACCATCATCTATGCACATAAATATATCGTTATTATATGATCTAAAAAGGATCCCTCATATTTTATATTTCTCTCCTTTTTAAGCCTGATGCACGGTGCTATATACTTTGAAGCTTGTTGGTAGCATAACCACTTTCACGCCACTTAATGCTATCAACATTTTAGAACCAATGGACCAATACGGTTTATATGCACATCAAAGCAAGGAGTATGTATTATTATACATGAGTTGGAATTTAGACACCAGGTATATAAGCAAGACGATAAAAGTAGAGTACGATTGCCTATCTTGTCCAGATGATCGCTTGAATGCATGTGCTCTCACACCACCTGTGATATCTACTACTAATAGGCGTAGTCAAACATAATATGAATTTGGCTTGATGAATGTGTTGACTTTATTTATGGAGGCTATAAAGGAAATGGGAGCATGAGTTGATTTTTCTTATCTTTCTATCTTATGGCTGAATGAACAACAAGTGCCAATGGACACAGCTGTCTCTCTTTTTTTTAGTTTTAGTTTTAGAATCTAGTTCTCTCTCTCTCTCTTTAAGAAGAAGAAAAAGGGGGGAGATTAATATATGTGCTAATGGGTGATATAATGTACAGAGGGTTATGTCCTGTTTTCTTTTTCTTTTTTTAAAAAAAGAAAGAAAGACAGGTGGAGAAGGTTAGAGCATGTTGAATCCTTGAAGACGGATTATTCGCCTTCTGGGTATCTTTTGGCTGTTGTGTTTTGGGAGAGAGGCACCAGAAACCACATGAGGAATACTTCTGCATGTAGAATGTTGGATGGCAGGTAGAAAAGGCGAGAGGGTGTGGTTTGCTCTAGTGAGACATGCTAGCTTTCGGGTCAGGACATGTTCAGAAGGCTGGAGACTGATGGATTGGTGGAGATTGACTGAGGGTGCGCAAAGGGCATCCAGACCAGCCTTTGCGTACCATGGTGCATCTGCATCGTCTGGAGAGAAGCCATCGGTAGAGCAGATGGTCGACAGGTTGTCAATACATGATGCACTCTCGTCACTCTCGCTCTCGTCTAGTGACAGCATATCTGCCTGGTGGGAATGCATGGCTGGGATGGATGTATATTCGTAAAGCGGGCTCGTGTAGCGATGGCTGAACTGACGGTTCCAAGTCGACAGGTTGGCAGTCGTCATAGGAATTGTTTCCTTGATGCAGGATTGATTAAAGGGAAGATTTGGGGTATCGAAATAGCCAATATGGCTTGCTTGACGTAGCCAGGGCTCCATGGACGGTGGAGGGACACAGTCAAAGAAGGACTTATTGTCCGTGGGTGTCAAGATGGAAGGTGATACAGACGGGGTACTGCTGCATAGAGACCGGGGCGAATAGCACATATCTGGCTCAGATATATCATCAAAGCTCGTATTACTAGAGTGCAGGCTGTGTCTTCCGACAGAAAGAGGGCTAGGACGACACTTCTTTTTCTCAGTCTCGACCCGTTCTTGGAGCTCTTGTTCTTGTCTGGCCTGCATATGTTTCAGACTAAGATTGTGGATCATGACAGGCATGTCTTCCTGGAGCAGCTTGCGAATCTGGGTCTCGATTTCTCGCTGGAGAAAGTCACGGAGGGCAGTGACGCTGTCAAAGGTAGAGCTGACAAGGATACTCTCGAGGGGATCGTTCTTGAATACCAGGGTAATTCCCTTTGTCTTTGATACCACAAGGACCACGATGCCCCGGAGTTGCAGGTCACTGATCTTCAGGAGCATTGGGACGACCAGTGGCTGAGCTGCAGCAAGGATTGTGGGTCGTGTGTGTCGAGGTGACTCTGAGCGCTGGACATGCATTGGGT
This sequence comes from Phycomyces nitens, assembly GCA_022702545.1. Classification (NCBI taxonomy): domain Eukaryota; kingdom Fungi; phylum Mucoromycota; class Mucoromycetes; order Mucorales; family Phycomycetaceae; genus Phycomyces; species Phycomyces nitens. The sequence goes on from JAHRBC010000001.1 coordinate 4,670,210, forward strand.
TCGCCTGGACCTTTGTCTGGAGGACAATGTGAGCGTCTCCTTTGTAAGTTAGTTTGAAGATGCCTCGGAAAGTATCGGTGGTGAGTTCGCCAATTTCCAGTATTTCCAGCTCAGGGGGCTATAAAGAGTGAAAATAATCATCATAACAATAATCAGAACAAAATTTTCACAGCAGAATAGCAGTAGGGAACTGATGGTGGAATTACAAACAGATCTTACCACTGTTCCCAGACAGAGATCTTTTACGGTAATATGATCGACAATCTTCTTTGGCTTCTCGCCCTTGTTGAGGGCCGTTTCCAATTGTGCCTTTGCATCGGCATAAAAGTCAGAATCGAACTCAGGCCAGTTAAATCGAAAAGCCATGACTAGAGGGTATTATTCTGACAATGTAGCTGGTTCGCAATGTGCAAGAGAGGTTAATGGGTTGTGATAGAGGAATTATAGAAACAACAAGTGTATTAAGGTGTAATGAATTGTGCGGGGAAGAAATTTGAGTCACGAACAACAACGGAGAAATCCGGCAAGCCCTGCACTCGAGATTTGTCACAAATACGTTTGTGTTACTCGCACGTGACATCGTGGGGGACGGTGCGCAAACGGACCTGGCCCCCCCCCCCCTCTCCACCCACCCCCTTTCACCTCTCTGGATTCCCTTTAAAGCATGGCCCACGCTCTTGGTCTTTATCATCAAGACCAATTCAGACAACTTTAGTTGGTCCAAAACGAATGCATCTTGTCCATTTATTGTGTGTGTGTGTTTTTTTAGTTTTTAAATTATAAAAAGGCCGTCTAAGGTAGTCTCTTTCAGTGGCTTACTCAATCTTCTTATTCTTGAGGCCATAAAGACCGTTTGCAGTACTTGCCACTGCCTTTATGGTCTTTCTGCAAGCCGCAAACCAAACAGCAACACTAATTGAACCTAACAGAAATGCACCAATCGGTTTAGTCTGCTGTCTATAGGCCAAATCCACCCATTTACCTGCTGGAGCAAAAGGAAACGACAAGAGCCACTGTGCTGGTCCAAACCATCCCGGGGGAAGATATAGCACTGCTCTCTTATAGAACCACATCACCATCACCAGCTGCGACCCATGAATAAAGAACCAAATGGTCGACTTAACCTTGAGTTCAAATGCGGTTTTCGAATATGCAATTTCGGAAGCTTGATTTCTTTAAGTCATTCTCTCCAAAGGCCAATTCAATCCCATGAATTTTTCTCCAGCACACACTTACACATCTTTTCCTGATCTGCCACACCCTTGTCCAACTTTCTACGCATCTTGGCCCATTTTGCAAACTCATCCTAGACCAAACCCTTTAGCAATCAGAGCAACAAGTCGCTGTGGGACAATACCTGAGAACTTGTCTTTGAAAGATCTGATTTCATCCTCAAGACATCCTGCTTGAGCTTATTATGTTTAATGACCTTGGAATCATTTGTCCATTGGCTGTATAAATCGTATGCCTAGGGTAGATTATGATTCTCAATGTCAGAGATTCGTCTGGAGTGGTTACAAAGGATACTTACAGCAGATGCAACATACTCATAGCCAATGTACAAAAGCAATTCAGTTCCAAGAACAAGCAAAAATATAGTAATCGGAAGATACATGGTCTGGCTGACAAACAGAGAGACCACATTGTCAGTCGATTGTTCGACTGAATACCGCTGTATACGTCATTCATAATTAATGACGCAGATCAATGGCTCCTCATTTTTTAAAGACTGAAAAATCAGAGTTTAGGCATCTTATATTTTCAGACAACAACAAAGAAACAATGAATTGAAATAACATAACATGGTTTGATATAATACAAAAGAAGAAGAACGATATAAAAAAAAGGTTACATGCAGAAATAAAGAGAAACAATGAAAAAAAGAGCGATAAATCTAGATAGTTTAGCCAAAGAATCCACCCACAGGAGATTGGTTCATGAACATATTAGATGCCAAAGGTTGTGATGATGCATCCCAGTAGGGAACAGCTTGCTGCTCTTGGGGTACCATGTAGTTGGTATGAGACATGAGCATTGGCTCGGGCATAATCTGTCCTTGGTGCAAGAAGCGTACCAATCGACGTAATTTTTCATATCTGTTCATCATGACCATCAGATCTTCTTTGAGAGTATGACCCATTCCCTTTAGGGTGTGACGGAAGAAGCGAGAGGCCTGCTTTCCTTCAGTAAAGTCGCTGCACTGGATCCAAACAGATGCACCGTCTTGATTGGATTCCATATAAAAGAGAGGAGGCTCGCTCATATCAAAGTGGATTGCTTGGCTACTGTCCATAGATACATGGCTAATAGAGGATACCGATGCAATAGGAACAACCATTTTAAAATGGCAACTGCTGTCAGTAATGTGCCAGGAAAAGTGATTTTGGTCTGGCCGGTAGACGCAAAGTAGGTCTGTTGCACGGAGCTTGAGACGATGCCAGGTGCCGATGATGAGAGTGGAGGCATTGAAGTAGGATTCTTTGTGGCTTTGTGATGTGTGAGGGTTGGAGGATGGAATGCTGAGGGAGGAGGGGTCTACGGTGTGGATGGCTAGATCATTTGGTGGACGTGGATATGTTGTGGTGAGCAATTGGGAGGGTGGTGGTACCTGAGATCGTCGTGTGAGATCTGGAACCAAGGAAATAAGAGATGAGTATTTGGGTGAAAATGGGTTTAATTGGGCCAGATTAACCTCAATTGGGCTGTGGTTTGGCTAATGATATCTATTCTTACCGTTCCCTGGCCAGAGAGATGGATCTGTGGGAGGTGTGTTTGCTGGAGTGCTGGGACCCTTTGAACGAAAGTCTTGGGTGGCGAGCATCGCGGTTGGACCTGCATCAGGGACTGGGACAAGAGTAGGAAGAAGAGTAGGATCGAGGGGGTATTGTACGGGGGCTGCAGCGTGAAAGTCGCGATGAGGAGAAGGAGAGGGCGATGGAGGACCGTGGAGGTAGTCGGGCAGATCGATCAAAATGTCCTGGGCGTGGGGAGGCATACTCTGGCGTGAGATTCCGTAGGGCTGCCACTGTGGGCCGTAGGGTGTAAAGGGTTGGATGGCGTCGACGCTCTGTGCACGCGAGAGAATGCGATTGTGCTGTAACTGCTGGTGGTGGTGGGTCTGGAGGGGATACTGATGGATAGGCTGCTGGGGCATCAGGGATGCGTATGGGTGTGCGCTGTACTGCTGTTGCTGGTAGTGATAAAGCTGTGCCCGAATGGAGGCTTGTTGCATTTGCATCTGTGCTCTCTTTTGCATGTGTTTGACCTTTGCTCGCCTGTTCTGGAACCAGATCTGGATAGAACGCTCACTCATCTGTAGCCGTTCAGCTAGTTGTTTTCGAAGTTTGCTGTTTGGGCTCACGTTGACTGCAAACGTGTCTTCGAGAACTGCGAGCTGTTCAGCACTTGCTCTTGTGCGCTTGCGGGTTGCAGTTGTGGTGTGCTTGTTGATTTCAGACGGTTCCATAAAATCCTCTGGATCATTACTGCTAGAGTTATCCAGTTGAGGTGAGGCAGACGGTGCATTCAAGGGACTATCGGATGACATGTTTTATAGTCTTTATGAATTGTCCAATAGTCGGAGTGCAAATGAAAGGTGAAAAAGAGGTTCCTGAAGAAGAAGAGAAAGAACAGAAGCGAAAAGGAACCTGAAGCTCGTTTTTCAGCTCAGAGGAAAAAAGGCGCTCTGCCCAAAGACAAACGTAGGAGTTTTTTTTCTTTTTTTTTGCCTGACCCAAGAAATAAATAAATAAAGATTCAGCTTATTTCATAGTCAATCCCTCCCGTTTGGATTAAATTCCGCTGGACTCGACTCTTCTTCTCTCAAAACAGCTAGTTTAAAGTGGTTGCTAGTAGCACGCTTGTCTTTTATCTAGTTCACATCCCGCGTTTACATCGGCGGGTCTTTGGTGTGTAGGTGGCCACCATAGCAGTATTCTGAATTAATGGCCTGATTTGTTGTAATTGCTTAAGATTTGCAGCCTCAATCGCCAGTGCCTTGAGGACCCCTTTTTATGTTGTTTTTGTTTTTTGTGTTTTCAGCTAGACCTACTCGATATATTCAGCAAAAGCCAGCCCCTTTTTCTCTCTGGTAAAGCAACATTGCCTGGCCAGGTTATATTGTCGTCTGGTTTAGGAAAACAGGCACGTTTGGAGAGTTTAAACTCCCTAGGACACCATTCTTCCAAGACATTACAAAATAAAGCAATCATTTCAGGCTTCCTTATTGTTGGTGCGCCCATCACAAAGTCTGTGCGTTGAGCAGAAAATAAAAAATAAAGATCGGAACCTTTGGCCAATAGACTAATGAAGACAGCCATCTGTTTCGCATCACCGTCTCTCTTTTGTCATGTTCTACTGTTGAATGTCATCTTTTTCTATTTTTTTACTCTTCCGCACCTATTTCCACATGGTACCAGAGTCGTTGTAGCCCTGACATTGGGCCCAATGAAAAGAGATCTTCGGTGTGATTTCCCCACAGAAACCCATTGCCTCTCCGCGCCTTATTTTCAATACACAATATTAAAATGTGCCTCATTGATTGCCATTATTGCTCATATTAGCCAGCAGGAGAACGATAATTCGATCATCAAATTTCCACGCCGGTCTATTTATTTCAGGCAAGAACATCCTGGCAGATCTAGACTGCTCTCATTACCAGCTCTCACCTCCGTAAATTTGGTTAACCGAATCAATCATATCAATTGAATGTCTAGGTTTACCTAACAGCACACTATCAACAGACTGACTCTGATCCGATGTCTCTGTGTGAGATGTTTTTAATTCTTGGGTATTTTTTTGGTCGGCGACACCAAGGGCCACTATTGGTTAGAGAATGACTACCAAGGCAACAAGATCAGTTTTAGGGAAACAGTCGAGGGAGCAGAGGATATGTAGCTATGGGCTCGAGTGGGAGGGAAAAATAATAATAATTATACAATCAACAGGGAAGGCACTTTTATTTTTCTACGATTAACTTGGTCACAAAAAGGGTCTTTTTCATTTTCAACAGCCGCAGGAACGGTTTATTTAATCTTCGGCAATACATTTAGAGTTCTTCGTCTACACGATATATTGACTCGTCAATCAAAGGTTGGGTATTTATGGCCAAATAAATTAATTAAATACTTGTAGATTCCTTTATTTTGTGACAAAAGTAAAGCGTAGTTTATAACAAGATAGCGCCAATAGTCTTCAAAAGTATCGGAAGGTACTCGCAAAAATTAATCGACTGGCTTGTCAAAACGGCTAAATAGTTAATCCGTACCAATAGAAAATGGTAGCTGTGAATTCCCCCTACAAAAGAATTGTGGCTTTTTGTATTATATATCCAAGTACCAACAAAGGAGACCTTCTAGGCACAATTGGCAAGAAATCCATAGAAGTTTTCCCCTTTCTACTTTCCCGATGACCGTCCTGAACAATATTTTGAAAGGCGCCATACAAGATAACCAAGAATAATATATATAAATATATAAAAAGGCATCAGATAAGACTATATTTATTTTTATACCTTGGCTCCAAATCGAGGTACCAAACGCATATACATTTTATCTCCTGCCCTTTAATCTTCGATAATCAAAATATCCATTAATCATCTCAAGGGAAAGCTTAAAACAATATCAATTTAACATTTCTTCGGGAAAATGATAAAAAATATTTAGAGTGTTCAAGGTAATACAAGGCACAAACTCTTGACATATTGAGTTCAGTAGCCAGAAACCAAATCAAGTGCTTTGTTTAATAAAGTACGCGTACACAATTAGCAAGAGAAACCAAAGAGGTACCAATTAGCTGGTTTGAGAGTCAAGGGACCAAGTCTTTGTGCACAGGACAGAATATCTCTATTTTCGTAGGCTACGGCTTATAAAAGGCGGTTGTTCCTAGATCATTATGAACCCAACGAGTATAAATATATTCATATATTATTCAAGATCCACAAGAAGGTTCTTCCCGCAAAAAGAAACTAAAAAAAAAAGGGTTGTGCTCATTTTAGAAACTATTTGATATACACACCTGCGAAATGAAGCCAAACTGCCTGCTTGCGGAAAATTAATTTGTTCCCAAAGTCCCAAGCAATTTCACCAACCCCAGGCATGTTTTCATTTTGTTCGCTTCCAAACAAACAAAAATATTTTCGCTCCAAATAATGGGTACACAGCAGTACGAAATGGAATAGCTTAAATACAAAGCGGATTGGTGCCAATAATTTATCCGTAGTCTTTTTATGTGTATATCAAAAAGAGCTGAGAACATATATGTGTATATACTATATCTATTAGAAATAATACATTGTATGTTGGAAAAGAATTAAGAGGTAATCTCTACACTAGACTTAGCCCGCGCAATAACGATCGAGAAGTATAATAGCGAACTTCCGGAGCGCGGAGAACAATAAACATGGTACAGTAATAATCTCTTTTCCTTTTTCCTTTTTCTTTATGAGAAATAGAGGAAATAAACATATAGATACATTATATCATTCTATAATATGAGTCAAGCTGCTCATAACCATGCTAAATATCAAGAAACACTACATCCAAGACGCCTAAAATCACGTTAGAACAGTCAATTTGTAAATGATCACAGCACCACAGATGGTTTAGAATTCATACCACGCTTAATTATCCATTATCGTTCGGTATTATCTGTTAATGACATATATACAAAAGAAGCTGCTGGCTTCATGGTGTTCTCACTATGGAAACTGTTTAATTTCTAGTATGATCTGATCCATTCAGAAATCGATTCTGGAACCATTTAAAAAATGGTTTCATATTAGAAACAAATCAGTTTGTCAGTTAAGCTTGTTTGCATTCATCCGATAGGTACATACCGATTGGTTTAACCTACCCCTTGTAGCTGGTTTTTATTATTACTATTATTATATTTCCAATTTGCTATTATTCATGGTGTCTCGAATATATATATAATAAAAAGAGAGAGAGTATTTAAATAGAAATATACTTTTGACCATACACGGATCAGCTCCAGTCAAACATTTATTCTGATTTACCAGTGTTGTTTGGTCATGGTTACAGAGTATTAATCATAATTTAAAAGTGACGATTGATTTACTTATCTTGTGTTTGATTAGAACATGAGATTAAGTTTTCAACAGGTTTACACTTTGGGAAGGTTCTTCTTAGAGTATGCTTACAAAGCTGAACTCATTGGACCATATGCTATATATCCATATCTAGCATAATTAATTATAAAGTTGATATTATCTACAGGTATCATTAACATTTGTAAGGGTATACCATAAATTTCTTGATATCAGATATTATTGTTTATTTCACATTAGGGGTGGTCTGGTAAAAATATTTTGCTCTATTTGTGGGTGTGCCAAGGCTTGACACCTAAAGGCATGTAGGCCACTCATGGAAGCTAAATAATAATAATAATAATAATAATTGAAAATAGATAAATACTTGAGAAAATTAAATAATTATAATAAATAGGTAAATAATAATAATATTTGACACGCCACGACAAATATTAGTCAGTGAGAACGAAAATAGGCTACGAAAAAAAAAAAATCCAATAGGAAAAACTGTTTTTAAGAAAGTAAAATAGAAAAATACAGCTGGTAAGAATACAGGCAAAATAACTGTAAAGATAAAGAAGAATGAGACATAAATAATCGAGAATAAATGAAGTGCTGACAGCACAAAGATTGGAAACGGATTTCAGCAAGGATAAGAACTCTAAAGAGGGACTTCCTTTAGAAACCCGGACTATGTATTTATGAATCTAATTGAACAATATAAGAAAACTTGACCATACTACCAGTCTCAGAGGGTGCAGACAAAAGAGGGCTGACGGTGGGCGGTAGATATTTTAAGTATATTATGAGGGAATTGATCACCAGGGACAGACTCTCTCTGTTGCCGAGGGGTTGGTGAGACGGCCAAGGATACAATTGTCACCAAAGAAGGAATTTTGGTCGGGGGAGGGGAAGAAGATTCTCTAATCCAACCCAGTAAAACAATGCCAATCACAATGCTTAATCACCTTCATCACCCAGAAATTGAGCAGACCTCTACATATGTTGAAAGAACCATCAAAAATATGAAGAAATGTCCACAAAAGCAATGTAACAATCCCTATATAATTCCACATGATAGAATGCTACCAGGGAGTTAACTCCAACACTTCTTTTTTGTATTAGCTATTGGATGTAATATATTCTCCAACACTTTTCTAATTGAAAAAACTTACAAACTATTAATGGCTCTTGTCTACTATAAGTCTGATGCTAAATACAATTCTACTCAAAACCAATTCAGTTTATCACAACGGACCAGGATACCGTAAACAAGGCCGTAACCAAGCTCTTAACATCGCAAGTAATCGAACACTCATCTACCAAAGATAGAAGATCCCTTTCCCAGTTCTTTCCTAGCGTATACTCAGACTACAAAACACACGAGCGAATAAACTGAGCCGAAAGAAAAAAAAAAGCCAGTATACGAGCGGACAGTACCACACAAATGGTTTTGAAAGCTCCAAGGGTTGTAGAGACCAATGAAGATAGACTAAATTGCCTCATGGGAGAATGCGCGAATAAAGAAGTTTTGGAGTTACCATACGGATCACGAAACCTTAGCGATCGATTCTTTTCAGCGACACTGGCCAAAAAAGGGACTTTATATGTACCCTCCATGGCAGACAATTCCACGAGTAATATGTAAACTGAAAGATAATCGAGTAAAAAGCGCGGTAATGATAACACCAAATTTGCTCAGCCAATAATTGTGGCAAATAATTCCACGACAGAGCCTGTTACCTCACATACCGATACCGCTTCGCAACTTTTGGAATATAATTACATGTCAATTATCCAGAAGTATCAAGCCAATCAAGACATAGATTCAAAGCTAGCTGACTACACCCAAGGTTCCAACCGCCCCTCAACATACAAGCATTATTATAATCTTTGGCTGAAATGGGTGCGATGGTGCAAAAAACCAGGACGCCGGTTTGACCCCCTTGAGTACAGATCCAAGAATATTGTCGAATATCTGGGCGAGCTAAATGAATTTATGTGGTCAGAACTTAATACAAGTCGATCTGCCATTTCTTTGGTATGCAAGTTTATTCACTAAAAAACCGACTATTTAATCAAACGCACTACTATTAAAATATTTTCTTGCAAAAAGGAAACCAGGAACACGACTACCAAACCATTGGAACGGGATATATGATGCCTTTCCAATTTTAGATTCTTTGATAAATTAGGAGGGCCTAAATCATTGCTCATCCTAGACCAATGATAACAGAATACCATACTGTTGTTAGCGGTAGCTACAATATGGAGGTCGAGATTTTACCTAGCGAACCTCTAATTACAAGATGTTTATTTAATCATCGAATAGAAGAATATCTCCAGTGCCAAGAAAACATAATTAATAGCAAGGCAAACACAGGAGATTGACGGAAATATACTAAAATTCAGAACCATTGCTGATTCAGAGACTTGTCCTGTCCCTACATTATCGCTTGGCTAGCCCAGAAGCAATAACCAACTTGATCAAGAAAATTATGAACAATGCTGTATTAGACACCAAGACATATGAATCTCACTTTCTCGGGTCAGCTCCGAGTACAAAGGCAGTGATAAATAGTGCTTCAATACAAGAAAGCCAACATTTCTTGGGGAAAAATATAGCAGAAAATATTTTTAACGAGATTACCGAGAACAAAACCATACGCTCAGTCGTTGTAGAGTCATCTAGAACGTCTCTATTTATCTTCGAAATTAAAAATTGTCCTAACGTACTTATCGTCATTTTCAATCCAAACAAAACATATCACAAATACCAACAATTGACAATGATGCAAACAGTTTTCTATGCACTTTGATCGTTATTCTAGGATGTTACGACGATTGAATTTCTCAACATCATTTTTATTCAAAAGTTGATGTCGAGAAGGTATCTTCGCATTGCTAGTGACAAACTCTGGATTGGTTCGTGTGTGTAAAGCTGTCAGAAAAAAATAGACCAAGATAAAGGTGTAGGCACAGTGATACCGCCCGAGTCTATCAATAATTACAAGTTATTCAAGATATATAAAGAAAAAGGAAAATATTCCAAGAATTATGTCAGTAATCATTGAAAACACTTATTAAAAATCAGGAACAACGAAGAATACTTTCAATATCAATAGATCACGAACAAAAATATAATTGTATTATGTTTACTATTTTTATTTATCTATCTTTTATCTATATTGTATATAAGTTTTATTATATTATTTATTGTAAAATACATATACGATGTATTAAATAACCAACGGTTTGAATGAAAAACCTGCAAGACAATGACGACGTTTCTTGCAGGACTTTGTAGTTGATGGAACAAAAATGGAACACACCGTAACACCACCATGGTTTATGACAATTTAAAAAATACTTGTGTATTCCTCTGGAAAAGTGGCTATGTCTTGAGGCAATAAGAACAGACCAACATAGTCAATAACGACTAGTATAAATCGTCGCTGTGAATAAAACAAGCACTTTGTCAGCTAGTTACATTTCCATGTCATCCTTTTAAGTTTTTGAAAATGTCCGTACACGGAGGAAAATCCATTTCTAATATTGGCTCATTTTCTCCACATGAAGGACTAGCAAATACTTTACATCTAACCCTGAGATGAAGTTTGTTTATAGTCAGCTCTAGGGTTCTTGAAATTTTGATATCGGATTCTTTGGATACATATTTTCTCGCCTATCCTATTGATAGAACCCCAAAAGTCTCATTCAGGCAGACCCGGTATAGAGATAGAGAATAGCTGGTTTTTACTAATAACTCTTTCAACTTGACCAAGACAATCCACATATGTCTCCCATATATGAATCTTGATCCTTCCTATCGTTTCATGTTGAACTTTTGATGTGACGACCTTTCTGATGAAGCAAGTTGTATCTCATGGGTTAATTAATGTGGAAACTATCTTCATTATATGTAGCGGCCGTTCTTTGGAGAAAGACACAATGATGCTTTTGTATTGAGTGTTTTTTCCCTCCAGGAGTTTCATCATCGTCAATCTCACCCCATGTATCAATGATTTCCATAATCTCGGGCAATGAGGTTACCGCTGATAGCAGGGCGTTTGTCGGTGGGTACGTGATATGTATGAATAAAGCACACATCTGACCAGCTAATCCAATACCCGTTATATTTAATGTATTATGCTTGCAAAAGTAAATGGCAATATGCCCCAATTCATCAAGAGTTTATTTTTTCTCGATTTTATTTTGTAGGATTGTAACCTAGTATTAGGCACAAAGCTTGCAAAAACGTCAACATGATGTGGATGAATAAAATAAAAGAGCAACGTATATTGACATTCTTCCTAAAAAGAAAGCATACTCTATTTTTATAAAAGGTTCGTTTCTTAGTTCATACAATGCTGGAAGAATGGAATTGAATGTATTCTTTTCATCTTTCAATATATAATTATATTAAACCGCTTTTTTATTGGCTTGTTTTTGTCAAAGCCTTTAAAATCACTTCAACTATAATGTATTACAAATTCCAACCCTGAGAGATTCTTGTTCCAATACTTTTATCAAAAATATTGGGTTTAGTTCCCTTATTATAATTGACAAGGTAGCTTTGATAGAGAGACACTAGTAACAAAAGCTGTAATATGCCAGATTTCCTGTCTATTAGACAGATGTCCAATTGAGAAAAGTGGGGCTATGGTAGTGCCTAAATCTAGAGTTGTTTTTCAGTAGGTGGGTTTGATCTATTGGTCATTCTTGAAGGCACTGGCTTATGTTCATCATGACTTTCACCATGTAAACTTGTAAACCACAATAAAGTTGCTTGGTTTGCACATCAAAGAATATACCATTAATTATTGTAATATTATGTTTATTTAAATACTATAGGAATGAAAGTTATTAAAATACATGTATGTATTATACCACACAATTATAGTCAATTAAGAAAAGATGTGTATATATAATTCTCGGTGTTATTTTTCAAGTTGCTTCTTGTGTTGAAAGTCATCTTATTTTTCATTCAATCAAGTTTTAGGGGTGAGAATTTAGTATAGATAGACTTCATTTCACGGTACCCATAAAGAGATCTTGTAAAGAATATTTAACAATATTTTAAAATAGTTATTACTTACAAAATAATCAGGTTCAAGGGAAAATATGGCGACGAGTTTTTCTCTTTCTTTTTTAACGAACATCAGACAGACTTTCAATGAGTTGTATAATATCAGATAATGAGGTATATAATCCAGCCGTAGATTCGTGTATACGCTTCTTTTCTTGAGTAGAAAGATGAAGAAAGCCTTCGATAAGATCACCATCAATAAATCCTCGTGGTTCACCTGTACGCGTGCCATTATTGAAGGAGCGCCATTTTCTATGTTCCAGACTTCCAATCGATGGAAGAGTCTCCAGTTGCTGCTGTATCTTTAAAAGGACGTCGTATTCTTCTAATGAAATACTTGATATTGTCCCAATCGCACCATTGACTGTGGCGTATAAGAATGTATTTCTGTCGACCACAACATCTTGCTTTTCTCTCCTTTCTTCAGAAAGGGTACCATTTCGAAACTTGTTGACCAAGTCTCCAAGTTGATATTCTCCAATAACTTCCAATCGTTCTGATGGAACATCGTCTGTTTGTTTCGTCGGTCTTAACGTAAACAAATTGAGTAGTGCATCGGCCCCAATGTATACATCGTCTCTGAGGATCTTTACTGTTGTCATCCAACTAGAGTTGAAATCCCTGGCCACTTTTTCCAGTTGAGGGGACTCAGAGTCTTCCATTTTCAACAGGGCCATTGAATGCATCAAATCGCCTGTCAAGATCTTGTCATCGCTTGTATCGATGGATAGAATGGTATTGCTAACGTCGAGCTTAGGAACCACAGTAAATCGCTCTCCCTTATCTGCGTCAGGGTTGAAATGGGACATGTAATAGATCTAGACATTACTTAGCAATGTGTCTTGTATACTATAATAAATTGTGTATCTTTCCAGCAGAATACTTACAGTTCCAACAACAGAAGCAACAATGCTGCCCTTGATTGACTGAATGTCGTATACGACGCCTGGGACTTCCACTACATCTATTAAGCTATATGTGTGTCGATCACATACTTTGTATATTAAAATCCGGCCATTATCTGGATCCGAGTCATCCTCTCCAAGGATAGCCGTTCCCACAAAAAGAAACGAAGTAGGATATCCTTCTATTTTCGTAGTCAACAAACTCTCAATCAACTCATTCTCCAAGAGATCGATCGTATCCACACCTACAATAGATTATCCCATAAATATATACAGACAGTAGCTCCTTCACTTACATTTAAGGGTGTAAGCGTCAAAGATTTGCAGCCATCCTTTGTTGAAACTAACGTCGTTTTCGGCTTTTGTCTGAACAGTTCCGATAGCAATTGTTTTTGATTCTTCATGGTAAGCTAATTTGCGCCCCATTCGTTGATCTAACGGGAATTTTATCGAGTGAAGGCTTCGTTTGTTATCGATCCACCCAAATACAAGTTCAGTAGATGTGGCAAGCAAGCTGTATTTCTCTTTGTTGGGACAATTGAATGTGCAAAATCCAAAGATTTCCTAAAAAATACATTGATTTCAGCTATGGTTTGATATGATTTTACAATACCTCGGCATTGACAGAAGAATAGACAAGCTTTCCATGAGAGCTGGTGATTATTGTGGGTCGATCAGAAGAAACAAAGATGGCACTTTCACCATTGATCTCAAAGGAGTGAAATGATAATTTTCCAATTCCAATAGAGATTTCTCTCTGAGATTTCATGCCGTCCTTTGAGCAGAAATAGACCAATCTTCCATCCCCTAAAGGCACAAGAGGATTATTACATGTCTTTATTTTTGTTAGTTTACTTACCCAACCCGACAAGGAAGTAATCATACTCTCCAAGCCTAGTGTAGCGCACATCCTTAGGTACAGTACCAGCCTCGATCTTATTCTCCCATACTGTCGAAAGGTCAGAAAGATTCAAGAGCTTAACATCCTGTCCTCCCCATAGACCAATAGCTACATAGCGTTTTCCCGAATTATTTTTTACTTCAGGACTGACGTAAATACACGAAATCTCGTTATCAAACGTCCTTTGCCTAGTTTCTTCATATTAATATAAAACCCCAGAACACTTTCTTTAATCAAACAAAAAAACTTACTTTTTTACAGAAAGAGTAAAATCCCGAGTGTTCAAGGAGACCAGATTTCCTTTTCCATACGATATAACACAGGTATTTGTAGTTGTATAAGCAACATAGATCTGAGCACCTGGCTCAGGTGGAGACCATCTGCTAGATTGCTTACAGCTGTAACTATATGGCATTAACCAAACACACGAAGGAGTGACTTGGATAATGTTTCCTTGACTTGTTATGGCCGTAGCTACTGTCGGTTCGTCGTAGCAGAAATTAGAAAAATCTGCAACTTCTCCCATACTCATCGTACGATAATCGTACTGTACAAGGCGAGTAGAATGCAAGAGTGATATGACGAGAACATCTTCTCTATTCTGAACATATCAGTGCCTATTCTCCACAAAAGGGGCCAATGATCTTACCGCAGGTCATTTTTGGATGAAAGAGACCATATTTTAGTTATTCCATCCATAGGAATCCCAAAGTGCTTTGAGAATCTAATACCACCTCGAACCATTCTTAAGCTACCATCATTTGCTACACCAGAGCAACAAACCATGGTTTTCTACACAATATTACTATAAGATCTGTCTTTTTCTATTACTAACAAACCTACCATGCCTTGGTTATCAAGATCAAATAAACAAAAATCTGTTATCGGTGCAAGACTTGGATACTCTTCAATAACCTCAAAAGTAACTCGATTATCCAAAGATCCAGAGAGTTTTATCAAGCACGAGTCTCCTTCTGGGGAACCAAGGTAGATAATTCCGTTTCCCAAATCGACGATTGATGATGGAACATGAGTCTATATGAACACCTTTAGTCTCTCTCGTTTATTATATTGACTTTTACCTGTCCGATAGTTTCCATTAGCAATTCTGGGGTGCCTCTTGCCATGCTCCTCAGAGTGATCATATGTAACATTCCACTGCAATCTCCTATCAAGTATTGTACACCGGGATCATTTGTCTTAATTAACCCGCACCCTTTGACATCCATTGCATTGACACTAAGGACTCTAGAACCTCCTTCAAGATCGTAATAAGATACAGTCAATTCACCAATGACCAATACACCCTTATATGGTTCTGGGACTGAGACAATGATATGTTCACGATCTTCTACGCTTGTATGAAACTGATTCTTTGTCACTAGAGATTTTGTTGCCATGTTGATATCGTATGTCTTGAGATGTCGCCTTTCATTTTCATCAGCGTATAATATTGCAAATTTTGGGATATTCATGCTCCATACAGTGGTAATAGAGATGATTTCGTTTTCTGGAATACTGTGTATAATCCCAAAGCCATCAGTTTGACTCATTCTAACTGTTGTCTTGGGTTTCTTTATACTTTACCGTACGTTAAAGAACACCGGGATATGCGATTTCCCAGTGTCCTTTGATTTTCCTTTCACGGAGCTTGACACAGGCATACTTGCTTCCGTCAAGGATATAACACTTATTACTCCTCCAAAGATGCTAGTGATAATAATCTTTCCATTCTGGTTTATACTAGTCATTGGACCAAACTTCGTTTTGCGGACAAATTTGTGTTGAATGACTCCTTTGGCGTATGTGTTTATAGCTTTTGTTTTGGAATCGTAATAAAGCATTACGTACTCATGTGATTCCGTCAACACGAAAAGAACGCCTTGAGGGTATCCCTACGTAATGTGGTAAGACTTTACACATGTGAATCAAGGCAACATACCAAAATATTACAAATCTCCATCGATCTAATGCGACCATACAAGCTAAAATCGTACTTGCTTTCCAAATGAAAGCCGCTTAATCCGTATATCTCAATATATGTTCCCTTGCTTTAATTAAGAGTCAGTAAGGGCGATCAAAGAAGTTTAGACAAAACCTATTACCTAATGATAAGGTTTTCTTCATGTGGACTCATGAAGTTTCCTTTGACAGCATCATGGACAGCTGTAGCTGCTTTTGCTGTTATTACGTAATTGTAGGCACTCATTGCGAATGAAAGCTTGGTCAGTTTTGCCTATTATCTTCAAAACGCCTTTTATCTTTCTCTCGACAGTCACGGGTGTCAAAAAACTCTACAAAGAGGTTTGATGACATTATAAAAATGATACACTTGGGATATTTATGTGTATACCAAACAATTCGATATATTTTAAATGACTTGTATTAGACTAGGATCAATGCTTGATCCAAAGCATATTTCTACTACTGGAGTCTCTTTTAGTTAGACTATAAAGATCAAACCACTTCAAGTGGATTTGTAAGATTGTCTTACAAAGATTGAATTGAGCAAATCAGACGCGATTTTAACAAGGCACTAGCAAACAAAATCCCTGGTTCTAGGAAAACGTTCATTTGTCACCAGAAAAAAAAGGCATTTTTGCATTTGAGAAGGAGAGCTAGGGTCTACTAGTAGAATGCACAATTATTATGAGCAGATATTGTTACTAACTGGAGAGGCTTTATTGCTTTTTATTATCTTTGGATCAATTAGATCCACACACAATGTAGAATCGAGAACTGTCTTGGAGTGTAGGAAATTCCAGTATTAATTATTTAGTATGGAACAACTGTTGTTCCTATTGTCACCTAGTTTAACATGTTTAGGCGTTTTGCCCGTATTATCCCAAAAAAGAAATATTGTAAAGAAAGTCAAAAGAAATGCAAGGACAATGCTATTTATAGACATTTACTGCGTGGATTGTATACGACTCACTTCTTTAACACTTTTAGAATATTTAGACTTTTGGTTGTTTGTGCAAAATACCATTCTGAAGAAGCAAAAGAACACATCAGTTTATGCATTTGTACTAATAAATTTCAGGGTTATACTCGGTCTTTAAATATACTGCCAAGTTGTGCATTCTTGACCTACTTTTTTAAGTTAAATACTCAAATAGATACATTATATCCCTAGAATAGAGGCTTCAAGACACTTTTTTATCATCAAATATTCAGTAGTTATACACATGAACTAGCAATGAAAAGAGGTTCAAAATACCAGAGATTATATTGAGCACATCAAAGGTTGCACGGTAGAATATCGCTCGAGAATAAAAAGAATAATTTAAAGCTTTCAATACAGATATGCTTCCTAGAGCACAATATTTAATACAAACACAAATACAGAGCAAATGGAAAATTCATATAGGCTTTACACTGCAAACTACATGTTATACTAAAGCATTTGGTGGTAAAAGTACCTTGTCTTTGTGTATTTAAAAGGATTCACTTGAATACGAGAGATGGTTCATTTTTAATAAATTACCAAGAATATTTAATAGAGTACAGCTAGTGATCCTCTACATAGGCAAGATTGAGTTGATTAAGTATAGTGCATGGTACCTCGTTTGAATTGAATGTAGATTAATACCATTAACTTATTCAAAGTAAATATTAATCAACAATAAAGTAATCTGCTTGATTTATAATTAGATTTAGAGATTCAATAAAGATGCTGAATGATAGCACATGGTCGTAATCAAGAGTGCATTATCGAGATTGCGAGAGTTTGCAGTTGTAATAAGCAGAAATGGTGTATATTTATATAAAGTGCTGATTTTGGTGTAAATGATGATCATTGATCATTGTAATGGTAATGGGATGCCCAGTAGAGTATCTATAAAATGTATAATGTGCTAATGGTAGTGAAATGATAAATTGATCATCTCGAGATTAATTTGACATTAGTTTTTGTCAATGATTTGGTACGCGTAGGTATAAAGACGCGAAAAAAAAGTGGACAAATATGGAAGTGTAAACAAAGAATCCAGCATTTTAAGGAGGCAGGAAAATCCGCTAAAGTGTTTCAGAATTCAAACGCTTGTTGCTCTTGCTTTACTCGATGAAAAAACATGAAACTGGAAGGACATGCTCAAGAAGTGTGGAACATGATGGTATTCAAGTTTGAACACTGATGGGCCAATAGATGAAGAGTAAGAGGGGTACAAAGACGAAATTTTGAAAAATTCAAGTTACGCGTCGTCTATTTGTACCACACTGAAAGGGGTAAGAAAAATTTGAAAAATAAATTTTTGCCGACCCTAATGATAATGAAACACTCTTCATCTCTACACCAGTTGAACAAAATACATATTCATCTTAAATCTATTGCTTATTTGATGTTTATACATAAATAAGTGGAGCCAAAAGAAACCCGGTTGTTAGTGAATTGTGTGAGCACAAGGATTAAAATAAATTTGGTATAATACTGCCAAAATAATACTTCTTTATGTTGAATATATATATTTATAATAAATTATCCACTATAAGTCATAGAAAGCCGAATCATTTTTGGAGGTACAAGGAACAGAGGATTTATAGGATAGTCATAACTTCCCAGAATTAATATTGGTATATTATTGACTTGTAGAAGGCTGGGTGTTTGATGCTAATGAAATCCTCGGTGAAGAAGCAGCACTTTCTGAAGATTGTATCTGCTGATGAAGTTGCTGGTGTGTAGGAGGAGCAAGTTGCTGTTTAATTTGAAATAGCTTGACTTGTGTTCCGTTCCAGGGACTGTATTCAGAAATGGATGATATATAGGCCTGACCCCAAAGCATGCTTCTAAACCAGATGAATAATGCCTCGCCCCATTGGAATTTCCGAATAAATATTGGCTGGGGATGGGGTAATATTCCTACAAGCGTGATTTGACGCAAGAACTCCAACACCTGAGCATCTGTAGTAAGCGACTCGGCGGCGCACTTTGCTTCCACTTGGGGTACAAGCTGTTCGAGTAACAGAAGGATTGTTTGCAAAGGCAACTGTGAATGCCATCTAGACCACTTTGAAATTGGAATACAGTTGTATCAGCAAGGCAGTACATTGTCAAAGGTTAAAAGCAGAAAAAACTCAGTTTTCACTCACCCACTCTTCAGTAGGAGTAAATCCATGTTTTGCTCCAGGCAATACACTTGGAGTAGAAATTGTGGAGGCTATGCTACCTTCTCTCTGAGGGGATCTTGCTGGAGATTCTTGGGACTCTGGCGATTCACTCAAATCTTGTGAAAGAAGTCTTGCACTCTGGGGTTGTAAACCTTCTGAATCATCTTCCAGATTGGCTTGGATATCCTTGGTTGTACCAGAGTCCCCATCAACATCTCCTTGCTTCTTAATGTCCTCTGATATATCCTTTGCCTTTTCCGCCAACTTATTTTCTTCTACTTCCTGGTTGCTTTGTATCTTGCTTTCCTTTAGTTGGCGCAATCTTTCCATCTCTGCTAAAGCGCTTGTAAAACTCAAGTCGCGTAGTTTCTCAAACTTGGCATGATTTCGTACAATAGCATATACAAAGTTCGGGTTGTCTAGAAACGTTTTAGAAATAAGTAAAGGTGTGTATACGATCTTTTGGTGGCTTAATATACCTGTAAACTGATACTGGATGATATTGTTAAAGGCTTCAATTAGGTAACTTAGTAGCCTATAATTGGATTCGTCTGCCAGTAGAAATCCAGGTGCAGATATCGAGCTGAACAAGCCAACCAACTTGCTTGAAGAGATGACAGACAGATTTTTTAGATAGGGCGATACGTTGGATATGGTGAGAACAAGGGCAGGATATAATGTAGATAGAGTTCCACGCGTAGTCGCAATAAGCGAGAAGATTGACTAAATATGCCCATAATTCATTGATCACATTCGATATACTTTGAATAATATGTCAACTTACAATTATGAGAAAGTCGCCATATGTACCATGGGAAGCAGGTATACGGATTAGAGCAGGAAGATATGACTGGCTGAGGAACTGCTTGTTAAGCTTAACACCAAAGGTTCTGTCCGAAGACAAAGTCTGTAGAATGAATGTACACATTCGAACCAATCCCACCTGAGCTACATATGGAATACAATTGGCACTATTTAATAAGACATGTTGCGAATGGCTAGCATAAGCCTATCCTTACCAACGTTTGACTTGTTTTCCATGGTATAGTATATGAGTACAACCATAAGATCAAGCGCACGCTCTGTTTCCATAAGATACGTTCTAAATTTCTTTTGATACAGAATACATTAGGGCCAAACGCTTTGATGGTCTACAGACTTACTTGATTGATTTCCATTACTCTCCAACAAAGCATCATAACCTCAATATTACACTCCACACGTTTGGTGGACCCTGGCAAGTAAGTGTTGCTAGCCTATCAATAGACGCTATAAACACAGATTTCACCCAAATTCATTCACACACTATCAACATACTTGCAAAGGATTAAGTAATATACGATACATGCCATCCATTAAAAACTCAAAGTCTTGGGATCGATGAAGCTTTGACAGATAATGTCTAAAGACATTTCCTTCAGATTCATTGATACTCTCATTTGGTATCGTGATTGTTGAGGCCTCAACAGGAGATTGGTTCGAGATGTTCATTTCTGGGCTATCAGAATTTGATTTCTCAAGGTTCTGTAGATCACTCTCTTCTAAATCTGCTGTGCCATCATCCAGAGTATTCCTAGTTTGTTCTTGGTCTACCTGGCGTATCCAGTGGGATATTCTTGGTGACCGATAATCGAGCAGGATCAGTAGAACACGCAGGCACATGGTAACAAGTTTCTCTCGTGGATTGGCAATTAAGACATGATTATAAGGGACACCCCATCCAATTGGATCGTACTTGCAAGCTGTGTTCATCAGACTGCAGAGAACAACCAAAACAACCTTGCGTTCTGTCTTGGCAGCCACAAAACGAAGCCACAAATCCTCCTTTGATAAGAGTTGAGAGGATGATATGTACATTGATTTGGATAAAAGAACGGTAAGAAGTCGCAAAACTTCAGTGCGATTCATCTCATTGTCTTTGTAGGTCCCGATTTCCTTTGATGAACCAATGCCTGCTTCCCATATGGCATACACAACGCGCGAATCTTTTGTTGTCATGGAAATAGGTAGGGTAAAACCCGCTAGGAACAAACACCTAATGACCACTATAGTCCATACCCACAATTATACACAATTTAGTACCTGGGCATAAGCTATCTTGATCTTAATTACATGATAAAAGCACTTCTCCTCGTGGAGGCAGCGTATCGTATTGTGGTTGGGGCTTTGTATCAACAATGGGTTCCTTGATATGGGTAAGAAAATCTATATCTTCAATTTATTTTATATATCCACATGCTTTTCTTACCTGTTGTTGTTGTTGCTGGTGTTGCTGTTCCTCAAAGGTGCCTTTGATCGTCTCGTCTTCCGAGTTCTCAGGTCCCTTTTTCTCAACTAGACGCGGAGTCCAAAAAAATGCATCCTCCCACTCTGCACATTCAGAACACTCATATATGTACGGCATAATGCGGGTCATTATACGACAGCAATTCAAAAGGTGATTGATAGAGTATTGTGCTGATGGGAAATTTGGTGCATTTGTGATGGCTTCCATTCGATCTATTGTCTATGGATGATTGTTCCCTTTTATGGTGAGATTCAAGACGCTTTTGGATTGTGTGGTCCTAACCTTGTCAATGAGTGTTTCCAGATTTTCGCGTGCGTTATCTCGGGCACGTCGAACATCGCTTGCACCTATGAGAGAGAAAACATCGTCTGCTGTCTCTGGTATTGTCCAGAACTAGTATCGACAAAGTGTTAATTTCAGAAACACATTCTGAGTAGCCAAATTACAAGTGACCAATAGTCATCCAAGGGAGGAATGTGCTAATTAGAAGAAAAACTGTCAGCCAATGACCATTTTGTGCTGGATTCTCATTACTCTTTCTTCAAATAATCGAAACACTCCTTTACGGAATGCCAGTTTGCTATCTGTTGCACCCATAGAGAACTGAAAAAGATGCTCTTATTGTCGGAGATGCTAGGCTGGTCTTGATCCTACTAAACCTCCACACGTCTTTAACCCGTAGGCTCAGATTTGTACGACGTCATATACCGTGACGTATATTGAGTGTGCAAATATCAGAAGGGTTCGGAAGGTTAAGGTTGTGTAGTGACGGCGGGCGTCACAGAACCAACTAGCTTTACAAGCAAGTCCTTGCCATTTACCCTTTTGTCAACAACCCCCCCACTCTTTAATTTTAACATGGCCTCTGCAGACTGGGAATACCCCGAGCACAGAAAATTTGAACGGTAAAGAAATGTTCTATTTGCAAATGGCTATCCATATCCCATAAAGACTCATGTCAATTCTAGCGTGCCTAACCTGGAACAAGTAGACAAGTCTGACCGCAAGGGTAAAACTGCCTAGCTAATTCCATAGAGTATTAACCACTCTCGAACAGCTGTATATGCTGCACGCAACCAAAAGATTAGAGATGATTGGGTCAGGGCCATGGAAGCCCGTATCATCAAAGAGAAGTTGGATGAATGCTACCGTACCGAGGGTGTGAACCACTGTAAGTCTTTCTATATATACATGTGCAAGGGCCTGTTGGGTTTAATGAAGTGTACATCTTATTAACTAATTAATTAGACCAAAACTGCCGCGAGCTTGCCAACATGTACTTCACTGCCCTGAAAGAGAACAAGGTCGAGGGTTTCCGCAAGAAACCATCAAGCGCATAGACGTCACATCCAACCTCTTTCTTGCACTACAAGTCAATAAAAAGACACACTGGATTCTCAAGCATCTTATATATATATATATATATATGCATATATATATACACATACATACATAGTATAACGCATTCTTTGTACAATTTGCATCCGGCGCTTTTTCTAGGCTTCCACAACCTTGTAATGCTCTAAAGAACATACAGCCTTGCCACTCTTTTTGGCAACGTACTTTTTTATATTCTTGCAGCCTTCCACTTGACAGACCACCGCCGCCTTTGTATAGGGTCTAGTACTAGGATTGTGATAAGTGCCTGAAATCAATCTCGTCACAACTTACCCTTGAGAAAACACCTGGTCAACAGTAAACTTGGCTGGAATGAATAATTTACTACCATGCTGGTTGCTGACATAATGTAATCGATTTGGATCCTCTTTACGTCTCAAACGCTCAGCTGGACTCTGTCCGTTCTCATCATTCGCATCGTCATTGATAACACGTTTGCTTTTTGATGCCTGCTTCTTCAAAAGACGGTTGATCGTATCATCCTACAAGTTGTATCCATGAGTCAATATATATCCACAACACTGATCAATCAGATATTACCTTGTCCTTTTCAGCTCGTTGGATACTCTGATTCTTTCTTCGTCTAGCAACCTCTGATTTCCTCAGGGCCTCTTCCTCTTCTGTCAATGTCTTTTTCTTTCCATTATCTAGCACCAATGGTTTAGAAAAAAATAATCTAGGAACTCGTCTCTCTTACCCATAGGGAGCTCCATAAAGTATTCCTCCGTATCATCTTCATTTAGTTTTGCACGCTGGCGCTTAGTTAACGGTCTGTTTTCCACAATCTCTGTATCCGACTCATCGTCAAATATATCATATTCTTCTATACATATAAATTGAGTATATGAATACAATATTCTCGTGTTTATTACCTTCTTTCTTGCGCTTATTTTGAAAAGCAGGCGTAGGTTTTGAACTGTCCTCTTCTTCTTCCTCCTCCTCCTCCTCTTCTTCTTCTTCCTCTTCCTCTTCCTCTTCAGAGTCGTGAATGTCTGATCCAGACTCTAAAAGATCCAGATCAACATCACCTTCTTGATCTACGTCATTCAGAGGTTCTTCATCAAACTCGTCTTCAGTAAACACTTCTTGGTCGTCTTCTTCGTTCAATGGCTCGATATCTTCATTTTCCAACTCGTCATCCAAGTCTTCATCAGAGCTAAGTTCCGGAGAAGGTGAAATTGCTGGTCTACTGCGTCTTCGTGCACTCATGAGAAACAAGTCGATCTTTGTCCTTGTCACTTGAAGGGTCTGTCACTTTTATGAATTGGTGACTGTGCCTTGGTCTGCCTCAAATCACCATAAATTCAATTCCGCCACAGTGGCATACGCATACGCTTCTTTGTATCAGTCATGAATTTCAATTTCGAAGGAAATTACAGAGCCAAACGCTCTATTAATCTCGGTGGTGTCAAGGCAAATGACGACAAGAGAAGCCTAATGTTAAAAGCGCAAACAGAGAGAAAGGCGCGGGAGCTGGAGCGCAAGAGATTATATAGTGCAAGCTTGATTCAGGTAGTCAAGAAACAACCCCTCTTTTTTTTATTTGGTCTTTTGAATGTACTCATTAAGCAATGCTTCATTTATAAAACAAAAAAAGGCATTCTATCGGGGTCGCAAGGAAGCAGCCTATCTTCACAAATGCCAAAGATCTTCTTTCCAAAACATTCTTGCCTCATTGAGAGGATTATTGCAGGAACAGAACCCAAAAGATTATGAGCTAGCCGATCTAGTTGAGCAAGGTATACAGAACCTGCTGCTATTCTACCAGAACCACAGACAAGAGGATCGTTTAGCAGCAGCAGAATTCTGTCAGCTACTTCTTCAGCCCACACGACCTTTAGGGCACATTTCTGTTTTTCAACTCCAGTTTATGCGGCGAGATATGGAGCGAGTTGATGAATCTATATGGTTAACAATCTTACTAATGAAAAAAGTTCTGTTTGGCCTCTTGGAATCCATGGACAGGTTTGTTTGACATGTGCTAGTCCATAAAGGATTCTGTTAACGGGTATACTGTCTATAAAGCAGTGATGAGATACTTTTGCCAGTACTTCATCTGATATCATTCCACCTTACTCCGTCTACGTATACATCACTCGAGCACATTGAACCCCCTTTTACTGCATCTATCATCTATACGCGTATATTGACCTATGATCTTTTGAGTGGTCATCTTTTACGTGTATTAAGGTCCGTTTATCAATCCTCATCTACGCGGCGGCCTGAGATCTCCAGCCTGGCCTCCAAGATCCTTGTGTGTGTAGTAGGAGCGCAGCCTCCATATGATATTGGTGTCAGTATTATTGGCAAATGGAAGCCGCAGAAACAGCAGCTCTTTGGCTTATTCAGCGGCTCTAGTTCCACTGTGACCAAGATAAACTCGGAATTGAAATTATCACGCCAGGGGATTCTTGAGATGTTCATCGTTGATATCCTTACATTGCCATTTCTCCTTGACTTTCTTACCGGAGATGTCGCTGACAAACTATTAAATCTGCTCCCCTTGAATGAAGTCTTAAAAATGGTCACTGGGTTTTATGAAAAGGCTTGGCCAAGGACGATGAATCCAGAGCAAATCGTTAGTTTGCTTATTAATATCACTGAAATGGGAAATCTCCAATCGGGTGCCTATTTGGATCAAGGATTGGTAAGAGAGTCAAAACACTTGTGCCAAACACTCACCAATACTCTGAATTCCATCAGCGATATTACGTGAGAGCTATTCAGTGCTTACTCGCAGAAATCTCGCCTGTTTACTTTATTGGTCGAAGCGAGCCTTTTACAGAAGAAAAGAATATTGGTAAGTGTTGTCTTGAGATCAGTTGATTAGTAAGCCATACGGTTATTGACAACAGAAATCCATCTAGACAGTAACTCGGATGATTCTGATGAAGAAGAGGATACAGTAATGACAGGGCCATTTGAACCAAAGGCGCTACTCGATCCAATGTTACAAGCAAGACTCGAGTCCCTTTATACGACGGAAAAAATCAATACACTCATTCAGAGATGCATTCGGCTGTCTGTTGTTGGCAACAGCAAAACATCATTAAATCAATTCATGGGGCCAATGTCAACATTGTTCGTCTCTCTTATGATCAGTTGGCCATCCAAAAAAGACACCCTTTTGAGTGCACTTCTCTATAATCGATGGGGATCCGAATCAAATAAAGAAGGCTCTATTCATCTTACACAGCTATTGTGGCAGACATGGTCAAGTACAGAGTGTGCAAAGATGATTAATGGGCATCATAACGTAGATAAAATAAATGAAATGACCCCTATATTATCTGGTAAGTGAATAATTGTAAAAATAAAAATAAAATCAATACAACTAATGAAAATTGATCATAGATCCCAATCATTCCGACAGTTGGTCTATTCTCTATCTTTTGTGCGAGATTTATACCCGTATCTTGCTGGTGGTTGGAGATGACGAGTTCTTTGGTACATCTCTGCGAAATAATCAACTTCAAATCGACCAAGTCATTCAACTGAGTGGGCAATTAAAGGTATCTATCAAGAGGTTATATAAATCCAAGTATTAATAGGCCGTGTTTCAATTGTAATATAGGTAATTGCCTTTCTGCTATTCTGGAAGTCTGCAAGTATCGATATGGAACAATACGTGGACCTGACAAGTATCCAACTTGGCCAATTGAGAACCACAGTTATCAATGTACTGCAACAAATCCATATCCGAGAGTAAGTATGATGGTGTTATGAATGACCAAAAAGATCTCTGACACTCTGAATCTAGCTCTCGCCGGCCATTTTGCCCCAAGGATCATTGGTTTATCAATGGGCTCAATACCGAAAACTTTGCAAATGACACTCTGGCAGAAGAATACTCCTCGGAAAACGAGCCTAGACAACCGGACATGAAGAGAAACAACAAGCCAAAACTCTCTATTATCAGTCCACGCATTAGTTTGTTAAATAATATGCCATTCATAATCCCATTTGAGGATCGTGTTGAGATTTTCCGGTCATTTGTGGACAATGATCGCAAACGTAATTCGATTGATGAGTATATCGGTCGATCGACTGCCGTAACTATTCATCGTAATAATGTGTTTGAGGATGGTTTCACTCAGCTTTATCCTTTGGGTAAATATATACATATATGCTCTCTCTCTACACTATAACACAATACCTAACTCGTATATTTTTCTAGGTGCCAATCTCAAAAAACGTGTAGCCATTTCATTTGTCGATGAATTTGGACTCCAAGAGGCAGGAATTGATGGTGGTGGAGTGTTTAAAGAATTCTTGACATGGTAAGCTTTTTTTTTATCTCAAAAGATGGCCATATATGCTTAATTTATATAAACAATCATAGTCTTGGACACGAAGCATTTGATACCAACTACGGTTTATTTTTGGCCACCCCTGACCAGCTTCTCTATCCTAATCCTTCTGCCCTGTCATCTAATGGTAATTCTAGAGATGGTGATTTGATAAATTTGCCGTGTTTTACTAACAAGCCATACAGAATCTTTGAGGGAACAGCTGGTATTTTACGAGTTCCTTGGACTAATAATCGGAAAGGCTCTATATGAAGGCATATTATTGGATGTGGCCTTTGCAGAATTCTTTTTAAAGAAATGCCTTGGAAAAGTCAACTACTGTAGGTTTTAATGTTGGGACATATCTATACAGAGATATTGATCTATTCTGTTCATTATCTAGTGGACGATCTCCCGTCTTTGGATCCTGAGCTTTACAAAGGGCTTATTGAAGTAAAGAACTTTCAAGGAAATGTGGAAGACCTCTGTCTCGACTTTACTTTGGCAAGAAACGGTATGTGGCTATATTGCACACTATATATTGATGGAAGTAATAGCTAAACAATCTTTTACGGATAGAATATGGAAAGTCTAGTGTAATCGAGCTTGTTCCGGGTGGAAGCAACATTCCAGTGACTGATAAGAACCGTATTCGCTATGTATATCTGGTTGCAAACTACAGGCTTAATGTCCAGATTGCCAAGCAATGCAAGGCTTTCTTCCGTGGTCTTTCGACTATTGTAGACATTAAATGGCTGCGCATGTTTAATGAAGTAATACACATAATATCCAAGAGCAGGTAATTCAGCTTATTAATGTTTCTTTTTCTTTTTTATATAGAGAGAGTTGCAGATTCTTTTGGGTGGTGCCTCTGTTCCAATTGATATCGAAGATCTTCGCCGGAATACTATATATGCAGGCTACCGCGAAAGTGATGCCCCGGTGCAGAATCTCTGGAAGGCACTCGAGAGCTTTGACAATACACAGCGTATGAAATTTGTAAAGTTTGTCACATCTTGCTCTCGACCACCTCTCTTGGGTTTCAAAGAGCTACGACCCCAGCTATGTATTCGGGAAGCAGGATCGGATAATGGGCGCCTACCTACCAGCTCTACATGTGTGAACTTATTAAAACTGCCCAATTTTGCTAACTACGATACATTACGACAGTAAGTTTAATATGATTTAACGAATACTTGATACTTATCTATTGCTTTTTAGAAAACTACTTTACGCGATCAATGCAGATGCTGGATTTGATTTATCTTGAAGGTTTAATATGTTTAATTATTGGATATTAGAGATAATCAGGGCCACTTTATACTTTATTTGCATGTCATCGTCAATAA
Source organism: Phycomyces nitens (assembly GCA_022702545.1). Lineage (NCBI taxonomy): Eukaryota > Fungi > Mucoromycota > Mucoromycetes > Mucorales > Phycomycetaceae > Phycomyces > Phycomyces nitens. The sequence continues at coordinate 4,698,582 of JAHRBC010000001.1, forward strand.
TCGTCTAATACAAGAGAACAAGTTTTTAGTAATCACAAACAAAATTGTATACAAGACGTATAATTTACATCGAGAATACACACAGTTTCTTTATATACCATTTATTATTATTATCTTGACTTCTTTGGACATGAGTTTGGAATTGTGTTGTTTCTCAAGAGCAAATAATGAATAATTCAGATAAGTAAACAAGGAATTTGGTCCCTCCTTTGGATCCAATACTTTCAAAAAGTATTCATGATCCAAGCTATCAGTACAAAAATAACAATATGAATTGTTCTTAAAGCAGTTTATTTAAAAAATCGTTTCATTTCAGATTAAATCACTGTAAAGATATAAAGGAGGGAAATACTATTTGGGTTTTATGTGGGAATAAAATGTACATTGGCTCATTCAAACTTGTAACCAGTCTGTTGGGTATAAAGCTTCTCGGCATCTTCCTTGGCAGCACTAAAAAGTATAGTTAGATCAAGTAAAGACAGGACGTATAGACTTACTGCTTGGCCTTTTGACGATCGACCCAATCAATGCCCTTTGTCTCTGCAAAGTGGTCTACGGAAGCACCGGCAAGTCCAGCAATGATCTCCTTGGCCAAATGGTGGTCGTCGATTGTGCCCTCTTCGGCCTGCTTCTTGTTGTATATACGCATGGCCTCAAAAGCAGCTGCACCGGCAATGATCTGGTGAGTCCATTCGGCTTTGTGCTTCTCTTCTGGGGTATCAACTGAAGTGATTTCTCTGTAGGCTTGTTCTTGGTAGCTCATGTTGTATATTTGATGGAATAATGCATCTTGGTATTGGATTCTTGACGCCTTTTATAATGTTTTAAACGTCCTTTTTTTAATGATGTTATTTAAACATCATCGTTCCCAAGAAGCTTAGTTTGCTTATATAGTGCATTGGAACCAAGACAGACTTGACGTCGGGAAATGTATTAAAGTTAACCTGGTTTATCTGTTTTGCCAAGGTCATCAAGAAAAAATAGCCCCGTCTCGTTGTACGAGGTTCGTGTCCCAAAGATGTGTACCTTGTCTTACTGTCGCGTACAAATATGTATATATTTTCATTTCTCCCCACGTCAGATCAATATCGATGTTTTTACTTGCCAAATGATCGTTTGAATAAAAAGAAAGACATTTCTTAATATTTAATAAGCATGTTAAATTGGCTGTTTCAGTAAAATGATTAATAGAAATATAAAGCATTGACAAAGGTAAATAAATGCTACATGTGTGAACAAACCAAAGCTTCCGAATCCTAGACGTCATTTCTTACTAATCACAGCTAGAAACTCAACGGGAAGGTTTAGAGTGTGTCGGTATTTATGATACTTTTGGTATACTTCCTAAAGCATTGTGCTATAAGCGGCAACAAATTATTAAATACATGTACGTATGGATCTAATCCATAGCTCCAAAATCAAGTTTTATATTACTTTTTGAAAGGTTTCGATAGTCTTTTGAATATAATTTAATCTATTGGCTTGATAATTTACAATTTTATAAAGTAAAAACGCACCTTTATGATGCTAGTAAAGTGCCAGAAGCTCATTGTCACTAGTCTCTTACCATAAACAAGTCTAGGCTATGAGTCCTTTTAATAATAATAATAATAATAATAATAATAGATTACCTGCCAGACAAAAAGGCATTGGTAGCTCTACCATAAAGAGTGCTTCTACTTTACACTTTAATCTAAATAATATTACTTTGATTAATTTCTTGTGCTTTAGATGCAATCACGTCTTGGAAATATATTGAGAGACTGTAAATGAGCAGGAGTGATTTTAAAGGCTGGGATCTATAAACAAAGACTATTTAGATTACATACATTCAATATATAAGAGCCTAAGTCTCTTTTGTTTGTAATATACTTCAAAGTATACTGGTTGAAAGTATTGATTATAGTCTTTAAAGAACCAACTCTTCCTGCCTACACATAAATTCATCACACCAGATATGATCCTGTTGATACTTTTTCTTTTGTAGCTCTTGGATGACTATAGCTTAAAAGCAGTACGACAAGACGAAATTTTGATTCCGTGAATGACATTGTATGGACTAGTCTTGAAAATGTAATCAGAAATTATGTTTTATAATTTCTGTTGGTCTCTCAAGAGTATTCCTATAATTCATTTTGATTCGCAAGATGGCATGATTCTGTTCATTAAGAATCCTTGTTTTACTCTTTAGCAAAATCAGTGTCTGTCTTTTATATTTATATGGTTTGCACAATTGTCCTTTGTTAGTGTTGTAGGAAGATAGAGTGTGAGATAAAGACAATCTCGGATGATCTGAAAGCTGATTTCGCAAAGGATTTAGTGATTTAGTGATTTAGTCTAGTATTCAAATGAAGACAATGTTATAGAAAAGCATAAGAATCCGAGCTACTTTGTCGGGGTTTTAATGTAATGTTGCCAAGGGAAGGATACCATCGATACACTCAAAAGGCAATGGTTAGATATCTCTCTGGGGTTGTGGAAAAGAGTAATATGTATTATCAAATAACCATTATTAATGAGCCTATATTTACCAATATCCATTGATAATATTCCAAAGAAGCCAAGATAACCTCAAGTTACAGTCTCGTTAGCTTTGGCTCTATAATAAACGCATCTCAATGTAAAGCTTAATTCACTATTCACAAACAAATAAAGCATCATTCTTGATGCTCAGAGTTTCAAGGTATCTAGAGAATAAGCTGATTTGTGATATTTATTAGACATGCACAGATGTCTATTGATATTTTTGGTCGACAAAAATAATCAAGGGATCTCTTTATGCTGCGGCAGTCTTTGTGTCAATCAGACATGTAATCCAAAGTACTTTCCAACAGCTGATGTGCTTAGTATTTGAAAATATTAATTTGAAAAATCCAACCTTATCCTGGTCAGTGTACGTGGTGCATGTATTTCTGGGGGGTTGCGTCTTTCATGCGGAAAATAGGATCTGATGGCCTATTGACATGAGCACCAAAGAAATTACGGTTGGGTCGACCTGTTTCCAAGGTGTGCAAATAGATGCTATATAAACCTACCTAGAGTCTATATTTATTAAAGAAATGGTTATCTTGATCCGTAAAACTATATATATATTAAAAAAAAAAGAAACAGACATGTTAATATAAAAAATAAAGGCTTGGTGTATTGTCGTTTACCGACTTTATAATTGATGCCGTACGACTTTGATTCAAGAGTGTATATGCAAAAAGCGAAAAGGTGTACTATAGAAATGAACGTTATTGATCGGCTTCTAGGATTTTGTATAACAAAAAAAAAACCTTTATTGGAGGACAAGATTGTGTTTCTTCATCAACCAAGTCTGGGTCTCGACTTTTGAGTGAGAGTGCTTAAAACAGATTGGGGTCTGGCATGTTTACTGGTAAAGATCAAGATAAAATCTACGTGTTATTTCTTTTTAGCATATCAGGAACGATATAGCTGAAATTACTTGAGCTGTATCATACATTTGTTTTAATACATTCGTTTTAAAACCATTTTTTTAGCAAGTAATGCTCATTGGTAAACACCCTTTTTTTTTAAAAAAAAAGCAATAAAAAGCAGTGTATATATATATATATATATATATAGAATGTATGAATAGAATTTGATTTTGGAAAATAGGTTTTAGAATGTAAACTTTTGCACTAGACGAGGATAACTTTCGAGTCCCTTGTTGACAAGCCGAGTAACAGATGCTGTAAGTACATGTCCACCGTCTTCAACTAACATGGACGTAGGCTGTATACCATTGGTTCTGTAGTCGAATAACAACCGTTCAGATAAGAATTGGCGGATTTCTACCCGGCGTTGGTGAACGTAGTCGAGGGTGTGTGGGCTAAAAGGGACGTCTGCTGATAGTTTTTCGAGTCGACGATAGACCATGTACGCATTGGGTCGTTTTGAAGGGTCGGTATTGAGACAGTCTGTATATAGGTCTTCCCACTCTTTCATTACGCCCGGTATTGGCTCAATACGATACACAAAAGGGTCAACGAGTGTATTGTCTGGAAAGGTGACCCGGGAAACCAGTTGCCAGAGAATGATACCCAACGCATAAATATCAGCTGCAGTCGTAAGTCTACTGGAAGGCACTGCCATTTCGGGTGCTACATAGGGCCACCGACCGCCTACACCGACTGAACTGGTGCAGTCGGTCTGGGCCTCGTTGGCACTCGCACTATGGCGTCGCTGGAGAGAACGCGATCTTTGCATAAAGGTTATGTCAATTAATTCGCCCACATAATCAGCAAAGTTAAGCAGGATATTTCGTGGGTGGACATTGCCATGTACGTATTCCCAATGCAAATCCTTGAGAGCTTTCGTAACACTGAGGGCAAGCATACGGGGTTTGTTATAGTCGACCGGAATTTCCTTTTCCAAACTGGTCTCCAGGTTACCATAGGTCGCTTTTTTCATCACCATCATCAGTCGGCTGTAACCTAGCCTACTGTCGTAATGGACCGTCAGACCGTAGATCGACAGTGTGCTTGTGATAAGTTCGGGGTCCATATCTAGCTAAGAGAATCAATAGATATAGGTATTTGCAAGTGTACAAAGGATATCTTGCTGTATCGTTGGACTGAATTCCTTACCTGGTGGTCAGGATCAACTGTCAGGCCCTTGAGAAAAACCTCGTCCCAACGTTCTGGAACAGCAGCTATACGATAAGGTGGCACAAACCGGGCAATGTAAGACGGGGCGAGACCTTGGTAATCACCGTGATTTTGCCGCTGTTTGTCCACAAACCAGGATGGCGGGAAGAACGGGATAGTATTCAGTTTGCAGGCACCTATGAGGGCAAGTGAACGATTGGTCTGATGCCAATCTACAAGATAGTCGCAGATGTTCTCGAGTAGTTTCTGGTGCTTTTTATGAATTCTATGCCGGCAGATGTTATGGTCAAGCCAGGGCCGAAGGCCTTTTGTGGTAAACGGTCGTTCCGATGTTGCTAAAGTGGCTTCTTCGTGTTCCGCTTTTTGTAGTGTCCAGTTCCACATGTGTTCGAGCGAGAACACCACACTCCACTTTTGATACCACTGGTCAGCAATATCCCAGACCTGAAAATAAAATCAAACAAGATATGAGTTGTTGCAATACACGATAATCCTCCAAGATGACTTGCATATCGTCCGTATTTAGGATGAAGCTCGTATTGGGCATTCACATCTCGCTCAAACTCTTCAAATGCACTGCTTATTTCCATTGAACAAGATTCCCCACCCATTGCTTCCTGGGGAATACTCGACTCAAACCCGTCGAGATCAAACAGACTTGGTTGAGAAGCGATAAGAGGTAATGCATAGTGACAATAGAAATTGGCATCGCATTCTATAAGATAGTCCAAAAGTGACATTGAGAATATAAAATTGATCGAATGCTTCAATTCTCTCTTATTTTTAACTGTTTGATTTTTGATTTTAAAAATAAAGATAATAAACAATACAACAGGAAAAGCTAACAGTGAGTGCACTAGAGAAAGATGATACACGTCTTGATCAGCAAAAGGTAAAAGGAAAAGGGAGAGAAGAGAGAGAAAAAGAGAGAGAAAAAGGGATGCCTAGTGGCTGATAATGGGAGCCCAATAACCTTGTTTGACCCAAAATATCAACCGCCTTTTGATTCTAGACCTTACCATTCGTTCGGTTGATTTTTTTTTGTTCGTGTGAGTAAGTCAAAAAGGCCCTTTTATAAATTTAGTTCTTTTTGGCCACACCTGAATGATAGATGGTGAGAAAAGGTGATAAATCCATGTCTAAAACTTACCCTCTGCACCATCACGAAGCTGGGTCAGCAATTGTCTTAGCTTCTGTCTAAGCTTGGTTACCAACGGGTCTTCGTCTTTATCCGGGGGAGGAACCTGGTCCAATAGGAATTCAGCCTCATCTATGGTCCTACCGCACATGCATGGCAACAGTAGATTATTAAGGTTTATTTATTGTCATGGGTACAGAAATACAAAAAAGATGTATAAAATAAACCTACAGTACGATGGGTCCACGGTTCATTTGCGGCTTATTGAGATGAAAATAAAGAGAGAAAAGGTTGGATTGCTGGCCTTTTTATATTGTTTGGACCCTGAAATGTTACATTGGAACCAATCGAAATATTGGGCTGTGGAATGTATTGCTATTCCTTGCCAAAGTATATTCTATTGAATCCTTTTGTATTGTGGGAATCTGTAAATTGCTTGAAATTACGGTTAAAAGTACCATTGGCATCTTTACATCTTCTGAATGTTGGTTGTAGAATAGAACATCTTGATAATCCATCTAGTACACTCATTATGACGCTATTCTATGGTCTTTGGCTGTAATACACATTTACATTGCAGGTTGCTAAAGAACTACCTTGATATTCTGATAGGCGATTTAATATAAAAGCCACAAATCTTCCCAGTTGTAATTTCGATTTATTTTGGAATTTATATATTGTCTGACAAGCATACAATAGCAGAATACACCTGCCCAGTGCTAGTTTTGGGTCAGACCCAAGGCTCCCAAAAAGTCTAATTTTATATTCATGTAAGGATCTGTTACTTTTTGGAAACAATCACATTCTCCCCTTTTGAAGCCGCTTTTTTGGAATTTCGGACATTGAATAAGTCTTTAATTATCAACAAAAATTACCATAAATGGACCTGGGCTTTAAACATTTATAATCATTTCTGATCTAATTTTAGGTTTATTAGATAGCCATATGTTTCAATTTAATTAATGAATATTGAATATTGAATATTGATGATTAAAGATTCCAAGTCAAGTGCACCCACAGACCAGCCTGCATTGCATTTCTCATTTCTCATTTCAATAACAATCGTAATAGGCACCAATTGATAATATCACTATCAGCCTTTATACATTCACAGTATTTCTACTTGAGATTGAGAGGATGTTGGTTGTTGTTTTTCAAGACAAAAAGAAAATTGGATTTGAGGATAGAGATTGATGTTTAGATGCATTTACCTGTAATTATCTTCATCCTTTAAAAATGGAGTCCATGTTTGTTACAAAACCTGTTTTTAGTTGAGGACCAATGTTGAGTTCAACTGTTTTCTTGATCCTTTTTCTTTAGTTTGAAAACTTTTGGTCTTCCTTGTCCCGTCTTGATCTGTTGTATTTTGCAGTGCCATGCATCAAAATGTTTACTAGTTATTCTGGAGCCCTTTGGGAACCTTGATTGTAAAATCTGAATGGCATGTCTAGGTGTGTAAGAATACTCTTGGTGTATTCTTCAAACTTTTTAATACTCGACGTTTTGTTTGACGGCAGATTTCTCTCTATCAATCTTATGCCATACTCTTTTCTTTTTCCAATTGCATTGCAAAGTTTGTAGCACCCGTAATGTGTTGATATTCATCTCTAGTGCACCTTTGTATTTGAGGGTTGGAACCAACGGCAGCAGTAAATACTGATGTTCTCCCCGGATCAATAAAAGTTGGAGTATACATCTCATCAATTTCAAACATGGTAAAGTCTTCAAGCTTCAACTCGAGACTTTGGTTAAAAAAGCCATAACCAATTTGACGTCGTATGTAAAAGAGAAAATCAAGAGAGAAACTATCGTTGTGTCCATTTTGGAATTAAACAAGTGCAAAATGAATTACAAAAAAAAGCTATAGTTATTATGAATAGATACTTAAAAGGTATACCGGATTGCCCTGTTGCTTTTGTTACTGACAGCCCTTGTTGGATTATTCGAATAAGCCTTTCGATTTGACCTTGTCTGTATCTCTTATACTTGCCAGTAAAAGAAACATGGACTTGATAAACATCTTTAACCATATTGTCCATTACCTCTATCGTCTTTGATTGAGGTTTAGGAATTGTGTCGAGATCAATAAGCATTAAAGATTGGCATTTTCAATGACTATATAATCATATTCCTCAATAGCACTGCCATCAAAGACTATAAGCAATTCTTCTTCAAGGTTACAATTAACAAGTCCATTCTCTTTTTTTTAGAATTGAATGATAAAGCGTCTCAATTGGTAATCTATGATCTTGTCTAAAAAAAATCTCAAGTTGTCTCAATCTCAAGTAAAAACACGTTTATTATGCTTTCCAAAGTTGCCATATATTGCTCTACAAAATGTGTTCTCAACTCCGTTCCCCCTCTTTGCTGTGGATGACGTATCCTCCTTAACCATCCAATGGGAATGTGACAAGGAAACACAGAAAGTTGGATTCTTTTCTGAAAGCCAAGTTGGAAGGACAAGCGACATAACTTGTTGAACTATGGCTCAGTACACCTACGACGAGGAAGGATTTAATTTCTATTATTTCCTTTTGTCTGTCATCTCACTGTGCTTAGTGCCAGCCACAGTAACCTCTATCTACAGCGCATACAAAGCAACACGTAAGCCAGTACCGCGTTCTACACATTCGCTAATCCATTGTCTATGCATCAGAACACAAGCGCAAGACAGACGTTTGCAAATGTTCATCTTGTGAAGACCAACGGACGAAACTCAAAGCCACAAACACTACATCTACCCTAAAGCTTGTCAATCCAAAGTAAATGACAGAATATTAACCATAAATACCTGTCAACTAAAATCCTCGACACAGATTCATCTTTATTCTTCTGGGCTGGGCAGCATTCGCTCTTCTTGCCTACCAAGTATCCTATGCCGAAGCACCAAAGGCTACCTGGGATCCCTATGAGATTCTGGGCATCAAAGAGGTAGCGGTTTAGATATTCAATTGCAGTTGATTAACCTATTCTTTAAACAGGGCACCACATTGCCAGAAATCAAAAAGATCTACAAGAGACTCTCGCTGATCTACCATCCTGACAAGGCAGAGATTGGCACTGAAAAAGAGTCTGAGGAGCGGTTCATCCAAATCAGCAAGGCCTATCAAGTGTAATTGAATATCATTATTTTGGGGGTCGTACTTTAATTCTAACACGTGGAAATATTAGCCTGACAGATGAAGAGGTACGCAAGAACTATGAGCAGTATGGACATCCCGATGGCAAGCAGTCTTTCTCCATGGGTGTTGCCCTGCCATCCAAGCTTATTGAGGGTGGAAACAGTCGCTTTGTCTTGTTGTTCTATGGTCTTGCATTTGGTCTTGGTCTTCCTTATTATATCGTAAGTAATCTTTGATTAAAGTATAATGAAGCTCAGGTAACTAATCTGTGGGTATTTATATAGGCAACATGGTGGTACAATTCTCGCAGACACACCAAGGATAAGATTCTAAACACCACCATGGCTGTATTCTTCAAGGGTCTCAAGGAAAACGCAGACTTTAAAGGTATGGGAAGCAAGGGATTGATTGTCGATTATCGATTGTCGATTGATGGTCTAATTGTTTTATTGCATTAGATCTGATCAAGGTTCTGGCTGGTGCTCATGAGTTTAAGGAGAACTCTGATGTTCGTGAGGGAGAAGAAGAAGTATTAAAGAAACTTGATGAGACTATTGTATCTGAATTGGATAAGCGCTTCACCGAGAAATATGAACTTCTTCCCACTGTAAGTAACCATAGACCATTCATAACCACCAATTAAACATATGCTGGTATAGACTGCTCCTTCATACCAGAGAAAGGCCCGTACTCTTTTGTACGCCTATTTCCTTCGCATCGACATCAACACCATTGCCTCTGCATCCCAGACTGCTATTATTTTGAAAGGTAATGGATATCTGGTTTGAATAGTTACTTATCTGTATACAATAGACCAGCGTTTTATTGTTGAAAAGGCCATCCATCTCCTCCAAGGCTTACTTCAGATTGCCATTGTAAAGAACTGGTTAAATGTTGCCACAACCATCATGGACTTGCAGCAGCATTTGATGCAGGCCAGCTACCCTGGAGAGCCTACCATTAAACAATTGCCCCACATTGACACTGCCCTCTTGCGCAAGTATTTCCGCAACAAGAAGAAGAACATTGGTTCTATCCAGCAGTTTATTTCTCTCCCTGAAACTGAGCGCAAGTCTCTCTTAAAGTCCTTGTCAGATGAGCAGTACTTGGATGTTGTCGAGGTCGCTAACCGTATTCCCCGTTTGAATGTTCGCAAGGCTGCTTTTAAGGGTAGGTTTGATAGGGGGGTGCAGAAATGACAGAATGGCTGACATGTATGTAGTGGTTGGAGACAAGATTGTTACCACAGGTGCCATCATTACCTTTGTCCTTAAGCTAAAGAACGGCCAGGTTGAGAGTGTAGAACAAGAAGTTGAGGATGAGGAGGAGATTGATGATGAGGAAGAGCCAAAGGATGATGATGACTCTGAAGGTCTTGGACTTGCACATATCCCTTATTACCCTGGAGTAAGTACAATTGGTTATCATTATCATCATCGTGCCTTCAAAGATGCTTATTCTGTTGTATAGGAAAAGAAGCCTTACTGGTGGATCTTCTTGGGTGATCCCAAGGTTAACCGTATTCTCGTTCCTCCCCGCAAGGTTACTGGCATTGTTGATGAGCAAACTATTCGTATTCCATTTGCTGGACCACCCAAGGCTGGAACCTACACCTTTTCTCTCTTTGTAAAGTCAGATACTTATACTGGTACAGACATCCTTCAGGACATCCAGTTGACTGTCCAGGAACCTGGAGATCTCCCTGAAGAGGAAGAGGTTGACGATTCAATCTCAGAGCCTGAAGATGACTCTATTGCTGGTCAAATGAAGTTGATGCGTGAACAAGGCCTTGCTTCTGCTTTGGCTGGAGGTAGCCAGCAGCCTGCCAAGAAGGCCAATTCAGGTGAAGACAGTGATTCTGACAGTGACTCTGACAGTGATGAAGAGTAAAACTTCCAAAATATAATATAATCCATCTCTTTTTCATCATAAACATAAAAAAAAAATACGTATCCAAAAATCAAATTTATAGAGATGGTTAAACAACATCTAAGGTTTCTTGGTAGGTGTGTCGCCAAATGGTGTCTTGAATGTCGCCGTTCCAGGTGTAGCCCCTGCCCTGAAGAGAGGTGTTGGGGTTGCACCAGGTCGCCTGCCTGCCATGGCACTCCATGAGTTGGTTCGTGTCTTCCTGAAAGCGAGACTAACTTACTAGGAGTAGCAGACGGAGAACTGTATGATGACCGAAGAGCAGCATCAAATCCTCCTAGAGAATATGGAGTGTGGGTTCGCATCAGATGCCGAGCAGCCGGAGACATGAGGCCAGCCCTAAAGATAGACAAATATGAGCCCTGATCTTAACTAGCCATCAATATCAGTGTTATCCTTGCCCCGATCGAGGTGTTCCTCTGGCAGCATTGGCTCTCTCTCTGGTCTTCTTTCGATATGTGCGAGAGGCCTTTTCAGATAGTCTCATGCCCAGTGCCTCTCTGCGAGAAGCCTTTGGAAGTGAGAATTGAGGACCTAAAAGGATCAAAGTAATTGACACCGGTTCCTATCGTCCAAACTATTGATTGCTTGGAAAGCAAGTATACCTGGTGTCTCTGAGCCTTTGATAAGCACAGGGGTTCCTTCAATTGAACCCCAGGTCATGATGGGAGTGCCCATACGAGACGGTGTAGGTGAAGGTGTGGCATCTACAAGACTAAATCCTCTAAACTCGGGTGTATGCGAGTTATCCAAGCCTATTCAAACCATCATTAGGACCCAATTGTTTCCAGTGATTCCAAAATACCATTGATCTCCTTCCAGGGTGTCATGTTTCCTTGTCTGGCAGCAATATCAGAGGGTTTGAGTGCAGGCTCAGACTTTTCCTAAAAGATGGTTATTGTCTCGACAACAATCTGGCTATGCCTACTTCTTCTTGTATTTCCAATTGAGTATTGTCGTGGGCAATGGCTCGTGGGGCAGCTCGTGAGTCTGTTTCGTTCAAAAGGGTTCCTCCAGTGCCGTCTGCAAAGTACATTAGGGCATTTCTGGGCATATATTTCCATGTTCCCGGAGGTGCATCATCTGCTTTTACTCGCTTTAATGAAGTTCCGTTGTTTGGAACTCCTTCGATGGAAAGTTGGTTGGCAGTTTCGTCAAAGATCAGTTTGTATTTATCCTTGCGCTTTGTATTGGCTTTTTCGAGCAGGTCGGTAAATGAGGCATTGTCTTCGCTAGTGAGTAGAGAAGATTAACAAGATGGAATTCCATTTATTTCTGGTGGATGCCAACCTAGTATATAGAGTCTGGAATTGATCGAGAGAGAGATTGAGATTGACTCGTGCGCCTAGGTCAGGTTCGTCTTGGTTGTAAAAGTTTTGTGCAAGTGCCTCGGGTGCCCCGACTATGGCAAAGGGTTAAAAAAAAAGGAGGGGAATAAAAAAGTGATATGGTGCAGACCTGTACGGAGGGGTGTCTGGGTGAGATCTGAAAGTGCCTTTGATGCCTGCTGGATGCTGACAAGACTGCCTGTATCTTGGGCTTGAAAGTAGTTTTGGCGTGCTTTAAGTTTGGCTAGATTGGGAAAGAAGTCGCGTTCAATAATATAGCTAATAGCTTCTGTATAAGTATCTTCGTCCAAGATGACGGGATTGGTGGACATTGCAAAGACAAAAAAAAATAGAGAGAGATAATATATTAAAATATTAAGCTCAAATAGGATCAAAGCATTGATGTGGCACATTGATGTGCTATGGACACCACATAAACTTAAAGGACGTCATATTTGTATAGACTGTGATTGGCTAATAAATAGACCTTTATATTTTTTGCGTTTAAAATGAGCTGTCCAAAATGTATGATCGCCTGGCAGGTGGGAAGGAAGATTGGTCGGGGTTTTGGGAGATTTGATCCATGGTCCGAGGTGAGTGGTTACCCTGGTCTCCATTGTTATTGGTTGATTTCACCCCTTTCCCCTTTGGATGGGGGCAGATGACGTCCCTGGAAGGTTGGGTGTGTCCAAGGAAGAAGATCTGGTGGGAAGATTGGATTATAGTCTGGCAGACAAGATAGTAGAGATATAGACCCGAGGGGAGGAGGAGGGGAAGGGGAGGGTTCTGGTGGAGGGCAGACAGTATGGAAATCAAACAATCTTGGCATATCTGACTAGTTAGCTATAGTGTATATATATATATATATGTGTGTGTGTGTAAATGTCACACAACGCACGATCCTATTCTACACCAAAGCTCCTTGCCAACATTTATATATAATTATATATATAATATTTTGCCTCGCGGGCCAGCAGAAAAATAATAAAAAAAAACAAAAATTGACACTGCTTTTGTGTGGTTGCGCCCTTTTTCCCTTTTCCTACTCCTCTTCCCTCATGTCTGTGTCCTACTGTCAGCCACTCGACAAGACTTCTGGTCGTCATTCGTCCTCAACATTTATTGCTCATTTGATGCACCAGGAATACCCTCCAAAGGTCCAGCCTCGCTCTTCAGCGGCAAGAGACAATGGTCTCATTCTCGACATGGCCACACAGCCACCCAAGGCACCAGTCATTGACTACTCCCTATTAGACAAGGTAGATGCCGAGGCTGGATGCATCCTCATCGCCCTTGCAAATCATGACCCAGCAAAGGCACCCTTCAGTATCCCAGTTGCAGACGCCGCTGCAGCTCTCTTACAGGCAGCAAAGGTACGCTACTTCTACCAACGAACGTCGTCTAAAATGTAGTCAACCGGAGACAGGACCCAGCCAAAAGGGTCGGCACTTGCTCGCAACACAACCGACAGTATCATCAGCACCTCTTCGTCGTCCTCGAGCACAAGTGGCAGCAGTAACTCCATGTCCATCAGCAGCCTATTGAGTAAGTATATCCGTTGCTTGTTCTGTCTAAACCTTTTTCTCTTCAGGCAACGATGCTCCCCCTTCTCCTGCATTGACATCTGTGAGTCTGCTGACCACCAAGTAGTTGTGTTGTGTTTGGATGTCATAAGGGGTCAAATCCCTTTAACTCATCTTAATTATCTTTATAGCAGCAGGAAGAACCTCTTGACCAGAAACCCATCGAGCCATTATCGACTGACAAGAGTAAAGTTTTGTAGCCAATTTCTAAAACAATTCTGTTTTTATCATAAAAAGGTTTGCTCACATTGTCCTGTGGTTAAACAAACAAATTAGTCCCTCGATCTCTGTTCCACAATGCTCAGAGTGGAGATGAGCCTTGGAACTCCCATATCCCGTCTGATCCCATCATGTTGCTTGTTGCGGCTGCTGAAGCTGTCACTAGCAATGACAAGGCAATGGCCGAGAAAGACCGACGGCGCTCCGGAGGAAAGCTTTACGGTAACGGAGTGTGGCGTCATTGAGTCACCATCCCTAGCCTGCAATTCCTCACTCATCCCAAACAGGCGATTTTTTCAATCTTTCTCGAGAACGAGACGAAGACGTCGATCGCCATGTGGGCCAACCCAAACGAAAATGGCACGACCGCTCCATGTCAGATGCCCAGGATAGTAATGATTCTAGGCAGCGTCTTAGCCCCGAGAAGAGGCCTCGACAGTCGCACGATACCTGGCAAGAGGACATTTATGAAGAGGTGCGTTGGGACAGTGCCCATTAAATCAATCTATAGAGACAATAATTATTCACCTCGACTATATTTAGCGAAATCCTCGATCTTCGGATAACAATTCATTCTCTTGGCAATACCAGTCCATGGTAAGTAAAGAAAATGCACCTGTAGTGTAGTGTAGTGTAGTGTACTGCACTGTGGTGTAGTGTGGTGTAGTGTACTTTTGTAACATGGTACATAAAGACTAAATCTACTACAAAATTCATTGGAAATGAATCTGACCATGTTTGCTTAGAAACAAAACCCAAAAATCAAACGGAATGCAATGCATGCCTACATCACCTACATGATCTATACTGACATGGTTGATGAACAGTCGGTAAGCTATTACTTTACATGTGAATACAATGGAAACGCAGAATAGCACTATCAATAGTCACACCAACCCTGCATTTGTTTTCTTGTCAAAATAAGCGCTCTGGCACCAAGTCAGGTAGAGACAACTTTAAAGAACCCTCCCAAAGACAAGACCAACCTGATCTACACCGCTCGCGTGGCCAGTCTATCGAAGACGAATATTCATCTTCATTACGTCCACGAAACGACTATAATGATCACAAGGGAGTCCCTGTCGATACCAACCAAAATTCCCCAAGCATTGCGCCTCTTTATACAACCCAACGTTCTACAGACGTCCCACGAGCACAACACCTCCCAGCACCACCATCGAATGAGTCCATGTGGTACTCTTCCTCTTATCATTCACCATTACAGGAAAGGCATCAGCAGCAGCAGCAGCAGCAGCAAGCTCAACAGCAGCAGCAACAACAACAGCAGCAGCAGCAAGCTCAACAGCAACAGCAACAGCAACAGCAACAGCAACAGCAACAGCAACAGCAACAGCAACAGCAACAGCAACAGCAACAGCAACAGCAACAGCAACAGCAACAGCAACAGCAACAGCAACAGCAACAGCAACAGCAACAGCAACAGCAACAGCAACAGCAACAACAGCAGCAGCAGCAACAACAGCAGCAGCAGCAACCAATGATGTGTTTTGGGAGTACAAACCTTTCCACTCAACCTTCCACAGGCTCAATTCTGGCACGCCCCTTGACTGCCTTTCTTTGGGACGATGCGCCTGCAAAGACAGCTGAAAGGAAGCACGAAGGCGTCATGCTCCCTCCTCTGTCTTCCCGTCCTATGCCACACCCCTCCTCACCCGCCAATGGCAATTTCCAATAGTAGTCCTTCATTGACTGAAGAAAAAGGAAAAAAAATGCAACAACAACAACAACAACAACAATTATTTCATTATTGGTGTTTTGCTTCTGTAAAAGAATTCCCTCGAAAAATAGTTCACAAATCTCTCCTCTTTACCCATCCTCTTGTTCTTTGTTTTGTGCTATGATATCTCAAAGAGTAATAGTAGCAAACATACAACACAACGACATACATATACGAGTCCATAAGATACAATCAATTAAAACAGAAAATCTGTAAATGATCACCATCGATGCAGGGCTCAAGTTGAATGCATGGTGTAATGAAGGGGGCACGGGGAAGCAAGCGGGGCAGACAAGCCAAAGTATCACCTCTTTGAAACAAAGAAATCGAATCATAAAATTAAATACAAGATGTCTTTTTTAAAATTTATTTTAAAAAAAAGAGTATTCTTGTCTTTATGTCTCTTGAATAATACAGGCTCAAGTCCAGACACTGCTTATCTTGCAAAAAGAAAAAGAAAAGGCAGCCCAGGGTCTTTGTGGGGTCTATTGTCTATTGTTTTTGGCCAAATATTATAGAATAGATCGGGTTGTGCATTGTCAAGTCTAACAACGAGTGTTGCCTTGATACTAAAAAAAATCATTGTTTTTACAGTGAATGGATTGACTGGATTTTACTTGTACAAAAGCCTTTCTAGCTTGGCTTTGTCAAGAGAATTTCACAACTCTGAAATTCATCTCGTTGCATTGTGAAGCCTAGCCCGTATTTTTACTACATATACTTCATCATCTTCGTTTCTGACCATCATATTATTCCTTATTCACTTGTATTTATTGCTTACCATGTCTACCAAAAGCCACATAACTACTTCTTTTCCTGACCTCCCAGAAATACCCATAGGCACACACCTTTTCTTTGATTCTAAAGTCACCAATGAGGTTAAAAGTGATCCTTCATCTCAAAGCAAACCAGACCCACAGCTTCCTATCTGTCCTAGCATCAGATCAGCCAGTCCAGAAACGCACTCGGCAGAAAAAACAAAAGGCCAGCACGCCCAAATGCTCATTGCCGATCACTCATACAATAAGAAATCCTGGTATCTCTATACCCATAGAGAAGCTATTGAAAAAGAACTCGAAGCTACCATGTCCAAAAACCCTGGAGATAACCCACACGACCTTCCAAAGAAATTTCCCCCCGTCCGCGTCTTTAGAGGGAAAAACGAGTTTTTTATCTCTAAATCTATTCGTCTGTTGAGACAAGATGGTTCAGAAAACACAATACCTGACACACCATTTACGTCTCAGCCTGTTGGTTCCACAATTGGGGATTCCCAAACTATTGCCAAAGACAACTGGGCCTCTAATGTACGCCAAGAAGTATGTATAAAAGTCCCACCTTCTCAAAAGCGCAATGAATTATGTTATACCAGCCAAGAACTTCCCTCTACACCTCTACACCCCAGCCCAGAAGTCTCACAATGTAAACCTGCTCATCTTATTCTACCACCTCCACCAGAGAACCTATACAAAAATGGGCCTCGCAGAGCTACACGCACTCCAAAAGCCCAGCCCACAATCTCAAATATCATTACTGCTCCTGCTACACTTGATAACACTCCATTGGTCATCCAGCCTACCTTGGAAAATTTGAAATATAACAACAACTCTCTTTACGGGGATTTCGAGTCTCCAATTGGAAATAAAAAGCAGTTCAGAAATATCATTCAGAACAATAATCCCATTCAAAATGGAATATCATTGTATGACTCAATACACGAAAATCATAAAAAGATCAATTGCAAGGCCCCAAAGGACCTGATTTGGCATATTCCACAGATTTTTCCTATTAGCCAACATAAAAACACACTTGAAAACGACCAATCAAACCAGTTTAACCATGATACTTCTCCATTACACGCCCGTCACCATCCAAGTTATATCGAAGACTTGCCTCCCGTCTTAAAGCTAGAATCCCCAAGAAACATTATCAGTACCCATGAATTGCACAGGAGGTTATTCGAGAGATCTATCGATAAAAATCAAACTACCAAAAATACCCAAGGTCATCTAGAACACGACGGACAATTGGAAACCTCTTTGACCTACAGTGATAATAATAATAATAATAATAATAATAATACTATTAGAGACTCTACATCATCAATTCCTGGAATCTACTCTAATGATCCGAACCAACTTATAGCCCCAACTATTCAGTCTCGCCAAACAGAAGAAGCCTATGGTGCCAATCATCAGTACTGGGAAAATAAATTCGCTGGAATTCTTCCACTAGACACTACCAAGTCAAAAAACCAAAATGAAGACATTGAAAACAACGTTGACCCCTTGTTCAAAACATCAGCAAGAAGTATGGAAAATATAATTAATGACCCTGCTACTCATACGTCTATCCGTGAAATTGCACGACAGATTAAATTGATGGAGGGCATGCTTCCATTCAAGCGTCAAAATAAAATCAACCCCATCAAAAACCAATGGAGACAAAATGATAAACAGAATCCTTACTTGGCTGATGTTTATAAACAACCACCGGTGGCATTTGTCGATCCTCCTATAGATCCCAAAGAAATGTTCGGTTGTGCAGATTCAGTTAAAAAGCGCTTTGCACAAGTCGTTACTCCCAGACAACTTCAAGACGACTGCTACGATATGAATACCATTCATTTGGAAGGCGCGAATCATAAAGAGAAAAATAAAGATTCTACAAGAACAGATCCGTTACAGAAAGCTAAAATGAACTTTTGTGAAAAGGAAGTCAGTCCAGGTGCCAAACGTATCGATAACATCGTTAATCCCCCAAAACCACAAAAGAAAACCATGAACAGAAATCCTGTTATTTATCTAAAGTTCAAAAATCGCTATAACCGATGTTACCATGAGGTAAGAAAAAAAAGAAATATTTTGGTTTATATATATGAGCAAGTCTTTGAGAATAAGGTTGTTTATTTCTTGTCTTTGTTATTAGCACCCATGGGTTAATGTCGGCAGAATTGCTAATGTTACAGACCTGAGAGTCGAAAAGCCAGCCAAGCCAACTGTCGAACAGCGATTGAAAATTAGCATGCCTTTGGGCAAGGTCCAAGGCGAATCAAGATTCGATAACTATATAATAAGACAAGATCTAGGATATGGGTAAATATAATCTGATGGTTTTTGTTTTTTTATTGCTTTTAAATATCTAAATATTCATCTATTAAAAGTGCCAATGGAGTCGTAAAAGAAGGGCTGGTACCTCTCAATAAACCAGGCACTTACCTTGCCATAGCCATCAAGACTTGCCGTCTAGATTCATCCAATACAGAAAATAATGAATATATCCTGCGTGAAGTTGCAATTATGAATAGAATGCGACACAAGCGAATCATAAAGATCTACGAAGTGTGCTTGATCGGTACACAAGCAAAACTAGCAATTGAATTAATGGCCTGTTCAATTGGAAGGCTGATCAGTATAATGGAGCCGATGAAAGAGAATATGGCCATGCGTATCATAAGAGATGTAAGTCTAACATACAATGTTCAAATGACATTTAATTGACAAGTCATCTAGGCTCTCGAAGGCCTTGCCTATCTGCATTCCAAAAATTACATACATAGAGACGTCAAGTGTGATAATATAATGATTGATTGGGGAGGTGTCGTAAAGCTTGGTATGAAGTAAAACAGAAGCCTAGACTATGAGTGAATAACATATATTGATGTTTATGTTTTAATAGGTGACTTTGGACTAGCCATTCCGTTTAATAAATCCAAACGTGGTGTGGCCGGAACAGTTAGAGTAAGACAGCAAGAGTGTAGCACACACTATATTTTGTGAACTTAATTTCTTTTGATTTTTATAGTGGATGGCACCAGAAGTAGTTGGCAAAGAAGCCTATGACTCTCGAGCTGATATCTGGTCTCTTGGAATATCCATAATTGAAATGATGGACTGTTTGCCACCATATGGTGATGAACATGAAAATTCCAAGAAAATAGAGGAACGAATTATCCGTGGACCAACACCGTTCTTCACAACATTTGAGCCTACCACAAGCATGAAGCACATCACAAATATGATGCTAACCAGGAGCCGTCTTGAAAGGCCAAGTGCAAAAGAATTACTTCGAGTAAGTGTCTCAAGATACTAGAGTAAATGCAGAGGCTGACCTTCTTTTTTTTTAAAAAAAAAATTAGATGATCAACAGTCTGTTTGATCGAAGGGTTTATACTTATATAACTTCACAAAATCTTGCTGATACAGTAAAGAAATACATCCTACCAAAGCAAAAGCCTATATTCAAAAGCTTTTTGTTCAATTAATAAAACTTTGAAAACAAAACAAAAATGTAATCTATATAAAAAAAAACTTTCATTTGTACAGTTTCGCAAAACAAGCCAAATTTCTTTTTGTCATCCAAGAAATCCACCCTTTTTTATACAAGCCACCATTTTCACAATGTACAGTGTACGGATGTGTTATATAGAATGAAATAAGATGTCAAAGCAATGCTTTTATTGGGGGGTTGTGTAAAGACAAAGGTTTACTCGTCATCCTCCTCGGAAGCGACAAGGGTCATGGCAATACGATCCAAATCTCTCTGACCATCCTGGGTGATGCGACGGCCACTAATGAAAAAAAAATAATAGAGTTAATTATATACACTTTTAAATATTTGCTACAACAAATCCATACCCCTTCTTGTCCTGCTCCAAGACACCGATCTTCTCGAGGGACTGGAGAACCTTACGGTTGACGGAGCCAGAGGCCTCGACGTGGTGGGAGGGACGGAAACCGCGGTTGATACGACCACCGTGGACCTTGTTCAAGGCACCGACACCGACGCTCTTGCGGATGTAGATGTGGCGAGCAACGGAAGCGGCACGGACGTAGTACCAGTCGGGATCATAAGGGGCCAACTCCTTGTAGGAGCCAGTCTTGACAATGTCGACGAACTTGGGGACCTCGAGCTTACCGGTACGCTTGAGGTAGGCAGAGTAGGCCTTGATGAACTCTGGATTATCATAGGTTAGAAAATTTAAATTTTTCAAAAGGCCAAGCCACCCCGACTTGTCCACCATATCCCTCTTTCTCTCTCAGTGTGTGTGTGGCGATGTGTTGCAAATCGTGTGCAGTTCGTTTCAGCTGTCCTCTGTTACTTATGTCGTCGTGACCATAACTTTGGGATTTTACTGTACGTATTACGAGAGAAAGAGGGAAAAGTAGATCGCAAAGTGATGAAGCCAAGCCATCAAGTTCATCGAACAATGAAAAGCCAGTGTGTGGCTCTAGCTTTGCTTCAAGTCTCCTCCACTGCAGAGTAGCCATAATAAAAAGTAATAGGAGTGCGTACCGTGAGCGTTGACGTCCTTAACAGTGATACCAGTCATCGTGTGAGTGCACTGAAAGCGAGAAGCAAAAAAAGAGAGAGCGATTCGTTGCACGGCCCTGCCCACAATAATAAAAAAAAATTTGATCCCGAACAAATGAAAATATCGACGTCACGTTCCTCAAGTGCCGCACGTGACGTAGCAGTTGAGTGCACGCAGTCATCCACATCAACAGTGTGACTGCCATATATTGGTCTCGATTGTCTTTAAGCTGCCTTATCCAAACGCATCTACAGGTTTCCTCATTTTTTATAGGCAAAAAACGCATTCAAGATACACTTTCCTATCCATTGTTCAACGTATTCTGTTTTAAGCGGCTACTGAACAAGCCAACAGTTTTCCCAGAAAACAGAGCGGGCAGCGAACTCACCAATCCACTTCAAAAGCGCGTTTTGAATTATCTTGAATCTCATACAACTCATCTTTTATTCTTTATTGTTACTCTGGCTTTTTGACCTGCCAGAGACGGAGTGCTGCATCCTGTCCGACACTTGCAACACCAAGTTCCTCAGAGTTATGAAGGAAGCGGACGCTGTTGACAGCATCAATGTGGGCATTCTTGATGGCAACCTTTTTAAAAGGCTTTTCACGGTTCCATACATAGATATTTGTATCCAAACCACCGCTCACCAAGAACACACCGCATGAAGACCAATCAAGTGCAGTAATGCGAGCAGTGTGGAACACCCAGGACTGAATAACAGGCTTTCCAGTCTCAAGATCATAGGCAAAGATCTTGCCTACACTGTCACCCACAGCTATCAGAGGCAATGTGGGATGGGCAGCCAATGCACTGATATCACCAAGGTTGTTGGCAAGTTCCTTGACTAGCTCAAGATTGCTTAGTTCATACACGCGAGCCTTGTTGTCCTACCACAGCATGTTGGTTAGCTCTATTGATTATACTGCTATTTCTAGGGCATATTTTTATTTATTTATTTACCTTGCCACCAACAATGAGATACTTTCCACTGGCATCGATAGCTGCAACAGTAGGATAATAGTCAAGGTTATCCTTTTGGTTGATCTTTTTAAGATCACCATCATAGATCTGGATACTCTCGGAAGTAGTGACCACAATGGTCTTGTCATTGGAAACAGCAATAGATCCAGGAAGAGCACCAGTCGAGATTGTCTTGTCACTGTTTTTTTATATATTAGAAATCGAGTTATTACATGCCATGATTTGGAAACAATAACCTCTTTAAAAAAAAACACATTTATATATACCTGAATGTCTTGCTTTCAGTGCTAGATGCCTTGATAATATCATCCATGCCAACAGACAGCAAAGTGCTGTCCTTTACAGCCAAAGAAGTTACCTGGTTAGTATGGCCCTGTCCAGAAAAGGGTGCAGCCAGAGTCGAGCCACCTTCGGTTCCATAGTCCCATGAATAGACACGGCCATCATAGGAGCCAGTAAAGAGGGTATCCTCCTTGGAAACACTCAGAGCAGTAATTGCCTTGCTGTGGCCATCAACAGTACGTGAGACCTTGCCACTGCTCTTGTCGAGATAATTGATCTCTCCAGAAAGCGAAGTACTCAAGAGCCAGTCGTTTTGCCACAAGTTACCAACTTGCTGATTGTCGACAGGGTTAAAAGCAGAATTGATATCAAAAGTGCTATTTATCCAATATTAAATTTGGTCAATGGTTATTTAAGAATCATGTTGACTTACCTGACCACCTTATTGTTCGAGATATCCCACAGCTTCACGGTAGAATCGGCCGAAGAGGAAATAAGCTGTTTGCTGTCAGGAGACCATGAAACAGAGAATATACCACCAGTGTGGCTGTCCTGTTCGGTAAACTCATGAACAAGATCACCATTCTGACCTTCATACAAAAAGATCTACAAATACACATAATTTAGAGGGAATAAATCAACGTTGGAATATTTACCTTGCCATCAGCACCTGCACTGACAAAGTGAGAGCCATCTGGAGAGAACTGGACAGCATGAACAAAACGGGTATGGGCTTTGATTGTCTTGGAATATTTGAATGGTACGCCGGTATAAAAGGTGACAGTCAAGTCATCCGAGGCAGTGACGGCACGGAAAGGACGTTGCTGGCGAATACTAACACTGTTGATCACCTTGGAATGTCCTCCAATCTCGCCTGTAGAAGAAAGGGTATCGAATGAAAATGCGTGTCCAAATCTGTAGGTTGTACATTATAACGATTTAGCGTCAAACAGCTTTGTTCTGCATGCATCTAGCTCATAGTTTCCCTACCTTTCTTTTCCTTCACCAACAGCAATAATGCGCTTGCTTTCAGAATCCCAAGCAATGTCGCTAATCTTGCCAGATATAGGCTTGATTTCGTTTTTCAAGAGATGCTCCTCATTTACAGTGTCCCAAATACGGACACTACCACTGATGTCTATGGCCAGTCTATTCAGTACCTATAACTAGAGCTCCCCGAGATTTACCTCCAGAAGCAATATAGAATCCACTGGGGCTATAGCGAGCTACAGTGGTTCGGGTGCTATGGCCAATATACTCGGTCGCGAGACTGGGGTTCTGCAATAGTAGGTTCGCGTCTTAGAGACAGGTGCACTTTGTGGTCTTGCTAGATTGTATATTTGGTGTACTTGCCTCGATATCTCTGATAAACACAGACTTGCCGTTGGTGTACAAAAAGGTCTTTCCCTTGGGATCACTTCCGAGCTTGATTCCCTCACCGCGATTAGTCTGGGGGAGGGGAGCAAAAGTGTATTCTATTGGAATAGTCAGAATGAGCGAGACAGCCAAGAGTAAAAATGAGGTAAGCCGTTGGTCTATAATAAAACCTACTCTTGACGTAGGACATGTTGATACAAAAGTAAGATGAAGAAGAGAGACGTGTGCTCAGCCAAAGCTTATTGCCAAGAGGCTACTTCTACAGGAATATGAGGTCATTTCGGTGATTGAATCGACACTTATTGTTGATTCTCAGCAATTTCGAAATCCAAAATGAAATTTGGAAAGCCATTGGAATCTAAAGCCTCTTTCATTCCCATAACTCGATATAGAGAGATTGTATTGCTTACCAGGTAATACTATTAGAAATACTATTAGAAATAATCTTGGCTTGCATCAATAGACAGAATATGCAAATGCAAAGATCATCAAATGGCTAGAGGATTCAATGTCAAGAGAGCAAGGATCAAGAAAATTATACAGCCTTGCTGATTTACAAATACCGTCGGAGTGCTAAAATAAATACACTTCTTCAGGTACGCCTTGTCAATAAAGCCAAGGACATTGGGCGTATTCAGTGATTTTGTACCAAAGAAACAAGCCATATTCTGTATCAGTTGCTCATCAGACGCCTACTAGCCATTAAAAATATAACTTTCAATTGAATATTATTCAAGTCAATAGGCAAAACACGCTTTTCTTTTATGCTTTTTTTTTCTCACATGTACCATTTGAAATGTCTTTTTCAAAAATATATCATCAAAATCATAAAAGTTGTACGGCTCTCTTTCGTGATCCAGACACGCGTTTGCCAGTAGGTGTGTGACGTCGAAATATTCACTCTCTATTTTGAACAGCGCACACATGAGAATGGCTTCTATTACAGTTGTCACTTGGATTCAACATGTATCTCGAAGAACTTATAATTGAAGGGTTCAAATCGTATGTGTCGAGAACGCACATCACTGGATGGGATCCAGAATTCAATGCAATCACTGGTCTCAACGGATCGGGCAAATCAAACATTCTCGATGCGATTTGCTTTGTCCTAGGCATCACTAATCTATCACAGGTAGATTTGGCTATATTTTTCTTCTTCTTCTTCTTGAACAAAAGAATTCATTGTAATCCTTCAAGAATCCTCACCATTTAATCAATAGGTTCGAGCTAGTAATCTTCAAGATCTTATCTATAAAAGAGGACAGGCAGGTGTCACTAAAGCCTCTGTTACAATCGTGTTCAACAATGAGAAACGAGAAAGCAGCCCGGTTGGGTTTGAGACCTGCAAACAGATCACCGTGACAAGACAGGCATGTCTAGAGTAGCACATGAGCTGTGGTTCACACGAGGATATCTTACTGTCCTTGCAGGTCTTGATGGGAGGAAGAACAAAGTACATTGTGAATGGTCATAATGCACAGCAACAAACCGTCCAAAACCTCTTCCAGTCTGTTTCACTCAATATCAACAATCCTCATTTCTTGATTATGCAAGGTCGAATTACAAAAGTGCTCAATATGAAACCAATGGAAATCTTGAGTATGGTCGAAGAAGCAGCCGGAACAAGAATGTTTGAGGATCGCAAAAACAAAGCCTTTCAGACAATGGCAAAGAAAGAGAGGACGGTAGAAGAGATTAACAAGGTAATATAGGGAACGTGATTGGTAAGCACCACGCTCACGCACATTTATAAGCTTATTACTGAGGAAATCACACCTCGTCTCGAGCGTCTGAGAGCAGAAAAACGAGTTTATTTGGATTTCCAAAAGACTGAATCTGAAATGGAGCGATTGAATCGCTTGTTGACAGCATATGAATACAATCGTCATGATGTATGTTATTATTGTCTTGGTCTGACAAAGCATGAGGCTTACATTGGGACGTCTATTAGGAAAAACTGAACC
Organism: Phycomyces nitens; assembly: GCA_022702545.1. Lineage (NCBI taxonomy): Eukaryota > Fungi > Mucoromycota > Mucoromycetes > Mucorales > Phycomycetaceae > Phycomyces > Phycomyces nitens. The sequence continues at coordinate 4,724,171 of JAHRBC010000001.1, forward strand.
AATCAGGCGCTGAAAACACGGCTAGACAGAACAGAGTCAACGAACTAAAGGCTGCCATTGATGCCCTCAAGGCTGAAATGGAAACTATTGAAAAGGAAAGAAGATCAATAGCAGAATTGAGAAAAAAGGACTCGGCAAATGGAGGAAAACTGCGTGAAATTGAAAAGAAGATCAAAGATTACTCGACACAACTTGTCAGATTAAATACCAAACATAAACTTCAGGAAGCGTCTATTACCGATGAGCAGAGGGCTATGTCAAATTTGATTTCTTCCAAGGGAGAGGTAGGTACAATATGCTTAGGCTATCTTTGGCGCAAATAAAAGATCATTTACAAACCCTGGGCATATAGATGGAGCGAGCACTTGTGGAAAAGAAAGAAAGCTATGCCAAAATCTACCAAGAATACGAAAACTATAAAAAACTTCATGATGACAAGACAAATGAAATGCAGAAAACCTCGGAATTAATCCAAACATTGACAACTGGCATTTCTGCAGAGGAAGGCCATGAGAACGGCTATTTGGAACAACTTCAAGGTAACAATACAACAAACATAATACATGACTCATTTTATCTGAAAATAGGGTGTAAGAATATCGATCGAGAGGCCTCTACAGCTGAAGATACTGCCAAGTTGAGAATTGCCCATCTCAATAAAGAGTTGTCTGAGAAAGAACCTCAGGCTAAGCATGCAGAAAGGCAAAACGATGGTTTGGTGCGAGAGATTTCTTTGAAAAAGACCCAATTGGCTGAATTAGAGGTAAGAGTAAATACCATACAGAAGCATATATTGATGAAGTTTGGCAGAAACAATTGAGTCATTTGAGTTGGAATCCAGAGCATGGAGATGAATTGTATAAAAAACGAGGAGAAGAAGAGGAAATACTTCGAGAGTTGAAAGGGGTGAGCCACTGCTTGATTTTATTTTATTTTTAAAAAAAAAGACAACATGGATCTAATTATTCATTGTAATCAGAGAAAAGACGCACTTTCAAGACAACTCTCAAAGCTTGACTTTGTTTACACCAACCCCACACCTGATTTTGACCGCTCAAAAGTAAAGGGCTTGGTTGCCGAATTGATCTCCCTTAACAAGGATAACATTGAGGCTTCTACTGCACTCGAAATATGTGCTGGTGGCCGATTATACAACGTATGACAGTAGGAAATCATCGCAAAATCCCGAGACTAATATTATACTGGTATGAATGTCATTAGATTGTCGTTGAAAACGAAGTTGTTGGTGCTCAGCTTTTGGAGAGAGGAAGACTCAGACAAAGAGTTTCCTTTATTCCACTTAACAAGATCCAGGGAGTTAGAGCTCCAGCAGAGGTAATAAGGCACACTCAAAGAAAGCCAAGTGTTATAAATGGGAAAAAAAACAATGACTAAAATACCACTACAAAAAAAAAACAGAAAGTTTCTGCTGCCAAAAAAATAGCTCCTGGAAAGGTGGATCTGGCTCTCACCTTGGTTGGATACAATGAAGAAATCGAAGAGGCCATGGAATGGATTTTCGGAAACACTCTTATTTGTAAAGATGCCAATACAGCCAAACGGGTCACTTTTGACAACGAAGTTCGCATGAAATCCGTTACATATGATGGTGATGTGTATGATCCATTTGGCACACTTTCGGGTGGCTCAAAGCCAGATTATGCTGGTGTTCTTGTCAAGATCCAAGAGATGAACGAAATATGTGATGAAATCAAAAAGCATGAGACGATTTACAATCAACTTCAAAAAGAGATCGTTGCCTCTCAAAAAGCAGCTGACCAGTACAGGCAATGCAAACAACGCCTGGATTTGGAGACTCATGAACTTTCACTTCTCGAGGACCGGTTAAGCAAGAGTACTCATGCACAGGTAGGAAAATATCAAATATATCATTAATCCTAATACATATCCGTATATATACTGACATTAATGCCTATGAAAATGTTTAGCTGGTTCAAGAAGTAGAGCGTATTAAACAGCAAATTCAGCATTACAAGGAGACTTCTTTAGAAGCCACCAAGGCACGCCAGAAAGCAGCTGAAGAATATAAACGTATCGAAGCAGAGATGGCTGAATTCAACACCAACAAGGACTCAAAATTGAATGAGATGAAGGTGGATTTTGATCAGAGATATAAAAAATTGTACTTATTTTCTGAGATATTCTAGGCAAAAGTAAACGAGTTTAAAGCTCTCATTGCTCACGGTAGCAAAAAACTACAAGCCATGGAACGTGCTGTGCAAACACTCGAGCTTGAGAAAGGTGGTTATATTTTTAATGTTTTATTTATCTACTTTGCAATCGACATTTATGAATATACTTTTTTATAGAGCAATTGGAGACCGATCTTAATACATTTGAAGAAGACATCAAAAAAGTGCGCGAGACAATTAATGAATACAAGCAAAATGCTGAAGGCTTGACTGCAGAAATGAATATTATCCAAGTAAGCCTTTGTAAGCTGTATTTACTCGCAAAACTAAAACAACGATTGTGCTTTTAGTCAAATATTGAAGAAGCACAGAATGAGCTTGAGCAGGAAACAGCAGCATTGAATGCGCACAATGCAGAACTAAAAGAGCTTGACTCGATGCACAAAATCAAATCAGCCGAAGTTGTGGAGAATGGTCTCGAAGCTCAAAAGATCACACATGAAATTGAACGCCACCAAAAAGACCAACAGGGTGCTCAACAAATGGTTACTGATCTTGAGAATCAACACGAATGGATTGCTGATCAGAAACAGTAAGTATCATGACCTTGATTCAAATAACAAGAGGTACTTGACATAACTTTAATAGATTCTTTGGTCAGCCAAATACGCCTTACGACTATAAAAGCATCAGTATAAGTGACACCAAACGAACCCTATCCCAATTGGCATTAAAACACGACTCAATGCGCAAGAAGATCAATGTTCGAGTAATGAGCATGATTGATAAGTATGTTTTTTTTTAGCTATTGGTGATAAACCAGAATCTTAACAAGTACATGTCTCTAGTGATGAAAAGAAAGAGACTGCGCTAAACTTGAGACTTGCAACAGTCCAGAGAGATAAACAAAAGATCGAAGACACTGTCATGACTGTCGAGCAACACAAGAAAGAAACCTTGGAAAGAACATGGCGCAAAGTGAACAAGTTAATAGAACATCAAGAAACAATTAAACGTAAAATACTCACAAATTTTGTATAGAGATTTTGCCGATATTTTTGCCGACTTATTACCAGGAAACACTTGTAAACTTCAGGCACCAGAAGGAAAGACTGTCTCGGATGGACTGGAAGTCAAGGTGTGCATTGGTGGTGTATGGAAGCAGAGCTTGACTGAACTGAGTGGAGGTCAAAAGTAAGAATGATAATCAAATCTTAAAGACAGGCATCTCACACTTATATTATAGGTCGCTTGTGGCACTGTCTTTGATCCTTTCTTTGCTTCAATACAAGCCTGCTCCAATGTATATCTTGGATGAAGTAGATGCTGCTCTAGATCTTTCGCACACTCAGAATATCGGTCAGCTTCTAAAGACAAGATTCAAAGGATCTCAGTTCATCGTTGTCTCTCTCAAAGAAGGCATGTTTAACAATGCAAATGTTGTATTCAAGACCCATTTTAAAGATGGTACATCGGTTGTCGAGGTAAGATCACCAACCTTGATTTGCTTTCTATTCTTTAATATTGATGGCATAACCTAATCTATAGAGAATCGCTGGCGAAAATACCAAGCGCAAGGAAAGTTCATCAAACGCAGGGGATACTCGCAAACGTAACAGAGAACGAGAGAGAAGACTGGCATAGTCTTTTTCTCTTTTTTTTTCGCACTTGTAAACTACATAAATACATATGCTTAATATTCAACAAGAGAAACTTGCCATTTGTTAAATATAATTTCTGTATTGAATATAAGCCATTGATCCCTTGTTTTCTGTATAATCAGTTGGTTGGTAAACTTGCCAAGCCTGTCAATGTTGGTGTGAACATTATTATTTGGTAAGTTTTGGCTGTAGGTTTGTAAATGTACATAAAAGCCACATATGTCAAGTGATATTCGATTGTTTCAATATTTCAAAGACGTGAATATTATCACCATGTTTACCTTGACAACTAGGCTCTCAAATGGCTAGTAATAAACAACATGTACTTTATGATGACAATATACATGTATACAGGCTCTTTAGTAGTTGATTAATCAATTATAGATTTCCATGATATAAAGGCTTTCTATAGCATAACAATAATTATTATGATTTTGTTTATAAATGCGAAATATTTATCAATACTTTCATTTTAAAAGCATTTTGCTTGTGCTGGTCGTGTTTGGCGTATTACCAATACTATGGAAACAACTGCTTGTTATACATCTGGCTGCTTTTAACCAAAAAAAAAAACCTTTTGAGTGGTCAAATGTAATACACGCTCTCTGCGTGGGTTTATTTTTTTTTGCGTTGAAAAATTGTTGGTGGCTTTATTTGACTTTTTCAATAGATACCTTGAAAATATCCTGTTTGATTGATTTACCTTTACTGCCCAAATGGACAACAAAAAACGTTCTTTGCCCTCATCGGATACGTCTACTGACGCCAAAAGACACTCTTCGGGTTCTAAAAAGCAAGTTACATTAATGTCAATGTTCAAAATGGGCACACCGACTACTCCAAAGCCAATAGAAAAAACGCAGCCCATTGCTGAATCCAATCAAAATGAATCTAAAGGCGATCTTGATCAGGAGAAGAGTGAAATAAAAGATCTGGTCATTTCTGAATCCAATGGAAATGAATCCAAGAATAACCTTGGCAATGACGATAAAGAATTAAATGCTATACTTGACCTTGAGATCACCTACTTGGAAAACGGGTGGTTTAAAGCTCTAAAACCTGAATTGACAAAACAATCATTCTTAAATGTAATATCATATAGTCAGAACTACCTTGAGGATCCTTCTGACGATTTTCTTTAATCGTATAGCTCAAGCTATTCTTACGCAATGAAAAACTTGCAAAAAAGACCATTTATCCGGCTGGTAAGGCGCGTTACATCTTTTGTCGCATATGCTAACTCCAAAAACATAAACGTATAAGATGACCAGATCTATAGCTGGTCCAAATTTACACCTTTATCAAAGGTCAAAGTGGTAATCCTGGGCCAAGGCAAGGATGAACAAGAGACTTGAGAAAATGGAAAAGAAATATCAACCAATTCTTGCTCTTTTAGATCCTTACCATAATGTCAACCAAGCCCACGGACTTTGTTTCTCGGTCCTCAAGGGAGTTCCCCCTCCTCCTTCTCTTGTAAATATCTACAAGGCAATTGCTATAGATTATCCTGATTTCAAAAAGCCAAACCACGGGTAAAGTTTGACATCAAGGGTGGCTTTGTGAATTTAACTCCTTTTATAACAAAATTAAGATATCTTGAGGAATGGGCTAAGCAAGGTATTCTTATGCTAAACACATCTCTCACTGTTCGTGCACATGAACCCGCAAGCCATTCCAACAAAGGCTGGGAGCAGTTTACTGGTAAATAGGTTGAGGCAATTTTGCATATTTACAATATTTTTTATAGAGGCAATAATCAATCATTTAAATGAGAAAAAGAAGGGCATTGTCTTTCTACTCTGGGGTGCCCATGCTCAAAAGAAGGGCTCAAGAATTGACACCAAGGTATGCATATATTACTCTAGAAACCAATTGACCGAGACATTGTTTAGAAACACTTGGTTCTCAAGGCTACCCACCCGTCACCTCTGTCTGCCCACAGAGGGTTCTTTGAATGCCACCATTTCAAATTGACCAACGAGTATCTTTCAAAGAATGGCAAGGCACCCATCAACTGGAACTGTCTAGCAGATTCATAACTAGGATATATGAATGGTCTTTAACAGAAATTATATACTTGTATTATTTATGACTATAAAAAAAAAGGTAGATATTTGTTAAACATCACAAATCTCACAGATGATACGAGGTAAACAATGAATATAATTCAACACATGTATTGTTGAAAATAAAGAGGTCTTTAAACGGGTAACTTGCAGGCTTTTTGGTCTTTTTTAGTCTAAAGAGAAACATAGATAGATCTCTACTCTCCTATATTGTCTGTATTCTGAAAAAACACCTCCCCCTTTTTTTGACCTCTATAATGTCCTACATTGTAGCAATAACATGACATGTCATTAACCTCATGAGCAGCAAGTATAAATGGCTGCAATAAGTAATTTATTGAATTGCCATTATCAACGTCTTTAAAAACATGTCCCTTTGAGGATCCAAAGGGCATACAAATCAGCTCATTCCCTTTAGCGGACGTTTAACCTGCTTGTTCTCCTGGCCATCATTTGGTCTTCCTGAAATGGTAAGTGTGACTTTATACAGCAGGATAAAAGGTGGTTGTATGCACATGTGGCAAAAAAGAAGGACCCAAGAAGCAACCGTTCAACTCACCATTCATCTCCTTTACGCATATGGCAGCGATTCATTTCCGGCTTCCATATGGCTATGAAGAGGCACCTAAATGGCCTGCTCTCTATTGGCCATTTGGACATGGATTCAATCCTCTTAATCTTGTAGCCGACATTTCTCATTCGCTTTATTATCTCAATGGTCAGTTCTTATATCTTTCTACAATAAGATCCAACGAGGTCTCTGGATATTAAGCCCGAAACTCTAGATATCTGGCGCTTTACTATGCTCTGGTCAATTATTTTTTCACTTGTCGTATATCTTCCTGCAGGTACGAACTATGATCTTTATATCCATCTAACCTCTTTACAGGTATTTGGGCATTTACCACGTTTGCTAAATCTCGGACATTCAAGTGGAATACGCTGATTACTATTCCACTCATATTTGTCTTTGCTGGCTCACTATCATCCTTTGTGATCGGGAGTATTATGGGTATGTTCTCAATTATCCTTCAAAGACTGACATTTATATCCGTAGGGGTTGCACTAGCGTTTGTCTATAATTCAGGCTTCTTTGTCATGTCGTCCTGGATCCCTTTCCTGTGGGGTCTTATTCATGTGTTGGTGGTCCTGGTCGGAAGCTACTCGACAATTACAGCCATTCTTTAGACTTAATAGCAAGCTGGTCTTGCCTAATTCCCTCATATCTATATTTTACTTTATTTAATTGAGCACCCTCTATACTTAATTTTCATAATCAGAGCATCTCTTTTCACCCAATCTTACTCTTTTACAAGAGACCTTGGAAAGCTATACCAAGACCAAAAATCCTTGTGACCAGACACATGATATATGGCTTATCTTTCTTGTCTAGTCTTTTTCTCTTCTTCCTCTTCTTCCTCTTCTTTAAACTCTTTATTTTATTTTCAAAAGCATGTTGGCTGCTGTGAGTTGGAGCACAAAAGAGGCTCAAAGCCCTGATATCTTCTGTTTCTAGATATTCGGTAGTCCTGTTTCAATAGAGATCCAAATCACAGATATCAAAGGTCGTAAAAGATCCCAACTAAAGCCACAAGAGGACTTGCCTATTTTCTTTGCACAAGAGCCAGTGAGAGGAAGAGTAAAGGTGTACCAGCCACCAAGAGACTTGCCCTAAAAAGATCCATAGGTTCTCATCGGTCTACCCAAAGATCAGTTTCTAGACCATCAGGGCATCAGGGTCGAATGTATAGGGCGTATATGTATGTCTATACTCCAGAACCCACCAGACTCTAAATATGTATAAAAAACCCTCTTAGCAACCACAAGGACCAAAGACTATGATTTTCTCTATTTATCACAGGAACTAATCGGACCAAAAAAACAGATGAAGAGCATTGGTTTTGAGTTTGGGTTTATGAATGTGAACAAGCCTTTCGAGTCCTATTACGGGACACAGATAAAACTAAGGTATTCAATGGCCAAAATGAAGTTTAGAATGATTAGAATTCTATTCAAATAATAGATATTTTGTCCGTGTGATGGTCAAGACACATCTGTCAGATCTGTCACACGAGTCAGATATATTGGTATGCAGTCACATCCAGCACAGACATCCCACAAAGCCATTGAAGATGGAGATTGGCCTGGACAACTGTTTGCATATTGAATTCAAATGTAATAAGACAAGGTAAGTGTATTCGATAATCATCACTGCCAACACATTTAGCTATCATTTGGAAGATGTAGTTGTAGGAAGGATCATCTTTAGGATGGTCCGTATCAAGATTAAGCTCATGGAACTCTGGGTGGTTAGACGGGAATCAATTGGATCTAGTGAGTGTATTGGGTTCATAGATTGATATTAATCTATACTAGGCCCACTTTTCAATGAGAGCGAGGCCTTGATAAAGTATGAGATAATGGATGGCGAGCCATTCCGTGGTAAGGACTCTCGTGTTGGCTGGCAAAGCAATAATTACAATCTAGGCGACTCTATTCCTATCAGGCTGTTCCTTGGTGATTTGCACTTGACACCAACCTTGAAAGGTAAAGGTTAAAATTAAGAGACTGATGATTTATAAAGTCGTCACAGATGTCAACAAGAAGTTCTCGGTGATATACTTTCTAAGCCTTGTTCTATATGATGAAAGCAGCAGAAGATACTACAAACAACAAGAAATTGGACTTTATCGACAAGGTTAAAAAAAACACAAATGTTGAACTTGTGCCCGCCCAATGAACGAACCCTTATCAATCTCGACTTTTTAGTGGACGACGGGATTGCTGTTGATATGGAGTCCTTGTGTTCCGATAGAGGATGATTCATACTTACATTTGCAAGTCACACTTCTATTTTTCTTCATTGTACCTTGGGATTGCATTTTGCTTACTCCATTCAATAAACCATGTTTTTGCCATCACTTGATGCGGCTAATGTCGCTGAGGCCTCTCTCAAGCAGGCCCTCACGTACCTTGGACCAGTCTTCCTTAAGAACGCAACCGTTGAGTCTGTAAAAGAATTAATTCAGCAGACCGGTTCAACCTTGTTCTGGACCCATGCTTCAACCGTCGAAGAAGCTGTTAAATTGTGGGACGTGGGTGTGTGGAAGGTTGTCTTTGACATTGGCGTATATGCAAATGTCGCACAGGAGTTGGCCGGAATCCCTGAAGAACGTATCGCCGTCACCTCTTCTCTCGAGAACCCTTTGTTGGACTCTCTCCTGAACTCTCCTGCAGGCGTATCTGCCTTTATTGTCCAGACAAACCGTAAAGATGCCTTGTCCAACAAGGCATTGGCTAATCAAGCAAAGGCATTCAAGAATGCTCTTTTGGCTGAAGGAGGCCTTCGTCGTATTGTCGTTCAGGTGAGCGACTTTACCGAATTGAGCCTGGAAGATATTAGCAGTCTCAACGCTATCAATTTGGATACCCTTGTTCCTGCTTCTGTCCTCACCACCGATCCCAGTGTCAAGGACAAGCTTAATATTGGTGAGGCATTCTTGGCCACTGCCACTACTGACCGTCCCGATGGTCTCTATACAACAATGGTGGTCGATGAGCGCAACTCTGCCCTGGGCCTTGTTTACTCTAGCAAGGAAAGTGTCAAGGAGTCGATCCGCTTGGGCCAAGGCGTATACCAAAGCAGACGACATGGATTGTGGCACAAGGGTCTGACATCAGGTGCTACCCAGACCCTGGTCCGCATCGACTATGATTGCGATGGCGATGCCCTTCGCTTCATTGTTAAGCAGCATGGTGCAGGTAAATACTCAATAGAATTCGACAAGGTGACTTTTAATTAAATATCTTGTACTCTAGGATTCTGCCATCTCAACACTCGCACTTGCTTTGGTGCTGATACCGGTTTGGCATCTCTCCAGCAGACTCTTCAGAGCAGAAAGAACAATGCTCCTGCTGGATCTTATACCGCACGTCTTTTCAATGATGCCAAGCTTCTCAAGTCCAAGATCATGGAGGAGGCCGAAGAATTGTGCGATGCCACTGAAAAGGATGACATTGCATGGGAGGCCGCTGATTTGATCTACTTTGCTCTCACAAAGTGTGTCAGTGCCGGTGTATCTATTGAGGATATCGAAAAGAACCTTGACAAGAAGGCCCGCAAGGTTACCCGTCGTCCTGGAAATGCCAAGCCCAAGTGGATTGAGCAAGCTGCTGCACCTGTTGCACCTGTTGCTGCTCCCACCCCCAAGAAGGATGGTAGAATCGAAATGGTGACCTACTCTTCAAGCGAAATCTCTGCTGAAAAGAGAGCACAGCTCTTGTTGCGCCCCATCATCGACTCTTCTGAGATCACTGCCCGAGTTGCTCCCATCATGAAGGATGTTCGTGAGCGTGGTGATGCTGCCCTCAAGGACTTTACTGCCAAGTTTGATCGTGTCAAATTGGAGCATGCTACTATCAAGGCACCTTTCAACCCCAAGGACATGGAGTTGGATCCTCTTACCAAGGCAGCTATCGACCAGGCCTATGAGAATATCTACAAGTTCCATGACGCACAGATGGATCGCGAGACCCTTGTCGTCGAGACCATGCCTGGTGTTGTATGCTCTAGATTTGCACGCCCAATTGAAAAGGTTGGTCTGTATGTTCCCGGTGGAACTGCCATCCTTCCTTCGACCACTCTTATGTTGGGTATCCCTGCCAAGGTTGCTGGCTGTTCCGAGATTGTGATCGCCACTCCTCCCCGTGCCGATGGTACTGTTGTCCCCGAGGTGCTTTATGTCGCACACAAGGTCGGTGCTTCCCACGTTGTTCTTGCCGGTGGTGCACAGGCCGTTGCTGCCATGGCATACGGTACCCAGACAGTACCCAAGGTGGACAAGATCTGTGGTCCTGGTAACCAGTATGTAACTGCCGCCAAAATGGTTGCCCAGAATGATACCTCTTGCCTTGTCTCCATCGACATGCCTGCAGGTCCCTCTGAAGTGTTGGTTATTGCCGACCATACCTGCAAGCCTTCATACGTTGCTGCTGATCTCTTGTCTCAGGCCGAGCATGGTGTTGATTCCCAGGTTGTCTTGGTCGCTGTTGACCTCGAGGATTCCATTCTTGCTGCAATTGAAGATGCTATTCACGAACAAGCTATCCGTCTTCCCCGTGTTGATATCATCCGTGAAAGTATTCCCAAGTCTTATACTCTCCGTGTCAAGACTATGGATGATGCTGTTCGTTTCTCCAATGAATATGCACCTGAGCATCTTATCCTTCACATTGACAATGCTGCCAGACTTATTCCTGATATTCAGCATGCTGGAAGTGTCTTTGTTGGTCATTACTCTCCAGAAAGGTAACAAGAACTAGTCAATTTTATTTATTCATTTGGCACCAAATCTAATCTGATTATTATTATTATTATAGTATGGGCGACTATGCTTCTGGAACCAACCACACCTTGCCAACCTATGGCTATTCTCGCATGTACTCTGGTGTGAACACTCTCACATTTGTCAAGCACATTACTTCTCAGGAGCTTACTGCAGAAGGTCTTGACAGACTCGGTGACACTGTCATGAGATTGGCAGAAATCGAAGGCCTGGATGCCCATCGTAATGCCGTCGCCATCCGTGTTGCTGATATCAGAAAATAAACTTTATTCTTTTTTTTCATTCCAACAATAATAACAATATCAATATCAATAAAAAGAGGTGACATATATCATTATAAATGAATAACTTATTGGGCCTAAAAGAGGTACCTGGATTTCGAGATATTTCTGAACCGTGCATTACATTTGTTCCAGACTCTGTGGGCTGAGTCCCATATTCCCACTATAAATATTTATATACATACATTTGTATCTTAACTATAAAACAACATTATATAGAATTGAATCTCCCAGAACTTGCCTGGGACCAAAACTATCCCTAGCAAATCACTCCAAATTACATGCCCACACAAAACACAGTGTTTAATCTTATGTAACTTGCAATCCCATCCTCTCTATTGTCGGGAATCCAATAGACATCTACGTCACTCAAAATTACGTGTGGTGTCCTACTGGTGCACATAGCGATTTCAATCGTTTTCTTTTGTGTATCCCCTCTTCCAGGTGCCTCCCTTGAGCTTTGAAAGTCACACGTTTACGATCGAACAGGCAGCAATCAAAGAAGCCAACTTTAGAAAAAGTCTCTCTTTTTTTTTAACGCATGCCATAATGCTCTGTGGCTACAAATATGAGCAGTGAATCAGAAATTTCCAACTCCATACCGAGCCCAAGATCGTCGCCCATCTCTAATCGTCCAGCGACAAAGTCCCAAAAAACCAGCCTTGCTCGCATCGTAAAAGCACAGGTCATCCTCTTACTCTCTAGTCTAACCAAAGAAAACTATTCAAGAAACGCTTCTGAGATCAAGTCCGTAAGTAAAGCCATCAAAAGGAAGAAGGGGCGCGCGAGTCGTGACTTGGCTTGGGAAACTCGCCGGTGACACAGCTCCCGTTTGATGATTTCTTAGTCTAACTTCCTTTTCCTTGCCTCTTTCCCTTTTTTATTCTCTTCTTCTTTTTCTTCAGCTCATCGAGACTCACGGAGAGGGTATTCGTCAACATCTCTTACGATTCATCCTTTCAGAACGTTATAAACGCGGTCCAACAGAAGATTACGCCGCGCCTCATTTCCAACTCTTGAAAGAAAACGTCATCTTGGACGACAAAACTAGGTCTGAATCCTTTGTCACCTTTAGCCAAGCACTCGAAGCATTCTGTAAAACAGAGTCTTGTATTTACCTTGCTCTTGAGACTTTTCTCGGCGAACTTAAACTAAACGCGTTTGAGATATTCGCCGTTGCATCTCTTCTAATCTCATCTGCGAGACAGGAGGTCGTCATACAAGGTAACATTGTTTTCTACAAAGTACATCCTATCCCATTCAATCCACGTAACCTGGTGCCCTGACCCATGTTTTTATCCGGATTTTATCTAGCTATTCCAATCATTACCAATAACATTCAACCTGCCACACGCGTCCTAAGTGAACTCGACTCAGTACCAGACATCACTTTATCTTGGACTTTCCAGGCAATACAAAAAAGTCTAGACTCACATTCAGACATATTCAAAGACGAAGACATCCAAGAATTTGTCTCTCTTGCAGCTAAACATATCTCAGACAAAACGATACCTCAAAAAATACAATTATCCCTCGCACGAAAAATGGCAGAGTGAGTACAGTGAGATAATAATAGATGACCAGACCATTCATTAATCTACAACGATATATCAGAAACGGAGAGGCTGAACAAGGAACTCTCAGCAAAATGGTCTTGGAGGCTGGGTACGAGTGCTGCTCCTCGCCAGCATCTGTACGCGATCTTTTTTCAAAAACCAAGCGAAAAATAGATGAGAAAGAGGTAGCAGAGACCTTGGGCTGTATGGCCCGAACTTATACCAACATGAGTGGTGTTGGAAATGGATCTTCCCCGGGATCATCCAACTGGAATGTCGAGAACTTTGTCACTGTTGTAAAAGAGCTGGTGCGTATTATTTGTGCAGATGTTTGTGTAAGACTCTGGGGCTCACATATACTGATATCTAGGCCCCTGATTTGGATTGGGAAAAAGTGATTGAGAATCTCGACTATGAACACTTTTTCCTTTATGATACAAAAGGACTTGATATCATTATCCGTGCGTGGAAGGAGAGCCCAAAGGTAAGAGGATACTGTGCTGTCATTGTTATTATTTTGGTTAATGACAAACACCGCTCTCCCCCTGTTGTGGTATATCATACACCTGTTTTCTGACTTTACACTTTCTCAGGGGTCTGAACTCTTTCCAGCAAATAAGTTCTTTGGAAAGTGGCATAACCTAAAGGGCCAACTAAGCGCATTATACCAAATTGCCCATGTATCCCCGGATGTCCTGAGTATGGTTGCTTTATCTCAACGAAAGGTGATTGAGCTCGAAGATTTCAGTGCTTCAAATGCGCATGTACGAGCTGCGGCAGCACAATTGGTAAATGATCAGTTCAACTCTTTGGATTTGATTGAATGTGTATTGGATTTGGCGGATACTCCTGTGGGTGAAGAAGTCAAGCTCTTCTTAAAGTCCATGATGGGAAAATCACCAGAGCTCGTGTTCCTCGGACTTATACAAATACAGGTAATGCTAATACGGGCAGTAGCAAGAGTATATATACATATATAGAATAAGGAAAAAGAGAACGAGAAAGGTTGGTGCTGTCCTTTGAAGTATCCTAACGGCTGTGTCCTGTATTGATCCATAATTAGCCCATAAAAACTCTCATTCACAAAGATATACTGAGTCAACTACTCTTGGTGTACTTGACTGGACACCAAGGAAGTACCCTTGTGTTGACAAAGTTCTGGCAAATCAACCCAACATTTTTTATCAAGAGTGTTCTTGAACTTTATGCCGAAGATCCGACCTCTTTGATGCGTATTCTTGATTTCACCCATGAGCTCAAGGTTTGAAGAAAATATTTGAAGAGGACCGAGATTTAACAAGATGTCCTTTGTTTTGTTTTTTTGCGTGTGTATTTAGATCATTCCACAAATGCTAGAAGTTCAACCATTTTTCTTTGCGATCGACCTGGCTGCGCTGGCGTCTCGCAGAGAATATTTGAACCTTGAAAAATGGCTTCAGGATAAGATTTCGGAGCACAAGGATGTGTTTGTCCGCGTGTGCTTGGACTTCTTGGGCCAAAAGATCACAGCCGAGATGTCTCGCCAAGATATTAACCAAGCACCCTCTACTGTTCCCCTTCAGGTAGATGTGCTTGGCCTGTTTCTCAAGGTGCTTTCAGAAAGGTAAGTCAGTAGTTTTGAGCGATTGGTAAGTTCAAAAGGTTACTTATTATGATTTACATGATCCTTTAGCCCAATGACTCCCGATAATGCAGAGCTACTCAAGGATGTCCAGAGTATCTGCTTACAGACCTACCCTAAACTTATGAACATTCGCACCCAGGCAGAACCAGGTTCAACCGGGGCTGAAGTTTCGTTCAACCCCGAGGTAGAGAAAGAATCCAACTCAAACTACGAACGGATCTATAGTGGAGAACTTTCGCTTGAAGACTTTATCGAGCGTCTAAAGAGCTACAGCACATCAAAGGACCCACGTGAGCAGGATCTATATGCGTGTATGATCCACAATCTATTTGACGAGTATAGTTTCTTCCCAAAATACCCTGACAAAGAACTGGCAATCACGAGCGTCTTGTTCGGCTCATTGATTCAACATCATCTTATATTATATCCGCCTCTGGGATCTGCCCTACGATGCGTGCTTGACTCTTTGCGTAAACCTTTCGGGTCAAAGATGTTCAATTTTGGACTCCAGGCTCTGACTCAGTTTCAGTCACGTCTACCCGAATGGCCTAAATATTGTGCTTATTTGTTGCAAATTCCACAACTCCAGCAGGCCAAGCCTGAGCTTATACGCTTCATTAATGCATCACTACAGACGGACCAAATGCAGCACCAACAAGAGGAATCGATGATGCCCGATATGTCTGCTCAACCTGATATAATGCCTCCTCCTGAACCAAAGGCAGCCAGCCAAGCAATTGCCTTTACGACCTTGAAGGTTCCAGCCGTACCAATGAGTGCCGAGAACATCAATTACGAGATACCACCAGAGTTGACTCAAGACAAGATTCTGTTCATTATAAACAATCTTGCGCGCAATAACCTAGAAAGCAAAACATCCGATCTCCTCAATTTATTGGATCAGTCGGCTTACCAATGGTTCAGCAACTACCTTGTCGTAAAACGTGCCAGTATTGAACCAAACTACCAGGAATTGTATCTTCTACTTCTTGATGCTGTGGAGAGTAAATTGTTGTATCAGCACGTCCTTCGCGAGACATATGCCAATATTCAGATCCTGTTGAATTCTGAAAAGACCGTGTCTTCTTCTTCGGAACGAACCCTATTGAAGAACTTGGGTGCTTGGCTAGGAGGAATGACATTGGCTAGAAATAAGCCTATCAAACACAAAAACATTGCATTCAAGGTAATTATTAACACCACAAATCTCTCTCTCTCTTTCTCTTTCTCTGCGTTTTGGGCAAGGGGAACAATACAGAAAAGAAGACTAAAGATTATGTGTAGGAACTTTTACTAGAAGGCTATGATAACAACCGCCTGATTGTGGTTATTCCCTTTGTTTGCAAAGTGTTGGAGCAATGCAACAAGAGTAGGGTGTTTAAGCCTCCAAATCCATGGCTTATGGCCATATTGAAATTACTGGTTGAACTGTACCAGTTTGCAGAGCTGAAATTAAATCTTAAATTCGAGATTGAGGTTCTTTGCAAGAGTTTGTCATTGGAATTGAGTGGTAATGTCTTTTACAAACAAGAATTCTGGAAAATGTCCAAGTGTAACCGACAAGAGGCTCATAAAAATAACCATAGATATCGAAGCAACATCTGTACTGAAAAACAGACAACCCAAAGACAGTAGGACGGTCTTGGCCGAGATGTTGGCCAGAGGAGATGAGTCCTCTTTAGTGAATCATGGAAGACCTATGCCTGGAGGAAACGCGATGCTTCATTCTGTTGTACCAGATGCAGGATTCGTTCCCGAGATGGAAGAGTCATTGATGATTACATTGCCAAATCTTGCGCCTTATATCAAATTTAACCCTCAAATCATTATGTATGCTACTCAACCAGGAGCAAAGCGCCTAGTTCTGCAAGCAATCAATCAGTCTATTCGTGAGGTTTGTTTTTTGACTATATCGTATTAGGCTTGGAAACATCAGCTAAACACATTCTTGTAATATGACCAATCCAGATCATCGATGCAGTTGTAGAGCGCTCTGTGTCTATTGCTACTGTCTCTACACGTGAACTCGTCATTAAAGATTTCGCAATGGAATCTGATGAGATCAAGATGCGTAAAGCAGCTCATATTATGGCTCAAAACCTTGCAGGATGTCTTGCCATGGTGACATGCAGAGAACCTTTGCGTCTAAGCCTTACTGCCAACTTACGCAATATATTTTTGGCCAATGGACTTACCGAGGTAATGTTGGATCTCGTTTGAAAGAAGCCCGAGACAGATAAGTTTAATCTTGAGCTCTTGCTGATATATCAAATAAATTTATAGGTTGTGGCTGAACAGACTGCACATATGACTGTGATGGATAATCTGGAATTGGTTTGTGCAGTGATCGAAAAGGCTGCAATGGAAAAGGCTACTATCGATGTAGATGAGACTATGATGAATGCTTACACTGCCCGCAAAAAGCATCGTGAGCAAAGACCTGGTCAGCCTTACTTTGATATGGAGATTTTCTCTGTTTCGAGATACCCGTCAACTTTGCCTGAACTTCTCCGTTCAAAGCCTAATGGTCTTCAGCCTAATCAGCTTCAGGTCTACGACGACTTTGCCAGGATCCCCAGATCAGCATCTTCGACCAACCAGTCCTTTGAGGGCGAGAGAAGTTCTCGTGTTAATCGTCAAGAAGGCGGTCAATTTGGCTATGGCTATGGCAATAATGGTCATTCAGTGGCCTCAGTTGGTGGAAATGTTGGATTCGATGGTCTTTCTGGCCAGCCCAGTGCTCACCAGATCCTCGAGCGCTTCAGCCAGTACATGTCTGACCTCGAGAAGCTCGCAAACCAGACCAATGTATCAAGCTTTAGTGCCTTGCCCAACCATCATGACATCCGGGCAATCATCCGCCAAATCCCTGCACTAGCCGCATCGAGCTTTGACAAGGAAGAGGCTGCACGTAACTTTGCTCAAAAGGTTGTTCAGTTGCTTTACAAGAGTGAGACCCAGCTCTCAAGAGAAACATTCGTGGTTCTCCTTGAGAGTCTGTGTGGAGTTGCACCAAATGTTGGCACACTTGTCACATCATGGTTGACTCATGCGGATGATGAGCGCAAGTACAATGTCCCTGTGACGGTTGCTTTGATCAAGTCAGGCTTGATCCATCTTCCCGAGCAAGACCCGGAACTTGGACATTTGATTGACAGTGGACGAACAAGTGCAATTGATTTTACTGCTAGACTGATTCGTGCCTGTGTATTTGGAGAGAATCCTCTGGCCAATCCCCAAGACTTTATGTCTTCACTCGAAGCACTTGGTAGACTGCGTGGAAATGTACCTGAAAGTGTATTGATGCTTATGGAAGACATTCGCCGCTACTCTCAACACCAAGTAAATGATGCTCAGGACATTCGTCGCTTGGCCCATAATCAGGTCAAAGATCCTCAAGAAGATGAGCCTTCTCTGCGTAGTCGACTCGAATACCTATTCACCGATTGGGTTCACGTTTACCACCGTAACACAACTACTGAAAAGGCTCAAAATGCATTCATTGCTCAGGTTGCTCAACAAAGTATTCTCAAGGTTGAGGACGTGTCAATGTTGTTTTATCGTGTTTGTATCGAGGCTTCAGTAGAGCATGCAATTAAGTTCAAGGAAATCCCTGGCCAATCTCCCAGCCTCGCTTACCAGCCAATTGACGCCTTCTCTAAATTGGCGATTGGAATCGTCAAGCTCCAGACAGATCCTACCAATGTTAACCATAATACAGCCAAGGTGAACGAGTTTAACAAGGTCACTTCTGTGATTCTGCTTATCCTTGCCCAGCACCACGAACAACGCCAACAAAAATTCAACCAACGTCCATTTATGCGCCTGTTTACCTGCTTGTTGAGTGATCTTCATGCGGCAGAACACCAGCTTCAGTCGGTCTATATCCCTCTCCTCACTGCACTAAGCAATTCCTTCCATATGCTTCAGCCTTCATACTTTCCAGGATTCACCTTTGCTTGGCTCCAGTTGATCTCTCACAGATTGTTCATGCCAAAATTGCTATTGACAGAGAATCAGAAAGGATGGCCTACCTTTCAGAGACTTCTCATCTGTCTATTCCAGTTTCTCGTTCCTTTCCTTCGCAACGTTGAATTAAGAGACACGACCCGTATGCTGTACAGAGGTACACTTCGTGTCTTGCTCGTATTGCTGCATGACTTTCCCGAGTTCCTTTGCGACTACCACTACAGTTTCTGTGATGTGATTCCATCATCCTGCATTCAGCTCAGAAACCTTATCCTGAGTGCATTCCCTCGTAACATGCGTCTTCCAGATCCATTCACTCCAAACCTCAAGGTGGACCTCTTGCCAGAGATCAACCAATCCCCGCGCATCTTGTCTGATTATGTCGAGCCTCTCAAGGCAAACGACTTTAAGCAACAAGTGGATGAGTTTATTGAGTCTCAGACTCCTGAAGATTTCTTGTCTGGGCTTCAGAACAAGCTTCTGTTGAGTCCGGAACAGAAAGAGGCTTCCAATGTGGTGACAAAATACAATCTTCCAGTGATCAATGCACTTGTGTTCTATGTTGGTGTTACGGGAATTACCCAGAGCATTCCTGTTAATCAAGGTTCGCCCATGGAGATTTTCCAACATCTCTTGAATGAACTTGATTCAGAAGGTAAATATTACACACCAGGCTCTTTTGTAATATGTATTGGAATCTAACTGTATATATATTGGCTAGGTCGTTATTTGTTCTTGAGTGCAATTGCCAATCAGCTGCGCTATCCCAATAGCCACACACACTACTTTAGCTGTGTACTTCTTTACCTCTTTGCTGAGAGCAACAAGGAGATTGTAAAAGAGCAGATCACGCGTGTGTTGTTGGAACGCCTTATTGTCAACCGCCCTCATCCTTGGGGATTGCTGATTACATTTATCGAGCTTATAAAGAACCCTCGCTACAACTTCTGGAATCATTCATTCACACGATGTGCCACTGACATTGAACGTCTGTTTGAGAGTGTCTCTAGGTAAGTCCTACACACAATAGGTCTGTGAAATACCTGAAAAATAACCTTGTCACTTAGATCCATCAACCAAATCTAAACAAAAATATGGATACATCATCTTCTTGTCCAGGGTTGTATAATCACTTCATGAACATAATTTCGATTTCAAAATACCTACCTTGTATGAGTGACTCTACACTTTCTTATTTTCAGCAGAGCAAGTCTCTATCTCTTTATATCTATCAAACATCTTCCCCTTTCTATCACTCAATTCACTCTCCCCCTCTTCCTCTCTTCTTCTCTCACTCCCATTTTCTAACCTCACCTTAACTTTGCTCAATAACATGTAAACTCTGATTTCATCATTTTTTTTTCAACAACGGAAAAAAAAAGATCATACACATTTGAGCAAGAAGTTGTTGGCATGAATTTGACGAAGAAGAAGAAAATGTATTATTTTTCCCTTTTTTTTTCATGTAAAAATATACGCTGGCTCAATGGATTCTTTTTATTATTCTTGTTATTATGAGTGAATTTTTATGAATTGGGCGCATTTGTGGTTTGTCTGAGGAGGGGATATCTTGTTGATCTCTCTGGGACCACTTGGGTATACAAATTATTTGCAAAAGAAGTGTTAAGCATAAAATTCATGTGGTATACAAGTATCTGTTTAACCGAAAGTATATGCACTGAATGAAGAATATGTATATAGACAAGCTGTAGGCTCTAGCACGCTACTCTTTACTGGGTCTATAAATACTCGTCTTGACTTAACAGTCAGCAAAAGGTAAGAACGAGGGCTTGGATTTCATGTTTCGACGGTTTCGATAAGGAATATAGGATGCCTTTGATTATGCCGATATTCTATGCAATCTAGGCGTCCCATGCGTTATTTGCGAGTATTATTTATTATATTCATTAAAAAAGGAGGTTCTGAAGCTATCCAGTCATCTATTATAAACGTGTTTATTGTAGGAGACGCTTACTCATATTTCTCTTGCTAATTCAGTTTACCAGCCTTTGTTTCTGCTGTTGGCGGTCATTTCGGCATGATATCGATATTTATAATAAGCTACTTATTTCCCACCATTTAATGACTTATGTACTTTGATGTACGTTGCCTTGTATGCACTTGATCTTTTAATACTAATTATTTTAAGAGCAACTTCTCTCCTTTTAAGGCTCCTGTGAGTATTCTGTTAAGCTGTCATTATGATACAAACCGCAAAGATCTACTTATTATCTAAAGGAAACAAGAGGAAGTTCGGCTGTCAAGTCATCTGGTTCATCTTGAATTTCCTTACTTTGGGCTGTGCGCAATGGATTTCTAACTAGATATTTAGATAGTTGTGTATATAAATACCTGCTCCTTAGCTTCAGTTTGGCTTTCCTATACATGCCGCCAATATCAATGGCACCATCTGCGGCAGTGGTGATAGAACAAGGCGATATATTATTAGCTGATCCTGCATCGCCTGAGAATCAGCATAACCTGCTTCGTGATTCAGCCGTATACAACTACTATGTCCCGGTTATCCTGACGTTCATTTCTATTGTCTACCTGAGTACTTATATCTACAAGTCCGTCCACTGGTACCGTATCAGACGCCGGAAACGGAGACAGCGACTGGATCGCTATCGAGTCCATCAATTCTGGGAGAAACGCATGATAGCTCTTCAAATCAACCAGTCATTACTTCCTCCTCCTACTCTGACTTCATTTGCACTGCCCAGATCGCAGTCTTCGCCTTGCAAATCATTCTATACCAGCGATCCTGTCTCATGTTCAACCCTTGGAGGCTTACAGCGGCCTCATTCGACACTAGAGACCATTACATCCGTTATTTCATTACCCTTGAATACCACACCTTGCCAAGTGGTCACTAAATCGGGTTCTATATCTCTTCCTATTCCAAGCGCCTGTTCATTTGACGAAAAGGAAACTACTGCGACTGAACTCTCGCCTACATTTACAGCCCACACCAACTATGACAATAGATCTAGAAGACTGGGTCATAATGATCGGGCACAATATCGGCACATTCCTAAATTATTTAGAAAAAAAGAAGAAAGACAATTGGAATTGTGGAAATGGAGTCTTTCGATGGGCTATTGTCACTATGCGCATGGCAAACTCTTGGACGATTTGATTGCTGAACTTCAAAAGCGCGAGCAAGATGTTCTGACAGGGTCAATTGCTGAAATGAATTCGAAAAATGAAATGAAATAAAGCAATTGTTTGGGACCTCGGGTTAATTAAATTTATTATTGTCCAAAACTATTATTATTATTATCATTATTTTTATAAATTTAATATGATTAAGGGATAATTTAATACAAAGGAGATTTCTTGCTTTTTTCTTTCTTTTTTTGGCTCTAGGGATAGTAAAGACAGATCCAATTGCTTTATTTTTCCATAAGGGTGGTAATAAAGTATTATTTCGAACCAAAACAAGCATACGAGTATATGTCAAATCCTGCGCTTACAATGCTAATATCTGTATCTATTCTTGTTGCCGATCGATTTTGGTATTGTTGTCATGGATCATTGTTTTGCGCGTTTAGGTTCTGACAATAGCCAAGACATATTTCATCATATTGAAGCATTGACCATCTGCAGATGATCGTGCATTAACACATTCTATCATTCAACAATGAACGTTTTCTTTTCTTTTTTCTTTTGGGATGTTTGCTGTATTTATGATATGTTTATACACACATATACGTAGCATTTTGCTTAGATTGCCATGAAAAGGAGTAAATGAAGAGGCAAAATGTTACATGAATGAATAGTCAAAATATAAAAAGAAAAAGGACTATGGGATAATTTACACAGAAGCTGTTATGCCAAGACCACCTTACCGAGAAAGAGGCCGAAAATGAGCCACAACTTCTTATTTTTTTTTAAAGAAAGTTTCTTTTTTTTCTTTTTTGGTCTGGTGTGCTTGTTACCAGACATGATATGATGAAATAGACATGCGATGCATTGTGGCAGCCTCTTCATCACGCAAAAGTTCTCCAGGGGATGGTGGAACGAATGAGGAATTATTGCTGCTATTAGCACTGTTAATATACGGGGCCGTGAATCGGGAAGGACTTCGGTAATACCCAGCCCTGTCCTCTTCTCGCTGTCGAGCCAGCGACATGAGGATAGGATCTGTACTATCATAAGTAGCTACTGGTTTTCCAGAATTGGACTGATGACTCGAGTACGAATATCCATCTTCAAACATTGTAGTCTGGTCTGTACGGTTGTACTTCTTGTTCACAGTAGGAACAAACGGCTTTGGAGGATGTTGGAGTATGGACGAAAAAACAAGGTCATGGCAGGTTGGTGATGGCGGAGAAGTAGAACGGCGCTTGTGTTTGAAGTTCTGTCGGAGACAGAAGACCCAAACAAGTACACAAAGTGCAATGACAACGAGGATGGCAAAGACGATGAGAACAATGACAATGGGTGACAAGTCAGGGGAAGCCTTATGGCTTTCGGCGGTAGTAGCTGGTGGTGGGTTCATTGGGATGCCATCGGAAGACACCTCTTAGCTTGGGAGTGCTTGGTAAGTAGAAAGGAATGGAAAGGTTGTATGTCTGTCACTAGAATGGGAGGAATTTTGAAGGATCTGCAACGTAATCACAACCAATATACGCAGCCGACCAAGCTCCTGACTTGACTGGTAAAGGACAATTCTTGTTCCAAATACATAGCCCAAAAAAAAGGGTCCCCTTCATCTGCATTCGATAGATCTTTCCAAGCTCTTTATATATATATATATATAATGTGTATTACACATATATAATCTTGGATACTCCGAGAAAAAGGGGTCTCTTTGTCTTGCTTTAGAATCAGCCTGAGATCTTGCGACAAGTATAATGAATGGAAGATGGAGGTTTATTGTGTGTAGAGATTAGAGCCAGCGTCGAAAAAAGCTATTGAGGCCCGTCTCCCTAATCCGCCATCGTTCTGTTTGATTCGTCAACCTCTCCAAGCTTTCTTCCACTTCTTGCCTCTGTTCCACCGCCTGCGATGGGACCGGCTAACGAGTGTTTGTTTTTTTAATCCATGAGAAGATGTGCCACAACGAAGAAGCTCGCCTCAGCGTGCTGTGACATCGCGTCTGTTTACCTTACCCACCGCCTCTTCTTCCAAAGAGTCATCGTCCGGGTTTTCTCGCTCTTCTTCCATGTCCTCACTGTCTTCATCATCCACATAATTACTTGGTCGCATTCGAAGCCATTGCATTCTCGGCCCAGCCTGTGACTTTTCGTTCACACGGAAGCCAAAGATACGGGGCTGGTAAATATGTCGCTTGGGGGCGGGAACCAGCTCAGGGTAGGCAAGAAAGAGGAGATGGTGGTAGGTCGATCCAAAGTGAGCACCTAAAATGATGCATGGAACATTATATTTTTTTCTTATTTTTTTTTAGAATTTAGGGTAAAGAAAAACAAAAACAAAAACAAAAAAAAATTGTCATGGTAACGAATTAGTAACCATGGTAACCTTACCATCGATGCACTGATGTACCGAACTCGGGGCACTGTAAAGATCCATGCAACGGGGGCAATACATTCTGATGCTCTCCTGTCCAGCCTCTTCAAAACGACCACAGGGCAGGATTGGGCACCGTCCGCAGTACACGCGCGGACAAAACCCAAACTGTCCCGAAGCATACCGTTCTGCCATCAATCGCTGGCCGTTACGTGTGAGCAAGTATCGCTGGTGGATGAGTCCATAGAGCATCACCGCATAAGGCTCGACTAGTCTGGGCTCCACACGACCTTTCTGATGAGTTTTCAGGCTGCCTTCTTTCCAGAACCCATCGTTCTCATCCTCATCGTCTTTTAGGGTGGCGTCGTCCTTGGATTGTCCATCATCGTCGGTATATTCTTCTGGCTCAACATCCAGGATCATTTCCAATGCTTCATTGTAGTATGGCACCAATGCCGACAATCCAGTAAGATTAAAGTCGTCTTCAATAAAGTCTTCTGGTACTTCTGCATAAAACTCATGACCCGACAGCGAGCAGAACCAGCTAATCCAACTCTGAAGAGAACTGCTTGAATTTGTCACAGAGTCATCTTCTGGCTCTGATGAATCTTTAGCATTCTATCCACATTGGTCATCTGTCTTACCAAACTTGAAATCAGCACCATCGCCTGTATTTACTGCTGTCGAGAAAAACCTGTCCATGCCAGGCAAACTATCGTGGGAGATGGCAAAATCAGGGAAAATCAAAGATCCAAAGTGTGACTGATAGAAATGTGAGACGCAGTTCATGAGAATGGGCACCCGGACGGAGGTCCAACTGAAACAACCAGACCAGAAAATAGGGTCCCATTATTTTTATGCTTCTCCAACTATATATAAATGTGTATATATGTATATATGCATATGTGTATGTATGTATGTGTGTGTGTGTATCTGTGTATCTGGAATGATCAGTATAATCTCTTTATATATATATTAGCTGCTGTTTTCTAACCACAATATTTTGGTTAAACACTGGCAAGCCACTTGGAGCGTATTTGATTTCTTTAGCCTTTGAGTTTCTAATTCCCGACAGTATTGTCTAAATTTATATTGTACATCGCAAATTGTCAACAATTGATTGCCTTTGATGGTAATAAGTACGAGACCCCAACAACGCAGTCCGTTTGTGTTTTACCTTGATGGCTCAAAATAATGTCTTTTTTTTTACCGGTAGATATGGTCTGTAGAAATATAAAGAGGTTTAATACTATTTTCCATTATCCAAGCATAGTAATTTTTATTGACAGCATTTTGTCTGGGTTTATAACGAGCCGTCGTAAAACTAGTTTTTTTGCAAGCATTCGTTACCTAGGAGATGGGATGATTTAGCGCGTCTATTTTTTTTAAACATTCTTTACGATAGACTTGTATATTCAGTTGCCTAGCAACTATATACGTTTTTTTTTCTGGGCCAGAGGAAAATGTCCTCCAAGCCACTGGTGTGATACTTTTAAAGAGATTGAGAAGAAGTTGGGTGCTTGGATCCATAAACTCTAATGGGTCTTTTTGAACTAGGCTCTGGGTTTGAGTAGGGTCTTAATTGGGGACCCCATGTATAAGGACAGAAAGACATATTTTCTAGGCTATGAATATCATTATGCCTTTCACCAGGATGAGGTTAATTGAAAGCGTAGAATCTGTTGAATGAATCACGTCACAAAGGAACCCTCAGGAATATGCATGAATGATCTGGCATTTTCTTGTATATTCTCCATTATAAATCAAAATTCAATGTCCGCTATGTTACTCCGTTCTACGCTCGTCATGCTAGACCTTTAGCCAACCAAATTCAATCGATTTTTCCTAAAATTTCTTTTACGTTCTTCATCAATGCTTATAAAAACTGACATTGTGGGATTGATGGATTCTTTACTTGTTTATTTCTTTATATTCTCAAGAACCCAAAAAATAACTTCAATATGCCTAAAGCCGTCGGAATTGATCTTGGAACTACCTACTCTTGTGTTGGTGTCTGGCAAAACGATCGTGTAGAGATCATTGCCAATGATCAGGGTAACCGTACCACTCCTTCCTATGTCGCCTTCACAGACACTGAGCGTCTCATTGGTGATGCTGCCAAGAACCAAGTGGCTGTAAGTAGTAACAAAGCTTTCAAGGTGTCTTGACTGACGCGTCTCATTTCTATATAGATGAACCCCCACAATACCGTGTTCGATGCCAAGCGTCTCATTGGTCGTCGCTTCAAAGACGCAGAGGTTCAGTCTGACATGAAGCACTTTTCATACAAGATCATCGACAAGGATGACAAGCCTGCAATTCAAGTCGAGTTCAAGGGTGAAACAAAGGTCTTTACTCCCGAAGAAATTTCCTCCATGGTCCTCATCAAGATGAGAGAAACTGCTGAAGGTTACCTTGGCACAAAGGTTGACAGTGCCGTCATCACAGTTCCAGCCTATTTCAACGACTCCCAGCGTCAGGCCACCAAGGACTCTGGTGCCATTGCTGGTCTCAACGTTCTTCGTATCATCAACGAACCCACTGCGGCTGCTATTGCCTATGGACTCGACAAGCAGACCAAGGGAGAGCACAATGTTCTCATCTTTGATCTTGGAGGCGGAACCTTTGATGTGTCCCTCTTGACCATTGAAGACGGTATCTTTGAAGTCAAGGCCACTGCTGGTGACACTCACTTGGGTGGTGAGGACTTTGACAACCGTCTCGTTAATCACTTTATCCAGGAGTTCAAGCGCAAGTACAAGAAGGATATCTCCGAAAATGCCCGTGCTGTCCGTCGTCTCCGTACTGCATGCGAGAGAGCAAAGCGCACTCTCTCTTCGTCTGCCCAGACCACCATCGAGATTGACTCTCTCTTTGAAGGTGTTGACTTTTACACCTCCCTCACCCGTGCCCGTTTCGAAGAACTCAACCAGGATCTCTTCCGTACAACTATGGAACCCGTTGAGAAGGTCCTTCGTGATGCCAAGATTGACAAGGGCTCTGTAAACGAAATTGTTCTCGTTGGTGGCTCCACTCGTATCCCCAAGATCCAAAAGATGGTTTCTGACTTCTTCAACGGAAAAGAGCCCTGCAAGTCCATCAACCCTGATGAGGCTGTTGCCTATGGTGCCGCTGTCCAGGCTGCCATTCTTACCGGTGACACTTCTGAGAAGACTGACTCTCTCTTGCTTCTGGATGTTGCACCATTGTCCCTCGGTATCGAAACCGCAGGTGGTGTCATGACTCCTCTCATCAAGCGTAACACAACTGTTCCCACCAAGAAATCCGAAATCTTCTCCACCTATGCTGATAACCAGCCTGGTGTACTCATCCAAGTCTATGAGGGAGAGCGTGCACGCACCAAGGATAACAACTTGCTTGGCAAGTTTGAGTTGACTGGCATTCCTCCTGCTCCTCGTGGTGTGCCTCAGGTTGAGGTCACCTTTGATGTCGATGCCAACGGTATTCTCAATGTTACTGCACTTGACAAGACCACCGGAAAGTCCAACAAGATTACTATCACCAATGACAAGGGCCGTCTTACCAAGGAGGACATTGAGCGCATGGTCAATGATGCCGAGAAGTACAAGGCTGAAGATGAAGCAGCCGCTGCCCGTATTGCTGCCCGAAACGGTCTCGAATCCTACGCCTACAACCTCCGTAACACCGTTAACGAAGAGAAGGTGGCCAGCAAGCTTGAGGCAGGCGACAAGGAGACTCTCACAAAGGCAATTGATGAGGCCATTTCTTGGCTTGACAACAGTGCTGAAGCCAGCAAGGAAGAGTACGAGTCTCGCCAGAAGGAGCTTGAAGAGGTTGCCAACCCCATCATGACCAAGTTGTACGCCAGCACAGGTGGTGCTCCTGGAGGAATGCCTGGAGGTGCTCCTGGTGGCTTCCCCGGAGGTGCTCCTGGAGGTGGAGCCCCTGGTGCTGATGGACCTACCGTTGAAGAGGTCGACTAATCAAGTTTACATTCTATCATTTCGCTCACACCTATCACTCTAACCCTTTATCACAACCACTATGTCTCCTTAAAAGAATTATGCGTTACTTTTGTATATTCCAACTGCAAATTCTTTTGTTTAAAAAATAAAGCAACAAGCTACAGTATTTGTTTATAAACTTTTTCTGTTCCACAAAAATGAAACAAAGTAAATAAATAGAGAAAATACGCCAATATATTAAGCTTAAAGATTTGAAAAATAATGGAAATAGTTTGACTAGCAATCTTCTTTTTTTTTTTATATGTATATATATATATAAAGGAAAATATATTTTCCGGTATTGAGTTTTCTATTTGTTGATCTCTCTCCGTTTGTTAAATTAATTACAAGGTAAATCAGCCCCTTTATCAATATCCCTGCCAGACCAGAATAGCCCACACAAGGCTTAATAGAAAGATTAATAGATTTATTGGTCAGAGCCAGGAGTCATCAAGCGGCTCTTGTGCCTTGACTTGGTACCAGTATGCTTTAGTAGAGTATTAGTAAAAAAAAAAAAAAAAAAAAAAAAAAAAAAAAAGATGAAAAATCATGTTCTGATGATTATTTTGTAAAGATGGCCCTTGTTCTTGTTTAACAGCTGAGATAAAGACATAGTGACACCAAATCCTTAGAAACGAGTTTTGGGAACACTGTCAATGCATATTCAACATGGAATGATAACCAATTGGCCCATAACTGTAAGAAAATGATTGTTTTTTTTTTCGGACATCAATTAAAAGAGG
Source organism: Phycomyces nitens (assembly GCA_022702545.1). Lineage (NCBI taxonomy): Eukaryota > Fungi > Mucoromycota > Mucoromycetes > Mucorales > Phycomycetaceae > Phycomyces > Phycomyces nitens. The sequence continues at coordinate 4,753,030 of JAHRBC010000001.1, forward strand.
TTGGCTTCCTGGCCTGGTGGATATAAAGGACAATTGAGCTATAGGAAGCCAAGGTGGTCTTTTTATTATTATTATCTAAAAAGCTTTAATCCAGTTTGATTCCAGAAACACATGGGTATCACCAAGACACATCTTGCCATTAGTAGGATGACAAAAAGGTCTGAATAAAATACGTGTATATATTCATTAGCTAGCCATACAAAATAGTATCGTGCCGTATGTATTCTTTGAGCTCAGTTCAGTGGTCATTAGATTGGTCTTACCCAGCTAATTTGCTAATAGCCAGTGTGGTAAACACAAGACCTTGCTTGATATACTAAAATGTCATTTGCTTGTAATCGGAGAGTGTATATACCTGTAAAATGTCGTCTTTCCAACTTCCTTCATGTCCACTTTCTTTATATAGCGAATAAGAGAAGCTGATTGCACCGGTTATTATTTACGCCGATTATTCCGAACAAAGATATCAAATCTATTTCTCTTTAGCTTTACAGTCTGCTCTATTCTAGTCCATGGCAACCAAAATCCGGATCAAACTTGCTACAGTCTACGTAGAACCAAGACGTTGTTTCTAAAGACACTTTAGATATTTTATAAAGCCCAAGTATCTCTTGTGGTTTCACAGTGTAATACTCAACATTTACTATTCAATCAACAATAATAAAGAGTTTATATCAAATCTGGAATTCGAGTTTTTTAGCATAGATTAGGTATTTACACATATACAGTTTGTGATTATTGGCTGATTGATTATAAATTACAAGAAATAGAAATACATAGTGTGATTTTGAATAAAACAGCCCATTTCTTCTATGATGATTAAATTATGATTATTATAAGTGTTTAATGTCGTAAATACACGCATGGGGCATATTACTCCAGTCTTCTTGATATTCTCGTTGTCCGTATCGGTTTTTAGAAGTGAGATTTTTTAAATTATTGGATTTGATCTTGCACAACGCCCGCACAGTGCGTTTGCGTCTTCTAGAGCCCGATGGCAGGTTGGACAACTCGGGCGACACTCTGCACATTCCCAGCCTGGAGATAATAATTTTCCACATCCACAGACTGCCCGCGTATCGACTGGTACTGAGTCTGAGGACAATATACTGGACTCTGTTTTCACGCTTGGTTCTCTATTTCGTCCTGCAGATCGTCGGTGTAATCCGAATACTCGGGCAGAAGAACGATACAAAGACACTACGATGTCTTTCAACGTCCGCATCTTTGGCACCTTTGGCATCTTTGGCATGATACTGTCGCGTCGCTAACTTTCAATAAAGAGAATCTGGTAATTGTATGTATTGCGTTCCAGGTACTTGGAATAGATGAAAAGCTATAGTTTGAGATGCACAAAAGATTTACAATAAAAGATAAAGAAAGGGAAACAAATCCAAGTTGAACAGAAACGTGGTTGTTTTAAAGACATTAAAGTCTGACCCCAAAACAAATACTCCCCCCACCATTTTCTCGGTTTATTTTGACTTATAGTGAAAGAACACATCTGGGAGTCGAATTCCCGCTTCAAATATACCTCTTTTTTATATAATTCTGGTTATTAATTTTGTTGACTGTAAGAATATTCTCATATTTTCCAATGAAAATCTCATTTGTAGTCTTAATATTCTGCCATGTGAGTTATTCTGCCATGTGAAAATACTGGCCTAGCAAGAAGATCAATATTTCATGTGAGATGGTGGTTATATAGTGAAAAGTTTGTGCTCTAGACAGAAAATCAACAACAAGTGATGTCTAGGTAATTAAAAAAGGATACTTGTAATATTATGATTTTTAATAAAGTTTAGTAAGCCCATAGGATATTTAATATTAATCGAAGAGCGCGTATTATGTTCTAAAAAAACCTTTATTCACCTTTATCTATAAATGTCTTTTTATCCAGAAAAGATATCCTCTAAAATGAGTATTATAATCAGGATTCGAGGCTAGTAAAACAAGAAATGATCGTGCCATAACGGTCGTTTGATACATTGTACATTTGTTGGGGGGTAACATTTCCCGTGACCTTTATTTTTTTTGATAATATGTGTTAATGTGGTATATTCTACACAGAATATCCAAACAGAATAACTATATTTACTATATACAGATAAAGGTGGAAAATACAGTCGGGTAAACTCTTCTATTTTCTAGAATAAAGAGATAAAACATGGTATACGAGAAGTTATCGAGCTTCTTTTATTTTTATTTTAACAGAAAAAGACAACACCAACGGCATTATTATAGTCCTACAATCTTTCCAACGGCGTAAAATATAATAAAGACAACAATGGGAAAGCTTGAAAGAAGTTGGAATTAAATACTCTGATAAGTATTTAGAAATGAGTGATATTTATAAATTGTAGAATGTTTCTAATGATTACTGGACTGCCTGAAAGTTTAGATAACATTACTATTATTAAGAGAATACTAAAAAAAAAACAGCAATTTAAACAATTTAATTACAATAGAGGCGAGTTAATTGAGATAGAATTTATTTAGCTTTTTCCCTTGCTTATATAAATTATAATATTGATTATACCCAAGTAAAAATATACTAGTATTTTCACACCATATTCGAAAATATTTTCTCTCTCTTCATGGCATCTACATCACACAAATGGCGTGACATGGCCTCTTTATTTTAATAACTAAAGGTCTGGATTGTTTAATGATACTAAAACCAAATTCTCACTAGGCGCCAATTAATACGACCAGATAAGAAAATCAAATAACAAATTATAGAGTTGTACACAGCTTATAAAACGAGCCAGATTAATAATATATTTATATGAGTATCTTGAGGAATAAACAGAAAGGTGCGCTTCCTAAAGCGGAATACCAAGAGAAATAAAAAAAAAAACAGATGGCGAGATATTGATTTACTAGGGTCAAAAAGTCTTGTGCCTGTTGATTGTATTGGTATACAACTAGTCTAGAATAACATTTCTTTTTAAAGACTCGGATCTAAAATACATACTATACATTGATTTTTAGCCCGGTCAAGGACACTATGAATATAATTAAAGAAACAGTTTGATCTCTTGGTACTAAATATTACCAAAGTACTAGACTATATAATTTCAAATCTATATGTGTAGAATAGACCATGATCTTGCAAACTATGTTGATTTGCTTTTATACATTTATTAAAAGGACCAAAGGCTTGATATATATATATGTTTTAATTGGTGGTCAATAAATGGTTACAGACCAAATATTATATATTTATATTTATACAAAGAGCTCATTTTTTTTTATTACATCGGACTTGTTATCCCTCTTCTTCTTCTTATTATTACTATTATATACATGTGTACCTTGCAAAAATAAAATAAACTTCTTCATCTTATTCCATAACAATATTCTTCTTCTTATTTATAAAATAAGTAAATAGCGGCCAATATTTTGGATACAATTTTAGCCTATTGGTACTAATAACGCTACTCTTCATTGCACAGGCAACATGATTATGAGAGCCAATATTGCTTTTTTGGTTTTTTTTTACAAAATGAATACCCAGATATTTGGATCACTATTCCAATTATATATATACATATAAAATAAATGGCTTGGGATTTGGGACTATGAACAAGAGAGTGTCCTGATTAAATGTATTATTTTGAAGATAGAATCATGAGTTTTCCGTCAAGGTTCTTAATTTATCCATTTCACAAAATATATTCATCCTTACGATTAGGATTTCAGAGTGATACTTGATTAAGATTTGTATTGACACAAATAATAGTTTCCTAATCATTACAAGATAGCAACATTATCAAAACACATTTCAATAACAAACCAATGATTCTAAAGAGGTCCGGTTAAGGGAACGGAATTTTTGAATGTATCGAGAGGGTACAGGTCAGGAGATGATGTGTAGTTTGACTTTAGGTAAATAGACAAATGACGGTCTTGAGCCGATTTGTTTGATCCAATTAAATAAACAAACAACGAATCATAATAAAAAAAAAGATGTGATAATTCATTCATTAATTTCAATTACATGGTACAAAATAGCCAAGTTTGAAAGTATTAGTTATAAAACGAGTGTTTTAGATTGTTATTACTATTAATATTATAGGTGTAGATCATAGCAATCCTGACAGCTTCCCTTTTCTCATCAACACGGATTATTTACTGTGTCAGCCCAAACCTTTTTAATGGATAAATAAATAATAAACAATACATTTTGAAATCGATATAGTTGATAGTATGGAAATTACCACAATTTTTAGTATTATTAAGCAGGCCATTATATCGATAATTATTATTATATTGATAATTATATTGATAATTATCTCATAAATGTATATATATAAAAATAAAAATATAAAAATATAAAAATAACACTCGTCCAACGTTACTCACATATAAATATAAATACATATGTATTTATTTATTTTATATTATTATTATTCTTGTAGATTGGGCGTATTATTATTTTTACAAATATATAAAAAAATGTTACTTTGTATACACATGCGTGGGGCATGCGAAACACATTTTAACTCACTATCCGTATTTGTGGATCAAGTACATCGATCCATAAAGAGCACTCGGTATTTTTGTGTATTTACCTTTCTCTATAGTTCATCGTTATTATAAGATTTAGATATTACTGTTGGCATGGGAACAAGAGGGTTCAAATACAAGACACCCATATATATATTTTATTTCTTTAATAATAATAATACTAATAAAAAGTACTGGGACCAATGCTTTGGGTCGACAGTTTACTTTATAATGTCTGTTGTACAAACACCCTCGATATATGCCTTACTAGACTCTATCTCTTATGTATCCTGAATTTGACACCAAGAGATATATGTATATATTTATGTTTTATATAAAAGTACAGATTCAAAGGACCTATTCTAATTTGATATAAAAACCAATTGGAACCGCTGGTTACTTTAATAATATCAAAAAGTATCAAACGGGACTGGGGTTCCGACCAATTGAATGTATAAAATTCTTGTATTTATTAGTGATGATAATATTCAATTGAATAGCACTGTTAGGATTCTCATATTGGTTACACGGCAGCTGTCAGAGAATTTTTTTATCAAGGGCTGTGTCTCTGTAGCGGGAAATAAATGTCAAACTTGCAACACGTCGACCCGAGCAGTGGGTCAATAGGGTATCCTTTATTTTATCATTCTGATCCAACCACCAAGTCAGTAGGGAATCTAATAAGTCTATGCAGAATGTCCGTACAGTGTGATAGTCATCAAGTCAACGGTCTGTCTATCAATTGAAAGCCGAGAATCAAGGAACCATAGGTACCGTAAAGAAGTATAGAAGCGTGGTTTAATAAGGAGTTTCCTATCCTCCCCCATCCTAAAATCTAATAAAACTCTTCCATATTTCTGTTTATAAAAATATATTTACAAAGTTCGCCCTCAATGAGAATATAGGATCGGGAGTTTGGCGTTTTATCTATTCAGACCCTCTATTATAAATCTTCCCTGTATAAACAAACATCTGTCAAGCCCACGTTTATACCTCCTAGTTCCCCTTGACTTTAATTAATTGGGGTTCCGGTTAATATTGAATATATATATATATATTATAGATATAATAGATATATAAACGAAAGAAATTAAATAGCAATTCATCAGATCTCCTTCTTGTATTCAACTCCAAAGACATCTTTAAAGACACAATGCCTCCAGTCAGAACCAGCAGACCTCCTCTTCCAAGACCTTATCCTCCTCCATTGGTCAAGCCGAAATAATGAAGCAATTCATGGCTCATTCATTCATTCACTCATTCAATCATTCAAAAAACATCCTTTCTCCATATTCACCTTGTCACTTTCCTACAAAAAATCCCCCCTGTTCATCAAATATTTCATGTATATATATATTGATCTATATCTCTTTCTTTAAAATTTCCATCTCCCAGAAGCAAGGGAATACATATGTTTCGATTCTATTATTATTCTTCATGTAAACCATTTCTAAAACAACTTGGATTCCTAATCCATTATTATTACTTTTTACTCTTTTGTTATTTATTAAGCATGGGCCTCTCTCTCTCTCTCTCTCTCTATTTCTTTATTACATTCTTGGATTTCTATCCGACTCTCCCCCTTTTTTTTATAGCAGAAAATAAACATCACTATGTCTTTACAAAATATCTTCTTGTCCACGTGACCTTCCCACAGACAGTAAAATAATAAAAAGGGTCTAATTACCGCAAGTAGTTCGGATTAGCCGGTAGTTGTAGATAACAAGAATTCTTAATATTATTTATATATGAAAGATATATGATCCGGCCAATTTGGGTTCTTACTAGAGTGACAAAACGGAGTAGAATCTTTTCAGAGACACGCGGGTTTGACAAGGTGTCAACCTTAAAAACGGCTTTATCGAAGCACTTTTTTTCTCGCTATAATTATTCTTTATTTAATTCAAGAATCCTAGGCTTAATAGACCGTGCAGACTGATATTCTCCGGGGATCATCCAAATAATATATTTCATAAAATATTCTTTGTTTAATTAACTTGTTTATTATTTATAAAATACTAATTTAAGCTTATTTTTATATTCCTTATTCAATCCGGTAGGCTGTTCCGAAATGATTATAATCACTATGATTATATTGAAACACTTTTCGCCACTTGTTTCAAAATCAATGTATAACAGAGATTAATTCTCAGCTAGTCAAATATTGCACTGTCTTGACCAAAATGGGACGATTTTTTTTAAAAAAAATACATATAAAATAAATTTCTTCTTCTTGTTTGGAAATGAAGTTGAAGGAATTAGAAGGAATCTTGCAAGATTGTGCAGTGTTTTGTAAGAATTATTAATGGCCAACGATATCAATAAACTAAGTTTAAGCATAATAGCCTCTCCAAAGATTCAATATGAACAATATCCAACAACTGCTCATTTAGCTGCACGCATGCTATACACAGCAGACACTGTTTATGATGACATTGAGGACAAGGTGGTTGGTGATTTCGGCTGTGGGTGTGGTATTCTGAGCATTGCGGCTAATATTCTTGGAGCAGGGTAAATAAAGAGGCAACAAAAGACAATGATTGACAATTGATCTAGGTACAGCATTGGGTTTGACATTGATCCCGATGCAGTTGCAATTGCCCAAGAGAATTGTGATCAGTTTGACATTTCAATGGACTTTGTGTTGACAGACCTCAGCAAATCAACACTCGAAAGATTCAAAGGTCGAATAGACACCATTGTCATGAACCCACCCTTTGGAACAAAAGTCAAGGGAGTTGACATGGTCCTGCTAAAGAAAGCAATCGAAGTAAAATTATTATTGTCTAAAAGGGCCTTTTGATTGATCTTTGTATTTGGTTTAGATTGCAGGCACAGCAGTCTATTCATTACACAAGACATCCACACGCGATGTAGGTCAATAGAAGACTAGAGACAATACTTATCCATAATATATAGCACATTATGAAAAAGGCTAAAGAGTGGGGGGTTGACTGTGAAGTATTGGCCGAACTAAAGGTAAGTCTAGTCCATTACCTATGTTGGTACTAAACCAAACCATTAGTTTGACGTTCCAATGATGTACAAATTTCACAAGAAAAAGTCTGTTGACATTGCAGTCGATTTCCTGCGTTTCAGCAAGTAATTTTTACTTGCTAATCTCAATATATATAAAATCCTACAGATACGAGTTAAAACTCACCATACGTCATGTGATTTGCATTTTTACCTCTCTTGAACCTCTTTATTTTTGAAAAGTCTGCGACTGAGCCAATATATATATACATATATATTTAAAAAAATAAAAGTGCGGCTCAGAGGACCTCTATCACATCTTTCGTCTTTGCTTTGTCAACGCTCATTTTATTCATTTTTTTATTCAACATCTGTCGGTGTTTGACAATTGGCCTTCAAATTTCAATTTTTTACAATCTGTAAAATGATTCGTATTCTTGGCCGCCTTTAACCTTTTGTCAGTAAAGACAGACTCATACCATTAACTATGGTGATTAAAACTCTACAAAATAAAGAGTCAGTACTTATAATGTTTTTCTCATTGAAATCATATCATGTCTCAACAAAACAACAGCAGAATCACTGATAAACAAAAGGAGCTTTTGGTCTATATATATTATCGGTGGAGCTCTTATAAATGGATCGTTTCCAGTTATTTATGGGATTAGCATGTCTATAGAATTAAAAAAAAGATGGAGAAATACTGTAAAGATTAGTCTTGACCGTTAAAGAAAAATCCCAACTGGGATATTTAATTAATGGCGAATAACCACGGTCAGTCGAGAGAAGTTCGCCAAAGATGAATACAAAAATTGCATGAAATCTTGATAGAAATATACATACTTTTGGCTGATATAAACCACAAGTAATGAACTAAATTTGTATATTTGTGTCTAGAGGTTCTATTAGTGACCATACAGCTCATAATAGCTGATAACTTTTCGAATATACTATGGCAGTAGCAACCAATCTGTTTCCACAACTTGTTTACATATATACTCCAATTACACCTTTAGTCCAGTACCTAACTCCTTATTCCTTGCAATATTGCCATTAAATATCATCTTTTTGGATTTTATGCAAGTATGGTTCACATAAAAGTATTTCCAGCCCTACACACCATAGATCTGGTCTTGCCATTACAGATCACCATGTTCAATTGAGGATTACAACGTCAAGGGCTTTTATAAAGATTTACAAGATTCTTCATATGCTCTTTGAAAACTTTATCTCTCTTGAGCGGTACAATAATTAATACTTGAATTGCATTTGTAATGGTATCTAATGTCGCGTTTGGCCCATTGCGCAAAATGAGCCTTTAACCTCCAAGTTTATTATATCTCAAAATAGAATGCCTTTCTTTGCGTAATCCAAGTAAGGACAGTGTCAGTTTTCTTTATTTTCTGTATAGTACTTGTTTCTGTAGTATATTGCGCATAGTTTTTTTTTTATCGTAATCTTGGCTTTCAGGTAATCCTCAAGGTTGGTCTTGTTTTAATGGCCAGGATGATTTTGTGAAATGTAAACATAATTAAACATAAAGAGAGAAGAGAATAAATATAATTTTATTCAAAATATTCTAGTAAGCAAAATATGTTGAATTAATCAAGGTCAAAGTACAACGGCTTTGCATGTAAGAGTATTACGCTCACTTATTCGATCTATCAAAGTGAATTCTGGTATCGGACATTTAAAACCGCTATTAAAAAATAGGATTTCTTGTCTGATAAAATATTAAGGTTTCAGACGGAATTACGATGAAATAATGGACTTCTCTGCTATTTTGGCTGTAGTGGTAAATAAATCATAGTGTACTATTACTATTTGTTTTTGATCAGTTGGATGGTACGACTAATGACATACTGAAACAAAGCGAAAAAGGGGTAATAAAAAATGAATAAAAGAACAAAAAAAGGGGTTCATTTTGCCCATATATGTTAATAAATGAAGAGAAAATATGAGCAAGTTTTATTTTTTTATTACCCCTTTTTCGCTTTGTTTCAGTATGTCATTAGTCGTACCATCCAACTGATCAAAAACAAATAGTAATAGTACACTATGATTTATTTACCATTACAGCCAAAATAGCAGAGAAGTCCATTATTTCATCGTAATTCCGTCTGAAACCTTAATATTTTATCAGACAAGAAATCCCGTTTTTTAATAGCGATTTTAGATGTCCGATACCAGAATTTACTTTGATATACCAGTAGTATAAATAAATGTCGTAACATTTCACTACCCCTTTATAATTTTATTTTCCTTTATTTTAATTGAGATGATATAATTGTGGAAAAACATAATTCCGAATAATCCACCCACAATTGAAGAATCATCCGGACTCGTGTGATTTCCTGGTTTTTGTTCGTAAAGGCTTTTGTATTGCAGACCATTAAAAATGAACCTGCTGCTGAGAACGAGCCATTCATCACAACATCAAGAGACATTAACTCTGGAGACTCAAGTTCCCACCTTTGTATAGCCGCATTTTATTTTCAAAACCAACTGTATGTAGCTCAAGTCTACCATGGCCCAACTTGTGGGTTCAAAACAACCGATTTATTACGCACACATTTTTTTAATAAAAATGAAAAATAAAAATCACCAGAATTTCCTTTTCTGTTTTCTTAATCTTCACAGTCACCAAGCACTTGTTTAATATCTTTGGATGGCTACAACTACCGAACAACCACAAGAGAAACCTCTTCCACCAGTCTATGAAGAATCCTCACAATATCGTCATTGGAGATTCAGCACCAAACAGCTTCTAGACATTCGCACTTCTTGCAATGCAGCTGCAGTAGATCGCGTTCGGCGAAACTTTCAAGAACAAGTAATCAACATTCACTTGAACCCAATACCTATCATTTCTATAAGACCCTCGCTAATGCATATCTCTTTAAAAGAAAGCAGCCGAAGCCCAGGGCGATCGTCCCCAAGATGAACCGCAGTACCTGTCAGTCCAAGATGAAATGGCCTTGTGCAGATTCTATGAAAAACAACTCCAAGAGATCTGTAAACACTTGAAACTTACTGAAATGGTCATGGTAAGGATTTACAAGAGTAATTCGTATATCTAAAGCATATTTCTGGCCTTATTGTAGGCTACAGCTGTGGTTTATATGAAACGATTCTTTCTTCACAATACAGTCATGGATTATCACCCCAAAGACATCCTGTAAGTAACTGTCAAAAGACCCAAATGAAAAACTGACCATTGCCTAGTCTGACATGCCTGTTCTTGGCCACAAAATCAGAAAGTGAACGTGTTTCGATTGATGACTTTGGCAGAAACCTCAAACTACCTTCAACAACCAGTGTTCTTGATCTAGAGTTCACTGTTTCCCAAGGCCTTAAATTCGAATACTATGCTCATCATCCATATAGACCAGCTTATGGGTTCTTTTTGGATATCCAGGTAATTTGATCGTCTGAACAATTAATTGGCTTCTAAACACACCAAGATTAGACCACAGGAGCAGATATCAAGCTACTCAAGGAGACTTACAATAAAGTAGGACAAGTTGTTGGAGACATTCTGCTTACGGACCTTCCGTTTCTTTACATGCCATCTCAATTGGCATTGGCTGCATTTGTGGTGGCTGGAAAGAATAATGGATTCGATGGACAGATTCACAGGCAAGATCTTTATGTTTCTCCAATCGATAAACTAATCTAATCGATAAAATTAGATATATTGAAGAGAGATTTGGGGACCAAGCAAATGCATTGGAGAGTATTGTGGAATCCATAATCAAAATATTATCACAAGTAGTTCCTGTAACAAAAGAGCAGGCTACTCAAGTAGATTATCGTCTGCGTATCTGCATGAATCCTGCAAAGAATCCAAATTCAGTACTGTGAGTAAGAGTGATTGTATTGCAAACAGTATGAGCCTTGATGTTTGAGGCCATTATGTATTAATACCAAAATATAATGTTTATAAAATAGGTACAAAAAACGAGCAGCTCAAAAGCAACTTGACAATGAAGAACGCCGAAGAAAAAAAGCTAAAAGAGATCAGGATGAGGAAACGGAGGAGGATGATGACGATGAAGAAGAAGAATAAGGAGCTTGATATACATATAAAAGCACCTATTCATCACAATAACCTCCTCTGTTTCTTTGTATCCGATCCACAGTTTCTACAGTACCACTTGCCCTTTGGCGGAACCTTTAGGCCAACGCATTCAATGTGGAACCATTCAATATCGCACTAAACAGAAATAATCAACATATTTATCCAAAATCACCACGAAATCTACCATACCTCTTCATTATCACAGGCAACCATTTCACCAAATGATACCTGATGGCAATAGCAATACAAGGGTTCATTGGGATCAATTGGAAGATGGCTCATTGAGATTACACTATTAAAATGTTTAGTCGGTATCAAGACTTGTCCTTGTAACCTACGCTTCAGCATGTTGTTTTGCAACCTCTGTAGAAAGATAGTCTCCTTGTGGTTCTGATCCTGCTTCTTCCTCTTCTTTGTCCGTAGTCTTTCGCTTTCTTCCCTTTTTCCCTTTTTTGTCCGTTACTGTAATTTGTTCCCTATGGATTTCTATAATAGAATCATTAGGTCCTTTGAACAACTGTCGAGATCCATCTGGTTTATTGCAGACCACAACCCAATTTATGAATAAACTTGCCCTTTTCTATCTCGATATTCGTTTCTTCTGGCTGTGTCCTTGTGGACGTCTGTTCAAGAGATCGACCGGATCCACCATATTTTCCATTTTCAAACTTTTGGAGATCGTTATCTAGACGAGTACAATGTCTATCGACCTATAGAAAAACACTCAACAAATGTGTGTGTGTGTATGTGTGTGGGTATAAATGGGTGTCTTACAGTGTCATAAATTGATTTTGCCAGCGCAAACTTTTCTTCTCCCTTTTTGAGTGCTTCGTTTAATAGTCGACCAATGGCAACCAGCTGCTCTTGCCGTTCTTCTGGTAGCAATACAGTCTTGGCTTCTGCTAGTTCAAGTGATTTCTCAGCAACCTTTTCCATGAGATCTAATGTTGAGGAGATTAGATTAGATGATCTATAGTCTTTCTTTATTTAGATCAACCTTGGGCTCCCTCATCTAATTGTCGAATGAGAGTAAAGTTGCGCTGTAATTCAAGCGGCAGTACTTCGGTTGCTACAATGATGATAATTCATTACAGTTTTGCTGTTGGTCCAAGGATAAAAGAAAGACATACTGTCGGTGTAATCATTAAGGTAAACAGCGGTCTCTTCAGAGGTTGGCATTGCTTGGTTGAAGCACAGCACAGAAACTCGGTGGCTGGAATGTCGCGCTCATCGGGGCTTGTGTTGATCCTTGTCTCACCCGAATTCCACAGTCAGTCGGGCACAGATTTTATTATTTTGGTTGCCAGAAGGGTATTTTTCTTATAGTCTGTATATTTATTATCTGATAAACATAGCCATCTTTATAATTACAAGTAGACAGACAGTGTTTACAAAGGTCATTTTTAACATAAATAATAGGTCTAAAGAATAAGGGATATAAATTTTGCCTTTTTTTCTCAAAGATTATATTGGACTATTTCTTGACTTAATTGCTACTCTATCAGTCTAGGATAATACCGGATTATTTAATTGAAAAGTGCATGTAAATCAGCTCTCAAGTGTATTCTAACCAAAGAGTACAAAAGGACTGTTGTCAATGTGCCCAAGAATCTTGACAAACTAGGTGTTTCTTGAAAAAAAATCTGATTTTAATATTGATCTACAAAATATACTTGTTATTGTTACCAGATCTACAGCAAAACATAACACGACGCCTACATAGAGTGTAATTTATGTTGCAGGTTTGATCACAGCCAGCATAAAAAGAATCAATAGACCAATTCTAGGCAGTGGAAAAGAGTAAGACTCACTAAAAAACTAATTTTTAACCATCACAAAGCTTGAAAAATCCGCGGAATAAAGTGCCCAGATAACCCATTCAGCGCATTTGTGTCTTTTAATATTATATTTCTTTATTCATGGTTAAAAAAAAGGCTGTATATTTGTTCAGTTGCTCTGTTATTCATATATTATCTTTAATTTCTTGCTTTTATACCTTTATTTCATACTGATAATTTGCCTGATTCTATATAAAACAATCTCACAATACTCTTACACCAAGATAGAATTATTACAAGAGGTTTATAAACTTATCTACCTCTGGAACAACTTTTACTTTTCTCAGTTTATCAAATGTATTTCTATACATCTTTCCCAACGAAAACATCGACAAACTACTTGCGTTTCAAGTACAAATGATCTACCTACCAATTCCGGCCAACCCCCTTTGGATTGTCAATAGTCCCACGATTACTTGCAAAGATAACACAATCTCCACTAAAGTTGGCGCAAAAAGTGGTTATAAAGGTCAGTGGGTACCTAGACAGCTGAATAATTATCAGCAAAAAAAATGGAGCTATTGATAGACTGGAGTCATTGGAATGTATTGTGAATGAGAATGAAGCCTCTTTACACCTATTACAACAGCTGAAACACGACAGGTCTTGGGTACACAGGCCATAATTATTAAAGTACTAGGAGAGCTGGAGAATCAAGACGTTTGATCCCCCAGTTTAACATTCATCTGAATATCAAGTCTCGGTTGGTTGATAGTCTCAAGATGCAGATACAGACAGCAAATATTGCCTTGTTTTTCAGTACGCCTATATGCATTACATTGTGTGGTACAAGTGCCAACATGTCAAGTCCAACCAGTTTTGGAATACCCCCAGATACTTTCAAATGGGAACCTACTCAAGCTGCACTGATGATTCGAGAACCCAATATAATATAATAAACCCTCTCTCTCTCTCACACACACACACAGCTCACAGCAAACATTTACTGTCTGTAGATACTAGTAGTATAAAGAGGGTTAATAGAACTATACACGGGTACTAGAATCATAAAGTATCCCAGCCCATAGATTGGCGTAAACTAAAAGGCAAAAATCTAGTTTGTAAGGATTCTCAAGTATTTAAATACACAGAAAATCCAACCTCGTTGTCGCATATCGACAAACAAAGAGACTCTTGAAAATACTTTTTAATTATGCACCTTGTAAACAAGGTATGCTTCCGGTGTATTTATCATAGTCTTTGGTTGACGGCACAACGTATAGCACTAGGAAATAATCCAATAACAGACATAGAATACTTCCAAACTTTCGCCACAAACGTATGCATACTGTCACATCACACTTTTAATAGATCCAGCAGCCATAAAATATACACACCATTGGCCTGTCTACAGATCAAAGTACACATCTTATATTCTCAGGCAATTGCAAATAGCACATTCACTCTTTTGCGGAATCAATAGATACACTATTAATTGAGCCCACCGGAAAGTTCTTTTAAATAATCGTCAAAAGATATACCAAAAGGATCTAATGCTAATACTTCACCTTATATCCTCCCAATCTCTGGCTTTGCTCTTGGCCCTAGAAACGATATTTCTGTGGAGGAAATGGTAACATTGGGAAGCTGGGTGTCGGCTATTTTTATTTATAGATACCACAGATGAAACAATACGTCAGATACCGACTTTTGTTAGCCCACTTTTACATACCCTCTTTTCCTGGCCATAACAAGATAATAAAGGTATTTTGGTAAAAGAGACTCACAAAATAATGTCTCTTGATAAGCAATCGCGTTTTTCCCTGTTAGTTGATTTCAATACAAAATGTCCTTGAAATAACGTTTATAACATGTTTTCATTGGCCACAATATTTAATTTTTTTTTGAAACTAATTTAAGGTTTGTAACCAGCCAAGATCTTAGGATCTGATAAATATTAAATAAATCTTGGTTTTCTTCTCCTTCCTCTCTCTCTCTTTGTGTGTGTGTGTGTGTATTATTTTCTATTGACCAAATATTTGTATACACATGTACAACCACTCTTTTTCTTTACCTTCTTTACATTCTCTGCCTTCTTATCACTAGTATCCTCCTTTCTCTCTTTATTTATTTTGCATGTCCAGTATTATCGTCATGTCTTACTGGATACAACAGCTAAAAACAGCCGTCTTTGGACGCGTTCCAGAGCCCATTGTCCAAGAACAGCCCGTCCCAGAGCCAAAGAACGATCCTGTGGTTGAATCTGCCAAGGGTCATGGCCATGAGGAATCAGCCGAGGTTGACATTGACCAGATCCCTCCAATCGACCTCCTCATTACCGATCCATGCAACACTTGTTCTCTTCCATGCGATGATCACAAGGCATATCCAACTTATCTAAAATTCGACCACACCTCTCCTCTCTTGGGCTCCATGAAGCCGTATAGCCGACATGTTCTCATTGGCACTGGTCAGTCCGATTGGGCCGAACGAATCGAAGAAGACTGGGGCACATTTGCCGCAAACCTCACCGCGGTTACCAAGGACCGACCAGTCCAGAACAGAGCCATCATCACAAACACATCAATGGTCAACACATACTCTCAGCTGCCAAACTCTCACGACATTGTCATTTTGCCAGACAATATTATTGTTTCCAATGTCACTCCTGACGACGCAGAGGCCTTTTTTGAAGCCTTTTTGGCCACACCACTCCCAGTTGCACCTGTAATGATTGAGGACTATAGTACTAGACATCTTAAAAACATGGTGGTCCACAAGAACCCTTATGATTCAATGATCCTTATCTGTTCCCATCGCAAGAGAGACAAGTTGTGTGGTGTGACGGCTGAAATCCTTGGAACCGAGTTTGACAATGTGTTGCGTGAAAAGGATATCTGTGAGGGAGAAGGAGGCACGGCTGTTCTGATGGTGAGCCATGTTGGAGGTAAGTCTTTGAAAATATTTGCTTTATCTAAGACAAGGGGTTTGGATACAGGTCATAAATTTGCGGGCAATGTTATCTGTATTACACACAACGGAACACGATGCATCTGGTATGGTCGCGTAAAAGCATGTCACTGTGAGAGAATCGTTGATGACACGATTATTGGAGGAAGAGTATTGAAGGAGCTTTATCGAGGAGCAATGTCGCACAGTTACGATGAATCAAAGTGTGAAAGAGTTCGATGGTGAACAATACATCTTAATTTAAAAAAGAAGCAATTTTTTTATTTATTTTGAAGTGTGTGGGCACAAGTGCGCCAAGGGTATATGAGCAAAAGTATTAAATAATAAAGAAAAAGGGTCTTTTACTCGGCCTCCAATGGGACAGTTTGCTTGCCAGTGAAAGCATAGTCGTAATTAACGTCATCCTTGGCATAAGGCATAGACCAACGGATTTTGGGATCATTGATCATTAGCCAGAGACGCAGGAGATGGCGAGTCTGGCCAGGTGCGTCAGTGTAGGCAGTTCTGGCGTGAAGGAGCTGGTAGTTTTGGACAAACTGGATATCGCCAACCTCAAGCTTCATGTGTAAAGCCTCACGCTCGCACAGATCCTGGATGTATTTCATGGCCTCAAACTTCTCAGCCTCGACGGTGACTCCAGGGAAACGAGTGACGGTCTCGTAAAAGTGAGGACCCCAAAAGGTGAAAAGACGGTCCTTGTGGAATACAATTGGAGGAGCAGCAAGGTAGGGATCTTCGTTGGGACCGTGTTCACCCTTCTTGTCCCACAACCAGGCCTGCTTCAAGAGCTCAACGATATCTGGGCGCAGTTCAGAAAGACGGTTGTAGAGTGTGTGGGAAGAAATGACAGAGCTGAGACCTCCAGAGGAACCTTCGGACAGACACAAAAGAGCAACAACATCTGTACCATCCACATGGAAGGGTTGGGCCTTTCTAGTGGCATAGATACGTGTGGTTGGGTCATTGACATCGTAGACACTCTTGGTGGTTGAGCCGCTAGTGAGATCTTTGACGTGGCCGAGAACATGGCCCTTTGCGTTCTGGGGTTTGCGGGTACCAATGTAGGAACCGATGCCCATAAAGATGGCAGATTGGTCCTTGCGATCATACTTTGTGATTGGGAAGCCACGGAGAAGACCAAAGCCAATTCCCTTGAAAAAGTCCTCTTGCTGCTTCTTGATGACTTTGGTAAAGTTTCCGAGAGGAAAGTTTTCTTCTTTAATGTCAATCTAAGATAGATATTAGCACTTTTGCTTTTCTTTGCTTTGCTTATAAATGACTTACAAGAGGGAGGTTGAGAGAGTTAAAGTGCTTGAGACCATTGTCGATATCCTTGATATCTTCTTGGGTGAGCTGATAGATCCACTCTTCTGGATGGTTCTCGAGATATTTGCCATCCCAGACAGAAGGGCCACTTAGTCTCTCGGGAAATACGGTGGCTACGGCATTCTCTTCCTCAGTAGAGAATGAACGCCATGTTCCTGGCTTGTTGACAGGAGCAGGCTTCTCGGATACAGAACTGTGAACTGTAGCAGACATTTGAAGATATGATATTACTTGGTGTTGATTGTAAAGAAGAAAAAGGCGATTTTAACGCGTTATTTATATTATTATTTTTTACAAATTCTTATCTACACCACCCTGGGAACTCGAAGCTTGTTTCTAATCCACAAGGATAAGTCTATGGTGAGTAAAGCCAATGTATTGCGTGATTCGTTGTGATGGCGCAATCTACCATTTCAATGAGCACAGGCACGGGCGGCATTTCAACCTTTCCCTTCATTTTTACCCGGCCAAGTAGACACACAACGATGAGCCTGAGGTTATGAAACTTTAATAAGGCGTACATACTTGCGCCATAGATGACACCATACTGTTCCAAACTACGCTCGAGTATCTTTGCTGATAAGGATCTAGTTTGGTATTACAATTGGTGTAAAGGAGATAGTCCATAGACAGAATACGATTTCTTTCAAAGGCCAGTGCAACACACTTCGGAAATAAAGACTATTGGGTGGCAAGAGAATTAAAACTTGTAATTGGCTAATAATAATCTTTAGATAACTATCTTTGTGTTTCAAGCCTGTGAGATTTTTTTAAAAGCGCATTATATCTTGATTGCTCTTTATTCCTATCTAAAAAATGGGCTTTCTAGATATTGAACCAATTATCCAAGGTACATTCAGTTGTATCTCGAGTTATCTACTAAAAGACGTTAAAATATTGTATCACAGTAGTCTGAGAAAACTAGGGATAAAAAAAAATGGGGATGACAAGCCCAATATTTCATCAAAGGCTTTGGATTTTACATGGCCGAGTCATTTTATGGTCTCGAGTCCAAGCTATCCACTAGGTGTCTTTCTATAAAGGATTCGCATCAGACCTCGGGTTTAAAGACAAATAGATCTCGACTAATCATAGTCTATGATTATCAAGAGTACAATAATTTGTGTTACACGTATATATTCCTTGGTGACTTTCTCTCAATAGCAGCAAAGCAGACCGTGTCTCGAGACCATTGAGATGGTATAATTACCCAAGAATTTCAGTTGATGTCTTTATTACTTTGCTAAACTTCAAATCAACTACACTATGGAACAGGATAATGGAAAAGCTTGCGGGTAAATATTATTGACTGGAATCCGTTGCAAGATCGAAACAATCATCTAAATATCAAATATCAAATATCTCTAGCTGCGGACCCTCTTGTAAATGCGTCAATTGTACATGTGGCTAACTGGTAGTCAAACGGACTAAATGCCAGTCAACCCTTGGTTCTGTCTTGTGGAATTCAATGGTTTACTGTAATACAAATAATAAAGAACGTTCATTCTTTTGATCTACTCTGTTGAAAACATGATACTATAATGACTTGTGCAAACCGGATCAATATACTTCTCCGAATGTCAGCCTTTGTCTCATTTTCTGACCGTTTAGCTTTACAAACACAAAACAAAACATTCCCAGGATATTAAGACTGGCTAGAATTGTAGCAAGATAGCCTGGACCAATTGATTCGACTACTGGGTGGGCTATCAGACTCAGTATACAGGCCATTACCATACGAAGAAGATTGGCAGCGGCCGTGACAGATGCCCCCTTTCCCGGGAGTGCGTCCACCAGATAAGCGGACCCAGATGCATAGACTATCAAGAAATACTCTACATCATTCTATCTCTGGGAGTATTTTTTGGCGCCAAATTTACCTTGACTCATTCCAAAGCAAACGATGGCAAACCCAATCATGGAAGCCCATATAGTAAGATGTGCATGGATACACCAGCCAAAAATAAGTACTCCAAGGGGAACCAAAATAAAGCCGCCTGGCCTGGATAGAAACAAAACAATAAAGGGGTGTTTTTCTTTAGTATACTGGGGTTATTGTATTGATTGTCCTTTTTTTTCTTTTTTCTTTTTTTACTTCAAATACACTTGCCATGCATTTAAAGTCAGCCTATCTTCTGCTTTTGACTTGCCACCACGCTGACGTCGAGCACGCTTGAGCAGATAATCAGACAGTCTTCCAGACACAAAAGATCCTATCAAATTGCCCACACCAGCACCTATGAAGCTTAGGCCTACAGCAAGACAGCATTAGATCAGATTTCTAGAACAAACTACCAAATACCTGTCTGCCATGATTGGAGAGCATAGGCAGCCTCATAAAGATCAGGGATAACTGTTTCTATTGTAAACATGGTACCAAAGCATATGCCGGTCTGTATTGCTATAAGCAAAACAAAAACATGCTTCAACATTGTTATGCTTTTGAATGGATTGAGACGCTGCACAGGCTGCTCTTTGAAGAAAGAGATCGAATCGGCCTGGTTTGGGTCCACATCTACTGCCTCTAGATCTCTTGTCGAGTCAACCCGGGTGTGTTGGTTACTTTCGTCTGAAGACGATTCGGCACTCAGGCTGACCTTTGTTTCTATGTTGGTTTGGTGATGTGCATCCCAGATCTGCTCGACACGATAGGTCTCGGGTAAAAAGATAAACAGGAAGCAAAACAAAAAAGCACCATAGGCTGCGCAAAACCAAAATGTAGCTCTCCAGCCAAGCATTGTAGTGATTCCTCCACCAATAATGGGGCCTATGGTGGATATTGATGTAAATCAGTCTTGTTCTCATTGATTAATAATCAACTCTACCAATCAAAGGACCAAAGAACTGGCCGAGAAATAGTATACTAAACGCAGACCCTCTCTGGGTTACTTCCCAGCAGTCCGAGACAGTTCCTATATGGATCGAAATTGTTAAGAGGATTTGGTGGTTTCTTGATGAGCTTGTTAGGAGATGTACTCACCTGCACCAACAGAGTTTGTGACTAGAAGGCACATATTAATTATACTATTGTACAAAATCAATCATTACCTGATGTTCCTACAGATTGTATGCAACGTAAAACCACGAGAACCCAAATGTTCCCAGACAGACCACAGCCAACCGAAGCAACGATGAATATGATGAGTGAGCTTAGATAGAGAGTCCTGATGGTTATTAAGGGTTAGTGATTAATGAATCTTTCATCAGAAATCAATATCCCAACCTTCGTATGTGATAGAAATCTGACATTGAGGCCCACAGAATAGGCTGTTGTTTATGCAGTATGTAAATATAATCCATAACAGACAATATCAGCCGATATTAGCTCCTTTGACGATCAACAATGGTGAAATACACCCTACGCATGATATCTAGAGTCCAAACTTTAATACTTACACCAATGCCTCCGAACAGGATGAATAAGGATGTTGTCAGAGACATCCCGACTGAATTTGTGTGCAGATCCTTTGTGATGTGAGGCAGGGCAGGAAACTAGTTTAAATGGTTAGTGAGGATGTAAAAGACAAGACCCACATACATATATTGTGGAGCAGAGCCCATTGAGAGAAGATCCGAGGGCTAGGCAGGCTAGGATCCACCTCTTCTTTCCTTTGGAGTACAATCTAGGGTCATTGTTGACTGGTGGTCTGAGCGAGACCCTTTTCTGGGCCACGGCAGACAATCGAGCCAGGGACGATGATTTTGGAATCGTTTTCTTTGGGGTTTTTCTGGGTGACGAGTGTTTGGTTTGCCGGGATAGATCAAGAGAATGCATTGAAGATGATGAGATATGATCGTTTTTGGCAGTAGACACAGGATTGTGTGGACTATCCATTGAATTTTCATGCATTATTATTGTATTTTGCGGGTCAATTGAAGAGTGAGTTATTCACAATTCAATCAATGGTGATCTTCTAATCAAAAGAGCTTGTCCTTTTTGCCGAATGACTTTTTGCATGATTCTAGCTTGTTTCAAGGTATATATACATTTGTACAGTGACGCAACACCTAGTTACTATTGGTTGCCATTGTTATGCGAGCAATAAAGATGTTTATAAAACAAGAATACAAGAAAAAAGCCACATATGTAAGGGGAGTTGTGCAGGCCTAGATTTTGAATGTCTTTTGGCCACATTTATCTGACTCATGAGTATTTGATGGATATCTGGCTATTTGATGAATTGCACTGTGTGATGATCTAATTAGCAAGTTGTAAATTCTGTTTTTTCTTAATAACTTATCTATATATACATATGTATATTGAAAAGTGCACTGCAAAACCTCATGATGTGGACACCACAAGGCAGTGGTATTAAGAATAGATGTAAAAAATCGATGCAATCTATTGTGACTTTTGAAAGGGAATTCGATGATTTAGATTATTTCAATAAACTTGTCCAGTTATTTATCCGCACAAACGATCAGTAAAGTGATAATAGATTGATCAATTTGATTCAAAAAAAAGGAAAAACTCAATAGTGATGTCTGATCCTTTACAGTATGACAAGAAAACAAGCTGATCTGTCATGGCCAAGGCACATTTTTATAGCGCCACAAAACATGATTTTTTTTTGGAAAAAAAAGTCGAGCCCTTTTTGTGGTACACGGCCACGGCTCTCTTTGGAGCTTGTTCCCTTTTTGCTTTTTAATATAAATAGTTAAATATACCGTCTTGAAGGTTATCCCAATAGTACAAATGGGCATCAAATGACTTGTATAATCTCACGGTTCAGCAGTTTCAGATATACGGACACTTTTGCGAAAAAAGTTGCGTTTTTAGGGATAATTTGGCCAATCAGTACTGACTAAATGACTGGGAATTATCTAATTCAATAAAAAAGCGCAAAAAGTATTGAAGGATGATGATGATGGATAGAATGTACACGCACATTATACAATAAATAGCACATTATTGTCTAAATGCATTAAATGAAAGTGACACGCCATTCTGATCAGGGCACAAGGACATTGAGTTTTTCAGAGATAGGTCTGTGAAACCAAGCTATTCTGGCTTGCTACTATGGCTGGTCATCTGACGTCAGGCTATTAAATACACCTGTAAGTGTGAGAGTGGATATGATTTGGCAATATGAAATGAATAATCTGGAGACTTTTTTTTTAATAATGATGTGTATTGTATTCTTGAGATGCCAGTACTCTTGCTAGGGCCGATCCCGAAATTTCATCCGGGTGCCCTTGTCATGTCATCATTCATATGGTGTTTTCATATTGTTCTTGTGAAAAGACATGGTCTGTATCACAAGCCAAGCTGACATAGCTTGTGGCGCGGTAAAGAAGTGCACAGAAAACAAGGATTTTGGTTTTATTACTATTATTTTTATTATTATTATGTCTTGCTTAATTCTAATAATCAGATACTCTGACTGGATTTCACATGGCGTATCACCCTAGAATAGTGGCTCTAGTGATTAGAAAGCAAGAAAGGTTGTGAGACAAGAAGGCATTCCACAAAGCATTAAGTGTTCATAAATATAAATAAATATATATACATATATTCTTATTTTCAACATGTGTTTGTCAGAAACGTGGGGGAAAATAACACACTCGGGGTACAAGGGTGGGGGGGAAAAGAGAACAGGGTTGGGAAACGCGCACGACAGTTGAGATGTTGAAAGTTGCAAGCCAGGAATGAATGTGATGGGAATCAAAAATCAATACAAGATGCCTTTTTGAATTGGTGGGTATTGAAAATAGAAAAACCCCTTCAATAAACAAGTCTTTCAAACTATAGCCACAACTCTTATTTCTTGTGTGCACATATTGTTAGCTGACTCTAGTTGGATCGGGTCCTAGACCGACGCACTTGCCTCTTGGGGGATTTAATTATATTTTTGATATAAATATGCCACCACCATTATTTTCATGGCTCCAAAAAAAATAATAGTTACATATTTTTAAATCTCTTTCTCTCATTATGTCCAGCCAACACTCAACCGAATACACTCGTCGCAACTCACTTCCTTCATTTGTTCGCCAACTCCTATTGTTAATGTCACCAGCTGAGCAAAACAGCCAATCTCACAGTGAACAATCGAATCATGAAGAGAAACCGACTCCAAGCAGTCCATTTGAGGACCTCTATTTTTCATTTCCTGCCTATGAAGAGCTAGAACCAGATAATGGTTGTGAATCGACTTCAAGTTGCGGGCACCATCACCATCGAGAAGCAAGCTCGACTATGAAGTCAAGTCGAGTACTCTGCTAAAGTGCTTAAACCAATTCATTCATTGTTCAACATATAAATCATTAACTTCATTCGTCCCATCCAATGGTCCAAAGGCCGATTCATTCAACAACTCAAAGGATGAAACCGCATTCTGTATATCCCTCACATCTCTTGTATATTTCCCTCTCCTTTTCTCTGTTTAGTTTCTTGTTTGCATGCCTTAGATTGCCATCTATCATTATTGTCACCTTTTTATTATTATTATCACTATCATTATTATTATTATTATTCTATATATACACCCATCCACACAAACACACACACACAAACACACACACAAACATTTATATATAATTGTGACACTCTCATTAATCACATTTTATCCAATATACATCTTATCACACTGGATCCCCTCTTTTTTTTTTTACTTTATAAATTTCTATTGCTTCAATTATATACATATAGATATATAAATATATCTATATTGCAGTAGGGTTATGCTGAATGTCAGGGATCTTGCATACCATTTCTCTTTCGCCTTTTGGCTCACCCTCGACTTTAATATGTATATTTAAATATAATATAATATAATATATATATTATCGTTTATATAAATCTTTATATTTAGAATCGATTGAGCAAAAGGGGCAAGATCCAAGATAAGATGTACAGACACACAATGTAATCTCTCTAGTCTCTGAGGATCATTAGATAGCTGCAGGCTGCACAAATTTTCTTGTTTGACCAAGAAAGAAAGTATAAAGGAGAAAAAAAAGGGGGGGTGAACAGGAGCTCATCATAGTCTATTTTGGCTCGAGCAATTGTGAAAAAGAAAGGTGATGTGAATGATAGACTGACCGAGTTTCACGTGTACTTATATTGTCTTGGCATGCTTCTGCCATTTTCCTGTGATGGCGTGCCTTGATTGAGACGATTGGACAGATAAAGGCCTGTTAACAAATAAGGACAAGTATTCATACAACTGCAAAAATTAAATAGATGGCTCTTGAATCGATTCTGCACTTTAGTATAAAAAGTCCATTTGAGAATATGACACGCCACTGTAGATAGGTCGTATCGGCTTTGTAGATAAATAATCGAAAAACTGCCTTTTTGCGTTGCTTATTTTCAATGCCGAACCTCAAGACTCAAAGCAACTGACCTGTATTTTTTTTCTTTTTGCTTTATCAAGAGACTGTAACCCTGTCGTCTGCCTGCGTGTAACAGCTCTATTTTGTACTTATTGGACCAATCGTCTTGAGCGTACTCTGTGTGACTGAGAACGATTCACACCAATGCTATTTAGATCAAGCAGTAGGCTCTCTTAAGGAGTCTCAGGGCGTGCAAAAAGGTTTTCTTTTAAAGATATTTGTAGCACAAGATAGCTGACAAGAAACCGCAAGGATACAATGTTTGTGAGTCAAGAGGTTGAGTTCATAGCGACTACCGGCTCCAAACATTTTTTTTTAAAAAAAAAGCCTTTTTAAACTATTGTCATTAACTGTTAATTGTGAGCATACGAGGCAAAACTCCAGTTATTCAGCAAATTTCCCATCTTTTCTGTTATTAAATTACTCTCTTGTTCACAGCCCAGATTTGGATTTGATTACTGAATGTACAAGATGTCTGCCAAAGTGCTTTGGTGATTTCCTTTTTATGATTTGTAATATCTGCTGGGGTTATTGGCATTAACAAACGTTAACCTTGAATCTCTGACAGATTTACATTGAGATAGACATACATTCTCATGCTTCTTAAAAAATCATAAGTGGCAAAATGGTTTATATAACAAAATCAAATGATTAATTGTAATTGTAATTATAATTGTAATGGTAATTGTAATTGCAATTGTAATTATAATTGAATTCTTTGGTATCAGAAATCTTTATAAGCATCAAAAAAAAAGGTTTTCAAGTTAATCAAGATCTCCAAGAAATATAGGTGTGTAATGGTACTTATCAAAGCAGCAGAGCATCATCAAGATAATCAATTGATATCTTTGTATCAGCTGTCTATTACCCCAGTACGCCTTGTTCAGGAGCATTCGATCTCTGAAACGTTTATGTGAGTTTTATGTACCTCACATATGAACTATTCATAATTTTCCAATGCCCGAGCACGATGGTGTAAGATACAAAAGGGTTGTTGGCATTGTGGCTGAAGGGTCAAGGTCAATTATAGAACCTATCATTCCCTCTATTATTTAGTCCAAAGGATTCTTACCCCTTTATTTATTTGTCAAGATATTTGGAATAGGATGACGTCTGGTGTAGATGTACAAAACAAAAAATATTACTATTGTGCATTGTGCATTATTCTATTATCAAAACAAACAAGATACATGAAGAATATAGAAGATCCTGTGGCGATCACAAAACTCATTATTAGTACATTAGGTCAATTGTATGTCTTGAATATTCATCTCTTCTTTCTGTAATGTAATGTATCAGTCGATGAGCATGGGCACACCATAGAAACCATTATTATTTTTGAAAGTATCCCTTGAAAATACTGTGCTTCATATATATATAAAGATTATAAAGAATATTTGTTTTTTTAATATTTAAAAACAAACAAAGATTAACAGTGAATTTCAAATGGGTAGATTTACACATGCCAAGAGATGCTTCAACTCATAGAGATTTAGCACATGCATATTAGCATTATAAATCCTTTTTATCTATTTATTCAAATATATTATATTTACCTACAGCTACACTATTTTCTAGGAAAATTATAGAAATCCTTGATATTTAGACTATTTGCAAGTGAATTCCTACAGTCTCGAATACCAGAAATCCCAAACAGCGGTCAACATATTCTAGGTCTGCAGATTTGGATTACGTAAAATATTGCTTGTACAAGAAATTTATAAGGGTTAGTCCAGTCGTCTTACATGACCGCCTTTTTTTTTTGAGAATCTGAAAAAAAAGGGTATAAAAATCCAAAAACACTCGGCCTTGCTCTACTGCAAGGCTCAAGTAATTATAGATATAAACCAAATGTCTTTACCTGTTGCTCTTGTTACTGGATGCACCCAAGGCGGTATTGGTACGAGTCTATTTAAATCAAATCCATCGCTTCGTATTTTTAAGCCATCTTATAGGTTATTCGCTTTGCAAGGAGCTGGTCAAACAAGGTTGCCAGGTGTTTGCAACCGCGCGTAATGTTAGTAGCATGGGAGATTTAGAAAGTAAGAATTCAATATTTGATCTCAATGAATGTTATATTCAATCAGCATTACAGGCTTAGGCTGCTCCCTCATTGCCCTTGATGTAACAAATCAAGAATCTATCAACAATGCCGTCGAGGTAAAAAAAAAAAAAAGGACAATGTATTGGGAATGTCGCAAGTATGCTCACAATATTCAAATATTCTTTCATACCGTACTTTTCCTTTTGATAGAAAGTCATTGCTGATGCTGGACGTATAGGTAAATAAGAAACAGGGTGTTATGTAATCATTACAAAGCTAAAGGGACTTGTACAACTTTCTAGATATCCTTATCAACAATGCCGGATGTCCGTAAGTCGGTCACAAAAAACCAATAACCCCATGTTTCGTTAATCGATTGATTCAAATAGAGCCGTTGGAACACTGATGGACATTGACTATGAAGTCGTCAATAGATGTATAAACACCAATGTAATCGGCGTTTTGTCTGTTTGCCGTGCTTTTGTGCCACACATGGTCAAGCAAAAGTCTGGCAAGATTGTAAACATAGGCTCAATTGTTGGCTATTCAGCAACACCTCTGGCAGGTAAGTCGAATTGGAATCTAAATGTTCTAAACTAATGCAACACATTTAGGAATATACTCTCTTTCAAAAGCTGCCGTTCACTCCATGACAGATGTTCTTAGAATGGAACTCAAGCCATTTGGAATAGATGTCGTCCTTGTTGCACCAGGTAATTCATTTGAACAAACTTTAGGAATACTTGGAATATTTCTAAGCCTCTTTACTGTCTTAGGAGGAATAAAGTCCAACTTTGGCACAGCTGGAGTGACATCTCCTCTTGTCCCAGAAGGTATTTATTTATGAGCAAGCCAAGGATTATTATAAACAAACATATCTCCAGACTCTCTTTACCGCTCAATTGCCGACAACATCTATGCTAGAGCCAATTTGTCACAGGGTAAGTTATATGCAAAAGATCTCCACAAGTCAGTTAACATGCCTTTATACTTTTGGCTCTTAGATGGCGGAACAGACACTGACGTCTTTGCTAAGCATGTCATAACTCGTGTCCTTGGAAAATCTCCTTCATATATCACATATGGTTCAAGTTCCTTTGTGGCCCTAATTCTTTATTATATGCCTACTTTTATCAAAGATTATGCATTTTCTAAAAGGTTTGGCTTGGACAAGATCAAGGTCTAAATATCTTTATTTGCTTTTATATATCTAATAGAATAATGCTATCGATGAATAAAAGCTAGTGTCAATATAGATAACATTCTAGACTTGGTAAACAATTCATATAATTAAGGGTAACAGGGCGCATAGATAATACTACAACTAAAAAAAGAGATAAAATAATCTTTATTTCAAGAAAAAATATATATACAGTCATGAGCTAAAAGACAATATATTTACAGGGTCAGGACCAAAGTATTTAGTATTTTAATGTCTCCAAAAGAAGATAAATAGTCTTGTACCTTTAATTAGGCAGTAAACGGTATAAGCTCCATGAAGATCCCTGATATTCATAGACTATTCTTTATAGTATTAAGTAATACATGAATTTATTTTCCTTGCAAGGCGCCAACCAATCAATCATCCATGTAAAGACAGTATATTTCCCAAGTATCTACTGTCACAATTTTTCAGCTTCCTTTCAAAATACCTTTAAACTCTTTCAGGTTGGTAGGGTTGTGAGTCCACATCCTCAGAATATTGACAAAAAGTTCTGTATACTTTTTATTGGGTTGAGGTCTGGACTGCTTGGCGCACTCCAAACCTCCAAATCAAGATACTCTATGCACACTTTTGACATGGTTGCCATATGAGAGGTGATATTGGCTTTTTTATATGGATATATCCCATCGTCAGCATCGTGAGATTCCTGTAAAATGACAAGAAATAGTTTTCCGAAACTCGTATATACTTCTTGGCATTCATGCTCCCATTTAACACAACAAGTAGTATAGTTCCTCCTGCCGGGATACACTCCCAGACTATAGAAAACCTCTATATTATTACACTTTTAAAGCAAGGTAATTAGGGTGGTATTTTTCACTAGACCCCCGCCGAATATAACCGCAGCCATACTTAAAGATAATATTAGATCTATCACTCTGAATGAACTTTTTCCATTGCTTATCCAGAATATTTGCAGTGTTGTAAAAGGCATGGTACTTGGGCATATACTCATTGGACAATAAAGGCTTTGTAAGAATTAAATAGGAATGAATATTCATTCTATGCAAAGTTGTACTAATCGACTTTGTCTAAACATGCTTTCCTGTAAGTCAAGGTTTGATATAAATTAATCTTCAAGTCCAAAACTATAGGTCTTTATTATTTGAGTGTAAGTAGTTTCAGGTTTTATAAAAGCTTCTTGTATTTTTAAAAAAAGAATACAAGTGATTGTCAAAGATGGTATGTTTTTGTATCTGGAAATATCCGCAACTTTCATTCTGTTTATGCTAATAGTAATTATAACTATTTTTTAAATTTTTTTGAAAGCCTTTGAAAACTCTTGTTGGACAGAGAATTTTGTACTTTAGGCACACTATTAAATATGTTGATGGAAGCCAAGAGATTGGGAAAAGCAAAGTATAAAGGTATAGTAGAAAACAAAGAGATGAGATTGGATTGCAAATATTTTCCTCTAGACCCTATTTAATTATGTTCCTTTAGTTTTCCGAGTATACGTCGATTGCTTGCTGTAGTCTATTAATTAATGTTCCAATATTCTTGACAGCATTATTAGTATGCCTGGTCTTGTCCGAATACTTTTTCGACTGATGAACAGTTGAGCTGTCTTAATAATGATCTCTCAAAAGGCTTTCTTGAATAGGAGTACAGTATCATTCTCTCTAAGAAGCACCGTAGTGTTCTTTTTTCAATAGATATATTCCAAAGGCAATTTTTGAATAGAAATTGAGGGGAAAATTAGAATTATTAAAGGATGAATATAAAAAAAAAGAAATAAATTTGATTTAATTTGGTATCAGAAACCATCGACTTTTACATCAATTGAAAAACCATAATAGAGTGAATTACATTCTTGATGCTGACTAAATGATTATTTATGATAAATGGGATGGACTGCTCTATACGACATCAAAAAGAATACGGGGATTTTCGAGTATATCCCGAATCTGTAAATATATTTCTGATGTCCGCTAATATTATTTGTACATGCTTGTACAAAAATCAATTTTTCTTGAACAAGTGCACGGTCCAGCTTAAATTACCTAAATTTTAAAGAAAAACCAATCGCCGTTCAAAGACGTGCTCCGTCTTGAAGTTTTAATACTACACAAATGAAGACCAACCTTTAACGTTCTTTAATTATGTACTTCTTTACTTGTTTCCTTTTAAAAGCGTTGATTCTCACAGTAAAATACTTATTCTCATCATGTCAAAAGTATATTCCCACACTGGCTCACGTCATCACCAAAATTCGTGGTGACCTCACAACCACAAAATATTTGTCTATAAAGACAGGGGCTTTGGGCGCGTATTGTTGTTTCTGTTTCCTTATTTCTCTTTCCGTTACCATTTCACTTTCTCAAGGGCATGTCAAGGTAAGCAAATTTTCACTTCATCCACTCATAGTTTCGTCAACTATGGCTCCGCCTTTATGATAGACGGACTTTTAATTCTTGATGGATGTGTTTTATGATGTTTTTGAACCATCAAACTAACGTGTCATTCAGATGTAGTGAACATTTGTTGGTGTCAAAATCATTTCAAAACATGACCCGCCCACTTTATCTTGTGTTGGAAATCATACAAGTGACCTGTCAAAAAGCACCAACAAAGGCGTGATGCCTAATGACCATCTCTGTCAAACATGGAAATGACCCTTATTCTACCCTCTTGGGTCATTCTCAAGCCTGATACCGTTGTCTCTATCTTTTGCAACTGGACTCACGTAGGTATGCCCAACAATATTACTGTTTTTGACATTAACTTTTGGAAATCATATAGAGTACAACACGCCTTGGGTCTCATCTCACGAAGAAATTGATGTTGACTATGAAATCGAATACGGTGAATTGAGAGCACCAGTCAAAAACTCAATGATACAGCTGGTATACTGAGAACAGCATTGGCCATTCCATTTTCGTGCGGCATCAACGCACTCCAGTAGGTATGAACATATCTTTCTCTCTATTTTTAATATCTTTGACACCTAACTGTTGTATTCATATATTCGATCAAGGTCTTCCAAGTCGGTCCCCACGGATGTGCCTCAAGAAACATCGCCCTGGTCCGGATAGGGTGTGAATATTGCGAGGTTCTAAAGTTCGATTTAACACGCCAACGGTGAATGGAGGGACGCGTCCATGTCACGTATTGGATTTCGGCTTTGGGACCTTTGCGTATTCACATCTTCTGCAGTGAGTGCAAGCATACTTGAACCTCTGGTATGGCTGGTCAGAGTTGTATTGGTATATGCACTGCAGCCCCGTTGGTCTCTACTGGTTCGATGGCTATCGTCCAGCTCATTTCGGTGTTTGGGCTCAGCAAGAAGGGAAACATTCGGTTGCTTACTTCATGATGGATATCAAGGTATGTCTATGTCGGAATGCGGTGTGGTCTCGGCACAACAGTCCGAGGGTGGTGGAGAGGCGTGTCCATTGCTTATTGGCCCTTGGTTGCATCGTTGTTTCGGCATACACTACCTTGGTAACCGTCAAGTTGTTCGCAATCGGATGTATCCTAGCCCTTCGGTCTTCGACCTGGCGCCGGCTGATATGGTGCCGATCTGAGCTCTTTTGTACAGCCGACCTAGGTGTATCGTCGGCACCATTCAGCCCTTTGGTCCTCGGCTTCCGGTCTTCCAGGTTTTCGGGCATTGGTAAAAGTTTTCTGTTTTCATTAGTACTCACTCTCTATTGTTCTTGATGTTAGCTCTCTGCTCCGTAGTTTCCAAGTTTCCAGTCATTGGCTTCCATTCCAGAA
Organism: Phycomyces nitens; assembly: GCA_022702545.1. NCBI lineage: Eukaryota > Fungi > Mucoromycota > Mucoromycetes > Mucorales > Phycomycetaceae > Phycomyces > Phycomyces nitens. The sequence goes on from JAHRBC010000001.1 coordinate 4,785,000, forward strand.
TATCCTTGGTAAGTGTTTTCAGTTTTCTTCAGTACTAAATCTATGTTGTTCTTGGTGCTAGTTCGCTGATTTCTCTGCCGCCGGTTCTTGCTTGAGGGGAGGCATTAAATGCCCATGATAGGCCCAAATGATGAGATGATGCTAGATTCTTTTTTTTTTAAAAAAAAAAAGATGGTGCATTCTGATGGTCCCATAAGTATAATAATGCTTCCCTCGTATTTTTTCGTTGTATTCGACAATAAATTTTTATTTTGATCAAGTATATTAGTGGAAATGAATAAAACCCATTTTTATTATCAAGTTTAAACTGTTAATTTTATACTTGGCCCAAAACAACATGTTGGTTGTCTTGACACCTGAAAAAATTAATTGCACAGGCTAGTACTTTTGACCAGCTATTAAATATAACCCATGTTTTATTGCTGCATTTATTTCCTTGAGGGCAGAGGGCCTATCATTCATGTAAAGACAGTAGTTTTACTAATAGTTTTTGTACAGAGACGCTTCCCTGTCATTTCACTTTTAGAATGTACCATGTCTGCCAAAGTCTGATGTCGATTTCTCTCAAGTTCAAAAAGTATTTTTTGGGGGTGTTAGAAGCTTTCATCGTTTTAAATTTTTCTTGTCAGTGATAGACCCAGTTTCTTTGTATTGATTGATAGCACAAAAAGTTGTTGCACGCAGTATGTTCTCGTGTCTGGAAAGGCATGCAATTTTCATTCCGCCTATGTTAAGCGTCATTATGATTCCTTTCTTAAATCTCAAAGGTTCTTGGGGAAAAAAAAGTCTGTGGGATGAGCATCTTGTACTTTGGACATGCTGTCAAAGATGCCGATTGAATTCAAGAGATTGAGAAAAGCAAAATGTAAATGTTAGAGCGAGCAATAGTAATAGTCACGAATAATACGTTGAAAGCTTTGAATAGGTACCCAGCACAAATAGTTGTAGAGAGAGAGTCAATAGTTAAGGTTTCTTAGTTGGAGATACAAATGATTATTTATAGTATTTATAGGTTTCTACAGGCAAAAATACATGATGTCTATTTACTAATAATTTCATAGTTGGTCTATACATGAGAATAAGTTTATTTGGGAACCAAAGCAATACAAGACATCTGGCATGAAGCAGGCCTTGGAATGTATATTGTTGTATTTCGATTATATAAAGCTATCCAATTAGTTATTAAATACTTGGACAGATACAACATATATTGTATGTCAGTATGTCAAATATTTATAAATTAGTTACCCGGCTCTTAGTGTCATATCTATTTGCACCATCGATTTTGAAAATACGGGGGACAAAAATCTTGTTCTTTTGTAATTTTTTTTTACAGGTTACAATGATCTAAACGATGTCCCTGCTATTAAGGAGGGAATAGTATATAAGTCAACATAACCTACACTACAGCTAAAAACATAATGTTTGAGATTGAAAATATCAACGTTCACTAATGCAAGCAAAATGCACTTATTACTATTTGTACCATGTTTCATAAATAGTTGGATAAAAAAACCAGTTTAAAATTAAATAATTGCAGTAAATTACACATATTTGAAGGAATATCTTGGAAAAAATATCTTGACATTCTTTTTTACTTTCAAAATGTTGTATTTCATATTGTTCAAAGACGTCCTTGGCAGCCACTGTACTTTTATGCTTATATCAATCATTCTTCAAATCTCTAATAACATTCAATATGACTCAAATCGTTTTTTTTATAGATTATTTATTAAACACACTAAACCCATTCAAATTGGTAGACTTGTGAGGTCTCGTTCTCAAAATTGGCAAATTCTTGTAGAATAACAAGAAATAGTTCTCTATAATTTTTATATACTTTTTGGCATTCATGTTTCTATCCAACACAAAAAATGGACCAGCTCTTCCTGACAAGATACATCCCCAGATTATAACAAAACCTCTATTTCGTTACACTTTTGGAGCAAGGCAGTCAGGGTGATACAGAACCCTATGAATATAAATCTCCGAATTCACATTTCAAAAATAAAGTACATATCCTATTTTGTTATTCATCGTATTCATTACATGTACATTCAACACCTCTATAACTTTGTAATCATAAAGCTTAAGAATTATACTTTAACTGATAAAAATTAGGTGTTTATTTAATAACGTATAGGTCCACATTTCTACTTTTTAACAGCCAATAGTCTTTTATGCATGTCAAGGCAGTATTTTTCACATTCACTTGTACTGATAGTTTCTCACTCCTCTGTCAGAGCATCTTTTAGCTTCATCAATGATATATTCCGGCAAGGTATTGACCATTTACGGCCATTAAGAAGATTCCAGATATTCTCAATTGGGCTGAGATCTGGACTCTTTGATGCCCACTTGAGAACATCTATGTCAAGATCTTTCTTGGACTATTTTGACAATGCTGCCTTATGAGATGTAGCATTACCTTTTTTCAAATAATAGTCCATTGAGCTCTTGTACTGAAGACTGTCAAATAATAACTTGAATACTGTTTTCAGTATTCTTACGGAGGCTATTTCATTCACATTTTCCCCTAGGACAACAAGGGATCTGACACTTCTAGCCCAAATACACACACATACCCTTACTGATCCACCATCTCCTTGGGCCTTGGTTTGGAGACAGTATTTGACGGATTTGAGTAAGGAATTGTCATAAGATTAAGGAGAACAAGGAAAACAAAATGAGATTGTGTGTAAAGATAACTACACGGATGTTGAATCCGGAAATTCAAACTTTTAGGGCACTGTACCTTGACATTGTTAAGAACATTGGGAAGCCAATGGTACATACAAATGCAACTATAAATCAGTCTCGGAACATCCTTGTCATGCATCCTATCCCTCTAAATTCAAAAAAAAAACATATTGGCTATGACTATGCACCTTGAATTCCCAGATCTTTCAGCAAACTCTGACCAGAAAAGATTCCAGCCAAGAAGCCTTGAGCAAAGCATTACAACCATTCACATCAACTCATTTTTGGAACAGCCCATTGCAACACAGAGGTGGACAATTCAACCAAAACCAATAACTAGTAAGCCAGTCGACTGCATCGTCTTTCCTAAACATATAAACGACTCTTGTGTGGCAGTTGGTTATCCAACGTCAACAAAGAAGGTCTTAAACTTCACTTTGGCAAACAACCGCCACTGAACATCTGGTCTCTCGACATATATTACTGCAAGCAGACAGTTGTTATGAAAGTAAAATATTGACCTACTCTACAAGCACCCAATTAAAGAAGTGCCAACGAAATATCCAGGTTTCACGAAACTTATATATGTAATACCTAAAAGAAATGGTGGACATTGTCCAGTGTTCAACTTGATAAAGTGGAATGTTTATACCACGGCTCCCTGCTTCAAAATTGAGACGTTACAAGAGACTCATAAGTTAATCAGGCCTCTGGATAATCTCCTTTTTTTTTAACTTGCCATATGTCTCTTTATACATTCTGGTGCACAAATCATCCGCAAAATACTTGCACTTCAAACGGGAAGGCTTCACCTACTAATCCCAAAAAAACCCCCATCTTTGGATAGTTGATACTTCCATGGATATTCAACAATAGCATGACTTGCATTGTAGTAGCCACAAAAACTGAGTATCAGGATTAGCACTTACCTAGGCGACTGTATTATTATCAGCAACGGAAAACAGATGCTATTAGACTATATCCAACGACTAGAGTCCAAAGAGTCATTGGGATGAATTGTGGAAAAAAAAACTTCTTTACACACAGTACATGATCATCAAAATACTGAGAACAAAGTTGCGAGATATGCGACATTCAATTCGTCAGTTTACCATTTGCCCTAATCCTACACCTCGGTTGGTTTACAGCCTCACGATGCAAATACAAGCAGCAACCATTGCTTTGTTTATCGCACGCATGTATACACAGCGCCTTGCGTGGTACAAGAGTCAACATGTCAAGTCCAACCAGCTTTTGAATATGCTTCAAAGTCTCTCGTTTGAATATCTCTGTTTTGATTTTTCTGCGCCCAAGGAAAGAATAAAAGGCAAAAGGATCATCAAGATTATATCCATCCGACCTCATCTCAACACCCTTTTCTCCCTAGTTAAATTATTTTGTACTTTTTGGGACCATCTAACCCCTCAAAAAAAAACAGATCCAAGAAAGCAATCGTTTTTCTTTAACCCTAGAACGAGACATCCCGCTAGAAGAAATAATTATAGAATTGGACAAAGAGGTTTCAAAAACACTAGAAACGAAACCATACACTAGATGCCAACTTTACCGATCTGGCTTTGCAGTCACCTCCTTTAGATCTCAGGGCAGAAGAACAAAAAGATAATAACGAAGAATATTTCGATACAAGAGACACGACAAAAACCAGCCTCTAAATGAACAATTGATCCTTTTCTGTTTGATGGTCTTGGTCAACTTTGGCTTTGACCTATAATCTAATATATAGATCGTCAAACCAACAGAGAACCCTCCATTTGACTACCAACCCTCGCCAAGATGACCAGCTTGGTGTTTGAATAATCAATAGTACAAAAGATAAACAGACGATCGCACCAATTGTTCTCTGTTGGTTTTCTGGTCTGCCTAGTAAAAAAGAAAAAGTACAAGTTTTGTTTCTGAAAATGTAAAATTGATTTTGATTGGCCAACAAGAACAATTTTGATTGTGAACGACATCAATTTTGGACTGGCTGCGACTTTGCTTGTTGGAAGCACTGTATATTATTATATATTTATACACACATACATGTATATAAATTTATATCATTTATATAGATTTTTTTTTATTTCCCAGAAAAATTTTACCTTTTTTATTATTTTTATTTTTGTTCTTCTTCTTCTTCTTCTTCTTCTTTCAGTTCTTTACGTCCTTGTTCTCGTTCTTTTTTCTTTTTTAAACGTCTTTCTTTTTTTTGTTTTTGGCTCTCTTGTATGATGGATTACGCTTATGACCTTACACAGCCACTTTCATCCTCATTCTCTCCGCCATCTAGCTTATTTCTTGACGGTGGAAACAAGACGACATTGTGGTACGAAGACATGATTTATATATGATCAATCACTCAAAATGGAAGTTTAGGATGGGCGAATTAGAACCATGGATGGATGAACAGGTCATTCGTCAACTGTGGTTCAACCTCAACGAAAAGGTCATTGTCAAGGTCATCCGAGACAAAATGACAAGGTAGACCTAGACCTGATAATAATCATAACAATTTTTTTTTACGGTTCCACACTGTTTTACTCAACTGCGCCTTTTTACATGTTATTTTAGTACGAGTGCTGGATATGCCTTTGTTGACTTTGGATCAACCTCGAGTGCTTTCAATGCTCTCAACACCTACAACGGAGCTCTCATTCCAAACACCCACAAGCCCTTTAAGCTCAATTGGGCCTCGGGAGGGGGACTTATTGACCGACGGTAACAATACACCCTCGAGCCCATTTCATCTTCATATCCACTAATTCGTTGTGAATCCTAGTGAGGACAGACAGCCCGAGTACTCTATTTTTGTGGGTGACCTGAGTCCTGAAGTCAATGAATCTGGCCTTTTGGTAAGAAACAGCAGCTAAAGACAAGGACAAGGACAAGGACCTCTCTAAAGTACCTTTTGTAGGTCATCTTTCAAACTCGCTATCGCTCATGCAAGTCTGCTAAAATCATGACAGACCCACGTACGTCCATGTCTCGTGGCTACGGCTTCGTTCGTTTCAGCGACCCAGTAGAGCAACAACATGCTCTGGTCGAGATGCAGGGCGTCTTTCTCGGCTCCCGTCCGATCCGTGTCTCCGTCGCCACCCCCAAGAACAGTCGTGCAGCCCATGCACAATATCCCGCCCTTTCGCCAACCTCCTCCCTTCCATCCTCACCCTCTACTCGGTCGCCTCCTCTTCAACAGCAAATGATGTTCACAGATCCCACAAACACCACCGTCTTTGTCGGAGGACTGTCTGCACCGATTAGCGAAGAAGGTCTTCAACAGCACTTTAGCTCATTTGGTGAGATCATCTATGTCAAGATCCCAGCCGGCAAAGGCTGTGGTTTTGTTCAGTATGTCTCTAGACAATCTGCTGAGATGGCCATTCAGGAGATGAATGGATATCAAATCGGAAACTCCCGAATCCGTCTTTCCTGGGGCCGTTCCCAGCAGACCGAACCAAAGCCTTTGTCTGTCCCACCCACCCTGCCACGGTATGTGTATAGAGCGAACGGATGACTAATTTTTAAAGGTTAAAAACACAATGTAACTCTTGTCTTTTTGTTCTGCAGTGCGTTTCCATACAACCCTCTTGCCTACACAACATTCTCGTCCATTCAACAGCAGCTCCAACCTACCATACCTCAATCTTCCTTTTCTTCTCATGTCTTTTCACCGCAGCCCCATCAACAACAATCCTCTTTTGACGGGACCTACCGTAATGACACCCTGGATATCCTGCGAGACACCGACAATCTTTTCTCGACCAACCTACTTGACAAAAAGACTTCTTCCAACGCCTCTGCTTGGAGATTCAACCAGATCTACGCTCAATAATCTTTTTCTTCTTCTTTTTCTTTGCTCTTTAATATCTATCTATAACTATCTATAACTATCTATCTATTATTTTATATTTTATTTTTATTTTATTTTATTTTTTACTTATTTTGCTTTCTCGTTTTCTCTTGCTAGCATCTTTTATTTCGCATGTACTCTATATGTGTTCTCTATCTTCATTCTCGTATCGCTGTGATTTTACTCTCTCTCTCTCTCTCTCTTTATTATTTCTCTATTTGAATTGCTTATATTTATATCTATATACATATATATTTTCGTGCATTGCCTCTTGTCCCTCTTTATACTCGACTGTAAGACATTCCTTGGTGTCACCAAAGCTATTTTTTCTAGCCCTGGTTTTTATTTTATTTTATTTTGTACTTATTGATTTGTTCGTCCTGTGGAACTTTATGGCACCTGAGATCAAGAGGACCACACCAAAAAAAAGAGAGACTAGAGACAAGAGCAGGATTGATTGCTTGATTGTCCATGGTTGGGATACAACACTCTCTCAAATGGGTTTATGGCCAATTAGACAGCCACATGAACCCACAAAGATCCGGAAGGTTTCAACCCATGCCTAAAAGCGTGGGTCCAGAAAGGTGACACCAACCCAAGATCCAAGCGGGGCAGTCAGAGTGCGATCGTATCCCACGCTCGAGACTTTTTTTTTTGTTGTTGTTCTTTGAACACCAAGAATACAAGCAAATAAATAAAAAGGGGCGGAATTTGTTATTTAAATAATGCTGCAATGTTCTATTCATTCTTGGTGATATTTGACACTAATAAGCGGTTCTTTTGATTATATCTTTTTTTAAAATAATAAATTCACGACACCCAACATTTTAATCTTTGGATATTATATTTATATATATATTTATATATATAACACACACACACCAAAAAAAAAAAAAAACACCCGAGAGGACAATAATATGTTTCAAATAAGTAACATGGTCATAATTATCAGTCTATCATTTGAGCCTTGTATTTGCATTAGTCCGAGGGATTAATGTAGAAACTTCAATTATTATCAATATTAAAGACATTTGATTTAATAATAATAATAATAATAATAATAATAGTAATTTATTTTGAGTCCCAACCATGGCATCTGGGACAAGTTTATTGCAGCAGAAAAGGTGGTAGCTTGATCAATAATGTCTTTCTTTAAAAAAAAAAAAAAAAAAAAAAAAAACTTAAAGGTTATATTGGCTTCTTTAATGCTTTTTATCAGTGTTTGATTACATGTGCAAAAATATCCGCAGTATTTTTCTTCTTTTGCGTTGATCAGTGGAAGATATAAAGCCCAAAAATTAACTCTAGGTCGATCAAAGGACCCAGTATTCATGTGCATACAACATGCAACATGCAAACCTCTTCAAGATTAGGTTATTCGATCTTCTTTTTTCTTTCTTTCTTTATCAAGAGTCTAATATCATTTTACAAGAAAAAGTTATTTATTTTAGAGCATTATGAACACGCACATATCTGGGTGTGCATATGTATAGTTTTGGTGGATTAAGAGAAGATAGACTAGTGAATAATTATAATGTATACCAGTTTTTTTTTTGGAAAAAAAATGCGAGTGGAGTACTATACACCACTAGTAAAGTAGGGATTTGGATAAAACACAATATTGTTCGGGTCCAAGACCCCTGCCTGGGTTTGCTTTGTGCTAGTAAAGAAACTGACCAAGTTGTAGGTAATACCAGCCGAGATAATGGCAATCCAGATGACCACTGGCAATGATTCCTTGAATCGACTCAATGCTACATTTTCTCGTTTCCTTTCGGCTACTGATCTTGCACTTGTTCCCCATCCAACATCCCAGAGTGATACAAGCGCCCATATCTTGGCAGGTACCAGGCCAAGAAGGTAGTAGACTGAATAAAAGGGAAAAGCCAAGAAACATAAGGATTGTGAGACGACAAGGGAGTAAATGGTCTTGATGGAGGCAATGGCAAATAGAGATACAAGCCATATTGCAAGAACAATAGGTGCATGGGCCCACAAGATGTACAGAATGGAAAATAAAAGGACAAATGGATAGAGGCCTTGATAGAACAGCTCTGCTGCCATCCATGGACTGTGTTTGTGCAGACTCTGGACGTTCCAGAGGAACTCTCGGTAGAAGCTTTTTGACCATCGTGTTTGCTGCTTGAACCATCGCAAGAACTCGGTGGGTGTTTCTGTTTCGCAAAATGCCATGTGTGTGTAGACTACTCGATGGCCACCCATCAGTACTCGGTTTGTCAAATGTCTGGATAGTTATGTATATACAGAATTGTAAATAGACTTGTCAGAAACACATTTGATCTTGGTTTCATAAGCAACACTTGTAGCCTTTACCTATCATCGCCATATGTGCACTCCATTCCCAAAAAACGCTGTTTGACCCATGGATCGAGGATATCTTTTAGAACATTGGATCTATACAATCCCATCGGACCAGATACACATGTAACGCAACGGTTCAGACTTTGGGCGGCTCTTTCGATATTAAATGCCATCCAATAACGCAGTGAGGACATGAATGACAGTAGACTATCTTTGCTGTTCCAGATACGCACATCACCAGCCGAGGCACCAATGTTTGGGTACCAGTAAAGTGCCTGCTCGAGTTCTAAAAGAGCACTTGAATCAAACTTTGTGTCCGAATCGGTTGTCATGACAGCCTCGCAGCCTGCTGCCATAAGTACCCGAAAGGCGGTGTACATTGCATGTCGCTTGCCGCGATGGGGTTGAAGGTAACATACGGCGCAAGTATCGGTAGGGAGGAAAAATGACTGCCAGAGCTCTTCATCTGTAATTGCCCGTACTTGCTCCTTGACTGTCTCTTCAGAAGCTGGTGCAGGAGGGTTGGTTAGATCGTATATTGGGATTTCGGACAGCAAATGCTCAAGTGAAATGACGGGACATCCAGGAAAGGCCTTTTGAAAGAGTGATGCCATCTCATGGTCTTGTTCTTCGTTTCCGTCTATTACGACAACAATTTTGATAGGGTCTGGATACTTCAATTGTTGGATTGACTCGAGGCATTGTGAAAACAAGGCATCATCTTCACGATATCCTACTACAGCTAGGCCAACATGGGTTGCTGGTCGCTCCTTGGATTCGTCCATGACAGTAATTTCAACCTTTTCAGAAATTTCATGTTCTGCCAATGAACTAGGCTTGATGGCTTGTTGATCCGTGAGGTCTTTTTCAACTAGTGTCTCCTGGACAGGTGCGTTGGCCATGTGTCTTGAGACTATGTTCGGTGCCTTTTTCTTGTAGCGATATATGAAGCAACGATTAAGAGTGGCAAAGATCAACTGAAGTAGGATAAAGATAAACACAACAGTTCCATATATTCCTAGGACCAAAAAAGAGTAGCTTGTGATATGAAGCTGTAGAGCATACCCCACAATTGCTGGGACAACAAATATGCATGAGATAACTGCGGAATAGATAATCTTGAATGGAAGTGTCCAACCAGACAGAGATATTTGAGGCATTATGAAATCAAAAGGTTAGAGATCCTTGATACCACTTGTAGGCACGTATGGCCTAATGATCAAATAAGAATAAGAATATGAGGAGTAAACCGTAGTAGCAAATAAAGAGAGGATGAGAAGACGAGAAGAAAGAGAAGATCACATACAAATAATATATTACATGGCTTTGAGTATGGAGAATATTAGAGACATGGTCCACATCATGGTAAGATCATTACCCGAGGATATTTTCTGGCTTCATTCTTAAAACACATTCTCATAAATACACTCACATATAATCACACTAGACCATATCATTGGAGTTGTTTCTTTGATTAGGTGTTTTTAATATATATATATATCAATGTGCTCCACAGTCAATCGCAAATCAGCAAATAAATGAATTCCAACAAGTCTTGCAGTTGTACATTTTTACAAACCAATATTAAGAAATCCGAGCAAAACTTGCAAAGTGGGTGTGGGTGTGTATAGATGAACCTTGGGTTTTTTTAAGCCATATTTACAAACGCAAACACCTGTGTGTAAAGAGATACAAGATAAATCTTAAATATACTGAACCATCGACACGATAAGCAGCCCTTATTAACTTCCTTTCTTAAGGTTCTTAAAATGATGCCTATATTACAGTTTTATTATCATTATCATTATTACTATTTAAAACTAACCCTTGTAAAATTTTATCTTAAGAGTTTTGTCATTAAGTTATTAAAGAAGTTGGTCCCTAGGCCTGACTTTTTAGGCGAATTCTATTTACAATCTAACCTTCTGTATAGTACAGAAATTACAACTTTTTGTGAACACTTTTTTCTTTCCCTATTGTACTCTTTATAATTCTTGTATTGCATAAATTGGTCCAACACTTTTACGATATTTTTTGGGCTAATTACAAGAGAAAATAAGCATAGAAATTATTTTAAATTTGAATATATACACATTGTAGAACTGCAGATTATTAAGATTCTATATTCCACTCCCCCCTTCCCCCTCTCTCCCCCCTTCTCTCCCTCTCTCTCTTCCTCCCTCCCTCCCTCTCTCTCTCTCTCTCTCTCTCTCTCTCTCTCTCTTTCTCTAAAGAGCCCAATTCATCTCCCATCCCTTGGATTTCTTAAAGACATTCTTTCTTGTTTCCCTTTTTCAATATAGCATCAGATTGTGATTTCTTGACGAATGTTTTAAAAAGTCCAAGAATACGGATAGCATATTCATGTAGTAATTATTAAAATCATGTTTAATTGTTTTCTTGATCATAATACAAACATGTCAAGAAAATCTTAAGCAGATTTTCACACACCACATTACTACAGAATTTCAAATACCAGACAATCTGTTTTGGGTGAGGATCTTCAAGATGATTTACAGAATTGTGGGGCATCTCCTGGTAATCTAAAATGTTTGTAATGATATACAAGTATAGAGTGAATTATGTCGATCAAATAAAGACACGCATTGCAGACCAATTCAAGGAACAAATGAAAATAATAACAAGGATTAAATGAGCTTTATTTCAACAAGATGATTACTGGGGTTCATGTGTTTGGATATATAATCGACTCAATTTATCAGCCTGTCGAATAGGTTCCGGTACTCTGTATTGACAAGTGGCCAAGACCACTCGAACGGCTGTATCTAGACTAACTCGGTGACCTTGGCTGACAAATATTGGATTCGTTGAATCTTTTGTGGCTCTTAATGCTGTACCATAGAGAGTCCCAGAAGTACCCACCAAATCCAATCGATCTCCAGACGCCTTTAGTTCCTGGCGACACGTCTTTTTTACACTCATCTGCAATAGTGGTCCTTCAGATTGGATCACCAGAAAGTTCTTTCCGACACCAATAGTAGGCACATTTGCCAAGACTCCTACGTGGCAGGCTACTCCACACAACCTGGGGTGCAGTCGACCGTTGCCATCTACCAAGACCAATTGAGGAAACAGTTGGGGTGATTTTTCATTGAGGTCAGAGAGTAGTTTGAGAATAGGATCAGCTTCACGAAAGGCCAGAAAGCCAGATATATAAGGTAAATGGAGTTTTGTTTCTATACAGGCTGTGTAGACTGTCTTGTTTTGATGGTTAGCGTATTGAGGGATCATTTGCTTTATGAATCTTACTTTGCAATCTGGAAATGACATTACAACAAGACACGCCACAGCATTCACTTCATCATTCTCTCGGAAACTGACATCGACTCCTCCTACAAGAGATAAATCTTTGAGACTAATGGGATCAAAGCTGACATTGTCCTCAAGCTCAATCTGATTCCGCAGTTCGGTTTGTTGTCTGTGAACAGAGTGAGTATATGCTTGGGTTATTTATGGACTCACTCTTCCCAAATCTCTCGTTGTGCTCTGGTGGGATCTGGATCGTAATTAGCCAAGGTCATTGTTGAATGTTGGGTTGGTACAGTAAACAAGTCGAGGTAACTTATACGCCCTTTTGTCAGGATGGTACAAGGAAAAATACAGGTGTGTCTCAAATAGGATGTGGGGCAGGACAGTCATCAAAGCGCCCAACGGAATGGCGTACAAGCATTTTGTTTGCTTATGGACACACGCATCGTAAAGTGGTTTGGTAAAAATGGTAGAGGGTTGGCTACAGTACGCTTTGCTTACTATAGTCATTTCTCGGTTTTCTTTTTCTTTTCTTTTTCTTTTTTACAGGCCATAGGTTTCCTTGAGGTAAGCACCCAGGAAAAAGTGAATTGTGTTTCTCAATTGGCATCTTGACTTTGGCATCCAGCTCTGGTATTCTCGAGTGTATCTATGGTAACAATGCGATACTTTGTAAAATGCATATACTAAGCGTCTGGTTGGCAATGCGTCCTTTACTTAGATTTAAGAATTCCTGGTGACAATCTTACCAAGGCTGGTCTTTCTTTCTTTTTTTTTAAGACCTATACCACCTCTATACAGTTTTAGGATCAATATCAACCGAATACTGAATTTAAGCATAAATTTTTTTTCCTTCTTCTTTTAAGTTTGAGTGCTGTAGAGAAAAACGCTTGTGTTTACAGATGGCTACAAGACTAGTATGTTTAATATGAGCATGATGGCTATGCTATGAACAAAGATGATCGAGCGAGTCGATAAAAGGAAACGGCTCAGCAATGTATGTGAATATATTGTGCTGATAACATGGGTATAATCGAGCAACTTGGCAGAAAAAATATACCTCATGGTATATATTCCATACCAGTTAATATTAGTTTGTCCTTCCAATTGCCAGGGATCGACAATCTCAATTATCTCAAGGCCACCTTGTTGTTTGAAACATTTGGCACCAGGATATTATGTCTCGACACCCATTCGTAATTGGTTTCGTATCCTTTGCAAGAATATAAATAAGAAAGTCAATTATTTTACAAAGGGTGTTGCTCAAAAGAATATTTGAGTTTACACTTATTCTAAATTCATGCCAACGGACTTGGAACCTTTGAATATTCACTATCGATCCAAAGTGATCAACCTAGTGTGATCTAAAATTTCATCAAGTATTCTTGTAAACTTTTAGTGGCATGGTTGTACTATTATTGAGCCAGATTCTGCGACCCCTTAAGGAAATTTCTGATGTCTGGGCTGTGTGTATCAAAGTATCGATAGTTTTTCTTCTTCTTCTTTGATAATGACAATTCGTGTGTCAATTTTGTCCATTTTTCCATTTATGTCTTTATATTTCTTGTTTAATTGACTATAGTTGATATTCATTTATTTATATTTCTCTTTGCATTAGATTGAGCCAATAGACATTGATTGATCCTTGCAAATATACGTCGCTTTGCCTGGTACACTTTACTTGGTAGAATTGAATATAATACGTACTTATCACTAGAGCCTCTTTAATATTGCTGATATCCTTGAAAGTCGAGTATACTGAATGATAAGAAGATTTTTTTTGGATAGTAGAACCTTTAACTTGGTAATTCTAAACTGCTGGTCATCATTTGGTTTTAACACTGGAAATATTGTATTGTGTTTTTGCTGATAATTCACAAGATTCTGATTTTTATACTCGTATATAAAGTGTGGATTATCAGTGAAAACACTGCCCAAACACAACAAATCGCTATTCAATCTAGGACTTCCCTTTAACAAGACGATTTCATAAGAGTGTTCTGGTATAATCAAGAAACTGCTTAATAAGTCAATGATCATTTTAAATCGATGATGGCCGAATGCCGAAAGAGCCTATTTTAAAGCAAACAGATTTACAATTTTATTTTTATTTTTTATTTTTTATTTTCAAATACATATAAAAACCTAATAACAACCAATACAATTAATCTCTCTGCAGTACAGTTTCGGACAAGTTTAGATCACTACCGATATTTTTATGTTGCTTAATAGCCTGCAGTACTATCAAGACTCTCTCTCTCTCTTTTATTAAACATGGATAACAGTAAAGATATTTATTCTGTAACCAAAGTTTCAATTTTAATTATTTGAAGCCACCTCTTCCAAGATATTAAAAAAAGATTGGTCCAAGGGAGTCAAACAATGGCTGCAGTAAACAAATGGTAGTGTAACCAGCCCTTGTATCATCTTAACCAAACCATTCACCTTTGCATGTTTGTAGGTTGCTCCGTTGAACGGTTAGATGACTGTATTTCAGCTCATCCTATTTGATAAGATTGATGGCAAAGATTATAATCCTTGTCTAAATAAGAATACATTCACATGATTTTAGTGGCGAGTTTGTTTAGCCTATGATGCTTGAAACACTTGAAGAGGTTCATTTGTTGTTGTTGTTGATTTTGAGATGTTTAGAATAAATCTAACAAAGGACCCATTAAATGAAGTTTTCATAATATTTGATCTAGTGTTCATGGAGTAGCACATCTTGTTGGGCAACAAGATTAAAATATTACATATGGCTCTAGTAAATCCAAGCTAAACAGATGCTTGGAGCCAGGTCTTGATTTCAATACACGTACAAATCATACATTTACGCGTATATTTAAATCACCAAACCTTGTAGCCTCGAGACTTTAGATAGATACATTAGCTTTATACTAGGCACAGATTGCAGTCTATTTAGGATTCTTGTGATTCGGGTGATTAATGTGGTACGATTATATAGTATACATATTTGTTATTTCTTTGAGTGTACGATAATTCATCGTGACCCTTTTGTTTTGTTTTTGTTTTGCGGCACTATTCTAATATATGGAAAGTGGTTATACATTAAGATGATGATAAAGAGGTTTAACAAGTATATTAAACCAATCTCAATTCTACTCTCAACCTCTTTAAACGATAACCAGTCATGACATTAAAACAATAGAAAATGTGTGTGTGTATGTGTGTGTGTTTATAAAAGCCTTGAGATCCATAGTCTAACAAGGGCGCACAAATGTGTTGCTGTTTAGCAGATAATGTATTGTATTGTATTGTGTACTCTAAAGCAAGTCTTGCTGCCTTCAAGGTCATCTGGTCAACAGCAACTAAGCGCAGATAGTATGCCATATAAACCCCCCTCTCTCCTCCTCCCCCCTACTTCTTCTGTCCCAAGTTTTTATTATTGATCCATCACTCTGTTTTATATTCAACCCTTTCTAATTCTACTCTTACTATAAGATGCTTCGTGTCAGTGGTATTCTTCAACTACAATCTGTCTGGGCCCATCCTAGACACTTGAAGCCTACTCCACAAAGATCCGAATCACGACCGGTATCTGTTCATGCTCATGAACACTCTGTCCTAAAAGAGCCCATTGGTTCTCAAAAACCATTCTTTAGATCGACGGAACGGATAGATACAGGCAAGTATATTAAGTCCACTCTTTATCTATCCAGTCAATTGACTAATATTTTTGTATATTAACAAAGCCTTGGTAAATCCTTATCTACTGGTTCATCCAACAGAAACCACAAGCATGGCCCCTGTATTTCCGGCCATCCTTATGGTTCCTGAATCAAAAGAAGATTTTGAAAACAAAGACCCTGTTTGTGGGGATATTAAACAAGAAGATTCAAAAAATAGTATCAATAAGGGTCTTGAACAATTAACTGGGACAATCCCTGAGAATATAAATCAAGGGAGCTTTGAAGACATCACCATCGACTTGAACCAAGACACACCAAGAGCAGATGAACAGCCCATAAAAGATACCACAGAGAATATCATGGAACAAATTATGGACTACATTACCGAATACCTTGCAGAAGAATTTGACCAAAATACTTTTGAAAAGTCCAAGGATACGACCGAAAAAACACCTAGAATTATTACAGATCCAGTCGTTGAACAATCCAAAGAAGAACCCGAGGTCTTGGAGTACAAAAGAGAAGAGATCCAAGACATTCTAAAAGATATCGCAGAAGAAACCTTGCAAGACAATAACCAAGACTCAAAAGAAGATGTTCAGGAGCTTATTTCAGAAAAGCCAGTATATGAAATTCCAGCCTTTTCCTCCTCCTCGTCCTCCTCGTCCTCATCATCTTCATCAGCAACACTACCATTATCGAGAATAAGCAGCAAAGCACAGCTGGCTGTGTCGCCTATTAATCAAGAATACAATACATTACATTCGGTGCCGCTCATTATGCATGACGAAATATTGCCTGGTCTAAAGAAGCCAATGAGTCGACTCAGTCTCCAGACTCTTTCTGCCCCAAGCCCTCCTCAGACTCCCTCTCACAAGAAAGAATCCAACCTTTTGATGCGCGCCCGGAGTCTTGGAGCCTTGGCCCGACGCATCTCGATATGCAGTTCCCGAGACGCAATTCCAGCGCTAGAAAAGTCTGAATTCGATCGATACTCTTATACAAACGAACCCAATTCTGTCCTGTCTGCAGACCTCATCCTACCATCTGTCTCTACTTCTTTACTGTCTGTACGCAAAAAGGGATTTCGAAAGGATCAACTCAAATCAGCTCTTAAAGGAAAGCAGCTGTCCACAAGGCTAAAGAATGCCATGTCAATTAATAAGAAATGCGCCTAATTGTCACCTTAGCTGTCTGTATGATGTCCTTTGTCTATTATCTTGTATTCGATATAAATATGGTTAAATACATACAAGGTGGACTTTTTGTATTGATGATATGCAGTGTCATGCAAGGAGTGTTTACATTTATTTCTATTCTATCTTGTGTTTATAGCGCCTTTTTCTATTATTATTATTATTATTATTAAAAGAAAAGAAATCAAGCCATTCTTGTCTGAATAAAGGGGTAAAACGGATATTGGTCTTTTTAGCCTGGTATTTTCGGTAGGATATTCAGGCCATTATTTTCTGTGGAATATGAAGAATAAAATGTTATGTGCCTGTTACTCGACCATAAGACACTTTTAATTCAAAAGTCTTGGCCGATCAAAACTGTTGTTTACTCAATGACCGTTCACCCTGAAGCTTGACAAACATATATATATATTGTCAAGGACCAAAAATAGAATGAGGCCTTTATAGAATATGCAGAATAGTCTGACTCTGCTGGGAGGGGGATAAACAATTAACCATTTATTCTATTCCTGATATTATATTTTTGGTACATTTTAAATATTCGTTAGTGTGGGCATTTTTTTTTTGCGCTGAGATAGTATTTAATGTCCGACAAAAGAAAAAATTAAAACTTGGGTCATGCACTAAAACAAATTTGTCTATTGCTATATTTAGTATAGTTCGTTGTACATATCTTCTAAATTAGGAAATTTAAAATTAATTTCCAAAGATAACCGCTCATTTTGATATATTTAAATGTTCGGTATTGAATCTCCTCCTTAATATATTTGTACCTTTTTTTTTTATTAGCGTATTTTAAACCAAGGCAAGTGTGGAGAATAAGCCGAGTAAAATACTTAAAAAAAAAAAAAAAAAAAAAAAGGATAAGCCAAGGTATACTCTTGCACTCAAGATGATGCTGGTTTTCACTATTGGATTCTGCTAATATCTAGGACAGTACTGATTTATAAATACCAAGATTTTTGAATATAAAAATAAAGGCTCTTATTTTTGGTTGCTCAACTGTGAAATATTATTTGGGTCTGCTTTTTTTAAAAAAAAAGCCTCTGAACTATATAGATATTAAGCAGCCAAGTATCTCTCTGTTAATCAGTTTTGTGAGCGAACAAAAATATTGCCCATGACTATTGAAGCATGAGTATCGGATAAATACAGATCGTATCCTGGGATCCAAGTACTCTTAGTACCCAGATAATATTTCAAACAGTCAAAGGAATCTTTTGAATCGGCTATTGGCATGCTAATATAGACATTTCAACCGAGATTGCTTAAATGGTATTAAACTAAGTCCATCAGATACAGCTTATAATATCATTCATTATGAAAGAGCTATTAACCAAAAGCAATTGAATCTTGCCAGAGTATCCACAAGATATTACTACAATCTGCCTTGTTGCTAGGGAGCCTGCAAAATACGCTAATAAATTAAACCCTGAAAATAATGGAACACTTTTGATGTACTTGAGCACAAGGCAGATTATTACCACTAGTTTTATTTTTTATTTCTATCCTTGTCCATGTTTTTAATGGGGATTTAAACATGTACATCTGGATTAATCATACGTGGTGGTAAAGTGTGCAATCATAGTACTGAAAGTTCTGTAGTAGCCACTTTAAAGTACCTTTTATTTTTTGAATAGGCTGTCCTGCCTGATTTTCATGTCAATCATATTCCTATTGATATCCATCTATACTAAATAGCTGATCAATCTCGCCAGATTCAAATGAAATATGGCAAAAGATATGTATAGTTTTGGAGGAATACGTAGAAAGGACCGGCGAGAATGGCATTATACAAATCAACTTGTTTTTGACTTTGGGCTCCCTTTATATATACAATTGTAAAAAAAACCAAGCCCAAATGAAACCCACAAGAACAATATTTTGGTGAGATCCTGGCTTTGATGTAATAAGCTACATATTCGTGTAATTCTGAGAAGTAAATGATCGGTAAGGCCTGTATTTTTGTTGGGTTTATCAAATTATAAATGTATTTTTATTTTTAACAAACTTGCCGGTCTTTTAGGATATCTCGGTATTTAATAAGAAAGAAAGAAAATGAAAACCAGTGAATATGCCTTGGCATGAGATTTGTTGTATCTAATTTACTTGCATTGTACAAAAACAGGCTCTATTATTATTATTTTCGCAGAGGTTGATTCTGCTTAAAGCACCCATTCAGACCTTGTTGGTCTTTTTTCAATTGGTTTCAATTTATTCAAATTGAATATCTTGAAAAATTGCATTTTTTTTTAAAAAATAAAATACCAAATAGCTAGCCATATGCACTACCTTTTGGACCCGGCCAGATTAAAAGAAATTATACTCTATCTCTGCCTCTCTTTATCGGCCCATCTCTGTAGAAACGTCTACATTCAAGATATATCACCCAAAAAAAAAACCTTGTTATTTTATATTCTAGGATTTGGAATGGGGGCAATTGAATATCATTCTTTAGCTAGTCCAAAACGCTTTATTGTTAGTTATATAAAGAAAATGTATAAATACTGCCCATGTCTCTCTTCTTAAGATTACCCACTCCACTTACACACGATGGGTGCCAAGGAAGGATCAATTTCATGTTTTCATGTAAACCTTCGATTGGATGGAATAATATCATTCCTCGCAGGTCTACAAGTGGTATATTGCAGATACTCTGAATACAACCCAATAAGCTCACATGTTTGTTTTTTTTTCTAGGTCAGAGTTCTCTGGGAGATCTGGGCTTCTTTGGACACTTCATGGCCAAGTAAGTCCACCGGTGAGATTGCAAAGAATTTAATTCAATAATAGGTGCTCTCAATAGAACCATTATGCCTACAGTGTATGGATCTTGTATTCTCAGTGTTATGCTGATGATTATCAGCGTGTGCTCTACTTGGGGAGTCTACAAGGTACAAATCAAAATCAAAATCAAAATCCATGCACATACACACCAATAAATAAATAAAAAAAAAGGCTCACTACAGATTGCATATTAGAAAAATATATCTGCTATAAATATCAGTTGGTGGACCTACTATGGACTGACGGTACTAGCCTTCTTCAACAGCGCTGGTTATCTTTCAATCATATGTGTCACCAAGGGCACCTTTGTGGCCGAATGCATCAAAGAATCGTCTATGAAGCTTGTTCTTTCGGCTTGTCTGCAGCGTTGGGAAGCAGCTCTGGTGTGGGCTACAGTATCTACTATGCTGGGACAAATAGTCAATGCAAGTAAACAAGGGTTTGTCTAGATGACCAGCTATTTACTTTATTCTACAGATTGGGTTTACATATTGTGTTTATCGCTACCGGATACTCCATCCTCCAAAACTCGACATGACCCAAGTTCGTCCTGGAGTGCCGCCTTCATACCGAACTGATCGATCAATAATTGATGATGAAGGTTTTCAGGTTGTAGAGTTAAAATAGGCACACAAAAGAAGCTTAAATCACAGAATCATATCTATTGTTCATACTTGTACATCTAATAATAATAATAATAATATTAATAATAATAAAGCTCATGTCATTCAATATATATATATGTATACAAGGAATGATCAAATAGCATACTAGATATGCTTTAATTATCTATAGACCATTGCTCTTGTTTCTTATTCTAAATCTACTGTCTCTCGAGGCATTCTAAGAACAAGCGTTCACACTGGCGAACATTCTCTTTTGTGGTTATCTGGGATGTCATGAGGTAGACAATGTTGCCAAGAGGACGAACAAACAGATTGATTCCTTCTGAGAATTGACCGTTTCGCAGGTCTTGGACGATGTTTTGGGATTTCATTGAGCTATAGCCTGCAAATAAAAACAGTCCAAACAATGTATAAATGAATATTGGTGCCCTTTTTTGTGTTGAAAACATTCTCTTTCAAGTTTTCCAATCTTCTTACCTGTATTGGAATCATCCTTGAGTTCGACGGCCAGAACAGAGCCAAGGGACATTACGCTCTCGACCTGATCCATGTGAGACAGTCGATCGATAGTATCCCGAGACCACATTGACCAAAGGGAACTGTCCTTCCATTCCTTGCGGAAAGGAGCCCAGGCACCTGTAGGAGAAGCCATCTGGTCAAGGCACTCGATGGACTCCTTGGCAACTGCACAGCCCATTGGGTGAGCAGTATAAGAGTGGCCATGCAAAAGGCAATCAGGCTTGTTCTTTGACAAGAAGACATCATAAATAGATTCCTTTGTCACTGTCAAGGCCAGGGGCAGCAGACCACCTGTCAGGGTCTTTGCATAAGACACGATGTCAGGGGTCTAATTGTCGAGGAATTTGGAATCAATATCAATATCAATATCAATACACTCTGGATATTCCTATCCACTTACCACACCGAGGAATTCAGAGGCTGAGCGGCGACCAAGGCGATACCATCCTGCAAATACTTCGTCAAACACGACTGGCAATCCTTCCCAATTGTCTTTTGTTTCAATGGAATTGATTGGCTTGTATCCGAGTAAGTCAGCGCCTTCGTCGCGTACAATGTCAATCAAAGTGCGCTGGAAAAGAGGGTCAACAAATATCATGCCACCTGCTCCCATAATCACAGGCTCCATTAGCAATGCACCAATACGACGGCCTTGGGATCGCATGCTATCGAGCTCTTTTCTGATATAGTTCCCATATAAACGGGCCAACTCAGGGTCCCGGGCTGCCCCCTGTTCGTGCACAGAATAGATTGTATCCAGACTATCGTAATCTACGCGCCTCTTGTCCTTTCCGCCAATCTCGGTCGGCAGGCGAACAAAACTTTTTCCCTTTGAGACATGGACAGAAGGAGGCTTGAGCCAATGGCCGCGTGGCTGATACCACTGAACCTGGTCGTTGTAGACAGTTGGAGGACAAGCGTCCATTGTACCAATAGTATCACCGTGATAGCTGCCGTCAATACCGAGAATATCGACAGGTGCCTTGTGAGTCCAACCATATCGCTTTGCGGTTGCACTCATGGCCATCTTTAGTGACACTTCCATTGCAGTGCTACCATTGTCCGAGAAAAAGACGCGGGACGCCCAGGTGTCACGATCAAGGACAGATTCGGCCAGGGCAAGTGAAACTTCACTTGTGCTTTCGGGGAAAATGATGTGGCCATAGCGACCAGCGGCATGTGCGGCAGACAAGGTAAGCTTGGGATTAGCATGGCCAAGTCCCTGGGTCCACCAAGAAGCACAACTATCAAACATTATCTTGGCCTCCATTGGTCCCGCTTTTTCGGGGATGCTGGTGGCTGTGGCCGGGGTTTCTTTGGACTTGTAGGTTACAAAGTAATCATCATGGGCAGAGTCAATAATGGTCACATCTTTGACAGTCTCATGTTGGGTAAATGGCCACCAGAATTTGTCGCGGGAAGACTGGGCCATTGTCTCGAGACGGTCAAAGCGAGCCTGGTGCCATTGGTCGAGATGTTTGATGACCGGGACAAGGTGTTCGTCCAGCTGGGCATAGTAGCTTTCCATCAAACGTCTGTCCTGAACTGGATCTTGGAGGGCAGCAGGCGGGGGTGGGACGGCAGCGACATGGAGGCTGTCAAGACGGTTGGCGAGCAAACTGTGGTTCTTGTACTGCTGGTCAAACAGGAGAATGGCAGGGATATCATACCCCCTGAGATGGAGGGACTCATAGGATGTGATGGTGGTAGATATACCTCCAAGATTGCTGTCACCGATCAAGACAGTCGGGAGACGCAAGGGTCTGTAAAAATCGGCCTGAGAGGTACCTGACATGACAGGGCTGTGGACACCACCAGCAGTTTCGAGAAACAGTTGGCCACCATTAGGAGCAGCATTCATGTATTCGAGCAACTTTGCTCTGGTCTTGGCCATAACTACACTGTCGGTAGGTGGCTATAGAAATAAATGTTGGTAACTGAACAATTGATAAACACACACTTACCTTGTCTGTTGCCACATGAGGACTGACTGGATCCGGATAAGCGTAAAGAGTACTTGTGGTGAGCTGTGGGTTAAACGACTTTACGTGCCTAGAATAAGAGTGTCAATATGGTTTTTGGGCATGTGAAGACACACACACACACACAGATACATACCTCTCGTCACTGTCTATGGGGTACCCTGTCTGGACTGGCTTTAGGTAAAATACAGGGCGAGCGGTGTCTTTGGCGACCAAAGCAGCCGCCCTACATAGTCCGGTGGCAAACACAGTCTTGCCGACATTTGTGTTTGCAGCAAACAGCTGGTACGCCTGGAAAGCGCGGGTGGGGTGAAATGAAGCAGGCATAGGAGAAAGAGCAGACAAGAGAGGTTGACGGGAAAACAATAGATGCCGGAAGAGGTGTGCTGAGTTCTTGGCCTGTAAGTCCTTGGGTTTGGAATGCCGGTTGGGTGCAGATCGAGCTTCAGTATTGTGACGGTTCTGTGGTTTGTTATTATTTTTCCTTGCTACTATATTTCATATATGGTACAAATGGCTGCGGGACCAATTAATCCCCAAGCTTTCCTTTTATGCTAATCTTGGCTGTGGGAATCTGTGTTTGTCCCAAAAGGCTAGTTTTATAAGATGGAGTTGGGGATTACAAATCGATTTGAAAGGCAAGTATTTTGTCCAAGCCAATTGCGGGCACAGAACTAGTCGGCTGGCATTTTGTGACTCCTGGCAATTGCAATAAAATAAACCTAATCTCCATTATTTCTTTCGCCAAAATGATCTGGAGAAACAAAGCCTGGCTTGGTACCGGGACTGTAGTTCAATGTTTTATTAACCGACCAAAAAAAATGAAAGCATCCCCAATCCTTTCTCTTTCTTTCTTTCTCTTTCTTCCCTCCTCTTTTGCCAATGTCTGCTTTCCGTCTTGCCACAAATCCCCTGCGATCTGCCAAGAGGTTCTATGGGTCTGCCACTCCTACCCGTCTGGCATCTATCCAGGCTGTCAAGGCATCTGGACCTGCCATTTCTGCAGCCGCTCTCCATGCCGAGGGACCGCTTAGAAATGACTGGTCTCGCGAAGAAATCCAAGCAATCTATGACTCACCATTCATGGATCTCATGTACTTTGGTGTGAGTAGCATTGGGGGTGCAAAGTGTCAAGTATATCTAATCTGACAATTTTGTAGGCCAAGGTGCACCGTGCAAACTTCAATGCACGCGAAGTACAACAGTGCACATTGCTCTCGATCAAGACTGGTGGTTGCACCGAGGACTGCAAGTACTGCCCTCAATCATCGCGTTATGACACCTCTGTCAAGGCCCAGAAGATGCTCGATAATGACGAGATCCTCCAGGCTGCTTTGCGTGCAAAGGATGCCGGAAGCACCAGGTAATTAAATTAAGAAGAAGAAGAAATCAAATATCATGATACATATATATAATGTGGGGAAAATTTGTTAGATTCTGCATGGGTGCCGCCTGGAGAGATCTTGCTGGTCGCAAATCAAACTTTGGCAAGATTCTGAACAACGTAAAGACTATCCGGTAAGTCGGTTTGGCAGGGCAAAAATGAAAATAAAATGTTTGGTCCTGACATTGCTTTACTCTAGTGGTATGGGTATGGAGGTTTGCTGCACCCTGGGCATGTTGAACGAGACCCAGGCTAAGCAACTCAAGGAAGCTGGTCTGACTGCATACAACCATAACTTGGATACATCACGTGAATTCTACCCCAAGGTAACAAGACTGCAATGTCATCAAACATTAAACGTTTCAACAGATCATCACCACTCGCAGCTACGATGAGCGTCTGGAGACCATTGGACATGCCCAGGATGCCGGTATCTCTGTGTGCTCTGGTGGCATTATTGGTCTGGGAGAACAAGAGGAGGATCGCGTTGGTCTTCTCCACACCCTGTCCACATTGAAACAGCACCCTGAGAGTGTGCCTGTTAATGCTCTTTTAGCTGTTCCTGGAACTCCCTTGGAAAACCAGCAGGTAAGATTATATAAATATAAATATAAATATTAAAAACATATTTTTTGAAACGGAATTTTTTTTTCTGATCCCCCCCACCCCCACCCCCTTCAATGTTTGATTTTGGATTTTGTTTGTGTAGCCTGTGTCGGTCTTTGAGATGGTTCGTATGATTGCCACTGCACGTATCGCCATGCCAAAGTCCATGGTCCGTCTCTCTGCTGGCCGTGTCAAGTTCTCTGTGTCTGAGCAGGCCATGTGCTTCATGGCTGGTGCCAACTCCATCTTTACCGGTGACAAGCTCCTCACAACCCCCAACAACGATGCCACCGAAGACCAAAAGATGTTTGAGTTCCTTGGTAAGAAAACAACCCAATAACCCAAGAACCAAGCACGTCAAGATATTTACACTCTATTTTTTTATTTTTTCATCTCTAGGCCTTGTCCCCAAACCTCCCAACTTTGAGCAGGGTGCTGATAAGATTGATCAGCCCTCTTACCAGAATGGTATCAAGATCAAGGCAGAAGTATCAGCTTAAGATGATTACTAGCAACCAAATAGAAAAATATATATACATATAATGCTTTTTTATTATTATTATTACTACTTTTTACTACTTTTTATTACTATTATTTCTCTGGTGTTTTTTTTATATATATTTTATTATTTGGTGTCTATATATACATATACATACATACATGATCTTGGATATCCAAGAAACAGAAATATTTATTTACACTTTCTAGTAAATATACATACATGTATTTATATATATATATACTTTCTATAAATGTTGTCTCGAGCTCTTTTAGTGAAAAGGAAAGGGGGTTACAAGTATATAAAATTAAAGGTAACACGGCGCTTATTGCCATATTGTCCTCATATTTTGGCGCTTTTTTTTTTCTTTGCGTTTCTTTTTCACTGTTTCCTCCCTTTCTTTTCCTACTCCATCTTGGCCATCAAGCCAACCTCATCACCCCAGCCTGTCCTTTCATTCCATTATCCCCTTTTTTTTTATCTCCTCTCTCTCTCTCTCTCTCTCTCTTTCCCTCTCTCTCTCTCTCCTCTCTCTTTCTCTTCCTCTCTCAAGTGTCTCTTAATCACACTTTTCTATATTCTCTAAATATATACATGTATATATAATATACACATTTTATATACACATTTTATATATTTTGACTTTTTGTTCTTTTTAACTGAGAGCCTGATTGCTCATCAACCATCATCTCTGCCTCTTTCTTCTCTCATTGATCTAACCATTCCATCCCTAAAGGTAAAATTAATTTATATACATATTTAAAACAAAAAACAAAAACGCTTTCTCTTCGTTATCCAACCACAATTTATTTATATAAACCTCCCTCTTTTCCCAAAAAATAATAATAATCCATGTCCTTTATAGATAGCAGCAAAAATGGGTCAGCTTCTCACTAGCCTTAATCTCCGCGGTGGTGAAGCGATCGTACCTGAGCTGGGCTTTGACATTGAGAGTGAGTTGTATAGATAGAAATATACAGCTATATAATGTATATAATATATATATATATATATATATATATATATAGAGAATATATTTATCTGTATATACTTTTTTGTATACATAAAAGGAAAAAAAAATGTACAAGAAACAAACGCTCTTTATACTAAACTCCAACACCTTCTTTTTTCTTTTTCTTTTTTTTTGGTCAATTTGAAATATATAATAAATATATTTTTTAGCTGCCACTCCTTCTTCAGACGAACTTTCTCTTTATAACCAACTCTCTCAGCTACTCGTACAACCTGGCCCTAGTCTTCTCGAAGCACTCTCTCGATACAAGTGCGCCTCAGAACAGATCCGAGATGCGATTGCGACTCCAAACCCTGAAAATGAAAATAGAGCCTGGGAAGCAGTCTTACCAACAGTAGACATGCTCCGAGACTTTTATGAATATGCCGCTGATCTGAGTAAGCTTGTGATGGATCAAACAATATATGTATAAGCATCTAATTAATTATAATTAATTAATTAATTAACCTTTTTAGAAAGAACCCTCCCAAGGCTTCTAGATGTCCTCTGTCAGGGAAACGTTAGCAAGAATCTAGAGAGTCACCAAGGATTGACAAAGCTGTTTGCTGATCTGCTGGATTTTGTATTTGAGTTTGACAATCTAAAGGTAAATTAGACAATGTCAATTAAGCGATCCTAATCTGTTGCTTCCCTGTTTAGATGCGGAATCCCACCCTTCAAAACGACTTTTCCTATTATCGTCGTATGTTGCAACGAGGCCGATACAGCTCAACCGAGAGACCTTCGTTGGACGAGCCAGTATCAGATCTCCGTAGTGCAATGGTAGAGGATGACCGGGCGAATCAGATATCACTCTTCATTGCCTATCCTACACCAATGATGAAGTGTGTAATTGACACGACGACCGAGTATGTGGAAAGTAATGAGCTTCAAAAGAGTGTTGGCGAGTGTCTGGCTGCTCTATGGGCTGCTTGCTTCCAGACAGTGAGCAAGAAGAGGTAAGAGTTAATGAATTAATTAATGGGGCTAGATAGCCATAGTCAGAGCCAATTGCGCGAACCATACTAATCGATTGTAAAAAGAAACTTGAATCCAGAACTCTCTTTATTTTGTCTCAAGGTCATGGTGGTCTCGATTATTCTCTATGATCACATTGACCCCAATGGAGCTTTCTCAAAAGGATCTCCTATCAATGTAAGTAGGATATATATATATATATATATATATATATATATATGTGTGTGTGTGTGTGTGTGTGTGTGTTCAAGGTGCTCTTTGAACTGGACCACTGGACCATTAACCACTGGATCACTGACTGACCTGATCTACCTTTTATTAGATCAAAAATTCTGTAAAAATCATTCAAACGATTCATGCTCTCCATATTCCAAAAGAATCGAGTGCGTCTAATCTTTTATCTGCGTTACGATACAATTCAAAGCATCTCAATGATGATTCCACCCCCAAAGGTGTCAAGAACATGGTGTTGGCAGCCTAATACTTTTCTTCTTCTTCTCTACTCTAATCTTATGTTCTTGCCTCTCATTCTCTTATTTCTCTACCTTTTAACTTGCCCATCCAACACCATTCAATTAAAAATATATATATATAATTATATATATATATATATATATACATCAATAAAAGCCAAAAACCAGAAAGAGGCACCATTTTCGAGTATTTATTTTTAAATACAAAAGGTGAAAAGGAAATACCCCACAAGGGAAAAGAAGAGGAAAAAAGAAGAGTTTCTTTTCTTTTTATTATATGGATCATGATTTATTTTATCTTTGGCACAATTGTACCACAGAGTCCCTTTTTGTGTGCTGATGAAGATCAAGATTCTCTCCAATTGAGGGAGGATCTCTGTCTTGCACACAAGAAAGGGGAATTGGCGTATTTAAGGGTCAAGAAGATTAGTGAGATTCATCTAGTTACAAATCCACAAGAAATCCAAGAGTGTCTGGGCTAAAGTGAATATGTATTTTAGAATATGACAATGAACAGGGCCTTTTTGGCGATTGTATATATAGAAAAAAAGGCTGTTTTAGTGATCAGAGATTGCCCGTGGTTGATTTCCATTTCATGCATTGTATTCAATTAATAAAAATTGAAACATCAATTATTATTTGCTATTATTGCTGTTTTGATGGCATTATATTTTATGGTGGTGGTGGTGATCATCATTATCATCAATAATAATAATATATAGTTGGGCTAGTATATATTTAATCATGTTTTTAATATTCTCCAAGGTATCTTAATAACAAAGAGATTGCTAATATGATTGTACTCGTGTAACCAACTGCCTATTTGTTCAACAAAACCATTCGGAGACACCTCTCTAAAAATGTAACAAGTTACACTCGAGTGATTCATTATTAGTTATTAGCCATTATAAAGAATCAACATATATATATATAGTTATATATATTACAGCATCTTTATTCAGTCGGATTAAGATATTAAATAAAGGGCATTGGGAGATTGGATTCCAAAAAGTGCTTTCAAGTATTCAAGATGTGAATTATTGTCGGCAATGATATTATCCGATTATAAACAATCCTTGTCTTGTGAGAATAAATAGCTGTTTTGAAATACCATGGCTTTGAAGCTTGGGGTTTTGTATCAGTGTTGAGTCCAAATGATACCTCTCATTTGATGTCCGGTAATAGGAAATCTTGGGATTCTCTTTTATTTTAAAAATACAAGATATATATAATGATATATCAATCTGTAATTCTCTATTAAGATTAATATTTTACCCCACTCCTATACATATCAAGGTGCAAAGGTTATGGGTGCATGAAAAAAAGGGCGCGCAATTGGAGCCATTAGACTTTTTGGATAAACTATTGCATATTGGTCATTGTGTATGCAATTGTTGATGTTTAAAAATGGTGACTTTTTTTCTCGACTATACATCTTTGTATGATAACAAATGAAATATACAATTTATTTGGTAGTATAGTAAAGTATGATACGATAGTCACATTTCCGTAGCACTTTTTCTAAAAAAGGAAGAGTGATACGGAAATCAATTTAATACGCACACACCATTAAATAAATAAATAATATGTATGCTGTTCAAAGTAAATCTAATGTACATTTAGATAGCTGCATATATATTT
Organism: Phycomyces nitens; assembly: GCA_022702545.1. NCBI lineage: Eukaryota > Fungi > Mucoromycota > Mucoromycetes > Mucorales > Phycomycetaceae > Phycomyces > Phycomyces nitens. Next base: position 4,814,495 of record JAHRBC010000001.1, read on the forward strand.
TTATTAGACTACAAAGAAAATCATCCTATTGACAAACAAAAAAGACATACTGTTCATTAAAGTACCTCTTGTCCTTTTTTTTTTTTTTTTTGATAGTAAAAGATCGTTTTGTGATTGGCCGAATATTTGATTTGGTTTAGATCCCCCCTCCCCTTCCCTTTCCTTCCCTTTCCCTACCAAGAGAAATGGCTTTTTTCAATAATAATAATGCCTCTTTGTGATAATGCAATTGCTAGATACACAAACTGCATCCAATGGCAACATCTTTATCAACTAATTGTCTTCTTTACCCACTTACTTTAGTGAAATGGATAATTACAACAATCTCTAAAAATGACTAGGCTTATTCTGGATACCGCAAAACTTCACAGTCAAATCCATATATTTTTATTTGCTAAAGAAAAAGCCTCGTGGTGTGTTACTTTAATTTTTCTTTGCCCTTCACTTTCTGTATTTCTCATTCCGTTCCTGTTCTCCTTACATATACAAAAATAATAACACTAATATTTTTAATTCACAATGATGCTCTACAAACTTGTTGTCCTTGGTGATGGTGGCGTTGGAAAGGTAAGTCCAATACAGGTTTACAATTGAACATATTAATCTCATTCTCTCAAAGACAGCATTAACAATCCAAGTAAAAGATTCAAAAAAAAACACATGCAATTAACAACAATCTCTTAACCTGTTCCATTATTTTACTTTTCTTATTATTACTAAGCTCTGCTTAAATCACTTTGTTGGTAAGTCCAAGTAAATAATTACATTTATTTATTAATGGGAATACTAACCAAATGTGATTGTAGAGGTAATATCATTATATAAATTCAATAGGTTCATCATCACTCATAATTCCATAGACCTATGATCCAACCATTGAAGATTCTTATCGCAAACAAGTCGTTATCGATGACCAGCCATGTGTATTGGAAGTTTTGGATACAGCCGGTCAAGGTAAGATTGACCCTAGATGTGTTGTCTAGGTACTAACGATCGATTGAATAAAGAGGAATATACTGCACTGAGAGACCAATGGATTAGGTAAGAAGGCTCAAGAATAGCAAGCGTATTAACAGAATTCTATAGAGATGGTGAAGGCTTCTTGTTGGTCTACTCAATCACTTCCTACTCTACTTTTGAACGAGTCGAGCGCTTCAGAGACCAGATCTTCCGTGTCAAGGATATCGACAATGTACCACTCATGCTGGTCGGCAACAAGTGTGATAAGGTGACCGAGAGAGAAGTAACACGCGAGGAAGGTTCTGCTATGGCTAAGCGGCTAGCATGCGAATTTATCGAAACATCTGCCAAGACATGTGTGAACGTTGAGCGATCATTCTACCAAGTAGTCAAGACCATTCGTGCCCAAAGAGATGGTGTTCGTGTTGGACCCAAGAGCAAGGCCAAGAAAGAAAAGAAGAGATGTCTCATCTTGTAAATTTAAATCCTTTCCATTTAATCTTGTCTTCCTTTTTTTTGTTGCTTTTATTTTTTTTATTATTATTATTTATTGAACTTATATATCAAACTATTAAACTACTCTGTGTAAGACTATATACACATAACATCCATCGCCAAACACTACTTGTAAGCCACGTCCTGTCTCCGCTTTAATGCCGACAAGAAAACGGCCAAACACATGCTTTAAAGAAACCAAGCCTACATACAAATATCTCAATGCCCTAAAGGCGTAAGATGCCACGACCTGGCTATCTATTTCAATTGTCTCTCTCTCTTTTGGCCATCGGTATACTTGGCTAAGCACCAAATATCTAATTAGATAATACATGTATATGTATTTATATATATACATATATATATTTATGGGACTGGGGTTATGAGCGTCGATGATCATTTGTATCACGTGAGTGTACCAGAACTAATAGAGTCCGTCCTCTTGTTCTATCCATTTCTTCTTTTTTTTTATTATATATACATACATTTTTTTCTTCATCAGACAATGGGCAAAGCACAAAGTAAACTGTCGCCTGAACAGCTTGGAGACCTTCAAAAGTGCACATACTGTAAGCTGCCAACAAATGGTTTACTATTCTGACTAATCTACCGATTGATAGTTGACAAAAAGGAACTCCAGCAATGGTATTGGAATCAAGATTGCCGCCGCCCACACTAACAATCCCCCAATCTTCTAGGTACAAAGGATTCCTCAAGGACTGTCCCTCTGGTCAGCTAGACAAGACTGAATTCCAAAAGATTTACAAACAGTTCTTTCCCTTTGGAGACCCTTCTCGCTTTGCCGACTATGTTTTCAATGTATTTGACAACGACAAGAATGGAACAATTGACTTTAAAGAGTTTATCTGCGCACTTTCGATTACCAGCCGTGGCCAGATTGATGAAAAGCTGTTTTGTAAGTGCCTAGATATTATTATTATTACTATTATTTCTGATTATATATATATATATATATATATATATCTAATAATGTTTCTCATCACAACAATAGGGGCATTTCAGGTATTAAACATCTGCTCAAAAAGACAACTTAATAATATCTTGAAATCTAATGTGCTCTTGAAATGATAGCTGTATGATATTGACAATGATGGGTTTATTACCTATGATGAAATGCTGCACATCGTCGACGCAATCTACAAGATGGTCGGCAGTATGGTAAAGCTTCCTCCAGACGAGGCAACTCCAGAATTGAGGGTCAAGAAGATCTTTGACCTCATGGACCTTGTGAGTGATAACAATGTGCCCCCCTCCCTCCCCTTGTTTGTTGTCAGCGTTTATTTAACCTCTTTATTAGGATAAGGACGGTAGATTAAGCAAGGAGGAGTTTAGAGAAGGATCAAAAAAGGACCCCACAATTGTCCAGGCACTGAATCTGTACGATGGACTCGTCTAACTTATTCTGTATCACAACCATATCCTTTTCCTCCATTATTCCACCCAAACCAATTACTCTCGGTAAAAGCTCATGAAACTCACAGCTCCGGAAGACAAAAAGATAAAAAGAAAAAAAAAGGTCTCATCTCAGTGTAAAAATAAACAAATATACACACACACACATATATATATATAAAATAATTGGATTGGATATGTATATGTATATATATATATATAATTGTATTTTTATTATATATATATATGTGATATTATTTAAGCAGTGGCATACTATACAAAAATTCAGACTTGTCAATAAAAACTACCTCTTCTACCAATCTGCATTACCTTTTTGACGCTTTCCTGAGCAAGCTTAATAAACTTTGGTTGGTTAGTATTGTAGACCTCGGCCACAGAAGCCACCAATGCATCATCTGGGTTGGGGTGTTCGAGTATATATGCAATGGCCAACAGGACTAACAAGTACAAGTACGTTCATTTTTTTTTAGCTTTTAATCGCCTTTTTTTTTTTTTTTTGATTGTCTCTTACCTTGGTACACCTTTGTGGCCGGCTTCCATACATCGGCCTTTAGCAAATCAATGCAAATAGAGCCGTCATTGTCGATATTGGGATGATAGATCTTGGTTGCAAACTTGATCTTTACAAACAATCAGCAAGTCTATATCAATTATCGGCCAGACTTACAGTTGGTGGTTTAAAAGGATATTCAGGGCTAAACACGATTGTTAGGTAGAATACACCACCTCGATAGGCACTGTTGGGCTAGAGTAACTCTGGATTAGAATGTTTACGCGTATGTGTGTCTGGTTACTCACGGGTCCATTGATGATGGCTAATCAAGAATAATTGTCAAGATTGAATGTTAATTCCAAGCATAAAAAACCCTCAACATTACACCCAACTTGCCTCTCCAATGGAACAGGTCTTCGTCCATAGCAAATGCACTGATGCCTTCTGGTGGGTTTCTAGTAATCTCTGCAAGTTCCTTTGATATAAAAGGGTTGTTTAGCTGGCAGCGTTTTGGGGGGTTTTTTTTTTGGCTACAACTCAACTCGCTGAATACGCTTTAATGCCATGGTAGAAAGGTTGGGTAAAGAAAGGAAATAACAAGAGGAAAAAAATGGGCCTTGAACGGCATACTTGTTTTAAAGCCTTGAATTTGGGACGGTTACATGAAAATAATAATAATAATAATAATATAATTACGAAATCACTCTTTTTTATTCAAAAACTGCCATCATCTAAACCCTTGATTTCTATAGCCAAGGATCTCTTTTTTTTTCCAATAGCTTCTCCAGATACCATTATATAGCTTCTAAACCAAAGTCTGAACCATCAAGTGGAGCTTGGTGGGTGTGACATTGCTGCGACACTTTGTTATTATTATTTTATTTTTGCTGCGACAGTTTGAGTACATTTTTAATACGCGTGTATCTAATATATCAATGTTCCCAATATACAAGGAAACTGGGTCCCTTGAATCTAGACTGTACACATCTTGGCAAGTCTTGCCTGAATAATATCCTGGGCCTCCTTTACAGTTCTATCAACAAGCACTTGGCAGGTTGGGATGTCATGGATAAGTCCCATAATCTGACCGGCTGTCCATACTCCTGCGTTAATATCTCCGGTCTCGAATACTTTACGGCCTCTTGAGCCAGCTACCAGTGGTCTAATGTCTTCAAAGGATGCACCTGGCTTACGTTCCAGATCATTGACCTCGACTGCAACTGTATTCTTGTATATGCGTGCAGTATTACGAAAGGGGCGATAGACGAGGGCTGTAGAGCGTTCATCTCCCTGGACAATGGCTTGTTTGACAGAATGGTGCACGGGTGCCTCGGTAGTGCAAAGGAACCGTGTGCCCATATTGATTCCTTCTGCACCCAGAGCCAACGCGGCTGCTAATCCAGCACCATTACCGAATCCTCCAGATGCAACAAAGGGAATCTTCAAGGCTTCTGCAGCACGAGGAAGTAGTATTAGACCAGTAATGTCGTCTTCTCCAGGATGTCCAGCACACTCAAAGCCATCGATTGATACCATATCTACACCCATTCGCTCGGCTGACAGGGCATGGCGAATGGCAACACATTTGTGTATAATTGTCACACCACCTTCTTTGAACATCTTGATGTACTCGCCAGCTAATTGATGATGAATCAGTATTGATTCGGATTGAGTTTGGGCTTACGGTTGTTTCCAGCTGTTTCTACAATGGGTACACGTTCTTCGAGAATGACTTTGGCATATTCGCGGTAAGGAGGAGGTGTTATGGTTGGAAGAAAAGTAAGGTTGACACCAAACGGTTTTGTGGTCATTGTTCTGCAGCGTCTAATTTCATTTCTGAGAGCTTCTGGTGTGGGTTGGGTGAGGCCGGTGATGATACCGAGTGCCCCTGCGTTTGATACAGCTGAAGCAAGCTCTGCAGTGCCTACATGCTGCATACCACCTTGTGAAAAGAATAAATACTTTGTGAAATGATACAAAGATTATAAACGGGGTACCTTGGATTATTGGGTGCCTGATACCCAAGAGACGTGTCAACTGTGTAGCAAGAACCATGTTTAACAAGGAAAATAGTACAAGGGTATACCGTTGTATAATTTATTTGGTAGGAGATACTAAATTTTGTATTCACTTGATACATTAAATATGCACCCAAATTATATGAATATATGTAAAGGGCAGGTGGTGCCATGCAAAACAAAGACTTGTTTAGTAAGCTGTTTTTGGCCCTGTCTTTTTCCATTGTGTTGTTTATTAAGCTAACCTTGGCACTAACCAATATTTATATTTTATTTTATTTTGACTGTGAATATATATATATATAAAATATATATATGCGTTTTTGTGCGCAGATTATAAAGTTGCGATTTCTGGTGTCGTGTAAAATATTCATTGACCGACGAGTGTTGTCGAGATGTAAGGGGGGAGGAGGAGGAGAACGATAAATTAAAATTCAAGCCGTTAAGTTCTTGTACGATCTAAAGTCCCACGTTTTGTTTGTGCATCGCATGGCCCACGTTTTGTACGCAACGTGGCCATATCGATCGTACAAGGGTCCAAAGGGGGTTATGCCGATTCATTCAAAATATGGTTGGGTATACATTCTAGAATGAATGGCGCTTTCTACCCCCTTAGTTTGCACAAGAAAATGCCTTTTTAGAAACAAGGGTTATTTCACTGGCTTGTACCACCTGCTTTGTGAATGGGAATTGCCGATGGACTGCATTTGGTATCGTCTTGGTTTGTGCTGCTTATGCAGAACGCGCCAAGGGTAAAATGACAACATTAAAGTATTCGGTACATAATCAGCATAATCAAGCCTGTAAATCAAATGAAGACGCAAAATAAGCATTGACGAATGAGCGCGTCTCTTAATCTTTTGAAAGAGGGGATTAGGTAGAATGATGTAATTATGTTACACCAGAGGCCTATTGTGGGTGCTTCCGGGAATGGTGATCCTGACATCATCGTACAAGAAAAGGCGTTTCCATGGAAATGTTTCACTAGAAAGTGAATGAGAACAAGTATGTATAATATAGAAATATTATATATATATATATATATATATTACAAGTACACGTATATACGTCTAAATGTCTATATACACACTTATACACTTTTATATACATACCTTTATATATGTTATATATGTATAAAATATAAAGATCTGGGTTGGGGATAGATCAAGAGTAAGAATAAGAAAGGGTTGTGTATGGAGTTGGCTCAATAGTGTAAGCTGGAAAGCCAGTAGGAGTTTTGAGAAAGAATGTAAGTGAGAGACTGCAAAATAGGAAAAGGAGAGAAAGAGAGGGAGGAAAGAAAGCGAAGCTTTTATATCTTTTTTGCAATGTAAAAATAAATCAGTAAATAGGAAATGGCCGCTCTGATCCAAGCGGTTGGCTGTATTGTCTTTTGGTATAATTATTGATTTCTACACAATGATGTTAAAAATAAACTTTTTGTAGTGAGTAAGAGGTGTGTCCCGGTGGGGTAGGACCATGTCCCACTGCAATGATGATCTTTTTGAAGAGAAGAGAATATTTTGTTGTAAGGATACATAAAAAGTATGTGAAATAAATTCTGGTTGGACAAGACCAATACCATACTGGTAAAGAGCCGATGCACCAATAGGATTCACGGCTGGTATGATGCACACGTACATAAATTGCTCAAAATACATCGAAACGTGGCATACAAGGTTTATGTTTGGAATATAAATAGGTTCTTGTGTCATTGCAAGAAAACCAGTCCGTTGCTAGGGACGCACGGGCGGTCTACAATGTCATCGGGTAACCATTAGACGCGATTCTTGGCCAGTACAAAGAAACCCAACTCCTATAGAATGTGCTACAGGCCGGTTACCATTAACCGACATTCCGGACATTGAAAGACAACAAGGTTTCGTATATTACTTGGTGTACTGTAAGGTATCTATGTGCATAGAGATGTATAAAAATGTATTTTCGGAAGTTTCACAGAGACAGAAAACATATCTACCATTAGTGGACCACAGAACTGGTAGGCCACTGACGAAACGTGTTGTGCGCCCTTGAAGTAGGGAAACCTTGAAAACTTGGGCAATACGCGGAGTAACTCTATTGGGTTCCTGTACGCCCTAGGCTGCTGATATCATCAAAGTGCATAGACATTTTTATTTTATTTTTAACATCTTTTTTTAGACATGCTTTGTGTACCCTCAAAGTGAAAAAGCATATATATATGCCACGTTAACGAAAAAATTTCCAAGATCCCCATTCAGCTTTGCTTCTTCTCTGTTGCACTACTAAAAACATGACTTTTGACCTCACAAGCCTCTCCCACTCTTCTTCAACAAAGAAGACCTCAAAGTCGGTCAAGCGTGGACGCGTTCACAAGCGCACAACTTCATCTGTCTCGGCTTCATCATTCTCCTCTCTCGGTTCTTCCTCAACTGGACTCTCATTCTCCCCTGTATCCAGTCCGAAAACCCGGAAGCAGTCCCTGTCCAGTCAAAAGACCCCCCGAACAGTCCAGCCAATCAAAAACACTGCCAGCGAAATCGAGCGCCTGGAGTCTGAACTTAATTTTACTTACGATTCTCTCGCCAATGTCAATGTCATGTTCGACAGTCTCAGAAACGCCTATAGCACATGCAAGCCTGAAATTGAGAAGAGCAAGACCGCAACCCGTCTCGGTGCCATGGAAAAGGAGCTCTTGGCTGCGTATGATGATGTTGGTCTTCAAGTAATTCATCTCGAAAGACAGCTTGTCAAGCTAGAGAAGCGCCTTTTGGAAGTCAGAGCAGAACAACAACAACAGCAACAACAGCAGCAACAGCAACAACAACAACAACAACAGCAAAAAACAGATATTCAATGTGAACCAATTATTCCCGAGCAAGAGATCGACCAAAAAATTCATGCCACATCTCCCCCTTCATGTGCCTATGATTGCCCCCAGCTCTCTCCTTCACAACCTAAAGCACAGCCAGAACCAGTCGACAGCTGGACTACACCAATCGAACTCTCTTATTCCACATTCCCCTCGGACGAAGATCTCTATTCAAAACAGCCAGTCTATATGCCATCCTGCACCGAATCGCCATACTATATTCCCATTCCTTCGTACTCCTATGCACCCACTTCATACTGGGGAGACTATATTCCCACATGGTCGTCTAATGCCAATATTATCTATGCCCCAACTCTGTAAAGAAAATCATGTTTCCTGCATCACTTATCCTATGAACCCATTCCCTCACTCTTAATCACTCATTTACCCTATCTACAAAACGCACTCTTTATCATGTCCTGCTACAGCTGCATGCAACTTTTTATTATTGTTATTAGTATCTTCAACTCTATGTATATATTTATATAAGTCGCGACTTTTTTTTTATTATTTTTATTATTAGTATTTGCTTTAATTTGCTTTGTTTCGTTATATGTTCTTTTCAAACCCACACCCACACCCACACACACCCACACAAAAACATACACAATCTTCATTTCTAGCATCAAAACCTCATTCTAATGCATTTGTTTTCATTCGTCCAAAAAATTATACATAATTAAAATACACTATTACATTATCAATCAAAAATAAATATATTTATTATACATACCATACACATCTGGTGTCATCCAATTTCCTCTATAAAAACATCACTGGCGTTTTTTTTTTTGGTTTCTTTTTTGGTCTCGCCCTTGACTGAAAAATAGCAACCATTCACGGTTTCTTGGTAATCTCCATGTTCCCCTTGATAATTGGTCGGATAAGAGCAGATTAGAGAGGTTAGTATTTGACCAACCATCTAAACAATGCCTAGAATTCTGTAATCCATGCAAAAATATTAAGTGCCCTTTACAAATAAAACGAATTTGTACGCTTATTAAATAAACTTGTAATAATTCATGTATTTTTGATCAGCAATGATTCTTATTAAAATAGATTGATAAACCAAGTGAGAATATCATCTGCCTTTGATGTCTCCATTTTCTCAAAAAAAGAAATATACATACGATCCAATAGGTCTTTAATTGTTTATTTAAAAAAAGGAAAAGGTTACAAAAGGATCTTCTGGGAAATAAGAATCAATCTTGGAAATTATTCTGGGTCATAAACAGTAGATCCTTTGAATGGCAAATGGCACATAAACTCCATACATTGATAATCATTTGGGAATATTGTCACGATTTTTCCAAAAACTTGTTACAATTGCTTCAAATAAAGAAAGTCAAAAGTACAGAGGTGCAAGATCCATGCATAGTGTACCCATTTTGAGACATGGATGTGTGTCTTGAAATGAACGACTAGGTATCTTGTAAAGTTCTTGAGAATTATTAGACAAATAAAACTCGGCTGATAAGAATTCGCTACAATCCATTAGAAAGGCAGGTATTATTGTAGTGTCACCTTTAGATTCTGTACCCTCCAAAAAATAATATAGTACAACACCTTAAATAGCAGTTGGAGACAGTATGCGATTTGTTGTAAATAAAATAAGATTCTGTACTCCTGATGAGTCTTTCTTTTTTGTTAAATGAGTATCTTGACATGGATACGCCAGGGTTCCAATGTGTGCACTCGGTCCTATGAAATCTTACATCGAACCACGGACAGACGGCAATAGGATGCACCCCACTCAAATACAATCCTAATCCCATGATATAACCAATACTTGATATATATACACATTATATAATTATACAAATGAGAATAAGAATATTCGACTCTACCATCTATGCAAATATTGCATACCCACAAACTATATGGCAAATAATATCAAGAGTTTGAAACGCTCGGCTATAAAAAGATATTGAGAATAACTCTGAGAATTGTACATCATATTGTTATTCAAATATTGCAAGTATAATTTCCTCTTAAGACCACAAAATAGAATAAAACGTTCATTTGTGTACACTTTATGAAACAGTATAGATGCACAATCTAATACAAATCTAGGTTTCTATCTTTATTATAACTCGAATGAACTTTGTATACAGACATTACTGTATTTGCATCATTTTATTTATTCATTTGAATGATGCAACACCTTTAAGGGTCTATGCATATACTTGTGAATATTTAAATGGTAATACACATATTATAATACAAAGTACCCAACATTTGTGCTGATTTCATCATACTAGTTGCTCTATAATTATTAAAGCAGACTCTATGGTATTGTTGCTACTGTATAATCTGACACTTTGTAGAATGCAAGTTTGCTAAATTCAATATTCATGAGTACACCCCTCTGAGGAATTTCATAAGGATTGGCAAGTGTATATAGGGTATTTTAGTATATATAAAAGGCGTATCCATGGAAACGTATTGGCAAAAACTTTTTTTGGCATTTTCACTGCTTTAAATAAAAAAAATAGAAAATTTAAAAAAAAAAAGATAATTTTTAGATAATCTTTAAAACTTATTCATTATACATATGTCTGTGTATTAAATCGCGGAATCCAAATAATTATGTCCAAAACCAACCACGCGGTAACACAGAGCTGGAATTACTTGTATATTTTCTTATACTCTTGATAGTCTAGTCAACTATGCCATTTACAAGTATATTTTCTGCTGCATTTAAGCTGCCATGATAAAAACTAGTATTATAAAATGATATTTTATATATATATACATATACATATACAAACATGGCCAGAATATAATAAAAGAAAAAATTAAAGAGAGAAAAAGAGAGAGAAAGAGAGAGAAATATTAATGTATTTAACATTTGGCTTGTTCTTCATTACAATCAAAAGTCACAACTACCCATTGACTTGACACCAAAGTTGACAATTGTTGTTTTTTTGTGACCTCACGCCTCGGAGATCAAATTGACTTTTTTTTTTTCAACAGATGTGAGTGAGCATCCAAAAAAAAAGGAAGAAAGTCAAAACCCAAAGAGCAACAAGCTACTATTAAAATACTCAAAATAAAGACATTGTCTATCTACACACTCCTAACCTTTACATTATTCAAATCCTTGCGTAAGTACTCAATAACACACCCAGAGACTCTGTTTACTACCCTACTCCTGATTCGCCTCAAACACGAGTATCTTTAGGCTTTGGGGAGATTTTTATTCTTGTTCAGCTCTGATCTCTTTATTTTGGTCATCCTAGGCACATCATGAACAGTTCAATCGCACCGACGAACATCGGCCAGCACTCATTCCCTTCTACACAACGATCGAGCTCTCAAACAACAATTCACAACGATTCAACTGTCCTTGCACCTGGTACCAGTATGTGGGGAAACAATAATCATCTCGACCTTACATCACAAGGACAAAAGGCATCCGGAGTACAATCTCATCCCCTTCATTACACCTGGGTATTTTGGTTTATGCACCGAAATCCGAGAGAAAAGATCACAAATTATGAGGAAAGCATGAAGCGCATTGCTTCGTTTTCATCTGTAAGTAAGATAGCCAAGTACATCTACATGCATCCCTCTATACATGGATATTGGCTTGATCAATATTGTAAACCAAATGCATATCGTGTAAACTATAGATTGAAGACTTTTGGGCTGTCTACAGCCACTTGCGCCGCCCAAGTGATTTACCCAATATTAGCGACTACCACCTTTTCAAGCATGGTGTTCGGCCCGTGTGGGAAGTAAGATCATTTATTTATATTTATATGGCTGTACAGGTCTTGGAATATTAAACTTTTTTGGTAGGATGAAGTAAATGTCAATGGAGGAAAATGGATTGTAAGATTAAAAAAGGGACTAGCAAGTCGTTACTGGGAATCTTTGGTAAGGCTTATTGTTACGTGGTGGACAGGATGATTAGGAGGATGAAGAAGAATATGATGATGAAGAATCAGAAGAAAAGGGAATGGGATATGATTAAGAGACAGAAGAGTCATGTTCCTTATTCGATTGGGGTTTAAAGGTGCTTGCGATCATTGGTGACCAGTTTGACGTTAATGATGAGATATGCGGTGCAGTCTTGTCAATTCGTGGCTCGAACGATATTGTTTCCGTGTGGAACAAGACCTCTTCGAACGGAAGGATAAATCTGAAGATTAGGCAAGTAAAGAAAACCTGAAATATAAAGAGAGAGAGAGATGTAATTAACAGACGTATCATTTTGGTTGATTTCTTTAGGGATACTATCAAGAAGACACTTGGATTGCCTCAGGACACGATCATGGAATATAAATCTCACAACGATGCTCTTAGAGACAACTCGAGCTTCCACAATACCGATGTTTTCCGATGAAAGACAATAGCAGCAACAAACGCACATCAACAGCAAAAAAAAAGTAATATATTGTTGGATACTGGATAATAAAGTACACGCACGCACAAAAAGCAACTTGTTTTTACTACCTCAAAATATCAAATGTATTATATAAAGTATGCATATAAAAGACGTGGTATACAAAGTGTAACTACTTCAAGACACGCGCTTTGTTTAGTCTAACGCTATAAATCAACCTATACACATGTTATTTGATGTCTGTTACGCGAGCGTTAAAGACTAATCTTGATAAAAGAATCATCTAGCAGATATTTCTTTCTTTTGTACAAGCAAGCTATATACGTAATTTATTTTCTGCTCATGTAACCTGAACAAATATTTTAGAATATATTCTGTCTTTTAGCTTATCTACAATATTTGCATCATTATCAGAGTATTTGGTATATAATACTCTCATAAAATACTCGTCTCTTAACTTTGTTTCTGTAATACAATAACCCCTGTTATTTATCTATAGACGAGTTATACTTATTATTTGTACTGACTATCAGGGCTAAACAATAATAATAATAAAAAAATGGTCTTGGTACATAACTAATGCACAAGATATTCTTCACAGTTTAGCTGCCAATAATTCTGCAACTTGGAATATATATCCGATTATCTGACATTGTGTTGCTACCTGATCCATGACTTGTTGAAATCTTGCAAGTATGTCTATAGGTATTGGCTTTTATTGCATCAATTTTAGTATAAGTACAATAGCTAGAGATAAAAAAAAATGTCTCCAAATAATTTCTAAACCAACTTGTGAATACTTGGTCCAACATATCTACTATTCTCAGTCCGTTTTTTTTACGCGTTTATTTCTTATAAACTTGTTTGAGTATACTCCAAATACATTGAAAGAAAAATTAGAAATGACAGATATCTCAATAACTCCACGGCGATTTTTAGGTATATGTTTTACTGACCTATATACAGACTCCTAGAGTGCCTATTAGGCCAGTCCCGACTCTATAATTGTTAAAAAAGTGCATCACTTCTTATTAACACCTAATAGTGTTCAAATAAGTATTGTTGGGATGCAATAAACGAGGAGAAACCGTGATAGATGAAGATAATTGTCATAAAATAATAGTATAGTTTAATACGGTATATGGCCACCACGCTTCTTTCTGACTTCAGAAACCCGATTCTTGATACTCTGACAATATTTTACGCAAATCTCGAGTGAGATATTTACCCACTCTTCTACTAAGGCTGCCTCTAAATGGAACAGAGTGGTGGGGAGAGGTCTTGTATCTCTGACTCTGTTGTCAAGATGGCTCCAAATATTCTCAATTGGATTGAGATCCGGACTTTTTTCTGGCCATGGCAAAACTGCAACATCGTTCTTTTCTTTCCACTCTACTGCCAATTTACTCTTATGTGGTGTGGCATTATCTTTTTGCAAAATATATTCCATGGTTTTTGTATCTAAAAGACCATAAATTAATGGCAGATTGTGTTCTCTCAAGGTGGCAACATGTCTTTCTTTTGTCATGTTGTCATCCAAGATTACAAGAGGTCCGATACCTCCTGCCTAAATGCATCCTCATACTGAGACAGAACCACAATAACCTTGGACTTTTGACACCATGCACTCATTTTCATACTTATCGTTCGGCTCTCTCTATACACGCTGCTTTCCACCTTTCTGAAAAAGAGTAAAATTTGATTCATCGCTCCAGATGACAGATGCATATTTATCATCCCAGCTCTTTCTTTCAAGTACCCATTTATAACAGGCATTTTTATATTTTTTGTAAAGTATATACTTGGACATTACAATTCACAAATGTAGATCCAAATCATGGAGGTATTTCAGAACAGTGGATTGACTAATGATGTCATGTATTTCCTCAACATCATGCGTAATCTTGGTTAATGGCATATGCCTGTCTTTTATGGTACATGGCTTTAAATAGCGTAATGCTCGTGGTGTTAGCTTTATGGGAGGTTGAGTATGCTTCTTGTCTTTGTAGGTTCCCTCTTTCTCACAATTCAAGATTATACGATTCACAGTTGATTAGGGAATGCCCTCTTCACGAGAAATATCCCTGGTGATACGGCCTTCCTTGTTTCTTCCAATAATGATTTCTTTTTCAAACTCTGATGTCTTTTAGTAAGACTTGTGAAATTCAGTTTCATTTTTCTTTGGCATGGTAATTGTATTGATTATAGAGCTTGTGAGATTAAAAAAAAAAACAAGCAATGATATGCTTGCATGGAAAATTCTGACCGGAGTTTTAACTGACCCAAAACGAGCATGAGGAGCCTGTATACACCGTACAACATCTTTTTTTTTTTGCGACATCCTTTTGGCAAAAGGTGTTATGTTAAGATATTCATTGAGGTCTCATTGTGTGTGTATATTATTTGCGTTGCATTTTATAATATCAATTGGTTCTTGTTCAACAGATACTTGGCACACAGGGAAAAATTGAATAATAACGATATATAATTTTTTTAACAAAAAAAATTGTCTATATTGATATTAGCTTTCGGAAAAACATGGCTGATTACAATCTATACATACTATTTACGAGTGAGCGAATAAGACGCGTGTATTCAAGGTAGATATTGGGGTAGGTAATCTCAAGGAAAATATTCTATATGAGAAACTCTATTTAAATTTACCTTTTACATATTATCCTGACATACCAGTACGAGTCGGTACAAAGATCTTTACTGCTATTGGTTCTGTGTCCTGTAACCATGACAAAAAGAGATTTTGGGAAAATACTCTACGTAACAGGTTGTACCTGGTTACTTTTTAATAAAAATAAATTGAACTTAATTATTATTATTACTGTTGTAATATTGTTTGGGTCAGCCACCCATTCTGTTCAATCTGGGCTGAATGGCGTGCTCAAGAATCCTTCACAGCCCCACCACGCACTATAGTACTACCATAAAAGCAATGGCATTATTAGCTCACTATCAACCATTTGAATAAAACACATTCTTTTTCCCTCTTGGCGAACCAGCATCTCAGATCACATCGTACATAAAAGATTCTTATCCTCGCACAAAATTACACTAAAGAATAAAATAAAGTTTTATTGATCTAGTAAAATTATTTATTGCCACAAATAGGATCAGCGTTTTCTATATTGATGTAATGTTGGGATTAGTTTTGAACATATTTTGCGCCACAATCCTGTAAAACAAAGATATTAACTGGGATATATATCAAAACACACGACTATCTTTAGATTTTCCTTTCCTGTACAGACACCCGCCACAGGTACCAATCATTATAATTAGATATGGTCAAACCCTGGCCAGAAAAATATTACTAGTATATATCTTGATTATACAAATATAAAATCCATGACATCTATATTTTATTAAATTTATTATTTTTAAACTAGTACTAGTACCTGAAATTATAACCACATAAATAATATAGACAACTCTTTTGCATATTTTTATAATAAAAGCTCAGAATACTCAAAAAAAAATATACAAAATAATCTATATATTTCTATAAACAACTCATCTACTGATATTGAGCAATTTTATAAAATAGTTGTAAAAAAGAGTAATAAGATACAAAAACAAATAAATAAAAAATAAAGTAGGGACATTCAATAAAATAAAATAAAAAAATAAAATAAAAAATTAATTTTTATAAAAACAAAGATTCCCAAATATCTGGATTATACTCAAGTTTAGCCATATTTTATGACGTCACGTGTGTATAAAAAACACGGAGTATTATAAGAACAAGGTTAAAACGTGACGTAATTGAGTTTTAATGTCGTTTTTTGTGCTTTGAATATATATAAAATTGTTGAAGAACATCCATATAAGGAGATTTGGCCGAGTGGTCTAAGGCGATACGTTCAGGTCGTATTCACGAAAGTGGCGCGAGTTCGAATCTCGCAGTCTTCAACATCTTTTGCTCTTCTTGATCATAGATGGCCTTTTTTTTAAAAAAAATTTAAATGCGACCATTGTCAGGTATCGATCTGGTATTTCTTTTCTGGCACTTGTAACTATGTCAAGTCTCGATCTGGTATTTCTTTTCTGGCACTTGTAACTAAGTCGCAGAATCAATACCACTGGGGATCGTCAAGTTCAAAGAATAGTTTTTAGGTAATAGATAGATACTTTTTATTGATACAAATTCTTTTACTATTTATACAAAATATAATCGGATTTAAGGCTAAATGTATAGCTACGTTAATATGTCTTAGATGATGATTGTCCAGTAGGATATACTGACAAGATATTCGCAATCTAAGACATTTGAGACATTTGAGACATTTTCCAAAACATATGCAAGAAGACCAATCGGCAAGGTCTGAGTGTTTACCCAACAAGGTCAACCATTACTGGTTACCTATTAAGAGCCGATTTCGGTCACCGATGTCAACTCTGACACCATCTTGGCAACACTTTTCTGGACGTATTTTTTTGTTTTTGTTTTTTTGAACTAGATTACTACCAGCTAGGACATTCAAGAATAAAGAAAACTAAATGATTTTTATTGTTACAAACCATTACAATGTTTATATATAATTCGCAAGTAAAGTTATCTAAATCAATTGCATTCTATCAATTCAGATTAATTCATTTATAAAATTCCAAAAAAAAATCCCTTGGTTTATCAAAATAAAAGTCAAGGAGTATAGCACTGAAGATATATTTTAGGCTTTATCGACTGTATACATAGTTTCTTTGATTCCTACTCGCAGTGTCAACTTTGACAATATCGTAGCTTTTTAGATGTCTATTCACCTTTACATTTTGACGAATAACTATTTGAATTTTTGTTGTTTTTAAGAAAATGTCGCTCGAACCTGCATTACAAAAATAAGAGACGTTGATCAAAGTAACCCTACTTTTGTCTTTTAAAAACCTAGATATTATGTAGCTTTAAAAATATAATACAAACTAAAACAGACATTTGGGTAAAGGGACTTTATATATATATATAATAGTCCATTTTTCTACCGTTATCTTTTGTGGTTCCCTGTGGGTTTGTCTAATATTGATCGTCTTATAGTACAAGAAAATGCCAGATTAAAAAGCAACATTTTATCTCAAAGATTGCATTCATATCACACTGACTTGCAAAGCATTATTTTGATAGCCATAAACTTGAGCTTGTTAACTGAAACACTCTTTCAATATCCTTTTTTCTTTCTTTCTTTCTTTCTTAAATATTAATAGCAGTACAAGATCTATGTCATCTAGCTCCCCACAATGACCTTTAAATTCCTATAGACAGGCGCAAGATTAGTTGGAATGCTAAACACATTGAATATACTATATAATCATTTGGTTATTTATCTCTATTTTTCTTCTAAATATAATGGTAAGACGAATTTATTGTCATTTATAAAACCAGTAAAATAATATGCAAGTATCTGTACAATTAAATAAGTCATGCACTTTTTTGTCTCTTTTTTACAATAAAAGAAAAACATAGGATGCGTATCATTTAAGCAATTCCAGACTCCAATACAAATCTCATTGACTTGGATAGAGGGAATAGTTTACATGCTCAAGACGGAGTGTACTAACCGAGTTACAGCGCATAACAACATGTCCACGAGGAATATCACTTTGCCAATGCTGTTTACGAACACAACCGTTCTTAAGACGCAATGGATCTTTTTTCGCTGTAGAGCGCCTTGGACGGACAAGTGGTGTACGATAGCTTTTAATCCTTTTGATTCCAAGATGACCGACCTCCTTGGAACTCATGCGTAATTGATAGTCGCTGAAAAAGGCATATATATGAAACCAACGGGAGAGCATGATGTCAGTCGTATTTGCGAGTTCAAATTTAGGCCGGTGAAGAGGATTAGTTTGCTCAATAGAAAAGATGTTGATTTTTGATGACGCTGACAATTCATTTTCATCTGTTGATATGAATGTGGTTTCTTCAAACTCTAGCATTTTGAAGCGAGTAAAAGGCATATCAATATGCATGGTGTGTGTAGGGGATGCGCAGTCGCCTTGGATCTGAGAGAAGCCGACGCTCATGATGGACAGATCTCGACAATATGTGGAAAGAAAGGTGAATACATTGGCAATTATCTTTGCTGATATGATGTGTATCTCCTGAAGACCGTGTTGTTTGGCCCTTGTATGGGCGTCTTGATTAATTGAAATGTCGGCTGCCTGAATACATATCTTTCTTAAAGATGTACAGTTTACGAGGACCGTATCTAATGAGAGTGAAAGCTCATCACCAAGAATCGTTAGGTTGACAAGATGAGGGCAATATCCGAGTGACATTGGAACCGTCAATGCATTTGTGATGGCTCCGACTAAATTAATATGAAGGCTTTCGAGTGTATTTGAGACCGCTCGTCCGCATTTCTCTAGGATCCTTGTCGCTATCTCTGGTTGGTCTTCCTGGACACAAAAAGTGCATTCGAGTGCCTTGAGAGTTGATTTTGACTTGTAAAGTGCATCAAAAAATGCTTCAAATTGCCAGAAATAAGAAGAATGGGCTCCAAGATTGACATTCTCTAAATATCGGTACCGTTCACCCATCATTGAAAATGCGCTTGTAAATTCTTCTGGGAAATGTTCCATATCTTCTTCTTCGTCGTAAATGTCCCAGTTGATAGACCGAATGTTAGGGTACTTGTGTGTCCAGTAGTAAAGCCACCTACAATCTCCAAGAATCACAGCCATTGTAAGGGATTGGAGGCAATTGGCGTGGTCGATAGTTTCCAAGATTCTTTCATCTTCGGGCACAAGATCGACAACTGTAACATTGAGCGAAAGGTCTTCGAGTAAAGGAAGCGTGGAATGGAGGAGCTCAAAGTCTCTCAAATGAAACGGAGCTGAGGCCTTCCAAGGACCCGCCATTAAACCTAGAGATTTGAGAGCAGGAAGGCATTGAAGGATAGAGAAAAGGGAGGTGATGGACATGGCTTCCATAGAGAGCTCTAGTTTTGTTAATATTTTCCAGGAATTCCAGCTTATGCTGACGTCTGGTTCTAGGAAGCCAAAACATTCGCTAGGCATCTGCAGTTCATCGAGAGATGTACAATATTTTTGGAGAACACTGAGGGCTTCTTTTGTGAATGCGATGTTGTTGGCCATGTGTAGTTTTCTGACTAGTTTCCCGTGATGGCGAGTGAATGGAAGTGAGGTGATTGTGATGAGAAATGATGAGAGCTGATCGCTTGTTCCAATATCAACATGATTCCAAAGTGCCCAAGTGAATGGTTCTCTCCATCGACGGCACACCGATGAGCAGATGTATTGATCTGCTGCTCCGAGTAGATCAGCAATGTAGATTAGGATCTCAAATGGTAGGTGGAGAACATTCATAGCAAATGTGAGTGTATATGAAAGAAAGAAATTGCAACAAGGTACGTTGTAATTGGACTTATGATATAATATATGAGGAATTTATGGAGAACAAAAAGATATCCAAGTGCACCCTGCACGTCAAACAGATCTTATTCACGCTCTTCGTTAGAGCCATTTGCAGATCTCTTTAAAAGAAACCAGCCAACCAACGTAGAGAAAACAGTGGCAGCAAGCTAAAACACAGGATTTTAACCTAAAAAGAAACGATGAAAAATTCCGGGTAGATTGAATAATTTAATTGGATAGATGGATTTCTACAAGAGGATCTCAATGTCCAAATATCAGAATCAAACACTTTTGTACAATATTCAATAGTACAATTTGTGCCCGGTGGCTATTAGCAGTAAAGAGTCTCTTATTATTATTATTATTATTATTATTATTATTATTATTATTATTTGCTGGCAAGAGCACTTTTTGAACGAATCTTTTTGGTCTTTTGTTTTTGTTTTTGTTTTTATCAACAAACCAGCAGAGGCTATGGCTATCCATGTACTTTCTATTCATACACTAAAGATTGGAATTCCACTGTTTTGTACCCTGTATATTTGCACGGCAGTTTTCAAACATACATGAATTATATAAAATATATACAAGAGGTGTGAATTACTTGATCACACACACACATATATATATCAAATGTATACTTTAAGGAATAAAGCACCAATGTCTATCAATTTACCTCTTGTGCCAATACATTTATTTTAGTGTTTAAAAGACAATGTTTGAGTTTCACCTAAAAAAAAAAGAAACGCTATAATTCTTTACCGCATATTATGCAAATTTATAATAAAGAAACGAGTTGGCACTGGGATTTCCAAGCTTATTTGATAGCAATGGCTTGCATATAGTGATATTATAGAGATACTTCATGGCTATTCTTTCTTTATATATATAGCTATTATTATCAAAATGAAAACTCGGAAAAGAAACCCCAAAGCCTTTGTTTCAATATGGTGCAAATCCAAGAAAAGTTTATTACTCACATTATTCAATCACCGCCAGATATAAAAAGACGTCATGAGAGTTTCTGTAAATTTTATTCTTTATTTCACCTTTCTTTTTGAAGCATGTACAACGGAATCGGCCTGAGCACACCTCGTGGATCTGGTATGATTTTGATTTGGACAGGAAAGCAATTGCTAACTAGCTTTAAAGGTACCAATGGCTACGTTGTTCGAAACCTTTCTTTTGTCCGACCACCACCTACTGACAGAAACGATCGATCGTCAAGCCATGATTTTAAAGCACCTCTGCCTGAAATAAGACAACCCAACCAGGAGATCCTTCTTCATGACCGTAAACGCAAGGTTGAGGTTCAATGCATGGAACTCCAGATTGAACTGGAAGATGAAGGGTAATTCGTAATGCAAATTTATTATTTATTATCATATGTCAATTCGCTCACAATCATATAGCTTGAGCGAAGATGTAATTGAAGAAAAGGTGCAAGAATTACGTACTCGATTAAATAAGAACATTGACAAGATCCTGCCAAGAAATGCAAAAGAGTAAGCGATTGATAGATCAATGTATTGTTACTAATGTAAACTATAGTCTGATGGAGCATGAAACTCATCAGCGTACAGCAGCCAAGGAAATTGAGAACAAGAAGATGATGAAGGCATTGAATATCAAAAAGTCGGATTAATAATTAAAAAAAGTGTAACAAAATGTACAGCCTGTGTATTTATGATATTGCTTCCAAGAACACCTTATCAGAATGTCATTCTTTGATAGAGATCAATACAGTTTAGAAAGTGTGAATATAGAAAATAGCTAGATCATCAAGGCTGTCGTTTATTACTCTGTCAGTACAGTTGGACCATGGATATACAAGGAACCTCGTCCTTATTCATTTTGTATGTGCTAGGAAATTTAATTTAATTTAATATAATTTAATATAATAAATAAATAAATAAATAAATGGATTAATTCTCCTATGCCAAGAAAATAAATAAAATATAAAGACACTTCTTTTCATGTCATCCTTCTTCAGACGCATTATACCATTAGCCCATGGTCTGGGATCGCATCCCAGAACAATATGCACACCATTACCAAAACATAAACTTACACGCATGTATGCCAGCCTCCCACCAATTGTCCATCGCCCTGTACCTGTACAATACAGGAGATTCAACAATAGCCAGCCTTTTTATATGTCTAGGCGACTATGGGTGTTTGTTGGAACAGGCACAGTTATGTTTGGGGGGTATTATGTGACCCATCTCGAGAAAGTGCCAATAAGTGGTCGCACTCGCTTTATGAGCTGTACACCAAGCCAGGAAGAAGCCATGGCCAGACAGGCGTATGTAGAAGTCATGTCCCAGTTTAGAAATAGGATCCTTCCTGCCAATCACCCGTATAGCATATTTGTCTCGAGAGTAGCCAAGCGTCTTGTGCGTGTCTCGGGTATGGACCATATGCACTGGGAGTTTTATGTCATTGACTCGCCCGAGAGAAAGTAAGTAAAGATATAAAGGCATGGACTGGACTGGACTGTGGACTGTGGACTGGACAGCGTATTGATGGCTGTCTAGTGCGTTTGTATTGCCGGGTGGAAAAGTTTTTGTGTTTACTGGCATATTGCCGATTGTAAAGAACGAAGGCAAGTTTCATATATAGTCGTAAAGACCAGGCTCTTGTATTAAAAAGTGCAAATAGATGGCATGGCGGCTGTCTTGGGACATGAGATTGCCCATCAACTGGCCCGCCATAGTGCAGAGAAACTGAGCTTTGCAAAGATCCTCTTGGCTGGCCAATTTACATTAATGTTCCTTGGAATCGACCCTTCGTTTATTTTTAACAACATAACCCTAAACTTTATGATGATGATGCCATTTTCCCGCAAGTGTGAGACTGAAGCAGATGATATCGGACTCCAGTTGATGGCAAAGGCATGTTTTGACCCAGAGGAGGCAACTCGAGTATGGGAGCGTATGGAGCAGGCCAGTAAGAGTGCAATTCCTCAATTTGCCAGCACCCATCCAAGCAATAAGAACAGGATTGTGCATTTGGAGAAAAAGGTAGATATTATTATACACAATTGTCTATTTGTTTGCTTATGTGAGCTTCCTCTAGATGCCGGCTGCAATTGAGGAGCGTAATGCCAGTGATTGCTCTACAGAGCTAAAGGGCTTTACAGACATGCTTCGTAGTCAGTGGGTGCGATGGTAGAGAATATAAAGGATTTATTATAGAGATAAAATACATCCTAAGCGCCTTGATCCTCCAAAACATGTTCAAATGTCTCTTCAAAGACGCTGGGCTCCTGTGCACCAGAAAGCTTATAGCTAATACAAAGTATGATGAGTACAAGATATCCCCAAAGGAATCGAGCTGGTCCTTCCTCACCTGTCCTGAATCGTGAAATCGGGTACACCATTGATACCCGCAAGATTGCTTCTTTTGATTTCATTCTTTACTGCCTCTACGTTCTCATCGCTCTCGAGATAAGCCAAGGCCTTGGATAATAAGTTAGGAACATGTATACATGGCTTCAAGTACATACATCATCTCTATTCAAACCAATGTTCTCGGCAGCATCGGCCAGTACATTGGGGTCCGAAATAGACTTTTCATTCTCATGATAGGCTTTGAACAGTTCCTCGACCATGCCATCTTGCTTTCCAAACTCCTTTGCCCAATGGATCATACGATGACCATCAAAGGTATTGGAAACTACACCGTCGTATGAGAGATTAATCCCATCTGCTTTGGCAGTTCTTGTCATCTGAGGAATCATTGCAGCCACACGCCCTTCTCCAAACTTGGAGGAGTAATAGAGTCGTTTGGGCTGAGGTTCCTTTGACATGTTGGGATTGAGTTGATAGGGATGCCATGTCACTTCAAACTCGACATTGGGATTGGTAGCCTTGGTATTGCGAATGGCAGTCTCCATGCGACGCTTTCCAATAAAGCACCTGTATTGTGTGTGTCAAGATAAAGTGTCTTGATTGTAAAAAGTATATGTTTACCATGGACATGCAATGTCACTAACGATTGCAATCTTGATTGTCTTTACTGTCGACATCTTTTTTTTTGTTTTTTTTTGTCAGAGATAAGACTTTGAAATAAACAACTTGGTGTCTAGCTTTTATACTCGTTTCACTTGTATTACTAATCACTTGTATATCTTACTAATACGCGATATGCTCTTTTGTGTTCTTTGGACTGGCTTAAAGCAGAACAATATATTATAAATAAATTATTATAAATACATGACAGTAGATTGTAAAATGATAATAATGATAAAGTATGGAAAAGAAAGAGGTAGAGGGTCGGTGCCATTTTTCTTTCTATATTGACAGGTAACCGATCTGCCTTTGCCATTTTCATATGAACATGACTCATCTCAAAATGCAATATTGATATATAATCATGTCAGTAGCTCTTTAGAGGCATTCAATGTCAGATAGACTCATAACAATTCTACCCATTTTACTAGTCAGTCAAGAAAGTACAATTTTGATTAGGATATTTTCTGATAATAGAACAAATCGGTCCATTATCCTTAATTGACCATGAATTTAGAGTATGAGATAAGGGTTGGCCAAAAAGGCTGATATGATTTTCAGTACAAAAATTGGGTAAATTTCAATTTAAACATAGCAAGGTCTCGGTGACCATGGCGACCACATTTGTCTCTAGAGGAGGAAAATGACAAACAGTATACCAATGAATATATATGAATATATATATATATATGGCCGGATATTAATCATTACGTAAATGATATCGAAACTAGCGCGAGGCCATACACTAATCTAGTCAACCTTGATAATAATATGTTTTTTTTAAATACATGTATAAATATTTTCTGCTGGCAAATATAAAAGTCTTTAATATAAAGCTTTTTATAGACATAATATATATAAAAGTTACACTAGAAAGCTTATGGCCGCAATCAAGTAGCATTTTATTCAAAATAGATGATATAATATTGATGCTCCAAATGGCATACACTACATGCCTAAAATTCCGAGTATTTGCTTCTAAACCTATACCTCAAGTTTAATGAACAAAACATATATAATGGCACTATTGGCCAAAGTCTAATTGGACAAGCACATAATTTTCCACCAGGTCTCTTTGCCTCTACACAACCAAAGGATCGTGTTCTTTTGCAAGTCAACCCGGGTCTACTCCGCCTCATTAAACTATATAGTGCTTCTGATTTAGAAAGTGCGAAATGTTGAGTACCATTTAGCCATGTAACTTGTATTTATGTATAATTCTCTTTCTCTCCATGTTATCTAGTTCATACGGATATCAAAATCAGAAATCGATTCTGATAGTTCACCAAGGGTTGGTCGGTCTTCAAGTAAAGATGAAATGACAGCATTAAATGAATTCTTGTCGACCTTTCCACCAGCCCTCACAGTCTCGAGAATGGCAGTCAACTGGGGTGTTTCCTCAATACCGAGAGTAGCAATCAGACCGAGAATGTCCTGTTCGTTCACTGTGCTGGCTAAAGAAACACAAATTAAACACTATGAACCCCTTGTATCATTTGGTAACCTTACCATTGTTCTTGTAGAAGTTCATGCCGCTTGTCGAGGAGGTCGAGAGGGATGCAGTAGGAGTAGCCATTATGTGATAGAAAGAGAAAGAAGCGAAAGGGATGAAAGTGTGGGGCAAGAAAAACAGCCAGTTTTTAAGCCTTGGACTCAGCATGTGAAAGTCGGACAATCTCCAGAGTAGGACAGCATCAGCAAAGTGTCTTTTTATATATATATTTTATATATATTTTATATATCTTAATATATATATATAAACACTCTGGCTATCAATATAGTCCAGCAAATAATATTTATTATTGGGTCCCCACAATTATTCGACAATATAACTATGTGTATATATATATATTTGGTGGGCTGTATCTTGCCAAGGTGTCTCTAATATAACCTCTAGCCAGAAACACAGTGGCAGATCTTTAGCATATTTAACCCCACAAATAGATGGCTCAAGTAGGCCAAAAGTATGATAATTTATCCACAGGGTTGTACCCTTTTTTCAAATAGTAATAATACAAAATGTTTTAATTATTGAAATGACATGGACAATTTGTTTCCAAATGCACCCAAGAACGGCTTTCGTTCCTTCTTGTCCTTCTTGTCCTTCTTATCCTTTTTCTTGTCCTTTCTTTCCTTTTTCTTGTCACTCGATGAATGAGTACTGCCGCTATTTTCGCTCATCATACTGGCCTTATCGACATCTAGGTTATTTGTGGGTGTCGCAGGTGCAGTGACACTCGGTTTTGGTGTCACAGGAGGACTAAACGAGTGGTTTGATCTCGCAGAAGGATAGCCTTGAGCACTCATGGATGTACTGGGACGTGGTACATGGAAAAAATGCGAGCTAGGAGTCAGAGATGGTGTTCGACTTCGGAATACAGATAGGGTGGGAGAGGGGTGAGTGGTTTGGTGATGGTTTTGGTCATAGGCCCCTACTCGCATATTTGATTCAAACATTGAGGTATATGATGGCTGTTGAGAAAGGGCTAGGCTGGTTTGTGATGAAGAAATTGAGTAGTGGGATGTAAGAGATTGGGTAGGTCCATAGCTGTCCATGGAACTAGATATGCTGTTGTCTGAAGGAATAGACTGTGTTCGTTGTCTAGTGGAGCTCATTTCTTGCTGTTGTTGTTGTTGTTGCATTTTCTTGGCTGCAATCATCAACTTGAGTGCGCGTATCTGCAGACTTGTCTGATGAGACAGGGCAGCAGCTTCAAAGATAAAGGGCGCAATGGTCATATTGATGATTTGATGGAGAGCATGGTTTGTAAGTATCTTTAGACGTGGGAGATCATACATGTCTGAAATCAATAGCAATTGGAACAAGACAAATGGCTGGTACTGTTGTGCAGTCAATAGATTGTCGGTGTATATGAACTGTAGGAGAGCGACAGAAACAGGGTATGGATAGGGAAGTAGCATGGCACGATTCTCCCTTGCCTGGGTGTTTAGGTCATTTTGATTGTCTTTTTCTTTCTTGATGACCATCTTTGCAAAGTACGGCCACCTTTGGCGCAGGATTGCCGAGTTGACAAGGATGCTCTGGTTGTCTCGAGTTATGATCTTGAAATCTGACACTGCAGGCTCGTTCAGGAGTCGAATGCCCATATCTTGAGCAAGTGATGAGCATGTAACCTCTGGTAATTTATATATCCCAAATGCCTCCATGTCAACAATGGCAACATGTTCAAAATTGACCTGTCGGTTGTTGTAGTCGTCCAGCAATACTCTATCACGGTTGCCAAATACCATGAACCGATTGGTCTTTTCATGGAGAACGCCTCGATTCCATGATCCTCCACAGAATATAGCACCTGTCTCGATGCGCGACCAGGTAAATGTATCGAGATTCAAGGCCCACATTGTGTAAGATTGGCTCTGTGGGGACAAGTATGTGCCTGAAAGTATAAGGTAGTGGCCTAGGACATGCCCGGTAGGAAACCGCAGGCCGGGTGGCATGTGTGATCCACCCATTGAAGACGAGTAGTCTTCAAATATAGAATAAGAGGGCTCTGAAATCACGAGCTGCAATTCCCGTTTGACGTCTGAGAAGTTGTAGTTTGTGTAGAGATAAATGGGGTTTGTGTCTTGGGAGGACAGGTAATTACCCTGGGAAATAAGAGAGTTAATGGTGCTTGTGTGATTTGTTCCAGGATGATCCTTGGCATTTCCTCTGCTATCCTGGGATTCTGCTGGAGCATGAGGAGTTTGTGGAGATACTGGTGAGGGAATGACAATAGACCTGTAGGCACCAATATGCTTCTCAAAGGTTTTTATATGGATCCACTCCCACTTCTTTAAATCGAGCACATTCATTTCACCCAAGTAATTGTTGGACATGTCCTGTCCTCCCACAATCACCATTTGATTTTCCGTTACTGTCGACAAATGGGCATATCGTGGCCGAGGTGTGCAAGGGGAGTGAATAATGTCTGGTCTGGTCCAGCTCATGGTTTCGATATCGAATACAGAAATGTCGTCTAGGACACATAGCCCATCGTCAGATATAGGAGAATGGCCCATGCCTCCAAATACAATGATTTTGTTTCCGTAGATACTCGCAGAATGAAAATAGCGAGGATGTGGTGGCTGTTCGGAATCAGGAGGAGGAGTATGTTGGGACCAGGAAAGTGTAGATAGATTAAGGATATGCATGTAGTTGGTCATCTTGCGCGATGTCACTAGTCTTCCTGCAAAGACATATACATTGTCCCCAACGACTGAAATCGAGGCACCAACTAAAGGTGGTGGGGATTCTCCAGACGTTGATTGCACTTGGGTGATGATTCCAGAAATCGATTGCATTTGTAATGTGGTTGGCATCATATCTATTATGTAGGTGTAAAGGGCAGTTTGGCGATTATCAACCGAGAATGTAATTGTTTAAAGATTAGAGGATTGCGATGATCGTGCTGAAGAAGAAAGAGTAAGCGCCAAAAACAGCCAAGTAACCAAAATAGGATACCTTTTTTGCTGAGAGTGAAGGAGACGTTCTCTGGCGCCTGCTTCCATGCTTTCTATTTGTTTATTTCATTTCCAGCATCATTAAATGAATATCTCCCGGGATAATGAGGTTTTTATGGATACTTGGAAGTAAAGAGGTGTTCAAAGAGAATGACAGCTATCTGCTCTGTGCACAATTTATTGTTATTGGCAGGATAGGAATTGTCTCCAAGGTCGCACGACATGGTGAACTTCTCATCGTTTACTCCATAAAGAGATATGGCCACGTTTTGACAGTTGCAAAGCATTTTTTGGGGTAGTTCCAATTACAGCCTATAGAGAATGAAAATTGTGGTGTGTACAATCTGTGCACAAAGGAGTATATAAATATGCCTCTGCAATAGGCCAAATTGCCTTTAAAGAAGAAGATATAAGGATGTTTGAAATCTCCATTCAGGAGGATAGAGAGAACATTGAATATATTGGCAGTCCGCTGCCAAACGAATAAAATCATATTTTGACCATTCAGAGTGTGTCCATAAGATACCAGTTGTTGTCGATTAAAGTTTTTTTCTAAAAAGAAAAAGAAGGCCATGCCAGACATTACAGCGAAGGAGGCTGAGGAATCTGTATGTTATTGAATCGCCAAGCTAGCAATTCACCAAGATTATAGAAATCAGCAGAACAAGCCATTACCAAACAAAAGTATGAAGAAGCCAAGCTTGAATTGCAAAGTCTGCTGGCTCGAAAGAAACAAGTTGACACTAATCTGGTACGTCAAAGATCCGATTACGCACATTATATTCTAATGCACAGGAAGATAAATCTTGAGGATTCAATCTACCGTTTCGAGGGATCATACCTCGAAGATACGCAGCACAATGGCAACATAATTCGAGGCTTTGAAGGCTATCTCTCCAGCCGACCTGATAAACGAAAGCCAAAGTTCACAGAGCTTGATCGCTTGTTCTCACTTTCGTCTTCTACATATCAAAAGGTAACATTTGGTCTAGTGAGTAACGGTTAATTGATGTCATATCAGGCACTTGCCCAAAAGGAAGAAAAAGAGCAGGAGTCAAGCCAAGACGATAGGTCAATGCACAGTGGAAGCTCGTTGTCGGTTCGTAGAGATAAGAAGCGTAAAAAGTTATTGTCTAGTGATAGTCTGCGTAAAAAGAAGCGTTATGACTCGATAGGAAGAGAATCAGAGGATGATCTTGATGTATAAAGTCCCTTGTAAATAAAATCTTGGATGGCACTGTTAAAGAAGCCCATTCTACTACAATCTCCGCTATTTCCTTATTCTTTCCCATGTTCCCAACCAGAGTACTTGGAAACCAGGCACTAGTTAGAAAGGTGCTCAAGGTACGGCATTAAGCATATTTTTTTCGGGCGTATTGTATATTTATCCCGTTTAATACGCTCTAGAGCTTTCATTCTGAAGGGGGGTATGATGCTCATGTTTTACAAGGGGTAAGATTGAGAGATTCATTCTAATCAGGATGACTGACATTGTTTATCAGCTAAGAATCACTGGTGGTGAACCAGGACGGGTTACAGCAGAATTTATGGTGGAAAAACACCATTTGGTAAACCAATACAAACCTAAAAGAGCTTCTTTAACCCGTCTATTAGAATCGCCTAAAATCTGTACACGGAGGCCTTTTGGCTACAGCTGTAGGTCAAATGTATGGCGAGTATTGAATCTAAAGGTTGGTATTAGGTTGACATTGGAGGTTCTTTGGCTATTGCTTCAAAGGGGCTTTTTGCTACAGGTGTAAGCACAGATATCAACATTAGCTATATCTCGGGTGCAAAGGAGGGTGATATTGTAAAGATGGTAAGAGAGGGTGGTTATGGTTATGGTTATGGTTATGGTTGAGTTTTTATATATATATATATATATCAATTGGTTCCAATAGGATGCCAAGTGTGATAAGCTGGGAAAGACCCTGGCGTTTACCTCGGTAGAACTGTCGTCAAATAGAGGTCTTGGTAGGTCAATAGAAATATCTACTTGATCGAAATACTTATTTAAAACAGTTGCCATTGGAAGACACACCAAGTTTGTAGCCAAGGCATACAGCCATCCTGAAAACGAACTTCCTCTATAGATTGTCCATAAAAGGCTAAATAAATATTTGAGACAGAAATATTCACTTTACATCCGCTTGGTCCAATCTCACCTGAAGAGTTTGAAGAGATGTCTATGCAAATACATAGGCACCATCGTTTAAGCCTCCGCGACGCAACTATAATTTTTTCCACTTGCTTCCTCCGACTGGTTCTTTGTTCTGTTTGTTTCTTTGGCATATTTTTTCTTCTCTAAAGTGGGATTTCATAGGAATCTCATGAAAGCAGCCTGTTATCTCTATATGAACCCCTTTGATTCCACAGAACCCTACCTTCCATATCCCCGTCGCCAATCGAACGTAAGGCACACAGATCGGTCCTGTCAGCCATCTTCGGGCGACTCAGTCAAGGTACGATATAGATTACAGCCTTCAAGCCAGAAAAACCAATCTTGTCCCCCTTTTGTGTATTTCTCTCTCTATTTTTGCCAGCAATATGCTGCCTCCCTCCAGGCCCGCCTTGGATTTGCAGCCTTTAAGATGCAGCATGGGTGGGAGAAGAACACCCTGCCAGACGTCGAGGGGCTTTGGAAGAAAAGGCGCCAGCAACATCTTATCTCATTGCCAACCCCAAAAGTAACCCAATATGATATCATTGAGCGACGCTCTTATCCAAACCTTTCAAATACCAAGAAGAAACGAAGGAAACAGCATCTGGCTGCTCGCTCCAGACCGACCAATACAAAACCAGCCACAAACCCCCAGGTTTGCCAGCTACACTTTCCAAAACCGCACAAAGAAAATCTGCTCGACTCTTCACAACTTCAGAAGCAACTTTTGACAACTGAGCTTTACGAATCCAATCTAGATCTAAATTCAAGTCAGCCTATTGAATCTCTTGGCCAGACAGATCTCGAGCTGATGAATCAGTCTTTGGTTATGATTACACAAGCTATTGTAGCTGCTGTCGAGGAACTGTCACCTGGTTTCGAATCATTGACAGATCCACAAACCTAAAAGGGATTTATGATCTCAAAAGGATCTGTTTGCGCATTTGCAGACAGGAAAATGGCATTTGATTATCCCAATCATTTATCATTAGCACTTTAAAAACCACATATACATACGCATGAACATACACACGGAAGATGCCCTATAAATCATTATTTGGCCCCATTCAAATTGGCCGCATTATAGAATCAAGATCTCAGGAACCACAAAGCCACAAACCTCGCATAATATCGTTTATGGGCCATTCGTATACATGTTTGTAAATAGTCCATTATTCAGTTTATTATTTCTTTCTTTCTTTCTTCTTTTTTTTTGACAAGTAATATACACATGCAAATACACCATTGACACCTATATATTTATCCTATTTATATAAATAATCGTAAATACAAGAAACCAGATCTACTATTTGCCAAGCTAGCGCCAGTTAAATATTGGTCTACGTCACTAAGTAGTTTTGTCGGCGTTTTAACTTTAGTATGGTGCATGTAGCCTCATCATTCATTGAAAGAGAGCACACTCATCTCAGCATTGTGAGCAAGGCCGACGAACGAGCGCACAATGAACAGCCTTAATGACATTTCGCAACAAATCCTCGCTAGGCTGCCGCTCTTCAGGCTCAAGGGTAAGCATCCAAGCCTCCGCTTAGCAATTATGCAGAATTTAGACTTTTTGATGCCAATGCCACGCATTGAAAGACCTCATCAAGGCAGTTCGAGCCTGTAAGACCGCGGCAGAAGAGCGAGCCGTTGTCCAAAAAGAATCTGCAAAATTGCGCACTGCAATCAAGGAAGAGAATAGCGATGCTCGACATACTACCGTAGCCAAATTACTCTACATTTACATGCTTGGATACCCTGCACATTTCGGTCAGATGGAGTGTCTTAAGCTTGCAGCCAGTCCCAAGTTTGTCGACAAACGTTTAGGCTATCTTGGTATTATGCTACTTATTGATGAGAAGACCGAGGTGCTTACGCTGGTCACCAACAGCTTGAAAAAGTAAGACACTAAAACGTAAACGAAAAGTGGTATTGATGGATATCTTTGCTTTTAGTGATTTGAATCACCACAATATGTATATTGTTGGTCTTGCCCTGTGTACACTGGGAAATATCTCGTCATCTGAGATGGCTAGAGATCTGTGTTCTGAGGTTGAGAAACTATTGGGAAGCTCCAATACTTATATTCGTAAAAAGGCAAATACTGACTGGATAGATAAACTTTGCCAGTATTACACTTCTAACATATATTCCACTAGGCTGCCCTTGCTGCCTTGAGAATAATTCGACGCGTACCTGAGCTCCATGAGAATTTCATTTCAAAGTCGAAATCATTGCTCAATGATCGCAGCCACGGTGTTCTTGTTACTGGTGTGACACTAATTACCGAGATGTGTCAGCAACACCCAGAGAATGTTCAGCTTTTCAGAAAGGTGTGTGTGTGTGTATGGGGTTGTGGTCTTCCAAGACCCTAAAGCATTGTACTCATATTCTCTGATTTCAGGCCGTCCCTCTCCTTGTCAGACATCTCAAAAACCTAGTCAGCGCTGGGTTTTCTCCAGAGCATGATGTTACAGGTGTTACTGATCCATTTTTGCAGGTCAAGATCCTGCGTCTCATGCGTATCTTGGCCAAGAACGATCAGGAAGCATCAGATGCAATGAATGATATTCTTGCTCAGGTTGCCACCAACACCGAAAGCACCAAGAATGTTGGAAATTCGATTCTTTATGAAACCGTACTCACAATCATGGAGATCCAGAGCGAGGCTGGTCTGAGAGTACTTGCTGTTAACATCCTTGGAAAGTTCTTGAGCAACAGAGACAACAATATTCGGTACCTAAGAAAATTATATGACCGTAAATGGACTGAATACTGACTCTAAATACAGCTATGTTGCCCTGGAAACATTAAACAAGACGGTTGGTATGGAGACCCAAGCAGTACAGCGCCATCGTAACATTATTCTTGATTGCTTGCGTGATGGGGATATTTCCATTCGCCGTCGTGCACTTGAGCTCAGTTTTGCGCTTATTAACGAGGGAAATGTGCGCGTATTGACAAGAGAGCTTTTGGCATTTTTGGAGGTTGCCGACTCTGAGTTTAAGCAAGGTATGACCTACAAGATCTCTCTGGCTGCAGAGAGGTTTGCTCCAAACAAGAGATGGCATATCGACACCATGTTGCGCATGTTGAAGCTGGCAGGAAACTTTGTTCGTGAAGAGGTCCTCGCCGGCTTTATTCGCTTGGTTGCCCAGTCATCCGAGCTACATCAATATACTGTTCAGAAATTATATGCCTCTTTGAAGCGTGATATTTCACAGGTTCGTTTACAATATTACTTTTGGGTAAGATGATTATATGGGTTTATTGATCCATGGTC
This sequence comes from Phycomyces nitens, assembly GCA_022702545.1. Lineage (NCBI taxonomy): Eukaryota > Fungi > Mucoromycota > Mucoromycetes > Mucorales > Phycomycetaceae > Phycomyces > Phycomyces nitens. Next base: position 4,848,398 of record JAHRBC010000001.1, read on the forward strand.
TGTTAAATAGGAAGGTCTCGTTTTGGCAAGCGTATGGGTTATTGGAGAATACGGTGATGTACTTACAACCAGTGGAAGCTTTGAAGATGAAAATGTGGCAATGGAGGTAAATAATGAAACTTGTTTTGATAATACACGTGAGGGTGCAAAGTAAAAATTAATATCCAAACCCTCAAGGCTACCGAAACTTCTGTTGTTGGACTTTTGGAATCTATTCTTATGGGTCCTTATGTCAACCAACTCACCCGCGAGTATGTCATGACCGCTCTTATAAAACTCTCGTCTCGCTTTAACGAAGGCTTGGTACAGGCCAAGATCAAGGAGATTCTGCAATCCCACACAACAAGCATGGAAGTTGAAATTCAACAAAGAGCTGTAGAGTACATGAACATGTTCTCTTTCGATGAAATACGTCCAGCTGTGCTCGAACGCATGCCTGTTCCCGAGACTCGTACTATTATTCAAACAAACAACAATGGTCCTGATAGTCCTGGTAAATATATCTTTCTATGAATAGTCTTATTTTCTTGGTTGACTTGACAAAATAACATTTGGTACATATAATATAGCACTGGAACGTTCTTCCAACAGACCAGGACCTAGTGATCAAGACGTAAGTTAATTCTCGAGAAAATAATATGGTAATTAATTCTTATCATTTTTTTTAAAAAAAAATCAAAATAGCTTCTTTTGGATTTGATGGGTGTAGGAACAGCATCTGGTGGAGGATCTAATGATGTGATGGAGACATCGCCTCAGGTCCAAAAAGCAGCGACTCCTCGGCAATCTCAGAATGCTGACCTTTTAGCCGATCTATTTGGTTCCAGTGGATCTTCGGGACAACCTACTCCTTCACCTACTCCTGCTCATTCAACTGGAGGTAACGCTCTGTTGGATCTGCTAGGTGATATCTCTGGTGACAAATCAACACCTGTCACTTCTACTCCACCGCCCTATACAACTGGTCTTGATACTCTAGCTTCACTTGGACAATCATTGCCAAATACAGGATCGCCTGAACCGACTGGGGCAGGTCTCCAAACAAATAGCAATCCACCCCCAGTTGCTAATGGACACCAGGCTTACTCCAAAAATGGCCTTATTATTTCATTTGTTCCTTCGAGGGACCGCAACAATGGGTCAATTATCAATATCCAGGTGCATTTTCAAAACAATGGGTCTCAGGGAATTATTTCAGGCTTGCAATTCCAAGCTGCTGTTCCCAAAAGCCAAAAGCTGCAGATGGCAGCAGCCAGCAATAGTACTGTAGATCCTAATGCAACAGAAAAGCAGCTTATGCGGATTCACAATCCACAACAGGTAGAGTCTATTTGTACAATAAGGTGTATTATTAGTATGCTAATACTATTAATTGATATAGACTGCTGTAAAGTTGAGATTGCGTATATCTTACATTCTATCCAACACTGGACAAAGGGTGGATGATCTTGCAGAATTTGGACCATTCCCTGAGGGTGCTTTTTAAAGCTGTTCGTATATCCTCGAACAATCAAAAACTAATGATTTGTACTGATATGAAATAAAATATTACAAGATTTTATCACAAATATTCCAAGCCAACACTCATATCCAAAAATAATAATAATTATACCTTGATAAAAATAACTATATATTTAAATATGAAAGTTAATAGTTGCATTAATATGTTTCTACAAGTATCGTTTCAAAGTATTAATCGTTTGAAATTTATAGATTTGCTATTATTTAAATATTGTGCAATTAACATTGTCTAAAATGTATAGTATTCTCTCTTGAAAGTGCATAAGAGTAATTCACTTTTAATGATGTATCTAAAAAGCATCATTTATAACTACCATTTAAAATAAATAAATAACCTTTTATTATTATTATTGTTATTATCAGTTGTCTATGTCAAGTACCAACCAAGTGTATTATTCTAATCGATTTTTATATACTTTTTAATAAATCAGCATTAAAAACTGTATATAAGTCTAAAGAGTTAAATTCATATTCGTATTATTACATATTGTAGAAGAACAGATATCTAAACAAGTAACATGATTAAATACCTGTATTTGTACATATTCGCCATTTTAAACCCCGCTTCAGACAAAAATAAAATAAAATTAAGCAGGTGATGAGACTACCAGGGGTCGAACCTGGAATCTCCTGATTCGTAGTCAGACGCCTTGTCCATTGGGCCATAGTCCCGTGCTCTTGTTTGTGTTACATACAACTAAATATAAATCGCATATATTAAAAGTGATACAAATATGTATAATTTTATATAAATAAAATAAAGTTATAATAATATTTTTTAAATAAATTTATTACTTTTATAGAAGTATTAACTATATAAAATTAATTAATTTTATTTAATTAAAAATATTAAGAAACTAAATTATTAATATATCATCATCTTATTAAGACAGAATGAGATTAGTCTGTCATATGATTTAGCCTTCCTAACTTATCACATGTTACAATATCTTATATATAAAAAAACCCTTTAACATACAAAGTCTATGACTAAGCCAAACCAGTAGATTTCTTATATAGAATCATATAATTAAGTTTTTGCAGTAGAACCAGATATTTCTTTCTGCTTGTAGTTGAGAAGTAATCAGAGAGCCTTTGGAGAGCAAGCAGCACTCGTAATTATTAATAGAAAATCAAAGTAAAGTATAAGAAAAGTATTTTATAAATTTGAAATAATTATATATTTTTAATAAAATAAAATTAATAAAAAAAAGAACTTTTTATAAAATCTATTTTTAAAATATTATTTTTTCTTTAGTAATTATAATATATATAGATTTTAGAAGTAGTTTTCAAGTATATTATTTTTATAATAAAAGCTTTTTTTTATATCTTTAATGAGTCTGAGCCTTTTATTTATTTATAAAAGTAATATTTCAAGCTTTTTACAAAAGTTAGGTTAGTTATTAGCATGTATTATTATAAATCATCTGAAATTCTATACTAGTGCCAATAAAATAAATATATCTTTAAATAATAAATAATAATCAATTATCTTTGTTTTGATCTTACTATTTGAATTTATTGTCTTGCATCTGTGATTTCTAACTAGAATTCTCTATTAATTATCATCAATAGAATTAATAATTGAAACTTTTATAGTTTTTAAATACTTATAGTCCAAGTCATTGATTGATAGAAAAGAATAAAATATTATTCAAAACAGCTTATTACTTTTTCAGTGGTTCCATTTCTTACAAAAATTATCTAAGAATTGTGATAATCTGGTCATTATCAAGTAGTTTGATAAATATAAAATCAGGGAAAATGAAATTCACAAAAAAAAAACTTTGGTGGTATAGGTTTCCAGATTTATGATATGTTGAATTAGCTGCTGATTGTCACAAATATCAGGCAAGGAAACTTTGATTAGAAAGTTTTCAACTTTTTTTTTCAGCAGGGTTGAAAACAGGTATTTTTTTCTCTTATTTAGGGACCAGTTGTTTGTTAATTGCACCCAGGCTGCAAATTTGTACAATGAACATTTTCTTCTCAAAATTCTGGTTTACTTGAAAAAGAGGTACCTCTTTGATTTGTTACATTTGAATAATATTAAAAGTTGGATAATTGTAGTATTGCATACTTTACCCTTTTTTAATAGCTTTGAACCTTTTAAGGGTATTTTTGAGTTGGATGATGTAGAATCTGTTTTATTTTAAATTGAACAAAGAGGAACGAAAAATGAAATAAAAGATTCCCTTTATTTTACCAATGGTTATCTAATTAATAAAAAATACCATTATAAATAGAGTAAATAATTGGCCCAAACGCACAACATTGCCTTTTCATAGTTATTAAAATGAATAAATGTCTATTAGTGTGTCTCATTAGTTGGTCTGATCGCGCACCAGAATTATAAGCAGAAAACACAAACCTTTAATAAATACCAGATTTATTAAGCTCACAATCTCCCTCAATTTTTTTTTAGTTTTATAAAATTATACTCCTGTAACATTTAGTATTGGCTTTAATATGGAATCAAACAACTTTTCAAGCATAATTCCAAAAACAATTCTCATAAGTCAAGTGCCAAATTCTGGCCTTTCTTTAGCTTTCACTCAATTATAAATACTACACCATTTGGACTATGAGTGTCAAGGTTGTCTTTTGAAAACCTCTAGCTATTTCAAAAATAGTTGCAACTTGTCTACTCCTTATGTGACAGTAATATGTACTTCCCTATATAGAGTTATCCATAAACTATTTCTTCCAAGATCACATAGAATAAAGGCAGAAGTTTACCAGATATAGCAACTATTATATTTGGCGATGTCTAATATTCCTTTTTTATTTGGAATTAATTTTTATCTTTCCAAAAATGGCAGCTAGTTTGTTTCAAATGTGATTTTGATTCGTCCAAAAAAAAAATACATTGTCTGGACTTTAAGTGGAAAAACTCTATTTCCCCTTTTTTTTTGCGAGTGCATTTTACCTAGTAGTAGTATAGTGTGACATTTTTCCTGACGTCATGGATGTATTCCTTTTTATTTCGTATTCGAGTATGATTTTACACACGTATATTCCTCAGCATGTCTAATGACAAGAAGCCTGAGACTTTGGGCGTAACAGCGCCAATTTCTCTGGTGGGACCTACAGAGCAAGAACTTAAACTATCTGACGATCTAGTGAAAACCCTTCAGGACAACGGTCTATTTGAAAGCGAGCAAGATGCACAAAAGCGGTACGATGAAGATCCCCCTTTTATTATCCTCATTTCTCATCATCATAATGACTCAATCGATATCTTTATAGTGTTGTTGTCCTCGGAAAACTTAATTTAATGGTGAAAGACTTTGTGTACAGGGTCAGCAAATCAAAGGGATTTCCTGATTCATTAGCAAAAGAGGCTGGTGGAAAGATCTTTACTTTTGGAAGTTATCGTTTGGGTGTCCATGGTGCAGGTAAGATCATCAGATTCAATCAATGCTCTTTCTGAATCTCATGATCTCATTCTACGAATCATAGGCGCGGATATCGATACATTGTGTGTTGTCCCTAAACATGTTGAAAGAGAACAATTCTTTACCATCATGTACGAAATGCTGAAAGAACGATCAGAAGTTACGGAACTTACCGTAAGTAGCACCGGACTACTCTGATGAATAAACTACAGCTAATTCGATTATATTATAGTCTGTACCTGACGCTTATGTGCCATTGATTAAAATGCATTTCTCTGGAATTCCTGTAAGTTGAAATCAACAATCGATATATTCTCAAGGGATAAAATGAAAACTTAACCTTTGGAACAGATCGATTTTGTATGTGCCCGACTTGCAATTGCACGTGTCTCGGACGACCTTGATCTGTCAGATAATCTCCTTCTCAAAAACCTCGATGAACGATGTGTACGCAGTATTAACGGTTCTCGAGTGACAGATGAAATTCTACGTCTTGTACCCAACATCACAGCATTCCGCACTGCACTTCGCACAGTAAAATTATGGGCAAAGAGAAGAGGAGTTTATTCCAACGTTATTGGATTCTTGGGTGGTGTTGCATGGGCAATGCTTGTTGCCAGAATATGTCAATTGTACCCCAATGCGTGCTCGGCAACAATTGTCGCTCGTTTCTTTCGCATTTTGCACAGATGGAAGTGGCCCCAGCCTGTTCTTCTCAAGAACTTGGAGGACGGGCCCTTGCAAGTTAGAGTGTGGAATCCTAAAGTAAGTGGGAGAAATTGGACAGAATTGGACAGAATTGGACATGTTTGATTTATATATTCATATTCATATATATATATATTTCTTTTTTTTTTAAAAAAAATCACTAGCTTTACCCAGCAGACAGAAACCATCGCATGCCCATCATTACACCTGCATACCCATCAATGTGCGCTACTCACAACGTAACCGACTCCACAAAGGCAATTATGATTAAAGAATTTCAGAGAGGCGAAGAACTTTCAGAGAAAATCATGCTTGGCCAAGGAAGCTGGGAAGAGCTGTTTGAAAAGAGCGATTTCTTCCATGCCTACAAACACTATCTGCAAGTAATTGCAACCTCTGACTCGCTCGATACACAACTTAAATGGTAAGGAATTATACACCATTATACAACATTCTAAATGCCCGATCGTGGTTAGGTCTGGCTTGGTAGAATCTAGGTTCCGTCAGCTAGTACTGAAGCTAGAATTAGTCGATATGCTTGTTTTGGCCCACCCTTATGTTAAGGGTATAGACAAGGTCCATTACTGTCTAACTGAAAAAGAAATATCCGATGCCGCTCGTGGCATATATTCAAATGAACGTACATTCCCATTAAGTGAAGGTGATATGGAAACAGATCACTTGGAACTTATCCAAGAAAAAACTGGGCTTACAGAAGAAGAGAGAGAGAGCATTAAGACGGTGTACAGCACAACCTTTTATGTTGGTCTATGTGTGGAGCCAAAGACAGGTACTGAGATTGGCTTGGTTATTTGGCCGATATTCTAACAGAAATGGATGGCTTTCTGTAGCTGGCTCAACTGGCACCCGGAAATTGGACTTGGTGTGGCCCACTCAAGAATTCATTAAACTAGTCAAAAGCTGGGATAATTTTGACGACAACACAATGAAGCTCACAGTGAAGAATGTTAAAGGGTGCTGTAGTCAGGATAAGGTGCTGAATAAAGAAATCATTGGCTCATGTTTTGACAATAGGTCCATGCTCCCTCCCGATCTTATAGGCGAAGAGAAGAAATTAAAGAGGCCTCCAGCTAAGGTGAAGTACAACAATAGAATATATGCAAATATCGAAGAGGGGATGGCTAATGGGTACATTGCACTTGCAAGATCCCTGAAAATGTAGAGCAACCAGCGAAAAGGCAGAAAAATGATGAAGAGGCAATAGAATCCCCGGCAGTGCAGCCTGCTACTCCAGTGGTCACGGCTGGGAATACCTCGACAGAGAACTAAACATGGCTTGACTTGGATAGTGAGTAAGATATTTACAGCCCTACTTCTTTAGTTTACACAGGTTCGTATTGGAATCCGTTTTTTCCAATCGTAGTGTCCTTGCGACCTTATTTTGTAGCACTCTAGGTCTTCTCTTTCTCCAAGATGTAAATATCATTCATAAATCAAGCAATAACGCAATAAAGTCATTTTCGACGCTTTAACACGTGAGGACCCATTGTATTGAGAATCTTTTCTGTTGTTATTTTTTTTGCAAGCGTTTTTAACAGAGGATATTTTTATCGATTATTACGTCAATATACTTATTGCTCATACTTTCCGAAACCACTTCTTTACTCCCGCTCCAAAATGTGAGAAATTGAGCATTTGATATGAGCCAAGCTGAGCATCATTTGAAATGCAGGACAAGACACCAATCTAATCTTTATATTTCCAGTCATCAATACAATTATTCTCTTTCACAAGATGGAAACCAATGGCGATCCAGAAGAAAGCCAATTGAATGATGAGAATCCCCAAATCCCAGTTGATGAACCCATCAATGCTTCTGCCTCGAATCGCCATCCTGATAACCAAGATCCACAAACAAGCAATGAGCAACACTCAAACCCACCACCTCTGGTATGCTCCCAAGCACATCATTTCTAGATATCTAACCCACCAAAGCCTGATCAGACATTTCGACCAACTAATCACAACCCACATTCTCACCAACCAACCAAAGCATTTGAATCGGCTGAATCATCGCGCATCAAAATAAACAATGAGCCAGCCTCTCAGTCATCTGAAGAACCATCCGGCTCACAAAGCTATGGATGGGGTAAAGTAACTTCCCTACTGCCATTTCTTGGTAGTGCAAGTTCTGAACGATCAACGAAAATCCTAGACAGTTCAACACAACGTTCATTTGTACAACAGAAAGACTCTGAAAAAAAAACCTTGAGTTTACCGAAAAATGGCACTGTAGACGAGTATTCGGATGACGACCTTGCATGGTAAGGACATTTTTCTCTTATTAGCATCTATCCTTGGTTATTAAAGATGTTATTGCAAACAAGTCCAATCTGCCATGAGATCATGAAGGATGTGTTTATGACAGTATGTGGACACTCTTATTGGTATGCTGGATATAACAGAAAAGGTCGTTGGTCAATCTATTGCCGTGTGTAACGCCATTTTATAGCCATGTGTGTATATCGCAGCACATCAAAATGAATTCGGATTGCCCACTCTGCAGAGCAAATGTATCGCCAAATAAGGTCTATCCAAACTTTCAATGTAAGTCTTGGATCATAGTTTTATTTTACATTTAATATTAAGCATGGAATCCAATAAAAAATAATAAAATAAAACAAGTAAACAGAGTGGCCGAACAACGTACACGGATACTAGCTAAATCAGAAAACAATGCCAATTTGATGGCAAGTCTTTATCCACGTAAAGGAAAGGAGATAAATTATGAATTACTCGCAGAGAGGCTTTCCAAAGATATGTCCCAGCAGGGTAAATACAGCATTAGAAACCAATATTGTTTATCCAATTCTATCTGAAATAGAGATCCTCACATTATTTAACAAGACACTGGAGAGATGCAAACGAATCGAGTCAGACGATTCTCAGATACGAAGTTGCTTGCTAAAGATATTCCTGGTCAAGTTTAGAGAGAGAAACGAAGAGGTAATCTGGAATTCTTTTGTGGATATATTATTAAATATAATACTTGTAATTTCTACAGGCAATAAAGGAGATGGTATCACAACTCTTGTGCATCGAAGAAGACTTGAAGTCAACAGGCCCAGATGAACCAATTGCGATATCCTTGGCAGAAGACTCAAGTATCTTGAAGCATCAGTTGGTCGATGGGGAACGGACGTTGATGAATCCGGTTGGAAGCAAGAGAGGACATGAGGTTAGAATGCAACTAATCAACAAACACCTATTAAGCTTGTATGATTATCATGATCATAATCATAATCATAGAATATTGACAGCTCTGAATGCGAACAAGAAGAGAACCAATTGTATGTCCAAAACTCATTGCATCCAGACATTCTAGAGGACTTTGGGGATGCCGAGATGATGAAGAAGAAGCAAAAGATTGAAGATCGCTTTGATGACCTCCGTGAGTTATACTTGGGAACATGTAGAAACACACGTACGCCTGAGAGCATCGACGACTTTTCTTCAATGTTGTACCAAGTAACACGATACAGCCAATTCAAAGTGTTGGACACATTATATTACACTGATGTTGCGGCCAGCTCCTCTATTGTATCATCTATTGAATTTGATCGGGACGATGAATATTTTGCGGTCGGAGGTGTAACAAAAGAAATCAAGATATATGACTTTAGTATGATGGGTGATGGAAGTGGTCCAGATGCTGATATTCCCGAGAATGAGCATGAGGAGAATACTGAAAGCCAAGATGTTCCCGAGAGGACAACCGGCGACAGTTCAGGAGGATACGTTGGGAGGTTCAGACCTTCTGCAATAACGCATTGCCCGGTAAGCATCATGCGATGTAACCACAAAATAAGGTGAGTCTTGGATGTTAAGTTGGCATCCCACTGTTATTGATTTGTGGTAGCTGTCTTTCGTGGAATACATATATCAAATCACAGATAGCCAGCTCTGATTATGAAGGGGTTGTGAATATCTGGGATGCCTCGACAGGAACATGTATTAGGGGATTTAGCGAGCACAAACGACGTGTATGGAGTGTGGATACCTGTTCGACTAATCCGCTTCTACTTGCTTCCGGAAGTGATGACTCCACGGTGAAGATATGGTCCACTCAAATGCGCCATTCTATTCACACGCTAGGACAAAAAGGCAACGTGTGTTGTGCCAAATTTGCCCCCAACAGTAGCTACAAACTGGCGGTTGGTAGTGCAGGTGTGTGCGGATTAAGAAAGAAAGAAGGGCAAAGGTGGCTTTCTTTGTTCTCGAATCTTACATCTCTTGTTCGACCGCTCTAGACCACAATATCAGCTGCTACGACCTCAGGTTTCCAAACAAACCCTTTCGTGTCTTTAAGGGACACAAAAAGGCAGTTTCTTATGTACAGTGGGCAAGCAATGATGAAATAGTATCTGCGTAAGTCGATATTAAATTGTTAAACCAAATGTTCTGACTATAGCAGGTCAAATCAGCTCAACCGACAACACACTCAAACTATGGAACCTCGGGTCAAAAGATTGCATAAGGACCTTTACCGGACATCAAAACGAGAAGAACTTTGTGGGCCTTTCGCTTAATGAGGACTGGATCGCATGCGGCAGTGAGACAAATACGCTATACATGTACTACAAAGGCTCTAGAATACCTGTTGCCAATTACAAATTCCCAGACATGGACAATACAACAGTAAGTATAATGTGGTATAATCTTGTTTAAAAGGCAAGAACTGGGGACTAACATACCATTCAAGGGGAATGAGACTGGTGAGACAGATCCAGCCGTATTTGTGAGCTCTGTGTGCTGGAAAAATAACTCTACCCGAATTGTTGCGGCAAATAGCAAAGGGATGATTAAGGTTCTTTGTCTTGAATAGCATATTATCAAGCCAAATCGTACTACAATTTAGTATTCTAGCAGAAAAGAAATAGGCACCTGAACGGTTCGTGTTGAATTAGAACCCAAGGAAGTTTCCTGGGACTACAATATCAATTCTACAAAAATATTCATATCTACATTACAGCTCAATTCTAGCTATTATAATTATATAATTATATACTTATAACTATATATAAAGGAACAAACAAACAGATACTTAAAATCGAGTATACCATTGTGTTTCAGCCTATATTTTCAACTCTATAATAAAAATACCTCAGCATTCTACGATGCCGATTTGACGATCAATGACCCCTCATCACGCCTGTCAATTAACATAATATTTTGTTTCTTGTACACCGAGTGAATTTCAAGAGCAGGTCTTGTGAAGCACATGATATTCTGTACTCTTCATTCTGTAGCTCACAACATGCGATCGGGTAACAAAAATATCAGTAAAACAACAACAATTGCCTTGTATTTACCATTAGTCTTAATGTCTTATTTGCTTTTTACCGTCTTAAGACAACCAGAGTGCATGTGGTCAAGAACGGCACAATGAATAGTCTACAACGTAACGTCTTTAAGAAAGTAATCAATTAAAGCTCTTTATAGATCCAGAATTACACTGTGAGTAAAACTGATGAACGCCTTTTTTTAAAATTACTTTTATGGTGGCTAATATCCCCCTCCCTCTTATTTTATTTTTCTAAAGGGGGTCTGTGCATCGGGATTTCCCACGAGCTTCCGACAGAGCGTTGCAATTCCAGGCCTTATAAAAGGCTCGCCTTTCTTCTTCTTTTTCTTCTTGCTGTATAATCATCTCAATGGCTCGTATATCATTACACACTATCCGTCAAGGACAAAATTTATTACTGAGAGCAACCGAAAAGGCTGCCATAGTCTCCAAAGTTGATACATCTCCAATCCAATGCACAAGATTCTACAGCTTACCGTCTCTGTCAGAAGTCGATTCTACAACGACAATAATTGCTTCTGGCCACCAAATTGCAGAGCAAGAAAGACATTCTTCACTCTCCATCAGCACCATAAACTCATATTCAGTATCTTCCGAGCTCTATCGTCATTTAAGAACCCCCATGTTTTCTCCACCCTGGACACCAAAGCAAGCATTAAGCGAGTGCACAAGTATATCCTCGGCTTCCTCTGTATCCGACAGTTTAAATCTACATGAACACAGCACAGTCCAAAAAGTACCTTGTTTACCGCCCATTAACCTTGAGCATCGTGACTTACAAACATATGCGTGTCTTGACAAAACCTTGGCTGAAAACGTGCGAATAAGTAAAAATACTAAAACTTGGCTTTTTTTTTTAGATTATCACTTGGGATTCTGATAAACTAACTCAAGTTTTATAATCTAGCTTCGATCACATATGCCTAGTCGTATTGCTGCCTCGACACAATGGGAACTTTTGTACAGTCTTGATCAACATGGAGCAAGCCTAAACACCTTTTATAGCCGTATAAAAGAAAAAGGTCCATGTATCTTGATTCTGGAAAACTCTGAAGAAGAAGTAGGCAAATTTGTTTTTAGAATCTTGGTACAGAATCTGGTGTGGAGTCCTTTTTTTATTAAACGTGTTATATCAAAATAGATCTTTGGGGCATACATATCTGAGCCTTTTCAATCAGGCTCTCTTTATTATGGATCAGGTGAATGGTAAGTCTAAATAGAATTAAATACATCTGCAAATAAATATTGTCAGCTCATATACACATCACCTTAGTTTTCTTTGGAGAATCGAACCCAACTGTCAATCTGTACAGGTCTATCCGTGGACAATGGCAAATAATTACCTGATATTTTCAAATCAAGACTGTATCGCACTCGGCGGAGGGTACGTATTTTACAAACTTTGAGAATTTGTTCTCATTTATTTTCAATAGAAATGGCCAGTTTGGTTTGTGGATTAACTCTGACTTGATGCATGGCCACACAGAACCATGTGCGACGTTCGGAAATCCGCCACTCGGCAACAGCTCTAAATTTGAGTGTGTAGCCCTCGAAATGTGGGGCTTTAGATTCTGACAGGATTTATTGTGTCTTGTTTATATTCAAAACATCATCTTCCAAGATGTTATACATAATAATTGTATTAAAGGCTAAACAAAATAGACTCTTTAAAAATCTTCAAATCTGATAGATATTTTCCAAAAATATATATATATAATAATAATCATGGCATGACATTGTAGAATAAAAACATATCATTAATAAAATCATAAATATATTTATATCTATTAAATTAATTATCGTAACATCTTGAAATCAATCCTTAAATTAAAATCCATGTTGTATAATCTCATGTCAATTATATTCTTTATTGTTATTATTAGACTTTTGTGCTTGCCGACACATATGATTTAGAAACTAGCTGGTGTGTGTCACCGATAAATAAACATATTATGATTCTCTTGCATGTTTGAAAGAATATTCCACAAATTGATTTAATTCTAGTAGAATACTCTATACGATTGTATAATCCCGATGCTTACACCAATTATCAATTATATATTATGAATTTGATATCATAGAAACTAGATTGAAAAAAAAATTAATCATTTAGAAAGTCAAAAAGCCATCAATATTTCTTATTCGCTTAATACTACATTATAAGACAAGCATCTAAGAGTACTAGCCTTGATCATGACTGATACTCTACATGAGTCTGTTTATGCTCTACAAATAGGTATGTTTGTCGAAATATGCAGTGGAGTCAAGTATGTTAAAGTGATGTGTATACACTTTCACAAATTATTCAATCATTTGCCAGTGAACCAAATGAGCAAAGTATTAAAGTGGCTTACAGTCGAGACACTTTTGAAATATATTATTGTAATAACGCCAAAATCCTCCAAGATCATTAATGAGAACTTTGCATGCATTACCAATTCTTGAAATTAGTGTTTCTTCTAAAAGCTCTTCTCTCTTAAGCATGCTGTTGCACACGGACCAAAACTACTCGATAGGATTTAGGTCAGGTAGAAAGATAGATAATACACACATTGGTCGCAGCTTTCAATAAACTTTTGTATATCTGCATGTTTATGAATAGGTGCGGTATCCATAATAATATAGTGTCCTTTGAATTCAGGATAATGATCCATTATATATATCGTACTTGCAACAGAATTGAGATAGTGGCCTGTAGTCATACTGCGCGTGCCTTTCTCTTTGGCTACTACACTTGAGCTACCGGACGTCTTTCTCTTGGATGGTACTTGAATTTTTGGGTACGACAACTACGGCTCTTTCATCTTTCTTTGACCAAGCTACGAATCGCTTCATATATAAAGACACAGTTGCTTAAATAGTCCATATCAGTGTTTCTCCAAGGTGTAACCCGTTGATGCCGATCCTCATATTTTTTGACTATTCATTTTAACATCACAGAAATGAGGTCTCTTGAGGCTGATATTGCACTTCTTGGCAACAAATCTAAAGAGCTCCATTTCGCTGATTTGGAAATCAGAAAACCGAGTGGTAAGACTTTTCATCATCCCCTTTAACACTAGTAAAGGTTTTTTTATCAATTAAATTAACCAATGATTCATTGTCTTCATCTTTCAAAGTAGGCGGTCTACCTACAGGCCTACCTCTCCAATTCTCTCTCTCTTGGAAATCATCATCACCCAATTCATTGGATTTTTCTTCCAGCTTTGAGCTGTGATTTGTGGCACTGGCAGGTCTTTAACGGGTACACGAATGCAGATTCCCTTTTCATTGATCAGATAGAAAAAGTAGTCTTTATTGGGCATGTGTGATTTGCGAGTTCTGACTACTTTCACTCTCATCTACTTCAACCTTTGATTCATAGTTCGTGTTCTTGAGCTTAAAAGTTTAACCTTGCCTTGAATACCTTTAATATCTTCTTTGGATTCGAACAAGCTTATCAAATTAGTATTAAGATATTCAAGTTTATTGACGCTGCTAGAAAAATAGAATGTATACCGTAAAAGCGTCGACAAATAAACCGTTAATCTTGATGTTCCATGTATAAATATCCTCTTGATCTTTGAATAAATAGTGAATGCCTGTGGTGTTAATCAATGCTTCTCTAATACCTTTTGATCTTTATGCCATAGCTTGGCTTTGTCAGCGAATGGTAAAGATATTGCAGCACTTGCTAAGTCAATTTTAAGTTCCTGGTAGGCATGAAAAAACGACCATCAACTTTTAATCTAATTGTTTTACTGTCATCATAAAGTGAAGCCTTTTCTTTGTCGATTCTTCAGGCACTGATTCTCTAATTTTCATTATATTCATTTTATTAATGCTAAACAGTTTTGTAAATAGAGGGAGGCAAATCTGAGACTCGAAATCCTTCTCGGTAAGCTTGGTCACGTCCTTTGGGATCAGAACGAATTGTTTGTTGTCGAATTGTTCGAGGAAGAAGTCCAATATTTTCAGCTAGTTAAATGTATATGAATCAACTTTAGGCTGGCTAGATAGCAAGTTGAAAGACTTTTGTGCCTTGAATAACTAGTCTTCAACATAAATGATAGAGAGAAGTGTGTTCCAAGTATCCGCTTTCTTAAAGGACAGAGTTATACAAGACCAAAGGTCTAGACGCGAGCCGGACAAAAGTCAAGTGGTCACGCTTAAGCTTTTTTGCCAGAACAGTAAAAATATGCTGTGTAACATCCTGCACTTTATAGGTGTTTTCTAAGATTAATGTTGCTCTAACAATATGGGATACAGCCGCCTATGCAAACAAGAAGGCATATCACGAGTGACGAATGGAAGGTTAAAAAAACGACAGCAGATTATCTGGTAAATACTATCCTCTGGTACTGCAAGCTATTTTTTTTCAAATTATATTTTATATAACCCTTTCCCAACAAAAAAAAACCAGATAGAGAAAGGTGACTAGAGGCTTGCCTTTGGACTATATAATAGAAGAAAATGTATAAAACAATAACTATATTTTTTGCTGCTTCGTCAACTTTCTCATCTATTGGAATTGTATTTCAAAAGGGGCTTACATAAATTCGCTAATCTATGCCAAAATTTCCAAACAGAATAAATATAAACAATCTTGTAGTAAATGGTTACTGTTCAGAGAGTCTTCAAACATTTTATTTTCGGTAAAAGGTTCAGTACATCAATTTTGGCTATTTTCAAGCGATTTAAGCCAAAGAATAACGATAAGAATTTAGAAAGATAAAAAATGTAGCTCTCATAAAACAAGATTTATCTACACTTTTCAAAATGACAATTGGATACCATTACAGTATCTTATTTGACATTATCACTACCAAAGGTGAGCCTTATAAAAACTAGCCAGATGTTTTTGAATATAAAGTGTAGTACTAGCTCTATAAGACTAAGGTATCGAGGCATTTGCATGCTATCAATAAAGGTACACTAAAACTTGGATCTTGGTCTCCATTAACCCTACCTTGAGATTGAATATTCTCATTTCGGTAAAAAATAATAATTGTAAATAAGAAAAGTAAATAAACGGTCGTGGCTAAATTTCTTTATAACATATCTTGGAAGCAGATTCTATATATATAAAAAGTAGCTCAAGAAGCACCTTTATAGTGTCTATAGTCTTTGAATTCTTTATTTCTACAAATTATTCTTGATCATTATAGTTTTTTTTAAAAAAAAACCTATTAAATAGCTCTCATAAATATGCCTTAAAAACCATAATTCTCTAGATATATGCATGATGTTTCTACTGATAGTTTACAAAATGTTAATACATTTTCACAGCCACAAAAAAGCTTTTTAAATTTTATTGCACAAAATGTCTAAAAATATAGGCGAATTAAAAATAACTTTTAAGCTTGCCAGTAAAAATTACATTCTGAGAGATAGTTGTATTTGATATAGCAATATTGGTAAACAAAAGAATGTTTATGCCAATATACGTCTCTTCGAAATCTATTCTTGTTCGTCTTTTTTTTTTTGCAATGTACACCCATTTTCCATAACACCCCTATAGCTTTGACAATCAAGGATATTGAAAAAGAATTCAGAAGCCGCGGCACTATCATATGCCAAGAAATATCCAACTAAACCTAGCAATCTGGTTCATATCACCATTTCCAGCTTTACCCAGAACTGGGGAACTAACGAGACAAAAGATCAGAAGATTCAAAGGAACCTCTAAATAGATATAGTGCTTAGTTATACAAATACCCCATTTGCACACCACCCAAGATTATACAAGCTCTAAAGGATAATCAAGGCGCTACAGGAAAATAGTGAACAAACATTTGCTATCAAAAGCCACGGAAAGATGATTGACCCAAAACTTGGTTTATTCTTAAATACTTTAAGAAGTACAACAAGACAATGTTGCAATATACGCATTATACATAAATTTCTCTTTGTTTGTCTCTATCTTTAATTTTTTTTCAGTCTATTTTCAAATTTTGCAAGTGTGAATTATTTGTTAAAATACATAATATAGACTCTTTACATTTCAATAAGCCTTCAAAGAATTACAAGAAATCATTTAAACTAGAGATTCTGTCTATTACAAATAAGCTGTCATGTCGAGGGACCATATTTGATGAATTAAATTACAAGTGACTACAAAACTATAAAATGATAAATAAAAAGCCATGAATGAAAAAAAAAAGTTTATTCTTGTTGTGGAAATGATTGTCCTGAGTCATCGGATATTTTATATAGAGCATCCTAGGGTTTAGCAGGATACTATTTTTATAATACATTTGAAGACCTTTAAAATAAATACTATTAAACTGTCATTGGTTTTTAAAGTTGTATGTGTTTATCAACGGCTTTGAAAACCGAAGAATAGCCGTGTATTATAGATGGTATTGTAGAATGCAATTTTCCCTACACCTTTAAACTTTGCAAGCTAGTATCATTTGCCTGATTACAAGAGAACCAAGGAACCAATAGCTTCAAGGTATTTGAATTAGCTTTTGGGCTTGTGCTGTTTCGCAAAACTATTGAGATTGGCAAAAAAAATCTCGTTCTAAATTTGATATTTCCCCAACAAATGATTGATGCTTAGATTTGTACTTATTAATGTACAACAATAATTATCCTGTTTAATCCTACAATTCTTTTCTTATATTATGACTCGTCCATTAATAAAAGAGTAGATATTTAAAGAATAATAATAGAAAATGGTATTAATAAAGTACGTGTTCCAATCCATGAAAAATATTTCAGTGAATAAATAACACGTTTATCCAATATTTTCAAATCATGTTAATAGTTACTCATTAATGCCTTGGAGTATCTAAGCCTATTTTACCTGTATTTGTCTAGTATCTGATTACATTACCTTCATAAGTTGATGTCATATTTGTTAATAATAAAATTCGCGTTTCTCAAAATCAGATGTCGTGCGCTTAAAATTATGATAAACAGACTAAAGAATTACTATAGAAGGAAATATAGCTATAAACATCTTTTTCTTTTTCTGTAGGCTAAAAACAGATATGCCAATATAATAATAACAATAATAATGCTTCTTTGTAATGTATTTTTTATATATCTAGTCAAATAATAATAATCACTGCGCCTAAACTTTTAAAGTCTCTACGATAAACTTTCTAAACTTAATAGGTAACATGTCGTTCTTTTTCAATAAATAAATATAGATATATACAAATATGCACAGAGCCATCTAAATACTGTTTATTTTAAACAAGATTAATTGCATCATAAAAACGAGTAGAATATAAAAAGAGGAATGATACATCTAGTCAACTAAGCTTGACCTCTAGAATATATTAAATATCTTTTTCACTATATTATACATTTTGTTTTTGGGCTTGTAACCACTTGATAAAATTAATAAATACATGTGTAAATGGTTCCTCAAGCAGGGTTCAAACAGGAGTTCCGAAAAGAGATGTAATGGTTGGCTCGAGTCAATATTCAGCAGACTATACCTTTATGAACCAGAGTTTATTTGTAGCTTAATTAAAGAGAAGCCTACAATAAGTCTCGCTACTTTAAATAGTACCCCGAAACGTACGTTTCTACCATTTTATAAATATAGAAGAATGTAACTACTAAGCCGGGTAGTTTATATATAGAAAAGTTGATTACATTCAATACGATCACCAGAATTTATTGTCGATCAGCCCTTACCGTGTTTTCAAGGTGAAAGTTGTAAAAGTGTATCTGGTATAAGATAATCATATTAAAGACAGAAATAAACCAAAAAATAAATAAGGTTGACTAGAGAGCATGGAGCTTACACTGATAAGAATATGTCACTTTTTTTATATAAAGCTACTACTACTTTTAAGCAATTTTTAAGCAATTTTATAATCATTATTAAATTGTAAAATACCAAAAAAATTAATGAAGCACTATCTGTCACTATAAGCTCGACAATGCTTTTATTTCCCATTTTAATGGGCATCAATGCTCTTTGTATGTTTATGGTACATATACTCTTCAATAGCTTCAAAAAGTATCTGCGAATTCTCTGTTGCAAAGAATAATGCTTGAAATATTTTTAACTGGATTGCAAACCTAGGGAATACCAACTCAGAATACCTCGCGTATTCTGAATTTCTAGATGATCCTATTATTGTCATCGACTTGTACCAGACCAAAAAGTCGTGAATATTTGTCTAGTTTGGAGGCTTTTAAAGTAAAATATCAAGGGTAGTTTAAGGCTGATGACTATAATATAACCACTAGAGCCATGAAAAGAAAAAGTAAAGCCTTTATGAAATTTATTCAATTTTAAGCACTCAATGTACCGAATTAGTGTAAAAAATAAGAATAAGAATTCGCTTTATTTTGTAATTCTAGATTCATACAAAAGCTAAAAGCCTATAAAGATCCACCCACACAGTTTTCTGTAGTAGAACTAGTCGATAATATTATATATATATATATATAAAAAGTGCGCACAAGAAAAAAATAAAAAATAAAACCCGAGTAAAACATTGTATAAACCACTCAGGACCCCGCATTTGAGGCCTTTCAAAATGAGTGGTTGATACGATATATTAAAGCAAGCATTTTTAATGTTTTTACTAAACTATGCAAGTACTCTAAAGAAAGGTCATTTGTGTGTTGTTATCATAGACCATATACATGAATAAAATAATAATACTATATGCTGTCAAGTGAGGATAACGTACGGTGGTAGAGGCCGACCAGGCCGAGAATATTATTATTACTGTTGGACAGCTGAAGAAGGCTGCATGTGTACTACTCTAAAACAATCAATAATTCTTACATGATATTAGCGTAATTTTATTAGCAAATGAGAAAACATACATGCTAATCAGAGCAATTGTACTTATATATGACTGACATGCACTTAATAAACCTTTGATCTAAAAAAGAAAGAAAAAAAAGTGTAGATGCCCGGTAGTTTACCTATGAATATTTCCATTGATGAAGAATGCTATCCAGAAAGCCGGCTTAATCTGTGATACAATTTCTCTCTTGTTCAACACAGCGGAGAGGACATAAACACAAACTATTTAGATGGGCTGTTTGATGATTTCTGATCAGTAAAGTACAGGTAGAATGGTGAGTACAATTATTAGAGAAATATGTACATTTTTCTGAACTCACATTATCCCAAAGGCAGCCATGGAACAAATAAAGGACCAAAAAAAAAGAAAAGAAATAGGATTGGTTTCATTCGTTCAAATGTGGGTTACACATGTGGCTAATGTATACGTTTGAATTTATAATGATTACCATTGA
This sequence comes from Phycomyces nitens, assembly GCA_022702545.1. Lineage (NCBI taxonomy): Eukaryota > Fungi > Mucoromycota > Mucoromycetes > Mucorales > Phycomycetaceae > Phycomyces > Phycomyces nitens. Next base: position 4,868,576 of record JAHRBC010000001.1, read on the forward strand.
TGTCTATGGAGATCCAGTCAGATGTTGAATGACCCAAGAAAGCCAATTTTTAATTCTTATTAAAAGGTCTAGTCTCTCATATTTCAACAACCAACCATGCCTGGGTTGATACAATAACTCTTTTAACCTTGAGATGCAAAGCCCTCTTATAGCTATAAAATCTGGCTACACAATCACCAGATAATATATACAGGGATAATTAACCTTGCTAGCCCTAAAAGTCTTTTTGCTCTTGTTGGCTTTCCTTGTTGGAATCCAATACAATTAAAAAAGGAACACTGAAGGACACAGATTAATTACCTGATTCCCAAGTAGTAAAAATGGATTTAAATGGTCTTTGGTTGAGTTGGAATACACTAAATTAATTGCATATTTTTGGCTTACAAATAGTGGCGCCTTGATGCTCCCACAGCCAAATCCAAAAAAAAAAAAGCCTTGTTGGATCTTTAAAGATGTTACCTACTTGTAGTTATGAGGCTGGTGAAATAAATATATGTATATTGTAATATATTCAAAATATACTAAAATAAACCCGAAACACCCTTGTGTCTATGAACGAGGCGCACTTTGTATGGGGTTGGTGCAAATGTGGCTGCACGATTGTCTTTTGGGGTGTAGTCATTGAGCAATTCTTCAGTCTCACGCTCAATCCGAAAACATGCCAGGATACCAGACAGTACGGTAAACAGAGTTCGTTCAGCCAAATGAATACCAACACAAGCTCTCCTACCAGCCGAGAAGCCAATATGAGGCCGCCCTTCAACCGATTGACTAGACTGGATCTTTTTTTGACGGTCCAAGACATGGCTCATATGACGGTCAGGAAGAAATCTTTTGGCCTCAGGATATCTGGTCTCTTCGAGGTGAATGGCATGGACGTTTATTACCACGGTTGTTCCTTCAGGAATGAAAGCACCATTATATACGTCATCTTTACTGGTCGAGTGAGGTACGGAAATAGGCGCAGGGGAACGGATACGGAGTGTCTCGTGAATAATACACTGGATAAATGGCAATTTGTGTTCTATTGTTTGTTACTGTGAGCACATGTGGCAAACTCCTATATAGAGACTCACCATCTTCAGCGCTTGGAAGGCAGTCCAAACCGATATTCTTTTCAATCTCTTCGAATGCTCGGTCTTGGATATCAGGGTTATTTGCCAAGAGGGCCAGTGTCCATTCTATGGTAGAGGTAATTGTCTCTGATCCTATTACGAAATAATTTAGCAAGAAAACAGTCTGGCAAGTAAACTTACCTGCTCCCACAAACAGGGCAATAAAGTACATGCACTGGATATCTGTCAAGACGTTCATGGCAAGGATCTCCTTCATAAAACAATCCTTGACATTATCAGGATTCTCTTTGAGCTTCATTTTGAATTCTCTCAGTAGATCTCCATAAAAGTCAAGAATCTCTTGGCGGACATCCTGGAACTTCTTGATTTGGCTGGGCAAAATATACTTGAGGATAGGAAAGAACTCGACCAGCTGTTCACTGGGCCCAAGAAGCGTTGCAGAGCGCTCGGTAATTGAGAAAACCTCGTGGAGCTTGGGATCACCTGGCTCAAAAGAGCATAGATCCGCAAATGCAATAGTCAGAATATTAGTCATTGCAAAATGCTCAATGTATTTTGTGAGTGAGATAGCCTTTGAGCCATCAATTGAGGAGGAGAGGTTCTTGAGCAAGACCTTGCGCCGGGTATTCAAGATTGGTTGGTAGAGATCAATCTTCTTCAATACCAGACCAGAATGAGCTAGGAGATGCCGAAGTTGGATTATAAAGTAAGCGAGCAAACTCTTTTTTTTTTAAGAAAAAAAAACTACTCACCAATACGTCTCAGATCTCGCCACTGTTTTCCATAAGGAAAGAATGCAAATCCACCACCCTTATCAACTATGAACAGAATTTTAGAATCGCACCAGTGTAAAAAGATGATCAAAAGTAATGGTACTAATCGGCCTAGAACGACTCTTTTACCTCCATTCATAAGGGTATTGACCATTATATCAGGCAGATCTCTGGACGAATAGATGCTTCCTCTATCAACAATAAGATCCTTTACCGCAGCAGCAGAATTGAGAATAACCCATCTTTTTCTACCCAGATAGACAGTATAGACCGGACCAACAACAAGACTCCATTGGCGAAACAATTCCGGGAGATACGAGGGCTTGATAAAGAACAGGAGATGTCCCAGAATTGGCAGACGATTAGGGGCACTTTGAGGCAAGTATCTAGTGCCCGAAGCCAGAGGTTTTGCAGGAGTTGCCAGATAGACAAAGGCACACAGAGCAGCAGCAGAGGCAACGGCACCAAAGAGCGATAGCTTAGTAGCTGGCCAAGGGAAACCTGGATGTAGGTAAAGAGACTCCATGATGTGATTTTGACCATGGGTGTATTTCAAAGGGGTTTTGTAGGAAAAACGTCTTTTTGTTCGCTGTAAAAGGGATGTCTTCTTCTTGTGCTTGCATGTATCACACATCCTCTACCTCCCTGAATTTTGCCTCGCACAGAAACAAAGCAATGACCACAGGAAATGCAGAGAAAATCGGTTTGTGTCTGTAAGTCTGGTTCCACTTACCATTCCCCCTTCTCCTTCATTCCTTTTCTAAATCCTCTCCCCCCCTTTTTTTGGTGTTGTTGCTGGTTCTCCCTCACCCTTACCCTCTCTTATTTTTGGATTATTATGGCTAAATACCTTAACAAAAAGTGTGTCATTTGGTACGATTCTGGGCTCCAACTACACAGACAGTCTAAAAAAATTTCTGGCCCAAAAGCAACACCTTTTGCATCTGCAATTCTAATCTTAATTGGGCACCCAGATACTACAGCTAGAATAATAATAATAATCATAATAATAATAAAAAGGCTTTATTGTCATATTAATACTTTAATAAATCCTCAAGAGAGTTGACTCTGGGACTGCTAACTGTCACAGTGTTTACTGATATGAGTTTTCAAGAACACACTTGCAGACCATCAAATAAATCTTTATACTATGGCGACCTCACCTGCACAATACAAGTTTCCTCAGATCTTCAAAAGGCTTTTTAACCAAAAGGACAACAAAGTCAAACACCTTATTGACCTTCGTGAGTCCAAAGCCTATCGCCAAGAAAAAGGCAACGTACTAGTCCAAGGCCTAAAGACGATTCGTGAGCTAAGGAATGATGGCTTCAGACTGGAATCCCTGATAGTGACAGCAAAGAAAGATCCCTATACAGAATCAGAAATCAAGTTTCCAGCCTTGCAAGCCTTGCAGAATCCAGATGCATTTAGAGCAAAAAATCTGTACCTTGTAGACGTTGACTTGACTCGACGTATTCTTGGCACTGCTTCACGGCCAGGACGACACGAACTATTTGCAGAAGTCCAGATTCCAAAAATGTCATTACCAGACAAGAAAGATATCAATCGTCTTTTGGTGTTTGATCATGTGAATGATCCTGGAAATCTTGGAACACTGGTCCGAACAGCAAAGGGACTTGGGTGGTCTGCGGGCCTGACGACAACCGGGACATGCGACATGTACAATGACAAGACTATCCGGGCCTCCAGAGCCTTGTCATTAAAATGGCCATTTGAGCTGGTTGGGATAAATGATTTGGTGAGCTTTCTGAAAACATACGAAATGACGCCCGTGGTTGCAGACATGATGCCTCCTCTGGACTCCAAGTATGCAGATGATCTATGGTCTCCAAGCGAAGGAAAGGTCAAAGATGGACAAACCAGTGTGGGGTTAGGATCAGGCTTGTGGTTTTGGAATTTCCAGGGTAAGGCTCAAGAGGTGCCTAAGCGAGTGGCCCTGATTCTGAGTTCTGAACACAATGGAGCCCAGGGACTAGATGACGAGTTACGGGTTTCGATACCAATGGATAAAGGAGTAGAGTCACTCAATGTCGCAAGTGCGGGCAGCATGTTGATGTATGAATTCAACCGATTGCTGGCTGTCACAAAAGGACAATAGGTGTGTAACGGATTGGCGGCATGCCTGCTTTTTTTTCTTTTGGAGCTAAATATAGAACACACACAGGACCAGAATATCTATAAATAAGTAGAATAAATTTATCGCGCGGCCTTCATCGCTCCTCCCTTTTTCTTCCTTTTCGATTTTGGTTTGCTGGCTCTATTTTATAATTAGTAACGCAAGACAAAATAAAAAGGTAAAATAATATAAATATAAATATATATTTATATTTTTATATATTTATTTATATTTATATATATACATATATTTTTATATACATATACATATATTTATATATACACACATTTATGCTTGTATTTAATTACATTATAAATATAAAAATTATATATACAAATTTATATATTTCATCTATTTAATATTACATTATTATTATTATATTTATATTTATAAACTTATATACATACATTTACTTATTGTAAAAATGTACATGTACATGTATATATGTATATATGTACATACATTAACATCATTATATCACTACACTAAATACATCAGATATAACAACCAGCAATTTTTAATTGCCAAAAGACACCCACCTCCTTTAATTGCCTATTTGTAAACCTCTTTATGTTTTTTCTTTTAGAATATCATAATACACAATGGGTCGCAAGAAGATTAAGATCCAGCCTATTCAAGATGATCGCAACCGACAGGTACCAAATAATATAATGTGTTTGTTTGATATCCATTACTAATAGTTAATTAACATGATCATTATTAGGTTACGTTCCTGAAACGCAAATATGGTCTCATGAAAAAGGCGTACGAGCTCAGCGTTCTTTGCAACTGTGAAATCGCGTTGATCATCTTTAACAATACCAATAATAAGCTTGTCCACTATGCCAGCACAGACATTGATAAGGTCCTGATGCGATATACAGAGGTTAGTTCCCTAGGATCCATGGTTAGCAACAACTAACAATCCCTTGAAACATATAGTACGAGGATCCCTTTGAGAGCAAGCGAAATGAAGATGTTGGTATTCAAATATATCACCCACACTCACCCCCATTAACGCCTTTTGGATACTAGTTTGCAAATAGTCTCAACAAGTTCAAGGGCGAAGATGATGACAATTCTGATCTCGAGTCAGAGGGAGACAGACCCCCGAATGCCTCGCCATTTTCTCAAGCAAGCATTCTCTCAAGCACTCCATCTCAATATCATCAAAACCAGAAACAGGCACAGGTGCAGCAACACCAAGTACAGCAGCAGATACAACACCAAGTACAGCAGCAGATACAACAGCAAAAGCAACAACAGCAACAACAACAACAACAGCAACAGCAGCAGCAGCAACAGCAGCAAGCTCAACAGCAACAACAGCAACAACAGCAACAACAGCAACAACAGCAACAACAACAACAACAACAGCAGCAGCAACATCAATTACAATTACAGCAACAACAGAGACATGCACCTGCTACGGTTTCAACTACCCAATCTGGTGGAATGTCATACTCACCTATGCCTCAAAGACCCGGTAATCCAATATCCACAATGAACCATTCTTATGAAATGTATAATGGTACCTATCCAATGTACGGTATTTCTGTAAGTACCCTCAAAAATATGATTATCTGTCACTAAACCACCACAGTCTATGCCTCCTACTACAATGCCTCATCCTTCAATGGGATACACACCACGTCCTATGGTCTATGCCCAACCTATGATTGTCAGTCACTCAAACGCATCTTATCCCTCTCCCCCACCTCCACAACCACAGCCACAGCCACCAATGTATGTTGTTCAGCCAACTCAGCAAAAGCAAGATGGTTCCGCGGGACCTTCTATGCTGTCCATGGCCCCAAGTTCAGCTGGATACTCCCCCGAGGTCGACAGTCCAGCCACAACACCAGGAGGTGGCGAGAAGAGGCCAAAACTAAGAGTACAGATCCCAGAATCAGCTGAAGATGCAGCAGGTTGTAAGCCGGCCGAACAGCATCAGCCAAACATGCCTACGCGCCTCGCTATGCATTCCCAAGTAAGTCGACTTTTGAGCACTTATGTTTATTTATATATTTTTATATTTTTATATATTTTTATCACATCATCTCATATCTTATAACTCTTATCTACTGCTTAGGTTCCAGCATCAGCACGCGGTCTACCATCTGCAGTGCCTTCCCAATTTGCTCAAAATCTGCCTTCGCCTTCGACCTTTTATCCGGAATTTTACCAGCAAAACGAATTGCCCAGCCCGCTGAATTTCTCAGCCACGCCCACTACTACTAATCCAGGCACCTTTAATTGGCCTCCAATCGCACGCGACTATCGCCCTTCGCCTCTCGTCAAAGTAGAAACGTAAGTGAGATTCACATTGGCCTTACTGGTATACTTATGCATATATGATCAGATCCTCTGGCCCACAGAAACGACACGATAGTCAGTCTCACAATGAAGATCCTTCCAAACGTATTAAGCTCGAAGCTTCCTAAAACAAAAACAAAAAAAACAGTACAAGGAGAAAGAGGAAAAATAACAATTACTACACACAAACACACAAACACACACACACACACACACACAAACACACAAACACACATACACACACATGGACTTTCATTTTACAAGCCTTTTTTCTCTCTTTTTATATACACAAATATATATACACAAGCACATACACATACACTCAAAAAAAAACACAGCACCAACAACAGCAACAACAACAGCAGTGAAAAAGGAATATAAAGATTTATATACATACATACATTATAAAAAGTGATAATGTAGAATAGCCTTGCATTTGACTAAAAATATTGTACTTGCAATTTTCCCTAAATCCTTTCTCTATTTTCTTTGTCCTATTTTTAGCTTTATTATTATTATTATTATTATATTATATTATATTATCATTTCAATACCTTGTTATTTTCTTGAATACTATCTATACAAAATCATGTTTCAATATCGAATCCGCATTGATGGTGTTGTACTCTCTTCACTCTTGAGCGAATGTGTCAATGGAACATCTGATCAAGTTAGTTTAAACGTGTCTATCGATAGACAATTGTGTGTGTGTACATGCATATAAATTATATAGGAGGGATTCCTTTTAGGTTCCAAGGTCATTACAACCAAACAAGTGATGGATGATAATTCAGATGTCTGCATTGACCAAAACGAATCGTTTATTGGTAACCTACCTTTTTTTTATCATTCCAAATGACCCTTTATAACTTATTTGGTCTTAAAAAGTAATTCATGGCTACCACTTCTTGTCACCCTACCTTCAACGCCCCTATGATGCCTATGGAAACATACTACCAAATGCGCTTGAACAGCAGATGAAATGTCTCGAGAACGAAGAAGATATTCTGGGATACTTTCGGTACAGATCTGGTATTGTCGCAACACCTTCTGTGAGGGATGATCTGTTGATCAAAAGTCTGTCAGAGACTATCAAAGACTTTTCCTGTTTTGCGATCCTCACAGAGACAAATAAACCTCTCACGTATGGAAACAGCTTTGGGTTCTGGGGAATCGATTCGCCTGAGGGATGTCGGGACCCTCTGAGACTGCCTGTCGATATTGTCAATAGATCTGATCCAAATCTACTTGAATACAAGACATTTCTTTCAAGTGCATCTGCAGTTGTTCATGGGTAGGCTAATAGCAATAGTAATAGCAATATCAATAGCAATGATATAAACTCATCATGCTTTCACAAAGAGGACCTTTTCTGCAAAATGGAATCCGTAGTGCCCTTGGTCCAAATGGTCTATTGTACCAGTATGATCTTCTGTATGATTCTGCCATGAAAGATATGAAGGTATTTATTTGGTTGAAAGACAAAAGCCGAAATCTAATTTGTGTGTATAGAATGCTGCCCATGAACTGGAAGAGAAAGAGAAAGAACTGGCTGATTTGCGATACCAGCTCCATATGTATAAAGGTCAATAGGATCAATTAAAGAGCGTTTTTGTTTTACCATAGAATCATCCACCAATTGCTGTTTTTTTTTGAAAAATGCTTGAAATATACGCACTATTTTTTTTATTATGTATTTATTATGTTTTCTGCATGATAAAGGTCTAAATTTAGTCTTCATCCCAATGTCCCTGCTGCTTAGGGGGCTTAGGACCACCTGCGGGCTTGGACATGATGATCTAAAGTACACTGTGTCAATACACGTATACACACACACACACACAGTACAAGAAAGAAGCCTGTTAATTTTACCTGATCTACTCTAAGAACAGTTATCGCTGTGTCGGAAGCCAATTTCAATGCAAGCTGTTTGGCAGCAACTGTGTCATAAATACCGGCCTTGGTGGCATCCAATGTACCATCGTTCTCATTCTACACATTTCATAATGTTATATATTGATATTCAATCCTAACCCACCTAATGCACATATATATGCCTTACCTCAACATCTACACCGATACTGTTGCCCTTGTCACCTTCCTGGTAGTGTGCAGCATACAGTCTGGACAAAACTGCGACAGCGTCCATGCCTGCATTCTCACACAGAGTGCGAGGAACAACTTCAAGAGCCTCGGCGAACTTCTTGATAGCATGCTGGTTGAGACCTGGGGTCTTGGCAGCAACATTTTGAAGACGCTTGTTCAACTCCATCTCGACGGCACCAGCACCAGGCAAAAGACGACCATCACGAGAGCAAGCCTTGATGATGTTTACACCGTCATCAATAGCACGCTCAATGTCGTCCATGTGGTTTTGAGTGGCACCACGGATAACAATGGTTGCTGTGCGAGAGACTTCAGACTGTTCTTGACGGAAGACAGTTACACGATCACTACCAATCTCAACAGTCTCCACAATATCACAGTAACCCATCTCCTCAGCCATAGGTGCACCCAAGCGAGCAAGAGCAGTAGCACCAACAACGCGGCACAGACGACGGATATCAAACTTGGAAAGGACCTTGATGGCCATGATGTTGAAGCGGTTCAAGTAGTGAAGAGCAAGTTCTCCAATACCATTACCAGTAACAACCACATTTACACCAGCATCTGCCAATTCTTTAAAGATCTATATCGCCCACACATCAATATGGGGAGGTTCTATTATCGTTGGGTTGCCTATAAACTACCTTTTCAATGTGCTTCTCCTCATCCTTGCTAAAGTCAAGCATTTCCTTGGCGTTGTGAATAAGAACGGTACCCTTGGTCTCGGTCTGGGTGATGTCGAGAGGGCAGGTGAATACAGCAACCTTGGCCTTCTTGACGTTCTGGATGGTACCTAGGTTATAGAGTTAGCATGGTTGACCAGTCACGTATTGCATCATGTTTTTATCTTACCTTCAGGCTCACGTCCAAAGACCATACCACGAACAACACGAGATTCATAGATACTGGAGCCCATAACCTTGACAACGCGGATATTGTCAACATTAAAGTCTCTCTGGTTCTTGGGCATGATGCTCAAAGCAGCCTCAGTGACAAGACCAGACAAGAGCTCTTCATGACCGTACTGCTTGGAAGCAATGGCAGCCTTGGTGATCTTCAATAGGTTCTCCTTGTTGGAAAGAGACTCAACCTTGTCAACCGAGAGTTCTATAGAGAATAAAACAATTGTAAATTAAAACTAGGACTTTCTTATTGATGATTTATTACACCAATTTACTATTTTATACATGTAATCGAATTAATCTTGATTGTATCATACCTTCAATAATAGCCAAAGCACGATCTCTAGCCAGTTCAAAACCCTGGACAATCTCAGAGGGATGGAGACCAAGTCTCAAGAGATGCTCAGCCTTTTGCAAAAGAGCACCAGCCAAGACGATGACAAAGTTGGTGTTGTCTCCCATCTCTGACTCTTGTTGCTGGGAGGCCATGACCAAAAGTTTTGCGGCAGGATGAACGACATCCAATTCGCGGATGATGGTTGCAGCATCATTGGTCACGAAAAGTTTCTCCAGATGGTTGATGATCATCTTGTTGCGACCTTTGAGTTTTTATTAATGGCTGATCAAATAGTTTTTTTTTATATCTTCAAAAATGTAAACACAAAAACTTACCATTGGGTCCCATTGATGTACGAACAACCTCAGAGAGTTCATGGGTAGCTTCGATGTTGCGCATCACTGCTTCATCAACACCTTGCTGGAACTAAATAGCCCAACATCCAAAAGAAAAAAGAAAAGAAAAAGGAAATGATGAGCGATCATCTACCATCTAAAACCTACTATTGATGGCTGCTTACCTTGTAGCCCTCCTTAAAGAGTTGGGGCAAAGTGCTCTTTGGTACACGCAAAGCCATCTTGATTGACACGCGTAGAAATTTTTTTTAAAGAAAGTCTAACAAGAGGAGGGGTACCTTCTCTCACTTTCCGTCGTCTACTGTCAAAATGTCAATGAGCTCAGTTGGGACCCCGACACGCGCGTCATCACCACGTTCTCTCTATTCTCGCTTCTTTATTAAAAGGTAATAAAAAGGCAATTGTAAAACTGGATTTTTAGGTGGAAACACGTCTTGTAGCTGTAACTGTAGCTGTAGCTGTAACTGTATTTATATTTATACTTGTATTTATATTTAAATGTAAATTGGGTGAAAACCACTTGTATTTTATTTTTATTGCCATTCGTCGTCGTCGTCATCATGGTGGGTTGGTGGTGGCTGCTGTCTTCTGGCTCGAATCTAAGACGAGTGATCAAAGGGGGTGGGGTTAGACGATGTCCTTTTACAAGACACACAAAAATCCAATCTACCACGATTTACTTACCGCATCTGCCAACGAGGCAGCTGCATTGGGTGGTGCAGCTGAGCCGGGTCTTGGTGGTGCACGTGGAGCATTGGCCACTCCGCCAGGACGAGAGGGTATGGATGGTTTTCCTCCTGCACTTGGCTTTGATGGGATCATTGGCTTTGGTGCTGGTGCTGGAGGTGCTCTTCTGGCAGCAGGTACAGGCGCACTACCAATGCTGCTGGTAGGGCGAAGAGCAGGCGTAGGAGAAGGAGATCCTTGGGCTGCTGCCTTTCTGGCCTCCAGTTCTGCCTTCCAAGGTGGCAGGCTAGATCCACCACCACCACTGGATGCTGTCTGGGGACTAGTCTGGGAAATTCGTACTGATGGTCCACCACGGCCTAAACCATTTGGCATGATTGAGGATGCCACAGAAGCCATGCTAACCTGGGGACTGGCCTGAGGACTGGCCTGAGGGCTGGCCACCGGAGGAGCACGTCTTGCAACCGGAGGAGGGGGAGGGGGAGGGGAGCTGCGAGGAGGAGTGTATTCCTCTAGGTAGTTGCTGGGGACCCATCCCTCTTTGCCATCCTTTCTTGCCAGCCACCAGCCATTTTCATCCTTTTCAACAATCTCTAGCAAATCCTCTTTCTCAAACGCAATCTCGCCTTCTTCCTGAGACTTGAATGGATAGATGGCCTTGAACATCGGGACACTAGGAGGGGGTGGGGGAGCAGGAGATGCGGCTGGTGCTGATGGAGGGGGAGGGGGAGCAGCACGTGCTCTTGATGCCTGTGAAGTGGCCATTGGTGCAGCTACGGGTGCAGCCATTGGTGCAGCAATCTGAGATGGCATGGGGCGAGGAGCAGAAGTACGTCCAGGACCCGGGTTTCTTGTGGCAGCCTTTTTAGGAGCAGATTGTTTGACAGGTCTAGGCTTGACAGGACAAGACGGGAATGGCTGGCTGTTGGCAGGTTCACCTGTAGGCACATGCACAACATGGCTCTTGTAGACATCATCATGTCTGACCTTTTCATCCTTGACAAACTTCATTGTCACAGACTTGCCACCCTTCTTGGCATATTGGATCTGAGGATTGACGTTCACCTTGATCCGGCCACTGGTCTGCTGAAGCATATGGGTAAGCAGCTCTGTCTTGAAGTAGCACGACAGAATTGAATCACCATCAGGGGAGTTGTCGAGGTGCAAGACTACCCAGTCATCTCTCATGCTCGAGACACTGACAGAGTTGATTACACTCAACGCAATAGTCTTTTCGTCTGCCATCTGAACCATCTTTCCATTCTTTGTAGCCACGACGATGTGTAGGCTCTGGTTGGTAAGTACAAAGGTACGTGGGCTAGGAACACTAGAACGCATTGGACGGGGTACGAGTGTGTTTCCTTTCATACTAAACACCACTTCCTCTCCATCTATTCATAATCATATATTTGTCAGTCAATTCAATTCAATTGACCGGCCCAAAACAACAACAAGACTTACTTTTGAATGTAATCGCATTACGGACCATGGTAGAGAATCCAGAGCCATTCTTAATATCGAGATAATCTCCTGTGAACCGGCGCATACTCAATAGCGAGAATCTACGACGCTCCTTACGACCTCCCAAGATCTGGTTTCCATAGTCTCGCATCTGGAGGTATCCAATATTATATTTATTTTGGCGCCAGAATCGCTGGATTTTGCGTGCACACTCGTGCTTGTACCGCACATGTGCACGCCAAGCACGCTGAATACGTGTTGCCATATTGTGCCAATACTTGTCGCGCAAGTTCTCCAAAGCAAAGATCTAGATATATATATATATATACATTGCAGGCCAAGGACTCATTTAGCTTCACACAATCAATAGAAAAAATATCAAGAATAACTTACAGTCTCTGGGTGGCGAATAAACACCTTGGAAGTGCCCATCTGCCACTCATCGGCAGGTATATTGTTGTGCTTGAGGATCTCAAGGGCACCACTGACAGAATCTCCACCCCATACATACTCACCAGCATAGCCAGTCTTGGGGCAAAGCAGATAGAAACGCTCCACAAACTTTTCAAATGTCTAAAACCAATATCCCATCTGTTCATTCCAAGTGTCTTCAAAAAAATATAGATCCCACTTACAGTTCTGTATGCAAATCCTGCTCGACGCACACGAATATTCTCGCACAATCCGAGATACTGAACCTGATGAAGAACACGTTTCTGATCATACTCGGTCGAGCTTCTGTTGTCGTTTGGTTTGATGGTACGGATATAGCTGGGATGACACTGCATCAATTTTGACACTAATGCATTACAAGAAGCCTTGATCTTGTCACCGGCAGTTGGGGGTCTCTTTTTCGAGTTTGGATCAATTCTTTCGGGGAACAAGGTGTGTGAAATGAATTGGTTGGTTGAAGAAGCAGCCAAGTCCAAAAGATCCTTTAACAACGAGTCCTTGTTCTTGTCGGTCATGCCATCAATGTTGTAAAGCACCTCTCCTGCGTAATGTCTGATAAGGAACTTGGATCCACGAGATTCAAAGTGGGCATTGGTTGACAAGAAGCCCAATCTCTGAACAAATGAATTGTCAGCAGCACCAGAGTCAGCATGAGCAGTTGCACAGGCGTCATTGAGGGCTGCAAATACTCCTGGAGGGCGCTTTTCTTCAATAAGTTCACAGACAACCTTGTTGTTGAAGAACTTGATAGGTGTCCAGTGGATCTGCTCGCGCACATACTCCTCTTGTTCGGCCTTGAGGGTCAATTCGATAAAGATCTGCTGAAGCTTTTCGTTTACATAGTTGATACACAGCTGTTCAAAGTTGTTGTCATCAAAGATCTCAAATCCATAGATATCCAGTACACCAATCATGTATTGGGCCACTCCACGACTCTCCAGAGATTTGTTGACACGGGTTACAATCCATTCAAACAAACGTTCATAGATTGACTTGGCAAGAGCATTGCGGACAGAGTTTGCCTGGGTAACGTTCAAGGGGACTTCATACACACTTCCTATAAAACCCAAAAGAGATCAGTAGACGTACATGGTTAGATATTGTCAATATTTCCTTGCCTCTTCTTCCACCACGCTGAGTTTCCATTACACGCTGAGTGAGTGCCTTTGATAGTGTTTCTCCATCGACCTCCATCAGATAGGCAATAAAGTTTGCCACTACAGAATACTGATCAATACAATGGTGTCTCGACAATACTCTCAACTTACCATCACCATCCGAGATAATGGCATTTCCATTATCATCCTCTACAAAAATAACATTTCCCAACCAAAGGATTATGGAAAGCATCTTGAAGATTTCGTCTTGTTCGGTCTTTTGTAAACCAACTACTCCCATTGCTTTCTAATAACAACAACAACAAAAAAAGGGGGGGAGATCAGATTAAAAATAGTGGTATACATATATATTATTGCACAGGCACTTACAATTGTTTCATTAAAATCAGTAGTGTCATTGATATCGTCGACATCTAGACAGCCACTTCGGCTGGTATATAAGAAACTTTCTGGACCCTGAAGACCAAATGTTTCTAATAGGCAGAAAAGACACGGTCAGTACAATATCCAAACCATGGTTTCTCTTTATCATAATCTACTTGCCTTGGTATTCTGGAGGTGCTGCCTTTGTGAGCTGGTAAAAGATGTGAAAGTTTCTTTCATTGTCAATTTGACCCACTACACGATTCTTTTGTTGTCTGTGGTTAGATGCATTGTAGTTATGGAATACAACTGTACCTTTTCGAGTAGATAGTTTGTAATGACTGCACCAACAGGTTCACCTTGTGCATTGAATTGGATCTCTAGATATTTGCCCTGTTGACATGTACCATATGAGTTTTGATTGGTATACAAGGAACACCTAAGCTTACGTGTCTACTTGAGTTGTTGTTGCGAAGGGTTTTTGCACAACCAAAACTCTCCAGTAAAGGGTTTGTGGCCAGCACCATGTCCTTGATTTCCTGGATAGATGAGCTTTGTCCTCCAGATACGGCTGCAATATACTGCATGATACGCTTTGCAGCTTCAGTCTTTCCAGCTCCTGATTCACCACTATAGCAAAGTAATTGGGGTTAGTAAACCATATAGGCTCATCAATGAACCCAGCCATTAAAGCCTTGCCTGATAATGATGCACTGATTCTCTTTGTAACTATTCATGTGGTGGTATGATGCTTCGGCAATAGCAAAGACATGAGGAGGCATCTAATATGAGCAGTAGGTGTTTAGAGCCAATGGACTGTGTAGATATGTTTTGTTTTTTTGACACATCTATACTTAATAATCTCCCTGCTCTTGTCAATTACCTCCAATAAGTTCTTGCCTTTGTAACTCTCTAATACGGTCTCGGTGTAGATACCCAAGTCTTTAAAGGGGTTGACACTAATGAGGACATGGCCAATATATGTCTTTATTTTGAATGTTTTCAATAGAAAAGCAAAATGAATAAATGAATTGTGAGACGATATATTCCAACCCAAAGGTTCAGCTAAATAAACATCTATACTCTTTTACAGTGGTTTATAAAGAAGAGGCGCTTACGTAAATCTCTTGGTTGAGCCATCTTTTCATCAAGTTCTCGTTGATGGCTTCATTGGTAATCTGGGACAATAGAGTCATGTCTGATACACCAACTTGCTTCTTTTTGACACCTTCTTTCCAATCAGCCCTCGCGGGTCTGTTGGCTTTGATGGCTTTCTTCTCGCCTTTCTTTCCAATGATTTTCTAGGGGCTAACATGTCAGTGGTTCTGAATGTTGGTTAAAAATAAACAAGAAAGAAGTTTAACCTTTGCCATTGGTATTGTTTCTGTTGCTGTTGTTTCTAGTTAGTGATGTAAGTTTGGATGAGTCTTGGCAGCGTAATTTATGACAAATAAATAAAGAAGAAGAAAAAAGAGATTGAGGATGGGTGTGGGATTGTATTTAAGGATTCCAATCGAGTTGAAAGAAGAGGTAGTTCTCGAGGCAAGAAAGAAAAAAGTTGAATAAACACGGGATGTGAAATTGAGGTGAAGGCAGGTTTCCATATGGAGGACACCCAAGGATTCATGATATCATTCTTTCAATTTTACGGCCCATTAAACATCCGACAATCTTTAAGATTATTTATTTGTATATATATAAATATATATATATATACATTTATACTTGCATTTATAAAAGAATGTATTATTTTTCTTAGCCTGACCAATAGGAGCCCACTTTGTTCTTTTTTAATAGAACTACGGCCAGCAACCAGATGCTTATCTGATTTAAACTATTTGATCTATAGACTTCTTTACTCTCTATAATTTTGTATATAAATTGAATGTCACGTGATTGATTTAACGGCATTTGTGGATAAATAAATAAAAGAAAGAAAGAAAGAAGGAAATCATATAGACTTTGTACTCGCAATCGCAACATGGTACTCCATTGTTTTATTTTTAATAAAAATTAATGACACTTTTATGCATTTCTTTGGTCTATTTCCATCATTCCCCCTCTTGATTTTATACAATGTAGATTCATTTACGAATCAACAGTAGTAATTCATTTCACTTGTAGGCAGACAGAGCACCCGAAATTAATAAAAATGACCACAAAGAAAAGGTTCCTGTCCTTTCTCAATCTGCAAGATCAGGTCTCCAGGTAATCATGAAAACCAAGTCTATAAAGAATAATAACTCTGTTTTATTTATTTGCTATTGCTATTACTATTAAAATGAACATTTATTATACTATTACTATTACTATTATTGAAAACCCCCAAATATACATAAATCTGCATATGATGGTAATAATGTCCTAGTTTCCAGTTGGCAGAATTCACCGTTATTTGAAAGAAAAGAGCGGAAACCATACTCGTGTGGGCTCAAAGGCAGCAGTCTACACAGCAGCAATTCTTGAATACCTGACAGCCGAAGTACTCGAATTGGCAGGCAATGCAACAAAGGACCTCAAGGTCAAGCGCATTACACCTAGACATCTTCAACTAGCCATTAGAGGAGATGAAGAGCTTGATTCTCTTATCAAGGCCACTATTGCAGGTGGTGGTGTACTCCCACACATTCATAAATCACTCATTGGCAGCACTAAGGCTGGGAAAAAGATTTAAACCAAAAACCAAACAGTAGTATCCAGATTTCTTGTTACAATTTACGTCGAAACCATAAATACACAGCTTTGTATGTATTATGAATTCCAGAGCTCAGGAGCAGAACAAAAAACGCACAACGAACCTACAAGAAACTTATACTACTACTACTACTAACAACAACAATAATAACAATAACAATAAATAATAAATAATATCGTTTCTAATACTATTTTTATAAAGAAAAACCAATTGTGAGATTACTATCACTATTGCTATCACTATTGTTTATCTATCTATCTATACATTTACATAATCCTTTACCTCTTCAAAAAAATTATAATTTACAATGGCTGCTAGTCGTTTGGGTGGTGAGGACGAAGAACTGGGTCGGCTTGGCGACTTGGTGCGTTTATTTGAGCCAGGAGATGGAGGAACCGGTCTCGGTTTTGACTATAATTTTACCAGTGAATCATGGGCACTAGGGAATATATGAATACAATATATGGATTACCTGTTGGGTAGAATTCTGTATAAAGATATTAGGTCTTGGCAATGGTTGTTTTACGGTAGGTGTAGGAATTGGTCTTGGCAATGGTTGTTTTACGGTAGGTGTAGGAATTGGTCTTGGCAATGGTTGTTTTACGGTAGGTGTAGGAATTGGTCTTGGCAATGACTGTTTTACAGTGGAGGTAGAAACTGGCTTTGGAAATGGTGGTTTTGCAGTAGGTGCAGGAATTGGCCTTGGCAATGGTGGTTTTGCAGTAGGTGTAGAAATTGGCCTTGGCAATGGTGATTTTGCAATAGGCGTAGATACTGGCTCTGGATTGTAGGAGCGATTGGGTTGTGAAATGGTGTGGGCAAAGAGCGTAGAAGGGGGTTGATGAGATCTAACAGAGTCTGGATGGTGAAATAATGATGTCGACTGGGATGCTCGTCTTGTTGGGTTATTAAAGATTGCATTTCTATTACACCATAAAATAAGTACTGTAAACACACGGATCTCTACACTTACGCTTTGATGGTCGCCTTTTTGGTGTCTCGGAATAGCTTGCTTGCTCCAGTTATTCCTACAAACAGCAAGTTTAAAAAGATTGAAAAACAAAATAACTGCCAAGCTTACTTGATTCTTCATAAGTACGGCCATACTTGGGACCTACTCCCTTGAGGACTTTGATTGATCTGGCAGCTTTTTCATTTTGAATTTTGCTGTATTGACTCTTGATCTTTTGGCTCATAAGCTCCCTTTTATTGGCAGCCTCTTTATATCTTTTCTACAATCCTACGGTTAGAGAGTATATGTGGGTATCTAGAGGCTAATAAGATACGTACGAGATAAAGCTGTCTCCATATACGACTATCTTGATATTCTCCGTTTCTGTAGGCTTCTCTTATATCAGAGTAGCTCATGCAATGCGATAACCAAAGTTCTTTTTTTTGTAAAAAAAAAAAAAAAGAGGAATAAGTGTGAATGTATAAATATCATGTATTGTGTATTTACCATCTGATTCTGGCAAGAAATGCTATGTATCATGTCATTAAATATCATCATATAAATGTAGTACAGCGAAAATTATCGTCTTCTTTACCGGGTTTGCCTTTTCGATATGATACAACTGTTGTGGATTTGCTTTTTTGAGTGGTTCTTTCAATAGCCAGTACGGAATACCACAAACATCACTTAGACCTAGATAATATAATAAGAGCAATAGGTATATTAATAACCTTGCAAGTTTATAATTTACAGACCAAATAATTTGTGCATTATTTTCTGTACTAGAGATGACCAAAGAAGTATAATAGCGTATAAATATAGATATATATATTTCTGTACCGTCTATATGTTTTGCAATCACATCTTGGGAGATCATAAAAAGAGATTTAACTTGATGAGACATTGGTGCATTGAATTCTGGAATCTATATTATTTTAGTCTGTTAAAGAGGAGAAATGAAATACCTGTTGGGACTTTTGTCCCACTCTCGTAAACAACGTCACACTCAGACCCTTTATACTCTTCAAGTTGCTAGACATTAAAACATTGATGGTATTGTCTTATTATTGTTATTTTGGTATTTATTCTACCCAGGTAGGTATCAAGGAGGCTAATGAAAAGAAACCATTTCAAAATATTAATAATAATAATAATAATAATAATAATAGAGAATTTTCCTCGATATCACCATCACTATTATTAGTCATAATTGCTATTCCTATGGACAGTTATTTCCCAAGACCCATGTATTATTCACCCAAGCGCTTGACTCGAGTCAATGATATATTCTGTAGCTTATTTATACTTTGTGATGTTGGTGTATTGGTCTTGTAAAAGAGATACTTTGGATACAATCGCTATTTAATAGAAATCCATAAAATAAACCCCAAATCTTGCTGCAAGATACTTAACTTTTTCTTTTTCTTTTTTTGCAGTATAGCAACTTTATGCTGAATGTAGCTTGGGCGAGACAAAGGTGTATAACTATACCATTGATATTCATCAACTATTTATTTTTTTAACAAGTGTATAATATTTATAGTATTGATAATATTCAAAATGAACCAGCCAGAAAGTCTTTAGAGTCTAGATTCCCAATCGACTAGCCCCAGTAGACACTCTGGCCAAGGTTCTTTATATAACTGCTGTATGCACCAACCAAAGATTTCGAGTAGATAAAAATGATTCTAATCAAGCGTCTCTTGATCCAAAAAAGCAAATTCTCTCTAAAAATTGGAGATGTATCTTTAGAGTAGAATATATACACATGAATATCCGGTCTTGGAAGTATCAGCAACACAATACACTATTTCCGTGTTCTACTTGCAAACACCTGTCTTTGTCAATTGGTCACTTATTGTACCATGGTCAAATATGTTTTTTTGGAACAAATAGAAGTCTGGGTGAATATTATTTTTGATATCCGCCAAATATCACTGAGATTCAGGCCTTTTGAACATCTATCTATATAGTCTCTGTTCTCAAGACAGGGTTAGAGATCACCGCCATTCAATAATGACCACTCGAAAGATAGCGGCCGATGACCAGTAGATATCCAGAGATACCAGAGTGTCGCAATATTTACATATCAGAGAAAGGGAAAAAAAAGCCTATTATTAAGTCAACAGGTATCAAAAAGATAAAAAAATCCTTCATGACCATAAAGGGCGTTATGAACACTGTGTAATTGTAAAACAGTTCTTTTTTTCCTTAAAGAATAGGAGTCATGTACTTGTGCTTTTTGAGGTGTAGGCCCTTATTCTAAACCGACAAAAAAGATGTTAAATACAAGGGAATATGGTTTGGTACAAGACACCCTTGTAGTATAAATCCTTTATTAATATGGATAAATAAATAAAATTATAATAGCAATGCTAATTGTATGGGTAAGATGGTGTAATAAATGCCCCTCAACTGACAATAGGCCATGGATACCTTGAGAACCCTTTTTTTGACTGGTCAAGAAGAGTTGTAATGAAAATAATATATTAATCTTTTATAATGTATTGCCCATTTGTGTTTCGGGGTAAAAAAAAAAAAGGGACATGGAATGCTGGGAATCAGATCCATTTACCATTACACATGCATTCTACAAAGCCTGGACAGAACTTGCAAAATAGTTACCCATGACTTTTATATATTGTTGGGACCTTGTAGATCTATGGGTTTATATGAATGTATAATTATACCCAAGAGTTGTATAGAGTCTTGTATTTCATAGTAAATATATATTTTGTAAGACTGTAATAAGTGACTGAAACATTATCCCTACGCCTGGGAATCGCATGCATTTTTTTTTAACTCGATCTGTCTGTTTGGAAGACAATAAACTGCATTAGAACCAGTATATGATAGAATTTATTGACATGAGTAAATAAATGTCCTGCTCCGAGCTACACAACATGCCCAACTAATTTGATATTGGGAAATATAAAGATATAGTACATGTATTGATAAGAGTTTTTTTTATATTTTATTATACAAGCACAAGGTGCGATGTAGCCATCAAACAGGCTAGTAAGTTTGATAAATAAAGTTTGGATATTCATTAAGGCAAAAGGATCTGTTTTTGTTCGACCCAAGAATCACACAGTTACCAGATTATGGAAAATATTTTGGTTGCCTTTCATTTTCTAGGATAAAATATATGGATATTTATATGGGATCCATTATAAAAAACAAAGGAGAATTGTCATGATAGGTTAAAAACTCGCAATAATAGTATTGTATAACGAATATAGTTATAAAATATAGAACCATCTTTGATGTAAAAAAAAAGATGAATAAATATTACATTTAATATTAAAAAAAAACTAGAATTGATTTGACAAGCAGTGGATATGTAGATATCCTTGCATATAAAACAGTTATATGCACAAGATTATGGACATTGAGTTTATATGTGATAGATAGATATGCTCTTTACTCGGGTGTGGAGTCTGAGCATAAACATTGTGTCCAAAACCTACATGTCTGCTGAATGGCTGAAGATGAGGTGACAATATGTGTATAACAGGCTTGGTTTCTTGTGACAAATGTCGGTGGAAGAGCACCTATCGTTACCAAAAAAAAGAACCCCGGGTTCCAGAATGTTACATGAAAATCGAATGAAATGATGGAAGTGATTGAAAGGGTAAATACCTGGATCAACCAATTCAATGTTCAATGTTCAATGTTCAATATTCAATGGCCATGATATTGCCATTTAATCAGCTGGCCTGTCCATCAGAATCACCAGAAAACTAATAGTACATACATATCTTGTCCAGTCTAATCGATTCCTATATTTTAACAAGCCAAAAGAAATGTATGTAGTACACAAATATTACCTCCATTTGGAAATTATCTCTATTATGGATCATAATCCCATGTTGCCTCAACAAGGCCAGGGTCATTCTCAGTAGGCATCAGGCGTATCTATCAATGCACTTGCTACTCTTCAATAACGGTTAAAGGACATTTGCTATTAGTATTCTTGTTTTTTTTTAAAAAAAATTCTATTGATAACAGATCACAAAACTCTTGAGCGCTAACCTATTGGTTATGCCTCTAATAATCTTAATTGGTGCCATTTTCAACTCATTTAGCTTGTGACTCAAAAGTGCTCTAGTTGTACATGAGCAATGGCCACTCTGTACAACCTTTATCTACAGACCTTTTATACATTATTACCACACACACATATATATATATATATGTATATATGTGATTAAGAGGCAACAGTTGTATATAAATAAATGAATTATACCATAAGAGTATTCTGAGCAGTAGCAGGGCTTAAGTGCATGTTGATCAATTAAAGAAAAAGAGAAAAAAAAAGGGTAATGGCTGTATACAGAGTTGCTTTTGAAAATATAGGTCGCGGAATAGAGGATGGCCTTTTTAGTCGTTATTTCCCCGAATAAGAACTCGTATCAGCTGACAGACAAGGACAGATGAAGCTTTGGCATTTAGTGATTTTTCTGTATACATTTATACATATTTTTTATAGCACGCCTGCGTAACAAAGAACAGGGTATCCTATCGACTGCATTGCATACTAGATGTGCTGATTCCTACAGATTTAAACACATATGGCTATATATCTATACATAACCATAAATCTGCCACTTAATCTTACCACCAGAAAAATATACATATATAAACACATAATTCTTGCTCTCCTTTTTCATTATCTTCCTTGGCGATTTTCACCTTTTTTTTTAATTTTATTTTATTTTATATACATACATACATTTAATTCCTGATCTCTCCTATTTGCAATAGTATAATACCTCCTTATTCTGTAATATTTGCAAAATGGAGACTACTTCCACAAAGCGAGAGATAATATCTCAAACTGCCAGTTTCGAACAAAAAGAAGACTATATCAACGAAAAGGAGAGGGAGTCAATCCATGAATCTCACAAGGAAAACAAAGATATAAAGGACATTGACTATGAAAATGAGGATCTCGATATCGAGATTGTCAACCAGATTGCAAGCGTAGAAGATGATCCAGAAACTCGCGTTCTGACCGTTCGTGCCGTCGTAGTTGGTATTGTAAGTATGATTTTCATCCTGCAGACCTTTTTTAATCTTGCAAGAAAGAAAACGCCTCTTAACCATTCATCCTATTTCAGCTCCTTGCATGTCTCGGCTCTTCGGTCTACCAGCTGATGCAGTTCAAGCCTGTTCCTATTCCTCTCTCCAACATGTTCATGTTGATTATTGCTTACCTTCTCTGCACTGGCTCAACTCGTGTCTTTAAAACCGGCACTCTTCTCAACCCTGGACCCTTTAACGTCAAGGAACACACCTTTATCTATGTCATTGTTTCCTCTGCAAATGCCTCTGCTTATGGTACCTATATTCTCGGTGCTCAACAGCTTTACTACACAGAATATCCCTCTGCAGCAGGAGGTATCTTTTTGCTGTTTGCCACTCAGATCATTGGTTACGGTATTGCCGGTCAACTTCGTCCTTTCCTTGTCTATCCCTCTGTAATGATCTGGCCCACCAGTCTTCCCACCGTTTCTTTCCTCAAGACATTCAACACCCCGGGTAGCGATAACAGAATCCTCATGAAGTTTTTCTTTTCAATCTTCTTTGGCATCTTTGTCTGGGAACTTGTTCCTCAATACATGTTCCCTCTCCTTGGTGGTTTCTCCATCGTCTGTCTCGCCAAACGCGACAGTGTCTGGGTCCAGCGCATCTTTGGCGGCAGTAATGTCAATGAAGGTCTCGGTATTGGTTCCATCAGTTTGGACTGGACCAGTTTGTCATACTACTCTCCTCTCGTACTTCCTCTGTATGTCCAGATGAACATCTACGGTGGTGTCTTGATCTTGTGGCTCCTGGCTCCTCTTGTCTACTACTATGATGTCTGGCACGCAAAGAGCTTCCCGTTCTTGTCAAACGGTATCTACGCTTTGGACCTTGATACCGGTGTTTCCATTCACTATCCCCAAGAACTTGTCTTGGACGAAAATAACAACCTTAACAAGACTGCCCTTGAAGAAGTCGGTCGCCCTTACTTTGGTGCTCTGTACGCTATCCAGTACATCTTTATCAACTTTGGTGTCACTTCCATGGTCACCCATGTTGCTCTCTTCCACGGTGTTGAAATCAAGAACATTGCCGTAGCTATCTTTAAACGCAAGAGTTCCAGAGAACTGGATATTCACAACCGTCTCATGTCTGCTTACAAGGAAGTTCCCTCCTGGTGGTACTATATCATCTTTGTTTGCGGTATTGGACTTAACATTGGTATCGGCTATGCTAACAAGAGTCAGCTCCCATGGTGGGGTTTCTTGCTTGCCATCCTTTTGTCAACCGTCCTCTCTCTGCCCTTGAACATGATTACTGCCATTACTGGTACTGGTTTCGGCCTCAACGTTGTCGCTGAGATGATTTGCGGTTTCTTACTTCCTGGTAACCCTGTTGCTAACATGTACTTCAAGACCATTGGTTACAACACCATGTCCCAGGCCGGTGCCATGGCAGCCGATCTTAAGATTGGCCATTACCTCAAGGTTCCTCCCAGACTTGTTTTCTCTGCTCAGCTTCTTGGTACCGTTGTTGGTTGTATCTTCAACTATATCATCAATCACGTAAGTAATAGCAATATTAATATTAATATTGAGTTTGATAAATATTTTATTGATTGCTAAAAACCAACAAACAAATAGACTATTATCAACACCAAGAGAGAACAGCTTTTGGATCCTGATGGCAACATCTGGAGTGGTGCCAGTCCTCAGACCATCAACTCTGCTGCCATTACTTGGGGTGCCATTGGTCCCATGTTCATGTTTGGCCCTGGTACCGACTACTACTTCTTCTTGTGGGCCTTTATTGTTGGATTTGCTCTCCCAGTTCCTTTCTGGGTTCTCCACAAATTCTACCCCAAGGTTGGCTTTAACTATGTCAATATTCCCATGATTCTTGTTGGTCTCTGTACTCTTCCCGGTACCAACAGTTCATGGATCACTCTCTCCTTTGTCATCATTCTTGTCAGTCAGCTCTACATCAAGCGCCGTTATAGCAAGTGGTATGTCAAGCACAACTACTTGATGTCTGCTGCTCTGGATTCCGGTGCTTCTCTCATGGCTTTCTTGCTGGCCATGACTGTATTCGGTGGTGGAGATGGCGTTGAGCATCCTTTCCCTACCTGGGCTGGTAACAATGCAGACATTCCTTACTACGATTTCTGCTGCGCTGATTGCGAATAATTTTTTATTGATATCCCTATTCTTATTAATCTTATTTTACCCTTCTTACTAAAGAAGCCTATTAACTCATCTATTCTTTCTTATTCCTACTATTCTAATGTGCGGTCAGACGCATCTTTACTGTGCTTCTCGAGCAGGATAACTCGAGTACCAAAAATAATAATAAAAAAAAATCACAGAAATGAATTTTCATAAAATAAATTGTTTATTGATCAATTCAATATTTAAATATATATTTGTATTGTCCAGAGGGTTTATATACCCAAAGGGCTAGCCACTGATAATTTGGGTTGTGCTCTTGAGAGAGAGAGAGAGAGAGTGTGTGTGTGTGTGTGTGTGCTTTAAAAGTCCAATGGCTGCAACTCGGTTGGTGACAATGGAAATACATCTATCTCTCGTAAACTGTTACTGTAAATTGGAGCGGACAACTAATGTATATGGATTGTTACCGAGATTGTTCTGAAATCGGAGAGTTTATACCGTATATATTTTAGCCAAGTGTTACATGGACGAAAAGACAATTATATTATTATTATTATTATTATTATTATGATTATATTGGGATCCAAATATGAATTTGAGAATTGAAGATTGAACATGAGAGTATATGGCATGGACTGTACTCATTGTACAACGTACTAATGGGGGAGCAAATATTAGCAATAATCAATTTTATCTCTACACAAAAGTTGCCGATAATTGTTTGTAATGCCACCTGCTATAAGCAATTATATATTTATATATATATTTATATATATATCCACCCTCCCAAGTTGTCCTATTGAATATTGTACCAAACATGAACAAATGTCCTTTTGGACAATTCCAATCTATTTCCTTGGACAAATCGCTTTTTTTGATCTACAGGATAGCATTGGTGTTAAACATGATGGGCTGAGAAATGTAAAGACAGACATACTCTGGTGGACCATGGTTGGGCTATTGCTAATAATGTGGTGAGGTGTAGTCTTATCCTTGTACAATCTTGTCCAAATCTAGTACAATTTATCTGTATATTGATCTTGTGAAATTTGTTTCTTGGGGCTCAACACAATATCCATTAGCCTCCCTCCTATGGAATCCAATGGTATCAATAAGCCCATTTCACAAAAACAAGAAGAGAGCGTGAATCGTACAACGGAAGAGAAGGGTTGGTGTGCATTTAAAGAAACACATGTATATTGACAATTACGCCCTTTATCTATCACAAGGCGATGCACGTTTATCACTTAAATATACTGCAGAAGGCGCTAAGAAGCCTGGGCAGTGGAACACAATATTCTAAATTGCGCTGAATGATTCTCTTGGCCGGCTGTTTGAGACATCCCTGGTACTGTATTAACTGCTCTTTGCTAAGCATTCAAATATAAAAAGACCCAACCTTTACACCCGCGCCCGCTTTCCCTCTATTTCTCTCTCTCTCCAAACCAAAAGGATCAACCACTAGATAACCCAATAATGACAGTAACTCAAGAGGAACTCTATAGTCACGATGACAAGCAAGATCACACAGACTTGAAATCGGCATCCGGCAATGCACAAGATTGGAGAACGCCTATCCGACATTCAGGACGATGGTTCAAGGACGACTATGGACGAACATTGTTGATGCGTGGCATCAATCTTGGTGGCTCATCAAAGCTGCCAACCTATCCTTACTCTGGATCAACTCATCTCTATGACGAAAAGCTGTTTTGGGATCATCGAGGTGTCAGTTTTGTCAATCGTCCTTTTCCCCTAGAAGATGCCCATGAGCACTTTTCACGTCTACGTGCCTGGGGACTGACATTCATTCGTCTACTTGTGCCCTGGGAAAGTTTGGAACACGCCGGGCCAGGCATCTATGATGAGGCTTATATCGACTATTTGCGCCAATTAATTGAAATGATGCCAGCCTATGGTCTAAAATGCTTAATTGATCCTCATCAGGACACTGTAGGTGAATTTTTAAGGATGTCCCATAGACACTTGTTCTAACTAGTCATAGTGGTCTCGCTTCTCTGGAGGATCAGGCGCACCTGGCTGGACCTTTGAAGTAGCAGGCATGAATATGCGCTCTTTTAAAGAAACCGGCGCAGCCTATGTTCACAATACAAATGTGGTTCCTGGCGACCCCCTTCCGATGGTAAGGTATTAAAGTCTAGAAGATGTCTGTACTGATCAAAAGGGAATATCAGGTCTGGCCAACCAATTATACAAAGTTGGCAGCATGTACAATGTTCACCTTGTTCTTTGCGGGTGATACATTTGCACCCAAGCGACTGTACGAAGGACAGACTATCCAGAAGCTACTTAACACATCGTTCATTAATGCCTACCAACACCTGGCCACTCGTCTTCTTGGACTGGAGGCTATCATGGGATTTGAGGTCATGAATGAGCCTCACCCTGGGTACATTGGTCTCGATAGCCTAAAGGAATTTGATCCAATTTCAAACCTAATCTTTGGAGATTCTCCCACACCACTACAGAGTTTTGCATTGGGTTCTGGTATCCCTCAGACTGTTGGTGTCTATATCAAATCTTGGCCATTCCCAACCAAGAGATCCCACGATCGGGTTATTAACGAAAGCAGGACCTCGGCATGGAATGACGGCCAGACTTGTATCTGGAAAGAGCACGATGTGTGGGGTATAAATGAATCTACAGGGAAGCCAGAGCTACTGGACTCTGCTTATTTTAGCAAACATCCTTCTACGGGAATCAAGGTTGACTTTTACAAGGATTTCTACATGCCATTTGTAAATGCATATGCAAAGGCAATACAGAGCGTCAAAAGTGATTGGTATTGCTTTGTAGAACCCCTGGCTAATGAGGTATGATATGACCTTGGGGTGCATAGTCATACATGGTCTTTAACGATATTATTGCTTTAGAAATCGCCAGTATTGACAGAGACAGATCACCACCATAATATTATCTTTGCTCCTCATTGGTATGACCTCAATTGTGTGTTTTATAAAAAGTTTGACGGAAGAATGACCCACGATGTACAATCTCTCCAGAATGTAAGCCTCTTATTTTCTTTTTTTTTTGTAAATACTGCATTGCATCCAACGTCACTCTTATCAACCGAACATAAACAATGTAGGGTGGCAATGTTCTCACAGCAACATACTTTGGCCGGAAGGGTGCCAAGAAGAACTATCGTGGCCAGATCCGCAACATTAGAGAGAATGGCCTAAAGAGCATGGGTGAAAAGCCCTGTGTGCTTGGTGAAGTAGGCATTCCGATGGATCTCAACCAAAAGGTGGGCTTTGAGACTGGGGACTACACTAGCCACATTCACTTCTTGGATGCTGTGATCTATGCCCTTGAAACAAATCTGGTCAATTTTACGTGAGTTTGTCTAAACGTCTGAAAGTCTGGGGATGGGATCTCTAATCACTTAAACTCTTGTGCTTGGTAGTCTGTGGAATTATGATGTCTGCAATGACCATGAATTTGGAGACCATTGGAACGGAGAGAACTTCTCCTTGTATTCTAATGCTATACAGCCTAGCAGTGATGCAAAGAGCTGCCCCCTCAACATATCCCCTTCTGCAATCGAGAGCGCAGAGAATAATGATCTGCATGATCAACTTCATGAAGGAGGAAGGGCACTTGATGCTGCACTGGTGAGTCAAAAAAAAAAGAACATTTTCAATCTGCTTGGAAATTAATCATTTTTTCACAAGCGTCCCTATGCATCAAAGGTGGCAGGAACCCCAGAAACATCCGAGTTTGATATGGACAAACTCGAATATACCCTCGTCTTCAAGCCCTTTACAGAGCATGAGATAGACAGCTTAAAAAAAGAGGGTTACTATACAACAAATCCTCTCTTTAGACGAACAGAGATCTTTGTTCCCGACCATCATTTCCGTAACATTCAGATAGACGTCCAGGTGACGCATGGTGATTGGGATTATGTTCCCGAAAAACAAACTCTCTACCATTTCTGCCGTGAAACCACCCATACTTCTGTCACCATTCAACTCAAGGCCGTCAAGGAGAAGGCCACGGCTGGGAACTGCACAATTATGTAGCTCACCAGCGACTCTATATTTCATTGGAAGACGAATAAAGTGATGTTTTATACACATAGACTGATAAGATTAATAAACATCCCAAAGCTTAATAAGCTTAATATAAACTTATTTCAGCCAGCCTCCAGTCTCCAGTCTCCAGTCTCCATCCCCTACTTTCTCTTGTTCTCTTTATTTCTACATGACAAGGACAGTGAGTGGATCATATGTATTGTCAAGCACCAATTAATCAGAGCTTGATTGGCAATAAGCAACGGCCTGTTTCGGCCTTGAATACAGGTGGACTTGGTGGTTCTTTTGTAGAGACCGAAGAGCAATCCTTTATATCGTTTTTTACTCGTCCGCGTACCATAGCAAGTCATCCACCAATTCCATCCCAACATCCTAATCCCCAGCAAAATTCTGATTGGGATGAAGACATCTCTGACAGGCCCGATCTCCAGACAACCTCTGAGCCATTTCGGCGCCATGAACTCATGACCGAGTTGTATGTAGAGTTGAGATCCGTTTGGCAATCAGGATTGACATGATCTATATAACATATAGTACCAATCTAAAGAATCCTGGTCATTGTCCTTTGGGAATGTACATGTCACCCTCGGCAGACAACATAAACGGTACCTGGCTCATGCTATTCTTTCTCAACCATATTAAATCCTGATAATAGTGTGGTTTGGGGTTCTGTTTGTCAACAAGGGCCTCTACAGATCAGGCGTCTTCAAGTTTCGTTTGGTGATACCAGAGAATTATCCCAACAATCCTCCAACCGTAACTTTCATGACAGAGGTATTCCATCCTCTTGTAGATCCCAAAGGAAATCTCAATCTAGCCCAAAGGTTCATGACATGGCGCCCTCATCAAGACTACATTTTGCATGTCTTGCATTATGTAAAGTCAATTTTCAAAAGAGCAGTATTGGACGGCCTTCTTGACAAACACTCGACCAACAAGGAATCCTATCAACTGTGAGTAATTTGGAACAGGATGGTGTATAAATTGGTTCTCAAATTTGAATATGATTTTTCTCTGTCTTGCTAGATATCGCAAGAATCCTGCTGTTTTTGTTAAACTGGCTCACCAATGTGCCCAACTCTCCATCACTGCAGACTATCTATTCAATTCCTTTTCAGACAATAATCTCATTCGATTCTCTGATCTCAGTGAGGCAGAGTTTGGTAGGCATGTCTTGGTCTTGATGATAAGCTTACAATTGTGTGCTAGATGAACTCAAGGCATATATTATGAAAAGTAAATCTGTAAGTGATCGTATTCCAATCACTTTATGGAACTCATTTATTCTTTATAGGATCCAATCAATGATGACGATGAAAATACAATTGAGAGCCAACTTCGTGATCGATATAACGATCATATCGCAATCAAGGATAACATATAAAAAGAAGTGCTGTGGTTTGGCCTTCAAGAGAGAAAAGAAAAAACAGGACATGATACGGGGTTGAATAATAATGCATCAATATATTCAGAATATATACATTTGGTACATTTAAGAAACGTTCTTTTTGGTGTGCCAATTTGTACTCGGAATACCCCAATTTTTTAAAGTTCAAGGCTTGTAATTATCTGTCTTAAACGGCTGATATCCTACAAGACACAGGGCTGTATTACGAACCAGTAGTATTTCAAGTTTGGTACAAATTCACATGGAATATGTGAAAAACAAACATAAAAAAAAACAATAACAGCAATCAGAGCCCATATGACATTAGAGCATACGCTGGATTTCTAATGTTCTAAATGTTCTAAATGTTCAGTACTTGTTCATTCTATACAGCAGGTCAATGGTATCTTTCTGCCATATAATGTCTATTGGTGTATTAAAGATCTTTTTTAACACGTTGTCTTGGCAACCAATATACTTTTTTTTTTAAAAAAAAAAAAAAAAAAAAAAAACACTAGTACGAATTGTCTAGTAGCAGATAAACGTGCTGTAGACTAAAATGGCCTCGAGGCATTTGTGCTCAGTGCACTTTAAGCGAAATGTAGTCTTTTTATTTACAGCTAGTCAATGTCTAGTGTTGTCGCGTAGAGCTAATCTGCTATTCTGGAAACAATATGGTGTAGATATTCATGTATTTGGGCACAAAGGCCGAATATATTAAAGATTGAAGTTCGCTCAACTTTGCTATTCAGATACACCCTACATTGAATACTACAGCAGATAAATAGCACACTTGGACACGCCTAATATCAGATGCTTACATATATACGCCTCAGCACTAAAACTGTAAAACTAGCTTGCTGTACACCAATCAAGATTCATATGATACGATAAGCTTCAACTCGATAATAGCCAAAACAGCAATCTTAATAATCTAGAAAACCAATGGAATTTTAGCTCTTGAACAGGTAGAATTGTAACCTGCATATTAATATACATGTATACAGGTTTCTAGACAACACTAGGATCAATTCCCATTATTAAGCCTATATATACTTGTCGACAATAATAAATAAGACAGCTTGCCTTTTGGTTAATTGTATTTGAAATGTTGTCTTTTTTTTTGATTCCAGAAACTGAATATACAAATCTTGGTATCATTCTATACAAAAAAAAACTCTCGTGCTCTCGGGACTGTGTTTGTAGACTGTGCTTGAAGCTTACATAGTCGTTTACTTTTTAATTTTTTCTAGGACAAATTACCCATGTAATTGATTGGAATTCTACATAGAATGGTCTTTTTATTCCAAAGAAGAAGAAAAAGGAAAGAAGCATTGGTTCAGAGTCAATGAATAGTACTTGGCTTTATTCTTTGTGCTTATAAAATGTTGACTAGATTATAACCCGTCCTTTGTTGTAAGATATTTATTTAGCATCTTATTAAAAGAGATAGAAGAAGAGTACAGAGTATTACTTGGACTTTAGTTACAACACAGCATTGATTTTATTGCCCACAAAGATATGATAGTATATTTAGGTAGAAATATTTATTGGTTTATGGTTTGTCTTGAGAATAAAATAAAATAAAAAACATGGCGCTTTTGGTTAGCCATTACACATAGTCTAGAACCAAGAATGCTTGATGTTTATTGAGAAATAAATAAATGGGTATGGCTATCATCTATGGTTTTCATACAATGCATAGTATGAAATGAATAAATATCTGCGAATATACTGTATATGCCCAAGATACCTTTTAAATATCATGGAACATTTTAAATAAATTCTGCAGGAGATTGTAGGCTATGTTTAATAAAACAAAATAAACAATGGCTACAAACATTTCATTATTATTATATGAACCTTTGTATTAATGTCTGCAAGTATTATGGTGCTCAATTGCATTTGTTTGAATGTTTTCTACTTTTTTAAATGTTGTTTCTATAAACCAACTTTTCATTCGTAACTTTAGACCTTGGAAATGACAAAGGCATTTATACTCTTTCTTATCAAGAACGGGTAGTAAGCCATCACTGCTTATAGAATCATGATTGAAGCCATTAAATGATTTATATATTATATTTTTTTAATAGAAGAGAAAAGATTCCATGTCTGTAAACACTTTTATAAAGACCATTGTAGATCTCGATGCGTACCTTCTTTTTTTTTCATTACAAGGTGCTTACCATTGCACAAGACTTCCTCGGAAGTTGTGTTTCACAATATATAGATCAGCTTAATTTTAGTACTGGATATATCAAGATTGTTATGCTTCAAAGCCTGCGTCTTTCCTGATAAAAACCTGCAAATAAGATTGAGTGTATGAGAGTGTACTACCAGGCCTCTACAATATTCAAACATCATCTCCAAGATAATATGCTTTATTTACTCATCTTTTTATGCTTTTAATGAAAAAGGGACTAATGTAAAGAGTGCTGACCAAAAAGTGTAATGTGGTTTTCGCATTTTGATTGAGGATCAAATCTAAAAAAACCATCTCGGTAGCACCATTGGTACTCGTCCAAAGAACCTTTTCTTTTTAAAAAGAAAAAAGAAAAAGATGGCTTGTGAGCCAAAACAACCCTTGAAATGTATCCTGCAAGAATATATTTTAACTTTGTGTTCATTTTCCAAGCCAAGGAAATGGTGTATGTATACATACTAGTACTTATTTTAATGTAATGCACTGCTCATTTGTAGCCCAAAATGGTCCCAAAAGTAGGACGGTATCACTTGGCGTAAAGGGTTCACTCGTTTGGATCCTTCTTCTTGTGACCGCGCTCTTGAAAGTACTGAGCAATATAACGCTGTCAATTCCATTTTTCTTTTCTAGTTCTCCTTTATATACATAAGTGATTAGAAGCACTTGCTTTTAAACAAATACTGAATACCATAACATTAATAATGGACTTTATTGTAAGGACGTTTGGAATCCTCATGGTCATTGACATTGCCATTTGACATTCACTCATTGAAAATCATGCTATATACTTTTACAAGTGTGCCACAAAGACGGACGAAACGATGTTTTCAGACTACGACGACTCCTTATTTCAAGGCAATTGATATCTAATTTTGAATAGTAATATGTATTAACCGACTATCCCCAGACTATTACAGTAGTGAGGACGATGCCGATAATGTTCTATTTGGCCAAGACTT
This sequence comes from Phycomyces nitens, assembly GCA_022702545.1. Lineage (NCBI taxonomy): Eukaryota > Fungi > Mucoromycota > Mucoromycetes > Mucorales > Phycomycetaceae > Phycomyces > Phycomyces nitens. The sequence goes on from JAHRBC010000001.1 coordinate 4,902,111, forward strand.
TGATTGTGGCCGAGAAAAGAAGAGTTTTGAGGTTGAATACAATATCAAAGATACCGTGAGCCTTGTCGAGAAACAGGCCCAGTACATTGATTTAATCGCATCTGTCCTTGGTAAATTGATGTGAAAAACAAAACATAAAAGACAATGATTAATGAGATTGATAAACCAAATAAAATGTCCTTTTTTTTTTGGTTATTATTGATCGCTCTAGGTATTCAAAAACGACATGCTACATCGCTCTTGTGGTATTTCAGATGGAATACAGAAACATTGTTTGAAGAATACATGAAAGAACCAGACAAGACACTGTGGTCAGCAGGCATCAGACTTGTAGAAAAAGAAAGCCTGATTCAAACCAAAAGAGAGGCTGTATCACAATCAAAAGAGTTTGAGTGCAAGATATGCTTTGAAGACGATCCAGACATGATAACTGTGGGTGTTGGATGTGGTCATAGATTCTGTATCGACTGCTACAAGAGATATATTACGGTCAAGATCACAGAGGGAAATAACAGGGCTATCAATTGCCCTTATGAAAAGTGTATGTCTATAGTTGATATTGAAAATATCAAAGCTTTGGTACCAAATACCGTTTATGAAAAGTAAGTAGAAACACAGGTGTATAATTCAACTAATGAATATCGGTACAAGGCATAGGCGATATTTAAATCAAATGTTTGTACAAGATCAAGCTTCCATGAGGTGGTGCCCGGCAATTGATTGCGAGTATGCAGTGGAATGTAACATCCCCAGTACTTCTTTGCTTTCTGTTGTCCCAACTGTCAAATGCTTGTGTGGTTTTGATTTTTGTTTCGGGTGTGGACTAGCAGACCATCAGGTAATGTGAATGAGACAGGTATTTGACTACCATCAAGACTCTTATGGTCTTTTATCTTAGCCTGCCATGTGTACCTTGGTTAAAAAGTGGATGATGCAATGTACACAAGATCTCAATACTATGAAATGGCTCAATGAATATACAAAAGAATGCCCTAATTGTGAAACACCAATTGAGAAGAATGGTGGATGTAATCATATGACATGTAAAAAGTGTCGCTATGAGTTTTGTTGGGTTTGTATTGGTAAGCTTCATAGGTTAATCTCTAGTGGAAACTAAATTATGTATGCTATAGGTTCATGGTCAAAGCACACTAGAAATGCCTACAACTGCCACCAGTATCAAACCAAAGACGATAATATTAATGGCAGAGCAAGAAGGAATATGAAGCGATATCTGCATGCAAGTTCAAAAGGCACAAAGGATATATTATGGCTTATTAATGGTTATTTGACAGTATTATAATCGGTTTATAAACCATGATGCTTCTGCTCGTCTTGACAAGAACTTGTATAAAAAAACCTCAAAGGATATGGATATATTGCAAAACGAGTCGCTATTGACTTGGGTTCAAGTTCAGATCCTAAAAGATGCTGTGGACGTTGTTGTAAAGTCGAGAAGTACCTTGAAATGGACATATGTCCTTGCGTTCTACATGAAGAAAACAAACCAATTGGATCTATTCGAGGTAAATGGACTCCATCTTATATCAATATTCTAATGAACATATCAGGATAACCAACGAGACCTTGAGATTGCTACAGAACAGCTGTCTGAACTATTGGAGAATCCAATTGAATTTAGCGACGCTCTTCAATCTCGCCAATTGATCTTGGACAAGTATGTGTATGTAAAGCAGAGGCGGGAGATTCTTCTTGAATACATTTCCAGAGAGATTCTCGAAGAAAACCTTGACTTTACAGTGGATCTTAGACAATAATTCTTGACAATCTCACAAGAGCAAAAATAAAATAGCAAATCTTCTTTTTTTTATTTGGTCTCGATTATATTACAGATGATGGGTTTTTATAATGTTATATATATACAGATAATATTTTATGATTTTAATCAACAACTACTAGTTTACTGAAACTCTTGTGGTTCAGATGCTTTAGCATGGCTTCCACAGGAGTTTCTTTCTCTTTCTTTTCCTTTGTTTCTCCAGTTTCCTCTCCAGCGTCACCTTCTCCCACACCCTCTCCATCAATAAAGTTCTTCAAGATTGAAGCAGAAAATCCACAGACCATTGTACAGCCCTTGACATCCTTTGTTACCGGCAAAGGAGTATTGTTGACATTGGAAGTCAGTGTATCCCATGAAGGAAGAGCTTCATGATCCCAGTCAGTTGCAGGAGACTCTACAGTCCAATCAACTACACCCTGTTCAAGAGCCAAGTCAGTTGGAGCCGATTCTTCTTCATTGCCAGCTGGAGCTTCTTCTTCTTCTTCTTCGCTGTCACTTGTAGCAGATTCTTCTTCACTGACACTTGCAGCAATCTCTTTCGTACCACCAAGGTTCCACCATATAAGCTCAGGTACCTCATATCCAGCTTCTTTATACTTCTTTTCAATGCCCTCATACATGGTGTTGAACTTGTCTTCATCCTCGGTTTCATTAAATTCCATGTCAGAGAACACAAACAGTCGCTTCACCATATCTTTTTGAGCAATATTGTTCTCCTTGGCCATAGGTAACAAAAGATCAACAAAGATTGCCTCGAAATTTGTTGAGTATCCCATCGGAGCATCCATGAGATCTGAGACTTGTTCGATGAATGTCTTTGAATGATCAATCTTGACTACAGTAGGGACCTCTGAGAATGTAATCACGGCACCATTGAAAGGGGGAGCAGAAAGAGTAGCCAGAATCAAGCTTAGACTGACAGAAGGCCAGATAGGAATAACACCATTATGGTAGGGCGCATACATTGAACCAGACAGATCACAGATACCAATAGATGACCCCAAGTTTGAATTTCCATCGCCAGCCACTTCTCGGATAGACTTGACCAGAGTTTCCCACTGACTGTTTACCATCGATGTCTCGACTTCTTTGGCCTTCTTCAGCATGTCTGGATCAGTTATTCCTTTCAAGAAGCTCGATTTTTCGTTGGAAAACATGGAGTTATTATTGATAGAATATCCGCGCTTGGCTAATTCATGCGGAGCCAGGGTGGCTCCGCTAATGCTCTTTTTCCCCAAAGCAACCTGTACAATATAGTCTGTAAATTCCTCCGGGGTATGCTTGAAGAATTTGCCAGAGTTATTCTGCATGCAAACGGAGGGCACATGTGTAAAGTCAATAGTATTCCACTTGGTGTCTTGCATCTTGCGCTCAGTAACATCCAATGCTTCTCGAAGGGGACCAAGATACTGCTTGCGATACATTTCACGGACTTTGTTCAGATAGTGCTCCCGGGTCTCTCCTTCAATTTGGTAGGCTTCAGGAGGAAAGAGAAGTTCAGAAATACTAGTGGCAAGAAGAGTGTTCTTGTCGTGGGATCTCTGAAGGGTTGGGGCCCACTTGGCAGCCAGACTCAAACGGTCGGATATCGCGTACTTGTACCGCTTGGTCTTGTCTTTAAAGCTCTGGAGTGTATCATAGTCCTTCTTTAATTGGTCTGCAAACTGTCTGGCCACAGAAAAATGCAAAGCTCGATACTTTGCATCGGTCTCCAAATAGCCAATGATTCGCTCTTGTCTGGCCTTACGCGCCTGGCGTCGCTCTTGACGGGCCTTTTCAACTGCTGCTTTCTGGGACTCTTCCACCTCCTTGGCTCGCTTGGCTCGACTGATCTTTGCTTCCTCAGGAGACATGGTACGGTAGCTCTTCCAGATAGCTTTAAGATTGTCTCTGCGTGTTTTAAACTTTCGATAATCGAACTCTGGGCGGACTTGGTACAGAGCCTTGTACTTGCCGGAAAGTACAGGGCCATCGATTTCACCAGTCGCGTAAATGGTAAGAAGGTTTGACAGGTCTTTCCAATAGCCGTGGGATTTGTATTGGCCTCGCAGGGGCTTCTTCTTCTTCTCTTCCGGATTCTCCTCCACAATATCCCAACCATCTTTTTCAGCGGCCACATCCTTCTTGGGGATCTTTGGTACAAAGACGGTTCCGCTTGTCAAGCCTGGCAAGTTGGCTAGGGCGGTCTGGGGATGCTTGGAAATCAACCAACCAAAGGCCAAGTAGAATCTATCCTTTGCAGAGTTTCCACGGTGGATCGAGCGGGCACAAAAGATTATTTGAAGGGTACGCAAGGGGTCTTGAATCCACGACTTTTCAAGAAGATCAAACATGGTCTTCACTTCCCAGTTTTGGCCTCCAAGCTGATAATATAGATCCAAGCGGCTGTCCAAAGACGAGACGTGGGCCAAAGCACCGTTCGTGGTTCTTGTACTGTTGACTTGTCTTTTATTTCTTCTTCCTCTGACCGAGTGTCTTGTGGCCAAAAGAGCGTCCATAAAAGGCTGGGAGTCGTTGATAGCCAGTTCCTTTACTTCTTTTCCTTTACCGCCAGAAAGGTTGTCAATCTCCTTGGAAAGCAAAACAGAGTCATGGAGAGAGGCAAAGAAAGGGAGGTAAGAGGGGAATGTAGCAAAAGACATTGAGGCAAGAGAAATTGATAGTTGAAAAAACTGATAATTTTTTATGAATAGAATTGTCGGTTTCTTTTATAGTCCGTAATAGAGTGTGGCCTATTGACTGCGGCTAGTTAAACGCTTAACATGCTTTATTACCGCAGTTGATGCATTTGCTACGCCACTGCCCAAAACAGTAGACCCCGAATTTGAGACTCAATTATGTGTGTAACTATGTGTTTGTCCCACTAGACAAACAGAATTAAACCTGTCAACCGAATATCATTAGATTCGTTTTATACTTTTGAATCCTTGGGTAGGTTCTAATATTAGAATCCAATTGTGCTTTAAAGAATTCATAGGAATTGAACAAATATTTCCAGTATATTTGACTTGTGAATCATTGTTGGGATGTTGATTATATGGCCATTAGATTAATAAATCAGAGCAATAATATCTGTGTATGGCTGTAATGGTTTCCTATATTTCTCAGCTGGAACTATTTGGTGTACAAGAGAATGAAGGACAGTTACGACTGCGGTTTGTTTTCGTCTATTTTTTATAATAATAATAATAAAAAAATCCATATTGGCGAAACTGCAGTGGATTTGAGGAATATACTGAGCAAATAAAGGGTACTGATGATTGTCCGACATCTTTAGTCCTGAGAGACATATGGTAAAAGCCTTTTATTTTTATAATACTTTTAAAGGCTATTTTGGATCATTTGTACTTTAAATATTACAAAATCCTATTCTATTGTTTCCACCTGCTATATTATAATATATTTATTGATAATCTTCTTTAAAAAAAAAGTCTAATAACCCTTGTCTACCATAAATACAAACCTATTTGTTGGGTAACAAGTCATCTCGATACTTTGACCATCGATATAAAAACATCTTATTGACAAGATGCAATATTCTTTGTACTTTTTTTTTATTGAAAGCCTCTCTGTGTGATGGTCTATTTTATGGATAAAAACCGTGTCTTTATTGTAACGAGCGCTGCTCGCTCTCCGAGGGCTCCCTGATTACCTCTCAACTACAGGCAGAAAGAAATATCTGGTTCTACTGCAAAGGCTTAATTATATGATTCTATATAAGAAATATACTGGTTTGGCTCAGTCGTAGACTTCGCAACTTGTATATTTCTACTGGTCTAGCTTAGTAGTAGACAGCAATTTATATGATTCTACTGGTTTGGCTCAGTCGTAGACTTCGCATGTTAAAGGGTTTTTATATATATAAGATATTGTAACACGTGATGAGTTAGCTAATAGGTAAATCACATGATCTCTAATTTCATTCTGTCTTAATAAGATGATATAATATAATATATAATAAGAGTATCAAGTGTGACATTTGAGTATATATGGAAATGGGATAATAGATGTTTTGCAGGTGTATAATTATGAAGACGGTCCGTCCCACCTTGACTCTCATACATTTATCTTTGGGAAAAAGTATAACTCTGAATTCATCATTTCATATGACATGGTCATGTTGTTAACTTTTTTTTGTGTACTTTGTGTACATTTGGCAAAGTAGAGTGATTATAGAATATTTGTAACTCGTAAACCCCTTGACATACAGTTTTTGATATATAGCTGTCAATTATCCAAAGCCTGTTGTTTTCTAGATTATTAAGATTGCTGTTTTGGCTATTATCGAGTTGAAGCTTATCGTATCATATGAATCTTGACTGGTGTACAGCAAGCTAGTTTTATAGCTTTAGTGCTGAGGCGTATATATGTAAGCATCTGATATTAGGCGTGTCCAAGTGTGTTATTTATCTGCTGTAGTATTCAACGTAGAGTGTATCTGAATAGCAAAGTTGAGTGAACCTCAATCTTTAATAGATTCGACCTTTGTGCCCAAATACATGAATATCTATATCATCTTGTTTTAGGTCTCTAGAATAGCAGATTAGCTACACGACAGCACTAGACATTGACTAGATGTAAATAAAAAGACTACATTTCGCTTAAAGTGTACTGAGCAAAGATGCCTCGAGGCCATTTTAGTCTACAGCACGTTTATCTGCTACTAGACAATTTGTACTAGTGTTTTTAGGGGTTATTTTTTACTTGGATATTTATTCAATAAAGAATGATAAGAATTAGTAAATCGTATAATTGATTGACCAAAAGCAAGTATCTCTATAAATAAAAGCATTATAGAGAACAAATGGCTTCTAAATACAGTCAAAAGACATCAAACATTAAGACCATAGAATGTATCCATGCCATAACCAGATTTTAGCTTTGAGAAACAGTGATCAACTTGTTCAGATGATTGGAAGATTCTGTTTTGCGTTTTCTGCAAGTCATAATGACATTTTCTGTAAAGAAATAAGTACTTGAGAGGGCGTTTAATATTTTATCTATCTCTCACTTTCACTCTTTAAATTGTCTAGCTTGTTGCCTTATTTCAAAGCCAATTTCTTTCTTTCTTTGAGGTGGTCTTGGATATCATTACCATGGCAATAAGTTTCTTAAAAATAAATAAACATTTCGCGTGAGTTTTCCTGATATTCTTGTTCCCATTTAACTCTGCCTAAACCTCTCTTTGAAATATTTACCTTTTTGACCACTAATAAAGGCTTCTTTAAACCAATGGGCCTGAGTTTTATGCACCGTGTTCTGCTGCAACGTATGGCAGCATTATGTTGCACTTGTTCAATATTCCAAAATATATTTCCCGGTCCGTCTTTTGGAGTAGCAGAATTAGGATAAAGTTTGATCATTTATAATACAAGCTATGATATCAATCATAGCTCTTTAACGTATACTATGTGTTGGACGTGATGCTTGGTAGTCAAACATGAATAGTATGAATAATGGATGTCTTTATCTAATAAACATTGCAATTCTTCTCTAATTTATTTATTTATTTATAGTTTTCATTCTGTGTAAATTCTGTAAGGAAAATTATTTTATAAGAGCCTAATAAGGCGGGCCGGGTTCTCTACTTGGAGAATACATGCTCTAGTTACTAATGGAATGATTACCATTTAGTGCAGCCACACTGCATTCCAAGGGGCATAATATAGAATATAAAAGTATCCTGAAAATCATTTACTGTGTCTTATACAGAAAATCAAGTCTTTATCTTGGATGTTCTGGGATTTAACCTGCATTTCTCTCTCCAAAATAAAAAGGTGATACAACCTCTTTGAATAAAATTGATTCTTATTTTCAATTGTCTATTAGACATCTTTAAAGGCCATTGGAGAGTTTTTTAACAAAAAGGGGGCACTCTTTGGGGGCCATTGGTTCTCTCATTGCAAAATCCTGAATCTATACTTGATAATCACAAAGTAAAAAGCTCGGGCAATTAACTACTTTACCATAATTGTTTGTAACTCTAACTTGTACGCCCATCTTTATATATAATCCAAAATGCCCCATGGTGTTATTGACAGACAACAGCATGTTTTTTTTTATTGTGTATAAAATTAGTTGCATAAAGTAAACTCAGTCACAATTCCTATCTTTTTTTCTCATTCTTTTTCTAGATTGACGTATTGATCTAATCATTGCAGAAAAGAATACCAATATTCATTTCGAAATGGCCAGAAAATCACCTGGGGATCGGCCTGGAGATGGCCAATCATCTCGCAATGTCGAAGAGAAGTCTAGTCTGAATTCATCTCAAGAAGAAACAAGTATATCAACCAACGAAAAGCCGAGTTCACTTGCAGGTAAGAGCAACATTTCGTCAGGGCCGCTATATGATTCAATTCAGTCCTAACCTGTGGTCAGTTTATACAGACATTGAGAGTACTCTTGTATCAGAGCGCCTTCCTCCCACGTTTGCAGAGTCTGAATTCCATCATATCCAGCGAAGGCAAGTTAATCCAACACGCGGGACTCTTTTGAAATGGTCAAAGGTGCCCTCTCGCTACCCGAATCTAAGCAATGCATGGGAGTTTGCAGGGTGAGTCTATATGATTTGCATGATTGACTAAATACCCGGTTTAACAAACTTCTTTTGTGTAGATGGGGAAGCACATATTACATGGAACTTGAACAAAGCGACATTGATCAATTCCACACCACTCGAGAAAGCAGAAACCTCATAGGACAATGGCGTGCAACTTCCATCGCAGGCAATGATCTTATTGCGTCTGTTCTCTACTCAATTGGACCATGTGTATTGCAAGCAGGAAAATATGCACCGATATCAATGTTACTGGTGGCATTGCTCATGTATCCTATGAAAAGAATCATTACAGAAGTTGCAACAGCATTGCCTCTTAATGGAGGTTAGTTTTACTTTAATTATTATGCTTAATTGACCTTTTTATTATTCTTTGCAGGATGCTATAATGCAATGCTAAACACAACCTCGAAAACTGTGGCAGCTGTTGCAGCATGCCTCTCTATCCTCGATTATCTTGCCACATGTGTAGTGTCTGCATCAACTGCGTCTGCTTATCTTGCTGCAGAAGTAGAATTGCCGAGCAACTTTTCTGCCTTTGTACTGACCATCATTATCCTCATTGTATTCTCACTCGTCTGCATCTTGGGCCTCAGAGAATCATCGACCCTTACACTCTCGATATTCACCATACATCTAATCACCATGGCTGCCGTAATGGTTGCAAGTATAGTGATGTGGGGCCGCCAAGGAAATAGTGTCCTGATAGAGAACTGGAACATGCCAGATCCTGAAGGAACTACACCGATCCGTATGATATTCAACGGTTTTTGTATTGGCCTCTTGGGTGTCACTGGCTTTGAGGTAATCTTTTAAAAACTTGCATCTCTATTTTTACTAAGACAAGTTACATTTATAGTCTGCAGAGAACTATATTGAAGATCTAAAGCCAAATACCTTTCCCAAAGTCATGAACAACATGTTTAGCTTTCTCTTTATTATCAATGCCCCAATGACACTTCTTGTCGTTGTCCTGGTTCCTGTTCCTGTCATCCAGGCCAATGCTGCCAATGCAGTCTCTATTCTGGGACAGTATGCTGCAGGTGGAAATCGTTGGCTACGTGTCTGGATCATGGTAGATGCTGTTATTGTACTGTGTGCAGGTGTCCTTACTGGCCTGATTGGTGCCATTGGACTCGTTCAGCGCATGGCAAGGTTGGCTATAAGATATCTATTCATTTCAAACCATTGACCACACAACCGTATCATTTAACTCTAGTGATCGTATCTTGCCTCGTCTATTCCTTATTCGCAACCGATGGACCGGCTCTTACCAATATATTGTCCTGGCGTTCCTTGTTCTCAGTATAACCATGTACGCTATTGTTGGAGGAGACACGACATCTCTGTCAGGCGTGTTTGCTGTTGCATTCCTATGCTCTCTATCGACATTTGCAGCAGTGAATATCCTGATGAAGTACAAGCGTGGTCGCCTGGCTCGTTTCATCAAAGTCAATCTCCTTACTTCCATGGCCATACTTGGTATTCTGATCAGCAGTTTGATCGGCAACATCATCATTGACCCTGAGATTGCTGAATACTTTGTCATTTACTTTTGCGTTGTGCTTATTGTCGTGTTGATTATGCTAAGAAGCGCTTGGCTGTTCAAACTTTGCTATTGGCTGTTTGATCAGATGGATTTCTTTCATCGCTTTAAAGGCTTTTCCAAAAAGGCCGAGGAGTTTATTAAGAAAAGGATCCAAAACATTCGCAAGGACTCATGCGCTTTCTTCCTCAAGACAGATGAACCTCATGTGATGAACAAGGCTGTTCAGTACATCAAGCACAATGAGGACTGTGGCCATATTAAGTTTATCCACATATATGACAAGGCAGGAGACATACCAGAACTCATGGAAAACCACCACCGTACATTAGATGAGATATATCCCAAGATTCAAATAGACCTGGTAAGTGCAACAGCTCTGTGGCCGAATTATACTCACGATACCTCCTCCCCCTCCAGATCTTTATACAGGGTAAATTTGATCCTGCCACAGTGGATGCCATATCGCGACAACTAGAGATCCCAAAGTCTTTTATGTTTATTTCCTGCCCAGGAAAAGAATTCGAATTCAACTTTGGGGACTTTGAAGGAGTACGCATAATCATGCTCTAGATTTCATTTCACTATTTCTTTTTTGCATCTCTACATTGTAACCCACACTCATTTCTTGTATCTTTACACACATATATATAATATATATATATCCTTTTTCTTAATTGTGTAATTAGAATTCTAATCCACACTCCAGAAAATTTAGTTGGATTTTGTTTAATAGAAAATCTTTAATTAATTATTAAAATCTTAAATTAATGACAAAATATCCACTTTAGTTGATCTTCAACAACTCAACATCTAATAAACATGGGCGGATTAGATTCTGGTGCTTCTTTATCTGTATCTGTATCTGTATCTGTATTAACTTACCAAAGATGAGGGTGGCACCACCGGGAATAAGTCCGGGGTAGCCACGGTCACCGTAGGCGTAGTCAGAAGAGCAGGTCAATCTAGCCTTCTCACCAAGAGACATCTTGGGGACACCTGGGTGGGGGATTATACAGATTAAGATTATGTTCATCCTAATCATTCTTTATCCTATCAGTCTTACCCTCATCCCAACCCTTGATGACCTGGCCAACACCAATGACACAGGAGAAAGGCTGTCCACGGTCGCGGGAAGAATCGAACTTCTTGCCGTTCTCGAGGGTACCAACGTAGTGCATGGATACCTTGTCACCCTTCTTGGGGAAGTTGACACCATCACCAGCCTGATAAGATTCAATTCTGATACATATTGCTTAGATAACATTTCTTTCTACTTTATTTTGTGGTTCGTTTTATTTAATCTCATTCTTTGTATGCCTTACTTGACACCCATGTTTGTAAATAGAGAAGAAGAAGAAAAAGATGGATCTGACGCGTCAAGAAAATAACATCTCGGAATAATCTCCGACGATGGTGAGGTCATGACTTATTAAGCCACCGACACGGTGTGGTGAAGAGTTGATGTGATCAAAGAATGGACAGGAATGAATTAGATTCAGGTGATGGATGTACAATGCATATAAAAGATGGGATGATCATGGTGCTGAAAGTCTTTGAATGTTGTCTGCGTTTGAAAAGGCATCATCAAAGTCAGAACTTCTAAAGTCGACTTCTCTCTTTACGAGCTCAAACACCAAGAAACCAATACTGGTGGCCGGAACAACTTTCATGACAGTGGTCGCAAACTCCTGGTACAGGAATCTACGCCAACTGCCGCCATTCAAGCGCACCTGTAGCTTGCACTGTTTCCATGTTCTCTTGTAGAGCTCATCGACAGGCACACGAGAGGACTTGTTGGTAAACTCTGACTGGCCTTCTTCGATATAAAATATACTGTGGATCTTGGAAAGAGGATGTTCGATTGTTTGATAGGCCTATGGTTGCTTAGTATCGTTTGTATAGTTGGGGAGCAACTTACCACAGCCGCGGTTGCTCCTGCCAAGATGACAAACATGGGCTCAAGCATCCACGGAGGCTGCTCCGGTCTCGGAGCCAATTCAACCTCATCCTCATCTTCTGTATCCCATCGACAGTCGAGATCATTAAGCGACTTGTGGGAATCGACCTTTAGATCATATATCCCGTCAAGGTAATAGTAGTACCCCTGTTGCTTAACCCATTCGAACGTGGCAAAAAAGAGACCACAGGATAATGAATCCTAAAGGTAAAGATCCACAGTTAGAGACTATTATCATCCGGGGGAATCCTCTACATACCCTCATCAGAGTCAAGGTGAATCCTCGATAGGCACTCGCCACCCCGAGCTCTTTTAGGGTTGACTTTGCAAACTGGTACATTGACTTGTGCTTTCCTTCCAGTAGATCACTAACTTCAAAACGAACTTTGAGTGAATCTAATGGTGCGGCCACAATGGACTGTGCTGCTCCTGCCAGACATCCTATAACATTATTAAGCGGCAAGTACTTGTGAGCGTTTTTTTTTCTTTTGGTGCGTACCGGCTGCAAATACGGCAGAAAATGGTGGTGGAGGAAAGGGACGATGGAGCTGAAAGGTGCTGGGTGGATGGAAGAGAGGAAGGGTGGCAATGTAGGTTGTGTAGAGCACAGTGCCAATGACTGTGTTGGCGATCAAAGGAGGAAAGATGTGCCGGGGAATGAAACTCCACTAGAGAATATCAATAATGTAATCCAATGCTACCCACAAAACCCTTACCCCCTTGGTTTTGACGGCGTGAGATATCATACCAATGGAAGTATAGCGTAAGGAGAACTTCTTTGAGGTTGTCTCATCGACTGGCATAAGTGCCCTGGCCATAATCAGATAATCCACTCGTAAAGGCCGAAAAAGCTTTGGGGATAGAGTGAGAAATAGGAAGAACCGATCGATAGTTTACCTTTACGGGTGTTCGGTAGAACAAGTAGAGACCCTGCATCATCAACGTACGAGCTATTGCTGTAGAGCCTCCTACTGATGTCGCATCCTTGGCCTTTCTTCGTTTACTCACACCAGGGGGTGTTCCATGAGGAATGCCAGGCACAGGAACGGGCGAGGGCAGTAATGGGGCGATCGTAACAGGAGGGTGTAATGCTGGCAAATTAAGGATAGGAGGTTTGGCTTGGCTGGTGATGGTGGGGGTCTCGACCGGTACTGGCGATGCCAGTGTTGAGAGGGTCATTAAGCACTCGTCAAAGATAGACTTCCTTTCCCTTAAATAGCGAATCAGATTGTAGGGCCCGTGGCTGGCCGAAGATGATAAGCCACCCCCATTTTTTGAGCGGGATGATATGGCCACTGGATACTTTTTGAACTGTTCAACTCAAGAGGGTATGGCTGGTATTGATATAAGACGATGGAGATTTATATAGAGATCCAGAGCTTCTCTTGAAATTAATAGAGGTGTATGTTTCATTCCAATCAGCTGGGTACATCTGAAAAGTATGTTTTGGAGGGACCATTTAATCAACTTTTGTACACCCAAAACTCTAAAACAGACTGATGTTGTCCAACTAGACTGTAAGGCGAACCATGCCACTTTTCTATTATATTCATTTGAAATGGGAAAACATAAAAGCGACATTATGCTCTAGAGTATTGTGATTATCCAAAAAGAAAAAGACCACTCAAAATATAATATCCAATGTCAGTAATACTTGGCGATTTATCCTATATACTTGTAAATATCTAACTGAATAGATAAATCTACTGTTTTTTTTTTGGCAGCAGAATTGACTCAAAAATTGGCTCAAAATTGACTATTAAATTAAAATAAAATGGGAATTCTTGTTAATTTCAGGCAGCCAGAGAAATATATCTAATACTAAAGATTGTTAGTTCCAAGCCTATATATTATAAACAGATGTCTATAAAAGCAAATATAAAGTACCACTTTTTACCTATTGGCACATTTTAAAAAATAATAATATCAATATGCAAAACAGCCGTTCGATATCCATGGAATATACCTGCCTATGGAATAACGATAAGCAGTCAACATATGTCTATATACATATAAATTGTATAATGGAATAGAATATTCCTTCACAGTACAGCAAATAAGAAGCACTTGCGCACGGATCACCTTTACATGTAATATCAAATTCCGCTATTAGAGGAAAACCCCCCCTAAATAAATAGTCTATGTATTGGAGATCTACCTAGCATATTCCGCTGCGCTTGACTCTATGATATATCCATTATCTGATAAAAACATTCTTGGAACAATGGGAACAAAACATGTAAAAGGCCTACTTGATGTATTCTGTGGCTTGGTCTAAATGAGCAAGAGCCGTCACAGATACTCCTTCCCCTTTTGACATCAGTGTTGGCTAATTGATTATAAAAAAAAAGCACTTTATAATGGCATTTAAATTCAATTTCACGGCAAGAATTACAACCCTGCTTTATATTGGGTCTTTGAGACTAATTCCCCTATAGTGTGATGACCTTGACCTTGATGAGGTAGATGAAGGCCAACAGTTGGAGTCTTCCCTCGGTGACCTTTCTCTCGAAGAAACATGCAACAAACTTCCCTGCCATCAATACGACATTCTTGTAGGTCCACAAAAAAAAACAATGACTTTGATATAATATTACTAGGATTTTCCAACGTATTAAATACTGCTTCAATATCTAGTCTTCTGCTTTGCCTACCGTTATCCAGGCTGATATGCTCGCAATTCCTTCTGTGGAGAAGCCAATTTACAAGCGTACACTTGCTGATGTCAAATTTCAAATGGCCGAACAAGATACCTTGGTAGATCAGGAAGATACTTCTTCATCAGAAGTTGTCTCTATGCTCAACCTGAGTGGAAACAGTGATTTAATCCGAGGCGTCTATGAAGGTTGGATATATAAAGATCAACAACAACAAAAAATTGTTCGGTGATGCTTAAAAAGGCATTTAGGTGGTTTCAAGACTTGGGAATGTTCGGTCGATCTTGTGCAATTCTTGTCACAACTTCCCAAAGATCAAGTTACTAACAAGAAGATATTGGAAGTAAGGAATCTCAACTGGATTGTGGTTTTTTGAAATCTATGCTAAAAAGGATGGGTGTTTTTTGTTTAGCTTGGCTGTGGATCTTCACTTCCTTCCTTGTATCTTTTGTCAGAGAGCGACAGCAACAAGGTTGATGTTCAGGACTACAATGAACAAGTGATCCGCTGCATTACCATACCCAATATTCTACTCAACACAATTCTGACCATCCAAGACCCTTCTACTGCAATCAACGAAGAAAAAGAAGAAGAAAAGGAAGAGTCTTCAGAGTCTGAGGATGAAGATGAAGATGATGATGAGGAAGAAGATGATGATGAAGAAGAGGATAGAATCATTGGTGACTCCAACACATGTGATGCCGAGGCAGATATTCCAGCAGAACAAGCTCCTGATATGCTCAAGCGTCTCAGCCAACGTACAAAGGCATTTGTGGGTGATTGGAGTGGCTTACCGGTAAGATATGCTATAGCCAATGGGTTTAGTATACTAAACACATCGTTTTGTGCCTTTAAAGAATGAATTGAACCTCAAGAGCAATGAGGATAAATATGATATGATTGTCACATCAGAAACTATATACGCAGAACACGCTCTTCCTGACCTCATCCGTGTCTTCCAAAAGGCACTCAAGAAGCCAAATGGTGTAGGGTAAGTGGAGAATATGGATTGGATTATAGTTGGGATGTTTATTGAGCCCTTGCGTTTTTGAAACAAGATATGTTGCAGCAAAGACGGTTTACTTTGGTGTAGGAGGTGGTATCTTGCCATTCTGTGATCTTTTGAAGAATACAAAGGATGCCGATGGTGATAAATTCAAGATCGAAAAGGTGTTTGAGAGTGACAGCACGGTGAAGCGTGAGATATTGAAGATTACCTGGGATATCTAGGATGAAGAATATATTGAGACTAAATAATATTTGAGGTAATTTCTGGTGGTTAAATATATATATAAAAAGTACCCTATTGAGGCTATAAAAGACCTTTACGATCAGAACTCCAATGTCACACATGGTATCATTGAATGTATATATGAGTTTTATTTTGCTAGAAAGATGGTTTAAATGACTAGGAAATGAATTGACATTGTAGCAGTATCTCTAGGAATATATAATTCAAATTGATTATAAAATCGAATTGACGTCTGAGAGACATTAGTGTGATTGTAATTGTAATTTCAATTGTAATTTACAGTGCTCTCTAGTATATATTCAAGAGGACAAAGAATCAATCAGATATAAAGGGCGTGCACTCCCTTGATGATACACAATAAAGATCGCCGGGATATTATGTGTGCTCATCTCCGCCTCTATTGTGGATTCCTCGGATTGTAAGATACAACCTTTATTGGTTATCTGACTGTTTTCCCAGGAAATCCTATGTCCATAGTCCATAGTCCATAGTCCATAGTTCATACCCATAACCTATTGAGAACCTCTTTAATATTCATTGGACTATTGTATCGCTCCTTTAAGAGTCCAAACGAGTATTTGGTTCTCGAGAAAAGAATAAGTTTAAGATGGCAATGACAAACATACACCTGGATTTACAAGAGTAAATTGAACATGAAGGGATATTATTCAGTTGATAGAAGATTCGGCTAGTAGACCTGTATCAAATATTATTATTATAAAAGTAGTGAGCTTATTGCATGAGGTCTTATTTATAGCCGACAGTTTTTTTTTGTTCTAAAAATAGATCCAAATTTAGATTTGGTGCTCAATCTACTCTACAATAAATGCTGATATTTACCAGGGCCAAGGAACACTAGTGTATACATGTTCTCTGTTCTTTTGTAGAATAGACAACAAGCATAATAAACTGCTAAGAATTCCAAGATTTTGAACAAAAATACAATTGTTCTCCTTTGATTCAACATTATTTTATGAAATATGAAAAGGGCATCTTCTCATGGCCATTGATAGTCCATATTTTATGTCGTACTTTGTTCAATTGAATAACAATTCTCCACAATGTACTCTGTCTGTTATTCTAATTGAAAGGGACAGAGACACAAAAGGGGGTTTGAAAACAACCTAAGCATTCTAGGCAAAGAGAATTGCTGCAAATCAAAGAGCCGCTGATTTCCGTGCTCATGCTCTGGTAAAGATACAAGTTACTTTGACAGCTAATAAACTCCTCGGCGGCAGACATACATTGGTGATAGACGCATCTCTATGGTTGTACAGATTAAATATACAGTTTGGTCAACGAGAACATCCACAAACAAATTGGTAACACTATTGAACACCAATTTTATTGATATCCTGTTGATCCAAGTTTTTATATCAAACCAAGTATAAATGACAGCGTTTATCAATAGCATGTCGATCAATAAGATTGAGTAGCTTCAACCGCCCTTTGTACTTTAAGCAACAAGTATAGGATGCTATTATAGGAAATGTAAGGCACTATTAATGACTAACAAAATAAAATTATAAACTTTTTTTGGCAATGTAATCCGAGTTGTGCTCAAAACTTCTTGGATACTAAGGGTTCAATTCACTCTAAAAGACTTCAAGGTTGGCTCTGGTAACTCTGGACTTGATGGAAAATAGGATCGGAGCCTGTGGTGAAGATCAACAAGTGTGATATATTATTATAAATGTGTATAGTTTTGTAAAGAGCTGCTTGGTCAATATATCTCATTTTGATATACACTAGAAATCTTTTTAAGAATAATAAAAAATGATTATATAAATAAAAATTCAAGAAATAATCTTCCTCATCCAGTAATCCTTGTTCTACATCTCCTTCTATGGCAAGAGACCTTTCGCATCCAAAGCTAGACAGCTGGAACAGAAAATAAAATACACAAAGAAAGCAGAATAAATCAAGTTATTTCATTTTATTGCTTTCTTCATGTCATAATTTGATTCTTTGCCGAGTATAAAAGCCTCAAACTGACGATGAATTCCCTATTATCCTAACCTCTCTTTCCTTTTCACCATGGTCCGTCGTACTACATTCCTTATAATTCCTTTCCTTCTTGCCCTATCACGCGTTATCTCTGCCATAGAATTGACTGGAAGTGGTCTTTGTGCCAATGAAGAAGATTCCTCGGACTGTTCTCAGGCATGCTCTTTCTTGGTTCAAGGCAACGGCGAATGTATATTTAACCAGTGCGTTTGCAATGACTTTGCAAATGGCGAATGTCAAGGAGATGACCACGAAAGCTGTGATGAAGTCTGTCAAGAGATTTCACCAGAATTGGTTGGATATTGCACAGACAGCCAATGTAGCTGCCTTTCTTGAACATAATACATATCAATTCGTGCCCTTTCACATCATTCGATACCACCAGCACCATCACCAGCACCAAATCATACACCGTACGATATCTCGCCCTTTTGCACCGAGATCCCATTTTTTCAAAAAAAGAAAAAGGCAACAAAGAAATGTTTCCCTTTCTTTACTCTTTACCATACATCTCTTGTAAATTATCTCTCCTTAATAACAATAATAATGACAAATATTTGTAATAAACTACCTATGATAAAAACATAAATATAAATCCTTGGTCTTTCGACGATATAATTAGCGCAAATGTTATGAGGTATTGATTAGAACGTGATGAGGGCAATTTCGTCTTTCTCTACGTTCCATAGTGACATCAAATTAAAATAAAATAATGAAAATCTTTGTGGGACAAGAGAAACCATATGCAATCTAGACTATAGGAAAACTCTTGTTTCTGATCATCTATATATCTACATGATATTGAATGGTGATTATTCTGAACATGACTTCTTGGCCTTACTTTTCATATATGTTACTCTCGTCCAAAACATACTGTAACACTTGCTTGTCATCTATAGTGAATGTAATTGACAGAATTTAAATTGTCCCCTCTGGTCTGGTACCCCTCTGCTAATCGGGTTTAACCTAAAATTAGACAATTAAATATTTATTTCAACTGTAGACCTAGACTTTGTGTTTGGGATGATAAAGAATTATATGTTGAGAAACATCAACAAGCCTCATTATATCTTTTTTGCTTTGGTTTGCTGTATGTCCAACTAGGATTCCTATTTTTGTATATTAAATTTATTTACAGATACTTGAAAGGAATATATCAATAGGTATTTAAACTTTTATATTATTATTAATGAAATCAAAGCTGCATGTTGGATTGTAATATAAATACAGTTATATAAAGCATATGATAATGATAATACAAAGTAGTCAACTCACCTTTTTTTTATATATTCTTGTATTGAATTTCTAAAGATAACACTCGAGACCCATACTATTTATTCTGGAGGAGTGTTGCAACTCTTATTTTATTAAACCATACCCGAGTGTAGTCTCCTTACAGCTCATGAATAAGCTGCTTGTTTCTATCAATATACTTTTTTTTTTATAAAGGGTATATCAATGCCAAGATTGCTTGTTCCATTGAATAGTATAATGAATTCAATAAAAACAAGGTAAAGCATCAGGTATACGCTTGCAAATTATTCCAAAAAGAGATACAGTAGTACCCTATCATATACAGTTCCAGTAAAGTTGATATTACTGCAGAATGTCATAATATTAGTATTCTGTCATTCATGAAACCAAGGTTACCAACATGTGCCAGTCAATAAAATTAAATAAACGGCTGGTTAATAATCTGTTTTCTAGAGATTCAAAATTGTATTAGCTAAAATGGGGAAAAATTGATCAAAAGAAAACAATATATATATATATATGTATATCTTGTAGGTTTATTCAGAATGTTAATCTTGGACTCTACCTCTAAAAATAATATATTTGAATAGTTTAAGCAAGCAAGAAACCCTAGACGCTTTAGAGAAAAAGTATATTATTATTATTAACTTTTCAAGACATTTTTTATATAAAATCCAAAGAAAATCTTAACAAGCTGCCTATTTTATTGATTTATTTAAGTATAAAAAAAGCAATATTTTTATGGTGGAAACGATAACTGTGGTTGTTGAGTTTCTTATTAAACACTTTTTGAATTGATAAATGCCAATAACACTAGAATCCCAGTCTATTATTTTCTGACTATACAAATACAACATGTCTAGGTGATTTTGTATAGTAAAAACAACTTTCCTTTACACCAAAATAAACAGAGGTACCGTTATCTAGTAGATGTTCTCTCACAAAAATACAAAGTAGTCTGTACCCATTTCTGCACTACTAGGAAAATGGCAAATCTTTGGACAATAATGAACCCTGTCCAAGACATTAGACAGCAATCCACTTATTCACTTGTTTCTGGATCTGATTTCATTTATTTTAGCCTAAAATTGAAAGGATCAACGATCAATAGTGTGTATTTTATGACATATTGGAGTTTAGTCAACCACTCTTTTATTGTGTATTTTTGACTATACGATTCGATTGAATACAATTCCAACTTCTTTTCATCTAGGCAAAATATTTTCCATGTATCATATTTTGTTTTATTTACTCCCGCAACCCCAGATCGAGTGTCTTTATTGCCAGTATCTTTAAAGTTAGGGAGTCTCTCTTTGAAGGGTCAAGTAATTTAGAATAGTTCCTTGCCAGAAATAGAAAATTTAAAAAAGGGTGTCATATTACTAGCAAGTATCCTTGCCTTTGAATATTTGATTGACTTTTTTCTTCTTCTTCAGTACTTTTCTTTCTCTTTCATCTCTATCATGAAATTCTCTGCCTCTATCCTTGCAATTTCTCTCGGCCTGTTTGCTCTGTCAAGTGTAGTCAAAGCCGAAAGTACAGTTATTGAACGCGGTGCATGCACAACTCCAGATGAAAAAGCCGAATGCTCTCAACAATGTATCGAAAGCACACTTCAACCAATGTGTGTATCCGACACTTGCTTCTGTACCAATGTCGGCGTTGGTGATTGCTCGGCAAATAATAACAAGGGGTGCAAGGCCATCTGCCGAACTCTGGGTCTTGAAACTACAGGATGTTCTGATGATGAATGTGTCTGTGATTAAAGAATAACATTATGGTGGACTGATATCAATCAAATGCACAAAGTATACCACCCATTCGCACTTTCATCATCTCCTTTAAAAAAGCCATGCTCGTAATGTTTGAAATAAAAACCAGCCAAAAAAAGCATATACATATATCATTTTCCTCCTTTCCCCCTATTTATCCCTCGGGGGTACTCAGTTGTTCGTGAGTACTCGATAATAATGTACTCAACTTTGCATCGGTCATGGTAGTCATCTACAGTATATATCTTTAGCTGGGTACAAGTCATTGTGTCTAGGATAAGTTATATTAGAGATATAGTTTGGTATACCCAATTGCACTAGTAATCGTAAGCAATAAACAATTATAGGACAATGTAATGCAAGATAGTAAATATATACCGCACACAAGATATATCTACATGCTACATAAAGTAATTGACTCACGACACTATCCAACATACACACAAAACCTGCCTTTTGAGAATAGTTGATTTCTAGGCTTTTCTTATTTACAAATACCCATGTTTTTGCTTTTTTTTAAAAAAAAAAAAAACTATACATTACTATATTATGTATACTATTGATTCAGAGATATCAATGCGGGCTATTGAACATAGAAAGATTATTAATGTTGCTGTCTGGCCATGCGTTTAAATACAATTCAATAGAGCCAAGTACGTGCCAACTTGGATTATGGCTACATGTAGATAATTGTATCTGCATCTCATACATTATAAGACATTATCTGTAGGCATGTTAAACAACATAATTCAAAGTATATACTTAGACAACGACACAACTACTTTTACAAACTACCCTATCAAAACAAAAACAAAAAATTATAAGATATATAATTAATACGTTGTATCTTGAAATATAGTTTGAAGACACTGCTTGTTTGTTTTCATAATATTGTGCTTGTTACTAATATATAAGTAAAACAGCAAAAGGTATTTTCTTGGAATAAGATATAAGACTTATTTGTATAATATATTCATGTCTTAATGAACCTATTCAAAACTCTTCTGATTCAATTACAAGACTACACTCTGTACACTTTTGAGTCACAGTTCCATCTTCACCCTCACTGGTGTCTTCAAATGTATGTTTATGAGGGCCTTCTTGTCTCTTTCTTTCCCAGGCACTCGTCATTGTCTTTCGCCTCATGACTTTAGTGTTAATAATAATCAGTAATAAATTAGATTGTATATCAATATTGCTAACAACCAACGGTTTACCTCTGAGTTGCTCTTTGAATTTTTTGTCCTTTTTCTCTTTCTTTTGTGCTTCACGCCGTTCGTATTCTCCATCTAGACCTTCCGGTCCTCCCCATTTTTTAAAGGCATATTCTTCTACCTAATTAACCATTTCTTATTAAACCTTGTGAATCGCTACAATACTTTACTCACCATCTCACGAACATAAAGCATCATGTTATTCCATGTAGACTTTCGTGGATTTGGCTTTGACCAATGTGGGAGCAAATCTTTGTCTCGTAATTCAGCTAAAATAAATAATTAAGTATTTGGGCTGCTTATGCTAAATAAGATACATACGATCTGTCAATAGATAATCCTAAAATTGAATGCATTTATCAATGAGGATCCTATCTCAAATGACCTTGTCTTTATCTGACCTCTTTTGCTTCTGTTTTTGTAATTAAGCTGTATTTTTCAGGAAATTTCTCTTTACAAGCTGGGCATATATTGATTGAAAACACTTGAAAAAAGACAGGATCAAGGTCCATAGAATCACATTCTTTGCATGTTGGATTCTCTGAAGGATCAATTGATGCAGCTATATTCGGTTATTTGTGGACAAAGGTTAATAAAGATGTATTGAGAATCGCTTTATATATCTTACGGAGATAAGGAACGATTTTAATGGTTTCATTGGAGGGATTTTTTAAACGATCGTCCTTTTCTTCTTCTACAATATATCCTCCCTTTGAATCTACCATTTTACTGAAATCATAATCATAGTAAGGAGTAATTGGTCGAGATCGCTTTGGACGAGACTGTACTGCGCCTTCAATGACAGCATTGAGATCATTCTGATCATTGTTGGCTGAATTTGCCTGTTCATTCGCATTTCTTTTGAGTTTTAGTCTCTCTATTGCCTGTAAGCGGTTTGCTTCTGATCGCTGTTTCTGTTCTTCTGTCAATGTGTTTGCCATGTCTAATGAGTATAAGTCTTTTTTTTTAAATTTTCCATTGTACTTTGGAATTATATTTTGATTTCCGACAGTCAAAAATGTACTGCAAATCGATTTAATCACACCAACCATTCTGACATTTGCTTGCTTGTACTGAATTGTACCTTTATACAGCCTTTGTTTAATTTAAATATCTTCTGCAAGCTAATTCTAAAAACACATAAAGATTTGTAGCTAAAATTAAGAGGAAAAGGTGTTTTATCTTAAAATTTGCTTCAGGTTTCCTACAAAACTAAATGCGCTCTTAATCAGCAAATATACCTATTGATAAACTTGGCATTTTTCTTTATTTTTTAATACTTGACTATTTAAAAGGTTCTCTTTACAGCCAAGCAATAAAAAGTGGCCAACTCGACATGATTACACTAGAAACTCAATAACTAGAAAGTGTATCAAAAGTACTGTGCATTGTTTGATTATTTTTGCTGAAATTCACAGATGTCTTGATTATTATTTTAAAAAAGAAAAAGAAAAAGAGCATACTGCATAATACAAAATTATATATATATTCAAATGAGTTGTAAAAGTCTTTGAGAGAGATTATCAAATCTCATATTCCTAAATAATAATAAAAATATCTATAAAAAATTATATATCAAAAGACAAAAATGTAAAATTGGATAGATGGTGTCAAGTAGCCACCAAACGATTTTACTTAGAATCTAATCAAGAGTATTAAAAATATATTTAGTAGTAGAGTATATTCAAATTCTGCTCACTCTATAGTATCAAACCAATCAATCAAGTCTATAGAGTATATATGTGAAAATTATTATATTAGTATAAAGATATTTTTTACAACTATATATTTCAAAGACAATCATTTTGCATAAAAAATAAAAGTAATAAAAAAAATATATTTTTTATTTATACATATAATAGAGTCTAAACTTATTTTATATTTTTGCAAAAGCTCTGTAAATAAAGATATTAAAGAATTGCCAACTCTTATAAAAAAGTACACATGGACAAAAGAAAGAAAATGGTGATGTAACTAAAATAAACTAAATAAAAAGTGACGCAATAGAGTTTATTTTACCCTTTTATTTATTTGCTACATAATTATTTAAACTGTAAATCTTCCAATCAAATGGACTTATAGCTCAGCGGTAGAGCGTGGGATTGCAGATCCTAAGGTCCCGTGTTCAAATCACGGTGGGTCCTTTTTTGGCTATTGTTCCTGGGGTTATTTTTTGGCCAATCAGAATGGTGTCGGACATTATTTTGATGAATCCGTAAAATCTGAAGATGATTAACCGCAGTACTTCTTTATGCGCAGTAACATCTTCCTGAGCATTAACCGCAGTACAATGTCTCTTCTTTTATGAAAATATCATATAATAACTACTGCGGATAATGCGCAGTATTAGTTAGAGAACTATATAAGATAACCAAAGTCATAATAATAAAAAGTATCTTTTATCCTCTCTTTGATTTTACGTATACTCCTGTTTCCCCAGTGGGATTGACCTTTTGGCTTTGTTATAGTAAAAGGAAGACCATCCCAGATCAGGAACGACAATTGGTAGCTGAAGCTATTTTTCCTCCTAATAAATTTTGATGAATCCGGTTGAAAGACACCAAGAAACACTTGACAACAAAACACTTAGCCAGTTCGAGATTGAAGAACGAGTCCAGAACTTGTTACCCAGCGAACTAGTAACCGACTATAAGAAGAACCGGCGTGTACCATACGTACCCGAAGAACAAAGAATCAAGAGTACTCCTGCACGAGAAGAAAAGTGGTCCGAACTTGCCCAACACCTTGCCGCGACACTAACAGGAAAGAACAGAAAACCAGAAGAAATGGCCCCTCCACCTGTCACAGTCACAGCCGAAGCCATAGCAGCAGCTGTGGCTGAAGCGATGAAGGCAGTAACTGCACAGCAAGACTCGCGAGCAGAACGTATAAAACAACCAGATTGTTTTAGAGGAGAACGATCTGCCGCAGTTGTCGATGGTTGGCTGCGCGCAGTCGAACGTTACACCAAGTACTACAATTTCACCCCCACCAGAGCCTGTGATTTTGCAGTGAACCTGCTGCGTGACCGAGCCGACACTTGGTGGCGACGAATGGAACTCAAGGAGAAGCATCCAACAACCTGGGACGAATTTAGACTTGCTCTTTCAGGAGAATTCCGCCCAGTATACTCGTTACAGACCTCTAGGGACCGCCTCGCAAGACTATACCAAAGAGGAACTGTGGCCGAGTACATCGATGCCTTCCAAGACATCCAGTTGGAGCTTCCTGGGATGAACGACGAAGAAGCTCTTGACAAGTTTGTCCGAGGTCTCCACCCAAGTGTGCGTGGTAATGTCCTTGCTGCCCGCCCTGTCGACGTTGACGATGCCTGTAACATTGCCTTGGCATATGCCAGTGGTCTCCAGCTTGGTCAACAAGAAATGTACACGCCTGCCCCATTGCCTCAACAATACCAGCCACAGTACCAACCACAATACCAGCAGTATAGTGGACCCGAGCCCATGGACCTGGATGCAATCAATGGCCGCCGCAACAACTACCAGTCCCGTCCCCAGCCAGCACGAACCAGTGCTACTTGCCATTGGTGTGGCAAGCCCGGCCATATCAAGAGGAATTGCAGACAACGCATGGCTGTGATTAAGCAGTTGGATGAGGAGCACCGAAAGAAGCAGGATTTTCGCGAAACACAACCGTAACGGGAGGTCGGTTGTGTACAATGGAAGAAAATTCCTCCCCACAGGCCAGTATCAATAATGAGCCTATTGAACATTTGAGTAATAAAGAAACTTGTGACCAGTATAAAGTTGTTACCAATGAAGAGAACAAGACTATTTCTGAAGAGAACTGTGACCCTTGTCTCACCGCCGATCAAAGTTTTCTTGAAGATCTTCACTCTGCTGTGGATACCGATCTCCCTCTGTATGCTGCTACACTCAATGGACAACAGATATTGGTTCTCGTCGATAGTGGTGCTAGTGCAAACTACGTATCCCCGCAAATCACTCATTTAGCCACACTTGTCACGGATATCCCTGGGCGATCAGTTGAAACTGCCGGCGGACACAGCATTAATATTAATCGAAAAGCCACATTAACTCTCTCTCTTAACGGCTATAATGATGTTGTTGATGCCTTCGTGTTCCCCACCAAATTCGACCTGATCCTCGGACGCACATGGTTGCAGAATGCCAAACCCGTTCCCGATTGGCATAGTGACAGCTGGTTACTCTCGCGTGATGGCTATGAATTTGTCCTGCGTCCTTATGGTAACCGCCCGATGAAGCCTCACCTGGGCTACCTCATATCTGCCAAGCAAGTCCAGAAACTCTCTCGGAGGGAGGAGGCTGAATGCTTTTTGTTGCACATCAAGAGCGAGAAAGGTGAAATGACAAAAGACGAGCAATGGACATCATTGGTGAAAGAGTTTGATGACGTTTTCCAAGATGGTTTGCCCGGATTACCGCCAAGCCGTGATGTTCAACATGTAATAAACACTGGCGATGCATACCCTGTTAACAAACCACCGTTCAAGATGAGCCCGCGCGAACTCGACGAGCTCAAGAAACAATTGAAAGAACTCTTAGACCTCGGCCTCATCCGTCCAAGCTCATCACCTTGGGGTGCACCTATATTGTTTGTGAAAAAGAAGAACGGCGAAATGAGAATGTGTGTTGACTACCGTGCCTTGAACAAGGTTACTGTCCGTAACAACCACCCCTTACCAAGAATTGACGAGTGTTTGGAACGGCTCCGCGGGTCAAACCATTTCACAAGTCTGGATTTGAAGAGTGGTTACCACCAAGTACGTATCCAAGACTCTGATGTGCCGAAAACCGCATTCAACACCCGATATGGTCAATACGAGTTCCTGGTCCTGCCTTTTGGTCTGACAAATGCCCCGCCAACTTTCCAACACCTCATGAATAAGGTTCTTGGAGATTGCTTAGACCAGTTTGCTTTGGTATATTTGGACGACATCCTCATATTCAGCAAGACCCCCGAAGAACATGCTAAACATGTACGCCATGTGTTGAACCGCCTCCGTGAAGCCAAGTTGATTGCCAACCTCAAGAAATGTGAATTCAACAAGAAGGAGCTAACTTTCCTTGGTTTCAACGTGTCAGCACAAGGCATACTTCCCTCACCGGACAAGGTCAAGACCATACAAGAATGGATAGCCCCTCCAATGTACAAGAAGTCCGGCAATTTATTGGCCTCGCACAACACTACCGACGCTTTATTCCTGGTTTTGCTGGAATTGCTGCCCCATTAACGGATCTCACCAAAGGCACAGGGCCGAAGAGACGCCCTATTGTATGGACGGACACATGTCAGGCAAGTTTTGACATCCTCAAGGAAAAACTTAGTACAGCACCAGTACTCCTAGCCCCTGATATGGACAAACCGTTCCGTATTGAAACTGACGCCTCGGATTTCGGTGTTGGTGCTGTTCTAATGCAAGAAGATGAGGAAGGAATTTTGAAACCATTGGCGTTTGAATCGAAGAAGTTATCTACCGCTGAAAGATCGTATCCGGCCCAAGAACGCGAGCTACTGGGTATCTTACACGCCTTGCGTACATGGCGGTGTATGATCGAAGGAAAGCCGTTCACGGTATACACAGACCACCTCCCACTCAAGTACTTCCGCAGCCAAGTGAAGCCAACTCCTCGCCTAGTAAGATGGATTGCTGAATTTGAACTATACGACCCTATCATCCAATACAAGCCAGGCAAGGATAACGGTGTTCCCGATGTACTCTCCCGAATGGACGGTCCCGAATTTGATGCCTCTGCGATTGACTCCATGGAACCCGAATACTTGTACACTATGCCAGACACACAGACTTCCGATTGGCCGAAATTCTATGCTCGTACCGAAGATGAATGGCCAGAAGATATCAAAGAGTTACTAAATCGACAACGCAATAAGTTCGTAGTCCGGGAACAGAAGGTGTTCAGACTGGTTAAGATTGGTGACACCGTTCAAGAGATTCGATTTGCACTGTTCACAAAGCGTGCCGATCTGGTAAACAACTTCCACAATGGTTTTGGACATGCTGGTGAAACCACGGTATACGATCTCATGAAGAAACGTTGGTGGTGGCCAGGCATGCGAAGTCAGATTAAAGAATGGCTGGAAAAGTGCCCTCAATGCCAATTGGCTTCCAACGCGGAACGTAACATCCACCATGCACCGATGGAGCCACTGGATATTCCTCCCCCATTCTCACGCTGGCATCTCGATTTCATTGGAGAACTACCCACTACCGTAAATGGAAACCGTTGGATTCTTGTTGCAGTTGATTATGCCACTAACTGGCCCATTGCCCGTGCTGTCCCTGCTGCCACTGGTGAAGCCATCGCCAACTTCCTGTACGAAGAAATCGTTATGCGTTTTGGCTGCCCTGACGAAATTCTCACTGATCGTGGTGCCAACTTTATGTCGCATATCCTAAAATTCTACATTCAAAAGATCAAGCTGCACCACAAGTTGACTTCTGCCTTTCACCCCCGGACCAATGGGAAATGTGAACGATTAAATGGTATCCTCAAACAAATGTTGCGCAAATATGTCCATGGAGCTATACATCGTTGGGACGAATATCTGGAGACTTCACTTTGGGCTTGCCGAATCAGAAAGCACCGCACGACTGGGTTTAGCCCGTTTTCTTGACATATGGTCGCGAACCCCGTATTCCCGGTGATCCCTTGCGCCCATTCATGGATACATCGATTCCCAATGATCCTGCTCTTGTTTCTGATGGTGCCATTCCTTTTCTTCGTAATCTCCAACAAGCTCGCATAGATGCTGATGCTCGAGTAGCCGCCAATAGTCAACAAGACAAGGAACGATGGGACTCCATTATGAAACCGCATCAGTTTGCAATTGGTGAGCATTTGTTGCTACGACATGAGAACAAATTTGGCTTAGAGTACAACTGGATGGGACCGTACATTGTCGTTGACAAGAACTTTGAAAAGAACATATACAAGCTCACTACCATGGAGGGTGTGCCTTATACCTCCTGGGTCCATGCCGATCGCCTCAAGATTGCCAAATCCGATGATTTTCACAATACCTGGTATCACCCAACCCCTGCCCGTGCCCAGATGCGCCGTGACCTTGTCTTGGATGCCTCTTCTGCCTTGCCGTTTTCCCTTGTGGATTCCTCTGTGGTTGATCGAGGACTATCAACAGTTTCGGGAGGGTGATGTCGGACATTATTTTGATGAATCCGTAAAATCTGAAGATGATTAACCGCAGTACTTCTTTATGCGCAGTAACATCTTCCTGAGCATTAACCGCAGTACAATGTCTCTTCTTTTATGAAAATATCATATAATAACTACTGCGGATAATGCGCAGTATTAGTTAGAGAACTATATAAGATAACCAAAGTCATAATAATAAAAAGTATCTTTTATCCTCTCTTTGATTTTACGTATACTCCTGTTTCCCCAGTGGGATTGACCTTTTGGCTTTGTTATAGTAAAAGGAAGACCATCCCAGATCAGGAACGACACAAGTGTCAAAAACTAATACCTGACAAATGTGTCACACAAAAGCTCCATTGTCGTTCCTGATCTGGGATGGTCTTCCTTTTACTATAACAAAGCCAAAAGGTCAATCCCACTGGGGAAACAGGAGTATACGTAAAATCAAAGAGAGGATAAAAGATACTTTTTATTATTATGACTTTGGTTATCTTATATAGTTCTCTAACTAATACTGCGCATTATCCGCAGTAGTTATTATATGATATTTTCATAAAAGAAGAGACATTGTACTGCGGTTAATGCTCAGGAAGATGTTACTGCGCATAAAGAAGTACTGCGGTTAATCATCTTCAGATTTTACGGATTCATCAAAATAATGTCCGACATCACCCTCCCGAAACTGTTGATAGTCCTCGATCAACCACAGAGGAATCCACAAGGGAAAACGGCAAGGCAGAAGAGGCATCCAAGACAAGGTCACGGCGCATCTGGGCACGGGCAGGGGTTGGGTGATACCAGGTATTGTGAAAATCATCGGATTTGGCAATCTTGAGGCGATCGGCATGGACCCAGGAGGTATAAGGCACACCCTCCATGGTAGTGAGCTTGTATATGTTCTTTTCAAAGTTCTTGTCAACGACAATGTACGGTCCCATCCAGTTGTACTCTAAGCCAAATTTGTTCTCATGTCGTAGCAACAAATGCTCACCAATTGCAAACTGATGCGGTTTCATAATGGAGTCCCATCGTTCCTTGTCTTGTTGACTATTGGCGGCTACTCGAGCATCAGCATCTATGCGAGCTTGTTGGAGATTACGAAGAAAAGGAATGGCACCATCAGAAACAAGAGCAGGATCATTGGGAATCGATGTATCCATGAATGGGCGCAAGGGATCACCGGGAATACGGGGTTCGCGACCATATGTCAAGAAAACGGGCTAAACCCAGTCGTGCGGTGCTTTCTGATTCGGCAAGCCCAAAGTGAAGTCTCCAGATATTCGTCCCAACGATGTATAGCTCCATGGACATATTTGCGCAACATTTGTTTGAGGATACCATTTAATCGTTCACATTTCCCATTGGTCCGGGGGTGAAAGGCAGAAGTCAACTTGTGGTGCAGCTTGATCTTTTGAATGTAGAATTTTAGGATATGCGACATAAAGTTGGCACCACGATCAGTGAGAATTTCGTCAGGGCAGCCAAAACGCATAACGATTTCTTCGTACAGGAAGTTGGCGATGGCTTCACCAGTGGCAGCAGGGACAGCACGGGCAATGGGCCAGTTAGTGGCATAATCAACTGCAACAAGAATCCAACGGTTTCCATTTACGGTAGTGGGTAGTTCTCCAATGAAATCGAGATGCCAGCGTGAGAATGGGGAGGAATATCCAGTGGCTCCATCGGTGCATGGTGGATGTTACGTTCCGCGTTGGAAGCCAATTGGCATTGAGGGCACTTTTCCAGCCATTCTTTAATCTGACTTCGCATGCCTGGCCACCACCAACGTTTCTTCATGAGATCGTATACCGTGGTTTCACCAGCATGTCCAAAACCATTGTGGAAGTTGTTTACCAGATCGGCACGCTTTGTGAACAGTGCAAATCGAATCTCTTGAACGGTGTCACCAATCTTAACCAGTCTGAACACCTTCTGTTCCCGGACTACGAACTTATTGCGTTGTCGATTTAGTAACTCTTTGATATCTTCTGGCCATTCATCTTCGGTACGAGCATAGAATTTCGGCCAATCGGAAGTCTGTGTGTCTGGCATAGTGTACAAGTATTCGGGTTCCATGGAGTCAATCGCAGAGGCATCAAATTCGGGACCGTCCATTCGGGAGAGTACATCGGGAACACCGTTATCCTTGCCTGGCTTGTATTGGATGATAGGGTCGTATAGTTCAAATTCAGCAATCCATCTTACTAGGCGAGGAGTTGGCTTCACTTGGCTGCGGAAGTACTTGAGTGGGAGGTGGTCTGTGTATACCGTGAACGGCTTTCCTTCGATCATACACCGCCATGTACGCAAGGCGTGTAAGATACCCAGTAGCTCGCGTTCTTGGGCCGGATACGATCTTTCAGCGGTAGATAACTTCTTCGATTCAAACGCCAATGGTTTCAAAATTCCTTCCTCATCTTCTTGCATTAGAACAGCACCAACACCGAAATCCGAGGCGTCAGTTTCAATACGGAACGGTTTGTCCATATCAGGGGCTAGGAGTACTGGTGCTGTACTAAGTTTTTCCTTGAGGATGTCAAAACTTGCCTGACATGTGTCCGTCCATACAATAGGGCGTCTCTTCGGCCCTGTGCCTTTGGTGAGATCCGTTAATGGGGCAGCAATTCCAGCAAAACCAGGAATAAAGCGTCGGTAGTGTTGTGCGAGGCCAATAAATTGCCGGACTTCTTGTACATTGGAGGGGGCTATCCATTCTTGTATGGTCTTGACCTTGTCCGGTGAGGGAAGTATGCCTTGTGCTGACACGTTGAAACCAAGGAAAGTTAGCTCCTTCTTGTTGAATTCACATTTCTTGAGGTTGGCAATCAACTTGGCTTCACGGAGGCGGTTCAACACATGGCGTACATGTTTAGCATGTTCTTCGGGGGTCTTGCTGAATATGAGGATGTCGTCCAAATATACCAAAGCAAACTGGTCTAAGCAATCTCCAAGAACCTTATTCATGAGGTGTTGGAAAGTTGGCGGGGCATTTGTCAGACCAAAAGGCAGGACCAGGAACTCGTATTGACCATATCGGGTGTTGAATGCGGTTTTCGGCACATCAGAGTCTTGGATACGTACTTGGTGGTAACCACTCTTCAAATCCAGACTTGTGAAATGGTTTGACCCGCGGAGCCGTTCCAAACACTCGTCAATTCTTGGTAAGGGGTGGTTGTTACGGACAGTAACCTTGTTCAAGGCACGGTAGTCAACACACATTCTCATTTCGCCGTTCTTCTTTTTCACAAACAATATAGGTGCACCCCAAGGTGATGAGCTTGGACGGATGAGGCCGAGGTCTAAGAGTTCTTTCAATTGTTTCTTGAGCTCGTCGAGTTCGCGCGGGCTCATCTTGAACGGTGGTTTGTTAACAGGGTATGCATCGCCAGTGTTTATTACATGTTGAACATCACGGCTTGGCGGTAATCCGGGCAAACCATCTTGGAAAACGTCATCAAACTCTTTCACCAATGATGTCCATTGCTCGTCTTTTGTCATTTCACCTTTCTCGCTCTTGATGTGCAACAAAAGCATTCAGCCTCCTCCTCCGAGAGAGTTTCTGGACTTGCTTGGCAGATATGAGGTAGCCCAGGTGAGGCTTCATCGGGCGGTTACCATAAGGACGCAGGACAAATTCATAGCCATCACGCGAGAGTAACCAGCTGTCACTATGCCAATCGGGAACGGGTTTGGCATTCTGCAACCATGTGCGTCCGAGGATCAGGTCGAATTTGGTGGGGAACACGAAGGCATCAACAACATCATTATAGCCGTTAAGAGAGAGAGTTAATGTGGCTTTTCGATTAATATTAATGCTGTGTCCGCCGGCAGTTTCAACTGATCGCCCAGGGATATCCGTGACAAGTGTGGCTAAATGAGTGATTTGCGGGGATACGTAGTTTGCACTAGCACCACTATCGACGAGAACCAATATCTGTTGTCCATTGAGTGTAGCAGCATACAGAGGGAGATCGGTATCCACAGCAGAGTGAAGATCTTCAAGAAAACTTTGATCGGCGGTGAGACAAGGGTCACAGTTCTCTTCAGAAATAGTCTTGTTCTCTTCATTGGTAACAACTTTATACTGGTCACAAGTTTCTTTATTACTCAAATGTTCAATAGGCTCATTATTGATACTGGCCTGTGGGGAGGAATTTTCTTCCATTGTACACAACCGACCTCCCGTTACGGTTGTGTTTCGCGAAAATCCTGCTTCTTTCGGTGCTCCTCATCCAACTGCTTAATCACAGCCATGCGTTGTCTGCAATTCCTCTTGATATGGCCGGGCTTGCCACACCAATGGCAAGTAGCACTGGTTCGTGCTGGCTGGGGACGGGACTGGTAGTTGTTGCGGCGGCCATTGATTGCATCCAGGTCCATGGGCTCGGGTCCACTATACTGCTGGTATTGTGGTTGGTACTGTGGCTGGTATTGTTGAGGCAATGGGGCAGGCGTGTACATTTCTTGTTGACCAAGCTGGAGACCACTGGCATATGCCAAGGCAATGTTACAGGCATCGTCAACGTCGACAGGGCGGGCAGCAAGGACATTACCACGCACACTTGGGTGGAGACCTCGGACAAACTTGTCAAGAGCTTCTTCGTCGTTCATCCCAGGAAGCTCCAACTGGATGTCTTGGAAGGCATCGATGTACTCGGCCACAGTTCCTCTTTGGTATAGTCTTGCGAGGCGGTCCCTAGAGGTCTGTAACGAGTATACTGGGCGGAATTCTCCTGAAAGAGCAAGTCTAAATTCGTCCCAGGTTGTTGGATGCTTCTCCTTGAGTTCCATTCGTCGCCACCAAGTGTCGGCTCGGTCACGCAGCAGGTTCACTGCAAAATCACAGGCTCTGG
Organism: Phycomyces nitens; assembly: GCA_022702545.1. Taxonomy (NCBI): domain Eukaryota; kingdom Fungi; phylum Mucoromycota; class Mucoromycetes; order Mucorales; family Phycomycetaceae; genus Phycomyces; species Phycomyces nitens. The sequence continues at coordinate 4,936,167 of JAHRBC010000001.1, forward strand.
TGGGGGTGAAATTGTAGTACTTGGTGTAACGTTCGACTGCGCGCAGCCAACCATCGACAACTGCGGCAGATCGTTCTCCTCTAAAACAATCTGGTTGTTTTATACGTTCTGCTCGCGAGTCTTGCTGTGCAGTTACTGCCTTCATCGCTTCAGCCACAGCTGCTGCTATGGCTTCGGCTGTGACTGTGACAGGTGGAGGGGCCATTTCTTCTGGTTTTCTGTTCTTTCCTGTTAGTGTCGCGGCAAGGTGTTGGGCAAGTTCGGACCACTTTTCTTCTCGTGCAGGAGTACTCTTGATTCTTTGTTCTTCGGGTACGTATGGTACACGCCGGTTCTTCTTATAGTCGGTTACTAGTTCGCTGGGTAACAAGTTCTGGACTCGTTCTTCAATCTCGAACTGGCTAAGTGTTTTGTTGTCAAGTGTTTCTTGGTGTCTTTCAACCGGATTCATCAAAATTTATTAGGAGGAAAAATAGCTTCAGCTACCAATTGTCGTTCCTGATCTGGGATGGTCTTCCTTTTACTATAACAAAGCCAAAAGGTCAATCCCACTGGGGAAACAGGAGTATACGTAAAATCAAAGAGAGGATAAAAGATACTTTTTATTATTATGACTTTGGTTATCTTATATAGTTCTCTAACTAATACTGCGCATTATCCGCAGTAGTTATTATATGATATTTTCATAAAAGAAGAGACATTGTACTGCGGTTAATGCTCAGGAAGATGTTACTGCGCATAAAGAAGTACTGCGGTTAATCATCTTCAGATTTTACGGATTCATCAAAATAATGTCCGACACTTGTAGAAAGTTAAATGGATCGTTTTTTGTCGAGGGAAAGCATAAACGGGTTTAAGGCTAAATTTATAGCTATGTTAAGCAAGTACATCTTTTATCCAAAATAGATCAACCATTACGAGCTGTCAGTAAACACCGACTTTGGTAACCAATATCAAGATGCCTTTGAAGACCAAATATTCTTTTAAAGGGTAATTGTTGAACTGACGTATATTTATATCATGTCTTTTGTACCAATCTAGCTGTTTTATAGCACATGAATATTTGATAAATGAGATGAAAAGTAGAAATATCACATTTAATTCAATATAATTTAATATAATATAATATAACATTATCTTGTATATGATTTATAATAGATAGCATTTTCTCTATAAATAACTAAGATCATGTCTTTGTAAAAATTACATATCTCTAGAACCCTTCAACTCTTGGATCTATCGTCTTCCTAGCTGAATATTATGGCTATTTGTATGACTTGGCCCAGTGTAGTTCCCAAGAACCGAATGACTGGATAAGTAGACCAGTCATTATCTGTGCATGGTCTACGCGTACCATGACGTCATGTGAATATACCTCCGAAGATCGCAACACAGGACTGTGGACGGCTGGCAGTTTTAGGCAAAAGAGGGATCCACTCGCGATTATTAGGGTGGAGCTTCTTCATCGACCTTTTATTTTACTTTATACTTTCGCCCTTTGCTTAATTGTACTTTACTTAAAAAGGTATCAATAAAATCTCCATTATTTTTGGTGATCCTCGAGAATAACCCTCATTTATATTAATGTCAAACAGATCATGGGTCAAACACTTTCAGAACCTGTCGTCACCAAGACCACTCACAAGGAATCCAGCAAGGATCTCTTCTATGGTGTCTCATCTATGCAAGGATGGAGACTTTGTATCCTTTTTTTACAATAGCATTTAGTCCCAGATGTACAGGACACAAAACCAAAAGGAAAAAAAAAAAACACTCCTATCCTTCACTACTACCCTTCTTTTCGTTAGCCATGGAAGATGCACATGCAGCTATCTTGAAACTAGAGGATTCTGATGCAAGCTTTTTTGGTGTATATGATGGCCATGGTGGTAAGTCGTTGGTGCGAGGTTACCCTAAAAGAATAAAAGGGAGAGTTCCCTTGTATTTTGATTTTTGTATCCGTTTTAATTCATGTGTGTATATAGGTTTCACCGTGGCCCAGTACACAGGAAAAAGACTCCATCGCAAGGTGTATGAAAGCGAATATTTTGCCAAGAAGCAGTATGCTGAGGCCATGCGTGATGCATTCTTGGGCATCGACAGAGAATTGAGCGAAGACAATAGCTATGCAGGTGATCCTTCTGGTTGTACTGCTGTTACAGCATTAGTTACCCCCGAAAAGAAGATTATTGTGGTAAGATATTGTCTAGCTGGCAAGGTTATTATTATGTGGCAAGGCATGGTAAACTCTCCTTGGTTGTAATAGGCAAATGCCGGTGATTCGAGAGCTATTATCAGCGTCAATGGCAAGAGCAAGGCTCTTTCGTATGATCATAAGCCAGTCGATAGGTTGGAGTCACAGCGCATTATTGCCGCTGGTGGTTTTGTTGAGTTTGGCCGTGTGAATGGTGAGTGATGTGTCTCATGGCTACACATAACATGTATTGACATTCTCTATCTTGCAAGGCAACCTTGCTCTTTCGCGCGCCATTGGTGATTTCGAATTTAAGCGCAACGACCATCTTCCTGCAGAAAACCAGATTGTGACATGTAGGTCATCTAGTCTTTCTTCAACATGGGCTAAACCGTGAGTTTAGGTAACCCTGACATTATCGAGCACACCATTACGGATCAAGACGAATTCTTTGTGTTAGCATGCGATGGTAGGACAGAACATTCAATTTGAGCAATCCTATTGACATTCTACACAGGTATCTGGGATTGCATGACAAACCAGGAGGTTGTTGATTTCATTCGTTCTGAGCTCGCCAACAAGGTACCTCTGGAGGAGATCTGTGAGGAGATTATGGATCACTGTCTTGCACCTGATTGTGAGGGTGGAGGTGTTGGATGTGACAATATGTCTATTATGATCATCGGTGTTTTGAATGGCAAGACAGTTGATGAATGGTATGACTGGATGGCCAAGCGCACCTCTGGCTCAAAGAATACCGATAGCCTCGGCAATTCTGTCGAGAAGCCAAAGGAGGCTGTCAAGGAGGTAGAGAATGCCGATTCCAAGTCTACTCCAGACGTCTATTCTATCAGTAGCAAAATGGCTTAGGCACATGCTCGCGTGTATGTACAGGATTAGATATTGATAAAAGAATGAGCTTATCTGCTTTTATTTTGTTGTAAATCAATTTACCACCTTCCATTATTCATATTATTGTATTCCCATATAAACAATACTGGTGATAACAACATTCCCCTAACTCTCTATTTTTTGGGACCCACTTGGCATGTCTGTCTTGAGGACTCGGTTGGCTTTCTTTTTTGGGACGGGTGCTTGGGGACGTATTAGTTTCATAGAAGATATATATATATATTGTTTAGGTGCTTACCATGGTTATTCTCCCGAACATAGAATCTACGAAGCAAAAGCACAGCCTCTTCTGCATGTTTATTTCCTTCTGAAGCATAATGTCTTGATGCAGATGTCTCTAGACGTGGACTAGCCAAATTATTGTCCATTAAATGTAAGCACATTTGTTTACAATATATACACACACAAAGCACTTACTCGGTATTGATATCAAACACGGATCCATTACCACCAAATTTCTCGTTTCCGCACCCAAAGTAAACGTGTCTTATGCCTTGAAGCCTTGTCAGTCTTGGTTTTCCTTTCAAAACAACAACATACCTACTTGACGCAGAGCAGAGGCACACATAACACAGGGCTCCACTGTGACATACAGATCAGTCTCAGAGAATATTTCTGTAGGATGCTCTTTTAGAATGTCATCAATTGCCTCAATCTCTGCATGCCGAGTTGCCTAGAATTGCAATTCTGGATTGAATGATTTGATTGACAAACTCAAAGATCTTACATTGAATGTCTCGTTGGGTTTGTTGCGGCCATGAGCAATGATTTTGCCATCCTTTACAAACACACATCCCACTGGTACTTCGAGATTGTCATAGGCTTCTTGGGCTACATTGAGTGCCTCTAGCATAAACTGATCATCATACACAGACATTATATGATGTTCAACAGAAAGAGGTTGTCAATAAAAGATAGTCACACGGGTCTTTATGCATGTCTTAAATATGTTTATATGTTTATTATTTTGATGTCTATATATTTTCAAGAATAAGACGCTAATAATAAGACTACATATAATCAAAGTAGTACCATACGTTAATACATATTTGGCTCGTAAAACCAATGTAGGCTGCCATTAGTGCCATTGCCCTGGTTGTCCTTTTTCTTTTCATGGTGATTGTTCCATCTTTTGAGAACAGGTTGCCTTATTCAGGGCGGTTTCGTGCTGCCTGCTCTTTTACTCGTCTATCGTACTCCTTCTTATCCTTTCTATATGTATAGAATCAGATTATCTGCTCTATGTGCCAATTGAGCCATACCTAAATAATTCATATGCTTCATGCTGGGCAGGGCTATCGGGATTGGGGTCATTGAGCAAGTCTTGGATACCAAGAAGAATCTAAATCTCTCTCTCTCTTTTAGTAGCCGTTATGATGACAATCTAATTAGCCAATAGGTCTACCTGCTTGATCGTTATTGCTGGCTTCCACCCATCATCCTCACTTAATATAGACAGACAGACCGTGCCAGATGGATAGATGTTTGGATGAAAAAGAGGCGGAGTAAACTTGCCTGTGTACAGATATGCATGTCAAGACACATTGCAACCCCATAAAGCTTCCCACTTGTACTTACACTTTGGAGGCTTTGTAGGATACTCTAAACAGGCCAAATGATGATTAGTAATAGTCTATTGATAGACGAGATCACTAATTTGCTCGAAAATAAACTTACCTTCGGGGAAGATCAAGTCGATTTTGTAGATTCCATTTTCCCAAGAGGTCTATTAAAGGATATTTAGCACCTGGGCAAGATCTATATAGACTAAAACTACCTACATTTTCCTTTCCAGGGATACCACACCTCCAATGCAACAAATTAAGGGTATTGTCTTCATTCTTAATAGGTCTGGTCCAAAATCCCTAGCGTTTGTATTAGTTTTCAGGACAATGGTACCCTTGATGATTTGCTGGCTTACATGCGGATGATCTTTCCTCCATTGTTTGCGCTCTTCCATGAGACGCACGCGCGCAATCCCTGTACTCATTGAAATATATTGAAAACTATTAAAGCAGAATAGGTTCTAGTGGGGTAACTTTGGATGTGTACAAGTCGACGTCACAATGGTGGATATTTAAAACACGTCAGTGTGAACATACGGTTTTTTTCATGAATTATATAAAGTAAATTTTTCGTAAATCAATAAATAAATATTCGCAGATATTAGCCAATAACATTATGTAAAAACGTCTTTAGATTACTCAAAATGCTAAAAAAGATATTTATGGACCAATTAAAATCGATACACAGAGACCTTTAATATATTTGGAAATATTTCATTACAGTGTTTCTACTTGAGATTAAGACGATGTTAATTTCTTTTTTGGACGAATCAAAATTAATCTTTTAAATTTGCTTACCTTTTTTTGGACAAACCCAAAAAAAAGAATTGGGACACAAAAGAGAAAAGTTTGGTCAAGGGGATTTAGACAAGGTACTGACAGAGTGAGTTAATCGATTATAAAATCACAGTCAATTAAGCTTGTCTTTTTTTCTTTTGGAAGAATAAAACTATTGTTTATCGTTATGCTATTATCTAAGACACAAAAAGATCCTCCTGATGACTCGAGAGCCAAAAAAAAAACCTAGCCACATATCAAGAACGAATAACACAGACGAAGATCATGTTCTAATTGTTTGCAAGTCTTGCATGTCCAAACCACAACATGAATTTGCTACAGCTGCTAAATAGCAAGTATATACGATTGATCCTGGAAGAAGAGATGCCGTATAGCAAACAGGCAGAATCCTGAAAGTACACACCAACCTGTCCAACCAAGGTAGCAAGTCAAGTGTCAGATTTCGCATACGGCATGGAGTATCCGAGAAAATTTACAAGCCTCTTATTGTAAAACAAAAGATTGGAGATTTGAACCTTTTTGAAATCTTATTTATGGTAACAATGCTTGGATAATAGAAAGGTTATAAATAAAGAGTATATAGAATATAGCAAGACATTAGGCTATATTTTGGGTAGCTCTGTATTCTTTGAAGGCCACAGAAAAAGATAGACAGAAGAAGATACTTATAGGCATTTCTATCATTTATCTGAAATAATAATAGACAATGGTTATAAAAAGCAAGAAAGAATCATAATGGTGATTCCATATAGTTTGCGATTGTACAAGATTTACTGCCTTTCTAAACCGTAATTAACTTTGAACACATTCACAAGGACTGATATTCTAGACAAGAATTATTCCAAAAGGTTTTCTCTGTTATTTGTTACATGGCTTCTACGGAGAAATAGTTTCGATATTCTCTATTAGTTTTTGTATATTTTTGTTATAGTTGTGGTACTTAATTTGACAGATGTGAATTTCCATCAGTTGGAAATAAAAGCCCACTTGAATATTTATAGTTTTCTTCTTCTTCTTTATTACTCCCTCATTACTCGTTGTTGGCAGTGTAAAACTATATCAAAGAGTAGAAGTATTATGACATTAGATTAGCAATAGATGAGCAACAAAGCAATCACATTCAGCACATTTGTCATTATTGCTCATTCAGCGCCATCACCAAATCACAACACATCTTGCAATAGATGACATTATTAACCAACACTATGCTTGTCCTTGTTCTGTCGATTATCTTGCTAGCCTTGCCGATCTGAAAGACCATTTCATGGTTGGACATCCCATTTAACTTGCTCATCAAATACAACAGCAGGAAAATCAGCATCGCCAAGAATCCGTGATTTCAAGCTACTTGCACTCAAGCACACCTCTTGTCTCTATTACCAACAGTATTAGGTCTTTGTCATGATAGCTTGGACCTGAATCCTCCATTTTGGGAGCACTTTTTGGCTGATATTTTTGATTATCAAGCCAAAGGCATTTATTTGCGTTGAACTAACGAATTTACTCTGGAGGCCAAGACAAACAGCTATTTGAACACATCTTGGGCATTCCAATCATTGGTGGAATGACTGTCTTTTATCTACTCACCTTACCGTCTCAAGGCCATTATACCCTCATACCCCTTGTTATCATCAAGATACAAAGTATACAAAGTTTATTTGCTTTGGTCACCAAAGCACCCGTGATCCTCAAAGTTTTTTGAAGGATTTGACCAGGTTTATGTTTGTGCTGCGTGCCCAAACGATATCCAACAACTCTTCTTCGAGTCGAAAGAGACAATGCGTGTTCCAACATTGGCACAATTGACATGCAAATATATATATCTACTGTCAGGAACTGATCCAAACAGACAAGACAAGAAACAGAAACAGGAGGTTCAAATATCAGTTATTTAATAAAGATATTGTTCACTTGATCTTTCTGCAATTAATCTCTACTGGTACTTGTATGTTTTTTTTTAGCCAAGGTAAAAACATGTCGAAATATAACAATTGGCAACTATGGCGGGTGAGTATATAGGTTGTGAGTAACAACATCCCCATTGTATTTTTTATATAATTTTCAAGCATTTACAAATGCTATTTTATCAACATCTCTCTCTCATGGTCCATCATATTCTATCCCTTTGCGGATACTTGTCTATTTTATCAAGAGTAGCCTTTAAAAGTCTAGATGATGACCTGTCACTTGTTCTATAAGCCTTGGTCTCACACCAAAGCTTTCTCTTTTTGATATGTTTTTTGTTGTTGTTGGAGTTCTTATAACAATGATTAGACCAGTGACAGATATTGCACCTAGAATGGATGTTGCGTTGGCCTTGGTCACAGTTACTATAACTATTGCACGAGTTCTTTTCTTTGAACATCTCATATCGCTTCAAAGCAGTACGAATGTCTGATTCATCCGAAAAAAAAAGACACAATTGATCATAAAGTCCAAGTCAGTTTGGCATCTTGCACCCAATCTTGGCTTTGAATTTTTCCTCAAGTTGGAATTGTGCTTGTTTAATGGATAGATTACACTGCATTGTAATGAAGCTATAGACAGCACTACGAGAGGACATTAAGATTAACAGATTTTTGGCGTAAACCTTTTACTACTTTGGTTAAAACAGCAAAGGATTTCCATCAATGTAATTTTAAATAAATTGGTTATTGTATCCAAGAATACGATGTCGACCTGATCTTTTTTTTTGAAAGTGCTTTCAGGATCTTTATGATAAGGATTAAATCTTTGAGCCGAACGAACATGATCGCTTAATCATTTTGCAGCAGCCAAAGAAGCGAGGTATTTATTAATAAAAAACAAATGAAAGAAATTTAGTTTTTTTCTTTTCATCCGAGTAAAGTGTATGTCGTCCCTTTTATCTCCATCTAAACGCATTGTGGGCTTAAGTGGTCTTTCTAGAGGTCTACTCTGTAGAAACTAAGAGAAATTATTGTTCCAATACCAAAAAGATCTTCATCAACAAAACTATCCATTGGATCAACTCTTGCTCATCAAAGACATCTCCTTGTCCGCATAAACAATTACATCCTCATTTTTAAAAGTCTGTAAAAAATAAACAAAAATAAATAAACAGAAGATCAGAAAGAAAAAGAAAAATAACAAGGGAACTGAGAACATCACTTGTATCTATACCACATAAGATAGGTATACACATAAAATAACGCGTCTTGCTCGATTTTTTTATTAACAAGAATTATTGGATATGTCTGTCAAAAACACTCCAAATATATATATATATCTTTCTAATAGGTTATCAATGCAAAAACCAAAAATTTAATAGGTTCCAATGTAGGATAAAGAATAGCCAAATGCAGCTTCTGGGCTCGCAATGGGCAATGGTATCATACTGTCATTGGCCAACGTAATACTTTGGACAAGGCGCGGTATTTTACGTCTTCTATTGATAAACACAAAGATTTTTTTTGAACGACTTCAAATTCAAAACCAACGACTTTATTTCTTGAAATGACTGTACAAAGAGAGGGACAAAAAATTTTCTGGTTCTGTGTTCAATTGGCTGGATAATTTTGTTACTTTGAGATAAGATTCATCATTGATAACTCCCATTCCGGGCATCAAGTCTATTGCCCACGCGAGCACAAATGACAAAAAAAAGAAAAACAGAAAAGTCAATTGGAGCCAGGGGTCCAGGACAAAACGATTAAAGTAATTATTTAAAGAGGTACCTTTTTCTAATTTGTGTGCTTTGATCTGGTACTTCTTGGTCCTATATTATCGGTAAAAGAAGTCCATAGACATCGGGCTTCAAGGCAGAAGATCCATGCGTGTGACGTGATATTGGTAGCAATCATCTATGTGACTGACCTTTAATCATGATATGAGACTTCCATCTCGACAATGATCTATAAAGCGGAGGTTTTGCAGGGTTTGTCTTCTAATATACCCTTTTAATAGGCCTTTGCTTTGTGTGCTTAGTACATTCATACCTGGACATACATTTAAGTGACATGCAGTCTCTAGAATCCTATGACATATCGCCACAAACAGGCTTCCTTCCTTCAACCCCTCCTCTCCGTCGCTTGCCCTCTTCCTACTTTGCACCATGGGAGTCTCTTATGGAAGACTGCAATGCTCTATTACTGGCTGGTAAGCTCCGAGAAAGAGTTCACAAGGTAAGGCAACACAATGTTGAAATAGCAAGATACATGCTTACTAATACTCATTTTGTCAAAGCTTCCCTTGCTTGATTCCAGCCGCCTCCAGAGCGTGGAAGAATACAGGCGGGCATTCTTGATCCTATGTATGGTATCCCACAGTTATGTATGGGGAAAGCATGAGAAAACATTGGAGGTAATTCATACGCCTGGCAGTGTTACAATAGTTTGCTTGACATACAGTGTGACAAACGACAAATCATTGGCTGACATCGATCACTTTCTCACGGTCAGATATTACCTGCTTGTTTAGCAGTACCTTGGACGACCATAGCTGACCACCTAGGACTCTGTCCAGTAGTCTGTCACGCGGCAGTTGTGTTATGGAACTACAGACTTTTGGACAATAAAGGTCCCCTTAACCTAAGGTAGTGTTTTAGGATACCAGACTGGCTTATGGCTAAGATTGGCTTTACTTCAACAGCAATTTGGCTGCGTTGGAAACCTACACTGGATCATTGGACGAATCGTGGTTTTATCTTGTCACGACTGAAATTGAGAGTGTAGGCGCACCCTGTTTGCAAGCCATTACAAAATCAATCGATCATATCAAGGATGGCGATTACTCTGCATTGATTGAAGATTTACAGACCGTGAACTCTGCGTTGGAAGGCATGAACACTGCACTTCAGCGCATGTACGAAAAGTGCGATCCCTATGTGTTTTATTGGAAGATAAGACCTTATCTGGCTGGCTGGGAAAATATGGCTGAAGTTGGACTTCCATTCGGATTGATATACGAAGGCCTTGACTCGTACTGGAACGCAGAGACAGATGAGTATGCAGACATGAGCCATCTCTCTGAAGCAGAGCGTCTCTTGCATCAGTACCGTCGATATGCTGGAGGAAGTGCTGCCCAGAGTAGTCTTATTGCTACTCTAGACGTCGCCTTTGGTGTTGAGCATCATCCTACTGGCCAGAAACCCCCAGTTAAACTTGACCCTTCCACACTACTCAACAGAGATCGCTACACACACCCCCAATCCACTAAGCCTGCTGATGAACTTAACCATCCAAATGGGTCGGCTACCCCACAAACCCCACCAACATTTGTAAGGACTAACCGCAATCGGTTTTTGCGAGCCATGAGAAAGTACATGCCCCTCCCTCATCGCAATTTCCTCGAGGATCTTGAAGTTGCTGCCAACCTAAGACCCTTTATGCTCCAACTTCAAGAAAAGCAGCTCTCTGTCCCGCTTACAGAGAAAGAGAAGCAGCTCCTGGGACTCTATAATGGCTGTCTGAACCAGCTGAAACTTTTCAGAGACAAGCATGTCCAGATCGTCACTCTTTATATCGTAAACCAGTCTCGCAAGGGTGTCAAGACTGGTGGTGGATGTCCTTCCTATAAAAAGGAGGCCCTTGAAGCCAAACCAATCTCCACAAAGACAATTCCTGCCAAGGAAGAGGGTTCGGAGACAGCCACTGCGCTCTATCCCCAGTCAGCACTTGATGCTGAACGAGGAATTCGCGAGGGATCTGTGTCTGCCAAGGTCAACCAGCTCTTCCCACAGCTCGGCCTGGCAAAGCACGTTGATCCCAAGACAGGAGTCGTGCGAGGTACGGGAGGAACAAACATTATGCCATTCTTGAAACAATCCCGCGATGAGACGAATGATATGAAGCTACCAATTGCTGACCCAAAGGATGTCCCAGAGGCCGCTGTGGCCGGAAAGAGCTTTACAGACTGGATCTTGCGTCGATGAATATTATTATTATTATTATTATATTTTTAATAAGAACTTAATTTGCAATAGAGAATATATATGTATAATATCTTTTCAATCGTAGTAACAAGGGTTACCAGTCTTGGACTGTCTCAGCAGGTGCTTTCATTTGAATATTTATTTACATACAGCACCTTATCTCTATGACATCTTTTGCCCATTCTTAATAACCTAGGGTGCATTAGTTGAAAAGTGATAAGAGACCGTGTGTTGATTTGTGTTGACCAGGTCCAGTGGTGTTATTCCTTCAAACTCCCAGTCAGGAGTGCGTGCCTTCATTTCTTGCTTTGTCACATCGTCCATGTTCGGATCTGGGCCGCGTCGATGAGCCTGCTCATTCAATTCAATCTTAATCCGAGTGTATTGTGTTGTTGCATTATGTACATTATTAATAATGTATAGATCCAATATCTGTTGGCACACATCTAGTAAAAATAGAAAAGAAGAGTCGATATATTGGAACTAGACGCAATGATATATAGCTTTTACCTTCAATATCATCAATACGGGATAAAAGTAATTGATCCCAGGGCTGTTCTTCTGCCAGACCATGGAATTCAGGGTCTTCTTCTTTCAATAGCCTAGAAGCCAAGTATATGCACCCAGCAGCAATTGTGTGTGCAGGATACTCCACACACAGCGAGGTACGATAGCTACATATGCATGTTAATAGGATACCAATTGAGGTCCAAGTTGACCAACCTGTCAACTGCTAGACTGTATGCCTTGTGAGCCAATCGTTTGGCATCAAGTGTCTGAAAGGCTAGGGAAGAGACAATGAGGATCATTCTGCAAAGTCAATAGTCGGGCCTTACCTTGAACCCATTTGACAAATTTTATCACATATTCATAAGGGTGTCGAAACTGAAAATCAAAGCAGAGTGTCTCGAGTAAAAGCTTTTCGTACCCAATGATCTTGCGCCGTCTCTCTTCAGACACCTAACAGCGCTAATACTTGAATTTTCCATGCCCACCAGCAGGAGATAAAAAATTCCTTACATTCTCAGGATCTAATTCCTTGCTGCCTGGATACTTTACACTGTGTACGGCCACAAACACATCCTTGAGCTTCTTGATGGTCTCTTCAATTTTGGAAGCAACGAATACACAAGTCACGCTGATATCCTTTATAGAGCTGTCAGCCATTGACTCATCCTTTCGGTTCTCCTATTCTTTTCTCCTCTCTAAGCTTCCTCACGAGATCATCACTCACCTGGGGTGCATATTCGCGTATGGAATAGTATACGTAGAATCGATGATATAAAGCCTGTGCTGTACTGATCGTTGTCTGGGGGCTGGAATTAACCATGAGCTTTTTTGACTTTCTTTTTTCTTCTTGTAAATGATGACAGGCAACTTACAAGCCGAGCTTCTTGCCTACGTCCTGGATAAATTTGCAGCTCGCATTACGGGCAGCGGCTTCCTTGGCAGCTAATCCAGCCGACTTTTTTAGGCTGGTAAGGGTGGCAAGTTGTCGTTTGGTAAAGCAGGCTTTGTAACGCCTTTTGAATGATGTGCCAGAGGTAATGGAAATGGGCGTCAGAGGGGTCGTGGTCGACGATGGAGAAGACACACCCATGAGGAGCGTAGGAATGTATCAAAGGGGACCATTTTTTTTGGTTCATCCGCTCGTCTTTCGCTTGCTTTAAAACCAAGTCACACTTTTTTCTTGGACTTATCAACTCAATGTTCATAAAAAGCATAAGCTATTTTCACACACCCACTCTATACGATGAATTATAGACTTGTATATCTTCTTTATAAAGCGATTGTGTGCTTGGGAGAGTAGAGGCCAATTCAATTATGTTCTTGGCGGGTAAGGGATTGTTTTACTGCTAATCAAAAGACACACAGGGATTCCAGCCTTATAGACAGAGTACATGCATTGAATAATACATTCTCAATGAATCAGAAAGTCGTTTGGGTAATAGTAACTAGAGATAATATTCTAATGATACTTCTTTAAATAATCAATCAGAGAGGTCTCTCCATGTTTTTGGATGAAAAAGGCACCAATTGGTTAAAAAATAGCGTCGGAGATACACTATTACCGTCCCGACACTAACCCAATAGATCTATTGGATGAGTCTGAATGGCAGGTCAATTTGACTGCAAATCAATCTGTAATACGTCTTGGGAATTACTTGATCCACCACATCTTTCATGTTGTGTCCAAGGTGTAGGACCATCTTTTTTTAAAAAAAAGAAAAAGAAGTAATGGCAGCAATTGTAAAGAAAAGCTGGTAAATGTCTCTCTTTATGCCTATAGACAAATATACGTAATTAATTAGGGTGTCTGTAAATAGATCAAACCTAAAGTCGAATCAGGTTCTTTTTTGGAGGGTTCCATTAACCGTTAGTATCCATTCTTCGACGTCTTGGCTATCCAAACACTCTAATTGCAATAACAATCGTACAGACAGGGTTGTGAATATTCTCAGTCTGGTCTATCAAAAGAAAAGCGGTCCGATTGTCTTGTTTTTCGCTTACAGTTTTGTCCATGGCTATAGAATACATATAAATACAGTTATATTTTATTCAGCCTGTTTTTTTTTATTGCAAGCCAGAAAACTTGCTGAAAGGGCCAGGGCTGCTCCCAGCCTGCTAGGGCCCAATATGGCTCTAGTTCTATCCATTAACCATACGGCCTTTGCCTTTTACAAAAACCTATACGATTAATATATTCATGTAATGTCATTCCATAATTAAAATATATAAAAATAAAATAAAATAAAATAAAAATCTCTTAAAATAGTGAAAGTGCCAGAGTAAATTCAATGAACATTACGTCACAAAGACAATGTCCAGCTGAAAGAAGACTCTTTTTGAATTATTTTTTCAACCCCATTGTTCAACTGCGCGCATTCATCTATTTTACTATTACGAATCGAATAGGATTTGAAACATGGTAAGCAGTGACCTATTTGTTCATTTGCAATTCTTGACCAGACATACTCGAGCAGGATAACCAACAGAATCCGATAAATGAGTTACTGCCGTCCTATGATATGGACAGGCCAATGCCCGATGCAGACCAGGCACCTCCCGAAATTTCCGTACTCGACAACTGTAAGCCCATGGATGAGTCGACTTGTCTGCAAGCCCATTCAACTTTTATTCAACAGACGAAACTATCGCAAGGAATGAGATGAGCCCAGTCGAAGAAGAAATAATCGAGCTCCAATGCCAGCATTGGGACATAACTAATTGGTCTAGTCTCGAGGATCGCGTCCACGGACCAACATTTGAGGCTGGAGGCCATCAATGGTAATTACTCGATCCACCAACCTTATCTATCCTAACCCTCGCGTAGGAATGTACTGCTCTTTCCAAAGGGAAATAACCAAAACGAATTCGCTTCTCTCTATGTTGAGATGACGGATGCCAAAACAGTACCCGACAACTATTGCTGTGCCCAGTTTGTTGTTTGTCTCACAAAACCCTCGGATCCATTCCACTATGTGCATCATGGCAAGTCCTTCTAGTTGTCTATTTAAGAGGTTCTTACAATAGTCTCATTATTGCTGTGTATATTAGCTGCCCACCATCGATTCAACAGTGAAGAGTCTGATTGGGGATTCACGCGATTTGTTGAACTGAAGCAGCTCTATTCCCTCGATGAACAAGGAAACCAACGCTTTCTCGAAAATGACAGCGTTCGGATCACAACCATCTTGCGAATCATCAAGGATCCCACTGGAGTTTTGTGGCACAACTTTAACAAGTAATTGATATTTTGGATCGTGTGCTTTTGGCAATAAGGCTTACCTATTGCTGCTCTAAAAACAGCTATGATTCCAAAAAGATGACAGGTTATGTTGGACTTAAGAACCAGGGTGCTACTTGCTATATGAATTCGCTCTTCCAGTCTTTGTATTGTACCAATCTCTTTAGAAAGGCAGTCTATCAGATCCCTACCGAGAATGATGAGCCTACAAAAAGTGTAGCGCTTGCTCTTCAGAGAGTATTTTATAACCTCCAGTTTTCAGACGCCCCTGTTGGTATGATCACCAGCAGAGTCGATATGGGATAGCTTGCTAATGTTTAATTGTCATTTGTTAGGCACTACCGAGATGACAAAGTCCTTTGGCTGGGATTCTCTTGAAGCATTTATGCAGCACGATGTACAGGAGTTTAACAGAGTATTGCAAGATAACCTGGAAGCCAAGATGAAGGTATGCTAAACAAACAATCAAGAGACAAAAAAAAGTTAAAAAAAAACCGGTATTTTTCTTTTAACTCTCAGGACACTCCTGCTGATGGAGCCATCAAGCGTCTTTTTGTTGGAACAATGAAGAGCTATATAAAGTGTATTAATGTCAACTATGAATCTTCTCGGACAGAAGACTTTTATGGTCAGTCTAGACAATGGCTTCCACGACCAATCTCTATTTACTCTTTATCCCTTTAGATATCCAACTGAATGTAAAGGGCTGCAAAAATCTCGAGGAATCCTTCAAGGACTACATTGCAGAGGAAGTTTTGGAAGGCGACAACAAATACATGGCAGAGGGACATGGTTTGCAGGATGCTAAAAAGGGTGTTATATTCGAGAGCTTCCCTCCTGTGCTTCATCTACAGCTAAAGAGATTCGAGTACGATATCATGCGTGATACGATGGTGAAGATCAATGACCGTCATGAGTTTCCTCTCGAAATCGACCTTGAACCATACCTTGACCCAGTCGCCGATCGATCTCAGCCCCACAAGTACGTTCTCCATGGCGTACTTGTCCATAGTGGAGACCTGAGTGGCGGGCATTACTTTGCCTTTGTGAAGCCAACAAAGGACGGAAACTGGCTCAAGTTTGATGACGATCGTGTAGTACCCGCTACCCTTAAAGAAGTTCTCGAAGAAAATTTTGGTGGTGACCATGTCAGCGGGGCCATTACCAACGGAAGACCTAGCTTCAGAGGGTTCAAGCGTTTCACAAATGCTTACATGCTGGTGTATGTCCGGGAATCGATGATTGATGATATTTTGGCAAATGTGGTAGAAAAGGACATCCCGAACCACTTGTCCCAAAGACTAGAGCAAGAACGTCAGCTACAGGAACAAAAGGCCAAGGAAAAAGAGCAGCAGCCTTTCTACATAAAGGCATATCTGGTGACAGACAATACGTTTATGGCCAATGATGGCTTTGACTTTGTAAACTTTGAAGAACGCACCATGGAAGCCTCCCAGCTTGAAGTTAGACGGGTGCGTAAAGACCAGAAATACGGTGACTTTAAGCGTGAATTGAGCCATTCGATGGGTCTCCCCGAAACCCATGTTCGCCTCTGGTTCCTTGTCAACCGACAGAACCGTACCATCAGACCAGACGCACCTGTACCAGAAGGCGAGGAGGATTGTACTCTTGAAGAGATCCGTCATAAACATTTGGCAAACCAGCCTAATTTGCGGTTCTATGTCGAAAAGTCTCTCTCTCCTAATAGCGAGCATGCCCTATTCCCTCCCCCACCTCCAAACTCTTCCGCAAATGCCTTGATATTCATCAAGATGTTTGATCCAGAGCAGCAAAAGATCCGTGGTATTGGTCGCCTGTATATTAACAAGGCTGAGAAGGTTGGGTCAATTATGGAGCAAGTGAATGAGATGGCTGGCTATCAGCCTGGAACCCCTCTGGTCTTTTACGAAGAAATCAAGCCCACGATGATTGAAGAAATGGACCTGAACCTGTCATTCACCAAGGCAGAGATCCAGGACGGTGACATTATTGCAGTCCAAAAGCAGCTCTCTGATGCTGATATCGATCAATTAAAGGCAGCAGGCATGTATGCCACGGTTCCTGACTTTATGGATTATCAGCTCTACAAACTTGACGTGGTCTTTACACCAAAGGACGGAAATCCAGAAATGGAGTTTGAGCTGTCTTTACATAAGAACATGCGTTATGATGAAGTGGCAGCCAAGGTTGGTGCCAAGGTTGGTGCTGATCCCGAGAAGATCCGATTCCTTGCCTGTGGACCCACAGGGGAACTGAAGCCTATCCGCCGTACACCTACATCTATTCTAGGTGATATGCACAATGTGCCATATAACCAGAATCTCGTTAGATTCAAATTAACCTACGAAGTGTTGGACATTAGTCTGGCAGAGTTTGAGTCCAAGCAATTGATCAAGATCACACTTTGCACGCCTAGTCTTCGGGATATGAATACAGTTGAACTTCTACTGCCCAAACAGGGAAGGATAGCCGATCTCCTCAAGGCACTGGATGCTAAAGGAGCCAAGTATGAGTCCGCCAAGGGTACAAGAAGTCCAAGAGTTTTCGAAGCCCTGGGAAACAAATTCAGCCGAGAATTCATTCCTACAGATTTAATTAGCCAATTATCTACAAGCAATTATGCCCAATTATACGCCGAGGTAAGCAGATCAAAAAAAAGGGGGGCGCTCAGGGCTGAACTGACAGTATTTATAGGAAGTTCCGGAAGAAGAGATGTCGATGGGAGAGGATGACATTTTTATCAGAGTATTCCATTTCCAACGAGATATCTCGCGTGCCCACTCGATCCCATTCAAGTTCTTGGTGATAAAGGTGAGTTCAAGGCAAGAAAGAGCATATAGAGTAAACAGTGTCTATCTAGGACGAGCCATTTGAAGACACCAAGAAGCGCCTTCAGGCACGAACAGGACTGAACGACAAGGACTGGAGCAAGGTCAAATTTAACATCGTCTCTTCTTACTCGGCAACACCAATTGAAGAAGGTAATACAGTGTTACGATCCTGTTCAATATTGACACTCATCAAAATAGGAGATGGCTTCAAATTGAGTGACCACCAGTTTACTCAAGAAGAGAGTCTTGGGTTGGAACATATGGACAAGACACCCCGGTCAGCACGGATGGGCACCGAAAGAGCTCTGTCTATCAGAGGTTGAGAGGAGATAATAGTATAAGAGAAGGAACAGACAATAAAACCTTTCTCTTCACTGAGTTCCCAAGACACCCTTTATTTTTTTATATATTTAATTGAGTTGGCTCAAAAGATTAGCGGCACGTGAGTTAAAAGATGAACAAGAAAGAGACGGGAGCCTATTTTGGATTCTGAGAGTTCTCGGCAAGAAAAAATAAAGAGAATTGTCATTCTTGGGACTTTTTGATCAAGCCAATATCTCGTGTTCCACTATTCATTCATTTATTCATTCATTGCAAGTCTTGGCTAATCTAACATTACAACACAATCAAGTCATTTGCATTCACCATACAGTTACTCTTTTACTATTCCTTCAAATATGCTACCGATATATAAGATCGTCGTTCTCGGAGACGGTGGAGTTGGCAAGGTAAGCAACCAGTCTTGGCCTCTTGAAACCAGCCTATTCTAATACCACGCTCAAAGACCGCCCTGACTATCCAAGTAAGTGTATTATATATACATATATATTCTTTTTTTTAAAGAACAATATTAATAATGCCATGTTCTCAGTTATTTTTAAACCATTTTGTGGGTAAGTCCCGGGGAACACGACTCAAAAGAAAATACAAACTAATTAATGTTCATTTAGAGGTAATACATTCAACAAGAAGGCCGAGTTGTTCAACCCCTCTTGTGCCCATTAGACATACGATCCAACCATAGAAGATTCTTACCGCAAACAAGTCATAATTGACAACCAATTGTGTCTCTTGGAAGTTCTCGACACAGCAGGCCAAGGTAACCTGAGACCAAGGATCAGAATAGGTTTGCTAATCTGCTCTATAGACGAATACACTGCTCTTCGTCATCATTGGATCCGAGACGGAGAAGGATTTTTACTGGTGTATGCGATCACGGACAACTCTACATTCCAACGGATCGAGAGGTTCAAAGAAGAGATCTTTCGAGTGAAAGAAAAGGAAAATATGCCATTGATGCTTGTGGGGAATAAGTCTGATAGAGAAGATCGCCAGGTGACCTGGGAAGAAGGCGTACAGATGGCAAAAGAGATGAAATGTGAATTTATGGAAACATCAGCAAAGTTGCGTTTAAATGTAGAGAATGCATTCTGTTCAGTCGCAAGAATGATTAGAGAAGAAAGAAAAATGGCACCAAAGAAAGTAAAGGTGAAGCGTAAGAGGTGTAATATACTATGATATTCTACCCTGTAATAATTCTATTTATTTATTTATTTATTTCAACTACATGTAAAGCAATAGAGGTACTTGCTTTACATGCCTTTACAGACGCTATTTTCAATGCGTGATAATAATCATTACATTCAACAAACTTACCAATAATGTCCACACATCTACACCGATATTTGACAAGGATAATCTAATCTCGATAACTTTTTGTGCTTCAAAAGACAATTCGCGATTAAACAGACAATTTAGATATGAATTGCATTTTATTTGCGATTTCTATTTATCGAATTGTTCATTTGGGGCCATGTTATTATTGGGATTGGTGTATTACAAGCAATAAATATCCGATCCCAAGAATAAAGGCATTAATCAACCTTTTTGCATACTTTCCAAGACTATAATCCTATCATTAATTTCATGA
Organism: Phycomyces nitens; assembly: GCA_022702545.1. Lineage (NCBI taxonomy): Eukaryota > Fungi > Mucoromycota > Mucoromycetes > Mucorales > Phycomycetaceae > Phycomyces > Phycomyces nitens. The sequence goes on from JAHRBC010000001.1 coordinate 4,956,035, forward strand.
TTTGACACTTATAGCCCACTACTCTTTTGTTGGAATATTGGTTATTTATATAGTGCTGGTTCATATCAAGAATAAAGATTGTGAATTCATGGGCAAGTATCTGGAAAGGACAATCAAATGTGCACTTTATATACTTTGCAATTGTTGTTGAATTAATTAAATCTATAGAAAGTATAAACATTGAACAATGAATAATAGAGGATACCTTTTGTGTTGTTGTCTACATAGCTTAAAGGTATTGGACTCATTGATGTCTCGATCGATGAAACAAAAGTCTTATCCACAGGGGGTCGTAATTACAAGTTCTTCTTCATCTTTATCTTTGCAAAGAGATGTTTTTCTTTTTCGAGTTTCTTGGGATTCTGTACCAATGACTTGATCACATAATCAACAAAAACCAATATCGAGTCGCTTTTGATCCTGAATATACTGCTGGTAACTTTGATTGTATGTAATAATACATTTGACCATATTGAATGTAGGATTACGATTGGTATAGGCGCCTTACGCATACCGAACCATGCCCATTATACTTTGATATCCTGTTTCTTTTTTAAAGAATGCTCAAAGTCCAGTACTGGTTGAAACTGCCACCATCCTTGTCAAGTCAACAAGTCAAGGCGTTTTTATCACAAAACAAAGAGGAGCTGTCCAGCAAATTGTTAAGATAACAAGAGTATATCAACACTGGTAAAAAAAAAGTATTTTTGTTTTATTTGGCGAGTATGTCAAGGTTCCAGCGTCTGTAGGAATATAGGCCACCCACGATAGCGAATAATGATAATAAATAAATAGTGATTGGCATGTCCTGACAAGGAGAGTAATCAGCGAGAAGGAAAATAGAGCACAGAAACAAACTCTAGTAAAGTATATCAACAGAGAGAGAAAAAATCCGAGTTCAGTACGAATACTGAAAACATACCAAGGTCAGAACCGTGATTTATTAGTCGATAAAATACTTCTCTCAAAAGCACCCTTTGGGAATTTCAAAAGTCAATTGAGATATCAAAACTATACCTTTTTGATATTTGAGAAACCACCCTTTGACATAATAAAAGCCTCCTTTTGGCGTTGGAACGACTGTCATGCGAATCGTCCAATTCCAGACACATTATGTGTTTATTGCCCAAGATACCTCGTATTGAATCTTCAAGTCATGTAAACCTGTAAAATAGAACAAGGATCATTGTGTTGCAATATTAGCTGTATATCGATACCCTTTCTTTTTCTTGGAGAGATTATAAAGAGAATCCTTGTTGCCTCTAAACATCTGCTACAAGAGATAAAGAAACCCCTGGAGAGTAGATTGTACTTGGAGCGATATTTACAGAACAATGATAATAATAATAAAAGTATCAAGATTCGTCTTTTTTTAATATGACTGCCAGCAAATCAAAGCCATTGCTTGACTATCGGGCCAGGCGAGGATATACTGCCAATAACCCACTCTTTTATTTTATTTTTTACATAAAGGTTATTATTGTACCTTTGCAGACAATGTAATTTGAACCAGTATAAAATAGAAATTTTTAATAACTTGAAATATTGCTTAAATATTAATAAGTACATATTGGGTTAACCGAAACGGCGATGATTCCGAACCTCGCAATTTATTGGTTTTTCGTTTGACCTAATTTATTATATTTTAGATACTTAATTATTAAACCTATGGGGACCCAATCCAGGAATACTGTGTAGAGAATGTGCCTAGACACAAGCTGCTTTAATTGAAAGGTCTCAACAGCTTATTACAGCGTGCAAAATATGTCTAGAGATTAACCATAAAACACGGTACATGTATGTATGTATGTATATGTATATATATATACACATATATATTTAATGTATATATATATATATATACTATAGAAATTAATGAAGAATTATATAGATAATAGAGAGGGATATCAAAAAGAAAAAGAAAATAACAACAGCAACAACAGCAACTTCTTAACAACACCCGCCTTGCTTTTCCTCTTGGACTTGGGGTGTAACCGAAATGGTCTCTCCCGCAGTGGGTTTGATGGCATCGTTTGAAGACTCGAGTGCCTTGTTTGACACAATACGATAGATTTCTACAAGAGATAATATTGGTCAAAATGATGATATTTATGAATATCGACATTACCTGTCAAGATACGCTGGAAAGCAAGCTCTACATTGCTTGAATCCAAAGCAGAGGTCTCAATAAATGAAAGACCATTGTCGGCTATTATGTATATCTATGGTTTGAGTAACACACTAATAGGTGCCCTTGATTTTATTTTTATACCCGAACTTACCTGCAAACTGCTTGGCCTGCTCGGTTGGCACTGCACGAAGGTGTCTCAGATCACTCTTGTTTCCAACAAGCATCACTACAATGTTGGCATCTGCATGATCCCGCAGCTCTTTCAGCCAACGCATCACGTTCTCATAGGTTGCATATTTGGCGATGTCATATACTAACAAGGCACCAACTGCACCTCGATAGTATCTACGATATGTTAGTAACAAATAGACTGGGGCTGAATCGTACTTACGCGCTTGTAATAGCACGATAGCGTTCCTGACCAGCTAAAAAAAAAACAAGACAAGACAAGACGAGTAAGTTTCTGGCCTTTCTACTAGGATATTTTACCTGTATCCCAGATCTGAGCCTTGACGGTCTTGTTATCTACCTGTACAGAGCGGGTGGCAAACTCAACACCAATGGTACTCTTGGATTCCAGGTTGAATTCGTTTCGAGTAAAGCGAGCCAAAAGGTTAGTCTTTCCAACACCAGAATCTCCAATAAGGACCACTGGATAATATTCTGTCAGCTACTTGTTTTGACCCATAAACGGGGGAATTCTATTCAAGGCTTTTGGTGTCAATAGCCAAGGGTCTTTGTTACCTTTGAAGAGATAGTCATACTCATCATCTCGGTTCTTATTGGCTGCCATGTTTTTTTTTCCTTTTTTTTTGGTATCAAAAGTAGAAAGAGAAAGAAAGAGAGAAAGAGAGAGAAAAAGAAGAAAGGTAAATCTGGGCTACAGTAACAGAGGAGCTTCTGAGGTTAAACTATGCGTCACCTTTGTATCTCTTCACCTGGAATGGTAGGGTCCGTTTTGGGGTTGTTTGGTCTGGCTGCAGCACTTTTTGTTATAAAGACTATATAGCCAATGTTTTTGCCTACAGACGTCTAAATCGTCCTTGTTGCAAGATAATATATATATATATATATTATATATTTATATATTATATATATTTTAAAATTCTGCCTTTCTTTTTCTTTTAAATAGGCAGAATTTGGTACTTTTAATACCCCAAATACAAGCAGGCTGTTAGATACAAGCCATAGCAACCACCATAATATCCATTCTTCTTGAGCACTTGCAACATGGCCAAAAAGTGCATTTATACAAGATCCATCTTTTTTTTTGATTCTCTAATATTTATACACCCAAAATATCGTACCAGCATCTTGCAATTTTTTGACAGCTGGCAACGCGTCCAATTGGTCAGCGGATTCTCAAAGGATCCATCTCCAAGTTACTTGAATGTGGAATGGCTTCTATTCTCCCTCTCTTTCTCTCTTCTTTCCGTCTTTCCAAGCCATGCAGACATCAGACTGGCAGCCTCGGAAATTCATGACGATGCAAGACTTTAGAAGGCCACCCGTACTGATTGCCGGCTCTCTCGCTGTCCTGACAGTTGGCACGCTTATTTATTTTTCATTCTTCAACAATCCCAATCGAGGTAATTTCACCCCCCTCCACACACACACACACACACACACACACACTTCTTGTTCCCATACTCCATAAGACGTATCCAACTTCCTATCGAACTAGAAAGGGTACAATACACACAGCAATCAAGAGGGTAGTGGCAGTGTGCAGAGAGGAAAGGATAATAAAAAATCAAGAGGGGAAAAGGGGAGTAGATGAGGAGGAAGGGGAAGACAGGGACCATTGGGTGGTGGTAACCTGGTCTCCTATTATTTCCCATACGACCGCAATGTGTATTGTGGACTGTGGGCTCCCTTGACATTAAAGCTGCTAGACCCGATTTCTTTGATATTATACTATATAAAAAAGTAAACGTAATACCAAGCCTAATTTTACCGTCAAATAGGCTCCAAGAAAGCCAAGAACACCCACACAAAGACCACCACTGACCGCGACATTAAAAAAGCCGATTCCACCCATGCACCCACTCCATCTGAGCCCTTGGTAAAGACAAACAAACCATCCGAAGAACAGTCACAGAAAACGGAGATTGTAGTTCCTCCATCCAAAGGTAAGTCAATATTCCAAGCCACTCCTAGACAACCCAAAACCCACTCTTTTGTATCTCTAGACACCACCATTGAAACCAAAAAACTCGACTCTAAAGAATGTATAACCGAACAAGTGATTGTGAAAGATATAGTGACGGACAAAGGGAAAATAGACGTAGTGATTGTGAAGGAAAAGGCACCTGAACCCAAAGAAGAAGAAGAACCGGCTATTGATTTGAACCAGAAAGATACCAAAGTTGATGCCAAACTGGAAACCGAGACCGTTAAACTAGCCAAAGAGATTCAAAAGGAAATTGTCGAGGAAACTGCAATTGAGGCCGCAATTGAGGCCGCAGTGGAAGCCGTTGTAGAAGCCAAGATCAAGGAAATTGCCAAAGAGACTCCAAAGGAAATCAAGGATGATGATCACATGGAAGATTCAATGGTAATCCTGGAACTGACTGAAGATATCAATGAAGACGAACTTGCTGGAGAACTTGATGAACTAAAGGATAATGTAATGGAAGAATCAATGGTCATTTTGGAGCTTACTGAGAGCACTATGCTTGAAAATACACATATCGATACTACCACAATTGATTCTGCTGCCGATACCACTACCGCTGACGCTGCCATTGAGACTGCCGTTGAGACTACCGCTGACACTGCCGTTGAGACTACCGTTGAGACTGCTACTCCTGCTGCTACTCCTGCTGCTACTCCTGTTGCTACTCCTGTTGCCACTCCTGCTGCCACTGATATCCCTACTGCCACTGATATTCCTACTGCATCAACTAAAAAGGCCTCCAAGCCTATTACTGCAAACAAGGACATAATCGAAGAACATTTCCCTGCCCTGCCCACTCAGACACCTGTAGAGCCCGCCGCTGTTACACCACCTTTCAGCATTGCTCCTTCCAAGACATCCTCTTCGTCATCATCTGGTCCCAGCACCCTTGCTGGTGACAAGACCCCCCCTGTTGCACAGACCACCCCCCGCAAGGCCACCCCCAGCACTGGTAACTACTGGGCACAACCACAGGCACAACCCGCTCCACTTTACAACATGCAATGGCAACAGATCTTCACCATTGAACAGGAACAGGTACACCAAGCCCCTGCTGATGCTGGGCTGGAGGAGAAACTCAACGAAGAGACCGCACCCCAGGAAGGCGAGGGAGACAAGAATAAGAAGAAGTTCAAAAAGTTCATGACTCGTACTCAGATGATTGAGAGCCAGCACCAAAAATACACACCCCCGATCAAGGCACGGTGCAACCACTGGCCTGCATGCACTAACAAGAAGTGCAAGTTCCACCATCCCTATATAATCTGCCGGTAAATACATATCTGGCTGTGTAGAACCATCAAGTTATTAATCAAAATGTTGTAGAAATGGTGATTCCTGCCGCTTCGAAAGAAAGAACTGTATATTCCTTCATCCCGAGGATATTCAAGAACCTGTACGTAGCCACCAGAATCGTAACTATCAGAACTTTTACGCACAGCAACAGCAACAACAGCAACAGCAGCAGGTAGATCAGCAGCAGCCAGATCAACAGCAACAACAGCAACAACAGCAACAGCAACAGCAAATCCCTCAAGAACAGTAAATCCACTGATCTTTAAAGGATACATTTTATTTCCTTTCTTTTTCTTCTTTTAAAAATGTATTATAAGCTCTAATTGTTTCAGAATATAAGAAATATATAAAAATGATCTATTTGATCAAAAAGACTACACGGCCCTTTCAGTCGTGTGGATCTATACCAGACGACGTATCGGATGAATAGTCATATGTATATTGTATCTTTTCTTGTACTTGTACTTGTACTTGTTGATCTCCCCAAAAGATCCGGACAATCAGACGCCATGCAAACGCAGCACAAATGATCTCAATAATTGTAAACGACACCACGAATACGATTGCAGTAAGGATACGGTAATAAAACATGTAATATCTATCAAACGCTCAATTGCTGTGTGTCATGATTTCAGAATATATTACCTCAGTCCATAAAAGTCGGTTCGAAGTTGTATGGTCGCATTGTAGACCTGTAGACGGCAGGTTGACAAGAGGATACGAACATGTGTAGCCGGTGCCTTGTAATGCTCTACATAGCCTTCCATTAATGGCACATGAAGGGTTTGACTCTCTTGTGTGAGGCCAAGCAAGAGTGGCACTGCTCCTGTCAAGACCCTGAGGATCCTGTGGGTCTTGGATTGGTAGGCCAAGATAGCCTGAGAAAGTAAGTGTCCTGCTTGATATCAGCATGTATTCCTTACTGGTCTACTGCCTTGGGCTACTATAGAGCCATTTGTAGTCAAGAGCTCTACCTGTACCATAAAGTTGCCTGTTTTGTCTAATATTAGTATATTATTTTAGTAAAGTTCTATTGACTTGCCAATATCAAAGTTTATATCCGAGGTAGGCAAATTTATCAGGAGCTGAACATCATACGTCTGACCATGTCTAAGAGGCTTTGGAGATGTTTAGTTTATCATTAGTTTATATTGAGTACCATCTTCTTTACCCCATGCGAATCTCCTCTTCTCAGATCAACCCAGCCCTCTGGATTTATGCATGTAAGATTGGGCGCGTATTGTAGATAGACAGGTTCAATATGCATTTGCTGTGGCATATAATGTTGATAAAATGTAATATATGATGTTACACTGGTCATAATAATCCAAATCATTACTCCAATTGCCACCATAGACCTTATGGCCATCAGCTGTGCTGTAGGGTTAAAGAAGGCTCGTAATATGGGAATAGATAGTCTGTGAGCAAGAGAGCTTGCCATTGCAAACCAGGACTCATATAGTCCAGCCTGATTATCGTCTGTCTCATTACTTTGTAGCGAGATCAAGGATTCGCTCCTAGACTAATGTCATTTCAACAATTGTACATCATGTGTTTTGTCTACTGTACCATCTCATCAGTGTCTGACATGGTTGTATAGGCTCACTTTCATTTCAACCAAAAATAATAATAATAATAATATATATATATATAATCCTCTCCCCCCCCCCAAAAAAAAAACACAGAGGTTTTGTGGTCCCGACATAGAGTGAGACCTAACAATCTGTATTTTATCTTTATAATAGAACAAGGGCGTGATGCTCAATGGACATGATTGCATCTATCCTATATCCAATTTTTAGGGATGTTCTTGAGAAAATCGTCTGTTTCCCAATCATAAGTTTCCAAGTGTTCGTTTCCACCTATCCATATATAGACCTGGCAAGGAACCCGTTCTCCATCTACCAGGGCAACAGCAGTACAGCGGTCATACTCCTACTAGATGTTTAGTTTGCAAGATCATATTAGCGACATGGTATTTACCGAACCCTCAAAGGCATCAAGACGCATTACATCTTGAGCACTCAATCCGCAGCAAAGTCGGCCATTTATTTGATCTTCAGGGTTTGTGACAATGACACCTGGATAAGGTAACTCTTTTAAAGCAAAGCGCCGATGGCCCTATAGGTATATATATATATCTCTAGTTATAGCTATGCTCGGTTCACTAAAATAATAATAATAATAATAATATATAAAAATTCACATACAAGAAGGGTAGCAGGTACCAACTGAAGAGATTCTTTCTTTTTCTGTTTTACATCCGATGTTGCCTGGGATCCACACAGGACTAATGTCGATTAATGTTCTGCAAAGTCCTATTAGGACACTTTACCTCCCAACAAAATGCTATCCAGCATTAGTGTGCCATAAAAGAATGCAGATGCCATGGAGTCTGTGTATAAAGAAGTTTGATTCTGGTGTTGCGGCAGGCGGTATTCAACTCTGCGGGGGAACCCGAATGAGGCAGTAACACAATCTTGCAGGGAAATGGAGCATATGAATACTAGATTATTCCTACATCCTGGTTCTCAAGAACAATGACTTCATATCAAATGAACCTTGGATATAATGGGGGTGAGGAGTAAAGTTTTAGTTGATTAGAGGGAGGATAGTTGTATATAAGCATTTTCCTATTGTTTATTATGAATTCCAAACAAGAGGAATTGTTCTGGAGTATTCTGGATTCAGGGAGCAGGAATTTTTGGTGTTTTAGTATTCTATTTGTTCTCGAAGCAAATAAAAAGAGAGAAGTTGAAATAGGGGGCTTCTCAAGATATCTTCTAAGTATAGGCAGAAATGGTCCTCAAGTCATTGATTAAATAAGGAGGCAATTATAGGAGACAATATTTGAGTCAATGCACCTTTGATAACACATTAAACAACACAACATGGTCCCCCAGAATACTAGTCTATTATGGACAATATTTAGAGATAGGCTTTTACAGAGAATATGGTAAATAGTAAGTAAAAAAGGAGGTCAATTATGTCGTCACAAAGAACCTTTTTCTCTCTATTAAATAAACTCGGTCATTCACATTCCATTAGAGTCCTGAAGCCCAACAGTTCAATGTATTGACTGGTTCTGCTCTACTCTGGAATAAGCCATGTAGATATCCAGTAAAACCAACTATTTATCATTACTATTGTTAAATCGTGTATTTTGTGCATGTATTTATGTGCCCATTAAAATGTCCAGTTAAATCGCATGACGTGAGCACGATAGTTTTCCCCTGTTTATGGACAGTAATATTAAATCAATTAATTTTTTTTTCAATATCCTTTAATCTCTTTCTTAAACATTGTTGCATCTACCAATCTCCATTAAAAACCCAGGACACACAATCACTACATCTCAAGGACCTTGTTCCTATTGCCAATTGACCGAAATTAGTCGTAGCGCAAACATACTCTGGCCCTTGACAACAAGAAACACTTTATATATTTCTTCAAAAAAACAACAACAAGTGACACCCACTCTCTTGAACAAGGGCTTCATGCAGAGAGCAGCAGACGTAATATTGCCTCTCTTGTAAAGTTACTTACTTCAGAGAGAAAAACACGAGATGAACCAGAAGAATCGCCCTCTGTTGAAGCCAGTTCTGCAGTAGTTTCTAATGGGAATACTAAAAACGTGGAAAACAGATCTATTATGGAAGTCTATAGTGTGCCTAGTATTGCCCGTTATTCTGTTATAACCGAGCCATCAGTTGACTATCAGGGTAGAATGGATGTCGAGTGTTCCTTTTGTGGCCCAATGATGTGGATAAACGAAAGAATTGCTAGGTCATCCTTAACAAGACCAAGATTCAACATGTGCTGTACCAAAGGCAACGTTCTTCTTCCAAGCTTTGAACCAACACCACCCAAAATTGCCAGTGTCCTAGTACATAATATCCCAGCATCAAAGGAGTTACTTTTTTTTCTCACAAATATCCGAGCTTACAACAGTACTCTCAGCTTTACATCTCTTGGAGCAAAGATTGACCATTCTGTTGGAAATAACATAGGAGGTGCCTACAGCTTCAGAATTCATGATACAATCTGCCATAAAATTAGATCAATTCTCCCAGTTACTCCAGAAGATACTGCGAATCTAAGATATGCACAGATATATATATATGATCCTATTTCCCAAGTGGATCATCGTCATCACAATGCCTCTCACCTCAATAGACACATACTGGAGCAAATTCAGAATTGTCTCATTAGAGTAAATCCGCTTGTCTCTCTTTTCAAGTCAACGGAACACTATGGCCAGGACAGCAATCAGATCATTGATATGACCCTTCGTTTGGTTGCCGAGGGCCCACATGATCAAAGACGTTATAATGCACCAACTGCAGAAGAAGTTGCTGTCCTGATCATGAATAACGAGCCAGGATCTTCAAGGGATATTGTCTTGCACACACGCTCAGAGGAACTCCAGCGCATCAATGAGTATCATAGATCTTATGATTTTCTTCACTATGTCATGATGTTTCCATTTGGTGAAGACGGCTGGACTATCACTTCCTGTGATCTTTCTGGAAACAAGGTTACAGCAATGCAATGGTATTCAAGCCGGTTCATGTATCACCAAAACACAAAACATCATCTTCATATCTTTGGACGCTTATTTCAGCAATGTGTTGTTGATATGTATGCAAAAATTGAGCATAACTGGATAAGTTTTATCACCAGCAACCAAGACCGCTTACGTGTAGATCTCTACAGTGGAATCCAAGATGCAATGAACCTTGACGATAGCGATCTTGTTAATCTTGGAAGACGAGTTATCCTTCCGTCCTCTTTTGTTGGCAGCCCTCGCCACATGCGCCAACTATATCAAGATGCAATGAGTATCGTACGCAATTCTGGAAAGCCTGATCTCTTTATCACCTTCACTTGCAATCCAACTTGGCCAGAGATCACCAATTCTCTTTTGGCAGGACAAAGGGCCAATTATCGACCTGATCTTTGCTCCCGGGTTTTTAACCTCAAGCCCAAAGAGCTTATGAATGATTTGACAAGGAAGCATATCCTAGGCAAGGTTTTGGCCTTTGTAAATGTCATTGAGTTCCAAAAAAGAGGTCTCCCACACGCCCACATTCTCCTGATCCTTTGTTCGGAAGATAAACATACTACAGTAGAGGTTTATGACAAGATCGTGTCTGCCGAGCTTCCGGATCCCGAATCCCACCCACTTGCATATGAGACAGTGCAACGGAATATGATGCATGGTCCATGTGGGCAACAAAATCCAAGAGCCCAGTGTATGGAAAATGGAGAATGCAAGAAGCGATTCCCAAAATCGTTTTGCACAGAAACAGTTGAAGATGGATCAGGTTATCCAAAGTACAGGAGAAGAGATGACGGAAGGTCAGTTACGAGAGGAGGAGCAGCCCTTTTGGACAATCGATGGGTGGTTCCCCACAACCTTTACTTATGTGCCAAGTACAATGCGCATATAAACGTCGAGATATGTACATCTGTTTCTGCAGTGAAATACCTGAATAAATACGTTTATAAAGGCCATGACCGAGCAATGGCAAGTGTTCAGAGTGCTGCATCATCATCAGAAAATGGCAATGTTCAACAGCAAGAACAGCCAGCAAACGAAGTTGCCGAGTTTCTTGACGCAAGATATGTTTCGGCTTCAGAAACATGCTGGAGAATATTCTCCTTCAAACTGCACCAAGAGCACCCAACCCACCAAAGGCTAGAAATTCACCTTGAAAATTCGCAGCCTGTTTATTTTCGTGATTCTGCAAACATCGAGGTCTTATCTAATACCAACACCAACACAACTTTGACTGCTTGGTTCAGTTACAATGCTGAGCATGAAGAGTCCCGCCAATATATGTATACATATTTTCCTGGACATTTCGTCTGGAATAAAATGGGCAGATACTGGACTCCACGCCGAAGATTTGAAAGAGAAACAATTGGACGAGTATATGCGATATCTCCAAGAGATACTGAAAAGTATTTCTTGATAATATTATTGCATAATGTCAGAGGTGCAACAAGTTTTCAGAACATCCGAACTGTTAATGGGCACCAATACGATACGAACCAAGCTGCTTGCCGTGCTCTCAATCTTCTCATGGATGATAACGAACGGAAATATTGTATAGAAGAAGCAATCACCTATCAGATCCCATCGTCATTGAGACAATTATTTGCTATACTTTTGGTATTTTGTGCAGTTTCCGACCCATTTGTTCTTTGGATGGAATACCGCTCATTTATGGTAGAAGATTATCTACATTCGACAAGAATTGAACAGGATAATCTTTCTCTTGAACCGACACAAGAAATGTATGATAGGTGCCTTTGGGACATTGAGAGTCATATGTCTACAAACTCTCTCTCTCAATTACTGCATTCAGTGGGTTCACTCTTCCTCCTATGCCAGACCTATCAGTTCAGACCACACATCGTCGAGGATTAAGAACGCTTATACATGAGCAAGACGATCTTTGTGCAGAGGCTGTAATAATGCCTAATCCTGACAGCCTGTCTTTCAACACCCACCAGAAAGCAGCATATGATACTGTAACGCTGTGTTTTGGGTCTCTCCGTCTTTTGTCCGTCTAAGACGTGCCGATTTCTTCCTCTCTCATCTCACCATTCTTTTGTTTCGTTTTCACCTTACTTTCTTTTCTCATCTGTCTCGCCACACTCTTCTTTTTCACGTCTTTCCACAATTCTTCCAAATAACAAACATATAAATACTTACAAGTGACTCATTAAATAAAGGACAACTTTTAACCCACAATTACTTTCAATATGACTCCTTGTCAAAATACCCCTTTCCTGAAGAACAATTCTATTTGCTTGCTAAGCTACGAACTGTTGGATCTAGTATTAGACAGTTATCTCTCTCTCTAAAACTACTCTTTCTATTTTCTCTCTCAGTTATTCGTCTTTTTCTCCTTCTCTTCTTGATCTTTCTTCGTCAAATCTACCTTTGTATTATCTTTCTTTCTCCTGGACATTTTCATCATAAAAACATCACGCCGCGTGACAATACGATCATAGAAGCATTAAACGCAAGCCAAACTTCTCCACGTTTGTATTTTGTTGACGGTCCGGGTGGAACTGGAAAGACATTTTTGTTTAATACTCTTCTTTGCAAAGTACGCCGACAAGGAAACATTGCTCCGGTAGTTGCAACAAGTGGTATTGCTGCCCTTTTGGTAGATGGTGGTCGTACTACACATTCTCAGTTCAATTTTTGCAAATTCACAAGTCGCAAATTTGCTGATGACACGGTGTGTGTCGTTTTGGTTTCGCTTGACCACAATATTCTGCAAAAAGTGTCATGCTTCTTTGCAGGATTTCCTCTTCCACTTGTACATTGTATTCGATCATAGATACTGCTTTGAAAGCATTTTATAACTAAGTATTATAGATTATTTCTCTATAAAAGTCTTCATACGAAGCAATAATAAAACTCTATCTTTATCTACATTTATTTCATATTGATCAAACCCTGATTGTATTCTTTGCACATTTATTTCATTGTCACTGACTTATAATACCTCTTAGCGATAAGTATAAGCATACTTCTTATTATATTTGTTTTCTTCGTATACATTCCACCACAATCTCTCTACTGTTGGATAGACCCTGAGCGTTATCACAGTTATTTATCCTTTTTTTTTTACATACATTTTGCCTTTTGAACTCGTTGGCAATCCTTAATCATTTTTGTATCTGACAGCGTTGCACCACAAAACCAACTCAGTACTTGTCACTGAGAAGAATCGAACTAATCATTTGGGATGAAACATCAATGATTAGCAATTACATATTTAATGAATTTTTTACGCTGTGTTTTGGGTCTCTCCGTCTTCTGTCCGTCTAAAGCCCACCACCCATTGTTTTTCCTTTCTCGCCTCACAATTTACTATTGACATATTGCGTGTATATTCACATTTTTGGCTGGCCAAAACATATCATATCTTTCTAAATATTTCTGTATTGATTATGTAAAATAATTGGTGAAGTCATGATCTTGGGAAGAACATGATTGTTACGACTGGCGCACCAATTAATTGAAAATTATAAATATCGTAACAGTGTATCCCAACAATATCTATCTATTTCTATTTCTCCCTCTTATTCATTATTAATTATCCAAAGAAGCATATTTTATACCAACATATTAGTAATAATTTAGTAATATCTTGCTAATTATATTATTTCTATTAATTATCAAAATATCTATATAAACATCGAAAGATGAAAGCAATAAAAGTCATCCTTAACATTACTTTTATTTTATTTTTATTTTTCTCAAGAGAACAAGCTGTCGATTGCCAACATTTGGGCCAAGGATCTTTTAGAGGAGATCAATATATATTCTCTTTTTCTGTTAACCGTCTGGATCACTTCTTTACATAAATCAACACAACCCATCTGACTATTTGCACAATACTTTCTCTATCTTGCTCTTTTCCCATCACACACTCTAAGAACTTCACCTTGCCTTTTTCTTGTTTTGTCTTGCAATACATTTTTTCACTCATGTTCTCCTAAAATGCTCTTTAACAAAACCATATAAATATTTACAAACAGCTCATCAAATATAGGACAATATTTAACTCACAATTATTTTTAATTTGACTTGTCAAAATACCACTTTCCTGAATAACAATTCCATTTGTTTGCTAAGCTACAAAATTTTTGAGTCCAGTATTAGACAAATTATTCTATTTTCTCTCTTTATTCTTCTGCACCCCTTTTCCATTTAATTTTATCTCTTCTCTATCTTTCATCGTCTTGGACATTTTCGTCTCAAAGATAACACACCGCGTGACAGATTAAATAGATCAATGCAAGATATAATAAAGTCTATCAATTTCTTACTAAAATATCTGACGTTAAGGCAAACTATTTGTGTTTTGAAGTGCCTTTAAACAACTTGGTATTGTCATACATATGGTACAAATAGTATAGATAATAGCCCTGAAGAAGTTGTTGATCTTAGCCAGTTCGCACCATATCTCTTGCGTCTTATTAGTACTATTATCACAATTGGGGAGCCCAATATAATCGTCATCATTAAAATCATCCAAATCTCCAGCCGTAATCTTCACCTGGCAAGGGTCATATAACAAAACCTAAATGCAAATATAGAAAATGGCGATTTGTTAATGTATCGTTCAATACTTACACCAAGCAAACAGAATACAAATAGGCTCAACAAACCCTTTCTTAAAAATCTTCTGGAGAGGCACACGTGTGTAAGACCATTGACCAAGAGAATAGTAAAGATGAGCAATGAACATGATCAGTTGAATTACTAAACACAGTTGATCCCGGATTTCTGACTTATCATAGTCTTCCACGGGAAAAAAATACCTTGTTATTTTCTTAAATCTGGTTCCAAAGAATGTATTATGTAACCAAAGCTACACTTACTATATTCATAATATACTAACAAGCCTTCAAGTCATTATAAAAATTAGCAAGACTGTTGAGATACTCAAGTGAAAATACGGAGAGTTTATATTTACACAAAGAACAATAAAATACCTGCAGCTTATTACCTTGGATTTCAAGGAGAGCCAATAGTATAGTTATCGTGAGAATATTGATATTTTAGGAATTTGTGGATATCTAAAATAAATATCAGAGAATAATCCAAGGTAATCGGAGCAATTTCTAACTATATGTCCTTATTATTAAAGTGTAAAATAGTTGATTAATAACAATAATAAAGTAATCTTTAAAGCCCCTTTTTTTGGAATACGAGACATTTATTTATTAGTTTATTCACTTTATATTAATTATAGGCTATTGATAATTTTTTATATTCTCCCCATTATATTTTAAAAAAATGGCGCCTGACTGGCATATAAAAAACTATATTTGTTTTTTTTGACAAGTTTGATATAAAACAATGCTTATTATTTACAATGTACATGATCAAACTCACGATGGTGCCACAGTTTGAATATTTTAGCTCCTTAACATCATATTTGCATTCAGAAGAATCTTAATAAAACAAATTCTCCGAGAATATGGTCTCCCGCACTCTTAATTTACATTGTCATAACTTTGGTAGTTCTCGTTTGCAACCTGTCAGTCTTTGAAACGATTAAAATATTTAGCCTTGAAAGGCAGGTTGTTTTCTATAATATAGTATATAATTAATTACTAAATAGGGGACAGGGGTCTACTCTGAATTCTATCTGTCACTACTCTTGTATTTTTATACACCATCTTGCGCTTAAATGTATAAAATTAGGAGATAAAAAAAATGGTGCCACAAATGCCAAAATATTGACCTTCGATATAATTTATGGCTGATCAGTAAAATACTTCTATCAACAATCTAAATATTATAAACCCAAAACAAAATAGTACATATTTTATATATACTAATGCAATTCTATTTACACCGTAAGAATCATGCAGATCTTGCAAAAGTTTAGATCTTGTTGGTTGTCTGTCCTCATACAAAAGGCTTCATTTGAAAAAAAAAATGCTAGAGAATCTTTTTCTCAAAGATCGAACCCGACTCTCTGTGATTAAAGCAAAAAACAAATTTGCAGGTAAACTATATTTCACTCGAGGGTTTATTTGCCGATATATATATCAAATTTATAAATAAATTTCAAAAGCTCATAATATATGCTGCATTTGCGCATTTATAAATATTATTATCATATAAGTTGTCTATTTGTATAAAAGAAATAAGGACTCTAGTCAAGATCATTATAATTAGTACCAGGCATTTCATCTCATTAAAAACTACCTATGCAAAGCTTCGTTTTATCTACAGACACTCAAACTCCTCGAAACAAAACGAAAAAATCACTAAATATTTGGAGTAGATTGAACGGTCCATTTTTTTATAATATTAAAACTATCATTGAACAAAAATTTGATCGATTCCGTGTAATAAGCTACTAAATAATAATAAGCAATGTTTAATATTAACTGGATAGTTTAATAAATATTTAATATTCGTATTGCATTTTACTTGCAAAATCCTACTATTTGTATAGCTAGATAGCTGCAATTAGAAATATAGAAATAAAGATATATATATATATTACTGGCTATTAGAGAAAGCATATTTAAATGCCCTGTCAAAATATTTTATTGCCATGAGTAACAAATTAAAATGGGTAGTAATGGGTAGAGAGCCGAGCTTGTGGTATACATACCCCAACTGAGTAAACACAAACTCCACAACAAATATCTGATTACTCTTTGCTAATTACCATGGTAAGTTAACATCTCATGAACGGTTACACACCAGATACATATACACTTCACACCACAGCAGTGATAACCAACCAATCTAAAATAGAGATTAAAAGTACAAGAGAACTAGAATAATAGCTATATAAACTACCATAATATTCTTTCCTTAATAAATAACACTCGCAATGTCTACAAGCTCCCTACCCTATTTACCTCCGTGGCTATGAAAGTCTCCAATGCTATAGAGAAATAGTAAGCTATATTAGTTTATGGAATTTCTTTCTTTATTCTCTTTCACTTCTGTCATATTGTTTATTCTCTTTATCCCCTTTTATTATCAATTTTAATTTTAATTTCTTTCCTCCAAGTATATCTTAACGGTAATCTAGAAGCTGTACGGTTTGCGCGACGACTGACCAATAAAACGCTAAAAAAAACTTGATAGTGCACGGACCAGCCAAGTGTCTCAAAAGTATAAAAAGCCAATCGCCGTTCAAAGCTTTGTACTCTGGATTTAAAGGTATTGTTGCGCCGATAGACAAATTGCCAAGTCAAGTTCTTGTTTTATTGCTTGTTTCCTTGTTTCCTGTGTAAAGAGTCGACCCTTTGCAAGCTTATTTAATTCAATAATAAAATGAACCCATTCTCTTTTATCTTTCATACAGATTAAGCCTAAGTTGATGACCACACACATCAAAAAATTATATAAATAAATTTCTACGCGTTGACACTTGCTTATCTTTCTCTTTCCATTATTTAAGTTCAAGTAAGTCATTCTCTTTCCTCTTATTACTCGTGTCATCATTATTTGTTTGTTTCAATGATATATTGGTGACTCCAAAGTTAACTCCACTATATTTACGCACTAAATAATTTCTTTGTCACCATTTTAGTTTCTCTACATCTGAATCTATTCGTACAAACCTACCTCATCTGTTTGTGAATACAACTCATATGTTTTCAGTGAATGTGTACTCAGAAGAATAGAGTATGCTATTTATCTGGGACGATTTTCAAGAAAATATTCTTCAATACACGAATAATACCAAAACATTTCTCTACGGTTGAATCACCTGAATTGACATGAGCTCTACTATTTTACACTAAAAAGACTCGTGTGTTTTATGTGAGGGAATATCGAAAGTATTTGATCATTAGTAGACCCAAATTGATGTTAAAATGGTTTTTTGATTTCTGGTAGAGATTATAATATTATAATATTATGCTATATGATTGGGTTAATAATATTGTATTTTTTTTCTTGAGAATAATTGATATTAACCCAAGGAAGTTGTCTTTTAACACCAAGACATATTTTCTCAGACATAAAGCAAAGCAACAACATTTTTAAGAAATAATTTTGACCAGCTGTCTTTTTTTCAGGATCAAGGTAATATTAATCACAAAGTATTTATTTTTTAAACCTCTTTAATATTTATTGCTGTCAAATATCCCAGCGACTTTCTTTTATATTTATTTACTTTTATTCACGATTTCTCAATATATTTTCACTTTATTCAGATCATTTAATAATATTGTTTTCTTTACTTTTGTGTATCAAAGTACTTTTTCAAGTAAGTTTCTGACTTATTGATAAAAAGAACATCCAATTGATAGTAGAGATTAGAGAAAATAAAACACGCAACTGTCGTATTGTTCTTGAATATCCTATGAAATTAGAATACATATCTAGAAAACTATCAATCATATAGAATAGAATAAAATAAAATATTAAAAATTGTACAATTCAGTATTCCTGAAAAATAAACAAACCAAAGAGAGTTTTTTATGAAGAGCCAATTTCCTCACTTTCAAGAGATACACAACCAATAATAGTATATTAAATATAGTAAAAAGAGCCAATCTCAGTGAACAATATATAGGAAATGGATTTGTATGCAGACATTAAAACAGCATATACATAAATGGGTATTCATTGAGAATCAGGCATATCTGTAATGTATATTTAGTTTCTGAGCGGCCTACTGACTAGCACTTGTTTTATGCTGGGATTCCATTAACCCGTATAATAATAAGATGTTTATCAACGCCATACGGGTAAGTGAACTATGGATTTGGATGAAATATCCTTGTAACATATATAAAATATAAACTTTCGTGTACATATATCCAATATTTCAATTTAGTAAAATCGACCAGTTTTTGTAATGAGATATTTAGGTTTTTAATGAGATGAAATATTTGGTACCAATTAAAATAATTCTGGTCAGAGCCCTTGTTTATTTTATACAAACTGATAATGCATAGTATGTACCTATTATATTTAGTGTATTGACTACTTGAGGTGTTGTTATTTGTCAATAATTTTTACAAATGTGAAAATGCAGTACATAATATGGACTTTTGAAATAACTTTATGCATTTGATAGATCTATCGTCAAATAAACCCCCAAGTAAAATATAGCTTACCAGCAAATCCGCTTTCTGTGATGAAATTGTCAGAAAATCTACGTCTTGATGTTTAAAAAACAAAAACATATTCCTTAGCAATGTCCTCAAATGAACCCTTTTGTTTGAGGACAAATCACCGACAGAATCTCGACTCTTGCAACCTAAATTTGGAGCTGTAAATTGTGCTTGTAAAGTAAATATAGCTACATTACTAAATATCAAAATAGACTATTTTATATTGAAATTATAGTATTTAGAACGATGATAGAAGCATTTTACTGATCAGGCATAAATTGTATTGAACTTCAAGATTTCTTTTATCGGTGGCACCATTTTCTTTTACCTCCTAATTTTTATATTTTCAAGTGCAAAACGCTGCGATATGCAGATTACTGTATTTGTCTCATGCTGTGACCATCCAATCACTTTAATACAAGACCTAAAAGCTTGTTATTAATCATTCTGATTTATATGTAAGTGAACAAGAAGTCTATTAATGGAAAAACACTTGGTCTAATCTAGAAACCGTATCTAGCTCAAAAGCATTACACAGCCAACAATTTATTTAAAGAAAGTACAGTTATACAAGAGAGTAGTTCTGACCCCTATCTTCCCTCCCTCCCCCCACCACTACCACCACCGAAAAAGAGTTTATAGCTAGTACAATCTCACAGAATGTGCACTTTATGTATTTTCAGAACAAACAAAGATACAATACTTTTATACTAGACATTTTATCTGTAGTAAATATTAGATGATATCAAAGACGCGTTGTATGATTGTTTGAGATTTATTTTTTGATAAACCAAAAAGTAAATAGAGCAGCCATGCTATTTTGTCGAATCCAATTATCAAGTACGTGATTTTAGTAAACTGAAAATCAGAATGTAACCATTCAACTTAATAGATTATAGAAGCCACAGGTCTAAAAGTACTATGCAGTACTAATGAAACATCCTTACACTTTGCTTTGTTGTTTTGGCTGCCAAAACAACATGCTTTATATAACTGTGCTATCAAAAGATTTCCACCATGTAAATCTTCTTGTGTTTTCTAGGCCTTATTTTCAATAGCATTATAAAACATATAGTCCAAGTGATGTTGTGAATCATGATACACACTCTTAACTCTGTTGTGCAAATGTGGATTTGATATTATTCAATAATACGCGTCATTACTAGTCTTTTTACTAAAATCACATCGTGCAAAGAAGGATAATTGTTTATTTGAACAGTGTAGCCAAAGAATACTGGTTTAATAAGTATGAAATATATTTACACGGTTGGACGTATAATTACCGTTCGCTGTTATTATGACAGATTGACCCAATATTAAGACTACATGTTCTTTACAGACAGTTGTGTGTTTGTTGAATCAAACTATATATATATATTATCATAATACTGGTTTGGTAGCAATACTTTAATATGTTTATGTATAGTAATAAACTAAACTTCCGAGTGTATTATAGAAATATCATTTGAGTGACCATCAAGCTGACATGAACCAGCAATGGTTCAATTGAAGTTTCATTGACCTTTCTATAATGTTGGTCAAATATTAGTTGCTATCTATCTGTAAAAAGAATATAATAATAAAAAAAGCTTGAAAAAATCAAGGCGCTTAATCATATAGCCACTCAAAGTATCCTCTAATAAATTCAAGGTCATAACCAGGACTTTGTCCTTGTTCATCCTTGTTATTTAATAAGATCAAGGCTTGGAATGCCTATTCAAACGTCCTGTTTAGTAAAGTAGATGTGCGACTCTTGGAAGACTAATAATCAACAGTTTGCTCTCCTTGGGTTAGATAAGCGTACAAAAAGTAGTCCTGTTTTCTAGGAGTTGGGTTTACATTTGAAAAAAGGCCCTAATAAATAATAGCGAGAGAATCTCGGTGTTGTCGGCTACATAGTTTATCAATTCAATACGACGTTATTTCTCAGCCCACATTGCCCACATCCAATATGTTCTCTTTTTTAAGAAAATATTAGTTTTCTCCTACATTCTTTTTTAGTATCTTACAAATTGAGCATATCGATATTCCTTGACAATGTCCATTTATGTGATGTTCCGGCACATATCCACTTGCTAATCCGAGCTACAAATCCTTCTGATAATTAAATAGTAAAGACAGGTTTATCAATGTTTATTGGCAAGACCCTCTTAGCAAGGATAGCTAGTCCTAGTTTGGCTTTTGTACTTGAGATCAAAGCAATATTATATTCCAATAATCCCCTCCCCCCCTTTTTATTATTATTATATATACGACTCTGGTTTACAATATTACAATAGCTTATCAATCTTTAAAGAATAAGGGATAGACTGTATAGTTAATTTATAATGTATAGTTACCCATATTCTGTTTTTTTTTTCAGTGAATATACGTTTGAAGAACATCTTTGAAATGTGATTTTATCATCAATTGGGATTGTTCGTAATAACTGAATCAGCATTAGAATGCAAATATTATCGCTGGAAATTTAATCTACAGAGTACCTTTTGGTTTCCAAGCCAACCTTTTTTGAATTAAAAAATATGTGTGTACACGCAAAGATTCTCAAGGTTTTTGGTTCGTGTAGCGTTTCCACAATTAAAATATGCACAGAAAATACATCAAGGTTTGGCTGTGAAACCAAGATCTTTATGTCCTTGGACATCATGGTGGTTTGATATTGATAGTCAAGGCCAAGGATTCCTTGTAGTTCGATGGTCAAATATGTTTTATTTTTTTCCAATGGCTGATAATAGTAATCACAATGTTGATTTTAAGAAAGCTCTTGTTCCGTATTTATCTACTGATCTCCACATTCTTGTGTAATGGCTGTATAGCATAACTGTTGTTTTGAAGATATCAGAAATAGTTGTTGATTAAAGGGTAATAATGATATTTGTAGCCAAATATTCAAGGCATTCATTAGACCCCAGAAGATCTCTGTCTTCAAAGCCAGCAAGTTGCCAACAAAACATGCACTGCACTGTTTATTGTCAACAACGCTTTAGACACCGTTTTTTGGTTTGAAAAAAGAAATGAACTTTTGTGCTTGTATTCATAAATAGATATATAAATGTATAGAAAGAGAGAAACGAATAAAGAAAGAAAAAAAATACACACACACACACGCACACACACACGTATTCATGTGTGTACATACGTACAATAGAGATATTCAAAGGTAAACTTCATCTCTTTGGAGGAAAAGGAAGGGATTGTGTGTATTCTTTGATTTTTGCTTTTTTTTAGAGATCAGCCAAACTGTCCTTGACAGCTTTGTAGTAGTCTGGAGACAAATAATTTGGCAGTTCCTCCTTTGTCAACCATGCAAATTCAGATACATTCTCAGAGGGTGTTACTTGGCCAGAGAACATGCGTGCTTTCATGAAAAATACCTATTTTGCCCCATTGTCAATCGATATCCACTAATAACAAACCCAGGTTACCTTTGATCCACTCTCTTCGACATTCTGGGTAGGCGACTTTTTGTAGAGACCAATTGGCTGTCTGCCAACAAACCAAACGTCCATATCCTTACCACAGGACTCCTTCAATTGACGTTCAGCAGCCTAAAATATATAATCTGGTTGGGATACCTTTGTAACAACTCGTGCAATGTTAAATGTTTACCTCGTGCAAATACTCTGCCGAATCAACTGCACCCTCAGGGAAAATCCAGGGCTGCGTGCCTTGTTTAGGACGAACGATGAGATAGAGTGTGCGCTGGAGAGCACGGTCAAGGCTCTTGATATCGTTATCTTTGTCTGCTTTTGTCTCGCGTGGTGCCTTTTCAACCTTTGTGATTGTAGCTGACATGGTCTCGTCTAAAGATAGTTTTTGTTGGGCGGTGGAGAGGGCTTCTGACAGGGATCGGGAGGTGTCGTCCATTGCACGGAGACGTTCTGCCTCCTCTTCCTTCCAGCGTCGTTCGGCAATTGATCCTTTTTTGAAGTAAAACTCGGTGGGGAAGGCCGAGGCGTCCTGACGTTCAAGCTTCTCTTTGTAGTCAAAGTAGGCCTTTTCAAAGCTTGTTGAATCGCGTGTGATCTGAGGTGGGCGAGACAAGATGACTGATGCCAAGATACGGCTGTTCTTGACTACAAGGGGAGCCTGGGTTGGTGCAGCGGATGCAAACCATCGTCTAGCAAGCATTGCTGGTGTCTTGTGGAGCATGGTGAATTTCAATTGTTTTTTCTTGTTGAACAAGCCTTGCTTATTTTCACTTTTTTGACGGCGAAAAACATTTGTGACGTGTTACTGGAGAAGATAAAAGACAAAGAGGAGAGACAAAGTGGGCAGGAGTTCGGAGAATGAATGAGAAATGGTTAGCTACAACAAAGAGAGAAAGAGCCAGTTTGTTTACGAGGGGCTCAAGGAATTAAATATTATAAACATGCGCTTTTTTTTATAATAGGCAGTAAAGGAATGTTTCAATACAAAAGAATAATTATAATAATTATAATAATTATAATAATTTTTATTTATTTTTTAAAAAAAAGCAATAGATTCAGGTACGAAATAGTATATTGTATATAATTACAGCAATTTCTATTTAATCTTTAAATATCAATTGACACCATTGTGGATCTATGAAGTGAAAAATGCTTATTTATTAATAATAATAATAAAAAAGAAAAAGAAAGGCATAAGATTATAGAATAGGAATCTCATACTTTCTAGAAAGAATGAATGAAACATACGCGTCAAAAGAATATAATGATTATCTACACAAAGGTCATGAAAACGAAAGAGAATGAGATGCTAAAGAAAGGGGAGGGTATGAAGAATTGACAGATTATTGAATAATGAAACGATCAACGGCCGATTGGGTAGCTGAATAGTGGTGGGAGGCGAATTGGTTGCAGACGAGCACCATCGATTATGTGCTTCCGATTTTCTGCACGGATCTGATACTCATGTCTAGAGGTGTCTGGAGAACCAAGGATCCACAAGGGGGAGTGGGTTGGAGAGGGTATTGAGACTGGAGACGAGGGCGAAGATGTTCCAGAATAAGACGAGAGGGTTGGGGGGGATTGGATGGTGTCTTCTATATAGATGGATCTCTTGCGGGATTTTCGGATGCCCTGAAGAGTACGATAGCGATTGAAACACGTTGCTCGTTTGCGATGAGGAAGTCTGTTTGAGATCTGTCCCCATGTAAGGCCATTTGCAACACCTTCACAGATGATGGAGTCTTCGAGTTCTGAGAATCTACTTCGTGGCTTGTTGTTAAAGATCACCTGGACTGGGTATGGGAAATAGTGTAAGGACCGCTTGGGAGACAGTGGCGGAGAGAGAAGAGGCTCTTTTGATGGTGACTCTGGTGGATTAAGCATGTCAACGACTGAGAATAAATAAAATAAAATAAAAATTATATTATTATTATTATTAATAATAATATTAATATTATTAATATTTTTTTTAAAAAATAATATTATAAATATATATTTGTTTAATTAGATCAGTAAAAGAACAAGATTATTTTGTTGTCTTACTGTTCATGATTGTCAGGATTTATAGAGAAAGAGAAGGAAGAAAAGAATTGGAGTGCTTATAGGAAAATAAATTGATTTTTATAAGTGTAGTATGGTGTAGTATGATGTGTGTGTGTTGTTATTGTTCTTCTTTAAATATAAATTGAGGGATGCTATGTTATGCTATGCGATGCTATGCGATGCGTTAATTTTTCATTGTTTTCTGGTTTTTGGCTGGAACCTCAAAGTGTATATATATATACACATACACATACATATAGATATAGATATAGATATTTCCAGAAAGGGTGACAAAGAGACAACTGCCATTTTTAGATTATACACAATGCCAACAGGTATATTTATTTAGAATATAAAGTGGCCCATTCAGTCTTTCTTAACTATATCCAAACGATGTGCAATCTATGGCACATGTAATAGTATAAATAAATAAAAAACAAGGAGGCCTAGAGGTACAAGTTCAGTGGAAAATCTTAGATTCCTCAAGCCACCATTAGACAGTTTTTGGGGGGAATCAATCTTGGCTATATCATACCACAAGCAGTAGATCTAGGGGTTGTCATTCAAGATATAGTCTTTTTGAAACATTTTATATAAATATTATAGGAGAATTATAGTGGTTTTCATGAGCACAAAGACTAAAATGAAAAGGTATTAATATGGTTACAAGAGCCAAGCAACCGGTAGACTACTTTATTTTAGAACAAGAAGAATCACAAAATTAAAGGGGTTATTTATATTGAGGTATGAGAGGGACCCAAATGATTTGAGTTTTTTCTTTGGGGGGTCCAAGGGGTAAAATTCTATCAGAATTCCATCCCTCTCGACAGAAATAAGAAATAAGAAAATCCTTATGCGAGCCTGTCAATTGCATCCTTGTGAATCATGCCACGACATGACACTTGGATATCAGCCAACTATTGGTTTTGATGTCATTCATGGCCGATTCCAAAAATAAAGCCCAATGTCTTGAAGCATTCGTGCCGTGGCCTTATCATCTTACCGCGGCAATAACAATATAAACCTCTTTAGAAATCCAGGGCAGTACCAATCGTTTACCCACTTTTATTTTATACATATTGCTGGCACATTAGACTTTGTCACTGGTCAGCCTGTGCCCAGTCCCCCTTTTTTCATAACTTGTTCAGAAACCCCTTTTTGTCCCTCCCCCCTCCCCTCCCCTCTCTCTGAAAATAATAATCCTATTAATTCCAATGTCCATGGATAGCCGGAACAAGAGAGACCTATAAAGAGTTGGGAATATATGGCATCCAACTGATACCCTGAGGATCAACATTGAATATAGCTACACTTTGATATGATTGGCACCAATTATATAGATATAGATATAGATATAGATTATCTAGAATGGTACTAGAGTGTAGAAAGAGCGGGTAATCCAATCAAGATCGTATTACCCCATGTTCGATCAATGAACCCCTCTGTGGATCTCCTTGCCAAGATCTGCATTTCTCTAAATATGGAACCCTGCAAACAACTCACCTTTCATTCATAATGACCATAATAATGCTCCATTATCCAGTCCTTGAATTTGATTCAATGTTACTATTTTAACGTGGTCTATTGTGCTCTTTAAACACGAAAGAGAAAGATTAATACAGTTTAATTCATAAAGAAAACTTTAATTCTGATTAAAAAATAATTATCTCCTGTTTTCAATAACAAAAAACCCCACAGCAATAGTATCATTCCTCAAGCTAGGATATCATTTTAATAATGAATTATTTAGTGCTGTGATTATGCGTCACCAAAGGAGATTCTTTCCTCACAATGTCGTATCTTTTTCCTAAATGACGTTGGCCATGTTGAAGTAAACGTACACAAGAGGGCCTTGGCAGTGGGAATTGTTTATTATTAGGAATCTGCTTGGTGTGTTCACGACTATTTTTTTTTCATTCTAGCCACCATACTACTTGTCAAAAGTGACGACAGACAAACGAAAACCAGATTAGATGCTCCGTAGTCTTTAGCCTTAACAGGTGTCTGTGTTACTATCACTGACGAAATGGCTTTGGTGCCAAAGACTATGCTGTTTGGTATTTAGTGGATGATGTATCTGTCAAGTTTACTCAGCTACTTGTTGATTCTGTATAAATACAGGCTCAATTCACCTTCAAATCTCATCATAATCCATCAATACCATGAAGTTCTCAATCTTTGCTGCCATCTCTGTCCTCGCTGCCGTAGCCCACGCTAAAGTCAGAATCATTAGCCCTGACGCTGATACTGTCTGGAATGCAGGAGAATCTGCCACAATCAAGTGGAAGTCTGACAGCAAGGACAGCAAACTCAAATGCGATATCCAGTTGCTCAATGGCGATCCTGCTGATGCTGACATTATTGGAAGCTTAACCAAGGATAGCCCACCAAAGTGCTCTAAAAACTCATTCACTATCGAGTCATTGGATGACTATCCTGCCGGAACCGTATTCCTACGCATCGGTCAAGAGTCGAAGCACAAGTGGTCTTACTCTGAAGACTTTAAGTTCCAAGGAGACGGAAGTTCTGGCAATAACAGCTCAAGTGGTTCGAACAACGATTCAGCTTCAGGATCAGCTTCAGGATCAGGCTCGGGCTCGGATGCCGCAAGCTCTTCGGATGCTTCCAGTGCCACCACAGACCCAACCGAGGCTGCACCCACCGAGGCTACTCCAACTGAGGCTAGTCCAGCCGAGGCCACACCCACTGACAGCTGGCTCAACACTTCCCCAGCCGCATCCCCAACCACAGCTCCCGAAACAGGATCAGGCAGCGGTTCCGATGATCCCTCTTCTATCCTGGCTCATTTCTCGTCCTTGTCTGTCTCTGTTGCTGCTGCCAAGGCTAGCAACCAATAAACAAACGAGAACTTAATTAGTTTAATAATAATAATAATGATAATATACTAGTATAATGAATATATTTTTGTTACTGCAATAAAGAGCATCATATTTTTGCAAGTAAATCACAATAGCCCATGTCTACAAGGTGTCAAACCAAAAGAAGTCTAGACAGCATATATTTAGCCTAAATCTTTTGTGGTTTATTAGCGTAAATGTCTATTTTAAATAACACGATAATAAAAGCAAGTTAAAAGTATATATATATATATATATACATCTTTCTTCGTTTGCCAAGGCAAGATTTCAATAAAAAAGAAGTATCTTTGATACATATTGCTCTTGTATGTTTAGCCATGATTATGGTACGAATTAGAAAATATCTATAAATGTTTTTGGTACAATATAAAATGGAACCATGTACCATGTCATATTTTGTTCCATATAGTTCTACCCATCCATGTAACAAACAACTAAAAATAAATAATAAATCTCTTGGTAAACTGACGTAGACAAGAAGTATTCTGGGCATTCTGTCACTGTGTGTTACAGGAATTAAATGCTGTGAAATTAAACAAGAGATCCACATTTATAACAATCATTAGTTTGATGTTTGGTGGCAAAGATCATTACGATCACACAAAGGGGGTCTACTTTGTATTTCATGGTTGGTGGTACGAATAAATAGGATATTATATATTATACTTGTGAAAATTACATGAGAGTTATATAAAGTAGATCAAATCAATAAAGTTTAAAGGAACACGGCCAAAATAACGGGTGCGCAGGCAAGCACAAAGGTGTATTGCATCTTTGAACCAGAACCCTCGGCAGGAACACTGGCAGAGGGGCTTGCAGAAACTGAAGAGGCTGCCTTGACAGGTATGGTAGGAAGAGGAGAGGAAGATGCACGAGATACAGCAGATGAGGCCACTGAAGGCGCAACAGAAGGAGCAGCAGAAGACTTTGAGATAGCAGTGGGCCATAAAGAAGAAGGAGCAAGAGAAGGAGAACGGGAAGCCGCATCAGAAATGGTTGGGAGCACACCGCCAGTGACAATAAACGAGCCAGAAAAGACATTTTTACTGCAAGTAAAAAGATTAGATTTCTGGCATAATATAAAGAACATCGCCTTACGTGGTACCACCGCTAAGGTAAGAGAACTGGAATGCATAGCTCTTGGTGGAATCAAGGTTGGGAGGAATCTTTAAAAGACCAAATTACAAGAGGTGTGAGTGACACAGATCAATTTAAATGAACCTATGGAATCTGGTGTTCCATAAAAGAAGAACAATTGGAATTAATAGTAAAAAAAAATTGATTTACCACTACAGTGTACTCTTCATCAGAGCCATCAGGGATAGTGAACGAATAGGCAGAGTTGACCATGGTTGCTGGGTCATTGCCGACAAGCAGGTTTACAGTAACCTTGGTATCAACACCATTGAGCCATTCTGTTGCAAGTTAGTATAGATTCATTATTGGCAATATGTTACTTATACTTACTCAGTGTGGCCCTATTGATTAAAAGAAAGAAAGAAAAATATGAATAAAAACAAGCTTGTTTTATTTATTTCAATTGCTTACGATTGACCAGCCTTGTAGACAGTACCAGGAAGGGGAGCAGTGATGTAGAAATCAGAGTCCTGGGCAACTACCATGGCTGATAGGAAACAGAGGGCGGCAACGAGAAACGACTTCATGGTTAGATTAAGAGAAAGACGGTAGACAAGAAAAAATAGTGTTTAGGTAAAGTGAAGATCTTTATAGGTTTTTGAATGGTTGCACAACATATAGGTGAAAAGGTTAAATATAAATTATATCTTGCTTTCGTAAAACAATAATAAATATTAGAGGGACATTCATTCCCTTCTAGACGACCGTCCAAAGTCTGTACTTCCTCAAGACTTTTGTAAACTACACAAATTAATTCCTTTCTTGGATCAAGTGAAACAAAAGGCTTTTTGCCCTATAAAAGCACATTATAGATACTGCTTACAATAAGAAAAAGACATATATTGTCCTTAATAATCACGTCATAAAGAACATTTAAATATATATACACATATACATATTGATTGTAATTCGTACAGTTTATATAAAAGTGAGCCTTTGAAGAAATGATTTCTATAGGTTTATTTATTTTTAAAAAAAGTACTATAGAAACACTGGTTTCTTATTGACAAGTCTATTGTCCAACAGAATCTACATTCTAACCGTCAAATCCAAGGCTTCTATTGCGAGTATTGTCATTCTAGAAATAATATTAAGATTAATATGAGCTTTTTATACCAATCAAATGTGGCACACACGAAAGCCAAGATTTCTATCCTTGCTGTAACCTGGACGGACAAATAGATTGCACTTTTATTATCTTTCATATTATTCTAGGCTTGTTTTAAAATAGCCTGTAACCAACTCTATTGAAAATGCTTATAATGTTACTTGTGGGTCTTCAATTGCAATCCAATGATTTTCTACTAGAATGTCAAGGTGAAAGGGTTGGATCAGGTGCCCACACACGTTTGATGGGTTTGTGAATTGGTGTATGGTCTTTCTTTAGATCCCTTTGCGCATCTGCTTTAGAGACAAATTTGGTAGGTACAGGAATGTGGTATGTAGGCAGTTTCTCATATGTCCAGGTGTCTACAACAAGTGGTAGTTTGGGAGTATCCCAGTGAAGGTAATTGAACGTACTGTCCATAAGAAAGAAGCAACAGGGAATCAGGCTTGTACCTTCTTTTTTTTTTACTCTGACCGGCCATATGCCCAAATGAAAGTCACACGTCACACTCGGAACCCGATCGAGGGTCGCTTTAAGCTACATCCGACCTTTAGGCTTGCCCACCCTCTTTTTCGCTATTGTAGGTACATAGCCATTGGGGGAATAGATGAATAGATGAATAGGATAGATGGATCGATGCAAACTGGGGATGGATGGGACTAGATCAAATGAGATAATTTGATGGAGGTCTGGATGGATGGATCCTAGGGCTTATAATAAATATATCAATGCAAGATGACCCTAAAGAAAATGATTAACATTCTAATGATTCAATCTTTTTTTTATATTCAATTTTTAAAATAAACTATATAGCTACTATGCCGCACGCACCCAGAAACAGCTTCCTCGTTCCCGGCGTTGCCCAGTACAGTCGCTCGACCACCTTCGCCAAGAAGGCTCTCCACAAGCGTCAGAAGAAGGCTGTCGCTGCCCCTGCCAAGAAGACCGTCACTGACAAGACTGTCGAGGTAAAGGGTAACAAGAACGGTTCCAAGCGTACTATCCCTGCCAAGAAGGCCGATCGCTTCTACCCCGCTGAGGATGTTCCCCAGCCCAAGAAGTCCCGCAAGGTCTCCAAGATCGGTGCTCTCCGTGCTACCATCACCCCTGGTACCGTTGTCATCCTCCTCGCCGGTCGTCACCGTGGAAAGCGTGTCGTTGCCTTGAAGCAGCTCGACAGCGGTCTTTTGTTGGTCACTGGTCCCTTCAAGATCAACGGTGTCCCTCTCCGTCGTGTCAACCAGGCTTACGTCCTTGCCACCTCCACCAAGATTGATATTGCTTCAGTCAAGTTGGATGCCAAGATCAACGATGCCTACTTCAAGAAGGCTGCCGGTGCCAAGGCACAGGGTTTCCTCGAGGGTGCCGAGGTAAGACTAACAAAAAGAGTTGGCTAGTGATAATTTGGAATGGGAATTCTGATGGTTTTATTGACGAGTAGAAGAAGGCTGCCTTCCCTGCCTCCAAGGCTGCTGACCAAAAGGTCGTCGACAAGGCCATCATTGATGCTGCCATCAAGACTCCCCTCCTCCGTCAGTACTTGAGCTCCACCTTTGGCTTGTCCAAGGGTCAGTTCCCCCACGCCATGCAGTTCTAAGTTTATCTTTCCATTGTACAGCACATACTAAATAAATAAACAAAAAGTTTGTGAAAGAAGGAATCCTTACACCCTTTGGAATCAAAGCGAACGATTGCATAAATGAGAAGTGGTGTGACGTGCTTTTAATTACAGCCAAAGTGTTTAAACTTGAGGGATATTTGAACTGTCACCCTTTTTTGTTTTTGAAACCCCTTTTGGATCCTGTGCATTAATGAAAAAGAGCTTGTTTTTTTTAGGTTGGTTTATTAGAGTAATTAGATTATTTATTTATACACGACAGGCTGTTATATAATTCAAAACGGTAATAAATAAGCATCAGGCAGAAGAAGAAGACGACGACGACGAAAAGACTGGATTTTTACACCCAAAGGTCCCTTGATAATGGTCCAATAGGAGATCAAGTGGCAAACCTGGCAAGATGGCCCATTTGTGCCTCTTTAATTAAAAATATCAGATAATCGGTGTATTGAACCAATTCTTGTCATTTAAATACAACTTTTTCTTCTTCTTCCAAATGCCAGCAATTAAAGATTATGTATTCTAGTACTGATTTATTTTTAGTCATTTTGTTTTTGTATTCTTGTATTTTTGTATTCTAAATCCAATTGGAATTACAGCACACTTGCTGCTGTACTACCATTTTTCTTTGACTGACTGCAATAAAAACCCTTTCTATAATTATCATTATAATTCTCCAAAGGCACTTTCAAACCAACTTTTATTCAGTGCCAATCGAGTAAATTACTTTATATTTCCACATTTAGATTCTCAGCCGAATATTAATTAATAAAAAAGTGCAATTAATTTATATGATGATTATAGCGTACCTAGATTTTGCACTTGTCAATATAAACTCACTCCACTCGCCAACCAAATATATACATTCGGCGATTTAAATATATTGCGATTTGTATTGTCAATTTACGTAAAAGATCATCTTGGTATTTATCGTTGAATTGGTTTACAATAAATATTTGTGGCCCAATTGCATTTTAATAATAAAAAGAGGCATTTTTGAGTCTATTGACAGTCAATGGTTGCAACTACATACATCATTGATTGATAAAAATTACAAAATAAAAGTCTATATATTCAATTTGCATAATTAAACAGGCGATTAAATATGTTGAATCACAGATGGCATGTTCACAAATACCCTTTTTTTTTTCCTCTCTCTCTTTATAATTTTTACTACAATTCTTTAAACTCCCGCGTCTTTCTCTCCTTTTCTTCATCTGCATCATGACCGACTCAATGGCCACACATTTGTCACCACAGCCAAGTGGTGCCCGTACAATGACAGTCGATGGAAAGAGAATTCTTTGCATCGCAGACGCAAGAGGTATAAAGAATATTGATCTTTTTGTTATTAATGAGATCAAAAAAGAAACATTGTCATCCAAACCCATTTGAATTAGGAAATCTGTCTCAACTTAATGCACTTGCACGCGACGCGGATGCCCAGTTTATTATCCACACTGGCGACTTTGGGTTTTATGGTAAGATGTCTACCCGCAAGATAACCCTAAACTCAATTTCTTAGATGGCTCTAGTCTCAATCGTATAAGTGACAGGTACCCTAATAGCATGCTCTTTTTTTTGGGGGGGAATCAATGCTAAATGTGCCATTTTATATAGAACATTGAAGCACTTGGTCCAGTACAGCACATTGATCTCCCCTCATGTCCGGACTCGATTGAACAGCTCTCCTGTTGAGCAGATACGCAGTACGATTGAACAGTCGCCCCAGACATTACTGTCTGAATTCCCGGTCTATCTTTCTGGAGAACAAAAACTGGACATTCCAGTGTACACAGTCTGGGGAGCATGCGAGGATGTGGCAATTATCGAACGATTTAGGTCAGGCGAGTACAAGATCCATAATCTGTTTTTGCTTGATGAGGCTACCACGCACCTGCTGGATATCGGAGGGGTTTCGCTGCGATTGTTTGGTCTGGGAGGTGCAGTGGTCCAGCACAAGCTGTTTGACAATGGTGAGGGCACGGACACAATTGCAGGTGGATTGGGAACAATGTGGACAACCGCACTTCAGATTGGTGAGCTAGTCGAGACTGCCCAACGTGTGTATGCCTGTTCGGAAACCAGGATTCTTGTTACCCATGCTAGTCCTGGCCGAGAGGGACTTTTGGCTCAATTGGCATTGGTGTTGAGAGTAAGCTAAAAGAGCTTTGGGTTTATAGTTATACTGACAATGATAATTTAGGCTGATTTTACAATCTCGGCTGGTCTCCATTTCCGGTATGGAATATCGTACAATGAGTTTGCATGTCAGCCCGACCAGGAACATTACCGAGAGCGCCTGATTCAATCGCAACAGGGCTTCTTGCAGCTCTGGGATGCCATCAAGGAACAGGTGGAGAGCTATGTGGATGAGAGGCAGACAGTGTTGCTTCAGAATGCTCTAATGGTCGTCAACCGCCTTCCTCCTTCGCTGCAGCAGGACAATGCAGGCCAACCAGAGCTCTCAAGTGCATCGTCGTCATCTGGGCCTGATAGAGATGAGCAGGCTTTTAAGAACATGTGGAATTTCAATCTCCCTGACGCTGCTTTTGGCTGGGTGGTTCTAGACGTCAATCATGGACGTGTCAGTGCCGAGACTCGTTCTCAAGGCTTTAGTTTCTCGTATCGTCGCAGTAGTGCCCACATGACAATAGCCTCTCCTTTGTTCACCTTGGACTCAACCAGCCCAGCTACCGAGAAACCTAACCAATACAAACAGAGTGAATGGGAGGAACCTCCTGTGGCAGTTGCCCAGACTGATGATGAGTGGAAGGATACAAAGGAAGACAATGGGGGTCCCTCTGGTAGCTATGGAAACTACAAGAACCCAAAGAGAACAAGTGTCGTAAGTAAAAAAACAAAACAAATTGACTAGAGAAACCAATCTCACTGTACGAATCAGCAACGTAGTCTTTATGTGGCATACGTGGGTGGTCTGTCCAACACAGCCGTGACGGAGAGTGAGATCAGAAGCCTATTTGGACGTGACACAGTAAGTGCTTGGTTTCTTATGGCACCAATCTCTAAACAGAACTGTTGTTTTGATGTCCAGGTTACCGCAGTCAAGTTTCCCCTAGATCCCACTACCCAGCAGCCTAAATCCCACTGCTATGTTGACTTTAGCCACCCTGTTGCCCTGGAGAATGCACTGGCCATGAATGGAAAGGTAAGCAAGTGTATCCTGGCCACAATTCACTAAATATTCGGTAGCTCTTCAAGGACAACCGGCTTGTGATCAACCGGCCTACCTCACAGTTTGGCGATGGCAGAGGACGCGGAAGAGGAAGAGGGCGAAACAGCTATAGAAGCCCTCGAATGAACGAAGGCCGTGTGACTGACATGTAAACGAGCACGAACAGTCTCTATATATTTTATAATTATCATCCCTTCTTCTTCTTCTTCTTTTTTTTTATTATTATTATTTTATTCCTACTCTTTAGATCTTATTATATCAATTCTCTTTATTTGTCTCAAAATTATCCTATCAAAAACAAGGAGATACAAAAAAAGCAACTTGTGCTACATACTACATCAACGCCAAATGGCGTATGACATCATCCAATCAACTGACTTGCTTGAGAAACTTGCCTATTTCTTCAATCGTTTCAACCCTCGTCCTCTTCTTCTCTACTTATCATGAAGTTATTCACCCTCTCTGCCATTATCTCTACTTTCTTGGCCATCGGTACCGATGCTGCTGTCCAAAGGTAAGAAGCTTTGTCAGCACTCATGAGTCTAAACACAAAATAG
The DNA here is from genome assembly GCA_022702545.1 of Phycomyces nitens. Classification (NCBI taxonomy): domain Eukaryota; kingdom Fungi; phylum Mucoromycota; class Mucoromycetes; order Mucorales; family Phycomycetaceae; genus Phycomyces; species Phycomyces nitens. The sequence goes on from JAHRBC010000001.1 coordinate 4,991,245, forward strand.
AGTGCCCATCAAGAAGACTGTCGAGACTTCGGCCGAGAAGCTCCAGCGCTATTCCCACACTGGAGAATACCTCACCCAAAAGTACTTTGGCTCTCAGCGCAGCCAATCTCAGAATGCCCAGACATTCCAGGTTGATGCTGATGGCCGTGTCGAGCATGGCGTACCTTTATCAAACTACATGAACGCTCAGGTAACCATAAAAGCTGTCTTTGCAAATCTAACCTTTTTTTATATAGTACTATGGCGAGATTGATATCGGAACTCCCCCCCAGACCTTTACTGTTGTCCTTGACACCGGTTCCTCCAACCTCTGGGTGCCTTCTTCTGGATGTAGCTCAATTGCCTGCTTCCTTCACCGTCGCTATGAATCCACAAAGTCCAGCACCTTTAGCGAGAACGGCACAGACTTTTCTATCCGCTATGGTACTGGCTCTCTCGAAGGCTTCATTAGCGAGGTAAAATAGGGTGCACGACAATCGGCAATTGACAACTTTTTTTTTTAACTTTTGATTTTCTTTGTTAGGACACCTTGAACTTTGGTGGCATCTCCATTGACGGCCAAGGCTTTGCAGAGTCTGTAAAGGAGCCCGGATTCACCTTTGCCTTTGCAAAGTTTGATGGAATTCTTGGCATGGGCTACGACAACATCGCCGTCCAAAAAGTAGTCCCTCCTTTCTACAACCTCGTCAACCGTGACTTGATTGATGAACCCGTGTTCTCCTTCTGGCTCAACGATGCCAACAATGGCGATGAGTCTGTTGGTGGCGAACTTGTCCTTGGTGGCGTTGACCCTGCCCACTATGTTGGAGACATTGCCTGGTCTCCTGTGGTTCGCAAGGGCTATTGGGAAATCCAATTGGACGATATCAGATTTGATGGAGAGCCCCTTGATTTGGACCCTATCAATGCTGCCATTGACACTGGTTCCTCTCTCCTGGTCTGCCCTACTGCATTTGCCGACCTTTTGAACAAGGAATTCGGTGCCGAGAAGAACTGGGCTGGACAGTACGTCGTTGACTGCGCAAAGATTCCTGAATTGCCTGAATTCTGCTTTATTTTCAACGGCAAGGACTTTTGCTTGAGTGCCGAAGACTATATCCTCCAGGTGCAGAACCAGTGCATCTCTGGATTTATGGGCATGGATGTCCCAGAACCCGCTGGCCCCATCTGGATCGGTAAGGAAGAACTATTATTTACCACAACCCCAACAATCTCTAATTTGCAACCTTTTCTCTCTCTCTCTCTAGTTGGCGATGTCTTTTTGCGCAAGTTCTACAGCATCTATGATCTTGGCAATGACAGAGTTGGTCTTGCTCTTTCTGCTTAAATACATACTCTTGCATTTAATTAACTTCTTTATAACCCTTGTAAAACCCCCTTCTTTTTTTTTATTATTAAATAAACCCTGTAACCCTCTTTTTTTTACTTTTTCTGAAACACGAATGCCAAGTAGATGCCTAGATATCAGTAGTTAGGATGTAAGCATCACGTAATCCCAGAAAAAAATACGAGTTGTTACCTGCTGCCTCCCATTCCTCTGTGCTCATTTCTGGATTGGGTCCACCCACGACACCAATCCGACGAAGCAATTTGCCAAACTCTTCTTCTTTTGATGCTGTTTGATAAAGATCATGGAAATTCTCCTTTCGTTTCAATACCATGCCATACTCTCCTGCCAATCTATTGTATATATATATACATATATATATATAGATATAGATGAGTACCATGATATATATATGTGTGTGCTATAATTTACCTTTCCAGTGTCTCCCAATGGACCAGATACTCTGGACAGTCCACAGCATCTTCCAGGTGGAACATGTACTTGCAGCCATACTTTGTGAACCCAACCTTTTGGCCACTCTCGTCTTCCTTGATGGCTTCAAAATCAATGTGATAAATCGAGTTTCCAAATCCAAATGATCCTCTTGGCTCTGCACGCACTCGCTTCACGATCCAGTTCGCATCAGGAATAGTCCCAAAAAAGTAGCCACCAGATCTCAGTCGTGTGCTCACGTTCTCCAACATCTGCCTGGCCTTTGTTTCATTCTCAAACGCATAATGAAGGCAAAACTGCATCGATACCACGTCAAGCATCAGCTCTGGCTTCAATTTAGGAGCAATTGGTTCCTGGTGCAAAGGGGTTAATGGGCCATATCAGGTGATCTGGGCGTATCTTGCCTGATAACAGTCCATGGCATAGAATTCGGCTGAAAATGTACGATCTCGCAGGGTCCTGTAGCGATCCTTCATTTGTTCAAGCGAGACATTAGCAATATCTAAAAGGGTTGTTGTTCTTGTCAGTCTATTAAATCATCAAGGCTGATTACCTGCTGCCACAAGGTGTCTGATCCGTGCTTTTGCCCATTTGATCAAATCTCCTCCTTTACCACAGCCCATATCAAATGCATTGTTTCCGGGCTTCACATACGTATTGATCAGCACACTCTTGACCCAATTGTTGAAACTTCGGAGGCGAATAATCTTTGATTCTTTACGTTTCTCGACGCCAACATCAGGTCGTTGATTGTAATGCTGAGCAACCTGATGTGCCGACACAGGATTCTGGTGATGTAGATTATGATTGATTTGACGATTGTGATGAGGTTCGATGTTTTTGCGCTTTCGGTCCATGTTTAGTTCCATTAAGCAGAGGATCAACAGGTATTTGGATCTATTTTTATGATATATATATATTAAAATATATAAACATACACGTATGATGGAAATGAAAATAATAAATATATTCATATACACATTTATATAAATGTCAAAGTAAATTTTAGACGAAATTGTGACCTTTGGTTTCCTGGTGATCATCAGTAATTCCTTGGCACACTTGTCCTAATTATCACAATATAACCAAGATGTGCTGTAGAATATAATAAAGATATTTGTTGTGTATTGAGATGATTTAATGGACAAATGAATGCATGATTTTTTTTTAAAATAGCAGGCCAAGAGCAAACACAAACACCACTATTCCTGCCACATTGTTTCTCGTGGCTCCAGACTGGGCAGCAGTAGCTTTGGGGATAGACTTGGGGGCAGCAGTGGCAGCAGGGTTGGGACCTGCACTTGAGATGACAGGATGGTTGGCTACAGAGAGTATACTGCTCACAGAGCTATGGACAGCACTCGGAAAGGCTCCCACTGCCGATGTAGCCTTTTTATTATTATTATTACAAATAATAAAAAAAATCAGTCCACCTAAATCATCAGTATAATCCAGGAGCGTGTTACCTCTGCGACAATAGAGCGGATAGACGCGTTGGCAAGAATGCTCGAAGCGTCTGCGAGAACTGCTTGGACTGGGGTGCTAGGAGAAGGAGTCGAGCCTACTCAGACAAAGTGTGTGTGTGTGTTTTTTTTGTGGTGAGCAAACCAACTGAAACCATTTGATAATCCAGTCTTACTCTGTGCAAGTACCAGAGGAGCCAATAAAACACAGGTACCAACAGTAGTAAGTCTAACCATGATGATCGATAGAAATGAGAGTACTGAAAGAGATGTAGGGCTGACTATATATTGATGTTATTATTTCAGAAAAAAAAGCAAGGAAAAGCCGCTAAGAATTCTTGAGTTATTCAATATATTTTTCTCTCTTTCATAAAGACTTGATCTGGACTGTCTTTATTTGCTCCTTAACTTCTGCAACCGATTTCAATAAAAGGGAGGCCTGTTTAGGGGAGAGGAGGTGGGGAGGTGGGGAGAGGAGGTATTTGTGGGTAGGTTGTGTGTTTGTACGTATTGGCAATGTATAGAGACATCTCTTGTTTAGCAACTACTAAAAATACATGTATATATATATATGTATATATATATTGGTGCAAGTGCCTTGGTTCGTAACCTTTACAAATGTGTATAAAGGAGGGGGGAAAAGGGCTTCAGATACATATTATATATATATACATATATATATATAGCAATATAAACAAGATTACTGTACTGCAAACTCATTCTCCATGTCTTCTAGATGAGTATGCAGATGCTGTTATATTCAAGTATGTCAGTATCGCCCTTTTGTTTTGTTTTATAAAAAACAATATATATTCTAATTTTACCATTCAATTCAATAAAATAAATATTACCTGTAGCCGTGCACTAGTTTGCCAGTCTCTTCCAGATAGCTCTAGTATCTGATCAGCAAAGGTCAAGAGTGCCTCCTGCATGTAAACCAGCACCATTTGCGGATTGACCATTATATTAGCTGATTTGGCCGAGTTGAGTTTGGTGATCTGGACACGACTGGTCTCAATTACAGCCACGGTCCTGACTGTAATTTCAACCAGCAGGCTTGTCAGGTTCTCAAGTACAGTCTCGCCATCAAAAAGATCATCATCATCCTCCACGTCCCGTAGTAGGCTAGTATTAAATACTCCTTTTGCCACACTCTTTTGCCCACTGTCTACCTCCTGTAATTTATGGAGTGCTGCCAATACCCGGGTCATACTCTCGAGACATTGCATCAAGCGCAAGTCAGTACGACCAATCTTTGGTCCATTGCTCGTAGATGGCGCACTGGGCAAACCTGTTTCTATGTATTCAGCAATCTGGCGTTCATTAAGATAGCCAAGATTCTCAGAAATCCAGTGACCATAAACTGTGGCTAGTACCCGACATCCAAAGGTTAATTTTCGAGATGGCAAGCCAATTAGAGCTGTAGAGCCACTTATGAATTCTATGCCATGCAGAATAGCATCCATAAGCTATAATAATATAGACCCAAAATCAACAAGGATTATTATAATTTTCTTTTCTTTTTTTTTACAAGGGGTAAGCCTCGATCACTTATATGCTGCCTGTATTACCTTTTCACCAAGTGCACTGTTGACAAGTTCGCGCATATCTGTGACAAGACTCTGGGCCTTTGAGCACTCGGTATCCAATTCTCTCAAAAGACCAATGGATAGGCTATAGAACCATCCTTTTGTGGCAGCCAGCAAATGTTCGTCTACAGGCATGCCCATGGTCTTCCACTCTAACCCATTCTGAACCAGACATTCTCCATATAAGCTATGTTTAGCTTCGAGAACAGACTGAAGATACTTGATGTCATGCAGCAAGTCGTTTGTTCGAGGGATAGTTTGAGAATTAAGGTGCTTCATATCTTCTATAGACTATTCAAATACATTAATCCCATTCGAATTGCAAGGAGTATTCATATTACCTGAACATAACTTGCCAGTTTGTTAAGATGACCTTCACATTCTCTCCATTCTGGGAATATTTCCTTTAAAAAAAGAAAGTTAGTACCTTGTAAAGTCTAATAAATCTCAAAGTTTCCCACTTACTGCAAACGACAACGAATGATCCCCACTCAACTCGTCTGCAATGCTCAGGATCCTTCCTAGGTTCTCCTTGATTTCCTCATAACGCTGAGTGTCAGTACTGGGGTGGCTGGTATGCAGCTTCTGTAGACACTGTTGAAGTTGCTTCTTCTTCTCCTGAAACAACAGTTTATAGTCCTGGACACTGATCTGCTGTCTTAGTGCCTGCATCATTAGCCACTGGTCCAAATCAATTGCAGGCAAGAGGGCGCCACTCAACGAGATCCGTCGAAGGGTTGGGATTGGAGAAGAATCGCGTCCACTGGCGAGTGGGTGCATTGCTGTATCCCCCGATCGGCGTGTCCCGAATGGCCGGGCACATTTGCGATACACTCTTGACTCGGCTGGATGGCCAATGTTGGACGAAGGCTGTGATAGTGGTGGTATACTTGGCTGTGCTGGTAATTGAGAGAGGGTCTTTGTGTCTGGGCTAAGAAGCATATCAATGTCGTCAGCATCCTGAGTAGATCGGAAATTACTGTCAGGATCAGTAAAGGATAAACTTCTGGCGATATCGTTGGCTAGATTTGACGATATCTTTTGCATCTTTCGGTCCCGGACATCTTCAGCGACACTTCTTTTGCGTTTTGGTTGTGGATAAGTGACGGACAAGTGCTCTGGGGTCTGTTCCAAGGATTCTAAGAAAAAAAAATAGGTTGTTAATTAAGTTTATGCACAATACTTTTTTTTTCTGTATCAAAAAGAAAATAGAGTGTCGCTTGCCTGCCTTTCTCCATTCAAACCGTTCAAAGCTGTCGTCAGCAAACGATTGGTTGGTCCTCTTGGTTGAATGGCGAGTCTCGTGGGGATTCAATAGATTGTCCTCTATAGTGTACATGAGCGAACCAGAAAGCATGCCCACGGGGGATAGGTACCCAATAGGCCAAGTATTACTTGGATGCAGTTTGACCACAAGTCCTCTTCTGAAGCAGTGTGAACAGACGACATTTTCATCAACAGCAAGGAGAAGAAGAAAGGCTGGAAAACAAATCGTTACTTGGTTAGGTTCGATTCGATTCGTTGGACTGTCCCGTAAGTTTGGCAGTCCCATTAGCGAATTAGATTGTGGAATCCGTTTGGCAGTGTATCGTTTTTGATGAGCCAAAGTTTTCGAGACTCTTGATATTTATTTTGTTAGAGGAGCCCACGGTGTGGGTCAAGCACGTTTTCTAAACTGATTTATTTCATATCTCTCTAGTGTTGCATACAAAGGAACTAGAGGCTAAATATCATAAAGGTTGGTTTCCAAAGACACTTGTTTTTTTTTTGTTCAAAATAAATAAATGTAGTACGAGGTTTCTATGCAAATCTATGACTAGAAAAGTCTGGCTAGAGACAATGGGAGATAATAATCAAAAATACAATATGGCGAGTGAGCCAAACAATCTATTTTGGGGACTGTATTGGCTTATTAGCAGCATTTAAAGGTAGGCGTGTCTACCAATAATAATAACGATAATAATAATAATAATGACCGCAAAGGAATAAAAGTATAATCCCTGGTATATCGTGATACTGCAGTGCCCAAGAACAGAATATTACTATAATTATAATTATTCTTTTCTTTTAAGAAAAAGGGGAGGAATAGATAAAACTCAAAGAACCAGGGTAATTGTATAGTAAAATATTGATTGCTTGGAATACTCTTGGGCTCTTGCAGTTTGATCAAGAGGTCCAAGTTCAATGACCTAAATCTATGGAAGTGTAATGATGCTGGACAAGCTTATTTTGTGATTATACAATTGAAAATATATTTTAATATTTTATGGTTAAAAAAAGGTATATTATTGAATTGAAAACCTATCTGTTGTTTTATGTATACATTTAACTATATAACTATATCCACCAATAGCAAGAGGTGTCTGTGCAAGTAGACAACATGTCTTTTACGCAGGGGACTTGGAGGTACGAATCCAAAGGGCGTGGACCAAGTGAAAGGATAGGGGGGGAAGCATGATCGATGATCAGTCATTTCTATCCGACCATGTTGACTGTTATACATGTAGATCTACAGGGTCTAAACAAGCCTGATGAATGCGTAAATGCAAATGTACTGTGTGTAAACATAATGATTTTGTGGTGGCTGTAGATATGCCTCGAGGGAATCTAATAAACACGAGATATTCCAGTGATAATATGGGATTAATTAACAAAAAATAATCCTTCTTCTTCTTCTTTTTCTTTGGGGGTTTGTGAGCACAGGCACTCAATAGACTATGCCTAGAAAATAATTCTCAAGATCCTTTTTCATTCTCTAGTACGTTTTAATAGTCTAGTGAGGTCATTGGGGCGTACAATTCAATATCAAAAAAAGAAGAAGTACAAATCCAAGCCAAGAAATGCTCTTTCTCTAAATACACATTATTATTATTATTATTATTATTCTATTTGGACAGGCTCTTTTATGGCTGGACTATCTGAAGCTTTTTTTGAACAATACCAATGATTCTATGGAGACCTGCAATCAATTGGCTTTTTTGTTTGTTTGCTAGCAAATCTTATGGCTGTCTTTTTATCTTGACTGTACGCGCCATATCTACTGGAATTTGACAATCACACACTCTTTTTTTTTAAAAAAAAAAAGGCAGTGAAGAATCGGCTATTTTCAATGTTTCTCGAGACTCTTTTAAAAAGCTAATTGCCAATGTCTTTTTTTTTCTAATGTCAATGGAAATTGATCATGCAATTGGACAATTGTGATTGATTCACAATCAACATATTGCCAACAGTTATTGGACTGCTATTTTGATAGGATAGGATAGGATACCAAAGGTTAGAGATGAATTTAAAGACGTTCGAAATACGTCTTTTGTACCATTTCAACGGCTAATTATTTAATAGGGCTCATTTATTATGAATAGAAAAATATCCTATAGATGGGTCTATATACAAATCCCAGGCTATCACTGTCGAGACCCATTATGTTTTTCATTGACACATAAAAATACATGGTGGATTTCTTTATGGATTTTCTTTATTGTTGTCCTCGTGTTTTATATGAGCTATTTGTTGAGTTGGATTGTCTCGGCTAGGATCTTTGTGTGCTGGATATTTTACTCTTGCTAGACATATGGCTAGTTTGGCAATTTATTGATATTGATATTGGTATAGATATAGATATATAGGACAAAATAGTAGCATTATCAACAATATACATTATTGAAATTCTTAATTTGACGCTTGATCTTTGAGGTTATAAAGAACAATAAGATGTATAGATATTGGCTGATTTGGTATCCAAGCACACCCGAGAGGAGGGGCATGGTAAGATATGATGCAGACGGAGGTATGATGGGGAATGCGTGTCAGTAAGGAATAACCTGGACAGGAAAAATAAAGACGATCCATTCTCTCTTCTTTTAACTTTTTTTCTTCTTCTTCTTCCTTTTGACCTGCCTGTGTATGTCCTTGGATTGCTGTGCACAATCCCCCCCAAACACCCCCCCCCTTTTCATGTACCCTTTGCACTTTCGTCTCATTTTTGAAATGTATTCCGATTCAAATCTATCCTCTAGACGATAAGCAACAATAAATAAGACCAATCGCCACAAACCTCCTCTCATCCCCCCTCTTCTACCTTCTCATGACACTCCTTCATCCTTCTCACAAAAAGTCGGTTGCCTCTGGTATCCGGCTCGCGCCTTCTATCGAAAGTGCACAAGTAGTCGACATCGAACATCGCCCAGGCCACCAAACCTGGTACAGCATCCAGGTTGTCCCTCAGAAAATCACTGTTCGATCCACTCCCGGCTGTGCTGACCCCACAGCTCGCAGCACATACATAATTACTCGCCGTTACGAAGACTTTCGTCAATTTGTTCAACGTCTCTATCAAGAGATTGGTGTCGAACGCACCCTTATCGCGACCCTGTTGCCTGCCCGCTTCCAAACCCCTCTACCGCCCAAGACTTGCTTTGTAAAGCCAACCACCCTCCCAAAACTCAAACGACGGATCCAATGGCTGCCCAACAAACACACACCCGAAGACCGTCGAGTTGAACTCAACGCATTCCTCGTCAGTCTGTTTACCCTTCCACCTTCAATGACCCATTCTCTCGCTGTGATGGAGTTCTTTGGGCTTCACAAGGCAGATGCTGAACAGGCAATCATTCGCCAGCGCCAACAACGGCAGCAGCAGCAGCAACAGCTCCAGAGACAGCAATTGAAACAACAGCAACAGCAACAGCAACAGCAACTAAAGCAAAAGCAGGAGAATCAACAGCAGCAGCAGCAGCAGCAGGAGATCCTCAATCGATCATCGTTTGTGCCAAAACGTAGCCGCCTTCGATCCCACACAGTCTCCATGCGTCGAAGCACTCTCCGTCATCCCGTCCTCTGTCGATCCCTGTCTCAACCTGATCTGCGCTATGTCTGGCTGCCATCTTCTCGCCTCAGTACTCGAAATCCTTCTAGTTGCCCAGACCCTCCTCGTTTGACTTCTGTTGCACGCTGGCGAACTCTCGGCGCCAGATCCTTCCGAAAGAAATCTCCCCCTAGTCTCTTGTCATTTTACACAAATGCAACCCTGAGTCTGCCTTGGTCTGCTCGTGATCAGACTCTTTTTCTGGACAGTTCTCGCTATGCTAACCACAGCTTTGGGTATGATGCCACTGCTGCTGAGCCCGATATTGATCTTGATGCGAAAATTGACATACATATCGTTCCTCCTACACCAGACCTGACTCAAAGCAACCATAATCTCACAATAGAACCAAATGCTCCACAAAATTTAATAGTCTCTGCACCTGTAAGCAAATTCCTTCGACTCAAGGTGATCCGTGACTTGGATAATATTGTGGTAATTCAGGTCCAAAGACACGCTTCTTTAGCTATAGTCAGAGAAAGAATTGTCCAGAAGCTTCTGACAAGTGATGGAGTCTGGGAAGACGATGAGTGGGTATTGGTCTATAACCATGACCGATCTTCAGCATCGAGTTATTTTGATAAAAGTGGTGCCAAAAGACTCACCTGGGTAGTCTCGGAGAATGATTGGCAGTTGGCAATGGCTACTCTTTGGAATAATATGGATAAAGTTACACTGCGATGTATACATGGCCAGAAGCTTTGACATGTTCTTTTTCTTTCTTTCTTTTATTATCATTATCATTATCATTATTATCATTCTGTTGTACATATAGCTTCCTCGGACACAATGTTTCTTTGTCCCATTTATATAGAATCACAGTAAACCAAAACCCATAGAAATTGCAAGTCTTTATAGAATCAAGACTCTCTCTCTCTCTCTTTTAAAAAAAATATTATTTATGTGTAAACATGTATGGTGTATATTATACTCTATTGAGAATAATGCGCTCATAGTCAACCTTGCGTAGGCGAAGTCGTTTACGGATAACCTTGTTGTACTCTGATCTCTTCTTTGTCACCCGAACACCACTCATACCAGCCTCAATGTCGTCCTCATCCATCTCTCCAAACTGGCCAACATCGTTACGAATCTCATAGCCATTCACAAAATCCTTGGCCGAGATGATGTTCTTGCTTTCGGCCTGGATATGAGTAAAGCCGACCACATTTCCGTCTGCACAGCACACATGAATTGACTCTGTACTTTCTTCAAATACAAAATGCCCAGGCTCCAGAGGAGGATTGTAGCGGTAGACGGGTGAATCTGTAGGCAGAAAAACGTTGTGGAGACTCATTGTGATATATCTTTGCTTTAACTTTTTGGATCGCTTGAAACGCGAGAAAGTAAAGATGGTCTTGATAGGATACTTGTAGAATACAAATGGTTGGCCAATTGATAATCTGATAGTCTTGCACTTACCTGGTGGCCAATTGCTCGGTTGAGTTGTTCAATCTGCCAAGCCAACATAACGTCAAATTTAATATCGGCCCATTCTTTCTTTATCTTGGGTGCACTGGTAATCTTTGTAGTATCCTGTGCTTGTGCGTTGTTTTTATAATGATCAAACTTTTTCAGGGTTGAAACCAGCAGTTTGCATCCAACCTCTGATAATCTTGTGAGCAAGGGAAGATAGGCAGGAGCAACCTCATCTGACAAATCCTGAATAGCATGTATTTTAATATCAAATATACAAGAATAAATGTTTTAGATTCAACCCCACAGCCTGCTCTTTACCACTTTTTTTTGCGAAAGAATCCGGCCAGCATCGAATGCCTTGTCATCGAGTTCCTGCACAGTAACACCAGTTTCTTCATCTCCACCAAGAATCGTGTGTTGGATAGGCGCCGCACCTCTGTATTTTGGAAGAAGTGAAGGGTGGACATTAATGGCGCCCTTTTCAAAAGACTTGATAACATGGGGAGGTATAAAGTAACCAAACGAAACCACCACTCCTAAATCAAATTTTCCTGGTACCTATAATCACTTGTCAGTCTTTTTTTCTTTTTTCTTTATTTATTTCACACAAGTCCAGTTGTCTTTTACATTACCTTCCAATTATCCAGCGTTTTTTCTGTGGTAGGTGTGTGGTGTACTGGAATATCGTAGAGTTCTGCTAGTGCTTTTGTCTTGCCTATGAGCCACACATAAGTTGGATTGTGTCTAGACAAGTATCGTACAGGTCCATGAACCTATTGCTATTGTTATTTAATCAAATCGGCTTACTAGGCGTCAGCTCAGTGAGTTTTCGTCCTGTCCATCGATCAGGTGGGCAGACAAGTTCAATCTTTCCAATGGTGGATCCAGGTAGATCTATGATTGATTTACCAAATTTAGCATTTGAATTCCTTTAGACATTTTCTTTTTCTTTTTAAATATATATCTATACACACTTCTGTCTTGTATCAAGGCTTTGAGATGATTAGATGCAAATTCATCTGTTCCGAAAAACAGAATGTCAGTCTTTGTGCCTGTCTTTTTTTTGCTCGGTTCGGTTGTATATAATCGTGCATTCACCAAACACAGATTCCATGCCGTCTTTTCAATCTAAAACAAAAAAAAAACAAAACCCCAAAGGCTCAATTCCAGGGACCAAAATGTGCTCAGAGAATTAAAATTATCAACGTACAAATGGAATTGAAAAAGACTTTAGCTGTTGGTAAGGTGCCCTCCAAGCTGCAAGTCTCAACATAACACAAAACAAGACACGGCTTGGAGTTCCCAAGAATAGAAAGATTATAGAATTGACAGTTTTGTGACTGGGGTACGAAATCCCAGCATCCTACTTCTGGTGATCGGCACGTGACTAAGAAGTGGAGTGCTACACATTATATTTCCAATTGTCGCATTGGACAAATGACATATTGGGATATCGAATGAAAGTATGCACATTGTATATTTTATCAGACTCAACCAAAATTTAGGAATATTGTGAGAAAGAGTATACAGATCAGTTGTAATTAATTTACTGGTGGAAATGCCATGGTTACTATTTGATAAAGTCTAGGAGATGGATCTTTATATTTACACAAGGATAGGAGTTTAACTGGAGGGTGTTTTGTAGAGATGCTATAAAAGTGACGAGAGCATTCAAAACAGCAAGATCTATAGTGAGGTTGTACACAAAATGTAAGTTTGCTGTTTCTACTACATACATTTGATGTCGATTTCTGGATTAAGAGAGTTTTGAATGGTTAGTTTGCTTGCTTTTTTTTTAAAAAAAAAAACAATTTACTATTATTATTTTTGCGCGGTAATAGAGAGACTTGTGATTAGGCGGGTTTAATGTTATTCAATTGACAGCCCATTTTGCTTTTGTTCGTTTGTACAAGATTCTTTGGGAAAACGATATTAATCTACTTTAATATAACCATGGTAACTTTAGGTTAGTGGTCGATATAATGGTACAATTGTCTATTGATATATTGTAGATGATTACTGGTAAACACTGCTGTCTGATGCCGGAAGAGGTTGGAATTATACACATTTACTAAAAAGAAAACTCTGGGGGTACAAAAGAAAAAACAAGCGTTGATCAAGTGTCTTACAAGAATACTCTTTGTCACCTTTAATTGATCGTATGAGGAAAAAAAGGCATGTCATGTCCAACAAACCTTGACGGTTACATATATAAAAGAAGGGTTCTTCTTTTTAACTTGGTTATTCAGGTACAAATGTGGAAGATGGCCTTTTGGTCTGCAACTATACACGAATACAAAATGAGCTTTAATTTCTATCTATACCAATATACTCCTAATTCTTGGTGTTTTGACGAAATATTGGTTTTAAATTACACTATAAATTAATCTGATAAACTACAGACCCACAGATTTACAATTATATACTGGGATTTACAAGGCCTGGTAGAATAATGCCTTTTTAAAAAAAATCTGCTACGATTCCTAGCGCTTTGCAACTTTTAATTTGAAAGCAATCTAAAGTGTCAAACACACAACAAAAGCACGTTTTTTCTGGCCGTAGATCTTTTTTGGATATTAATTAGGACAAGTTTATATATAATATTTGTAAGCAGCCCAATTGCCTCTCCAAAAGATTTCCATTATATGATAAATACTGGTTTCTATTCTACTATTTTTAAATTCGGTATACAAGAATAGAAATTGATCCACATATTACACAATAGATCGGTGATATGTTTTTGTATGACTTTGAATCATTCTGGTGCCAATGGAATACTATTCTGATTCATAGGATTCTCTAATTACAAATATGCTGCTGCATATTGGCTGTGTGTCGAGAAGCTTGGAAATGTACACTTTTGCAACGGCCTCAAATAATCCTATTATCAACATAAATAAGCCTCGTATTCCAATTGTCAGCCTTTATCTGTTTTCTCTGAGATTCTGTAATTTTGATTCCAATAATATTATTCAGACGGATCCACTGATAAAATCTATTCATTTTTCTTTAAAACATTCGAGTGTAACCTGTTTTTACAAGGTTACATGTTAATAAATGTAATTAGAAATGTATATATGTCCATATCACGCGAAACCTTGTTTTCCCTTGATATTCACAATCTGAATGGCATATCACCCAAGCAAGAAATATTTAACGCATGTCATTAAAAATTAAATGAATAATATTTATTTAGGATGAAATTAGGATATGTGTCTACTGATTCTTGGTTGAGCTTAATAAACCATTGTCCAGGAGAGTAAGGCGATTGACTGTCTTGCCTTTGCCAACCAAGTCTTTCCTGGACATTTGGGTCCAAGATTAGAGAAAGTTGTTGCTAAGGATGATGTATGAAAACGAGGAAGTAAGCCTGGTTTGATAGTATAGGTATATATCTGTACAACATCCTTGATAAATATTAGCAGTTGTATAGAATACATCTATATTCTGAAAAATGAATAAATAAATAAAATAATTAATAAAAAGGATATTCTAGTAATTTACCCCAAATTTCATGTGTTCCTCGAAAACAGTCCAAACGAACAATAAGATGGGCGATCAATAATAATTGGATACAGAATTTTTCCTATTTGTCTGTAGCGTTTTGTTGGTTTATAACGGAGATTTGAATATATTATTTTGAAAAAATAAAAAAATCAATTTATATTCTCTATCATACCCAATTTATGTAATATATATATATATTAATATTGAATCTATACATCTCATTAAAAGAGCTTAAACATCAATAGTGCGCTGTAGAAACCAATATATAATAATTCAGATACATGGCCAAGTCGGTTACCTCTTTTATCTAAAAGATCCGTTTTATGTTTTAATCTCCAACCAAGGTCAGCTCGTAAAACGCCTTGTGAGACATGATAAAAGTGGTACCTGAATTACTAATTCCTCAATCTTGTTTGGAGTCTGTTACAATTGCAATAAGCTAGGCAGAAATTGGTCGACAAAAAAAAAGGCACGTCCATGGTCCAAATTACAGCTAATCGTAGATGGACCCTTTAATATATTTACAATTATTCTCATACAGCATGAATTACCAGGCTCTATTGATTCATTTAATCCATTAACCTCTTGTCTCTTTGAGGAACTAATATCTCCAACAATTAAAAAACTGGTACCATGATCTCGTAGTGTGAAACATTTGTCCTTGTCGATATCGAGGGAGTATTGTTGACAATCTTTGGGGACAATCTTTATAGAATTGCGATACTTTAATGTCTTGTAATCATACCAATAATGAATTCATTCTTGGTCTAATTATCCGTCTTCTGACAGTATTGTCGGTCTAAATAAAGGGCAATGACCAAAATAATAATAGTCATCTAATGTAGTCCAAATTGAACTGTATACGAGGTTTATCATTTATTAATCACCGTTTAACCCGCAGTGATTTCCAAGACATTGCTTTCTAGAGTTGTGCACAAGAGTCTTGTATGTCTAGTTGATTAAACGCTCGAGATTTACTAGGATGAGAAACAGAATCCCAAAGTCACTTGAGTATGAACCGTTGGTGCTTCATTAATTATAGCTATTAACATTTCATTTTCCAATAGAAGAAAGAGTTTATTTTGCTTCACTTTACTTTACCAACTAACTAGAAATGCTCAATTGAAATCAGTCTAAAAGATTAAAAAGATGAGCCATGCAAATATCATAGATTAGATATCCTTTTTATATATATATATTTCCAATAATGGCATTTAGAAAAACAAGTATATTACTCTAGACAGTAGCCGTATCCCCAACATTTGTCTCTATTTCTTGGCACGCCTTGAGACTCTCGAATGTTTGTAAAGCAAAAGAACATTATATCCAAGACCAACTTTTTATCTGGTTTAGTTTTAGGTTCTGTAACTATCAAAGTTCTTTTTGGTTTGATGAAGCCATGCTTAATCTCAAATTAGCCTAGGATGCTGATCAAACGGGAAGGTTCCAATATATCATAACCTCTTGAAACTGTGGCTGCTTAATTAATTGTTATATTGGATTCTTAATGGTTGGGAATAATCCAAGAAGCACCAAAATTTATAATTCTTTTCCAACATTTTCTACGCTTTCAATTGAACCCAAAAGGATTGCCATGTAGTATAAAGATCCTTTCATGGTTTGTAATAGTGTCTGACTCACCTCTAGAGCACTCTGATATAGACACATATTTGTCTCGTGATGGTAAAAGCACTTTACCAATATACAATCAAAGGATTAAAAGTGTCAAGAATTGCTTCAAATAATTATTAAATGCCAAGTAGAAATAGACAAAGGTTCATGAAAAATGAACACGATTTTTACTTGCTTTTTTTCTTTTCTTTTCTTTTTTGAAATAACTGTATATAGAAAAGATCTGCTATCAATAAGTTTCAAAGCTATTTTCTGACCAGGATGTTACACTGTCACAATCCTTTAGAATTGATAGACTATTTTTGTCGTTCTGTGTAGCCACTTTCAATTAAGTGTGTAATGAGATATTAAAATAGCTACAATTAAATAATAATAACAATAATATAAATATAAATATAAATATAAATCCCGTGAAAAATAATAGAAAATAATAATAATAATAATAATAATAATAATAGACGCTGTAATCAGAGACTGGCCAGAGAGTCAATGTAGACAATTGAGACTCTTGTTGACCTATCCTACCATTCATTCAAGTCTCTCTTTCTGGCGGAAGAATCAGGCATTTCAAACGCCTCTTTCTAAGAAGTAAAAGGGTCATTCCAAGATACTATATGCAGAGACGCGACAACGATAGCCATCTAAAATTCTACAGTCCCACAAAAAAAAAACTAATTAATGACCACTTCACCCAAATAGGCTGCCATGCTTGCTGCTCTTTCTTTCTTTATTCTCTTTTATTATCATTATCCTGCTCTCTACATTCAGTCAATTCCAACAAATTACTCTTTATTTCATTCAATGCTATTCGATCGTTACAGAAAGACAAAGCGTCCAGACGATCCTCTAGGCCAACCAACCCTAAAGAAGTCAAGCTTGGCTGGAACTCTCTTTCGAAAACTACCCCAAGCCCTCACTCGAAAGGGTTGGACTCACCACAATTCTCGACCATCCAAAAATCCCACCACGGCTGTCCTCACCCAGCCTCGTCAATCATTATCCCTACCTAATATTACACTCCAAGCTGTCATAAATTCATCTACGAGCAGTATTCCAGATACTCCTGAATTGCAAAAGACCCCAGACAACCCTAATATCCCATTACAATCAACCTCTGGACTTGGCTTACTTGCCTCATCCTCCACATTGAATACAACAATTATTCCTAATACAATCAAACTCGATTTTGCACCTCTGATTTCCAGAAACACCACTCCTTACGACATCCTAGGTGCTCAATTGGACTTTGTTGCCACAAAACGAATGCTGAAACGACACTCGGCAGAGCAGTATCAACAGACGTCGCGACATTCTCTCTTTTCGCCCGGTCTTCCAGGCCTGTCGGACAAACCTGCCAAAAGACCAAGGCAGGCAAATTCAAAAAGACATTCATACACCTTTGGCTGTCTGGCCGACAATCTGCCTCGTTTGACAGTACAAGACCTTTTGATGATCAATACTCCAGATACCGAGAATATAATAGCCATCCATCGATTCGAAGAACAAACAGTAGGACCTCAAAGATCCATTAGCCACCAGATTCCTTCTCAGCCCAAGAAATGTGCTACACCCGCCCATTCGTTTTCAACCTCTTCTCTGCGCTCAAGAAAGGAAGAGCCACCGGCAGGAACACCGCTCAAGCCAGAGATGCTCTCTACAATGCTTGAGATGAACCAACAGAATATGATCCTAATTGACGTCAGAAACCTTGTAGACTATCAAACCAAGCGAGTGTCCACATCTCTCAATGTCAATCTGCCATCTCTGCTGATCAAGAGGTATCAGCGTGGTGCAGTGTCAAATTTCAATATAGAGAATTTTATCACCACTGCCGAGGGACGGGAACGCTACAGTCGCCAGCGCACATCCCCAATCACACCATTGCCCGAGACACCCTCTAGCTCTCCTATGCCTTCGATCCTTGAGCAAAAGGCAACCGAAGCAACCAAAAAGAGAAACAGTCGAACTATTACTGAAAAGGCCGAAGCTACAACTGTTTGGGTTGTTTATGACGAAGAAATGAACGAGACCATCCGAACTTCGCAGGCCTGGACGCTACTGAATGTTCTTGAACGGGCAATGGGCACCAAAGACAACCATGTGTACTACCTCTCGGGCGGATTCAAGGCATTTGAATCCGAATCTTATGATAAACACATGGCATATGGCGTGGAAGATGAGGACGAAGAGGAGAAGGAAAAGATGGGTGAAAATGAAAAGGAATCAAGATTAGGATCTGGCCAACAGCCTCGTCGCTCATTGAGTTGCACAACCAGCTCTACTTGTAGTGACAAATCTGGACTTCAGCGACGGACAAGTCTTTTCAGTCTGGACACACAGGCAGCAAGAGTCAGTAATGCCAATGCACTGGCGCGTCGAGCAACCAAGCGGTCCCAGGCACTTTCCGTCTCACTTGATTCATCCAATGTATTGCCTCAAAGATCCCATAGCCAGCCACTGTCTACAAACGGACGGTATCTGGAGCACCAGACACAGAATCAGAAGCTGTCTGCTATACCCTCTACCCCTCTACCGACTCAACTCACACAAGTTATGGAAGATGAAGAGACTGGACTGATGACAGCCGATGTATCGCCTCGTACAGAAGCCGACTTTGGGTTTGTGATATCCGAAATTATCCCCGGGTTCTTGTATGTTGGACCAGAGATCGAGACTGTTGAACAGGCCGATCAACTTGAAAACCGACAAATTCGTCGTGTGCTCAACATGGCTGAAGAGTGCAACGATAATGTGGCCAGTCTTCATGAAAGAGTAGTCTACCGCAAGATCTCTGCACGGGATACAGTAGAGATGAAGAACGTGGACTGGGTTATGATGGAAGCAGTATGTTTTATTGGTAAGTTGGTATTATTATACTAAATCAGAGTATTGAACTTTTCCATGTGTGTTACTTGTCTTTAGAGGACGCCAAACGGCACCATGATCCTATTTATGTACACTGCAAGGCAGGCAAATCTCGATCGGTTACTGCCATTCTTGCCTATCTTATTTCGTCCGAACGCTGGACTTTAAAGCAAGCATATTGCCATGTTATCAAAGCAAGACCAAACATGTCTCCAAACATTGGCTTTATTGCCGAACTGATGAAGATGGAAGGAAAGGTCCATGGCCGGGTGAGCAGCTTTATGGAAACAGACTGGCAGTCGACTGCACATGCCAGTGCGGCGTTTACTTATGAGATTAACCAGCTACAACTTGCCTGGCAAAACTCCCCTTTAGACACAAGCCAACCAATATCTTTAAAGTAGAGCAAAGCATTGGTTTCCTTTTCTCTCTTCCAATCCTTTTTTGTATATAGATCAACCGGTTTTCATATTTTTTTCTCTCTTTCCTAATTTCCTTGCTTCTATTCTCATTATACATATAAAGAAAAAGAACACGGACATATATATATATAAAGAAGCCTTTACACGTATTATATTTATTATTATCCAGTGTCTTCCTCTTTGTGCTCTCCACTAAGCAGTCGGTAGAACTCGGTATGAGACTGTTCCATTTCAAATAGCATTTGACGTGCTTGTTCTTCAGTGATCTCGTCGCTTGCTTTCATGGAATGCAGTGTGATGAGCCATTGACGGACCTTGGTCTTGCCTTCAAAACCAGCTGGCAAACCAGGCACATTATTGAGCGATTGAATAAGATCTGCCAATATAGGGTGTAGTTCGTCGACCGCATAACGATTTAGTCTCAAGGTGTCCATGAGAGTAATGAAATGCTAGATATCGCAGGTAATTATATATATATATATTAAGCACATTTGTCCAGGCCAAGTACGTCATTTGCTTCTTTACCAAAACACTCTCGGCAATGTACTTGGCTGCCTTTCCCATGTCATTCTTGGTATTTCCGATCGCATGCTCATATGTAGCTGGGACACCAATCTTGAATCGATTGACTGCAGCTGGGCATGTTAACTAGAACAAGACCTCAGAATCAAGATTGTCAAGATAGGCCACTCTACTAACCTTGTAATCATCCATAAAGGTCTCTAGGTTAGTTACACTCTCTGACAAAAAGTTCATTGTGGTTTTGTACTTTGCAATAAGATTTGCGCACTGAGAGGTGTATCTAGATTATAACTTCATTAAATGAAAATAATATATTCATTTCTACACATTGTACTGTCTTGGCTTACTCTTCTGCTGTAATCGAATCTCGAATGAATGCCTTTTCGAGATGTTCAGTCAAGACAATAATGGCAAACAGGTCTGCCATTGTATCATATTTGTCTCTGTTCTTGTTGTTTGTAAACAGACGCACTTCCTAAATCAACACATCCAGGCTAAGCTCGGGGTTATCTTGGACTTTATACAACACAATAAAAGAGGGTTACTTCGTCCAAATTGATGTCTAATACTCTTCATATTAGCAACAAATCCATCGCTTTGCTAAACAAGATACTTTTTGGTTCTCCTAGGTAGTTTGGCGCATACTGTGGGACATGTGTGTGGGATGTAGGGGATTGCATGATGAAGACAATGACTTCACATTTTGGCTCTACGTTTACTTTGGAAATGCAGCAAGTTACCCAGTCACACTTGCACAAATCCAAATGTCTGTTTGATCCAGAATCTATTTTTTCTATTGTTGGTTGACCAAGTGTTTATCTATTGGTATAGAGACATTCAATTGGTATTTTTGCAGGAAAATAACATTAAGAGACCCATGAATTTTCCATAAAACATTTACTTTGATTTATTAGTCTAGTTTTCCTTGCAACAATGCGCTGATAAAGGCTGACTTGAAGAAGCGTTTGTAAAGGTTAGTGCAGGCTGCACAATTCCAAAATGACCATTTTTCCGAGACACGGACTACAGGTGTCTTTTGGGTCTCACAAGAGATCATTTTGTGAATTTGGTTTTAAGAATATAGACAAAATAACCTAAACTAGCATTAATGAAAATGGTAATACCCAGCAGCACTTGAACAAATCGTCTGGTCTAGGCTTTATTGAATATTTTCTAGGGTGATTGCTTGAAAGGCAAGGAAACTTTTAGCCATGTATAATCACGCTGGTATCTATGTTTCTTTTTTTTTTGGAATTGATCCACAGTAGACAATATAATTACAAATCAATTGGAAACATTGAATAAGATGCTTAGAAATTTGAAATATCTTTATATACATACATATATATCTTGTTATCGAGTTTATTTTCGAACCTTTTCCCTCCTATTCTCAAGTATATAACCACAACATGTCTTTGGCTAATAAAAAAGAAACGATTCTTGATGTATCTTGTTTTTGTTCCTTACAGTATTGTTACTACTGTCTTTAAGTACCTGTAGCCCACATTCAAAGATTATATTGTTTAATAAATTTGGTTTGCTTATCCTGTTATCTTTCTGTTTAATATTTGTATGGCCATCATCTTATATCCAGGAACCATTTTTCCTTTTTAGGAATACATGATCTGGATAAATTTATAGTGAATCTTACGGCAGAATTTTAAGCCTTGATAGAATTGAGGACACTTCTTTTTGTTTCATTTTTTTTTTGGGTTTCTACCAATCAAAAAAATTATTGAGCTTTAAAGACATTATATGAAAATACGCAAAACATTCTTGTTGCCATGGTATTTGAAGTATGATTTAACCATGAATTTATTGAAATTAAATAAATCGGTAATAATGATATTAAAGAGTCTATTTTTGATATTATCTATGAATAGCTACAAGGTATCCAGGCTTCTTCCTCTAGACACCTTAATGACTGGCGTGGTGATAAACAAGAGGAACATACTCGGGCTTGTACATTGAGTTTTCTACAACATCACTCAGCAGCTCGAATTCTTTGAGGGTTGCTGTAGCAACTCCTTCCTCATAGGCCACATCACATACTCTTGTACCCACAGCTAATGCAATGTCACGAAGCTTAGACACACCAGGGAAAAGAATACCCTTCTTGAGCTGCTCGGGTGTTGCAAGGTCAGCAATTACACGCGCAGTTTCGAGGAACATGGTTGGCGTTACACGGTTGGCTCTTGAGACGGTTATACCCAAGCCAAGACCCTGAAAATGATGTGTGAATGAGTTTGTTGGATTTTTTTTAATATATTCCTTACTGGGAAGCTGTAAGAGTTGTTGCATTGGTTAGTGTATCCGATCTTGCCACCGGGCATCTCTACGTTCTTAAAAGGACTGCCAGACGCAAAAATAGCACGACCTTCTGTCCACTTGAAGGCTTCTTCGGCCGTGCACTCTGCGTGCGTATCGGGGTTGCTGAGGGGAAAGACGACAGGTTTTTCAGTGTGCTGTGCCATGGTTCGGATCGCCTTTTCAGTAAACACTCCTCGGATGCCTGTCAGTCCGAGAATAACTGTCGGTTTGACCTTCTCGACCACTTGCTCGAGGGTCAAACGATCTGCCATGTCATGTTTCACGTATGACTGTTGACGCTCATCGAGTGGGGTATCTCTGACCGCGCCTTGGACGAAACTGTTGGGCTCGTTTGTGGTGATTGCATTGTTGCCCAAAAGACCGTCTTGGTCGAGCATCCAGATCCGTCTGTAGGCTTCCTCGCGTGTCTTGACCTTGCCCTGGGCGACAAGACAGTCAATAATACCTTCACATACACCTACGCCCGCCGATCCTGCACCAACGCAGACAATTCGTTCCTCTGAGAGATCGTCCTGTTCCTTTCCTCTTGCCTTGAGGGAGGCGAGGATGCCAGCAAGAGTGATTGCAGAAGTGGACTGAATATCGTCATTGAAGCAGGTAACTTTATCCCGATCTGAGTATAACAAGATGGTCAGATATGATTAAATTTTCAAGCGCTTTTGTAAAATAAAGGAGGAATCTATTCGGGTTCAGTCAGTAAGACTCACACTTGTTCAACAAATTGTAGGCATGAGGATACTTGAAGTCTTCAAATTGAATGAGCGCGTCTATTATACCAAAATAATCATTTTTTTTGGGGTTAAAAGGATGTGGGTTTTGAGATTATGTTTCAAAAAAGGGATTATTATAATAATTAATTGACAGAAATAAAAAGAAAGTTAATAAACTTACTTGGCCATCTGCTATGGATTGCAGTTACCCACTCGTCTACCATATCATAGTATTCTTGGCCCTCGAGACGTTTGTGGTCCATTCCAAGATAGAGAGGATCGTCAAGAAGAGCTTGGTTGTTTGTACCAACATCCAGAACAACCGGCAATACAGCACGGGGTCGGATACCACCGGCAGAAACATACTAGAAAGATAGTAACAATAATTAGCCAGGCTATCAACAGTTGAATATCTTACCAAACTGAGTTTTCCAATGGGGATCTGCATGCCATTGGCACCCAAGTCACCCAAACCCAACACACGAGAGCCATCGGTGACCACAATCACATCGACTTCATCGTGAGGCCAATTATAGACCATGGCTGACATTCTACCTCTGTCCTGAGACGAGAAGTACATACCACGAGAACGGCGGTAGATTGAATGTGATTTTTGGCATGCAAGTCCAACTGTTTCATTAACGGTTGAGACGGAAAATTAAAGGATGTTTACGGAAGAGTAGTTCTCTATGAAAGTCTAGTAACTTACCAGTTGGGGTGTAGATGATTCCTGATAATTCCTCGAGATGCTCGATCAATAGTTTGTAAAAGAGAGTCTCGTTACGGTCCTGGAGAGCGGATAAAAAGATAAACTTTGCAAGGGGAGTATCACACCCGTCCAAATTACGCTTGACTCTCAACAACTGCTTCTCCATGTCTTGGCAGCGAGGGGGTACAAGACCGCGGATCGATAGACGTTCGCGCTCATCGACACTAAATGCAGTACCTGGAATTGAACAATCAGAAAATCTTTTAGACTCGATTGAACGATGAGGTTTGGTTGTTGTTGTTTTCTTTTTCTTTTTTTACCTTTGGATAGTAAAGGATCATGAGTAATATTGACACCTCTGGAGGATGTAATATGTACAGTGTGGTCATTGCGAGGATCAGATGTCGCTACAGAACGTAGAGCACCATAAAGACGCTGTTGGACACCGGATCTCGTAAGGCTAGGTTGCCTGGCGGATCTTGCGAGTATAGAACAAAGGGACATTGGGACTAAAGATGTGCACAGACAAAAGGTACAAGGAAAAGGTAGATGGATAGGAAAATTGAAGGTTTTTATGAATTATCGATTTATATTCGGCGACCTAAAGTGTGTAATTTTTAATACAGTGTTTTTACTTGAGATTGAGACAACTTTGGATTATTTTTAGACGAATTAAAAAAGATTAGATTGGTTTCATTTTTTGGATAAAATCATATTACCAATTGAGACGCTTTTTATTTAATTCTAAAAAATGGACTTGGTCATTATCCTAAAGATGAATCGCTTCTAGTCTTTGATGACAGTGCTATTGAGGAGTATAATAATACAGCCATCGAAAATGCCAATCTTTAATGCTTATTGATCTCGACACAATTCCTAGACCTCAATCAAAAACGATAGAGGTAATGGACAATATGGTTAAAGATGTTTACCAAGTCCCTGTTGCTTCTACTGGCAAGTATAAGAAATATGGACAAGATCAAATCGAAAGGCCTATTTGAATAATCCAACAAGGGCTGTCAGTAACAAAAGCAGCAGGGCAATCTGGTATACCTTTCAAGTATCTCTTCATAATAGCTATAGCTTTTTTTTTGTAATGCATTTAGCACTTGTTTAATACCAAATGGACACACCGATAGTTTCTCTCTTGATTTTCTCTTTTACATACGACGTCAAATTGGTTATGGCTTTTTTAACCAAAGTCTCGAGTTGAAGCTTGATAACTTTACCATGTCCGAAATTGATGAGATGTATACTCCAACTTTTATTGATCCAGAAAGACCAAAAGTTTTCAAACCAAAGAAAAAGGATCAAGAAAACAGTTGAACTCAACATTGGTCCTCAACTAAAAACAGGTTTTGTAACAAACATGGTCTCCTTTTTTAAAGGATGAAGATAATTACAGGTAAATGCATCTAAACATCAATCTATATTCTCAAATCCAATTTTCTTTTCATCTCATTTTCGTTTTTACTTTGTCCAAAAAAGGTAAAAGAATTGTCTAGAAATTAATTTTTATTCGTCCAGGAAAAAAAACCCAACATCGTCTTAATCTCAAGTAGAAACACTGTAGATTGATACCAAGGTATAATATTTTATGGACATTTTATCTATAAATATCCATATTTCTCGATCAATTTTGTATGTGTAGTTTATAGAGCTTTAATGATTTTAATTGAAGAAATATCCCTATATATATATATGTATATGTATATAGGTATAAATGTGTAATATGAGAGTGCATTTTTTGGTGCCTAGATGTGAATGTGTGGATAGGCAAGTGCTTGTTTTTGTAGTATAAAAAATGTGTGTATAAATAAATGTACAAAAAAGGTTGGGTATGATTTACAAGTGGGGGACAATGGTCGATCGATCATGTGACTTTCACCTCTGTTTCTTTAATGCACAATCGTTTGACATGATTCAGGGTAGTGTTCATATCAATATCTTCATCTTCATCCTGGTCGTCTTGGTCTGGACTGGGCATTGCAGCCAATAGGACCGGAGGCACATTCTTCTTTTGACGCTGCTTTTTGTTTGCTCCACGACGGGCTGTGAGATCGCGCCAGACAAAGCATGAATTGCCCTGTAGTTGCATTTTTGGCTTGCGGCCTCTCTTCTTCTTGGGCATGGTCAAGGTTGTGTCCATTTTTGTGCTTGTGAATGTATTAAGGCTAGTGGTCGACATCCGCTGTTCTTCTCCATTGATGCCTCGTTCGTCTGTATCGTTATTATAATTTGAGGGCTGCGACCAATAATCTGGTGTGGACTCTATATCCTGCTGACACAGCCTATTGGGCTGTGCATCGTTTCTCTTAACGTCCCAGACAGTCGGGGTGACAAATACAAATGATTGGGTAGATTGTGCAGACCGGGCAGCATTTGGTGGTCTTCCTCTCTTGCGCTTGGTTGGAGCTGGGGCGTCTGGGGCAATGGACGCACTGTTGTTGCTACTACTGGCCGTACTGGACTCGGACGCAACTGATGGAGAGCGAGAGACAGCGCTGGACACAGAGCCTGACCTTGAAACCTGGCGAAAGGCAGAGTGGACTGATGAAGTTGTGGAAAAATAGGCAGACTGGCCAGACTGGCCAGACTGGCCAGACTGGGTAGAGTAGGCAGAGTATCCAGAGTGGGCAGAGTGGAAAGATGAGTCGGACATCCGGCGGGATTGCTGGTGTGGTTGGTGATAGGGTGATATATTGGGGGGTGGGAGTAGAAATGGGCGACCTAGATCGTCTTTATTGCTTGAGTTTGGTGTGGGCGAGGATGCGGGGGATGTAAAGGGTGTATCAAAGGAGAAGTTCTGAAAAGGTGATGATGGAGAAGAGCAGGTGGAGTGGGATGCCTGGTCAAAGGGAATAGTAAGCATGAGCCTTGGGCGAGGTTCTACGGGCATGAGGTCATGTAGCTGTGGTATGAGTGACTGAAGATCTGGAAGACGAAGACTTGGAGAGCTGGCACTGTAGGGTGCATTTGGCAATAGGTCGCTGACAGGTGGAAGAACACAGGGTTCTGGTTCAGAGGGTGGAGGTGATGGTGGGTGAACGAGAAACTCGATAGGAGGATGGCAGGACATTTTAGTGACTGCGATTAATGAAGTATACAGTAAAGTAAAGGGAAAGCGAAAGAGAAGGAAGAAGAGAACGAGCGACCAAAAGAATAAAATAAAATAAAATATTAAAAAAAACCTTTGACTATTTTGGTTTTCATATATTTGTATATGTATATGTATATATATATATAAATATATATAAATATATTCTTTCGTCTTATTTTTCCATGTATGGAAAAATAAATTTTGCCAAAGAATCCACAGAATCTTCCTTTCATCCAATTCTAAAATCTCATTACCCCAGTCACATTCACCTCTTTACCTTGAAAAATAATATCATCTATACACCCTATGAATCAACATCACCTCTGTGGGGTTCTTGGAGTCTTAACCGAGACTCGTCCGCTTGATAAAGACAAGTAAGAATCTTTTTCCCCAGCCAAAACCTAATCCCATCTTGATAGCCCTGGTCTTCAAGAATTTGTCCATCAACTGCGCCACGACCCTTTGACAGACATTGTTTACCAAGACCCACTGTACCAGGTATTATATGTTGCTTTATTTTATATCCAATCTTCTAAATATACTTGTATATTTCTATATATATACCTAAAAAATAACATTTGATTTGTGTTAAACTGTTTGTCCGTTTATAGAATCAGGCTGACCAACTATTAGGCTGTCTGTCTACCAACTCTTACGACAGAGCCTCGCTTAATACCGTATTGTCGGTCCTCGTTTCTGCAGAAGCGAACACAAAAGGTTCCTTCAAGTCTTTATTAATCATTCTGTACATTAATCACCTTACCCAAATAACTCTCTCTATAATCTCCAGTCGACTCTTTTAGGCGTGCCATTCTTCAATTTTTTATCAATCAGCTCCAGGATTCGACAAACATCTTGGGCGCCCTTCAATTCATATCCCAGAATTCCAGCCGTCTCTTTACATCAGACCAGCTCAAAAGCCAAGTATTCAAACTCTCTTACGAGGTAAGATCAAATTAGCTTTGGTGTAATCAATTATTAATCACTCGAATATTAAATATTAAGCTACAGACCACTCATGGTTACTGGGACCTTGAAGTACGTTCATGGCTGTACCATCTATTAAGAAACTTGCATATGTCAACCGCCCAATGGCTGGCTCAGGCAGCATCTAGTCCAGAATATCAATCTAGAAAAAGGTGTGGTCTCCACAGCCCTCTTGACCATACTCACATTTATTTAGGCTCCAAGATTGCCAAGACCTCTTGGGAAAATGTCTGGTATCTCCATCTAACCACATCTATTGGGCTCAGAAGTTTGCCGAACTATTGCCATGTGGGATAGTATCAGACTCTGTACCCATTCAAACCAACATGTTCCTTTATCAAACACTCTATCCTCATGAAACCAATGGTATGCTGAGTGCTCTCGAAACAATCTACGGTTCTTTGGTTTATCACAAGGTAAGATCATTCGTACTTTACACAAGATGGCTCTACTTATTCCATTGAAAGTTATCAGACGAGACACAGTCGATGCTACAGGCGCACAAAAATGTTACATTATTTCTGGATTTAGAGACAGATGCGCTGTCAAATCAATTTCTAGACAGTGTAAATATCCTTGGTTCTCGGAATATTTTGCCTGTTTTGTGTATTCAGATATGTTTCTTTTAATCTTTCCTAGACTTCTTGTCTTTCATTGAACTCAGTTCTTGTGGATTTACTGGATCACACACTTGATGCGCCCCATCTCATTCCGACCAATCAGGTTGAGAAATGTATAGGAGAGTGGTGTTTGGTAATTGAATCAACTCCACAGACGTAAGTGTTTCAATTGCTGCTCAAACCATCGTTTATTAAAATCGACACATAAAATGCATGTACAAAGTTTCTTGGCTCATCTCACTAGGTGCGCTATTATGTTGACTTTCTTGGTAATTGGATCGACAAAGGAGGCAAGTGCTATTGAGATTAAAAAAGGAGGAAGACTCCCTGTTTTGGCTAATTAACATATGTTTCTTTTATACGTGCAAAATAGAGTTCTTTGGTCGGACTGATGTGTAGCTCTTGGGCAAATCTTTTGGCTTGTCAGCTTGACCAGATTACATTTGAGGCACCCGACCATGTTTTACCACTAAATATGAGGCTTAAATTCTTGGCAAAGGTAGCCTCTTGCTGCATAGTGTATTTGGAGTTTAACTGTAGGCCCAATAACCACCAAGTGATCTCTGAGTTTGTCTGTGAATTGGATCGGATATGGCAACATTATCGTAACACCCGGATGATCATTCTTGACACTGATGAACTAGAGGATCAAGATAAAAAGGTCAAAGTGATTTTGTTTACTGTTGCTGACTATTGCAAGGCAAAATTTGATTTGTTGCTATAGCAACCATTAAGGCGGATACTATAGTCGCCATGGAAACAGCCCTCTTGGCTTTGTTTACTTTATATCATCATGACATAGCTTCAACCTTTTGAGGCATTTGAAATATATATATATAGATAAATTCCACTATGCTGTTAGACCATCAGATTAATAAAAATGATCTTCATTTTTACATTCAGATCAAAAGGCCTTGTATTAAATCCATCAATACAAAAATATGCATATATTTTGCATTTTGCTTTTATTTGATATTTTCAAGGTGACACCCATCCCTTCATATCTCTGTACATTCTATGTAACCTGAAGATCATTGAACTGCTCTTTATATAATCATATATGCATATGTAATCCGGCGGACCTTCCCGGTTGGAAACAGAAATCCAAGAAATCCAATATATTGCCATAAAAAGTATCTCAGATATCATAAGCAATGTTTATTATTACTGTTGTATAATCCATATGGACTATAAAACCAGAATTACATCAATAAGAGTCTTTAAAAGGTGGTCATTTGTTCATATAAACTTGGAAATACCGGGAAGAAATCAATGACTTGCGTGAGAATTATTATCATTTTCTGTTTAAAAGAGAGAAAATTAGATACACACTTTACCGGGTATCCAATTTATTTATTTTATTTTTAAATAAATAAATAAAAAAGAAAAAAGAAAAATCCTCTAAATTCCCTTTTTTTGGTGTGCCAAACCAGAACCATGGCCATATGCGAACAAATATTTTTATTACCCAATCAGGCTACTTTATTGCCAATTTATATATAATATATATATTTTTAGAAACAATTACTTGAATGTTTTAATGTTGGAAACATGGACTTTTATGGTAACCTTGACTTATGGAATATCCAATATAAATATCCAATATTTATTTTCAAGTCCCCAAGATAGCTCGCTGCTTAATAATGCGGTTACCCTGGCAACCTTATTGTATCCATGGAAACCATAAAATACAAAATAAAAATAATACAAATTTATTATTTTTGGTCAAGTGTAACAATAGAATTACCTAAAACGATCCAGTTTTGATTATTTTTGTGCCCAACATGTTTAAATTATAAAGAAAGAATCCGCCATACTTTTATCCCCAACCTGCAGGTTTTTCTTTGTTTTTTTTTTAGAAAGGGTTTTTTTTGGGCTTATTATTATTGTTATAATTTTTTTTAAACAATAAATTCAATGAGAAACTGCTTTCTGGACACATTTACATCATAAGAATTTCTATTCCACTTGCGCCCTAGTTAAAATACAAAAGGGACAATTAGTAATCTCCCAAATATGCTTTGAGTAGAATTAGTAATACAAAAGAACTCTCGCCCTATCACAGACACGCCTATGCATACAGCAATTTTGATCTGATAAATCTCTGCGAAGAAATCCGGAAAGTATCTTTACCTTTCCCATATTCGCCAAGCTTTTGGATGATTTAGAATTTTAAAATAGTAAAAAAGATCACAAAACACAGTTACATTAGACAGAAGCACTTGGCAATCAATGCAATGCTTAAAACCAACTGATCATCAGCCACGGAAAGAACATTAGTCCGCTTTTAGAGAATCGATTTGATTGTCATTCTACAATCCCTGGGCTGGCTCTATCAGGGTTTAATAGGGTGGAAACTGTATATAAGATTTCGCATTCTAAAGACACCCTTTATATTGATTATAGTATGCAGACTGTAAAAGCGAGAATGCAGTTGGGTCAAACAAAGGGTTAGGGATTTTGATAATCGGGCCGAGGTTTTTCCATAATACATATATGTATGTATATATATCAACCAAGCTTAATTTTATCTTGATCTTATAATCATCAATTCTCTATTTATGGGCTCAGGAATGACGATGATAGTGGTAGACAATTGGGATTCTATGCACCAAGACTTTTATAATATTGTTTATATGCTCCTATATCACTTGGGGACTCATTATAATGGCTGCTGAACATCCTGAGCAGTTTATGCTCAGCCGCCTTATTTGAGCACAAGAAATACTTGGCCCTGGTAGGCTAGCATTATAAATACTCATGGGATCTCGAACCAACGTTCTTTATCAATATCAACAACAACAGTATTATGAAGATTACAGTTCTCGGTGGCTCCAAAGGATGCTCTTGTGCTATGGTTAAGCAAGGTCTGGTCTCATTTCCCGACTATCAATTTACTCTGATGGTCCGTAACCCCGCTATAGTCCAGTTTACAGAAGAAGAAAAGCAATCTATTAAATGGGTCAAAGGCGATGCGCGTTCCAACCAAGATATCAAGAATGCGGTTGAGGGTGCTGATTGTGTTGTGACATCGGTTGGATGCACGATTAATTTGAAGGGAGCCATGGTGGATCCTGGCCTGTGCCAAGATTCAATGAAAGTGCTACTGGATGTTATTCAAGAACTCCCAGAAGAAACTCGTCCCAAAAGGCTGGTAACTGTGTCCACCACCGGTTTGGATGGAATGTCTGAGGTTCCTTATTTATTTCGCCCATTATATAAGTTTTTACTTCATGCGCCACACGAGGATAAGAAAGCAATGGAAGGTCTGGTACGAGCAAACACCGCGGTCTCGGATTGGATTATCGTTAGACCCACTCTACTGACAAACGGCCCAAAGACAGAGAAGTATCGTGATGGAGAAGGATTATGTGGCTACACGGTCTCTAGAGAAGATGTTGGTCACTTTATGCTCCACCAATGCCTAAGTAGCACACAATGGATTAAAAAGGCACCAGTAGTCAGTAATTAAGCTTTAATCTAACTAGACATGAATGTACATTTATACCATATTCTAAACACCTATAAAATAAACACTCAATTATATGTATAACATTATGATCCAGATAGTAATACAATCTATCAATGCGCTATTAATTGTACGAGTCAACAAGATCCATGTCTTTAAAAGTGGGAAGATGGCAAGATATAGATTATGGTAAAGTAACAGGCAGATCAGCAACATATTGGTAATTATTCACATTAGTTGGCAGTGTTTGCTGATTTGAAATCCAAATCGTGATTTTCCTTATCCTCGAGAATTCTCTGTTCAATTGTTATGAGTCGTCAGAAACAATGTGAGATTGAACAATTGAATAGCGATTGGATACAAGAGTTGTACAGAGCTCGAGTAATTTTATCCTGATGATGAATTTAGTAGAACAACTGTTTTAAACTCGTTGTCGAATACATTAGGGCCATATACCCCAACCAACCACAAAGTTTACCTATAGGCGCAGTTATTGATGCAAGATCCTTTGAAATCTATCTTGAAATAATTGTTGAATCTCAATTGGAATAAGTTTTATTTTCCTTTTTAGTATCATTTATCTATATACGCCGTTACGCTTGCCATACCACCATAAATAACACCAATAATCCATGGAATATTGACAGGAGTATATTATAAAAGATTATATAATATTGAGCCTCAATTATCAGTATAAAAATGCTCATGCGTGACGATAAACTGATCCCACACCAAAGAAAAATTTAGTGAACACAAGGACAGAACCTCAGTGCACACACAAAATAATATTCTGCGCCAGTCACCTGAAGAACTTGGATCACAATACCTCCGAGCGCACGGAAATCATGTTAAGAAAAAAAAAGAAGTTTACAACTCCTGAGTATAGCCAGTAATTCTATATCTGACAGTATGATAGTAATAACTTGTCACTTTACTACATGATAGGGAAGTTTTTTTTTTTTTTTTTTTTTTTTTTTTTTTTTTAAAAAAAGAGCGATATATAAAGGTATATTATTCTAGATAAAAATATGATTAATTAAAAACTAGACAGAGATATAGAAACAGTATCAAAGATAATTCTTTAAAAGTCTTTGTTATATGCTTTGAAAAAAAAAGTGAACAAGAAAAGTCAAGGTATTTCTTGCATAAAATATTTTGCCTTTTTTTTCAAAGTCTGAACTCAAATGTATAAGTATTGCCATGACAACATAAATAAACGCTGTAATGTAGACCTGAATAATATGTAATTGGAACTATTTAGTAACTACGTAATGTGTTCTTTCTTTAAATCATTTTTTTTTTTTGAATTAGAGTCAGATATAAACCTTTTATTAATTCAGATGAGGTACCAAAGTATAGTAGTTTTTATTTTGTTATAAAGGTATAAATACAAGATATATGTACTATCTTTACAGCTACAATGTCTTGTTTATCAAATGGAATAACGATTAGTAAAAATTCATTTTGGTACAAAGTAGAATACCTTTAATCTATAGCAGTAGTTAGACAAAATAAAAGAACCAGAAAGATTAAAGATCTAAAAAAAAAGATTACATTTCCACTCTTTATAATGTTTTCAATAGATGAAACTAATTGTTATCCTTTGCCAATTATAATCCTATTAATACCAACAACAATAGGTATTTTATAAAGACACGAGTTAATTAGAGCTGATAAATATTTATGTGTTGTTTCATGATACCATCAAACTATAACTACTGTTATTCCCACCTTTAGTATCAATAAGATTTTATGGCTGTTTGAAAAGCCATGATAACAAGATGAAGTAAAATAGAGAAATAACGTCGAGGTGTGGGTTGCAAGATTCTTTGTTCTACTATTCAATCATTTGTCTGGTGTAATTGCTGTCTTTTCTGTTGCAATGAAAAGGTGTATATCCTAGATTAAGTTTGTAGTTTCGGTTATTATTTTGCCTAAAGCTTCAAATGGCTAACCTTGAGAATTTTGGCCAGTTGTCAGTAATATACTTGATCACACAAGAAATTCATTCTATTTCAACGTTTTGGCTTATTTTTGTGCTCAAGATCTATCGTCTTCTTTCTCTTTTAGGTATAAGCAACAAGATAACAAGTCAGATGTTGCTTTACTACAAAACGCGAGAAAAACTGTGTTGTTAAATTACTAGACCAGATTGAGCAACTTGGCCTTGGAATCTGTGTTTGATATTTTCTCACAAAACTTTCTCTGCCCAATTACAAGCATATGGTATATTTATAAATACCAGAGCCAATTACTTATTTACATGATCGATACTTAAGCTATTTGGCAAACGCGGGCCCAGATACCATGACCAAAGACATATATGTGGACACGGTGTAAATCACGTCTTATGCATAACAAGAGTTTCAGAAGTTTCCACATGACTGCATATGCTCAATGGTGGAATGAGCCCCATTATATCAAAGTATTAGGTTATTGCCGAGTCAAATGTTGATTTAAATCTCATAAAGCACTCATGAAACACTCTTGAGGTTCCCTTGAAGACGAAATATACTAGTAACTCCAAATATTCAAATCCAAGACTTACAGGAAGATTTTGTAGAATTAGGTGCCAAGGCACAGTATAAGCTTTTACAGAATCTGCAGTCTATATATACATTATACATATGCTTTTTTGTTTAATGTAGACAATGCATATCTGAAAATCATTCATGTCTATTATATTTTAGTAAGTAATGTAGAAAAAGATATTAGAGTACCGTTGGAAAGTGACAATATAATACATGGATAGTATGATTCTAATGTACCATAAAATATTTTCAAGTTACTACGGTTCCAATATAACTCAAATAATAGGATTGTTTTTAGGGGGTCGACATCTTTTGGGTATTAAAAACACAATATCTAAGCCATATATCCAAAAACGATCAAAGTACTCAATATCAAAGCCATGGGTGTCAATTTAATAATATTTCTTGTCAAAGTATCAATAGCAGGCCAACCTTCACAGAAACATATAGTGTACACTCATTATTCGATAGCCAAGCAAGTGAATTGTGCAAGTAGTAGAGGGGTTTTTTTTTGTAAATATTACTTTACCACTTGTCATATCACTCTATAGTATTTCTACTCGGAATTGAGACGATGTTAGTTTTTTTTAAAGAATTTTTTTTTCTATAAACAGAATGTTCTTCACATATCTATATGGCTTTTCAATATTTACCATTTATACTTTAGGGGTAGCAGCAGCTAAATATAATTGGACAGCTCCTATGATCCTTATGATAATTATCAAAAACCCAAACCCATCTTTTGAGAGTATTTTTGGCAACGACAGAATTACACTTTCAAAAACTATAAAAAGTTTATATTTATCAGCCTATCTTTGTTGGGTTTCCCGATCATTACTGTATGTATCAAACATCCCTGCTTTATTTCCTATAATTTTTGCCAGAGCCCCAGACCTTTTGCCTAAAGTTCGGTTGAGGAAAATGACAAATTGATCTATTAGAGTGGCAATTGATCCACTAGAGATACGTGCGTAAAATGGGATCAGTATATCTTTGAGATTACTTCATTGCTTCTAGTCACACAGCTATTGGTATCACGTTCTTGTCTTTTTGTGGTTTCTGGACATGAACCCAAAGAAACCCACCAGGCTTAGAAAGACAATTGAAACTAGAAGAATTTTAAAAAGACACGAGTGATTATCTTGTCTACTGGTCTCAGCATTTGGATTGAGAATATTTATCTACTCAAACAGTGTGAGTAACCCAAGCCAACTTCCAACCCGGAATAGTGTTTTTTTTAATGATTGCCACTTGTCAGGATCAAGATGATATGGAACAATCTATTACTATATCTATGTAATGTATCAAATATAAAATATTGATTAATATCCGTTCTTCTTATTCTATTTTCCCTTGATATAAGTTGCCTTTACGATCAAGTCGGGTTCAATTGAAAAACATAAAGTGACAAAAGTTATAGCTTTCTTGACATTAGCATAAAACATGCTTTGGAATATCTTGCATTTAGACAAGAATTGTGCTTTGATACTATAAAAATTAATTATGAACATT
Organism: Phycomyces nitens; assembly: GCA_022702545.1. NCBI lineage: Eukaryota > Fungi > Mucoromycota > Mucoromycetes > Mucorales > Phycomycetaceae > Phycomyces > Phycomyces nitens. The sequence continues at coordinate 5,027,277 of JAHRBC010000001.1, forward strand.
GAATTTTGAGCAATCGAAATAATAATAAGAAGAAGAAGAAGGGAGGAAGATTAGCTGTTGTAAGATGAATGTATTTGGGAGTTGGTCCTTCAAAACCTCAATTTCACTTTCCTCTTCTGGTCTTTTTTTGACTGCAGACAACAGCTATATGGACAGCACACTCAGCTCCTATATATCAACTCTATATCTTCATAAAAATGGGAAACCAGCACAGCCAATAGTTAATTTTCTTCTCTTTTCCTATACCCTTGAATCAAACAATGACCAAGACCGAATACATACGCCTTGACTTTCCAACCTATGAAGCCATATCGGACAAGGAGATTGACAGAGAAACTGTCAAAGGACTATCCGATGTAGCTATATCTCAAGCCCTGAGTGACACCAACTCCATCCTCTACAGGGAGATCACTTTACGCATCATGATGACTGCCGTTACCGGAAACAGAGCCTCTCGTCGCGAGACTAACGGTCTCGATCGTACTTGTCCCAATCTGACCATCACTACATTTGTCGATGAGACTACTGCAAGAATCGCAAGAGAACTCTTTCCTGATTACACACTTCATTTCAATCCCCAAGAGATTGTCACTAATCCCAGACCATATGTGCTGTTCCATCTTGCTACAGAACATGCTCTCTCTATGTTTGGCTCACATGACCTAGATATTATTCATCTTGGTGGTAATCCAATGTCATACGCAAAAAGACAGCCATTCAGATCCAATGTCCATTGCTGTGTCGATGAATCTGATATTTACGTTCGTTCAGAAATGACCCGCATGCGTGAAGAACTCCATGAATTGGAAGAAGACGAATCGACACCGAATAAGAAACGCAGCCATAAAATACATGCAAACATGGCTAATCTGATTAATAATGTTGGTCATGGATTATACTGCGACCAACCCATGCTGTGCTTGCTCTCGGGCTACAATATGCTCGTCGACCACACAAAATACGATCTTTCTTTGGAACAGATTGGATTATGTATGATACGACACAGCGTCAAACTCACCCAAGGATTCTTTCCTTATTCTCCCGAGATGATCTATGCTGATACCGGTTACCTGTTTTCGCTTGATGCCAAATTTATCATTGACAGAGAAGAAGATACCATTACCATTGAGTACAACAGAGCAGATCAGTTTACACGAACCTATAGATACTCCAATTATGTGGAACTGTACTCAAAAGATATCATTCGGGTCGGTGAAGAACGCTTCAAGGTCGAGCGGAACGAGCCTCATCGTGGAAACATTGTTTACTACAAAATCGCTCGCCTTTCCAGAAACACTGATATCGAAAAGATCCCAGTCCATCGCATGTCCTTCTTGGGTGCAAACCAAATGTGTGTGTTGCGCATGCATATGCCAAAAAAGAGCGATCCAGAAAGTACAAGGAAACCAAGCTTTGAACTAGTTGAGCATGTCGTGCACAAATCCATCTATTCAGTTGTCTACAACTATGCTCTGAGAATGGCGCCGGGAAAACTGAACTTCAATGAGATCAATAACCATCTCTACAAGATCACTGGTACACAAGGGTTCAATATGAAGAGCATATTTATACCAAAACACTCGTCAGTAAAGTCAATGTATGATATTGCAAAGGCAATCTATTTCCGGGCATATTGTGAAAGATTCATGACCACCTCAACCGTCAAGATTGCGTTTGAACGTCTCGACTCCAACCTAGACTCCTACCGCTTTGACATATCGACTGCGGTATCAAATTTTGTCAAATGCTCTTATTGGAGGACATGGAAAGCCTTTATCGCTTCTCACTCGGATGACACCCAATGCCTAAAGGAGTCTGATACAGGATTTTCCAAAAAGATGTCTGGATACTTGCATGTATTTGTGAGCACATGCTTGGCTAAGAATGACCTAACTGTCGAGGATGGCGATTACCCTGAATACATTGAATATCCTGATTACCTCCGAGAACAGCACTCCAACTGGATGGATAACATTCGACTTGGACGGGGCACAAATATTCGCCAACTCCCATTCTTTTTTGAAGGGAAAGATGCTACCTACATTGTCTGTAACTTTCATCCAAAATATCCCGGTGGCATGTGGAGCCAAAGATACGATTCTGTTGAATGTTTCCAGCAGATACTAGTCCCAAGCGATACACAAACTGCATCTCAGGAGCAGCGCAGGATACACTATAAGGATCCCGAAAATCTGTGGATCAAGATTATTCATTTTGATGAACAACACTTGGGCATCAAGGATGAATGGAGCGAAAAGGATGAGAATGATTCGGAATCAAATGGAAGTGCAAAAGAAACAGAAACGATGATACGTGCAATTACTTTGGATAATTGATTATAGATAAAAGGTTTGCTAATTTATACAAGTGTATGTCTAGATTGAGGGCTATATTAAACCATTCCAGAATATAAACCCAAGGATAATTTAAAATAAATGAATAAAAGTTAATACAACGATATCTAAAGGTAATAAGGTGTACTGCGAGTGGAAAGCGATCTGAATCTTCTTTTTCAACATAATAAACCTCGAGTAAATATGTATAATATACCATAAACTATAATAAAAGACAATATATTTATATATATATTGCAACAATCCCAATTCATGTACAATAGAGTATCAGTCTAAAGAATATTTAACTAGATTAATTATGTATGAATACTCTCTCATGGATTCTATTTTATCTTTCAACTTGAACCATTTCCAAAGTTTCGAGAGATACTTTTATTTAATTCCATCAAGAGAGGAACAGTGCATGTCTCTCAAGGTTTTGATAGACTTTCTTTTTCGGACCAACTTTTGAAATGAAAGTTGGATGTATAATGTCCTTGGCATAAAAGGAACATCAACCGAGTCTCCCCCCAATGTCTATAAGTAGGTGAGCTAAAGTTAAAATATATAAGTATTGTACTAAAAGAATTATTCCAAGATTTGCCGCTTTAGGATGCTCCAACGAATATAAGTATTAATCTATTTCATGTACTATTTTTTGTTTTCCAAAAAAAAGCGTTGGAATGTCTTGAGAAACATAAAACTGGTTGTACTTTCTTTTATATTGGTTAGTATTAGTAAAAAGTATATATACACATACATGTAATATAGTATGTAAACATGTGTTCAAAATATCATTATCTTGATAGAAAATGTTTTACAAATTATTTTTCAAGAGCTTGATCAATTGTTCAAATAATAATTTAATTATGTTTATATACTATAATACAATGAATCCTTTGAAAAGTACCTTTTGTAGGATACACTGTCTGATATTTAACTTTTACACTGATACTCACCAAAGTTACTGATAAAAGATTGTTTAGTTCTACTTTAAATGTCTTTAAATAAAACTAATTAGTGGCCATAATATCTACTTGCATCATATTAAACTGGTATAGAGATGGAGAGTGTTTCATTATCATTATGGTCAACAAAAATTTATTTTTCGAATTTTTCTTACCCCTTTATTTTCAATGTGGTGCAAATAGACGACGCGTAACTTGAATTTTTCAAATTTTCGTCTTTGTATCCCTCTTACTCTTCATCTATTGGCCCATCAATGTTCAAACTTGAATATCATCTGGTCCCACACTTCTTGAGCATGCCCTTCCAGTTTTATGTTTTTTCATCGAGTAAAGCAAGAGCAACAAGCGTTTGAATTCTGAAACACTTTAGCGGATTTTCCTGCCTCCTTAAAATGCTGGATTTTTTGTTTACATTTCCATATTTGTCCACTGTTTTTTCGCGTCTTTATACCTACGCGTACCAAATCACGGACGAAAACTAATGTCAAATTAATCTTGAGATGATCAATTGATCATTTCATTACCATTAGCACATTATACAATTTATAGATACTCTACTAGGCATCCCATTACCATTACAATGATCAATGATCATCATTTACACCAAAATCAGGGCATTCAACAACAATGTCATCTCTATCTTGTACTCTAATTACAGTATATTTTCTCATTCACTACTTGTATTGCATTTCATCCTGTCGTTATCAACATTCTAATAAATTATTTTGGAATATTTAATATTTCTTGCATCTAAACAATATCTGGCTATTTATTCTATCCAAGAGTTTTTCTTGGTTATAAGCAGAGTAAGCAAATATGATATATAGCTCATGACATGGTCATTATAGATAACTTGTGCCTAGGTTGTAATTATGTCTATCCCAAGTCCAAATAATGTATCTGATCAGTAGTAAATGATACATTGTAAGAGAGAGAGAAAAGTCTGCTTTAATGCTTTGAAACTGGAATCTCTGCTTGTTCTCGATCTATGATTTGTAGTGTAACACTTGTGTTCTACAGTGTGTAAATTACCATTTTTCCCTATTTCCTTAATACTCTTATTTTTTGTGCATATACATTCATATTGGATAATCAAAGTGAAATGTCAGTCTACTTGTAGGATATAATTATTTGAAAATCTAGCGCAAAGAAGTGCATAGGAATCCACAAGTTGTCAATTTAAATTCCGTCTGTAATTTTGGGATTGATTCTTACACATATGCATGAATTTGGCAATCTTTGTGTCTAGGATAACATGTTTTCCTACTTGACAAAGTGCAGACCTGCATAGAAATGACAAATACATAGACAGCATGCATGTCACAGAGTAATCGGCTATAAACAAGCCATCTTTACTTCTTTCTATCTTTCTTTGCTAAGCATGTCCTGGAGAGGACATTAAACTGTTTGATATTAGAGGATTCGTTCTAGTGCTATTGTAAAAAGCGCTCCTTCATATACACATTTATATCCTAGATATGAAAAAAAGAAGGCCTTGAACTTTGGAAATTTTCGGGTGATAATGACTTTTGTATAAACACAACACTGTATTCACATTGACCTTGGTCGCTTTACTGTCTAGAATTACTATATTAAAGGCAAGACATTGTGAAACTATAAAGTGACACAAGATTTATATTTAATCTTTGATCTTTACCTTTTTACTATCTTGCAAAAGTTCAGAATTTAACATTAATTGGAATTCTCGGGCATAATAATAAACCAAGTCTATAATCAGCTTGTAAGATTGGCTATAAATACTTCTTGGAAAGGCCATGTGATTTAGTGGTATCCAAGCTTTTTATATTTCTTGGATATTTAAAGTTGTCGTGACTGCTTTAATGACATAACGCGTCTAAAATAAACGTGTAGTGCTTCAAAAAAAACCAAACGCGAATTGGATTTGGTAGTAATAAAGAAATATATTCATATTTTCCAGCACATACCTCTTTTCATTCTTATTATACACTAGTAATTATGTCAGCGAGTGATGGTGAATACGACAGCAATTCTGGGGAAAGTTCTGAGGAATACTCAGACTATTCCCCTGACGAGTATGTAGAAAAACCAGAGCCCAAAAAAGTACATTGATAATACTTTCAAATATAAAATAAACTTACCCTTCATTTTAGAGAAAACTTAATGCGATCCCAAGTAAATCCTCAAATGAATCTGTCGATTCCTCAAATTCCGCAGCAGAGATTAAAACACCAAAAAAGATCACTAAACCAAGAGGGTCAGCAGCAAAGGAGTCAACACCAAAGGCTCCAAAAGCTCCAAAGACTCCAAAAGCTCCAAAGACTCCAAAGGTCACAAAAAAAGCAGCCAAGAAAACTCCAGACGAACCAATGGATGTAGATGATGAATCTTCTATAATAAATGACAGCCCTCCATTGAGCCAATCGACTGCCAATGGTCCCGAGCGAGCTGTAGAGGAGATCTATAAGAAGAAGAGTCAGCTTGAACATATTCTTTTGCGTCCTGATACATATATCGGAACAGTCGAGCAAGAAGAGCAGGAAATGTGGATTTTCGGTGCCGAGGATAAAATTGAGAAAAAGAAGATTAAGTATGTACCTGGTTTATACAAGATTGTAGACGAAATCCTGGTCAATGCAGCTGATAACAAGGTAAAAATAAGGACATACAAAAAGGCTGTGCCTTTCTTCTTCTTCTTTTTCTTCAACCAGGCACTTAATTTTTTTTGGGTGCGTATGCGAATAGATCCGAGATCCTACAATGAATACTATCAAAGTCTTTATTGATCGGGCCAGTAACTTTATTTCGATTGAGAACAACGGCAAGGGTATTCCTATCCTAATCCATAAAGACGAACAAGTATACGTTCCCGAGCTTATTTTTGGCCACCTTCTTACCTCCTCCAACTATGACGATACCGAGAAAAAAGTGACTGGTGGACGTAACGGTTACGGTGCTAAGCTTTGTAACATTTTCAGTACAGAGTTTACTGTTGAAACCGCAGACAAAGAACAGAACAAGAAATACTCGCAAACATTCAAGAACAATATGACTATAAAGGGCGAACCCAAGATTAGTGCAAACACAAAGAAACAAGAATATACTCGAATCTCGTTTAAGCCTGACCTTTCAAAGTTTGGCATGACTGAGATGGACGAAGACTTTGTTTCTTTGATTAAGAAGCGTGTGTACGATATGGCTGGTACAGTTAATGGAATTAATGTATATTACAACGGCACCAAGATCCCTGTCAAGGGGTTCAAACAGTATGTCGAACTTTATACCGATTCGATGGAAATCAGAAACGCCGAAGGAAAGAAGCCCATCCTACATGACACTCCTTCTGAACGTTGGCAAGTTAGTTTTGCTGTTAGTGATGGACAATTCAACCAAGTAAGTACAAAGACACAAGAGTATTGATTTAGAGGCTCATGCGTAATCGTAGGTTAGTTTTGTCAACAGTATTTGTACCCCAAAGGGTGGAACCCATGTGAACCATGTAGCCGATCAGATTGTCAAAGGCCTTATGGGAGATGTCCAAAAGAAAACAGGAAACAAGAGCATCAAGCCTTTCCAGATCAAGAACCATATGTGTATATTTGTCAATTGTCTTGTAGAAAATCCTACCTTTGACTCCCAAACCAAGGAAAACATGACACTTAAGATGAGCTCATTTGGATCGACTTATCAAGCAAGCGAAAAGTTTATCTCAGCTGGTAAATCATTAGTACATATATTGGCTCTATTTAATAGTATCTATACTGATAAATATCGTATGCGAATTATAGTTGCAAAGTCGGGTATTATTGACAATATTGTTAAATGGGTCAAGTATAAGGAGGATACACAGATGATCAAGGCTGACAGTGGCAAGATGTCAAGACGTCTTAATATTCCCAAGCTCGAAGATGCCAACTGGGCTGGTGTGAAGCCCAAGAACAAAAGATGTACTTTGATCCTTACTGAGGGAGATTCTGCAAAGGCATTAGTTATGAGTGGATTGTCTGTGGTTGGTCGTGATGAGTATGGTGTCTTTCCTCTCCGTGGTAAACTTCTCAATGTTCGAGATGCATCGTCTACTGCAATCATGAGCAATGCCGAAATTACCAATGTCAAGTCTATTCTCGGTCTCAAGCATGCTCAAAAGTATAATTCAAGTGATGAGCTTCGTTATGGAAAATTGATGATCATGACTGATCAGGTAAGCTATAAAAGCAAGCATGCGTATGACGATATTAAATATTAAGAAAATGATGTGTATACAAAAAGGATCATGATGGTTCTCATATCAAGGGTCTATTAATTAATTTCATCGATCAAATGTTCCCAAGTCTGTTGGATATTCCTGGGTTCTTGTTGGAGTTTATTACACCCATTATTAGAGTAAGTATTCAAGAAAAACATTTGATAGAATGAACTAACCCATCATCACAGTGTACCCACAAAAGAACCAAAGAACGCAAGACATTCTTTACTATTCCTGAATATGAGAACTGGGCTCTTGAGAACAACGTCAATAAAGAGTGGACCCCCAAATACTTCAAGGTAAGATTTTAATATAGACGCAAGACATTTTTTCTTAATAGTATATGTATATATATATAGGGTTTGGGTACTTCCGATCGTAACGATGCAAGAGAATATTTTGGAGATCTTCCTACCCATGTCAAGGAATTTCAGACAGCAGATGAAGAAGACCGAAAGCTGATTGAGATGGCCTTTGCTAAGAAAAAGGTTACTGATCGTAAAGAATGGCTTTCAACCTACGAGGTAAGCACACCGTTTTAATGATTCATCTAAACAGAATATAAAGCACTTTTACTTATTATTCTCTTAAATACAGCCTGGAATCTTCATTGATCATAATGTCCAAAAGATCAAGATCTCTGACTTTGTCAACCGAGAACTGATGCTGTTTAGTATGGCAGACAATATTCGCTCTATTCCGTCATTGGTAGATGGTTTTAAACCTGGACAACGTAAAGCATTTTTTGGTACATCTAAGCGTGCAAACAATGCTGAAGTCAAGGTTGCACAGCTTGCTAATCATATTGCTGGAAAAACCCACTACCATCACGGTGAAACAAGTATGGCATCCACTGTCATTGGCATGGCCCAAGACTTTGTTGGAACCAACAATGTGAACCTGTTCTTTCCTGCCGGTCAGTTCGGTACAAGAAACGATGTAAGAATTGTCGACTCGGAGGGGAAATATGTTTTTGTATTATCTCCAGACTTATTGCTGAAAATAAATTCCATGAAAACTATAGGGTGGAAAAGCAGCAGCAAGCCCTCGTTACTTGAACACAAGATTAGAAAAGATTGCTCGGTATATCTTCCACCCTGATGATGACCCTATCCTGGACTATCTTACCGAAGAGAACGATTCCATTGAACCTAAATGGTATATTCCTATTCTTCCCATGGTATTAGTAAATGGTGCAGATGGAATTGGAACTGGTAAGGAGTTTGTACGAAAATTACTGTATTTATGAATCTACTCCTGCACATATACTTAACATCGGATTTTAGGATGGAGTACGAGCATTCCAAACTACAACCCAATGGACATTGTTGATAACCTCCATAGACTCATGAACGGTGAGGAATTGGTTCCAATGAAACCGTGGTTCCGAGGATTCCAGGTAGAATACCAAACTCAAAGATAAATACATGATATTGGGTCTTGTTAACTTTTAACATTTCTATAGGGCGAGATTTTACCAAGCACAGATGGAAAGTTTATTGTCAATGGAATTGCTCAAATCCAAGATAATGGAAACATCAAGGTTTCAGAATTACCTGTTCGATTCTGGACCGAATCTTTCAAAGAGCATTTGGAGAATCTACGTGATCCTAAAGAAAAGAAGTTTGACTTGGTTATCTCGGTATAGTTTGCTTATTTTTTTTGTCTTTATATTCATATTGACACTAATATATTGGTTATTTTATTTAGGATTATAACAACAATTCCTCTGATTGTACCGTTGACTTTACCATCATGCTGGATGGTCCTAATCTTGAAAAGGCCCATACTATTGACTTTATGAAGGCTCTTAAAATGACCACATCTATATCTACAAACAATATTGTGTGCTTTGACAAAAATGAAAAGATTAAGAAATACGCTTCCCCTGAAGAAGTAATACGCGAGTTTTACGATTTGCGTTTGGAGTACTACCAAAAAAGAAAGGTAAGAATGAAATGAAAGTAAAATGTGCATAATAACATATATATCTCATCAAAAAATTTATTTAGGATAACCTAATTTCTGTCCTGGAAGATAGCTATGTACGCGCAGATAACAAAGCCAAATTCATCCAACTCGTTATCGACAAAAAGTTGATTTACATTGATCGCAAAGAAGAAGATGTCATTGCCGATATGGAAAAGAACGGACTGGAAAAGATTTATGCAAAGAAGAAGAATGTGTTGGTTGTTAATGAAGAGGAAGAGACGCCTGGTGCAGACGCTAGTAAAGGATCTGATACTGGATATGAGTATCTTTTCGAAATAAACGTCCGTGGATTTACTGTCAAGAAGGTAAAGTATATCTACTGTTATTATATAATATATATCTACATATTAAACCGGAATCTTATGTCCAATATTATAGGTTAATGAACTCATGAAATACAGACAAGCAAAGTTTGATGAAATGGAAACAACCAAGGCAACAGACATAAAAGAATTCTGGAGAAGAGATTTAGAAGCATTCAAAAAACAATGGGAAGAACTCCTTGAAAAAGATAAGGATATGCTGTCAAAGAACAAACCAAAAACCCCAACGGCTGTTAAGCGCAAGAGAATCACAAAGCCAAAGAAAGCTGTTGACCATGATGCTTATATTGATTGAATGAATAAATAAATAAATAGTGTATTATGTATTAACTTGTTTTTTTTTATTTGGATATAATTTGTAGACAAGTAGCTTTATTAATTATCTAAATACGCATACAAAGAGCCATTTTTAACACATTGTTGTACTGCTCTTACCATATATTATACCTTGGCATCTAATTTCACACGTATTTTCTTTTGACAGAAGCCTTAAGAGTGTTCTATTGGTGCTTGGTGAGGGTCAATGTTGGTTTTTGACTTGAGAATACACAGATCCTTTAATATAATGGGTTTCATTGCACCATCGAGCATATACATCCATGTGGAAATTTATGAAACGTATGAGATATACATAAGGCGTTCTTACCATCATGTCGACATATATCCCTTGGTTTATGATATCCGGATCATCAATAGCCAAAGATTTAAAGCATCTATCATGGAAATAAACCAAAGCTATCGTTTTATCGTTCCCTAGTTTCCCCATAATGATCATATTTCTAATATATTGTCTAAAACAATCTTTTACTATAATAATCATTGTCTAGGAAGAGACTCAAACCGTATTGTTAAAAATTAGTTTAAATATTTCTTATCAGAACAATTTATTCATCGTATAGATTACCAAGCATGGTTTTCTTATAATTGTTGCAAGTCTGTCTTTGCACACTTCACTGAAAGAATACAAATTTACTCAATTGACAAAGTCAATTAAAGCCTTTCAAAACCCTAACAAATATAGTTCTGTAGGTTGGCTAATGGCACAAATATGGCCCCTATTTTTTAAAAAAATCTCTAAATGCTACCATCTATATTTTCTCGCTTTCTACTGTAAGAACATAGTATCAAAACTTACTGAAATAAAGAACAAAAGATAGTGTTAATAAAATATATTATTATTATTATTATTATTATTTAGTATTTGTGTGTAATCCTTTGTTCTTTTGAAGTGCATGTAGTCGATTTGGCATATAATTGCAATGAGCTGCACACACTTCAACTGGTGTTTTATACCATTGTTCTTTCTACAAGTACTTCAAATCTTTAAGGCTCATAGTCTGGGGTCTTGTAGCTCTTACCGCCCTTCCTAGGTAAGCCCAAGTATTCTCGATCGAACTGAGATCTGGGCTGTAGGCAGGCAACTTCAACACCTCTAGATCTGCGTTCTTTTGATACTTTTTCAGCATTTTGCTTCAATCTCATGGAGCATTGTCTTGTTGAAAGATGAAAAGTTATCTTTTTCATATTCTAAATTGTTTTTAAAGGGAGCCAAAGTGTCTTGGAGTATAGTTTTGTACCCCCATTGCTCGAGATTACCATCGACCCAACACCATCAGACCAGACGCATCCCCAAATCATCATATATCCTCCACCGCATTGGATCCTGAAACTTACACAATCTATGCTGTACTTCTCTGACTAACTACGTCAGACTCGTACATTCTTGCACATTGGAAACAGCATAAACATTGATTCATCACTCCAAACCACCCGATCCCAGCGTTGATTAACCTCTTTGGCATGCTGGGCAAAGGCAAGACAGTTTCTACGATGACACTCAGTGATCCATGGTTTGTATACAGCGCTACAAGACTTCATATGAAGAGTCTTTATGGCAGCACACATTGTATCCTCGCAAACATACCTTCCCAGATTCACACCCATTATGCGTATTATCATATCCAAACTGGCCGCTCGATTTTTTTTATCTCTCTGCGTAAAAAATGCAAATCTCGTTCACCAAATATCCTTGACGGTCCCTTGTGCCTATGTGTAACTGTCGTTCCAGTCTCTCTGTACCTTCGCACTGTATTGTATACAGTACGGGGTGTTACATTATATCGCTCACAAATGGGCAGCACTTTTACTCCTTGCTCAAAGGCACCAATAGTCATCTCTCTGACTTTAACTGATATGTTATTTCATCTGGTAATATTTTTACGGATGTTTAATAAAGGTTGTTGAAGAGAAAGAAAGCATTGGTGTAAATATTTTATTTAAGAATCCCTGGATTTCAAAGTTGTGCTATCCCAGAATTTACGCTATTGTAGTGAAACAACAATCCTAACACAAAAAAATATATTATAAAGTAGCCGCTGTTTTGATATATTTACTTGCCAGGAAGATGAATATTTAAGTTTAATTGCTCTCAAAGATCTTGCTGGAACTTATTTATATTTTGCTAAAGAACAATTGACCATGAATATGTGAGTAGTACAGTGGACTGTATAAAATATATCCAAATAAAGAAAACACCCTTTTATAATCCTCTCGTCAAATAAAAAGTCCGCTTTACAAAATAACGCGGAATACTTGGCTCAATATTCAAATATTATATACGCGTTCACGCGTTTGTCTAACACGCGTTTAGAGATTTATATAAAACACGTACTATATCCAAAGTACTTGTCTGCTTTATATTCACTTTGTTTCTGTTGTTCCTTTTGTTCACTTATCGAAATGGCCCCAGTCAATGAAGAAGAGCAGCAATACCTTGCGCTCATCAAGCACATAATGGACAATGGTGAACATCGTGCTGACCGCACAGGCACAGGCACAATGGCTGTCTTTGCTCCTCCTCAGCTCCGGTTCTCACTGGCCAATGACATCTTCCCACTCTTGACAACCAAGCGAGTGTTTTTTAGAGCTGTGGCCGAAGAACTTTTGTGGTTCATCAAGGGAGATACCAATGCAAAGCATCTTCACGATCGTGATGTCAAGATTTGGGATGGAAATGGTTCGCGACAGTATCTCGACAGCATCGGCCTCTCTCATCGAAGAGAAAATGATCTCGGTCCAGTCTATGGCTTCCAGTGGCGTCACTTTGGCGCAGAGTATGTTGACTGTGATACGGACTACACTGGCCAGGGTGTAGATCAACTTCAACAAGTCATTGACAAGATCAAGAACAACCCTACCGATCGCCGCATTATCTTGTCTGCATGGAACCCTGCGGGTAAGTCAAGGATTTTTTCCGGGGACCTTTTAAGTAATATTAATATTATGTGCAGATATTCCCAAGATGGCGCTTCCTCCCTGTCATGCTTTCTGTCAATTTTATGTATCTAATAAGCCTGCCAATGGTCGTGCTCGTCTGTCGTGTGTATTGTACCAGCGGTCATGCGACATGGGCCTGGGAGTTCCATTCAATATTGCTTCATATGCGCTTCTTACACGAATGATTGCGCACATTACAGACCTGGAGCCTGGAGAGTTTATTCATACAATGGGAGACACGCATGTCTATGTTGACCATATGACTGCCCTGAAATCCCAGTTAGAAAGAGAGCCGAGACCATTCCCTACCCTGAGTTTTGCACGCAAGATCCAGTCAATTGATGACTTTACCTATGAAGACTTTGTGTTGGAGAATTATAAACCTCATGGGAAGCTAGAGATGAAAATGTCAGTATAGAGAAAGAGTGGGTAGGAGATTATATGAAATATATTTCTACATGTACATTTTAAACATTTAAAAATCATGGCATTCTGGCTACAAGATGTTATGTGACTGCAGCTCTCTTTCATTTCTTCAGTGAAGCATGACATACCCTCTGTATATGTGTATACAATAGAAAATAATTTGTGCGTGTGCCTGTGTGTGTGCCTGTGTATGCGATTGTGCGTGTACTTGAAATAGAAAATACATGTCATTAAATGTGGGAATGGCAATTGCCAATGGCATCCTACCTATTGTAGCGTATGGCCTGCTCATTTACACCTGGTATCTATATGTATTTAGAGTATGCCGTAAGTCTTTTATTTTTTATTTAAGGCCATGCATAATCTCATCACAATTACAGAGACTCTCCTACTTGATCATGGTCAAGTTGCCATGGGAGGTAAGTCGAATGTCGTCTAGACATTCACTAATGGCCAAACAGGCATCTTTATCTTTATTGCAACTACTCTTTGGTGGTTTGCTATGATATCCTACCTACGGATCCTTTTGTCTCATCCCGGAAAACCACCCCAAGTAGGTCGTTTAGGCTTTTTATCACCAATACTAATCGATTTGTTCTAGTCTACACATACATATCAATTACCACCTACTATTTATTCGCCTAGTCTATTTGATACACCATCCATGACAACCAAACCCCTATCTTTACGTGGAGAACAACTCCTGCCTCTCCTATCCCTATCGCGAGATGATGGAGGATTGCGGTATTGCACTATTTGCTGCTGCTACAAGCCAGACCGCGCACATCATTGCAAGGAGTGCAATAGCTGTGTACTAAAAATGGATCAGTAAAGTATTGGAACTAAAAAATGTATAATTTAAATGAGAAAGATATCTGATCGTTTTCTATATAGTCATTGCCCATGGTGTGTTTATTGTCCATTGTTTTAAAGCACCTCACTGACAATGCCCGTAGGATTCTTGGCTGTGTGGGGCATGGAAACTACAAATTCTTCTTTCTTTTTGTGCTTTATACAGGCCTCTATGGTGTCTGGTGCTTGTGTAGCGCACTGCCATTGGTAGTGGATGCAGTACAGTACAAAGTAAGCTACGGTAACCAAAAATGAATGATTAATTAAAAAAACCCAAAGGATTTCATGTTAGACCCACAGTGGATTGTGCTGTTGATTCTGTAAGCCTAAAGAATCGATCTAAAGTAGTGTGAGCTTATTCCAGTGACACAGGGCCTTTGTCTTTGGGTTCACGATCTTTGGATTTGCGGTCAGTCATTGCTATTACATTATAAGAAATGAGACTACAATTGAGCACATCAACAACCATCCATATGAAGTACGAGTGGACTTTGACTCGAGTGGGGCAAATTATGAAATAGTTTCAGTCCAATGTACTGATATGCTGTGGGATAACGGTTTTTGCTTAAATTGGAGAGCAACCATGGGCAGCAATCCATGGGGATGGTTTAGTAAGTGATTTAATATGTATTCCTCACTAACATTTTACTTAGTTCCTTTGTGGGGAGGCATGGGAGATGGTTTAATACACCCATATAATCCAACAGTCTATTACACTGTTGTAGCGCGGGCTAAATGTCAGCGAATGATGCTTAATCCACATTCATCATACGAACAGGATCCCTTGGTGATGTTGGAAGATTAAATTTATACCCTCTTTTCCAAAGAAAGGATATTTAAATACTAGTGTTGTGATTGTTTTTGGGGGTATTATGGAATATGATGCTCTTCTTTATAAGTAGCACAACTAAAAAGATTAAGTTGGCCACAAAACAAATGAACCCAGTATAAAACAGGCCATTAAGATACCAATTTAAAATGTTTTTATCATTTCGTCATTGATATTAAATCAATAATATTCAACAAGCATATCATTGCAATCAATCTTTTTTTTAAAAAAACTCTAATTCATGTCCTTTGAACAAATGGCTAATAGACAAGCGTTGTTTGGCTCGGGACGTTCCAAAGTCAAGAACTTGCTAGAGAAAATATCTTTTTGAGTCTCCAGACAAAGGTTAGGGAACCAAGTGTTATTATCCAAATTAGAGATGATTTAAAGACTCTGCAATAGTATGAAACAATAGGCCCTAACCCTGTGCATTTGATAAAACTAATATTGATGCTAGGCAGTAATTCGCAAAAAGATAAGCATATCCAACAATAGCCTCTTTTTTTTTAATAAATCACTAATTGATGTACCTAAAGGCTATATATTCCATACTTTGAACACAATACAGAGTCAGATATCAGGACATTTGTATACTAGAGTAATGTTATGAATAGAAAAATATTTAACTGATAAAAGAGGGCTTTATTAACAAACATGTCACTCTAATTGGTGACTATAGTATTGAATGTATATCAGTTAATAAATATACTGAACATGTCAAGGTTCTTTTGTTGTTGATCAAAGGACAAATTCAGGGATCATTACAATGCAAAATACATGCCAATTCTTTTTTTATATAAAAGAAAAGTTATAAAGTGGCATCAAAATGATTTACTATCAATTTTTTTTGGTATTTGTCGTTATGAGTTATTTGTTGGGAATTCCCAAGAAACAAGTGATTATCTTGAGAAGAAGAAAAGAGTATTGAGGGTTTAAGATTTAGACAAGTCTGTTGGGAACTATATTCTATCAATGCAGCCTGAAAATAAATTGAGTGGCTGATTCAGTGAAAATAATGATTATAAAAAAAAAGTAGAGGTTATTGGTCCATTCATCTATTGTCTTATTCAGCAGATATATTTTAAAATCATTTATAAACAAGTAACTCTGGATGATTTTTGTATATTTCTTTAAAGAGAAAGATGGCTTGTAATGCCATTGTTGGTTCAATACCAATGGCGAAATGATTTAAAGAAAACACACATACATACTTTAAATCGGTATCTAGATGCTCTGGTTTTATGCTGGGCACATTTGTTTTGGGACCCTGTTTTATCTGGCTGCAGTGTTTCCAGAAACTGGTGTTGGATATTGGTAATTATATAATACAAAATATACATAATTATGACATTTAAAAGTAATAATGTTTATACATATAAAGGGCTTGTGCTACTCATAAAATACATGGCACAAAAGGGATCTTCTGTCCATATAAAGATACTAGACAATAGAATCATAACAGTAAGCACGCCATACAAAACATGCCACATTAATTACAAACGCAAGAAAGGAAGAAATCTTGAACCCTAGATATAAAAATAGCTGCCCAGCCCTTGTTCTCCGAGAATACCGCCTCTAGAAAGCCTCGAGACGACAAATATGGGAAGTTTAGGCATGGCCAATGGACAAGTCACGCATATCTATTAACGGAAGAGCGACCATTTGCTTGGCTGATTCTCTTACTTGTCCTCATTGCCATTAGATTGATCCCAGCATGAATAGCTACATTGATTCAGTAAGTGGAGATTACCTCCTTTGATCCAGCAAGATCTCATCAGAAACCCACAGGTTCACATAACCAGCAGTCTATCACGGTCAACCAGTCGCCATACTCCTTTTCATAACCCCAAAATACTTCGACCCTTTCCTTCCTCCAACACTGATCCTATTGGAAATGAGATAAATACACCCGAGGGTACCTATGGGATATCGCAGGAAGTCTACAACAAAGATATCCTACCTCAATTCGCTACCGGAACACGTTTATGCCTTTCTGAGACGGCCTCTCTACGTCCCCAGCCAACAAACTCACTTGGAATCCTCTCCACCAAAGATTCTTCAGCATCTTCTTCAGTATCCGAGCAATTAGCTCAGGGAGAAAAGATTGAATGCAATGGAATGTATTCTGTCGAGGAACGTGAAGAGGACGAATGGGATGAGCGTGCCGATAATCCTTTGCCTAGCATTCATGTATCCACCCTCCAGGCACTTCCGATCCCAAATTCTTCTTCACATCGAGCCTTTAACTATAACGACCAAGGCTCTCCATGTCGACCCCAACCAGAAGGAGGGTCGCTTTCAAAGTCTAGTTTAAGAGTCTATCCTCTGAGCGGATCATATGCCCAGGATCCTGTTGGGCTTTCCGTTGAGATGGCTCAGGATGACCTATCTTCATCATTGGGTGGCAGCAGTGTGGGGTCACTTTCGTCCTTATTCAGTAAAGGGCTCCGACATCACTCGCACGCAAAAAGACCCAAGAATAGCCTGGCTAAACAGAAATCATCATTTATCAACAAGGTTATTGTTCACGATCAATTGACAAAGATACTGTCTGGAAGGACCAGTGAAGACAATTACATGTTTACCAATATTGGAATGAATTTTATGTGGACAGATGGGAAAAATAAAGTAAGTGCCTTTAAAGGAATATTTCCTTTTGGCTGCGAATTCCCTTTTCGTCAAAGGATTCTGTCTTACAATCAAGAACTTCTTGTTAGGAATGTCTGACGAACATTGTATTCTCAAATGCCTATCCTACCTGCCATGATCTAAATAGACACACCAGTTCAACAATGGAGCATATGGACATCATCATTGGCTTCTCTTCGGGCGACTTTATATGGTATGATCCCATCAGCCACAAATATTCTCGCTTCAACAAGAATGTAAGCCACACTCTAGAAAAATAAAAATACAAAAAAGAGAGTTTAATATTTTCTGCCTTGATTTGCAGGGAATTCTTAACAATTCAGCTGTAACGACTGTCAAATGGATCCCGGAATCCGAAGATTTGTTTTTAGCCGGATTTGAAGACGGAACGATGCTTATAATAGACAAGGAGCGGGACGACCAGTCGCTGAGCATACCGGTGGTCCCAAACACATGGGCAGACGAGCAGTAGGTTGGTTGCCAAGCACAACAAGCCGTCTTGACACCCTTTTTAGATTCAAGGTGTCCAAGCCCTACCGACACTCCAAATACAATCCTGTATCCCATTGGCGTGTTAGTAAGAAGGCAATCACAGGTAATCTTTACAACCAATTTGGCCAGCCTAACATCCTCTTGCTTTCTTTATAGCCTTTTGCTTCTCCCCTGACGGCTCACATGTGGCGGTTGCTGGTCAGGACGGCCTAATGAAAATAATTCAATACAATCAGGAAAAGTAGGTTAAATCTTGTTGATCTACAGCGTCCCTTTTTTATTGTGCTAAAAAGGTTTCTGGATCGTCCAATTGGGAATGTAAAGGCTGTGTGATATATACATGGGCTATTTTGGCAAGATAAACTGCGTAGCCTGGAGTCCGGACGGAAAGTACATTTTGGTAAGTCCTAGCAATCGTTTTCCCATTAAAGAGTTGTCTCAAATGAGTGTGTCAGACGGGTGGACAAGATGACCTGGTCGCCATTTGGTCTTTCCCAGAACAGCGTATCGTGGCCCGTTGCCAAGGACACAAATCATGGGTAAGATGAATAGCTAGATATCAATTGGACTAACTCTCTTTAGGTCAACGGGGTGGCCTTTGATCCTTGGCGATTTGACGGCAAGGTCTATCGATTTGCAAGCATCGGTGAAGACTGCAATTTGATAATGTGGGATTTCTCTGTCAATGCGTTACATCGACCCAAACAAGTATGTGAAACACATCACAAACAGTGAAAGTCAGGGGTTTCTTGAGTCGAACGTTTCCATTTACAATCCAATAGAAGATCAAGCAGGCACCCGTCAAGACTGTCCAGAGTCCTCACTCATCAAGGCCCCAATACACAGAGAATGAGGACAAGGAAAAGCGGACCAGCCGACTGTTTAACTTTAACCATCCCAAGAATGCGTCAGAAACGACCGGCAATGGCAAGACGGGGAAGCGCACGTCGGTGGGCATTACCTTCAATGGCTCAATGTGGTCCCTGGAAGCAGAGGAGACGCTTCACACCCAATTGCCCGTGTTTCATCGGTTCCTCAACAAATCCCAGGTTCCCTTTCTCCAGCCGGTTAGTATCCAGACAATCCATGCTGACCCATGCGTAGACATAGTGTTTAGAAAGGATTCTATCCATACAACAGATCGGCGAGGAAGAGTGCGTAAATGGGACCGCCCAAAATAAATAAGTGCTAGAGTGTAACGGTTATTCTTGTTCCTGTGATGTACGTCATGCTCTGTTGAGTTCAAATGTAAAGACAAACACAAAGAAGTCTGTCTGTTGGCACATGCCTTTCAATTGGTCCTTTTGGTTCACGGTATCCATAGCAACATTTCAGTCCGGAGGGATCACATGAATGGGATTCTTGCGACCATTTCAATGACCTCTTTGTATATCACTATTCCTCTCCAAATCCCAATTGTATCGGGAATGATCCGGGGATGCATAAAGCCAAAACAGATATATCTTAATTATTTATATAAGCTTGTATTTATATTCATTTTACTTTTTTTATTTTTATATATATTTATTTTTTATTTTTTTTAAAAAAATAAAAAGAATTCAAATGGTTTTTTGATCTTCTTCCGTTCTTTCTCTTCATCAAAATTAATTACATTTATACACTTTACAATGCAAAATACCCAGGACAAATACTCTTCTTGCCATGCCCTCTTATCCCCACCATTAACCCCTGCAGAGTCAAAAAAGCAACTCAAGCCATTCTATACCACCACCAAGAATTCACTCTTACCACCCTTGCTGCCTTCCAGGAAGCAATTCATTCAGGACTATGCACGGATGATCTACTTCTTACGACCTTGCTCAGATACCTCGATCCACAAAAGAGGTCGTGAAAGGGTCTTTTCACTCGACCTCAATCTACTGCCTAAGCCCAACCTTAAGCCTATCAGATTACAGTCAGCCTCTCAAACATCTCTCGGCAAGAGAAACGGAAACCGCTGTGCGAGGTTGGACAAGTCTGGAGCCAGTAGAAAAAGGCCGTCAGTACCCGCCCAGCCTACCGAGTCCAAGCGTGTTTCAAGGACACCTGCCGTAGTAAACCATCTTCAATTCTCTGGGACATCACTAAAGAAAGAAAAGGCCGATGCAGCAATTGCATTCGACACCATTGACATTGACACCCAGGACTCTGAACACTTTGGACCTCATTGGGTCCCGAATCTGGCAGCATTGGATCAAATCCAAGTAAAGGTCGTCTGGAAAGGTAAAATGACACACATACAATATAATTGATTGTCTTACACAATTCGACAGGTGGCCCGCTTCAGATCAATGACCAGCCCTATTTTGATCGTCTGCATCCCGTCGAGGTTTCGATGGCATCTACGCTTCGACTGAGTCCTGTGCAGTACTTGCGATGTAAACGCGTTCTTATTCGTGCTGCACAAGAGTACGGAGAGAATGAAATGCCATTTAGGAAATCAGACGCACAAAAACTGTGTCGAGTGGACGTCAATAAGACCAGTGCGCTCTGGACAGTGTTTGGACAGTTGGGCTGGATGGGTGGACGATGGCCCAATTAAAAAAAATAATAATAATCAAAAATCAAAAATCAAAAAATTATCAATGTATATTCTATAGTTTATTTGGTATCAGTAGATCATAAAGAGAGACCATCTTATACTTTTAATAACAGCCATTCTTCATGTGACTCTTGGCCGCGAGATGCCATACACTCTCAGTGAATATGATTCTTGTTTTCAATTGAGCGACATGCTTCGAATGCCATGAAACACAAAGATCAGTAAATACTGGTGCACTGACAACTCAGGGGAAACACAAATAACATCAAAAAGAGAGAATTGAGCACAGTTTTACCATAAAAATACTCATCAAAACACTCAATCATCCAAAGATCCCCCCAAATATTTGTCTGTAGCTAATTGCCTGTGCTTGCTTTGAATCTTGTTCAACTCCCGCCATATGGTGTAAAAATATGC
This sequence comes from Phycomyces nitens, assembly GCA_022702545.1. Taxonomy (NCBI): domain Eukaryota; kingdom Fungi; phylum Mucoromycota; class Mucoromycetes; order Mucorales; family Phycomycetaceae; genus Phycomyces; species Phycomyces nitens. The sequence goes on from JAHRBC010000001.1 coordinate 5,048,601, forward strand.
TCTGCCGTGTAACCTATAAACAAATTTTTAGATTGAAGAGCATATATAATAAACTATGGCCTACATACATGTTCCAAGCCCAAGCGTAGCAAAAACAAATCCCTAAAAGCCCATGCTCATGTTTATATTGGCAAGAACATATGCTGGTCGGATCTCTAATTGAATCTAACCTGCCAAAACGCTGCTCAGCACCTTCATTGGATATAGTTGTATTGCCGCCTTAATCTCAATCGCCGCCTAAAACAACAAGAAACTTTTTTATTTTATTTTTCATTTTGATATCAAGATATCTTCCTTTTTTTTTAAGAGGATTGTTTACGCTAAAAAACTTAGAACCAAAGCAAGGCAAGCTGCACAAGATAGTGCTGCGGTTCTAACTATGATTGTACGCTCGGTCATAGGGCAAATGCATCATCATTATCATCGTTCTCTATACAGGCAACATGATTTGGCCAAGCTAATTTAATGCTGTAGTTGTGCTTCATTGTTAAGGCTCTTCACACGCGAGCGTAGCACTGGATTTGGTTACTTGGTCCAATGCTTGGCATCTGACAGTTTCATGATCACTTTCTTTGTAAAGAAATATACATGTATTTATGAATAATGTTAGGGAATTACACGACATGTTTGTTGACATGCATAGACTGACCTCATCAGCACAACCCCCAAAACAATCATTTGTATACATTGATAACTGAACCATACAACTTTACCTTGTCGACCGGTCTGCCTGCATTCTTCCTAGCAACTCAACCATCATATTGATCACGCAAGTCGTACGTGATTATGAATTGGATTCGAGCCATTGGTTTTGGGCGGAGTCAGCAAACGATCTAAGAAACCAAAAAGCCTATTTGGCTCTCCAAGACGTACAATTTTCCGATGTTCATTTCATATGTGAGACCACTTGGACCAAGAGACTTGTACGACATTTTAAGCACCTTGGGGAACAAACACAAGTCATGATAATTTATATATATATGTATATATTTATTAAACTAGTTTTTTATTATTATTATTATTGTTGGTTTTAGTCAATAAATATACGAGTACCTTGAGAACTACTGCGACCAGCACGTGTCAATGAAAACTCTAGCCCATCTTTACAGTTGCTCTTTGCACCTTGGCTGCTCTCTCAGCCATAAGGATAAATAAAAATAAAATAAAAAGAGGGGGCTCTTAACCCCTTGCTCTTTTTATTTAATTACTGCTTCGTAATTAGTTTCAAAATCATATATCTAAAAGAGAACCTCCAAGAAAGCAGAAAAAAAGGAATGGATTACAGTCCCAAGAATTCACATTGACCAATCAACAAGGTTCCTACGTCACTCATTCAAGCGCTGAAAGAAGACTTTCTTGAATTTTTTGCCAGTTGTTCTTCTTATTTTCTTATAACATCATCATGGCATCTTGGTGTGAGTAAAACCCTTGCTGGGACGCTTGTCTGTGGATATTTTATTAACGGTCCAATAGTCTCCCAAATCACCAGCACAGTCTCAAACGTCACCGGCCTTGGCACAAGCGTTGAGCCCATCAAGACCGTAGCAGAGACTGTCCAGAATGAGCAATACTACGGCAAGCTGGCCGAGCATGACCTTGACTGGACCTTGGCTTCTGGATCTTCTACAGAGAACCAGGTTTTCTATGTTTCGACCAACAACGGTGGTTTTGCTTTTGTCCAGTTGATTCATTCGAACATTGGGTAAGTTGATGACCATGTGTATGGAAATATGCGCCCACCCAACCGGCAAAACAGAACCATGTCACTAAGATGCTTTATAAAATAGTCTCTGGAACCCCACCGTGTCTTTCACTTGCCGTTTCTATGAGCCCGCAACCAAGACTAATGTGTTCAAGAACATCAATATGTCCGCTAAATTTGAACTCTCGGCCGACCGTCGTTCCGTCAAGACCGACAACTTCAACATCACCTTGGACCCCACCTTGACTACCTACAAGATCCAAATCACCCACCCTGACCTCATCGTCTCGCTTGACTTTAAGCGCGTAGACCGTGGATTCAAGGTAGGCGAGGGCAAGACATACCTCGGTGGTGACCAGGGATCCGCTGCTGGTTTTGTCTCGCACAAATTCTGGCCCAGAGCAGAGGCCAAGGGTACATTTATTGTCGACAAGACCATTCATGATGTCGAAGGCCAGGGCATGTTTATTCATGCTATCCAGGGTATGCAGCCTCAGCTTATTGCCTCCAACTGGAACTTTGTCAACTTCCAATCCAAGGATGCCTCGCTGTCCATGATGCAGTTCACTACTACTAAGCAATATGGTGCTGTTGAGATCAACCAGGGCTCGGTTGTTCTGGACGACAAGCTCATCTGTGTCTCTGTTGACAACCATGTCGAGCTCCTGGATCTTAAAAAGGACGAGGAGACTGAGTACGACATTCCTCAGAAGATCAAGCTGACCTGGCGTGGTAAGACCATTGCCGAGGAAGGCAGCACCGAAGAACCCAAGGATGTGTCTGTGGTCATGGTTGTGGAAGTAAAGACTCTGGTGGACAAGATTGATATTTTGTCAGAGATTCCCTGGTTCCTCAAGAAACTTGTCCAGACCTTTGTTGTCAAGCCTTACATCTACCAGTGGCTTGATCAGGCTACTGCTGAAATCACAGTTGGTGACAAAAAGGTCGAAGTCCAGGGCAGCTGTTTCCAGGAACTGGTCTTTGTATCTGGCTTCTAAATAACATGGGATTTTTTTTGTGCACGACATATTCACACATATTCACCCAATCTCTTGTATTCTCGCCTACTTCTTCAATCCGCACAGACAACCACAATCAACCCCAATCTCAATCTTAATCTCAATCTTAATCTCAACCACAAACCACTCACACTTACACCAACATACACACTATTGTAACTACTTTTTCTCTTGGAGTTGAAGCAGAAAAAATTCTTTTTTTGTTGTTGGCACAACCGCCATCAAAACTAGTCTTTGTAGGTCCCAAGGTGGCTTCCACTATAAAGGACAAACTATTGCTGTTGTTATTATTTATCTATAATCTACGTTATTTTAATATAAAATTGAAAGAAGTTCAAAAAAAATATATAACTTTTTTGCTTGTTCCCACTAAAGTCATGTAAGCTGTTGTCCTTACCAATAAGATCAAATGAAAAGAAGAATAGCAGTCACACGCTTGTTTTTTTGAACTACACTTGGACTTGGCCGCGACGTGTTTTTTTCTTTGACCGCTTGCATCAACGAGCTTTGATTCCGTCGCATTAAGCCATCATGCCACCCAAGAATAAGCAAACGAAGAATGAGAAGAAAAAGACCGTCAAGGTCGCTGATGACAAGACCTTTGGCATGAAAAACAAGAACAAGTCTGTCAAGGTTCAGAAATACATCCAGCAAGTCCAAGGTCAGGCTATGGCCAACGTAACAAACGTAGGTCACAAAGAAAAAAAAAGCCTTGCACAAGGAATAATTGCTCACCGTTCTACTTGTACAGTCATCGAATAAGGAAAAGATTGCCGAGAAAAAGGCTTTGGAACAGAAGCGCAAGGAAGAATTGGCTGAACTGTTCAAGCCTGTCCAGACACCACAAAAGGTGCCGTTTGGAACTGATCCCAAGAGTGTCATTTGCCAGTATTTCAAGGCTGGTCACTGTGAAAAGGGTTCCAAGTGTAAGTTCTCTCACGACTTGAACAGTGAGCGCAAGGTCCAAAAGAAAGATTTCTACACCGATTCCCGCGCAACCGATGAAGGTAATTTAAGATGGATCATTTACAGAGGAAGCACCAGACTGAATATATGTGGGATTTTGGGGCTGGTTAGATACTATGGATAGTTGGGATCAAACAAAGCTTGAGGAGGTTATCAAGAGCAAGTCTGGAAAGCAGCCTCCTACAGATATTGTGTGCAAGCATTTCTTGGAAGCCATTGAGAACAGCAAGTATGGTTGGTTCTGGGAATGTCCCAATGGTGGTAAGTCTGTGTATCCGAGTGATTCAGAGAAAATGGTCTTGACTTTTTATATATTTGGCTAGGTGTTGAGTGCAAATATCGCCACGCTCTTCCTCCTGGTTTCGTTTTGAAGTCAAAGAAGGATAAAAAGGATGATAAAAAGGAGATCTCACTCGAGGAGTTCTTGGATACAGAGGTAAGAAGAAGAAAAAAAAAAATATTTGGTACAAGACCATGGAAACTTAGATTTTATTGGCATCATTAGCGTCACAAACTTGGTCCCAACCAGACACCTGTTACACTCGAGTCCTTTATGCAGTGGAAGAAGAACAGACAGGTAGCCAAGGAGGCTGAAGAGGCTGCGATACGTAAACAGAAGGAGACCAGATTCAAGGCTGGTAGATCCCAGGGAATGTCTGGAAGAGATCTGTTTGACTTTAATCCTTCTATGGCTGCTGATGCCGATGAGGATTTGGATGCCTTTGACTTGACAGAGTTTGATCGTGTTGAGGCAGAGAAGGAGCGTGACAGACAAGAACAGGCAAAGTTCTTGGGCACTACTGTGGATGCATTGACTTTGGAAGACAAGCCTAAAGAAGTAGCTGTTGATGAGGACCTCTTTGCAAAAGAAAACTTGGATGACCTAGATGATGATTAAACAACAACAACAAACAACAACAAAAAAAAACTTGAAAAGAGAAAGAAAAGAGGAAATACATTTATTTCCATACAACTCAACCCTCATAAAATAGAAGAGAAGAGTATAAAACAGTGCCAAAAAAACACATTTATATATATATATTTTATTTTATTTTTATATAATTTACTTTATATTTTGGCTTTATGAGCCTTGTTTTATAACTAGAGACTAGAGACTAGAGGCTAGAGGCGAGCATGTTGGGTAAGCAAATAATGTCTAGCATTGAAAATCCCCACTTGGGTCAGTTGTAAGGCACACGAACAAATTTTCCAGAGTCAGTCTGGGAGAGCATTTCTTTGTAATATTCACGGACTTGTCCTTCAAGATAGATGGATTTATCGACCTGGTTCATGATACATTTGTGCTTGAATACAGATGTTTATAATTGAATAAACTTACCTGTGGTCTACACACCAGCAGCACCTGCTGTGCCTCTACAGGTGTTAAGCGATAGACTCTAAGCAAGTAACACAGTGCAATCACTGCACTTCGACCTCTTCCAGCTGAGAAGCACAAATTAAGACATGCTGATGTGCATATGTTCTTCTTTTGTGCACATGAATAAAGATGACTAACCTTTACAGTGCAAATATATTGCTCCCTCAGTATTATCTATAGCTTCAATAATCGAATTCACTCCTTTGGTAATCACATTTACAGGCGGAATACTGAAGTCTGTAGTAGGTAATCTGACTTGCTGAATCGATAGTTCGTTGTACAGAGACAAATATCCCGGGAATTCAGCACACATGTTGATAACAGTACATAGATTCTCTCGTGCATGCAAATGTTTGATATAAGAAGGAGTTGGCAGGGCACCCAGAATCAACCGCTTATCAACACTAACCAGACAATTCATTATCAAGTTACTCTATATCTTCATACTCTTACTGATCAAACCAAGCCCAGCCAGTGAAACAGCCGAATATATGAACTGCAGCCTAGTGAAAAAAGATGTGTTCAGCACAAGGAAATGATGGAAAATCAATGGGCTTTTGAAGCAGGTTTACTTTGTTATAGTATAAAAGGATGATAAACGTTGCCCAGTTAAAGAACCCGGCATTTTCTGACACTTCAGAAAACATTTGGTCGCTCAAAAGCTCTTGTGCTCTTGTATCAGAAGCCTCTCCATCATGAGACACTTTATATGCCTGGTTAATGCCTAACGAGGATTTTTGGGTAGTTAGAGGACGCTTGTAAGCATCTGTCATCAAGATCAGTAGATTGCCGAGCAATGTCGGTTTCGAATCAGAGAAAGAAGTTTGCTAAAAGATGGCGTGTTACATTGAAAACAAATACAAGGCATCAAAGTTCCTGTGACTTTGGAGCTGTTGGTATTCCAACAAATGCCAAACATCTTTATTGAAAAAAACATTACTTTTAACGGTTGCCATTTGCAGTTATTATTTTTTATTAAAAAAAGGACGTTTATTAAAAGCCAACTAGACTTCTTTGTACCGCAGCTCTTGTTAAAGAACACCTTCAAGGTAACTCTGGAATAAATAAAGAGACAAATGGAAACATACCAGACTCTAATGTTTGAGCATTTAGATCTGTAGATCATTCTAGGTTGCACTGCGTTTTTAATGGTTCACAAGTTGTTCATATATATGTATGTCCATCAACTATGGATCTGATTGGACAGAATGGCTAGCAAATGTAGATGATATAAAGATAACATTTAACCTTGCCAGTAGAAATCTAAACGGTTGAAAAATATGACAATGCTGGTGAATAAAGAAGAAGGAAACATGGTTACCATCAATTAGCTCTATAGATTCTGTAAATTCCTTCTTGACAACATTATAGTCTCTGCCATGATACTTGAGAGGTGTTTAGAAGCGGAGGGTACAATTAACCAGAATATTCAATTCAACAAGACATTATATAGAGTCTCTAAAGTATACACTGTTTACCACTTGTCCAGCACTAGCGTTTTTGAATACTCAAGATTGTATTTTTAATCTTGTCCAATTAAATCCACACTTTATAGGCCAAAATGTATCTGTAGTTTGTGAATTACTGGTGAAAACACTTTATGCAAAATATTCGTGACTTCATTTTAACCTTACCACCCCCATTCACCACATAGTTCCACATTTCTACTTAATAATAATACTAAAAAAAACAATGGCTGAAAACCTCATCAACACACATGCAATCGACGAAGATTCCGAACCTCTCGAAGAAGAAGAATATGAAGTTGAATCTATAATAGATCATAGATGCATCAAAAATAAAAAAAAAGTACGCGTCTATAGACATTCACACAATTCAAGTGATGGGTACTAAGATATTCTAGGGAAAGTCTGGATGGTTGTTCCAATACCTCATCAAATGGAAAAATTATGATGAATCAGATAACACTTGGGAAGACATAAAAAATGTGTAAGTTGATATAATAGATCTCAATACAATACAATATATATATATATATATATATATATATATATATCACAATAGACATTCAATTGACTCGTAAATCTAAAGGTCCGCACCTGAACTGGTCGAAGAGCACTGGAAAGACCGTGGAGGGCTAGAGGCACTCGAAGCATGGAAAAAGTCCGGTTCAGTAGATAAACATCAAAAGAACACAACTTCAAAGAAGAAAGCAAGTGCACCAAAGCCCAAGCCTGTTCAACCCAACAAGTCTACGACCACCAATTCAAACGCTCGATCGGAGGAAATCGTTGTACACCATCGTTCAGACAGTTCAGAAGCCGTCGACAACACCAATATCAATAAACCGCAATCTAAACCAAAAGAAAGCCTTGAAAAAGATGTTGAATCATATTCTCCCAACACATTACCTATTGAAGATAAAGAGGAAAGACCAAAAGACGTATCCGTTAAAGCGCCAATTTCGACTCAACAGGAACCTCAGGTTCAGCACACAGCCCTTGATACGATTGTAACCACAGAACCACCAATAAAGCGTAGCCTTCCAGACGTAGACGAACCAAATACAAAGAGACCTCGTACCAATGAGACAAAAATAGTTGATTTATCCAAAGAAAAGGAATCTGAACATATGGAGATTGATAAAGATATTCCTGCCATAGAAAATTCTATCATTATTGCAAGCATCTCACCAGAACCTAGCGGATCGTTGAAAAAGCCATCCTATACAGCTAGTCCTGTAAAGATGATCCAGAAAAGGCTTTCCTTCTCGGCAACCACATCTATAGTAACAAACACTGCCTCATCAACGAATCAATTAACCAAAGACACGTTGGTATCTTCAAATGGAATAAAAGATGGGAAAGAGAACATTCCAAAAGTCCTCGAGACAACTACTGCTGCTGTACCAGAGCCTTCAAAAAAAGACTTTTCTGCAGGCGAACAAATTAAACAAAGAAGAGTTCCTATGGTTATCTCTGCTGCTGATATGGAACTAATTTCTCGTAAAGAAGAACTTGTTAACGCCACCTGTTCATCTAGTACAGAAGAAACAACTCTTGGTATTTTGAGATTATAAAACCTTGTAACCAACCTTACGCTTTGGACTTTTTTCTTTTTTAGATTCTAAAGATATTGATGTAGATATTCACAATCCAAGTTTACAAGGTCTGGATTCCCCAGAGTCAAGCACACATTCAAATGTACCATCAACAAAAGATATTTCATCCCCAATATCTACAACTGAAGATTCAAAAGGTATTCAGTCTTCTAAGCAATCCAACGTGCATCAGACCAAACAAGATCTGGGAGAACATCATAACCAACAAACTAGTAAATTCGAAGGCTGGCTCCTTTTGGGCTCTGATGTTAGGAATGTTGATGGTGCCACTCAAAACAAAGATACACAAATGGTTGGCGATGCTGACAAGGACAAGGATGAGAATGAGAATGAGGATGAGAATGAGGATGATGATATAGAGAATGAAGTCAAAAACGAAGCAGAGGAAGAGGAAGAAGATGAGCAAGTAGACGTAAGAGATCGAAATGATAAAGACGACAACGGCGAAGGAAACGATGGAAATGGTTCAGAAAAGAGAGACCATAGTGGTAGTCAAGATGATGATAATGATGACTATGATATCAGTGAAAACGAGAAAGACCAGGATATTGATCAACATGACGAGGATCAAACATACTACAAAACTGAAATAGATGAAGAAATTGAGGAAGAAGAAGAAGAAGAAGAAGAAAGCGAACTACTCTCGATATTAACTACAGATAACGAAGAAATGTATGAAGCTGAAAACAAGCCAGCCAAGCCAACTGTAGATATGATGGTAGATGAGAACAAGGAGAATATGGAAGAAGGAACAGGCGAAGAAGAGGAAGAAGAGGAAGTGGATGAAATTGATGACTCTGATGTGGAAATGCACGACGCTCATCAACAAGACTCTACGGTTGAAATAGTCGGAAGAATCCCCTTGAAACCACTCAGGAAGAGCCAATTGACGGACGATGATGTTATTTTTGATCCTGACTTTTTCAATGACACTCATGTCGACTGGGATACGGCTGTAAACATGGTCAAGCTTGTCGTAGAGAATCCCGAAGCTAAAGAAGGAGGAAATCTGGGTGAAGAGGAAGAAAAAGGAAAAATGAATCGATATGCTATTGTTGAATGGTAAGACATACCACCAATCCAAAGAAGAGGTACTCAACATCTATTGCTATATCGTTGTTTAGGAAAGACAAGTTGCTGTCCATGCATCCTCTAAATGTCCTCTATAAAAAGTGCCCTCGTCATGTAAGGATAAGCTGTATAAGATAAAGGATTCAAGTTAACCTAGAAATGTTATTCATCTCCAACTAGCTTCATGAATACTATGACAAGTTCATCCATCTTATTCGTTCCGATGGTGATACAAAGTAGCAACATAAATACTCCCACAGACCTTCTCTTCTCTCTCTCTCTCTTTTTGTCTTTGTACCCTTTTCTTTCTATCTATCAGAATAATAAAAGAAATCATCAAAATGGACTATTCAAAGCTATTTGATGTAAAGGGAAAGGTAGATTATACAACCACTAAACCTTTCAATTGTATATTCATCTGTTTTGACTGCTGAATATAGGTTGTATTGGTGACTGGTGGTTCCCGTGGAATAGGATTGATGATTGCCACAGTAAGTCTAAGCATCATTACAACAACATTAAGCAACATTAGGGATTCGTTCAAAGTGGAGCCAAGGTCTACATTACCAGCCGATCAGCTAATGTCTGCGCAAAAGTAACTATTCTCTGTGAGCCTCTCGAGACATCATACAAACCAGTTATTTAGGTGGCCAAAGATCTTAGTGCTCTTGGTCCAGGACAATGCTTTTCTATTCCAGCCGATCTCCAAGAACTCGACGAAATCAAGAGACTCGTAAAGGAATTGGAGAATAACGAAGACCGTAAGCCTCTTTTTTAAAAAAAAAGAAAGAAAGAAAGATAAATATACCAGTACTCATGCTCCATGACTTAATTCTATCATAGACCTTGATGTGTTGGTGAACAATGCGGGTGCCACTTGGGGCGAGACTCTTGATGATTATCCAGACTCTGCTTTTGAAAAGGTCCTCAATCTCAATTTAAAGCGTGTGTTTTCTCTCACTCAAGCGTAAGTAGACCAGCAAAGTAGACGCATACCGTTTATTGAGATTTGTTTGAGAAAAGATGTCTTCCCCTCTTGAAAGCCAAAGCCGTTCCTTCTTGCCCTTCTTCAGTGATCAACATTGGCTCTATTGACGGTATCACAGTATGTTCGGTCTAGAAACCAAAAGAGATATTAATATACTTCTAGGTCCCTTTTCAAGAGACATACGCTTACTCGGCTTCCAAGGCTGGTCTTCACCATCTTTCCAGACATATGGCTGCTAAACTTGGACCTGATGCAATCACCGTCAATACTATTGCTCCAGGTGCCTTTCCTTCAAAGATGATGAAGGCAACCTTGGATGCATTTAGTGATGTAATCATCGCATCTATTCCAGTGGGTCGAATTGGTACACCTGAAGATATTGCAGGCACTTGTATTTACCTTTCCTCTCGTGCTGGGCAATATACTACAGGTTCCACAATAACGGTAATTCTGGAAATATATAGCTCTTGTTAAATAGATATCCTTCAGACTACTCATACTCTTTGTCTTACTAGGTCGATGGAGGTGTAATTGTGGGATCCAAGCTTTAATTTATTTTTCAAGTTGACTATAGTCATATTACACAACACTTGACGCTTTGCTTTTATACATTGAATACATCTGCTATAATTGTTCTTCATTATAACCGTAAATAAAGTCAACTGAAGTCACCTTTTATACCCACCAAATGTCCTATTGTTTGGAAAGGAATTATTAACACTAATCATTTAAAGACGACGTCTTAGGCCTTTGGTTTATTATACTCACAGAAAAAATACCATTGTAAAATTAGAGCATCTTTGCACCCCAGAAATATGGACATGATCTTTAAAAGATATATTTTTCATTAGTTTAAAGACTCGAGACTTTATATTTTGATGATAATAATAATAGTAAAATAGAATTTAATATCGGATATTCTCACTACGAGCAGCGATTATTGTATGTCTACATACAATAATACGAGCAAGCGCCAATTTTTTTTAGTGATAGACATAGCTCTCAAAATGATGCCGCCTCATATTCAAATAAAGGGTAGTGTTTTCGGTAGTACCAAGTTTTTTTTAGGCCTTCCTGACCTAGGCTTTGGTGCTATTTCACTAGTTTCTTTTCAAGGTTTGATGATGCTTCTAATTGTTGATTGAGGGATGTCCATGATGACTTTATCTCCTGAAAAAGTGCTGGGCTTGTAAAGGAAAATGATTCCTCACAAAGAAACTCCAACAACTCACGGAAATATGTGCTTCTTTTACATCGTCTTTTCACTTATAGGGCTTTGTTAATGGTGTTTTAGTTTTAAAAGCAAAATAAAGCAATAAGCAATAAGAAATACTCTGATTTTGGCTGGTTTGTAATGACTTTTTGTGTTGGAGTGTAATAGCATCCTCTTTTTTTTCCATCCTTGGTTTTTGGTTTGACTCTCCTCGCTCAAACTAAAAAGAAAAAACAAGAATAAAAAGATGCTGGCAGAAATATGTATTTGGTACCCAAAGAAAGCTAGCTAGATAAACAAACTATTCATTTATTATACAGACTTACAAAAGCATCGAGTTTGTCGATTCTCTATAACAAATGCCAATATACATGTAATTTCACTTTTACTTTCCACACCATATAAAGCCGAAATGTCAAAGATATGTAAAGACGAACTTGAGATGTCCTTGAGTCTAATAGAGAACATTTGGAATACATTGGACGATAAAATGTGTCAAGTTTCAATCCAACCTACAGCCAAAAGACAGCTGAGAGATGGTCTGACCAAATGGTGAATAAGTACAAGAGAGCACGTTGATAGTATTGTCTTGTGCATAATACATTACGAGCTTTATAAAGTATAAATGTGGGCCTATTCTATATTGAATAAACGGGTTGCTTGTACTGCATAGGCTAGACCCATCTGTACTTTGTAATGATATATTAAAAATAAGATCAATGTAAAGACACTTCTTTCATTTATATCTTATGACGGATATTACAATCGTTCAATACTTTTATAGTAGCCCTGTAAATGAGTATATATTTGATTCAAGCAATAGAGGACTAGTTCTTACAATATCAATTTGATAAATACAGTTTTATAAACAAGTACTGAATATCTTTTTTTTTACAAAGAAAAATAAGCCTTGATTTCTAGAGAGGAGAGGTATATTGGGGAGATATTAATGCACGTATAAATGCAAGGGAAACTAGTAGAGCTATATAATTAGAGGATACAAGGGATGCATATAATATATATGGTGCATGAAAGAAAGGTAATGGAGGGACTTGTTCATCAAGACAGTCATTTTGACAGGAGTAAAAGAACGTCGTCAAATACGTTTCTCTAGTATGCTTTCCAGACTGCAGCCAGAACGCCATTCAAAGCATAATGAGGCAATATGCGGGGAGGACGGGGAGAGGAGTACTGAATGTCTCTCTCTTTTTTTTAGGACACAACATTTTGCTTCGAGGTAATATAAGCTGTTGAACACATCCCAAGGCACTTTAATATGCCTGGTGAATATGTAAAAGTGGTATTATTATTTTTAAAAAAACGTCGTGTTCAAATGAGCACTAAATGCATAACACCTCTGCTTGTCCTTTTCCTATACATGGTTAAATAGAAAACATAGTGTAAAGGATATATAATCTAGGCTTTAGGTACAAAAGCTCCCTCACGTTTATAGATCCTATTAAAGTAGTATAATCCCGACCAATATTTTGGGTGTCCAATAAGCGTAGATTTTGTTTCATTGGTGAAAATAATGTTTTATCATGCACTTGGCTGTCTTCAGATTAGTTGACAAAAGAGAGGTCACATAGCCATCCTTCTAATCCTTCCCCCCCCCCCCTTGCCCTGAAGTGAACTGATTCCTAGTCAAACAAGTCAATAAGATCATAAATGTCTCTATTTATTATATAAGATATTCTATTTAGACCTACAGCTTGAGAATCATATAATGATAACCAGCAGTCAGAGAAAATAGTGACTAGAGTGGTTAGAGTGTCTAAAGAAGTCTTCTGGTTATTCTCTTAAAGTGAAACAAGTTCAATTATATTTAAAATAGAAGTGTTCTCTACATTATCGCGAGTACCAATAACCAAAGTTTAATTTAGTCATATCAAATAAAAACCCATTTGTCCTGTGCTCCTAATGAATCATGCCATTATGATGTTCTTGTGTATGAGTGTAGAAAAAAAGTCTTTGGGAGTTCAAGACTAAAAATAATATAATTATGCAATACACCTTTAAGGAAATGATATCCATTATTATTTTTTAAAAAAAAACCCCTTGGGATACTGGTACGATTGAATCTCTAATTTGACTATTGCTATAATCATTTACTCTATAGGCACCAAAAGAATCCCAATGTATCTCCATGCTATTGATATGGCGAAACTTTCCAAGCACAGGCATCTTTTTTATAATACTTCTTTAATAAGGTAAGGAGTAGAATTGCATTAAAGGTTCTGAAATTGTAGAATATCTCTACATTCTAAACAGATCACGCCTTCATCCTCAAAGTCCGTAGATTAATGCAGCTCTCAACTTCATCGTTTGGGTGTGTTTGTCAATCTTGTCTTTAAAAATATATTACATGTATCTAAATTCTGCTGGTATCAAGTTAAAACTGCGATACTGTGAGGGTAACTGACAAATTAGATTTTGTTATTTCAAAAACATAACAATCTAATAAACGTACTGTCTATAAGACAAGAAACATAGCTTTAGAAGCAGGCAGATTGAGAACGTTTCCAAGAATTTTGGATTCACAATTAGGTATATAAAGGCTCCAATGTCCATATACTTGTAATTTTTCTTATAAGAATTATCTTTCCAAAAAAACACGACTCAAGCTTTCTCTCTTCAAATTCTTATTTGCAAAACCGAAAGCCAAGATTTTACAAACCACCCCTAAAGCCAAAATTCTACTCTTGAACGCACAAGAGTTTATCGATCCAAGTAAGGTCAAAGAGTAAATTGGAATGATTGTTGGCTTAAAAAAAACCTTTGATTTGTCTTTTAGTAGGATCTTCATTAGAACCTCCATGAAATTTAGTATAATAGCAGCCATAGCATTTGCTTTTGCAAGTGCAGCTGCATCTATCCCAGTAAAAGAAGAGTGTAAAAAGTATCACAAGTGTAAGTCTTTGTCTCTTGAGACTTTCAACTGTAAATATTTACGTGAAATTTCAATCTTTCTTGTAGGCTCCAAAGGCGAGACTTGCGAAGATGTTGCCAAACACTATGGAGTCAGTGTAAGCAACTTGCGAGAATGGAATAAAGACCTATCCAAACACAAGGATAACGAATGCCACGGCTGGCATGAAGGAAACTCTTATTGTGTGGATGGTCCTCGCCATGGTAGCTGGTGGCATCAAAAACGTGATAGCCCTCCAAAAGACACTAAAGATAAAGATCCTCCATCGGATTCTTCAAATCCGGCCAAGGATACCAAAGACCAACCCCCGCCTGACAACCATGATGGTTTGCCCAGAAATCCAGAGGAAATGGACCCAGCAGACTATGAAGCTTCCAGATATTCTGATCCTTATTATCCATATTATCCCTGGAGGCCACCTTATCGTCCACATTATAAGCGAGAAGATGCTCCTGTAGATGGTTCTCCAGACAAAGGTGTGGACAAGGGAGATCCTGATATTGAAACTTCAAGATATTATGGTCCTTATTATCCATATCCACCGTACCACCCTTGGCGACCTCCTCCTCCTCCTCCTCCTCGGCATCACAGAAAGAGAAAAGATTCATCACATGATCATGAAGATGGGGACGATACAGATGTAGACTATTCTCATCATTACCATAATCCACACAAACCATGGAGACCAGAACATGGAGAGCATAAGCATGATAAAAGAGCACCTCAGCCACCGTGGTTTCCTCCCCAGCCCCCGCCTCCTCCATGGTATAGTCCTCCAATCTACGGCCCTCCTAGGTACCCTTATGATCCTAGGTACCCTTACAGACCGTATGACACTGATGAGGACGAGTCAAATAAACCAAATGACCCTGCTACTGTAACAGATAGTCCCAAGGTTTCCTCTAAATTTGCAAAGCACCCAGATTATGAAGATCACAGAAATCCCAATTACGATCCATGGGAACCACCCAGAGACGATGACAGAAACCATGATAGAGACAATGACGACAAGTCATAATCCAGAAAATATGACATAGCTCATGGTATCAATTAATTCTTTAATATCTTTTTCTAAATTCTAATAAACTAAAATTACTGCAAAAATATACAATTATACTCCTAAATGTGTGTGTGTGTGCTTCACTGTTTGTTTTGGCTTTACATCATATTAAAGAGTATATTCAGATCCGCCCTATATTTCCTTGTATCCTCGTAATAGTGAGAATGTTCTTTTTGTGTCCAAAGCTCATTTTATAGTAAGTTTGGAAATATCTGGAGTAACTTTCTCCACTAATTTATATATCTGTTATTCTCCAAGTGGTCAGTGTAAGTCATACATTGGACGGATATTGAATGCAAACCAGAATCTTGAATGCTCAAAAAGATGAAGTTTGATCCAAAAATAAAGATGAAGTATTCTAATTTTCTTTTTTAAATTTGTAGAGATCTTCAAATGTCTTGTTTTGGTTACTTCTCCCTGGTTGGTTTATGAAAATAGGAATAGTAGATTGATGGAGACAAAGGCAGAAAATAAATCTTGTTTTGTGTGTGTGGGTATTAAGCTAAAGTCTTTCGAGTATGTACGAGTGTAACCATGTGTTTGGAAAGTTTCCCATTGACTCTGATGGTACACCTTTTACTAAAATGATGACGCAAGAAAAAAAAACAGTGTCACCGCTTTCCGTTATAACATTTTTCACCAATAAGATTATTATACAACTATACTATTGCACAGGTCAGCAATATACATGCCAAATCCTACTCCTTTGTCAAACGCTGTCAAACGCTCAGGCACTTGGGATGGAGTGAATGCATCGTTCCACAACCGTCCACTTCAGCCCCGCATCCATATCGGTGGATGCTTCAATGCACCAATGTTGGCCGGTTCGAAGGCTATGCCCCATCATTGTCGATACTGTCGTAAGTACCATGTAAATATTTAGCATAAATTAAAGCAGCTTTTAACGCGTTAATTTACTCGTCTCGCAGATATGGTCATATCCATTTCGAGAATGAAGCCGATGCTGCTTCATTCTTCTATCTGTATCGCAACCGTGCACATGTTTTGTGCACGAAATTTACAGATATCATATTAAGACCTAGTCGCGAAGACGGGGTTCCCGTCAGTTATGTAAGTAACAAGTGTTTTGACATTGTCAACTAAAAAAATACTAATACAGTTCAGAAACACAGGATATTTCGTTATATCAAAGACGGCTAGATGAGGATAGAGTAGGATGGTGTACTTGCTCGATCGACAACACCACCACCACCAACGCCGCCAGCAATGACACCGATGAAAGTGTCCATGTTCCTTCTTCCGGTAACGATGCGGCCGAAAGAAGGAACATGGCCTTGAAGAGATTGATCGAGGAGTTGAAAAAGGAGCTAGAAGAAGAAAACGAAAGACTAGAAAGAAAGAAGACAAAGTTGAGATTATTAAAAATCGCATATCAACTCTAATCCCTTTCTTTTTATAAACTCCATCTTTCTTGCCGTTATATGACGAATAAAATTATGAAAATATCACGGTCATTTTCCTGTTGCCCCTTTTTCCATAACTATATTTTACATCAGTGCACAATTATATAAGTTCAAAGTCTTGATTCAGTCATGGTAATAACCAGCAGTTGGCTTATCAAGGAAATATAGGCCTGAGAATATCAAAAAGTTATTTATCAACTTGTGCAGAAAGAAAGAAAGAGAGAGAGAGTGGTCCTGTTGCACATCATGCTGCTTATAAAATACTCAAACAGTAGAATGAAAGCGATTGAACTGCCATTTCCATCGATTGCATAAAGAAGCCTTCCAAGATCAATGGAGCCGTAAAAAAAAACAGACAACTGTAAGATAACACAAGAACATGCTGACTTTTTCGTAGATTTAGTTGAAAAATAAAAATAAATCCATCTGTCACAGTTAGCATAGCAAGAAAAGAGCTTTGCAAACTGCTTCAAGGCATTGTCATATTTGAAAGTAGACTGAGGAAATATATGAAAGAAAAAGTTAGACTGTCGCTGAAAAGTCTACACACTAACACTATGCAGTTACATGCTGCAAGAATTATTAAACCTCGCTTCAATATAATAACTGAATGGAAGGATGTCGGTATGTATTTTCAGAAAAGTTGTGTGTTTATCAGCGAGGCAGGATTCAACTCTTATCAAATCAGAAATAGGGCTTGGTCTGTTAAGCGTACTCTAGCAATAGTAAAGGTTCCAACATAAAGGAGTGTCGGTCTCAGTATCGTCAGATGTATTTCTCCATTCCCAATTTCATACGCTTCTCACTTTCTTTCAGAATGATGACCCAACCAAGTTTTATTTTTGCCTGAGTGTCATAACTGTAAAGCAGGTCAACAAAATTAGTTACCCCAGGCAAAAAAGAAGGAAGAAACCACACGAAGCACCTTATAAGCTTCATAGAAGCACATCCTACCGCTTTTTTTGAGTATATTAAAATGAATTCCTGCAAGCAATTCAGTAATCTGAGCATTCCTACAGATAAAAAAAACTTTCTACTGTCATAGTAAGCGAAAGAGTGTTTGCGCATCAATGAAATAGGGTTTTAGAGTGCGTTTTAGATCCCAACAAGAGCCATGTCTTTAATGGATTATTTTTGTTAGCATTTCACTCTTTTTCTGGAACTGGTCCGGGCGAACCAAAGGGGAAAAACATTGAACAATAGTCATCGTAGTCCATCTCATCTAAACTCTCATCGTTAACCAAGTAGGGCTATTCTAGACGAAAAAAGATCTCAATTAATTTCTCAACTGTCTAGAAGAAAAATACAAAATCGTCTCAAGACTATAGACTATAGGCCGCCCAAGAATTATTGTTGAACATAAAGGAGAACTAGCACAGGCGACCAAAAGCTTAGTTCCTGACTTTTATTACAAGTATCTCACTGTCACCATATCACCATAGATCAGCTGATGGATCAGATGACCAGTAGCTCAAAGTAATTGAGAATTTCAAAAAGAACGCTCTACAGTTATATGGCAGACTTGAGGATTTTTACCATTAAAAAGGTTCAATTGGAGTCTGTAGAAATAGATACTCCAGAGATTCGAAAAGGAAATAATGATTATTTGTTCTATTTCCGGATCCAAATGCACCAGATTATTACTATTATTATTATTATTTGCCTAGTCATCTTTTGAAGGGTTTGCACGCTATTCCGTTGAACGTTTTGATGACTGCCTTGCAGGCCATCCTATTTAATAAACAATTATATGTGCGACATATATATATATATTTTCTTTCTTGAAAAGCACGGCACTAAATATTCTTTTTAGACGCGACACTATTTTCTTGAATCGTGCAACACTCTTTTCTAAAACGTGTAACATCATCTAATGAAAGAATGATTCCTTTCTACTTGGCTGTAATACAAGGGAATTTTGAAGCAGGAACTATATTTCTTCTCATTTGGATTTCTATTGTGTTACTTTTAAACGAATATTATACGCCATTGGTTTGTGGGGAACTGTCGATATAAGAGATGAATTATCTGGAGATGTATTTTACATGTCGTTTCTATCATTGACCATTATACAAGCTCCTTTGGTTTAATTTCAGTTGATTTTAATCGTTATATATATATATATATATAATGACAGTGTCCTGGATACATCTATGTTGTATTTATAGCCAAAAAATGCCTAGCAAATTCTATTCGGAAAAACCAATATTTTAAACACTAAATGTGGGGCTTGCCGACATTTTTCCCTACCACCAAGAATAAAAAATAAAAAATAAAAATCGGTGATCTTTTCGAATTTGAAACTATATTTCCATAACAGGAAGGTGATTAATTATCAAGAAAATAGGATTTCCTGTCCTTGTTATGGTTATATTTTCCCTATTATTATTAACCATGGCAAACTATCGTGTTTGCTATTTTTGAGCTTTGGATTTATTGACCTGGCCATAGTTTTAATAAACCATTTAAACTTGACAAATCGGATGACATCAAGTGCAATCTAAGCAACCAAAACTCTTTGTTCTGGATCCAGTAATGGCACTATAAATTACCAATTTCATAAAAATGTTCTCTGCCTGGATCGACCAATGCCACAAACTTTGTCTTGGACCCCTCTTTTGTGCATGCATGTTGTATTTATTTACTTTATTATCATTATTATTATTATACAAAAGCCATCTAATTAACACAGAAATTTCTTGTAAACCTCATTGTCTGTCTCTTCTACAAAGTGATATCCAAGGCGGACAAGATATGCATCAAAGGCCTTTGTGTCTTGAGAAGGTACCTGGACACCCAAGAACACCTTGCCCATATCTTTTTTACAAGGCAAAATCAATAAAGATCCTCCTTTTTTTAAATAAAAACACTTACCATCGCCATGATTACGGTAGTGGAATCTAGATACATTCCATGTAGAATCCAAACCAACCAAAAACTTCATTAATGCACCAGGTCTCTCAGGGAAAACTATAATGGCCATTTTGGTTAAACAGAGTAAACACGGGCCAAACTGCTGCTGTGCTTACTGAATCTGAAGACGCGCTCATTAGCAGGCTGTCCCTTTCCACCGACCATGTAGCGTGCATGCGACTTGGCCAATTCGTTATGGCTGACATCGTAACCCTTCATGCCATTCTTTTCCCAGCCACCAAGCACCTTTTTAACTTCGCTATCAAGGTCATTCACCTTGAAACTAATGTAGATGTGGGCGTCGTTGGGGTCAGAATAGCGATAGGCAAATTCGGTTATAGCACGAGGCTGGACTTCTTCAATCATATTGATAAAGCTTCCAGGTCTTTCAGGGATAATAACGTTGCAGAAGGCCTCGTTACGCTCACCCAACTCTGCACGGTCGCTGATGAATCGCAGACGGTCAAAATTTACATTTGCGCCCGACACAATCACAATGTGTGCACCCTTGTCTTTTTCTTCGGGATGCTCACTAAGATACTTCTTTGCACCAGCAAGAGACAAGGCACCAGTAGGTTCACAGATGGCCCGAGTGTCTAAACATATGTTATATGTTAGTGGCCTGTAGGTCCACACTCTTTTTTAATGTCTTACCTTCAAATACATCCTTGATGGCTGCACAGATCTCATCAGTGGATACATTAACCATCTCATCAATTAGATCCTTGGCCAGACGAAAGGTTTCTTCGCCAACCATGCGTACTGCTGCACCATCTGCAAACAGACCAACCTCACCCAATTCCTTGCGCTTCTTGGCATGAAGACTTTGAGTCATTGCATCAGCATCGCTTGCTTCCACACCAATGATTTTGATATGAGGAGCGATACGCTTGATATAGCTTCCAATGCCTGCTACCAATCCTCCTCCACCAACGCAAATGTAGATAGATGAGATCTTGCTGGCATCCATCTGGCGAAGGATCTCGAGGCCAATGGTTCCCTGGCCAGCAATGACATATGGATCATCATAGGGAGGGATATTGATCAATCCCTCTTCTTTTATCAGACGAGCACATTCAACCTTGGCTTCGTCAAAGTCATTGCCGTACAAGACCACTTCGGCACCCAGTCTCTTGACGTTTCTCCACTAGACAAACGACATTAGCTGAGGATAGGCTTGATTGGTGCCCTACCTTGATAGCAGGTGATGGAAGGGGCATGACAATCTTTGCTTTGATGCCTAGATGTTTTGCTGCCATGGCCACACCTTGAGCGTGATTTCCTATCAGGTTGGTAACACATACATGGATGTTTAGGATATGAAACCATAATGCTGTTGTTGTTTTTGGAATCTGCAAGGCATACCTGCAGAACATGCAATGACACCAATCTTCTTTTCTTCGTCTGTCAAATGGGCCATTCTGTTGTAGGCACCTCTAATCTTGAAAGAAAAGACGGGTTGGAGATCCTCTCGCTTCATATAGATCTGAGCTCCATTCAGTTTGGAATTGAGGTTGACAGCCTCTTGGAGGGGAGTCTGCTGGACAATGTCGTACACCCTGGCTGTCATGATCAAGCGAAGATAATCTGGATCGGCATTTTCTTTGGCCTTGGTGGGGTTTAAGGAGGTGTTGGTGGAAACCATTGATTCTGTGGTGGTGTTGATTGGCGACATTATGAAAGAATTGGATGGTATAAGAGAAAAGAAGAGATTATTATATTTCTGAATATCTTTAATATCGTCAAGGCTCGGCGGGCATTCAAGTGGGCCTGAGTCAGAATGGGTACGTGAATACTGACTGGCTCTACCGAATAAGAGATCTTTCTGAGATTGATGAAGTTTTATTGATCCGAACATAATAATAATGATAATAATACTAATACTAATAATAATAATGTGTGTATGTGTATGTATATATAAATATTTAATATTTAATATTTAGTATTTAGTATTTAATATTTATTCGAAATGAAAGACAGGAGAGATGGAATGAGCAGGTGGGTTTAACAACAACAGAAAAAAGAAAAGAAAAGCAAGCAAGTAATATGGATTAGAAAGAAGAAGAAAAAGGCGTGTACAAAACAATAAGAGGATGGTATATTTATTTAGTGGAGAGTTGACTGGGAGAGTGGGCTTTTCTGTTTGCGTTTCCATTCGACAACACATTCGTCTGTAGGTAGCTCGGGTCGATCTGGTTCTAGAGCAGATTCGAGATGGATTTCGAAACGGCCTTTACGGATAATACAATTACGAGAGGGAACAAGTTGGGAATTAGTATGTTGGTTGAGAGTCTCGGTAGAAAGGGTATTGAGTCTTCGCATGGTATGTATAATTGGAGGTTCGGGATCCTGGTCAAGACTGAGAAGAGGAGGAGTGGTGGGAATGGACGATCCAGATCGTTTGTGGCCAAGGTTTGGCTGCTGAGGAAGAGGTTGTGGCTGGCCGGGTTTGCGCCAAAAGTCAGAGTCCCAGATCTGTGGTTTCCGGTAAAGAGATCGAGCGTCATGACTGTGCATTGAACAGTAACTCTTGATGGATATCTGACTGTCTTCATTGACATGCAGGGTGGTTGTGTCGCAGCTCTTGTGCCGGCCATGAGTACCACGGACCAGCACAGGCACAATACCCTCATCATCACACCCACATTTCCGCTCGTCTCCATCCTCACTATCTTCCTCGTTATTGTCCTCGGACAGGATACGGATGCCTGTATAGTCTGCAAATTCCTTGGCTGTCAAATCCTCCGAATTGACAGTGATGCTCGATGACACATGCGAAAAGTGCCTGACATGGCGAGATTGTTTGTGACGGCCATTGATAGACGGAACCGAGAGACCCGAGCTCTGCAGGCTGCTTGTGTGGCGATGGTGGCGAACAAACGGTGTCGGATGGTCGTCTTGAGGATCTTTCTTGAGGATGCTTGGAAGGGATTTTTTGCGGAGGGGTTGGGAGGGCTGGTCATAAACAGGTGGGGCCGGACATACAGACCGCTGGCGATAGTGCGTCTGTTCATAAAGAGCGTCGCCTGCGAGTGGGTGTGGTTCTGCAGTTGGATCTGCACTTTTGAAACAATGCATAAGTGCACTGAGGGAATATTTCTTTGGTTGATCCCATTCGTCGTCTTCGCTGTTGTCTTGGCTACTGTTTGTGGTTCCAGATCCGAATGGGTTGGTCAATCTGCCAAACAGAGACAGACCAGACTTGAGTTTGGATAGTTTTCCGATTGGTGCCGTGGGTGGGGTCTTTGCCGTGCTGGGAGAGCGATGGCGTTTGTGGGAAAGGGACGCAAACGCACCGGTCATAAGAGAATAGAAAGGAAAGAAGCAGTGAGCGAGAAAGGGATATCGAGTGCAAGATAAAAAGAAGAAGGGGAAAAGGGGAAAAGGGGAGGTTAATGGGGGCCACTTACATGCCAATCAATCACAATCAGACTGACGGCAAGGTTAGAAAAGAAAGCAAAAAAAAAAGAAAAAAGGCTGGACTGCAGCACTTTATATAGTTCTCCTTCTTTCCTATCCCCTTTGGACCCTCTAGGCTCTATCTTTTGAAAAGAACTGATGGATCTTGCAAGCGCCAGAAGCTACATATAATTATTATTTATTTATATGTATGTATGTATGTACATAGAATGGGTATTTGTGTTTACGAAAAAAAGTATATCCAGCCACACCCCACCAGCGCATGTATGTTATGTATGCGATTGTATTGCCTACGTCACCAAATGACTTGTGGTCTAGACAATCCAATACATAAAAAGTCTAATATATCTCGTATAATCGAATAGCAGCCGTGCATGGCTCTGGACATCCCAGAAGGGTTTTGCATGATATTAAGATATGCGTACCAACTTGACCTTTCACCATGGCCGTGACAGTCGGGGTGGCTGGTTCATTACATACGGATGCATCTATTGATCTTTATGGGTCTGGAGAGGGAATGGAATGGGGTGTTGGCTATTTGCTTTTTTATCATTCCAGCTAAAGGAGTGCTAATTTCTTGTTGTAAAATGGTTTGTTTCCTGATTCAATCAAAACTCCACGCTTAATTTCCATGTCAAGTAGAACATGTTTTAATATCATAATAATAATAATAATAATAATAATAATAATAATCTGGACCCTTTATTATTTGTTTAACCAATTTCCGCAACTTCTTTATCTAATTCTTTATTTATGTTATTGTACATACTGTATCTTGACGTCGTCTACTGCAATCTTTTGCCCAATCAGTCTATGCTTTTTAACAATAATTTTAATTCTAAAGAATGGCCCTTTTATTTTTTATTTTATTTTTCATTCCCCACAATAATCAAATTATCACTGGGTTTTTTTTATATATATACGTCAGAATACTCTTTGATATTTAGTGCAAATGAGAAAAAACAAACCCCCATTTCTGGCCTCTCTTTGTCTTGACGTTTGGTCTCTTGTCATGGAAACACCTTCTTTTGTCGTATTCTCTGGAGGATCAGCTTGCAATTTCATTGGTACTAATAATAGTCTCGAGCTTGATTTTATTGTAACCCTACATTGTAAAGAAACTCATGGCTGTAAACAGCACCTGCATTTCAATCAATTTCTTCTGACGTCTGCTACGTCCTGGGGATCTCTGACAACGGAGGATCTACCGTAAGCAATAGAGTATGCTATGGCTTTTATGTAACCATGTCATAAGAGTGAGCTATTGCGAGTGCTTGGCGGTCCAAGTATAGGTGACATAAGATCCCGTCTTATCCGTCTCATAAATGTCAATCACGACTCAGTCGAACTTCGGGCAATTAAAGATCTGCTCAACTACCGGCTGCCGTCTGGTAGCCAGGAACATGCCATTCTGGACGAATGGTCCCTTATTGTTGAGGGCCGTCATCGGTTAGCAAAGCGAGAATATGTTTGTGTTACAAATTCTAACAATTGAATGGCATGATGTCCTCTAGACTGTGGAATAATATATCCACCGAGAAGAAAGAAGCCATCCGCGGGTTCTTGGTCCTCTTTAACTTTGAGATCCTAAAGAGAGCCTACAAGCATTTCAACTATCGAAACGGCAGTATCGGCAATTTCTTCCTCACTGGTGCCCGTTTATTCTTTGGGTCGCTTGAGGCGGCTATCTTTCTATTTTCATCAATCACAGCCATTCGGGAACCTACCCATGTAGTGCCAGTCATCAACACAAACCATACAGCCGCAATCGCCGCCCGGCTAGAGAATGGCGAGGTTCTGCATGGTCAGTGTGAGATTAGCCACCCAGGCCAGAATGGGACAGCCAATCTGCGATTGATGAACCCTATCGACGCATTTTCACGCCTTGCCTTGCCTGGTTCGCCAGACCCATATGAAGATGATCGCAGCCAAACCAACGATAACCTGGTGTTCAGCAAGTCCACCAAAGAGAGCTTGCCGGCTGCAATTGACCGAGTGTATTATATCAATGAGTATGGCCAAGAGATCTATCCTATCCCTAACCCAAAGGTCATTGTACAGCTGGCCACCAGCACAACCCTTGTCTACTCTATCGGCTCCTTGTATACATCAATCTTGCCCTGCCTTATCTTGCGTGGGGTCGGGAATGCTATTGCCCGGTCGCCAACTCTGAGGCACAAGATTCTGATGCTCAATGGACACAACGATAGAGAGACTGGAGACTTTTGTGGGATAGATTTCATTAAAAAGATTACCGAGGCATTGAATGAAAGCCAATTGATCGATGCAAGAAGACAGTATTATGATCGTAATCTTCCCCATGGTCCCAGCGACCCTCTTTCGAAAGATGGTCCTGAAGGGCTAGAGTTTGAGTACCTTGGACACCAAGCCAATTCAGGTCAGCATGAAGGCTATCCCTTGGCTAATTCTAGCCTTCCTCGTCCTCAGAAAGTAACCGACCAGAACACCGACCTGTTCAATGTACCACCCTTTCCGAGTGATCTCATTCCGTTTTCTCCCCCTCGGACATTCATTACTCATCTCATTTATCTTTCAAATTCAAGTAAGGCGTTTTGAGTATCTTTTGCTAGTGCTGATTTGTATCTGATAGGAATAAAGGTCGATGTGGAGAGCATTGAGCGACTAGGAATTACCTGTATTGAAATTGAGCCAGAGGATGGAGTTGAACCAGGCTATAGCTCTGTGAAGCTAGAGATGCTATTGCGCAAATTGATATGAATATTATTAATTTTCTTTATAATCACATAGACAATAAAAGACATTAATATGTTTCCCAATGGCGTAATCGAGTCCAAGGCTGTGGTTATGATATATATATATATATGAATTTAAATTGTCATGACGCAGACTTCTTTTTATATACTTGCCTTGGACAGAATTTAATCAGACTCAGAGTGGTCTACAAAAGCGGATGGCCTGTACCACTAGATATTGTCACGGGGTCTGGCTCGTATCAGCAGACAAAATGGGTTGTCCGCAGTATCCAACACGAGGTTTGTGTGGCATGGGAAATAGAATAAAGAATTTCTTTGGAGACGATCATGAAGCCAAAAGAGACTAGGATATAAATAAATAAGTAAATATAAATACAGTTTGTCCTCTGTTGCATTTGTCCCATTTGGATACCTTAATCATTAAGTGATAAGCCAATTGAACCCAGAGATTATATCCAGACTACAAGTGACACTAATTTCCCTTGTAAAGCGGTTTTGATTGGCCACCGCATTTTTTATTTCGTCTATAAATTAAATTTGGTCTCTATTGAATTCCTTTACCTCTTTCACACTATTATTAAACTCTCAATGTCAAGCTTTGTCTTTGGTAATTTAAATTTTGTTGCTGTTGTTGCCATGTCAACGGTTGCTAACCTCCTTCTAGTTGCAAACCCAGGAAAAAAGATCTCTCTTGAGCACGCCACACATCCCTGCCCACGATGCAAACACCAAAGCTCAGTCCAACTCACTCGATCAGAAAAGCAAATCATTGTTCTCAACAAGCGAATCTCGGACAATACTAGCGTACGATACGAATGCTCCCAGTGCCGCTGGAAGAACGAAGAACTTCCCTATGACACCGAGGCAGAAGTACGCCGCTATCTTAATGGCATGGATTACCAAGACGTTTATGCCCACCCCATCAGCCAATCATACTAGACATTCCAAATTAGTCAGTCTACCCATCGGCTGGTCCATGGCTCTTTACTTTCATTTATACATAGCACGCATCAATCTTTCATTCTACCCTCATGCCTGTCTGTACTTACATTATACATCCCTAACGTTTTCATGCCTACTCTTCAATATCTGTTCCATATATATATATATAAACATCAAATCAAATCAAATTCAACCAAGTAATAATAATAATAATAATAATCTTTTTTTATATATATATAATATAAACATCAAGTGTCAATTAGGCTTTGCCAACATCTTCCTTTAGTGTTACTGTGCGGTTGACCACCAGACGTCCAAGACCTTCTCTCACCTGACCCTTGGTGATCTTGGAGAGGTCAAACTCAGTGTCCTTGTCAAGACAGAAATAACCTGTCCGGACAAACTGCCATCGCATGCTCTCCTTATCAGCACCACCCGTCTTGGTGGCCCAGCTGGCAATCTGGTCATAGATACCCACGCTAGCAATAGCTCCAGTCACGGTAGTTAGGGAGTGACTGTTGATGTCATTGAGGAACCCTCCCTCGGCAGAATCAGGATTAGCGTGCTTGAACAATGGCTCATACAGGCGCACTTGGTCAAGTCGCACAGGGGAGTTGTGGTCAGGAGACTCTGCAATCCAGTGAATGTAGGTCTTTGGCTTCTTGAACGGAATGTCGTTCTCGTACTTGCACACCAACTCGGCAATAGAACCATCTGCATTCTTCTTGACCTCGAGGCAGCGCACAGGGTATTTGACATTCAAAAGGCCAACAGACTTGCCAGGTGCCATGCGGTAATAGTCCTTGGAATCCTGCTCACGGAAGTCAGATCCATCGATATAGACCACACGGGTAAAGGGCACGGTATGTTCGCCAAAGCTAGGGTCCTTGGGCTTGTTGGCAACAACAATCTCCTCGAGGTAGTTCTCGGGCAGGTTCTCCAGAACAACCTTGACAGGGTTCAGGATCGCCATCAGACGAGGTGTGCTACGGTCCAGATACTCGCGAGTCTTGGCGTCAAATCGAAGGGCATCAATGTTGGACACCGAGGTCGTGACACCCAGTTCGAGAACAAAGGTGTTGATGGCCTCTGGAGGCACACCACGGCGACGCAGACCAACCAGAGTGTAGAGACGGGGATCATCCCACCCATTCACATAGTTGTTATTGACCATCTTGAGAATCTTGCGCTTGGACATGATTGTGCCGGTTACATTGAGGCGTCCATATTCCCACTGTACAGGCTTGTACACCTCAACTGCGTCCACAAGCCAGTAATAGCTCTCTCGGGACTGTCTAAATTCGGTGGTGCAGAGCGAGTGGGTGATGTTCTCAAACGAGTCAACAAGGCAGTGGGTATAGTCATAGGTGGGGTAGATGCACCAATCAGACCCAGTACGATGGTGAGGTGTATAGAGCACGCGGTAGGCAATCAGATCCCAGAACTGTGGGTTTCCATCTTCGAGGTTCATCTTCATTCGCAGTGTGGTCTCTCCTTCCTTGTATCTGCCTTCCTTCATCTTTTGGAACTGCTCCAGAGTCTCTTCTATAGGGCGGTCCCGGTGCTCACAAGCAGTTCTGGGTCCTCCATTGTCTCCACCACGGTGCTCATGGATCTGGGGTCCAGTGCACTGGCAGGTGTAGGCAAGTCCTTTGCGAATCAGCTTGAGGGCAAGTTCATAGAGCTCCTGGAAGTAGTCGCTCGAGTATGTGATCTTGAAAGGCTCGAATCCCAACCAACGCACGGTCTCCAGGATCGACAAAAAGTACTTTTCCTCTTCTGCCTCTGGATTGGTGTCATCGTAACGCAAGTAGGTTATACCGTTGTGAGCCTTTGCGTAACCAAAGTTGACGTTGATGGCCTTGGCATGACCAATGTGCAAATAACCGTTGGGCTCAGGTGGGAAACGGGTAACGACCTTTCCACCAGTGGCCTTGAGGTGCTCGGCCATCAATTCTGGCTTGATCTGCTTGTTACCTCCGGGCTTGTGCAGACGAGCCAACTCTCCCTCAAAGAACATGTTGGCCACATCAGGCTTGGCCTCTTCCTTTTCATTCTTGGCATTAGAGGCAGGTGCTTTAGTAGCCTTGGGCTCCTTCTTCTTCTTTTGAGGAGCATCACGCTCATCCTTGGGGCCAAGAAGTTTAAGGTAGGCTTCATCAATTGCCTGCTTGATCTTTCCACCATCGGCCCAGCGGAGGGCTGGGATCTTGCGGACATTGGCAAGAGTAGGACCAAGGGTCTTGTAACGGTCCTTGAGGATTGTATCCTTGTTGGCGTCCAGGTAGGTCTGGATAGCCTTTTGGATATCAGCCAAAGTGACGACAATACCTATCGTTTTACTCTTACCCTTAGTTTACTCCAATCCAACATTTATCCCCCCTTTTTTATATATATTATTATTACTCACCGACACCAGAGGCCTCATTAAAGGCAGTCTCGTCAATAGTCTGGGCATTCTCGGCGTACTTTATGGCAGCTAGTTGGGTGGGTTAAAAAGATGTGTTGTTAAAAATCTATAGTCCATTGGTAGGGTTCGACATTTCAATCTATAAATGATCAAAATAAGGTCAATAGGCGTACCTGTAACCTGGTCAGTGGTCTTGAGGTCGCCCTTGACAATCTTGTTTACGAGGTAAGCACGATGCTGAGTGGCATCCTTGGTAATAGTGGTAGCGAGTTGGTAGAGAAGGATGCCGACATCCTTGTCACATCCATTGGTGCGCACATTGGCTTCATCAATTACTGACTCGAGTGTGGGCGATAGTTTCTTGTTCTTGGCCGTGTCTTTGGCCTTTTGTTCAGAGAGTCCGATTTTGACAAAGAGCTCTACGAGGGGATCCATTTGGGTGTTTTGCTGGGTGAGGAACAAAGGACGTGGCTTTCGATCAAGGTGGTATTTTTCTGATTGCGAGAAAACAAAATGTGACTCCTTTTTTTTATCTTTCTCTCTCTTTCTCTCTTCTTATTGCTGCTTGGATACACCCCCTTTTTATTAGGATTATTATTTTTAAAAAAATGCTATTGCTGCGGCCAGAAGAAATGATTATTATTATTATTTGGTGACAAAATTGATGTAGTCATAAAGACTCAGTGCTTTGTGACCCTTTTTTCCGATTTGGATTGGCAAGACATGGTGCTTGCAAGATTTTTCTATTTGATTTACAAGTGTTGAACAGGTAATTGGCATGTAAAGGAGAGCAGAAAGTAAAATAAAAAGGACGAGAATTGGTTCTGCAATGGTTTGTGCATATTATTGTTATTGTGTAAATGATAAAGAACATTGTATTTCGTGTATTGGCTGGCATGGTTATGATTGGTACCTTGGCTACAACAGTATGGCTGGGGCCTAGGGCCGTGCTGGGGCTGGTGTTCTTGATTCAGTGCAAAGTATTCCAAGTAAGACAAACCAAATGATATATCAATATATGTGCGTATATATATTTGGGTGCTAACATGGTCCACAAAGGAACTTATTAATCTGCCATTGATGAGCAACCCATCGATCTCTGCCGATTGCCCAAGCAGTCCAAGACGCCTTTTTGAATGGTAATTTAAAATAACTCATATCACACCATAGTAATGATAATTGTGCTAATATAGAATACATGCTCTTTATAGGATGCTGTATGGAATTGCTAGTTATTGGTGTCTGGGGTATCGCCTTGTTCAACCTCAATCTCGTTTGGCAGAATGCAAAGTCGACCTGGTGTGCATGATGCTGTACACAGCCTGTAGGTCCCTCTTGTAATTTGGGTAGCAATCTAACCAATGGCAGGGTTTTGTGGCTATGTTTATCAATTGAACCAGAGGTCTCTGTCCAAGCAGTTGATGCGCCTGTGCTGGCTTCACTGTAGCCTCTTGTTATCTGTGCTCCAGATGCCTTTTATGGTCTACAACATGCAAAAAGGACTGATCTGGTAAGAGACGGGAGCCGATATTATAACTATATGGACCATGAAACATACTCTATATGTATTTGATAACACTTTCTTGTTCTTAATAAAGGTTTGTCCTTCCGGCCAGTCTTGTTGCAGTGAATGACATTTCAGCATACACATTTGGGCTAGTGTTTGGTCGACACCAGCTATCCTTCTTGAGCCCTCGCAAGACCTGGGAAGGGTTTGGGGGCGGACTGGTGGCTACTCTCCTGTTTGGCTACTATGCAAGTGATGATATCCAAAGGCTTATTCTAATTGTTCCTTCTATAGTGCTCAAAAAGACTTGTTGGTTTTCAATTCTTGACATGTGAAGCCAGTGTATGCAATTATTCTATCTGTGTGAGACAAGACAGATTTTATCTTTATTTATTTCATTAGAATGGGTCGTTATCAGCCAACCCAAAATGTAATCTCCTTGAAGATACTATCGAGTACCATGGGATTGTGCTGGGATTGTACGCATCACTTGCTGCACCATTCAGTGGGTTCCTTGCCAGTGCCCTCAAGAGGTCCTGCAAATTCAAGGACTTTGGCCAATTCATTCCTGGACATGGCGGCATGACAGACCGAATGGACTGCCAGCTCTTTATGCCAGCATTCACCTATTTCTACTGCACATTTGTGGCCGAATATCTTTATGAACCCAAAGAATAAATTGAACGATGTGTTTGGCACAGAATATAATAAAATAAATAGTGTCTCATGGCGTAAAACTCTAAAGCCCCAATGTGGGCTCTTATCTTTTGGCCATTGTATTTCTTACTATTGATACAAAAAGAAAAAAGAAAATTGTAGTACAAAATACGCTTTATGATTTATATATTTTACAGGGGGTGAAGTTTATCAGTATCACATTCTCAAAATGAACTTGCAGTTCCAATCATAAAAGCACGACTTGAGGTCTTGAAGATACTAAAGACCATTTGCCAAATTTTATAAAGACCACCAACTCGTGGGAATTTGGTTGGTTCAGAGAGAGGGAGAGAGGGAGAGGGAGAGTGAGGGGAGTGGAGTGGCAATGAGCTGTGGTATGAGTACCGCAAGCTATTTTTGATCATTTTTATATAAATATATATAAAAATATTTAGGTTGCGTGGAGCCTATGATTGCCACAACATGCTAATTTGTTCATATTACAGTAGAGATAATATATATTCTGCGTTTCGATTGAATTTTCAGATAAAAGCATATTGGATATGTTTATTAAAAGAATATCTTTTTGATAGGCTACAATGTGCCGAAGGTTGGTCATGACTTTTAGACCTTTGATTGATAATCACAATGTACTGTTTGTTATTGGATAAAGTAAAAATATATTCGAGACATCAAATATTACGGCTGTCCGGCCCTATTATTATAGTATGAAGATTGTATTCTATAATGCCCATTTTTTCGAGGAACAGACAGTGTGTAAAATTTATTGACAGTCAAATTTTGCTAAACTGATGAAAGGATCAAAGAAATGAAAAGTAATACATGTTATTTGCAAGATCCCACTGTGCCTATTTTGATTTATCTCTTGTCTATAAAGTATTGACTTTCAAGATATCAACAATACTTCTTTTAATCTCTTTGGGATCTTGAACAGGCAATTAATAGCAAGGAAAGTAAATCCAGTACTCATTCTCTTTTACAAATAAATCATTTGAAAATCGGATCAATACAAATAAAGTATATCTTGACAATTATTTCTTTATCATTATACTGTTCTTTTGCAAACAACGTACGCTGACTTTTCGAGTTGGAAGCTGTAAAGTCTACTTTATGCCTCTCTTGTTAGATACAAGACATAGCAAAATAGCCGGTTGTTTATAGTCATGACACGTCAAGATAGATTTGGTGGGATCTTGTAAATATCATGTATTACTATTTTTTCGCTTTAAAACCCTTTTTCATTAGTCTAAAAGGACTTCATTTGTCAATAAAAATTTACTCACGGCCTGTTCCCTAAAATAATGACAATTATAAAAAACGGTTCTTTGTTGTTGTAAACTGTAAACATTGTGGTATTTACGCTCTGATCACTAGGAAATACTTGAAATTTGTCTTGTGATTGAAACGTGAGTAATTATGATGCCGACCGTCGTGCAAACAATAATTGTTTAACGTCCATTTGCACACACACGCATCGTTCCACCCATAAGAAAGTTTCTCTTTTCTTTTTTTACTTTAATTGGAAATTGCAGCTATGAGGGATTTAAGCGAAATTTGCGTTTTTTATCATGAAAAGCTGCCATTACACTTCTTTAACCTGTCTTTTATAGACAATTCTGCCTAATTTTACCTTTGCTTGACTCTCACAACAAATCAGAAAATTCTAGACTAATTTTCCGATTATCCGGTGATAAACACTAATAAAAATGCACTGTACGCCTTTGTTACGTACAAACTTACCATTTTTCAGGATGCCTAAAATAAATACAAAAATAAAAACAAACCATTTCATAAAATAGAAAGCGTAGACGGTTCGTGTCCTTTGAAAGGGAAGCAGCAGAAATCGCAGAAAACTATTCTTGCCAATTTTAGACTGGTACATCATTTTGGGAATCTAAATAGAGCCTAAATCGATCATTCGTGTCACATCGCTTGTCCTGCAAGTCCTAAAAAAGTCCAGAATCAGTGACGCCAACTCCACCATTGTTAACCAATGCCAACTATTGAACACTTCTTGGAATTCAATAATACGACATAATCGAGGCCAATTAGAACCATCTGGGTTTCAGATCAGGCAATCAAAAAGAATAGACTTGATTCTTTGGCTTCTCGAGCTTCTTTTGTTACCCGAGATAAGAAAACAATTGACACTTATAAAGATCAAACATTGAGCATTCTTTATTCTTCATATCCACTACAGCCTATATCCATCGCAAAAATAATATTCATATATATTCTTGATGGACTCTACTGGAAACAACCCACAAGATGTCCCAAATACCACAATTACCTTTGCAGAAACAGAGCATCATGAGCTGCCAAAAGAGGTCCACCATCACAACGAAAGGCTTTCTCAAAAGATATTCAAGAGGACGTCTACTGGCCAGAGCAGTACAGACTGGGACGCAAAGTCGGTCCGCAGTGCGATCATGAAAAGGATGCATTTTGTCAAGCGAAAGAAGAACAGGGATTCTGAACCTCGAGTCGAGGGTCCTCCGTACCATACCATGGATCTCGAAACTGTAGCCAAGCTCCTCAAATCAGATATAGAGGACGGTATCCAAGAGAGCCAAGTCGAAGAACGCCGCCAGCAGTGTGGCTACAATGAAATGGAAGGCGAAGGTGGTGTCAGTCCAGTCAAACTGCTATTAAAACAGTTTTTTAATGTCATGATTCTCATCTTGGCTATTGCAATGGTAAGTTGATCTCTTTTGATATACAGCCCCATTAAACATATCTGTAGGCTGTCTCGTTTGCATTTGGGGACTA
The DNA here is from genome assembly GCA_022702545.1 of Phycomyces nitens. Classification (NCBI taxonomy): domain Eukaryota; kingdom Fungi; phylum Mucoromycota; class Mucoromycetes; order Mucorales; family Phycomycetaceae; genus Phycomyces; species Phycomyces nitens. Next base: position 5,082,807 of record JAHRBC010000001.1, read on the forward strand.
CATTGAAGGTGGTGTGATTGCAGCAATTGCCATTATCAATGCAATTGTTGGCTTTCTTCAAGAATACAAGGCCGAAAAGACCATGGACTCTCTGCGTCAGATGGCCTCTCCCACCAGCCATGTTATTCGTGATGGCCAGGGCAAGACAATTCCTACACGCGAACTCATTCCAGGCGACATAATTGTGCTCAACAGTGGAGATGTAGTTGGTGCTGATGCACGTATTGTAGAGTAGGTCAAAATGGACTCTAATGATGCATAAAACTGATCTGATTTTGTCTGGCTTTATTTAGGGCTTTCAATATGGACATTGATGAAGCGCTTTTGACAGGCGAGTCTGTTCCGGTCAACAAAGTGTAGGTCTAGGTTATCAATTTGAATCGATTTGTTAACCTTGGGTTGTATAGAAATGATGTTATCCAAGGTGCAGAGATCCCCTTGGGAGACCGTATAAACATGACTTATTCTAGCACAATCATGACCAAGGGTCGTGGTAAAGGTACGTTGGACTTGTGAAATTCTTGTTTTCTAACTTTCAAAATAGCCATTGTTACTTCAATTGGCATGCAAACCGAGATTGGCAAGATCGCCAAGCGCCTGCTGGACAGCAATGACAGTTCAAAGACTCCTCTCCAAAAATCCCTAGACCGTATGGCTCTGGTGCTGCTCGCAGTGGCAATCTGCGCTGTCATTATCACCTTTGGTTCTGCAAAGTTCATAATTACCGATGAAGTTATCCTGTACGCAATCTCCACTGCAATCGCGGTTATTCCCGAGGGTCTTGTCGCTGTGGTCACACTCACTCAAGCCTTTGGTGTGCATTCAATGGCAATCAACAAGGCACTCATTCGTCGCATGGCTGCATTAGAAATGCTTGGTGCGGTCACCAACATCTGCTCTGACAAGACCGGTACTCTAACCCAATCCAAAATGGTTCTCACTCGTTTATGGATGCCGAAGTCAGGATTCTATTCAGTCGCTGGTCTTGGATTCGACATTAAAGGCGAGGTAAAATCAGAGACTGACGGCAATGCAATCCAGCCAGACGATATGCCGTTCAATCTAAGACAGCTGGCCTACAATGCCGCGCTTTGCAACATGAGCGAAGTCCGTAAGGACAAGGAAAAGGAAGGCTATCATGGTATCGGTGACCCCACAGAAGTAGCCCTGCAAGTATTTGCCCACAAGGTGGAGATGGGCAAGCCGAGTCTAATTAACGCCAAGGACGGTCCACAATGGAGCCTTATCTCCGAGTATCCCTTTGATTCTTCAATTAAACGCATGAGTGTCTTGTGCAAGAGTCCCAAAGGAGACCACCTTGGATTCCTCAAGGGGGCAACCGAACGTGTCCTGGAACGATGCGTGGGAATCCGTTCCGGCGACACAGTTGAATATCTTGGCCAAGAACAGCTCAATGACATGATTCTACCCAAGGTCGATGAACTCGCTCGTGGTGGTCTCCGTGTGTTATCTTTGGCCAGTCGTACGATCAAGACCAATGGAGATATAACTGCTGATACGTTTACTCGAGAAGACATTGAGCAAGACATGATTTTTCTCGGTCTTGTCGGCATTTATGATCCTCCCCGTGTCGAGTCCAAAGACGCAGTTGACGAATGTCACCAAGCCGGTATTACGGTTCATATGCTTACCGGAGACCACATTGCTACTGCCACTGCAATTGCTCGCGAAGTTTCCATCCTGCCAAGCGACTATGGGCTCAACCTTCCCCCTGGACACTCGGACCCTAGATCGCTTGTCATGTCAGCCCCAGACTTTGACCGGATGACTGATGCCCAGGTAGATTCTCTTGATAACCTTCCCCTGGTGGTTGCTCGCTGTAGTCCGGACACAAAGGTCAAGATGATCGAAGCACTGCATCGTCGCGGAAATATTGCAGCTATGACTGGTGACGGAGTCAACGATAGTCCAAGTCTCAAGGAGGCCGATATCGGTATTGCAATGGGCCAAGCCGGTTCCGATGTGGCCAAACAGGCGGCTGATATCGTGTTGGTTGACGACAACTTTGCCACTATCGTAAAGGCAGTTGAGGAAGGTCGGCGTGTGTTCAGCAACATCTCGAGATTTGTGGTTCATATGGTTTCTGGAAACGTAGCCGAGATAACACCACTTATCCTCGGTCTGGCCTTTAGAGATGCTAGCGGAGACCCTGTGTTTCCAATGACCCCAATTCAGATCCTATTCAACAACATTCTCACAAGTTCACCTCCAGCCATGAGCCTTGGTCTTGAACCTGTCCATGCCGACCAGATGCTCCAGCCTCCACGTACCAAAGATCAGGCCCTGTTTGCAAAAAACAACATTATCGACATTTTTTTCTATGGTGTGATGATTGGAGGTATCTGTCTATTGAACTTTGTGGTGGTTGTTTGGGGTTGGGGAACCGGAAATCTCGGCGAAGGATGCAACCACAGATACAACGACAGCTGCGAGGAAGTCTTCCGAGCCCGTGGTGCACTATTTGCTACCTTGACCGTGATCATCCTTTTGCATGGGTTTACCTGCCGTGATCTGTACAATCCAACATGGACCTGGAGTGCGATGAAGAACATGCATAACAAGTATCTGTTGTGGAGCACTGCCTGTGGTATCAGCCTCATGTTTATCTGTCTCTATGTTCCTGTCTTGAATACCGATGTGTTTAAACATCACCCCATTTCCTGGGAGTGGGGCATGGTCGCCGCATCTGTACTGGTCTATATTGCATTTGCCGAAGGATGGAAGTGGCTCAAGAGACATGTCTGGTAAACGCAATTGATACCAGAAAGTGAATGGTGAATACAGGCACTTTGTGGCATGGTTCATGGCCAGTAGAGCGATGAATTGATAGCTCATTGGTGATTAGATTTCCTCTCTTTATATATACATATTATTATTGTTATTATTATTATTATTATTATTATTACTATTACTATTAGATTATATGGCTACTCTCAAGATAATCCACCTCAAAAATACAAATATTACATACAAAATAAATAGCATCTATAAAAATAAATAATACTGATGTGTTTGTATATTTATAAGGGTGAAAATTCAAGCCAATATAAGATATCCAAATCGTCTTTTACGTGTATATATATATATCTTGTTTAAAAATCTTCATAGTCATCTATCCCACATCATTTGCCAGTCAGACCCCCTTTTACTCAATCGTATCTTTAGCAGGCTTACCTTCAATGCCATTGATCGCATGGAGGAGAAAGAGGACAAAGTCCGAGGTGAACTGCATACTAAAGCCTTGGTACAAACCACGCAAACCCCATCCCGAAAGCCGTCTCTGCCTTGTCTTTTTGCTACCCTTGGCAACCTCCCTCCGGCCACCCTCTTCCTTGACGATATGATAAAATGCGTCCATGATACCAGTGTAAGGAACGGGACGGAGGGCAACGACGCTCTCAAAGCGCTTGTTTCCTGGTGTTCTGGACCGAATCTGGCACTGGAGGCGCTTACGAATAGTATCGAGGGGAAGGGTGATGATAAGCTCAAGAGTATTGAGACCAAGTTCAGCTAAACCATAAAGAAAGGGAGAATCGTTGGCCGAGATACGCAAGACACGGTCAATAATAAGGGGGATCGTGTTTTGTAGTAGAGGGGTAATGGAATGGTAGAGAAGGGTTGGAACAAGGTTGTGAGATAAGTAGAGTCCACGCAGACCACCTTCTTCGTTGAGGATTGTTCGCAGGGCGTGAAAGGGGCCCTTGTACTTGCGCTGCAGAGGCGATGCTGACTGTACCATCATTCTAAAAAAGACATTTAAACACCAATGTTATTATTGGTGCATAGATTACCTTGTCTTGATGATCTCAAGTGGGCTTAGGATAAACCCAACAATGAGGTTGCTGGCAACCAATGTTGCAAGGTTTGGGCCAACGCGATCCAGATGAACAAGAGGAATAGTATCATCATAAAGATCAAACATGTCGTTTAATGTGCCCTCGAGCGTAGGCTGGAGGAAGAGATGGAGCACTTCACAGACCCAATTGGTGTATTGGCCCTTGAATAGGGATCTCCACCCTTCATGAGGCTGCTTCATCAAGAGCCCGATGCCTTGCCAGACACCACCTTCAATGGGTTTGATTTGGTGGGTTGGACGGGTGCTCTCGTCGTACACACTAGCCCGAACGACATAGCCACTTTCATCCAAAGACACCTTTTTTTTAAAGGCTGGGTTGTCAGCATCCAACGAGGCTGTTGAGAAGTTTAAGCCTTCGGTCGAGTGGCGTCGTTTTCCTCCAGTGCCATAAAAGTCATCCTCATCCTCATCCTCATCCTCATCCTCATCTGGGCTATCATGATCCTCGTCTTCGTCATTGTGATGAGAAGCTGTAGAAAGTACCTCGACATCTTCATGGGGCATGTATTGAACCTGCAGAAGAGTCTTGGACACTTCAAAGGGGCTGTTGATGGCAGTTGTGATGTATTTTAGGACCGTAAAGTTGATCAGTTCGCGGGCTGCTGCTTTAGAGTCAATGAGGTCGTCATATTCGTCGTTGTAATAGAGAGGCTGTCCTGAAAGAGTGGTGTAGTTGTCTGTTGTTAGGCCGGGTGTATAGTATGGTCGTAGCCCGTTGACCCCTTTTCCGGGTGCAGCGGGGAATGTAGCAAAAGGATGGCTTTGATCGGCGGGCATAAAGATGTTGGAAGTTGAGAAAGTATAACGCTTTAACACACAAATACGCACACAATATGTATATATATTATATATGGATATAGAAATATTATATATAATTATATATTATGATATATATATATAAATATTTTTATATATGTGTATATATAATATATATATATATGTATTAATATGATATGTGGATATGCTGGCTATAAAAATGCACATGGTAGACGGTAGATTGAAATTGATGGACTGTTTTTTTTAAAAAAAATAAAAAAAATGCGTGACGTCAACAGAGGACATGGGCCTATAGAGATTATATTGGATTTATATAAATGTAAATGTGTACACATTTAATTTTTGATATATTTGATGCCAAGGACGCAAATTATATATGTATGTATATATTTTTTATAAAAAAAGGCACAGGCCATCGCAGCAAAAATATTTGAATTAAAAAAAAAGGAGCTCTAAAGGTAAACAATGGACATGAAAGTGAAAATGTGATGAGAATGAAGGTCTCCTAAAAGAGAGATGCGAGGGGAGGAGCATTGACGGAGGGAAGTTGTTGTTGTTGTTGTTTCTGGTCAGTGTCATTGAGGAGGGTTCGAATTGCGGATAGCTTTGGGGAGGGAAAGAAGGAGGATGAGGAGGATGAGGAGGAAGAGGCGGAGAGGGGGGGTTGGGGCTGGGGTCTGTGGAGGGGTGGAAGCCGTACAAAGTGATCTTCTTGTGCAAAGTGTGTGTATGATAGATCGCATTCATGCCGCTGGCGCTTGTCCCTGGTGGGGTGAACGGGACGGGTGTTGTACACGGTGCTGCAGGACGGCGGGCCGGAATGAAGGTGCTTGTGGGAGGCAGGATCCCGTTCCCTCGATCCGAAAGAGGGCAGCGCTCTGTCGGCAGACGGGTCGGAGTTCTCGCTCATGGAGGGTGACAAGGGTGTGTCCTTCTCGGACAGCGATAGAGATGAGCTGGAAGACGAGGCCAGCAAGGCGCGCAGAACATCTTCAATCATCGTCAGACGGCTCTCGATAGCATGAATGGGTGTGGGTCCGACGGTAGATGTCGAGGGACTGACGGACTTCTTCCGTTCTAGCACAGGTGTCCCGGTCGGTGGTTTTGGTTTAAGTGAACGCGAGTAGTCGCACTCCATGCTCGTCTTTGCACAGCTGGTGCAGGGCTTCTCGCCGTTGCACTTGATCTTCTTCCGCCGACATTCGCCACAGGCACTCACGACCTTGAGTCGCTTGTTGCGCCGGGTGCTTTCGAGCTGGAGATCTTGTTTGGAAGCCATGAGGGTGTAAGAGAAAGAAAGAAGCAAAGGAAAGGAAGAGATGAACGGAACAAGATAAATAAAAAAAGCAAATTGTGTTTCGGCAATCAAAAGGGAGTCAAATCAAAATCGATTCGACGAAAAAGCGTTGCCACCGGGTTCCCCCTCCCCCTTCTTTCTGTCTCTTTTGCACCTAGTCATCAAATGCAGAAGTCGATAGCGTGGCAACCATTTTCTCGGCCAATTAAGGCAGGCGCTGGTGTTCAGGTCACCGGCCAGCATCGTCCGTGCCTGCCACCGATTCCATTCTCGCCTTGGGTTCTCGCCTTTTTCGATTTTAAAGACATGGCAGAATTTCATTCTCTGATAAAGGGACATTGACTTGGCCTCCTTAAGGGCTAGATTCCCTGGGCCTGACCCCAGAATGACCACCAAGATGAAATGTAAGCCAGGACGCAGATTAAAATAGAATCACCGGCGATCCGAGGTGAAACAGTGCTTCCCGACACCGTCCGTGAGGCTTGTCCCCGAATAAGTCTCTTGTGGAGACTGCAAGACAATCTTGTTCTTCTTCTTCCTTTTCAACTTGCACAAATAATTTAATCACCATGGCAACCATCGAATGGGAAAAGCGTTGGCAGACTGGCCAGACTGGCTGGGACCAGGGCACCGTCAGCCCCGCCCTCAAGAAACTCATCGACGAAGACACAGACGGCGCGATTGTGCCTCGCAAGGGCCGCGGCCTCGTGCCTGGCTGTGGTTCTGGTAGGGCAACTTGGACCATGTGAAACCCTATCCATAAACCTTTTTTTTTTAAATAGGCTATGATGTTCAATTCCTCGCATCCAAGGACCTCCACATGACGGGCATAGACCTCAGTCCTACTTGCATCAAACGGTGCAAAGAGGTATTTTAATAAAGATAGCTGTGGTTATGCCGAGAATTCATGCCTCTGGACCAGAATCACCCCGACGCCGCAAAGTGCAACTACGACTTTGAGACCGGGAACTTTTTTGACTTTGAGGTGCCGGACGGCGGCTATGACCTGGCGTACGATTATACGTAAGCCAAACTCATATTTCAGCTCAAGTTTATAATAATTATTATCAATTGCTCCGGAACCTCGCTCCATCTTCAACCCAATAAAGGTTTCTGTGTGCCCTAGAGCCAAAGATGCGCCCCCAATGGGCATCCCGGTATGCCGAGATCATCAGGCCCGGTGGGGTGCTGATTGCCCTCCAGTATCCACTCGACGGCCATGAAGGCGGGCCTCCCTATTCATTGACTCCAGAAATGTATGTTTTTATTGGTACAAGATGCTTGGCTAACATTTCTACAGTTATAAGGAACTCTTGAGTGACTTTAAGCTTATTTATCTGGCTGATGCAGTTGGGCACGAGTCTCGCATCGGCTATGAGAAAATGAGTGTGTGGAAGAGGATTTAAAGCTTGATCTTTTGGGTTGAATTGGAGTGGCCATCATCCCTCTTTCGTTTGCTAGTAATATATATAAATATATATATGTATATATAATTAATACATTATATCAATATATATATCTTCCTTACCTCAGGGGTGCAAACACCACATCAGGGGTCAAGGGAAAAGAGACGCAATACATGTCCTTCTTGGGTGCTACATTGCGCACCAGATGAAGCTGGGTGAGCTCACTATCCACGGGTGCACCTATCATGTGTGCAACACGCTATTTTCCCTAATGTCAGTTTGGGTTTGGGATGGCGAGAGTAAGTGTGTGTGTGTGTGTGCACCTACATCAAATATGTCCTGGCGAGGATCGGCACTCTTTGTGAAACAGTGGCAGTGGACGATAGGGAGCTTGGCGTCCTTGCTTGCTTCGAAAAGGCTCTTCTTGCCGTTGTACAACCCACGGAAGGTGTCTGTGTAGTGTTAGTATACTTTATGTTACCCGCGTAGATCACCCTACCCAAAAACTCAATCGCAGTTGCCGGAAGATTCATTACAAAATGGTCAAATGTCTTCCATTCAGTCGACGTGTCTTGAAGATCTTGTACAGCCTTTTTAATAAACTCCCGCCCGTCCATATTATAGGTATGGATCTTGGTGCTGTCGATCTATGGGGTGTGTAAATATGGCTATAACACATATTTCACTCTCTTGCCTTGTTCAATTTGACATTCTCATTGAGCCACTCGTACGAAGAAGGATTGAGGTCGTTTGCATAGACAATTGCGCCCCCTTTTGCCGCAGGGAGTGCAAATGGTCCCACTCCAGCAAATATATCGCCTATAGTTGTTTATTTAACTTCTCCCCCTTTCCTCAGCCCACTTACAGACGTGTTCCAAAGGCTTAAACATCCGCACAAGGCGCTCGTGTTCCGTGTGCAGACGCGAGTTCCAATACACTTTGGAAAAGTCAAATTTGAATCTACAGCCGCTCTCCTTCTGCATCGAGTGTCAATAACTTTATTTAAAGCCTCCAAACGTACCACCATGGTCATCATGTTCCCATCGCCTGCCAGCAATTCCATCTGGAAGAAGCGATAAGTGGTGTCGATGCTGTTGGTCTTGTTCACGACACAGGTGATATTTTTATTTTTCTATACACATGTCAGCAACCCATCATAGCCTCAAATATTTTTGCTTACATCGAGAATGATTTCTCCAACAATCTTTTTCCAAGGGTAGTATTCCTCTCTCAAATTCATGTGAGCTAGAGTGATTTGTGTCAGTAATGATTTTTTTAAATATATATATATATATATGTCAAGATATCTCTACCAATGTGTCCAGTCTGAGTAAATGAAGACGGGATCTCCTTTGCATCCTTGGGCATCACAGCGTGCATAATTTGCTCTATAGAAACCCGTTAACTAGATTCCAATTTTTACTACTCTTTACCACTCGTCCAATAATCATAGTCTAAATCAATATGGTGGTCAACCACACCAAGCACTTCTGTTTCCATTGCCTTTTTGGCCTCTTGAGGAAGATTCTCGAGATCTAGTTTGAGATTTATAAACATATTCTGACAACAATCGCAATCAAACCTTGTTTGCGCAGATCTGCTCTGAGCAACACCAGTTTTGTGTCTTTAGATCCCGAATCATCAGCTACATTCCGAAGACGAGGTTGATTCAGCAGATTACTGTTGACTAGTCTTGAGTCGAATGTCAACAGATAGTTTGGCTAATCTTACTTTCCCATGGCCTTTACCACCACGCCAACTCGCTTGGTTGGAACTCTGACACCAATAATATCATAAGATTTTTTGAAGGCAGCCCGATTAAGGACCTTCATTCCATGATGAGCCGGAGGAATAAAGATGCTCATGTCAATGGCGATCAAGTCTAAAAGATATTACAAGAAAATAATAATAGACACTTTTTAACTAGTGTATAGATTATTATTATTTTTTAATAAAAAAACATAAAAAAACATGCATCTCCATAGGTAAGCCGTCACAGACATGATCAGACAGCCAAAGTAAAAGGGTTGTCTTTAACCCAAGCTCTTTATCTTTTCATTCAGTCTCTTCTAGCTCCAACTTGGTGCGGATCCGATTGATCAATCCTTCAATCTCACTATGGCACACAGGGGCCTCAATCTCAGCAATCCAAAACAGCTCTCGGACAGCAAGGGGAATAACGAGCATTGTCGTATCTATAGCATCTGGATCTGGTCCGTCCAAAGGATCTCGAAGATCAGCATCCACATCTTCATAGTCATCTTCATCGTCAATGCGCACCACTGTGATGGTGAGGTCTTCTTTGGTGATGACTGGCTTGACAGGTTCCGGGAGCCCCAGTGGTTCTAATCTAGTTACGGGTGGTGGAGGGGCTCCCAATGGTGCTGGAATTGGTGGAGGCACTGGTGCGATTGGAGTGATTGGAGTGGTTGGAGTAGCTGGGACTGGAGTCCCAGTTGCTGCTCTTGACCTTGTCCTTGCTCTTTCTCTAGGAGTACCAACCGGGGGTTTGACAGGTGGTTTGACTGGAGGCCTACCCCAGGCAGGCTTTGATGGCGGTGGTGGCTTTACCGGAGTTCTTCCTCTTGGTGGAGGTGGGGCTTTTAATGTAGTTCTCATTGGAGTGACTCCTCTAGGAGGGCCTCTGGGAGTACCTCTTCCGGGAATTGGTGATGGTGATGCCACATACTCAGTAGACATAGTTGGAGAGATCATTGAGGGTGTAGTAGATGCTATAGACGGAGTGGTCGAGACTGTCATCAAGACTTCAATTTCATCGTCTGATTCCATGTATGAGCCCATGGGAGTCTCCAAAAGTCTTTCCGGGGTCACCGATGGGCCGTATATAGGAGGGATCTCTGTGTTTTCAGGCTCACTGGGTACTGGCAGATTCTCGACATCTTCTGAATCATCTGACAGGTCCTCATTGTCAACTCTCTCAAGGATGCGAAGAAGCTTTTTACAGGCCTGAAGAGGAGTGACTATATTATTACGAACTTTTCTTGGGGCCTTTTCGACTTCTTCTTCAAACTCTTTTTGACGGGCTGCAATGTCATCTTGACGGTCTTTCATCAGGGTTGTCTTGCGCTGCTGATGCATCTGCTGACTGGCCACTACATAATCGAGGCGGACCTGGCGCAGACGTTCATACTCTGCTGTCAATTGAACAAGGACTGGCTCATTGGCTTTGGATGCTGCACCTCCTCTGCGGATCGGTGGTCTGCGTACACTGTGGGATGCTTAATGAATTCTGATGATGGGATGCTAATTTACCTTGGTGTTCTCTAATAAGACATGTCAATAAGCACAGATTAGGAGAATGTTTGTTTGTTTTCAAATGTTTACCTCTGGCGGCTGTCTTCCTCTTCGAATGGGCTCTTTGGTGGGTGAAGTGCCGTTTGATTCCTATGAAAATAAGCAAGGAGACCAACAAGACTAGCAACTCACCAGCTGGAGTTTCAACTTCTCAATGTTGCGCTCTATGCCTGTAGCGAGGTTTTTGTATCTTTCTTCGGGTTTCATGACAGGAGTAAGAGGGCTTGTCCCCTTTGTGTGCACCCTTCTATTTCTTATTTGGGGGTTTAGGGTTCAAGCATATTGCTCGAGAGTCAGTCTATAAGGATCTGAAGTGGTACACCTTTCAAAATAAAGTAAACTGTTTTTTTATATAAAAGTGATGCTATCAAAGCTAACATGTGCTTTCGGGGACTTGGTTACCGTCAGCATAGTTGTGGGTTTCTTACTTTATGACAGTTCCACGAGCCAGTTGGTATCTTGCTGCGGTGGACACAATAGGACCAAATAGACATTAGGACTGTGCCTTTCTGGGCCGATGCTAATAACGTAGCGGCCATGATAGAAAACGCAATTGAGGATACTTGACGTACCCATTGACAATGCTAAGCGTCTATAGAAATAATCGCAGATTTTCGTGATACGTTGTAAAACATATATAATGATGCTAAGATGGAACAGATCTTGCGGTTCCAAAGGGGAACAAAGGGGGGGAATTTGGGGGGAGAGGAAAGAGGTAATTGGGTTTGATGATTGGTTGGGAGGTATTGAATCCCAGTGGTGGTCTATCACTTGGTTTAAGCTGTCGTTCTCGATTCCAATTATTATTATTATTATTTATATTTTCTCGATTCATTTTCCGGGTGCCTGATTATTCTACATACTCTTCTTGCCCTTAATACTTTCTTAATACCATGGACGTCTATGCCCTGACAAAAAAGAAGAGACCCACTCACCTTACACTTGGCCAGTCAACCAGCTCAGAATCCGCAACTACCCTGGGCATGCTCAATTCTACCCCAATGCAACCCAAACCAGCCGTACGAGTCCATCGAATGGCAGAGGTTGTCTCTGGACCTCCAAACCGGGATCATTGGAAGGTAAGCCATTTTCTCTCGAAATACTGCATTCCAGCCTGTTTGTAACCAATCCCACAATCCGTTCCGAATCAGCCTGATGCAGATTCACTTCAGTGTGCCTCTCCAGACTGTCAGACTGCATTTGGGCTATTTGAACGAAGGCACCACTGTAGAAAATGTGGAGATATATTTTGCTCTGCCCACTGCTCAAACTACTTTCGCCTTGACCATGCTTCCCAATTTCACCTCCATGGGGTCCTGTCGCGGGGCTGTGGTGCCTGCGCAAATGATTATAAGCAATGGCAGGACGCCATAATTCGGACCAAATCAAGACAGGTCAAGAAAGAGGAACCAAAGATAGAGGAGCGGGTAAAGAGACGTACTTTGATCATGACCCAGCAACCACAGGCAATGGAAGGAGTGACAGAATTAGGAAGAGATGGTAGCTATGAATTGTGCCTTTCTTTTCTTTTTTGTAGTAATCTAACATGTAAAAATAGATATCGTCCAGTCAGACCAGTCTTCATCTTCTTCACCGACCACTCCACGGCCAAGGGGCATTGCCATTAGACATACGACAAATAATGAGCATGGTAAGAGTAAAGATATGTGCCTATGAGTCCTAACCATTTCTTTAGCGCCCTTCCACCCCATACCTTCTGTGCCTGCTGATTGGCAATGGTCAACCTTTTAGAAGCATTTTCATTCCCAACATATATTCATATATTTTATCCTCTACAATGTTTTCTGTTTCCGCTTTTAGAACCCAAAAATCCCAAAAAAACCACCACCCAAAAGCCTTCTATTTTACTTCACCCTAATCAAAATTGTAAATTATCATGTTTTTTGTCAGGTTTTTTTTTATATTATTATTATTATTATTATTATTATTATTATTAATATCATCTTATATGCACTCTTTAAAACAATCTTTTTTTTTATTTTACTGATTTGAATTGCTGTAATTCTTACCTTGACCTTTTTCTAAAAAGCATATCAATCTTTGCATGGACCTGCCATCAACTGTGTTGGTCGCCTCAACTCATGTACATGCTACAGGAAGACTATCCCTCGAAAGAAAGTCTGCAAACGACATTCTCTTGCGTTCTCTGTCCTCAAATCCCATTCGTCCCAGAACCAATTCCCTATCTCTCCTTCTCGAACGCTGGTCCCCACAATTCCTGTCTCAGGAACCCCAGGACCCAATTGAACCTCTCTGGCCAGCCACCAGACATGCCTATGGCCTGGTAGCAGTAATTGGTGTGTATTCCAAGGCATTTGTTCGGATATGCTGATACGCATGAATCCCTTAGGAAGAGGATCATCTGCTACAGTGTATTCTGGGTACCATATATCCACTCGAGCAAGTATAGCAATCAAAAGAGTCGATCTCGAGTGTCTGGACATCAATGGCACTGGAACACGCCTGGACGCACTGCACAAGGAGATCCAGATAATGTCTCTCTGTAGTCATCCGCACCTCTTGCCGGTCTACCAGAGCTTTGTGTCCAACAGCCATCTCTATATTGTCATGCCTCTCATGTCTGCTGGTAAATTCCAACAAATGTCCAAATGGCGTATTAATCGTGTTCTAGGCTCATGTCTTGATCTATTACAGACCACCGGAAACGGTCTAGGCGAATCAATTGTGGCCTGGTACATGTCTACAGACCTTCTTTCATTTATTCATTCTTGTAGCATTCTCAAACAGGTTGCCCTGGGGTTGGCCTATCTCCACACCAACCATCTGGTGCACCGGGATGTAAAAGCGGCAAACCTCTTGCTGGACTGGAAGACAGGTTATGTTTCACTTGCTGACTTTGGGGTCAGTAACCATTTACTTGCTAATGGTGCACACTCTTCAGAGCCAGCCTTTGATGCACCTGGTGGTGTACGGCGTAGTACTTGTAGACCAGCAGATCTGAATCCCAAGGCGTCTCTCAGACGTTCATTTGTTGGAACTCCATGCTGGATGGCCCCTGAAATACTCTACTGTCAGGCATATGGAACAGCGGTCGATATGTGGTCCTTTGGAATCACGGCTCTGGAATTGGCCTGTGGAAGGGCTCCTTTTAGTGAATATGACATTCGTACTGTGAGTCAGGGTTTGTTGTCCGTCCAGACAGGCTCTTAACCGTGTCTCTAGATATTTTCCTGCATTCTACACAGACCCTCGCCCACACTTGAGAGCGTCGGTTCCACAGCCGGCTATGGTGATCGTTATCATGAGTTTGTTGCCCAATGTCTTTCCAAGGATCCTGATCAGCGACCAACTGCCCAAGAAGCACTTGCCTGTCCTTTTATATCTCATGCAGAACCGCCTACGCATTTGGCCGAGTATCTTGCTCGCTACCCAAAGCTCAACAAAACTCCTCCTACAAATCTTGAACCCTTTGACACCTTGGACTCCATTCCATCCGAAAGCGACGATCAAAGCAAGTATCAGAATATTTGATTTGATGGTACTTATTAGCCTTTTGACATTTCAGATGGCTTGTGTTGGGATTTCTCGGCACAGCTGACCAAACCCCCTCAGCTGGACATCAGTCAAGTCCATAATGATGGGTCATTGAAAGATACGCTTGGGTCTCCTGTCACACCTCAAGATGTACAACCACCACCACCACTTGCTGTCAAATCAGACAATTTGGAATTCGAAGATTGGAGAGAACCAACCTTGGCTTACTTTTGAACATTACTATTTTCTTTTCTTTTCTTTTCTTTTTTGGTTGCAGCCGATTTAACCATATATTATTCTACTATCTCTCACGAGCAATAAAAAGCTTCAATTCATCCTTATATTTCCACAAGCACTCTTGGCAGAGAAGCCCTTTTAAACACTCACGTGCCTTGACAATTCTCAACCTCATCAACTCCGTTGTAAAATGAATTCTGGCTTTTGTAAAACTGTCTTGGCAATCTAGTTGTAGTTTGTGCTTTTTATTTTTTTGGATTACCAACTGGCTCCATGTTCAATCGAAAGTCTCAATCATCAGCCCGATCATCTAGAGAACATGAATCTTATACGCATTCTCCTACCAAAGAACCAGAGTTGAATAATCGACAAAGCATCGCAGAATCATTGAAGCATCCTGCCAGCATAAACGAAGCAGCCCGGAAAAACGATTGGATCTGTGATGATGACATTCAAACTGATGTGCTATACCCCCACTATAATCCAAAAGATAAAAAACCTGATCTTACTGCCTTTGATGCCATGTTTGAAGAACAAGCCCGCAAGATGTCTTGTGGAACTTTGAAACTGACAAGGACACTAAGCAAACATAATCAGCTGTATGGAGACTTTGGAAAAGTAATTATGTCCTTGTCACGTCCTGTGTCTCTTTATGGCTCACTCGTATTACTTAAAGAACAACAATCCGTCTGTTGATCCAGATGTAGTTCGATTTGAGGTCTATTCTACAAAGCCTGTTCCGTATCCCACCCAGAGGATTCAGAATTTGCTTACTGAAGAAGGTCGCAGCTTAATCGATTATACCCTAAAGTCTACCGGATGGTGGTTTGATGCACTGAGCCCAACAGATGAAGAAATGAGGGTCCTGAGCAAGGTAAGGGGTGTAGATTATAAATAAAGAGGGTTTTACAACAAAGAATAATAAGAAAGACTTGTCAAGTAGACATTCCATATTCACCCTTTGACAGCTGAAGATATTCAAGCAGAAGAACCGCGCGAAAAGGTCGAACTGTTCCCAAATTATACATTTGTCTGTTTCCGAAGCTTTGATATTGATCCCTATTCAGAGCTTATTCTTCCTTACAACTTTTATATCCTAATCTTTAAAGAAGGTCTTTTGACAGTAAGCAACATCTTGATCAAATGTATCATTGACTAAGTGGCGTACTTTACTTTCAGTTCCATTACAAGCAATCTCCACACCCAGAGAAAGTTCGTCAGCGTATTGATAATCTCAAGGAGCATATGGTGATTACGCCCGACTGGAATAGTTATGCCTTGATTGATTCCATTACCGACAGCTTTGCGCCTACAATCAACCAGGTAGAAGTAGAGGCCATATCAATCGATGAGCTATCTCTTGTGCTTCGCCGATCTGAACAATCAGACATGTTAAAGCGAATCAGTCGATGTCGCCGGCGCTCGACCCAGCTGTCGCGTCTACTGAGCTCAAAGCTTGATGTTCTCAAGAGTCTGATGAAGAGATACGAAGACAAGACGCGAGATAATTTGTTTTTCCAGCCAAATATGCTTACAGGCGACCAGGAACCCTCTAATCCTGCAAACGATCTAGCAGAAAAACGATCTTTTACTGAAGTGCTCTTGTACTTGGGCGATATTCAAGGTTAAATGCAAGAGATCATAGAGATGCACAGACAATTTCAAGCTGACCATAACGTATCTTTCTAGATCATATTGTTACAATGGCACAAAATGTCAATCATTATGATAGAAGTTTGTATAGAGCCCACACAAACTATCTAGCTCAAGTCAACCTCGAACTCACAGAAACCTATGCAAAGACCAACGGTGTGATGAATCGTCTTACTTTTCTAGCAACCGTATTTGTGCCTCTTACACTCGTGGGTGGTCTATGGGGAATGAATGTCAAGGTATTAAAGCCAAGAAGATTGGCTTGACTGCTCCAATGAGCTACTCTAGATTACAATAAGGCACACCAATTAACATTTTTTTAAAAGGTTCCTGGCAGTGACTATGTCGATCTCAACTATTTCTACTGGATCCTTGGTGGTATGGCTCTCTACTGTGTTGTCTCGGTTTTCTTGGGCAAACAAGCACATATTCTCTAAGTTCAAGGGAGACTGGCATTTTTAAGAAACTCTTTGATCCAAGGAAAAGAAGACGAGGGATTTCTATACAAAAATATATATGCTGCTGAATAGTATAACGATTGAATATTTTATAGGATCGTTCAAAATGAGATTTTGACACTATGTACGGTATTACTTTTATCGGCATGTAATTAGAAGAAGAAGACAGTTAGACATGTAATTCTCCTGTTTTGATTACTTTGCCGTATTTTCTAAAAGGCATGAATAAATAAAAGGTTATTCATCCTTTTGGGCCTTTAATCCGTTTGCATGTTTCATAAACGAATCTAAGAAAAGGGCAAAAAGAGAGAAAACAGACAAACAGTTTAAATATAAATTCCTTTATAAATAATCCTCGTTAAAGTCTATATGATAATTATAATGATTGATTCCATGAGATTCGTTTATAAGGAACAGGAAGTGCAAGTACTATTGTCCCTAAAAGACATTGGTCGGATCTGCTTTTGATTGGTCAAATTAGTTTTACCAATTGAATGTTCATTGCACAACTACACTGTTACTATAAAAATATTGAACAGCTGTAAGCTACGTTACAAGGTGCGAATGAAAGGGATGTGTTTACATTGATAATATTCTTAATGTACCCAAGTAATCGAGGAATATATAATAAAAGCAAGATACTTATTCAATAGAGGATAGGCCCAGATTTATACTTTTCAAACGTTATTATATTATGAATTGAGAGGCAATGATTTTCATTTACTCTTTTTTACTTGTAGATATTTTGTCAGAGCCTCTCTCGACTGTTTTATCTTTGTATGTGGGGCTGACATTTGGCACATTTTATCATCCAATATATGCTAGATATTCTTGATTTTACTCAAGTCAAGACCTTTTTATTGCCAGTCAAGAACATTTCAAATTTGTCTTTACATATTTTTGACATTTCAGCTTTATGTGGTATGACATTGTCTTATTTGCTTTGGAAGCTAACAAGCTTGTTACACTGTATGTCATAAGATGACTTGAATTTGCCTTGTATGATATTAACATACTGTCTTGGATTCATTGATAATTTTGGGGTCTCACTACATGAGGCTTTTAATTTCCAGGCTTGGACTTGACACTTTCTTTATTATACGGCGCTCTATCTCTTTATCAACATCAAGATATCCGTGAATCTCACAAAATGATAAACCAGTCAAGTATAGCAATAATGGTCTTTTTCTTAATGACCGAGTGCTTAGTACAGTTATGATTATATCTTTTCTTTTATTGGTTTATAATGAATGAGGCATGTTAGAGCAATTGATACTAGAAAAGTAAACAAATCCAAGCATAACAACAAACATAGTTGGGGATTAAGAACTTTACACTTTTTCAGTCACGCTGTAATTCACGGGTTTTGTTATTGTTTCAATACCATCTTTTGAGCTCTTTGTGGTGCCATAACCTTGTTAACCTGGGGTTTATATATTGCATTGGATACGACAGAGTATTGAGTTTAGCTTCTGTAGTAGTTTTTGATATATTTATTCAATAAAAACACTTTGAGCTGAAATATCCCTCCAAAATATACTTACATATAATTGACAGGTATTACTTATTTCCATTCTTTTTATATATATATTTACTACATATGTATTTCATCCTAATGGGACTTTGTATGTGATCTTGGATCCTAATGTTGATTGTGTTGGTCAAGATTACTCTTTTTTTTTGCTACTTATTAAAGCAGACTTTCAAGTGACCGGCAAGTTATTTGTGTGTTCCTAATTCACCTTTTATCCTAATAGCGCACGGACCATTTCAGCGTAACAAAATAATGCACAAAATCACTCTTCTTGGACTTTTTGACGTCACAGGAACACCAACAGCTCTAATTTTTCTTTACTTCTTTGCCTCTTTACTTCTTCAACAACTACTTTTTGCTCACAATCAGTCAAATACTCTATCACGTCATCTCATTTTGACACAGAATGAATTACAGTCAATAGATCAATCACGTCACCTTGGTTCCGACAAACCATCGACGAAAGCAGTAAAAAATAGAGATAAGCATACTCTTTTTGAATCAATCTGTTTTTATAATCAAGCTAAAGACATTGATAATGCAATCGCAGAACAGAAATCTCATAAAAAGAGGCATTTTGAGTGTCTTCCTTTTTCTTTGTTTCATAAGTCGTTTATATCAAGGTTCACCCAAAATTTTACAACGTTCTCAAACTAGCCAAGTAGCTATAAACCATTATTAACCCATTTGCCTAGCCATACATATAATACTTTTGGTTGCTTCTCCTCTGCAATCTGCTTTTGACATGACCAAACTTGCGCAAAGATGTCCCTCTGCATTCCGCATGGACATAGCCCCAGTAGATATGCCACGCTTTGATGACGATGATGGCCTGGTCAGCGTTCACAACAAAGATGGCATCAATACAACCTTTGGTCCTGTTCCAAACTGCGAGGGTTCTTTGGAATCTGATGGTTCGTCTTTGGATGTGGAATCCATCGAAGTACGGTGCATTTAGCTTTAACTATCGACTTTTAGAATTTGTTTCAATTTCGTTTGATAAACTCTGCAAGTAAAATAATAGTATTTAAAATCCGGCATAATATAAAATATAATTCCTAATAAAAGGTCAATGGCTCATGCAAGTTTTCAGATGCTTTTTGGCCTGTTTACTGAAATACAAGCCTTTTGTACCAAACAGTTTGTAACTGGTTGTATAAATATACACATATTTTTTGTACATTTTTAATTTACTTTCTTTTTTATACAATAAATCCACGTATCTGGGTTTATTGTCTGTATATTTCCCGCAAGTGATTGAGCAGAGTCGAGCTCAAATCTACTGGAGAATAATTCAGATTTTTGGCTTGGAACAACTAATTTTATATTTGAAATATTGATTCATAATATGAGCAATGTTCAGAATTCGATGTAACTGTCAAGATATCCAAGGTACTCATGACTATATGCTTTTCCAAAATACTGTATTTACAAATATACTGTGTAATAACTTAATATATCGATTTACTGTAGAGGTGATCCTGTTATATGAGCAGACAATGGAAGTTGCTTGTTCATACTCTCGGCTGTCTCTGAACGGAGCTGGAGCATAAGCTGCCACTCTGATACCATCTTGGTGACTGCTTCATGATAGCTCCAAGGGCGCAACTGGGTGTCAGGTCGGTCAGTCATCCAGGGCAATGCGGGTTTATAACCCATAAATACTTGTACAGCCACAAGGGCAGTAAGGCTTTCTGCATGGATAGCATGAAGTAATGTAGATGTTTGATGATATTCAGATGACTGGCCGAGAATAGAAGGTCTACCAGGTCTACCAGGGCTGCCAGGACTTCCAGGACTACCGGGACTTCCGGGGCTACCAGGGCTACCAGGGCTTCCAGAACTACTTCTTGGAGTCACTGAAGAACGTGGAGACAATCCAGTATTGGGTGGTGGGTCCTGCTCTGTGTCGGACCAGTCATAGGAAGCGCGTGCAGAGAATGAAGGTGAATTGAGGGATGATATTGGACGAGACATTCCGGGTATATGTAACCCTAAGCCGCATGTCGAAGTATCGGGTGATAAGGTAACAGGGGATGTGTCATATTCAATATGAACTGATGGGGTGTTGATGTTTACAGTTGGAATAGGGTCCTTTTCTTTGGGTGAAAGTCCTCCACTCCAGCTTTTCCATCTTGATCTCCGTCCAGAAGAGTCCATGGTCATGCCAGATGTTGTAGTTCTAGGCGTGATAGGGCCGTGGATAGTGGATCTGTTATGAGAACTTCCGACATCTCGAAGCCGCTCATGAATAAAGTCTCTCAAAAACAAGATCAGTGGACTTTTGTAACAAACAACAAACTCCAGAAAACGCCAGATAGCAAAATCATACACAACCGACATTGAGACCGGGCCAGACTGAAGTGATATCCGGAAATCAGGCGAGCCTGGCATAACTGACCAGCAATTTGGAGACGTGCCTGGGGACTGTACTTGGCTAGGTGTTGAGCGACCTGACCCGGATTTTGGACGAAGAGTCTTTAGAGCTTGTCCAAAAGCAAGCGCTTCCTTGAGAAAGTAAGCAACCTGGACCCAAGCTCCTTTGATACCATCAAATGATTTTGCACCACGAACCAAGATGATTTTTAGAGCCACAAAACTGAGAGAGAACAGAAGAGCCACAGAAGATGTAGAGTGTAAGGTTTCCTTGGTATCTGGTGCTTCTGGTATATCTGCTGGATCCTGAACAGCTGGTTGGCCGATTCCAGACGTTATAGAAGTCAACGAAAAACCAGAGGTTTTTGACTTTAGTAATGATGCTTGGCTACAGGAGTTTGTGGTGTAGGTTAAAAGACGCATCCAGTTGGCTGATGGATTAGGTCTATATCGTCCAATTTCAGATGCAATATTGCCGTCCCAGCGAAGATCGTATTGAAGGCAGATCGGGATCAAGACTTTTCCGATAAGTACTGCCGAGGGTGGAAGCTGTTCAATTTCGTAAAGCACATCCTGGGTAGTGGTCTCCAGTATGGCAATAATGAGTCGAACGAGTGAATTACAGAATCGTGTGTGTCCAATCTCATCCTGCTCCCACTCTGAGCGCATGGCTACTGTGATTCCAAAAGGTACAAAACGTTCCTTGATAACACCTGCAATATCCATCATATTGACTGGCTGTCCTTGGCCACGCTCAAGAACAATCGCGAGGCCTTCATACAAATCAGCAGCATCGGTGTTTCTCCACTGGATACGGTATTGCGCATGGATCTGAATCAAGATTTTTTTGAATGGTTTGGTATAATTCTTGGTCAGATCATTGGAATTAAGTGCATTCAGTGCATCAACCAAGTAGTCTCTGATCCAGTCTGTAGTGCAAGTCGAATCTCGGAGTGTTCCATAGTCTTTCATGACAAACTTGATTACAGTAGCCATCTTTTCGTGGTTCATTTCTGATAGCTTTCCTCCGTTCTTCAAGTATTCCCGAACAAGAAGTACAAACTCTTTTTTGATTGTCAAACGGTCATTCTGTTGCCATTGTTTTCCGTACGCATGCTGTGCAGACTCTGACCGGTTTGGACCTTGGTTTTTGTTTTGTTCTTCTGCCAAAGGATTCCTAGTAGCTCCTCCACCATGGGATGCATTGGCAGTTCCAAGACCTGTTATTGGCTTTGCATTCTTGCTGAATTTTACAAACACTTCAACTAGAGCTGACACACCTTCCGTCACCAGCTCCTTTAGGTTTGTAAGTCTCCAGAACCTTGGCAATAAATGTCGAAGCATCTTTACAAATTGCTCTGCTCTTAAGGATCCCGGATCGTAAGCAATAACCGTCAAGAATAGTCTGATAAAGTTGTCGAGTTTGAACTTTCTCTCTGAAAAATCATTGTCTATTAACGGCAGTATTGGAGCAGTTACACTTCTGCCCAAAGGTCTCAGAATAGTAGTTGACAGAGGTATGGCCATAGGATTACTGACAGAGTCGATACGCTCTTGAATAGAACGTTCATGATCGTCTATTTCCACCTGTAACTGAAGCCCGAGAACATCCGATGTTGCTCCTAGACGAGGTGGGTTGTGCATGGCTTGCATAAGCGTAAACAAGTTGTCTGTCATCCAAGACCCGAGACCGGAAGATTTGTTATAAGCCTTTAGAATCAGAGGCACAAGTGCACCCAGCATCTGGAACACAAATGCCTCTTCGTGTACAGCATAGAATCTGCACCAGGCAAATGTAATAGCTGACCGAATATGAGGGAATCGCTCTACGTCGCAAAAGACCTTGAAAAGAGCAGGGGTGAATGTAGTGTAGCCACGATTTGAGACAAAAAGGCGCTTAAATCGAGTAACAACACGGGTGTAGAGAACAAGTGTTTGTCCAATAATTCCAAAGTCATTCTTGTGTTCTAGAATAATTACATTGACGCCTTTTAAGATTCGATCAAGCTCCATACGGTCATTGTAGTTCTTATTCAAACCATTCAGTAGTACATCGATAAAACGAAGCCAGACTCTTGCGCGCAAGGCTGACAGAATGGCCACATCTTCCTCCCGCTGAGAGGACCGCCTCTCTGGCTCAATTTCATGTAGCTGCTGCGTAGTATTTTCTACACTCTCGAATACAACATCGGTGTCAAGTCGTTTACGTAGCTTAGGATCAGGAAAGTACATCTCTTCTGTTTCAAGTCCAACCCAGTTGCTGTCTGCTTCGGATAATGTAATAGGCTCATAGTCTTGAAGGGTCTTTTTGACGGCATAAACCTCTCTTGGATAACGAGTCAGGAAATTGGTCAGGAATTGGATATGACTGATTCGTAACATAGCCACAGAAAATACATCCCAAGGAATATCAAGAACCGAGAAAGGAGACTTTATATTCTTTAGACTTCGTGGAAACATGGCTTCAGGTTGTTCACTTGTAAACCAGAATCGACCAGTACTAGACAGGAGATGTTCAATCTTGTTCTTACGAAGATCACGAGTAGATAGACCATTTGTTGACAAGGTAAGTTCAGCCAAGATGGGATGAATCAAGGCCATCAAGACAAGCCCGTCTTTTTTGTTTTCGCGGGTGAGCCATTTGAGCATGCCCGACAGATAGTTGAACAAGATATATGCAAACCCAGGAGGTAGCTTTGCCTGAATACTCACCAGATATCTTAGTCGTGACAGAATATCATGGTGGCGATCAGCCTTATATTTTCCAAGATCACTTATGAAGGCACGCAAGAAGAGGGAAGGGTCATCTCGTGTAAGGGTTTCCAAAAGTTCTCGAAGTGCACTAGCCACACCACTATCTTCGTCCTTGAGGAGATCAACCATGCTCAAGAAAGACACCGTGAAAGCATGGACTGTCGAGGCACGTTTTCTCCGTGTAATCATCTGGCTGATATTCACTTGCTTTACATCGCTCTTGGCGGCTCTGCCACTCTCTACTGGTTCGTTCATCCGTTCATCCTCTTCTTCCAAGAAAAGAGAAGGAAGAAGGGTCAAGGGGGTCAAGACTATCTTTAAAGCTTCATGCTCTTCGCCTTGGTCATCATCATCCCACCCAAGTTCCTGGATCTGTCTTTTTAATTCGATTGGAAAGTTGCTCGCATTCTTTAGTTTTGACATCCACCGAGGTTCATCCATGGTATATTGATTACTTCCGAGATCTGTTGGAACGAATGGTGTTGAAAATGCACCACCATCTCCTCGAAATGGACGACGACGTGAAGAAATGGGGATATACTCCTGGGCAAGAACATTAAAGCGGTATGCATTAATGGCAGCATGTTTTCGAAGAGCAGATATTCTATTTGCAGGATTTACACTAAGGATATTTGGATAAGTATCACAGTATTCCAAGCATAATAACTAGATGTACCTGTAGAAATCACGAGTAGTTACTTCAATAACAGACTTTGGTATCTTTTCTCCGCATTGCATAAGTAGAAATGCGGCTGGTATGAATACTTGAGGATTACGATCGTCAGCGAATCTCTCCCACAATGGATTAACCAGGCGAGAAAACTCTTGTGTTGATAAGGCTGTGAAAACAGCAACAAGTAAAGATAAAACTGAGCCAAATGGATCCTGGTTGATTTTTGATAATCTTTCTAGCCGTCGCTTAGCCAATGTTGTAGCCGGCCCATCCTGTAAATACTCATTGTAAGAGATTCGAAGAGGAGGACTGATATCAAGAGACATTGTGGCTTCTGAGCTTATAGGGTATTCTGCTTGTATGCTCCTTAGTCGCCTGTTTCTTCGGATAAGATGTGGTTGCCCATTATTGACTCCAAAATCGTTGTTTACAGTGCTATTATCCGATTCTGCTGATTCAGACCTAGGCGGTGCTCTTAATATAAATCTATCATGGTGAGACTGTAGATTGCCGGTTTCTTTGGATAGCTCGTCAACTGTAAGGGAATGAACGATTCGAATCTTTTCAAACATAAGGGTAACATCGTCGAGAAACGTGCTGTGAAGCATGGCTGAGGTACGTGGCATCTTGGGTCTAACTTCTCCGTCAGTGTTTGGGGTCTCCCATGGCGAGGTCATTTTCTCTGAATCAAGGTATAGTTCGGCAGTTGCTACTGGCTGCGTAACCCATTCTATAGAGCGTGTCAGCCATCCTGGACGATGAGTAGTATTGCAGAAGAAACGAATGTCAAAAAATATATTGCAAAGGATCACTCGAAGTGGAATTGGTATCAAAATAAGCTTTTCCTTGGCTGTCATGAAAACAGATATACGTCTTTCAAGATCAATAAGAAATTTCTTTGCAATCTCGTCCTCTTCCATGTTTCGGTTTCGATTCCTTTGGTTGTCTCTCAATTCTTTGATGGCTTCTGAAAATTCAGCAGCAATAACACATTGTCCTAGAGTTGTGCTTCCCCATTTTGTGTCGGGTGTATTATCTGAATTTCCTGTCGATAGTAATTGGACATGATTGGGTTCGTTTTCTGAAGGTTTCGTTTTCTTGTTTCCAACATCGCTCAGGAGAAGTACATTGATCATCTCGGCATCCTGCATCCAGTATTGAATACCTGAAAGGTATCGACGGAGACATGTTATAAGCGTCAATAGGCTCACAATCTTGTCTTGATCGTTCGAGGCTACGCATGACACGACAGGCTTATAAAATACTGGTCTATATGATTTGGCTATTTTTGAAAGAAGATCACTCAAGGACGGGATACACTCTGGGTATGTCGATGTAATGGTGGTAAAGATTGTCGGCAGAGTTCTTTTGACTATTTCGTTGCTGATTTTGGTGTCAATATTGAATGCCAAGTTGTGATATACTCTTACAGCACGTTCGCTTAACGTATCTTCCAACATAGCCTCTGTTCCAGATATGATTAATTCATTATAACCTTTATGCCAAAATTCTTCAAAATACGCCTTTATGCCGTTTAGGGTGTTTTGTGGTATATTAACATCGTTGGGTGTGTCAATTGGGAGGCCTGAATGATGGTTGCCACTGTGATACGAATATCCATGCTCATATGTTGAGCTCTGCACAGAAGGTTGAGGACTATGGTTTGGGGAAAATCTACTGTTGTCTTCTATGACTTCTTCCAGGCTCGAAACGGAGAGGATTGCGAGGAGCATGACTACCAAATTGTATGCTACATTCTTTTGGGCTGTATCGTTATCTGTGGCTGGTATATTTACTGCAAGGGTCGATACTGGCAAGTTTTCCTGAATGAATTGAAAAAAGAGCAACAAAGTAGATTCATGACTGCAGAGGTCGAGTTTGTGTCCATTTAAGAACATTTCGGCAGCTATTAATCCCATGGTATATTAGATGCCACCAGACCTTTAGAGGAATACATTACAGAATACTTGCCAGCTTCAGAAATCACAAATACGACTCTTAAATATGCTGGTAAGGTTTCTGGAGTTGGATCGGACCAGTAACGCTAAAATAATTAAAGAGATTATGATATTAAAACATATATTTCATTAGGCATTCCGTGGTAACTTACTGGAAGTAGATTTGATATGATCATTTTGTCTCGAAATGTTTCTGGAGATGATGCGGTATGAATCGAAGCACTTCCTTTGTATGGATTCTCATAGGCATATCTTCCTGTCATGAGAGTCTTGAAAAGTCCTTCTACGACACAAGAACTTGCAATTGATACGGGAGGAGTATTTGTCGATGTGGCTACATAATATGCACCCCAATGCTCTCCAGAAATCGGTATCATGTCCCCACTTGCTAAGCTATCTAAAAAGCCAATAATACTATCTCGAGCAGCGTCGCTTTCTTCGTCGTAGCAGAGATGCTCCTGGTCGGCCAGAGGTACGGGTGGAATATTTACTAGTGAATTTACTAGGGTATATACAAGAGAGTGAAATGCTCCTGGTGTTGAAGGCAAAAGGAGTGCATTTCCCATCAGGGGAGCCAGTATTTCTTTTAAGGTTGAAATGATTCGTATCTAAGGTAGAAATGAAATTAAGATTTATATACTGTCGATTAATATTTTACCTTGAGTTGTAACTGCTTTGTTTCCATTAGCCTGCAGCAAAAGATGATTTGTTCAAAGTTTTCCTGTAAAGAAATATACCCGGTTTATTAAAAAAAAGATCCATGAGCACATTATATCCCTTACATCTGGAGTCAATTGAGTAAATCTCCCACGAATATAGTCAAATGTGTCAAGAGCTTGTCTGCAGTCATCCACTAACGAGAAATAAAGATTATTTACATTTATGCTTTTGGTTTCTTTGTGGCTGCCATACATACACTTATTACTATCAAACAATATCTGGTCAAATGGAACAGCAAGAATGGCCAATATCTCCCCTGTTAATGGAAGTCTAGTTGCCTGCTTGTGCTTCTTGAGAATGTCCAATAGAGATGTCATGATTGCAGATACTCGGGTAGTGTCTGACCGAGTGTCTTTTAATTTGTCCATTGATCCTGTTTGCGATGTGTGGGTGCTTGTTTCTACTCTTGGGTGCCGAGGAAACAAATGAAGCTTATGTGAGGTAGGTTCACTTGGTTTACTTGTATTCAGGTCAAACGGCTCTGAAAGAGAATTCGTGAAGCTGGCATGTTGACCACGGGTGCTTAATTGCATGAGCATTTTGTCGAGTGCCCGTTCAAGACGATAGATATCCTGCTGCACTGCTGTTGTTGTGGCATAGATGCCATTGTTGTGCATGAATCGACTGCTGCGAAAGTTGCGACCAAAGTTGGTCATGCCTGCGGCTTGGGCAGCAGCAAGAGTTGTGGATGCCATGTTGTATTGTCGAGAGTCGTGCTGCAAATTCATTGTGGGATCTGTGGCGGTCTGACTGCGGGAGAATGGGTTGAATATAGGGCTGCGTTGGCCAATTCGCTGGTTGGCTAAGGGGGATCGGGAGGTGGTGGATGGTAATGTGGATGAGGTCGAAGTAAAAGAGGCTGAAGGGAGGGGTGCGATGGTGTCTTCTGATAGTATAGGCTGGACATTATCGCGTACCTTGTCCCAGCCTAATGCCATTGACCTTTTTGACTTTTCGAATTCCTGTCTGTGTAATGATACATTCCGCCGTGGTGGCAAAAGTCTTGGCTGATTTTGTGGTGATGAACCGCTAGAATCGCCAGCGTAATCATTGGACATTCTTTGGAGAATATGAGTTGACCTTTGTCAGGATATTGATAACTATTGATAAGGTACTTTACACTACCTTTCTAGAAGTCCTACTTTTTCTTTAAAATTTTGGTAGATCTGTAAAGGGTGTTCAATTCACCTTTGGATTCAGTCGAGTATCCAATGGACTTTACGGAATCCTGTGACTTGATTTGCGTTTATCCGAGATCCTGAATACATTACATTACATTGCCAATGCAAGGATCTAACAGATAAGAGCAAGATGCCAAGTCATTGTGCAAAAGATGGATATTTTATTACATGAATATATAAATCTATTATACGCCTCCCTTCTTGGCCTTGAAGAAGTGTCTAACGATAACGACTTGGATACCTGACATTCCAATAATAGCCAGACTCTCAAAGATAGCACACCAGTATATTCTGTTCTCAGTGGACATAACCGTACTTGAGTTGCGGTTTTCTCTTGTACGGAAGTATTTCTGGGTACGGGAAATGTCAGTCAGGGACTTTGCGATACGGTCGAGGATATCTTCCATTGTGGAAACTACTGGAGGTGTGGGATTGCTATTGTCGCTCTTTGCGATATTGTCTCTGATTTCACTCTCAATAGTGATCTCAAAATCTACCAATTTATCGGCAAATGTGGACATGCTGTTGGAGAAACAAAAGGCATATTCTCCAGCGTCTTGGGCAGTAAATACATAGTCTCCCTGTCTCTTGCGTTCGCCGTCCAGGACAACCTTTCCACGGGGATCCTTCACATCAAAATCGATATCGAAATTTCCTCCCGATTGAACCTGAGTTTTTTATAGATAATCAGCACAGCCCTATAGCGTTTTCTCGGGAAAAGATCTGTTTACCGCAAAATAGAACCCGAGCTTCTTTGATGGAGCATCAGACCAGGCATAAAAGCATGCTGTCTCATGAGCAGCCACATTGTATGAGAGTGCAGTTGCATTCGTCAATTCTGGGAGAGTTACAAGCGCGATTATGACACTCAAAAGTAAGATGAAAATTGAATGATGTGCCATATTCTCTAATCTTCCTTGCTGATGATAGTCAAATAATCTAAAGATCCTCAATAGACGGTTGGTTGATAGCTAAATGAAAGGTCGACGGAGACTAAAGTAAAATGACTTGCATTGGCCAATTGTAATCGTTATCGTTACACATCCAAAAAAAAACATTCATTAGTTTTCAATATTAGCCAAGCCTGACATGGTGCTGACAGAAGCCAGGTCAATATTTCCATTGTAAACAAATAAGATGGTTTATAAAGCTTAAATATGAAATATAATTTATATACATTTACATTTACATTTACGTTTAAATATACATATTGGCTACCTTTATCCTTGGAAACATAAGCCAGTTTTATGTTTAATTATATAATTGCCAATCTAAACTATCGTCGAATACAGTAAGCGCAACGCCAATGAGCGGGGATTAAAATAAAAGGCGGTTTTTTATATCTCAAAGGGCGGCTTTAAATGACTATATATATATTTTTTATGAGAATGAGCAGGGAAGAATTGTTGACAAAGTGGGGACGCGATGTAATGGATTGGGAAGAGGAAGTAGACTGTTATCATCTATAAACGCTAACCCGTCTAAGGATCTACTGCGAAAAGCAAGGTTCAGAGCAAAAAGTCAACTAATGAAGGCTTAGATGTTGAAATGGAAGAAATTGCAAAACGCATAGTGTGGGTTGATAAAAGGAGAAAAACAGATATAGATTACCTTGAAAACTGCATTTTTCTAGACGAATCAAGTTTTGATATCAATATGAGACCTCCAGGATGATGGTCTGCTAAGGGTACACCAGCTATTGTGACCACACCTAGTAACAGAGCAGAATCACATACAATTTTAGGTGCAGTTTCAGCAAAATATGTCGTATCAATGGAGCTTTGGAATCCCCAAGAGCACTCGTTTAAAAAGTTAAATATTGATATTAGCAATCACAAAAAAAATCCTGTCTCCAAGGGTACTGTCACTGGCCATTATATGAAGTTTATTCAATAAACTATGGACGGAATGGATTCCATTACAATGTAGTAGCCATCAAGACCGTTACGGTCCAAACAATCCATCACAGAATTCAAGTAACTCAAAAGGTGCTCAGGACGTGTACCTACCCCTTCCATTTATTTGGACTGTTTTGCCATCTTTTTTTCTTACTTATGGCTAAAGTAGTTTTTCTCAACGAAATATCAATAACACCGTCAGCGGAAATAGCTCCCAGTATGGTTATAGATATACCGCAAACCGACAGAACAATAGTCTTGGTCGGCTTACCTTTTTTTTCCAATCTCTTCATTGACAAAGCACAGACGTTCTTCATAAACCTATAAAGTGCTGACTTGCTTATTTAAGGGAAATCCAGCACAAGTTAAAACAAGTATGAAGCCAGTAGCACTGCAAAAGATAGTTGATTTTAGTCACTAAAATTTGCTTAGAATGCTCCTAAAATATAATCTTTTAATATGCTTTAAAGTAAATTTTAGAGGCTAAAATAAGTTGAGTGATTTGATAAATGATATTCTTTTAGATACTAAAAGAGGTAGAATTCTAATTTACAATTACATATCACTGTTTGAAATTCTGTAACTCTTGGGAATTTTGGATATACTTTTATACAAACTGCTTATTTATGCTAAAATATACTCGATTAGGATTTGTTTTTAAACTCTCGATCTCTTAAAACTTCTCTTTATTGTCTATTTTATTTTATTTTATAGTGTACAGTGCTTCCAGCAATATTTCTATTTCATTGTAGTAGTAGTACGGCTAGCATAATATTAGAGGGTTTGGTACATTATCAAAATATCCTCCTACCTAAAAAAGGAAGCCATGGTCTTTGGATTGTTTCAAATTATTTTCAAAAAAAAAATGAGATTTTTTGTGAAAAATAGCGATTGTATATTTGAAAATACATCTTCTTGCTGACTGTTTTGTCAGTTCTGGTGGCTTTTTTTGGTAAAATAACAGTATAGGGTATATTTAAGAGATGTATTAACAAGGAATATATAATTATTATTTACAAAAGCCTTTATATACTCTTATAATGTTAAAAACTTGTATCAATTGATATTTTGCTTATAGAACCAAAAAATCGATATTTTGGTAGGCCTAAAAAGGCAAGTTTCACTTTGTTGTTACACAAATATCCTATTAAGGTAGTGTTTTTTTGCCTAGTCAAACTTGAATGATTTTTTGATTATTTACCAAACCCTCTATTGCTTGAATAACGCCTTTTCTTTTTCCAGCTCTTGTGGCGTGACCCATGTATCTGACAACGAGTGGACCAAGGGGAGGTTTTATGGGATTTCCAATGATAATTGGCTGGATTGAGACGATTCTTGTTCCTCGGATGAATACTTGCGCTTGAGTTTCTCGTTATAAATAATGCCTTGATTCAAATCCCTGATTGCGCGTCGCGTGTTGGGAATATCGGTGATCAACTTTGCTTTGATTCGTTCCAAGAGCTTGATATTGGTTGAACAGATGGTATGTAAGTTGTTGGTGTAATTTGATTCGAATTGCAAAGCAGATATATGCTCCATCATGGCGAGGTGGTATAAGTGTTTAATTGTTGGGTCACTTGGGTGAGTATGCGCAAACAGAGAAGCTTGTTGCTCAATCAGGAAACGTGACAGTGCCAGCAATGGATCCAACCTCAATGTTGCTTGCAAAGCGGCTTCTGCAGTGCTGTTTGGCGAGACCATGTAGCAAACTTTTGCCCAAGCATTGCAAGGATATTCCAAGAGCTACGGTTTTAAGCGCGATGATGTGAACTCAGTTCCAAAAGATCTGGGGGTTACTTTTGAAATGCAAAAAAAAACCAAAACCACTAGTTTGCTGGAATATAGCTGAATGATTTGAAGACAGTATGAATTGACACGTTGAATGAAGGCCTCGTCCACAACATTCTGGACTTCAATAGGGAAGGGTGGCAGGGAACTCTGAATGGATAATCGTGGGACGTACACAACATCACTTTTTGTGCCGTTTTTCCATTCCGTTCCAGCGGTCGTATATATGCCACTTGGTACTTCCAGTGTTGAAACCGTTACTAGATCAATAATACTTTGTATTTTTAAAATTTGCTTGCTCATCCTGTCTGACCATGGTAATTCAAATGTAAGGAGGCTGTGCTCCTCATTGTCTATAAAGAGAAACATTAAACCTAACAAGTGAATGACAACAAAATTATAGTTACCTTCAATAGTACTTGTCATGAGTAAACAAAAAATAAATACGCTGACAAGATGTGCAAAAGCGTATTCATTTTTTTAAAATACTAGCCTTCTGGTAGGGCACTGTTTAAACAGCAACTCAAAACACTTATCATGTGTTGGGGAGATGGAGACAACATCAAAAATAACACTCCCAGGGTAGCGTCCATTGCGTCAGATGCGCGAATGAATAATCTTTACATCTCCCTCCATTGAGGGAGATGAGGAGTCATCGTGATCAGCAGATATTCGATTCGTTTTGACAACCCGCGACCATAGTCGAGAGGAATCAAGTGGGTGAATTTTATAGTTCGGTATGGTAGTAGAGGAAGTTTTTTTTTTGTAAAAGACAGTTTATTCTCCTTACACAGTCACGCTTCTTCGATCGGCGGTGCTGGGGATGTCTTAATGGCCTCATGTCTTATGAGATGAAATTATGTGAAAGTAATATAGAAGACCTATATGTATGGGGCGGATGATGAAAATAAAGGAAAGGCTTTAATAGTAGAGGAAGTTAGGATTTTATTGATAATTGGATCGTTTGTTCAATTTTAAGATAGGCCAAGTCACGTTACTTTTAAAAACTATGGATTTTAAGATAGACCCTTATAAATTTTTAGTTACTTAATACACAAAAGTATATGTTTTTTTGGGAAACTATATAGATGACATTACTTGTTGGGAGCACTGTATAATCTACTATAAGAAGGTAAATATAAAATTAATATACACCTGAAATTTTGCTAAAATATGTCTAAAATCAGGCTTAAATAACTCTATAATCGTACTGCAATCATACTCAAATACATCTGAAATAAGGATGAAAGAAGGATTCATTGCAAGAGATGCTTACATCATCAAAATATGGTGGTTTAAAACAGAATTTATTGAAAAAATGTTTTTTATTTTTTAAATATTTGAATAATCTATTCATCTATTCTTCTTTGACTAAAATACTCTTTCAAAGATGCATTCTAGTCTGATTTGTTTTAAATATTTTTCATCAACTAGATTCATTTACCAAATATTGCATCTCTTTTGAACTTGTTTATAGAGATGATGCTGTGGAAATAAGATATAAAACATTTTTGTTTTTAATAAATTTGTAAGAATGTCAAAATATGTAATGCTTACGTGTAGGATTCCTGTGAGATATACAGGGTGAAGCTTGAGACACTATATTAGTTTTGTAACAGAGAGCTGTTTTTTGATAAGCTATATATATATTGTCAGTATTGTTATGATAAAGTAAAGGATTTTATAGCATACTTACATTCTATTAGTATATATTTCCGACAGAGCGCGTTAATCCTTCTTAAAAAGAATCACAGAATATTTATATGAGAAATAGTGTTGGTATACATTATTTCAGTTTGATGATATAATTTACCATTGCTTATCTGACTGCGGTGCTTGCAAAGAGTTTATTATTTGATATCCAAGGGCTGTTTTTTTTTGTTTCTTGAAAAGTAGTGGGTGATTAGAAATGTGCTTTTTTATATTAAAGATAAGTTGCCCATCATAGTCTTTACCAAAGTAATTTTGAAATCATACAGTTGCTTGTCTTGATTAAAAGTATTCTGTTTAAAGAACAAAAGTCAGGTATATTGGCAAAGGACATTTCTTAAGGGAACTTACTGAGGTGTAAAGAAAACAACAGAGAAAAAGAGAAATGTAAAGAAAGGAACGTATCCCATCCACTAAATAAATCAATATGATAATATCCGATTGGTTTATTGACTAGTAGTGCGTATTTGCCTACGCTG
The DNA here is from genome assembly GCA_022702545.1 of Phycomyces nitens. Taxonomy (NCBI): domain Eukaryota; kingdom Fungi; phylum Mucoromycota; class Mucoromycetes; order Mucorales; family Phycomycetaceae; genus Phycomyces; species Phycomyces nitens. The sequence continues at coordinate 5,116,414 of JAHRBC010000001.1, forward strand.
ATTAAGAATGAGAAAAAAGAGGCTTTGAATTACATGACACTAAGAAATCTGTTTTAGTTAAATATAAAAAGTAAAGCAATGAACTCATGACACAATGCTATGAATTGGAATTATACAAAAAAGAGTAAAAATATTAATGGCAAAGCTCAAATAAAAATCACACCTGTAAAGAAACTCAATGCAAACGAATAGCAACACCGTCTAAGAATCCACTGAGAAATAATGATACTTATTACTCTATAGCTTTAATACTCATAATTCTCTGTTATTTTATATTAATATCTATATAAATATTTAATTATATAAATATTCTTGAGTGTAATTTTCAGGTATTAAAAGCATATATAAGAATCATAAAAATAGGGGCAGCAGTATGAGTTCGTACCCAAAGAGTGGAAATCTCAAATTACAGTCCACAAAACAGAAAATTAATTAGAATTTATCTATTTACACAAATTATAGTAAAATTTTAGAATTCTTTTATATGCTAAAATCGTCTATCTTTTGCAGTGTTTGATAATTATTGGAACAAGCATAAAGAGTTCAACGAGCATTATCACAGAAATGCAATGCTTTCTCTTGCTCCATATCCCGAAGAAACCATTGATCTTACGAATATCAAATAACTATTTATCTTTATTATTAATATCATACTTATCCTTCCCTTTATTAGCTTGATTTACCTTGAATATATGAATTAAACCTTTTTCTCTTTGTATTAATACAAATCCATCACTTGTAAATGATTCTATGCCCTGCTTTTTGCATGAAAGCCATTCTGGAGCATCATTTTATCCTTCTAACTATAAACATAAAGAACAAATTAAGACGTAAATGAAGAGTTACAGTTTCATAAGTTGTTTAATGGCACAATTCTGACCTCAAAACAAAAAGATTGTCTGACAAATATAACATCCTTAGATCTCTAAATGTTATAGTTTCTGTTTTTGCTTTTGTTTTCTACTACAGCACAATACCAAAACTTAGCAGAATTAAGCATAAAAGCTTCTGATTTATAAAAATATATTACTGTCCATCTTTTCTCATTAACCAAGTATCCTAGAGAATCCTTTTTATATGTATGTAGCTGCTGTTTCTATCTCTTTATATCTTTACACTGTATTATATATAGTATGATGTGTTACATTATACCTTTCACAAATGCTCGACCATTTCTTCATCAAAAGCACCAACAATTACCTTTCTAACTTTAGCTGGCGATTTATTTTGCCGAGTAATATTTCCAAAAATGTTCGCTAAAGACATGAATAGCATTTAATAAATAATAAACTTTAGACAAAAGAAAACAAACCTAGGTCCTGGCAATTTATTAAAAAGAAAATCGTGATTTCAAAGCCGAACTATCATAGAATTTACATTGTAGTAGAATATTCAAATATCAGATTAAATATATATAACTTTTGTCAGATATAGATTATCAAGTATGATTTAATATTGATAAATACATCATATTCAATTAATTCTATTTATATGTTATTTTGAACTTTTAGGGACCAAATAACATTAAAATACTAGACTTTGGTCCTTATTCATGAGTCCGGCATTCCATTAAGGAGGCGGTTTAAAGTATATATATACAAAAAAAAACGTCGTGCTCGAGTAATTAAAAGTGCAAAAACGCAACAATGCTTAAAGGTCTACGGAATCTGTTGAGGATAATGTTCTAGATTTCATCTACTGTATTTAGATCCATATCATGTCCGTTATCCCAAGTTTTATAAATGTTGTTTTTGGTTTACGCAATAACAAGAGAACATGAATAGTCTGTAGATCGGGTACATGTCCTTTTACATTTCCAAAATAAAAAGGAACTCCAGCCCGTAACAGTGGTACCACTAAACAGCCCTGTATAGTTATTATATACTCCAAAGCCTTTTATCAATAATGTGTTTTCATCTATAAAAAAGTATTGTATTGTCTAATTTTGTTGTTCACTTTTCTCATTTATTTTGTGCGATAGTCTCATTTATTTTTTATATTAAAACACTGTCCAGAATCGGTCGTACTCTCATCATTGACTTACCGATCGTATAACGTTGTACTTAACACGTGACGTGATACTACAGTGCTCATATCACCAGTTCTGAGGGTCCTTTGGAATTCATATTTGTCCTAATAAACTACCATTGAACAAATGGACTAGTTAATAGCAGTTAATAGTAATATTATCTTTTTGTTAACGTAGAATCGTATTCAGTCTAGAACTAGTTAGTATAGAAACATACACTCAAAGCTTAAATATTCGTAAACCTTTATTATTTGACACCAGGATCATAAACATATATCTTGGGTTTTGATAGTATGCCTATGAGATGGCAGCCAATTGTTTATTCTCAAAGGTTTTAGTGAACACATGCTTCCTAATGGCATGGTTGAATAAATTATGATGAGGTATCTTTGTTATCTTAAATATTTCTAGTTTAAAGCCTGCTACCATTGATTACCATGATAAGCAGGACGTTGGCTCTGCCATCCTAGAGAGTTCTCTTGCATAATCGGGGCAGATATACTTTGAGCAAACACTTGGTGCTGTTGCTGAGCCTCGGCATCCTTTCGTACTCGATGTCGGCGGTAGGCACGTACACTTACCACAGTAGCAGCCGCATACACAACAACACCAATGGAGACGCAGATACCAATAATGGACGCCTTTGATAATCCACCGCTTCCACTGGAGTTTGCATTTCCAGAAGATGAACTTTGATCCCCGGTTGCATTGGGGTCTACAACATTAGATGCAGAGTTGGAAGCAGAGGTAGAACCAGAGCTGCCACTGACAGGATAAGAGTCATCAATTAAAGAAGCAAGTTGTCCATTTGAAGTGGAGTAAAGGGCACTAGTCGGATCAGAGACGAGTTTCTGAAGCGGAATCACACTGTCCTTGGGCACAGAAAGAGTAACAACAACGCCGTTGGAATTTGTAGTATATTCTTCACTATCTCGCTTCTTGTTTGTTGTTTTCTTGGTCGCACTGGTCAATGTAATGACAATAACCTCGTCTGCAGTGATGTTGAGGGCATTACCAACAAATACTGGCATTGCCTGGACAAACTCGGCTGTAAGAATAGCGTCAGAGACCATTTGGGAATACGAAAGTTGATTGAACTTCATGTATGCCATTGAATTGGTTTCTAAAACAACACTGCATGTTAGAAAAATAATAATACAAAGTAACCAGAATATATCAACTCACCAGGAATTATGGCATCGATATTGGGAGCAATATATTCAGGGATATTATCAGTAGCGGTGTTTGCAGTGTTGGAATTAACGATGGGAGTAGTCTGGTCAGAGTTTACTGTAGAGCTTGGGGCACTCTGGGCAACAACTTCAGATAGAGAGCTACTATGGGTCGGGGTAGCAGCAGCAGGCGCAAATGTGAACGAATTCGTCAGCCATGAATAGGTTTGGTATTTGTAGGTCGAAGAGCGGGAAAATGTTGTAGACGCGCTTGAAGATGAAAATTCGGAAGGAGTATGAGTAGCGGATGTAGTATCTGTAGGGGTTGGGGTGGCTGATGTTTCTTCTATAACAGGCGACGTTGTTTCAGGACTACTGTCATTGTTGTCGGTAGGCGATGTAGGACTTGGGGTTTCTGTAGAACTTTCAGAGGGGCTTGAAGAACTAGGATCAGATGTGGGAGTAGGCTGAATATCAGACGACGAAGATTCAGAGGAATCTGAATCAGACGTAGGCGTTGCTGAAGAGCTTGTGCTCGATGATTCAGTGGCACTACTAGTTTTTGTACCCGACAAACTAGAAGACTGTACAGTGGGTGTCGCATTATTGGTGGTTCTACTATGTGTCGCACTTGGCTCGTTATCTGAAGATGTTTCTGAAGGATCATCAGAAGGAGAGGGAGTTTCGGTTGGTGTACTGGTAGCCGACGGATTGTGAGAAGTCATGCTGGCTGCTGTTGGGGTTGAGGACGATTTCCTTGTGTATGTAGGAACTCCTACAGCTGTACCGTTGGTCGAGGACGTTGATTCTGCGTCTGACAAAGACTTTGTTGCTGTTACTGATGATTCAGTGGAATCTGTTTTAGAACTGGAGTGACTTGAACTTGAAGAGCTAACAGCAGCTTTTGTAGCAGTGGCAGTCTTAGATACAGTGCTAGATGGTTCATCTTCATCAGAAATGGTACTTGAATGGGAGTTAGTAGGGTGAGCAGATTTAGTTGACTCTGTAGGTTGACTGGTCTCAGCATCAGAAGTAGGAGTACTTGAGGGAGAGGAATGGGTTGATGAGGTAGAGATGGTAGACTTGGTAGTCTTGGTAACCTTGGTGGTCTCTGAATCGGACGTAGGAACAATTGAAGACGAAGAGCGAGTAGGTGTTGCAGACTTGGTTGCCTCGGGGGTCTCACTTGCCTCAGCATCAGAAGTAGGAGTACTCGAGGGAGAGGAACGGGTAGATGAAGTAGCCTTGGTAGTCTTGGTAACCTTGGTGGTCTCTGAATCAGACGTAGGAGCAATTGAAGACGAAGAGCGAGTAGGTGTTGCAGACTTGGTTTCCTCGGGGGTCTCACTTGCCTCAGCATCAGAAGTAGGAGTACTCGAAGGAGAGGAATGGGTAGATGAGGTAGCCTTGGTAGTCTTGGTAACCTTGGTGGTCTCTGAATCAGACGTAGGAACAATTGAAGACGAAGAGCGAGTAGGTGTCGCAGACTCGGTTGCCTCGGGAGTTTTGCTTACTTCAGCATCAGAAGTAGGAGTACTTGAGGGAGAAGAGCGGGTAAATGAGGTAGAGATGGTAGTCTTGGTAACCTTGGTGGTCTCTGAATCAGACGTAGGAACAATTGAAGACGAAGAGCGAGTAGGCGTTGCAGACTCGGTTGCATCGGGGGTCTCACTTGCCTTAGTATTAGATGTAGGAGTGCTCGAGGGAGAGGAACGAGTAGATGACGCGAGTATAGTGGTCTTCTCAGCATCAGTCGTCTTGGCACCGGTTGTCTTCTCAGCATCCGTCGTCTTGGCACCGGTTGTCTTCTCAGCATCCGTCGTCTTGGCATCAGTGGTCTTCTCAGCACTAGTGGTCTTCTCAGCAGCGCTGGTCTTCTCAGCATCAGTGGTCTTTTCAGCATCAGTGGTCTTCTCAGCAGCGCTGGTCTTCTCAGCATCAGTAGTCTTCTCAGCATCAGTAGTCTTCTCAGCATCAGTAGTCTTCTCAGCATCAGTAGTCTTCTCAGCATCAGTAGTCTTCTCAGCATCAGTAGTCTTCTCAGCATCAGTAGTCTTCTCAGCATCAGTGGTCTTCTCAGCATCAGTGGTCTTCTCAGCATCAGTGGTCTTCTCAGCATCAGCAGTTTTCTTAGAATCAGTGATATCAGCAACCTCAGTAGCTGCTGGTTTACTTGAAGAAGTAGGATTCAGTGTAGAAGTCTTGGTCTCTTTTTCGATAGATTTGCTGGATTCCGAGGTGGGTTTGGCATCGTTCTCTGTCTCTGCATTGGCGAACTTTTCGCTTACATTGGTTTCTTTTGACGAAGATTCGGTTGTGGCAGAAGACGTTGCATGGCTTGTGGTCTTTGTGGGATCGGGAGACGTGGCTGTTGAGTGAGTGCTCGAGATTGTTGACTCTTGCGAACTTGGTTTTGTAGTCGAATGCTCGGTGATTGTGGAAGAATGAAAGGCAGTGGTAGAGTGAGAGCTGGAAGGATGTGTGGTGGTTACAATGGAAGTATGTTCGGTCAAGGTAGTTGAGTGACTGGCAACCGTAGACGAAGACTGCATATTTTTATAGATTTTTAGCGAATATTGAGTGAATATAGAGTCAATTGCTTACTGTAGAGTGCGTGGTCGATTCTTTGTCGGAAATCTTGATGTCGACATCCTGGGCAGAGACGGGATTACCATTAAGCAAAATGAATGAGATGAAGAGGAGGACAAATAGACGAGCTAAATTGCCTTTGGAGGGGTTCCTTTTTGTCATTTGATGGCTATTATAGCACCCAAATGAAATTAAGGGCGTAAAATGAATGGAAGGGGATCGTGAAAGAAAAAGAGGAACAAAAGGTGAAGAGGTCTTTGTAAGTATTGCCTGTTGGCTGACCGACATCTCATAATTTCTTCGTCCTACACTTCTTGCAACGTATCACCAAATGTAGGAAGGTGTCTTTTGTTGCCATTCAGGGCGTCAGACCACGTTGCAGAGCACATTAAATGCACCAGATGTTCTACCGCTCTTTTTCAGTTTATAATTCTCGACCCTGTGCGCCGGATCAACACACACGTTTCTTGGGTTTCTTGTTCTGGTCTGGAATCTCGAGACACCGTGCCCAAACATGTCCCTGCAATCTTTTTTTTGCAGCAAGTATTTTTGTGGTTGAGTGGTTTACCAGCGGTGATTCTGAAAATATCATATCCTGTCCAAAGAGTCGACCTTAATTGTCTGAGTTTATCGGCTGAGACAATGCAAATTAAGAACAAGTCTTCCACGGCAAAAAACGCATTGTTTCTCCCCCCCTCAAACTCATCATTATATGGTTCAATTAAGAGCCATATATATAGCCCACTACGCCTCTTGTTGCTTTCTTACCGTCTCACCAGCCTATTTAACTTGTCTGTAGGCATCTTTATCAGTTTGTTTTCCTCCCTAACCCAACCAAACATGTGATTTTAAGCCCACTTTTTTTTTAAGAAAAAAAAAATACATACACAAACATACTAAGAAAATGGGGGTGAATCGAGCCTGCACCACTCTTGACTCTCTGATACTTTGACATGGTTCTCATTGACAACCCTGCATACAATTTTGACTTTAAACTTGTCATCGTTGGCGATTCTTCAGTCGGAAAGACTCATCTCTTGCGTCGGTTTGTACATGACACATTTGACCATTCCTCCAGAAGCACAATTGGAGTTGACTTGCTGGTAAAAGAGATGGTTGTCAATAATACTTGGGGAAGAATACAGCTTTGGGACACAGCTGGCCAAGAGCGATTCCGTTCGGCTACTAAGCGGTGAGTAGGTCCATCAATAGAAATATAAATCTTATGATTTTATAAAGCTACTATCGTGGATGCGTGGGTGCTCTAGTCGTCTATGACATTACAAAACACGCAACTTTTGAAAGTATACCAAGATGGCTGGAAGAACTGCAGTTCAACGACACTCACCCCGATCTTCGTGTAATTATGATCGGCAATAAGTCTGATCTGGATAGTCAGCGCGAGGTGACAATGAACGAAGGCCTAGAGTTTGCAAAGAAGCATAAACTAATGTTTATGGAGACAAGTGCACTCGATTGCTCCAATGTGGATAATGCGTTTTATACGCTTATTAGTAATGTTCATGAGACATTGGCTTCACAGGTTTTTGCATTAAGCGACAAGGATGAACTATTGCCTCAGGGAAAGCTCATAAAGCTGAATAGCACCAGGACACGAAAAAGGTCCTTGGAGAAGAGATGCGCATGTTAATATAGGATGTATTTATTGCAAATAAAGTATTAAAAAAATTATATGTATTACTGCTTGCGTTTGACGATACTAACTATTTTTGTTGGATGATGTCACTTTTAGCAAGTAAAGACACATCCTTGAAGGACCAAGGCCTTGTGTTATCGACTGAAATTTACTAGATTTGAATAATGTCTGCTAGATTTCTGATGAAATATAAATGCTCTGTTGTTGCAATCTAGAGGTTTTATTGGATGCAAATTCACGCTTTGACGCAAATTGTGTTTTTAGAGATCGCAGATATAGTTTGAAAGAGTATAATGAAGAAGAAAGAAAAAGTGGTATTTCGTTTTATGGGCTCTACTACAAGTACATGACGAGAAAATAAATTATGCCCAGACCTAAAGTGAATATCATGGTTTTATTAGAATTGGAGTCAAGATGTGTTTTTTTTTAAATTATAAATGACAAACCTTGAGCATACTGTCCCAGCTACCAGTGCAGAGAGCCATGCCATCGCTCGAAACACCCAAGCAAGATACTCTGTTTTCATGGCCAGAGAGAGCACCCACTCGCTCGCCCTTGAGAGTATCCCAGATCTGGGTACTATAGTCATCGTAGCCTGCAAACAAGAGACGTCCTGATGATGAAAAGGCAATAGATGTAATTCCATGCAGAATGGTGTCGTTTCCATATGTGTGTAATTCTCTGTCTGCGCGAAGGTCAAACAGACGACAGCTTGCATCGTCTGATCCTGTACCAAATGCCATGCCATTTGGGAAGAATCTAGGAAAAAAAAAACGATGAGTCTTGATAATATTTCTTATTCTACAGACTTACTGAACCGAGTTTATATCAGACTCATGGCCTGCAAATGTCTGGACGCACTTTTGGGTTCGCATATCCCATACTTTTGCAACAGAATCACAGCCACCAGACACAAATACATTGGGGTCTGTAGGAGATGGAGACACGCTAGATTTTTGGTGATAAATTAGCAAGGGATATTTGGTGGTCGTCTCCAGTACCTCATCACATCGGCAGCATGATCAGTGAACTCTTGAATCTTTGCTCCAGCATCAATGTCCCATAAGAAACATGACATGTCTCCTGAACTTGTCAAGATTCTGCGATCATCCAGAAACCGACAGCAGCTCAGATAACCAGTATGGGCTGCCAATTCTCGGGCTGGCCTCACGGGTCCATCGCGGGCTGTAAGGTTGTATATCGAACACACATTGTCAAGACCACCACAAGCTACAAACTTTCCAGAGGGTGCATAGGCACAGGTCATAACCCATGCAGACCGCAGAGAAACGGCATGGAGTTTGTTGGTTGTATAGGCATTCCAGACAATCAATTTGCCATCCTGTGATGCAGACACTAGGTGCTGGGCATCTCCAGCCCAGTGCATTGCATAAATCTTTGCAAGGTGTCCACGCAGATTACGGCGCACCTTCATCACAAGACGAGGCAGAGGTTCAACCGTCTTTGCCATCTCGGTCACTGTTCCAAGTAAAATTCAGGCAATTGTAAGATCCAACGTGCGTGAGGAATCAATAGTCGACTTACGGGTGATGTCTGCCAAGGCATCACGACGTTGTCTGATGCGCTCCTTGAGCATCTCTGCCTCTCTTCTTGCTGCAGTAATTCGCTCGTTAATGTCATCTGTGGTGCTCATTGTTGAGTTCGATGGTCAGTTTTTTAAGATTGGCGTGACAGGTAATATGTTTTGATAACAATACTAATAAAAATAAAAATAGAGAGAAAAAGAGGGGAAATTGATAATGAGAAATTGGATTAAAGATGTCTGTTGTGTGCTACCCACTAAACACGTTGAAGGATAGGAGAAAGGGGTGCTTTTTTTTTTACTGGGTTGTGCAAAGAAAAGAAGATACTCTGGCGTGTAGTTTAGTCGAGAACAGGACCTGGCACAACAATTTGAATACAAAGGCCGAATGCGGAGCAAATTAACACAATTGCTGAAAACATGCTTTAGAGCTCTATTGATGGCAAGACCAAACTCTTGTCTACTAGGGCCCTGAAGATTCATTTACTTTGGTAAATATTAAAGAAGGCTCTGGCTATATTATGGCCAAAGCAGGGATTCTGTCCCTGAAACAATTACCATGGTGACTTTCAATTAAGAAAAGGCAATTAAAGTATACATGTATAATTTGCTACCAGTGGTCGCTAGAGAGTGTTTAGGTTTGTAAATATAACCATACTTCTTTTGACATTTTAGAGTCGATAATTAATGTACATTCTATTCCTGTCTTGAGAAAACCTGGATATGCAAGTACTCCTAAAGATACAATACCAAAAGGTACACGTCTGGCACTCTAATAAAACTAGAGTGTTCTAGAGAGCAAGTAATGTTCTGTGCAGTCTAATATGCAGGCCAAGGCATCTACAAGGCCAATTGGAATCAGACCAAAGGGTCTAGGATACCATTATAGACTGGCAATCGAAGCCAATACCAGACGCCCAGTCTTAAACAACGTACAGCTCAAGTATTATTGGCTTTTTCGGTTCCTTGAGATATATAAGTGATCTGCTGCATTCAATCTCAGATAGCTATTTGTCTCACACAGCGCCAATTGTAATGAATTTAATTTCGGATTTTTCACACCAATTGAATTTAATCATATTTCACAAGCCTATCGTTTGCAGAGACATTCATTAGATTGATTAAAAAAAAGAAAGATGTATATCTTGCAAGGCGTTGGTATCCTCAGGTCAATAAAGACCTTGCAGATTCCTGCAAGCCATACAAAGCTTCTTTTGATCTTGAACCTGAATGCACGCACTTTTAAATGTATTGGAAATATATTCAGGTTTCCTCTGATTCTCTCTATTTAATACGGTGCTTGGGAATCATTCCTGCTATTGATTCTAAATAGACATTTAGTATTCAATTAGGCTTTGCATATAATATCTTTAGAGCCCCATTTCAATTCAGCAGCCCCTCACAGGGCATCTTGGCTGTTTTATGGTCCCAATAGGCAGGTGAAAACCAATTGATTGCTTTGGATCCTAACCACTGCTTTTAGGATTTTGGGACAAGATCTTTATGCCTTGGATCATATAAATGTCGTGTTCACATTCGATTTCTCCGAATATATATTTTAATTGACATGGATTGACAAAATTCCAAAAACAAATGATACCAAGATCATTCGATAACCTCAATAATTTACAAGCACACAAACATGGAAATATAGAGGCATTTATAATGTATACAGCATAATATTTAATGGGGCAATAAGTCATAGGATTCACTATCTTTTTATTAGATCTTTACAAATTCAAAATATTAATCATAATTCCATTAAATCAAATGCCATTTATATTTTTGTGACGCAGACAATTTACTTTGTTTATTGGAACAAACAAAAACAACAATTAGGTGTAAATAGCGTCTAGTAACTTACCCTGGAAGCCTGTCCTTCTTTTCGTCTATTTGACATTGCCTACCCATCTTTTTTTTTTCCCTCTCTCGAATTGACAAATCTCTAAAATGCCGCTCACCAAACCTGCTCCTCCTCCACCAAAACCTACCTTTGATGAATTCTCAACACCAGCCGATTTCAATGACAAGTTTAAAAAAAAGGAAACAACAAAATATATGAACCCATGTTCGGTCGAGGAGAAACAAAGCATGAAGTGCCTGGACAAGAATAATTACGACAAGACAAAATGCGATTACTTTTTTATCCAGTACAAGGAATGCAAAAAGAAATGGGCAAGTGTATATCAATCTCTTGATTCATCTACTAAACTTGTTCATTGCAGCTCGAGGACAGACGCCAGTTGAGAAGAAAGGGCTTGTTGTAATCATTAATCTCAATAACCGCAGTAATCTTGATTTCAATATTTCCATTGACCCAAAAGCTTAATCTACTGCGCCAACACTTCCTCTATAGGATCTCGAGTCAAAAAAGTAATATGATATTATAACAGCAAGAAAAATAATAATAACAATTATAGTAATTGGGTTGCATTTCGTACTGTCGATACATACGTATCAGAGGAAGTTTATTTTCAAAACATGTTTAGTTAACATTTTAATCGAAGAGACCTATTAAATAACAAACATTATTAGTTTTTGATCCCCAAATATACTTTTGTAAACTTACCGAAGCCCATATCGTCATCGGACTCCTCCTTCTCCTCAACAGCCTCCTCAACAGCGGCCTCAGTGGAGGCAGCGGCACCAGCAGCGCCAGAGGCAGCGGCAGCACCACCGGCACCAGGGGCACCGACGTTCAACAAGAGAGACTTGAGGTCCTGGCCAGCGAGAGCCTTGGCGTAGAGGGAGAACCAGACGGGCTCAACCTCAATACCAGCAGCCTTGACAAGGGTCTGGAGCTTGTCAGACTAGAGAATACACGATCCCATCAAAATTAGTGGGCTTGGTCTGGTGTGCAGGATGGTTAAATGAGACTTACGGTGATTTCAACGTTGTCATCCTGGAGGATGAGGGCGGCGTAGACGACGGCGAGTTCGGCGGACATGCTGTGTATACAAAAGGTAAGGATTGATGTTCGATGGATGGATGTTTTAATGCTACGTACACGCAACGGATGGATGCAAATGAAGGAGGTTCAATGGATGGACGCATTCGCTCGCCAGTATCTTGTTTTCGAAACACAGTCACAAATAGCCATGTTTGGATCGGAGCACCATGAAATTTGCAAGGCTTGTTCAAGAATCGGAGAGAGAAATCAACTGCCTCGGATTGCCCTCAAGGTTAATTTGAAACGTAAAAAAAAAGTTTATTATAAAAATGTTATTGATAGAATATAGGCTTCTATTTAACACAGGTAATAAGCGGCCACTCCACAGGCCCCAGAAGTTAATAAAGAAGACAAAAAGTTGACCTAGAATATATTATCATTAGTAATTTCTAAATCTCGATTTTATTTACCTGGTGGTTGTCGAGTAGATCATAGCCATTAATAACCTCTCCATCTTCTTTGGAAATCTCGGTTAGAATCATCTTCTTCTTGTGTGAATAGACAGTCTGTTGAACGGTGGCTCCAAGCACAGAATCAATCTATAGTAAAGGTCAATAGACATTTGTGTATATCGATTCGTTACCAATGATCCACCCAAGCCAGCACAGCTTCCCAGTAAAATAATATCCCAAGCGAACCCATGACATGGACTCTCGAATGCCAATGAAATGGCACCCATAAGTCCAATAAAGGTACCCCCACCAATAGAGGCAGCAATACCAACAGGAGAGATACCACCATTGGTTCCTGGAGGAACCTTTTTAAAAGTCGTAATAAGAGTTGGCCAGCCCTTGTTGAGAACACCAAGCTCACTTGCCCACTATAGTATCAGCAGTTGAGGATATGGAATATACAAAAAAAAAGTATTGTGTTTGACTTACAGTGTCACCAGCACAGGATCCATAATGGCTTTATTCAAAACTGTCAGAATATTTGAGAACAAGAGTTTAATCTTACCCAACATAAATCCACATCATTATACTATGCAGTTTGGACTGGTCATAGCATGCCGTCAATGGTTCTCCCAGATACTGGAATAGTCCTACAGCGATACCTCCCAAAAGTCCATTGCAAACTACTTGTATGAGATTACGCTCACTGGACTTTTCATAGTCACTCTCGATAAGTTTCTTTCTGTCTGCTTTGAACTGTAGAATGCATTAGAATTAAAGTCAAAGAGGTATTTCGTACCTTTGTTAGCTTGGAACTGGTAAGGAAGAAAGAGAGTAGAATGACGGTAAAAAATGAGTATGAGGATGAAAAGGTGATCATTCCCAAAATGAATGCACCCATTGCACCATCGATTGACAGAGATTTCTTTCTTCTCGAGTGAATGACCATAAGAATGGACAAAACCAAGGCAAACAATATACGCGCCATGACAAACAGAAAGAAAAAGTTCAAAGGCGAATTTAGGTATGTAAACGGACTTGGTTTATTTGTGCACCTGTAATGTAAGCTTTTGTAGCCGTGAAATATATTGATAAGCGTATTGATCCCATTACAATAAAACCCTGTTAATCATTTAGCACAAAAAGTATTATGTTTTTAGGCTTAATAATTGAAGCAAATAATTGAAAAAAAGCATTGTTTATTGTTGCAATTAGAACAGAACAAAGTCTAAAGAAAGAGTATTTAATCTGATCTGATCTTGAGGTCAGAAAGGTCAGCATGGCTACCAGCAGTCAAACCGCGAGCACTGGCACGTTCAAAAGATCTATAAGACCAATCAATATACTAATCCTTGTATTGTATGCCGGCCAAATACACTTACTCTGGGTATCTCATACGGTAGATTGGTGCACGCTGAGCATCCTGGTAGACAAGTCTTTATGGAACATTAACATAAACAAATAGTCCATATGTTTTGTACAAATGTTCCCAACTAATAATTACCTGTACTCAGCCAACTTCTCAGCAGCCTCAAGGTTCTCAGTGTTAATACGGTCCATCTCGGTGCTGGGGGTCATACGGTACTCAATCCACTTGGTGAAAGGATGCTTGTCCTAAGCCAGAAATATCCATATGGTACAAATGACAATCAATAACCTACCAGTGACTATTTATCCTCTAGCAAATTATGTCTTACTTCACCCTGACCAGTGACATGTTCGCTCACACGGTAAAATACAACACCGGCAATAATGGTAAGCAAAGAGTTTCTCCAGACATTGCTGCTGAATCCTATGCCAATAACCAGGGTAAATCGCCATTCCCAACAAGCTCTGTGCACTCACTTTCTTCGGGGAATGACTCTGTAGCATGCTTGCCAGCACCATGCTCAGACGCGTATGTGCGCTTGAGGACCTGGCTAATAGGTGTGGATTTCAAAAGAGAGGTTTTGCTAGCAAAGCGCGACGCCATTGGAAACTAAACTAATTCGTACAGGGACAAAGAGGAATCTATGTTTACAGTCTTACATGTGCGGACACCGAAATATAATGTGACGTCCAATGCTCACTTATAACTCCGCCAGCGATCACAAAACAGCGAGTACTTTGGCGGTTGCTGTATTGCAAACCTTGAAATATAAGCAAGCATGTCGGGATCAGCAAACCAATCGGGCGACGAGGTCGATATTGATCTTAAAGAACAAGATCGTTTCTTGCCGATTGCAAAGTAAACAGAGAACGATGAGCGCATCATGTAGATCTCAATAATTTTATCTAGTGTTGCACGCATCATGAAGAAAGCTTTACCCGACAACGCAAAGATTGCAAAGGACGCGAAGGAGTGTGTGCAAGAATGCGTCTCAGAGTTCATCTCATTTATAACCAGCGAATATCCTTTTTTTAACAAGATAGCTTATGATAGATATACCTTTCTTTTATCTATCTTATCCCTAACCTTTTTCACACAGCAAGCGACCGTTGCCAGCAGGAAAAAAGAAAGACAATCAACGGCGAAGATATCTTGTGGGCCATGCAGTCTCTTGGATTTGAAAACTATGCAGAAGCATTAAAGATCTACCTTTCGAAATATCGTGAAGTAAGAAACCCTTGTAGCCTTCATTCTCTAATCTACCCGACATTAAATTCAATAGACTACCAAGGCAGACAGACCCACTCCAGCCAAGGAGAAGGAAGACGGTCCAATCTATGCTCCTCAGCCTTCTGGAGAGCATGGTACCGAAAGCTATTACAATGGTAAGACTAGTACACTGATTATAAATCAAGCTGACCTGCCCATTCTATCTATATATTGGAATATCAGCCATTGCCCACCAGTATTTGGACCCTAACAAGAACTAAGCTTCATCATTCATTATAAACAATACAATACATGAATGTATGTATGTGTATATATTACTTGCTTAATAAAACCAAATATATATATATATGTATATGTATATATATATTGTAAAGTGTATTGCTTTTTAGACATGTTTGTCTGCTATTGGGTTTGCATGAATAGTCACACTTCGAATACGCACTTCTTGTATTGGACGATTCTTTTCGTCTACTGGGACCTTTTCTATCGCATCTAGAGTAGTATCTGCACCATCAATAACCCTAGGTAGACCAATATAAGTACATTGCAACATACTCGTCAAACTTACTTTCCAAAGATTGTATACTTTGTATCCAAGTGAGGGTGCTTTCCGTATGTAATGAAGAATTGGGAACCATTTGTGTTTGGGCCCGAGTTGGCCATTGAGACAATACCGCGGGCATTGTGCTATTAACTAGTGTTAGACATCATGTCTTTATATTCTATGATTACCTTTAGCACTGATCGAATCTCGTCGTTAAACTTTTGTCCCCAGATCGAATTTCCTCCTTTTCCTGTGCCAGTGGGATCGCCCGTCTAGAAAGGTGTGTTTTTTTTTGGTCAACAGGAGAATATCCTTGATTGCTTAGAGAGTACCTGTAACATGAAGCCCTTTATGTTTCTGTGGAACAGGTTATTGTCATAGTATCCACTTGCACACAAGGCAAGAAAGTTCTGCAACAATGATTAATGGAATGTTTGATCGACAATCGTCATTCAATTTACTTCTGCTGTCTTTGGCACCGATTCGCAAAAGACTTCTATCTTTAGATCCCCGAGATCCGTATGTAATGTTACAGACTAAAACACGCCAAGTTTAGTGCCCATAATACTCGAGACATGGTAATTCCTACCATTGTTGGTAAGAGATGGAACTTGTAAAGATCTTTCAACGCGGTTAAAGAAGACCATGGAGTACTACGAACAGTCACAGGAACTATAGTATTTGCTGGGTTCTATTGGAATTATCTTTTATTGTGAATGAAATCATATAGTATTATGAATGTTTATTGTATACTTTCAAAAAAGATTATATATTGTAACTGATTATTTCATCTCAAAAGGCCGAGTTCAAGAAGTCCAGTAAATGAGATCTGTTCTGATCTCTTTCTTTATCGTCAGCAGTCTTGTGAATCTTCAGTTTAAGCTAACATTTATGCGAAATTAAACACCACCGAGAAACAGGCAGGCAAAACCAAAAAGGTCTTTTTTTTTTAAATATACATATATATATACATGTATATATGTGTATATATATATATATCTCCTACCTTTTTGCCAGTAATTGCACTACGAGGGTTATCATCATCGTCACTCAAACTGCTTCTCTTCTTGCTCTTTCGCTTTATATGAGGTATATAGTTAAACAACCCACTCGAGCAATACACCACATCTTGACTAGCGTTTATAATGGTTACCTTTTTCTTGTCTTTCTTCTTGCTCTTGCTCTTGTCTTTACTTTTACTTTTTTTAGACTTTCTCTTGGATTCTCTCTCATCTAATGTCCGGTATAAGTATAGTTTTATTTTATTTTTATTTTATTTTATTTTTTAAAAAAAACTGCGCTTGTCTTTACCTTTATCAGATTCACTTTCACTTGTGCTGCTATCATAAGAGCTCACTGAACGACTTCTTGAATGTCGGCTATGAGAACCACGGGATCGGTGTCGTTCATCTCTGTGGTTTTGACGGGGAGATCTCGAGCGTGAACTAGATCTGCCTGTTGAATAATACACACGATTAAATGACGAGCCATGGCAAGTAATGCCAAGGCAATTCAAGCCAATAATGAAGATAGACAAGGAATCATCGCCGACCCCCGTGTTGATAGGTTGGATTCAGAATAAGAAGTGATGAACACGCCATTGAAACAAAAAAGATTGTGTGAGGAGCAATTCTTGTCGAGCCCAAACCATCATCACATACCGCGAGAGCGCTGTTCAGAATAGCGATGAGAGCCTTGGTTTTTTACAGATCTGGATCGTCTACTATCATTAGATGGAGAAGAGTGTCGACGTCGTATGGGTGACCGACTACGATCTCTTCTGTAGCTGGAATCTCTTGAGCTTCGATCTGACAAGGGTAAAAATAATTAAGGAATCTTTGTTTGATGACTGAGGTCTTTGAATCTACTTTACCTCTTTCTCCCATGATTTTCTTGTGTACAGCAATAACAGGGTAAAAGGCAGTCGATTGCTTCCATTACTCAAGATGTTACAAACACCATCACAGTCACAAGGTCTTTATTTGTTGGAAATGCTATATATTTTCACCAAATATTAATTATACTGATCATATTCTTAAATGTCTGTAAATAAGCTCTAGTCAATGCAGATGAGCCATATTCCCCATAAAAGACATCTTTACTTGAATACACAATTGATTCTATTAATCATAAAAAAAAGGTTATTTTCTCTGAGTGGGTTCCAAACCTCTTTTTGATCAATGAACAGCAGGTTATAACACTGTAATAAAAAAAAAGGCGCAAGAGAATAGGATACCAAAGAGATATAATGAAACGAATACTACGGCAGCAAAATATAAAGCCACCTTTTTCACTGCATACATGATAATCCTCCTGCCTCCTACAACTTGTCCTACACTCGGAACCAGATACCATAAAACACATCAAAGCCTTAAGCCTGGAAACGCTTAGAGGTCCAAACGTTTACTCGATAGCTTAATAGCAAATTAAATGTCTGTGTGTGTGTTCTTAATTTAATTGGGATATATGAAGATTTATTGGAAGACTATTTATTATCTATTTGTGCCAAGTAGTAGTATAAATAGAAACAGTAGATTACTGCATTGGTCAATGTAGACTTTAGATCCAAACCATCTTTAGAGTTTTGTTATCATAGGTAGGAATGATGAAAATAAGTCTTTATGGCAAAAATAGGACTTGGTCACAATAATCGATACACATTTCTGCCAAGAATAAATGAATGAAAAAGGCTTTAAAGATGTTGCCTTGTCGATTGATCGCTTGTTTGATTAAAAGTACTAGAGACAATTCATGTACGATCAAAAAGAGGAATGATGAATTGCAATTTGGTTATTACTGGCATACCAAATATTACATATTTTAAATGATGTTATTAAACGCACGAGTGTATTTATAGGGAAGCGTAGAAAGGGCTATTGACTCTCTTGGCAAATCTCACTTTATAGTCTTGTGGGCTAAACACAATTCCTGAAGTCTTGAGATTGTCCAAATCAACAAACTCTGGCTTTCCGTTCTTATCCAACGATGGCTCAATAGTGCATTGGGATAGCAATCGCACGCACATGTTAAATATCATCATCTCAGCCTATTATACAACAATTAGTATCTCTATACGCCAATACATGTCCTAATAATAATAATAATAATAATAATCTTACCAAATGAATTCCAGGGCAGATTCGTCTTGTACAAGAGTAGTAATCAAGCCGTTAATAGTTGCATATATCTTTATGTGATATACCTTACCTTCCCCACCCAAAGGCATACATATCGCGCTCTTGTATGCTTCCACTCGAAGACGCAGTCCAAGACTTTGTCATATTTAAAAATCTCTCTGGAATAAACTTCTCGGGATCCTCGTATATACTTGAATTCATATGCATAGCATACATGCTGCTAATCAGCACTGTATTTTTGGGAATATGATATCCCAGAATGTTTACTAGATATACATATAAAAAAAAAGGTTTGGCATACGAGAAATCCTTTGACACTAGTCTTCTTACCATCATTTGCTGTATAGTGAGGAATGCCAAAGTTTGTAACGCACCGGAAACGAATATTTTCTCGCAAGACGGCCACTGTGTATGGGAACTCATCTCTGGCTGAAAATGAAGGAAGGGTACCATTCTTTGTAATAAAGGCATCCACCTCTTCAAAGATTTTCTTTTGGACATCTGGGAACTGTGGCAATATAGCAAAAAGCCACAATAATGACATTGAAGTGGTATCTCCTCCTGCACCAAATACATCATCTAAAGAACCATGTCTTATAAGTCCAGTACATTGTATTGAAATCAGACTTACTCAATAGAATTGTCAGATCCATTTCATCAAGATCATGTTCCTCCTTGATTGAGTAGGCAACTTTGGTGAGGCAATTGGCATCTCCATCATTAGCAGTACGGATCAAGTCTTTGAGCAATGTATCTCTTTCGTTGACAACATCTTCCATTGCCTTTTTTCGGCTTGAAATACGATCAATCCAGGCTAAACTTGGGAAAAAGGCACCGATATCGCCTGCTGCACCAGCATACAAGATGCTCTTTTCTGTAATGTAGATAAGGCTTCTTGTGGTTGGATCATCAATAGATGTTACATCTTTTCCAAACACTGCTTTCAAGACAGTTCCATAGGTAGCCATCTTCATGTAGGCTTCAGGGAAAATGGCTCCTTCTTTCTCTGTGTCTTGTCTCACCAGTTTGATGGTGGTGTCGATCATTGCCTCTATGACTCCTTCAAACTGATGGACGTGCTTTGGAGACAGGATCGAAAGGGCTTTTATATATGCATTCAATGATTAGTACCTTTGTTTTAGTTGATAATAGGCGTGTATACCAGCAGATCTTGTGCTCTTCCATTTCTTCCCTGGGTTGTTGAATATGATGCCTCTGTAGAATAGGAAAAGGTTGATATCTGGTGGCGATAAGAATGATGCTTACTTTCCACCCTTGCTGTACATCCAGTAGGCATAGCTGTGCTTGTGTCGATCAGATGTGTTTATTCCATTTTTAACAAACAGTTCGTGTGCCAAATAAGGGTCACTTATAAGGATCCATGGCTGAGCACCCATATT
Organism: Phycomyces nitens; assembly: GCA_022702545.1. NCBI lineage: Eukaryota > Fungi > Mucoromycota > Mucoromycetes > Mucorales > Phycomycetaceae > Phycomyces > Phycomyces nitens. The sequence continues at coordinate 5,136,426 of JAHRBC010000001.1, forward strand.
GAGACGTATTATTGGACCTGTTGACCACCAATATTGTTTAATAATAGACCTCTAACGCACAAACATCCTCAAAAATATTCAAAATATTCAAAATACCAAGCTCTTGGTGCCATTTTCTTATTTTAATACTTGGTGTGCTCCCGAGTGATAGTATATGACCTAACGTCAAGTAATTGTTTGGGTTTAGTATGACAGAGATGTCTATTCTTTGCTTGGATAAATACCATACCAAAAAATGGATATTTTCCTGATGGAGAAGGGATTTCCTTGTATCCTTCAAGCTTCAAACGTTCGATTTCCTTTTGGTCTTGACTGGTGCTTGAAAGTAAGCCAAAGACAAGTTTGGCAGCCACACCTATGGCTATTGCGCCTACGACAGGAAGGTAGTAGTCTTTCCTTTCAAGAATCTCAAGCCACTTTTGATCCATGGTGTATTAAAGAGAGGAGAAAGAAGGCTGGCAAATTTCTACGCAGTTATTAATTTTTAACTGGATTTAAATGCATAGAAACCTGTAACCCTGAGCCTGTGAGTCGTGAAACATATAAAATATAAACAATACATAACTCTTATACACAATATATATATAGACTCTACCTCAGACCTTATTTTAAGCATATAGTTTATCAAGAGTACTGCATGAATAATTTATGATCATCAGCACAACGTGTAGGTCACAGATATATATCACCATTGTAGAATCCAAGAACGAACATATGGTTACTCAGATTAAATTCAGTACCAGTGCTATCTGGAGATACAAAACATAAGCCATATTTTGATTGCATTGGATATTGTATAGGTGTCTTTGGTTTCCCACAGGATCAATAGAGAGCACAAACTTACATATGGAGATGTATAGACATCTTTATCAGCTGTATTTCGGTATATAAATTTTTTTACGATGCTTGTGTGTGACTAATTAGATATCTCTTGACACAAAGCAATGAGCCAATTTATAAAGAAGTAAATCATACAACGATCGTTTTATAATATTCGATAAATGACTCACTAAATTGGATTCTATAGTTCTTTAGTGGAACCGACTTGGCATTGTTACTTTTAGATAATGTTATGTATCTGTGGCTAAACCTTCAAAGTTCATATAATTCCTGATAAACAATCAAGCACAAGACAAGTATATTTTTTATTTTTATCAATGTCATTATATAAAGTTAGATCACTATACAAGACTAGCACCAGATATAACACCAACGTTATTTGTACCAATAAGGTATCTTCAGTGCCCACTACGGTTCATAATGGGGCTTATGTGGGTACCCATCAGATTAGCCATTCAAATATATACACATATACAGGTAGATACACTGCATAATTTGGGTATTCTTGCTCAATGATCTATCATTCTCAAGCAACTTTGAATCTTTTTTTTTAAAAAAAAATACTTTGAGTATTTGTACAATTAAAAAGAGTATATCAAACACAGGCATATATATTTACACCCATTTATCAATACGGTGCATTGCTCCTTGCGTCTTTACAGTATAGGCACCGTGTTTATTATATACATGTTAATTATAAACTATTTGCTTTTTGCCCATTTCATTCTGAATATCTTACGATGCATTCAGACTTGGATACCAGCCTTTTTACATACATTTTTTTCAAAATACAAACTGTACGTTGGATAACTATAATATTAGTTAATGCATCCCATGGCTTTATTTTTTAATAAAATAGCTTTTTAAAAAGGACTTGGTGCTTTAAATAGGCTAGTAAGATATTACATGGCGGGGAACATAATTTTCATGAAATTGAAACAGACTAAAGGGTTATTGTCGGAAGTTTAAAAAGACGAGCGACGCGTTTGTGACTTTGTATTTTTGTACCTGATTAACTTGCATTAATCCACCAAAGTAGAATTCGGATCGTAAGAACGATATCCCGGAAGATAGAGTATTTTATGTGGACTGTTTCTTGGGTTTATGACTGTATTTTTGGCTCAAAAGACAGTCATTTATTAAGCTGTTGAGAACTCTAGCCATATCTTTGAGGTCTATCCAAAGTTCTTTTATGAATGCAATTGGATCCAGAGATATTAGACTAGGGAAAAATGACGCCCTCGCCTTTGATCCAATTATATAAGTTTCTGTATACTAATATCTATAATTTTCTTGACAATTCTGGAAATATTGCCCAGATAATATAAGATATTGATGTAAAGAAGTTTATCACAAGAAAATATACTTGCCATCACCATTTAATGGCAAAGAATAATTCTTTATGCTTTTTTCTTTTTATAAAATATCTATTTCTTACAGATCATATTATGACATCATTAACGTTTGATTGCTATACATATTGAGCATGATATTTTCCGGTATCTCGGATTTTAAGTAGCAGTTTTTACTTGAGGAGTTTTATCAAACGAAATTGAAACAAATTCTAAAAGTCGATGGTTAAAGCTAAATGCACATGTCATATATATATTATATATATATTTAAAAAAAAATGTAAAAAGTCTAATGCTCTAACAAAAATAAGGATGCTTACAGGAGAGGATTTCCGAAAGATTTGGATGGTTTTAATTGCAAAACCAAATTGATTAGATTTATATCGGAACCACCTTGATCCGTCATATGTGTTTGCTTTGTAAATAATGATAATAAAAATCAACAGCAATTTTGACTTTTAATATCCAAGGATTCCATTGAGGGTATAATGGCATTAAGATCAATAACTATAAAAAAAAGTTTAACAACTATCATATAAGTCTGGCTGTATTTATTAACAGACTTGCTAATCTAGAATACCAGCAAGGAGTGTTTGCAAAGGACAGAAACGTTTATTGTTTTTGATTTTGTGGTTATTTGCAATAAAACATAATATTCTCTAGTCGTTCCAACTTGGATTATATATATAAAAATAATAATTGACACTGGTCTTTTAGACACATGAGATAAATAGACTAGACCGGCATCTTTTATTGGAGCTTTGATAGCTTCGATAGCTTGGAAACTGTGATGATATTATATTTGAATGAAACCAAGTCAAAGTGATGAGCACTTTTGATTTTCTTCGTTTATAAATACAGTCGGATTAAGTTTTGCTTCAATCTTATTTCCATATATGGAAACCAGGAAGCAAAACGAGAAGAAGATTTTATGATCTCAAACCCTAAATTGGCTTTGAACTAATGACTAGTAGTGCTTTTATATTATACGTGTGTGTGTGTGTTAATTAACGATCTTCTCCTAAATACTGTACTACAGACAAAATCACTAAAGGATATTAAGGAAGAGTTTGCAAAGGTAATGTTTGTAAAATACCAGTAAGTTTCTTGTCTTTCAAAGGAGCTTGGATCCACAAGATAATTGATTGGTTTCACTAGAATATATGCATCATTAGAAATATCCAAATATGAACTCGGTTTATTGCTCTAATATCAAGACAACACCATGAAAAGAGCCCCAGGAAATAGGGTATCGGTATGCTTGGGCTGAAATATCAAATGAAACCTCAATTATATGCAACTTATTGGCTACTGTGTACATAAAGTTTATTAATTGCTTTTTTATTTAGCACCTTGGACTCACGGACACACCAAGACCTCAAGAGTTCTTTTGTATTTTTGACTTTAGAAAGAGTACAGTTTACGCGTTAGTAACATGGTTGCTCTGCATTGATCGTACTACTAATCCAGAAAGATGCTCTTTTGCTTATATCTACAGCCAATGTTTCTCTTTCTTTATATCATGCTCTATAACTTTCTCAAATTCTCATTATAATTTGTCCCACAGTTGAAATATTGTGTTGTACCACACATCCCTGTAACAAGAAATGAAAGTGCACGTTTTGAAATGCTTCATATTTAACGATTTTTAATACATAATGCAAAAATAATTGGCTCTTAATTAAAGAGGACAAGTCAAATTATAAACTGCTTTATCTTACGTTGAAACCATGGTACAACGCCATAAACCAGGTCCGCCAGATGAGAATCGGCTATAAAACCAAGTGAATCGACAACATTTGTAGATTTGTATCTTTTTTCTTCATTGAATCTTCCAATATGCGGTTCTCCTTTATTCTCGCTAGCATTGCTGCTTGTGTAGCAGTAGAAGCTCTCCCGCTAAGCTCGATTTATCGTGAAGGCATTACCAAAAATACTCTTAGTCGCAGACAGACTTCGGGATTGAAAGGCAAATTCTTGCATATTACGGGTAGGCAATATATTCAGTTCTTATCATCATTTTACATTTAATTCTTCAACATATTTAAAACTAACACATATATCATAACAGACATCCACCTTGACGCATACTACTTGGAAAAATCCGATCCTTCTAATTTATGCCATCGCAAAAGCAAAACTAATTCGAATAACGTGTCGGGCAAATTTGGTGCGCTTGGTACTGACTGCGATTCTCCAACATCTTTAGTAAGTAAACAAATGACTGTTTGGGGGGTATCTTTAAGCTAACTGTATCATAGGTCCAAGCTTCATTTGATTTTATGAAGCAGTCCCTAAGTGATGTGGACTTTATCATCTATACTGGAGACACTGCACGCCATGTATGTATTTGTTTGATTTTTGATTTTGATTTTGATTTTTAGAGATATTAATGCTATGTTTTTTTTTTTTACTTATTTAGGACAGAGACGATGCACTGCCAATCACAGATAAAGACATCTTGGCAGAGCATACTGCTGTAACAAACTACTTTAAAGAAACATATAATATTCCGTCAATTCCATTCGTAAGTAGGATTCTAAATACCAAAATATCACTGACTTTGTTTTTTTTTCTCAGATTCCTACCATTGGAAACAATGATGGTTTTAACCATAATGATGTCGTTGAAGATGACCCAATCTTCAAATCGCTCAAGACCATTTGGGCTCCATTTGACTTGAACTTGGGGGATGATTTTAGCAAGGGTGGATACTTTGTACAAGATATAATACCCGGAAAGTTACAGGCCATGAGCTTAAACACAATGTACTTTTTCTCAAAAAACTCTGAAGCAAAAAACTGCAACACTGCCGGAAAGACTGGTACATTGCAAATCGCATGGATGAAAAAGGTCTTGAATGCTGCACGGTCAAACAAAATCAGCGTCTATGTCGTGTAAGTTGGCAATAAAATGCTAGTTTGAAGCGCACTAATATTTTTTTATTGTAATGCTACTATTTAAATAGTGGCCATGTTCCACCTAATGATGATGATGGATCTGAACTTTACAAGTCTTCCTGCTATGATATATATATTGCCTTGCTAGGCTCTTATAGCGATGTGATTGTCGGTCATTTCACAGGCCACACCAACTGTAAGTCTTGTATCTGAACACTCTAGATATCATACTTAACCATTTCCTGTTTATAGCTGACATGTTGACTGCCATTGTCAAGGATGGATCTAGCTATTCGGCTCTTTCGGCTGTGAGTGTTGATAGTGAGCTCACTTCATCATCAATGATCAATGCAAATGTTGCAACTGTCCTGTTCAATTCTCCATCAATCATTCCCGTACACAATCCAGCCATGCGTGTCTATAACTATGAAACAGGAGACTCAGAGTAAGTACCATGGATAATGTAGTGTGGATGGCTATTAATGTACTCTAATTGTTTTTTTTAGAAACAAGTTTGGCACAATAACAGACTGGGTTCAGTACTATGCTGATCTTGAAGAAGCCAATTCAAATGGAAACATTGAGTACAAGGTCGAGTACCAGGCTTCTGAACTATTTGGCATCCAAAGCTATAATGGAGCTGGCGTATCAAAGGCGTTTACAACCCTGGCAAAAGACAAGGCTGTACGCAAGAGATACATGTCATATGTATCTGTCAGCTCTTAACGCAGGCGTTTAACAACCTTACAGCTTACATGATTGCCATTATTATTTCTAAATGTATTAATTGAATAAAATTACAATATATTACCAGTATTATTGATATTCTTAGTTGGAATATTGATTATGAAGAAAAATGCAAAACTAATGAGATAAAAGATAATTATCAAGAACACTGTTAAAGACTATTGTGCATATAAAAAGGTGAGATCCTGGGTACATGTAGAGTATGATTTCAGTGAGGGCCTATACTTGATAAATTAAATTGGACATGTTTAATTTCAAACCCGTTTTTCTCTTAAAGTGCAAGTCGACTAATCAAAACTATAGCATGTATCCAATATATTTTATATGCTTTTGTTGCATATCATTTGTGTGGGTCTCGGAAGAGTTTTTAACAAATCTCAAGAGATAATAATCATCCAAGATATATCAATTAGAGATATCTTGATGTGATATGGTTGTGAGCCCTGCTAATCATCTTGATATATGCTTCCAGTGGATCTGTTTTTCTTCTAGTTGGTATCGAGCATATATATAGGCCAGAACTGCTGATAACAAAAATAGTGTTATTTTATATATTATACATATATTCATTCACCATGGTAATAGGAGGATCTTTATTACTTTTGTATCTTTGTATTGTCCCTCTTAAACCACATTATAAAGTACAATGGTGAATAAGTTGATCCGATATTTGTACCTTTTACCAGGAACGGAGACCACTTGACATGTTGAAGCGCTAGTCAACATACACTCTGTTAGAACAATACCCAATATAATTGATTTTTACACCCTCGAATAACTTTACCGGTCTTCCTCTTCCTTTGAAAGCAACATCCGGGGGATCTCCCTTGAATCGTCTTGTCTGTTCCCATTCATGCTTCTCTGCATCACGGTCTTCGTACCTCTTATAAGAAGGACGATATGAAGATTGAGTATATCTGTCTGGAGGACTCTGGCTCCTCTCATCTCTAGATCCTCTTCGACGGTTGATACTTCCACTTTTTCTGTAGGTTGATTTGGCTTCTCTGTCCTTTACAGGAGAATCTGAACGTCGAGGGCTACGATCACGAACCGAACTACGGCTAAGACTACGGCTGAGGCTGCGTCTAGGACTAGGGCTACGGCTACGGCTACGACTAGGACTACGACTAGGACTGCGGCTACGATCATTTCTTCGGCTAATTGGTCGTCGAGATAGTTCAATAGAATCTACACTGAGGCTTCTGTGTCTCGATCTTTTCTTCTCCTTCTTGTCTTTTTTGCTCTTCTTCTCCTTTTTGCTCTTTTTAGACTTTTTACTCTTCTTCTTCTTGCGTTTTGGTTCATCCTCTTCAGAAGAGCCTGAATCAGATCTATCGGGACTAGCCGATCTCGACCGTTTTCTAGGTTCGACTGGTTTCTCGGCATCCTCACTAGCCTTTTCTTTAACTAATTCCATTCAGAAAGATAAGCAATCACTAATATCACAAAAAAGCCAATATCTGTCTTCTTACTTTTTACACCAGGAGGAAGTTTAAGCACAAGTTCGCCACAGTTGGCAATCATTACTGTTCTCATGGGGCGATCTCTTTCATCGACTGGTTCGTTTTCACATTGCTCGATAATCGGGAAACCAGATACCACACGTCCAAATACAACATGCTTTCCGTCAAGATGAGGAGTTGGGCGAGTTGTGATGAAGAATTGAGATGATTGAGTATTAGGGCCACGGTTAGCCATACTCAACAATCCATGGGTGGTGTGTTTGCGAGCAAAGGATTCGTCTGCAAAGGTAGCACCAAAGATACTTTCACCTCCTGTTCCATTACGACGTGTGAAATCTCCACCCTGAATCATGAATCCTTTGATTATTCTGATTTGTAGAGTTAAAATCGTCGATCGTCTCCTTGTTGACCAAATTATTATTGTTTGATGCCAAATGTCCTTACCGATGGAAAATGGATCCTCGAAAATGCAAGGGCATGTTGCTCAACTTTCCTAATCCCTTTTCGCCTTTATAAATGTGGATAGATGGGGTTGAGATTAGATTGTCAATAACTTTTTTTTATTATCTTACCTGTGCAAAGAGCACGAAAGTTTTCGGCAGTATTGGGAACTTCATCGGCAAAGAGTTCAAAGACGACTCGACCGACTATTGAAAAGATACTTATTAATTCTGTTACATTCTGTTGAGAGCTACTGATTAGAATTACTTCGTTGACCGTCGATATCAATGTCAAAGAAGACACGTGGGTTGACCATGATGAAGATCAAGTCAAACAACAGCTTTCCTGCTTCATAAAACAGCGCTTGTGTGGACCGCAAGCACAGATTTCCTGACCCACCAGTCACACCAGACAGTCCGGCGAAATCCAATTGCATGGTCAATGTCCGATCCGCGTCTCTTCCCCTGAATATATGTATATATATATATTAAGATATATGTACTTGGATTTCTAGTGATATCTATCACTGATATATTTCATGGTAATTAGATATTGTGGTTGATACTTATGTAAAACAGGTACAAATATCAATTATAGGGCAGCTTATTACTATTATAAATGTATTTTTAAGAATACACTAGAATTGTAATCAATAAAGCTTAATTGTTACTGGGAATTAAGCCTAATATACAAAAAAAGAAAGAAATGTTTAAGAGGCCTAGATGCTTACAGGGTGGTTTTGCATGGAATAAATATATTAATTACATATAGATATTTTGTGGGCCTGATTACTTTATCCCTCAATGTTACCCCACTGTATCAATTACCACTTTTTTAAAAAAGAAAATATAAGCATCTACTGAGAATATATTACAATAATGGATATATTCATCGTACAATTGTAATCTATAGCTTCTATTCTTTACACTCTCATAGCCAAGACACTTCTTTTGCTTGGATAACCCAAATATTGTGTCTAGAGATGACTCCATGGCAAGATTTGAAGCCATTTGCTGGAAATACGCTTGCCGAGATCCATTTGATAAAGTCTACTCTTGATCGTTCTTTTTTTTTGCAGACAGTAGAATAAAAGACATTCTGCCCCCAGAAACCACACCTTTGAAATGAATATGGCCATGGCTTATTTTCTTTTGCCTCTCTCTATCTCTCTATCTCTGCCATGTATTATGTCGTGGGTGATTTACAATCCACATACAGCTGCATTGCTTCATTATTATTGTTCTTATTTTAAAAACAATCGAGGAGATTTGTGTTGTTAAGAGAGCATTAGATAATTAACAGTGGCATTCAAACACGTCTTGGTGTCATGCCCTTGTCCCTGAAAAAAGGTCTTTACCAAATCAATGCAATATAAAATGGGATTTTATTTAATGTAACCAAAGTAAAATAGAATCCTCGCTGTTGACTAGTGAACCCAGCCCACCGAGTGCCCCTCTTCCATCTGAGGTTCAAGGAACCCTCTGAATAACCACTTTCCATCATCCAATACCCAGCGAGCACCATATCCAAGGGACTGGCGTATTTCGTACACCACCTTTGCATGCTATACTTCTCCTATCGATGTTAGTTTATAATATACATGTGTAAACCCAATGTGCACATATGTGGACTTGTGTATAACAAAACAAACAAGAAACATTACCGGTAACATGTGAAGATTACTCCAAACAGAATCACAAAGGATATTTGCAAGAACAGAGTTTGCGTGCTCATTCTTGGCCTTTTCAGCTTTTTTTTTGTTGTTATTGTTGTTACATGTTAACAATATGATGATTGTATGATAGACAGCTTACTTCCAGTGCAAACACCCCAAAACTTATTCTGCGTGTCGCGGTGCGAATGCTTGCTCAGTGCTCTGGCTCCCACTGTCAGTTGGTTGGTCATTTGTCTGGTACCTCTGGGGCCGGGATGGTGAAGATGAGTAAAGGCTTCCAGGCATTGATTGAGGCTTGGTGGCATGGTGTCTAGATCATGGCCACCTGTTGTAGTCCGTAGGCCCAAAAAGAGTCGCCAGTCTTGGGGTTCCATTACCTATGGTATGTATTGAGATCTGTAATCATCACAGTATATATATATCTGTATAATGACAGACATATCTCTAATGTGGTAGGCTTTACCTCGAATACTAATTTATGGAGGGATGGTTTAATATCAGGACTCTCAAAAGCCAGAATACTCTCTTGCTCAATCACTTTCAGTCTGTTTCCAAAAACAAAAACAAGGTAAGACTCTTGACTAGTGCCAATAAACAATACAAAGATGATAAAACAAGGATTTTAATATATAGTCTACGCACCGTGAGGTGTTTGTCATTCCGAGTAAATCAAGTGGATTACTAGTGAGTATTGAAGATAATCTTCCTTGGTTGACGCGCCATTCGTCAAGTATGTCCGCCATGGCATGGCTGAATGGGCGAGAAAGGGCTCCGGTGGCGAATGATCCACGAGCCGGATCTGCTTTGGCAAAGATGAGATCGTGAAGAGAAGAGAAGAGTAGGTTTTGGGGATCTGGAGGTGGTTCCAACTGCAGCATCTCTCTACAGAGGGTTTCCCACTTTGGATAAGCTCTTCCCTTGCAGAGTAACTCGATGACGAGCGGGAGCATTAGAGGACCTTCATTGAGAATACATGTTTGTGTAGCCATGAGATGTATTTAATAGCAATCAAAGTAAAAAGGTCATGCGTGGGATGGCTTTGTGCCTGGAGAGATGTTGAAATAGTGGGAGAAATAGCTGGGGATCCTGAGTACAAAGCCCTGGATGGTGTGGATATTCATTGATCCGAACACTGGGTAAAAGCCATACAAGGCTGACCAAGGATTCTTTTCTGACGTGAGCCTGGAAAGGTGAGTAGTGATAAGGGTCATGACAGCCGTCCAGTCTACTTGCTGCATTCTCTCCTTGAATGTCACCCAAAGTCTGTTTCTGGTTGCGGCTGAGATGCGTCCGAGGTCATCGCACATGCTGAGAGCAATAAAAGCACAAAAGAGACTGACTGTGGACATTATGGCCAGAACACAGGCGGTAATATAGGAAGCGAGCTGGACTACACCTGTTAGGCGTGATCTATCTGAAGCAGGTCTAAGCCAGCCATACGCAAGAGTAAGCAGGTTTGATAGTGACATGGAGTTGAGAAGAGAAGAGAAAAGAGAAAAGAAAAGAAAAGAGAACGCGGAAGAGATGCGAGGATATCTTGTCGACTGAACCCCCAAGGAACATAAATAAAGGCAGTCATCTGCATTGGATATTAAAAGGTAAAAAGCTGAGACAAAATAAATAAATATAAGCATTCAATAGCATTTTCAACAGTTCAAGCTATATTAAAAGAGATTTAAAGGGTTTAGAAGCCAAGTTTGACACCAGAGATACGTTTATTACTTGTTTTTTTTTGTTTTTTTTTTTTTCAAGTTACGTTTGATATCCTAGAGTGATCCAGGGGTGCCGAGGTTCAGTGCTCTTGCAAGACCTCCATCAGTAACACTCCCGACTACAATGCATTTCATAAAAATGTATGTTTTGAAAAGCTATTTTATGAGAATATAGTCAAGACTGAGAACACCAATGTCTGTGGTTTGTCAGGTCATTGTGAAAAGAATAAGCCAAGCTACTAGCCTCGGTTTTGTAAAGCTACACAAAAAACAACAACAACAACAACAATAAAAAGAAAAATAGGTTATTCTGGTACTGTTCAGAAACAGACCACATAAACTTAATAATAAAGACGCCTATGGTGCAAAAAGACAATCATCAAAATCTCTACTTTCTCAAAAGTGCCAATCCTTTCTCTTTTTCTTTTTCCAAAGATAAGCAGACAAGGGCCAGGCTCACAATTCTAGACATGAATATGTTACACATGACATGAATTTTTTCTTTTGAAAGAAAAGCCTATTCTTTTTTGATAATAGAATAATTAGTGTTCAAGAAGTATTGGCAGATCTATCTATAGTGGAGTTTTCAACCTTGTTTTTTTATGATTTGAAACAAATATAGCTGTCACAATCAAACACTGAATAAATTAATACCTAAAACGAACGTGTGTAACATAAAGTGGTGTATTTAGCAAGTACTCTTTTGGCTTGTATTACTTTTAATCTACACACGTTTGTAACAATCATGTCAAAAAGGAAAACAGTCGAGGGAGTAGTAGATTTGTATATAAATTTTGAAGGAAAAGACAATAATTCTCTTTTTAATATAATAAATCCAAACAATCTAATGGTCCAAAATTCTCTTTGAGGGATAAATTAAAAAGACCCAAAGGAATAACTGGGAAATTAAAGAGAGCAGTCTTGGCTGGGAGCAGAAGCCAAAGTAAAGCCAGAAACAATATATTATCACCATTGTTATTTTATTTTTGGATAAAGGGGAGGGGGATTCAATAAGGAATCTCTCGGGCCAACAATAAAGTAGACATTTTGGCTTAATGGGATTGTCGAGGTGATATGCCTTGGGTACCATTTGCTAGTGCCTCGATTGGATTCTCATGGAATAAAGGCACTTTAGAGAATTCAAGTAAAGATTATAAAAACACGAATTTTCAAGAGGAGGTAGGCCATCGTTATTTCGAGGCCTTTTTTTTTTCTTTATAAATAAAGGGCTGCAAAGTATGATGCCCTTGTGGGTCTAATGGCTTTACTTTATGGACGCTTATTGTATAAAAGACAATATACAGCCACGTTAAAATTAGACAGCTGTGAATCGAGTACAAGTTCAAAGCTGTCACCAAACAAGCCCAAACTCCATAAACGCCATCTTGAAACGAGAGGCTGAGCTTGGATATTTCCAAAGATTGCTCAACATACACGTTCTTTCAGACACGCGGATTCTCTCTTTCAACTCTTGTCATCATCACCATCATCATCGCTATGGATAAAATTCGCGAAGTAAGAACATTCACACCGTTACAACCTACTTGCTGATCGTTTTATACAAAAATATAAAAAAAATAATAAAGAAAATTAACAACCTGCGCGCAGAAGTTGAAGCAGCACAGGCAAAGGGAGATGAATACGAAAGCGAATTCAAACGTCTCTCCCAAGACCAACTCCAACGCGAGCATGATATCAGTTCTTTAACAAACAAAAATCGAAACCTAGAAGTGGAATTGAAAGAGACTATTGACAAGATGATGGCCCTCAAGGGTCTCGAAGAGGATGACAATCTGCTCAAGAAAGAAAAGGACACTGCCCAGCGCAAGATTAGTCTGCTGGAGCAAGAACTCGAGAATTCAGACAAGTCTTTAAGAGAGACTACTAAAAAGTAAGGCACTCCTTTTTGATGTATTGTATTAAACAATCATTCTAGTTTCCGGGAGGCAGATGTCAAGGCTGAACATTTCGAGCGCAAGATGCAGCAATTGGAGAATATGGTTGTGAATCAGGAGAGAAAGAATGAGGAGCTCACGTTGAAGAATCAAGAATTGCAGAAATTGCTAGATGAGTTTAATGACCAACTCGATGACTTTTAGTCCATTCCAACCTATTTATTTTACTCTTCTTTTTTTTTCCCGTCATTATATTCACATACACCCATACACCCATACACACATATATATCTCTTTACATATATGCATATGTATACATTATGTCTGTCTTTCTGTATGCTTTTTTTGCATTCCATAATAAAGGTTGATTTTATTGTGAGGCGTAGGTTTTCCTTTTTTAGATCTCAGCCAATTCACGGAGACGACGGACGGTCGAACGGACAGTGGCAGCAGCAGTGGTTCTGTGTATATTAAGCAAGCATTATTGTTGATTAGCAAACAATAATAATAAAAATAATAAAATAAAAAAGCATGTCACTTACGAGACGGTGTAAGCACCACCAGCCATGGTCTTCTTGCAGCCCTTGCACTTCCAGATACCGACAGCAGTACGCTTGACAGCATCCTTACCGCAGAAGGTACAGGTGTACTTGGCGTGCTGGGTGATTTCCATCTTCTTCACCTGCTTTCTGAGAGAGGCACCATAACGGGTACCGTACTTTCCGGTAATGCCGACCTTCTTAGTGCGCTTGGCCTGTAGATAGTGTATACGATGGATGGATGGACATAATGGTAGATTTGATTAGCATTGAAAAGTTCCTTGGATGGATGTGTATCCGAGGTGCCTTACCATGTTGAAGTCGAGTCCAAAGAGGAAGATCCATCATACTGGAGGGATGGCGTGGGTCTTTGTGTGGACTCGACTGGTCCGAGCAGTGTGACGTATCGGGCCATTCATTTGTACTCCGATGAATTGTGAACTTATGCCTTTTTATGTTTAAGGAAACCAAAAAGGCATCTCTTACTTCTTTGTATTGGTGTATAGCGTGAATTTACTTTTTCAATTGATAAAAGAAATAAAGAGGCTGAATAAGAAAGTCAAGTTCAAATATTAGCGAGATCGGGATGCACAGACGACCAACCTCACCCTCTTTGCAACAATCCCCAGAAGGTTCTGTGCAAGATGAAGTACTGTTGCCACTCCCAACACCAGCACCAACACCGTGTCGCATTCTAGGAGAGTCCTTGGCATCCTTGGTTGGAGCCTCCTTGACTGTTGTGGGCGATAGTGTCTATGTGTTTGGAGGATTTGACCGGTTTACAGATGAAGTATTCAAGTCATTATATAAACTGGAGCGTCATGCAGGACAATCACGCTGGACAAGAATAATGTATACCAAAGGAGCAACGCCATCAGAACTTAGTGGACACTCTGTTACATTATGGAACGACACTAAGCTGGTTGTATTTGGAGGCAGTTCGGAAGAAGAAAACACATTCTTCAATCAAATAGCCATCCTTGACCTCTCTACAATGGTCTGGTCTCACCCCTCAACCACAGGACATGTCCCAGAAGGGCGAGTGCGCCATTCAGCCACGATTTATCAAAACAAGCTTTACATTGCAGGTGGAACCACAGCCAACCCTTCTAGTTTTGCCGATACACTTCTTATACTTGACCTCGAGACATTGGAATGGCAACCGCCTGTCAGTTTTGTAAAGCGACAGCAGCATGTAACCTTTGTCTACAACAATCGTCTGTATCTTTATGGTGGATTTAGAGAGGATATGGGTCGTTCCAATCATTTGTCGTTTATCAACCTCGACACCTATTCGATCACCCATCTTGACTTTGAGTCTGCATCGGCACCTCCTCTTACAGGCCAACGTTTTGGCCAGATATGTGGCGATCAGTTGGTCGTAGTTGTCGTGACAGCCCCTTCGACTGCTGCCACTGTACGAACCACTCGAGAGACTCATCAACCCCAGGTTCATGCCACGGGTGTGTGGACATTGGATTTGGCATCTATGCAGTGGCAACAACGGGAAATGGGAACACGTTACGGTGTATGTCATTGGCACTGCTTTGCAATGGCTGAAAACGACACAGCGTTTTATCTGTTTGGAACAGAAGAAGACGAACCCTATGACTATTATGCCATGGCTCTACGAGTGGATTTGCAAGAGCTAGGCATTATGGTCGTACCTCCTCCTCAACTTGGCTATGATCTTGTCAACCTATTGGGTTCAAACACCGGCGATTTCTCAATATGCTCAAGTCTTGAAAATGAAAAGGGAGAAGTGCGTGTCCATCGGCTGGTCCTCATGGCACGTTGGCCTCATTTTGCTGCATTGTTACAATCTGGAATGGAAGAAACAGTCCAATCTACACTCATGATGCCATACGATCTAGAGTCCCTGCAAGCCCTGGTGATCTACCTCTATTCTGATTCTATTGACCAAATACGCCAAAAGGGTGTGATTGCCGATCTACTGGTGATTGCTCAAGTATATGAGCTACCAAGATTAAGCACATTGTGTATCCGACGATTGCATCATCCAATGACGATTGACAGTGTGAGCAAGATATACCACTGTGCAGGGCTTGCTGGTCAAACAGGACTTCAACATTCTGCTCTGGCATATATGTTTCAGCACTTTGGTGCAGTATCTCACACTCATGCGTTTAGGAGTCTTCCGCGTGAAGTTTTATTTCAGATCTGGGATGCAATGCCTGACAATGCAACAATTGTTGGCTATACAAGCCGCAGCCCTTCTGTAGAACAAGATGCAGGGCGACATTCTGACAGTGAGATGAGTGGCGTGGATTCCTGATTGTCCTTCAATAAAACAACAAATAGAATGAAAAGACTGAAAAAAAAAGGGTTGTCGGACGTGGGAGAGGCCGGCAGCAGGAAACCCCCGGACCGCCCCTCCCACCTAGTCCCCTTCATACACATCCACATAGCACATACATCCTCCATAATTCCTTGGGCGACGAATCGAACCCAAGTACGCCCAATCCAGTCCGCAATCTACCCCATCCCCCTCTTACTTCACCTCCATCCATCCATCGCACTATGGTGAGTTGAGATTCATCTCCCAACCCCTTTCTCTTTCCTTTATCCAATCCTCATTTCTGATGCGATTAGGTTGCCGTCAAAGCCCACCAACTCCGTAACAAGAACAAGGCCGAGCTCTTGAAGGCTCTCGATGAGCAGAAGCAGGAACTTGCTTCCCTCCGTGTCCAAAAGGTGGCTGGTGGATCTGCCTCCAAGCTCCAGGCCATTGGTCAAGCTCGCAAGAACGTTGCCCGTACCTTGACTGTGATCAACCAGACCCAACGTGACCAGCTCCGTCTCTTTTACCAGAAGAAGAAGTTGATCCCCATTGATCTCCGTGTCAAGAAGACCCGTGCTCTCCGCAGAGCCTTGACTCCCTATGAGCGTAGCCTCAAGACTGTCAAGTACCAGAAGAAGCAGGCTCATTTCCCCATGCGCAAGTACGCTGTCAAGGCTTAAAAAAAGGGATTATACAAACAAAACAAAAAACTTGACTTCATTCAATAAAGCCATCCCTCACTCATACATGCATTCTTGTAAATCAACAATATTATATAAAAGTTTATTAAGTTGGAACAGTAAATATTATTAGTAGAGGATTATTTGGTTGAATTGGCAATGGGTTTTTCATTGCTAAATAAAACTTGTATATTACGCTTATCAAGTCTCTCTCTATATATATATTTTTGGGGGGGCTAGTTTTATTAGCGGGTGATGCTTCTCGTATATCTCCTGTAGTGGTTATACTGGTTGGAAAGTGGGCTTTTTTTTTTGGTTTTATTTTTTATAAAATATTTCTTGGGTTCGCATACATCTTCCTGCATTATATTTTTTGATTTCCGATACCAGCATGAACTTCAAAAGACTGCTCTTTGACTTGCCTTTTATGGGTATACTATGCTTTAACTTGCATGACTTTAGAGATCCCTTTTTTTGTGTTGACGTCACTTTTGATTCGCTTCCAAAAAAAAAAAAAAAAAAGACGGTGATGATACGATACATCAGAGGCGTTGTTTGGGATTGTAATCTCCGCAGAAACTTTATATCTCAATCACATTTATCCCAATAGAAAACCAAAGCACACCAGTCGGTAGATTAGTAACGTTTGTAGTAAGATTTTAATTCTCTACCAATTTCATTCCACATGAACATTCTTGTAGCTCTCTTTAGATGCTATTTATTGGATGTTTATTTTTTAGTGACATTAGTAAATCAACTTTTATTTATAGTAATGATGGTTTAAGTTTATTTGACATTTTTCCCCAGTTTGTTTAAATTGTCGGATATTAAATTCAGATTATGCCAGCAGAATAAGCATCTGGTTTTATATTTGAATTGGCCCTACGGACAGTACTGCAGGATACTACTTGCTGTCCCCATAGGATTATATCACTCTATACAGTTCAATACACCATCTATCTTTCCAAGTAATACATAGAATCCCATTTAGATGCTTGGTAAATGTCTACAATCATCCTTGGTACCAATATATTTTAAGAAAAAAATGTATTTTCAAGCTACAATTTCTAGTGGTCAATGTAATGCCTATCACTATTATTATTATTGCTGCTTGTTTGTTTGTTTGCATGTAGTGATTCATAAAGATCCTGTTATACTAATTACATCCAATAGACATTCTTGTGTATAAAGAATACAACAAAAAAGCAATAATAAAAGATTATATGGTCACTAAACAATGATTTATTGATAATAGACCTAGAATATGACAATATTCCCTCTTTATTATTATTATTATGAACCATGGGTATTAAATGTCTAGTAGGTGAAATAGGCCCCAAGAAACATTTTAATGACGAATAATTATATGCCAAGAGTAAATATAATCCCAAGGGCATGTAACATAATAATAAAGTATCTAGAGCCTTCTATACAAGGGGTGAATAGCCGTTTCTATAATTAATTAGGAATACACGCATGGCGTATATTTGGCAGTACTGCTGAACATATGTTAATTTATAAAGGCCAGATTCTTTTGCATATATCATTACTTTAGATTGGACAGTGGGTCTTTTGAACAGTAGAGGTCTTTAGCCCTAAAGAGGTAATATAAATCCATGTAAATATTTGTACAAAAAAAAACACACACACACACACCTCTTTAAGATTGAATTGTTTCAAAATTGAAACTAAAGAGATCATTCGTAGGTGGAGGAGCCTTGCAATGATTTATAATGTATGACATGGATCTCAATCGAAAGTTGTGGAAACGGTATCAGATAATGACCAGTGATATAGCCCTAACTTGACGTCACGTAATGTGGTGATGTACTGTCCGTAAACATTTTTTTAAATAAAAAAAAACTTTCTACAGTGTTCTCGCCTATTCAAGCACAGAGAAGGGGGGGCATGTTGGATTGTTTCTAAAAAATTGGCAGGGTTCTTATTTGATTGCATATAAATACAAGCCAATTCTTCATCTTTTTCTTTTTTCTTTCTTCAGTATTTTCTCTTTTACTTTTTAATTGAATTAACTTTTACAATGGTCGAAACAGAAACATTTTCCTTCCAGGCTGAGATCTCTCAGTTGATGAGCCTGATCATCAATACGTTCTACTCCAACAAGGTAAGTCAATAAGAGAGGGGGGTATTGGGATCTCTTGACTGACGCGTAATCAATCTTCTTCAAGGAAATCTTCTTGCGTGAATTGATCTCAAATTCCTCTGATGCTCTGGACAAGATTCGCTACCAATCCTTGACTGATCCTTCTGTCTTGGACTCTGAAAAGGAGTTCTTTATCCGCATTACTCCCGACAAAGAGAACAATGTCCTTTCCATCCGCGACTCCGGTATCGGCATGACTAAAGCCGATCTGGTCAACAACTTGGGCACAATCGCCAAGTCTGGCACCAAGGCATTCATGGAAGCACTTTCATCAGGTGCAGATATCTCCATGATCGGTCAATTTGGTGTTGGTTTCTACTCTGCATACCTTGTAGCAGACAAAGTCCAGGTCATCACCAAGCACAACGATGACGAGCAATACATCTGGGAATCCGCTGCCGGTGGCTCATTCACCATCACTCGCGATGAGGTCAACCCTTCCATTGGCCGTGGTACTGAAATGCGCCTCTTCATGAAGGAAGATCAGCTAGAATACCTAGAGGAAAAGAAGATCAAGGATATTGTAAAGAAGCACTCTGAGTTTATCTCTTACCCAATCCAGCTCGTCGTCGAAAAGGAAGTCGAGAAGGAGGTCTCGGATGATGAAGAAATGAAGGATGCCGATTCCACAGAGAAGCCCAAGATCGAGGAAATTGATGACGAGGATGACAAGAAGGAGGAGAAAAAGAAGAAGACCATCAAGGAAACCGTGACCGAGACTGAGGAGCTCAACAAGACCAAGCCCCTTTGGACCCGTAACCCTGAAGAAGTCAAGCTTGAGGAGTACACCCAGTTCTACAAGGCTCTTACCAATGACTGGGAAGACCATCTTGCTGTCAAGCACTTTTCAGTCGAAGGTCAGCTCGAATTCCGTGCCATCCTGTTTGTTCCCAAGCGTGCTCCATTCGACATGTTTGAGACCAAGAAGAAGCGCAACAACATCAAGCTCTATGTCCGCCGTGTGTTTATCATGGACGACTGTGACGAGCTGATCCCCGAATGGCTTAACTTTGTCAAGGGTGTGGTGGACTCTGAAGATCTTCCCCTCAACATCTCCCGTGAGGTCCTCCAGCAGAACAAGATTCTCAAGGTCATTCGCAAGAACCTTGTCAAGAAGTGTCTCGAGATGTTTGCTGAGATTGCCGAAGACAAGGAGAACTTTGACAAGTTCTACGAGGCCTTCTCCAAGAACCTCAAGTTGGGTATCCATGAAGACACCCAGAACCGCACCAAGATTGCCGAGCTCTTGCGTTACAGCTCTACCAAGTCTGGTGATGAGATGACCTCGCTTAAAGACTACGTTACCCGTATGGGTGAGAAGCAAAAGAACATTTACTACATCACTGGAGAGTCCCGGGCTGCGATCGAGAACTCTCCCTTCCTCGAAGGCTTCAAGAAGAAGAACATTGAAGTCTTGTTGATGACCGACCCAATTGATGAGTACAGCACTCAGGTATTTCTACATTAACATATAAATCATCTATTCCAAAAATACTGATCGTTCAATGTCTTTCTTTCTTTTATTATTAGCAATTGAAAGAATATGATGGCAAGCCCCTTGTATGCATCACAAAGGAGGGTGTCGAGATTGAAGAAGACGAAGATGAAAAGAAGGCCCGTGAGGAAGAGGAGAAGAAGTGTGAGGGACTCTGCAAGGCTGTCAAGGAAATCCTTGGTGACAAGGTCGAGAAGGTCGTTGTATCCAACAAGCTTACCGATTCTCCGTGTGTGCTCACCACCGGTCAATTCGGCTGGTCTGCAAACATGGAGCGTATCATGAAGGCCCAGGCTCTCCGTGACTCTTCCATGTCGTCTTACATGGCTTCCAAGAAGACCTTTGAGCTCAATCCCCATCATGCAATTATCAAGAGCCTTTCTGCCAAGGTTGAGGCTGACAGCGGCGACCGCACTGTCAAGGACTTGACTACACTTTTGTACGAAACTGCACTACTCACCTCTGGCTTCTCTCTTGATGACCCAAGTTCATTTGCCCACCGTATTCACCGCATGGTTGCTCTTGGCCTTAGCATTGATGAAGAAGATTTGCCCACAGCCGAGACCGAGGATGCTCCTCCAGCCGAGTCGACGCCTACAGAAGAGTCTTCCAAGATGGAAGAAGTCGATTAAAACCACTAGATGATTTTTACCACTAAAAAATTTCTAGCTGTCTATAGCTTGAATTATTCTTTTTCTTTATTTTTAAAAAGAGTAGTTTATAAAATTTGTCAATAAACATCTTTATTATATGTTACATGTGTCTATCATTAATGTGTACATCTTGGCAAGGCGCCCTTGCTTCTTTAGTTTCCCCCCAAGGATGGGCTCATTCTCCGCTTGATTGGCCCATGTCGGTGATGTCATCTCCTCGGACGCCCTGGCGTTGTAATTTTTTTCTACTTTTGAAGCGGCAAGTCCTCTGTCCAAACAACCTAATCGTCCATTCCTAATGTCGTTTGCTCGCATCGCTGTCCGTGCCATTGCCTCCAAGGTAACATACTACTCTATAAACTTCTTTATTAAAGAAAGGCAAATGCACCCAAAAAAAAAACAAGACTTTTGCTGGTCTATTGTGTCTTTGTGCTTTTCAAAATCCTTAATATATATATACTTTGGGGCTTCGAGAAAGAGAATGAATGAAATTGGGTTCTTGATTGGAATACTAAGTTTGCCTTGTCATATTAATCTAGGCCCCCGTCAACGTCCGTGCTGCTGTTCCCTCCATGGCTATCCGCAGCATTGCCAGCACCTCGGTTATGCAAAAGGGTGAGAAGCTAAAGTCATACGCGTCTATGGAATATAGATAATTGATGTTATATCTTGTCAGATGTTGTCCAGGAATTGTTCCTCAAGGAGTTGAAGGCTTACAAGCCCACCCCTGTTGTAAGTATTCAATGTCAAAAGTTTCAAGTGAACAGATATTGATGAATTTCTTCTTCTTCTTCTTAGGCCAAGGAGGATGAGTCCGCTGTCAAGGACATCAAGCTCCCCACCCCTCCCGTTTCCCCTGAGGTCGATGCTGACTTGGCCGAGCAGTTGGCTGCTTACGATTCCGAGCCCGTTGAGGCTGTCAACTAAAGCAGTTGCACCTTTCCCCCTTTTTTGTTTATAAAGAAAGAATTCATCCTTGAAACCAAGAGTTTCGCCGTGTATTTTATATATATATATATATGTGTGTGTGTGTGTTTTGTATTGGTTATTATAAACAAGGATACATATCGAAAAGAGGTTGTGTATAAGATTTGTGTGTAGAGTAGAGTGTTGGCAGAATGGAATTTAAAGTAATAACAGCAGGTTCAATTTAAAGCTTGTGTTACTTTTCTTTCTTATTCCTCGTACTCATGGTGCCCGATCGTTGTTCTGTTGCATGGGCTGCGATTCTCACACCATTGTTCGTTATACTCTTGACTCTCGGCTGGTTTCATCGAGAAAACAGTGGTCCATTAATTGGTCATCCCAAAGACGACACTTATTTGCCTGAACCTAATACTTCCCCGGTAGTCGCAGGCTACTTTGTCAATTGGTAACTTTGGAGAATCATGACTGTATGATCCTAATGGTTTACTTGTCTCAACAGGGCTATATACGATCGTAACTATAATGTAATTGACCTCGCTCAAGATTCCGACAAATTATCCCATGTTCTCTATGCTTTTGCTAATCTCAATGATGATGGTACCATTGTGCTCGGTGTAAGTACTGGTGCCCTTTTTTATATATATTTTTATTCTTTATCTTATGAAGCAATAGGATGCCTGGGCAGATACCGATAAACACTTTGAGGCCGGTATGTACATTGCACATCATAATCAATACCTCATCACTCACACCTTTTACTACAGCACAAACCATTGATGGCCACCAGGATACTTGGAAAGAAGCACCAGATAATAATTTATATGGAAATCTCAAACAGTTGCACCTTTTAAAGAAACAAAAAAGACACCTCAAGGTCTCCCTGAGTATCGGTGGGTGGTCCTGGTCAGCAAACTTCTCGACTGTAGCCACAAATCCCTCGAAAAGAAAGCAGTTTGCTACTTCTGCCATAGAACATGTTGCAAACCTAGGGCTCGATGGAATTGACATTGACTGGGAATTCCCAAAAGACGCAAAGGAGGCAAAGGGCTACATTGAGCTATTGTCGGCTGTTCGACAAGCCTTGGACACTTATCAGCTCGAAACTAAAGACACTGCTCGATTCTTGCTGTCTGTAGCCATGCCATGTGGACCCGATAATTACAATATCTTGGAATTAGGTGGCATGGAGCCCTTTGTAGATTTGTTCTATTTGATGGCTTATGACTTTTCCGGTGATTGGGATAAAACCACCGGACATCAATCAGCCCTCTTTGACGCCCCATTAAATGTCGATCAAGCCGTGCATCATTTTATAAGTGCAGGAGTTCCATCGCACAAGCTAGTTCTCGGATTACCAGTATATGGTCGTGGCTTCTTGGGCACCAAAGGTCCTGGGTCATCGTTTACTGGTTTACCCAAGGGCACCTGGGATCGAGGTGCATATGATTACAAAGATCTGCCTCCACCAGGAAGCACTGAACATTTTGACGAGAAAAAGATCGCCTCATGGTCGTTTAATCCTACTTCTAAAGAATACGTTACGTACGACACTCCTCAGGTCATTGAGCGCAAGTGTGAGTATATTCAGACCAAAGGGCTAGGAGGCGCAATGTTCTGGGAACTTAGTGCAGACTATCATGGAGATCATCCACGAAGCTTGCTCAATACCGTCCATCGTAATTTGGGTGCACCCAATCAAGAACCAAATCATATCGAGTTTCCACAGAGTCGCTATGAAAATATAAACTAAATATACATACACACATTTGCAATGTACCCATTCGAAAGCCAGGAATAAATAGCCTGATCATATTATGGTGCTATCTACCATCAATTGTGGCTTTTGGATCTATCTCTTTAACCCAAATACTCATCAATAGTCACTATAAAACAGAAACACTATACTATAAAAGACTCACAGTACAAGCATTAAAATCATAGATTCGGTTGGAGTATGTTTTTTTTTATTCCTCGAGTATCTCATGTAAATATCCCTAAACTTTTACAGCCTCGCATAGCCTAAGATCTGTAGCTTGTGGTATTTTGCCAAAAATTCAAAGTGTTATCACTCTGCCATTTAATAAATTCCTTGATACCAGGAGAGGCAAGATGCCCAGTTGGTCCTTCGACTGCAACCCTGAAAGGAATTATTTCAGTGTTTGTGAAGAGATCAATTGCAGTAGGTATGTCAACAGTAGGAGGAATAAAAGCAAAAGGATCCTGATCACTTTCAGGTTCGCCACTACCGGTATTACTCGGGACCCCTTTACTGACTCGAGGAAGACTATAGTCCCATGCAACATCCTCTTCGATCATATCGGCAACATCGTCAATATGCTTCTCTAGTTCCTGGAGGCTATAAAGCTTTCTTATAATCTCGAAAATCAGCTCCTCCAATCGAGCCTTGAATTCATGCACTTGTACTATCTTGTTTGTCAAAGGTCGCAAATGGAACCCTGGAAAATCCAAATAGTTTCCTGTAGTCATTGACACAGTGCTGAGAAATCCGGATCCAAAGATTAGGTCAATATCAGATGGTAAATAGACATAACGTTGGGCTTTGGGGTCGTAGTAAAGATAGTAGTTGTTTCCTGTGCCTATATAGCCATCCGAGAACCCAAGAAGAACTTCGAGTGCAACACTAAAGTTAGGCAATACAGTTAGGGTGATTAATTGTACCAAGGCTTTTAATAACTTACCAACGAAGAAAGCTTTCTGTATCGAGTTTCTTATTCCAGATCTCTGCAGCATCATCTGCGTCTGTGGGTGCATCATTGATAAACTTTGTAAATTCAATCAATGGCTGGAAATCTGCCGTTCCTTTTGTTGGTTCGGCCTTGATTTTGTAAGCCCCTCCCTCGTACTTTGTAGTATTGTCGAAATAAGAGAGATCAGACAAGGTGATGTTTGGATTTCCATTATCCATTTGATAGACTGATTGGTAAAGAATTCCCTGTTCGTACTCTTTATCACCATTTGCAAACTCGTTCTTGATCCAAGGATCCTTGTAATTCTCGATTAGTCCAAAGAGACCCAGAGGTCTGTCGTTCATAATGACTCTGTTGAAAATAAAGATATGAGTCTGTGTTTTTGATTTGACTAGATTGCACAACAAGTACCTGACATAAGAAAACTCGGTTGACGCTACTCCAACTGCTTTGATAATATCATATCCAAGACTTTCGCGGATATACGAGAAATCGTTATTAATAGCGCGCAACTTGAGACGACGATAGCCGTATAGATGATTCTCAGCCGACTTTTTTAGTTTGATATTGTAAGAAAGTTTCTGGAATATACGAGAGCTGAGCCCTCCAAGCTCCAACTCGACATTTAAAAAGACCTTGACATCATGAGGGCTATCAAAAGGTCAGTGTGTGAGTATCGGCTTGCGTGTCTTGACAACAATTGATTCTACAGACAAATTACCTAATGTAAGATACATTGGCAACTACTGCAATTTCTTCCATTGGATTGTTGTGCATATTGTCAAAAGCAGATTGGTTTCCAGAAAAGTAAATAGTAGGGATCTCGCCATCAATATGCAAAAGTGACTCTATGCGATCCATTGAAGAAATCGGAGGAAGGATAGAATTTACTTTGGATATCGTGCGAGTGTTCCATCTGCGGCCAAACGTTTCATTTGGAGTGTCTTCCTCTGTCTTGTTGCGAGTAAAATCTTCAGTCTTTGCGCTATTTCTTCCAGTACTTGCAGAATATTTGTAGCCATACGATGCTATGGGTGCCGATCCCGTATAAAGAACTGGGACTTGAGAGGATTGTGATAGAGGATATGCTACATTGTCAACCACAACACTGATATCTTGCTGTCCACCCGCAAGAGATATAACACTATAAGTGATTCGATCTTTTGGCTTTCCGGCCACGAGAACTGCTGCAATTAATACAGCTTCTGCAACTGTAATATAGAATACATTAGATCAATATATCTCTGGTGTGTATTCTCTGATTATTATTTTTCATATATATCTTGCCTAAAAGTGATATACGCATCGAAACCGATTTTAATGATTAAAAGCAGTATTTGACAAGGTGACAATTAAACTCTTTGACGTTTCTTTATATATTTTCTGGATTCATGTAGGACAAAAATGCTGAGCATATTACCATACATGATCCAACTCTCGAGTAAGGTTCCATGTTCTCGCTTTTCTGTTTGTTCTTACTTTTGATAGAAACAATACATCATGCTATGCCCAAAAAGCCACTATTTTTTAAATGACTTGTTGGATTTGGTCCTTCTGGTAAAGTGTGTACTAGGAATCGTGCTTTTTTAAGTTTATTTATTTTCCCAGACTTTCAAGCTTCTTTATTATTATTATTATAATTATTATTAATAGTAAGAATATTCTACTATATTGAATATAAAAATTCCAGTCTATAATAATCTTTTTGAGGATTTGGCTATAATTTGACAGATATACATTTGAGTTTTGTTGAATTAGAATTCATCAAAGGGGATCTATAGTATCTGACAGCTCTATTTGTTTTCTTGTAAATGTATATGCTAATTAAACAAACTGTTGGTATATCAAGTCTTTATTTCAAGGATCTGGAACTGTTTATACAAGTTTCATTGATTTCTTTTTTGAATGGCTTTGCTAAACAGCCCCTTGTGATAATAAGGATACATGGTGTGGCTTGATAGAATGCCAAGATGAACATATATCATTCTTTCTTATTATTATTAGCATTATTCGCTTTAGATTGATACTTGAAGATTACTTGGCAACTCGAATCTTTCATAAAACATATAGAATATTATATTCAGATTTAGCCAAAAAGTAAAACAGATAGTCTCAGCTTTGCCAAGCATACCAACTCTACATATTCTTGTAATAATCAGGCAACTGTTTTATTTGGAATATTTATTAAATATCAATCAGTGATTCATAAGACTTGTTCTAAGTGTACTTTGGAGGGTATCAAACATGCTGCTACATAATAGCCTAGTTATATTACATGTCAAGGAGTTTTGCATATAATAGTTTAGTACTGGTATATTCACAATTATTGCCTTTAATGAACTATAAGGCGGTTCATGCTGGTTAAAAAAATCTGGACCACAAAACAATTAATATTAAACAAGGACAGCCTGAAATATGGCCATGTGTTATAATAGGGTTTTAGCATATTTACATATTTGAGCTTGGGTAGTACATGATGCTAAGCATGTTTTCCGTTTATGTTTTCCTTTATTTCCAAAAAGTTGTCCAATGTAACAATTGAAACCTTGTTTATTTATGTCCTATGGAGTAAATATAGCTTGCTCTGTAAACAATATCTTCAAATAAATAGTTTTTTTTAAAAAATAAATAAGAAACTCTTGGGCTTGTGTAATTCTCGTACTCCATTATTACTTTTGAACGTGAGTTTTCTATAGATTCTTTAAAGAGCCTTACTCTTGAATCAAAAAATTCTTGGCAAAGGATATCTATACTCGACATTCTGGTATTCTCAAAATGTCAGATCAACCAAGACTCTGTTGCTAGGTTACTGCCGTACACATTATTTTTAGATATGCCTGTACTGTATCACAAAATCAGTAAATTCTCTTGAATTCAGTATTTGCATTTATGAGTCTTTACTCTTTATACACAATAATAAAAGACTATTCAATCAGTATCAATTGCAAGGATTTGCTTACTTTTGAATCGTTATTATATACACGAGACAGCCAGATTGAATAATGCAACTGCCAAGACTGATATCAATGCCTTTCTTTTTTTTTGAAGGATTTTTGTAAAAATATTTTGGTTGTCACCAGTTGACAAGATGTGTGGTGGAAGTCTAGAGCTTAGAAATGTCTCGGTTCCAAAGACTTTATTTTTTTGTTTGGGTTGTGGATTCTCGTATTTTATACACCTTGGAATGGGCGGCCAATGTTTATTTCAAATAAAAATAGAATAAACCCTCAACAGTTCATGATAGGTAACAGCAAAGCAGAGTCATTCCTTACAGACTTGGGTTTATGCTTCTCAAATTTTTTTTCAGGATAAAGTTGTGTAGACAAGAGAAAAAGACTTTTAATGGCTTATTTTCGGCTATCATCAGAGCCGAAAAGAAACCTTTTTGATAAGCATGACTTTATGCTTTTACTCTAAATCGACTCTGACTTATTACAACTGTTTCTGGCCAGATATTTCTCTGTCTTGAATCAGGCGACATACGAAACTTGTGGAATAATAGTATTCTTTGGTTGCCATGGTTACCAATACTAGACATAATTGAATAACAATATCTTGTAGCTCTAAAATAATCTTTGAGGGGGATATTTACAGCAAGATAAAATATTCATAATTTTTTAGAGTATAAAGACGGAAAATTCTGGAAAACTTCTAAATTTCAAGGCTCAAGAGATCGGTGTGTTTATGCAATTTTGTAAGTTTATCTTGCATCACTCTACATGTGTTTTAGCTGGCTGTATGGCTAGCTGACTAGATTTAGTTCAAAGATCTCATATTTCTCGATTAATGAAAACTTGGTTACAGATTGCAGTCAAGAGTTTGATTTGACGTATTGTGTGCAAATGTTCATATAAATATGGACCATTCATAAGATTCCTTTATAGCCTTTTGTTTTGGTAAAAATATGGCCTCGAGGCTCTGTTTTGATTATCGGTATACCAACACCGTTTATCGTTATAGTTTGCAAATACTGACTTGGAATATATCCATTGGACACAAAGTATAAAGGTAAAATATGTATGATTTTTATCTGACCAGCGCAATTGATAATTACCTTGTAGCTGCATTGTTCTGCAAGGAATATTATCGGAATCTTTAAACATTCCTGCTATTTATTAAAGGTTTATGAAAGTTTTTGTGCTTATTATAGATTACTCCAACATTTTTGACCAGTATGATGAATGATATTTTGAAATACGAATTGTTGGTTATTTAATTATAATTGAGCATATAATGTGTGTCTGTGTGTGATTCTTTAAATATTCTGTAAAAAAAGTTTCACCGCATGAATTCTGCAGTGTCACAACCGACTCATGTCGCACAACTGAATGGTACTACGATACACAACCCTGTTAAGTGTCCGTTATGAGTCGACTGAATATTAATGGTCCTAATCTTGCAATAAGTCTTGAGGTGTTTAAATGGAACGAGGTATAGTTGATTGCGATTGTTAGCCATTGTTTTCTGCAAGGCAGGGTAGGATAGGTCAAGATAAGATGCTATTGAGATTGTAAAATTGTCAAGCTTTGTTGGCCAATCTTACTAAAAATAACAATGCCCAAAGTAAGCTAATACATTATATACATCTTTATGAGCTGGGAACCCATTTGGATTAGGCTAAATAGGGTATTCTGACGGGATAGACTAGTATGATGTACTCCCACCCCTCCGATACATTCATTCAAAGGTCTGTACTGACCCTGTAGGCAAGCACACCAGCTTAAACGCTATTGTAATTTGATATTACAAGCTGCCAAGGCCAAATAGCTACTCTAAAAATCCATTCCAATATACTCATCAAATATGTGACCTGGGGTGAAAGATGGAGGGGTAAGGCTGATTTTTAAAGGGTGAATGATGTCACTTTGTAGGTTAGTATTATCAGCTGCTTAATATACTGACAATGTATCCTCAAATGGCCCTTGAAATTCTCGTGAAAGACAGTATTCATGTAGGCCCAGGAATCTCGGCAATCTTCATCTTTCACGGTAGGGTTTGTTTTGAATCGATACCTTGAGCCCTTTGTTACCTTTGGCTTCACGTGTCCATGATCTCTGTAGCACTTTTTGAGATCCTGATGGCCAAATACCCGGTATTGGGATTAGGAGTATATTATATTGATGGGTGGGATTGTATTTGATTCTTGTACAACTTTTCGACCAATTTTCATTGTTTTATACACTATATAGAAATCTCGCAGTTTAGACTGACTGAGATTGTCTTGTGGCCAATTGGTTTATTGATAGATAAATGTAATTCAATATATAATAAATACGTAATATACAAGCGTGTCAAACGCCTTTGTTTAAAGATGCCTGTTTGGTTAGTTCTCGATTGGTCCTTTGGAACCTTCGCTGGTTTCGACGGGCTATGATTATTGGATCATCTTCGTCATCTTCATCTTCGTCGTCGTCGTCATCATCGTCAAGATCAGGGGGAACAAAAGTCTGGGTAATGGGTGGAGTGATGATTGGCTGGAGAACAATGGCATCAGATATACATCCGTGCTTTGGTAGAGGTGGACTAGGCTGACTGTAAAAGGGGATTGTTGGTGTGATGGACTTTGGTCTATAGAGGTCGCTGGGTATGCTTGATGGCGAGCGTCTAAAGATATGATCTGGATGAGATTGGGTTGTGCTGAGGGAAGTGTTGCGAGAGAGAGAAGAGTCGTCCCAGGATAGATGGGTGAGGAAGGATTCAGAGGATACCGAGGATCCATTTGAATGGCTAGATAGACGAGATGCACCAGAACCGGACCTGCCGACCCCTGTATCGACCACCAATCTCAACCGAGATGATTTTAGTTGAAGATACTGAAGATCTGATATAGACTCTCGACTCTCTTCTTCTTCTTCTTCTTCTTCATCCTCATTGTCTTCATCGTCCTTTATATCGCTCACCATGGTTGGTCGCTTTGATCGGTATATTTCCTCGTCGTCTTCGTCGTCTATTGGAACTGCAGTTGGTGGCCAGGTGCCGACAACCATTGGTATATCTATAGCCTGTCTTTTATTTGATACCGAGAAGCGAACACGGATCTTGTAATCGATCTTTAAGGATATGTGGGCAGTTGATGGTGGGGTTGAGGTTGGTATCGTCAATTGGCATGGAATGGACTGTGAAAAGTTGAAAGGCCCGATTATATTGAGGTCAAACGTCCTTGATCGTAATACGTCTTCTTTTCTCTGGCAATTCCTATAGCACTGTCAATACAAGCCATCTATAGATCATATCTTACTTGTCTGTCTGTATTTCCATCACTTGTATTAGCTCGACCGATAGTGCCTTTGGCAGCACGAGGATTCCAGAATGACTGATGGTTATTATCAGACAGACCATTGCGCCTAAAAAAAAACAAAAGATGTGTCAGAAGATAAATGGAGATTGGGACGATTACCTCTTGTGAATCCAGTGCGGTCCATGGACACCTTACAATATGATCTGTTGTTGGTAGATGCATTTGGAAGACATACTTGGAATATTCTCTCCTGGGGTGTGCTCAGCTGTGGTGAGTTCACGTCAATGAGTTCCAGAATAGGTACGGAATAGCCTATTTTAGGTGAGAGAGACTCCAAGACTAGAGGGCGGTCCTGTACGACGGTCAATCTGTAACGTACGCTAGCATTCTTTCTATGCTGAATGTAGACTGAGGATAAGCAAGTCTACAAGAATCAAAGAAATATATATAATATATATATAATAATACCTCCATGGAGCTGGGGAGATTGAGGTCGCCAGGAACGACAAATTCGAATGGAAAGTGGTGCTGCCTTGCCTCTAGGACGTGGGCCTTTCCAGATTTGCTGACGGCAAGGATCTTTGTGATTTGAAAGAGAGAAATGGTCTTTTTGTCCTTGATAGAAAGGATGATTTCGCCTGTGAAGCGTAGGAGGAGGTGGTTTGTGCGGGTTGGTGTCTTTGGGTGGACAATGATGGTACCTAGAGAAAGGTTGAGTATAAAGAAATTCATGGATGAACAGTACCTTTGAGGATGTCTCGGGGAAAATAGAACTTTTCGTCATGGAGAACTATTCCAAGAGGTTGGTTGGAGTGTGGACGATGCTTCATTAAGACCCTTGAGGGGACGGGTTGGATGATGGACAGCAAGCGAGAGAGAAAGGGGCTGGAAATTGATGATATGAAGAGAGAGAAAAAAAAGAAAAAGTTAAAATATTATATAAATATAAATATATATAAATATATATATAAATATATATATAAATATATATATAAATATATAATATTAGTTGATGATTTGAAAAGGATCCAGAATTTGCCATCCTCAGCCGTCAAACCGCAAGACGGCTGGGTGTAACGGTGTTCTTGGGATGGAGATTGTCGCTGCGTCAGCCTACCCTAAAAAGAGTCATTTGCAAGCTTGAAGTGGTGTATTTCCAAACATGGCTTGTGATCATGCCCATTCTGTCATCATACTCGTAGGCTGGGAAGGAGGGAAAGAGGGAAAGGAAGGAGGAGGGGAGATATGGATCATAGAGCCCTCCTTTCCTTGGCTGCATTGGATCGATTAAAATACCCTTTGACACATCAGAGGGGCTCCATAATTTAATCACTCTATTGGGCGGGAAAACTCTGGGCCTATAGGAAATCAATGTGACTATACCCAAAAAAATCGCGTGCCCCTGGTTTCTTGGGTACTCTTCTTAGACTCTTTCTATTTATTTACAATATTTTCTATATTGCCAGTCTTTCTCTCTTTCTCTTTTATTAAATAGAATCCAGAATGTCCTTTGCATTCCCTTTTTTCTTAAAGAACGGCGTAAAGAAAAAGCAATCCTACCCTCTAGACAACCACCACCAATCTCTCGGCACCAGAGAACATTACCCAACACTAGCATCAATGATCCAATCAAGGCAACCCGACCCATCTCCAACCCCATCATCATCTCCCCAATACCCACTCGAACCAGAAGAACTCGAAGACAATTGCTTTTACCAGTACATTCGCTCTCATTTCAACCAAATATTCGCACACTCTACCGTAGTGTGTGTACCTCATTCCAGATCCCTCCAAGGCCTTGTGCTCACAAAGGACTTTATCGGTATGTGCCAATCTACACAAAAAGTCATGCTGCAAAACCTTACAATGAGATCGCCTTTTAAGGAAATTGCTAATCATGTTATTCATGGCTTTGCCTCTTTCTTTTATTATTATTATATAAACACTTTTATACATACATATAATGTATGTATTCCACACCTTTTCTCCTTCTTTGCTCACTCTATTGCCATTATCACCATGCACATTTGGGTGTGGTTGAATCATGTCCTCTAGAAAGCCATTCATTTATCGCATCCCCATATTACCGAGGACAATACCAGGCCACGAATGGAAAGGTCATTGCTATCGAGCATATCCTCATCAGCACAATGGGTGGTAAATGACTAGGCTAGAATTGATTATTGGGCTGATCGGCTCATATTATTATTATTATTATTATTATTATTTATTGATCTCAAAAAAAAAACAACAAAAAAAGGCTTCCCTGAGAAAAGAACCGTTCATGTAACTGCAGAAGAGCTGGTGTATATATCCAACAAGAAGATCAGAGTATTCATGATCGAACGGCCCTTGGAAGGAGAGCCGATTGTAAGTCGTCAGTCGAAACCCATATCGTTTTAGCTAATAATCATGCATATCAACAGCAGCAATACCGCAATCCAAACACAATTACTATTCCTACGATTCGAAATTCAAGAGCGTAAGTATATATATATATATATATACATATATATATACATTTAATGTATGTATGTATGTATGTATGTATCTGTGTATGTATGTATGTAGATATTTATATAATGTGTAAATCTATCTATTATATACATATCCACACATATGCATACATGTATACATGTATACATGTATACGTGTATAAGTGTGTGTGGATATGTATTCTGTCAAGGAGAGAGATTGAGACTAACAAAGAGAGAGAGAGAGAGAGTGTGTGTGTGTACAATCGTGTGTGGGAATGAGAATAATATATATATAAAAGGAGAGATTTTCATCAAATTCCAAAAATAAATAAATTTAGGGATCTCGAGTTTCTCGCATTTTTCCCAGAAAACAATGAGGCTCTCAATGAACTCCAAACTACTGTTGGAAAATTTGCCTCTACCTATGTCTATATACGCGGATTTAATACCTACACAGTCAGTAAGATTACACACATTTATGACAAAGCATGCAAGGTAAAAATACACACTACTCCCCCCTCAACCCACCCAGCCTAATCTATTTCCAAACAGACCATTTCCCAAAAGAACAACCTCTTTAGAGACGCAATATCTGTCCAGTCTGAGCACGACCATTTTCTGGAGCTGGTCGAAAAGTAGGTCTGGTTCACCCTTTGAGTTTTACTAACTGGTCAAGTGTGGTAATGGGGTTCTTGCATGAGAAGATCTGGATCCAGTCCTTGCGCCTCTTTCTCCAATCACAAGACACCTATATCGAATCAATCTCGAAAGCCTATGCCAAAGAATCAATTACCCTACGCCAATATACAGTCAGTTATCCAATTGCCGAAATGCCTCTGTCCTGCTTCAAGAGAGCGATTGGCTGTCTACGCAGAGTGGATCTCGATGTTGCGCCTCAGTCGACTGATGATGAGAATATCATGCCAAAAGACCAGCCTGCATTCACTCCTCTAGAGAAACTTGCCTGCGTAAAGTCTACGCTCGATCTCATCACCGCATCAGTCGATCGCTATGTCAACAGTGTCTCGGTAGACCCGACAAATGACGGTAACTCACAATTGGTTTAATTCTGTAGTCTTGCTAATATTTTATTTTGCTGCTGCTGTAAAGACTCTTCTGTAACAACAGACGAGCTCATTCCTCTGCTCGCCTATGTCCTTATGCACAGTCGAATCACTCGAGTAGCCAGTCTGGCATTTTACATGGAACATTTCCGTCTGTCTCATATCAAGCGCTCTGAGCACAAGTAAGACAATCCTAGACTCAAGATTGATAATAAATTATTCTAGCTTTGCCCTCGTCACCCTAAAGGCCTCGATTGAATTCCTCAAGGGCGACCCTCTCTCGATCATGGACGCCTGCTCCAATGCCTCGACCGTCTCAAACACATCGACATCTTCAGCCATTCTTGCACCTCAGCTCCAAAGCCTGCGCACCCGATCGACTTCATTTGGCTCACCTCAGTCACCTCCTCCTATTCCTCCTCCAGACTCACCCAACCAGCCCAACCTGCATTATCGCTCGGTTTCCCTGACTACTCAGCACATCTCAGACAAAGCCTCTCCCACAACCGCCACCCCGCTCACACTGCCTATCTACCAGCACTATCAGCATCATCAGGTCAAGCAATTCCAGCCGCAGCCGCAGCCCCACTACCACCAACCTCGCCACCCTGCTGCTGCCAGAGTCCTTCGTCACCGTAAATCCCAGAGTGCAGACCTCCAGAGCATTCATCATACAAAGTCTGAGAGTGACAGTCACTATGAGCGTAACCGACACAATACCTTGGCCCCAAATGTCCTCGTTCGTCCACCGATCGTGTTGCCGAACCTTGAGAACCGTAAAAGCCTTGATATACCTAATGACTGGATGATGCACACCAATCATCTCGGTGATACTCCCACAATAACCCCAAGTTCTCATAGTCGTCCTCCATCATATGCAGGTCCCAAGCATTCCACACTCGGCTACACACGCCCCATGGTCTCCACCACATTTCCTACTATATCCAGCTCCACTCCTCTGCCTGACAAGGACGAGCCTTCCTCTGAAACATTCTCTTGTAGATCGGATTATACCTCAAGCCACAACAGTGGGTATGGCCATGGTCATAGCTATAGTCTTGTAGACACCAGCTCGAATGGCACTAGACGCGATAGCCTTTCGGACACTCCTCGTCTGGCCCGTTCTCTCAGCACAACCTCAACTATGCCTAGACGATTCGATACCATAAACAACCAACCGCCTACGATTATTAATATTCATCCGCCCGGATTTGACAATATCAAAAGACCTGCATCTATATGTATCGATACTCGATCTATGCACAGCAACGGTAGTGGAAGTCAAAAGGACAGCGAAGAAATGCTGGGTGGTTTCCTAAGCTGGTTGCAGACCGTGGACGGGGATATTGTGGGCGAACGCACCGGCAAGTTCAAAGCCTTGATGAATTGATGAAAAGAGAGATCCAAGACGATGCTCTTTATTTTTTATTCTTGAAAATGACAATGGTAATGGCAATGGCAATGGCAATGAGAAAAGCCCATTTTATTTTTTATTTTATTTTTCCTTTTTATTTTATTTTCCATTATACATCTTTGAAATTATATATGTACCTTTCTCTAAGCCAAAAAAAAACTACTTTATATATTATATATGTAAAGAAAATATTGAAATAGGATACTTGCCCTTTCTCCCCTTTCTCCTCTCTCTCTCTCTCTCTCTAAATATATATATATATATATATGTATGTATATGTATATGTATATGTTTCTCTTTATTTTTTTCTTACACGATACATAAATACACAACCTATTAAAATATAATTTCTTTTCCTTTTATCATACCTAACCATAGTGCCAAGACATTCAATTATTTCATGGCTTGGCAAGGAATATCAAGAGTGTATAGACTAAAGTATCCTCTAGTTTTCAATACAAACGCTCAATGTATATATCTTTTGTAGTCCTATAATTTTCCGTGTCCTTGAAAATCCACGAGTATACAAGAATCCATCTAGAATTGAAATAGAATGAATAGGTGGTATTGACTATTATATTCCATGTGGTTATATCTCGTGATTTGCCAAGCTGATGTTACGCATTACTTGAAAGTTTTTGCTGTCTGAATTCTCAAGTTTCCATCTAGTATTTATTGTCTTGCATTTGCAAAGCTGCAGATTATGCAATTAGACGTCGAGGTTAGTAGAAAAAAATACATGTACTTTTCTAGACAGAATATAACCAAGTCTATTCTGAATATCTAAAACAAATACCCAAGATCACCAGCTACCAGCTTTGGTCACCAATCTCGGTCCTGGAAGACGTGATATCTTTTTGATAACTATTACTGGACAGACGCTTTAATATACATTGTAAGCCCCTCATCATGTCATGTATGACGTTTAAAAGGTGCATATCTCCAAGAATTACTATTTAGAATATAGTTCTTTTTGTAAGAAAAAAAAGAATTGGAAACTCTTGGCTTTATAACTATCCCCACAGCCCTTTTTGGCAATCTCAAGCATACTTTATATATCTACACTTTGAAATAATCAAGAAATAAATGCCAGAGATTAGGAATATAAAGAAGTAAATGCAGAAATTAAAATGTTGTACTCTACATTTTATTTCTCTTGTGTGATAGCTTTTCGAGCCATTATAAGGACAAGGAAATTCAAAACCACACATTTGTAAAGCTGAGCAAAGTATTGCTCTTTGACAGAATGTTTAGCTCTTATAGGCATTTCCGTAATTGGAGAAGACTAAAGGTACGGGCCTAACCCACAAACAGTAATGCAAACAATAATAATAATACCAAGCCATAAATATGGATATTGTAAAGTTGCTAACCGTACGTTCAAACATCACAGTTTATATCAGATAACCTTGCACAAATGTCAAACATTTGGTTGCAAAAAAGCGAATACAAAAGTAATTTTGAATGCTGATCCCAAGAACTAAACAGATCAACTGCTACCAATATATATAGCTGCGTATATGTCAGCTTTTTATAGACTCGACTATCCGAGGGAACAGCCAAGAGTATTGACATTGTTGGCTATTAAAAAGATTGTATGTCCTAGACTATACATCTATAGATGACAAGATAATCAATCATCTTATACCAAAACTCTCGAATATCAAGGAGAATAAAAGTCCAAAGTACAAGGAAACCCCCTGCCAAAGGTACTATTTAAACAAAAAAGATTGATGGTTCAATAATCAAGTAAGCCTATAAACTCATCTAAATGTAAATACAACATTAACCATATTGAACCATTGTCTTGGCAGAACTTTTATCGACAAGCAGCAAACATATTTTGATTAACCCAGACCGACCAATTTTTTTTACTGCATGAATTAAATAAGCCAAGTAGAGCACAAAGATAAGATTAGATTCGCCAGTAGCTTCAGATAGATGTATTTTGGATTTCTGCCAAGGATATTTCCCCCATCAAGTAGTTATCCGCAGTAAATGCCAAATTATTGATAGACTATATTAAACCAAATGCAACCACCTAGAATATCTTGAGCAGGCATTAGATATATAAAACAAATGAGTCAAGAGTATAGTCTATTGTCTGGATCTAAAGAATTATTTCGATTTCAATAAATGTAATTTTTTTTGTAATGGATAAATTCGTTTGTTGCATTATTTAATAACTGTTAGCTAAAGGCACTATTCCACAAGAAAACTAGACTAGACTAAACTAGATATATAGACCTGCTAGATATTATACAACAAACTCTTAAAACTCTTTATTATTATTATTATTGTAGCTGATATTTTGAAATGGTGGGATGGTCTTGATGATACTTTAATAAATCGATAGCCTAGAAAATATTACAGATTCTTTGTTACAAACTCTACAGCTATTTCCATTCAAAAATGTATATCTAGTCAAGGTTTTCATATGGAAAACGATAAGGGACTAGCGAGAAACTTGAACTTTGAGTATTCTAAAAAAAGACAGTTTTACTGTTACTTAATAGCCAAGTACAAAACTTGTTTTCCATGCCCTAATTATGACGATCAAGTAGAGTTTAAGGTGGCTGGAAACCCTAGACTATTTAAACAGAAAAAAAAAGGTTACCCAGCAATTGTGTGTGATACGTTACAATGTAAGAACCACATGCCTACTAAGCCGTGAAACCATTATCTGGTTGTCGTGTACAACTTTGTACAAAATTCTGTCTATCTGAAGAAGAAGAAAAAGACTAACCAACGCCTGGTTTGAAATACCTCGAGTCCTCAACAGCAAAAACTATGGTATTAAAAAAAACCATAAACGTTTAGTTTTACCATTCGACCAATTTCATATAGCTAACTTGTTCGATATTTAATTTTAGGTTACAATTCTCCATCGTACAAGAAAAATTGTGCTGCGGCCAACACTTGTCGTTCCTGATCTGAGACGGTCTTTCTTTTACTACAACAAAACAAAAAGGTTCATTCCATTGGGAAATCAAAAAGTATATGTAAAATCAAAGAGAGGACATAAAGATACTGTATATATATATATCTTTTAAATTGTATAGTTTTCCAACTTATACTGCCAATTGTCTGCGGTAGTAATTATATGATATTTTCAATAATAATAATAATAATAATAATAATAATAATAAAATATTTTACTGCGGTTAATCATTTTTAGCTTTTGAGGATTCATTAAAATAATGTCCCACAAAAATACTTTTTGGAATATTGATTCATCAAAAGATATGAACCAAAACGCAGCGAAAAAAATGGCCCCTCCTGGGTTCGAACCAGGAACTCTCGCAACATGCAAGGATTATGCCAATTTAACTAGAAGGCCAATGTACTTATTAACAAATGGTTCGGGCCTAATAACCTTTGGATTTGTGTACTCTGTGGCACTTGACAT
Source organism: Phycomyces nitens (assembly GCA_022702545.1). Lineage (NCBI taxonomy): Eukaryota > Fungi > Mucoromycota > Mucoromycetes > Mucorales > Phycomycetaceae > Phycomyces > Phycomyces nitens. Next base: position 5,175,521 of record JAHRBC010000001.1, read on the forward strand.
GTCCATGTAAAGAGCAGAAACTTTGCTGTATAAACCCCCAAGGTAGAAAAGTAGTTTATTCTATTATTTCTATCAAAACTGTTTTCTAGTCATTCTTGTTTTCCTTGCAACCGAGTTGATCATTTACATTCCATGGTCAACCCACTATATACCACTATACTAAAATTCTTTGTATAATAACTGAAAACATTATTATTATTATTATTATTATTATTATTATTATTATTATTATTATTATTATTATTATTATTATTATTATTATTATTATTATTATTATTATTATTATTTCTATGCTTGTGAATTCTAAAGCTCTTTGGTACATAAAATACCTTTTAAACATTGAAAGCCTAATATTAAAGAGGTATTTCTCAGTCTTTATTGATTTAATTACAAATATCAAGCTGGATTAAATCCCATGACCTGACTATTGGATTTATTTTTTCCCTCTTTGTTTCCTCTTGAATTATCTAGTACTATCAAAAATATTTATATTAAATAATATAGAATATGGTGCATTCAGACTTTACTAGTTTTTTTACATACTTTTAAAAAGCCCAAGACTTTTGCAAAAATCAAGTTATAAAAAATCAAAATCCGCACGTTGGAAAGCCATAGTATTCATTAATGTATGCCGCGGCTTCATTTTTAATTAAATGGCTTTAACAAAAAAAAAAAAAAGGGGGGGGGGAGGGACTTGGTAAAGATATGCGAGTGAGAGATTACATTGTGCTGATCATAATTTATATTTTCCAGTATGTCGGATTTTAAATATCTAATTTATATTTGCGGAGTTTCATCAAACGAAATTGAAACAAATTCGAAAAATCAATAGTTAAAGCTAAATGCACCATATAATTAGTTGAATACAAACCGTATGGCCCAATAACTGTAGATCCATTCAATGTATCAATTGATTTGATTTATTTTAGGAATGTTATATATCTAAAATACTTGTAGATTTCATTTTTGAGGGTTTTGTTGATCAAATTACTTTGTGCTATAATCCTGTGAATGATTTTGGAGCTGTGATGATAAAATATTTAAGAAAAGGAGATTTGGTTTTTGATCTTCAATTCAGTAATAGAATAAGTAAAGGTTGGGTTATTGTGACTAAAAATCAAAAAAAAAAGAAGAAGAAGAGAGAGAGAGAGAGCAAACAAGAGTTTAGTTCCAGTTGGCGTTGATCTGATCTATGCTCTCTGTAATGACATCTACATTAACCTAAACCAACAAGTAAATAAAAATTGAAACAATAAGTAATCTGGTCATTCACTCCATGCTACCTCGCTTGCTTTGTCTTCTGCTGTTAGATCGCTTTCTTGTTTCTCTAAAATATAGCCAGATTAGCACATTTTGTTCTTAAAAAAGACCAGTGGGTTTTGGCTATTGGCAATATTCAACTGCTTACCGATGTCTAGGTTGTGCAATGGTAGGGGTATACTCAATCCTTTTGATGCAGTCAACTCTAATTGTTTCCATCGCATCTCTCTCAGTTCATCCATTTCATCTTTTCTAGAATAGACAATCCCATAAGCATCCCAGACAGCTTCTATAGTCCACACTGTTGGATTTCCTGCTATATCTTACCTGCTCTCTTCTTCTTTGAAGATCTGTGTGCACTGGTCAAACAAGATTGGGTCTGAATCCATAAACATCTTTAGAGCATTATATACTTGACCATGGATTGTTCTAAATTATCAATGATAAATCATATAAATACATTCATAATGCCAATCAATTTGGGATTTCTACCAACTTACCTATTCCAGTGCGATTTTGAGTTCTTGTAGAGTGGGGGAAACATGATGGGCATGATGATCTCAATATTGTCATTGATCAAGTTCACAATATATTCGTTATTCCAGTAGTACAGAGCCCGCTCTGCAACCTGTATACCACAATTACATGTCAATAAGCTCTCTAGTCATTCACTAGACATTACCTGAAAATGAGGACTGGAGACACACAGGGCTAATCTTTGGAAGAGAGGGACGGCAAATTTTGTAAACTCTACTCCCTCTGTCACATCCAGAACTTCTTCCATTTCATTAAGGTACATTCCTTCCTTTGCACTGTTGACCTTGGGCCAATAACGCAAGAGACTATAAACGACCTTTTTTTTATATATGATGAATACATTGATGTATACCTATAAGCCCATACTGGTCTTTTTTTTTCTGGCTGATTCTCTCTGGACAGAGTTTACTTACTTCTGGGGTGAGGGTTGGATCCTTTTCTAAAAACTGTACAACGCAATAGGCCAGCTGGGGGTGGTACATTGCCAGAGAAGAGGGTTTGTGAAGAGGAATAAGAACTCTTTTCAAGAACGTCTTGTGTTCTTCTTTCAAAGGAAGAGCAAATCCATTGATGATACTAGACAGAATAGCCCTTTGTTAATATGTCCATACACAACAAACCACCAATACCTTCCCAATATTTCCAGTAGTTCAGCAATTCCATTGAATTGCTCTGTCTCGTACACAAATTGAAAGAAGATGTTGTTGATCGATCGTCGAATAAATGCTCTGAGATTGAGGAATTTCCCATACAGTCGATGCAAGGTTGTCTTTAGGAAATCTCGCTCACGGGGATCTTCACTGTCGAACAATTCAAGCAGCTACAACACGCACACATTTTTCTCTTATTTGGTATCAAAAAGAAATCTTTTGTTTCTTGATCTTGTATTTCCCCTCTAATAAATCTTTTGCTTCTTACCTGGAGAATAAACTTTTGATCAATGTACTTCTTGGCCACATGGATATTAAAATCAGGTGACTCTACAAAGCGAAGGAAGAACTCATATACAAGCTGGAGATGAGGCCAGGATGTTTCAAACACAGGCTCATCCTCTTCTGGATCATAAGCTACACCACCAACGGCAGCCTGAGGAGAGATTGTTCTGAACAGATTTACCGAAAACTAGGTAGCATTGAAATAATGTAGTATTATTTTTTTTAAAAAAAAACAGGTCATGAAATAAAGGATGGATAAGAATGCGAGAATCAGTAAATTAACCTAGACCCGGTTTTAGGTGAGCATACTTACCATACGAATGGCATCAGGGTAGATCTGATCAACAATTGCACCTCTTGTAGTCGCAACATACTCTAGCATCTCCTGTAATGCCTGGCGTTTAATCTCTTTGCCCTTGAGGTCTGAAGAAGCATCATTAAAGTCAAATAAAACTTGGCACTGAGCTAATTTTCGAGTAAACAATTCATGTCTTTGTGTAGGTGGAACCTCTAGATAGATATACAGCATAAAAGGGCAATAATTGAAATCTATGATCAATAACCAGATCTTCTCTGCAGACATATATCCAAACGGTTTATTTTGTTTACCATTAAAGTGAGGGTATTTTTCTAGCTCAACTTGCTCGTGAACATTGAATCGAGAAGAACGTTGTCGCCGAGGGGTTTTTCCTAGAGGGATAGTATCCTTGGGAGTAGTCTGAAGTCTGTTCATACCCTTGGGCATCCCACCCCCAGAGGCAGGCGACCTAGGTGTTGATTGAGGCAATACTCCCTAAAAGGAGAATACAAGTGGCATCAGGTATTGGTTTACTTTTATTTTATTGCTGTTAATGCTAAAGATGATGATGGAGATTCTAATTGTTCTTAATCTCTTGATGCTTACATTTACGAGGAATTCTGGTAAGCCTGTCTCTATAGCAGGAGGATGCTGTTGCTGCAATGAGAGTGACTGCTGCTGTTGTTGCTGTTGTTGCTGCCTCTGTTGAGCAAGTTGCTGTTGCTGCTGTTGTTGCTGTTGTTGTTGCTGTTGTTGTTGTTGCTGAATAGGAGTGGGTGCGGCTGATCTGGTCTTTGGAGATTGTGGGGCGCCTTGGTTTGATTGAGTTGACTGCTGTTGGCGCTGTTTCTGGGCTTTCGAGTCACTAGAGTGAGATGACTTGCTCCTAGTGAGCTGTCATAAAGGCAAGTATACGAGTAAATATCATGTTTAGATATGAAAAAAAGAAAAGAATATCGTGAATAGTGTTGGTTGAACAATTGTATAGACGTACGCACATGTATATATAAATATATAAATATACAGGTAAATGTATATCTATACAGCAAATATACGTGCTTGGATAGTGCGTATGTACTTACAGCGTCTTTTAGTCCTTTTATCATTTTGCCGAGAATTAAACAAGTGAACCCAGGATTGTTAGATAAGCGTCTGTTTGGATAAAGGTTAACGAGAAAAAAGAGGGTTTTTTTAAAATAAAATACACCGTTCGTATTTCAATAGATTCGATAGTGTAAAACAAGAAGAAGGGAGAAAGAGAGGGAGGGCGCCTTCCTTTTTTTTTGGTGGAATCGAGAACCCAATTTTCTACATCACTTTGCAAACACACCTCACGTGATTACTGCACTCTCTTATAAGAAAGCATGAAAAAGCTGTCAGTAGGTGCAATAGGAGATATATATGGGCTACCAAGAGAATTGTGGTTGGTGGCCAAGTGAACAAAGAAGGTAGTCTTGTTTGTATTAACAAGACGAGGTGTATAATTGGTGTACTTTAGGTATCATTGATATGGTGGTAGAGTAGAAATACATTGGTTTTGTGAGTAGAAAGATGGACCAAGCTAGAAATGAGAAGAAAGATCGGTGGTAGTTTACTAATAAGTACACGAGTTATATTGGTGCCACCCGGTTCATTTATCTTCATATGCCTCTAGACTGTGGCAACCAAGAGTACACCTTTTGGCGCTCTTTGGGATCATCATATATTAAAATAATCCATCTTATTTATTATTATTATTATAATTATTTATTTATCTAATATTAACACACTGCTTGAAAGACACATCTTTACCTCTTTGTTAACAAGACTGATGGCCTCGTAATATTCCAGACACACACAGAATATTTGCACCTCATACATACATACATACATACATACTATGCTCCCCCTTAACACTCACTGCATGCAAGATACATAATAGCTTATCAGCCAAAATGTATAAGAATTGTAGTTTAGCTGATGCCAAATCATAAAAGTCCGTTTCACGTATAAATGTATATATAGGTTCGTACGACGTGGCGTGGCTTGATGCATGAGTGCCGTAATCTTCAATGAAAATATGGATACTGAATCCCCATGTCCCCAGAAAGGAAAGTGGAAATAGACTTTGGCTTGAAATCTAAAGGAAATCCAAAAGAAATCCACGACCTTTCTAGTAAGATGTTGTGTGCCATTCATTTCTGTTGGGTTCAAGTGTTGAAGGCTGAATTTGGTAGGCAATTTATTGTCCAAACGGCTTACTCTAGTCTGGTCAAAAAGTTGCTTGTCAGATACCTCTTGGGCAATGGTTTTGAATTCCTTGTATGAATACCAATAAAAATATAGCAAGAGTATGTCATTGGATTGAAAGGACATGTCTGTTTGAATGACAAAATAGCCATTTTCAATCTTTGTGTTTCATTGCAACCGTGTAACAATACAACTGCGCCATCTTTTCCCCCTTTCACTCCTCCAGTGATGTACAATCCGCAGTCGGTATTCTTGTGGGCTTGAGGTACAGAATCGTAGCACGTATATTAAACAACTGTAAAAACACACACACACACACCTATACGACATGACAGTTTGGGTAAGACAATACATCATTTCAAGCTTATTCCACGACTTATCTGCAATATAAAAGCTCTTTTTTTATTTCTTTCATCCTTCTTCATCTTAACTCTCTCACAGCCTCAACTCAAAGCTCCTTTTTACTTTTTTGAAAAAATGCCTTCATCTGCCGTAGCAAGAAGATCTCTCAACATGCACCAAATCAAATGTGTATTCGACAAGATACTGACTCTCCTCGAGAGGATATCAGAAGAAACCTTTTGGGAAGGACTAATTGGCCCACGACTTGCAAATCTTGGAAAACGCTACTTTGGAAACGATTTTGTAATGCTCAGTGTCATATTCTATATCACACGTAAGCCAACCATCTTTACCCACCCACAAACCATCTAATGCCTTGAATTTTCCTTAGCAATCCTCCGCACACGGTGGGATGAGTTAGTAGAGCGTCTACTCAGAAATAGAAACGACCCAAAGTACGTATCAGTCGAGATCCGGCCTTCAGACAATATCTATTCCGCAATAGCATATTTCATCAACCGTAATACAAAGTCTGTTCCTGGCCTGAAAGAGGCTGTGGCTGGCTATGAGCCTGAAGAAGTCCAGACCTCTGACTCTCCTGTTGTCAAGACCCTTCCAAAGGTTGGCTTTTATCCTTGTAAGTCAGAGAAAAGCAAAATGTTTTGAGCCTTATAATTAACCCAATCTATTTATTGCAGTGGTGAATACTTCTGCGGAAATCGAGTACAAAGGCCACATTTTGCATGTAGCTCGCCGAACAGACGATGATAGCAGCACTAGCCATCACAGATCAAGAACCGAATATATCTCCATCTCGTAAGTCGTTTTTTCTTTTTTCTTTTTTTTACTGCGGCTGAGCTCTGAGTCTCATACAATTTGTGTATAGTATGGAAGATGAAGATTTGAACTTGCTAAAGCAGTTTATGCAAGAGTGGGCTGACCAGTACAATGAACAGGATGGAGATAATGTAAGTAAATGTTATTTTAAGATGCCAATAGATATATATTGTACACATCTTAACCCACACCTGCTCATAGGTCACAATCTATAAATACAATGGCTATTCTTGGGAGTGTATGAAGACAATCGAGCCCCGTGGATTTGAGACAGTCAATTTGAAGCCCGGATTGAAGGAGAAGGTCGTAAATGACATGGAAATCTTCCGTCATCGTCGCAAGTGGTATAAGACCAGAGGTATTCCATACCGTCGTGGTTACCTTTTGTATGGTCCTCCTGGTACTGGCAAGACCTCTCTTATCCAAGCACTTGCTGTAAGTCTAAATTATTATGGCCAGTTGGCTGCCAAACAGTATATTGATAATATTTGTCTATTGCAGAGTAAATTGGGTATGAACGTTGCCGTAGTCAGTCTTCTGGAAGTTCATGGTGATAGCGAGTTCACTGATATGCTGGCCGATGCACCCTCAAACTCATTATTGGTTATTGAAGATCTTGACCACTACATGGGTAGCACAGAAGGTGGCAGATTGACCATGTCCGGCATGCTCAATGCGCTTGACGGTATACAGGGTCAAGAGGGAGCGAGTAAGTATTGGATGCTCTTGATCAATATACAGCCAAATCTCATGTTTCAATGTTTCAATAGTGATCTTTATGACCTGCAATGACTTTAACAAGATCCAGCCCGCATTACTGCGACCAGGCCGAATGGATGTCAAGTTGAAGCTTGACTATGCAGTCCGTGAACAAGTCGTTGATATGTTCTGGCGCTTCTTTGGACACGATTACGATACATTCGATATGATTGTTGGCAAGAGAAGAGATTATCTGGCAACAATCTGTGACAACTTTGCCGACTCCATCCCAGCTGATGAAGTTACTACAGCAGAGCTCCAGAGTTACTTTATCACTCTTATCATGGAGTCTAGCTCAGATGAGAATCCAGACAGCATCTTTACCGACCTTATCACTGGTATTCCCGACTTCCTTTCAAAGATCAAGGTTGACCGTGAGCAGGCAGCCGAGCATGCCAGGATGAAGCTCAACTCTACTGCCTCTACAGTGGTTGAAGAAGAGACATCGGCAACAGAGGCCGAGGAAGAATCCACAGAGGCCGAGGAAGAAGAAAAGACCAAGGAGGAAGAAAAGAAGATCAATGATGAAGAAAAGACCAAGGATGAAGAAAAGAAGGTCAAGAGTAAAGAAAAGACCAAGGATGAAGAAAAGAAGGTCAAGAGTAAAGAAAAGACCAAGGAGGAAGAAAAGATTGCCTTTGCAAAAAAGATTGAATCAGTTCTTGATGACGTAGTTAAAGAGGTGGAAGCAGTTAAAGTAGCATAAAATATTTGTATTTATTTTTATTTTTTTAATTTTTTTCAATAAAACCCATAGACTTTGTACATTTCTTTTTTGGTTGCTATTTTTGTACACTTCTTTAACGTTAATCGAGAAGAAGTATTTGCGATCTCTTTGTGTTCATTTGGTTCTCTTTATGTGTAAATGTGTATACTTTTTTTCTTTAAACAAAAAAATGTATATACACATTTATATGTATGTGAATATATGATTATTTGAATGCACGTTGTATCAACAACGGGGTGGTCTCCCTTTTTTGGCATCGAAATCCAGTAATGAGAGGACGGGTCGGGCTCCCCCTTTCTCTTTCTTTCTTTTCTTTTGTCTCAATATCTTTGCCTTTGAAGCCCTTTTTATACATAAAAAGCCCTTGTCTTCACCAAAAGAAGCCAAAAAAAGAAAGAAAGCTTCCCCCCCTTTTTTTAAAAAAAAAAACAAAAAAAACAAAAAAGGCCCAAAAAATCTGTCCCTTTTCTGCACCTTTACCATCAGCTAATTCTGCACTTTACAAAGTTGCTGACAAAAGTGATTCATTCGTCCGCTCCTTAATCTCTTTCTCCTTCTCTTCCTCATTCTTTCATCTCATATACATAGATATAATTATATTTATATGCTGTCTGCTCAAGATCATGGTAGGACCTACGGTTCATCTCATGCCAACTACGACCCAAAGAACGACTATCCCCAACGACACTCTATCGACAGCTCTCTAGAGAATGATGAGGGAGAGACGAGCGATGACACCAAAACCACCCTTGACACTGGATACGCTCGCTTTCAACAGATCCACAATGCTGAACAACGACACCGAGACACCGGTGGAAATTCCACTCAATACCAACCACAGAGCCCACGCGTGAGTAGCTTTGGTATACGACAGGAATCTCCTCGCCTCTCATCCATCGACTCATTCCATGACACCTTTCCTCGACGCATCACCCGCAGACCATCGAATGACTCGCTACGGTCCAACATGTCAACCACGAGTTCGATCTTTAGTACTGCGAGTCGAATCAGTAAATTGCCCAACGTGGTCAAATCCTCGTTGGTATCTGTAAAAGATTTTGTTATCAAATCAGGTAGTCAGCGAGCAAGACACAAAGATTCTCGCCATATTCAAGCCCGTCTTGAGCCAACCATCCCAACCTCTTCATATCACCCTACAGACCGCGAATCCTTTTCTACGCGCCTACGCCGACGAACACCCAGCGCAATGAATCTGGCCGGGATGTTCTCTCGGCCGCCCGAAGACGAACTTCTGGACGTAGACAGGTCGCTGGGCGACTTGAATCTAAACGCCTCCACGAGTTATTCGGTACTTGAACTCAAAGATGGTCGCGCAAACACGAGTTTGCTGAATACGAGACAATCCAGAACAACAAATACGTTCTCAAAACGGAGGAACAGCATGGCATCAGATCCAGCAGTACGGTTACTTAAAAAAGAAGAAAAAAGCCCATCTAGAAGAGTGTCTGTGATTAATGAGGAAAAGGGGGAACCACACACTCTCGGGTTCAGCGACGAGATCGTCAGGATAATGGAGCAGGACGGTGCTGGTCTTGATCCAGTGGTTGGCAGCAGCAGCAGCCAATCGAGTGCTGTGGGGAAACTGCTGTTTGGGGAGGAAATTGAGAACATGGCCTTCTTTGAACAAGAGCTAGGAGAAGGCTCAGCATCATCAAGTATGATCTCATTTGGCAATTTCGACAGTATCGATCAGTATTCATCAGATACAAAGAGTGACCACATTGTCACCTCAAAACCCTCTCTCCAAGATATTGTCTGGAGCCGCCAGCGTACAAAATCATGTCAAGATAAGATACCTTCCTTACGCCAGCTTGCCCAAGGACAGTATCCTCCACCCACCGCCCCCACACTTGAATCCTCACCCTCCCTCACACCCACAACCTCTGTCGATTCTGGCTCGAGTCGGCCCCGGATCGACTTTTTTAACCCGACCCTACTTGTAGCCACCACTCTCACTGCTCTCCATAGTAAACTTATCAACGCATGCGACCAGACACTTGCTTCTGTCGTACTCGCACCTGTACCCTCGGCTGGTTCCAGGGCTTCTGTAATCTTCCCAGACGAGGCACTTCAGGCCATTGCTGTCGATCTGCGCAAGATGTCTGACATGGTAGAGTGGGACCAGTATGGACCTCTGTCTCGGAAGAGCATATCTTCCTTTTTTACCCTCCTTGATTCTCAACTGGCCGATGGGCGTGCACTTGGCACTGGCACCAGCACCGAGAATCTAAAGGTCCGAGACCGACTAAAGAAAGAGGCTGAAACCAATCAGGCCGTCACAAAGACGGTCAAGGATATTGTGTCGTCTATAAAGCAAATGTCGAACCAGTGTATTAGCCAATATCACAAGATATTTGAAAAGGCCATGGTGATCCCTTGCAAGGGTTACAAGATCGAAGGCAGTAATAGGTTTGGCATCGAACCTGTTGATACACCATGCCAGGATTACGACCAATCACAAGTCGAGCACATGGACTGGGATGTGTGCTGGTTCCGATCACACTTTGTTGGGACTGACTATTCTACATTTTGTGGCTACATGGAGGATGGGGAGCCGGTTTTGATTACGGCCATATGCGACACCAACAAGGCGCCGGAAGACACCCAGGATGCTGGGCCTCAGAGACAGTATCGAGTGATCATTAGGACAAAGCAGGTAAAAAAAGAAAAAGCTAAAACTGACCTTGTTAATTAGATTGATATAAATAATATCATTAGAGTCCCGACACCCGGAAGATCTTGCCAGATTCGTTTTTACTCAATGCACCTTTGGATGCCGGAACTCTAGAGATCCAGCCCGAAACTATCCATGACACCACTTGGAAGGGTGTGATTGAGATGTCTTTTGACGTGCCTTTCAACAGACTGGGCAAGATCGATGCTGATGTCATGCAGTCGAGTGGAATTGAGGAAGAGATCCTGAAACTCGACGAGGATTCAGTAAGCCTTGGCCAATTAACTACCCTGGCTTACCCTTTTTTTACCTTAGATCCACAAGCGGTACAAGTTTGGTGTGCTGTATGTAAAGGAGGGCCAGACAAAGGAAGAAGATTGGTTTTCAAATCAACACGATTCAGAGAAATTCGACCGCTTTCTCCATATTATCGGACAACGGGTCGAATTGCAGGGATATACAGGATGGGCTGCTGGGTTGGACACAAAGAGTAAGTCTGTGCACCTTGTGGTTTGTGAATACAAACAAGATGAAAGAAAGAGAGAGAAAGAAAGAGAAAAAAAGGGGAACCTCCTTGACAAATGTATATACGCTTTCCCCCCCTTTATTCTTCACTTTAGGCGGTGACTCCGGTGAACATACTTACACGGACATTTGGAATGACAACGTCCTGGCATACCACGTGTCAACCCTTATACCCTCAAAGCCTGGCGATAAACAGCAGATTCAAAGAAAGAGACATATTGGGAATGGTAAGATCAATAGAATGCAAGGGGGAGAGGGAGAGGGGAGAAAAGGAGGCTGTTAATATGTTTGATAAGAATATTTGGGCTAACTATACAATAAAAGACATTGTCTGTATTGTTTTCGCAGAAGGACGACAGCCATTTAACCCTGCAGCGATCAAGTCACAGTTCTTACATGCATTTATTGTCGTGCACGAAGAAGAGTGGAATGGAAAGATTGGTTGGAGGTATGCAAGGAGAAAATATAGTGAGGGGCGGCCCTAAAAGCATAAACAGAGAAACAAGGGGTAAATGTATAGAGTACTGATTGATGACTGAATTATCACCATTAAATGGGCTTTAGAGTGGAAGTGGCCACGGTGGAAGATGTACCAGAATTTGGTCCTAGTCTGCCTGTCGGTGGCTTTTTTTATGAGCAGTCTGACCTAAGAGCATTCATATTGGCAAAATGTAATAACCATAACCATAACCATAATTCCTTTCTTTCTATTAACCCACAAATTCTGACAAGTGATTAATGCCGAATATGCCGCCCTGAAATCACCAAAGTTTGCACAGCCAATGGCCCGTGCACGCGAAGGCATCCTTTCCGGTATTGTGGAACGGGGGTGCAAAGTTTCTTATGAGCCCAAGATGACAACTACTGGAAAACACAACAAATCCCCCTCGACTGCGTCTGACAAGAGCTCTCGTAGCTCCAAGAGTCTAAAAGAGTCGATTGAGCTGACCCCAGCCCCATCTCGATCTAGTATGATCAAGGAGTTCTCAGAGGGAATAGCCGGTTTAGGCCGACGACGTAGTACACAGGAATTGGCAGAAGTGAAGCCAAAACAACAAAAACCAAAAGCACGCAAGACAAAGGGCCCCAAGACAGAAGGTTAGAAATATAATATAATATAAAATAAATAAATAAATAAATGTACCATACTAAGTTTAATCTAGTAATGTCTTCGAAGCGGAGTCGTTCAGAGCTGGACCTCGTTCATGTACCTCCACAACCAAGTACTTCTGCAAATCTAAGTACTAGCGCAAATCTAAGCACCTCTCGATCCAGTGGAGCTGTAGTGCAGTCATCATTGAGTAAAAAAGAAGGTAAATTGAATTGAGTACCATTAAAGAGATTGATATTCATTTTCATGATTTAGAGCGCGGAATTAAACTCAGGGTAGAAAACCTCCTTACTACTACGTTTTCGAGCCTGGGTGTTCGTCGTACTCCTGCAACCGAAGAGAATCCGGCTTCTTGAAATGCAAATTTGCTCTCTCTCTCTCTCTCTTTTATTATTAGTATTAGTATCAGTATTATTATTATTAGTAGTAGTATTATTTATTGCCCATACCCCCTTTCTACATCCCTCACCTTCATCCTTTGCTCAATCTCACTCAATTTTTTTTATCTAGAAAACATTTTTTTTGTTTGTTTAATGAATTTCACCCTTTTCCTTTCGATCTTTTGTCTTTCTTAATATTTACAGTGTCTATTTTCTTTACATTCACATTATGTGTATAAATATATATATATATATAAATATATATATATATGTATGTATGTATATATGTATATATATATGTATGTATGTATATATGTATGTATATTCTGATAATGACTTGCAAATTATTATTGCTATATATACATGTATAAAAATAAGTAAAATACATAATCATACGGTATATTTCGGTTGATTGAAAGGTGACAAACATATATACATGTAAATATATACTCAAACGCACAGACAGAAAAAAATATATATACAGATATAATTATTATAAAATAATACATGTATATATAATTTATATCTAATTTACAATACTAATAATAAAAAAAAGAATAAAATGATGCACATACCTCAGCACTCAGAAGCATTTCTAATCATCTTTTTTGGACAGCAATCTACAAATAAGAAAGGCATTGGATTTATCCTTTGCATTCACAAACACCTTTTACATTGTATCTTTGATGGCCAAAACCTCTCCTTGTTTTCAAGTTTATCTCAAGAGATGCCTTTTCAGCCAATTCAGCATGTACAGGACTAGCATGCTTTTGAGATTCCAGAATTGAAACAGCATACACAGAGTTTCTGTTGTGTGTTTAATGTTGCTATTGGAAAGAGAATATAGGAAATATGTAAGTGGGTATGCAAATAGATGCGCATAACAAAAGGCTTGATGAATAAGGGGATATGATATATAACAATAGGTCACCCTGTATTTCATATATATACATAGTATTTTCCCTTCTAATAGTTCCTTTTTGTCATGCCGTATGAATTAATAAAGTAAATAAAGAGGATCATTCTTTCGGGTAGATCCGTACCCTTTATATATATATATCTTTAATCTTGTTTGTTTGGCTTCTTTACCTGATTGTAGTCACTACAAAAATTCCACTTGCAAAAAAGAAAAAGAAAAAGACTTTATATATGTATATGTATATGTATATATAAATATATGTATATATTTTTGCCGCCTAATTTCATACTACGTTGAGTTCGATTTCTCATATTTTCTATTACTTTACCCCTATATTTCTTTATTTTATTTTATTCGACCTTTTCATTCCAGAAAACTACCTCTTCTTCTTCTTATTTTCAAGCCTTCACCACTCGATCGATGAATTCTCAATTACAACATCTCACAAGCGGTCAAATCTTACAAGACTATCACAACCAGGAGCCAAATTACTATGCTTTCCTCAAGCAAAAACCATCCCTTAAACACAACCCAACCGCTACTGCTGCCGCGATAGCCACTGTTGCAGCAGCTGTAGCAACAGCAGCCTCAAACACATCTACACCAACCAGGGCTATCCAATCTGACCTCCCATTCTATTATTCTCACCATTCGACAGCACCTGTTCTCAACGATCAAGAACAATATCCTTCTTTTAAGGAATTTGATAATATTGTCCAAGAGTATCTCCAAAATCTATCCTCAAAAAAGCGTGACAAGGCTCTTGTCGATCAGCATCGATACTCACTCATTCTCCAGGTGCTCAAGGATCCAAGAAACACTGCCATATCCACTGCCCAATTCAGATTCTGGGTTAAAAAGATGTTCCAGCTCGCCCCCACAAATTCCATGGATGTAGTCTGTCACGATAACAAACCGGTAGCCATGCGTGAACAGATCTACAGTATCCTAGTACGTGCACATCGTGAGGCCCATCACGGAGGCAGAGACAAGACATCAGCCCTGGTAAGCTTCTTATGCATCTCCCTTGATTTTGTTTTATTTTAATCACTGGCACTTTTAAGGTTCGAAGACGCTACTCATGGATCCCTAAGGAGCTCATCGCCCGTTTTGTTAGACAGTGTCCTTTTTGCATTTCGAGACGCAATGGCTGCACTAGCCCAACCATGAATGGTATCCCAAAGTCACCACAGGCCCAGATCGATCAGACATGCTCCCCTGCGCTACCCTGCCTCACCTCCATAGATACAAAACCATCGATCAGCACAAGTATGGATTATTCAGTGGACACAAAGCCATTTGAGGACGTGTCATGTTCTGAGCCACTGTGGCAACAAGATCCCGCTTATTATTACCAACCACCACCACCAGCCACTGCCCACTCAAATCCCAGGATGTATATGTCCATGGCTGCTGCCGTAGCCACAACTGCTGCTGCGGCTGCCGTAGCATCTTCGTCGACCTTTATCGGTGGCCCTCCTACACCGTCCTCTCCCTTTGATGCTTCGTTTTATTATTCCCAGCAAAACAATAGTGGAATGGAGTTTTTATCGTCATCTTTTGGCGGTAACTATTATCTCAACGATTCCCAAACGGCACCGTATTCAATTCTAGACCGGCGGCCAAGTCATAACCCATCGGATATTAGCTACACAGACACACTTGAAGACTATCACTCCTCATCTGAATCCTCATGCTCTTCTCTAGTCATCCTGCCGGCTTCAAATGACCAGCAAGCCCAACTCACACAGCACCAGCAGCTCCAGGCCCTGTCTGTACTCTCCTATGCGTCCTCGCCGCCGTCGTCTGAGCCATCTCTTAGTGCCTCTCCACAAAACTCATCCAGCGACCAATCTGGTCACCGTATAAAAGGCGAGGAGTTTAATCGTGATACACGACATCCTGCTCTCCTGGCAAATCCCCCTGTAGGTGTACCGACAAGCCAATCAGGCTACAATAATGGCACATTGTTCTTGGCTTCTGCAAATTCAACGTTTTATTCACCGCCTTCTCCAGAATGCTCAGAGTCGTCTTCTCCCCCCACTTCTCCCACGGACGGCCCTTCACCCCCTCCTTCTGCTTATTCGTTTGTACCCCTCTCACACCCATCGACAGGAAGTGGAGCTACAATCCAGAACCAAATGGATCTGTTGTCTCATCACCGACTCATTTAAAAAGAAGAAGAAAAGAAGAAGAAGAAAAAAACCTATCAAAAAAAAAGGAAATATTTCATGTTTACCACATTGCTCTTTCTTTATTTTATTTTCTATTATACATATACACACCCACCCACCCACTCACCCACTCACCCACCCACACAGACAGACAGGCATATATATATATATATGTGTGTATGTGTGTATGTGTGTATGTGTGTGTATGTGTGTGTGAGTTATTTTTTTTAAATGTTGCATGCTGTCAGCACTGGCTCTGACTATGCAAACCTGATTCCTTTTTTTTTCTTTCAAGTGATTTTATTATATAGTTGTCCCTGCATTTATAGTTTTCCTTTGTTGATGTTTTCTCTATCTATCTTTGTTTGGTTTGCTCATATATATATATTTATATATATATATATATATTTACACATATCCCTATACGCCCTTTATCTTTCTATTTGTATGTCTCTTTCTTTTTCTTTGCCTTTCCATCTATTTCTATCTATATATCTATTATATCTATACCTCTCTATATATATTTATATACATACATACATACGTACATACATACATACATACATATATTGCCTTGAACTTTGATCATTAAGCAATAATATTAATACTAATTCTTTCTATATATATATGTATTATAGTATACATCTAAACATATTTTGCCTGTGTATGCTAAAGAAATGATTGTGAGAAATGTAGATAATTTGTCAAGTAGGTGAGGGATTAACAGCAACAAGAAAACTTAAAAAACAAAAAAAAGGATGCTTGGGATAAATCAAACTATAGATTGTCAATTGGAAAAATTAAAAATGTATATATTTATATATATTTGTTTTTTTTTCTCGCTCAAAATGGCACAAAAGTATCATAATCTTCCATCAATGTATCTGTCATTGGATCTCTGAAAGACATTTCCTTGATTTAGTGCTTGACAATCCTAAACTGCCGACAAACATCAGGGGGATATTACTGGAAATTAAATAGCCGATTAAATCATATGGCGGAGTGTAAATAATGATGTACAAAGTTTTTTTAATGCTTATAAAACTAATCTAAGTATTCGTTTTATGCTTTTTTGATGCACTATCTTAAAGCATGCTTGGGGAATATGTATTTGGTACAGCTAAAACAGTATCTTCTGGATCAGAAGGAGGGGTTGGTGGAGTCAGGCTGTCTGTGTCCAATGAATCCTCTGATTTGACTGATTTGACTGATTTGACTGGTTCAACAGGTTCAACAGGTTCGACAGGTTCGACTGGTTTAATTGGTTCTGTCGACTCGGCCTGTTTGGCCTTCTTGTTTTTGTGGTCTCTGGCCTGCTGGCGATCTCTCTCAATTGATTCCAAGAGACTTGGGATATTGTCAATAATAAAGTCGTAGTTCTTGTTCTCTTCGTAGCCATCCATGTTCATGATAAAGAAGTTCTGGAGCTCTGCAGGTGTAACCTTTTCATCAGGGATCATGTCCACAAACGTAGTAACCGTCTTTTTCAGCATATCCAAACGAACATTCTTTTCCTTTTCATTAATTTCTTGATCAATATCCAGGTCCATAAAGCGCCAGAACATATCCTCAATTTGCTTCTTATTAGCATATCCCAGCTCCATCTTCATATCAATTCGTCCGGGTCGCAGCAAAGCAGGCTGGATAGAGTTAATGTTGTTGCAAGTCATAAACACCATCGATCCCTCCTGGGCAGTCACACCATCAAGTGCATTCAGCAATCCACTCATTGTAATCTTTCCCTTTTCATTAGAGCTTCCAGAACTACTGCTTGGTCCATCAGAAGGATCATCAATGTTACAGTGATCGATATCTTCAATCACCAATATACTGTTGCGGGGAGTCTCTGACACAAGGTAGCTAAAGCTGTCGTCATTCAAGGATCCAGAAAGACTGATAATTGCAACATTCATGTTGATCTTGCTCTACAGATACGCAAGAGGAATGGGATATTTAGACGATTTGTATACTGGCCAACAAAAGATGCAACAACTTACAGCAATTGACTGCACAAAAGAAGTCTTTCCGGTACCAGGAGGTCCATAAAGAAGATAGCCACGACGGTATGGAATGCCACGCTGGGAGTACCATGACTCACGACGGCGGAATCTTTGGATATCTGGTCAAATGAGAAATGTTTAGAATCCCTGTCATGTATGCTTGGATCTTTATATCCTTACCAGCCAAGAGAACCTCTTTCTGACCAGGCTTCAAGATGACAGAATCAAACGACCGAAGTTCTTTAGACCCAACCTGGCGCCATTCTTCACCGTCATACCGTGTATGCACACACTTGTAAATCAAGAGCTATATATATATATATAAGTACATTAGAAATGCTTTGTGTGGATTGTTGAATGTTGTTTATTACCTTGCCGTGTTTCTTTTCATGATGAATTGTTACCCATTCCTGAAGGAAATGACGAAGCAATTTGATGTCAGGGCTGCGCATACTACAATGTACATTTCGTTTGGACTCAATACATAACTCTTTACTCGGACGATCCTTTGTATATATTTACTTACGTAATGTGAACAACAGGTGTCTGGCTAACCATGTTCAAAAGATCGCCTAGGTTGTTACCATGGCTGTAGGCATACTTTGATTTGGTAATATCCTTACGAAAAGATACCCAGAACTTGTATCCTTTGTACCAAATGACTTGTTCTGTATCAACCACTTTAAACAAAAATCAAAAATTAAGCTTGTTAGATCCATTATTTAAACTATCCCCCAACTAAAGAATAACTTACATGGATAAAGATCAAGTTCTGGAGGAGGAGAGGGACCCTGGAGCTCAATGTCTTCTTCTTCTGTCTTATCGCGTGCTTCCATGGACCGAAGATCTCTAATGTCTTTGGACTTTGTGGCAATGAATTCTTGGATACCCTCAAAGATGTCTTCGCTTTCTTTGATCTGAAGAGTCACATAAAATCTCTCGCTGAACCAGACTGTACACATTGTAAGGAGGTTTCTAAAGTATTGGCCAATGATGGCTATATATGATTGAATAGTATTAGTATCTGACTTGTCCATGAGATCCTGATACTTACGAGCCACGTAGACAATCACACCCAAAAACACAACATCACTTCCAAAGTAACGTTTGAGGAGCTTGAGAAGACGATCACCAAGTATGTTGACCCAGAAGGATTCTTCAGAGATGGCCTCGATAACTGAAAAGAGGCTTTCCAGAAATGGACTGTTGATAATTCCAGGATTCACGATTGTGGAATTGGTAACGACCTCCATATTCGAGATAAGAAAGTAAAAGAAGTGTAGAGTGATGAAAGAAAAGCGAGAAAATCTTGCTCTAATTTATAGTCTATTATTGTTACAAATATGGAGGTTACACTTGGATATACCAAATATAATCATGGGCCTTGAGTAACGATCTAATGTAAACTGCGTGTTTGTAACCGCAGCAAACACAAATACTGTTCAAGAGGGTTACTTACTACGAATAAGTCTCTGGCTAATGGAATTGCAGGCTCAGATAATGCAATAAAACATATTTCTTTTTCTTGTAGAAACTTGCAGTGAACTCACTCTAGAGTCCTGAAGGCTACTTGTATTAGATGAATACAAGCAAATAACCGCAGTATCATAACGGATGAGTTTTAACGTTATTTCGTGCCAGTTTGTGATACACAATTACGCGCAGTTGCTTAACTGCGATATCACGGAATTCTGAAGTTCAAGCAACTGTTTTACGTCATACAAAAAAGAAGGTGCTCTTCTATCACAGTTCATCTATAACTCATTAAAATATATTTCTGTATAGTGTACTCTTTATACAGCCTTATATCATCATGTCTTTTTACAACAGATTTTATGCACAAAAATCAGATAAAAATAGAGATCTATAAGATGACTGCGGAATTCATTTGGATTTTAATTTTCCGTCTATTTTTATACATATAAAAAAAAAACACTCGCCACACTTGGTCCCTCTTTGACAGCGTGACTCGCTTTGTCTAATCCAAAAAGCCACAGACAATGGACTTTACATTATCTTTGGCCTATTTTTTTACGGTACTTTTGAACCAAAGAAAGCCCTATTAAGCACACATTCCTTTAACCATGGCTGAATCCACAATCCAACCACCTGCTGCTGCTATTGTTCCGGAAGAGACATCTGAAGATGACATTGTTGATCAATTTCCTCACATTCAGGCCATGCAGTTTGTGCTTATCCACATGCCCAGTGGTAATGTAAAGATGGTCCTCATGAGACCTGACAGGTAAGCAGACATTAATTCCACACTCTACAATCCAGTTCTGCGGAATAACTCTTTAAACCCAACAAAAACACAGCACCGTAACACTGGGAAAGTTTGGTTCGTTCCAGTGCAACAACTTGATCGGCCAGCCTTTTGGTCTTTCATACGAAATCTATGACAGAGAGGGCAATATCCGCCCTGTCCCAAACTGGGCACTTGGCTCCGTGGGTAAGTAACCAATTCCTAGCAATCAGACCATACAAGCAGCCTAAACAGATATATATAATGGATTCTAGAGGAAACAGCAGCAAACAACCAAAACATTGTCGACGATACTTCGGTCCAACTCTTGTCCCAAGAAGAAGTCGAACAGTTAAAAGAAGAAGGCATGAAGGGAAACATGGATGCCTCGGCAATCATTCAAAAGATGATTGAATCGCATACCGAGTTTGACAAAAAAACAGAGTTCTCAAAGGCAAAATACATCCAGCGCAAAATGATGAAGTTCCTCAAGGTGTTTACACCTGTGCGGCCAACCCTTTACTCTATAACCCAATACTTCTTTAACAAGAACCCCGAAAAGATCAGACATCTCCGGATCGACACCTTGTCACAATTGCTCAACCATGCCAATGTACGTGCCAATGGCAAGCTCTTGGTAGTGGATGATACCCAGGGTTTGATCATCTCTGCTGTGGCCGAACGCCTAGGAGGCTATGGCACTCTGGTGGGTCTGCATGATGGAAAGGACTCGAATTACGATATCCTGCGCTACATGAACTTCTCCAAACACATCATGGATAGTGTTCACACTGTACCGTTTTCAATGGTTGACTCTGAAAAGGGCTACGGTACGCAGGGTTGTCTGGAAAGCGTTGCATGTTATTGATCTGGGCTAGGATAGATGAGGTTGAGAAAAAGACAGAAGAAGAGATAGCAGAAATGACAGAAGAAGCCTTGCGCTCCTACCAAAGAAAGACCAGGATGTATGCTGTTCGGTCAAAGGCTCTTAAACTCCTGGTGGACGGTGAATTCGATGGGTATGTTTTGGGGGGGAATTGATGGCACTTGAGCTAATACTGCTTTACAGACTCATTATATCTTCATGCTATAAGCCCGAGACTGTGATTAAGAAGCTCTCAAAGTATATTCTTGGATCAAGGCCTGTCGTTGTCTATAGTTTCCACAAAGAGATGCTGCTCGATGCTGCCTACATGATGCGTAAATCCGGGGAGTTTATCCAATCAGACATCACCGAGAGCAGTCTTCGAGAATACCAAGTCCTGCCTGGTCGTACCCACCCCCATATGATGACCAATGGCGGAGGCGGCTACCTCTTGACAGGTCTGCGTGTAATTGATTGCACATTTGACCACTCAATGGTCGTTAGAGGAGAGGGTTCTAGCAGAAGAGGCAAAGTCAGAAAGATGGCCACACCTCGTTAAGAATGTTATTTCTACAGTATAGATCTATTATATAAGTATATAAGTAAAGACAATCTTATAGAAACTCCACTACCATGTGCAATACAGCCTGTTTGCTGCTTCTATCATGCAATATCCGCACAACCACCACCAATATTTCAATAGGAATTGGAAACCAAACAGAAAAAGGAAATCTTCCTCTCTGCCATTTAATGTCCCGCACAAGTGACGTACTCATATTGGGAGGACCTTTTCCATTTCACCTTTCGCGTGTCCGTTGCCAAAGAAAATTTTCGAAAGTTTGCTCCTCTCCAAAATAAGCTGTCAAATAACTTCTCACCATGTCACGCTCAATGATGGTAAGATTCTATCTGTTCATCTGTTCATCTTGGCTAGTCCTATCATCTACAAGCTCATCGACCAGAGAGCAGAGACGCGTTCCATAGCGATCCGCGTCTCATTACAAATAGCCTACAAAGGAAGCTTTTTTTTAATCACAGGGGCACGATGCAATTGGGGGGAGAAAAATAAATATAATCAGATGGTCTCATCATCATCATCCTTTGCCTTTGCCTTTATAGCAACCTCAAATTATCCTTCTTAAGGAAGGAACAGATACCTCCCAGGGAACTGGCCAGCTTCTTTCCAACATCAATGCCTGTGCTGCAGTGGTTGATACAGTAAAGACCACCCTTGGTCCCAGAGGCATGGACAAGCTGATGGTAGATGGCAGAGGTAAATCCCAAACAATCTTGATCGATTCATCTGCAACAGATTCTAACAATCGCTTTAGGCCAAGTCACTATTTCCAATGACGGCGCCACCATCATGAAACTTCTTGATATTGTCCACCCTGCCGCAAAGACCCTCGTAGACATTGCTCGCTCCCAGGATGCCGAGGTAAATACCAAGGCTGATTTATTTTTTTAAGAGATCAACCAACCCTTTTTTTTTTACTCAATTGATGTGTTGCTCAAAAGGTTGGTGATGGTACTACCAGTGTTGTACTTCTTGCTGGTGAGTTGTTGAAGGAGATCAAGGGTTACGTTGAGGAAGGTGTCAGCCCCCACGTTATCATCAAGGGTTACCGTAATGCTGCTCGCTTGGTAAGAATCTATATGTGAGAAATCAAAGTAACATTTGTGAATGACAGGAAAATTAAGAGAAAGAAAATGTAGTTTGGATGACTCATACCATGACAATTATTATTATTATTATTTTTATAAAGGCTATCAGCAAGATCAAGGAATTGGCCATTACAGTCAACAAGGACAACAAGGTGTAAGTACAAGATCAAAAATATCAAAAAAAAAGCAAAACACTCGTTGCTTAATGTCCCGTATATTCAATTAAACCATAGTGAGTTCCGTGATCTTTTGTCAAAGTGCGCTGCTACTGCCATGTCTTCCAAGCTCATCTACTCCCAGAGCGAGTTCTTCACCAAGATGGTTGTCGACGCCGTCTTGTCTCTCGATCAGGACAGCTTGAACGAGCGTTTGATTGGTATCAAGCGTGTTCCCGGTGGTGCTATGCAGGAGTCCCTTTTGATCAATGGTGTTGCCTTTAAAAAGACCTTTTCTTATGCTGGTTTTGAGCAGCAGCCCAAGTCTTTCAAGAACCCCAAGGTTCTTTGCTTGAACGTTGAGCTTGAGTTGAAGGCCGAGAAGGATAACGCAGAGGTCCGTGTTGAGGAGGTCTCTGAATACCAGGCCATTGTCGACGCAGAATGGCAGATTATCTTCCAGAAGCTCGAGGCTATTGTTGCTAGCGGTGCCAAGGTTGTTCTTTCCAAGTTGCCTATTGGTGATTTGGCCACCCAGTACTTTGCTGATCGCGACATCTTCTGTGCTGGCCGTGTAGCCAAGGATGACATTGACCGTGTCCTCCAGGCCCTCGGTGGCTCTGTCCAGTCCACCTGCTCTGATCTCCGTCCTGCCCATCTTGGTCAGTGCGCTACCTTTGAAGAGAAGCAGGTCGGTGGCGAGCGTTTCAACATCTTTGAGGGCTGCCCCCAGGCCAAGACTTGCACTCTTATTCTCCGTGGTGGTGCCGAGCAGTTCATTGCTGAAGTCGAGCGCTCCCTGCATGATGCCATTATGATTGTGCGTCGTGCAATCAAGAACAACATGGTTGTTGCTGGTGGTGGAGCTTGTGAGATGGAGATTTCCAAATACCTGCGTGAACACTCGCGTACCATTGAAGGCAAGCAGCAGCTCATCATTGGCGCATTCGCAAAGGCGCTCGAGGTTATTCCCAGACAGCTGTGTGACAATGCCGGTTTTGATGCTACAGACATCCTCAACAGATTGAGAATGAAGCATGCCCAGGGTGAGTGTGTTTATTGATGGGTCCAAGACGTGTGTACTGACTGATGATATGTAAAGGTGGAACCTGGTTTGGTGTTGATATCAACAACGAGACCATTGCAGATAACTACTTGGCATTTGTATGGGAGCCCGCACTGGTGAAGACCAACGCCATTGCAGCAGCTGCCGAGGCTGCCTGCCTGATCTTGTCTGTGGATGAGACTGTGAAGAACGCACAGAGTGAGAAGCCTGGAGCTCAACAGGCACCCCGTGGTGGTATGGGTCGTGGCCGTGGTATGCCCAGACGATAAAAAAGAATATATACAACCCAATCCATTTTTTCCCTTTTATAAAAGAATACATACACAACCAACCCAAAGAAAAAGGATACAAATTGGCTGTACTTCTTGACTTGAATAGGCGCCAATAAATGGCGGAGTGCAAGGGCTTTTGGAAGAGGTTTGGGGGAACCTTGGTCTTTCAATTATGCTTGATAACGCGTGTATATCAGTATTCATAAATGTGTATTTATATTGGTGTGCTTATATTGATTTCAAATACACATAATATTATTCTGTGTCGCGTTCCTGAAAATAAGTTTTTTCTTTTTTTCTTTTTTCTTTTTTTGACTATCGATTCATTCAAATCGTTAAACGATGGACCAGAATACTGTTTATCAGCTATTTGTTGCCACATACCATGCTGACCCAAGTATTCATAAGCAGGCCGAGCTCAATATCAGAAGTGTAAAGCATTTAGCTTGAATACATTTCCATGTCAGCTTGGACTAATGTGTGCTTTAGATTGAGACACACAATGGATTCCTGCCCATCGTCTTGCAGATTCTTGCTTCAGAAGAGTTAGAACTGGGTGCTCGTCAAGCAGGTAAATTTCTGCACAGTTTCATCCTTGATTCGATCCAATATGAACATTGACACCAAAATGTTCAGCTGCAATCTATTTTAAGAACCGGATCAACAAAGCATGGGACAAGTCCAAGAACCCAATCAATCCAATCAATGAGGAAGACCGAAGCATCGTTAAACATTCTGTTTTGCAGGCACTCGTAACAGCTCCCAACGCAGTTCAGTAAGTTTTTTTTTGGCCCAATTGTTAATAAACCAAACAACAATGATTTCAAAATGACTGAAAAAAGGGTCTTGTGGAGATTAGAGTCCAGTTGACATCATCTTTGAACACAATTCTTTCCAATGACTTTCCTGACCATTGGCCAAACTTTGTTAATGAGCTTCAGAACTTCCTCACCTCTTCCGATGTTCGCCTAGTTTACGTTGGCCTATTGACTCTAAGAGAAGTGGTCAAAGTCTATCAGTAAGACAACGATAGTCAATGTTTCATTAGATATCTAGAGTACTAACAAGCATATATTGTCGTGCTTAAAGATGGAAATCTACTGAAAAGCGCGAACCTTTGCAGCAGATTGTTAAATTGACATTTCCTGCTGTCCAAAGTATCTCGAGCAACTTGTTGGCATCTGATAGTCTCGAAGCTGCCGAGATGTTGAAATTGGCTCTCAAGATCTATCATGCAACCATTTATGTAATAATAATAATAATAATAATAATAATAATATTCAAATTATCCAAATCTATTAGATGTTGACCATAATCCTCTTGTCAATCTCTATTAGGTCGATCTGCCAAAATGCCTACAGGAATCTTCCTCGCTTGTTCCTTGGGGCACACTTTTTTTGCAGCTCATTGACAAGAATATTCCCTATGAAGCTCTTCCGGCCGATCCAGAAGAGCGTGAACGATACCCTTGGTGGAAGACAAAGAAGTGGGCCTATCACTGTCTTAACAGACTCTTTAGCAAATATGGAAATCCGGTTCTTCTTCCACCAAGCGCAACAAAATACATTTCGTTTGCAAAAGGGTTCACTACAAATTTTGCTCCCAATATCCTTCAGACTTATCTCAAGCAGGTTGATGGTTGGATAAAGAAGGAGATTTGGATGTCAACCAAATGTCTGGCTCTATCGGCAGCATTTTTTGATGATAGGTAAGAGTAATTGGTTTGGGTATCCTTTAACTCCTTTTTTAATCTTGCTTCAGTATCAAACACAAGACGACCTGGCAGATTCTTAAGCCTCATGTAGAGACCCTAGTAGGACATTTCATTTACCCACAACTTTGTTTCTCTGTCGAAGATGAAGAACTCTGGTCTGAGGATCCTGTAGAATATGTGCACAAGAAGATTGGTAGGTCCAGGAGTTGATGGCCATACATGTTAGTCTTACTGTCGTCTACCTTGCAAATAACCAGACCCTTTGGAAGATTTCCATTCGCCCCAGATGACAGTAACAAACCTATTGATCGATCTTGCCCAGGATCGTAAAAAGCACACTTTTATGGGAATCTTAGGATTTGTCAACCATGTACTGAACAAATACCTCGAGACACCCGAAGACCAAAAGAATGGTCGTGAAAAAGATGGTGCTCTGTGTATGATCGGAAGTCTGGCTCAACAGATTCTTGAAAAGAAGTCAAATGTATCTGGAATGATGGAACCTTTCTTTGTTGCCCATGTCTTTCCTGAATTCAAGAGCAGGTTTCCATTCTTGAGAGCAAGAGTAAGTTGGTTGATTTCAAATGGTCTTGGAAGCTCTAATCATTAAATGTAATAAACAGGCATGCGATATCTCCAAATTCTTTAGTGATCTCGATTTCACAAATGAACAAGTAAGATGAATAATATATATATAATCTGCAATTTGCTTATTATTCTGGTGTTTAGAATCTAGCTACTCTATATCAAAGCGTCCTGGATTGTCTTCATGATACCGAATTGCCTGTAAAGGTCCAGGCGGCTCTTGCATTGCAGCCCATGATCCGCCATGAGAGTGGTGAGTAAATAACAGTAAGAAGACCAAACCCTTAATTCTGAGAATAGTCAGGGAAGCCATGGTGCCACACTTGCCATACATCATGCAAGAGTTCCTTAACCTCACAAATGAGATTGATATCGACACACTCGCAAATGTGATGGAAGAGTTTGTTGAGGTGTTTGCCGAACAATTAACTCCCTTTGCTGTTCAATTGTGCACTCAGCTTCGCGATACATTCTTGAGAATCATGGAAGACATTGCTCAGGCTAATAACTTAAATGCTGATGATGAAAATGCTTCATTTAACGGTGATCTTGATGAAATGAGTGACAAGACCATGGCCGCCATGGGTGTACTCAAGACAATTGGCACCTTGATTCTAAGCCTGGAGAGCACTCCTGAAGTACTCCAGCAATTAGAGAATGCATTGTTGCCTGTGATTACCTATACTCTCGAGAACTCTATTGTTGATTTGTACAGCGAGATCTTTGAGATCATTGACTCTTGTACTTTTTCTGCCAAGCGAATTACTCCTACAATGTGGGGTGTATTTGAATTGATTTACAAAGCGTTCAAAGACTCGGGTATTGACTTTATGGACGAAATGTTGGCCCCTCTGGACAATTACATATCGTATGGAAACAGTGTGTTTGTGACAAACGAGGGAGTCCAGCATATGATGATCGATATCATTGATACTGTGATGAAGAGTGACCGAGTTGGAGAGGCCGATCGAGTCTGTGCCTGCAAATTGATGGAATCGGTCCTTTTAAACTGTCGCGGTCGTGTGGATGGGGTAAGTCCCCAGAATATCATAAAGGATTTTATATATAAATATATATATACTCACATAGTGTTATGTTACAATTGTTAGTATGTGGCACCATTCCTGAACCTTGCTTTCCAGTACATATTCACAGGGTCCATGAAATCAACCGAATTCAAGGTGCACTGTATTGAAGTGGTAGGGTCCAGATATAACAATATTATCCAGTCTGCTCAAACATTTCTATAGGTTGTCAATTGCTTTTATTACAATCCTGTATTGACTCTTCAATTACTGGAAAAGAACCAGTGGACACAAGGTTTCTTTAATCTGTGGTTCAGTACATTGCACAAGTTTTCAAGGCAAGACAATGAAATGAAATGAGTATAGTGAATATCTTGCTTTTTTTTTTTGGCTAATAGAAAAATAAATATTTAGAGTTCATGACAAGAAGCTTGTGATCATTGCTCTTTGTGCCATTTTGGAAGCACCTTCCGAGCATATTCCACCTTCGCTGCAAGCTGGCTGGTCGCAGATTTTGGGGAGCATGGTCAATATATTCAAGACATTACCCAAGGCTATTGAGAGTAATGAGAATAGGTGTTTCTAGTCAAAAGATCTAATCTTATTATTATTATTCATAGACCGGGAAGAAATGGAGAAACTGTATGGCCAGGGATACAACGAGGACGAGGATGAAGATGAGGAGGATTTGGAGGGAGAAGATTCGGTTAATGCTAATGATGGAGCAAGTGTGGACGACGATGATACTGATAATGGAGGTATGCTCTATTGATTATTATATACAGAAGTGACAACTATTGTTTTTCTCATTGATGATTTATAGACGACGATGTCGATGATGAAGACAGCAACTACCTCGAGTATTTGGCCCAACAAGCAAACGCTCAAAACAACGAGGATTCTAGTGAGGAGGATAATGATATGGAAGAGGAAATATTGTTCGAGTCTCCTTTGGATGAGATTGACCCTTATATTCGCTTTGAGCAAGTCTTTAGAGGTAAGGGGGTTTAATTATCCAATGCCTCTGGTGCCATGTTTTATTACCCCCCTCCTTTTTTTTTTTATTAAACATTGATCTTTCTTTGTCCCTAGGTTTACAACATAACAATCCTCCCTCGTATGCTTTGCTCACAAAAGACTTGGATAATGAACAGCAGGGATTGATCATGAGTGTACTGTCCGTAGCCGAACAGAATCGTATCGCCTTGACCTCTCTCTTGGGTCCTCTTTGAATCAAGCCCTTCTTCATTGTATCCAACTCTTACATTGGAAGACTATTGATCAATTATATATTCCCCCCTTTTTTTGGTATACATATATATATCTCGGATCTTGCTTTCCTTTTATCTAAAATTTACCAATCTAATTTCCCATTTATCCCAATTACTCGCAAACATTTTTTAGAGAAAATATCGTGAATCAATTCTGTACTCTTCACGTGATGAATATATCTAACCTCACGTCACAATGTACCTTTTGCATTTCCTACCAAAGTAAATAGCACCACTATTGGATTACTCTAGCAACTTCTTTTTCTCTTTTGTTTGTTTGTCTTGTCTTTGCCTCTAGCAATACACCTTTTTTTTATTATATATATATATATATATATATATATATATTCATTGGTGAGACTATATATAAAAAGACAGAAACAAACTATATGCAATCATGATCAACCAAAGCCAGGTTTACAAAGACGACCAATGGATATATGAATTAGACAAATATCAGTCTGAATTTCTTCGACTGCCCAATAAGGTCATGGAGCTCATTTGTAGAATGCTGCCCACGCGAGCCGATCAGGCCAATGCCTGTTTAATCCATCCTACCTGGAAAACAGCCGCTAGAAACATTCTTTGGGAATCTCCAAGATTCCATGAGCCGGCGTCCTTCCGAGCGTTCCTTGGCACAGTGCAGACTTCCAAGAACTGTGCACTTGCAGTGAGATCACTCAGGATATGTGTCGATGGCCTAGACGATCAAAATGTATTCAAGCCAATCGATAACTCAAACTTGAAGCTTCATCAAATGCAGCATGCATCACTATCCAATCCCGAATTCATTAGAATAATCGCCTCTCGATGTGAAAAACTCACAAGTCTGACAATCTACGGATACCAACTTGAACCCTCGCATGTTGAAGTGCTTGCTGGCATCCTGAGCGAGCTCACTGAACTCCATATCATTGGCAGCAAACATGGACCAGAAAGTCCTGGGTCCTTTCGATCTCCCCCCTTTATTGTCAATAGCAGCATTTTCCCGCGGATCCGATCCTTAAATTTGGATGGTGTGTTTGATATCACTACTTCTTTTGCGGCTACATTGGCTACAAGGTGCCATAACCTTCAATCACTCCATATATCACTTGCGGGTATGAGTTCGAGCGGACTAGATGAACTGTGCAATCCTGGGGTGTTGAACCTCAAAGAGCTTGTGTTTACACATGCCACCCACATCAAAGACTACCATATGGAACATGCCCTCAAGGCTTTCCCTCGACTCACCCGACTTGCTGTAGAAGGTACAGGCCATATAACCGTCAAAACGATCAGGAATGCCCTTGGTCTCTTGAAGTTCCTGGAAGATCTCGATATCCGGGGAGACCCAGCATACCAACTACCAGAGCTTGACAGCCAAGGTGATATCTACAATGATGAGACCTGGACCGTGTCACCCAACATGTACCGACTTGCAATCCACCACTTGGGTGTAAACAACAAACTCTTTACTCATATTCTCCGTGCCTGCCCCTCGCTCACTGTACTCGGTATCTCTGACTGCGAATACCTGACTGATGAACCTCTTGAAAAGTCTTTCAACTGGCTCAGCAAACTGGAGGTTATGTATATCACACAATGTAGGAATATCGGCAGTCAGACCATCAATGCCATCATCAAAAGACAAACCCGCAGAACAATTAAACAAGTCAATTTTGAAGGATCTGGGGACATTAAACCGAGTGATATCTATCAGCTCTGTCTCAAGACACATATGAACAACTTAAAGTGGATACGTCTGATTAATTATCCTGAACTCATGAATTCGACTATTGGAAGCTTTGCGTCCGAGTTTAAAGAGGAAGAAAGTGTCATGGTTTTGAATGAACAGGCTATTGAGCTATTGGTGAACACACCCATGGATCAGTATTCTGACCTTGAGCAGCGACCAGAAGGACGCTATCTCTCTGGCGACCAGATTTTTGGGCTGGCAAAGGAACTTCAGTTGAGCTTATCTGCACTTGAGAAGATCCTCAATAAAGTACAAGTAAGATCTAGGTAGCAAGTGGCCTATAGTAGTAGTACCAGGACAACAGGAAATTAAATAATACACAGCTTTCACTATCAGATAATTCAGAGCAAGAAAGCGATGAAAACTCAAACTCGTATCAAGCTTTGGAAAAGTCCATCAATTCAGAATACAATACCCAAGGTAAGTTTAGAGAGGTTATCCAGTTGGATTTGATCTTAATACATCCATCCATCCATCCATAAAGACACCAAAAGTCAAACAGAAGATGTGGATAATTCCACCGAAAGAACAACCAGCCAACTCTCTACACAGTGGCCAACCATTGATATAAAATCATTGCCAAAACAAATGGGAGACAGCTCACCTGAAATGAACAGAAGTAGCAACCAAGAATACACATCTGAGAGTGAGCGAGACGTATCTGGATCATTGGTTTCCACAGGCTCCTTTGTCAGTTCAACAGAGAGTCCCCCGGAAAGAGAGTCCAACAGAACTACGAGCAAGAGCCTTGGTGGGTGGGCTCCATCTGATACCCAAGACTGGAACCGGTCTACCGAATCTTCTGCTTCAGACCCAATCGTAAAGCCCAACTGGCAAACAAGCCAAAATGAAGACAAGCAAAAGGAAAACGTACGATGGAATACTCGCATGGCTTCCACATCAAACCCCACAATCAACGACAAGGACAAGGCCATATTTGGATTGGAAGAAGGCTGGGGAAATCCTGAGAATGTTGTGCCATGGGAACAAACCAAAGGGTACGTTCATGAGGTGCTAGAGGCACAATCAAATGCCACTTTCTGGGAGCAAACCAGAGATGGTGGTTGGAACAAACTTTCGCCCAGAAAGACCAACGAGATTCCCCCACCAGTCCACCAACAACGTTCGAGTGCACCAACTAGTAGGATTTCAAGACGCAGGACAAGAGGAGGAAACTTTAGAAGTTCGGATGACAGTTCTGATAACAGCGATTCTGATGTTATACGTACAGAGGTCTTGTATAGACCTACAGAAGGAAGTTTTGAACCAAAGCCCCAGAGTAAGCTCACTATTATTATCATTTTTGTTTTATCTATATTGATTTATGTTTTTTTTTGGTTATTTGAAAGCTGCAAAGACAAATAGTAACATAACAACCAGACCAAGAAGTCAGTCTCCAAAGACTACAAACCTCCCAAAAGTCGCCACAACCATTGATAGCTGGAACCAATTTAGAGAGTCGAGTGCCCTCTCTCCTGTTTCTCTGCCCTCTCGCCCATCGCGCTTGTCTCAGCCACGACCTACAAGTTTAGGCCCAAGGAAGAAGCAAGGTCTGACTCGTCAGGCTATCCCTCCCGCCCAGATGTCTGGAAACTGGGGGAGCTACAGTGCCCAGGCAACTGCAATGGAGGATGCACGACTTCCAAAACTCATTGATATCGACGATGTTGTCCAGCCTTCTCCAACCACAAAAATCCCAGAGAGTACAGGCCTCCAAAATCCAGACTTGAATATCCTGGTCAACTATGGCATCTCATTTGACAATGACAATGACAATGAGATTAAAGAAGCCCAAAGCTCAAGCTCTGAAAGTATGCCACAAGAGATCATTGTTTGGTCAGAAAATGTGCCCAACTCTCAGGCCGACTCTCGAGCCGACTCTCAGGCCAACTCTCACCAAGAGCAGAACCATTGGGGCGGCCTAGCCATAAATAATGATATGGTTACAAATGTAACTCGAGATGATCTTCTTTCCCTTTCTGACGGTGCCAAGGATGCTCAAAAAGTCACAGAGCCTGTAGAGATCGGTGCTGCTGCCCAAGACCATGTTTCTGTCAAGGAAACCATTGAAAACAAAAATATGTCAACTTCTCCCCCATCTGCAAACCAAGGTTGCAATAAAAATGATATAGCTATTCAAGACAAGCACCAGCCTATCTTGCCAAGTCAATTACCAGAATCCCATCAAAGCTCAACAGCGAGCGTAGGCAACGAGAAATCAGGCAAAAGAGCCACATTAAAGATCCCAACCAATAACCATGGACTCCAGAATCTAATGTTTTACCAGGCAAGTAAACTATCATTAGTAAAATATCAAGAGAAAATATATCGTATTTATTCTTTATTTGATTTATGATGTAGGATTCTGATCTGAATACCTGTGTAGAAGAATTTTGCAAGCAGTATGGAATGGAGGACCAAGTGAAGGATTTGCTCGAGCAGGTTGAAGAGCCATTTACGAAATGGAAAACCAACATCATCATGAACAGGCGCAACAAATCCAATAAAAAGGGGAAGAAGGCCAAGGTCTAGCTCTGTTTCTTTTTCTTTTTTCTTTTCATAAATCCCATCACAACCTATCAATATTTTTTAGCAGAATCAAACGAAACAATTTTTTGCGATATTCTTATAAAGAGCAACCCAAAATGAAAAAATTGAATAGTTTAAAGGAACCATTATAATATCACTAGAAATGTTTTGAAAAAGGTATGGAATCCGATCCCTTTCAAAGTGTATGGTTTGTTTTAACAGTTGGCTAACAAATCGATTATACAATATAATACAATACAATACAGACTGTTAGTCGGTAGGTGATTAGCAATAAACTTGACAACCCTTGGTTTAGATGTAAAGAAACAAGGTATAACTATTCTCATTGTAAAATACCACATTCTTTCAAAACTCCAATTTCTTTAACCTTTTTATGCCAAATGTTTCATTCAATAAACGTATCAATGCTTTCTATATCGTTACTTTTTAATAATAATAAAAAACAATTGTGTTGGTCAATGTATGCGGTAAGTTGCTTCAAGGACTCTGATATTTGAAGATTCGTTTTAATATCCCTCCCTCTTTTGATTCTATTGTATATTGCTTGTATATATGTGATCAATTTATAAGAGTTCCATCGATAACAAGACCTCTCTATAACCCCAAAAACTCCCTTTTTTTTTTCTCGACTATACTTTGTTGTTCTGTAGAGACATGTTGTGATTTGAATGATAAAGCGTTGTAAAGAAATGTATTATCTACACTCTATTTTGTCGTGTTGTAATTAATCTCTACGATTTATTTGTAAAACTCTGTAGTTTTCCATGGAATATGTCAAAACTACAAACTTCCCAACCTATCTTGATCATAATTAAGAAAACAGGCAATAAATTGGATTGATATATATATATCTATAACATGTAATCCATCTAATTTATTTATTTCGTTTCTATATGTTATTAATATCAAACTCTTATTTGATTCGTACACTACTGGAAAATATGGGTTATATTGAATATAATATCCATATATTGTATAGGTGAATATATTTATCTAGGATTGAATGCTTTGTGAAATCATGTTTCTGATATCCTTTGCCAAACCGAGTATCTTGTCCGACTTGATATCTTTTTTGCTGTCCAATATAGACTCGATATCCAATGCAGACAAGAGATGTGGGAGAGAAGCATCCACAGGAACCAAGAACAAAAAGTTGGAGATTGCGGCCAAAGAGCGAAGTACTTTTGAATGCCACAAAAATGGGTTATTGAACAGTTGAAATTGAAACAATTGTCTCTCAATATTACTTACCAATCTCTTCGTCTGATTCTTTTGATAGTGCATCCGTGAGAGCACTTACAATCTCTACCTGCCAGTCATCGTCCTCTTGATCTGCAGTTCCTGTAGGCTCGCCATCATTCTCTTCTTTTTGTAGACGTTGAGTGGCAATCACTGTAGAGCAATTGAAGGCAAGGGATGCGGCTGTCTGGCGTACTAGGTTATCTTGGGACAAAAGTGTAGCGATCAGTAATTGGGTAAGAGATCCACGATGAGAAGAAGGAAGGTGAGATGTGAATTGAGAGGTCACCAAGGTATGGCTGGCGAACAAGTTTGACGCCTAATTTCCAATGAATAATGCGATTAGTTTATGGTTTCCTTGGATATTTAGCCTACCAATCGAAGAATCATGAGAAGTGTTGCCTTTGGGACATTTTCTTGCTGGTATCCCATATCAAGGATTCGTACCAGTTGGGAGCCTATCAAAAGATAAAAGATAAATGGATACATGGATACATGCCAATTTACTGGTAAACATGGAAAACTTACAATCAGATTCATAAAATGATATAACATTTGGAAGGACCATAAGACAGCGTGAGATGTCGAGAACTGGGAATACTTGGTTTATTGGCAGACGATCGAGCAGAGTTTCTAATAGATTAATGATCCTCATGTGAGTACTTTCTTACTAACCAGTGCCTTTTTTTTCTTCGTCTAAATAAACCGCAACTATCCCTTACCAACGGTGGACTTCCAGTCAGAAAGTACCAAATCTACCTTTTGGCCAGGTTTTTCCATCAAGGCCTTGGCATTTTGGAGAGCTGTGTTCTGGGATGGGCTCAGCTGTAAACCAGATTGGGTAATAAATTCATCGAGTTTCTTAAACACAATGGAAGTATTGGATGATTGGGTGTACAATATAGGTTTTTTGGGATTATCGATTGCTGCACGCAATTGGATCTTTCGATGAGGATGGGCTTAAGGATATGGAATCAATAATTGTTCACGGTATAAACAGAATATATAACAATAATATACGTACGAGGATAAGCAGTGAAAATCAATAGCTCAACTGAACTCTTGAGCTCTGCATAATCTGCTCCCTTGAACTCAAAAAACTGACAATATATATTAGTAACCTTTTTCTTTTTCTTCTTTTCTTTTGAGGGATCATATAAATTACATACCTTTTTTCCTTTGTGGAAAAGCATAAAAGTTGGAGTGGAGCGAATTCCATAGACTGCACCTGCGTCATAGGCAACCGAAGTATCGACAATTACACCCACTACCTTTAATGACCGTCCAGCCGGATTCTTTTCTTCTATCAAACGTTCAAAATCTGGCTTTATCATACGACATGGAGGACATGTAGCAGAAGTGAAAAATACAACGACTGCATCATATGATTTGATCCATTTTTCAAGAGTAGACAAGTTATTGGCAATCTGGACAGGTTCAGGTCGAGGAGTTGCTGCAGAAAGGGCAGCAGAAGAAACACCTTGTAAAAGAGCCATTGTTTCTGCAGATGGCATCACAGGAGCAGACGACGAAGAGGAAGAGGAAGGTGCTGCAATTGAGGGTGCAGTAGGGCCAGAAATCAACTGTGATTTTCCAAACATACCCTCAATCATGGGTAACAAAGACTTTCCAAAGGGACTTGAGAGAACGACAATATAAGCTTTGAAGGATACTTTGAGTTTTCTTGATTAAAAAAAAACTTACGTCTGTAGGAACTCCTTTGGTAAATCAATGATGTGACTAGGAATGCTTTGCCCTGTCAGGAACTGGCAGAGATCATTCGAAAAGGTGTTGCAATTAAAGTCAAGTAGATGGTATTTTTCGGCCCTGATAAAGATGTACACATCATCAATATCTACCGATATCGTAATATCACGCTTTGCTTACGTAAACACAGATCGCTGACTATTTACGTATTCAACCAGTACTTCGAGAGGCAGATAAGTTTCACCCATATCAAATATCTGTAAAGGTTTCCCATGGTGAGTTGTACCTTGGAAATAAATTATATTAAAACGTAAATTCCATATTCTGATAACTAATATGTTGCCAAGAAGCATACCAGGGGATGCAGTAAGGATTCCTTGGCCATAATAGAATTCTTGGTCATAAACAACAACTGAAGTATGCCAGATGCCATCTATTATATGATTTAGTAATCTTTGATCGTTTGAAATCAAAGCTTAATTACCAATTTGCTTTCCAGTCAGAGCCATGGACATTTGGCGTGCCATGCCCTGAGACAGATCATAAAGGTACAACTTTACTGGTTCGCCTGACATTCTTACAAGTTTTCTCAACCTAATAAAAGAAACCAATTCCAATAACCTCTTTACTCTCTTTGAACCATTTTATGTGCGTCCCCATGACGTCAAACTTCGACCGTGACGCAAAATGTGATATATTACCAAGCACCCCCCCTTAATGCACCTTTTATCACGTTCTTTTCAAACATTCTTATTCTTGCCTCAATTCATTTTATAGGAATCAATGTATAAAAAAAAGATAGAAATGACTCTATATTATTTTTTTAAGCAGTGCGGGCGTTGCGGGCCAACTGGCGAGCATTGAGACGGACAACCTTCTTGTCGTTAGCCTTGGGGACAACCTCATCCTTCTCGGTGAGGATGACCTCAATGTGGGATGGGGAGGTCATGTAGGGGTTGATTCTACCGTGGGCACGGAAAGTTCTGCGACGGTGCTTGGGGGCCTGGTTGACAATGACGCTGGAGATGTAAAGCTCCTCAACGTTCAAACCCTTGGACTCGGCGTTGGACTCGGCGTTCTTCAAGAGGTCAGTGACGAACTTGATGGACTTGACGGGCCAGCGGGCCTGGGTGGTACCGAACTCCTTGGCCTGAGCAGTGCGACCAACACCACCGTTGAAACGACGGAAAGGAATGGCCTGTCTGTGCTCATTGACGTTGTTCAAGTAGCTGTAAGCCTTGGAGAGCTTCAAACCCTGAACAGCAACGGCAACCTCGTGGGTGTTCTTGAACTATATATATATATATATATATAATATGCATATTCATTAGGATCCGGGGGAAAAAAATCTATTTGCTTTCAATCCAAAGCAGGTTAAATTGTGAGAATCAATATACGTACGTGAACACGGAGGTAAGAGCCTCTGGACTTGGCAGCCTTGGCGGAGTTGACAGGTGTAGCAGCGTATCTGACCATGGTAGATCAAGTCTGATGTTTAAAATACGAGGGTCATTTGAATTGATGTAAAATGTGGATTGTAAAGAGCAAAAAGTTGATCGTGAATAATTGTCGAAATCGAATGTAATAAAAAAAATAGAGAGAAATGTAAGTTAGTGTTTGTGTCCACAATGTTGAATTAAAGAGCGTAAAAATTGATCATCCAAATCATCCATTCCAATGGTCTTTGCATCAATGTTGGTAGAAGGATAGACGTCTTGGATGATGGCTCCTGTTCTATGAACAGGCTGGAGCCGTACCTTTGGATATAGCTGCTGTCGAAGAGAGGAGGAATTACACCATTGTTGGTGTGGTGGGTCTTTTTTGCCAAGGATGCCCAAATCAAGCAACCGCCTAAATAATTTGACCGGACTGATGATTTGTCCGGTGTACATTTGTCCGGACTATAATTTCAAAAATTCAAACAAATGAATATGCCATTTCTTGAGCTTTTTTTGGATCTCAAGCCAAAGCTTAAATTCTTGGATCATGATGTTTTAAGAGTATAAAGAGAAGCGAATGGCTACAATTACTGTAGTATGGACCCTTTACAATTATTATCTTTTAAAAGAGAGTATAGGAACAATGATGATGTAGTATATAATTTATGATAGCATCGACAAGAGCCTTTTTGGATGGTCTCTTATTTGGTTCTAATAAGGCTTGGGCTATTTTCTTACGAGATAATAACCGCATATCAAATACATGGTAAAAGGCGTTGGTCCTTTGGAATTTTGCTTTTATTCACATCAATTATTTTATGGTTCTTCCCTATTGATTCTTTCTTTCTTTTTCTTTACGGAATTGTTGTATGAAATGTACCAAATTATTATTTAACACGCCACTTTCCAAACACACAAAGCAAAACTGTATTGGGTTGATAGGTTATACCAGACCAAAAAAAAACAGGATTCTCAACAGATCATGGTGTGTTTTTGTGTGGTAGCCTGCTAGCCTGCTAGCCTATTTTTTCTTATGCTTTAAAAGATGTAATATTACTAATATTAAATGAATGATGGTGACACCTGAGGTGACCAAACACATCGTAACATTGAATCTCTTTACAATGATCAAGATATGAGTACTTTTTTATTGTACAACCACTATATGTAGTGATGACATTTGGAGTATGAAACTATGCAATGTATTGAATTGCAAAGACATGCTGAAAGGGTATTTATAGGGAATTGACCAATTAAAACTGGTATTTAATTTCACTTGGCGCAAATCTTCATTGTTGCTACAGGTTTGATTGGATTTTATTACCGACTTTGCGGAGAACTATGGACACAATAAGTGTCTTTTTTTTCATTTCTGCAGTCTCTTTTGATTAATAAAATATTAAATATTCAATAATTGTGTTTATTGACTATCCTAATTTCTCTCGGATACCAAGAGTAATAATGCTGGTAAAGGGCTGTAAATACAGGTATTAATAGCACTCCTTTCATTTAATTTTAACTTGTACACTTTTTGGCGGCAGATGAATTATTCCTTTCATATTTCATCTACCGGTCCACGTTTGTCTGTCCGACAATGGTTTAATCACCGCTCTTGTGTTCAGCAAAAGTTGCCTCCAAAGAATAGACGGTAGAACAATCGACCGTCATAAAGACAATAGAATTCTTGGTAATTATCAGGCTTTATAGATCCAATTAGATTCTGCTGCGAAATATAATCTAATGGGTCCTCTGGTACGTAAACAAGTAGCCGATATTTCCCAGAGATATAAGTTTGAGTCCTCTGTAAAAGGACCCCTATTCATTTGACAAGTGTTTGGATTTTTGTTTTGCAGCCAGCTGGATCCAATAAAGGCTGAAACAATACCAAAAAAAATAGCTATTATGGACTTGTGTTTCTATATATTCTTACCCGCCGTGGGCATATCGTTTTGTTGCGGAGAATTGATAGAGGAAAGGATCCAATCATAAAGTAAATCTGGCCTTAACCAATCCTCTCTGGCTAAGAGTCCTTGGAGAAAAATTCTTTTTTTTTTTTTGCAAAAATCCGTTAGCCTACAAAATTCCAACTCTCCCGAGAATACCATGTCTTTCTTTGCTTTAAACTCGCCCGCTTGTTTTTACAGCACTTTAACTCGCTCTCCCTTTGGGAGCAAGCCTCAAGCAATAACAATAATCAACAACAACAACATAAACAACAACAACAATATCTTATTACAGTATGGGGTGGACTGACAGAATTAACAACGCTGTTGCACACTCTTTCTTTGGCCGGTATTTCCAGCTCGAGGGCTCTGGCGCTAGACGTGAGCGTAAAGGAACCAGATTCCTTACAGAGATCCGTGCAGGATTTACTGTATTCTTTGCAATGGTAACAATTATAATTGGTGTTGTATGTACAGATATTAATTTGGGGATCTGTCTAGGCCTATATTATCTCTGTAAACTCTTCAATTATCAGTGAGAGTGGTGGTCCTTGTGTTTGCAATGGTACCCCAACAGACCCTACCTGTGACAATGATGACGACTATATGAGCTGTGTCTATGAAGTTAAATTGGACATGATTATGGGCACAACTGTAGCTGCCATGATTGCCAGTACTTTGATCGGCGTATTTGCCAATTTGCCTCTTGGAATGGCTCCTGGGTAAAACATCTTTAAATATTTATTTATTATTATTTTACAAATTCACTAATATTTCTGTGGCTACTTAGTATGGGTCTTAATGCTTATTTTACATATACTGTCGTTGGCTACCATGGCTCTGGAAAGGTTCCCTATGAAACTGCCTTGGCTGCCGTCTTCATTGAAGGCTTCATCTTCTTGTTTCTATCCATCTTTGGTGTCCGTCAATGGCTTGCTCGTGTGATTCCAATGAGTATCAAGGTAGCCATGGGCTGTGGAATTGGTCTTTATCTTTGTTTTATTGGACTTCAGTCCTCGGCTGGTATTGGTCTCATTGGTCTCGATTATTCCACTCTTGTCACCTTGGGTGCCTGTCCAAAGGAGGCCCTGGACGAACATGGAGTTTGTCTCTGGGGACGAATGACAAACCCAACAACATATATGGGTAAGACAGATAGAAGAGCTTTATTAGCCAGCCAATTGATCATTCTTACATTTGTCTCTAGGTATCATTGGATTGGTAATCATGTCTGTC
Organism: Phycomyces nitens; assembly: GCA_022702545.1. Classification (NCBI taxonomy): domain Eukaryota; kingdom Fungi; phylum Mucoromycota; class Mucoromycetes; order Mucorales; family Phycomycetaceae; genus Phycomyces; species Phycomyces nitens. The sequence goes on from JAHRBC010000001.1 coordinate 5,215,964, forward strand.
TTGTTGCTGTATCGTGTCCGTGGCGCAATCTTGATTGCCATTGCCTTTATTGCAATCACATCATGGCCGCGTGTTAGTCAGATAACATACTTCCCTTACACCGTCCAAGGCGACAACCAATTCAACTTTTTCAAAAAGGTTGTTACTGTTCACCCAATGAAACATATCCTTGGAAAATTCGACTTTAGCTTTGACAATAAGGATATCTGGATTGCCTTGATCACCTTCTTGGTAAGTCTTGCAATTTTTTTTAAAAAAACAACAACAACAGGTCAATTGAACGTGTTCTTTAGTATGTCGACATTCTCGATACCACCGGTACCATGTACTCAATGGCTCGCTATGGTGGATTCACTGACAAGGCTGGAGACTTTGAGCACTCTACCTGGGCATTTATCTGCGATGCTTGCTGCGTGACTATTGGCTCTTGCTTTGGTTCATCCCCCTGCACTGCCTTTGTTGAATCCGGTGCTGGTATTGCCGAGGGTGGTAGAACGGGTATCACTGCCATTACTGTCGCATTTGGCTTCTTTATTTCAATCTTCTTTGCCCCGATCTTTGCCAGTTTCCCACCCTGGGCCACTGGTCCTGCACTCATTGTGGTTGGCTCAATGATGACCTCTAGTATCCGTAACATCAATTGGGACTACCCTGGAGATGCAATTCCAGCCTTTATTACTCTTGCCGTCATGCCTCTTACTTACTCTGTTGCCTATGGTATCATTGGCGGTATTTTGAGCTACATTGTCATCAACGGCTTTGTTTACATTGTTGACCGTCTTTCGGGTGGCCGTATCAAGCCTGACTACTCTGCCCGTGAAGACTGGTGGACTGCAGCCTTTAGTCGATCATTTGTACCTCTCTGGATCCGTTTCCTGATTGCCAAGGCCAAGGGAAGAGAATTCGACTGGCACCAGGATGAATTTCCTGAAGACGAAGATACTCCCAAGACCGAGCACAATAGTGTTGAAATTGTTACAGATGCTGACACCTTGGGATCATCCAACGATTTGGGTAGTCGCCAACACCATCGACGCCACTCTACCGAGAAGGGTGTATTTATAGATTTATAGATGTGTAGGTTTATTTTATAAATGTATATATGTATGTATGTATATTAAAGAACACCCACTTGTTTTCACCATTATTATTTTTGTAATTAACTATTTTAATCTTTGGCTCGAATGCCTGACTTGTATAAAGAAATCTCTACTAGAATTTTAATCGAATCCAAAACTAAATATACCATACAACAACAACAACAACAACAAAAAAGGGGTGCCCTTTCTCTCCAACATTCACCGCTACTAAAATGAACTGCAGATAACAAGGACTAAAAATATACAGGCGCCGTTGTTGTTTTTTTTTGTTTGTCAAAAGTATACATACATGAAAGTGTTGAGGTGATATTTTTCAATGAGATGTGACTCTGTTTTCTAAGGAAAAGTGTCATGATGACCATTCTACAAGTGCTTGCTCAAGCGGGCCAAGTGATAGTTGATGGTGTTTTGACGCTTGGCTTTCGAGACCTGTGTTTTTGTTTATAGAGTTTATTAGCAATGGTCTCCACTTTTGTGTGTGTGTGTGTGTGTGTGTTTGTTACTTACAGGCTTTGTCATACACTCTGACAATGCTTTTGCGGTTGCAATGCATCGCTTGTCATCTACTCCAGAAGTGGCCCAGCACTCAAAGAGAGAACCCATTTCGACGACACAGGGGCTCGATTCAAGAATCTTCTTAGGGCGGACCTTGAGTTGCTTCAATTTCATTGTTGCTTTTGCTGCCAAGGGATATGAACCCTCGATGCAGAGGGCTTGTCAGGCGAATAAACAAAATACAAGTCACATTATGTGACAAGGATATATAATTTCAACAGGCGCCCTCATTACATTTTATATATAAATATATATAAATATATATAAATATATATAAATATATATATAAATATACATATATTCATTTTTCTAAATATAAATATAAATAATATATAAAGTCGATGGCCAGACAAGGAAACATAATCTGCCCTAGATCACCAGCCAAGATATGGATTTTGATGGGTATTACTTTTGGCACGGGTATCAAAACGCATTTTTTTTTGAACTTTTATTTTATTTTTACATGGGAACTCTAGAAAGATCAATATCCATAAAACTAGCAATACAATCGTCTTTTTTAGAATTATTTTTATTCACAGAATTGTTCAGGTTGGCAACAGGCAATTAAGATCGACGGCGGAGTAATAATCTATAATTACAACCATAATAATCAGGGTATTCAAGAGTTGCTCTTTTTCTTCATTTTTAGGGCAGCCACCATGTGTAAAGAAGAATGGACTTCTTTGACTATGAACCAAATGACACCTACGGACAGGCAATAGGAGCAAAAGATTGGGATCAAAAGACAGAATAAACGTATTAATACAGAATCATATTGTCTGTTGCACACAACATGAATAGTCGTAGTATATAAAATTGGGTGAATTAGCTCTCTACCTCAATTTGTACTACATTAGCCCTTCTATATAATTTTAACATTTACCACAAACACTCGACTCTTGCCATCCTACCTTTTCTTCCGCTCGCCCTTCTTCCGCTTTCTTACTACCATGAAGTTCTCTCTTGCCGCCACCTCTGCCCTCGCATTCGCCCTCTTTTCAGTCGCCAAGGCTGACGAATATGCTGCTGCTCAGAAGGAGTGGTGTGGTGGTAATGATTAAATGTCTGCTAATTATTATTATCCGTTTATTAAAATGCATCAACAAAAAATAATAATAATAATAATAATAAAATAAAAGGTCTCGCTGTTCCTTTCCCTGGTGCCTCCAACGTTGTTGTTGCCGGTTCGGCCACAAAGGTCACTGTCTGTAAGTATATCTATAGCCACAGATAGTAATAATAATTAATAGCACCAATGGCAGTAAAAGTAATGAAACACATGTACTCACAAATGTTCTATTATTAAATACAGCCAGAGTTCCCAACAAGCATCAAAAAACCGTTACTGGCCTTGATGTAAGGAAACACCAGACAATCTTTACTGTTATTGACTTCTTTCCCCACAGCTTTACTCTGTAGACAAGAAAGGCAAGCCCAAGTACGTCCAGAACATCTGGGCCGGTAGCTACAAGTTGAACAAGAAGGCTTCGATCCCCGATACCATTCCCAAGTCCTCTCCTGCCGGTCTCTACTACTACCGGTAAGAACGAACAAAGAAGTTGGCCAGAGTCTCATTATGTTTTCATTGTATAGTGTCTGGGTCAGCAACAGCGTCAATGGAATGCGCGGTCCTGACTGTATCCAGACCTCCCACACCTTCAAGGTCACTTCCAGCTCCCACAGCAATGCTGACGGATCTATTGGTTATGCTGAGGCCCTTACCGATGCTTCTTACTACCACCCCGACTACTTTAGAGGCTGCTTCGGTCTTACTGTAAACTACCCCGAGGAAGGTTCCACCTACAAGTCTGGTGAGCATGTCCGTGTCACTGCCGACCGCGACACTTCTTCCCAGACCGACAACCTCTACAAGGTCTCCCTCTACAAGGACATTGAGGGATCTGAGGCTGAGCTGGTCGACACCGTCTGGCAGGGAAATGAGGTCTTTAGCGACACCTTTACCCTCAAGGATCACCTTGTCTTGCCCGAGGGCAAGCTTGATGAGACTGCCAACTACTTTTACAAGTAAGACGACAATTTATATTTATTTGATCTCTAGAAATTAATACTCTTGATAGGCTCGATGTTGGATCCAACAAAGACACCGAATTGTGCTCCTTCAACTCCAAGGCCTTCAAGATCTCCAACGCCTAAGACCAGCTTTTCTAAGCTTTTTTCTTCTGTACACCATAAAAACAATGACAAACACATTTTATATGTGCACACCCTCCCTCACCTCAAATCATCAATCGAGTCCCATATTATATATCTCAACATTCTGTCCATTCAAAAATGCCTCTTTTTATCCAAAAGAAATATTAAAGAAAGAAACATTAAGGCCAACCTGAATCAGCATTGTGCGTTTAAATCCATATCTAATGGCGTCATTTTATTAGCGGCGCACACAAGCCAATTTTTTTTGTATATAAGAAAATGGAATCGTTTCTAGTTGTTGTTGTTTTTATCTCTTTTATTACTTGCAATGACTGATCTTTCAAAATATCCCCAAGACTTCTTGGCCGTCAAGGACGGTGAGATGAAATCTATGGAGAGGTATATAAAATAATTAAATATATGAATGTTTAATTGATCCAGCTTTAATCTCTGCAGAAAAGAGATAAGGGTGGATGAAAACCTGAGTTTCCTTTTGACAAGACTTGACAATCGCTATTATGCGACCTCTAATACGTGCACCCACTATGGTAAATTCTATATTCTTCATTTACACAAGCTCTTTCTACTCACATATTTCGTAGGTGCAAAACTATCAGAAAGCCCAATGACATCAGAGGGCCGTGTAATTTGGTAATACTCAACGTCTTTGATCAGTTTGATTGATTATGATTGAATAGCAAGTGGCATGGTGCGTGCTTTGATCTGAAAACTGGTGACATTGGCAAGTGTTTGACACGTATCATCTAGAATATATTTTACTAACGCTCTTCTTATCCACCAGAGGATGCACCTGCACTGGATAGACTTCGGACCTTTGATGTAACTGTCAGAAACGGAGGCGTTTATGTGAAGATTAGCCGGGAAGAACTTGAAAACCCCAGAGTTTTGCCAAAATGCGTCAAGTACAATCCAGAATCAAAGCAAACTGTGGTTATTCTGGGTGGTGGTGCAAGTGGCTCTAGTGCTGCTCAGGAATTACGCGAGGTAAGTGATTTAGATCCATTAATACAATTTATGAAATATAATATATGTATTAATTTTAAATCAACAGCAAGGGTTTGATGGCCGTATTCGTGTTGTATCACGCGAAAACTATTATCCTATCGACAGGTAAAAAAGAGAGAGAGAGAGAGAGACATGCAAACCCCAAAAAAAAAGAATATGTTTATTTAGCCTGTGGTTATTAGGATCAAGGTCACCAAGCAGCTTGGAATCGATCATGCCAGCTCTATTCAGCTGCGTTCAAAGGAATTTTGGAACAACCTAGATGTCGAATTCCTGCTCAATACGGTAACTAATGAGATAAATAATCAAAAGATATATACAATCCAACACCTCAAGATTCGTTCTCTTAGGACGTTGTAAGCGTCGACCCTCGACAGAAATCAGTGACATTAAAGGACCAGGTCTTGTCCTTTGACCATTTGATTCTTGCTACAGGCGGCTGGGTAAATGCGATTATGATTGATTCGATAGTCGATTTATATTATTATTTTTTGAAAAATATAGCCCAGAAAATTTGGTTGGGAGGGGGAGAATCTCGAGAATATATTCACTATTCGTACCGTGAATGACAATCAAGACGTTTCTAATGGTATGTAATGTGGGACATGAAATTAGTGTTTTGCTGCTAGCTAAATAAAACGAATAATATTATAGCCATTGATGAGTTTACTCGAGCCACCCAACGCAAACCAAATCTTGTGGTAGTGGGCAGTTCCTTTATTGGCATGGAACTCGTGGCAGCTGCCAACGAAAAGGCCAATACAACCATTGTCGGCCAAGACAAAGTACCCTTGGCAAACGTTTTGGGCCAAGTGATTGGTGATGCTATGAGAAAAAGACACGAGTCCAAAGGTGTCAAGTTTATTCTGGATGCAAAGGTTACTGGCTTTAAGCCCCAAGGTTTGTAGTCAACCGACTCTCAGTCAAATATATAATAACCTTTGTGCATTACAGATTCTAATGGTTCTGCTGTCGGAAGCATCTCTATCGAGGGACGTGATAATGTACCTGCAGATATTGTTATCTTGGCAGTTGGAGTTTCTCCTCAGACTAGTTATCTTGAGAAAAGCGGCCTTCCACTAGCCAGAGACAAGAGTCTGTTGGTAGATAAATACTTTAAAGTAAAGGGCACAGACTCCATCTATGCCACAGGTAAATTTTCAGCTCTTTGGTTGCTTGCATGTCATTGATTTTATTTGCGTCTAGGTGACATTGCCACATTTACCAATCGTCTCACGGGTGAAGAAATGCGTATCGAGCATTGGGCTCATGCTGAAAACACTGGGCGTACGGTTGCAGCCAATATTGTGAAGAATAAGTCTGTTGAATTCAACTATATACCGTTTTTCTGGACAGTAAGTTACATCCTTGACAATGTCTGATGGCGTATTTATGACTCTATTATGAAATGTGTAGGTTCTATTTGGTGCCACTCTTCGTTATTGTGGCTATGCAAAGTCGTTTGACAGAGTAATTGTCCAGGGCGAAACAAAAGATATCGAGAAGCTCTCTTTTGTGGGATACTACACAAGTAAGAACTATGAATCATACCTGTCTTATTTGCAGATAATAATCAGATTGTTATCCTGTCTTTTTCTTTTTGTAGAAGACAACAAGGTCTTGGCTATTTGCTCATACATGAAAGACCCTATTGTAAGCCACTGTGCTGAACTGGTAAGTATATGTCTTTATTTATTACCTATTTACTAATCATTATGATTATGATTACTATTATCTGTGCTAGCTTCGATTGGGCAAGATGCCTACAGCTGAAGAAATCGACTGTGGTGTGAATCCACTTGATATACAATTGATCGAAACATACGATCCAAAGCTTTAAACATTTGATTCCTCTTTTTCTTTTGGAGAATAAATTAATTGGAAAACCTACGCACACACACATAATATTCTTTATCTCTTGGAATTGAGCCCATTCTCGGTACTGAGCCTCTCTTGGCATCTTGTTTTTTGAATGAAGAGGGATTGGAAGCTACAGATCTATGTTGTTGTTGTTTTTTTTTAACTAAAATGCGAAAATGGATACGATTAAGGTGAATAATAACTCTTCCTCTTTCCTCTCATTCTCGCCTTCTAATACCCATAATTATAATAAAAAAAGTAATTTTGAAGGCTTTTTGGGTAAATTTGACTTAGACAACTTTATCATATCGTTCTTTTGCTGTTCGCCACGCCCTCGCCTTTGGTGACTCTTGAGAACCTCCCACTCTTTCAGTTGTATGGGACCCAAGACCGGCTCGTTCAGTCTGTGGAGAGGCACAGATGGGCTCCAATATTCCACCCGATCCTGTCTTTCCCAAGCTTTGGCCATCCTGCCATCCCATCTTACGCAACATTCGGTCACCCACTCCCTGCACTGGTGTCATTTGATTTGTCACGATATCTGCAGTTATGGGTTCGGCTTCTATTGTATGTTGTCTCAAGGCAGATACAGGTACCCGTGGCTCGCATTTCCTTCGCCACTCTGCTCGGTCTTTATAGGTTTCTTTTTCTTTCTTTGAAGATGTAAATATCGCCTTTAGTCGACTCAATTCTTTTCTTCTGGTAGTCTCGAGGTCTTTTCGACGCTGGTTGCCTTGAAAAGTTTCCTGCTTTTTGCGCTGGCGTTCTTCTTCTTTATCGCGTATTCCTTCTGTTGTGTCAATGATCTGAGTACCATTGGCCTTGCATTGTTGACATGGCCATTCCGAAGAGTCGTGCCAATGGACCTGTAGTACGGTCGAGCCGATTTTCAATTGGTCTTGATGCTTCAAGTGTCTTGGTAAACTACTCTTCTTTGGTTCCGATAGACGTTCTCCATTGACAAACGTACCATGCCGTGATCCAACGTCGATTATATAAAAAGATTCTTGCTCATTCTTGTTGGTTTCACAATAGATCTGACAATGGATCTTACTCACTGGCATCTCGGCCAGACGAAGCCGTGTATCCCATGCCGATCTGTCTCGGCCCACTGTGAGGCCATTTGCATCCACCAAAACGACATTTCCCGGTGTAAATAAAGTAGATTTCATTACTACCAGACGTAGGACTGCATTACTTTTTGGTTCTCGCGATCCATCTTCTTCATCGTCATTGATCACTTTTACTGGAATGTACATTTGTGTTGCATTATCATAGACGGAGTATTCACATGTTAATGTGTCGTACCACAGTCCAGTATCTTCGTTGTAAAGATACCGAGATACGTTTATAGATGCGTCTGTGGAATCGTGCTCCCACTCCTGGCCATTTTGTGGTTGAGGTGAAGAGGTGTCGACGGTGTCTGAGGGAGGATTGGTGCGTGCCTCAATATAAGCATCAAGCTCTTTTCCAAAGATGTCATCCAATGCTGCCATTAGATCAAACGAATGATGAAAAGAGAAAAAGAGAGTATAGTCATGCGTGATATTTGAATACGTCTATCAGTCTGTGCGTATGTTTTTTTTATTTTTATTATTATTTTTTGGTTCATTTTTGGGCCGGTTTTTCAATTCAAATTGTACTGGATCCAAATGGAGTGGGTGCTTTGGTCCCTTGTTTTTAATCTACTTGTTTATCTCTATTTATTATAGTTGGTAGCCTTTTAAGGGCCCTGGATTGTTGGCCATGGGATATCCATATACACAAAAGGGTGAATGACTTGATTAGAAATAGACTTGTTCTATTTATTCAAATTGTTTGCGATACCCGAGATCAATTTTGCGTCAATTGAACCCATTTTGGCGCCAGTTGAAATATTGTTTAAATATTCCACCATTTAAAAACATATGCTTGAGTTTTTTTGCGTTTATGGCTACTAAATATGGAATCTGCCAGAAAGCATGTCCTTGCAACCAACAAAAAAGGTCTATAATATAATACCTAGCTTGCGTATTAGGAGCTCCTGGCAGTCGTCAAGTATAGGCTTCCTATCTATTTAGCTCCTGTCAAAAAGAGCTATTTTTACATGAGGAACACAAGAAATAGTGCTTGAGCATACCAAAATTGCCGATTAGGTTCGCTTATTATTCCTTGCAAAATATAGTTTGTTGACTTGTGCCATTTGTACAAAATTTAAAAAAGTAAAAAAGAACTTTGTTTATACCCAGGATATAACCGTGACATTGGATAATGAGATTAACCTAGAGTTTGGAAAGCAACTTATTCGTCAGTCTCAAGAATATTACAGAGAGCCTGTCACATTTAAGCACGGTCCTTTGGTAATTGAAAGTGTAAGAATTGATTAAAATTCTTATTGTAGAATACTCGTCTATCAGTATAAAAAATTATTCCCCTTTTTTTTAGGACAAATACTATATTTGTTTGGTTTGGTTTGGTTTGGCTTATGTTGGTCATAAGCCATAAATGTAGGAGCTACGTCCCGAGTCAATACATCTTGGAGTTCGATTGGTGAAACTTTTAATGGCAACATGATTATGCTTTAAAATGAAAGACTAGGTACCATGGATTTGAGCTTATCTCTAACATTTATCACACCAGAATCTTGCTCTTGCAGAACATTACAAGTTTGACATGGTTCTTGAATGTCTGTACCGCTTGTAAATCTCTTGGGTAATCTTTGAGATACACTAGTGTGAAACCTTGGAGAAAAGATGTATGTAGCCTGCCGTCTAGAGTCAATAAAGAAAACAGTGGAACTAAAAATCCCAATGCTATTTCAAGAGATATGCAATGCGAAAAATTTATCAAGTCTTTTTGTGGTTATAATAATGATAATTTAATTAAACTATTAAAAGAAGTAGGTATTCAAATGTCCCGAGTATACACTATTTATTTATTATATGTCAATTATTATAGTTAGTTAATACCTCAGGATCACCTAAACACCCAATACACATACATATTTTACTCATTCAATCGTAATTAACTATACTACACCAAAATATTAATCCCAACTCCTAGGGATATTAAGCCATATATTTTTTCTTTTCTTTTCTTGATCAATAGCGTTTTTATATTGCCCACATATTCTCAATGTACTATAGCACTAGACGCTTTAATTAGACGAATAATTAAAATGTAAATTATTTAGAAAAATACACCGAGTATAACATAAGAAAGAAAGGTTATATTTTATGCTTTTTAGATTATAAACCAAAACGCTAATATACAATAACAATTAAACTTATTAAAACTGTTTTAAAGATTAAATTAAACTAGTTTTTACTTTTTTTTTTTTTAGTATTATATGTTTTTACTTTTTGTGTGTTTATCACAAGTATATTTTTTACGTAAAGTTGGCATGATAGAATAAAGATTGATTTCCCGATTACGTTGCAAACTATAATTTTCAAGAAAACCTCGACTTTTTTTCAAGTCTCCGTTGTAAATTAATTAAAGTCCAGAATCAAATGTGGGAAAAATCGTGCATTTGAAAATCTGAAGTGGGTGTGGGCAAATGGTGTGAAAAACAGACTTTTAGTATCAAACGAATTGATTTATTTTAATTTATAGAAGTTTAAACTGGACAATGGTCAATACAACATAGCAAGAGAAATGTACATGCTGTATTTTACTGTCAAATTCCAGTATTTGTTAGTACATTTTTCATACATTCCAGTGTTTTTAATCTCTATTGTATATGGACTATGCCTAACAGTACAAAAGAATCATGGATTGACTACTATGCAGAATGCAAAAATGATCCTATTTCCAAGGGCCAGCCAATGAACAATGCCACTTTCTAGAGAATGTAAAGATCGAGATTTTATTAGATTCAAATCCTTTGCTCTCATCTCACTTTCCACATTACTCTAGGCCAAAATAAACGCTCTCAAAATCTTTTAAACACCAAACATCTTTAACCCAATTGGCAGGATATTCTAATCGCTGCCCTTTTTTTTAGTATCTCTTTTATAATAATGATAATAAAGGGGGAAAAAGTGATTCTGCCTCCGACTAATGGAGTTTTGATGAACACGGGAAAAAGTAATATACAAGAGTGTCGAGAGTGTCGCAAAGGGTGGCTGAAGAAACCCCAACCTCTTTGTGTGCCAAGGGTTTGTTTATCATTCTATTCTCTTTTCTGTCTTGTCTACTTTCAATGTCTGGTAATAATCTACAAAATCAATAAAATTCAGGCACGCATTATAAGTCTAGTTTCTCTGTATTAGATTCTGTTGTCCGAGTAGGGATTGGTTGTTTTGTAACGTGCGTATTCGAAGATGGAGTGAGAATCCTGGTTGGACAGCGAAAAGGCTCCCATGGTGCCGGTACCTGGCAACTCCCGGGAGGCCATCTCGAATTTGGCGAGACGTTTGAGGACTGCGCTAGACGTGAAGTCCTAGAGGAAACCAATCTCAAGCTAGGCCAAATTGATTTTGTTACGGCAATCAACTCACGGATGCCAGCCGAAGGAAAGCATTATGTGACTTTATTTATGCATGGCAGAGTGACGCGTTTGGAAGCAGCCAATGTTCGAGTGATGGAGCCTGAGAAGCTTGAAGGAGAGTGGCATTGGATGACGTGGGATGAGCTGTGCCAGAAAAAGCCACTCTTTATTCCCCTCGCCCTTTTTGTAGAATCCAACTCACTTGCAGAAGTCTTGGAGAGGAAGTAGTGGTCAGTCACGTGACGTATATAAACGACGTCACTAAAATAAAGCAATTTGATTGGATACCATCTTTTTTTTTTTCATTGAGCAGATGTATGGGTTTTTTTTTCTCCTACCCAGACGATACAGCCAAAGGAATCTTTCTCTTTATTATTTTATTTTTACGACGATTGATTCTTCTTTGATATTGACCCTGCAGACACTTCTGAACTTGCACAGTATGAACACGCAAGAACCAGCCTCTACCGTCGCCAGCTCGTCTACCGCCACCCCCGCTCCCGCCGACCCTCCCTCTACTGTGACTAGTAGTAGTCCCACACCGTCCTCCTCGGCATTCCAGCCCTATCAGCAATTACACGAAGCTATGCTCGCTGCTGTCAACAGTCACGGCGTTACTTCTCTTTCGCATGAAGGACTTCTGGCTGCTGCTGCGGCCGCCGCTGCCCATGCACACGCACATCACACCAACACACAGAATGATCACCAGCAAGGGCCGGTAGACTACGCAAAGAAAGATAGCATCCGGGTGGCTAATCGTGAACGAAAGAAGAAATGGCGTCTACACAATGAAGAGAGAAGTAATTAAAGTCGGCGGGAGCACTGAATGAAGATTGACACGAATGTGTTTAGATAAAGACAATGATCTGCGGTGTCGTGTCAACAAGCGGGCCAATAAGCTATTTGGGCCATTAGAACACGATGCAAAGACTGTCTGGGTGAATGAAGAGTTTGAGAAAAGGCGTCAAAAGCGAATGGAAAAGGAACGCCGGAAGAACATTGTGGATAATGTGCTCAGTGTGCCAGGCCAGTCGCTACCGATCGGTCTCCCGGGAAGCACACCGCCCACATCGTTCTACCCACCAGTGTCAATTGACCCTGACTCTGCGGCCAAGATCCTTGGGTTTCCTTCTGACCTCCAGCGACAATTATTGGAGCAATTGAATAACAGTATGATGGTAAGGAATCCAGGGCGTCTTGAGTTTTGACTAATAAGCGTGATAACCAGGCTCTCACAAATGCCAAGTTACCAACGCCTCCGGTCGAGTACCCATCTGAATCCCTTCAATCTGATACCGATATCAAGCCTGACCTTGCCACAGCCGAACAAGCCCTATCCTCCCTTGCTGCCGAACTCTCCTCCAACACCATTATGCCTACAGACAAGAAAGAGGAGACTGACAAAGAAGGTTCAAGTGAGAAGAAGGCAGAGTACCCCATGGACGCCGTATTGACTTTAATGCAGCTTAATGCAGGATGGCGGCAGTGATTATTATCCTCAAAACCCTCAAATGCAAATCAAATACAAATACAAATACAAATCAACCACTCAATCAATCAATCAATCAATCAATAAAAATAAAAATATAATAAAATAAAATAATATATATATATAGTACAAATCCAACAATAAATTTTATTTTTTGTTTTCCTGACTCGGGTTAAAAGCGACTGTGATGTCAGCGAGGGCTATATAAAAGAGCGAAAGGGAGAACATGCATCTCCCTTCTTTGCCAAGTCCTCCGTCAAACCCCATCCACACAATGAGAACTACGCTGTTCGTCGCCGGCTTCGGTTCCAGAACAAGGGCAAGAGATCTTGCCTACGAGTTTGAAAGGTACATTTCAACATCACGCGCAGAAGAGCAATCCTACACACCATAACGCCACGAACGCTGCCGTCGAACCCTTGTTTGTAACGCACACGCGGACGTGGACGAGAGGGATACGATAGAGCAGAACGTGTGCCAACGGGACGGGACGTTGCTTCGACGATACAAAGACCCTTCACATCCACTCATTCTTTATGATCCTGACGACTAACGAACTCATTTTATTCGTCACCGTGAAGATATGGCCGACTGGTACGCTGTGACATCCCGGCCCCAAAGAGCTTTTCATCCAAGCCGTAAGTCGTCCAACTCATTGCGAAATGTACTCATCGCTGTCTAGATATGCGTTTGTAGAATTCGAAGATCCCCGTGATGCCGAAGATGCATTCAATGAGATGCATGGTCGACGTCTAGATGGCTACACCATCAGTGTCCAGGTAGGACAAATTCTCATCCATCGCCATTTCTATTAAACGCGTCTTTTTCTCAAGTGGGCACGCAACGCGCCAAGTGCTTCGTGGCGTTACGACCGCTCTCCCCGTCGTAGAAGATCCATGTCACCTCGTCGTCCTTCTGAGAGACGCGTGTCGTATGGTCGTAGTCACAGTCGGTCCCGCAGCCCCTTCCGACCCCCGCCTGGCCCTGGACGCTCTCCTTCACCTCCGCGCGGTCGCTCTCCTCCTCCAGCTGCCTACGACCGTCGCTACGACTCTCGCTCGCGCTCACCTCCTCCACGCCTTCCAGATGGACGCTACCCCCCAGAACCTATTCCAGAGTCTCGCTCGCGTTCGCCTGCTCATCCGTCACGCTCTGTATCGCCAAAGAATAAGCTTTCGCCAAAGTCTCGTTCCAGAAGCCCTGAACATTAGAGAGTTGCAAGCCCAAAAGAAGAAGGAAAAGAGAATAGAGGCAACTAAGGCTCCTTTCGCGTTCTTTCTTTTCTTTATATATTCTCGTTTTCTCTCGAACCTTTTCTATATTTAAAGAAGTGTCCTCCCCCTCTCCCCTAACCCCCCTCTTGTCAATCACAATTTCAATTTCAATTTCAAATCAAATCAAACTAAACCAAACCAAAAATCGAATACAATCCGCTGTCAACTTTTCCAATGTATCACAATCTCTGGCATGTACACTTTACATATTTATTATTTTTCAGATTAGTCAGTCGTTCGTCCATGGAGTGACAGTACCTGCTGGAGTCGTTGAACAAAGGGTCTTGTGCGTGCAATAGCATGCACAGGTGTCTGTAACACCACCCTTACTAATTTTTCCAACCCGTCCAGAGCAACTGTTTTGAGTGGTCCTTCAACATGGTACAGCAGGATATCACTGGCTTGTCGAAGTTCGTGAACACAAGGTCTAAAGTAGCAATCAATGTGTGGCAGCCAAGCTTCAAATAGATCGACAATGGCAAGAGCTGCGTCTGTGCATCGCTTATCTGAAATCGGAGCTGGCAAATATGTCTGATGGAGAAGAATCCAGAGCCCTTGATATTTGATCCGGTGTACGTATTGACATCGTAGGTTCCATATTGAATTAGTAACCTCAAGTGGTGGAAGTGACACTCCAAATGCTGTCAGTCGATGTTCAATATCGGCAATAGCGTCATATGGAATCTGCTCTACACTGCTGTCAAAGCAGGTTTGGCGGATACTGCGAGTTATTGCACAGGCTTGGTGTTCTAGCCATTGGAACAGGTGTTGGTGGGCATCGCCATTAAAAGGAAATGGACCCTGTGAAAGTACACCAGACAACTCAGGGTCATCTGGGCGCACTTCATAAGGTCGAGAATGCAAGTGAGAAGCAGCTGTGTCTAGAAAGTAAAGTAACCAAAGCACAGATCGACCATACTCTTCAACTTCTACTATCGGTAGGTTACCCGGCTCAGCCTTGGCAGCACACTCAATGCCTTTGGGACTATACAATCGCAGTGCGGCCGCCATTCGTACTGCAATTCCAGAATATATATAAAGTACGGATGTCTGACCACTCTCAAGATGATAAAGTACTAGATTGCACGCTGCATGGCATGTCACTAGAGTAGGCATTTCAAAATACAAGGTAGACAACAGGTGTTTGGCATAAGCATAGTATTGACTCGCCAGCCGCCGACTGCCTGCTTTGGTCATTGGCATGGATTCAAATACTTTTGGGTGCCATGTATAAGCATGCGTCACCATTTGACAAATAATTGATGCATACAAAAACTGTTCAATTGCTGGCATCTTCTCTGGATCGAATTCTGTCATCCTGCTCATGTACAGTTTTTGAAACGGTTGTAATCCTCCATGTAGTAAGCAAGTTGAATATAGTTCTAATAATGCCTTGACGATTGATGAGGGTAATAATGGTGGCAAGACTCCATCGAGAGCGTCGTCTTCTATTGACGGTGGAGAGGGCAATAAACTTGTAAAATGGCCCAGTTTAACTGTAGGAAATATTGTCTTGTTCCGCACGAGCCAACGGGGCTGTTGTGAATATGTTCGTATAGTTTGGGGAATGGAGGGAATGGAATTGTCGAGGGCAAATTGAATCAATGTCGAGTAAATCGATTCTACTGCAACCATGTGTGTTTCGATTGACAGACCCTGGGTACTGCGCTGTATATTCCAGGATTGTAAAGATGCACTTTGAATGGTTGGTGCAGCTGGTGGGTGCTTGACCAACATTTCAATGACACCGAATTCCGCCATTAGGCTATGGATCTGATCTTCTAACCCTGAAAACCGATTCCTCAGAGCTGTACTCTCGAGATCTCCAGGAGTGTCTAGATAATCGCACTCAAGGTCAGCCGCCAAGCATTCGTCACATGAAGGTCGTGTTCGTGAACATTTAGACCGCTGTTTGCGGCACCTGTGATCATGATGAGCAATGAGATCATTCCCAACCCACAACGCTCAGGCATCCTTGCCTTTGGCACGACAGTGCAAGACGAGCACGTCTTTTAATTGGCCTATTGTGGGTCGTTACTGCCGAGTCAAACCCCATCAATTGTAAAGGTGTTTGTGAAACAAAAACAGAAACAAGTATATAAAAAAAAAGATGGAGAGATACGACCGCTAAAGAACTTCTTCTAAAAACCCCGCATTTATTCATCAGGGTGGCAACAAACAGAATAAGACAAGGATCTCCGTCACAAGAAAAATAAATGATGATAATATTAAAGACACTTTGATATTATTGTATATTTAGGCTTGGTGAGATTGCTAGAGCATATATATTTTTTATTCTGGTAATAAAACAAGTCTTTATGTGTTAGACATCCCCCTGATTCTCATTTTATACAGAACCATGATTGATATGTCTTGGTGACATTAAAGGAGACAAGAGCACTTTACAAACCTCTAGTCCTAAAATTCAATTAGGGGTAAAATGGCAGTGACAGTAGGCTTAAGCTCAACAAGGATCTGCCTGTGCAAATATCATCGAGTCAACAAGCCTTGACTTGGTCAAGTACTAACATCCCTAATAGTTGCACGCTAGATCAGATTTGGCTTTTATTTCTTATGGCTTCTTTTAACAAGGCCAAGAACACCACTTGGCTTGCAAGATAGACTGATGCCAGTATATTGACTATATATAAATATCACACGTGTACTGAGCCATAATCTCCCCTCAATCTTATCAGCTAGTAAAGCAGTTTATGGCAATTATTCCTCTTTATGAAGCCAAGTTCGCAATAGGCTATATTCCCACCCCAAGCGTATAGCTCTCTAATTGCGCCTCAAGGAGAACATTTGGACCATTAGGGTATGTTTACGCATTCTTTACGCTTCATATAAACCAACCAGCCAGCCAGGCATGTCACCGCCAGGACTGTGCGCTATGTTGTGTTGCAGACGCCTTCTCCATTTGGGATATCTACAAAGTCACAATGTGCTCTTTACGGCTCTTCTCCTTCTGCCCACCAACTACACAAAGAGCCCCAGAAACACCCCTCCCCCTCTTTTTTCATCTCCTGGGCCCCAAACCTCTCCACCACATTCTTTCCTCTTAATCACGAGATGCTCAGAGATAATTGCAGCCGAAGTTTCCAAAGCCATGACCCCAGCTTCACAGTTCGTCTTTATCACAACCACTATACAATGTTTAACTTCATCGGATATTAATCCAATTGTCTTTTTTTTCGCTTATTGTGGCTTTTTTTTTAGACATCTGCACCAATGGATTCAGACGTAGAAGACCAGCAGATTATGGATAAGATTAACGTACTCTGGTCTAATCACGGCAACGATTTCCATGGAACGGCTACCCTTGCTGAATGGATGCACTTTATAACCACCCAAGAGAAAGAGAACAATCTCATCGTTCTCACAAACGAGCAAAAGATAGCTATCCAACCCTTTTGTAATGCCAACCCTGAGCTCGAGATGGAGCCCAAGGATCTTGGGAACCTCCTGCGAGTCATCAATAAGCGCCACAACGACGCTATTGACACTCGCTCTGCAGATCCTTCAGCCGAGAGACATTCACCTCCACCTCTCCCTGTTTCTTCCACAAGTGCAACTCCTTTTGCAGCTAGACAACGCTCGTCAAATCTTCTCAAGAATGGGCCAAGACGACCTCGTATGACTGCACTCAATCACCGACGCACAGACTATGATACCGATAGACATTTAGATGAATTGAGCGACGACGAAGATAATGGGAGTGAAAGCCATCCCTCTGTTTCTCCAGAATCGTTTAATGCAAGTAGTGTGTACAATCCAAACACATTCAATTGATACTCCTTGTACTTATTTATTTATATCTTTGGATTTAATAGAGTCTACCCAAAGATGTAGCCGTATATCCCAATTATTCTTCTCCGGCTGCAATACATCGCAGCGAACCATCTTACATACACCTTGAACAAGACGACTGGGGATTGGATTCTGCTGTTCGCCAATACCCCCACACCAACCTGACACGTACAATGCAAAGAGATCTCACTCCTTCAATGGTCAATGGTCCAGAGGTAATATTTAATACAATACAATACAAATTAAACAGAATATAAAGTAATGATTTATACTTAGAACGAAAATCGCATGTCGCGACTGTATCTGGCCGACTGTGAGCGAGAAAATAAAGATCTCAAACGGCGTCTTCAGGAAAAAGGGAAAGAATTGGAAGAAGTTACAAAAGACTGTGATGATAGGATTACACAGCTTCAGAATGACTTTGACAATGCTCGGCAAGAAATGTCGATTTACAAGGCGAACATCTTGGAAAGTAAGAAACTTGAACAGTATCACTTGGATCAAATTGCAACTGTAAGTATGGTTTATTACGCCTGCCCATTTTTGGACGATTTGATAACAAATGCATGGTCCCTTTTTAGCTTGAGAGCAGAAATTCTCATTATATGGGGACTCAAAGTAGTCAGAAGCAACTAGTGCAACAAACAAAGTCCCAGCTTGACGAGAAATCCGGTCAGTAGAGCGAGATATATAACTAGGCAGGTTATCTGGACTCTATTTAACTAATGTTTTTTGTGCTTTAGCCGAATTGGCAAAGACAAAGAATGAGCTCACCGAAATACAAGAGCAGCTCGTGCGTCTAGAAACCAAATGGAAGAATGGGCAGGAAGAGATCAGGGCACGTATACAGGAGCGTGAAGAACTTTTAGAAATACAAAACAGACTAGAGAACTCGCTTGAAGAAGAGGGCCTGCTTCAAAATAAATATGATGAAGTTCAGTCTGCCAACCAAATGCTCAAAGAAATCATTGATCGACTCAAATTTGACTTGGACGAAGCAAGGAACAATGGGCGTAATTCATGTAGCCCTGGACATGTAAGAGTAAGGTCTTGGTTCTGTTGTCTGTGATGATATTTATAAGCTCCATTCTAGACGCTCAAATCAGAAATTGGTGGGGAGACACACTTTAATGACAGCAGCCATGACTGTGATCATGAAAACTCGGCGGCTCTAGACGAAATTGTACGTAGGGTCAAGGGGTTGGGATTATAGTCGCAACCAAGTCTACTTAAACTTTTCTTGTGTATGTTTGTCTAGATGGGTACAGAATGGCTTGCAACAGTAGAGCAAGAACGTAATGAGTGCAAAATGGAGCTTGACGCAGGTAAAATAGAAGCAATAATCGATTATCTCTTTGTGTTCCTCATTTCCACCTATGCCCCCAGTTCGGACCGAATTTGTAAAGGCTGAACGTGAAAACCTTGACTTGAAACAAAAGCTGGCTATATTGGAAGCGCGCAAGACTCCTGGGCCATCGATTGACAAGGCCGTTCAAAAGGACGATTCTATAAAACCACCTCTCCAACAACCTCACGAGAAACACGAACCTTGCCCTCAGTGTGCTACTTATAATACCGACCTTGAAGACAAGGCATCCAAATTGACAGATGAGATTGATCACCAAACAATTACTTTGAGAAATATCATAGCAAATGTCATGGCACGCACAGATATCTTTAATCGAAACCAGACTCACTGTGGGAATCGCTTACTCTTAACCAGCACAATTCAATTTGCAGTGTACACCCTAGCACTATACGGCGTGGTGCATGCCGTGGGGTCTCTGTGCAACATGCCTTCTTCTAATCATCACACTGGATATTACCCTGGAGGAATTCCACCGCTCGCGTCGCGCTTTTGGTTTATAGAATGGCTTGCAGGCTGGAAACAGTGGATGTTTCTATCATTAGATGAGCCATATTCACGCTTCTAACCAACAGACTAACCAATACATTTTATGTTTGAGCTTTAACAAAGCCACAATTTTTTACTAAACCTAATAGCTTATTTGTGTAATTCAAATCCTTTTCTCTCTCTCTCTTTAGAAATTAAAAACTGCAAAACTATTGTAAATACCTTTATAAATTAAAAACAAGGATCTCTAATGTATGTTTATCAAGAGTTTATGTATTACTCAAGCCTAGTAAATCTTTTACAGGCAATAATACTTGTACAATGTCAATTATGTAGAAAACAAAACATATTCGACTGACAAAATATCAAATTAGAAATTAAATCCCCGATAAATCCCGGAAAAAAACAAAAAAGTTGGTCACATGATGTTACCGGGCTTCTCCGGGAATCGAACCCGGGACCTCTCGCACCCTAAGCGAGAATTATACCACTAAACCAAGAAGCCATTAATGTGTGACACAAATTTATTTAATATATATATTAAGCATAAAAGATAAAACTATGACGACACCGGAGTATGCACAAAACTATTACGTCACGTAATTTTTCTGAGCATCATGATCGTATCTTGGGCTGCCACTCAATTTTTTGATTTGAGTTGCATGAAAATATTAGATGACTTGATTGACTTAACCTTTGATTTCTTTATATATTTCTTTATTTATTACAAGAATCTCTTTATATTATAAGACTAATACAGTGTCTTTACTAGAGATTGAAACAACATATGAATTTTTTTAGATAGAATTATGTTGCCGATTGAGACAGTCAGACATTTTTTTTTCAAGATTTTAAAAAAAATAACTCCATCTAATTCCAACAAAAATAGACTTCATTCATTATAACACTGAAGAAGAATCGCATTTAGCCTTTGATGACATTGGTGATGAAAAAGAATATGACAATACAGTAATCGAAAATGACACCTTTGGAATGCTTATTGATTTCGACACAATTCCTAAACTTCAATCAACAACAATGGAGGTAATGAACAATCTGGGTAAAGATGTTCAGCAAGTCCCTATTGCTTCTACTAGAAAGTATAAAAAGTATGGACAAGATCAAATTGGAAGATTTATCCGAAAAATGCAAGAAGAAGGGCTATCAGTAAAGCAAGCAGCAGAACAGTCTGGTATACCTCGTAGTAGTGCTTACAAACTACTCGACGAATTCAATAATAGCGATGTAACAGCACTCCCTGGTCACATACCAAAAAATAAATAAACATAAATCAAAGAGATTATTTTCTCAACACTTGATCTTTCTCGTAGAGATGTTTGACAATGACCCATCTATTGTTCTTGAAGGAGCAAATAAAAAAAATAGCCGAACATTTTAAAGGTCCCAAGTCTCTCTTTCTAGGCTATACAAGCATATCTGCGAAAAGCATGTCTTTGTTGATAGGCGGCTTTCACTCTCAGTTAATACGAAACTGTAGTTGGTCAAAAGCTGGAGATCTTAGATATAAAAGTGCATGGACGGAAGGGATTGAATATGAGTATTGTTGGTTGGATATCCCCTTTTGGCACAACTTGTTTTTCAAAAGTCAAACCTTTAAAAAAAGTGATGCAGCAAAAATTGACAAGAAGTTTCCTGGACCATACTCATCTAAGAAAGAAAAACCTGATACTCAGAGTGGGTCGCAACCTGTAGTACTCAAGAAAGGAGCAACAACTTATAATTAAATTCATGAAATTAGTATGGATGCGATCAACAACCAAGATTATATTATATTTATGCCACCATATTCACCTTTCTTCAATCCCATTGAGAAATGCTGGTCGAATATAAAGACGAACATAAAGAACGCCCACTCGACAAAACAGATACTCTCACTCCACATATACCCAAGACCTGCAAAAAAAGTTACTACCAGCAATTCCCAAGGTTGGATAAGACATGCCAAGACTTATTGGAATTGGTGTCTTTCCAAAGAAGTTGGAACAGGTGGAAAATGTAAACAAAGTTATGAGTTGAAGCCTGAAAAGAGAAATATCAAAAGACAAAAGGTGTCAAACGAACCCACTGTACACAAAAAGTACAAGCAACAAGGCCACACGTCAAGACATTCTCCTTTCCGTAGCTTTCAAATTTCATCAAAGGAACAAGTCCTTTGGAATAATTTTGAGGATAATTACAAAGCGTTCAAAAGAAATCTCCCATTTGATAACGGTGTCCTTGATACCTACAAAAGATCACTGAAATAAAGTATAATCACTGCTTATACACACATTCAAAACCTGATATTTAGAGCTCTATTTTGTAAACCATTTCATATTGATAACCCTGAATTCAGCCACAAAGGGAGTCTTTAAGCGATTGCTCTGGTATAAAATAATTCAAATGGTCAATGGACGCAGTCCCAAAAGTAGCTGAGAAATCACACCAGATCTGATCAAGGCATGGGACTAGTTTAGACTACAACATCCAATAATCAAGTATCCAGTTCAACTTTTATCAGACATTAGCCAATGTATCACTGAAGCTCCCGAAGAAATTACTGTTTTATATACAAATACTATAGAAGGATTTGAGCAGAATATTTTATACTTTTTAAATTATAAATTGCAAAATGAGTTCAAGGTAAATGGGAGATTCGCAAAATGTAATCCAAAAAGCTTATTCACATCGTACATAGTTCATATTCTCTGCCGTACGTTCCGTTATAAACTGACTTGTCAAGGAAAGCCGAGATTGTGCAAGGTCGATTTGCTCACCAAAGATATAAAGTCAAGAATCGGTAAATTTTGCGAAACTTGGAAGCAGAAATTACAAAAAAAAAGTATCCCTCAAGGAACTTTCCAAAGATCCTGGTGTACTTGTACCTTTTCTGCTATCGATCAGTGCCGACTTTGAACAAGACCTCGACTATTCTCCCACTAATGATAGAAGTATCAAGTTACTTTCCATATGACAAGAATCGTCTATAATACGAGAATATATCATTTTAAATATCAATTCCCTGTCGTGCTTTATACGAACTTTTTTTTCAAAGTTTTTGATTTTAAAAAACTTCGTTTTAAAACCTAAGTATCTCTCAATAATAGCTACCTCTAACTTTATTTTCTTGTGTATTTAGTACTTCTTTGATTCCAAATTAACACAACAATATGCTATTTGAATATCTCCTCCGTGGAGATTGTTTCTCACTTGGTTTTCTCTTTTACAAACGACGTCAAATTGGTTATGGCTCTTCTTACCAAAATCTGGATTTGAAGCTTAATAACTTTACGAAGTCTGAGATTAATGAGACGTATACTTCTATTTCTATTGATCCGGGGAGAAAATCAATATTTACTGTGAATAGGATTTAACCAAGTAAAAAAAATAGTTTGTATAGATTGCTGTGTAGAAAACATAGTTGAGTAAATTGAGTTGCAGTCATTATCAACCTTGTACAAAATTTCAAAAATATTAGGCTATATCTATGAGCATTTTCTTTTTAGTTACGGCCTATTATTTTTGCTCGTCTTCATTTTTGAACTCTGCAGCTTGAATTTTCTACGACTTTACTTGTATTTTGGTATGTAAAAATAAACATCTGTGCAAAAAGTCTAATATAATTTTTTATATTGATAATTTTTTAGAATGTATTGCAATTAAAGACATGAATGTATTTAGAAAATGTGTATATTCTGGAAAATATATACATTCTATTTTTAAGAGAACTTGTCAAGAAATAATCTTGGATATTATAATAAGCTCTCACAGTAATTATGAAAAAATAAATGACAAATAATAAGCAAAAATGAGGCAATTCCAGAAAAAAAAGAGTCTATATAATAAAAATATTAAACATAATTATTACTAGGGATAATGATGAAATCACCCAGTTTTGAACGCTCTCTTTTGATCCAGAATTATTTATAAAAATGTGAGTGGGGATCCACTGAATCTGGGTTTTTGTAGGTGCAGAAGGTGTAATAGCTGGTCCTTCAGTTACACCGTCTCTTTTCACCCAAGGTACTTCATTGAGCTCTGAAACAATCTCCATGGCATCTCCCTCGTCGTAAAAGTCAACTTCAATAAAATTGGGCTTCTTTCCAAAAGTACGAGTGCATTCGGTAGTTTGATCGCGAAGGGAGTTACTGTTGGTAGTACTTGCACTATCCCGTTGAGGAACCTGGGCTTCGATGGAGCCGATCTTGAGGGTTCCGTACAAGAAGTGGTTCATTACATACATATGCTCATCAGCCGATGTTAAAGTAGAAGGACGGTCGATGGTACACTTGAAAGAGCTTTGATCTGTGTTTTCATAAGGCGTCTCGAATACCAGCTGAAATTGATCCATCAGCCTATAAATAAGTATGTAAGCACGTAAATATAAATGACTATTGCTCAGCTCATGGTCCTTATTAAAAGATCTTTTGCACTCACCAAGGAACATTTTTTTCGTCTGCTTGAGAATCCACAAAGTTTACAACACGTTTTCCCGAATCAATCATCGCTTTAAGGGTTGGCCAAGGCTTGGATGAATCGTGTGTATAGAGATAAGGTGCTATCTTTGAAGCACTGTATACATTCGCCAGATGACTTGCTTTCATATTATACAAGTTATTCCACATAATGGTTATGACCTCTCGAGGGTGTTCATCCAGCCATTTAGCTACAGTATCTAGTACACTAGAAGCAGATCCAGCATCAAGAATACTACAAGAAGTATGACATAAGTGTACAGCAGCTCGATCCAAGATCGGGGCAACTGCAGAGAACTTGAGACCTCTTACGCCTTGGTTGAGCTGGTCAATTATAGGAACATTCTGTGTAGCGGCTATGTTTTTTCCCACTGCATACGAATCGTGGGTAACAAGGTATGTGATGTCGCTGTATGAACGATCACACAAGGAAGAGTGTCCGTTGCAAGTATCTTGGCACTTTGCGAGAGAAACCAGAAATAATACAAAGGTTGAAAATAATGGTAGGGTATTGTAATATTTCATAACTGATGTATTTATGGCAAGAAAGGATTAGGGTAATAAACACTGGAAGAGGTATAAAAAGAGAAGAGTAGGAGTAATAGAAATAAGGACAAAGATAAGTCTATAGAATAGTCATAAAGAAGTTTTTGTTAAACTAAATATTCAATTACCAACTCCCCTGAAGAATAAGAATGCAAATACATTTCTCCTGACGAAAGATGCGAATATACTCCTGTTCCTTGCAGAAACTCTTTCATTTTTGTTTATTGAGATGAAGTTTAACAGACCTCAGTTACCGAGATCCAAAGAAGTTACCCAAGCCAGAAGTTACGGCCTTTCCAATAAATCCAGAAGCACCGCTACCAAGCGATCCCAGTGCAGACTGAGCAGCCATTCCAGTTGCCCATTTTCTCTTGGCATCTTTATCGCATTGAGTGTAGCCATACACATTGGCCACATTTAGGATAAGCGCAACTGCCACAATCACCAACCAAGATGCCTTGACAGTAATCAATGCGGTAAATGCCAAAAGGACCCAGAGAACTGGAGTTGCGTACAAAACAGACCAGAACAAACGCGAATCTCCAGAGTTGGCCTTTCGGTTAGGCTGTATTATACCATGAGACAAACTTTGCCAAAACAATCACAACCAAAGATGTCAACTTACATTAGCACTCTCAAAAACCCAACGATTAGAGCCATCCTCCTGAATCTCATTCCACCAGCGAAGTCCAACAAGCAGACGCCCAGATACGTTTTTTACGGTCCAAAAGTCAAAGGCGAGCAGAAGAATTGTCACAACAAATACGAGAGTAAAGTTATCTGTGAAGATTGAGCCCAACAAATACATTAAGAGTGCACCAAGTCGAAACGCGATAAAGAAGAATGCGGCGATGGGATGGCTAAAGATCAATGTATTCCATTTCTTTTGTCAAACGTTGATTACAGAGAGAATTAACGAAAAGTAATGTTTTACCTCGATTGGTCAAAGTAGTCTCGAATTGCATTGTTATTTAGGTTTCCATTTGGGTTATTATTTGGGTTGCCTGCTTCCAAATTATCTGCAGAGATAAAACTATCATGGGCAAGAAGATTATCTCTACTTTCGTTTGACTATAGTCATGTCGAGTCAGCATTCATATTCTACTCAAGTCATTCTAATTCAAGTTGCCCTCACCATCTTGCTATACGTTCTTGAAGAATGGGAAGCTGTTTGATTTCATCATCCGCACGATAAAAGGGCGCATGTGTCATGTGATCTGTGTCAACCTCTATTAGTGTATAGATTATTCAAGGTCTCTTGGTTACCAAGATAAGAAATCTAAGAGACATTGGGCATTTTGATTATATACACGTTACCTGTATTTATATTGGAGGATAGACTACCTTGAATTACCATAACAGGTATAAAGTCTAAAGTGTTCCTTGCCTATTTTATTTGCTTTTAAAAAAATTGAATACAGTCTTAAGAGGCTCGCAATGGAAGAAATGAATATACAAAGATATCAGGTCTCTCTTTAAACTCTCATATCTGATTTATGTCAAATATACCTTTAATTGGGAAACGCTTGAAATATTTAAGCTCGAGCCAGTTCCGACTTTGGAATTAAGCAAAAGGAGGCTCCCAAAGATTGTCACTGCTAAAATTTGGCTTGACAGTGCACATTTTTTTGTTTAAAAAAAAAGCCCTAAAGTGTATTTTATCAGATATATCACTCTCTTTATATACTATTACTAATATTAACCAGCATATAAATCTAGTTATTACTTGACTTGACAAAACATAACTTAATAAATATTGCAAAATAATGCACAGCAACATAGTGTTTTTTTTTAAAAAAAAATGAGTAAAATAATTTTACAATATTTCTGACTGCCCGTAGTCAAAAATTGGAGTGAAATAAAAAGGGAGATATGGTTTTTTTTATCAACAGTAATTTTAAAGAGTACAAGGGTAATGGCCGTTGTACTATATATTTTTCTTTCAAATAGTATTTCAGTAGTTTTACAAAAAAGATATTCGTGCAACTGATTATTCAGATCAGTATCCACACGATCACAAATTCATACACGATCAATTCCTTGTCCACCCCGATAATAAACAAAGAGATTCTGTAAGATCCCATGTGGCATGTGGAACCAAATACATGTCAAAATTAACATTGTACAAGAACAATGCAACAGATACTTCAAAAAGAAGTTACAAGATAACAAAATAAACAATATCAATTTGAGTGCTGGATATGCTTCAAATGCATCTTTTCGGGACTAGCATCATGGGATGGTATTTGTCTTTAGAGAAACTCTTTCGCCGGCTAAAAAACTGTCATAATATCAACCCAGCCTAAATATTCTTGCTTCTTTGAGTTTTCAACAAAGAGATTCACCGTATTTTCATCATAAGAGAAGTTATCAATCGTATTCCGAGAACTATATTGAGCCGTTTGACCTGAATACACAGGAGAAAAAGAATAGAAAATAATAACAATCACAGAAAAGCCTTGCCGTGTACATATTTTCTAGTTTACAAGCAGCTAGTCAAAAACACAGATCGTACTATTCCTGGTAGTCGATATCGTGTACCTACTTCGTAATACAGAACCTGTACTAGCCTATATTTCATATTTTATACCAGTACATAGAGCGATGCTATGGATATTGGTGCCACAGTGCTATACATGTTTGCTGTTTCGGTTCATTTATTCAAAATCAGCTTTAATCTAGATATACATCTGCCCACACTTTACACAACTGTGTTGCGACGCACAGAATACTTTAAAAGCATCGGGATTTTCATCGCGGGTTTATGAGATTTCCGGGCCATTACTGATCAAGACATTTGCTAAATAAAAAAAAACGAGATGAAGATGTCAATATAAAACTTGGATCAATTTTGACTAGGCCTAATTCTCTAGCTTTTGATTTTTCCATTAAAGAATTTTCAAAAAGCCAACATCTTATATCTCTACCCCTCATCTTCAATTTGTTCCAAAACACATTATGACAGGGAGTGTAGACACAAAGGTTGAAGGCTATTCCGGTGATCGTGAAAAGCAAGATGCATACGAAACATTGAGTATCAACGAACGTTTTGATGAAGATGGAAACGAGGTTTTTGTTCAATCAGCCGCAGAAAAGTCTTTGGTCCGCAAACTCGATTTTATCTATGTTATGCCTTTTATTGCCGTTCTCAATTTCTTACAGGTAAGATCATTGAGTAGAGAAATATAGCTTAATCTAATGACTTTCCTATAGTACTTTGACAAGTCTTCCCTCAATTACTCTGGTGTGTTAACCCTCAAGGCCGATACTGGTATTACAAGTGCCCAGTACAGTTGGCTTGGCTCTATTTTTTATCTTGGATACTTGCTATTCCAGGTACGCTTCATCATAGCATATGTGTTTCCTGATATACTAATATTTTTATAGGGCCCTAATGCAATTCTTCTTCAACGGGTTCCTATTGCTAAATACATGGGATCATTGATCGTAATCTGGGGTGTGGTTCTTACCGTAACATCAGAAGGCAAAAATTTCTCTCAACTCGCTGCCCTCCGCTTTCTTTTGGGATTCTTTGAAGCTGGAATATACCCATGTTGTATCATGTTAATCAGTTCAATGTACCGCCGTACCGAGCAGTCTATCCGAATTGGCATGGTGTACATCTGTAACGGTATCGCAATGGCAGTTGGTGGCCTTGTGAGTTATGGTATTGGACACATGGAAAATGTTCTGGGGAAGAGCTCGTGGCAATGGTAAGTCTCGTTGAAATTGCCTTATTACGATGATTAACAATATATTCATTACAGGATCATGATCATTCTTGGTTCAGTAACCATTCTGTTTGGTCTTATTTGCTTCTTTTTCCTAATTGATAATCCCAAGTCTCGTTTCCTTCGGCTCACACCCGAACAAGACGATATTGTGAATGCCCGCCTAAGAGATAATTCAGTTGTACGAACAACTGAAATCAAGTATAGCCATATGCTTGAATCACTCCGAGAGCCCCGCTTTTACTGCTTTGTTATTTCATCTCTTCTCATCGACTTCCAAAATGGTGCCTTGGGTACCTTTAGCTCAATTATCACAGCCGGATTTGGCTTTTCGGTAAGATATTTTATATTAATTATAATAATCTTTCAAGACATGTTAAAAAGTACTTGCTAATTTTGATATCATAAATTCAGAATCTTAATGCTATTCTTCTCTCAGTACCGGCTGGTGTCGTGGACTGCCTCTACATTGCCTTTGCTGTTTGGTTCAACCGTCGATATGGCCATACAATTTACACCAGCTGTATACTGTTTGGAGTCTCTATTGTTGGTCTTATTCTTCTCATCGTAATTCCTACACCTGAAGTCAAATTGGTTGGTCTTTATATGTGCTGGTCGTTCCCAGCTGCATACACTCTCATTCTGGTGTCCATAGCAAACAACGTTGCTGGTTATACCAAGAAAATCTTTTACAGCACTGGAATGATGATCATGTATACATTTGGAAACTTTATTGGCCCTCAAATGATGGTTTCATGGCAGGCACCTCTTTACCTTGGTGGTATGATTGCTTACATATGCTCCGATGCAATTTGTATTGGTCTTCTCCTAGTGGCTCGCCACTATATGGCAAAATCGAACCGCGAACGTCTTGCCAACCCAAGCAACATTGAGATCGACGTCAATGATGATCTGACTGATGTCGAAAACCCAAATTATATCTACCGTCTGTAATGAAGCAGCTTCTAGGTGTCAAAGATAGTGCCTTGTTGTTTTCAAGGATGCCAAGCACCTCGTTAACATAAAATTCCCTCAAGTAACACATGTCCAGGGTTCTTTCCCTTGTACTCTAGTGTATTAGTTCATTCAACTTAATATCTTCATATTTCATATTTTATAATTAGATTTCAATAATACTGGATCATATTTTTCCCTTTGTATAATAATATCATTCAAAAACGTTTTTCTTAAAGACCCTTTTGTGTATCTATGATATTCATAATCAGACACATATTGTGATTTGAGTTAGATTAAAATTTGAATTTTTCGTAGTTCAAAATGAATTATAAAAATGAATACATGATTTAAGAGTCAATGGACAAATGGTGTGGTGTGTATAGTGCGGAATTGTGATCGAGTTTCGTACAACAAGGCGTCTTTTCAACAAGTATGAGCTGTAACACGTCAAATGTGTACTTTGGGCGGTACAGATTATTGTTGTTTAAAGTTTAGCTATCATTTAATTCCAAATATATTAGTAATATTGTCGAAATTATAGTCTGTTGCCCACAAAAAGGTCGTCTTGATCCTAACACGATCATACATGTTCAAGGTACCTATAGAAAGGAAGCTATCGATTCTTACTCACGCCACGAATATTCCTATTTTAGACTTTAAAAGAGGTGATTGAACCGTTTCTAAAGACCTAGAATTGACACCACACTCAATCAATATTGGGAAATGAATCTTCAGCCTAATCCAGTCATTATTTTTTCTTTCAATTTCAGACTCATTGTCATCATTTACTTTTATTTCTCTTTCTCCTTTACGTCTTTTTCATATTTGTATTAAAAATAGCAGCCTAGCTTTCTGCAAGGTCTTTACAGATATTCGCAAGGGCAAATGCAATGTCAGTACATCCCAGAACGTCCTCTGATATACCTCTAGACACCATGGAAAAACAATCGAACCAATCTCTCTACGGAGACTCTGAATCTTTACCTTACAACCATTACAATGACTACATGTACGGTCAAGAAGACCCACCTACGTCTACCGAAGAACGTGCGTTTGTTCGCAAATTGGATTTCATGATCATGCCCATAATATGCACAATTGATTTTCTTCAGGTGAGAAAACAACTCAAAAGTTATATGTGTTATTGACATTTAATTTAGTTTCTTGACAAATCTACAATAACCTATGCGAGTGGCTTTGGGTTCAAGGAGAAAGTGAACCTTGTAGGAAACCAATTCGCTCTACTAGGGTCAATTTTCTATCTCGGCTATTTGGTATTTCAGGTAAATTGGGAGTTTAGCTTAAATTTTCTCTTTAGAGCCTTGTTACTGTACCACCCAATGATATCTAATGATTTCATACTCTTTAGATACCAAATAACTTTCTATTACAACGAGTACCACTCGGCAAATATATCGGTGTCATGGTGTTCATGTGGGGATCAATCTTGGCCCTAACAGCACTCGGACACAACTTTTCACAAATCGCTGCTATGCGATTCTTGCTTGGATTCTTTGAAGCAGGAATATACCCTGCCCTTACCCTACTTGTCAGTACATTTTATCGTCGCTCTGAACAAGTCACCAGGTTGGGCGCATTCTGGCTCTGCAATGGATTGGGACTAATCATTGGAGGCGTCCTTACTTACGGAATTGGTAACATGCACAATCTAATGGGCCTTGAGGAATGGCAATGGTAAGTTTCTTTACGTTTAGTAATTATATCAATATTTACTCACAATGTAAAATAGGATCATGATTATCCTTGGCTCTCTTACTGCCATAGTTGGCCTCTTTTCTTTCTTCTTCTTGATCGACAACCCAAAATCACGAGCCTTGGGGTTAAATGCTGAACAAGAGATTCTTGTGGAAGAACGAACCAGAGACAATGCCGTTGTACGTACTTCTTTGATGAAAAAAAGCCAGATTCTCGAGGCTTTACGGGAACCACGCTTCTGGTGCTTTTCCATAGCCTGTCTTTTCATAAATCTTCAAAATGGTGCCATGACAATCTACAGCTCACAAATCACAATGGGATTTGGATTCACAGTAGGTTGAATATCCTTAATCTATACCTTTGCTTAAAACAATCATATTTAGGGTCTTCAATC
This sequence comes from Phycomyces nitens, assembly GCA_022702545.1. Classification (NCBI taxonomy): domain Eukaryota; kingdom Fungi; phylum Mucoromycota; class Mucoromycetes; order Mucorales; family Phycomycetaceae; genus Phycomyces; species Phycomyces nitens. Next base: position 5,247,377 of record JAHRBC010000001.1, read on the forward strand.
TACACTTCTAAGTGTCGGCTCTGGAGGTTCAATTATAGTGTTGATTGTATTATCAATTGTCATTGTTAAAAAGACAAGAGAGACCATCTATTCTGCCTGCTTTATGATGGTTATCAACATAATCGGCCTTATCCTTTTGCTTGTTATCCCCGAAACGCGTGCAAAGCTTTTTGGATTCTACCTATCGTGGGCATACGTGGGCGCATATATTCTTATGATTACATCAATCTCCAACAACGTATCCGGATACACCAAAAAGATCTTTTATAATGGCCTCATCATGATCTTTTATACAATTGGAAATTTCTGTGGTCCACTCATGATGAACGAAGCCCACGCACCCAAATATGTAGCCAGTATGATTGGTTATATCATCGCCAGTACCTTGAGTATTATACTCTTACTAGCCGCACGCTGGAGAATGGCTATTGTGAACCGTAGACGACTTGAAAACTCCTCAGCAATATTAACCAATGTGGAAGATGATTTAAGCGATGTTCAAGATCCCAACTTTATCTATCGCCTGTAGATTCCACCTTTGACAATTTATACTTTTTAAACATTCCCCCCTCTTTCTTATTCCTTTAGACTTCTGTAATTTAACTCGCATTCTTATATTTATTACAGTAACCAAGAATATCATTTTCTTTAGTTGATAAACTAAAGTTAACCTGACTACATACTTGTTAACCAATACATTGCACATACCTATAAATCTATACAATAAAACTAGCTATAAGCACATACAAATATGTGGATAGAGAATTACCAGGAGCATACGTGCATTTAAGCTCTTTTTTATTATTATTAAAATATTATATAAAACGTGACAAAGTTAATCACTGGGAGATGAAGCAGTTTAGGTAACAAGAAATACCAAGACATTGTATAGGCGAATACAAAAATATGTAAAGGCCTATAAAGGTCAATGTCGCAGAAAAGGGTTGTGTAAACGAGGTTGGAGACTCCAAGCTCAGTCTAACTAATAAAACAGCGTAGTTAACCAGACTATCTGGAGTAAATTATATTCCAAGTATGACCGACAGGACCAAGTACGTAATTAGTACTCTTGAGAGAGGTACCAAATACCAAACCTTGTTTTTTATGGTATATAAAATACTTTTTAAACGTAATAGAAATATGCGTGGTTCCAAGGAAATAGATACATGCTTCATAAACTGTTGGATATTCAATCAGTATTGCTTTAAATGAAATTCCATTCATACAGAGATGCTGAAAAGTCAACTAGGGGTTATTTACACACAATATAACTGGGATTTCTATCTTTTATTATTATATTTATTCATTTTCATCGACTATTACAAAGTCCCCCCAATTGAAACTACTTGGTAAATGACGACTAAAGATGTCTAGATTGAGTAAAATATTGACAAGTATCACCGAGCTAACGGGATATTTATCTTGTACTCTCGTTAGATTATGTGCAGTTGCTTGGACCACATCGGAGATGCTTATTCTAGAATAAAGAAGTACCTAAAGCTGCAGTGGAACAGGTTATGCAAAATAAAATCTTTATTTAAAACACCTAAAGGCTGATATTTTAACGGGCATAGAAAGCATCCTCAAAATGAAGAAAAACGTGCAGACCGGCCTTTGTCAGCACAAAAGATTGAATTTATAAGCATTGAAGCTGTTTTTCTTCTTCTTTAATGATTATATATGCTATGAATGGGGAATATTGGTCCAGATAGTATGTGGTTGAGGGGATGATTGTGTAGGTAATGCCATAGATTTGCTTAAGAAATGAGAGGCTCGGATATCATTCTATATATGCCTATAGGTGTCCATGTTGTGTTTCCAGAGCAGGTAACAAATAGGCGGAAATATCAATCTCTGGGTAAGAATCGATCGAGAATACTGATCCCGAAGGTGAGTTTGGCCCTGAGGTTGACGAGAAGTACAATGACGATGCAGCATCGTCTATTAATACACTCTCACCAGACAGTCTTCTTGGATCTGCTGTTTGACCAGCTTCATCATTGTCATCCAGAAGCTCCAAAATATCTACTGCTGTATTCAACGACTGTCTCGCAGTACAAGTGCTTCTCAAGCTGATTGAATCCGTATCCTCATCTCCGCTATCCTGAGGTGCATGATATTCTTGAGCCATTTCATTCACTGTATCTTCTTCCAGATCGTTTGTCGATCTCTGATCATGGTCATCTTCATCAGCTCCCAAAGTCTTTGCGACACTGCTATAATTATTGTCCAACTCGTCCGAGGGTACAGTTACAGGAGTCATATTTTCCAACGGAAGAATGTCCCGCGTATTGCTCTCGGTGAGTTTTGAAGAGGAATTGGTGGATCCAGACTGGACAGTATAGGAAAAAGAGAATGTTGAATCATTGTGTTCTATTCTTGCCTCGTTATCCAAAGAAGACCGGCTTGGCATCTCCGTTGATCCAGTAGCCAGGTTATTTTCAGATGGAGACTTTTCTTCTGCAGATATTGAGCTTGAATCCCTGTTCATTCCAAGTGATGATCGACTGGATACTAAATATTGAGCCATGTACGACCGTCCTGCTACTTCAACCAATGCTTTACACCAGCTGAGAAGATCTTGTCGAGAGCTTACACGGAATTGGTAGGCCTTGTCACGCTGCAAGACAGTTGTAGAAGGTCTTCGTATCTCAAATGTATAATTCTGGTCAGCCTCATTGCTAGCCATCTCTTCAGAAACATTTGATTCGTTTACAAGTTGATTGATATCAATTGATGGGACAATCACAGAGTTGGGAATATAAATGAACCTTTCAGGCGCTACTTTATCGCTTAGGCTGAATTGATGAAGGAAACCACCTAAAAAGAGGTCCATGTTAGATAAAGTACCAAATAATATCCAGGTCTACTTACATTGACTAAGGACAAAGTATTTTTCCACAAATTGCTTTCGAACCCCAGTTCGTCGTTCAGCCTTTCCCTTCATCAAAGTCAAAACATAAGGATTATGCTTATTCTTGAAATTGATGTTGAGGTAATCCTTGGTTGGAAACTGTTCGTTCACCAAATCTTTCTTATTGTTCTCCATAAACTGGACCCACTCTTCTTCGGGTGTAGATGTAAGCAGTGCCTTGAATTGAGTATTATCTTTGTCTGATGAATTCTCAGATAGCCCTGGTGGAATGTTCTCATAACAAAACTTTATCGAAGTCTTCAAGCTTTGTATGATTTTCCTTTCAAATTCTGAAGTGTCTTTCTGAACTCCAACCATGAGTACTCGCAACCTATTCTCTTCGTCGACTTCTTTCTTTAATTGGCGCAGTACATCTGTCAAAGGATAATTGAGTACTTGTATAAAAAACCACATTGCACACAACCTTACATAAATTGGCTACCCATGGATCTTGCAGCTGTTGAAGACGTTGACCATCTCCAGTCTCTCGTTCCATTCCCATACAGCATCTATTAAGATGTGTCATGGTCTTCATTGTGACTTCTGCCCGTTTCAAAAGCTCATCCATTGCCAACTCTTCATTTTCCTTCAACTCTCGGATCTTGTCTTTACACTCTTTCCTAAGCTTCATGAGTACTGGTATATGGTCTACAAACATGTGTTCGCTAAAGTCTCTTTGTTCTTGAATGACATTGACTGCCAGTTCCCTTAGACCAGTATAGAAGGTTGCTATAGCATTGGCAGGCTCCTTTTGTCCTATATAATCTTCCCTGAGGAGCGATAATGACTGTTGCTGAAAAGAACGGCTGCTCTGTACGTTAATCTTTGCGGTCTCCTCCAGCCATGCCCCAATAGCCTTGATGATAAATAGCCAGTTTTCCAAACGTGTGATTATAACATCAGCTCGATTCAAACTAATATCTTGCACTGTTTGGGAGTTACTTCCACGATTGGTTCCAGTAGTAGTAGTAGTGTTATGTGCGGGTTTGCGCAATTGAGTAGGAGGTACAGGTGAATGCAAAATATTGGTATTGTTATCGGTTCTTGGCAAAAGTTCTCTTTGTATCTTTGATTCTGTTTGGTTTGTCGAGATAATAGACGGCGGATTAGGTTTAGTAGGTGCCAAGGATATGGTATTTGCTGTTACTGACGGCTTTCTCTTTAGCTTATCACTATCACTACTGCTTGCAGCATATTGAGGGTCTGTATCTACCAGTGTAGCGAGTGTATCCAGTTTTGAGGCTGGTGGTGTAGACAATATTTCGTTACTAAGACTGGTCTTGCGTCCGGAAATAAACGCCGCTGGTCCAGCAGAAAATAACGGGAAATAAGAATTCGAGGATTTTTGGAAGCTGGTAGTTGGTGTTGAAGGCGATTCAAGAACAGGAGTTCCTGAAAGAGGAGGGCCAAATGAACCTGATGTATCTACAGTTGATGTACTGCTAGAAGCTTGCAAGGTATGTGATCGTGACTTGCTACGCTTCTTTGGGCGCCAGGGTTTCTTGGAAGGCTTGACTGAGCTCGAGTTCAACAACTGTTCTAATAACTCAAGAGATGGAACCTGATCAAACTCTTCCTTAAAACGGCCCGAGTGTCTGATCTTGTCAATGTCAATGTCAAGTTGGGTCGGTGTTTTTTCTGGAACAGACAAGGAAACAACCGATATCTGTTTTGAAGAGGGATATGTGGACGCATTGAGTGGAGAGATGGGACTCTCTATTGTTTCTGCCGATGTTTTCTTTGGTCCCTTTGGATCATACTCTAAATTAAGTGGCGGTAAAAGATTCTTTGACGAGGAAGGTGATATGTTGCGAAACTTGCTTTTTTCTGGTCGAGGAGGAGGAGAGGCAGAGGTCGACATTAGTAAGCAGATAATCTTATGGTATGCGAAAGAAAAGAGAATAAATTCCACAACCCACCCACCCACACAGTTTCTATTACTAGACTTGCCTAGACTTTTTCTTAACCAAGTCGTACTATCGATACACAAGTCTGCTGATTATATACGACTTCTCCACCAAGTACTATAAAAAGCAAGAGCGCATTTATGATTCTGGAGTATTTGATACTACGGTTATGGAATTATCAAATATTGCCAGACATATTTACCACACAAGATATTTACAAGAGCATGGTTACTCTATATGTGCAGTTAATAGATTTTATAATATAACCAACTAATGATCCAAAGTTGTACAGAGTATTCAACAACGTACCTGAAAAGCAACTGTCTGGACACTATTTGCGCATTCCTAAATCTATATTTCAAATTTACACCCAGAAAATGGTTTTTATTAAAAAATATTGAATATATTCATGGTAAACAAGTAAATTTTGCTTATAAAAACTTGGTTGTCTATGTCAAAGATTGTTCTTGGCTTATAATAAAGTTACGCAACAGTATAATTAATAAAAAGGTGATAATGAAGGCCAGCGAGAATATCACATGTTATAAAGCCGTACAACGTGAAAATTTATTGACCATTTGGAGAAAAACATGTATTCTATTGTGCTTGGCTTCCTCATCTATCATGGATATTGGTATCCAGAATAATTTGTGCTATAGAATAAATCCTAGTATAATGGAGCCGAGGAATTCGGTTTTTGATACACCAAGTTTATTTAATGTAATTGTATAAGTCGCTTATAAGGGTTATTTAGAAATATAACCAGAGTTCGCTTTGATAGATTATGAATATACAAGTTGCTTATATGCTAGAATACAAACATATTATAATAAGCCAGCTTGGCTTGTAAAGGTTGAGATTTGGAACTTCTGATAGCCTTTACACCTAAATACCAAAAAATAATAATGCTCATGTGTCCACTTGTTCTAGGAACACTTTTTTTCTCTTACACAGCTTTAGTTGGTGTCTGTGAATTATTTTTTTTAAGTTATGGAATATCCTGTTTGTTTTACTCTATGCACATTTAAGCATATAATGACCATTAGTTTAAAATATTTATCCAACAGGAAACTTCTCAAGTCAATACGACAATCAATTGATTAGATCATTCTCAATAGTTTTTTGTGATTGCAATATATATTTATTTGGTTTTCAGTGGTAATAGAAATGCAGCTTTATTGCTTGTGTTTGCTATAGAAAGACGTCCTGTAAAACATTTCTATTAAAATAAAACATGTTATCATTAGAGGGTACATAGTCTATCGAGAAACGAACAAGGCCAAGATATAAACACGGTTAAAAAATAAACAAAATTTACATACAATATATATATATCTATGTTGTTTATTTAGCTATAGACAAAAACATTACATAAAGAAGTAAAAGAACAAGTAGCCAGAAGATCGGTTCTAACCTTGGCAATCTTTTTTTATCAAACCTAATACACATTAAAAACCATGGCAGAAAATAGTTGTGCAATATGGTCTTTTACACGTGCACTTGAGGGTACACAAGAATCTCGGTTAAAAAATTGCTCTGTGCACAAAAGCGTGCCATGACTATATAGCTAGAGATACAAAAAGCCACAACCTTGATGGCTTTTGAACATAACGATAAAAACCACTGAGTGTAATATGTTGCAAAAGCATGTGATCCGTAAAGAATAACGCTTTATGAGAATGATTGTTATTAAGGCTATTGCTTTCAATTTGTTTTAGAAATTACAGGAGGTATTTTTTAATCTTAAAAGTCGAAACACATTTAAATGATTTTTTTTAAATAAAAGGCTCGAAAGAGTATGCTTCTTGAGAAAATGATTGCTTAATAGTGTATACTATAGTCAATATCATCTAACTAAGAATTTTTTTCTTCTTGCTAGAAACCATACCGACCCATAAATAAAACGTGTAATAATATTGTACAAGTTTTTCCATAAAACTAATTTGTAGAACAATTTGACATTAGAATCGTTAATGCGAACAAATAAATCCGAGTTGTCGAATATTTTGTCCATTGACTTTAACTGACCCTTGATTATATCATTTATTGGAGATTAATGTAATTTTTTTGATTAGATATATAGAAAATTGACATACAAATATTAAAAGCACTTTTAGCCATAGTTTGTATTTAACAGTCCTTCAGGCAATAACAACAGAAATAGAGAAGATGGCATCCAACTTGACTATCCCACATCAAAAGTATCATCAAATCAATAAGCATTCTGATAAAACAAAAGCACTGGCATTGGATTATGGCTACCAAGAAAGTATATTGGAGAATTCGATACTAAATCACACATTGTTGAATATATTTAGAGATATTCTTACGCAAATGTCAAATTCTAGATTATTAAGGAATCTCTCGTAGTAATATTATGCTTCACAAATATTGATGCTTCTCTCTTTGTTTTTAGTAAACCTGAATAAACAAAATAGTCCGTCTAGTTGGAATAAACTCAGTCTCTTATCCTACCATAATTAAATACCAATATTTATTAAAGCATCAAATAAGGCACATTTTCGCTGACAAGAATATAAAGAAGTTTGATGGGATATGTATTGATTTAGGCCAATTATCCCAGCCAATCTAGAAAATACTATCGCTCCACTTAATCTCATTTCATAGAATTTACTATTTAGACTGATTGAATGCAATTGGCTGGGTATAGTGTCAAATAATAGGATGGTAGATTGAATATACTTTCATCAATAGGCTTTGATAAAATAATCAGTATAGGATACTTTTCCTAAAAAGTAGGGATTGGATTTACTAATGTGTGAATATTTGGTGAAAATATAGCAAATATGGTACGACTTGTTCTTATATGATGTGATATTATTTTTGCATAGACGGATCCTTGGATGGCACAAATTGTTAAAACAGCGATCTTTACATTTTGGAATGACTATATAAACTAGATGGGTCAGTGCTCATAGCCTTTAATCAACGTTAAAGACCTTTTCACATGGATTATCAACATCTCTTTGAAGGCGCCTCATGGCGAGTTGTCCTCCCGATACCAATTGATATCCTGGTGTTTGCCACACCAGCAATAATACTCGGATATATTGCTACCACTCCTACCAGCACATTGTCAACAAAAACAAAGCAGATACTTTCCTTTCCTTTCTTGATCGGTGTAATGCCGCTTTCAATGGCCTTTATGTCTGGCCAAAAGAGTAAGATAGCACACAAACAACTGTTTTTCAACAAAAATATTCTAATTGCATTCACTCTTTTCACAATTGGCTTTAGTTCTTGATATCCTAACATCCCTATTCACCTACAATGTGTTCATACGCTTCTTGGAACTCATTTGGCTGGGACCAATTCTAAACGGACGTGAAGCATATATATCTAGTCAGGACTTTCACGAGGAACTCTGGAGTTGTCTACGCAGTTTTCCCAGACCGGCAAAATATGATACAAAGACTCTCAAAAAAGGAGAAGTAAAGACATACGTAAAAGATAGGGTAAGTTTATCTCGTGATAACTACATACTAGCCAAAATACTCAAGGAATATATTATCTCTAGAAATTTTATCATATCATCCCTTTGTGGTTTACACATTATCTTGTTTGTGATATCATTGGTGCCTGGTTTTCGACCTTTAGTGCTCACGATGCCAAGAGAATATACGCAGAAAACACACCACTGTTCTTTTTCATCTTTGCTGGAGTAGTTGTTATAATGACAAGCGCTTTTAATGTGTTGGGTTACACGATGCAAATGTTCTACGTTCTCTATTATGAAGGCGGGTCTTATTCATCAGGTAAATATAAGAGAAAATTGTAAAAGAAGAGGGCTAACAAGGTGGTTCACTGACAGAACAATGGCATGAATTAATGCGGAATCCTGTCATCTCGACATCTATCACTTCACTCTGGTCCGAACGTTGGCACAGACTATTACGCTCAACATGGATTGCGTTTCCTTTCAAAACTACTCGTAGTGTTCTACAAAAGTTAATGGGAAAACCGACACCACAAAAGAATGCAATCAGCTCTGCATTAGCATCATTTTCTGTATTCATCGTTTCCTCTGTGATGCACGAGTTCTTCCTTTACTCCAACCTCGACTGGCCAGTATACCGTGAATTCTATATGGGTGGACAGATTTACTTCTTTATGATCCAAGCTACAGTTGTAGTCTTTGAAAAGACCATTGGAGATGCTTTAGGCCGTCGTATTCCAACATCGTTTACCGAATCTCTCTTTGGAGCATTTTTAAAGTGGCTTTGGGTTATAATTTGTGTGTTTCCGTCCTTCCACCTGTTTGTGCTCGGCTATACAACCCTTGGTGCCCAGTTCAGCAATCCCTTCCACGCTTTACAGCCATATATTCTTGACTATGTTCGAAAGACTCCGGAGATTCACCCCTTCTTTGGTAGCTTGCTATAAAATACATTATTATATACATTACATACATTTATCACATTTATCACATTTATCACTTTTATCACTTTTACCATCATTCGAATTTTGATTTAAAGTACAGTAGTATATACATATGAATACTCTTATACACATACACATGTGCCTGGTGTAAATGTTTGCATGTGAATAAACCTCAATACCTACTTAAACATTACTCTATTTTTAATAAGCTGTATTTTAATTTTGTTTCAAATATCCAGGCAAGTTATTTACACCCGTTTTCAGACGAGCAAAAAAAAGTTATAATTGGCCATCCCAATGACGGATTGATCTAAACCGACATTAAATACAACGGCAATTTAACAATATTTGAAATTAGACATGTACTAGACAAGTACAAGATGTTCTGATTAGCTAATGAGGAGAAGTCTCTTGAACAACTATATGAATTCATGGAAAAGACCAAGCTCTTTTCAATTCCAAGAAATCTCATAATCAAACATTAACAGAAATGGCACATATTATCAAAATATATATCCAAAAGAAAGAAAAATGGATAAAGTTTTGTAAAACTCAATATATGCTACTATGTTGCCAAGAATCTGCTTACTATTAATCATATCCTCAATTTTTATTAGGATTCTCAGAATATTGGTAGGTATAATTCTCTTTGGTGAACGATTTTACGCCCTCAAGACCGCTACATTTATCAAGTTTAAAAGGAAGCCTGGGGTACATGTTTTGTAATTCCCACCAAAGGGTTTATATATATATACGTATATAAAAAGGCACCTAGAGACCTTCTTGACAATTGGGTATGCTCATCAACCAACCCAAATACAACCACGAAACATTTAAAAGGCCTTTACAAGACGAACAGTCAGACGCAATATTAAATCGATGTAAAAGATATTAAACTATACAAGATCGTCTTGCCATCTCTTCAAATGTAAATATGGGATACTAGTCAATAAGCACATATTGTATATCAACTGGTATATGTATTGTAGAGTGATATTTGGGCATTAAAGCTCTATAATATTCAAGTGCTCCAAGGAAATCTTGTGAGATTTGGTTTCAATATTGTTGGATCGTCAAGTAGATATGCAGGGTATTCAAGAGTAGTTGGAATATCATGTAAATGTACTTATGCTCATACCACTCTAGAGATGGTTTATCTTTGGATTATTTAATATCCAAAATTCACTAATGTGTTGTATATACTTCCTGACATAGTATTGTACATTAAATATGCCAGATGCTTATCACTCTGCAGTCTATGCACAAGTAAAATGTCTCCTATCGATTGGTGTGGGACAACAAGTAAAGTAAATATACATGAGAATGTTTGCTCATCAATATATACATATATAATATGCAAGAAGAAAGCTAGTCTGTCCATAAATGCAGCTCCACATGCTTCCCATACGTTAATCTTGTATTATTTTTCAGAAATATTATAGGGTAGCTGGTCTACAACTTTAGGAACATGAGTATTGCTGGCTACACAATTCAAAGTCTACATCTGATGGCCAGGTTCCAAGAGGCTTCAAAGCAATAAATTACCCATTCCAAAACACTGAATTATGTCTTGAGATCTACCTAAACATCTATTATACTCTGTATTAAAGATATATGTCGCCAAAAAAAAAACCAAGACTACAAGGAATATTTGCAAAATTGTCGATAAACATGGATCCTTCTAGATCACATTAAAAAAACTATTACTTTAAGCCATGAACCTGACTTTTTTCTTTTAGGTTTTGAAACTTATCGATTTTTGAAACAACGTAATTATCTAAATACTTTGCAGATATTCAACGCAGTTTTTCAAGTCATTGTAGCCTTGAAAATTATTGCAAGATCATCAGTTTATCGAGTCTAGATGTTTCAAGTCTCCTTTGGTTCATTGAAGTATATAAATATTGAAAAAAGAACCTACTGTTGATCCAAATAGCTTTTAAAGAGAACCAAATAACAGAAAGTTTTAGTTACAGAATTAGAGACACAGACTATGAATTCCATACATCCAACTTTGGATTTTATCATTGCCACCGAATATAGTAAACATTGAAAATGGTATTTTCTAATAAATCATACCATTACAGATCGATGAATATAACAGTTTTCAGCCCAACTTGACCATGTATTAATAACCAAGGATATTGATTCCCAGAGTCCAAGCCAAGAAAAAAGAAGACTAATGTTGGACATTTACGGCAATGAATGCACAATTTGACAAAATCTATAGTTGAGCTGTAACTCATCTGGACTTCTTTAGATTCCTATGCAAGCATTATAAAACACCAAGGTTTAATGTCTGTTTTCTTTAAATAACAAGAGCTCAAGTCTAGCCTGATCTTGTTCTAAAAAAAGGATAACATGTAATATACGAAATGGACCAGCATTAGAAGCAGTGAAATATCCCACCCAAGAATGGTCTAGCCTGCCCATAAACCATATTTATTGGCTTAAAAAAAGTATAAAAATCTAGAATTACGTCTATTTATTAACAAGTGAGACTAATGAGTTAAAACTCTATTGGCTATTTATGGTTGCTAGGTTAGTAAGAAAATAGATAGAGTTGCTAGGTCGGTTTTCTAAATGGATGCCATTTCCTACAGTGATAACCTTGTACACCTGAGAGCTGCCTTTGGTTTCATTGTTACCATTACTGTTTTGTCACAAATAGTCAAACACAGGGCGTCGAGAGCCATATAGAAACCGTCGCACATATATCACGTCAAACAGAGCCTTACCCCTCTTTCTATTTTGTTCTCAAAAGTCCAAGTACTTGATTGTGTCAGAGATGGTTTGTTTTTAGAATTTAATCTTGCAATTATCTTTATAATTATGATTTTTATTGCTTAATCTACTGGTTGAGCGAATTAGATACTAAAACTTCAATTGCCTGGATTCTGTCATTGCGGCAAATGCTTTGATCTTTAGATTACAGCCAAGCCTCTGAAACGTATCATTCACCTTGCTCACCCTCCGAACAACCGATCCACGCTAGTTTGTATGTGGCACCTAGAGAGTGCTCAACGTAAAGACTATTTTACACGAGTAAATGGCAAAACAATAAACAGATATTTTATGGCATGGTTTGCAGCAAATCTATTCTACAACTGATTTTATACAAAATTCTTTAGGCTTACCTTATCTTTTGTGACAAACGATTATTATTATGCTTATTTTAGCATTCCCATCTCCATTACACAAAGATGAATACTGAAGATGGCATCAGTTGTACAAGCTGACATAACGAGCCACACTTTGGTTTCTATACCTTAAAGAGACCGGACTGTTTCAAGGAGCTAGGACCTTTGCGTTGTAATGACCGCAGTTGATGGACAATAATGAACTTGCTAGACTCCAAAGGACAAACATCGACAAGTATTCTTGTAGAAAATTTACCGGTGGGATGATCAATAAAGTCATGCTGTCTATAGTCGCCATGAGATATTCTCCCTTTTTTGATAAATGTCCTGACCACTGAGTCGTTTTAACCTGCAGAAGGATGTAAATGCCATTTTATTTTTATAGCACCAAATACATCATTTTGCTCAACCACAACTCAAGGTCCCCCCTCGAACCTCATTTCCTTCCTTCTCTCTCCCTTTCCTCTCTAATTTCGGTATTTTTGCCATGCAAACCGAAGTCATCGTATCCAGGACACAGTCCACACACACTCTATCTCTTACTGCTACCCACCAGGACGACACCAGAAAGAGAAGAATGACAATGACTGCCACAAAACTCGAACCCTCAAAGCCATCTGCTCCCATCAAAAAAGAGCAGCCAAAGACATCCATCAGACTGCCGACCCGCAAAGACTCTCTTAAACACGCCTCCATTCCCTCCCTTTCTCCTACAATCCCCAACACGACCAATGCAACAGCTGGGCCAATAAAAGGAAAAGAGAGTGCCAAGATTGCCAACCCATCAATGATATCGAGGCGCCAGTCGATGAGAGCAACTACACTTGGTCTTGCCAAAGCCGTTCCTTTGTCCAACCCAAACAAACCCCCAGCCAACGTGGGTGTGCGCGCACCGGAAGCGCAAGACACCACAAACGGAAAGGCCCTCAGGGGAACCGGCATAAACTTTTTGACAAAACGAAGAAACAGTGCCATGGAACCAGTCAACCAAAAGCCACCAGCAGCAATTGCCTCGCTTGCAAATGAAGTTCCTTCACCAACATCCCCAAAGTCATCAAAGCAAAAGAAACTCGAATTGATCAATCGCCAAGTTCGCCGGTTCTCAATGCCTGCAGCTCCCATTGAAGCACCCATTATTCCAGTACAACCACATCAGCGTGGACCATGGCCTTCAGTCGGAACCACTCGACCCTCTCTCACGCCAGCTCAAGCCCAAAAAACGAATGAAAAATTACCTCTTGAAAAAGACAAAAGCCTCGCATTGACCAAGAAAAAGTCCCAGCAGCTTAAAGCATCATTACTCAGCCAGGAGCCGATGAACGTCATTCATGAGATTCCACCTAGTGACACATCGTCAGTCCACAGCGACACCCAAGAAGATGAACTCGACATCGTTGGGACTGAGATGGTTATGGAATCAAGCATATCGATTTACACTTCGTCTTTATCCGGCGAGAGCTCGACCAATCTTAGTCGTCGTACAGAGAGTCCTGTCTCTGATGCCGGTGCTGTGGCTCGGGTGGAGTGCAGCCTGGAAGATGGAGCTGTGCCCGCCTCACCAACTTCGCCCACTCTACCAATTTTGCCTGCTTTGCCTGCCTTGGCTGCAGTCCAGGATGTACAGGATACCTCTGATCCTCTTTTCACTCGCATTGTTCGAACTGACATGAAAGCATCTGCACCTCTCCAATCGACTATCCAGACCGTTCGTCACCGACGATCTGTCCCGGATGCGTTGCACAATAACTCTGGTGATACAGAAACCTCGCGAGAAACACGTACTCCGTCACGCAAAGGCAGCCAATCTAGTCTGCGCGGGAGTAATTGCACACAGCACCCGACATGGCTATCCAATGCTGGGTTTATGCGCAAGACCAAGTGCGCGGCCTGTAGTTCTCACACTGCCAAGAACATCAGCGCAGACATTCCACACACCGTGTCGAGTGAAGGTTCGAGTGGCCGCTGTCGAACATTGTCCAGGTCGAGTTCAATGATGTTTGATCGCAAGAGCAGTGCTGGTTCCCTGGCCCTCTCGACCCAGTCTGGTCCCACAACTAGCGGAAAAGACGTGTCTCTGGGTAGGCTCGAGCACTCGACCGGTAGCTCACTCAGGTGCCTTTCTTTGCTAAATGAATCCAATCAGTCCAAGACTGACGATCACTCGATTCATCCGCACCTCGACCCCAGTCTGTCCTCGATTAGTGATGAAATTGTGTACGACTTTAAAGATTCTCCCGCAAGTGCAACAGCCCACACCACAGATGATCACACCGAGAGTCCCAGAACCACCATCCCGACTCATTCAGTATTTCTTCATCACTTGACTCAAAAGCACATCAATCTTCATGCCAATATTGCCTTTTTACCCCTGGCCGCCTCAGCAGCCGTGGCAGCAGCCGAAGCAGCAGCATCGATTTATCCTCAGGATCCACAAGCCACAAGTGATGCTCAGGTCAGTACCACAGTAGTCAATGCGGATGGTACCATCTCGTCCGACAGCCGTATCACTACAGCCATCGCAACAGCAGCAGCAGCAGCAGCAGCCTATGTTGTGAACACAGCCACACGTGGGCATGACGACACAAAGATCGAGGAAGATCATAAAGAGATCTTTATGGACATGCTTTCTACTTGCATTGAGCGTTCTGATAAACTTGACAAGCTTAAGCGCGATCTGCAGGAGTCTGAGCAGCGCATAAATGAGATCCACACCAACCAGGCCAAGAAGCCTTCTGCTAAGCAAGATCAGCAATATTCCCAACAAATCCTAGAGTACAAGAATATCGTCAAGACACAGCGTCAGATGATGGATGAAATGGAGGGTCTCTTGGCCAGTTTTGGTGTCCATACAAAGCGTCCTTTATCGGTATCCTCTAGTTCACAGTCAAGCACTGGCTCAGTGTCTACTCCATCACAGGCCAGCTGGAGCAATATGTGGAATGGCGCCAAGGACGAAGGGATCACCAAGATGCGCTGGAATGTTAGTCAGCTTGTTGGTGGAGGAGTCGGTACAGGACGCCTAGTCGAGAAGAAGACGGACACTGATGGCTCGTGCGTAATGGTGATTGCTGGCTCAGGTGTCACTACCGAATCACGGCTGCTCCCAAAGGTAATTAAGAAAATCAAATTAATCAATGTATAAATTATGTGTATATTAACTGGCCATTTTATTCATTAGCGTCTCGTATCTGATACCCAAGACGATGCCGTTCACCACCACAAATACGTCTTGCAATTGAACGAAGAAGATCGACGCAATAAATTCGTATTAAAGTCCACCAAAGAATGGACCCAGGATAAAGAAGTCAAATGCTGTGAGTTTGTACTGAGTCCTGGTAGCGAGTCTGAGGAAGCCTCGACATGCTCTGTTAAATTTGGATTCCTCCAACGCCGTCATCATTGTCGCAGGTAAGATTGAATTGATGATTTCATTAAAAAACGTGAGACAAACCATGGCCTCTTTTTATAGATGTGGGCACATATTCTGCAATAATCACAGTTCAAACCGACTGCCACTCTTTGAGACCACAGACGAGAAGCCAGAATGGGGTCGTGTATGCGATACCTGTTTCCATGACCTTGCTGGACCCCATCTCCGCAAGTTCAACGCATCATAATTCTTTTGAAGGTTGCGTTTCTTTTAAGATGGCAGGACCTCTTTATGACACTTCTTTCACTACATCACTGCCAACCATCCCCTATGTACGTTCTGTAGTATATAAGCATTTATGTACAATGCCGTCGTTTATTCCCCCTTACATAACCGCATCATCTTTTTCATCTTATTTCTCTCCTGACCAATGCTTACATATAACATATAATAAATCTCATATACCACCTAAATATGACAATCATTATAATTTTAGCATTAATTTTTTATTGTAAATACAATGATTATATATACTCGTTAAGTTGCATGTTTTTTTTTCTTAAAAAAAAGAAGACATGGCAGAGGTTTACAGGGGTTGAATTTACATAGCAGACATTGAATGACTGAACCGAGAGATCTTCTTTATCGAAAAGTTCGTATAGAATGGACATGGCAAAGAAAGAAAGAAAAAAAGATCCTTGCGATCAACCTAGGCTGACGTCCAAGGAATCTTTTTTGCAAGCCAAGAGTTTACTCTACGGCATCAGATATACCATCTTCTGTGATGGAAAATGTGCATTCGTTTTCAGGAAGAGAAGGAGAGTCGTAAATCTTACAAATACGATTCTCACCACGACCCTTTCTAAGATAAAGTCTAGATAGCAAGTTAGGATTCCATTCGAATTTATGGCATGATATTAACAGAATTGTACCTTGTACATGATGCATGGGCAATGATATTTCCGCCCGCCGGCTTCTTTGGGTCAGGATTAAACATGGATGCTCCACCATCTACCTGGGCAACCACTTGATTAGTGATAACGACCGCAATGCCAAACTATCAAAGATATACAAGAATATTAGTTATATTGAAATGTCTTGATATTCACATCACCTACCTCATCAGCCAATCTCTGCAACTGACGAAGGAATTGGGCCAAGTGGGTCTGCCGTGCTGCCAATTCACCTCTTCCAGAGTAGTCAGTACGGTACAAAGCCATGGCACTATCTACAATCAAAATTGCGAATCTAACATCCAGAACATAATAATAGATTCCATCAGAGCCATTATCGACTTTATCACTCTTCCAATCTACCTCGACTCTGACATCATCGCTGCCGCTTGCAGTAAGAGTGATGATTGGTGGTCAGTGTTATAAGCTCGGGCATAAGCAATGTTATCCAGAGTACTCTCATTATCCATGCCATAACTATAATGCCCATATACGATAAGTAACCTCCCATTAGACCCGATTTCATAATTCATACACACCGTTGGGATACTGCCAAGATACGAGTAGGACGAAAGGTGCCCTCGGTATCGATATACATGCACTTTCCTTGTCCTCCACCAGCGTCAATGGGAAGCTACAAATATATTTATCTGTTACAATCCACAAGCACTCTAAAGCCATCTTGAACCATTCCCAACATACCTGACATGTTACAGAAAGCATATGGCACAGCTGACTCTTTCCTGTTCTGAATTCACCAAAGATCTCTGTAATCGAGCCAGTCTCAATACCGCCTATTCAAATGATTTCCTGTAATCTTAGTATTCTATACTTTGATCGCTAAAGAGATATGTATATAAAAGAGGGACCGAGGGCATAATATCTCACCTCCCAACGCTTTATCTAGGTCCTTGGATCCTGTCGTTATGGTAACAATGTCCTGTCGTCTTGTGTGTACTTCCATTGCTGTTGTGAATCCCAAGTTGACAAGTTTGGCAGCTATTGTGATATTATGGGCAATTTCGATAAGAATGTTTATCGAAAAGTCGATAGATTTGGTCTAGGCTTATTTACCTTCAGCCAGTAGTTTGTCAGCCTTGGTCTCTGAAATGCCCTTGATTGTCAAAAGATGCTTTTTTGGTGCGTATGCAATCGATTCAATTGTGTAGAATCCTGCTTCTTTGAGTTTTTTGATATCCATTGAAGAGATTCCGCTTTTCTAAACATCAGGATCAGATCAAGACACCATGAGATCAAGCGTACCTAGATTTACCTCCATATGGGCGATCAACATGGGACCACTTTCTTCAAATTCTTGACCATCGTTATACTGCGACATTGTAAGGGATAGAGAAACAAGAGGCGACAGTGAAAATGTGAAGTCAGCTTCTGCCCTATTCTGGAAAAAAAATTGATGGCGCGCACGCGTCCTTTCAGTTGTATTCTGTGTGTATTTTTATAGTGAAAGAGAAAACTCCAACAGACCAATCATGTATAAGTACAATGGTTGCCATGACAACCAAATGACTGGAATTTAAAAAAAAAATTAAAAAAGACAGGAACATGTTTAGGGTACAGTAAAGAAGTACAAAGAAAAACTTATCCAATCGGTCTCTGTTTGGTATTCAATTGAGCTGGAACCTTGACGAATTTAGATTCAAAAGCTTATAAATATAAATTTGTGTTTTCTTGATTTCTGTTATCCCTCGGATAATGTTTATGATAGGCCAACCAAAGATCTCGTTACACCACTCTAAACACGGTTTGACTAGTAGTTTGTAAAGAAAGGGCAATAACAAATGTTCCGAAATACTGGTCCCAATATTTTTTTTGTATCTGTCAATATTCAAGGCATAATTAAAGCACCGAAAAATAGAGAGTCAAGAACATGCTGCCTTTTTTATATTTATATTTATTTGAATCACTCCATGTCTCGACAGATCTACATCAGAACCATCAATAACTATAAGAATTTAGGTTATAAAGCAGACTTTTTATTGCTGGAGCAATATGGGATAGATTTCCTATAGCTATTCTTGAAAATGCTGGCATACCTATACAAACAGTGGATATTATGACCAAAAAGGGGAAAAGTATAAAGATTGCCAAAGTCTTTAATGAATACGGACTTTATATGACTAGAGTCTATGTCTTTTATTCTTACAATCTCCCAAATATTCTGTTTTATAAACAAGATAACCAGGACAAGAAAGTCAAAGAGGTCCAATTCGTGATTTGATGGGACCCATAATCTTTATCCCTTAATTGTATGAATCTGTATTTACAGTGTATCTTATCCAACTTTGGGTATATAGGGAGTAATAGTCTCTGTTTTGTTATGTCTGTCCAGAACATTCATACTAATTCCATGAATTTAACCACAAATTTTCTTTTCTTAGAAAAGGTTTGATTTGTGAAAAACAAATGGTATCAAATGGAAGCTATCAATACTTATATTTACTCTCTTTTGTGCATATTCTTTTACATCTGTAGGATATCCAACCTTTGACCAACTACAGTTTCTTATCAACAAAGACACACTTTTCACAGATATGCTTGTATAACCCAGGAAGAGAGACTTGAGACCTTTAAAATGTTTACACGACTTTTGCCTTGCTTCTTCAAGAACAATATATGGGTTATTGACAAACGTTGTTGATTGAGGTTTAGGAATTGTATCGAAATCAATAAGCATTAAAGGCTGCCATTTACGATGGCTGTATTATCATATTCCTCAATAGGACTGTCATCAAAGCCTAGAAGCGATTCTTCTTTAAGGTTATAATGACTAAAGTCCATTTTTTTGGAATTAAATGAAAAAGAGTCTCAATTGATAATATGATTTTGTCTAAAAAGATTCCAAAGTTGTCTCAATCTCAAGCCAAAACACTGTATTAATTTATAAAGGTAAATAAGTAAAAACGGGCGTTTTATACACACGCACTCCAAAAGACCCGATTTATTTTTCGTAGTGGGCAATAGTAATAATAATAATAATCGTAGTAATAATCGTAATAAAAATAATAGTAGGCATAGTAGTAAAAATAAAAATAATAATAGTAATGGCAGGAATAGTAAAAAAAAACCATCTTCTTCTTAATCTAATTTTAAAGAAGAAAATGAAATACAAAAGAAAAATATTTACGCAATCACACGCTCCACTAATTCACTAGCCAGCTTCGCATTTTGAGCCGAGTTTGCTGCTCCAACCCCAAACGTAGGATCACACAACGAAGAGAATCTCAGTTCTTGAAGAAGAGACTTTAGTGTAGGTTTTCCAGGCTTCTTGATAAATACAGGGTCAGAGCAGGCCGTAAGCAAGATCGTCTTTACAGATTCCATGATTGCTTGGGTTTGACTGCTGATCACAATCTGGTTCATCTTTGGGAGCAAAAGTTCATATACAAAATGGAATACATCTGGCATAGAAACAGCCGCCTCAGCCAAAAGTCCATAGATAAATAGACGTTCGGATTCACTGTCTGAGCAATTCAATTGGGTTGCCAGCAACGAAATCAAAAGGAGTGCAGTGGTGTTGTCTGGTATATCAAGTTTGTCAAACAGTCCATAGCAAATACCGCCGGCCTGTATGTTGTCAACATCAAGCTCATTAATACCCGCAATTCTCAGTAGATCCTTGAGGACTTCATTTTTGGCAGCAATCGGAAGAAGAACAGTAATGTAGCCCAGGGTCTGCGCTTCACCAATAACATCTTCTTCCAACGGTACGCTCGCCATATGTTTACATTCAATATTCAAGAATGTCGTCAAGCCTTGATAAATAGAATCCTTGCAGTCATTGTAACGGAGTCCTTTGATAAATATACCCGAGATCGCAAACGAAAAGTGTGTGTCAAAGTTGACACCGCAGATACCATCGAGTTTTCGTGCAATATCAGCCACAGGTTCGCGTGCAGCCAAGAGGACAGAAGAAATCGTATTATCTTCAAAGAAACCCGATACTTCCAGAGCATTTAATACTGCCTGGAGTAGACTTACTGCCATACCAAATGTTGAGCTATTATTGAGCTCAAGCAAGGCAATAGCAACCCAAAAGAGTTGTGGCAAGTAACGTGATTCTGTAGGAAGGCTCCTAACAATATTCTTTAAGCACATCATGATACTCATCACAAGGCTGGGATCCGATTCGTTAAAGATGGCCAGAGCGCCTCGTAGGGCCACTAGAATCTGGTAGAGCAAGTCATCATCTACTTCTTCACGGCCCAAACATCCAAGGACAACAAATGCGCGCGGTTGGATCGCTGGATTAAATTGAAAAGCTGTACTGGCCACCAAGCTCATCCATCGAGCTCTCCATGCGTTACCCAGGTCTAGATTATTTTATAAAGATAATTAAAACTTTAGCAAACAAACCCTCGGCATATTCAATAGATAAAGAATATATTTAATAAAAGAACATACCTGTAGATGGGGTACTGTATTGAAGGACTTCCAAACAAGTATTGACAATCGATTCGAGAGATGTCAAATGAATAAGTCCAGTAGTGTCGGTAGTTGTCTCTGTCGCAATGGTGAATGCATTTGTGTGAGGTTTGGCAAGTCCAAAAAGAAGACGCGCCTTTGATCCAGACATATCCTCCAGCAACAATTGGAGCTTCTTGACATTTGTGTCTGAAATAGGCATGGAAGTACACAGAGATTGGATTACGTTGATAACGATACCGTGAACAGAAGCTCTAACCAATGTAGGCCCGACGCCTACAACCAAAGATACAATGTAGAATATCTCGGGGAGATAACTCTTTACAGGACCGTGGTTGTTGAAAGATACCATGAGCAAGAAGCGAATCAAGACAGCAATCTCAGTCCATGTTACATGAGAAGTCAGTGTCCGCGTAGGTTTAAAGGAAGTCTTTTGGAGAACTTTGCGAAGTCGAGTGACAAGTTTTCCTCTAACCACCACATTGGAAAGAGTGACAAATGTATCGGCCATAGTTTCTGCTTGAATAGAACCAACACCGTGTTCGTTGGAGTAAAAGATGAATGTGTCAAGGACAAGATCAAGGATATCTTCCACCCTTCCGATCGTCTTCCAAACCTTTGCTTGGATAAGCTTGTACATCTGGAGATTACATGTAAGTATAATACAAATGTATAAAAGTATAAAAGTACAAAAATACTTGCATCTGTTCGAGAAATTGTCAAGTCAATCAACAGTCGGATAATATCCTTTGTCTTTGCCAAATCTTCGGGAGAACCACGACAAAAGAGTGATAGGTTTGGGAGCCAAGGGCGCATGTAATCCAGACAGAGATAACGCAATGGCTCATTAGACTTTTGAAATCCAACAAAGCACTCGTTCAAGAACTCTAGTGTCAAATTTGGCTCTGATGCTGCCAATCTTTTGCTGATACTGACTACAAATTCAGTACTATTTGATGGAAGGCAAAGATCTATAGGATCAAAAATGTTATTCAGCTGTTTATCTGGGTGTTTTGATTCAGTAATTCAAACCTTTTGCATCAAGAAGTTGTCTACCAACATCAAAGTTGAATGCTCTACTGAGAGAGTATAGCAAATTGTAGGCAGAAAGACGCAGATTAGGGTCAACACTGCCAATGTTGAGCAAGGCCATGTTAAGGAGTCTTCCAGGAACATCATTTGGGCGAACCACGCGTTCCGAAAGAGCCGTAGGTAGAGAAGCCTCGTATCTCTGTTTACTGTGCCGAAGAGTCTGAATATAGAAATGTTAAAGTTGAGTTGAAAACAGTAGAATACAGCTCTTAGTTACCCCAACAATGACATCCTTCTTGAGAGAATGCAATACAATGTTTAGTCGATCTTTTCCGTGCCTGAAATTAAAGACATGCATATTGTCTAATCCCTGTCCATGTTGTCCAGTCTCGATATTATCAATCTCAGAAATATGGAATACATCATTCATAACCGTGCTGATGCCGATGAATATTTCCTGCTTTCGGACAGTTGTCAATTGAACGTATTCTGCGCTAACTTTCATTGTGATGGGAACGAGTGTTCTAAATTGCATTATACGGTTCACTGGGAAGAACATTGCACTTGGAACAGTTTCCAGTCCGACTAATAGATAGAAATAACAATAGAATCAGTATTGGCAAGGGGATTGCTAGAAAAAAAAGTCTGGATACTTGCTTGTTGATTTGGGAAGTCGAACTTCAGAAGGTGCAATGTATTCGTGAAGATCTGCCATTGAGACAACCAATGTCATCTTCTTGACAATCTTGTGGTGCACTGGATTTAAAAGTTTCTTCATATATTTGCGAAGATGAGAGTTTGGGTTCATGACAATGATGTTCTCTACTCTATCAGACACACCAAAAGGCAAGACCTGCAAGAGTTGGTTGACCCATTGGTTGGGAATTTCATTTGCTTGGTTAAATTGGGTAAGATCAATAACCAATTCAAAGCTTTTGTTTCCTAGACGCTCCATTGTCTACAAGATACACTGTCAATAAAGCAACCTTTATTCTAAGCCCACTTCATCTTACCTGCAAGATATGGTACACCATAAGCTCAAAATCAATGCTGTCCACAACCACATGGCGTGCAATATAGTAAAATACAGTTCTTCCTGCTTTTGATACACCACCTTCATAAAAGATACTTTTTGAGACAATAACATCAACGTTTCTACGGTGGTTCCGGCGCATAAACTCGGCAAACAACTGGTTGGTGGCCGTACATGAAAAATTCTTTAGTTCATTATGTCCTTGATCCAGAACCTCTGGTGGTTTGCCAAGCTGGGCGAGGAGGTTCGCAAACTTGTCAAGGTCTTGTCTCCAGCCGCTAAGTATTTCTTGGTTGTGAGATTGATAAGTTCGTCGAGTGGCCAGGTCTCTTGATATTCGCTCCATATTGTCGAAAAGAACACGGTGAAGGAGGGCATAGTCTTTTTCGCTCATTTCAACCCGGGTTTCAGTTATTGTATCTAAATCGTTGTCTTCGGGAACTTTTGCGATTATTCGCAAGAAACTGGCAACCTTGTAGATGTTTCTAGTCAGGAAATCATTAAGGACAATCATAAATGCTTCTTTTGACCCAAACAAGACATTGTTTGCTAAGTTTTGAATAATTTTGGTTGAAAGCAAATATCCACGACGCATTTCTCTCGTAAGAACTGTGCCATGTTTTAGCAAATCTTCTGATTCTGGAGAAACAATCGCGGGGCAGAAGAAGCGCAAGAATACAAAGGATCCAACAGCAGTGTTGCTCGCTTCGGGAAATCGGGTTCGAACAATTGTAGTGATGCAGTGGCATACTTCATGGAAAGATCTAACTCAAAGCACAAGCATTAATAATTGTTGGTGTAGAGAGTACCCAATCATTCAACTTACATTGGGGCTTGATCTGCAGATGAGCAGATTGCATCCAAGAACATTTCAGTAGCTGTGATGACATTCTCTTTATTCTTTACTACGTTTTCATTCGGACCGACTTTTGAAGGGTCAAGTTCATATGTGTTCTGACTTGGAGACCTTTCTCCCAATGCCAGAAACACTGGTCTCAGCACTGATCGTACATACTCTGAGCCATTCATCTTTGCAAAAATGGAAAGCAGGCGTGTTGCTACACTACTCTTTCTAAAAAGATCCACTTCACTTGCTATATAATTCATTACAGAAAGATTAGTTCTTTATGTCGAGGCTGTATCTTACAAATATAAGAAAATAATAATATAATTACCAGTTGTCTGTACTTCGCGTTCAATAAGTGCCTTTAAAAGTACCATGGTCTTGTTACGAGATCTAAAGCTGACTAAAAGGGCTTGAACAACATTATCAATATCAGAGGCAGGACAAGCCTCGCAAAGAGACAATATGATATTAGGGCTATAGTCAACAAGCATCTATAAAGTTAATGATTAGATACATGTACACATTTTCTTAAATTAAACATGTATTATGCTACTTACATCGATAAGCTTTTCATAACGATCAGTCATGACAGTTTCTGAAAGGGTTTCAAATTCTGTTCCCTGGTTAAGGACATTGGTCAAGACTTGCATAAATGCTGATCGAGTTCGAGAGTCTTCATGGTACCCCATTGAGAGCGAGTACTTTAAGCCAATGTCTATATTTGCGCTGAGAAGATTCGAGAGTGCAAGGATCGTAAAGTTTTTCAAGGGTGATATGTAGCCTGCATTCTCTTTGACTTGCTATAATAAATGAAGGTAATGCATGTTATTATACAATAAAAAGGGTGTAATATTTAGGGGTTTATAGACATACCACGGAAAAGTTTGCAACATTGTCAATACGCTTCATAGATGAAGTGGATCCAATCTATATTTTTTTTTGAGTAAATACATTGCTTATACGCCATTTGATAGAATTTACCTCTGACAGTCGACATCTATTCAATAGTTTCAAAAAGAATGTAAAGTACTTGTAGAAAATCCTGCTTTTCAATTGACTAGAGTCAGTGTCATGCAAGGGTTCTGATGTCTGAAGTGGTAATTGTTGAAGAAGGGCGACAATGGTTTTTAGGCACGCTAAGTCAAGCTCTCGTTGAAACTTTATCATGTTTGTCGATGTTCCAGAGTAAGTAGTTCCATCAGGCTATGTAAACAAGTCAGAATACAAAGCATATTATTAGTTCTAGAAATATAAACACGGACTCAACTTACCAAGGCAAAATCGCTCGTCCATTCAACAATAATCTCAAGAAGTTTGTTGCGCAGCTTGAACTCTTGTCTCAAGGTTATTCGATCCTTTCGGTCCATCAATACTTCACAGAGTTGGCACATCTTGATCTTAATCTTGGTTGACATTTCTGTACACCCAAGTCTGTTCAAATATTGCGCATATTGGTGGATAAGGTTACTGAAATCAACAGTAAACATATTGTTCACATTATCTTCCAGCCGGTTCAAAACGAGCTTGAGAACAGAAATAGCCTGTTCGACAAAAAGAGTATACTGAGGTTCGCAAATTGGATCATTGTTTGCTCCAAAACACGTCTGTAAAGTGTTTTCCAAATGTCGAAACATAGTCGGGTAGAGGGCTGGAGAGAGATCATTTCCAAGGATTTCTCGGGCCCACTCTCGAACGAGTACATTGTCAGAAATCAACAATTCCACCATGTCCAAAAGGTATTGATCAACCATTAAGGACGATTCTGTAGCTGCTGAAAATCTTTGGCTCATGTGTCCAAAGTCACTATATGAAATCGACCCTTTGGTAGACGAACTTCCAGAGGATGATGAAGAAAAGGTCTTGGTAGCACTTGCCATCAAACAAACGCCGCCCAACGATGCCAAAAACGCGGCATAATTTTGCCACTCTATCCATTTGTCATCGTCCATTCCTTCAAGCCGGTTCGATGTCAAGGTACTGGCGGCCTGGCGCTGGATCGAGCTATTCTTTGACTTGTCGTGCCGAGATAGGATATTCTTTCGAGAGAGTTCTGATGCGTCGTCTTTCACGTCGTCGTGTGGGCGTAGAATTACATGACTCATGGTTTTCCACCTTTTCCAGACTTCTTCCCAGGCTGCAAGATTTCCGGGAGAATGTGTTGGCATCATGCGGAGGGATTTGCACACACGCTTTTGTTGGGATTTGCGACCAGAAATGATACTCGACCCAGAAACCAACTCAGCATACACCGGTAAGTTTTCCCCCAATATTATTGAGTTTGGGTTACCATTGGTATCACTCTCGGTCAATTGTGCTTCGACACACATGTGATCAAAGCATGAAATGACACTGTTATACACATCCATGTCAGAAGAGCATACTAGTACAAGGAGTGCCACCTCTAGTCCAACTCCAGATTGAATACGCTCTCTTATATCATGGCCTTGAGATGCAAGATCCTTTAAAATAAAGCATTAAAATATATACATCTTTCAAAAGCAATATTGGAACATGTGGTTTACCTGATGTTCTCGAAGAAACTTATTTCGTGCCTCGAGTAGCATCTTTAAAAGATCCAATAGTTTTCTAGTATCAGAGTCCTTGAACCGGCTGTCTAAGAGTTGTTTGGCAATGATAAATAAGACTTGGGAAGATATCTTCCAAAATGTTTCCATAAATAAGTCGGGTGAGCCCCAAGACATAATGTAGCTTGGCTGATGAAGTGTGTATATACAATCGGCTGCTGCCTCACGAATCGATCGAAGGGGGTCTCGAAGGCAATTTGTGATTGTAAAGATAACTGCAGAGTTTTGATCAAAAGAGTAATTACTCGAGCCCTATATTATGGTCAATAAAAGTAAACACATATGAATTAACAAGAGACTCTCACCAGGATAGCCACTCTAGGCGTCACTTGATAGAGTCGTAATATATCCAACACCAAGTCGTTTCTTTCGTTGACTTCCAGACGTTGATCTTTCTTTTGTTTCTTATCACTGATGTGAAGTATAGGTTTCCGACTAGTGCTAGTATCATGCTTGATATTATCACGTCCATAAAAATCCAACAAGATCTTGCGTATCGGTTCACAGAGGACGGTGTATATTGTTTGCAGAGGTTGAATCCATGGAAGTCTAGTGTGTTCCATAGCAATGACAAGCGCTGCTTTAATGGCGCTCTGCTTGAAGATAGTTGGGGCTCGATCAAAGGTACACATGCTAAACAGTGTGTTTATGGTATCGAGAGGGTCTAGGCGAAACATGGCGACTATGCAATCGGCCATAAGGTAGCAATGGTCAATTGGCATGCCAACATTGATTAGAGAGTTATCAGTAGGCAACGGCTTTTGCATGTCAAATAATCTTCTTTTAAGTTCCAGTTCGACTTCTGGCAAGACATTTTTGAGAAGTGACATGTCATTCTTGGACACAAATGTACTGGCCTTCAAGATGTCTACAAAACAAACCGCAGCTAGCTCTGAAAGCATGCCTCCTTTGATAGACTTTCTTAGAGTGCCAAAGAAAACGGTCTAGTACAGACAATGTAAGTTTTCTTACTCTTTTGTTTTTGTTTTTGGGAAATACAATGTATATTTTTCATGGATAATTTTAATATATGATGATGATGATAAATACTAATACTAATCACAATAATAATAATCATGATAATAATAATAATAATAATAATAGAAAAAATCACCTTTTTTGTAGACGCATTCCGGCCATCGGGAACTGTAGCTGCAAATAAAAGGTCAGGGCACACAACCAATAACATGGTTTGGAAAGGCCAAAAGACGGCTTTCTTTCGTGTCGTATCTGCTAATGAACAACAAATATCGAATAAAGCGTCAGCACCACCTTCAATTCTTCTTTGTTGATGGTATAATTGCATAAATTCGTATGGATAGGTCTCTATCCAGTTCCAGATGGCTCTGCGCAACACTAGGGCGACTACAAGTTGCGCAGATTTCTTGAGATGAATGAATGAAGAAGATATTTCTAGAGACAGAATATTGAGTACAAGACAGACATTTGTCAATATACATATATATATAATTTCTACCTGTTAGAACCATAACCAATCGGTTTTTGTTGAGGGAAGAGCATTCGAGAAATCTCATCTCTGAAGTATCAGGGTTTTCGTCTATGGTTGTCGAAAGATAGAGTATTCTAGACTTGATCTTTGAAAATACAATTGTCCAATTGCTTGCACTGAGATAAAACATGACTTTACTGGCGGCCTTGTAGATCTCTTTCATGAGATCTGAAGTCGTGTCTGGACTTTTGATGGCCGTGTAGTATTCTGTCTGGACAAGGTTTATGGCATAGCTATGGGCCAGAACTGGATCTCGGTCCTCCATAATGACCATCTGGTGCATAATACGCGACATTACAGACAATATAAGCCTTGCAAGATTATCATCCAAGGGAGGAGGATCAATTATTTCGTCTGGACTCATTCCATTTGGATTCCAGTTTATTTGGTTTTTAGGGTCCAATAAACCTTCACGTCCTAGAATTGCCGCCGGTGCATGTGCAATGATTGGGTCTAGGGGTTTTTCGCTTTTTGTGGTGCGCTTGGTGTCTCTGACAAACCGCCAGTGGTGCTGCATGCAGACTGACAGGATACGAAGAAGATATAGTTGAGATTGTAAAATGTCACAGGAAATCAGCTCATCGGGACGTGTGGTCAAGATTGGCTATTGAAGCACAAGGTATAAGATTTAAAGATATTTGAGAAACGGTAAGACAAGGATTCCTATTGTTTATAAAATGAAATTGATATTACTTTTGTAGCCGTCTCAATGGCTCCAGTCAAGACGCTCGCTATGACCGGCAATCTGTACTTGGACAGATCGACCAAGGCAGCAACTATTGGAAAATACGATGATGATAGATATGGTGAATATTATGACCTGACAGGGCAGCCTGTCGAATATGTATTGTATAGATGGAGATCTGGGTAGGTGGGTGTAATGGTACCTCTAAATAAGACAAGATGATTAAAAGATGAGCAGGTTTTGTTGGTGATTGATCATTACGTTTGTTTGATCATTGGATCATTCTCCAAATAGTCAATCTTCTTGCCACTATTGCTAGGTAGCTATGGATATCGTTGGGTGTAAGAATTGAAGTAATTGGTTATCGTGCTTGTTTACCCTTGTGGTGATTCTGTTGATCAAGCTTAGAATGAGCTTCGTATCTCCAGTCATTGTAAGCTATTGACCAAGTTGGTTCTGAGCATGCGATGAAGAAGAAATACACCGAGTACGAAAAAAATACGCAACTTTTTACGGCCCGCCAGACTTTAAGTTGAAATACACCTTTTTTTTTAAAAAAAAATGCCAAAAGATAAAAGAATAATCGTTTCATGGCCTAATTACATTTATAGAAATTAGATAGTATTGGATTTCAAAATGCACAATTATTGTAATTGTTTATCGATATTTAGTCTGTGCGCCCCTCTGGACCAATGACATCTTTACTGCTTGTTTGCAACTGGCGTCTTCAAGATGCCCTTGTGCATTAGCCTCTTATCTTTAAGCATAAAGAACACTAGATTCTTACAGGCCGTATCCAAGGATATTCAATACGATTGAAATCTGGGTTTTTATGAACCCACTCTGGGAAAATGTTTAGCCTATACATTTCTTAATGATTGATTTCACTAATGTAGACTTTTGAAAACATTTCCATAATCATAGTTAATTTTGGGTTTTGGTAACGCACTCTTATTAGTATCCAAAAAGTTAATAATATCGAGTTCTGCCGGATGATTGGATGCCAGAAAGAAAGAGATATATATATAATAAATGTGGTTCAATTACCTCTGCAATTCCTTTGGTCTGGTCGTATGAGCCAGTCTCTTTACAGTCCCTGAATACTTGTGAAATAACGTACCCTGGATATTGAGCTTTATCGCAAGAATTAAAAGTATCGATACGATTATCATTTCGACATCCAGAGCTGGGAGCTATACCGATAATTGCGATTTATTCTTGATTGACCAGAGTATGTTAAGGAGCAAGGTCTTGGCTACAGTGAATTGTCGGACAATTAAAAATTGCGGAATATTTCAAACTCAAGATTAAACGTTAATTTTCTTTCTTGTCTCTATAAATGTTTATTGGATGTGTGGTTATTTTATTTATTTACTAGTTAATTAATCATATTAGGGAGCTATATTAGTTTTATTTTACTATATTTATTAAATTATTCAATGTCGGCAATTTAAAATAATCAATGATTGGCTGTGATTTTTTACTATTGTAAATAACAACCATCCATTTTTCACTTTGTTACCATGGTGATTACTGTCAATCCCAGGGCATCTCTATTGCTAATAACAGTAAAACAGGCTATTTTATCCATGACTTATAATAATCGTAATAATAATAATAATAAAACCATTTCAAAGATTGACTCTTACCCATACTTTTTTTTTGTACAAAAGAGAGAAAAAGTACATATTTTATCACCAAAAATATATAAAAATAAAGAGAGAGAGAGAGATTGTTGTTACTGAAGATTCAAGAGAATATATAAAGAATAAGAAACAGATTTTTCTATCATAGTATGGTGAAGACACATTTTGAAGAGGAAATATACAGTGTGAAATATATCCATATTGTCTTTTTTGTTTGTTTGTTTATTCACCATATCGATGAAGAGGAGAAGAGGACCGGAATTGGCCTGCAGGTGGAGGTGCAATAAAGGATTGGTTTGAAGGAGCAATGTAGGATTGATTGCTGGGTATGTATGAATAAGCACTAGGTGCAATGTAAGACTGATTGCTTGGCTGTTGTCCCATATACTGTCCAGGTCCTTGCTGTCTACTGCGGTATGTGCCTTGGCTGTAATAGCTTCCCTGGCTATGTCCTGACATTGCTGTACCCTTGGATCCCTGTGATGCATTGTCATTCCAATCGTCGGCATACAATCCCTGTTCATATTCTTCCCAAGTCATGGTAGGGATTACAGAAGGGTCAAATTTGCCCTCGTCTGCCATAACGACCTTTTTGCCCTTGTCACCCAGAACCACACGAGTGTTTCCCCACGAGAAATCATCGAAATGCCAGTAGGAATAAAGCGGGATGTAAAAGGAAAATACGGGAATCGCAAATATGGATACAATCATCCAAATGATGTGCTCCCATTTACGGTGGAGGATAAAGATAATGGCCTGGAGTACATATACACCTGCAATGGTAATAATAGACATTAAAGGCACTCCACTTGTCGAGGTGGCAAGAGAGTAGATGAGGTACACAAGGTAGCCAATAATAGCAGGCTGCAGCAGGGTACTCAAAAGATCAAGCATGACAACAAATCTCATGGAGAAACAGCAGAATCCACACAGCTGAGGCAAGAACACTAGCTCACCAAGGTTGTGAATGGTAGAGTTAATCCAACGACGACGCTGGGATACCAACACACTCCATTGATCAGGAGCATTGGTAGCACATCTGGCATCAGGGGTAAACTTGGTCTTGTAGTTTGGAAAGTGCTTGAGAATAAGTGTCGTCAGATATCGATCCTCACCAAGGAACAAGAGGTTCTTTAGGTGAAGGGTCTCGACCTTGCAGATCTGGTAATCCTCAATAACCTGATTGGCAATCAGCAAGGGCTGATTTTTGGTGGGTGATCGTACACGGTAAATAGAGAAGCAGCCGGGAAGACAGGTAACGGTACCAAACAGAGACTCAAAGGCCTTGATCATATAATGGGAAATAAAGTACTCATAGACCTGAATCATGGTAACCCAGGTATCCTTTTCGTTTGACAGCACTGTCTCTCCACAGAGACCAATGATCTTGGAATCATGAACAAGACAGGACACCATTCGGTTCAGTCCATCTGGCATGACTTCCGTGTCAGCATCAACCATGAGTACAAACTCATAAAATGAAGGGTTGACACCAATCACATTCTTAATCTGGTGGTACATCTCGAGTTCCATGGGAGTCATGGCAGAGTTAAAGTGGACCTTGTTAAGGAATCTCATAACCACCAGCTGGGAATCACGCTTTCCTCTGTTGCCAGGCTTCTGTCGCTCAGAGGGCTTTCCAACCTTGGCAACGACAATATAAGGCACAACATGGCCATGGCATTCATACAATCCCGAGTAAATCTTGCCCATGTTGTGTTGCTTCTGGCCTTCACCGACAGAGAAGAACGAGAGAGGCTCAGGATCGACATTGGGATCAACCCCCAGGATGTCCAGTACAATACGGGGTGTAGGACGATCGTTGCCACCACCGACAATCATTCCATCACAAATGATAAACAGCAGCTTGCGTTTGTCGTCGTACTTTAGGGCAGCAATAGAATCAATTGTCTTTTTTAGCGAGTCCTCGTCTTCTGTGTAACAGGGTACTTGACAGATGACAAACTTGTCATGGTTTTCAGGGTCTCGACGCGAACCAAACTGAAGGGCGGCCAAGAACTTGAACACAATGACCATGCACAAGAACACGGTGATGATGAGCAAGAGATATTCAGAGAACAGACACTTTGGAGAATTGCGCTGGTCAACGGACCCGACATAGAACAGGTTCTGCAGACAGACCTCTTGTCGTTTCTTGACTTCATCAGACAATGGGAGTGCATTCCAGTAGTCTGTGATATCAGTGCCGGATTTCTGGCGGAACAAGGTCAATACCGATTCGTCCATAAAGTTGGTGTCAACCTGGGCCGGGACATCTTCGCCAACCGGGATAAGCGAGCGACGACCACCCATCATGTAAAAGGTGAGGTCATAGACCTTTTCGTTCAAAATGGCCCAGTTGCGCATGGTGTTGATGCCACCAAGGTTGACAGCGTTGTTGGCTTGGCGGGCAACATCCTTGACATCAAAGCCCATCACACCCAGCTTATAGTTCTTGCGCAAATAGACCATCTTTTCATAGTACCAGTCGGGGCGGTAGTCGGGATTCTGAGCTCTAAAGTCGTGGTATTTCGCGTTATTATCGGTTAGATTGATATGAAAGTCAAGTGAGACATATTGCGAGACTTGGCCAGTAATACCCTCGCAAAGGGCCGAGACTGGTACAGGAAACAGGTCCGAGGCATCCACACCGGCATAAGACAACACACTCGAGGCCGGGATTACTTCGCTGGCCCAATGGCGTGGGGCAAACTTTGATAGATCAAATACTTCTCCACGAATCGACACATAGGCATTATCACTCGTGCCATGGGCCTGCAGTTCAGACAGGGAATAGATATCTTGGTGGGGACACACCATCTTTCCAAAGAAGACAAGGAACCAGAGGGCAAACAGAGACATGAAGAGAATGATCTCACACAAAGTGACCTTTTCACGCCAGGCTATCCGGACATCGTCTCGCTTCATCCGGCCACACCACTCGATAAACTTGGATGGGATCCACCAGGTCATGAACCACACAAATCTAATCCAGTGTTTCCGGACCGCCGACAATTCCTCCTTCTCGGCTGGCTCAGCTTCAGTGGTCGTCGGAAGCATTTTCTTGAGCTCCATGTTTCCGGATTGGCTCGAGGCGAATCCCTCGGATCCAAACTGAGAGTCATCGTAGTGGGTCTGGTAGTTCTGGTTCTTGTAATACTCATCGTCAGAGACAAACGACCGGTTGTCGTCCGAATAGACCGACCCGCCTTCTCCAAATCCTCGAGGCACAGGCAAGCCGGCTGCGGTTGCACTGGATGCCGCCAACAGACGTCTGTCTTGGCCCACATCCGAGCCATCGTTGGTAGGGAGCAAATCGACACCCGATCCAAAAGATACGTTGGACAGCGCACCCGCACTATGTTCACGGGCCATACCCACAGGCAGTAGTGCCCCCCCTCCAAGATTCTCTGTCATCCGCTTCTCTTCCTTTTGGCGTCTCTGGTCTTCCTTTTCTACGCCTCTCAGACCATCCTCAAGGTGTCTCCATGCACCCTCGCCCAAGAAGATCTTGAAAATAAATAAGCAACTAAACACAATTGTCTATAAAGTCCCTTTACCTTGCTGTTTCCAATCGCAGCTTGTGTTCCCAGCCAGCCAAAGATTGCGGCTGCAGCCTCACACTGGGCTCGTGGAAGACGATCTTGCTCTACGCCAACAGCCAAGAGGGTTTGGGCATACCTCTGGCAAAACTCCTCATGATAAAAGGAGATTGTAAAGCTAGTCTGGAGCCTCTGGGCCAGCTGTGGTACACCCATGGCCCGCACCTGGGACTTTACTCGTTGTTGGTCAAACGCATTTGGTGCCGAGGTGTCATTGGGGCGCATGCACAGCACAAACCAAGGCATAGTTTCATCAAGTGTGGCTACCAAATCATCGAGCGATGACTGGAGCTGTGCCAAGACAAACGAAACCTTGCGATCACCTTCTTTAGCCAAGCTCTCTTTGGGCTCATCTTCCTCGGCGTTGGTGTTGGCGTTGCGTCGCTTGGACTTTGAGCGGCGCATTGACGGTTGGCGCATGGGCTTATTGACCTGCTGTGCATTGAGAATAGCCTCAGAATGTTTGGGATGGGTCTCGGTGTTGATGCTCTTGTCAGCAAACAGTTCAATGATAAATGAGTTGTATGAGGGTGGTACATCGGTCCCATTTCCGCGCAAAAGAGACACAAAATCAGCACTGAGGACATCCTTGTTGCTTTCTGAAAAGCCCTCGGTGGTGTATGTGACCTGGCCAGCAAAGTGTTGGACAGCAAACTGGCGTGCGCCGGTTGTTGCGGTCTTTAGGGAAAATGAGTCGTGGGTATTGTTGTACTTTGCGAATGAATCGAGCATGTTGGCGTCTGTCTTGGTTGACGATTTGCTATGGGAGTTTGCAATGTCGATAAGACCCTGTTTGGGACGGGCAAGTAGTTCGATACAGGCCGCATTGTTAAAGTAGGGCACATCTGGGACATCCAGACCCTCGAAGCGATACTCGGCCGTATCTGTCTCAAATATCTGGCGCAACATGTAGTTGTGGACCCGTTCGTTGGCCAGATTGACACAGAATTGGTCAAAAGAGGCCTCTGAATAGTAGGTATGAGGTCCAGGCATGTCCAGGATACCAATGAAGTTGTGGATTGTGTCGCTGCAGAGCTTTGTGTTGATGTGTTCGACAATCCAGCTGAAAAGAAGTGAATAGAGGGCTACTACTAGTTCGTTGCGCTGTTCTGCTGCCTGCTGTGCGTTTAGGATCAATGTAGTGATGTCCTTTTTGAT
The DNA here is from genome assembly GCA_022702545.1 of Phycomyces nitens. Classification (NCBI taxonomy): domain Eukaryota; kingdom Fungi; phylum Mucoromycota; class Mucoromycetes; order Mucorales; family Phycomycetaceae; genus Phycomyces; species Phycomyces nitens. The sequence continues at coordinate 5,282,603 of JAHRBC010000001.1, forward strand.
CATCTGGGTGCGATAGGTCATGACGCTCTCGAGGCCAGTGGGATCTACACCCAAGAAGTCTGCACAGAGCTCAAGTACATCGTTGTTGCGCACATAGGCAGCCTCTTGCATGGTGGTGTCGTCAACAAACTGAAGGTTGCCGAGATGTAAAAGACACGCGAGTAGCTGCATGATGCGTGCCTGATGGCGTTTACCAAAGCCTAGTGATCTGAGCGCTGCCTTGAGGCCCTCATGCTTCTCGGCCTCTCCCAGGTCTTGGAGCATTGGGCGTCTGAGATAGGTATACTGGGTAACGTCTTCTAGTCTGAGGGTCTGCTTGTCTTCTTCAGATGCACCTGCCAAAAGATAATAAAACACATGGAAGTTCTGTTCTCCATTGGGACAGTGGGTCACTCGACGCTTCTCGAGAAGATAGTTGAGGGTCTTTGCACCGATCATACGGCCACGTTCATTGAACTGGATTTCCATATACTTTCCAAACCTCGATGCGTTTGCGTTCATCATCGTCCTGGCATTTCCGAATGCCTCTAGAATGATCTGGGCATTTACGATCTGGTTCTGTAGCTTTGATTCTTTCTTCTGACTGCTGAGACACACGAGATGCTGAAGAATCAATCGGTGGGCTTCAGTCTTGCCACTGCCTGTCTCTCCACTTTTTGAGTACAAAGAATCAATTTAAAGGTCAGTGAATGTCAAATAGCCCCCTATTAGTTGTGCGCACTCTTGCCCCCCCCCTCCCCTCCACCCTCTCCCTCCCCCTCTAGATATTCTTTATTTATTTATTTAATTATTTATGGTGTAGAGGCCCAATAGATTAAATATATAGTGTGCAGCTCCCTACAGAATGATCGAATACTATACCTGATGATAACTGACTGATCTATGCCTGTGCGCCTCATGTGGAGATAGGCTTGGTTGGTTAGCTGGAATACATGGGGAGGGAGGGGCTCCAGATTGTCTGATGTGGTGTCCTTGTACTCGGCAACATATTGCAGAGAATCCTGGGATTGCTGAAGGTCTTTGTATGGATTCAGGGCAATCAGGACAGAGTCATTGATGCGCGTATAAACCAGGTCTCCTCTGAAGCGCAGTTTGAGGGTACCGGTGATTGTCTCCTCGGATGGAGGATCCAGCTGGACCAGGTCAGCTAGATTGTGGGGCTTATTCTTTGATTTGCCCATGACAGGATGAAGAAGGAAAAAGTGATTATTTTATCTCTAGAGAGAGATATATATACACATATAAATATATAAAATTATAAAATTATATATAAAATTATATAAATTTTTATATATATTTATATAGCTTGAGAATCCAATCAGCCCAAAGAGGAGAAAGAGAGAAAGAGCAAGAGGGAGTATGGATGTGAAGGAGCAAGGTGGCGGAGACACTTTATTTTGGTATGATTAGACTGGGCGGAAATGGCAATGGGAGGACGGGCGGAGAGCATATAATATAATATATAGCAACTGAAATCTGGATCATTCTACACCTTTTGGATTTTCTTTATTGATTTTCATTCTTCAAATACATATAAATACATATAAATACATATAAGTATATATATATATAAAGGAGGGGGCTTGGAATAGGCTTTGCCAATTATCATTATAGAATAATAATATTTTATTATTATTAAAGTAATAAATATATATATATATGTATATGTATATATAAATAAAATAGATGTCAAGATGCACATGCAATGTAAAAATAGGTTTAGAAGCGGACTTTTCGCTTGCGAGCCGTGTATTTGGAGTCATTGGCAACCACCTTGTCTCCCCGGTCGCGCGCAACATCCTTTTTGTGCTGCACCCACTTCTTGTCCTTTACAGAAGATCGGTTAGTCTTGCGCTTCCGGGTCACCAGTCTTCTGTTCTCATTGGCAATCGACTTGGCCTCGTCTGGGTGCAGCTCACCATCCTCTCCAAGTGCTTTTGGGAGCTCATTACGGCGCCCTGTCTGAGTACCGGCAAACAGGCAGAGGTAGTATTTCTTGGCCTTTTTGGAATTGGGATAATCAACCAAAAGACCACCCTCGAAACCACATCTTGTTGCCACGTCAATAATCAACTTGATCTGGTCATCGTTCTCGGGGTAAAATTGGAAAACAGCCCTGGCACTCTTTTTCAACGATGCATAGAGTGTAGAAAAGAATCTCTGGAGGCGTGCTTTGGGTCGGTTAATGGTCTTGTCTGCATTGCACAGCCATTGCAGTACAGAAACACTAGAGCCAGAGTCTTAGCCACCCAACACTATACATACCGGCACAACAGCACAAACTTACCTGATACAACCATCAAATGTTCCAGGGCGGAAACCCACACCCTGTCCAGCATCCTGGACAAACAAATCTCCCTCTACTTCTCTTTCTCTAGCCACATCAATCATATGTGGCGAAATGTCCATTCCAACCCACACATGGCCCTCTTCTTCAAGGATCTCTCCACTCAGTCCAGATCCACACCCAATATCCAGCAGGAACTTGGGTCCCTCTGACAAGTTCAATAGCTCCAGAGCACGATAGGCCATCTCTGCCTGGATAGAGGCAATTCGAGAACTAGACGCCAAAAAGAAAAAGTAAGATCCCAGGCCAGTTTTTATGTATATTCCCAAAAAACCAAAAAAAAAGATCATATGTATACACACAAAAATCGGCTTACTTGTCAGTATACTTTCTGGCCTCTACTTCGCCATAAAACTACATTATGTACAATTGTTTATTGAGTTTCTATTATTATTTATTATTATTTGCACCATTCAGAATGCAAACCACATACGATTTCTGGTGGTGCAATGTGTTCAGGGCGAGACATGGCTTGCAAATTAATAATTAAGGGTGAATTGCTAAAGAAAGTCTACAATCCTTCCTTCTTTTTTTTTTCTTTCTCAACAGCCTGTGACTTTTATCCTGCGCTTTGGAAAATTCAGGTGGCTGGTTCAGATAAATAACAGGCATGGAAACTCCGCTCCAGGGCCTTGCACACAACACCTTGGTTAGAACAAGAAGATGTTGCATTTGCTCGGTGTCAATCTGCCAGACCGCAAGCTGGTGAGGTACGATGCCACTGATTAGCAATAAATACAAGCACAATCAAACGAATTTTTTTTTCTTAATTTTCACTTTGAAATTGCAATCATAATCACAGCACGGCATTACAATACTTTTATGGCATTGGTGAACCAACTGCTATCAAGTTGTGCGATAAAATGGCCATTCCAAAGGCTACAAAGGTCGCTGAGCTGAATGAAGTCCAGGTCAATGAGCTCACAAACACCCTTGCGGCAATGACGATTGAGAGTGACCTCAAGAGACAGGTCCGTGACCAAGTTATGCACCACCGTAACATCAACAACTACATTGGTAAGAGACACGCAATGAGTCTGCCTGTTCGTGGTCAGCGTACTCGCAACAATGCCAAGAATGCCAAGAAGATGAACGGAAGATGGGTCCAGCGCAGAGGCTTTGCAATGTAAGCACAATTCTATAGAGACGGGAATCTCGAGTTTATAAAAGACAAACCAACGCGTCTATTGCTAACACTCTGTCTTTTGTGGGTATTCTGGTTGTTTAATTAGGTGGAGTCAGGCACAACAGAGTCCTCTGGAGCGATTCTTTGACAAGTTTATGTAATGGGTCTTTACGAAAAACAAATCAAATCAACCTAAAGCCCACCATTGGTTGTAATGAATTTTAAAGCATTGTATATGAATAGATCAAACTGTAAAGAATATTTGAAGAGGTTCATATTAACAAGGGAATGTATATATTATAAGAATTAGCTGATAGAAGATGATAATATGTGCATATTCTCTCTTGATATTTGCTATTATTCAATTTGGAGTGGATTTTTTCTTTTGACTGTTGGATCAATTAATTCATCAATAACAAGGGTTTTCTTACTGGCTTGCGCTCCAGTGTCTAGGAATATATGAGTAAAGAAGCACTATAAGACTATCTAGATAAAAATGTGTTAATTTACCTGCCATCCTTTGCCATTGTTGAGAAGATTCCAATCATATACTTCTCGGTCAATCTTGTTCACCCTGGCAAGACCCAGATCAAATAGTTGCTGCATATAGCCATAGTCTGGAGTCTCATCGAATCCCAAGCTTCGAGCATAATTGAGGTAGAGCGCAAACTCTTTTTTTTTATGAAAATATGTAAGTATCGATATTTGGATTCATTTTATATTACCTGGATGACCCTCACACAGGTCTGTAATGCGCGTCTTTTGCTTTAGTTCACCAATCATTTCATATTTCTTCTTGTTTGTAGAAGCATGAAGCCCTTGCCAAGGTAGAGAGCCATGCAAGAAATACAGCAATACATGCCCAAGAGCCTCAAGATCATCTCTTCGTGATTGCTCTGGTACCAATAGCTTGTCAGTTGAGGCCATTGATCTTGGCACCTTACCTCTTCCTAGGTGAGTATTGATACTCATGTACCTTGCTGTTCCCGACAGACTCTTTCTTTCGCAATAAGGAATATGGTGCTGTGTCTTTGGATTGCGGTACTCCTTGGCCATCCCGAAATCTACAAGATGGATTCCATTTGGATCCTTGCTGCCTGGCAGACTGATCAAGAAATTGTCTGGCTTCACGTCTCGGTACAGCAGGTTACGTTCATGTACGCTCTGAATACGCCCAAGCTAGATACCAATTATTTTCTAGAGACTAACCAACCAACCAGGGGGAGGGGACCTTGGTTACGAATTGCCTACCATTTCTTTTGCTAAAAGCAATACGGTCTCTACTGAAAACTTTCGCCCACACATGCCGAATAAATCTTCTAGACTTGGTCCCAGCAGATCCATCACCATCACATTATGAGGTCCCTCGACACCAAAATAACGTGTCATTGGAATACCAGCTACTTGCTCCTGGTGAGATTAGTTTGGCAAATAATATATTGTAAGCTACTTTGACCAACGAGAGCTCGGTAGGCACAGTACTCGCTTCTCAACTGCGGTGTCTCTGTGTCCCGTAGTTCAAATTTTATTGCCACTGATTCATTTGTGATCAAGTCCACGCCTGGAGATACAAATAAGTATCGTGTTTATGGACGTCTTTTTTAGCCAACCTTGATGTATTACGCCAAAACTGCCTTCGCCTAGCTTGTGTCCAACTCGATAATGGATACCGACAATCTCGGCATGCGGATTGGGATTGTCATTGATTTCACTTGCAATGTCCATCTCGACAGACATTCTGGTCAGAATAAGAAATTGGGGTATAAAAGCAAAAAAAAGAAAAGATGCGTGTGTAAAATTGAACCTGTGGAGGGATATCTTATTTCTCACTATGTATTCGTTATTTTTATTTGGACACAGTGTAACAGACCAATGTCAGACAAAGACTCACAAACGGTCAAATGCATGAATCTAAAGACATTCTTTTTCAAAAGAAATATAATAGCAATATTGGCTTTAAAGAAGTAGGTCTTTTTTGGCAGACCAATTGGTCTTTTTCTTTTTTCCAGCCATTCAATTCAAAGTTCCAATTTCAAATGGCATTTTCTTTCTTTTTTGCAAGGAATGTGGGGTACTCTATTGACAGAGCGTCCAACAAACACACAAACTCTTGATTTATTATACGTCCTAAACCGTAGGATTCTGCCAGCAAAACCAGCGAGATATTATTAAATGCATCATCTACCAGGCCCTTTACGAAACATCCGACATGAATATTTACAAAACTTACCATCTCTAAATATTACGATAATGACCATTATATCAGATCGGATCTATCCAAGGAATGCCAACCCAACCATTCAAACAACAAAGACCCAGGTTTGATAAACAGAAGCTCTGGGTCAAATATGGCCTATGGCAATTCAAAGCTCAAGTCAATGGCCCGAGAGAATAAGCTGGGAGGCTACACTTTCCAAGCACGATCCTTCTTCTAGTATTTCATTCATGGACAAATATAAAATATTCTTCGACATAATAGATCCTTTGATGGCCATCTCCAAAGACAGCTCTTTCCTTTCTTTATCGCCTTTCTTTTTTTAAAAAATAAAAAATAAATAAATGATCCACAAGGGGATTTCTGGGCTAACGGGTCTCTTGTTGCTCAGTAATGTAGTCCTTGCTGCCTTGCGTACATTTGAGATAAACCTCACAAATGGCGACTTTAATCCGGACTGCAATACGAGTCCAATCAAGGCCATACTAGCCAATGGCCAGTTTCCTGGGCCACCAATATATGTAACCAAAGGAGACGACGTAGTAATCACGGTCAATAACCATATGGACACAGACAGCCCTACGGCAATACATTATCATGGAATCCGCCAATATGGATCAGTATCGTCTGATGGTGTACCTGGAGTCACCCAGCCATTGATTCAACCAGGCGAATCGTATTCTCACAAGTTTCGCGTACAAGATCAATCAGGAACCTTTTTCTACCATGCCCACGCCGGCATGCAGGACGACACTATCCAGGGCCCATTTATAGTCTACGAGGACGAAGACTCGTGGCCATCCTCTCTTGGTAAATCCCTCTCGGATGGTCCGTTTACCTATGACGACGAACGCATTGTTCATTTAAGCGAATGGTGGCATCAGACACACCAGCAGCGCGAATCGTATTACCTTGGTCCCGGGTTTGGATTCGATCATGGCGCAGACAGTATTCTTTTGAATGGACGAACGATCAATGATCCACTCCACATGGACCCTGCGACTTGTCCAGGGTACACAGCACTCAATGTCGAGCCAAACAAGACCTATCGTTTCCGTATAATTGGAGGAAACACATTTCGTACCCTTGCGCTTGCCATAAAGGATCACCCAATGACAATTATCGAAGTCGATGGTGAAAAGGTTGTTCCGTACGAGACATCCTTTCTCGAGGTCACTCCCGGTCAGAGGTTCTCGGTTTTGATACATACTGCCGATGCAGAGCCAGGATCCGCATTTGCAATTGCGACAAACTACAGGTATCGCCGTCGAGGCAAAGGATATACTGAAAATGGGTTTGGATACATGCGCTATGTTGCTCCTGGAGGTCTTGTCGAGCCATATTCAAACATTATGAAGCCAGATTCCATTTATCCCCATTCCAGCGGAAAAGTTAGTACTATTAGTAAAGAAGAATTTGATAAACTACAAGAGATCTTCAAGTAACAGGCATGAATCATAGCTTTATATAGACACGACCCCAATCCACAAGAACAAAAGATGTCCCAACCCAATGTTTCTAAAGAAGCGCCAAGATACAAGTGAGAACATTGGCTATGGTAAGGGAGGAGATTCTGGAGGGTCCAGAGGAAAAAGACCAGGAGAAGATAGACTTGGAAGAGGAGGCGATGTTGGTGGAGGAAGGCCTGGTGGAGGAAGACCAGGAGGAGGAAAGCCTGGAGGAGGAAAGCCTGGAGGAGGAAAGCGACCTCCACGCGATTTCACCTACGCAAAAGACTTTCCCATCTTCCCGGCAAACGACGGTCTTGGCTGGATCTGGGACCAGTTGCAACCACTCGAGGGTCGAAACCCGCTCTTGGACGAAAAGGCTGACCGTACGATTAAATTGAGAACGTCAATTCTGAGACAAAGTGACAATACGACACGCTATTACATGAATGGACGACCCCCAATGGAACACGAACTCCCACTCTATCACTCTCATACAAGTGGTCTTCGCCCAATCACTGGAATTGAAGATCTAGAAGAAGATGGCTACAGTACAGCCCTCAAGACCTACCCGCTCTTTCACCAGGAGACGGTTGATGTCGTGCTTCAGAATGTTATGGGTGGCCCTGACTGTCTGCTCCATCCCTGGCACACCCATGGCCATTCACACTATCTAATTGCTTCGGGGCCAGGAGAATACAAGCATGAACAAGACAAGGACATTCGCAATTTTAATACGCCTCTTTACAAGGACGTGTCTGTCGTCTATCCCTCGGACCCCGACCCAGAAACACGCGGGTGTGGCTGGTCAAAGATCAGAATCAAAGCTGTAAGTAATCCAAGTTCATTTGTTGATATCTTGACACCTTCAATAGGACAACCCTGGTTACTGGGCCATTCACTGCCATATTACTTCCCACATGCTGCAGGGAAAAATGGCTGTATTCGAAGAATCACCAGATCTCATAAAGAAATTTAGCATGTACTAAGCTTAAGCAGCCTAATCCAGAGAGCTTGGCTTGGACCATCTATAATACATTTCTTTCTCTCTTTATAATAAATATCTATTATTATTATTATAATATAATATTTATATATTTATAATGAAGACTGATATCTTTTTGTCTTGCCCTGGTGACACAGTCACGCCCATGAGCGGAGCCCAACTCATGCTGATATGAAAATGCCAAAGACGTTCATCTCAAGGAAGCTTAAACGACAGTACATTAAAGAGTGTCTCCATTTTCTCCTCATTTCTTGTGTGAGGGTACATGATGTCAGTCCAAGGTACCAGCCAAGGATTTCTCGAACTCAGACTACGACAAAGGAAGATGACCCTCTCCATCCACTTAGATTCGGTCGGCGCACTACAAGCTCAATTGGAAATCTACCAACAAAAAGAAAGAGCATGGGAAGAAGAACGTACAAGATTACTCTCATTTAAAAATAAACTAGCCTTGGCTGGTAATCATCTCAAGAAAATAGCCCTAGAGAATGTCACATTGTCCAACCAGGTTAAGGATCTCGAGGCACAACAACAACAACAACAGCAGCAACAGCAAAAAGCAGACGATGATCCCAATCTCGAAGCACAAGCTGCATTAGATGCCGAGAGAAAGAACCATCAAGAGATAACCAACCAGCTAAAAGACGAATTGAAAGAAAAAGACGAGCGGCTGGAGGCTAGTCAAAAATTGACGGTAGTTTTGGCCAAAACCATACAAACGATGAGTACCGGAGAGGACTCTGAGGTTCCTGATATATCATCGCCTACACTTCTAGAAGCCTATGTAGAGACAGCCAAGAGTCAATTGAATACAAGATTCGAGACTGCAAATATTGAAAAAGGTGAGAAAAGGAAGACCAGGGACCAGATCGGGGGCCAGGAAGAGTATATTTTTATTATATATATATATATAATTACTCGAGAGGACAATGTTGCTGACGACCAGAGGAATGTTGGATGATAGTAAACAAGCTAGAAGAGACGGTAAACCAGCTCAAGGGTGAATTGAAAAAGGGTTTGTATTTATATTTATCTTGGCCATTTTCACTACTAAAAAAAAGTCCATGGGCTTCTTTAAACAGCCCGGAAAAACAAATCCAATCGTGCAAATGGCCGAGTGGCCAGTAGTGATGGTTCTGTTGTGAGTGCGTGTCTTGAGGAACTAATGGTCGATCCAGACCAAGCAAACCTGGACAGCTCCATTTCGCCTGATCTGCTGCAGACCTTGGAGAAGCTGAGAAGCCATCTGTTGGCTCAGGCTGGCATTGTGACCCAAGAAAAAGAAAACAGCCAAAGGCTAATCGAGACCAGTGAAAGAGGTAAGGGCTAGAGGAAAGACAAGGCTTGTCTGAAATAGACCTAGACTTTAGACGACAGCTGGCACAGTTACAAATGACCATAAACAGCCTCTCAGAAGAAAAAGAGGCATTTGGGAATCAAAAGGACCAGCTGGAGAGTGCATTGGAATCAAAGGCAGAACTTGAAGAAAAGAAGAGAGAGCTTGAAAGGCTTCTTGAAGAATCCGAGCAAAAGAAAAGGGAAAAAGAGGAAAATTTGGCAAACCTGAGTAAAGAGCATCAATCGCTTTTGGCTAAATTGTCTCACATAAAGGAGAATCTGATGCCACGTCTAGAGGCCGATAAACAGTTGAGATTCAGGGTAGAAGAACTCACGTCTGAGCTCCAGACAGCCCACCATGAGCTTGAACAATCCAGATCAGATATGCTGATGCGCGACAATGAGATGGCTGAACGGATGGCTCAAAAGGAACACAAGATTGGCCAACTGCAGATCTGGATCGAAGAGGTCCAGAGCAAGCGAGAGGAGTTTGAGGCCATGGCTATGCAGGTTGATGCTGAGCGTAGCCAACTTGAGGACAGATTACAGTACACAGAGCTTGAATTGGCAAGACTCAAGAAGCAATTGATGGAGGAAGGCGAAGAAAAGGAATCTGAGCGTGCCAGTTTAGCAAATCTTCAGACTGTTCTTGAAGAATTCCAGGCTAGTATGTTTGACTTTTTGGTGTGTATTTGATCTGGGTGTGCTAATTAATGGTGTCTAAAAAGCCAAAGATGCCGAGATCAGGGCTGCAGTGGAGCATATCGAACGCCAACTCGAGAGTGCAAAGGTCTCTCTGGCCGAGTATAAATCAAGAGCACAGGTTGCAGAGGTAAGAGGCCAAAGAATGTTGGACAATGTCCTGACCTTTTTGGCTCCAATGGCATAAATAAATAGACTTCTTTGGGACAGAACCAACATGATATAGCCAAAGCCCAACGCTATGAGCAAGAGATCAAAGAAAAGGGTCTCTTGATTGGAAAGCTAAGACATGAAGGTAATGGATCTCCATGATGACCCTCACTGACCTTTTATCCAGCAATTATCCTTAATGAACACCTTGTGGAAGCCATGCGTCGCCTCAAGGAGGAATCAAGCGAGAACAACGTTGACAGGTGTGTATAAGGCTAATTAGATAAAGACTGACAGTTTGTTCTATAGACAACTTGTAACCAGCCTTTTGGTTGGATTCTTGATAGCTCCTCGGGGTGATCGTAAGCGATACGACATCTTGACGATTCTTGCCAGTGTCTTGCAATTGAGCACTGAGCAAAAGGAGCAGATCGGATTGATCCGAAGCACTGGCCTGCCACGCTCTTCTTCGTCTAGTTCGGTTACAAGCTGGCAGAACCCCCGCCATTCAATTCACGAGGAGGAGCCCAAAGAAGTAGGTCCAATTGCTTTAAATGATTGATATTGACCTTTCAAAGTCTTTTACAGACGCATGGATCTCTTTTCTGCTCAAGGAGTCCAATACCCATGCCCGGTCAAGGCAGGAATCTCCAGAGATCACTCAAGATATCTAAACCCGAAAAGAAACATATATATATGAATAATAATAATAAAAAAGAAGATCATATGTTGTGTATACACAATCGAAATTGCTTGTCGTCCTAGTGGCTCTTGTCTGGCCAAATAACATAGTCAGAGTGACACTGGATTCTCATTGGCCAAGAAATCCTGACGGGAAATATAATGGTAGCATGAATATGCTGAGCGGCAAAACAATACACCAGTTCATCTTTGTAATCAGCCAATCACCGGCCAGAATTCACTGACTCACGGGGGATACATGGCCAACCATACTAAAATTAAGCACTATATGAACCATTGACTTCTTCAGCTGTTTAGCACCAACACCCCCCTCTCTTTCGCTCTCTTATAACTTTCAACTAATGTCTCGCACCCTCTACGACAAAGTCTGGGATGACCATGTCATCGATACCCAGGACGACGGCACCTGTCTGATCTACATCGACAGACATCTTGTTCATGAAGTCACCAGTCCTCAAGCCTTTGAAGGTCTCCGTAACGCTGGCAGACGCGTCCGTCGCCCCGACTGTACTCTCGCCACTGTGGATCACAACATTCCCACCACCACACGCAAGAAGTTCAAGAGCATCACCACTTTTATCGACGAAGCCGATTCGCGTACCCAATGCGAGACTCTCGAGACAAACGTCAAGGAGTTTGAGCTCACCTACTTTGGCATGGAAGACAGTCGCCAGGGCATTGTTCACGTTATTGGTCCTGAGCAGGGCTTCACACTCCCTGGTACCACTGTTGTCTGTGGTGACTCTCACACCTCTACCCACGGAGCTTTTGGTGCTCTTGCCTTTGGTATCGGTACTTCTGAAGTCGAGCACGTCTTGGCCACACAGACCCTTTTGCAGAAAAAGTCCAAGAACATGCGCGTCTGTGTCGAGGGTGAGCTTACCCCAGGCGTCACTAGCAAGGATGTAGCCCTGCATGTCATTGGTGTCATTGGTACCGCTGGTGGAACTGGATGTGTCATTGAATTCTGTGGTTCTGCTATTGCTTCCCTGTCTATGGAGGCCCGTATGTCCATCTGTAACATGTCTATTGAGGGCGGTGCTCGTGCTGGCATGATCGCACCTGATGACATTACATTCGAGTATCTCCGTGGAAGACCTCTTGCTCCTGAAGGTGCCGAGTGGGACAAGGCCGTTAACTACTGGAGATCCCTCAAGTCTGATCCCAATGCCAAGTACGATATTGATGTCAAGATTGCTGCCTCTGACATTGCTCCCACCATCACCTGGGGAACCAGCCCTCAGGATGTTGCTCCCATTACTGCCACTGTCCCTGATCCTTCCAAGGTTTCTGACCCTGCTCGCAAGGCTGCCATGGAGCGAGCCCTCGACTACATTGGCCTGGTGCCCAACACTCCTTTGGAGGAGGTCAAGATTGACAAGGCCTTTATTGGCAGTTGCACAAACTCTCGTATTGAGGATCTTCGTAGTGCAGCCAGCATTGTCAAGGGTAAGCATGTTGCTGACTGGGTCTATGCCATGGTTGTTCCTGGATCAGGCTTGGTAAAGCGTCAGGCAGAGCGTGAGGGTCTGGACAAGGTGTTCACTGATGCTGGTTTCGATTGGAGAGAGGCTGGTTGCTCCATGTGTCTTGGTATGAACCCTGATCAATTGAGCCCTGGAGAGAGATGTGCCAGTACTAGCAACCGTAACTTTGAGGGCAGACAGGGTGCTGGTGGCCGTACTCATCTCATGAGCCCTGCCATGGCTGCTGCTGCTGCCATTCGTGGATACCTTACCGATGTCCGCAAGTTCACCTCTACTCCCATGGCTCCTCGTAGCCCTCCTCCCAAGTTCCAAACAATCCAGCCCAAGGTCGAGGACGAGGCTGCCCATGAAAAAGCTGCCGACTTGGCTGATCCTGTCACTGACTGCCCTGCTTCTGACAGCCCTGTCAACAAGGGTGCCCCCGTTGCCAGTGCCATGCCTGCCTTCACCACCCTCAAGGGTACTGCTGCTCCCTTGGCCATCTCCAATGTCGATACCGACATGATTATTCCCAAGCAGTTCCTCAAGACCATCAAGCGTACCGGTCTCGGCAGTGCCTTGTTCTATGGTCTCCGCTATGATCCTACCACTGGTGCCGAGAAGCCTGACTTTGTCCTCAACAAACCTGCTTACCGCTCTTCCAAGATCTTGGTCTGCACTGGTCCCAACTTTGGCTGTGGCAGTTCTCGTGAGCATGCTCCTTGGGCCTTTAATGACTTTGGTATCCGCTGCATCATTGCCACAAGTTTCGCTGATATCTTCTTCAACAACTGTTTCAAGAACGGCATGTTGCCAATTGCTCTTGCCCAGGAGCAGGTCGACATCCTCGCCAAGCACGCAGAAGAGAAGGCTGAGATTGAGGTTGATCTTGTCCATCAAAAGATCAAATACCCCGGTGGTGAGATTCCATTTGAAGTTGAGGAGTTCCGCAAGCATTGCCTGGTCAATGGTCTGGATGACATTGGTCTGACCATGCAAAAGGACAGTGAGATTGAGAACTTTGAAGCCAAGCGTACCTCTACCTGGCCGTGGTTGAATGGCAAGGCATACAAAGGAAAGGCCACCAAGGTCAATGCTATTGGATCATCCCAGCCTGCCAAGAAGTTGGATTGGTAGTCTTTTTCATTTTAGCACAATTATATATATATATAAAAATACACATCATTTATCCTCTTAATCTCCATGTTAAACAATAAATCAAATCCTGTAAATTCTTGTTCATACTATATATTTTTGAGAATTATCAAGTCTTTTTTAATTGTGGGGTTGGTTGTATATAACATATGGAAAACATGGCTTGGAAATATTGTCCAAAAATAAAATACCCCCCTCTTTTTCTTCTATTATTAATATTCTAATCAGATGTTCAAAAATGTGTATATACGGGGTATCTTTATTGGCCTGAATCATCTTGTACGGTTGATCACCAAAAAGCCCATTAAAATTACTTGCAAGATTATATTTACGCCAAACGATTTCTAGCAAAAATGCTGCAAATCGACGATTTTTCTTCTTTAAAGGATAAATAAGCAGAATCGTCAAGAGTGTAGGTAAAATGGCTATTAAATATTACCTGTATCTGTTTCATACGCCAAATGCCTACTACATCTGCCTATCGTTCATTTAAAACATGCAGCAGTCAGACGCCAAAGTATGTGCATATTTTCACGGTGACTAAACAGTATGTTTGATGCGCCCAGGATTGTATGTATGAGAAGAAGAAAATACTCGGTTTCCCTTTTTTTCTTTCTTGTGTGACTTTATTTTGGTACTATTTGTATAAAAAGTCAATTGTCAGTCTTGTCAATCTTTATTGGCGCAGTGGTGAATAATTATTGATGTTTTTCCTTCGGATCCTTCTGCTTTAGATCACCAATAATTATTCACCACTGCGCCAATAAGGATTGACAAGACTGACAATTGATATTGACCAGACTGCAAAAATTTGGTAAAAAACCAGTAGTGAAGAGTAAGTAAAATCTAATAAGGTCACGTACCTAACTTGTTTACAGATTTTACTAGTAAAATTCTTACAAAATCTGCCTGCTTGAAAATGGTCAGATTTCTCCCCTTTCCTTAGGATGTCTAACTCCGTAAACTCCATATAGAACGCCAAAAAGGCAAATATACCAAGCCACAAGTGACCAACATGGAAGCACCATGGGTATAAATTTGACTATAAGAATAATTAATTTATATCACGTTTCCCTAGAAATACAAGCAAACAATCAGCTAAAGATGCTTTAGATTCACCTTTTTTATATTTGAATATTGCAAAAGGAGTCGACAGTTTTAAATTGTGATTAACTCCATGTCCATCAGCCATTTGAAGCACCTTTGCCTTTGATGGAAAAGGACAAGCTCTTTTTTGTTGTGCAGATTATATGCATCTTAATAGGATACCATTTTCAGAATGATATGTTTAAGTATTCATTGAGAGCAAAAATGTGTTGGGCAAGAGAGAATGACCCCCAATAGGTTTATGAATACAGAGCCATCTATAGAATAACAAGAGGTTTTAAATAAACTTCTTTTTAAAATAATAAAAATGAAATGGCGTTGGTATCCATGGAGACAAAACAATCACATCCATCTTGGTCTATTAATAATTCATTATACGCGTTTATTACCTCGAGTGCATTAGACACTAGACCTGCCTGTAGATGGCTATAAATATGCATGTAAATGCAACGCATCCTCTTTCTTCTTTACCATGTACATTTCACACGAAGAAGATAGAGAATACCCAGCCGTCAGCATCTTTGAGTCTCTGTTTGGCCAAGAGAGCATTGTGCCCGGTGATAGAAAGATATACATCGACAGTGACGATACTAAAGTATACCTGACGCGAGATGATCTGAAAAGAGATATTCTTCTGTTTGCTCAAGGACTAGAGGATAAATTTGATTTTGACTATGGTGATATTATGACTATATGTGCTCCCAACCATGTAAGTATACAGGCAGATATCTCGGTCAATAAATCCAACTGATATCATATAATAGATCGACTGGACCATTGCTCTTCAAGCCCCACCAATCTTGGGTAACAATGACAATAATACAGGGCAGAAATCCAGACTAACAAAGCTCTACTTTGCAATAGGTGGTGTTAGTGCATGCGTACGTAGTGGAGAAGGAGACAATAGTGCCGCCCAAGGAATCATACTTTCCAACCCAAAACTCATCATTGCTCATGTTGAAACAATTGAGGCCGTACAATTGGCAGCAAAGAAACTTGGCCTGAAAAATGAGAATATTCTTGTCTTTGGCAACAAAAACATTGCTGGTTTTCGACCATTCCGTGATGTCCTAATGAATCACTCGACTCTAGCTACCCCCAAGAAGTTCTCAAACTACCATCTCCAAACATTTCCGGCATACCTCTATTACACCTCAGGCACCTCGGGAAGTAAGAAGATGGTGATGGTTACGTAAGTCAGATGGATTTGATTGTATCCCTTACTCTAGACTCACCTAGTATTTACCATTAGTCATACTAATATAGTAGCTTCCATGTACTCAAGAGACAATTGGTTACCGCCCAATTCACGCTACTTGACATATGCAAGCAATGCCCACTCGACTACTATGCTTATAGCCATGAATGTCTGTATCAAGGAAGGAATCGAGACATACCTCTTGAAGAAATTCTCAGTTCCAAGATATTGTATGGCCATTCAAAAGTACAAGATCAATATTCTTGTTACCCAGCCATGGATATGTGCTGCTTTGGCAAGGGAGAAGTTTGTGGAAGAGTACGATCTCTCTTCAGTATCTATTGCCTTTTCTGCAGGCTCGGCTCTGGATCCTATTACTATTTCTCGGTTCATGGACCGACACAAGTTTCCCTTGATTAGTGGCTTTGGAATGACAGAGGCAATTTCAGCCATAAAGATGTGTCCAGAATCCAGCAAAAGAGGTAGTGCATTATTGCCATTTCAAATGAAAAATGAACTTAAGATTTGTGAATAGGGTCTCTTGGCAGGTTATGTCCAAATATGATTGCCAAGATCATTGATGAAAACGGAGAAGGTGAGCATCTTGAATCAATCTACATTGTATTGACAGGTTTTATAATTATTTAGAAGTCAAGGATGGATCTATGGGCGAGCTTTGTATAAAAGGTCCAACAGTTACACCCGTGAGTTTTGTTATATAGACTCTAATACATATGAACAAATACTGACCACGCTAAACAGGGATATTACAACAATCCAACCGCCACTGCAGCTGCAATAGACCAGGATGGATTCTTGCACTGTGGTGACCTCTTTAGGGTCGATAAAGACGGCTTCTTTTACTTTATTTCACGTATCAAGGACATGATAAAGTACTATGGCTATCAGGTAAGCTACCATGACGTTTAATGGCAGCACTTTTGGTTTAATCTTGGAAATTTGTCTTTTAGATAAGTCCTTCTGACATTGAAGACGTTTTGGTAATAACAAAACTGTTGCAAATGGCTCGTTTGGTCGACTAATAGTTTCTTTCTTGGTAGATTACACACCCCGAGATTTCAGAATGCTGTGTAGTGGGTCACTATAGTGAAGAGCTCTCTACAGAGATTCCAAAGGCCTATGTTGTTCTCAAGTCCAGCCAAGTAAAAGGAAGAACAGAGGAGGAATTAGCATCGTATGCAAATTCTCAGCTGCCCAGCGAGATGCATCTCAGGGGAGGACTTGTGATTCTCGAGTCGCTTCCAAGATCACCTCTTGGAAAACTGGAGCGGAATAGCCTTCGATATCAGATGGGTCAAAAGATGCCTCCATTAGTCCACAGTAGATAACGCATTCAAATCGCTATCCCTTGTTAACTAGTACCAGGTTAAAATATGAAATATGTTATTTGTAATGTTCAGTTGATGATTAATATTTGATAATACACTTTTATCCATATCAACCTATTGAATTTTGTACTCGACACAACTCACTGTAGCATTGCAAGTGTAAAACTGGAAATAACAAGAATGATGTCGTGTCATAATGAACTCTTGGCACGAGAAAAAAAAAGTATAAAGTAGACCTTTCTTCAAAACTTTGCATTCTAAAATGTTACCCTTTTTATTATTATTATTTAATGATGGAAATGTCGTTGATGAGAATGGCAAAATCATCTTACTAGAGCTCTTTATTATTATTATTATTATTATTATTATTATTTGGTTTACTACGGATATTACTGCTATTACCATGTAGCTCTGTATAGTAATTCGCGTCTTGTTGATATCATACTTTTATACACATTACCAATTATCCATGGTATTCGAATAATTAGATTTTTCCATTACCCACAAGTTATAATATCATATCTCTCAAGTCTTTCAAGTATGATCCTATTCCATTAGGATGATTACATACCTTGAAGTACACACAATCATAACAAACAGTCTTAACAATTATAACAGCAACACTAGATGGTATCTCTATGTTTATGAATCTGTATACCTGATTCTCATTTACTTTTTGGTTAACAAATACAGATGAAGTCCTCTTCTTGAATAAACTGCTCGTTTTGGATCATCTTCAACCTAGATAAAGTGTTAATAATCTATTATACCTTTAAGCAAATTACCTCTTTCAAAATAAATTTCTTGCGAATCAGTTGGAAAAACCGCTTGTCTGCATTTCTTCTTTTCATGTAACTCAAGTAGATCACTGTCTCTTTTTTCGATAAAAGCAAAAGAGTGTCCACAAGTGGCTGGAATGCAATCTCTAGATAGACACAGTCTGAGGCCAGAATGACATCTGGGAGAGGCAGAATATGATCTGGCAAAGGAGTTCCCCTAGTAAAGAGTTAGATAACAATATGGGTCAAGACGAACAAAACACAAGAAAAAGAAAAAGAGAGGATATATAATCAAAACAAGCCGTGTAGACCGTGATGGACACTGAATTTACGAAATGCAACTCATCTGGTTCGATCCCTTGGGTGGCCCCAACATTATCTTGTTTCCTACCAATCCAGGAGCTGGGTATCCACTTTCTCTTCAAGACCATTCAATATAATGTTTTGCTTCATCAATTCCATCATTGGACTTGACAAATAGATATTAATTCTCTCGCATCTTTTAGCCTGTTGGTTATAGCCTACATCTGGTCGGTTAAGGTCATATTTTGAGCCCCAGGAAAAGCAGAGGCCACAGCAAGACCGACCAGACCTGTTCCACTACCTAAATCTAGTATTCGCTTTCCATCAAAAAGGGACTCTGATTGGGTCTTCTTCCAGAGTAAATATTCAATCATAACATCGGCTGCTTCCCATGTCTTTCCTCCGCAGCCACCACTCAGGTCTTGCTGAAGATGAATGGGATTCAGTAGCCCTTCATACGAGATGTCAGAGATGCCATTTTCGACTTCTGGCTTTCGGGCATCCATCTGGGCTGATTCGAATGGATTACAGTTTGACTGGTTATCGAATTCATGATTACTAGAGATTGACTGATTCCCAGTAGAGATTGATTGTTTGAGATCCGGGATTGACATGTTATAATAAGTTTAAGATTACTAGGATAACAAGAAAGGTTACAAAGAGTTTTTGGTATTCTAAAAGCAGTCCTTTGGAGGACCAATATTGATTTAGATGTACAATCAGCAATAATTTCCATGGCATCTCTAGTTGGGGGCAAATAGGCTTTATCGTCTAATTAATCAATATTTTATTAATTGGCTATTAAGAAAAACTAGTTTCTTGGATATAAAATAATAGTAAAAAGGACCAGGCATTGAATTCGAGGGTAAATTGTATGCCCTTTTGGTTTCCATGGTGATTGGTCTTATATTATAGAGCAGCTCATGATAGTATCCAAATTTTTGATTAAAACCGATCAAATTCAATAGCAATTGTGTAAATGACTCAAGGAATTGAGTATTTTATTTTATTTTATTTTTGAATGGAAATTCTTGCAATGGTATTCTATCGACGTGCATGTATAAAACCCATTATAAAACAATATGCATTTCGTAATTTTAAAATTATCAAGCTTGTGTCTTTTCCAAAATAAATGATCTGATAGTTTATACCAAGCTGGCCACAAGCATATGTGAGTAAGGATTTTTTTACCATATATTATATCCAAGCCGAATTTCCGGGAATTTATTCATCTATGGAAAGTAATAAAAGCTCTTTGTTTCATTGGATTCTCTATTACTTTCAAGATACGCACCCTAGAATTGATTTTTTTTATTATCGTAGATGGTTATTGAGAATATTCACATATCTTTTTAAAAATATATATAATGATAATAATAATCAATTCTCTCCTATTATTTACAGAACTTATGATTGATATCTTACCCCCATAGTTGTTTCTTTACCCTTTAACTGGCCACTTTCTATTTATATAGGTGATTGTATATTCAGACTGCAAAGATTATTCTACAATCTTGTAAATTAGATCTTGTGCTTTTTAATATGCCAACTTTGTCGAGTTGTTTTCTATACTTGATATCCATATTCTAATTATGGTTTATCAAGATAAGATTCTGATGTTACAGGTTCTTAATAAAGCTATACAAATTTTTAAACTACTTGTTAGTGTAATAGGAATTCTCACAAGGATCATTCTTCATTTGTTTTTTATTTTTACATATGTATATTATCATATTCTGAATTTAATGTCAAAAAGAGGGTCTGAGAAGGCCAAATGGTCCGAATAATTGGGTACTAGTATTGCTATCAAGGCTTACAAAATAAGTTTATATAGTATTATATATGATGAGTTGATTGTATCATTAATGAGTGGTTTTATTCTTATTATTTTTGAATTTAAGTTGGACAGAATAATAAAACGGTATGCATATGTTCTATTGTTCTTTAATAAAGGTAATAATTAACTAGAGCATAAAACTATATTTATAAGCATGACAGGTTTGACAAGAAATACAAGAAAATAATAATGATTTATAGTAACATACGTACATACATGCATGTGTCAAAAAGCACAAATCAATATATACATATAAGAGCAGCAACAAAAAAGCATAAAAGAAACATAAGTAGAATGATCTATGGTGGCAATATAAAGGACTAAAGGGTTTGCTAGAAAATAGAAAGTATAATTGAGCTTAAAGGATTAAAGACCATAATATATGTTTTCGAATGATATTCTTCTGTTTTTTTCTCTTTTTCCTTTTGGTTTAGGGGTAAAGCAAGTCAAAGATTGATAGCCTATGAAATAAACAGATCAATTAGTCTTTGGTATATATATATATATATATATATTACTAGATATAACGCCCCTTGATGATTCTCTTTTATATACCCTCCTGATATACATATATAATTTATAAATTGAATATTGTCCTTACCAATTTTACTCTTAAAAAAGCAGCATAAAAGTGATTATTTTCCATAAAGTAGCGGACTGAGATATACATATTCATTCTTGGGGTCAAAGGCTTAGCATCAGATAGATAGGACAAACCATTCGTCAAAGGTATTTCCTGGAGGAGATGGTGTAGGTGATGGACTTGGGTTAGGGTCAGGGCGTGGATTTTGAGGTCTTGGTTTCCTGAGATTGGCACCAAACTGTTTGTACGACCGTATATCCAAAGATGATGTAGAATCCTTTGGTAAAAGGCAATGGTATGAGGATCGAGGCATTTTTGTCAGAACCGAATTGGTGATACGCAGTATATAAGGTAGAATAAAAAAAAAGTGTCTATATATATATATGTATATGTATATGTATATGTATATATGTATGTATATTTATATTTATATGTCTGTGTATTTATGTATATATCTATTCATTAATACACATAGACACAAGCCCACACATGTATATAGATATATGTGTTTTCATATAAATATAAATATATATGAAAATATATATATGCATATAAATATATAAATATATATATAAATATATATTTATATACTTGTATTTATATTTATATATTGCTTTACAATAAGAGAAATGTATGTATTCCAAATAAGAAATGCTACGGAGCGTTGATAAATAGATATATAAGAAAGATAATAAGATTGTAATGGCTGGCGCGTCGGTAGTTAGTATCTTTAACGCGATTGTCAAAAATATACACAAACGAAGCTGGTAATTGATGGGGGGTTTTTTTATGAATGGACAAGGACAAAAATAGCGGTACATAGGCTGATTTATATAGGTGCTGATGACAATATCTAGGGCTGTTTCCAGGATTCTGGTAACATCCATTATGTTAATTTCGGATAGAAAGTTTCCATAGTCGAATAAATAAGAGAAAATAGGTTTGTATCAAATTAAATATATATATACAGCTCTATTATGTCTATATATGTGTGCGTGTGTTTTCCCTTGAATATTTATAATAATACAGGATCTATACCCTTTTGTGCACACAAAAAGAATATTTATATGCTCCTTTCTAGCAAGTGGTTCAAGGGGTTAGGTTAGCTCTATTGTAAGCACAAGGTTGTTGACAGAACACAGATCTAGCAATTAAACTACTAATCCAAGAAAAGCTTTTGCTTACATGCTATAAAATTGAAGTTGCGAGGGATGCATGGGACTACAGAATTCTGCTTTGTAGCAAACTCTCTAATCAATATCCACTACATCAGTAGCTATTCAAATGAGTAGTTTTTGTTATAATAAAGGTCCAAAAGGAGATGAGACCCCAATATTCCGAGAATGAAATACAGAAAGAAAATGCGATGTCAGGCCATTCAGGGCTTACAATCTCCACGCGCTTGTATTGTGTTTGAATAAAATATGAGGTGTTCAATAGATCTGTACTACTGGCTATCTATAGATACATTTCTTAGAAATGGTCTATAATGGCAAAGTAATACCATGTCTGGATAATTTGTGGTAAAGTATCAATAACACACTGTGGATCTTTTCACCAAAGCCTATAGCTAACTTTCCGAGTTTTATAAATGTCAATAACATTTTAGGTATAGTAACTAACATTTTTAAACCCTATTTTTCCTTGTCAAACTATTGCAAATCTTTTGAGCGTCTTTACATTTATGCACTTGAAATTTTCGAATTCCAGTATACAAAAATAAACATTGGTGATACTCTAACCTTTGAGCCAGATAAATGTTACAAACGCTATATCTCTGCTTCACCTCCCCTTGTTTAACCCAAGGATTTTTCTTTTTCTCTCTCATTGGCTCCTAATAGACATGCTACAGTTTGCTCAAAACAGAAACATGTCTCAAACAATGCTTTGCTAACCTTTCTGCGTGATTTTGTCAAAAGTGCCGTGTAAGAGATCCCCTACTTACTTAATATAGTCTATCACCGGAATCCTCGTTTCCTCCTCTTATAGTGGACCTCTATTATATTATTGTTTATTAGAGAACTCCTATACTCAAGAATTTTTTATAGTTTAAATAATTGCGATATGTCAACCTAGGAATGAAAGGTTTGTAAATGTCAAGAATATTTCTTAAAAGCAGTTCTTCTAATATAATTCAATTCTAAAACTATACAAACTATTGTCACGGATATTTGTCACATCCCTTTGCCTCTTTTAAGCAATCTTTATTTGGAATACTGACGCGTGTAGAATCTTAATCGCATTATTCGATCCATACTTTATATGTGAAACCAAGTCAAGGATAATAACATCCAAATGGTCTACCTAACAGGGCATTCTCTTGCTATCTCACCCCAAATTATCATACTTTCTTTCTTTTTTTATTCTGACTATATTTCGTAAAAAGCATTTATGAATAGCACATTAACAGAATACAGAATTTATTTAGTCTCCCTTTCATAGCGTTCTCTGTTTTTCTTTATACCCCAGTTTCTTCTCAATTGAGACGTTTTCAAGTTTCCAAGGGACATCATCTTTTATTATATCAATCTTTGTTTAATAAGCATACTAAATAACTAACGCAGGTTTCATTTGTAATAAATCACAGGTTTCTCGTGAATTATTTATTTTATTATAGCTATTTATACTTTACTAGCCATACTCTAGTTATTTAACCAAAAATACCAATAATTTATGACACCCTCAGAATTTCTATTAGTGTATCCGTTAGATAATCTTTTTTAGCCATTCAATACTATAAAACTTAATTTTCTTTTTCTTTTTTTCTTTTAAAAAAATAGCTTTATTATTAGGATGCCAATTTAGAACTATGATATTGCCATAAAGTCAAAAAAGTATATATCCATGCAGCTCAATTTATGATATTAAACTATCGTATACTCATGAGAATTTGTACCTGGAGAGGTTTATTATCTCGTGGAACACAATTCAAACTTTTTTATATATATTATTGAACCAAAAGTCATAATCCATGCCATAATTCACTGTTTGGGATAATGCTACCATCATCAGTACTAATAGCCCATACTGTGTACATAGGATTCATAAGCATGAAACACGATTAGCAAGTTTTATAGACTATTATGCTCTGGCGAGTTTTCGAATTTCTTGAATTTGCAATATTATTTAAATTTATCGCGCCTAAATGGTGGCTCTTTTGTAAATTATAGCCATTTATGTAAGCCATAATTGGGTAAATAAGCTTCCTTACTATAAGAGGCATAATCTTGTAAAAACCTAATAGACGGCATTAGATGCTATATAATTTACAGGTATCAAAGTGCCTGAGTTGTAACACATAGACATTTAAATGAATGTACAGGTAGATTATACGATTATTGGTATATATTGCTAAATACCGTTCAAAGGACCTGAATATTTGAGCCTATGGAAGCAATCGTAATTAATTGAATATATACAAGGGATAAAAGGCTAGATGGTATCTGTCGAGGGCTAATACACCGATTATAATCTCCATTATACCAAATCATTAACTTCATTTTCTTGATATATTATGGCTATAATGGTCTTATGGGTTTAGTATTCACAGATTACTTGTTAATAAGCATTTTGTTTGAGTGGAATAAAAATCATGTCGATAACGCCCAAGAGAATAAGATATTGATATAGAGTACCCCTTGTAAAGATCTGTCATTCTAAAAGAAATCTAGATGAGACTCGATGATTGTCCTAAAAATGATTTTATTGTATTTAGGCGTCTAATAATAATAAATCTTTATTAAATACGTATCTAGCTTGTATTTACCTATATGCTTAGAATCTCTGATTTATATTTCCCTTAATAACATGAATTACAGTAGTAAACAGTTACAGGCAAAGTTCTGAAATGAAGAAAAAGGAGAGTCCTTTTTTTGCTTGCATCCTTGTTTTTTTCCATTAGTTCTAGCTACTAAACCATGTGGTAACAAGGCGGGTCAAGTATAACAATGTGTGAAAACAAAAAGGCGAGATTTAGTGGCAAGATATGTAAGTCTGTTTGATATTACTCCCTCTTCCATGTATAGCCAAATACTCTTTTTAAAAAAAATCTATTCCATGCGTTTACATAATAAATGCATTCCCAATCTTAGATCTCAAAAAGGTATCGAGGCTTGAATGGATCCTGTTAACAAATTAGGTGCGCGGATGTTTGAGTATTGTGAGGATAGGTGTCTTCTTCTTCTTCTTCTTTCCGTTCCTCCTGCTTAAATTTTATTTAAAAATAAAAAGATTCTGACTGTTCGATCCATCGTGTTCACTCGTATTCTAAATTCCAAAATAATTCAAAGATAGGTGTTGACATTGGCTAGCCTATTGTATAAGTATAAACAGATAACAAGTACAGAAATAAATACTCGATATGTAGTAAGATTGAGGGGAAAGGAACGGGTATTGTATATCCGATATATAATTGTTGGTCTTACTCAAACTGGTGTTCTTGGCACACCATACGTTTAATATGGTTTTATTGCTTTTGTCAAGATTAAATTTGCAAAATGTGCAAGAGCCCCACGTTGTTTTTATCTGATTTTTATTATGGATATTCTGGATCTTTTAGACCCTTTAAACATTTATTTGTTAATTAAGTTTTTTTTTTTTTTTTTTTTTTTTTTTTTTTTTTTTTTTTAAATATGAAAAAGTATACACCAAGGTATGATCAGTTGGTCTTCTTAATATAAATTGTATATTCTCTTTTATTTTCTATTTAAAAATCTATTGATCGTGAATTCGTACATGGACATATTATTGGTAATATAATAATAGCAATAAAAGGGAACTGAATGTTCTCTAGAATTGTACAGGTATTAAAGTTAACTCGACGGCATTTTTAGGGGATTTACAGGTGTGTAAGTAAAAAAGAGTGTCCAAAAAAGACAGTAAATACAGGTCTTTAGAACTCAAAAAAGAAACCTTTTTTGCTCGTCTTGCTTTTGTGTTATGTTTTTTTTTAAAAATTGTAAATAAAAGATCGTACAAATCGAGATCGTGGACAATAAAACAAATCCCTTTAAGATATTCTTATTCAGGATTTTAGGGCCGCTGTATATTGGTTTTAATATCAATTGAAAAATGAAGGTAAAACACACACACACCTATATATATATATATATATATATATATATATATATATATATATATATTGCCTGATAGCCGCCCGGATAATATCCCGTCCTTCTTAATAGATATATGGTACTACTCAAAATGTAGCCTATGGCATCTCCTCTAAACACTTTATAAATAAAAATAGGGAGACTTGGACAATGGTTCTTTTTTTATATATTGATTTTTTTTTGTAGTTTTATTTTTCCTAAATACAACATTGTGCGTGTGTACAGTGCTTCCAACAAGTAATACTGCAACCAATCAAAACTGATACCATTAGTCAATCTATATAATTGTCGTTGGCAAATAAAAAACAATTTCACATTTTCAGAAATGCAAGTCGTATTTTTAGAATCTTCATCGCTCTAGAAGTCAAACCATCGCTTCTTCCAACGCCCATTCAGAGATGGTCCTCCCAGGAACATCCCCAGGAACAGCGGACTATTTAACACCATTAACACTACCAACACAAACCACAACCACCGCTACCAAATCGGATGTTCACCACCACTTTTAACCTCCTCCCAGTTACGCCTAAGCAGCTCAGATATCCTCTCCCAATAAGCCCGGAACTGTGTCCACTAAACATATTCTTGGCTCTTTTACTCTAGCTATAGAGTATGGTATCAAAGCACTGCTCGAATTATGTGTTCTTTGATTTCCCAACAAATTAGTTCTGCTAATATCGCCTTATAACATATGTACCGTGCCACATAGAACAAAGTATTCACTATCAGCGCATCTTTCCCGTTGTTCTTTCCCATCATTGAGATCATTGAGATCATCCTTGATATATCCAACGATTAATCATTCCTAGTATTTCTATATTAATTTCACAATATTTCTTTGGCTTCCAAACCATTGTATTTGAACATCAAGTATCCCGATCGTTGTCACTCCCAAGCTCCAGATCAACCTGCAGGAAAGTCTCTCCTGCTTTGACAGGGTGCTAGAAATTGTCACCTACCGGGAACATGGGTTCTTCCAAGGCGCGGGATATGTATCCATTGCTCGTCTACTCAATCCTGACGATGCACTTTACTCCTTAACTTACCGGATTGAATGTCACCCCTCAAAGTATTTTCTCTTGCTTAATAATTAACCCAAGATGGATACTTATTACAAATACTCCAAGACAATGAACGATGAAGTTGGAAAATGTCCCAAACACTCCCAAGGAAAACCAATCTTGGTTTGAATTTCATCAGACTGGATACCTTTACCAAGACCACCTATGAGCCATTTTCGTCTCTCTCACATAAAATGTCCTACTACCAAACGTCCAAATACCACCCTACACACCAATATTCATCTACCTCAATATTTCCTCCCAAAGGACCCCTCGCTCCTTATTTGCCCTAACTCGTTTGTACCTCTGGTCACATCCGATGAAAAGTCAAGAATATCTAGATAAGACCCCAACAACCCTGGCTATCATAAGCAATCGATCAGCCCAAGATCAAAAATTAAATCTTCCCATCACAGCAACAATGTATCCCAAGCCAAATATATACACTATAAAAGACTCGATCCTCGCCAAGAATACCGACAGGAAGAATAAGTTTAATACAATTCTTCTCAATTGGGGCGATATAACCCAAAGTCAACAATTCCCATCCTAAAAAAAAAACCTCTTCATTTGTTACCTCTGCGCACTAAACCTTGATCTTATTGCCTCTCAAACAACCAAGGCCCACACCAAAAATACTCAATAAACATTCAACTTTCAATTTCATATCTTATCCTCCTTCTGGACATCTTACTGTGTTATGTCTCTATATCTGTCTCCCTTGGTCTTGGTCTCACCAGAGATACAGTTTCTCTCCAGTCACTTTTTTCTTTCTTTCCCAATCTCCATCTCACTTCATACTTGGTAGATCTCGACTATACCTGTTGCTCCTTCCTCACCAATACAAGGTGCGCTCTCAAGCAGTAGCTCGACTTGCTAAAAAAATCGCCTCATTGTGCCACAATTTCGAGAAATGCTCCAACATTTATTACATCTTCGTTTTTCCTGGTATGCATATATATTCCTACTTTTGTGTTTCAATAGTCTTTTATATTTAATATGACTGGTCAGACCATTTTCTAGTCCGTCTCATATTTAGATTCGAGTTCTCCACACAGTTATCTAAAGGCTTATGGCGTTCCAACCCGTGGTTTGTGGTTAATTCTGGCCACCGTACAGAGCGAAAATATCTTTTATTACTTTTAACATTGGGCTCTAACGACAGAGTTGATCACTGGTGATATGTTTCTGCTGCTTATACCCGAAATATTCATCGTCAACCGGAAACCCATCCCGTTTGTGTCCTCTCAAATCTAAACCTAGAATTTTTTTAATGTTTTTGGTCTTTTTGTGCAATCAGATTCATAAATTGACCGCCTATGTTCCTAAAACAAATACCTCTTTGTAATTGTCTTTCTAAAACATATTATTAATCTTCGTGCTATCAGCACCTCACGTATTCTTGATTCTCTACGCCTCATTTTTCTTTGTTTTTTTTTACATGTATTCTTACCCACTGTCCATTCCAATTACTTTCCTAAAAGCCGTTTTACACAACCTTGGGCTTTTCTTTACGCGCGCTCTCTTCTTATAGTTGACTAATACATTACATAATCTGTCAGAGAACCACAATTTTCTTTTATTTTCCCCAGTATTAAGGGGTTTACTTTAAATTAAGTTATTCCTCGGCTTGAATGGATGGTATATATTCTACAAGTGTCCCAGACCTAGACATGCCCATAAATAACCAAGATGTTTTTACCTGTCCTTGGTTTCTTTGTATCTATCCAGAATAAATGATGGCAGCCAAAAAAATAAAGTTAACTAGTTTACATTTTCGTTTTTTAGTAGCTTTGACGTTTGATGGCTCAATTAGAATACGCCCTGCATAGTAAACACGACAATTCAATCCACAGATATGCTAATAAGTCTTTGTAAAATGATCAATTACTGCTACTGTTTGGTAGCTCCAATAAGCATAGTTAGAATAGGTATATGGGTTTAGACTTTGCTCAGATAAATATTAACGTAAAAAAATGAGAGTTTATGGGTTTTTCAAGTGTATTGTATTCTTTAGATTAGTTTACGAGACCATTGCATATCTCCGTAGCCCTAGAATTGAGCACTTGTGTACTAGCCTTATAGTTTGACAGATGCAGCTGCCACGTTTTATGCCCAATTCTATAGCCCTGACCCGGTTTATGATCATTCAACTGATGATCTGATCCATAACCTCCCTGATAACCTCCATTTATCTAACTATTTCCAACGAAGTCTTATTCCCCCTATCTCTCTCAATAATATCCGCCCCGAAATATTTCGTTCACACAAGTCCAGCGTTATTAGGCTCGGTGACCATCTTTGGATCATCTCTGCTACTATAATACCCTACAGTCTCCACTACCAAACAAGTTTTATATGCAACCGCTTCATCACCGACAGCTTATTTCGTACTGAGCCTGTCGTAAAGGTTTATCTATTCTTATTTTGCTCTTGGGTCAGTAAAAGGCGTATGACTGAAAGCCCTCTAGCTACTTGTGTCGATCGGTTCTTTATCTTTAGTTCATTACACTAGTTACTGTAATCTCCAATATTTTCTCAACACAACCCCAATTAAACAACAATTGATATATATATATATATCTTATTAGATTACGTGGCTTACACCAAGGAGATCCATTTTCCCTTGTTCTATTTAACCTTGCTTTAGAGCCATTTTACTTGTAGGCCTCTTTATAATTCCTGTGTATTTGGCTTTCCCACGGTTTTTATATAGTCTTATACTTTTTACAACCTGTAAAGCACCTTGTACGCGTTGGTGATCTTAAAAGTTTTTTTTTGTTCAAACTGTTTGATCTAGTGTCGAGTTACTCTCGTCTGCTAATATGTTCATTTGTCTCCAATGTCCAGATCAGTATGGACAAGACCCGGGCTCTGTTGCTGTCATTTTCTGCCCATTCTTTGCTTTTCTAGCTTTATTTTGTTTTGTTTTGTTTCTTATAGTAAAAATACATTATGAAAATATACTTTAAGAAATATAATGAGCTTCTGGATCGTAAACATATACTGGTACAAATATTCTAGTATTTTGTGTATGTATAAACTATTTGATATTGAATCGCAACATAAATCCTTGGTATTTTTTTAGCAGAGAAAGTTTCTTCTCAGTATTCTAGAAGGGTATGACAACATATTCTCATATGGAATGAGATCAAGACTGTATACCCACAACTCAATCCCCTCCAGATCAACATTAGTTTGGTACTATTTTTATTATTTTGCTAAAAGATAAATACTAAAAGCATTCTCAAAAGGAATTAATGTGTCGTGAGGTATGGTCCTATACCTTCATTATTCAATATACTCATTAATAAATATCCTGAAACCCAAAATACCAGACTAAACATATACCAATATCGTCACAAGCCCTCATCTACCTCACATCCTTGGGCATATATAACCAGTATTGTACTTTTTTGACTAGATGTGCCAGACTCATACATTTTTTATTTTTGAAACAGCATGAATACACAGATTCTCTACTACAAAGTACTCAATCTCGGTATCAATTAAGCTGTCTGATATCATAATAAAAGTCAAATGGTATCCTTGAAAATCATCTGTAAGCCAGTGCTTGTATACAGCCACAAAGGACTTTATGTTCTTGTGGACGGACCTTTCAAAAATTTACCCTCATTATTCTGATAATCCTGCTTGGACTAATAATCCAGATTATTTTATCTCTCGGTAAAAAAAATGCACAAGACTTGTTTACCAAAGATTATAAAAAGACCTTTGTGTGTGTGTGTGTAATTGTTTTTCCTGTCTTGCTGTCCTGTGAATGGTACTTGGTGCTACATTATGAGTTTCACAAATCGTTGACAGATTTACTATATGGATAATAATTTAACTACCCATCTTTTTAAAAGTATTCGGAATGATAATGCAGCCGTAGATTTCTCGAGGATAGAAATTCAAATAGATCAAAAAAAAATATAGCAGCTATGAAGATTGCTTGATAACTTGCTTTTTTCCTTCCAATTTTTTTTTCTTTTTTTTACATCTTAAATGGCTTTTTTAAATTATTTATGCCTACTGGACATTTCAACTGCCAAGTAGATCTGTGTAGAATAATATACAAAGACCAAAATGAGACCTTGTAAATGAATCCCACAAGAAAAATGTTATTGTTTTTTTTATAAAGTTGATTTTAAACGAGGTTTCCTTGCCTGTAAATCTCGTAACCGTCAAAGAGCATTTTTTTTACGAGTTTCTTCTTCTTGTCTGTTCGGACTTTAAATCCAATACATTATAGAGTCTCATACGGAATTTTGCTACCTCTGTGGAAGCTTCCATTATTCGGTCAGTACACGAATTCTGTCTTGGACACTTGTTTATTTTTGCCTATTTTGCAATTCAAAGCCCAAAGGGTGTTGATTTGTTAGTCTGTGCGTCTGTAAGATGGTGTGATACCAGAGTGTTAGAGCACAAGTCTTTTTTAGCTTCATGTCCCACTGTTCTTCAAGTGCAATCGAGAAGCCTATGACGCTCAAAAGTTGTACAGAGATCTATACACACATACAGACAATTCTCTTTGTTTGGACTGAAAAGTTCATATTATTGAGAGTTTGTGCATATTTGGCCAAAGTTTACTTTTAGGTACTAACCTTCAGTATAACAAGGCGAAATAAAAACAGACCTCTAACTATTAATATACAGCATATGGCCGAGTTTGTAGATTTGTACAAATTTAAAGATCCAAAGAACATCTAGTCAATCTCTCCTTTAAAACCGCGTTAAAGATGATTATTCTTTTGGAATAACTAGCCAGGTCAAAGCTGAATATAAATCATCGTAACACGCTTGAAAACCATAAGTTGGAGACCAGCCATTGTACTGAATATTTGTCGATATGGAATCTATAAACCATCGACAGTCAAAAAATAATAATAAAGAAGTTAAGCTCGTTTATTTAATAATAATAAAAAACATATGCCTTGAATCGTTGATTGCAAAAGATTATATTAATGTAAATTGTCAAAAAACAGAGACATTGGGTTACATATAAAGTTAAGTTTTTTTTTTGGAAATATTCAAGATTGATCACACTTGCCTTGTGTATCTCGTTTTATACTAGGTTTAATATTACCAAGGTCACGAAATATAACAGCTTTACTAGTTGTCTTTTGGTAACTTGTGCTATGTTTTGGATCACTAGTGTTATACCTCGATGGGATCAAGAGGAAAACAATACATGGATACCAATACTATTAAACTAGTTTGCACTTTTATCTGGCTATTTGAGTACCATGCTATGTGTATATTAGATGACGTTGGCACCGAAAGAATTGCTCATAAATGTTGTCTCTAAACTTGACAACAAACTTTTCGACAAGCCATCAAGCAACATATCCAACTAGTGCGTCTCTTGGGATTATATAATTGACATGTACAATCATCCTTTTCGATGCCTCTTGGCGCTCACATTTTTTGTAATCAAATATAAAGAAACTGGTATATCTATGGGTCAGTTTCAGCTCTTTTCCATGGTCTCAAAAACCACATTGTTTTCTTGTTTTAGAACCTAAAGAGGCATGGTCTACTTTAATAGTTTAAGAGAAATAGACGGGTTATTTAATCAAAGCCCCATATTTTTTGCTGATAAATTTATTAGAATTGTTGACCCTCTTTGATTAGAATATAGTGAGCAGAATACATATAAAGTGTACTGTAATAGAAATAAATGTACAATTCTTTTATAGAATTTTTTTTTAAAAAACTCTACTAATAATACAACCTTTTATTAATTGATTTACCTGCTTAAATAACCAAGAAAATCTAAACTTTGCCTTGTCCAGAAAACCGAATTCCATTACTTGTCAAAAGATAGATGGTTAGCCTAACACTAAAGTAGCCTACTAAAGTCACAAGGCTAATTGAACTTGTAGACTATTCGCATCATTTGCATTGTGTGGGGTAGCATGATTTATGGTGATATGTTGTAGATATGTTTATTATATGATTTAGACATATATGCTTATGTATAGCTACCATAGATGATGAAGATTGATTCTTGGTAAAGATGATTATTAATTCAAGTCATTTTTCTACTGTATAACAACACCCCTATTCAGCATGTCCTTTTCTATTTCCTCAATAGCATCCGGAACTCTTCTAAACAAGTGGTCTTTGCCAACAAGGTCGAGCAATCCAGAGCGTTCAAAGAGATCCATGGGTCTCTCACGTAAGCGGACAAAGTAGACTTCGACATTTCTAGCATGGTAAGCCTCTACAATCTCGTAAAGAATCTGGACAGCACTATAAAGATCAAGAGATCACAGTCAATATCATCTAATTTAAAAGCACAAAAAGTTGATTTTTTTCTTACCTTGCGTCTATGTACGGCATATTATCTACATCAAAAATTGCATACGAAGATTCTCCTAGGCGTGGACTTTCGGAGGGATGAACAGACATGTCACCAAATTGCTCCAGACGACGTAGCCGATCCTTCAATTGACCTAAAAGAGTAGCAAAATGTTTAGTTGGCCAGAATTATGACTACTGGACATATAACTATACCTGTGTTGGCAAAGTAAAGAGGTTCTTCGACCTTGATAATCAAGACATCTTCCAAATGTTCGACTTCTTCGGGATCATCTTGAATAGGTCTAAATTTGTTGTTTGTTCCTTTAACACGGCCCTAAGAGATATTACCGTTATTATTCAATACAAAAACTCTAGCCTTTAGAGATACTCATATTGTATACACCTTACCATAATTGATATACGAGGATAACTTGTTTCCTTGATGGTGAGGATAAGAGACAGTGTGACTGCGATCATTGTACCAAATTCGAGAGAAATAACAATGGTAGCCAAAAAGGTGATTGATAACAAGGCCAAATCCCTCCAGGCACCAAGCTTGAAAATAAAATGAAGATCCTCGGGAAGCTCTGCCAAGAGAGACAAGACGGCTACAAAAATAATGGCCGAAAGGACGGATTTTGGAAGATAGTAAAAGCAAGGCAAAAGGAAAAAGATGGCAAGAAGGGCAATGATTCCTGCAATCATACATGCCATCTGTGTGCGAGCACCAGCTCTATCATTGATCTTACTGCGTGCAACCTGTTTGGAAGGGTATTGTGATCAGGATTTCTCCTCCAAAAATGCCTATCTAATATGATCAACCAAGATCACACACTTACAGATCCATAAGCAGGGATACCCTGAAACAACCCGCTCACGATGTTGGCCACACCAAGGGCTACAAGCTCTCGGTTTGCACTGACTGAATAGTTGTGTCGGCTGGAATAGGTCTTTGCAATAACAACAGATTCCACAAACCCAATCACGGCAATCATTGCTGATGTTACCAGCAGATCCTTCATGTGCTTTCTAGCAGGGAATAAGGGAATGGATGGCCATGGGATGCCGTCACTCTGGATATCCCCCAGGATTCCGAGCCCCTTGAGGTCCCAGTCATAATAGTTTGTCAGGAGGATTGAGACGATTACAGTCAAGAGGACTTCGGGGAAGAGCTGGATCCACTTGTGTCTGGCCAGCTTTGACTTTGCTACTCTCATTGCCAGCAAAAATGCAACCGAGACTGCAGATACCTTGGCCGTCAGTGCATGGGCTTCATTGAAATGTCTGATCAGAAAGAAGAATCGATCGATACTAGACGATGCTTCTGAAATACCGGCTTCTTCACTGATCTTCACCAAGCCTAGCAAAGTGATGCTCTGTTGCAGCATGACCACCAGTGCCACGCCGGTAATGAAACCCCGCAAAAGAGCACGACTCATTAGACTATCGAGAAAGCCGAGACGGAACAAGCCGAGTAGAAAAGTGAATAAGCCGACAAAGAGTGTCATCAGACATGCCCAGGCCAAGGGATCAATTGCATAGTCTCCAGGTAGACTGCTGTTTTGCTGCTGGGCAATCGAGGATCCAACCAGGAGGGAAAGGGTTGCCTCTGGACCGACAGACATTTGGCTGTATAAAGAAACGATGAGTACAATAGAACGCTAACCAAAGTATATATATATATATATATTACTTGCCGTGACATGCCAAAGATGGCGTATGTGATTGCAGGAAATGCAATGGCGTATAGACCATGAACTGCGTCAATTTTACAAAGGGCAGTAGCATAGGATAGACCTTGTGGGATCAAGAGACAGGACAGAGTGAGGCCAGCGATAAGATCTCCCAGGAGAAGATTGCTATTGTAGAGCGGGAGCCACTGGAGAATCGGAAGATAATACTTTGAACGGACCTTGAAGAGGATCCAATTGTCTTTGGGAATAGAGTCGTTGTAGATACGCGCTGAAGGTACTATAGAAGTTATTTGAGTATTTAGAATCCAAGTAAACCCTTTTATATATATATATCTTTAGACTTACTGGGGGATGCAGTCATGTAACGAGGAATACTGTCATCTGGTATAAGCAAGCTGGTTGTTTCATTGGCATTTGGCGGAAGGATCATCTCCTCATCGCTATCGCCATTGAGGAAATGATCACCTAGAATAATGTCAATTGATCCGGGCCTTTAATTAAACACCCTGCCCTATATATGTATTCTTACTGCCACTCTTTGGTAAACCACGGTGGGTAGACATGGTCTAAGGGTTGAATATAGAGGGGGGGAAAGAAATAGGCAATGGAGTATGAAGGGCAGTTGGAATGAAACAAATTGTCGAATATAGGTATTTATACCCAAATATATCTATTACATTTATTCTAGGGATAGTCCAACCTAAATACACAAAAAAACGTAGAATTTTCATCTTTGACCAATGGTATTGACCTACAGTTTAAATGCCTCAAAAAGAGAGACAGGGATATTAACTCAAAGAGCTGGCCAAAGCAACAGTTCCATTTATGAAGAAAAACCTATTTTTTATCCAATCGTTCTGGCCGTGTTACTCTCCAAGATTCACAACCTAATTTTATTTTATTTTATTATATTTCTTTTGGCTCCAAAAGGCCAGAGATTCATATTTAGGACCGTGAGAATAGATCGAGACTTGACGTCCACAATAATGGACTTGGTGGTTGTAGCCCAATATTGATCTCTAGTGTGTTTGATACTGCATTATGTATAGGCTCGCTTTATGAAGTAATGTGCATTGCTCTTTTTTTTTTTAATAAAAAATAAATATCCAGCAATTATATCATTTCTCTCTATTAAACTGGCTTGTGCATTAGACGGACCAAGGCGGCAATGATATCCGTCTAAAGAGCCGAGACCATTCATGAAATATCTCTTTAGATTGTCTTACTCCTCTTGGGATTCTATGGGCGGACAATAAACATTAACATCATACTCCTAAAATACTTTGTCTGGCCCAACAATAGCAAGTGTCCAATGTCATGGCAACAATTACAATAGTCAGCTATACGATAAATAAATGGTCAACAGCAGGGCTAATTACACTATTATTTCTATACAAACAGAAACGAAGCTTGGGTTTGGTAATAAGCATTAATGATGAATGGATTTGGATATTTAGGCAGATCTACCCCCCTTGTAGTTTTTATATCAAGCATTACCCAGCAAGAGGATCTTTGGCCATTAATCTCTTATGCACACGCGTCTGAAAACTCCTTATTTTATTCTGTCCGCTGTGGTGCTTGTTTGATTCCTTTAAAGGGCATCCTTTTGAAACAATACCAGAAAGAACTTTTTACACATGAAGCACTTTAAAATGGTCAAATAATTTATCATGTCAGATATATTAAAAAACAAAATGTATGCAAATAAACAAACAACTATTGTTATTGATTACATAAAGGAGCTCGAGAGTTTATATTGATCTACAAATCTCATCTGGATTTATGAAAATAACTATACGACAACTGGTCAATAGGCTATTAAAACATGTGTCCCAGAAAGTTGGGTCGAATGCAACATAGCACAGTAGAATGAGCGTGTGAAGCTAGACTTGAGGACCTTTTGAATAGAATGGGATTATCAAGGTGTTTTCTAGTGTTTGGAAACAATTAAGAAAAAAAATGCTGTTGAGCGTGACCGTATTGTCGGCATTTTATAAATGGTTTCAAGAATGTAAAATACAGGTATAATTGGGTTGGTTGTCTTTAATGGCTCATCCAAACATTTGCTGTTTCCAAGTCGTTTGTTGTCATGGCGACAGAAACAGATATTTATTTCAAAAATGAGAGAATCTGTGTGCTCGTCCTACTGTGACCACTCTCATCTGCCCACCCCAGTAACAATAACTAGCCAATTAAAGTAAAATCCAGTTTTCACATTGAGCACATTGGGTAACCCTCTTGTTGAATTAGAAAACTGGCTATCGAATCCAAACTATCCAAACCACCTTGTCCAATATATATATTCATCTCTTTATAAGATATAAAATATCCGGTCGATATTTGGGGTCGATTTAATATACATAGTCCAACACCATATTTATATCCAAGTTCACTCAAGAATCCATTCGTTTATGATTTCTCTACCCAACATTTTTCTTTTGTATTTTCTGTCTAGTGAGTTCTGGACTTCTCCAAGTACCAGACACTAAATCCAGATCACAATAGTCAGTAAACATTGTCCAAACCAGCCCCATTCATTCTCTATCAAAGTTTACCTGTTCGTAGAGAAAATAGCAGGAGCAACAGCCTCTGACTAATAAATCCCAGAAAATAACAAGAAAATTAGAATAAAATATATATTACCAAATTTCTTTATTTTCTCTCTCTTTCTAAAATTCTTGCTTACAGACTGTCCGCGCTTGGATCCAGTAAGGCGACGATCACGCTCCATCATCTGTCTCTCCCAGGTGTCAAGACCGTATCTAGTAGGCTACAGTACAACAACAACAACAACAACAACAAAAATACCAATAAATAATTACTATTTTATCTCTGGTTTTATTATCTATTACCTTTTTGTCGTTTGAGTAATATCTAGCAACAGACAAACCAGATGCAGTTACACAGTAGAAACCGGCAATAATCACAAATGGCAGGAATGACTCGAATGGGACAGGCTACATTTACATTAACATACAATTTCAATATTATTTTCCATTATTTGCCGCGTATTTTAAAAATACATGTTTATAATTGCTCTAATTCTTACCATGTCTAATCAGAGAGGGGAGTTGAATTAAAGAAGAGGGGGTGATTGAGTGCTATATCAAAGACGAGCAGAAGAAAAAAAACTGCAAGTAACCACCAAAACACAGCAGGGCCAACAGTGGACTTGATGACGTCAAGCCTCTTTTCTCCACCGCCATTCCTATTTTTTTAGGCTCTGCATTTTTCATCATATTTCTCTTATATTTCCCATTCTTTACAGGCACACCTGTACGTCCAGTTTAATACATACTATTTAAGTCTTGAAAAATAAACAAACAAGAATCCAGTAATCTATCGTATCCGTAAAAATGGCAGAATTACCGCTATGGGAGAATATCAAGGGCAAGAGACTCGTCTTGGCCTCTGCGTCTCCTCGGAGAAAGGAAATTATGAAAGATATGGCAAGTGTGGGATCAATTCCGATAATTAAAAGCATGCTCGTAAAATGACAATTGTTGGCCTAAATATATACATATGTATATATAGGGTCTTGAGTTTGATGTTGTGACTACATTGGCACCAGATGAAAACAATCCGGCAAACTACAAGACTTCAGAAGAGTATGTAGCCGATACGGCCCTAATGAAGGCGGTAGAGGTATTTGAGCGTTGCAAGGTAAGCCTAAAATTGGCCATATAAAGATCCTCATCATAAAGACCGAGAAAGACCTGGAGGAAGCCGATATTGTGATCGGTGCAGATACTGTGGTGGTGATCCAGGACAAGATTCTCGAGAAGCCTCGGTCGGAACAAGAGGCCCTGAGAATGATTGACCAATTGAGTGGAAAGACCCACCGAGTCTTGACAGCAGTTCAGATCCTCAAGAAAGAAAGCAATGGATATAGCCAAACAGGCTTTGTGGAAGATACCAGTGTTACCTTTTCGATCATCGACAAGGTCATACAGGAGGCGTGTAAGAATTGGTTATTTTTGGGGGATTGCATAAAGCGAGATTTATTGATGAAGATTTTTAGATGTTAGATCGGGTGAGCCATTTGATAAGGCTGGTGGATATGGTATCCAAGGTAGTGCTTCCTTGTTTGTGGAATCGATTAATGGAGACTACTGGAATGTGGTAAGACTGATAATCTTGATTTTGAGATTTGAAATTTGAAATTTGAAATTGATGTCTCCTAGGTCGGTTTGCCCAAGAACCACCTGTATCGTAAACTCAAGGCGCTTTAGAGAAGAAGAAGAAAAAAAACGGGCTTAAAAGGAATAAATGTAATACGGAAATCGAATTGAGGGAGTACCATCATCCAAACATGACAAGAGGGCTTGGGTGATAGATGAAGCAGGAGAGGAAAATAGAATTGGCTCTTTCTCAATAGCATAACATAAATTGCATGTTCCCCTTTGTGCTTCGCTAGTGTAACAGAAATACCATACACCTGGTGTGTATTGATATCCTTATTTTACGGCCCAATGTCTTTAGCTGACTGGGGCTACAAATCCATGGTTTTATTGGCTTTGTAGACAAGAAGGATAGTCTGGTTGACCAGAGGTTTTGCAAAGTGGGAATCATAAGTGTGCAACACAAGAAATGTTCTCTTCCAAACCGAGACTATTTTGGCACCACTCGACCGTTTTTTTTTTGTGTTTTACCCTTCTAACCTCCCGGTCGTTTCCTATTCGTCTCTCTTTCTTTCTTTCTTTTCTTCTCTTTTATCCTTTGTGTCTTGTTGGGAAGAGCAGCCGAGTTGAATTTTTCTCAAGATATTGAATATTGTATGCACAAATAAGCTAAAGAGATTGAAAATAAGAAAACGCCTCTTTGTAACCCTCTTCTGTTTTCCTTCCGGACTGAGGTACAAAATAAATAATAAATAAATGTGTCTCATAGCTCATTACCGACAATCCCAATGACTTGTCAGATTCCTCTAGTTTGTCTTCACCTTCCTCAAAGCCGCTTCCTCAACTCTACAAAGTAATCCAATCTACTTTGACCCTTCTTGTGTATAGAGATATCTGTCCGAATGAACACGACTGATTTTACTCCAATGGCTGGTGGAGGCGGCAGAGTTGGCGACCCCAGCCCAAAGACATCTTTTGCCAGCCAAATGATGTCTGGCCAGCAAGACACATTTGGGTCTGAATTTGAAGGGGTAAATGATAACAGGAAGCAAAGAAAGGAATATTAAACTGTAAAGAAGTATAAATACCTAAACTCAATTCCTAGTCCCACATGGCACTGAGCCACCCGTCCGTCCCTTCACAGCAGTTCAATCACTATGTTCTTCCCCTCCACAATCCCTCCCTGACGATCGACCACCCTTCGGCCTATCTAAAGACAGCCATTGATCAAGCCAGCAGTATCTACCCCAAACCACCCCAACAAACGCCTGCGTTTGGCCTTGAACATGGCTTCCAGCAAGAGCCAGCCATGCACATCACACCCGCCCCCATTGTCAAAAGTCAAGCCTCTGGATACGATGGCTATCCAGTCCATCTCTCCATGGATCAGCATCGTGCGGCTGGACTCCATGCTAAGCTCGGAGGGGCCTATTCTCCCATGGCCACCTTCCCTAATCTTGCCATGACAGGCCCATCAGAGCCATTTGACAAGGCACAAATGTACCCTTTTATGCAATCCGAGGACTTGATCCTCGACAGATCCGCTTCGGCGGTTCACTTTCCTATGGATCTAGACTACTTTCAATCATTTGATGGTCAACCTATGCTGGACATGCAGAACCCGTCTGTATATCCCTCCACATTTGCCATGGTACCCAACCTCATCGACACCTCCCTTCCTCCTTCTCCACACGGCCTTGGTTATCAAAACACCCAGGCCTTGTTTGGTTCGACTCAAGCAAATCTTGTCCACAAGGTAATTATACACAGTGTTGTTTATTTTATCTTTTGTGTGTGTGTGTGTGTGTGTGTGTGCTTATACGTCAGATCATCTATATTATTTAGGACAATTCCATGCCCACCGTACCCACACATGAGATCAGCCAACTGAGTCTCTGTCCCTCCATCTCCCAGCAATCCCCGGCTGGCAGTAGCAACGACCAGCCCGAGCCTCAGGACGTGTCTCGTAAAGCAGCCGGCCGTCGTCCTCTCCCTCGGCGTCACACCGTGTCCACTCCTTACAATGCAAAATCAAAGGATATGCCCAACGATATCAAGGATATCAACCTAGAAATACCCCAGACCAAGTTTAGGAAGATGCTCAAGGCCAAGAGACATCGGTCTTTGGGTAGACTCGAGCTGCCTCCGTCACCCAACCTAAGTGAATTTGAAAAGAGATTTATCGAATGCTCTTCTCCATCGATCAACAGCCCGCTTTCGGCCGAACTGGAATTGTTGTCGCATGAGCAATTGCTTGAACGTGTGATGGAGCTCGAACAAGAAAAGCGGGCAGTTGATGCCATGAAGTCTGCTGCCGAGGATTCAAATGAAGGTAGCTAGCTTATTCAACTATAAAGACATGATCTTAATTCATGTGTGTGTGTGTTTTTGTTTTTGTTTTAGCTGGCCGGATGATGACAGATATCCACACTGCCGATACTGATGACCAGGCAGATCAAGAGGAAGAAGAAGAAGAAGAGGAGGAAAAGCGCCAATGTCTGTGGGCTGATTGCTCTCTTGAACTCAACAACCTCGATGCACTGATCAACCACGTAAAGGAAGAGCATATCCGCAGTGGCAAGGTAATATTATATTTTAATAATGATTGCAATTTTTATAAGATGTTTTCTGTAGGCTCTGTACTTCTGTGGCTGGAAAGATTGCTCTCGTCGACAAAAGGCATTCACCAAACGCCACAAGATGCACAACCATCTTCGGACTCACACTGGCGAAAGGC
Organism: Phycomyces nitens; assembly: GCA_022702545.1. Taxonomy (NCBI): domain Eukaryota; kingdom Fungi; phylum Mucoromycota; class Mucoromycetes; order Mucorales; family Phycomycetaceae; genus Phycomyces; species Phycomyces nitens. The sequence continues at coordinate 5,324,447 of JAHRBC010000001.1, forward strand.
CCTTTGTCTGCGTTGAGCCAGGTAATGGGAATTGTAGACCGTATTTCCAACTAAGAAAACTCTCTCTTTTTTATATATAGATTGTGGCAAACGATTCTCTCGGCCTGATTCTCTCACCACCCATGCCAAGATCCACTCCAACATTCGTCCCTATCTGTGTGGATTCAAGGAATGTGGCAAGGCCTATTACCACATGAGATCCCTGCGCAAACATGAGCGCAGCCATGAAATCACAGACGATCGAGCAGGAGGATTGTCTGGTATAGAGACTACCCCACCAAGAGCCCTGTTTGGAGAAGCCATGGACACCACCAATTCTGGTCCTACGACTGCTTCAAATCTTTCTGATGGACACCTACACTCTGACAATATTCCTCGTCCAGATGCCATGCGTCTGGCCTGGCCAAACTAAAGAGAAGGTTTCTAGATAACGAAAGAAAGAAAACAGTACAAGCATACAAAAAAAAGACATGGCATACCATACTCTTCTTCTTCTTTTTTTATTATTATCATTTTTGATTTTTTTTCCCAGTATTCTTTTTCTATATTGCATTCCAAAAATCCATGTGCCTTGCAATCACTCTTTTTTCTTAAAGCCAAAGAGAGGTGCTCATGTTATTGATTTGCACGGCGTGTTTTTTGTTTTTATTTTTTTTTAATTATTTTTTTATAATATGTCTTCGTACGTAATATCTCTATTGCGCTGTTTATCATAGTTGCCCTTTTTTTTGACAGGCCTCTGGAAAGAGATGTCTCTGAGATGTAAATCAATTCACACAATTCACACAATTCACACAATTCCCAAATAGACAAAATCATGATTTTACAAGTCATAAATATAAGCGTACAAGAAGTATATGACTATAAAACTAGTGTGACGCAGAACAATTACTAACCAAAGAAAATATAATAAATAATAATAATATATATCTATCTAAATCCCATCTAGAGTGGCTCAAGTAAACTTTATCACAATGCCAAGGACTCCTCCTCTTTTGATGCCCAGTCTAAAGAATGATTTTATAAACAGAGATAGCCAATACACTAATATGATGTGGCAGAGATCATTTCAGGAAGATAACCAAAAGGATCCCAGTTGGACCCCTGATCCTCTTTGTGAAACTGAACAAGAGGCCACTCAAGAATACAGAACGATCTTTGATCAAGATGGAATCCATCGACCTCATTTACAAAATAACCTTCATGTGGAATCATCTCAGTCTCAATACACAAATGAATTCAAGGTAGAAAGCCTGTTTCACCAGCAGATATTAACTTGCAAGTAGATTGGTCTAGACAACAGGCAATGTCAGCCAGACCAGTTCTTGGCTTTGATAAACTAATTAGCTGTGGAATAGGCCAGAGGGTTCTAGCCAACGACCAATTCCTACAATGGCATCCATGCTGAGCCAGGATGCTACTGGTAAATATAGAATAAGCTCTTGTATGCTTTCTAATGGCCATACATCTATTAGAAACCCGAGATATGATCAATATCCTGCTGGGAAACATTGTGGAAATTATCTGGTAAGCCAGGCCATAATCATATTCCAATCTAAGGATTGTCAACTAGCCAGACTGAAGAAGAGCAGAATGGGCTGTTGGAGAGACTGCAAAATCACAGCCAATTCTTGCAGTACAGAGGAGAATGTATTCATCAAAACTGGAAAAACATTCGATCCCACGCGATTAGTATCACACAAGTACCTCAAAGGGACCTTGAATTCTCCAACCAAGATGATCCGGGAGGCCAACAGAGACCCGAGTGATTATTGTCAAGATGACTTTGCAAAATAAAATAAAATACAATACAATAAAAACTAAGCTTTCGATTTGCAAATAAAAATAGATTAATGTTCGAAACGGCAGCTCAGCATCTTTATTCTTGCAAGACATTGTCGATATTAACTTTGGATGACAAATATCCAATGATTTGTGACAATTGGTTCCAAAGAAGAAGAAGAGAAAAAAACAGTTGGACTTTGACTGCCAATATCCCACGGGCAAGAATTAAATTCGCACCCTGATGTAATACAGCATCTTGTTGCAAAACGAGGCTTGTCAACCTGTCTTTTGTACCCAAAATACCTTTGCAAAATGAACAGGAATATTCTCGACACAAAAAAAAAAGAGTCCAAAGTATGACGATGATCTCCAAATGCTGGTAATTGAATTTATTGGCTAAAGATGTATGATTTGGATACTTTATGCAGCCTACAGTGACCATTCTATAGCAGAGGCTTATTACTAAATTCTTTTTAAACGCTTTGATCTAGTGTAACAGATTTTGCCTTTTAAGGAAAAAAGATAACATGGAATATTAACATGTACCAAAAAAAAAGATAGATAGAGAGAGAAAGAGAGAGAGAGAAAATTGGTATGAAGAATGATAGCTAAAAAGCACTGCTAAATTGCATTGCATTGGAGATTTCGGGCTTGATTTAAATTGGCTGTATTTTCTAGGGAATTTGAAACGTTTGATTGGCTCAGAACCATTGGATTTTAAAATATCCTAGAGGATTACGCAAGCGAACGTAAGCTTTCTATCCTCTTCTGGGTTTGTACATCGTGAAAATTGTGGTATATAAGACTGTCATTCAACATCCCGAAAATCAACATCATTAAACTCTTTAACCATGTCTGATATCGTTATTCCCTCCCAGTACGGCTATGTATGTCTACAGTCCAACTACCTCCCAGCATTTCTTACAAACAAATTCTCTATAGGTTCTCGGCACTGCTGTCGCCAGCGTTTTATTGCTTATCTCACTCACCATCAAGGTCGGTGGTGCTCGCAAGGCAGCAGGTATCCCCTATCCCTATGGTAAGTCATTGCCTCTTGGTCACAGATCATTTTATTAAGCATTCTATATAGCCTATGCTGAAAAGGCCGAGGCTGAGAAGGATCCCAAGAAGAACATCTTCAACTGCACCCAGCGTGCTCACCAAAACACTCTCGAGTCTTTCCCTATCTTCATGACCCTCTTGTTGATTGGTGGTATTAGCCATCCCATTGTTGCCGCCTCTTCGGGTACCGTCTGGTTGATCGGTCGCTTCATCTATGCCAAGGGTTACTCTTCCGGTCAACCTGACAAGCGTATTCCTGGTGCCACCGCCCAGCTCAGCTTATTGGCCAACTTGGCTGCCTCTGTACATACCGTGTACCGTCTCATTGCTTAAGCTTGCACCATTTTACATATAGACAATGCTTCATTACAAATGCTCACAATTCTTGTTTCATAAATAAAATATTTTCATCGAATTACAAAAGTAATTGGTTTTTATTTCCAGGCATTAAAATATATCTTATTACTGGTTACTTTACAATAGGGGTCGGTGCAGGGGTAGAGAGTCCAAGAGAGTCCTGAAGAGGGTTTATCTGCATTGGCTGACCTAGTTGATGGCGAAGGACGTCGCGCCGGACCTTTCCCAGTGCAGATCTTGGGAGCTCTTTTATAATCATGACACCTCCTCTAAGCTTCATTTGATCAGGAAGTCGGTCATTTGCATATTCCAAAAGTTCTTCTTCTGTTACGCTTTTTGTTTGCGAGTATGAGAGGACAACAAATGCCTTTGGAATCTCAGTCGACAGTTCTTCGCTATAGTGTCCCACCGCACAGCATTCAGACACTTCAGGGTGGCTGATCTACAAGAATATGTAAGTATCATGGAACCCCACGCGTGGATCTTACCAAGACATCTTCAATTTCAGGAGGAGTGATCTAATATAAAAAGGTTAGACAAGAGATTCCAATAGTTTAAAGAGACCTACATGGTAGCTGTAGTACTTGATCATATCTTTTCTACGAGACATGTAATAAAAGTACCCATCATCATCGACTCTGAACAGGTCACCGCAGTGGAAGAACCCTTCTTCATCAAATGCTGCTGCAGTTGCCTCTGGATTATTGTAGTAGCCCTACAGACAATGTGTGTGTGTGTGTGTTTTTTTAGTTTTGGCTTGTCCATGTGTATTTTGTTACAACTTACGGGTGTGATTACTTGACCCTTGAGACAAATCTCGCCTATAGTTCCATGCTCAACTTCTGGTAAAAGGCTGGTATAAGTATAATGATGTATAATCGATTGAATACTGTATCCTACTGCTCATTTACCTTTTCCTTCCTCGTCGACAAGTTTGGCAATGTATCCAGGGCATAGGATACCCACAGAATCTATAGAGATTTATCAATATACCTTTTATGCATCACAATTACATTACTTCTTGCAATGGCCTCTGGGGTTAACCTCAAAGCCGATAGAACTTCGGTCATTCCATATACACTGACAAGAGGTGCATTATGGCGCTCTTTATACCGAACCATAGTCATTGGATCCAGTGCAGACCCTGCTGAAAAGACGTAATCCACAGAAGAAATATCATACTTGTCCACAGAGGGCTCTCTTGCCAGTGCAGCAGCGACCCACGGCTGGATCACAAGAAGCTGGATTTTGTATTTCTCGACATTCTCACAGAGCGCTTCAAATGAAAAATCGTTCATGAAATATATCTCATGACCTTCCTTGACAAAAAGAGTCAGGCCTAGCATCAGTGAACTAGCATGGGCATGCTTGGCATAGGAAAGATATCGAGTCTTTGGAGGAGCCAAAGGGGCCTTTATATTAAACAGGGCAACCATGGTTGCATTTCTGGGTGTTCAAAGAGGGGGGGGGGGGAATAATACGTATTAGACAACGCATGATATTCCGCATAAATATAAATCTTACGTGAGTATTACAGCTTTCTTTGTGCCTGTTGTGCCTGAAGTATAATAAAGAAAGACAGGCATTGTGCGAAGCTCTTGCGGAGTGAGTTTTATAGGGACAGCCAAGGTTGAGTGGCTCATCAAAACACTACGCAATGGCTTGATTCCATCGATAGTTTCATCTCCAAATAAGAGTATGTGTGTGTCCTCCAGCCCGATTTTCTTGGCTGCCATTCTCACGGCATAAAGAGTCTCCTTGTGAGCAATTATGAGCTTTGGCTTCACGGTTTCTATGTCCTTTACGATATTCTCGTCTCCTTCTCCACTGCGGACACTAGCAGTAATTGCGCCTATAAAGATATCGAATTGATTATCAAGACCCCAACGTTGACGATTCTATTTTTTTTTACTAACCAAGAACATGAGGACCATGAACAGCAACCGTCCAATCCATCTAAGTGAGACAAAATGTGTTGGAATATTAATGATGTTTGGTATAAGTATAAATATATATATATGAACTTGCATGATGTGGGCCACAAATGGCCATTACATCGCCAGGAACAAAGTCATAAACATCCTTGAGGCCTTGTGCAAATATAAGAATGTCCCTTTTCAAAGTATTTCGAGTAAAGTAGTTCTCTGGGTTGTCGCAATCAATGTATAGTTTATCATCAAAGGATACGCATGTCTCTTTCCCAAAAATATCCTCGAATACAGTTATTTCAGGAAACACCATGGCAGGGTCGTTTGAATGATACATGTTTTAAAAAAGAAATAAGAGTAGGATGTGTGAAAACTACGGTCTGATGTCTTCTCTTTAAATACACTTTCCTATACGCGGTCTGTTTTTTTATTCTATACTATAGTTGTGAGCCTTTTTCTGGAATATACTGCATAGCCTATGCATGTAATTAAAACGGAAATGCTATAGTTTAAAAATAACATGGACCCATCTGTCGAGGCCTCCTTTATTATTTTCGAATTAAATTGGCAGCATTAAATAAAAGGAAGTTACAGCCAATGTCTCATGTAAATAATAAACTGGAGAAATATAGGGAATAGAATAATTAAAAAGTATACGATTTTTTTTATATGTACGGTTTACAACTTCTAGTAGGGAGTTTAGGCTAGGTTTATCCATATTAATCCCAACCAGCGTATAATGACTAGGAATTTAACCTCTTTGCATACAACACATAGAATTAGGCTCAATTAATCTACCATCATACATATGTATAATATATTCATCCGGGGATTTCCCAGGGTTGATGTAAAGATAATAGATTCACTACAGTCCCTGATCTGCTTGGTTGAAATAGTATATCCTTATATATAGTACAGTAGATATATTTACTATTAATACGAAACATACTTGTAACGTTTCAAGGCAACTGAAACTATAAAAAGAATCGTATTTAAATAATAATATGGGCTTATGATTTCTAAACGACGTGTTCTTATATAAAACACGGTATTTGTTGAGTGGTTATAGATAGATGATTTGGTTTTGGTAGCAGTTACAGACTCTGGCATGTTTTAATCGATGTTTTGTAAAAAAAAACTGATTTCTGGAATGAATGTTTGACAAGAGCAAGACATTGATCCACAATACACATTTTTCGACTCGAAAAGAAAATCTATCAAATATATATTTGTCTTAAATAATCAAGAGTTTATTCGATATATAAAATAAATGGAGAAACCAGGATATTGGTGGACTTTTGAGGATCAGAACGGTGCCAAGTTATCAGTTTATTGTTAAAGAATACTACGACTGACCTTTTCTCTCTCTCATAAAGTCAGTTTTATGATTAATGGTATTTTTAAAACGTAAAGATTTACATTGTAAAAAATATTATGTAATTCAATTCTTCATACGAAATCCATAGTAAAACTAGTCTCATTTATCAACACTAAATAGATCTATGTAATAAGAATACTATTCTTGTTGATATCTACAGTAGCCACCTGCTGATTGATAAAAATAACTCTACTTATATTATAGTTAATTGTAAAGCACATTTGCAATTAAAATATATAATAATGATTGATTTAATTGTTGGTCCCTTTGGGAAAGACTCCCCAGGCGATCTATCTGTGATTTCTAAAAACGATTTCAAGTAGATATTTCAGTGCAGCACAACGTTTTGATTATCCATGATATCATTTTATATTTACCATCTTGGCCATCACTCTAAATAAAAGTTTATCAGCAAAACCTAGTAAGCTGTATTATTAAGGATCCAAAGCTTTGGTTTCCTTGTATTATCTATTTTGTCCAGATTATGTGTAATGCTCATAAGATAAATTGGCTTCCCAATTCCAAGGACGCCATAATGAATAAAACTGTAAGGTTCTTTGAATCTGGCAATGGCTTTTATTATTATCAAGAAACAATTTGGGCAAAATTCATGGTACTCCAAAAAACAAAAGATGGATTATAGCTGCTCATAATAGATTATTTTGTCAAAGCAATAAAAACCCCTACCAAAGACATTGTAGATTATACCAAAGGTATGAGCAGCTTTGGACATGTAATGGAGTGTAGAGTTTCTCAAAAAGTATGACTTGATACCGTGCTTGATGTTTCTGTTATACAACTCTCAGGCCTAATGATTACCCTAGGTTTACTCTACCTTTTACTCTTCTCTGTTCAGCTCTCCATTCTTTCAATGTATACACTGCTACAAAAAAGAGTTCTTTTTACTAATACTCAATACAATCATAAGACTTGTTCTCCTTTCCAAGCAAAAATATGGTATGCTTGATAAAAACTGTCATTGAACCCAATTAAGAGATATGAGTACTATTTGAATTAGTTAAACAATGTGTCTTATGAGGCACCCATGGATCGTTTGTATGAAGTATGGCTACCACATTGGCATATCTATAAAGTTATATACATTTTATAAAAAACTAGTTCATAAATATTAATGATAAAAAGTACTTGCGTGATAATTGGCGCTTTATATGCCTCGAAAGTACCAAGAATATAGTAAAGATACCAAGATGTAGTAGACGGCTTTTTGGCGTTCTATGTGAAGGTTACGGAGTTAGAAAGCCAAAGGAAAGAGGGAAACCTGTAACAATTTAAACTCCGTGGATTTATAACAATTTTACTAGTAAAAAATGTAAGCACTTGTCAGGAGCGGACTAGGATTGGCACTCAGTCCAAGCCCTATCCAATCATAAAGTATTGCCTTATTAAGAATGTTAATAAGTAACAACTAGCAGACTAAGCGATGACAAAGAAGTAGCTAGTAACAGTTTACTTAGTAATAGCTACTCATCTCTTAGTCAGTAACAACTTATATCATATATCTCAAAACATACAAATATCCCAAATATTCCAACAAATAAACATTATCTTTATCTTCATATTCATTCTATTTATCAACTCTTATTGTGTGACTTCTCGCACATTACACACTTAAATCACGTCACGCCTTTGATTCTTCTCTATAGCTTACAAAGCATATTGTACTTTCTCCTTACTCTTTTACTCTTATATTATATTAGTATAAAGCACAAAATGCCTAGACTTACTGTTCCCCCCTGAAGAAATGGCTGAAAGAAGATGGAGATACATGAGAGAATACCAGTGTAATCATTGGCAATCAATGCAAGTGGAAATATCAGAAACAGAAACAGAACAACGGAATTTAATGTCTCAAGCAGAGTACATGTGAGAGCATCAGCGTAATTGCCAGAAAACTTCAGAAATTGAAGTGATAGCAACAGTAGAATCAGAGAATATTAAAACATCTTGGGCAGAATTTATGGGAGAATATCGACGCAGGTGCCAACAAATAACTGAAATAGAAGTAGTCGAGACAGTAGAAGCAGAGAATATTGGTAATTCTCGGGCAGAATATATGCACGAGTATAGGAATAGTAGACAAAGTAGAGCTGCTGCAGAGAATGAGCGAGTAGTAAGAAAGTGTAGACTGAATAACATTGGCACAAATAATTGAAGTAGCATACAAAGAAATTATGAATCAACAATCAGAGAGTGTCCTACATATGTATGCGGATGTTGTGGAGGTCTTTTCTTTCAAAAAGATATATCGTCAGTAAAAAGAATCGCTCTTACGGGTATTTGGGACTGTTCAGAAGATATTTTTTTAGAAAACCTTTTGGGCAATTGACAATCATAAGATACCAAGCACTTTCGTTAATGAAGAAATTATAGACAAGATTCCACTATGTTCTACCTGTTTTTTTTTCATAGAAAGATATCTTGCTTCTATTCTTCGAAATAACAGATAAACCATTAATAAACTAGGCACATTTTTTGGAAGATTGCAAAATAAAATAAATATCATTAATTCGTTGTAAACTTAAACTTATTTTTTTACTAGTGGATAAACCTTGAACTAAAATTAATTATAGCCAATAAGATGCTTTTCCGATATGTGGTTACCATTTAACCACAAGATTATAACATGAGCTGTTGTCATGTTTCTTCAATATTTAAACAAAGAGATACGATTTATTAAAGATAGGAATATGAACCAAAATTACAATTACAATTAAGAAAGATAAATGATTGTTGTTGGCAAATGAGAAAGAGTTGTGATAATGGGAGTAGTATATCGGTCGATTTTGTATTTAGGAAATTGATCACAACGATTCCAATTTGTCAAAAAAATGGGCGACAATGGAGTATATAAGGTAGACATAAAAAAAAGGAATACATTAGCCTTAAATAACACTTTATGTAGACAAGACATACCTTTGACTTTTGCCTAGCTACACCTCTGCAAATTGTGCAGGAACATCTGCAACGGATTTCATTTTAGAGGCTACGGATCTTTGAGAGAAAAAAGGTTAATATTAGAATTTTCTAATCTTCTTATTACACACAAACAGACTTTAGGTTCTAAAAATTACCTGATAACAGTCAAAGTGTAAAGAACAGCATTGTTGAAAATAATGGTGAAGTATCAGAACTAAGGGTATACTCAATGTCACAGCCAAATTCAAGATTTTTGTCACCTCAGCAACATACATCCTAAAATTTGGCTCATACAATATGACATGAGCACTCTTTTGTCATCATTTACTCTCGGTCATCTGCTGCTATGTTTGCGTCCGCTCGAATTTCGTAAAGGTTCGTCGTATTCGTATGCTATGTCCTGTCATCAATATCCAATTTAGTACATATGTTGGCTTACCATATGGTCTCGTCGTCGTATCGTCTGTAAGGTTCGTATTCGATTTCGTTCGTACTCGTCGTCTGTATCCAATAAGCGTCGACGTCTGGTATGATATTCGTCTGGTACTCGTCGGATGGGTCAATGTTTTCGTCGTCGTGCGTAAGCGTCGTCGTTAATCGTTGTTCGTCTGTATCAATGTTTTCGTGCGTTCGTATTTCGTAAAGGTTCGTCGTATTCGTATCCTATGTCCTGCCATAAAAATCCAAATTAGAATATGTGTTCGCTTACCTTATTGCCCTGTCGTCCATATCGTCTGCAAAAGTTTGTATTCAATTTCGTTCGTACTCGTCGTCTGTATCCACTTATCGTCGACGTCTGGTATGTTATTCTTCTGGTACTCGTCGTATGAGTCAATGTTTTCGTCGTCGCGCGTAATAGTTCGTCGTTAATTGTTGTTCGTCTGTATCCACGTTTTCGTTCGTTCGTATTTCGTAAAGGTTCGTCGTATTCGTATTCCATGCTCTGCCATAGAAATCCAAATTAGAATATGTGCTCGCTTACCTTATTTCCCTGTCATCCATATCGTCTGCAAAAGTTTGTATTCGATTTCGTTCGTACTCGTCGTCTGTATCCACTTATCGTCGACGTCTGGTATGATATTCGTCTGGTATTCGTCGTATGGGTCAATGTTTTTGTCGTCGTGCGTAATCGTCGTCGTTAATCGTTGTTCGTCTGTATCAATGTTTGCGTTCGTTCGTATTTCGTAAAGGTTCGTCGTATTCGTATTCTATATCCTGCCATAAAAATCCAAATTAGAATATGTGTTCGCTTACCTTATTGCCCTGTCATCTATATTGTCTGCAAAAGTTCGTATTCGATTTCGTTCGTACTCGTCGTCTGTATCCAATAAGCGTCGACGTCTGGTATGATATTCGTCTGGTACTCGTCGTATGGGTCAATGTTTTCGTCGTCGTTGTTAACTGTTGCTGGTCTGTATCTAAGTTTTCGTGCGTTCGTTCGTAAATTTGTAAAGGTTCGTCGTATTCGTATCCTATGTCCTGCCGTAAAAATCCAAATTAGATTATGTGTTCGCTTACCTTATAATTTTGTCGTTTGTATCCATTAAACTTTGACGGCTGATAAGGTATTCGGTTGGCATTCGTTGAATACATTGGTTCCTGACCTTGGACTCAATCTTCACCGTATATTGCTGATAGTCTGCATCTGTTCTGGCATGTGTTCGTTTAGGTCCGTCGTATTTATATTTCATATCCTGTTATAAATATTCAAGTTAGTATATGTGTTTACTTACCTTATTGTAGCAATATTTTTTTTTACATCTCGGACAGTAGTCCTGATGAGATGTAATAGTCGGCTAGTATTATTATATATATATACACTTACCTTGTTTTATACTTTATTAACTCACTGTGAGATGTAACATGGAAATATTTGCGATTACTACGTCAACTGGTCTGCTATTACGATAGACCTATATTGGATGAAATAATTATTAGTTTGTTAGCAATAGTTTGTGCTTACCTTTCAAGTCTTTCTTTTTTATTGCTTGTCCTATATAATCTACGATATATGTCTGTCTACGTGTACTGATCCAACATTGGTTTTGCTCTGAATATATATTTTGTTATGTCTCTATGTATTTCTGCTTCCAAAGTCTTCGGTCTCGGTGGATATGGCTATTCCAAATATATCTATCATACTAGCCGTCTGGTATATCGTATATAAAGGTTTCTCGTCATGAATTTTTGATATCGAGTCTTTATCTTCATTTTTTCTATGTTTTTTGTATTTGTATTTTTTTTTAATTTTGTTTTTTTTTATTATGCTTGAGTGATCTCCAAACAGAGGTGAACATGATCTACGTATAACGACTGAGTTGTCTTCTATCTTCAATCTTCTAATATGTAGGTCGGTGATAACTATGAGCCTTGAAGTATATCTCGCGGATCGTTTTGCTTGAATGCCTTGAAGTAAACACCGTGATAGTCTTGTTATGTGCTGTAGTATATGTGCCGTCTAGGGTCTCTAGAAAAGAACGAGTACGGTGTTAAATATCGATAGACAATAGGATACAATCAAAGGACTTTGATTTGATACAAAGTCATGGTTTTGCTCATGGATGTATTGAATATGTGCCGATAGCTTCCAATGACGCAACATAGAATATTTTTGAAATGTCTTACCTATTATATGTAGAACACCAGTAGTCTGCTAGGAGTTGTGCTGTTTATCTATCTCCAGAGTTCGTTTAATCTTTGCGTGATATTCGATTCTCAAACATACTGTTCGTTTACCTGCAAGGCATTCTTGAAAGGAGGCGGAAATTTTGATATCGTGGCCGTATTTATGTAGACACTGCTAGTATAGATAGTCCAAATATCGCAAGAACGTTGGTTATGTCCGAGCAGGGCTTTCCTCGGAAACATTGAGAGGTCATAAAGAGATGGGTCACCGGCCAAGGTGATCGTTTGTAACTCAACAGGGCAGTATTCAGTGGAGTTAACCATTCCACATATTTGTCAATGTGGTGGACTGGAGATGTTCCGTGATCAAGATGAAACCATAAATGGAGCGGCCGTGCAGAGTAAGCGGGCGCGGGAATCATAGACATGTGGATAGGCCTACAGGTCTTGTAGATACGGTGCACTGCGGCAGTGAGTAGACGGCCATTTGCGACATGAGTGGAAGTCAAACAGTCTCGGTTGAAGTTCTATATAATACTCACAATTTAAGAAAGCCATGTAACAATATTATCTCCAGGTATTTGAGCTTACCAGTAGTTTAACCAAAATGGATGACAATACTCTCTATATCATTGTGTGATTCTTGGATAGTGGATGGCAAATGCTCGTTTTAATTTGGCAGACGGAATGCTAGTCAGAGCTGGTTGACGGCTTCTTTGATCCTTGGCAGCTAACCAAGAATATTCTGATATATCTGGCCAACGAAATGGTTCTTTCGGCTCCCTTGGATTGGTGTTTTTACTGCCTCGGTTACCCTCAATAGTGTGGATGCAAACGATGTCATTTTATAGCTTGAAGTTCAGTTCAATCGGCATGCTGGTATTTCCACTGGGCCACTTTGAATGTCAATATGTTCACCATCTGGAGTTACTACCTCTGTTATTCCTAGGAGCGCCTATGATTGTGTAACCTTTAAGCGTTCCATTGACTTGTTCCCGTTGCTCTCTAATGAGAGAAACTTTGTTCTCTCTACTAATCAGGACTTACCTTTTGCTAGCTATGCACTGCGGTATGTGTTATCCAGTAAAGCAAATGATAGGTTATTCGTATATTGCTGCTTGGGTTCCTTCTCGATTCTTTCCTGAGGGTATTGTGCTTTTATATGCCTTGACTTCTTGCAACTGTACGGTAGGCGACAATCCTTTGTTTTCCTTACAATCTTCCTTCATGTCCTTTTTTGTGACTGTAACTAAATCCAACAGACATGTCTTGGTATTTCAGGTAAACCTTGGGCCTTCGTCTAACAACTATCTCGTATATCAAAGGATGTGTCTAATCATTTCCTCGTAGGTGGGTCCATCATGATAAAAGTATAATATCAAGTTGTGGTAATCAAGGATTCGTATAATATTTAATGGTCTTTCAAACAGTATATTTTGATCTAACTGTTCTATAAAGTTGTGACCTGTCTAGGTGCACAAAAAGGATATTCTTCTCGCTATCAACTTCTAGTATATCCGTAACGTATGGTGTCCAACAATACCGTCTAAGCCCATCGTAGAAACTTCCTTTGCTATCTCAAAAGATAGCAATAGGTATTTTTCTGCCTTCTTTCGGCTTTTACTCTGCCCTGGTACTGGAACCAAAGTCTGGAAAAACTGGTCGGTACATGAGCCCCAGTCGATGGTGTCAAAAACAGATGCAATGCCTTTGGGGATAATCTACATCTGAATCGTCATTTAGTAACTCAAACTTACTTTTTACAGGCCTTGGAAGAACAGTGATAGGTTTTTCATGAGCTATACGCGTCTCATTTCCAAAGACGAGAATGCAATTGGCAGGTTTTTGTAATGCTAATGATGAGGTAAATTCAAAAGAGGGATCCATAAAAGTGTTGACATATTGATTGAGGACGCGTCTTCTAGTGTCTCTTCTTGTCGAGGTCTCAGTAGTAACTTGTATTTATATCAGCTATTTAAAATAAAAAAGTCAAAAAAACGCGTTTATAAAACTTGATTCATGCTTTAGTTACCTTGTATATCTAGACCCAAAGTATTTATATATGTGTCTGTAATAGCCGTCTAAACAGCTTATTACTAATACTGTACTCTCTTAAAGATGTACGCGTAATTTCTTTGCAAAAGTAAATGTGGGAACATGTAAATGAGAGGAATGAGGCAAGAGAGGTAAAAAATGATTGAGCGTGAGAGTCTCATTTTATGCACGAATTTTGCTAGGGACACCATGTTGTGTCACGTGCATTGACTTGCCCTTTTTTGATTGCCTTATTTCTTCTGCTACATATTTAATAACCCAAAGCCCAGGACTGACACAATACTAGAATATTGAAAGTATTATTGGTGTTCTAGTTGTAAAAATTGTATCTAGCTTGAGAATATCTTGCATTGTATTTAATCTCTTGTATTCCAGCAATTTAGTGTAAATGTTTCTGATGGCTGGCTTGTACGTCGTTGGGACAATATTTCTCCTCTCATTATAAGCATACATTATCCCATCAATAATGCATTCCAGTCTTTTCAGAACCTATAGACCAATAAGATGTATGATCCACATTCTCCTTGTCTCTTCGTTCAACTGATCAGCTCCCATAAGACTCCTGTTCTTTTTCACGATAAAAGTAGTACTTTGAAGAGTAATATCTATGAATCTCAGGAATTTTTTATTGATATTACAAGTTTTGTGATTTATACTGCAATTCTATTTAAACACTTCTCTCTCTCTCTCTCTCTCTCTCTCTCTCTCTCTCTCTCTTTTCTGATTTTTCTCTCAATGCAGTAATAGCACCTCTTGCCTCTTTATATATGAATTGCTTTAAAAGGCTATCATGCTAAATCTTTACAGCTGCTTTAAATAAAAAGTGTTCCTGACATATTTTTGGTTTGGTTTTAAAAAATAAATGAATCAATCAATAATATAAGATGAAAAACTTTGCAATCATACCTTAAGAATCTTGGAATCACAAATAACAATCCCAATAAAAACCCCCTTTCCTTAAAACTTGCCAAAAATGTTTTTAGCTGAGAAACGATGTGCTTCATGGAGATTGACTGGTCATAGCTGTATATCTAACATCAGCTGTCCTATGAATCCGAAAAAAAGGCACTTCTCTTTTCATCCCTCGAAAGAGAACAAGCGATAAAATTTTTATTGAACAAGAGTATCCTGCAGAGAGTAGCAGATGTAATAATTATTATCATTATATTAGTATATTAGTATAGTACCAATTCTTTTATTAATTATATTCTTTTTTTCATATTCCTCTAACAGCTGCTGCTTTGAGAGTGAGACTAGAGATTCCCCCAATCTCTCTTCCCATTCTTCCAGAGATTCGCACGGAAGAACAGCAACAGGTTGTCCTGCCTGTCAACTCCATTCCTGTTCACACCCGAGTATTTGCAATGGATAACATTGCTCGATTCCCAGTTGATACAGAGCCAGCTGTTGACAACAGAGGCGGAATGGATGCATAATGCCGATTCTGTGGTACCGCAATGTCTATGAAAGAAAAGTGTCCAAGATCTTCTCTCATTCGACCTTCCTTCACCATGTGTTGTGGTCAAGGAAAGTATGTTCTTCCTCCACTTGAGCCAACTTCCCGCCGAAATTGCAGAGCTCCTAAGCTACACGACACCAGCTAGGAAAGATTTCTTTTCCAAAATCAGAAGCTATAACAATACCATGAGCTTTACTTCTTTGGACCCAAAAGTTGATTCTTCAGTTGCCAACAATAGAGGCAGTGCTTATAGCTTTAAGACCCATGGTTCTATTTGTCACAATATCGATTCCATCTTGGCAATGAGCGAAACAGAGGTTGCCAGACCTCAATTTTCCCAGATCTACATTTACGATCCAGCCTCTCGTCTGAATAATCATATGACAGATCTCACTTTGCGTTTGGTTGCCGAAGGTCCCCAAGATCATAGGCGCTACAATGTCCCAACTTCCGAGGAAGTGTCAGTCTTGATTATGAACAATGTTCCCGGCACTTTCAGAAATATTGTACTGTGTACCCAGACCAAATTTCACCAAAAGATAAATAAGTAGCACAGAACCTATGATGCTCTGTATTATGTCTTGCTCTTTCTCAATGGCAAAGATGGCGGGACCATCAACTCAAGGTTATTATCAGGAAATAATTTAATAGTTATGTAGTTGTATGCTAGCTGCTTGATGTACCGCCCAAACTTACAGCATCACCTCCACCTATTTGGTGGCCTCTCCCAGCAGTACATTGTTGGCATTTACGCAAGGCTTGAGCATAACAGGCTGAATTACATAATCACCAATCAGGAGCGCCTCCGAGTGGATCTTTACAGTGTTTTTTAGGATGCGATAAACCACAATGGCATTACTTTGGCAAATCTTGGTTGGTGAATTATCCTTCCTTCTTTTTTCATCGGCAGTCCACGCCACACGCGACAATTGTACCAGAATGCAATGGGTATTGTTCACCACTTTGGAAAGCCTGACCTGCTCATCACCTTTACCTGTAACCGAAGTTGGCCAGAAAGCTCCTCTGCTCTTTTGGCTGGACAAAATGCTAGTGACAGACCTGATCTCTGCTTCTGAGTTTTTAACCTCAAGCTTAAGGAACTCATGAATGACTTGACAAAGAACCATATCTTGGGGAAAGTAAAGGCGTTTATCTATGTCTTCGAGTTTCAGAAGAGAGGCCTTCCTCATGCCCACACTCTGTTACTTATTCGTACAGAATATAAGTCGACAAGTATAGAAGACTATGATCTTATAGTCTCGGCCGAGTTGCTAAATCCCGAATCAGATCCACAGGCATACGAGGTTGTACATCGCAACATGATGCATGGTCCATATGATCCTACCCACCCCAACTCCAGGTGTATGGATAATGACAAATGTCAACAGCGTTTTTCAAAGAGATTCAGTGAAGAAACAGTCAAAGATGGAAAATCAGTAAAAAAAAGATTTATTGAGCTGGATAACCGCTGGGTGGTTCCCCATAACCGTTTCCTATGTTCCAAATACAACACCCACATAAATTTTGAGATCAGCACCTCAATTTCGACAGTAAAATATCACTACAAGTATGTATATAAAGGGCATGATTGTGCAATTGCAGCCGTGCCATTATTAGGCCAGCACCATAAAGCCGAGAAAACAGATAAAGTCAGAGAGTTTCTTGATTCCCGATATGTTTTTGCCTCTGAAGCATCCCGGTGAATTTTCTCCTTTAAACTTCACCAAAAGTATCCTGATCACCAAAGACTCGCCATTCATACCGAAAATTATCAGCAAGTATACTATCACGACTCTGATAATATAGCTCAACTGTCAAACATCAATGCCAATACAACCCTGAAATCATGGTTTACATACAACTCAGTCAACCAAGACTCTCGCCAATACATCTATCAAGAATTCCTTACCCATTTTGTCTGGAACAGAAAGGATAGGGAATGACCCCCTCGCAATAGATTGGAGAGAAGAACGGTCAGCAGAGTGTATACAGTCTCCCCAAGATATGTCGAGAAGTACTGTTTGAGGATCCTCCTCCATAACGTTCGTGGTTCTACAAGTTTTGCTGACATTTGTACTGTCAATGGTCATTAGTATGAGACCAACCAAGCTATCTCCCGTACTTTGGGTTTGCGGCTAAACGATGATGAATGGAATTCTTGGGTAGAGAAGCTACATACTACCAGATCACATCATCATTGAGGCGCTTATTCGCTGGCCTTTTGGTATTTTGGTATTTTGTCAAGTTTCCGATCCTTTTGTCCGTTGGATGGCTCATCACACTTCTATGGTCAAAGATTATTTTCACTTGGCTAGAACAAACGAATCAGATCCTTCTTTGGAGCCTACCCAAGACATGTACGACAGACTTCTGTGGGATATTGAAATACACCTGTCCGTAAACTCCCCCACATTCACTTCCTTTACCAGATTTATTCTCCCTCCTATGCACGAAAACCTCGATCCTTTACGAAATTGCTAAACATCACAGCTAATTCTTCAAGAACATCAACAGCTCTGTGACGACGCCAGTTTATTATTTTATTTGGTCTGTGCATATTTGACTCTTTTTATAGTGTATATGAAAACTATCAACCGGTACTCCCTTTAGTCTGTTGTTAGCTTATTATTTAGATGTATGTGCCTTTTAGTCAAAATGCTTAATTGGAATATCAAGTATATTTGGGTATAAAAAGGCAAACAAATAAGCAGACTAGCAGTACAAATTTTCTATGAATATATGTTGTATAATATCAAAAAAATAATACTATAATAAATTATTCATTTACATTTATAGTATCTTTCTTCAAAAAGTTTGCTAGTACTCTAATATGTATATCAGAATAAATAGATTAAAACATTAGATACTTTATTTATCCTTTCATATTGATATACAGTATACTCCTGATAACTACTTATGCTACAGTTGATTGTCCTATTTTAAGCACAGATGGAGCATTACGGACATAACTCTCTTTATGTTCTATCAACTGCACACTTTGCCCCATTTGGTGGCGAAGGGCACTACGCAGAATCTTCCCAAGAGATGACTTTGGAAGTTCATTTAGAATGACCAGGCCACCGCGTAGACGCATATAATCTGGCAATCGATCATTTGCATAGTCTTGGAGGTCATCTACTTCTAGGCTCTTGGATTTTGAAGATAGGACAACAAAGGCCTTTGGTAGCTCCGTAGAGAGTTCCTCGCTATAGTCTCCTACTACACAACATTCAGATACACCAGGGTGTGCAAGCTATCAAAGAGAATATCAGTATACTAATATATCTGTCAAAGTATCCTTACCAGTACATATTCGATTTCTGGAGGGCTGATCTGATAATTCAAATTCGTATTAGATACAGGGGTATTGGTTTTAGCAGAGATATAATTACATGGTAGGCATAGTACTTGATTATGTCTTTAATGCGAGAGACATAATAAAAGTATCCTTCATTGTCAACTCTGACAAGATCACCGCAGTGATAGAAACCGTCCTTGTCAATTGCACCGGCAGTTGCCTCTGGATTTTTGTAGTATCCCTGTACACAATATTAACACCAAAGTCTTTATAAAAAATGTATGTGTGCTTACAGTTGTAACAAATCGTCCTTTGATACAGAGTTCACCGATAGATCCATGTGGAACCTCTAATAAAATGTGTTTGAAATCAGCAGATGTGCAACACTTTGTGTTACATATTCCACCGAGAAATTGGTTCCGTCTTACCTTTTCCATTGTCTCCCAAAAGTTTGACGGTAAATCCAGGATAAAGTTTACCGATAGAGCCTATAATGTATGTTTAATATACTATCGTAATTATCTTCAAAGTACCTCTTGCAGCACCCTCTTTGGTTACTTGGAATATAAGCAAGCTTTCTGTCATTCCAAAGAAGCTGCAAAGTGTAGCATCATGACGTTCTCTGAACCGGACCATAGTCATAGGGTCCAGGGGGGATCCTGCCGACATGGCAAACTCGAGTGAAGAGAGATCATAGTTGCTCACAAAACTTTCTCTTGTCAGAGCAGCACTCACCCATGGTTGGGTCGCAAACACTTGGATCTTGTACTTTTGGATTGCCTCACACAGCCGTTGAAGGGTAAAATCTTTTAGGAGATGAGTCTGGACACCATTTTTTACACAGTTGCTCATGGCTACAATCAAAGCAGAAGCATGGGCATTGTTTGTATAGGACAAGTAGCGTGTGCCATGAGCCAGCCACATTTGCTTTGAGCAAAAGGTAACTACCACGTTATCGTGGCTAGAATAAATTAATCAAATGAGTCGAGACTGGATAATTAGAAGCTCGTGATTTACTTACGTGATAATCACAGCCTTTCTTGTTCCTGTTGTTCCGGAAGTGAAGTAAAGGTAGGCAGGGTCTGTCAAAAGTTGCTCTGGTGTAGGTCTCACTGGAGTGGCCAGAGTTGAGTGATCCATCAAGACACTACGGAATGGCCTAAAGCCATCAACAATTTCATCTCCAAATACAAGGATACGGTCATATTCTAAATCAATAGCATTGGCTGCTAGTTTTACTGTTTCGAGTGTTTCTTTGTGAGCAATTATCAGTTTTGGTCTGACAAGTAACATGTCCTTTACGACATTTTCAGGCCCTTCAATAGCCCGGACGCTAGCAGCAATTGCACCGATAACACAAGGACTATGAACTGCAACTGCCCAGTCCAACTACAAAGACACAAAATTATGTGAGCAATATATGTGTGTGTGTGTGTGTGTGCTGATTTGTAAGATGCATACATGATTTGGAGCACAAACAGCCATTATATCACCAGGTCCAAAGTTATACTTGTCCTTGAGTCCTTGAGCAAAGAGAAGGATATCTCTTTTCAAAGAATCTCGAGTCATAAAGCTTTCAGCATTATCAGTGTCGATAAACAGCTTGTAGTCTCCTGGGACATTAGTCTCCTGTTCAAACAAAGCTTCAAAGACTGTTGTTGAAGGGTTGGACTTTGTGGGATTGATTGTGTAATACATAAGAGAAATAAGTTGTCGTTGGATATAGAACCAATAGCTTGCTTTTATATAGCTTTTTTAAGCTCCCTCTTAGAGGCTAGTAGATTAGATAAGTAAGCTCCTTTGCTCATACATAAGCAGCGTGCATACATAATAAACTATTATGCTAAATCGTCATAATTCTATATTATTATACATAAAATTGTCTACTTGATGTCTTTAAAACAGTATAATAATGTACAAGAAACTCTTGGAGATAATGATTGTTTGATAGTTACTCATTACTGTTTATAAGCGTTAGAATATTACAGAGAAAGATGTAAAAGTGCCAGACTATCAATGTTATGCAAAACAATTTTTTGTTTGTGTTACCACTTGCAAAAATATTTGGCTTGGTAACTACATGACATTATCATTATTATTTGTGGAATAGATTTGTTGGGTATTAAGAAACTACGGTCTTTTGCAGGTGTATGGTGTGTACCTTTTTTTTATATGTATACAATATTAAACAAGAAATGTTTCGATTTAGAGCCCATTTAAAGGATAGGATAGCTAATGGCGTAAATATTCTGGGATTCAAGAGGTTGGGTATAATAGCGATCGAAAGGTTGATCTCCAGGAGAGTCACGGATTGTCTATAAATGTTCAAGATTAAATCAAAAATACTTCAATTGCATAAGGTAACTGAGGATCATTTGGCTTTAAATGGACCTTATTTAAAAGGGTATAGTTGGAAAACTGTATTTTGACTGTATATTACTTTGATCTCTCCATGCAACTAAATCTTGCAATGTAATGTTCAGCTCAAAGTCAATACCCAGTAGGCACGTCCAGTATTTTTTTTAAAAAAAAAAAACATACATCATTAATGAGGCGCCAACGTGCAGAATTACTAGCAAAATTCTGCAAAGAATGGCGATAGTCTAATTGGCATGCACAGTTTTTGGTAACTTGTATAACATGATAGATGTGAAAGACACTTGGCCTTGCAGAAATTACAAAAAGGCAAGTATATGTCTACAAAGAAGTGTAACAAAATATTTGTAAATCCTGCATAAGATCATCACCTCTGGATAATTAAGACAGATATGGCTGTTCGTTAGGCTAAATAATGGTTTCTTGTATTCATTTCTTGCAGAAGTTTAGAGATACATTTATATATTAAACTGACAGGCAAGAGGCATACTAGTTAAAAAGGGTCAAAATAAAAAAAAAATCTATACATATAATGCATGTATTAATAGAATATTTTTTAGCAGTATGTGATTAAAAAAATGTACCTTAATGTTTAATATTTGGTAGCTCTTTATTAAGTTGGTTCTCTTGGCTATAAAACTCTTTTTTGCACTACAGTTGTCTATCTCTTTAAAGGAAAAAGAGCAGGTATATTGGAAGTTACTATTGTATTTTCAAGATCTCTTGTGTGATATCCCATTTGATGTCGAAGAGAATTACGTAGGACCTTTCCGACTGCTGATCTTGGAAGGGCATCTATGATTACAACACCTCCTCTAAGTTGCATCTGCTCAGGCAGTAGATCATCTGTATATGCCTTGATCTCTTCTTCTGTGGCCACCTTTTGTTCTGTATGAGAAATAACAACATATGCCTTTGGTACTTCTGTAGAAATATTACTCATGTAAAATCCAACGACACAACATTCAAAGACATCAGGATGGGAAAGCTATAAAAGATGGTTTGAATAAATCAAAATTAAAGCAACAAATAATTGCCGACTTACTAGAACAGCTTCAATATCAGAGGGTGAAATCTAAAAGAATTATCAGTTAGTTTAATGTACAATATTTTGATATCAACAAAGTATTATGCTATTACTTGATAACTGTAGAATTTGATCATATCCTTTTGCCGCCCAACGTAATAAAAATATCCTTGCGAATCGACTTTGAATATATCCCCAGAATGAAGGAAACCTTCTTTATCTATTATTTCCTCGGTTGCTTTAGGATTGTTATAGTATCCCTGTTGGTATATTATGGTTAGCTCAAACATATCCCTAAAGTTGCTTAAACGAAATATCTCACAGGTGTAACAGAATGACTCTTGATACATAGTTCGCCTACAGACCCTTCAGCAACTTCTGATATAGTAATATTAGGTAAGGGGTTTACGCTTTAAGCCCGCAAGATTATCAGTAGAAGCATGTTTACCTTTTCCGTCTTCGTCGATGATTTTGGCAACAAATCCGGGAGATAATGTCCCAAGTGAATCTGGTTTTGGTGTTAGATATTATATCTTTTAGCATAGTACTTGGTTACCTCTTTCGATTCCCTCTGGAGAGTTTACAAATGATGATATACACTCTGTCATTCCATATAAAGTACAAAGAGTGATTCCAAAATGTTTTTTAAATTGAACTATTGTCATAGGATCTAATGCTGAACCTACTGAGAAGGAATCATGTAGAGAAGACAAATCATATTTCTCTACAAATAGCTCTCTCACCAGGGAAGAGGCTACCCATGGGTGAATCACAATAGAGTGGATCTTGTGTCTCTCTATTGCTTCACACATACGTTTGAGGGTAAAAGATTTCATTATATACACCTCAGTACCGTCTCTGATACATCCAGACAGTGTTATGATAAGTGAGCTACAATGTGCATTGCTTCCGTAGGATAAGAACCGTACCCCTGGGGTAATCCATGGGCCTCTTGTGTAGAATATAGCATTTACAATTGCGTTTCTATATAAATACAAATATTTTGGTAAGAGTAAATAAAGGCTCTTACTATACTTACGTAATTATCACAGCTTTTTTGGGACCAGTTGTTCCAGAAGTGTAGTAAAGGTAAGCAGGTGTAATTGAAAGTTCTTCCAGAGTGAACTTTATTGGAGTGGCCATGGTTGAATGATTCATTAATACATTGCGGAAAGGCTTGAATCCATCGATTGTCTCGTTTCCAAACAAGAGTATCCTTGTATGTTCTAGCCCTATGCTCTCAGCGGCAGCTTTGACATTCTTGAGCGTTTCTTTATGAGCAATAACCAGCTTTGGCTTTGCAATCTCCATATCTCTTTTTATACTTTCAAAGCCTTCGTCAGATTGTATACAGGCAGTAATTGCCCCTTTTTATAATATTGGTATTAGCTATTATTACTATAGATATTTATGAGTATATTTTTTACCGATAACTGTGGGACCATGTACAGCAATGGGACAATCCAACTATTAAAGTCATGAATATAAGTCTATAATAAATATTCTTTAGAGCCTACATGGTTTGGAGCACATATTGTCACAATATCTCCACGTTGCAAGTCAAATTGAACTCCAAGACCCTGAGCAAACAAAAGAATATCTCTCTTCAAGGCGTCGCGGGTAAGGTAGTTTTCAGGATTATCAGAGTCAATAAACAATTTCTTGTCCCCTGGTATACTTGTCTCTTTCTCGAAAAGAGCCTCGAATACACTTTGGTGTGGATACTCTCTGACTGTCTCTCGCGAATAATACATGTAATATAAAAGTATTGTTTGTGAGAAAGTGTCCTCCTCGATCCATTTACTTTATGTGCCATCACAATTTAAATATCTCCTTACACATACAAACTCCTGTAATATTTTGTTGTTGCTGAAATACAGAAGCATAAACGGTACACACCAAAGCAAAACAGCACAGTATACAGTCTTTGTTTATACTTTACTTTTCCAGGACATAATACCAGAAAGTCCAGTTCAAGCTATTAGATAAATATATTTGTAGCGATTCTGATTAATCTGGGGCATAAAAGAGCTCTTGAATTTTTTTATGCACAACAATGCAGAGAATGGTAAACAGCAGGGCATTTATTCTATCTAAACACATCTCAAACTCATAAATTGTCAACAAATAGTATACCTTGTAATATATAAGCCATAGTTGGGTATAATCAGCTACAGCCATTTTTTAAAGAATACCATGATAAAAGTATATCTTTCAAAGCATTAACATTTTAAAATATATTGATATTTTAGCCTTTTCCTAATTTCTTGTGTGTCAAGCGATCAAGCCAAATTCTCTCGAGGCATTGGGACAAAAGGATAAAATAAGGGGGATTTTTAAAAAAAGGTTGATGTCATGGGCAGGAAATCATGGAAACTGATTTAAGGTGAATCGTTTGATACACTGAAAGTATATATCGTGAGCCCTTTTGATTTTTATATTAGGGCAGCGTAAGAATATAATACATGCTCTCTAGTACTGTCCTGGACAATTAGAAAGGTGTATTCATTATATTCAAGGGGACACCCAGATAATAACAGAGTATATGGGCAATACGTACGCAAAATGATCATATCATATTTACACTAGACGCCTCACTGAACCCTTCGAATATTACATTATATCGGTTCATAACTAATAAATGCAAAGTCTGGAGAGGGGTAGTCTTTATCTGATAAGTATTCTGGCGAACATTAAAGTAAGGTAGACTTGAGCTGTTGATATCAAAACAAGTAGCATTACATGCATAACTGTGTTCTCATTGGTAGTATGGGGTTCTATAGCAATATCAAGCTAAAAGTTCAAGGGTCATTTCCAAGAGAAAAATAAGTAGTGATAAAATTTTGACTCGTTGAGAAAGAGGAGGAACGGTAACTTCAATTACTATAACTCTATTGACTATACACTTGACACTTTATACAAATACAGTTAGTTAAAGCCGTGTAGCTTGACTGAGTATACTTATCCACAAATATTCTCGTATTTCCAGATGTATCGAGGAACATTAATAAGCAGAGTCCTTAAAGATCTAGACTTCTTATAATTGAATCCTTGAGTGATGCCCAATGTTTATCCAATCATTTATAAAGCGTTTTTGGTGTTCTGATTCAGTTTTCCGATAATATTCTTCAAATAAGCATGATGATACTTGCAAACGTGCTTTATTATCCTTCACTATTTTTCTGTTCCACTTATTCACGCCGTTTTTTTATCAAAAGCCCCATTGAATTAAGCAATGGTTTTAAACGACTGTAAATTAGTCCAAGAAATGGGGCAACTCAGCAAGAGTCTTTGTCGAGCGATTAATGGCTGTATTATTCATTGCCCTTCTTTTAAAAAAAATGTAGATACTACCAGAAAAGAGTAATAGGTCTCTTTATTAATCTTGTCAGAGGATAATGGGGAGAATAAAGTAGTGTTTCGCTTTTAAAAAAAGTAGACATACATCATAAACTGCCATTGCTTACAAGTAGATCTCTACAGTCGAATGTAAATACCAAATATGCTGCACCAAGATCTATAGAGATTGTACCTTTAAACCGCGGCTTTGGATAGTTTAAATCCAATAAAAATGACATTCTCATTTCAAGTTTAAAAAATAACCTAGTAAATCGAATAGGCGAATTACATAGGCAGCACATTTTGTAATAGGTAAATATTAAGACGATTTGTACGACACATAGTACTTGAATTTAGCTTGGCATATGCTATTAAAGGCGCTCTTCACTACTCTGGACCTATTTTTAAAAAAGGCAGGTGTCAACCTCTTCATAAATTTAGTAATAAAATTGATTATTATAGCAGCTATAAAACCAAATTTAGTAGACATTATTTCTAAACAAAAATTAAAATGACCAGGACCCAAAAAAATGTAACAACCTTGCAAGGCCAATAGTAATACAAAAACGCGTTTCCTCCAATAAAATGAAGCATATATCCAAAATAAATTTGCTATGCAGCCATGTTCCACCACAAATATTTTTAGTTTTTATTTGGATAGTTATATTATAATATCATGATTATCAAGTGGACATTTTAGTAAATATCAGAATAAGTAATACACTACGACTAAGAAAACGGTAGATATCTACAGTTTTGATAACATATCTACCTTTTTTTTTGGTGAGTAAAAACGGTAGATATGACCCTGTATAAGGCGAGTTTGGTAACATTTACTGTTTTTATAGTGGCGAAAAACGACAGATATCTACCGCTTTCTTAGTCGTAGTGTATTACATATTCTGATAGTTACTAAAATGTCCACTTGATAATCATGATGTTATAATACAATTATCCAAATAAAAACTAAAAATATTTGTGGTGGAACATGGCTGCATAGCAAATTTATTTTGGATATATGCTTCATTTTATTGGAGGAAACGCGTTTTTGTATTACTATTGGCCTTGCAAGGTTGTTACATTTTTTTGGGTCCTGGTCATTTTAATTTTTGTTTAGAAATAATGTCTACTAAATTTGGTTTTATAGCTGCTATAATAATCAATTTTATTACTAAATTTATGAAGAGGTTGACACCTGCCTTTTTAAAAAATAGGTCCAGAGTAGTGAAGAGCGCCTTAACTTTCTGTATACCAGGTTTAGATCATCACTGTACTACAGTAATATTATTTTTGGCTACTTGATTCTTTGTATGACGCAGAATCTAATGTATCAATTTTCCAATATTTAATAAACGTTTAGAGGCCATCCAATGGTTTTGACAGAATTAATTGGTATGCTTTTGTATAATTTTTGTATTGGCTACACATTGGAGGTTTGTATTCACAAAAATACGGTGAATATACCAAATAATATGCTCATAATTAAACAACGCTCTACTCTCTTTTTGTGGGTGTAATATCCTTTTACATACATTAAAACCTGGAATGATTTATCTATATATCACCTTGTCTTGTTTGGTATATTTTGACAGAAGAAGGACAGCACCATTATACTGTATTTTCACCGTCAATTGATCAGTTGGAGATTGGAAAGTGGAAAAGTACAAAGGTCAATAGGATTTAGATAGCTTTACTGTCTGATTTTAGTCTTCTCCCTCCTTCTCCCACGTTTATAATGGTTCCTTTTATCAATATTCGTCAGTGGTTGGGTATTGGGTTTAAATCAACAATGAAAAGCACGTTAAACAATGATACAGAATACCTTGACCTCTTTAATCCCTCTTTCTATTGATTGCATCCATAAAAAAGGGGGTTATTCTCGTTACTGTTGTTAATACTGTCTATTATGAAATAATTGTGTCAAGCAGTATCCGGCTGTGAAAGACATTGATATGAGCGATAGACAAATAATAAAAATATATACTATTAAATAACAAATCAGTTATTTAGAGCATTCAATGCTATCGTTTTTGAAAAATAATAATGGCTTAAGCTATTTTAATCCAACTGTATGGTCCACGACTGCTTGTTTCCAGGCCAGAATATTTGGAATTTCTTTAACAAATCCAACAAGCTTTTTCGAGGACGTGGGAGTTTCAATGGACGCATGAATGGATCGGAAAAGCATATTATTATAACCAGTTAACTTCTCAAAGTAAATACCTTTATCTGTTGCGCAAAGAATAATTTCTATAGTTAAAGACGATTGACTATCGAGAATTAGTTTTGAGTAGAGCTTGGTAGTATCACGATGGTTTTTTGTATTGGTTTGATCATTGTGCCCCCCAGAGAATTCAATTGAACCTGGTGAGCAAGGCCTGTTGTCAACCTTGATTAACACGCCGTCTCACTTTGTTCTATCCCTTGCAAAGGACCCGCGTCCCACCCAATCCAACTCAAGTACATCATTATTAGAGATAAACAACTGGCTTACAATAAAAACGACAAAGTATGTGGCAGCTGTTCGTTCAAGCACTCGTTGGTTCAACGGGTTTCTGGGTGAGGACATCAAGTCCAGGCTGAAAATGAATAGGTTAGAAATATTAAACCATAGACAGAATGATGGTTGAAAATACAAGTGGCGGGTGGTGACTTCAACGAAAGCTGCATCCGAATGGGATACCGTTAAACCAATACAGCTTAAGCCAAGTCAACACATAATATAGGTGTACTCCATTTATTTATTGATTTTTGATATACAGAAACCAAAGCAAGAAAGAGGTGGTTGTCATGAAGAGTAATTTATGATTGACACCGTTTTTACAAGTAATATTTTTGACATGCTGATGTGAAGAGTATATTAGAATCGACTGTTGCCAGTTTGTTTGAGCTGTAGGGATTGATATATTCTAGACTCTTTACTGAAAGTGTATTCTTGATATACTTTTTGGTGACTTTATTTGCCCAAGACGGTTCAAAAAACCGATTCTAAATGTAGATTGTGATGTGTAAAGAGTAAAAAAGTGATTGACAACCAAAATCTTACAATTGATTAATGCGTAATATTGTGACTCGCTTTCCGCTGTGTCGTTTTACTGATACCGGTGTACAGCCCACGTATGGAATAGTCTACACTCCAAGCATACCTTTACAATAATCAGTTTATTGTTTTTTATAAATGTGATTATTATCAATGTATTCTTGGATTCTTTCTGGACCATATGTTGCTATTTACCAGCATATTAACCATAGAATTATGAGTGTGCTCTAAACCATTCCAACAGTATGTTCTCTCTAATTTTTGCTGAATAAGATTATCCCAATAAACCTTTAGATTAAAGAGAGATTTATTACTCTTGTGGGGATCAATATATCTTTGATCATTATTATTGGTCAATAAAGACATCCAGACCCTCAGTATACATATATTATATATGGACTAGATTTGTATTCAATAATAATAATAATAAAACAAAAGCCTCGTATACTTGTGCAATTATGTGTGCGTAAATAATGACAATAAATCAAGCACTCTTGTGTGTGAGATGGGTATACTTGCGGTACAAATGTGATTAATGACAATGTCAGACACGGCTACAAGATAGAGCCTTCAATATCGGCATATTGATGGAGCTTACCTTGATTGTAGTACAAATTACGGTCGTGATTAATAACAGCCTTCCAATTGATCAGTGTATATTCCAATAATATAATCAAATATGTAAAGATAATACCAATGTAACCTTGAATTTGCCGGTATTATTGGTAGATTCTTTTTTAATCCTCAAGACAATACTATACCATCTTTTTACCATTGTCTTAGCCCTGGTTGTACACCTCTTCAACCAAAACTCTATTTATTTGCCCTAATTAGATAAATATATCCTCCAGTAATGTCGTTTTGTTTGTCCATGCTTAATATAACTCACTATAAAAGGTGATATTTACCTATAGGAGTATAATATATACTATGCTAGCTTTATGAGTGTCTTTGTAGCAACTATATGGTGAATTTGGCTTTATTTTTGTATATAAAGCAGCTTAATTTTGATTCATTCAAGTATCATTATCTTCTTTTATACAATGAAATTCTCTGCAATCACCTTGATCTCTGCTGCCTTGATGACCCTCTCTGGTCTGTCTATGGTTACCGATGCCTGCCCTATCAAGAATACAGCAGCCATTGTTCCCGGAAAGACATTTGATCGTGTAGTTATCATTGTTCTCGAGAACACCGACTTTGAAACTGCTGCTGCTGATCCCTACTATGCTTCATTGGCAAAAAAGCATAATGGTACATTCATTTGGTATAGACATATAACTGTGCTAATAAAATTAATAATAAATAGGTGTTCTCTTGACCGATTACCTCGCCATTACCCATCCTTCTCAGCCTAATTATGTAAGCACGCTTTGATATGGAGTAATAAGTTCATTTGATTCATAAAAATATAGATTGCCATGATTACTGGATCAATTGAAGGTGTCAATGAAGACTTGGAGGCCAACCTTAGCCGCAAGTCTCTTGTTGATCTTATGGAAGCAAAGGGAATCAGTTGGAAATCTTACCAGCAAGCATATCCAGGTACTTTCCAAATATGCTCTAGTCAGACATTATATGGAGCGACTAATTACCTGATAATCTAGGATCCTGCAACCTCGCTATGCGTTACTCTACTTATGCTCGCAAGCATAACCCTTTTATGTCTATGATCAATGTCCAAAAGGATCCCAAATTGTGTGCAAAGATTGTTAACGCTGACCAACTTGACATTGACATTGCAAATAACGATGTTCCCCAACTCGTCTTCTACACTCCTGATGTAAGTATATTTTGTGAAATATTAAGCAGAAAGTATATGATATGAACAAAACGACCATCGATCTATCTCTATAGATGAACAATGATGCCCATGATACCTCGATGGTATACGCTGGAAACTGGCTCGAGACCTTCCTTGAGCCTCGTATCAACAATACTGCCTTTAACAAAAACACAATGTTCGTCACTACATTTGACGAGAACAGCACCAAGAATATTCCCAACAGAGTCATGACCTTCCTTTTTGGCCCTGACTTTAAACGCTCTTCTAATGCTACAAGCGACAGCACTGCTTACAACCATTATTCTCTTTTGAGAACAATCGAAAACAATGTGAGTGTTATCTAATATAATAAAGGGATTGATTATTAATATATTATATTTATAGTGGGGACTCGGTACCCTTGGTCAAAACGATGCTACTGCTGTTCCATTTAAGATTTAAACCCATTCTTCATTGATAACTCAAGGTTAAACTTGACACATTAGTAAAATATATATATATATACGTATATGATTTTGTATTAAATAAAAAATAAATAAATAAATAAAATCCATTATATACTCTTAATCTCATCTTTTCAATATTAATCTTTAAACTAGTACAGTTTTTATATGTAAAAGACAAAGAATATCATTACAATAATATATAAATAATTGGAAAAGAACCTGTATTTAGAAAAATTCTGCTTGTAATAAATAAATAAATAAGAATAAATAGCGTTTTGGGTTTGGAAATCAGGTTAATTTTGAGAGTACAAAACCATTTTTTAAAGAAATAGATGGGTAATATATGCAGTGCTAGTCGCAAAGGTTGGCCTCGACTGCCATGGTATATAATACAGAGGTTTTTTCGGACAAGAGCGCTTGAGGTGTGTTGTTTTCAATGATTGTCCCTTGGTCAAAGACGAGTATTCTATAAATGAAGATTGAGATTATGTTTTTATTTGCTAGACAGTCATACCTGTCAGAAGCCATGACCAAGCTAACACTGTGGCCAACG
Organism: Phycomyces nitens; assembly: GCA_022702545.1. Taxonomy (NCBI): domain Eukaryota; kingdom Fungi; phylum Mucoromycota; class Mucoromycetes; order Mucorales; family Phycomycetaceae; genus Phycomyces; species Phycomyces nitens. The sequence goes on from JAHRBC010000001.1 coordinate 5,355,898, forward strand.
GTTATCACTGTGCAGTTTTTGAATTCTTGTTGAATGAGGTCATGAATAGACTCATTCTCAATATAGAGCTTTAAAAGATGTCAGTTCCCTTTTCTCTTTCTGTTTTAGTATCTTGCTTACCACTTCATTGGACTCTTCCCAAACAATAATAGTGGCTCGACGTAGAATGGCACGGGCCAAGTAAATCAACTATATTCATCTAATTAAGATCTTGCTTTATTTAGACTGGTCTATTATGTACTTGCCTGTCCTTGGGCTATTGAGAATGGCATGTTTTCTTCGGATATTACACTGCTTAATTGACCCTCCAAATCTTTTACCATGCTGTCGATACCCACGATCTGAAGAGCTCTCCATATCTGCACATCTTCGTAAATTCCCAATTGATCCTAAAAGTATTTTTTTAAAGAAAAAGGCATAAGCAACGAATTTAAATGATTGCAAAAAATAAATACCAAATGCTCTCGAAGGGTTCCAGGAAACAGTGTTGGGTTGCATGGAATTATGGCCAAGCGAGATCTTGTTTTTTAAAAAAAAAAAGAAAAGAAAAGACTGTTAAGACATTTTGGACTTTGCTAGCATCAAATGTACATACCGAATATCAGACAGGCGAATAGTGCTGATATCAATACCGTCAACCAATATTGATCCGTGTGTCTTTTCAATCATTCGTAATAGGCACAGACTCAACGGGGTTGTTCTTGACACTGATCTGTCTATTACGCCAATATGACTTCCAGCCTCGACCTTGAAAGACAAGTCGTGCATATCATAGCATATGCCTTCCTGGTAATTTGCAGAATAGTTGCAGAATTCAATGGAGCCTTCAATAGGCCACATTGGATGGACTCGTCGAACTGCTTCATACTTTTCAAGTACTTGTTCAATGCACTAGAGAAATACGTTAGCCATGACAAAAACCAATTGCTTAGTCATACCTCTTGTACATGAGAAACACTGATCAAGTGTGTCTAGTAAAAGTAAAATAGTTGGATCAAGTATTCATCATATATCATTTAACCTACCTCTACATCGCTCAATGAGATTGCCATTTTTTGAAGCAATGGGGTTGCTGACAAGGCATAAAGAAGGCCAAGTCCCACCAACCCTGGATCCCTATAAGAACTTGTGCCGTACAGGACACCAATGACGGCCAATATGGCTGCACCGAATATTGCCACAGATCCCAGCACTTCAATGCGGACTGACATCCATCTCTTGCATGAAAAGGCCAAGTGATACACGTTTTGATAGTCATCCAAAAGTTCTTCATTTTGTACCAGGAATCGACGTTGCTGATTGAACCCACAGATGGTCTCTATTCCTGAATGCATTTCTTTGAAACGAGACGTGAGGTCGGATTTATACTTTTCGCACAGTATGTTGAGTCTTTGCGAGATTGGTCGATAGGTGCTCTGGACATTGACGAATATTAATGACAGCGGAATGACGAGGACCAAGAAGAATGGGGTTGAAAGCGTAATGGTGATTGTGGTTGCAACAATAGAAACCAGGACACTAGACGCCAATAGAACATCAAATTCAATTCTATCAGACACACTTGAACCAAATGGCACCTACCGGAAGAATACTTCCAACGACTCTGGTAATAATTGATCAATTGCATACTGGTCATTGTCAAAACGGCTTAATATGGTCTTGTAAGGTGCGTTGAAGAACTCGATGGGTGATCTATCGAAACTCTTGTTACTATTTTTATTCTTTTATTTTTTGGTGGCTATATATTTTAGACACTTACCTAATAATAGCCTGTAGCATGCTATAATGTGTCTTTTTGGCTGATCCATAGGCACAATATCCCCACAGGATTATTGTATGTAGTGTATATGCAAGAATAGATACGGCACCTAGGCCAGCATAAAGTTCAAGGTAAATCCATGGGGAGTTGTAGGAATCGAGATTTAACTCAATGTCTGAATCAAGCCAATACTTGAGCCACAGATTCGATAAGACTTGGACGCCCTGGCCAAATATCAAGAAAAAGAATATGGCAATGATTGCGAATAATGAACATGATTTCATGTAGTTTCCAATGACCTTTGAATCAATGTCGTCTTTGAGTGCCTTGGCTGATTCGTCGACTACCTTTGGTGAACGGGTGTGTCTGGGGTGATTATTTTCAAACAAGGACGTGGCCATTGATGCTCTTCTTAATGATCTGGTTGTCTCAATGCTCTCTACACTCTTTTGTCGTGAACGGCGTTTATGGGTTGTCGGGCTGTTTGAAAAGAATGAATTTCTTGATATTGTATGCAGTCCTGACCGTCGATTCATCCATGCTCCAAAACCTGCGTCCATTTCAATCTTGCCGTTTTCTAATAGCAAGATCCTGTCTAATCGTTGCAGATCGGTTATGGCATCAGTAACAAATAGTCTCGCCTTGTTCTTCAATAATCCCTGTGGTCCAAATACATTTGCCATGATAGTCGTTCTTGTGATTATGTCAACGTTCTTTAGTGGATCATCTAGCAAGTAAATATCTGCACGGGCATACAGGGCACGGGCAAGCGCCACACGACACTGTTGACTGGGCGTCAATATAAAGCTGTCTCCCATTACGAGCGTATTATCGCCTTTGGGCAGGTCTGCAAGATCGTTTTGGAGCTGGCATACACTCAAGACAAGCTGGTAAAATAGCTTATCCCATCGATGCCCAAACACAATGGCATCTCGAAGAGTAGTCTGGGAGATCCAAGGTTCAGGGGAGACATACGCAATCGATCCGCGGATGATGGCATTACCAGAACACTTGAATAAGTTTCCCAAAAGAGCACTCAACAAGGTAGATTTTCCTGCTCCTTGACATCCTGTAATGCCTATCAAATCACCTTTTCTGACCTGGAGATCAATGTCACTAAGCACAGTTGGACCTGACTTTGTCCATTTGAAGCTTCCTTTGGATATATCAATCAAGGGAGTATCACGTGTCCACTCGGGCATCAATCTAAAGTCTTGCTTCTGTAGAGCATCAGGATCGCGTTCTTCAGAGGCCAAGAAGATGCGGATCTTTTTTAATGCCTTGATTGTTGTCCAGCCAGAGTCAATGTTGGTAGGAAAGATAGAAAGCAGGGAGAATAAGATGTTGAATAGCAAGATGGACACAAAGGCAATCTGGCTCGTCAGTGGAGATGTCGATATTCTTGTGTAGAGTGCAAATGAGGCCACGGATGCACAAAACGGGGTGGCATCAAAAGCAAAGCATCGGAACATTCTCAATACACTGTATTTTCTGATTGCAGGAAGTTCGGTAGTATTGCGAACCTGGTTGATCTAGGCCATGGAAATAATATTTTTTAGCAAGATTGGCTTGTTTGGGATTCGCTTACCTTTTCAAAAAAGACGTCTTCCCAGCCATTGATCTTGATGGCGCGTATGGAATTCAATAGCTCGCCCTAACAATCATTGATAAGTCTAGGTTAAGATGGAAAATCTGGCGTACCACTAGTTGCATTCTCCCTTGTTTGTTTTGGTCTTGCATCTTCTTGTGATTGCGCATCAGTATATTGAGCATTGCATAGAGTGGAATCACAAGAACAAGAACAAGAACACCTGCACAGAAGCTCAATCCTAGGGTGGCATACAATAGCAGCAGCCCAATGGCTAGTTGAAATATGCCACTCCACACTATTGATCGAATGTTAATAAATGATAAATAGTTTAAAATAGTACAGCTCCTTACACCCATGCAGAAGAGCACAGACTCCCTTGATGCTATGTACGTCCATAGAAAGTTGGCTGTTTGGGGTGCTCAATTCAAGAGTCTTGGTGGATATTGAGGTTATCAATGCGGCAGAGAGCTTCATGTCATTTGTATGGCACAATTGTAGGAACTGGTTATAGAGTAACGACTGACCCAAGGCAGACATAAACATACCAGCTACCAAATGAATAAATATAAGATGCAGGTTTGATGAACTTTTTCAACTCTTACCTGCCAAAAAGGCGCCATTGTAAGAGGACGCTGGAGTGTCGGTCGTGTAGCTAGCTACCCAGTCCATTAATTGCTTTAGGAGAATAGGCTGCATAAATTGCAGGATGTCATGCACGGCTTTCAATAGCTATATATGAGTCTTGTGAGTATATGTTTGACTTGTCTGACTATGACCATTACCCCTGCAAAGTAGAATGAGCCACCCAAGAGTGGAAAGAGAACGTGATACAGGGAGGGTCTGTCAAATGAAGTGAGCAAGGTGATTATCGAATGCCGATTGTACCTCTTCTTTGTCTTTTCTTTGTCCCAGGCGTGCTTAAAGTTGGTGCTGATGGTAGAAGGCCGAATATCGTACCCAAGGAACCTAAATTGATACTCTAATCAGTCGTGTCCCACCATGTAGCGATAAGGGTGTACCATAAATCGTCAATTAGCAATAATTGATCGGATCCCCATGCCATCAAGGGTGATATCCAAGAAAATCCCAGTCTTCCAAACATTGATGTCGTGGCTTCAGGGCACTCTGTCTGACAACATTAAAGCATAAATGTGAGCCTTGGTCGGTGATTTCAAGAGACTTGCCTCTTCGGCACCATTGTCTTTGGACCAAGACAGACGCCTTGGACTAGAGGTGGCTTCGAATAAGAGGATAAAAAACGATAGGGTGCTTCTGATAAAATATAGGCTGAATTGGCCTGGATAGTCTTCGGGTATAGTGTAAAGTGAGCGAGCTAGACTGCGCAATTTGATTGTGTTGCCCACAAGGACAAGTATCCAATAAAACACAAGTGTTCCGGATGTCGTACGGTTGCGGGTGTATTCTAGGTGGTGCAGTGTCATGGCCAGCATCTGTGTGAGGTTGCCGATGAGCCCATTGGGAGTTATTGGGGTAAATTAAATTATTGGCAAAAGGAAACGTACCACAACAAATACATTGGTAGCAAGACTAAGGGCGGCTACACTCATAAGATTCCATTGGGTCTGGGCTGATTGAAGAAACAGACTGGTGCTGGTGACAAACAGTAGGATGATCAAGAGGGTCTAGATACAAAGTTAGACTTGTTGTTGTTTTATTGGTTTTATTAATGTCCTTGATGCTTGCCAGTTTTATAAAGTAGACCCAATGGAGGGTATCATGTGCAAGTGGAAACCGTCTGAGAAGGATCGGTATTCGGACCATTGCAGCGATCAATAGAAACACCGATGGGATCACCACAACCCTACAAACACACAAAAGAGAATAAGAAACACTTCTTTAACCAGACAAGGTCAGGCCAGACAAGGTCAGGCCAGACAAGGTCAGACAAGGCCAGGATGACTATTTACATGTCCAAGAAACAGGGTGTGAAATCCATCTGTTGGCTTGAAAAGGGTCCCTATGATTGATATTTAGCCATGTTCAGCCAATCTGGTCATTTACCCAGCCCTCAGTGTGTTGGCAAAGGCCTTGGAATGGAAAACTAGTCTGATCAGGCAAAAAGGCTTTCTGCTGGCCAGCCATAAAGAAATTTTTTTAAAGAAATAAATATATAAAAGAGAAAGAAAGGGAAGTTTTTATTATTATTTTTTATTTTATTTTATTTTGGGTTTGAGTACAGTTTTTTTATTTATTATTTATTATTATTATTATTTATTTATTCAGTTCCAAACAGAGTAACACACTCCATACTGACAACCTGTGGCCGCTGTCACATCACAATCGTACGACACATTAAAGAAAAAGGGTTTGGTTTTTCATACAGAATATATATAATATCCATTTGTATTTAATTGTTGGTGAATGAATGAGTGAATGAATATTATACAATTCTAAGAGCAAGAGTATATTTATATATTTAGTTGTGTACTTTTGAAATAACGTCGTTGAACCCCTTGATTTTAGCACATTCGCGTCGAACGTTCTCGGCTGCAGGCATGTCCCACTGTCCGGCTGCGATCATTATACGCGAATATCGCAGACACACTTCTTCCCGGTAGTAGTCATAGAGCTTCTTGTTGTATTTACGCTACAGAATACACAGTTGGTTAACCCAGTCACGGCTATACAGCTAGCTTAGCTTAGCTTAGCTTAGCTTAGCTTAGCATAGCCTTGCCTACCTCTTTTGCTCTTGTTTCTTCCATGTAATGATGGGTCTGGTGAATCAAAAAGTCTCCAGGAAGTACCCAATAATCAATTCCAGACAGATAGATCTCGTACAGGCACGCAGCCTTGTTTGCTCCATAGCCAACAAACCGCTCATCACACCATGGTGTGCCCTCTTTCTTAAAGATCACATAGGGCTCATAGGAGTAATTGTAGTCTGTGACCTTGTAAGGCGTCGTGGACTCGTACCAGCGTGGGTAATCTGTAGACCCATGGCCACGCTTCCATGACCGATGAAACATGTCAATCTTGTCGGTTGCAACAATCTCAACAAGTTCCTCTTTTGTGGTCGGGAATTTCCGCCAATCTTCGCCATCCTTCTCCTCGATAAACTCAAATGCAGGTACCACAATAGCACCTCGGCCACTCCGGAGCTCTTCCATTAACTTTGGTTCGCGTTTCAGAGCCTTGCGGAAGTCGGTACACAAATGGAAATCAACATCCAACATCATGATATAATCGGTCCGGGCAAAGAACTTGGCTACATTGCGCCACATGTTGAATTGTCTGTCAAACTTATCGACCACCAAGTGCAAATCCACGTATCTTCTCATGTCTTCATTCTCATCGTATAGTTTGTGGAGCTCACTAAGAATCTCTTGCTTTGAATCATCGTCATTTACATGAATTGCCACCGAGACAGGTCCTTTGTAATGAGAAGCCAGTCTTCCAAGCACCTTGAAACGATTTTGTGTGACAAGTGTGGCAATCGTGACTTCTTCACTATCAATATTGGTCTCCTGGGCCTTGAAGTAATAAGGAATCACCTTGGAGGGTCCCATGGCATCCGAAAACACTTTTCCGAGCATAAGCTCTTCTGGCATTGTCTCTTGTTTGCCTATCACGGGAGTATTACTACCACTGTTATCATGCCCATTGTCATCGGGAGTATATTACCATCACTGTTGCTCCATGTCACCCTCTGAGTACCCATGTATTTCTGCTGCAATTCAGCAACACTCAAGGCCTGCTCATCTCCACCGGTTTGTGATGTTATTGAATGCTGCAGGGATCGGTAGCCTGTGGCTGAGCTTAAGCCCAATAGATGGAGTGTGGTGTAGAATAAAGACCCAGCCACATACAACAGGAGGATGTACTTGAGTGCCTTTGACGGGGTGAGTGGCAGTAATTTGTCACGCATTGTGATGCAGATGGGTTGATGAGCTTCAAAGTACTGTTGTAAAGACGATCCCCTCTTGATTGCCGAATCAGAATCAAGCTAATCCCTCAATGATGAGCAAACAAAGGAAAGACAAGCACTGAGTTCTCTGGATTAGCGAGGAACAAAGGAAAAAAAGGCGATTTGAAGACTGTTTAAACTCAATTAGGTAATCTAGAGGATGTCTATGATACACAATGCAAATCATTGGGCGACGTGGTATGTTGCTATGGAAATAGGGGTACACTTTAAATGCGACTAATTTCAAAACACTACATCTCTTTACTAAATAATATTGCAATATTCTTGTACTTCGATCTCAAAACATCTTCCTCGGACCAACATTCATTTGGTATATATATATATATATTATTATTATTAGAGAATCTTAATAATAACTACAAGTCTAGATATCCTAGGGTAGTTGATTGCCAGTCAAGTCAACCTTTATTCAATGTTTCTCTAGGGTGTTTGGTATCAGACAGGATAATGATATTACCATTTCGTAGTTTTAGCCACAGAATGGCGCTTCTGATACTTTATCAATCTCTAGTCAGAATTAGAAAGCTTCCTTGGACATTTGGTAATTAAAATACCATTTTACTATATTCAAGATCTGCAAGGTGTTTTAACAGCAACAGGAATACTTGTTAATTAGTTGGTGTCAACGTTTAAAGCATGAATGGTTTATAAATTAATTTAATAAAGAGGTTTGATAATTAACAAGTATATTAGTTGCAAATACTAAAACATCTTTTATGTCATACTCATCAGAAATATCGAGCCCATACTGCTTATTTTTTATTTATTATAAACCATACTAGACCCAGAGATGATTTGAGATAAATATACAAAGATTGTTTTGAAAATCTCGTCAATGTGATTATAATACTTGTGGTCATGATACCCTTGCCAGTAAAACATGTTTTAATAAAAGCATTGATCTCTAAAGCTTATTGTGGCTTTGGCCTGAAATGGCAAGACATACTGTCAGCCTTGGCATGCTAGATAAATGTTCAATTGTTAAATAAAAATAATTTCCAAGGCTCTGATTTACAAGCAAAACCATTGATCACAATCTTAAAATATTTTGTCAGGAGGATTGTTTTATACGTACAAGAGTTTTTTATTATGTCCAAGAAACAAGTAGGATTTTTTAAGTACAAAAATAAAAAAAGGAGGGGGGAATGGAATAATCTATAGTCTGTGCTTTGCCTCATTCGAGACAATATCATCGTAGAGAAGTGTAGTCAAAAAGTCATCATATCGCTCGCCAGTAATATTGGTTGCAAATGCCTTTTTGGCAGCCTCGTATTTGGATTTGGAGTATCTATCGCCTAATGATTCGCGGATCTTGTTTGTCTCTTCATCAAGGATCTTCAAAAGGTAGTCTCCTGTTACTGTCTTGCCCTCGGTAGTCTTGGTATGATGGCGAGCCCACTGCCAGAGTTGGGAACGAGAGATTTCTGCTGTAGCTGCGTCTTCCATAAGATTGTGAATAGGAACACAGCCAACGCCACGAAGCCAGGACTCCATATAAGCAAGTCCTATCTGGATATTGTCGCGGATACCCTTGTCAGACACACCGCCATCAAAATCGATATTCAATAGATCTTTCTGGTTTACAGACACATCATCGCGACGGACATGTAGCTGGTTTGGCTGAGGCATGTGTTCGTTAAAGACTTGGAATGCAATGGTTACAAGGTCTGGGTGAGCAACCCAGGTACCATCGTGGCCTGCCTTGACCTCTCGAAGTTTGTCAGCACGGACTTTTGCCATTGCAGTATCGTTGGCCTTGGGGTCGTTTTTGATAGGAATCTGTGCAGCCATACCACCCATAGCATGAACACCTCTCTTGTGGCAGGTTTTGATCAAAAGGCGGACATAGGCATCCATAAAAGGCACAGTCATGGTAACAGCAGAGCGCTCGGGCAACACATACTGGGGGTGCTGACGGAGCTTTTTGATGAAACTAAAGATGTAATCCCAACGACCACAGTTTAGACCAGATGAATGGTCACGGAGCTCATAAATGATTTCATCCATCTCAAACGCAGCCATAATTGTTTCGATCAAGACAGTGCCACGGATTGTGCCTCTTGGGATGTTTAGGATATCTTGAGCTTGGCAAAAGATGTCATTCCAGAGTCTAAAGATGACTATGCTTAATACATTTGAACCCAACAGTAATTGTGGTGCTTACCTAGCCTCCAAATGTGACTCCATCTTGGGAAGGTAAAAGTAAGGGCCCTTGCCGTTCTTTATGAGTTCCTTTGCATTATGGAAGAAATAGAGGCCAAAATCAAAGATTGAGGCTGAAGCAGGTTCATTGTCAATCAGTATGTGTTTCTCGACCATGTGCCATCCTCTTGGTCTATTCAAAGGTTAGTAATCGAATACCAGGGATTTTGGGGAATCAAAGTACCTGACAATAAGTGTGCACACCTTGCCATCCTTGCGCAGCTCATATACCTTTCCATTTGGGTTTGTAAAGGTTATTGTGCCACGGATAGCGTCTCTGAGGTTGACCTGGCCACTTAGCATAACATCCCAGGTTGGTGCACTAGAGTCTTTGGGCAAAAAAAAAAACACACACACACACACAGTTAATTAATTATTTGTTTTTGTAAAGGCCGACTGATCAAACAATTACCTTCAAAATCAGCCATAAATGTGGATGCTCCAGAGTTCAATGCATTGATAACCATTTTGCGATCAACTGGTCCAGTAATTTCTACTCGGCGATCCTGGAGACCAGGCGCAGGCTTTGCAGCACGCCAGTTATCATCATTGCGGACACATTCAGTCTCTGGAAGGAAGTTGGGAAGAATGCCGCGGTCTAATTCTTCCTGGCGACTTGCTCTCTTGTCCAAAAGGGTCTTGCGGGTGGAGTTGAATGCACGCTGAAGAGTGGCAACAAAGCTCAATGCCTCGGGTGTCAGGATCTCGGCTTGGAGAGAACTGACAGGTCCCAATACGACAACACCGGGAACATTAGATTGAAAAGTAGACATTTTTAAATATATAGACGTATATTATGTAAAAGTGGAGAAAAGAGGGTTATAAAGCTATTTTTGATAAAAAGGTCGAGTGCCTTTTTATACTTTTTGTTCTTTTCCCGAACTTCCTTTGGATACCACATGCGGATGGAGAGATGCGGAAAATAAGGACTAGGCGTGACCGTGTGCATGTTTGCTATAGCTCTGTCTATGATGGTGCATGCAACAGTAAATGGGACATGATGGCTTCAATTAATATTTAAACCATCTATTCATCAAAGATTGCTTATTTTGCGAATAACAATGTAATTTATCGTTTCCAGAATCCTTTTGTTGGATCTTTACATTAAAAAGGGCCATAATCTTTGGACTCTTATTGGTTTTGAAGGGATGCTTTCCAGAACATCTCTGAGTCTTAAACTATCAGAACAGTAATGACGAGATCTCCAAGTCTTCATGGTAACGAGAAATATACCATTCACACTCAACAATGGATCATCGATTATCCAGGCATCACATACATTCAGACTTTGTTTGCTTAATACAAGAAAATAGCAAATAATAGATTAGAATATTCAAATATCAATAGATTTATAGGAGAATAAGATCAGGAATTGAAAGATACTACAAGTCTTTATGCTTTGACTATAAAACCAAATCAAGACCTATAAATACTCCCTAAAAATTGAATGGGTGATATTCTTTTTTTTTTAAGTTGTTGGCATCTGTAATACGATAATTCGAGGCTCGTATGTCGCTTAGACTTGGGCAGATTTTCAATATAATCAACATCAAACAATATTATATCCCAAGTCTATTTAGTCATTTATTTATTTATTTATTTTTATTTATTAGGTACCATCATATTCCTATAACCAATACATCTCGTTATATTCTCGAGTGAAGCATTTTATCAAGACTTCTTATTGTCTAGAATATTGGTGAAATAGACGTATTACATATCCTGGGAACCTCAGTGATATTGTGTAATATTCTTTTAATCGCTCATCGCTGTACTGCGTGCAGTATGCGGGGTAACATTTATTACGACCTTTATATCTCCAACTAATCGGATGAGTCCGAATTTATCCACAACATATATCCGTACCTTTTTAATCTTGAGGAAAATTGGCCTACCATGCTAAGCGTCTGAGCGATTGGTCCAATCACAGGTCTTTTCTCCACGATTTGATACCATCCCCACACAACATTTCCACCCCAGAATTCATGAGATTCTTTCACTCTTTGACACGAGGCAAACCGGCTTTTTACGATGCATTGAAAAGATCAGGCACCTGTATGTCATCTTGTATACAAGTATAACTCTTTATCTGTATTTTAACCATAAATATAATTTATATGTAAGGTTAATGTTGTTTTGAAACAATAGATGATTTTTGAAACACTTGTCCAAAAAGATCTTGATCAATTGCGCTCCAACTTGATCTAATTTAGTATGCCTGTTAAAGAGGATTCTGAAAAGAACCTCATCGCTACCTGAATTTTATAAGGAACAAGCCTATCAATAATATTCTTTTATATCATTAATGTCATCCTGATTGGTTCTCCTGTATTTTGGGACCATCATCTTTGGTGAGTCTTTAGGTACAATAATTGATAAACGATCTTCCACTCAAAACATGCAGTCTCTTTTTATTACCAAGAATTCCAAGTTTCTTCTTCTTCTTTTGGCAATAGTGACAAGATAGAGGACTCTATTCTACATACAAGAATATATTTTATCTTTTTTAGGCCTACTTTATCAAGCATAACTTTTAAATATACAATAGTATTCCCATTTTGTCTGGAATATATTCATTAAATAAAATACACTATTTGAAAATCACTGAAACGCATTAAAAAAGGATACGAAATTTGATATAAATTGTAGACAGACAAGAACTAAAGTTGAGTTAAAAAGTAAAATAAAAACTCGTTCTTACAATACCTGGTAATCTTTTAGATTTGCGTTCAAAGTGATATCATGGAAAGAAGTAGGGTAACGTTTTTTTATGCGTAAAAAGTATAATTTATTCATTACATCGGCAAACGTACTAGATTGCCTTTGAGTCAACTAGGGAGATTTTTCTTCTCTCTTTCTGCGCTACTACAATTGCTACTCTGTTCTCCATTTAAAACACGGTAGGATGACTTGAGTCTCTAAAAAGGCGTAAGAGCTGCGTGTAAGCATATATTGAGTTCAATAAGGTACCATTGGAGCTAAATACAGCGGTTTGACTATTATTACAAAATATATAAGCAAACTCCAACCAGTTTTTTTTTTTGGTTGTGCACCTGAAGAAACAAAAGATCGACTCTGGTTTTCGTATTGTTCCTGTAAAAGCAATCATTTGGGAAATCTGTAGCATAGAATATTTGCATATTCTTGTTGATTTCAACGTATATTGTCAATCTATTTACATTCTGAAAAACAATGGTGCAAGAAAAACAAGATGCAGATGTTTTATACTTACCAAGTAAACATACATATATGTATATGTATATCTTTTTCCGTAATGTTTATAAAATTATGCGGGGCCTTTTACCTTTGGCAGGATTTTAGTATTCTCTATCTCAAATAGACTAATTTCCGAAAATTGGGATATAGTTAAAACCAAGATTTGTCACCAAAGTACATATCAGATTTGAGTTATATTGCTACTTATTCATATATATATACATTACAAACCTAGACTTTCTCACAAAAATCAAGGCATATTTTTGGAACTCTAACAGCATTAACCTTAAATAAAAACACGTCTATTTATCTCATATTTTGATTAGATAAGCTTTTCAGCTTCTCTTGATTGTCTTTTGGTATATGTAAAATACCTCATTTTTTGGCCTTTGAATAACTGGGAAATATAAATATATCCATCATAAACTGTTTAATTCGGGTTTCTGGAGAATTATCTATTAATACAAGCTATACTCAAGTTTGTTCTCTTTGTAAGCTTAATTAGATTGACATTAATATAATCAAATTAAAAATCTTTTGAACCACTTTAGATTACTTTAAATATTCTTAAAAAAATTAATGTATATAGAAATTTGTTAAAGCAAAGAAAATAAAAACTTGGGTAAACATATGGTAAAACTTTGTTTATTTGGCAAGAAATAATTTGGAAATAAGATAAAGTCTATTAATATCAATATTGTACATTTTTATATATATTATCTTGAGTACCAGTATGTAAGAATTGGACAAGGCAGGACAAGAGAAAGATAAACAAAGAATGTGCAAAGTTTTTTCATAGATTAATGTGGATTAGGATGGAGCAAACAAAGGCAAGAAAAAAGAAGATCAAAATCAAAGAGAACAGAAAGAATATAGTTGAACCAAATATAATTGAGTATTATTTATTATCTGAATTATAAAAATATATTTACTATACTGGTAAAGAATATATAATTGCATAATAAACAATATAAAGTTAAAGAATCTTTAGAAAGATCTTGATTTTAGGATTAGAAAACAAATATTTTATTAATTTTATTAGAAAATATCAAATGAGTTATAACATAATTATTATATAATGGTATTATATTATATCTGTTTTCTCTTCCAACTATTATTTATAACTTATTATTTTAATTTTTACTATTAATTATGTTGTGGGTAGAGTAAAAATAGGAAAGATATGAAAGAATTCGTGAGAACTTGTGTAGCGTGTTTATTATCAAGAAAAAGGTTCTCTTTCTACACAGAACTAACTACTGATATTTATATGTTTTCTGATTTATAATTCAGTATATGCTTTGGTAATATTTATCACAATGAGTCATCTTCCAGGAGTATTGTCTTTCTGGAAAGATCCAGAGAGACCTATTGATATGATACTTCTCCAGTCAGATCAGCCAGAGAGCTTTGGTAAAGAAGAGCATTTATGCTATTGGTAATATTTTAATATTCCGACCCAGATACTTGGGTAATGTTTTAGAATTATTAATTCATTGTAGTTGTAGTCTCTCAATCAAGTATTCATATAATAAACGAAATATGTAGATGGAATATGATGATGCCATTAGATAAATATGTGTATATCTATATATCCCATATTATGGTGATAATGATAATAATAATAAATAATAATCAATTATGTGTATGATGATCTGTGTATTGGATAATCTCATAAAGGCAGATCCGTTTGACTGGAATAGCTGAGGATATTATTTTATCCTTCAGTCTTACTCTCAGATTCAGCAGTGATCAATACTCATTTACAACAAATTAGTATATTAGTTATTGAATATGTTTCAATATTAATAATGTGTCTCTTGTTTCAATTTATAGTTATTTTAGATATACTAAATATACAAAAATTTAAAAAATTCTTATTAAACTTGCAACTATTTAAATAATTATTGAATATCTTGTTATCAAATTTAAACTATGAGCTTAATACTAAAAAATAATTTTTTAAAGTTAAATGGCTATGATACTTTATTTCTTAACTATATTTACTATAGATTATTATATACTAATTAAATTGTTGTTAATCAAACGATTATCAAAACATATTATTAACTAGAATACATAATAAATTAAAGAAATATAAATAAATGTTTATATTTCTCGTATAACTGTTTATTTTTGAGTATGTAAATTTGTTAAAAGGTAACAAACCATGTGCTTCCTCAATGGTCTAGTGGTTATGATCCGTCGCTTTCACCGTCGTGACCGGGGTTCGATTCCCCGTTGGGGAACATATATTTTTAGAAATTTGTCGGACATTATTTTGATGAATCCGTAAAATCTGAAGATGATTAACCGCAGTACTTCTTTATGCGCAGTAACATCTTCCTGAGCATTAACCGCAGTACAATGTCTCTTCTTTTATGAAAATATCATATAATAACTACTGCGGATAATGCGCAGTATTAGTTAGAGAACTATATAAGATAACCAAAGTCATAATAATAAAAAGTATCTTTTATCCTCTCTTTGATTTTACGTATACTCCTGTTTCCCCAGTGGGATTGACCTTTTGGCTTTGTTATAGTAAAAGGAAGACCATCCCAGATCAGGAACGACAATTGGTAGCTGAAGCTATTTTTCCTCCTAATAAATTTTGATGAATCCGGTTGAAAGACACCAAGAAACACTTGACAACAAAACACTTAGCCAGTTCGAGATTGAAGAACGAGTCCAGAACTTGTTACCCAGCGAACTAGTAACCGACTATAAGAAGAACCGGCGTGTACCATACGTACCCGAAGAACAAAGAATCAAGAGTACTCCTGCACGAGAAGAAAAGTGGTCCGAACTTGCCCAACACCTTGCCGCGACACTAACAGGAAAGAACAGAAAACCAGAAGAAATGGCCCCTCCACCTGTCACAGTCACAGCCGAAGCCATAGCAGCAGCTGTGGCTGAAGCGATGAAGGCAGTAACTGCACAGCAAGACTCGCGAGCAGAACGTATAAAACAACCAGATTGTTTTAGAGGAGAACGATCTGCCGCAGTTGTCGATGGTTGGCTGCGCGCAGTCGAACGTTACACCAAGTACTACAATTTCACCCCCACCAGAGCCTGTGATTTTGCAGTGAACCTGCTGCGTGACCGAGCCGACACTTGGTGGCGACGAATGGAACTCAAGGAGAAGCATCCAACAACCTGGGACGAATTTAGACTTGCTCTTTCAGGAGAATTCCGCCCAGTATACTCGTTACAGACCTCTAGGGACCGCCTCGCAAGACTATACCAAAGAGGAACTGTGGCCGAGTACATCGATGCCTTCCAAGACATCCAGTTGGAGCTTCCTGGGATGAACGACGAAGAAGCTCTTGACAAGTTTGTCCGAGGTCTCCACCCAAGTGTGCGTGGTAATGTCCTTGCTGCCCGCCCTGTCGACGTTGACGATGCCTGTAACATTGCCTTGGCATATGCCAGTGGTCTCCAGCTTGGTCAACAAGAAATGTACACGCCTGCCCCATTGCCTCAACAATACCAGCCACAGTACCAACCACAATACCAGCAGTATAGTGGACCCGAGCCCATGGACCTGGATGCAATCAATGGCCGCCGCAACAACTACCAGTCCCGTCCCCAGCCAGCACGAACCAGTGCTACTTGCCATTGGTGTGGCAAGCCCGGCCATATCAAGAGGAATTGCAGACAACGCATGGCTGTGATTAAGCAGTTGGATGAGGAGCACCGAAAGAAGCAGGATTTTCGCGAAACACAACCGTAACGGGAGGTCGGTTGTGTACAATGGAAGAAAATTCCTCCCCACAGGCCAGTATCAATAATGAGCCTATTGAACATTTGAGTAATAAAGAAACTTGTGACCAGTATAAAGTTGTTACCAATGAAGAGAACAAGACTATTTCTGAAGAGAACTGTGACCCTTGTCTCACCGCCGATCAAAGTTTTCTTGAAGATCTTCACTCTGCTGTGGATACCGATCTCCCTCTGTATGCTGCTACACTCAATGGACAACAGATATTGGTTCTCGTCGATAGTGGTGCTAGTGCAAACTACGTATCCCCGCAAATCACTCATTTAGCCACACTTGTCACGGATATCCCTGGGCGATCAGTTGAAACTGCCGGCGGACACAGCATTAATATTAATCGAAAAGCCACATTAACTCTCTCTCTTAACGGCTATAATGATGTTGTTGATGCCTTCGTGTTCCCCACCAAATTCGACCTGATCCTCGGACGCACATGGTTGCAGAATGCCAAACCCGTTCCCGATTGGCATAGTGACAGCTGGTTACTCTCGCGTGATGGCTATGAATTTGTCCTGCGTCCTTATGGTAACCGCCCGATGAAGCCTCACCTGGGCTACCTCATATCTGCCAAGCAAGTCCAGAAACTCTCTCGGAGGGAGGAGGCTGAATGCTTTTTGTTGCACATCAAGAGCGAGAAAGGTGAAATGACAAAAGACGAGCAATGGACATCATTGGTGAAAGAGTTTGATGACGTTTTCCAAGATGGTTTGCCCGGATTACCGCCAAGCCGTGATGTTCAACATGTAATAAACACTGGCGATGCATACCCTGTTAACAAACCACCGTTCAAGATGAGCCCGCGCGAACTCGACGAGCTCAAGAAACAATTGAAAGAACTCTTAGACCTCGGCCTCATCCGTCCAAGCTCATCACCTTGGGGTGCACCTATATTGTTTGTGAAAAAGAAGAACGGCGAAATGAGAATGTGTGTTGACTACCGTGCCTTGAACAAGGTTACTGTCCGTAACAACCACCCCTTACCAAGAATTGACGAGTGTTTGGAACGGCTCCGCGGGTCAAACCATTTCACAAGTCTGGATTTGAAGAGTGGTTACCACCAAGTACGTATCCAAGACTCTGATGTGCCGAAAACCGCATTCAACACCCGATATGGTCAATACGAGTTCCTGGTCCTGCCTTTTGGTCTGACAAATGCCCCGCCAACTTTCCAACACCTCATGAATAAGGTTCTTGGAGATTGCTTAGACCAGTTTGCTTTGGTATATTTGGACGACATCCTCATATTCAGCAAGACCCCCGAAGAACATGCTAAACATGTACGCCATGTGTTGAACCGCCTCCGTGAAGCCAAGTTGATTGCCAACCTCAAGAAATGTGAATTCAACAAGAAGGAGCTAACTTTCCTTGGTTTCAACGTGTCAGCACAAGGCATACTTCCCTCACCGGACAAGGTCAAGACCATACAAGAATGGATAGCCCCTCCAATGTACAAGAAGTCCGGCAATTTATTGGCCTCGCACAACACTACCGACGCTTTATTCCTGGTTTTGCTGGAATTGCTGCCCCATTAACGGATCTCACCAAAGGCACAGGGCCGAAGAGACGCCCTATTGTATGGACGGACACATGTCAGGCAAGTTTTGACATCCTCAAGGAAAAACTTAGTACAGCACCAGTACTCCTAGCCCCTGATATGGACAAACCGTTCCGTATTGAAACTGACGCCTCGGATTTCGGTGTTGGTGCTGTTCTAATGCAAGAAGATGAGGAAGGAATTTTGAAACCATTGGCGTTTGAATCGAAGAAGTTATCTACCGCTGAAAGATCGTATCCGGCCCAAGAACGCGAGCTACTGGGTATCTTACACGCCTTGCGTACATGGCGGTGTATGATCGAAGGAAAGCCGTTCACGGTATACACAGACCACCTCCCACTCAAGTACTTCCGCAGCCAAGTGAAGCCAACTCCTCGCCTAGTAAGATGGATTGCTGAATTTGAACTATACGACCCTATCATCCAATACAAGCCAGGCAAGGATAACGGTGTTCCCGATGTACTCTCCCGAATGGACGGTCCCGAATTTGATGCCTCTGCGATTGACTCCATGGAACCCGAATACTTGTACACTATGCCAGACACACAGACTTCCGATTGGCCGAAATTCTATGCTCGTACCGAAGATGAATGGCCAGAAGATATCAAAGAGTTACTAAATCGACAACGCAATAAGTTCGTAGTCCGGGAACAGAAGGTGTTCAGACTGGTTAAGATTGGTGACACCGTTCAAGAGATTCGATTTGCACTGTTCACAAAGCGTGCCGATCTGGTAAACAACTTCCACAATGGTTTTGGACATGCTGGTGAAACCACGGTATACGATCTCATGAAGAAACGTTGGTGGTGGCCAGGCATGCGAAGTCAGATTAAAGAATGGCTGGAAAAGTGCCCTCAATGCCAATTGGCTTCCAACGCGGAACGTAACATCCACCATGCACCGATGGAGCCACTGGATATTCCTCCCCCATTCTCACGCTGGCATCTCGATTTCATTGGAGAACTACCCACTACCGTAAATGGAAACCGTTGGATTCTTGTTGCAGTTGATTATGCCACTAACTGGCCCATTGCCCGTGCTGTCCCTGCTGCCACTGGTGAAGCCATCGCCAACTTCCTGTACGAAGAAATCGTTATGCGTTTTGGCTGCCCTGACGAAATTCTCACTGATCGTGGTGCCAACTTTATGTCGCATATCCTAAAATTCTACATTCAAAAGATCAAGCTGCACCACAAGTTGACTTCTGCCTTTCACCCCCGGACCAATGGGAAATGTGAACGATTAAATGGTATCCTCAAACAAATGTTGCGCAAATATGTCCATGGAGCTATACATCGTTGGGACGAATATCTGGAGACTTCACTTTGGGCTTGCCGAATCAGAAAGCACCGCACGACTGGGTTTAGCCCGTTTTTCTTGACATATGGTCGCGAACCCCGTATTCCCGGTGATCCCTTGCGCCCATTCATGGATACATCGATTCCCAATGATCCTGCTCTTGTTTCTGATGGTGCCATTCCTTTTCTTCGTAATCTCCAACAAGCTCGCATAGATGCTGATGCTCGAGTAGCCGCCAATAGTCAACAAGACAAGGAACGATGGGACTCCATTATGAAACCGCATCAGTTTGCAATTGGTGAGCATTTGTTGCTACGACATGAGAACAAATTTGGCTTAGAGTACAACTGGATGGGACCGTACATTGTCGTTGACAAGAACTTTGAAAAGAACATATACAAGCTCACTACCATGGAGGGTGTGCCTTATACCTCCTGGGTCCATGCCGATCGCCTCAAGATTGCCAAATCCGATGATTTTCACAATACCTGGTATCACCCAACCCCTGCCCGTGCCCAGATGCGCCGTGACCTTGTCTTGGATGCCTCTTCTGCCTTGCCGTTTTCCCTTGTGGATTCCTCTGTGGTTGATCGAGGACTATCAACAGTTTCGGGAGGGGGTGATGTCGGACATTATTTTGATGAATCCGTAAAATCTGAAGATGATTAACCGCAGTACTTCTTTATGCGCAGTAACATCTTCCTGAGCATTAACCGCAGTACAATGTCTCTTCTTTTATGAAAATATCATATAATAACTACTGCGGATAATGCGCAGTATTAGTTAGAGAACTATATAAGATAACCAAAGTCATAATAATAAAAAGTATCTTTTATCCTCTCTTTGATTTTACGTATACTCCTGTTTCCCCAGTGGGATTGACCTTTTGGCTTTGTTATAGTAAAAGGAAGACCATCCCAGATCAGGAACGACAAATTTTATACTTTTTGTGTAACATTCGGTTTTGGATTTATTTATTGTCCGAATCTGAGAGCATTTCACTGTCTAGCATGCTTTAAAAGTAAAACTATCCTATAAACATATTATTATTTTTTACTCAAAAGGCATTGGTTATATAGTTAAAGGAGATACAATATCTATTGTCTGGAAAAAATATGTTCCATACGGTTAAACAATAAAAATATGGTGCTATCAATTGGATCTTGCACTTTATGTAATTTGCAGTAACGGTGTCAACTCTGCTACAGCATATGTTATCCAGCCTTGGGTATATATGGAGTGAGAGTATCTGTTTTCTCATACCTGTCCGGAACATCAATACTAATTCCATAAATTTAACTATAAGTTGTTGTGTCTTTCTTGAGTACCATAGGTTTCCTTTTCTTAGAAAAGGTTTGACTTGCGAAAAACAAATGATGCCAAAGGAGAGCCAGCAATACTTTTATGTTCACTCTCTTTTGTTCATCTATTTTTACATCTGTGGGATCTCCAACTTTTGATCAACTACAGTTTTGTATTAACTGAGAGTGAAGGCCGTTTATCAACAAAGACATGCTTTTTACATATATGCTTGTATAGCCCAGAAAGAGAGACTTGGGATTTTTAAAATGTTTGCATAATTTTTGATTTGCTTCTTCAAGGACAATAAATGGGCTATTGTTAAACATCTCTATGAGAAAGATCGAGTGTTGAGAAAACAATATCTTTGTTTTATGTTTTTTCTGGTATGTGACCAGGGAGCACCGTTCCATCGCTATTATTGAATTCGTCGAGTAGTTTGTAAGCACTACCACAAGGTATTTCAGGCTGATCTGCTGCTTGTGTTACTGACAGCCCTTCTTGTATTGTTCAAATAAGCCTTTAAATTTGATATTGTCCATATATCTTATGCTTTTTAGAATAAGATGAAAAGAGTCTCAATTGGTAATATGATTTTGTCTAAAAGAAATTAGACCTTTCTATTATTTTTTTCAAAGTGTCTCAATCTCAAGTAAAAAAAAAATGTTATTATTTACAGTGAACTCTTTTCAAGCATTAGTCGAAGCAACAACTCTATTATCATGGTGAAAAGCCGTGTATACACTTTAAGGCATTTCTAGAGTAAGATTAGACTTGTATTATAAAGGTAATATATCGCAATCAAAAGATATAGAAGTGTGAAGATATATCTTGGATATTTTATGATGATGAATAAATATATGGTTATCAATCGGTTCATACTTTCTAAATTAGGTCCCCTTATTATTTCTCGGTAGATTATATTATTTCAAGTGTATTTAATAAAGGTATTTATATTTATTAATCACACTTTTATTCAATAAGGTAAATTTACTTATGCTCATCACCACTATCTTTTTTTGGGGCTAAAGAGTCCTCAAGGTTTGCTGCCACAGCCTCCTTAAAGTATCCAGCCTTGTCCGTGTCAAAAGATTCCTGTGCACTTTGGGCTTTTGTTAGCTGATCCAAAAGGAAAGTCTGGTGTAATTTATCCGTTAGACTTGGTTCGTGGGCTGTAATAGAATCCAGCATATCTATTATCTCGTCCAGCCAACACAGATCTTGTAAACTGTTTATTCCACCTGTAGTGTTTATATTATTTGTCTCTCCCAACTGGTCCTGATCAACAAAGTATTCCGCGTTGCACCAGTCATCCCAGACAAACACTTCATTCGATCGGTTAGTTTCTTCACCGTTGGTCAGAGAATTCATTTTTTTAATGTATTTTGGGAAAATAGTGATAGAATATAGCTTAATGGTATTTAAACTAGGGTCAAGCTGAATATTCAAATAACATATAGTAGGGTATATATAGCTTTCAAACTTGAGACAACCACGGTGCCATTGTATTACCGCACCAGTCTTTTTATTATTATTCAAAACTCTATTGTCTTGAAGAGTTGAAAGTATTCAGTATAATAAAGAAAGACGATTCTAGTATTGGCCACATTTAAGGTACAATACTGCCACAGGTGTTTGTTGTTTGTGTACTATAGACCATTTTTTAACTTTGTATTTCTTTATACCAAAAAAAAACACACTTGACACAAATATTTAATCCTTGAAAATGTCTTTGTGGTTATTTTAAAAATAAATAAAAATAAAACGCATTTTAGACCCTAAAAATGTCCAGCATATTTCTAGATAATCTTTTTAGATTGTTGTACATGTAATGCCAAGTCAATCCAAATGTAATTAAATGTAATCAACTGTAATCAACTGTAATCAAACTACTATAAATATTCTGGAAAGAATGTACTGTACCTATAACAAGGATCACCATTATCATTGCATATTCTCAGGATAATTCTCTTTTTGTAGATAGTGAGAGAGAGAGTGAGAAAGAGTGAGAGAGAAACCAGTTCAATTTTGGGATAAAAAGATATTTTTAACACAATTGCAGCTGTTCGTGAATAATATATGCATCTGACACATCTCAAAGGGTCTATTGTTGAATAAGAAGAAGTCTAGAGCTGTTTACAACCTTTAAAGCGCACCAACATTAGGAATAAGACATAGGAGAAATTGAATAATATGCATCTAAAATAACTTAATGGTGAATTTTTACATGTAAAATAAAACAATATTCCAACGTCTAGAGATTCTGGACTACATTGATGACAAAGCGTAGGGTTATTCTTTCTACAATTGATTACACAACACGATCATATAGCCAGATTATTGGGACAAATGTTAAAAATACAAACTTGTAAAGTTAAAGCAAATAAACTGATATCCAGAATACCGCCTTCAAATGATTTGTCAGCAAAATACGTCTCCTGTTGTAATATTTATAATAGTAATGATTATGGTAATAAAACTTTAGAAAGTATGGGAATTTATTGTCTTTACAATTCGGCATATATACCTAGATCAAACTTACTTTATAAAGCTGGAAAAAATTCATTAACTCATAGATTACGTCCCAAGGTATCTTACTGTTTTGAAAGATGCCTAGTTTGAATTGTGGCTAGCATATGTTCTTTGTTTGACACTGGGTTGGGTTTTTAATTATTAAGAGATCAAAGATATAGTATGGCTTGTAGAATTAGTCGATTCAAAGCCATAAAGTTAAATGAATAATCAGAGTATTTTCTTTTTGGATGGGTGGGCATTTTACTAAAAGCGTGCTGTGGTTGGAAAACATCTAAAGAAATTCGAGGCCTTTGTTTTTATTAAAAAATTATTTAGTTCGGGTCAATACCTCCTTTATTACGCGAATCCGGAATTTTAAAGAATAAAGAGGGGTGGGCAGGCGGATGACAAACATCCAGTGTAACCCGGTAGAGACCTTGGAATCTGAAGCCATGATCAATTGGCAAGGCTACAATTAGTCTAGAGTAATGGTAATGATATTTTTTTGATAATATTGTTAGCTGTGGCTATATCGTCTACAATACAGAGTAATTGGTATATGCTAGTGAGACGGAATATCGTAAAGTCGTGCTCAATTATCCTTTCTTTGCTTTTGTATCACTTTTTTTCTTTTGTACTGGTGATTATAATCATAAAAAACCCAAAGAATCATATTATCAGGTGGAATTTGACTATAAGAACGACTCTTTATTGAATAAAGAGCGTTATGTCCAGGTTTTGATGGATTTGTGGGCTAGATATTGTAAGCAATGCTTATCAATCGTTCTTCAATGTTTGTGAAGATCTGAGAACAGCTTATAAATCCAAATTTGCAAGTCATGCGTATTTATCTACTGGATCAGATTTTGTATACGGCTTTAAAAAAAAACAGAGAATCTAT
The DNA here is from genome assembly GCA_022702545.1 of Phycomyces nitens. NCBI lineage: Eukaryota > Fungi > Mucoromycota > Mucoromycetes > Mucorales > Phycomycetaceae > Phycomyces > Phycomyces nitens. The sequence continues at coordinate 5,379,961 of JAHRBC010000001.1, forward strand.
GTTTTAAAGGATGGGTTACTTGTAGCCACAAGTGTTCAGTACCGTAATACAGACCGTCTATTAGGCAAGGAATATATCCCAAGTATTGCGCAATTTGGTTTATCTGAGCCCAAGCTTCAAAGAATATGTAATGAAGCGAAAATGTGTTGATCGGAGTACGTGCTTACGGAAGGCTCACCAATTAGACCTGTGAATTTATAATCACTTGTATTGCTTTGGTGCTTAATCATGCACTACAGGGGAACGGTATTTAAGCCATTTTGGAAACTAAAAGCACTCTTTTCTTTGCTCTTCCAATTTTATTCCCCACTCCCTAACATGAAAGAAAAACGGCCACCTCACTCCTCAAGCCGACCACGGCATAGTACACCAAAATCACCATATTCTTCTACCTACCGAGAACCGCTTGCTGACAAAGACGATTCTTCTACTCCGAAATTATCCACTTACCGTGAAAAAGTCCTAGCAGGCGTGAGCTACAACCAAGCCTGCGGATTTCTCCAAGCCATAGAGATCAACCGTCAAAGATCTCTCTCTCCCAATTGCGTTGGTGAGTCTCTAGATCTCTTGAAATGTTTACTTATATATCTACTCTCAATAGCTTATCTAGCAAACTATGTGGCTAGATCATGGGAAGCCAAACCTGAACCATCAAGAGTGTATAGCTTGATGCGGTTGATGACTAATCTATTAGCCACAACTGCATTTAACTCGAACAGATCTTTGATGGATAGCCTTCAGATATACTGTGAGCGCCCATTATCGATGCCCACAATATGTCCAAGCGTAACCCTCTTGATTGCTGTTAGTTACATTCAACGATTAAAGCAGGTACGGAGATATCTTTAGGCTCAATCAAGGCTCTTGGTAGTCATGATTTTCTATAGAAATATATCGAGATCAAAGGAACCACTGGCTGTGGGTCTCGTCTCATCATGGTAGCTTATATAATGGCATCAAAGTTCCTTCACGACAATCTTCGTACCATAATCCACACCACCCAACATACGCCACCACCATCAAAACCAACCATACCAGCCACAAACACAAACTCATCACTCCATTTAATTACTCCTCCAACGTCACCCAAAGCACCTGTTAAAGAATCAACAGTGTCTACGAGTGTTATACCTTGTGCTTCACATCCTATCGATGATAGAGCCGTTCGAATCATGCGTATGGAAATCGAGTTTTTGGAATTTATCAATTACGACCTTTCTGTTAATGATCCTATTCATCTCGTACTCTGGGCCCAAACTTTTGACAAACCAGAAGATTTTGATTCTACATCCGATGACCTATCTGCAGACGATGGAGACGATGAGATGGACGACAATGATCAAGACGATCTTTAATTTCAATTTGTTTACTAATCCTCCCTCCACTCCATCGTCTCAGGTCAAACGTTTTCTTAAATGCAGAATCAAATAAAGCATAAGTAAAAAAGCTCTCACCCTTTGTAAAATAATAAATCAACTTTGTCTCTAAATACTACATTTTCTCCAAGCAAAAAGGTACACACACACATATATATATATTCAAACCTCAAAATAAGCTAGGAGGTCATGGTTACAAACTCCCATCTTCTTGATCTTAAAATACATCATACCTTGAAGTATAATTTTGTATTCAACATTAATATATACACACATTAACAATAAAAATAAATAAATAAAACATTATACAGAAAAAGAGGATTCCTTTGTTGGATCCATCTAATGTTCATTCGTCATTGTGAACAGGAGGTAACGTGTGTCATCTAAGACAGTCACGTCCGAGACGACGTAGGGGGCATCATTCACTGGTCTTCACCCTTCAAGCGTCTTCTCGTTCCGACCCTTACCATGAAGTTTTACGCAGCCATCCTCTCGCTGGCATCTGCTGTAGTCGCCTTTGAAAGCACTGTACCATGTCTCATGTGGTCACCCAAGAAGTGAGTTTGGTAGCCAGTTTCTCCGTTGCTTCTTACACTCTTCATCCCCAGCTACCTCCAGCCTTCGTTGACCAACACAGAGCAGCTTTATCTCGGTACTGAATCAGCCGTTGCTTCCATCTTTGCCTCACTTGGTCCTAATGTGTGCAATGCAAAGGTCGTTGCTGTCATTAACCAGCCAGAGGTAAGAAATAAAAAAATATAATATAGAGGGCTTGGGATTATAGCTGTCCTTGACCATCGTATCATTTTTACCTCGTTTTATTATATTTTACGCGTGTACAACTAAAAAGCACCGGGGATTTACTAATCTTCTTTAATGACAGCTCCACCGTAGTGACCTCTCTCGCTCTGACTATACAGAGTCCTTTGAACTCTTAAAGGTATGGCAAGCAGAGAATGCCATTTTGGGACTCCTAGGTATCTATACTGATCAACGAATGCAAAAAAGGAACATGTAAACGGAGCTGGTTCCCGTGTACAGTACGAGTATATCTCTGGACCTCTTGATCTTAACAAGATGGCCATGGACATTGCCAGCCAGTGCGACAGTACTGTATCCATCCTCGATCCTGACAGTAAGCAACAATACAAATAATGATGATGATAATTGGCCTAAAAATGTGCGTGTATAAATCCAGCTGCCACCTCTGCTGACATTTACGCTGAAAAGTCTCACTCGGTTGCTCTTATGATGTTGGCTACTGCAAAGGATGCCGAGGTCCTGAAAGAGAATGGTATGAAGATTACAAAAAGGAATGATTTAGTAATTTAATGCTGTTAATAGATTACAAGATTGATCAATTCATCAAGGCAATCGAAGAAAAGGTTGCTGATGACTACATTGTGATTTACACCTCTAGCACCCCCAAGACAGTAAGGACAATACTTTGTGGATTTCAAAAGTGAAGAAACAATAATTAATAACACCTTTTTAAAAAAAACAATAGCCTGAAACTTCCTCTTTGAAGAAGAGAGCCCTGGCTGATGTTCTGAGCCGTCGTGCCCCCAAGGCATCCTCTGCCAACTTGCCCGTATTTGCCAAGTACCAGCTTTTCAGCCCTGGAATCTTTATGGGATTGGCCATCAGTTTGATCTTTGTTCTTGTTGTGGCAACCGGTGTTAGCTGGTTGACTGGTATCCAGACCCCAACTCGTTTCGAGAACAAGCCCAAGAAGCAGTAATCCTCGCAAGAAACAAAAAAAGAAATAAAATTCAAGAATATGTTTGAGATGACTGCACCATGTATGGCTTCTATATTATGATGAGTGATTTATAGGTCTTTATAAACTGCCCTGGAACCTAGAGGCAATATATTTTGAATGACATAAAATGAAAAGCAAGTGTATTCCATCCTTCAAGACCTTTTAATCTACATGATACATGATACATTACACTGCAAAATACATGAAATGGACTATATATATAATAATAATAATATATTAAATGACAGTTTCAAATACCCAAAAAACCTTTTTATATATATATATATAAATGAAAAAGAAAAAATACAATATTTTTTGTATATAGGATAGCTAGAACAGATATGATACAGGGCGTTGCAAGAATAAAATAGAGAGAAAAAGAGGATCTGTACAAAAAAAACAAAGATAAAAATTCAAAAGTAGCTTGGTTAATGCTGATCTATAAAACGGAGACCACTTCCACTGCCTACACCACCCTGGAGAGAAACATCACCAAATTTAGCTACGCTGACGACCGCAGTGTCACAGCTAGTGACAGCAAGACCAGCATAGACATCGCGGGCAAGAAGGGTTGTCGATACGTTGCCCAATGTCTCCCAGCTAGGGGAAGTAACAGCAATACGCATCATTTGGGCAATAAAGAGATTGTTTTTCCGAATGAGACGGAGACGGTAAGGAGGAGAGGCCCGAGATTTCTTGAGAAGATGGGTATCGTTCATATTGAGCGACCGTGTCTGGAGAAAAAGCCCATCTGCAGGAGAGATGCCGAGCATGACATGGGGAGATCCTAGAGAGAGATGTTCTCGGATCATGATGCCTGCCTTTGCACAGCTAGCAAATGTTGAATGTGATTCTACTGTGGCCTCAAGAGTACCATCACCAGATAGTGCCTGATACACAAAGCGAAACCCATCGCGGGTGCCACTAATATCGGCTCCCGAGCCCCATAGTGTAAATGTGTTGCCCGAGTCAAAGGATACTGATCCAGGCAGCCCAATCGACAGTTCATGGCCAACATCCATGGTCTGCCAGCCATAGGGCAGGGTAGGGTTGGGAAGTGGGCCAGGAAATGGCTGTTTAGGACGAGCAAGTTTTGCCTGCAGCAGAGGTGCTAATTTGCGGGCCACGGTTTGGTGACCTACATCATTAAGATGTCCCTAATAATGATGGCGAACAAGAAAGGAATTCTCTTTTTGTAAACATCACATCGCCAAAATATCTATCTACTTACTGGATCGACAAAGGCACTAGGACCATATCGCACCCAGTTAGTCGTATCCACAAAATGAACATTTTCATCGCCTAGGTCGTTTCTGCGAGAAATGGCCAGCTGGGATGATCGAACCATCTCACCAAGTGGTTCCGAGAGTACCAAAATAGACACTGGCCCAATATGAGTCCGCATCTGTAAAAGCAAGCGTTCTAGCGATTGTTCATAGGCCTCTGTTTCATTATCGTTACGGCCAAGGAGTATGACAATCGCAGCGGGTTTGTAGTTGGAAAAATCCCATTTGGCCCGAGCCTCTTTGTTGTGAGAAGGGCTCCATTCGAAATATTGGCTCTCCATTCCTTTCCTATCTTTCCCATCCATAAGGCGTGCCCCGGGCAAGGCAATCTGGGCATGCTCAGTACCGAGGATTTCCGAAACGGCCCAGGCATAACTTGTCAGGATTGTCTGGCTCGTGTACTTGCCAAGCGTCAGATCGTGGCCTACAAACTCAACTGTTGGACCCAGTACATTTACTGGGCCAGTACCTCGATCGTCTGAAAGTACTAGTGATTCCAGTTCAATCGATGCATTTGTGCATGCTGCTACGGTTAGTTGATGAGGTCCTTGTCCGAGATCGATTTGGGGTGTTATGTCGAGCTCGATCGTTTGGCCATTTTCAGATTCTGTTTTGTAATCTCTTGATTTCTCGGTGCCAATCTGTACATAGACATGCGTGGGTCCTTTTAGGACAAGGCGGATCCGTGGGCCGTATATGGTTGTCTTGAAATAAGCACCCGGCCATCCACTCTGAATGCTAGTGGTTGAGGTGCGCCATCGGCCAAAATACATGATGTTTGGATCATTGAATGGAATCGACACATCGTGCTGCTCTCCTGTAGCATAGGCTATACACAAACAGAGCAGGAATACGACAATATGGGCATTTATCATGGCACCACTGAAAGTAAGAAAGAAGTAAACAGTTACTAATTCAAACCCAGTTTACGAGTTGTTTTTATGATTCATGACTTGACAATGTGGGTTGTACGGACTACCCGGCTGACAGCTCTGTAGCCTATGATAGCTGTCCTGTCAGGCCTATGGGTGTAATACTAGACTCACTAGCCAAGATGCATTGATCAGACTTTTTCTTTTTTTTTTACATTATTAGAAAGTGCATAAAGTGCTAATAAAACCATGCTGTGATTTACACCTTTATTATTGTTTTTTAGCACCATTCCTGTTACTATTTCATCTCAACTGGCTCTACTTTTAGTTATTAGATATTCTTTATTGATTATATACTGATTGGTTATTGTGATATTCGAAACAAGGTCAAGGTAAAATGGACATTTGGTATCGTACTGGCTATGCTAAACAAGAGAAAATCCAGTTTGTCTGGCCAGGTCCAGAAACGAGTGTCGAAGAATAAAATAACAGGATTGTGGCCGGTTTTCAAACATTTCTGTCTACCGAATTCCCATGCTTGGATCCAATGCACAAACATTGATTTCTAGCCGTCAGTTTTGATCGTTTTTTTTTTTTCCTTTTCTTTTTTCTTTTGTTGTTGATACAAAAAGTATATTTCTCTGCACAAAACAGTGTAACCAGCTATAATGACTCATTCTAGACAGACAAACCAATGCCTGTTTGGTATCATGAAATCCAAGAGCCAGTCCAGGTTTTGGTTGCTAGGCACCGACAGAGAAAGGGGAAACAGGATGGATCAATTCATTTGAAACCAACACAATAGATCCTGTGCTCATATATACATATATATATATATCTGAATCAGATTGAAACATTGGAATATCCAGAAATTTTAATGTATAGATGACACTCCTTTAGTATCTACTGCATGTAAAGCCTGGATATATTCTCTATTAAATGAAACAAAATGTCAGCCTTAAAAGATAGTGTCCCATTATGATACAACTGATATTATATCCAGACGACCGAAACCTCTTTCAATACACTACTCTCACGCTATTCCCACTCCTATTAGTAGGCCTCCAACTCTAATACACCAGAAAACCATATAGTCTGTCTGGCAAATGACACCGAGTCTATTTGGTGATTTGCCAAAAGATACCATGAACACGAGGTTGGAGCATCAATTCATCCACGCAGCCCTCTTAATTATTCTGGCAAGGACAAATTGGAGACAAGAACGCTCAGAGGATATTGTGAACCCACAACTGATGTGGGTTTATAAATACCATAGCACGGCAGTTACTAGTGCCATATTGCAGTGATTTACAATATGGTTGATCATGGTTACCCAGAGCTCCTTTTAATTGACCAGTCAATTTCATTGTCTGAATTCCTTTAATCGTCACTTGACCCCAGTAAAGAAATGCACCATTTGTTTTTTATCAAGAGAATGCAAGTCTGATTTCAATTTATATATGCAAATTACCTACCTGATGGGTATCTAGTGTGATAGCCATCCTAAATGCCGAAGGGCTCACAATGCCAATATCCTGTCATCTATGTACCATGGATCATTGTTCGTGTGAAAGACGGTTGATTTACTGCTGTAGATATTATAATTACAGATCCTTGGTCCCAAACACTGATAATGAGTTTATAAAAATAGAACGATTGAAAATAAAATAAAATAAAAAGGCGTGAAGAAAAAGAATTCAAGGGGTAAAAGAGAAAGAAAGAGATGGAGGTAGATAGAGAAGGACTCCAATGATGAGCCAGACAAAACGTGATTAGATAGTTTACTCTTGCTCTTCAATTCCACACACAAGGAGACTAAGCCCAGGATGAAACTAAAAATCGACCTCTCTAGGTCTTTGGAATCATTTTTAAGGGGTCAAGACAAAAGAGATAATCAATATAGCACACCAGACTACCGTTTCAGAACCATAAAGTGTTATTAATCAAAGCGCCAAAGACCATAACAATACTTTGCCATAAGACAAGAGAACAGAAATCGATCGAAAGACACTATTTTATTTTTTATACATACTTTCTTTAAAAGATCCTCAAAGTTCGTGGCGTTTCCAAGTCTGGGCCATTTTGGGGAATTATGGCGATCAAACACATCCATAAGCATCGAAAAGGAACCCGGGGTAAGATTTGTGCGTGTATACTGGATTTTGATAATCGTATTAAGAACCGTGCGCTCAATACAGTACCAGGTCATTAGACAGAATGCAATCAGTATGGTTTTAATGTATCATATCATATCAATTAATCAAAAATTTTTTTCCCAAGTACCAGATTTTCATATTAAAATTGAATGGCCATTGATGGTACTAAAGATCATTAAATGTCCTAGAGTACCACAGCACACAAGCCAGCCCGAGAAAAGGTCCGGATCGGAGAGTGTTGGCTATATAGAAAGTAATACAGAACAAAGCAATCTTGATATAGAAGGCCTTGTCGTGAAGAGCCTACGATTTAGTATTGGCGCCCCCAACAGTTCGCCTATTGACAGCGAAATGCTTTAAAAACGCCAAAAAAGAACCATTAGGTATAGATGTTTTCCCACTTTCCTATTTGGCGCTAAATCTAAATAAATAAAAAAAGGTGCTTTTTTTTTGGTTTAAAAATATATTGATTAGGCTCCATTAGGATTTCCATTAAGAAGTACTAGAAAACCTTGATTTATTTAATATGACTGTAAAGACGAGTGGAGTATTTGGCATGTTCTTTCTTTGCACAGGTCTATTCTGGCTCGGGGTTTTTTTATATATATTGGTTACATGATTTGAACCCTTTTTATGCGTAGGTGCAACTGTAGGTGCAACTGTAGGTGTAGGTGTAAGTGTAGGTGTAGGTGTAAATGTAGATGTGTATAACAAGGCTCCTGCTTTACATGGATATGGCCATAGGTGTCCTAATATATATATATTTTAATATCTCGAGTCAAAAAGTATCTTTTTCTTTTTCTCGATCGACATTTCCTTTGGGCAACACAAAATTTTGCCTAGGGAGTTATTGTTTTATTCAACTGGTTTATATTTTATTAAAAGGAGTCCATCTTGAGTAAAAGATCGACTTTTGAGAGCATAGAAGCATATTCTCTTTGTCAACTACAGCTTGCCACCTAGAGGACTATAATAATAACATTACATATGTATATGTCATTGTGATGCATTGTACCTGAACGCCTATTTTCCTTATACAACAGCTTTCTTGGGGTGTCTAAGCAGCCAAAAGCCTCTATTAAAAATCCCTCAAAAAATTGTTTTTACAAAAATCTCCAGTGTCTTAAAAGGATATACAGCAAACGAGAGAATTTATAGAGGTTCTAATTCGAATGGTTTGTTTGACTGCCATTATTTCCTTTCTGTATATTTAAAACTTAGCTTGGAACCCTAACTAGAATCAAAGGGGTTCAAGTGAGAAATAGACAATACAAACCCATTACACACACACACAAAAACTAGTTCATAAAAAAAAAGGGATTGTATATCGTAATATCGCGACGATATGTGTGTGGGTGTGTTTTTCTTTTTTCTTTTTTTAAAAAAAATATAGTATAAAAGGAGCTCATAAACTGGCCCTCTTTCCCTTTTTTCCCCATTACTTATACATCTCCAATGAAAAAGACTACTTTGGATTCAGCAGACGCACCACGCGCTGGAAGACTCTCTAAATTGTCCGTTTGTCCTTTTGGAAGACCTCGTTGGCAATCTCGCTTTTTTGTCTTGCTCAATTCAGAGCTACGTTACTATAAGAATGAGGTATGAAGTCGAAATAATCAATACAACATGTAAAATAACACATTTATATAGCATGCCGAGTCGCCTTCTTCGATATTGAATCTAAGCGACATTGATCAGTTGGTGCTTGCCCCAACACCTAGTCGTCCATTCTGCTTTCGTCTAGAGCCAGTTCTCAATACAGTATCCCCTCTGGCCGCAGACAGCAAGAAAGAAAAGAACACAAAACAGCAACGACCATGGACATTGGAATGCCAATCAGAAATCGAAATGGACTTGTGGGTGGCTGCAATTCACTGTCGCCTAGCAAAACTGTCCACAAAACCACTCGCTTTCCTTCATCATGAACAACCCTCTCCTTCAACATGCTTCTTTACATCACTCTTGCGCAAGATCTCGCCTCCTTCCTCAACCTATTCTGACTATCCTTCCTCTGACCCATCTCGACCAACTTCTTTCTGGCCTGCCATGAAGAACAAACCCACAGTTTCCAACCAATCATTTTCTCAAAGACGCGGCATTACCCTTGCTCCAATCTATGTTCCTGTAGTCCAAAACTCCCAGACCTACGAATCATCCGACTTGACCTTTGAAAGTTCCTCCTCTGATTCTGGCATCCAGTCACCCGAGAGCACAATCGGTGCATCGTCTGATGTTGACTTTGAAGAGTTCAAATCCAAGCGATCCCTGTCCCTTCCAGCATTAAGCGATCTTGAGATAGCAGAGATGGAATCCCCCACCTTCCTTTTGTACAAAGAGCGATTTCGCCTCTAATTCTTATGAGTTGCTCCTGTTTACAGCTGCTTCTATCCATATACTTTTATTATGCCCATTTTTATATAATTAGTTAATATATTCCCCATATTTACATTTTTAATATTCATAATACACTCTTTTAAACATGTCATTATGTCGTCTCATTAGTCTTGAGAATCGAGCCAAAAGCAGCCACCACTACAAGGCATGCCCTGACTGACTCTATATAATAAGCTTTAATGAATGAAGATGGTCTTAATAAGGAAATACGCAAGACAAGATGGGCATAAATGCTCACAGATATGAACCTTGTAGATGTAATAAAAGGGGGTGTGCCGAGCCAATAGTATCTACCCCAAGAGTCCCAGAAAGCCATGGTTCAATACCAAGAGCCAATTCAGTACACTGGCCCACCTTCATCTCCTTATTCACAGGACTCGGATAATCGATTCATATAGGATACAACCCAGGGAATCGGCAGATATAATACCCACAAGAGCACCAAGTAAGGTACAAAGTGGTGTACTGTAGGGTGATGTAATGTGATGTACTTTTATCAGTCTTTATTCAATTCAGACCACAATGAACATCTTGACTGCACTTCATTTGATCCACGCGAGATTTGGAGTCCATACATATATAACTATTGAAGGCAAGGGTCTTTAATGCATAGGGCAATAATTGTAATTAATTAACCTCTTTGGTCACTCAATTGACCGCCTCTTTACCCACAAACCCACAGGCGTCGATCTATCGAAACTGGCCAATTAGACCTACCAGTATCTATTTGAATTTCTTTGAAGATATAAAGTCTAAAATATTCTTAATTGTCTTGCCTTAGGAGACTCAAACGAACATGCAATTCTTCAAGATTAGGAGTGTGATCCCTACATGGAAGAACAAGTGCCTTTTTAACTGCAGCCAAAGAGCAACCTCATTATAGAATATATAAATATTATTATTATTATTATTATTATTATTATTATTATTATTATTATCATTATTATTATTATTGAAAACAATATCAAGATAAACAATACAAAACAATAGATCTATTTGATTCTTGGGTAGCCAAAAATCCCATAAGATATGTTAAAGAATTGGAGCATAGAGTTCTTTATGTTAATAGCAGAGGTCATTATGATCAAATACTGACATAGCGTATTTCATTTTTTAATCATCTCCCCCAGGACGCCAATCACTTGTTGAAAACGACTGGCGGAAAAAGGAAAGCTTGCAGAATGACGAAGCGGTGATTACAAAATCGAGGGATTAGGCGTTGCCTCCTTATGTTCTCGAGTGTTATACATATATTGAGCTCAATCAGACCTTTGGAAAACATGGCGATCAGTTTGGAATTATAATATACCTATACATTCATAATAAAAAACAGACCAATCATAGGCCCAGAACCCTAAAAAAAACTTCCCTTGCTACAAGGGACACTCTGAACCTACTTTCAAGATTATGTCCTTGGAGCTGCTTCCAAGGCTTTATCGATGTTTTTGGAAGGAAATATTATTTTTGGTCTTTTTTATTATTATTATTATTATATTGGCCTATAGATAAATGACCAGTTTAACTCTAGGGATGCTTTTACCGTGCGACTTAATTACGGCCACGCTTGACCATCATGCACAGGACTTCATATATCAAGTCTGCCGCCAAAAAACTGGTCAACTGGGCCTGGGTATCGTATGCAGGTGCCACTTCTACAAGGTCCATTCCAACAATATTATAGCCATCCAATCCACGCAAGATGTATCGCATTTCACGAGTTAGAAATCCACCTGTCTCTGGAGTCCCGGTAGCAGGTGCCATACTTGGGTCAATAACATCAATATCGATTGAGAGGTAGACAAGCGTGTCTTCCTTTGGACCCAGGATCTCATGAATGCGCTTTACGATGCCCTCTACTCCAAGACTAAAGATGGCGTTGGCCTTTATGATATTAAACCCAAGTGCCTCGTCTCTCTCTACGTCCTTTTCATCGTACAGCGACGATCTGATTCCAACATGAAGAGAAGAACCATTGGTAGTCAGGCCCTCAATTGCTGCATGATACAAGGGATTTCCATGGTTAAATCTTGACTGCTTGGCCTTTACATTGTAAACCTCGGGTGCCCTGGATAAGCAAATGAAATTAATTATTAAAAAGGGCAAATGTATATTTATAAGACATGCCAAGTATCCAGGTGAGAGTCAAAGTGGATAACCGTCATTGGCTTTTGATGGGCTATACGCATGGCCCTCAGAACAGGCAAAAGAATCGTGTGGTCTCCCCCAAGAGTAATGAGTTTTGGCGGTGAGGCCGGTGTGCCATCCACAGCGGGTGGGCGTTGGAGAATGTACTTTGTGTAGCTCTCTATCTGCCCAATGGCGTGTGAGGCATCAAAGGGCTCAAAAGGAATATCGCCGCAGTCCACTGATCGTGCCCAGGATCTGAATGGGTTGATCTTCAATTCGTCGTTGTAGCCCTTGATGCGCTTGGATCCCTCACGAATTGCCGAGGGACCAAAGCGGGCGCCTGTTCTAAATGTCACTCCAATGTCGTATGGAACACCAATTACGGCAATATCATAGTCTTCCTCGACACCTTTATCCCAGCACTGTTTGTAGGGCAAATGGGCAAAGGTAGAAATGCCCGAGAAGGCAGGCACATAGCCGTCTCTCTCGATCACTGGCTTATCAAACACAAAGGGTATTTCAGAGGGTCCAGAGACAGGAATCTGGCCATAGGATTCGCGTTTTTCATGGTTCGAGTGAGCCTCGGTAACCAGGGCCAAGGCACAATAGAGCACTGTAGTAAAGATGGGCTTCATCTTTAAAAAAAAAAGGAGAAAGAGATGATATTATTCCTGGCCTTGGATAATGCTCCGGAAACATACACCGGTATCTACATTTTTACACATCGTTGTTTTCCCACGCTGTATCTGGCTAGCAAAAGCACCTTTGATAAAGGACTATTGGAGAGATAAGCACGGTCGTTTGTCACCATTTAACCCCAAAGTATTGCCTGGATATATTCAATAGCCGAAACGATAAGCTCCAGCCTATTAAGTCCACTCCATTAGAGAGCTCGGTAGCCCAGAGTAGGGTCCAATTAGACTGACAGATCCTACTAGTTCCTGGCCAATAATGCGCTGCACAGAACATGGATTGCTAGACAAGACCCAGGCACTGCTCACGTGAGCTATCCTCCCTTTCATTACGCTGGAAGTACAGATTGTGGAAATGCAAAGAATCAACCAATCACGTGAGGACAGTGCATAGCTTGATGTTCTTTTGGACAATCTTGTTCCTCTTTCATTTTATACGTTATAATCAGGTCTCATTTCTAAAATATATGGTTATGCCAGCCTCTAAACGCATCCAATGGAAGCGAAAATGGCTGTGTCTGTCACGTAAGCTGGATTGATCATACATTGCTAAATTACACTAAATTCCTTGTCTGGTCTACAGCCCTTCTCATGGGTCTCATTACGTGTGGCCTCGCTGCTGAGACCATACAGGGCCAACAACAGGTAAAAGCGGCACAGGTCATCCTACGCGCGGAATGTCTTGATAATCCATGACCTAGACTTTTGAACGTACAGAATCAGCAGACGGCACACTACGAAACGATGTCCTGGAACAAGGTTGATTACCCAAAAATACTCGTCGATCGTGTATATATACATGCATACATATCATACCAAGCATTACTTATATACTATTCTGCCCCGGCTGGCACCACATTATATACATTTATTTCTATCTTTAGGAGATCTTCTTTATGCTGCTGCTATGAATCATCTCAAAGCTATTGCCCATAGCACAAAGGATCCACACAACCACGATAGCATTAAAGCGACCTTTGGGTCCATTACTTCAATGTCTGGCTACAAATATCTAAAGAACATCTTACAAGAGCTTGCGACAATTAGTGGATATGATTCTACCGACAATGGAAACTGGGACTCTGTATCTTCACAACCCAGTCAACGATTAAGGCTCGCTTCCGAACTACTTAAAAAGGCTGGAGAAGAGTATGAAAACTATGATGCATTATATGTCCTGGCCAACATGAATTTTGTAAGTCTTGGAGATGTGGTAGGGCAGATATTTATCCATTGTGTAGTTTGCCCAGTACACCCATAAACGAGATATCAAGACAGCATACCATTATTATCAAATCTTGGCAGACACCGGAAATGCAACCGCACAACAGATGGTCGGATTCATGTACTCGACCGGTATTGGTGGCGCTGTGAAGCGAGATCAGGCCAAGGCTCTTCTTTACCATACATTTGCAGCGCACGGAGGTGACACTGCTGCTGAAATGACGTTGGGATACCGTTCTTTACTTGGAATCGGAACCGAGCAAAAGTGCGATGATGCAGTCTATTATTACAAGAGGGTGGCAGAAAAGGGTATAGTCCAACACTAGAGAGATTCATGGCACCAGACATTTATCAACCATCATTTTTTTTAGCCGTCAAGTATTATTTATCAGGACCTCCTGGTGGACGATCTCCATTATTACCAAAAGTACGGTTATCTGATGAAGATGGCGGTGTGTATGGCTATGGAGCAAGTGTCATGACAGACAGACGCTACAGAGTTAATGGTGGCAGCTCAGAAAAGTCTGTGAGCATCGAAGAAGTGTTACAGTATTGGCGCTATCTTGCCCAAACAAAAGCTGATTTTGAGGCTCAGGTAAAGAATGATTTGTAGCAGTAATATTGGTTGTGGATAATGACAGATAGCCTTAACTGGTATCTATACATAGCTTACACTTGGCCAAGTCTACTATCAAGGCACTCGTAGCATCACACAGAATTTCAAAGATGCTTTTGGATTCTTTCGCCAAGTAACAGACAAGATCCCGGCCGGTAAACTTAACGAGGCATTCATAACCAGTAAACGGGGAAAGGCAATTGGACAGGCGGCTGGCTTCCTTGGTAGGATGTATTGGAGAGGAGAGGGTGTAAGCCCAGATGTGAAGACGGCTTACAAGTGGTTTGAGTTGGGGGCCCAGTTTGGTGATGCAAACTCACAGAATGGTCTTGGAATGATGTACATGGAAGGTGTTGTTGTATCTCGGGTATGCTAGTCTGCTTCTCCTTAGGCTTGTACTCTTATTGATCTAGGCTGTTCTGTAGAACCGAGAAAAGGGAATCGAATACTTTAAAAAGGCAGCAAACCAAGAGCATCCAGACGCTCAGGTCAATCTGGCTGTGGAGTACATGAGACATGAATCAACCCTACCCATGGCTATCCGGCTGTTTACCATGGCCGCCGATGCCAAACACATACTGGCCTACTGGAACCTGGCCCAGTTAAACTATGCAGGTGTTGGCTTAAAGGCTTCGTGTCAAATGGCCGTGTCCGTAAGTCCCACCACTCCAAAATCCAGCAAAATTTTGACCGTTTTGTTATAGTTTTACAAATCCATCACTGAACGTGGCGACTGGCTCGATCCAACCGTAGAGACTGCCTACAAGCTATATACCAAGGGAGACAGAGAAGGAGCATTGATATACTATATGCTGGCTGCAGAAAAGGGCTATGAAGTGGCCCAATCCAACGTGGCCTATCTGCTGGACACCGATAAGCAGCTCTTGAAGCTCTCTATGCTCGGTATCATGGATGCCCCTCCACGAAACAAGGAAGAAGAGGAGCTCGCACTGATCTACTGGTCTCGTTCGGCCAACCAGAACAATGTAGACTCGCGTGTAAAGATGGGAGACTATTACTACCGTGGCATTGGTACAAATGTTGATTATGAAAAGGCTGCTGCTTGCTATCGTGTGGCAGCCGAGATTGAGTTCTCTCCTCTGGCAATGTGGAATCTTGGCTGGATGTATGAAAACGGAATTGGAGTGTCCAAAGACTTTCATCTTGCAAAGAGGTCGTATGACAATGCACTGAACGCCAACCCAGACGCATATCTACCCGTCAAATTGTCACTAGTAAAGCTCTATGTTCGCTATTACTGGGAATGGTTGAGAGGAGGAGAAGTCGGACAGGGACTACAGGACTCTCTCAAAGACAATTCCAAACTCGGAAAATCTGACTCTGTGGAAATAATCAACCAAGAGGTTCGCCGTAGAAAGGAAATTGAGGCTCATGGAAATGATAGAGGCCATTGGGACATTGGTGCAGAAGAAGAATTGAGACGAAAGTACAGCAAACATATGAAGCAAATGGAGCGTGAAGAGGGCGATGACTATATGGAAACAGCCTCGGGTTTTGGAGAAGATTATCGCGACGAGGAGTACTCAGAGGAAGATGATTTGATGGAGAGCCTAATGATTCTGGGCCTGTGTCTTCTTGTTGGCTGGTTAGTCTATGTCCGTCAATTCCGGTTTGGCAATCAAAGAGGAAATGCACCGCCAAGAGGACTAGACAACCCACCTGCACAGCAAGAGGGAGGCAGACAAGAAGAGCACCCATAAAACCAAGCAAGCATGCCGGTCATGGCTAGACAGAATTGCAACAAGTACATGTCTTTCTAAACTATCTATTAAAAAAATAAAGATGGATACTTGTCAAAGCTGATCTGGGGAGTTTTGAATTGACAAAAGGACTGTTGTATTCTATAATTTATATATATATAAAAGAAAAACGCTGGTTTTAACATTAATATAATAATCGCAATGGATCATGACTTGAGCGATACAAAGGCCCTGTCCACATTGAAAGTATCTCCTTTGTCTGGACTTTCTTTGGAACTTGGGCAATCGAATGACACCCAGAGTCATGGCACAACAGTGTGGCATTCAGCAATTCAGCTGGCCTTTTATCTTGCTGACACACTCAAGCCACCAAAGTTCAATCTCAAAGAAGGAATCCTGCATCCAAAGGAAACCAAGCGATGTCTTGAACTAGGTAGCGGATGCGGCTTGAGTGGACTGACGATGGCTGCACTGGGATTCGACACCACCTTGACAGATCTGCCAGTTGTAGTGGACAAGGTGCTTACCGCAAACACCACCCACAATCTTGGCTCAATCAAGGACTACTGGTACGATCTCCAACAGGCACATCAACACTCTGCTCGCATGGCAGATCCCAAAGTATGCGCCAAGCCTCTCGACTGGCTCAACCTGGACGCATCCTCAAACTGGCTAGAGACTCACTATCACTACATTCTCTCAGCCGATTGTATATATAGCATTGAGCTCGTCCAACCTCTGTTGGAATGTATGTTCAGTTTGGCCTCTCCTACCACCACCGTATTGGTGGCTATGGAACGAAGAGATGCCCTGGTAGTAGATGGATTTGTGGAAAAGGCAAGGTGCAAAGGGTTTGAGGCTCGTATTGTTCCAAAAAAATTGGTTCGAACAGCTCTTACAGGCAATGAAGATGTTGAAATTTGGAGATTAAAGAAGAAGCGAACAAGAGAAAGCTAGACTATACACACATATATTGAATATAGGTTCAAGAACCCTTTAATCCCTTCCTGGTAAGCCTGATCAAGTCGCCCATAGGAGTATGATGCCTGAAAGGATAGCATAGAATTAGTATCACTTGAATTTATAAAACATCTTATTTTATTGAGACCGAGTTTTACCTCTCTGCGCGTCCACTGCCTACAAGATCATGTAGTAGAAATTCATAGCCAATTGATGTCTTTTTAAACACCTTTTGTTGAATCATCTAAGAATAAAAGTTAGCATTAGACCAAGAGGTCAAGCAAGTAATAAACCTTTTCAAACATATCTTTGGTAGGCCGTTTTTTCAACATTTGCAGAATTTCTTCTCTGCCCTTTCTAACATCTGAAAAAAACATGCCTTGACCAGGGATCGAAACCCAATATAGGTTCAGTCTTAAATGAGGCAGCAAAACTCCAGCTTTGACCAGCTGGCTAAAAGGTATAGGGATGAGATCCAAATACAGAAAAGCAAACATGTACAAAGTGTACATATAAAAGGCTCACATCAATTCCTCTTCTTGGTTACAGCATTCTTTCATGAGTACATCGCGTGAAAGACACTTTTCTTTGGACTCTCTGGTCTCAATCAACCGCTTGAAGCGATCTGCCCAAGCAAAAGAGAATAAGTCCTTCGTGGATCGTCACACACACAGACACATAAATACACTGACCAAAGAAGTTTGGGTCTATGCCCTTCCCTGATGTGTTGATGCCATCAGCCACTTCTTTTTCAAATGTAATCTTGGCTTTCTCAATCATGGCCACATAATCAGGTGTAGCCATCAAAATTGTTTCGTCTTCAAAGGTGTCCATCCCACGGAATGAACACCATAAACCATTATTTACATCTACCTCCTGATCATTGAGGTCAACAAGGTACTTGTATATATATATATATACATATATATATTTTGATAACTTGGACCTACGTAAGCTTACCAAGTCGCGATCAACGGCTGTGTAATTAGGCATCAAGTCGTAGATCTGATGAATAAAACATATAGGGAGTCTCGCTTTAATTGAATTCCCAATTTTGGTTGTTGATTGTAAGCCTTTTTTTATCAAGTAATCAGCAGCTGCACTTCCATCAGATACGATGGGTAGGTCATCCCCAAACTCATCTGCGAATTCGTTATCCTCAAATTTCTTTAATCGTTTACGGATTGCTTTCTTTTTGATTCCATAAGCATCTGGATCTATCTGACAATCATTTCTATCTGACGTGGAACAAGCATCATCGTAGGTTTGTCGTGCTCGTTTTCTATCCATGGGTATTGAGTGTGTACGTGTTGTATAGGAAAGGGAAAGAGAGAGAACGCGGGATTTGAATCCTGATCTACGTCACAAGGATGCTTTTGCAAAGACATTGGGTGCAAATAGCCGTATGTTCTGATTGAGCCAGTGCAACGCGTTTTTTGTAGTGTTTTTTATTCTTGGACACTTCTTGATCTTGCTGCCGACATCATCTGTTTCTTTTGCTGCTGTCTTGTGCATTGCCAAAGTTACTCGTTTGTTTGATCTTTCTTCATAACCTGTCTGGCCAGAAAGTGAAATGTCTGGCATCGCACAGAAACGCCCATTCGCCTCCTTAGTCGCTGATCAGCAAGACAGGCAAGTTCATGGCAGTCATCGTTGGGATGATCTGGTCAAAAACTTTGGAATGGGTGGACATGGGAAAGATTTTGGAGATTTTTGGTTGCGAAGAAGCCATTGTTTATTGAAACCTTTCAATCGTTTCCGCAATTTCCTCTTTTTATGATTTATAGTGGCTCAAGCGATGCGCTGTCTCCCAGACAAGCAATACTCGATTCAGAGTCAGGAATGTCAACGAAGGCCCCCAGGCTGAGCTTGACACCAGCTGAAAAGAGTTTCTGCATTGGTGCTTTAAAGACACTTATGAAGCAGCGTTCAGCCGGTGCATTTCTGGAGCCCGTAGACCCTGTGGCCTACAACATTCCGGATTATTTTGAGATTGTAAAGCATCCAATGGATTTGGGAACAGTTATGAAGAAGCTACGAAATGGGGAATACGGGACGATACATGAATTTTCAGAGGACATACAGCTCATGTTCGATAACTGCTATTTGTATAATAATGCGGGGGATCCTGTCTGTTGTGAAGCAAAGAAACTCGAAGAAGTTTTTCGCAAGTGCATGAAGAAAGCACCCGCATCCTCTGTAAGTAAATTCGGTATTTTCAGTGCAAATGGAGGAAAAAAGAGAGAAGCAATGGGCTGATCATTAGGCTCATTTACCAGTCGCTTTCTCGGTCTCCACCACGAGTCTCAGCACCACCTGCAATACCTGCACTATCTGTAGCTCCTGCTCTTTCTCCTGCTCCAGTTCCAGCTCCAGTTCCAGCTCCAGTTCCAGCTCCAGTTCCAGCTCCTGTATTAGCCCCAACACCCCCACCTCTAACACCCCCACCACCAGCTCCTCCACTTTCTCCACCAGCCATCACGAATCCACCTAAATCATTACGTATCGTAAACAACTATGCGACATATGAGCCTACAGATTCAGAAGACTTGAATATCGTATCACCCGAGCCATTTGTGAATCCAACCACCCCGAAAGAACGATCGGCTTCTCTTGTCAGTGTACCAGAAACAATGTCAGACACAGAATTTAAGCGTTGTGAGACAGTTATGAAGGAGATGAAGAAACACAAACATCACGATTACAGCTGGCCGTTTGTGCAGCCGGTGGATGCAGAGGCATGGGGAGCTATAGACTATCATGACGTTGTAAAAGAACCTATGGACATGTCTACTATTGAAAAGAAGCTTTATGAGCACCAGTATCACAACGAAGATGAATTCAAATCGGATTTTACGCTAATGTTTAAAAATTGCTTCGCCTACAATCCACCGGACCATCTTGTACATAAGAATGGCAAGAAGTTTGAGGAGATCTTCAATAATTTCTGGGAAAAATCTTTAGCAAAAATATCGGCAACAAAGGGTAGGATAACTTTTTGGCAAAAAGGTATTGTCTGCGGTGACTGATTGGATCTTCTGGGGGTGTGAATTGTAGCCAAGCGACTACAAGAGCTTGAGAAACAAAAGAGAGAGTTAGAGAAGAGGTTAACTAAGGAGGAGACCCAAGGTAAGGTGGTAGAAAAGAAAATACTGGTACCAATGCCAAGGTCTGAGCCCAAGGTCACCAAAATTACCAGCGATCCAGGTAAAAAAACAAAAAATACTTGGACAATATGGCGAAATCAGAACAAAAAGGCTAAAGAATATATCCATTACTGCCATAATTATAAAATAACCACAACTACAATAACATGCCTACATACATACATTACATACAATCAGACCGCCCAACTATATTACGCCTCAAATTACCTATCATACCAAAACCAGAAATACCATCCACACCAAAAGAAGAGGTAAACAAACCACTTTGCAAAACCCCCTCAAAAACTCAACGAGGTTGGGCCATCAGTCACCGCGTGAAACTATTCCTAGAAAGCTATCTGGACTTGGCTTGTCAAAACAAGCGCCTCAAGATGTCAATCGACCTAAGCTGGCATTGGGTGAAAAACCCATCTCTCCAAAAAATTTAAAGGCACCCGAAAAAAAAGTATACTCATTGATTCCTGTGGGGGGGTTTTTTTTTAAATGTTTTAACCAGGCTAACACTGTACATAGCCATCTATTTTGCAAAACCAGGACAGCTGGCTTGCCCTTGCACAAAAGCCAAAAACCCAACCATCGACGCCTAGTGCGATCGTTGAGCTGGATGGGTTTGATAAACTGCCAATAACACCTTTAGAAAAATTAGACGAGCGGCCAGATCTTCCAAAAGAAGGGTCCCCGGCCACTGTCAAGAAAGAACCTGTCAAAACATTTGATATAAACGATCTGTACGAAAAGATTCATGAAGAGAGTCGAATTCGGGAGCAGCAGGTATATATATATATATATTAATATCTATCATCTGTACTCATGAACCTAAATAGAAACGAGAAGAGAGGGAGCTTTTGGAAAAAAATGAAAAGGCCCGTCTAGAAAAAGAGAAGAAGGCGCGGGAGGAGCAACTAGAAAAGGATAGGTAAAGATGACTAGGAAATTTGGGACAAAAGACTTATTGGAAATCCAGAGAGCATATACAGCGAATGGAGATAAAGAAGAAGGAAGACCAGGAAGAAAGAATGGCAAATCTGGTATGTTGGATAGCGTGTCAAGACTGACAGCATGGTGAGGCAGTTATTGATCTAGTGGGATGATACAGGAACGCGCCCCTGTAGATATTAGCGCACAAAAGATGACATTTCAGAACTACGAGTCTGCTAATTTGAGTAGAGATCATGACTGGCGAGAAATTTATTTGTGGCAACGAGAGACGGTGGATTACAGGCACCTTCCTGTGCCTGGGTTCATTCGACGATCGGGCTTCTCGTTAACAGAATTAAGGCGCAGGCTTCTGAGCACGCGAGGACGGATGGAAACCAACCGTCCCCAGCAGGATGAATGTGAAGAAGACCAGGGCGATTCAGACATGGACGTGGAGTAAATCTTATATATATAAAGACGATCTCGTTTTATATTACCCAACTTGGGGACATAAAGATGAATCGTCTATGTTTTTTTTTTATTATTTTTTTTAAAAAAGGGTTTTTTCTTTTAGTAACAAGAAAACCTCGTAAAAGAAGTATAGCATGTCATTTCAATGTAAATTGGCTTGATTTAATCTTTATTTGTGCTTGGAATTTTAAAATTTACATCATGGAGGTGAATAATAGGGCAGAGGCAGCATTACTGGTATCATTATCATTGTTTCCTTGAGATGGGGCTGATCCTTCTTCATTATATTCGTATGGTTTTCTTTGAGACAGGATCTCTTCTTCTCGAATCTCTCTCTCGGCCTGTCTTTCGCTTTCAATACGAATGTTCTTTGCCTTGACGCTGTCGCTCAGAGATTCATTTTCGGCCTTGTTCTCTTCAAAGAACTTGCTGTTTGGTTTAGTTTCCACTGGCTGAAGTGGCATGATATAATTGACGCCCAGGCGTTCTGATGCTTCCTTTAGTTCCATCATGAATGTATTATGACGAAGCCATCGACCTCCAGGGTCCTGCCAGTTCTGGGTATGCTGATAGTAAAATGAAATGGTGATCTTGTTTTGATTTTCAAAAGACAGCACGTTTGCAGAAGTGCTTCCTGGTGTAAAGAGATGAGGAAGGGTATCACTCCATTCCATCATATGGTCTCTCAGTTTATGGATCTTCCATGAAGGTGTCTCGAACCCAACATGAATGTCTGGATAAAGTGTGGTTAGCATGACATTCGATTGTACTTATTCTCAAAAGCAGTTGTATTTACCAGCCGTCTCTCCAGTGCATCCAGTGCGCCGGCAATTAATAATATACAGAGGAACCAAAACGGTATTCTTGACATAGACTACAGAGCCATCCCATCTCCTAAACAAGTTTTGTCGAGTTAATAAGATTACAAGCCTTGAGGTACCAGACTTACAAAAATGTACTTGATAAGAGACCAACATTATCAACCACCCAATTCTCGTCGCCAACCATTACACGATCTCCTGCATCAAAAGGGTGCTAGAAAAAGAGTTAGTTTGGTACTTGATTAGTATGTTTGACTTACTGTTACAAATACAAAGATGATTGATTCAAATATATCTTTGGCACTATTTCCAAAGATGAAACTGGCTGCGATAAACGCACTCCAGAGAGGCATAAGCTCTGTACCAACATTAATACCAAACGATGCGAGAACAATAACAACCTAAAATTATAGTAATTAATAAGCTTTTTCGTCTGCTTAGAAAGAAATGAACCCTTACCCAAATTGCCACAAATATTACAAGAAGAATAATGTTTAATTTCCCTGTTGCTTGTGACAAATCACGAACTGATCTAGCCAGATTCTTGCGCTCGCGGTAAATGCGAATGCACCCTGAACGCAATTCTCTTTTGCTGATATCCCCGTTTCCGTCCCTATCAAACATTTCAAATGCCTCTATGGCTTGTTGGCGAGTTTCAAATAAAGGCAACAGATCGCTCTCGACAATATAATCTCGAGTGGGTGAATGGCCAGCCACATTGTAAAAGATTCGTTTTGCTGTCGCCTTTGCTTGCTGAGAGGTGTTTTGGTTGAGACCAGCTGATTGTCCAACCAGTTTCTTGTAGCCACCTTTAAATAGCTTTCCTGGCAAGGTCGTCCCCAAGTTGAATTCGCGACCAGAGGACATGAAACTCTTTTCATAGCTGCTTCTTCCTCCACCTCCACTCCATGAACTTGATCTTGACAGGGGAATTGGATTTCCATCTTCATCAAGGGTTTCCTCGTGTGGTTTTGTGATCTCTCTAGGGCTTAGTTTTTTTGCGAGCTTCTTCATAAACCCATCATCTGGTTTCTCTTGGGGTTTTTGAGCCTCGATATCAGGAGTTAGTTCTGTCAAAGTCCTGTCCCTAGAAATATTGCCAGGAGAGGATCTAAACTGAGTTAGATCCTGCTCATTATCTTGTAGTTCGTCAACACAGGGAATAGCAACAAGGGTATCCATATTCTGAGAGGGAAATCGAACATTTGGCTTTGGTGTCTGGTTTTCTGGGGCTGGCCCGGTTGGTGTTGGTGCCATGATTGATTTCTTGTTCTTTTTTTGCTCTGTTCGATAATTTTCGGCTGGGCTTTTCCCGTTTACAGTCGGGCAATTGGGGTTGGGCTCATTGGCATTCCTCTTTCGACGAATACGTTTGAGAAGGAATTCTTGGTGTGTCTTACGCTTTGGCTTTCTTAGATTATCAAGCATCTTGAGTTCTCGACTGTTTTTGGCAATTCTTTCTCCATAAGCTTTCCTGTAAAATTGATACAGAATTAGTAGGGTATCGTTGGGAGTACATGGAATAATTGGATATTTACTGATGGAAATTTACAACTATAATAATAATGAGGATGAACAATAAGGTTAAACAATGGAAGTACAAGTTTATTTGAGAAATTCCGCTTTTGTGTCTTACCGATCATTTGCAGAATTAGCTTTTCTACTAAAAGTAAAATGGCGGCAAAAAAACAGCATTCAAAAATGCTGTAGAATATATGGACATAGCTTGGTTTTTCGGTTCCTTCAGGAAGAGGTGCATACTCGGAAATAAGTGCCCAGGCTCCCCAACCAAACGCAGTATTGATGACTACTCTGATGAATAGCCGAAGTGCCATGTAGTACTGGTGTATGCGGAGTAAATCGAGAGTATCAGTAAAGAACAAAAGTCGATCGCACTTTCAAAAAGATATTAGAGAAAAACAGAAAATGAGATTTTACCGATAAACGAGTGTGAAGAGCTTCTGTTGCTTGGGGTCTTAGAGTAGTGCCGATCTTTCGGATAAACCATGGTACTGTCTCTGTCAAGATCTGGGTAGCCATTCCAATGCACCATATAAATGCAAGCCAGGTAAACCAGAGCTGCAATCCGTACGAGGTGATTGTAACTTGGTTCTTGTGGCCATAGATCTCCCACACAGACACGCACACAGCCAGCAGAATTGCTGCAGTCAGGATGAGACAGCCCCATTGGATGTTTGATGCATTACGAGAAAGACAAAACAGGATATTCGCGGAAGCAATGTGCTTCTTGTTTTTGGCGTGTTTGCCTTCATGCTTGTCTTCTTCGTCCTCGTCGTCGCGACCTCCCCAGTCGAATGAATCTGTAATTGTGCGGCCATCATACTCTTTGTGTCTCTCTGCTTCTTCGCCCGAATAGGTATTCTCATCATCTGTCCCAAGGCTTATCCGCCTTTCGTTTTGAGGTCGTTCTTCATTGTGAGGATTTATAGGCAGGTGTTGATTATTATCTTCTCTTTCAGGCATATTTATCAACTGCTTTATCTCTCTCTCTCTCTTTATATTCTAGAAACGGTTGTAATTAGTTGTCAAGGGTTTAATTGAGCAATCTGCAGGAATTCTAGATTACCTTTCTTCTCTTCTTAACAAGTACCCTTTTAAGATAAAAAAGCTAGTGGAGTATTTATAAAGTATACAGGAAACCCGAGTGGCGATCATTGATGAGATAATGGCATTATAGAAATATAAGTCACAGCAGAGGAGACTGACGTTACAATATTTGTTTCTATTTAGGATCATCTTACCGATCCAACGTCAAAAAATTTTCTCCAAGAAAATCGCCCAAGCTTTGAGGGAAGTATAGAGCGCTCTAATGTCAGCTCCGCAATGAATGGCCAAAATCCAGCCCTATTTTGCCAATCAACTTCAAGCTCACTTTAACCTGGATTTTAGTTTGAAAACAAGCCATTGTTGACCGCGACATGCGATTGAACGGTGCCACGTCGCGACTATAAATGATTCACAAGGCGATCCTCAAAAACTCAGTCTTCTTTCCACACTAAATTCGAATGACAAAGGAACGATGTAAAGGATCTGATTTGGCAGTGATTATATGGGACAATGTCTTTTTGGGGGTTCAATAGACATTAGAAACCCAAGCCCTCAAGTCATCTAGTCTTGATCTACCAAATCATTTAAACGTCCTGAAGCTACAATCATTCTGAATAAAGTTTCATTTTATGATGTCATTTACCGACCCCTATTGTATAATAGTATTTTACCATGGCAACAAATATCTAGGTTACTATGCAACAATGATGAATCTAAGCAATGTCTGGCCAGGACAATGGGTCTGTTCTCTAGTTTTCTTATCACAGTCTTTCTACTTAAGGTAAAGGCTGGAAGAAGGGATTGTTGGACCATGTGTATATACAAATATGGGCATAGTTCGCAAATACATCTCTTACCTTATTGTCTTTAGTTGTGAACCTGTGAAAAAATCCCGGGCGCGTACTAGATATAGATGATAGTATTTGTAGAGAATAAGCTTCAGGACAAGATTTGAGTGTGTGGACACTTATATTTCCACCTAGTGTAATAAAAAAAAAACAAGTGGCCTCTGATGTGTAGACCAACAATAACAATTGACAAAAAAAGGGGGAATCCATAATGTAGAAATGATATTTATAATTGTTTACTCGATAGTATATATTAAGTTATTAAAACCAAGATGGGTAGATACATGGCAATGGTAACATTCAGTTTCATTTGTATTTCTTTAAAGCTTTGTCTTTTCAACCGTTGCCTTCTTTAGTGCTTGTCGAACACCAAGATCAAGCATAATCTCTTCTGATCCTCCAGGAATAGCATAGGCTCTTACTTCACGGTACAGACGTTCTACTTTTTCACCCTGACCACCTAAACAAAAGTACCAAACATTAAATACCAGTAGAACAGTGGGAACTCTGACATAAATCTGTACCTCGAGTGTATGCCAGACCACCAAATATTTGCGCTGCCTCACGAGCACAGTATTCAAAGGTCTGGGTACTTTGGGCCTTGAGAAGGGCAATAGGCCCACCTAAGCGACTAGCTTGGGTTTCCTTTGGGAGAGTCTGGATTTGATACAAAACACTTTCAAGCCAAGCCTGAGTAGCCTCACACTGACGAATCATATGACCAAACTTGTTTCTAATGACAGCATGGTCGATTAAGCGTTGGCCAAATGTCTTTCTCTTGATAGAGTACTGTTTAAATAGTGCGATTAGATTCTACTGATTGATCGTAATTATCTCAAACATACCTTAAATGACTCCTCTATACAAACACGTGCAAGACGGTTTGCTTGGATAATAATACTCAATCGCTCGTGGTTAAAGTTGTGCATGATATACTTGAACCCTTGGTTTAGTTTTCCAATCAAATTTTCCTTGGGAACTTTGACCTATAGAATGAAAACTAAATTATTATATGCGATATTTCAACTGTAGCACAGTATGATATCTTACGTCTTCGAAAACAATATAACCTGTTCCAGAACCCCACATTCCCTGAACATCCATATAACGTGCTTCCACACCCGGCATAGTCCGTTCGATCAATAACAATGACATCCCACCCATGCCTTCACCTCCAGTACGACAAACTACAACATAATAATCGCCATATGCACCCTGAGTAATCCACTTCTTTTGGCCGTTGACGAGGAAATGATCGCCCATGTCTTTGGCTGTGGTGCTAAGATTTGCAACATCGGATCCAGCAGAAGGTTCAGTAATGGCTAAAGCAATGTATTTCTCGCCTGAAAGACATTCAGGAACGACCTTCTTAATCATTTCTGGAGATCCAAAGTTCATTACAGGTGGCAATGCTAATTGATATATGAATAAGTCATCGTTAGCCTAGCTTGGTTATATAATACTCTACTTACCGATGGAAAGGCCGCCTTCAACGGCCCAAATAAGGCCTCCAGATCCACAGCGAGAAAGTTCATCAATACAGATGGCTTCATGGAAGATATCAAACTCTCCTGGCTTGATGCCAGCAGGAAGAGGGTAGGGCATCGAGGAAACCATTGCTGGTATGGTTCCTGCACCAGACAATGCGTTCAAAAGTCCAACCTCGGCACACCTCTTTGTGATGTGATGAGGAATCTTTTTGGCCTCACTCCACTCATGACAGAAAGGTGTGATCTCCTTGTCAACAAACTTACGGATGGTATTTCGAAGTTTGATGTGTGATTCCTTGTAGTAAGGACTAGTATATACGAAGAAAGTTAATGCTTGCCAACAAAAGACCCATAGACTTGAATATCAAATGAAAAAAAAATATAGACCTGTTCCATTCTTGACACCAGGTAGGATCACCATATGGTATGGTATCTGTGTTTTGAGTAAGATCCTCCAAAGGAATAATGGGCTTGCTAGCATCTTTTGATCCGATTACACCGATTTGCATAGGACGACCCATACGCTCCATGATGGCATCATCGTGGAATTGTTTGAATTGTTTAGATGCATCCTTTCCACCCATATTGACCAGGACCTTCTTTCCTCCGGGATGTTCACTGAGAAACTTGGTTATGTCAAACACTTTGCCTTGGATAATGATCCAGCAATCATTGGCTGAGTTGTGCTTTGCGACCTGTTCAATTGTATATTGCATAGGATAATGTAAATATCAATAGAGTAGGGAGTTGATAAAAGAAAAAGAGGATGAATAAAAACGACATTAAATATTAATGAAAAATACAGTTTGCTTTCTGGATAAGTTGTGCAAAGTGGTGGGGAAGGGATACAGTTGCTGTGTTCGAACATTTTGTTCATTCGCCTTTGAGTCTCCATCCTCTCCGATATAGTCGTACCTTGCCCGCCTTCTCTGTCTATTGAAATGGGCTGGAGTAAAACCTTGATTGGAACTTTATTTGTCACCATATTCTATGGTGTTATCTTTATATATATATATATATAGCTCCTTGGATGTCTGGGGGAAATTGAGCTACTTTCATGTCAACGTGGAGCTTTGGAACGGGCGCTTTCTGGGCTGCTCTCCGAATATCCCCATGTGGAACAATTATTGGATTCATTACAAATTTTGGCATGAACCGAAATTATTGCTAAAATTCTAGGGACTCATGATGAGATGCCAGGTCTAGAGAGACAGAACACGATGTTTTTTGTAGGATCATTGACCAGATTCAATAGATAATCTGAGTAAACCTACCCTTGAACATCTTGTATGCACTCCAATTAGCCTATTCATTTTAATCATTTTGGCAGTTCAGCCATTGTTTCCCCAACAGAACCAAAAGTAATATAAAAGTTAGCCCTTTATTTGGGATTCGTGTGCAACTGGCTATTACACAAAGGACCAGAAATATACTATGGGTATAGAATGGAAAATACTTTAAGCGAATGGAATATGCTGTAGTATTTCATATCCACTTTATATAGCTTATATTTTGCTTTTATTTATTTATTTATTTTATACATTCAAGAATAAGATCTTTTGGTTTATACATATACACACACATCTCCTTTTACAAGAGGGTTATGTTCATTGTCATCTCTTTCCATACATGACATGCCTTCAGAGGATGTTTCGGATTCATTGGCTGGTGGTAATGGCCAAGAATCTAGCCATAATTCAACTGTATCTCCCGTCTCTTGAGACATGTCTTCTTGACTAGTCCATTCGTATTCATGTTCTGAACGTTCATCTAAATTCAGCTGATCCCATGAAAAATTGTCTGGATCATCTTGCACAACCACCTGCCGTGACATGCCATTTCCGTCAAAGTAAACAAGTACATCTTGGCGTGAGGTTACTGGTATTTCATGGGCAGGAAGTTTGGTCTGAGGCTGTACATATTTCTTCTTGATAACTTGCACAACTCCCTTTCCTGATGATGCGAGAATAGTGCCTGCTGCAATAGCTGCACTGCTGGCAATAGCTGTGGCTGCATGTAGTGTGGAAATTCCCAAGTGGCGTGAAGCACTTTGAACAGGATCTGGTGATGCTAGAGATTCATCTGTGTACATATTGCTTATACCAGAGATAGTGGCCGATAATGCACTACTTAACCAACCAACTGTAGCTAGATTCACGATAGATATAAACAAAATGAATATAATTCGTGTGGATATTCTCGAGCACTTTAGATTTACCTTTTTGTACAATATCGGTGCCTTGGTGGATCACTTCCCGGCAAAAACTCTCGTTCTCTCCTGTACTTAATGGGCCATTCGATTGCTCAACTGGGGTCTCAACATGTGTTCGACTAATAAACATGCCGTGTAAGCTACTGAAAAGGCTTTTACCTACTACATACTTCTTTAAGCCACTTCATTACCTCTCAATCTCGCGTGCAACGGTTTTCCCGGCATAGATAAGAGCACTAGCGATCCAATTTGACCCGGTAACTAGCGCATCTCCAGTTCGATACATCGTTTGTACCCTGGCCTTCTTGAAAGGATCGATCCCAATCATCTTCCCAAGTATGGAATCAGTTTAATGAAATTTGGATTTCTAATGACAAATTGTATCTCACCTGCACTTCGTCCATGCACTGTACAACCATAGGTAACTTTTCATCGATCCCTTTTTCATCAATGATTGCCTGACTATCCTCGGGACGAGGTCCTTGGAGATATATATCTTTGGCAATCACCTGGGTAAGCTTACAAGACTCGGCATCAATCATTACTAATGCATTGCGTATGTTGTGTCGATTCTGGTATCGTAAAAAGAGAGTCAACATGTCCTGAAAGGTACCAAATGTCTCTTGATCGGAAGCACTATCAAACGAGTCAGAAAAATGGTGTGTTTATAAAACAATGCACTTTACCTAAAGTCGAATCTCCAGAATCCTCCTTCGTGGCGGGGTACCATAAGTACATCTTTTTGTTGGAGCCAAATCTTTGTCAGAGGCTCGAGTACTGAAAAGGCGCACTCTTGATCATCGTCGTCAAAAAATCTCAGAACAATAGCTTGGTTTGCAGCGTTTGGAGAGGTCACTAGGACCAGAAGTCGACCGTTTCCAATGACATCGAATTTAGAATGTTCAAAACATGATAAAGAGACGGGGTCCAAGGTACATAGAAAAGACAGGGTCTCTTGTGGTTCGCTGATAGTAGAAGACATTGATAATCAAAATATGTTGAGCTAGAGCTTTAATACGGTTTTTCTTTATAAACACATGCAATCAAACACTGGATTTCGTGAGACGTTCAAAACATGGTATGACAATCAGGAGCTTTTCAAGCACACACACACACACACACACACAAAAGAGGTCGCTCGTGAAAGCGGTCTTTTTGGTCCCCAAGGGAAAACCAGGACAGTTTTTGGGTAAATTGACCGAGCATAGCCAAAACTCTACGGTCTGTCATTTAACAGCTCGTATGATATATTATCATTATTATCATTATTATCATTATTATCATTATTATCATTATTATCATTATTATCATTATTATCATTATTATCATTATTATCATTATTATCATTATTACTATTATTATTATTATTATTATTATTATTATTATTATTAATTTGTATTACTCGTGAAAAATATAAATATCTAAAAACGCACATAAATATATTCACTCTAATAACTCTAGCTTTGAATAGTTTCAGGTGCAGTTGGGTATAGGGAATAAGCAAGACACAAAGAGGCCCAGTTATTGTAGGATATAAATGATCAAATTCCTAAAGAGAGCTAGGTTTGTTTCTTGTGTGGATCTTTTCGTGTCTTCTCATGTCATATTTCCTTGCAAACGGACGATTACAATGGGAACAAGAGAACTTTTTGATACGGTTGGTATTGTGTGTCTGGATATGCTCTAGTAAATTATGTCGTCTCTGAGACCTATAAAAGAAAATGAATCGTAAAAATATTGC
Organism: Phycomyces nitens; assembly: GCA_022702545.1. Taxonomy (NCBI): domain Eukaryota; kingdom Fungi; phylum Mucoromycota; class Mucoromycetes; order Mucorales; family Phycomycetaceae; genus Phycomyces; species Phycomyces nitens. Next base: position 5,411,383 of record JAHRBC010000001.1, read on the forward strand.
CCGTACTAATTTGTGTCCAAACGTGTAAGATTACCGATGAGAGCATATTGGACAAATGTACTTTTTTGCATCCTTTGGCTTATCGGATACTTGACTTATACTCGAAGAAAGAGAGTAATTTGGTGCGTAAGAATAAAAAGAGGCGTTGGGTATATTATGGCCGTTATTGTTATCATTATTACAGCATATATCAGCACTGGAGTAATTAATACAGCCAGAAACTGGTCCATCCCACCCATTTGCCATATACTCCATGACTGAGCCTTGCAAAGGGGTATCGTAAGGCTGTGTACAGAATTGTGTCCATGGTTGAGCATCGGTTGTAAATATCGGTCGACTAGTTAAAGTTGTCTTTTGATTGGCTGAAATTACAAACAAGTTTGTTGTTTGGTCAAAAGTACTATCTTGCCATGGAGCAGGTTGAGGTGTATCGTAAAGAAATGAATTAAAGAGAGAACCTGGTGGAATTTGGCGGTAGAGCGTGTAGAAAGGGTAGGTAGGGTCGTTTAAAGGATAACCAAGCATCGGCATGGGTTCATCCACTGCACGGGGTATCGAATAAGTGGTGGATGACTCTGTAGTTGAGCACAAAAGGGATCTATAGTTGTCGAGAAAGAGAGAAAGCTCTGAGGATCCTGTCATCTGGAAATTAATCAAAAAGACGTGGGTCCAAGTGAGCAATGAAATAACAAAGTGCTGTGATCCAGAGGCCATGTTATAAACAAATATTTGGCTTGAATGGACACCACCCCAACTCATGATAGAAGATCCTTTAAGGGACAGTGAATTCAATGAACAATATTCAGAGAAAAGGAGTGTAACTTCCATATAATTTTATTTTCTCTTGACATTCTTGACCTCATCGACCTGTTTGCGATGAAGCATAAACGCAGGTGTTACCCACTGACCGCACGAACACTGTTCGCCAGACCAGTTGTAAGAACCCAACTTGGAGCAGCATTTAGGACATTCGATACGACCATTGAATTCACCATTCTGGAGGCCTTGGATCCACTCCATTGGCTCAACAAAGTAAGAAGAACAACTTGAGTTTGAGGATGCTAAAGAGGCAAGTAGAGGGTTGATGGCCTTGTTCACTGTGTCGCGTGCTGGACCAGCCTCACTTAGGCCAGCAATTGCACTTTCTGTTGCATTGATACTTGAATCCCGCTTCAAATAAGCAAACGCACCCTGGCCTTGTCCTCGTTCATGATCAATCACATTGTCTGCCTCTGCAAGAACACGTCTGAGAAGCATGTCAGTATGGATTCTCTCCCTGTTAATCTCCACCCCTTTTTACCTGCACTTTCTGCATCGTAATGCTGTGTAAGGTTTGGTATTTGTACTAGAAGAATCGTATCCAGACACATACTCGGGATCAGGTGCGAGAGCAAAATGTTGGATATATCCATTTTCTATGCCATATAGCCTCATAAGCCATCTTTCTTATAGATATACACATCATAGCCACCCACACTTACCCTTCTGCTCTTCTGCCATGGCGGCTACTAAGAAGCGTCTGTACTCAGTATGGCGTGTGTCGACATCATATTTTAGGCGATCATAGAGCACCAACTGAGCCAAAAAGCCATTATTAGGGGAGATGACAGGTCGCTTGGCCTTTATCATCTCAAGTGCTTCGGTTGGCTTGATACCTTTGGATCGCATGAAATATGCTGCCAATATAGTAGGACTACGTGATACACCTGCCTCGCAGTGGATCAATATAACGCCATTTTTGCTGTAAGCATCGTTTATAAAGTTATAAGTTTCCTCAAAATGTTGGATGATATTGGCTCCAGGGAGATCCATAATATCCACATTCTATTCCAAAATTAATATCCTAATCAGGGTAAAGAATACAATCCACATTACCAAATAGATCTTGTCATCATAGAGCGGCGAAAAGTCACCTAGGGCAACAATATGGGTGATCTTGTGCTGATCGAGAATACTGCGAGATTGGCCAGCCGAAAAGGTACCAAGGAAAATTCGAGGTACGATCTCTTGGATGCAATTACTGTTTGACATTATGTTGATGATTCAATCTCATTTTCACACTTCTTTCGTTTTCTCATTTTTAATAAAAAAAAAGGCAACTACAGTCACGAAAAAATAATTGGTTCAAAATGGCATTCATTTTTCTCATTTTGTTTCAATGTTTAAAGCCGTAACAGGGTCATCTTGCTTAAAATCTAGAAAGATTGGTTTATAAGCTACCTTGGACTCATGGTAACTGCAATATACTTTCTGGGTTATTTGGCCAATTGTATTTGCCCTCGGATAATAGCAATTCAATAATGCCAGTTCTTACAAGAAAATAATTATTTATAGAATGAGCATGCAAACCTTTCTCTCCAGTCAGGTTTGGTTTGAAATATGCCAAAGAAGAGATCAATGGCCTTTAATTGGCACAAACAACTACTTTAGAATCAATTTTGAGCCATATTGATTCAATAAATGCCACATTTTAAAAATATTTTTTTTTCTGTTGGCCTTGTCAATATTATTTGGTATCCCTTTTTGCATAGTACTTCTTTTTTGCGATTGCTGGTTACGAGCAGTCACGGTATAAAAGAACTGCTTTGGAAATAAAATGTGACGGTTGAAGAGGTTAATGCGCATAGATTTGTGCAAGTATTTTTCTGTATAGGCATGAAACAGCCCTCAAAAAGGCAGACTGTAGCTCACTATACTTTCTAACAAGTATTAGGAGAAGGAAAAATACGCTAAACGTTATGCATCGATTGGAATTTGAGCCGTGTTGATTATTCTTTTTCTGTTCTTTCTGTGATCTCCAGGCGTGACATTTAATTATTGTACTCTGCTGATTACTTAATAGTTCGTTGGTTTAGAAATATAAAGCCATATTGAGGTGGCCTGTTTGGTAAAAGCATTTTGGAAGCAGATCATATAATACTACTTACCATGGGATAAATGAAGATTTACTTTGAGTATTAAGCGTCATAAATTTGACTTCAAACAAGTTTGGCTTTAGATAGACTGTATCTAAAGCTTATAATTTAGCCTCGGCCCAATGTTTTCAATTGAAATATGGATATTGGAATGACTATTTCTGTAGAGTGTATATATATATATATTGTATTTCAAAGGTGACCAACTCAAAAGGTTCTTTATGATAAACATCATCTTGGTCTTTTTTTTTTAATGGTAAAAATACACCAGGTCTAATTGATTCCATTTAGATGGTCATGAATACCCCAAGCCCTGTTTCTTTACTGATGTTTAAAGACCAATTGATACATCATCTACTCTCCAAGAGTGTCCTATTAATGATACTCAGAGACCAATGGCCAAACTTGCTATTTTGGCAATGTGTTATTCACAATACCAAGATATAACATTTACTATTCCTCTTGGGCAGTTTACTGTCAATAATAAAGGAGGTTGGAGGCGCATGCAATTATCAGAATATATTCTGTATAGCCAATTGGCAGGAACCAAGATATAAAAATATGTGCTTGTCCAAAATCTCCTTAATGATACCCATTTCCCTTTTGCCCCTATATTCATCTTGTCTTTCAATATTTACTATCTACCATTAAGACCACCAACAATTGATAATATAGATCACAAGAGAAAAATGTTAGCAAAGAATGTGAAGATCTCTAGAAGAACACGCTTCTGGTTCTGGTTCTTTTTGTTTTTGTTTGTCTGCTTACAGAAAGAAAGAGAAAAGACGCTCTAGATCATGACACCTCTATTAGCAGTTGCTGAGCCCTGGTGTTGTTGTGGTGGCTGGGATTGGGATTGTGGTGGTCGTTCCTCGAGCATATCCCATGAAAGTGCCCATTCCCTCTTTACCCTCTGCCATACTGCTGGGTCAAAGAAAGAATAAACTCCTCTCTCTATCGCACTTGCAGATGTTCTTCGGAACACGGGCACGGGCCTTCCAGTACCATCTCCCTCTTTTGTTAACCATAGACCCAACTCCTTGTGATAGCGCCAATTTCGGTTGTAACTGAATAAGGTGTGAATTTGGTGGGCTTTGGAGCACATCAGGCCATACAACTTACAGTTCCTGTGCGGCTGCTTCGTGGGCAATGTCGTTTGGCATTGAATAAAATACATAAAACAGGACGTCTTCTGAAAATGTTCTCATTCGCATATGGGCGTCTGGCGTTGCTTTTACGTTTCGGTAACAAGATGGTAGATAATAGCCAGGCTCAACATTGAGTCCTGGTGGCGTCTGGGTATCCGACCACGGAGACACAAACGTAGAGTAGATTGTACTAAACTCGCCCGCTTGCTTAGTTATGAAACCCAAGATAATGCAAATTTACTCACTCTGCCGTGTTCAGATCAAGGCCGAGTGTTGTCAGATCACTGCCCAATGCCAGCATACTCCTATCAGGATCTGTCATCCGTATTACACCTAATAGACCGAGTAAACCATAGGGATCTGCTTCGCCCTGTTCACTCCAACTTGGTGCATTCTCATTCTCCTTTCCTGCCTCTCTGCTCTCCATAGTCTTCCTTGACCCTGGTGCAAGTTGTGGTAATGACGTGTCCTGGCGTCCTTGCAGCTAGACAGGACTTGAGTTGAGGTCCAAAAGATTGCTTTGAGGACTTACCCATTGGGCTGTCTCCATTGCCCCACTCTTTGCTCCATACTGCTTATTGCCTTCCCGTGGGACAGAATAGTCTCTCCAGGGTTCTGGTTTGCCATTAATCGCACTTGGCTCGTTTGCTATCACGTTACCGAATGCATTGTCAGGATTTCGTAGCGCTGGAAAGTCATCTACAGAGAATGACCTCGGACCCAGACCACGCCCAAGTTGATCAGTTGGCAGTGGGAACCCGTTGGGTGGTGTTTGATACGCCATGGATGATGAGTTTTGCATGCCATAGTCATTCAAAACCATTCCGTTGCCTATCAAGGTTTCTTGAAGGTGATTTGCACTTGCATTCGTTCCAGCTGTGGATGCGTAGCTTGCCAGACGACCCGAGGGCATTGGACCTGTTGTTGTTGGATTGCCTCTATTGCTCGTCGGAGGAGTACCAAGGGCGGGAAATTCATTGAGATCGACTCCAGGCGTTTGACGGAACATTTCAATGGATTCACTTGATTGTATTTTTATTATTTTTTTACTTTTTGTCTGTGAAAAGCAGAAGAGAAAGAAAGGTAGTTTCTGGGATAGGCACAATTCTGAGTGACGTAACCGGTGTAAATAGCTTCAGCACTGTTTCTGGCAATTCATCATGGGCTTATTTCACAGCCCATCTTTGAGGTTTGGGTTGCAGAATAGGGTTGCCTGAATCAGAGGGTTGTGACTTGCTAAATGATCCCCTTCATTCTAATTTTAAGTTACCGTCCCACCTTGTAAACAATTTTCTAGAGTTATAGATCTATCATGACAGAGAACAAAGGTTCAGCACGCGATTATGTGGAATCCTACGTAAAGGAGAGCCAGCCGGATGTTGAGGGATATCTCTCTGAGCAGCAGCCGCACTATGACCCCACAAAAGCCCCTGCACAGGCATCCTCCTCTTCCAAACCAGACAGCTCTCCAGCACCCACTCCCTCTCAACAATTCAAACTTCATCTCCCCACCGTCAATCCTATCCCAACTAATGAGAATCCCAAAGACGAGCAGAAACTAAAGGACCAAAATAACCCTAAAATAGAATGGGCAGTCCGTGATTTTATGGACCAAAAGAGAGAGATTCACGAAACAGCACTTGAGAATTGTGCTGATCTTCATCAAGATCTCTTTACTTGTTTCAAAGACGGTAGCTGGTGGGATAAGGCAAGAATGTGTGAAGATCAAAAACAGCGCTTCTGGACTTGCTACCACCAGCAAAAGGTTGGTATACAATGTAGAAAGACATCAAATCTGACGTGCAAATTGGATTAGAAATTTCTCAAGGCTGTAAATTACAAAGGAGCCGGCACAACCCCCGAGGAGAATGACATTAACCTCTACAAAGCAATGGGGCTACGCCCCGAGGATGCTGAAAAGTCAGGATAGAATACTACGACTCTTTTTTTTTGAAGCGATTACATTTGTATATTAGTTTTATTGTAAAATACCAACCTCTGAAAAGAAACGAAAGGCCCGAAGAATGAATAGTTTGTGCAAACAAGTGTCGAAGCAGATTGAAATATTGTGAAAATCTCGGTGGTTTTCACTATAGATATATAAAAACATCAATTGTACGCTTATTATGACATTATTTCCCATAGTATCTCTCTCTTAAGAATATTCCCTGTCTGTCTAATTACACTTTACAATGGTAAAACCTATCTTTCTTCTTGGCATGGTTGCCACGCTCGCTCTCTTGGCAAGAGCCTCTCCTCACGACAATTGGGAGGCTAATCGTGATAATGGCCGCAAGCATAGAGATGTCAAGCGCCATGACTGGGATGACCATGATGATTGGGATCATAAAGACCATGATGACTGGGACCACAAAGACCATGATGACTGGGACCATGATGAAGTAGATGAATACAAAGACTGGGATTATGACGATCATCACGACGACTGGAACCATAAAGACCATGATGATTGGGAAGATGATGATGAAGAATATGATGATGATAACAAGAAACCCAAAGGCAAAGATAAAGATGAGGACAATGATGATAAAAAAGACAAGGGAAAGAGCAAGAACAAGGATAAAGATGACGATGAAGATGATCATGATAAAAAGGACAAGAGCAAGAGCAAGGATGATGATGATGAAGATGATCATGATAAAAAAGACAAGGACAACAACAAGGATGAAGATGAAGATGATCATGATCAGGACAAAAACGACAAGGACAAGAACAAGAACAAGGGTAAAAGTGGAGACAAAGGAAGCCCCAAATCCAAGGATGATAAAGATGAGGATGATGAGCCTTTGATTATACGTAACATTCTCCCTCTTGAGACTCCAAGCTTCCTTCCAGACTTTGACACTCCAGACTTGTCACCAAGAACACCTCCCAAAGGACCCATATCAAAGAAGTCCAAATTGAACATCAAAGATTATCCTCGGACATGGGCAACCCCTCCTACCGATGGGCCTGAAATAAAAAAGGCTTTCGAATCTATTGACTGGAGATACGTACCCAATATACCCATAAGAAAAACAACTAAAACCGGGGATATTGACATGTCAAAGTACGATGTCTTGACTGACACCAGCTGCTGGTGGTCTGCCACTGGATGTGTGGAGCCAAAACTAAACTATCTTCCAGTTGATATCTACGAATGCCCAACTCCGGGTCACTTTGGCTTGGTAAGCTATTGAACGATACGCTATAACAAGTACTAATTGGTTTGTTTAGACTTATGATGATGGTCCAATGGTACCAAGCAAGTCTGAGGATCCCGATAATGACTCCTGGGAAGAGCCTGATCTCTACAAGTTCCTCAACGAACATGATCAAAAAGCTACCTTGTTCTGTATGTATTGATTCTTTACCCAAACCACACATATTTACATTTTATCTCTGTCCTATAGATGTTGGTTCTAATGTGGCTCTTTATCCTGATGTTGCCAGACGGGCCCTGGATAGTGGCCATGACATTTGCCTCCATACCTGGTCTCATCCTGCAATGACTACCAAGACAAATGAAGAGGTTGTTGCCGAGTTATATTGGAACCTGCATGCAATCAAGGAAGCCACTGGTATTACATCTAAATGCTGGCGCCCTCCTTATGGAGATGTAGATGACCGAGTACGTGCAATTGCGCTCCAGATGGGCCTTCGAACTGTTCTCTGGACACGAGACTCGCAAGATTGGCAGCTTGATTCCCCCGGAAGTACACTTACACCCAAAGATGTAGACGGATATTTTGAGAAGTGGATTGCTGACCAGACTGCTGGAAATGATAACGATAATGGTCATATTGGTCTGCAGCATGAGCTTTCTGATACAACTGTTCGTGTGGCTATGAAGTGGCTCCCACGTATTCAAGAAGCATTCAATGTCACCACTGTGCATCAGTGTATGAATATGGAGAAGCCTTACTGGGAGATCTAGACACACACACATATATATATAAAAATATTCCCTTTTTATTTTGATAAATTTGCTTTGGACCTATATAACCAACAATAAACAACTCTGCTAAATGGCTTTTGATCCTTAAAGAATGACAATAAAAGATGTGATAAGCTTTAAAAGTTGATTTAAAGTTGCTGACTGTTTGCTGACTCAACGACCTTCTAAACATGGAAAAATAATGAAAAATAAGCCTGAGCGCGGCAGACCGGCGAGTTCGCGGAAATATTCATCCGGACTTTGACTATTCTGTCAAGTATTTAACAAGGCTCAACTCTCTCATCTCCTCATCACAATCAACATTATGTCTTCAATTGCACCCACTATCAAAAGAGCTCCCGTATTCTTTATTTCCCATGGAGGTAAGACCGTTGCCTAGCCTTATCTCTTTAACTCATTGCTGTCTAGGACCCAACCTGCTGGAAGATAAAAACAAGCCTGTGAGTCTATACTATAACCAAAGACACTATATCTTATCAATCTTTACAATTAGGGAGAGTTCTATACATGGCTTGGAAAATACATTAAGAACATCATAAAGCCCAAAGCCATTGTAGTCATAAGCGCACATTGGCAAGGCAAAGGAAAATCAGGCATATCTGGTAAGATTGGAATGAAAATAAAGGGGCAATCAAACAGATTAACCAACATGCATTTATTACAGTCGATTCTTCTGATAAGCCTGCACTTATCTATGACTTTTATGGCTTCCCAAAACACTATTACTCAGAGACTTGGGATCAGCAGGGAGAACCTGAATTAGCCTCCCGTATTGTAGGCATGCTACAAAAGGTAATTTTTCTTATATGGAATATTCTAGATCACAACTAAAACGGTTTCTAGTCGGGCATTCAAGCTACGGCTGAACGTTACGGTAATGACCATGGAGTCTGGGTACCTCTGAAGCGTGCCATGAGAGAAACCGGTGGTATTCCTATCGTTGAGGTGTCTACTTTCAGTCATGAGAATTTGCCTATGCATATCAGTATGGGAGAAGCATTGGCACCATTGAGGTAAAGTGAAGATATAGAGTGCAAGGATTTCAATTTATACTTATTCTTCACAAGAGATGAGAACATTTTGATAATCGGCAGTGGAAGCTCGGTCCACAACTTGCGTCTCCTATGGTCTTATGGAGATAAGCCATCTCCAAAGTTTGTTATTGATTTTGACCGCACAATGGAAAAATATGCATGCACTCTTAGAGTAAGTCGATTGCACACAAAATCTTGGTAGACATGAAATTCTTATTTGTATATTGCGCCATTTTTGCGGAAAATTACCTTCAGGGTGAAGAGCGTAATAAGGCGGCGAGCACTTTGGATCAACACCCAAACTTCAGAGACTGTCACCCTACAGCAGAACATTTGGTACCTTTCCATGTGGCCCTGGGAGCAGCAGGTGAAGATAGAGGCGTCAAACTTTTGGAAGATTATTTTGCAACCTTGGGTTGGGGATGTTTTGGATTTGGTTTACCTGAAGATCTAAGGGTTCCTCAGTACTCAAAGGGCTTCAAGTACCATGATGAACTCTGAAATATATATATATGTTTATAATATAACTGTTTTTTTTTTACAAATAAGAATATCTATTACATTTACAGCTTTGCTGAATCAGAAAATGGGTCAGATCCCCACTCGTGCGTTAGACCTTGCTGTAGTATTATCGTTTGGATCCGACTTTCCACTTCAACTGAATCGATTTCATAATTATCCAACATAAATTTAGCGAGCTCTTTGTCCACCTTGGGTTGTAAATATGACTTATCCTCCAGTGGAATAGGAGGTAAACTAGAAAATACCTAATATACAAGTAATAACCAAATATTAGGGCGAGTTTTCATGACCAGGATTACTACAACAATCACCTCTCTTGCGAGTTTATAATCAAAATATTCCTCTGCCGCATATTTAGAAGAAAGGTTTTCAAGAATATTTTCAATAGATCCATATTTCTGTATGTGTTGGAGAGCTCGTACGGGACCAATTCCTCTGATTGTAGCTGAAAAGTCGGTTCCACACAATATGCACATGTCCGTAAAGCTTTCTCTTGACAATCCAAGTTCTTGTCGCGCAACAACAGGATCTATGATGAATGATTCCTTTGATCTAGAAAAGAAGTGCCGTACGATTGGAGTGTCACCAAACACAAGCGTGTCCAGGTCTATCGACGTTATTTAGAAAGCAACTCATCTATTGTTTGCCTCACCTTCTGATACGGTTGCACTTGTCCTGTTTGCTTTTCCAAGATGAGCACACATTGCCTCGGCCTCATGACCTTCACAAGAGAAGCACAGATACCCTTGAGACTCCAAAAAATTCTGGCACTCTTCCCTCAGCTGACGTGTTATCCGTATAGATCTCTTCTCTAATGAGCCTGATTAATAGATATAAAGTATAAATGTATATTGATTACCTAGAGACGCCACCCAATGTTGATTCTCTGATATTAATGGACTCAATGAAAACTCCACGCCGTTTAATTGATCTCGAACAATAGTTGACATTGTATCATGCTCCTTTATTGTGAGATCTCGTATTTTTCGTGTGTATTTTTCGCGATCTTCTGAAGATGACACTGCTTTATTGATATCGTCTGCCAATTCAGACAATCTTGCTTCAAGGGAATTCTTGGCCGCTCTCTTGGTAATGCTTTTCTTCACCTGGACTTGAGCATCTTCTAGCGTATCTAATGTTTGTTCCAGACGGGCTAGAACACGTACAGCTGCATCATTCGACAGAGTCTCGTTATTTAATGAAGATTGGAACAAGGTGTCTAATCGTACACTTCGTTCCATCTCGAACAAAAGCGAATGATTTGTTTTATGCCTGACACGAGCTCGTTTGTCAAGCTCAAGTTTCTTTGCAGGAATTCTAGAGGCACCATCAAAAATGAAAATAGGCTTGATCTTGTTGATCTCGCAAAATCGTGCAAGCATGAAGAATCCAAAAATATGTCGATGGGGATGAGGCTCGTCTCCATATACGAATTTGCTTAAATTACAGCTTGCATCAAATGCAACTGTTTGATGGGCTAATTCATTTGCATTCACCGTTCGTATTGAATTAGGAGCAAATCGTGTCAATAATCCTGTTAAACCACGGATTCCCATGTAAATAATAATGTCAATTGTTAATAAAGTACCTCGATAATTTTATTAACTTGTTTTTTTAATATTTATACTTTTAAAAATAATACTCGCGTTTAAAAAATAAAAAAGAATATTTTCTAATCAAAACCAAGTAAATCATAGTACATATTCCACATACGATAGTGTCTGTAGAATCCCACCTGTAAATATTTTGTTAAAGTAGCCTTTCCAACTAAATATAAAACTATACCAAAGAAGCAAAGATTCTGGTGCGACACAAAGAGTTGAAAATTATGGGGGTTACATTTTTTACATCAAACTAGCTGGCTATACAGTGCTTCCAAAAAGCAATGTCGCAGCCAATCAAAATTGATGTCACTAGGTTGTCAAAATCAATGTCGTTGATGAGAATGGCGGCCCTGAGCCCATGGAGTACATTGTCGATCAGAATGAGTTTATTGCCGAGACAATTGCCACTCACACTGATTACTTGAAAAATCCAGCTTCCAGCGGATCTTCTTCAGCTTGTCCAATGCGAATAGAAAAACCAAAAGATGAAGAAATTCGTGTGAAGGAGACCAACGTGAAACGTGATTATGTGCGTTATACCATCCAAGATAAGGTTAGATTCTTTGACCTAAAGATTGAAAAATGTATGAGTGCATCAGCTGCAGCAAAGCAGTTGGACATTCACATTCGAACTTCTCAGAGATGGGTTAGACAGTATAGCTTATACCCTGATAGCATGTTTGAGAGCTGTAAACAGGTTGGCCATAAGTGTATATTGTCCAAAGATCATAAGACGGTAATTGTCGACTTTATTGATGCTAATACCTCTACTGCTGCTGTTGAAGTGGCAGAACATTTGTTTAAGCGATTCAGTGATCTTAAAGTCTCATATAGCACTGTTTATAACTTTATGAGAAGTGAATGCAACCTTTTGTTGAAAAAAGCATATTTTCATTCTATTGAGAGAAATAGTCCAGCAAAGATTGAGGAGCAACTTGATTGGGTTTGTAAGTGGGAAAATACAGACATGAACTTCCTGACGAATTGCGTGTTTCTTGACGAATCTGCTTTTGATATAAACATGAAACGTTCAAGAGCTTGGTCTAAAAAAGGTACCCGTGCTATTGTTATCAGGCCAACTACGAGAGCAAACACACCGTCTATATTGAGTTCTATCTCTGCCGCAGGTTTGATCACTATTGGCATAAATAAAAACAAGACCTGGCAAGAAGCGAAAGGCTGATGGATATATAAGATCAGGGACTGTAACAGGCCATTACACTGGTTTCTTAAAAACGACACTTGATGAAATGGATAAACATCCACATATGAAAGGTCATTATATAATTATGGATAATTCACCCATTCACACGAATGAAAACATAAAGAAATACATTGAGTATCGTGGTTATAAATGTATGTATCTGCCCACTTACTCTCCTGAACTTAACCCAATAAAACAATTCTGGGCAGTGGCAAAAATTAAAGTTAAGTGCCACAGGTTTTTGTAGGAAGACACTTTATCAAAAAGAATCACAGAAGCCTGCAAAAGTGTGGAGAAGGGTCATTTCAAGGTTTCGTTTTGCATTCTTACAAGTGATGGGATAAATGTCGAAACAAAATGCCCGTGTAATAGCCAATATCGAATTTATTAAAAGCCAAACGATTACGCCATAAGAATAAGGTAAGCAACAAACACGAGGCAAAAAAAGAGAGATTGAAAATGGTCAGAGTATCAATGTGAGTGTCAATACCAAGGACTCACAATCCAAAATGAGCGATCATCCTGAAAATGATTTCCACCCTCATTCTCTGGTGGTGATCCATGGCTGCGACAAGCAAACGCAAAAACAGCAGAAAAAGTGGAAAACACATCGAGAGGGAAAATGCATCGAACAAACGCATTGAATATGTTTGCCGAGAAAAGGAAAAGATCGCAAAACCCATGTCCGTAAAGTTGAGATTCGTCACTTTTTTTTTGACACTATCAGCAAGCGTGGACAAGTGTGGACAACAAGTGTAGACAACAATATTGTTGGTAATTTTACTCATTTCATGTTGCATCAGTGTCAACTTGGGTTCGATTGCAGAATCAGTAATTTTGAAACAAATGTATTTGTGAAAGAAAAATTGTGAACGGATGAAAGAACAATGTTCAACATTCCAAGAGGTTTAGGTAAAATAAAAGTAGTGGCCTACGATGAAAAAAAGTTGGAAATATATTTCTTGGTATCATGATTCGCTTTGGCAAGAGACGAGGTGGCAACTATGGCTAATTCGCGAAGGTGCTTGTCAAGCTGCTGGTTGTAAATGACTGGCAATGGCTCGGTTTCATTCTTGAACATCGCCACGATTGCTTGAATGCTTGTCGTCGTCGTCGTAGGTTTCTTGCTGTGGCAAGCATGAATTACAGGGGATTAAAAAATATATTGTGGTTTAAATCTCCGAAAGAAGTGCAAATGAAAGGCAAATGAAAGACAAATCTTTACATTGCTCTTATTCTTTATGAATACAAGCAATCAATATAGAACTCTGTAATAATAAAGTATATCATCTGTATTATATATAGTATAAATATAGTGTTTATTTAATATGGGATAGGCCCACCTTTATACTTTTGTAAAGCTAGTAGTCTATTATGCATAGAGAGGCAATATTTCTCACATACTCTCTCATCTATGTTTTTCCACTCTTCATTCAGAGCCTCTTTTAACTGCGCCAGTGTTGTAGGTTGAACTGCCCTGGAGCGCATATTGTCATCCAATCTATTCCAGATGTTCTCGATTGGACTCAAGTCAGGACTTTTTGATGGCCAGTCAAGAACATCTATTCCAAGATTATCTTTACACTTTCTTGACATTGCAGCTTTATGTGGCGTGGCGTTATCTTCTTGGAATCGATAGCCGCCAAGCTCATTGTGGCGTAGTGTGTCATAGAATGGCTTGAACTTGTCTTGCAAGACCTTGACATATTGTCTTGCATTCATATTGCCATCCAGAAAGGCAAGGGGACCAACACCTCCACACCATCACCGATCCTCCGTCTCCCTGGATTTTTGGACGAAGGCAGTCAGGCAGGTACTTCTCATCGGGTCTCCTCCACATATAGTCTCTTCCATTTTTTTTTAAAAGAGTGAATCGAGACTCGTCACTCCAGATCACCGTCTTCCACTCTTCTTTCCAGCCCATCTTCTCTTGAGCCCATTTATGCCTTGTAGCCATGTTTGCCTGAGTCAGAAACGGCTTTGCCAATACAACACAGCAGTTGTAGCTAAGGCTGTGTAAAGTGTTTCTTATTGTAGCCTTTGAAATGGGGACTTTGATGATGTCCTCCATGTCATTTGTAATTGAAGATAATGTTTGATGTCGATCTTCTCTAACAATCATCTCCAAATGACGTTCATCTCTGGGAGTAAGAATCTTAGGCCGGCCTGTGCGAGATTTATCTTCTACGGATCCAGTCTTGTAGTACTTGTGTACTATACGGCGTACTGTTTCTTTATTGACATTACGACGTTTCTCAATTTCAACAAAAGATAATCCTGCCATGTGTAAACCGACGAGAATTCCCTTATCAGTGTTTGAGAGCTTAGTCTAGATGTGATGGCGTGTATCCTTTTCATTGCTTGATTGCGAGGTAGACATGTTTAGATTATTAAAGAAAAAGAACTAAAAATGAAAAATGCAAGCATATCAAGGTATGCAGTCGGAAATTCAAACCACAATTTTTTTTTGATTACCCTGTAAATGGCGAAGATCACCAAGGTACAGCGACTGATTATCCCTTGTCAGAACGCCAATGGCCACTGCTTGCAGTGTTTGGGATGCCAACTTCACATCGTTCGTTCGTGATCCACTGTTATCACAGTCAGCAACCGTTCAAATAGTGAAAGGGCGACACTTAAGGTTGTTCGTCAAGTTGCTTGTGGCCCTGCACGGCAGATAGGTGCTGATGGAGTCAAATTTGGATCTTACTTGACGTAATTGCGACAATGTGTCTCCAAGATCAAATATTCGCATCTGTTTTCTTTCAATGATTTTGCTGGCAGCATCAATGGCATTTTCAGAGCAAAAAATCCGGGTTTGCGATGATGGGTTAAAATTGGTCGTCGTGGGACCAAGTTCAGGGCCACAGTTTCGATCCAGGCGCATGCTTGATACAACAAGGAAAATGGCTGTTTGAGTCGATATAACCAGCTTTTCCGAATTGTCGTCCTTGAGCTTGGTCACGCAAACATTTTCATAGATCGGCCCATCTTGAGGCATTGTTGACATAATGTCAAATCGCTCAAAGTGGGAGTTGAGTGTTGGCAATCGATTGTATGGCTCAATGCCATTTACATACAATAGTTGTTGATCATCCATTAGGACGGCACCAGCAAGCAAAGCAGATGTGCCGAATCGTGCAGCTGGTTGAATACGCCAGTCGGAATTCAAGAGACGAACTAATTCTGTGTTCATCTCTTGAAACAGAACATGTAATTTTTTAAAAATGGGGATCTTGCAAGTGCTCGTTGCAGACGTGCGTCATGGTTTTCATTTGCGGAAGGGATGTTTGTTGTCGTTGCTTTTACTGGAATACAAGGCGAGAATTTTATTTCAGGAGATGGATGGTCCAATACACTGCAAAAAGTATGCGATTTCAACTCTGAGTACATCGATTGAAATGAGGAGATTATATCTCTTGGATTAGCTCTTTTCTTGATTGCTCACTTTAGACGGCATTATAATATGTCTTTATTTTTGTTGACTATTAGAGGTTTGGGGTTTTTATTTTCACTTTCACATTGTACGTCATTATGACGTACCATTTTTTTATTTTCACTGTATCAATTGTGATACAGAACGTCTCTTTTAACCCTTTTGGCGTATGGCACTTAGAGTAGTTATAGAGATCTGTTAGGTTATGATATTTATGGATAGGTAGTTGGGGTGAGGTTAAGTGAGAATTCTTGGGTACAGTGTTGATGTGGGAAGAAGACTGGTTTTATTGAAATGTGTGATTGAGTGATTATATAGGGGCAGCCAAATATGGCAATGACTTATGACTTGGGCGTTGGCCTCTGTCACATTGTTCCAATTTCACGTAATATTCATATTATAAAGACTCTGTACGTTGTTACATGAAGTACCTTTTTTAGTTTCTATCAAATTACCTATATTCTTTATTCTCGTATATCTTATTTTCCCTCCCTTTTCCCCATCCCAGAACAATTCCCATATTCTTTTAACCAAACCACCAATCTGTATTTTGGTATGTATTTCATCACCTTTTACACTTATCCTAACTATGATTTAGGTGGTTTTTATTTCAAGTTTAATAAAGTTATCTGTTCCCGTAACATTTTGGTGCCTTCTGCCAGAAGCATAGAAATTAGCCTGAAAGCCGAAAAGAAACGACTGAAAGGACCTAATCTTGCAACACATGTCTTTTTCGATGATTAAGTGCCCCCAATTCAAGAGAGGCAAAGACCCTGAACTGTGGCTACGACAGTACGAGAAATATGCCGCGCATAACAAATGGGATAGCCAAACCAAGCTTTTGTGTGCCGAATCATTTCTTCGAGGAAGTGTTTTATCATGGGCAGTTTACGAAGACTTCCAGACCTGGAAGGATTTCAAGGAAAATTTCATTGGGGAATACGGCAAGAAAACCAGTTTAAGGAAGACTGTGGACGCAATTTTGTCCCACACCATGAAATGCAAAGAATCTTCTCGTCAGTACATAACTCGCTTTGAAAAGCTACGTAGAGATTATGAACTTGAGAAAAAGAAATCCATCAAGAAAGCAGAAGAAGACCTTTCTGAAGAAGACGAAGAACAAGGCGCTTCAAACGACAAAAGAACGGTCAAAAAGGAAATCATCGCCGATCTGACTATTTCTGAACGAGGATTTATAAATTCTTTTGTCAAGGGAATTAAGCCAAAGAGTCTGCGCATGTATCTCAAGGACCAGAGACCAGATTCGATAAAGGAGGCTTACACTATTCTAAAGAAATACGCGGATTCTGACGATGAGAGCAACTCAGAAGACTCTGACTCGGATGACAAGACGAGTACTGAAGAAAACTCTGAAGAATCTTCTAGTGATAGCGAAGATGAAGAGGAGGAAAAGAAATCCAAGCGTAAAAAGAAATCCAAGAAAACAGTAAAAGATAAAGAAACGAAAAACACAAAGTCAAAGTCAAGCACAAAGGAAGTGGCCAAGAACTCGGACATCGAGATGTTAGTCCAAGGGTTCAAGGATATGACTCTCATGTTGGGAGAGTTGAAGAATTCTCGAGAGGCTCCAAAGCCCAAGCCCAAGCCAACTTCATTCTCTTGCTACAATTGTCACCAAGAGGACCACATGGTTACCCAATGCAATAATCCTTGTGGTCTGTGCAACGACCCCGGACACAAACACTTCCAATGTTCACTTTATAAACCAAGAAAACCAAAGGTCTCAGCAGCAATGCTTGTAGAAGATGTTGACGAGGTTTTCCTTGGCGAGAAAAGAACAACAGAAGAGGTTGATGTTGATGTCGACATGGAGCCCGTACAAAAGAGGAAACAAACTGTAAAGAAACAGATTCAGAAAAAGACTACAAGAGCAAACCCTCACAAAGGACCCATACCAATGGACACAGAAGTTACCACTGTCGAAGTCCCTAAACCCTTTACAACAATTCCAGTACCACACGTCCAAATTGCTCCCAAATCCTTTAAAAATTCAGTATCCTTACCAAACAACAAGTCTCTTACACTTTCAAGAATTGCTGATCCTGCTTTGGAGGTCAACGAACTTGTCAATCGACCTGTATATGCATTATCTTTAGCACAAATTGCGGACATTTCTGCAACCGCACGTACCAAGATCAAGGGTGCACTGACTAAACCACACTCAAAGTCTAGTGTAACGTCATCTGGGTTGCAAACGTCTAATCTCTTGGTAGACGAAGCTCCTTGGGATGAGTACGATATTGGTCCATCAATTCCCAAAGGAAATGGAGCACCAAGAACGCAAGGATCAGTTAATGGGGTCAACTGTGAAATGATCCTAGACGGCGGCTGTACGCCATGCATTATTAGTCTCAACTTCGTACGTCGTCTGGGAATCACAAAACTTGCCAAGGCCTCTAGAGAACTGATGCTAGGTGATGGAAGTGTTACCAAAGCAGTTGGTATTGCCGAAGATCTTGTCATCAATGTTGGGAACCTGAGTAGTATCAAGTTCAGAGCACTGTGTCTTGACGTTGGAGATAAATACGACTTCTTGATTGGTCGTATTGGATTTCATCATCTTCGTATTGGCACCGATTGGACATCACACTTTTGGTATATCCGTACGAATACGGGTGTCCTGCCTTGCCAAGTGTATTATGAAACCAAAATGAACCAAATGCAAGCAGAGGAACCAGAAGAAGAATATGAAGAATCAGACGAAGAAAATGAGGAACCCACTGAAGATGAGTCTCAAGGAGAATATTTTCTCATTATGGCATCCGACGAAGAAGAAGAGGAACCGTACAAGCAAATCAACCACGAATGCCTTGGGAAATTACCTGACTCCATTAAGAACAATCCCTCATTATCACTAGAAGAGAAAAACCAACTCTTAGAACTCGTTCATCTCAACGTAGACTGTTTTGGTGTTAACTATCAACACCTCTCACAAACAAACCTGGTCAAACTACATGTGGATACAGGTGATTCCAAACCAATATACCGCCGTCCCTACCCTCATCTCTCTCTGGCTGAAAGGGAGTATCTGAAGAAGGATTTAGAGGAAATGGTTGCCAATGGCATACTGATCCCAAATACGTATGTACCCGGCAATTCACGCACAGGAGGATGGAGCTTTCCCTGTCATTACGTCAACAAGAAGACGGGAGATAGGCGCTTAGTTATGCAATTCCAAGAATTAAACAAGGTCACAATCCGAGATACTTGGCCGTTGCCAAACATTGCCGACTTGTTAGAAGCGTTAGGAGGTGCAAAGATGTATTCTGCATTGGACATGCTCAAAGGATTTCACCAGATTGCCGTTGAAGAAACGTCTATCCCAAAATTAACAATTGCAACGCCTTGGGGTAATTACTCGTACAGGGTGATGCCATTCAGAATCCAAAACGGTCCAAGCACGTTCTCTAGGGCAATACACCTGGCAATCTCTCCATTTATTGAAAAATTTGCGGTCGCGTATATCGATGATATTACAGTATATTCTCAGTCATTTCAAGAACAAGTCCAACACCTAAAGTTGATGTTTGAGAGACTAACTGAGGTGAACATGAAATTGAATGCCAACAAATGCTTTCTGGCGAGGGAAGACATTGATCTCTTGGGATTCAATATTTCACCATCAGGAATTAAGCCGTTGCACAGCAAGATCCAGAAAGTCATCGACTTTCCCAGACCAGTCAACGAAACCGGGATTAGAGCATTTGTAAATCTCTGTGGATTTTACCGACGGCACATTCAATTATTCAGTGACATAGCCAGTCCTTTGAACGAATTATTAAAGAAGAAAGTCGAGTTCCAATGGACTGCGACGCAAGAAAATGCTTTTGAGCAGCTAAAAGAAGCAGTAGCGAGATCTGCCACCCTCAAGTTCCCTGATCCTGACAAGCCATATCTTCTTTACACTGATGCGTCAGATATTGGAATTGGAGCAGTACTCTCCCAATCTGATGATGAAGGAATCGAGAGGCCCATTTGTTTCCTTTCAAGAAAACTTCAACCCTCCGAAGTAAAGTATCCCACGGTTGAAAAGGAGTTACTAGCTGTTATCCATGCCTTGAAGAAATTTCGGAAGTACTTGTATGATAAATCGTTCACACTCTTCACCGACAACTCTGCCGTCTCATATCTATTCACAAAGTCAGACCCAAATCAAAGATTGCAACGTTGGGTACTGGCCACCCAGGAGTTTAAGTTCAAGGTCATTCACATTCCAGGAAAGACAAACGTCGTAGCAGACGCCCTGTCTAGGTATCCACCTCCGGAAAAGCAAGGTGAATCAGATGGAGAAGACGACCTTGAAAACCTGTATGAACACTTTCTGCTCGAAGAAATGGTTTACGAGGAATGGTTGATGAACATTCTTTTCCTCTTGAGAAACCCTGGAACACAAGAAATCGATCATTTTGCCAGAAGCAGGGCAACGAGATACAAGATTTCTGAAGGACACTTGTTCCGCCAAGTTGGAATGCGTTACCTGAGGGTACCTTTTCTGAAAGAAAGAGAAGCAATAATCATTGAGGTTCATGAAGGTCATGGACATTTTGGACAACACGCTTTGTGGGCACGCCTTTATGCTTCGTATTGGTGGCCAATCGCATTTGAAGAACTTCGCGACTTTATCCGTACTTGCAAGGAGTGTCAATTGTTTGCAAACATCGAGAAACGACCCTCACTTGGAACGGTTCCCGTGTTCAGATTGTTTGAACAATTTTCGATTGACTTTGTTGGGCCCTTTCCAAAGTCAAATCGGGGAAATGTCTACGTGATTGTTGCAGTCGAGCACTTTACTAAATGGCCCATCGCTTTAGCTGTAGAGAAAGCTGATAGTGAAACGGCCGCTGCCTTCTTGTATGAACATCTTTTCTGTCAATTCGGACCTCCTACTCACATTCTTTCCGACAATGGAAAGCATTTCGACAATGATGTGGTCGAAAGATTCCTCACTTTAGTCAAGACGAAACATAAGTTTGCTGCGCCTTACCACCCACAAACTAATGGAATGGTAGAACGTTTGAATGGAACACTTGTCAAAGCTATTAAAAAGTTAGCAATGGATGACAACAACAATTGGGATGATCACTTGTCTGTCGTGCTTTATTCATACCGTACCAAGGCTCACGAAATCATGCGAATTTCCCCTTATGAGATGCTTTTTGGTCAAGCTCCTCGTTCCTTTCGTCAAGACACCTTACAGCAGTTCGGGCAGTCTTTGGGTTTTGAAAGATTAAGTATATTGACCAATAGAGCCATTCTTTCCGAAGATCTACCAAGGGACTATCCAGAACAATCCATTAATTTCACGGTGTTCGAACCAGGAACCAAAGTGGTGCGAGTACGCCCAAACAAATCGAGTAAACTAGACTCGAATTTCGCGCCAGAAGTCTACACTGTAATCGCCGGATTCAAAAACGGAACCTACCAGCTTGCAGATGGACAAGGCAGATTACTTAAGAGAAGAATCAATCAATCCACACTACGCCGCTTTAATGAACGAAATGACGCTCATTCCGCCGCGATGTTGAGGGGATGATGTTCCAATTTCACGTAATATTCATATTATAAAGACTCTGTACGTTGTTACATGAAGTACCTTTTTTAGTTTCTATCAAATTACCTATATTCTTTATTCTCGTATATCTTATTTTCCCTCCCTTTTCCCCATCCCAGAACAATTCCCATATTCTTTTAACCTAACCACCAATCTGTATTTTGGTATGTATTTCATCACCTTTTACACTTATCCTAACTATGATTTAGGTGGTTTTTATTTCAAGTTTAATAAAGTTATCTGTTCCCGTAACAACATCACTTTATTTTTGCTTTATTTTTGCTTTGTCTTCACATTTCCTTTTTTGAAAAAAGCTTTTTAAATTCTATCAGTCAAACTTCAATACATAATACCTTTCTTTATTCTATTGAAAACACTTTAGTATATTAAAAATAACATCTAATATTTATCTGCCAAGAGCTGCAATGATCTACCATGACCTACGAGATGGAATTATAGAGCAGGACAAGGCTTAAGATGAACTGTTCATTCATTTGGATCATTATTCCAGAGTGTATCTATTGCATAGGTGACAGGCTCCTTTAGACATCTCTTTGTTAGACAATAACACTTGCAAGTTATTGTTTAGATTTATATACACTGAGCTTCAGCTTATAGCAAGAGAGTTGCAGTTCCCTGAACAGGTTTCTTTCTGCAATGGAACAAACCAAAGCTTTTCTTTACACCGAGACTTATCACTTGCCATCATGCTTAGAAGGTTGGCATATCCTTCAAGACTGGTAGACTTGGCACTGTTTTTTAAGATGAACAAGACAACTATCAACATTGTCTTTAATTCAATGATTGGATTGTTGTACATCCGGTACTATGAAGGGATCAAATTCAACAAAAACCATCTGCATCCCTTTAACCTTGCAAGATTTTCTGATGCCACAGAAAGAAAAGGGAAGTAATTGATTTCGCAAAAGACACTTGATAACAATGCCCTCTCTAATTATATATCTTTTATTAAGGATCTTGTTATGAGGGGATCAATTGATTCATTGATGTGATATTTGGTAGTAGAAAAGAGACGGTGGATACTTTGAGACTCTTTATTGTTGTTTAGAAAAAGTTAAAGTTCTGTCCAGTTATTGATTTAAGAAGTATGTTAACTTAGTATTTATAATTATTGTTATAATTCTTATCAGCTTGGATATTCATTATCATAATAGCTGTGTTATCTGTTAATAGGTATTTTGGGACTTTGTCCCACAATAGATTGGGTATGGTATTTTGTCGTGACTGAGAGTCACAGATGCACTACTTGCAGTAGTAAAGGACTACTGCAAGAAGGCACATACAAGTGCATAAAATACTCTCTCTCTTCATCATTCTATCTGCATCAATATCCATAGTCTTTTCATATAAAATAACCTCATGTCAGGAACTGATCTAGGCAAAGGCAAGAACAGAGAAAACAGGTAGAGAGTTTGAAGATAGATTCCTTTAATAAAGATGTTGTTTGCTTGATCTTTCTATGATCAAGCTCTAGGGGTATTTATATGAATATTTCTAGCTAATGTCTACTAAGATAATTATAATGATTGGTTCTATGGAGTGTCTTTTCAAGGAAAGCAAGGGAAGAATACTATTGGTCTTAGAGGTGCGATGTCCGGATCTGGTTATAATTGGTCAATCAATTTTACCAATAGGATGTTTCTTACAATGATTGGTGTTATAAGTGTTCTGTCTATGGGAATGAATACAAGATTTGATTGGTCAGAGAGTATTAAAGACGGAATCAGTTATGATTGGTCTAAAGGTCAAAACCAATTGGAGGTTCCTTACACCAGGAGCTAGATCCATGATTTTATAACTTTTGTCGAAATTCTTCTTCTGCTTCTCAGTGACTTGTTTCACTTGCTCATACACTGCAGGATAGACTATCTCAGTCATCCTCTTTATTTTCTCTTGCAACTCTTTCTGAATCTGTTCAGAAGTCGCACTATCCTTCTCTTTACTAAAGTCCTTGAAGTCGTTTGGATTCCTTCCAAACATTAACAAGAATGGTGTACTCTTAGTCCTAGCATTATACTTGCTGTTCAAAAACAACTGTGCAGCTGGTACCTTCTGATCCCAATCAGCAACGTTTCCAACTACTTGTTTCTTGATGGTGTTCACTGCTGCCTGGACAGCTCTTTCACTTGCACTATTAGCTCTAGGATGGTATTGTGATATCAATGCATGTTCAAAACCCATATTCTCTTTTATACATGTCATCAATGAGTTCACAAACTCTCGTCCACAATCACTCTGCAACTTTCTTATTAGACCCCATGTGCTTATCACGTACAGTACTTGTAAAGCAATAGTTGCCGCACCCTTATTTGGTATAGTGCGCAATACATAAAACTTGCTTGTAATGTCAATCATGACTAACAAGTACTCATTTCCTTTGGTCAATGTTGTAAATGGCCCAGCCAGATCTATTCCCCAACTATCACCAGGAAGTGTTGCAGTTACAGGTCTTAAAGGATTATAACCTTTTCTTGTGATATTGTGACGTTGACACTGTACACACGCTTTTACTAGGTCATTTGCTTGAATCTTCAAGTTGGTCCAATAGATACCTTTTCTCTTCAAGGCATGTAGTATCGCCTCTACACCAAAATGACCTTTCAAATGCTCTTCTACTAAGAGCATATTCCTCTCATTCTCTGTAGGAGGAGTAAAGTATTCACCACTTAATATATCTGGAAGTGGTTCCTTAGTGACTACACTATTTCTCATTATGGACTTGAGCATATTATCTTCACCCAGTTCATTTGACCCTGTTTCAGTTTCTTCAGACAAATGTGACAACGCATCTGGCAGTACATTAGAAACACCAGGCAAATGAACAATCTTAAAGTCATACTGTAGAATTGTATCCATCCATGCAATCATCATTAGATTTGCAACACGCTGGGTATGGAGGTATGTCAACGCCTTGTGATCCGTGTACAAGGTGAAGTGAGAACCATAGATATACTTGTTATTGTAAATGAGTATTAATCACTGCTGAATCTGAGAGTAAGACTGAAGGATAAAATAATATCCTCAGCTATTCCAGTCAAACGGATCTGCTTTTATGAGATTATCCAATACACAGATCATCATACACATAATTGATTATTATATATTATTATTATTGTTATCATCATAATATTGAATATACAGATATACACATATTTATCTAATGGGATCATCATATTCCATCTACATATTTTGTTTATTATATGAATACTTGATTGAGAGACTACAACTACAATGAATTAATAATTCTAAAACATTACCCAAGTATCTGGGTCGGAATATTAAAATATTACCAATAGCATAAATGCTCTTCTTTACCAAAGCTCTCTGGCTGATCTGACTGGAGAAGTATCATATCAATAGGTCTCTCTAGATCTTTCCAGAAAGACAATACTCCTGGAAGATGACTCATCGTGATAAATATTACCAAAGCATATACTGAATTATAAATCAGAAAACATATAAATATCAGTAATTAGTTCTGTGTAGAAACAGAACCTTTTTCTTGATAATAAACACCCTACACAAGTTCTCACAAATTCTTTCGTATCTTTCTTATTTTTACTCTACCCACAACACTAAACATCAAGAGAGAAATGCACTATTGGGAAGTATACAAAAAGAATAATATCAAGAAGTGCGAAAGGAACAAGTGCAATGCAGAGGGAAGCAAATGAAAAAGGAAATATAAATCAAAGGAAAAGAAAGGGGAAAACATTTAGAACTCAATGGGGCTGTTGACGTAGACAAATGATTCCAAGAGATTGGATCATGCCTTGCATGTCCCAAGGGAAGGTGACGTCTTCGACTGTCCCAAGGTAAAAACTTCAAAGTCACTTAGTAAATTGAGGGTTGGTGGTCATTGCTGGAACATTCTACAACACTTGTGTCAATATTGATGCGTGTTGAGTTTGTTGTGATGTGAAAACGAGTCAGAAAATATAATAAATTAAATACCACTCGTTGACAATAACAATGGTGTGATAGAGATAGATAATAATGGGGGTAGAAACCAAAATTGGACAGCAAGAAATAGACAAGAGAAAGAAAAGGTGAAAATATGGATAGAGATATATAACTTTGCTCGGGACAGTTGAATATATTCTTGACAGCAATGGAAACAAGGAGGAAGAGATATAATAAGAGAGGGGAACTAGATAATTTCACTCAGGACAATTATTAAAGTTGACAGCAAGGTACTGGGAAGATACAGATTTGGACGGAAAAGGGAATTGGATGAAAAGAAAAATCAATCTTGGCATGGGTATGACTAGAAATTTCTATACAAGACAATTCACTAGTTCAGGGACAGAAATTAAGAGAGAGGTAACTGATGATGTTTATTTGATGAAGATTTTGATCTCTTATATAGATTTGTAAAATATTACTTAATGATGAATTTCTAGATTAATTTTTGTAAATGAGAATGAGCGTGCAAAAAATAGATGAGATAATAAAGATGTGTTGGGAGGAAGTATGAATGATAAGACAAGATAATGATATGAAGGTGCAATAAGTATAAAATGTAGTGTAAAATGGTAAATGCGATAAAGGACAATGAAATAAAAGAAATGCCGATGTGCGGGAAAATGACTTAAGATGTAGATAAAGGAAGATGGTGGTTGATGCGCACAGACATGGATATGGGGAAGGGAAAGGTGAGATGATGACAAAAAGGTGGGTACAAATGACAAATAAGGAAATGATGATGAGGGGTTTAAAATGAGAGCGAGGGTGACAAATAAGGAAAATCAAAGGAGTGCGGAAGAAAGAGAAATATGAGAGAAGTAAAGTGACTTGCGGTTGAGAAAAGGTGACGTTGCTAGTTGATCAGAAGGCTACGTCACACTTTTTGGCAGAGAGGGCCTTGGAAAGTCACGTGAATGGGTGAGAAGTAGCCAAAGCTGGAAATCTTACAACACCCGTGTCAATTGACGCGTGATGTGTTTGTATGGTTGTGTATGGTAACCGAACAGGCGACAAATAAAATATATAAAAGAAACAATGAAAGAACCAGTAAAAGACTAACAAAACTCAACAGAAATATCCCCAAAATGACCGGGCAAAATATAACTGCTCTTCAGAGATCAAGAGCTTAAACTCAAAAGAATAAAATAACTGTAAAATTGATTGTAAAACTGACTGATGATCTTTATTCATTAGAAAAGAATGTCTTTTATAGACAAAGAAAATAACTAAAAGAATAACCAAAAAATGAAATAATAAAATAATAAAATGATGCCATCAAGGCCAAAGGAAAAATATAATAAAAAAATACTATAACATAGTAAAGAAAAGGGTAAGACAAAGAAGTAGGGGAAATAAACTAAAGAAGTACAGAATGGTGCAATCCTGCAAGAAAGTGAGAAAGGATTCACAAAGGAAATATAAAAGGAAAGAGTATAAAAAAGGAAATAATAAAATGTGATAAAATAAAATAAAGAAAAATTGAAAAGAAAGAGAAATAAAGAAACTCGGGGATCGGCCATCCTTACTCGGCTCGGACTTCTTCTTTGGACTGGTCTGGCATCCGACCCCTCCTAGGCCTGTTCTGGGCCCTTGGTCCGGCTTTATGGTCGAAACCAAACCTGCCCACAACACACGTGTCAATATATATCGCCATGATAGTATAGTGGCAGTACGTCGCGTTGTGGCCGCGCTGACCCTGGTTCGATTCCAGGTCATGGCATATCTTTTTTAATTTGGGATTGTTGTCGGACATTATTTTGATGAATCCGTAAAATCTGAAGATGATTAACCGCAGTACTTCTTTACGCGCAGTAACATCGTCCTGAGCATTAACCACAGTACAATGTCTCTTCTTTTATTAAAATATTATATAATAGCTACTGCAGATAATGTGCAGTACTAGTTAGAAAACTATATAAGATAACCAAAGTCATAATAATAAAAGGATATTTTTGTTAAATCAGAGGAAAACAAAGCACAGACAAGAGTACGGTGAGACTTTGTTTATTAAGAGAGAAAGAATTTGTGAATGAGATGAAGACTATTGCTATTCATATTGTGCATTTATATAGATATTGAGATGAGTGCTAGTGATGATATGATGATATCATGTAATGTCTGTTCTCTCTGCCAACTATTAGATATAACTTGTTATTTTACTTAGTACTATTAACCAGTGTGTTAGTACTAGTTGTTAGTGTGTCTTTACATATGAATAATGTATTTGGAAAGGTACACTCTTTAGTGCACTTCCAGTAGGTTGGTTATTCAATATGTTTCAATATTGGTAATTTGTGTTAATGTTTCAATTGTAAGAAACATCCTATTGGTAAAATTGATTGACCAATCATAACCAGATCCGGACATCGCACCTCTAAGACCAATAGTATTCTTTCCTTGCTTTCCTTGTAAAGACACTCCATAGAACCAATCATTATAATTATCTTAGTAGACATTAGCTAGAAATATTCATATAAATACCCCTAGAGCTTGATCATAGAAGGATCAAGCGAACAACATCTTTATTAAAGGAATCTATCTTCAAACTCTCTGCCTGTTTTCTCTGTTCTTGCCTTTGTCTAGATTGGTTCCTGACATCAATCTACAATTATGTTAGATACAACAATTTTATCCTCTCTTTGATTTTATGTATACTCCTGTTTCCCTAATAGTGTTGTAAATGAGTATTGATCACTGCTAAATCTGAGAGTAAGACTGAAAGATAAAATAATATTCTCACTATTCCAGTCAAACAGATCTGCTTTTATGAGATTATCTAATACACAGATTATCATATACATAATTGATTATTATTTATTATTATTATTGTTATCACCATAATATGGGATATACAGATATACACATATTTATCTAATAGCATCATCATATTCCATCTACATATTTTGTTTATTATATGAATACTTGATTGAGAGACTACAACTACAACAAATTAATAATTCTAGAACATTACCTGAGTATCTGGGTTGGAATATTAAAATATTACCAATAGCATAAATGCTCTTCTTTACCAAAGCTCTCTGGCTGATCTGACTAGAGAAGTATCATATCAATAGGTCTCTCTGGATCATTCTAGAAAGACAATACTCCTGGAAGATGACTCATCATGATAAATATTACCAAAGCATATACTGAATTATAAATCAGAAAACATATAAATATCAGTAGTTAGTTCTGTGTAGAAACAGAACCTTTTTGGCGTTCTATATGGAGTTTACGGAGTTAGAAAGCCTAAGGAAAGAGGGAAAAGTGTAACATTTAAACTCCGTGATTTTGTAACAATTTTAAGCAGTGAAAGTTTGTAAGAATTTTACTAGTAAAAAATGTAAACACTTTAATCACGTGACGTTTTTGATTCTTCTCTATAGCTTACTAAGCATATTGTACTTTCCCTTACTCTTTTACTCTTATATTATATTATTATAAAGTACAAAATGCCTAGATCCACTGTCCCCCCTGAAGAAAGAGCTGAAAGAAGACGGACATACATGAGAGAATACCAGCGTAATCGTCGGCAATCAATGCAAGTGAGAATATCAGAAACAGAAACACAACAACGGAATTCAATGTCTCAAGCAGAGTACATGGAAGAATATCGACGCAGACGCCAACAAATAACTGAAATTGAAGTAGTTGAGATAGTAGAAGCAGAGAATATTAGTAATTCTCGTGCAGAGTATATGCGAGAGTATCGACGCAGACGCCGGCTTGCAGCTGAAATAGAAATAGTTCAGGCGGAAATAGTTCAGGCAGAAGTAGTGGAGACAGAAGCGGCAGAGACAGAAGAAGAGAACCAGAATTCTCGAGCAGAATATATGCGCGAGTATAGGCGTAGTAGACAACGTAGAGCTGCTGAAGAGAATGAGCGAGTAGTAAGAAGACGTAGACTGAATGACACTGAGACAGATAATTGGAGTAACATACAAAGAAAGTATGAATCAACCATCAGAAAGGGTCCTACATACGTATGTGGATGTTGTGGAGGCCTTTTCTTTCAAAAAGATATATCTTCAGTAGAAAGAATCACTCTTGCGGGCAATTGGGGCTGTTCAGAAGATATTGTTGAGAAAACCTTTTGGGCAATTGACAATAATAAGATACCAAGCACTTTCGTCGATGAAGAAATTACAGACAAGATTCCACTATGTCCTACCTGTAAAACATCACTTCGAAAGAAAACACTTCCAACTCTTGCCCTGTCTAATGGCCTCCAATTTCCTGACCATGTCGTTTGTCTAGACGACCTAACAAGATTAGAAGAACGACTTGTTGCACCTCGACACGTTTTCCAGTCTATATGGACACACAAAGGACTAACTGGGCAGTATAGAAGCAAAGGCGGTATTGTAAATGTACCTGTTAATGTCGACACAACAGTCTCTTTACTTCCTCGTAATCTTGACGACTCAAATACAATTCACTTGAGCTTAGCTCGTAGGATGCGTTATGTCAAAGACTATATTAGAGGTAATATAAGTCCCGCTAAAGTTTGGAGAGCAGCGATATTCCTACAGTCAACCTCACTCTACCAAGAGTATAATATCTCCTTGAGTGAAAATTGGATACAAGAATCTGCCAGCAATGATACTAGAATCGTAGAAGAGGACAATATCATTGAACACTCTGAGGAAAATGAAGAAAGTAATGCCGAGGACGAATCTATGAACTCTGGCGAGCAAGAAACTGTTATAGTTTCAGATCACAAAGCCCTCAGACTTTCACCTGGAGATGGAAAGATACCTCTATCCATTATAACCGACAAATATAGCGACTTTCTGGCATTCCCTCAAATTTTCTGTGGCCAGCGGTTATCTTCTGATAATATATCTTACTCTTGCATGACAAAATCTATTGCAAGAAGGTTCGATCGAAGAGCAGCTCAAAGAGTGGAGTATATTCTGTATATGGACAGAAAGAACCAAATAATGAGAATGTATAGCAACCTTAATACAGTTCTTTGAAAGAAAACCAAGATCTCCAACAACGTACCTTACAATGCATCTGATTTCTTGAGTAACAACAATGTTGAAGGACTACTGAGCAAAGACCAAGCATATAAGACCTTCAGTGGTATCTGTTCTACTGCAGAATATTGGAAAAATGAAAAAATGAATCTCTTGGCAATGGTTAGACAATTTGGCATTCTAACAATCTTTGTAACTCTATCTGCAGCCGAAGCAAGTTGGCCAGAGTTACTCTGTATCTTAAAACTTGTAAATGATGGAGTTTCTATCACGGAAGAACAAGCAGGGCAATTATCGTATGCAGAAAAAGCCAAGCTTATTCAAAAAGACCCGATTACATGTGCCAGATACTTTGACTATCGCTTTAGGCAACTAAAGAAAACTTGGAAAGCACCAAATGGGCCTTTTGGAGATCATTCGATTAAAGAATATTTCTTCCGGATCGAATTCCAGCACAGAGGCTCGCCTCATGTTCATATGCTTGTATGGCTTGAGGGCGCTCCCAAGTACGAATCTGTTCATGAGGATATCGAAAGAAAAATATGTGAATTTGTTGATAGTATGATTACATGCAAAAGGCAGTGGAGTGAGATTGTACACGACCAACAGGAAGATCACTGTAACGAGGATACTTGGAAAGAACTATTAAGAAGACAATATCATAGGCACACATCTACCTGCCAAAGAAAACGTAACAATGTTACAATCTGTCGATTTAACATTCCATTTTACCCTATGGACAGAACCCGAATATTACTCCTGCTAAATGAAAATGATGCTCTATCTGAGAATACCATTACTAAGTTAAAGCAGAATATTACTCGGATCAAAGCATATCTTCAAGAACACTACAAGGATCTTCAAACATCAACCATGAGTTTTACCGATTTCCTGATAGCTGTCAATATAACATCTATTGATGAATATATATTATCTATCCGCAATACCCTGAAAATGAACAAAATCATGATACAACGACAGCCAAATGAAGTTATGATCAATAACTATAACCCAAAAATATTCAGCATGTTCAGGTCAAATATGGATATTCAGTTTATTCTCGATCCGTATGCATGCTGTGCATATGTAGTTGACTATATAAACAAGGCTGATAGAGGTTTGAGTAAGACACTTGAAGAAATTTACAATAAGCACAAAGATGACAGTAGCTCGACACCTTTTAATATGATGAGGTCACTTGCTGCGACATATTACAATGCTAGTGAGATATCCGCTCAAGAAGCAGCATACAACTTACTACGAATTCGAATGTCAGAAGCAAGCACAGCAACAATATTCATACCAACAAGCAGACCAGAAAACCGACTTCATATACTAAAGAAGCAATCTGAACTTCTAGAAATGGATCCGGACTCTACCAACTGCTTTGAGGCTGGGTTAATTGACCATTACATCTGTAGACCTCAAGAATTGGAGACTATGACCTTGGCGCAGTTTGCTGCGTATTTTGAGTTTTCAAAAAAGCGACCATCAAGAAATAGTACAGCTACTGATATCACTCAAGGTGATGTTAATGATGATACCTACTTTGACCCCCAGAAGATCAGGCTGATCGTATTCAAGAAAATAATGACAAAAATACACATTATGGTGAGCCAGGCCAAGTGTATTGTCTTTTGCAGAACCAAGGGTTCATTAGAAAACGAACCAAGCCACGTGTCATCCGATACTACAAATTTAATATCAACCAAGATGCCGACGAATATTTTCGCTGCTTATTGATGCTATACAAAAGTTGGAGAAATGAAGAAGAAGAGCTATTAAGCATCAATTGTGAGGAAAAGTTTCTGGAGAATTCTGAGACTATCATATTAGCAAAAAAAGAATTCTCTCAGGTTGATGATGATGTATTAGATGGATATTTCGAGATGCTTTTGCTTGAACGCAGTAATATGGATACAGAAAGAGAAGATGAACCCGTAGAAAATGCAGAAACTCTGGCTCCGCCTATTGCAGAAAATGATTTCAGACGTTACACTCTAGATATTGATGATAATGAAGAAGGAGAATACCATCGAACAACAGATTTAACGGAAGAGCTAAATGTAAATGGCTCTACACAGAACAATCAATTGTCATATCTTGAGAAAGTCAATATTCCAAAATGGCTAAGCAACTCCGAGTATCAAAATCTTCTGTCAATGCTGAACTTGCAACAGAGACAGTATTTGTACCACATCATCGATCATATTCGTAACAATATTGACCCTGCACATATTCCCCAATCCAATCCCATTACATCAACACAAAATCATGCACCATTCTATCACTTCGTAACTGGAGGAGCCGGTACAGGAAAAAGCTTATTGATAAAAGCAATTTATCAAAGCCTTGTACGCGAGTTGGACAGGACGAGGGAAAGAGATATGAATACACCGTCAGTTCTGCTATGTGCCCCAACGGGAAAGGCTGCTTTCAATATTTCAGGCCAAACATTACACAATGCATTCCAGCTCCCTGTAACACAGCGTGGAAGAGGTGGACTCTCTCAACTCTCAGCAGATGTTTCTCATTCAATGGGTGTTGCACTTGCCGATCTGAAAGTAGTCATTATTGATGAGATAAGTATGGTAGGAGAAACTCTTTTTGGGTGGGTAGATCAACGACTACGAGACATATTTGACCGATCTGTCCCATTTGGTGGAAAGTCAGTTATTGTCTTTGGTGATTTTCTACAACTTCCGCCAGTTGGGGACACACCACTTTACAGCACCAGCCGTGCAAGAGATACAAATCCATTTGTATCCTTATTTGGGTACAAGATTTGGGATTTGTTTAAAGTCCATAAATTAACAGAGATAATGCAACAAAGAGACGATGTCCCATTTGCAGTAGCCTTAAACAACATGGCAATTGGGTCAATGACTGAAGACGATATTCAGATTCTCCAAAGTCGAGTGGCTTCAATAACCCCTGAAGATGCAATGGAGATTAGCACTGGCAGAAGAACATTATCTTCAAGCCTCGTAGCTCAAGAAAGCAATTTATCTGACAGCAGTAACCAAAAGCCGATATATCTGTTTAACACAAATGCATATGTTCAGCAAACAAACCAGCACATACTTACAAGCTTGAATACTGAAGGTGCGATTTCAAAATCTTTCGACCAAGTAACTGGGCATTGCAGAGATCGCACTGCTATTCAAAGGCTCACATATTCTGCCGATGATCACGCAAAACAATCCGATGTCCAAGGACTGATAAAGACCCTTTTGCTGAAAATTAGTAGAAAATACATGATGACTGTAAATATAGACACAACTGATGGTCTCGTCAATGGTACAACTGGAATCTTGGAGAGGATTGATTATGGCCAAAACCTGGTATCTGACGACTCTAGTTCTGAAACAGCCAATCCTACTCTTTTAAAAAGCCCTTAAGATTATGGATTAAATTTGATGATGAAAGAAGTGGGAAGCAGCTGAGAAGACAGCAAGAAAGAATCCAACGTAGACTTGGGATTTCAGACAATCTAACAATGATAGAGCCTCACTCTACAATAATTCGCAGAAATCTGAAAAGTCAAATACATCTGACCCGCACGCAATTCCCCATGGTTCCAGCTGAAGCGCTCACTGTACACAAGTCACAAGGGGGTACTTACAAATCCGTTGTTGTTTTTGACCATGGTTCATACAGAATGACGAGATCACTTCTATATGTTGCATGCTCCAGGGCCACTTCTGCCGATGGCCTAAGATTGATATGCAAGAGTAACCAGTTTATTCCACCGAAGCCCATAACCGAAGATTGAAACAATCAGCTACAAATTGAAATCAACAGACATCAAACAGTACAGCTGGAACTATCGTTTGGCCACCTACAGAAACAAGAAGAAAGTGATTATACACAGCTAATATCACACAATGTACAGAGCTTGAGGGCACATTTAAGCCAAATAACCAGCGACCAAGTATACCTGTCCTCAAATATCCTCCTTTTCAATGAAACATGGACATTACCAAACCATGAAAGCTGCGTTATTCCAGGATTTACATTGGTATCTTCTATTGACAGTAACCCAACCAATGCTCGAGTTTCTGGTGCTTGCTGTTATGTTCGCAATTCATTTTTATCTAGAACAATTGGGTCAAGCAATGAAACTGCCATACGCACCGCCAACTCCAGACTGTTCCTTGATGGAAACAATGGATCAACTAGTGTAGCTTTCTTTGTCTTGAACGAAAGCCTATATTGCAGCATATATGTATCTCCACGATGTCAACTAAGTACCTTGATGGAAGCACTAGAGTTTGTTGTTAGCCATGATTATATGCACATAACGATCGCTGGTGATTTTAATGTTGATTTCACAAAAGAATCAACCAAGAAAGCCACTTTACTTCAATTTATGAATAGCAAGAACATGACCACTACACTCCCAGCCACTATTCAGTCGACAACAAACCAAAATACTCTCATTGACAACATTTTTACAACTATGCCAGTTATGGATTCAGGAAAATATTTATCCTTGACAAGTTATCATGCTCCTTTGTGGGCAAAATTTATGTAAATTATGTTAATTATTTTATACCTACTCTTCACTATGTTTTTATTCTCTATGTTTTATACTCTCTGTCTCAATACCAAAATAAAGTCACACAAGAAAAAAAAAGAAACCGAGTATATCGGAATATAGAACGCCTTACTTGATATAGACTTTAGTCTAAACCGAGTGGTTTTATTTGGAATAAACACCCTACACAAGTTCTTACAAATTCTTCCGTATCTTTCCAAGTTTTATTCTACCCACAACAAAGACAGCGTTGAAATACACAACAAAATCTGGAGGGACAACATCAATGATTCTACAGGATCTAGCTGTCAGGAACCGATCTATACAAGGAATAAGACAGGAGAAACAGGCAGAGAGTTATAAAAAGATTTCTTTATTAAAGATGTTGTTCACTTGATCTTTCTATTGATCAAGCTCTAAGATCATTTATATACTTTTTAGTTCTAGCTATGTTTGAGACAATTGAGAAGAGATTGGTGTTGTTGCAGAATGAAACATAGTTATGTTTCATTAATTATCACTACAAAAGTCTAAGAGTATTATGTAGATAAAACTTATAAAATAAGCTACTTAATTGTATAGTTTTACTATGCTTTTGGTAATATATAATCGTGATCTGTAGTAGACTAAAAAGATATGGGAGTGAACTGAATCATCCTACCTACTGGTGTACAAGAATCCAATGTAGAATATTTAAATGCCCTCAAACAGTGCAAAACTTAAATATACATTGTAGCCACAATATATTCCTAGTCGATCTACCCTTTTTTGCATTGTATTTTACGATACACAGACAGTTTGTGTCAGGGGAGATTGACCACTTACAAACAACCAGTTTTATCTTTCATTATATTTTATAGTGGGTTTTATAATATGTTTTAACAGTCCATCAAGGATGATTGTAGACTATTGCAAGGTAATTGTAGTTATTCTATGCAAACAAGCCTCTCTGGTTTATTGTTTTTTGGAGCAATAGATTCTGAAAATTTTTATTTTTTGTTTTATTTGATAAAAAATACATTTGCGCTATATATTCTAGTCTCTAGATTATTTCTTTGGTATATCTATTCTACCAATCGATATTTCTTGGTCAGCACCATCAACTGGTTCTTAATAGAGCCAGGATACTTACCTAGCTGAGAGAAAGCCAATACTGTCTAAAAGTAAAAGAGAAGATTGTTAGTAAATTATTTTTATATAAATCATTCATTCTTATACTTACATTTTTAATATAATAAATAAAACATTTGATAGACTCTCTGTAATATACCAACAAATGATTATTGTCTAATAGATATATATTAATATTTGTAGATAAACAATATGTAATACTAAAATATTAGTTTACTTACAAGATATAGCCATTGGAATGGCCAGATAATTTCAATCGGGAATCAATATAAGAGCATAGCAAGATGTCTGTTATAGATGTTATTAAAGAGGACATATTTATAATATAAAAGGTTTACCAGAATATTATATTGAGATAGATAGAAAAATAGAATTTGTGGCTATATATAAAAGAGTGATTTGGTTAATAAAGAATAGCTTTAGCATAATATGATCTTACCTTTGGATATACAGCCAAGTGCAATAGAGAGCCCCATAATATATTTATAAGCAGTTACCTATGAATAATAAAATAGATTGAGTAAAAAATATATTCACAAGAGAAAGAAAAGAATTAATTACCAGAGTATTTTGCGGTAATATTTAGGCACAAAAGAATATAAAAAATAAAAAGGAAAAACAAATACTTTGTATTAAAAGGCTGTTTGACCCTGATAAAATGCGGGAAATAAAAATGATAATCCAAAAGAATATGCCTGCCGTCATTTTCATATCTTTGTAATTTATAGTTTATTAGGTTGAAAAAGATGTCTAGATATAGAACAAGAGTTTACACAATGCTGTTAAATAATAATAAAACTATAAGACAATTCATTATCTTCAGTCAACTTATTTACTTGCAAGCATACTGGTCATATTTCTCTTCCTTCTTATGAGAATAAACATGATAATAATTGATTTGTTTATTATTTCTACTCCAATTAATTTAATGATATAGTTACAAGAAGTAGAAATAAATCACAAACAAATATGACATCTAAAAGGCTCTACTTTATTATTCTATCCAATAGAACATATTGAATAATATAATCGCCATCAAAAATAAAAAAGTTTATTATGTTTAACTTCAGTCTACTAATGGTAAGATAATATAGTAGTTTGTTATGAATGAAACCACTCAATTTTTGTAGTGTATATTGGTTCTTTGAGAGCAATACATATATATGAATCTGATTGTATTGTTTCAGGAATCTGATTGGTGATTTCTGACACTAGCAATTCAAATTCAGGACCTATGCAACAATTACAGCATACAGGTCATTTATCAACACATCCCGGGGATCTTGAACACCCAAGCCGACCAGTTGAGCAGACGCAAGAAACCATTGTACGAATCAACAATTCCGAGGAAGATGTTCAATTATATACAACAAAAGTAGAGACCATTGAAGATTGACGCATTTGCAGCTCACCACAACCATAAATTGCCAATTTATTGGAGTTTAGCACCAGATCCCACAGCATCAGTAATGGATGCCATGAGTCAAACATGGTTAGCCAAAGGAATGTACTTGTACCCACCATGGAAATTAATCCTGCAAGTGTTGAAGAAGATCAAGCAACAGAAGTTGAAACAGGCAGTATTGATAACCCTGTGGTGGCCAAGCCAATTCTGGTTCCCAATGATCATGAGAATGAAGCATGTACAACCACTGATACTGTGGAAGTTGAATCAAAAATGGACAATAGCCACTTGGCAGTTATCAACAACTACAGATTACAGAATGGTGTGACAGAGGAAATGCTCGGTTTTTTGAACGCGAAAACTAGACAATCAACTCACAAAATATATGACAATGGATAGCAACAATGGATTTCATGGTGCCAACAACAACAACCTTTGTATGAACCTTTGAAATATGATGAACAAACCATGGTAAAATTTCTACTAGCCCACAAAGATTATAGTAGTACACACTTGAATACTTTGAGATTGTCAATTGCCTCAGTTTTCTCTGTAATCCATAGTGACAAACCACCAATCGCCAAACAGCTATTAGTCAAAGAATTTTTTGCAGCTAGACAAAATTTGGAAGTTAGAATCCCTACAGAACAACAATCAACAACATAGGATATACATATGCTAGTATACTACATTAAAGAATATCTAACACCAACAGCCAATCTCAGTCTTGATCAACTGCAATTGAAGACAATTTTATTACTGTGCATAACAACTGTTGTAAATGAGTATTGATCACTGCTGAATCTGAGAGTAAGGCTGAAGGATAAAATAATATCCTCAGCTATTCCAGTCAAACGGATCTGGCTTTATGAGATTATCCAATACACAGATC
The DNA here is from genome assembly GCA_022702545.1 of Phycomyces nitens. Classification (NCBI taxonomy): domain Eukaryota; kingdom Fungi; phylum Mucoromycota; class Mucoromycetes; order Mucorales; family Phycomycetaceae; genus Phycomyces; species Phycomyces nitens. Next base: position 5,449,713 of record JAHRBC010000001.1, read on the forward strand.
ATCATACACATAATTGATTATTATTTATTATTATTATTGTTATCACCATAATATGGGATATACAGATATACACATATTTATCTAATGGCATCATCATATTCCATCTACATATTTCGTTGATTATATGAATACTTGATTGAGAGACTACAACTACAATGAATTAATAATTCTAAAAACATTACCCAAGTATCTGGGTCGGAATATTAAAATATTACCAATAGCATAAATGCTCTTCTTTACCAAAGCTCTCTGGCTGATCTGACTGGAGAAGTATCATATCAATAGGTCTCTCTGGATCTTTCCAGAAAGACAATACTCCTGGAAGATGACTCATCATGATAAATATTACCAAAGCATATACTGAATTATAAATCAGAAAACATATAAATATCAGTAGTTAGTTCTGTGTAGAAACATAACCTTTTTCTTGGGAATAAACACCCTACACAAGTTCTCACGAATTCTTTCGTATCTTTCCAAGTTTATTTCTACCCACAACAACAACCATGTGGCATCTAAGATCTGATATAGGTTGACTACAACATTGTGATATTACTTTCAAGCAAGAGGGAATGACCTCAAGTATTTGTATTCATACAAGAATGCCAAAGGAAAGCCAAGTAAAATCAATTACATTGGGAAGCATTGAGGATGAAGAATTGTGCCCAGTCAAGATGACTGATAGATTCATTACAAGGACAGCTAGTATGAGACAAAACTTACCTGAAGATCATACCCTATTCCTAGCGTACATCAATTCTAATACCAAAACACCCACTTCAGTAAGACCAACTACTGTGGCAAACTGGATAAAATTAGCCATGGATTTGGCAGGAATTGACACAAAAGAATATCAAGCACATTCGGTATGGGCAGCAGCAAGTACAAAGGCAGTAGAACTAGATCACTCGATACAAGATGTGAAGAAGCATAGAAACTGGAGTTTAAACTCAAACACTTTCAAAAACTTTTACTACAAACTGTCCTCACAAACTGCAACTAGCACCAAGATCAGCAATTCAATTTTTTCTTCTCCAGAGAAACGTATCACATTGGAAGCTGAAGTGGAGTCAACTGGGATTTGTTTAGGTACAAAAACTAATACCAATGTTGAAAAAACGAAGGCTGAAAATGTGATACATACCCGATGTGGTATACACACCACAGTTGAGTGAAATACAGACTTCACAACCAATCTCCGGTTACTACTTGCTAATGACCCTGGCAAGTTAACATCTCAGGAGCAGTTACACACCAGGCACATGTACACTTCACACTGCTACAGTGATAACCAACCATTACATGACGGGGACTTTAATTACAAGGGAATTTGAATAATAGTATATAAGCAATAATAATATTCTTTCTTCAATAAACAACACTCTCACAGTATTCTTATTTCCCTTACAAGATACTAGCTAACCATATACCTCACCCGACCCTGGTACCACTTTTTCAGTTAACCAACAGATTTATTAGTATTACATTATCATTTATAGTTATCATTTCCCTCCCTCAAAAACAATTGAATAGTATATAGCTTAGCTTAGAAGATATAGGGAAGAAAGGGAAACATTTTATTATTATTAAGAAAGGAAAATAAAGCGTGGCTCAGAGAGCATGTATCACATTTTCAGCCTTCATTTTGTCAACATTGGTATTTTCTTACAAGAATTTGGCTTGAAATTTACATAAAATCACGTAAATTTGCAAGGATTCTTTCATAACTAGGATCCAAATTTTCATAGGACTTTAAAAATGAAGCGATGTCTCACATTTAAGAACCGATTTAATCACAGACCCTTAAAATTTATAAATTAATGGTCAAATTTAGAATTCTCCCAGAATTCGATGAGACCGTCGAACCGGAAGACAAGGCCCAAGTGCTATTAATCATCTTTTTATTAAAACAGCAAAAAACTATATAAAGTAATTTCTTATTCTTTGTGTATCTAATTGATCATCTTTTTCACTGGTCATTACCGCTACCTGATTTTCCCTGTCATGTCTGACTCTATAGATTCCACTCGCCTTTTGCAAACTATTGCTGACTTACAGACTCACTTGGCATCGTTGGAGACTACTTCTTCTTCCTCACTACACACGATTCCTGTTCGTGCAACATATGGTTGGACTCCTCCGGATCTTTTGAAATCTACCACTGGCATGTCAGCAGATCTCTTCAATCCTTTGTTGGATTCCGAATCTCGCAAGAAGATTATTGACACTTACCCGCCAATTCAGGACCTGGTCTATACCCCTCCTGCCACTCTTCCGGTTGCTTTGGCTCAGTTCAAGCCTCATCAAACTAAGGAAGACAATCTTCTTCACTCCCTGCAGTATAACCTGTCTGCTTCTTTCCGGCCATTGGACATTTTGGCCTATGAAATCCTTCTCAGCGTTCCAGAATCGGAAGCTCCTTGTCTTCTGGCCATGGTCAAGGACCTGCGTTCTTTGCTGGTCCACACTTCAGCCTCCATCACTCAATCTTGCAATGAACTGGCTATGCAGGCATTTAATCCCAAATTCCAGGTGGCCGATCCTGGTTCTGTCAAACGCTACACCATGGACCCCTCCTCATTCCAACAGTCATTGTCGGAACAAGTAAATTCCCAGGAGTCTGTGCATAAGGCCATTGCTTCTTTCCGCAAGTCATGCCCATCGGCCCCTGCCTCCTCAGGCACCAAGGACTCATTTTTTTGATCCAGCCCGTCGCAATCTGCAGGCAGGCATTCCAACCAGCACCCCTCATCCCATGGAAGAAGTTCACGAGCACGTCCCCTTCGGCAACAGACCCAAAGCCGATCCAAGTCACCCCACCCAAAGCCCTCTGCTCCAGCCCAGTAGATTCGTCTCCTGTGGGCGGTCAGCTCAGTCGGTTCTCTCTGGCATGGCAGAGACTGTCCAACAGCAAGTAGTTGCATGGCATGATAGCCAACGGGTTTCAGCTCCACTTCAACAGATTGCCTCGCCTGTCCACCCATGGCCATCCAACGATCCCTATGGACGATTCCCAATGACGTCTTCTTCAACAGGAGATTGCCGAGCTGTTGCTCAAGCGGGCAATTGAACCTGCTCCTCCCGGCACCCTTGGTTTCACCAGCCCTATGTTTGTGATTCCCAAGAAGAATGGTGGGCACCGTCTGGTGTTCAACCTGAAGCAGCTCAACGAGCACCTCACCGCCCCCCATTTCAAGATGGAGACCCTCCAGGCTGTCTGCAAGTTAATCAGACCTGGCAACTTCCTTACCTCCCTCGATCTCTCCGATGCCTTCCTCCACTTCCTTGTCCACCATGCTTCTCGCAAATACCTTCACTTTCGTTGGGAGAATTGCACTTACCAATTCCGCACGACGCCTTTTGGGCTGTCTATTGTTCCTTGGCTCTTTACAAAGGTTATGCATCCGGTTCTGGAATGGGCTTGTCATTGTGGGATACGTGTGAGTGCGTATTTGGACGATTGGATCATCATAGCCGACACTTCTCAACAGTCGCAAAAGCACACCCAGCTCTTGATGACGAAACTGGAATCTTTGGGATGGATTCTGAACCTGAAGAAGTCGTCTCTTCAGCCCTCTCAACAATTGGAGCACCTCAGCTACTTATTGGATACCCAATCAATGACTACCAAGCTTCCTGGGGCGAAGCTTTGGGATCTTCGTTGCTCCATTTGCCAGCTCATCGCCCATGTGTCTCCCTCCCCCCGTCTGGTCCACAGCCTCACTATGCGAATTCAGGCCGCCATGATTGCTCTGTTTCCGGCCCGTCTGTACACGCAACATTTGATGTGGTTCAAGAACAAACATGTCTGTCAGAACCAAGGTTGGGACGTGGGTCACCCTCTTCCCCCTCATTGTCTTCGCGAACTGAGATGGTGGGAATGGAACCTCTCCCAGTGGAATGGCCGCTCTCTCTTGCCGCAACAGCATCAGCATGTTCTGTTTGTGGATGCGAGCAATTCAGGTTGGGGTTGTGCTCTGGGCACCAAGACTGCACATGGCTACTGGACACACGAGGAAGCATGCATGTCCATCAATTGGCGCGAGATGAAGGCTGTGCAACTGGCGCTTCTGACCTTCCCCTCCGTGTGAGACACCTCTGTCCTGATCCGGACAGACAACACCACGTCTATGGCGTATCTGAATAAGCAAGGTGGATCTCGAGCCTTCCATCTGATGCAACTGGCCACCAAGATTTGGAGATGGTGCCTCCACCGCGGTCTCTGCCTGGCAGCTCAGCACATTGCGGGGAAAGACAATGTGACAGCCGATCTGGAGTCTCACAGAACTTTCACCAAGAACCTCTGGAAGCTGTCCAAGGGGACGTTTGGGACGATCCAGTCCAAGTGGGGCCCACACGATGTGGACCTATTCGCCGATTGTATCACTCACCTCCTCCCCACCTATGTCTCTTGGCTCCCGGACCCAAAGGCAATAGCAATGGATGCGATGTCTATCCCGTGGAACCAATGGAACAACTGTTATCTGAACCCGCCGTGGAACCTGATTGGACGTTGTCTCCACAAGATTTGGCAGGAGAACCTGACAGTGACTTTGGTGGCTCCTATCTGGCCAAGCACAATATGGTACCCTCTTCTTCTGAGGATGTCGGTAGCCCCTCCCATGCTGTTGGACGACAAGTCCATAGTCCTCACCTCGCCCAAGACCCCTTGGCCACTGAAGAATCCGACCTGGAAGCTTGCCACGTTCAGACTCTCAAGCGGAGGTTCAATGACTCCGGCTTGAATGATGATTCCATTCATCTCCTGGTTGGTGCTTCCTTGGAGAACACCCCCACCAACTGCGCATATCAACGGGGTCAGCACCTGTTTATTGCTTGGGCCCTTAGCCAGGATGTCTCTCTGACCAAGTTCTCTCTCCAGGACTTGATCAACTTTGTAGTCCACCAATACAATGCTGGTTTTGGTGTGAGCACAACTAAGACCCATCGTACTGCGGCCCTCAAGCTTCACCTTGACCCCAACTCTCTTCGTGGCCACGATGATGTGCGTACTGTGTTTGCCCGTCTTGCTCTGCGTGCCCCTCCGCTAAGGCAGACCAGACCATCTGTTGACCTTGCCCCCACTCTGGCACACCTTGCTGGCATTGACTCTGCCACCCCCACTCCTCTTGCTCCCCTCTCCTGGAAAACAGCTTTCCTTGTGGCCATGGCTGCTTTCCTTCGCCCTTCGGACCTGTCTAGGCTCCAACTTCTGTCTGCTTGGGTCGATCCTTCTTCGGGTGCTCTTTCCTTTGACATCTTGGGTCCCAAGGAATGGAGAAATGGACGGCGCATTATCAAGACCATTGCCATCCAGCGCCACTCTTCTCCGTCTCTCTGCCCCATTCAGGCATTCTGTGCTCTGAGGGACCATCCCCGTGCTGCTCGGGCTCACCCTCCTCAAGACCTCTTTGTCAAGGCTCACCATCCGTCTGTCCCGGTGCAAGTCTCAACTATCTCCTCCTGGCTTCGTAGCCTTATGCAACTTTCAACGACCGAATCAGTTTCTGTCCATTCAATTGCCTCCACTCTTGCTCTGGAACGAGGCATGTCTTTGGATGACATTGTCACTCTGGGAAATTGGTCAAGTCGCGAAGTTTTCCAACATCACTATAACTGCAATCACACTTCGTCGGCTGACTTCACGAATGTTGTACTGCGTCCATCTGCTGCTGCGCTTGTCTCTGGTTTTGGTGGTTCTCTGGGTAGTTGATCATTGAGGTAGATTAGGGTTTGTAGGGAACTAGTAGATACTGTGAGAGTGTTGTTTATTAAAGAAAGAATATTATGGTGGTTTATATACTTATTATTCTAATTCCCTTTTAATGTAGCGTCTATTGTGTAATGGTCGGTTATAACTGTTGAAGTGTGAAGTGTACGTGTGCCTGGTGTGTAACTGCTCCTGAGATGTTAACCTGCCAGGGTCATTAGCAAAGAGGAACCGGAGGTCGGTTGTGGAGTCTGTATTTCACTCAGCTGTGGTGTGTATACCACAATCATGACTAGGAAAATGCATACTCTGAATTAGCACTTGGGCCTTGTCTTCCTTGTTCTCTGGTCTATCCAGTGAATTAACAGTCGAATTTAGAATTCTCCCGGAATTCGATGAGACCGTCGAACCAGAAGACAAGGCCCAAGTCTCCCACCCTCCCACACCTGTAATGACCAGTAGCTGATCAATTAGATACACAAAGAATAAGAAATTACTTTATATAGTTTTTCACTGTTTTAATAAAAAGATGATTAATAGCACTTGGGCCTTGTCTTCCTTGTTCTCTGGTCTATCCAGTGAATTTTCATAAGATATCCCCTTCTCTATTGTATCCAAATTAATTCTACATTAGAGGGTTTGGTACATTATCAAAATATCCTCCTACCTAAAAAAGGAAGCCATGGTCTTTGGATTGTTTCAAATTATTTTTCAAAAAAAATGAGATTTTTTGTGAAAAATAGCGATTGTATATTTGAAAATACATCTTCTTGCTGACTGTTCTGTCAGTTCTGGTGGCTTTTTTTTGGTAAAATAACAGTATAGAGTGTATTTAAGAGATGTATTAACAAGGAATATATAATTATTATTTACAAAAGCCTTTATATACTCTTATAATGTTAAAAACTTGTATCAATTGATATTTTGCTTATAGAACCAAAAAATTGATATTTTGGTAGGCCTAAAAAGGCAAGTTTCACTTTGTTGTTACACAAATATCCTATTAAGGTAGTGTTTTTTTGCCTAGTCAAACTTGAATGATTTTTTGATTATTTACCAAACCCTCTATTATGGTCTGCACATGGGATCAGCAGTTTTTGAAGGTGTCTAAAAGCGTGCTCGCTAAAAATACTCCCTCAGTAGCAGAAGTTGTGATATCATTCTTAAGAAAATTTGGATAGTAAATGTCTACTTTTATGATGAACATAAAAACATGTAATAATCTCTGTTTTATTTTTCTAGACGTCCACCTTGAAACAAAAAATCAAGAAATTGAATGCAGGAAATCTATTAAAATTTGACGATGAACTTGAGCAAAGTAAAAAGACTTGTACCGATTGAACAAAGAAATTTAAATTGGAAAAATAAAGCAAACGAAGATCAAACAAGATTAAAAGACTTTGGATTAAATGGCGCAGAGAATCTGGATTGGATAAAGAGAGAAAACTTGCATCGAATGGCGCCAAAAGACTAGGATTAAACTATAAAGAAAGACCAACATTGAACGGAGTGGAAGACCGATACTTGACATTACAGAAAAACCGAGCAGTAATATAACCCAAAGTCCAAGATGCTGTCGCACAAGAAAATGAAGATTGAACGGAATTAGAAGAAGAAGATTGAGCAAGGGAAAGGGCAAGAGCAAACCAAGAATCAATCAATTCTAACCATCTTACACTACTCTTGACTTAACTTTATATTCTCCCAAATATATTATTTTGAAACACCCTGTTTATTTTATACGGTTAAATATTATACGTCTATAAATAATGTATATTTGAGAGAAATGTTTGAAATAAAATTATTTAATGAGATCATGGTGTATTAACTGCTGTAGGGAAAATGTTTCCAAGCAAGTTTGTTTTATAAGCAAAATAGTCTTGATAAATTGCTTGTAGTTATCACACCAAATATTAGCACTCATCATATCAGCAAAAAAGATATGTGTATACATAAACTTAACAAAATTATAGTACTTTTACTTTGTATATTGGTTTCTGCTTATACAGTTTTTATAAGTAAATATAATTAGTCTCAAATGTAAAGATATTCAGGAGAATAATAATACAGTAAAACTAATAGCCAAGAATAATTTGAACAGCTCAAACTAGTTAAACACGAGAAAAAAGATGAGAGGATATTGGATCAATTAGAAAAGGACAACCCAAGTAATTTTAACAGTTAAAGCGCTGATAAAATACTGCTTTAGAGCTCGAGATCCAAGTGGTTAAAATGATATACTTTGTATTATACAAATTTTCCATAATCTGCCTGCTAGGTTGAGGCTAATAGAAAACTGACGTTGAATTTTTATCCAGACAAGTGTGGAAGCTTTCAGCAAGCCGTTGAGTCTGTTTGACTGGAAATTGTAGATAACGACAGTTAAACAAAATGAGGGATTTAGTGCTAGTTGCGCCTTAAAACAATTGTTGATGAGACCTGACCAGAAGATATATTTTATTTTAGCAGACTCTTGCGACTGCAATTGACCTTGAGACGGACTGTGTTGGTTTGTATAAAGAAGGGATCCAGACGGTTAACAGAAAAAGAGAATAAATATCGATCTCCTCTAACAACTCCTTAGCTCAAATATTGGCAATTGGCAGCTTGTTCTCTTGAGAAAGATAACAATAAAATACAAGTGATGTGTAAGGATGCCGTTTATTGCTTTCATCTTTCGATGCTTATATAGAGATATTGATAATAAATAAAATAATATAACTAGTAAAACATTACTAAGCTATTACTAATATTTTGGGATAACTTATGCTTCTTTGGATAATCGATAATGGATAAGAGGAAAAAATAGAAATAATAAATGTTGTTGGGGTTCACTGTTAGAATCCTTATAATTTTCAATTAATCGCTGTCCCAATCGTAACAATCATGCTCTTTCCCGAGGTCATGGCTATAAAAACTGGTTTACATAATTGATGAAAAAGATTTAGAAAGATTTTTCTATGTTTGGGCCAGCCGGAAATGTGAATACTCACACAAAATGTCAGTCATTAAAAACTTTCGAGCCCTCTTTTCATAGCAAAGTCTATACTTTTTGACATATTTGGATTTCATATTTATACAAGAAATTTATATATTATTAAACATGTTTGTTTTTATTAAATGATTTATCGTGTAAATGAATAATATAGAAAATCATTTTTTAAGAGAATGAAAATTATAATATTAATAAAGAAAGGATGAGTCATATGCTAATGGATATGGGAAAAAAAAGTAAATAAATATGAAGGTGTAAAATAGGGTAAAAATAAAATAAAATAAAATAAAATAAGAATAGTATACTACACGGCTGTATTTATCGTTTGCCTTGTCTTTTCCAATATACAAAACCGAGGAAGACAAGGGTATTGAATACAAAGTAAAGAGCGATAATTCCAATATTACGCCATTTATGTACTGCTTCCCAGCCATAGACACTGGAATAGTACTCAACACCAGAGTTATAAGTACAATAACCGCATTGTTCGGGTGCCATAGCGTCTGGGTTAGCGATATATCCTTTTCCTCCATTTGAAAAGAAGTTGCCCATGTATTGGCCACAGGTTTGGCCAGGAGGTACTGAGAACTTTAGGAGATCATCATCATCGCATGTAACTTTGAAGAATTCCAGTTCATTGACAGTAAGACCTTCGATGTAATAATGGAAGGGATCAACCCAATAGATCCATTTTCTCCAGAAATTTGGCATGGCTTTCTCAGGTTGCATAAGACCACAGAAAATAATCAGGAAAGACAATGCAAGAGGATTGATGGCTGCCGCCACAGTCTCGAGTTCACATGCTGCAGCAATAGCAACTCCAAGAGAGATGGCCCAGAAAACAAGGAAGACAAGCATGACGTAAAAGTAACCGCCGGCGTCGGTTATGTGAGACATACCAGCAGTCCAATAGAAACAAAACGTGAAGATTCCGGCAAACACAAACACATAAGGAACCTCGACCAGTATAACAGAGATACCCCAGGTGAACCAGCCGTAGTAACGAGATGCATATTCACGACGGAAGAATATACGTTCAGTCATAAACTTTGGCTGGGAAAGAATGATAAGAGTCATGGCCATGAGAAAGGTACTGAATAGAGCAAAAAGTTTGTTCTGCAAATCCGAAGAAGATGATCCAAGCTTCCAATAGGTAAAACCGTTGATAAGGGCAGTCATAGTAATGTTCAAGAAACGGCCAAAGTTATAATCAGGTGCACGCCAGTAAGACAAGGCCATTCTGTTGTGAACAAGCTTAAACTGGGTCCAGGTTGAGGTAGCATAGGTACGAGCAATACGAGTAGGGTTCTTATTGGCATTCTGGTTAATCTGGGAAAGTTCTTCATCAAGTGCTTTGGCTTCCTTTGATTGATCCCAGACCTCCGACCAGTCGCGAGTAGCCTTTCCAGCAGTACCGGCACCAACAACTTCAAGAATGTACTCGGCAGGGTTGGCTGCAGGATGACATACAGGGCCGCCATTTGACTGGAAGTAATCGATCATTGTGTGAGCATCAGGACCAATTTCACCATAGTAGGCAGTCTTTCCGCCACGAACAAGCAACAAGAGATGATCAAAATGACCAAATAGAATGGCAGAAGGCTGATGGATAGTGCAAAGAACAGGCCAACCTGCATCAGCAAGCTTGCGAATAAAACGAATGATGTTGTAGGAGCTTTGAGCATCAAGACCAGAGGTTGGCTCGTCCAAAAACAAGAGCTGAGGCTTTCCGACCAATTCCATACCGATGGTAAGGCGTTTTCGTTCTTCGATCGAAATACCAGATCCATTTTCAACCATGCCAATCTGAGCATCGGCAATGTCTTCCATCTCGAGTAGCTGAATAATCTTCTCAACGTACTCATTTTTCTCGGAGCTTGGGACAGATTCAGCTTGACGGAGATGGGCAGAGAAACGAAGAGCCTCGCGGACAGTAACGGAAGGCTGATGGATATCCATCTGCTCACAATAGCCAGTAATACGTTCAAAGTCGTTCATGAGAGGCTCACCGTTGAGAAGAATGGTGCCATCTATGGTACCAGTAGTCTTGCGGCGAGCAAGAACATCCAAAAGAGTGGTTTTGCCTGCACCAGAGGATCCCATAAGAGCAGTAAGGTGACCAGGCTTGACAATACCGTTAATACCATTGAGAAGTTGAAGACTTCCACCCTTGATAGGGACAGTATACTTGATATCTTGCCATGAGAAGGTAGTGCCGGTTGAGGTGCTTTCCATCTCGTCAGAAATCTTTGCGAGGCGCTTGAGACGTTCATTTTCTTCCTCATCAGTACGGGGTTTAGGAGCCTTGCCAGGAATGTAGTACTTTGTGGTGTTTCCGTTGCCCTCTGAGCCAATGTACTCCATGCAAATGGCACACAACAAGGTAAATAACAAAAAGTAGCCAACGACGACAAGGAAATCTGGCGCCCAGGCTTCCCAGGGACGATAAGTCAGCTCGTCAATAAGATAGGCTTCACCTCTGACAAAGTTCTCTCCAGGAACACCACCAGTCATGATGCACACTTTATAATCCCAGTTGTCATAGCCGGGACCATATGGAACAGCATTTCCGGGGCCTTCACAAGAGTACTCTTGGCCGTTCATTTCATTGATTAAAAGGGCCTTGTAGCCATAAGCAAGAGGATTAGCCCAGTAGAACCAGTAAAGCCAGGGATACATTTTTGGGTACGGGATAGCTATTTAAAAAAGTGTTAGATAGAGTATAGCTTGGACCTTTTTGTACTTACTGTAGCCAACATAGCTCAAGGCAGTGACGAGCACAGTTCCGGAAACTTGAGTAGCAACGAAGAAACTGCTGGTTATAGCACCAAAGAGACGGAAAAAGCCATTCATAGTCATGTTGACAAAGAACAAGACCACCAAGAACGTAAAGAATTTTCCGGCAGTCAAGTTGAGACCAATCATAAAGTAATAACAGACACTAAAGAGTAAAACTAGATAAAAAAAAAAGCGAATTAATAACTTGTAAGAATACTAAAGTGTATATGTGCATACCTTGAACAAATGCGTAGGGAACATCCATGATTACTTGGGCAATGTAGTATGCAGAAGGGCGATAAAGGGCATATTGCTTGTGCTTTTCCAGGACAGGGCGACCCATCAAGAAACGGAAGAGTTCAGTTTGAGAAATGAATGAATTGAATACAACGGAAAAGAAGAGGGCGCCACCGCGTGAAAATGCACCGGTACCAGTCAGTGGGAGGTTAAAGAAGCAAGAGGCGGTGATAAGAGATTGAACAAAAATAGTGCCATAGCGAGAATAGATAGCCTCCTTGTCTTTGATGAGAAGGTGGAATTGACGGATCAAGAGGGCAATGACTTGCTGGTAGAAAGAGGCAATAAAGGGACTCTTGGAAGAAGCACGTTTCTGGTGCTCCTCGTTCATAGCCTGCTTGAACGTATCAACCTTGCTGTCAAAGTTGAGCGAGTCCTCATAGTCTTGTAGCTCAGCCATCATGGATCGGTAAACAGAGGATTCCAGGTAACGCTTTTGGAATTCGTGGGCAAACTGTGGGACAGAGTTTTCGTACCCAGGTTGGAATTCTCTCTCCAAAGGGTTGCAGATACCAGTCAAGAAATCAGGGGTTGATTTACGTGGAGGACAGAAGAATCCCATCTCTTCAAAGTATGGCTTGGCTTGGTCTACAGGGCCAAAGTATAGACAGTAGCCATTGTCGAGAAGGATAATCTTGTCAAAAAGATTAAAGATGCTGTTGGAAGCCTGATAGAGAGTTGCGACGGTTGTCTTGTGGAGAACATCTGTCATGATACGAAGGGAGCGCACGAAATCCAGGGCAGAGGCGGCATCAAGACCACGAGTAGAGCAATCCCAGCAATTGATGGTGCTAGATGTTGTCATTTGCTCGGCAATAGAGAGACGCTTGCGCTCACCACCAGAGAGGCCACGGACAAAGGCATTGCCGACCATGGTGTTCATCTGTTTGGTCAAACCAAGCATGTTTCCGAGCATGTAGAGAACACGGTTTACAAAGTCTTTTCTGGATTCATCGGGAAGTCGGGCACCTGGGGTCTTTGTGCGTAATGCGAACTGAAGGGTCTGCTTTGCGGTCAGAGTAGGATAATGTTGATCTTCTTCTTCGTTGTAGCAAACTTGGCCACGGTATTTGTCAGCAAAGGTCTCGTGATCAATTCCGCCATAAGAGACATCTCCCTCAACGCTTGTGTACGATCCGCGTAAGTTTGAGATGATTTTGAGAAGAGTTGTGCAACCAGCGCCAGGGCGACCTAGCACAAGCAACATTTCACCGTCTTTGCAGAATCCAGTGATATTGCGGAGAATGGTCTTTTCTGGTACCTTTCTTTTCAGCAGAAACTTAAACGCACTGAATGCAGAGAGCGGAAAAGTTGCCACAGTTTCAATTGTATTGGCTTCTGCAGCAACACCCTAAGCAAGACAATAGGGAATTCAAAAAAGAAATTGAACTTGTATCAGTAAAATATTCAAAAAAAAATATTTAAAATAAAATTGGTCTCTTTTGTACCTTTACAACCAAATCTTTCCAAACAACCCCAAGATGTTTCTTTGCATGGCCAGCCTTGTCTGATTCAGAAGAGACATTGCGTAGGAATTCGTCTAGTTTGAATTCTTCTGATGCAGTCGCGCCTTCTTCGAGTTTCCCGGCAGTAGTTGATTTGCGACTGATTGTGGTTAATTCACGCTTGAGTTCTTCGTATTGGCCAATTGCATCTGTCGGTGATTGTGATTAATAATGCATTTCTTGATCTGGCGGTGCTAAACCATCAAGACTCAAATTACCTTGGATATTGACAGCATTGACTTCTGTTTCGCCATAAGTTCCTTGGTTACCAGCAGCGCCTTCAATTATGGTGTCTGCCGATTCTGTGTGAGAATGTTGATATATATTGTGGCTCTTGTCGTGGGACGACTCTGGATCAAGATGAGCTTTTTCCGCCATCTCTTTTGTATATTTAGATGAAAGGCAAAAAAGAAAAGAAAAAAAGAGTTCAAATGTACAGGTAAAGAGATAAAGAAAAGAAGATAATTTGTAGAAATGCGACAATGAATTGGGCTTTATATACCTGTAAAATCAGAATCTGTTCCGATCTTTGTACCATGACCATTAACTTCAATGTGGATCAGTCAATGCCGTCAGAGAGAGTGCCAGGTATTTTTTATTTTATTTTTAGTGGCCGAGCAGAATATACCATAAATAACTATCGATTGAGTGTTTAAAGGCAGGTAATATCCAGAAAACTGTCAAACTGTTCCTACCAAAAGTAATCGACACATTGATTAGTAATTGGGGAGGTTGAACTGAATCTGTATTTAGAAATCCGTACTATCTGTAGCCCTGTCAATCCTATTTCGAAATTGTCTCAGCGTCCTCAAAAATCCGTGACACCGACTTTATTCCCCGCAGAATTCAAAAGTTTATTCATAAAAAAAAGACTCCTGGCGTTTCAATTGATAGTACCTTTACATTTACGGCATTGTGTTCATTTACAATTGACGTGTACACTGTCACCAAGAACTATACCAATTATTGCACTGATGACGAGTCTTTAAAGTGCATGGTTCCAACAAATGCAATAAGGACCCTTTTTTTTGTATAAATTGTTTATTCTCAGACAAAATGGTAATCATACAGATCAAACTATATGATTATCAGTGAAACTGCTAGTAACAAGATGTTTACAGGTGCGCTGTTCATGGGCATTTATTATTGGCAGCCGTACTGCAGCATTTGGAACATATAAATTATATATCGAAATAAAAAGGCAACATGGACTATTTTGTCCTAGTTTAATGAAAAAAAAATCGATTTAATATTCAACATTTGTGACCCATTCAGCGCCGTGCTAAAAACAACTGAAGAATATACACTCATCTTCTTATATTGTTGAGATATTACGTGTAGCTTGCCATAACAAATACAAAAAGCAATTGAGAATAAAAAAACAGCTTGTACAACCCTTTTTGTTTACTGCGGGAAGCTGGCGAGTAATTGAAGTAATAATAAGGGGTTGATATTCATAATAGATGTAAAGGCTGCAGACATACGAATTAACACTCACTACAAGTCATTGAGATACTAGATCGCATAACTTATATGGCTGTAGAACATGGATCCAATTGTCAGCAAAGTAGACGACTAGAGCAAACCAGTAAAAACTATCAGTAGCATAGTCAATGGCCGAGCCAGACTTTTAGAAATATACTACAGTTATGTAACACACAGATGAATTGTTTGACTGGTGGCAAAAAAAAAGATATTCGTTCTTGAATATAGGACAGAAGGGTTCTCTCAAGGAAAGAGGTCTATGATACTTTCCCAGAGGAGGGGAAGCAAAGTTCGTATAGACAATAAATCGATATACCTCAATTGGTTTTATTAACACTTGTACAATATATACGTAAATAATCTAATAAGAATAAGTATAATATGAAATACATATTCATTGGTCTGATCCATCAAAATTGCTGTATTTTAGCATTTGAGACTTTTCTGGACATCTCAAAGGATAACCATATCCAATGCCCGCCTGT
This sequence comes from Phycomyces nitens, assembly GCA_022702545.1. Classification (NCBI taxonomy): domain Eukaryota; kingdom Fungi; phylum Mucoromycota; class Mucoromycetes; order Mucorales; family Phycomycetaceae; genus Phycomyces; species Phycomyces nitens. Next base: position 5,464,968 of record JAHRBC010000001.1, read on the forward strand.
TTTTTTATTTTTGCCAGCATATCTGTCTTGTTTGTTCTGTCTAAATCATGTAATATCGAGTTCTCCAAAATTACTCACACTTTCTATTACAATTGGCTTTACAAAACAATGTACCTATATATCTGAGAGTGTGCTATTAACCAGAAATCCAGTACAAAAGGTCGATCAGATAAAACCAAAGAATAGCCTGGCTTACTAATAACCATCCCGGAATTCACAACATTCTGTGATCCCAATATTATTAATAACTATAGTTCATAAAGTTATAATATATACATATATACATAGAAACACCAATTTCTATATATATATACATATCCATGTTTATACATTTGTGAACACTGTATTGTCACAGGCAAATGCTTTCTTGTTTTCAATATCCTACTCGTATATATCATATAGCACATTCATATCCGTACCAACTCTAAACCTTTTTTTTTTTACTTATTCCAGAGACGCATGGCATGATTTCTAATAATCGGAATATCGATTTGGTCTCTATCCGAGTGAAGATCTTTCTAAGCATTCATTGTTTAATTATATCGACATAAACAAGCTTTATGTCTTATTTTTACTGCTAACAAAACGTATTAGGGATTTGAAGATCAAAATATTATGGCCGTTTCACCCAATACGCCTTCTGTTTGTGTTTGTAACGATATTCTTTATCCTTGGAGAACCAAAACATGGATCAGTAAGATTATTAATCTTCTTGGACTAAAAATATGGCATTTGTTTGTGTTTCCAGTGATTTGGAACTTTATTTTCCAATTCTGTTACACGTAACTCTTTTTGCATATCAATGCTTACCAAGCAAAAGGCCAAAGTTCCTTTATCATAGTAACAGTACTATGTTCTGAATATGGCCAATCTATATATCAGACATTGACTAATAAAAAAAGGTGGACTATCAAAAATAGCAAGCCCTCTTCTGATGCACTGAATAGATTTTGGAACTAGAAGCACTATATAACAGCCATAGCCTTACTTTAGATCAATACAATATATGTTGATGTCAATAACAAGCCATCATGAGCACAGTATAGACATCTTTTAAGCAATTCGTTAGATACCACTATAGAGTTTGATTACTAATGAATATTTGACTTTATGTCTCCAATATTTTGATTAAATTTTGTACATTTATTAAGCTTTTATTGAACATATACTAAACAGATCAAGACATTCATGGGAATGACGTTGTTAAATTACTTGTGTATCTCACGCTTATAAATCAACCTTTTGGTTCACATTCAGCCGTTGTTCACCATCAATAGATTATATTGCGCAAAAAAGCTTGATCGACATTTTACAAATTGCCATATACGCATGCTATTGTCTGGAGAGTTTAATAATAAACTAGTCTAGACTGAATAGTGGGATAAATGGCCTTTTTTTAAAAAAGTTAATTTCATTATTATTAAAATTAAAAAGAATATATCTTGCAAGACTATCCTGAACAATTTAATATAGTTCATCTAAAGCATAGAATATAACAAAAGTACTTGTTCTTCTAGACCTTTAAGTCCACCATCTTATTATTAATAATATGTTTAAAATCATAAATGTCTTGCTGCATCATTTAGAATAAATTATATTCTCTTGGTATTCAAATCACGGTCACTGTGCGCATAGTTATTTCTTATTCAACAAGCGTGTTTTAATCCAGTTCTTTGCGTTTGAATATCATTCAACTATCCAAATCTCAGCATTCATCTGTAATTCACAGCAAAAAGTAAAAAAAAAAGACAGACAGAAGAAGAAGAAGAAGTATTCAACAGCTACCAATTCTATACATAACAAGAACCTCAAGAGATTAAGTGAGATAAATACAAAAACCAATATCCGATTTACAATCATGCAAACAATGATTGCATTCGAAAAGGAGCCTGTCATTCAGATTGCAATTGAAAATTCATTGACTGAAAGTTTGAATGATCAAAAGGAGCTTCATCAAGGAGAATTCTCATGTGTTTTTGACAATCCAACACAATCCCACCCACAATCACCAGCCATGTCAAACAGTACCAAAAGTACACTTGGTGTAAACGATGCTGATATATTTATGCCAAAGGTATCTAGCAATATATCATCTGTGACTTGGATCATATGAAATAAGGTCTCTCAAGACTCTGGATCAAATGGGGGTCAAAGAGGGGGGGATCACATCAAAAGAACTGTATTAAACAATCTTTCTCTAAAGGCAAATGAAGTACCCTCAGGTACTGAAGAGATGACCATAATAAAGGATACCCAACAGTTTTCATCAGTAGAGTCTGGGTCATCTACAAAAGTTGAGAAAGAAGAGAATGTTGAATTACTAAATGAAACCAAAGATACTCGAGAGAACCAAGACATTTTTGACGAAATCAATAGCAATATACCAGAAATTATCGGTCCAAGCTCAAAAGATGAAATACACAAAGATACTGGTGTGACAGAACAGGTTCCAGCCCAACCACACAAGCTTGTCATAAGAAAACCTACAAAGATGACCAGCACAGAGGATCTATTGAGGATAGTGTCCCATTTCAATGGGTATGAGTCTGATTCTGGTAGGCTATTCAAACCAAAACAACAAATGCTCAGAAACAGTTATTGACATATGTATTGTTATTTAGACTCTTCTGAGAACAACTTTCCCATAAAGAGTCTAGGGGATATCTTGGCCGAAGATAGCTTCTACATGCACATGAGGACTGATGATATTACTGAGACCCAAGGAACAGCTTACCCAAATCAATTGTTCTTTACTAGCCACAACGATATCAATCACGGATCTGGGCCCAACACCCCAAAGAAAGCCAAAAATCCAAAGAGTTTGCCCAAAGTCAACAAAACCGATAAGATTGAAAACAAGAGAAAGAACATGGATAAGAGTCAACCTAAAAAAAAGGCCAAGGTCACCGAGAACCCAAAGCAAACCCCAAAGCAAATGCCAGAGACAAAGCCAGAATTAGAGTCAGAGGATGTACTGTATGAGGTAGAAAAGATCATAAACCATGTAGTCTACAGGGTAAGTTCGACTCTTAATTGGTAATCAGACTGTTTTCTAAATTACTGATTCTCTGTTGTATCAAAAGGGAAAGGTCGTAAGATATGAAATAAAATGGCTGGGATATCCTGACAGTGGAAACACTCAAGAACCTGCTGAAGTTATCCATGGGTAACAGATATTACATGATTCCTTATGGCTATATTTGCATACAGACTTAGCATTCTACTTTTTTTTTTTTTTGGTTTTCAGTGATTGTCCTCAGATCTGTATTGAGTACTGGTCTACTCGCCACCCTAAACCCGAAAACATCCCAATACAAAAGTCCAAAAAGAACAAGCACAAGACGACAAGTTCTTCCGAACTAAAAACAAAAGCCAATCCTATAAAGCCTTCAAAATACGCAATCTCTGCTACTAAAAAAGGAATAGCCGACAGTGATATCTATAAAGTCTATCGTAAGCTAGGATACACACTGGCATATACTGGAAAAAACGCTCGTAGAGAATGGAATTGGAAAGAACTGGATAGTATATACACAGTCAGGCCAATTGCGAACAAGGACCAGATGCTGGCCATGGTGAATTGGTAAGAATCATTGGAACCTTTTCCCCATTGTGTGCGTCTATGTATAGACACAGACGCACATATATGTCTTTAATAATGGCAAGTCAAAAGATTGAGGCAGGTCTGACATTGGAAATTATGATTTATAGGAAAACTGGAGACAGGACTGCGCATTTAGTGGAGGAACTTCATGAGCATGCCCCTTCAGAGGTAAGGGAGTACCTAAAAGGCCTCGAGGATTGCCATGGACATGCTTGAATCTAAACACACTTCTTTAACCAACATTCCCTGTAGTTGATCAAGTTTTATGAAAAGTCTGTTCTTTTTCTCAGGTCTGAGTTGTAATAAAAGAGGTCAAACTGATGGTGTTCAGTAGTAACCGCGGCGTTTACTATAATTGTGAATGCAGCCCCTCTTTTATATCCTCTCCTTTCTCCTTTCTCTTTCTTTCTTTTGTTATACTAGGTGTCCTTGGTCTTTTGTTCTTTTTGATTTCTCTCTTTCTCTTTCTTTATTCTGTTTTGACAAAACCAAATCTCATTCGACATTCCAAACTCGACCATTCCAACAAACCAAAGCACAAATACATTTATAAATATACAACTCTATTCCCAGCTCTTTGTCTCGAACCTTACCTTTCATACCAGCCGCCTAAATCATAATTAATCCTCATACTTCAACAAGACGATGTGGATCATATCACGAGTTGTAAGTGTCGCATGGTTACGACGAAAGTCTATAAAAAATCACCATGGCAACAAATTATGTTTATATTACCAAAAGAGAATACAAGTCTTAATTAGTTGCTTTAGACGAATATGTGTATATTTGTATTTATTGATTTATATTGATTTACCTTTTATTTTTTTAAAGTTTGGTGAATCACGATGGACGCGTGCCATTTTTCTATGCATCATTGTGCAAGCACTACTTGCAATCATCTTTGAGTCTGTAATCTTTTCTTATGTTGCCAATGAAATCAGTATTATTGAACAAGAAAGATTGAACCAAAAGGAATTTGGAGAAAGTCTGGCTACAGCATATGCAAACGCACGGTCTCTGTTGGTTTATTTTGTACTGTTTATTATTGCCCAGGTCTTTACGGTCATACTTGTGGTTGATGCTGTAAGTATTACCCTTTTTACATCATAAAGTACTACTAAGCATATATATATATATATATATATATATTTGTAAATTAACAGATATACCAAAAGAATACAATTCAACTAATTGCGCTGGTCGCATTTGAACTTGGGATGAGCGCCTACTCGATCATTCAGTACCACCAATCGTTGACCTTATTTGACAATACCGAAGATGCGAGTGTCAAGTTGGCCCTGGCCTTTCTAGGTTCAGCTTACCATGCCTCGAGCTGGGCAGAAATTACCCAGATATGTGTCATGATATTAAGCACAATTGTTTTCATATTCTTGGCATACAAACTTTACCTTGAGTTTGGCTGGCATATCTACAAGAAGATTGGCGCTGATCTGGCCATGAGAGGTAAGAAACGCCTTGTAGGATACAAAGAGAGAATATATGGTTATAAACATTATTGATTATTATTATTATTTTATTAATTTATTTTATTTTATTTTATAAACATTTGAAGACCGCTACAAGATGTACCAGATCTTCATGATGCTCCTGAAGTTTGATTTCTTTTTCTTTCTCGGGTTTTCGATTCAGTATCTCGCCCTACTCATCGTGGCATGGTGGGCAGAGGCAAAAACAGAAGAGGCAAAGAAGAGCATCGTCAATGAACTCATCGAGCACATCGTCCTCAGTTGTCTTGTTTCCGTTGCAATGCTTATACTAGCCTATTGGGGTGTAAGAAATGAAGGTGACAGGAGGTAGATTTCCCAAATCAAACTAAGGATCCTTTTTCTCTTTTTCTCTCTTTCTCTCTTTGACACAGTTACGACGTGAACGCAAACCACACATGTATATCTTCATTGTTCTCTCCTGGGCAAGCATGGCATATTTCATCTATATGCTTGTCCAGATCGGCCAACATCCAGAACGTTTTGTGGGATCCAGAGCGTTTTTAACCTTTTTCTGTAAGTCAAGTTTTATTTATGGCTTTGTATATCAATCTCTGTTTTCTAATCTATCATTTTAGTGTGTGTTGATATGGTCCTTATTTTGGTAATGCCCATGCCTTTTTGTTAAGACAGAGAAAGCATTCAAAAAGAAAAAAAAACGAGATTACTAACTCATGTACACTTGCCCCTTCTTAAAAAAGGCTTCAGTCCCAGTTGCTGTAGTTTGTCTCCGGAATTTTGATAACGGACTAAAGATTGAGAGTAAGTTTTTTTGGAATCCTAATCTATTTTACATGAGCCCATCGTTCTATGGACCACTGGTTCCTTATTCAAAACTTCTTTTGTACATTTTTAGAACAAAAGGGTACAGCTGCCTCGACTTCTCTTTCAATGACACCTATTGGCCAAGAGAAGCCAAGTACAGAGCGATGGTCTCTTGAGTAAATACGATCATCACCAAAGCTTCTTCTTCTTCTTCTTCTTCTTATTCTTTAGTTTTGTACTACTCGATAACTTCCAAGTATATCCTTTCTTGCTCAACACTTGTCAAGAAGAAGAAGAAGAAAGAAAGAACCAGGAGGCAACCTTTACATACAACACAGCATCTTTACTTTATACCACATTTATCCTTGAATGTATCTACCATTCTAATTTCTCTTTCTTTTAGCTGTTATAATCTGCTCAAAAGAACTCTTTTTCAACCACATACATACATACATACAACATATAAATCTACAATAGATATTTATTTTCCTAGACTGACCTGTATTTGACACTGCTATCAATTGCCATTTTTATATAGTTCCTATAGATATTTTTAGAACAAGCCTGTCCAGAGGTGTGGGTGTGTATAAGCATGTACCCCAATGGCATGCATGCATTAACCAACATAATATAATACAAGTCCTTATTAAAATACATATCAACAGCCGTGTTCGACTGTATAGAGTTGGTATTCTATAGCATGTATTTTTAGTGTCTATCAACAATGACTATTGGTCTATGGATCATTTGGCTAGATCTGGTATAGGAGGATTGATGTACATAGCACATGTGTCTTGGTGGCAACGAAAAGGTCTAGCAGTAGCATTATTAAGGGTCATGTATAATCCCTCAAACTCTAGAATGTATTTTATATATTTATGATAATAATAAAGAAAATCACCAATAAAACAAGGTATTTAATATATGTATATATGTAAGCACACTTAATAATCATAATAATCATAATCATAATAATAATCATAAAAAGAGAATACATCCAATACCTAGCTATCTATATCATCAATACAATTTCATTTTTTCTGAAATCTTTCGTTCAATTGTAAATATGGACCCTATTGTGTAAAACACAAAGGGTTCGATTTGATTTTCCTTAATGATATCCACAAGGTATTAATGTAAAAGTGTAGGCAATTTAATTACACATTTTATATTGTTATAGTACGCCCCTAAACATTTATCCTCTAATTTAGACACCTTTTACTAGTGCTAATTGCTGGATTTCTATATTTATTTCTATATTTATTTATTCATTTATTTATTCATTTATTAATGGTCTTTATACATCTCTTGGTTAATGTCCAAGAGGGATGATTGGGATGGGGTTTATTAAATATAATATTGCTAATACAATATATATTAATAGGTTGATCAATCGACTTGATTGTTTACTATCAATGATTGTGATGTTCTTGAAAGAGTCCACTGAATTTATCTGTCTGTATGGGAGTTGTCATGGATATATATATATATATCATTGTAGCCAGTTTTGCTAGTAAAGGAATCTTGCTGGTTCTTCTTTAGAATAGCAATAAAACATAATCTTTGTATATATATATATATCAAACTTGTCTGTCGGTACATTTTGCTAGGGGTAATCTCGATTGAAAAGATTGGAAACAATTATTTTTCCCCCTCAAAATAATAGCAAGGACAGGATACAATTGTACATAAACGTCTCTGGGGTGTAACTGCTTAAGATTTACTCTTGTACTGCCATGTTGAATACACAAAGGTGATCAGAAGAGTCTTGCGTACGCTTGCGTCTGGCGTCGTCATGAAACCTTGAACTAATACCTCTTGTTTATTGGACAATACGTTATCCATTGCTCTTTATTTAGCTCCCTTGTAACATTTATAAACAATTAAGAATCATTAGTGTTTTAGGAACCAAAACAAAAGAAGTTGCCTTCTTTTTTCAAATGAATGCTTGATAGCTACATTCTATTGATATCTTGGTATTCAATCAATTTTGTAAAGATTCAAATGGCTTGGCATCCAAAGATAATCATCTATAGAGAAATAATCAAGTATTGGAGATGCACCATGATCTGACAGTTTGTTCTTGAACCAAAAGCCAAACCCACCATTTCCTCTAGTGACGTAAAACTAAATGTCGGACGGCAAAACATACAGATAACCCTTTAAACACTTCCCCTTTCCATCTCGCTTCCTTTGACCCCCTTTTTCACCTTTTACACTCTTTTTTTAAAAAAGAAAAAGAAAAAGAAATCATAATATAAATGGCACAGCCAAAGAAAACCCTTGAATATCCCAATGAGCCCGACCGAAAGTGTCTGTCTGCCCTCTTGGTGAGGAAAGACGCACCTTTTAATGCAGAACCAACTCCACCAGATCTTGTAAAGCACTATATTACACCCATTCCATACTTCTTTTGCCGGTCTCATGGTCCTATACCAGACCTTCAAGACGACCATACTTTTGTTATCAATGGTCTGGGCGTTATTGGGAATGAACAGATGTGGAGTGTTAAGGATATCAAGCAGAAATATGAAAAAAAGCAAGTGATGATGGCTATGCAGGTAAGGTGTTTGGATCTGTTGCTCATCTAGAAATGTATATGCAACCAGAGATACAAGCCAATAACCCAATAACCCAATTATCATTCTCCTCTAGTGTGCGGTAAAATGCTTGAATTATGGTTATAACATATGGTCTGTGTGCGGCTGACCGTGGGAAAAAATCATCTTAATAGGGCAACAGACGTGACGGCTTGCACCGAGTGAAGCATACCAAAGGAGTAAGATGGGTCAACAGGCGTCTTGTTTACTTATAATCTGGGTAGGTTATCTGGGGTCCCTGTGCGATTGGAAATGGAGTCTATGCTGGATGCAGATTAAAAGACGTTTTGGAAAGTGTGGGTGTCACTACAGACCTTCCTGACATTGGGAGACTACATGTGTCTTTCAAGTCAATAGAACAGGTAAGCAATAGGCAGAAATGTATATTGATATGACTAATACTCCAAACAGTGTGAAGAAGATGTCTGCTATGGATCCTCTATTCCTCTCACAAAGGCCCTGTAAGCCAAAGTCTTGCTGTAAATCATTCTTCTAACCACAGCTATCGTTCAGGGACCCATTTGGCGATGTCCTACTTGCCTATGAGGTAAGGCTCTGATTGGGCGTTATTTAACTTTGCTAAAAATAACACCAGATGAACGGTGAGCCCCTCACCAGAGACCATGGCCATCCTTTGAGGGTCGTTGTTCCGGGCTATATTGGTGCTCGCTCGGTTAAATTCTTGAAATCGATTACAATCCAGGATTTTGAATCAGAAGCATTCTACCAGCGCAGAGATTACAAGATACTTCCTCAACATGCAAGTAAACCAGCAAAAGAAGCCAGTCTTGGATTTGATTTCTAATATTTTTTTCTATATAAAAAAATAGGTGGAAAAAGAAGACCAGGCCGATTTATTCTGGTCCAAGATGCCATCGATAGGAGAGTACAATGTTCAGTCGTATGTGTGTGATCCATCTGATGGACTGCACTCGGGCCAAGCCAAGAACCAAGTCGTCCAAGGTTATGCATTATCAGGTACATTTAAACCAAGGCCAATACATGACCACTATGATGGAACTAACGCCTTAAAACCAGGTGGAGGAAGAAGTATACAGCGTGTGGGTAGGTCTATAGGCCACTCTATTCCACACATCTTTAAACTATCTATTAGATGTTTCTGGAGATGATGGAAAGACTTGGGTAGAGGCCATTTTATATCAACCGGCTGCCGATGGAAAATCAACCCATGTCTGGGGATGGTGTACTTGGATTGTCCGTATAGATACAGTGGACAATGTACGGATTGTCTGTAGAGCTGGTAAATATCCCTATCTCTGAGTAACGACCAGACTGCATAGGTTATTTAATTGGTTATATAGTGGATTCAGCAGGCAATATACAGCAAGAACAGCCAGTGTGGAACTATCGTGGTGTCATGAATAATTCTTGGCGAACGGCCGATAAGAGACCAGATGCAGTGCTCTAAAGAATTAAATCTATTGGACTCCAACACACTTTTAACCTAAAGCCAATACTAATAACAATAATAGTAATAATGATAATGATAATAATATGTTTTTTTTTAAAAGAACATATTAAGCACTTTTGAATATCACAAAAGTGTTGTGCTTAAAGACAACCATGTTGAAAACTTGGGTATGTTTGGGACACACAGTTCCTTATCATTGACATGAACCATTTTGGCCAATATTTCAGGCCAAGAAATGGGGTTTGTGGCGTCATCATCAACGGTGACTTGTTTAATTGTTGCATAGAAATGGGCAAATACCAAACCCATTTTGCGTCATCATCTCTTATTCATCAATGGTCTTTTAAATGCGGGCGTACCTTGTAGTGCAAATAAAATTAAATAAAATCAAATATTTCTTGGTTTGGCACAAATGAATACTTTACAATCTAGTTTAAACCCAGACAATCTATTATAAAAATAATATATATATATAATAAATCTAATCTGGATTTCTCCAGTTGCCCTTTTCGAACAAGCCAGCAAAATAAAAAAGAAGCCCAAACGACATAATGAGCTTGCTTCAGAGATTGCCAATCGGTTGTCTCCGGGCAGCAAGCATATCCCCTCTAGGTATTCGAGCACAGAATATATGCCGTTCAACACCCACTATACGCGCCTTCCAGACCTTTCGTCCAAAAGCCTTTACCAAACCCAACCCTGGTTATCCTGGAGACCTCCAGCGTCGCCCTATACTCCAACAGACACGCTATTTCCAGTCGCCTCGAGAACCAATTCCAAGCAAGCCAGGTCTTCCAATTACTCCCAAAGTAGATCCATTAATCACGCCAAAAGTAGCAGATATCTTGGCAGAAACACCCAAGCATCGAAATGCAACAGATTGGGCGATTATTCGCCAGTTAATGAAGTATATCTGGCCCAAGGATGACTTTGGCGTAAAGGCCAGAGTTGTCATTGCCCTGTCCTTGCTTTTGGGCGGAAAGGTACAAGATCCTTAAAGCCTGTAAGATGACTAAAACTGCGGTTTCTACAGCTCTTGAACGTCCAGGTTCCGTTTTACTTTAAAGATGTTATTGATTCTCTTAATATTCCCTTGGACGCAGACACAAGTCTGTGGACCGTGTGTGGTGCTGCTATTATTGGCTGTATGTAGCTCTTTATAAGAAAACATCAAACTGATGAACCACAAATAGATGGCCTGGCTCGTCTTGGCGCAAGTGCATTCCAGGAACTTCGAAATGCAGTGTTTGCTGCTGTTGCTCAAAAGGCTATTCGTCGAGTAGCTCGCAATGTATTTTCTCATCTTCTTCACCTCGATCTTGGTTTCCATCTATCTCGTCAGACAGGTGGATTGAATCGTGCTATTGACCGCGGTACAAAGTAAAGTATTCTATTTGAGACTTCAAGGGGATCTTGGTACTGATGGCCCTGGGTTATTTGTAGAGGTATAAGCTTTATGGTCAGCTCAATGGTATTCCATGTCTTGCCTACTGCTCTGGAGATAGGAATGGTCAGCGGTATCTTGGTAAGTCTTGCATAATGGCTGTGTAACGAGGTACTCAAGATGTAGGCATCCAGGCCTATCAATTTGGTACACCATATGCACTCGTTACTCTGTGTACCATCACAGCCTATACTGCCTTTACTGTCATAACAACTGCCTGGAGGTAAATATAGATATGATGTCTATTATCCAGGAGTTATTATAGGTGCTAGTACTAAAATCTCGATTACACATAGAACACGGTTCAGAAAACAAGCCAACATGGCAGACAACGAAGCAGCTTCAAAGGCAGTAGATTCCTTGATCAATTTTGAAGCCGTCAAGGTAGGACAAATAGAACCAACCGTTTGCTAGGGCTCATTCCAACCTTTCTGTAAATTACATCTAGTACTTTAATAATGAAAAGTTTGAGGTTGATCAGTACAGTGTCCCTTTGAAAAAGTACGAAAAGGCCTCTCTCAAGATTGCTTCTAGTCTGGCTCTCTTGAACGCTGGCCAAAATGCAATCTTTAGTACATCCTTGACCGTAATCATGCTCCTGTCCGCTCATAGTGTCATGAAAGGTATTGTGAGTTGTAGAATGAACATGGAGCTGATGATGTTGATTCAGGAACCATGACGGTGGGCGATGTCGTGATGGTGAACCAGCTTGTCTTTCAACTCTCGATGCCCCTCAACTTTCTGGGCTCTGTCTACAGAGAGCTTCGTCAATCATTGATCGATATGGATACCATGTTTAGTCTTGAAAATCAAAAGCCCCTGATCCAGGATGCTCCAAATGCAAAGGATTATATCTTCAAGGGAGGAAACATTCGTTTTGAAGACGTTGTGTTTGGATATCATAAAGAGAGACCTATTCTGGATGACGTTAGTTTCACCATCCCGGCCGGAAATAAGGCGGCCTTTGTAGGACCCAGTGGCTGTGGGTAAGTTCCAAGAGTGCCAAGACAAGGATGCATGAATTGATTACTTTTGGTATAGTAAATCTACTATCCTGCGCCTACTATTCCGGTTCTACCAGCCCCAGCAAGGAAACATCTATATCGACGATCAGAATGTCAAGGATCTCAAGATTGACAGCCTTCGTCGTGCCATTGGAGTTGTGGCCCAGGATACCAGTCTTTTCAACAACTCCATCTACTACAACATTCACTATGGATCTATTGAATCCAGCCGTGAAGATGTTTACCGGGCAGCAAAACGCGCACATATTCACGATGTAATCATGAGCTTGCCGGACAAGTATGAAACCAGTGTTGGCGAACGTGGTCTGATGCTTTCTGGTAAGACAATAAACCAGAGTACAAGGCCCATAAATACTGATCTATACCGTGAATGTACTTTAGGTGGTGAGAAACAGCGTATCTCGTTGGCACGAACTATCCTCAAAAACCCACGAATGCTGCTCTTGGATGAAGCCACCTCTGCTCTGGACACCCACACAGAACAATCTCTGCTGGCTAACTTTAGGAGTATCCTGAGAGAAACAGGGATGACAAGTGTTCACATTGCCCATCGCCTGAGAACCATTGCTGATGCAGGTATGGTGGTTGATAAGTTGATAAGCATGCTTCTAATCCGCATTCATTAGATCAAATCTTTGTGTTGAAGCAAGGCAAGATAGTCGAGACCGGGCGCCATGAAACTTTATTGAGAAAGGAAGGAAGTGTCTATAAAGAGATGTGGACCAAGCAGGAAAACCCCCATTATTTCTCGAATACAGATGAAGAGCTCTTGGCAGATGATTCTAGTCCCAAGAAAGAGTGATTCCTGGTGAACCTTTCGTGTATTAGCAAGAATACAAACCCCCATTTCTCATATCTATATATCTATATATATATATATATATTCTTACATTTCCATACTACCAACCATTTATACATCTATAGATAAACACTTGACTTGTACACATTATCGTAGACCTTTCAAGTACTTGTATTTTGACAGACCTTGTTTTCTCGAATAAAATCGCCTGTTGTACATTCTCAATCTTTCTTTTTTTTTTTAAAAAAAAAAGGTTATTTGATATTGTCTTACAAGATAAAACAAGGATGCAAGTGTCAACCATGCATGACTAACTACAAGAGCACAAAGAGTCTCGAACAAGTTGAGTGGGTTTGCTTGGGAATTATGCCCCATTTGGCATTTACAATTGTTTTTTATTTTCATTATTCACATAGGGGGGGTTGGAGAGGTTTAAGATATACAGAATTTAAGCACTTTCCCAGAGAGAGTGGGCAACGTCAGGCTTCCAGGTAGGGTTGGAAGAATGGCCTTGGAGACAAATGTAGTTGTGTCCGTGGTATTTGACACGGTCACCAGTAGAGTAGGTGCCAACAGGATCCCATTCCTTACCACCGCGCTTCTCCTTGCGATCACAGCTGTTGTCGCGCTTTTCCTTGCGGTCGCAGCTGCTGTTACGCTTCTCCTTACGCTCGCACTTCTTCTTCTCTCTCTTTTCCTTCTTCTCCTTGCGTCTGCAACGCTTCTCTTCATCGGATCCGGATCCAGAGTCAGAGTCAGAAGAGTCGGAGTCGGAGTCAGAACCGGAACCAGAATCTCTGTTGCGGCGTTCATCAGACTTCTTGGACTTGGACTTGGACTTGGAACTCTCGCGGCGTTCAGAAGACTCGTTGTGGCGCTCGGTGGACTGGTGGCTCTCGGATTCCTCGCGGCGAGTGTTGGTCTGCTGGACTCTGTAGCTCTCCTCGCGCTCCTGACGCTCGGCCTCGGAAGCGACCTTTTGTTCCTCAAACTCGCGCTTCTCACGCTCAAAGGTCTCACGCTCCTCGACGCGCTTGGCCTCTTCCTCCTGTTCCTGGGCCTCTTGCTGGACGCGCTCCTCCTCAGCCTTTTGGTGGTCAGAATAGGTCTTCTTGCCGAGGAATCCGGCACCGATGGCGAGGGCACCACCCAAGACACCCATGGCAATATCAGTACCAAGGGCCTTGTTCTTGAGGGTCTTGACACGCTTGAGGTGCTCCTCCTTTACGTAAGACTGACCGCGGACAACCTGCTGTTCAAACTGCTGGGAGGCAGAGTTGGGGAAACCCTGGGCAGACAAGGTCAAGTGAACCTGACCGGCACGCTTTCCATTGACAGCAAAGATGTCAAAGATACCGTTGAAGGTGGCGCTCTGGGCATGGACAACCTGGTTGATGGGAATAGCAGCAAAACCAATGACCTCGGCAAAGGTAGACTCCTCGTCCATGACTTCGATGTAGAGATCGGGCTGGCCGCTGAGGGGCAAGACAAAGGTCTGGTTCCAGGTGGCCTCGGCACCGGCCTTCTTGTGGGTAAAGGTCTTTTGGTAAGACTTGGCGTTGGAGTAGTCGAGAGAGAACTGGAGGAAGGGATCCTGCTTGCCCATGGTCTCGACACTGATCAACTCAGAGGCACCATGAGCAACGATGGTCAAGGTGGTGCTCTGGCTGTGGGAAGACTGGAAGTTGGATGAGCGGTGGATAACCTCACCGTTCTCCTCAACGTAGGAAGAGGAAGCAGAGAAAGAGCTGGACTCGGTGTGTGAGTTGATCATTGTGAAGAAGAGTGAGATATAAGGTTGTCATGGTGCAAATTGAGGGCCTATTTATATGAATTTTTGTTTCGTTTGACACGAGAGGACCTGATAATGTTATGCAGCTGTCATAAAAGCTGGGTGGTTCCCGTTGGGGCCGAGTAGGAAACTACGTATAAGCTTTTGTCCTATAGTTTCTAAATCGAACATTGGTCCCGAGATTTGTATTAATACACACATATATATATATAAAACAGCAGGTCTTTTTAAAGTGTAAGCGCCGACGATTCTCTTTTTCTTTTTTCCCCCCTTGTTTTAATACGGCTACTTATGGTGAGGGTTGCTTTATAGGCACTAGTGGATTTCAATATAGTCTTTTTCTTCTTTGATACTAAAATATATGCTTGCTATCATCAAACAGACGCGTCGAGAAATTAAATGGTGCAGAGAAATGGTAGGAGGTACAAGCGGTTAGGTTGGTAAAATTGATTTATTATCCAGCCACAACATGGCTAAAATAGTTGGTGGCCGATGGGTTGAAACTCCTGGGTGTAACACACTGTGTATTTCTAGAAGTCTCAACACCACAGAGTAGAAATGGACCATGGAAACCCCAATTGATATTTGGTTTTGATTGGCAATTCGAGTACTAAAACACTATCCTTGTTTCATAAATCAAATCAATCAAACCATGAGCAAATATTTGTGATCTTGCATACAAATACCGTGCTTCTGGCCATTATGTTCAAAATACACAGATATACTTGGTATTGAGGTGCCCATGAGCTGGTTCAATACATTTCACTTTCTTACATTTTGGCACAATCCCGTCGAGAATGTTATTTTTAGCGTTTTTTTTTTTCCTTTCTAAAAATAAGCCAGCCATTTAAACAGTTGGCAGCTTTCTTGCTAGAACTTGCCAAGAAAAATGATGGCCTGTAAGATTTATCAAGTGCAATATTTGGGCACATTTAAACAGGAGAATTGATCGAGGTTTCTGATTAATAGAATTGCCCATTCAAACAGACAATATATGTGTGTGTGTGTGTAATATATACTCTTGGCACAAGTGAAATATAGAGTATGAATATTGGTTTTGCAGGCCATTTTAAAGAGCTCCAAAATATCTGTCTTTACCATGTAGAATTGTAAACCAGAGCAAGCGGGAATTAGTATGGATTAGGATGCTGGTTGGGATGACAAAGTCTGTCAATGGCATCTGAGCCTCTGCTTTCTCAACTGACTTTTCAGGAACGCTTAAAGCAGCCCTACAGGGCCATTAATAAAAAAAAAACCCCCCCACCACCACCATTTTTGGAGGCATGTAGTACTGTGGTCCGCATATTTTAATATATTTGAGCACATTACCTCTGACCAAAGAATTATCAGATTTTCAAGATTGCAAGGAATCTCGGCTATATGGCAATGCTTCTATTGAAAATATTTTAAAAGCCAATACAAAACCTGTGTATATTACTTGGTTCCTGAAATACATGCATATTATGGCCTCTATTGGCCTATGCCGCCTATTTGATTCCCATTGTAACAATCCGCACTTTGATAGGCTTCTTTATGACGCATTTAATTTCTCTGACCTTGGATTTGCTTTTTAAAACAGTGCTTAATTTACAAGCCTATTGCCCAATTGGTTATCTGGATTTTACTCTATTTGGGATTATGAAATAATTCATTTTGATGTCTAGCTTATCCTCTGAACCCAAGGGAATAAAGGCCTCTAATCAATAAAAGCCAATTAGTCTTATACAGCCACTCTCTTAATATGGTTATTTAATATACTACAAACATAAATGACCAATATCTTTTAAAGAAATCAAATCTCCTTGTGGACATCGTCATGGCAACATCGGACTTTATTATTACTCAAAGAAGTCTCTTTAATACGGTAAAATGATGTATAGATGAAGACATATTTTAGATTTTGATTCACAGGATCAATGCTCATGATTCCTATAAAAAGAAGACTGGTTTATACCTCGATTGATGAAAAACACCAATTCAATACATTATGGAAGACTATCGCCACCCTGCCAATGCAATCAATGCCAATCAACCCAACACGAGTCCTCCTGTCCTGGATACCACCCAAAATTCCCTCTTCAACTACCCTTTGGCAGAAGAAACCACGGCAATGGAGAACGAGAATGACTTTGGCAATGATGTAGAAATCACCGAGCCAAGTTATCTAGGCGGATATTACAAAAAGATGAAAGGAACAGTACAGCAAATAGCCGGAATTATTCTACAAGACGGAGATCTGGAAGGAGAAGGAGAACAGACTCAAATCAATGGCCAGAAAGAACTCGAGGCAGTATCAAAGAGTCAAAACTATAATACACAATCATAGATATACAGCTGCTGCTATATCTAGATAACCCTGTTGTATATTATTCTGATTCATTACATGTATATATATACTTTTATCAAGCAATTGATTGTAAATAATATTATACAAATTGTTTAACCATATTTAAGCAAACGCTTGTAATTTACTTGAATCTAAATTGTATTCTAGACGATCTAGTCAATATAGATAGTATATACGTACAAGACCACAAGATGTCCAAGTGTTTCCGACAGAACTTGAATGAAAAATAAATATGAAATCATCAGAAATATCTAAAGACAGAATTTGATGGGTATTATCAATATAATTTACCTTTTTTTTTT
Source organism: Phycomyces nitens (assembly GCA_022702545.1). Classification (NCBI taxonomy): domain Eukaryota; kingdom Fungi; phylum Mucoromycota; class Mucoromycetes; order Mucorales; family Phycomycetaceae; genus Phycomyces; species Phycomyces nitens. Next base: position 5,482,583 of record JAHRBC010000001.1, read on the forward strand.
TTAAAAAAAAAGTAATGTACCAAGCATGCTAGTAAATAGATATGGTATTCATTTCTTGGTAGTTCAGTATATGTGTTTTTTTTTGGAGAAAACGAAAAAACAAACTAATATGTAGCTAAATAATACAGTGCCCTACAAATTTGAATTTCCGGATTCGAAATCCGTGTATTTATCTTCACATACCATCATACTTTATTTTCCTTGTTCTCCCTAATCTTATTACAATGTCCAGCTCAAATTCAACAAGCACAGAGAGCACATCTCAAAGAAAGTACAAGCAGTATTCAACCGCTGAAAAATATATTATGTTTGGAATTAATCAAGGTGGAATGTCGATTCCTGAGATCTCGCGACACAAAGATGTAGAGGAAAGAACAATCCATTATATTATAGAAAAGTATAATAAAACTTGGTCTGTCGAGAACATACGTCATGCAGGAAGACCTAAGCTTTTCAATGCTAGAGACAAACGGTATATCCAAAAAATGATACAGAAGAACCGCAAGAAGACATTGAAAGACGTTACAGAGGAAGTGGAGGAAATGATTGCTGCACCTATTTCCGAATCTACTGTTCACCAAACCTTGCACGATTTGGGGTTTAACAGCCGTGTTGCAGTTGCCAAGCCTTTCTTGACACAGACAAATATGGCAGCACGAAAGAGATGGGCTCAAGCAAGAATGAATTGGAGTGAAGAATGGAAATCAGTGGTTTGGAGTGATAAGTCCAGGTTTTCACTTTTCAAAACAAATGGGCGTATCTATGTGTAGAGAAGACCGAATGAAAAGTATACCACTGACTGCCTCCAACCAAAGGTGCAAGGAGATTGTGGATCAGTAATGGTATGGGGGTGTATCTGGGCTAGAGGTGTCGGACCCTTTGTTGTCCTAAAGGACAATATGAATGCAAAGTCCTATGTAGAAGTATTGTAGACAGCATTCAAGCCATACTTTGACAGTCTTTCGCACAAGGACGAACTGCACTACTATTTCCAAGAAGATAATGCCACGCCCCATAAAGCAGCATTGTCAAAAAAGTGCAAGAAAGATCTTGGTATAGACGTTCTTGAGTGGCCATCAAAGAGTCCAGGTCTCAACCCAATTGAGAATATCTGGAATCTTTTAGATGACCGTGTGCGGTCAAGGCCTTGCCAGCCTACCACAATGAAGAAGTTAGAAGATGCTCTGAAAGAAGAGTGGGAAACTATCACTATAAGTGTATGTGAAAAGTACTGCCTTGACATGCCCAAAAGACTATTGGCTGTTAAAAAGTATAAAGGTAGACCTATACTTTATTGAATAAATACCTAATTTTTATCAGTTAAAGTACAATCCTTAAGCTATTTAATCACAAAGTTGTAGAGGTCTTGGATGCATATATAATGAATATTATAGAAAACAAAATATGATATTAGATTTACTTGATTTTTGAAATGTGATTTCGGAAATTCAAATTTGTAGGGGACTGTATCATTTGTAACGAATATCCTTGAACACGCTAGACTTTTAATGTACCAATTTCTTATTAGAACCATTGGTTTTGTATATTATTCCTTGCCGAGGCATTTCAGTCTTTGATAAAAAAAAAGAAAGGCGAGTAGTAGAGAATATTACACATAGTCCACGATAATATATAGGAGATATACAAATCAAAAAAAATATATTATTGGATTCCTGTAAAGACCAGCATCAAAAAGAATATTAATTAATAACCCCTAAAACTAATTTGCACACCTATCGTTGATAACTGCATTATTCACAATAGCTTTTATAGTTAGAGGCAAAGGAGTTGTATATTAGATTATATTGTCTGCCAGGAAATATAAATATTCAATAGATACTTGCAATACAAACTGCACAACAGTTGCTACCATCATTTCGAGAACCAAAGCCAATTCTGTTTGAAAACATTTTTGGAACTTGGATTAGAATCAAACATGAATTTTATTATAATAAATATATAAATAAGCACCAAGACTGGATAAACAGAATAGATAGATATATGATCGTAAAGCATTTGATGGTCAAGAGATATTACTACTCAATATTCATATCGAGTGCATTTTAATGTGCCAAAGTCTCAAATACTTGCCAATTGTACACCATTTTAGTCGTGCCTTTCTCATTCTTTTTTTTTTGTACAAATATAATTTGCTCATTGACATTTTGATCTGCAATGGATACAGTTTATTCTCCATGATATTTGCCTTTTATATTGTGTTTAGATACTTTGATGCATGTATCCCCCTTTTGACCAGAGCACTTCTTTTCATAATATTAAACCAACTTATCAAGGCCATTAACCAAAAATCACGGCCACAATCTTGTACATGTTCTTGATGAGCGCACATTTATATTGTTGACGTAAATAAATATCTTTGAAAAATAATTGAAATGTTCATTCACAGTAGAGTTCGTTTTGTTCCAATCCCATGTTTTTTTTTGTCTGTCTGGATGGCAAGTTTCGTTTTGTTTTTCAGTACAAATGTAAATATGAGTGAAAAATGAGTCTAGTTCTTGGTGGGTTTCTTGGCTGCAGAATAAAACAAGACATGGATAGTTGAGTATACCTATAAACATAAACATGGTCTATCAAGGCACTTACTTCCGTATTTTGATCGACTGGTAGTACGTGTGGCAACACCCTGGAGATCAAGAGCACCACGGACAAGATGGTAACGCACACCTGGCAAATCAGGTACACGACCACCACGAACAAGTACAACCGAATGCTCCTGCAAGTTGTGTCCCTCACCGGGAATGTAAGCTGTAACAACCTTGCCGTTTGTCAACTTCACACGCGCAACCTTTCTGACAGCTGAGTTGGGTTTCTTTGGCTTGGTGGTGTATACTTTGTTGCAGACACCCTTGCGCTGATAGCAGTTTTCAAGGGCAGGGGTTTTGCTCTGCTTAGTCTTGGTCTTGCGGCATTTACGAATGACCTGGTTCAAAGTAGCCATACCGGCCTTTTGGTTTTGGTGAATGGACATGGGTGACTGGCGGGCAAAGGTGATAGAGGTAGGCTTCAAGCTGCTAAGAATAGCGCTGCGTTGAGTGTTAGCCTGTGTAATCATGGTTCGGGTAGCCATGCCCTTTTGGGCAAATGGTTTCCATTGGGTGAGGAGCGATCGCAGGGCCAGCATGGTTAAAGTCGAGCGTTCGTTCTACCGTAATAGCAGGGGAGATTTTTTTGTTGTGGTTCATGGTCAAATCACGTGTACCAGTCACACAGATAGGTACAAATGCTGCCTTTGGATTGATTTATTAGCAAGAGCTTTCAAATGTCTCTACCAATTTGTTCACTATCATTCTAGCAGAGTCCTTGATTGAATACTCGTCTGTATCAATTACCAAAACATCCTCTACAACCTTGTGGTCCACTTCAGAGTGATCCTTTCCAACAAACAAATGTTTGTTCCAGTGCACAAACTGGGGCCAGACAATGGCATCAAAGTAGCCTGGAGGATCAACCCAATAGCCTATAAAAACGACTTGCTCAGTTTTTTTTTTATTTATTTACCACACCAAGCCAAAAATTACCTTCTGCAGTATTATAGCCCTGTCGATTCTCACGACGATGTTTGAGTATATCATACGAAGCAGTAGTAAATATACGCGCATCCAGTTCGGCGCATAGAGCGGTATCCCAGTAAAGCATAAATCCATCGACAAGGACAAAGTGACTATCCCGAGTATTCACCTTTTCCAATGCGCTCTCAAAGGTCTTTAGGATCTCTGGTGAAACTTGATTTGAACCATCATGAACGTTGTTTATCTCATTGGAGCGATAGTCTTTTGGCAATTGTCCATCATGATTACGAGCATACTGAATTAGAGCAACAAGGCCATCTGTGTCGAGTGCATCAGGACAATCCCAATTGGCAAGCTTTGTCTCTGGATCAATGGGTATCTTATCATCAGGCTAGCCAATAGATTGAGATGAGAATCCAAAAAAGCAGAAGAAGAAGAAGAACTGGTTTATTTCTAGTTTTACTTTGAAAAAGTCGTCTTGATAAATGACTACCGAGTTCTTGAGGATCTTTTGGAGGATTCTTGTGAGGGTCTATGAGCCTGTGAGGACATTGAACATGAGATATTATTATTGAGCGCCTTACTGTCTTTCCTGAACATGATGGACCACTTTTTTATTTTTATTTTTTTATAGAGAATTAATAATTATTATGATGACGATAAAATGACTTCTTGCCTTATCCCAATGGTGTAAACTAAAACCATGTTTATAAAACAGTGAGACCAGGAATACCAGGCAGTGAAGGACAGATAGGCTTCATCTGTACATCTCTGTACAGCAGTCACGGAGTTTAAAGGTTTTTTTTAAAAGAACGAGAGATTTGAAATGAAATAAAATGTACATGATAATATATATATATATGTATGCTTGTGGTAAAAATCACCCCAATAGACCTGCTATAATGTGATGGACGCCAACCGACAATTGTATTGATTATTTGAGAACCGGACTAGGCTCCCGGAAAGGAGAATAGGAGCGAGGAGATGGTGTGGTTCGATAGGTTTCGTCAGGTGATGCATGGGCCGTGAGAGGATGGTTTCCGAGTGAATGTGGTCTACGTACGACGGCCGGAAAGAGACCATCTTGGGTCTTTTGGCGAGTAGGTGAGAATTGGCGAAATTGGGGGTCGGTTTTGTTTAAAGATGATGTATCTCTAGGCTTTTCTCCCTCTAGTGAAATTGATTTAACAGCGTTTATCAGGTTGCTGTCAAGCTGGCTGGTCGAGTCTTCCTTTTCAACCGCATGGACCTGGTTCCAGTGCAGAAGAACCCTGTTGCCATATTGTTGTAGTTCGTCGATATGTATAAAAAGGGAATAATGATTGAGGTGCAAGAACTCCAATTCAAGCGAATTGAGCTCGGCTACCGGAAGTCCTCCGACCTAATAAAGTTATGGGTTACTACTACTATATGTATTTTTTTTGCAAGGATTATTAGATATTTACCTTTGCGTACCGAGTATTGGTGTAGAATACATCTGAAAAGAACTTGCTCGAGACCATGATACCAGCAATAACCAGCCGATGGATATTGTATGAGTTGATACGTAAAGAGGCCTGGTTGGGATCATGAACAGCCATGCGATCAAAATAGACTAAAAGAGCCAAAAGACATTCATTGGCACACGGACAATACTTTAGGATCCTAACCAAATAGGCCTGGAGAGTGATGGTAGGAATCGTCCTCGCATGGAAGCAGGTATAGGGCGAATGGGCTGCAGGAAGACTATCCTGGCTGGACGATCCTGTCGTGAGGTGGTCGTTGGCAGTAGCAACCTTTTCGAGCAGACAGGTCAATAGTTTGACCGTGTCTTTGGTGGGATAATTGGCCAAGTCAAAGCAGACGACCATCAAAAGGCAATTTGGAAAGGGTGTGGAAGTGCAAGAAGGAAAGAATGGCCATTTTGATGGTGAGCAAGAGAGAAAGAAATAAACCAAGGACGTCATCATACACTCATCTGTCGGGTGATTATAAAAAAATAATAATAGTAATAATACTTGTAGACATGTTTGGGTCTGGGATGGTACTGTACCTTTTCTTTTTTCTTTCTTTATAATGTCCATTCTGTAAAGCCAATTGTGTCCATTGTGATAATAAAGATGGCAACTGATTCTGGCAGCAAAATAGAGGCTAGTCATGGCCAATGACCGTACAGGGTCCGCTGGGAACAATCGTAATAGATATTCCATTCTGCTCTCATCTTTACCTTGCTCCGAGAATTCGCGAGAATCAAACGCGTCTCCGAACGTAGAATCCATCTCGATTTGTGTAACAAGGCACATAACAGCGGTTTATTGGGTGTATGGGGTAAAAATGGCGTTCTGTGGAGACAGAATGAAAAGGTTCATTATATGAAAAAAGGCAGACAGATAAATAACACTCTAAACATATGCCACTCTAATGACAAGCGATTTTGAAATCTAGTTGGTACCAAAGAATTCCTTAAAGTAATCACCTATTGAAAACGGGGTGAGATGTTATTCATTTCATTCAAAAGGCTTACCTAGTGCAACCATGCACACTGTCTGCCAGATTCCAAGACCAATGCGAGGCACGACACCCTTGAAAAGTCCACGAGCTCCATGTTCAGAATAGATGTACTTGAATGCCTTTACGATGGTGAGGTTCTTGGGACGTCCAGGTGTCTGAACCTGGCTCTGCATCTCGATACGAACCACCTCAATAGGCTGGTTCCAGCACGAAAGTGCACCACCAGCTACGGAAGCCAGACCCTTATCCAGAGCAGTGGCCTGCTTGTGGGCATCAGGGCCATCGCCGTAGCGTGCCTTGACGATAGCATCCTGGGTATAGCGAGTGATACCAAAGCGACTGGCCCAGTTAGTGCACTGGCGTACAGCCACAGCATTTACACCCTTGTTGATGCCTGCAAAGCCTTCCTTTTTGAAAATATCACTGGCAATCTTCAATGTTGACACCTGGGCACCGGCCTTGGAGCGAGTGACCTCGACAGTCTTCATAAAGGTACAGAAGCCCATGGTGGAGTAGGCTTGGGCAATACCACCTGTCATACCACCAAAGATACCAGCCTATTGCCACCCATGTCAGACAGGCAAAGTGCTTGTATTCAAAAAATAAAATAAAATATAAAAAAAACTTACCATGAATGGAGACGCACCAGCAGCTCTAGCATAGTACTCGGACTCAGAGGCAGTGAACAAGAGGACTGCACCCTTTGTTGATCCTGACGATAGAGACATACGTGGTATTGTTAGTGCCAACAAATAGACCTAAAGCACGCTCGTCTCTTTACCTTCAATCCATGCCCAGGGGATCAAACCTTGGTAGAAACCAAATACACCACCTCTTTGCCAGACAGACTTGACAGCAGTCAGGATAGACTGGGATCTGTTGGCAGCCATCTGGGTCTTGAGGACCTCGAAAGGCTGGCCCAGAGAAGAGACCTCAAACAGGTTCAAGGCTTGAATGAAAATGTTAATGAAGACCTAACCAGGATTATGCCATGTCCTACCTGCACCCAGGGCAAGGTTGTTCCAAGAGATGGGCTTCTTGACCAGAGGAGCAGAGGGATCGACAGGACCAGATGAGATAGGGGCCATTGTATAAAGAAAGTGGAGAAAAGAGCAAGAGGTCGCAAATTGTTCATCTTCCCCACTCTTGGCCGGGATACATTGTTACGCAATTGTCCTGCTCAAGCTGGCCGTATTGGCTCAACCCGAGTGTAACATGTGAAAACGAGGGGGGCCAACGTCGTTAACGATTACCCTAGATGTCCTGGTAACCCAAAAAAAAAACATTTTATCTCTAGCTGTCTATCTTGAAACACCTGCATTGTCCTTGAGGCCGTATTATTCAGTCTATCCCAAGCCCCTTTGTATTGAATAATTCTCAATGACCGTGTATGCTTCAATGCCTAGCAACCGAATTCAAAGTGCGCCCCGGATGCAATCTCCCAACCCCCCCAATCTACGCGTATTCAAACTTTGGGGGGTTTTCTTCTAATCCTACACACTGGACTGTCTTCTTAGTGTCGTCATTGACCTCTTTCCAATTATGGCCAAGTACCTATTTTCGCCGTCACATCGCAGTCGGTTTGCTATTGATTGCCTCACTCTTTCTAAAGACAAGTAATCAAACCTACTCTTCATTTCTCATGGGAGTCCCAGCCTTCTTTAGGTAATAACACCAAAAAAGCCCACAGAAGCACACACTAACTCCACAACAGATGGCTTTCTGATAAGTTTCCCAAAGTCGCAAGCCAAGTAGTTGAAGAACAGGCCAAGATCATCAATGGTCTTACAGTTCCTGTCGACACTACAAAACCAAATCCTAATGGCGAAGAGTTTGATAATCTCTATTTGGACATGAACGGCATCATCCATCCTTGCTGTCACCCAGAAGACAAGGTACGCACCTGCACCCAATTCCACCAAATCGTTCAATCACACTAGATCTCACGATTCTCTATACACACTTACTTTTAGCCTGCTCCAGAAACAGAGGATGATATGATGATCGATATTTTTGAGTATCTTGATCGAATTGTAGATATTGTACGCCCAAGACAAGTGCTTTATATGGCTATTGGTAATATATTTTACCGACGCGTCTTTAATTATCAATGCGAATATAATGATAATATTGACAATTTATGTATATGTATATGTATATCTCCATGTTGTTTTGTGTGTGGGTGTGTGTATTGGGGGATGGTTATTTAAGATGGTGTGGCACCTCGCGCTAAAATGAACCAGCAACGTGCTCGTCGTTTCCGTGCTTCTCAGTTGGCAGCTATTGAAAAAGCAGCAGCTGAAAAGGTTGCCAATGAATTGAAAGGTAATTTGAATTTATTTTGATTTAATGGCTGAATGAATGCATGAATCATATTGTTAATAATAATGTCTTTTTTATTTTGTCTGACTGCAGCCATTGGACAAGAACACCAGTTGCCTTCAAAGAAAAAGCACTTTGATTCCAACTGTATTACTCCCGGAACACCCTTCATGGCTCATCTGGCCACATGTCTGCGTTATCATATAGCCTCCAAGCAGAACACTGATCCATTGTGGAAAAACGTATGGAAACCACAAGTTTTTAGAGACAAATTTTATATATGAAATCCAGTCTAACCAAAGTGCCCCTCTTAATATAGCTCAAGGTGGTCTTGTCCGATGCCACCGTACCTGGTGAAGGTGAACACAAGATGATGGAATATATTCGTGCCCAAAGAAGTCGCCCCGAACACAATCCCAACACATCTCATGTCATTTACGGTTTGGTAGGATATGCCTTTTTTTTGACTTGTGTGGAACAAACAGGCAGAGTTCCAGTCAAGAGGTTAACTTGGATTTTGTTTCAACCCATCTAGGATGCTGATCTTATTATGTTGGCCCTTGGAACCCATGAGCCTCATTTCAAGATTCTTCGTGAGGATGTTTTCGTCCAACAAGGCAAGAAGATGACTTGCTTTGTCTGCCATAAGCCAGGCCACACTGCTGCCGAATGCAATGGTAAGAACACGTCAATATTTCTATAGAAAAATGTCTTGATGAATTGTGTGTCGTATTATAAAGCCAATGCCCGTGCTAGCGGAGCGATTGATCTGCCCGAAAAAGAGAAAAAGACAGAGCAAAAGCCTTATGTGTTCCTTCATGTCAATGTCTTGAGAGAGTATCTCGAACATGCCCTCAAGTTCAATGTACCCGGAATCACCTGGGACCTTGAGAGAGCTATTGACGATTGGGTGTTTATGTGTTTCTTTGTCGGTAACGATTTCTTACCCCATTTGCCGTCTCTGGAGATCAGAGAAGGTGCCATTAGCACCTTGAGTTTGCTCTGGAAACAAGTCATGCCTGTAATGGGTGGTTACATGACACATAATGGAGAAGTAAGTTATTGAAAGCAGTGTAGGTTTTTCAGAAACCTGGACTCAAGGATTATATATCTTTTAGGTGGATCTGAAAAAAGTTCAGATTTTGGTTCATGAGCTTGGAAAGATGGAGGATGCGATCTTTATCGAAAGAAAAGAGAGTAAGTTGTATTCCTGGGTAATATAATCCTCATTTTAATTCCAATCGGACGTAACAGAGGACGAGAGACGTGCTAAAGGTGCCAAGCGTAGAAAGCTAGAAGGCGAAAGACGCAAAGAAGAAGAGGCTCGATTTGCCAGAGGCCCCAACTTTGGAGAAATGACAGCTGTACCTGTCAACAATCCTAATTCTGGAATGTCAAATAGCGATGTTGTTGCCAACCGTGCAGATATTCGCATGGCCAACCAAAATGCTTCTGCTGCTGCTGCTCTCCGTGCACAGCTCATGGGAACCCCAGTCCAGAACGAAACTGTCGAAGCACCTACTGCTGTGGACCCTGCTGTCACGGAAGATAAAGTAAATGAGGCTGAAATTACCGATGGCACCGAAAGAGGCATAAAGCGCAAATCAGAAGATATCGATATTTCGGATATTGTCGATAACGATCAAGAATTAGACGTGGAGGAAGAAATCGATGATGGACCTACGAATGCTGAAGAAACCGATCTTGAAGCAGTTGGAAAGGCCATCTTGGAGAAGGTCGCTTCTGATAAAAAGGCAGCAGACGATGCAGCCCGTGAGAGAGAGCCTGATGATGCAGTTCGGTAACTATCTTTTTTCTTTTCTTGCAGGGCTGTCCTACTCACTCTTGTTTATTTTAAAGTCTGTGGGAAACTGGATGGAAAGAGCGATATTATAACCTCAAGTTTGGTATTCAAGCAGACGATCACGAAGCTATTCAAGAGTAAGAAACTTTGGTGATAAGATGGCTATTGGGATTGTCTAACACAAACGTTTTTAAGCATCGTAAAGGCTTATTGTGAGGGTCTTTGTTGGGTATTCAAGTATTACTACAAGGTAATTAGACGTCATGATGAATTGTACATCTAGATAATTTAACCTTTTATTCACTTTAGGGCTGTGTATCGTGGTCATGGTATTACCCTTACCACTATGCTCCAATGGCATCAAGCTTTGGTAACATGGACACCTTTGATATCAAGTTTGATCTAAGTGCTCCTCTCAAGCCATTCGAACAGCTCATGGGTGTTCTTCCAGCTGCCAGGTATTATACTAGACCATTATATTTTATAGATCGATTTTGCTGACCACGCTGCTGTTATTTTCTTTAGTCGAGATCACATTCCTACTGCTTTCCATTCGTTGATGACTGACGAAAGATCTCCTATTATTGATTTCTACCCAACCGATTTTGAAGTCGATATGGACGGCAAAAAATGGGAATGGCAGGGTGTAGTAAAGCTTCCGTTTATCGACACCAAGCGTCTAATTGACGCTATGAATACCGTATACGATCAAATCTCAGATGAAGAAAGACATCGTAATTCAGAAGGCCCTTCAATTCTGTTTGTTGCCGAATCTCACAAACTATACGACTACATCAGTACTGTATACGCAATAAGAACCACCAATGAACCTCTCAAGCTCGATACTCGTCTTAGTGACGGTATGACAGGTTCAGTGGACAAAGATCCAGAATGTATTCCACGTAGTACCATGCGTAGTCCTTTACCGGACCACGACCTTCCAGATATTGCCAATGATAAATCCATCAGGTAATTTAGCTTGTATTATGCCTGGGTATGCCAAAATATTCAACCTTAACACATATCCGCTTTTCTCAGTGTTATATATATGCTTCCCGAAATTCCTTCAGATTATGTGTTCATAACCCATCTGTTACGAGGAACTAAATTGGATAAACCTGCACTGGGCTTTGAAGATATTCAGCAAGCTACATTTGAAAAGACCGAAACCCACCGTGGAGGCTATAATAAACGTAGCTGGACCCCTCAGATCCAGCACCTTGAGGAATACCGTGAACAGTAAGTTTTAGATTAACCAACAAAAAATAACATTGTACTCTAACCATGCTATATATTTCTAGCAATACCATCCGTCACAGCAACCGTGGTCGAGGTAGAGGTGGATATGGTGGTGGTGGATATGATGATGGCGCACGCTACCCCACCGATCCGTTTTATAACCATGGAAACCAGGGAGGTGGCCGTGGTGGCCGTGGAGGTGGTCGCGGTGGCTACCATAGTGGTTACCAAGATCATTACGCACAAGGACCTCCACAGCAACAATGGGGCTACGGTGGAGGTGGCTATAATCAAGGCTATAATGGAGGTGGAGGTAACCATAACAATGGCTATGGTGGTTATAATGATGGACAAGGCCATCGTCGAGGTGGTGGACATCAAGGTTATTACAATCACCAAGGAAACCGTGGAGGCTACCAGAATAATCAAGGTTATGGTGGTAATGGCGGTTACAGAGGTGGAGGAGGACCTGGAGCTGGCCGTGGAGGAGGAAGAGGAAGAGGAGGGTACAATGGTAATCGTGGCCAAAGCAACTTTTATCCATACTAGCTTGATATTGTAGTATTTGTAATGTATAGTATACTTTTTTTTATTTTTATTTATACGTACACAGATACACACACACATATATATATGCATACATACATCCATAAGACGAACAAGGGCAATCAACCAAAACAAAACAAAAAAAGAGAGAGAAAAATAATACATTTATACGTATATTTCAACGAAATTCTATCTACATTCACATCGTACCTCTCATGTATGGCCTCGGATACACTGTTGGTATAGACATCTGGAAATGGGCTGGCATTCTCCAAGGATGTACGCGGTGCCCAACCAAAGGAAATGTGTACATTTGTGGAGGCCAGGACTGATGCTTTGGATAGTTTGTTAAATAGCGATAATCTAAAGGTTGCATGAATGAATGAAGAGGATAGTCTGTGTAACGAGGGGAGATGATGTGAGCGGGTGGAAGAGGGTGTGGAGGATAGCCAGCAATTGTAGATGGCCTTGGGGCAAGGTAACCATTTGAGCTTTTGTATTGTCGTGGCTGTTCCTGCCTTACCCTAGGCTGTGGCATTGGCATTGGCATAGGCATAGGCATAGGCATCGAAAAGTGTGGGCCATGATCGTGCTGATTCGGAAACTGACTTCCTTTTGTTGCTGCGGGCTGTAATACAGGCGATTGTGGTTCATAGAGGTTTTTGGATTGGTGGCGAAATAAAGGGTTCCTTTGTGGGGTTGGTTGCGGTCGTGGCCGGCGACTCTCAAAGGGTGTGCGTACAGGAGGCACCCATGGAGATGGTTGTCTTGTGTTTGCAGCAGGTGCTCCTCTCGAAAAAGGATATTCATCATCTTCATCATCAGAGTCTTCGTCTCTGTCATGATGGGTTTGGTGTGGATTGAATTGAGCTTCTTGAGGTGAGGTTTGGTAGGGCTGGTGGGCATAGGGTGTGTAGACTGGTCTAGGAGGAGCATTTTCTGGAGCATAGTTGTACGGCTCCGTTGGGGTTTTGTCTTGGAATAGGTCTCCAGAAAGATAATCAGTTGGTTGTACTGGCCGACCATCAGGCCATTCTGGAAAATGTCTTTTAGGATACTCGCTAGATTTAGATCGAGTACGCCTTTGGATAGGAGGAGTATGGACAAAACCAGCACTAGATTTCCTACGCCCACGTTCATGACCCTGATACAAGGGCCTTTCAGGGTAGAAAGTGCCGTCTACCCTGTACCCGGACAAAACCTGCTCTAGTTGAGCCTGTGTGTATCTTATTTGTTCAAGCATCGACTGTTCTCGCCGTTTATGCTCAATCTCAATCACTTTCCACTCCTGTCGCTCTACTTCCCGTTGCTGTTCCATCTGGGCGACTTGGTACCGAAGTGCTTCTAAATCCATCCACGCTGACTAATATATATATATATATATATATATTGTTAATATACAGAAAGTGAAAAATAATAATAAAGGAACCAAAACAATGGTGAAAGAAAGGAAATCAAATTTGGGGGAAATATTCACACTATTATGATGATTCTTTGAAGCTGTTACACTGATGTTGTTGACGAAAAGGTCCAAAAAAGAGACCAGTTGTGTGACAAGTACGCAAGTTGGCGGACCCAAAAGTCAATTGAACTCTCTCTCTCTCTCTTTGATCTAGTTTGCATTGATTGATTACCCCCATACACACTAAAATACACACATATTCCCACAGATATTTTGTATCTTTACGCATTTGTCTTTTTTTTTGTTATTTTGAGACGAGAGTAATTACATTATTTTCTAAAATGACATGAAATAAAATCAACAGTGCGATTACTGGCCACCCATCTCCTTGGCGAGCTCCTCGGAACGCTTGATGACATCGTTGATATCACCCTGCATGTAGAAAGCAGTTTCGGGAAGACCATCGTGCTTACCGTCCAAGATTTCCTTGAAGGAGCGGATGGTGTCCTGGAGAGGGACGAGACGACCCTCGTAACCAGTGAAGACCTGAGCGACAGCAAAGGGCTGGGACAAGAAACGCTGGATCTTACGGGCACGCTCGACAACAAGCTTATCCTCCTCAGACAACTCATCCATACCGAGAATGGCAATGATATCCTGGAGAGACTTGTAGTTCTGGAGGATCTGCTGGACCTGGGTGGCGACCTTGTAGTGCTCGTCACCGACAATACGGGGATCCAAGATACGGGACTTGGAGTCAAGGGGATCGACGGCAGGGTAGATACCCAACTCAGCAATGGAACGAGACAACACAGTGGTGGCATCCAAGTGAGCAAAGGTGGTGGCGGGGGCGGGATCGGTCAAATCATCAGCGGGCACATAGACGGCCTGGACAGAGGTAATGGAACCGTTCTTGGTGGTGGTAATACGCTCCTGCATGCCACCCATATCGGTGGAAAGAGTGGGCTGGTAACCGACAGCAGAGGGAATACGACCCAAAAGGGCAGACACCTCAGAACCGGCCTGGGTGAAGCGGAAAATGTTGTCAATGAAGAGCAACACATCCTGACCTTCGTCATCACGGAAGTACTCGGCGATGGTCAAACCAGTAAGAGCAACACGGGCACGGGCTCCTGGGGGCTCGTTCATCTGTCCGAAGACAAGAGCACACTTGGACTCACCCTCGAGCTTGATGACACCAGTCTCCATCATCTCGTGATAAAGATCGTTACCCTCACGAGTACGCTCACCGACACCGCAGAAGATGGAGTAACCACCGTGGGCCTTGGCGATGTTGTTGATGAGTTCCTGAATCAACACAGTCTTACCGACACCAGCACCTCCGAAGAGACCAATTTTACCACCACGGGCATAGGGAGCCAAGAGATCGACAACCTTGATACCGGTCTCGAGAATCTCGGGAGTGGGAGACTGGTCAACGAACTCGGGAGCCTCAGCGTGAATGGGACGGGAGGACTTGGCGTTGATGGGACCACGCTCATCAATGGGCTCACCAATGACGTTGATGATACGACCGAGGACTTCCTTACCGACGGGAATGGTAATGGGAGCACCGGTATCAATGACCTTTTGGCCACGGACGAGACCTACCCATTGGCATTAATACAAATGTCCACGATCAATTTAGCGAGCAGTATTGGCTTACCTTCAGTACCGTCCATAGCAATGGTACGGACAGTGTTCTCACCCAAGTGCTGGGAGACCTCGAGGACGAGACGACCACCGGTGTGGTCCTGGACCTCAAGAGCGTTCAAAATAGCGGGGAGGTTATCCTGCTCGAACTGGACATCGACAACGGCACCAATGACAGAGCTATTAATTAGAGTATTTAGTAATCCGTTTTTGGAAATGAGGGTGTTTGGTGTTTAAAGAAGTGTATGTGTATGTGCATGTGCATGTGTATGTGTGTGTGTGTATATAATTAAATGAAAATTAATATGAAAATATTCATACCGAATCTGACCAGGGGCAGCAGCCTCAGTGGCATAAGCGCGGGCTGACAGGCAAGAAACACGTCAATTGAATTGTTTAAATGCGATGGATGACTCGACTTACCCTTGACAGCAACAGGCTTAATGGCAGCCTTGGCAAGGAAGGCAGCGTTGGCTCTCTGAGCGCGAAGGGCGTTCTGGGAAGCCGTTCCAAGGACACGTGTAAAGTGCATCGTAACTGTGATTCTCTCGACGAGGTGAGATGCGAAGAGGGGAAGAGCTAGGGGGGGTTCGTTATTTGCGCCTACCTTGAAAATTTTCGCAAAAGCCCCGCTTGCAGGGGTTGTGATGGCCGCACTTGAATTGCTATCCACACCCCGTCCTCTCATTGGCAATCAAGGTTGCAAATAATAAATGACGTAGACCTTGCCGTCCCTTTTTTTCTACTTGCCTGTCACGGTGACTGCAAGAAGAAGGAGCCCACAAGTATCACTAATGAATGGATTCATTCAATTAAATATGCATCTTTATTTATGCATCTTGTCCAGAGTATCCAGAGGCCATGTAGACTATTTTGAGAGTTATTTCTAGGACTAAAAGTAATTGCCGAATTTTGTAATTGGCAAGAGGCTTTGGAAATGAACAAATTATTTGAGCAAAAAGAATCGTTCTTCTTCTTCTTTTTGATAGCCAACAGATAAACAGGGACCAAAGCATATTTTCAACTGATACTGGTGATAACATTATAGATTAGAATCTATAATGGAATTATGTCAATTATCAAGTATAACGGCCATATCTCGTATTGCCTTGTTTTTTTTTTATTAATGATTATTTTATATTAAAAATTATGTGTAATTTTAATCGTACAATGTTGGTCTTTCTCAAGGTTAGGCTCTGCTGTTCTTTCCATGGAATCTGTGTCTTTCATCAATGTATTCGATAGCAGAACTTTGTATATTTGTATCATGGTCAATAATTTGTCTCAATGTCTTGTGCGTAAGAAGGTCAATGACATTTGTAGAAGCCCCATGCTGGAATAGAAGCTCGGCCATGGGAAACAAAAGGCTTCTATTTGAGGCTTGTGTAGTTGGAACCTCACGACCATATAGCAAAGCCTTGTGTAATGGATGGTATGGCTCACAGCATTGCGATGGAGTTCTTTCCTGCCCATCTGGATCTCCATCATTGCTTGTTTTTGGAGCAAGGGAGCATGGTGTACTGTACCAAGCCGTGTTAAAATCAACACCACGCGATATTGCAAGCATTGCGGCAGGAATATCGTCCAAACCAATGGCATCCATAAGCTCTTGATTAGGAGAGCTACTTGCACTGCAAACATAAACTCTTGCCGTATACTTGTCTTGAATATATCTGGTCTTTTGATCATAAGTAGAATCTGGCTTGATCCGTGGGCGTGAGTCTATTGATGCATCTTCTTCTGGATGTTCATTTGGCTCTAGATGCATCAAAGGATCCCATATACTATTTGAAGTATCATTTCCAATAGATATCACAAGCTCTTCGATATCTGGTGTGAAGCGATCCAGATTAGTTAGTAATGATATGACCGTATTATTCATTTTCTTATGAATTACAGAACAAACTAATGAAAATACAGATTAATCACACATATTCCAAGAGTGTAAGCCATTGCTTACCAGTACAAATAATAATTCCAAAGTTTGTACAACAATAGGTAGGATTATTTACTCCACATTCTGCACATTTCTGATTCGAAAGGTTTTGGCGTAATATTTCCAAGTGTGGTGTGGTGATTCTCCTCATCTCTACACCAGGAGGATTCTCTGTAGCATGAGTCAACGTAGGGGTCGATATGCGTTTGATACAACTTCCTAAAAGGTTTTCAAGATATCCCAATGGTCTTCTGGTGGGTTGAGTACCAGTTGTAGTAGAATGGTCCTCATTGATCTGTTGAGTAGAGTCCCGGAAATTTGCTGTAGATCTACCTTTTGTAAAGATTGTACCAAAGATACTTTTCAAATATGATGAAATATTACTCTTTGGTTTATTGTCGAATAGTTTTTTAATTTTCGCTTGCTCTGACAAATTGTCTACTAGTTCGCGTCCTGGCCGACCATTAACGGCATCTGAACGATTTCCTAGGCAGATTTCTTCTATTGAATTGCGGATACATGCCACCCAGTTCTTTCTATTATCACTAGAGAGGGCTTGATAGATACGGCGAATATGAGGTGTGATTACTTCAAAGCAAAATTGTCTGTCCACATCATCAATAATATGTACACTGGCATTGGCCAAATGTATTGGACTCATATGAAGCTGAGGAAGTGTATCCCAGTTATAAAATTCACTAATCTGGTTTCTATCAAGGACACACCAGTATCTTTTTTTATATATATTTACAAATAAGCTTTTCAAGTAAAGTCTGACAATTTAATGTGCACTTACTTTTTCCAAGTACCACGAATTTTTAATACTGGATCAACTTCATCATTAGGGGTTGACATGGAATACAAGACGCCCTCCATAGTATTTCCGGATCTCAGTAAAAGATCTTGGTCTTCATCTGTGTTTTGGTTATCTTTGGACAAAAAAAAACGATAATTGTTTAGTTTTTCAATCATTGTCGTTGGTTTACCTACTTGCTGATGTACTTTCTGGTGATGGTGTATTAGGGACATAATGGTGTGTATTATCTTGGGAATTCATCAGAGTCAGAACATCTCTATTGTGGGAAAGGTACACTGGATGTCTTCTTTCGACTTGTTCGTTATGGAGAATGTCTTGTATTGCTGATTTTTCTTTCACCATATTTTCGATAAAGCTCAGTTCGTCTGTCCCCAGAGCTCTTCCTTTTGTTACAAAGTTAAAAAATTCAGAGCTCTCGTGCTGTTCCTTTAATAGGTTAAGGAGAATCTCATTTTCTTTTATGCCTCTATGCAAGGTTTGGAGATAATTGAAATAGTCAAAACGGACCATATCAAATTTACTCTTCCGCGCAATATTTTTCGATTCTCTCTCAAAATATCTTTTGCTTTTCAAAAGATCTGCCTTTGACGTGGACAGATACTTTGTAGTATACTTGTAGTATTCAGTACTGGCCATTTGGAATGCTCGTTGTCTGGTTTCAGCACCTTTAATAACATTGTCATAATAGTCCTGTAGTTCGTTAAGGATATGGGTCTTGATGCCTTTTTGAATTCTGATATTCTGCTCTCGAAAGATTGACCAGGTGCGATCCATATAGTCCATCAAGGCAGGGATGCTAAAAGACAAGGATTTGATCGAAGATCTGAACCTGAGTTCATTAGCCATGTGGGTCTCTAGGGCCTTTAATGATTCTTTGGAAGCTTTAAGGATATTTTTTGTGTTTTCTTTCATTTGAGCCGTTTTTTTTTCGAGTTCGGCTATTTGTGCTCTGAAAACTGGTCCATCTGTTATATAGCCGTCGCCTAGGAATGTACTGGATTCCAGCATTTTATCGCTATCTTGTGTTGGATGATAAAATACTGGTAAAGGTTTTGTACTGACTGGAACAGCATTACTCTGGGCTTCAGGATCTTCTTCCAACCCTGAATCTACCTTTGCTGGATTTGACGAGATTGAACTGGAAAGCGGCGAAGAATTATCGGTATCCGAACTGAACTCGACTTGGGCTACATTTGATACATCTGTGGCGGACCCACCAAGCACTGAAAAGCTGTTTGAGATATATGTAATCTCATGTTCTTGTTCTATTCTTTCTGGACTCATTTCATTTGCTTTATATATATCGTCAATTAAGTTGTCTATATCCGTTTCTTGGGGATCAGTCTCTTTTTTATAAATGTGGTCGTCTCTAAGTCTCCATTTTTGCTTTTGGGCTCTCGTCTTTCGTGGATATCTCGATCTTTCATATCCTCTAATGCTCATTGGGTATAAAGTGACAGGAAAAAAAAGTGTAGTAAAAATGTTCAAGATAGTTTTACTTTGCAACGTTATTTATATTTTGCTATTGACAAGGGTAGTAAATGCTTTGATAATGAGAGATAGAAAACAGCTTTGAGAGTATAAAGAAAATATCATTGTACCAAATAGACAGTAAGCTTATTTTATACAAATCTATTTGGATTAATGTACTTTGTAGCCCTGAGGATTCTCTTTAACAAGGTTTTGGATTATTATTTTTCTCTTTCCCTTTCTCTCTTTTTTTTTTTAGTCAGACAACATATTGAATTATCAATGCATGTGTCCTTGTTTTGTAAATCTAGGGATTTGAAGCGAATATATGTTCATTATAAACCTACAAAGAGACGATCATTCATAAAATACTTGTTTTTTGTTTACAAAAAGATATATATACCTAGACGTCAACCAAGCATGCGAATACCACAAAAAATTGTTTTTCAGACAAAATGTATAGGGAGCAGTGTGATATTTTTATCTTAAAAAGTAACAATAAGATATATGGTATGCATTTAAGTACTATTACAGTGGTCTCAAGTTAATCAAAAGTACATTATATTAGAGTACGCTACTTTATACTTGTGGATCTAGGCATTAAATCATGATTATTATTTTTTAAAAAAAGTAATGATTTGAATTGGTGACCAACTACAATGCTCTATATTGAATTTCCAGTAAATACCAGCCATTGTGAACTAGAATTAGTGAGGCTTGTATCCCATTAAAAATACAGTCCTGTTCTCGCCCCTGGAAACTCAAGATCCAATGGCTCACAAGATCTTGGCACAATAGACCTTATTTTCCACAGCCATTACTGTGAACTTTAATCTTATTTAGTTACCATGGCGATTTACCTATTTTGAAAAGATAATATTTTACTGGTAACTCTAATGAATAGAAACATGCTCAAAATCATAAACATAAATACCTTTTTTTTTTAAAGAAAGAAAAAAACTCGGCTTATAATAATACATGCTTTATGGCCATGGTTATTATTCTGCTCTCTTTTTTTATAAGTGTGTGGAAATGAAGGCCTTTGCTTTTTTTTTAATTGAATAAAAAAAATATGTAAATGTATAATGATCATTATTATTACTAATATTAAAAATTCCATAGCTTCTAGGAATATAATTAACTATAATGTAAAGAGAAGGATGTTGCAATTATAAAGAAGAATAAATGATATAATGGATTGCTGTGTATATATATGTATATATATATAATGTAGTATTTAATCACTGAATGAATGGGTTGGAATAACAGGCATACTTGCACGGAAGATTTGAGGTTGGCCACGCGCAGCATTCTTGAGATTTAAATAGGCAATTGCATCGTCCTCGACAATACTGCCAAGTCCAACAATACTGGCCAGAGTGTTTCCTGTCTCAGGATCAATTATACCAGCATCAGCGCCATTCTGGAGCAAGAATTCAGCCATGGGAAACAGCCGATCTCTATCCGTTAATAATGGAGGTAAAATCCGTCTACCATACAGAAGCGCATAATGAAGTGGATAACGCACAGTAGGATCGTCTGTTTTATCATGTCCGGTGGTGGCTGTGATGTTTGAGTTATTTCCCGAAGAAAGTATAATGGTAGGAAGGGGTATAGAGTCTTGGCTATCTCGAGAGTTCTGGCTTCCATCTTCATCACTACTCGAGTTGCGCACAGAAGCAAATGGCCAAGAACGATTGAGATCTATCCCAAGAGCCACAGCGTAGAGTGCAGCAGGAATATCGTCATTATCGATTGCTTCGAATAAAAGGGTGTTTAGGTCTTTGTGGGTGTGGTATACAAACGCCTTTTCGACATATTTTTGCTGAATGTACTTTAATTTAAAGTCGCGTGTATCATTTGGAACAGGTCGTCTTAATTCATCAACTTCGTCTGTGGTCAAGCCTTCGTCGTCAGCTGTAGTCAATGTCTTTTTGGGATCCCAGACAGCATTGGACCGCGCATTGCCGATAGAACGCAGCAATTCGACTATATCAGGTGTATAGGAAGCACTGTCCAGGGTGAGAGATCGTACTTTAGATATATGGGTTCCAAGACTTCGATGGATTCCAGAGCATTCAATACACAACAAGATCCCGAGATTGAGTGAGCACCATTCTGGATTCCGTTCTCCACAATCGGCGCAGAGTATATTGGATCGATCTTCTCTCAGAGTAGTCAGTAGTTTTGTATTGACGGTAGCATCTGGACTTGGCGAAAATTCGTATTGGCCGACTGCGCCAGAGTTCTTGGCAATGTGGCCATGGCCAGTACTATAGTTGCCATTACTAGTGAAGCTGAACCCAGACCACCTGGACCGTTCTTGATGGGTAGGAGCAGCAAGAGACTCTCCACCGTCACTCGAAAATCCACTTTCGTGCTGTTGCTGTTGTTGTTGCTGCTGCTGCTGAGACTTTTTTGAAGTGTCTTTACCTGCCAAACCACGACGAATTGCTTTACTAAGAGACCGACCATGCCCCTTCTTTGGTGATTGGTCATTATTATTGGCTTCTTCCTCCTTGATCAAGTGGTCTGTTTATAAAGAATAATGTAATATTTATATTTATATTTATACATTTGTAAATATATTTCTGGTTGTGAGCATGGTATACTTGTAAGAATCAATTTAGCTTACCCTTTATAAGGTTAACAGAACTTCCGGTGCCATTGAGAAGACTTTCGATTGCATTTCGAATTGTTGCCATCCAGCTCATCATTTCCTCTTGAGAAATGGCCTGATACATGCGTCGAAAATAGGGTGTGATGATCTCAAAGCAGAATTGCCTGTCTGCGTTACAAGCTTGTCGTACGGTGGCATATCGTAAAGGTATAGGGTCAATGTGAGATTCGACATGACGTTTCCAATTGCTGTATTCATGTAGCTGTCCACCACTCAAGACACACCAATATCTAGAGAGTAGTCATTAGATAGATATTCTTGGCTAACTGTGGCTTACTTGTGCCAAGTGACATTTGATCCTTTCTCGAAAGCAGTTCCTTTGGATGGTTTTGAGGTCGAGAACAGCACGCCTTCCTTTCGTCGACCACAAGCCCACAGCATATTCCGGTCTTGATTCTCTAGATCGTGAATACCTTTAAACCTGTTTTCAGCCGAGCCTGCTGATTGAGAAGGTTCGGGTAGACCAGGGTCGGTTGAAATGGGAGTTTCTTCGACATCGCTTACATTTTCACTCGCCCTTATTGAAGTCCGTTTAAGTTGAGCCTGCTCCTTCATGTACTCTGTTTTTAGCATGTCTTTTACATGCTGGTTGTGGCGAGTGAGCATGGTGCGTCTCTTTTCACTCCTTTCTTTATAAAACGTGTCCTGCTCGCGTGCAGCCTCTTCCATTAAGCTGGCCACATTGTCAAGGGCTTCTTTATGTGGAATAACTCCCGAAGAAATGAGTTGGTAAAATGAAGATTCCTCTTGTTGGTTTCGCACCAGATTAAAGAGCATTTCTTGCTCTTTTTTACCCCCATGAAGATCGACAAGAAAATTGTAGTAATCGAATCGGATCAGATCGAATGCGCTTTGGCGTGCAATGTGTTTCTGCTCTCGTTCGGTGCGTTTCTTATCTTTGGACAAGGTTTCGGGTTTTATGCTTAGATATTTTGCTAGGTAGCTATAATAGTCTTTGCTGGCTTCCTCAAATCGACGTCTTTTGTACTCGGCGGTCTTGATTTCATAATCGTATCGTTTTTGAAGCGGATCGAGAATGATGTCCCGCATACTTTGCTGGAGACGAAGACGCTGTTCATACAGGATTCCCCAGGTGCGGTCCATGTAATCTGTGAGGGGTGGTGTGGCGGAGGGGATATCACGGAGAGCGTCGAGAAAGTGAGTGTCGGCATCCATAAGAGCCTGCTGTGCTTCTACCGAGGCTATAGCGGTCTTGAGGATACGTTTGGTGCTTGCTTTGAGCGCACTGGTTTTATTTTCGAGCTGTTTGATAGTTGCGCGGAAAAGAGGGCCGTCTTCGAGATCCTGGTCATCTGTATATGTTTTTGTGGCAGAGATGGGAGGTGAGTCTTCATTGAATGCAGGCACTGGAGTGGTCTGCAATGGCCTCATTTCCGGATCTGCCATTGTGATGGAGAGCAAGAAGAGGAAGGAGAATATATACGAGAAAGAGAAAGGGAGAAAAGGGTAATATACATATTATATACACATGAAATAATCTATATATATTAATATATATAAATATATATATAAAATATAAAATATAAAAATATATAAAATATATATTTATACATATTAATATTATTTTCTGGTATGTTTTTTTTATATCTTATTTTATTTTATTTTTATTATTAGAATATATTAATGTATAAATTCTATATTTCATTATGTCCAAACAATAGCATTTTCCATGTGTAAATTTGATTATTGTCAATAGCTTAAATGAAGTCTGTACTTCTTTAATATTGCCATCTTATTTGCTATTGTTCAGTCATATTCTTGGAACACAAATCTTATTTCATGGAACGTGGATTTAATTTAAAATTGCACAAAAATCATCAAAAAGTATCCAATGGCATGGATTGTGGACACAAAAGGCCTTTATATAGATGATGAATGTTGTGATAATTTTTATAAAAGATGTATGTAGAGAGCGTAAAAGAAATAAGATGAAAAAAAAAGAATGTCTAGATGTTATATTGTAGCTCGGATATTTATACACACATTAATATAGTATTGTATATAACTTAAACTACAGGTTGGCAGACGCATTTTCCTTGATCAAGTTGAGTGCACTTCCCTTCTTGAACCATTGGATCTGATCGTGGCTCATGGTGTGCTTGGCATCGATTGTGAACTTGGTGCCGTCCTCCTTGGTCACAATAAGCTGTACGGGCTTCTCGGGAGCAATGTCTGCTACACCCACAGTCTCGATTACATCACCACCAGACACCTTTTCCCAATCGGCTTCATTGGCAAATGTGAGAGGCAGGACACCCTGCTTCTTGAGGTTAGTTTCGTGAATACGAGCAAATGAACGGGACACGATCAGAGGGCAGCCAAGGTAGCGGACCTGAAGAGCAGCGTGCTCGCGTGCAGATCCCTCGCCATAGTTGTGCTATATACATTAATGGGTTTAATACCTCGGCCTACAAATCCTTACTTCATACTCACATCAGCCACGACCATCCAAGGCATATTCTGACGCTTGTAGCTCTTTGCAACCTCGGGAAGGGCATCCTCCTTGTTTGTTGTCACATCACGGACCATGTTGATTTTCTGGTTGTCAGCGTTCAAGGCACCAATCAAGGTGTTCTCGGCAATGTTCTCCAAATGTCCCTTGTACTTGAGCCAGGGTCCAGCAGCAGAGATGTGATCTGTTGTACACTTTCCTTGGACCTTTACCAACACACGCACATTCTTGAACTCCTCTCCATTCCAGGGCTCAAATGCGTCGAGCACTTGAAGACGGCTAGACTCGGGAGACACAGCAATCTCAACACTGGGGTCAGGTGTAGGTGTAGGCGATGGAGGCTCATAGGTAGCACGTCCAGCCTCAAAACCAAGGTTAGGAAGATCGTCTCCATGTGGTGGCTTGAACTGGAAAGGCTTGCCATCCTTGTCCAGCAAGGAATCAGTCATGGGGTTAAAGCTCAATTTACCGGCGAATGCCATGGCAGTGACGATCTTATTGAATAGCCTCGGGTCATTAGTATCCTACCCTTCATTCCAATCTAGACTTGTTTTCCTCACCTCTGGGGCAGCCAAGAAGTTCATTGTGTTTGGGTTACCATCGTTACGGCTGCGGAAATTACGGTTGAAAGATGTCAGAATGGCATTCTCAGGGGCGTTCTTTTCTAAATCAGTCCGGTTCCACTACAAGTAGACAAACATGAGTTTGGCTTTCTACCATGTCGTATTCAGAATCACACTCACTTGACCAATACAGGGACCACATGCGTTGGCAAGGACTTGAGCACCAGCCTTCTCAAATACAGCTTGCTGTCCATCACGTTCAATGGTTGCTCTGATCTGCTCTGATCCTGGAGTGACCAAGAAGTTGGATTTTACCGAGACACCTGCATCAGAAGCCTGCTGGACAATAGATGCTGCACGGGACATGTCCTGGTAAGAAGAGTTTGTGCAACTTCCAATCAAGCCTGCAGACAATTCATCCTTCCAGCCATTCTCTTCAATGAAGCTCTTGAACTTGCTCAGAGGAGTGCTGAGATCGGGTGTGAAGGGGCCGTTGATGTGAGGCTCGACTGAAGAGAGGTCGATCTCAATCACCTTGTCGTACTCGCAGTGCTCGTCAGCACGCAAAAAGTTGGCATTGGCATCAGCAGCCTTGGCAACCTCTGTACGGCCAGTGGCTCCAAGGTAAGAGCGCATGCGGTGAGTGTAGGGGAACAAGGAAGTTGTGGCTCCAACCTATAAATCAATTTGTTTAGCTTTGAACCATATATATATAGTGTGTGTATGTCCTTACCTCTGCACCCATGTTGCACATTGTTGCCATGCCAGTGCAGGACAAGGCATCGACACCTTCACCAAAGTATTCAATGATGTGACCGGTACCACCGCGGACAGTCAATTGGCCTGCCAACTGGAGGATCACGTCTTTGGGGCTGGTCCATGGATGAAGCTGACCAGTCAACTTTACACCAATAACCTTGGGAGCCTTGAGTTCCCAGGGAATAGCAGCCATGGCATCCACAGCATCGGCACCACCGACACCAATGGCAATCATACCCAAACCACCAGCATTGGGGGTGTGAGAATCAGTACCGAGCATCAGACCACCAGGAGCTGCATAGTTCTCCAAAACGATCTGGTGAATGATACCACTTCCAGGCTTCCAGAAAGCAACACCGTACTTTTGGGCAGAGCTCTGGAGAAAGTCAAAGATCTCCTTGTTGTTGGCAATCGAAGACACGACGTCCTTGTCAGCACCCTCGTGGGCCACGATCAAATGGTCGCAGTGAATAGAAGAAGGCACGGCAGTGGTCTTCATTCCAGAGAGCATGAACTGCAAAATAGCCATCTGAGCAGAAGCGTCTATAAAAAGTGTTGAGTACTCGGGACTTTTCTGGTGTGAGGTTTACCTTGCATGGCAACGCGATCTATAGTGATGGTATGGACATTAGGGATTGCTGTCAATCTATGGCAAATGTAGGTCGCTTACCAGGAGACAGCTTGAGGTAGGTCTCACCACGGACAGGGATGGTCTCTTCAGGGTTAGTGAGATGGGAATAGACAATCTTCTCGGCCAAAGTGAGAGGACGGTTGTTGAGGATACGCTGGACAACACTCAGGTTCTTTGTGAGTTTGGCGTATGGAGGAGTGATTGAGCTGCAGTCCTTTTCAGTGACAGGGTTCTTGACAGTAGCAAAGGATCTTGTTGCCATTGAGGTGTGGGCAGACCGAGATAGTCTGGCAAACTACAATGCCTGTTAGGACTGGTTAGGCTAGATTGAGGTGTTACCTGTCTGGCACTCTGGGCCAAGTATGCAGTGACCATTGTAAAGGGTTGGGAAAGAGAGGGGGATTAAAGAGGAAGAAGAAGAAGTCTAAAATCTGGATTCTGGTTTGCTTTTTTTATATTTGTTTGTATTCCTTTTCCGCAAGATAATTGTGTGTGTATATATATAATTATATATATCTACAAAGCATAAATATTTATTCATTTTTGATTGACAGGCCCACTAATGCTTGTCTCCCACACACATCCTGATGGTGAAACCAAAGCAGATCATCTCAATTCGATTACCAGATCGGGTATGTCGGAGATGGAGACAAATAAAAATAAAATAAAGAGGCAATTGTAAAAGAATTTAGACCATCAAAATGAAACAGAGATGATTTATATATACAAATATTTTATGAATATTTGATTTTTATATATTTTGTACTTGTCAAGAATATATACAATATAATACGTATAGTGTCATGTCATTCTTTGTGAGTGATTGGGCAAGATAAGAAAAAATGTATCTTTTTCTTTTTTGTTGTTGTTGTTGTTGTTGCCAAAGGGTAGAATGTAGGATGAAGAGAAGAAGAAGTAAAGAAAGAAGAAGAAAGAAGAAGTAAAGTAATTTATGAGTTTTTATACTTTTTTCCCCTTTTTTAAATATATATAGAAAAAAGGAACAATGATAAAGAGTGGGCGTGAAGGATAAAGGTGTTGTTGTTTTTTCTTTAAAAAAAAGGTTCATGCTTTAGATTCAGTGTCTTCGGATAGCGACATTGGCGCAGAAGTTGACGGTGCAGAAGTAGGTGGAGCATTGGACCGTGGCTTGGGATGTCCGTTCTGAGAACTAGAAGCTGCGGCTGCAATTGCTGCAGCTTTTTGACGTTTGCGTTGCTTGGACTCAAACTCATGCCAATCGCCATTAACATCTAATAAACTGTCGATATATCCATCATTAGACACTCAATAAATATCCTGCCAGCCATTAATCCATGCTTACTTTGCTGGTGGTTCTGGTGCAGGTTCTTCAGTCTTGAGATAATCAAATTCAAGTGCTTCAGCAGCCGTGGGCCGCTTTTGTGGGTCCATGGACAATAGAGCCTCGGATAATTCCAACGCACCAGGCGAAAGTAGACTTTGAACATGGTTTCAATACAGATAATATCCCAGACCATTCAGGCTTACCTTGCATAGGTTTCTTTAAATCGATTTGGATGTTGTTCCTTGGGTCGAATAAGTTCATACCATGGTAATTTAGTGACAGTTGGCCATGTTTCTACTGTAGGTGTTCCCATGGTCTTATAAATACAATCCAATTGAGAGATCTCATCAGATCCATTAAATGATGGTCTTCCTGTAAAAAACTCGAGCATAATACATCTAAGATTCTCGAGTCAATAAATATCCCAAGTATTCTTGGCACCCTACCCTACGCTCCATATATCAACAGCTGGTCCATAAGCTGTTGCACCCAACAGCAGTTCTGGGGGACGATACCATAATGTAATGACTCGGTTGGTATAATCATGGGTCCTATTCTTTTGGAACACTCTAGCAAGCCCAAAATCCGCAATCTTCAATTCGCCCTTGTTGTTTATCAACAGATTGGATCCTTCAAGGTATGAATTATTAATTCACCGTTGAATTACCAATGTATAGCATAGCTCTAATTACCTTTGATATCACGGTGCAAAATACCCATGTGATGAATATAAGCAAGACCTTCCAACATTTGCTTCACGAGTGATTTTGCATGGGAGGCCTGGAATTTGAAATTAGGATGTCCCAATATTCCTGCCAAGTCATGGTCCATATATTCAAGAACCATATAGACAGACCCTAAGTTCCCATTGTTCCATCAGAATCTCAAGGGACATTGCATGTATAGTTTTAGCCTGGTTTACCTTTGGCAACCATAATCTGTTGCAATTCAATGATTCTCTCGTGTTTCAATTCTTGCAATAATTTGATTTCTCTCATTGCAGTAATAGGAAACTTGTTTTTGGGAATGTCAGTCAGTCAGTTATACACAATCGATATCATATCTACACAGAACAACCCTCTTTTTTTTTTTTACAACTCACCCCGTCTTTTTCAGTCTTCATCCGGATCCTCTTTAATGCCATTAGATGCCCAGTCTTGCAATTCTTGGCTTTATAGACCTTGCTATAAATTATCCGGATTAATTATACTTGCCACCATTTTCCTAGAAATACTTACCCATAAGTTCCTTCTCCAATCTGTCCAATCTTTTCAAATAAAGATGCAGGATTTTCTTCAGTCTGAAAAGGGTATCCAACATCATCCAGTACTTCCTCAGGAACACCTCCGATTGAGCCGGAAAAGACCTGGCGTGCCGACTTGCTCCCAGAACCATCTGGCCGTCCCATATCTACATCGGCTGGTTTGGAATTCTGCAAGGCTGTGGTCTGGATAGAGTGTAGTTTTCCAGATGATGACGATGATTGAGGTCCAGATGGAACAGTGCCCGCATTTGTACCTGAGCTTGCGGCTGGCAAGGTTGTCTGTGGAGGTGGAGGTGGAGGAGGTGGGGGAGGAGCAGGTGTGGTGTAATATGAAGCCTGTTCTGCTGTTGTGGAATATCCATGGTAATAAGTACCGTCCTGAGATTGGCCATAATATGCTGCATAGTACTGCTGGTATTGCTCACTTGTCATATTAGCGTAATGTGCATTAGCTCCAGTATACTCTGACCATCCAGCAGCATTGGCGTCATAATAAGTCCATGCCTGTTGTTGAGATGTCTGGTAAAACGCTGCAGGAGCTGTTGGTGGACCAGCAGAAGTGGAAGCAGGAGTGACAGACGATGATGAGGATGAGGTGGCAGGTAAGGCAGGAGTAGCTGATGAAGTTGTGGCTGCTGCGTTGGAAGTAGAAGAAGCATTGGTTGTCCCAGCAGAACCAGAGGAAGTATTTGTTCCACTGCGACCATTGGAAGCACTTGCTCTGGACCCACCCCTTGCCCCTGACCCACCTACGCTGCTGGCTGGCAATGATGCTGCAGAGGACAATGGTATACTAGACGCAACAGATGTTCCAGAAGATGTTATTGCTGCCGACGTTGACGGTGCACTGTCTGCTTTTGGTCCCAGGGGTGGTGCATTTGAGCGTGAAGAATGGCTACTGCTGTGTTCGTGTTTGCTGTGGCTGCTATGACTACTGTATTCCTTGTCTCGTCGATGGTAATCATTGTACGATCGTGATTTCCGACTACTGCTACTCTTCTCATTCCGGTCTCTACTCGATCGTCGAGAGTATGACCGATGTCTGTCGTAGTATTGTGAATCTCTTCCTCGTGAACGACTTCTACTTTCGTAGCTATGGCGTGAACTGTCATCGTATGTCCGTCGTTTTTCGTCTCTTCCGTAACGATGATGATGCGATCGATGATGGTCATAGTCATCCCTACTTCGTTTCTCACTCGTAGACTTGCGTTCTGGACTGTATCCACGGTCAGGTGAATGGTGCGAATGGTCTTTACGATTGCGGGATGACCCTCTTTGGGATCCAGTCAAGTCCCGTTTTGACGGTTTTGACGAGCCAGACTCTCCCTGGGTGTGCGACGGTTCGTTGTCCATGAAAGACGATATTGTCAATATTTATAATGATATAAAGCAAAGAATAACCGAGGAATTAAATGTGTGATTTCTGGAATTGGACAATGAGGTTGTCAATTATTGATGATAATAATATGTTTGTATACACATGTACACTTTATATTTGTCTCTCTTTCTCTCTGTGAGTGTGTGTGTGTGTGTTTCTGTTGCGTTTATTAAGTCAGTAAAACAATCGACCACTGGCAGGATTGCTAATATATATATATATATATATATTAAATATATATATGCTATGGTTGTCCGTATAAAATACAGCTGCCGAGACAAGGCTTTCAAGGTAAAGGGTCTTGTTAAACGCGTGGCATTAAAAATATGAAAAACCAAAGATAAATCGTGACCGTTCAATACCAGACAATGACGCGCAGACTGGAATTAAATTCGAGCTTTGGCCTTTGCAAGGTCAGAAAAGGATGCAGTTATAAAGGTTTATTTAATAGATGAATATATCTGTGTAGAATCGAGTGTTTTTGTACAGTATTTTGACGATAATTCCACAAGTCAAAAGTATAATTACAAATTGTTCTGCAGATATTATTGTATATATATATATATATATTACCATCCACCGCCTAGAAATATAATGATCATGTCAGATTTACTTGGCTTTTATGATCTTGTACCCTAATTATACGTACCGTGATGTCCTCCTTGCTGTCCTCCATGGTGACCTCCATGATGACCTGTCATGAAGCACAATTGGATTAATTGGGGGGCTTGGTATGATCCAGACACTATAACATACCTCCAGGTGGACCATATTGGCCCTGGGGTGGTCCATATTGGCCCTGGGGTGGACCATATTGACCCTGATATTGATTATACTGTCCTTGGGGTGGTCCATACTGCCCTTGGGGTGGTCCATACTGCTGCTGGTTGTATCCCTTTTAACCAACCCATAAAATGAACTCGAGCGATCCTTAATGTTTTTGCTGTTTTCATTACCTGATTATGACTTGCTCCACCAAACATTCCACTAATCATATTCATAGGAGAACTCCCACTACTATTGCCAGATGAATTTCCATGTCCACCAAATATCTTGCTGGCAGCAGCCCTATTACAATGAATAACATTGAGTATTTACAGCCCTGTCGTACAATCGCAAAATATAACTATTCCACCAATAGCTTGGCATTCCGAAAGTCAAGTATAATCTTTTCACGTGTCTTATTTGACTTTACCCAATCAATGCGCCACCTATTCCTCCACTAGCCAGTTTACCAGCCATTCCACCTAGAATAAATGACATTTGATTGGTTCAGTCTATTCATTGAGCTAGGCACAGGAAAATATTATGAAAAAGCATACCTTGCTGTTGTTGCTGATGACCACCACCTCCCATGAATCCAGACAACATTGTTCCAAGTCCACGATCCTGTTCTCCCTGCTGTCCTTGTCCTTGTCCTTGAGGTTGTCCTTGAGGTTGTGATTGTCCTTGAGGTTGCGATTGATGTGAATAGGATGATTGAGATGGTCCTGAGCCTGCTCCACTCAGGTAACTACTGGCCTCTCCTCCACCATGGGAAGACACTGTTGGGGGATCCCATTGGGTCTTTCCAGTTGCCGTCTCTGCAAAATAGTAACGCTGGGCATTCTGATCCCATACTGCAACCCTACATCATTATGAATAGCTTGTTTGGAAGTGTATTTTAATTACCATCCCTCTGGTACGTGTGGAGGTGGGTAATTTCCTTGTTGTTGGCTCATGATGATTTTACAAAATGTTCAAAAGAGAAAGAAGATGTGTAAAGCTATAGGCAGACTTTTTTTTTCATTTTCTTAAAAAAAAACAAAAAAAAACTATTATTATATCATTATTATTATTATTATTAATGTTGAAAAGCCAAGAATTAGAGCTATTTCAAGACACGCCTAACCCCCCTAATTTGTATTCTGACTCTCGTGTACGCTTCAAGCAATAAACTAAGCATGCGCGGTCTCTTTCTTGGCAACCGTTTCTACCAATGAGTCCGCATCCTCTTCTCTTACATATACAAGGAAGTATGGATTGGCAGTCGATCCAGATGTGTCCCGGAAAAGCTCGGCTTCTTCTACCTGTAATTATCCCATTTCATTTCAGTCAAGAATAAACAATCATACCATAGAAGCCTACCTTGGTAACATGAGAGTCATTGTATTTCCACCATTGGTCTGTTGGCTTATCATACATGTATACCCAGTAGTGTCCATAGTTGGCTTGGCCTATATTCCCAATTGTACTTTCTATTTAATATCAAGGCACCCTAAAAGCATATCCCTCATACCTTGGTGAATAAATACAGCATGTATCCGATAGGCATCTTTAGTAAGACTATTGTATTGACTCTTGATCTTTGATCTCAATACTTCAATAGAGCATGTACTCTCTACCAAATCAATAGAATGTCAGGTACACCAGATCCAGATCCAGATCCAATCCAGATCCATTATACTAGTCTGCTCTATTTACCTTGAATGGTTTCCCTCGCCTCTCGGGCCTCCTTGAGCAGGAATTCAATAGCTGCCTCATGTTGCTCAGCATTCTGAGGCTGCTGAGCCATTTGTATTTCAAGGATATTGGCAGTAGCCTCCAACATATCTGGTACAGGCAGATGATAGGTCTAAAAAGAAGCCAAACAATATTCTCGGGTCAATAAACCGAAATAGCTTGGTTCCATGGCTTTTTTCACTTGCATTATTGCTTGTCAACTCTCCAATCTTTGCCTTGTGGAACTCGACTTCCTTTCTCCAGTTCGTCACTTCCAACCGCTTTTCGGCCAAGGACTCAAAGTTACGATCGGCATAACGGTCAAGGTAGATTGTTTTCTCGAATTGAATGAATGCATTGGACTTGTAGACATTGGCAGTAGCTCTATCGAATTGCACACGCTAATATCCGACATTATTGACAATCCCAAACCCAAACCCCACACTTAAACTGCCTCTTACCTGAACAATGATCTGAAGCACAGGGGGGAATGTACTGACAGTGACCTCGCGTGTGGCCTCACTTCCGCCTTGGAAATTCTCTACCTGATCCGCAAAGAAATACTCGTCCAGACCATCATACAGGTCCTTGCCTTGAGCTGCGTCGACAATAAGATGTGAAAACTCTTCTTCCTTGATCTTTTTGATATTCTGAGATGTCTGGGTGTCTTGGTATGTAAGGATCTGACGAGCCTTTCCATAAAACAGGTCTCGCACCATATCCCGTACTTGTTCGCCATTCTGGGTCTCGACGGGTTTAAGGGCAGCCTCGATCAGATACGTAACATTGCCCATGCATTCTAAGGATACGGAGATATATTTGAGACTCGTCTTGTGGAAAATTGTTTAGTATGGGATTATTTACCAGTGACATCTTGTTGCTTTCCAAACATCATGGTAGCAGGGTTAGGAGGGGGCGGCCTTTTGGGTGTAATGGGTGGCTGAACCTTGGTATCCTGGACAATCGGTACACTCACCAAGTCTTCATAAGCAGGGGGCATATCAAATTCAGGCAAGGATGTGTCGATCTTTTCAATTGGATATATCTCGTCCATTGTATCCACAGTAGTATTCTCGAGCTCTGTTTCTGTACAGTCTTCCAGGAGAGTGTCGACACCGACGCGGTTTGGGTGGGGGTTATTATTGGTAGTAATTTCTGGGCTCATGATAGACTTTCCAGGAGTAGGGGTGAGATTCTCGGTCAATAGAGCGTCTAGATCTGCAGGAGTAGGTTGATCTTTGGCTGTAGCCTGCTCAACATTTGGAAACTTGTCAGTCTTGATATTTTCCTCAATCTTGACAAAAGGGTTACTTGGGGTAACAGGTTTAGAATCAAAAGACTCGATAGCTTTTGGAGACTTTAGGGTATCCGTAGTGGGTTTGATAGTCTCACAATATTTGACATCTAGATCGGGGGAAACTTTGGTGTCTTGCTCAGCATTTTCACCATCTGTTGTACCGTTATCTTTAGCCAAAAGGCTATCTTCAACTTTTACAAGAGGTTCAAGACCAATAGTCTCATCAGAATTGTAGACTGGCTTGGTATCTGTTTCGGCTTGGATATTAAGAGCAGGAGTAGGTGATTCTGTCGAGGAATAGGTTGGGTCTGTAAAAGTACAAGATTGGGTCTTTGGTGGATCTGGTCCACTCTGCTGAGCTACTGGGGAATCAATAGACATGTCTGTTGATCCCACTGCTTCTGACTCTGCTCCTGTTTCTACTTTTGCTTCTGCTTCGGCTTCGGCTCCAGCCTTTGCAGCAACAGCAGCAGCCGCTTCTTCTACATCCTTTTCATTCAATAATGCCATGTACGCCAAATCATACTCTGGAGAGATTGCATTTTGGGATGTGTTTTGGAGATTGATAAACAGATCCCTCAAAAGATACACAACTATACCAGTATCAGCACAATCAAATCCTTGAACAAAGAAAGTCTCATTTCTTACACTTTTTTGCACGACGAACTTCAGCTTGATCCACAGTAATGCCACCAATCTTTTTAGGGACCCAGTTTGGGTCATCTTCTTTTTCAACATAGTTGTCAATGTTCAAAACGGTTTTTCGGAGAGGCAGGAGAGTAAAATAGTACTAGACATTAGAGAAAATGATCTTTAGATGTTTGCGAGTATAACAGAACCAACAATACGAGGCTTACCTGGAGAAGACTGTTGAAATAGCAGGTGTTTCCAATGTTATTCAATCCAACAGGTCTAAAGCAAGAGAAACAGACAAATGGATTGTTACCATTAAACCGAGTTCAATATACTTTCCCCCCTCCCACCACCAGAGACTTACGTGTCTTCAGAAGTTGTACTCCAGTTCATGGGTTCTATTGACATCTTAATACTCTCTCTCTTTCTCTCTTTCTTTTTTAAAAACAAAGAAAAAAAAACAATCGACTAGATTCGATGTATACCTTGTATGTCAGGAATACTCTGTGATGTAAAGTTTGGCATGTCTGTCACTTTGTCTTTAAGGAAATCATACAATGTCTCACTACGTCTAGCAATGGTAAGCACCTTGAGATGATTGCTGTGTTTGTCCTTATTCTGAGGTTCATCCGAGACCTTGATTCGATAGAGCTCAGCAAGAAGTTTGTCATCCACTGGTACGTCTGGTTTGATGTCAAAGTTCTCACATGCGTCTCTAACTTCTTTGAAGCCAACCTTGCCAAACCCATGTTCCGAAGCCACCTCGTCAATCAACCGGCTGTTCTTTGATAGATTTGCAGCCTCGATCAGACAATCGAGGTACATGGATGCCTCAGCAGGATGTTCTTCTGTGAGTATCTTGTAAAGCCAGACGATCAAGGTGGGATTAGCAGTAGGAATTGTCCCAAACAAACGAAATGTTTCGACCTGATTTCCAGTAGTAGGCTCCATCATATGGTTTACACCTAGCCATTCAGCAATCATGGGATCAGCTGAAGTAACGTCCAGAGGTGTGGTGTTGGTTGGCGAGCGACAGGATTGTAAGGATAAGGTGAGTTCGTGCTGGATACGCAGCAGACGGTCTTTGTTGGCTGCAATGTATTCATCTGTTGGGGCCATAAAGTGAGTGTCGTTCAACTCGAATCCCACCAAATTCAACATTTCACAGCTAGATATAAATATATATAAAAAAAACACATGGAAAGAAGAATGTTGAATTCAGTGTTATTGGTATGGAACGTTTTTGGTTTGTACCTTGCCGAGTCCAGTCCAAGTCTTGCTTCCAGGTGAGTATTGTTTGGATTGATGTCACGCCGAACTCCTTGAAGAAGATCCTTGATAAACTGAAGCACGACAGAAAAGGATGTTTCGAGAGTTGGGTAGACTTTTCCAGGTTGAGAGATACGATCGGCCGCGGTTTGGTATTTGGGACGTGTGGAGGCTAATTTACCGAGAAGATCAAGGGACACCAAGGGTGGATCGAACGTGGCTTGGATGGTGTATGAACAACCACAGCACTGGTAATGGTCATTCTTGTAATGGTAGTGATGGGTCAGGTACCCCTTTGCCGTACACACTTTTGGATTCTCTACCAAAAAGTGGATTGCATAGTGACATGTCGTGCAGACATAGATTTGAGAAGAGATTTCGGTTTCGTGGTTGAGGATAGTAAACGCATGCTTGTGCTCAGAGGTAGTGCTGTAATGTAATAGAAATTCTATCAATGCTGCAGGTGTAAAGGCATCAGGTGGAGAAAGGTCTCCTGCTACATATTTTGTACGAGGAGGAATCGGTGGTGCGTCTGACATTACAAGTGTTGGAGAAAGAAGAAAAGAGAAGAAAGTCTTGGACACTTTTCTTTTTTTTATTTTTTAAAAAGAAGCAAAGTTTTGCATAACGTCACGTTGACAGAGAAAAATTACCTTTGGATATTATGATTTTATGGGATTATAATTGTAATTATCTCTGTGAGCCAAACGTCTTTTCTTTCTTTTTGGAGGGAGAGTTTGGGCTCTCTTGGCTTCATATTTTATATTCCATCATTTTGTTTATAAAGAGACTCTTGTTCTATTAAAACATTGTATTATTTTACCAAGGGTGAGCGATAAAAGAAAAAGAAGTGCTGGAGATGTGTAATGTATGTACGTGTAAATGTAGAGCTGTAATTTTTCTCTAGTTTCCATTTGTTGAGGTGGGGTAATATTTAGGCTTCACTACCAACAGTAGTAATCACATCGTCAATCTTCAGAATCATCTTGACCAATTGAGTAGCCAGCAAGAATTGTTGGCGCTTGGAGATCAGTGGATCATATACGTGCTGGTCCTTCATGTCTATCAAACAAGCAGATTAGACCACCTTTAATCCAACATTATTAATTCCATATATCATTTACGCACCATTGGATCCCTTGTAAAGACAATCGACACCCAATCGGGGGTTGCCTGTCAAGGCCTGTTTGGCCTTCACTTCGGCCAAGGTCTCAATGGGAGACAGGCCAGAGTTCTCGGCCAAGGCAAGAGGAGTTGCGTCAAGAGCATCTGCAAATGCACGCATGGCATACTGTTCAATTGACGAGATTTCATCGGCAACCTTGGACACAGCCAAAGAACAAGCAATCTCGGCAGAACCACCTCCATAAACAACCCTGTTGTCACGGACCAAGTTACGGACAGCACAAATGGCATCGTGGAGAGAGCGCTTTGCCTCATCAATGATCATCTTGTTACCACCACGTACAAACACAGTTACAGCACGGGTGTTGGCGCACTCCTCAATAACCAACATACGATCCTTTGTTGTTCCAAAAGTCAATTCACGTACAACACCAGCCTTTCCGAGCTTCTCGGGGGTAAGATCCTCAAAACGAGGTACAATACGACCGTTGGTGGCAATTGCAATCAACTCAATTTCTGGACCACCCACCCAACGGACAGCAGGCAGCTTGTTCTGGAGCAACAAATGGTTGGCCTCATCATCAAATCCCCACTGGCAGATAACCAAGTTGGCGCCCGAGTCCTTGACCTGATTGATCATGTTCTCAAACATCTTGGTCTCATAAGCCTGGAGCTTTTCGTACTCTTCTACAGAGGTAATGTCGAGCTTATGCTTAGTCTTGGGCTTTGGTGGTTCAAATGGACAGGTCAGGATGGCAATCTTGGCGTCATGAACTTCGCGAGGCATCTGGGGATGGGACATATCCTTGTCGATGACCACACCCTGGACCAAAAGGGTATCCTGCATAGATCCACCAACCTTGCCATCTACCTTGATCAGCTCAAAATCAACATCCTTGCGTTCCAAATCAGCAACAGCCAAGACTGCATTGACAGCAATATCAGCAAACTGCTCATGGCACTTTGATACACTATGGAAAAAAAGAGGACCATTAACGAGTAAATACATATCCTGTATCCCTAATAAATCAAGCCAGAATACTTGCATCTTGCTACCAAGACTAGTCATTGCAGTCTTTTTGAGGTTTGACACATTGTCCTTGCTGAATTCAATGGTGTCTGAAATCGACTCTAGATGAGAAACGGCGACATTACAGGCACGGTCAAATCCATCGGCAATACGGATTGGGTGAATGCCACGGTCCAGCAATTGTTCGCACTGTTCCAACAGAGAGCCAGCCAATACTACAATAATAGGAATCTGTGAGTCTATTGCCTGGTCCTGGATCTCTAGTACGTACCGACTACACCAGTGGTACCATCTCCAATTTCATCATCCTGGCTCTTGGACAACTGAACCAAGAGTTTTGCAATCTGGTGCTCAACAGCCATCTGATCGAGAATGGTTGCACCATCATTAGTAACTGTAATGTCACCATCAGGGGAAATCAAAATCTTGTCCAGGCCACGAGGACCCAGCGAGGTCTTGATGATGGTTGCTACTGTTTTGGCAGCCAAGATGTGGGACTAGAGAGTGTGATTATGGTAAATTGACTGATGGTTTCGGTTGACGTTTTTGGGTACTTACGCGAATGGCTTCGATTCCACTCAGTCTTGACTTGGTTTGACCTTCACGGACGATAATAAAGGGTCTACCATATTCATCGGTAGTGTAGACTGCAGAGTTTGGATCAACATTCATAGCCATCGTTGCAAGATTATCTGAAATCTTGTTTTGGTTTAACAATGTTTTAAAAAAAATAGACAGGTCTTTTGTAATATACTCTTGGAAAAAAAAAAAAAAAAAAAGTCGTGCCCCGCCAGCTCTAAAGTTGCAGATTACCAAAAATAGAAATCATATTGGCCCGGAAATTCGATAACAGTAAGTTGACAACGTGATACGTCACCCAATTGTAATTGACATCAAAAGATTTGCCCATTTTTCTCTCGCTTTCTAAAGCTATAATTTATTTTTTAGCATTTTTGTGTCATTCTAATGATGCACTTGAGACCAAGAAATGTTGGCAGATTAAAACAAGGATGATCAATGCATCTATTATAGTCATTGCTACTGGTTCAAATCTTATGCAGC
Source organism: Phycomyces nitens (assembly GCA_022702545.1). Classification (NCBI taxonomy): domain Eukaryota; kingdom Fungi; phylum Mucoromycota; class Mucoromycetes; order Mucorales; family Phycomycetaceae; genus Phycomyces; species Phycomyces nitens. The sequence goes on from JAHRBC010000001.1 coordinate 5,521,743, forward strand.
CCAAATAAGCTGGCAATTATACTTTTATTGACTGTCAATAGATGGAAAACATTAAGAATATTGTTGCCTATGCTTGTATGTGGAACCCACAGACTCCTGTAGATCATAAAGATATTGCTATATTTTCTGGCTCTGGGTACTGCATGCAAGTATATATAAAAAAAGCATACTTGCTATCCACAAGACTTATTTCTTTTTGTCCCCTGGGATTTCAATTGACAGAAAGAATTCAACCAAGCTATAACTATACGATGCTTTACACGTTCCCAGCAATGTCAGATAAAAATGAATAGAAAAAGTAAAGCTTACGGATACTTTTGGGATCTATAAAGTAGACCATGGTTCTCCAAAGCAATTATACAAAAAGGATAGACCCTCTTGCATGACCCTTTGGGACTGCTTTTATGCCCTTGAAATCAACTTTTAGAGTACTGGATATCAGGGCAATAGATTATTATGGTCCCTCTATCAAGAAACTCTGCAAGCTTGTAAACCAAGATATTGGCTTTGGAGAATTAAAAACCAATTTTTGTGTTTCTTTATGTATTTATAAAAGATCCATGAGGGTCATTTGGTCTTTGCCTATATTCTCCAATTCCATCCAACAATACATCATAACAATAATAATTAAACGTGGTTGGGGTCAATGTAAAAAAGTATAGATATAAAGCCATTTGGTAGTCTGCAAGTAATCTTTTTTTTTAAAAATAATAATAATAATTGTTCTTTTAGACAAATATTCCAACTTTACTAAACTAATTAACACGCGTAATATGTTTTATCAATTGGTCTTTAAATATTCCATGATTCTAAAGCCATTTTTACCAAACAAAACTGTTTCAGTTTCTTTGAAGAATCCATATAATATATATATATATATTGCTAGTTTAGTTGTGAGCCGATTGTTATTTCATTAAAGGCCTTTAGCTTGTCCATAACTATCACTCTTGATTTTAATGCAATCTAAATTATCAAAAGGTTCATGGTACCACTGATACCGATACCGATCTGCTGGATAAAGGAGAACCGAGACAAACCATTTAGAATCTGCAAGAATAATCAAGGGGAAATATATTGGGTTGCTTGAATTTTATTGATACTAGAAATAAGAAAGGTCATATTATCATGCTATTATAAGCTCCATGTAAAAAGAAGCACCCTTGAATACAACGCGCCTTTAATATTTAGAGTAAAAGGTACATGCCCCTTGAATAAGATGCAAAAGTCTATCTTGTTTAAAAAAGAATCCTGTTTAATTATTTATATATATATATAATGATAATTATAATGATACAAGCTATACCCATAGTCTGTACTGATGACAAATGCTCTTGATAATCAATATGTACCACCATTATCTCCATGGCACTCGAGATCCCAATTGTCCAACAATGTCCCTTTTTTTACAATCAAGATATTGTCTTTTTGGCTATATTTTCCTGGCATGGAATGGGTCCAAGCTGTTTATACCTCTTGCGGAGAATACCTGTTTGATTCCCATTGGTATTCCCGAGATATGAATGCAGCCACAATTGAGCCATGGCTGGTAATTCAGAAGGGGGATCAGCACAAGCACAAACAATGTAATACAAATTTTATTTCTGGTCAACACAATAGGCTTAATCTTGGTACCCACGGTAATTTCCACCAATCTTTGGGAATTTTTGTATAGAGTATTTTGGCTTTTATGTAACCATGCTATAATCTACATTTATCTGTATTTAAATATACTCTCTTGTTTTTTATACCTAAATCATGCTTATACATGTAGATATGCAGCCACAAAGCTAATATACACACACATATTGACGATAGACAAGCTACTTTCACCACCCAATAACAAGAAATGTGCATTTCAAACATATGTCCCAAGATACAAAAAAAATTGCATGCGCTCAAATTAGTTGCCTAGTCATTAAATATTTATATGTTGGAAAAGATATATTCACACAGACAGACATTTATTTATAGGTGGTTTCAAGAGATTTTGAGAATGTCAAATATGTATATTGATTGTATTTTGAGGTTTTGTTTTGATTTTTAAAAGAAAATTGATAATAATGGGGAAAAAAAGGGGTGTTTAAACAAATGAATTGAATTATGAAGAAATGAAGTATAAATCACAAAATTTATGAAAAGAGCTTCTTCTCAAAGGAGTGGAGGCCATGGACACCACCCTCCATCTGTGCAGCAGCAGTACGCTTCTCGAAACGAACGGTGCCATTGGCAACAGAGGTGTGGAAATCAGCGAGGGAACGGCAGCCAATATCCTGGAGAGAGTGCTGGACACCGGTGTGGAGGTAGCTGAGGAACTTGCGAACCGAACCCTTGTCAACAACATTGCCAACGACACCCTGGGCAACCTTGACGGCATCACCCTCAGAGAAGTAGCGCTTGGTGGCAGCGTTTCCGTCCTTTCCACCCTTGTTGCTCATAGCATCGATGGAACCCATACCACGGTAGCGCTTGAGACGCTGGCCTTCGCGGTAAAAGTACTCTCCGGGGCTCTCAGTGGTACCAGCCAAGAGACCACCCATCATGACTGCGGAGGCGCCAAGAGCAGTAGCCTTGACAATGTGACCAACGTTTCCAATTCCACCATCGGCAATGGTAGGGACACCAAACTTGGCAGCGAACTCGGAAACGCGATAGACCGCAGTAGCCTGGGGACGACCGCAGGCCATGACTTCCTGAGTGATGCAGATAGAGCCAGAGCCCATACCAATACGGAGACCATCAGCACCGGCAGCAATGAGGCTAGCGGCCTGTTCGCGGGTGACGACATTACCGGCAATGACCTCGAGCTTGGGGAAGGTCTTCTTGACCCACTGGATCATCTCAATCTGGTAAACGGAGTTACCCTGGGAGGAGTCCAAAACAACGACATCGAGACCAGCATTGACCAGCAAGTGGAGACGATCCTTGTCATCAGGACGGGTACCAACGGCGGCACCACACAACAATTGCTTGGAGTCAGGAGCCTTGGAGGCCAAGGGATAGTTCTGGTTCTTGAGCAAGTCAGAACGGGCCAAGAGGGAGACGAGGTTGCCTTGGGAATCAACAATGGGGAGCTTGCCCTTCTTGGAGGAGGCGAGGATGTCGTTGGCCTGGGTAAGAGTGACGCCTTCCTTTGCGACAACAAGGTCCTTGGTCATGATGTCCTTGAGGGGAGAGGAGTCTTCCTGGTGGAACTGGATATCGCGGGCAGTGACAATACCAACCAATTTTCCGTGCATCTTTCCGGTTTCTGGAGAACATTTATTTATTTAGGGTTGGGCAAACACAGAGGAACCTTAACGGTTACACTCGAGGCACTTACCGGTGATGGGGATACCGCAGAAACCAGACTTCTCCTTGATGGCCTTGACATCTGCGACAGTGTTTGTGGGGGACAGGACAACGGGATCAATGATGAAACCATTCTCAAACTTCTTGACCTTGCGGACCATGTCGGCCTGATCTTCGGGGCTGCAGTTGTGGTGAATGATACCAATGCCGCCGAGGAGCTGGAAATGATTTGGTATGTGCACAAGATAAATAAAACTATATATGCATATTCAAGTGCCAAACTTACAGCCATGGAGATAGCCATGTCAGTCTCAGTGACAGTGTCCATAGGAGAAGACAAGAAGGGAGTCTTCAAGGTGATCTTCTTTGTGATCTTGCTCTCAAGAGAGGTTCTCTCTGCAGCAAAGTCAATGAATCCGGGGAGGATCAAGAAGTCATTGTAGGTCAAACCACCGCTGATTTGTTCGTCCAACAGAGCCTCGACGGACAGACCATCACGACGACCATAGGACTTCAAGGCTTCTTGGGCCTGGGAACAATCAAGTACGTTGGACATGTTTAAAGAGGTTTATTTAAAAAAAAGATTTTTATATATATAAAAAATAGTAGGGTAAAATTGGTTTTTTGAGGACCAAAGTGGGGGTTGATATCCCCCCCTTCTCAACGAAGCGTTTTTCTGGTCTTATTTATACCTTTTTTTCATTTTGTTTACCTGTTATCTTCCGCCTCTGAATGATTGGTAAGATTATTAATTGTGACTTTTGGTTTCCAAGTAAAAATAATTGGCCAATGAAAAACTTTTTCGAGAAAGAAGGTATATTTTGCACTCCATTTCAATTCCAAAAACAGATCAATACACAATCATCAAATATGTGCGTATATATTTATTTTTATATGATAAGATCAAATCTACAAAAATAAAAATATATACATACACTGTGATGTCACACAATTGGGAACGCGTATGTAAAATTAATTTTTTCCATTCTTTTTGCTCTCTTTACACAACATGATCTTAGGTTGAGTCCTAATCAGCATCACAATCCACCAAACGGCAGCCCACGGTAACATGTGTTTGTATTGAAAAGAAACCAGAGTTTAAGTTGGGCTGCTTTGGGTGGACTCGTGTTGATTAGGACAATGATGATAAAAAGTGCAATTGACCTTGATTATGGAATCACGCACGCCGAGAATAAAACAACCTTGAAAGCGACCCTTTGATGTATTTATATGCAAATTTGGATTCTTTTAAAAAGAAAATGATGATTTATTCGGATACTTCTGAACCAAGAAACGACAACAATTGTTTTTTGGTATTGACGAAGACCATAATTACACATTTGAGGAAATGAAAAATCTGATTCTTTTAACATTCAAATATGTATATCAAATATATTCTTTGTGCGCGTAACAAGCTCATCTTTAACAGATCAAGGATTATACATGTGTATGCGCTTAACGAAAAAGCAAGGGTCTCTAAGCTCCTTAAATACAAATCGCACAAATCAGCCTCCCTCTTTTTGTTGTTGTTGTTTGTGGTGGTGGTGGTGGTGGTGGTGGTGTCCATCATATAGTTGTGTATATTCATTAATAATAATAATAATAATAATAATAATAATAAAAACCTCAATAAACCAAACCAATTGATGATAAAGAAGTACATCCTGGATCCAGAATAACCCTAGACTCGTGGGCTTTTTTTCTTTATGATTATGATTAGGATTAGGATTATATATGTGTACATTTATATATGTATATATATGTGTGTGTATATATTTTAGTACTTGACATCTCCTTTACCTTATTTTCCCCTTTATTTCTTGGATTTTTTTTTAAATAGCCAGCATCCTGTCTTTCTTTTTCTTGCCTTGGCTCATCTTCTTGTCTCTCTTTTTACCTCTCTTCAATGGCACTTGTTCAAAGATCGAGATCCAATCCAGGCTATGGAGGTAGTCCCAAATACCCCATCAGAAGAGTGCAATCCTGCTCACTCTCAAAAATGATCCGGACCACAAAGGTTTGGAGAATTGGCTTGGTGTGCTAAAAAAAAAAGTATTGACCATTCTGAATCAATAGGGTGCCTGGCGATCTCCTGGATGTTGCGAGATTCCAAATATCCTTGGCCATGCCTACCTTGGACCGGATCCGCCGGCTGTGTTTGACTTGCGGCCTTTGGAACTCAAGAAGCAGATCTGCAAAGTAAGTAGTGACTCACTGGTTTTGTCAGAGATATACAGAGATCTATGATTTATTTCTATTATTCCTACTGTTATTCTGGACTCTAACATCTCAACAGCGTCCCTGGTATCCTCCTAGTCCGCATTACAACGTTCCGCAGCTGAAACCCCTGGCCCGCCATGAGACCAGATTTGAGCGCACGGTGAAGAAAATGTTACCTAAACAGACTGTACGTTCTTCAGATCCTAGGTCTCGCTATGACCAATTCAAGGAGATTGGAACTGGGTAAATACCGATATATTTTTTTGACTAGCTTTTTGTCAGCCAAATAATAAACAAATATCCTTGACCATTTAGTGTGAATGGTGCTGTTGTGCGTGCAAATGACCGCCGCAATCCAGGCGTACAGGTCGCAATTAAGCGTTGCAAACTTGACCCTGACCAAACCTATCGAGCTGCCATTCTGAGAGAATTAAAGATCATGTCTGGTAACCATGCCAACCTTATCCAATTAAGAGAGGTCACAGTCTGGCGGGATGCAATCTGGATTGCCATGGATTTAATGCGGTGCTCAGTATTTGCAGTCCTGTGCCGACGTGGGATGCCTGAGGACCACACCATCCTTGTAGCCCGCCAGACCATCTTGGCCCTAGAGCATCTGCACTCCAAGGGGGTATTGCATCGCGATCTCAAGTGTGAAAATTTGCTTCTGGGCTGGCAAGGACAGGTGAAACTAGCCGACTTTGGTCTGTCAGCTCGTGTATCTCGTCCTCAACGCGACCGTCTAGGGACAAGCAAATGGTAATGTTTAGATGCTTGGGCCATGTACTTACTTGTTCTATAGGATGGCTCCAGAGGTCATTAGACAAGAGCACTACAACGAAAAGATCGATATGTGGTCCCTAGGAATCACCTTGATAGAGATGATGGACAGGGTTCCCCCTCACTACCTGATCAAAGACGAAGAAGAGTTGTTTGATGTAATTACCACAGAGCCAAGTCCTACTTTTACCTATAGCTACCCATCCATGTACATGCGTGGCCTCGTGGCCTGGCTCCTTGATGAGAATCCTTTAACTCGTCCTGCTGCTTCTGATGTCCTTCTTGTAAGCCAGAGGGTTCTAATTGTCCAATGCCTAACCAATAATTTACCTTAGGAAATCGATACCCATATCAGCCAAAAGCTTCTTCCCTGCTCTTCCTCTGCCGAACTTGTCCACTTTTTAGATCAGGTTTTGGTTTAAAATTCACTCAGAGAGTATTGGTGTTAATTCTCCACATATACATACACACGCACTTATATATACATCTTAATTTAATCACCATCGTTTCCTTTAAAAAAAATTCCCATTCATCTTCTTCTTCTTCTTTATTTCATCCTTTCTTCATGATAAACACTTTCTTTTTTCTTTTCTTTTTGCTGAATATTTTATAATCTAAACACTCCCTATCTTTTATATTTATTCCTTTATAAATATATATAATATAATATAATATAACATTCTACATATATAATATATTATCTTGGGATATCAAATAGCCCCTTGTAGTGGTAGAAAAGATCATGTATGCAAGTAGAAACAATATGTATTGTTGGTCTAGAGTTGAGAGCATAACCTTGAGCTTTTATTTATCCAACTCTAAACCGCCTTGATGATAAAGAAGCCTATATTTTTATTCACTAAAGAGAACCAAGGGTTCCATCACGCCATTATTCTCAAGCTACAGCCTCGTCAATCATCATTTTTTTTCTTTTTCTTTTTTCTAGTCGAAAAGGATGATGACGCGCTGTATGCCTAGCGTCCGGTTTTCCCGACCGGGACTTTCTCCACTTTCCACAGGCTGAATATAGACTATTTTAGTTTAAGCGCGGGCAAGTAATGAAAAGAAAAAAGGGGGAGAGAGAGAGAGAGTATTGTATTACAGATACGTATATAGATTTTATATGTTTATATAAATATATAATATATACAAGCATTATTTTATTTTTCTATTGTACATCATGAGTTGGTAAAATATGCAATTTCAAAAAAAAAATAAAGTGCACATGATTCCAATCTAATGGCCAATTATCATTAGGAAAGGAATGACAAAGGCGTTTTCACGTCTACCCTACCAACTTGCAAAAAAAGACAATGGTAATCATCCCAAGTCATCCAATCATGCTTTGAATCCTCAACATGCACTCTCTCTCTTTCTCTCTTTTATATAGTCACTGTGGATGAAGACTTTGCGCGTCTAGAGGCTAGATTCATTGAAAAGACAAAGGAGATTGTTGCTCTTGATACCCACACAAAAGAGTTTAGGAATGGCGTGTCAGGCAAGTTGATCAAGCAATCAAAAGAGATTATCAATCTCAAGCTGACTGTTACGACAATCATAGATATGCTAAACCATCAGCAGTCTTGCGCTACCGTACTTGAGAGCCTGTTTGACCCCTCTATGGGATGCAACGCAAACGAAGATGGGTCTACAAGACCTTCTCCTACAGATATACCATTCGGAAGTGTCCAGGCAGTTCAGGATTATGCAATGGCCATGAATTACTGCCGTGACGAAATCATGCAAGAATTGGTAAGAATTTGATTGTTTATGAGTTGTAGTATAACATGGACTGACTCTGATGATGATGATGATGATGCTTTAGGATGCATTGGATCAAAGTGTAATTCGACCTACAGATCAATTGGCTGCCTTGACCAAAGTGATCCAGAAAACTATTGTCAAGCGTCAGCACAAACTACTTGATTATGATCGGTTCAGAACATCTCACCAAAAGTACGCTGCAATTGCAGACAAGGGCCCAAGCGAAGAAAAGCACATGTTGAAGCTCCAGAGTCAATTGGAAACCGCTACTAATGATTACCATTATCTCAATGACATGCTCAAAAGAGATTTGAGTGAATTTCTACGACTGGCTGCCATGTTTATCCAGCCAGTTCTCGAGGCATTCTATGCAATTCAGTGTCGAGTGCTGGGTGGAATGTATGGACGGGTTTATGAAGTTGCAGAGACCCATCGTGCGGTTTTTGTGACATTGGATCAGACTCTGCAAGCAGGATTTGAGTGGAGACAAAGCCAGCGCAATGTCGAGCAAGAGGTCAAGCAATTGACAATCATGCAAAAGAATACAAGTGCACGTAAGTAGAGATTGGGCAGAATATAACAAGTTGTTCATATGCTGTGTACACAAGAACTGGGCTTGCGGCCAGATACATTGGAGGATCGTATGAGGCTTCGTGATTCTGCTTATGGCCCCGAAAGACAATCGACCTTGTCAAAGCCTGCCATGTCACCCAAACCAGCAATGGCACCTAAACCAGTAATGGCACCTAAACCGACAATGGCACCCAAACCAGCAATGGCGCCTAAACCAGTAATGGCACCCAAACCAGTAATGGCACCTAAACCGACAATGGCACCTAAACCAGCAATGGCACCAATACCGGTGGCGCCAATATCGGTATTACCAGCAGTTACGACACCAAAACTGAAAACCCGCCCGCCGCCACCACCTCCACCTCCCAAGCCAAGAATGAAGCCTACAATTCATTATGTGATTGCCCTGTATGACCTTGATGCTCAACAAGCGGGAGATCTGACCTTTCGACAGAATGATCGAATTGAACTAATTGAGAGGACAACAGATGAGCAGGACTGGTGGAAAGGTCGTTTGGGAGATCAGGTTGGAATGTTTCCAGGTAAGCTCTAGAGATTAGATGTGTGGAACGTCTGGTTCACTTCATGGGAGGCATACAAAAGGAGGTTGATTGATATAATATTGTGTGGAATTTGTTACAAATGTACTTATGGAGAGTTGAATGGATTAGGCAACTACGTAGCACTGGAATAAAGCATGTACCTTTCAAATGATGAATCCCCTGAAAATCCTGAAATTCCAATTGGGATTTGAATCTGAAATGTGGAATTTGAAATATGAATTTGATTGTTGGAATTTCAGGCTATTTTTTTCTCTTTTTATTTTATTTTTTGTTAGTTTATCGTAATATATATATATACATATGTATACGTTATTCAATATACAGTGTATGCTTTTTTTTGCCAATTAAATGCTGTAAAAGTCTATTGACAAAATGTTATTGGATATTATTAGTAAAAATGTATAAATGGCGAACGAATGATTATTGTTGCATTAAACAGGCATTCTTTCTACAGTGAGAGATCAAGGTTTCATTGGCCGAAAGTTACAAACAGATAATGACGAGCTTTCTTGTACAAATTAAATAATTGGAATTTAAATCGCCTATAGTATTATATTTATATATAAATTACAGAAAAAGGAGAGTATAATTTTATTTTTTGTTTTTTGTTGGATGATCTTCAGTCGTCAAACTTTGTTCCAATTGGGATGAATATGGGACACAAGCATCTTGTACAAAAATAAACATGAAAAATAGACACTTTCTGGCCTGTTTCAAAACGAGGCCAATATGTGATGGGTAGCTTATTTGATTTTGATTTTTTGAAACCGACGTTCAAACGTTTATAGATCATCTCCTTTTTCTATTTTATATATATATATTTATATTTATATATATATATTCTTTTGGCGTCTATTAAATGCATTTACACACCAGATCGGACCAAAAGTGTGGATATAAACTGACTTTTAATGGACCTATCCTGCCGTGATTCTCACTCCGTTTGATTGTCCTACACAAATTAGTAGCAGGCTGACCTTCTTTTTTTTTATATATAAAAAAATAAATGCTCTTTTAGATAAAAAAAATTAATTTATATACATATATTCTCTTCTTCTTCTTCTTCCTCTTCTTCTTCCTCTATACACTTCTTTATCGCATTTATTTATTTTTTATATTTAATCAACCGACTGTCCTGAGATGGGAAATCAAGCAAGCAAAGTTATCGATAAGAGCAAAGAAAAGCGAAAACGAACCACCAAAAGACGTCAAAGCACGATTACACTGAGTGCTCGATCAACAGTCTCTCATCAATCGCTTCAATCCCATGGAAATTATGACTGGCTAGAAGAGAGCCAGGATACTGCCCTGAGTGCACGGATGATTCATGTAGCCATGGCAAAGGCTGCAGCTGCTGGCCAATCGCCCTCAAATCCACCAACATCCACTCCTCCAGGCACCCGGCGTAAATCTATTACTGAATTCTTCACTAGACGGAAACAGAGCATCTCTCGACCGACCCAATTTTCAGAGAATGAATTCCGGGAACACGATAGACTCCAGCGACAGGTAAGATTGATTGATAGATTTTGGTCATGGAGAGGGAATTTAGAAATATACATGGTTTATTTTGTGTCGCAAAGTCTGGGTTTCGATCAAGTTAAATGAACTTGGTTCATCTCAGCTACAAAAAAAAAGGCAAAGATAGATAATAGAGATATTAAAAAAAAGGGGCCCTAGAAATATAAATATTCACGATTCTTTTCTAGCACTATCTGCTCAAGAGTGCCAGAAAGAGCAACCATTGGGCAACTCTAGACGAACCGGCTGTTATTCTTGACATGGGAACCGGTAATGGTATCTGGGCACTCGAAATGGCCTCTCAGTTCCCTCAAGCTCAGGTCCTCGGCATGGATCTCCGTCCACCCCATGAGCAGCAGGGTGGCCCAAAGAACCTGCGCTATGTCGAGGCCGATATTAAGCAATCCTGGCCAATGGGAGATAATTCGATTGACTTGTAAGTCTCCAATCAAACAAGACACCAACTGACTTTTTTTTTATAGCATCTTTCAACGCAACATGGGCCAGGTTATCCAAAAAGACCAGTGGGGGCATGTGCTAGGCGAAATGAGACGCGTCCTCAAGCCAGGTGGCTATATCGAATTAGTCGAATCAGATCTGTGGCATCATAACCCTGGTCCAGTCCAGCAGGCATTTGACGAATTCTTTGAAGGCCAATGTGCAGATCTTGGCCTGGATTTCATGTTCACAGACAGATTAAAGGACCAGATTGAAGAAATCGGGGGATTTGGGTCTGTTGATTTGCGTGCCTTGGATATCCCGGCTGGCGAATGGCCCCAGGAAGCAGAATTGAAGCAGTTTGGATTTATCAACAAGGAAACCCAAAAGGCGTTCTTGCGGAATTGCAAGAGTTTCTATGTGTCCAAGTGGGGAATCACTGCTGATGACTATGATCTTGCTGTAGGGGAAGTTTTGGAGGAATTTGAAGAGTATCATGGATTTACTCGTTTCAACTGTTGGATTGCCCAAAAGTCTTGAGGGCCATAACAACATACTTAATATTCCTAGTGTTATATTTCTGCTGTAATATATTGTATCATTTCATCTCAATTACTTTTTTGTATATCTCACCTGCTTTTCTTTATTTATTTATTATTTTATATATATATATATAATTATTTATTTGTGGCTGTATACTTTAGACAATAAAGTCCTAATATTCTATATATATATATATATAAACATTATCATCTAGAGTACTAGAGGTATTTAGGATATCTTGATGTCTATTATTATTATTATTGTTCTTGTTCAGAATAACAAATATATATATATATTATAAAGATGGATAGTTTGAAAAGAAGAAGAAAAGGGTTTTTGTAATAAAAAAACGCTCTAGAGCAAATTGGTTCAATATACCCACTGTTCTTGTCACAGCACATCATTTCTATACTCTGTTTTGGATATTCCGGGCGGGAAACAGCCTGTGTTTGGCTCACAAGAATATACAAACAGCCAGCCCAATCCATAAAATAATATCGAGATCATCTATTCTTTGAATATTCTAACGAGCCTAGGTTTCATTTAGCAAGTACTACCGAAATATTTTGCAGCACAAGAACAATGAATGTGCTATTGGTATTTGAACGAGGCATTATTTTTTCAAGTAATATATTGGACAATTGATAGAATTTCTGTTGGAATATGAGAATAGTGTTTTGTTTCTACCAAAAAATAAAAACGATTTTTATTCGTTTGGCACAGACACACGGCATCCAATTCTTTCTTTCTTTGATAAAGTAATGGCAGGTAGTTTGGTTGGAGATTGGTGGATTTCTTCTTATTTCAATAGCCTTCTTGAGCTGAAATGAAGAGTGAAAAATGGATAGCTGGTACAAGATATACGGGTCTATAAATACACTATTATTCTTCTTTTAATCATTTTCCATTTGGATATTCTGTCCGATTGTACAAGTTTTTTTCTTTTTTTATTAAAAACCTAATAAGCTAATGATTCAATATTCCAAAAGAAATGGGAATTGTGTGAGAAACAAGGATACAATACCAATAAAACGCTTTTTGCGGAATTTCCAGGATATCGTACAATGAATACCGAGTAAATTTTAAATGCTGTATTTATAAAGCTTATTATTATTATATTATTATTATTATTTTTGACGTTTTTGTATATTTTCACTAGAGACAAATGAAGAATAGGTGAGACAAGGGCATCATGATTAAAAGAACTATATTTAAAAATAAAGAGAAAAGGCCTCTATTCTGTAGTGTTTGGCAGATATCATAGGTCCAAGGAACTTGTAGTCCATACACTATATACCAAGATCCCCCCCCCCCCTTTTTTTTTGACTCCAAAATAGCATTAATTCATCTCAATTGCAGGCAAATCTATAAAAGTTTGAGAGTTTAGTTTTAGGATCCACTAGTTATTTTGTGGGTAGATCCAAAAGCGAAATCAAAAGCAAAAACAAGAATATAAATATAAATATTTAAGAATTGGATGGGACAAGTCGGAAAGGCCGGATCTTATCGAAGCAGATGCTGGTTTGAGCTAAATACTGGCAACCATTGACAATAATCACCTTTAAGCTATCAAGCGCACTATTGAGAGTATTGGCTGGACATCTCTATTTTATATTAAAGACACTAGTCTATTTGAAATTCTATAGCATTCTTGATTTTGTCTTTTTTATTATAAAGAACCAAAGTTTATTTTTCTAGCATTTTTTTGTTGTACAATCAAAAGAGATATATATATATGAATGCTAGAAATAAATACACCGCTGACAACTCCATCGCATTCCAATATATATAAATACATGTATATGTATAATAGACATCTTTTTTGCTGACATGGGTATTTATGAATGTAGACAAAATATTATAAAACATTCTTGGTCAAGGCACTTGTGATAAATGTTATAAAGGTCTGTAAAAGGATCAAGAAGTACCAAAAGACGCGACTGGTCACTTTGCTCTCATTGGTTAATTTCCTAGACTAACCTCCCAATTGTCGTGTGAAAATACTTGCCAAGATGAGTCAATCAAACATAATACCATTATAAGCACTGTAGGTGGAAATATCATTGGTTGTGTATATGTTGCATTGGTTTATTACGCAAAAAGGGTGAGCCGACAGGATGATATAGATGACTATTGAACAATCCACAAGTCCATTCTCCCACCGGCCAATCTTTTCAGCTTATCAGTCTTTTTTGGATGATTAGATCTGATTTAATCAATCTGGCTGATGATGAGAGCTGAAATGGTCTCGATTGCAAGCATATTGGTTCTTTTTGAAGTGTCAAATTGTAGTCTGTTGCAAAGTATTGCCATTGGATATTCAAGGACAATACAACTCTATAGGGATATTTTGTGGGAAGCAGACAATGGTTACTGCACAATTGAATGTCAAGGATGTTCTTCTTCTTCTCTTGTTTTTGATCGAATTGGTCTGTATAAAATACTTTACACTGGTCTTGCCTCTTTGATTGAGTAATGATGATTCAAATAAAGTGTCCAACTGGGCCGATTCTTTCCGTTTCTGGGCAAGTTAATTGCTATTGTAGCCTGTTGTCCAACAAGACCTGTCTCACAAGACAGTTTAATTAATCCAAGAATATTATAGCAATTTGACAGCTGATTTCCCATTATATATATATTATATTATATAATATATTTACTCTTGGTAATTTACCACTTTATTGTATAAAATGTAACCATCAACTATATATATATATGTATTATATATATACATATATAATACGTTCTTTGGGGCTCATAAAACGGCCGTTCTTTTGGAGTATTTTACTGTTTACTGAATTGGGTGTGTAGAATTAGAAAGATAAAAAAAAAAGGTCAACTCACATTCAACCTCTTCTTCAATCTTCAAAATCCTATAAAAAAAATGTATGTATATATATAAAAAAAGGAAGAAGAAAAAATAATACATTCAAGAATCATTTCATTCGAAAGAATCTAAAAAGATAATATTTCATGTACGTATTGCTCTTTCCTTTGGTTGCTGTAAAGTACAGCTCTTCTTTTCTTCATCTGGACTCTCGCTTGTGCTCCATTCGTTTCTTCAGCATCAGAAACAGTGCATGTTTTTCTTCTCTGAGAGAGACGATCCTGGCATGAAGGGTATCTTTGGTGGTATGATTGGAATGCAGAGCCATGTTGGAACGTGCATAAATATGGCCATTCAGAGGACGTGTGGGATGACTGAGACGCAATCGTCTTGCAATAGCTTTACGAATAAGGCGCTGGTTTGGTTGAAGTGGTGACGAAAAGGTAATGGGAGCCATTGGAAATGTTGAAAGATAGATAACAAGAAGAGAAAGAATGAGGGGGATTGTAGTCTATTAGTATTTATTTCTATATAAAATATATATAATATATATATATATACATATATATATACATACATACATATATTATATTTAGGGACAGTCTAAAAGGCCAAGACCCACTCTAATTTTCAAATGGGGTTTTTTCTTTTCTTTTCAATTGAGGTCAGTTTCGCGTCAATTCAAAAATACCTCTAGTATTAAGAGTGGGGTTGATTTTTGCTCATGTCATGACATTTGAAATATTCCAATACCATGCTTTTTCAATCGATTGAAACTGTACCTCGACACTGCAAGCAACAGAAGCTGAATTTTGAAAATATATATATATATAAAGATCTGGCGATAACCAGGTAGGAATGTTCCTGTCCTTGGCCTTTTTTAACTGGGCCCTGTATCCCAAGAGCATCCACTTATTGGCACAATCAAAGGCAAAGCCCTTGTTGTTTTTTCTATTAGAATTGCCTGGTTCTGTCCTGGTCTTTGGACATGGCAGGAAACAAGAACAGCACCAGAATCCCAATTCCACAAATGATATTCAAATTGTAATCTATTCATGTTTAGCAAGAAATGAAGATTGATTTATAATTTCATCTTGTGAGATCATGATAGACATTATTATGCTTTAGATATATATATGTTTATTTACATGGATTACATGGATTACATGGAAAATGATGGTATTTTAGTTTGAAGCCTCGTCTGTATGTGGAGATGTGGTTTGGTTAGATCTTTGTCGTGTGCGTCTGCTTGTACTCGGTACTGGACTATCCGGACGACGCCTGCTGTCTACAGATCGTCTTGTGTCTAAAGATCTTCTTGTACTATCCGCTCTGGCTGTCATCCAAGAAGGATAGGCAGGGTTGCCATTATCATCTACCCAGTCAGGATCCCCTTTCCTTTTACCAGCCATCATTCGATCCCATCCATCTGGAACACCTGCAGCACCAGTCAAGCGACCTAGATAGATGCCTGGTTTGGGGGACCAGCGCATCTCATGGTTCTCGCAAGCCCTTATAATCCCAAAGGTGTCCTTATTTGAGAACGGTACCATTGTACCAGGGTCTCTGTAGATAGCTGGCAGACCAGTGATAAGGCAGCTTGCCGGCTTGAGAGGTTTGGGTTCCTTTTCAGCCCAAGACTCTAGCTCTGAAATCAAATCTAAACGATCAAGTTCCTTGTCTGTCAATCCAGACGTATCAATTTGATCCTCATCATCCTCATCCTCTTCATCCTCATTCTTATCTTCTTGTTTAGGTGGCAATTCACTTAGAAAAGATATCAAGTTGCGACCAACCATCTCACTCTCATCAATGTCTCGTTTGGTCTGCCATGCTATTGCCACAGGATCAACAATCTCAGACTGAACATTTTTCCCATCTTCATCAGAACAGATGAGGACCAACTTGTGGTGCTTTGGTCGTTCATCTGGTTTGCCATCTGTAACCGAGTGGAATCTCACCAATGGGCCCTGCATAGCCTTCTTATCCTTCTTTTTGGATCTAGCGCGTCTGTCGGCCTCCATTAGCTGCCATTGTTCTAGTGATTCCAAGTTTTTTTCTTCTGTGATTGCTGCCTCTGCCAGCAACTCTTCTTGGGTCAAATGTCTAACCAAAGGTCGATCTCGCTTAGGAAGCAATGACTAAAAAAAAAAAGAAGCCCAAGATTCTATTAGCTTTCACGACCTGCTTTGGCTTCCAACACTTGCCTTGCGCAATTCATTCTCTCGCAGCTGCTCTTCAACCTGAATACGATTCAAGACCGTATTCACGCGAGACGAGTGCCGAACTCGTGGCATGGACATTGACTCTGCAAAAGATATCTTTTCGCGGGGCTTTCGAATGGTATGTGTTTTGTGGATTGGTTTTTGGGCTAAAGCGGATTGGGTTTGTGGTCGGTCATGTCGAAACAGAGATCGTCTTGCCTGCATGATTCAATATCAATAGTCGCCACAAGACCAATATATATGTATTTGTATTTATGATAGAAAACTACCCTTCGTTCTTCCTCTGCAATATTCTTTTCTTCTCGGTTGGCTTGATCTTCATGTTCAGCTTCGCCTTCTGAAGAATCAATATCGAAATCCGAGTCGAGGACGTCTTCTGGTTCATCTTCCACTAATTCCAATAATCAGTTTCTGAATCTGCTGAGCTGATCAGCGGAGAGTGGGTAAAGACGTACATTTTGTGTGGAATTCTTCATCATCGCTCTCATTGTCTTCGAATAGTTCTTCCATCTCGACTTCCTTTGAGATGAGGAAGCGCATCCTGTAGAAAGCGTTGTTGGATTACGAGTTTTTTTTTTTTTTTTTTTTTTTTTTTTACTGTAAGAGCCTTACCGGCTGCCTGCATTGTCACGTCGAGATCTTTCCAAGACCAAAGACATCTTTCTTTAATCTTTATATGAAAATAAAAAGAAGTAAAAAACAATAAAGAATAAAACGACATTCGAAAAAAACAGAGCTTTTTTAATTTTGGGCTTGAGCTTGACTTGCCTTCACGTGATTTTTTTCATGCTGCTTGAAAGAATGTCAATCCTATAGTCCACATAGCTTTTTCTTTCTCTCCTTTTCTCCTTCTTTCCTTCTTTCTTTATATCACCATATTGCTGGCCAAACAGTTTGGCAGTATTGGCTAGCTGGTAGACAGCCTTGATATAAAGGTAGACTTGTGAATGATACACACACAAGAGAGATCCAAACAACCCAGGGTTGACTTCTTGTTGAAATCATTGCTTTATACCCATCCGAGGTCTAGCATTAAAAAAAAAGAGGTCCAAAGCAGGATACACAAGCCTAAATACCATAATTCTGATTCGGATAAGACGAAAAGCCAAAATAAATAAATAAATAAATAAAGAAATAAAGGGTTGCCAACGAGAGGCTGGACCACTCAAATTCTGTAATCTTTTTTTTGTTGTTGTTGTTGTTGCGTTTTTTCTTCTGTATCCTTTCATGGGGAACCTCCAGAGTGCCTTTGACGTGCCGTATGCCTCTCTTGAGGCCAGACACCTCAAAGACACTGTTTTGTCAGGAATGACCAACTTGGCCTCTTTGGATCTTCAGGCATCAGTTGTCAGTGTTTCAGATGAGACATTTGGAAGTTCATCCAACTTGCTTGATCGAGAAAACAATTCATGCACAAATGAGCTTGACGATGATCTCGGTATGGGTGGGGGAATTCTATTCTTGCGAGGGCGCGAAACTGATATCTAAACAATTGTTGTTTGTTATTTAAAACCGTGGCGTGTTTGATGTACAAAAGATGGAACCAAAAATGGATGGCAGCCCTGTCGCAAAATAAAGACTGCAAGGTAAAAAAGGGAAACAAAAGAGAGAGAAAGAAAGAGAGAGAAAGCCAAAAGGGATGGTGATTATGTTGGAGTATGGTGGTATTGATGAGTACAAGTGTTGCTGTTGAGCTGGGCTGTCCAGGATCTTTATCTGGAGTCGACATTGACACGACTGGATTTCCGTTCAGTTCAGCCTGGAAGGCGAATCTAGATGGCTATATTGTGAATAAGGACATTAAAGAGGTATTGGGCTGCTGTGGTATCCTGTTCAGGCACTCAATTGGGCTTATAGTGGAAGTCATTGATGTCTAATGTGAGCCTCAAGAAAGACTCGCATAATTTCTTTGTCTTTCAAAGATCCAAAGACGTGTTTTCAAAGGTGCGCTTGACTACTTGTCGAGGGGGCAGTGTGGTAATGTGAATAGGGATGTAGATTGCAAGAGTGTCTGTTTGATTTGTCTGTTGATTTGTTTGTTTGTTTGTTTGTATATAGGCTCGTTTGCGATGTTACGGTACACCGGTTGCTCTTAAAGACAAGGTTGATCAGTCTACAAATGTAGCCAATGCAAGGCTGGGTGCCCGTATTATTTATTGCACAGACGAACGCCAAGGAAACAAGCCGAGCATCCTAGTCGAAGGGAGTACAGCGTAAGTTTTGTTGTTTCAATACTAAAAAAGCTGATTAGAATTGAATTGAATTGGGGAATAGAGCAGATGGCTGGGAATCGATTCGTTCTGGTCCTCAGCCTCGAAATGACAGCTGTGTTATCCAGTTGGCGGTACCTGTACACATTAAAGAGATTGAGATCAGTACAAAATACTTTAATGGTGAGTATATTGGTGTATGAGACCAGGATACTCATGGTTGGTAGGCAATTCACCAAGGTGGTTTACTATTGAAGGCTGCTATAGTTTAGATGTAAGTGTAGATTGAGATGCTTCAAGCTTATCCTCCATTAGACACCAGATGTAGACTATGCGGTTGGCTGGGAGTATGTGCTGACAAAAAGAGCGGCTCCAAACAGCTCAAGGTCCAGATACAATATCCACAATTGTCGCCTAATATCCCACATAAGACTAACCATATACCCTGGTAAGTGAATAGAAGCAAGTGGACTTTGTTTGTTAATAGTGTTTTAGACGGTGGTGTTCAACAGCTGTCCATATTTGGCAATCAGAGGCCAGATGAGGCCATGGACTTGAGATGCACTCTAGTTGACTTGGAGACTTGCAAGGATGAAAAGCAGATGTCCATTGCAGATCAACCGATTATTTTGCAGCCTTCTAGTCAATTGGAAAACGGGGCCGAGTATGTGCGTTGT
Organism: Phycomyces nitens; assembly: GCA_022702545.1. Classification (NCBI taxonomy): domain Eukaryota; kingdom Fungi; phylum Mucoromycota; class Mucoromycetes; order Mucorales; family Phycomycetaceae; genus Phycomyces; species Phycomyces nitens. The sequence continues at coordinate 5,541,372 of JAHRBC010000001.1, forward strand.
GATGACAAAGAAGCACCAGTTTTGCCAAGACAATCCAAAAGAAACAAATCTACAAAAACAGATTTAAAAGAAACTCCTCCTGTTCGACCAAAGAGAAGACGATACTAGAGAGAGCACCCTTTTTTTTCTTTTTTAATTTAATTTTGGAAGTGTCTATTAATAAAGCATGTATTTATTTTTAACTTGAACATTTCACAATTGGAAGTGCTGTGATATAATTAAAAGTATAGAGTATATCCCCAGGGTCAAGATCGAAGCATCGTATTAAATTATACGGGAAAGCAAGACACTCTTTAACCAGGAAACATTGTTTTAAAATAAGAAGAAACAATGATACAAGAATAGCATGCCTGTACTTCTTGACCCATCAAAAAAACAAAAACAAGATACATATATCTCTCTCTTTCTCTCTCTTTTGTCCGTAGTGCCGCTTCCTGGTGTCACATACGCATTCTATATTTTTTTTGTATTAAAGATATTTTATTACTTTTTGATCTATATAAGAGCTACCGATTTGTGCCACAGTTGAATAGGGGATGAATGGATTTCTGTTTAAAAACCATCTTGTTTGCAACACAAAAAAAAATCTGTCTGTTTGACTTTAGTTCTATCTAGAAAATCAACAGCAGATATTTGTTGCTATCCAAAAATGACATGTTCTTTATATACTCTGATACTTCAGGGTTGTCAATAGCAACCAATCCACCCAGTTGACTTGTGAACTGGAGCTGTATCCAGGACGACAGATTGACGTAGAACCCAAGTGGTGCAAGGCTATTTCAAATGATTCAATCTCTAGGCTATTTTTGGTAACGCCGTCCCAATCATTCATTTTGGATAAAATCGCTTGGACCTTGGACGCACACTCCACTCATGGGACCAACTACAAGTATCATTTTATTTTTATTGCCAAATAAAGACAGGAAAAGAGTCCATTGTAAATTAGGCTATAAAAGCCATCTTTTAATCCTTCTTCTCTTGAACCCAATATTTTATCATAAAATGGCCAGCCTACCAAAACTGCATTCATTTGGCAAACGACGCTCGGTTCAGGCTAACCAAAGCCCCAAAGACAAACCAAGGGTTGTGACCCGCACTCTCTCTTCTTCTAGCTTCTCCATCATGACTCCAGCCACAAAGATGCGCAGACGAATATCCACTTTTCTGAATGGCAGTATCTCAATCTCCTCAACCCATGGCTCTCCTGAACAAAGTTGCTTTAAAGGCGGCATGTTTCTTGCCAGACAAAATCAACCAGAAGACAGTTCTGACGGCACCAGCACAACCTCCTCTGAATCAGACCACCCACACTCGCCATCGACAGAGATTGGAGGGATGCCACCAAATATTCGGCCACATGCAGTCAGCCCTGTACTTAAAAAGCAACCACAGGATGTCTGGTGTGTTCACCAGGATATCTGGGTCGTTTCACCCCCTAATTACCAATCTGTCACGCCTCACACGAATCCCACAGAAACAGTTGGATTGCAGCTAGCTCAGCAGGTCAGTCGTGTACTAGGCTCGGTTGTAGCCGATGTGGATGAGGAAATCGATAAAGAATGGGAGATAAGCAGAGCCGCACTGTCCTGGAGTCTTTCTCATTGTTAATTATTATTGTCAAGTATAAACTTTTTTTGTATATATATATATAAATCACTCATTATCTATAATCATTTATTATACTATTATTATCCACCCCCCAAAAAAATGTAATTTTCTTAATATTATTTATATATATACATATATACATACATATATTTTATTTATTTATTTATTATACAGTCTTTGGACCCGAATGACCTTCTTTTTATTCTAAATATATATATAAATAAATAAATTAAATGGGCGCAGTTCAAGCATCGAAAAGCTGATGTAAGCATGGATACAAGACTATTTAATTTGCAAAGTAAGCTTGCTACTTCTCTCTCTCTCTCTTTCTCCTTCTCAAATACAATCCAATTATCCAATAACAAAGCTAGCTATCCAAATCGATAAAATGTCAGGGTCTAGCATGACATCTGTCAATAATCAGAACAAAAAGATCATCAGGAGATCAGGACACCTACAGCTTACTAGGTCGCAATATATTCAATATTTAATCATTGAAAAGAGTGTGAACCATTTGATGACGCCAACCCCAATATCTCGAGAGTCAGATATTCCTAGACAGACAGTCTGTGGAATCATTATCAATGCTGCCGATGAAAATAATACAATCACTCTAAAAGAGTTTGATGATATTTGTGGCATTAGTGCGTCCACTCTGCAATTTCTTGAACAATGTTGAAAGACTTGCATTGAAGAGGGCAATTCCAATGGAGAAAAAGAGAAACGATAAAGAGATTTGTTGTAAAAGAAAAGAATTTATATTAAGCCTTTAACCAGAGGGAATTCTGTACAATCAAAATTGTATTTTTATTGATAAGGTAGGCTTCAACATTAATATGATCAAAGGCAGTGGTCGATTAAAAACTAGCACACCAGCTTTTGTTAAAACAAAAACCAAGAGAGCAACAAATGTGACAATACTATTTGCTCTTTCAGCACAGGGCGTTGAATGCTGCATGTCAAAATTGTTAAAGGCGGTACTACTGGTAAGGCAAAGGAGCAATACAAAACATATTTTTATCTATTCTTTTTATAATAGTACCAACTAAACTTGATGCTTTACAGGCCCAGTATTCAAAGTTTGTTCAGCAATTGGTACAGAGGATGGACAATGCCAGAATTCATTACAATCCATCTCTCCACAACTTGCTTCAAGAAAGAAACAAGCACCAGCTCAAGTTTCTTCCTCCTTACTCACCTTTCTTAAACCCTGTCAAAGAATGCTTTTCAACGCTAATTTTTTTTTGAGTATTATTTGGATAGCAAAGAAACGTCATGAGAGAATAAAGTCTAGTATACATATTGGTTTTTTACTCCAAGTTTGCCGACTATAATTCTTATTTTGCGGATGTGTATCTATTTGCATTACGTAATTAAAGCATTGGCTCAAGATCGAAGCATCTATCAAAAAAATAAAAACGAACAAGAATGCCTTATTCAACTGACACAGTCATTAACCGAAACCTTTTTTTAGCCAACTCAATGATTCTGATAGTCGATTTATCTTCAATTGTCAAACAAACTCTCTTGTACTCCCATTGAGTTTTGATCAGAACAACTCAATAGGGTTTAAAAATAACAAGGGGGCAAATATGTGGCTTTATAGCCACGATCTTCAATCAAATTTCATACCTACACTTTATGAATCGAAGCATTATCCGTAACTAGGCAACGGCCATTCATCCCACGTTGATCTTCAATCAAATTTCATACCTTTACACTTTATGAATCGAAGCATTATCCGTAACTAGGCAACGGCCATTCATCCCACGTTGATCTTCAATCAAATTTCATACCTTTACACTTTATGAATCGAAGCATTATCCGTAACTAGGCAACGGCCATTCATCCCACGTTGATCTCCAACCTATCAATAAAATTACTCGAAAATCAAAAAAAAAATGTTCACTGCATGTACTGACTCTATTGTTTAACTCGTCATCTTCCGCTTTACCATCTTTCCTCTTTCTTTTCTTCGAATGACCAGCCTTCTTCTGGACACCCTTTGGTTTACCCAAGGTTAAATCAATTACCCCCCTTTTTTTCGCAGATAACACCAATTATAGTCACAGTAATGCTTCTTCAAAGGAGCCAATGTCTTTGCAGGTGTTCCTCGCTTTGATCGACCAAAGTTTCTAGGAATATGCATGTTCAAAGCTGTCTCGTCAATAAAAAAAACGCGCCTATTTTCCCAATTCATATTTCTATCTGCTTCCCATTTAAGACCTCTTTCTTTTCTTTAGCGTTTCCCTCTGATGTTTCACTACTCATAGAAATATTTTGGTAAAAGCCTTGATAGCTGCTTAAATCCACAAGTTTCTTAACATCGGGTTCTGCTACCTTGCTTATATCTGACTGTCCCCCAATAGCCTCATTCCAAACCGACTGTCCAAGCCATTTTCGACCATTCCAATTTCCATGGTATCAGGCTATGGAATCTCGTCCATTACGTTGAAACGATACATGTAATCATCTGGTACGTTATAAAAAAAAAGCCTGAATAAGAAAGAGGAGTGTATCCAGAATAAAACTATTATAAAGTCCAGGAGATAAATTAAATGTTTTTCCTCTGTTTATATGCTTTTTTGATGCAAGGAAGAATCACTTTATCTCATGGGAAAATGGATGATATATGATAACAGTTTATTCAAACAAGCAAACAAACAAACAAACCATGACAATATTCGGGCTGCTTATCACCAAGAACAATATTTTCTCAAGAAAGTACATACTGTTAATTAGCCTTTTTGGCAAGCTCAGTAAGGTTGACTTTAATCTTTTCCATTATTCTCAAATTTTATTTTTTATTTATTTCTCTTTTCAATCCAGTTCTACGGAAGAAGATGCCGAGTCTGTGTCGGTAATGTTACTACCTTCCGATGCAGGGAAATCTTCTCTGTAGCAGATATTTGATGTAACTGGCTTTGTCAAAAATGACATATTGTTTTGCTGTGCAGTATGTATGATTGACTGGATAGCCTCAAAGTTCCAGGTAACCATCCTCTGTAGATAAAAAAAAAGTAACTGGTTAATATATTATAGATAAATCAAACAAATGACAGCAGTCAAATACTCGGCGATCCCAGCACTATTGTTATCTGATGGAGGAATATCTATTTCTTCAAGGCAATCACGGACTATAATTCCATTTACAAGCTTAGTACCAATTATTCGCAAATTTGGCTTGTTGAAATTCCATGACAAGACGCGTAAATGCTGGGTGCATTCTTTGTAAGGAAGGAGACTAGACAAATGGAAAAGTAAGCTTTTTGTTTGTCTTTGTTTGATATTTTGATAGTAGGCTTGTCCTCACAGAAAAACACACATCTTGAATCCCATTTGAGTTTGTAAAATATGAATTCCAAGCGTATATCCTTTTCATTTATATCTACCAAGCCATTCGCTTTCAATGTCTTGATAGTTTGTGAATGGCATTTAGATCTGTGAAACTTGAATTTAATAAGAGCGTCATTGAGAAAACAGGTAATACGTTCTTACCCTTTTTTGTTTTATATCCATGCTTTGAGTTAAGACGCTGGTCAAAAAATATCGCCATAAACGTTTAGACGGTACCAATCTTTGTTGTGTTTTCCTTCAAAGTAATTATCCATGATACAATAATCACCTAGACAAATAAATCAGTCAATTGAACATTGAATATTTTTACAAGACATCGTACTCAGTATATGGTCAATTCAGGAATACCGTTAAATCAACAACATAAACCCAGTCAAGGACTATATGAATTAGTAACAGTGTCAGGCACAAGTCAATACATAATATAGGTGTGCTTCATTCACTTTTGATCTACAGAAACCAAAGCAAGAAGGAGATGGTTGTCAAGAGCAGTAATTCATGTCTGATACCGTTTTTGCAAGTAATAATCTTGACATTTTGGTAGACTAGATTAGAATCGACTGTTGCCAGTTTATTCGAGCTGTATGAATTACTTTTAATTTAGACTATCTACTGAAAGTGTATTCTTGATAGACTTTTAAAGTCTGGCTTCAAACAAGAACAAGCTGGTTCAAAGATTGATTTTTACTGTAGATTATGATGCGTAAAGAGTAAAGAGTAAAAATGAAAATACAAAGTGATTGACAACCAAAGTCTTGAAACTGATTAATGCGTAATCTTGGGAATCTCCTGCTGTGTCGATTTACTTAACCGTAAAAATTATAGTCCGCAAAATAAAAAATTCATCCGCAAATAAAATAAAATAAAATAAATAAAAAGTCCATAAACTTTGAGTAAAAAAAAAACCAATGAATATATTTCACCCTTTATATATATATTTTCTAAAATTGCATTTCCATAAAGAAAACCAGCAATTCATCTATTAAAAAATAAAATAGAGAATAAATAATTGGATATTTATTATCCGAATTAGACTCCGATTTATTCCGCCGTGTTTCAATTTCAAATCAATTGTTTTCTTTTTTTTTTTTTTTAATATGGCTCAGAATACACATACATTTATTGCCAATTAACAAAAAAAATTGGCAAATGTGCGACGAGGTCTGAGCATACATTATTGTTCTTGTTAAATATCAAACATTTTCCAGCCACTCGGTTCTGAATAACCTGTAGATAGAACTGTAGAATCAAGAGAAATGAGGATTTTTGCAGCCCAAATCTCCATTCAACAGCAAAAGCCCCCATCCAAAGGCCATATTTTATAGAACCAGATGTTCTATATATAAAATACTCTAATATTCTATTCTATCAAAGGTACCAAGCGTTGCAAGACGGTCGGCACGTGCGACAGGGTAGGACATGTATTCTGTCCAACCTCATTGACTTGGCCTTCTCCGCTAAGCTATTCGACTTGCAAAAAAAAGCCAAGCCAAACACTTTGAGTCTAAAGTACCAAAATAGCAGTAAACAACAGTAAAGAGCAAGGTACACGGCTAATTGATACAAGATCAAGAAATTCGATTTATTTTTAATATTCTATTCTATTATTATTATTATTATTTTTATTAAAAATTACCTAGCCACCCTTAGGCTTAGTTGAATTAGACCGAGATGAAGAAGCTCTTGAACATGTACTTCTTTAGATAGAGAATGAAAAGCGTCTTAATCACAGTATATAATGCAATCTAACTGAATGAAATTGAAAAAATGAAAATGAAAAATGAAAAATGAAAAAAAAAGAAAGGGTGACCTGGCTATTAAACAGATACAGATAGATATACATATATAGTAGTCTGACCTGGTCCATCATTGCCAAGTCTTCCTATTACCTTGTATTTCCAAGCAGCGCACTTTATAACCAAATAAACTCTTTATTCTATTTAGGCATCTTCAACCCCTTCTCTTTCTCTTTCTTCCTCTTCCTTTTGCTTCTCATTTCTCTTTCTCTTTCTCTTTCTTTTGTTAATTTTGCCACCTTCATTTTCTCCTCTTCCAATCATCTCTGTACTGCACCATGCCTGTGCCAGTATCTGACTGGTTAAAGCGTGCCCGTCGCTTTCGCCATGACCCTGTCAAATCTCTCAAACTAAAAAGAAAGTCAAAGAGCGCATTCCCCATGCCATCCGCAGAACAACGAAAGATCTATGTCAATATGCCAATCGCTGCAGACGAGGTAGACGAGTATGGCCAGCCATTGAAAAGCTACATGCGAAACAAGATCCGGACAGCAAAGTATACCTGGTACACATTCTTACCAAAGAATCTGTTTGAACAATTCAGAGGAATCGCAAATCTCTATTTCCTTTTTCTTGTCATCCTTCAAATGTTCCCAACCTTTAGCACATCAGCATCACCAATCCTTGTCATCCTCCCACTCGCGGCCATTCTCATCCTAACTGGCGTCAAGGACTTGATGGAAGACAGAAAACGACAGGCAACAGACGACGGTGTCAACCATGCCGTAGCCTATACCCTCAGCAAATGGAAGAATATCAATGTGCCTGAATACAAAGTCTCGCTCGGAAAGCGCTGGCTCAATTCCCTCGTCAAGTTTCTTACGCCCTGGAAGAAGCAAAAGAAAATCGACGACGACGACAACGACGACAAACGCCTATCACGCGCACTGAGTCGTGTACCGACAACAATGTCTCGCACAGACTCTTTCCTCGAACCATCTACGCCCACAAGCAAGACTTCCTCTATTGGACGCACGTTGCGCTCGGGCTCCGCACCCTTTAGCCAAGTGTTTAAAAAAAAGAAGATGCCTTATCGGCCCGGCCAGGTCCCGCATTCGGTCCTCAGACGCTCCGTCCAGAACAGCAATTCTCAAGAGAAGAAGAAGAAGAAGAAGAAGCAGGTATTGTTGCCAAAGCGCCCGATGGATAAGCGTTGGCAGGGAGTCCAGTGGAAAAATGTCCAGGTTGGAGACTTTGTCTATCTACGTGATGGTGAGCCTATTCCAGCAGATATTGTCGTCCTGTCTTCCTCTGAGCCTGATGGTCTGTGCTACGTCGAAACACAGAATTTGGATGGTGAGACGAATTTGAAGATCAAACGTTCTTTGCAGGCCACAGTTGAAATGAGTACTCCAGAAGACTGTGAGCGGGCCCAATTCTATGTCGAAAGTGAGCCCCCACACGCAAACCTCTATTCTTATAATGGTGTCCTGCGCTGGAAGGTGGAGCGGACAGACGAAGGCATGGAGGAACAGAAATATCCTGGTGTACCCGTTACCCCGCGCGATAGTCTAGAAGAAGATGAACTTGAGGATGAAATTGTGTACCATGAAAAGTCTGAGGCTATTACAGGCAGCAGCCTCCTTCTTCGTGGCTGTGTACTGCGTAATACAGGGTGGGTCATTGGCTTGGTTCTCTTTACGGGTAACGAGACAAAGATCATGCTCAATTCCGGAAAGACTCCCAGTAAACGTAGTAAGATGGAAAAGGCCACAAATCCCCATGTAAGTTGTCTAGGAATTGCTGTGGATTAAAACTAAAGTCCAATATGTATCAATAGGTAATTGCAAACTTTGTCCTCTTGTTTATTCTCTGTATCATATGTTCTATTGCTGTCAGTATTGTCTACAATCAAACCTCTTCATCCAATTTCTTTGAGCAGCCTGATGCCGAAAGCTCTTCTATGGAAGGTTTCCTCATGTTTTGGTATGTACATACTTCTGGAAATATCGGGGTCAAAATCCGTACAGGATATTCAATATATTAAATATCCATCGACCTCTGCTTCATTAGGACAACTCTGGTCATCTACCAAAATATCATTCCGATCTCTCTCTACATATCAGTCCAGATTGTCAAGACTGCTGCAGTAAGTCAGCTTTTAAGCTTCTCAGCCCCCTTCTTTTTGCACGTATTTACAATGTGGCCCCATTGTGTGGCTCATTTCATATGTAGGCATACTTTATTCACACTGACATTGACATGTACAACGTCCGTCTTGATCAGCCTTGTGTACCAAAGACATGGAATATTTCTGATGACCTTGGCCAAATCGAATACATCTTTTCCGATAAAACCGGCACCTTAACCCAAAATGTCATGGAGTTTAGAAGGTGTACAATCAATGGTGTTGTCTATGGTCTGGGTGAGACAGAGGCTGCAATTGGTGCCAAACTACGCGACGACCCAAACGCACTCAATACAAGAGGTGATTCAGAAAACGAACTCGAGGCTGCCCGTCAAAAGATGAACCAGGAACAATCAAAACTATTCGAACACAAGTACATTAACCCCAACTCGCCTTTTGTGGATCCCTTGGTTTACGAAGATCTGGCCAAGAACGACAGCCAGTCTCAGAGTGTGGTTCACTTCTTTTCTGCTCTTGCTTTCTGCCATACCGTGATTCCCGAGATATCTGACCCCGACAAGCCCAATATAATCGACTACAAGGCCCAGTCTCCCGATGAGGCTGCTCTGGTTGCCACTGCACGCGACGTTGGATTCACATTCTTTGCTCGTGAACAGGATACTGTCAAGATTGATGCTATGGGTGAAGTAAGAAGCATGCAGCTCCTCAATGTCCTCGAATTCAACTCTACAAGAAAGCGCATGAGTGTCATTATGAGATCTCCCCAGGATGGCCGGGTTGTGCTGCTGTGCAAGGGTGCAGACTCTGTAATCTACGAAAGACTCTCTCAGAATCTGGGGGATGATGAAGATGACCAGAATCAGAAGCGTATCAGAGAAGAAACCCTCCAACACTTGGCAGTATTTGCCAACGATGGTCTGCGTACTCTTTGTATTGCCAGTCGTGTGCTAGAAGAGTCTGAATACCAAGCCTGGGCTGCTCGTTACAAGGATGCCTCCAATAGCATTGTCAACAGAGAAGAAGAAATCGAGAATGTGTGCGAAGAAATCGAACAGTCCCTGACACTTATTGGTGGAACAGCCATTGAGGACAAGCTTCAGGAAGGTGTGCCCGAGACCATTGCCGTACTTGCCAAGGCTGGCATCAAGATCTGGGTATTGACAGGCGACAAGATCGAGACTGCTATCAACATTGGATTTGCCTGTAACCTTTTGACCAAGGACATGTTACTTCTCAGTGTCAATGGACGTGATGCGGATGACACCCTGGAGCAGCTACGACAGGCTCAGGCTCAGGTCAATGAAAAGTCAACGTATCAAAAGTGTGCGCTTGTGATTGACGGCGAGTCTCTAAAGTATGCTCTGGAGCCACCCTGCAAAAAGGAACTCTTGACTCTGGGTACCCAGTGTATGGCTGTATTGTGTTGTCGTGTCAGTCCAATGCAAAAGGCAAAGGTGGTCAATCTGGTCAAGAAAGGACTAAAGGTGATGACATTGGCTATTGGTGATGGTGCAAATGATGTTTCTATGATCCAGGAAGCCAATGTAGGTGTTGGTATCAGTGGTGAAGAAGGTCGGCAGGCCGTAATGGCGTCAGACTATGCAATTGGACAATTCAGATACTTGAGTAAGCTGCTGCTGGTCCACGGTCGATGGTCTTACCTGAGAACCTCTGAGATGATCCTGACCTTCTTTTACAAGAACATTATGTGGACACTTGTCTTGTTCTGGTACCAGCTGTTCTGCGGGTAAGTCAAGCGAGATCAACAATTGGAAGAAGAAGAAAAGCTAATATTGTTCAACATAGTTTCTCTGGCACAATGATGTTTGACTACTCTTATATTACTCTCTACAATCTCGTCTTTACCTCTTTGCCATGTATCTTTGCCGGTGTGCTCGATCAGGACCTCAAGGCGGCTTACTCTTACAAGCACCCCCAGCTTTACCTGATGGGCATTCGAAATGACAAGTTCCCTGTCTCAAGGTTCTATCTCACGGTTGTCGATGCAATCTATCAATCGGCAATCTGCTTTGGTATTCCCTATCTTGTGTTCGTAGACGCCAAGATGCATTCAAGTGGCTATGATACCGAGGGTGTCTATGAACTCGGCACATTTATTGCCGGTATTGCAGTGATTGTTGCCAATGCTCTCGTAGGCTTCACAATCTATAGCTGGACATATGTAATGGTACTCGTCTTGGTTCTCTCGTGTGCAACTTATTTCATCTGGACTGGTATCTATGCACATGTCATGACATTCACGTTCTATGGAGAGGACATCCTGTTCCGTGGAGGCACCTTTTGGCTATGTCTGTTGGTCACCTTTATCATCTGTATGATGCCTCGCTACGTGACAAAGTACTACTTGCACATGTATTATCCATTCGATAATGATATTATCCGTGAAATTGTACTGTGTAATGGCCACAGTGTGTTTGACTGGCATCATGGACGCAAGGCCCGCCCCCAGTTAGAAGAAGAAATGCCAATTAACCTAGCACGCTCGCCAACCGGCCATTCGACATCGGCCGAGTACGCGGCGGACCGGATGATGCAAGATGAACTCTATGCTGATGAAAACTCTTATGCGCTCACTGAACCTAGTCCGGTATTCAAATATGCCAAACTCAACCGAACAATGACAGCTGCTTCTGGAAAGAGCGAGATTATGTACATGAAGTCGGGCCAAAGTACTTCCTTTACCGGGTTCGCTTATTCATCGGACGATGCACACGTGTTTGACGAGTACCGCAAGTCGGTCTATCGTCGCAACAGCAGTGCTAGTCTCTCGCCATCCCAAATCAATTCGCCACTGCCCTGGGAAGACAACAAGACTGGCAAGCGTGGTGACTGGATGCCACTAGACAAGTTCAAGCTAAAGAGATACGAGACTGACCCATACGCTGCCAAACAACAAAGCAAGAGTGTTGCCTGGAAGATGATGAATGCCATGAAGCGCAAACCGTCTCCAAAACCTTCTCGATTAGCCCAGCAGGATCCATTCTCAATGTTTGACCAGACAGACGAAATGAGTGAGCCAGATGGCCAGGGCAGCACTGCATCGTCTTCTAGTTCGACTTTGCATGTCAACCAACTTGACGTGTCTGCCACCAGACTGGCTACCTCGAGTACCACTCTCCTTCAACCAAGCACTCCTCTGTCTGCTGGGTATCATAGCCAAAGCTCATCATCATCGGATCTTCCTACACGGCCACTTTTGAACTCGACTTCACCACTGCCAAGTGACTTTGACCCTCTTCATTCCCCTCGTCCTTCATCCAACTAGAAAGAAAACCAACATATATATATATCTATTTCTTTCATCTAGCATAAACACCTTTATCTTTCTTTCTTTAGGTGATCCACCAAGTTCCATAGATTGTACAAATAATGTCTCTTTCTTTAAATCTTCTGTCTTTATAAATCTATACTTTTTTGTCCTATAATAATCTCCTTGCTTTAAAGTAATTGCATGTTTCTGGCTTCTGTTTTTGACATTGACAAGCCACGTGAAAGAAAATCCAGAGACCTTGTGTTAGCCCTTACCCCCCACCCCCTGGTTAATCATGGCTGTAAGACAAGCCTAGATGTTAATAAATGACAACTGCGTGTCTGGCCCAAGATAATAATAATAACAACAACAATATCCTTTGGATATCCATAATCACCTCTTTGGATTTTAAATCATAAAGACTGTCGCGATGGAAACCGTCAATGGAGTGAATGCTGACTTTCCATTTAAAGACATGTGGGTTTCATTGTATTTTATTTATTTATCTATTTATCTATTTATCTATCTATCTATCTATATCAATTGAATCCTACAAGAGTATGATACCCAGTTGTGCTTAAATTCTGTACACAGTTTCATATCTAGTCACTTTTTTAATATTTAAAGGCTGCCAAATGGTGTACAATCCATCTGGGATAAATATTGGAATCTTCCTCTTTTTCTTCTTTCATTATTATTAGGTTACCAATAGAGAACAGTAAAGTATAGAAAGAAAGCCATTGACTCTCCTATTCAACAATATATTTGTTGCAAAAATAATAATAATAATAATAATAATAATAATAATAATAATAATAATAATAATAAAGAAACAGCGTTTATAAGCTTGATAGATCTCCATTGAAATTATACAATTAAAAAAAAAGAAAAGAAAGAAAAGCCCTGAAATCTTATTGTCACATCATTCTCCTTGGTGGGCTTTGCTTTTACGCCAACGACTATAATTATTACTATATATCATTTTGTCAATATATAATATTATAATCATAAACCTTGTTTTAGCATTTAGAAATAAGCCATATATATTATTGTAATTAAATGATTACAACAAGGTTTGTGAGTATCAAAATATCAATTCAAACTAATCGTAATCAAACATATGCTATATTTTATCATTCGTTATTAATGTCATCATGCATCCTTGTATTTCACCCTTTTGCCAAAGTCATATATCCAGGCACCGGGCATTCGAAATAGAATCCAAACCTAAAAATGACATGCGCACTTGATTTATATATAAAAAAAATTACGTTTATTTAAATCCAAAAGTATGGGTTTCAACTCTATTCATACACTTTCTATTTTTGGTATATTGGATACCTTAATATGTTTCTCTTGTCGCTAAATAAATCTCCAGGGCACCATTAAAAATGACATCAAAGGCTCCAAGATAGTGTTTCTACTTGAGATTGAGACGATGCTATAGTTTTTTTTTGAGCTAATGAAAATGAATTCCTAGACAAGCAATATAAAAAAAAAGAGTAAAATTTGGTCAAGGGGATTTAGTTGAAAGGTACTGTGTCCCACAGCTCGTTTTAAAGAAACTCCAAAAACACACACGCACACACACAAAGGCCATTCCAAACGACCGCTTTACCTATTGGAAAAGCTTTCAAGATATAAAGTAACATGCGACAAGACACCTGCCAATAGATACTCTAATTGTCTAACTGCTGCTTGTGTCAAAACTGCTACTGTATACACAGACAATATCGTCGAGTGTTTTGAACTTGGAATGAAAGCATCAATTGTGCATGATATTATAAAGTTGTTCGTAAACATAACTATACATACAAAATATTGTTCATTCATACTGCTATCAATACGTTTGTGAAGGGATTTTGGTCTGGCCAGATAGACTTCCGGAAATTTATAACAATGAAAAGCCAGCTATTGAAAAGATCTGTACTGATGTTCTGTCAATGTATATGCCTAAGCCTGTAACGCTTGTAAGCCTGTTTGTCTAGAATTATAAGAAAGATGAAGAAAAAAAGCCAATACTTCCACGCTTGTTTTCGTCATGTCCTGTGCCTTCACTGAAATGTAGGTTCATAACGCTCAACCCCAACTATATTTCAGTTTTTGCTAGCATAAGACTCCCAGTTACGTACAAAGGCAAATATGAAATGTTCAACATGACATTTGATTTCAAGAGACTCGGACTAAGCAGGTAAGATGCTTGACAAATTGTGTAATATCTAGTACGTAAAAATTCTTACTAACAAAGATCTTTGTCATAGTAGCTTCCAAGACCTAAAAGATCCAAACAAGGAGACAAAATTAATGCTTTTTATTTTCACTACATCGCCGTAACGAACACGGTTTCCCTTTTTTTGGGATTTAGATTTTTACAGCTAAAGTCTGTACAAACATCTCATTTGGTCCTACTTCTCTTTTTTGCTTGTCTTAAAAAAAAACCAACGTCGTCTCAATCTCAAGTAGAAACACTGTAGGCTTGACATTTACACTGCCATTGATCTCAATTTAATAAATTCTACGAAAGATACCCAAATGACTCCAATATCTGTTTATTGGCCATTTCTCCACCAAATTCAAAAAGTTTCATTATTAGCATTTCATCCAAGATTTTTAATTGTTAATAATAATAATAATAATAAACATCAAGCCCTCTATTTATTTTTATATTCAAGCTTGAAACAAAATTAACAGTGTTGAATTCAAATGTAGGAATATCCAATGTTGTAAAAAATTATAATATATATTTATTTAAAGTGCCGATCATGACGTATAAGCCAGCACACAGCTACTCACACACACACACACGCCCACTTGTTGATGGATGTACACGCATAAGCCCACTCTATATTTCTAGAGAGAGAAAGAGAGAGCCAAATAAATAAATACCAGACAGTTAGATAGAAAGAGAGAAAGATATTTTGTGTGTGTGTGTGTATAGTTTGACCTGGTATAGTTTTGCTGCATAATAATTCGTATATTAATAAGATATACTTTATAATTATACACTTTATTTCTATTGTCGAATTGTAATAAGATGAGCGATTCAACCCTATCTTTCAACCAACGAATCCAACCCTTTGTTCTCTTGGCAAAGTCAGTCAAGGGCATTGCTACCGGGCAGCTGATTATGGACTGTCTGGCTGCTCCAGGTGTCTATGTCTTTGAAGAGCTCTACCAATCACCAAACGTAATCAAGGTCAGTTGAATCCCAAAAAGATCTACTCGAAAAAAAAAGGGGGAAAGAATCCAAACCGTTTCTCATCTAATGTCTAGGCTGCTGCTCTTCCCGAGGTAGCACCTTATCATTCCTTGCTGCGCGTGTTTCTCTATGGCACCTATCGCGACTATGTAGGTAAGGAATAAGAAAGCAAGCAAACGCAATGAACCAAGCATAATGAGATTCAAATTGTTTGAAATGCATAGACAACAAGGCCAATCTACCTGAATTATCCCCTGCGCAATTGACCAAACTCAAACATCTTTCAATTGTTTCCTTGTCTGAAAAAAACAAGGCAAGTAAACTATGATTGTCTGTAAAGTATCTCAGATGGTTTAACCAGTCGTGGATCGATAACTTCACAGACCCTTCCATACGAGCTGCTGAAACTTTATCTCGATATTCCAACTGTACGCGCTCTGGAAGACTTGATTATCGATGCATTCTACCAAAATATTCTTCAAGGAAAGCTCGACCAACGTCAACAGCAACTTCAAGTAGAGCGTGCAATGGGAAGGGACCAAGAAGAGAGCCAGATAGAAGAGACCTTGGCTATCCTTGAGGCTTGGTCTACCAGAACAGGCGAATTGTTGACAGAGATTGATCGCACGGTTCAGACAGTTCAGGAAGAAATGGAAAAAGATCAGTGTGAACGTGAACAGTATGATAAACAGATTGCAGCTGTCCAGCGCTTGGTCCAGAATCAAAGAAACTTGACCATAGACGACAAAGGCAAAGAAAAGACCGGAATAACTGGAAACGGAAGACGCGATACTGGAAACGAGTATGATGATTATAATTATGGAAACCAGGATTTTTCTGACAGAGTAGGAGGTAGAGCAAAGAAGAGGTAAGGATATATGATTTATGGCTATTGGGAATATGGTCAATGAAGAAGAGGGTCATGGAATATATGCATATATGAATATATATTCAATTCAGTAGGGCCTCAAAACGGTTTATGGCGGGAAGAACCTAAGAACACAAACAAACAAAAGAGGGGGAGACGTTGTTAATTCATATATCTTAAAGAAGCTGTATTTTTTTGTATTTTTCATTAGAGGTGAAGGATACCAATACGATTTCTGATAATCTACTGCTTGAATACAAAGTACATAAAAAAAACAAGTATATGGCCCGAGGAAAAAAGAATGTTTAAAGAGTCTTGAGAAGCAATTACCAAGCTGATCAAGTGCTTTGAATAAAGGCAAAGTATAGTATAATTGTATTAATACTTTGGTTTATGGCTATAATCAAGAACTCCTAAATATAAGTCTTTGAATTTATTATCATTGTTATTGTTATAAAAAGAAGAGACTATTTATCTCACACATATTCTTGACGTGTCTTGATGGGGAAATGTAAATAGAATGAAACATTTATTAAACAATACTTTCTTGAGTACTAGAGTAATGGCTGCAAAATATGGTATAAAAGACATTATCCAAGTAGCTAATATTATTGCATATATCCAAACCAAAAGTCTTTTTTTTAAAAATTGACTTTGATAATCATAAATACATATTAAGTACCATCACACCACCAACATTTTTATCTTGATGATCTTTAGAGCAATTACTTTTTATAAAGTACAACGGTTTTTCTTTATTTTTATCCATAGTATCTGACGAGTTATTGCTACTAATACTAAAAACTACTTTTATTAAATATTTTCTTACCAATTATTGTCTGAATATCTATAATATCATAAAACAATGTTGACTTGATCCAAATCTTACGGCCTATATGTTTTTGAATCGCTCTAGAGAAAAAGGCTTGTATTGTTTATTATCCAAGGTGTTTGGATTACTAGAACAAAGGGACAATGTAAATAAAGATGTAACTCTTCGTCGACAGCTAGAGAATCTCCCTCCCCCCTTTTTTTTAAAAAAAAAAAAGAAGAAGAAGCAAATGTTCGTTCCTATTTATCGACTCGGTATTTTTACAGCTCCTAAAGCTGTGAGAGCATTGAAAAGAATTTTGGTTACTTGACAAATATATGCAGTGAAAAAAAAATCAATGAAAATTTTCAAAGATCATTTATTTAGTAGACGTGTATCCTATTGATATTTTGTTAGAGAACCGAGTAAATGTCTGTAAAATGGTTCGTTTGAGAGGAAACAAGTGAAAAGGCAAAGAAATCGCTGTTGATTGGTGCAGCAATAACCTTTGATAAAGAGTACAAGTCCAAGAACAGCAATTTCTTAATTTCTGCGTCACTCTGGGTGGTCCGTGCATCTTTTTTATTTTATTTTGTTTTTTTTGCTCAAGAACAAGAACTTCTTTGTAAAAGACACGCAGAAGAAGCCAGAAAATAGCCAAAAGGTGACAGTAAAAGTATATACCAGGCTAAAGCAAGATATTGTTGGGCGCATATTGATATATCTGGACTTATTGGAGTAAGTAATGATTATCAAATGTGTGAAAATATGCTGTAAAATATGACATAATTTGTGTGGTAAAACCATCTTTAAATACTATTACAAATTGGCTTAACAAAAGCTAAGTAACAAAATCTACTCAAGTAGATTTAAGTTACACTAAGATCTAAAAGCCCTATTAACACCCAGTCAAGTATTTATACACAAATCCTACAACAGACAGAATTTGAGCTCTTTTACTTTGAGAAATAAATATCAAGTAAAATTGACTTATCGTGTTTTAGTAATTTTGCTACAATTTGTATTCACAATTGCGAAACCACTAATGGCCAAAAATATGGGTTCTATCATCCATAATATTAAGTACAATATTGATTAAACTCTTTATAGTTACAATTCAAGAAATATCAAGGAAATCTATTATAGATACTTATTTCTATGATTAAAGAAATCTAAAAAAAGGGTAATCAAAAGAATAGGACATCTTGATCTACATAATATATATCCAAAGATTTGTGGGTAGGCTGATCACCTGGATTTCATTTGAAAATATACACCCTCCATCAATAATAAAGATTTTGGATACCTTTTACCAATGATACACACTTGTTTGATAAAGTAATTCAAAGGTATTCGAGATCTCATGCCTTAAAGAGAGCCCAAGTATATATACATATATATATATTTGCAGTATTTGAGATATACAAAACGCTAATTCATATATAAGCTTCTGTTTAAAAAGACATCTTTTTTGTATTGACAAAATATCAATACTAATAATGTACTTAGTATCTAAGGAACATGAGTAATAATCAATATATACCACTAATATATTCCCATCTTCATAAATGTGCTTGGGTTGAAAAGGATATTTTGATTTAAGAAAAAGAAATCATAAACTCCCTTTAAATCCCATATTGTGAGCTTTTTGGTTTCTTGCCTTTTATTTTGTTTTTTGTTTTTTTAAAAAGAAGAATTCTTTGAATACACTAGTGATAGGATACTTATTAATTACTCTGATAATACAAGTGTAATAAAATGAAAAAAATTATAATATAATAATTCATCATTCACTTTGAAAACAAGCCCTTTGATACATGGCTATATTTAAGATGTAGGTATTTAATTGCTTATAATAAACTGAGACTGGGTTAATTTTTGAATAAAAAGGCAATATATTATTAGAGGAAATAAGTTCCCTGTTCCTTTCCAACAGGACCACTATTCATTACACAACCATGCTGTTTTTTAACAACAGATGGAAACAAGGGAAGCACATCTCTTTTTGCAGAATTGTTCTCAATAAGGCAAGTAATAACAGTTCCCTTTACATGTGTCAAATCCCAAGATTAGATTCATCGTATTCCCGATGGCCGGCATAAAAGAAAAAAGAAACTGTAGTCCTACAAGGCGGCCCATAATAATAATAATTGCTTTTTTTGAAACACAAGAATCAAAGTGCCCTTTGTTCTGTTTTACATTTTAATATGCTTAATGTATTTCATAATCACTTGGCTACTGACTGTACCCCCCCTCTTTCTTTTTTTTTTTTTACTTTGGTGTTGGGATTTGATCTCTATTTCTATCTGAAAAGGAAAAGATTCTCTTTAAAGAATATATACATTACAACTCGCTACCATTTGTGTGGAGTTTAATGTAATTGATTATCTACCCTTTTTTTTATATATATGCACATTATTGAGTCCAAAGCGACGGCAATATAAGAATATTTAGAAACATTGAAGCTTCTAAACTGCTTCCGTCTGAGAACATTCATACCATTTACACGACAATTGACACGTTTATTCTGATCATCTTCAATATTGAAATCTCTACTACCAACCATTTGGACAAATATGTAGCCCATGGAGCTGTCATTGACATTTCATCACAAATAATAAAAATCAGATTATGGTTTAGAGCCATTGGCTTAATGTGGCTTTGGTATACGAATCTCAAATACAAATCCTTATATCAAGAAAGGTGGCTATGAAAAGAAAGACTCCAAAGAAGAATGCTTGCCGGCTGGCTTGGGTGTGTGCTTGGTGACCCTGGCCATCCTGATATGTTTTATTTCATGCACAAAGATAGTACAGCTGAACAGAAAAAATATTAAAATGGTACACAAACAACCAAAGGATTGCTTAAACAAGGCCCAAAAGATCCAAGGAAACTTGGCCAGAGTCTAAAGTCTGATGAAATCTAGGCTGTTATTGTCAGATCACAAGTCTAAGGGGGTGGGGTGGAAATACGCTTAACAAGTATTTCAAAGAAATGGCCAAAGCCACTCTAGAATTAAAAAAAAAAAAAGGCAATATCTAGACTAACTAATATGAGCCTGCAGCTGCAAGAAATCAACTTGATGCTATTCTAGAAAACAAAGTCTAAAGGTCCATAGACTGGTGGTGGTATCCCAAATGGCTGGTCAAGAATACCTGTAGATGTCGAGTTTCATGAACCAGGTCGACATGGCTTTTCAAAAAAGAGTTTGTAATTAAATTAAAACAAGGCCCAAAGTGTGCCTTTGAAACAAATTCAAAACACCAAATCTGTGTTCTAACTGCAAAGATGGCGACATGAAGCCTGTAGCAGTCAGGGATCCTAGGTATTTGAAGAAGAAGAAAAACGCCAGGAATTGTATGCCGTGATCTTTAGAGGAAACTTTGATCTGTTCTAGAGGCCATTGTAGAGGGAATTGTGGCAATCTTGCTGGACTCGATCACAGACAAGAGACCCGCGATTGGCAGGGTAAGGACAGTTCCCCCCATGGACCAAAAGAAAGGGGATCTTGGTGGCTAAGGATAAACAGCCAATCCTATGCACTCGTTGCTGCACCGGCCCCAATTGTGCAGGTCTTAAAGGCCATTTGGTTTGCAAGTAATTGGTTTTTTGCAAATGGGCCCATTATAGACTAAAACACTGCATCCGAGAACTCGGACTTGAATCATACTTTCCTTATTAGGCAATCAAGGCAAAGAAAAGGAAGAATTGGGCAAAAATGGAGGCATCAGGACCAAGGACGATGTGTGTAGCCGATTTAAATGAAACAAAATAAAATGATTATTTTATCAAACTCCTACTGCCAATTGGTGCTCTAGATTTCATGGAATTCTCTAGAGCATTGCTGATTTAAGATAAAGAAGACGCAATGTGGCTAAATGCAATGAATTACTTTTTATTTATTTTGAAACCAGCCTTTTGGCAGCAACTGAAGTGTGGCAAAAAAAAAAGAAGAAGCAATCTAGGTGGATTCTCACGACACTCTCTGTCTGACGTCACGCGTATATGATTGAAAGCCAGAATAGCTTGGGGTTCTGGATTAGGCGCTTATTGCTGGAAAAAGGATTTGAAGCCATTTAATTGTCAGGGCGTGTCGTTTGTGTATTATTATTATTTATATATGTATATGCAATCCACGGAAACCACTCGCTGCAACCTTGGGTCTACCAATTAAAGTTTCGGGTCTTTCCATTTGGCTATAAAAGCACAAAGTCGTTTCTTGTGTTCCCACTTCCACTCTTCTTCACAAACATCAAAAAATGTGCAAACCATCTGCCCAGACTCCTGTTAGACAGATCCTCCCTACCAATGTCAAGCCAGTTCACTATGATCTGTCCCTCAAGCCAAATCTCAAGACATTTGTGTTCCATGGCCGTGTCAAAGTAGAGTAAGTGGTTGGTAAACCTAAATGACGTCTATTGACCACAAATCCAGCCTTGAGATCAAGGAAGAGACTACAACCATTGTTCTTAACACCCACGATGTCAAGATCCATTCGGCCACCATTTCATCCTCCCACCTCAAGACAGAGTCCATGTAAGAATCCCAGCCGACCCATGATCGAAACCCAGACTAACATATATTTATCACACAAAATAGTCAGACTGCCACTGACATTGTCTATGACGAAAAGAAGGATCTTGCCACAATGACTTTCCAGGAATCCCTCAAGGCACACACAATCGCTGTCTTGGATATTGTGTTTGAAGGTGTCCTGAACGATCAGATGGCTGGTTTCTATCGTTCGTCCTACAAGGATGACAATGGTGAGGTCCAGTACCTTGCAACCACTCAATTTGAAGCCACGGATGCCAGACGCGCCTTTCCTTGTTGGGATGAGGTATTCATGTTCTCTACACATTACCAAAATCACTAAACATATCAACCTCTTTTACAAATCTATCAGCCTTCTCTCAAGGCCACCTTTGACGTCACATTGATCGTCCCTGATCACTTGACCGCCCTATCCAACATGAACGTTTTGTCAGAGAAGCCCTATCACGAAGTAGGCAAGGGAACCGAGGTTGGCAAGATTGAAGGCAAACACGAAGGCAAGGAGGTTGGACCTATTACTCTCAAGGAAGTAAAGTATGCAACCACTCCCCTCATGAGCACATACCTTTTGGCGTTTGTGATTGGTCCCTTTGAGTACATCGAAGCCTTTACCTCGGGCGAACACAACGGTCAGCCCATTCGTTCCCGCGTCTATGCTCTTCCTGGTTCAGTTGAACAGGGTCGCCATGCTCTCAATGTGTGTGTCTTGGCCTTGGAGTACTTTGCAAAGGTGTTTGGAGAGGCATACCCATTGCCCAAGGTCGACATGGTTGCAATCCCAGATTTCGAGGCTGGTGCCATGGAGAACTGGGGTCTCATCACATACCGTACAGTTGCTCTCTTGTTTGACGAAAAGTCATCTTCTATTGTTTTCAAGAAGAGCACTGCCTACACTGTCTGTCACGAACTTGCCCATCAGTGGTTTGGCAACTTGGTACGTTTTTTAAAAACAAACGCTTGAATGTTCATGAGGGAGGAACCACAGCTAATTCAAATGTTCATTTCTAAACAGGTTACAATGGAGTGGTGGGATCATTTGTGGCTGAATGAAGGTTTTGCCACCTGGGTTGGATGGTTGGCTGTTGACAACATCTTCCCTGACTGGGATGTATGGACCTCGTTTGTCAATGAAGACATGCCCAGAGCTCTCAACCTTGATGCTCTCCGTTCCTCCCATCCCATCGAGGTTGCGGTCAATGACCCCGCAGAGATCCACCAGATCTTTGATGCTATTTCTTACTACAAGGGTGCCAGTGTCATCCGTATGTTGAGTTCATGGCTGGGTGTCGAGACTTTCTTGGCCGGTGTCAGACGCTACCTCCACCGCCACAAGTTGAGCAATGCATCCACCAATGATCTCTGGATTGCCCTCAGTGAGGAAGCTGGTGTGGATGTTTCCAACTTCATGACCCTGTGGACCAAGCGTGTGGGCGTGAGTATTAAGATGGGGCTGGTGGTGGTGATTAATGAACAGTTGAGAAATGGTGCTCATGATTTGTTTATATCTATAGTATCCCGTATTGAAGGTCCAGCAAGACGATCCCCTGTCTTTCCAGGTCACCCAGTCCCGCTACCTGTCTACTGGTGATCTCAAAGAAGAAGAAGACGAGACTGTCTGGTGGGCCCCTCTTGGTGTCCTCACTCCCGAAAAGGTTGAAAGCTGGACATTGACCGAAAAGACCCAGAGCTTTGATTTGCCTACCGAGACATTGTTCAAGCTCAATGCCAACCAGACTGCTGTCTATCGTGTCAACTACCCCATTGACATCATCCGCAAGTTTGCCGATGAGATTAAAAAGGAGAACAACGGCTTCCTTCATAACACCTCGGACCGTGTTGGTCTTTTGG
Source organism: Phycomyces nitens (assembly GCA_022702545.1). NCBI lineage: Eukaryota > Fungi > Mucoromycota > Mucoromycetes > Mucorales > Phycomycetaceae > Phycomyces > Phycomyces nitens. The sequence continues at coordinate 5,564,773 of JAHRBC010000001.1, forward strand.
CTGATTCTGGCAACCTCTGTGTCAGTGGTGAGCAGACCACGGCTGCCTTCCTTGAATTGGCTGAAGCATTTGAGAACGAGACTGATTACTTGTAAGTTTTATATTGCCAAATGTCTTTCTCATGAAAAAAAGAAAAGAAAGAAGATACTCATGTTTCAAAATACAGCGTCTGGTCTCAGTTGAGCACTCACCTCGGAAACATTCTGTCCACATGGTACGGCCAGCCTACTGCCGTCCGTAACGCCATCAAAGGTCTTCGTCGTAGTCTGTTTGCCCCTGTTGCTCATCGCCTGGGCTGGGAGTTTGCCCCTACTGATGACTATCTCACCAACATCCTACGTGTCCTTGCTCTGTCCAATGCTGGTCGCTCCAACGATAAACTCACAATCGAAGAAGCCAAGCGTCGCTTCTGGCTCTACGCCGCCGGTGATTCTGATGTCCTCCACCCCAACCTGCGTGGTCCAGTCTACAGCATCGTGCTCCGTGCTGCTGAAGATGAAGCCGAGGAGACCCGTCTGTGGGAAGAAATCCACAAGATTTACCATGACCAGTCTATTCCTACCGATCAGCGTCTGATTGCCTTGAGTGCACTTGGTGGAGCCAAGAGCCCTGTCCTTATTAACCGATACCTCCAGATGGGCTTGGACGACAATGAAGTCCGTGGTCAGGATTCCATCTACGTCTTCCGTGCTCTGTCAGCCAACCCTGAGGCTTGCGATATCTTCTGGGACTTCTTCTCCCAAAACTACGACATGTTGCATGCAAAGTTCTCAAAGTCTCTTTCTTTGTTTGGATCTGCTGTCCGTTCGGTCGTCAGTGGTTTCACTTCTCTTGAAAAGATTGCAGAAATTGAAGCCTTCTTTGCCGACAAAGATACCCATGAGTATGCTCGTCCTCTCCAGCAGGCCATTGAAGGTGCCAAGGTGAATGGAAAGTGGGTCCAGCGCGACCATGAATCTGTTGCTGCCTGGGTCGATAGAAACGGCAGCCGTTTTGCTTAATTCAAAACCAAAATGAAGAGAGAATTATGTTGTAAAGAAAGCAACGATTGTAAATAGAATTTCTTATTTTTGATTTTTTTTTTAAAAAAAAGAAAAGAACAAGTGCACAGACACACAGAGAAAGAGAAAGAAACTCTGGTGTTTCTATCCTTATTCTTCTTTTTTTGTCTTTGATATAAAAATATATCTCGTTATTCCACACACACTGTTTATATTTTTTATTAAGTAATTAAATGAGATGTATTTGTGATCTTTATTCAGTCAAGTTCTCGCTAGTCTCTTCCCCAGGAGTAGTGGCAAAACGAGTCAACATGTCACGCACGTTTGTGTACACTTTGCTGACCAGGGGAGGTACGTGGCTGCTGGCTGTTGGGGGCAACAGGACGCGATTGAGATTGGTGGCCAGATCGCCAAATGCCAGACGAGTGTAGGAGGAAAGGTGGTAGCGGGATCGAAGGAATTGGGCAAAGAAGAAGATGGGTAGGAAACGAAGGCTAAAGACACCCAACAGCAGGCGGCCCATGACACCAACTACCTCAACCTGGGCAACAAAACGCATGGCAGGACCATAGTTGACGTCTGTCCATGTCTTGATTTGTTGCTGTGTCTTGACCTGCCATGGCTCAACAGATGTCTGGGACCCACTTGCAGCTTGGGGTTGTTTCTGCTTCTGTTCGGCCAAAAGAACTGGCAAGAGAGTTGTACGAAGATATCCAAGAGCGTGAAAGGCAGAAAATGTGGCAAAGGGGATCAAGGTGACTAGAGGTTTGTTTGTTAAATTATGCTAAAAAGGTATTCTGCAAAAACAAAACAAAAATTACCAGCCATTGGAGGTTGGGAGAGCCAGAATAAGGACAACAAGAGATATTGTGTATTCTCGTCTGTCAACAAGCGTCTTCCGTAATCAGCTGTCAGTTTTGGAGACTATAGAGACAGGCTGATTAGGCATTGTGTATATTGTATATTGTAATACAAATTAATCGCAACTTACACCATGAGCCTTGTACAGAACAACGCCATAGGACATAAAGGCACCTGCATAGGCAAGTGCATACGCAAAGAAACTCGAATGAAAGACGATGAGTGAAAGTACATAAAACAAGGCGCCAAACAAGGTAAGAATGTGGCCAATGAACCAAGCAAACTGTAATGTCTTTGGACATGATTACAACAAACAATGAGACTTTATGACATTTTGACTATTAGAGAGATTTCTCTCTCTTTTTTTTTGTGTGTGTACACCCAATTACCTTGAATAGATCTACCAAAGTAGTGCTTGAGGTTGCCATTGCAAGATGAAGTTAATCAGGTTATGATCTAAAAGGCAAGAACAGGAAACAATCGAGACCGAGGATATATATATATATATATATGTATATGTATATATTAATATTTATATACCCATTGTTTAAATATATATATATGTTTGTACGTATACAAGGAAAAAAAAAAGTAGTTTGAATGGACTATGACGCGACGTCATCAAAGGAGTTTATGCAAGCCCAGTGGTGATGGCTAGTTTAAACTGGGCGTATCTATGACCATTTTATGGTATGGATGAAATGCCCATTGTTCTTTTCAATAGGCTACCAAGCCAAATAGTTTAATAACATTGATATCAAAAAGGTAAAAAATAATCAATTTTTAATAGTTGATATTCTGTTAATGATTTGTATGGCATTGTATTACAAAGGAAATATTGTATAAAGATATACTTTATATTGGATTCAGTAATCGTCTTGAGCAATGTATTCGTATATGGCTGGTTACTTGAATTGATTATTTAATATGATGAATATGCTAACCGTTAGACAGTAAATATATAGACATACGCTGATTTTTATACGATAATACAGCGCGTTGCTTTTAGTATCTTGCAAGTGATTATAAAATACACTTGTTGCTTTAAAAATTGACTGCTTAGAAGGAGTGATATTTATATAATATCATGTAAGGTACGGATCTTGTAATCTTTTAAATAGACCTACCTTGATATTCATAATTTGATCCAATTCTTTTGCCTTTTCAAGTTGTGTGGATGTAGCATCGAACCGAGTGGCTGGAGTGTGTGACAAGAAGGCGAGGGTTTAGTGAAACCATCAAGACGTCAAGAATTAAAAAAAAAAAATTGAATATCGTACACTCTGTGTCCACATTTATTTAATCACCGTAATATACAGACACACATTAAAGACTTTGTCAAAGAGACAAGTTGAAAAGGCTGTTCATCCTATATAAATCCTAGGAATACTCTCATATAGAGGACACTAAAAGTTCCGCCATGGGTAAAAGACAAACTAGCCCACTAGGATTTACAGCTAGAATTCCAAACGACGCTGAATCGTAAAGCACTTGAAAAGTTCACTTTCGAGAATTTCAAAGTATATTGAAATTGGATAAAAGTCGTACTGAACTTTGGACAATATAAGTGAATTTTTGATTACAAAATGATAGCCAAATGAATGGAATTTGATAGTATCTAGTGGATGTATTTAATAAGATATCTACATTCTCAACATGTTACCAACTCTTATCTTTAATGGCATAAGTATATACTCATATCAAACACTACCCTAAATCAATTCTCATCGTCAAGCCTTGGATATTGCTTAATGATATCAAATCAACATACCCTCAGCTCAGAAAAAGTATAGTCTTTGAATATACGGATTGTAATTCTCGAGATTATACTGGTAGATATTTATATGATACGCTATATACTATTCCATGATTGCTAAATGGCCTTTGTGGATTTGTCTATAAATGATAATGTTAAAAATAATATTTTTGAAATAGTGATCGATAGAACTATCCATTTGTTGCTCTAGTCTCCAAGATTTCAACATGCATGCTCCACTTTAGTATGTTATTAAATAAACATTAAAGGAAGTGTCAATGCTCCTAATAGTCTTTGTAAAAAGCAAATATAAATAATTGGAACCATTATTTAGATACTATTATTTTTCAGCAAGACAGATAAAAGTAAGCTTTCTATTCATCCAAAAGCACATTCTTTTTTCAAAAAAGAAGAAGTTTAAATTCTATCCATATTACACACCGTAAGCTGAGATCCCTCTTTGTTCTCAATTATAAAAGAACATATTGTCCATGAAGCTATATATATATTATATATAATATATAATATATAATATATAGCTATAACGAACGTATATAGTAGTTAAAGCTTTAAAATGAAGATTCACATTGTCTGTATTCAACAAGGCTTTGTGGCTTTTGCAGCATCCATATCTATTGTCTAATTCATTTGAGCCAATCCATTCAGACATTTACCCGAATACATATGGTAAAATAAACCACAAAAACTTATTTGGGGTATAGAAGAATAATAATAATAATACAAAATATAATAGACAGAATTAGACAAGTAAAGCAGCAATGGAAGCAAGGGAGGAAAGCCATTCTATAAAAAATATTGTAATCATTTAAACTGGCTGTTCCAACCCATACCCTTTAATTTGTCAATGGCCCCTGGGGTAGAATCACTCAATATCATCATAAACCGCTTCTGAATTATATAATGTGAGAAATAAATGTAAAGGCCATTACAGCTTAAATACTTGTCAGATAGGATGATGGTGCTCCAATTAATAATACTTTAATCAAGATGAGCAATGGATAATTTCGACTCCATCCCTTGGTTTGCCTTTTCTGTGGGTCTTGTTACTTTAGGCGAGTAGATACTAATTGGTCTATACAAAACTTTTGAATATGTTTGATTACATAATAGCAAAAGTGGATAAATCTTATGGTGATGGAATTGGCTGACCCTTTTAAAATATCACCCATAATTCTCCTTTTTTTTTTATTTCCATCACTCGGTTTTTATGGCTGACCTGCATTGATGATTCTTCTATTTGAACCGGTTTCTTGTAATATCTTGATTGTGAAACAGTGTGTTTGTTGATATTAGCGTTTAGCAATATTGCATTGCTTAATTTCATTTGAATATACATAATACTTGCATGGGCTATATTGACTATCGACCTCAAGATCGAATGCCATATTAATGGTTTTGGTTTAGGAAAAGCTCATTGGGAATTTCGAGTAATTTTGGGCTGTATAAAATGAGCTCCTTTCAAATGGTTTTATGGATCGTCCTTGGCTGAAAGTATATATTTTCTGCAACACAAAGGTGCCTGGAAGTTTCTTTCTTTCTTTTTTTACCAGAAATTATCAAGCTAGTCTTTATGGCCAATAATTCATATATAATAATAATAATAATAATTGGCTTGTAAGTGATAGCCATCCCAAGATTCTTATGCCAACGACTGGTAATCAGTATCATGGTAGTAAACAAGGTTCATGAAATATAAAGATGATTTCATTTTTGGATCAAATCACTCTGGGTGTTAAAAAAATAAAGGATCTTTGCACGACATCACATTCCTTTAAAACCGATTCTACCTTTTTGAAATGCCTATATTTGGGTGTATTTTGTATTTTGTATTTTTGCATTTTTATACTTTTTTTTAAAAAAATATTTTATATATGTATATATGTGTATATATATTTTATATATATAATATATAATATAATATATCCGTGTCTGTTTCGCTCTCTTTACTAAGCATCATTCTCACTGATTTTGGCTGGAGGCTGGTTACGTCTGGCAAGCATGCTCCTCAGTCGTAATGTAGACCCAGGTCCTCGTTGTCCTGTCTTTCCTGTCTTCTTCAGGGCAGTAGAAGCAGTGTCAACAGGCGCAGGTGCTGGCATTGGTGGAGTGACAATGGTTGGCTTGCTGGCCATTGCAAGCTTAGAATTCTTTGTATTAGGCGCGTTGGTGGTCGTAGAAGGCGCCTGCTTGGGCGTGTCTTTAGATTTGATTGTGAGTGAGTTTGTTCGAACACGAGGTGCACTCGTGGCCACCTTGACGACTGGACCGGGCCGAGCACTGGCTGAGTGTCGATATGATATCGGTGCCTTCTTTGGAGGTGGAAACACGGCAGGAGAAACAGAGTTTGTTGGTGTGGTTGGTGTGGTTGGTGATGATTTAAGGGCAGGATTGTTGGACATAATTGTAACACTCAAGACAGCTGGAACTGGTGGTAAAGGAGGTGGCGATGAACGGGCCACAATAGCAGTTGTAGGTATAGGAAGCATACTCGTGTCAGTTGTGGATGTGGAACCATGCAAGGAAGGTGTCCGACTGTGTCCAGGACGTGCAGGACGAGACATGAGTGCCATTTCAGTCTGAGACAAACTGTTTCTGATCGTTCGTGAGCTGCTTGGTGAAGCGGGCGGAGGGGATTGCTTGCCCTGGATATCAAAGGGCACTCGGTCTGGATGTACAGGCAGCTATTATGATGAAGTCAGGAGATTATATATACACACATATATATATCGTAAATCTCCAAATAACTCACGTTTTTAGCCAGGAGGTCGTCCTCTCGGTCTAGAATGGCAATGATGTCCTTGCCATCTACCAAGAGAGGTGTGTCCTTTGCATGCGCCTTCCACAAGGCCTCGCTCTCTCTGATCTTTTCCCCAAGCTATAAAACACATTGAATAAAAGAGGCCAATGATCCCAAACACATTACCAGTCTGATCTGCTCTGTATTTCGTCTCCGTCCACTACGTAACAGAATCGTCCTTCGTTTGAGATGGCTCTTTGCAGAAAGAGCAATTGTCTTGGCAATCCCTAGGTCAATAAGGACCTTTTGGAGAACTTGGACATCAGCTAAAAGAACGAGGGTTAATTATACTTTCAATTGTTTCTCACAAGCCAAACTTACTGGTTGTCCCAACTGCTTCAAAGAACTTGCCAGAATCCAATTCGAGCTGAAAGATGAGGTCGTTGAGTTGGCGTAAGATGTGTTTTGTGTCTGGCTTGTAGCGTATTTTGGTGGCATATTTAGTAACATACTATTTTAAATGCAAATAATAATAATAATAATCAGTATTCCATTTGAACCACAATTCGACTTACATTGGTACGATCTCTCTTTTCCGGTTCAATACCACTATTACTACTGTGTGTACTGTGATTACTGGCAAGCGATGGTCTTCTTCCGGTTGAGAATCGATAAAAGTTATTGGCATTTCCATCCTGATCAGCATAAAGACTGTTTGCTGATTTGATTGCTGAATCAAGGCTGGCTTCAGCATTCATCAGGATAGTTTCACGTGAATGTGGTTTGAGATCGTCAGAGATGCCCATTTCCTTGAGCATGGTCTCGATTTGAGCTGTTGTTGATTCGACATCATAGACAACCTGATTGGTTATCTCAAGTTGTGCTATCAATTCATTCAACTCTGCTGTCTTGAGGGTTAGGATGCCCCGCAGATTCGCAATAGTTTGAGCGCCCTATGATAAGATGCATGTATATAATAAAATATACATACATAACATACATACATATACATATATATATATGTGTATGTGTATGTAATTGCGTATATATATATATATATATATATATATATGCATATGTATGTGCATGTACACATGTATATATATATGTGTATATATATAAAAAATATATGTATACATATATAAAATATATATATAATATATTTATATATAGCATATATATATGACATGTAAAAAAAAAAAAAACAAAGATGACAAGATTGGTTTCTTTCTTCTTTTTGTGTAAATGTATGTGTCATTTATTAACTAAAAAATTGGCTGCTGACCGTACCTCATCAAGTTTGGTCAACAGTTGAAGGACGGCCTTGTCTGCCATTGTGAATTGCTGTTCATTGCCTGCCAGATTGTCTTTTGATTGCACTGAGTTTTGGTCAGACAGTGAACATTCTGATTGCTCTTGCTTCAAAGGTGAATGAGAGGTTGCAGGGTCATGATGGGCATCCCAGAGAAGTTGAGACATTTTTTCTTTGGTGTAAAGAGAAAGAAAAAGAGAATGGATTTGTTGAAAGGGGGTTTTTAAGTGTGCGTGTGTATATGTGGGGAGGGGGGGAGGAAAGGAGGCCTTTATATAAAGAGTGGCCAATTGGGCATAAAAAAATAAATAAATAGAGAAAGGTTTGGATTTTGTTCTTTTACATTTCGGAGCATCAATATATATCACGTGATTTTCATTCTGTTCTCCATTCTACTTTCAAATTAGAATGCCAGACTAATATCACAATTTATCAGCTGGTCTGTTGGCAATACTTTATTTCCATTGCAGGCTATTAGTTTTGCCTGTATAAAGGGCAAACTGCAGCCATTTACAGACTCATTCACCCTTGAGATCCAACCCTTTTTCTAATAAAAGATCAGAAATATAATTAATATGATTGGGTTACTTTAATCTCAGAACTCTGGAATAAGCAATCATTTATGCCAGACATTAATGTAACTTGAAGATCAAATATCACGTGAACAATTTTTACTTGGGATCCATAGAATTCGTACAGGTAAAATTTAGTTGGAAATGTACTTTTATTTTGCTTGGTTTATCGGTTCCATGACATATTTAACAGAGGAAATATTTGATAAACACATCTAGGGATCTCTTGGTAATTTGTCTAATGTCTATATATTTTATGATAAAAATATTTGATATATTCCTTGGAGAAGGCTAGTATACCTACTATTTTCATATTGGCTAAATATTTTAATAATAATTTGTAAAGATTTTTATTTTATTTTTATTAAACAATGACTTGAAAAATATTGCTAGCTATATGGCAAGGTAGTTTCGATTGGAATTATGTTGAAATATAGAAATATATAGCTAGAATACAAAGTGTAAGTAGCAGATATATAGGTATCTTGATGGTAAGCCACTATCAACAACAAAACGGTTAAAATGATAAAAGCATTGTGCATTTTTGATATTGCTTTCATACACACAAGAGTAATTCTGATACAGATACCAGTGGCTGCATGAGTAATAGTGCTCAATATTTGTAATACAAAATGCGGGCTCTTTATCAAAAGATAGTATATCAACCATTTGCATGATTAAATATTGCAAGTATATGTATATACTTTATAAAGTAGGATAGAGTGCTTTCAAATATCAATGTTGGATCAATAGGAATCTTGTAATATCAAATATTTATAGCCGTGGCCTTTGATGGCGACAGTGATTTTTGCAAACACTGTACTTAATTGTTTTATCCAAAAATAGATTCTGGTTGGGAGACATTACACTTGCATGTTTAAAGGACTATCCTCTGGACGTTTTACGTAACCCTAACAATGGGGTTTTACAATGATATTATTCGTGATATTAACCGAATTGGCTAATAATTAAAGATTATTATTGTGTGGTCAATTATCTAATGATTCTCCATCTCACAGAGGGCTATCAGAGATCTCTAGATAAATAACTATATTTACTTACAGGATGCTTTACACACACACACACCCATTATTCTTGTTTTATCTTTTACTTTATATATATAGAAAAGTATAATAATTTTATTTATATTTATGCATATGTTTTTTTTGGCAGTGAAATGACCAGCATCCTTGCGTTGTTATCTATTTTTAATTCGGCCGTAGCCACTTCCAAGAGAATCCTGTGCACTGGCAAGATGCTGTCGAACGTGTTCGGTGCAAAACCAGGGAGGCAGACGTCAACTTGCTCAACTGGTCTGAGATTGTCAGGATCTGGAACAAGCCAGTGGACGGATGCAAACACATGTTGCTTGTGGTGGAGATGAGGGCGGCTGTTGGAGGGGCTGGGAGGAGGAACGAAGTTATGAGCAAACAGGTATTGGATTTCTCCTGTATATGCATTGGTTTTTCTGCCCTCGAAATCCAGAAAAAGAGCTTGGATGTATGACCCGCGACTGCCAGATCCACCTTTACCCTTGTATGTCTGACCAAGAAGATCGATTGCCTTGATCTTTGTGATTCGGTCATTGACAAAGAATGGTGAAGAGGACGCATGGCGGTAGTCGACAAGATACTCATTGTCATACGCTCTCTTATAATATTCCAAGAGATGGGGATAGTCGATATCACCCATCTGTGTTGTTGATGTTGCTGTTGGTAGAGGTAATGCTGACGGAGAGAGAGCCTCGTTGCCCTTAATTGTAAGACTGACATCCAACGAGGCTTGCAAGAATGCGTCTAGTTGGAAACGACGTTGAGGCGCTGGAGCTAAAGCTACTACCAAAAGACTGGAAGAGGAGTTGAGTTTTTTTCAATAGTACTTTGAAGGGTACTTGGCTCTGACATGTAAGTCTTTGCACAAGATCACCCTTATACATATTTTCTGTAAAACTTTTTATGTATGTTGATTCAAACCCATCTCTCCTGTTTGTATCAACATTCTTCAACAACCCATTATATCGCTCGAACCCAAAGAGCCAATAACCATACACTGGTCCAAAATCACGAACAGTGTCGCGAAGATGGAGGTGTATATGCATATTGCAAGTGAGGATGGTACTAGGGTATTGTTGTTCACACTCCCGACCGAACTTCTCCAGGTGACTATGGGCCTCATCAAGTTCGTCAAAAGTGATGGTAGGCTTGGTCAGGAGACGGCAGGCATCAACAAAGCTGATCCAATTCTTGAACTTCGTTCCAGAAAGAACAGGCCGCAGCAGAACAGGAGAGTAAATCAGCACCCAGGACTTCCATTCGTCGGTTTTCATTCGGGGAAACCCCTTCCCAATCTTCGTCTTTATTGTTGTGTATCCCACAGGCAACACCATTGTCTCTGCCACCTTTTGCATCTGGTGAAGATCCCGGTCTGTGATCAGACCACTGGCAGTCCACGTCTCGACCATCCTCTTCACCGTGCCCAGAAAGAGATTGTGCATGGGATCAATGATCGTTCCACGTACTAGATCAAAGTATCCAAGGCGATGCAACTGCGACCATCGAACACCATTTTCGACCTCCAGCTGATGCCTTTCTGAGGGTGTACTTGCACTTTTCCACTCCTCAGAATGCACCCGGTTTTCTTCACCATTGGCAAGCCTCCACTTGACAAACTCAAACCCACGAAAGTCCACATGGCTTGTGCCTTCCAGACGGGAGAAGCTACGACTGCATTTGTAGCATGCCCGAGTGCTGTTATGGGCTGTGAAGCCACTCGTCTTCCTGGTAGCAGGGATGTCACAGGCGACTATCATCAGGGCAGCACGGACAACCATAGAGGAAGGTCACTCAAACGTTGGGATGGAAACATCAACGTACAGCTGGTTCAGGTCATTGACCAGCGGCTCCAGGTATCTGTTGATTTCGTCTGATTTTGGCTCCTTTGGCCCAGGCATCAGGCCAACAAGGACGATATTCTCGGGCTTGAACCGCTCAGCCCTAGGAAGATTGTTTATTGCCAAGTAGATCGCTCCACAGGAATAAGTCACCCCATCGAATGGCTGAAACCAATCGATGTTCAATGTCAGCATCAATGAACGTGGGTCAGTGACAAAGGAGACGCCATCCTTGTCCTCAAGGTCCTTCCACATGGCACCATCATACACATCGCACATGGTGTCCATAACCTTCAATTCCTTGTTCCAATGGCGGATATTGGCCTCAAAATCCGGGCGGAGGAAAAGGACACTCAATGCCTGCTTGACGGATTGATAGTGGAATTGGCGTCTTGGAACCAAAGTACCAGAAGAGGACGCCTTCATCAACTTGCACCCACAGGAAGAGCGGGAACCGACCTTGGATAAGTTACAGAACTCGGGAACAGACCCAGCTTCCTCATACACTTTGTGGCAATCCTGGCACACAACAGATTTCTTTATTTCTTTGGTCAAGGCCATGACACCTGTCATCTTTTGGAGACCAGAAAGACTAGAGGGCAATTGGAAATCCTGCTTGTAGATCTTCAAGATCTTGCTGATTAACTCGATCAAGACAACTGAACTATTCTTAAACACATAGCAGGATGCAGACAGGACAACAAAAGTGACAATGAACCTTTGTATTGGGTTCTCTGGCATTTGGAGAAAGGCAAGATGTTCTGTTTTAAAGTGAAAATTATTAGCACAATTTTTTGTAGATTGTTTTTTATTCAATTGTTCAGTACTCACATTTGCTGTTAAACTCCTCAATCTCGATCTCGATCTTGATCTCTTTGACTTTTGTCGTCTTTAGTAACATCGCCATTCAACATTAGGTTGGAATTCCAAATAGGTGAGTATGATAATCTTGCCATACAAGTCCATTTTAATGATAATCTAAAAACCGCGCGCTTTGCGTGACGGCCGATTAATAAAATACTAAAAAAAAACCTGTCATTCCACAGAACCAGTTTGACGGGTAAAGATAGTTGTATATATAACATAACAGCTTATTTGCTCCTATTGTATTCAAATCAATATTACTTCCAATCAATATCAATCTCCATCATCTTCCTTTGTGTCCACTGTTTTTTTTCCCTTCCGGCCGAATGGTGTTCTTATTGGAGTAGTATATTTAATTAGACATGCTATGAACTTTTATAATCCTCGGTAGTATAGATTGGTTAATTGCCCAATTTTAGTTCAAAGAATCTACAGCATAGAGATTCACCAGTTTTCTTATTTTACTTGTACATTTCTCTGCAAAAATCCGAGAACAATTGTGTTCCTTATGTAATACAAAATAAGCCATGGGACTTTTTATCCGTCTACAAAAATATCCCCACCTGTCAAGTCTCCTTATATCTTGCCATTTTATATCAGCACTTGGACACATTTCCTTGGATCTCAGATACAAAGGTAAAACTACACAAGACACAAGTATTTTAATTGTATTATTCACCACTAGCCAAATAATAGTCTTCTCTTAACCAGGGCTATCATGTCCTAAGATCAAATATCTTTGACTCTGATGTACTTGATCATTTCATTGATTTGATTTTTATCTCAACAGGATCAGACCTGGTAGACACTTTTGGGATTAAGTGAGCCTTTCCGTAATAATCACTATGGACATTTACTTTCCATACTCGATCGATCAACTGTCCTTAATACCTCAATTCTATACTGTGTTTGGCAAGTAATTTATATCACAGTAGTCTTTCAAAAAGTTTCTTTTTTTCCACAAAATGCTCTCAATGGTTGGTATGGTTTCTCTATGCTTTGATCCATAAAAGGATGGCTTTGTATATTGGATCCGCATTTTCAACAAAAGATATTTATAATGTAATGATTGTAGCTACTTGAAATTCAACAGCCATTGGAATAGTTTCTCTTAAGCATTATAGCGTATATGAAGATATCCCAATACTTTTCTCTTTTATATTTGCAAAACCCACCATTTGAAATCAACTATACTTTCCTCTGCTTTATTCTGTTCACTATTAATTGCATACCAAAGAAACTGTTTTGTTAGTGTTAGATATTCTATCTATCTTTACCAAAATTGAATTTAATTATATATTCAAATCTTCCTAGCCATACTACTGTAGATTGGAAACGACCTTTAGCATCCGAGTATTCATGTACGATAAATAATTAAGGCTTGCTTGGAGAACAATTCTATATATACTCACTCTCCATCTAATACACATTGTCCTTGTAGCAAAATTACTAAAACACAAGTCAATTTTACTTGATATTTATTTTTAAGGTAAAAGAGAAACTAAAATTCTGTCTGTTGTAGGATTTGTGTATAAATACTTAGAAGGTGTTAACAGGGTTTTCGATACTAGTGTACCTTAAATCTACTCGAGTAGATTTTGTTACCTAGCTTTTGTTAAACCAATATGTAAAGTATTGAAAGGTGGTTTTACCACAAACCCCATTGTGTTTGACAAAAAATTATTATATATTTATAAACACAAACTTAGCAACGTATACATTATTAAGTAACCTGGCGAGGCATATTGCGATCCACCATCACCACTTTATTTTACTTGAATTGGTTAAATATTCATCAAATTGTCTCAATTTTTCACTCACAAAAATCTTCAAGCACTGACCATTCGCTATTTGCACCAAAAGTGTATTTTTGATACCCTCTTACGAAATCCAGAGGACCCAAGACCAGTCTGAGAAATTTCAAAATTGTTGTTTTAAGTAAAGTTGTGAAGATTTGTAATAAAAACTGATCGGTGCTTATCTGACCACCCACAAAGGCGTACTTGTAGAGATATAGAAGATGTTAGAATAAGCGGAATTTGTAAAGAAGTGTATATAAAAGGAAATATGGCTATTTGCACCACATACGCAATGGATTTCAAAGATTTGAGAAAGTATTGATTAATAGGATCTTAATAAATATCTATATTTTGGCTTTGATAAAAGTGAATCTGTATAGGATAAGGCTAATTAAATGTAATATACCGCATTGTGTTCATTTTCTTATAGAAATTATATTGAATATGTTTGTTAAAAAAAGTTTATAAAAAATCTATAAAATACAAAGAATCGAACCTGCAGAATCAAGTTCAAATTATGCAATATAAATATTTTCTGAAATACTGTGGTATACACACCAGAGTCGAGTGAAAACCAGAATTCACAACCAATAATGGTTACTATTCTCTAATGACCCTGGAAAATTAACATCCCAGGAGCAGTTACACACCAGGCTCATGTACAATTAACAGTACAACAGTGATAACCGACCATTAGACAATATAGATTAAAAGTAAAAGGAAACTAAAATAATAACTATATAAACCACCATAATATTCTTTCTTTAATAAATAACACTCTCACAGTATCTACAAGTTCACAACCCCTATTTACCACCCCAAGTAAATGACTTACACACAGACTCATACTACCACTGATAATAGTTGTTAAATGCGAATCTATGAACTATCATTGATTTTCAACTGCAGTCTAATTAGATGGAATGGACTAAAATCAGAATAAACGGTAGGTATTTTATTGTAATCTTTACAATTGTTGGTCAAGTCGCCATAGTATACTATATAGCAATATATCTTACGGAGGGTCTCTCTTGGTTTCAAAGTAACAAACTTCTACTCACAGGAATAACCACGAGAAGGTGGAGACCATATATTCCCGCCCCCCCCCCCCCCCCCCCCAGACCTCAAAATTGTAATTCTACCAAGTTCTTGCCAAGGTACAGCATCGCAGCAGCTTTGTCTTCGGGCTATGTCACTGCTCAATCTTCCAGCACTGTCAAGAGTCGGTCTTCAGCTATCCTCAATGTTAGTCCTTTGGCGCCGTTCAATGCGAGTCTTCTTTCTTTGTCCAATCCAAGTCTTCTGCGTCATTCAGTCCAAAGTCTTTTTGCCTTGCTTGATCCTTGCTTGCTTTCTTTGCCCAATTTCAATTTCTTTGTTCATTCGGTACTTGTCTTTTTACTTTGTTCAAGTTCATTGTCAAATTTTAACGGATTCCGTACATTCAATTTTTTTAAATGGTCGATAATTTGGAAACCAAGCCTCACAAGCGCCCTAGAGGAAAGAACATCTACTCATATGCTTGCAACTCCCCTTAGGACTATCTGTCCTACAGGCATAAGGTACGTCTTCCCTGATTCTTACCATATAGCAACATATGACTTTGTATATTTCCTTCTTAAGGGCCTGTTTTATTGGGCTATTCCAAAAGATGAAAATATACTAAAGGCATACGATGCTATATAGGATACAGAAAAAGAAATACCTTATGCCTGTAGGACAGATAGCCCTAAGGGGAGTTGCAAGCACATGAGTTGGTGTTCTTTCCTGGAGGACTCCTGTGGACCATCGTCTTTCATTATGTCATCTTTAACATTTTGGACATCTAGAGAAAGATAATACATATATATTAGTACATGCTCTTCATCATAAATCACAAGAGATCAATAGGTACTTACAGTTCAAATTGTATAAAGGATGCTACCACCACTTTAACCACCGAAGGCGTCTTTCGAGAGATCTTTTCCTTCTTGCGGAGGGCGCCTTTTTTTAGCACTCCTCCTTTTTTTTTGATCGTTTGAAATTTCATTGCAATTCTTCTTTGAATTAAACGCATAATTGGATTTGTAAGGAACGGCATTGATCTTGTTATCAAACTCGGGAAGCAAACTTGGAAATCCAACTTGGTACTGAACTCGACTTTGGACTTGGCCTTGAACTCGGAAATCCAACTCGACATTGAACTTTGCTTCCAGACTAAACACTGAACTGTGCTTTGGAATACACTAAATAGCTATATATCTTACCTTGAGCCATACATTGGACTTTACAGCAAACATAGCACTGGACTTTGCATTAAACTTTGCATTGTACTTGGTGTTGAACTTGGCAGGCATACAATTATTCGGATCAGTCACCTGTAATCATATTGATGGTGAGTATTCACACTTTTTCGAGTCAGCGTTTTGACTTTACCTTGACTGTGGGACTCTGCCCATGATTTGGATCCCACTCTTTGGAATCGGCTTGACAATTGGTCTATGTCCCTTCCTTGATTTCAGTCACCTATAATAATATTGACAGTGAGTATTCACACTTGGTTAAAGTCAGTGTTTTAACATTACCTTGACTGTGAGACCCTGCCCATGGTTTGGATTCCACTTTTTGTAATCTGCTCGGCAGTGGGTCTATACCCTTCCTTGATTCCAGTCACCTGTAATCATATTGACAGTGAGTATTCACACTTGGTTAAAGTCAGTGTTTTAAAAGTACCTTGACGGTGGGACTCTGTCCATGGTTTGGATTCCACTTTTTGGAATCTACTCGGCAGTGGGTCTATACCCTTCCTTGATTTCAGTCATCTGTAATCATTTTGACAGTGAGTATTCATGATTATTTAGAGCCATCGTTTAATATTACCTTGACTGTGGGACTCTGCCCATGGTCTGGATCCCACCCTTTGGGATCGGCTTTGAAGTGGGTCTATACCCTTCCTTGCTTTCAGTCATCTATAATAATTTTGACAATGAGTATTTATGATTGGTTAGAGTCATCATTTCATAATTACCTTGACTGAGAATATTTATCCTGGGTTAAGATTGGCTTGCATTTCGGGGATCTCTTGTTGATCCCTGTTCATACACCGGCTGAGGTATGAACATATTGTATTCTTTGTTTTGTTGCCATGGATGATAGGATTTGACAGCCGGATTTTTTTCTTGATGTAAACGGGACAGACGGTACACGGGGTAATACAATCCATCACAGCCACCACAGCCACCAGCAGGACCAGCAAGACTACCAGCAAAGGGAAAAGGGAACCGCCAACAGAAACCATGTGCCACTCGAGCGATGCGTCCACCACAATGGGCTGGACAATCAACAGCAGACGGATGACCAGACTTGGTTGACCCAAGGCCCTATACAGGCACAAAAGCACTGTAAGTCTTTGGGCGAGAGGAGTACGACTAGCGCACTCAACGGCCTGCCGTTAGCAAGAACCATTCTTCATTCTCACTGGTATCCTCCAGATGGTGTCCTCTTGTAGTACATAGGCCGGGATAAGGAAACTAAAGACCGTTTATATAGTTAGTATCCACCATAGCATAAAATACAGTATAATGGAACAAATACTTATCTTAAGGGCTCTCCTTGATGCTGTCACAATCTTATGGATTTGAGGGTAATACCATCTGGTGCCGTATCGCTGCTTGGGTTCACACTGTTCTGTTGGGAGCTCCCTCGTAGATTGCTGGTAGCCTATAAAGTCCTGCCAGTGTTAGTGGTATCGGTATGGATTGTATTACCCCTGATCGTCTTGATGTCCTGTATTGGATTTCTTGGTGAATCGGATGCTTCGTACTCGGCTTTGATTCTTGTCGAAGTCCAGGTATGCCTTTGCCATAGCCCAGCGAGATGGCGAGACTCTGGGCTGCTTTTTATCATTTCCATTTCTGTGATCTTGTGGTTGTTGTTTCTTGCTGTTGTATCAGGACTGGATTTGTTGCTTGATCTTGGGATTCTTGATCTGATTTCGACTTGACTTTGGCTTGAAGATTTTGGAAAATGACAAAGGCATACCTGGACAGACTGGCAATGGAGTGGCAGCTCTACGTGACTTTAATGTTGCGTTTTTGCTTTTGCTGATGATTTTGCTGATGATTTTGATTTGTTTTGTACTGTTGCTTTGTAGTGTTGTTTTGTATCATTGATTGTCATTATTGACTTGTACCATTGGTTTTTACCGTTGATTTGTACTGTTGATTTGTACTGTTGACTTGTATTGTTGTATCATTGGGCTGTAGCGATTTACATGGCGTGCTTGATTGTTGCTGCTGCCACCTCCATTGCCAGAATCTTGCGGGATGGATAAAGGTATGAACAATATCCATTTGGGACCAGTCTTGATTCGGTGTCTTGCTGGACTGGTCCCATGACAGTTGCTTCTCCTTGACAGTTGCAAAGACACACACCTTATCCTGGTCAGGGAATGTCTTGAGGTGTGTGTATATTTTTGCAACTGCTATACGCAATCTGCTCTCGATGACAGTCGCAAGTGTACCCTTTTTGATCCGGCTCGTCGAATTTGAGGCGACAAGCCAGATCAGCTTGAATATACCCAAAAGAGGTATGCTTGAATTCAAGCGGCAGGTGTGGAAAACACTCTTGAAAGTCAATGACTTGTGCTTACTACTACCGATGAACAATACATATTGTGAATGTGTACTTGTTCTTGCTTGCCTCCATGGACAGCCTACTCGTGAATTGCCTAATCACAGTCCAAGTTTTTTTGCCATCTCAGAGGACTGTGTGTTGCCCAGGTATGCAGTTGTGCATTTCTTGTGCCCAGACAACTATTTGGCTCTACACTTTCGGCTGTTTGGCCATACAATCTGCTGAGAACAGGTCTTTGCCTCTTATATCTCACGCTAAACCTTTCATCAGACACCTTCAAGACTTGTGGGTTCTATGCGCATACCGGATTTTTGAATCAAACTGAGTTCAAACGAGTCAATCCACAGACTCACAAAAGTCCACGCAAGAGAGACCAAACCCGACCAAAGGCTCGCAAGAGCCAGTCAGGAAACCAAATCTATCCAGTTCAGATACGTATGACCGGCGGATATCAGAGGGACTGACATCCATGCTCCTTGATTCTATCGTACACTGGTACTGTGGGAGGATATACCCGAGGACCTCGACAGCACAGACTCCCGCGGCCAGGAGAACCAAACCAGAGAACCAAAGAGTCTAAACCACAAAACCAGAAAACCAGAAAACCGAGTGGTTCGTACTATTGATAGAATCGTAGACCCAAGACCGTGACCAAGACCATGGGTGGGTGAAACTCGTCAAAGACCCTACGAACATGGGCAACTATAAATAACCATAGTTAGTTAAAAGTCAATGGGCAACAATGAATCAAGTATAAAAAACAATTCTTACCTTTGAGAGAATCCAAACATCGCTACCACAACTTTCGGATATATCAAGACGATGCATACAGGCGAGCGTGAGGGACCACAACTCAAACCAGCACCTCCTAATACACCGACGTAAACAACTCCACGTTTACCTTCCCTTTACTATCCAAATTATGCCAAGGATTCAGAAACATGCAAACATGTAGGCACGGTATCAATTTCCATTGAAACAGATAGACTGGCGAGTTTGAATCATCACTATCCAAGATAAGGACTCGGCCCCAAACAAGCAGACGGAACATGGTGTCAATCTCAAAGAGACAGATAAACCAGACCTTTGAATCTGCGAGCAATTGGGACCGAACATAAAGGGGGTTCCTCCATTGGTGCGTCAAAGATCTCTCCTGGGAGGACCCATGAGGAGACTTATCAAGGAGCTCCGTAGAAGAACCTGACTGTTCTCGAACGCCTCAAACTCGGCGAGAACCTCAGTTGGAACCTCGGCATCATCGGAAGAGCCAGCCAGCCGCGCCTCGTCGTCAGGAACTACAACGGGCATTGATGTCTTGTCCGGTGGAGGGGGCACACCGTACAAACCTGGTAGCTTTGGGACGTTGTAAGACCCAAACTCACACTTCTGCGCCATGCCTGAGTCAAAGACAAAGACGGGAGCAGAAGGCTTGTTCGAGCCATCCTTCGAACCCTAGGCGTCACCAGCGCCAAAGAAGAATACCGGACCAGGAACCGGGGCGGTCTGTCCTTGGCAAGGAGAAGGCTTGTCATCCTCGGACTGGTGTCCTTGGACTTCTTTGCCCTTTCCCTTTACATCACTCACAGCTTGCTGCGGGACACAAGCTGCGCCTTCGTTCGTAATGAGCTTGTTGACTGGAGGAGAGGAGCACTCCATCTCAGTGACAGGCAGCTCGTTGCTGTCGTAAATGGGATAACCAGTGAAATCAACGTAGTCGTCCCAGTTTACTTCCTCGGTCTCTTGGCAACCATCGAATACTCCTTCGAATCCTGGGGTTGCCTCAACAGTGGCCTCAGCCAGCACGCTATCATGCAATGCCTCGGCTTCCGCCACAACAGCACTGTCGAAAACTTCGTCCATGACACCAGCAGTGGAGGCACCAGCGTCAACAAGACCGGAAAACTCGGGGCCATCAAGTCTGACTGGCTCAGTTTCCAAGCTCACATTCATTTCCGATTCCGGAAATTGAGCATCAGGACTGGCATCTGTCAGCTCCACAAGAGCTTCCATCTGGGGCACAAGGCCCTGGATCACCTCTTGTCCAAAGACAAAAGGCTCACCAACCAGTCCTTCATACTGGGGAACCATTCCCAGATCTTCAGCGGAAAATTGGACTTGGCTAGCCTCCTGTCCAAAGACAAAAGGTTCGCCAACATTTCCACCGTCGAAAGAAGGAACAGCTCCCGAAGCCATCTCTTCTCCAACATCACCAACCTGTTGGACAGTATTAAACACCATCATCTCAAGATTCTGCATCATCATAAGGTTAAGGTCCATAATAGACACATAATCAGTGAAAACTGCGTCATCTACAGAGAAGACAGCATCCATGTCAATTCCAGTTTCAAAGACTGAATGTTCACTTGCATCATCGATTGACAATGACTCCAGACGAGACACCAGGTCGGCAATCTCATCCTCGGTCACCTCCCCACCAGAAGTTGGGAGGCCTGCAACCAATGATGAACAAAGGAGGCTCTTGACAGAGGACCCATCATCAGAAGATTCTTCGTCATGTGACTCCTCTCCCTCAACAGATGTGTCCATGTCGCGGTACACGGAATCTGCGAAGCCAACTTCATTAGGAACTTCGTGTCGTTCGTCTCCATCAGCAGTGTTGGACACCACTTCCAAAGACTCACTGACAAATTCGGCAGAGGCCTCTTGCTTCCAAGTGACCTCTGAGAAAAGTTCATCTGATTCATCGGCCAGGTATGTCTTCCTGAGCCAATCGTTCTTAGGTGTTCCACCCTCTAGCTTGGCAAAGAAGGTGAATGGAGTTTCCTCCCCCAAGAAAGTTTCGCGACGAACTGGAGTGCCCGCCGGTCGCTTGTCTTTGGGACCTGTGAACATTCTCAACATGCCCCTGTTGAGTTCATCAGGGAACTGCTCCCGAACTTCTTCCATGGTGGTTGGTTGATGAATCCCAACACCTCCAGCATCGATCGCCTTTAGAAAAAGGCGCTCGTGAGGCTCAAGGCCCGGTAGGCCCAACAGGTACTCACCCAACGAGTTACCTGAGGGCTTTCCCACTGGAGGCGCACTCAAGGAGTCCGACACGGGGTCGGCGGTCTTCTTCTCCTTCACACCACAGATCCATTCGACCGGATCTTGGTCATCATCGAAAAGCACCGGCGAGTAGGTCATTCCCATGTCGTCTACGGAAAGACGACGGAGAGCAGAGAGGACTGTGTCAAAGACACACGCGAGCGGAGAAGCGAACGCAGCTACGGCAGGTAGCGCGAGGAGGAAGCGGAAAGCAAGACGGATTGTCTGCAAGGCGGTGTAGTAAGCGTTGTAAGTCATTTTTGGGATAAAAGACGAATATAAGCTGTGCAAAGAGGAAAAAAGGGAGGACGGCAAAAGGGCGTGTTCTTATAGGAATTTTTTTTTGATTGACTGTCAAACTGGTCGATAAGACGCCAACGCCAGTGTGAGAAAAATATGATAACTATCGCTTTTTACTACTTTCGACCATGTTGATGCAGGCATGATAGAAACACGCATTCCTATTGGCCAGAAGTGGAGATTCGTATGATAATGGGCTATAGTGAGTGGGAATATCTGCCTTTTGTTAATGGACCAGGTAAAAATGTTATGGAAACAGTGTTTTACATGTAAAGAAGTAAAGAGTTTGTCTTGATCGGTGTAGCAGTAACCTTGGAGAGTACAAGTTCAAGAATGGCGATTTTTTAAATTTTTGCGTTACTCCAAGGTGGTCTGTGCACTTTTCAAAAGTCTGAAATTGTTTACACAGGCAGCCATAAATGAAAACCAGGTAATAATTAAAATGTAATAGATCACCTATTTACAAACTAGTAAAATTAGTCTGTACTGGATTACAAAAAACGGTAAAACGTAGTATTTCGAGTCGATTTTTATTAAAGTGAGATTCTGGTGGTTAATGTCAAGATGGTTTGTCATGAAGATCAGAAATGGGCATTAAACATGTTTGATCTTTGCAGTCAGAATAATATTTCAGGCGGTTAGTAGAAAAGCTTATAGCCTTCCTTGATTGTATTCTAAAATAGCTACAAAAGATTCCACAACTTTTGGATATTTAGAATGAATAATAAAACATCAGTTGGCCTAGTATTCGAATCAAGTGTAAATAGACAATTTAAAGGGCTATATCGTATAAAAAGATAGAAGCTACACATACATTGCTTTGGAGTTTTCGTTCAATGGAATTTAAGCAAAATTTTATAATAAATACAGTATTTTTTAGCTCATAATAGTTGAGCATACCAGTCATGAATCAGTACTCTATAATCTTATACTTTATGTTTAAATAAGAGATTATATACAAATAGTCATTTAACATAATGACAAAACGTTTATCAGATACATACTCTTTGGTATACTTTTAATCATGTCAATAAAAAATGCAAAAATTGGGATTGTTTATACACAATCATCCCGCTCTAATTCGATATCCATAGTGACCAAATGATCAAAAGGTAGCCTTGTCTACTATCCGTTGTATATATACAATTCCGTAGGTTGTCTAATGGCAAAAATCTGGCCCCAAAATTAAAAAAATCTCTAAATGCTACCATCCCTGTTTTCTCGCTTTCTACTGTAAGAACATAGTATCAAAACTTACTGAAATAAAAAACCAAAGCATAGTGTTAATGAAATATGTTATTAGTATTATCATTATTTAGTATTTTGTGTGTAATCCTTTGTTCTTTTGAAGTGCATGTAGTCGATTTGGCATGGAATTGCAATGAGCTGCACACACTTCAACTGGTGTTTTATACCATTCTTCTTTCTAAAGGCCCTTCAAAATTTCAAGACTCATAGGCCGGGGTCTTGTAGCTCTCACCACCCTTCCTAGGTAAGCCCAAGTATTCTCGATCGGACTGAAATCTGGGCTGTAGGAAGGCCACTTCAGCACCTCTAGATCTGCGTTCTTTTGATACTCTTTCACAATTTTGCTTCGATGGTATGGAGTATTATCTTGTTGAAAGATGAAATAGGCATCTTTTTCATGTTCCAAATTGTTTTTAAAGGGAACCAAGGTGTCTTGGAGTATAGTTTTCCACCCCCCATTGCTCCATATTATTATCGGCCCAACACCACCAGACCAGCCGCATCCCCAAATAATCCTATATCCTCCACCGCCTTGATCCTGGAAAGTACACAGTCTATGCTGTACTTATCCGACTGAAGACGTTGGACTCGTACATTCTTGCACATTGGGAACAGCATAAACATTGATCCATCACTCCAAACCACCCGATCCCAGCGTTGATTCACCTCTTTGGCATGTTGGGCAAAGCCAAGGCGGTTTCTACGATGACACTCAGTGACCCATGATTTGTATACAGTGCCGCAAGGCTTCATATGAAAAGTCTTTATGGTAGCATGCATTGTATCCTCAAAAACATATCTTCCCAGACTCACACCCATTATGCTTATTATCATATACAAACTGGCCACTCGGTTTTTTCATCTCTCTGCGCAAAACATGCAAATCTCGTTCATCAAATATCCTTAAGGATCCCTTGTACCTGTGCATAGCTGTCGTTCCAGTCTCTCTGTAGCTTTACATTGTATTGTATACAGTACAATGTGTTACATTATATCACTCATAAACGGTTGAAACTTTTACTCCTGCCTTAAAAGCACCAACAATCATTCCTCTGACTTCAATTGGAACCTCCTTTTGCTTGGGAATATTGTCAAAAATGTTTATTAAAGACATGGATAAAATCAAATTAAAAATAAAGGTTGTGGAAAAGAAAACAAACAGAGGTGTACGTATTTTTTTAAAAAAAAAACTCTAGATTTCAAAGGTGCGCCATCCCGGAATAGACCCCACTGTATATATTTAATATTATGGCTTAGTTATTAGTAATTATCTCGGACAAATACATAAAGACGTCTATGAAAAAAATACCTAGAAAGTACCCTGGACTTGGAAACCCTTCAAAATACAGATGTTTTATGGCAGTGCCTACCATGTGGTCTGAAGAGGCCAAGGGTATCATGAGAGATTCTGCTATATCAGCTGACTTTGTCAAAGACAATGATGATCCTTTCAAACTATTGCTTGTCGACGAAGCTGTAGCTTCAGACTTGTATCCCAAACAAATGTCTCTTGAAATAACTCTTTCCCATGGCAGCCGTTATATAATTTGCGATATTGGTGACAAAACCGTAGACATTGCTGTATTCGAAAAAAAAATATGACTGTCTAGGAACAAGTAGGGCGAAAGAAATTACCATGGGAACCGGTAGTTCTTGTGGATCCTGTTTCTTGGACTCTCTATTTGAAGCACTTGTAAGACAGCGTGTTTATAGATATCCTGGATTTGATAAGAGGTTACTACAAGATATTTTAATGTACTTTTCTTATTATCTAAAGGGAACTCATGTTAATGTCAATATATTTAAGTGGTTAATGTCTACATTGGTTATAATAATATTATTCTCTTTATCTTTTGATATATAGCATTCATTTATTAGCGATGATGATGGATTAATAGATTACTGTATAAAGGAAATTAACCAAAGATATTTCCGTGGATATGTTGATATTCACAACAGAGAAGTGTTCAGGGTAAATAAAATTTGCATAGAAATATTTGATCCAGTTGTGGATGAAGTAATCAATATGATTGAGAGATAATTCTTGCAGTTGAAAGGTGGAGCATTAAAAGTCATGTTTATTACTGGAGGATTTGGATAGTCGGTCTATCTTCAGGAATGTATTCAAAATAATTTTGTGGATCGAGTCAAGAAATTTAAACTTGTTGCGTCTGGCCAGATGGGTGTAATAAAAGGAGAAACTTTATTTGGTGCCAAACCACGCACAATTACTCAGCGTATTCTTCGCCGTACATATGCCATCAAGATATACTCACTCACCAATAATACTTTGGACAGTGACATTAACAAGGATGAGGAGTTTTACGTGTATGTTTGCAAAGGCGAACCAATTAACGAATGCATGTGGATCAAAAAGAAGATGTTTTGGAAAAATGCCGATATCCCAATTATATGCAAGGTGTTCTTGCCAACATTTGTCTAGACTAATTAAATGAATTTACCAGCTTTATACGTATATGATGGAGATTAGCCAATTCCTAGTCATCCTACCAAGCAAGAGGTTGATTTTTTACCCATATTCGATACTAAATTTCCAATTGATAAAAGAGACCTGACCGAACGCGATTTATTGGATATGAAGATGCTTTTTGGCTTGGACAAGATTGAAATCAAAACGTCGGTCTCTGGTAGATAATTCGAGTATGTTACTATCTGGGATGTCACTGGAGAAAAGAAGGTTCACCAATACCGTGAGCCTAATTCACCAATTGATATCAAAGTCCAAAGGTTTTGGTTTGTTAATAAAATCATAAAATTCCTTCCTTGAATACCCAAACCTCTTTTTTATTTATGTATATTATATCTTTAAACCAACTATATCTTTATAAATTCAATAACACACTACTCAAGACGGTGTCTTTACACAGCCCAAAGCTATTGTTGGTTTATCTATTTAAATAGCCAGTACCTGAATCTAATGGAGCGCATCTTTATAGCGTCAAGTGTTTGTAATAATTACATATTCAATCATGTAGAGAATACACTTTTAGCTCTCTAAATAATATATGATGATCTTGGCTCTTTTAGCCATTACAGAATTTGTATGGTGCACAAATTAAATTTCCTGGGTTCTATGATGTTTTAAATGGTAGGATTGTGTACAGGATAATATGAACAAGATGTAAAAGCTAGATTCTCGATTTCGAGCCATTCCTGGGTTTCAATCGAATTTCTGGGATCCTGTGATTGGGTTTAAAGACAATAATAAAATCCGTGCAACAGAAAAAGAGGCTTTTGCCATTGTGTTTTTAATATTAACTTTCTGTGCAATTATACCTAGAGATATTAGCTGATAAAATATAAAAAAGGGGGTATTTTTGGGGAAAATTTTAAAAAATAAAAAAGGGTTTTCAACACTCAATTCCCATACAATCGATTGACTGTAACATTTTTCCTATTGATCTCTTGATTGTTTATGCAAGCTTATCAGAATACTTTATCCGAGAGTTAGGAACTCGTGTAAATTTGGTAAGCAATCTCGGGCAAAAATTTTCAGGAACCAAACATCCTCTCTTTTCCAAATAAATAAACTCTAGGAATTTTCCTTGCAAATCTTTGTGATTGTTCCTGTTATTGTGTGCATGGGTATTGATATCCATTGTTTCCTCGCTTTTTTGCTTTGTACGAGCCCTAAAGTTACAAATCTAATTGACCTTTCTTAAACTGCTCTGGACTTGGTATTGCAAATAGATTTACGAGCTTGGTTTTTTTTAAAAAATAAAATATAAAGCTTAATATTCTTATCAATGTTAAAGATGTACTTTTCTTTCTGTCGTACACAATACACATTAAATAGACCAAGAGAATTTATAGAAATAGGTGGGAATTCAAAAAAAGGGGACATATAAAATATACATGTAAAAAAAAAACTATGTACAAAACAACCAAGTTATAGAGCCCACTTAGTGTTTTGGACCCCAGGAATACAAAGGTAGTCCCTTGGTTGTGTTTTCCCAGGAAGTTTCTTGTGGTGAGATTGGATAGCTAGATAGATATTTTGTGGTGTCTTCAATTGAGTCCGCAGTAGATACCATGGAGTCTTGGTATTGCCCAAGATTTACTTTTTGGATATTGTAGGCAGGAGGATTTGTCCATGGCAAAGGTGACGAGAATGAGGAATAAGGTGTGATGTTTGGAGCAATAGAAGTATATAGGTCACAAGAAATCTCCCTTTTTAGTTCATCTACTTTGATGGCGCCATCTTCAATGTCCTGATATGAGTTTTGCCGCAAAGGTTCGTTATAGACCCACAAGATATTGTTTTCCTCTTTTGCGGGCTCGGTTTCTTCAAACATTGTCGTCGGCTGTCTTTCATATGGAATATTGCCTGTTGATAAAGTCGGACTCATGTCTGACGAATAGCCAAACAGGGAACTGTTGTAGACAGAATGGCTGGGTGTTGTGGAAATTGAGAGTGGGAGCGGAACACTGTGGCGGAGAGACTCCATGATCGATTCATTAAAATCCTTTATATTATCTGACGGTTGGTCATTGGAAACAAGATCTTGATGATCCAAAGAGTCAAGCGCAAGAGGATAAAGTGGTCTTGGCTGGGCACCCCATACGTGTTTCTGAGAAAACTTTGCCTCTTGGGTTCTCTTTATGCCAGAGTCGCAACTGGTTCCAATGCCAGAGCACATATCCAATGCCAATGAGAGCTTGTTTAGACCGTCCATATCCAGACTACTATAGCTATCCGAGCACGAGCGTGTCCTCTTCACACGTGGTCGTATGTTTTCTTTTGGAGATGGAGAGCTTAGAAGGACAGTACTCTTCTGGCTGGGTCTCTCATGGACCGGAATAATCATGTTTGTGGGTGATGTTTCCTGGCAACAGTCAATCTTGCTTGGTCCAGATCTTGAGCGTGCTCGCTGCTTGATTTGTTTTTCCAAATGCTGATCCGATTCAATGGAATTCGTCAGATAAGTGAAAGGCTGTTTAACCCAAGCACTATTTATATTTCTGTTTAGAGGCTCTGGAATGGTAAATGGACACGACATGGCATCTGGTTGAATGTCGTATTGGTTATTTTGATAATTAGGGCCATGGACAGAAAAGGTGGGAGTTGGAGTGTTTAATACTCTTGCAAGATTCCAGTAGACTTGGCTCAAAGTGACAGACTCAAGGTGTTTTAATAAGCCGTCTAATTTGAAGATTGTTGTGGCGAGTTCGGTACCCAAAGGAAATGATGGCGAACAATTGGTTGTGGCCTGAATTGATGACACCATAGATACTACCCAACAAAGCGTATGGACCAAGATGGGGTGGAGATCCAAAATGTTGTTTTGGGCAATTGACTCATTTGCAATATAGATAATTGTCTTGGCTGACTCGAATATCTCTCGATATTCACAGCAGGCCAATGTCAATTCATTGACCTTGTCTCTTGGACACACGTCAATCAAGGGCAAGGTGTGTTGCAAAGGGCTGCAGGGCAGACAAAGAGAGGACGATAGTTGAAAAATAAGTATTTGGTGATAGAGAGATATGACAGAGGCTGAGCAACAAGGCACATCATTAGAACTGTTGCTTTTGAGGCTGCCGTCACTAGGTCTAGTATGAGATGCGCTTTTGAGCCATCTCAGTTTGTTCTTTCAAAAAGTATAAATATGATTTGGTTAGATTTGGGGATAAACAAGACTTTTATGGATATTTATTATGTTATTTTACCTCGAGTGTTTGTATACCAATTGGTCTTGTTCTGGACCTCAAGAGACTCTTTAAGAAATATGTATAGATGTCAAGGATATAGATTGCCCATTGATCACTATGGACCATGGGCTCAAATTCAAGATAGTCCTCGGTGGTGTCTTGTGAGGGTAGTTGGTAGAGATAGAATCTAAACCATGTATCCCAACCGATCAAGGTCTTGTAGAGTACATGGAGCCTATACTCCTTGGTGCCCAAGAGACCAGGATTTCCTCTGTAGTTTGACAAATGACATCTCTGGGCAAACCCTAGACCAATCCTGAGTGTCACTAGAGCCTGATCTTCGCTAATGGCTGTGCACTGGTAATGGGCTATAAGAATGGCAGCTCGGGTGAGGTTTTGAGAAAGGATGATGTCGGGTTCACACTCGGGTATTACTGGATAGGTCAAATGCCAAAACTGTCGGTGGGCCTGGGAATAAAATGACTGAGAACAATGATGGATATCAGGTGTCATATCGGGACAGACCGAAATCAAACTTTGATGAGCAGCCTCAAGCACTAGGGCTGCAATGATATTTATCAGCAGCCACTCGGCCGCATTATTTGTGCCGAGTGGGTCCATCAAGAGGACTTGCTGGAGATGGTCCATGTCGATAAAGGAGCTGTACAATGTGTTGTGGACCGAAAACAGTCTCAGGGCTTCTGTGGTCAGTGCTCTTTTCTGGTGGTCTCCAAATGGATCCTCAGAGAGGCTTTGAAAGATCCTCACGACCGTTTCCCATATTGTGGACGGCTGGACTGACAGATGAAAGAAATCACAAAGGAGAGGTGGCAGACGGGTGGGCGAAGTGTGTATTGAGTCGTGGAGGGGGCTAGAGAACCCAACCAGAGTCCTCTGTGGTCTGTTGCTGGTATCCTTTTGGGGGGACCTGGCTTGTTTGGAGAGCATGTCTTGTATAGCATTTGGTTTCTTCTTGGGGTCATAGTCGCATTTTATCTTGTTCTCATCACACCGCTTACAGGGCAAGGCTAAATTTTTACAGAGTATGAGAATTGAATGACAAGGATGATTACAAGTCATTCAGGATCAATCTTACCACCATCGCATCGGATCTTCTTTGTTCGACACACTTTGCATGCCCTTTGGACCTTGCGCGACCTAAAGGGAAAATCACCAGTAGAGCACGAATACCATTTGTATGATGTGTTCTTCTATCGCTTGTTTCTCTTAGTGACATCAAAGAGAGAGATTGTTGGAAATTCAAATGAATAGAAGGGGAGAAGAGTTGTGTGTTACCATTGGGTTTTTATTTTCATATACATATATTCCAAGACACCTCTTTTCTCTCTCTTTACTATGGTCTATTTGATGCAGTTGATTCCAGAGTGGTCGAGAGGGAGGGAGGGAGGGTGATTAATAAGAAACAATAACAATATTATTATTATTATTATTAGTATTATTATTAGTATTATTATTATTATTAATTCTATGGTTTATGATTATTTTTTTAGACTGTAGAGACGGAAGGAGAGGAGATGGTCATCCGAGCCAGGATAGACATTAATTGTACTGGTGCCTTTGCGCTATTATTTTGTAGCACCATTTGTTTCCACGCTTTCCCGCATACATGTCCCACCTGGTGGGTGCTTTTGTGTGTGTGTAGAGTGCTTATTGTTATTGGGAGAGTAGGTGTGAAACTAGATACCTTGATTATGAGTGTCCATACAAATAAATATAGATTTAGGTTGGTAAGCTATGTACGATCTATATGCTTTGGATTCATATGTCATTCAGATCTCTGCAAGATATGGATCCCAAATATTCAAATGGTATTGTGAGAACAAAACGAGAGAAATTCAACTTGTCAACACTGTGGTAATATCACATGGAGACAAACCCATTATATATCCTCTTGGCTTTGGTACAATGAACACAAATGTCCTGAATTAGACTTGCTGTGGAGGTGCAAAGTTTTGGTAGTGTAACAGCGGGGAATAAGAAAGACTCTTTGCACTCTTGTATTTCCCATCGAATCTACACATATAAAAAATATACATAAATATTTATTATAAACCCGTACATTGTAGCATATTGGTTTCTACTAGAGAACAATAGGGTTAGTGGACTTGCATTGTTGCTTACATACTAATAACTCGTCTCCCTCACATGGAAATCTCCATCTCCACAAGCAAATCCCCCATTTAGTATTTATCATCAATCGATTATTGTCCCTAAATTTAATGTGTACAAATTTACATTTTTAATAGTCATAATAAATATTCATTTCAAATATTTACCACTGCATAGAATATTTTGTGTTTCAATTTGTGGCAGTCTTTGTATCCTCAGTGTCCAAACCGGAAATTTCTCCTGTTTTAACAAGAGATAATCAGTTTTTTGCAAGTGGGAAAGCCAACATATGTCTTTTTTTGCCCATCCAAAAGAATGCCTGGGAGGCACAATAGCTATATTGTGTCTCTGTAACTCAATCCAAATCAGGAAACAATAAACCCTTCCATATTCTAAATCACGTCACACTCCTCAATTCAATGGCTGGCCCAAAGCTTAAATAGCCACCAAAAAAATTAGCCATCAAAGCTCTTCCTCTTCCTCTCTCTCTCTCTCTTCTTTTCTTTATTTAACTTGCAATAAAAATAAATATCAATATCAATACAGATCAATAAAAAAAAACCCTTTCTCTTTACATAAAATACATCTTCATACCAATGGAAGACATCACTACTACCTATAGTCGAATGCAAATCGAACCTTCTCAGCAAGACGATTGGAGATTCAATCACCAGGACAGCATTCTTGATCTCATCCAACACATCAGCAACGAAACCCTGCGACAGGCCATGAAGTCCGAGATCAAGCATATGGCCATTGACCATGCGCGTCTGGTCAACATGCTCAAGCAGCGCACCGATCATCTCGAATTTGAAAACGCAGAACTGAAACTCGCCACAAACGAACACCAAAGACGCTACGAAAAGGCTGTACGAGAAATGCAATTCTTTAAGAAGCGGTTCGAAAGGGCTGCTGAAATGGCCCAGCAACAACAGCCACGACCAAGAAGCCTCTCTATTGAGTCGGGTTCATCAGGCGAAGGCGCGACAAAGAGCTCGTTCCAGTCATCTTACCCTCTCACACCCACCAGCCCTCCTCCTTCATTCTCAATCGACAGCACAGCAGTCTATGATGCCTCTCTGGTAGAGTCCATCAAGCGACCTATTCCCACCTCGTCGTCTTCCTCAATCTCCTCGCATGTTCAATATACCACACCATTCAACGATCACCCATTTCAAACTGCTCGGCGCCAATCTAATGATGCTCAAACTGTCTTGAGCGGCCAGTCAAACAGCAGTGGTTCCAATCCAGTGCCTTCCGATCTACAATCCACAGTATCCGATCCTAATCTCCAACGAAAGCCATCGACCGTGCCATCTGTCAACTCTTCTGGCTCTTCAGTACACTCTGGCCCCTCTGCTGTCCGCAATGCTACCCTGCCAATTGTCCAGCAACATCGTGTTGACCCACTGGCATTTGGAGGCTCGGATAGTTTCTGGGAAACTATTGCTAAAAGTAAATCTACTGATTCCACAGTCGAGAAAATCATCAGGTAAAGCTTAAAGCCATTCATTTTGATGGAGAAATGAGAGTTAATTGTCTAATTCCGTGGCTTTAATTATTTTCATTAGCAATTTTCTTCGACGTGGTGGTTCTCCAAACACAGCTAACCAAACCCTTTCTTCGCGCGGAATCCAGTATGGCTATGGTCTGGTACATGCTGCCATTGCAGTCAAGGCCATTACATCCCTTGAACTGTTGCTGAAGCATGGCGCAAACCCTAATGCCATGTCCTTGGCGACAACCGAAGATGACAAGGTGTCTCCCTGCTACTTGGCAGCTTCTGTGGGCTGGCTCCCAGGACTCCAGGCTCTGGTCCAGGCCGGGGGTGATTTGATGACCTCCCGGGGCAATGGACAAAAGGCCAAGACTGCACTTCATGTCGCGGCTGAAAAATGCCATCTTACAGTGGTGGAATATATCTCGAGTGTAACACACAATGATCTGGCTCTCTTGACTGATAATGAAGGTAAACCTAAAATAAATAGCTTTGAATTCTTTTGCTTCTTTTTCTTCAAGTGGAACCCAACAAAGTTTTAACTTTTCCGTATTTTATTATAGGCAACACAGCCTTGCATTATGCTGCAGCCTCTGGCCACACTGGCATAGTCACCTACCTGATCAGATCCTGCCATATACCACCAAACCAAATGTCTCAAAAGGAAGAAACACCTCTCCACTGGGCATCTCGTCATGGTAGACTAGAGGTGGTTACACTTCTTGTGGAACGGTGCGGATCTAATGTGAATGCCTATGTGCCACGGAAACTGGGTACCTGTCTTGACCTCGCTAAAGCTGGTAACCACAAGCGTGTGGTTGAATATCTCAAAGGCACTGGTGCCGTGAGCGCCAAAAAGATGGACAAGCGACGAGAGGAAGAATTGGCCAAAGAGGTTCCTAGCCACCTTGCTTCCAGACTGGCAAAGAACGGCCTCTTTCTTTCCTAATCCCTCCCCCTTTCTTCTTTCTTCGTTCTCTTTATTAATATTTTCTTGTTATTATTATTATTTTATTTAAAAAAAAGAATTACGCCTTTCTAAATCTCGAGCGCGTTTTTTTTGTCGTTGTTACTCTTCTTAGTTGATATTTTACCTCTTTACTTTTTTCCCTGTTTATTACCCACCCACCCATTCCCATTCCCATTTCTTGCATTATATTTACATAAATCGATTTTCACTTGCTGGACATGAATACCCCTCCATAAAAGGAAGTTTGTTAAGCCTCAATAAGCCTTTTAGAGAATGATCGCCTTGAATAGAGAGGACCTATCGTCTTGCTCCAAACACGAATACAGAGTGTCTGGGTAACCATGTTTGTCCCCATTGGATCCACGTGTTTTTTGGTTTTGTTTGGTAAGGTTTTGATGGTCGATTGACTGTTTGGGCAGAATTTTATGTAAATATAGTAGCTAAAAATACCTATATATGTTAGTATGTATGTATCTCTAGGTGCTTGGAGCCAAACATAATTTTTGAAACGTAGATCTCATTCTTAATGGCATTCTGGAGGATGATTACTGTAGCTATCCAAAGCAGTCTACCCGTAAATGGTCCCACTTGGTCTTTTACTGCCCTTCATGGTGTATTCTAATGTGTGTATCTAGCCTTAATTTTAGTTTATTTTGTGTAAATACTCACCTGCTCAGATTATGCTCGTGTAAGATTATTTGTTCTTATCTTTCGTAATATATTCTTAACCTCTTTCTCTCCTTTATGTCTCTTCGCCTCAGTTGTTCGTTTCAACGCCGTCGTCCCTCACGCCCAAAGGTCGATTCGCCTTGTGATATCCAGAACTCGGTCGACCCCAATTCTACTGCCACCAAAAATACCATTCTTCAGCAGACCAGCCGTACATACCACAAAACTCGCAAGGATCAGGTCCCACCACTTCCACCACTTCCACCAACCTCTCCGCGCTCTACGCCGAATAAACCCAAATCCACCAAACCACCCAACATAGACACCTTACTACAGGGTATTGGTCAATACACGTTCCTAGGACCTCTTGGAGATGGAAAATTCAGCAGAGTCATATTGGCTCAGCACTACCTGACAGGCGAACGATTCGCAATAAAGGTTATTGACAAGCGAATTCACGATTATCGTATAATGTCTCGCCTGGTGCGTGAGGTCGTATTGATGGAATTACTCGATCATCCCAATATTGTCCACCTCCACGAGACAATCGAGACAGCAGACTCGTTATTTTTGATCATGGAATATGTACCTGGAATGAATCTGGACGAGCATCTTGTTGGATCTGATGGACTATTGGGAGAGAACGAAGCCCGGGCAATCTTTCGCCAGATGGTGTCTGCAGTTGATTATTGCCACAGACGGTGGGTGGTTCATCGTGATTTAAAGGTAATATCTAGATTGAATAATATCGATAACTAATATCATTATTATTTTTTTACAGGCACCCAATGTAATGCTGACGCCCCAGGGCCAGGTACGGCTGGCAGACTTTGGACTAGGCAATCGATACGGACTCCATCGATTGAGGACAATATGTGGTAAGTTTTGATAAGTTTTGGTCCATTTGTCCTGGCTAACCCCAAGCTGGTAGGATCAATGCTCTATTATAGCCCAGAAATCATCAGTGGACAGAAATACGTAGGACCCGAAGTCGATTGCTGGTGTCTTGGAATCACCCTGTTCAGAATGACAGCTGGCTTTGAGCTATTCTCCCATGCCCGCAGTAAGTTTGGTCATTTTATAGCACAATCTTACTTATATCTTTTTAGCTGCTAGTGAGCTTAAAAAGATCGTCCTTAGTCGTCATTATCCCATGCCAGCCCATCTCAGCGATGGACTAAAGCAGACTATCCAAAAATGCCTTGCATTCGATCGGAAAAAACGCCGGGGAATCAGACACGCCCTTCGAAACGACGCGTGGATGAACGACAATGGAAAACTTAAAGACGTTTTCCAAGACAGTCCTGATGTTACCATGGATATGATGCTGGCCGCGGAAAACGATGGTGATGATCGACGGGTAGGACAGGACGCTGCTGGTGGGACCCAAAAGATGCAAAAGGCCAATCGAACGGTTGTCTACCACCCCCTGCACCCCTCAATCTACTTTACATCAAATTCTGCCCATTCGCCTGTCATCCAAGACAACATTCCCTACCAAGAACAAATGTGTGCCATCTTGTTCAAGGATCTCCAGAAGCGTCTCTCACGCATCGATCTCCGATACGCCCAGCCTCCGCCCTCCACATCCCGTATCTCACGTCTTTTCCATGTCGAGAGTACAGATCGACTGATACGTCGAAGCACATCTTCCCTTAACCTGTCTCCACAACCCAAAGACAAGGACAACATATACTATTATTCTGTAAAATCATGTTCTACAGCCCCACCTACAGCCCATGCATTTGCATTTGACGATGCAATGTATGCCGAACACGACGAGCATGCGGTTGCACTGTTGATCGCGTCTGTGTGCCAGATACTAGGTGTTACATACCATCACACCACTTCCTCATCGCTCGACTGCGTGTTCTCTCTCCATCCCTCCGTCCAAAAGACCAAATCAAATCCCCTCCTCCCACCCAAATCTCCCGAACTCAAGAGTAACCGACGGTGGCACGACCGACTCCTGTCCTGGCCGCTCTCGATCCAGTCTGGGACTTCTGGGACATCTGGGAATATCAGTCGCCAGAACTCTGACCAGTCAATGTTTGGTCTATGGGACGATAGTCTGCAGATGAGCCCTAGACAAGGCCCAATTGTCACCAACACCAGCCCTACATTTGCTCCTCTTCGCAACGCACAGACCATTGATCATTCTGCCCAGGAGTCCATCCTGTTTACTGTCCGGGTCTTTGTTGACCCGATACAAAAGAGTGGGAGCACAATGCGCGCCATGGGTGTCCAGTTTATAAAGACAAAGGGATCTTCCAAAGTATTTAAACTGGCTACCAACTGGATTCACGATGTGCTCTCTAGCGCCATAGTAAAGTAATATAGATGCATACACTTTTTTATTTATTTATTTATTCTTAATACACACACACATATATATACATATATATATATAACAAGTGTATAAAACATGATGAGTTTTGGATTAAGCTATCGGATCATACCGTTGAGCATGAGCAGCACGGTCGCTGAAAAGGCTATTGGAATATTGTCAGTATGTATATCATTAATCAATCCAAGACTTACAAGTACAACACCAGTCCACCGACAGGGAAGAAAAAGACCAAGAGAGACCAGCCAAGCTTGCCAGACACGGCACGGCTAGAGTTGATGACCTCAAAGATTACGATAAGGTCGAGAATAAGTACAATGAGGCCCAGGACTCCTCCACTGTAGGAGAGCATGTTCTTGTCAAGGGGTCCGACTATCATATTTTATTGTGTGTGGAAAAGAAGAATAGAAAGACAAGCTTGTGAATGGAGTGGGTTTTATGGCCAAGTAATGATGTCATGCCAAACACTCATTTTGAACATGCATGGTCATTTTCTTGCTGTCTATTCGTCTGGTTGGTCTAATCAGACGCGGATATATATATATATTATATACGTATAATTGGACACTCGATATATATAAAACACACACACACATATATATATGTGCTCACACAATGACATTATTGTTACTTTTTGTTTTTTCCCTCAATCATTCTCTTTAACAAATACACGCCTTTATTGGCAGATTTCTCTTTCTTTTGGAATACTTTAATAAGATTGCACATAGATCTAACCGATGATAAGCTTGTCATCCTGGAAGTTGTATTCTAAACGAGACAATTGTATCAATACACCTTATCCCGGTCATCCCATTTCACCCAAAATAACTTACCAGGAATCTCAAGGTTGAGGGGGGCAGGGCCCTGGCGAATACGGCCAGAGATGTCGTAGTGAGAACCGTGGCAAGGGCAGTACCATCCACCAAAGTCACCAGCCTCACCGATGGGTACACAACCCCTACAGAACAAGTCAGTACAAAAAGTAATGACCAGTCATGAAGTCTAAAGACAATCTTACAAGTGAGTGCAGACACCCAACATGACGAGCCATTCGGGATTCTTGACACGATCAGAATCCTGTTCGGGATCACGCAAATCCTTGACATTGACAGTGTTGGCTTCGGCAATCTCGTCCTGAGTACGATGACGAATGAAGACGGGCTTTCCTCTCCACTTGATTGTCACATTCTTGCCCTCGGGAATGGAGGCAAGCTCAACTTCGGCCTTGGCAAGAGCCAAGACATCAGCAGATGCGGACATGTTGGCAAGGAAATCACTGACAGTAGCCTGAGCACCGGCAGCCGACAAGAGACCGGTAGTACCGATCAACATGTAGGAGAAGTTTCGGCTGGCCTCACCACTAGTGTTAGTCTTCTTGTACTTTGAGAAGTCAGGAACAGAGGTGGTGTGGTTACGACGCAGCTGGAAATCGTTGATGTGTCCAACTAGAGTGCGTTTTTGGTGTGCGTATGTACATATATATATGGGTGGGTTTGTATTCTTTAATATAAAGACAATAACAATATTTATAGTAATAAAGAGGCATAATTTTTGCATATGTATATGTATATATAAATATAAATATAAATATATATTGATTTATGCTAATGCAAAATATAAAGCCAATATATTGCTGTAGTCGAAGAAATAAGGTGCGAGAATTACCGTTCAAAGCGGTCTTGTTGACAAGGCCTCCAGTGGATCTTTGCTTAACAGCAGCGCCAAAAACAGGCTTGCTCTGTGTCGCATGGTGTTGGTCTTCTTCGGAACGGGACGAAACATGGAAGATGTGCTTCAAAGCGGTAGCTGATGCAGGCACATTGGTGTACGAGCGGTTGACGATGGCAGACGCAAGGTTACGCGACAATGAAGCCATGGCGATGCTTAATTTTTTTTTAGAGTGGGGAGAAGGGACAAGTAAGCAAAAAAAAAAAAAGCAGAGTCAATAGGCGGGTAATAAAAAAAATAGATTTCTTTGACCCCTAGCGGCTTTGTTTACGTGTCGACGTCATCAATATTCAATAGGGTGCGGGGGGCTCAAGCACAGTAAAGAAGTGGGATGATTTCAATATGTTGATATTGAAGAAGTTGCTGTAAAGAAGTACATTGCATTAAAAAATAAAAGTATATTTATTTGGTTATATATATATATTAGAAAAAAAAGAGTATGAAAATACATACGCAAAACGAAAATACCAATAGGCTTTTTAAATAAAATGGAATAAAAAATTGAGACTGAATAAATCAAACCAGAGTCTTTTCCAAAGTCTCTAGGTATGAAGAGTGAATTGGAAATACAAAAAATGTGCCTAGAGATTTATTATAGTGGCCTTTATGAATTCAATGTTTAAAACGAGCCAACCACTGGTTTGAATAAATTTTGCAGTACTTTTTGTATCCAGCCAGCAACAAGTTATACGAGTATACAATTAGGTATACCAAAACAGACACCAGCATGTTTCTGTAAAATGGGATCAATGTCCAGTAAATAGACACTGTAAAAGAGGTTTTTGAATATAAATTTATACACGATTGTTTTATTGGGTACTCTTAGTCTTGGTGGTCTGCCTAAAACCAAAAGGTTTTATATGACATTAAAAAAGGGGGTGCTTTGGGTGAGACATGATTGAATAATTACTATAGTATTACCGTCTCATTTATTATTATTTTTAATACGTCTTGATATCCTTACCCAAGTCTTTAATTGGCTTGGCTATTATTGTTTTGCAAAGTAGAATATTTTATAAAGACCAACAAGTAAATCTAGTGCACATATCTTTCATACTTTATCCATATTCAATAATGCAGAATACCATAAGACTAAAAACACCCAATAAAACAATCGTGTATAAATTTATATTCAAAAACTTCTTTTATAGCGTTTATTTTTACTGGACATTGATCCCATTTTACAAAAACATGCTGGTTTTTGTTTTGGTATACCTAATTGTATACTCGTATTGAATGACTAGAGTCTAATGGTTATCAATTTGTGATCTTGAAGCCAAAGGCACCTTCTATAAAAGGATTACAATAGCGTAGAAAACGGCAATAGAGATAGTTGGCCTCAAAGACAATTCATATAGTTTTCCAATTGACTAGAATACAAAACATATCACAGGAAGGTGTAACAGATACACACGAGTAGATCTTTTCAAATTGTCTATTAGGTGCTCGTGCTATATACTTGCTATACATCTGCCATGCGAGGTCGGGGTTCCCTTTTTAATATACCTTTGGTGTGCTGGGAGAATTAATAAGAAAATAGTTATACTCGGATATTCAATATTCTGTACAAGTTCTCTACAGAAACCGATATTTTTACATGTTATTTTTATTGAATGTGCGGGATCATTTTCGATTATCTGTATATAACATCATCGATTGGTATAAATAGCTACAATTGAATCTATATTTATTTTTTATTCATAAAAACAATCGATTAAAAACTATGAAAATAAAATAAAATAACAGCGGAAGATTTGATAGAACAAGCTCTTGTTAGATTAACCATGAAGATAAAATAACCGAATTCCCAAATGTGCAATTTCTAAAAGCAGGGCCCATGAAGATCAATTGAAGGTTTGCCCACGTTGTATGATGCACAGAATCCTACTTCTTCAAGTCCATGATAGGTTTATAGATTTTCCAGAGTTTAAATGTACAAAGGAAATCTTTAGACGGCTCGAATAGATTTATTAAGGAAAAGGCCACCTTTATTTACTAAATGACAAATGTTACGAGTTAATTGACTACCTTTTTGAAAAAAACAAAAAGGCATAGCCACTCTGATTAATATAGATATATTTGTGTAAAGTCATGAAAAATTCCCAAGAATTTAAATGTAGCTTTCTCCATTCATATTACTATTAAAATAGATCATACAACACATCCTGATCTATTCTGGCTCAACTGCTTGATCTTTGAATAGAGTGAGCCGCCTGATGGCTACAGTGTAATTTCCTATTATTCTCAAGATTTTCCCATTCATCATGAGCCACCTGGAAAAAACCAATCCTGACAGTTGTTAATTGAGCCATACAAAACTACTTTTTATTTTCCAAAGGCTTTTACGAGTTCAATTTCATAGACTACTTTGCAACATATTACACACTATCTATTATCTACGAATCTTGCCTTTCAACAGTTCCCAAATTGCTTGGCTTCCTAAGCCCTCTTTCTTTCTTTTTCTTTTTTGTCGGCGACAGATCCAATTGTCTTTTTTCGTCTAAAATACAATAGATTATTTACCTTTCACGTTTTCAAGTAAAAAGGATATCGGCGATTGCCTTGCATATTCTAGTCAAGGCATTCTGTCCTTTATAAAAACACAAAATGTACCTCATGTTTTAATTGTATTAAATTCTTAAAAATAATAATGTTAATAGTGTACAGCTGAGATTATAGGATATTCAATGTGTCTCAAAGGACTATAAAAATCAAATTGATTGCAGAAAAATGTACAGTTAAGTCTTGTAGCCTTTTTATTTTATTTTTTATTATTATTATTATTATTATTATTTTATAGCGGAGATTCTAGTTTTGAAATTTCCATTTTTATACCATTATTTTATATATTTTTAAAGAAATTTCCATGTTTAAAAATAATTTTTAAAAGAAAAGCAAAAATAGATTTGGCAAGAGGTGAAAGAAATAGTTGCGATAAATATTGCGCTTTGATAAATAGGTATGGAAGATTGGTACTGGATCACTTTATGACATTTGTAGGTAAAATGTAATTAAAACAGATACAGTACCATTTGTTATTTTAAGCCAAAAAATAACAATAATAATATTGCCTTTTAGTACATGCTTGATGTACAGACTATCATTTATACATATCAAATAGATTAGCGTGAGCTGTTCTATTGGGAATAAATCACCGAGAGTCTATTACAAACACAGTTTGAGACATGGAATGGTTGTGATATAAAAAAAAAGGGTTAAAGAAGGGGGGGAGGGGAGGTATCCCCTCGAGAGCCCTGGAATCAAAAGCAATGTAGATCATATATCAGTCGTTGATATACCCTGCAGAGAGCCTTTAATGAATTAATTTTGAAATCACATTGTTTTCAATAATGAAGATCATAAATTCTGTTATACAGATTACAACCCAAACCAAAATGAATAGAGATAGAAGGATAGTCTCCGAGGCTACTGGACCCTCGTCGACTGCGACCAGTGTACAAGACTAGCATGGAAATAATGGTCGGCCTTTTGCTGTCTAATGGGTTGGAGACAAGGTAAGCCAGCCTACTTTTATTGGACATGTGTATGCATTGGCTGCAGCCATGAGAAGATGAGTAGATTCCTTCAAGAGAGATGGTAAAGGAAACAGTGGTGGTAACTATGGACCTTGTAGTAAGAGTACCTTTTCGTTATACTTAATTGTCAGGCAAGTGTCTTGACAAACAAAAACTTACACAGAGATCCACCATTTTGTTCTTGTACTCGGGTTACAGGACTATAATCTGCAATAGAATCATGCTATTTTGACTGCAGCTCACATAGAGAGTCTGTTTCTTGTACCCATCCCAATGTCTGCCCTCCAACATGTGAAAGACAAGAAATATTGGACACACTGGCTAATGATTCTTACCCTCAAGCCAGCCAAATGTCCACCTAATCCTTTATACCATCTTGCTCTGTAGTACAACAAAATTATTGTTATTAAATTTGTGGGTGTGATTCTTAATAAATAAATAAAAAAATAAGTCGTTGCTTGTCTGGAAACAGCTGTTAAAATATATATATTTCATGATCTTATTCTTCAATATATTTGCATGTATTCCAATTGCAATCCTTGTATGTTTTGATTGGTCAACTGTACGGCATGAGCGCAATATTTATCGCAACTATTATGATTCTTGCGAAATCTATTTTTATTCTTTAGAAATACAGCAATAATCATAATAGTAATAGTAATAGTATTTTTATTTTTATTTTTATTATTATACTTTAATTTGACCATATCACAAGAAAACTATCTTTGGAAGACGGACGTCATCATTTTTTGCCGATCCCATCGAATGAAGCCAGTAACCCAGAGAGGTCTTCTTTAATGAAATTGACTGCAAATAAAAGAAGGCTCTATATTCGAGCTAATATTTGTACCACAAGAACCCTTTAAAATGTTTTCAGTCAGTCAAAAAAAAACACCATTTTTCTCATGAAAATAAAAGCTCAGAATTGGGCTTGACGCGCCTTGGTCGATTGCTGCTGTCTGCCGTATAAGCGGTGGCACAAAGGATCATCCGATTCCCCTGTCCATCTACAAAACACTTATTGATGACCCGCATCCCACGAGAAGATTGTCATTTCGGGATAGACTGTTGTGGCGCCTGTTGATTTATAAATACCCGACTCAAATAAAGAAGCGTCCGTGACACGTAGAGAAGCGATCAGCAATCGCTTTCTTAACTTGAACGTGTCCTGATCACCATTAAATTGACTGTCCTCCATTCCCCCCCCTCCCCCCCCCCGTTATAATTTCTTCTCTTCTTCTTCTCCTTCTTCTTCTTATTGTTCTCATCATTTTCTCTTCTATATCTATTGTCCATATTCCATAGCATTTGCTGCCCTTAATTGCTTCCAACCGTTCTCTAAAGAATGCCAACAGACATGCCCAAGCTTCCTTCCATCAAACTTTTGCTAGACGTTGCCTTGGCAAGAGGTAAATCTAAAACCCTTTTGTGTTATAATTTATCATTTATCATTTATCATTTACCAATTACCAATTCATTCTACAGATCAATCTACGCTCTCCAAAGACGACCAACATATCCATATCCAGCAGGAACAGAAACGTCATCATTTTGGCCATCGTCGCCATGTATCGGACCAAACAGCTGCGCTTCCTGGATTGTCACAAACCTACCAGAAGAGGAAACAGCCGACTTGGCCAATGATGCCTACTATTCCAATGTCCCCTCACGAACCATCTGTGGGTGGTTTACCTGGGCACATGCAGAACCTTTCGCTGTCAGGCCACTCACCTTCACCAGTCGAACCACGCCTGAGTGAGGATACCTTGCCTAATTTCTCATTTGGCCCAATGCACACCCCTCGGCCACCCTCGATGCTTCTCCATCGACCGGCCAGAAACATGCACTCACGATCCTTCTCGGACTATAGTCATCCTTATACCCGTGGCGCAAACAATGGACCTTACCTTGCCCCCCTGACGACAAGCCATCGCCGAGCCGTCTCTACAAACACTTTTGACCTTCCTCCTCCAGTTCGCCAAGACCCACCTACCCTTTGTACCTCATCTTCTGCTTCCACCATCACCACCAACCCTCCCCTCAGTCCAACTCTATCCGCACCCCAATCGCCCACAAGCGAAGAATACATTAGCTGCTATTCTGACTACTCTGATGAGCCCCAATCCCAGCCGCAGAATAATCACAATAACAATAATATTTCTGAAGAGGCTGGTGCGACAAACAAGTACCATTGTCCGTATTGCAACAAGGGCTTCTCTAGACCATCATCTCTTCGGATCCACACCTACTCCCACACTGGTGAGAAGCCATTCGAGTGTCCGGAAGATGGATGTTCCCGGAAGTTCAGTGTCCAGAGTAACATGCGCCGTCATCTCCGCGTTCATCGTCTCGGCCGTACTTTTAAACGTTCTTCCAACGATCGTAATGAACGGCCCATACTTGCTCAAAAACCCATTGCCGCAAAGCCCAGCTGGATTGGTGTCAAGCAATAAGATACATTTGGCGCATGGACCAACAACCCTTTTTTTCTTCCTCTTCTTCTTTCACATATACATCACACCAACATTCCATGATTTCATATATATACACACCCACCCACCCGCACCAACACCAACAACCACCACCACACCCACCACTACCACTACCACTACCACCCAAACACAGAGGCAAAACCTTTCAAGAGTAAAACAAACAAAAAAATCCAAGGGTTAAAGTTGCCTTTTTCCTTCTGATCATGTCATCTTGTCTTAAAACTGATGCTGGATCATCTCATTACTACCTAAAGACAAATAGATACCGTGTAATATCTTTCTCTTACTCTTTAATTTGTCTGTGATTATCAATCATTTATAAAAGAGCTCATTTGTGCTTATATTTTTGAAATATACAAGTTTTTTAATCACATAAAATATATTATCCTTGGCGAACCTACATTTGATTATATTAACATTTAATAAGTTTGTTAATATTAATAATAAAACGAATAAGTTTATATCACCACTAACCTAACAAACCCTATATACATTCCTCGTGGCATAGAATCGTCCTTGGACCAA
The DNA here is from genome assembly GCA_022702545.1 of Phycomyces nitens. Lineage (NCBI taxonomy): Eukaryota > Fungi > Mucoromycota > Mucoromycetes > Mucorales > Phycomycetaceae > Phycomyces > Phycomyces nitens. The sequence continues at coordinate 5,609,364 of JAHRBC010000001.1, forward strand.
ACCAGAACCTAACCTTCTCCTCTTTCTCCCCTACTTTGGATTATTGGGACTCCTTTGGAATATACAGCCCAAATATGGTGCAAATGGCAAATAAGCCCAGTAGAAAAATTGAATGTTCTACAAAATATATATTTCATTTCAAAAGCATTGTTTTATCAATAAACGATCTGTTGTTCATTGATCTAAAGTTGTACAGAATCTCAATAGGATATTACATCAATTATCTGTCGATTTACAATAGGGACCATAAACATCGCCTCAAATGGCCCTGAATTCACTGCCCAAAAAAAAGCACACACACTTTTGAACAATCATAATCTGTCAACTGTCTAGATTCCATTTGTTGAATCATGAATATTTTGGCGTCTGGGCCAGAAACCGTTTATTGCCGGCATGCTGAGATGGTCTGCTATTACAGTGGCATTCTATTTATGAGGTAAGATGTTTGTCAGTGGTGACAGCAAGCTATCCTCGGTCCTTATTTTGGTACACATCTGTGACACCGCAGTAATTTCCCATAGTCTGACGGTGTGCTTACCGAACATTTTCAGCAAAGTGACTCTTTCTATCGGTTGAGCCGTCCGGACGGCCACTCTTTACAGAAATATTGGTATAGATACTCTCTTGGACACACAATAGTATGCCTAGTATTACCTTGATCCTCCAAGAGTTTTCTTTCTTTATCTCTATCTCTATCTCTCTGTTATATTTATCAGCACCTTTATTTTATTTTATTTTATTTTTTGTGCAACAATAATCGATTTTCTTTAGCTAAACCCAAGCCGTAAAAACTAGACTAGAAATAAAAAGAAGAAAAGACATGCAACTTGTATAAACTTGTAATGGCGAGTATTGGAAATCTTGGATATTGACATACATTTCGAGCTTTTTATTTATTTATTCCTACTACAATTCTAATTTTCTCACTGAGCGTGGGGTCTCTGGGGATCTAGTAAAGTAGTCATACTTCTTTGTTATATCCTTAATTGAGCAGGTCCATCTTTGGAGTCAATTGGTGATCAAAACACGGTATTTTACCCAGGGTCTAAGGATATATTGACAAGTAAAAAAAATGTTTCTATAAGAATTATGGATCGTCAATCATTAATTTGTGCGTTTATGCTTTCTGCCAGCACTTGTTGATTGGACCATGTGGGGTCTCGCTTGTATATAAACCGGCTGCAGTACTTGACAGTAACATTACCGACGAGTTTTTGGGTCCATACCTTGTATAAATAAATTTCGACTTTTTATGTGCGTCAATTATCACAAATATAGTATGAAAAGCATGCCTGATGCATCTTGGCATTCTTGCTTTAGAATTCTCGTGTCATTAGTAGTTAAAGTAACGGCCTCTGTAGAGATTTCTGCAAGGAAGACCCTTGTGCCAGAAACAAGAGCAGTGTGATACGTTGCAGTAGTGCTTTGATCGTCAAATGTATCCCCAATACCAAGAAGAAGAAAAAAAGTTGATAGGGAGGTCGCTACTTATTGGCCTATCTACAGCTCACCAATTGAGATATTGATTATTAAGACTGTTGGTCGAATAGCCAAGAAGAGGTAAATGTATCCTGTATAGTAAAATATAATGATCAAAAGGTTTTAGGGAAAAAGTCCGTTTGAGGCATATCTCTGCAGGTAGAGTGATATTATTTGACAAGATGTTTTTGCAAGGTTATTTTCAACCAAAAAAAAGTGAGATGTATGCTGTCTTGTCTTTTTACAATCTTTGAAAAGCTAATATTGGAATGATCTTCAATATTTATATAAATGACACTGTGTTTTATCAACAAAGGCAAAAAGCTCATTTAAGCTTGGAATTGAGTAACACGTATGGTTTTATACTTGCCTTTTCTATAGTTTCGCGTAATGAGTAGGGAGATATCTCTAGAGCATCACAAGATACTGGCAATAAAGGAGAACATTCCCTTGGTCACACTGCAAAATAAGCCCCAACTTAAGCAAATGTGATATAGACAGTAGCAGGCTCGAATAAGACACCAAATACGCTTTCCAGTCTGATAGATATTCTCTACAAAGATATTCCCTCATTAATAAAATATGTTATAGTCCACAATATTGGCCTCTTTGGCTGGATTTGAAAATCTCATTGTTCAAAAAAAAGAAAACCCGAAATTCAGCCAGAAACACTGTAACCTAGGGTTACCATGAATGTGGGGTCGTTTTTCAGCCCAACACCCTTTTTGTGTCCATGATTAAAACGCAGTTTTATTGTATTTTATTACTATAAATTAATGACAAATAGAATATAAATATCGTTTTTATTTTAACATTCACAATATATATATACACCCAAACATCATGGTGTTCTAATTGGGATATTTCCCAGAATTGTTATTGGAAAAAAAAGCATAGGATTAAAGACTCCACTATGGCTTGGCGGCATTACAAAGTTCCCGGTGCTATGGTGAGAGAATAAAGGATAAAACATAGACAGGAGATGGGTATATTAATTTAAGCATCGATTATTATTATTTTTACCCTTTTTACAGGTTTTTACTCTAAAATTAGATGCTCAGAAATTAAAATTATATAATCAAAAGCTATCGAGACAAATGTCAACAGTAAAACCACATATTCTAGTTTTCTTTGGTACGCCTTGCCTGTACTTTGGGTACTTTTTAGTGACAATTGAGTCTCGAGAATTGTTTTATTAAGCATTTTATTTATTTATTTTGGTGGTCCTTTTCTGGCGCGTGTAAATAATTCAAGTCTTGGACCTATTTCTCAAAGTGCGAAAGAGTATATGACGGAAATACAAAACAGCACCAAGATCCCGATTACAACATCTTTGAATGTCATTGCCGAATTGCATGGTCTTGACAGTTTTGGGTTGAGCGTCCATTCAACCGAGATTGTGGTTAAACTTTTTAATATTTTTTTTAGCATAAAAGAGAATACCTTGACGCTTGACAGCTGGCATCTTGCTTCTTTTATATACTCTTGGTTTTGTCACGGCTTTGAAATCGCTCATCAACAGAGCCTTGAACCGTTTTCTTTTTTCAAACTACTTGTAATCGTTTGTCGGATTGCTACTTGTTCATTTGATTTATTGGCTTTATTTTCTAAAAATCCAGTAAAAATTTTGTCATGATGACTTCATACTCTTCTACAGTACTTTCTGAATCTTCCAGATCCTGGGTCGCTTCCTTTATCATTTCCTCAAACGGTTAAATTTCGTCTTTTTTATGATTCTAAATTGTATATTGTTTTTAGCCATAGACCAAAGATGATATACGGATTGATGGAGCTTGTTTTCTGCAGATTAGCAAAGTTGTTCTCAATTATTTTAATCTAAAATATCAGCCGAGAGAGCTGGAATATTTCTTGATGAAATAGGTGTCTTATACTGATGGCATATGCCTTGGATATGGGGCTTTTATAGAGCTTATAACTTCCCTTTTTTTATATATTCAATCTCCCGAGCGTCTTTAATAGTATTTCTAGAGTATAAAACACTCAATACCACAAATTACCTCAAGGGCCGACAGGTTTAATTAAAGGGATCGCACATCACAAGGGTCTAATACAACCCAATCAACCGTATTACCTATCACAATCACTTGTATTCTTGGAAATACACAAGAAACTCAAAACCATTTACAAAGAAGAGAAAGAAAGAAAAAAAAAGTCTTGTATTGAATGCCAAAAGATTGGCACAAAACTTTGGACATGGCGAGTTTCCATTCCTGTGTAGCTCTTGTAGAGCCTTTATTTTTTAACAAAGTACATTTCCAAGTGCTGTGTACTTTGGAATATTGTAAATATTTAGGATCAGCAATGGAAAGATTTGATTTGAAGATATTAGTCCATGTTCAATCTTTACAAAATAATAATGGCCATGATAATGTTTGGGGATAAGCTTAATAAGAAATACTCCTCTGACTGTCTTGCCTCAAAATCACGAGGATATTGTGATTATGGTATGATCTGGGGGTGTATAAGGTCAGAGGGGGGAGTTTTTTTTTTCCACTCGTTATGTTGGATGACAAGATGAATATCACAAAGTATGTGCAAGTTTTGGAAAGGCGCTTTTTGGCATTTTACAAGAATGTCCCTGGTGCCAAGGACGATAACTCCTTGAATATATATATATATAAATCAATATTATCTCTTAGGAGACAACAATATCAGGAAAGGTGCAAGAAAGGGTTTGTAGGAAACACTAAACAGTCCAGTTATGAGCCCCATTGAAAACATTTGGAGACTTCTTTTCATGATATCAAGAGTACAAGATCACACAAACCTGCCAGTCTGAAAGAACCGGGACCCACAGGAAGCCCAGGAGAGGGTTAAGGTGGATGTTTGGAAGATTTATTGTATATATATTAAATATTGGTTGGTTGCTCTCGAGGAAAATGCATTTGCACATTCTTTATTAAATACAATTTATTATCCATCATTGGAAATTTTTGAATATATATAAATATATATATATGAATATAAAGAATCTAGTCAAGTTACATGACAGACCTTGAAGCTATTATTATTATAGTATTGGTCTTTTCTTTTTATATATATAAAAAGAGGTGGTATAAATGTTTTGATAGGAGTCTGTATGTATAAGATTACTAAGTTTTGAGATAGTGTAGGTAATTCATAACAATAGTCGATCGAGTGCTTAGACATTTGTAGAAAAATGCTTAAATTTGTATTTATCTGATTGTATATATAAATGTTGGCCATTAACTTTAAAAAAACGTTTTTGGTAGAATGCACAAGAGCATTCAAGTGAGGGGGGGGGGGGGGCCGAGGTAAATACCTTTTTTTTTAACTAAAGGATTGGATTGAAGATTATGGACAATAGTCTTGGTAAAGAAAACTCTTCTCCGCCAAGATCACACACTCATATTCCATTTGTCTAGCCAAAATATTAATTCTGACTAATTCTATTAAGAGTCTTTTTTTTTTTGATAGCCATTTTCGCAAGAAGCTGTTAAATCATCGTCATATTCTTACAAATCTAATGATTTTTTCTTTTAATAATAATAATAATAATGGTGTTTATCTAGATGCCATTGATAGCTGAGCTGGCTTGTGAAAACAATTGGATGTCATGTCAGATAAAAGCAGCAAGGGCAGCAGTATCTATAATGCCGCTCGTGTGTAATCGAGACCATATGGATTGGACCACCTATATATATATATAATTTAAGTTAAGATCCATCAAGGGTAGGAGATTTCTTGAAATGGTTCTAGACATTCGATAACTATCGAATGTTTGTTGGTAAAGACAATCGACTTGTACTCTATAATAACCATTCTAGACCAAGCACTTAGTTAAAATGCATGTCTCGATTATTGAACTTCTTTTTTTTCCGGGTTGTGATTGTTTGCAAGATTGGTATTCTTTGTATCATACAAAGAAACCCAAATGATAATTGTCTCAAAGTCTAGAAAAAATGTATTTTGGATGGATAATCGTGTACATTTGTCATTATTATAATGAAGCATCTGGCTAGATAGCTACGAGCAAACAAAGAGACCAAAAATAATCATACAAAGCATGTTTAAATATTTCTTGTATTTTAAATCAATGGAACGTCTTCCGAAATTGTTGCACCAAAACTTTAAACTCGTCTGTAGGATTACCCTGGATAAAAGAAAGGCAAATAAATCACCTTTTTATTTTATTTTATTCTTTATAAATACACATCAGGATATGCACGTATAGATGCATGTATGTATAGATGTATGTGTGGTTTCTTATTATTATTATTTTTGCAAAAGCTAAAAGGAATTGATTGTTTACTTTATGAAATCGTACACTGCTTTTTGTATACTTGTGACACCTATAATGTCAAGTACCAAGGCAAGATATACTCTTTGTACTCAATAGTGACATACATTATACCCTTGGCATCTATTTTGGTAAATACCATCACAGAATAGATACAAGAAGAGTAGCTTGAGATCATCGACTCTATTTTGTAGGGGCCAAGGGTCCAAAAGATGTATAAATTGGCAAACCTCTTTTGACAAACAAAAGTTTCTAATAAAAGAGAAATTCATTAAAAAGGACATATTTGAATATAGAGGAATATTCATATACGTTTATACAGGTAGATAATTAAAAAATAATATATATTTGCCTATTATTATGTTGGGCATCTCTAGTTTCAGACAAAGCTTACATACCATCCTAAATGCCTTGTCCAATAAACGTGTTCGACATCATTTTCTTTCTTTATAATATCTTGGCTTGATACCTGGATTAAAAGACACACGTCAAATGTTTCTCACCCAGCACATATCACAGGCCTGTCTCGAGAATCAAGAGCCAAGGATTAGATCTGCAAGCCATGCTTGGTATCATTATCAGTAAATAGTCAAGGGGAGATTACTCTAGATATCTACTAGAATCAACAGAGCTTCAACCTTTCTTTTTCTCACATCTTACAAGCTCTGGTTGAAACTCAAAACCAAAAATCAACAAAAGATAAATAGCATATGTTACACTATCAAGGTGTTAAATGAATAAATTAGATATTTTAACAAGGTGTCATGTATTGCAAAGAGTACAAAGGACTTTAGAGACAAAAAGGGTGGCTAGTTGGCATTCCAAAGCCCAGTAAACAAGCATGGTATCGAAGCCAAAGCTCTTTAACCAATAGCCTGACAAATGGCCTGACATTTCAACAAGAATATAAATATATTCTCAACATTTGAAACACTTGCGTAGTTCAAATTATTATAAATGTGATTTTTTTCTATTTATTTATTTTAGTTTAGTTTAAAGAAGTATATTGACGATTGCAAAAAAAAAGTGGATCTATTCTATTGAATGTTCTAGAAGCAATTGAAAAATGCTGCAAGTAGAATCAATTCTGCTAAACAGGCCATTACAAACGATCAAGCCTGGCTTTGAGATTGTTCTTATTAAAGCTCCACATATATATATATATAAAAGAGAGAGCCAAGGCGTATAGTTTGCAAATGGCTACAAACACAAGTCTGTTCAATAGCCGCTTGTAGCAGCAACCAGAGACCATTTATAATGTGCGTATATTTGGATCCAGATCATTAGAGAGCCAACTTCTTTACGAGTCAATTGGCAAATTAGACTGTTGGATATGAGCCTATTGAGAATACCGCTAAAAAGGCAATGTCCAGAATTCAAATGAATTGGCTTATATGAATACTGCTTTGGGTTCAAAAAATAAGAACCCTTTGGAGATTATTGCTTAGATTAATGAGTTAATAGAAATATGGAATCACGCCCCTTTGCCATTTTTAGGTAGGAGACATAGCTGATACCCCATTAGGCCTTTCCAGATGCCAACCAAAAATAATCAAAAAATAATAATCAAAAAATAAAATAAATATTAATATTAATATTAATATAATATAATATAATATACCTGCTGCCTTTCTCACCTCTTCTCGTTTCCCGTAACCTCTTGTACTTCTCTAAATCACTCTTTGCTTTACGCTTTGAATCAGCCTTTGGGGATTCCAAACCCAAACTGTATGCCCTCAAAATACAATCATACCAACACTCATCATCATGGACACCTTGACCACAACCACCTTTTCATCACCACTGCCCATTCGGCACCCCGCAGTGATTACCCACCTTGTATTTATGAGCTTTAGTTTTCTCGGCTGCTACCCAGTCGCGCTCATCCAGGGCACGCGTTGCCATCCCAACCGTCATTTTATTGCGATTGGACTAGGAACGATGTTTGCCTTGATCGGATCCATCGCAGGTCTCTGGATGCCAATGACCTCCTCGGGATCTCTAGTGCCAATTCTTGTGGCCCTAGTTGGAGGCCTATTGATGGTTTTGGTATTGATGCAAATTGTTGTCGGTCTTAATATGACCCGACGCAGTCTCGATCTCCACAGACTGCCGCCGTATTTGCACACGTCCTGGTTACCACGTTGGTGTGGAAATTTTCCAGCCAAAAGCCATCTTATAATAGGCTGGTCCGTATTAGTAGTAGCGAGCATCTACCTCCTCTTGACCATTATCCTCTTTACCGAGAGTTGTGCCGGATTTCCCCATAGCCATTGGGTGCTGCCAATGGGAATGGGCAGTGGACTTTTGGCCTATGGAACCTTGGCCCTGCTGCACCTTGTCGGCATCCTTACTCTTCCACGTTCCTCTACGCCTGAATACTTTGAGGGTGTTTTGATCACCCTGTGGGGATTTATCAACCTCTTTATGGCAGGTGTGTTTGGACCATCTTGACAGAGACAGACAAGGGACTAAAAAAAAAGATGCTTTATTAGATACAGCGCTTCTGGGGTCAGATTGGTTGGTTGGGAATCTTGGTCTGTTGTGGTTTACAGGAGGCCTGTTTTCGATAACCATCAGTGTCCAGACATGGATGCCTGCAATGCGAGAGAGAAATATTATGAATTCAGTCATACTGTGCCTGACTGGAAGAGGTAAAACAAAGTAAAGCAAAACAAAGCAAAACAAAACAAATAAGCAGCCAAATATTGATATTTGTCTGTAGCCATCATGGGCAGTCTGACAATAGAAGCAGCATACTCCACCCAGGTCCAGGTCGCACTAGGCTATGTTTGTATTGTGGGATCAGTTGGACGTGCATTACAGATCACATTCCGCAAGTCACCATCCGACAACCTTCCCCGTCTACTGCCTGGTGGAGAGCTAGAAGACGAAGACCTGGATAGCCAGCAAGATGTGTATTCTCAGCCATGTCGTCACAAATCCATCTTTGCCTCAATAACCATAGTGTGTGGAATGCTGTCCTGTCTGATGGCCATGGCAGCAGGAGTACTGCTGATGGGAGCCACACCAGGATGGATACAGCGGGTGTCGCTGATCTGCAACGACCCTTCAACATACGTGAACCTCTTGTTTGCCGCAACATTCTTATGGGCCACATATATCATCCTAATGTCCACAATCTACAAGACCACCCAAAAGTCCCCAGAGTACGAGTGTATTGGAATGGATGATGTCAGCTATGGACAGCCCAAATGGACAACCCTTTCCTCAGTGGCAGTGGCAGTAGGAGTGTCAGCCGGATCAGCCAATGGAGAGAGTCCTGACGAGATGACCAGGACAGAGATAGAGCAGAGCAAGCTATACGAAGAGCGCCGAGATGTCCGGAGAAGTCGGTCCCTGCCTTTGCGCGCATCTCGCTCATGGTTTGTCAGGCCAGAGGAAGCCGAACCTCCCCTTCGGCCATCGCAGTATAGAGCCAAGCGCCGATCGCTCCTCATCCAATCGCCACACCCAGACAACCCAACCACACGTTCTCGGTCATCATCATCGTTTGGTGTAGGAGGAGTGCTGCCAGACAGCGTACTGGATATTGCCAACACTACCACCACCCGGCCGTCATCCTGGCACACCCCAAGTGCCACCATGTCAGCAGCATCAAACAGCGGATCTTCTGTTTCATTTGAAGCGCCACACACTCCAGATCAGAAGCGAGTAGTCATCTTCTCGGTCGAGGATTCTGGAGACACGGTCGAGTCCGTGGATTACAAGTCGATCAGAAAGACAGAGAGTGGCAAGAGGAGAGAGAGACAAAAGGGCAAACGGCGGCGAACACCAGACAGCCCAGGACTGGGACACGATGGTGATGCGAGTAATAGCTGTAGTTCATCAGAAGAAAGAAGTGTAGCAAAGTATTATTCTAGTGAGCGAAACAGCAGCGATAGCCATGTACCCTAATGATGACACCATTCTTCCCTTCAATGTATATTTCCTTTTCTCACATACCTCTTTCATATCCTCAACTTCATTCAAATAATAACAATAGTAAATAAATACCATTTTGATATATTAAGAAAACACAAGAGTGTATGTAAATTATGTAAATTATGTATATAGATATATTCAATTGGTTTGTATTGTGCAAAAATGATGGTCTGGATCGGCCATCTTTCTCCTAAAAATAAAATAAAATAAAATAAAAGAATGCAGAAAAAGGGAGCCATTATAAAATCCACTGGTCTTGCACGTTTTGCGCATCTGTACAGCACAGCACAATATATAAGCTCTATTCTCATTTCAGCACACAAAATGACCCCAGACACATGGCATAAGCATTTTTTTTGTAAAGGGGATATATTCAGGGCTAGCCCTTTTGGCCAAGAATTAGAGATGTAATATCCCAATCATGATCTATTGGTCTACTATTTGTTTAATGAAAATATCGATTGTCGTGCAATTGAAATGTACAGAAATATGATTTAATGATTGCAAAAAAGAAGAAGAAGAAGTCTAGTCTACGATCTCTTGGTAGAGGAGCTCTATAGAACAATCGGGTCAGTAAAGATCTTCAAGGCCGGTATTCTTACGTTTCAGCTGCTCTTTGGTCAATTGATCCTTGTACTTGTCAAAGTCGAAAAAGCTTTCATGAATTGGAGGGGCATCGGGCTAAATAAAGGTGAGTATATGGCAAAAAGGGAGGGAGGGTTGGGGAGATAAGAGAGTAGTCTTACTTCATCATTGGGGTCGTGATACTATTAGAGTTGTTTAGAGAATGTCATGAAACTATTGATACACTTACTGGCTCCAGATAGGGATGTTCGAGTGCTTCGGCTACCGTGATTCGTTTCTCTGGGTTAAAGGTGAGCAGCTTTTCTAGTAAATCGACGGCTGTAAAGAAAAATAACAATAATAACAATTCGTTATTTTTGAATTGGTTAGGAGAAGAATAGACGGTTAGTAGATTGTCGATCCCACAAGTTACATTGAAGTAATATGCATGCTTTTTTCTTTTTTTGGCTGGTAAAAATAAATATCCCATCATAATTTACCCATTGGACTCGCAGTAGGAAATAACCGTGAAAATGGAATGCGTCTCTTGAAAGGAAGAGATCGTATGTAGTCTCTGGCCTATTGAAATGTTAGGCGTCAATCAAACAAGACACAACCACCTTACCCTCTTGCTCTTGATGCCATAAAAGTCGTCCATTGTTGGTGTACCGAGTACGTCGAGAATCAAGGTCAATTGGTGGTGATAATCTCTGCCGGGAAAGAGCGGTTTTCCACTCATCAATTCGGCCAGAATACAGCCCACTGACCAGACATCAATGGCCTTTGTGTACTCTTTAAAGGTCAACATAATTTCGGGTGCTCTGTACCATCTTGTTGCCACATACTCGGTCATGAACCCACTATTCTCATCAGCCGAGTTGGCCGAACGCGCCAATCCAAGATCACAAATCTAGCTCCTGTTAATATCAGGCTAACTGAGACTCTTGGTACCTACCTTTAGATCACAATTGGCATTCAAGAGAAGGTTGCTTGGCTTGAGATCACGATGGAGAATATTTGCCGAATGCATTGCTTTAAGTGCACGTAGGGTCTGGTAGGTAAAGTACTGGCAATGGTCTTCTGATAGCTCTTGGGTCCGGATAACCCTGTGCATATCAGTCTCCATGAGCTCTTGGATAAGATACCTTGAAAATACACATTCATCATTAGACTATTGCTGATGGGTCAATATGGATCTTTGGCTCAATTGTGGATCCCTAATTACTCACACTTCATTAAAATCCTCCAATGTGGCCGGTTTAACAATATCCAGGATAGATACAATCTGCAAGGGAGACAACAGAGATATGTATCAATAAAATAAGGGGGGGGGGCACAAAAGCCAAGTAAATGTTTCCAAGCTCTAAAATAAACTTACATTTTCATGTTGAAAGTACTTTAAAAGCTTAATTTCACGCAAGGTACGCAGACAAAACATAGCATGGTCAAAGGGTAGGATGCGCTTAATAGCCACCATCTTCCCCGTGCTTGCCTGGACAGCAGAACTAGTGTTGGATAGTTTAGAATGACCAAGGGTGATGTGCGTGTCCACAAGAATACAAAAAGGGGGACCAAAGGGAGATGGCTTACCAGACAACGCCATAAGCACCCTCGCCAATCACGTCCACAATCTTATAGTCATCACCAGCATTAAAGCTCTCGAGTCTGGATGCCATTCTGTGTGATGCTTTGAATAAAGAGATTCGCTTATTCGGGGATGCAAATGGCACATGTGTATAATTGAAACTGATATATTATTTATATTATTGGTGGTGCACAGAGGAAGATGGAGGTTCATTTGCCATATTTGACTAGCCTTTCATTTGCACATCCCAAAAATAGAAAGAGCTAGAAAAGAGGGGGAGACAAAGCCAAAGGGGATAAAGGGGATGAAATATTAGAGTGAAATATATACGAAATGGGCCAATCACAGGCCCCAACTTATTTACCAACTTTTTTCATTTAAGGAATAGTAGCTAAAAGTGCCAACTCCAAAGCACGACCAAAAAAAATAATCTTATAAAAATAGCCAATAGGGTGCTCCAAACATATATACATATAAAAAAAAGAACATATTTTGGCTATTTTTCTCCAACCCAAAAAAATCTTGGTCTTTCTTTCCTCATTCCTATGGATTCCTACTCATCTTACCCTCAACCTACCGAGGCCCAGAAACCATTTCCTGGGCAGCAGACTCAGTTCCAGGATGTGCCTTCACACCCATTTTTTGACGTTGTTCAGGAACAGAGTCAACAAATGGTTTCCAAGGCAGGCGAGCCCCAGGTGGCCTTTGACCTTCAGCCTGGAACACCAGTGCCTGCTCCAACTACTACTGCACCTCTCTCGGGATTCTACTCTAGTTCTGGCTTTGACATGATTGGAATCCTGTCTCGTCTGGTCAACCGGTAAACTTGGCTCTCTAGCTGTCTATTTACTTATTTACTTAATAACTAACATTTGATATCCTAGTCCAAACCCTCAAATCAATGTCGGGCCTATCGATATGTCGTGCTCTTTCTTGGTCACAGATGCCCGTCAATACGATCATCCAATTGTCTATTGCTCTCCAACATTCGAACATTTGACAGGCTACAAGGGGTCTGAGATCCTTGGTCGCAACTGCCGCTTCCTTCAAGCACCCGATGGCCGAGTGACAAGCGGTTCTCGCAGACAGCACACAGACAACCAGGCAGTCTACCATCTCAAAGCCCAGATGCTTCAGAGTAACGAACATCAGGCGAGCATCATCAACTATCGCAAGGGTGGACAGGTCAGGAACTTCTTCTTTTATTATTATCGACAAGCAATAGTTGTAAACAGATTTTTTTGGTTTATTATAGGCCTTTGTCAATCTAATCACTGTCATTCCAATCTGCAACGAGTTCAACGAGGTTGCATTCTTTGTTGGGCTCCAGGTTGACTTGGTGGAGCAGCCCAATGCTATTCTTGAAAAGATGAAGGGTAAGTAAATCCCAGCCATAAACCACATTTGCCAACATTTGTTTCTAGACGGTACCTACCTTGTCAACTACCAGCAGATGAACATGGTGCCATATATTCCGGGTGCAAGTAAGTCTAAACACCACGCGGCTATTGTACTAATCATCTCAATCTACCACTAGACACATCATCCGAGCCTGTGGATGACTACTTTAGAGAAATCCCTGCCGTTGCCTCCCCGGCTAGCGAGGGTCTCAACAACCAGGAGATCTTGAGCCTCGTCCAGTGCTCTGGAGAGAACGAACAGCAGCTCCAACAAGAGTGGAACAAACTGCTGCTCGAACACTCTGAGGATTTCATTCACGTCCTGTCTCTCAAGGGATTCTTCCTCTACTGCTCTCGGTCTTCGTCTGGTCTTCTTGAACATGACCCCGAAGAACTGGTTGGCCACTCGCTTAGTTCAATCTGCCACCCTTCTGATATTGTGCCCGTCATGCGTGAGATCAAGGAAGCTGCTAGCGACAGTGAAAAGGTCGTCAACCTCATCTACCGTGTTCGTCGCAAGTACTCTGGCTACATGTGGATGGAGTGCCAAGGAAAGCTCCATGTTGATCAGAGCAAGGGACGCAAGTGTCTTATCTTGGCTGGCCGTGAGCGTCCAATGTACAATCTTCCTCGCAAGGAGCTGATGCAATACGGTGGCGTTGGTACTGGTTCCGAGTTCTGGGTCAAGGCCAGTCTGAATGGTCTCTATCTCCATGTGTCGAGTACCAGTGATGAGGTGGTTGGTTACTCGGCTGACTTCCTTGTCGGTGCATCGATCTTCCGCTATGTTCTTGATAAAGAGGTTCATGAAATCACACGTGCGTTGGCTACTGTCAAAAAAGGACAGATTTGTAACCTCGAGCACACCATGCAAAACAACAAGGGACAATATGTGCCTGTGATATCTACCTTTTACCCTGGAGATGGCTCTGTTGGACAAACCCCTGGATTTGCCCTTATTCAGATTCGAGCCAAAGATGCCGGTGCTGATTCTGTTCAGTCTTTTACAGATGATGTGTCCATGTCAGATTTGGGTGAGGAAGTGGATGAGAATATGTTTTCTGAACTGGAAACTGTTCGTGGCACCAGCTGGCAATATGAACTCCATCAGCTCCAGGTGGCCAATCAAAAGTTGCGCGAACAGCTCGAGAATCTGGCCAACCCAAAGCGCAGAAAGGTAAAGATACTTGTAAGATATATATATATCTTTTGTCTAATGCATTTTCTATAGCAAAAGAAGAAGAAGTCTGTGGCATCTGATGTTCCAAAGATGTGTGCCCAGTGCCAATCCAAGGATTCTCCCGAATGGCGCAAGGGTCCCAACGGACCAAAAGAACTCTGCAATGCATGTGGCCTGCGCTACGCAAAATCAATTTCTGCAAAAACCACTGCAATGGAGACATAATGCAAGGCTAAAGTATAATAATAATAATAATAATAACGAGGGGAATATGTAGCACAGCTGTATATACATCTTTTTTTTTAGCATGGCTGCCTTTATCTCTAGCACATTTGAATCTATATATCTATCAATCAATTCAATTCAATTCAATTCAATTCAATTCAACTCAATTCAATCAATATTCTTTTTTGTGTTGCAAAATACATTTACTCTTTGCCAAAAATACATGCCATTTTCCATTCTTACTACATTCATCAGAGATAAAGAGTGGCTTGTTTTCCCTTGTCAAACAAACCTAAAGTTTGGTACAAAAGAAATCACTGATTGTCCTACCTTGCAACCCACTCTCAAGTGTGTGAATAGATATCATTCAATAAAGCTATATACATGCTTACTCTTACAAGGTTATTAACCACAGATATTATTGGTGTCTAGACTTTTCTATTATTCTTAATCCAGTAAAACAAGAAACCATAATACTAAAGGAATAAATAAACGCCTTTTGCATGTTGGTCCGAGTTTCTCAACAGCCCTCGAGCTAGGATATGTTACACTCATTTTGACACGGATTTAATAGATATTTATAGAAAGTGTAGCTACAGACTAGCCAACGAACGCACAGAGCAATAAAGGCCAATTGGAAGCATATCTTAAATCAAAGCACACACACATACACACACACATATATACATATGTCTGTAAGTGCAACGGAATAACGTATTCCGGTCTGGCCAAAGTACAAAGTGTTTGTGTGCAAGTGGTCTTGGAATATATACTAATTGTGCTCGCCAATTAGCATGACATAAAGATATTATTTGCCAACATCTTTATAAAGTCTAGACTTTTGGTTTTTCCCACCGGTTTAAAACCAGAACAAAAGTTGCAGTCTAGCACAAGTTTGCAATCATATAAATGGAAATGGGAATATAGATGGTGGGGGATTTTTTTTAAAGCCTACTCGACAGTAGGAATGCAACCCACTTGGGTAAAAGATATCTAGTCATTGGACATTAATATACAATGACCAAATTGCTTGTAAAAATAAAATATACTTATTCTTCCAAAGGGAGATTTGTACAAAAATGAATAAATGATCAAGTTGATTTTTATCAAAAATAATCTAAACAACCATCTAACCCCAAGACACGAGAGAAATATAGATGGCAAAGATTGTAATTTCCAAGAGATTGAAACACTCTGAACAATCTTTATTGTCGGGATTTTTAAAAATGTCATCTCTTGAAAACCAGTCGCATAATTGTGACTGCGCGTACCTGATCATCCAAGTTCCTGGCTCAAACGCACTTTTGAAAACTGTGATTCAAAGTTTCACTGCGAGTGTAATTAGATTAAGATGTCTTGGAGTGAAAAATAGCCCAAGACAAGACTGCCTTTAATACAGTTATCTACAGGTCTCTAGACACCAAAATCCATGGCTTGTCTGAGCATATTAAATTATCAGTCGAATAAATTAAAGATTATTCAACCAGATTTCCAGTTTTATTAGAAATTGAAACAAATTCAAAAAATAAACCAATGTTTAAATCCAAAAGACAACAAGAATAATGTAAGCCAAGGAGCCTCTCACCCAAGGAAACAAGGATTATTGGTTTAAATAGCCAACTAGACTCTAGAAACAATGTCTTTATCTTTATCCTTCTCTTTACATTTCAATCACTGCTCACAAAATATCAACATTCAAGAGATGTCCAGTGTCTCACGATGACTAGTTTGACTTGTAGACATTTTAAAGTAACCTTGCCAATACATCCAGAGCCACTTGTCTCTCTAGTTATCATTAAAAGCTAAATTACCTTATAATATTGATAAATCATATCAATTCACTCTGTATAATTCATCACTTTTAGATGGGCGCCCAAAACATTTTGTAAGAATATCCTCATCAGCGAATATTGGATCTTTATAGCAGTAGATATCTATTTGTTATGGATAGTATCCAAGCCTGCTTTGCTGCAACAGAACATGCAATAGCAAGAACCAAGATAAATCCTCCCTTTTTTTTATTTTATTAATCCACCTCTCTATAATGGCGGAGTTGATCCACACACTGCGTCATCAGGAAACTTGACTTTCTGCCGCGCGTTCGTCGACGGGATAGCGCAACTTACGTACGTTGGTTTGCAGGACACGACCTAAATCCCTCTTTTTTTTTTATATATCTTTGTCTCCCAATTAACCACCACAACCACCATGGTAAACCGACAATTTTTCTCAAAATGTCTTTATTAAACAGCTCAAACCCCTTTTAAATATCTGGTACCTGTAGTTCCGAAACCAATACGACAACGATGTCTCAACATGGTCGCCACAGGGACGTATCCATCAGGTCGAATATGCAGTAGAAGCTGTCAAGCAGGGCTCGGCTGCCATTGGCCTCAAAAATAAAAAATACGCGATCTTGTTGGCTCTCAAGGTAAAGACACGCCAAGACAAAGCACAAGGGATACACATATATAGTGCTTGGCCCAATTGAGTTTGCAACATCAACTCACCCAACCTTACTTTGGGCTCGGATTCATCTAGCGTTCATCAGACGAACTTGCATCTTACCAGAAAAAGCTGATCAAGATTGACGATCACATGGGAATTGGAATTGCAGGCTTGACATCTGATGCACGTGTATTGAGGTATCCATTCTTTAAATATTTATATATCTTGAGGATCGGAAGAATCCGTTGGTCTGATAAAGAAATACTAGTAACTTTATGCGTACTGAAGCCATGCGCTCCAAGATGCTGTACGACAGACCTTTGCCAGTACAGAGAATTGTGGCTGCCATTGCCGACAGTAAGGACGATTTTTTTCCCTTCATTTGCATGAATTAGCCATGTATTTATAATATACATTGATCCCAATGGCATCTCATACCTTGTGCGATAAATTAGAGGCTCAGGTCAACACCCAGCAGTACGGTCGTAGACCTTATGGTGTTGGACTCTTGGTGATTGGATATGATGTAAGAAGAGCAATCTAGAGGGAAAGTGCTGTATGATTTATCTATTATTGTCTACCAGGAAACTGGTCCTCACTTGTTTGAGTGCTCTCCTTCCGGAACCTGTTTCGAATACCATGCCATGTCAATTGGTGCACGATCCCAGTCTGCCAAAACTTACCTTGAGAGCCATTACCAGGAATTTGCCAATGGTATGTAAAATGGCACATGTGTATATGAGTCGAGAGATTGAGTGTTATTGCACTATATAGAATCCTTGCAAGAGTTGGTTCGCCATGGCCTCCAGGCTTTACGCGACACCCTCCAGCAGGACAAGGAGCTTAATATTCACAACACTTCGCTTGGAATTGTGGGTGAGAACAAGGAATTTGAAATCATCGAGGGAGAGGCATTGCAACAGTATTTGGACCTTTTGGGTGAGGAGACTGGCAGAACACGTCGTTCTGCAGCTGGTGTCAGTGCTTCTGACTCGGTGGCAGCTGAGGGTCAGACAACCACGGATGCCAGTGGTGTTGCTCCCATGGAAACTGATTAAATCTAAACACACACACATAAAACAAAACAACAGGAGACAATATCGGTAGGGCTTATTTTATTCCCACAACAATACATCCATATTCCATTTTGGAGGGCAAAAATACGAACAAGCCAAGAGAGAGAGAGAGAGAGAGAGAGAGTGCTTTTTTTACATGATAAAAAGATTGCTGTTTTTTTTTAATGAGAGGTTTAAGATTTTATAACAAGGGTAAATGAAAGTAGAAGGCTTCTTTTTGAAAAAAGTTTGTTTATACACAGTGAGAATGGTGAGAAATATAGATATTTTCTTTTTTAAAAGGGTTTGCAATATATATATATATATATATATATATGCATTTAAAAGTTTGTTCCAACCCACGCACGGGCATTGCGGAACATTCTGAGCCAAGGACCAACCTGTCCCCAGTTCTCTTCAGCAGGGTACCAAGAGTTGCTCTCCTTGAGAACGACACGCTCGGGATGTGGCATCATGGCAAGGACACGGCCATTGGGAGTGCAGATACCAGTGATTGCATCAGGAGTACCATTCGGATTGTAAGGGTAACGCTGAGTAGGCTTGCCATAGTTATCAACAAACCGGACACTGGCGAGGTTCTGTTTCTTGAACTTTTCAAAGTCTTGTTTGGATTTAAATGAGGCACGACCTTCACCGTGAGCAACAGCAATAGGAAATTTGGAGCCTTCCATTCCAGAGAAAAAGATTGAAGACGAATCTTCAATCTCGACCATGGAGGTACGGCCCTCAAACTGTTCACTCTCATTGCGCTGGAAGGTTGGCCAAGACTCTGCACCAGGAATCAGCTCGGCCAAGTTGCTAAGGAACTGGCAACCATTGCAGATACCAAGGGCAAATGTGTTTTCACGCTTGAAAAACTCGGTGAATTCGGCACGAGCATGGGGGTTCAAAAGAATGGACTTTGCCCAACCGGCACCAGCACCAAGGACATCACCGTATGA
This sequence comes from Phycomyces nitens, assembly GCA_022702545.1. Taxonomy (NCBI): domain Eukaryota; kingdom Fungi; phylum Mucoromycota; class Mucoromycetes; order Mucorales; family Phycomycetaceae; genus Phycomyces; species Phycomyces nitens. The sequence goes on from JAHRBC010000001.1 coordinate 5,628,489, forward strand.
GAAACCACCACAGGCAGCAATGCCAACAAAGTCGCGCAAGGTAGTCTTTCCATCCATAATGTCAGTCATGTGAACATCGACAGCATCGAAGCCAGCCAGGTGGAAGGCAAAGGCCATCTCAATCTGACCATTTACACCTTGGTCACGGAGAATGGCAACACGAGGACGCCTGGCAGACTTGAAAGGAGCTGTGACATCCTTGGTGGGGTCAAAGGTCAATTGGTAGTGAAGTCCAGGGTCCTTGGAATCAAGAGCATTGTCATACTCTTGTTGGGCACACTCGGCATTGTCACGGGCAGACTGCATCAAGAAAGAGGTCTTAGACCAGGTACGGAAGAGGTTTATACGAGAATCAGTAAATACAATCTCATTCTTGTACTTGAAGGAAATGGTGTCCTTGTCGTCGTGTTCAGTCACAGCACCAATCTTGATCAGAGCCTCCTTGGGCAAACCAGCCTTGGTGGCAACGCTAATGAACTCTTCAAGACGACTATCCTCGACCTGAACAACGGCACCAAGTTCCTCATTATAGAGGGCAGCAACAATATCACCATCCTTTACAATAGAATCCAGGGTAATCTGGGCACCAACATGACCAGCAAAGCACATTTCGGTAATTGTGGAGAAAAGACCACCATCAGAGCGGTCATGGTAAGCCAAGACAAGACTTTTCTTGACATCACCCTTCTTGACAGCTTGCATGGCAGTAAAGAAGTTCTTGAGAAGAGCGGCATCCTCGACATCAGGGGCTTCCTGACCAATTTGCTTGTAGACCTGAGCAACAGAAGATCCACCAAGACGCTGTTTGCCCTTTGCGAGATCAATGAAAACCAAGGAGGTCTTTGCGCTGTTCTTGAGCTGAGGAGTAAAGGTCTTGTGGGTGTTGACGACGGGAGCAAAGCCGGTGATGATGACAGAAAGAGGAGCAGTGACCTCATTGTTCTTACCATCCTTCTCCCACTTCATCTTCATGGACATGGAATCCTTGCCGACAGGAATTGCGATGCCAAGAGCAGGGCAGAGATCGAGACCGATGGCCTGAACAGCAGAGTAAAGACCAGCTCCCTCGCCGGCGTGATCAGCAGCACACATCCAGTTGGCAGAGAGTCTGATGCGGCCAATGTCGGCAATATCAGCAGCAGCAAGGTTGGTGATTGATTCTCCAATGGCCATGCGAGCAGAAGCAGCAGGGGAGAGGAGAGCCAAGGGAGTACGCTCACCCATGGCCATGGCCTCACCAGTAACAATATCAGTACCGAGGGAAGTGATGGTGACGGCCACGTCGGCAACTGGCACCTGCCAAGGACCAACAAATTGATCGCGAGCAACAAGGGCAGTGATTGAGCGATCGCCAATTGTGATCAGGAAAGACTTGGAGGCAACAGCGGGCAGCTGAAGCACACGGCTGGCGGCATCTTTGAGAGCGTCGGTGGTGCTCTTGACACCAGGCAAGTAAGAACGCAGGCTAGAGTCAAAAGCCTTGCGGAAGGGCTTGAGAGTTGTGGTGGTACGGGACATCTTGGGAGGCTTTCCGAACAAGACGGGCATTGGGAGGTCAATAGGGGTGGTATTGAGGAGAGGATCCTTGACAACAAGACGCTTCTCAGCAGTAGCCTTTCCTACGACAGCATAGGGGCAACGTTCGCGGGCACAAAACTCTTCAAACACCTTGATCTTCTGGGGAGATATGGCAGCTACATAGCGTTCCTGAGACTCATTGCACCAAATCTCCATGGGCGACAAACTGGCATCATCACAAGGAACCTTGCGAAGATCAATTTCGGCACCAAGGTCACTGTCATGAACGATTTCGGGAAGGGCATTAGAAATACCACCGGCACCAACATCATGAACAGATTCAATAGGGTTGGCATCACCAAGAGCCGTACAGAAATCAATAACCTGCTGGGCACGACGCTCCATCTCTGGGTTGTCGCGCTGAACAGAGGCAAAGTCAAGAGCGGCGCTGCTCTGACCAGAGGCCATGGAACTAGCAGCTCCACCACCGAGCCCGATAAGCATACTAGGACCACCAAACACAACAAGATGGGCACCAGGAGAAATCACCTTTTTGAGGACGTGTGCGGGACGAATGGTACCAAGACCACCGGCAATCATGATGGGCTTATGGTAGCCACGGACCTCTGAAGTGGTCTGGGACAGAGGAACAGTCTCGGCAAATGTACGAAAGTAACCAGCAAGAGCAGGTCGACCAAACTCATTGTTAAAGGCAGCACCACCAAGAGGAGCTTCGATCATGATATCCAGGGCAGAGGCAACATGGCCAGGCTTACCAAAGTCTGTCTCCCAGGGCTGAATATTGTCGGGAATCAGCAAATTGGACACTGTGAATCCAACCAGACCAGCCTTGGGCTTTGATCCCTGACCAACAGCACCTTCATCACGGATCTCACCACCTGAACCGGTAGCAGCACCAGGGAAAGGCGATACAGCAGTAGGATGGTTGTGGGTTTCGACCTAACAATTGATATTTAATAAATGAACTCTTTCCCCCTTCTCCTCCCCTCCACTATAGTTATATACCTTTGCAATAAAATGAACATCTTCCTCATAGTGCTCATACAGGTTTCCTGTAGAAGAAGAAGGAGCAAACCGAGTGGCCTTTGATCCCTCGAGAACGGCGGCATTGTCGGAGTAAGCGGAGAGAGTGTACTGAGGGTTGAGTTGATGGGTGTGCTTGATCATGCCAAATAGCGAATGGGGCTTGAGTTCGCCATCAATAGTCCAGTCTGCACCAAAGATCTTGTGGCGACAATGCTCTGAATTGACCTGGGCAAACATGAATAGCTCGACATCTGTGGGGTTTCTACGGAGAGCATCACCAGAAGATGAACCAACAAAGGCATCGATCAGATAATCAATCTCGTCATTAGCCAATGCAAGACCAAGCTCACTGTTGGCCTTGACCAGCTTCTCTCGCGCAATCTTTGTGTCCTTGCTAGCCTGTCCGCTAAGAAGATCAACGACAGTCAAGGGTCCAGGAGAACCATGCTTGAAGATGGACTCATAGGCAGGGATTTCTGTGGCAATTGTCTGTGTCATACGGTCATGGACTGCATTGGACATGGCAGCCAATTCTGTAGAGGTGAGCTTGGAACCATCGGCCTTGACAACAAGGTAGGCTGCACCACGTTCAATGCGTTCGACAAAGGGATATAGCTTGCAGAGATGGGCAATGTTTGTTGCCTTTGATGACCAAGGAGAGATCGTGCCAGGACGAGGAACTACGAGGATGACGGTGGCATTGGCAGGTTGTCCTTTGCCGGCCAAGAAGTTCTCGATTTGATTGACATGGTCAGTAGAGATAGGGTTTGAATCATAGCGCAGGAGATTCTTGAGGATCTTGGACTGCTCTGAAGATTGGTCTTTCAAGACAGCAAGAGTTGCAGAGTCCCTTGGAGATACAAAATGTGTGTGGAGAGCAGCGACTGCAGAAGCACCTGGGACTTGCTTCTGAATAGCCTTGAGGACTCTCTTTGACTTGAAATCCGAAAGAGACGAGGATCCTGCGAGTACCAACATGAGCCGAGTAAACTGACGATTGTATATGTGGAGGGGCTACTAGGCAGAGCAAAAAAGAGAACGAGCTTTTTATGTAGGACTTGAATGGAAGATGACAAGTGGGGGGTTTTGCGTGCTTTTAAATGGGCGGCATTTGAAGGGAAAACCGGTCTACAATATGATGAGTCAAGGAAAAACAGGCTAATATAAGCCACCAAATGAGATGGTATCACACCCTCGGATCTGTTACAAGTAAAATGCTCAAGCCAGAATACAAAGCAGAAATTGTTATGTAGATAGATTTTGGCTTGATACATAAGAGCAATTTAATATTTTATTTATTATGACTTGTTTATTTGTATTTCATGAGAGCATCTTTTTGCAGAGATCTTTGCTGGTCTTGATCCATTTGTCTCGCTTGGCCTCTAAGGCAGCCAAGAGAGTCTGCAGTTCCTTGCTATCAGGATTAGCCTATCACATCAAAATTGGGTCAGAGAATATGGAGTCATAAAATGAGATGAATCTCTTTTTTTTTTGGTGAGTCGCCCTTACCCGCAATCCAATGGTCACAAATCCAATGCCATTCTCATAGTCGTCTTTTTCATAGTACGCTTGGCCAATACGATAGCAGGCCTTTACATTCCTGGGATCTCTATCGAGTACCTTTTGGCATACTTCTATAGCCTTATCCCAGTCTCTCATTTTCATGTAACAGGCAGCAATATTTGCGTGGAGGGCAATAGTAATCTCACGGGCCAAATTCAGGTCTTCTGGCTCACAGTCCCACACATCCACAACATACTCTCTTCCCTTTAAACAACATTTCATTAGTCTCACAGACCAATATCCATAAACAAAACAACATGTCAAACCTTTCTATAGGAGAACAGAGCCTGTTCAATTGCACCTTGCTTGTAGAACCCATTTCCCTCTTCCTTCTTGGCCAAAGCAACGGCAATTTTTTGCTTGATGGACTCTGCAGGCTAGAATGAATACAAATCAGCCCTAGTCAAGCCAAGCCAAGCCTTACTCTTTCTCCACCTTACCTTCCAGGTACCCAAAAGCTCAACCACAAAGCGAAGGTTTGCTTTCTTTGGTACAATTGGAGGCCACCCCTTTTTTCCATACCCTATTCCAAACAAAAAAAACGTTAATTTACAGATGCACACATCAAGGCGCTTTGGAACTTGCCATAATCATAGGTACACACAATCTCAGCCAGTTCGCCCACATGCATAGTCGGAATTGCGATCTCCCATGCCTTGATCACTTTACCTGAGGGTAATTCACATTAGATTGTTTTCATTGGATCAAACGCGTCTTTTCTTTTTTTTCTTGTTTAACTCTTGCTCACCTCCATTTGGCACAAACTCATACGCCGCATTACGTTGGCGCGATGAATCAAATAAGCTACCATCCTCAAGGAAACTCTCGTAATGAACTTTATTATATTGTAGAATACAAAAAAAAAACTGTTACTTTATTCTCATTTTCCAAAAACCAAAAAAAAGATGATCCTCTTACCACTTACGATCGAATCTGCCGTAGGATTCTGGCCTTGACCAGATCTTAATATGCGTTTGGTGACATTGTTGTCAGGCGTTAGAGATTCTGATGAGATTTGGGTAAAAGTAGTGGCCATAATCCAAAAAAAAAGGACACTGGAAATTTATTCGCAGGGTTTTTATGGGAAATTTCAAGGTGTTGAACCATAAAAATATACACATTTATATAAAAATATATACATGCCTAGATTTAATAACCTAACTGATTGAATATGCCATTTATTTGTTCTATATCATGAAAATTGGGTGGTTCTCAAGGTTACCTTTTTTTGTTATCGTTGTTGTTGTTGCAAGGTGGTTAATTTGGACATATTTTGTGAATGAAGAGGGATAAGATAAATATAAATATATAATATGTGTGTGTGTGTGTGTGTGTGTGTGTGTGTACAGATGAAATAAGAAAGAGATGTGTAAATAGTATTTAGTATTGAATATCGTAAAGATGCTCTTTCAAGGGATCTCCAAGAGAGAAATACTCGTCGGTTCGGAATATGCCAATGGACCCACACCGTAAATCGACATAGCCATGGGGAATATCTCTTTCCCAGTTTTCTTTATGGACACACCCATTATCTTCTTTTGGCTGGTTGTCTTCATCAGACCCATTGTATCGATCGAGTGGATAGTCATCATTCGACTTTATGGACTCGAGGTAGGTCTGTATCCAGTTGACATCCGAGGTATCCAAGAGACGGTATCTTATGGCATTTCTATAGTCTCTATAGACCGTGTATGAATGGTACCATCTGGTGGTTGGGTTGAATGGGTGAAGAGAGGGAGACGGAGAGGGTTCAGATCGAACATTGACCTGAGAAAGAGCAAACAGATTGACGCGTGCACGGGAAGCAGGACTATAGTCCTTGTAGGACAGGAAAAATACTTCATCTAGGAGAAGCATCTTAAAGTGAGTGTAGGGCATGTCGATACAAATCGTGTGAGTGTCTGAAAATAAGGGATCAGTAACCTTGACATATGTCAATCGCATGTAGCTCAATTGACGGCAGCGCCGTGAAATGTAGCTAAACATATTGGAATCTGTGTCGAGGTAATCAAAGACCAGTGAACGCAGCACATGTCGCTCTGCTACAAGTGGTACAGGAGACTGAAGCGACAGAACGAATGACTTTAGGTCAAGGGTCTCAACACAGGGACATATATTCAACAGCACATCAAATGCAATGGGTGTAATGGCCCCAAATCCCTTGAGACTAAGTGAGCGTAGGTTACGAAAGCTTAGCAAGTTTGGTATCGTGAGGGCATCCGAGACAGGGCCAGTTATGGTGAACTTGAAGTTCTCAAGAGTCTGAAAAGAAGACCGGCCAATTGTCTTTAGCAAGATTGTGGAAGGAGTAGGGACATTTTCATTGAGATTGAGGCTGTATTCAATGTTCTTTAGAGATGTCCCGATCTCTGAGAGGCCTTCAAAGAATTCTTGGTAGGGTAGATAGGGACAGACCCGTTCATGGAAGCTGACACTCTGCAAATGACTCAAACAGCGGCCGGCCAGCCTGAATGCTTCTTTGATTGCATTTTCGGTCTCAATGTCTTGGATAAGGAGGTAGTCGTACGAGAGCTGGCCAACATTATCGCTCTCGGTTCGCCACTTGATGCTGGTGAGATTGGGGTACTTGTGGGCCCAGTAGTATATCCAGGCATAGTTGGACGTCTTGAGTGTGGCGGTCAGACTGGTGAGTGACTTTGATACGGGCAAGGTAAAGATGTAGGCAATCTCTGAATTCGAAAGGACCTTGAGACCACAGTCTAGAGAAAGGGTCTCGAGCATTGGGAGATAGGAGTGTATGACTTCCATGTAATCCAGATTAAAGAGGTTTGTGTTGATCCGACTATCTCTCTGGAGACAAAGGGACTTTAGGGCAGGGATACTAGAAGCAATAGAGACCATTTCGCTCATTTCCCAGTGATCGAGTTTAAGGGACAGTTCTGTGAGCGATCGCCATAGATGCCAATCGAGGGGAAAATCAAACTCCCTAGTATCATAGGCATATTTCTCGACAAACAGACATTGGATGCCAGGACAGGTCTTTTGAAAGATATTCAGCTCCTTTTCCGTGATTCGGGCGTGTCCAAATATAAAGAGGCTTCTAATGAGGTGTCCGTGCTTGTTTGATTTCGAAATGGTGTCGATGAGTGAAAGAAGAGGTCTTCGAGAGATAATCTTTATTTCAGTCCACATTGGCAAAAGAAAGGGAGAGTACCAGCTCTGACACACGGTACTACAGGTCACTTGATCACTCTTTTTTAAGAGGAATGCGATTCGATTGAGAATCTCAAATGGCAAGTTGGATGCTGACATTGTCAAGAAGAAACAAGGCTTTGGGCTATTTTATTTTATATATATGTATATATGTATATATATATATATTTTAAAACATAAATCGTGACTCAAAAGTTATTATGTTTATATATAGAAACAGATGTTTAATTTTGAGTATTGATTAGTTTAGGATACCATGAAGATGTGTACCACAACAGGCTTCTTCAAGAGATCTTCCTGCAAGTTGTCATCTTCACAGTACCTTTTCTTTGCGTTGTCAATAAGACTATACGTGTTCCTGCTTAATAAGATGTGCATGTATCATTATTTTCCTTTTATGGATAGATATTTTGGGAGGATCTTTTAAATCAGTATTTCTATGCTTATAATCCGGGTTCTTTCTTCAATAGGTCTAGTCTTGAAATTTCTGTGCTTTGGGTCAAAATGCCTAAGCCTAAAAGACTAGCATGGTGCATTTGGCTTGGTGATAAAGATGCGTCCAAGGTGCTTGGTTTCTAGCGATTCGACTATCGTTGACCGGAGATCGACGTTGAAGATCGCCTCTCTCTTTTAAAATGAAACATATTGGATCTACGCTCCATATTGTTTATTTTATTATTTTAACTAAATATAAAAAATAAAGAATAATATGGTAACCATGACTACAAAGTGTCATTACCATATTTAGATACACAAAAATACCCTCGGCTTCATTCTCACAGCCCATCAGCAAATCAAATTATTCGCTCAATGATGGGAGTTGTCAATTTGGCATACATATATACACACACATATATATGTATGTGTGTGTGTGTGTACGTTGGTGGAGTCTGAACTCAACATTCGCCTGCCCCCTCCCTTCAATTCTGTCTTGTACGTCATCCCCACCAAAAGTCAAGGTGGATAAATTAATTAGGCGGACACCCATTTACCCCTCTCCTTCCTTCTTCAAGTCAATTTCACCACATGAGTCTCTTTCTTGGACGCACCATCACCCGCCCACTCTTGCGCAACCATGCACGCGTCGGATTAGTTCGCAACTTTACAAACACCAAGCAGTACGATGGAATTGTCCTCAATGCCTACACTGACGCCGGATCCATTACTTTGCCTTCAACAAACGCAATTTCTGCCACCACCCGCGCCAATATCCTCGATCAGCTGGCTGCCTCTCGCTTCTCAAAGCAGGGCGACATTCGTATCCTTTACAACATTGGTGGCGTAAAGCAGGTAGCAGTCGTAGGTCTCGGAAAGAAATCCGGTGAGGACCAAGCAAAGGTCCAGGATGCCGTCAGAACTGCTGTAAGTTGTCTGTAAAAAGCCATTGTTGCTGCAAAACAGCTGTGTGTATTGATTGATTGACTGGACTGAAATGTACTTTATGTTAGGCTGCTACTGGTGTACGCGCTCTTCAGAACCAGGGCGCAGAATACATTGGTGTTGATGTGTCTGTGGATCCTCACGGTGCTTCTGAAGGTGCCTCTCTTGCCCAATTCACATTTGACAAGCTCAAGGTCGAAAAGGCACGTCGCAAGGAAATTGTGGTTGGCCCATTCTCTGAATCCTCGGTTGAGGATATTGCCTGGCAGTCTGGCCAGATCTATGGTGCATCCCAAAACCTTGCTCGTATGCTAATGACCTCGCCTGCCAACTTGATGACCCCCAAGCTGTTCTCTGATGAGGTCGCCTATCTCTTGGCCGGCTTGGAAAACACCGATGTCTTGGTTCATGATGAGGAATGGGCCGCTCGTAACAACATGAATGCATTCTTGTCCGTTTCCAAGGGCAGGTAAACTATATGATTTCATGGTAAAGAAAATATAAGCTAATCAAGGCTCCCGGGTTTGTTCCTATAGTCAAGAGCCATTGAGATTCTTAGAGATTCATTACAAGGGTGGAAAGGAGTCTGATCCCACTCACGCTTTGGTTGGAAAGGGTAAATATAAACAAGGATATCATGGTTGAAGAGAGGCTGATTCGACCATATTCTAGGTGTCACCTTTGATGCGTATGTAGACAATAGTCGATAATTGTGTATGTGGACATGGGTTGCTTATGTGTGTGTATTATTCTAGCGGTGGCATTTCACTCAAGCCATCAAACAACATGGCTCTGATGAAGGGTGACATGGGTGGTGCTGCCACTGTAGCTGGTGCTCTTTATGGTATCATCAAACTTGGTCTTCCTGTCAATGTTGTGGCTGTAACCCCACTGTGTGAGAACATGCCTTCGGGCGATGCAACAAAGCCAGGAGATGTTGTAAAGGCTATGAACGGCAAGTCAATTGAAGTTCTTGATACCGATGCTGAAGGAAGATTGATCTTGGTAGGCATATCAACTAGCCAACCAGCCTCAAAACTCACTTTTTCTTATTCTTAAAAACCCAGGCCGATGCTCTTTACTATGTTACCTCCAAGTACAAGCCTACTAGTGTGATTGACTTGGCTACCCTTACAGGTGCCATGGATGTTGCACTTGGTGAAGTATTTGCTGGTGTGTTTACAAACTCTGATGATCTCTGGAAGAAGCTCGACAAGGCTGGACAGACTGTGTCTGATCCTTTCTGGAGAATGCCTTTGAACGCTGGTTACCTCAAGGAAATGAGAACCTCATCTGTCGCTGATCTCAATAACCTTGGAAAGGGACGCTCTGGAGGTGCCTGCTCGGCCGCTGCTTTCCTTAAAGAGTTTGTTGCTGGCTTAGAGACACCTGTAGAGGCTCCAGGCCCTCAGGATGCCGCTGAGGTGGTTGAGACTACTGGCGATTCGATTGCATGGGCTCATATTGATATTGCTGGTGTTATGGACAGCCAATCTACTCATGGCTACCACATCAAGGGAATGAGTGGTAAGAACTAGAGCCTTGAAAAATGGTCAATCAACTATTGAATAACCTTTATTCTATGTATTTTCAGGACGCCCTACACGTGCTTTGATCGAATATATCAAGAATGTCTCCAACTAAGCACTAGTAGATTATATTAAAACCAAAAAAAGTAAAATAATTGTTGACTTGATCTTTAAAACTATGTTTGATAGTAGTCTATTGACGACCAAGAGGATCCAATTGAGTCTTTGAGGACTTGAATATTAATAATAATAATAATAATAATAATATAATAATAATATAAAACCTGGTTAGTATGCTATGTGTATGAAAATTACTTTACTTTCAAAATACACCAATTCAAACGGATGTGTTATATATATATATATATCACTTTATCTTTATTGATTAAGATTATACAGTCTTCGCTTCATCACGCTTTTTGAGCTCTTCGGTTCTGGATTTGCTCTTGGGATCAAATACAGGTCTTTCTGCCTGGGTAGTGATTCTCCAGCCATGGCGTTTTCCAATACCTCCATAATCACCAATAGGGCAATGCAATGTCACACGGTTATCCCAGATAGCAATCGAGTTCTCCTGCCATTTGAAGCGAACGTGGAAATCATATCCACCTGTAACATGGGCATACAAGAAGTTGAGGATAGTGTCCGATTCACGCTTGCTCAAGCCAACAATGCGACGGGTAAAGACAGGGTTAACATAGATGGACTTTAATCCAGTGACAGGATGTGTGCGAATGACTGGGTGAATATGCTCTGCCTCTTTGCGACGAACAACTGATCCAGCTGCCTTGGCCGCATTGATTTGTTCATCACCAGAGTGAACGGCCTCAAGTCCTTCGAGGAACTTTTGAAGTGCTGGGGACAATTTGTCATAGGCAGAATATCCAGAGGCCCACAATGTATCACCACCAACTTCAGGCAAAGTATCGATCTTCAAAAAGGTTAAACCAGGAGGCTGGAGCTCATAGGTGACATCGCTATGCCAGGCTGTGCAAGAGAGTATGAGTACATTGCAATTCGGTGGTTTAGAGGCATAAAGATGTTACCATCAGCGGGGCCGCTATAGTTGCTGAGTCTCTTGATAATCTTGTCATTTCTACAGATATTAATTAGCTAAGATGAAAAGTATCTCTAATAGTACTTACTTTAGACCAGTAAGAAGAGTGAGGATCTCTGGATACCCGGGAGGATGGCCAAGGACATTGTGAATAAGGCTAATGTATAGAAATATTAGGCAACTTTTCTAAACAATTCTCAATAATTTTTAATACTAACAGTGGTCCTAGAAAACAGATTATGGTTAGCTACTGGAGGATACATTTTGTTGGTATGCTTACCAAAGTATTCGCCAAACTTGCGACCTTGATGAGGAGTAAGGTCTTGGTCTCTGAAGAACACGACTCCTCGCTCGGCAACCAATAGAGCAAGATCATTCTTTTGCTGGTCGGTCAGCTTGGACAACTGGAGACCATGGATTTCGGTACCAATTCCAGGAGTAAGATCAAAGACCTTTGTGGCATTATCATAAAGAGAGGCCTTTTTGGAATCTGCACGGTGTCCAGGATCAGAATGATCAAATGGCTTGAGCTCAGGGTACTATTGAGATCAACAGTTAGCTCATAAATTACTCTAATAGATAACGGTTACTTACAGTGGTCTTGGGATAGACCAAGTAAGATTCCTCTTGACGAGCAAGCTTTTGCAAGTCAATGTGCTCGTCAGCTACAGTCTGGATGGTTGTATTGGTCATTATCGTTAAGAATGAATAAGGCATTAGAGTACACTTGAGCCATGGCTTTATATACACACTTTTTTTTCTTTTAAAAAAAAGCAAGATAGTAAGGCCTACATTCGTGTGAGTATTGCGCAATTTTCAATTTTCTCTTGGATAGGATGCAAATTTCACAGTTGGGAAAGTTATCTTTGTGTAATTATTATTTTTTGATTCATGGCGTCAGAATTCCAAACGTGTTCGCCATTGAATTGCGATAACTCAAATACAGACAAAAGGGCCGAATAGAGTAGATTATCCATGTATCAATAACCCCATATACATATATATTTAGCTCTAATTTGGTAAGCCAAACCTACGAGCAACTATCGTTTTCAGGATATCAGTAATACAAGTCGTCCATTGCGTTTTATTCCACCATACTTGTCTCATTGTCGCTATATTTTTAATCAATACAAGAGATAAAGGTTTGTTTCGGTTAAATCAAATTACCACCAATGTCTTTACAGGAACCCTAGTTTTTTTTTTATATTTCTTACTTTTGTTATTGAATAGTTTTTATCTGTACATTAAATACTAGGTGACTGATAACGCATTTTAATCGCAAGAAAGAAAGAAAAGTCGCAATTACATGCATGTATTGTTGCTTTTATTTTACACCCTTTGTAAGAGTCTTGACATTGATATCTTGGTAAACTATTAAAGAGTTCTTTGCAGTCCCATTTTTCATATAGTCTGTAAGTATGAGAAAATAAAATAAAACCTTGGTTCTGGAAATGTATCTTTCCTACCCTGTTTCACTACAAACCGAATTTAGAGCTGTAGGACAGAGTATGTGGAATTTTCAAATACGCTCAATTGGGTTTACATTTTACCTAGAATCTATAGGATGCTTGGCAATATCCACCCAAAAAATATATATACACAAAGATGCTTGCTGCAGTTTCCAAACATTACAAATAAAATATTCTGGGTTTAATGCATTGAGATACCAAATGTTCTATAGGGTACAGTCAAGGATTTTCCGAAACAGAGAATGTATAGACGGCTTTGTTTTTAGATTATATTAAATATGGCTATATACCATCCAAGTGCCAATATATATATATATTTACACTCAATTAAACAGGTTTATAGGTATAGAATAGATATTCATTACAGCCCTTTGAGAAAGCAATGCATTGATATTGATGTCTAGTTTACATCGTCAATAGAATATGGGCTGTAAATGTGTTTATGTATACATGTATGTATATAGGGATACTTGATAGGAATAAAGGGGAAACCCGAGAATCAACAAGTCTAAGAAGGTGGATGATTTCCTATTTGCTTGCAGATAATTTAACGAAACAACTTCTTTAAGTGGTAGCTTTGGATTCACATTTAAGACGATAATAGACACATTTATACTTTTAATGTTTTTTAAACCATTATCTAAAACCCTTTGTGTTTTTGATATATATATATATAAATGGCTTGTAACCTAGCTGGTTTTTTCCCAATGACAATAGATGGATCCATTCTTTATAGCCATCAAATGTCCATAGTATCTCATTCTAGTGATGATTTAGGCCAATGTCCCTTTAAATAGAATGCAATCCTTTTTTTTAAGGAGATCAAGTAAAACTAAATAGGACTGAGTGATAGAATACACGCATGATAAAGTGTGTATTAGAAGGCATGATAGATGGAATTAAACCACGCATCTTTCTTCCCTATACAATACAAGATATCAACTACAAATAACATGCCTTGAATTTTCTATAAAAAATCTTGGAAACAATCGATTGTATTCTTCTTCCTTTATATTCTAGCTTTATTCCAATGTCTCCAAAGATGCACATGTTGATTGCCATTATAAGTCTATATATCGTAGCCGTAATTGGCCAAGTAAATGTCACTCAACCCAAGCCAAAGCCAGGTAAATCAAGAATCTATATTGACTGGACTGGAGTTGACAACTAAACGTGCTCAATAGACGGCCTTCCTGATATTGATTGGGATATCCTTCAGATGGATCCAGCCACTCGTGAGAATCTGTGCCAAAGACAGACGGCTTATTGTGCGGTAAGTCACAAGTCTCTCTCTCTCTCTCTTTAACCCCATACTCACAAGCCATGTTTAGAATAATTGTGGCGGGCCAGCTGAAGCACCGAAAAAGTAAATTAAAGACGGCCCTGATTATGATTATTGTGGTATCTAATTGTTATTCTGACAATAGTTTTTGCAATGTAACCTCCATGGCATGGAACTGTGGCTGTTCGGTAAGATTGGAAGTGTTATGTATATGTACTAACTCCTATATCAGAAAAAAGTACCGGATTTCTCTCCCTATCTATGGCCAATTGTCCAAGCCGAGTGCTCAGGTAGAGCCCAGGCTTGTCAGCGACAATGCAATGATCAGCAACAACATCAGACAGGAAAACCAAACTGTGCTGTATTGTGTAATGATTACTATACATGCGATTCCCCAAATGCTCCTCCAAGCTACCTCCAGACTGACACCGCAACCGAGACCCCTTCTTACAATGGCCCCAAGAAAGTTGTCAGTACGACACCTCTGGCCAATTCGACCACAAATGCAAATCAACAGCAGGCTCATCAAGGAGCAGGCACGGCTCAGGCTGAAATAGCATGGTGGCTGACAATTGCCATGCTTATCATGGTTGCTTTTTAAGAGAGAGAATATAAGTTCTATATTAGCTATTTACCAATCCTATTCTGTAATACTTTATATCTACACATACAAATATACTTTTTTATTACACATAATACACATGTAAAATATATTAAATTGGATAAGGTGTCTTACATAGTCTGATAACATAAAAATAGATTTACATAGGTTTAGGTACAATTATAAAGGTCAATTAACTACAAGGTAGTGTAAAGGGGGGTGGGGTGGAGTGGGGGTGGGGGTGGAGGAAATAAAGACATAGAATACTCTGTAATAAATAATAAAAGGGAAATTAAATCTGAAATCATACAAAGGAAGGTTTCGGGGTCAAAGTGGCGTGAAGCCAAAAGTCCCATTGATCTTGGAAACGGTCAATCCAGCTTACTATCCTAAGGACCCGTTCTCGTAAGGTTCGCATTCCAAGTAGCTCGACCTTTTCGCCTTCGACAAGGGGCATCATGTTGGCCACCCACCAGCTGAAGCTCACTCCATCTCGACCCTGGCCCCGCGACACAGGCGATTCACCGATTGATTTGAGCCATCGAGAGAATGGGTCTGTGGGACAGCGCTCCTGTCCTCCCATGACAGCACCCACAAAATCGTCCAGGAGATCCAGTAGAGCTTCGGTGGAAAGACATTGTCGATCAAGGTGCAACATTTTACGCTGTGGATGGGATGGTTTGATTTGGTAAATCTTAAACCAAGGAGATCGGCTAGGGTGTCCTTGAACCATGCCTTGTACAGCCCATGGTCGTCTATGGGCACTCGTTCCATAGATGATATAGGGTACGGTGGCCGACATGGATGAAAAAGAATATTGCGGGGATATTACAGAATTTGGTAAAGGCAGTAAAGAGGACAAGGGCGTATCAGAGGAGCAAGAAGACGAAGAGCAAGAGGACGAAGACGACGAAGATGATGACGAAGAAGAAGATGAAAGTGCCTGTGCCATGGGTACAGAATGGACCATTGAAGAATGTCCAAAGGTAGCAGATCGATGTCGTCTAGCTGTTGCGGCTTCTATTTGCTGGTACTCGAGTAGCTTCTCTGTTTCTGGGTCAACATCGGTTATTATCTCCAGTTGTCCGGCATGGAAACCGTCGATAATACAGTAGTTCCGGATACGGAATCGGAAAGATCCGACTGCTTCTACCATCGATCGCCCATCCACAAATGTCTCGCTATACTTGATTTCAAGCATCGTTCCGTATTCACTAAATGGCAGTGACCCTTCCTCGGAGCTATTCTTGCGACTGACACACATTACTATTTCAGACTGCTGGACAAGAGAGTCTTGGATCTGAAATGCACACGGAACAGAGGTAAATGCCAATGAACCGACCAAGAGACGGGTTGGCTTCAAGGCTGGTAAAGTAACCAAGGGTTTATTTGTCTGAGGAGACAGCATTCCTAGCCAACGGGCCAAAATCTGATCTTGCCTGGTACATACTGTTGCAAGCTCAGTACGGCAGACTGGACATGTCCTAAAGAAATGGCTCACTCGAGTGATGCAGTGGCGGCAAAATGAATGGCCACATTGGGTTGTGATTGGATCGTCTATCTGAGAACAACATATAGGACATTCGAGACAACTGCCTAATAAAGTCTGTAGATGATCAGAGGCAGTGTCATATTCGGAATTCTGGCTAATAAGTGATTGGATCTTTTGGAGGGCTATATTAAGACAAGGCTGTTTGGCATGGATGCGTGTACAATCGGGTGCTACACAGGGTATAGACATCGCGGGGATGCAAGCATGACAGACAGTGTAACCACAGGGGAGTGTACAGGGCCGATTAAAAGCATGATTACATACAGGACATTGTTGAAGGGCTAGGATATTTGATGTCTGGGGTGGCAGAGAAAAAGGGCATACAAAATCTTTGGTCGGTACAAAGGTCTGTAGCGAGATTTTATACTGATTCCAGGCTAAAAAATACAAAACGTTTGTGTCAAATTGTAGAGATTGAAGACAATATTTACAGTTTGGTATCCTTAGGTTTCTACTGTTGGCTTGGTTGGACTTGTCTAATGAGATGGACTTGGGCATGATTGTTGGGGTGGAATACATTTGAAAGAAGGGACTTGGGAGTATTTTGATGGCTACACTCTGGTAGCCTGTAAAGAAATTATACAAATGCAAATGTGTATATATAATGGAACAAGTATGGCTATGAGTATATACATACATATATATATTTATCTTTTATAATATATTTGATCCAAGAAAGAGAGGCTTGGGTTGAAAATAAAGTGAAATTCTTTGTAAAGAAAGATTTCAAAGGGGACGAATACACCAATCTATATATCTCAAACACAATGGACTTTGTCTCGATCGATCTCTATATTTCATTTTCCCTGCCTCCCATCTCTTACAATATTGTTGGGTTGGAAAATTAAGTCGGACCAAGTACACATCGATCGAAGAAATGGCTCGAATATTTAACTTCTCGCTGACATATCCGTACATCTGGAAACCTTGCAGAAACCGACGTTTAAATACGATGAACGATCCTTTAATTCAGACTACATAATGCCGAACTCATTCTCACTAAAATATATAAATATAAATATACTTATACTTATGTTTATTCTACAGATGTATATGCCAATGTCATTTAATCACGCATCGTATTTATCTCTCTCTCTCTCTCTCTTGTTTACAGGAAAAAAAAAAAGAATGTATGCGTAGACTTTGCAGACCGGCGTATCTCTTTTATTTATTTTACCAGATCATCTTGGCATTGATTAGTAATTGATAAACATCATTTATGTCCTTGGTATTATAATTATAATCTTATTCCTTGTGATAAACAGTTTCATCGATTTCATTATACCTTGTCAGACATCACCATGGGTTTAGATAGGTTGGAGTAAAAGGTTGCAGACTAGAGCAAGGGGCTGAGGGGTGGAATGTATAACAAGAATAGATCGATGACTATATAATACAAATCCTGTCACTTGGAAACGGGTCCAATTGTACAATACTTCCTACAAACAAAATAACAAAAACCATCGATCGAATAATAAATAAGGTCCAGTATCTCAGGCCATTATTTTCTTTGCAAGATTGTAACACAATAACCATGAAAACAAATTTCATATCTTATATAAATATATATAGACAAATAATTGATAGAATACACTCTTCTCCTTTTATGGGAACCCTCGCCAGGTTATCGTTTTCTGTCTCTTTCTTTTTTTCTCTTTAAATAAATAAGCTCGTTGGTTGTCACGGTGACAGATTGACAAAATAAAATAGAGCTTTAATTTCAAAAAAAAGAAAGATTTTGAATCGTATGAATAAAGATTGATACCAAGGATTTTTAAACGTGTGTTTGATCTATAATAAAGAGCTACTTGAATCAGAGTTCCCTGTAGACAATCATGGTTTTGGCAGCCAGTACTTATGGCACTTATTGGGCTATCGACATACGTAAGGACAGGGGTGGTGCGTGCATACAACAGATACATATATTTGTATTTAGTTGTTTATTTGATTTGTTTAATGTAGTCTTGTCCATTCGCCCTACTATCTACAGCAGAGAAAACTAATCAACTGTAAATCCTGATAGGCAAATGGTTCATCTTTCAATCTGGCGCGAATATCATGGCAATCAAAAGTGATGAGTCTTCTGAATGCTAATGACCATACGCATCCTTCTTGCGAACAATATCCTAAAGAACAAAGAGGCCCAATACGCTTTCAATAGACCTGGTGTCCATTGCTGGACAACCAAGACACAAAAGGTACAAACCAAGTCACTCTATAAAGGAGATGTCCAGAAGCAAGAAGTAGTGGAAGATGAGTATTGTTTTTTTTTTGTTGATTTTTGTAAAAAATTTTGTTATTTTTTTTTCAGTGGGTAGTACGTGTGGGCTTGGGTCTCCTCTTCCTCATTGGGCAGGACCAATCTACTGCCTCCTGTTGGTTAAAGACATTGACCCACCTCAGAAAAAAAAAGGCCAGAAAATAACAAGTGGGAAATAAGACCCGCCATAAACACAAGTACACGCACCCATTCAACTCACCCACATCGCCAAATCCTTATTCAACTCATACAAACCCACTCACACTTGGATTTTGTTCCTCTTTTACTTTTCCCTTTTTCCCTTCTTTTCTTTACTTCTTCTTCTTTTCTTCTTCTTCTTTACTTCTTCACCATGGCCAGCCCTCCACCACTCTCTCCTTCACTTGTTCCAAAACAACCCAAACCTGCCTTTTCTGCCCCTCAATCACCTGAGCATGCCGCGTCTGGATTCTCTGAAGAAAAATACAAGAAACTCAAACGCAAATTGCGAGGGATTATGGAGGTAACCAACAAGAGCAATGCAGACGTTTTTTTTTATATAAAAAAGTTAATATTCACAATTCAATTAGCTCAATGAGTCCATGAACAGAGACTATGCACGCACAAAAAAGAAGATTCGAACCCTGACTTTTGAAAGAAAGTAAGCAAAAGATACCTTGACAACCCAACCACACCAATCTACATGCAATTGATGAAACCACTATTAACATTGCCTACTCCCCCCACCCCACCCCCAGCCTTTTGCTAGACAATATTGCACGCATGGAGGGTCAATCTTCCGAAGAAAGCAACAGTGACCAAAGTGACATA
This sequence comes from Phycomyces nitens, assembly GCA_022702545.1. Taxonomy (NCBI): domain Eukaryota; kingdom Fungi; phylum Mucoromycota; class Mucoromycetes; order Mucorales; family Phycomycetaceae; genus Phycomyces; species Phycomyces nitens. Next base: position 5,647,731 of record JAHRBC010000001.1, read on the forward strand.
TCTGATTTTGAATCTGAATCCGAAGATGGTAAATCTTATAGCCATTTGTTATTGTCATTACTGATCATACATGCTCTTTTCTGTAATGAAGTGCTGGCATCCACGTCATCCAAATCTACACGTGTAGCACGACGCGTGACTATTCACAAAGACAAGCGCGACCCATCGTCTGTCCTGTCTTCTCCAAACCTAAGCCCGACCCGACACCGTGATCTCGCCACTGTTGCGTCTGCACCTCCCAAACGCTCAAAGATCTCTCGCATTGCAGTCAAGACCCGCAGAGTGCAACCCATTGAGCGCGATGAGACAGGCCATCCAAAACTACCACAACAAATCGGTGTCCTGACAGTACTTGATCTAGGAAAGATTGTTAGTGACCGGGACACATTCCATAACGAACGCTATATCTTTCCTGTTGGATATACTGTCTCAAGGTAAGCCAGGATTGATATATATATATAAACGCTTGTTTGTGGATGTCATATTCACCTATTGAATCTAGAACATATCCAAGTATGTCTGACCCCACAAGCAATACCGTAATCACATCAACCATTCTTGACGGTGGAGATGGACCTCGTTTCCATGTTGTCGCAGCCGATGCCCCAGAGCCAATCATTGCCAACTCTGCCACCGGTGCATGGACAGTTGTGGTACGCAAGTCAAACGAGATCCGTAACAGAGAGCACTCAAACTCTGCCAGTGGGCCAGACTACTATGGCTTCAAGCATCCGACTATTGCCAAGATGATTCAAGATCTTCCAGGAGCCGAGAATCTCAAGCACTATGTCTGGCAAAACTTTGAAGAAATGGAGCCTAGGGCTGCAAAGGGTGTCATGGCTGCTGCCGAAAAGAAGCGTGGCAATCTCGAGCAGATGGGTAATGCTAATAGACGGCCACCCCGGATGGACGGAATACATGATGATGAGTCGATGGAGGATGAGCAGGAAGACATACCTGTGGCTGTTTCTTCTTCTGACCCTATAATCATGGCTGATGCTGAACTTGCCATGGCTGATGACGATGAATTTGATGAGGAAGAGGATTTCCCAGCACGGCATCATATTCAGCACCAACATCACCATCACCACCAACCACAACACCATCACCATCACCCTTACCAGACCCCAATTCCGATCAACAATGTCCCTGAGGACATGGAAGAGGAAGAGGTGGATCAATTGGGTGCCAGTGATGAAGAATAATGCTCGACTTATTATTATTATTATTATTTCATACATATAGTTGTTTATCTTTCTACTCTCTATTTACTTTTTCTTAGATACTTTTTTCAAGAACAAACAAAAAGGAAAAAGGCCACGAAAACTATGGAGATTTCAAGATCAATAAAGCAGTGCTTTTTTTTTATTAATTATTATTCAAAGAAATGTGATTCTGTCGCCAGAATTGGTTGTGGCGACAATAACTGAACCGCTGCCTGATGAAATGGTGCCTTCCTTGTAGGACTTTGATGAGGAGGTGTATTGGATTGGATATTCACTGTCGTTCTTGATGGTCGCAGTGTTTGTACGGGAAGTGGTGATCTTAAAGTGTCCCTTGAAATCATGCTACACAAAAAGTTAATAATAGTAATAAGAGCTTCTTTTTAAGAATATTTACCATAAAAAGGTTGACTGCTGAATTACTCGATGTTGCCTTGACGATGGGGTCTTGTACATTGGCAACCGTGAGCTCAATTCTACCGTTGGTGGTATGGGTAGTGACCCTGTTTGCATTGGCTTCCATGGTTACGGCTCCATTGCTAGTCGTTACCGTAACATCCTGGGCAACGACTATTCCAGGGTTCACTTGACCATTGGTTGTCTTTAGTTGGACATATGGTGCCGTAAAGCTGGTTCCAGTCACACGACCATTTGACGATGTTCCGCTAATTGAGCGACCAGCGACTGCGGTTGTGAACAAGATTTTTCCATTGGTTGTCATTATATCAATGGTGTCACTTGCTTTAAGAGAAGACAGCGAGATTTCGCCATTAGAAGACTGAAGACTAAGTGACTCGCCTTCCCATGGATTATCAAAGCTAATTCTGCCGTTTGTGGTCTGGAATCTGGTCCGTTGGATCGTAATTGGGTCGGCTACATTGATAGACATGTTGGTGACATTGAGCTGAAGGGCAGCTGCATTATCGGCAAGACTAATATCCATATCCACATAGACACACCCATCGACCGGCAAGATGTTGGGCATGATCAGCTTCAATACAGTCTCTGGTCCGGGAGTATAGATAAAGGACATTTCCTTCATAAGGTTGCGGTGGTTCTTGGAAACGCGTACTCTGGGCTTAACGGTTCCCTGGGCATCAGACGCAATTCTGTTCACGCGAACATGGCCACCTGTTACATGACCCTCCACAATCACCTTGACATTCTGGCTGAGTAAGAAAGATGAAGGCAGCTGGTCCCAGTAGTCTGCATCCCGGGAATTACACAGAGTAGTAGGCGTGTTTGAAGAAAATTGATAAACTCCAATGTATTTTAGAACTAAAAGCCAAATTAATAGCGATAAGAACAGATATTTACACCATGACTTGCAACATCCACCCGATCTCTGACGCCTATCAGCCCACACAGGAGGAGAAGGAGGAGGAGGAACACGGTAGGATGGCCAGTCACGGGGGATGTGTGGGTTGGATGGTGGTAAGGATACTGGACGAATAGGAGGCTGTAGCTGAGCAGAGGATGGAGAGTATGGATGTGGAACAGGGAACTGGATAGCTGGAGCCATTGGAGCCATTGGAGCCATTGGACTTGTCTGGGCAGCACCATAGGCAGGAAATGATGGCATAGGTGGAGCTGAGGGCTGAGGTGATGATGGAGAGTATGGAGGAGGAGGGAGGTCAGCCGAAGAGTTGTTTGGCTTGAGCATTCTTGCTGGACTGCTGTAGCTGTTGTTGATAGCTGGTCTGGGATTATTGGTATTGCTGCTTGTGGTTGCAGGTGGGCTTGGGGTATAATCTATATATATATATATATATAAAGAAGGTAAGCTGCTGTGGTTTTGGAGAGGGAAAAGGAGGAGTACCTGACTGATTATAGTAGGCTTTTGGGTTGTCGTAATTAGACATTGTAATGAGCAAGAAGAAAAAAGACCAAGGAAAAAGGGACCAGCAGAACAGATATTATTTTATAGATGTGAGAATATATATACATGTATATATATGTATATATATATATTTATACAACAAAATGAAAATAGCCAAAATAAATCCCTTTTTATATACACAACCAAAAAAAAATTAAAAAATAAAAACCCCCTTTATTTTCTTTGCCAAGACGCTTGGTTTTCCAGATATTGTTACTTTGAATGATATACGTCACTACAACTTCTTGCTTTTGATCACTGTACATATACTTGAATCAAATGATATACACAAAAGTGTGTAATCCGTCCTGCACGGCAAACTCATAGACAATGTTTCAAGCTAGTTTCTTACTTTGCACAATGACAATTGATTATAAATACAAAGGGGTACCCAGACGATTTTGATTTACGGTCAAGATTGGTACAGTGTAGCCAAGAATTTAGCCAAGCAAATCTTGTGTTTGCTTACAAATAGCCTGATCTTTAAATCTAATGATTCAAACCAGAACAGTGTTTACATTAAAAAGATACTTGAACAGCAATAATAATAATGTTATTATTATTATTATTAGAGTGTTGGGTGTGAATAGGATGACTATCTTTCATGAAATAAGGAGGACTTGCTTTATAATCCATCTACCTTTCTCTTTTATACACACGTATACCCATCCTTTTTTCCCTTCTTCTTTTCTTCTCGAGAGAGAGATAGAGAGAGACTTGGTTCATATTCGAACCATAATTGTATAAGCGCACAAGAATATATATAAATATATAAATATACATATATATATATTTATATATTTATATATTTATTTATATATATAATATATAAAAAACACACACACTTTATGGTGGTCCTCGATCTCGACGCGTGCCTCGAACGACTCTACAAAAAGCAACTCCTTGCAGAATGCGTTATTCGAGAGATTTGTGAAAAGACAAAAGAATTGCTCATTCGTGAGAGTAATGTCGTCCACATTAGTGCTCCTGTAACTGTGGTAGGCGACATTCATGGGTAAGTCAAAATAAAGAATCACAGACACACTTATTCATTCATCCATCCTTCTTCACAATAGACAATACTACGACCTCATTGAGATCTTTAGGATCGGAGGTTATTGTCCTGACACAAACTACCTCTTTCTTGGTATACAAAAACTCAATTGACAAAGAGGATGATGCTGATGAATATTTCTATAGGGGATTATGTGGATCGTGGTCTGTATAGTGTCGAGACCATTGCCCTCTTGACCTGTCTCAAACTACGTTATCCGGACCGTGTCCAACTTGTTAGAGGAAATCATGAATCAAGAGCAGTTACCCAGGTAGATTTGGCGGTTATCATGGAGACGACCATACTGATGGGATAGCCCATAGACATACGGATTCTACACTGAATGCATGCGGAAATATGGATCACAGCAGGTCTGGCAGTACTTTACCGATATGTTTGATTTCTTGACCTTGTCTGTGGTCATTGATAACAATATCTTTTGTGTCCATGGAGGTAATAATGGAGATCATTCCAATACTTGGTTGGGTGGTTGGTTGTATTGACTATTGAGTAGGATTGTCACCCACAATACATGTATTGGATCAAATAAAGGTTATCGATCGGTTTCGAGGTAAAGACAGGAATATACACGTATATATAGATATTAAATGCCCACCAGAGATACCTCATGAGGGTGCCATGGCTGATCTGGTATGGTCTGATCCAGATCCAGAAAAAGAAGAGTTTGCTATTTCAGCAAGGTATGATCCTTTACTCATCTGTTTGTACTAATGGCAGCTTTAGAGGAGCAGGATATACTTTTGGGAGCTTGGTAGTAGATAGGTTTCTGCACATGAACAACATGTCCCATATCCTACGTGCCCATCAGCTGTGCAATGCTGGATACCAGGTAAAATAATAATGACCTTGTGGATCCACAAGGGTGTGGGTACTAAGTCTTTATATATATATATATATATAAAGGTCCTCTTTGATGGAAAACTATCCACAGTATGGTCAGCCCCCAACTACTGCTACCGGTGTGGAAACCTGGCTTCTATTCTAGAAATTGGTGTCAATGGCGAACGATACTTTAACATATTTGATGCGGCACCAGAAAACGAACGTAACCCTCAACAGGCCCAGTTAAAGGCAAGTTTAACGAGGTTTTATAAGATGGGCTTTATTGACATACATTGCAGCATGAGACACAAATTGAATATTTCCTATAAAAATATTCGATCCTAAAAAGCAAATTTATATATATATATATATAAAGCAACAAGGGATACCCACTCTATATCAAATAGAGTGAGGTTGTGGCATAAAGATGTCTGCCAAACAGCTACCATTTCCAATGCATACAAATACAACATTCGAATGTCCCTAAATTCATGTGTATTAAAACCATGCAATAGGCTCAAAAGTACTAGTATTATTATTATTATTCCTGTTAATTTTAATTTAATTAATTCTTTTCTTTTACACTGGTGCAACACATTGTTACCAATGAGTTTTCATTAACCTAATGACGTATCAATCGCGGAGGCCCAATGGTATTCATATCCTCTAACAGCGGGTCCTCCTTTACTCTGCTTTTATCACAATACATACAATGGCCTCTAATCATCCGGTCCATTCGGTCCTATTCGACAATGCAGCCACGGGGAATCAAGGAGGCTATTATGGCCAACCAGCACAGAACCCCAATAGCGACAATCTCCAATTCTACAGCTCATCATACGATGACCAGTATAGTTCATCGTACTACAATGACGCCAGTGCTCCACCTCCTGCTGGTGACATACGATCCTCAAACTATGATTATTCCAGCACTGGATCATCCATCTGGAGTGCTTTGGGAACAGGTGGTTTTGCAGATGAACCTCCCCTTTTGGAAGAACTCGGGATCAATTTTGGACACATCAAGACAAAGGTAAGAAGAATGGTTTCAAGCATATGTTCTTTTTTTTAAAAAAAAATCTAATTGTCCTCTGCACACAGAGCTTGACTGTCCTGAATCCCTTCCGCAGAGTGCCCGACACTATTATGGATGATGCTGATCTGGCTGGACCACTTCTATTCCTACTGTTGTTTGGAATGTGCTTGTTACTCTCGGGCAAGGTTCATTTTGGCTATATCTACGGTGTGGGCGTCCTTGGTGTTGTTTCTATATACTTGATCCTGAATCTAATGAGTGAGAGTGGCGTGGACTGGACAAGGACTGCAAGTGTATTGGGTTACTGCTTGCTGCCAATGGTCATGCTGAGTGGATTTAGTGTGGTTCTGAAGCTAGGAAGTGCTGTAGGTGTCATATTATCTGCCCTGAGCATCTTGTGGTGCACGTACTCTAGCTCAGGCATGTTCACAAGCGTGTTACATATGAGCGAGCAGAGATACTTGGTTGCATACCCAGTTGGTCTATTCTATGCCTCATTTGCACTGATGACCGTATTTTAAGAGAGACAGCAAGCGTCTTTGGATAGAAACTGTACATATCATATCTTTTTATCCCTACTATTAAAGAACAAGAAGAAGAAGAAAAATGCTCATAAATCGAGATTAAAAAGGACTGATTTTTAGCCAAAAGAACCGTTGTGTTTTATATCTCTCTTGTTTATATATATAGACCTCAAAAGATGTCCTTTATGATTTGTAAACGGTCTTTAGAGCCATAGATATGGTAGAAAGAGAGTCTAAAAAAAAGCATACAGTCGATCAATCTATATTTTTCATTTGACTTTTTTTTGCCTTCACTCTCATAGTCTACGTCACATGTGACTTGTCGCTGCTGTATCACTTTTACTAGTCTGTCGTACGCGCTATGTTTCGCTTGATAGATTTGCAATGCAACAACCACCTCAACCAGGATTTCAGCATCCAGGCATGGTCCAGCCTGGGATGATTCCCCAGCCTGGAATGCCTACTGGAAATGTTCAGTTTAGAAAACGTCCTAGCGAAACAGACTCATTGGCAAAACACATCAAGTGAGTCTGCATTCTTAAAAGTAAAGACATTGGGCTAATGTCCGCACGCTCTAGAAAGAAGAGACCAACAGATCGCAACATGCCTCCAAAGGTACCCTCTAGACATTTATATTCACAGATCAATAATCCACCAGACCACCACTGATAAGCCCAATTAAACTCGGATTAGATTGAGGCATTTGTACCCGAATCTAAGCTTTACACTGAATTGAGTGAATTTGAAAAGACATTGGATGCTACTATTATGCGCAAACGTCTCGATGTTCAAGAGGCTCTAGGAAAACCCACCAAAGTACGGATCCATTAGGTTGTACATTGAAATCATATTGATTGTGGTCTATAGGTCCGACGTACATTGCGCATCTTTCTATCAAACACCTCTGCAGACCAAGTATCATCGCATCAGAACCCAGAAGATGAAACCACATTTGATCTAAACAGCGGAAACGCACCTTCTTGGACACTAAAAATTGAAGGCCGTCTTTTGGATGTAATATGACGACCAGATGGCTGCTCATCGATTAAACCATCATATCTTACTCTTTTTTTTTTTTTGATTAACATGCTATAGCCTCCTGTACCTACAAAAAAGGCACAACCTATCCAAAAATTCACTTCTTTCTTTCGCTCGATTACTGTAGACCTGATTAGAGATCCTAATCTTTATCCTGAAGGAAACATGATTGTGGTCAGTATACCTTTGATGCCCAAGTCTTGTTTCCTAAAATTCAACATTCTTGCAGTGGGAAAAACAGCCAAATGCGGCTGACTTTGACGGGATAGAGATGAAAAGAAAGGGCGACACCAACGTCCAGGTCAGAATCGTCCTTGACCCAGAGTATAACCCCCAAAAGTTCAAGTTAAGTCCTGCGCTTAGCGATATGCTGGACATGAAACTCGAGACAAAACCACAGATTGTGATGGGATTATGGAACTACGTAAAGGTAAGACATTAAACACTTTTATATGAGATGTTTATAAATGTCATTAGCACCACAAACTCCAAGACGCTGAAGACAAGCGAATTATCCATTGCGACCCAAAGATGGCCCAGGTAATTTTATATCCAATCCCTCACTTGGCCAAACTAACCATCAATTATAAAGCTCTTTTGTGTACCTCAAATATTCTTTTCTCAACTACCAGAGCTCATCAACCACCATATGACTCGCCCTGATCCCATTGTCCTCAACTACACTATTCGGTAATAAGTATACAACATTTGCAACCCCCACTCCTCCTCCTCCTCCTCATGTCCTGATTGTAACACTCTCTACAGAGTCGACAAAGAATTCCACCAGTCTCCCAAGGCATACGATGTCGATGTTGAATTGGACAGTGTAGTTCGCCAAAAGATGTTGAATATCGTCTCATCCACACAGGCACAAAAAGAGATCATGACTTTGGATGATAAGATTGTACAGTGTGTCCAAAGTATCAACAATTCCAAAATCAAACGCGACTTTCTCATGCAATTCGCTCAACATCCTGTCGAGTTTATTAACAAATGGATCGCGAGTCAAGCAAGAGATCTCGAGGTAAAACAACAGGATTTTTTAACACGAGAAGATATTAAGATTATTGTAGGTTATCTTGGGTGAGACCAAGGTTAACTTGGAAGAGATGAGACAGACCGATTTCTACAAGCAACCCTGGGTCAAGGAAGCAGTCTTCCATTATCTTACTGCAAAGGTACAATTATCTTTATCTAAAAACACAAACTTATCAGACCTTATTAGACCCAACAGCGTATGCAGGAGCTTATGAACGCTCAGCGAGGACAGTAAGCTTTGAGGACCATGAGTTTCTCACGTAATTAAGAGTGTTTTGAATTAAATAAAGTTATATTGACACCATAATTAAGGTCTGAATTGAATACAAGTAGGGTCTGGGTGGGAGATGGTCTGGATTAGCTTTAGGCTGCCGTCCTCCATGTTAATCTTGAATACCACAATGTTGTGTGAATCCTATAAGTCAAAGTATTTTTGGATTAATATACCAACACACACACACACACTTTTTTGTAATATGACATACCTTGTTACCCACTAATAGATAGTTTCCTGTGGGATCAATAACAAAATGTCGAGGGTGCTTGCCACCTGTCGACTGATGGTCCACAAAAATCAACTTTCCAGACAACTCGTCGATAAGATATATGGCCAGTATATCCCCACCCCGTGTAGAAGCATATAAGAACTTTCCATTTGACGTTATATCGATCTCTGCCCCGATACTTTCACCCTTGAAGTCCTTTGGTAACATTGGGATACGTTGGACTTGGTAGAACTTTCCTTCGTGGATATTGAACTCGAGCATATAGATTATGTTAGATAACTCGCCAACAACATAGCACAGACCATCGTTATTTGGAGCAAACTTGATATGACGCGGACCAGTGCCATCTTCAAACTTGAAGGTGCTGTGGGGCTCCAGAAGTCCAGTGATCTTGTCAAACTTGTAGACAATTGCCAAGTCGCACCCTAGATCCATCGAAAATGCCCAGGTTTGAGTCGCTGGATCGAGGTCAATTGAATGTGCGTGTGGTTTTTCTTGACGGCTAGGGTTGGCATGGGTTGCCTTGTAGCCAAGTGTACAGTGGCTCTTTATAGATACGGGTGAGCCTATCTCGCCAAAGCAATTGTCGGTTAAAATGATTGGGAAGCTAGCAATATTGCCTCCCATATAGTTTGCCACCAATAAATGTCTTGAAGACGCGTCAAGGACAGCATGACAAGGGTTTTCGCCACACGAGGGCTGTTCGTTTATCAGGGTTAAGGATCCGTCTTCTTTGTTGCACGCATAAGAAGATACGTAGCCAGATGGGATTCCATTATACTCATCGACTTCGTTTGTCACATAGAGGTACTGGCCACTGGGATGCATAACTATAAAAGAGGGATCTTTGGCCTCAGCGACAAGACCTCTTGGACTCAAATGACCAGAGCTGGTATCAAAGTCATAGAGGTAGATTCCTTTGCCCTCTCCTGAGGTGTAGCCGGAAACATATGCTGACAATAATGAAGAGGTCATTGGGGGGTATTGAGGAATGAGTAAAGAGTAAAAGACTAAAGAGTAAAGAGTATAGGCTTAAGGTTTTGGGAAATCACGGTAAATATACGTCATTGAAGGCGGGCACTGGATGGCAGCCCGAAACAGACTTGGTGTGATCCAGGTTTGATTTATTAATTATTTACAGCCTTGATGATCTCATTAAAGGTAACAATAATCCTCTATACAACACATACAACTTACTAAATACACATTTTATTAAGTATAAAGTAAATATTCAACCTTTCGATTAAGAAGATAGAGTGTTAATTATATACAAATGCACGAGCATTTCTGTTTGAAATAAAGACCTAGGCATTTCCATCAACCTTTGCGGCGTGAAGGAGAAGGTCAATTACGCGGTTGGAGTAGCCAACTTCGTTATCGTACCAAGACACCAACTAAAAGACCATTATCAATAAACCGCCACTTGTTGTACTACCCACTAATAAACTCACCTTTACAAAGTTTGAGCTGAGAGAGATACCAGCCTTGGCATCAAAGATGGAAGAGCGTTTATCACCCAAGAAATCGGTGGACACAACCTCATCCTCGGTGTAGCCAAGAATGCCCTTGAGCTCACCCTCTGAGGCAGCCTTGACAGCCTTTTTGATATCTTCGTAAGTCGCAGACTTCTCGATACGGACTGTCAGGTCAACCACAGAGACATCGGGAACTGGCACACGGAAAGCCATACCAGTGAGCTTGCCATTCAAGGCAGGAATAACCTTTCCGACAGCCTTGGCAGCACCAGTAGAAGCAGGGATAATGTTTGCACCAGCTCCACGGCCTCCACGCCAATCCTTGTGAGATGGACCATCGACTGTCTTTTGGGTGGCAGTGGTGGCATGGACAGTAGTCATCAAACCTTCGACGATTCCAAACTTGTCATTGATAACCTTGGCAAGAGGAGCCAAGCAATTTGTAGTGCAAGAGGCGTTGGAGATGATCTTGTACTCGGACTTGTAAGCGTCCAGATTGACACCACACACAAACATGGGGGCATCTTGAGAAGGAGCAGTGATGATGACCTTCTTGGCACCACCAGTCAAGTGAGCATTTGCCTTTTCTACGGTCGTAAAGACACCGGTCGATTCAACGATATAATCGGCACCGTTCTTTCCCCAGGGAATCTTTGTAGGGTCCATCTCGGTGTGGACGGCAATCTTGTGGCCATTGACAACAAGATGGCCATCCTTGGTCTCAATTGTTCCATCAAAAATACCGTGAGTGGAGTCGTACTTGAGCATGTAGGCCATGTATTCCAAATTAATAAAAGGATCGTTGATCGAGACAACCTGGACACCTTCCTTGTCGATACTGGCACGAAGCACAAGACGGCCGATACGTCCAAAACTAGGATATTGTATAAGTATCTGTGGATCTCTTGAGATTACTTACCCGTTGATTCCAACTTTGACAGTCATTATAAAGATTTATTGTTTCGTCTTGAAAAATAAGGTAAATGAAACGATATATTAACTAGAGGATAAGCGCATGGGTATTTAAATACAAATGATTATAAATAATAAAGACTACAAAATGGATAAGTAAATACACCGCCTAAATCCAACAACTGGTTCATTGGCATGTCTCATTTATTTAAACGAGTAAGATTTTTTTTTCTAGGGTCGGCTATTACGGATACAAAATATTCCTCCAAGCAGAGAATGCTAACGGAAGGGGGAACAGCTGGGGGCTCACAAGGGCATCTTAATGATCCTTGTAGCCAAACATCCTCTACCGACCTTTGCTGGAATATTTGTAATCGGAAATATTATACAGCTTATGACGACTGTATACCACATATTACCAAAAATCACCAACTTATAATGCTTGCCTCTATTGCCTTGCAATATATATATAGTCATGTTCTTTTGGTTTATCAAGAGTAGTGACTAATAGTATTCAAACATTCTATAATGATGTTTTATCCATCGATATTGTACCTCATACACGTTTATAATCTAATATAATCTTTAACATTATCCATTAATCAATTGAAGCGAACCAAAAAAAAAGAGACTTTTTACAGACTGGTCATCCATTTGACACCTCATCTTTCTGGAAACCTATTCGTCTAGCATTCCTTTCAATGCCTTGCTTTATTTATTTAAAAAACCCTAGGGATACAGCCTAGTGACAATGGTCTACACAAGACATAATTATTTTGGGTTTATATAGCCAGTTTGAATATAAAAGCGTACATTGAACAAAGTTTGATTTCCAAGTATTTAAAAATCATAAAATATGAATCTTGTAGGAATCAGTACCTCAATTTGATATTGAAATTTCTAAACAAAAAAAAAGTCTTATTAATAAAGTTGTATACCTGTTATACTGACCATCAATAGTAGAGTGTATATACGAGCCGTAAAGCTATGGTATGCTCTATAGAAATAATAATGTTGCTCAAAAGTATTTAATGGACTGAATAGAAAATAGCCTATAGTGACAAATGTCACTGTTAATTTCTTGGATTTATTTTTTTGGGGCCTTGATTTCTAGTAAATATAATCCCTCGGACAAGTCCGGCAGAATCTGATACTTTTGAACATCCGAGTCGGACAAATACAGAGTACATATGATTACCATAAAAGTATTAATTAATTGTAAACTCCGACAAGAAGTGTAAATGAAAGCCATGTCTTTCCATTGCTCTTATTATAATAGATCCCTAGATTGCTTGCATGTACACACTAATAATATGAGCAATGCAAAGACATGTCCTTCATTTACACTTCTTGACAGAGTTTACAATTAATTAATACTTTTATGGTAACCATATGTACTCTGTATTATCTATACTTTCACCATGCTCTTTGTCGACATTACCACATATTGCTTGCATACTATAGTTGCGCATATCTTTGGTGTCGTTTTATATAATTATTCTTTTTTTTTTTAAAAAAAAAAGAAACCTGATATTCTCATATAGACAATAGCCTCAGAATTTTAGCTATAACTGGTGTTCTTTTTGCTATGTTTGCTTTACAAAAGGGCATTCATAGTAGAATTCTGGGCCTAATACTCTTCTGTTCCCTAGATCAAGATGGTTTGGTAAAAAGAAAAGAAAAGAGAGAGAGCATTATGGAGATGGTAGACTCAATTGATTGTGGCTGGGAATACCAAAAGGCACCTTTGTGAATTAAAATAAACCCAATTACGAATATCCTTATAACTAAACCATGGGCTATATTCTGGCTTCTTTTTTATTTATTTAAAGAATTGTCAATTAAATGTAATCAAACGGCAACAGAATATAAGCAACATGAATCAGAGTATTATAGTAAGATCATCCTCTCCTGTATCATAATTTCTTTATATTTTTACCTCATTTATTGTTTCTTCCCAGCCCTTGCCCGTACCCTTCAAAAGTGACTGCTCGCCACCTGTTTTCTCTCTTTTTTCTATCTGTCAAGAACTTAAAGAACTGCCAAAAGGGAATAAAAGGGGGCAATGTCAGGTTACATTGCATTCACCAGTCGTACGATTGTACGTCAGAATCCATTCAGTCATTCATGTCGTCCATGGGCACTTGTTCGTCGCCATGCCCATTCAGATCAGAATCTGACAGCCAAGCGTCTACCAAAACCCCAAAAGCCTTTCTTGGATGCATATGACGCCAAAGCAGTAGAGAAGGACTGGTACGAGTGGTGGGAGAGTCAGGGGTTCTTTACGGCAAGTAGTGCGGACTATCATCCTTCTTCTGGCAAGGAGAAGCCGTTTACAATGATCACCCCGCCACCAAACGTTACTGGATCATTGCACATTGGACATGCCCTGACGTTCAGTGTCGAGGATGCTGTGGCGCGTTGGCGGCGTATGTCTGGATATAATGTTCGGTGGATCCCAGGCACAGATCATGCTGGCATTGGTACTCAGTCTGTAGTCGAGAAAATGCTGATGCGTGACCGTGGCCTCAGTCGCCATGATCTGGGACGCAAGGAATTTGTGAACGAGGTATGGGCATGGCGTCAAAAGTATGGCGACCGAATCCTCCACCAGATGCGTCGAATGGGTGCGTCGGTTGATTGGGACAGCCTCTTCTTTACAATGGACAAGCCTCGTTATGAGGCAGTCGAGAATGCATTTATACGGCTCTATAAAGACGGGATGATCTACCGTGATACACGCCTAGTAAATTGGTGCTGTGAATTAGAAACTGTCATTTCTGACATTGAGGCAGGTTAAAAGGCCAAATATTGCGGAATGTATGCTAAACAAGTAGTCTAGGTTGACTATAAGGATATCAATGGCAAAACACTCCTTCAGCTTCCCGGAAGAACAAAAGGGTAATGACTGGGTGTTCACAAGACATATAACTCAAACTATTTGGTGGTTAGAGTTGAGTTTGGTGTCTTGCATCACTTTTCTTATCCTATCCACAACCCTGATCCGAATGGAATCAAGGAGATCACTGTCGCCACCACCCGTATCGAGACCATGCTCGGCGACTGTGCCGTAGCCATTCATCCCAAGGATGATCGCTATACGGTAATGTTAGGTTAAACGGATAGTCATGGTGATGACTAATTAAGATATTATGACAGAGCCTTCATGGCAAGCAAGTCTACCACCCAATCCTCAAGAAAACATTGCCAATTGTGTGTGATGAGACACTTGTGGAGATGGAGTTTGGCACGGGTGTAGTAAAGGTAATTTTGGGGGAATTAGATGACTTGATTATTAGTTGGCAATGATATCCATTTCCCTCAACAGGTTACACCTGCCCATGATCCAAATGACTATGCCTGTGCGAAACGCCATGGATTGCCTATAACTAGTATGTTTGACAAGCTTGGCAAACTTACTCCTGGCTGTGGGATTCCCTCGCTGGTGGTAAATAATACATAACATTCTGGCATTTCTATTTCTACTACAATTGATCAAACATATCGATCTAGGGCAATGATCGTTTTGATGCGCGTGATATTGTGGTGGACATGTTGAAAGCCTCGGGACACTACAAGGGCCGAGATGACGAACATGTGATGCGTGTTGCGATATGTTCACGTTCTGGAGACGTTATTGAGCCTCTTCTTCAGCCTCAATGGTACGATCTGATAGATGTAGATCTGATAAATTTAATTTTTTATGTATGGTCAGGTATATTCGCTGCAAGGAAATGGCAGACACGGCTAGAAAGCAAGTCGAGAATGGAGAAATGAAGCTTCTGCCTGCCCACCATGTTCAAGAGTGGTATCGCTGGCTAGGTATTTTTTTTTAAAAGAAGATAGCCAGCCCTTTATAGGATTCTAATCAGCAGAAAATCAGATTCTATTCAAGACTGGTGCATCTCTCGTCAATTATGGTGGGGACATGAGATTCCTGCTTACAGAATCAAACTGGCCAACCCAAGCAAGAAAGGCAAGCTAAATCCCCAAGTACGACGTTGTACGGTATTAAAATGAAGATATATCGTAGAGCTTTGGGTTGTAGGGTCCAATGAAACCGAGGCAAGAAATGAAGCCATTGCCCTACTGGCAAAACAGGGCCTTGAAACAGAGGCCTATGAGCTTGTCAAGGACGATGATGTCTTGGACACCTGGTTCTCATCTGGCCTCTTACCGCTCTCTGCCTTGGGATGGAAAGCAAAGATTGGGGAGCCAATTCCGGTTAGTGGCTGGATTTCATTACTAGTTCGGCCGCCGGAGCCTCCTACAAACGATTCGACAAGAGCTAATAAGCTATATATCTTGTCCTATAGGCACGCTATCCGCTTCAGCTAATGGAGACGGGCTATGATATTCTATTCTTTTGGGTTGCACGAATGGCCATGCTCGCCAGTCACTTTACAAAGAGACCCGCGTTCGAAGACATTTATCTGCATGCAATGGTATGGATCTACAGCCCAATTCGCCTACTAATTCCCGTGGTAGGTTAGAGATGGCCAAGGCAGAAAGATGTCGAAATCGCTAGGGAATGTAATTGACCCTCTCCATGTAATCGAAGGCGTAGATCTGGAGACAATGAAGAGTAATTTGATGGTCAGCAACCTTGGTGCCAAAGAAATTGCTACGTAAGTTGAGGCACTGGCGATCGTCTTATCTTGGACTAAATAGGCCTTTAGGAGCTCTCTTAATCTGGACAAGGAATATCCAGCTGGAATTCCTGCATGTGGAACTGATTCGCTTCGATTTGCATTGGTTGCCTATACCCAGCAGGTAAATTGTGGCCAAAAAGGCTTGCTTGAGCTGACTGTACAACCCAGGCCCGACAAATCAACCTGGAGATGTCCAATGTGGTTCAGACAGCACATTTCTGCAATAAACTTTGGAATCTATTCAAGTTCGGATTGGGCAGATTGGACCCGGCTGACGGACGGCCGATGAGTCAACTAAACCCAGTCGGCCTTTCGTTGGTGAATCGTTATATTCTATCACGTATGGCCGAAACAGTTCGAAATTGCCAGACCGGGTTTGAGACTTATCGTCTGTTCGATGCCACTGATGCTCTCCGGCGGTTTGTCGTGGAAGACGTGTGTGATGTCTATGTAGAGTTCTCCAAGCTAGCCCTCAACACCGACAGAGAAGATCAGGTAGGCCGTGTAACTTAATGAAGCGGATCACAAAATATAACTTTGCTCTAGTTGGACACACGCACGATTTTGCATGCCTGTATGGACATGTCCCTACGTTTGGCTCACCCCTTTATGCCATTCGTGACAGAGGTAATCAATAGGCACGTCCGCCGTATTTGACACTGCTTTTATTTTTATTTTTGGTAGGAACTATGGCAACATCTAAAGCACCAGATCCCACCGAAAGAGCAAGCACTGCAGGCCCCTACATTGATGTTGGAACAGTATCCTTCCCCTAGCCAGCTAGAGAGATTTTATGATGCCAAGGTCGAGAAGCACTTTCAGATGGTTCTGTCAATCATACACGCCTCCCGGTCGTTGCGCCAAGGCCACCAGATCAGTGTGGCTAGGGAGCTACCATTTACCATATTGTGCGAGGATCCGGAGCTATTGGATCCCAGAGGACCTCTTTATCAATACCTAGATGAAATCAAGGGGTTCATAAAGGCATCCGAGCTTAATTTAGTTTCAAGCAATGTATGTAGTAGAAGTAGGATTTGATTGGTGGTGAGGTTGGCTAAAAAGAAACAAATGCAGGTGGCAGCAGATGTGCTGGAAGGCTGGACATCAAAACCCATTACCGCCACCCTCAAGATTCTTGTGCCGACAGAAGCAGTTATACGGGCCCAAATTGAACGAGCAACTGCCAGTGGATCAGATCTGGTCGAAACTATCGGAGGCAAGAAGGGCCGACTTTATAAGAAACTTGCGAAAGTAAGACAAGATATCGACAAACTGAACATCAGAATGTCCAAGAGCGGCTATCCAGAGGGCGTCCCAGCCCAGGTCCAGCAGAAGAACAGGTAATAATAATAATAATTAGCTATGAAACATGGGTTATGTATTGACCATTATCACAAATCCAGTCTTCGTTTGAGCACCCTGGAATCCGAGCAGAGGACAATTGACCAGGATCTCAAACTACTGGATCTTATTTTGAACCATAAAAAAGAATAGTTTTCAAGACTATTAATAATTAGCTTGGAATCAGCCAAACCAACCAAGAATCTTTGTGTGTTTGAGCATACCCAATGTTATATATAATACAATACATTCTAGTCCACTATATAAAAAATAATATCTGGGCTGTGGTTGGCGGAGTCATTCTCGGCCCGAACGGCTAAAGATAGGTCACCGTTAGCCAGACCCTACAAGTATAAATACAAGGCATCTTTAGACCTCAAGCCGTATTGCCATCTTTTATTTCTACTTTACTTTCTCTCTCTCTTCGTTCTTTAAGAAAGAAAGAAATAAAGTCTCTCTACTTATTGCTCGCATTTTGTTTGATTAATTCAACATGGCAGCATCCGATATCTCCAGACGGTCGTCGGCCACCAGTCAGACTACAAAGGGCGAATCCGTGAGCCATCTCGCACCAGCTAGAATTGATGATAAACAATCCCTCGAAGAAATCGTTCCCGTCGTTCATGTCGAAGAAGAATCCACAGACAAAAAAGCCAAGAAAAAGAAGGAGCCTTCAGTCTCTCTCTATTCTCTCTTCCGTTTCGCCACACCCGTCGACAGAATCTTGATCGTGATCGCTATCCTTTGTTCTATCGGTATTGGTGCCATTCAACCCATTTCTGTCATTATCTTTGGTAGCTTTATTGGTGAGCTCCAGGGAGCCATGGCATATCCTGAAACACTCGTGGATAAGACCCACGGACTTATCATGGCTTTCGTATATATGGGAACCGGTGTTCTTTTTGCTGCCTATGCCGCCAATGCCAGTTGGGTTCTGACAGGTGAAAATCAGACCCGCAGAATTCGTCAGGCCTACGTCCATGCCATCCTTCGCCAAGACATGGGATGGTTCGACAAGGCTGGAGATGGTTCTCTCAACACCCGTCTGGCCACCGATACTCAATTGATTCAAGACGGCATCTCTGAGAAGTTTGGTTTATTTATTATGGCCATTTCGCAGTTTATTACCGGCTTCATCGTCGCTTTCGTCAAGGGCTGGAACTTGGCTGTCGTTATTCTGGCTACCATGCCTTTGATGGGTGGCGTTGGTGGTGCCATGGGTTACCTTATCACAAAGTACACACTCAAGACCCAGACCTCTTATGCTGAAGCAGGATCTGTTGCTGAACAGGTCTTTTCTGGTATCCGCACTGTTTATTCCTTCTCTCTCCAGGCTCGATTCACTGATCTGTACAATATCAAGCTTGAAAAGGCCATGGAGACCGGTGTCAAGCGTGGCATCATTCTCGGTCTCGGTTTTGGTTCATTCATGTTCATTCTCTTTGGTACCTACGGTCTCTCTTTCTGGTACGGTTCGCAGCTTGTCATCAAGGGCACCATGGATGGTCCTACTGTTCTTGTTGTCTTTTTTGCCATGATCATGGGCGCCATGGCCCTTTTGCAGTTGCCTCCCAATCTTTCTGCTGTATCCAGTGCATGCGGTGCCGCTTACAAGATCTTTGCAACCATCGACCGTGTTCCTGACATTGACCCCGATTCAATCGAGGGCACCAAGCCTGCCCATATTGTTGGTGACATTGAGTTCAAGAATGTCCAGTTTACATACCCCACACGTCCCGATGTTCCTATCCTCAAATGTCTTGATCTCAAGATTCGTGCCGGCCAAACCGTTGCGTTTGTTGGTCCTTCAGGATCCGGCAAGTCTACCAGTGTTCAGCTTCTCCAGCGCTTCTATGATCCTATCAACGGCCAGGTCACTCTTGATGGCCAGGATCTCAAGTCTTACAATGTTGCATGGTTGCGCTCGCAGATTGGTGTTGTCAGTCAAGAACCTGTTTTGTTCAACATGACCATTCGCCAGAACTTGCTCATGGGCACCACCAAGGAAATCTCCAAGGAAGAAATTATCGAGGCTTGCAAAAAGGCCAATTGCCACTCCTTTATCTCTGAATTGCCCCAGGACTACAACACTCTTGTTGGTGAACATGGTGGAATGTTGTCTGGTGGTCAAAAGCAGCGTATTGCTATTGCTCGTGCTATTCTCAAGAACCCCTCTATCCTGTTGCTTGATGAAGTAAGTTGCACATAACCTTTTATTGATTGTTTTATTTATGAATATTCTGTTTTTAGGCCACTTCCGCGCTTGATACACAATCCGAGCGTCTGGTTCAAAAGGCCTTGGATGCCGCGGCTGCTGATCGTACTACAATTGTCATTGCACATCGTCTCTCTACCATTCGCAACGCTGACTTGATTGTTGTTATGCAGCAAGGTGATCTCATTGAACAAGGAACCCACAATGAATTGCTCGCCCTTGGTGGTGTCTATTCTGAACTCGTTTCCAAGCAGCAAATCGCCACCACTCAGACCGGACACGTTGAAGAAGAGATCGATGATGAAGACCTTTTGATGCAAGAAACCTTGGCACTCAAGAAAGAACAGGCCCAGCAATCTCAACAGGTTAACGATGATTTCGAGGTTATCACCGAAAAGACCGATGATCTTAAACTTGTCAAGACCAACACCAATGTTTCCATCGACGCCTACCAGATCAAGCTCAATAAGGAAAAGGCGGTCAAGAAGGCTGCCAAGAAGCAAGACGCTCCTCTCAAGAAGGTTATCCAGATGATGCGCCCAGAATGGCCCCTTTTGGCCATTGGTGTATGTGGTGCTGCTGTTGCTGGTGCTGTATTCCCTTGTTTCGCCCTCATTTTCGCTGAAGTCATTTCTATCATCTCCTTTGGTACAAACATTTCTCCCGGACCTTTCCAAGGTGCCAATTTGTATGCTTTCTTGTTTGTTATCATTGGTATCGCCGCCTTCTTTGGATTTTCTGCCCAGGTTATTGCTTTCGAAGTCGCTGGTGAACGTTTTACCAAGAGACTCCGTAGTGATGTATTCCGTGCCTTTATGCGCCAAGAGATTGGCTATTTCGATGAGCCCGATCACAACCTCGGTGCATTGACCTCCAAGCTGGCTATTGATTCCAAGAACGTAAACGAATTGGTCACAAAGACATGGGGTGACATTACCCAGATCATTGTTACAGCCATCACTGGTAAGTTTATTTTGACTTGTATATATAAAATAAAATCGATACTAACATGTGCACTCTAGGTCTTTCTATTGCATTCTCCAAGAGTTGGCTTTTGACCTTGATTGTCCTTTTGATGACACCCTTTATTATGGGCGCCACTGCCTATGAGTCCAAGATTCAGCGTGGCTTTGAAGACAAGACCAAGAAGGCCAATGAACAGAGTGGTGAAGTTGCTGGTGAAGCCATCAAGGAAATCCGTACCGTTGCCGCCCTTAACAAGCAGTACCACTTTGAAGACAAATACTACAAGGCTACCGAGTATCCTCACAGTCTTGCCCAGCGCAAGGCCCTGACCTCTTCCGTTGGCTATGCTCTCCAGCAGGGTATCTCTCTCTACACTAGCGCTGTCACTTTCTATGCCGGTATGCGTCTGATGGCCGACGGCAGAATTGACTTTTCTCAGATGTTCACCACCATGATGGCTATTATGATCACTGCCCAAACTGTTGGTCGCGGTAGTGTGTTTGCTTCTACCTTTGCCAAGGCCAAGTACTCTGCCATTGCTGCCTTTGGTGTCATTGAGCGTGTTCCATCTATCGACCCTGAACTTGAAGGTATCGAGCCCACATCATCTCAGATTGCTGGCGATATCAAGTTTGAAGACATCACTTTCCGCTACCCTGCTCGTCCTGATATTTCCATCTTTAACGGTGAATTCAATCTTACCGGAAAGGCTGGTCAGACTATTGCCCTTGTTGGTCCTTCTGGTTGTGGTAAATCTACTACTATTGGTATGCTCCAGCGTTGGTATGATCCCATCTCTGGTACCGTCCGTCTCGATGATAACAATGTCAAGAACTACTCGCTTGGTAACCTTCGCAGCCACATGGCCTTGGTTGGCCAGGAACCCGTTTTGTTTGACATGTCCATTGGTGACAATATCCGCTTTGGTGTCGATGATTCCAAGACCGTAACTCAAGAAATGGTCGAAGATGCTTGCCGCGCTGCCAATATCCACAAATTCATTATCGGTCTTCCTCTTGGTTACGATACTCGTGTCGGTGACAAGGGTTCTCAGTTGTCTGGTGGTCAGAAGCAGCGTATTGCCATTGCTCGTGCTTTGATTCGCAAACCTCGCGTTTTGCTCTTGGATGAGGCTACTTCTGCTTTGGACTCAGAGTCAGAGAAGCTTGTCCAGGCTGCTATTGATAACATTTTGGAAGAAGGTGGCCGTACCACAATTACCATTGCCCATCGTCTGTCTACCATTCAGGGAGCTGATCTCATCTGTGTTGTCAAGGATGGCCGTGTTGCTGAACAAGGCACACATTGGGAACTGCTCAAATTGAACGGTGCCTACAGTGCCCTGGTTCACCAACAGTCTCTCAGTGCCAACTAAGTTATTACTCCTATTACTACTACTACTATTACTATCATCATTTAACTAGCACCTATACCACACCTAGAGTTTCTATCTGCTGTTATCACTTCATTCCATATTTATTTCTCTATAATTACTTTACTTGTACAATACTTTTGTCTAAGAACATTACAACTGTAATAAAATCTATACTCTCGGAAATATACATCTTTTTTTTCTTATTGAATTCTCAATTATTTGCATACACACATAAGGTTTCTTACAAAACTAATTATTATTGGCATGATTTTATACTGGCCTTCAAGGTCTAGTATAAAGGGTATTGAGCAATCGTAAACCTGGAATTTGAAAAAAAGGGCATCGTGAAGCCACCCTTGAAAAATATATGTATTTAAACTACTGTATAATTTTTATATATATAAATTCTTTATTGACATTTCTCAGCCAAATATCTATACAAAAATCCTTTTTGGAAAAATAAAATTGTCGTTTCAGCTCCTTGGTTAATTTTGCTGCTTTTCCCCAAACAACCCGTAAGACAAAAAATGAATCTGTTATAAATTATAAAACAACAGCCAACCAGTTTGAAAAAATAAATAAATAAAGATAATCGTCATTGACACTGCCCTCAATAATCAGGTAGCTCAGCTATCAATGAGAGATGATGCGGAAATTGCCGAAAAGGAAGCATCGACAGAGATGAGCTCTCATTGCAAGGAGTTGGATTCTGTAAAGTATAACGAAGAAAAATGTCTGCAAACCGTCGAGTGTATTCAAACAACAGAGAGCGAGCTGAAGAATATACAAAAGGACTTGAACAAAAAGATTCGCGAGTGGAAGAAATGTTACAGCAGCGGACAAGACTCATGAATAAAAGGGAAACTTGATGTTTTCAATGGATGATGTGCCAAGATTTCAAATCAAGGCCATGAACAAGGAGTATTTCCATGGAAGAGTGATGTTCGAGGACGTGAACTCGTTCACGGTGGCGTACGAGTTATTCCTGCATGTTGCAGGTTTGGAGAATGATGAGGGCTGGAAGCTCTACCTCAACGTAGCCTTCCATTCTTCGTTCGATTTCTGGGTGAAGAATAAGTTGGACCTGGCAAAAACATGGCCAGAAGCCAAGAAGATATTGGAAGAGAAGTTCAACTCCAATATCTCCAGGGGCAAAGCACGATTGAACATGTGCTTCATGAAGATCAGGGACGGTGAGAGCGTGGAGGAATACTCCATGAGATTCCTCAAGGAAGCCGCAAAGGCGGGCTTCAGTGGTGAAGACACCACGCTGGCAGAGATCTTTCTGTCGGGGCTCCCTCATGCTTGGTATCAGTTTATTTTCACCAATCTGACCAATGAACCAGAGGATGCGAGCTTCGAAAAGACAGTAGAGCAGATTACCAAGGCTGCCAAGAAGGTTGCCATTGTGGCCACAAATAAGGGTGGAAAAAGGAAGTTCCCCGGGAATTCTGGAGACTTCTTCTGCCCGGATCATGGCGCCTATGCTGCTGATCACGATGAAGAAGATTGCCTGCAGGCTCAACAGAGCAAGAAGGCAAAGGCAGACCAAGGCAACTTGGGTGCCAAGAACCTGCTATTCAGGGCCACCAACAACGGCCACCGGCACTTGGAAGCAACCGCTCCAAGAGACAGAGCATGCCGGTACTGCAGCAATCCGTTCTTTCGAGGACATGTTTGCGAGCAGTATTATCTGGCAAACCCAGAAAAGAGGCCCGAGAATAAGGTTCATCACAAGAACATTGCGGTGAACGTGGCCTCCACAGGCAATGTGCGAGTCTGGTGCTGAAACTAGCTGTATAAACCGCTATATAATTAATAAATACTTTGCAAACAAATACATTTTCCAAGTATAGGTGTGCCATAAAGAATTGTACGTATTATAATAGCTATCATTAGTGAGTGGATCATACATAATCAATTTCTGCGGTATATGTCGATGCTCTTATCAACTTAAAACCGCTGACTTTCCTGATCATATAGCCGTAGAAGCTGATATATTATTAAGATATACGAGTGCTGCTCGTTAAGATATATATATATATATATATATTTGATAATTTATTAGAATGGCGAGTATTGTTTATAGTTATCCTTCAGTATTCATAATTTACACACACACAATACCTCTATAAATTTGGGATTATAAGTCTTAAGAATTGTACTTTAACTCATAAAAATAGGTGTTTATATCCCTATTTCTATTTTCAACAGCTAATAGTCTTTTAAGCATCTCAAGGTAGTAAATTTCGCATAGACTTCAAGTTTCCCACTCCTATTTCAAAAACATCTTTTGATTTTCTTAATGTTGTAGACTGGCAAGGTCTTTCTTGTACTGCTTTGACATTACTGTCTTGGGAGGTATAGCATCATTTCCTTGAAAATAGTAATATATGTACTTCTTGTGTGGAAAGCTGTCAAATAATTGGATAAACACTGTCAGCAGTACTTTCGCATAGACCTTGCATCCATATTTTCCTTTAGGACAGCAAGGGGTCGATCACATACAGTCTAGATACACCCCATACCATATTACTAATCTACTATCTCATTGGACCTTTGTTCAAAGATATTCTGTGATGTATGTTCTCTACAAAGCCGGCTTTATTATACCATTGTATACTAAATCGATTTGTTCTTCTACAGTTTTACGCCTCAAGATCTTAGGAATCGACATTAAGTCTTGATTAGTTCCAAGCTTAATACATCTTTGTGCATTTGAATTGTATGTAACTTTTTCTGAAATGGCTTTTTCTTCTTCTTCTTTGTTTGAGGAATTTGAGCAAGACATTGCCATAAGATTAAATAGCACAGGGAAAATAAAGAGATGCCAAAGATAAATATATGAATTCTGAATCCAACAATTCAAATTTACAAGACACCGTATGATTATTTCTCTTGATTTAGGGTGCAAACAACAAGATTAGTGTCTAAACTCATATTGCAAAGGAATATATTCAACCAAATGTCCAGAAACCAACACCACTACCAACTGACATCCTATGTATAATATAAAGTTGATTTTGATTGGTTATATCAATTTTTGGGTGTACAAAGCTTCCTGAAATAAATGTCGCCTCTTTACAACTTTTATAATACAAAATATACGCTGGGATATTTGACAGCAGAAAGACTCAATTGTGACAAACTTGGTCATTGATTTTTTTCCTACCTTGGCAGAAATGGCTAGATACATCCATCTCGATGTTGCGATTGGTGATGTTGCTAAACATCACGATGAATCTCGCCGCCATGATAGTGTGAAGAATTGGGTCACTCAATGGGGAACAACTTATGGATTCTCCAGCAATGATTTTGATCAGATATCCTCTACCGAAAAAGACACATTACGCGATATTCTTGCCAATGACCCTACTGCCCAGACCGAGGCATGGTTGGTAGATCCTCCCAAGAACCTAGGTGGTGGTCGACTTGTGATTGAGCTTTTCGATAAAGAGTGTCCAAAGACCTGCGAAAACTTTGCCAGCCTTTGCAAAGGTGGCAAGATTGGAAAGAGTTCGAAAAAACCACTTTATTACAAAGACACCCTGATGTTTCGCCTTGCTCCCAACTATATGGTTCAAGGTGGTGATGTGACAAGAGGTAATATATTATTTGGACACAATCAAGTTCTAAAGGGATGTGAGATAGGCGATGGATCAGGAGGGGATAGCATATACAACGGAAAGTTCAACGATGAGAAACCAGGCTTAGCAAAACAATACTCACAGCCTGGAGTGATTGCCATGGCCAACTCTGGTGGGTAGATTATATATTATTATTATTATTATATATACTTTAAAATCCCAAGGTATTAATGTTTAATCAGGCAAGAACTCGAATACTTCCCAGTTCTTTATCACTCTGGGAGACAAGAATTCAAATTCGGCTCAGTTTAGCAAGATTAACGGCAAATATGTAATCTTTGGCCAAGTAGTTGAAGGACTAGAGGTCTTGACTGAAATCAACACTGTGCCTGTCCAGGGCGAGAAACCGCTCAGCGACATCACTATCCTGAACTGCGGCGATGGAAAATGAAGGATACTTTTTTTTAAAAAAAAAACATTAAGAAACACCCCAAAGGCATCCTTAACTCACAACATGACCAAAGACAATATAATCATTCTTATGGCAGCCGCTCTCTCAGATACTAGAGGAATCGGGTACAAGCAAGACTTGCCCTGGCACATTCCAGCCGATAGTAAATGGCTTCATCGTATTACTACAAAGAAATACAATCAACCCCTTTTGAATCAACTCGATCAAGACTGGCACAATGTTGTGATTATGGGTCGTCTGTCTTGGGAATCCATTCCAATGCAAGGGATTCCAATGGAAAACAGATTTAATATTGTTGTTTCACGTAATCCAGATTACAACATGTCAGTAAGCAAAATCGAGTCTCAAAATCATCAATCATTCTCAGAACCTGTGTTTCATAAAGACATGCTGTAGACAAGTTTCCCAATGTGTCTCTGTCAAATAGTATTTCCCAAGCCCTTTTGGACGGTATTGAGAAAAGCCAGAAAACGGGCGGACGTATCTTTGTCCTGGGTGGCGAGAACGTCTACGAGGAAGCCATGATTTTGCCTCAGTCTACGCACATCTTGTTGACAATTGTTCACGCCAAAGAACCCATTGAGTGCGATACCTTTATGCCACATATAGATCCTGGCATCTTTCGCCAGGCAAGTCATCAAGAGTTAGAGGAGTTCGTACAAGAAATTGTTCCAGAGGGAATACAGAGCCATGAAAACCTTGATTATGAATTTCTTCTTTATGTACGTATATGATTGTTTCTTTATTCGCTTTCCTCTTCTTCTTCTGCAAAGACGGGTTTAGGCTGTGTAGACTTGTAAACTAAAAATAAATTTGAAGCATATAAGCATATAAGCATGTATTTAAAGATCTCGAAAAGTTATTGCACTTACCATTGCTAACCCACATGGGATCTTTTTCAGCAGCATCTGCATATCTAAGGAGTGCCTCTCGAGGATCCTCGTCTATAGAATATTGTGAATATAATGTCACTAGTTTTTATATCAATTGTACCTCTTGTAGTGTCCTTGGAGAATCCAGCAATCACGGCCTGTTGCTCGTTCAAACCAACCCTGCCACCCTTTCCAGGTCCATTTACAGGCATTTCTAAAACCATTGTCAATATTTCTGGTTCATAATCAAAACTATGCATTCTTACCTGGACGATGAGACACCTTTGGGTCTCTTCTCAGCTTCTCTCTCTTTCTCTTGGAACTTCTAGGTTCATCGTCTCTGAACATCGGGAGGGCATGGGGTGTAATAATGGGGCGATCGATTTCATAGTCATCCACTGCACGCTTCTTGGCTTCCTTCACCACACATAGCTTGGCGCCACGAACAGAGTGAGTAGGACTATAGAATACGCTCACAGTACCATCGGCACTTCCGGTAACGATCTAAAGATGATTCATACAATTAAAGCAGACTTTTCGATTAATCATTAATAAAAATATACTTACTTGGTTGATGCGAGGATGCCAAAGAACCTTTACTACACTAGATTGATTGACGCCTGTGGTAGACTGTTAGATATGGCCAAAAGATTGAATTATATCTCTGGGACTCACTCAGGGTTCTTCTGATCTCAAGTGTTTCACGATCCATCATGACCAGCTTGCCGTATCCTTCTCCCTTGGGTACAGATGTACCTAGAATTTCGCTTTAGTTATCAAATCTCGTCTCTATAACTTGCACCCTACCTGTCAATATAAGACGCTCGTCAGGGCTGAATATCACATTTGCCTGAGGGTTAACAACCTCTAGGTTATAGGCTGCACGCACTGGTTTCTTGATGTTACGAGTATCCCACAGCTTCACAGAATCATCTCCACCACGAGTTACCAAGGTGTGGCCATCCCGAGAAAATATCACAGAAGATGTCTCGGATTGTTTTTGATGAGCATCAGGAACAGCCATGGTAGGTCTTAAGAATGAACTCGAGGTATCCCACAAATTCAATGTACCATCCTGGAAAGCACCTGCAATCAACTTTCCATCGTGGCTGTAGGCAACAGCAGTTGCAGAAGAGCGCCCACCTCGCTCGCGAGATTTATAGGGAATAACAGCCTTTTGTCTGCGCTTATTATCAATGTCCCAGAGACGAATGGTACCATCTTGAGAAGAGGTAATGAATGTCTTGCGATCTGAAGGATGCCAGGCACCTCCTGTCAATGCACCCACATGGCCATCGGTATGGCGCAGATCACGAATATAAGGATCTCCTTTCATATACTCGCACAATTCAAGACCATTGCGATCATATAGTTTTGCACGGGCACTACCAGTAATGGCCAAGAAAGAATCACCTGTGAGAGAGTAAAGAACATCATGCACTTGATGACCGGGACAAGGTTCGAGAGTACGGAAGGGACGGAATGACTTGTCCATTCCAGAGAAATCCCAAAACTTGACTTCGTAATCATATCCACCGGTAATCAAACGCGATCCCGAAGGATCTAATGTCAATGCTGATACTGTTCTTTGATGATCACGCAGCCTAATCTCATGGGTAATAGGAAGTACGTCCGAGGATGCTTCAACATTGTCATCGCTGTCATCGTCGTCGTCATCATCATCATCGGCATCGCTTGTTTCTTTGTCTTTGGTAGTTGCTTTTGTTGATCCCTGGCTTGTCTCGATACGGGCCCGCTTGTCGCCGGCTGGAATGAGATCCTGAATTTGGGACATTTTAGACACGTACGATCCGATCGTCATTATTTTTTTCTCGCTTACTTCTCTCTTGGTCTTTTCAAACTCTAGTGACATGTCCTTTTCTTTCTTTTGTTTTCCAAATGAAGTTGGTAAAAAGTCACGCAAGGCATCCCAATCACCATTGCCAGAATTCGCTTTACTAGCTACAGGTGTCTTTTTCTTTGCCCCAAACGATTGAGGAAAGAGACTTGAGAGATCGTCATTCTGCCAAACAGTAAATGGGTCAGTGGCGATGATTAAGTATTAATGTACGTACGAATCCAGACATGTTGACAAGAACAACCAAGTTGCATCAAACAAATTCGACTATGCAGTATATCTGCACGTGACTCGGTCTTTTCTTTTTCTTTTTAATTTTATGTGGATCCCGGATTATGTTCTGCATATTTGGTTTTCGATTCATCAGAATAAAGTATTGATAAATGATACTCGGGGTAAACAAGATGGGCACTAGAAGTTATTGATATTTATACAGATTTGATACTTCGAGGGCTATTAAAAGCCTCTGTTTCGATAGCCAAGATTAGGCTCCTCGTCTATTCCATAATCGCTAGCTATCAGGCTGCTGTCAGGATCTATGTACATGTCTTCTTCTTTGGCCCAGGCGTCCAGCGACATGTTTTCTGCAATGTGATTTGAATTCGTTCTGGCTCCCAGCACTGTGTGGTCTTTTTTGAGCTTGTACCATCCAAATTGTACTGTTTATTTAAGAAAAATGTGGTGAGAAATGCCTCAAGGTGAATGATAAAGTTACCATGTGGGTGCAGCCCTTTTCCAAAGTTTAATAGACATCTTATGGACACAAATATAGTGATCTAAAAACATATACAATTAGCTTTTTATAGATACATTTCTACAAATACTTGCCAGGCACGTTATTACAGAAGTTCCGGCTTTAAAGAAAAGAGGTTAGCTATTAGGCTAATATGGACATTGGACCAAGAGTTTACCATATGCACACAAAAAGTACCAAATATCGTAAATCATGAATTGTACTGCCCAAACCAACATAACTATGTTGAGGGAAACGATTGATAGTTGATAAGCAATAAAGGTAGTCATCATCCAATAGCTTTCGGCAGCAATCTAAGAAATATGGTCAAATTTCGCTTCAAAAACCAACATGTACATACTGCCTTTCGACCAAAAAGAAGAAATGCTGCACTTAGGATAGGCGCACCTATCGAGAATACCCATATCCAGGCATCGGTTCCAAATATCATTACATAGACCGCATAGAATACGACGAGAAGAACCTGGAAAAACAAGTTGATCTTTACAGCAAGTACATAGCATTGTACCCAATAATACATTCCTAAACCAGACTGTCAGTTGAGGGATAAAATGATGATTACTTACGGTGTAGATTGACATCTGACCCTAGTTTTTTGTATCTAATCCAATCGCAGTTTTTGTACAGCCTGTATGTTACATAGGTGGTAGGAAAAGCCAAAAGGACTAGAATTGAAGTCATGACTATATCAGGAATCAAGTAAACCGTTGGGACATCTATCTTTTTGAATTCTGCAATTTGCTATGATAAAATAAGCTTTTGTTATCCAAAAAAAAACGCCAATTAATTAGTTACCATGGCACCCAATGCTATGGCAAACACAGTCGAGCCAAATGTAAGAAAGACTGTAAGTGAGTTGCCTTGGACAACCTAAAACAAACACAAGGTAAATCTATACCGTATTGAACCCACCAAACTCTTTATCTTTACCCCATCAAATGCCAGCCAAAATCTCCAGACTTCAAACAGTATAAACCAAATGGTCTCTGCTTGTACGCGGACGGCCTTGTAGCCATAATAGGCCCAATATTTTTGCTCTTGCTGTGTGGCAATATATCCAACAGGATGAAAAATAACCAGAGTAGCAATGAGGTTTGGAATTGTAATAAGCAGCTGGACCCCGGCCAATATGATGAACCATTTTCCCCAAACTCTCTCGGATATTCTCTCACGCTATAATTCTATGTAGCGTAAGTCATACTTTCCAGACAGTGGGCCTAAATACACACCAATTTTGCTTTGATATTGTACATTAGTGTAAAAGGCAAGACAGCAAAGGAAGTCTATCTTTTATTTTTATTGCTGATTTTATACGCTCCAATTCGGTTTGAATGGTGTGCGTGACGGGGTAGAGTGTACAAGAGGGGCTCGGCTTAATTTTCCTTATGGAGCCATTATGATCAAGGGTTTGTCTTGGCTATTACCTTGTCGCATATTCCTTGAAAGACAGGAAACAGGTTGGACTTTGAGAATGATTTCACATACGAACCATCTCCTTCTGCCTCGACCATGCTAGTGAAGCCAGGGTCGATTGGTACTCGACCAAAAAAGTCAATTCCGTACTCATTAGCCATCGATTCTCCACCACCGGATGAGAAGATGTTGGTACAATCCTACCAAGGGCTTAGCAACTATACAGTTGGGGTAACTATGAATAAAAACAGAGCTGGTACTTACTGCGCAATGAGGACATACAAAGCCACTCATGTTCTCCACTACACCGAGAATAGGAAGTTTAACCTTGCGACAAAACGAGATCTCCTTTCGTACATCAGCAATAGCCACGTTTTGAGGTGTGGTTACAATAACAGCACCATCAGGCTCAAAGGATTTAAGGTACTCAATAATACTAATGTGTTCGTCTGATGTTCCCGGGGGAGTGTCAATCAGCAGGTAATCGAGTTCGCCCCAATAGACGTCTTGTAAAAACTGTTTGATCATGGCTATCTCGAGTTAGTTATCCATTCAATTTTATGTTGTACACACCATTCTTCTTTGGCCCTCTCCAGACAACCGAGTCGTTCTTGCTGCTCAATAAAAAGCCAATTGACATGCATGACAATCGCTGTTGCTCATCTGCATAGACTGGCACCCAGCTATATTTATTATTCTCAGTTTTGTATTCTCGGTGCAAGCTGTCTGTACAATCTTTTATATATTATTATTATTATTGTTATTACCCCTGGGATGCCTGGTGGACCTGTTTGCCATCTAAACCGAGCATACGAGGAATGCTTGGACCTGTCAGGTCAATGTCAAGGACACCGACCTTGAATCCCTTTTGTACTAGTCCAAGAGCAAGTTGTGTTGTAACTGATGACTTGCCAACTCCACCCTTTCCTGATAGTACCAGGACAATGTGCTTAATGTTTGACAAGTTGATTTCTGACATTAGTAGATTAACAAGTGTTTTCTTGGTTTTTTTGGGGGGGTTTTTTAAGCAAGCTTGGAGAATGAGTAATCAAGCCAATTAAAGTGGTGGAATTGTGACGGCCAAATGGTTGCAATCCCTTGGTTTGTAATCGCTGTTGATCCAAAGGGTCTATTTGATATAAAGGATGGCAACAAGCTGGAGGCCGTTTAGGCTATAGTCTGATTGTACCAAATGTTTTTGAATTCCTCGGGAATACCCAGATGAGTCTGGCAATATGATCCCAATTATTATCAATTGGACTTTCTACAAGAGGTGGTAAAAGACTAGTAGCTATTGAAAAGACAGCGTTTGATCTAGAGGTATGTGTCCAATGTCTTGTTATTGCTGTTTCCGAGCAAGGTGCCCAGAGTGCATTGATAGGTCTATTTTGATATAGCCCAAAGGCATCTTATCCAATTCTTTTTGCAAATCTGCCAAGACAAGTCTTGCTGTTTCTTCTTCTTCTTCTTCTTCTTTTTCTTCTTGTTGTATCGCCTTTTTGCTTTGCTCATCATAGAGTGGCTTGGCGTAGACTCCAAACTGAATCAAGATTTCAATTCGGATATCAAGTCCCCCCTTTTTTTATTTTTGATAAAAAATATTCTTTTGTAATGGTCAAGGCTGTCAAAGGAGTCTTAGTAGAGTGCGATAGTACAGTCAAACAAATTGTTTTGAATCTCAACAAACGCGGCAGTTTTGTAATCGAAGATCTAGACGAAACTCATCTCTTCATCGAAGCCTCTTTTGTCGCCGAACTACGTTACGAATTGGACAAGGTCTTGGACGAGAACTCTTACACGATCTCCAACGAGGACAAGGACACACGCCACAAGAATTAAGGACAATTAGTCATTTCACTTTGTTTTTTAAAAAAAATACCTTGTAATTCAATACAGTCATAATAATGTCTGGCATTCAGGATCGTGTTTGTTCTGTGTGTGGAACCAAAAGATTTAGTCGTACAGCAGAGGGCGGTCTGGTCTGTCGCTATGGCCATCAATTTTTGGTGGGTTTACATATATTATTATTTTTTGCCTGTCCTCAAGATATACTAAAAGACTGGTATCGTAGGGCTGGCAAGAAGAGTGTGATGATGAGTTTGGAAATAGAGGCTTCAAGCGTAAAACAGTTGCGACCAGTGTAAAAGCTCATCACGGAAAGTCAAGTAAGAGTTTATCTTAAAGAAACTGGGACCTGTTATCTTGAGCCTTACAGTGTCGTAGGGGTCTATGGTGTGGAACAGCTCTCGGTTCACTACCGCATCTTCCAATTTGGCCTTCAAAAGATGGCACTAGCAATTGTGCATGATCTGGGATTTCCCAGTGAATTCGAGGTATACCATACATATCTTATTGTTTTTTCTACTCTTGAGAAATAAGAGAAAGCAAAGTATTGACAACACCCATTGATGGCTTAGTATATCGTACGTGAACTGTGGCTTTTATACGCAAATGATAGCAAACTCTACTTGACCGATGAAGTCGACCTGATAAAGGAGTCTGCATTAAAAGGCCAACTATTATCTGCAATTGAGGACGACATCAACAACATTAGCGATGAAGAGGACAGCGAAGATGAACACAATCGTGAGGAGTATGACGGTATTGGTGAACACGAAGAGGAAGACGACTATTCTGGTACCAAGAGATCAAAGGGAAAATACAAGGCAATTACAAGAGAATACATGAACAAAAGCAGAAACACAGACCCAATGGTCTGGCCCAAGTTACGCTTCCGGTACATGCTTTCCTTTTGCTACCTTGCCTGTATCTGGCTCCGTCTCCCGGTGCTCATGAATGACCTTCGTCGGTGGTGCACAACCATGAAAGTGCCTTATCTGTTCTTACTTCGTAAAATACCTAGCGATATACTTCCTCTCGTTGACAAGAACGTACTTGAGAGTGGAATGCTAGTTGTTCCATCGATCTCCAGCTTATCAAAAGATATTTATATGTTTGGATTGCTGTTCAACCGACGATGTAAATTGACATTCCCTTTGGTCAATACACCCATGTTGATCTACCGCATCTCAAATCAATTCTGTCTTCCAGGTGAGTCTATTATCCATAGGCAAAGGATCCAGATTCCCAAAAACTTACTTTTCATCTAGTTGAAATGTACTTTATGGCAACACACATACACGAAAAGCTGTGTACTTTCAAGACCAATTCATTGATTGAAGAATACGCCAGGATAGAAAACGCACAAGGAAATGGCGATATGATTGCTGTCGTTAGTGTCTTGCTTGCCATCAAATTAACCTACTCTCTGGATGATGACGAGAGGTAAGCAAAACAAGACAAACTTTATATATTCACAACATGTACTCTAGAGACGTTGCATTGCCCGAAAAGAATATTGTGCCCCTGATGCCAAAGGCTACATGGCTCAAGATTATCAAAGAAAGGGCAGAAAAGTGGGAGGATGTGTGTACTAAAAAGTAAGTGAGTAAGATTCTATACTTTGCTAGAATACTTATTCTTGTCTAGGTCGGCAGTAAGCCCTGAAGTGGAACTAGATGCGCTTTTGAACCTGCTGTTGAACGACCCGGATGATTCTGACCTTGGAAACTCTATAAAATATCCTTTGAAAAATGAACTGGACCGCCAGAGCCGTCAAAGTTCATATAAACCAGCCATTATGAACACCCACGACCTTTTCATGAACCGGCTTTTGGATAGATCTACAGAAAAGGAGCCTGTTGTTGATGGTACAAGAATGATTGGCGAGGACTATCAAAGGTTCTCTTTTGGTTACAAGGCTCATCCAAAAATGCTGTTCCCAAAAGAATACGAGGTGGTTATGGAACTCGCTGGGTACATCCTAGGACTGAACCCAACGCGCATACATTCTGCAATGATAATTCACGAAAAAGTACTATTCAACATTTGCTCAAAGGACACTTTGGAATCAAGCTGATTAAATGAATTAAATGAATTAATTGTTTTATATTGTGTGAATGTCAATAAAATTATGGTAATGCAGATACGTTTTTTTAAGAGAAATGAAATGATAGAGTGTGATTGATGTGATTAATAGTAAAGAAAGATACAAAGAAGTGTGTGATGATAAAAGAGGGTAAGATTCTTGTTGGGGTTGGGAAAAAAAGAAGTGAATGATGAAAAGTTGGTACAAAAATACTGTTATTTTGAAAGTGTTACAAAAGTGAAGAGGACGAAACAAACTTCTTTGCCATGGCTGCAATGGCACTTTGCCGAGGACTTGGAATGGTATGAGAAGAACTTGCACTTGGAATAGTAGACTTTATGAGACGTGGGTGATGAAAGGCCATACTGAGGCTTCCGGTGCGTGCATACTTGTAATTGATTCCATAGATCTTTCGCATGGCTGATGTTGAGTCACTTTCGATTGACTTGTAGAGATGAGAATATGTCTTGAATGTGGATTCATGTGTTTCGAGGGTTCGGGCATGGAGAGGAATGATATGCTTTTGATGGAGGCTGTGTTCAGGGCACCATACTTGGGGTACCATCATACCGCCAGATGCGTGTGGGTCAAAGGTGCCGGGGGACAATAGGGGAATCAGAGAAGCCTTGGGTGGTTGTACAAGTTCAAAGGCAAGTTGGAATTGGTTCTTTGCGGCACACTCCACATGGATAAGCTTGTTACAATCTCCACATGTCACCTTTGCACCATTTGAATTGTGGCATATTTCGCAATCTTTCTGCCAACGAGCAGGATGAATGGCATTAATGTATTCTACGGGCTGAAGGGTCTCTGGGTGAACCAGCTTCACCTCTGGAATAAAGGTCGCACAGCTGACATGAGCCCACTTGTAATCAGAGGTGGGCTTCATTGGCCGACGAGTGTCACCGTCAGTGTCAAGACATATGGTACAGGTATAGTCCTAGAACAATAAAGAGGTCTTTAGTCTACAAATCTCTTTGGATCCAGGCTAGCTTACAGATGATACTTTGGGGTGGCGCTTATTTGTACACACATCACATATCCAAGGGAGTGATTTGTCAGATACAGAACCAATGCAATCTATTGAGGTGATAAACAGGTTAGACATCCAACAAAAAAGGGGGGTTAACAATACAAACACACCATTGTGTACAGACATACTACAGTCAACACACACTAATAGTTGGTTTACTGGCTCTAAATGAGAACATAGGGAGCATGGTGTTGGCGCATTTTGCTGTCGTGAAGCATTAATACGGTCCTTCTATAAAATGCAAATGTCAGAATAGACAACGTCTGATAAGAAAGTACGTACAATAAGCTTGATTCTTTTTCGAATAGGAATATGCTCCGTAGTGGTTACATCTGCAACTGATTCTGCATTGGAAGTTGAGGTAACAACGGGTTCCTCAGGTTGTTTGCGCTTTTCTGTTTTGGGTACTTTTGACATTAATAAGATGAGGAAAGATGAGTAAGAAAGGGCACAAGAAAATATTGTTTGATTCCTGGTTTTCTGTATTTACCTTCAAATGGGGCTTTTAAGGGCCTACCACGGTTACGATGGTTGGAAGTGAGGCTTTCAGGAGAAATGGGCATGTTCTTGCCGTATTTTAACCAGTAGACACCACATGCATCACAAACCACAAATGTAAATTCCTTTCGTCTTCTGTCTGTGTCAGACGGAGGACGACGCCAGATAGAAGATTCAGTTGTATGGCAATTTGTACATCGATAGTTTGAATGTTCATAAGAGCTCATTGGTACCACTGTCAAGTCTGTCTCTTCTTCACTGTCATCGTCAGAATCAAGAGACTCTGAGGGAGATTTACTGACACGACCGTCTTGGCCCATGGTTGCTCTTTTCTTGATCCGTTTACTATGTATGAAGCGCCAATTGTAAATCATAACAAGCAAAGGATCAACAATCAACTTACGTTGGTCGATAGACTTTTGTCCATTCTGAATAAACTGGCTCGTACCGATCTGTCTTTTTCCATTGGTAGAAAAAGCGGATAATGTCAGGCATTGGTTTGTTTGGGATCTTTTTTTTGTTTGTAGAGTTAATTTCTGTTTTACCAAAGAACAAAAAATATTGTTGGTTTTTAAAAAATACCTTTTGCTTGATCAAATTGAAATCATGTCCATGGTCTCGGACTCCTTGCTCAAAAGCAGCGAGTTCTTCCTCTGACCATTCTACGACATGGCAGAAATCGTCTGAAGTAAGACTGGCCATTTTGGAAAGTGCAATCGAGGAATCATAGTTGCTTTGTTCGAATTCAAGCAGGGCTCTATCCAATAAATCACCTGAATGAGGAGGAAGTGGGAGATCTGGTAGAGCCTTGACAGCCAACATGTATTTCTCAAGATCATCTTGAAAGGGTTTTAGATTGTTTACAATAAACATAAATAAATAAATAAGAAATGACAGTATACCTTGGATATCATCTGTCCATTCGGTACGTCTAAACATTGGAGTCAATGTGGCGTCTGTCCCACGAGCTACAGGGGCGTGTACTTCTTCGTCGTCTTCCTGTTCCGGCTCCTTGGAAGGATTAGGGCTGGTAGCTATTTATTTTGTACAATTTATTTTTTTTCAAAAAAAAATATTATTATTATATGATTAAATAATAATTAAAAATAAAATAATATAATAATTATTATTACTAGTATTATTTGTATAGAAATGTGTATATATAAATCATTGGTATTAAGCAAACAATAAGAATATCAAGGTATTAAGCTATAGTGTATATATGTATATATGTATATGTATATATGTATATTTAACAATATTACAAACAATGACATACCTAGTCGACGCTTTATAGGTCTACCGACCCGCCTATTGTACCTGCGTTTCGGGACTCTGACAAATGATTCCTGGGAGACTTCTTCTGCTGTCAGGGGGGTTGAAGGGCTTTGGTCAACAATGCCTTGGGATTCTTCCATCTTAAAATCAGGGGTATCTGCCTGATATTTGGCTCCTATACGACTCTTGGCATGTGGATAGCAATTGTTGTTGGCTACATTGGATAGGAAATGTTAGATGTGACTGCAAAGCACAATGAGAAAAATAAACAATGGATAGGTTCGGCGTACATTCAATGTCTAGGAGCTGGGTGTTCATGTTGAAGTATCGGAATGGCCACATTGCAGTCATTGTCATTTCTTGGGGTGCTAATGAGAAAAAGATAATCAAGAAAAGATTGAATGAATCATGTTTAGATCAATAATTAGAGATTCAGACTATAAAAGCCAAAATAGACACACATTGATTAAACACTCGCCATATCTCTATCACTAACCTTTTGGTGTGTGTCTGGGCATGGGCGCGACCCTTTTTTTGATCTGTTTTTGGGTTGCTTTTGGGATACTCGCACGCGTGGTGGTGCGGGTCTGTCGTTTAGGGCGAGAGGAGGAAACAGGCTTTGGGCTATTCGAACTACTGTCACTCTCGGACGGGGTGGACGTGTTCTGGGATGAGCCTCCCAGGAGCTCTTCTCTAGTGCACGGGGCGCACTGCCAGGCAAAGCCTTTGGAGGGCTTTCGAAGCAGAGGAGGATTGAGACAAGACATATGATAGCTCTTTAGACATGCAGCACATTTGACTGACTTGGCACTAAGATTGCAACAAATGTGAATAGACTTTTCATCAAACCAACAATCTCAAAAGGAGAAGGGGGATTTTTGGGGGTATTTTTTTTGGTCTTTTGGAAAGAAAGAGGGGATCATGGCATTTACCTTGCACACCACTCGTCACACACACAGCAGTTACAGCGGTCGACTACCAAGTCATCTGCAATGGCTTGCTCCACAACAACAAACTGATATCGTTCTCTCAGAGCTGTCTGGATGGCCAAAGGTACGTTCTGAACAGCCTCACATGCCACTACCTCGTACATTCTTTGCATGTATCGATCATAAAGACGATGAAAGTAGAAATGATCCTCCAATGATCGATACATCTCCAGCCCTTCCTTCCCAATGTAGTGCTTGTGGGTGACTGTACACTTGCCTCGGATGGCACTCACTGGGTTGAGATCCGACTGCATGGTGGCAAACAAGAGTCGAGGATCATGGTGTTTTCGATTCACCACATCCTTTGGCCGATTGAACCAGGCAATCCGGGCTTGCTGCCCCTTGCCCGCCACAACAGCCGGAAACTCCATGATGCGCCCGACATGGTAGGGCTCACCCAGGTGCTCCGACGCCAGGAAGACATGGTCTTAATCGACAAGTTAAAAAAAAATATTCAGTACATTTTCTTGTCAAATCCAGCCAACAAAATGTTTACCGTTCACCCGGACTACGGTTCCATCGGAAAGGAAAGCCTGCCTCACGTCTGCGATGGGATGAGGTGTGGCCATGGTGATGCTGATGAGGAGAGGTAAAAAAAGAAGGGAAAATAAAAAAAATGAAAATTAGGGCAAGCTTATATACAGAGAACGAGAGAAAATATTGGGACATTTAGAATCCGATCACTCGCCTTGCCTTCCCCTTTTGAAAGACCAGTTACGCTTGTTTGTCCTTGTTTACTGGCAATAGAAAATAACCATTTGGACTATGTCGGGCTATAAAGAAGTCCTGAGGTACTTGGTGGGTTGGTGGCAAGGACATGATACTATTGATCAGACTTTAATGATTCCTAGAAACTCCAAGACATTATTTATTTATTTTATTTTATTTTTTAAAAAAAGAAATAACCATATATTGTTGTTCCAAGGTTGGATTCTAAACCGTCTAGACAGCCAGGCCAAGGTGTTTTTATATATATATAAATATATATAAAGTAAAACTGGTAATTAGAAATAAGCCTTTTGTAAAAAAAAAAAACAACAAGAGATGTTTGGCAATTT
Source organism: Phycomyces nitens (assembly GCA_022702545.1). Lineage (NCBI taxonomy): Eukaryota > Fungi > Mucoromycota > Mucoromycetes > Mucorales > Phycomycetaceae > Phycomyces > Phycomyces nitens. The sequence continues at coordinate 5,687,548 of JAHRBC010000001.1, forward strand.
CAATGGCTTGTTCTTCAGCCATTATTGACCCTTTTGTAGATGGTCTTGAGGGATGTCGAGATATTTATTTATTCTTGGTATTATAATCAATAGATGTTTGTATATATATATATATTGATTATAAACTCTTGTGATTATAAAGGTCTGTTGGGTATTGAAAAATATATAAGAAAGTATTTTACAGGTACATATGTATATGTATGTAGGTATCAATTATATATCATCTACCTTCAATTACAAGAACGTCGGATCTACAAGAATAAACAAATCGTGTACCACTCGCTATCCAAAAAATAACATTATTGAGTTTACTACCACATGTAAAGATGTAAAAGAATATATAGACTTTTTTATTTTTATTTTTGTAAATCCATTTACTTGCTGCTTGGTCCAGTTTTGTGGACATTGTCATGGGAACAGACTGGGTAGTAACAAGGTTTGTTTAATAATCTAATGACAATTGGTTACCAGACATACATTTGGTCACTATTAAAAAGTGCTCTTGTATATTAGCAGTGAAAAGAATCGAAAGATTTAAAATCAATAATATATTCATCTATTTTATTTTATTTTTTAATTTTTTGCGATAATGACTTGGCCATTGACTTGTAATTACCGTTTATTGACTCATGGACAATAAATCCCATTATTCATTATACCCTCATCTTTACAAAGCCAATCGAATGACCTTTAAAGATGCTCTTTAGATGATGACTATAGATCTTATATAAAATAGAAATATAGATTTTATTTATTAAATGGATAATACCAAAAAGCTGTATTTGGTGCGCCGACTATAAACATAGTGCCCAAGTCATCTTTATAGAGGATTTGATACTTTTAATTCTGAAATATACTTGTAAAACTGTGAAAATTTAAAATGGTTTTATTTCAAAACCAACAAGCCTTTTTTTTATATAGACGTACATGTGTATATGCACCTCTCTAAACAGGACTTATAATGACAATGTTTAACTATATGTACCCAACCCACATTTCATGATTTTTATCATCATACCAGCCAGCATATATTATTAATTGATAATAAGCAATAGGTGTATTTAATGATGCTGTAATTTGCATACACGTACAGTAAGAGTAATAAGAATATAATTAAGATAAAGAGATTAATTGGATAGCTTTAAGCCATCATAATATATATACAAAATGTAGAATTAGACAAAATACTACTAGGCCTCATTCATGTAATAGGCTGCCCCATTGAGATCCACTCCATGGACATTGGGTGTCTTTTTTCGCTCCTCTCGCTTTTTGGCCCATGCCTTGATTATCATCAAAAATGCAACATATCCAAGGGTCATGGAACTCAGTGCAACACAACCATTCATCATAAACATAGAGTCAACCTCGTTACGGCGCAGCCAGGTCATGGTGCCAGAATTGGATGCCATAAATAGAATTGAGCCTGCAATTAGCAGGAAAGCGCCTACAGCTTCACTTGGAGGACGTGATGGGGTGGAATTGGTTGGAGGTGAGGTGTACATGGTGACATAGGTCACAAAACGGAAGACGGCTGCCATTGAGAGCAATAATCCCCACATGTAGTGTACCTGTGTTGAATAAGCCGTGTCTTGGTGATGGTTTCCCATGGAGATGCCGGTCATCAACACGGTCAGAGCTGGAAAGGGATTCATGGAGAATGTTTGTGTCTGTTCATGCTTGGGTTCGCTAAGAGGTGTGCCTTCGGTTCGATTCAACAGTCTACGGAGAGTACGGCTCTCGACAAGGATACCAACAAGACCACACCACCACCACCTAACAGATGGATAAGTACATGGCTAGAGGATTAATTGTAACTTACATAAAAGCAAGACTAGCATGCTCAAGATCCTTGTGGGTCCAAGCAGAATTCTGTCCAAAGTGCTCCATCCAGGTATTCGTGATGCCGTATGTAAATATCAGACAGCATTCGATCATCTCAAAGCTGAATTTGCTTCCATTGTCCACACGGTTCCATGCCCAACCACGGTTTGCAAATGCACCAAGATAGCGACCAAAGGTGACAATGCCATAAAAGAAGAAAATTCCACCCTTGATCAAATGGGCAATGCAACCAAGCACAGACCAAGAGCGACACACACCATGGTAGACCACCAAACCTGACAGTGTCTGGACAAAGATAAGCACTGGAAACACACGACCAAGGATCTGGTGCAAGTGACGGAAACATGTAGTAGTCAAGGGATTGTGGGCCAGAATCTTGCACACACGTTTGACGCTAGACGGGACCCGATTGGTAAAATCCAAGCGATGGTACCAATGAGACTTGGTCTGAGGCTCGATATCAATGCTATCCAAAGGATCCTCCAAGGAATTATTATCGTCATCTTCGTCATCTTCGCCCTTTGTAGGTCTATAGCCATGGTCTTCATTGTGGTGCAGAGTGTCTGCAGATGAGGCCACACTGTGACGATCAGGGCGAGAGGACGAGGACGAGGACGAGGATCTGACCAGGCGAACATTTTCGAGTTGATTGTACGACGCTGTGTTCATGCGACCGACTGCATTTGCAACCTTTCGTAGTACACCTACGCTCATCTGAACAATCAGGAGTAGGAATAGAGACCAGCCCATGGAATGGTGTGAATTTCCAGAATAAAGATGAGGGGTTGTATGGCCGTATAATTTAGCAAAGAAGAACCCAAACATGGCCGTGATAAAGCATAATATCTGGGTGGGTAGATGGAGAGACGACCTTGCAATACCGAACATAATACCTGGTCTTGGATGTCAGAAAACACGGTATATTTAAAGATATATATATATATATATATCTGTATATATCTAGTTTACCTATAGGTAAGAATACCCAAAAGGCCAGGACCATGAAAAAGACGTGAAGGTAGAAATATCCTTTGTATTCAGGAAATAAGGCATAAGACATTGGTTCAGTGCCTGTGGAATTGAAGGCAGGCATTGGAGGGTCTTGGGTTCCATGGGAATGTTGAGCAGCTACTACTTGAGCCAAGAGTAGACTTGAGGCTGTCAGAATATATGAAAGCCGAGCCATCTCCAAAGGAAGGTATACAAGTACTAATAAAAGAGAAGATATTCCTTGTAATGATAATAATCAGAAGAAGAAGAAGATGGGTGCCCTTTATATATATCTTTTTTTTCTTAAAAAAAATATTTTTTTCTTGTGGAGCAAGACTTTCCTTTTTCTTCCTCTTTTTTAGCGGTTCTATATTTCCGACATAACAAAACATCATGTCATACTAGTCTATCAGTCGACTGAAACATCAATTGTCTATGAGTGGACCTTATCTTGGCTAATATAGACACTTTATATTAAAATATAGAGCCAATTGAGCATAATTTTTCGCCTGCTTTGAATAAAATTTGCCTTTTTCTGTTTACCAAGATTTGTAAAATAGAATAGCTTATATAAAATAATTCGGGTAAACTGGAGTAAATTATTCCACCACAACCTCCGTCCATCTTTCTTGTGGACAATTCATTGTTCCGTTTTGCAGAGGGCGATCTCTTTCTAGTTTACTGATATTTTGACGCGGCCAGTTTATGCAATTGAACTGATGGAATGACGCAAGTTATATCAGTTATACAGGCTCATACCATCTTAGTGGAGGTGGAGTCAGAATTACTTGCATAATTCATCATTGCCAAGGCAACATGTATTTTTTTTATGTTTCAATATCTATCACAGTAGCTTGGCAGTTCTTTTTGTGCAACAGATCATACACACAAGAAGATCACAATTAGAAATAATCTGCTTTTTTTGTATTAAAATTGAAATTGAAATTGAGTTGCTACGCATTCTAGGGTCCTTGGCAGGGGAATATAGAGATAAGCAGGCCTAACCAGACATATATGCTACTTTCAAAAGAGGTATATGTCATTACAGTATCGTACGCTCTTCAGGGGTCTATCGGACCATCGATTTCCCGCCAAGGATACTAAAACAGAGACGGATAAATATATGGTGTCAAGCAGTCAAGGATGTCAAGAAGACCGTCAGGAATCGGACATGATACAAGTATAAATTCTATTGTGTTCCATAGCGAACATAAGAGTTCAACCATGTAACATTCAATCGGATAAACTGTGATGGTCTTGGACATCGGCAATAAATTATCTTGTTTGGATTTTATAAGTTTTTTTTTCAAAAATTGGAAAGACGTATCAAGTGGGATATATTGACATTGCTGCGGCAAAGCGGGCACTCGGGCTAATGTCACATACAAAATGTTTAGTAATCAACCTTTGTGCCCTTCTTCATCTCACTTACCTTGTTCTCGCACCATTCAACAACACACGACCAGCAGAACAAGTGACCACAAGGTGTTGCAGTTGTGCTATTGCGAGGTTCTAGACACAAAGCGCATTTCTGATTCTCCATGGGAACGGTCTCTTCGTTCTCAAATTTATCCATAAAATCAAAATCATCCTCTTCCACCTTTACCGAATCAACAACCTGCTCCCTTTCTTCCTTTAGGCGTGCCGACCGTTTACGGACTGCCAGAACGGTCTGGATAGCAAGCTGGAGCACAATAAGAATGCCCAGGACTTCATATCCCATTCGCTCCTCATGGACTCCCAATTGGCGCGTAAAGATCTATATGGTCCACATAAGCCAATCCGCACGAGTCAAAAAAAGAAAGAAAGAAAAAGAAACCTACATAACGAATGCCAGTCAATCGTTTGGAGAAGCTATAATATGCTCCAAAAAAGTAAAACAAGGCAAGATGAAGAGGCTGGATGTTCTTTGAGAATATTTCTTGCAGAGATGGTATGTGCTCAACCATCCGAGCAAGATGTTGCTTCCATGGCCTGTCTTCTTTTGGCTGGCCACGTCGTTTTTGTTTCTTTAGGTGCGTAACTGTACGTTGATAGAGATATGGCAGGATAGAATATGAAAACACAAGACATGCCCTACGCTGCTTAAAATGTCAGGACCCTTTCTTGTCTAATCTTTAGTATAGCCATCTTTACCAATGGTCCAGGAAAGGTGTCTGTAGGTCCAACCTGGACAAGATCACAATATTCTTCTCCTAATGTCTGGGTGCCTATTGACATGTCAGCTCAATCAAGGCATTGCTGTGGTCTCACCAAGTAGAGTAGTGAGGCCATGGTAACTAAAGTCTGCAAGTGCATTAATCTCCTTTTGCCACTGGTGTTGGATTCTTGAACCAAAGAACTGCTGGCATGCAGACTTCATTTGATCTTGCAAGATTGTCTGGTAATAGACATCCTTTTGGTTTGCCCGAACTAATCATACAATGTTTAAAAAACCACTCCATCGTAACGTAAGCGTTGACTTGCTTATATCAGGCTGTGCTCCTCGAGGGAAATCCATCGGTAAGTTAGGGCTTGCCATTAAAAGTACATTAAGAAAAAAGTGTGTGCGGAAGTTTGACTATTTGTCACTTGTGGGGAACATTCTCACGTGAATCTGACTGTTTCAAAATACTTGAGAATATTTTTTTATAATAATGGATTGCTCGTAAATGTCAATTTTATGAATAAATAACTGAAAGTAGTAATTTATGCTATTTAATAAAATGTAATTGATGGTTGTCTAGAGACAAATGCATAATTGATTTAGTACAAAAAGTAAAAAGGACAAGGTGCTTCTGGGGCGATATTCTGTAAAAAAAAAAAAAAAAAAGTGTCGGGGTCCATATATCTATTAGATATTTACAACCAGACACGGATGTATAATGTCTCCGATAGAATTATGAAAATTGAAGAAACTGTGGTAATCATCTCAAAGCAAGATCTGTCCTTTGTACACATTACTTTTATTTTTATTTTGTCTTTATGATTATCGAGAATATCTTTTACAAAAACATATATATATGAGTATCTACAACTAGAACAAAATATGAAGTATTTTTGGCATTTTTAAGATCCAGCTTAATCATAGACCCGTAGAAATTGATAGTTTCTACAAGATATATTCACCTCTATTTTATTATTTTTAATTTAATTGAAAACTAGTCGCTTGACTTGGTATCCTTCTCAGTCAAAAGGCCTCGAAGCCACTTGACTTCAAGCTCAAGTTCATTTACTCGTTCTTGAAGAGCATCGGATTTAGTGGTCATTTCACGAACAGTCTGTTCCATGGCTTGTTCTCGCTGCTTCTTCTTGATACGGAATCTTGCGGATGCAGCAGTGTTTCGGCGTCTCTTGTCTTCGTCTGCTGCTTGGAACTCCTCCTCTACTTCATCTGAAGCACGCTTCAATGTTGTGGTTGGGACAGTAGATTTCTTGCGCTGTTTTGGTTGAGGCTGTACGAGTGGTGCGGAGGACACAAGGGATTGACTCAGAAGATTAACCAATTGTGTAGCATCCATGGCCGGTGGCTTGGGAAGAAGCAGCTGGCGAGTAGGAGTGGCGATAGGTGCCTCTGCGACAGGTGCAATTGTTCGAGGCACAGGTCGCTGAGTTTGCTTTTCTTGTTGCTGCTTCTGCTGCTGCTGTGGGAGCTCATAGTCGAGATAGTTGACAAGGTTTTCATAGGTGATAGGATCCAACTCGGATTCAAACTGAGGGAGAAAGTTGGTCTGGGTGATAGATGGAGAGGCAACTGGGCAGGTCTTGTCGTCTTCAAAGATACCAGAGCCAGGCTTTACATCGAATGTGAATTGGGCATTTGTCTATATCCAAATATTAGTGCCTGGGTCTCTTTAGCTAAGAGAGTCTTGTGTTTACCCAAAGGTCTAGCTCATCTGCAGCATCTTGTTCTGTCTTGTGTTGTTCTGTTGGGGTGTCGAACACGAGAGAATCGAGTGGTGACATGAAGTTTGAATATGGAAAGGACATTATTTGCAGGCAATTAAATTAAATAAAATAGAGTGAAAAATTGAAAAGAAAAAGATGTCAGGGCCTATAAATGAATAACGAAAAAAAAAGGGGGGGCTTTGATTACAGGTTCGTCCTGTCTAGATTAGGCCATTTTTAACTCCAGTCGGAATTTTTCCATGCAAAACAAGCCTATACACTTGTTTTCACCTTTTTTTAATTCCTCAATCTTTATAACCAATGTACAACTGTAATGCCACAAGAGAATGAAGAATCCCCAAAGATTTATTAAAGGCCACTAGGCTGTTGAGAATAATTTGTAATTAAATACAAGGAATCAACCATTTTGAGATTCCTGAAAAGAATCCCCAATCAACTATAGGCCATGCAGTTTTAAAAATTCAATAGAGAATCTACAAAGACAAGACATTAAAGATAAAATATTACAATCATTGCATTGTATAAAGCTCTCTGTTTGATCTGGGTGAATGGAATCAGCCAATTTTACGCGTGATATCGAGTTTTATAAAATAAAATAAAAATGGGGGGTTTTTTTTATAGCTTGAAAGATCATTATTTGACCTTTCCACATAGTCTCTTTTTGATAAAGACACTATAGACTCGCATACTGTAAAAAGGGCAAACTAGTAGTGCAAAAGATACCAATATTACAGCATTGACACGACCAACAAATATTCCGAATCTGAATCTAACTGAGAGTATTTGAAGCCATTTTGGAAATATGGTCAGATAAAAAAAAAAGAAGAAGAGGTCCTCTGCCTAGTACCCTGTCCCGGTTGGAGACTGATTCAATGAAAAGAGAGGATAAATACTTTTCTCAAGACTTGAAAGTATTGGATGAATATCAAAAGAAATACTTGTGGCTATATACGTCGGTAATTCGTATGAATTATATTAAAGTCACCTCGAGTTTTCTCTTTCTAATCTAGCACACCTTAATAACACTTTTGTATCTATTAGACGTTAAAAGTAAAATACTTCTTTAATCTTTTCGGAATTAAAAGTACTACATTCTAGAAGGAGTCTATATAATTATTCACAAAAGTATAGAGGGCCAATGAGACGGCTCTGTGTTCCATAATCATATTTATCAATTAGCCGCAAGTTTTTTTTTAGTCTATATTTTCGTACATGGTTGTCCGATCAGACGGCTTCAATAAACATACCTATGCTTTGGCCACTTATAGATCAAAATAAAAGGTTCTGTGTAGCTTTAGCTGAGTTTGGCTGTTGGATCTTCTATATATTTTATTCATGTGCCCAAGGGTTACTTTTGATTAATAATACACCCAGTATAGAAATATGTTCAGCATAACTTTTTCATGACCATAATAATCATTATTACCAGGGAATGATTAAATGTTACACTTGAAATCAAGTAAAACTTTTACAGCCTGTACCCAATGGTCAACCCTGCCATCTTGTGTGTACATGTAGGATGCTAGTACCTTTGTATTAGAGAGCTAATATTGATGTCATTATGGCCCGTCTCTTGGGTCAAGTCAACACTAGCCTTTCATTAGATAAAGTCTTGCCGTGCTTGGCCCTGTCCAGAAAGATGTTTTCTATCACTTTTGATTCCCGTGTCAAGAGAAAAAGAAAAATAAAGGTATTTGGCTGGTTAGTGTACTACCGACCGCTGGAACTGCTGTTGAAAATACCGAGTGCAAGTATTCTGCAGCAAAGATAAATATTGTTCTTTTTCTCGAAATATCTGAGTTGATTTGTCATCTTGACCTAGTTACCTTTTTTGGATTAATTCACCGACAGAATAGACTTCATTAAAGCTTGGTACGCAAACCTTTAGAAATTCAATCCAAGACTTGACAGGATTTAAGTTCAGACACAACAGCAAAGACAAGGGTGTTTAATCACACAGATCGAGCGTCCCTTGGCTTCTAACACTTTCAAATGGAATATATCCAGCAATACTTTTTTTTGTATTTTATAATAATAACTGTCTAATTTATGTCATGCTTGTAATTTGATAAGATTTAAACAATCCATCATTAGATACACTATCTTTAAATGTCCAAACTGTCAAAATCCATTCAGGCATAATGTTGAAAGGAATCATAAGCTTTGCAGAATCTTGTTACGCAGAATTAGCATGTGGGAGCATTAAGAGATAATTTTTCTGTACTCTTTCATACGTTTAATCGATCGGATTTTCACCTCAAGGTCTTGAAACAATCTGTAATTTTTTTGTCGTGCCAAGGATGACACATGTATCCTTGGCAACCAAACATAGCAGTATAATATTTTATTTTGCTCGTATTACTCCTTATCTCTTAAGATTAGTAATACTGCCTACTATGAAATCCTTGAAAGGCAAGTAACGTTCCGGTCTCCATTTTTCCCACAATGTTAGCTAATATCAATTTACTTTTAGCTTGGAGAAAATAAGCGTGAGCTTGGATCAGATTATGATACAATATGATACAATATGGTCCACGTTTCTATTTAGCAAGTCGAGAATTTCTTATCTGAAAAGTAAAGATCTATACTTAGCAAGCAATACTTGTTTCCTACCTAATATCAGTTCATTTTTCATAATAAATAAACGTAAAATACAGAGAATTTGGTTTTTTATGGATAACATATTAGAAAAAGATATATATATATATTATTACATGACAGTGGAAATACAGTGAATACTAGCTAATCAAATATCGATAATTTAAAGAGTGAAACAAATATTCAGAGTATATGCCGGTCTCTAGACCAGGTACTGCTTGGGCTAACTCGGCTGTTTCTAGACCATTTTTTTTTCAGACGTAAAATGTAGTTTGCTGGTCCGCACCATCCTCATTTACATGTTATTCTATTCCAAGGTTCTGAAAGCTATTTTTAATTCTGTTCAACTGAAAACATTCAAAGGGGGCATGAACCTCTCATACTATGGTTGCTGATTTTAGTCCAACAAACTAAATACGTTTAATGTTTTTTTTTAAAGCAAAATATTTGGCTTGGCAAACAGGATTTAATGAAGTTGATTGTATAAAGAAAGACGGTCTAATAGAAACATTAAACTCTGTTATTTTTGGAATAAAAGAATCGCATCATCTTACAAGAAGCCTGTACCTTTGTATTAAGAAGGGCAGTGGACATGATGTCTGCAATGGGTTTACGTCTTTTGAATGACTCGGCAATATTTCTTGCTCACTTAATTGATCAAATTACTACTGTGACTAGTAGATAACTTTCAATATTGATACTTGCAAAGAAAAAAAAGGCAGTCTAAAAGTCGAGCAATCCTTCAAGCTCGTACTAGTCATGATTTACCGTATCAGTAAAGCTGACCGCAATTGTAATTACAAACCATCACTAGAACTTATATGTCAGATCAAGTTTTTATTAAAGTGTATGTGTTCTCGATCAAACCGTGTTTGTTATCGAGGAAGCTGACCCCAATCAGAGGCTAATATAACCGGAATTGCAGAGTCTTTTTCCGAATGTTAAGGATCAGGGAACCAAGGAACAAACAGGGAATCCCTACAAGGCATTTCAATAGATGAAAATGAATCGCTTTTTGTTGTCAGCAACTTTTTAGAGTGCGATGGACGAAAAGCATAGTGGAAAGATCAAAGACCAGAAAAACTGCCATTGGAAAGGTGATAGGCATACAGCTAGTGGCAGGGGTGTGGGTCTAGAGGTGGCCATAAAAGCCAAAATGAGTGTCTGGAAATGTAAGTTGTCCAACAGAACAGACATAAGATAAAAAAAAACATATTAGCTGTCATGGAGATTGACTTAGAGTCGAGAAAAGTGTTACAATCGATAAAAAAGGATCCACGATATTGTTGCCAAGACTTAACAATCTATCCCAGATGGTGGGACTATGGAGGATGACAATAGACTGCAAATAAGAAGAATAATAATAAAAAAAAACACGGAGAGCAGGAGGGGTATCGAAATTATACAAGACAGGATAATAGAGAAGATCAAAGCTAGAAACATGAGTTGCATTTGCAAGGATAGCTCAATTATCTTTAAGAAAAGTGGTTGATCTGCATCAATATGTCCATAGAAAACTGCTAGTATAAAATTCAGTATATATGGTTTGAGATAAGGATGTAGAGCGATTGTGTCAGAGGATCCCTGCTACAGGAAGTGGATAATGTCTGACGACGAGTAAAATCTGGTATTTTTGTCAGGTCGTTGTAATTGAGGGGTTGGAATGCTGACATTAAGGACAAGGGTCTATATAATTATTTGGTCAATAGTACTAACCTCTGGAGGGTCAATTGATTGTGAAGCGCCAGCCTTTGAGTGAGTGGAAACAGTTTTCTCGATTTCTGCTTGTGGTGCCTTACCTTTACAGAACAGTTCAAGGTTCTTGAAGAATTATCCATATTTCTGTAAGGACAGGAGGAGAGACTTGTGTGTCAACACAAGAAATCTTGGCATCAAGTTTAGAATTATTAGGTATCTGTTTTGGAAGCCGATTTTTGAGACTGCAATTCGATGTGTTCTTATTACAGTACAATTGCTTGCCTTTATCAAATATAAAATAATATACTTTGCCAAGGTTACCAACAAGAGTCTTAGTAATCAACTTGACCTGACACCAAACGTAAAATAAAGACAAGGGTAGAGACTGGGCATTTGTCATATACACTGCGCTGTCTTTATTGTCTGTATTGAGTGACCATACTTGTCACTTTCTTCTTCTATAATCAGAAATGACGTGCTAATGTACACCACCCAATTGAGCGTGCTATGATAAACACAGAAAACATATAGTGCCAACCTGATTGATCGCCTGGGGAATGTATCACAAAAAACTAAAAGCTAAATATGTTTCTAAAGGTTGCTCAAAACCATGATTGACAGAAAGAATATGACGAATACCGGGTAAAAAGCAAGAATTAAGAAATATTAAAATTTTCCTCTGATCCCGACAAAAAATGAGGAATGAATAAAGAAAAAGGCTTATAATATGGCTTCTTTAATATTTTTACTAGACTGTACTTTTTATTTTCTAGTTCTCGATACTCTATAAAGTCCAAACATATTTGCAGCATATTTACCCACAGGAGCACGTACCACAAGATCATGATGTTCCACACATGTTCCTTTATAGGGCTCAAAGTATACCAAAGTTGATGGCGTTCAAAGAGCTGAGCAAACTAAATCAAGAGGACAACTAGTTTTAATACCTGCTGGTTCGCAAGGCCTTGAATTATCATTACCGAGCTTTATTAATATATCAGCAGAAGCATATATAAATATTTGTCAAGCAAAAAAAAAGTATTGTAGTATATACATATATTCATCAATGACTCATACAAAAAAGCTAGTATACAACTGCATAATTTAAAAATAACAAGGTAATACATTAATACAAAGATGTTGGAAGCATAAAGTACTCTGAGTCATATCTCTTGCAGTCCTTCTATTCTCTCAATAATAGATTCCGTTGAACCGAGTAAGGACTAATTGTCAGTTCATTCAACCACTTGAATAAGATATTATTCAGTATTCAAGATCACTAATACCCAGAATACCACCCCCCCAAAAATCAAGAAAGTAGAGATGATGAGGAGACTTTTAATTACAACCTTTCATTTGTATATGCAGTTCCATAGTTTCAGCTTGGCCTTCATATGTTCCATCTTGCTCAGTTAAAAGCAGTATCGCCTGATCCACTACAAGAAGAGCCTTCTTTGGGATTACCTTGAATATATACATGTCATCCAGACCATTTGAGAAATTCTATTAGTGTAATATTATTTCAAAACCAATGTTTCTTATGTACTCTTTATAACCCCTTTGTTTCATTGTATTCTAAACCTCTTTTTCTATATTCTCTTGATATTTAAAGATTATATCTTTTAAATAAAGATCCCTTGAACATTGTTATTGGTCTGCAACCTTTGTATTTTGCAGAAAGTGTACTTTGTTCCAAATTACAGCCTCCGTAATCTCAAATGTTTGATCAGCTGTATTTTACATGGTTTGAGATAGAGTCGCCTTTAGTTTTGTTTCATCAATGAGACTTGTATTGGGTAAGCAGATAAAATGATATTGGAAAAAAAACAACTAGGTAACCAAAGCAATCGTGGTTCCTTTGACTTACAAACAACGGCTTCTTGGGCCAAATAGAATGATATAAAGTAAAAGTTAATCACTAATTATAAAATTGTGAATGATGACAGAAGAAGTTCCAATGTGCTGTTTTGTAAATCAATAGTCATTGTGCCATTGTCCATCCAAGAAGTGTTTGTGGCTTGGTATTCTCTCGTTGATTACTTTTACCTTGCTGATGGACCAGGTATATCGATGTTGGTTTTACCAACCAATATCAAAGAATGTATTATTGTTTATTCTAAAAAAGCACTTTTGAAAACCATTTCTGATATCAATAACAGTAGAGTTGATCAAATTCAAGACGATTTTGCATGGTTTAACCATTTGAACATTATAAACCATTAAACAATCTGACTGAATTTTATAAGAGAGCCTTTAGAGAGGTTTAGGAAAGTATACTCTTTTGGACTCGTAAGAGCTTGGTGTGAGGAAATTGTAGATTGCTTTAAAGCTCTTGTTTGGGTTAGTGCAGTAATAAAAACACTAGATCGTTTGACTTTATTAGTGGTTCTACTAATACCGCTACTGGCTTACTATTATTATTTTCATTATTTGTTTTTAAAAAATCGCCTCTTTTTAGATGCGAATCTCGAGAGTCGACTTTATATCTTGCTGAAATAGATGCTAGGAAAGGAAACAAATGCCGTTTCAAAAAATTCCTATTTTGTTTCAAAAATTGTAGAAATATTTGTGTAGTACCAAATTGTGCGGCTGGCATGACTCTGAGTTCAAACACCATTTGAAGTCTACAGTGCACAGACGCCTTTCTTTCATTTACACCTTTCTCATCAATGGCTCCCTCTTTTCTTGTCAAGACCACTCAACCACAAGATACGATATCACTCGATATTGACCAGGCAGATATTCACCTCGACTGTGGAGGGCGTATTGGAGAGTTACCAGACTGGTATCTTTATACACCAAGCCATGACATCACCATATCTACGGACAAGGTCATTGAAGCATTGGGATCACTTGGCTTTGTCGACTCTGTCCAGCTCAACCAATCCAAAGCAAGAACAAAGAGAACGTTGTGATAATATTACAAACTATAGAAAGTTTTTTTTCCCTTGCCTGTAACCAAAATTAAGCAAAAAACGTTTCTGTACTTGTTTCAATAAACATAATACCAAAATCTACTTGACATGAAAATCGACTATAATTTCATTACTAATTATCATCCAACAAAAAGAGATTTGTTTTTTTGATTTGTGTAATGGCTTCATAAAAATGTTTTCCTTGTTCGTTCTTGGATAGAAAGCACCATGACCATACAGGCGTGTGCACTATAGTCTGGCCTGTGGAAAATTGGTATTTATCGATTTATTTCCTTTATAGATCTTTTTCTTCTATTTTACACCTCCTGGTAAGGTGAGAACATACTAAAAATAACCAAAAAAAAATCAGCCCTGCCTAGTAATGTTTTGTGTTTGCATTATTCACATCATTTAAAGAAGATTGTATTTATTTATATTAAAAAAAGAGAGATCCATGCATTTTCTTAATACGTCACAACCACAGATAAAGAAGTCATTAAAAACCAATCATACCATCAAATATCCCATACACAACTTAATTCAAAGTACCACAACACAATTATTTGCCCAAAGAGAACTCTACAATATTTCATGTCCTTATTTTTAATAAATAAATAAATCAATTGACAATATACTTTGAATGATCTTCATAAGGAGGTGTACTTTGGGTTGTCTGGTACACGCGTTTTTTTTTGGATTTGTGCAAGAACAACCAAAACAATTGTCTCTTGAAAAAAATAGGAGCAAAAACGCTTTTTTTTTGGAAAAATTCTAAAAAAAAGCAAGACAAGGCAAAAGAGAATCGGAGGGTAATAAGGGCTTAAAGTGACTCGAAATTCTTCAACCGAATCGGTCTTGTTCTACTTCCAATGACTCCAACTGTTCGTCCGCAGCATCCTGCTACGGGCCATCAGCCAATTCCTCGTATATTGCCAACTCCATTAAAGGTCCCGGATGACTGGAAACCACCTGTCTTATTACGTCAGGATGCCTTTCAATTAGAATGCGATTTGGAAGAATCGGGATTGTTTGAAGCAATTGCTAATGGAACCTATAATGAATTTGGGCACGACATTGACTCGGACAGTCTCTCGATTTCAACCCAGCAGAGTCTGAATGGAAGATCAAGGTGTCGTCTCTGTCGGAAGATCAGTAATCCCAGTACGATGCGCTATGTTTCTCCTACCCAGAGCCTAACGCCTCGGTAAGTTAAAAGAAAAAAAATGAATGTTGAATGGGAACAAAACAAAACAAAACAAATTTAATTGACAATCCCTTAGAGGCTATTACGTTGATGATCGTTGTCTTCGGTATTTGATCCATAGTGTCCATTCATTACCCTTGCGAGATTCCCAAGTTCAGCCGAATCAGCAACAATCCCAGCAAGAACAGCTTGAAAATAAAAAGAAGCAAGAACAGCAGAGAAAAAGGCACACTAGATTGCGGTGGATGTTTATAGGTGGTGCTATATTAGCTGTATATACATGTTATCTTGTTCACGATTGCACCACGATGCGAATTATGGCTCCTTCAGAACTTGGGTCACCTACTTCTACAGGCAGGCCAACACCAGACTATGTTTGGCTTCCGGTAAGATGATGAAATAGTACATTTGATTTTAAGAAGAATGATTATTAATTTGTTCTCTAAATTGAATATAAATATTACGATGAAATATAGATACCAGACAAGGCGTGCTACAAGGCCAGTTTGGCCGGAAGATTTCTGTCTTGTGTCTTCTCTATCCAGTCTATTATTATGCTCATTCTACTTGGAATGGCAATTTTATATGTCCAAGTCGTTGTTCGTCAACGACGTATGTTTTGAATACTTTCAAAGAGACCAGGAACAGCCCAAGAAAGACAAAGACAATGAGAAAGAGAAAGATAAAGAGAGGCCAATTTCTCCCCTCCTGTTTTTTCGTCTTTAAATAAGTTTTGGTAGTAATTGGAAAAAGACGAACGGTGTATTTTTTTTCTTAAAGAAGCTCTTTAGATATTATTTTCATATGTATACCCACACTTACCATTTCACCCACACACACACCCACACATACATACATATATATACACACACAATCACACAAACACAAACACAAACGCCTTGTTCATCTCAACCCATTTTTGATTTTACAAAACAAGAATGGTGATTTGTTGTCATGGTAGCAAATTGGTTACCATGGAAACAGTATCTTTTTTTTTAAAAATAAATAAATAAATAAAGTTGTGCTGTGGAGACGGTTTCCATGGAAACAAGAAAAAATAAATAGTTAGTGTTTGAAGCATCTGACGCTATTGGCTGAAATGTGTGGATTTGTATGCCCGCTCTATTTCCTTTTTATAATGAAACGGAGGTGAATGAAATGAACTAAACAACAAAGTACACGAGCAAAAAGGTCATGATGATTGTTATACTTTGTGCCTTGATTTTTTGGTTGTTTGTAGTCACTATATACACAGATATATAGAGCCGATCTCTATTTGAGATGCGTTGGTGTTCATGAAATTTAGACTTTTTCTGTCTCTTTACTTGTGACAAAGTAACCTCTCGTAGCTGAGTTTACAACACAACGTGGCCCTCGATGTATCATTAATACCTTTTTATTATTATTACTAATTAACGATATTCAGGTCATTAGATTTGTGTTGTAATAAAACAATGGTATATTGAAATAGCATGCCGGAAGGATAGCCAGGAATGGGATGGTGCGCAAGTGAAATGAGATGGGGGATGGGGGCTGTCAATCACCTGCTCCGTAGCTTCATTTTGGCTTCTTACACTCTGTGAAACAATTGAATAAGGTACATTTAAACGTTGCTTTGCCCTGGCTGTTTTTCAATTTTCTTCTCTTTAACTCTTCTTTCTCTTCTTATCCCAAGAAACCTACAAGACCTTTAGTTGCCCTCTTGTCCAGTGACAGATCCACATTGCAATTCTCTTCTGTTTAGGTTAGTGATCATATTCAATTCACACTTGTGTTGATGCTCATTTTGAAATGTAGCCATGACAGAATCTTTAGATAAAAGTGGAAATCTCCAACGCACCTTGGGTCTACTCAGACCAGACGCGCTAGAACAAAAGGAAAATGTTCTTCAGTTGGCTAAAGATGCTGGTCTGAAGCTTCAGTTTGAGAGCTTGAGAACTCTTTCAGAAGATGACGTCCGAAAATTGTTGGTGGACTGCGACCCAGACACTGTCACCGCTTGGAGCAGGTGAGAAAAAGGGGATCTTGTGACCTCGGCCAGTCGGACACAATCACTCATCGTCTTATTTCATACTTTCTAAAGCCAGCCTGTGTATGCGTTTGTTCTGGAAGGACCGAATGCAATTGAAGTGTGGAAAGGGATCCTTGGATCAGAGTCTAGGTAGGAGCCAATCAACACAAGTATCTTATCTTCTGACACTTGATTTACAGCAAGGCTTCTGGACTGTGCATATCGTGCGTCTCCAGTCGTTCAGAAGCAGTTGCAGCACGCCAGATCAAATACATAACCAGCAGCACCAGCAGTGGAAGCATAGCTAGCAAAACCTCACCAAAAACAACCAAGCGTGCGTCGGGTGGCCGGAAAACTGCCACAGGGCCTAGTGGGATTGCAGCCCCTGGGCAGACCAAAGGGTCCGGAAGAGGATCCGCCAACAATGCGACACCAGCAAAGGCCGTCGCACCAAAGCCAACCCTCCAAAGACCCACGTCTGCTTCTGCTGTTGCCTCAGCCAAGACCTCGGCAAGCAATCCAGCCAGCCAAACCGCAATCAAGCCAGTCACCAGCCGACGTCTCAGCCAACCAGCCCGCAGAGCATCTTCTGCTTCACAGCCACCAACCCCACCACCCACCGAACGCAGGTCTTCTTTAGCCCGAGCCCGTACCACCCGTCCTGCCAATGACGAACCCAAGTCGGGTACCACCGCTAAATCCTCTAATCTCGTACGTTTGCTTCTTTCCACACATTTTATTATATATTATTATTATTATTATTTAAAAAAATCGCTTTACTTACAAGTCATTGTATGACATGATCTTTTTCACAGAACGCCCGCCAGACTTCAGTCCATCTCAATCGCACCGAACAGGCCAATCGTCGGGCCAGTGTTGCGAGTGCGGCATCTGCCAGAAAGCTATCTACAACTGGTGGAATCTCAAAGCCTCCTCTTTCTGTCTTGACGGGTAGGACTCGCAAGTACAGCCGAGCAGAAAAGCGCCCAGACGAAAAGAGTCTTGCACCAACCCAAGACAAACCACAACGGAAACCTCAACCCAAGATCGACGAAGTTGAGCCAGAAGAGGAAGTAAAGGAAGC
Source organism: Phycomyces nitens (assembly GCA_022702545.1). Classification (NCBI taxonomy): domain Eukaryota; kingdom Fungi; phylum Mucoromycota; class Mucoromycetes; order Mucorales; family Phycomycetaceae; genus Phycomyces; species Phycomyces nitens. The sequence continues at coordinate 5,705,781 of JAHRBC010000001.1, forward strand.
CGAGACTAAAGCCGAGACTGAGCCTGAGCCTGAACTCAAACCAGTAGTGGCCTTGTTTGAGGACGATCTTGTGGCTCCTGTGCCGGACCCCACCGAGAGTGTTGCTTCATCTGCCGGAACTCTCAGTGACATTGAGTCATGGACAAAGGATTGTCGCCAGGACGATAGCGAGCATGATGCCGAGGTGGCGGCTGCTACTTCTGCTGCCATGCCAACCCTCGAAAGACCATCATCAGCAAGAGCTTCGTTCTCTCCCAACAGTGTGGCCTCATTACCGCGTCCAGAGACACCCGAGGTGGATCAGCTCCGACAGAGATTCGAAACACTTGCCTATAGTCCCACGTTCGAGAAACGCAAGACGCCTACCATCTCCCCCGAGATTGCCTCTAGACTAAAGGACCTTCGGCCTAGAGGACCGACCGGCACACGTGTCAAAACCATGGTCAGCTTCTTTATGGATGAGAACCTGCATAAATGGGAATTCTAGATTTCATCCCTTTCCTTTCTTTCGTCCAACCTCACACACTCAACCAACATTTCACTTGCTCCATTCATTTATAATTTCTGACATTCCTTTCTGGCCTTCATTCTTGCATTTTCTATATGCTCATTCTTTAAAACTCCCTTCTTTTCCTATGGTTATCAATCCTGAGCCTATTCTTACCATATACCCTAACCCTTTTTCTTTTTCTTTTTTTTTTATTAATTTTCTTGGCAAGTACAAAAACACGAAAAACAGACAAAATATATTACCCTTATTATATATATATTTATATATTATATATATTATATATTATATATTTTTTATACTGAATGGATCTTATTAAATATCATTATAAATATGTATATATTTTGTGATATTCAAAATTAAACAAGAGAATGTGAGATGAGCTACAGAATATGCGAGGATTGTCCATAAAAGGAAAATAAAGAATTAAAAAAAAACCATTAGATACATACACACAAAAAGAAAAGAAAAGAAAAAGAAAGAAAGAAGAAGTATAGGCAAGAGATAACAGAGGAATTGGTTATTAGATAATATATAAACCATGGATATTTGGTATCTTGTGCCTTTAATTTCACCATGAAGCTTTCATCCTACTTTCTTTTCGCCACAACCTCAATATTTATCTGTGGCTCGAATGCTCAGGGCCCTAATGGCGAACTCCAGCTTGTCCCTTGCCAGGAGAGCAAAAACAAGATTATGTAAGAGAGGGTTTATTTTTGCAGGTATATTTTCTGTCCAGAGCCATAACTTGCAATCTCAGGGTCAACACCCTTACATTTGAGCCAAATCCTCCAAAAATTGGTCAGTCAGTCATCCTAAACTTCAACGGAACCTTCAAGGAAGACTTTCCACTCGGCATGAAGGTCAATCTTGAGTTTAGCAAGGATGGCCAGGTATTGCTTCGACAAGAAAGAGACTTTTGTCAGATGATCGAATCACTTTCTCTCTTGAACGCCAAAATCATCTGTCCTCTCTTGACTGGCACACACAACATATTGGCCAAGATGAATGTGCCTCTCTTTATCCGTAAGTGCCTTTGTGCTTGGTATCACTTTTATCTAATCTTAATATTGTCTTCTCTATAGCTTCGGTATGGTATTTTATCACACTACTAGGATTAGGAATGCGTTTTTTGTTGTTGTTGTTGACTTTCCTGTTAGAGCATGTATGGAATCAGTATCACGGTTGTCAAGCCAGACGATGACCAGGTTGTATGTCTCGAGGGGAAAACTCACCTACGGCTGCCATCAAGCTCTTGAGCTTGTTCTATTTACAGTTTATTTAATTAACAACAATATAGAAAATATACAAATGTGCTACATATCCAAAAGTACTTGGGTCAAGAAATATCCATATATAAATAAATTTTTATTAAGACCAATACCAAAAATAAACATTTTTAAAAAAAAGAAGCAGAAAATAAACACAAACATAAACACAATCCAGTTACTGCTGGACCTTTCGAATACGATCAACAAGCGAATCCATCTGATTCTTACACTGGTCAACAAGCTCCTTTAATTCCTTGTCTTTATCCGCACAAGGTCTCAGGGCTTCTCCAAGTTCCCCAACATCAGTCTTGATAACAGATTTGTTCTTGTCATGCCAACTCTCAATGTTCTTGACCACATTCCGTGTAGACTCAAACAGCCGCGTACGTTCGTCTCCTAATGATTTCAACTCATGGCCGCCTTGTTCAAGGCGTTCAATCGATGCCTGTCCCTCTTTTTTCAGAGTGCTCAAGAGACCAAGCAGTTGTTCATGGGCAAGCGTATCATGTCGTCGCTGTCCCGAAAGACCTTTCAAGGAATCCTTGAGGGCCTGTGTTTGTGCCTGAGCCTGTGCAGATCTCAGCTTGGTCTGAGCAATGGCTTGTCTGTATCCGTCTGCTTTTTTCTTTAGTTCTGATGCACCCATGCGTTGAGTCTCGGCTGCCAGCTGAACTGAGCTGGCATACGTCTTTTGATCATCAGCAGTGTTTTTGAGAGACTCAATTGCAGCTTGTTTGGCATCAATTTCCATTGCCAGACGGTTCATCTCCAGTCGGAGGGTGTCATTCTCTGCTCGAAACACACTCTGACTGGCGAGATGCATGTCACGGGTCTCGGCTGTGGTCTTGAGTTCTAGTGCCATGGCATCACGTTGTCGGCTCAAGACTTCATGCTTGTGTCGAAGTACAGACACCATTCCCTTTGTACGGGCACTTCTGGATTCCTCTGGTTCGGGCGTATCAGCCAGCTGCTTTCCGGACTGTATTTTTGCTGTCTGATTGAGATCGTGTTTTGAAGATTGACGTGGGTTCATCTGATCATAACGGAACAAGTGTCCGTAGTTTATCCGAGACACATTATTATCATGGGAGACCTGCATAAGAGATGAAAAATTTCCAAAACAAGAAGTGTAAAGAGGTATAAAAAGTGAGAAATAGAGAAAAGAGAGAAAAGAGAGAGAGAAAGAGAAAGGCTTGGGGTTGACTTTGATGATTGCTGTCTAGTATATTTTGTCTGGTAGACTTACAGGCGTGACCTGACGTGAAGTACCGTCAAAGCCCCAGTTTGGAAAGGGTTTATGAGGCACGAAATCATAATTATCCAATCTAAACCAGCACACAAACGAACACTGAGTCGTTTGGGCCCAAATCAATGTCTCCAGCACGCGCATTCAGATTCCTCCCGTCCCAAAAATCACAAAGCCACTCCGACAAAGCAGTATAAGAATAAGTGCTACGGTTACAAGGTCATAAAGAAGTAGCCTGTCAATCTCCATTAAAGACACAAAGGGCCATTTAGCAAGCCTTTTGATCAATAGCACTCAAAGATACCTTTACTACAAACGGACTGGGGGCTCAAAAAGGCAGTGTTTGACGATACACACAATGATGTCTGTGACTACTGAATTAAAATCTGCCAAAAAAAAAATTGGAGATTGGTGATCTCTAGACATGTCGTCCTCACGCCTAGCACTCGTCCATCTCGACGAAACATACACCAAGAATGCAGTCGTAAAGGCACTCGAGAACAGTGCTCTTGACTGGACTATTGATAAGGAAATCACAGAAGCCAATGCCGAGGCTGATCTCAATTTGCCTTTTGTGTCTCTTCAGTGGCTAGAGTACGAACAAATCAACTGGTTACACCTCAGCCGTCATGCAGAGACCACAATGGCCAATGCGTATTGTATTCGAAAAGGACTGATTCGCAAGGCTCAATTAGCATACAACATGACAAAATACCTTTCAAAGAACCCCAAGAGCATCCTCAAACAGGCTATCCCCGAGACCTGGCAATTTGAACTCGACCATGTAGATTATTTTGAAGAAGCAATGAATGAAGTATTTGAGGTTGAACAAGATCTTGTCGAGAATGAAGAAAAAACAAAAGATCGGCGCATGTTCATAATCAAGCCAAGCATGGCAAACAAGGCTGCCGGCATCTCCGTCTTTGATTCTATGGATCAACTGAGAGCCATCTTTGAAGAGCCAGAGAGTGATTCTGAAGAAGAGGATTCTGATGCAGAGGATCTGATGCAGGTTCGCGAGTGGGTCATTCAACGCTATATCGACCGTCCCTTGCTAGTAAACAAGCGCAAGTTCCATGTGCGGGCATACGTTCTCGCTGTCAGCAACATCCAGGTCTATCTCTACCATGACATGCTCGCCTTGTTTGCCCACAAGGAATACTCTACCACAGACCTCTCTGATTCCTTGGTCCACTTGACCAACACATGTATCCAGACAGGAGAGGCAGACTTTGATGAGCAATCCTCTGTTCGTCTCTACTGGGAATTAGAACGCCTGGGAGTCTCAAAGGCTGATCTGGACACCATGTTTGGCAAGATGCAGCTAATCTTGGCCGATGTATTTGATGCATGTGTCAGTGAGATGACTACATTCCAGGCCATGCCGAATGCATTTGAGCTGTTTGGTATTGACTTTATGATGGACCAAGATCTTGGCGTGTACTTTCTTGAAGCAAATGCTGTAAGTTGTGGGACTAGAGGGATAACAAAAGGCTAACTTGTTGGACCATCTAGTTCCCTGATTTTAAGCAAACTGGCGCTAAACTGCAACATGTCATCCAAGAACTATTCGATGCCACCACAAAGACTGCAATTGAGCCCTTCTTTGGTGAGAACACGGGCGGGTCGGATAAGTTTGTCAAGGTGTTTGAAAAGGAGCTCTTGTCCCTCTGACAAGCATGGTCCCACTTTTTGTCTGTTTTTTTTTTATATAATATTTGCACCATTCCATATTACATTACATTACATTACAATTATGTATATTTATGTACACACATATTCATCTACAGGCTGTCGGCATATACTTTTGTAAGGTCCTGGACACCTCGGGGGGTCTTTTGCCAGGTTACTGGACATCGATTGTGCTCCTCTACGTAATGATAGGCGCATGTATAGCAAAATACATAACCTGAAGGGAGAGCAGTTGGGTTGGGAATGGGCTGACTCAGACATACGGGACATGTGTTGGGTGTAGATGGCAAAGAAACACCTCTTGGATCAGGCTAACACATAAATGTCAGTAAATTGGAAATACACAGGTGCTACTTGCCTTTGTATTTTTGGGAGGGGGGATAGTGGCCTTGGACTCTTCCTGGACCCCTCCGCCACGTGCAAATTCAGAAGAGTACCACCACTCGAGGAACTTGAAGAAGAAGATTGACATGGGCAACAACACCTTTAAGAACTCAATCAGCTTCCCAAACACCATTGGGAATGCCTTCCACGGTTTGGTAAAGAGAGAGAATGGGGCCTTTGCCTGCTCTGATGCGGCTGCCTTTTCATAATACTCGCGCTATTGGGCAAACATTATCGTGGTTAGCAGATGTATAATGTAGTTGGGTAACTCACATAATCTGACATGCTCATACGTTTAACTTGAAGACCAATGAGATGGAACCACGGCGAATAATAGTCAGTCTTGCCAAACATGTATCCAATGTTATACACAAGATTGGAGCCATAATAGAGCGCGTTAATGTAAGGATACACTTTGCGGAATAGACGGGTTAGATGAATGGCCAGTTTTCTGGCAACATGAGTGCTGGGATCCGCCAATTGCTCTCGTTCTCGGTCTTGTTGTTCATTATCTCCCAAAAGAGACGCTCCACCAGATATGCGCTGATAGAATAAGTCAAGGCGGCATTTGATATACGGCAAACCAACCAGCATCAAGAGAGATCGTTGGATCTCTTTTGAGGACAATGGAGGCGTAGTATCAGGACCCACCGAAGAGAACTTTGGTCGACTGGCAAGGTGGGCAGACGACACTCTCTTTAGGCCATAAAAGTTCTCTGCAAATGAAGCACCTGTATATGAATGTATATTATTATTATTATTATTATAATAATTATTATTATCATTAGTCATGAACATTCAAAACCAAATTGCAGTTGGCTTTACCCCATTCCTTAAGATAATGGCGCTCAATAAAGAACATTAAGACGGAATAGAACTCCTCGTGGTTGTTAACTACCCGAATAAGCAAACGTGGGTAGCGTTGTGCATAGATCTGCCCGAAAAGACAAGAGGTCAGGAAACCACGCTTGTAGGATGTTATGTTTCCCGGTCCCTCACCCCCAAAACGTCTATATATTATATATTTGGGTATATTCAGGAAGCCAGCTTACAGCCAAAAGATACTGGACTGCTGGTTGCAATAGTTCTCTTAGTTTCTCCTGGGCAACTATTTCGAATAGAGAAGGGCGAAAGGCATCTTCGCCCGAACCCAAAGCGCTCATGAACTCCATCGTCTAGTGAATAAGTAGAGTGCGGGGAAAGTTTATTAATAAAAAAAAAGGGCACTGATTTTTTCTCTTTTTTGGCATGCCTACTGTCCAAATCCAGTCCCTTTGTCCAATCCGTGACGTCTTCCTTTGCTCGTTTCGTTTTTTTTTTCTCTTCAATTTCCTATTCATTTCCTCCCCCTTGTGCCTTGGCAGAGCCAATTTCTTTCTTTGTTCTTTTTGCAGACCTCTTTTGTCGCTCCTTACTCAACAATCGTAAGTTATCCAAAGGACGTTTTATATATACATATATCAATTACAATCAATTCGCTCTGGATCCTAACACACTACTAGTCTATACCTTTTTTTATATATATAAAAAACTCCCCCAATCTATCATGAGAGAAGTTATTCACGTCCAAGCCGGTAAGTCATCATCCCTAAACAGTTTGGCAACACAAACTAAAATAATTTTCATTGATCATCCACAGGTCAATGCGGTAATCAAGTAAGAATCCCCCATAATCACCCAAAACAAACAAAAATATAAACCCCTTTCTTCTCCCTCTTTTTCTTCTTCTTCTCCCTTTTTTAGATTGGTCAAAAGTTCTGGGAGACAATCTCTCAGGAGCACGGCATCGATGTCAACGGTAACTACTGCGGTGACAATGACCTCCAGTTGGAGCGTATCGATGTCTTTTACAACGAAGGCTACCAGGGAAAATATGTCCCCAGGTAAAGAAACCGCGTTTTTATTGATTATTATTATTATTATTATTATTTACATTGAACTCACATTTCAATTGAATTCTAGAGCTGTCTTGGTAGATCTTGAGCCTGCTACCATGGATGTTATCCGTGCCAGCCCTTATGGCAAGATCTTCCGCCCTGATAACTTTATCAATGCCCAATCCGGTGCTGGTAACTCATGGGCCCGTGGTTATTACACTGAGGGTGCCGAATTAGTCGAGTCAATTATGGATGTCGTCCGTAAGGAGGCTGAGAACACTGATTGTCTCCAGGGATTCCAGCTCTGCCACTCCCTTGGTGGTGGTACCGGCTCTGGTCTCGGTTCCTTGTTGCTCTCCAAGATCCGTGAAGAGTACCCCGATAGAATCCTCAGCACTTACTCAGTCGTCCCCTCCCCCAAGGTGTCTGACACTGTTGTTGAGCCCTACAACGCTGTTCTTTCTGTCCACCAGTTGGTCGAGAACTGCGATGCCACCTTCTGCATTGATAATGAAGCCTTGTACGATATCTGTTTCCGTACCCTCAAGTTGACCAACCCCGGCTACCCTGAGCTCAACCAGCTTGTTTCTGCTGTCATGTCTGGTGTGTCTACCAGTCTGCGTTTCCCCGGTCAATTGAACTCTGACCTTCGTAAGCTGTGTGTCAACATGGTTCCCTTCCCCCGTCTCCATTTCTTCATGGTCGGTGTTGCTCCCTTGACTGCTTTTGGCTCCCAGCAGTACCGCAACCTCAGTGTCCCTGAGTTGACTGCCCAGATGTTCGATGCTCGCAACATGATGGCTGCCTCTGATCCTCGCCATGGTCGCTACTTGACCGTCGCCACCATTTTCCGTGGTCGTCTGTCCACCAAGGAAGTCGAGAACCAGATGTTGGCTGTTCAGCAAAAGAACTCTTCTTACTTTGTCGAATGGATTCCCAACAGTGTCAAGTCTTCCCTCTGCGACATTCCCCCTGTTGGTTTGAAGATGTCTGGTACCTTTATTGGTAACAGCACTGCTATCCAGGATCTCTTCAAGCGTGTCAACGAGCAGTTCACAGCCATGTTCAGACGCAAGGCTTTCTTGCATTGGTACACTTCTGAGGGTATGGATGAGATGGAGTTCACTGAGGCCGAGTCCAACATGAACGATTTGGTTTCCGAGTACCAGCAGTACCAGGAGGCCACTGCCGATGATGAGTATGATGGTGAGGAGTATATTGATGATGAAGATGACATGCCCATGGAAGAGTAAGGTAGACTCACTATACCTAATGGTGAGGATGTCTATTATGTACCTTTTTTCTCTCTCTCTCTTCTATTTCTCAATCTCCATTTCTCAATCCCCCCATCTTTCCATTTACTTATTTCCCTTTTTTTTTCCCAAGAAACAAATTGCATAACACCTCAATAAACTAATGACAATTCCAAAGATTCATGTATTATTATTATTATTATTATTATTGTTGGGAATTAGTGGTGGGTGGTATAAAAAAGACAAGGGATATTTAGAAAGAGGAGTCAATCTATAATATTATGTCTTGAGCAACCTGTCAGGCTGGTCGTCGTTGGGCTTTGGTCTCATATTGCTCAACCATGTCAGGATATGCTGTTGAAAGTATGCCAGATTCTACCCATTGGCGACATGCAGGAGACACGTCGTCTTCATTCTCATGCTGATAAAACGCATTTGATCCAATGTTGTTCTGGAGATAGAAATCCTCTACAGCTTCTAGCTTGGTCCTCACAGGGGCAAGGAATCGATCGAGAACATTGTCATGCCATTGGACGCGATAAAACTTACGGTCCATGACGACCTTGTGCTGCCAGATGCGCGCAATAATTGCCTGACCATCATCGTCAAAAGTGCGATAGTCTTTGGTAGGCCGATAAAACCCATCGACCGTTGTCTGGTGTGGAAATGCGGTTTCATTGAAGGACCGTCTTGGGGATGTGGTTTTCCATGCCCTTAGACGCACTTCATGAAGAATATAGGCTGGATACAACTTTGTCTTGAATCGATTCAAGACGGTTCTTTTAGACCAATCAAAATGCTCTCGACAATAGGGACCGAGCGATCCAAAGTCTGGAATTGATGCATGATCTCTGTCAAGGAACTCTCGTAGCTGGCGTGCCTGGACAACATACTTCTTGTTCTCAATGTGGGTCGTAGGGTGGATGAACTCCTTTAGGATCCAAAAGTGGTCTGGCGATGGATTAAGATCAATGTTCTTGTATGTACGTTTCAAATGACCCGACTTGTTTGTTCTTATTTCGCATTCGAGTGCATCAAACAGAGCTTTTACGCGAGGATCATCAAAGGAGATGGTCTTGTCATTCTGCATTGCCTCCATAAGACAAGTATGGTGCTTGGCCCGTGCAAGACCCTCGGCTAGCTTGATACCAATTCCCTTTATGCCTGCTTGGTAGTCAGATCCCCTCAAAATAGCAATCAGAATAAGGTCAGAGCGATCAAGGTCAAACCAGCAAGTATCATAGCACCCGCATAGTGAACCATCATTGGTAGGCCATTGACGAAGAATACGTCGGGCACCAAACAGAAACACGTCCACATCGCCTGTCATGACCATATCAACATAGTCTAGTCGCTGGAGTACTGCGCATTCAGCTTCTGCTTCTCCATATGCCACCCATTCTGCAAACCCAAACAGTTTGATGAGACCTTTGATCTTCCTTATTATAGCCGTATCTGGGGCCTTTGTGTTGACGAATTGGTTTCGTTTGATGTTTGGCCTGTCTTTTCCATCGAATACAAACACTGGGCGTATTCCTAAATGATAAAGACGGCAGAACCGGTAGAACATGACATTCATGTCATAACTCCTGCTAAGATATACATGTTTTATTCAATCCAAGCAACAACAACAATTGTAGTTATATTTACTGATCATCAGTGGATGGACGTTTTGCCTGAAAAATCCACAATGCGACATCAATTGCCATGCGCAGACCACGGTGATGGAGTCTGCCATGACGATCTGCCAAGCCCTCGAGACTGAATTGCTTCTCGGATGGAGAAAGTAGCTCCCATAGATTAGGAACTCCCATCCCAGAATGAATAATCAAAAGCAACGATATCTTTCTGAGAGTGGGGTTTAAATCTACTGCTATATACTTTCTTTTTTTCTCCTTTCATTTATTTATTTCCATATGGCTATTTGGTGTAGATGGACATTAATTATAGACACACTTCTTTAGTGGTAAAGAAGTGTGGCTTGAAAAGTGCTATCTAGACTAGTGCTTGTATTCATTTGGCTGAATTGTTGGAGTAGCAGGCCTATCTGAGTTTTAAAAAGAAACCTCCTTTGTGGTTCCTTGGACTTCTGGACGATCAAATAGAAAGTTTCTTTGGTTTACTTCTCCAATCGGATCATTTCTGGAGCGGGCATTTATCCATATCCGTTCAAACCTCTTTGAAAGAGAGAAAAAAATCCCCTTTCTCCACGCGAGATTTGCCCTGTAGATAAAGCCGCCTGGTTTCATATCCAAACCCTCTTATTCTTCAACCATGTCTACCGAACCAGCCTACTATCTTGGCCTTGATCTGTCTACCCAGCAGCTAAAGTGCACTCTTATTGACCAAGACCATTCGATTGTTCTCGAAGAAGCTGTCAACTTTGACAAGGACCTCTCTGAATTTGGCATTCACCATGGAGCAATTCAACATGGCAATGTAGTCACATCCCCAACCCTCATGTGGGTCAAGGCCCTCGACATTCTACTCGGCAAGCTAAGCAAGAGTCCCTATATTTCAAAGATCAAGGCTATTTCGGGTGCTGGCCAGGTAAATCCATCAATATTCACAAATACACCATTCTAATGTCTTTTTTGGGGGATACGTGTTCCCAACCTCTCTATATTGCAGCAACACGGAAGCGTCTATTGGTCTCAAAAAGGCATTGACCAATTGGCCAATCTGGATTCTACCCTCACCTTGGCCGACCAATTGAAAAATGGGTTTTCGATTGAACAATCTCCAATCTGGCAAGATGCCAGCACAACACGCGAATGCCGTGCTCTTGAGGATTTTGTTGGTGGGCCAGAAGCCTTGACAAAGCGCACAGGCTCAAAGGCCTATGAACGGTTTACTGGAAACCAGATTGCAAAGGTAATAGGACGCGTGTGTTCCTGAGTACCTATTGACCAATCTGGTGCACTGAATAGATCTATGCAGAGAATAGGGAAAAGTATGACAAGACAGCCAACATTAGCCTAGTGAGCTCTTTTCTGGCCAGTCTGTTGGCAGGAAAGCTCGCCCCAGTTGATTCAGCAGAAGGGTCAGGAACCAATCTGATGGACATTACGACCCATCGATGGGATAACCAGCTCTTGAAAAAGTGTGGTGGGGATCAATTGGCAAACAAACTTGGCCTGGAGCCTGTTGAAGGAGGCGATGTGGTTGGCAAGATTGATGGTTATTATCAAAAGCGCTATGGATTCTCGTCAGGTAAGCAAAATCCAAGCTCTTTCAGGAATACGGTTATCTAAATACATACTTGTTAGACTGCAAGATCCTTCCTTTTACTGGCGACAACTCTGCCACCCTAGTGTCCATGAATCTCAACCAAGGAGACTGTGTAATCTCCCTTGGCACTTCTGATACTGTGCTGGTTTACTTGAAGCAAGGAGAGGCTGAGCCCACTACCGAGTCCCATCTAATGGCCCATCCCATTGATACCACTGGGTTCATGGGAATGCTGTGCTACAAGAACGGTTCCCTTACACGCCAGCATATAAGAGATATCTATGCCAACCATGACTGGGACAAATTCAACAAGTGTATCCAAAACAAGGCTCGAGACACCAGCACATTTGGATTCTACTATTGGATGCAGGAAATCATCCCATTTGCAAAGGGAATATACCGCTTTGAGAATGGCAAACAAGTACAAGAGTTCTCGGACCCTTCTCTCAACGTGCGCGCCATTCTAGAGTCCCAGTTCTTGTCGATGCGTATCCGTCTTGGGCGCATGACTCATGGTGGCAAGATGAAGCGTCTGCTGGCCACTGGTGGAGCTGCAGCAAACCCTCACATCCTCCAGGTCCTATCGGATGTGTTTGGGGTTCCTGTCTACAAGCAAAAGGGAATGAATAGTGCTAGTCTGGGAGGAGCACTTCTTGCAAAGTATGGTGACCTACAAAGCTCCTTTGAGGATATTATGAAGGGCCACACCACCGAACCAGAGCTGGTGTGCAGTCCAGACCCCAAAGAAACAGCTTATTATGATACAAAATTAGAAGAATATGTTCGTCTAGAGTCCATTGTCCTGGCTGAAGAAAACCCAAATAAATTGTACAAAGTACAAAATTAACACTTTTAATCAAAAATCACAAATCAAAAAAAAATATTCTTTTTGGTGTATAAATTTATATTTTGTCAATAATTATCATCATTAAAACCCATTTTTATATTGCTGTGAGTTCGAGGCAACAGGTGGGGCAGCTGCTGGGGTTGTGTTGGGTTGAGTAGCCGAGACATCTGTCTTTTCTGGAGGATTGCGCAGAAACATCCAGTGATAGTATTGCATTCTGTGCAATTCTTGAGTATTTTCTGATGTGCTGATATATTCTCTAAACTGTTCGTGCTGCAGCATATCTAAAAAGTGGAGTGCGTGTGGATAGCTAAAGACATATTCAACAAGAGAATCATTAAAAGCTCCAAAATATATAGATATATATACAAAAACATCTTTAGATCCTCTTCTTACACAACAAATTTGGCATATTCTGGTTGTTTCCAGTACTGGAGATAATCCAAGTAGCGAAGAAACGCGGGATCTTTGAAGTATTGTTGTTGTGCCAGGTCTATAATTGAATCGTATAGTAATGTTCAGCTTTAATGGTATTGAGATTAAATAGAATCACTTACGATTAAGGTACCATGGATTCGAAAGACATTGCAAAAACTCAAGTTCTACTTGGAATCGCTGCTTTTCTTCATCGCCATCCAGTTGTGCCATGGCCAACGTTTCCGCACATGCAGCAGCGGAGAGCAGATCTAGTCAATCCTAGTGGCTTGTCATACTTGGTTAGCAGCAGCATTAAGATTTACCTCAGAAAATTCAAATGGTTCTTGTACAATCTAACCTCGTTATTTTCATATTTTATTTATTACTACAATACTTGGCAAGTTTGTCTTTATTTCTTTAATACAAATCCTCAAAAGCCATGGTCGAGTATCGATATCTTGATTATTATTATTTTTTAAACCAATTTATATGATAAAAAAAAGGGTATTGCTATATATCACTGCCACACAAATGTTTCAAGATGGGCCATTGGTGAATGACCTCGTAAACATAGGGTCTTAGAATATTAAAGGGAAGTGTGTAGCGGATGCCATAATAATGAAAGCTTTCGAATACTGGCCAGAGGAGGATACGGGATAAGATCAGGGTGATGATTCTTCTTGACCATAATGTCAGAGACGAGTTTTTCCAGGACTCGGGAAAGCTTTTTGATGCTATATGGGTTATTAACAGCTCCAATGGCATTATAATTCCATAAAGTGTAAATTGAGTCTGATGTGTCCAAAGGAAACGCTCCTTGTAAACAGGCCACCCAATATTCCATAGAAATATGTATTCATGCATGATTCCCGAGATGAAAAAGGTGCTGAATAGACTAGCAACACGAGCGAGGGGATCAGGATTCTCTGTAAACCTAGAAAGAAACCTCTTGGAGTAATCATAGACAGGCTTGTGAACAAAGGCCACCATTGGAGCACGTACAAGTCTGTGCCAGCGAGGAGCCCAGAATTCATTCAACGATTTTGATAGAATTGGACGTCTAGTCATTGAACGCCATTGTTCTATATATTCAAATAACTTTGGTTTAGTTTATGAATCGATCGTTTACTTTAACATACTTGAAGAATAAGTTCCACCTTCATAGTAAACAACGTATATAAACTGTGCAATATAGCCAAATGAGTTCAAAAGAGTGGTGAATGTAACTACTGTCAAGCAGAAGAATAACAAGGAGGGCAGGGTGAGCTTGCTGTAAATCTCATTGATATCTTTCATGGTATATGTAACCAAAAATGATGTGCATATATCACAAATAATAACATTTCCTATCCATGGTAGTATAATGTGGTAGTATTTCTAAATTACGGAAATAAGCAAATGTTATCTATTGGCACTCGACCCATTGGTTTCTTACCTTGTCTTTAAAATACTCCTCTGGCTGTTTCTCCTTGGAAACCGTGTTCTTTACGGTTTGTTTAGGAAATTCTCGAAGGATTTTCCAGAATTCTTCACTTAGAAACCCACTTGGAACGTAAGCCTCACGACCATACAAGAATGGTCCAGTCCAGATAATCTCTGTAAATCGCATGAGGCTACCAAAACATGCCAATAATGTCCCACAAGAAATGTCTAATTCAAGCCAGTTTAGCTAATGAAGGGTGTATAGCCAAACCTACATTTCATATCAATCTTTATAAATGCTGGGAAGAATGCATTTGCAACAAGCAATGGAATCGAAAGGGCTCTCTTGGAATTTGTCGAAAGATTCTTGACAGGGATCGTGACAAGATAGTTCAAGAGGTATATTATGGTGCAAAGTATCCCAATGTAAGCTGATACAGGTACGGAAATTCTCTCTTGACCACCTTCAAGCATATGGAGGATATTCATGGTAAAGCACTTTGAATAAAAGATGCAGAAATCAGACCTTGACAAAAGGACGCTTATATAGATGGTTTAAATGATTGGAATAAGAATAAAGTTTTTGGCTATTATTTAGTTTTTAAATGCACTTGGTTTCCTTGAATATACAATTAACCGTATTGTTCTATCAACATGACTTTTGTATATGTAGCCAAAAGACTCTTTGGCGACTGTTTACATTACTATACAGCCAATTTATTTACTTCATTTATTGATATGTAGTTTGTAACTTTAAAATTTGCAAGAGTTTTAAGCTTTATAAAATTGGTTTGCTTGATGGAGCATACTAGAATACCATGAGAATCTACATTTTCTCTTGATAGTAGCTTGACATTGCTATCCAGTTTTGTCGAGTCTGCATATATTATTAATAAAACGACAATCTACACCACAGCTGCTCTAGTATTCAAATCTGTGTGTTTTTTCTTTCTTTTGAATGTCTGATTCTGTAACATATATACAGCTCGCAATAACACTTGCTATCCAAAAAAAGGCTCTATTGGTAATTTAGCATCTGTATAGCTCCTTATGTTACCCTTATTTCGGTCTTGATATCCAAGTGATTTTAATGATTACCAAAATATCTATGGAATCTATTGTACTAAGAGAAGCTTTATAACAACGAAAATCTAAATGATTTAGACAGGCCTGTTAGATATATCTGGTCCTGTTGATGGAAAAAGGTGGAATTGAGTTATATAGACAAAATTCACAAGTAATTTCCAAGTGGTTATTGAAATTTTTAGTCTTGATAAATGTATCTCGATAATTGCAGTTATGAGATCAATGATCTACAGCAGTCTATTGAAAAATCATACATACTTTCTAATTGCCTCGGCAGCTTCCATAGACATCCCCACCATAAAACAGTGCCAAAGACCATTAGTATAGGACTGATAGATCATTTGAAGCCAGTGTCAAGTAGGGTTGACAGTAATTGAATTCATCGCTTTGACTCGTGTGACTTGCTTGTTCAGATTCATTTTTTTATTGAAAAAAGGGGGTAGGAAAATGGCAAGAGTGAACAGCTGGATCCCTTTTTTTTTAAATAAAAAAAAAGAAAAAGAATACACTTTTATGGGTGACGCCGGATTCTTCAAGGTATAATGCCACAAGCCAAATTGTTAAAAAAGTCTTACGCATATCAAAGGGCACAAGTAGTGACCAAGACAGTCGTTTCAGCAACAAGGAAAAGAAGTTGCTGAAATCGATGAGCTTTCCTCCAGAGTTCGATGTCAAGGTAAAGCATCTTGACCTGTAGGCGGCATTTTTATGTGTCGATGGACATGTTGCATGTCTGCATTTCATCTGTCGTCCACTACAGAAAATATACATGTATATATATTTTTTGATCTTGATCATCTTACCAATGAATATTAGGTGGAGATGAAAAAGGTCAATCTAGACGTCATCAAACCATGGATCAGTAATCGCATCACTCAATTGCTTGGATTTGAAGACGAAGTAGTGATTGATTTTGCTATTGGTCTGCTCGAGGAAGAGGTACGCAAGCTCTTTATGATTCGGGACTTATTTTTATGATTCTAGAATCCTGATCCCAAGACGATGCAAATCAATCTCACCGGATTTCTCGAAAAAAGCACACAGCCATTCATACTAGAGCTCTGGAAGCTACTCATCAGCGCACAGACATCTCTTGGTGGTATTCCAAAAATGTTTTTGGAGCAGAAAAAGGAAGAACTTCGTCAGAAAAAGGTGGGTAGAGATGGAACCTTTGTGTGTGTGTGTGTGTGTCTGGATTGCTGCTTATTCTATCATTCAGGACCACGAAGCACAGCTGAAAATACGCCAGACGGCTGTCATGGATGCTATTCGTAGACGAAAAGAGTCGGATATGGAAGACATTCGTGGAAATGAACAAAAGGAACCAGAGAGACGGTCGCGTTTTGTAAGAATCTGTCGCGTGTTTATGCGTATTATTATTATTATTTTAAAAAAAGGGTCTGGATTGACCTTTAAAGCAATAGACTGACAGACCAGAGAGATCAGACAGACCAGAGAGATCAGAAAGACCAGAGAGATCTAGACGTTTGAGTCCAAGCAGGAGCCGATCTCCGCCAAGGAGGTATAGATCACGCTCACGCGACGATGGCCGTAGACGGGATCGTTATAGAGATCAGGCAAGAGATGGACGTGATCGTCGTGATGATGATAGACAATTCAGAAGTTATCGCAGAGAACGCGATGACAATCGACGAGATGAAAGATCAGTATCAAGAGGTAGAAGGAGGGAAAGCAGAAGCCCAAGTTTGAGACGGATGAGAAAGAGGAGTCGGGATGAGGCTAGAGAGCCCAGACATGCTTCAAAAGAAAGAGATCAGACAGAAGAAAGAAGTGCTCGTGAGGAAGTAGGAGAGCCTTTGGTTGGACGCGTAAAGTCTAGATGGGATGAAGATGACAAGACAAAGAATGATGCGGAAAAGGTAACTACGATTTATTTGTACTGGAGAAAATGAAAGCCAATATATGTATATGCTATAGGAAACTGCTCGACTTCGCGACAAGGTAGCCGAATCGATAAAACGACGACGTGATGCCCATTAGGCATCTTTATATTTAATCGTTAAAGAGGTGAAAAATACAAAAATAAGAATAAATCAAACTTAAAAGGCGGTCTTTGTCAGGACAAGTGGTGATCTCAAAGATGATATGGTACATGGGAGCTGGTTCAATCTTCGTCAATCTTCCAAGACTCTGCTGAATAGCTCTTCCTGAGCTCTAGATTGTCAGTCTGCTCTTGCTTTTTTGCACCCCGTTGAATATAAGGCTTTAGGTCTTTATCAAAGTTGTACATGCATATGGCACCAAGTGTGGCAGTTGTCTATAGTAACGTCTTTTGATTAGATTGGTCAATCTTGACTTGTTAACTTACCATTGCAAGTATGATACCAAGAATCACTATAAACCATGGTTTAGTTTCCAAATAACTGTTTATTTTGTCACTTACCAAAACATATCCATGTATACCAAAAGTTATGAGTTTTTAATGTTTGTCGAAGTACAAGTCCAAACTGAACGACTACAATGCACTGAAAGATAATAAACACCGTCATACGTTTGCTGCTCTCTGCAGATCCCTAAAGGAAACATTCAGGTTTATTCAATGTAGCGAGATCTGTACATCTTTATGACTTACTGCCATACGAGCAAAATAGAGCATGGGCAGAATCAAGGCCGTTGCTCCCAATTGAAACCAAATCTCCCAAACCGGATCGTATTCTTTTGTAGCAAATTGGACAAGATAAAAGCAAGAAACCAGGAATTCGATAAATATATCAAACTTGAGAGCCAATACAAACAATTGAAAGATCCTGTACATTTCTAATCAAAAAGACATTAGCAAACAATACGAATTATTTGTCTCTTTTAAACTTGCTTTGGATCTCGATATTTGCTCCAATCTTTTTGTAAATGACCCAGCCAAACTCTCTTACGACTTCGTATGAGAGGTATGCAAACCCAATTGCAAATAAAGTGAGGAGGATAGTGAGAGTTATCTCGAGATAAAAGGCAATCTCGAGTGGCTTTGTTGAGAACACTATTCCCTGGACTTCGTTCAGGTGCCGTAGGGTAGACAGCCATCTTTTACCATCAATCACCTCTAGGGCACCCAAAAGAGCACACACGACATTCATGGCGGCAAGAGCAATAACTTCTGCTGCATTTTGATTGACTGTCTATTGGGAGCCGTTTACTTTTTGTTCTAGCAGGATCAATTGTATACTTACTGCGTCAAATGACATGCCTACAAACCAAAACTGAAATCCAACAAATGCAATGTTCTCCCATTTAATTCTATTGAGCCTATCTGTGGCCTCGTCTACTTCCAAGGCCTCGACTCGATTTGCTGCAAACGCAGCTGCTAGACTCGGGCTTCGTTTGGTGTCAGAGGACGGCAGTAAGGAGGCCTGGGATGTATTCTGATATGCAATAACTGATTGTAATACAATGATGATCAGACCTTGAAGGCAGGCAAGAAAAAGGTAGGTTTTGGTCCATTTTGATTGGCCAATACGTCGTTTCTATTCAATAGGTTAAAGACATGAAGAGCTTGTTTGCTACCTACAAATTTCTCAGATGTCAGCATTAAAAAAATGAAGAGATAGGGATAGAAGAAAGAGTGTATCTAGATTAGCTTCTCCTTTTTCCTCCTCCTGTTGTTGTTTATATATATATTTTCATTGGAACTTTTTTGGCCCCCTTAAACCTCGTGATATTTCTTCCTTATTGACTCATAAGGACCGTGAATCTGCACAGTATACTATTGACCAAACAAATAAAGATAAAAACTTGGCTCTTGACAGCAAACAAGATCATTAGAATACCAATCTATAAATACGCAAGTGTATATAAAATGTCAGTTGGAAAATAAAACTGTGCTGATTTTTTATTATTTTAATAACCAATGCTATCCTAGGATAGACCATCAGAAACTACCCTAGGAATTTGACCAAGACACGTCTTGTTCTTTATTGTATTGGTCAACAACTGTTCTATTTTCAAAACCCTGATAGATTTCCAATTGTAGAATATATCCTTCAAGTTAAAATTTTTATTATTATTGCTATAAATGCTTCCAAAGGGGACAAAGGTGTTTTTGTGGAATATGGTGTGTAAGCAAGGGTGATTAGATGACACCTTTATTCGAGATCAAGATTGCTCAGAGTATGAGTGCAGTTGTCATTTGGTTGGTTGGTTACAATTCCTTTATGTTTTTTTTTGGAGCAATATGAATAAAAGTTTAGATAGATTTTGAATTATGATAAAGAGCTGGATATTTTACCCACAAGAGTCTCTAAAAGAATCTTGCAGGATATATTTATTATTGATGCAAGTCAGATAAAATACAAATAAAATCAATGGTTTATGGTTTATCTGACCATAGTGCCCATGTGTCTTTCGGTTGGGTTTCTTATCAATTTTACGCCTCTGTGGTGGCAAAAAAGTCTATTTGGACCAACACAAACCAGATCCACTCATCTAGACATTGATATTCTTAGCCTACACACACACATATATATATATGTATATATATATAAATAGAGAGACAAGAAAATCTCTCAAGGCATAGGCATAAAAGTTGATTAGGAAATGATTTACGCCCACAAAGCACGAATTATTTTTGAAATAATACCAGTAATATCAGTCACCCAGACTCTACATGCACAGTCTGCAAAAAAAAAAGACAAACAAGACTGCCTTGCTGTACATTGGGTCATGATATTCTATATGAACAATAGCTTGGACCTACCAACCACCTCCAAGCAACAGAACCTTGTCAATTTTTGTGAGGGATTTGTACAGGTGAGATCCACATTCCATTCCAAACGATCGACCCTTTGACACAAGCAGTCCCTTGGTATTAAACACCTTGAAGGAGTCCTAATTGTCAATACATGCAGTCTCGCGTTTACAACGAACAAGATGGCCTTGGGGATAAAAGACCACTGAACAAGCCAGAGTTTCATTTTTTTTAAATTAAATTGTTTCACTATAGATTCTCTAGCCGTCTTGACTTGCCAAGGTGCTCGAATTATGCCAATTCTAATGAAGCTTACAGGTATAATTAAATAATAATAATAATCTAAATCTAAATCGCACCAACTATATATGTATTAATACAATAATATTATTATAGCCAAAATTTATACACTCAAATCCACCTTCGGAATAAATGGTGGGGTCTGTGACTCTGGTACTCATTCCATCGTTTGTACTCGGCTTGTGAAATTACAGTTTGTCTTGCTGTAACCAACTTTACCATGGCTCATCAACAACAGACTGGTCCATTCGATGACCCCAAGAATCCTTTTCAGGATCCTTCAATTGCTGATGCTCTCAGCTCTCAGAACACCGAGCGTTTATATCAGTTTGAGACTGACAAGGTCCAGACAAGCAATCCAGATGACTTTTCTGGAACCTCTTACCAGCAACTCTCGAGCAGCCATGACCCTTATGCCGTCCAGCAAAGTCCCAAACCATCTCCTCCAGCTAACGAAGCCTTGGCTAGAGAAGAAGCCCTGCGCCAAAAGGAAATCGAATTGGCCGAGCGAGAGAGAGCACTTGATGAGAGACAGCGCCAAGCTATTCGTCCGGGTGCCAACAACTTTCCACCCTGTTTCCCTATAATGTATCTCAATATTCCAGTCGAGATCCCTATTCAACATCAGCAAGTTGTCTGGTGGCTGTACCGCGAGTGGCTCTTGTTCGAGATCACCTTGGTTCTCAACTTTATTGCCTGTCTGTGTGTTCTTGTTTCCCATCCAGAGTCTATTACCAGCGCACCTACCAGCATGGGAGTAGCCGTCACTGAGCTATTTACACACACTGCTGCCAGTTTTTTCCTCTGGTATAGACCAGTTTACAACGCGTACATGAAGGATACATCACTCTACTACTGTAAGTTGTACATTCTACTGTGAAATTGGCTAAATATTTCTTGGCAGATTTCTTTTTCGTGTTCAACGGCTTCCATATCCTCTACACCTTTTACATGGCTATTGGTATTCCTTCTACGTAAGTAACCTAGGACTACAGAAAAGATATTTGGCTAACATGTTCTTAGGGGAGGAGCAGGTCTTATTTTGCTGGTAGCCCTTTTCTCTGACCACTACATCACATCTGCTATTTTTACTCTTCTTGCCACAATCTGCTGGATTGTTATGGGTTTTATGGCCCTGTTTCTCTACAAAAAGACATATGACCACTACAAGGCAGCCGGACACACCTTCCAGGAAGCCAAGCAAGAGGCACTCGTGAAGATGGGTAGATCTGATACTGTTCGTGATGCGGCAGTTAATGTAGCATGGCAAAGTGCCACTCAAAGACATTAAAAAAAAAGATAAAATTGCTTAGCAGCCTTTATTATATCCTATTATTATTATTTCTTTTCTTACCTTCCTACTGATAATATAATACTTTTTATTTTTCCTCGTATAATTTCCAAACCCATAAATCAGTCAATACATCAAATTGCTATTCATTTACGTCAGCTGGGCGCGACTCTATACTCTTGGCGATCATAACCACGAGCTATAAATATCAATACTCCCATATTTCTTTCAAAAATCATCTTTTTATTCTTTCTGTACTTGCAAATTATCCATGAGAAACAAAGTGGTTGGATCTTCAGGCTATTCTAGACCCCATAGCCAGGCTCCCAAAGAAGCTCAATACAGACCATGGAATGCCAAGGCTATTATGGAAGGTTAGACGGCCCAATATTATACAATCTTTATAATAAATACTCAAATGGTCCACAGCTAAACAAGCAAAGCTAAGAGAGAGTTCCCAAGAGAACATACAGACAGCCAGTACAGACCAGCCTTCTGCTTCATTTTCAATCACCAATGTTCCATGGGATGTGGATACTTTGGAACCGCCAAATACACCTCATGTTCCCTCCAAAACCCCTAATATATCCAAGGCTCTCGATTCTCCTCTACCAAAGAAAGGTACGACAACGCGACTAACAAAGGAGTCCATGTATTATAATCATTGACATTTTTTTTAAAGAAAAAGTAGATGATTACTTTTTAGCCACCAGTCTATCTACAGACGGTGTGGTCTGTAATGAATCCAATGCGTTTGATGCCCAGACGCGTTCATGGTCAAATGAAACTCTTTTGGTCTCCCCAATCAAAGAAATTGGCCCACTCATTGACCTCAGTATGGAGACTACAAAGGAAGAGAATGAAACTAGCACAGGTAATGAACAATAGTCTTGTTTTCTATTTTAATACGTGTTTCTTATCACTGTTTAAACAACTAGCCAAGAACAGTCAAGACACCTTGTTTTCATATGGTAAGCCGACAAAACTCTTGCTTTCAAACAGCCTCTGACAGATGTCTTGGCTTATAGCCTATTTCAATAGACCAGAGATATCCTCTTTTATCAAGGACCTTGCTATGCTGGGAAATGATTATCTTGCTCATAGTACGGACGAATATACATCTATAGGTTACCCTGAGTTCAACGAGTCCCCTAGCAAATCACTCTCATATTCATCTGTACATTCTACCCAAGACAGTGCGATTGGTAATGATATACCCATCGTGGACTCGACTACCGGTAGCCCACCAGCGGATACCAGCTCTGAGGAAAGCCAGGACTACATTTGCACTGCATTCCAGCAGTCTATTGATATCGATACTTTCATTCCACAATCTCTGCCTCAAGGACGACAGATATATAGCCGAGATGAGCTCATGTCCCTCAACACGAGCCATATGAGCACAAAGGGGATCGAGGCGGGAAATCTTATCGAAAAGTAAATGCTTGATTCTCTTGCTGTTTAATGTTCTCATGTCCATTCTATAGGTATATAAAACGAGCAGCCCAGATAACATCACCGCTTTCTACAAACTTTGGACGTAGTAATTCAAATGAAACTCCAAAAAAGAGCCATCCAGCTCCATTTATGAGAATAATTCGCCCAGTGATCAACCCTCCGGACAATATCACAAAGGGATTCTCTCGGGGTCGGGCTCCTCCACATCAAATAGGGACTATCCCACTTTATGAAAGTCTCTAAATAAGCACATTCCTTGGCATCCCTCTATGTCTCCTAGCACTTCATGGCTATTATATTTCTATTAAAAAAAGAGTCTTCGGACACGCATATTGAAACAAAAAATAACGTACAACTGGTAAAAATAAAGTATATAAAATACATTGGGGTTTCTTTTCTTTTTTGTTTTGATTTGCTTTGTTTTACTGTGTCTTGTTTCCTCTGAACCGCATACGAGGATCAATCTAATATTGAAACAAAGTATTTAATTAGACCAAGAATACAATAAGAATATTCTTCTCACCATTCCACGTCTACATTCGGCATAGCTCTTGCGGATGCTCTGACATTCCTCGGGTACTTCTCCTTCACTATCTTTTTTAAAGCATTCGGCTACAGTGTTACGCTTGACAAGTACGCAGTTTGACTTTAACATGCATTCAATCAATTCTTGACGAATCTCTTTGCATGAAGATGGCATTTTGTATTGGCTGGCTGGCTGGTTGATAATCACTACATTTAAATCCTTTTTTATATGTATATATAAATATATACATGGATTTCTGCCATGTTGGTTCTAATTCACTTGCCCAGTCACGGTGACTTGATATTCCAGATATGATCATTTTGCCGAGTGTGTTATGAGATTGATACTGGATTTTCAAGATTGGCTATAATATTTTGGACATATTCTTGGCTAGGCAAGACAAAGATAGCTGTTGGCCTTATAGCATGTAGCCTAGAGAGCTATAGTTAATAAACACATATCTATTCTTATGGTTGGTTTCTACCGGGCTTGTTGGTATTTCTTTTTTGTCCGGTGTCCGACAAAACTTATCTGGTCCCTAGCATTTATAAATATATTTTTTGGGTATAAATCACACCTCCCTTTTTGGACCTTTATAAAACGATGCCAATGTTATGGTATTCCAATTACTTTTTTTATTTTTCACTGAACATATCGACGGTTAGTATTTCCATGACCAAGGGAAATTAGATTGATTTATACAGAATCCAAGAAACCAAGAGACTTTTATCATTTAGGGTGATTCTGAATACATGCATTGACAACTACCCTTTTAGAAAGTCTAGAGTAAATCAGGCTTGAGATGAGTGATATATGTAGGCTGACGATTAGCAGGTTAGTAATAATATTAAATAATAGATTGCCCAGAGCTGTTTTGTGTATAGACCTTTTAAGCTGATGAGAGCCTATTTTAACGATACTACTTTGAGTGACGGTTCATATTGGACTGTGTTGAACATAAAACTTTGAAGTCTGGTCTGATGTGTAGAATAAAAAGATCTTATGAATAGTGTACAATACTATGAACAACCTCCTAGCTACGAAGACTTTCTTCATCATCATCTGATTCCGAATCTGCCTGCCCTTATTGGCCCATCGTTGACGGCTGAATGGGAAGCGACAAAGTCATGGGTAACTGTTGATTCAAGAGATCCCAAATGTTCTAGGCGCATTCCAAACTATACACATCTTCGGACCATCTACGGGTCCTGCAAGGTACAAGTGGCCGACTGCAATGACCGTTATTTTACAGATCAGAAGCGAAGTGAGATGACCTTTGATGAGTTTGTCGATCTGTGGCAGCAAGAGACCGGTACATCTAGATACTACCTCAAGGATTGGCACTTTGTTCAGGCTCGTCCGGAAGTAAAGGCCTATGAGGTGCCCGATATATTCAAAGGTAAGGGTATAACGTGGTGATGCCTTGAGAATAGTTTCTTACGGCCAAAGTAGATGATTGGCTGAATGGATATTGGGTTGGAAGGGCTCTAGAAAATGGCTCAGAGGACGACTACAGATTTTCTTATATGGGAGGTGATGGGACTTTTACACCTTTCCATGCCGATGTCTACAGGTAAGATGAGATTATTTTTTTCTGTGGTGTTTATTAAACGGAGTTATATATATATTGCTTAAAACAAGGTCTTATTCTTGGTCAAGTAACATTTGTGGTGTCAAAAAGTGGACGCTCTTTAGACCTGGCCAAGAAGCTCTTTACAAAAATAAGCGTGGGGATCTTGTGTATGATATCCGCCATGTCGACCCTCTAGAGTTTCCTGAATTTGAAAAGGCTGAACGGATAGTTCTTTATCAGCGAGACGGAGAGACGCTGTTTGTGCCGAGTGGGTGGTTCCATCAGGTAGAGAACCTGGGACCCACTATTTCAATTAACCACAACTGGACAAATGCCACAAATGTCGAAAAGACTTTTGAGTCGCTTACAACTGACCTTGTGGATGTCCGCCAGTCTATTGATAATCTAGAGAATGAGATGGATCCTCTTGAGTTTGTTGATCAATGTCAAGATCTCCTGCATATCCACAGCGGATGGCATTGGAAGCTGTTTATTGAGATTGCTCAGAATGCTGTGGGTAGGACTGATCAAAGCAGGCGACCTAAACGAGAGTATGAATACGAATGTCTGAGACGTATTGTAAAGGTACTGGAAGACGAGCCATTGCTGATAGACTACTTTAAGTACAAATCCTTTGATTGTCTGGATCAATTGAAGAGTATGATCAAGTACTAAATAAATAATAATGTATCTTACTGTATGGCATTCATTTTATTATACAGGGTTCAGAGTAGAATATTTAGGATTTTAGTATCTAATGAAATGAATGTACCAAGAACAACAATTACTCGAGTTCTGAGAAAGCTAAAGGAAACCGGCTCTTTTTAAAAAAAAGGTGCATCTTTTGGTAGAGCACCGAACCTTACACCCAGAGATAGGTGCAATATGCTTAGGGAGATACAAAGAATTATCCTCAAACTCTGGATTACAAGAGACATGCAGGCAAGACTGATACTGGAAAAAGTAATCAGCAAGCAAACAACAAGTAGAGGTTTACATAAAATGAATGGACGGTATTGTAGAGCCGTTTAGAAGTCTTTGGTTACTAGAGAGCATAGCGACAAACGCCAACCTTGGTACAATGATGTAAAAAACTAGCACGAGAAATGGGAAACTGTCATTTGGAGTTATGAATCCTATTTTTCAGTTCACAAGACAAACAAACGTGACAATGTCTGGTGCCAACCAGAGGCGTATAATCTAGACTGCCTTACACAAAAGGGGCAAGGAAACAGAGGGTTCATCGTGGTTTGGGTATTTTGGGCCTGAAGGTGTCGGTTCATTTTTCTTTGAGGATAGAAAGATGAATGGGCCAAAGTATGCAGAAATACTAAAGACTCACTTTGCCAATTTCTATGGGAGCCTTCCCAACAATAGCAAGGGTGGCTATATTTTCCAAAAAGACAATGCCAGGCCACGCAAGACAGCTATTGCAGAGGAATGCAAGAAGGAACTTGTGTAGAGTGTGATGGAGTGACCCCCAAACAGCTCTGATCTTAACCCAATTGAGAACATTTGAGGTCTGGTTGAGGACTGTGTCAGTGTAAGACCCTCCAGACCAAGCAGTATGAGTGAGCTGAAAGAAGTTTTATTATATTAATGGAACGGGACATCAATATGTACTTGCCGAATTTTTTGATTATGCATGTAAATCGCTTAGAGATACTCAAAATCAAGAACTTTAAGCATATTTCCTATTAAAATCATATAAAACTCTTATAATTACTCTTGAAACTTGAAGTTTATGTATATAATCTTTATATCCACGTTAATTTAGTTTGGAGCATTAGTATTTATATTTATTGCATAGCCGGCATCAAGGTTACCAATATAACTTGGACCCTGTACTTTTAACTGTTGCGTACTAGATAGAATTACTCAACGACACATAAGTTACTGTTAATGAGTCTGGGAAGATCTATTAAGTAGTCGTTTTGTTTTTGAAAAAAAAACGTCGTGTTCGAATCATTAGTGTTCTTTGATACATTGTCCTTGGCATAAAACTCCAATACAGTTCAATGAAATTTAAATTTTTGTAGTACCTTTACTCTTTCTGAGCACTACAGTGTTTCCTGGTCCAGAAGTTACATGTTCAATACAGCATATTGGCAAGTTTGAGCCCTTAAGTTTGGAATTTGTCTAATAAGCTATTGTTTCCACGAGCCTCAGGATGTGATACATGTGTATCCATTGCCCATCAATACGGTATCAGAATCTGTGATCTTCAGAATTGGAACTATAATCTAGTAAACGAATTTAGATATTGTAGATAGCCTATTCTCAGAAGAGCCTATTGTGTTAGACCTGGTCGCATAATTGACGATCGTGTAAGAGATCGGTATGAACCTGACAGCCACCCTATACAAGAATCAAGATTTATTAGACGTGCTGACAAGAAAATATTCAAGGAACACATTAGAGTCCAAGGCTGAAAAAAAAAGAGAAAAAGAGTACGACAAGGAACGTAAAATAAGAGTTAAAAAAGAAAACATAGTATGCAATGAAAAGTTCAAGACTGATGATAAGTATCACAAAAAAAAGAGTATAAAGAAACCAAGAAAAATAAGAAGGACAGAAGAACTTTTACAAGAACAAGGTTAAAAAAATCTTCTAATAAGATTGACAAACTCACTTTGACTGACAGTTTTCAAAAAGCTCTGACGATGGTGTCGATGATGGTTCATCAAAAGACCACACAGATACAAAAGGTCTTGACAATGCTCCTCATATTCATTCCGACTGCAAGAAATACTAAGTTGTTCAAGATCAAGACAGTTATAATAGGATTTCCAAGAAGAAAAACCAACACGTATCTAACCAACAACCTTACGACTACAATGCTGGATTTCATTGCCATGGAGTTCGTGAGTGTGACAATCTTGACACTGGAATATCTTACTGTGTTGCTATCTAAATTAAACATATCTTCTTTCCTCATAATCATTTATTTCGTACACATTATTACAAGTTCCCGAGTTGGAAGATTTGAATTGGATGGACAAACGGTATCAATAGACAATGTATATATTTAAATATTCTATAGTTTAAAACATCCCAAGATACAGAGGCTTCACATACAAACAACCCTTGGTATCGAGACGGAATATTGCTTAGAGGCTTTGACTTGAGTGCAGATCCTAGTTAAAAATCCATTTAGTAAAGGATTTTTTATGCCGCCTTGTGTAAAAGCAATATGAATAATCAGGTGTGGCCAACAGACAAGCTTTGTGTAAATCATGTTATGCGACACCTATTTTATTATCTGCTTGAAATATAATCCAACCGTTACCCAAACCCAATCTACTATTTCAATAACCAAAATATTGAAAGGCACTTGAGTAGACCAAACGAGATTCTTCAAGGCACACTTTACAACTCCTTTGCTTATTGGGCAGTATTGAATAGTGGGTTATTTTTGGGATTGCCGTTTTTCCACAGAATATCTGAACCACAGTGTTTTTTTCCTGTATGCATCAGTGCAACATTAAAATATCCAACATCAATGTAGAATATGCATGTAAAATATGAATGTGCCAGACTCTGTGCTACTTGATTTCCAAGCCCACATAATCCGGTTCGGCCAGACACGTGACATGGAATTACACAAGTCTCATTTTCTGTACAACTAATATCAATATTTTGTAAACTGCCCACCAAAATAAATCAGGCTGTCATATTTGCTCATCTAGCCTGAGAAAACATGTTTATTAGCAAAACAATATCTTGGAGATTCAGTAATATCCTCAGCCCTCTCCCTCATAAATATTCGCCTGGTTCTATTCAAAGTACTTTTACTAGACATACTTATAACAGCAGTAGATCAATTGGTTAATGTGACTAATTTGTTTAGCAAATACCCAAAATCATTTGCCCACCGTCTTGACCCTTAATTTAGGCAACATGTCAACACCTATCTCGGGGTGTTAAAGCCAAATGTCCCTTGGTTACATTCAGCCCTATCTCGATTGTCTAAAAGAAACCAATTCAAGAAGAGCTTTGCTATAATTATGCTACTAAAAGCGTATCATAATACATATAAAGACAACTGTATAATTATAATCATAATAAATTACTCCAAGTTATTTTTATCAGGTACAGCCTCACAAATAACCTGGTCGTACTAACAATATTACTATTGAATTTTTTAAATAAGAAAAAGGTGTGGATTTGACTGACAAAGATGGCTATAATTCGGCTCAATTGTTATGCTCGAGAATCTACTGGATGATCGGTAACCATTGATGTTTAGCTCGGGATCTAGACTGTATATATGTATACTATGCCTTTTTGGAGCTAGTGCATTAGGCTCATAGATCTCTGATGGTTTGGCCATTTATCAATTTGACCCTGGTGGTCCGTTGCCCATATGCAATATTTTCGCCTCATGTATCCACCTCAATAGTTTTCAGAAATGGAAATTATTAAGCTCATTCTGTCTACCGAAATTGTCGAATTTCACCGGTTTGAAGCAAATAAGTCGCAACAACACGCTATATTGAAAATATAATATTTACTTCCAGACAAAAGTTCCCTAAAGTGAGAAGAAGAAAAAAAAGACCCGGAACTTGCTTGCCACTGTCGAGTTTAAATTACAAATATTGCTCTGGCAAGTCAGAATATATTAATTTCCAGTAGAGCCACAGCCATAGGTTGCAATAGGTTGCCATGGTTCCCAATTAGCCAATTTGGGTCTGGCTAGTATTGGCTCATTATAGGGTGCCTACATAATCTTACTTTACTATAGACATAAAGATCTATATATTCATTTTAAATTCCAAAAGACAAAGGCATCCAAAGTGTGGTTAATTTGCGTTTTGAGCGGCGAATGATAAAATGTACTTTTCATAGGTGCTGTAATATATTCGTATTCTGTGATATGTCTTTGTTTGGAATATTTAATTAGTAAAAGGTCAATCTGACTTACCTGGTATGTACACATTCAGACTCTGAATATTCGAGTATATAAGGTGGCATCATCTCCACTCCTTGACACAATTATCCACATCTTTCCTTTCCTTTCCTTCCCTTTCCTTACTCACAAAATGAAGTTCTCCCTCCTCGCTGTCTCTGCCTTCTTCTTGGCCACCATGGTCGCCGCTGCCCCCTCCACCGTCTGCACCGGAAAGCACGTTGGTAAGTTGGTTATACAGAATTCTTTTATTCCAAATTTCTAACCGATTTCCTGGTTTTTAGCCACCAAGCACGAGACTTGTGCCTCCATGGCCAAGCACTACAAGATCAGCGTCAAGAACCTCCAGCAGTGGAACAGCGGTCTTGGTTCTAATGTTAAGAAGTGTGGTAAGATCACTACCGGAAAGTCTTACTGCGTCAAGCGTGGTCCCAAGAAGACTACCAAGAAGACTACCAAGAAGTCCACCAAGACCACCACCAAGAAGACCACCAAGAAGGCCACCACCACCAAGAAGGCTCCCGCCACCAGCACAAACGGCCTTCATCTCGCCCCCCACACCGCCCCCAACTGCAAGAAGTACTACGTTGTCGTAGATGGTGATGGTTGCGACACCGCTGCCAAGAAGAACGGTATCACTGAGGCCCAGCTTTACAAGTGGAACACTGGTCTTCACCACGCCGGTGACCATCTCTGTGACAACCTCGACACTGGCAGAGCTTACTGCGTTGGCGTCTAAACAACCACTCCTTTCGGATTTCTTTTTGTACTCATACATCCAATGTATCCGCTAGATTAAGCATAACCCACAATAAAATACCATGCAAAAAATACATTACTTGAGTGTTGTTTTTATTGTATTTTATCATAAACTGGATATCCAAGATAGAGTGCGCGCGCGTATAAAAAAAACCTTGAGTAAGAGCGACAACCAATTACAGTGGTTCATATGAGCTTTTACGGACTAGCTAGTACAAAGCAGATCATTTCTATTTAAGACTAGGCTTTTGGAGAAAGATCTGTAGCATTTAATTACTCTTTTAGCATGTATATCTTTATTTAGTAAATAATACAAGACACTTGGATTTATGGTAATGAATGAATGAATGATTTACATTTGCACAACTTCTTTCTGAAGAATATTCGGTCTTTCAAAGGCCTGATTTTTATGTTACAAGAGAGATTACAGCACACGATATCAAATACCCCTTTAATATACTCTGTTATCCTTACATCCAAAAATATTGTCTAGAATCCAAAATTTATAATCTCCTTTATCCAATTGTGTGTGACATGACAGATCTTGAGCACGAGAAAATTAATAGGATATTTTATAACTGGAGAATACTATTCAATCCAATTCATATACAAATCAAAGAATAGAAATACTATCGAGGCACGTATTCAGCGTTCTGAAACTATAGTATACTTTTTTTCTTTACTAACAGCTGGACACCATTTGAGTATCTATAAGAACCATATTTTTCATATCAATTCCCAAATATCCATTTAAACAGTAAGCTGCTTTCAACGGTAAGCTATTTTTAAATGAATTGCTAAAAGTATAAATGCAATTCAAAAACCAGGACATACATATACCCAGTCCACAATATTTTTAAACCAATTACTAGAGTTTTTATTTTTACATGAATGATATTATTTTTAGGTTATTCATAAGGAGTTCTTGGATTCGTATATGAACCTGTTTTCCTGAAAGTATTTCTGCCAATAGTTCTCTTGGTATACTAGATATTGTTGACAGCAACAGTCTTGAAAGTTAAGTGAGCGACATATATATTACATATCTCAAGTTTCCTTGGATTTCAAGCTGACTGTTGATCAAGTAGCCTGTTAGATATCTGACACTGATTCCAAGAAAATAAAAGTTATTTGATAAGACAGCGATTTATAACATAATGTATAGGGCAATTAGAGCACCAGTTGATCATGACTTTGGGACCATATATTACAGAGAGTATATGCTATTTTCCAACTGTAAAGTCAAATATAAGTTTTCATGTGGCTAATCTGTCACTATTTACAGGAATCCAAATTTATAATATTTTATTCTTTTAATAGACATTTTATTTAAATCTCCTTGATTCCTTTATGTTATTATGCTAATTCATACACTGTCAGGATTCTATGGTAGTTAAATTCTTAAAGGGGGAAAACAGAAGAGGAATAAAGAGACGGAGAAACATAAAAAATAATAGTAGATTATTTTGTGGATATCCAGCCAAGTAAATATGTGATAAGTAGCCGATATTAATTAACACAATGATCAGTGCTAATTATTGAAAAGATGGTATGGGCACTTTTAAGCAAAACTCTTTATATCTATGAGCATATTATTATAAATGTCGAGGGGTTTTTTTTACCAACTAATAATTTCCGGGGTTATTTATATATGGATAGGATTCTTGTATCGAAATAGTGTAGACAACAAGAGTTTAACCATAGAGTGCAAGTTAGGTAAGCAGATTAATCCCAATCAGAAAAGAAATCTAATGTAGAAGCATATACATAGATTCTGTGATGCAGCTCTATTATTATGTTCTTCAATTGAGGTTGTCAAGTAAAGTTTGATATACAAGGCCTAGGACGAAGTATTTGTAATTTTAATGTTCTCCAAAAGAAAATGGAAAGCCTTGTTTTCATCATATAGTTTAAAGGTATATAACTTATTTAGTTTTTTAAAATATATAGTGGTTATTAAGATATTGAGCTTAAAGTGATAAAAAAAATAGATTATATTTAAGAAAAAATGTATAAATTTATTTCCCTAGAGAGCAGCCAACCGATCATCCATATGAAGACAGTGTAAGATAGTAAGATTATTGTTTCGGTTCGGACTTGGACCGTTTGGCCGTAAGATATGAAACGGGAAAACCCAACCCACTTAAATGACGATAGTAATCATAATCACTGAAAGTGAGGTACGGAACCCTACAAATTTGAACTTTCAAATTCACATTTTGTTATTTCTCGTATTGATTATATATATGCTCAAATCCCTGATTTTTTTTTGATTATATAGCTCAAGAATTGTACCTTAGCTGGTAAAAGGCAGTTTTTTATTTAATAAAGTATACGTCCACCTTTATACCCTTTAACAGTCAGTAGTACTTTATATCTGTCAAGGCAGTACTTTTCACGCACACTTGTACTGTTATTTTCCCATTCCTCTTTCAAAGCATCTTCTAACTTTGCCAATGTTGTAGGCTGGCAAGGTCTTGGTCTCATACACTAAACCAAAAGATTCTATATATTCTAAATTGGGCTGAGATCTGGACTCTGACGGCCGCTCAAGAACATTTATGGCAAGACCTTTCTTGGACTGTTTTGATAATGCTGCTTTATGAGGCATATCATCTTCTTATTGGAATCAGTAGGTCATAAAGTCTTTATATAGAGGACAGTCAAACAATGGCTTTAATACCGTCTAAAGTACTTCCACGTTGGCCTTCGCATTTATATTTTCCTTTAGAACGACAAGGATTCCAACACTTCCAACCCAAATACACCCCATACCATTACTGATCCATCATCTCCTTGAATCTTGGACAGGATATTGTTAATTAAGTATTTATCATTTGGTCTTCTCCACACATTGGTACGCTCATGTTTTTTTTTTAAAAAAAAAAAGAGTAAATCAAGACTCATAACTCCAAATCACCGATTTCTATTATCAAATCCAGTTCCTTCTTGCTTGAGCCCATATTCTTCAGGCTGCCTATTTCCCTGTATTCAGAAATATGTAGAAACTACAGCAGAGCTGTTAAACTCCAAATCATGCAAATTTTGGTGAACATTATTTTAGGAAATGGGTGTCGCAATCATGTTTTCAACTTTATCTGTAATGTCTTTCAACGTCTTTTGCGATTTTTATATCATTTTTTTGGATATAAAGTTTGTCTCTGGCATCTAAAAGTCTAGATATTTCTTCATGTCATATTTTATCTACAGGCTGTGTTTTAGGATATTTTTCTATAATGTAGTGAATTGTTCTTCCCTTTACGTTTTTGCGTCGCAAGATCTCAGGAATCGATATTCCACCTTTATTTAATTCAACCTTAATATAATTTCCTGAAATTGAATACCAGTTGTAGTTTTCTTGAAATATTCTTTCTGTAGTTGATGAGTTTTAGCTAGCTATTTTTATAAGACTAAGGAGAACAAGTTAAATAAAATGAGATGGTAGGTAAAGATATAGACAACGACTAATAATCCGGAAATTCAAATGTATAGGGTACTGTATTTCTAATGTCCGCTCGGCTTATTTTGTACCTTCTTGTACAAACTTCAATAATTCTTGAACGAATGCACAGACCAGCCAAATTTACCTAAAATTCAAAAACCAAAAACAATCGCCGTTCAAAGATGTATACTGTCTTTAAAGTTAATAGTACACATATGAAGATCAACCTTGAACTTGATGTTTGATTCTATACTTCTTTACTTCTTTCCTTTTAAAAGTTTTTTACTCTCTCTGCATATAAATATATGTCACCATGCCAAGAATATATTCCCAGACCGATCACGTCATCACCAAAATTGGTGGTGACCTCACACCTGCAAAATATTTTTCTATAAAGAAAGGGGCTTTGGGCGCACATTGTTGTTTCTGTTTCCTCACTTCTCTTTCCGTTACTTTTTCACTTTTTCAATGACATGTCAAGGTAAAAAAATTCTCACTTCATCTACTCCTAGTTTAGTCAACTATGGCCCCTAATTTACGATGGAAGGACTTTTAATGATGGATGGATGCGTTTTATGATGTTTTTGAACCATCAAACTAATATGTCATTCAGATGTAGAAAAACGCGGCCAACCTTCCGTTTTGGACAATGTTCAGTCCATGGTCTGCTAGGCTACTCGGTCGAGGTGATCATATTCCAATGGCCTGCTTCCGAACCTCAACAGTTTATGTGCTGGCGTTTACGACGATCAAGGCTGGTCAAGATTGTGGTATACACACCACAGCTGAGTGAAATGCAGACTCCACAACCGATCTCCGGTTCCTCTTTGCTAATGACCCTGGCAGGTTAACATCTCAGGAGCAGTTACACACCAGGCACACGTACACTTCACACTTCAACAGTTATAACCGACCATTACACAATAGACGTTACATTAAAAGGGAATTAGAATAATAAGTATATAAACCACCATAATATTCTTTCTTTAATAGACAACACTCTCACAGTATCTACTAGTTCCCTAAAACCCTAATCTACCTCAAAGATGAGCTCCATTTATTCCGATGTGCGGCTCTCTTTGCCGCCCCAACTGCCTGGAATACCTGGTGGACTCAAGAACATGGATCCTGATTCTGTTTTTGTTGGTTTTTATACTAGTGAGATAGAATATCTAGTGTTTTTATTGATAAATTGTATGTGAAGATGATGTGCTTAACTTTGTTCGCTAACTGGGTTATTCTGAATATACACTACGGTGGAAAGATGTCAAATACCGCGCTTTGTACAACTTTTAATAATAATCATTAAATATATTCGTCAAAAAGACTCAAAGTTTTTGAATAAAATATAACAATCTGAATATCAAAAACCATGTTCAAATTATCAAAGAATAAGATCATATCTTTCTAATTGTTTATCCATGCGAAAACAAAATTTGGATAGGTTCCACTGTGTGATAAAAGGTAGTAAACTGCTGCTTTTGCGGTCATAAATGACAATATTATCATACTGTCATTGGCTAAAGATAAATTTGAACAAACTGTTGTATGTTATATCTGTCCATTCTTATTTTCTATAGGCTTTAGGTGTGGACTAGTTGATGAACACTTTGGGACTTTCCAGTAATTTTTGTCTTTATACGTTTCTGATATTTTCTTTTATGACGTTGTATTATCTCTCTGTATAAGTAACCCACAATTCTGAAAATTTAGAGTGTTCTTGTTTAATGGAAAATTGTAGTCTTTCAAAAATTGTGCATACTATGTAGAACTTGCTGGTATCTAACACAGAAAGTGGTCTAAAAATTTCTAACAAGAGACACTCCCAGACTATAATAAAAGCCTCCATTTCCTTGTACGTTTGGAGTAAGACAATCAAGGTGACACTTTTTGTTAGGCCCACGTCAAAAATAGGCATAATCCTTTTTAAAGAAAGTGAACTTGGACCCATCACTTTAGATCATCTCTTCCTATTGCTTATCCGATTTTTTCATGGTGGTGTAAAAATTATGGTGCTTATAAATGTGCCTTTTAGACAGTAAAGACTTTTCAGGAACTACGTATGAATGATTATTCATTTTGTGCAAAGTGTTACTAGTAATCTTTTCATAAACGGATTTCACTGTTTTTTTTTTTACTAAATATCCCATGTCAGTCAAATTCTGATACCAATTTCTTTTCAAACTCAAAACAAGATGTATTTATTCTCTGGATGTAAATAGTCCTGGTCTTCCTAGATGTCTCTTGTTGGCAACGGATCTAATTCTCTTGTATTTTTTAAGAGTACAAGTGATTGTTGACGGCAGCGTGTTTTCGTTTCTAGCAGTGTCTACAACTTTTATTCAGCTCATGTTAAGTCCAAATACAATCCCCCCTTTTTTTATATCTGAAAGGTCTTGATAAATCTTATGGTTCTGAGTGCTTTGTACGCTAAGCATGCTGTTAAATATAATCCAATTCAAGTAACCGAGAAAAGCAAAGTGTAAAGATATACTAAAAAACGAAGATTTGATATTGGATTTTGAATATTTTTGTCCAGATCGCGTATTAGATAACGATAAAGAAATACAAACGTATAAGCTGAAAGGAAAGTAAATAACCTTTTTCACATTTATCTATAGTTATCTAAAGCAATTGCATCGAAAACCTTTATAAAATTTCATTTGGATGTCTCCAAATTGTTTCTTTTTAAGTTGAGATCCTGTATTATTTATTGGCGATAAGTATTGATACTATTGACAATTTTCAAGGGCTACCAAATTTCCAGCTCTGTCAATCTATAAACCTTTTATCCTGCGAAAAAGGTACATCTTGGTCATCAAAATGGGGATTTTTAAGAATCACCAAGTTTTTATCTTTGGAAAGTCTTGCTAATTTTAGTTTTAGAGTTACTAAATTAATACCTGAAATATGATTTCCTTTTTATGCTGATTGGCCAAGCTGTAGTGGAGAAGGTCTTTGAACTGCCGCTTGTCTTCTGTCGTAGGTGACGACAAGTGTGACTTTAGAAATATATAGTACACAAAGATTGCGCGCATTCTAGTGAGCAAAGAATAAGTCAGCAAGTCGAGCGCGATTCTGCCATTCAATCGAAAACAGGGAAATGGCTACATCAACCACAGAACCATCCTCTTTGGGATCCGATCATATAATGAATGGCACAGAAGAGGCCAGCCGCCCAGTCGTAGGCATCATCTATCCTCCACCTGACATTAGAAGTGTGTAAAAATCAGCAATTATACCATCAAGCTCACCTTATTTCAGAGTTTGTCGACAAGGCAGCCTTTATTCTAGCTAATAAGGGGCCTGAACTTATTGACCGCATCAGAGACAAGGAAATGCATGATTCTCGTTTCAGCTTCTTTAGTCCAACCGATCCTTACCATGCTTACTATCAATTCAAGATGAAAGAAGCCAGAGAAGGCAAAAGTAAGATTTATAAAGGATCAAGAAGTATAACAGGAAGAATTATTGGCTGATCTATCATGCAACAGCACCTCAGGTAGAGAATATGAAGGAGGAAGAGATGGAAGAGGAGCCAGAGATTAGACCTGCACCAAAGGAACCTGAGCCCTTTGAGTTCTCTGCACCCATGCCTGCAATGTCGGCACAGGATTTGTAAGTCTTTAGTGTGAATGAGCTTTGGGCTGATAATGTATGGATTCTATACTATAGAGACATTATGAAATTAACAGCACAATTTGCGGCACATAATGGTCGACAGTTCATCAGTCAACTCGCACAACGTGAATCTCGCAATTACCAATTCGATTTCCTCAGACCTTCTCACAGTTTATTTCCTTATTTCACTGATCTGGTGAAGCAATACGCAAAAGTTCTTGTCCCTCCAAAAGGCCTAAAGGACAAACTGAAGCAGAATACAGAAAACAAATACCGAATTTTGGATAGAGTCAAGGAGAGAGTTGAATGGGTTGCGTGGATGGAGGCAGAAAAGAAGAAGAAGGAAGATGAAGATGAACGCGAAAGAGGTAATTTTTGGCTGCTGTCAGATTTTGGGATTCTGACGTGTTCTTGGTAGTTGCCTATGCCAGCATCGATTGGCATGATTTTGTCATTGTTGAGACGGTTGAATTCACAGACTCTGATGAGCAGGCAGATCTGCCACCTCCAATGAGTCTGTCAGAACTTGAGAATATGTCACTTGCACAAAAGAGACTGGCAGCAATGCCTGAACCAGTTCAAGAAGACAAGGCTGGGGACATGGAAATGGATGTATGTAATTGGGATTATTGGATGGCACAGACTCACGACATGAACATGGACATTAGATTGATGATGTTGATATGGATGAGGATGACGATGATGAAGAAGTACCCCCACAAAGACCATATATTCAAAATGTCAGAGTACCTGCTTCAAATACTGGAATTAAGATTCGTACGGATTACAAGCCAAGGATCTTGGGATCAGGAACATCCAGAGGCAACGAAGCTACACAGTTGTGTCCTCGTTGTGGTGAAGCAATTCCTATCTCTGAGATGGATGAGCACGTTCGCATTGAATTATTGGATCCCAAGTGGAAGGAACAAAAACTGGCCATGGAAGCTAAAACAAAGGACAGTAACTTGCTTCAGGAGGGTACTGATGTAGCCAAGATTTTGAAGAACTTCTCTGGATACCGTTCAGATATCTTTGGTGCAGAAGAGACAGAGATTGGAAAGAAGATTGCTGCAGCAGAGGAAGAGGCAAAGAAGAAGCAAAAGGTGGTCTGGGATGGCCACTCTGCAAGCATCAACTTGGCAACACAACGTGCAACACAGCATATGACTATTGATGATCAAATTGCTGCTATCCATAGAAGCAAGGGGTTCACATCGTAAGTATATACTTCTCGGTGAGAATTAGACGGTTAATATTGAATAATATCTAGAGAAGCATATGGACCTCAAGTACCAGCTGGTGAACAGGCAGGAGATCAATATGGTGTACAGCACGATCAGCAACAATACTACTATGAAGAACAAGGCTTCAATGGAGGGTGGCCAACTGGGCAAGAAGATGCGACCAACCCGAATCTTTTTGCCAACCAGTTGCCCGGAATGTACAATCTCTCCAACACAATGCAGCCACCGCCACCTGGTGGGGCCTACCCATACCCTGTGGACCCATCGCTGGCTGCTGGTACTCGCAAGGCAGAAGAAGAGGTCGAGGGACAATCCGAGTCCAAGCGACAACGAAGAGATAATGAGCAGCAATAAAATCAAGCCGACATGTCTACACACACAGCTTATGTTGATTTTATGTGTTTACTTTCTCTTTTATAAATAAAATAAAAACTACATATCATTGATGCGCTCAAATCAACTTTTTAAAACCTTTGCTTTTATCCTGAGAAATATATTAGTTGATCGATAACTCACTTTTTGGATAGTGTTTGATATAAAAACAAGGCATACTGGCAATGTATCAGTTTGATACAGAGATAGTTGAGCCCTAAAGGTTCACCAAATGGCCATTTGATAACAACAGCAGCCATCAATAGATACTGAATCCTATACTTTCTGCCAAGTAAATAGAGACCATATCTTTAAGACGGCTCATGGGATCTACAATATTTTAAACTGTCCAATACTAATAGAAATCATTACAAAATACACTGGCACTAGAATAGTAAAAAATATATATAAAAGCAGAAAGCAAGATGAGTTCAATAGGTTTCTAGATTTTGTTTTCACAAATTCTTGGTCTAAAATTCTTTGAGAGTAATCCTCTCAAATATTTATAGTATATTTAAAAGATCTCGAGAGGGTTTCGATTTGAATAATATTTGGGTAAAACGCTCTAAAGCATGTATATCAGCCTCTGTTGCCTTTGAGAGTATTTTTTTGGAATAATATCATAAAGTGTTTTTCAAAAGTAACATCAATTTTAGATTGAACACTAGTCTACTACTGCATCTTGAAAAATGGAATCCGGGTATTATCATATTTACTAAAAATAATATTTATTTATATAAATATTACTGGTATATATAGTTTAAAAAATAAATAAATAAACATGCATTACTTTTACTGTGTACAACACTCTATAGTCTGCTCATCACAATTGAGAGATTAATTAAGCTACACAATGCTACTTATACTGCAAATTCTCGAGCCTTATTAATAGTCTCGGAACCAATAGTTTCCATACTTTGTGTGGGCTGTGCATATTATGACAAAGTTTGACGTATGTGTATGGTTTTCGAATGAGTTATTTTCGATTGTATTAAGGGCCCTGGACCATTAATAAAGCCAGCCTTTTTGCTTGTTTTTTCTTTAAAATAATAATAATAACAATCGAAGATTTTATAACAAAATAGAGATTTTATAAAATATAAAAAAATGATATATAATATCTTGTAAGCGTCTGTCTTGCTACATCTTGCAACCAAAAAATAATCTTGGAAAGAATATTGGTCTGCATTTTATTTTTTTATAAAAATATAACGAATAAAATTAGCCAAACAGGTAAATTAACTAAAAAACGTTTGGTGAATATAAGGTGGCATAGATTGCAATCTTTATTGGAGAATGTATAGTTCAAATGAACATGTTTTCATTTTTATTGAGTTTATGCCGTATATATATGTATATGTATATGTATATGTATATGTATGT
Source organism: Phycomyces nitens (assembly GCA_022702545.1). Classification (NCBI taxonomy): domain Eukaryota; kingdom Fungi; phylum Mucoromycota; class Mucoromycetes; order Mucorales; family Phycomycetaceae; genus Phycomyces; species Phycomyces nitens. The sequence continues at coordinate 5,746,592 of JAHRBC010000001.1, forward strand.
GTGTGTGCGAGAGAGAGGATGTGTTATCAAACAGAAATACAACAAATGATGGGACATTACTTTTTACAATTAAACACACTTCTTATAAAACAGAATTATGTTTGCCTAAATAATGCTTTTTCAGGCTGTTCTTTCTCCGGAATGTTTTATGACAAACATTACATTCAGAAGAAAGACCCCTGTGCTCACTATTTATATGGCGCATTAGACTATCCTTGCTTGAATACTTGCTTTTACAGCCTGGGAATTCACAGGAGTGAGGCTTCAGATTAAAATGGCCAATCAAGTGGGATTTCAGCTGGTACCATCGGCCAAGGAGAGACATACAATAGGGACTTGGGCACATAACAGAGTGAGTTCCTTTTTCTGGTTTCGCTTTTTTAACATAGTAATCCACCAACCCGAGAAGGTCTTTTGTAGAACGATTGTCAAATAATGTAAAATCGCGTATCAATTTTTCATCTGCTGGACTAAGTAGTAATTCTGTATGAAGTAAAGCTAAAATTGTATCTTTGGCTCTAGAACTTTCAGTCGACATTTTTTCGTCCTGAATACACAAGTTTGTGGCTGTGTTATTGACGGGTGTATGACATATTGTTGATGAACTGGATGATGGAGTCAGGGTGGCATACGATGCATTGCTATCCAGAACGCGTCCTGTATTGTCCTCATTATCTTCAAGGCTGGGCTCCAATAAATGATGAATATTTGACTGATCGACGCTGTGGTTGGATGGTTGAAAGTAATAAGAAAAGTCGTGCTCAGATAAATTCTGTGAATCGTTAAACTGAGCCGGTGCTATAGAATAAATAGTAAAAGTGAGTTAATATGTAGCATACTATCATTTAGACTATTACAAGCGGCACTAGTTTGAGAATTGTCTGCGTTATAATCGTCCCAGTCAGAAGACACACATTCCTGTAGATACAGTGCATTAACTGCGTCCACTTGTGCTTCAGCTTTGGACTTTTGAGAGATTTTAGGTATTTTAGCCTGTTTAACTGCTTTCATGATTTTTAAGAGAGAATTAATGTACTGATGAGAAATGCAGAGATTTATATGTTTAAAAAGCTCTGACTCAAATTTACTCATCAAATTACTTTTAAGCCTTATATGAGTATAGCAACAGCCTTAAGGACATTTCTTCATAAAGAGTTGTATCTTTTAAAAAGTATGTGAATGACGGCATCGTCATCTACAATGCTTTCTATTATAGGACGTATTTAGTCACACGAATAATATTAGGAAAAAAAGATAAAAAAAAGTTTATTTATTTTTTGGAGCTTTGTAGTATATACCACGATTCAGTTTATTTAGTTTAGCAATACAGATTATTGGGTCTGTTATAGAGAATTTATCATCAATCAGAAAATATATAGAAGCAGAGGTATTTTTATTAACAGTCTTTAAACATATCATTTGCTTGGAATTTTGAACGGTCAACAGCAGCATTTATATACAAAATTTGCCAGATATTAATAGGTACGGATGTATGTTCGGATATGGGGTTGTGGATCGTTACATGTCTGTTGTACTTTGTTTGTTACGATTCTTGGTATGTTTATTTAAAGAATAATGATTTATTTGTTTGTGTTTTTATTGCAATGTATATGACGAATATATTAATTGAGCAGAAAAGCCAAATTGATATTGATTTATTACTTACTTTACTAAAGTGAATTCATTTTTATTTCAAAACTTACAAACGTTTGGATATTATTGTGAATCTGTATATGTTCTATCTCACTTTTTTTATTGAAAATATTCAATATGATGTACTGTAGGTGTTGTATTTGGACATCTATAATCAATCCCAGTGTTCAATATAACAGGTGAAGCAAACGCAGACTATGAATTATAACTTTAGTATAAAAGGGAGAGGAGCACAGACTAACAACATCATCTGAATTGATACCAACTTTTTCTGCCTCATTAAAAACCACACTATACAAAGTCTCACTTTACTTACAACGTCTTTCTATTTTATTACTTTTATTACCTTGTTTTACTATTTATCAACCCTAAATACCTCAGTAGGACGGAATAGTCGATCTTCTGACTAGCAAAAAAAAAGACAGCTCACAATTTAATAGACTTTTATTTATATATATATATGACATATTCTTAAGCTTTTTGGGTTTTTTTTAAAAATAGTAACAGAATTTAGGCTTTGCTCCTTTTCAAAAATGTACGCTCAATTTAATCGTAATCGTCTCTTTATAAATATTTCTGTCTTAACACCAAGAGAAGAAAAAAGCTTCAATCAAAGTACATATTTTTCAATTCAATTCCAAATTGCTTATATGCGCCCCCCAAAAAAAAGGACAAAAGATTATACACAGAACTATTGATCTATTAAATTAATAATTATTAAATATATTATCTTGCAATCATCAAATGCTACTTGCATTTAAAATAAGCTTATAAAATATTTGTTTTTCAAAAATAATAATATTAATAGGTTGTAAGGAACCAAACTAATTGGTTACTGAGTCGAGCCAATCAAAAAGTATTCCGGTGTGTAATTAGATGAACCATTAGAGGCTTAGCTTTCTCTTCTTACTATATATCTCTTGGATACTTGTTAGAATTGGTTTCGAACAGTCTTTGTGCCACACTCCTAAAATGGATACTAGCTAGAAGATCAATACATCATAGCTATCTTTAGACTTTCCTTTCTGGTATACACACCCGCCACAGTTACCAATTATTATATTTTGACACATCTTTATCCTAACTAGAAAACATATAAATACCAGTAGAGCTTGATAGTAGAAAGATCAAGCGAACAACGTCTTTTTATTAAATAACTCATATTTGAACCCCCTGTTTCTGTCTCTTGCCTTGTCTGCTTGGATCAGTTCCTGATAACACTTTGCTAGGGGGAAAAAAACATATAAATACCCATTGCGCTTGATTCTAGAAGATCAAGCGGACAATATGTTAACAATGGAGCTTCTTCTCTTGTCTTGTCTGTTCCTCCTCCCTAGTCCAATTCCTTCCACTGGTAGCTATTGCTATATATTTTATTTATTTGACTTTATGAATAGAGATTCAAATGCACTAATAGTAAAATCAAACAAAGTAAAGAGTACTACTGGATCTAGCACACGGTCCAAGGTAAGTATTTCGTCAATAGAAATATCAGTTGCAGTGGTCAAGTTTAGAAAATATAAAAAATCACAATGAATAAATTATGAGTACTTGAAGTTGACAAGTCAAACTTTATATTGACTGATTAAGAGGCTTTATACTTTTGGCATCTTTTATTAATGCTATTGTTTTCTAAAATCTACATTATTGCCATTAAAATTAAGAAAAAGATTGCCGACAGATTGCCTCTCTAGAGTAAAACTTTAAGCTTATTAAAAATAAAAATAAAAGCTTGGAAAAAGTTTAATATGAATAAAATAATAGTATTTTTTTATTTGCATAAAGTAAGTTTTGAAATAAACTATTATTATTATTATTATTATTATTATTATTAATGTTAATGTTAATGTTAAATTAATTAAAAAAACATGGTTTTTATCTTGCAAGTTGTTTAAAAGATATGTTTGTATGACTAGGTTGAATAACATTGGAATATATGAAAATCTGCTGACATGTTAAATAAGGCCAGTAAAGACGACTTTCAAGCTGATGCTATTTTATCTTTGTATGGAATATTAAGTGAAGCCAACAGACAAAGGCGCCCGTATTGCTAATTATAAAAGAAGAAAAGAAAAGGGAATTGTTTTAATCCTGGAAAAAAGTATATAGTATAAAGTTTTTCTTTTTCTTTTCAAGTATATGACAGTCACCTTTGTTGGATCTTCCACCATATGATTTCTAATGATGGCAAAAATAGGATTGTTAATTGTTTAAGATTATTATTATTTGAATATTCTGATGGTATTTCTCGTTCATAGAAATAATGAAAATGGAAATGGATGAATATGTATAATCTAAAATATCACTAGTTGTATATGTATATAAAAATTGTAATACTTTATATTTATTGATCTACTGTCAGAAAAGGGGCTCTATTCCTAGCATATTCTTTCGAGAATCAATGCTGTGTAAATAAAAATAAATATATCCTTGTATTATTATGATTAACGATAAGTTTTCTTTTTGCATAATCTAGAAAAAAAAAAGATATACAGGTACATTTCCTTGTAGTGCTTATATACTCATTTATATATGTATGTGTGAGATCAAAATATTGTACTTGATACATTGATTAAAACAAACCAAAAGATGATCCGCCTGTCACTAAATATGATATGAGTATTAGAAGAGAAACATCATCATCAAGTAATAATATCAACTTACAGCCGCCTACAATACCAGATACTGTTGCACTTACAACTTTTCCAAGTACATCTGACTTGGTAGAAGATGGTGCTGGAGTATTTAAGGTTGGGGAAAATACCGGATTGGCAAAAGTATTATTTCCACCCAAGATTTCAGCCATTTTTTGTTGCACCATTTGATTCTGCATTTCAAGTTGGTCATTATAATTGACTTGAGTTATCTTATTCATCGTATTCATGTGCTAAAGAATATACGAGATTTTTGAGTGATTCTATAAACTGTTTGTATAGCTTATTATGTACTTACACTACTTAAGAGGGCAGCCTGTTGTTGTTGAGATATCCTCTGAATTTCGTTGATATATTGCAAGGAATCGAATTGATTGGGTGTTGCAGAGGAAGCTCCCACACCATAGGAAGGCAGGCCATAAAAGGCAGGATTATAAGAAGGCTGTGTATCGTTACCAGTACCAAACTTTGGAAACGTGGGTAACGTAGCCGATGCTGGGGCTGGGGCTGGTACTGGTGCTGGTGCTGCGGCAGGTCTTTGAGGTAGATCTGGAGCTGGAAGACTAGAGCTATGAGGTACAAACGTACTTTGAACATGGAGAATAAAAAAACAGAGAACGTTAGACTCTAAACTTTTGAATACTTTTATTATGAAAAGTGTTTGATAACTTACCCCAGGGATTCAACATAGTTTTTAGGGAATGTTCCGTTCATTCTGTCGACTGTACCACGCCATTGAATAGGACTTACTAAGGGAAAAATATATACAAAAAGATTATTCTCGAGTGAAAATCCCTCACTAACAAAACAGAATCAAGACATATGTGTCCAAGAGGATTGCAAGTTTACCATGTTCTGTTACTTGTATAATATCGCCTTTTATAAATGAAATGTCTTGAGGAGACTTTGCAATGTAATCGTACAGTGCTCGTGCTATACCAATAGGTATATGTATGTTTAGTTCACGCAAAACACTTTCTTCTGGTTCTGGAGGGCATGGCGGTGGAGACGATTCAGGTATATACGGCGCGTGGGAGTAGTAGTTGTTCATCAGTAAGAGGTATTTACAAGGAAAAGGGCTGTTAAGATCTGCAGTATACTACAAGATATTTGAAATAAAAAAAAAGATAGGCAAAAGGATCCTTAAGCGAGAAGAAAGGCAAGAATATAAGAGTTAGACAAAAGTTTATGTTCAATCTATACAGATGTTGCCTATCTCGAAAAAATAACTCTTTGGTATCCACATAATCTATTTTACTTTTGGGAGAATTATCAAAATAACATGCTTCTTGGACTATAACAGAAAGTTTGCTTTATGTTTTGGATCAATATCCAGTCTTGGCTTTCATTCATAACCATGACTTTTGCTTGTTATTGGTATTCATGGCATCAACTCTTTCTTTTAATTCGTCCTTTAAAATCTTCTAATTAAGGAAACGACCGATCAGTCTTTGCCTTTTATTTACTTTCTTTTTTGGTGTATCACAGGCTGAAATAGGTAAAATTAGAATTGTTCTTTTTATCCTTTTTTTTGCTCTCTTGTAGTCTGTTTATTCGCACACATTTTGTATTTCAATTTGGTAGATCAACACATTATGGATTCCTATTTTCCTTTTACTGATGCTGCGGAAGTATGACAAACAAGCTGATACACAATCAACATATTTTTGTACTACTTTATGCAGTACATCCCAATACGTCAGTTGAGATGAATAAAACTACTTTTTTTCTTCTTCTTTTCTTTTGAAAATAAAGTCTCTTTTTGCCTCTATACAAATTTCATGCCTGAATTAACAAGACTCTAATAATAATAATCATTTCCAAGCATATATTTCTATAGAATCTTTTTCTTTCAGGAGACAAAAGAACAGGGCTTATATTTTGTGCAATATCAACATATCTTTATTAGGGTATTTTATAAATTTACAGTAGCGAGTACGGCAAGGATCCCTTGATACCACACTTTCCGTACTTGTACAACACTTGTACTGACCAACGTAGCGGATCATCCCTCAATGTACTCATATGCCACCAAGTAGCGGAGATTGTATAATTGATGCGCCGATATTATAAAGAACCTGACTTGGAGCGTTCACTTGGGCATTTGTTTTATTGTGTATCTATGCAAAGGTACCGATCATTTGCTCAAGTAATATAGAATTTATATAGATGCCTTTTGAATCATTAGGCATTCTTTAATAAAAGTATAAAGGTATTGCTGGGAATACGCTGTTTAAATATTAAATGTAAGTTAATTTGTCGTGCGAGGATTGTACAACTCAGAAAAAGGTACAAATGTATTGCTTTGAGCAAATGTTAAGTACACAGGTTCAGTAGCTGTTATTTACCTGGGCTGTTTTATGCTCAATTGGCCACAAGTATCCACTAAATGTTAAATATAAATAGTATTCTAGATACCATGTGTATTAAGATATTTAAGAAAAAGTCAAGTATTCATAATCTGGGTCGTATTGCTAAAGCTACCATTTGCTATGAAATATATAATTATTAGACATGACTCATCCTATCTATGTGTTTTCTTTCGCATTCTTTGTTTAACGGCATGGTGTTAATGATATCTTGTGTCCCCACTGTACGCCTCTTCATTGCTAAAAAGTATTCAACCATGAGGCCCAGATGCTCTCACAAAGTATATAAATATATATATATGTACATGGAGCAATAACAACGTCAAGATGGTCTAAACCGTTAAGACAATTTAAAACCGTCAATTCGTTTTTCTTTTTTTTTGTACCCAGTCTAGTAATCAAACATATTTTGAACACTATAAAATCAATAAATATGTTGTTGTTGTTTTTTTTTACTCTCCTTGATTCCTTCTCAACGAATCAAATTTAACCTCCCATCTTTACCTTGTTAGCATGAGCGAAAGTGATCTTATTGTCAACAAACATTTGCTTGTATCGACAATAAGTCATCTTGGAATATTGCACCAGCGTCAATGTATTGACAAAAAGGCCTTTGATGATATCATTGCCATGTTATACGCGCAGTTTGATAAGCCTCTTCCTCCACAGCCCAATGTTGAGCCCGTAATCAAGCATGTCCCTCACGAAAAAGATGAAACTATGGAAGAAAATTCGAAGCAATTGATAGAGAAACCAGATAACAAGCTGCCATCCTTACCTACCATGCAGCCTGTATCTCAATCCTCTTCTCAATCTTCTTCTCAATCTTCCTCTCAATCTTCTATTCAGCCCGTATCCCAATCTCCCATGAGCTCCAATATACAGCTTCCGTCTCAGTCTCCTGTGCATCCTTCACAGCCAATAGTTCAGCCAGGGACTCAACAGACTATCCAGCCCACTGGACCGCCTAATATCGATATCCCTACCCAATACTTTCCCCAGCCTACTGTTCAATCGCCAGTACAGAGTACTCCCCTGCAGCCGTTTCCTGTAAAGACGCAAAGCTTTATTCAGAGTCCCCAACCTTCACCTAGCTCTCCTCCACCTGCCTACAGTCGACCAGTACCAAAGGTACCTCTGGGTAGGGTAGTGGCTATCTACGATTTTGTGCCATCAAAGCCAATCCATCTCGCCTTCAAGAAAGGAGATATTATACAAGTTACGGATCATAGTAAGTTTCTCGTTGGCATTATCAGTTGAGCCATTATTGCAAGTTGGATATAATCTTCATTTGTATGCGTCGCTAATTTTCTTTTAGTAAACACTGACTGGTCTCAGGGATCCCTTGGTAGAAGTAGCGGTATTTTCCCTCGCAATAGAGTTAGAGCAGAAAGGTAATCTATATTTTATCAAATCCACGAGTTCATAATGTACGACCTATTTAACTTTGGAAAATAGCTCAACATCTAATTCAAGACCGACTTCAATGATTACTCCCCCAATGACACCTCAGATTCCTATATCATTGTATCCCTCCAACAGCTCTACACCAGGATATATAAACTCTGGAACATTTCCATTAACGCCTCAGCAACAACAACAGCAACAATTGCAACTTCAACAATTGCAACAGCAACAAATGCAACAGCAGCAATTACAGCAGCAGCAAATACTACACCTACAGCAGCAACAGCAACAACAACAACAGCAACAACAGCAGCAACAACAACAGCAGCAATCATTGCAACAGCAGCAATCATTGCAACAAAGTTCTGACTATAAAGGCAGCTTTGATGGTAATAACATCCCATCATACAACTCTGTGGTAGAGACCCAGGAATCATCATCGCGACTATCAGGAATTGCCTCTAGAATTGGCGAGGTAACTCTCACTGCAGCAATATCCGGATTTGCTTCTACGAGTAAGTTCTTTTTACAAGTTTATATATAAGTATTAGTTATTTTATTAATACCCTTTATTATTATTATTATTTTATTTCAAGTTGGATCAGATGCAGCACAATCGTTCCTTAATAATTAATCGAAGTTGACTACTTAAGCGAGTATATATATATATATATATATATTAAACACCATTCATATAAGTGCTCTACATATCTATACATATTTTATAATCCTATACAATACACCAAGTATCCTATAATTTTTTTTAAAAAAAATACATTACATATTTTAAAGGCAATTTTGAATGTAACTTTAGTAATTGGTGAATTAGATGATTAGGATGTAAAAATATTGACCGGGGCCTTGTGGGTCCCCACATTGTTTTTACACCAAGTATATATATATATATATATATATGTGCTGAACGTATATTGGTGTTGTCTCGTTTTGGTCAATATCTGCCATTAAAATATATGCTTAAAACTAGGGGTTTCTGGAGAATATTGTAATTTTGGTGGTGCTTGATACTGCAATAATATATTGTATTCTATCTTTGGTCAATTATCCTAAAAATTAACTGTAATTTTCTTTAATATGTAGCTATGAATTTAACATATCGTTTAAATTCTTGAGATAATATACGAATTTATGCGTGAATCATTTGATAGTTGGAACATGTGGATAAAGAACGAATCGATAAAATGTATTATATAAAAGAAACATTTATACAAATATAATACCCAAATGTTTTATTTGAGAATCCATTCTATAACTATATAATAGACTTTTGCTTGATAAATTGTGTTGAGATTTTTGAAAATAGCTTTTTTTTTACAAAAAAAACATGAATATGAATGGCTATTGGCTACTATATTAAAAGCATTGTACTTGTTCTTTGAATCAAGGGTTATGAATGCCCACTTTCACCTGTACAGTTGAATGTTCATAGCAATTATCTGTACCTCTTGGCCAGTCATATAACCGTAATATAATTTTATCTATATTATTAGAATGTAATAACAATCTGTCCCAGATTCTCGGCAAATTAAAAACAGTAAATATAATAATTTCTCTAATTCCAGGTTTTGTACAACTAGAGAGTTTGAGCGTAACATTCTATATATTCCAAAATGAGGTTTTGGTAATATAATGTATGTATGTATGTACGTATGTAAAGATCTTGTCGTCTGAGATAGCAATTTGCTGATTCCTCGGAATTAGATTAGCCAATTTGGCGGACACATATGACTTTACAGGAATATTGGACTACTGTAACAGAAATGTATAGACAATTGAAGAGTGACACATTAACGACCTCCTATAAATTGGTAATTATAGCCACTCGTAGATATTTTAAATAAGAACAAATATTGATTTTCTAAATTGTATATATCTCAAAATAGATTACCTTTACCTTAACCCACGCCATACCATATACTGGGTGTTTAATGTCCATATCGGGAAGCATGCTATGTGATTTTTATTATATATATTAAACTTTTCCTTTTTCTATAGATATTCTGTAGATATTTGCTATTATTATTATTGTAAATCGTTGGGCATTTCAATGATAGTCTTTGCCAAGTAAATATTGTTATATCATTTTAACAATTAATAAGAATAAAGATAATAATAATCTAATAATAACCTAATAATCATCATTATTATCATCATCACCATATTATTAAAACCAATAAACATTCAGTTTGATGCACCCAAATAATACAAAATATAGATTATATATTAAAGAATCATTTTTCAAGTACCATTCTATTTTATTCTTGGTATTCAATTCAAAAAGGCATTTTTGTACCAATTAATGACTATATTCATGCGATACAGCAGAATTGGCTACTGGTATAATATAGCTTGTCTCAAGTTGAACTAGCATTAAATAAATAAATAAGTATACATATTTTTTTTCTGAAATGTAGATTCCTGATGAAAGACATCAAGAAATCCACAAAGGCACGGATTTGTGTATTAGAGAAATTAACAGACACTTATTGCGGAGATGAAATATAGCCTATCATAGATCGCGTAAATCTATATTTAGACGTTACATTTTGCTGATATATTTGTCTTGTTTCCTATAAAGTCAATTGTGTGTGATTAAATAAGATTATTAGTTCTATAAAAAGAAACATTGGTTGGCTTAAGAATTAGCCATTTGTGTATGTATAATCTCAAGTGTGGTTTGTAAGATAGCCTGATAAGTAGCTTTTGGGTTATTAATATAATAACAATAATAATAATAATAATAATAATATGAAAATGAAATATTTCGGAATAAACCCTTATTTTCTCATTTATTTGGGGAAACAAGATGGAAATAAATTACAAAATAAATTGGTGAAATCAAATATTAGAAACTATAGATGAGTATATCATTCTCAAATTATACTCTTGTGAACCCACTGCAAAAGATTTACAATGTTTTCTGACTATTACACTGATGTCTCCTAGTAAAAATCTGGTTAAGGATAGTGTAATACTATTGTGACTGTAGATGAGTTCTACACCATTTATGTACAAGGGGATCTCCCTAAATGATCAAAATCACGTACAAATAAATTGATTGTACAAAGAAATTTGGGACGAACAATGGGATTATGTGTGTGTGTGTGTGTGTGTGTGCACATAGATAATTGTAGAGTCATATAATATAGATTGGTTTGACTAGAAGATTGTCATATGCGGGGAAGGTACAGTGGTCAATTAATGGTATAGACTTATTGTTATTTATAAATCTGCAGCAGAAGATACTGGTTTCTTCGACCATTCCTCCTAATCTAGAATTCTTAGCCTCGTGTTGGCGTGCATTGTAACCCAGTGTATTGCAGTGCAGTAATACTGAATCGAGCAGATCTATATTCAAATGGTACTTGGGCTGGCCAGTATAAAAGTAATAATCAATTCAATGTCGAATTTTCCAGATTATTAATCTATATAAACCAGACTCATTTTTTTCCATTCAGTCTCTTTTACCAAATTCAACACCTATTATTTGCTCTCATCATACCAATAATGCCCATTGATCAATCTTTCCAAAGCCACAATTTGCCTCGGTACTATCCAGAGCCTTGCTACCCATTCAATGGCCTCAGTTCGACCAAGACCGAATCCCAATACAATCAGCCACCTTTAACAACAATCACTGATCAGTCAACAAACATATTTGTCGAATCTCAGGAATCACTCGTTGCCCCAAAATGCCTGAATATTGCGCTGGGTACATGGTTTTTTTGCTAGATAATCTTCATAAAGTATACTAACAATTGGCTATTAGATTTTCTCGATACCTATCCTATTACACAACTTGCCAATTCGGGAACATCAAGGGGATTTAACAGCAGCACTTCATCTTTAGCTGGAAACTTGACACCTCAATCTGAAATGTTTTATGAGGATCCTTTTGGTGATATTTATTTTGGAAATTCCCAGTGCCACGGTTCACAAAGAGCATCGAACAGCTACAGTGAATACGGTAGTGCCAATTCAAGCCAATGTCTAGACCAATATCAGAGTCTGCCTTTGACATTTGATGAACATCCCGATTATAAAGCATTGGATACACCCCAGTTCCAAAGTATCCCACCTTTTTACCTGCCAGTGCCTGATTACCGACACTCTTCTGTTGCCATGGCAGTGCCCGGAACCAGTTACAGCCACTCACACCAAACCATGGACTTTGTAGTGCCTTCTCAAGCAGCTCTCATGAGTTCTGTGACACATATTGCTCACAACAGACACCAGAAGATTTATCACAAGCAATCACAACCAAAGACAGTCGATCTTTTGTCCCAATCGAGTGAACTGGCTGGAAAGGGACGAAGCGAGGGGGATCTCATCTCCACACAACAAGACAAAAAGTATGCTTGTGATCAATGCGACTATCAGAGCAATCGCAATAGCAACCTTTCTAGACACAAGGAAACACATGCCGCTGATCGTCCCAAGCTGAGTTGTGGGGGCTGTAAGAAACACTTTGCCAACAAGCACAACCTTGGGAGGCACAATTGCAAGAAGACTTGAGAATACCGAGGCAAAACGATTACGATCAATATCCCTTTCTTCTTCTTCTTATTCATGCTTATGATAATTGTATTCCTATCGATTAATTTCTGTAATTATACCTCACCTCACTTTATTGGCTTAAATAACTACTATATGTATTTAAGCTAACCGTGTTTAATTCAACCTTACATTCTACCTATCTTTTAATTATCCTTTCCTTTTTTTTTGGGATTTACTTGACAAATTTATTAAAATATAATCATCTTGGCACTCCAGATACAAGAAACTATGAGATGCTTATTGCCAGAATTATCACTCCCATCATTACACTTTTTTATGTATGTATTTATTTATTTATCCCGGTTTATGTTCTCTGTCTGTAGTACTTGATTCTAATCGCCTGAATATATATATATATATGGATGAATATTTATATGCCATTTTCACCGCTTGGTACGGAAAAAGTCTCGGAGCACGATTTTGTAAAGAGTAGCATGTGTTCAAAGAGCAAAGAGAAAGAAAGAGAAAAAAGAGGAGAGGAGATGTACCAATTGAAAGCATATCTGTCTATTGATATGCACACATGATTATGTTTGTGCCTCGTACCTTGTTGAAGCCAAAATGGCTTAGAATAAGAGCAAGATACAAAACAAACCATAAACACACCATATACATCCCCTTTTTACAGTTCACAAGAAGAAGAAGAAGAAAAACTATCGCCATTCAACTCGTAATCTCAATCATGGCATCAAGATTACCATTTGAAATCTTGAGTCTCATTGCATCCTACATCTCAATCACCGACAGATTCCACTGTACAACAGTCTGCAAAACATGGGCACCAGCATTTAAAGATTCTTTACGAGGAGTATTGACTATCAATCCAAGGAACCTAGGAATTATCCATCATTTACTAGAAACCGAACAGCCAATACTAAACTATGATGAAAGATGTATCTGGGCACTAAAGATTATTGGGTCACTAAACATCAGCAATAAAGAATTCCTATGGATACAAAGACGCTTCCCGGAATTGACGTGTCTTAATATTAGAGAAGAAAGCCTGGATCCCATAAACTATCGACTGCTAGACTGGAGTGCCTGGAAATCCTTGAAACATCTAGAACTCGATCTTCCAAACCTAGAAACCCGCAATCAATTTAGCCAGATCCTGGAGATTCTATCATCTATACCTAGCCTTGAGAATCTCACCCTTGAAGATTGCACAATAAGCCAAGAATATCACTGCAGTTTGGCCGACATTGAGAGACTCGGTGTCTACTTGCCACTATTGGAATATCTTCACCTACGGATCAAATTTGATGAACTGTCAACGGTCCTAGTCGATCAATTCCAAAATTTGATTCCAGAAACCCGACTAAAGACTCTCGAGATTTGCTGTGAAGGAATGGATTTGATATGGCTATTTTACTTTTCTACAAAATATCCAAATATACACACCTTCTTGTGGGAAATCGAACAAGTAACCACCACACGCCTTTGCCAAGATTCCCGGCTGACAAACACGGCAGATATCCATGACAGCCTCAAAGCATCACACCATGGGATAATGTTGGCTGCATCAAAAATACCCTCTTTTTTCCCTTGCCTAAAGTCACTCACACTTAACGAGAGAGCAGTTCCGACCTGGAGACACATATCGTTTTGGACTCTGGTCCTCAATCACAGGACCCCACTCAAGCATCTTTATTACCGTATGAACTTGGCTAATGTCAATCCAGAAATTTCTGAAAAAATAATAGTCAGATGTATGGATGCCTGTGTGACAAGAGTAACAACACTTTACATGGTATTAGATTACTTGTAGACATTTTTATTTGTATTCAAATATTGAGTCCATACCTATACTTCTTTATGAATAATTGGCTCCGATATTCTAGTCTCACATTATACGTTTCTTTATTAAGCCATGTAAAAACAATTTTGGTTGATAAAGCGGAGAATAATCGGGTTATCTGATGTCTAACAGGTTAGACACAAGCTGAAGATCACAGATAGAAACCTGTGGATACAGTGAAGAAATGCTTATTATGGACATGTTTGACTATATGATTAAACTTTTTGGCATATTTATCTATCACAATACATTTCCCTCTAAAAGAAAAGTGAGCTGATTTGAACAGCAGCTTAGCAAGGACATTTTGCTCATATTCTGGACAATAACATATGCTTCCCCAATCAACTATAATGCTTGCACAATTAGTTGATAGAATAAGATTTTCACTCTTAAAATATCACGTCTTTATACTTTGAATAAATGAAAATGTGTAGCGTATAGTTCTCCATCATGCAGATCTTCAAGGTCTTTTGCTACACATATGCATATGCATATGTATCTGTGTGTGCGTATTTTCCATTTTAACCACAAAAAATTATTTCTGTGCAATGTACAAATCAAATGTGATTGCCAGTAAAGAAGATCTTCAGATCTGCAAACGGCCATCGGTAGTTAGCTTTGTGATTTTGCTTTCAACCTTTACAATCATAGTTTTGTGTCCAAAAGATCACCGTTTTTCCCAGCATCATATATTCTGATATCAAAGCAAATGTAACTGTACATTGTACAGGCAAGCTTTACCTTTTATTTCCAAAAATAGTGTCTATACATCTTTAATCACATTAGTGTAATTATCCCTCTCGTATACTGGTTAAAAATTAACACTTGGTATTTTGATTAGAATTCCAAAGTAATCATTACCAGTCCCCCCTCTTTTTTTTTATTTATTTTGCAAACAATAATCTCATATCCTATACCACCAATATTTTCACTAGTATATTTTTATTAAATAATATAATACAATACAATAAAAATTATAGAATTTTTACAAGTTGATGGAAAAGGGTCTTTAAAAGATTAACTTGAGATACTCTTGGGATTTATGGGTCTTTTGGTATCAAACATTGAAACAAAGGACATATTCGACACATTTTCACTTTTTGTACGGGCCAGAAAATGTCTAGAGGAGTTTGACTCAAAAATACTGGAATCAGACTAATGCCAGACATATAAAATATCTTTGGTAAAATTAGTTGAAGGTGGGCTTTAATGAGACTGGTATTGACATCTTTTTTTTTGTACCATAGAGTAATACATATATCCTGAGCATGGAAACATATTAATGTTGGTCATGACGCCCCGCTTCTAAAATGAATGCCGACCTGAAGACCAATACATTGTAGCTAATTTTAGATTTTTCTTTCTTTCTTGGACATCCGCCACAATTACCAGCTATTATATTTAGATACATTTATTTATTTCAGCTGGAAACCATCTTGACATCAATAGAGTTTGATTATAGAAAGCTCAAGCAAAAGCAGTTTATTATTATTATTATTATTATTATTATTAAACAATCTATTTTTGAATCTCTTGCCTTTG
This sequence comes from Phycomyces nitens, assembly GCA_022702545.1. Taxonomy (NCBI): domain Eukaryota; kingdom Fungi; phylum Mucoromycota; class Mucoromycetes; order Mucorales; family Phycomycetaceae; genus Phycomyces; species Phycomyces nitens. The sequence continues at coordinate 5,762,590 of JAHRBC010000001.1, forward strand.
TCTATTGTCTTGGATTTACTTTTGACAATTGATCCTTTACGGAATGGATAGTATAGACTGTTAAAATTTGAGTAATAGTTATTTATAAAATTCGCTTGAGAGCAACGGATTGGTGGAGAGAATAAGATGAAAAGGTCGATCTGATACTATCAAAACCATCATTTACTTTTTAGAAGTTGTGAACCCTTAGGTTACACAACATTTCTTTGCAAGTGAGAGCCATAGTGGTGGCTGATAAGAATATGAGATAAAGGCAAGAGAATACACACGGAAGACTTGATGGGAAGTTTATCGGATTTACAAGGAGGAGAATCCATCACTTTCAAGACGAGATATAGAGACAAGTCAAACGGCTCGCCGGTTCAAAAAAAATAGTATAAAAATATTTAAAGTAGATAGAGGAAATTTCCTTTGAGCGACGATGATATGGTACCCACGGGGGGAATAAAGGCAGATGGGTGCAGAGGTAAGTAAGCGAGATACTGTAAAAAGATATCTGTGGACAAACTATGTCAAAGCTTTGATAAAAATATTAAGCTCAGGACCAGTAGTCTGCTCACATAAGGAGAGGGTTCAAAAACTATGAATAGCACACGCTATTTTTTTTTATTGTGAATAGGAAAGACTTTTCAGACGGCTCTGGTCAATTAACTTTGGTTATCAATGAATAACAAAGATTAAAAAAAAAGAGGAGCTGGTGATGCTAGGCATGCCATACTGCGCTATTGTAGAACTGCAAGTCCATAGACTGATTTGAAAATTATATCTTTTGTGTAGATTTATCTGAATGTTTAGAGCTGTAGTATACGTGTTTAAAGGGGCATTAAAGAAAGGTATATGAAAATACTCAAAGAGAAAAACAAAGAAATTATCTGTGAATTTCAACGGTTTAATGGTTAGCAGCTATACAAAGCCAACATGAACGGAAGAACAGAGATCGATAAAGGCCTGATTGTATATTACTGGCCATAGTCTTGGTCCAGAAATCAGCTTGAATTGAATCGGCGAGAGTAGATTCCCTTGGGTTAGGCCTCTGGATTCATAAAGTTTTCACCCACTGGAGTTTTTCCATGTTCTCTTTTCCTTCTTTGTCATGCCGTGTCAAACACTATTAATTTTTTCTTCGTTTTTATCATTATCTATCCATATATTTTCAATTATTCTTTTGCTCTCATGGGTGGCCTATATGCCTACAGGCACCAGGCCTTTACATCCGCAAAAATAAACAAAATACTTTTACCTGAATTCATAAAGGGCGCGATATAAAATAAATACAATTGGTGGAATGAGACGGGTGGTAAAGTAAGAGTGAAAGAAGAATCAGCAAAAATTACTTTGGAAGCATTATTTATTTAGATTGTGTGTTGGCCAAGGCAATAGAGACCCAACTAACTAATGCATAATTTGATACTCTGTCACCACAAAAGGGATGTTCCAGAATCAGATAGAGAATTAAATATGGCTACCAGTCATGTTAGAACTACTATAATTCTGTAGGCGTTGAACCCCTAAAGAATGGTTTCTAGAGAATAAGTAAGGTGAAATGGATATAAAAGAGTAGACTATCTAATGGATAGTGTCTTGAAAGGACTGTGTACATTTTTTGTATCTGATTTAACAGTTTTTCCACAAAAGGTAATTGTAAATAATGTGCTACTTGGTTACTAAACCAATGCGTGAGCTCATCATGTCGTTTGAGGCTAACTTCTAAATCCAAGGTAGATGAGCAGCTATTTTGTGAGAAGCATTTAACTGAAACAATTTTTAGCTTTCTAAAGACAGTTGCTGACTTAAATTGGACATTAAACTGACAAGTTTATTATGAAAACAAGGCAGATGATTTAATCTAGGATTTACACGTCAAAGAAAAAAATCCGGGTGTGTTTTTTTTAAAAAAAAAACGGTGAAGCAAAAGTAGGCTCAAGTAAGCAGTGCTTAGATGAGCAAAGTTGGCTGTAGTTAATAGTAAAGTGGGAACTAAAGTGTATATTTAATATGCTAAGGATGCAGTTTATATTAGAGGAAGTTTCCTAATTGGAGATCCAGTATAAACTCTTTACCATTATGGGTAATACAGTAAGTAAGATATATATTAATAAACCGAATCCAGTCGGCTGGTACTTATATACTTGGTACCAAAGAGGCAGAGAGATATGAATAAAGTTATCTTGGATAAACCATTTCAAATGAGAGGATGAAAGAAACCGGCTCAAAGTTAAAAGTAAATTAAAAAATATGTATTAAGAACAGCGAGATGTTAAAGCATAAAAGACATATAGACGGAAAGATGGAGAAGGGATTAATTGAAAATGACAGTGGCTGTGATGGAATGGACACATGAATTAAACAAAAAGTTGACGAGCATATAATTATGGAAGACCAATATAAACAATATATTGGATGAGCTGTGTTTCTTGGGGTTGAGAATTGAAGGGCTCGCAAAGGTTTGAGATATAAATATGGGGCTTTTTTTTCAAGGGTGAGGAAATCAATATCCTGTGAGTGCAAGTGGCGTATAAACATGCAACGAGTTTTTGCGTGCTCAATTTCAATAAAACTCCCAAGCAATATATTGTGCTGAGCATTTTCTATCTAGTTGATCTGGTACATAAATTCTATTTGGCTATAGAGTAATACATATTAAAATTTGGGGGACCAATTTAAACGGTGGATATAGCGCCTTTGGGTCGAATACAATGTTTTATTATGTGGCTGTGAGAGTTGTGATTAGTTATGTTGACATATCTTTAATTTTATTATAAAATTTGCGTGTGAATTTTGTGACTGAAAATATGTATAAACAATAAGAGAGACCCATGGCTGTCAAGGGTACGTCTGGAGATAAAACTTGGTAAACCTGTCTGAAATGTATTTAAAATCTTGAGCAATTTTGTAGACAGGGAAAAGGGTAATAGGAACAAGGGTTCAAGAATAAGTGCGGGTTGACTGATGGTTAGAGGATATTTATTATTAGATGTCTTGAAACTCGATAAGTTACCACTTTATTGAGGAAATTGGTTTGCAGATGGTTTATATTGTTGTACCCAAGTCGTTTCTTTATTTTTTTAGAAGCCTTATCACAGTCTAGATCCTCGTGATCTATTTCCTGCAGTAGGTAGAGCAATTATCATGCGCATGGTATTATACGAGATCAAAGTTGCTAAAGGGAACATCTTGTCCTTATTAGTTGGGGGTTCTATGATAGTAGATCTAAAACAATCAAGGAAGCCATATGTCTCATGCGTAAGAATCTTTGATAGTTTGCCAAAAGAGATGTAACTTTTTCAAGGTTGTCCCCTAGTTTTGGGTATGAAACGCGAGGTAGTTTGAAAAGGAAACACGGAGACTATCAGTACAAACGGACATAAAATTTGATCTTGAAAGAATGAGTCGCCAACCATCAAAAGAGAGAGCCCTGATTCTGACAGGTAAAAACAACAAAAGTATGAGATCCAGATCCAAGACATATATTGACACTTTGGGAATACGTTTGAGTAAAGCCTTTGCGAAAAGGCTCCAAAAAAAATTTCAGCCTTCTCCGAGGGAGTTGGACAGTATAAAAGGCAGAAAAACTCAAAGATACTTGAAATATATTTTTTTCAATAAACTTTGGCGTATAATAACCTGTCATTTGCGAGTAAGCAAGTGTTTCTAGGGGGGAAATACTAGGAAAATATAGTACAGCGTGTAATTTATTGGCAAATAATGGGTGCCCCAATACCTAGGATTCTAAAAGTAACCATCGTTTTAAATAAATTTTGCAAAACAACTTTTCTCGCACAATTCATTTTTATTCCAATATATTCCACATGGTGAAAATATTTTAAGAAACAAGTTTAGTTCTTGAAAAAGGATACTTTTTTTAAAATAAATAAATAAATATATCTCTAGATTATACAATTAGTACAAATGAAAGATTTTTTGCTCGCACTTAATCTGAAAAATATTGTTTTTTTTTAATAAATATAACGGAGTATGAAGTCGAGTATGTACAAGTTGTTACGTACGTACTCCATCGATGACGAAGATGAATAATGATATACCCTTTGAGATTCTCGTTTTAATTGCAGATAAACTGTCTATTGGAGATAGGCTCAAATGTACCCTAATCTGTAAAGCATGGAATGCCCCATTCCAGTCTTCATTGTGGAAACTCATCATCATCAAGTCTCAAGAAAAGTTGGACAAGATTTGCACCGACCCAACGATTCAAAAGAACATCTATCATCTGAATGGACAACACTCTCAAGAATTGTACATTGAATTTGATGGAAAGGTAACCGACACTCATCTGAGAGCATTACGACTATGTTTTCCGAATTTGCGACGACTTTCCATAAAGACGGGATTGATATCATCGACTATTTTTGATGACACCCATGATCCAAAGCTTTGGAGATCATTGACGTACCTAAATGTCTGCTCATCAAGAGACGATCTTGGAAGCATGGCAGAGGCACATCTTGATATCTTAAAGTTTACACCTTACCTCAAACGACTAGAATTCACTGGTTACAATGGTGGAGAGGGGAAATGTACATGGCAAGATATTGAGACTGTACACATGCGCTTGCCAAAGCTGGAACACTTGAGGATATGTATGGAAGGCTATACTATCGAAAGAGATGAAATGGTTGCCTTTAAAAATATTGTCCCGGCAACAAATATAATAACGCTTGCAACTGGAATATTTGAATGGGATATACAATGGGCCTACTATTTTGCCTGCAAGTATCCAAACATTCAAAGCATGGACTGCAGTTTCGAGCCAATTTCTAGCGATTCCGATGACTATGAGAAAATATTTCCATTGATATCGGGTGTCCAGAATCCATTTCAGTATCTAAAGAAGATCAAGATATATGAAAGCATGCTCCCTGGATGCGTACATGGCAGTATCATTCGCATTCTCAACGGACTCAATGTAAATCTAAAGACTATCAAGTACAAGGTCGACAGCTTTAGTGACGAAGACATAAAAGATACCGCAAACCATGCCATACATCGAATGCTGCACAGCAATTCAACAAGCCTAGAAAAATTTTCGGTAGACTGTCAAGTCGATCTTTCTCTGACGAATCTTTTTAACAATATTGGAATCTGCAAGAACTTGGTCGAACTACAGCTGACACTACAAATGGAAGAAATCTGGGTGGACAAAATCCTGGACCATAGCAAGGCTCTCAAGAAACTCACCATATCTAGCCATATATGTATGCACCTTCGAGTATTATCCAATACAATCGCTCCACATGGCCTCGAGACGCTTGAAATATACGACTCAGCAATCAGGGTCGACTCGTTCAAAAATCTCTCTTTTGGGTGCAGAATGCTAAAGAGGATGGTTATAAATAACGTAAGCGTCTATGGAACAATCTCTCCTATCAATGGCGAACTTCGTATCGATATGGAGCACACCAACTTTACATACTTGAGACTTGATAAAGTCCATTTCGATCAAGATGGTGAAGTTCTTGGGAGAAATACCAGTATTAATTTCTTTGCTCTTTGTCCGTTGGAACTCTCTCAAAGACAAGAAGTAAATCTTTACGGGAGTGTCTCTTGTGCAGATACACCTAATTCTCTTTGGACTCATCTATACCACGACTTTATGGACGATAATATGTGTGAGTGTATGCGCATACTCAAAAAAGATGAAGCTGCATACGTTGAAGACTATTTCAAGTCGTTCCAAAAAAATCTCAAGAATGCGGTTACCCCAGATTACGAGAGATACGCTAATGACAGTGAAGCAAACAGCAAGATGTGGAAATATGATCTTGTCCGAGGATTTGTCACCTTTCGATGCGGAAAAGCAGAACAATATGAAGTTATGGGATATATACTAAACGACACTGAACTGATAAAACTACCTGAGAAATGCAACTCTTGACGACCAACCTCGATACTTTGGATTAATATTCCAGTATATACACCCGTTACGATCCAGAATACCTTTATATGCTATCTATATGACGAGATATTCAAACCAGGAGAGCTCCAGATAATCGATAATCGATTACTCATTTGGTTTAAAGGCATTACATTCAGACCGATTCGTGATAGTGAGCTATATATTGATATAGAAATAAAGAAGATATCGAGGCTTTGTCCTCATTAGATTATGAAATATTTTGGTTTAAATGTCCCATCTCAAGTCAATATTTCAAATGTCTTGTGTCAAGCCAATCATTCCTAATACCCACATACTTTTTGACCCAACATGGCTTTATGTCATTAATTTCAAAGTTTTTTTTTTAGTCTAGGTTACAGGCTTTTCAATAAGTTATGCAGTCTAAATTTATGCTTTGATAGTAGATCTTCTAAGCTTACTTTGGATATAGAGTTATTCCTCTATCACTTAAGCCATATTTACTACTTAACTTGTGATCAATCTAGATCATTTGAGCTATTTATACTTCATTATGGGTAATATATTCAATAAATAGAATCAAGCCTCAGATATTATTAGTAGGGAGTAAGAGAGCATTTACTTTAATTCTTTTTTAAACACAAAAAATCAAGCGATTAAACAAACAGATACATATAAATTTAAAGAGGTATATGAGCAGATATTAATTTTTTTTCAAAGTCCAAGACACTTTGTTGAAAGTCACTATATTCCATAATCCTTTATATATTCCGGTTATACAACATGACTCCGTAATTGTCAACCAAATTCAAAAATAGGCACACTTGGAATACCTAGAATTATGCTTTCATATAAGACAATATGGTCTAGACTACTCGTAATTTTTGTACACATATTAGACATGCGTCAAAGCTTTATTTCTATACTATTCTTAAAAGAAGCCTACTTTAAAGAAAGTCAAAGTGACATGGTTTCATAGAAAGCATATTCGCCCCTTTTCTTTTCAAGAGCAAGAACACCATATGTATGGGGTCTATTTTATAGAGCGACAAGTATTGAATATAGAAAGAATTGAAGCCAATGGGTATCAAAGTTTAACAACACTTGAGGCAAAAGAAACACTTGGCATAAATATTCTTGCTTTAATTTTCAAACCAAAATAATAACTAAATATAAAACGACATTGACATGAAAACGAAGGGAAAAGTTGACTTTTCGTCACTAGAAAACAATAATAATATTAATGCAAGGGTTATTTAGGATTAGACATAGTTGGTTGCCTTTATCAAATCACAAAATATATGAGATAATCTTTCTATACATACCAGAGTCTTGGCTCAATTGTAGACTTTACAACTTATATTTAGAAATATAGAGATTAATATTATATATCGCCCCAACACACAGACAAGTCCAAGTTAATGTTGGGCATCGGATTTTGAGAAATCAATATATTGCTTGGTGAAGTACAGAGACTTGTGTGAATACACATTGCTAGTTGTGATAATCATACAAAAGGGATATCCTCTATCTTTTACGGGATAATTGATTAGAATATGTTGTAAATATAATTAGACAAGACAAAGAAAAATATAGAAACAGTGATGGGTATATATCGCTTGTAGCCATCAGATATGTAACACAAGTGTTTAAAATACTAAAATATATTGCTTTTTGGCTTTGTAATGTTGGGCGATGATCGGATCTTTGGTATACAGTGCGGTATGAACTGGTGGTCTTTTACAGGAAAAGGAAGTTATACGCACAGTAATGGGTAGGGGTTGGGGATAAGGCACGATGTGGGTTGCCACAGCGAAGTAATAGACAACAGAAAATAGGGTAGTTCTCTCAACGATTCAGACAATACGAAATGACCAGAGCGACCTATGTCCTCTGCGACAAATATAGACTTAACGGGAAAAGAATCTCTTTTATTCAATTTGGCTGATAACGAGATAATATGGTCTTAGCCTCTAAGGTAGTACTATAATGTGCAATTGGAGTCGGGCACGATTCTTGGGAACCCCTTTCAGCCCAGATCGAACTGAATAGGTGGCCGGCCCGGACAACATCACAGCTTCACAAATTACCAAGGTAGAAACTTTAAAATGGAACTGTGATACAAAAGGGTAGAATGCATATAAATTTGGATATCTGACATAAAAAAATAAAAATATCGATATTTTAATCCCTCAAATGCCTATAGATATAGAAAATATACAATGAATATAGTTGGGAACATACCTATATCATATATAAAGTCGCATTCTTTTATTAAATCCGATTAAAAAACCTTGTACACCAAAGCAATATTTCTACAAAACTTGTTCTTTTGGTAACATAACTACCGTTTTTTTTTATCCAACCAAAAATGCTTCCGTTATACACTATAGCCTCTCTTTTATAGTACTCTCTTTGATAATGGGTTCTGCTATTCTTTTACTACCATTATTTTGAAAGAATGGTTTATTCTTTTTATTATAGCATGTCTTGGTTTAATTCATACTGTATGCGCACAATTATTATAGAAAAAATACTAAAAGCAAACTCTATTTAATATCACAAAACATATATAGTACAAACCTTTGTTATAAGCTATACACGCATGTGAGTACTACGTTGATATATATTAGATGATCCTTAGCAGTCATTCAATTGCTAAAATTTCATTGTTATTAGAGAAAGAAGCGATCATATAAACCTAGTACATTACTTTGTACCGTTTACAAGTGTATATTATGCTTGTCAATTACTATACCATGCCTCTTGTTTTGAATGATTATACTGAAAGAGATCTCCAGATATAAGCACTATATGTAATAGGAGGTGAATAGAATATGCGCTGTAAAATTAGTTGAAGAATGATATAATTATTAGATAATCGTCTTACCATAGAAAATCAACTTTGGCATATTCAAATCATGAGATTCAAAACTGATTCGAATCTCATTGTAGCAAACAGAGTAATTAGCTCATTAGAAAAGAAAAGTGTATATCTTGCAGAGATTGCCAAGTGTAAAAAGGACAAACCGTATTGTAATATAGCCGTAAAATGTTTTCGCTCTTTTGTTTCTGAAAAAAAAAGAGTTGCATTTCATTCCTAAATCAAAGGTAATCGAGCTAAAGATGCTTCAATCGGAATGTCAATCAGGTGTTTATAACCGTGCCAACCTTACATGAAGGAGGCTCATTTGGTTTTAATTCAAAGAGTCATTGCAAAGACAAGACAAGAAAAGCAAAAAAAAAGAGAAATAAAGCACACTAAGCATATGCTAAAAAATGCAATGGGGCCAATAAGAGTTGCCTAAAAGAACAATCTTAAACCCTTTGTATTATTGCTTAACACTTTCACAATACTCGTTTTTGGTGGCATAGAGCTATATTAAAGAGTAGAAATATTATATTGGTATTAGATTAGCAATAGATGATCAACAAAGCAACCCACATAACCCATCACATAACCCACATAACCCACATAACCCGTCACATAACCCACATAACCCACCGCATAACCCAATCGAATTCACATAATATAGCGCTCTCCACCACATCTCTGCCGGTTGGCGAAAAAGGAAGGCATAAGCCAGTCGATGAATTTATTTAGTAATTAAATTATTTGTTTATTATGGTAGCTAAAATACTAAATGCAATAGGCCTTTTCCCAAAACAAGAACCCTCAGGTTGCTAACCCGTAATAACTATGCAGAGCTATGTATAAGAACAAGAGTATTCTAGGCAAATAGGCTTGAGAGGAAGAATTTGAGCTTATGAAAGATGGATCTTTATTGAAGAGATTTGGATACGTATTCATACTATTTAGAACGAGACAAGAAAATAAAAGGTGTCGTTGTGGTATACATAAGCCTACGCATAACACAACGACTTGGAAGAACTGGTAATGCGAGAGGTTAATCCTTGCAGTATGCAAACAGAGTATCTTAAAGTACTTAATGAAACGGCGGTTCAGACGGGACTTGTCCCTAGGACACAACAAACCTTCATAATACTGGTTTTTTTACTTAAATTTGGCGGTTTTGTCGATAATTATTAGCAATGTAGAAAATAAGGATATAAAAATCAACCTATTCAGAAAACTTGTGCGACTTTCGAGACCCAAATATTTATTGTTTTTATTTCTTGCTTTTCTAAAAGATGACACTAGTACTTTTAATTGAAAAGAGGATTTACTTTGTCAAGTACTATGTTATATCGAATAAACCCCTTTCAATTTAAAAATAAGGTATTTATTTTGTTAATCCTATGCTCTTTTTAAGGATGTTTATATTGCAATCCTGACTGTGTTATCTCCTTGTTGAAATATATGTGATAGCCAGAGAACAATATATATAGAGTAACATTATAGATGTTTCTTTTATCAATTATTATTTCTTAAAATATTATCAACAATGAGCAACACAAACACAGAAAATAACGAGTTAATAGACACTGGTAAATTATCAAAATTTATAAAGTGTATTTCTCTTTGAGTATATCTTATATTGATTGGCTATATTTACTTGATGTATATTTAATAGGTTCTCAACAAAGCTCAACCAGAAAGCCGTATAAGAAGCTCACACAAGAGCTTCTGGATATATTCATGAATTCGTATGCCAACTCTGGCCAAAGCATCCGCGAGGCATCCAAAACAACTGGTATGCCTGAAAGAACAATGCATAGATGGGTCAAACGAATTGAAGACAGCCCTGGTGGGATGCCTGTCCTAAATAGAAGAGGAAGACCTGTTCATTCCCGAATAAATGAGCAGCACCTTGCTTTTCTGCAACAGGCTATTGAAGAACGACGCGAGATGACGCTCATGGAGTTGTCGAACAAACTGCAAGAAGAGTTCCCTGTGGAGTTCCCTGAAGCATTATCAGTATCTGCAATGCACAAAACAATTGTGGAGAAGCTTAACTTCACGTTAAAAAAGGCCGAAATATACCGAATGCGCCGGAATGATGAGGAGGTGAAGCAGATGCGCTTCGAGTATGTAACACGAATAATTTCAGAAGGAGTCATACAATACAGCCGTAATTGTATCTTTGTCGATGAGGCTGGATTTAACCTGGACACCAACCGCACATAATCCAGGTCAAGAAAAAATATCCCAGCCAGAATCAAGGTCCCAACAAGTTCAAAAGGGAAGAACATCACGATTTTCGGTGCTATCAGCTGTAGAGGTGTAGAGTTGTTGGCACGACAGGTAAGCTTAAGCATAAATATTACATATCATTTTCTATATGGCTTAATGTATTTTAATTGATCATTGAACTTTACTGAATCAACCAATGCCAACAACTTTCAAAACTTCATTGAAGACTTGATTCGTTTGATCCAAAGAAGAAACATTACTGAGACACAGTACATTGTCTTTAATAACGCACCGATCCACAACACCCTCACAGAGCAAGTGTTAAGAGCTGCTGGGCATGTTCCCGTTCGCCTTCCTCCGTGATCCCCTTTCCTCAATCCCATCGAGGAGTTTTTTAGTAAACTTAAAAATGGAGTGAAGAAGCATAAACTCCTCAACCATGATGAGCTCTTGAGCAGGATAAGTGCTTCTTGGGATACTATAACTGGAGAATATTGTCAAGGGTGAATTCGGCATAGTTTACAATTTTTTTCAAAGTACCTAACCCGAGAAGACATGTTGTAAATAAAAATATTTTTTTACAATTTATATCATTTGATTTCTTTATCAAAAATGACCATAGCTAATAATTATTGGCAAGTGGGCCAATAAAGATTGGCAAAACTGCCAAATTTAAGTAAAAAACCATTAATCATTTAAAAGCCTACCTTTCTTTTACCCAAATAGTTTGTTTCTCACTGATGAAAAAAAAAGTATAAGCAAATGCCCTGCCCTGAACATCTTTTCTTTTTGTTTTAACTACAATTGGACATCAATAGCTGTACATTTGTATATGCATATGCTTATGCATATGCATTGATGTATATAGTTTGTGGCACACCTCGTACTTTGAGACTGTATAAATACGCCCACACTATAAAGTACTCAAAAAACAAATAAGAAAACCAAAGTCTTTCTTTAGTACACTTAATGGGTAATAGACACCAAAGCATTTCTGCCTTTTATACAGAATTAAATATGGATTTCTAAAGAATAACATACAGGAAATTCTCAAGGGGAAGATTGTCTTTTACACTTCCGACATAAAAAGGAGTAGGTTTCTTGTAATTTAAAGAGGGAGGATGTCTGCCAACTATTCACCTAAAGCATATACCCAAGGAAAGTATTAAGCTCTCTTGGGTGCAAAAGTATCTTATAATTGATGTACATGAATAAAAGAGAGAGAAATGTTACTTTGTGTCCAAAGTGTACGGAACACGTACACTAGTCTTTATTCAGAATAACATGCATTTAATAACTTTCAAAAAAAAAAGCCAATTGTATTTTCTATAACACATAAATCTCAGTTATCACTAATGTTTTTGAGATATTTTCAGAGCAAGTTACGACAGGGTCAGCCAAAGCTCGCAAGAAAAACAAGGTCAACAAGCACACAATAATGAACTTTTGTAAATTTAGCATTCAAGAATAATTGGTCGCAATTTATGCACCCACAATTGTGATTTTAATATGATGAGACGAAACTAGGTTGATGTGATTTTACTACACTCTTGGAAGGGATGTGCAAGGGAGGATAATCATCAGGATCCTACAATTTTTCTCGGGTGGCTGTATCTCAGCAAAAAAAAAGTGTGTGTGTGTGTGTGTAGGTGATCTCCTTGATTATTTAATTAGTATAAAAACCTACTTGTCTCACTCGAGCCTATTCTCGTTTACTTGTTTTCTTTTTACTTTTATACTGATACCATTGTCCATATCGCGTTGAATAATGTCGGTCAAAGCTGAAATTCCATCCTTTGATACCTGCAAATTAGAAACGCGTTTTGAGTCATTAACAGACATTGAAACGGCAGACGATGAACAAAATATAGCAAAGTTGATCAGGTATAATACACACCTACAGCAAGTTTTTATGATTATTCCATCTCACGCTATTTGGTATATCAAAACTTGAAAGAAAATTGGATTATCGACTTCTTCCTATCCTGTGCATTTTGTATCTTTTGAGCTATATTGATAGGTAGCTGACAAGCAGACTAAACCTGCTTTCTATACACATCATAACAAATATTCGTATACTCAATTTCCCATAGATCAAATATCGGTAATGCCAAACTAGGTGGGTTAGAGGAGGATCTTGGACTTTCAAAAAGTGAATATCAATGGGCACTCTCGATCTTTTATTTTGCCTATGTAATATTTGATCTTCCATCAAATATTATTATGAGACGCTGGCGTCCATCTCACTGGCTTGGGATCTTGATGGGGTAACTGGGACAAGTAGATTATAAAGAAAGCTATTATTTTAATATTAACATAAAAATGTAGTTTATGGGGTATTGTTGCGACTGCAATGGCTGCATGCACAAACTTTAGCGGACTGGCTGCGTCTCGCTTTATGTTGGGTGTATTTGAAGCTGGTGAGAGCGATAGACTTTACTCTTTACTACCAACCGTATATACCTTTTACTAATCTAAATCTCTAGGCTTTTTTCCGGGTGTTATTTATTTCATGTCTTTGTGGTATACTCGCCAAGAATATGGTCGCAGAATAGGTTTATTTTGGTCGTTTGGGTCACTTGCTGGTGCATTTGGTGGTCTATTGGCATATGCAATTAGTCAGATCCCCAGCGATAGATTAAAATCTTGGCAATGGTAAGATCAATTACAAGGTTTAGATCTGTCAGGCTTATCTTGCTTCTTTGGCACACTGCATACCTTGAAAGATACAAAGGCAAGATCGGAATCTTACATTTTCCCTGGATTTGGTTTATATAGGCTATTTATTATTGAAGGAATACCGTCCATTGTCCTCTCAATATTTGCAGCATGGTATCTGCCAAATAGTCCAGAGACAGCCGGATTTCTTACTGGAGAAGAGCGAGGACTTGCTGTGAGTCGTCTAGCAAAAGGTAAGATTTGTCATAAGCAATTTGAATCCATTTCTTTGCATACTTATATATATATATATATATATAAAGATGGTGGCCCAGCTGATGATCATTCTTGGTCATGGCTTCAAGTATCCTCAGTATTCAATGATTGGAAAGTCTATGCGTATATGCTTATCTACATCTCAGGAACAGTTTCCCTTCAAGGCGTCACATTATTTTTACCATCCATTGTAGCTGAAATGGGAACATGGTCAAAGTCTACTGCTCAAGCACTGACAACTCCTCCATACTTTATTGCATTCCTGGCTACCCTTGGTGTATGCTATAGTTCAGGTAAGAGAAAAATGTATTAAAGACAAGCAGCTTGTTATATATATATGTATTCTTTAAATGCCTGATTTTTAACTCACATTGTCTTTGCAGACAAGTTGTTTGAGCGTGCTTACCATATGATTGCAATCAATGCTTTTGCAATGGTTGGGTTCCTTATTCTCATGTTTGTATCGCACGAAAACGTCGTAGCCAACTATATTGGGGCTTGTATTGTTACTGCTTCAGTTTATGCCAATGTGTCAATAAAGGTTGCATGGTTTAACAATAACTTGTAAGTACAAAGGTTTAATCATAAAAAAGGTTTCTAATTGTCTTTATGGATTTTCTTAGTGCTGGGCTTACTAGAAGAGCAGTAGCATCCGCTTCGATTGTATCAGTAGGAACAATTGGAGGAGCTATCGGAGGGCAAATATACTATGGCAAGTTTATTACTCTTATTTGCATAACTGTATTGACTAGAGAGAGAAAGAGAGAGCTTGTGATATTGTTTTCCGAAAATGCCTATTTTTTTTTAATTGCTCCGTAATTCCCTAGATCCCCCTCTTTACTTTGCCGGAAACACCATTGCTTTTTGCTGCGTTGCTTTCCAGACCCTTCTTACTATTGTGGTGCGCCTCGCGCTCTTGAGAGAGAACAAGAGGCGAGATAAGATGACAAGTGAGGTTAAAGATAAAGAGATTATACGTTATGGTGGAATGGAATTAGTTGGAGACAGACACCCTGATTTCCGCTATGTACTCTGAAGCATATCTTAATTAATGTGATTATAAAAAATAAACTAGCCTATTAATGATAATAATTTAATCATATTGTCAATTCTAGGAAAGTCCAGTTTTTTGGGACCACATTACCATTTTAGTATATACATTTTCTTTAGTAATAAGCTCCAGAGTTGTTTTGTGATCAATCATCTAGTGTTTATAGTGGCTTCAACATCCCCCTTTTCTTAAAAAAAAGAATTGGTACACTGTGCTTACACTAATTATTATTATGCTCCTATAATTTTATCATTAAACCTATAAAACAGGTTTTTTGAGATATAAATGTAATGGGAATCTAATTCTACAGTGTTGGAAATGTAGATGAAACAAGAATAATAATAATACTAATATCTAGACCTCTACAGCATCCTCGATTACAAGATTATGGAGATATGATGTCAAAGAGACAAATAATGCCAAAAGCCATCTACAGAAAAGGCAATCAATGGTGAGACTCATATTGTATTCTCGGTATGAATGTTTGTTTTAAAGTATCCACGGCGTTGCCATACTGAGAATGATTTCTTTTTTCAAGTAAAAGAAAAAAAAACCTTGATCTTATACTTGGCTTATCCATGTCAAAAGTTGACATGATGAATTTGGTTACAGGATATTAGGAAATTACATTAATAAACTGTGACAGGAATAAACATTAGAATTAAACATCATTTATTTTGATGTGCTTGGTTGTCTGCTCGCAAGTCCTTTGATTAAAAAAGGACCTTGTTTTTTTGTTACTAGACATATATCATGGCTTGGGTTACATTCATGAAAAGAAGGTTTAGAGCCTCTGTCGATTCCTATTCTAGACGCTTGATTACATTACACTTTCAGTACAACATAAACGTATAGAATAGAATACGTGGCTTTGTTTTTAACAACTGGTTATGTAAGCAAGTTGGATCAATCAAGAATGTAGAATGTGTGTGTGTGTGTGTGTGTATGGAATTGACAAGGAGTTCTTTTTGGCCACAAGAAGAAAAGAAAGAGTCTTTAAGCGTGCTTGTTTTTAGGTAATTGTGTACCATTTAGGTAAATTGCAATTTTCTCAGGACATTCTAAAAAGGCAGAGGATCCAGAACCATGGTTTTTAAATTGACAAGAAGACATTGGGTTGAATATACAAATGATATACATATATTAAGAAAATAAAAAGGATAAATACATGGATAATTAAATAAAATTAAACATAATGAGAATAACCATCTCAAGTCTGCTTCTACTTGGAGACCAAGTCAAATCCAAAAGTAGTGGTTAACAAATCAATTTTACCCAAGCAGGTCCAATCATCTCCCCCCACTTTAAGCCTTTGCAGCCGCCATCAAGGCCTCAATCTCTTCAATTTCCTTGGGGACAGTAGTCAAGTTGATATGGCCATCTTCAGTAATGACAATATTGTCCTCAATACGAACACCACCAGTAGATCTGTACTTTTCCAGAGCTTCCTGATTAATGTGTTTGGCAGTCTTTTCATCCTTGAGAACAGGGGCAATCAAAAAGTCACAAAAGTAGATTCCGGGTTCGACAGTAACCACATTGCCAGGAGCCAAGACACGACGCATACGCAGGTAACGGTATCCAGGGCGGTCAATGCGCTCAACACCAGAAGGATATCCAGCAACATCATGGACGTCAAGACCAAGCATATGTCCAATACCGTGGGGGAAAAATGCAGCAACAACATCGCTATCAAGCACTTGCTGCTTCTCGCCCTGAAGAATACCGAGATCCAAGAGACCCTGGCAGGCAACCTCGACTGCAATCTGGTGAATGTCTTCCCAGGCTACACCGGCCTTGCAGCTAGCCAAACAGGCCTT
The DNA here is from genome assembly GCA_022702545.1 of Phycomyces nitens. Taxonomy (NCBI): domain Eukaryota; kingdom Fungi; phylum Mucoromycota; class Mucoromycetes; order Mucorales; family Phycomycetaceae; genus Phycomyces; species Phycomyces nitens. The sequence goes on from JAHRBC010000001.1 coordinate 5,779,362, forward strand.
TTGCATATCAAGAACAAGATTGTAAATGGCAGCAGCCTCAGAAGTGAACTTGCCACCGACCGGGAAAACGCGGGTAATGTCAGAAGCATAGCAGTCAAGTTCGGCACCTGCATCAACCAGGACGAGGTCAGAGGGGTTGGTGAGAGGCGCGTTGTTCTTGTTGTAGTGCAAGGTTGCCGCATTCATGCCAGCACCCATGATTGGATAATAGGCCTGGAAGAGAGCCCCGCGACGAGCAGACTCGTACAAGAACAGGGCGTACAACTGGGATTCGTTTGAACCAACCTCGACCGACTCCATTAACTTGACATGGGCATCAGATGAAATCTTGTTGGCCTGGCGGATGATCTCAACCTCCCAATCCTTCTTTACGGCGCGTGCCTCACCAAAAGCAACCTTGAGGGCTGCATTCTGCTCGAGACTAGCCAAGTTAAAGTCACCGACAAGGGTGGTGGTGGGAAGGGTGTAGATAACCGAGGAGGCCATCAGACGACTGTCGAGTTGGTCAGCATAGACAACCGAGTCAACATCGTACTTTGTGGCCAACACGTCAACAGAGTCAGGCATTCCCATCCACATCACATCATCAGGGTTGACAACAGGGCATACCAACTGGATGTGCTGGGTGGCGAGGTCAATTATGACATGGAATCCAGGCTCGGCAACACCTGTTTAATAGAGTGAGAAAATAAAAAAAAAAAGAAAAAGAGAAAAAATGACAAGGGGATTTGTAATGGTAGGACACTTCCATTATGGATTCTTGTCCCTTTAGCTATTTTTACCTGTCACGTAAAAGAAGTTGCTCTCCTGGCGAAAGGGCTGCTCGACATCAGTGTCGTCTCTCTCGGTGATGACTTGGCCCTTGAGATAGATGACGCCGTTGGTGGCTTTGAGATGGCCAAGGATTGACTGGACGTTCTGGCGGGTGGGCAGCTTTGGAGACATGAGCGTGAGAAAAAGTAGAGGAGTTGTAATGAAAGAAGGCAAAAATAAAAATAAAACAAAACATTTATAGTCACCAATCCCAAGACTAGGCTCGGTCCTATTGAAATGAACGTCTAAACCCTTATCCACTCTCTGACTCATTGGGAACCGGAATACCAAACGAACATTCCTTTTATTTAAATATAGCTATAAAAAATAGCAGAAATCGCCGGCTCGAATCAATCATACAATCTTCTTCTCATGCACTTCCCTCACTTTGGCCGCCACAACAAGGACAGCAAGAATCCTAAAGAAGAGACTACTTCCAAAGAGTCTTCTCGTGAGGGATCGCCTGCTGTCGACAGTCCCAAAGACAAAGAACACAAAACCGACTCTCGCCCCAGCTCTCGCCCCAGCTCTCGTCCCAGCTCTCGTCCCTCCAGCCCTTATCCAAAGGGATTCATGAACGATGCGATGCGCAACTCCCACCACCCCGATGTCCTCTACCAATTCGATGACCCAATGGCCAGACGTCTTGGTCCTGTTCCCTCTACTGATCCCACAAACACTGGTGCCTAAACTATCACCATCATCATTATCATAATAATAATAATAATAATTATCAATTATCAATAAACTACCATATTACATTCAACTACACACACACACACACACACACACATATCAAATTATTTTATTTACAAAATGTTCAAAAGAAGGGCGATGGATTCAGTGTTGACTCCACAATGATCCGCGTAACACGATAAGGATCAATATTAGACGCCTATTAGAAATTTCCAAACGCCTTAACACATGATTGGTCAGTCCAGATCCACTTACCGGCCTTCGATCCTCCATGTATCCTTTGCCGTCCTTGGCAACCTGTCGTGGAATACGAATAGACGCTCCACGGTTCTCGATTCCATACGAAAATGCATCAATGTGACCTGTTTCATGACTGCCAATCAGACGCAGCTCATTAAAATCGCCATACTCTTGCAAATGCTCGTAATGACGATCACCCATCTTGTCAATTGCTTCTTCCATAACAACCATTCCTCCATCCTGTCTCATGGCAGCCGTTGAGTAATCTAGACATAGAGTTAGATCATTAAAGGCATCTCCAAATGCCTTACTCGTGTGACAGCCAGCACCATTCCAATCTCCTTCGACCACCGGTTTGGGATGAAGCGAAATGGCAACCCCAAAGTCTTCTGCCAGTCTTTCCAGCAGGTACCGTGCAACCCACAGTTCGTCGCCCATGGAAATCCCTCCACAAGGTCCAATTTGATATTCAAACTGGCTCGGTGCCACTTCGACATTCACACCTGCGATCTTAATTCCAGCATACAGGCAGGCACGGTAATGAGCTTCGATTAGATCCCTGCCAAAGATCCGCCCGGTGCCAATACCACAATAGTACATTCCCTATAGATGCAGCAAATATATCAAGATCATCTATCAAGATTGGCAATCTGTGGGAATTTACTTGAGGTTCAGGATACCCAAAGGTTGGCCATCCATAAGGTCTCTTGGACTCTGGCTCTACTAGGGTGTATTCCTGCTCGATGCCAAACCATGGCTCCTCTTTGGCATAATTTTGCATCGTCTTGTTACATCGGTGTCGGTAGTTTGTCTCTAATGGAGCCTCGTCCTGTGTGTGTTTGGTCAGCAAGGGTAAAGGAAAGGGTAAAAGAGCAATAGGGATTCTTACAGAATCAAATGTTTCGCACAGGACAAGGATATTGTCCCCTCGTCTAAAGGGGTCTGGGTACATGGCCACTGGGTGAAGTGTTATATCCGAGTCATCGACATAGGCCTGGCCTGTGGACGCACCGCTACAATGCCAGTCGGCTATATCGCTTGGGCCAAGTGGTTTTGATGCCAGTGTCTTTGTCTTGGACCTTAGCTGATTAAAGCCGTCTACCCATATAAACTCGGCCTGGACTAGACCGTTTTGGTTTAAGCTCATATATTTCGACAAGGTCGAGGTGTTGGATAGGATGGGCATAGTGGACTAAAAGTGAAGAAGAAAAGAAGGAAGAAAGTGACTTGTGGATTAGGAAATATTGGTAAAATAAAAAGTTTTGGCAGTAACACAGCCATGACATATATAAATATAAGGTTGTCAAGGATGCCTTGAAGGTGTCATATGCATGTGCTATAAAGATGACTATTATCCTAAAAGTTTATTTGGATACTTCTTTAGTTTGTATCACAAAGGAGTACAAGAAGTATAGTGCGGTGCTTGGGGGGTTTCCTGTTGAACTTTCTGGCAACCATGACATGGCTGATATCCAATGGTTGCAACCAAAGCATAAATGAAATAAAGACGGACAAAAACAGATCATTAGTTGCCATGGGAACTTAACTTGGATCGCCCGTTTTGGATGTTTGGCAAATATTCAATCTGCGATGGTCCCGAGTCAATTTGTTTTTTGTTTTTCTTTCTTTTTAGCTGTGGAGTATGCAAACACCTCCAGCCTTTTGGACCGTCCCTCCGTCTTTCCACCATTTGGGCTCTGATTGTTATTGTTTGATTCAAATCTGCTATTATCCCTGCACATCGTCTCTTACTTCTTCCGCTCATCACCCTTTCCTCCCGACGAACGCTTTTGAGTGGAAACTCCAAGGTAGCCTCTGTCTTTACCCCTTTGTCGCGTGGGAGCGTGACGTAGTTTGAGAATTTTAAAAAAATCTCTCTCTCTCTTTCTCTGTCTCTGTCTCTTTTTTTTTTTGAAGTGTGAATAGTTGAGAGAATGTGTATTTGGGTATGTGTTAATCTCGACATTCTCTCTTTCATCTAGAAACAATGGCTGCTACCGTACCTCCACAGCAGCCACAGCCAACCAGCACGGCTCAAAAGTTAGCTCATGTCAATGAACAGACCTGGCTGACAATGGGTAAAGGCCAAGATATTCTGTGCTCGGCATTTCTGCATCCATAATCAACCTTGTAATTAACCAAAAAAAAACAACAATATGAATTTGTCTTTATTTTTGAATGACAGGCAACCTAGCTGAAATGATGACCGACTACGACAAGGCCATCAGCTGCTATGAATCTGCCTTGCGACACAATCCCTACTCCGTCGCTGCCCTTTCTCAGATCGCGTCTCTGTGCCGGGGACGCGAACAATTTGGCCGAGTAAGTCATTATTTTGTACCAAGAGGGAGTAATTGGCTGTCAAGGAAATGTGAATACTCATCTACATCTATAGGCTGTCGAGTATTTCAAACGCATCTTGGATATCCAAGAAAGCAACGGCGAGACCTGGGCCGCTCTTGGCCACTGTTATTTGATGATGGACAACCTACAAGAGGCCTATCAAGCTTATCAACAAGCACTTTATCATCTTCCAAACCCAAAGGTTAAAATCCAAAACTATTTTTTATTTTATTTATTTTTATAGACAGAGAGAAAGGGAAAAAGAGAGGAAAGGGAGCAAGAGCAATTTATCTGTATTCTCCTTGATCTGATAAACCCAACCGCATCATCTCTTTATATTTTCTTAGGATCCCAAACTTTGGTATGGTATTGGAATCTTGTACGACCGGTACGGATCTCTTGAACATGCCGAGGAAGCCTTTTCGGCTGTAATGAAAATGGACGCCAAGTTTGAAAAGGCCAATGAGATATACTTTCGTCTGGGCATTATATATAAGCAGCAGCAGAAATTCGACCTTAGTTTGCAGGTAAGACATGTCATAATATACAAGTTATATATACATTTTATATATATGTATATATTATATAAATATATAAATATATGTGATATTTATACAGATATCTCTCTCTCTCTCTTTTGTTTGTTCTAATTAGTGCTTCCGTTATATTCTCCACTCTCCTCCAAGACCTCTGACCGAATCTGACATTTGGTTCCAGACAGGCCATGTTTATGAGCAGCAAAAAGAGGTAATGTCTTGTGTATAGAATCATAATATTCACCTTTAATTCTAGTACGAATCAGCAAAGAATGCCTATGAGCATGTTTTATCAGAGAATCCTGACCATGCCAAGGTTCTCCAGCAACTCGGCTGGCTTTATCATCAACAAAACACTTCTTTTTGCAATCAATCTCTGGCTATCCAATATCTGACCCGCTCTCTTAAATCAGACAGCAATGATGCCCAATCATGGTATCTCTTGGGTAGATGCTATATGGCCGAGCAAAACTACAACAAGGCTTATGAAGCTTATCAGCAAGCTGTTTATCGGGATGCCCGCAACCCCACTTTCTGGTGCTCTATTGGTGTATTGTATTACCAGATTAACCAAGTAAGTAGCAAAACATAGTCTCCCCCCCAATTCCTCATGTATGTATGATGGCTAACCTGAAATAATCAAGTATCGAGACGCATTGGATGCTTACAGCAGAGCTATCCGATTAAACCCCTACATCAGCGAAGTCTGGTATGATCTTGGTACTCTTTATGAGTCTTGTAACAACCAAATACAAGATGCCTTGGATGCCTACCAGAGAGCTGCTGAATTAGATCCTTCGAATCCCCATATCAAACAACGTCTTGAACTTTTGCGTAAATCTCAATCAGTACAATCTACTCAAGGGTAAAACGATGGCTTATCTGGTTTATCTGGTGCATAACAAAAGTATACTGATACTTTAATACGCTTATTTAGAACTGGTAGCGCTCCTGTTCCTCAGGATGTCAGTAACCCAAGCCAATACCAAAATGGTCCTGGCACACAACCCTTGAATGGACCTTCTTCATATGGCCAGGTACGTTGATAACATCAATTGATCAATTGATCAATACAAATAACTTATGCGCTTACTTCTTGATTTGCCATAGTCTGCTCCATTTGGGCCTCCATCAAGTATGTCTGCTTACCATACAGCAGCTAGTAACTCTCAGTCCCGTACAGACGACAGGGCACCCATACCTCAGCTGCCTATAGTAAGTATAAACAGCCTGTATATGACATTTAAAGACTCGAGGTTTTCTAAGCATGTCAATAGCATGCACATTCTTCTCATGAACCTATATCTGGCCCTCCACGCGATTTGCCTATGCCTAGTGGAGGAGGAAGTAGCGGTCGCCATTCGCCTCGAACTTATTCATACACCCCTACTCGCGATGAATTGCGAATTCCTGATATTGGTAGTGGTGGACGTGCACCTACACCTACTGAGCGTTCTCAAATGAACCCGATAATGCACGAGGATAATCGCCATAGCAGTGTTGGTCCTCCTCCTTCTCAAACCAACCTTCCTCCCATGTCCATGCGCCAATCACCATTTGTCAAGTCTGCAACACTGGATCCTTCTACTCGATCACCCAACCCTGAAGGAGGAAGAGCTGCACAGATGGTCTCTCAGTCACCCAACCCACGTCCTCCCTCGCGAGGACCTCTTCATCTCCAAGGATCTCATTATGAGGCTCCACAACACGCTTCACCACGTTCTGCCCAGCACGAAGCCTATGGCTCCTCAGCACATTACGATCACTCCCTACGTCCTGCAAACTATGACCACGAAAGTGCACCATACCGTCCTCCAAGACCATCTGAAAGTGGTCCCATCTACAGTGCAAAACAGCAACAGCAAGCCCAGCAGGCCCAGCAGGCCCAACAACAGGCCCAGCAGCAGGCTCAACAAGCCCAGCAGCAGGCCCAGCAACAAGCACAGCAGGCTCAACAGGCCCAGCAGCAGGCCCAGCAAGCTCAACAGGCAAAGCAGGCTCAACAACAGGCCCAGCAGCAGGCCCAGCAGCAAGCTCAACAGGCACAACAGGCGCAACAAGCCCAGCAACAAGCTCAACAGCAGGCCCAGCAACAAGCTCAACAGCAAGCCCAGCAGCAAGCTCAACAGGCCCAGCAGCAGGCACAAAAGGCTCAGCAAGCACAACAGGCTCAACAGCAAGCACAGCAAGCACAACAGGCTCAACAGCAAGCACAGCAGGCTCAACAGGCACAACAAGCTCAACAGGCTCAACAGGCACAGCAAGCACAACAGGCACAGCAAGCACAACAGGCACAGCAAGCACAACAGGCACAGCAGGTACAACAGGTACAACAGGCACAACAGGCACAGCAGGCACAGCAGGCACAACAGGCACAACAGGCACAACAGGCACAACAGGCACAACAAGTACAGCAGGCACAGCATGCACAACATGTTCAACAACATGCTCAACAGCATGGTCAGCAACATGGCCAACAGCATGGTCAACAGCAGCAGAGCCCTTACCACTCGGAATCTCAGCGTCATCCTCCAGCTGCCAAAAATGAGGAGCCTGGTATTTACCGTAATGCGCCTCGAAAGATCCCCACAGATGAAGAAAGACGTATGGAAGATCATAGCCGGTTGGATAATCGCACTCGGCCGACAGAATACCGTCCTTATAATGCTCCTGGTATGGCAGATACAAAGGGAGAAAAGATTGAATTTAAAAAGGAAGACAAGAGCCAAGAGAGTGACAGTGGACTGGCACGACAAGGAGTCGATGATGACTATGATGAATCGGCGGCTGATGCACTCCTTAGCATTGGTGGATCGCGCCCAATAGTTGCAGGTGAGAAGCGATCCCATGAGAAGGAGGGGGCTGAGGAAGAGCCAAAGAAGACCAAGAAGGTCCATGAAGAAGAAGAGGGTGAGACTATGGATAAGGATCAACAGACATCTTTGGCATTAGTTGCTGTTGCTGAGAAAACAGAAGCCCCATCGGCTAAACCGCAGGACCAGCCGATGGAAATAGATGACAAGGCAAGTCAGATCGAACCACAACCTTTGGAGGAAAGACCGTCTTCACCAGCCGACCACACTGCAGGTTCAGCATAAGTAGTGGTGAAGGCTTTTTCTTTTCACCCCTCACACAATCACAATTCCACACAACACACAAATACACACACAAAGTTCAAGAAACAAACCAAACAAAAAAAAACAAATTATATAAAAATCACGATATCATCACTCCTTGCTTTCATTTTACTTGTTTATTAAGGCTTGAATATTATAAAGATTATATATGTATTTATATATATATATATATATATATATATTGCTACAAGTTTTTAATATGCAAAAAGGCTAAAGGATGTTTATTGAAAGTATAAATGTGATTTGAGATGCATTGCTTTTTTTTATATAAAGGCATTAGGCGCGTCTTTGTTGAAGACCTTCAGTATGAACATTAAGAGAACTTCCTGTAGGGGTTCCGGCCACAATACCCTGGTAGTCCAGACGATAGATTTTGGGAGGCAGACCTTTACCGAATTTGCGGTTAATGTGGTTGGAACACAAAAGCCCCGAGAAGAGTACGAACAAATGGACTGGGACCATGGAAAAGGCAACGATATAACATATTGTCAAAGCATCCTTTGTGAATGACTGGTATTTGAATTTGCAGCCAGGAAGGAGTGTGCGAGGGAAGCATTTGTTGGATCGTTCATGGAAATCAGAAAACATCTTGTAACCACAGCAATGTAACTACAACAATAGCAATATATTTTTTAGGTTAAAAAGGTGTCTGGAATTGTGGTGTCGTACATTGGTCTGTATTCTTGCTCTGCCATCGGAATCTAGAGAATAATGCCATTGGTATGATAGTTTACCCTACAAAGATTCAAAATGTCAATATCTTGCCTCAAGAATATTTATATATTTACCTCTATGTTCCACTTGTTCTTTCGGTAAGCAGTGTATCCAACTGCAGCAATTAGGCCAAAGCAGACCCACAAAAACAGGTTATAGATCGTGAGCACTGCACGGTTGTTCAACATGATTCCGACATAGCCAAGTAAAGATGTAAATAAGCAGATTACACCAGTGGCTGTGATCACTATAAATAGAAAGACATTTAAACGATTACTGTCAATTGAGATTCACACTTACAGTTCAGAATAATCCGTTCTCCTACAATCAAGACATCAGCCCTGAGGAAGACTATGTGTAAAAAAAACAAAATAAGCGTTGAGCCTAGGCTACTTTAGTTTTCATATTTACATTTGAAAAATGTCAAGAGAGCCAGCACAAGGATACCAAGTCCATAGCAGAACAACTAGAGAATATATTATTATTATTATTATTATTATTATTAGTGAGATGAAACTCAAATCAATGTTTGGCTTACGGCAGTATTAGAGAACAGAAGCCACCACTTGTGAGGAGTCCAACGTTGCTTTCGCTTGATATTCGGGTCAGGCGCATATCTCTTTACGACGTGGAGACTGGCAGTGTCAACAGAGTTACGCGACGCACCTCCAAGAGACTGTCGGGATTCTGATTTCATCCACGGTAAGACGGGCTCGGGAAGGTCCTCAACAGAATCCCAGGGAGTATTTGGCTCGGTTAGCTGGCCATTTGACATTGTCGGCTGCTGGTGGTAAGCAGCAAGATGGTTGGAGGATTGCGGCATGAGTTGCGATCAAATTGCTTTTTTTTTGTACGATTGGTCAATAGAGAGATAATAATTAGTAAAAGAGAAGAAAGAGAAAGAAAAAGGTAAAAAAAAAAAAAGCTGATCTAGACAAGAAGAGGAGAATAGAGAGGATAAGGAAAGCAGGGAGCTTTGATTTGGGAAGCAAAAGGGGATGGAACGGGTGGGTCTATTTTTAGTAAGTAAAATAAAATAAAAATAACATAAAGAATAGAGATCCCCTTGGTTACGGATCTTCTTTTTTTCTTTTTCTTCTTTTTATGCTCTTTGCTCCTTTCAGGAACAATTGCCATGGTTACAAAAAATAAACTCCACTATCAAAATTATAATTTGTAGTCATTTATCTCGAATGACATCTCGAGACTTGGAGATGTTTACATGGATTTACAAGACCTATTGACTTTTTGTAATTCTCGGATCTCGTGAGTCTAAGCAAAATGGTATCCAATCTGTGGACAGATCAATGGCAACGTGTACTCTTTTTTTTTGTTTTGTTTTTGGAATAATTTTAAGTAATGTCATTTTGGAGCACGTCAAAGATCAAGCCATCTTTGGGCGTCTCTACAAATAATAATAATGCCAAAATGATATCAGCTCGGAAGAATCCGAATTGATAAAGTCAAAGGATAAAGCACAAAAGATGTGTACATTGAATTATATATATATATATATATATATATATATATATTTATATTTATATATAAAAATATATTTATATATATTTCGGATCTTATGTATAAATAAGAAATTAATAACGGGAACCAAAATAGTATTGATAAAAAAGGGAGATGGGTATTTTCTAAGCAGGCTGATGATAACTGGATTTTCACATTTAAGAAATATGTTTTCATAAAGTATATATTACAAGGTTCAAATGAGTTAAAATGTTCAGATTTCAAGTTCATTCCTTTTCATCCCACAACCTCCTCCTTTTTTTTCTTTCTTATTTAATAAATCTCATACTTGCGTTCCATACCCTTTTTTGCCAGACGACCCGGGATATTCATCAACCAGGCGACTCTGTTCAAATCCCTCTTGAGAAGGATAAGAATTGACCTGAGGATAATAAGAAGGACCACCAGAAGGATAGCCAATGCCCTGTTCCTGGGCAAATCTCTGTTCGTCTCTACCGATTGCTGCCTCGTTCTTTTCATACTCGTCTGCGACCCAGAGGGCCATTGAGCACACATTGGTCCACATGAATACGAGGTTAAAGACAGGAATGAGTTCAAGTGCTCCTGCAACTGCACCAAAGTGACAGTAGTCGTTTTTGTTGGCCCACGCGTATCTACGGGACTCTGAGACAGTAAATCCACGGAATTCGAGGTCATAATGAATACGATGGCCCCAACTATAAAAGCAATGCATGATTATTCCAGTTTAACTGTTTCGTGTCTTTACCTAATCACCCAGCCATTAATGTAGCAGGCAATTATGGTACCAATTACAGGAATAAGATGCAGTGGTGCAGTAATAACCATTATAACGACCTTGAATTTTAAGTGCAAAACATTTAATTTGAATGTCTTGATGTCGATATCTCCTTCCTTACCTGGCTAATGAGCAGGAACCAAACTAGAGCCAGGCCCGAAGAGATTCCACGACAACACAATAGAAAACCGTCAACCGGGACTCGAGTAGCAAACATGCGTGACATTCCACGTGCCATCAATGTAGCATCAAACAATGCGTCCTGAAAAAAGGGCATGACAATTGCAAAGAATAACAAATCCATGATGGCGGATTCGAGCAACACAAAAATAACAGAGCAGATCCAGGCCAACCATGAAGGACAATTGACATTAATGAGAGCATGAGCCTGGAGTGGCAACAGGTATACGAATGCCAAGACAATCGAGACAATTCCAAAGGCAAGTGTCAAAAGGAATGGGCAGAACATCTTTGACCATAGCTAGAATGAAAACAACAAGGTATTATTAAAATGCTGTCTATTGGTTGTTTCTTGGGGTCTATTATTACCTGAGGATGGCCAAGGAAGTAGAATACACCAGTAATAGGGTATGTAGAGCGAGGCGCCATTAATCAATAGGTGTATGTATACTGGAATAAGAAACAAAGAAATTCTCAAGAGAATGAGGATAAAACACAGTTAAATTAAGGTGATGTGAAGGAATTCATGCGTGACGTCCTACATACTTGTCTGGTACCTGGTTAGAACTCTTGGAAGCAAAACATATTTAGAAAGTCGAGTTGGCCAAAGATTGCCAAAATACAGCATATCTTACACGGGCTACTCAAATTCAAACATGTCTAATTTAGATTGATTGTATTCGTCCAAATGACAGCCTTTTGGTATCTTCTTTCTTGGACCCTCTAGTTTTTTGTTTGGCTATCAATGCTCTGGGGCAAAGGAGATCTGGTCAAAGAGGATAAACGGCTCTGGTGTCTCATTAAAGATGTTCCTCGAAATAAATACTCGTTAATTAAGATTCAGGTCGATACCTATTGCAGTGAGATCTCATGGTTGTCGGGGTTATAAATTCCAGCGGTTTATTTTGAAACAATAAATTTTTGCAAAAGCCTTTTTGATATGGACTCGATTAAAGTTTGAAATTTCCCTTTACGGCCCTCTCCTCTCCAGCCAATAGACACGGTTCCCAAATTAATGCCTCTATTCTTACCATGTATGGTAATATACATTCCACAAATAAGCCTTTTGCATTCTGAGCCCCTATTGGAAAGAAATGTATGAAAATATTGCAGAAGTTCTCTCTTTTTATTATCACAAAGAGTCGAGGAACTTACAAGTGTGCTTATGGTGCGAGGGATCCTGCAATATTTTGCTGGCCTGGACTCGGTTTTGGGCCAAGTAGATTTACAAGACTCTCTATGCTTCATTTTATTCACAGTTGATATCAGGACATGGATAGTATACGATCAAAAAAAGTTTTATGTCCATATATATAGCTATTTAATTTCTAAAGATACTCCAAATAGCAATGCCATACAAATGGTGTGCTTCTTTAAAAGAAGAATACCCAGGTTTATGATCTGGACATTTTTTTTTAAATGATACCAAGCATGTATTAATACCCTCGGTGTTGGAGCTTATCACTAAAGACTGACATTTAGTATATCGCATACCTTTAAATAATTGCAAGATTAAAGCTCTAAACCAGAAACCCAATATATCGTGATACCTTGGCACCTTTTTTTTTTTAAAAAAAAGAAGTCTTTATATCATTGTTGATACACTCAAATATAGCCATGTACCGTTGAAATCAAATAAATCCTCCGTAAGGTGTGTAATGAGGATAAAGTCAAACAGCATTCCCAGCATATAGCTCCTTTGAAACTAGAGTCTTGTGCTATATCATATTGCTATCTACTCAAGACTATACGTGTTGCATGATCAAATGGTTTTAGTTTTGCTTATTTATCAATATTATGTGATTTTATTTTTATTTTATTGAGAACCAAGACGGTTGGAGTAAGCCAAGCTTGCTGCATGTCATACTGCATGTTCCTACACATTTCTTTTGTAGGTCAAGTGTCCTTTCTTTTTCTCAAGTTCTTATATGCCTATAAAAAACGCCTTGTTTTCATGTACTATAGGATAGTAAACAAGCAAGATGCTAACAAGTACTAGTTAACTTTTGTTTTGATGTATGTTGGCATACTAGTCTCCAGTCCTCTGGTTCTTCTGGAACAGGGTCTGAGATCGGCTTAATGGACTCGGAATCACATACAATGCGCATAAGATACAATTTGGAAACTGTAGCAAAAGTATTTTCAAGTATCTGTTACATTGATGATATGTACTTTGATTGCTTGCTTTCATGGCAGTATAGGTATGTCCATATATCCTTGAGATATGTATATATGTATATTATACAGGATAGAAAGGTATCATTGTTTTATACACTTTGATTTGCAAGATATGAGTGTACAGAGTTGTACAGGTGGGCAGAAATCTATCATTTCTATAGTCTGCAAATTTGGTGATACTGGTTGCATACTTTTATTGCAAGATTAGTAGCTGCCTGATTCTCTGTACAGTTTGAAACTTGACAAATCTGAGAAAATAGACAGAAAACTAACGAAAATATCATTGATATATTCATATAATATTTCAATAAGTCCTGTTGGCATTTATGAAACTGCCAAGGGGACTATCTCTCTCTCTCTCTGTCTCTTTTGCAAAAGATTATTGACAAGGGTATAGGAATTTTGTACAATAAACGATAAATCAAAGCCAAATATTCCATATCAATGGACTTGTACTATATTCCTTGGCCTATACACAATCTCTAGGTATATTACCAATATATTGCATATATAGTTCTATTGTTGTACGTCACCTACAAAAAGGTGTTCCAGGATTTAGTTCTGTATTTAGGCAATTATAATGGCTTGCCACAGCTGTTCCAATACCGCATCAATCAAGTTGTGTCCGATGTTCGGAGAAATGCAAGAACCAAAAATGTGGCCACACATCCAATGAATGGTTCCTTTTGCCTTTCTTTCCTATGCCCCCCCTAACACTCTCTGTGCAGCGTAGGATTTCAGTTTTAGCATAATAGAGCCTTTGTTTATTAAGAAATTATCACAATTTTGGCGGAAACCTGCGCCATGAGAGGCGTATCTGTGGGGGTTTTCAAAAAAAAAAAGTCGCTTTTTTTGCTCTAGTCATAAAATTCTGCTCATGCACTAGAAAATATTTTTTTTTATTGTTTCATGCCTAAATTTTTTTATAGGTACTGGCTGTAGAGAATCTAGGGAAATGCATATAAAGGGACCCTCGAGTAGCTTTTCAAGATAAAATAAAATAGCAAAGCTTTCTCTTATTTAACAATCATAAAACCAAGATGTCTTTCCTTGGAAAATTCCTCGACAAGGCTCGCCATTCTACACACACTGGATCTAAAGACAAAGCGAATCCTAAACCCAGCCCTTATTCAACAAAAGAAATACCTGAATTTGGAGCTCCCAGTCCACCTACTACATCTATTCAACATGAGCCAGAATACACACCTGATAATACTGGTGGATTAGTACAAGAACATTACGCGTCTGGATACGTGACCCCTCGACCTTCTGTTGAAATGAATACATCAAACCAACAGCAGCCAATGGAAATTTGTACTGAAGGCAAGTATCGTTTAGAAATATCATTAACAATAGGATGGAGTGAACATCTCTATTATCTGGATATAAACGGATGCCCTTTTCTTGGAATAGATGGATTAACGCTTTGACACAGACCAACCACAGGCCACTCCCCTAAAGACCGAATATGAACTAAAAGAACAAGATCAAGGAGGTAGGTATAGATGTGAATGCTGTTTATAGCCAAAATCAAATTTCTATTGACACAATAATAACTTAGTTCATAAGCGTGAGGCATTGAAACAAAAATATCAACTCTATGATAAGCAAGTGATAGATCAGCGTCGTGATAAGCCAAAACTTAAACTTGATGATTTTCATCTCTTGAGAACACTCGGAACTGGATCATTTGGCCGAGTGCACTTGGCACAGTCCAGGCACAATGGTAGATTCTATGCCATCAAGGTCCTAAGGAAGACCGAAGTAGTCCGACTTAAACAAGTTGAGCACACCAACAATGAAAAGCATATTCTAGAGACTGTAGCCAACCCATTCCTGGTCAATTTATGGGGCACCTTCCAAGATGACGAGTGCCTTTACATGGTCATGGACTATGTTCCAGGAGGCGAATTATTTAGCGTGTTAAGGAAAAGCAAGGTGCGACGAGATTGATCAGCGTAGTATGGGCAAGTTCTCATATATTTCTGTCTATAGAGATTCCCAGACCATGTAGCCAAATTTTATGCAGCAGAAGTAGTCTTGGCAATCGAATACTTGCACTCTAAAGACATTGCCTACCGAGACCTGAAGCCAGAGAACCTACTGCTGGACAATACTGGACATATCAAAATCACAGATTTTGGATTTGCAAAGCATGTTTCGGATATTACATGGACTCTATGTGGCACCCCAGATTATCTTGGTAAGATTTGTTTTTGGGTATATATTACAGCCATATTATTATATACGGTTGATAATGACCTTGCTTTTTTTTTTACAACAATAGCTCCAGAAGTCATTCAATCCAAAGGCTATAGTAAATCTGTTGACTGGTGGAGCCTGGGAGTTTTAATATTCGAAATGCTGGCTGGGTATGTAAATGCACAAAAGCTCATCGCAGGAACCTCAATGCAATTCCTGTTTTCTATAAAGCAATTGAATTGACAGCACAACATAATTTCTTAGCTACCCACCGTTTTACGACGATGACCACCTAAAACTGTACGAAAAGATCATTCAAGGGAAAATTCACTGGCCAAGCTATCTAGACCCCCACGCCAAAGATCTTTTGAAACGTCTCTTGACATCTGATCTCTCTCGTCGCTATGGAAACCTAAGGAACGGAGCAGAGGACATCAAGAACCATGCCTGGTTCTCTGGTGTTGAGTTTGAGCGTGTAGCTAATCGTCAGGTCAGAGCACCATATATTCCAAGTATTCGTGGTGATGGTGATGCTAGTCATTTCGACAAGTACCCAGAGAATACTGAAAAGTATGGTGTATCAGCTCCAGATCCTTATAGAGACATGTTTCCCGACTTTTAAGGCTGCTCTGTATTAAAAAAAAATGAAGAAAGGAGCCTGGTTGCGCCTTTTGGATAAAGAGCACTATAGTCAATACTATAGAGACCATTTATATGTACACTTGTAAATAATACGAATTTTTGTTTTCAAAGTTATTGTACCATAGAAACCGACTGTTGTGAATTGATTAAAAGCATTGAGCTCAAGACTAGGTCTTAATAGACATCCTGGGGTTATCTAACCAACCATTCATGATTATTTATAGTCTAAAGCAATAAGGCTTTTTATGGAATTGTTTAAAGGACACTCGTAGTATGTTGGATATTTAATAAAAGGGAGGTTGAGGACAACCATATGATTTCCAGTTGAATATAAACGTGAATATAAATATATAGTGCTTGGTATTAAGTACTGATGAAGACGTAAAAGGAGGCAGCGTAGAAGGGGGTAAAAGGGAGATTGTAAAGGACTCTAGTAGATAGCTATCCTTAAAGTCTTCGTGGTGGTATAGCACTAAAGATGATGGTTATCACCATGGATACAACGATACTGGCCACTAATAGCCATATTGATCGGGACCATAGGATTTCTTTGACGCGCGGCTGGGCGATCTTGTTGAACCGGAAAGTGACGGTCTCACTAGAGTAAATGGTAATGTTAGTACCTCTGGAAACCCTTGGGATAGTAAAGCTTGCCTGATATTAAACAGTAGTACCCAAAGCGGGTCCAGACCTGTAAGGAACACAAAGACATTGTAGATGCCAACCCAGAATGGGACCAATGCCTAGAAAATTAGAGTATAAGTTGTTGTAAAAAGAGATAAGAAACAACTTACCCCAAAGCGGGAGTGCCATTGTGGATAGCCAAGAAATATCAAACTAAGCGAGGTTGCAAATCCTGCCAGTAAGCCGAGTAAGCCGACAGCCAGTCGACCGAGCTGCTGCCAAAGAGTAACATTTCCCCAAACCTTGAGACGCAAGAACTTTGGGTAGGCTTGTCTCTGCATAGCCTCAAACGCATACTGTTTGGCATCAGCATAAACCAATGGGTCATCGCGTGGTTCAGGCCCTTGGAGTGCATCACGAATCGCCTGACGCATAAGCGGCGGCAATTGGACCAGTTCCTTTTGGGCAGAGGGAACGATATACTTTAGCAATATACGTTGGGCAGAATTGGCTAGATCCTGTCTATTAGGAGGCAAGACGGACGGATTGCCGGAAACCATGCTCTCTGTTGTCAAAACTCCCGCTGCTTCTTCATCGACTGGCTGTCGAGGTGTGGCCGCAACTGAAGGATCAATAATAGGCGGCCGAATGACAGGTACATTTGACACGCCAGAAGATTGAGAGATTCGTATACTGTTGGACCGTTCACCCAGGTCCATAGACCGAGGTGGCTGGAGATGATGGGGTCGTAGAGTAGGCGATGACAGATGAGACATTCCCGGTCGTTTTTCGTCAATTGAGCTGGTGTGCGACAGTCGACTCAACAAACGATTTGACTGATAGCCTTCTGCGAGATCTTCTTCGGTCACAAAACCAGATCTCTGTAGGGATTTTATATAGCGCTTCCAAAGTAGTTCATGGTGCTTGACGTCGAGATAAAAGTCGAGTATTTCTTCCATGTGAAGACGGTCTCTCATTACTATATAGAAATTGTACAGACAGACAGGTGGGAGAGTCCGACGATTCAGAACATCATCCAAGGTAGGAAGATCGCTAGGGATCGCCTTGGTAGTCATGCTCAATAAGAGTGTGTGGTTTTATTGGACAGTTTTGTGTAGAACAGAGCAAGAGAAAGAGAGAAAAGATGCTGAGAATATGTTTGTTATTTGGGTGACAAACTTGAGAGTGGTTTCTCTCTTGAGCCTGTTACACCACAATCATTTTTGTTGATTTCTCTGGCCATTCCAGAAAAAGCAACTGCGCAGTTGTAAAATCCAATGTTTAAAGTTGACTTGGTTGTTATCCATGGTTTCTGCAAAGTGATCGAATGCAATGTGGAATAGAGACTCGGAAATATTTGGCCAGGAAACCAAGAATGATAATATAATTTCCAAAGAGTTTCAACTACTATGTGATTTCAATATTGAAAAAAAGGGTTTTTTTAATATAATGCAACAAATTGATAGCGACTTATCTGATGGGTTTCTGAAATATCAAATTATCCAACTGGCCAATTTTGATCGAAACTGGTATAAATAATACCAAGAAGGATATCAAGGCTCTTTACTATTATGCACGCTCAAATATTTTAAAGTTTCGAGGTATTAATCTTGGAGTAGCCAACTAGACTTGTTTTGATACTATTTTTTTTGTATAATATTTTACCAATGAAAAGAGGGTTTGGATTGTCGATCCTTTTATCCTGATGAAAAAGAAAAGAAAAAAGCAATGTCTTTGCAAACAGACTCGGGGTCAGAAATTAAAACTTGCGAGGTGAATTGTGGTATAAATTGCATTAACGAGAGCACTTTAAGCCATTTATATATATATATATATATATAATCTTACAGGAGTACAATTTGTAACCAGAGAAAGCTCTATGAAACTTTATAAAGAAGCAAAAGTTGGAATAGAACAAGGAGAGGGAATTAGAGACCATGGATACTGGAGATATCGTGTTTTGGTATTTTAACAAAAGTATCATGGGTTTTAATATGTCTCAACATTGATTAGAGTGTGCATTAATGTACCGACATGAATTGATATGGCATATAAAACTATAGAGACCATGATAATCTACTTTATGTACTTCCCCACTGTTTAAAAATTATTTAGACGGTTCGTTAATTATCAAACTTATACGGACAGAGCTGTAGTACATTATTAAGCTATACAAACCTACAAGCCTTTTTGATTAGAATTAATTAATTCCAATCTAATTTTAATCTCTTGATTATGATGGTAATTCTGCATAAGAAACAAAAAGAAAAAAGAAAAAAACAACCTTGTTCTTATGCTCGGCTTAATGATATATTTTTGGTCATTAAAACGCCGCCTATTTAGAGTTGTTACCTCGAAGCTTTTTATATGATTTTTGAATATTTTGGGCTATTTTTTAGCCAATGATTCATAAATATTTAATCCCAGAAGAATAAAGTAGCAGGCATATAAAAAATTATTGAAATCCCTTTGAAGTCTAAAATTTGAAGCTAAAAATTACAAACTACCAGCTATCTCTCTTCATTCATTTTTGCACTCTAACACAATGACCAACACTACCACTACTTCTACTTCTGCTCTCGAGATTGCCAACGACCTCATGTCCTTAATGTCAAAGGTCCGTCAAGAACAAAATCTATTACCGGCACTCGATGGAATTAAGCGCAAACTACCTGCAGAAGAAGAAGAAGAAGAAGAAGAAGTGTAAGAGAAATACGATCGATGCCTAGACAACAATTACTTACAAAAAACAATTATGTAGACGCAAACGTGCAAAACTCTCACCTGTCGATGTCAATCGAATCTATGATCGCAATGAGTTTCTTGATCGACTCAAGACTTACCCAGGAATCTATATCTACTCTCGAAGACCAGTCTCTGCTATTGAATGCGCCAAGAATGGCTGGTGCTACGAAAAAACGGTCGAATCCCAAGACAATTATGTGGGCATGCTATCATGCAATGACTGCAAAGGAACCTTGGCAGTTATCGATCTCTCACCCCACGATCCATCTCATCCTCAAGGCAAGTAATTCATATCAGATCAATCTTGTTTTATAGGTTATTCTGACACGTTTGGTTTATAACAGTCAGCAGAATCACTGCTATTTATGAAGAAGGCCTAAAGGCGTATCATGAAGAAGGATGCTTTTGGCGGCTGTCAAGATGCAATGGTAATTTCAAGACGATAAAACAATTCACGGCTAATTGGTTTTTGAACAGATTATGTAAACAGCTTCCCCATCACTACATACAAAGAAGCACTAGAAATCCTGTGCACTCAAGGAAAGCTACTATACAGCCAACGAGACATTCTACCAGCAATTGTGGATCCACTGGTAAAGAATAAACCTCTGTCTAGACTGAACTCCCAAAACTCATCAATAAACATTGTGTATGTTGGTTATTTTCAGGATAAATACCAGCGACGGGCAGTCAATCAAGTAGCCCAACACTATGAATACAACAAAGATGAACCAATGACAGGTGCAGCTGACCCAGCCTTGATTACTGCATACACTTTCCCACTCTATGGCTGGAAACTAAAGAGCACATCAGTTCCCTATATACAATGCGACTCATGTTTCCAACGCCACTCTCTATCACAAGAAACCAAAGCAGATCCATTTGACGTTATCAAAGAGCATCGCCCCAATTGTCCTTGGGTTAGCTCGACCGATTCCTTGATCTACAGACCTGGTTCATCAGAAGGCCTTATGAATGGCTATACATGGATGCTGGGCTTTGTTAACAAGGAACACCTTTTGTTGCTGGAAGCCCTCGAGTCAGACCGAACAGCACTACAACGTCTGAGCGACAAGAAAGCAGCCCTTCGCAAGAAATTGGAAGAAGATACAAAACAAATTCTGCTGGCTGCCTCTAAGCCATTCACCCCATCACCAGCATAGACCATTAATAAAAACTTCCTCATTATCGATTATTATTATACATCATTTTCATTTAGTTTTAAAATTTAATTAACTGAATTGTGGTATGGGCACTACTTTGAGAGAGAGCGACTTGACTGTTTTAATGCCAAAGATTCATTGCCCTTTTTTTTATATTAGCGGGATTTATATTTTATTTTTCTATTTTTGCCCTTTTTTAGAGTGCTTGATTGATTTGCTTGGCTGCTTGGATAGAAACTAAACCTTTCAAGATGGATGAGATCAATGCATTGTTGGAAGAAACAAATCTCGCTTCTCTAAGAAGCAGTGGTCTGATCATAGTCTCAATTTTTGGAAATGGAGGCTTTCGACCGTACTCTGTTCATGGAAGCGGCACAATGACAAACAGTACAGTCATATTAGCTAATCGCATGGTTGGCCAAGAAGTATTTGTACCAAGAAACAAGGTGATACACGCGTCATATTCTCGGTTCAATTCTGTATCTGACCCATTTATCCTTCATTCAGCCACTTAAGGATGGTACAGTAGAGGTAAATGAGACAAGGGTACAATGTAGAATAAAGACATATATATATATACGACTTGAAATAGGTCGTAAAAGCATGCCAGATGTTCGTTGATAAAAAGACAAAGACTGCCTACCTGTACTTAGACTCTGTTGTTACTACTGAAACCATGGCAGAGAGAGTGCAGACATCAGATACAGATGTAGGTCTTTATATATATATATTCAATATCAATTTATCTAAATATCTTGTGTTTAGACTATACAAGATCAACTAAAAGACGAAAGACTTACAACCATGAGAGGTCTACTGATCATGCTACTCATGTCGCACTTGGTGATTGTACGCAATCAAGAATATATATATATTGTTATGAAAAGAAAGAGTGATGTGTTGCAAACACTTACTGTTTAGTCTATCCTTCCCCCATCTGTGCTTCCTGCCGAGTTCTTATCAACACTGGCAGCCCTAAATCAGGTCAAGCAAGGGATCTACACACATCTCTCCCAGCTCCAATCGGCCTGCTGGAAGTGTTGGGATATCAATGTGCCCAACGCTCTCTTTGAAAGAAAAGAGGGCGAATACCGAAGAGAGCGAGAACGATTCTATCCAAACCTAATGGGCTGGTGGGGGCCTGCAAAAGGAGTTCCCATGATGGTGTTTGTGGCAGCAGAGGTAATACTAAGCTCGAGAGGATTCCAATTGATCCAATATCGAGTAGTCGCCCATCCCAAACATAGATACAACTCCACGCGCTGGTCTTCCAATGGCTATCAAGCGCCACCAGGAAACACTGCAGGTCAAGGTGAAGACTATATTCAGATCTATGCACTTGATACCCGCTGCACCTGAAAACAACAATATACATCCCCCGGTAGAAGTAAGGTAGGTAAAGACAATGATATAACCACCATCTTTTTTTCTTAAAAAAAAAACAAAACAAACTGCCAATATACACAACAGATCTCTCTTTGCATTACCAGCCACCCAGTCGTTTATACACATTGTGCCTGCGATACCCTCACCTGAAAGAGTACCTGAATCAGATAATTTTTCATTTGATCAACCCACGGATCTATGCGAATGGCTAGAGAAATCTGCCGTCTTGAACGAGGAAAAGATTCAAGAGAAGAGCAAAGATAACAAAGTAACCCAATCAAGTCAAGCAATGCTGGAAGAGTGTGGTGATAGATTACTTCGCAACTTTGTTTCTCACTGGATCAAAGCATCAACCACACGCCATCCAATGCACGCTCAGACTAGCCATGGTAGTAGAAAGAGTCATGATGGTAAATCCAACCATGTTCCTCTCCCTACTGCTTTGCAATTTGCTTCTGCCCTGATGCCCTTGCGTACCTTGGCATACAATCTGTCTCCAGGACAAGACGGACAGGATTTCAAAAAGGCTGTCATTGGACAATCTCCGGGAGCAAAGGGAATGATCCAGCAGATTGAAGTAATCCTACGAAAGAAGACGCGAGATGTAGTAGATATCGAAACCATGTTTTCAAAGAGGTAAAAGACTCGAAAAAAGTTGGGGTTCTTTGTTTGTTCACCAATATTTTCCTTTAAAGACGTGTGCTTGCTCAATGGAAGTAAAAGGAAGAAAAAAAGTCAGATTATTCTTTATCCCTGCTTCTACTGATACTCAAAGTTATGTGTTTGAAACTGCCGACCTCTGTTATCATAGCTTGTTTAATCATACACTCATACACAAAAGAATATATTCAACATTTACCACTATTTGGGTGGAATAATGGGAGATATTACAGTAGGATGTTGGTCAATGTAAGATGATTCTGTGATGGACACTTTATCCTGCAAGTCGACTCTTAGTCCGTCAAAGGCTGGCCCAATGTGCATATGTTCAGTAACTGCAAGCTTGGAAAGATCCTCGACCATCTTATAGTGGTCTAATCGATGTGCAAATCCAACGAGATAGGTCTTTAGAGGTCTGACCTCTCTTGCTGCATCGATAGAATCATGAAGGGCAAAATGGGATGCATGGGTCACTTTCTCTACATGATTAATTCATTGAGTCTTGGCTCTTGATTTCCAAATCAAGTCGACCTTTACCTCTCAAACAGTCGACAACAAATACCCGAGACTTTTGCTTGATTTGATCCATTGTCTCGGGAGGAATGAAGTTTGTATCTGAAATGTAGCTCACACCTCCAAATTGGAAGCCATAGCAAAGATAGGGCTGGCCAGTGGTGAAATAGATGCCATGGTGTACTTTTAGATCCAACAGGTCAAAAAGCAGTGTTAGAAGATGTCAGACTATCAGTCAAGGACTATGTGGTTTGTTTGTTTGTTTTTACCTTTGAGTGGTGTAAAATCAAGCCCTGAAATACTAAAGGATTTCTTGGGATCAAATATGTGGTATTTGAATGTAGCAACATCTCCTCCACCTATATATCATTTAACAAACAATCTTGTTGAAATTTAAAATGGTACCTGTGGCATGTATACTGTCTACAAGATAAGGAAATGTAGAAGAAACTGTGTCCATAGTCTCTGGAGAGAGGTAGATATCAATGTTCTTCTGGATAGCTCCATGAAGTGTCCACTGACGAAGATCGTCTATACCGTTCATGGCATCTGCATGCCCATGAGTCAATATAACACCATCAAGTTTGCGGATACCGTACCGAGAGAATATCTCAATTGCACTTGCTGTGAGTTGTAAGATGTGTTTAGGATATGTTATTTCGGATTGATGAGAATCATACCATAAAATGTCTTGCCACAGTCTATCAATATGTTTCTATCCAAACAACCACTCAGTATATATCCTTTGATATGATGTCCTAGACCTTACCTCACTCTATCTGTAGGCTTATCCCCATTGCGTCTAAATCTAACCACCATGGCCGTGTTTCTTCGCATGTTCTTTTTGCCTTCGAGCGTAATGGCTGATCTGCAGACAGTGCATACATTGCTAGGGTGTGTCAAGCAGTTTATGTTTGGTACACCTGCTGATGTTCCAGTGCCAACAAATACAATCTCAATTAGGGTTGCCATGATGCAAATGAGAAATCCGAAAGTGTAGTTCTCAAAGGCTATTTCTATACATAAATACCGGACTATTAAATCATTTACCAAGAGATGGCTGGAAAACGCTGGTTTCCAAAATGGTGAAATGTGGTACCTGAACAGTTACAATGTCCTGTCAGAATCCTTTCGAGATATCCCTCGAGATTTACAAGCATAAGAATATAACAAATTTTTTTTATTGTTTATATTTGAGTGACCAAGAGGTATATATTTATATAATATGGTATTTAATGGACATGATACATCAAGCCAAGATATCTTTCTTTCTTCTTTTTTAGATGCGGTTATCACGAAGCAGACGAGTGGTCTCTGTAGACTCGGGCTCTGGTTCTGGAGTCTGCAAATCAGACAGTCCAAGACGCTTGTTTCTAAAGTGCCAGACGATACAAAGGATCAAGAGAGAACCTTGGAGGATACCTGTGATGAGGTAGGTAATCCAGGCAGTCCAGTTTGTGCCTGGTCTTGTAGCAAGAGAGTAGACAAAGAGAGCAGATCCTAAAGGATTAAGCACCAACACAAATAATTTGTTTAATATAGAAGCCATGATATTAAACCCATTCTTACCTGGTGTTTGGAGGCACATCATTGGAATACTCAAGGCACCAACAGACTAAGGGATAAAATACAATCAACATGCATATTTAAAATTTCGAGGATCCACAGTCTCTTACCTTGCGCTTCCATGTCTTCCATATTTGGGGCAGATATTGGAATGTGGCAAGGACCATGCTAAATACACCCAGGAATCCAGCCCAAAGATCTGTCTGCCAGTTTTCAGGGCCACCAACTAATGTCAAAAGCAAGACAGAGATTATGACCGAAATAACAAAGTGTCCAGTGGTGACTGCAGCAACAATCAGGGAGACCTTCCATTCAGCTGAAATAGGAGGCTTGATCTTTGAAGGCAAGTCCAGGTGAAGAGAGCTTGGCATGTGTGCTCCACGCTTCTTGTTTTCAGGGAAATAAAGAAGGAATAGGACAAAGCTGAAGACCGTGTTAGTATGAATACTTTGGCCTCACTACCTAGAATGAGTAAATGTGGCTTACATTGTGCAGAACATTGCCCATTGGATAAAGATCTGATTGACGCCCATCAATCCTTCTACACATGCACCAGTTGACTAGTGGAAGAATCAGTAAAAAAAAATCGTTGTCTTGAGCACTTGCTCTTACCAAAGAATGACAGCAGACAATTGCATCCCATTGCAGGAGAATGATATTGAGCAGACTTGAAGTAGAAGAGATGACACCTAGAAGCAAGAACCAGGCACTAAAGCCATCGCTTGTCTTGTTGATGATAATTCTCGTGTGCTGGGCTGTGTGAGACAAAGGCAGGTTGTTTGGCACAGACGACTTACTTGGGGGAGATAGGAGATGACCAGGCCAATGCATAGAAAGATGCTAATGAACAAGGTAGTCTTGTCATGCTGTGCTTCACACTGTCTCGGGGCTGGCTCGGAATCCAGCATTGCCTGAACGGATAATTGAACTCCGTTGACTACTTCCATTGATAAAGTAAAAGAAGAAGAAATTGAATTTTCCGGACTAGCCGTTAAATAAAGGGAAACAATAAAGACTAGTCTTTGTGACCATCAAAAGTAATAAGAGGTCAACAAAAAGACAGAATGGTCTACATAGCGAATGTGAGCACAAGCCAGGACGAATAACAACCAAGCGGACCAGCTCTTGGGCTATTCTGAAACACAAGGAGAGCCAGGTTAGTCCGCGTTTGATTGACTTGGCTACATAAATAAACATTGTCAAGAGGAATACACTGGCGTCATTCCTCTTGACAGGAACACCAAAAAACAACAGACAGAATTTGAATTCGAAACGTCCGGTTTCCCGAATTACACTCTCTTGGTAAAAAGGGCCTCATAATCTCCATTCGGTAAATTGTATACATTGCTCGGCTACCGTCCATATGTCTCGATGACTATCATTCAATACTCAAACACTGTATACTCCTTGCTCTTGAAGGAACACAATCCAATTTGTGTGTATTTGTTGTGCTTTATTTTAGGGTATCACAAATCTTGTCTTTCCATGGCACCCGCAGCAAGCTAAATTAGCACGAATACCTATGGAGTTTGACAGTTGAAAATGAGAAGCAAAAAATAATTATCTCGAGCATTTTTTTAAAACCATGTTCTCTATATTTCTGCTTTGTCGACCAAAGCATAGGCAAAATAGACCTCCAAGGCCTTTTTTTAATTTCTTGTTTGGTTTATTAAAGATACAGAGAAAAAAGTATGTGTTTCATAAGCACTTGTAGGAACATGGTGTTTCTTAATTTTATACCGAGCTTATGTGACCATTGTTCCAGTGCACAGAACCATCAACTATCTAACAGGTTAATGAACCTATTGTACCTTTCGATTCTTGGTAGTCCAATCATCACGCAATCTAATATTTTCTGGGCTATTATAAATACCCTTGATCACTTTTAGCCCTTGCTGTTTTGTTAGTGATGAATAATACCCAATTCTCTTGTATTTGATTCTAGGCTTGATTTAATTCATCTTTACCAATGTTTATCATTCTGATACATAGCGAGTGGTTGGACCATAATTGGTTCACAAAGATTTATGTTATAAACATGTTCTTCAAAACTATTACCTTTTATAATCATTCTCCATGTTTTTGTTGATTTACTGTACTTCTTTTAGTAGAGTACTGACACTAATAATGGGCACAGTTACAAGGTTTACTAAATTTCCACATCTATGATCTTGGATTTATTGATACACCAATAACTACTATTTACACGTTATTTCCGCCTTGTTTACCCATAAGCTTGAAACTATAACATCAACTCACCTCTCGTTTCTTCATTGATCTTACACATTGTTCTGTAACTTGCTATAAGCTTTACTAAAGATATGATTTTACAATTAATCTTTTTCTTTTAAAAAATAATGATATATAGATTTATAAAATTAATATGTAAATCCTTTCTGTAAGATAAGCTTTCATGCACCTTAAACGCTTAGACTCTCATAAAAAAATCCTTATGTTACCCAATCTAAAAGTACATCAAGCTATGCTAAATTCCAAGAAATAGTCCTTTGTTTATCGGTATTGATCGCACTATTAAACATATCATACTCAAGGACTTTTAGAACACCTGGACACATAATATATTAATAATATTATATGTGTGTATGATATACATATATCCATTTTTACTGTTTATTCCTGAGAATGTATTTATTGTGAATTGTTAGATACAAAATATACTTCTTTTTCTTTTTCTTTTTCTTTAATTCTGGACTTCAACTCATATTAGTTGACTATTAAATATTTCTTGTATGCGACAAGATTTTATTGAGTTGCCCAAAAGCTTGGTCCTACTTTCTAGAAAGGAAAGATATGTGCCTGGAATGAATTCAATGAACATGTAAATGTAAGAGATATTAGAAGAGGTATATACAGTAGGAAATATACACGAGAAATAGATAGGCAAAAAAGATGGTATATCAAAGCACAGCTTAAGGAAATGTATTAACAGCAAGTTATTGTTGAGTATTTGCAATATAGTGCTCATACCTGGAAAAAAAGCTAGAGGTAAGCAGCAAATATGGGTTTAAAGCGCAAAATCCGACTCTATTTGCTCTGGGAAGATTCCAAAAGGTTTTTTACGATAGGAAACATAGGGACTACTAAAAGTTTTGACTGGATTGTTTATCATTACTCTAACATTCTTTCACTGATATTGAGGATCATTGGTAGAAATGATGGAGAAAATGAGTGAATGAGCAATCGATGCCTGAAAGAAATGCGGAATTATAAGCAAAAGGGTGAGTGGACCATAATCTACGTCTGTTGAAATATGCTTCAAGAAATATAGTGCTTAGAAGAAGAGCATGATTTGTTCATAAAAGAAAACTAAATTAGGCATTACAACCTATAACAAACAAATACACAGAGTAAGAATAAAATATAAAATTGATGTTTGATACAATAGAGCTAGTGCTTAATGTAGAAAGTAGGGTAGTGTGAAGAGAAGTATGACAGTTAACCAAATAAGATTCAGGATAATGCTGCCATAAAATAAGTGGAGTTCTTGGTGAAGAATATTATCAAAAAAATAAATTAAAGTCATCAACAATGAATAGACTATTCGGGTACCTGAAAATAGTAAATCTTTAAACTTTATAAAATAGCCTGTTATTAGAATTGATGGAAATGCTCAATAGGAATACATTATATATATATATAGAATGACTACTGTCTCGCATACCTTTACAATTTTTCTTTTCCAAAATAATATTATAGCTTTTGAATAAATAGAATTGCAAGAGCTGATGGTATATATACGAAGGCCTAGAAAGCTACTTTTATTAAAATCTTCTTTACTAGCTGTGTTATTGAAAATATAAGAAACTGTTATTTGACTAGAGCGTAAATAGCCCAAGTGTAATATAATTTTGGGTGTTTCAGAGAGCTACAAGACATGGTATTACTTTACAGTTATTAGAGAGGTTTGGGGTTTTTATTTTCGCTTTATTTTCGCTTTGTCTTCACATTTCCTTTTTTGAAAAAAGCTTTTTAAATTCTATCAGTCAAACTTCAATGCATAATAACTTTCTTTATTCTATTGAAAACACTTTAGTATATTAAAAATAACGTCTAATATTTATTTGCCAAGAGCTGCAATGATCTACCATGACCTACGAGATGGAATTATAGAGCAGGACGAGGCTAAAGATGAACTGTTAATTCGTTTGGATCATTATTCCATAGCGTATGCATTGCATAGGCGATAGACTCCTTTCGACATCTCTTTGTTGGAGAATGACACTTGCAAGTCATTGTTTCGATTTACATATGCTGAGCTTCAGCTTATAGCAAGATATTTGTGTTTCCCCTGAACAGGTTTCTTTCCGCAATGGAACAAACCAAAGCTTTTCTTTACACCGAGACTTATCACTTTCTATCATGCTTAGAAGGTTGGAATATCCTTCAAGACTGGTAGACTTGGCACTGCTTTTTAAGATAAACAAGACAACTATTAGCATTGTATTTAATTCAATGATTGGATTGCTGCACAGTCAGTACCATGAACGGATCAGATTCAACAAAAAGCATCTACATCCCTTTAACCTTGAGAGAGTTTCTGATGCCACAGAAAGAAAAGGTATGCAATTGTTTTGGCAAAAAGACACTTGATAATTTTTTTAGTATCTTTATTGATCTGCTGTCACGCTCTGCGTGCAGCTTTTAAAATGCCATCAAAGTGGACTTAGTTAGGATAAAATATAATAGGGATGGGGAAGGAAAAAGAAAAAGAAAAAAGAAAGTTGAAAATATAAGAGATGGAAATTAGGTGAGGACGAAGAAGAATTCTTCCTTAAGCGAGTGCTACTCTGTGTTTATCTATCACAGTGGACGTCTTTTATGCGATTACGCCAGCGAGAAAAGGTTGTTCATCAAACACAAGCTTCCAGTGAGCACTCCATGTGGACTTGGCAGTGATGACAGAAACGAGAATATGGAGAGCTTGGTTGGAGGATCGTGGAGGGAAAGTACCACGAGTCAGAAGTAAGCATATATCCTCGAGGTTCCAGGATGGGCAGAAACGGGATAGGAGAACATTCAATACACGACGCTTAATAGGACATTCAAAGAAAAAATGGTATTGATCTTCGGTCGAAGCATTGCATAAAATACAGGAAGGGCTTGGGAAACGACGGGGCATCATACGATGTAGACGTTGTCTTGTTGGCGTTCTATCCCAGAGCATCTTCCACCAGACAGTGCGGCATTGGTGAGGGATAAGCACTGACCAGAATTTACGCCATTGGACGGATGTGTTTAGTGTTGGCGGAGAAGTTGACCGAATATGGCGTCGTAGAGAAGACACTTGATAATGGTGCCCACTCTAAATATTAAGGAATAGTAACTCCAGATAACATAACAGTCAGTCTGAGTGGACATTTCCCAGGATCTGTCCTTGACCAGAGTATGCTGGTGGACAGTGGCATAATTGGTTTTTTCAGGGGAACATTAACTTGAGGAGTAGTGGAGGGCAACTGTATACCATTTACGGTGATCCAGCATACAGTTCTTGAGATATTATAATCAAGGCTTCCAGGAACAGTAAGTTTGTAATTAATTATTATATAGTAAATGTATTCATCTTTTCTATATATATTTTACTATATCTTTTTACTGTTAGATATACCTAAGCATTATCACATTACCCTATCCCTTTTACTGTATACATTTTTGCCTTTTGAACTCATAGGAAACCATTATTTACCAATTATTTTCTCATTTTGTACTTATAACGCCAGTTATTTCTCCTTTTTGTGCTACCTCGGATGTTAAACAATCGAAAAATGGCCTTTTATGGAAATACGAAAGTACAAATAAAAAACCCAAACCTCTCTAATGAGACGGTGGGCGTGGTGGTTGGTGGTCACCACCTTGAAATGAAAGGCCAGGCGAAGTAGGGCGGAGTGTAAAGCAGTAGAAGTAAAGAGTAGTGTGAAGGCAGAGGTGGCCATAAGTGAGGAAGTTTAGTAAAGTGAATAAAGACACCTTTTTACCTCGTTAAAATCACTTTCCCATTTTATTTATTTGACAACTGATTCTCATCCCCATACGCCTAGTCATAAATATTATTTGACACATCCCTAAACCTTACTGACACTACAAAAATTGAGTGGTTTCATTCATAGCAAACTACTATATTATCTTACCATTAGTAGACTGAAGTTAAACATAATAAACTTTTTTATTTTTGACGGCGATTATATTATTCAATATGTTCTATTGGATAGAATAATAAAGTAGAGCCTTTTAGATGTCATATTTGTTTGTGATTTATTTCTACTTCTTGTAACTATATCATTAAATTAATTGGAGTAGAAATAATAAACAAATCAATTATTATCATGTTTATTCTCATAAGAAGGAAGAGAAATATGACCTGTATGCTTGCAAGTAAATAAGTTGACTGAAGATAATGAATTGTCTTGTAGTTTTATTATTATTTAACAGCATTGTGTACACTCTTGTTTTATATCTAGACATCTTTTTCAACCTAATAAACTATAAATTACAAAGATATGAAAATGACGGCAGGCATATTCTTTTGGATTATCATTTTTATTGCCTGCATTTTATCAGGGTCAAACAGCCTTTTAATACAAAGTATTTGTTTTTCCTTTTTATTTTTTATATTCTTTTGTGCCTAAATATTACCGCAAAATACTCTGGTAATTAATTCTTTTCTTTCTCTTGTGAATATATTTTTTACTCAATATATTTTATTATTCATAGGTAACTGCTTATAAATATATTATGGGGCTCTCTATTGCACTTGGCTGTATATCCAAAGGTAAGATCATATTATGCTAAAGCTATTCTTTATTAACCAAATCACTCTTTTATATATAGCTGCAAATTCTATTTTTCTATCCATCTCAATATAATATTCTGGTAAACCTTTTATATTATAAATATGTCCTCTTTAATAACATCTATCACAGACATCTTGCTATGCTCTTATATGGATTCCTGATTGAAATTATCTGGCCATTCCAATGGCTATATCTTGTAAGTAAACTAATATTTTAGTATTACATATTGTTTATCTACAAATATTAATATATATCTATTAGACAATAATCATTTGTTGGTATATTACAGAGAGTCTATCAAATGTTCTGTTTATTATATTAAAAATGTAAGTATAAGAATGAATGATTTATATAAAAATAATTTACTAACAATCTTCTCTTTTACTTTTAGACAGTATTGGCTTTCTCTCAGCTAGGTAAGTATCCTGGCTCTATTAAGAACCAGTTGATGGTGCCGACCAAGAAATATCAATTGGTAGAATAGATATACCAAAGAAATAATCTAGAGACTAGAATATATAGCGCAAATGTATTTTTTATCAAATAAAACAAAAAATAAAAATTTTCAGAATCTATTGCTCCAAAAAACAACAAACCAGAGAGGCTTGTTTGCATAGAATAACTACAGTTAGCTTGCAATAGTCTACAATCATCCTTGATGGACTGTTAAAACATATTATAAAACCCACTATAAAATATAATGAAAGATAAAACTGGTTGTTTGTAAGTGGTCAATCTCCCCTGACACAAACTGTCTGTGTATCATAAAATACAATGCAAAAAAGGGTAGATCGACTAGGAATATATTGTGGCTACAATGTATATTTAAGTTTTGCACTGTTTGAGGGCATTTAAATATTCTACATTAGATTCTTGTATACCAGTAGGTAGGATGATTCAGTTCACCCCCATATCTTTTTAGTCTACTACAGATCACGATTATATATTACCAAAAGAATAGTAAAACTATACAATTAAGTAGCTTATTTTATAAGTTTTATCTACATAATACCCTTAGACTTTTGTAGTGTATGTAATACTAAAATATTAGTTTACTTACAAGATATAGCCATTGGAATGGCCAGATAATTTCAATCGGGAATCCATATAAGAGCATAGCAAGATGTCTGTGATAGATGTTATTAAAGAGAACATATTTATAATATAAAAGGTTTACCAGAATATTATATTGAGATGGATAGAAAAATAAAATTTGCGGCTATATATAAAAGAGTGATTTGGTTAATAAAGAATAGCTTTAGCATAATATGATCTTACCTTTGGATATACAGCCAAGTGCAATAGAGAGCCCCATAATATATTTATAAGCAGTTACCTATGAATAATAAAATATATTGAGTAAAAAATATATTCACAAGAGAAAGAAAAGAATTAATTACCAGAGTATTTTGCAGTAATATTTAGGCACAAAAGAATATAAAAAATAAAAAGGAAAAACAAATACTTTGTATTAAAAGGCTGTTTGACCCTGATAAAATGCGGGAAATAAAAATGATAATCCAAAAGAATATGCCTGCCGTCATTTTCATATCTTTGTAATTTATAGTTTATTAGGTTGAAAAAGATGTCTAGATATAAAACAAGAGTGTACACAATGCTGTTAAATAATAATAAAACTATAAGACAATTTATTATCTTCAGTCAACTTATTTACTTGCAAGCATACTGGTCATATTTCTCTTCCTTCTTATGAGAATAAACATGATAATAATTGATTTGTTTATTATTTCTACTCCAATTAATTTAATGATATAGTTACAAGAAGTAGAAATAAATCACAAACAAATATGACATCTAAAAGGCTCTACTTTATTATTCTATCCAATAGAACATATTGAATAATATAATCGCCATCAAAAATAAAAAGTTTATTATGTTTAACTTCAGTCTACTAATGGTAAGATAATATAGTAGTTTGCTATGAATGAAACCACTCAATTTTTGTAGTGTTGGTTTATCATTCTGAGTACTCAGCTCTCTCTTCACGTGTGAAGGCTACTGATATGGTTCTTTTTCATTTTCTTTATTTTTCACAGGGGATAGGGATTGACAATATTTCCTCCGCTAGTGGTGTATGTTTCTCTTGGGATTCTTGACGCGAAACTTCACGAAGATATAGTACGCTACGGTGACAAACTGATTTGGTTACGCCCAGCTTCTCCACCAATTTGACACATAGGGTACTTGAGTGAGTATAAGTAACTGGTTACGAGGCTACTGTGAGGAAGGACACTCGAGTTATCTAGTGTTTATGGCTGGGTTACTAGCTAGCAATAGTTATTATTCCAATTGGAGGCGTGGTAACGAGGGACAATAAACTACTGTTAAGAGAATGTGTTCTCAAGACAATAGAGCTGCACTCAGTAAGGGTTGGGATGCGTCAAATAATATTTATGACTAGGTGTATGGGGATGAGAATCAGTTGTCAAAATGTAGAAAATAGGAAAAGTGTTTTTAACGAGGTAAAAGAGTTGTCTTTATTATTCTTCACCAAACTTCCTCTGTTATGGCCTCCTCTGCCTTCGCACCTAGTCTTCTACTTCTCCTTCTTCGTACTCCGCCCTACTTTGCCTGGCCTTCTGCTTCAAGGTGGCGGCCACCAACCACCACGCCCACCATATCACTAAAAGTTACCTTTTGTTATTTCTATTTATAGTAAAAATTAATCTGTCTCTGTTTTTTAGCAGTCAATATTTTTATACTACATTTTGTATTATAAAACATTATACTTTTACCATTATTAGAAGACCTTTTTACAAACATTTTAAATATAAAAATACAAATGTAATATGATAAAAACATAGAGAATGTAACAGATAATAAGGCTATATCAATATATTTTTTGAGAAGTGATTTAAATTCGAGTTCAAGCTGTTTGAAAAGTTTTCTTTTACTATATGGCTGTTGTGACTTGTATATTATTTCCTTTTAAGAATATACGAATAATTTAATCTCAGATTACAGGCAAACCTGGCATTTCAATATCAAAAATTTTATTTAAAGTCCAGCTAAATTATATGTTTTTGCCTTTACTTTGAAAGCCTTTACACAAATATTTTTTTATGTTAATTAATATTTGTTTTGGTAAACATAAAGAGACAAGAATAGAGAATATATCTATCTAAGTACAAGTTTACAGAAGTGATTTAAATTAAAGTTCAAGGCTTTTTAAAACTACCCTATGCTAATCAATGTTTATCGTGACTTGCACTATACCCCCTTTTCTTTTCTTTTCTTTTCTTTTCTTTAGTGTGTGTGTTTTTTTAATATGTATAAGGAATATAAAGAAGGTAAACTTAAAGTGACCCAAGTACCCAAAAAATGTGTTTGACTTAATTGAAACGTTTTACATATCATTAGAGATCTTTTCCACTTTTTCGAACATATCTGATCAATCTATGAAAGTAAATTGGTGCTCATTCATTAAAAGTATGCAATCAACAATCGTCCAAAGTTATGATGGCAATCAAAGCCTTGTTGATTTTAAAAGACATTGGAAGCATGTCTACAAGTACTTTGCAAAGGAATTTGGATACATTTGCAAAAGAAATGCAGATATTGAAGACAGTTGGCAGGAAACCATTGAAGAGAATATTAAAGTTGAAAGAACAGGATTAATACAAAGCTCCAAGTCTTCTTCGCCAAGATGTACATCAAGTTTAAAGTATCAAAGAAAACTTGGTACAAATGATGTTCAAAATCTTAGTGATATACACAAAAATATTAAAAAATGGATTTTGAAATCAGGCAGGTCTGTAGAAGATATATTATATAATGTATCCAAATCTTTTACCTACGAACAGTAAGTGTCAGGAACCTATCTATACAAGGAATAGGACAGGAGAAACAGGCAGAGAGTTATAGAAAGATTCTTTTATTAAAGATGTTGTTTGCTTGATCTTTCTATTGATCAAGCTCTAAGGTCATTTATATACTTTTTAGTTCTAGCTATGTTTGAGACAATTAAGAAGAGATTGGTGTTGTTGCAGAATGAAACATCACTACAAAATTCTAAGGGTATTATGTAGATAAAACTTATAAAATAAGCTACTTAATTGTGTAGTTTTACTATGCTTTTGGTAATATATAATTGTGATCCGTAGTAGACTAAAAAGATATGGGGGTGAACTGAATCAGCCTACCTACTGGTGTACAAGAATCCATTATAGAATATTTAAATGTTCTCAAACAGTGCAAAACTTAAATATACATTGTAGCCACAATATATTCCTAGTTGCTCTACCCTTTTTTGCATTGTATTTTACGATACACAGACAGTTTGTGTCAGGGGAGATTGACCACTTACAAACAACCAGTTTTATCTTTCATTATATTTTATAGTGGGCTTTATAGTATATTTTAACAGTCCATCAAGGATTATTGTAGACTATTGCAAGCTAACTGTAGTTATTCTATGCAAACAAGCCTCCCTGGTTTGTTGTTTTTTTAGAGCAATAGATTCTGAAAAATTTTATTTTTTGTTTTATTTGATAAAAAAATTCATTTGCGCTATATATTCTAGTCTCTAGATTGTTTCTTTGGTATATCTATTCTACCAATCGATATTTCTTGGTCGGCACCATCAACTGGTTCTTAATAGAGCCAGGATACTTACCTAGCTGAGAGAAAGCCAATACTGTCTAAAAGTAAAAGAGAAGATTGTTAGTAAATAATTTTTATATAAACCATTCATTCTTATACTTACATTTTTAATCTAATAAACAGAACATTTGATAGACTCTCTGTAATATACTAACAAATGATTATTGTCTAATAGATATATGTTAATATTTGTAGATAGGCAATATATAATACTAAAATATTGATTTACTTACAAGATATAGCCATTGGAATAGCCAGATAATTTTAATCAGGAATCCATATAAGAGTATAAAAAGACATCTGTTATAGATGTTATTAAAGAGGACATATTTATAATATAAAAGGTTTACCATAATATTATATTGAGATAGATAGAAAAATAGAATTTGCGGCTATATATAAAAGAGTGATTTAGTTAATAAAAAATAGCTTTAGCATAATATGATTTTACCTTTGAATATACAGCCAAGAGCAATAGAGAGCCCCATAATATATTTATAAGCAGTTACCTATGAATAATAAAATATATTGAGTAAAAAATATATTTACAAGAGAAAGAAAAGAATTAATTACCAGAGTATTTTGCAGTAATATTTAGGCACAAAAGAATATAAAAAATAAAAAGGAAAAACAAATACTTTGTATTAAAAGGCTGTTTGACCCTGATAAAATGCGGGAAATAAAAATGATAATCCAAAAGAATATACCTGCCATCATTTTCATATCTTTGTAATTTATAGTTTATTAGGTTGAAAAAGATGTCTAGATAAAGAACAAGTGTACACAATGCTGTTAAATAATAATAAAACTACAAGACAATTCATTATTTTCAGTCAACTTATTTACTTGCAAGCATACTGGTCATATTTCTCTTCCTTCTTATGAGAATAACTATGATAATAATTGATTTGTTTATTATTTCTACTACAATTAATTTCACAATATAGTTACAAGAAGTAGAAATAAATCACAAACAAATATCATATATAAAAGGCTTTACTTTATTATTCTATCCAATAGAACATATTGAATAATATAATTGCCATCAAAAATAAAAAAGTTTATTATGTTTAACTTCAGTCTACTAATGGTAAGATAATATAGTAGTTTGCTATGAATGAAACCACTCAATTTTTGTAGTGCATAGTTATGTTTCATTAATGATATTGGTTCTTTGAGAGCAATATATAGATATGAATCTGATTGTATTGTTTCAGGAATCCGATTGGTGGTTTCTGACAGTAAGTATCTATATATGATAAAATGAAAGTTCGGAATGTCGATAAATTTTGCATTGTTATTTTACCGTCTTAGTCTCTTGCATTCATATATTGTCGATTTATCTGATGGTACATGGAAAAATAACATGGAGCAAGAAGATTTCGAGGAAATATCATCTTGCCATGATAACGCCCTCAATAAACCATTCCCTAATTATTTGGAAGAAATATTGTGCAAATTGGACAAGAAAGTAAATTTATAAAACTCCATGTTAACACTTAGATATGTTCTAATTATTTTCTCAATTATCAGTGTTGTTCCAGTGATATTTACGACAAATTTAGTGCAATTGCCGCGCACCCAGTCAAAGATCCAGAGGTGTTCTGGTTGAAGCAGGCGGTTATCGACTGCGCACTGTTATTTATGGACCAGAATGATGCCACCTTGAAGATGCCTTCCACAGAGCAGGATCTTTTGGAAGATATTTTCAGCTTCATTAAAAAATCGAAGAGATTAACTGGAACGACTTGTGTGACGTATGATCAAATGCAATATATTAGGAGTATTCAGACGTAAATGAAGAAAACTAAAATCAATTTACATCTGAATACCCCTATTATGTTTTTAATACATTGTCAGAACTAACTCATTTCTGTTGATATATAGAGGAAGCCAAAGTCTTGCTTCTTCCGAGCATAGAAACAACATGCAAATGATTGGCAGTATATGGCAGCAAGAAAGAATGATTTCTGGCGAACATCCAGATCTCTGCTTCTATTACAGCTCCAATGAGCTTGCATGCCTTGAGCTTGGACTTGCTGATAGTGGTTCTTGTGGCACAAAGGAGCTCAATGAAGTAGGAATCAAGGTGCCAATAATGATGAAGAACTTCGCTCTTCAAATATTGCGCCAGTCACTACAAAAATTGAGTGGTTTCATTCATAGCAAACTACTATATTATCTTACCATTAGTAGACTGAAGTTAAACATAATAAACTTTTTTATTTTTGATGGCAATTATATTATTCAATATGTTCTATTGGATAGAATAATAAAGTAAAGCCTTTTATATATGATATTTGTTTGTGATTTATTTCTACTTCTTGTAACTATATTGTGAAATTAATTGTAGTAGAAATAATAAACAAATCAATTATTATCATAGTTATTCTCATAAGAAGGAAGAGAAATATGACCAGTATGCTTGCAAGTAAATAAGTTGACTGAAAATAATGAATTGTCTTGTAGTTTTATTATTATTTAACAGCATTGTGTACACTTGTTCTTTATCTAGACATCTTTTTCAACCTAATAAACTATAAATTACAAAGATATGAAAATGATGGCAGGTATATTCTTTTGGATTATCATTTTTATTTCCCGCATTTTATCAGGGTCAAACAGCCTTTTAATACAAAGTATTTGTTTTTCCTTTTTATTTTTTATATTCTTTTGTGCCTAAATATTACTGCAAAATACTCTGGTAATTAATTCTTTTCTTTCTCTTGTAAATATATTTTTTACTCAATATATTTTATTATTCATAGGTAACTGCTTATAAATATATTATGGGGCTCTCTATTGCTCTTGGCTGTATATTCAAAGGTAAAATCATATTATGCTAAAGCTATTTTTTATTAACTAAATCACTCTTTTATATATAGCCGCAAATTCTATTTTTCTATCTATCTCAATATAATATTATGGTAAACCTTTTATATTATAAATATGTCCTCTTTAATAACATCTATAACAGATGTCTTTTTATACTCTTATATGGATTCCTGATTAAAATTATCTGGCTATTCCAATGGCTATATCTTGTAAGTAAATCAATATTTTAGTATTATATATTGCCTATCTACAAATATTAACATATATCTATTAGACAATAATCATTTGTTAGTATATTACAGAGAGTCTATCAAATGTTCTGTTTATTAGATTAAAAATGTAAGTATAAGAATGAATGGTTTATATAAAAATTATTTACTAACAATCTTCTCTTTTACTTTTAGACAGTATTGGCTTTCTCTCAGCTAGGTAAGTATCCTGGCTCTATTAAGAACCAGTTGATGGTGCCGACCAAGAAATATCGATTGGTAGAATAGATATACCAAAGAAACAATCTAGAGACTAGAATATATAGCGCAAATGAATTTTTTTATCAAATAAAACAAAAAATAAAATTTTTCAGAATCTATTGCTCTAAAAAAACAACAAACCAGGGAGGCTTGTTTGCATAGAATAACTACAGTTAGCTTGCAATAGTCTACAATAATCCTTGATGGACTGTTAAAATATACTATAAAGCCCACTATAAAATATAATGAAAGATAAAACTGGTTGTTTGTAAGTGGTCAATCTCCCCTGACACAAACTGTCTGTGTATCGTAAAATACAATGCAAAAAAGGGTAGAGCAACTAGGAATATATTGTGGCTACAATGTATATTTAAGTTTTGCACTGTTTGAGAACATTTAAATATTCTATAATGGATTCTTGTACACCAGTAGGTAGGCTGATTCAGTTCACCCCCATATCTTTTTAGTCTACTACGGATCACAATTATATATTACCAAAAGCATAGTAAAACTACACAATTAAGTAGCTTATTTTATAAGTTTTATCTACATAATACCCTTAGAATTTTGTAGTGATGTTTCATTCTGCAACAACACCAATCTCTTCTTAATTGTCTCAAACATAGCTAGAACTAAAAAGTATATAAATGACCTTAGAGCTTGATCAATAGAAAGATCAAGCAAACAACATCTTTAATAAAAGAATCTTTCTATAACTCTCTGCCTGTTTCTCCTGTCCTATTCCTTGTATAGATAGGTTCCTGACACTTACTGTTCGTAGGTAAAAGATTTGGATACATTATATAATATATCTTCTACAGACCTGCCTGATTTCAAAATCCATTTTTTTTAATATTTTTGTGTATATCACTAAGATTTTGAACATCATTTGTACCAAGTTTTCTTTGATACTTTAAACTTGATGTACATCTTGGCGAAGAAGACTTGGAGCTTTGTATTAATCCTGTTCTTTCAACTTTAATATTCTCTTCAATGGTTTCCTGCCAACTGTCTTCAATATCTGCATTTCTTTTGCAAATGTATCCAAATTCCTTTGCAAAGTACTTGTAGACATGCTTCCAATGTCTTTTAAAATCAACAAGGCTTTGATTGCCATCATAACTTTGGACGATTGTTGATTGCATACTTTTAATGAATGAGCACCAATTTACTTTCATAGATTGATCAGATATGTTCGAAAAAGTGGAAAAGATCTCTAATGATATGTAAAACGTTTCAATTAAGTCAAACACATTTTTTTGGGTACTTGGGTCACTTTAAGTTTACCTTCTTTATATTCCTTATACATATTAAAAAAACACACACACTAAAGAAAAGAAAAGAAAAGAAAAGAAAAGGGGGTATAGTGCAAGTCACGATAAACATTGATTAGCATAGGGTAGTTTTAAAAAGCCTTGAACTTTAATTTAAATCACTTCTGTAAACTTGTACTTAGATAGATATATTCTCTATTCTTGTCTCTTTATGTTTACCAAAACAAATATTAATTAACATAAAAAAATATTTGTGTAAAGGCTTTCAAAGTAAAGGCAAAAACATATAATTTAGCTGGACTTTAAATAAATTTTTTGATATTGAAATGCCAGGTTTGCCTGTAATCTGAGATTAAATTATTCGTATATTCTTAAAAAGGAAATAATATACAAGTCACAACAGCCATATAGTAAAAGAAAACTTTTCAAACAGCTTGAACTCGAATTTAAATCACTTCTCAAAAAATATATTGATATAGCCTTATTATCTGTTACATTCTCTATGTTTTTATCATATTACATTTGTATTTTTATATTTAAAATGTTTGTAAAAAGGTCTTCTAATAATGGTAAAAGTATAATGTTTTATAATACAAAATGTAGTATAAAAATATTGACTGCTAAAAAACAGAGACAGATTAATTTTTACTATAAATAGAAATAACAAAAGGTAACTTTTAGTGATATGGTGGGCGTGGTGGTTGGTGGCCGCCACCTTGAAGCAGAAGGCCAGGCAAAGTAGGGCGGAGTACGAAGAAGGAGAAGTAGAAGACTAGGTGCGAAGGCAGAGGAGGCCATAACAGAGGAAGTTTGGTGAAGAATAATAAAGACAACTCTTTTACCTCGTTAAAAACACTTTTCCTATTTTCTACATTTTGACAACTGATTCTCATCCCCATACACCTAGTCATAAATATTATTTGACGCATCCCAACCCTTACTGAGTGCAGCTCTATTGTCTTGAGAACACATTCTCTTAACAGTAGTTTATTGTCC
The DNA here is from genome assembly GCA_022702545.1 of Phycomyces nitens. Lineage (NCBI taxonomy): Eukaryota > Fungi > Mucoromycota > Mucoromycetes > Mucorales > Phycomycetaceae > Phycomyces > Phycomyces nitens. Next base: position 5,820,982 of record JAHRBC010000001.1, read on the forward strand.
CTCGTTACCACGCCTCCAATTGGAATAATAACTATTGCTAGCTAGTAACCCAGCCATAAACACTAGATAACTCGAGTGTCCTTCCTCACAGTAGCCTCGTAACCAGTTACTTATACTCACTCAAGTACCCTATGTGTCAAATTGGTGGAGAAGCTGGGCGTAACCAAATCAGTTTGTCACCGTAGCGTACTATATCTTCGTGAAGTTTCGCGTCAAGAATCCCAAGAGAAACATACACCACTAGCGGAGGAAATATTGTCAATCCCTATCCCCTGTGAAAAATAAAGAAAATGAAAAAGAACCATATCAGTAGCCTTCACACGTGAAGAGAGAGCTGAGTACTCAGAATGATAAACCAACACTACAAAAATTGAGTGGTTTCATTCATAGCAAACTACTATATTATCTTACCATTAGTAGACTGAAGTTAAACATAATAAACTTTTTTATTTTTGATGGCGATTATATTATTCAATATGTTCTATTGGATAGAATAATAAAGTAGAGCCTTTTAGATGTCATATTTGTTTGTGATTTATTTCTACTTCTTGTAACTATATCATTAAATTAATTGGAGTAGAAATAATAAACAAATCAATTATTATCATGTTTATTCTCATAAGAAGGAAGAGAAATATGACCAGTATGCTTGCAAGTAAATAAGTTGACTGAAGATAATAAATTGTCTTATAGTTTTATTATTATTTAACAGCATTGTGTACACTCTTGTTTTATATCTAGACATCTTTTTCAACCTAATAAACTATAAATTACAAAGATATGAAAATGACGGCAGGCATATTCTTTTGGATTATCATTTTTATTTCCCGCATTTTATCAGGGTCAAACAGCCTTTTAATACAAAGTATTTGTTTTTCCTTTTATTTTTTATATTCTTTTGTGCCTAAATATTACTGCAAAATACTCTGGTAATTAATTCTTTTCTTTCTCTTGTGAATATATTTTTTACTCAATATATTTTATTATTCATAGGTAACTGCTTATAAATATATTATGGGGCTCTCTATTGCACTTGGCTGTATATCCAAAGGTAAGATCATATTATGCTAAAGCTATTCTTTATTAACCAAATCACTCTTTTATATATAGCCGCAAATTTTATTTTTCTATCCATCTCAATATAATATTCTGGTAAACCTTTTATATTATAAATATGTTCTCTTTAATAACATCTATCACAGACATCTTGCTATGCTCTTATATGGATTCCCGATTGAAATTATCTGGCCATTCCAATGGCTATATCTTGTAAGTAAACTAATATTTTAGTATTACATACACTACAAAAGTCTAAGGGTATTATGTAGATAAAACTTATAAAATAAGCTACTTAATTGTATAGTTTTACTATTCTTTTGGTAATATATAATCGTGATCTGTAGTAGACTAAAAAGATATGGGGGTGAACTGAATCATCCTACCTACTGGTATACAAGAATCTAATGTAGAATATTTAAATGCCCTCAAACAGTGCAAAACTTAAATATACATTGTAGCCACAATATATTCCTAGTCGATCTACCCTTTTTTGCATTGTATTTTATGATACACAGACAGTTTGTGTCAGGGGAGATTGACCACTTACAAACAACCAGTTTTATCTTTCATTATATTTTATAGTGGGTTTTATAATATGTTTTAACAGTCCATCAAGGATGATTGTAGACTATTGCAAGCTAACTGTAGTTATTCTATGCAAACAAGCCTCTCTGGTTTGTTGTTTTTTTGGAGCAATAGATTCTGAAAATTTTTATTTTTTGTTTTATTTGATAAAAAATACATTTGCGCTATATATTCTAGTCTCTAGATTATTTCTTTGGTATATCTATTCTACCAATTGATATTTCTTGGTCGGCACCATCAACTGGTTCTTAATAGAGCCAGGATACTTACCTAGCTGAGAGAAAGCCAATACTGTCTAAAAGTAAAAGAGAAGATTGTTAGTAAATTATTTTTATATAAATCATTCATTCTTATACTTACATTTTTAATATAATAAACAGAACATTTGATAGACTCTCTGTAATATACCAACAAATGATTATTGTCTAATAGATATATATTAATATTTGTAGATAAACAATATGTAGTACTAAAATATTAGTTTACTTACAAGATATAGCCATTGGAATGGCCAGATAATTTCAATCAGGAATCCATATAAGAGCATAGCAAGATGTCTGTGATAGATGTTATTAAAGAGGACATATTTATAATATAAAAGGTTTACCAGAATATTATATTGAGATGGATAGAAAAATAGAATTTGCAGCTATATATAAAAGAGCGATTTGATTAATAAAGAATAGCTTTAGCATAATATGATCTTATCTTTGGATATACAGCCAAGTGCAATAGAGAGCCCCATAATATATTTATAAGCAGTTACCTATGAATAATAAAATATATTGAGTAAAAAATATATTCACAAGAGAAAGAAAAGAATTAATTACCAGAGTATTTTGCAGTAATATTTAGGCACAAAAGAATATAAAAAATAAAAAGAAAAAACAAATACTTTGTATTAAAAGGCTGTTTGACCCTGATAAAATGCAGGCAATAAAAATGATAATCCAAAAGAATATGCCTGCCGTCATTTTCATATCTTTGTAATTTATAGTTTATTAGGTTGAAAAAGATGTCTAGATATAGAACAAGAGTGTACACAATGCTGTTAAATAATAATAAAACTATAAAACAATTTATTATCTTCAGTCAACTTATTTACTTGCAAGTATACAGGTCATATTTCTCTTCCTTCTTATGAGAATAAACATGATAATAATTGATTTGTTTATTATTTCTACTCCAATTAATTTAATGATATAGTTACAAGAAGTAGAAATAAATCACAAACAAATATGACATCTAAAAGGCTCTACTTTATTATTCTATCTAATAGAACATATTTAATAGTATAATCGCCGTCAAAAATAAAAAAGTTTATTATGTTTAACTTCAGTCTACTAATGGTAAGATAATATAGTAGTTTGCTATGAATGAAACCACTCAATTTTTGTAGTGATATTTCCCTCCTTGTTATGTCAGTGGCAACAAAAGGAAAACTCTTGAAGACGATTAGATGATACTATCATGTCTTATGCTTTCCTATCCTTATGCTCTCTTATCCTTATGCTCTCTTATCCTTATGCTCTCTTATCCTTACGCTCTCTTATTCTTATGCTTTCCTATCATTAAATCTTCCTACTGTCTCTAAGAATCCTTAAATATCCTACATTCTTTTACCTCATATACCTTTCTGTCCTTATATCCTGTTCCTTTCTTTATTTATGCTATCCTACTGCCACACTTACTACAAAAATAATAGAAACAAAAACTAAAAAAAGAAACGACAGTAAATTTTTTTTCTTTTTGTTTTCTTTCTCTAATACCAGTTTGTGGTAAAAGACATATTGGTGTTCAACTGATTGTCTCTGTAGTCTTGCTAGTTTGCTGGTCTTTTTTGCCTTGTTTTTTCACCAACAGTATCAGAGCAACACCTGTTGAATAAATTATTTCATTATTTCAGTAGCCTATAAAAATAGACGTATATTATTATTATTATTATTATTATTATTATTTTTTTGTAGAAGACAGTTTATTATCTTTACACAGTCACGCTTCTTCGATCGGCGGTGCTGGGGATGGCTTAATGGCCTCATGTCTTATGAGATGAAATTATGTGGGAGTAATATTGAAGAGCTATGTATAGGGCAGATGATGAAAATAAAGGAAGGACTTGGAGTGGTAGGGTCTTATAGGCTATTTAGGGTATATTGGCTTGATCTATGCATGTATGGAGGAGCTTATGGGTAGAGGTAGTGACGTTGACAGAAATGAAAGGTATGGCATCAAAGATAAATGCCCAATAGGCTCGCCAACCTACCTGTAGGACAGCACCAAAAACCTGGGAACTGGGGAGGAAAGGGCCATCGGGAGGAAGCTTTACCTTCGAGAGGGCAGAAAGTACGCTATCTGGCGAAGGAGCGAAAGAAGGAATCCAGTGTGAGAGAATATCGGCCCATACCTTCCACATCTTGGGGCAACTTATCAGGAGGTGTTCGGGTGTCTGGTTGGGATGGGAGCATAATCTACAGGCAGAAGAAGAGACGATGGTGGGCATAATGTGATGGAGTAAGCTTGCAGAAGATATAGATTGATGAAGGAAGCGATACCAGATGTTACGGGAGATATGAGAGAGTGGAAGGGACCAGAACACTGTCCATTGGGCAGGAGAAAGTTGCGGTGTGGGTGGATCTTTGACAGACTGGATGGAGGAAGGACATTGGTTTCTAAAGGAGCGGGCTGAGAATTTTTGAATGAATGGAGAAGTAAAGAAGGAGACTTGGAGTGGGAGGGGTGAGGAAACTCCAAGTGGAGTGCTTGGGAGGAGTAGGCGCGAGAAGAAAGGGTGAAGGGTGATACGGGAAGTATGGATGTCTTGGAGGAATCGGTGGGCTAGCTTACGTCCTGGCGAAAAGGGAGGAATAATCCGAGGACAGAGGGAGACGGAGTCGGGTTCATAGGCATAGACATTACCCACAGTCAAAGATGTAAATCCACGGGGTGAAGCATATGAAGCATTATTTGGGCGCCAAATGGAGTTGAGTGGGAGGGAGAGACAAGAGGCAACAGACAAATCGCTATCTAGGTGGAAGGGTGGGAGTAGGTCAAAGGCATAAAAGAGAAGATGAAAAGAGTGGTGGTGGGGGAGGTTCAAGGAAGGACGTAGTAGAGGGAAGAAGAAGAGGAAAAGTGGGTCTGGGGGAGGACGAGAAGACAGTTGGATCATAGATGAGAGGTGGGAGCGTAGCCATTGGGTAGGAATAGAAGGAGGGGTCGTGCGAGTTTGCAGTAAGGGAATGAGCCAGCGGAATTGCAGTGAAGCTTGTTGTGTGCGCGGATCTAGTAGTCCAATCCCACCTGAGGACCGTGGTCAGCAGAGGGTGGTATACTTGATGGGTGGAAACATGCGTTGCGTTATGAATTTGCTGACAGCAGACTGGAGAGATTTAAAGAAAGTAACGGGAAGCCAGACTAGTCGGAGGACATGCCAGAGGGTGGAGAGGATGAGTGTGTTGACTACTGTGGCACGACCACGTATGGAGAGAAAGCGTTGTGAGTGAATGTTGAGGGACTGTCGGATAGTGGTGAGGAGTTGTGCGGCAATGTAATTACGCTGGTCAGTAGATTGAAGGAGTGGATAGCCTAGGTAGATGGCCGGTTTGGGTGAAGTCCGATCGTACCAGGATGTAATTCCAACTTGATGGAAAGGATCTTGCCAGTGAGGGTGTTTGTCGCCTGACAGTGAGATAGCATGGGTTTTGTGCATATTAATACGGGCGTTGGAGGCCAGACCATAGGTGTGGAGATGATGTTGAAGTCGAGTTAGGTCAGATGGGGTATTTAAACAAGCAAAAACATCATCGGCATAGGCGAGAACTTTGAGAGTGAGGGGTGGGTTGGAGTTGGGTGATGTGAAGCCTAAAAAGGCGGGGTCGGCAAGAATGGAGAGGAGTAGAGGCTCGAGGGCAAAATTGAAAAGAACGGGGGATAGAGGGTCACCTTGTCGTAGGCCGCGAGATTGAAGGATTGGTGGTGTAAGGTACCCATTGACGTTGGCACGAAGTTTGGTAGAGAAGAACAAGGAAGTGATGGAATCGACAAAGGAGGGAGGAAACTTGTATGTAAGCAGGACTTGGGAAAGGAAAGTAGGATGGACACGGTCATAGGCTTTTTCTTGATCCAGTAAAACACCAATGGCAGTCGATTTGGAAGCAATGGCTTGCTCCATGACGAGCTTGACCAGGAGTCCATTGTCGGCAATAAAGCGAGTAGGAATGAATCCTGTCTGGAATCAAGTAATGACGGATTTGGCAATACGTACCATTCGTGAGTTGACTAGGCGAGTGAAGACCTTGGCGTCACAGTTAATGAGAGAGATGGGGCGCCAATTCTGAAGGAGGGAGAGGTCGCCTTTCTTAGGGAGGAGGCACATACAGGTATCTAGCCATGAGGAGGGAAAGAGAGAAGAGGTGAGAGCGTCATTGTAGAGGTTAGTGATGAGAGAGGCATATAATGGATGGAAAAAAACGATGGAAAGGATGGGGTATGGCAGACCATCTGGACCCGGGCTACTAGGTGTAGGGGCACGGGAAACACTGGTTTGTATATCGTCGAGTGTAATGGGGCATATGAGAGATCGTTGTTGGAGGGTAGTGAGGTGTTTATCGGGGGTTATGTGAGAGAGAAGATGTGATGTGGCAGTGGGGTCAGAAGGGTCGGGAGTGAAGAGGGTGGAGTAGAAGGCATGTGTGGCTTCTGTCATGTCGGATGGAGTTGTGCATAGTGTGTGTGAATCTGGGTGAGTGAGGGGAGGTATATGGCGTTTTGTTGCACGAGTAGCAATGGTTCGTTTGAGGTATCCGGCTGATTTTTTGCCCTGTTCACGCCATTGAAGACCAGAGTGAAGACAGGCGATACTGACAATTTCTTCTTGAAGTGCAGCGATTTGGCGTTCTAGGGTGGGGAGGACAAATTGACGGACGGCGGGAGGGGGAGAGCTACTGAGGAAGTGATGTCGCTTGCTTTGAAGCTTTTTCAATTGTTTAGTGCGCCAGGGGACATATTTACCAGAGAAGCGTTTACATGTGCGGGTAACAGTCTGTTTAACGACTTCCCAGTTGTCCTGAGTAGAGGAGGTGAGTGTGGGATAAAGAGAGGTGAGGGCTTGATTGAGTGTGCATATGAAGTCGGGATGAGTGGCAAGGAGGGGATTAGCACGGTATAGGCCTTTTCCATGTGGAAAGTGTCCAAAACTGAAAGTAGCCGAGAGCAGAGCATGGTCGGACCAGGAGGGTGAGACAAAGTCTTTGTTGGCAGAGATGAGAGAAGAGGAGAAAGAGAGTGGAGCAAAGATGTAGTCGATGGTGGAGACGATAGAGTCATTGCGGCGAAAAGTTGGGAGAGGTAGGTGTTCTGGGTGTGTGTGACAGTCCACAAAATTGGATGCATAGAATTCTTGACAGGTAGGGGAGAGAGAGCGAAGGGAGCTTTGGATGTGGAAAGAAAAATTAAAGTCACCAGCAATAAAGAGACGCTCAAGTATGTCTGGACGATGTAGAATAGGGAAGGAGTGGAGGTCTTCGAAAAAGGTGCGTCGAGCGGAGTATTGGGTGGCAGGGGCATAGATAACTATAACATAGAAAGGAGGGAAGAAGGCAGAGACATGACTTACCTTGGCCAGAATGGCCCGGTCATCTTCGGGTATGGGTATTCGAGTGAGGGTGAGTTGGGGGTTCATAGATACAATGCCACAGCGGTATGTCCAGAGAGAGGAGTGGGCACGAAATTGAGAGTGAATGACAGTAGAAAGAGAAGGAGTAGTATAGGTTTCTTGCAAAGCGATAAGATCAGAATTGCATTGGCGAAGGAAACGAATAAATTCAGAGCGGCGAGTGGGGTGAGATACTTTACTGAGACTATTGCAATTGATGGATGCAATATTAACATTCAGGGAAAGGGTCAACATTATTGTTTGGCAAGAGGTTGTTGGGTCGATGCTCCACTGCGAAGCTTCGGAAGGCGAAGGGTTTCGCCAGTCTTGGAGGTTTTGGGAATGTGGGTTGAGTACATTGCCTTGGCCTTATCAGCCGGAGAGAGGGACGTGGTGGTGGGGACATGCTCAGCCATGGTCATGTCAGAGATAGTCTCTGGGGACTCAGGACGATGTGTCTGAGACGTAAAAGTGACAGGACTAGTACTAGGATCAAGATCCAGGCGGATCTCTGGGCTGGAGGTGTGCTGCTCCTCACTTGGTCTGGTGATCTCAGTCAGGCCATCGACCTGGCCAGGAATGGGAGTGGGCACTTCTTCCTCTGAGCGTTTATGACCTACTGTCGGCTGGGAGGTGGGTTGGGGCAAAGGTGGGGAAGGATCGGCTTTTTCCAGGGCAGCCATGAGGGCGGGATCCAAATCAAGGGAGTCCTTGTCAAAACTATCAATCTCCATGTTGTGGGTTGATGGTTTTGGGTTGGACATGCGTGGGTGGGTGTTTCGAGTGTCTCCCCTGGGGCAGTTTGCTTTGGTGTGACCATTTTCATGACACAACCAACAGGCACGTTGGGAGGTGGGGCGAGTAGGGCAGTTGGAGCGGTCATGTCCGTCTTCATGACAGTACCGGCACCACACGGGCAGAGAGCTGGTGAGAACGCGGAAGCCATCGTCAGTGTTCAACCACTGTATGTTATGCGACAGAGGTTCGTAGGAGACCTCCATTTCCTGGTGTTTCGGGGAGAAGTCTGTAGTATGGCATAGCCAGTGCCGAGGAAGGTGTTGTACTTAGGTTCACGGCAAAGTCCGACATCAAGAATTTGTCCGTAAATGGCTAAACTGCCACGAATGCCATCGATGAGCTCTTGTTCATCAAGAGCTGGTAGGCGGGAAAGGAGGAGCTTTTGAATCTGCGTGTCAGCAGTGAGAGCGAGTACTCCACGAATAGTGGTATTATGGTCGGGGAAGTGCAAGCCAGTTTGAATGGCTCTCGAGATTGTCGTTCTGTCCAAAGGGGTGAAGTTGGCTTCACAGAGAAGTCGATTTCCTTCTTTCATAAAGGAAACTAGTCTTCTCGTAGGATATTGCTTGAACAGAAGTTCGAAGCACTTATCGTGTGTCGGGGCAATAGAGGTAACGTCAAAAATAACGCTCCCAGGGGAGCGTCCATTGCGCCAAATGCGCGAATGAATAATCTTCGTCTCTCCCTCATTGGAGGGAGAGGGGGTGTCATTATGGACAGCCGAGATTCGATTCGTTTTGACTACACGCGACCATAGTCGGGTGGAATCAAGAGGGTGAATTTTTTCGTTCGATATGGTAGTAGAGGAAGCCATGTATTATTATTATTATTATTATTATTATCTATATTCTTAAAATTTTATAAAATTAGAAGTCATGTGATTTACGTTTTTTTTTCTCCCCTCTCTCCTTTCAATTTTTTTTTTTTACAAATTCTTTTCTTTTTATACATCCACACACAAAAATATACTTAAACACCTCTCTTAAAATCAGACATCTTTATAAATCACATGACTTATCATCAGAGTTATTTTTGGCCCATTTTTTTAAAAAAAACCCAAATTGCCAGTAAAATCAACGAATCAACCAAACCAGTAAATTAGTAATCAGTGAAGTCAACGACTGAACCAAACCGATGAATTAGTAATCAGTGAAGTCTACGACTGAGCCTAAGCAGTAGAAACATATAAGTTGCGAAGTCTACGACTGAGCCAAACCGGTCGAAACGTATAAGTTGTGAAGTCTACGACTGAGCCAAACCGGTAGAACCATATAAAATGCGAAGTCTACGACTGAGCCAAACCGGTAGAAACATATAAGTAGCGAAGTCAACGACTGAGCCAAACCGGTAGAAACGTATAAGTAGCGAAGTCTACGACTGAGCCAAACCGGTAGAAACATATAAGTTGCGAAGTCTACGACTGAGCCAAACCGGTAGAAACGTATAAGTAGCGAAGTCTACGACTGAGCCTAACCAGTAGAAATGTATAAGTTGCGAAGTTTACGACTGAGCCAAACCAGTAGAAACGTATAAGTAGCGAAGTCAACGACTGAGCCAAACCGGTCGAAACGTATAAGTTGCGAAGTCTACGACTGAGCCAAACCGGTAAAAACGTATAAGTTGCGAAGTCTACGACTGAGCCAAACCAGTAGAAACATATAAGTAGCAAAGTCAACGACTGAGCCTAACCAGTAGAAATGTATAAGTAGCAAAGTCTACGACTGAGCCAAACCGGTAAAAACGTATAAGTAGCGAAGTCTACGACTGAGCCAAACCGGTAGAAACATATAAGTTGCGAAGTCTACGACTGAGCCAAACCGGTAGAAACGTATAAGTAGCGAAGTCTACGACTGAGCCAAACCAGTAGAAATGTATAAGTTGCGAAGTCTACGACAGAGCCAAACCGGTAGAAACGTATAAGTAGCGAAGTCTACGACTGAGCCTAACCAGTAGAAATGTATAAGTTGCGAAGTTTACGACTGAGCCAAACCAGTAGAAACGTATAAGTAGCGAAGTCAACGACTGAGCCAAACCGGTCGAAACGTATAAGTTGCGAAGTCTACGACTGAGCCAAACCGGTAAAAACGTATAAGTTGCGAAGTCTACGACTGAGCCAAACCAGTAGAAACATATAAGTAGCGAAGTCAACGACTGAGCCTAACCAGTAGAAATGTATAAGTAGCGAAGTCTACGACTGAGCCAAACCGGTAAAAATGTATAAGTTGCGAAGTCTACGACTGAGCCAAACCGGTCGAAACATATAAAATGCGAAGTCTACGACTGAGCCAAACCGGTCGAAACATTTAAACTGCGAAGTCTGCGACTGAGCTTAACCAGTAAAAATATTTAAACTGCGAAGTCTACGACTGAGCTAAAGAAGTAGAACCATATAACATGCGAAGTCTACGACTGAGCCAAACCAGTAAACGTATTACTTGCGAAGTCAACGACTGAGCCCAACCGGTGTGGTGCCCGCGTAAGCGGGGAAGGAGCGTAAGCTCCTGGTCTTTCTCTTAAAATCAGTAGGTTTGCTAAATCACATGACTTAGCTGATTCTCAAATCTTTTTATATATCTTTTTCACTCTAAAAATCTCTTTTTCTTAAAGTCACATGATTTAGCTGGCTTTACATTTTGTTCATTTCTATCAAAAGATGACCATATTCTCAGTTTACAACTATAAGATATTATTTCTTTTATTATATGTGTGGTAATTAAGGGTTTTTGGGGAACTTATAGATACTGTGAGAGTGTTATTTATTGAAGAAAGAATATTATGGTGGTTTATATAGTTATTATTCTAGTTCCCTTGTTCTATTAATCTCTATTGTGTAATGGTCAGTTATCACTGTAGTAGTGTGAAGTGTACGTGTGCCTGGTGTGTAACTGCTCCTGGGATGTTATCTTGCCATGGTCATTAGCAAAGAGGAACCAGATATCGGTTGTGGAGTTTGTATTTCACTCAAATGTGGTGTGTATACCACATTACCCCCTTCCAGGTTGAATAACCGTTTCGCAGAGGTTGAGCTACTTTAAACTGAAAGGACCATGTTAGCGTCTTGTGCGTTTGCTTTGGCGTGTAGGTGTATGCTGCTGTTTGCGGCGTTTGCTAATGTACGTTGCATTGACTGTGCGTGTCTGATTTAGTAGTGTCTTGTCTGTTGGTGTTGTACCAAGTCAATCCCAATAATCCGTGATAGGTTTAGGGCTGCTAAAGGATTCTGGGTCTTGCCATGTATCATCCTTTTCTTCATAGCCTTCCCATCTAACTCTATATTCGTATTTTCCTTTGGCCAGTTCTCTGTGTGCTACGACTGCTCTGACTGTAAAGTACTCTTTACCAATTTTCTGGACTTCATCAAGTGAGACGAGTTTGTCCTGTGAAATTAATTTGAGTTGTGACGGTGGATATTCTCTGGGCATCAGCAGTCCTTGTTCATCCATGAGGACGTAAGAACTTCCCTGTTTCTCTCTGACTACAGTATATGGACCTTGGTATGCTGGTTCCAGTTTACCACGTTGTAGTTCTTTAATCATGACTTGGCTATTAGGAGGGAATTGTATCATCCTGTACTTATTGTCAAACTTGCCCTTTTGTGCATTAGTCATTGCTTTTGCTCTTTCAGCAATTGCCGGAAATACAATGTCTGCCATGTCTTTGATGCGTTTTTGCAATTCGTCTTCTGTGAGAGCTGGAACTGATGGATCATCGGCATAACTTTTGAAACCATTCATTGCTCTGGTGAACATGAGGTTGTAAGGAGCCGTTCCATTACGCTTTGTTACTTTGGCATTCATTGCTAGCTGTATGCTAGGCACATAGAGGTCCCAATCTCTGGTTGCTCCTTTTATGCATTTCTTTATGGCATTCGTTGATGTTTGTACCCAGCGTTCGGCGACACCGTTTGCTCTAGGGTGATAAGGCGTGGCTAATCTGTGGTCAAATCCAGATGCTTCAGCTAGTTTCTTCATAAGTGAGTTTACGAACTCTTTGCCATTGTCTGACTGTAGGTATCTAGGGAATCCGAAATTACAGAAGACGTTGATTACAGTGTTCACTACGGTGTCCTGTGTCTTATCAGGTATTGCACGTAATACACAAAATCTTGTGCAAATGTCTACCATTACGAGTAAGTAGTTGTTACTGTTATGTGAGGTCGTGAAAGGGCCTGCGAGGTCGATAGCCCAATGGTCGCATGGTAAATATGCATGAATTGGTCGTAGAGGGTGATAACCTTTCTTTGCTATGTTATACTTTTGGCACTCTATACAGCTTTGTACTACCTTGATGGCGTCTCTGTGTATGTTCGTCCAGTGTATGCCTTTGTTGTGAAGTGAGTTTGTTATGGCATCTGCTCCAAAGTGTCCAAAAGCATGTGCTTTGGTGAGAAGGTCTTCTCGTTCACTCTCTGGTGGGGTTAGCATTTCATCGTAATTGTTGTTGACTAGCGTTTGTTGCCTGTTAATGACCATTTTTCGGCCACTGTGAGGTTCTGCGTAGTCATTACCCCCTTCCAGCTCTTTATCCGTAGGAAAAAGGCGTGATAATTGGTCGGGTAGGATGTTGCTGAGACCAGGTAGATGGAGTATCTCAAATGAGTATTCTAGTATAGTGTCTAGCCAGTTTATCATCATAGCATTGGCTATCTTTTGTGTGTGAATATATGTGAGCGCTTTGTGATCGGTATACAGGGTGAATGGGTTACCCCAGAGGTACTTGTGGAATTTGTTTAGTGCATATATAATGGCGAGTAGTTCACGTTTAGTAGTTGAATAGTTGCATTCACTCTTGGATAAGGCGCGTGCCATGAATCCTATATGCCTAGTTTCGCCATTGATAACTTGGTAGAGTACAGCTCCTATGCCTACGTTGGATGCATCTGTTGTGACACTGAAGGGATACGTCAGGTTAGGGTAACACAAAATTGGAAGCTTGAGTAATATTGCTTTGAGCGTTGTGAAACTTTGGGCATGCTTATCAGTCCATATGTGCTCCAGGGTACCCTCATTGCAAAGCTGGTCCAGGGGTGCTGTGAGTTGAGCGACATTGGGAATATGCTCTCTGAAGTAGTTGATAACGCCCAGAAAGCGTTGTATGTCTTTTCCAGTGCAGGGAAGAGGCCACTCTTGTATGTTACTAACCTTTCGTGTGTCTAACGATATACCTTTTTCCGATACGCAAAAGCCTAGTAGAAAGACTGCTCTTTGTGCGAAATGGCACTTTTTTGGGTTTAATATGAGATTTACTTTAGTGAGCTGTTGTATTGCCACATTCACATGAGCCGTATGTTCCTGCATGTTGCGAGAAAACACTACGATATCATCCACGAACGTGGTGACGAAGGGCATGTCTTGAAAGACAATGTTCATAACTCGTTGGAATTTAGAAGAGATAGGCTTCAGTCCGAATGGACAACCGCGAAACATGTATTGTCTTCCTTTGAAAGTAAATGCTGTCTTTGGTCTGTCTGGTTTGTACACCTCAAAACGATGGAAGGCACTCGTAAGGTCTAGGGTTGTAAATATGACCGCATCTTTGAGTGTGTAGAAGATATCCCTGATTAATGGTAAAGGATATCGGTCTTCTTTTAGCAGTTTGTTGATGTGTCGAGGGTCTAGGCAAGGTCTTCTGTCTGTGTAGTTGCCGAACATATCTTTCTTGGGAGCTAGTGTAATTGGGCTGTTCCATGCTGTGTCATTGGATGCTACCTCAATTGTACCATTGGCTAACCAAGTGTTCACCGTTTCTTGTATTCTGGGTTCGTACACCACTGGTGTGACAGTCCAGTTTCCCTTTATATAACTATCCAATATCTATTATCCCATTTCCATATATACTCAATCGTTACACTTAATATTCTATATCTTACTCAATATTCCTATCTCAATAAAGAGAGAGGTTTTACCCGTAAAGCAGACTATCACATTGGTGGAGAAGCTAAAAACAAGGCTTATAGAATGGATCCAAATTTTCCGAATTATAATATGGATGCCAACCCGTGGGGAGGCCCCGCGGACCAGTCGCTTTATTCCTCTCACCCAGAAGGGGGGGTGAATAGCTCGTCGGGAGGACCAAGTTACCTGGAACTGCAGATGCAGAGAGAGCTGGAAATTCGAGAAGAAAGACATCGACAGCTGGAGGCTCACTATCGAGAAGAACTCAGTCAACGTGAGAGAGCCTACATGACGATCCAAGAACAGTGGCGAGAAGGACATGAACGAAAGATAAGAGAGCTGGCAGAGAAAGAACTCCAGGAACAGTTGAATCGACGAGAGGCTGAGAACCGCAGACATCTCCAGCAAGAGGCTGAGCATCTTCTTCAAAGGAGATTGGATGAAGAAAGGCGATACCAGGATAGCGAACTAGCTAGACGAGTAGAACTCGAACTACATAGCCAGATGCCCAAGGTTGAAGAAGAGTTAGCAAGACGAGAGGCACAGCATCAGGCCGAGTTGGAACGAATGCAAACCAACATGTACGAGATGTATGAGCAAATGACATCCCACTCCCAATCTGAGAGTAGGGCAGTTCAGAAGGAGACAACCTCCCAGAACCAGATAATGTTAGACACGATCCTCTCCCTGCAAAGAGAAGTAGAAGAGCTGAAACGAGAAAGACGAGGAACCGAAAAGTCTGTCCTCCAGAACCCTCGGTCAGAGTCTTCATATAACACAGTTGCCTCGACACGAATGGTGGACAGCCCCACAAGAACTGATACAACTCCCAGGAACAGAGACGCTCCGGTCGTTCAAACACAAGTGCAGACGAGCACTCAGAGAAGTAGGCAGAGGGTGGAAGTTCAGGGTTTCTATGGAAAACCGAGCGAGGACCCATATGCATGGCTTCTGGAGTTTGAAAAAGCAGCCATCTACTTTGAATGGGACTCACACACTCAAGCACGAGAGTTTATGATGGCCATGAAAGGACCTGCGGCGTACTGGTGGGAGGCTCTTGAACCCAATTGTCGTATGGATTATGTGTTTGCCCTAGACCAGTTTAGCTCATATTTTGGAGTGGGAGGATCAGCCGTGATAGCTTTAACGGAATTGCCAAGTATGCGACAAGGCAAAGAAAGTATGCTTACTTTTGGACCCAGATTATCTTTAGCCTTACAGCGCATCGATGGACAAATGAAAGAGGAATTGAAGTTGTATTTCTTTTCCATACATGCCCGCAAAGATGTCAGCAAAGAAGTATCACGGCACAACCCCAAGACGCTAACCGACGCAATCAAGTATGCCATCACACTCGAGCGAGCAGACATCACTGCAGGTGTAAAAAATAGTGAGGCAAGTAAAGAGCCAGTGAAGACATTTATCAGTGAGGGCCCAGCCCAGAATGTAGGACCGGGTCCATCACCCATGGAGGGAGTAGAGCAGGGTGCCCAAAGGTTCCACCCTTTCCAAAATAAGACACCCGCTGAAAAAGTAAATCGGTGGAACAAGACCAAAGGAAAGGCTCCAAAATTCAAAGGACAATGTCATAACTGCCATAAAATTGGGCATAAAGCCATCAACTGTCGATCGGCCAAAAACTACCAACAGACGACGCAAACGGCTGAGGAGGTAGAGACGGCGACTCCGGAGGAGGAAGATGAAGTTCATGGTATTCTCCATAAACTGTACCAATGTACAGCGCAGAACCAACAACCTGCGAGAGAAGTAGACTTGGACACTTTGCGATTTTCCATTGCAGTAATGATCAACCACCAGGGAGTCAATGCGCTGATTGACACGGGATCGATGATTTCATCCATAAGCTCGAAAATTGTCGAGCATTGCCAACTCACCACAACCATAGCACTGCCATTAACCATAGAATATGGAAATCAGACAAAAGAGACATCCAAGTTAGAAGTACTTGACCACGTCTGGATTGAGAATCAGGCATGGCAGGTGGAGCTCCGAGTGGTAGACAAACAAAGTGTAGATTTAATATTGGGTATGGATTGGCTGTTGAAGCATGACTTGATCCTAGACCCAGTAAACAAAGCGGTTATGAAGAGAAAGGAAGACAGCACGTACCTAGTCAACAGAGCAACCGTAATGTCAGAGATCGACAAGAGAGTGCAGGAAGTACTAAAGGAATTCCCAAGTCTTCACGATGAAAGCCCTGAACAAACAATTACCAATGCCCCAGTCTACCACCGTATTGACACAGGAGATGCCTTGCCCATAGTCACCCCAAATTATAGAAGATCTCCTGCGGAAAATAGGGCAATAAATGAAGAAACCAAAAAGATGCTTGAACAAGGGGTAGTCAGACCAAGTAATAGTCCGTGGTCCTCACCTCCGATCCTTATTCCAAAACCAGATGGATCTTTACGTTGTTGCATCAATTACAAGAAGCTCAACGCCGTGACCAGGAAGGATAAGTTCCCCTTACCCAGGATTGATGATTTATTAGACAAACTCACTTATGCTAAATATTTCTCGACGATTGATCTGAAATCGGGATATTGGCAAATCCCGGTTGACCCTGCAGACATCTGTAAGACGGCATACTCCACTGAAGAAGGCCTATTTGAATTCACGGTAATGCCTTTTGGCGTTACCAACGGCCCAGCTACATTTCAGCGGTTTATGCAGCAGATTATTGGTCATCAATCATTTGTTACCGTCTATATTGACGACGTTCTGATTTACTCATCAACCGAAGACCAACATTTACAACATATCAGAACAATACTTGAGACCTTGTCGAAGTGGAACTTAAAGATCAGCTTGAAGAAGTGTCAGTTTGTGGTAAAGGAAGTACGTTTCCTTGGATTTCTAGTTTCAGGCAACGGAATACGAACCGACCCTGCAAAGACAGCCCCAATCGTGAAGTGGCCAATTCCAGAGAACATTAAGGAACTGCAACGTTTCTTAGGAATCTGTAATTTCTACCACCGTTTCCTCGCAAACCTGTCAGTAATTGCAGCGCCCTTGTATCTCTTACTACGAAAAGAAAACGAATGGAAGTGGACCACAAAAACCAACAAGGCTTTTGACGAACTAAAGACAAAACTAGCACAATTACCACAACTGGTCTATCCAGACCCAAACTACCCGTACGACTTACACACCGATGCAAGCGATTCAGGATTAGGAGCAGCCCTGGTACAGAATGGCCGACCAGTGGCGTTTGCAAGCCGATCACTCTCACCCGCGGAGAAGAACTATAGTGCCACGGAGAGAGAATGTCTTGCCGTAGTCTGGTCTCTTCAACACTTTCATTGCTATATACATGGTGCGGTACTCACAGTATACACCGACCACGCAGCATTAAAGGCCATCCTCTCTATCAAGAACCCTCGAGGCCGAATAGCTCGATGGGTGGTAAGCACGTTAACATATGAATTTACCGTTGTGCATAGAAGGGGAGTGGACAACAAGGACGCCGACGCACTGAGCCGAGTGTGTTTAAGCAGGGAAATAACCCAACTAACTCAGGAGACACCTCAAGACATCACAAAAGAATTGGTACGCGAATACCAGCAGTGGGACCCCGAGATCGGACAGCTCCATACAGACAAACCAGAAAACATAATAGGGAAAGATGGTATACTTTACCATGACCCCGAGAACCCGGTAGTGGTCCTGCCTGGCGCATTAAGACAAAAGTATCTCCAGTCCGTGCATGCACACCCAACAGCCGGACATTTTGGACGCGATAAGACTACAGCAAGAGCACAGCAAAGTGCATGGTGGCCAACATTAAATGAAGACATCGTGGAATTCATAAAGAGTTGTGAGGAGTGTCGCAAACACAAGCAACCAACGCGGAAATTTGGCAGGCTACAAAGCATCACGGTACATCACCCAGGGGAGGTATGGGCGGCCGGCATCGCCGTTCTCCCAGTATCAAGTAAAGGCAACAGATATCTCTTGGTCCTTATGGAGTATCTGACAAAGTGGGTGATTACTGCCACCTTGTCACAGTTTGATACAAATGAAATAGCCAACGTACTGCTGTTCAAAGTGGTTTTAGTCCATGGAGTCCCGCACAAGTTTATTACAGATAATGGAACTAACTTTGTTTCAGAAGCAATGAAAATGGTATGCGCCAGACTGGGAATAACCAAAGCAACGACTAGCGTGGAGCATCCACAGACAGACGGACTGGTAGAAAGGATGAACAAAACCCTGAAGACGTCTTTGGCGATATATGTAGAGAAGGAACCCCACCTGTGGGATGAATACCTTCCGTTTGTGACCTTTGCAGTCAACACAGCAAAACAAGCGTCAACTGGAAAATCACCATTCGAGATTCTCTATGGCAGAAAAGCAACTTTACCAACTACAGCCAGTTTGACACCACCAGATAGGCAAACTCATACTACCAAGAGCTGGATTGCATACTTGAACCACTACTTACCGATTATCCAAAATGATATAAAAATGAACATACAAAAAGCCCAAGCACGCCAACAGCGATGGTACAATAAAAACCGACTAAACCGACCAAACTTCCAAAAGGATGACCTAGTTTTCAAGATCAAGCCAAAGGATACATGGAAGTTCCCGAACCCCAAGTTTACCAGCCCATGGAAAATAATAAAAGAAACGAATCAAAACGGAACTAGTTTCCTACTTGCAGACCCAACGAAGAAAAAGAGAACAACAACGGCAAACCAAGATCAGCTGTACCCTTACCGCAACAAAGAAACTCGTTGCTAGAGGGGGAGTGATGTGACAGTCCAGTTTCCCTTTATATAACTATCCAATATCTATTATCCCATTTCCATATATACTCAATCGTTACACTTAATATTCTATATCTTACTCAATATTCCTATCTCAATAAAGAGAGAGGTTTTACCCATAAAGCAGACTATCACAACTGGTAAAGGGTACTGTCGTCTGTAGGACGTAACTCCAGCTGGTGTGTCAATATGTATTACAGATTCAGGAATTGTACAAAATGATGTCTTTGGTATAAGTTTGTTGGCTTCTATCGATGCTTCTATCAATCTCATAAACTGATTGTGTTCATCACTTGTGCCTGCAGGTGAATTATTAGGCTCGGGCACATTGTTGGGTATGTCTTTTCGTGATGAATCGATGTCTTGATCATCCCATTTAGTGGCTAAATTTGTGATAGTCATACCCAATTTTGGCATTAAGTCTGTGCCAATGCTTATCTGGGTGTCTAAGGCTAAATTCATGATAATGAAGCTATGTTGCAATGTCTTATTTTTGTATGATAGTACAACATTATCTACTGATCCTAAGTGCTCCGTTACATTGCCTTGTGAGGCTAAGTATATTTTTTGTTGGTGTAAGACCTTTTTATTTGTGTTAAGACGAAGGGATTGAGCTAGTTGGGGTGAGATAAAGGAAGCATTCGCCCCCGAGTCTACCAGCGCCCATGTCCGTTCATTCTGTACAAGTATAGGAACGTATAGTGAGCCATCGTTATAGGAAGGCGGTTTATTTTCATTATCTTTGTTGTAAATGAGTATTGATCACTGCTGAATCTGAGAGTAAGACTGAAGGATAAAATAATATCCTCAGCTATTCCAGTCAAACGGATCTGGCTTTATGAGATTATCCAATACACAGATCATCATACACATAATTGATTATTATTTATTATTATTATTGTTATCACCATAATATGGGATATACAGATATACACATATTTATCTAATGGCATCATCATATTCCATCTACATATTTCGTTGATTATATGAATACTTGATTGAGAGACTACAACTACAATGAATTAATAATTCTAAAAACATTACCCAAGTATCTGGGTCGGAATATTAAAATATTACCAATAGCATAAATGCTCTTCTTTACCAAAGCTCTCTGGCTGATCTGACTGGAGAAGTATCATATCAATAGGTCTCTCTGGATCTTTCCAGAAAGACAATACTCCTGGAAGATGACTCATCGTGATAAATATTACCAAAGCATATACTGAATTATAAATCAGAAAACATATAAATATCAGTAGTTAGTTCTGTGTAGAAACATAACCTTTTTCTTTGGAATAAACACCCTACACAAGTTCTCACGAATTCTTTCGTATCTTTCCAAGTTTATTTCTACCCACAACACAAACAGCATCTTTATGTTTCAAGTAGGACTTTATTGTTAATTGTTATTATTAGACTCAGTATGTTCCAGATGTCTGGGTTCATAACATACTTTGTCTTGGGTATTATATTATGCCAAATACAACACTATAATCTCTCCAGAGGAAAAAGGTTGGAGAAGAGCATTAAAGAAGGGGACGAAGTCAGGGGAAGATTCCGGGGGAGTGTTGTAGTAGACCAAGAACTGACTGGTACTTTCGCGCCAGGTGCGAGGTTTAGTCAATAGATCATTTGAGCCAAGGACTACAGTGCTGCAAAAAGCTGGGGAATTTTGGATAAGTGCAGAAGAGTATGATAAGGAAGTTCCATGGGTTGGAGTGTTTGTCGTAGATGAAGCTGGTGGTGTTGAGGTTGGGGTTTTATTGGTTTGTCCAGTGTTAAGGTGTTCCCCTGTAGGGGGGTCCGGTTGTATAGCGGAGGAAGCCATGTGTGCACTGTTCAATTGATATGCAATATTTAGTGGAAAGAAGACTAGCTTTATTGAAATGTGCTTTAAAATAAGAGATATGTCGGGATTGGAAGCTACCTTAAGATGGTAGGAAGATATCACAAGAGTAAGTTTTGGAAGAATAAAGATAATGTTTTATTTTCATAAAGCAAGGTTTGTGATATTTCTTTTTCTCATTGACGAGAATCCACAATAAATCTGAGCTCCAGCTCCTTACAAACAAACAAAAAAACAAAAGTCAAACTAAGACTCTTATCTCTCTCATCAAATCTAAAACGTACACATTTCCTGACAACTCTGGTTCCCAAAAAGGTGATAAAAATGGTCAAAAGGAAAGCAAGTTTATTATGTTATGAGGATATGATTTTGAAGACTATAAAATCTACATCATAGTATCGAGAATCAAGAGTGATCTATTTGACCTACTCTTATTCCCATTGTAATTGAGTATTTCATTTATTTTTTACGATGAGCCCATTCAATACAGATTTTCTTCTTCTTAGAAGCTCTTTAGGAGAGGTCGATTATCTTCAAGTGTGGTCAAGGTCACTTTTGTTTCGAAAATTTCAGAGAAGAATAGATGAGCAGTGTTGTAAATGAGTATTGATCACTGCTGAATCTGAGAGTAAGACTGAAGGATAAAATAATATCCTCAGCTATTCCAGTCAAATGGATCTGGCTTTATGAGATTATCCAATACACAGATCATCATACACATAATTGATTATTATTTATTATTATTATTGTTATCACCATAATATGGGATATACACATATACACATATTAGAGAAGGGGATATCTTATGAAAATTTATAATTTCTATATTTGTACAACAAATTTAAACTCACAAGAACATTTAATATCTCCGATAAGTCATAGAATTATGAAATTTTCGTAAAACTGGATGACGTCTAGCACGTATTTTATTTTCTTACGAGAATTTGGTTCGAAATTTACGTAAAATCACGTAAATTTGCAAGGATTCTTTCATAACTAGGATCCAAATTTTCATAGGACTTTAAAAATGAAGCGATGTCTCACATTTAAAAACCGATTTAATCACAGACCCTTAAAATTTATAAATTTTCATAAGATATCCCCTTCTCTATTTATCTAATGGCATCATCATATTCCATCTACATATTTCGTTGATTATATGAATACTTGATTGAGAGACTACAACTACAATGAATTAATAATTCTAAAACATTACCCGAGTATCTGGGTCGGAATATTAAAATATTACCAATAGCATAAATGCTCTTCTTTACCAAAGCTCTCTGGCTGATCTGACTGGAGAAGTATCATATCAATAGGTCTCTCTGGATCTTTCCAGAAAGACAATACTCCTGGAAGATGACTCATCGTGATAAATATTACCAAAGCATATACTGAATTATAAATCAGAAAACATATAAATATTAGTAGTTAGTTCTGTGTAGAAACATAACCTTTTTCTTGATAATAAACACCCTACACAAGTTCTCACAAATTCTTTCGTATCTTTCTTATTTTTACTCTACCCACAGCATTTTTTTTCGTGAACTACAATGAACTCTCCTGCTGACTTGTTCCCCACTGGTTTGACCACTGTTCCTGAGGAGGCTACCTTGTCCCCCATGTCTGCGGAAGAACTTTTCTCTGACTTGAGTGCACCTGTCCTGTGCCCGGATGCTGCCCCTGGTTTTGGTTCCGTTTCTGGTTCTGGTTTCCCTCCTGTTGGTAGAGAAGCAGCTACTGCTTCCTCCTGTGTGGCCTCTCTTAAGGCCGAATTGGGCAATCAAATTGAGGCCTTCAGCGCTGCTCATGTAGCAACCAATGAGCAAGCAGCTGATGATGCACTCTGCAAGATCGAGCGCACAAGATTGGCTATTTCAAGCCTTGAAAAGTGCAGCGAGATGCTTGCCTCTCCTGGTACAAACACAGAGAGAGCTGGCCGTGGAGGAGGGTTGACTCTCAGCAGAAGAGATCTCCCCAAGTTCCAATTGGCTGCCAGTATAATCAAGCCCTTCCCAAATGAAGAGGCATTTGAATCAGTTGGACATTTCTTACGTACCTTCGAGAACGTAATCGAGTCCTCATCCTTGGATATCGAAAAAGTTTGGATGAAATTCCTGCCGCTCTGCTTGCCTCATACAGATGATGGATGGGTAGAGACGGATCTCAAGAAGTGTAACAGTTGGAAATCGGCGAAATCGTGCTTCAACAAAAGACATGGTTCCAGCCTGGTGTCTCGACGATTTACAGACCAGGTCTTCACAATGATGATGAAGAACACTGAGTCAATCGGTGATTACTCCAAGAAGTTCCTCCGAGCGGTATACAAGGCTGGTTTAAACAAAGACGATCCTCGTATCGCTGATCGCTTCCTTGCTTCGTTGGCCTTGTCAGTGCAAACATTGATAAAAGTTACCATGGCCCGCTCTCCAAATGGAGAAGCAAAGCATGAATGGACTGTGGAGCAGATCATGCAGATTGGCAGAGACATCCTTGGGGATGATAATAGGCTCTATGCTGAGGCGACTCGTTTGATTCCTGGTGCCCATGGGCAACCTGAGAAGAAATATGAGGACCATCCCAGAAAGAAGCCGCACCACCATACCAGCAAAATTACAAAGCATGAGAAAACATTTTTCTGTTCGCACCATGGGAAGAATCCTACTCATGAGTCTAGCAAGTGTTTTACCTTGATAAATCGCAAGAACAAAGCCAGTAGTCTCAACAGTCGCAATCCATGCAGACGTTGTGGTGAAAACTACCACCACGGTCATGTCTGCAAGAGCAAGAACAATGAGCCGATTCTAATGGTATCCCAGTCTCCTGCGAAGGATAAGTCTGAGCAGACGCTCAAGGCAATCCAGGACAGGATTGATGAAGACATGGAAGAGATATCGTTTGAATGTAAGTATCTACTTGACAGAATTGAGAGAAGAATTAAAGCTAATGATGCATTTAATCTTACAACTCCAATCATTATAGAGAACCAGAAGCTCATTGGGATGATCGATACAGGCAGTTCCCGCACATTTATAAATTTGAAATGTTTAAATAACAATTTACAAATAACAAAAATAAATGCTTCAATTGGTTCCTTTAACTTTCTGTCCAAGAATAGTAGTGCAAAGAGATTAGGAAAAACTGATCCTTTGAATTTTAAATATATAAATGGCATTACCTTTAAACATGCACCAGAGGTGTTAGAGTTTAATATGGGTTTCAATTTCGATATCCTCCTTGGAAGAGATATCTTGGCAAAAATGAATATTGGATTAATTAATGTTGCATATGATATCGAAGGCGAATATGTCCATTCAGATAATGCAAAAGACTATGCCGCCATTTATGAAAACCTGAATATCGATAAAGAGAAAAAGTTTGAACCTGATAATTTGCCGGCTGGCACAGCACAGCAACGAGCAGAATTTATGAGCTCTATTAAAGAAGCCTTGGAGGAGAATAAGAATATCCCCGTTGAGTCATACTGTCCTTTATCAGAATCTATTATTCGTTTACCCACTAAGGAAGGTGCTACGGCTTACAGACGGCAGTATCCCATACCGCACGCTCTAAGACCAACACTTGACAAGCAAGTAAAAGAATGGCTTGAGACAGGAACTATTGTAAAGTCCAAGACCAACACTTCCTTTAACAGTCCAATGTTGCTTGTTCCAAAGAGAAACAAAGCTGGTGAGATTGTTAGTCATAGAGTGTGTTTGGACGTAAGATTGTTGAATCAGATCCTACCTCCCACATTCAATTACCCAATTCCAAAAATCCAAACAATATTCCAAAACTTGAGTGGAAAGAAATTCTTTACCACACTTGACTTATCCAATGCGTATCATCGTTTCAAAGTTGCACCCGAGGATGTACATAAATTGACATTTACTCATTTAGATGGGCAACAATATAGCTTTATTAAAGGCTGTTTTGGCTTAAAGATGCTTACTTCACAATTTCAACATGTCATGGCTACTTTATTTGATAAGATTGACTGTGTACAGAATTTTGTTGATGATTGTATTGTTGCCAGTGAAACATTTGAACAGCATGTCAAAGATGTCAAACTAGTTATTGAGAAATTGTCATCCGCGAAGTTGATCCTGAACTCAGAAAAATGTGTCTGGTTTCAACATTCAGTGAGATTGCTTGGTTTTGTCGTCAATGAGACAGGCACCAAGGTTGATAAGCGAAAGTTGACAAATGTTGACAAATGGCCTATTCCTAGAACTGCGAAACAGATTCAGCAATTCATGGGTTTGATCAATTACTTTAGAGATTATATTCCTATGATTTCAAAGGTAGCTGAGCCTATTTCACGGTTAAGTCATGCCAAGAATGTATCTGATCAATGGACAGATGAGCAGACACAAAGCTTTAAAGCTCTAAAAGACATATTGCACAAAGATTTGATTCTTCATTACGCAGATATGTCACGTGAAATGTATGTGGCCACAGATGCATCCCTTTATGGAGCAGCCTGCTTATTGTTTCAGCGAGATGAACAAGGGCGCGATAAATATATCAGCTTTGTATCAACTTCATTGAGTCCATCGCAACGACGATGGAGCACAACTAAAAGAGAATTATATGCAGTCGTTCTGGCGCTTGAAAAATTCCGTCCATTTCTATGGGGCCGACAGTTCACTATTTTTACTGATACGGTTTCACAGCTAAAGAATTGTTTTGTGCGGATAAATATTCTACCGACACAAATCCCCAAAATAAGAAATAGTATGAGTACCCCTGAGGGATCGAACTCACAGGGCAGTACTGTCAACCCATGGCAGGTACAACGACCAGCGATCCGTGCACAGAGCACACCATCCCGTCCGAAGAACAAGTCTCTTCATATCTTCACCGCACCTGGTTTTGACCAGAGTCTCTCCGTGAATCCAGCATCTGCTGCTTGGGCCAGCACCATCCATCCATCGAGCGTTTTGTTCAATCTCGGTAAACTCGTTCCTGCCAACGCAGTAGATGATGTCCTCTCTGACAATATTGGCCAGATGACCTCGTTGACCTTGCGTTACACTCGTTCCAAGGACCTTTTGGCAGAGGCCCTTTTCATCGAACCTGCCACTCGGGTGAAAGCCATCTCCGACGGCCTGGTGTTTCAGAGCACCAGAATCGTCGCCTCTCCAAGTTTGCCTTCCAATAGTCATATTGTGAAGGTTAACATGTATCGCATCAGTACCTGCGATCCCAAAACTGATCTTCTCGCACCGATCGAAGAGGCTTTCCAGTCGTATGGAAAGGTTGTCCAATTGCGTGCCTACGTCTCCCACCGTGGAACTTTCCGTGGTGAAGCTACCGTCCTTCTGGACACATCTGGGTTAGACACACCCAAACCCCTTCCCAGCCGTCTTCATTTGGAAGGATCCATTTCCTGCGCAGTGGAGCTGCGTTCCAAGGATATTCCACCCGTGTGCGGGTATTGCCGTGAGGAAGGTCACTTCCTGCGTGCATGTACGAAGCGTCCCTCTCGTACACCCCGCTGTAAGCGTTGTGGTGTCTTGGGCCACGAGATGGTCAGCAGAGACTGTCCTGCCCATCCCGACACCATTGAGGCCGAGCGTCTTCAGCAAGAGCAAATCCAGTTGGAGATTGCTGAAGCAGAAGCTCTCCGTGCTCTCCAGGCTGCTACCAACACTCCCCCATCTCCTCCCAGTGTTGTTGTCAGATCGACGACGAACACTACACCTCCTGCTCCCATTTCTCCGGCTCCCAAGCCCATTCGTCGCCGATCCTTGTCGGTGATGACCACTCGGTCCAAGGCTGGATCCAATCGATCCCCTGCCCCCATTGGTGATGACATTGACATCCCAATGTATGATCCCAGTGGTCGAGGTACTTCTGCCAGCAAGTACTCGTTTGCCGCTTGAGGCATTGCCCTTCCTGAGGACGGTGTCTCCCGGCCCGTCATCACAGATGACGAATTCCGCCAGTCCTTGCTTGACCTCTCCGTCCAGGCACATGCCCAGGGTAATAAGCCCTTCACTGATCTTGACGGCAATACGCCTATGGAAGAACTTGACTCTCCCTCTGGTCAGTCTGGCCAACCATCTTCATAAATGACTGTACAGTCTATCCGCTTAGGAACCTTGAATGCTCGAGGTCTCCTATCTACCATCACTAATCCGCAATCCCCCAAACGTCTCTTTATCCGTCACCTCCGCTCCTTCTCTCCCTTACTTTCCTTACTTGCTCTACAAGAGACCCATCTCCTTCCTTCCCATCATTCCACAATGCACCTTCTCTTCCAAGCCCAGGCAAGTCTTTGGACTTCGCACTGTGGCCTTATATCTTTCAATCCCCTTCTCCACCTTGAACAATTGTACGTGTCACCAGATGACCGTGCACTAGTTGTAAAGGTTACACATACTGATCAACGCATTGATCCTTTTGCTGTTGTTGTTCTTTATGCTCCCAATATCCCTGCCCAGCGGCGCACTTTCTTTTCTTCTCTTGCCACCCTTCTCCCTTCCCTCATCCCTTCACTTCCTGCCTTTGTCTTGGGCGACTTTAACTGCAATCTCCATCAACGTCGAAGCCATCCTGCAGACTGGCAAGGCTACCTCCAAGGTAATTGTATCGATGCTATCACTAATTCCGCCTCTTCCCCTATCCCTACCTTCCATAGTTCCCGAACCCGTACATGTATCGACTACCTCTTCCGCCCTTCCTCCATCCCCACCGAATCACCCGAAGTCAGTTTCATCAATCCTTCTTGGACTGACCACTGTCTTCTCGCTGTCTCCATTCCTCTCTCTCGCCCATCTGGACCTGGGGTCTGGCGTTTCAACACCCAGTACCTTTTTCACGACGAATTTGACACTATCTTGACTGATCTTTTGGATAAGGCAAGCCAATCTTTTCCCAAAGATGCTTCCCCTGGGATCCGTTGGGATTGTCTCAAGCAGGCTGTCAAGCAATTATCGCTCACTTATGGCAAAAGTCCAACGTCGCCTCCGTTCCCAAGAGCGTCACCTCCACCGCCTCCACAATGAGCTCTCAGGATCTTCATCCTCACCTCAACTCTCCTCCGTCGAATCTGAGCTGGCCTCGATTCAGCTAACTCGTGCCTCCACCCTAGCAGCCCGATCTGGTGCCAAGTGGTGTGAAGAAGGCGAGACATCGTCCAAATATTTCTTCCGAGTACTCAAGCAACGCTCTGCTGCCAAGTCCATCACCACTCTCGTTGACCCCGACACCTCCACCACCTTCACCTCGCCAGCAGACCTGCTTGGCCACACACGCTCATTTTACCAGTCCCTATACTCTCAAGAAGCCATTGACCTCTCGGCCGCTCACTCCCTCATCGACCACATCCCTCCTTCTACAAGCCTTTCTTCCGAAGACTCCGCTCCTTTGACCTTTAAAGTGACGCTGGACAAACTCAAGTCTGTGCTTAAGACTACCCCGAACAACTCCAGCCCTGGCATGGATGGCCTGCCGTACCCTTTGTGGTCGCGCTTACTTGCTCACCCCACCATCCAGTCCCTTGCTGTTGAGGTGTATCAGGATGCCCTCTGTGGTGTTTTCCCCTTCGTGGCTGGAAACAGTTTTGGTCTTGCTTCCCAAGGCTGGTGACCTGACTTCTCTTCGGAACTGGCGCCCAATCTCCCTCATCAACTGCGACGCTAAACTCTTCACCAAGATGCTCACATCCCGTCTAAGATGTTGCATAGGCCCTCTGATCACCCCATTCCAAACGGGCTTCATGGCTGACCGCTTCATTGCGGACAATGGACTTTTGACTCGGCTGGCTATGTCCCATGCCCAACTCACCAAGGATCCTGGAGTCGGTCTCCTTCTGGACCAAGAGAAAGCTTACGATCGGGTCCATCCCACTTACCTTCGTCTGGTCATGTCACGGTTAGGTTTACCTACCATGTTCATTGACTCTGTTTGCGCCCTCTTCTTCTCGACTCAGATCCATGTCAATGTCAATGGCCATATCTCGTCCTCCTTTGAGCAAGGTCGTGGGCTTCGACAGGGTGACCCGCTCTCGCCACTTTTGTTCAACATTGCCTTTGAGCCTCTCCTTCGTTCCCTCCTTGCCTCTCCGTCCCTTTGTGGATTCCGCTTCTTGGTTCCCTCCCACCTCTCCTCCTCTACACCGCCTCTTTCTCCGCCACCTCTGAAGCTTCTGGCTTACGCTGATGATCTTCTGTTGTTCTTGTCCTCTCCCTCTGAGATGAGCACCGTCTTGTCGATTCTGCGCACTTTCGGGCTGGCCTCGAATGCAAAGGTCAATCTGAACAAGACAGTTGCTGTTGCTCTCTCTGGGCATTTCCATCCCGATTGGGGTCCTGTTCTGGATGCTGCCAATATTACCACCCGCCATGATTGCCATGAGGCTAATGCCATCCGTTATCTGGGTTTCCCACTTAGCTCTCACCCTGCCCAACTAGAATCTTTCCGTGCTGCCCTCCTTGCCAAACTCGAACGCCACTGCACTATGCTCTCTGCAAGAGGCTTGTCAGTGCGCGGTAAGAGTATTGTTGCCAACTCTCTTCTCTTGAGCTCCATATGGCATGTCCTCTATGTGACCCCTGCCCCTCTCTCTTTCTTCGCTGCTATACGCAAGCATGTTCGTTCTTTTCTCCACCTTGGTTTTGGCAGCCCTGGTTGGCCTCTTCTTTGCCTACCACGCAAGTCTGGGGGTTTGGGTCTTTTGGATCCTGATCACCAACAGCGTGCTCTCCAACTGCGATGGATTCTTCCCATTTTGCGTTCTCGATCGTTTTCTCGATCTTCTTCCTTTTTATTACCTTATTTAGAATTTTTACTTCCTCTTCACTTTCGTTCTCCTTCTGCTAGTATAGCTCTGCTGTTTCCCTGTAGTACTGTGAGTTGCCCCAGTTCCCTACTGCCAATTCACCGTGCCTGCTCTCGTCTACTTCCCAATGCTCTTCCTCCCACACTCAGTGTAGCACCTTTGGTGGTTCTTGAGTTCCCCCTGGCTTCTGTTTGGACTTTTGTCCCGCCATTCGTTTCTCCGGAAATGAATCTCAAGTCACTTCTTGTCTCGGATGCCTTTCTGGTAGATGATGATGGACGTCTCTGTCCACGACTTCGTGGCGATCGCCCAAGAGCACGGAACCGTATTGGCCAATTCTTCAGCAAGATCGATGCTGGTAGAATGGTCTATTGTCCTTGGTTTCTTCCGTGTCTTCAACTCCCGTCTCCCACCTCACCTCCTCCGCCTGGTCTCTCTTCTCTTCTCTCCGTGGTCCTTTTAGACAAACGCCCTTTGGGCAAAGCATCCACAGGATCACTGCGCCGGCATCTTCGTCCGTCCCCACCTCCGCCACTTCTCCCTCCTGTCCGTTGGCGTCGTTTTTGGTCCCTGGTTATTCCACACCATTGTCGCACTTTGTGGTGGAAAGTGATATGGAAGCGGATTCCTACCCGACTGGCCATCCACAACATCATGCCTCACACCGTCTCTGACCCCATGTGCTTGGTGTGCTCCACCGACACCGAAGACCAAGACCATTTCCTCTTCTTCTGTCCTAAGAAACGCCCGGTGTGGAACGTAGTCCTCTCTCGTTTCTGCCGGAGCTGGACCCTGGATGATGTTCGGCAGATGCTGACATCCTGTCAACTCCCCTCTGCTTCTCCCACTCGGGATACTCAGATTTTGCTGGTGGTTATAACAGCCAAGGCAATTTGGAATGCCCATTGGAAGTTTGTCTTTGATAATCAGCCTTTTCTTCCTGGAGTAGTGGCTACAAAGGCCTCCAGTACTATAGAGAGACAGCGAGCTATACTAGCTTAAGGAGTTTTTTTTCTTTCTTTCTTTCCTTTCTTTTACTTATTTTCCTTACTTTTTTATCACCTATATTGTCCTTTTATATTATTCCTTTCCTCCAAGTCCAATTAATGGCAATCTAGAAGCCGCACGCCTTGTGTGACGGCAGAACAATATAATACTAAAATAAAAAAAAAAAAAACTATTTTTACTGATCATCGAGCACTCATTTATCTCCATACTCAAAAAATCGCTAATCCAATGATGATTGGCTGGATTGAGACAATCCTTGACTTTGATTTTAAGGTGGTCCATATTCCTGGCTTATTGAATAAGCTACCTGATTTATTAAGCCGCTTGTATCCTCCAGAGGATAGTGACAAGCTGGTGGAGGATGATGGATTGAGAAAAATCAGAACAGATAACCTACAACCCAAAAGTAGAGTTATTGTTCGAAAGAAAAAATATAGTAAAGACAGAGTGCTAAATGTACTTGCAACGCAACTCGTCGAAAATGTATCAGAGACGTCTGACTATATGTCACCTCCTGAAGAAAAGCGTAATGGCTTATTAAAAGAAGCACATTCGTTTGGTCACTTTGGAAGTCAAGCTATAGTGAATGATCTTCATTCACAAGGCTTACACTGGACTAATATATATGAAGAGGCTAAAGAGATTATCCGTTCTTGCCCTGAATGTCAGAAGCACAATATTAGCAAGAGAGGCTATCACCCATTGACTAATGTTGTAGCATTCCGACCATTTGATCATGTTGCAATTGATTTATGCGGTGAATTCCCTGTATCAGAGGATGGACACACGTACATGTTGGTTCTGGTTGATGTATGCTCCAAGTATGTGATCTTGAGACCACTGCCAAACAAGAACTCAACAACAATAGCTAAAGCATTGATAAAGATTTTTGGAGATTATGGTTTTCCCAAAGTAATGCAAAGTGACAATGGTCTGGAATTCAGAAACTCTTTGATGTCAAGCCTATCTAAAGAGCTTGGGATAGATAGGAGATATTCTACGGCATATCATCCACAAGGGAATGGTATTGCTGAAGCTAGTGTAAAGATTGCAGAGAATACTGTACGTAAAATGATGAGAGCGAACAGCAATGACTGGTGTCACTATCTGCCGATTGTTCAGCTATGCATCAATAGACATATTCCTCAAAAGACACTAAGCGCACCGTTTTCATTAATGTATGCTCGCAGAGTCAATGTACCTGATGAGTATAGTGACAAAGGAAAACACTCTCTTCCTAAAGCCACAATGACAATTGATGAGCTAGAGAAGCAGATTGATCATATGGAAAATATCATATTCCCTGCCATTAACGAACGTGTGTTAAGGATTAATGAGGAATTGAAAAAGAAATATGATCATAAAAATATCCTAATCGACATCCCCAAAGGAACACACGTAATGGTCAGATTACCACATCGATCAAACAAATTGGCACCTATTTATGAAGGTCCATATACAGTGGTTCGAAAGAATAAAGGAGGATCGTACGAGCTAAAGGATGAGCAAGGTGAATTGTTACACCGAAATTATACACCCTCCGAACTCAAGATGGTCACCATTGATGAATCAACAATTGAGAATGAGCTCTACGAAGTTGAAGACATTCGAGATCATCGTGGTACTGCTGGTCAACGGGAATATTTGGTCAAATGGGCTGGTTATGGCGAACGTGCCAATACATGGCAATGGCTGAAGACTTTACTGATTCCACAATCGTACAAAAGTACTGGAAGAAAGTTAGAGAGTTGGAACGTTTAGAGAATGAGAGAGCCGAAGACTTGATTAACAAGAGTGCATCCTCAAATAAGAAAACAGTTCACACCTCTAAACTAAATGGTAAAAGTAACAATAACGATGAGCACAAGAAAAGAACGCTTCCTACCACTTTGAGTAGAGAAGAAAGATTACACAAAAGAAGAGCAATCAAAAATCAAAAATAATGAACACGTAATCCACGAAGCTGAGTTTACAGTGTAGATCTCCATAAAAAGTACAAAAAATTATGTGCATGATTGACTTGAATAAAACAAGCAATTGGCCAGATCATGAAATAGTAAATGAGATGTTTTATGCCGAATCAACAAAAGGTATTGTTGAATCTGGTGGAGGATAATGTTGTAAATGAGTATTGATCACTGCTGAATCTGAGAGTAAGACTGAAGGATAAAATAATATCCTCAGCTATTCCAGTCAAACGGATCTGGCTTTATGAGATTATCCAATACACAGATCATCATACACATAATTGATTATTATTTATTATTATTATTGTTATCACCATAATATGGGATATACAGATATACACATATTTATCTAATGGCATCATCATATTCCATCTACATATTTCGTTGATTATATGAATACTTGATTGAGAGACTACAACTACAATGAATTAATAATTCTAAAAACATTACCCGAGTATCTGGGTCGGAATATTAAAATATTACCAATAGCATAAATGCTCTTCTTTACCAAAGCTCTCTGGCTGATCTGACTGGAGAAGTATCATATCAATAGGTCTCTCTGGATCTTTCCAGAAAGACAATACTCCTGGAAGATGACTCATCGTGATAAATATTACCAAAGCATATACTGAATTATAAATCAGAAAACATATAAATATCAGTAGTTAGTTCTGTGTAGAAACATAACCTTTTTCTTGATAATAAACACCCTACACAAGTTCTCACGAATTCTTTCGTATCTTTCTTATTTTTACTCTACCCACAACAAGCAGCCAAGAGTATAGTCAACACAAAAAAGGGTTCTCGTATTTGTCCTTGCATCACAGAAGAGATGCAGAACTGCTAGCCAAATTGGTGCCTTTTAAGACCTCCACAAAGTATCATATTGATTGCAAGCTAGAGCAGTATATGACATTGATGAACAGTCTGCTTACTTTCCTAATGTAAAAAGTAACACTAGAGACATTTTTGAATTGTAAAAATACCGGCTATTTTTTTTGGCAAATCAGATTGCATCAAATGAAGGGAATGTGACACCCAATTCAAGAATGATTTATGCTTGCTTTATAATATATTGCCAAAAAAGGACTTTTTTGTTACAAGGACTATCTTAAATTAGGATTCCGACACATCACTATACAAATAGAAATATGACAAATGGCGAGTTGTTTGTGTACAGAATATTGTTAGAGAAATATATGTAAAAGAGTTTTCAAAAGAAAGAAAAAAGGCAAATAGATAGTGTGTTCCAATTCTACTAATTGTTCATATTCTAAAACTCTGTACGCTGTTACATGAAATACCTTTTCTATTTTTTTTTATCCAATTATCTTTATTCTCGATTATCCTATATCTAGTTTTCCCCATTTTTCCCCATTCGAAAACCCTTTCTACAAACATAAAACTTAAATACCAATCTACGTTTTGGTATGTATTCCCCGGCTATTCTCCCATTTTTCTAACTATACATTTAGGTGGTTTTTATTCTCGTTTTAAATAAAGTGATTTGTTCCCATAACAATATAATAGGGAAAATGGACTGTCACAATAACATAGTACTTGGCAAAACAAACCCCTTATTTTTAAATTGTGAAGGGTTTTGTCTTGTATAACATAGTACTTAACAAAACAAATCCTCTTTTTCAATTAAAAATACTAATGCCATCTTTTAGAAAACCAAGAAATGAAAACAAGAAATATTTAGGACTCGAAAGTAGCATGAGCTTTCTGAAAAGGTTGGTTTTTTTATATCTTTATTTTCTCCATCGTCAATAAATATTGTCGAATGCGTCAATTCTAAGGAAAAAAAAACCAGTAATATTTGGTAGAAAACAGAACCTCAGATTATACATGTAATAACGCCACAAAGCTTTTGTATATCTGTAGTGCTACAAGATCGTCACTATGTAAATATACAAACACGGTAGAAATGATAAGCCTAGAATTCATGTAGAATTCAATAGAGTCTCTTTGTAAGAGTCTGATAATTATAACTATAGAAACGAATTTCAAAAAATACAAATATCAAAGAATCCACGACTGCTTTTCTATTTGTTAATAGCTTAATTATCAGTCTGATCCTACTCTAAATATTCATTCTAACTTGTGGTATTAATAAGAATCAACATTTGAATCGTTATTATTTATCTAAATATGTTGCCAAGAAACCGATTGTTTACTTTCAAAGTTATTCAAAATAAAAATAAAAATCAATGCTAGTATAAATTTATTCACTCTGCAAATTAATCATTAAAATAAAACTCAAGATGTGTTAGCCTCCTAAAATTACTGGGAGCTACGCTTTGAAATATTTCGTGTTGATATAGCGTTCCGAAGGATTGTCACCACAATGTTTCTTTTTACTGTTTATGCCTGCAAGTCTAAACCTGCTATTTGTACGGTTAGTATAATCGATATAAAATGTTCCGAGAACTTCTAGTAAAATTACAAGTTCTCGGTTAAAACGTTCCTTTTTATCCTAAATTATGACGTAGAAAAGTGTTTCTGGTAAAGCATGAATAGTTTATAAGAAAAAAGCGCTTGTAGACAGATAGAAAGAAATTTAAAATGTAGATAGCCATGGCTCTTTTAGAGGCTCGACGATACCAATAATTTTGCGGCTTAAACTACGTATTTTCTAATAATTTAGAAAGAAAATGTCTCTTGTCAATAGACATCATTTACTGCTGTTCAATATATTACTGCTTTTTAAAAGACATCTATTACATTATCCAGTTTGTCTTTGAAGAAGTCCATGGGTCTACGTAGACAGCCGACATAGTCACTGCTGTCTTAGTTTTATAACTGCCCTAATGTCCCAAAGTCAGGTTTTGGGGTCGTATTTTATAAGCAGCATTCCAAGACACTGGTCAATGGAAAATTTTGGGTTTTCTCCAAGACCCATGCATTATTGTGTATATGCAGCATGTTGATGGTTATACTTCATTAAAGACTACATGATCACACTTTTATGAGATAAGAGTGCATTTGCGCCTACTATTGTTATTGTGCGATCCAGTCTTATCACCAATATTTTCTTCTGTTATTGTATGGCGTTTTGGTTATCAGCACCACAATATAACCTATATCAGTAAATCAACACAGCTAAGAAAGTCACAAGATTACGCATTACTCAATTGTAAGATCTTGGTTGTAAATACTTCTTTACTCTTTACACGCCACAAGATACATGATTAGAATCACATTTTGAGCCGTCTTATTGTTTGGGAGTAGACTTTGGTATGTAAAAGGTCACCAAACCAAAGTATATTAAGAATATGCTTTGAATCAGTAAAGACGATTGAATCAATTAATATTGTATAAATATTGCTAACAAGAGTTTAATGCAGCTCGAGCAAACTGACAACCGTTCTTTCTTTTTTTTTTGCTCTTTACATAAACATGTCAGAAATATTACTTGTAAAAACGGTGAAAAACATGAATTGCTGATCATATCTCTTTATTGCTTTGGATTTTGTTTACCAAAAGTACATGAAACTAATATGTGTTTACTTTTATTGTCAATTAATATAGTCCGTGACTTGGCTCACGTTGTGTTGATTTAACGGTATCCCTGAAACCCCACAAAGTTCCTCAGGTGAAGATGCGGAGTAAGACTTGACCCATACCATTTCTGGCCACCAAATATCACTATAAAACAAGTGGGCAAAGGTTGAGCAGATTCATCATTTTTATCCATCTTATTCTTCCAAATGATTAACCACTGCATTCTTATCCTTCTCGTCTCAGCAATCGCACTTGTCGAATCTCTCCCGGTTCTTAACAGTGCCCATCCGAGTATTGTTCAGCAAAAAAGCTTGAATCAAAGAGCCTTGGCCGGAACAAGTGGTCGATTCTTGCATGTTACAGGTAATTAATCGACCTCAAAACTTACTTTGTATAAATAAACTAACCATAGTATTTCATCTCTACTAGACATCCATTTGGATAGTCTCTATCTGGCTCACTCTGATCCAAAGCAATTGTGTCACCGTATGAGTGACAAGAAGAAGGAAAATACTGCTGGTATTTTTGGCGCTCTTGGTACAAAGTGCGATTCGCCAATTTCACTAGTAAGTCATAAAGCCAGTAAAAAAAATTAAATACTAACAGTGATTTAGGTTGAAGCCTCTTTTGACTTCATCAAGAAATCCTTGAGTGATGTTGATTTTGTCTTTTATACCGGAGACACAGCACGTCATGTATGTTAATTATTCATTAATACACCTCAATAGACTGACCTTTACTGATGTTAGGAGAGAGACACTTTGATTCCTCGGTCAAAGGAAGAAATCTTGGAAGAACATACAATGATAATCAAGTACTTTAAAGAAATTTGCGACATTAACAATGTCCCATTTGTAAGTGTCATTTGTGAACATGACATTAAACTAACATATCATAGATCCCTGTTGTTGGAAACAACGATATGATTGTACACAATGATATGTCGATGAATGATCCCATATTTGAAATGCTAAAGACTATATGGTCTCCGTTTAACCTCAATCTGGGATCAAGTTTCGACAATGGTGGATACTTTGTACAGGATATAATACCGGGAAAACTGCAAGCCATGGTCGTCAACTCAATGTACTTTTTTAATAAGAATCTCCAGAAAGAAGACTGCGATGTTCCAAACAGTTCTGGTAAAGTGCATATTGCTTGGATGAAGCAAGTCTTGGAGAATGCCCGTGAACATAATCAGATGGTTTATGTACTGTAAGTTGATGCCACAATATATATATATATATACAGCCCATTTAAATTATTGCTGACATTTATTTAATCAAAATAGTGGGCATACTCCTACAAACGACGACGATGGATCAATGATCTTTAAGCCTGCCTGTCACAAGATGTACATTGATATTCTTGGTGCTTACAGTGATCGGATTGTTGGCCACTTTACAGGCCATACAAATTGTAAGCATACAAACCAGAAAGCAACTTTGCTTGATTACTTACTTGTCTGTTTTAGCCGATGCTTTGACTGCCATTGTCAAAAAAGGTTCCGACTATTCTGCAGTAGCAGCATTCGATGCAAACAATCGTGCTGAATTGACTGCCAAAAGCTCTCAGATAGTATCCATCCTTTTCAATGCACCATCAATCATCCCTGTACACAATCCTGCCGTGCGTGTGTACATGTATGACAATAAAGGAACAAAGTAAGCTATCAATATATCATATATGCTGCAAATAAGTTAACCATGTGTCTAGCAATCCAATTGGTACAATCACTGACTGGATACAATACTATGCGGATATTGAAGAAGCCAATGCCAAAGGAAAACTCCATTACGAGGTTGAATACCAAGCTTCACATCTCTTTGGTACCCAAACCTTTGACGGCCCCGGTTTCTCAAAGGTCTTTCATAAGCTCGAGTCTGACAAAGATGTCAGCAAGAAATATAAAGATTACATGCTGGTTAACCCATAGATAAAGATGAAATTTTCTATCCTAGTACTTTTTAATTTTAATTTATATCTCTTGATTGTATTCATATTCGACAAAACATAAGATATTATAAACCCCCATTACTATCTAGATCCAAAGCCAGGATTCTATTGTCTTCATGACATTATGGAATATTTTAAATACACACAAACTATTTACAGACCATCATTTATTTTATATGCTTGTGGTAATGAACTGTCTATTGAGTATATAGTTTGTATTTACTTTTTAATATCATTTACAATTTTCTTTCGAGTATTTCAATCATAACCTTGGAGATAATTTGACATTCTACCAGAATAAAGATGACCGAGTCCAAGGTGCATAAAGAGAGAGAGAATCCAACATCTTTCTCGCTTGGTGTACATGTATTTTGCTATATATTTCTTTTATGACTGACTGCGCAAGAAAGTGCTTTTTTGTAGAAAGTGAAAAAATATTACAAAAAAGAAGAGTGGTGATACTCATTTGATCAAATAAAAATGGCAGTGATCCGATACTGGTTTGGTGTCGACATAACACTTTGCATTACAGAAATTCTGATGATATCAAAACGACTGATTTCCTCTGCTTATTAAAGTTATCTTTTTGTAACAGTCTTGGACCTAGAAATAGATATCCATTAAAATAGTCAAGGATATATTTGAGTATAATTTGGTGGTACAAAGGTTTTGAGTTATTGGTTTGGTATATTTTGAAAACTCAATAGAAATAAATGTGGCCTGCGCTTTCATTTTCGACATCTAAGAATTGATAAGGGGAAATTTGTTTGGAAAGTCTTATCTCACATACGTGGTATTATATATAGGTATTCTATAGTACATAAAATATTTTTAATGTTGTGCTTTTATAGATCTATAAATACAATTGGATCTATAAACAAAAAAGTTAAGAATAGAATAACAAACATTTAAGCATAAACAGTATATTTGACCTGTGGCTCAGTGCAAAATACAAATGGATTTAGACGACATTGGTTTTATGTACCATAAATATCTGCGAGTACTCAGTAAGCAGACAGATTATGTACATTTTCTTTAATCAACTATATTTTGCTTAAAAGAATGGATAACATTAAATATATCTATATTATCCATCAAGATGTACCTATCTATGTATATATTCTCGGGTTCAACTAATCAAGAGTACCCTTTTGGATACATGTATTTTATCCTGTCATTGATTCTGTATTACAATCTCTACTCACCCATCAAAATCTGTATTATACATATTCAAACTTTAAAGCAGAAATTGTATACATTGGGAGACTCTTGAGGATACCAATCAGTCTTTTTTTTTTATTAATCTCTACCACTTTTAAACTTGATATTAAAAAATAGATTTATTTTGTGAAATTTATTTTAACCTGTACTCTTTGGCAGATCAAATCATTTCTTTCCAGATTTTTTACTTGCTATATACTCTATTGGAATACTAAATCGAGTAGCCTTAAATCTGTAAAAATCAAACTTCAAATATTTAAAACAAATGTTCAGCTATTTGTATCAGAAACTTACAGTTTATTTTCAATTCATAGCATTAAATCACTCGTGTATTCCTTCAAGAAGAACCTTTCCCAGCACTTTTTATTAGAATTGCCACAAAGCACCATGTTGATCTTGTTGATCATTTTACTCTAAAGTATCATGGCGTGAATGACAATATAATTGGAAGTAGTAGAGGGGTTCTTTTTTTTTTGAAAATTTAAGTTGAAGAAAGACAACCTTCTGATTCGTATCAAGTGTGGAGCTTTGCTTGACGATTAAGTTGATAGAAATCTATCTTCAATTATCCTTTTGTTTCCAACCGAGAGAAGTTTTAACATGCAACTCTTTTTATAATATATGTGTATTACAAAAATTGGCTTGGTAGCATACTGCTTCTTGCTCGCAACAAGTTCTATAAGCCTAGTCACATACTTATTAAAAATAGCCACCTATCTATATTTGTAAAGAGAAAAAGAGGCTGGATAATTGCTTTGAACCTTTACAAGAAGGATACCAAACTATGTATTATAAGCTGCGGAAGCTCCACATAAATAGATAGAGTATTCAAACATTCCAATTAGATGATATTTGAAAGAATAACAGACAATATAGACACAGGCTTTGGAAATTGTCTTGAGAAAAGAAGAAGATTAATGATAATTTATTTTAAAATCAAAATAACTATTTGCAATAGACGCATACCTTGTTCGCTCAATCTATTAGGTTCAAGGAGGTTCTGTCTTTGATGAAGCCCAGCCTCAATTTGGAACTATTATCACTATCCTTTATTTTTACTCTAGAGTGATTACAAAGATTAGATAATTGATTCCGCCCAATAAAATCTATATAAAATCTCGCAATTTAGTATTACCCAGGCCGTTCTTTTTCTTTTCAAAGAATTGTGTCAAGATGAAACCTTTGTATTTCTTGGCCAGCACGATACTTCTTTTGACTGTGGACGCCACACCATTTGGACTATACTCTCACAGCCCGATCATTTATAAAAGAAGTTCTCATATCAAACCATCTAAAGAAATAAACGGGAACTTCCTACATGTCACAGGTATTACTCTTATTTTCATCCTCATAACCCTTGATTTATTATTAATCATTATTCCAAGCTAGATATTCACCTTGACAGTTATTATCTACCCGGATCTGATCCTGCGAAGCTATGCCACCGCAAAAGCACCGATCCTAGTAATAATGTAGCGGGCATTTTTGGAACACCAGGGTCCCAATGTGATTCACCTTCAAACTTGGTAAGGCATATTAAAGGAAAATGTACTTCAAAGGTATATTAAAGCTTTTATATAGACCACGACATCTTTTGATTTTATGAGAGAATCACTTCAAGATATTGACTTTATCGTGTACACTGGTGATACAGCACGACATGTAAGATAAAAACGGACGATTTTTTCCATACTGTTATCATAACTACTTCAACCTCATCATATTTAGGATAGAGATCCTGATCTTTTGCGTACAATTGACGATGTGATGACCGCACACAGAATCACCTCTCTTCTATTTACACAGACATACAACCTTTCGAAAACTCTTTTTGTAAGTGTATCCTTCTTCAATAGACTGTCTCTTATTTTTTATTAGATTCCTACTATTGGAAACAACGATGTCTTTGCAAAAGACAATGTAGGGCCAGATAACACGATCTTTCAACAGCTTGGAATCCTTTGGTCTGGCTTAAACCTGAATTTGACGGATGACTTTACCACTGGGGGGTACTTTGTCCAAGACATCATACCAGGAAAACTACAGGCTATCAGTGTCAATACAATATTCTTCTTTACCCCCAACCTTGAAGTGGGAGAATGCAAAATTAAAGGCAGTGCAGGATACTTGCAAATTTTCTGGATGCAGCGAGTATTACGAGATGCACGCAAAAATGGATATAATGTGTATATTGTGTATGTTGAAAGATACAACTTTTTTCCTTGCCCGAGTCTAACCAAGTTGTATTCTCTTCTTTTTTTTTTAAAAAAAAAAGGGGTCATGTTCCTCCCACAGACAATAGTGGAGCGATACTATACAAGAGTACTTGTTACGAGATGTATATTGATCTACTCGGGTCCTATGGTGATGTTATTGTAGCCCAGTTTTATGGACACACTAATGGTATGTATACATTATTGAAAATGTTGTGTAGTTCGCTAATCTAATTGTATTCTCTTGAAGCCGACACTCTGTCGATGATAGTTGAGGGGCCTGACTCGAAATTCTCGCTGGTTACTGCTACAAATGACACCTCTAAACTCACATCAACAGAGATGATTAAAAGAAAAGTGGTTGGAACAATATTCAATGCACCCTCGATCATTCCTGTCTACAATCCTTCTATCCGTGTTTACAATTATACGATCAAGAGTATAAAGTAAGTTGTACTTGTTTAAGAATAGTAATATTTATTTCCTATGCAGTCATCGAACAGGAACCATTCTAGATTGGACTCAGTACTACGCTGATGTTAGCAGTGAAATGAACGGACCAATCAAGTATGCTGTCGAATACATTGCTTCTAAGCTTTTTGAGGTCGATTCTTTCGATTTCTCTGCCACCTCGAGAGTATTCACAATGTTGGCTAAAAAGAAGAACATCATGGAAGATTACATTCGCTACATGTTTGTCAACAGTAAAAAATGATAGTATATTACGCTATACGTATATCGATAAATGTATGATACATTGATAATAGTTATATTTTTTGCTGAATATAAAGATGTTTGCAATCAATGGTAATCAAAAGGAGGTTTACTAATTGTTAAGCAAGTTTTGATTGCTCCATTTCGTCTTTCAATCTTTGGATTTTATCCTCGTTTTCCGTATTAACTAAAGCCAGAAATAGTTGGAGTGTGTAGTGAGCATCATTTCCTGCGTTGTGTAAGCACCAGGTATCAATATCAAACAGTTTCAATGTTTTGCCAAGAGATGGTGGGTTGTGAAGATCCTGGACAGAAGCACCGTAAAGAGTATCTGTGTTCAAGATCCAGGTGACAGCACTCTTATGTACATCTTCCGAGTCATTCTCTCCAGGACGAGTACCTGGCCACCTGAACTTATGCTTTGATAAGTACTTTAGATCACTCTCAAATCCATGTCCAACCAAGATAACCTCTCCGTCTCGTTCCACCGCCCAATCGAGATCCTTTTTGAGTTCGTTGAGTGCTTGAGGGAGAGTACTCCAAACTGAAGTTCCAAATTGGAATCGAAGCTTATTGTCTTCCACAAAGTTTCCATTTTTCAAGTGCTTGTACGTGTTGACAAGGTAGTGTTGGTCCAAGTACATGTCGTTTTTGGCATCGTACATACTCCATCCTATTTCAAGTAAGAGCGATTGATCCCTTTCCCATGCTTCAATATCAATGCTGCAAAAAACGTTCTTCTTCTTTTCTACAAGCAGTTTTGACATCTTCAATTCTTCTTTTGCCTGCTTCATCCGTTCGTTACGTTTGTTGATTTTCTTGATGCGTTTGGTGAGACGTGTTAGGCCAACAACAGATACGAGCTCCTGGGCTTCTAAATCAGTAGGCTGAGAGTGTTCTGGCAATTCTTCTGGTAAAGGTAAAAGGTTCTCTCTGGTAACATTTTCGAGTTCATTGCGTATTTTTTCTAAAGCCGTAGCAGTAATATATAATGCTATGACTCCATTGGAATTTTGGCCGGTATAGAATGCATCCTCGGTAAGTTCGGGCTCAAATAATTGAGTGGCTTCTAGGACAGGGCGAATTTTTTGGATACTTTCATCACCATAATGATGGTATTGTTTGTACCAGCTGT
Source organism: Phycomyces nitens (assembly GCA_022702545.1). Classification (NCBI taxonomy): domain Eukaryota; kingdom Fungi; phylum Mucoromycota; class Mucoromycetes; order Mucorales; family Phycomycetaceae; genus Phycomyces; species Phycomyces nitens. The sequence continues at coordinate 5,864,119 of JAHRBC010000001.1, forward strand.
CCTTGACAAATGACCATGGGATGTATGTTTTGACCATCATTTAGAGTGTTCGATGACTAGGTTTGCATAAGATAAGCCACACTTGTTGAAAGGAGTCTAAACCGTGACTTTGATTACTGACTTGCTTATTCAATAAGGAGCACTTTTTATTTTATAGAGGAAAAAAAAGGGATCCCGACCTGGTTTAGATCTAGACATCGAAATATTCTACAGCATGGTATCAAAGAAGAGAAAGACCGCATCCGATGTCGAGGCTACAACCGCTGTTGCCAGCACTAGTGCAGCTGCTGCCAACGAGGAAGTCAACTTTCCTAGAGGTGGAGCAAGCACCTTGACACCGGTTGAATATCGTGAGATCTCTAACAAGGTCGCTAGCGATCTGTTTACTAGCGTAAGTAATCTCGAATGTTCCTCTTCCGAATCTAATTATTCCCCCTACAGACTCCTTCAAAGGCCACCGAAGAGCCCGCACAAAAGAAGCGCAAGGCCGAGAAGAAGAAGAAGACTCCTGCGGCCACTCAGCCCAAGAGCGAAAAGAAGAGAGTTGTCATTAACGAGTTGAGCTTCAAGGTAAAGCACAACAAATCATTTAGTTTATATGAATACTAATCCATCGAATACGAATCCTTGTAGAAATTGACTGTTGGAACTCTTTTGCTCGGTTGCATTTCACATATCAATGACCTTGAGTTGGTTGTTTCCTTGCCTCACCAATTGGTGGGTGTTGTTCCTATCACCGAGATTTCAGCTCCCTTGACATCTATTGTCGAGAAGGTGGCTGGCCAGGGTGACGAAAATGACGAAGAAGACGAAAACATCACTCTCCCCAACCTCCACTCTCTTTTCCGTGTTGGTCAGTGGGTTCGTTGCAGATTGACCGTTCTCCAAGATCGTGAAAATAAGGTTGTTAAGAAGCGTATCGAGCTCTCCATGAAGCCCGAGGTCGTGAACTCAGACCTTGCCAAGGTTGATGTTGTCCCTGGAATGGTAAGCTAGTAAAATACTTTAATTTTTTTTTGAAAAAGTACCTAAAATATTCTCAATAGGTTCTTGGTGCCTGTGTCGAAAGTGTCGAAGATCACGGTTACATTATGTCTCTTGGTGTCAAGGACCTTACTGCATTCTGTAAGACCAAGGATGCCGCAGAATATATTGAGAACAATGGTGGAAAGCCTCTTGTACCTGGCCAGGTCGTAGATTGTGTTATCTCTACCAAGGCTGGCAGCAAGAGATCTGTAGAAGTTGCCTTGAGCCATGACAAGCTCTCTCATAGTGTTGTAAGTATTTCTGTGATTATGGACATAAAAGTGAACGGTAGGCTGACTTACTGTTAATACATATTAGATTACAGAGCCATTCTCTCGTATTACATCTGTAATTCCCGGACAGCTCGTTAATGGTATGATTGAAGATGTGGCTTCAACTGGTCTTGTTGTGAAGTTTATGGGACTTTACGAGGCAACTATCGATGCTTCTCACTTGCCCCTCACTGCCGATCTTGAACAAACCTACCGCATCGGTACAAAAATCAACTTCCGTATCATATATTGCATTCTCAACACAGAACAAAAAACCATTGGTGGATCTCTTTTGCCCCATGTCCTTGAGCTCAAGGCTCCAGAGTTGACTGTTGAGGGTGAGACAAAGTACGTTGGTGATGTTTTCCCTGTTGGCAGCTTCTTAGATAATGTCGAGGTTGTCCGCATTACCCACTCGGGCCTCAAAGTCTCCATCCCTTCCCTTGAAGGCGTCAATGGCTTTGTTCACATTTCCCGTCTGGCAGACGAACATATCAAGTCTGTTTCTGCTTCCAGCGGAAAGTTCAGAATCGGAACCACCCACCGTGCTCGTGTCTTGTCTTTTAGCCCTGCTGATTCTGTTCTCCAGTTGACTCTCCAGCCCAGCGTTCTTGCCGAGAAGTTCCTTTCTATCTCTGATGTTAAGGTCGGAAGCATAGTTACTGGTATCATCCAGAAGCTCATGCCCTCAGGTTTGCTCGTCAAGCTGTCCAAGAACATCCTTGGTCTTGTACCCACTCACCACTTGGCCGATGTACAACTGTCACACCCAGAGCTTAAATTCAAGTCGGGTGGTAAGATCAAGGGACGTGTTTTATTAGCTGAAGATGGTGAGAGACGCCGAATCATCATTACCCTCAAGAACTCCTTGATCAAGAGCGAGCTTCCTATCGTCACCTCCAAAGATGATATTACAGTTGGAACAACTACCCATGGTGTTATTGTGTCTGTCAAACGTCCAGGATGTATCATTGGTTTCTACAACAACATCACTGCCTTTGCTCCCGCTTCTGAAATGACCGAAGCAGCTATAAAGGATATTACCGAAGCCTTCCGCGCTGGTCAGACCGTCAAGGTTACCTTTATCAACGTAGATAACGAAAAGAAGAACCTAATTGTTTCGTGCATCAACTCTGAAAACAAGTCATCCAACAAGAAGGCTCTCAAGGGTGAAGCTGGTAAAGAAGACGATACGTTCGGAAAGAAGGTCACTGCCAAGGTCAAGGAGCCCAAGCGTCTTCAAGTCAACATCACTCTTCCTAATGGTATGGAAGGTCGTGTTCATTTGACTGAAATTTTCAAGTCAATCAATGATATTAAGAACCGCAAGCACCCCCTCCGTACCTTCCGTGCTAACAAGGAGCTCGAGGTTAAGGTTCTTGGTGTGCGTGATGTCAAGCTTCACACATACCTCCCCATCTCAAACACTTCCAGAACAAAGCAGACTGTTGAGTGCTCCCTTCTTGATGAGCCTATTGCTCCCCGTGCCATCTCTGATGTCAAGGTTGGCCAAAAATACCTTGGTTTTGTTACAGAAGTAACTCGCAACCAACTCCGTGTCAGCATCGGCAGCCATGTGTCTGGTATTATCCGTAAGCAGCACACTTCAAGCGATCTTGAGGTTGCCAACAACTTTAATAAGAGCTTTGTCGTTGGCGAGGCTCTTGAGGTCGCTGTCTTGGCATCCGATCCTTCCAAGAACACCCTTGATCTTATCAACGTTGATAAGCCTGACACACCTACTTCTATTACCTACGAAAGCGTTTCTGTTGGAGAGATTCTTCAGGGTGTCGTTCGTAAGGTTGATCCTGTGCACGGTCTGTTGATCCAGTTGACTGGTCAAATGGCTGGTAAGGTTATTCTTACTGACATTTCTGACAAGTACGTCGAGAACCCCACCGAATCTATCAAAGAAGACACCATTGTCCGCTGTGCTGTTGTCGCTATTGATGCCGCTAAGAAGCGTGTCGATTTGTCTTTGAGAGAGTCGCGTGTGTCTCCTGATACCGCCAAACCTGCTGAGAACAGAGAAATCGAATCAATCGATGATGTCAGCCAAGATGATGTTATCTATGGTTACGTGGAAAACATCTCTGACTCTGGTGTGTTTATCCAGTACGGTCGTCATATCAACGCTCGTGTCAAGATTGCCAACCTTTCCGATTCATTCGTCAAGGAATGGAAGGGTATTTTCCACACAGGTCAATTGGTAAAATCCAAGGTTGTCAATGTCGAGAAGAACATGAAGAGAATCGAGGCTACATTAAAGGAGAGTGCTGTTGATGGAACCACCGCCGTTAAGAAGGCCAAGAAGGTCAAGGTTGTCAAGCAGGATGTTGATATGGAGGAGGAGGATGAAGATATTAAGATGGAAGATGCATCCGAAGCCGATAGCGACGAAGAAGAGGAAGAAGAGGACGAGGATGAGGATGAGGATGAAGAGGAAGAAGAAGAAAGCGAGGAAGAGGAAGAGGAAGTTGAAGACGAGGATGAAGAGATGGAAGAAGCTTCTGAAGACGATGATACACCTGCGTTGGCTGTCGGTGGCTTTGATTGGACTGGCCAGGCTGCTGCCAAGGTAGAGGAGCAGAGTGATTCCGAAGAAGAAGAAGAAGAGGAGGAAAAGACAAAGAAGAAATCGAAGAAGCAAATCTCTGAAGACAAGACTGCAGAACTCTCTACACTTGCACCCCAGGTTGCTTCTGATTATGAGCGTCTTTTGGTTGGATCGCCCAACTCATCTTATCTCTGGATTAACTACATGGCTTACCAACTTCAGCTGTCTGAAGTCGGAAAGGCTCGTGAGATTGGTGAACGTGCTCTGAAGACTATTAGCTTCCGTGAAGAACAAGAGAAGCTAAACATCTGGGTTGCCCTCCTCAACCTTGAAAATAACTTTGGCACTGACGAATCTCTTAATGATGTGTTCAAACGTGCAATTGTGTATTGTGAACCCAAGAAGATATACCTCCAACTTGCAAAGATTTTCGAGCGCAGTGACAAGCATGAAAAGGCAGAAGCTCTCTGGACAGAAGCCACCAAGAAATTCAGTCAATCATCCAAGATCTGGACTCTCTTTGGTCTTTACTGTCTACAGAACAACAACTTTGAGAAGGCACGCGAGTTATTGCAAAAGAGCTTAAAGTGTCTCCCCAAGCACAAGCACATCAAAACCATCACAAAATTCGCCCAAATGGAGTTCAAGCATGGTGAGCCTGAGCGTGGTCGCACAATCTTTGAAGGTGTCTTGGGTAACTACCCCAAGCGTGTCGATCTGTGGAACGTATATCTTGACATGGAGATCAAGGCAGGAGACAAGGAGTTGATCAGGTAATTGTGTTTAGATTCTCTTATAAGTTTGATATTAATGTTTTTATTCGGTTTATTTTATAGACGTCTCTTTGAACGTGCCACATCTTTAAAATTCTCTTCAAAGAAGATGAAGTCTCTCTTTAAGAAGTGGTTGCAGTACGAAAGTGCCAACGGTACCGAAGCTGATATTGAGCATGTCAAGGAAAAGGCTTTGGCATACGTCGAAAACAAGAGCGCACCCGCACTTTAATTCTACAGGGTCCGACCAGAAATATTGGTCAAATCTAGTCATGTTTATATTCTCATAAACCCTTGCTTTTTACATTCCTCACAATCATTAAATTCAATAAACTCTAATATGATGCAAAACATACAAAACAATAACTCTTGTGGCAGCCATAAGAAGTCTTCAGACGGTGAAAAAGCCTGATGACTGGCTTTAATTGTAGTGGAAAATGTACAAAGAACAACAGTTGTTTGAATTCTGAAAAAGTTTAATGAAACTGTGTCAAAAAAAAAGTGTATCCTCTAGTAGACTACCTTTACACCTAGAGATAAAGAAAAAATGTCATTTGGGGTGAGGAATCCTATTTTTCGGTTCACAAGAGAAATAGACGTGACAATGTCTGGTGCAACCCGAAGGCATATAATACAGATTGCCTCACTCTCAATGTTCAAGAAAACAGTAGTTTCATCATGGTTTGGGTGTTTTGGGTCTTAAAGTGTTGGCTCACTTGTCTTTGTGGATGGAAACATTAATAGGCCAAAGTATGCAGAGATGCTGTTGCGGAGTAAGCTATTTTTTTCAGGGCATTTTTATCCACCACATCCCAAAAAAGAAATATACGGTGAATCAAAAAAAAGTGAACGGAACTCCTCATGTTTAAAACATGAGTATATTGATGCAAAGTAACTATTTCTTATATTTACTTAAAGTGTTGCTATAACAATTCATAAATAATACCATTCTAAAGATATATATATATATATTGATTCTGATATTTTATTCAATTTACCATTCGAGATTATTCGACATTAGTTTTTGTTAGTGATTTGGTATGCGTTGGCGTAAAAGCGTGAAAACAGTGGATAAATATGGAAATGTAAACAAAAAATCCAGCATTTTAAGGAGGCAGGAAAATCCGCTAAAGTGTTTCAGAATTCAAACGCTTGTTTCTCTTGCTTTACTCGATGAAAAATTATCAAACTGGAAGGACATGCTCAAGAAGTGTGGGACCAGATGATATTCAAGGTTGAACATTGATGGGCCAATAGATGAAGAGTAAGAGGGGTACAAAGACGAAAATTTGAAAATTTCAAGTTACGCGTCGTCTATATGCACCACATTGAAAATAAAGGGGTAAGAGAAATTCGAAAAATAAATTTATGGATCACAATGGCTGAAAACACTCTATATATCTAGAATATTTTAATAAGATGCGGGTCTGTTTAAATCATTGCATATTTGCTATTTAAAGACATGTAGAATAGAGCAAAAACAACATTTTATCAGTGATTATATGAGCACAAGGCTGAAAATAAATAACAGATAGTGTATCCCTCAAAAAGCACTTGTCAATATATAGAATAAATGTTTCATTATCAATCAAGATTTTTTTCAAAGGATAAATTATTTTAAAATTAGGCAGATTATTAATAAAAAAAAAAAGATATATTACCAAAAAATCAAGTTTTAAAACAATATTTGTCTGGAATTTCAAGATGAAGAATACTCTGAAAAGAAATTTATATAACTGAATACATACCGATATAGATAAAAATATATACTACTACTTTATAAATAAAATTATCTGTATAATTGATCTATCCAGCTTGTAGAATCAAAAATATTCGAAATACTGTAGGATTTTGCTTCCAGATCAGTTAAAAGGGTAGAAAATGGAGCACGAGTGGTTTCGTTCCATGACCCAGGACCGTAGTTTCTATATTCCCCAAACAGCACATCGCTGGTATTAGGAGAGACATCACTCCACTGACTCCATCCGGCAAATTTTACGTTGGCATCAAATTTTGAACGCATGTACACAACACGGGCGTATTTACTCCAAGGGCGGCCAAGGTAAGTCGACTGTGGAAACTGGGAAGGCGAGGTAAATGAAATGGTATTGTTGGCTGTTTTAACCAAAGGGCCAGAAGGAAGTTTGGGGATGATGTGGCATTTATTAAAGTAAAAGCCGCCTTCAGAAGTTCCGGTGGCTCTTTTTTGGGCAGTTACAAAGCTATTTGGCCTATTTGTAGCAAGAGTAGTACCATCAAAATATCCTATTGTTCATAGACAGCATAAGTCCACAGAATTTCATAAACATCGATTGAAAATACCTGTGCCTTCACCATATACATAGTCTACTGAGCCTTCAATGTAACAATCTTTAAAGTAACTGGTCGAGTTTAAACCGATGTAAGCTGTATCTTGAAAACCATAGAATTTGACGTTATAAAAAGAAGCGTGCGTTGCCTGGACATTCAACGCTAGATTCGCAATGTTTCTGGTCTGCGGGTATATATTGACAATGATCATGTTGTAAACCTTGACATTGCTCCCATAAACAGATAACGTTGCAGCCCCATCATTAGTACCGGTAGCAGTCTGGGTATCTCTCCAGCCGTTGTATTGGATCTTAACATGGCCGAGCACACTTGGTCTTAATATAACATTTGAACGGTAAATCTTGATTTGTTCAGTGTAGGTACCAGGAGCCACACGGATTGTCCAGGTAGAATCACCGTCGGGGAGAGAAGCAAGAGCAGAGGAAATGTTCTTATAGTGACAGATTGAACAAACATCTACACTGTTTATAGCAAATGCAAATGCTTCAAATAAACCACAGAATATTATAAAATAAGCAAAAGAGAGAGACATATTGAATAATAATAGTTTTTTTTTGCTCTTTCTGATCGGCTTTTATTTATTTCTGCTTGGCAAGGCTGGTTTTTTTCTCCCCACCTTGTCGAATAAACTTTACGTATATTTTTTATATCATACTGATTTTTGAACGTTTACATAAAGCCTTCAAGGGAAATAGGAGCCTTTTGTAATAGTGTTACAGTATATGATAAATTCTCACATTTGGAGAAACTTCATATATATCCGAGGTGTTCGTCTCTCAAATACTTTATTTTCAAAGCTAATTTATTTTCAAAAAGATTTATAAATATGCATCATTAGGACTTGAGATAAATGGAGTATAAGATATAATCCTTAATAGTATGATATATATGTATATTATATGAAACGCTTCTTAAATAAAATAAAAAGGCAATATACAGCTAGTATACTATATACACAACGTTTTACTTTCTATGTCAAGAACAAGTATAAGCTCCTTGTGTTATTTAATAGAAATTACTTGTATCAAGGCTCTTAAATAAACTTGACCTATAGAATAGCCATATGTGTTAATGTAATACAAATTGAATAATAGCCAATTATATTAAGATATAACCAAGAAATATTTCGTTAATAAAATAATATGTATATACAAAGACTGTGTGTTGTCCGGAGATTTTATATTATTTTTTGACCCTGACCCTGAGAACACTCCGTCTAATAGAGATTTACAATAAATTAAGACTGTACAATGTAAAAGTGATTCCTGTCATTGGTTGTAATCGGACGACAAATATTCCGAGTATATTTTTCTTTGTGTGGGGAAGTGCGCAATTTAGATTGATAAAGTATATACGGGAATTGATCGGTACACTCTACTGTACCAAGTAAACCACATGGTTTCTACAGAAATAAAGTGTATACAGCTGTAAATGTGTTTTGTATTGAGTATTAAATTCCGTTTTCTTTACAAAAATCTATAGATATTTGATGATTAATCAAAAAATGCAGTGTATCTTATTGGTATTATAAAAATAAAAGAACTTGTTTTGTTTTTTACGGTTTATTTATGGGGTTAATATATCGACAAATTGTCAATTATAAAATGAACTTTGTCAGAATGGTATTTTTTATACACACACAAAGCAATAAATAAATAGGCAAATATACTATAATAACAAAAGACTATATAGTACATTTGTATAAAGCTTTAAGTTCACTGTCATAACTTATACACTAGTATCTATCCAGCTGGTTGTTCCAAGGACACCTCCAACGCTATAAGAAGCTGCTTGGGAAGAAGTCAAGAGTGTAGCAAATGATGCACGAGTGCTAGAGTTCCATTTTCCTTCTCCAGTATTACCGTATTCACCAAATAGGACACCATCTGTATTTGGAGAGGAAGAGCTCCATTGAGTCCAGCCAACAGGGTTGATATGAGCACCAAGATCAGAGTATATAAATACTACACGTGCATATTTGCTCCAGGGACGGCCAAGATAGGTTGACTCGGGAAACTGAGAGTTCGAAGTAAATGAGAGTGCATTATCAGCAGTGGCCTTGAGAGGTCCCGATGGAATGGTAGCAATAGCAGTGCAGCTATTAAAGTAGAATCCGCCTGCAGCATTAGCGGTCTGGCGGTTATGAGCTGTAATAAATCCACCCCGTTGGTTGGTAGCCACAGTGGTATGGTCAAAGTATGCTATATGCACATTATCTGTTAGTATTTATCTTTATATATTATATGTACATTTGCTCTTACCTGTTCCATATCCCCAGATGTAATCAACAGAACCTTCAATGTAGCAATTTTTGAAGTAGCTGGTGGTGCCGAGTGCAATCAAGACAGTGTCCTGGAACCCATAAAACTTGACATTGTAGAAAGAAGCCTGAGTTGCCTGAAGGTTAAGAGCAAGATTGGCAATGTTTCTGGTCTGGGGATAGATATTGGCAATGATCATGTTATACACCTTGACATTGCTGCCATAGATAGATAGAGTTGCGGACTCCTCATTGGTGCCAGAAGAGCTTTGAGTGTCTCTCATGCCATTATATTGGATCTGGACAGTACCAGACGTAGAAGGTTTAAGAATAACGTTTGACCGACGGATCTTGACTTGCTCAGTGTAAGTACCAGGGGCGACACTGATGGTCCATGTAGTACTATCACTTGGGAGAGAATCAAGAGCAGCTGTGACGGATTTGTAAGTACAAGACGAACAGACATCCACACTGTTTGCGGCAGTGACAAGCGAGGCGAGCAAACCAGAGGCCAGAAGAGTTAGATTAAAAGAGAAATACATGATTGATTGGCAATATGTTGGTTGTCATTTGGAGGGTTTCTATTTATTATATAAATATAATACTTTTTTTAAAAATTCTCGTTATTCTTGTATACACAGTTACACATGTCCAATAATTCTCATGTAACGTCTCAAATGAATTCTGAAGAAAGGTGAAAAGGAGAATAGGAGCCTCTGTACTTTTGTAACCCGATACGCTACCTTTAATTTTACCTGTAAATTATACTTTATTAGAGCTATTGAAATTACGTAATATATTTGGCAAATTGATGTTTGGTAGCTTTATTCTGTACAAAACCATTGGGTATAACTTTAAATTAACATGTTTGGTCAAATAAATATTAAAAAATATGATGTTCTACAAAAAATAATTCCTGGATGGCTGGAGATTGAAGACTTCGATCGGTTCTAATTATGCTTTTATCTGATAAGACCATGATATACTTTTAACGTTTAAAATAGATTATATTTTTTGTATTATGCATTTTATATGTAGCCCAATGATATTATACATCCGATTGAGCCGGAAGAGATAAACCGGATTGAGGAAGGACAGATGGAAAGAATTACTAATTTCTAAAATATATATATACAATTTACGGAAAATAAAGGAATTTAGCTAATATGTATATTAATGAATACACATGTTACTTATTATACAATATAGTAATTATCATAATTGAAAAATAAAAGAAAATAAATAAACTTGCAGACTATTTAACATGTATAACTGTGTATATCTTTGGTCTATTTCATGCTCGTATTTACGGAATCTTGGAATTAAACGTAATTATCCAAAGCATTTCTGTGGACTCTGAATTAGCATGGCAGAATAAAAAATACAATATTATATCTTGTGCTTTTATGTAGATTTATTTAGAGGGTATAATGATCGAAACACTAAATAAAAATAACATCTGCATTGGTGTCTAATTGTGATAGGATGATATGCTATACTGAGCTACTGTTAGTTAAACACTGGTATCAATCCAGCTTGTTGATCCAAGGACACTATTTACTCCAAAAGTGGCAGCCTTTTCAGAAGACAAAAGAGTAGCAAAGTGGGCACGAGTAGCCGAATTCCATTTTCCAGCACCGTTATTTTGGTATTCACCAAATAGGATACCATCAGTGTTGGGAGAAGAAGAGCTCCATGTAGACCATCCAGCAGGAGTAATGTTATCTCCAAGGTTTGAATACATAAAGACGACGCGAGCATATCTACTCCAGGGACGACCAAGGTAGGTTGACTTGGGGAACTGAGAGGTCGAAGTAAATGAGAGTGCTTTGTTGGCAGTAGCCTTAAGAGGTCCAGATGGAAGAGTAGCAATAGCAGTGCAGCTGTTAAAGTAGAATCCGCCTGCAGCATTAGCGGTCTGGCGGTTATGAGCTGTAATAAATCCACCCCGTTGGTTGGTAGCCACAGTGGTATGGTCAAAGTATGCTATATGCACATTATCTGTTAGTATTCATCTTTATATATTATATGTACATTTTCTCTTACCTGTTCCATATCCCCAGATGTAATCAACAGAACCTTCAATGTAGCAATTTTTGAAGTAGCTGGTGGTGCCGAGTGCAATCAAGACAGTGTCCTGGAACCCATAAAACTTGACATTGTAGAAAGAAGCCTGAGTTGCCTGAAGGTTAAGAGCAAGATTGGCAATGTTTCTGGTCTGGGGATAGATATTGGCAATGATCATGTTATACACCTTGACATTGCTGCCATAGATAGATAGAGTGGCAGACTGCTCGTTGGTACCAGAAGAGCTTTGGGTGTCTCTCATGCCATTGTGTTGAATTTGGACGGTGCCAGACGTAGATGGTCTAATAATAACGTTTGATCGGCGGATCTTGACCTGTTCGTTATATGTGCCAGGAGCAACATAGATAGTCCATGTAGCACCGTTGTTTGGGAGAGAGGAAAGAGCAGCAGATACGGTTTTGTAGGTACAAGACGAACAGACATTCACGCTGTTGGCGGCAGATACTACTGATCCAACCAAACCAGAGATAAAGAGTAGAGCATTAACAGATAGACGCATTGTTTGATCGTTGTAGAGATTATTCAGAGCTTAATGATGGCTCTTTTATAGCAGTAAGCAAAGTATGCTAATTTCATATCAATTATGTATTGCATGCCATTACACATGTCTGATGCCTTGTATTAAATGTGTTAAATTATCATGCAGTAATAATGATCGGAAAATTATGGACCCTTTTATATTCGTGTTACAGTATCGGTTTTAATCACACTCAGGATTGCTGCTGTGCAATCAAGGAAGTGTCTTTTAGTACCCGAAAATAAAAGCAAATAACTATATGATATTCCAACATCTATAGTAAAATGTATCTGTATATTGAATATATGCTTTCATCCTTTTATTTACTCATGCAAACATAAGTGTGATATCCTATACAACAAAGTGTAATAATTGGTTATTAAATTTGCTTGTCAAATTCTCTTGTCTGATAAATATAGAGTCTAAATAGAAAAGTTTTCGGTTGGCCTTCTTTACCGCGGAAGCCGATAAAATAGATCTGCAGTTTATTAACCGTTTTTTATTAGATTTAATCTATACACCTTTAATTTATTATTCAAAAAGAGTATATTATTTCTTAGAATATAAATGTGAAATATTATTTTATACTGATTCTTGGTATGGGAACCAGACACAAGCTGTTTTGTTTGGCTATAGGGATTTAAGATTTACCAAGAGATTACTAGACAGTTTTCAAGATCTATTTCGAGATTTTCTACTAAATACTAAAACAAGACTTTCTGTGAGGTTTTAACCAGGGGTTCTGCTAAAATAAATTATCAGGCATAAATCTATTGGTGTTGAAACAAGCTTTGGAGATCTGACAGATGTCTTGCACAAGATTTTTTGACTAGTTACAGCGAGTTGTACAGAATGTTTAAATATGCGCTGTATTTTATGTTTTTAAGAAGCTTAACATTCGAATCTCTTGAGATATTGAGACAATAAGTATTATTATTTTTTGACTTTCTCAAGATCAAAAATAAACAATGAGGATTCGTTTTATGATAAATGTCTCTATAATCTTTGGAAGAAGAAAAGTAAATTGAACTTGAAATTATCAGTGTAAATATAGAGGGAGAGGGAGAACCCTGATACCTTTATAGAGGATCTTATATTCTTTGCTGGTTATATAAAAGAGATATTTTATTAGAGTAAATATAAAGTATAAAACGGGCATTAATACTAATGGTAATTATTCATTGCGAAATATGACTTTTAGAATCAAATAGAGCAAATTAAACTATCAAGGAATTTTAAAAGAAAGTCTGAATCGATCGGTAAGTCGTAGAACGGTTTCATAAATGGATATTAAATCAAAGAATACTAGGCAGTTCTATCAATCCAGCTAATAGAGTCAAAGATGTTACTGAGACTGTAAGATTCGGCCTCTGCATCTGTCAAAAGAGAAGCAAATGAAACTCGTGTGGTGGAATTCCATCTTCCTGCGCCACTGTTATTATATTCTCCAAACAAAACACCATCTGTGTTTGGAGATGCGGCGCTCCATTTAGACCATCCAGCAGAATTAATGTGAGAGTCAATCTCAGAGTTCATGTAAACAACACGGGCATACTGGTTCCAGGGTCGGCCGAGATAGTACGAGTTGGGAAACTGAGAAACCAAAGTAAATGACTGGGTTGGGTCTGCAGTGGCAGTAAGAGGACCAGAAGGAAGAGTAGGAATTACAGTGCATCCGTTAAAGTAAAACCCGCCAGCCGAGCTGGCTTCTTTTCTCTTGTGAGCGGTAATATACCCGCCACGCTTATTTGTACCGAGAGTTGTGGCATCAAAATAAGCTAATCGAGTACATGTATTATTAGTTATGATTTAACAAGGTGAAAATATAAGCAATTGTGCCTACCAACACCGTAGCCCCAAATGTAGTCTACGGAACCTTCGATGTAGCAGTTTTTGAAGTAGCTGGTGGTGCCGAGTGCAATCAAGACAGTGTCCTGGAACCCATAAAACTTGACATTGTAGAAAGAAGCCTGAGTTGCCTGAAGGTTAAGAGCAAGGTTGGCAATATTCTTGGTCTGGGGATAGATATTGGCAATAATCATATTATACACCTTGACATTGCTGCCATAGATAGATAGAGTTGCGGACTCCTCATTGGTGCCAGAAGAGCTTTGAGTGTCTCTCATGCCATTATATTGGATCTGGACAGTACCAGACGTAGAAGACTTAAGAATAACGTTTGACCGACGGATCTTGACTTGCTCAGTGTAAGTACCAGGGGCGACACTAATGGTCCATGTAGTACTATCACTTGAGAGAGAATCAAGAGCAGCTGTGACGGATTTGTAAGTACAAGACGAACAGACATCCACACTGTTTGCGGCAGTGACAAGCGAGGCGAGCAAACCAGAGGCCAGAAGAGTTAGATTAAAAGAAAAATGCATGATTGATTGGCAATATGTTGGTTGTTCCATTGAGAAACTTGTATTTATATTTTTCTTTGCCGTGCTTCAATTGTACTCTGGCCATTATTGTTGGTATAAGTTGCACATACTCCCCATTATCTACACTCCTTTAAAGATTACGAAAAAACGATCGAGCAAATAGGAGCATTTACACTTTGTAGCACCCTATTTCATCTATACAACCTGTATCTTTCGGATCATTCAAGATTGAGTATATTTTATGAATGGAAAAATATGCCACAACCAAAAGAGATGACTCAGGATATATGTCCATGGATTGCCCTTGATAGGGTGTGGCATTTTATTCTTGGAATGAGATGTATATATGTATGTGTTATTCTGGTACAGTGCGGCTGGTAGATATTATCTGGTTACAAAAAAGGTAATTTTTCTCTATTGCTACATTTGTGTAAGCATTCATAAAAAAACCATAAAAATATTTAAATCATTCGTTTTCAAGCTATTATATGTGTGATATTGTCTGGGTCGTAACAACAGACAGTTTGGCCCGGTGTGAGGAAGAGGTACATGGAGTACAAAGAAGACTCTTTTTACTAATAGACAGTACTACAGCCACAACCGTTTGGATACCATACAGTTGACAAAAATTGATAATTCAAAAATACATTATTCATTTTCAATAATCATATATATTTTATGAATAAATTCGCTAAAATTCTCAAACTCTGTAAGTTTAATATATATATTTTAATAATACTTAAAAAAAGAGAGATTTTATTAATTGGTAATATCACTATGGGCATCAATTGCAGCTTGACATCTCTGCATACTCGAGGCCTAACCTCGATCATTCATCTTGTAGGGTCACCTCAAAATCATTAATTGTGACCCTCCTCTTCTCAACTAACAGCTGGAGAGCATTCTGGATGTGCTCAATTGGATTCAGACCAAGATTTTATGCTGACTAGTACTCAAATCCCTAGATCTGATACAACTCTTTCTACTATCGGGCAGATTTACTCATATTACAAGTAGCACCATCTTTTTAAAACATCTTCTTTCTAATCCTTGGTGGCCTTCGTGAACCCATGGACGGAGAAATTCTTCCAGTATGTCGACGTATGCATCGTGATTAATCTTGGCAATGACAATGATCTTTAGCGGGCCAAATCCTCCATACAAAAAGCAGTCTCAGACCATAAGTTCACAATCACCCCATTTCAACTGCACTTGCAATCTGTTCGGGAGAAGGATGAACTTTAAAGGTAGAAAACACCCTAATACTGTTATTGCTTTTTCGTTATATAAAGGTCCCAAATGTTTCTTTGCGATTATGGATTGTGAATATTTTCAAGTAATTTATTGATAGATACAATGAGCTTTTTATCAACTGTAAGGGGTCCAAGTGGGCATTGTATAAAGAGTCTTATAAACTCGGTGGTTATATAACAAGAATCATAAATCCCAAATACAATTGATAAACTAAAATGTTATACTATTCATCGTCATGTGCTATATTATTGTTGTAAACAGGATTTTAGTATTTACCAACCTACCTACTTGACAGACACATATTTATAAATCAAGAATAAAGGCCATGAAAATGAATAGTGAAACATATTGTAGGAATTATATTTGGGATTAATGATTCTTTTTATATTTGTCGACTGAGTTTATAAAAAGCTTATATAGTTTAAAAGTCCTTCTAAATATGGTTTTCTATTTACCATAATTATCAATTTAATTACTAAATTAAGTCAATTTTCCTTTTTCCCAAACTGACTCAAATATGTGATTTATGGAGAGTCTTTTTATGTGCGACCATCATTTCTAGAATAAATCAAAAATATTAATCAGCTTCACTGTACAATGTCTGGATAATGCCGCCATGATTGTGCCAAAGCTAATGTCCAATTCTCGCTCCACTACGTTTCCACTACGTTTCCAGTACCACGCAAAAAAAATCCACTCTGAAATCTTTTACTGTCTTTTCCATTGGTCTGGCAGGAAACCTATTAGCAATGGCATTGTATATTACCCCTTATGCTTCCTTGAACTGTGGCTGCCTTGGATCTCAATATTGCTCTCCTAGACAGGCAGCGTCTTTTTGATACTGTGTCTAATAGCATATTCTTAGGACAGGTCACGCGATAGTATATGACGCAATTACAGCCGTAGGTCAGGAACTCTCTTTTTATTTTTCAAGCAGCTTTGCAAACCTCGACTACTTTACATACTAACCAACAAAGGCTTTCATTCAAACGCACAAACTTGAGAATAATAACAGGTCAAGGTCTTTAACCAGGACATGTGCTAGATCCCCCTCTTAATCCTTAATACATGCCACATGAACTACGACAATTCAGCACTCGTTCCCACGTAAGTAATGTTCGTTTGTCGATAAGTATCTGGTTCTTACATGTTGTTGTTACTGTGTAACAAGTAATCTTGAGAATCCTCTCTTGTCACCTTACGATACAGATCTTGGTAAGACCTTGGAAATCTGGAATGTTGATGGCTAATTTAGTGCATGTAGATGATGAAACCTCAAGTATTGAGTTCAGAATGACAGACGATGAAGACAGCGATCATGATGTTAAAGACATTTTTACTTTTGAGGAAGATGAAGTAAGAGCTGCTGTTTGGGAGGTTTAAGGACATGTCTTCTTACAATATAGAAAGACTAATAGTATCACGGATGAGATGTATGCGCTGGGCTTTGATATGGTATGGTTATTTTGTCACAGATCAAGGTACAATATTAAATAGAGATGTTGGTTAATAGCAAGGAATTGTCTGGAATGATACCCCAATTACCAGAGAGGCCTACCGAAGAAAAAGGTAGGTTTTTTAAAGGGTAGAGATTGCTATATGTTCTAGGATGATGCATAAAGAATAGGATTATGAAATGTGTGTAACAAAGTGGGCTTCTTTTGCAGGATGAAGGAATTTGAAAATTACCTCAGTCTACAGGACCAGGATCATAATAACTTGGTCAACAAGATAGAGGTAAAAAAAAGTACTTGCTAGATACACAAGACATTTTAGACTGACGGTAAACAGAGCCAGCCTGTCAAAAAAGTGTCAAGGGACGAGTCATTCTATAGATTCAAACACTCAAAAACCAATATTCGATGCACATTTGGCCATTTCCAACTGCGCAATTTGCTCTGTGCGCCCACCAAAAACCATGTCTATTACATTTGTACGACAAAACATCTTTATAGTACTTTAAAAGACTAATAAACTCACTGTTATTGTAGCCGATGATACAGTACGTCAATGGTCTACTCACTCGCGTACCAGTAAGGAAATTCTCAGTGTGAATCAGGCTGATACACCACACAGCCTTGCATTTACGATCAGCAGTATTTCCTGTGGACATGACATGTTGGTTATTGGTGGTGCTAGAGGAGAATATGCCTGTCGAAGGATTGATGATAAATATTCAAAGGTCTATTATGGTGCAACTACAAGCGACACTCTTACTGGCATTGCAAACCACATTGAAATCATCAATTCCAGAACTGGAGGTAACCCAATAGCCAAAATAACAAGAACATACTAAACAATATATATATATATAGCTCTTCATTCGATTATGTCGAGCAATGACTACAAGGTTCGCTTCATGAACCTAGAGACATTAAAATTTGACCTTGTCCTGGACTTTGAATTCCCTATCAATGTAAGCTTTATGGGCCTTGGTCAATATGGTCCTAACCCCCCTGCCTTGATACAATAGTGCTCTACAACTTCACCCGACAAACGACTACTATGTGTAGTGGGTGACTCTACAAAGGCGTATGTAAAGGATATATCTTCTGAAAAAAGTAAGGCAGACTGTCTATTTGTTTTAAATATACTCATATCGAATGAAGCTGTAATGGAAATGGATGAGCACCATGATTACTCGTTTGCGTGCGCATGGCATCCGGACGGAAGAACAGTAGCAACCGGGAATCAGGACAAGACAACCAGGTAAGTTGGCTGTAGAATAGGTACCAATTCAGATGTCTAATGGTTATCTTGGGCAAAGGATATATGACATTCGTAAATCAAAAGAAGCGTTACATGTTCTTGGTGGAATGGTTGGCTCAATTAGATCTCTTCATTATTCCCACGATGGAAAATATCTAGCAGCAGCAGAACATATTGATTTTGTACATATTTATGATGCGAGCACTTATGAAACGAGTCAAGTGGTTGATATGTTTGGTGACATTGCGGGCATAGGTAAAATAATGAACATGAATAATGTAGATTATTAATGTTTTGTTGTTGTTGTGTGGATAAATTACACAGGCTTTACACCCGAGGATAATTCAATGTACATTGCAAATGCATGTGAGCAGTATGGGTAAGTCCTTTGGTGATTGAATTGAATCAATAGATGTACTGACATATTATATCAGTGGCATACTTGAATTCGAAAGGGTTCAAGACACTTTCCCGACATACCTGTAAAAAAATTAAGTTTAGAGAATGATGATTGATAAATTGCCTTCAGATTTACTTATTATCGACAACAAATATTCTTGAGCCAATAGAGCCTTCAAGGCATATATACATATATATATATATATTATTGATTTAGGATTCCTAGTTTTCTTACAATAGATCCTAAACTTGGGCCCATTGTAAGATTGGGTAAAGGGGCATTTCAAGGGTTTCAAAGTGATGAAACTGGGCTCTGATTTAGGTCAAAAAAGACAGCAGGCTGATTGTCCAGCTAGAGAATCAGAGTTGGACAGACGATAGGATGTGCATGATTATATGTATAGAGATCTAAAGTATTCTTGTGGCACTGAGGACATACCTTTGGAACCAAGTCAAAGAAGTATTTTATATATTAATTAAAATCCTGGTTCAGACTTGGCCTATTTCCTGCATGTGTTGCTACAACTTTAAATTGGGATCTACTCGCACCTTTCCCTACGAACAGACCACTCTTGTCCGGGCCGGAAACATGAAAGAGCTCTGGACCATCTGGTTGTCTACGTAGATAGTAAATATAGGATAGCAATCAATGGGATCACTTGTCCTTTTAGCCAGTCCACCCCCCCCCCCCCCCCTTTTTTTTAAGTTTGGCTTTCTGGACGGATCGTGTGAGAATTGTGACTATTTAAAATATATATAAAAAGATTAGAAAAAACGGCATTTGGTTGATCGGTTTTCAAAACCTTCATCTTTACTTTATCTTATCCTACCATGCGATTCCCTGGATGGAAAAAGAAAGGCTCTGGAGTGATTCTGCTGCTTACTGCAGTCCAGGCATTTGACAGCAGCATCTTCCAACAACCAATGTATAAAAATAAGACTGTCACCAGTAATGAATATCGTATACGCTCCCAGATGCCACTGCCGGATGCAAACCAGCTTACACAAAAAGAAAAGCAGGACTTTATCAAAGGGGCCTTTATGTTCGCCTGGGAAGGATACAGGGCATTCAGCTGGGGATATGATGAAAACAGACCGGTCTCCAATCGACCGGTCAACACCAGGTAGAGTCCGGTATCTTTATTGTCGGTCTATCTACTAATGATGATGCTTAGAAATGGATGGGGAGGTACGTTTCTTGTACAACATTTCACATTACACATTACACACAAAGAACCACTAGTAACCATGGTACTATATAATTCCATAAAAAAAAGCCACCATTGTCGATGCCCTGGATACTCTATACTTGATGGGTCTAAAAGAGCAGTTCAATGAAGCCAGAGATTTCATAAAGACCATCGATTGGAAAGATGTAAAGCCAGGCAATGAAGAAGTGCAGGTGTTTGAGACGGTTATTCGATATGTCGGTGGATTGATATCGGCCTATGATCTGTCTGGCGAGAGCATCTTTATCACCAAGGCAGTTGAACTTGTGGACCTATTGATGCCTGCATTCGATACCCCAACTGGCATCCCATATCAATTTGTAAATTTCAAGACGTATGTGCTAGGTGGAATGCTATGGAATGAGAGGGTTTGATATGCTGAGACTAACCTGATTTTATACGCAGAGGAAAAGGAGTAAAGTCTGGATTTCCAGATGGAGCATCGTGTCTGGCTGAGCTCGGAACTGTCCAGCTAGAGTTTACGCGACTCTCTCAAATCACTGACAATTGGTCTTATCACTGGGCAGTAAGTGGATAGCTAATCAATTGTTCGGCATGGATAAGCTCATTCTGGTCTGCAATAAGGGTCAACGTGTCTATGATGCCCTAAAGAAGATTAATACTTCGCCACCTGGTCTCTTTACCCATCTCATCAACCCAGATACCGGAAAGCCACTAGGAAGTACGAAACAAGGCTTGGTTTCTATATCATCCTAACCATTCCTTATTCCTAGACTATGTTACCTGGGGAGGCATGGCGGACAGCTTTTACGAGGTTAGTCTTGGATGCTCTATATTACAAAACTAAAACGATTACTTTAGTACTTGATCAAACAATATGTCATGTCCAAGGGCAAGGATGAGACTATGAAAGAAATGTCTATCCAAGCAATCAGGAGTCTAGAGAAGCATCTTTTAACTAGTCCACAAGACCATTCAGAAAGAACCCTTCTTTCTGTATTGGACAATGGTGTTCAAGTACCTGTTATGGATGAGTTGGTTAGTAAGATCACAGGCATAGTCAAAAGAAGAGTGCAATGAATTTTTTCTTTTTTCATGTCCATAGGCATGCTTTGCACCAGGATCTCTTCTCTTGGCTGCCAGAACGATACCTGGATTAGAAGACATTGAAGACTTTGCTGCTGATTTGATGGATGGATGCTATATTGCCTGGTCTTCTACTCGTACTGGACTGGCACCAGAAACATTTGGATGGCAGGATTCAAAGGATGGCCACACAGTCGTGGGTGACATTACTGGGCGCCGTAAACAACTTGCCGATGAGTTTGGCATTTTCCCCGTTACTTCTAGTTACATATTGAGACCAGGTAATAAGAAAAGCAGATTATTGGGACCAAACGTATTGAATCCTGTGTTTTAGAAACTCTGGAGTCTCTCTACTATTTCTACAAGTATACTGGCGATAAGACTTATGAGATAAAGGCCTGGAACATATTCAATGCTCTTCATGTCTACAGCCACTCGAGCTCTGGGTTCTCTGGTGTTCAAGACATAGACTCATTATATCCAACTTGGGATGATCGCCAGGAGAGGTGAGTCTATAGGCACTTTGCAACGTACTTATCCTTGTTGTTGTATATTGCAGTTTCTTTTTTGCAGAAACATTCAAATATCTCTATCTATTCTACGATGACGATGCTGCCGACATTGTACCATTTGATAAATGGGTATTCAACACAGAAGCACATCCATTCCGTATTGTCGACAAGGAACCCCCAGAGCGTAAATATATTCCACCTTTTGATGGTATATTGGAAACGGTCTCAAGAATATTCAACATTGCGTACAATGTTCTCTTTGGGTGGATTGAGATTATGTATAAATATATCTTTGGGTGAACATTGGTTCTTGCCTTTCCCACAAGTTAAATTATAAATCAACACTTCTTTATTCACTATCAGAACTCTGGTCTCCAAGGAATGATATATCAAAACTAGCTGGCTTTTCTTCATCCTCATCTTCAGAGTCTTCTATAATATTTCTTGGCTTTCTTACTCTCTTTCCACGAGTGTGGATACCCTTATCATCATCCAAGATGTTTTGGGTGTCCAAGCTGGCCAGTTCGTCCTTGATCTCCCTCTGCATTTTGACCTTTTCACACTTTTCTATAGTTGGTCGACCTAAACAGCCTGATTAGACACTTGTTTTAAATGTAGGATGCCAGGTTCATTTGCTACCTTCTACACCAAGCTCCACAAGAATCTCCTGTAGCCTCTTGATTTGCTGTCTGTCATTAGTACAATCTGAGAATTCCTTTGCCCTAGATCCAGCTCTTTGTCAGCATATAGCTTATGATAGTAACAAACACTTGCCACTGCTTTCTAACACCACACTTGCTGACATATTGCTTTAAGCGCTTGATTTTCTCTTCGTTGGGAGTCGCCTAACATATATTCATCCGATAAATAACCTACTAATATCAAGCCTTTTTGTTATTACTCCTGTACTGGCTTTATCTTTGGATTTAGTAGCCTTCTTTGGCTGTGATGGGAGTGAGCTATCAGAATCTCTGCTGGTGCCTTTATGCTTCTTATTGGGTAAAGTGTCTAGATCGCTCATTTCTGACTCGTCCTCATTGTTTGGCTTTTCATTTGCCCTTTTCTTTACATTCTTTTTAGGCTTGGGGATATCTTTACTATCTGCCTTTGGTTTCCTGGCCTTCTTCTTGGGCTCATCAGACTCTAGCTCACTCATTTCTTCGTCTGTTGGGTCCTTTTGAGTTGTATCCATAAATATCTGGTCAATCATCCCATTCAAGGTTGTTTTCCATGGCTTTTCATCCAATGCTTTATGCTCTAGATCCTAAGACATGCAGAGTAGATATCAAACACATAAAAACATTATTATTATTATTATTATTATTAAAATAGTTGTGGACACTTACAAACTTTTCCTCTAGTGCACGGCGAATATTGAGTGGAGTAAGTACTCTGTATGGTTTGTTATTATCTCGCGTACAAATGAGATCTCAATGTCTGACATGATCTACATACTTTGGATCGCCCTGCTTGATGATTCTAGATCATTGTAGATTTCTATAAATAAGATAGATCTTGCAAAAAAAAATGTAGATTCTTAATTACCTTGACAGCTCACTCACAAATGAGTGATTTTCAAAGAGCTCATTAAAGTCGACCATTTCAAATAAACAAAAAAAAATAAGAAAAGAAAATGCCAAACCAAACCTACAACCAAGCCATTCTTGTGGGCGGCGCGACTCGATTTAAAAAAGTCACCCTTCCCCCTTTCCCTCAAACTGTCCTCGGTTGTCTGGCCAATCATTAGCACCATGGATGAATACACCCCATTTACGATGGTACCCCCATCTGATGATATATTGTAATGTCTTTATGAAATCCAAAATTTTCGTCTCATCATATCAGTCTGCTTATGCGAAAAGATCGACTCGAGGATCAAGTTGTGGAACTACGCAAACAATGCAAGTCTTGTCAGATTCATATTGTAGACATGACCAAAAACAAGCCAAAGTCTCATAGTTTTTTTGGCTATATAAAGTGAGCCAGGCAAAAGATAAACATAGGAAGCTACAGCGTAGTGTAATGGAAGAAAGGATTGCCCGTTTGGTTGCGTCTAAATTTACAGAGGAAATCAAAGGTCTGGAGATTGCACAAAATGATACTTAGAAGGTATGTACTAATAAAAAATAACATCTTGATGTAGATCCAACAAAACACAAGGCTTCAGACATGAAGGATTTCCAACAAAGAGTATGGATATGAATACTTTATTCTATTACTTATCCTTTGACAACAAGATTCATGACAAAATGATGGCAACAACTGAGGCTAGGTGTGTACAAGAGTTAATCGGCTATCATCGTCTTGGTGGAAGGACAAGATTTAAGCTCCAAGATCAATATGAGGGCATTCGAATAGATACATTTTATGGCCGTAAGCATTTATTATTTATCTTTAGTCTTGTGGTACTCATAGTACACAACAGGTTCCTACCGTGAGCCTTACTATCTATTACTTCAAAGGGATCCAATAGACAAACGGAAACTGACCATCCAAAGACATACTATTCCTCAATTTATTCAACTGGATCGTCTAGCAGACATGTTTCTTTTAAAAGACCAAGAGGTGAGCCTAATATAATAAAATCTTTGGGTGAGATAAACTCAAATATCTTGGTCTAGACATTTCTAAGGATTCTTCAAGATTTCCTACTTGCATATGTGTCGAGAAGAGAACAGATCAATGAATTTGTGAAATGGGCAGAGGATCAACCTCATATTAAAAACATACAATCAGAGTTTGTGGCCAAGACTCGGCTGGAGTTTGACATTGAAACAGATGCAGGGCAAGT
This sequence comes from Phycomyces nitens, assembly GCA_022702545.1. NCBI lineage: Eukaryota > Fungi > Mucoromycota > Mucoromycetes > Mucorales > Phycomycetaceae > Phycomyces > Phycomyces nitens. Next base: position 5,888,268 of record JAHRBC010000001.1, read on the forward strand.
GTGTTGAGGAAACATGAAGAGATGGAGCCTAATGTTTTCTTTCTTTCTTTAGGACTCTTCGTGTCCAACTATACTACAACGATATATCTACCGACTACCCTAAACAGGCGCGTATCAAACAGTTGTCTGAATCAGATATCCATGACTTTACACATGAAGAAAACACATTCTGTTCTCACAAAATTGTCGATGCCTTTCACACCTTATTTGGATAAACTAATCAAATGACATCTATCTTGGCTATTGGGAAATAATAAAGATTATAAAACTGAAAGGTTTTATTGGTTCTTTGAAAGGGACTTTGGATAGCTGGCAAACGGATTAACGGGGTACACGTTAATTATAGGAGGGTTGTGCTTCATCTCGGACTGGATAAGGACTTTCAGTTGAGTAAACGGCTTGATCTTTTGCAAGTTTTCTGAAGCAATCGTAATTTCCTTTACTTTGTCATTAGTAAGTTTGACTATGGGTATTCCAGGAGTATCGACCAAAGGCTGGACATCAACAATATCCGTTTCTGGCATTTGGTCTATGGTGGTCTTTGAGTCTGTTTCGGAAGTGCTGTCTTCCGCTTGTTCGAGGGCCTCTCTGCATGGAATCGAATTCTTCTTCCATTGCAAGTCAATACAAAGTTCTTCTGGAATGTATTTAAAGTTCTCAAGTGGAAGATTCTTCACGTTGATTCTCTTCTCGAGACCATATTCAGGAACAAGAACATCAAACCCTTCGCTGGTAACCTGGAGAACAATGGCTGGACTAATTATCGAGCCCTTTCTTTCAATGATTTGGAGATAACGGGCCAGGTACAATTGGATACTCTGATCCTGTGCATTCTTTGCGCCGTCCTTCTTTTGGTTACATCTCAATGCAATCTTCTCGACATCTTCTTTCTGGTAACCACATCCGGCTATAAAGAAAAGTTTTAAACATGAGATTACGGTTTATGACACTAGAGGCTTATTTACGTTTTTCTTGGAGAGCAGAATCTAATTGACGGTGCACAATCACATCGGCATAACGGCGGATAGGAGACGTAAAATGAGTATAGAGAGGGACGTTGAGAGCATAGTGAGAGTATTCGTCTGGCTCAAAACTACCAGTACAAAAGTACTTTGCACGCTGCATAGATTTGATGGCAAGAATCTTCAGGACAGTCTGGATGTCTTTTGCCTTGATTGCATCAAAAGATGCCTGGAGTGTTCCGGCTGTCGAAGCATCAAGGGAGTAACCCAAGTCTCTGGCAAGCGCCAAGAATTCTTCCTATATACATGTTTTTGAGGGTCAGAAATACATGCAAACATTTGTGTTTTTGCAATTCATTTACCATTCTACTTTCGATGGGTGGTATGTGGCGACGCAAGAGTGCTTGTTCAGGGTAAGTTTCTGAAATCTTTTCGGCAACACTCATATTGGCACGCAACATGAATTCTTCAATAAGACGGTTCGATTCCTTTATTTCGTATATCCAAACACCAATAGGGTCACCATTTTCATCAAGGTTGAATGAAAGGCGGATCGAGTTCATTGACAAGGCACCATTCTCGAATCGGCGAGAACGCATATGCTTTGAGAGCTTGTACAGATGAATAATATCAGCTTCAACGCTATCAGCAGTCTGTCCGGTTAGCTCTACTGTGGATGGGAGTCGCTTTCCATCGATAACGCTCTGTGCATCATCGTAGGCAAGCTTAGCACAAGACCTAAAAGAAGCTTCTGGTCAATAGTTGTTTCTGCAAAACAAGGGTGAATATTGAGACTTACTTTATTATAGTTCTTCCAAACCATGTATCCAGAATGTTTCCTTTGAGATCCATTTTCCATATCACAGAGAACGAAAGTCTATTGCAATTATTTTACAGAAAATTATATTGAGCTGAAATGTCTTGATAAATTTTCTTTTATACCTTTCAACACCAGGGTTCAAGCTACAGAGCTCTTCACAGAGCAGAGAAGGTAACATTGGAATTACGCTGTCGACCAGATAAGTACTGGTACCACGATCAAATGCTTCTGCATCCAGAGCCGTGTGTGTCTTGAGGAAGAAAGAAACATCTGCAATATGTACTCCCACTTCAATATTTCCATCTTCAAGAGGCTGGACATGAAGAGCATCGTCCAGATCTAGTACACAACTGTAAGTCAAATTATCTTTATACAAAGTTTTAAATCCAGTGGTCGATTTACCTTTGGCAGTTGCAGGATCAATTGTAAAGACCCTGACTTCCCGTAGATCGCGTCGCTTTTCGTATTCTTTTGCGGGAATTGACCATGGGGTAGATGGCAAGGAATGAAGGATTTTTGAAGGGAATGGAGAATCCTTGATCCTATTATCCAACATAACAGCCTTTGCCTCTGTCTTGAGCTCACCGATTTTACCAATATCTTTTGAAAACCTTCCAAAAGGAAATGCAGAATAAATCGGCCACTCGGACAGCTCGACCTTTTATATAGTACAGTTTAGCTTACGGATATCTATGTGAGGGATACTTACGGCCACAATATGATCCTTGAATTTGTTTTCATCTTTAAAGAGTCCAGCAGGGGCGTTCCGTGAAGAGATCATCATAAATGGCACGCGAATGTCTGTGGGCTTAAACCAAAAGGGATGTGATTTCTGTTTATCTTTGGAATTTGAATGGTTTTCATCATTCGAATTATTCTTGTTCTTTGGCTGAGAACGCTCAGTGTCAATTGTGCTAATGGTTAAAAACATTAGCCATAATGAATCTCATGAATCCTGTTGAAAGATTAAACATACCCAGAAAACACTGCATTTTCAACTCGTGAAATGATACCAACAACTACACCGCAGAGTCTTGGTTTCAACTTGGCTTCATCTGAAGCATTGCTTTTCTTCTCTACAGATGCCTCCTTATTTTTATCTTGAGTCTTGTTCTTTTCGTCTCTTCTTTTCGCGTCATTCTCCTTTTTTTCCAAGACTGTCGCGTAATCAACCAACTTGATGGCGACAATGTCCCCTTCAAGTGCACGGTTACGCTCACGTTGGCCATAAACCATCACATCTCTATCTAGACCATCCACAACCACATATGCTTCTTGACGGTTACGCTTGTTTATTCTCAGTGTGCCAGAATAGAGTCGTCCTTGTTTGATTTGGATTTGGATTTCCTGAGGGTCCATAAAGGGGAGAAAGAGCTCTTTGCGTTTAGTACGATTGCGGTCATCTATATTATTACGGCCTGCTTTAGATGGTCTTTCTTTGTTTTGGCTTTGAGGTTTAGGAATATTTTCCGAGCCATCAGACTGACTCTTATCCAAAGGGGTCCCAACCACAACCTCTTTCTTTTTGGGTTGGGTTTCCAAGACCTCCTTTGGCTTAATCTCGGCCTTTTCGATTGGCTTTTTTGGGGCTATCAATACAGAATATTAGAATATTCAAGACGACAGTTTTGAAAACATGGGTTGTGTTTTTACCTGTATTCTCTTGCGAGATGCTCTTTTTCTGACTTTTTGGTTTTTCTGGTGCTTTATTCTTGGGCTGGTCGATGAATTCTGTCCTAATAACTCGATCGTTTGAATCTCCTTTATTTGATCCATGGCTTTGGTTCTTTCTGAATGATTCTGGGGCAGAAGAGAAATGAATATGATCCAAGGCTAGATTGCGAGAATATTTTTGCTTTGTTGTAGTAGAGTTTGAAGGCTTTGAAAAGGTTGGCTGGTCTTGAAGATCAGAGTAAATGTTGACTTCCACAGGAAGTTCAGTATCTGAGGTTTGCTGGGGAGGAAAGCTTATGGATAAGGATGGTTTTGGTTGATTGGCAACCTTGATAGAGGTAGAAGAACTGGTTGAATTGCTTTCAGTGGGTTTCTTGGCCTCCTTCTTCTTTTTCTTGTTTTTTTTCTTTGAAATCTGAACATCCTTGGGGCTATCGCTGTCTGGTGTCACGTTTTCTGCGCTAATTTGACATACAACTTTATCTGCAGCGGCCTTTTCCTTCTTTCCCTTTGTATTCTTTGAGGAACTCTTTGGCTTTGCTTCGACTTTAGGATTGTCCTTTTTCTCAGTCTCCTTTGAAGCCTCTTGTTTGGGCCTATGATTCTGATCAATGGGTGTCTCTGGCTTGGTGACATTGTCGTCTTTGACTGCTGTCTCGGGCAAGGACTCGTTTTTCGGCTTCCTTTGCTTTTTAGACTTTTTTTTTGTGGCACTCTTGCCATCTTCTTTCTTGGTGGACTCTTTGAGATTGTCTTTAGGGTCCTTTGAACCGGTTATGTTTTCAGTGCTGTCGAGTTTGTTGCTTGCTTTAGGTGCTTGTGGCTCCTGACCAGCAGGATTCCTCTCTTGGTTTTCCTGTTTGCTCTTTTTCTTTCGTTGGGCTCTAGACTTTTTTGTGCTTTCTGTGCCAGAGATGTCCGTCTTACTTTCAGAAGCTGAGCTTGCTTCTGCCTTGTTTTCTCGTGGTTTTTTGGTTTCGGGTGTTTCGTGGTTAACTTTGGGTGTTGACGATGCACCAGACTCATTTGACTGCGGATCACCAATGTCTGGCTTTGCATCATTTTTTGCAGATTTTGGATTGGGATTTGAATTGGCTTGCTGGGAGTTTTCTTGCATACTTGAGATCCTTTTTTCTTTTTGACTGAATGAGTGATTGCTAAAGTGCACAAACTGAATTGTCAAGAATATTATGAGCCTTGGCAACTTTGGCATTTTCTCTGCCTTACTCACCTGTGGTTATTTCCAAGGATACTGGCAATATATTGTATATAGTGTTTATTATGCTTTATATGGTAAAATTAAATAAAAACGCAAAAAATAGAGGCCTTAGAGATACAAGCAAGCTAGTGCATATCTCGACGGCGCTTTTATTGGCGTTCAAGTGTGCGTGACTTGTACGATAATGCGTTCTCATCTAGAAACTCTTGAACCAGCTTTTTTTTGCATTTCAATCCACGATGACACTCTTCAAGCGTAACACTCTAAGGGAATCAATGCATATTATTAGGATCTGGTTTTAAGGATAGTATATACCTCATAGCGAAGGATACGCTCCCAGAGCCTTGGTTGCTTCTTGAGATGGTCTGCAATCTCCTTGTATGTCTCGCTTTCTTTAGAGTCAGCTTGGGAACTAGTTGGGCCAGTGTTTAGCCGAGTGGTGCCTCGAGATATCCAAATCTTTTCGAGGTATGAGATCATTTCAGGTCTCTTTGTAGGCTTGAGTCCATATTTCCTTACAGCATTCTATAGTGTACGTGTCAATGGCGTCCAAAGACGATTAATTAGCTTACCTTTAGCTCAGGCAAGGTCAAGATTGTATAATCTGGCATCTCTGATTGAATTGATTCCATAACTAAAGACCCAGGGTCAGTAACTCTGTCCATGAGATGGGATATCAACTGGTCTTGGGATTCAATTGGATCATTAAAAGGTGGTTCCTGGTTGCCACAGTCTGTCAGATCCACTACTGAAGATTGATCCGAGACAGCTTCATCAAAATCAAAATCAGGATCATTCAGTCTAGTTTGCCCATCTTCATCCTCCTGTTTTCCCACCAGAAAAAAATGTATTGAATTGGTTATTAGCAGTCATTAAAGACAGGTACATCTTGTTTGCACTGTACCGTGTATGTTTCTAAAGGCAAGAGACTTGCAGAGTTCTTTCCGTGTCCATTGTTTTGTGTACATGTGTTGTGGTGCATAAATAACAGAGTAAAAAAGCGAGAGAAGCGGTTGTCCAATTCCAATAGGCTCTGGATAGTATAAAGACTGTCTTTATCTTTGTAGTTTAGGATTACAGATCCTATCGCCTTGTTCGCCTAGAGATCATGTTAGGCATCGTAAATATACAGAAACAAATATACCTTTATATGCTCAAAAAACCTACGTAAAAACGCAATATCATCATCATTATCATTATCATCCCAAGTATTGTTCTCGGGAATCCAATCATGGAACTTTGAGGCCGATTTATTACTGCGCAACAAATTGTCCTTGCATTCGTCAAGGATCTTTTGTTGCATTGATTCATTGGCTACCAATTCCACTGCTTGTATCTCCAGCTCATGTAGCACCTCATTAGACTCTGCTGAGCATAATTCTTTGTTGGGAATAGCACAAGATGGCGATAAGATGATAGCCAGGCGAGAGTATTCGTAGTCTGACCATCTTTTCCTGACAAGCCTTGTCAGATCAATGACATCAATTTCTTTTGGTGTCTGAAATATACCACCATCTACAAATGCTTTACATGCTTTGGAGATTTGTAATAATGACATTGATCTGCTATTTCCACATTCTTGTATATGAATTGCTTTATCTTTGAGAGTAGTATCTGGAGGGTAAATATGTTTTCCTTGACAGCAAGGACAGGCATCCAAGTCACCAAAACCAATAGGTCTATAGACATTGTTGAGTTTCTTTGAGATTCCATTTGTACAATTGACGTTATTCATTGTAATATTCTCGAAACAGCTTTCCAAGTGAGACGTCATTTCAGCGTTTGTCATCCAAGACATGTGTTTGGCGCAAAATACACAGCAAGCAAGATCAATCTCTAAAGGAGTTTTATGATCATCATTGATTAGGATTGGCTCGTCTATCAAAGGTTGATTGCTTTCAGGAACAGACACCGATTGACAACAATCAGCAAGATGCTTCTGCCGAAAATATGTTGATTGAAGATAGGTGAGATCAATATGACATTGAGGACAACTGTAAGTTCTTTTCTCCAAGTCTCTAGTTGATGGATTGCTGGGAGAGGGTTTTGGTTTTTTTGAGGGTCTTTGGGTAGAATTTATTCCAGGCGATCGTTTTGTTGATGAATCCAAGCTTGAGCTAAAGGACTGGACACTCATGGCCAAAAGGATGTCAAGGTTGTGAATTGGTTTAATCCATGGCAGGCACGGATTTCATTGGCCGAAGAGTGGCGAAGTGGCGAAGGAGAGGCGGGGACTGATTACATTGGACAAAGTGGCTGATTGGAGAGGTCTTCCTCTTCCTTCTCGACTAATATACTACCACTATGGTCAAGTTCATCAAGGCAGGCAAGGTAAATAATGCTTGCACAAGCCTATATAACGATGGATTGCTTCTTTCCATCGTGAGATGGATTGAAATTGGATGGATATATTTCATCCAATAAACCACCTCATATTTGAGTTTTTTTCGACTCACATTACATGAATCGTCTAGGTTGTCGTTATTTTGCAGGGCCGCTTCGCTGGCAAGAAGGCCGTTGTTGTCCGCAGTATGCATCATTTTCATTATTCATAGTTTAGACTGGGTTGTGCAAAGTGAAGAAAAAAAGGAGAATGGATTCGTGCCGAGAAAGATCAGCATCGATATTACAAACAACAAGTACATCCAAACAAAATTCCACAAATCAGCACAAAAACAAAATCAATTTGACGAGGAATATTCAAATTGAATACGATTATAAAAACACATTCTTGGTATGAATCATTCATTAACCTTGTTTTCTTGATAGACCACGATGAGGGTACCAAGGACAGACCCTACGGCTATGCTGTCGTTGCTGGTGTCGAGCGTTCCCCCTTGAAGGTCACCAAGGGTATGGGCAAGAAGAAGGTTGCCAAGCGCTCCAAGGTTAAGCCTTTCGTTAAGATTGTCAACTACAACCACATGTTGCCCACTCGTTATGCTCTTGAGTTGGAGCAGATCAAGGGTACTGTCTCTGCCGATTCTTTCAAGGAGCCCACCCAGCGTGAGGAGTCCAAGAAGGTTATCAAGAAGTTGTTCGAGGAGCGTTACCAGACTGGCAAGAACAAGTGGTTCTTCAGCAAGCTCAGATTCTAAGTGAGATTCAATGTTTAGATAGGATGAACTCTCTCTTTCTCTCTTTCTCTTTCTCGCTCGCTCTCTTTGCTGTACTTCTGAATAAAAAAATGTATAAGTCCAAGGCATTTAATTTCATAGCAAACATTAGTTCAAAGGATTAACTTGTGGAGAGCATAGATTAATTGAAAGAGACAGGGCAAATAAGTTTCTCTGTCAATTGCACTGTTCTAAATCTACGGGTACACCTCTTTAAAGACCATTTAAACCAATTCTATACCAATGTCAACTGCATTAAAGCCCATTGTAGTGTTTGTTTGTTTTTGGCATTGCATTAAAAAAAAAGTGTTCTTGGACCTTGTCGCCTCCCAAATTTTGAAAGAATGTGACGCGCTCCTATTCGGGCCGGACTCCTTGGAAGAGTACGCTCACCTTGGTTAAAAAAAGTGCCTGCCAACAAGCATCGGACCCCCTCTTTCCCTGCACTTGGTATGTATTATAGGCCATATGAATCGCAGATCTGGGCTAGGCAGGATGGATACAGCATCCATGTAGATGAATGGATCCTTCTGCCCTGGATAATCCATACAAGACCAAGTTTAATAACCATCAATATGTCCACTCTTCTTTTTTTAGACGTAGAATCACGATGGCCAATCTCCCTGCTGGTAAGATCAATTTAACAAAGTCCATTGCCCAATTTACTCATTTCAACATTGCCATACTCTATTAGTTCTTAACCCCACCGAGGAAGATATCCAGCTCTTGTTGAGCGCCCAGTGCCACATTGGTGCCAAGAACGTCAACACCCGCATGACCCCTTACGTCTACAAGCGTCGTGCTGATGGTTAGTAGAAGAAGGAATTAGTAAAGACTGAACAAACAAGTTAATCGTGCGTATAGGCATCAACCTGATCAACATTGGTAAGACCTGGGAGAAGCTCATCTTCGCTGCCCGTGTCATCGCCGCCATCGAGAACGTAAGTATATCAATAGGTGTGAATACAATGGGCTCAATTGTCTGTGATGTATAGCCCCAGGATATCGTTGTCGTCTCTGCCCGTCCCTACGGTCACCGTGCTGCCTTGAAGTTCGCCAAGTACATTGGTGCTGAGGCCATCGTCGGTCGTTTCACCCCCGGTACCTTCACTAACTACAACACCCGTTCTTTCCGTGAGCCCCGTTTGATCATCTGCACTGATCCCCGTTCCGACTTCCAGGCCATCAAGGAAGCCTCCTACGTCAACATCCCCGTCATCTCCCTTGCTGACACCGATGCCTTCCTCCAGTACGTCGACGTTGTCATCCCCACCAACAACAAGGGTAAGCACGCTCTCGGTTTGATCTACTACCTCCTTGCTCGCGCTGTCCTCCGTCTCCGTGGTACCCTTGACTACGGTGTCGCCTGGGAAGTTATGGTTGATATGTTCTTCTTCCGTGACCCCGAAGAGGCTGAGAAGGAGCAGGCTGCTGCTGCCCTTGCCGCTGAGTTGGAGAACGGTGATTTCTCTGCCACCGCTGAGGCTGCCACTGGTGAGTGGGCCGTTGAGGGTGAGGCTGCTGAGGGTGTCGCTGGTATTGCTGCCGCTGCCGACTGGAGCGCCTCCCGCACCACCGACTGGGCTGACGAGACCCCCGCTGCTGCTACCTCTTCCTGGGAAGCTTAAGAAGATGATCGATTCTACATCTCATCATATCTATAGACGTCCATTGTTGCTTTAGTGTAACAAATAAAAAGTATAGGGAACATTTTGTAATCTACATTTAATCTGTGCTTGTCTTTATAAAGATTAAACCTTAAATTATGGTTATTTTATCGTGATCTGCCAAAAGATTGCCTAATTTGATATGATTCATGTTCTGGGCAATCTTCAAATCTCTGCCAGATTTCAAATACTCATTTTTGATATAAAAAGAAAGAGTCCTTTAATCAATTGTTCAGGGCAACTTTGTCATTGTTGGTCTAGCATTACGAGAACTAGAGGAGCTTGTTTTCAGCCTGTTTAATACCCAATTGGTCTATTTGCACCTATGATCAGCAGTGCTCCCATACATTTATGTTCCATTATCAGGAATTTCATTATAATAGCAATTGAGTCCGGACAGAATTGTTTGTGGTTAAATCTCGGGACTTCATTTCTTGGTACGCATTTACATTTGCGAAATAAGAGGAAACTGGCTCTGTTGCAGGCTAGAAGCATTCAACAAGACCAAGAACATTTAGACCTATATAATAAGGACGTGTTGTCTTGAGCTTAAAGAGAAATACATATCAGACTTTGGTTGACTTGGCACATTTCATAAACAAAGACGCATGGAAAATTTGGTAGTGCAAAGACTACTAGTAACACTTTACACAGAATAAGCATTCATTAATATATTGGTCTTGCAAAGGCTGTCATGTCTAAAGAATATATGTCCAACTACCGTGTTTTTCTTAAAAACATTAAAAGAAAGTAGGAAAAGCCAAATCCAAATATACCTAATCCAAGAACAATGCATGTTTTCATATTTGGCATAAGTCTAGCGAAATACATCAACCCGAACAAATTACTACAAAATTTAAAAGACATTGATATTTCTTTATAATATATTGTAATTTCTAAAAAAGCGATCAATTACATGTTGTGGTAATGGTGGCACCAAACATTTACATAAATGATGGTGTCATAACTTGAAAGGTGCCTTGTTTGCTGCCGAGAAATAAACTTACAAAGTAAATAAAAGATATTTCTAATTACTGTAAACAAGGAATCTTACAACACAACACATACAAGTATCGCCGATTTACATTGCCCTTAGAAGCATAACAAAATAAATAAAAATAAAAAGCTTTTCACATTATTATTATCGAATACTAGAATTAATATTGTTTTCTCAAAGTCTTATAGTATACGTTATATATTTAATCAAAAGAAGTTGTAAAAATTATTTGATTTTAAAATAAAAGTATCCATAATCACAAAAACATAAATACATATAGATATTTCAGGAGATAAGAAATTAATTCAAGTTTACAATATAACATTGATAAACAAGACGTATTACAACCTTAATATATATGCAACAAAGGAATGATAAATGAATACAATCGTTATCATAAAGAGCATATAGAACGGCTCCTATTCGTTCGAAACTGCTAATGGCCATATCATCAAGACAAACGAAAACCCACTTTGACCGGCTGGGAATAGACCACCAGCACAGCCGGCTGAACAGCCATTCATCAGAGCAATGGACGAACTGATGAAGACTGTTCAGGACCGCGAGAACCTTTGGAACCTTGGATGCCAGGCGGAAATATGTCTCCGCCTAGCTCGTCTTGCTTCCTCAGATCGAAACGGCTGGCAACCATGGACACCGAATAACTTAGTAGACGACACCGATGGCTGCAATGTTTGGTTGAGAGAAATATCAACCAAACTGTATGACCCACCCTGACCCGCTGGGAATAGACCACCAGCACAACCCGCTGAACAGTCATTCATCAGAACAATGGACGAACTGATGAAGACTGTTCAGGACCGCGACGACCCTTGGAGCCTTGAATACCATGCGGAAATATATCTCCGCCTAGCTTGTCTTGCTTCCTTAGATCGAAACGGCCAGCAACCATGGATACAGAATAGCTTAGTAGACGATACCAGATTGCTGCGATGTTTGTTTGAGTACATCCATAGGAACCAACGCGTAAGAACGTGATCTAAAATGTAAAAACGTTCATTAAGCGTTCAAAAAATTGAGTGTATAATATAACTTACGTGATGATACGTGTTTATTGCCTGAATATGGCTGCACAACACAAAAAAGTTGGGGATGAAATGATGGATGGCCATAGATAGATGGAATATACAGGCATAGCAAGGTGATATAGGTGTATTGACACGGAAATATAATTGTTGTGGGTAGAGTAAAAATAGGAAAGATACGAAAGAATTCGTGAGAACTTGTGTAGGGTGTTTATTATCAAGAAAAAGGTTCTCTTTCTACACAGAACTAACTACTGATATTTATATGTTTTCTGATTTATAATTCAGTATATGCTTTGGTAATATTTATCACGATGAGTCATCTTCCAGGAGTATTGTCTTTCTGGAAAGATCCAGAGAGACCTATTGATATGATACTTCTCCAGTCAGATCAGCCAGAGAGCTTTGGTAAAGAAGAGCATTTATGCTATTGGTAATATTTTAATATTCCGACCCAGATACTTGGGTAATGTTTTAGAATTATTAATCCATTGTAGTTGTAGTCTCTCAATCAAGTATTCATATAATAAACGAAATATGTAGATGGAATATGATGATGCCATTAGATAAATATGTGTATATCTGTATATCCCATATTATGGTGATAACGATAATAATAATAAATAATAATCAATTATGTGTATGATGATCTGTGTATTGGATAATCTCATAAAGGCAGATCCGTTTGACTGGAATAGCTGAGGATATTATTTTATCCTTCAGTCTTACTCTCAGATTCAGCAGTGATCAATACTCATTTACAACAATAATAGTTCAAAAACACCATCAAAAACATCCATCCATCACAAAAAATGCGTGAACATTCATTTTGATGGTATAGGCAACAGAAATAAGAAAGGATGTAGAAGAAAATACTTACCTTGAACTACCTGGGAAGAAGTGATGAGAATATGAAAAGAGAATGAAAGAAACAGAAACAAGAACAGGCACCCTGGCACCCTTTCTTTATAGTTTTTTTTTTTTGGAATGTGAGATCATCACATTTTTTGGTTATGACGTGGCACGGTGTGAAAATACTTTTTCTTATTAAATTTAATAGGTTATTGCAGAAATCATTGCTTTTAAAAGGAAAGAATGAAAGAAGTAAACAAGTAAACAACAAGTTGAAGGTTGGTCTTTATCGGTGTAGAAATATCTTTAAAGACAGTTCATGTTGTTGTAACGGCGATTTGTTTCTTCTTGACTTTTAGGTAATCTAAGCAGGTCTGTGCACTTGTTTAAAAACAATTGATTTTGTACAAGCACGTACAAAAATTATTAGAGGGGTGTTGAAATATATTTGCACTTTTGTAATACTTGACAATATTATTATTTTTTGAGGTGTTGTATAGAATTCATGGTTTTTTCATATTTATTACTTTGGAAGGATAGATTGGCCTGAATAGGTTTTCTATATGTTTCAGTCTCCTCAATTATACCGCCCACCCTCTTGATCGCTCTTTCCACCCAAGCTCGCTTTGTCTCATTATCATGGCTCGCCCTATGACAATGACGATATAATGCTATACTGACGTTCATGCCCATTGCTATTGCGCTGATAACGACAGTGAGACCTCTATTTTTGCCTATAGGTTTTGGTCAGAACCTATGTTGTCTCTCGCCTGTCTAGGTCACTTTTTGCTTTCATTCTCCCTCTTAATCTCCCTCTGCTCCCTTTCCTGTTTCTACTGCAGCCCAGCATATACTCCCAACTCGCTCTCTCCATTGTTCTCTGCTTGACTTTATTCCATTTACTTACTGTTTGAACCAAGAAGTCTTCATATCTGTCCCATCTCTTTGTGAAGAAATGGCTGCGGTATATGTTTTTTCTGGCTCGGACCAAGTTTCACTCTAAAATACAAAAATAAAAAACTCTTTAAAAACTATAAAAATAAAATCCTGAACCAAGTGGGGAAGCTCTGTGGTGCTCCAGCCATATTAATGTAAAATATACATATCCACAAGCCATGAGTACATAATGGCTAAGAGTTAGTAAGGTACTACAGACGAGATATAGCAATGCATCAGAATAATTGTAACATAGACATTGAGCTCAAAAGCTTATTCCATCTAATATCTTAGTATGGTGATAGGCCACACATATCAAGAAGTCTAAGATCTTGTATAGCAGCAGATTGCAAAAGTATATAAAGAGTGGCATATTTTGTATCTTAATAAGGACAAGCTTATATACAGTCTCAAAGTACTCACTTACTGTCTACTTTCTATTTTATTATTTTTACTGTTTTAATACCCTAAAACACAACAGGTAATATAAAGATATGAGTTCAAGTTCACTCTCTTTAAGAATTCCCGCAGCTATATTTGGTGGGAGCCTAACAAAAAGCTCTATTCTGACGGTCTTGCTTCAAAATTACAAGGAAATAGAGATTCTAATGTGGTCGTGATGTGTATCCTGTCAAGAGGAGTTGGGCTACTTGTTATACCGAATGACAGTATGAATACCAAAGAGTATGTACAATATTTGAAAGAATATATTCTGTTATTATATAGAAATAATTTTAATGCACGGAAGAGTAAATATCTTTATCAAAGACCCGATACCATATTTCAAAGGGCAGCAATATCAGAAATGTATAAAAAGAAATTTTGCTTAAAAGTCTTGGAGTGTTCACCAAATAGTCCAGACCTGAGTCCGATAGAAAATATTTGGTGTCTTTTTCATGATCTTTTGAGAATGAAGTTTTACCAGCTCATCAGTCTGAACGAGTTCAATGAAACTGCAAGAAACCAGGAAAGTGGAAACATGAGATATTTACGACAAGTACTGTCTTTACATGAATGATTGATTGGCTGCTTATAGGGAAAATAAATTTATAGATTATTTATTAAATATAACTTACTTATTTTATCTCTGTAAATGTTATGTCTTGATAGCTTCTGTGGTTCCTAAGAATCTATATGAGATCTATGCCTTGTACTAGACGATTAAAAACACAAGTCTTTCCATTTATTGTTGGATATTAAAATTCTAAATGCTTTGGATCTGATTCTATATTCATCTCGAGGTGTAAATAGTCCAACTGCCTTATATATACTACCTTACAAATTCCGACACATCTAGAGACTTTAATATCTCCACAAGTATGCCTTTGTTACCGACTAGACAAGCTCTGGCTGACTCGTATTAATATTCTTTACAACTTTACTCAGAGGTAGAAAAGTCAAAATTTCCAGACTGGTCTGAGATCTTTCAGGATTCATAAGAGGGTATTTAAAATCGACTTTTGATGCAAATGGCCATTTTTTTTAGTGCTGGGTAGTTTTTGAAGCTGAAAAAATGGGATGATATGATGAATATTTGACCAAAAGTTATAAGTTAAAGTTATAATGGTGGATCTTGTTATGCCTCACAAAGTTTGTTAAACTTTTGATGTAGCTTTATTTAATGTAAAGAGAGCTGGATCAATTGTTTGATAGGTAAAATGTAACCTGGATGAAAGCAAAGATGGAAGGGTGGAATCCTATATAGAATAGATATCAATTTCAAAAAAGGGGAAGTTGACAAAACGACGACAGAAGATGTAGTGGATACCCGCCCTTGGTACTACAAATTGTTCTCTTAACTATACAATATTTACCCCTCCCAAGAAAAACAGACAAAATTATTATTATTATTATTATTAGCTTACCTTTGAAAGATATGAGGGAAAATGGGTATATCAAACTTAACTATATATATATATTCTATAAAATAAAGCATGGCTCGTAGAGCCTATAGCCACATCTAACGTCGGAATGGAGTCAACAACAATTGTGTTAGGTACGAAGCACCATCTTTTGTGGGCCACGACTCAATTTTTGTGGGCCAGGACTCAATCTTTGTGGGCCACAACTCAATCTTTTGTAGGCCATGACTTAATATTGTGTGGGCCATGACTCAATCCTTTGTGGGCCATGACTCAATGGGGAAGTTGACGAAAGGACGACGTTAGATGTGGCTATAGGCTCTACGAGCCATGCTTTATTTTTTAGAATATATATATAGTTAAGTTCGATATACCCATTTTCCCTCATATCTTTCAAAGGTAAGCTAATAATAATAATAATAATAATTTTGTCTGTTTTTCTTGGGAGGGGTGAATATTGTATAGTTAAGAGAATAATTTGTAGTACCAAGGGCGGGTATCCACCACATCTTCTGTCGTCGTTTTGTCAACTTCCCCATTGTGTTTCGTACCTAACACAATTGTTGTTGACTCCATTCCGACGTCAGATGTGGTTATGTTTTCCGAAAGTGGCGAAAAAATGGCGTTGGTAATGCGTGCGCCTCTGGCATCTTGTTGATCGGGTTTGAAGTAGTTTTTTTAAATGTATTTCCTCTTCGACTCCAATTGCTGTGCCATTTGATCTTATCAATAGACTGTCTATTTTGAATTACATGTGTGTTAGCCGCCAATCTTGTGGAGTGTGCAGTATATATAGTGGTATCAATACTAGCCTCAGTCAGTATTGCCTTTACCCAATTTGCCATGGTAGTTGGTTGGATTGAGGTTGACGAAAGAGTGTCAATGTACACTAGGAAGAATTTATAATCGTGTGGCAGTGTGTTGCGAAGATGTCGTGTTTGCTGAACAAATTGGTAGAGTGTATTCACTGGGCAAATGTTGGCACTGTCAATGACACTTAGTTTTGACGACTTGACTTTGGGTTGCGCGAAATGAGAGTGACTCCCATTAGGTCTTTATCCTTTGTCCATCAAAATTGTACATCTCTGAATTGAAGGAGGCCCAAGTCAGATCGAGTTCTCCACATTGTAGCCAAACAAACTAGGATGATGGTTTTGGGTTGTAAATGTATGATTTCGAGTGTTATAGTTGCACCCCAAGATTGTACAAGTGCGAGTACATGTTGAATGTCCCATGTTTATTGATGTATCTTGGGTATTTTTAGTTCAGTGTTTCTCTTGGCTCGAAAGAATTCTTGGACCAGAACATTGTTGGCGATGGTTGTTTCATTTGGATGCAGAATCTTGTATACGGATGCTATGACTGATCGGGTACCATTAAGTGTTTGAGAGGATTGGTGTTTTATTGTAATCAGGTATTCAACAGCCCCAACTGGATCATAGGCACATGGATCTCTTGGGAGACTTTGCTTTAGACATCATTCGGCCCATCGTCTCCATGTTTGATTATAGTTATTTGATGTGGAGTGTCGCAGGGCTTGTTCAGTAAAGATCCTTATCTCCTGGCTAATTCCGTTTGTTTCTTGTTTGTTCCTGATAACAGCCAAGCGGTCGAATATCATGTTTTGGAGATTGCTATGTTGATTGGGTCTGTTATGCTTCTCTGCATCATTATTGGCCACCAAAATTGAGTGGGCCATTGGGGGTGACTAACACTGCTCTTTTCACCTTGTCGTCCTTTAGTTTTTGGATTACCTGTGGTATCAGTTTCCATGGTGGATGGAGAAACAAACCCTTCTTTGGCCAAGTCTGTTGAGGCGCATCTACTGCCTGGGCTGCTGGATCTGGCATCAGATTCCAATATTTTGGAAGACGGCTATTGTGGCGTGATGCAAATGCGTCTATGGTTAGTACTTCGTGTCACTGATTGATTATCCTGTTGAACCATCTTCTCGGGAGAGTCCACTTGTACAGTGGAATTGTTCTTCGACCGAGCCGATCTGCTGTGACATTTTCCGCTCCCAGAATGTGACGGTAGATTATGTGGAGGTTGTATTGGTTGCAAATCTGTTGTATTTACAGTGCGAGATTCTGAAGTATTGGCAATGCTGCTCCCCCCGATTTGAAAGCATATTTGATGGCTGTTGTGTTGTCAGAGAATATGTGTATTTTTGAGTTTTCGTATCTTTTGGCGTGTATTTATATGTCAAAGAGGATTGTCTGCAGCTCCCGAGCACTGATAGATTGTTCTTTTTCGTGGCTTATCCAGAAGCCTGATACCTGGATTGTTTCCTAGCTCACTCCCCAACCTGCGTCTGAGGCGTTCATGTAGATTGTAACGGTTAGTGGAACTGGAGGTGCCTTGTGTATGGGTAACCCGTTCGTCTGGTGTGTGGTGGTTGTCCACCAATTTAGGTCGAGTAATCCGTCTGGAGTGAGTGGGCATGGTTGATCTCATCTTAATGCCTTTCCCTGAAGGTTTCTTGCTAGATATCTTTGTATATAACTAACGTGAAGTAGGACCTCGCCTATTGCTGGTGTCATGGTAGTTGTGGTATACGCACCACAGTTGAGGGAAATACAGACTCCACAACCGATCTCCGGTTACTGCTTGCTAATGACCCTGGCAAGTTAACATCTCAGGAACAGTTACACACCAGTGGCACGTACACCTCATACTGTTACAGTGATAACCAACCATTACGCAACGAGGACTTTAATTACAAGGGAATTTGAATAATAGTATATAAGCAATCATAATATTCTCTCTTCAATAAATAAAACTCTCACAGTATCTATAATTGCCAACCCCAAATTACCATAGACTGCACCAAGCGACCCAGACCTCAACCCAATCGAGAAAATATAGAGCCTTATTGATAATCTTTTGAATATCTGGTTTCACAAGTTTGTCGATTTAAAAGAGTTTAAAGAGATTTTCTGTATATACACCCGTCATAATTACTGAATACCAGTTGAGCTTGATTGTAAAAGTATCTAAACTTTGAATATTTTAGCCAGATTGACACTATCTGCACGGCTGTCAAAACCATTTACAAGTTATTGTCAGACAGAATATAAATCTTCATACAATCTACATAAATAATCATGGCTTCATGACTCTTTGGTATATTCTTCACTTTGGTTACGGGGTGATGTTGTGCAGAGTTAAGGATAATGTCTAGGTGTCTTTATCTACCCAAATTCCCTTTCTCTCGTTGCAATAGTCCGGATCGTAATAATAATATTTTGAGCCCACGCTCTCACAAAACACATTGTTATTGCGAGAGGGGTGATACTGAGAAGATATTTTTTCCCTTGGGTCTCTATCAGAGCCACTCTTTTTTTATTTTGCTACACTCTGGCATGCTTTCATAATATCTCTCAGTTTCTCTCTGTCTGAATTTAAGTCTCTCTCTCTGACATAACCAAGAAACCTTTCAGTCTGGCTCACTTATTTAAAAAGATCTGGCTACCAAATGTGTTTCTTGATGTTTTGTCACTGATTACTCTATAAAATATAAACCAAATAGCCCCAAAGAAAAGGCTATGTTGTTCTCTTTTGCTTCACGCCAATAGAAACTCACCAATTATTTGAAGCCAAGACTTCTTATAAAAGTACACTCATGGTCTCGTTATTAAATAATGGTATAGTTATTTTCTTTATTGAATCATAAAATTCCCCTTTATATATTTGTATAATCAGTTATAAAGGCTATTACATTAGACTTGAGTATCTGCACACCCCAACATTCACCACTTTTTTTTTTACTTTAACGCACTTTTCAGCCCACAGATACAACTATCACTGTTTAATATTTCGAAAAGATATTAAATGTGATGTCTCTTGGGATATATCAACAAGTATAACGAATAAGCCTACATTATTTCCCAAAGATCCACTCGGTATAGTGTATATTTTCGGCCCAACTTTACAAAAAAATAGATTCCTGGTACAAGAACAAATGTATCGCATAATATTTTACACTCTGTACATTGAGATATATTCCTAGTCAGTTTTGTTAGCAGTCCTTCAATGTATTATTTTACCAATAGTTTAGATGGTCTTTAAAGCTTATAATATGCGTTACTTTTTATTAGATAGCTGGTACATCATTCCGATTGAGTTTGTTATCCAAAAAGTCTAATATCTTTAAAACAACGATTTTCTCTATAATAATTAGTTTTACCCAACAATGTCTTTTTAATGCTTACTTTACGTATTAAGTAATATGATAATCCATCTAACGATCCACCTTGTCCACTTTATTTCACCACGATCACTCCAATATTCATCAAAACATCCCAATTTTTCACCTCTAAAAACTTTGGTGTCTTTAACACAACAATTTTCTCTATAATAATTAATTTTACCCAACAATGCCTTTTTAATTCTTACTTTGTGTATTAAGTAATCTGGTAAGCCACATAAAGATCCACCTTTTTCACTTTATTTCACCGCGATTGCTTCAATATTCATCAAAACATCCCAATTTTTCACTTCTAAAAACCATAAAGCACTAAATTTTTCGCTATTTGCACCAAAAGTCGATTTTTGATACCCTCTTATGAATCCTGAAGGACCTCAGACCAGCCTGGAAATTTTCAATTTTTTACCTCTAAGCAAAGTTGTAAAGAATCTTAATACGAGTCGGTCAGTGCTTTTCTGACCGGTAAAAAACGCATACTTGTGGAGATATTAGAGTCTCTAGATCTGTCGGAATTTGTAAAGTAGTGTATATAAAAGGCAATTAATCTATTTACACCAAAAAGTAATTCAGTTTGTCTTCATGTGACGCGGTTTTGTCTTGACAGTCGGCAAGTGACACTCATTTGAACATGAGAATCTTTTTGGAATCTGCCAACTATTCGTTTTAAACAATCAAGTGAACGTTAGATTCTGCAAGTTTAAAGACTTGCAGATCAATATAGTAGAGATAGTAATATTTAGATTAGAATTGTTTCTTTAAAGTACTTGAAACAACAGATTAAGACAAGGGTGTGGTTATAGGTTTTCTTTATGATGAATAACAGATGATGGAATGTGTGTGTGAAGTATATGATATTTCAGTCCGTTTAAATTTTTGTAACGTTTAATACACCTCCCAACCTTACAACTATATGGTCTTTCTGCTATATGATTCGTTCCGTTCTCTAGTTTTTCGATACAATGACCATGGAGTTTGTGATACTTGAGTCCATTTGCATTCTTGTATGATTTCTCGCAGGCAGGTACATTACACTTGTATGGCTTTTCTACAAGTGTTTTATCTAGAGATATAAAATAATATGTGTTTGTATGGCATGTATAAAAATAAGAAATGTCTAGATTGTTTTTCTTACATTGATAGCTTTTAGAGCACGCTTCATCAAAGTCTTGGATCCAAGCATGGGTAACTTCTTGTTTGTTTTGTAGATAGTTTTTCCACCAATCAATAGTTTTGCCTTTCTGGCTGTAATTGGCTGGTTGTTTGTGTTTGCTTTCGTGCACACCACTATTCTCACTAGTTACACTGCTGTCATCTGATAAGGTATATGCCGAAGTATTCGACAGTAGATCAGGCATTGTGTTCATGGTTTGTGTGGTCTCATGCCTTAGGTTTGGAAATGCCTGTGCATTTTCCAAGACTGTCAAGTCTCGATTGGAAATGTGGTGTGTAGAAGTGGCTGTTTTCTTGTCAATTTGGATACTTTCTGGTGCTTCCAGAGTATTGTCTTTGGCAGCATGATGTTCTTCACAATGATACAGCAAGTCGTGAAGGTTAAAAAAGTAATTATTGCAACATACAAAGTCGCGGCAATAAGCAATCTCGAGGTCTTGGAGATATGCCCAACTTTCGATTGCCTCGTTAGTATTCTGGTCTGTTCTGAATATAATGAGATTCCTAGACTTTTTTTTTGTGTGCGTGTCAAGAAACTTACATGTCTTCATGATAATTCTGTAAACCAAAACTATAGGCTTTGGTATTCATCGTCGCTTATATACATAATCTCTATAAAGAAAGACCGATGAGTTCCATCATTGTTGTCGGCATTTATTACTTTTTTTTTAAAAAAAAAACGCACACACACACATAACCCAAACCTATTGATCTCATGCATAATATTCTCAAGCTAAATTTCCCGAGCACAATCTAGAGCCCTTGTAAAACAATAGGAATAATCGCTTCAATATACAACCAATGGTCTTTCTTATGCTATATGATACACCAGAGATCAAAAAAAAAAGAATATCAACCTCTTTATCTCTAAAATATATCCACTCATTTCAAAGCTCACAATTGATGCCCTATATCTCTATTTGTAAACCAATTTCAATCAGTTGTACACCGGAAGCACTCAGATTCAACTGTCATTAAAACGAGTCACTCCAACGCCATGCATTTTGTTTTACCAAGGGGGATGTAATCATTTAAATCTCAATCATCTCACTTGAGCCTGCCAGTGTCTATTGATGAGCTGAGTAAAGGCCAGAATAGAAGCCATGCTATACAATTGTAGCACTAGCTCAAAAGTAAAGAGGGAATTGGCATATCAATGCAAATTAGCAGAAAATAAAAATAAAAAACAAACAACCTACTGCCAAAGGAGTGTAAGCTAAGCCACTGCATTGATTAATTTTCTAGCGAGTTCTACTTGCCGGCATTTAAAGAGCCTGGCAATATAATTGAGAGCCAGCTTCCTGTTTGGATATTCTTTCCTCTTCTCTACAACTTTTTAGACATGAACCGTTTGGCCACCAAGACTCTCCAAACCTCGAGCCGCCTCAACCTTCGCTCCTCAGGCGTCCTCAACCGTCTCTACTCTACCCACAAGGAGATCAAGTTTGGCGTTGACGGTCGCGCTTCCCTTCTCCGTGGTGTTGACATCCTTGCCAAGTCTGTCGCTGTCACTCTTGGTCCCAAGGGTCGCAACGTCTTGATTGAGCAGCCCTACGGCTCCCCCAAGATCACCAAGGACGGTGTTACTGTTGCAAAGTCTATTGTTTTGGAAGACAAGTTTGAAAACTTGGGTGCCAAGTAAGTATATACTTGTGACAGAATCAAATAATCCTTAATAGATCTCGAATTAACCATGAATCCTCCTAGGCTTGTCCAGGATGTTGCTAACAAGACCAACGAAGCTGCTGGTGATGGAACTACCACTGCTACCGTTCTTGCTCGCGCTATTTTCACTGAGGGTGTCAAGAACGTGGCTGCTGGCTGCAACCCCCTCGATCTCCGTCGCGGTGCCCAGCTTGCTGTTGAGTCCGTCGTTGAGTTCTTGAAGGCCAACAGCAGAGTCATCACTACCTCTGCCGAAATCTCTCAGGTAATTAAATATCCTAAATTCGGTTTTGGATTTTGAAATCGGAAAACACGTCTAAAGCAACACGTCTTGTTCTATTGTTCTGTATAGGTTGCTACAATCTCTGCCAACGGCGACAAGCACGTCGGTGGTATGATTGCCCAGGCTATGGAGCGTGTTGGTAAAGAGGGTGTCATCACCGTCAAGGCTGGAAAGACCCTTGAGGATGAGCTTGATGTTACTGAGGGCATGCGTTTCGACCGTGGTTACATCTCCCCTTACTTCATCACCGATACCAAGACCCAGAAGGTTGAGTTTGAGAAGCCTTTGATCCTGTTGTCTGAGAAGAAGATCTCTATGCTCCACGACATCCTCCCTGCTCTTGAGGCCTCTGCTACCCAGCGTCGCCCCTTGTTGATTATTGCCGAAGACCTTGATGGTGAGGCTCTTGCTGCCTGTATCCTTAACAAGCTCCGTGGCCAGATCCAGGTTGCTGCTGTAAAGGCTCCTGGCTTTGGTGACAACCGCAAGTCCATCTTGGGTGATATTGGAATTCTCACCCACAGCACCGTTTTCTCCGATGAGCTCGATGTCAAGCTCGAGAAGGCTTCCCCTGACCTTTTCGGTACCACTGGCTCCGTCACCATCACCAAGGAGGACACCATCATTCTCAATGGTGCTGGCTCCAAGGATATGATCAACCAGCGTTGCGAGCAGATCCGTGGTGCTATTGCTGATTCCTCCACCTCTGAATACGAGAAGGAGAAGCTCCAGGAGCGTCTTGCCAAGCTCTCTGGTGGTGTTGCTGTCATCAAGGTCGGTGGTTCTTCCGAGGTCGAAGTCGGTGAGAAGAAGGACAGGTAAATAAAGCGTTTCTTTGGGGTTTCAAAAGAGAGAGAGAAAGGCAATTGTACTGACATGTAAATATGAACAGATTCGATGATGCTTTGTGCGCCACTCGTGCTGCTGTTGAAGAAGGTATTGTTCCCGGTGGTGGTGTTGCCTTGTTGAAGGCTACCAAGTCTCTTGATTCCCTCAAGGCTGCCAACTTTGACCAGCAGTTGGGTATCAACATTATCCGCCAGGCTATCCAGCGTCCTTGCCGCACTATTGTTGACAATGCAGGTGGTGAAGGATCCGTTGTTGCTGGCAAGCTTTTGGAGGACCACCCTGAGAATGTCAACTGGGGTTATGATGCTTCTTGCAACGAGTACGTTGATATGATTGACCGTGGTGTTGTTGACCCCACCAAGGTTGTTCGCACTGCTCTTATTGATGCCTCTGGTGTTGCTTCGCTCCTGACTACCACTGAGTGCATGATTGTCGATGCCCCCGAGAAGGATAAGCCTATGGGTGGTATGCCCGGTATGCCTGGCATGGGTGGCATGGGTGGCATGGGTGGCATGATGTAAATATCCAAAAAAAAAGTACAATTGTCTTTTTCTCCATTTTTCCTTCTTTTTCTTCAAAATACACTGTTTTTCTATCAATCGTGTGTATCTATGTGTATATTGTATAGTGAATGGTCCTGGTGCCTGTTTAATAACACTAGACTATGAATCAGTATATTGTCGACATGGATAATCTCATGCTGCCTTGTATTATCCAAAAATCAAATGGATCATAATATGTGCATTTTGACAAGGATCCCAGTTTTATACAAAATAAAAGGGGATTTTTCGATAATTTGCCTTTGATAGATATTGTGCTTGTTTTTTAATAAGGAAAAATGCACTTTATTTTATCTAAAAAAAAGATAAAGGATTCATTAATCGATATCTTTTATACACTGCTTTATGGAGTATTATCTAGTGAGATTCTGCTCAAATGAAAATACAGCTTTATTTTTATATTTATTGCTCATGGCCATTATATACAGCATATAGACGATTATTGAAGCATCTCTATTGTCTAATGATAAAAATAACCAACATTGAATATTGATTCCTTTACTGCAAAAAAAGTGATATTTTTGTTGTTGGCAGAGTGGTATTCATACATCTCGTTTTCAATTTGACTTGCAATATTCATAGACAATACTTAATAAATACGTCAGCCAGGCAGATATTTACATCATACTTGATCATATTCAATCTATTCACTTTATTGGTATTCTAATTATTGGTTTTTTTTTGATAATGTTTTTATGTTTATGCATATTCATATAGGACAATGGTGGCACAACAGTCGCACACATTATGCATCAAGAGACCCAATGTCATGTAATCCTATAAACTGTGTGGACTATCATTGACTTGCAAGATATATTCTAATACACTTTCAAGCCATCTAGTCTCAATTAAACCTCTGAATTGGTCATTACGGCACGAGTTTAATGAATTGGCCAGTATTCTTGATCTCTCGTTTCTTCAAAAGTGATAACCCAATATTCTTCTGTTGTTATATTATATTATATTGTATTGTATTATATTGTATTATATTATATTACATTGTTGTTGTTACTATTACTATTATATTACTGTTTTTATACAAATATTTATTGCTTATATTAGACTGAATCTCCTTTACCCAGCAATTGGATAGACATAATCTTTGACTCTGTGTTCTAAAAGAACGAAAGAATATGTTTGGTGAATTGGCGATTCATAATTATCAACTTGCTAAACTTACAAAATTAATTCTGTACAGGTTTTCATCAGAGCCCACAATATCCTCTGCTCGTGAACGGTAAACAGATAAGATCTTTGGTGATGACATCTCAAGACTCTGGTCACTTCTCAAAAGTCTAATAAGCTCCACCGACTTGGTATCAACAGTAATAGCTTGTATCTAATCATAAACATCAGTAAACCAGCCAAGGACACCAAGTTAAACTTACCTGCTTGATAATAGCAAGAGCCAACTTATCCACCGTAAAGAAGACATAAGCTTCAGTGCAGAACAGATACCGTGTACTTTCTTCAAATACCGGCTGTTCGAGCTCTCCATCAAACAGCTTGTCAATTAGTTCGAGCATTGCATTATAATACCCATTGGATAGGTCGAGTTCTATAACAAATTCAAGCCAGGTTGAGTAATGCAAGACGGATATTTTACCAAGATTACTTACCATCAAATCTATTGCTATAAAGTCCAAGGCCATCTGCAACCTTGTTGGCTCGCTTTCCCTTTCGTGGGTTGGCTCTCATATCCGCATCCAGGGTTTTCATTTTGATAAGACGTGCATATAATGTCTAAAGACTCTAGATCAGAACTGTGTGTGTGTGTGTGTGTATTATAGAATTCTTACCTCGTATAGCCTAAAGAAGCAGTAAAAGGTGTTGTTGCAAAAGAAGTCATAGCTTGTTCGTTGCGTAGTGCAAACATCACCAGAATCCAGATTCTCTTTGGGTGATTGTTGGGGTAAATCGGACGTGGCTTCGATTGAGCTTGTCTCTGGCACTGTTGCTGTTGCTGTCTTTGGAGCTTCTTCTGGGGCTGGTTCTGCAGAGGTCTCGGTGGGTGCTGGTGTATCTTTAGCCCCTGGTACTTGGTCAGACAAGGCAAATTGTTCTTTACAAGTCTCTTTCTCCTCTTCCTTTATCAATGTAACTTTGGTTTGGTCTGGTTCTTCTGGTGCAGAGGGGGATTGTGGTGCAGGCTCATCAATTTCCATGCCTGTGAGCTGCTCAAATGCAGTCTTGTTCTTTGTAAGAACATCACGAAGCAGATCCATTGTCGCATCATCTTCTTGGCTGCGGTTTCCTCTAGCATGTCGCTGTCGGGAAGGTGACATGCTTCGCTTTCCAGGTGAGCGCCCAAATTCTGATTCTGAATCATCGGTATTTGTAGAATGTGCATCATCGTCCTCATCAATAATATCCTCTTCGTCAACATCATCTATATAATGAGTCATTCCTTCAGGAACCACATCATCGACATGGAACCAAAGAGGAATAAAGGTACGGATGAATGTTCGAATCTTTTCTCTGTCATTTCCTGTGAATCCAGTCTGACGGTCGATATATGAGAAGATGATGCGGGTGACGTCCTTGAACACTTCAGGATCCTTGCAGGGATATGTGTATTGGTAAATTGACTTTTGCTTGGGCTTAGAGGTACCCAAGATGGATTTCTGAGGGAGGTTCTGACGATGGTATTGGACTTCAATTTCGGTAATAAGGGACTTTGGTGCCATGGCCTTGCGATCGTTGCTCTTAAAGTTGATGCCTTGGTAATCAAGTGCCTTGTAAAAGTTCTTTGCATCGAGTTCACGCCAAATTTTGTTCCATTCACGCTAATAAAAAGTAGATGAGTCTCTAGATAAGTTTCTCTGATGTCGGTTATACTGTGTGTGTGTGTTTTTTACTAACCTGTGCCTTTTTCCATTCTTCATCCTTTTGCTTCAATCGTTTGAGAAGGATAGGGACAACATGGGCAGGGTTGGTATATAGAAGCTCAATAATCTCAAGACCACGCTCTTTATCATACACCTTTTTAATGATACGTTCATAGATGGTGACCGATTGACCACCCAGTCCAGGCTTAAGACGCATGACGGCCTTGTCTTCTGCACTCATTGTCTCGATCTTCTTGGCAATAGGCTCCAACAGTGCAATTGTGTTTAGGTTTGCTTCAATGTTTAGGTTGTAATCGTATCTAAAGAGAGATAGTTTGATTAGAAACAGACATTTGGTCTGGTTGCAAATAACATACCTTTCCTCTTCACATCGATGCATGGCTTCTTCATACTGGCTCTTCTTGGAAGCCACAAATCCATCGTCTTCACTTGCCCAGATGGGATGTGATACGTATTCATCATTGAGAACTTCCCAGGCCAGCTGGTCTCTGCCAGAGCAAGGCTGGTTTTGCCACTATAGATTACATTAGGACAATTGTTGGAGGGGGGATTCATCTGGTTGGTTACTTACACTCTTTGGTACCAGGCGATAACTCGGGCTGCCCTCGACAGTTTTGCAGTGCATCAGATCTGGCTTGGGGATGGTTGGGTTTGGTGGCTCGATTTCTTTTTCAGAAGGCTCATAGCTCACTACACTCTTGAACCAATCAAAGAGCTCCTTGTTGTTTCCGAGAAATGTGCTGATCTGTTCGATAAGTGTGTCCAGTGTGATGATCTGCTGGGTGTAGAGGTTAAGGGTCTTGAGGAATTCTTCATAAGAAGGTTTGTTTCCAATGTGCTTGCGAATGCGCTCAAATAGCTCGACTTCTTCTACGGTTACAGTAGGAGATACAGGGTCGAATGGAGATGCTGGATAGGCATAGGGATCGGCCTGGCCATTCTCTCCATCCAAGGCCTGCTTGTGGTAGATTTTGGACCGCTTGGAGGTCTAGATTGACATTAGTTATCCGTCCAAGGACACTACACTGATTGACCAACTCACCTTTGGAGGGACTCCCATCGTCGACCGTTCGCCTCCAGTAACCCTTTTCTTTTTTCCGGGCGGGATCATGGAAGTACTGTGTGGTGAGTCATGATTGTGCTTGGGGCCACCGTGAGCTAGAATGGAAGAAGTGTTAAGGGGCTATTTGGGTATTATTGAACAGCACTTACCATAGTATGGGGACCCAATGTCACCAAACAGTACGCTTGCAGACTGGCCAGTAATTTCTGGTAAGAATTGCTTGAATTCGTCTAATAGGTCTGGCGCACCATCAAATAGGGATTGTACATGGGTGTAGACTACTTGTATTGGTTTCTGTTCCTTTTGGTATGTCTGGAGTATCTCTAGAAACTGCTTGTAGGTCTCTGGCCGACCAGTAAATCTGTTCTGTTTTCCAGCCTGAGCATTAGTGCCTTGGACACAGTCCACGCCTAATGATATTTACCTTTATCTTGTTCACATAGTTGATTGCATGATTGAATTCAACCGGCCCCCGCTTGCCATTTGCCTGCTGAGTCTGGGCGGCTGTATTGGATTGGTAGGGCGGTATCATTGGCCGGGACGATTCGCCAATGGGTGGATATGAGCCTTGAATGGACTGGTGGCTGGAATGCATAGACATCTGCTGTGGAGGAGCAGGCATATGGCCATATGTTGGGTAGTAGGGCTGGCTGGCCGGGGCGCTGTCGGGGTCGATGAGCCGGCCACCGAGGTTGCCACTGCTGCCTCCGGTGGTTGTGGTTGTGCCGCTGGGGGTAGTTACTCGAATCAGGTCCGGTTCGCGGGGATCAGAGAGACATTCAATACGGTATCCCGGAGGTAGAAATGTATTGAACCCCGATATCAGCGTCGGATGACCCTTGAAGAGTGTCGACACGCGCTCAATGACACCAGGTGTATCAATCCTATACAGTTTAGTTAGACGGACGGTTCATTTGAACCACAGTCACATTACATACGATTGGCTTTTGAAATCCTTCATGATATCCAGAAAACGATTATACACGTCTGGCTGATCTGAGAACTGAACCTTGACCTGGTCAAGATATGTAAGTGCATCTCTCACATTAAGAGGTCTGTAGCCAGTCGTAGCACTATGCTTCGGGGGTGTCCCAACAGGCGGAGAGTGCACACGCGGGATAGCACTCTTTGCATGGTCTGTAAAGGGTGAAGGTGCTCTGTTGCGTGCAAGCATAGGTGGTAGCATGGGTTTGGAGGGGTGAGACTTGCTTTTGGGAGTATGTCCTTCGGCAGTCGAAGCAATAGACCCAGAAGGAGGGAGGTTGAGCATGCCGCCATGGATGCTTTGTGTATGCGGTGGCTGGGATACTGTCGAGTAATTGGGAGAGGTAGAGGAAATAGACGGGCTTTGATAAGCCATATCATTCACTCTGGAGGGTAGTGAGGGCAGGGTAGATTGTTGCTGGGAAGGAGTGCTTTTGGAGGTCATGTTGGCAGCAGTGAGATGATGAGGAAAGGGGGGTGTGACTGGAGCAGACGTAGAAGATTGGGTCTGAGGTAGTGAGGCAGAGGGCGGTCTCCTATAACAATTTAAAGTGTGGTTGTTAGTCATGCTTTGGTGCCATTTGAAGAAGCCACAAAAGACCGTACTGCGCGTTTGATGGTGGTGGGATGGTTGAGGACATTGAGCCGCTTTAGAGAGTAAGAGAATAGAGCGAGGATGGCCGGAGGATTGGCCTTCTTTTCCTTCTTGATCGGAGTGAGAATGGACTTACAAGCCACTTTTGACCATTTGAATGTCTCCGCCTGTTGTTATGCTTACCTTTAGGATTGGCTTGTTATCGTTGTTTCTCTAAGGATCCCTCAGGAACCATACCAGGAACCATATTTTGGATTGTTTGGTTTGTTTGTTATTTGGTAATTGATAGATAGCCAGTATTTCTAGGCTAAATATTGGTGTTTTTATGCTGGCCCAAAAAGAAAGAAAGAAAGAAAAGAAAGAAAAGAAAAAGAAAGAAAGAAAGAAAGAAATTATGCAGTGCAAATAGGCATGTACAAGTAGCCAGAATCCCATCTGCTCTACAAGACATAAGATTTACTGGAATGGTAGTAATATTGCCAAATATTAGGCCTGGATGTCATCAGAATTGGATTCGAGAAAGAATAATAGGGTCGATAGACAAGCCAAACGATTTTCTGGTTGGCATTTCATTTTATTTCATTTATTGGAATATATATATAAAGTGGTGCGTATAAAAGGAGGCCAGAAATAATATAGACTCCCTTTTTATAAACCCATTTTTAGCTTTTATTGAGCACATTCACCTCTTGCTAGACTCAAAAAAGAGGTTGTCTCTTGCAAACTATATAAACATGTTTCCAGGCGATCAGCCAAGATATCTGATGTGGACGCACTGGCTCTACCAAATTCTTAATTTAGATCTCCGATAGACCTTTTAATGTGTGTGTATGCCATCTTGGTCTATTCAGCCAATCATAACGAGTGCCAGGTATTTTCTTGTGTCAGCCATGTTACATTTTGGAAAAATAATTTATCCTCCAGGGTGTGTGCCCGGTGCTCTTAATCTTTTGGCAGGATGTCTTGCAATGCAGTTTACAAAGGGTGCCAGTAACGACTCTGAATTGGCTTTGTTGTTAGCGTCTTGGTGTTTTGGTTTCTAATGCCTATTAATCCTGCAAAACCCTTTTCTTTATTCTGACCAGGAATGCTCAAACCCAGCACCACCAGCCAGCAGGGTTCATTTTATTTTGGCTAGAGATCAAAGTATTTCTACAGCTATGCAAAGAATATATGTATACACATATGTATTTGTGAAATAGGCAGCTCATTAAATAGATTGGGATATTTGTACTGTAGTTTATTAGGATTATATTAGTTCTTAGATATTATTACTTTCTCCACTTGCCAAACACCTTTGTAATCGCCGACTTTACCACACCAGCAGCCTTTTCGTTCTCCTTCTTGGTCAATCCAATGGTGACATGGATCTTGATACTAGGTCTAGGACAGCTCTTTTCCTGATCATGGACATATTTAGCTCTGGTCACCAAGACACCCTGGACAGCACACTCATCAACAACGTCTTGCAACAGGCGCTCTTGGTCAACACGAGGAATATCGATTTCATGGTCCAGTGCACGTGATCTCAAGAAGGAATTCTTGGGGTAAATGTGGAAAAAGGGAGCAGGAGACTGAAGATCACCATCAGATACTCTGATAAGTGATTCAAGCGATTTATGAGAGAGAATCTGACGGAACACCTGGGCACGCTCAGAAAGCTCCTTGAGAACTGTGGGCTGCTGGCGGATGACCTTGAGGGCCTCTGAGGCAGACACGGCAAGCATTGCAGGCATAGAGGCAGAGAAGCAGTAAGCACTGCCAGACAGACGCTGATGGTCAACAACCTCTGTACTGGCAGCACAGAAGCCACCAGAGGCACAGAATGCATTGGACAAGGAACCAACAATCATGTCAACTTCAGTAGCCTAAAAACACAAGTATTAGTTAGTTTGCCTATCGACATTTATCTAATAAGACTTACATCGACCGAATACAAATCAGTAAGACCTCTTCCGTTATTGCCGATTACACCAATCGAGTGAGACTCATCTAGGATCAATCTGTACTTGTACTTTTTTTTGAGCTCAACCTACAACAAGTCGTATTAGACAATATATAGAATAAAACTTCATAAAAATAATCATCATCTTACCAACTTCTTCAAAGGTGCAATGTCACCAAAGTTGGCAAACAGTCCTTCGGTGACAATGAATCGACGGGTCAGGCGTTTGTTGTTCTATAGTGACTGGTTACATTGTGTCCTGTCCTCTTGTACTCTTACCTTGTCCTGGTCAGTCTGAATGTCTCTCAGTACGCGTTCAAGATCGTCCATGTTGTTGTGCTTAAAGTATCGGACATTGGAGCGGGAAATCTGGACACCCTTTTGGACAGCAAAACTCACGCCATCATCGCTGACAAAACACAATTATCATTAATATCAATATTAATATCAATAGTTGTCCAATATATATATATATTCCTTACACAACAAGCAGGTCTCCTCTCTTGGAGAATGCAGGAATAACCGACGAAATAGTAGAGAACCCTTGGGCATAGATAATGGCTTCTTCAGTACCCAAAAACTGTGCAATATCCTTCTCAAGCTCCATATGGACATCAATAGTGCCATAGAATCCGGGTGGGCCACAGGAACCAACACCGTATTCTTTGAGGGTCTTTATGGCACTTTCACAAATCTGCTCCGAGGCAGCCAGGTTAAGATAGTTTGTTGTCGCAAGGTTCAAAAGAGGCTTGGCATGTCCAGATACTCTGGTCTTTGCTGATTGGGGGCCGAGAATGACAGGTGTGCTGTCAAGATTCAATTTGTCGAGGGTGTTCAGGGTAGGTACGAGGGATTCGGGCTGCCATTCTTCAACGAGATCATCAACCTCCTAAACACACGACAATATTAGGAATCATCAACTGGACAAAGCCAATAAGTGTGGCTACCTTGACAGTCAGTATGACAGCATTGTCATGGGGCTTATACTTTTTTGCCAGCATGTATTTGATGGCAAAAAACACAAGAAAGAGCTCGAGAGCAATCCGAAAGGGATCATTCTGATAGGCATTCTTGAGGTAGACAATGACAAGATGGGAACCTGGGATGGCAGTGATCATTTCATAGACCGAGTTGACGGTCGAATTGAAAAAGATTGCATCATCAAGTGGCAGTTCTACGGTCTCCATGATGAGCAAGAAGGAAGAACTGTACTTGTTGTCTGGCCCTGGATTTTTATATGTATATTTATATATATTTATATATGTATATTTGTATATTTATATATTTAAAGGCGGACCTTTAACGGTTACCTTTTTACTTTTGACCTTGGCGCTGTTGCATGCAGACACTTCTTTTTGATTCGTTTGGCGACTTGTGTCCGATTTTATCCGTACAAGCCAAACACAGAGATAATTGAGGGGAGGGCTCCAAAGCTTATCTTTATATAAAGACAAAACTGTCCCTAGGGCATGGCTAGCACTAGATCACTTTAATAGGCGGATGTGGTGTCTAGTTTGGTAGAAAACTCTAACCAATTCCCTTTGCCAATTCAACCCAGAGAAATGGAAATGGAAATGGAAATGTAAATGGGCCTGGTATCTTTGTTGCTTTTGTGCTGATTTGATAGCCAAGAAAGAGAGTACAAGGCAGGCCATTTGCAATGCTTGGAAAAGACTTGCAAAAATTAAAATAAAATAAAATAAATAAATAATAATTATTATATCATTTTTATCCTCATCTTATTCCGATTCCTTCTTTTCTTACCAACCAAACAGGGCTTCTATTATTTTTATTTAGTGTTTCTTCTTTGGAATATAATGTATATGGTTGACAGTGTAATATATCGTTATTTCTTATAGATGCATATACTTGATATTTAAATACATGACATTTTGCTGAGACTGACCAGCTTTTATATCTAGCCCGGATCAGCTCACGGTGCAGGATTCCTCACAAGGAGACATTCTACTGGAGAAGGCATCGCCTCCAATCTACCTCGTCTACCTTCTCATCCACCATCCACACCCGACCATGATTGCCAGGAATTTTTTACTCCCGAAGGCACCTACAAACTGGCAAATCAGATCTTCTTTAGGTCAATGGCCCCTCTCTACACCGTCGGGACAACTGCCAGCATGGTCTCCATCAAATACAAAGACAGCACACCAAATCTCCATCGCTACGAACCTCATCCAGGCGCCCTTAATTTCAGACGCATGTTTAGCGGCTCGGCTCTCTCGCCCGGTACACCCGAATCAGAAGACGATCCAGTCTTTAGAACACCATCACTTTCCAGCAGCTCATCAAGCCATAAAAACCTCCACTTCCCTATCCCTTCTATTCCCGAAGGTCATCCCCTCATATCCTCGTCTCCCACCCCAAAACTAGGCTCATCCCTTGAAGGCCCTGGCATCTCCACCTTTGGGCCTTCTCCCTCAAATAGCAACCAGACCTCTACTCTCTCCTTCCTGACCCGGAACCATACGCTCAGTAACCGCCAACCACGCAAACCAAAGACAAGCATCACAAAGACCAATTCAAGTTTTGTCCAGAGAATAATCACAAACGATCAACTCGCCAAGATTCTGATGGCCCGTACCAGCGAAGACACAAATCTTTTTTATAACTGTGGCTCCAATTTTGTTTGGATGGACGCCTTTGGGCATCCAAAGGTAAGTCAACCCCACAGGATACGATACGGTATGGATATTTATGAAATCGCCCAGGAACCCTTGTCTAGGATCATATTTACGCGAGCATACCCCACTGCCCATGATGTGAACCTGTTGACGCGTGGATCAGACCATCTGGATATAATCATTGGGTTTTCGTCAGGAGATATTATTTGGTTTGATCCCCTCTGTAATAAATACGGCAGAATAAACAAAAATGTGAGGAACAAGAGAGATTTGTGCCAAGAAGCTAAAGAAGTGTTGCTTTAAAGGGAATCATGAACTCGTCTTCAATTACCATGATCCGCTGGTTACAAGGGTCAGAAAGCGTATTTATGGCAGCATTTCAAGATGGCTCAATTATGCTGTTTGACAAGGAAAAGGAAGACGAGCATTTTGATCCAACTGATAGCGACTCGTACCACAAGTACAGCATGACGCCTTCTGGTCCCCCTCCTCTTTTCGACAAGCAAACGTAAGTGGGTCTCGCTAACCCATATATCCTCACTCACTCACTCACTCACTCAATCAATATCCAGATTCTCGGTTACAAAGCTACCACACAAGTCTGCTCTCAAATGTAATCCAGTCTCCCACTGGAAACTATCCCAACAGTCAATCACAGGTACTTTTATTTGTGGTCCATGGCAACATTCTGATATCAATTGGACATTGTTATTTTGTTGTAGCGTTTGCATTCTCGCCTGATTGTCAGCATGTGGCTGTGGTTGGTCTTGATGGTCTACTGAGAGTCATTAATTTTGTCTATGAGAGGTAAATATGATAAAGATGATGTATATATTGATAGTGTATTGGATAGATTGTATGATATCTATCAGTCATACTATGGTGGTCTTACTTGTGTTGCCTGGAGTCCAGATGGGCGTTATATTCTGGTGAGCAACGAAATCAGGTGTATTGATGTGGGGGGGTAGGATGACAAGACTGATCCAATGTACAGACAGGTGGTCAGGATGACTTGGTGACATTGTGGGCATTTAGAGAGCAAAGGATCATTGCACGCTGCCAAGGACATCACTCATGGGTAGGTACTCCAATCCTCCTACAATCATCATACTGACCCAATACTTGACTGTGGCTCTAGGTAACAGGCGTTGCCTTTGATCCCTGGCGATGTGATGAAAAGGTCTATCGGTTCGCAAGTGTAGGAGAAGATGCACGGTTGATTCTCTGGGACTTTTCGGTCCAAGCTCTCCATCGTCCAAAGACTGTAAGAATTGATCAAGAGTTTTGGATTGGTATTGACTTATTATAGAGAGCGAATAATACACGCCATCGGGGTGCATCAGTGTCATCTGTCAATCCTGCTCCTAGTATTTATAATTCATCACAAGATCGTCCAGTGCTTGTGCATCCTCCACTTTCCAAAACAGAGGTTGCTCTCCTGCAACCTACGATGGTCAAGATAGTCCATGCTGATCCATGTACAGGTGTCTACTTTCGGGAGGATGTCATTGTCACAACAGACAAAAGAGGTCGGGTGTGTCTGTGGCAGCGACCTTTCTCGCCTTCATCTTCGTCATCATACTCTTCTTAACTCACTCTATTATCCTTATTATTCTTATTCTTATTCTTATTATTGTTATTTAATATCTTTTTTTTTATTTTTCATTCAACTTTCATCTAGTTTAGTTTTTATTTAATGTAGATCGACTAAACATCTTTTTGTATGCCATGGATTGGCGGAGTCTCTTGAGTGTGACGTCGATGTATTGTTTTCTTTGCAGGGCCGTCTTAAAGGACACCTCTCTCTACATCCTCTAGGACACTTCCCCCCCACTCTAATGTTGTTTTCGCGTCCTCTGTTCCAGACTGTGACCAAGGTAAGACGAGGCAATAAAATTATTTCTGTTCAAAAAAAAAGAAGGAAAACATTCCACCTGGAGAGCCATTGTTCATAAAAAAGAGATATTTGCACGAAAAATAAAAATAAAAAAGAAAAATGTCGAAGAATAAAGAATATTTCCAACCAACCTTAATGAATCCGTAGGTGTCCACCAACATCACAGGCATTGCAGTCCACCCAACTCCTCGCCCTCACCTGATTAAGACATACACCAACACACTCGAGGCATTGACCCGCATTCCCTCGACTGCTGTCTACAGACAGGCCACCGAGGCCTTTACTCAGCAGCGTTTGTCGGTAGTCGAGTCGACTGAGAATGTAGAGGAAATTGAGGCCAAGTTGGGTGCTGGTCAGATTGAAGAGGTTATTATCCAGGCCGAGGAAGAGTTCAAGTTGGTTGGCAAGATGGCAGAATGGAAGCCCTGGGAGCCTCTTGAGACACCTGCTCCTGAGGGTCAGTGGGATTACATCAGCAACTACAAGAACTAAAGCATAGAGGACGAAGATGAAGACAAGGATAATACCGTTGCCTCGAGTCATGACAACTTTCCTTTGATTCAATCAATAAATTTATACACCAAAAGAAGAGATATCGTTAATGCTGGATGGTTACACCTAGACGTCATCAAACGCCTACTGTGCGTTTTATTAATAAAGCAAAAGACCAGGACAAATAAACAACATTGCATCCATTAGCATGTTCTTGCAGTCTTTTGTTCGTCGTCTGTCTCTTAACCAATGCAAGTCTTTGAGTTTGGTTTAGTTGTGCTTTGCTTGAACCGAGATTCACGCGTACCTGTTCTTTTTTGACCCCTAGTCCAACGAAACGCACGTATGTTTGGCAGTCTTGTGTCTACAGAGGAACTAGCTTCCAATATCGGCAACGTCAAGGTGCTTGATGGTTCCTGGCATATGCCCAATGCCAACAGAGATCCTTATGAGGAATACCTTGCCAAGCATATCAAAACTGCCGAGTTTTTCCCTATTGACACCATCAAGGACACATCTGTCGATCTGCCACATATGCTTCCTGCACCCAAAGTATTTGCAAAGGCTGTTGGCAAGTATCATGGGCAAAACATGATATGCGATTTGCTTACTTTTGAGGTGTAGGCGACCTTGGGATCTCTAATGATGATCAGGTAGTTGTATACGATACGGCTGGCATATTTTCTGCCTGTCGCGTGTACTGGACCTTCAAGGTAAACGTTGCATTATCCCCCATGCCAATTGATCCTTAGTGTGTGATCCAATAGGCATTCGGACACAATCGCGTGTCGGTATTGAATGGAGGCCTGCCTTTGTGGATCAAAGAGAACAGGCCTACAGAATCAGGCCGTGTGGATGTTAAGCCTGTGGATTACAAAGTGAAACCTTTGGATACCAAGCTTGTTAGGGATTATGCTACAGTCTTGGCCAATGCCAAGCTGGCTGAAACCAAGCCTGAAGAGCAGATTCAGGTCTTGGATGCTCGACCCAAGGCTCGGTTCACTGGAGAGGCACCAGAACCCCGAGCAGGCTTGAGTTCTGGACATATGCCCAACTCTATCAGTGTTCCATTTAATGAGGTTATTGACCCTACTAGTGGCAAATTGCTCGATGATGAAGCGCTTCGTAAATTGTTTGCCTCAAAGAACGTTGACCTGACCAAGCCAGTGATTACAAGCTGCGGTAAGATCAAGACTGATAAGGGGTTTAGTGGCAAGTTGTTTATAATTGGTTGAGCAGGTAGTGGCATTACTGCCTCAATTCTGTACCTGGCCCTTGAGCGTGCTGGTGCCAAGGATATTGCAGTATATGATGGTAGCTGGACAGAGTATGCAGACAAGAAGGATAGTTTGATTGTCAAGAGCGGTTAATAAATTAGCGGAGTCCTTCTGAGTTCATTGAGGCCTTTTGATTGAAGCCACATGACTGCACATTTTGACGGTAATAAAATAAAAAAGTTTTTAAAAAGGTTGTTCGCTTAAGAAAGGAAAGATTTTCACTTCTTCTTCACACTCTAGTCATGGTAAGCTCATTGAGATCCTAAAATTCTGTACAGCAACTTATTTATTGTCTAGTCCGCACCTAACCCCAAAGCCTTCCCCCTTGCCGACTCGGCTTTGACCAGCACCATCCTCGACCTTGTTCAGCAGGCTTCCCATTACAAGCAGTTGAAGAAGGGAGCTAACGAGGCCACCAAGACCCTCAACAGAGGTATCTCTGAATTCATCATCATGGCCGGTAAGCATCTATTTCTACTCTGTGTTTTGGATTGGACGTAAAGGATGAAAAAATCCGTTTGGACCTTTACAATGACATTCAACGATTAGTCTTTCTGAGAAACGTTCAATCCAAAACAAATTGAAATATACGTTATTATACATAATACTCACAATATTATAATAGCTGATGCCGAACCCCTCGAGATTCTCTTGCACCTTCCCCTCCTCTGCGAAGACAAGAACGTTCCCTACGTCTTTGTCCCCTCCAAGACTGCTCTTGGTCGTGCCTGTGGTGTCTCCCGCTCCGTCATCTCTGCCTCCGTTACCACCAACGAGGCCTCTGACCTCAAGCCCCAGATCTTGTCCATCAAGAACCAGATCGAGAAGTTGCTCATCTAAACAAAAAAAATCAAGAAAAAGAAAATAAGAAAACATTTCCTGCAGTGCAATTGTTTTCCCTATTATACTTCTTTTTACGCATTCATCCCTCATGTCTTTTGGTCGATGATCCGTTAGTGTTGAGACCCCCATTTCGATTGTAAATAAATTCTCTTACACTTTAGTTCCATCATTTTAATCATATAATCCTCGTTCATCTTATTTTTTCAATTCTTACCTGTCAATTGAAGGGAAGCTGGTGTGGTGTGTAAACGCGCGTGGGTGGGTGTACAACCCAGTGTT
The DNA here is from genome assembly GCA_022702545.1 of Phycomyces nitens. NCBI lineage: Eukaryota > Fungi > Mucoromycota > Mucoromycetes > Mucorales > Phycomycetaceae > Phycomyces > Phycomyces nitens. Next base: position 5,927,019 of record JAHRBC010000001.1, read on the forward strand.
TTAATGCACAGCATAATTTATAAAACTGGCTGTCAATTGTGCCTAAAATATTTTCATTTGTATCCCTATGAATAACATGCACTGCAAAAAATAGTCGATTTTAGTCACTAAAAGAATTCTAAAATCCTGCTATAATTTGTGTAAATAGCTAAATTCTAATTAATCTTCGTTTTTGTAGACTGTAATTTGAGACTGTCATTCTTTAGGCGTAAAATTATACTGTCGCTCTTATTTTCTAGGATTCTTCCATGCTTTTTGCTACTTGAGAATTACACTCAAGAATATATATATTAATATAAAGTAACTCAGGAAATTGTTTTTATTCACATATGAATATAATTGATATTCTTTTTATGTACTTTATTATAAGTATAATTATATCCTCATGCTATTCAAAAAACATTTACTTTAACAGCTTTTGTCAAGAGGTTTGAATTTCTTTTTTACTGCGGCAATGTCAGGGTGTGACAACTACTGCATAGTATCATGTAATTCAAAGCCTCTTTTTTCTCATTCTTAACCAGTGTAGGTAAATATGCACTCCTGGTCAATAAATCAATCAGATACTATCATATTGGTTTATTTAGTGGATGGGATACATTCCTTTCTTTGCACTCCTCTTTTTCTCTGTTGTTCTCTTTACACCTCAGTAAGTTCCTTTGAGAAATTTCCTTTGCCAATATACCTAACTTCTGTTCTTTATACAGAATGCTTTTAATCAAGACAAGCAACCGTATGGCTTCAAAATCACTTTGGTAAAGACTATGATGGCCAACTTGTCATTAATATAAAAGCACATTTCTAACCACCCACTACTTTTCAAGAAACCAAAAACAGCCTTGGATATCAAATAATAAGTCTTTTGCAAGCACCGCAGTCAGATAAGCAATGGTAAAGTATATCATCAAACTGATATCATATATACCAACACTATTTCTCATATAAATCTTCTGTGATTTTTTTTAAAAAAGATTAACGCGCTCTGTCGCAAATATATACTAATAGAATGTAAGTATGCTATAGCATCTTTACATTATCATAACAATACTAACAATATATATGTAGCTTATCAAAAAAGAGCTCTCTGTTACAAAACTAATATCGTGTTTCAAGCTTCATCCTATATATCTCACAGGAATCCTACGCGTAAGCATTATATGTTTTGATATTCTTACAAATTTATTAAAAGCAAAAATATTTTATATCTTATTTCCACAGCATCATCTCTATAAACAAGTTCAAAAGAGATGCAATATTTGGTAAATGAAGCTAGTTGATGAAAAATATTTAAAACAAATCAGACTAGAAATCATCTTTCAAAGAGTATTTTAGTCAAAGAAGAAGAACAGATAAATAGATTATTCAAATATTTAAAAAACAAAAAATATTTTTTCAATAAATTCTATTTTAAACCACCATATTTTGATGATGTAAGCATCTCTTGAAATGAATATCTCTTTCATCCTTATTTCAGATGTATTTGAGTACGATTCCAGCACGATTATAGAATTATTTAAGCCTGATTTTAGACATATTTTAGCAAGTTTTCAGGTGTATATTAATTTTATATTCACCCTCTTATAGTAGATTATACAGTGCTTCCAACAGTCAATGTCGCATACGGTCAAAAATGATGTCGTCAGTTATTCAACATCAATTTCGCACTTTCCGGGAACCAAGTCGTGTTACGATGATTTCTTGGCACACTCGAAAAATATAAAAGTAGGCCATTTCATCTCCTGGGTCTGTTTTTTCGTTTCTTCAATTGTTTAAAGTTTAACATGAGTGCAATATTTTTATCTGAAGATGTACATGGAAATGTCGTTGATGAGAATGGAGGCCCTGAACCCATGGAATATATCGTTGATCAGAATGAATTTATTGTAGAGTCGATTGCGACTCATAGTGAGTACTTGAAAAATATGCCCTCCTGTGAATCTTCATCGGTTTGTCCAATGTTGATAGAAAAGCCAAAAGATGAAGACATCCGTATGAAAGAAGCAGACACAAAACGTGATTATGTGCGGTACACCGTTCAGGATAAGGCTCGATTTTTCGACCTGAAGATTGAAAAGTGTATGAGCGCATCAACTGCAGCGAAGCAGTTGGGTATTCACATTCGAACTGCGCAGAGATGGGTTAAGCAATACAATATGTGTCCTGATAGTATTTTCGAGGTTTGTAAGCAGGTTGGTCGTAAATGTATCTTGAGCGAAGAGCATAAAACTGCTGTTATCGACTTCATTGATGCTAATCCTTCTGCTGCTGTTATTGAAGTGGCTGAACATTTGTTGAATCGGTTCAATGATCTTAAAGTTTCACGTAGCACTGTTTATAATTTCATGAGAAGTGAGTGCAACCTTTCTTTGAAGAAAGCTGACTTCCATTCTATCGAAAGAAACAGCCCAGCAAAGATTGAAGAGAGACATTATTGGGTTCGTAAATGGGAAAATACTGATACGAATATTTGACGAATTGCGTGTTTCTTGACGAGTCAGCTTTTGATATCAATATGAAACGCTCAAGAGCTTGGTCCAAAAAAGGTACGCGTGCCATTGTTACTCGGCCTACTATGAGAGCAAACACAACATCGATACTGGGTGCTATCTCAGCTGCAGGTTTGATCACAGTTGGCGTAAAAAAACCAAGACCTGCAAAGAAGAGAAAGACGGAAGGGTATGTAAGCTCAGGGACTATGACTGGCCACTACATAAGTTTCTTAAAAGTGACTCTCGATGAAATGGACAAATATCCGCATATGAAGGGTCATTATATAGTCATGGATAATGCACCCATTCACACGCATGAAAACATAAGGAAATACATTGAGTATCGAGGATATAAATGTGTATATCTTCCTACATACTCTCCGGAGCTTAACCCAATAGAACGGTTCTGGGCAATAGCAAAAAGTAAGATTAAGCGCCATAGGTTTTTGCAGGAAGACACTTTATCAAAGAGAATTACAGAAGCGTGCAATAATGTAGAAAAAGGTCACTTCAAAGGTTTCGTTTCGCATTCTTACAAGTGTTGGGATAAATGTCGAAACAGAGAACCAATGTAATGGCCACTGACCGCAAACATCTCTCACACAGCATAAAAAATAGCCTCGAGCACCCCAGTGAGCTTCAAGAAGACTCCATGAAGGCAAAAGGTGGTAATGTGAAGGCAAAGTGCGGCAACGATTGGGCACAATTGCATGTAAAAAAGGAAATTACTTATGCCAAGTTTTAAGTCTGCCTTTGGTAATTTTTTCTCTTTGAATTTTCTGTAAATAGATGAAATGTGGTGCATAACATAAGAATGAAAGCAAATATAGTGTTGGTGAATAAGAGCAGAACGATTTACGGATTTCTTTTTTATTTTTTCACAAGTGAGAAAATACGCTGCGAGTTGCAGGAACAATAGAAAAATTGGTATCATTAATTAATCATTGGAGTAAGGTGGATGGGTGAGATGAAATAAGGAAGTTCATATCAACGAACGCTTGACACAACCAGGCCGACAATCAAATTTGTTGATAAGACTTCCACGAAGAACGTTTTGTCGTGGTATTGATTCGAATTTGTGTCCATGGTATACAACCAGTTCCTTGATTGATTTAAGTTCTCTATAGATACAATAAAAAATGTTAACGCTGTTCATACGAGAAATCCATGATTTATAGGCAGTTGTTTTCATACTTGACAAATTTTCGTATATCCATGGGATCCGTGGATAAGCCAGCGTAGTCCAACACAACAAGCCGTACGGAAAAGTTGGTTGATTTCGCAAACATAATCAAATCCTAGGCAGATATAAAAAAAATGAGTAACTATTAACTTCCAGTTTCGTTGCTGTCTACCTTGCATATCGCCATGCTTATGGCGAACACTTTCCATGATATTGAGATTCGGCTTTGTATCACGTTGGCATAATTTCGATCCAGAGGAGCACATGGGTGATAAGAAGACTTTCGCACAGTGACATTTGATACGGAGGCAATCTGTCATCTTTTGTATTGACTTGATCTTGTTTTCCACAGGTTCGTTTGTGCGTGATTTTCGTACATAACCGATATTGATCCAACCATGTGATTCCATTGATGTGTTTAAAAACGATTTCGTGTTGAAGGTGATTTTCAAGACTTCATCTATAAAAAAAAGGACTGTTTGTTTTTGCACTTTTGTTTTTTTTAGTGACATGCACCGTAATTTATATACTCACCCCAATGGTCTTGCTTGACAATCCACAAAGATCGTCGCTTTTCTCTTTTGCTACCGATGCGTGCAACTTGCGAGTAGCCAAATCGACCATCCTTTGACAACAAATCAGTCACTTGTGTGGGAGAGTAAATGTCAACTATATCCGGCATAAAGCTCTTGACAAGGTCAAATAACTCGATGTTGTTCCAATGACCAAATGTGTATAATTCTCTGTTCACTGGTGTATCTTTCGATGCGATGCAGTTGAAGAAATCAAGTACACAGTGTTTCGTTGGCTTTACAAAGTGGTTAAGACAATAGGCCTGGTCAACCGTAAAATATCGCGCTTTGTTCAATTTTTTTGGTTAGACAATGATAGTATGATAGCATTGCCAATTGTGAAAGGGTGTCGGTTGCCTTTGCCGCTTGTATAGATAACTTGTAATGGCGGATGATAAGAGTCAACGATTGCTTTACATTTAACGCGATTGGCATTTGTTACTTCTTCTCCTAATAGCATACAACAGGCTTGCCCACTAGTAATTACTGCCATAAAGAATGTAAGATAGTGAAAATGAAAGAAAGAAGGGAAAGAAAATTTTACACCTTTCTCCGGAAATGAAAATGAAAAAATCGGTGCCATTTTTCAGCCTGTGCGACATCGGTTTCCTCAGAGTGCGATTTGCATGGCTCTTCCCTCTAAAGAACTGGACCCATCTAATGGGTCCACTACAACGATAGGATATCCACATACTTCTACTGCACAACTCTCTACCACTAGGTCATATCTCGAGGTGGCTACGACACGTTCCAAGTCTATCCAAACACCCGTTGTTCTCTTCTCCAACTTGCCCAAAGGTTCGGATCGAATTTGACGCGAAAGCGCCTCTCCCCATTCGATCTTCTTTACTCTCCCAACTGCCCCCGCCTTGCTCAGGACTTTTGGACTGCTCTCCATGCCAGCATTCCGGAAGAATGTAGTCTAGGGGTGTCTTTTCCAAACAAGCAACCTTATGTCCACGAAATGCACCTCACCAACTCTGCCACTTGCATGGACATTTGCAGCAAAGGCCTCACCGTTGGAGGCCAAACCTACTTCCCTTGCCCAGGAATTGCTCCAGGAGCAAAAATGCTGCGTCTCTTCCTCACCCAGCTTCCCTTCCGTCCTCGCCTTGAACTCGAACAGACCATCAAAACAGCCTTGGCTGCATATGGCTCTGTCCGTGAAGTTGGCATGCATTTCCGTTCTGGGTACTTTGATGGCACAGGTTATGCCTACCTTGAACAACCCCCTAATCCTGACACCAACTTAGCCAAACTCTCTTTCAAGATACCTTATGAGGATGACCGATACTTCCTAGGTACCTGGAAGCAGATGGGTCTCCACTGCAACTACTGCAAGGCTATGGGACACGATATTGACAACTGTCCAGAGCGGCCCAATGATTCCCGACGATGTTTCACCTGTGACCAAACCGGGCACTTGCGACGTGCATGCCCTCGAGCACTAGCAGGCTATTCCTCCAAGAAACCCCGAAAGACACCGATAACGCTAGCGTCGTACATTAAAAAACGCACGGCCCCTCCAGTCAACCCCCCCACACCGACACCACGGACCTCAACTCCTCGAAAAGGTCCAGTCACGACTGGAAAAGGGAACCAGGAGATGACCACTACTCAGGCACATATTACCACAGAACCAACAACGACGTTTGTCTCTACCCCTCCAGCACCCCATATTGGGGGCACCAATCGGTTTGCTATACTTGACAGAACATCTAACAGCACTGGTCAAGGCACCTTTGCAGATTCAAACCTGCCCCCTCAAGGAACGCACAACCACCAGTTTGCTCCTATTTTCCATCATTAAAAAAGGCCTGTCTCCCCCACAACTTTGTTTCGGGCCCCACTGATGAAAAAGAAGAGTTTCACCCAGGTGCCCTTGAGGATAGCAAGGACAGCGAACCCCAGCACGCACTGTCTGACGAAGAGATGTCGGACGATAACCAAGCTTAGTAATATAATCCACATAGCCACCATGAACTGTCGCGGACTGGTCAAGTCTAACAACCCAAATAATCGTTCTCTCTTCATTAGATACCTTCGTTCACTCTCATTAGACATAATAGCTCTACAAGAAACTCATGCAAATACAGATTCTCTTCAACAGTTGTTTCACCTTCAATTCCAAGCCTCAGACTCCCTGTGGTCCCCTCACTGCAGCTTGGTTTCCCTGTCTCCTCTAATCTCTTTTACCGATCCACTTTTTTCTCTGTGTGGCCGTTGCATTACTGTCACAGCTGTGCACTCGTCAAATTTATTTGCGCCTTTTCGTATCTGTGTTTTATACGTCCCTGCCTCATATCGTCCTCGATATGACTTCCTTACCTCTCTCCTATCCTCCCCCCACCTCCTCCCTGCCATTCCCTCACGACAAATTATGCTAGGAGACTTCAACTATTCAGCACATGCAAATTCCTCTCGCACTGGATCTGCTCTACGCCCATGGCTAAATTTTGTGGCCAACCACTGGGTAGACTGTATCACACTGCCCAACACAAGACTCATGCCCACATTCCACCGCGACCTCTCCTCGTCAACCATCGACTGCATATACGCCTCCAGGGACATTGCACCATATCATTCATCCTCTACTGTTACGTACGTCCAGCCCCTGTGGACCGATCACTGCCTCGTGCGAACTTGCCTTCGTTTTCCTAAGCCTTCCCAAATTGGCCACGGTTTATGGCGTGCAAACCCGTGTCTGACCAACAACCTACACTATCGCTCCTCCGTGTCCGACTGCCTTTCCTCCTTCCTCCCACAACTTTCACCCCTGGACTCCCCTCAATCCCAGTGGGACCAGGTGAAAGTCGAGGTAACCCGTTTCACGCGATCCTTCTCCCGCACATCTCGCCCATCTTTTGCCACTCTGGAGAGGAAACTGCAGAGCAAAAGAGACCGCTTGATACACAGATTCCGCCACCAACTGGCGCAGAATTTTCAACTCCCCATTGTTGAGCGTCAGCTCCAACAAGTCCAACAGGAACGCACCGAGATACTAGCACTTCGGGCTGGGAAACACTGGAGGGAACAGGGCGAATCCTCCGCGGGCTTTTTGTAACGCACAGTTGCCACTCGTCAAGCTCGTACCACAATCACCAGCCTCCACCACCCCACCATAGATGTCATGTGCACTGACCCCACTGATCTCTCAGACGCTGGAGCTGCCTTTTATGAGGACCTGTACACACCCAGCCCTCCAGCCCAGCCAGCTATTGACGATCTCCTCCTTCACCTCCCATCAGATCTCTTCCTCTCGGAGACCACCTCCTCGACACTCATAGAACCGTTCACATTGGATGATATCCGGGCAGGTGCCAACCGCTCTCCTAATGCCAGTAGCCCTGGGCCTGATGGTCTGCCTTACGAGATTTTGCGCATGATAATGGCACACCCCATGTGCGCCAATCTTCTGGTACGCATATACAACGACGGACTTACCCTTGGAACTTTTCCTGCTTCCTGGAACTCTACCTGCGTATGCCTACTCCCAAAGAAAGATGATCTTACCTACCTCAGGAACTGGCGCCCGATATCCCTTATCAATACCGATGCCAAAGTGTTCTCGCGCCTTGTCAATAGCCGCATGGTTGAGGCAGTCACTTCCCTCGTTACACCCTTTCAGACAGGTTTTGTAAAAGGGCGTTTCATCGCTGACAATGGCATGTTGACCAAACTAGTTATGGCACAAGCCCGGCAAGACGGCACTGACGGTATAGGCCTACTGCTTGATCAGGAGAAAGCCTACGACCGAGTCCACCCCGATTACCTTCGCCAAGTCCTACTGCACTTCAAATTTCCCCTCTCCCTCGTAACCTGCATATCTTAACTCTTTTTCTCCACTCAAATCCAAATCAACGTCAATGGACATCTATCTCGATCTTTCCTTCAAGGCCGTGGTCTCCGACAGGGGGATCCACTGTCTCCCGTGTTATTTAACCTTGCCTTTGAGCCCTTGTTGAGACGAGTAATCCATGATCCCGACTTTGAAGGCTTTTCCCCTCCACCCCACACGTAGCTGACATTACCTGCACCCATCAAGCTTTTGGCTTATGCCGACGATCTGCTGGTCTTCCTGCCTGATACGGCCCACTTGTCCCGTCTGCAGCACCACCTCCTCACATACTCACAAGCCTCAAACGCTCGTATTAACCTTCACAAAACTGAAACCTTCTCCCTCTCTGGCCTTCCCTTACCAGAATGGCGCCCAATGCTACAACGTTTTGGCATCACTGCTTGGTCTGATAGAACCTCCCAAACTGCCATACGATATCTTGGGTTTCCACTCATTCAGTCCCTACCTCAACGAAATGCCTTCTGTGAGAACCTTCTCTCCAAGGTCGAATCTGCCTGTCACATACACTTGTCTCGATCCCTCTCAATACGTGGTCGGGCCATGGTACTCAACTCCCTCATACTCTCTAAGCTCTGGCATGTCCTTAGAGTCCTCACCGTGCCTCTCTCTTTTTTCCGTCGACTGCGCTCGATCATGGGCAAGTTTCTACAGCACCGTTCCTTTCCACCAATCTCTTTTGGAACTTTTTGTCAACCTCTTAAAAGTGGTGGCCTGGGCATTCTAGATCCCCAAGTTCAACAAGCAGCCCTCCAGTTGCGCTGGCTCCGGCCCCTGGTCCATTCCCCACTGTCCCCCGTTGGTTTGGTCCCGCCATGGCTCTCATATATCCTCCGCCTCCACTCTCCTTCTGTCGATCCACTTTTTCCCTTGTTGTTTCTACCCTTCCGACCTTCCCATCTACGAGACCTCAACTCTCCTCTGGCCACGGTGGTTGCGGCGGTTGATCTCTTCCCTCACAACTTTAGGGATGTGGTAGTCAACATTCCCACATGCCTCTCTCTCCCTCTTGCATCTCTCACTATTTCGCAACCTAATCAGCCTCCCTTTCCATCTGCATGGCGCGACCTCCAGGTTTCCGATGCATTCGAAGTGGATCCCAGGTTTGGTGTGCTCGCCCAACGCCCACTGACCCGTGTGCTTTGTCGTCCAATCGTACTCCACCGTTTCTTTGAACGAATCTACACCCGCTCTCTGGCCCTACACCCCGTCCTGTTCCGTGCCACCCTTCCTCCCGATATCTACACCCTGCAGTATCCGTCGTTGGCTCTGCCGACTGGATCAAATGTAGATGTGCGTCTTTTTTTGAATGCACTGGTTCCGGGCCGACCTTGGCGGCGGCTGTCCACCAAGTCTTACCACCTTCTCTGCAACTTCCATTCCAAAACTGCCCATTCCATTCTCCCCACACTCGCCCCTCGGCAGCTTCGCCAGTTTTGGTCCTTCCCCTTGCCACATGGCGCTCGCAATGTTTGGTTTCGGGCCCTACACAAGAAAATTCCTTGCCGCTCTCGTCTTCACTCACGAATCCCTCTTGCTTTCCCAGATCCATCTTGCGCCATCTGCCATCATCCCTTAGATGATCAAGCGCACTTTCTCTTCCACTGCCCAGTCAAGCAGGCCGTTTGGTCGTCGATCTGGGAGCTACATTTTGCAGACACTATGTCTACTCCTTCCTTCCTGTCCTGCCTCCAATCTTTAACTTTCCCCGCTTGTTCCGATTTGGTTCTCTCTGCTGCCTCCATCTTCGGATGCACGATGCTTGCAATATGGCGACATCACTGGTTGTTCATCTTCGACCATGTCCCCTTCGTCTCCTCCGCAGTCTGTTCCACTGCACTGTCTCTTATAGACCGTCTCAGGTGTGAAACAGATCTCGATACTCCCCCCTAGCTTCCCTCTGTCCTAGCACACTATAACTATCTAAAAGTATAAAACTAGACTTAAAAAAAAATAGAAAATAGAAAATCCAAAAACAAGTTGTGACTTCCTCTATTGCCGCACAGCGTAGAGGCTCATGACGTGTGATGTGTTTGTATGGTTGTGTATGGTAACCGAACGGGCGACAAATAAAATATATAAAAGAAACAAGGAAAGAACCAGTAAAAGACTAACGAAACTCAACAGAAATATCCCCAAAATGACCGGGCAAAATATAACTGCTCTTCAGAGATCGAGAGCTTAAACTCAAAAGAATAAAATAACCGTAAAATTGATCGTAAAACTGACTGACCGCCGAGTGTTGGATATCGTTTATTAATTAGAAAGGAATGTCTTTTATAGACAAGGAAAACAACTAAAAGAATAACCGAAAAATGAAAGAATAAAATAATAAAATGATACCATCAAGACCAAAGGAAAACATATAATAAAAATATACTGTAACATAGTGAAGAAAAGGTAAGACAAAGAAGTAAGGGAAGTAAATTAAAGAAGTACAGGATGGTGCAATAATGCAAGAAAGTGAGAAAGACATAAAAAGGGAAAAACACGCCGTGCGTGACGGCAGATCAATAATATACTAAAAAAAAAGAAAAAAAAGGAAAATAAGGGAATACGAAAACCATAAAAGGAAATTACAAGAGGACAAGAAAAAGGAACATAAAGGAAAACAAGTGAAATAAGAGACATAAAGAAAAGGGAGTCACGATCCCAATCCTCGGGTCAACTCACTGTCTCCAGCTAAGTCCTTGGCCTCAAGGTGGTTCTTGGCCGAAACCGGACCTGCCCACAACGAACGTGACACTCACCAATAAATCAGAGCCTCGGCTCCCTACAAAAAAAACAGAGTGCGATTTGGTTTTCTGGAAAGAGTGCGCCTTCACATCACCACCTTTTGCCTTCAGGAGTCTTCTTGAAGCTCACTGGGGTGCTCGAGGCTTTTTTTTATGCTGTGTGAGAGATGTTTGCGGTCAGTGGCCATTACATTGGTTCCCTGTTTCGACATTTATCCCAACACTTGTAAGAATGCGAAACGAAACCTTTGAAGTGACCTTTTTCTACATTATTGCACGCTTCTGTAATTCTCTTTGATAAAGTGTCTTCCTGCAAAAACCTATGGCGCTTAATCTTACTTTTTGCTATTGCCCAGAACCGTTCTATTGGGTTAAGCTCCGGAGAGTATGTAGGAAGATATACACATTTATATCCTCGATACTCAATGTATTTCCTTATGTTTTCATGCGTGTGAATGGGTGCATTATCCATGACTATATAATGACCCTTCATATGAGGATATTTGTCCATTTCATCGAGAGTCACTTTTAAGAAACTTATGTAGTGGCCAGTCATAGTCCCTGAGCTTACATACCCTTCCGTCTTTCTCTTCTTTGCAGGTCTTGGTTTTTTTACGCCAACTGTGATCAAACCTGCAGCTGAGATAGCACCCAGTATCGATGTTGTGTTTGCTCTCATAGTAGGCCGAGTAACAATGGCACGCGTACCTTTTTTGGACCAAGCTCTTGAGCGTTTCATATTGATATCAAAAGCTGACTCGTCAAGAAACACGCAATTCGTCAAATATTCATATCAGTATTTTCCCATTTACGAACCCAATAATGTCTCTCTTCAATCTTTGCTGGGCTGTTTGTTTCGATAGAATGGAAGTCAGCTTTCTTCAAAGAAAGGTTGCACTCACTTCTCATGAAATTATAAACAGTGCTACGTGAAACTTTAAGATCATTGAACCGATTCAACAAATGTTCAGCCACTTCAACAACAGCAGCAGAAGGATTAGCATCAATGAAGTCGATAACAGCAGTTTTATGCTCTTCGCTCAAGATACATTTACGACCAACCTGCTTACAAACCTCGAAAATACTATCAGGACACATATTGTATTGCTTAACCCATCTCTGCGCAGTTCGAATGTGAATACCCAACTGCTTCGCTGCAGTTGATGCGCTCATACACTTTTCAATCTTCAGGTCGAAAAATCGAGCCTTATCCTGAACGGTGTACCGCACATAATCACGTTTTGTGTCTGCTTCTTTCATACGGATGTCTTCATCTTTTGGCTTTTCTATCAACATTGGACAAACCGATGAAGATTCACAGGAGGGCATATTTTTCAAGTACTCACTATGAGTCGCAATCGACTCTACAATAAGCCTGGTCAACCGTAAAATACCGCGCTTTGTTCAATTTTTTAATAAGCATCATTGGATATGTTCGTCAAAAAGTCTCAAAAAATATTTTAACAAAACGTAAAAATTTGAACATGAAAAATCCTGTTCAAATTATGCAAGAAAAAAATTATTTCTTTCTAATAGGCTATCCATGCAAAAACAACATTCTGATACGTTCCAATGTGGAACAGAAGGTAGTTCACCGCTGCTTTTGCGCTCACAATTGGCAAGGTTATCATACTATCCTTGGCTAACCAAAAATTTTGAACAAAGCGCAGTATTTTACGGTTGACCAGGCCTATTATTAAAAACAGTTGGACTGACGAATTGGATTGCTCCACCAATAAACATAATCACGACTATCTTGTTTTCTGCGATTCTCAATGGCGTTAAGACGCACTGCAAATGTTTCATGTTTGGGCTTTAATCCATTTTATTTCCGCTTTTCTTGTTTAAAAAAAATCTATATATTTGCTGTTTCAATTGTTTTCTTTTACTGCGGTAGTATTAAGAATAAAACCATAAAGCAATCCAACATTACACTAGACTTCTTTGGAGCCAATGACTTTACGTGACGCAGAGTGACTCAACTATAAATGATCAAAAGACTATCAAAAGAAAGACATTCAAAGAGTATGAAAGACCCAGTGTCTCGTTAATACTCCGGCCGTGACTGGTATTCTGCTCCCTGATTCCTGGAATTGGAAAGCCAGTGGCTGAAAAATTGTTTGTTTAAAAGTCCCAGGCGTTATCCCAAGGTATTCTCTGTTTTTTTGAGGTAACTACTCTTTTCCCATAATGGCTGCCAACCCCAAAGAGGAGACACAAGCACCCCCTGCTGTCGTTGAAGACGCTTCCGCCGCCGCTGCTGCTGCTGCCAAGAAGGCCAAGAACGAGGCCAAGAACGAGGAAAAGAGACTTGCCAAGCTTGCCAAGTTCCAGGCTAAACAGGCCAAGGTACATACCAAACACAACACTGATAGTGAAACCACTATTGGGTTGGAAGGCTAGTCTAAATATCATGCAAACAAAACACTCAAGCTATTCACTTAGTTGGACGAGCAAAAGAAGGTCGCTGCTGCCGATACCGAAGTGAGCGAGAAGAAGAAGAAGAAGGCTGCCAAGGCTGCTCCTGCTCCTGCCTTTGTCAACACTACCCCCAAGGGAGAGAAGAAGGGTAAGTGATGAGGGACAAAAAGGCTATTTTGTCTTGGAAAGCAATGGCTAATTCGTGATTTGTCGCGGTATAGATATGTCTACTCCTATCGCCAACGCCTACGATCCCAATGCCGTAGAGTCTGCATGGTATGAGTGGTGGCTCAAGGAAGGCTTCTTTGAGCCTGAGCTTACCAAGGATGGAAAGATCAAGCCTGAGGGTCTGTTTGTCGTTCCTGCTCCTCCTCCCAATGTCACCGGCTCCCTTCACATTGGACACGCCCTTACTGTGGCCATTCAGGATACTTTGATCCGTTGGAACCGCATGTTGGGCAAGACCGTTTTGTTCAACCCTGGAACAGATCACGCCGGTATCTCTTGCCAATCTGTAGTTGAGAAGAAGCTCTGGAAGGATCACAAGAAGACCCGTCACGACTTGGGACGCGAGGCCTTTATTGATGAAGTCTGGAAGTGGAAGGAGAAATTTGGTAACAGAATTTACGAGCAGTTCTATCGTCTTGGTGCTTCGTATGACTGGGGCCGTGTTGCTTTCACTATGGATCCTGTAAATATCCAATCCTTTAGATATCCAATCCTTTGCTCATTCATTATTACCAAACTCTGTTTTTATAGAAATTGTCTAATGCTGTACGCGAGAACTTTGTTCGTCTCCATCGCGATGGTACTATTTACCGTGCCAACCGTCTTGTCAACTGGTGTGTGCACCTCAACACCGCTCTTTCCAACCTCGAGGTTGACAACAAGGAACTCCCTGGTCGCACTCTTATGAACGTAGCTGGATATGACCCCAAGGAAAAGTTCGAATTCGGTGTCCTCAATGAGTTTGCTTACGAAGTTGAAGGATCAAACGAGCGCATCGTTGTTGCTACCACACGTATTGAGACCATGCTTGGTGATACCGCAATTGCTGTTCACCCCGCTGATTCTCGTTACACCCACTTGCACGGCAAGTTCGTAAAGCACCCCTTCATCAACCGTCGTATTCCCATTATTACTGACGATATTGCTGTCGATATGTCTTTCGGTACTGGTGCTGTCAAGATGACCCCTGCTCACGATTTCAACGATTACGAAGTCGGAAAGCGTCACAACCTTGAATTCATCAACTTGCTCAACGACGACGGTACCTATAACGAGAATGCTGGTCCCTATGCTGGCATGAAGCGTTTCCACGTCCGCACAAAGATCATTGAGGATCTCAAGGCCAAGGGTCTGTTTGTCGGTGTTAAGGAGAACCCCATGGCTGTGCCTGTGTGCTCCAAGTCTGGCGATGTTATTGAGCCCTTGATGAAGCCCCAGTGGTGGGTTAACTGCAAGGCTATGGCTGCTGATGCCATGAAGGCCGTTACTGATGGCGAACTCAAGATCTCCCCCAAGGTCTCTGAGGCTGATTGGTTCCGTTGGTTGGGCAACATCCAGGACTGGTGTATCTCCCGTCAGTTGTGGTGGGGTCACCGTGCTCCTGTTTACTTTGTCAACATTGAAGGCGAAGAAAACGATGCCTCTGACAACCATTTCTGGGTTAGTGGTCAAGATGAGGCTGCTGCCAAGGTTGAGGCCGATAAGCGTTTCCCTGGAAAGAAGTTCTCGTTGGAGCAAGATCCTGATGTTCTTGACACCTGGTTCTCGTCTGCTCTCTGGCCCTTCTCTATCATGGGCTGGCCCGAAAACACAGACGATATGCAAAAGTACTACCCTTCTTCGCTCCTTGAGACCGGCTGGGATATTCTTTTCTTCTGGGTTGCACGTATGGTCATGCTGGGTATCAAGCTTACCGGAAAGGTTCCCTTTAAGGAGGTCTTTTGCCACGCTATGATTCGTGATGCCCATGGTCGCAAGATGTCAAAGACTCTTGGTAACGTTATTGATCCTGTCGATGTTATTGAGGGTATCAGTCTTGATGGACTTTACCAAAAGTTGCTCGATGGTAACCTTGATCCCAAGGAAGTAGCCACAGCCAAGGCTGGACAGGTAATATTCTAATATTGGATGAACATTGAGAAAAAATATCTAACATTCTGTGTCATTTAGAAAGCTGATTTCCCCAAGGGTATCCCTGAGTGCGGTACTGATGCTCTCCGTTTCGCTCTTTGTGCCTATACCACTGGTGGTCGCGACATCAACCTCGATATTCTCCGTGTTGAGGGTTACCGCAAGTTCTGTAACAAGCTCTGGAATGCCACTCGTTTCGCATTGATGAAGCTCGGTGATGACTTTGTTCCCACTGCCGATACCACCTTGACCGGCCACGAGTCTCTTACTGACAAGTGGATCCTCCACAAGCTCAACAACGCTGCCATTGAAACCAACAAGGCCTTGTCTGAGCGTAGTTTCAAGAATGCCACCGATGCTGTCTACCAGTTCTGGTTGTACGACTTGTGCGATGTCTACATTGAAGTCATTAAGCCCATCTGTGACGCTGACACAACTGGCAACCCTGCTGCTGCCAATGCCAAGTTGGCCGCTCAGAACACACTCTATACCTGTCTTGAGGCTGGTTTGAAGCTTATGCACCCATTCACACCTTTTGTTACTGAGGAGCTTTACCAGCGTCTCACTCGTCGCCCTGGAGACAAGGTCAAGTCTATCACCAAGGCTTCTTACCCTGTCGAGAACAAGAGCTACTTCAACGAGGAGGCCGAGAAGAGCTTCGACAGCGTGTTTGAGGTCATCAAGGCTATCCGTAGTCTGGCTGTCTCTCAGAACAAGAAGAAGGATGGCGAGGTATTCGTCCAGACCAAGGATGACAAGCTCGCCTCTTTGTTGGAGAAGGAGAACTTGGCTGTCCTGACCCTCTGCAAGGGCATCAAGGATGTCAAGATCCTCAAGGACTCCAAGGCACCCGAGGGCTGTGTTTCGGCCGATGTTCCTAACAAGGCCACTGTCTGGCTGCACATCTAAAAATGTCTATATTACAGGATCTTGAGTCCAACTTTGTGATTTTAATTTTTATTTCGTGAAATCATTTCTACTTCATGAGATTGTCATTTCAATAGTGATTTTTGCCCCATTTTATATATATATATTTAATGATAATACAAATAATATTATCATAAGTCAATCTGGCAATCCTTTTTAAATGATATCCAGCATTGTCTTTCTAGTTTAAAGAGATATTTAATGTATAAAGTACAACTGAGATTCCTAAAGAATTTGGGGGAAATACTCTGGTAAAAATAGTGAATGTCTAGCAAAAAAAAAAAGGTATCATAATTTGAGCCCATTATTTTATTGTATTTATTTATTTATGTATTTGGTATCACAGTAATGTCAAACTCACTGGCGTTCTTGACATTCTACTTGCAACATATCTTTTCGCTTCATATTTTACCCCAAAGAAATAGCCATGGACAACAACACCATCTTTTGTTTGATTCTTCTACTGATGGCTTACATTCTGGGGAAACTTAATGCCTTGTTCAAAAAACGATCAAAGTTGACAAAAGATCTCCGTGCACAGTTGGATTAAGAATGAAGAAAGACATTTCATAAATGTGGGTTCCATTTCGAGATGATCTACTCTAGACTGACATCTTATGCAAGGTAGAAAATTCGGCATGTCTCAAGGACAAGTCGTTTCTACTATAATTGCAATTGGTTTTTATTTTATTTTATTTCTTTACAACAACTTTTATTCTGTATCTCTTGAGAATATTTATAAAACAGAAGGAAAACAGTAATTTATATCTTTGTATCTAATGATATGTATAATATGGCTCAAAGGTTAACCATTATGGAAAAGATTTTTATCCTTGTATATAGAGAGATGTGTATTATTCGTTGTTAGTATTTGGAATCATCCAACTATTTAATAATAAATTGGACACTATTGCACTATTTTATGTGTAATCTTGCCTAAAAGCTATAAATTATTTGAAGCAGCTTTTTGGTGGTAAGCCTATTTCCCCCATGTATTTTGCTAATACTGGGCTCCGAAATCTCGTTATTTTTTTTTTTAAGAATTAAAATCCTACTATGATTTATTTGATATACCCGCCATTTAAACGTAGTTATCATGCAAATCATCATAGCCTCTATTATAAAGAAATCAGAATGTTTTAGATTCAAGATCCTAATATTTATCAAATTTTACAATGCAGTAAAAATGCACTCTCTCTTACACCACAAATCCTTACCATTGAAAAATCCCAATGCATATTTTTTGTTAAACATTGTCGCATTTTTGAACGATACTTGTGCCCATATAACCCATAAGCAACTTTATAAATATGTTTATACCATCAGCTCATCATGCATAGTATATTTCCATTATTATTATTATTTACTATTTATTACAGAAAGACTTTCTATCAAAACTTATTTCGAGCAACAAGAAGCAAGTGCAAGTGCAAGTATATAATATATATTTTTACTCGACTGATTTTTCCATTCCAATTTGCATATTCACCTAATTCTTGCTCTTTTACTAGTATTTAAAATCATTTATTCTTTGTATAGTCTTTACCGCCAACTCTTGCAGCAACTTGTTGGAACTTTAAATTGTGTCTCTCGTTTGTCAAAATGTATAGAACTAAATATGAACTATTGAAATATTAATATCGCACTATTATATTTACTCGTTTTTAAATATTTAATGATCATTCACCAACTTTAGAATTTTAAATATATACAAAAATATTGTCTTCATATCGAATATCACAATCCATACTAATTCCTCGGTAAATAATGTACAGAGTAGAACCTCTCTGTCCATCTTGCATTGCTGACTAGAGCTTGGCAAACCTTTGGTTTTTCTTCGGTCTCATGGTCCCTGAAATGTGAGATATATGTGTATACACTGGTTCCTATTATACTATCGACTCGGATCTCGGTAAGTCCAAAGTATAGACAACAAGTAACCGTGATCCTATCTCCGATTTTTGCGCCCAAGACTTGAGGGGAGCCTATATTGCATCTGGTCACCAAACGAACATTAGGGTCAGTAATATACTCGGGAGGATCGCCATTGCCATCAAATGCGAATAAATCTATAGGTTGATTTAATAAACTTGGGTACTTATAAACTATTCAAATACCTAAAATTGGTGAGCCTGGGTAGTAGTAGAAAAATTCTGACCTGAAACTTTGGTTTATTTCTATCGGTTGTCCTTTACAAACAATGGTACCAAAACAGTCGCTGCAAATTGGTTTGTTTTCTTCATTAAAGAGCAGTTTGCTCATTGGATCTTTGGTTTTATCAAAAGCACGTTGTACACATAGTCCATATGCTCTTCGCGATATTCTATGTGTAATTGCCTTTGGATCCATTCCAAGTATGACTGAACCTCTGGCGATAGCAAGCTCGCCACGCTGAGGGGCAGCAATAAGTCCAATGTCTTTGCTAAATACTTCTATGATGCGTTGATACAGATATAATGATTGACCAAAACCACCGACCAAGAACATAGCATCGAGTTTACCACCAGTCTGATCAAGCTGTTCGCGGATCAAGTCAATCACTTGGTTGACCACTGGGTCAAAGACTTTCTTGCGAAGCTCGTCCAATTTGACACAAAGTGCTCCGTTTACTGCTCCAAAATCTTCCATCGTCTTTCCTTCCAACTTTACTTTTGCTGGCACAATAAAATACTCATCATCTTCGTTTTCAAATCCAGGCTATCGTCGAATAATGAGTTTTTCGTGAAATATAATTATGAAAACGAGCTATTACCTTTGTAAACGTGATAAACTGATTTACCATGAGATCAATTGTTGGTTTATTGATCTCGGCAAGATCCCCAAACCGTTTCTTGAAAATATCTCGGATATTATCATCCAGAAAGATAGATCCGCACGATCTTCCCTGGCCCGTTGTGATTTCTTTCAACTTCATGAGTTCTTTACTTTGAATGCTCTCAAACACGATCAAATCAACCGTTCCACCGCCTGCATCGCATATCAAAAATTGTTTGCCAGCAGTAATTTTAAATCGATCAGACATGCTTTTGCAATAAAGAGCAGCGGCCTCTGGCTCACTCGTGAGCATTAGTCGGTCAGGGTTATCATAACGAGCTATGATATCAGATCTAATACACGCTTCACGCATAACTGCTTTTGCATCATCATCCCACATTGCAGGAACTGTGATGCAGTATCTAAACTTGCTCTTATCATAAATTTTTCCAAATTTATGTTTGAAGCAATTATGAATATGAGTACTGAACTCGGAAAGGTAGTCAGAAATTACTATCAATAAATATTGTTAGATAAATTCTTTTTTTTTAAAAAAAACAAGGGGGTTACCATCTACTGGCTCCATTTTATGTGGTAGGCTTATAGGAGGTATATCTTTATCAAGAAGCAATTTAAACTTGTCTACCAGAATGTCTTTGTTGTCTATAGATTCTGCCTTTCGAATTGCATCGTATCCCCAGGCAATTATCTTTTTGCTGTCACGGGCATAAAGAGACACAGTAGGGACTTTTACGTACGTTGACCCACCTGCTCTCGGCCTAGTATGGCAAGTCTTTGAATCAACATGGCTCAAGTCAAATGTAATAATTACCATGTAGTGATATCAAATATTTCGTTTAATCCATCGTTAATATAGACGCAGGAACACCCAGAATACGTTGTTCCAAAGTCTTGAGGGCGTTATAAACTTTATTACAAGTATGGTTTTTAGCAATATTTAAAAATCTTACCAATTCCTACTATAAATGCATATGGTATTGTGTCGGTATCTTTAATTAATCTGTCCATTATACAGTTTGATTGATCAAAGGGAAAGCAGAGTATGCTCATATACAACTGTTTTGACTCTTTTATATCCATAGGCTTGTAATCTATTCGATTGTCGGCATATAGACTACGTCTTTATTCATGATGTCGGCATGTCCAATATTGATGTTTTTGACCTTTTTGTCTTTCTTTTTTGAATAATTTTGCTTTTTCATGTTAAAATCATTGTATTCATCTGAATTCCGTCCGTCTTGGTAAACTTCATTTTTATTAAAAATTGGTTTAACTCGATATTTTGATACAAAGTAAAAGGGTAGGGTATTGTATTGTATCAATGAAGTAACGAGCCTTACTAATAGTTTATCTCTAGCCTGCATTGATTATCTGCAAGAAAGAGAATACCTTGCAGATATTATTTTCTGGGCTGCAAGAACTTGACTATTGTTCTCTTTATGACCTTTTATAATGTTCATTTATTTCAATATACAGGATTGTGCCAATTAAACAACAGTGAGCAAAGTTGTCTGTTCTTTATTTGTCCTGTTTCTTTCATATATGTATTTAGGTGTCTTGATAATATTTATAATTAATCTCATAGATTAGACACTCACTTTATTATAGAATATTAGGAATATCTTGTATTAATTTATATGATTAATAAGATTTCCAAAATGGGCGTTTAAATGACCAAGCATTTTAAAGTTACACCAAAAGGATAGAAGCCATGGTTGTTCTGTAGATTAATACAGTGTTTTTTACTTGAGATTGAGACAACGTTGGAATATTTTTAGACAAATTAAAAAAAAAAGGAATTTATTCATTATAACCCTGAAGAATAATCGCTTCTATTCTTTGATGACAGTGTTATTAAGAAATATGATCATACAACCATCGAAAATGGCGACCTTTAATGATTATTGATTTCGACCCAATTCCTAAACCTCAATCAACAACAATAGAGGTAACGGACAATATGGTTAAAGATTCTCGGCAAGTCCCTATTGCTTCTACTGACAAGTATAAGAAATATAGACAATATCAAATTGAAATGCTTATTCGAATAATCTAACAAGGGCTGTCAGTAACACAAGCAGCAGAGCAATCCGGTATACTTTCCAAGTATTTTATTGTAATAGCTATAGCTTTTTTTGTAATGTATTTAGCACTCGTTTAATTCCAAATGGACACAATGATATTTTATTTGGAAATCTCCTTCGTACCGATGGTTTCTCTCTTGATTTCCTTTTTTACAAACGACTTTAAATTGGTTATGACTCTTCTTACCAAAGTCTCGAGTATGGATCCGGGAAGAGAATCAGTATTTACTGCCGTACTCGGCTCCAATCCCCAAATACAAAGGTGCACTAGGAATGAATATTAACACATGACGGGTGCTACAAACTTTGCAGTGCAATTGAAAAAAAGGAAGAAAAAAAAGAGTCTGGCATAGGATCGCTAGAGAGCAATCTGCCGTCAAGCAAGACGACGAGTATTACAAAGTTTGAAAAATACATCAAGAGTATTCTTATACACCTAGACGTGCTATTCAGATTTTACAATCAAAATACCACCAAAGATAGATTTAACCTCTATCAAGGTTCCCAAAGGGCCCCAGAACAACTAGTAAACATCTTGACGCATGGCACTGCAAAATACAACAGATTAAGACAGGACAGGAAGACCAAAAGTTTTCAAACCAAAGAAAAAGGATCAAGAAAACCGTTGAACTCGACATTGGTCCTCAACTAGAACAGGCATTGTCATAACAAACACGGTTTCCTTTTTTTAAAAAAGGGATTAAGATAATTACAGGTAAATACATCTAAACATCAATCTCTATTCTCAAATATAATTTCTTTTCATCTCATTTTCATTTTTACTTTGTCCAAAAAAGGTAAATAAATTGTCTAGAAATTAATTTTATTCGTCCAGAAAAAAACCAACACCATCTCAATCTCAAGTAGAAACACTGTAAGCCTATTAAAGAATAAATGAATATCTTATCGCTTAAAAGATTTGAAGAAGAAGAAGAAAAAGATATAACATTATAGGTAAAAATGGCCATGTGAATATCATCGTGCCTTGATTCTAGAACCAAGATGTGTTTGGCTCTGTATATACAATTGAGCGGATTTTACAGCAAAAGGACAATAATATATGTATAGAATTAATAATATGAATTATAATATGTTTCGCTTGTTTATAGAACCGGTGTCAGATTTCGTTGTAGTCATGGAGACCAATCGATTTAGAAACTATAGCAAATATTTCTCGCTCTTACCTCCTGTGAAAATTAGCAGATTGAGTCTCCTTCCTCGGTACTTACAAAGTGCCCAGCATATTTTCAGCTTCTTTTTTTTTTCTTGGTTGCCCTTTTTCTATGTTCCGTTCAAGACATCTTTATACCAAGCGTCGTCTATGGCTCATTGTTTTCCTTGCAGTATTTCTGGCATATCCACTCTATTTCTATTCATCTGCACTTGAACCGTATGTGAACACCAGCATATTGTAGCATAGGAATTTATTTATTTTATTCAATTTTATTTTATTTTATTGTATCTTACACTGTAGCTTAAATATCCTTGGCCCTGGATTGCCACCACCACCACGGAAGCCTGTCGTATTCATTGCAGCAAATATTTATAACAATGAAGAGATACTTGATCACTGGACAGTTCAGGTCAATCAGCTGATTAAATGGCTCGGCCCATCTAATGTCTATGTCTCTATTTATGAGAATGGTAAGCATCCCCATACTTTAATCAATCTCATTACAAAATTTCTATAGGAAGTCATGATCGCACAAAGGCAATGTTGAATAAATATGATCAGTACCTGAATCTTCTCCAGATCCCTCATCGAATCGTAACAAATCCAGCAGAAAAGGACAAGGATGCCAGACGTCTAGTTGCCCTGGCAGGCCTCCGGAACAATGTTCTTGAGCCTCTTGTCGATCAGGATCCCAAGCCAGACAAGATATTGTTTCTCAATGACATCATCTTTCAGGCATCGGATGCGATTGCTTTGCTAGAGACAAATGGTGGAGATTATGATGCAATGTGTGCAATGGACTTTTTTGGAGAATTCTATGATACTTTTGCTACACGCGATGCAGATGAAGGCTGGGTTGGTTCGGGTAACTATCCTTATTTTTCTCATAAGCCCAGTAGAAAACTACTTTATGAGGAAAGCCCAATTCCTGTGTACAGTTGCTGGAATGGCATGATTGCACTCAACGCAAAGCCCTTTATCGAAGTATGTCTAGAAACCATTTATATTCTGGTTACTGACAATCTTTGATAGAACAAAATCTCTTTTCGGGCCATTATCCCTCAGGAACCATCGCCACCTGTGGAGGCATCCGAATGCTGTTTAGTACATACTGATCTTCGTTCACTAAACTACACACGCATCTATATCAACCCCCGCATCAAGGTATACTTGTGGTGGAAGCACAAAAGACAACATTTGCTAATAAATTCAATATTATTATTATTATTCAGGTTGCCTACGATACTTTCCATTACTGGTACGCCCGTAGGATCATTCGACTTCTTCAGCCTTTCTATCGTGTCTTCAACACACCGATAAGCATTTTAGGGACAGAAGAACAGGAGGCCTGGAATATAGCTGTCAAGGACGCATATTCCCAGGGAGTTCGTCCTGAAGACTATCCATGTCTTTGGCCCAAGGACTAGCAACAGACTTTCATATACGTATATACAATAGTAGCGGTCATTCAATACATATTCAATAGATCACAGAGTTTCTTTGATGTTTGACAAACGCGTGCCATTCCAACCTCTACTAAATATACACATTTATACATATATAAACATCTTTATTTTCTGCCTTGGACAAACAATAAGCCTTATTTACCCCTTTCTTTCTTTCCTTTCTTTCTTTGTTCAGCAAAGTACCACGACTCTATATATATTATCACCATGGTAAACAAAAGACAAAGCTACAGCAAACAAAAGTTACAAGAAGAGCTGGCTCGCTTGGGTAATGAGATTGAAGAACTTCGAATGGAGAGAGAAGAATCGAAAAAGAATGTGCTGCATTTCATGCAAGAAGCAGACACAGCCAGACAGGATCTTCAGCAGGCTCGAAAGCAGATTGTCATTCTCTCTAGTAAACAAACCCAAGATCCCTCTGTAGATCTACCATCCCAATCAATTGATGAATCACTACACAAACAAAGCCAAGAAGAACAGATCGTCCAATTAGAGACGCTCCTGACCCGAGCCACAAATTCGCTTGTCGAACATGAAAAGACTGCCGAGCTTCATTCCAGGGACACTGAAAATATTGCTCAACTCACAGATCAAGTAAAACAACTAACAGATCAGCTAAAAGACTGTCAAAATACACTGAACCGCCTAAGTGACTCCCAACTATTGATCCAAGAGGAACTTGATCAAGCAATAGACGAAAACAGAGTGCTTAGACAGACCCTCAAGGTCGAACATGAACGTGGTGAGAGATTGGAGAACCATTGGAAGACATCCGAGAATGCATTAGAACAAGCAGAGATCAAAGTAGAACTATTAAATAAGGAGCTTGAGGGCCTAAGAAAGCAGACATGGGAGTCCAAAGTAGCCCAGCCCGATACATCTAAAATTGAGACCCTGGAAAGACTCCAAAAGACATTGCAACAGAAATATCAAGACAACCTAGAGAAATATTCAACACTTGAACAAAATCTAGAGAATGAAGTAAAATCACATGCTCATTTGAAAACCCAATATGAAGACAAATTAAAGCTCCTGGTAGGTTAATTTGTTTCTCCCTTGTAGATATGTGAATCTTACTCAAGATTATACATTGTTATAGACACTGCGTCAAGCAAGGGAAGATGAACATAACGAAATGCTGGACCAATCAAAGGTTCGCGAACAGCATCTTCGAACAATTAACAAGGTAAATAATTGCAAATTAACCTCGCTTTATTATTGGGTTATTAACCTGGTATTTGTTTGCCTAGACATTACGCGATGAAATACGCAAAATATCACGCAATCGCCGAGAGGTTGTTAATGTAGAATATCTGCGTAATGTTATATTGACATTCCTGGAAAAGAAACAAACGAGGGTAAGTAATAAGGTATCTGACGTACCATAACTGACACATTCCCAATGACCGTAGCATCAATTAGTTCCCGTCCTCTCAACCCTGCTCCAATGCTCCAATGTTGACCAAGCGCATCTCTACAGCCTTGTTCGAAACAAGGCAGCATCATAACCCAATCATTTAAACACAACACGACCCCAGAAAATAATTATACACACATATATATACGTGTAATCGACTTTACAAAATTTACTTTACATCACTCTTTTATCTAATTCACCAAATCAACTTAATATGGATCCCTCAAAGACAAACGCCAAATGGAATAAGACTGCCGGCTCTGTAAAGGAGAACGTTGGCGATGCCATTGGAAACAAGCACATGCAAGGCGAAGGCATGACTCAGAACTCGAGTGGACATGTAGAGGAGATGGGTGCCAAGGCTCAAGGCTACGTCTCGGGTCTTATGGACCAGGCCAAGGGTGCTGTCAATGGCATGGTCGACAGCCTTACCGGAAACGATACCAGCCGCGCTGGATCAAAGGCTCAGGAGCTTTCTGGTGAAGCTCAGAAGAAGTGGAACTCTTAATTTTACTTATCCACTCGACTCTTTAATCATACACTTATGATTGTAATAAAAAAAACTAGTTACAAATATATATAAATGTGTGTGTATTTGTGAATCAAACTGTCTATCAAACTATAATTTATTATCAACGTATGTTGTTTGATATATTTTAAACCAGACGCTCAACTTCCTCCAACAACTCTTGGTAGTCAAACTCTTGGGGTGCCTTGTGGAATTTCTCTACAAGACCCAGCTTGCGTTCTCCACCAGTGACATAGAACTGCTGGATAGCAAACACCAAGAACTGGGCATTTTGGGCATCGATCATGCGTGGCTTGTCAGAGATCTCGCCCTTCATCAACACAATACCCTTGGACTCGGACAGTTCTGGGAAGTGGGAGATGGTCAGGAAAGGTCTGGCCTCAGATCCCTTGGTCTTGTACTCGAGAAGAGAGGTAAAGTTGCATTGGTGGAAGTTGAACTGCAACAAGAAGAACTCGATGCCAGATTCTCTAGGCATAGGCAAGACAAACTACAAATCCAAGGAGAATTTAATTGTGGAAAAACAACATGTCTGTATTGGTTTTACCATGGGAAACTCACGGCTACGCTTGTACAAAGCATCGTAAATCTTGGAAGGAATAACAGCAGTGATGCAGTCTTTGTCGGAATGATATTCCGTCCAGATCTTGGTAATGCTATCGACGTCTTCATTCTGCAGCAAATCCAGCTTGACAATCTTATCCAAAGACTATTTATTTTGTATAGTTTTTAGTCGTCAGTCGTCATTTAGCCATATGTTATATACTTACAGGAGCTGATGAATCATAAGGCATCTTGGCTTTAGCAGTGACTTTTTCGACAGCTTTGTCTGCGCTTGTCTTTGGGGCAGAAGATGGGTTACGGACTACAGGTGCAGGGGTTGCTTCCTTGCGCTTCTTGAGGGCGTCTTCCTTGATCCTCAACTTGAGATCCTCGACGGTAATACCCTCTCTAGTTGTGTATTGTTTGGTTAGTTTGAGGTCTGTGTGCCTGTAATTATAGAAAACTCACTTTTCAGCTGCCTTTCTAAGCTTCTCTGCGTATTTAGCCTCATAGATGGTCTGGGCGTCAATAGAATGGTGTCTGACAGTTGCTATTTGCAAAAAGTATCAATAATAAATTCTAGGATACCATGCTTTCCAGGGCTATCTTTTCTTATTTATCCATATTGAATAATAGTAAACAAGTTACGATATACCATAGCTGTGACGGCCCCATAGAGAACAGGGCGATGCTGTGAGTCTCATTGTCTGGACATTTACAGCCTTTCTTGGCAAGGCCATGGCCATGCGAGCAGGATTAGCATTGATAATGCGTCTTGAGAGTGTAGGCAAAATCATGGTTACTTGTTTTACATGTCATTCTCTCATTCTCATTACTTCCTTCAATACCCTGTGACTCTACTATTTCGTGGCTTGGTAAGGCTAATACGCATGGGTAACCCAATGGCACAACTTTTGATTACTAAAGTGTGTCCATAATCATTCTTAACTTTTGACTTTTATAATGTAAAGATTGAGTAGAGAAGACTTTAGAGCTTTCATTTATAGAGGCATAATTCACAAATATTTTACTACTTGTTCATTATTTTTCAAATTCACACCGGCAATTTAGTATGAATTCCAAAAAAAAAAACTACTCTTTAACTGATGCTATTTGCCACTATTTAATGTTGTTTTTGTCAAAGCCTCTTGGCTTTCTAGAATGACCTCGGAATATGTTCGAATTTTGGCAGTTTGGTTAATACCAGAACAATATTCAGACCACTTTTTTCACTTTAAATTGACAAGGTCCTATTATTCTCCACTATTCTGCTGCAATCATATTTGTACAATATTTAATATACTTTTTCTTAATAATCGTACGAGTTGTTGTTTTTTTAAAAAAAAAACTTGTTCAAGACTTTCAATCATAATGGCAACTGTTGTCTCTAGAGTGGCGTTCAAGCTGTTCGTAAACTTTTAGGACAAAATGTACAAAGTTTTTTCATAAAGATATAGCACTATGCTCTCCCTTTTTCATGTCTGTATTGTTCAAGTCTCTAAACATTTCAATTAAACTATAGAGAATGATATCTCTAAAGTTTATTTAATCATACTAAAACAAGGACAGATGACTTTGACAAGGTAATTTTGATTTTTAACAATTTCCCTGATCCCAACAATAACCGGATCCCAGTGTAATGTTATTATTTTTTATTAAATGAATGTTGCATTTCAATAAAACTTGAACATTTTCATGTGTATTATATTGAGTATAGTTACTGGCACAGCCCATTTTATATATATATATTATCAAACAATTAGTTCTCAATGCAGATCTTGTGAAAGCAAGTATAAATGTATTTATCATAAAATGAGGCCATTTTATAAGATAGGCAATGTTTTATTTGTTGGCTAGATCATCCTACAAAAGATTGTTATATTAAAATTAGAAATTGGGGTATTCTTAATAGCAGGCCCCGTTCAACTTGTTTGTATCGTAATTTGGATATCTGGCAACATGCTTTTAAAATGAAATAGTACAATAAAGAGCTTTTTGTGGCCATTGAGTATGTGCGCATTTTATCTTTTGATATACTCTGTAGAATGTACTCGTATAAATATTTAAAATGTCCATTTAACCAATAAAGAATGTATTATTGTACGTCAATAATCTGCATTCTTATTCAAAATCACATCCATGTGGTTGGACATTGATAGACAGTAATTGAAGGATTGTTTATTTCCATTTATTGGCACTTGATAGCCGCTTAATTGATCCTGTACTTCTTGATAGTCAAGGATTCTCGTGTGTTAGTAAACAATATCACATAACAAGCCTTCTCAAAATAAGTTTGTTTGCCTAATTCAGGCTTGACATCCTTGAAAAACTCTTTTAATTTAAACACGGTGAATGATCTTGTCTCTGGATCAATCACCTTTACCTCTTTTTAATTTTCTTATTCTATAGCAGAACAAAGCCAATACAATCCACAATAGTTATCCACAGAGTTGCTAATATGGGATCCACTGTTTTCCGGCTATAAAAAAGCGCGCATCTAGCTACCGCCGAAAGGTTGGGAATTACTAATTTCACTACTACAAAGAATGCTATTCACACTCTTACGGATCCTACCCGGGAAAAATCAGACGCTTCATTTGTGGTATCTGTTATTCATTAATTTCTTGAAGTTTCCGTTGTATTTTGACGTAATATCTATCGTACAGTAAAAATGAATTATTTTTTCTCGGTATAATTAAAAACAAATTCGCTCATAAAGGCTTTGGTTGGTGTAACTGAGACCATTAAATGAATATCTTTTTATTTTTATTTTATTTTTTGGAATTGGTTTGAAGTACAAGGCCGTGTAAACGGTTCGCATGGTGAGTTAGTATCTAGCGGTAGCTGGATCGTATCATGTAAAAACTTCTGTGTGTATCGGCAATGACGCCTTTGGGATACAGAATGACGTAAAGCTCTTGATACTTTACACAGTTTACAAAAGATGGGACAAGAGTCTAGAGCAACAAGAAGACCTCGTTTTCAAATTATTTGATAAACAGAATCATGTATTCTTGTGCTGCCTATGTCCTGTAAACAGCTTTTGGCTTACATCATTTGAAAAAGAATATTGGCATGCCAGCCTCAAATTAAAGTGAACAACAGGACTCGTGAAACCACAGGTTAAAGTAGAGATGGTTTGTCTTTTAAAGGGCCTTGGCTTTACTGCTTTTTGAGGCTTTATATATTGTGATGGCTAAACCAACAGTCAGATAAAGTTTTGTGCTCTTATAAAAGCACTGAAGCGTCTTTAACAGATCTATCTCCCATTATTTTATCGCAATTTGGCTCACTATATTTATAGGTTTTTGCAGTTGATAAAAATACCAAGATTTTATACACTTTGAATGGAATTATGATCCTCTTTGACTCTCAATATCATCAATCAAACAATCTATTGACTCAAGAGTCAGTAAAACATATGCAAAACAGATAACTAGAGGACCTTCTACCTTTACGAATTCAAGTATTGGATGAATCGTGTTTTGGTCCTAGAAGACACTAATGGCACCAAGATAATGTTTAACAAATTTTGAACGGATTAAATGAAAGAATTGACATCTTTACAGTAAATTGGAGCGGATATATAACATGGCTTGGAGCTGATTTTGAGGGGAAGGGCTTGACCATTTGAAGAATACAAGTCAAGGATAGTAAATCATGGTTACTACGTGGATATTTTGGCATGTATGCTTTATATTTGGATCAAAGGTCTTTAAACATAAGAAGATGGGTTTTATTTTCCATTAGGATTGTGAAATCTGTCATATAAATGGACTTGACTGATGGTAAAATTGATCCCACTAGATCAAAGGCTTTGAAGTATCGCTATCAATAATATCTATATTAAATCTTTAAAGGGCATGTGTAATACTTTTGAATATATTTTTGATCGAATAGTAAATTGCAATACCAACAATTGCTTCAATATAATGTTACAAGAATTGGCGAGATCAGACTTTGGCCACCCAATATTCTTGATTGGCAATATGAAGAGTGGCTTCTAGGCATTAATTGATGCCAAGGACAACATAAATGAGTACTAGAATGTCTTGTTTCTGTATACTGTAAAAGACAAATACGCCAACCTTTATTTTCATAAAACATTCACACATTGACAAGGCTGTTCATAGAGTATTTTTTTAAAAAAATATATGGCGTGTATATTTAAATTGACTCTTTAATATGCGTAAACAAATTGCCTGCGATATTGTATATAAAATACTCTCCAAGGCTTGTATGATCTGATATCCTGGAGACACAACGGCTAATTTGCTAGTGCGTTAATGGTTATTTTTAGTCCTTGCGATATATAGATATCTTGTAGTTGGAGCCTTTCCAGAAATAGTGTCAAAATACATTTATAATTGAGATGCTAAGCCATGCTACCTTTAAAGAAAAGAAGCATTGAGTCTAATTATAAAAAGGCAGCTGTGGTTCTTGTTTAAAAGAAAGATATTGGATCTATAGAATCCATAGATTACAATTAGTTTTTTCTTGCTTTAAAATCTATTCAGGATTTTTGACAGAACGAATCATGGACTCAAAGGCGTTGTTGGATATTCATGTAACATCAATACGAGTTATTATCCTTTATAATCTAGTTCACTCGTGTGCTATAATACCGGGAAAACCTCTTTTCGGCATTTTAGATATACACCTTTTGCCAAAATGATGTCGCACTAAAAAAAAATTCAAGCTGTCGCACAATTTCTTTTAAAAAAAAATAGGTCCAGAGTAGTGAAGAGCGCCTTAAGTTTACCACATCTATGAATCTAGAGTCCAACTTCTCTAGCTACTCAAATGAGCTCAAAAACAAATAATGAGTAATACAAAAGCATTTTAAACTAGAACAGAAAAAGTGTATATGAATAGAAAGAAGAAAAGTTCATTATTTTGTTTGAACTTGATACGCACCTTGCACTTTTATGATTCAGCGTTTTTATTTATATTTTTATTTATATGATGAAGTTGATGAATTATTTGAATTACATATCAAACAAATGAATAAAAGAAATTTATTCCGCAATGAAGCTCTCCCAATCATTGGCAGTCAAAAAGCCTTCATCATTATTATCCAAATTTTTAATTTGTTGATCAATGCACTCCGTTATGCGACATTCTTGCTCTTCAAGCTCTAATTCATCACTGGTATTTGAATCATGCGAGCATTCTGAACCAGGTGAATCTCTTCTCGAAAGAAGAGGTTACTATTCGTAACACCAATTGGAGCGGCCAGATACTGATACTCCACAGCATCTTTCAAACATGTCTCGAATATAATCTCGAGCTTCTTCAGATTAATGGCAATATTTCTCTAATCATAGACCAATAAAAGTTGGATCATGTTACCACAGACATAGTATATCAAATCTTACTCGTAAGGAAAGCACGGTAAGAAGATAATGGGCAGCTTGTAGCAGGCGATTAAAGGGAGAGGTGGGAATCGAAGCATTGGCCTTTTGGTAATGAATGATATCACCAATTTCAGTTATCTTCGATCCGTATATTGTTAGTGTCAGTCCATGAAATTGGGCACTTGACACGTCGATATGATTTATGTTGGACTTGTAAGGGATTATTGATTTCAGGTATAATAGTCGCTTTTCTCTGAGCCTGTTGCCTTTTTCAAGATCATTCTGTACGGCACCTAGGAAAGCGCTTTCGCACTTATCCTCGCACGTGAACATGTCTCCGTAGGCATGATTAAACAAGATCAAATCCACTTTGCAGTATTTTTCCGTGTCATCAATCTTCTTCATCTTCTTTAGATACTTGATTGAGGAAGCGTGACATTCAGATCTATTATTGAACACTTGTCAGTCTATCATCATTGCATTTTTATAAAACATACCGTTTGATATTATAGTTTTTATCAAAAAGAAATGCAGAATCCAGCAAGTCATCATATAACTGCATATAAAACCATGAATCCTTATGATCATGGTTGAGTAGCACCTCATTTTCCCATAGGGCAATACTATAAAAATGGTTTATTATAAAGGTCAAGGTTAGAATAAAACTTGGTGTGATAGTATATTTAATTCAATTTACAGTTTTGTCAGAGTTATTGACAGAAATGTAAAACTACCTGTTTGTGGGACAAGAGGTATGCTCTTGACAAGGGAAGGGACTCAATATCTTTGAATGATTTGGTATTGGAAAATCGGATAAGGAGCTGCCTCTCCTGCTCATTTGCAGCTAATGACAACGCGATCTCTAGTTTTTTTTCTTTATTTTCTGTGTAATATTGGAAGAATTTAGGATCTTTAATATACGGTGCGGTATGAACTGGTGGTCTTTTGCGAGAAAAGGAAGTTATACCCACGGGATAAGAGTGGGGTTGGGGATGAGGCACGCCACAAACGATACAGCAAAGTTGTAGAAAGATGTATATTGGGTATTCTCTTAGCGTTTTAGACAATACGAAATGACCAGAGTGACCTATGTCCTCTGCGACAAATACAGACTTGACAGAAAAAGAACGTGTTTTTTTTCAAAATGGCTGATATCGAGATAATAGAGAGGTTTGGGGATTTTATTTTCACATTCGCTCTTTAGAAAGTCTTTTAAAGTATGACAAACATCAGGCACATTGTACCTTTCTTTCTTCAATTGAAAACACTTTATTCTATTAAAGATGTCTTGTAGTATTTATTTGCAAAGGACTAGGATTGCTTAAAATAACGTACACAACGCATTTTGTAAACATTTTTGCGTTTTGAACTTGTTTTAAACCCTTTTTTTATTAATTGTATCTGTCAATATTGAATCATAAAACTAACTCGGCACGTATTGTGTTCATCCTTCTTGGGATGTTATTGGATGATAAAGTGACACAACAAAGCGAAAATAACAAAGTTATTTTCACATTTTGTGAAGATATACGAGTTATCTTTACATTATGGTACGACTCTGGAGACTAAATCGTAAAATAGATCGCCTTTTATGGAAAATGTGAAAGTGAATATAACGGCCCCAAACCTCTCTAATAAAGTCATAGCCTCAAAGGTAGTACTATAATGTGAAATGGGGTCGTGCGCGGTTCTTGGGAAGCCCCCTCCAGCCCAAATTGAACTGAATGTGTGGCCGGACCGGACAACGTCACATATGTAAAGACAACTTGTTGTTTATAGGATTCAAGATCAATTTCAACTAACGCTAATTGTTGTGAGAAGACTGTAAAAAAGAATAGCAGGAATTCCAACAGAAACACATTTTGCCAAATTAAAGGCGCACCTTAAAACTAAGTTGCTGCAAGAGTTGGCTGTAAAGACTATACAAAGAATAAATGGTTTTCAATACTAGTAAAAGAGCAAGAATAGATATTTATAGAGATATATTAATGTGGTAGATACAGCCTGAATATCCAACTATTAGTGTCTACAGTGTGTCAAATATAAGAATTCAATAAAGTTTAAGAATAAATAAAGAGTTGACACCGCAAGGTGGCTAGGCAGAGAGACATTGTAGACCATAAGAATAGGTTTTCCCTGGGCTCATTATGATAAATTAGGTGAATATACAAATTGGAGTGGAAAAATCAATCGAGTAAAAAATATATTATATACTTGCACTTGCTTCTTGTTGCTCGAAATAAATTTTGATCGTAAAGAATAACGGAGATTGATGTATTTCTTTCACATAGCAAAATACTATCTAGATCTATATTCAGCACAATATAATTCAAGTATAACCAGTGCAGCTACTTTCTTTTTTTAGTATTGGTATTCCAAGATAGCTCAAGGTATTTGAATAAATAAATGTGCAAAAAAAAATCGAATAAACAGCTTATTAGTAAACGACCAATAAGTACTATTATATATGATGAGCTGATGGTATAAACATCTTTATCAAATTGTTTATGGGTTATATGGCCACAAGCATTGCTCACAAATGCGACAGTGTTTAACAAAAGATGTGCATCTGGACCATAAAAGGAATTATAAAATAATAACATGGTTTGTGACTCTCCAAGTTACCCAAGATTATAACGTACCTGGACCAGTTATGTTGTAGCCAAATAGCAACTCCTTATATTTTCAATAAACCAATAATTAATAAATAAATGATATTCTAGCAAAAAAAAGTGGTGTTTTTGGCTCTTTGGATATATACTACTAATTCTTGCAAATTATTAAAGTGTGCCATTAATTTGGCAAAGAAGTATATCCCAACAAAGGGCATGTTAGGTTCCAGAGCTCACTACAAAAACAACATTGTATATAATTTATTTTTCTTGGCAGGACTATAAAAATCAGTTGCTCTTTATAATGTTGCCATGCATTGTACTACACAAAAACCATGGTTACAAATAGCTGCTAACATGTATACAAATGCTGGGGCTAAAGACATGGGTACCAAAATTAGACCAGGTATTCAAAGGGATTCACTTGACATTTTTATATTTGGATGATAGGTTTTCTTTATTGTTCTTTATATACCAGAGTTAATTGTTAACTAATAGTACAATATCTATTCGTTTGTTGAGAAAAGACGCAAAATATTGAATGAGGATGAGGGTAAGGATAATCTTTGTCAAAAAGGGGGGAATTTAAAAGGTGGGAAAGGATTGTAAGAGAGCCGGTCTCCTCAATAAGAGTATGAGAGATGCAAGTTTTTTTGTTGAGTATTGTTTGGTATTGTTTGGGGTTTAGATCTCAACCCACTTGATCTTGCCAACACCCTTGTTCATGTTGCCAATGATCTGCTTGAAGAGGACTGGAGTAAGATCGAGATCACCGCTCTTGCAGCCAGGGCAGGCATCGTTGATTGTAGCAGTGACAGACTTTCCGGTGGGGCCAGTGATGCGAATCTTCTTGCCACACCACTTGCTCTTCTTGCTCATGTTACCGTACTGGCTCTTGTTCAAGGCAACAATTTTTGATGAGGAGGATTCCTTGGGGCCACAGGCACCCCAGACACCACCTTCAGTCTCGGGAATGAACCATGTAGCAGTTCCTTTGTAAGTTGTCTTTCTCTTTTCAAGAACAGAGGTGTGGTTGGAGTAAACAGACTCGGCAATGTTAGAGACCAGCTCAGTGTTGGGGGCAGGGGCAGCTACAGTCAATGTAGAGGCAAAGGCAACGAGGAAGCCAACGATAGAAATGATGCGGACCATGTTTGTGATTTTGATTGAATTGAATGTATAGAAAGTGCGAGACTTGAGAACGACCAGCGTTGAGATGAAGAGATGTAAAGAAGAAAGAGAGAGATGTGAATGTCAGATTCTATTGTTCTTCCGAGTCGAATATGGCTCCTTTTATATGCACCGAAATCAACTCTGTTCATTTAGAACACAGTGTGTGTAGCCAATTATGGGGGAGACCTAAGCGGGAAAAAATTATTGGTTGACTGATACCATATGCTGAGTCACGGCAAATTTGGGCAGGCAAGGTACCGCAAGATATATTGGCTCTATAATAAGGAATCTCTTATTCCATACAAACCCAATAGCTTCTCCGCTTCGATGCATTGACCAGTCCAGCCTTTTTGTCCACAATTAACTAGGTCTCCCTCACCCGACTTTAGTCTCTTTATTCTAGGGGCCATTAAAGCCACACCACCAACTCCGCGTTCGTGCAATGGACCGTCTTCAGAACGCTCAATTGTACAAGAAAACGCGGTTTCCGAGAGACAACGTTGCCCTGAGACTGCAATAGCCGAGACATTAACAAGTCAAATGAAGTCTGGTCCAATATGGCCCAATTCAGCCCTAGATTCCAATTAATGCCCAAAGATCATACAACTGAACATATATAGCTGTCAATATTTTTAATTCCCAACTATGGCATTAAATTATATACATTATAATTATTTTTCTGAACAAACACACAACATATTCTCAATGTATATCTCTTCAATTAAGCTCCTATAGCTAAATAACAACAGAATCCCATAAATCTCGGTCGGCTTTGTCCGGATCTGACAGTAGGGTCGGAAGCACAGAGGAGGGACCCACAACCTTCTCAACAAAGAATGATCCGGTAGCCAGCTGTCACACGTAGGACTCTTTTAGCATAAAGGCCTCTTGGAGAAGGTGAAGTGTCTCAATGATCTGCCTTTTGAGGCGTATTTTCTTGCTGTTTTATCGTCATTATGTGTTGAAAATCATGATTACCAGCGCCACCCAGCTCTAGAGAAAAAATTTAAATGATATTCCAGTGCGGTGATCAACTACATCAATAATGGTAAACCAACATCAAGACACTGGCTTTATTTAGCCCACTACCCGATCTTTTTTTTATGTCTCCGTTTTTCAGTGGACGGTATCACCACTGCTCTACTTGGACGAGAAAAAGGAGCGGCGCTCGACAGTATGAGTATACACATCTGAATTTACGCGTAGATGTATTCGGCTCGGTCTTGTTCTTGCATTTATTTTATTTTACTATTGTCGCCCTTTTTAATTGTTGCCTTGGATACTTAATTCGATCGTGCCAACCGACTCATTGACGTATTAAAAAAAGTAGCTGTCCAACATCCTGCGTGGGGCAAGACAGGATTACGTCGATATCGGACCTTTGTACGACTTGTACCAAAGACTATACTATAAGGTATACATTATAGCCAAGTAAGCTTTTTAAAAATCAAGCAGAGACGGAATAAGAAGATTATTTGGATCCGAAAATCTGGTGAAAACAAGATTTTTTTCTTTATTTTTTGCTAAAACGTTTTAAATGGGACCACATCGGTAAAGAAGCACACCATTATTATGTTCATATTGACAATTTGATCATTCTCTTTTTTGGTTCTAACAGTCTATGCGAAAAGAGGACAAATCCCGAACATCCACATGGAGAATGTCGTGGGTCCATCTTTGTAGTACCCTGTACGACACCTACAGAACTCTCTAGTGATTTGTCCTACAAAATCCACACATATACGACGGTTGGCTGAAATCTGAATCGGCTCGGTACCTTCCTCTTTCCGAGAGGGCGGGTGTGGTGGCTCTGCAAAATAAAGAGAGAAAGGGGTGGAACAGACGTTACGCATCGAATGTCCACAGTAACTAGGAAATATTCCGATCACTCTAGATCATTTTATTCTACTGTGTATTTTGCCTCCCTGTCAATAATGCTTTTTTTTAAATGTAAGCTTTAGCGTTCTTGCTTTGTTTTAGTGTTTTATAAATGTGCCTTGGTCTAGTAGAAGTATAAACAACTGATAGACACGCTTATTTAATATAGGTTACCAGGTAATAGAGACAAGATACTATATTTGACATCAGGAGACATTTAAAGAATTATTACAAAAAAAGGGGGGGAAACGGCTTAAAACAGGCTACAAAATTATCTTGTTCCTGAATTATTTCATAATCTGCCCAATCACCCGAGATTCAAGCAAGAGGTTTATTAGCATTTAATTCATGGACTGATATATAATCAAAATACCTTGCTATATTGCAGTTCATATTATTAAATGAGGTGTTTAATATATGTAATAATTAATACCTGGTCAACCCTATGTTTTATCGGCAAGGAAACCAAAGAGTTGCCGAAGATATGGGTTAGAGATCAGGTTTTAGCCAAGTTAAGTAAAAATGTAATTAATTAATTAATTAAAAATGCATATGCTTAAAGCAGATTATTAGACTATAACTCAAAAACATTTCTTCTGGTTCACCATTTATTTTTCTTTTTCTTTTTCTCTTAATGAGCCAGTTTCCAATCCTACACAATCCTTCCATCTCCCCTTTCTTCGCCCTTTTCTTGGACACAGAACTTTAACTTTATGGAAATTTATTTCTACTTTTAAAGAATTTTATTTCGTCTCCTCAAGTTTTCAAAGGCAACACAAATATCCCAAATCAGGGCAATTTATTTAGGATTCTAGTGTTTCATCTTTAATTCTCGGTGCAAAGCTGTCTGCATTTCTGGTAGCATTAATATGATGCAGAATATACTCATCTCTTGTCATTTAGTCTATGCAAATACTAACCTTTGACCTAATAAACCATAGCACTCAGGGATTTAGACTTGCATATTCTATAGATACTCGATACTTTTGTAGGCATGTCCGTGCGAGCATTAAAACCCCAATATTTGATTCACAACAACCATTTTTATCAATAAATACACACACACACATAGTATACAAGATTTCTTTGTAACAGCCTTCTTGTTCTATTCCCACACTTTACAACTTTAATAATGTGTAATATACCCAAGAAATATCTCGATATATTTTTTTTTAAAAAAAAAGTATTGGTTTTTTTAAGGGGGCCACCTAGTCCATAAGGACAGGTGAAAATAAAGATTTCTTGGAAAACAAAATGGGCAGCCAACAGGTACCAGACTCTGTATAAAATTATGCCCTGTGTAAAACCAGGCTATAAGTATATCCTTGCCCTATTCACTTCTTTATTTTGAAGAAAGTTACTGAAAATATTTGCCACCGAAAAAAGGAATAATGCTATATCGATTCTCTTTTTCTTTATATATTGCCATCTAACTTGCTATGGAGTGTCTGAGTGAACCGATCAATGTTACCTATCCAATTATTAGACCATTTGAAATCATTTCATCGAGTAATACCACACATGCTATACGGTTTTCAAGATCAAAAACAGCCCTTTCCATTTTCATGGCAAACCACGCGAGATTTCTTCCGTGTTTGGTAGACGCACAAACGACAAAAGTAGATTAGTTCAAGCATAAAGACAATACCGCACATTGTCCAATTAGATATCCAGAACAGAGAACAAAAGAGTCCACAGTTCGATTTCAACTTGTCCAAAAGAAATAAACATATTGACATTAACTAAACTCATTTGATTGTTGTAAGGAACATTCGATGTTTTATTACTGGTCTTTAAAGGACCAATTGATCAATTTCGTATCCTATCTGCCCAAGTGAAAATACCTTGATTAATCCGTACAACTTGACCGTTTAAGGAATAATATCAAATAAATCATATCAGTCATGACACTCAAAAACATTTTGCCAATCTCCAACCAAGACAGTGGTTATTATTGATACAATCGTTATCCTCATTATAGAATAAAATGCTCATTAATGAATATTCAATGAGTACCAACTGTTAAATAACAAAATACCAATTATCGATTCAATTGATAATAACCACTAGAATTCAATTATTAAATCTAGAAAATAAAGAAAATGCAAAAAAAAATCTGCTCCGTAGAGCGTTCCATCTCAGAAGTTTAGTGTCATCCTTGTGCAGGGGCCATGCTAATCTTCTCTGTATCGTTCCAATTTTAATATGTGACAGAGGTGC
Source organism: Phycomyces nitens (assembly GCA_022702545.1). Taxonomy (NCBI): domain Eukaryota; kingdom Fungi; phylum Mucoromycota; class Mucoromycetes; order Mucorales; family Phycomycetaceae; genus Phycomyces; species Phycomyces nitens. The sequence continues at coordinate 5,966,569 of JAHRBC010000001.1, forward strand.
AAGCACTTGTCGATTAATTTTTTATGATATTTTTGAATTATAAGTAGGATAATTTAAGATTTATACAGACTTGTGGGTTAAATTTTTATTTATATACTAAAAGTAAATTTACTCGATTTCTTTTATATATTAATAATCAAAATATTGAATGAATATATACAATATATCTATCTTTGTCTTTAATACAAGTAGATTAATACATAGTCATGTATTTCTGCTAAAGAATTCTAGATAAAAACATATTATTTGAAAGACTATCTAATCATCATCAGAGTTACTTGCAGATTCAAGGTCCTACTAATGATGCTGATTTACACCAAAATTACCGGTTCAAGTATCACTTTGAATAATCAAAGAATGGATAAAAGTATTTGGATAGCTGTATAAATTATATGACGGCTTATGATATTTTTGCAGCATTATCTTTATATATACCATGTTCTATATATACAGTGTCTTTTACTGTGCAAAGGTCATGTAAGCATAACCATGATCGTGGACCTTGAAAAGGCGGCATAATTACAGCCATTTCTAAACATTGTGGTAGAGGCGCAGTCAATATGCAATTCCAGACCTTATTACTATACTTGTTCAAAAACTTGCCCGAATAAATAATTTAAAGTGGTTTCCAAGTGATACATTTGGTTTGGATAGATTTAGTGAATGTTGGGAATCAGGGCAGGATTCTCATGGTATGCTCCAGTTGCAACAGTGTTTTCAAGACATTGAAAAATACCGCATACTAGGTTTTAGCATTGTACTTGGCTATGAAAAAAAATGTTTTCTAGTTTGCATGTCAAGCTAATAAAGATATCAGACATACAAAGAATATATATATGATGTTTAAACTAAGTAAAAAGGATCTTTTACATTACATGCTTTGCGAGAATGTACATGTAAGTTTTCTGGTTATATACAGAGGTTAAATTCTCTAGATTAATTATCTTTTTTGCCAAGTCTTATAGGTAACAAGATGGCGAGAGTTAAAAAAAATTGACCTTGTATTTCAACTATTTCAAAGTTTTGACTATAATATTGAGCTTATAATTGTAGATGTAGCTTTTCTGACTGTTATAAACAACTATAAATCTATATACATGACTTTATAGGTATTCTGCAGCCAGAGAAGATATTATGACCTCAAAAAGTGAATTAATTAGAGCTGGTATACAATCATTTGTCGTGATAAGCAATTGATTAGCTATACAATAGATGGAGCTCTCCGTAGGTTTTCAATTTTGGCTATTTAAATACTCTGATTTTTGACTCCATAATCAATTATTATATACCAGGTGCTTGGATAAAATAGACTAGATGGACCATTAATCTTTTTGAAGTTCACTATCTTTATGAGAGTGATGGTCTTATCCTGTGTACACAAGATTAATTTGATCCAAGTGCATGGAAGTTTCTTCTTCTGGAATTTAGTTGCAAAAGTAAGTATAATATCCTTTTCTAAAACAGGTTTGTTGAACGAGGCTTCTATGATCTTTTAAGATTACTATTTCAACGTTTAAAAGCATATCTTGAAGCCACTGTTGCTTTTTTGCTCATATAAAAGACAATTGGCAATGTACTTTGAGTAGAATTCCAAATTAAGTGATAAAAAAAACCCCCAATTGTACTAAAGCAACTATAATATCAATTGTCCTTTAACACAGCTAGTATGTACAAGGTAAGCTATCAATAAAAAGAGAGGCAGGAACAATGTGTCTTTAAAGGCAATAAAGTATCTTATTATACTCCAAAAACATACACAAGAGACCTCATATCCACTCGTATCATAAATAGACAATTGTGCTTAGCTTTGGTACATATCAACACTAAATTTCTGAAAGAGGGGATCAAATGAGTGAAAATATAGATTGCGGTGATACATTAAATGGGCTAAATACTATTTTATAACCATTAGACGGTTCTTTGGAAGTAAGTTTGTGTTGATGATCAATTTGTCTTTACTGCAATAAAAAAAATACAATTTAAGCCATTTAAAAACTGTTATGCTCGCCGATGGTTTGATATAAGCTTTTCTGCACACGTAGTACAATGCCCCTGAAAGTACCAGCCTCACTACTTATTATGGAAATTGTTATATTTTTAACAGGCAAAAAGTAGCACTGATTATGGCCTCAATCTCTTCAGTTTCTAAGCACACTTTATGGTCCTTTGAACGAATTATTTTTTGTAATATATATATATATAATATAGGTCTGAAAGAATATATAGGCGAGTCGCTTTCAATTATTAAAAACCCATCATTGTATCTATTTTATTTTGGATACTATATTGGAGATGTAGATTTGTATATTACAAGGCTTGGCAACAGAATATTCACTTGTTACAGCAATTGATTTGGCCCTGTTAAAATACATTATTTATGCGAGAATTCTGAACAATACATCGGTTGTTGGCAATAACGGTGTCCCATGTTGTTTTCAAAGGAATGAATACTAGGATACTTCTGTATCCCTATAATTTAAAAAAGAAGTCTGACATTTGATGTTTTGGGGCCTAGGAGAGTGTGATTTTGGACAGTGTTGGTTGAAGGGCGGAAAGATCATACTAGCTTTGGGTATAGCACATGATAAACCCTGAAAAAAAATTACAAGTTTTCTTGCTATTGGCAAATCCATGTAACTGGGAGTTTCATACACACATATACCCATATTTTATTGAATTTTAGTTTTTGAAGACATAAGAGTAAACCAATGTTATTCATTCCATACTCTTGATGTTATAATCAACTATTTTCTTATATAATATTGTTAGGATGCAGGATTCTCGTATTACATATATTTGCTTTTTTTTTTTAAAAAAAAAGCTTTTTAATCTATAAAATACACAACATAATTCTTTTTTTTTTAAAAAAATGCTTTAAAAATTATTCGTGTTTATTTGTTAAAATTAATCATGAACTAAAAGTCATTATGCTAAATATTCAGGTAACATCAATATAAGTCAGGAACATCCTTTATAATCCAGTTTTCTCGTGTTAAAACATTGAGAAAACCTCTTTTTAGTGTTCCAAGTATATATATATATATATAATATTTGGTTAGCTTCATACATATGGTATAGTAACGTATATTATGTAGAATTCTCAATCAAAAATCAATTTATAATACAGAAAAGACTATTGAATTAATATATTAAAAGGAACAATAAGAATTTCTATCATATACAGCATTAGTTAAAGACATCGTCAAGTCAATTTCCAAAGTAAACTTCATACTAAAAATTTCATAAGCGTATGTTTTCCTTATTTTATTTTACTGGTCAGGATTAGAAATTTGGCTTGTGGTTTTCATTATTCTGACATACATTGGTCCTACACCAAAACTATGGGGTCCAAAAGGCTATTAACATATGTACAAATGTTGAAAGCCAAGATATAACACAGAAATTATTATGAGTGCTCAATATAAAGTATAGTCATCAGTAGTACATCTAATCACTGAATTAATTGTTGAGCTAATTATTCAAAAACAAAAAGAATCGCCTGTGAATATTGGAAGGTATGGTTGTATTTGGATGATAAGTTCTTTATTGTTTTTATATACTACAGTTAATTATCAACTAATAGTACATCTATTCATTTGGTAAAAAAAAACTGTGGAATATTTAATGAGAATGAAGATAGAGATGATCTTTGTCAAAAAGGTAGAGAGTTGTAAGAGAACCAGTCTCTTAAATAATAATGAGATGCAATATTTTTTGTTAATGTTCAAAGAAACTTAGATCTCGGTCCACTTGATCTTGCCGATACCCTTGTTCATGTTGCCAATGATCTGCTTGAAGAGGATGGGAGTAAGATCGAGATCACCGTGTTTGCAGCCAGGGCAGGCATCATTGACTGTGGCAACGACAGACTTTCCACTGGGACCAGTGATGCGAATCTTCTTGCCACACCACTTGCTCTTCTTGCTCATGTTACCGTACTGGCTCTTGTTCAAGGCAACAATTTTTGATGAGGAGGATTCCTTGGGGCCACAGGCACCCCAGACACCACCTTCAGTCTCGGGAATGAACCATGTAGCAGTTCCTCCGTAAGTTGGGTGGTTGGATTTCTTTGCAGTTGTCTTTGAAGATTTCTTGGTGGTTTTTGTAGTCTTCTTTTTTGTGGTCTTCTTTGTAGTCTTCTTCTTTGTAGTCTTCTTTGTAGTCTTCTTTTTTGTAGTCTTCTTTGTAGTCTTCTTTTTTGTAGTCTTCTTTGTAGTCTTCTTTCTTTTTTCCAAAAGGTGACCATATTCGGAATTGACGGGATCATCAATGAAGGAGGCTAATTCAGTGCCAGCATCAGGAGCAGGAGTAGGAGCAGGAGCAGGAGCGGCTACAGTCAATGTACAGGCAACGGCAACGAGAAGACCAACGACGGAAATGAGGCGAACCATGTTTGTGATTTGATTTGAATTGGATTGGATATGAAAGAGTTAAGAATCAAAACGACCAGCGTAGAGATATAGAGGAATAAAAGAGTGAAAGAGAGATGTAAAGGTGAGATTCTATTGTTCTTCCGAGTCAATTATGGCTCCTTTTATATGTGCCAAATTCAACTCTGTTAATTGCAAATACAATATGTGTAGCCAATTACGAGAGCAGCCAAAGTGGGAACAGATATTAGTTGCCTGATAGAACACACTGAGTTACAGTAAAATTGAACTGGTCAGGTACCGCAAAATAACAGTTTTTCTAGAAAATAAAAACAATATCGGAAATAAACCTTGTACGTCAGAAATAAATGTTGCACAATTCAGAAATAAATGTTACACTGCCCAGAAATGAAAAGGCTTCACAATCCAGAAATGAAGACTTCACAATTCAGAAACATTTTTTATATGTTGACTTTTGCTTTTCGCACTATTTGAAAGACCCGTTTGTTTGCCCTATAGTTGGGGCATCTTAGCACCGTTTTGTTCTTTTGTCAAAAATAATATCATAGAAAAAAAAAGTGTTAAAAACAATAGTAATGATTTATTGAATAGATATTATCAAATTAAGCTTCAAATGAAGAAGCCAAGTCTCTTATATTGTGTTGATAAAGATCGACTAGAGAGACGTATTTGTAAGCTTCAGCTTACTAAAGTTCTCTTTGACTACTTGACGTATATTCCCCAATTGAACGCTTATTGAGATTGTTATTATATTACAAAGGGAAATTGAATAATTTTACAAGCCCTTGACCGTTTCTTGGAGTTATAAGGGTAAATTGGAGCCAAGGCTACTTTATTTATTGATATATTCAAAGATAATTTGGACGAATGACTCTTTAGACTTTATTATTATCTTCAAGTATACTTTACTATGATGTATTCAATTATATGTTGTTGTTTTTTGGTATCGCTAGACAATATATCAGAATTATCAAGTATTTAATTGACTAAACGCTCCCAATTCAGTGAATTGATCTCTGATCTTACGAGATGGTACTGGAAGTTTGCTCTGCATATGCGTGCAAGGTTTAAGTGCGCGAAAAAAAATCTGGGCGGAAAAGTTTGATCCGTACATTAAAAAAAAACTAGTACAAGCTTTGAGAATACAGAGGATTTAAACACGCGACTGGGATAGGCCAAGCAATAAAAAATACATTTCTATAAGAGGGTACATATAATATAGCATTTTATATTTGTATATTGTGTATTGACTATATACTAAACATAAATAATCAAACTCAATCTGTATTACGCGAGCTATCGGGTCTAACAAACGCTATAATGTTAGAATATGGGTGCTCAGAACGATGACTCTTTTGAAGTATATAGTAGAAAGCACTAATATAAAAGCTTGGGCTTCGTTTGTTATCTTATCACGTTTTATAGAGACATATCCAAAATATTATAGATTCTCGGAAGATTGTTAGGATTTTGTGAGTAGTAATAGTCTATTTTCCATTTATAATCATTTATCATTTTATTTTATTTTTGTTTGCGTAGAAAGAAAAATTCCGAGTTTTTGTTATAATAGCAACCCCTGTTATATTTCGCTTGATATTAATTGTAATTTCTTACGATTCTTATAATGTTTGCTGCTGACTACCAGCAAATAGCCAAGATGGAAAGTTTATACTTGAAAATGACAGGGTCATAATTTATTAATTCAAAGTAAAGCTCAAGCATATCCAAAAAATAATAATAATAAATATCTGGAAAGGTAAATACTAATGCATTGTTTACTTATACATATTGTAGTTTGCGATTAATAAAAGGTAGTCTATCTTTTCTATGCCTGGTCCGGTTATAATAATATTCAGCTCTTTAAAAGTGCCTCAAACAAACGAAAGCTGGATAAATATACGTATCTTTTTATACCATAAGATTGATAATGAGTAATAGTTGATTTACTAAAGACTAGGTTTATTTACATGAATACAAAGGAAATATTAAAAGCCTTTTTTTATGCTGGAGAGAATGTATTCATATTCCCGAGTATGTCCTGATCTTTAGGCCACCATTTTTTTTATTTTTGCAAAGATCTATTGTTTTTTTTTTTTTAAAAAAAAAGCAAGAGTTTTTTAATTCAGGGTTTTCACATTAAAATCTGGTTTGCAACCAACAATTTAACCGTTATGCACGCTTTAATAAAACTGAATAACACGTATTGATATTGAGATTTGAGCACGTACGCACCCATAAAATAAAATAAAAATATTTCAATAATATTTAATAACTATCTTTACAATAAACACAACCAACAACTTTACCGCACCACTGAACAGCAAGCTAAATCAAGAAAATAAGACAAGAAAGAGATCATGGCGCCCTCAAGCAACAAGATCTCTTCATACTCGAAAGCTTATAATTGAAAAAAAAAGCACGAATCAATTGAAGAATCCAACAGAAATTGTTTCTGTGATAGTCAAGAGATTCGAAGAAACACGCGCCACTATGCATAAGCTCTCTGGTGGAAATAGACATAGAAAAATTAAGGAGCACCACAGAAACTTTATCCTTGACATTATTGATGAAAACAATACTGTGAGAAGAGATCAAGGCGCAACTACTGGGAAAACTTTGATGACATATCAAGTATTAAAACCTCCACATTGTGCAAGTCTCTTAACAAGGTTGAGAGAATTACGTTGAAAAGATCAACACCAATTGAGAAAAAGAGAAATAAATTCGTGATGAGTCTTCAGCCAAAATGAATAGTATACAACCAGAATTGTATATTGGTAGATGAGGTAGGGCTCAGCATCAACATGGCAAAGGGTCAGGCTAAATCCAAGGCAGAAGAATCAGCTCTGGCGACAGTAAAAACCAAGAGAGCCAAGAATATCACTGTTCTTTTTGCCTTGTCTTTTAAAGGTATTGAATTTCTCCAGGTCAAGATGGTTAATGGTGATACTACTGGTATGTTGTTATAAAGTTCATTTTATTTGTGCAAATAATGGTTTTAATTAAATATTTAGGTCTATTACTCAACACGACCAATTTTCAGAGTTTATCCAGAAGCTGGTAGAGAATTTGGATGAAGCAAACTCAAGACCTTGCCACCTTGTAATGGATTTTGTTATTATCTATCACAGCCCTGGGCACTGTGAGTGATTAAGGACAAGAAACAAGCATTCGACCAACTTTTTGCCTTCATACTCTCCTTTTTAGAACCTGTTAGGGTGTTTCTCCTTGAGATACTCAATGCCAGTATCTATGTCATTACAATATAAGACTGTGAATGATGTATTAGGCATCCCCAGTGTCTTTATACGAACGATGTATCGTATCAACTTGGAAATAAATTTGAACTTTATTTTATGTGTGTTCAAATTCCAGTATCAGTACGTGATATTCGGTTTTATTAAAGCGTGCACAACGGTTAAATTGTCAGTCACAAACAAGATTTTAATGTGAAAACCCTGTATCAAGCTAGTAAATAAGACTATCCTCTATCATTTTAGTACATAATCTGTGCGCTGCAAAAGGTGCCAAGCACAAAGAAAATAAAAAAAAAGCTGCTTATTTTCCAAATATTTTCTTGATTTTTAAAATATTTTTAAAATAGTTTCTGTGTGCAAATAGACAACACTGAAAAAATAAACAAAACATAAAACTAAATATTTATTGCAAAATATCTGTTTATTTATTTTCATTTTATTGATTTTAAAAAAAAATATTCCAAAAGATTGCAAAAATAATATTACAATTTTTGAGGGTGGAAAAAATTATGATTAGTCTCCTTAGTGTCCCGCAGCCACGGAAATCTTTAGTAAAAGGCGAAAGATTTATCCGATCTGATTACAAGACAGAGACAATGGAGAAAAAAATGAAAGGGCAGAAACGGCCTCTTTTTATACTTTTTTCTTAGGGCTAATTCGGAACTTTAACCATTAGAGTGGTCACAGAGCAGTCAAGGCATATAAATCAATTGCCGCCATTTTTTTTGAGGATTATATTGGAATTATGGGTAGCCAATCACAGATGCGCTTTACAAAAAAGGGGTCATTCTTCAGCCTATTCCCCCCTCCCCCCTCCCCCTTCACGTCCATATTCCTTATTTTGTTGGCTTTTATTTATTTCATCTTCCTTTCCCTTTTTACCAGTACTGTTTAAAGAGAATGTTACGTCAGAAATTCGGATATCTACTTGGCACCCTACCTCGTCACAATGTTATTGGACGCGCATCATTTGCTACTCAACCTACGTTCTCAACCGTGGACGCTGCCGAAGTACAAAAGTTCAGTGATAAATCAGCCGAGTGGTGGGATCCTGAAGGAGAATTCTCGATGCTCCAGCTACTGAACCCACCCAGAGTTGGATATGTACGCGACCAACTAAATACCAATCCAGCCTGTCCATCAAAGCCCTTTGAAGGCCTGCGTATGTTGGATATCGGCTGTGGTGGAGGACTGTTGTCAGAGGTAAGGGCATGATGATGTACTTTAGTGACAAGTATTGACCGTATCCACAAAGTCTCTCTGTCGCCTTGGAGGTAATGTGGTAGGTGCAGATGCTTCTGGAGACAACATCAAAATGGCCAAGCTTCATTCACGTAAGGACCCAATGTTGTGGAAAGGACCGGGCAAGTTGGATTACAGACACACCACCGCAGGTAAAAAGCACTTTTAGGTAAAAAAAAAGACATCATCATCATCAAACCCGAAAAAAAAGGTAGTGGAAGGGGCGCGTTGATTCGTTTCTTTTATTTTGTATCTGCGGACACACTTAGAGGATCTATTGGCAGCAGAAGAGAGCTTTGATGTGGTATTGGCCATGGAGATTATTGAACATGTCAACCAACCCCTGGACTTCTTGCGCACCTGTGCCCAACTCACTCGTCCTGATGGCCGTCTGTTTCTATCCACCATGGGACGAACACCGATTGCTTATGGACTGACTGTTCTGCTGGCTGAAGATATACTTGGTCTGGTTCACAAAGGCACGCATGATTGGAGCAAGTATATCAATAGCAAAGAATTGATTGATGCAGTGCACTCCTTTGGTCAGGAGTGGGTTGTTGAGAGTGTCCGGGGCATCCGCTGGGATCCAGTCCTACGTAAATGGCATGTATTTAAGAAGGAGGGAATGGTGGGAATTGGTGGATTTGAGAGCTTAGAGGTCAATTATATCCTCTCTGCAAGAAGAAAAAAGGTCGTTCAGGATACGTTGGTTGCATAGTGGAAAAAAAGATATTGATGTATTGATTAAGGAATAAAGAAAAATAGGTAATGAAAGGGTAGCTATATGTAAATCTGACTGACTATTGGGCAACTGCTGTCGTTGGAGCAGCTGGAGGGGGAACATTCACAGACGGTGGTGGAGATGGTGATACGATGCTGGGAGTCAGGCCAGGAAGGTCGGTTTCGCTCCCCTTTTGCGAGATGCTTGTCTTGAGGCGGTTCATTGCTCTTACGGCTCCAACTACGCTCTTGAGCTTTCTGCGTGGATTAAAGTTCTCGCGTACGGTTGCCAAGAGATCGTATTCAGGCATATCAGAGCCGGTGAGCCACTTGTCTTTGAGTGCTTCTGGTGCACTAGGGCGTTTACTTGCGTCCAAAGTGAGCAGTTTCTTGATAAAGTCCTTTGCTATAAAGTAACGGCTCAGGACACCTGGGAATCTCAGATTGTATTTGGTATCATACCTTCTTGGGATATATTGCGCCAGTAACGTTCATGGAATTCGTACCGGGCATGTATAATCTCATCCACCAGCTCCATCTGGTCCTCTGCTTGGAATGGCTGGTAGCCACAGAGTCTGGGTTGGTTCGTTGGGAGATTAGCATGTTTTGGGTCAAGAGGTTAGTCTACTTACAGAGTGTAGGTAATTACTCTAATATAAGACGAGTGAGTTTTTATGATGACAGCCAATAATTCACTTTACCCTACTGCCCACATGTCAATGGGTGTCCCGTATCCTTTTTTCATGAGGACTTCTGGTGCTGCAACATTTGGACTGTTAGTCGCATGTTCCTCGACCACCAAATCGACTCACCAACATATCCAGGGGAACCACAGACGGTATGAAGAGGAGAAGATGTCTCGTCAGCCATCTTGGCAATTCTGCCCCATAAAACAATTAATTAGCCAAGGCTAAATTGGGTGTGGCTATTTACCCAAAATCACAGATAACAAGTTCTGCATTTGGGTCGGGTGTTTTGAAGAGCAGGTTCTCGGGTTTCATATCTATAATGTGTTAAAAAAAAACAAGAAGAGGATAATTGATCGTAATAAGTACTAACCTCTATGGACAATCTTGTTGGCATGCAAGAACTCCAAGCCATTCAACACAGAGCGAATCACGGCAGTCTACAGGCCAATTGGTGTCAATTGCTCTACAAAGGATTCATGACACTTACAGCATCCTTTTCGGTAAACTTGCCACGCTCAAAGAGCCGATCAAACAGCTCGCCACCTGTTGCACTATACAGACAATGAAAGCCACACTTGTATCAGCCACTATTTTTATTTTTATTTTTAGGGTAAAATAAAAATAAAAATAGCTTACAGTTCGAATACCAGATAGAATTTCTCACTAAAATAAAATTAGCCCTCTTTAATTCATTTTTTTTGTTTATTGGCCAATTGATCAGATACTTGCCGAGACTCAAACCAATCGTAAAATCCAATGACATTGGGGTGCTCCAGTCCTTTCAATACCCTCATTTCTGCATAGACCATATCAAAGTGCCCTTTGACGTTGCGCTTCGGGATCACCTTTACGGCTACATCCTTGTCATCGCTCAGTCTCTTGGCATATTTAACAGATCCAAATGAACCACTGCCTATATAGATATATAGATATATATATGAGAAATCCAACGAGGTTTTTGTCCAGAGAAATTATTTTACCAAGCAGATGGCCAAACTCATAAGCTTTCTTCTTCTCATGTGAATCTGGCTGCTGAACACCGCCATGGACAATCGTGTCAAATGTCTTGAAGAGGCCCATTCCAAACAGAATCAGCAAAAAAAAAAAAAAAAAAATTGATATCAAAAAATAAAGGAGAAAGCAAAAGAAAGAGGGCGGATTTGACTCTATTAGAGAAATCCAAACCTCTCTTTGTTCTCTCACTGCATTTTCGATTCCAACTTTGGGCTGGGCTCTCCGGCCCTTGACGGGGACCGAAATCCGTAAATTCATCTGTTCTTTCTACGTCAGCCTTTTGCTTTAGATACCATACCTTTCTATCCTCATTACAACAGAAATATAAAAAAAAGTATACAAATGTCCGCTTTACAAGACGTGTAAGCCATGCTTATTCACAAGCAAACTAAGGGGTCAAAGGATAATAATATTTACAAGCAATACTCATCAGAAAGCGACAACAAATCGGCTCTCTGTATACACACAACTCTGCAGTCAGTGTAGCAGTCGAGGGCCAACTGTACGAGATCCCATGGAGTTCAACCGAGGATGACTTTTTTATCCTTGTACTCTTACCACCCCAATTTCCTGACGAACCACCCGTTATCACCATCTCACCTCCTGGCACTCGTCATCCCTTGATTAAAGCAGATCTCATAATCAACGAAGGCCAATTCCAATGGACACCTTCCTCTAATCTTGGCATACTCGTAAAATCCATACGGGATGAGTTCAATCGCCAACCACCCGTAAAAAACAAGAGCGACCCTTCTTATGGTCCTGGTCGTCCCAACAATAGGTAAAAGAAGAAGCCTCTTGATCCCAAATAGCTCACATGGAAGATTGGATGGATATAAAATAGTCACTATAGTCACCGTCCTCCTCCTGCAATCCCCTCTAGCCAGTCAACACCCGTACCATCCTCTGCCCTGACGAATAACGAATACATGGCAGTAGTGCACACAACGTAGGATAGAGCATCATCTTGTGGGCTGTGATTTATAAGTCTCTGAATATTTCTAGACCTGAACAAGCACACGAGCTATTGACAAGTGATTATGCATTCGATCTCTTTTTCCATTCGCTCGAACGTGTACAGAATCTAAAATCCTTTCAAGGAGAACTAAGAAATGGAAACGAGAGTATAGCACGTAAGGAGCCCCGTTGGTTTGGGATTCATGACACTAATGTTCTATGGTTTCCAGATAAGAACCTTAGTAGACAGGACGGATTGATCATGTTAAGGAGTGAAGTAGAGGCATTGGATGAGGAATACAATAGACTCAAGGCAGATTTTGATGTCAAGGAGCAACAACAGCAAGAGGCATTTAGTGTAAGTCTTGTTGTCAAATTATTAAGATATTCAACCACATCCAAATTAGCGTCTTGCTGCCTCTACCGTCCTTACCCGTCTCAAGGCAGGTGTCTATGAGTGCGATGAATTGTCAGAATCTGTTGCCCAGAGTTTTTTGGATGGTAACTTGAACCACGACGAGTTTGTAAAGCAGTTTAGAGAGATGCGTAAGGTGTACCATTTGCGAGCAAGCAAGTTGGAACGTGCACAAAAAGACAATCTGTTTACTTGATTTGTTTGAGGCAAATACACTTGGCTTAAAGAGGTTGTTTTTTTGTTTTTATTATTATTGTTTTTACTATCTTTCGATTCAATTTATCAAATGATAGGTTAGTAGTAGTAGTAGTATCCAAATTGTCTGCATTATCCACATGGACAGCTGTGTGAAACGTGATACTGTAGAGCCTTATATACATGTTATCCCATTCCTATAGCCTCCTCTCTTTCTTCTCTATTCTTCCAAAAAATAAAATATATATATCTATATATCTGTATATCTATATGGAGTCTATCGTAAAACGTCTGTCTACGGACACTATACAAGAATGGGAAATAGATCAGGCAAAGGTAAACCAGCTCCAATAACATAATGTCCCTTGAATGTATCAAACAATAGAACATTACACATACACAAATTATATACATGTATATATATATATATATATCACTAAAATCTATCCGTAGCTTTTACGTCAGTTGAATGAATTTGCCCACCAGATTACCTTTCTACAGAGTACCTTGGAAAAGGAACGAAAACAGTATGAAAATACAAAATCTAGTGTAAGAATAAATATGGACATATTTGCTCTTATCAATAACATCGTTCCATTTGCTCAGCTTCTTCGAGAACTCAAAATCAAAGATGTCACGTTTGACAAACGGTCTCAACAGGCACAACATGATTATAAACAGCAGGTACAAAGTCTGTCTGTCTTTTTTTTTTGATAAGAATATACACAATTAATTCATGACATAACAATAAACATTAGATACAAGAGCTGAAACAGCAGCTCGAAAAAGAACAGCAAGAACATCAAGACGATATTAGAGAATGGAAGAATCGTCATGACATGACCTTGAAAACCGAGCAGACCAATAACGCCAGAAGAATATATGGATTCCAAGAACGGCTCAACGCAAAAGAAACAGAGTATGCTCAACTTCAAGACCATCTGAGACAGACCCAGAGTGAGCCCAACTCCCCGGTCAGGGCAGTATTTGGTGAGATTAGCCAGGACGATCGTATATCATTTCTTGAGGATACCATAGCCCATATGCGACGTGAACACTCGGCAGAAAGACGAGCATGGCAAGCACAGTTAGAATTACAAGAAAACAATCCCAAACACCCAGAATCCAGAGAAATCTCCCCACCGCAATCACTCGAGATTTCCTTTCTAAATATGTTTTCTAAAAAGAAGAACCCATCTCTGTCAGGATCGATATTACAAGACACTGCCAAACTTAACGAACACACTCTCCATCTCAAGGAATCCCACGCCAAGAAGACGGAACAAATGATGATAAATTTTGAAAACGAGATCAACCGACTCAAGGATTTATTTATAAATGAAAGCCGCAGGGTTTCGATGCAGCATGAAGCCCGAATCCAGAATTTGGTAGCCGAGCATGACCAAACAATCCGAGACATGATAGACGAGCATTCAAACGCAAAGGAGATTCTCAAGATTGAGTATCAGAATCAACAAGAAGAATTTGTTGAACTAAACAACCAAAAACTACGTCAAGAACTCGAGAAATCTGAACAGATTTGGTTGGAAAAACTGAATATTGCAAACATGTCAATGTCCAAAGATGCTTCCGAAATACAAGCTCACTGGGACAAGAAACGAGAAGATATGGTGGCAATTCACAATGCAGAGATCGAACACTGTCAGGACGAGTTGGAAGTTATGAAACACAGACTAAGAATGATGGCCGAGACACTCAAAGAGAATCAGTCTAAAGTGGTTGGTCTACAAGATTTGCAAAAACTATCGACAATAGAATGTACAAGACTTCAACTGTCATCAAAAAAGACTATATTGGCATTATCCAAGGTAATGTACCATGGTTCTTGGCATTTTGATATTGATTTTATGTGTTTTATAGATTGAACAAGAACATAGACAAGCGCGCCGAGTAGCAAAAGAAATTGTACATCTTGTAGACAGCGACAGCCTCATCAGTGAAGATATGACACTACCTGACATATTACAAAAAGCTCGCTTCATTTTCTCAAATCTTCCAAAACAAGACTCGAATCCTGTGACATACATGCCATACTTTGGGTTCTGATGGCCAAATCTAATGGAATATATATATATAAAGTTGGTTTTTGCTTATTTATCATCATCTTTTAAATGTTCAAAAACTAGAGCTTTAGAGCTTTAGAGCTTTAGAGCTTATTGAAATATACATAGCCTTGGTTGCGTAAAATAGATTAAAAAGGTTGAATAAAAATGATAAATAGCAACAGAATATTTATTATTTATTATAAATGGTTTTAAAAACAGGAAAGTAGTCTTGGGATCATTAAATGTCTTGAGCATTACTCTAGAACCCCATTTGAATTTGCAAAGATGGACTTGACAATGTAAAACAGTTCTTTGGATATAAATCAAGAACACGAGATAATTTTATTTTTATTTTAGTTTTTATTTTTGGTTGTAAAAGAAGGTTAATTCCACAAGCGGTGAAAGGTCCAGTCAGATCTTCCAAGGCATGGTCACCAAATAAAGATATATTTGAATAACTTTTATACTCAAACAATCTCTAATTCTGAGTGATATTCTAGTTGGTTATATGATTTCCAAAGGAAAAAAGCAAGTATAATAATATAATGTCTTGTGGGTAATATTGATATCAATAAAATAGAAAAACAAAAATCGAGATGATGTAGATATTGTGGTGAAAAGGCTGTTTTGCGAGTAGTCCGTAAATGTTAATAAGCTGGTAATTATTCAATATTATTAAAAAGAATATTTTCCTTTAGAAATAAATCTATTTTTAAACGCAATAAACCAAAGAGAATATTGACAAAACTAAATATTGTAAATATGGTATATAATAGTCAGGTTAAATCGACTTTCTTTGTTGGCCAAGCCATTCAGCAAACCATTTAGACTTGGCAGCCAAGAGACACAAGAGGCATCGATCTGGTTTTCCATAAAGACAATCGATACAGTTACCTCTTGGGATAAGTGCCCAAATACAAAAATTTTGATACACCTAATAAACCCAGGTTCCATGACTATTCTCAAACATATTCTCGAGTGGAATGATAATCTACAGGGCCCATACCTACCATCTTTAAAATGTTTGGATAATGGAATTGCTTAAAAGATTAGGTGGCTCAGAATATAGCTATATTTACCCTTGATAATGCTGTGCTGAATTATCTTGATATCTTTCCTAGACATATTCATTAAAATTATAATATTCTTTTTCCAAACTAAATTCTATCAACCTAGAGACAGACATCTTGACTACCTTTAACTTTGGAGAGTGTTGAAATGGCAAGAATATTGTGATTGAGGAATATCATGTTGGATTTGGGTATGTATGGTATACATGAGCTATAATTGTTGTTTATAGACACCTTTCCAAAGGATCCAAATTCTTTGGTGTCTTTATAATTAATTAATTATATATATATATATCGTTAAAAAAAAGAGCATTTTTACAAGTGAAAATAAAGTTCAAAGATTGAGATAAGTTTAGGCTTACCAGATCCTATAACTCTGTTTACAAAACAATACAAGAAATAAAACTCTGTTTCTAGGTTATATAATAAAATAAACCTACCCACTTGAATCATAACTTGTGGCTATATTCCAAGGGCTGAATATATATATAAATATATATATATAAATAACATGCCCAAGATCTTGGCAATCCTTGGTTTTCTACAAAGGCGATTCTGATTTCTCTTGGTAACCAAGTCCTTGAATCGATCTCACCAATGCAATGTTCTTAATTGTGTTTTAACCAGACATCTCTTTATATAAAGTGAACCAAAAAACGTATTTTCTGTCTTGTTCTACATGGCAATATACCTTGAACCTAATAAAGGTATTACAAGAATATCATAGAAAATGTCCGATTTTTTTTGTGATCGTTTGAAAATATGCGTTTTTTTAGGTCTGCTGTAGGATTCTATAATACGGCGCCTAAATATAACGAATATGTAAAAATAGATTGGCTGTCTGGAGTAGTTCCCATACGTATTTAATGTCCTTGGTTCCAACCAGAAAACAAAGTGTGGAAAAGAAGTGAAATATAAATATAAATATAAATATAATAAATATAAAAACTATTTTTGGCCCTGAGCAAGTCCATTTATAGCCCGATGTTATAAGTCTGGGATTAAAAAAAGAGAGAAAAAACATCTCGCATTTTGTCCAAACCCACTTTAGCTTTCCTCTTCTTTCTTATTTCTCATGGATACAACAACATCTGGTCTCAACTACGCAGATTACCCTGTGATAGTTGGAATCGACTTTGGTATGGCCCGAATCTACAGTCTTGGTCTTTACTCACCCTTGCTCATCAGGCACTACATTCTCGGGCTGTTGTTACGCATTCACCCAAAATGAAGAAGTGATTGATATCGTCAAATGGTATGCATTCATCCCATCTTTGGTTTTAATCTGTCTAATCATCTCTGTAGGCCCAGACAAAACAATCATGTCTACCCAAAGGTAAGCCTGTCCCAAGCTATATCAAAATCATAACACATCTCCTCATTTAGACACCTACCCTGTCGTTGTACCGCAAAGGATCGACTCAGCTAGTCGACTGGGGTCATGGTGCCCGTCGCCAGGCTATGAAGCCAAATAGTGTCGATTTCATTCTTTTGTCTAAATTTAAGCTATATCTTGATGAATATCTTCAGCAAGAATCACTCCCAAATGGCCTCAATGTTATCGATGTCATCGCTGATTATTTACGCGAGTTCCATTCGCACGTTTGCACCGAACTTCTCAAAGGGTTTGCAGGCAATTATGACCAGAGCAAATTTCGTTATGTAAATTATATTTCCTAGACAATTTACAGAAATATATGGTCCTCATCTTATGTGCTCTGTTGTAGTGCTTGACTGTTCCTGCCATGTGGAGTGATCGTGCAAAGGCTGCAATGAGAGAAGCAGCTATCCGTGCCGACCTCATCCAGAGATCCGATCATCCCGAGAGACTGATGTTGATTTCAGAACCCGAGGCCGCAGCATTGTACTGTGAAAGAAAGTCTGAGCAATTTAACCTTGTTCATGGCCAACGTTTTATGATTTGTGATGCCGGTGGTGGTACGGTAGATCTGATTGTTTTCGAAATTGATCAACAATCGAGTGGAAAGTAAGTCGTTTTTCTTCTCCTTTGTACATATCATTGACAATCTACATAAAAACCACAGGCGTACTCTTAAAGAAGTGACTAATGGACATGGTGGATCCTGTGGTTCTGGATTTTTGGATCTGAGAATGCGTGAGTATATCAAGCGCAAGTTTACCCATCGTGGCAGCATCAATGACTCTGCCATGGAACATATCATGGATACATTTGTAAACATCATCAAGGTAAAGTATCTGGACACAACCCAATCAATTGTGTCGTGCCTATTGTACTAAACCAAACTATACAGCCAGAATTTGATGGGTATGAAGACCATTTCCTTGACTTGCCTGCCTCAATGGGCCTTGGAGACTTAACAGATGAGGACATTGGACTCGAGAATGGTTCACTTTGTCTTCCTGCTCATGAGTTGCGTGACGAAGTATTTGAACCTGTGATTGTACAGGTGCTTGACCTCATTGAAGGGCAACTTAGTCAATCTCCCAACCTGGAAGCCATCTTTCTGGTCGGTGGTTTTGGCCAGTCCAACTATCTCTTCCGTCGTGTAGAAGAAGCGTTTGCGAACCGTGTGGGAATGATTGGTGTCCCACCCAGAGGCGAACTTGCCGTTGTCCGTGGTGCTGTGTACTTTGGTCTGAACCCTCAGATTGTGACAGAGAGAGTGTCTCGTAGAACATATGGTGTTGAGACCCGTATGCTCTTCCAAAATGAGCTTGACCCTCCAGAATATTCTGTTGTCGGTGTCGACCAAAAGACATACTGTCGCCAACGCTTTAGTGTCTATGTACAAAAGGGTCAAAGTGTAAAGGTTGACGAGCGAGTCTCAAAGAACTTTATGATCAGCTATCCAAATGATACAGATTCTGGTAAGTCATTTATAAGCAATAATATCCAGACAGATACTAAATTGTATGGTGTAATTGCGATAAGATCTATTTGCATTCGATGGTGAAGGACCGCCACCACGTTTGACCACTCACCAACTAATTAAAAAAGTTGGGCACTTCCCTATTCGTATGCCTACGTTGGACAATGTTCGACCGGGTGACAAGGTCAATATGACAATCGATATGTACTTTGGTTTGACAGAAATCAAAATTGAGTGCACCATTCAAAACAAGAAGTTTGTCTTTACTTCTTCATTTGATGCCATGGATTCATTTTCAGGACCAGAACATACCAGCCCATATGGAGGCTATGCACAAACGCCACCCCAGCCACAGCAGCTGACATCGCAATCCCAGGATCCGTATGGCGTGAATGACTTGGCAAACACGGCAAGCCAACTCTCTATTCACAATCAACCTGGTGGATATTCTTCTCCATATAGCCAAACTGGTCCAGCTTTATCAAACGCCTCTCTTTCTCAGCATAATTACATGCAACAGAACCAAAGTCAAATCCACCAACCCACATCTACTGGTGGCTACCCGCCTTCCAACATGATGGGAAATCTTCCTCAGGGCTATCATCGTAACAATAGTGGAACCTATCCACCTGTTCAATCACAGCACAACTCGGAATATTACCCACCATATTCCCATTCTCAATCAGGCTATCCTCCTGCGCAATCGTATTATAACTATCCCCCTCAGTCTAACCAGCCCTCAGGATATAGCACGACTGGATATGGTCAGCACTAAGTAATACATATTATTAAGTTTCCTTGTCGTCTTCTGTATTTCTTTTATCATGTCCATTATATCTTTATTTAAAATACATTATTTTTCTATATACGCAGGATCTCTCTAAACTTTATGCAAAAAGGAATAAGAAATGTCGCAATTTCCATTGTGTCGATCTTGATAGTAATTAATCATTAGTCCAATGCATTAATATTGGGTGTATCTAATACTAAAAAGTACTTGATCATTTCAACACATTAACTAGGTTATATTTATCTTGTAAGCTAATCTTGACACCAACCTTTTTCTTTGCATAACACTATGTTTCTCGATAAACAGCAATAAGATCTCAAACCATGTACATCTTATTTTGCTTGAGAAGATGTCTAGGATTTATAAAGTGTCCTTGTATGATGATTCACATGGATTAAATCCTAATAAATATAAACCTTTTGTATATTAATATTCAAGAGCAAATGATATTCTCACTAGCTATAAACAACAGCTATAAACATTTGCTTTTTTGAGGATTTGTCATTTTCATGGCCAAAATTACGACTGATCAATTAAATACTTTTTTTTAAAAAAAACCTATTGCAAAAATATTTATTTCGCTTTAATAAATACAAGGCAGATATTCTTAATTGTTATATTCGAAATACAAAATATTGAATATGTTACTATACTCTATATGTATAACAATTATCATATTCAAATTGGGTGGTTACTCGGATATGTGCTGCTGCTTATCTTTCTTTTAAGAATTCGAGGAATTGCCAAACATTACACAGATAAACATTTGGAAAACTCTCACATAAATAAAAGATCGTTTTTAACAAGGGATAAGATATAGATTAGCTTGAAAAACCTTTGATTCTTCACTCGTGTGTTGCCTTTTTATTTATTACAGTTTACTAGAATTTGTGTTTTGTACATTAATAAAGTAGATATAAAATAGTCTCTTTTTTTTATATAACTGACAAGATTATTTAAATATCTTTATATTAATTCTGCTGTTTTGAAGACTTGAAAGTTTAATTTGTCTCTAATTGAGATTTAGGAGTGATCACTGCTACTGATGACCAAGGTTTGCTGTCCCTTTTTTCTCATAATATACACTATGAATTTCAATAACATATTACTACTATTAATAATATTATTATAGTAAATAATGGTAGATCCTGATTATTTTAAAATCAACCCCACAAAATTGAGTGCTAATTGACTGAAATCATCAAGACACACTTGGAAATAGTTTGAATTTAAGTATATCTAATATATTCAACTTTAAAATATTTTAATAATTTAAATAAATTACAATTTAAACTATTTTTACTTTTCAATATGATCTTAATCATTTTCTTTGAGTTATATTTTCTTTTTCAATATTCGTATTCACGAAAGTTTGAATATATTGTATATGATAGTTTATGTTTTTAGATTAGATATTCAAATTTTACAAGAAAATAAATCAAGAAAAATATTTTAATTAATAAATATATTAAAGTATAAGTGTGGTAAAACCACCATAGTACAATAATTTATTATGGGATGACAAAAGCTACATAGTGAAATCTACACAAGTAGATTTAAACTAAGCTACCAATTATTATCATATTAACACTCAGCCAGATACTTAAACACAAATTCTAGAATATACAGAAGTTGAGTTTCTCTTTTACTTTGGAAATAAATTACAAGTAAAATTGACATATCGTGTTTTGATTAATTTCGCTACAATAAGTATATTATTTTTTGAAAATAAATATAAAATTAATATTTCTTGTCTGATATGAGTTTATTTCTAATCTTTAAAGTTTACTATTAAACTAAATAACATATTATATCTTTATTTAATTCTTGTTTTTGTATAATTTAATCAAGATAAAATAAAATAATATATTAAATATCTTTAAAAAAAAATAGAACAAAACATAAGAATATTAAAGTAGATTAAGATTTAAAGTTAAAATTTAATAAAAGTTAAATAAATATTACAGTTATAATTTTTTTATAAAGTTATACTTTTATTTATTATATTTTAAACTTTAAATATTGAAACATTAATTATCCAAGTATTTTTATTTTAACTATAAAATAATATTCAATAAAAAATCAAGATAAAATAAATAAAACTTTAATATATAATTTAATAATATCTTTATATGAATTATAAATATAAATATAATATTAATTAATTTTTTTAGTAAAAAAATAATTTTGAGTATATATATATTTAAAGAAATATATAATCTATTTAAAATAAATAATAATCATACTAGTTTATATCAACATTAAACTTTTATACTTGAGAAACAACAAATTTATTATGAAAATTTACTAAAAAATACTGTAATTTTTTAATTGGTTTATAATTTTTAAGTTTGCCTAAAAAGGCATCTAAAGCCTTCTTGGCTCAGTTGGCAGAGCGTCTGCCTAGTAAGCAGAAGGTCGCCAGTTCAATTCTGGCAGAAGGCAGTCATTTTTAATTTTTGTCGCGAAAAATGATGACGTCATCCATTTTCAACACTTTTATATCTGTAATTATGTAGTTAGAAACATTCAAAGATATAAAATATTAAAATAATTTTGATCCAGGAATGTTTGGGGTTATTTTTTTTGGTATCAAGACACATCCCTACTGTTTGAAAGGTATAGCAGAAATATTTGCTTAATAACGCGTCTTTTCCTATGAATGTAGGTACATCTGTTAAAGAACCACTTTTTTATGCGTCTTACTTTTCTAAATAACTATTTTCATTTTTTACTTTTGATGCCTATTACCAAAAAACAGTAGATTTAACAAGAAATATTTCCACAAAGCTGCTAACTGTATATTACTCGCCTTTTACTGAATGACAAAGAAATAGTGCTCTCGCAAATTTCAACAGTTATTAGAATTAATTAACAGAGGTTCAAAAAGTATGATTGCAGAAATTCTGTACTTTCTCTTGATTCTTATTCAAATGAAAGTACCGACCTTACTGATATAAGCCAACCTTTTTGTTCTGTTGAGCCATATATTTAATATATAAAACAATTATTGAACTGTAGTATTAATAAATAATACGATAAAAATGCACTTTTCAATCAAATACAACATCTTTAGGTTAGAGACTATTTTTGATGAGCTATTATCTGCAAACAATATTATAAATAACCATTATATTCAAAAAGACATGTAATAGAATTAACAATAATAATAATAAACTCTATAGTAATGCATAGACTTGGGTATTTAAATGTTTATTACTAGTGCAAATAAGAACCATTAATTTGAATAATATAGCTTATATATCATAAATATAATAGGAAACACTAGGGACCAGAAATAATTATCAGATGTTTGGTCAAGAAAAAAAAAGATTGAGTTTTTAGAATTAGCATGATATATTTAATTTTATGCCAACAATTTATTTCAACTTGTATGGAAAAACAAAGAGATATGTTTTTACATGTATATTGTAACTGATCTTTCTAGATATATAAAAATTAAAGAGATGAGAATATATATTTTGTAAAAAAGAATATAAAATAATAATACAGGATATGTTTATTATACAAGAGGTGATTTAGTATTCAGAGGTATATCGAGTGCTTTACAAGAATATTTATATTGTCAACGCATGAGATACATATCATCTAAAGCTTATATTGTGTCTTGAAAGATAACATACTAGCTCAGAATATTTGCTCATTAACTAATAAAATTTCACTAATTATAGTCCAATCATATCCACAGATAAAACCAACTGGTGGATAAGTAAACATTTTTGGTTTATAGCCCTAGGAAAAAAAGACAAGATAGATATTGGTATATCAACCTCAAATTAAAACGAGTAACAAGCTTCAGGAGGCCATATATTAAAGTAGAATATCTTTTCATTTTGTAGGACCTTGGTTTAAGGGCTGTTTTGAGCCTTTCTACAAATGAACGGCCAAGAAAACCGGCTAGTCAATCCCTGGTGCTCTCTTAAGAACAATAATACTGGCTTGGCTAACGTACCTCTGCTTCTTTTTTATCCCAAATTGGCTCATAACATCTTGTGTATAAAAGATGACAACAACGAGGGTTTTCATGCCAAAAAAACAGTCATGATTTCCTTTCTCGGAAAGCACCACTTTAAAATAGACAGGCCTGCCAATCTTTTCGGTTGCCTTTTGCCGTCCATTATCCTTTTAGACTTTGCCCGGGAAGTACTCGAGACCAGACTTTGGAAAATACGTCTAGCCTAGACATTTACTACGGACTCAATTTGTTGATCAGAGCCACACATTTTTGATTACCTTTATAATTCATAAACTTGTAAGGACCTGAATGCCTTTTTGCGCTGTTGATTCATTCTCTGCGCGTCTCTTTATCTCCAATTTATTTATTCTACCTCCACTTTATTCCCCAGACAAGCCACCTACGATCCCTTTTGTAACACTTACCCATCAAGACATTGGCTATCATCATGCCACTCCTCAAACGTAAGCGCTACCCTTTGGTACAGCCTCCCGCATTCGATCCCACCAAGAAAGACAAAGAACGACCAGTTTGGTACTACAAGATCACAAATGAAGTCTTTGAAGACTATGCGTATCCTTTTTTATATACATATACTTTATACTATACCCACAGTATCATTATTTTAGACAGCCAACACCCTGGTCTAGATACAAACCAGAAAAAGAAAACGTAGTCTAGTCAGTAAATCTGACATACCATGAAAAGACAATGTCCAAATTCAAATCTTTCATTTATGACGCGTATGATATAAATCATACCATGGGTGCCATTCGATTCCTTCATTTATCCTTGACCTTTTTATTTTCTTTGTCGGTTCTTCATTAGTACCTATCTCCAGCGATTATCCTTATATAAGCGCCCCGTGTGGCAGTGCGAGACAACCGGTCGATCCAACCTAACCTATGAAGACGCATTGAAAAGCGAAAAGACAGAGAGAGACAGAGTTCAAGATAAATTACCAGAAAGACTGCAGCAACGTGTGCTTGAGCGTGTTCAATTTCGTAAGTCGCTAGTATGACAGGATACTTTAGATGTTCATTTCAGAACAATAGAAACGGCTCGTTTGGATACTGTTGTTGAGGATGTATATTCGCACTTCTTGGAACGCTACATTGCGGGTGAAATAGTGAATTGCTTGTGGGACGACGGTATTGTGTAATGTATCAGTCAGAGTAAAGATATGGACTTTTCAAAGGTAAATATGTGGCTGACACTTTTTATTGATCTCAGGTATAACGCACGTATACTGGAAGTATTGCCTGGAGATAATCAGGAAAAAAATGGCTCAAAAGACAAGAACAATACCTATAAAGTGCAATTGATTGATGACCATCTTGAGGGAATTGATGACTTTATCAAGATCGTTGTAAAGTCTGACTTGAAGTATGTTTTTGGAGCATCGTATCTATTGTTTATAGGCAACTAATCTTTTATTTGTTAATACAGGCGTGATCGTTTATCATACTCGAAAAATTTGCTCAAGAATTTCATTCGCAGATGCACCGTAAAGGAGACCTATGTGGGTGCACCATGGCTCGTCAAGGTAAATCAGGACAAGTGATAGTTGATGTTTGATGACATACTGACAACAAGGCATTAGGCAGGGTTGGCAGAGAAATATGGAATTGACTCTACACTTCCTTTAACACTCCAAGAAGCCAAGGATAATGCTTACTTTAAATCTCGCAAGCGAAAGACTGGATCTTTGGAAGATACATCTCCAAAGAAACTCGAGCAAAAACCTTTTGACGCCAAAAAACTCGAATCCATGATAAAGTATCCCATAGAGGATCTCGATGTACCAGTATATCGACGGGACCCATCAGGAGAAGGGCCGATCATGGACATGGACCCATCCACAGACAATTCCACAAAGGCAGCCCAAAATCCAACCGGCGGAATGCCACTTTGTCCTACTCCTTGTAGGGACAGCACAATACCTACTGAATGCTTTGGATCATTTTTGATGGTCTGGTGTTTCCTCAGTATTTTTGCCCGTCCACTCGACTTATCTCCTTTTACACTGGACGACTTTGAGAATGCACTTCACCACAATTCTACTTATATCAAATCACATATTCTAATCGAGAGCAATGTAGCTTTGTTGAATGCAATCATCTGTCAGCAACGCAAATCAAAACTTCAAGGAGCAGCCTCTAAAAACCTGGCATTATATGATGAACACACTTCCCGCAGTACCACTCCTGGTCTTGATGGACAGAATAAGGACAGTGTTACTGGCGATAGTCAGGATGGTAGTGATGAAGAGAACGATGAGTCGGTTGGATGGTCAGGACAGACATCTTTATCTCGCCGTGTATCTTTATTGGAACGGGGGTGTGGAAGTGATGAAGTGATGAGAATCGGTGCCGGATGGGATAGTACAACCATCAAGTTTATTGATGATAGAGAAGGCTGGGAAGATGTGCTCATTGGGTGTATCAATCAGGTTTGCTATTTATTCTTAGGGGGTTCAAGATGCGCAGGATATTAATGTCATATTATCTATAGCTTGCACCACCAGAAAAGGTCCCTGAATTTGACAGAATCTTAAACGCTCTTGTACCTAAACCAGATTCTACTCTGGAAGAACGCCAATCAGCCTATGTTTCTCTCTGTTTAAAGGACAAGATAACTATTCTTGAATTGTTGGTACAGACAGTCAACGAATGCTCATTCATAAAGTAAGTGTTCTAAAACCAAGATCAATTTAATCATATTACTTATATTTATTAATCCAATGTAGAGAGTACATGGAGGAATGTCAAGACCAACTTACTGAGCTGAGAAAACAAAAGATCGAATTGAGTAGAGAGAGAAAGCGGATGTATGTCTTGCCAACGGATTGTCAAACCGGTGCTAATGTGTCTTTGATCAATAGTTATGCCGCAAGATTAGAGCACGAGAAGCGTACTGGAGAGCATTCGGGAAAAACGAGCGAAGATATGGATAACGA
This sequence comes from Phycomyces nitens, assembly GCA_022702545.1. Classification (NCBI taxonomy): domain Eukaryota; kingdom Fungi; phylum Mucoromycota; class Mucoromycetes; order Mucorales; family Phycomycetaceae; genus Phycomyces; species Phycomyces nitens. The sequence continues at coordinate 5,993,162 of JAHRBC010000001.1, forward strand.
GGCCTCTGATGTAGATTCAGAGTCAAGTGACACTGAAGACGATGTGTAAGTATGATGGATAAAACTCGTGTATTGTTTTTATCTATTAATCGGTTTTTTTTTACCAATTCAACAGTTCAAAGGCACAACGCCAATTCAAGAATGAGTCTATACATGAGTCTCGTCAGGCAATTCTTAAACGTAGACAACAAGAGAGAGAGGAGAAAGAAGCCAAACGACTAAAATTGCATCATCGCCAAAGAGAAGAAGCTCGTGCACGTAATTTGGAACTCAAGGCGCGTACAGAGGAGCGAAAGAAAATAGATGAAGATGAACGGCAATTGCATAGAAAGGTAAGTTACCACCATTCAGTATCGATAAATCTACGAGCGAATATTTATATACTTTCACAACCTTTTCAGGAAGAGCAAGTTGAACGTGATATGCGCAAGTATAGCACGCTTAGAATTAAGCCCCTTGGTCGCGACAAGTTTTTTAACAGATATTATTATTTGGACCACATCGGAGGAGCAACTACTCATGGTACAGGCAGACTTTGTGTCCAGAGTCCAAGCGACACAGACAAGATGTTACTGATGGAGCGAGACCAGCCCTCGATGGACAAAAATCTAACCTTACCATGCGGGCGTGGAGGAGGCGTTGGATTTGTTTGCCAACTGATGAGAGACCAGGGACTGGAAGAAGAAAGCAAGCTTCTTGAAAAGTCTTTGGATGCTCAACCACTTTGCCCGAATTCAGAAGAATGGTGGTGGTTTTACCAGGAGCCCGAAGAGGTAAATGATCATGATACGGGTAGATATGGACATTTGTTAACATGTAATTTTCATGTCTGTAGCTAGATGCACTTTTGGCATGGCTGAACCCAAAGGGCATTCGAGAATATAGACTTAAACGCGAGCTAGAGAAGCATATCCATTCTCTGACAGCCGGAATGAAGAAACGTAGCAATGTATGTGGACTGCATAGGCTGTAAAATTAGTGATACTTACTTGAAATTGTAGGAGCATATGGCTACAAAGATAGTTGATGTTCCACGACGCAGTACTCGTAGCAAGATTACACCTCAAATTCCATCCGGCTCTTGGCTGGCTTATGTTAACAAATACGCGAAATAGATAAAAATGGCTTGACTTTAGGCCGGTGCATTGACGTTAAACATACTTAAAAACCAACTATTGGTCTAAATAATCAGAAATAATCGCATCTTACCAACGCAAAATATAAATACACATCTTTAGTCCTATACAAATCAAAGCTCATGATACATTCAAAGTTGGATAAAAGAAATAAATTATTCATGATATTAGCCTATGTATTGGAAAAAAGAATGGTACATTTATCTAGCGCAAGCCTGAATAATGAGTATAGATCTTTAAGAGCTTGTGCTTCAAATTAGTCAGATTACACAAGAGTCTCTTGGAAAAGTGGTAGGTTCGAGAGAGCATTAGAATGCAAAAGATAGTCAAAGAACGTTTTGGGAGCCAAAGGTAGTTTTTCTAAGCAAGTATTAGTAAGAATCATACAGGTGGTCATAGCAACACAATCTAATTCCAGATTGTGCAATATATCTACCCTTTAAGTAATTGATGATTCCGTGACTGTAAAAATCGCGGAGTGATGAATGTATTTAAATTGGGGTTGGGGATTTTTTTATTTTATTCTTCTTTTCAAGTCTTGTTATCTCATAAAAACCATGTCCACCGATACTTCGAAATATGTATTCAACCACACAATGATCCGTGTGAAGGATCCCAAGATCTCCCTCAAGTTCTATGTCGATGTTCTTGGCATGAAGTAGGTTTGGACTGGGAATGCATAAAAGAACATCAATTAATTCGCGTCTTAGGTTGATTACCAAATCAGACATAGAAGCAGGAAAGTTTACACTCTACTTCCTGGCCTATGTTGATAAGGTCCCAGAGTCAGAGGAAGAGAAGAGAAGGCTCTGCTTCAGCATTCCCGGTGTTCTTGAGCTCACTCAGTAAGTATCCAGACCATTGGGAGACATCTTTGTAGCATATGTTTTATTTATCAAAAATGGCGCGTCTCTTTTTAGCAACTGGGGTACTGAAAATGATGCTGACTTTGCCTATGCCAACGGAAACAAGGAGCCCGGAAGAGGCTTTGGCCACATTGCTGTCCTTGTTGATGATATCCAAAAGGCATGCGAGCGTTTCGAGCAGCTCAATGTCAAATTCATTAAGCGTCTTCAAGACGGAAGCATGAAGAATCTTGCTTTCATTGCTGATCCTGATGATTACTGGGTTGAGGTAACTATAAGAGCTTGGGGATTTATCCAGTGTCTGACTTGGTTCTTTGCAGATTATTGAGAACCCTACCGTTGTTGGCCGTGCTCCTATCTAATAAAATACTCTTATATATAATCATTTCTGAGATGGGTGTTTAGTGGAATAGCTTGATATATTAAGTAAAAAAAAAGTATGTAATAAAGTTTGTAATATATAAAGTAGCTCTATACTATTGAACATAATGGTGCAAAAGTGTTTTGTTTGCGAGATGTTAAAGTGGATTTGGGTTTTATAGCTTGGAGAATGTGTTACAAGAATAGTTCAAGATTATACTTAGAAGTTATTAGAAATCACGTTTCAGCTACTCTATTTGCTATCAGTAGATCTTAGAATGTGGGTACACCAGGTTAAATTATCCTATAATCTTGCTTTAATTTACTCGTAGAATATATAGTGACATCAAACTAATAACTTTTTATCTCTTGTACAATTTCATAGCTATAAATTAGTATTCTAAATCAACCGGGACTTATTACTAGAAATTCAGAATAAATATTTACACTTTATTCTTTGCTTCAAGGCATACAAACACAAGTCCAACAGAGTGTTTACGAGATTTGATATTAAGAGCCGGACATTATTTGCATTATATCAGTGTTTAAACCCGGAAAACTCAACACTATTTCGCAACATTTCGCTCTAAATCCAAATAAGCCAAAGCAATTGAGTTTCAAGAAGACAAGTAAAATACTCTACACATTATATTTTACGAGCCAAGAGGTATATAAATGATATTCTTTTTTGCAAATAAGAGTTTGAGATATTCAAACACTCGATTTTTTTTATTCCAACAATTTCTCAAGTCAAGAGTATCATTATAGCAAAAAAAAAAGAGTATATAGCTAATATCTGGTTATTCCCAAATTATTTTCCTAGATACTATAAATATATTTGGTTGACAAGCATCTATTTCTTTGCAAGAATATAAGCCATATTTCAAGACTTTATGGTTAAACTAGAGAGAGAGAGAGAGATCTAACGTCAAGCAGAAAGGAATAAAAAAAAAAGATGGTTAGGAAAACATGCTGGGGTGCAGCGAAACAGAAGAGTCAAAAGAAAAAGAGGGAGAAGAAAGAGTAGTTTTGACCGAGACCCAAGGGAAGCAATTATGGTCTTATTGGAATGAGACACTCCATGACATTGTAATTCGTAGAGAGAGAGTCATCATCTTGGTCTCATTACAATGTCATTGAGAGAAAATGACGATGGTAACCAACTCCTCACTCTTCCAGATTAAGATTATAAATATGTTAGGGCCGTGTTTTCAAACTCAGGAATTATATAAACGCAAAAATAAAACGCAAATATTAGTTGACGCAGATTTTTTTTTCAATGGACGCGAGATTAATCTCAATTGAAAAAAATTTTTAAAAGAATAATTCAAAACAGACTTTTAATCAACTTTACAATCTTTAATATGTCTATTTACCCCCTTTAACAAAACATTGTACCAGCTGGACTCATTTAGTTTTATAGTATCCTAGACGCCAAGTAGAAAGAAAGGATAATTAGGTATTGCTGTATTTTGTATCTAAATCTTGGCTTTAGACGGATTATAATTGGTGGACCTTAATGTTAAATTGTATATATTTATACGTAGCCCAAATATACACAGATATTGTTGTAATGCTCAAGAAGTATCGTACGATTTTCATACGACTCTCCATATTTATTCTACATATTACTGTACACTTACATATTTTAATGATCCAATGAGAAAATATATTGATTCAGTACTGGAGAAATTTGGCTTGAATTCCTTATAAAATGTCTTTTACGATGACTTTGATTCAACTGGTAAATAATGTATGTATATTTTCAAAGGGACGTGGACAAGAATGATTTAGAGTATTCTTATTGGCAGGAACATTTTACTATTTTTGTCTTCTTTTCGATAGTTCTTCCACAAAGTCTTTTGTATTTCGGTCTCAAGGATATTGACTTGTGCGAATGGGGGTCTCGGCCTGTCGTCTATACCCAAGAAACTATGTACAACGGCCATGTCATACTCCTATTTTGCACTGGTATTCGTGCCACATTATAAGATAGATTTTTTACGATCGGACTCGAATGGTGTGCTTTTAATTGGTGAGCTTTCTCAACTCTTCTCTAGAGATAGTCAAGTAGAACGAGGAATTGCCCGTGCTTCCAAACTAAAATTCCCATATCCATGGTTGTCTGGGCGATCAAAATCTCGACAGATTAACTGTCTGAATTTATTTGAAGCCGCCAAGATTATAAAAGCAAGAGAGCCCCTAAAAACTTGAGCTTGTGCTTTCATCTCACTACTCTTCTTTCCTTCTCTCCTCTTTTCTCGAGCACTACATAGCCATGAAGTCCATCATCGTATTCATGTTCATGCTCAGCGTGGCCCTCCTTGCCGCTGCTGCCCCCAAGGCCAAGCACTGCCATTTGATCAAGGATCATCATGCCAATGCCGTCTGCAAGACCTACTGTGGAAAGAGCGGTTACCTCCTCGGCGAATGTGGTAGCAGTGGTGTCTGCTTGTGCAAGAAGAGCAAGAAGCACAACAAGCATTAGATTGTCTTTTTTTTAAAAAAAAACCATGCGTCAAGAGTACTAGGATCTGCTGTATGGGTGCCAAGTTAATCCCTGTTCTCTATATATCCTGTCATTACCTAGTTCATCTTCATCATTTTGTGCTTTATAATTCCATAAATACAATACACAATTCATCATTTATTTTCTCGCTGTATTAATTTAAAGCGTTTGCCTGTCAGTCAATGTAATTATAGTAGCATAAAGAAGCTATAACACTTATAGTTGAAGTTCGGACTAAAAAGAAACTAAGATCAAACTATACATATTTACTATCTCAAAGTAGCTTAGATTTGCCATGCAGTTTGTCATTACCTCATTCTGATTTGAAGCTACACTCAATAAATATTTATAATGACATTTAAAGATATTGATAAATGTCTACACACCTTTTTAATTTACCACATGGAGTATACGCCTTTCAGGTAGTCAGAAACTCTCTTGTCTCCTTAAATGCTCTATCAAAGAAATTATGTACATTTCAGTAATGTCTTTCATTCTTGACATGCAATGTAGCCATTTTGCAGTAATTCGATAAAGAATATAGTATTTCTAAGTAGTGTCCTTTGTCTTGTATTATAATAGTCTATATAATATAATTGTATATTTACTATGAAAATAAAAAGCTTGATAGATAATCTTTAATCCAGGGAGAATCTTGACAGCCTGTATTTTGCTCGTGTATGCCAACCTACAATGAGCAAGGAAAATAAAAATTGTATCCATGGACTAGAAAAATGGATTAATGGACATACTATGTTCGATTGTTGATATAGTGTATACAGTTCTTTGCAAGCCTTTCTTTATTAACCAGACCGAGCAATTGATGGCAAAATGACTAGCCCTGTGTAGACCCATGCCTATGTGGTCTCCCTATGGTGCACCAAGATTGTATCACAGCATAAAATTTATTCTTATTAGAGTATAGGATCTCAATAGCTTTTGCACACCAAAATATATTCATATTCACAAAGAGAAAAAAATGTGAGTCGGCTGGCCATGTTACTTTAACCCACATTATTTAATTGGACTAGATATTACTTTGATTGGGTATCCATAGACCATAACAATCAGTAGTATTCAGACAGATGAAGATGAAGAATATTAAATGTCTTGTAGTTGCCAGAGTTTAAATTAGGAGTATCTCTGAGGGTAAAACTGGCTTGTGGAACAGTATTTTAAGGTACCGAGAAGTCTTTTTTAGTTTGGATGTTTTATTAATATTGATATATTTTAGATCCTTTTATATATCTACCAAACGTGTATTAGTATAGAAAAATATCGATTGAAAATACCAAGGATATTGCCATCTCATCGAATAACCATACAGTCTGTCAAGATAATCATAATCATAATCATAATAAACAGAGATTTCTTGGTAATAAAATGATTTACTTGTCCATACATCTTGTACGCTTCATTCGATTGATTGACTAGCCAGTTCAGAGGATTATTAAGCATTCCATAAATATGTAAAGCGAGTTTTTAGCATAAATAGACTTTTATCATCAACCGAATTAATTTATGAAACCCCATTCAATTCAGTACAATGTAACACACACACAAACACACATACGCATTCAATATAATTTGGTGGGAGATCTTCAAGAGGTCTTGAAAATACAAGTCGAAAATTATATAAAGCTTGCAAATTATCGAATCGTCCCTTTCTGACATTTACATTGGTTATAATAGATACCCTGCAGAGATCCTCTCGCTTTTCCACTACTGGCATGATAACCCAATTTATCTTTGGTAATCTTCGTTTATTGTTATTTCTAGGTATCCTTGTTCAAGCCAAAGACAATCTGGATCAACCATAGTTCCTAATACAATGTTTTCAAACTACAAAAATATACACAGAAAAATAAAGATAAGCAAGCTATATCTCTCTCTAATTCTTCTTTTTTTTTTAAATATATAAATATAAATATATATATATATAAAGGACCCAGACTTTGCACTTGAAATCTGCGAGTCGAGTGTGCTTTCAAGAGATAAAGGGCAGTCCGTTTCATTACTCTTTGCGATATCACGGTGTCCGCACTTGGTAGTTTTCGCCCTGAATTCGCTCTGGCCATTTTCCCATTTTACCTGACTGGTGTTTTGTGGGCATGGCGCCTTGGTCATTAAACTTGGCTCCCACCTTACCATTTAGATGTTGAGCTATTTTTTTGGATTGAGAATTGAGCCGGAAAACAAAGGTTCCCGGAGGCGAGCTATTCTTTGGACTATCCCAGGCATCTACGGTGATACCAATTTCCTGTAGATCGTGTTCAATTTTCTCTGCATAGAGTTGGAGCATAAATATATCATTTTCAAATGACTGTGTTCCCAACAGGATAGTAAGATTCATCTGAAGCTGCTCTTTTGCATAGGACAATAAGAACCTCATCTCAGGGTTGGTCTGGGCATACGAGTAGACACGCTTGGCCGCATTATGAATGGCAAAGAACATTAGATGGTACGTGCTCTGGTCACATCCAATTGAACGCAGATGTTGGAGGGCTTGGAGAAGGATGAGGTTGGTCTCTAGCGAATCGATGATTATGTGAAGAGAAGGTGGGTGTTTTGGGTGAAGGAACTGGAAAAGGAGGACAAGGCGCATTGAGTGGTAACACAAGTAAAGATGTATATCAATACGAGGATTAAATGTTGAGCTTGGAGAGTTTTGAATTTCTTTAAAAGATGGTCTTGGTTGAAAAGCATGGGGCTGAATGTCATACCAGGACTGAAGCTGGCTAGTCAGTTCGTAATAGAGAGGTGATGGTGATATGTAGGTATCCATGCCCTCTCCGTCGTTCAAAATGTCAAACAAATCACCAGAATGAATTGCCCGAATAAAGCGGCGCATGTAGCGCGACATGACACTGAACTGATACAAGCTGAGCCGATCAAAAGCCCTTTCTGCATCTCTGGTGGACAGAGAGGGGTTGGACGGAATCCCTGAATAAGACGTATCTTTCTCCTTGAGACGAGGCAGCAGAATATCGTCTGGAAGGAGACAAGTGGTGTTGCGAGATAGACTCATCCAGGCATCGATGTAATACCAGCGATACCAACACATTATCGTCTGTTCGTCCATTTCCCTCTCAGCCTTGATGTCACTTGCACTCTGAAGGAGACCAATACTTGCCAGACTAGCCCAGGCACGATGCTGATCTGGCAAACGCAGGAGATTTGATATGTAGCTCAAGCAAAAGTAGGACTGGAGTACATTTGGCTCAAGATCATCTTCAAACAGAACGTCTTCCATGTGCTGCCTCGCCTTGTCATAGAATACCATGGCAGCACCCTTTGCAAACAGGGAAGCATTTTTATTTTTATTTTTGGAGTGCTTTTGCTGGCTATGGTCAATAAAGGTGACGAGGCTTATGGCAGCTATGGAGTATACAATGGGAAGAGGTGCATTATGCCAATCTCGGATAAGTTCCAGTCGAATCGGAGCAACCTTGAATCCGATGCAGCACCAGTGCGACACCGCACGGCTCATAAGCACATCCAACATGTGGGTGCTCTCGATGGTATTTCGAATGGAAGGAGGGATGTTCTCAATGTCCTTGAGCCGAAACACATTCACCCTTGATTCTTCCAAGAGGCTCTTTTGCCTATGGTATTGGATGGTCTGGTAGTGGGCTCTGGTGATGCCAGAAGCATGCTTTTGAGGGGGTTGGGAAATACGACTCGTGGATGTTTCCAATAGAGAATTGAGGTCTGTAAAAGAACAGAGGTGGAGGTGTATGGTGTGGTCTATAAACACGTCTGTATCCATTGGGCTCAAGGAAGATGGCTCTGGAGTAAAAATATCGTAAGCGTGATTGAACATGAGGAGCTTTAAATGAATGGCATGCAAATGGAGAAGAAGAGTATAACCAGCTCAAAAGTATATATGTATATATATACTTTCTAATATATATAAATAATCCATTCTTCCCGATCTGGAATAAGCTCAAATAACGTCGAAATAAGCATGTGCAAAATAGCCTTGGAGCTTAAAGAAGTATGCTCCAGGTCATTTTTTTACATCAATGCGCATTTGAATTGCTAAATTTTGGGATTTTTAATACTACAATATATATATGTATATTTACATATATATATATACATATACATATATATATATCTTTACAGAGCGATTGCACGGACCACCCTCCCAACTGTGCCTCTTGTTTTTATCAATCGCTTTTATTGCACTGTAGGAACAATAGAGTCTACTCGGTCCAGGTCAAATTTCCCTTTTTTTTAGATAGTTTATTTAAGCAGTGGCAGCAACAGTCTGCTTCTTGGCTTGGGTACCTGTCATTTATTGTTGTATTTAATTTAATGAGTTTTTTTTAATAAAAAAGAGCAAGTGCTTACCCTCACGGAAACCGTTCTTGAAGCGACGATGGACCTCCTTCAAGTGACGCATGCGACCAGTACCGGTGGTCTTTCTACGCTGACCCTTCTCGGACCAGTTGACTAGAGAAATATTAATACCTAATCTACAATCGATCGTCTCGACTTACAAGATCTGATCTTGGCAGCTGGGTAACCGCACTGAGCACAGGTCTTTTTCTGGTTGTGGAAAGAACGTCTGCCACAACGACGGCAGAGGGTGTGCGACTTGGTGTGGCGCTTACCGAACGAGGAAGTACCCTTACTCTGTCAACAAGGAAGGGCAATCAGTCGTGGGTCGTCTTTGATGTAATGTGTGCTGATAATAATCGTCTCGCTTCTATTTATTCATCCATCCATCCATCCATCTTTGTGGGATCTCGTAAATCAAAAAAAGACGCCTTACCATCTTTCAATAGACCTTAGGAGAAAGGAGGAATGGCAGCCTTGGGGGACTGGTAGAGGGATATGGAACAGAGACCGGATCGGACAGCGTCGGAGTCCAGGATGGGCCGGACACTACTTGTATAAGTGTATTGTTCAACTTTGGGTCTCTTGAGCAGTGCCTAGAGCTTGTTTTTTTTTTTTAAAAATGGTCATTTATAACATTGGGCCTACTGGACAGTCTGCAATAGTAAAAGTAATAATATGATGTGCATACATGTATATCTGTTTAGCCCTGTGTATTTAGCCCGAGATTCTTTCGGAAAATATCCAGAAATCGGTCTTGACTTATTGTCTCCATTTTCCTAATTTATTTTATTTTATTTTATTTTATTTTTATTTGTACAAGTCCAAATACAGCACTTCTTTTCTTATTCATCGGTCTTGATGGCACAGATTGGCAGAATAAAGAATCCATCCGGTCTCCGCTTAGACTTGAATGTCACTTCCCCAGAAGATCATGACCAATCCACTCAGGCATCCCCTACAAACAACAACTGGCGCGAAGATCTCGTGCGGATGGTAGGCAACAACAAGTCCGGAACTTTCCTTCCGCAGCCATCTGACACCAGCCAACCAACGGCCAACAAATCTACTGAAGACATTGAGCTCAAACCAACCGACTTTAAGAATATCAAGAAGCTAGGCGAAGGAGCAGCAGGAACGGTGTGGAAAGTACTCCATGTACCTACGGATCTAGTCATGGCCAAAAAGGTAAAGCAGCGTGTTCCAATATTCTTATTGACCCTAACCAACTACAGACCGTGACAGTAGACCCTGATCCAAATATACAGCGCCAGATCTTACGAGAGTTGTCGTTCCTTAGGACGTGCGGCTCACCTCATATTGTTGCTTTTTACGGTGCGTTTCTGGACGACGGCGACACGACACTGGCAATCTGTATGGAGTACTGCGAGGGCGGAAGTCTGGAGGATATCTACAAAAGAGCACGCGACATGCAGGGTTTGATTGGCGAGACTGTTCTGGCAAGGATAGCCGAATCTGTAAGGACATTATGGTTTCAGGCACAAGGGTGGGTGCTTTATCTAACACACTGTTTATAGGTCTGCAGAGGACTGATCTATTTGCATTCCCAACATGTCATCCACAGAGGTAAAGTAACCTTTATTTTGGGTCACAAAAGAAAAAGCCAAGGTCGATATCCATTCACAACCACCTAGATATCAAACCCTCCAATATCCTGATGACCAGAGACGGACAGATCAAGATATGTGATTTTGGTGTGTCTGGAGAGCTCATCAATTCAATGGCACAGACATTTACGGGCTCACAATACTATATGGCGGTAAGGGCAGAGTTGGTTGTTTGATGATTAGCTAAGATGTATTGTATGTTATATAGCCTGAGCGCATCAAGGGTGGTGCTTATTCTGTACGATCTGATATATGGTCTCTTGGTCTGACCATCATAGAGGTCGCACAAAACAGACCTGCTCTCCCACCACCTGGACAGCCCAACCTTTCTGTGTTTGAGCTGCTCGACATCATTGTCCACCAGCCCATGCCTACCCTGGGCCAAGATCGGTCAGAGGCATGTCGAGACTTTATCGAAAAATGGTAACCGGTTTTTGGCAACTAAGAGTCTCAATCTAATTCCAATCTCCATAGTCTCATCAAGGACCCCGAGGAAAGGCCTGGTCCCGAAACCATGTTGGAACACACGTTTATCAAGACATGGTCTGACCCCACAAATTCCTTGGGTTCCTGGCTCAAAGAAGTCTGGGGGTGGCCCTAGCACTATATCCCTGTAGTTTGTTTATTTCCAACATGATAAATAAATATAAAGACATTTACTATTATTACTATTATTATTATTATAATTATTGTTATTATTATTATTGTTATTATTATTGTTTTGGTACGCTTCACAAGAGACCAGATCTAGTGAGTGAGGCTTTTAGCAGGGTTTCTTCTACTACTCTAAAGACGACACTAGCAATGAACATTTGTTAGTACAGGTCCGGAAATCACAAAACTCTTACACAATCTAAAGACAAAAAATAATAATAATTTAGTTTACATAAAATCAGCCAGTATTCACTTACACTCTTGGTGTCGGTTGCTTGTGTCAAGCTATTCAAACAAGTCAGGTAAAGTCTGGCAAACAAGTGGTGTACTTACTGAGGGTATATTCGTAGTTTGATACGGTTTGCTTGGCTAAATCGACGAAGAATATACTTGGCACCCTTTGTGATATCAGATCCTCCATTGTAGTCTGGAAAATAGTCTTCTAGTGGTACTCTGGCCAGCTTTTCCCGAAAGAGATCAATCTTGTTGAGCAGCAGGATAACAGACGTTCGAACGAACCAGCGTGAATTGATAACCGACTCAAACAGCACCAGACTCTCTATCATTCGGTTCTAAAACGTAGAGTCAGTTTTAATACAACCTTTTCTATCTCTCTCTCTTGGTTTTATCTACCTGTCTAGACTCCTCTTGGAGCACTTGGTCGTATTCGCTTAGGGCAACACAGAATATAATCGATGTCACTGCTTCAAAGCAATGTATCCATTTCTTACGCTCTGAGCGCTGGCCGCCTACATCAAACATGCTACTCTTTTATAAGGTGATTTGTTGTGTAGGACGATAAACCTTACTGAGCATTGAGTTTCCCCATTTTGAAATGAGTTTCGCTGATCCCTGTCGTCTTTAGTCGTGCACGGAGCACATCGTCTTGGGTTGGGAGATAGTCCTTTTGAGTGACACGGCTAGCATTGCTCAGAAAGCTAAAATATAAGAACATTGGTCAACTGTTTATGCTCGGGTGGTCCGGTATATCTGTATTACGAACTAGGAAGCGGAATCCATGATGTAGAATTGGCTGGTGCCGCGTTCAAGGCACATTGGAGTGTTCTTGTCTTGCCAGATGGTCACAATTGCATCTACTATTGTTTCTGGAATGATTGGTCGTGGATCTTTGGTAGGAAATGTGTAGTTTTGGATAACGATGGTTGCCTCCTAAAATCATTAATATTAATATAATGAATATCGATAGTTTAGTATTCTAATCAATCACACACTCTTGCTTTGGGGTCATCAAACTCGAGCTCAAGCTTTTCGGCAGCACTGAGGACATCTTTGATGGAGTCAATGGTGTTTTTGTAGACCACTAGTTTCCACAGTTGCAGTTCCTCAGGCGTATAGCCGTTTTGGTGAATGATCTTCATTTGCTTTACAATTGTTGACTTTCCCGATTCACCACTTCCTTTTTTAAATTTATGCTTAGTGATAAACAAGCATTTTTTTTTACTTTATTTATTTGTTACCTAGCAACAGTATCTTGAGTTCAGTCTTTTGGCGTGCAAAGTCCTGTTCTAATTCACGGTCGATCTGTAGACTGCGTTGTTTGCTAGCTCTTTCTTCAGACGAGGCACAGATACCCATGAGCAGTGATGTCATAACACGAAAGTAAAGTAAGAAAGAGAAGAAAACAAGTAAAAGCAAAATATTTAGATTACTTGATCAATAAGTCCAAAAAAAGGGGGTGATAGTGGAGGGAAAGATTTGTGAATCATTATTTTTGCAAGGTTTGGCATTTGGGTTGCCTTGAGACCGAGAAATAACACCCTGATGTGATCAGAAAGGAGATGAGGAAGCGTGTTTAAGGAGGTCTGTGACAGGGGAGATCGTTCATAACGGCTTCCAAGAGTTTAATGGAGTCCCGATCTATTAGCCCCTTTTAGATCCCTTTTTGTACAACCACCAAAGGGTCAGTTCAGACCAGAAAGTGAATGGCAGGCCAACCAAGCCCACAGAGCCGACCCTTCAAGTGTGTTTATTGTATGTGACCAATAGGATCCCCTTTTTCTGTCATTGCTATAGACTAAAGTGGTGTATAGTCTTGGCAATAAGAGCCTCTTGTCTAGGTAGCACACTAGAAAGCCGTGAATATTTGGTACAAGGACAGCCTTTCATTGTTCTCTTTATGAGTTTGGCTGCATTTAAAACCAAGGCCTTTGAGCCCTACCTTGTATCATCTTTAAATGTGTATATTTAGACCAGCATGGCAAATAAACGATTGACATGCAAATTATCGATTGGACGAACAAGACATCGAATTCATTTATATCGACAAGACAATAAAAGGAGATTAACATGTGTTTCTACGGCTATCTCAAGACAAGAGTACATTGCCAATACCACCCAGCTCAAGATATGGTGCAGCTCTGGCGCTTTTTCTTTGTAGAATCACTCGAAGCCACCGTCAGTTGGCTGGCGCGTTTGGGAGATTCCTTGGCAGGAACTGGCTTTAATGGCTCCATAATGTCCTGATGAGAAAACTCATTTTCAGCATTGCGCTGGTCCTCAAGAGAAAGCGCAATAGCCAGACTGCAATGCCATTTGTTAGACAGAACAAGGCACCCAGAAGCAACTTACTCCATATCAGATACCCGGACGTCATCTTGAGGGCTCTTGAGCAAAGGCTTATTGAAAATCCCATCAAAAAATTCAGATGCACCTTGGTCAATGTCTGCCAGACTCTCCCAGACAAACGACCGTTCCTTTACTAGACCCGAATCTGTCACAAGAGTATAGAGCCCCTCGGTTTCTGGGTGCTTGTACAGAGTAGAAAACTATTTGTTCTCTCTACTTCTTAGCTTATGCACCAATAATTCACACGAGGAGGTGCTTACATGGTTATTACGAAACAAGACACACAACTTGTTTTTTGGTATAGAGTCCATCAATAGATCAAGACCATAATAGGTGAGTTGTGTAGCCGTGTCCTGAAGAAAGGAGGCCGCGACAAGACCTATGGAGATATAAATACATCTTTATTGTCCTCTAGCTTAGCAATACCTTGTGTTATACTTCTTTCGGCTTCAGGGGAAAGGGTTGCTTGTTTGTCTGGGTGGCCAAGTTCACTGCTGATTGCATCACCTTGGACAATGCATTCGACCACAGAGTTATATGACCCACATTTGGTGATAAGATCAAATGTTTGGTTATCCTGCAAACACATTTAGTATCAATTGGAGCAGCAAGGTGTGCTTACCTGAGGATCAGCAACCCAGCCATGGACCAAGTCCACTCCAAATAGATCAAACATGGCAAGCTCTTCAGTAGGCTCAAAATCACGAATAGACGAGAACCCAATATTGACATCTAATGCAATACAATCAGCTCGTGTCTCTTCTTTATGCCCTCACTCACCAAGCCCAGTCTGGAGATTCGGGAGAATTGAAAGGGCAGAATCGAGGTTGTAACGGTATGTGGCCACATTCTCGGCTGTAGACTGCCTTGTGATGAGCCTCGAGGGTTTCAGGTCATGGTCATGGTCTGTACACACTTTATCTAAAGGCAAAGACGAACTGATGGGAGTATCATGATGGCCAGTCTGGAATCAAAGCAATTGGTAAGCAAGTCCACCCAAACAGCCAATGTACCTGCTCGGCTGGTTCATGGTTCAACAGATAGTCCCCTAGGCGTTCGATAAGGTATTCAAATGTCACCATTTCTCTATCAGGAGGGAGAATGGTGATTTCCTCTCGAAGAAGGAGAACATTGCCTATGTGTTTCAACCGTTTTACATTTGTTATTTACGTTTTGTACTTACAAATAGCTACCAGAGGACAAGGGCCATTCTCTACATAAAACGTCAATATTGATCATAATATTTTGGCCCTTCATACCATTCTGGGTCACTATCCGGATGGTTCTGGGTTGCTTTTTGTCATGGTTGTACCAATCAATAGTCTTTACAAGATATTCCTGAGCCGGAACGATGATTCGTGACTGACGATGACTGCTCTGCTGAGTATCCTGTGGTTGCTCAGCAGTCTGTACAGAAGAAGTGTGTTGGTGATCTTGATGCGATAAAGACAATGTACTGGTGGTCTTTTGGGAGCTGATTTCAGCATGTGGACATTCAGGGTCTGTGTCTAGATGGCTCAATGATGAGCTCAATGTATTGATTGACTAGATGAAGCTTGCCTTTGTGATCAAGAGGTTGTGCCATTGAATTGCTTGGTAGAGAGCCTTCTAAACTCTGGTCTTTGTAGCTCAGAGCGGCTTTTGATTCTTCAGTGGAGTCTACCATGCAAGTTGAAGAATACGTGCGCGCGGGGTTCTCATGACGCATATGCAGTAATATAAATATATAAAATATTGTAGTATAAAATTGTGTATAAATCAAAATTGATTGCTATATAATGGTAATCTCAAGGTGGTGGTCTTATTTAATATCCCTTGGACTTTTGATAATATTCCAACCTTTCTTATTTCACTCTTATTATTATTATTATTACTTATTCATTTATTTAATTTAATTTAATGGCTGTGGCCACAGCATGCCGAGTGATCGCCAGAAGATGCCCGGCTTCTCTTTCCCTTTCGCTTGATGTTTTTGGTGTTCTTGATGCTATCATTATCACCCAAGACAGTATCCTTTGTGATGCGCAACTCTACCAGAATAAAATCAATTATACAATTCTTTTTTTATCCATACACTTACTAAACGTATTGTCTCCCTTGGATACACCCTGGAGCACATTCTGCTTCAAGAGAGTGGCGACCTGATCAGCCATGTTGAGCTTCTAAAGCAATCGACGGCCATTAGTTTTTGGCTCCATAGCGCCTGCGTCTGACTACAACCGCACTTGCCTTTTCTAATACATCTGTGTTTGTCTCATCCTTGCTCTGCATAAAGCGTGCATAGGTCTCCTTTTTCGCAGCTATTTTCCATGATCAACACTCGTTTTCTATGTTTCCAAGCTATAGATTACCATTGAATGCCTTGATGTCCTCTATAGAAATCAATCAATCAAAAAAAAGGGACAGGTGAATCTATCAGAAATGAGATATTTGTATAGATGCATCGTAATAAATCACATTCTATACAAAAAAACAAACAAACATTGAAACAGTCGTTTTACCTCCAAACACATTGCGTTGAGTCTTTAGCAAATTGCGATAGGCCGAGATGGCAGCTTGCTTGGATGGACTGGACATGTTATTATCTTGTGTCAAAATGAGTTGCTTTTTTGCTATAAAAAAAATTATTTGCAGACCAGGGTGGCGAATAAGTCCAGGTCAGGTGACCAAAGTCAGACAGAAGAAACGAATTTCTGGGCCAAAATATTTAGATTGATTTACAGATTTATCTATCTATGCATATTCTTTATTGTATGTGATGGCGAGACTCTTGGACTCAATAGTGGATTTGTTCGAGTGTGTTAAAATATCTATAGGAAGCTCTATTCCTCTTCTTCCTTTTCTTCTTCCTCCTCTTTTTCTTCTTCTTCTTCAACTTCTTCAACTTCTTCCTTTTCTTCCTCTTCATCATCAATTGTAACTCGAGCAATTCTGCCCTGAATAAATGGCCCAATACTGGCCCATCGCTTTACCCATGAAAGATCTTCCTCTCCATCCTTATACATCTCCTCGGGCTCAGATACCTTGTCTTCCTCGTCCTCAGTAGAAATACAAGTGGGATGTCCCTGTGAAGAATCCTCAAATGCCTGAAGAACACCTTCTTCTGTAACATGATATTCTGCACGACTCTCAATGTTTTCTGGCTCATGGTCTTTGGAGGCCTGGATATCCAGAGTGATCTTTCGCCAATGAGTAGCAGCACTGACTACCAACCGGTCAATCCGCTTCTTCTTCTCTCGGGCCAGCTTGGCAGCCAGTGGCTTGACCAGACTCTCACGGACAGCATTGAGATACTTGAGACCAAGGAAGAACTTGCGATAGAGAGTTGAAATCAACAGACCGTTCTCTTCATCCACGACAATCTTGTTGGCAGGAACATTGAGAGAGGTGAAGCCATCATAGCCACCAGTAAGGTAGTGGCGAGTGACAAGTGAGTATTCGGCATCAAGATCAAGGGGAGCCATGTTCTCGGGCATATATCGCGCCTTATTTTCTTCGATGTCTGGTAAGCCTATAGGACGCTTTGAGGAAGGCTGGTTGTTCATGTAGTTTGTAACACGGTACACATTCTTCACACGATGTCCAGGGGGTTTAGTAGGGTCCCATTCCAGACGTAGACCAGCGAGCTGAGGGAACCGGCCCTCTTGCTTGGGGTATTCAGATACACTGTTCTCCAGGGCATCCCATAATTGCTGGCCAGTAACCTTGATCAGGACACAGGGATCTGTGAAGGGAAAGATGTTCATGATATCTCCAATCGTGATCGGTCCTACATCGATAATGCTGTCATTTCTGATAGTGCCACCCACGCACAGTGCAAAATCAGCTCCAAGATAACGATATCCCAAAAGCATCAGATCTGCAGTGAGATTTCCCAAGTTTGTCTCTTCTGTCCGGACAGCAAAGCTTCTACCATCAAGAGGTACGGTTGTGTAGCCAATCGCACGCTTTGTCTTTGCCGAGACCAATTCAGCCACCTTTTCCACAATAATCTCCATCTCCTCATCTGGCTCCACACTAGAGTCAACCGTACGGCGCTCAGCTATATATATATCTCTCATTAGCAACCATGCCTTTATGCCTGTGGATTTTACCTGTCATTGAATTGATTCTCTTTTTGCCATATTCATCAACAATGTCGAGTTTGAGGACAGAGAATTCTCTAAAGTCGGTTCCACTCTTGATGACCCAGATAGGCTTCTCAAAGGGCTCTTCTTCAGGGTCAAACCCAACGTCCTCCAGGTTCTGTTGGCGACTCCAGTTGTCTCCCACAATATCGACATGGTTAGAAACATAGTAAAAGTGATCGTGTCTATATATATTAAATAAAAACAATTTAATGGCTTGCCAACAAATAAGGAAAAAGAAAACATAATGACTTGCCCTCCAAGGATAATGTCTATATCATCTGGACATTCTCTACCAAGCTTAACATCGTTGGGTACACGCATATGGGTCAATGCAATCACAAGATCTACTTTGTGAGGCCCTTCAGGATCTCTCAATTCGGCCGAGAGATCCTTGGCTACCTGGACAAAATCATGATAGACCAGCTCTGGGGGGAACCTATATTTGTGTAGACAGACATTAGAAAGGAGACCAACTCTCGAATGTCTATAATACTTGCGAGGGAATAGTATCGATCCACTCTCTATCAAGAATAAATGATGAGTATCAGCCACATAAACATTTGGACTTACTTTTCCACCAGACCAACCACACCTAATTTGAGCCCTGATTCAGGATGATCGATTACCAAATAACGGAGACTCTGGACAGGAGGTTCGTTTGTGTCCTCAAACAGTACATTAGACATTAGCCAAGGGAAGTTTGTGGCAGCCAGGTTGCGTTGGAGCTGAGGAAGCCCAAAGTCAAAGTCATGGTTTCCCAGACAGGCAACGGTGATTGGCAGATTGCTCATGACATCCGACCTAGTTTTTTGCGAGATTGAGATGAGCAAAAAAAAAAGGTCATCTCAATCGCACTTACATGTGTGAGCCTCTGGTAATAGAGCCCTCGAGACTTGGGTTAAAAACGTCTCCCGAGAACATAACTAGAGGGTTCAGTTCTTGGTCTTGGCTGATACATGATTTGATGGCAGTAGAGAACCTAGAGGCTCCACCAACCGGCTCGTCCTTATTAGGCGAGACGTGATACACATCATTGAAATGAATCAATTCAAGGGTTGTCATTGGTTAAAGGAAGAAAAGAAAGAGAGAAGATCTGGGGTATGGCGGTAGTGGTGGTTTATATATGCTGTGCTTGTCAGAGAAAATGTCATCCGAGTTCTTGTACGTGGGGATATGGACCCAGGAAGAGTGTTTATATTTAATTATATACATACTATAAAGATCGGTTGATGAGATATGAATAGTATTATGGCGCTAATTGGAATAAAGAGAGAAAAAGGTGTAGGACAAGCTCAAGGTACCATTGACTGACAAACAAGCTTTAATGACAAATCCATCGAGTTGAAATGGAACGGGTGCCTTCTTATAAATTGTCTTTTCTTGCTACTTCCCAAACGACTTGTAGGCTAAATAAAATGGATTATTGCACTGGTAATGACAGTAGGATGAATAATTGTGTCACTCTGGAGTTAATTGGGTGAATAATGGCCGAGTTAAAGATGTATTATACATATATATATATAAATATATACAAAAATCGATTTTATATACGCCTCTCCTTTGAGAAATATCAAAATGCCTCCAGGTCCCACCCCTCCTTTTTTTTTGATCGGCAGGAGTTGAAAAGGTGTGTGTGTGTGGGTGTGTGGGTTGAGATGCTTATATTATCTGGAATTTGTGCTCTGTTTTGAATACAAAATTTCAGAGCGAGATGAAGTTTTACAAGATCAACAAAGTCAGTCCTGTCAACAAAAAAGATTATTTGTACTGAAAATAAAGGTAGCCAGGATAATCATTAATAGGCAATATAGAAAGTAGGGTATAGTCATATATATATATATATATATATATACTTAACTTCTCCTCATTTTACTATTCCTTCTCTTTCAAATCACCATTTTTATTGTCAGGACAGATTAAATGCCACTGGACCATCTCTTCCATCACACCAAAAGTGCCTCAACTCGCCAGACTACTCTAGATAATCTGATGAGGCCTCTTTTGTGTCTAACCCGCACATCCTTTGTGGACCAAGCGACCAAGAAGACTTTTCAGACCCCTCCAACACCGCCAGCCCGGTCCACTTGTCATTCTTTGCCCACACTCCACAAGCCCATTTCCTCAAGGCAAGACAAGCGTCGAGGCAAGACGTTTGATATTAGAGATAAAGAGTTCCAGGTTCTCCAGCGCCAACTGGCTGCCTATGAGATGATAGAGCAGGCCTGGGAAGACAGAAAAAGAGACCATTCCCAACGCGAACAATATATGCAGAAACAGCTTAGAGACACTCACCTAGGTTTGGTTGAACTTCAAAGCCTGCTATGATTTGTGCAGACAGATATATACATATACATATATGTATATACATATATATATATATACTTGGCCAAACCTGAATACACTTGTAATTTCAAAAAAGAAATTGAATTTTAATTTTGATATTCTGAATCTTTGTTTGTCCAAACAGAACCACGCTCTTTATTTGAGTTCCATCTTGATTGGCAATCTTATAGTCAAGGGCAACCATAGAAACCGTTTTATCTTGGTAGTCATGGTTACCAAAGACCAGCAAGACATTTGGATTCTTAGTTTACTAGCCCTCTTGATAAAGTATTAATATGACGGTTTATTTGCTGACAAAAGTGCCTATAACCATTTACACAGTCTGACCAGCTATTCAAGGACTGCGGACAGGCACATGTACAAAGGCATAACCATGAGACACCTTGTCCCCTTTGAAGAACAATACTAGTAAAAAGGGGGGCGGCATCTTTAAATAGCGATTATTTGGACATGACGTTTCTTTATTTGCCCAAAAAACAAGTCTTACTTTTTCCAGAAAAAGAGAGGTATTTTGTGGATATTGATAAACAGAGAGTTTGAGGTAAAATATAAAAATAACCAGACAAACAAATATAGAGTGTTTGGAACATCTGGTTGGAGTGCCCACAAGGGTGACACTCAAATGTTATTCTGAATTGTTAGGGACCAGATAAAATTACTTGGACACCAGTCACTCTATTCATGAGTCCAGTCAAAAGGATCAAGTGGGCGTTTAAACAGCGATATTAGAAAAAAACGTCGTGTTTGAATGATTGACGACCTTTGCATCAATCGACTGCTGGCCATTCTACAGACATGATAAATAGATAACTGGAAGCCAACTAACCACCCAACCATTGGTTTTGATTGGCCCAAAAATTAAATGTTTATCTATTTTTGGGCTCATTATCGAGTATAAATAATGTAATACGAAGCATATCAAATAATTCTGGCCAATCATATCAGGGAAAGTGGCTAATGCGCAGGGCAAAAGTTGAGAGTCAAAATTGGAGGGTCTATATGGCGGTCGCTTTTCCATAGGAGGAAGGTCTCCCGCGGACACAGGCTTTGAACTATTGCCCCCAAGCACTCAACAGGCGTATAATCCCCTTTGGACCCAACAATATAATAATAAATTATTTTATATGTACACAAGAGATTGGCAAACAGACTATCAGAAGCCAAGAGTCTCTGCAAAAAAAATGTTATGTCATCATGTTCCAAAACCCTTATTTCCCAACCAACTTGCCCCCCAAAAAAAATCAGGTACAGATAAACTACTTTATAAAAGATCAGAAAATCAAAAAAAAAATATTATCTCTTTGTATATCAACCATCTCACCTCTTTCAAACTCTACACCATGCACTCTTCCGAAAAGAAGCCCGTTTCCTACCAAAATCTGCTACTCGGTGCATGTAAGCTGCCTAGATAGTCGCTTATTGATTTATTAATATCTTCTAGCCCTCAACCTGTTCGAGGTCTCTACTCTCGGCCAGCCCTTTGAGGTCATCAAGACACAACTCGCTGCAAACAGAGGCCAGTCATTAAAGTCTGCCCTGTCAACAATCTATAGCCGAGGAGGTCTTCTTGGATTCTATCAGGGTCTTATCCCATGGGCCTGGATTGAAGCAAGTACCAAAGGCGCCGTCTTGCTTTTTACTGCATCGGAATGCGAACATCGGGCAAGAGCCATGGGTGCTTCTCCTTTCTTGGTAGGTTGGATCTTGTAAAGAGATAGACAGCGTCTTAATGGGTTTGTTCAGGGTGGTATTGCAGGTGGAATGGGAGGAGGTATAGCACAGGCTTATACTACAATGGGAATATGCACTTTTATGAAGACTGTAGAAGTCACTCGTCATAAATCAGGTAAGATAAAACACCAGCACTGGGAGTCCAATACTAACGACCAAGATAGCCGTAAAGGAATCGACCTTTAAGATTGCTGGGGATATTTTCAAAAAGGAAGGCTTTGCTGGAATCAACAAGGGTGTCAATGCAGTGGCTGTTCGGCAATGCACCAACTGGGCATCACGATTCGGTATCACTCGATTTGCCCAGGATGCTATCATCAAGGCACGCTATGGTGATGGTCCAGATGCCCACAAGAAGGCCTCTGCTGCAGACAAGGCATTGGCGTCTGTTCTTGGTGGATCTCTATCGTGCTGGAACCAGCCTATTGAAGTAATCCGAGTAGAGATGCAGAGCCAGGTCAAGACTCTGGGCAGACCAGAGAAGATGACAATTGCTACTGCCGCACGGTGGATTTATACCCAGAATGGTATCCGAGGATTCTATAGGGGTGTGCTTCCTCGGATAGGTCTTGGAATGTGGCAGACACTTTGCATGGTTGCACTAGGTAAGAATCAAGAAAGATTGGCGAAATGGGATTTTCAAAGAAGTCTTTACTAACCGTTTTATCCTAGGCGATCATTTCCGTGCCCTGTTCAAGACAAACTAATTCATTCCTGTTTCGATAGATAATCTTACACTTTACATGCTTTCTTTTTTTTTGTACCAAAAGCCACAGAGGATTCATTAAAAGCAAGTCGTTGCCATGGTTATACGATGACATATAAATTTTACTGTTGCACCATAAAAACCTCTATATATATATATAAATGTCTTGAATCCAATACTCTAAAAACAATGGCCGCTTTTAAATTTATGATTTGTAAGTAATATATATTTATAGGGTCTGCAGTTTATTATATCCCCTGCGACATTTTATTTCTAGTCTTTAGAATAATTATCATTTTGTAACCTGCCTATAATTTTGTTTTACATCTTTAGAATGCGCTTATTAACCTCTTCTGAAAAGCGCTCGATGGATAGTGCCCAACTTGTCACCATGGTCTTCAAGTGGTCGTTCAATATCGTTTGAGCCTCCTATTGATAGATTACATTAGCAAATACTATGCTTAAAGCACACTGGATATTCAAATCACCTTGGTTTTAAAATAATCAATGGCAGTTTCAGAGCTTGTAATATCCTTGATTATCTTTTTTTGAAGTTGAATTCTAAAAATGTCCTTTCCAGTCTTCACATTTGTCTGTACAGTAACCATGGACTTCTTGGTGGCTGCCTGGAGTGCTGTAAGGTTTACAAACTAGACAATCCAGAGGAATAAGAAGCCATTTTTCTTTTTATATATATATATTTCGAGACTTACCACCTCATCCACCTTGTTCTCTGCTGCCTTTCTCTTGGCATCCTTGCTGGTCAGTCCAAGCCCACGGTTCAACATTTCCAGAAGAATAGAGCCATAATTGAATACCTTTATAACCATAATCAGTATTTCTTATTGATCATAACCCATCATGACAAACCTCCAACACAGTAGTGGTCTGGTGAAAGTCAACCCAGGAAATCGTCTCTGTCTTGTAGGGGCGTGTCTCGATAACTATCCAATTGATTTAGTTTAGGATCATTAAGACATTTGGTACAAATCATTACCATGGGTTTCCATGATTTCTGTCGCGTCTTTTAACAATGCTGCAATCTTTTTTGAATCTGTTATAAATCAATATAAGAGGGTTAATATCATCCACTTTGACTCCCCCAAAAAAAAACTTACTTTCAGCATTCTTGACTGGGGATTTTGACAGGACCAATGCATTGGAAAGCTTGCAAACGTATTTTGCCAACCAATACTCTTGAAGGGTCACCTTTTATTCCAAAAATATCAATTAGATCCCATAGTTTTGTTTCCATACTAAAAAAAATAAAAACTTACATTTGTCTGAACATTCTCCCGATCAAGGAAGCCTGTAAACTGTTCAACGACAGATCCCAAATCCTTTACGCCCTTGGTATCACATGCGGCACTTAGGATATTGAAGATAAAAGAGAACATTTGGACCCATGTTTTCTAAAGAAAAAGGTTGAGATTTAGATTATCTTAAATGTCTAGCTTACGTTTGTACTGATGGTTGGCTTGAACACTTCCTGTGCAGACTGGGTTTCCTTTGAATTGCAGTTCATAAACACCTTGAAGTCTCGGTTATCCGATCGACCGTCGATAAATGCATCTATCGATTGACTTAGTAACTAACCCTTTATCCCAAAAAAAAACACACCAACACTTACCATCACACTTGATTTTGGATACATCGAGTTCATGGAAGAACTGAGTACCACTCTTGATCTGGAATGTAGCATTCATGGCATCAATTCTGATGAGTTCAATCATAGAAATAGAGTGCTGAAGCGATGTATCTAGGCGGTTTCGGAACTCGATAAACTCTTGGATCTAGAGAGCAAGCCATGTATTCTATAATCAGTGATTCTGTGCAGGGTTTATAGTCGAGTATTTTACCTTTGAGAATGTGCCATATTGATAAGCCTTTACAAGCATCTCAGGTGTCTAGAATAGCACAAGAATTATTTAGAATACATTTGTGAATATTTTGTTAGAATATATATATATATATATATTACCTCTACTTCGTTGCTTTTGTAGATCGAAAGACCTTCATACAGGGATTGCTCAACTTCGTCTAGACAGCCCAAGGAAAAGAATCTGTCGGTGAAATAATGGCTAATGAAACAAAGAGTGAGTTGGGTAGAACCAGATCATGATAAAAAGGAGGTTGGATAACCATCATACATCATAGTATCAAACTGGATCTGCTTAATTTCCATCGTTGCATAGATTTGCTCGGTACGTGTATAGATTCCTATTTGATCTCATATAAGTCTAGGAAACCACAACAGCACATAATTCACCCTTCACTAACCGAGAATAGCATACAATCGAACAAGGGCCAACTTGATCTGGAAGTTACTGACACTCTTTAGTAAAGCAGTCTCCAGAATAGAGACGGCTTGGATCAACAGAGAGGTGTTTTTGTGTTCATTGTAAAGGTCCAAGAGTATATGGGATGCCAAGATGACATATTCATCACCATACTGATATTCTGTCTTTTCAAGCCCGTTTCCTGTATTATTCAATTAGGATTAGCAGGGTAGAGATAACGTTATTTGGGCCAGAAATCATTACCAAGAGGAAGGGCATCTTCATAAGCCTTCCACAGACCATTGACAAGTTCAATTCCTTCCTTTAAGCTCAATTGAGATTGAAGTCCCAAGAAACGCTCCAGCTTTCGAATGTTTGTGTCCTTGTAGATGTTCTTGACCTTTCCTGACTATGGACAATAGTTATATATGGTCCTTATCCAAAATACACACATCAATCTATACCTTTTCGTCTGTCTCCTTGATAGTATTGCGCAAAGAATCAACAAATTCCTTTGCCTTTTCAGGAGACGATCTCAAATAACAGGTATAATTCTGAAGGTCTTCAAAGCAGCAACTCTTGGATCCAAACCGAGAAAAGTATGCAACCACATTCTGAAGCGAGTTTGGCTGATCTAAGCAAGTATTTTTCAATATTTTCTTGCCACTTTAGCTCACAATCCAATATTCACAAATATCTGCCACTCACCCTGGCCCTGAGCTTGCTTTTTGGAAAGTCTGTATTCAAATTCAAGTTCGGCCAAGAATGGACCTCTCTTCATCATGGGTGCCTCTAATGCAGACTTCTTAAGCTTCTCAATCAGTTGGTGGGCATTATTTATGGTTTCCTTGTCATCTTCTGCGACAAGGGCCTCCACAGCATCAAAGTAAGCAAGCCAGTTGATCCAATCATCTGAATTCTCGTGTACAAGTGCTTGTTCACTAGCAACCAAAACCTCTGACCACTTCTTGTTTGTCAACAATAGCTCTGTCTTCATCTGTCGTACTTCAGGATCCCGCAGAGACTTTTTTCCAAGGGGGGTATCAAATAGCGCAAGTGCCTCTTCGTGCTTTTTTTGGTCCAATAAAATCAAGAGATAAAGTCTAAAATGCTCTACTTCTTCCAAGCGACCTTCTTCTTGGGCCTTTGCCATCATTCTCTCGGAAAGCATATATGACAGACTCGATCCACCTGCTCCCTAAAGTAGGCAAGTCGATAATCATCAATACCCAGACAAGTTGTGTGATACAGATGATATGATGTACCTGAAGTGCAAGAGACATGATTCCCCAGAAAAGGTACTTGTTGTGCTTAAAGGTACGATGGAGCTTTAGAGCAGCTTGCTGCTGTCCCTTGTAATCGCTGCTTCGAACCATTGCCATGAACCAATGGTTGGCAAATTCTTCGTTCTTGGGCTGAGAATTGGCCGCACTTTCATACAATTCAACGATAGCGTTGTCTAATAGACCATTGTCAGTTTTCCCTCTTGTGACATTGTACTTTGTACTTTGGACATACGTTCGCCAAGCTCCTTGTAGACCATTGTCACAGCCTGAAGGGTGGCATCATCAGCCGGGATTGTCTTTTTGACCTGTTTGCAGATTTCTGATGCCTCATCCTCCTTGCCTGTTCTGACGAGCACAAGAGCCTTTAGGGCCTGTATGAAAACGGTTGAGCAATCTTTTTTTTTCTCTTTATTTTATAAATATCGCAACATGCCTTGATCAATGGCCAGTCTGGGGTCTTTTTTAACATCTTGTTTACAAGTTGGAGTGCCTGTTTGTACTGACAATCATCAATGGCCTCTGTAGGCAGATTTCGAAAGTTTAGTCATAAATGACGTTTGGACAAAGGAGAAATGGCTGTTTATTTTGTCGAGAAGCCTGCCTTACCGTAAAGAGGCCGCAGCTTTTTCTCAGTCGCATAGTCCAGGGCCATATTTCTATTTCAAAGCGTTGTCCAAGACGTGTAGATTCAGGACAAGGACTGCTTTTAAAGAAGAGGATGATTGTCAAACTAGAAAAAAGTCACGCTAGGAACCAATTCAAAATTCAAAAAGGTGAATTATGATGATTAGAGTTTGGTTGACCATCTTGGTCTTGTCAATGTATATAGCAAACAAGATGTGCTATCCAAACATATATATATATAATAAGAATAATAATAGTAACAATAGTATGAAAAGACGATGTTTAGAGAAAAAAAAAGAGTTTCTTTAATGAATCTTAAGCATAAAGACCTTTATGTCTGCTCATCTTATTTTCGGACAATAAGTTATACAATGAGCAGTAAACCAGCTACGATTGAAGAGCATTATGCTCTTTTTGCCATTACTCCTTCTTGACGTTGGGTGGATAGCCATCCATTCTTGGCTTGTTATCAGCCTGAGGGTGCCCGTTTGGCCAGTAGCCACCAGGTCCAGGATTAGACTGGGCCACATATTGCTGCTGGTGCTGCTGTTGTTGCTGGTGCTGTTGTTGCTGTTGCTGCTGCTGATTGGGATAAAAGGGCATGGGTGCTCCATACTGCGAATGAGGTGGGAGATTATAGGTTGGATACCCTTGTGCATTCGTAGGTGGGGCAATTGGGGGGCCATATGGCGATGGATTGTAGTTTATGGGCGGCCTCTGCTGTCTGATTGCACTCGGAGATTGCTGAGCCATGTATCCAGCCGAAACATGGGGAGAGGACTCCTGTTCGAAAAAATTTAAATGTTATCCTATATATTGCAGCCATTACTTACTGATTTGCGGCTCTCTACTGTCATGTTTGAATTGGTGATATTGGAACGCTGGGAAGTGACACTGGCACCGTCTGCGGCCTCATTGGTGTGGTAGTTGGTATCAGGCTCCTAAGAGGAAAAAAAAAGGATTAGCAGGCCAATTGGCGTATTTGTTCGTCATTCGATGACTTACAGAAGTAGACTCTTGTGGAACAGCATCAGGTGTGTTTAGACAAGATTGAATGAGATTTTTCCCTTCTGGCTTGGTAACAATCGGTTGCAGTTTTGCAGTAGTAAAAGTATAGACGAGGCCGGTTTCCGAGACAACCAAAAGTAGCACTTGAGTTCCTGTCAGAGTAGAGAGTTCATAGGCCTTGAAGATATTATGAGGATAATTAAGGGATTGTTATTGGGTATAATGATTATTATAGTTGTAATTTTTCTATTGCTGCCATTATTGCTATTGGTGCTTTATATATATATATATACATATCTATATATTATCAACAGATTTGCCAACCTGGCAAACCACATAGCCATCCTTTCTCTACCTTTTTCATTATACCGGCCTTGCGCTTTGAAAAAGTAATATGTCTTCGGTTCTTGTCCTCAATGTACTCAATCTTGATCTTGCGTCTGCCGCTGCGCTTGGGCAATGCCATCTCTGAGCCGTCATCGCCATCATCACTTTCGAGATCTTCCTTTTGGGTCTTTTGTCTAGTGTGATATGAGCCAGACAGAGAACAATCATGTAAGCCACGCGCTCTATATAGGATTTGATAGAAAGCAAGTAACAAACATCGTTCGAGGCATTCTTCCCAAACTTGAACCGAGTGAACAAAAATGGAAAATGCGCCAGACTCAGGTTGCGGAATATACATGATTTTCCTATTTGCTTCACGCGAATTTGGAAAGCCTCGGCGTCATGCTCAAAATCCCTCTTTGGCCAAGAATACCAGCTTTCTAGAGCCTTTAGTCTTTAGTCTTTAGTCCACAGTCCCCCACAGCCCTCAGAAGCAGCTCTTGGGCTAGTCAACAATAATCTCGGTGCCATTTCGATCATTCTTGCTTGCCCTTGCATCTCTCAAGTGTTGGGCACTCGTAACTAGATTAGGAATTCATGGTTACAAGGGAGTTCCAATCAACAATTCACAATTGAAACACGAAAATTATTGCTATTCTTCCAAGCAGCATATCTTTAGCCAATTCCTGTCAATGCTATCAATATAATTACAGCATTTATATACCAAGATGTATAGACAATTGTCAACTATGACCCGGTTTGTTACTTGGGAATAAGTCTCATTGTTTCAATTCATCAGTAAAATTAGGTCTAGGTAACAAATTGATTGGTTATAGTCTATACAATAACTATAGTGTCTGTATGTGGTACACCTATATATATACACACACACACACACAAAAGATTCCAAGGGAGATTTAATAATGATTATACACACATACATATATATATACTTTTGGTAAGAGCATGAAAGCATTTTATATCCAAAACTTCATTTTATATACTAGACTAGACTAGATTCAAGAATTGTACTAATTGCAGCTATACTTTATATATGCTACATTTAGTTTGGATTGCTACAAAAATAAAAGATGATCCAGATAATATTCAATGCACTTTATAAAGGTACAAAATGACCAATACAAATATCGGGAACAAATGTCTCTAGAGCGATGATTAGATAACCAACCTTCTTTCTGTTTTCTTCTAGTCTTGGATTTTCATATATATGTATATATATATATCTTTGTGGCAGATAGATCGGCTCTGTAACACATGTTGATGTGGATCCCAAAAGAACAAGTACACAAGAGTATAATTTGTTTATCTTTTTAGTTGGCTTCAACCATCTGGCCAAATATATTGTCATGGATTGCAGCTATTTAGCAGGCAACTTGGTAGAAAGCAATATAACATGGGTTTTATCTGACCAAAGCAAAGTCAATTATTTCCATTTGAAATAAAGCCAGGTCCTTGTATTGAATCCTATCAACACCTGTAGACTACTTGGATCCAATAAAAACATGGTGGCAATCCAATAGTCCTTTAACAGCTGTTTATATTGGAGTGGCACATTGGTTACTCTGGACTAATCTTGCAAATTGTACTATTGGATCGTACATAAAAGCAGAAAATAAGCAAATTTGGCGAATGTTTAGCTAAAACATTTTATCCACCCGTCAAACACCAACCGGTGGCCATTTTCATTTATCCTTCCCGCTAATGTTGGATCTTACCCTATCTGCTGCTAATCCGGAATAATAACTGGAAATATAACCTTATCCCTGTTCCTTGTTGCCTTGTTCTGACATAGACCCTGTCCACAAGAATACTAAATTCCTATATAGGAAACTGACCTTGATCCCCATAAATATATTATAAAGACCCCAAAAATTGCAAAACACACACACACACAATGTAGATTTGCTTGTTATTCAGCACGATAAATGCAAAAGAATAAATATAAATTTCTATTCTTGCCCTGAATGGCCTCGGACATTTCCCACCAAAAGAAACAAGCAAGTTTCTGGACCGGACAGGCTAATGAAAACGTATATATACATCTTTCATAAAAGTCAATGACAATTGATACCCTTTGATCACGTGATGGTAAAGAATGTCATTATAACCTTTTGAGAGTCTCGTTGTCTTTTCTCTCTTTTCTCTCTCTCTCTCTGTTTATTTTATATTTTATTTATAATTATTTAATTAATTATTAGTGCTAGTTGTTATTAGCACTCAGCTTATTTGTTTTAATTTTGTAGACGTCAAAAAGTAACAATAACAACAACAACAAAAAAACCAATATCCTCCCTTTCTTCTCTTTACGATTCAAACCGCACCATTCTTTACGTACTTATTTAACAAACATATCACAGACACCCTCAAAATGCAATCCCCAGTGCCTGAACTCCAGTTATCTGTCAATGACCTCCTCTATCCAAACAAGACAGCCGAGACACTTTTGGATACCCTCACAACAGAACAATTGAATGCAATAGAACAAGCTCTCTACAACCTCAAGAAAAAGAAAAATCAGACCCTTCAAAATCATCCTGTCATTTCACAATCAGTCACATACCCAACATTACCACACCAAGAAGAGGAAACAAAAGAATCTGACAAAATAAAAGAAGAGGAAGAGGAAGATAACATAGTAGTAATAATAGAAGAGGACGACGAGGAGGAAGAAAAAGAAAAAGAAAAAGAAACAGAAACAGAAATAGAGGTTGAACAAACAATCATTCCTGAAATCTCATCATCTCCAACCCCTTCAATCTGGGATTCCACTGCAGCCCAAGTCGCCAAAGCACTCGCCCAGGCAATCACAGAAACACATCCCCATTTGGCAGATAATTCTCAGCCCAAGCCACCCCTTCAACATAATCATATCAGCCAAAGTCCTACCTCGACTCATGAACCAGTTACTGAAGTTCGGGATGGTGTCGAATGGGTGAGCTTTGTTTATTCTCACCGCCGAACACTCAAGAACTACAATATCCGGACAGACCTTGACACCGTAGACCTGGCTACTGTGGATGACAAGTTCAAAAGAGATAATTGCGTACGATTGCTTTTTTGTTTTGTTTTATGCTGTACTACCATCCCTCACACTCTTATTTCGTTTTATTTGCTATTGTTCTGTATAATTATTATATGTTGGACAAACAAACACTATAGATCTATCCGCGTGCAAATCTGCCCAAAGATTCATATCGTGGAAACCGCTGGAGCTACGAGACAGAATGCAATGTACTGGGCTGGCAATTGGCTTGGCTTAACCGAAACGAAATTGCCTACAAACGAGGCCTAATACAGCGTGCAGTGGATTCGTATCGCAATCGATATCCAAGCATGCGATCCCGTAGAGTTGCCCGTCAAGAGAAATTATTGAGAGGTACTTTGCGCAAACGCAAACATCGAGAAGACACAGTCATGGAAAGCCCACCCAAACACTCCAAGCCACCCGTACGCCAATGTTTACCCTACACACAGTCAATCCCCAGACCTCTTGACTGGAAAGACAACTCGGCAACAATGTCTATTTTGGTGGGCCCTGGGTCGCCCTGGCAGCTAAAAGTTAATATTGAATCGGTTGCCTTGAGTATGATTGACATTCAATTTAGAAAATCAAATTGTGTGTTTCCGCGTGCACTTTTGTTGGCTTCGGACGCGCCGTTTCTGTCGGATCGTAAGCGGGATGAAGCCAAGTGTAACGAGATTGGCTGGCAATTGGTATACTAGGCTTCTTGTCTTTCTCTACATCTTGTTTAATGTTTCTGTTTAGGCCTGGCTGAACCCACAGCATCTAGCCAACAAAAAGAACCTCCTCCAACAAGTCCTCGACACCTTTCGCAACCACCACACTCCTCATCTCAGGCCACGCAAATATTCATCGCGTGTGCCTCTCACCTTTCCCTCCCTCTCAATTCCCCTACCGACCAAAGCGCATACAGAAGAAGACAACCATTCATGCTTTAGTGGTACCACAGCCACCCTTGACTTTAATGACTGCTTCTCTCCTCCTCCAGAACCAGAACTAGTAGAATCTGAGCAGCAGTCGTTCTTTATGCACTCTATAAAACAAGAGTCTCAAGTCGATCAGATCAAATCCGAATTCAGCATGTTTGATTCTCTTCTTTCCCTTCCTCTCCTTCCACCCTCTGTAGATCCAATTCCCTCTGACGATGACACTAACGAGATTTGTGCAAGTGGATCAGGTCAAAGTTCGGCCAGTCCCCCTGTGCCTGAACTCGCATTGGCATTTGACGCAATGTATCAGCATGCCCTGATGGTCCATTCGAATGACACCTTGTTTGGCCCAACCGTAGAGATTGAAGATTATTGTGATGCGATAAAATATGAAGACGTCAGTGCAGGCATAGACGACTTTGAGACAAATCCACTTTTGAATCAATTATTTTAAAAAAACAAATCTCAAAGACAAAGATATGTGTGTAAATATATGTATGTATGTGTGTGTATAAAGAAACCAAAAAAAAAAGAAGAGAGAGAGAGATAGAAAATTGAAATAATAATAATAATAATAATAATAATAATAATATTCTTAATCTCTAATATTGTGCTCATGCTTGTGCTTTTCTTGCAATTCTTTCAATACCTCGAGCTTATGAAGCTCTTGTTCGACCTTGGATTGCTCGTTTTCTTTTTCTTTTGTTATATTAAAAAAAAAACCCCCAAGATTAACGCCTGTTTCTCTTTCTAGGAATTCTACTTACCGCGCCAATTCCACGTCCTGCGCCGGAAAGGATGGGCTTCGGTATTAAAGACAAAATGGTCGAGTGAAATGATGTCTGGTGGACTGAAGAGTAGATAGAGATACTTGAATGTCTCGGCAAAAAGAAAGCTAAAAGACCTTATTAATTGGGACAAATATTGAGTAAATATTCACCTTTCCATCGAGTCTGCATGGTTCATGTAAGGGTGGTTTATGTTGGTGTATTGGAGTACGTTACGGACAACTGCATAGGCACTTGGTGTCTTGCAATGCTTTTCAATGGCTTCAAAAATGTTCCACCCCCACTCCTATAAAGAGTCAATTGGCCGTGAATCGAAATGATCATAAAATACCTGGTACTTTGGGTCACCCGTAATTCGATAGAGTATGTAGATGCTCTCCAATGTCTCGGGGCGCAAGAGATATCTCCAGTCAATGATCCGTAGCTGGTCAGAAGCAAGTACCATGGGCGCCAACACATAGTTTTCTGGATATAGTTCTTCTTCAGGGACTAGCGTGGGAGGAGTTGGTGGGGGTGAGGGGACTGTTGCATTTGGCTTGAACCACCAGTTTCTGGCATAATCGAGATCTTGCTTGGTCCTATTGTAAGTCAGGATATCAAAAGGCACCGTGTCTGCGATAGACCATATCTCGGGACTAAGGCCAGTATTTGTGTGGCGATACATGTACACACATGTCTCCAAAAGACCCTTTGCTATTATCATGTCCTGTGGCCGATCGAGTACTCTTGCTCCCATGGCTAACATGCCAGGTACAAAGCAAGTCTATTAAAAAGGGTGAATTGCTTATTAAAGAATCAATGATCGTTATTAACCCTTACCAAATGATCCATATAGCTATCTGGTGTGCGTGTCATGGAATTATAAGGAGGCAAATAGAGGAGAGGGGTTCCTGGTAATTGGCGCAGCATGTGGTGTGTCATACTATCGATTGACTCGGTGTCTGGGTAAAATTGGTATTGGAAATGTTCATGTTCATATTAATAAATACAAAAAGGCTAATAAAAGGCAACACTTACACATGCGTGCGTATTGGGTATTCTCTCCCTCGACTAGTAAATGCTCTTTTAAAAAGTACTTTAAAGACTAATTAGCCAAGCAGCAAGATTCACAAATCTTTCAAAAAAATTTTTTTACCTCAAACGCACTGTCGCCCATTGCGCCAAATGACACCATGGCTGAGGGATTTGTTATGAGTTGCTCAGCTCAATTGTAGATTTACTTACATTTCTTGAATCGTCCTCTTGTGTCCATTTCAGAGGGATAGAGTCCTGGGATACGAAGGCCGTGCTCGTACCCCATTTTGTCCAACAGGTCAGTAATTGCCTGTGCCTATGATGCACGATGATTTTTTTTAAAAAAAATCTAATGTCTCGATGGCTTTCTTAACCAATGTACCTTTTCTTGGTATATTGGGTTGCCCGTGTGCCTGGTAAGCATCATGAATTCTAGCTGGACAGTTCCAGCCTCTGCAAAGAACGCGTTATTGCTCGGCGACCGTTTTCTGCTCACAAAAACAGTAAATTGCAATATTCCCGGGAAATGCAAAGTAGTACTATTGTTGGCTTACGTGGCTGTGTTCCAATGATGGTAGGGCAGCCCGGAAGGGGAATTGAAGGCAGGCAAGAGACTATCTGCTAGACTGATTGCCTTGTCAAGTAAGACTGGGTGCTTGTGCTCAGAAAGTTCATATGCGCTCAAAAATCCGCCTAGATACCGGATAATCGATTCAAACACGGATATGTTCTCATTGATTGTGAAATTAAGGGCTGAAATATTCGTCAGGGCCAACTCAAATTCACTGTCGAGTTCCATTATCAGGAGAGTGCTGAGCGAATCGACCAGCGTTGCGCCCCAACCACCAAATGGGTTGTGAGATTTGTTGGAGATTGGCATGAGCTCATCAGCCCCCATTGCGTATTTTTCTAAAGAGATTTAGAGATCTCAAGTGCACAAAGGTCTTACTTACTATATCCACTCCACCCATGCAGAAATGCATTTTTGATCGACAGTCGACGCTTTTCGCACTTTTCAGTATGGTGAGGCGGTGGGATGCCAAACGACCGCTGGATTTTTGGGATACTTGTCTCGAAATCAATATGGCCCTTGAGGGGATCCAATGGTGGTGGAGGTGGTGGAGGTGGAGGTGGTGGAGGCAAAGGAATAGGCTCAGGCTTTGCTGCTTCTGACTGTATTGGGCCTGGTGCTGATTCAAGCGGCTTATTTGATTCGGATCGAGTTGCATACCAAACCTGGCATAGCAATAGACTGGATATAGCCAAGATTATCAGTAGTCGCCAGCGATGAGGCACTCTGGAAGTGTATCCGAGCATCTCAAGCAATCCAACTCTGACAAGAAAGGGAGAAAGAAAGAAAAGAAGAGGAAGAAAAAAGGATATTTGGGGTTGCAGTGGGCTTGATGTGTGTGACATATTACTCTAAGGGTGTTCATTTTTGCCCTAAAAAAGAATCCAAGCATAAACTAGCAGATTTCTGGGACCAACATCTCATCTCAACATGCTTAGAACTAATTATTTAGATTAATTTTTTAAATCTGACCAATAGGGTGTTTTATGTTTTAATGTTTAGACGGCTATCCAAAATAAAATATGTCATTGGATAATAAATGCGGGATTTGTCGATGTTTTCGGTAAATCAATCTGGGATTCACATTAGTTGTGTAATTAATAATGTATAAGCACATAAATATATATAAAATATATAAAATATAAATATTTATTCTAACAAAGTGGCTGGTAAGGCACCTAGTTTTTCAGAATGTGCTATATAGAGTTCAGGATGCCCAAAAAATGATGAGAATCGGCACTGTTGTAACTCTGGAGCCCTTTGTGAATTGATTTTTGGCCTTCAAGGCATGGATACTAGAAATCAAGTGATGATTGTCATGATTTAAACAGCTGTGGCAATTTTGTTTTCTGTATAATAATAACCATTATTGGAGAAAGGGTTGTTTAATGGCATTCTATTTTTAAGTGCATACAGCAACAGAATAAACAAGTGATGTTTAGCAGGTTTGTTATTGTCCAAATTTCGATGGTTTCCATAAATGGGCAATATGCTCTATAGCAACCAATTTCTGCATCTTATAAAAATAAGCGCTCTGGCCTGTAACCATTGTCTTTATATTTTCCTTCTTCTTAAAAAAAACTCAATTATTATCGACATCTTGCGTGATGGGAAGCACACTCTCAAAGGTTAACCATGGCTTAAAAGCCTCTTTTCTGCCTTCGGAAAAGTCCCGAAGAGGACGCACTAGTCCCACTGTGGGCTGCATTGATCCTCCAAAGCATTCTAGTGCCAAACCAACCGGACGCCACAAAGACAAGAAATCAGTCTCTGTCAAGAGAAGAAAGCCAAGATATAAAAAAGTGACAAAAAGCATGGTTGGCAGGCCATCGAACTTTAAGCACATTGGGCACATGGGTGCAAAAGACACCACTGTCAGTCCAGTAGAGGTAATTCTTTATTGTCAAGACATGGTTACTAAACTTGTTTGCAGGCCCATATGTTTTCTACTCAAATGACGGAGATTTCCAGCCAGTTCAATGCTTCATTAAAGGCGAAACAAAGGCACCAAGCAAGGATGAAAAAGAGTGTGCCTCGTACAGCCAATCAATATTATAAAGGGGCAAGAAAGCCTGTAGTGAATCACAATATCTTATTAATGGACCCACCTTCATTAAGGACTCTAATGGCCTAACTTTTTATTTACATATATTCTTTTTTTTATATTTATTTACATATATTTATATATTTTTATTTTTATATATATGCTTTAATGTACCATATCTTTTGTATTCTACTTTCTAATAATAATAATAATAATAATAATAATTGTATTAACAAGAACTTGCCATTGAATCTGACACAATGTGGAATCGAACCAAACAAGACGATAACCCGATTCGATGTCTCTGATGAACAAACTGATTCCACACTTGATATGATTGGCCATTCCTTCCACTACTGATGAATGTTTCTCCGACCTTACCCTTACCCCCACCCCTTGACTTTTTTTTTTTTTTACAACTGACAAATTTTGTACATTTATGGCAAGAATATCTATCTATCTATCTATATCTATCTATCTATATATATATAGTATTATCTTCCCCTTTCTCTCTCTCTCTCTCTTTCTCTCTTTCTTTCACTTTTACCAGTGCCAAATGAAGCTTTTCAAGTCTACTCATAACTTTGGATACGAATGGAGCCTTGTGTCGGCAGCCAACTGGCAAAAGTATCCCAACGAAAACTGTCCTCATGTACGCCATGTCGATGTTCTCAATCGCAAACTAGATCCAGAGACAGGAGTCCTTATAACTGAGAGACTATTGACAGTCGAACAGAATGTGCCTCGTATAATCCTAAAGGTTAGAATACTCATGTTTGTGCCTTTACTTACACCTTTGAAATAGTTGCTTGGCACTGATGAAACCCAATATGTTCGAGAAATATCCACAATTGACCCTCGCAAAAAGACCTTGACCATGCAGAGTGTGAATATCACCACCTCGCACCTTCTCACAATCGAAGAAGAGACGACATATTATGAGCACCCAGAGGATAAGACACAGTAAGTATATATTTATATATTTATATTGATATGTTTATTGGGGGATGACATAATCATCCATATATTTTACTTACTTACTTCCAATTTCAAGAACACAAATGTCACAGCAGGCTACTGTGTCTGCCGGAAGTTTATTGTCCCGATGGTCAAATATGGTCGAGGACTTTTCCCTGAACCGGTTCCAGCACAATGCGGCAGTGGGCAGAGAAGGGTTCTGCAAAGTACTGGAAAGATTTGTGGCAATGGCAGAAACGCAGCCCACCAAAGAATCTCTATAGACCACTCATTATTCACCCTTCATACATAATTCATTATTCCTCCTTCTTTTTCTTTCTCATATACATGCTTTCAAAAATACAACAATTACATATATCTATATACATTTGTATACAAAAAAAAGATTACCTTAATAAAGTAGTGATTATAATGTGTATATAAAAATCAGAGCAAAGTGATTGGAGCCCACAAACGGGCATCCAACCTCTTATTTCCCCATATTTTATCTTTTTATTTTATATTTTATTTTTCTTTTTTTTCGATTCTTTTTTGTGTGTGTGTGATTGTAATAATAATAATAATGATGATACTAGACAAGTACGAGGACTTTCTCGTAAAGAATGCGTCCCAGATCACCAGTATCGAATCCTCTCTCCGTTCATTGACATACGTCTTGCCAGGTATGCCCAAGAACCAACACGTCAATCATTAATAATTATCCCCAAAAGGTCGCTTCCAAGACGCCGAGTTCGCCTCTCAGGCTAGTAAGTCTAGACACGCCAAAACAAACAAAGCTGATTTCCTGGGATCCTTGCAGTCTATGCAGCCCTTCACCTTGTCGGTCTCCACCACAATACTATCCTGCGTCGCGCTGCACGTCAACACGCTCAGGAAACCCACACCCAATTGACAGAAGAAACAAAGTTTAACAAATATTTTCTCTATTGGACTCATCGGTCTGGGATCTACAAAAGTGCATCTGCCATATTGTCTGTGATCCAGTACACCCAGGTGTTGATGGAGATGGCAGTGATGAAGCAATGGGGTAAAAAGGCTCAATGGAGGTGGATTGCCTCGGTCGAGTCATTCAAGTAGGTCTCGGTTGTTGCTCTGTCTTTTGCTAAACACGTGAAAATAGGGCGATATTAAGGCTCATTGTCTTGCATGTGACGTCTAATCGTATGAGCTTGTCACCTAACCACTTACAACGCAACGTGGATCCAGCCACCTTGGCTCCAACCACAGCACCAACCCAACCTACTACTTGGACTGCAAAACGCACAGGCAAACAGATCCCTGGCATTTCCGCTGCAGTCTTTGCTGATGAAAAGTCCCAGAAGAAAAATGCTGACGTTATTGATTACCTAATGTCCAAAGTCCTCACCCCCGAAAAGTTACGCAAACCACAAGACATGGTTCACAAACTGTCGCCTCTTGGACGTCTGGGCGAAGTGCTGGCTATCCTGAGACCATTGATATACGGTGGGGTTTTTTATGGGGACATTTGAGCGATTCATTAAACATTCTCTAGTGTTTTCTATTCTTCGGTATGGTAAGCGATCATGGAAACCCTGGATTATGTCTCTCTTGGCCGAAATTGGGTCTCAGTTGGCCATCTACAAGTCCTTTAATGTCGACGGCCATTCTTCAATGATGCCTCTCGAAAAGCAAGAGTTCTCTAGACGTATACGGGCAATGTGGTATAACCTCTTGAGAGGCGCCTTTTACATACACATCACACGGCAAGTAATCTATTGATATGCTTAGCAATGTTTTCTAATTCATTCCAACTATATAGACCTCGCTTTGAAAAGTTCTGCAATTCTGTCGAGAACAAGACACTCATGTCT
Organism: Phycomyces nitens; assembly: GCA_022702545.1. NCBI lineage: Eukaryota > Fungi > Mucoromycota > Mucoromycetes > Mucorales > Phycomycetaceae > Phycomyces > Phycomyces nitens. Next base: position 6,032,878 of record JAHRBC010000001.1, read on the forward strand.
ATCCCAGGAAGTAAGTGTTATTTAGAATCGGATAAAGTACTTATTCTGTCTAGGCATTTTACGAGACTATCTTCCTTTGTGGGAAAAGATCTACTTTTACACCTCTTCCTCCTAGTCACATCAAGGACGCAGCCATCCAGGTGCTCTATAATTTCAATCAATAAAGCACAGTTCAAGATTTATTACATAAAAAATATCTTGATCATTAAAAAAAGCAAGCAACTACTAACTAGCATCTTTACGAATTGGATTTGACTATTGTAACATTACAACCTATTGTTTGCAGACAATTGGTTTAAAGACACAGGATCTTTCAAAAAACACACACACACTCTCTCTCTATTCATCTGGTCGTTTTCTGGATATATTTTTGCATATTTTGAGAATTCAAATAAAATCTAGCTGCACATTTGATCATATAGCATATTCCAGTTTATTTGACAGAATTATCAATTCAACAAGTTTTGCAAATAATAATAATATAGATATCCTTGATATAAATACTTGCTGTCTGTCAATCATCAAGACCCCCCTTTTTTTTTCAAGGCAAGAATAGTTACCCAAGCATCAATATAGACGGTCTCGGTGTACAATCCAACAGACGCCTTTACTAGAGATCAGAGTAATGATCTCGGATAGATTGGGCTAATAAAAAAAACGAAGGATCATCCCTTTATTGACATTCAATCGAGTATGATGATAGTAATAAGGATGATCTTGGTATGCTTCCATTTTTTTTGTAAGAAAAAAATTTGACTGGTGGCTGGCTATTGATGTTCAATATTAAACCAAAGAGTTCTTTTATAGATTTGGGATCTTTAGAGATGTCAAGTCTATGCAACTAAATGGCTTCAATTGCTGTTCCAAGGCCTGCTTTTCGTCAAATGCCTTGGCATCAAACTTTCCTACAGAGTTGCATTTCCATGTGGTATATCCTCGAACTAAATCTTTCCTCCACAGACGCCTGGGCTCCCACCCATAGTATCCTCGTCTGATATTTGACCGACCAAGAAAAAGCTGTCGTGTGTGTGGAAAGGACTCTAGGTACCTTTTGGCATAACCTTGTTCGGTTTTCCCAAGAGCACGTATCATGGCCTTTGGTTCGGCTGAATTGCCAAGGTAAGTATGGAACCAGCTCTGCTTAGGTGTATTTGGAGTACAGCCATCAAGAGAACCACCACCCGTCTGCTCAATAACCATCAGGTTTATCAGGATTGCCTTTGTTTCATCAAAATTGTTGGTGTGTCGACGGCATTGAAGACTGTCGTGCAAATCTTTAGAATCATCCAATAAATAGTACTGTACACCATGCATGTGAAGCACCTCTAGACTTGTGTAGGGCATTTCACAGTATAGGCTTCCTGTATCTTTCCGGACCTTTCCGAATATCTTTACGTTCTCTAGGGTCATAAAGGACAGATTTCTGCAACGAGAGGACAGGTAGCCAAATAGGCCTGAATGTACTTTTGAATTGAAGAGCGAGATGGTACGGAGACCATGGGTGGGCGAGTCTGCTTGACTGGCAGACACACACGGAAGATCAAGACTGAGGTCTTCTAGGGAAATGCACTGGTCCAATATGACATCTAGAGCGATGCAGACATCAAACTTGAGCAAGCTTAGCTTTGTGAGCCGAGGATAGATTGAGAGGGTTATTGGGGTCGTACATTGGAAATTTAGTCGAATGTCTCTTTCAATCGTCAAGGACTCGAGGCTTTCTGAAAATGATTTGGCGCAAATGTCGATCATGTTCCGTGTCCCTCTCGCCCCGCCCATTCCACAATCCATATTGCAGTAGATGGCTTTCAAGGGCACCCTTAAACTGTGAAACATCTTGAGAAGAATCAAGGCTGGGGACCCTTCTCGGAAGACACACTTCTTTAGGATTATCTCTCTGAGATGTCCAAAGGGACGGAGGGTCGAAAGCATTGTACTTGCTTTAGCCCAGTCCTCAGGTCTGCCGTTGTTATGATATTCAACATTTAGCTCCATGGAAGTAATGTTCGGGACCTTTAGAGCAAAGTAGTACAGCCACTGAGGATTTGTGTATCGGGTGTCAGCGCACAGGGTGGTTATACTATTCGTGGGGATAACATTTTTGACATGTGTCACTTCTTCGTCGGGTATGGCGTCAAATTGTATATTCATCTCTAGTTTGTCTAGTCGTGGAAAGCACAAGGAGATCGTTTCAATGTCTTTCCAAGTGTAGGTCATCTTTCGGAAACTTGTATATTCTGATATCGAGAGCTGTCTAAGACGAGGGAAAAATGAAAGGATCTTTACTAGTCCATCGAGTCCATTGGCGATAAAGGGCTTGGGTTGCTGGACGCTCAGCGTCTCTATGGATCCCCAAAGGTTCCAATATGCCATGTCTTCGAGTTTGACTGTCTGAAGCATTTTACACTGCATCTGCAGATGCCTCAGGTTCTGGAAATTATGCTGCAAGACAGAAAGCTGGTGGTGGGTTATGCTAAAGTAGCATTTCAGCTTGAGTTCATACACAAGATGGCCGTGCGTCTTGAATATGTTTTGTTGCTGGGATGATGAATTGCAGATATATTCGACTTTGGAGAGACTATTTATGGAGAGGGATCCCCACAGGGCTTCTTGGAAGGGTAATGTCCAGGATTTACAGACAGTGGTATATTCATTGCACTCTTTTGTGGGCAAATATCGGCCAATACTGGCGAGGATTTCGTAGGGTAGTTCAGATGCCAGCATAAGAAAGAATACGATAAAAAAAAAAGAAGTAGGTTTCTGTGGACCTTGTGGGCCGTAAAGGGTTTTTAATCGTTTCAACCTGGCGGAGAGACAAGCAATGGGGTAGCTTTTCCCTTGTCAGACCTTACTCAATGGAAGTACAAGTATCAAGATAGCCGGTCAAGGATCAATCGTCTGTTACTGTTTCTGAATGATGTGTCTTTTTGTTTTCCAAGACCAATTAGTTGGAACTCGTGATAATGGGGTTCCAATTGTTACTGTTGGTAGATTTCCAGGTCGTGTTGATTCTTATATTAACAGCATTATGTGATTATGTCTTGAGATCAATGGTTTATACAATACACTGCCTTGCAATCGGAATTTCCAAAAACTCTTTCTTGAAATGAAAAGGTCTGGCCAATGTCCAGTCAGATGATGATGATTATTATTATTATGATTATTATTTTTAAAAGGCTTGGAAAGATACAAAACATTCAACTTGATTTCAATTATTCATATTTACTAGATGTTTGTTTTTGGTGATTGTGTTTAGGCATTTTAAGGTCTTGTGAATTTCTCAAGACAGGCAATCTGAAAAGCTGCAAACTTCTTTAGATTACCATACTATTGCACCCGTCTGCCAATTGCAGTTTTGTCGCACATTGATAGCCAAATCGTTCTCGAGACCCCAAGAACTCATATAGGGATACCCGTCTACTTGGCATCATATAGTCTTAATTTCTACTATCCGGTCAATTTAACCATCGGATCAAGCACATTAGTATCGGCTGCACTAATTCTGGGCGAGGACTATGTGGGGGTAAACATCATGGCTTGGAATCTTTTTTTCTTCTCTTTTTCTTTTAGAGAATAGATACTAGAAAACTATGAATGATATTAATTAATATAAAAAATAAAGTAATTATTTAGAAAATAAAATAAAAAATAAAGTCAAATTAAATTGTGTACTCGAGACTATTTATACCACCCCCCCAGTCATTAATATCTAGCCTTGGATACAAACACATATAAAGATCAAAGTCAAGATCTAGATGGATGTCTGTGATTATCGGAACCGAGTGTCGGCTCAAGATACACTGCCACCAGTCAATCTCACTATGGCGCCCTTTTTTTTGTTGTTGTTGGGTAACCTGGCCAAGATGAAACTCTATTTGACTATAAACTGCCACAGCTCATTTTATAATATTGTTCCGAATCCTAATCTGATTCAGGATTTGTATGAATTAATACAAATCTAGATGCGTAGGTTAATATATGATCAACATTACATGTATTCTAACAAGCTAATACTATAGTCTGTTGGTTTTTTTTTGGGGGGTATGACCTCACTAATTATTATTTTATATATTTGTTTTGCCAATGTACGGTCTATATATACTAATGCAAAAACTGCTTTGTAAGCACTCTAACAGACGTCAATCAATTCTCTGATTCTCTTTCAAACCCATGTACAACATGGCTCTTTAGATTGTCGAATTTCCAAACCATGTAGCTTTGTGCAAGACCAGTCTTTCCTGGAGAGCCTTTTCGACGTCCTGGTGCCATATTTGAGTTGGTGTACAAAGTCTATTTTTTTGTAAATATATAAATATACATATAAATGACAGCTTAGCCCCATTGCCATTGATGTTTAAAGATTCTTACCAAACTCTCTAAAAAGCACATTGATTTTATAGCTGGCCCATCGTTCTCCAGACCAGGGATATTCTGCTCGATATCTATCCTATTGACCATGATCGCATCCTTTACTTGATAGGCGTTGTGAAGGGTTGGGTGATCATTGCATTTCGAGGCAGATTTGTTGTGCAGTGCATAGTATTGTACATTGTACAGAAATAAGGAATCAATCTGAGTGTGAGACATGTCACACTGAAAGTATTTCGCGCCTTTTATGGTGTGACCAAAGACCTTTACGCTCTCTAGCTTCATCACAGACAGTCTTTGGCAGCATAGAGAAAGATAGTCAAACAGGCCCGAATCAACCTTTGAATTTGCGAGGAATATGTTCTTCAGCCTGTGTAAAGAAGGAGGAGAAGACTCATGGCCAGAACGGACCGTAACACATGGCTGGTCAAGTATCAAGGTGTCCAGGACAGGGCATTGATTCAAAATATTGTCCAAAACAATGCATGTCTTGAGTTGGCGCAGCTCTAGTTTCACAAGACAAGGGTACAGCGAAAGGCAGATTGGCTTGCTGCACTCAAAGGCTGCAAATCTTCTCCCTGTGAGCTCCATGTTTCTCATGGTCTTTGAGAACAGCCTCGAGTTCTTTTCAATGATTGTCTGTATTACTTCTGCTGTTATAAAATTACGTTTCATACTACATACGAGGGTCGTCAGAGGCACGTCTAGTCGATGAAACAGGTCCATAAACGGCCCAAAGTATCTTTCGATGCTACATTCCTTTAGATGTAGTGTCCTGAGGTGTTCAAACGGAGAGGACATGCCTTTAAGCATCTCTGTCATGGTTGTCCACTGGCTAGAGGTCGTTTTGTCAGAAGAATCGATGTTCAAGACCAATGTGTGGATTTTTGGGGCTTTTTTGGCAAAGTAGTACAACCACTGGTTGTCTGCATTACAGGTGTTCACACACAGGTTCACAAGGGAGTCGATAGGACTGATGCTGTTGGAGAGTTCCATGGTATCGGTAGCAGGATATCCATAATTGATATCGATGTCTAGCGTTCGTAGTTGCTGAAGAGGCTGTAAAATGATCTCGAAATCTTTCCAGGTATAAGCCGACATCTTTATCCAAAGACACTCGTCGATTATCAGCTGTTTGAGTCTAGGGTAAAAGGCAAGAAGTGATGCAAAACCATGGGCACCATTTGAAATAAATGTTTTTGGCTGTCGCACACTAAGTACCTCCAATGTCTCCCAAAGCTGCCAGTGTATCTTGTTAGTGATCAAACCCTTTGGAATCGTGTTGCAGTCCAGGTGAAGATAATTTAGATTCTGGAAGCAATTCTGGAGAATAGAGAGCTGCTGGTGAGATATCTCTAATCGGGATCTAACCGACAATTCATGCACAATATGTCCATTGAATTCGATATTGCTTTTTGGGGCCATGGCTAGTTTGCAGATGTTTCTGAGTTCCTGGGTGCTGTTGATAGAGATGCTTTTCCAGAATACTTCTTGAAATGGCAGTGTCCATGCTTTGCAAACAAGAGCGCATTGGATTGACTGGGCTATTGACAGGTGCTTTCCGATTTTGAGGAGGATTTCATAGGGCAAATTTGATGCCAACATATCAGGTCGCAGAAAAGAAAAAAAAGAGAAGATAAATATATATTTTATCTGTATTATCATTAGCACCCTCAGCTATACTGGACAATAATCCTCAGCCACTTTCGGGACTTTCTCAATAAGTTTATTGCGACTTTTTGTTTTGTTTTTGTGTACAATGTACTATTATGAATAGATTACGGCTGCCAAGGTTCATTCGTTTAACCAATCTTTTTTTTTTCTCTTCTTCTTGATCAACAACTGTTGTCTTGGGACAATTTGAGTTGGAGGTTTAGAATCATCAACCTTTAACACCAAACAATTTCATAAATATTGCTTATATATATAAAAGGTTGGCATATTACACATGCTTGGATTCAGCAAAAATAAAAATGGGAAAATAGAAGCCTGAAAGGTGCTTGGAAACCTTGTGAATCTGTAGCACTAGAATAAATGTCTATAGTCCATCAGCTGCAATTTGGAGTCTTGTATTTACAAAACAATAAGAAGAAAGGGTAGGATTTAATGTTTACTGCACATGTGTGCCCAATTGAGCATCTTTTTGTTTCCAGAGAGTCAGGGATGAAAGATGTATGATCTCGTTCAAACGCAAAAAAAAAACATTAAGGAGCACTAGAGTCTTGAGTCTTGTCAATATTTAGTAGGGAGTAGAGTATGTTGGCGCAAAGGGCATTGATGATACAATTAAACTTGTCTGGCTCAACTTTTTATGCAAATCAATATTTTTTTTCATGTCCATTGTAAACACCATTAGAAGCTTCTTTGGCACAATGTAGTTTAATAAACACCTGCAGTGTAATTTCATGGGATTCGGGCTCATTGCAAAGACGCCTAATTAATTGGCGCTTGTGGGATATCAATTCTAAAAGAAATCAAACATGACATAAACAGCTTCTGATTACAGTCTAGAATAAATATGTTGTAACGATATGTTAATGGCTGGTCAAAGCTCTAGTTTTCAATCTAGCCATGTTATTTGTACTAAATATATTGGCTTTATAACCATAACACCATCATGGTCATGACAAACCTTTGGACTCGCTAAAAGCCATATGTATCCTGATTTTCAAGTGCCAACAATTAGCTCTGTGTTTATTGTGAATAGATCGGCCACCAAGAAAGGTTCACAACTTGGCCAACATAATTCCCGTCAATATACAAGCTGTGCCGCATGTACTTTATATATCGACCATAATGGCTCAGAGCGACTAGAGACTTTTCTGATCACTGAATAGGTCTGGGATTATGTGCCATGAAAATTGGCCACATTTTCAAGATTATACAAGACGTTTGAGCCCATGGACACTGATTTATGCGTCTGGCTCACTTTTATCTACAGGTTTCTAGAGTGGTTTGATTATTCAAGGATAAGTAGGTTAAATGAATCCTGATATTCTGTGAGCAGTGTGGAAAAAGACAGAGAGCGAGAGAGGGCATAAAAGCACTGTTATCTCTTGGAGGGCACTGTTGCGTTGATGGCTTGCAAAGTGTCTGGTCTTACTCCTAGTGCTCTTCTCGCCTGGGCTCCTTGTACAGAAACCGAAATCACTTTTTTTTAAAAGCCAAGACTATTAATACTTCTTTTTTTTTCTCAAGTTACGACTGGCACACTGTATACCATGTCTAACAATACACAAAGAACATGGGTCAGAGGCTTCTGCTGTTTCTAATGCTGACAAGAATAAAGGGACCCAATGTATTTATGCATATGGTACGTACAACTGATCATGGACAAGCAAACCAATAATGGTTCTCTAGATGGGTTACTGTAGAAAGCCTTGCTTGAGCTGACCAAAGAGGTTTTTTTTTGCTTGAAAATTTTTAAGCAAGCGCCACCTTTTGTCAGACCTTGATTGTTCACAGGAGTACCTGCAATTGTTACACTCCTTTATAAATAAGCTCATCTTTTGAGCCTAATTTAAACATACAAAAAATCTCCTTTTTTTCTTTTCGATTGTTTTTTACCATGCCATCATAGCATACGCGATCATTTGGTACGGAAGCCCTTTTTTCTCCTTTTCTATAATTAAATCTATTATTATTATTATGTCTGTCAGATCCATGGCAAAATAAACTTGAATCCCAAAAAGTATAAAGCAAATCGTACGAGGTGAGAGTGCTACTCATAGCTTTTATGGAATACTTGAACATCTTTTGGTTAATAATCCAAGAGTTCTTTTATTATTATTAAAATATGTGATTGGTGTTGATATTGTTGCCAATATGCGTCTTGTTTTTATTGATTGATAAATGATGTATGGTCTTTGGCAAGAAAAGTCGCCAAGCTTGATTTTTATTTTATTTTTTCTGAATAAATTCAAAGGTCCACCTAATTACATTATTGACAGAAAAATAAGGTGTGGATATTGAAAGAAGAATTTGAAGAGTTGCGGCACAATGGTATTCTGGAGTATGGTTACTCAGGCACAATAAAGGCTTTTTTTTTCCCTGTTCCTACAAAGGCACTCTAAAGAGCCATCGCAAGGAAGCCTCTCAATTCAACTGAATTTTTACCCTTGACATTCACTCAGAAATCCAGTCGGGGGTCTGAAATATACATATATATATATTTTAAAAATTAAATTAAATTAAAATAAAAGAGTGGCTTCATAAACCATGGCAGTTTCTACCTTCTTTTTCTGTTGAAATGCTGCCAAGAATAGATCCAGACAAGTTGGAGTAATGAAGTATTGGATCTTGTAAATGTGGCTGAAATGATAGATATTGGTGGTTGGAATCAGCCCTTGGAGATACATGTGGCTTGAGATTATGCCTAGAAGCCTCGTCTTGGGGTTTAACATTTAGACATCTTTGGCAATCTCAAAAGGCTTGATTGTTATTGTGATCTATTGTTTGAGATTATAGCAAATAAATACAAGAGAGGCTTCTAAATAAGCATGTGGTCGACGGATATAAAGATGAAACTGTTGAACACAAAAAAAATATAGTCATCGGGACAAGAATAAAATATTTAGAGTGAAAATTGGATATGTTTACCAATCCCCTCTTTCACTCATGTTTTCCTCAAATGAATCCCACACCAAGAGCCGGCCTTGGGTATTGGGCTGGCTATCATACTTTACCCATCGCACTGCTCCAGATACACCCCAGGTCTTCATCAACCCTGTGCGTGTTAACGAAGACTGCAAAGACTATAATAAAGCATATCCAAATACCATACACACATCTCCTATTCTATCAACCCATTCGATTGCCTCTAGTCCAGCATCAAATGAAGACCATATTCGACAACACATCTACAGCAATGGTCACCAACCCAGACCAAGCCTCACTCTCTCACTCACATCAGAACGTCGCAACTCACAACAGACAAACTGCTCTTCAGTCATGTCAGAAGACCAATTTTCATCAGCATCCTGCCACCAAAGAGATTCGAAAGAAAGATCACGTCTTGGTGAACTATGGTCAAAGGCACGTCGCAAACATCCCCATTATCCACGCTTCCATTGGCCACATCGTCTCCGCTCATCTCTCGCGTCTACCACGTCTCTGAACCACGAAGACCCCCACGAATGCCAACAGCAGCAGCAAGGCGATTTTGGACGTCTTTACCTCTTGCCATCTATTCACCAATACTCCAAAAGACAATCGATTGGATCTCTGATCTCGGGTGACCTTCCTCCTGCACCTTCACGTCCATCATCCGTATTTTGCTCTCAACCAGCATCACCCAACTTTGCTGCCCTGATGAAAGACGGCTGCTTGTTTGGGTATGACGATGACGATGTCGAGCCCTGTCCGTTGGAGCCACCCAGCATCGACCGCTGGACAGTAAAGCAAGAACTTGTCCAGCTTGCACTAGATGGGTAAGCATTGGTTTCGGGTGACGATTATATATTATACTATATATATATATATATATTTGCTTGGTTGTCATGGTGACCTAAACCTTGTTCTTTTCCTTGTAGGGTATTTTGTAGCCCGATTGACGCACACACGGCTTCTTTGGATAGACATGTGTTACAGGTTGGGTAAGCTTAAAATACATTTCGATATCATATAAATAACCCATGTCCTCTAGATGTGGCGATGGTTCATGGGCCATAAATGTAGCCCTAGAGTACCCAAAGTCAATAGTTGTGGCCATGGATGATCGAGAGGGCGGGCCATCTCCCAACAGGCGGACTGTGCCTCGGAATTTCAAGTTCATTCGGTGCTATCACACTCTTCTGGATGGACTAAGAAGCATGCCCGATCATGCATTTGATTTGGTTCACGTTCGATTCCTACTATTGTCCTACACTGGCGCCGAATACCAGGCCCTGGTCAACGAATGCTGGCGAGTTTGTAAGCCCCAGGGGTTTGTTGAGCTCATTGAAATGGACATGAGAATGTATTTTGGTACGATTCTCATGGATACCACCAGCCAACGGTTGAATTCAGAAGGTAATTTGTTATTGATAAAGTTTGACAACAACAGCAGCAGCAGCAACAACAAGATACTAACTGTGCTCTAGTGATCCATGTGATTGAATCTAGGTCGCTCGACCCACGCCTGGCTAGACGACTACAGGATTTCTTCCATGATCTCAAACAACTTGGCCAGAGCACATCGGCCTACACTTCTCTCCCGCTTGGTGTCTGGGGTGGAAGATTGGGAGTGATGTTCAGAGAGGATGTGGAGACCTTGTTTAATATCTTTCAGCCGAGTGTAGCTGATCTCAATGATACCAGCGAACGTTCAGAGCAAGATATGGAGCGCCAGTTTGAGAAAATCAACCGTGAGATGGAGCAGAGCAGGGCGTTTATGAATCTTCATTATGCCTATGCTCAGAAGCTTTGATCTTTTTGTATTTTCATTGTACATTATTATATTTTTTTCTGTATGTTTTTTCTTCTCTTATTTAATTATTTATTTATTGTTATTGTGAATATATATACATATATATATACATATATACAACATACATACGTACATACTTAATGTACACATGTATGTTTATATAATTATTTCTTTACTTTTTTTTTAATATACCTATATCTATATATTTACTTCTTCTTCTTTTTACCTCTTTAATAATCGTATTAATATTAATAATAATAATAAATAATTCCAATTTTTGGCCCTTGCTCACTGTAATTCAATTCACGTGACATTAAAAAAAGGTCACAAAATCAAGTATAAACAAAAACGCTGATAAACTTCTCTCTTTATTCAGTCATCATGTCGTTTTACAATGCCAGCATGCAGTCCCAGCAAATGGTGAACCCTCAGAACATTGCCATGGCAGAGCAGGAACTTGAATCAGTTACCGATCTTTTCAACCGGTAGAATATAAATAGATAATTAGATGGATACATAAAGATAGCTCTACATAATAAAATAATAATATCAAACTGATCATCTTTTGTGTGTGTGGTTATCTGTTGTGTTAGTATTGCTGAATCATGTCATACAAAGTGTATCTCTAAGCAGTACACTCAGAGTGATCTCACTCAAGGAGAGGCTGTCTGTATTGACCGTTGTGTGTCAAAGTTCTTTGAGGTCAATGTCAAGATTGGAGAGAAGATGCAAAAGATGGGCCAAAATTAGATATGTGCTTTATACGAGCAAGATGTATAGTCAATAGAACAATTCAATCAGAATTCGATTGGAATTAAAGAAAAATATGTATCCATGCAAGCAAAATCTCACTGTTTGTGGAAATGACGTTTGATCTATTTTTACATTGTACAGCGGCTTGTATCATATCGTTTGGATTGCAGTACCGGTACATAGCAACCAATATTTGACCATTGGAGCCGTGTGGATTAAAAAAAGAAAAAAAAAGAAGGGGTAGATTATAGATAGAAAACCAAAAGTATATAATATTTATGTTTTTTTTTTCTTTCTTTTGGGTTCTATTGTAATTACAAGGCATCGAATTAGAATACTCCTTTTAACTATTAGCTCTTTAAGCAAAAGGTTTGTTCTATTGACAAGGGAGATGGTTAGATAAAGGGGATGGGGGCTGGTCTGAATTGCTTTGAGATCAAGACAATCGATTTCTGACAAATGGATGGCTATGCTTTTGTATTCAATCGATACCGATTCAGGTAAATTCATAGAAGGTGATTAATTTAACTCCGATTGCCAATTTGGATGAATTAGAATCGAATCAATGTTGCCATGGGAATTGGTTGATGGTGATAAATCCATAAAATCATAAGGAATATACTAGCCAGTTATGTTGTGCTACAGAACCTTTTGATGATATTCTATAATATATAAAAAGGCAGCATCTGGATACAATTGTAGGTGTAAAGTAAATAATTATATAATTATTTATATAATCATATAATTATTTATACTATATTATATTATATTATATTACACACACACATATATATATATTTATTTATCTGTTATAAAAATAGAGAAAGAGAAAATAAAAGAAAGAAAGAGAACATTAAAACTTCTTTCGTTTTCTATATAACAGCTATGTGCAGCCCACCTAAACCGCCATCCAGTCCTCTTCTCTTTTCTTCCTTTGTCCCAATGAACTACGTCTCTCCGCTAAGAAGACCCTCTCGCAGGCAACGATTCTCGCATACCAGCCTCACCTCAACAGACCGAAGCTTTGTTGAATTCATTCGCTGTCTATCAAAAGCAAAGGGTCTTGTCCACGAACTTCAATTATTCAACCAGCTCGTCTGTCCCGTCTTGGACCCATCGATCCCATTCCAGATAGAACTCTCCTCTCGAAGCCATTTGATACAGCACATCCAATCATATCTCACCACCACATTCACAAGATTCACCCAGCTCTGTAAAGCACTACTGGTAATCCTCTCAAAGATTGAAGCCAATCATCCAGTTCGCAAAGAACGAATTGATTCTTTCCGCCAAGACATCCATGATCAATGGCAGACAGCGACTAGGATCAAATCAAGTCTCTTATTGTATATTTAACTCATTCAAAAAAACACACACACACACTCTCTCTCTCACCCACTCACACACACACCCCTCTCCACCTCCACCTCCACCCCCTTCTTTTTTCGCAATAATGTATATACATTCTTTTTTATTATTATTATTCCTACCTTGTACCATAAAACAAACAAAAAAGACATTTACCGAACATTCTACATCATTCTACAGCCTTCTATATTTCTGAGTTTAGATTATATTTCTCTATTGTTGCTATGTTTCATTTGATCACAATTGTGTGCCACAGATAGACGACTGGTGATAATAATAATAATAAAAAATCTATACATCATATATACTTTTACTTCTTCTGGCTACATACTGCCTTGTGCCCAGACTTCCAGTGGTCCTTTTGGCACTCGCGCGAGCAGTATGCCACACGCTGGCACTGACCACAGCGCTTGAAGCTATTCTGTTCTTCCTCCACCTTTTCACAATAGTTGTTGCCGCACTGCTTATGGGTCACACTCTGGGGTGTAGCCTCCTTTGCCAATTGGCGAATAAGCTTTTCCTTGTCTGCCTGGCTCAGCTTCTCAAAGTTATCTGCATTGTCTTTCTCTAGTGCAACCTTTGCTGCCATCTTGGCCCGAAGAATGCGGACCAGGTAGTTGTAGGCCTCTAGTTCACCACGGATCAATGCCAATTCCATGTAGTTTTGTGCCTTGTCCATGTCATATAGTCCATATTCCTTGGATCCAAAGATCAGGCCCAACATTAGCATTGAATCAGGGTCTCCGCTATTGGCAGCATTCTAAAATTGAAATTAGTACATGATATCATTGATTGATTCCATTAATCATTACCTCCATCAGCTCAATTCCAGTGATGATATATTCCTCCGTGTCGTTGCCAGGGTTACCAGCCTCGGCAGCCACTCTGACATCCTTGGACATCAAGAGATAGAGTCTGCCCACTATGCCAAGCCTGTCAGTTCATGACGTCTATCTTGGCAACACTTACATGCATTTGAAGAGGGTGCATAGCCCCACTGTTTGGCACGCTCAAAATAGACAATTGACTTTTTAAGATCCTTGAAACCAACAGTTGCACCAGAGTTTCCCTGGTGAATAATTGCCAGATTGTGGGCAGAATCAGGGTAGCCTAGGCCAGCAATCGCAATCAATAACCAATCAGCACAATTATATATATATATATTGACCTTACCTTGTTCATAAGCCTTTTCATAAAACTCAATAGCACGCTTAACATCCTGAGGACATCCCATGCCATTTTCGTAAAAGAATCCAAGCTTGTGGCAGGCCATCTAAGCATCAGATTTACAGATCACCCCCCCTTCGTGTCAATAAATCTATACATTCCAAACAATAAAATACACTTACAGGATTGCCCTTCTCTGCAGCCTTGGCGTACCATTCCAGTGCCAACTTCTTGGGATCCTGGCCAGGCATGTTCTTACCTGAAGCTAATTTTTCCTCCTGGGTGTAGAGGGATCCGATCTGGACAGCAGCCATGGTGTAGCCCTTTTCGAATGCACGTTCCAAAAGGCGCTTGGCTCCAGCAAAGTTGGGACTAGCCACAGGACTCAAGCTGGCCTTGTCTTCTGGGCCAGAAGGCTCACGGCGAAGACCACCGTACAACAGACTGCCCAACAAAAGGTCATGGACACTGCAATCATCCTTTTCGTCCAACTTGAGATCCTTTGCGGCCTTGTCGATATCCATATCAGTCTTTGAGAGACCCTCAACAGCCTCTTGCTGGACGGTCTCGAACAGATTACATTCCTCAATAAATTTGATATTGGCACGTTCGAGCTACACATAATCATATAATATCATAATCATTTTTAAAGATCAATTAAATTAAACCAAATTATATATATATTTTAATTTTTATTTTTTACTATTACTATTATTTTTGGTACCTTTTTTGCAACACTGTTGCGCTTCTCATACTCTTGTGCAAGTTGCTGTGCTGCAACAGGCATTGCGGTAGGCAGCTTTTGAGCAAACTCGGGATCAGTTTCATTGTACAGGGCAACCAAAAGTGCAGACTGTTGCTGAGTCAAACCCAAGAAGGCCGGGATTTCGGAAGCGGTCGAGTTCATGACATCGTCCATGACTTGTGCTGTAGCTTGAATCTGTGACATTTCAAAAAAGTTGTTTTTGATTAATTAAAAACAAAAATTACGGCAATTGATTAGATCAAAGCACGAATCTTGGTGTGTTGGATGATAACTGTGACAGTCGCATAAAACCGTCACATTTTTTTCATGTGTGGATGTGGATGTGTGCACGCATGATGTAGAGTGCAAGCTTGACAGCTTGGTTTAATAGTCCGACATTAATTTTTCCAAAAGCATACCAAATCTTTCAAGATATTCCAAAGATTGTTCTTATCCCTGGGTCAAATTGAAATAATCAGAGTTTACAACAGCCACAAAGTTTAAATGATGTATTTTCCCGGACTACAAATGATAGGTGTAGTACTTTGATAGAATTTAATATACATGCATTTGTCTTTTGCATGGTCAGATTTACATTGGTCTTAAAAGTCCAGAACAAGTTGTATAATGTTTAGCACTCTTTAGAATCCAAATACTTGTCCAGGATTGATATTCCCAGATATCGAAGGAATGAAATATGCAATGTATTCTTTTTTTTAAGAAAAAAAAAGAAAAATCTGCGGCAATATTCGCAATGCCATGAGCCAAAAAAAAAGTCAACAAAATGAAGGGAAAGGGGGTAGTTATCTCGGATAAAGCGTTTGAATACTGTCCACAAGCTTTTACATGCATCTATTGACTTAACAGCATCTCAAAGAACCTTCTAGAAAGGATAAGGCCTGTGGCTCTTTAAAGAATCGGGATCCAACATAAATAACCCATGAGATCAAAAACAGTGACCATTTTTATATCGAATAATGTTCTTTTACAAGTATTTATCAATCATTGTATACTAATCGTATAATGCCGCACTTTTCACATATGATTTTACCGGCCTGTGGTCAAATTAATAAAGGGGTTCTTTATTTAAGCATATAGGAAAACAATTAAATGAATATTGAATAAAATTTTGGAGATTGTCAACAAGAGCATCTTTGATACTTTTGATAATCCCTAAAGCGAGATCTTATACATCTTTCAATCGACTTTTTATAGGACAGAATAAAACAATGAATATATATATATATATATATAAGAGCTAGTAATCAGCTCGACTAGACTAGAG
This sequence comes from Phycomyces nitens, assembly GCA_022702545.1. Lineage (NCBI taxonomy): Eukaryota > Fungi > Mucoromycota > Mucoromycetes > Mucorales > Phycomycetaceae > Phycomyces > Phycomyces nitens. The sequence goes on from JAHRBC010000001.1 coordinate 6,048,967, forward strand.
GATAAACCCACAACACATTGTATTTATGGTACTTTTTGCGATATAAACCTCACTTTATATTTTGCAGTGGTCCAGAGATTAAAACTATTTATCCCAATAAAATACCTTGGCTCAATAAGTCTTTTTAAAAAGCTTTTGTATTTAAGAAAAAAGGAGTCGAAACTAGGCTTAACATGAGCCAAATAAGAGTAGCAGACGTTTCAAGACAAGAATAAAATTTCACCTTTAAAAATCACAAGGAGACTGGGTATACCGCTAACAAGAGACATTCAGGAAGACCAAGACCATGGGTACCTAGATAAGAATGATCCCCAGTTTTGAGCTTAAAGAGAAATTGGTATCAAACTTTGACTGATAAGCCATATAAAATAAATCCAGATACAGTTAAATATGTTTAGGTAAAGATTATTAGCACAACTTTGGATAGAATGAATATTTATTATTGTGTAGCTCTTGAAAAATATTTCCTGTCCAAGGAGTATATCTCTAGGCGCTGTTCTTTTTATAATTCTGTAAAGAATTGGGATGAGCAATGAGAAAAGATTATCTAGGGCAATGAGTCCAAGTTTATTCTCTTTAACAATAGCTGCGACTATATTTTGCGGGAACCTAGTAAAAGATACCACTCTAACTACCTTGCCAAAAAAAAGTGCAACGAGACAGAGTTTTTGTTACAGTCTGGGAGTATATCTGGTTAGGAAGTGTTGAACCACTTTTTGTGTTGAATGGCAACATAAATGCCAAATAACTATATAAAAAATGTGGAAAACTACTTCTTTTCATTTTACAAGAGTTTCCAAATACAATAGTTAAGAAGAACCTTTATGAATAACACGGGCTACGACACTTTAAAAATACAAGAAAAGTATCAACATATGCTATCCCAGATATTATTTTAAGATATGTGTAATTTACTGCAAATATCTAATTTTAAATTAGATTTTGTATCCAGCCATTTATGAAAGATGGTGCAAATAGTAATAGTGTATTTTGCTTGCCTTAGTGAACATTGGTATTTTCAATCCCAAACATTATGTTTATCTTTGTAGTGTAGGTTATGTTGACTTATATGATATTCCCCTCTTAATAACAGAGACATCAATTAAGTCATCGTAATAGCTTTAGAAAAATCCCAAAAAAACTATTCAAATCAACCTTGGTCGATAATGCAAGATTTTACCCGAGTAATAGCTGTTTTGATTATGTGTATTTTATTTTAAGCTATAAAAAACTGTCATTTATATCTCTTCAAAGTGGTCAATATATTATGCCAAGTATCCATGTATCTTGAATTGTGCTTGTAAAGCTTTCTTACACACAAATAAATTTGGCCACCGCTCTTGGAAAATGAAGTGGGCCGCAATGTGACTCTATTTTTTTTTTACTTTCTATTTTTGTAATGGAGCCAGTTCAGTTCAAGATGAAATACAAAAGCGCAATGCTTTTTTTTTCACAAGACAGCAGTAATCGATTTCAATATGACAGCCTTAGATACTCGGAATATCCCAAAAAAATGTGTATATTATTTACAATAAGAAATAGAGTGTCTTGACCTTTCTAAAGCTCTTAATCTCTCTGGATAATCCGAGAAAAAAGTTCTTTTTTTTTAGTGATCGCTTTAAATTTTGATGACGTAAACGTTTCTTTGATCTTAATTAAGCGTGTATGCTTTTTGCAATTTTTCTTTATTCTTATTCTAATCAATTTATCAAAAATGCCCCCTAAAAGAAAGACCAGAGCAGCAGCAGCAGCAGCAGTGGCAGAAGAAGCATCAGAAACAACATCACAAATAGCTGTCGAACCAAACCAGATCACAAAGACTGAGACGGTTACAGAAACGACAGTTGAAGAAACCACCGAAACATCCAAAGGCAAACGCAAGCGAACCACTACGCAATCAAAGGTTGTTGTTGAAATTTCCACATCAAATGAATCAAAACAAAACTCGGAATCAAACGATGCCAAAATGATTGAAACCGCTGACGAAGAGAAATCCAATATTGTTGAATCTGGATCCAACGATGAGAATGAAGATGATGAAGAAGATGTCCAGCCAGCTGGTCCCAAAGGACCCTTGGCCGAACGTATGGAAAAATTAAAGGCATTGAAGCGACGACGAGTAAGGAGTGAATGATAGATGCTATTCAAAAAGATAAATACTGAAGATTGAGGATTTTGATCTAAATAGGTCACTGAAGTTGAACAAGGCAACCGCAGAGACCGTAACCTTGAGTTCCAGCGTAGTAAAGAGAACCCTAGACTCGATGCAAGGAACGAAAGAAAGAAGCAGGAATCCTTGAAATTGAAAGAAAAGCAGGTAATTCACATGCATAAAATACAATTGGTTACCAACATTGTACTGACCATAATATTCACTAGGACGCAAAAGACAATGGCGAAGATTATGACAGAAAGCAGTTTTGGAAGTACTCGGCCGAGTCTGTAGACTCTTGGGAAAAGAAGATGGCTAAAAAGTCAAAGATGGCCAACAATGGATTTACAGGTAAATCATCGTAAACATGAATTAGATATAAACAGCGCATGCTTATCATGACAACCGTCTGTCTTGTAGACCACACTCAGGCTGCTCACAAAAAGTACATCAAGTTAATGTCAGATTTCAAACCTGATATGAATTCATATGCTGAAAAGAAATTGGAGGCCATTGAGCGTGCTATTAGAAATGGCGAAGATCCCTCAGATTTTGCCTCTGCTGCTAATAACCTCGAATATGCTTCTGTGACAGACAAGACATCCAAAGAAGCAATTGACCGCTTAGCCGAAGATACCAAGAAACAGTAAGTTCAAGGGTCTGTAATTATATTCCAAATTAATATTCTTTCCAATAGGATCATCCAACGTGAGACCCGTTCGCGCGATCGCAAGGAGACTTCTGATGATATTTCGTGGATTAACGAGAAGAATCGCGTATTCAACCAAAAGATTGCCAGATTCTACGACAAATACACAAAAGAAATCCGCGAGAACCTCGAGAGAGGAACTGCATTGTAGTATAATGTTTATTTTTATTGTTTTACTTGTTTGAATACAATCATACAAAAAATAAGATGACCAATCTGTGAATGGGGATTAATGTAGTGGGTCTGTTTCAATTCTATTTGATGAATTATTGAAATTCAAATGTCAAAAAACCGATTCCGATTGGCTATTTAAACCTCTTGATAACAACGACAAGCTGATTATTGGATAATATTTAAAACGCTCGACTGTCCAATCAGTCTAAGCAATATGTGTGAAAGCTAATTGATAATCTTTTGGGTATTGATTTAAGCAGTTTTTTTTAGAAAGGAGTAGATAAAGTACTGCATTTAATCCTTTGCACATATCAATTGATAGCTTGATACAACTAATAATTGCAGTAATAACGTCATTTAAGAAATAAATAAATGTATATGCATATATAATACCACGTTTCAATCTCTTTAATCAGTATGGTTTATTTCCGAATTTTCTTGTAGTCTTGGTTCCCAACGTCATCACCAGCTAATTGTTTCCACCGTCAATTCTGGGCCGACTATTACTTTTAGGGGGTTTTAGCACACTCTTCTTTACAGACTACTTCCATTGTATTTAAATTAAAATAAAAAAGAAGGCTCTGTTGTCTGTTTCTGAAATAAAGACCATTGAGATTGTCAATTCAAACATCAGAAGAATGCTTGGCAGTCAAATTAACTACTGGATCTCAAACTCTTGGCAATTTACTTAAAGTTCTCTCCTCTCTATTTATCTCTTCTTCTTCTCTTCTCCTTTTTTCAAAGGATATAATACCCAATTACCCAAAGACACCTTCAATTCAACCTAACCTCTATTTCCCTAATGATTTTTTGGATCTTGCTTTTCCTACTTGCCAACAGTCCTACCCTTACCATAGCTGTATCTGACAGGGCAATCGAACTGGGGATGGAACAATACTGGATAGCACCCATGCCTTCCCAAGACCAGCGCACAGATGCAGTAGGATACATTCGAAAAGAATGGAAGATGCCATCGTCTTTCTTTTATGGAACAAACGACGTTGGATTCTCTAATGATCCTGTCACTGGTAATGCAACTGACCCAGCCTTGGATATCCTCTATCGAAAGGGATCTTTTACTCCAAGCGGGTCCATGAAAGATGGAGGCCAGGCAGGAGGATGTATATTCTATTCAGAACCTTTTGGAAATCATGCCTTTGAAAGAGGACTACTGAGCTATGATATTGCATTTCAAGAAGACTTTGACTGGGTCAGAGGTGGTAAACTGCCTGGTCTATTTGGTGGTAAGTTTATTTTTGCATACCATCAAACCAGCCTTCATTTTACATTTAGTCTATTTTAGCAAGTAATTAATCGTCTTGTCTATGAATCAATGATTAGGCGAAGGAAATGAACAATGCTCTGGTGGTTCTGATGCTGACGGTGTCAATTGTTTCTCTCTAAGACCCATGTGGCGTGCCAAAGGTACAAAGACATAAAGATTAATTGATCGTTGAACATGTATTTATCCAATTGTTTAAATAGGTGCTGGTGAGATATACGCCTATGTCCAAACGTCCCCTGATTTCTGCAGCTCAAAAGACACTATTAAATGCGCCAACAACTATGGTGTATCAATGTCAAGAGGATCCATAAAATTCACTGCAAACAAATGGTCCAAACTTGAGATATACTCCCAAATGAATAGCCCTGTCAATGAAACCAACGGTGTCCTCAAGGTCTGGCAGGACGGGAAAGTTGTGATGAACTATGAAAACATCAATTATCGTTCTGTTGAGTCTCTTGCCTTGACAAGAATCTATTTCAACACATTCTTTGGTGGAAACTCTGAAAAATTTGCAGCAACTTCGGATAGTCATATATACTTTAAGAACCTAGAGTACAGTGTTGGAAAACGAGCAGTGGCCTATGAACCATCAGCAGAAGAATCAAAGTCCTCGTTCATCTCCATTTCCTGGGCCGCTCTTGGTGTCTCTATTGGACTTGGCTTGGTATTGCTGTAAAGCACAAATGTAAATCTATAATTTTTTTTAGAATATAGCCAATGGCTATATAGTGTAATTTAGTATATAATCTCGATTCCCTCGATATTCTCTTGCTGTTTTTTTGTACTCTTGTATTATTATCTTGTCTATAAACCCTCATATAATCCTCACCATGTTCCTGAAACATAGCTGTCGGGCTACAGACTACCTTTTCCCTATCGCAATATGTGGTTCACATTAATGTGACTTGTATATTAAATTATGTGACCGCTCAAAAGTTTTACTCTTTTGTAAAAAAAAAATCCAGAGAGAATCTTCAAGCATCCTCCCCATCATAAAAGTTTAGATCATGCCCGCCATCAAGAGTAAAGTCACCAACAAGGCAAAGGCCCAAAAGGCCGACGCCAAGTCAGAGGTCACAACAACACAGAGATCAAAGAGAGTAACCTTTGCCGACGACAAAAAGACTGTTCAGACTATTGAAAGCAAAAAGTCTGTTAAAGTACAAGTCAAGTCAACTAAAGCAGCCACACCCAAGAAAGCCGTCAAGGCTGTCGAGGAAGTAGCCGAGAAAGTTAAAGCAGTAGAAAAGGTAGAGCCCAAGAAGAAGGCTGCACCAAAGAAGAAGGCCGCTGCCGCTGCTGCCCCTGTCGAAGAGGCTGAGCCTAAGAAGGTCGAGGTCAAGAAGGCCGAGGTCAAGAAGGTTGAGGATAAGAAGCCCGCAGCCAAGAAGCCTGCAGCCAAGAAGGCCGAGACAAAGAAGGCCGAGCCCAAGAAGAAGGTCGCTGCACCTGTTGTCGCTGCCAAGGAAGCCCCCAAGAAGGTCACCAAGGCCGAACCCAAAAAGGCTGCCAAAGCTTCATTGAAGAAGGCCGTCACAAAGGTCGTCAAGGAAGAGGAGTCTGCTGGTTTGAACAGCGATGATAGCGAAGCCGAAGATCTTTCAGAAGAACAAGAAGAAAAGTTGAGAAAGGATATCTTGGGCGATCTTGCCAGCGACAGTGAAGGCGAGGACAGCTCAGAAGATGAGGAGATGAAGGATGATACATTCGGTGCCAACAAGAGTGTCATTGCATTGAGCAGTGAAGACTTGGAGCAGAGCAAGTTGGAGACAAAGGCAATGTTTGATAAGCATTCCAAATCCAAGGGAAAGGTAAGAAGGCTGGCTTTATATATTGATTTTGTCCAGTAAAAAGAGATGAAGTTTCTTATAAGTATGTCTTTTGTAAACTCACATATTCTACTATAGGCCAGTGAAAAGCCCGGTGTCATCTACCTCGGTAGAATTCCCCACGGTTTCTTTGAAAAGGAGATGAAGGAGTACTTTACCCAGTTCGGAGAGGTCTCCCGTATTCGTCTCTCTCGTAACAAGAAGACTGGTCGCTCCAAGCATTTTGCATTCATTGAGTTTGCATCAGAAGATGTTGCCACTATTGTCGCTGACACTATGAACAACTACTTGTTGTTTGAGCATATGTTGAAGTGTAAGTAAATCAGTGCGAATGGACCATTAGACACTTTAATTGACCGGATTGTTCTGTTTGCTTTAGGCCACGTTGTACCTCAGGAAAAGATTCACGAGAACCTCTTTGTTGGTGCCAACAAGAAGTTCAAGACAGTTCCATGGAAGAAGATTTCTGCCAAGAGCCAGAACAAAGAAAGAACCCCCAAAGAACAGGCCAAGCAGACCGCTAGACTTGCACGCCGACAGGAAAAGCGACGTGCACGATTGGAAAGCCTCGGCATCACCTATGACGCTCCATCAATGACCTGATTTAATAAAGTACAGGGTTGGACCAAAAAGATTGGTCAAATTTAGTCATGTTTATATTCTCATAAACCCTTACTTTTTGCATTCCTCACAATCTCTAAAATTCAATAAACAATTATAATGTAATGCAAAACATACAAGATGATAACTTTCTTGGCAGCTACAAGAAGCCTTTTATATTTTAAAGGCATTATGGTTGGCCTTTATGTAGTGGGAAATGTACAGAGAACAGCAGTTTGAATTCTGAAAAAGATCAAGGAAACTGTGTCAAAAAAAAAAGAAGCGTATCCTCTGGTAGACCACCTTTACACCTAGAGATAGGCACCATATTTTTAATGGGATAAATAAAAAGTATCATCTGGAGTGATGAATCCTATTTTTCAGTCCAACTCTTAACTCCATTATACCAAGCTTGGGGCTTGGAAATATGCTCTTTAGTAAGCAAAGGTTTCTGCACAGCTCAGCAACACCACATATTCATTTTGTCCAAAGCTCTACTTACTGTTTGTTACGAGAGCCTTTGTCTTGCAGGTTTTGCATTATATTAGAATTGTTTATTGAATTTTAGAGATTGTGAGAATATAAACGTCTAAAATCAAGCCAAGATTGTGAGCGCTCTGTATATTTTACAGCCAATGACGTGTAACCTACAAGCATTTATTTGGTTCTATAAAATCACCAATTTAATAAATCTGATTGGTTTATTCTAAATCCAGATTAATAAAACTGTAATATTAGCCAAGGGTTGAGTATCCAGGAGTTCAAGAGCGATGTAGATGGGGGTGTTTCAGCTCAACAGCAAATTAGTATCGAATGGTCTGAGAGTTGGGGTATGTGAAGATGTATATAACGAGCCAGGATGTAGCTGGTAGATGGTTTCTGGTATGTTGCTGTAGCTATTTCTTACAGGGATGGGCAGTGCGTTGCAAAGATCGGTTTTCAGTTTATCAATAAGAGCTATTAACAAAAAGGCCATACACCGCGTTGTTCTTCTTTCTCTATTTTCGCTCAGGAATCTCTCAAGATACCCTCTTAAACAAAACAAAGGAAAAGAACTTCTTTTATTACAATGGTCCATGACCCTATTTCATATCCTACTTTCCTTGGGTGTTACAACAATCTATCGATTTGAGCGAAACCCACCTCTCTTCCTACGGACAGACTGCTCAGGTTCGAACCGGAAAATTGTCTCACCATTCTACAAAGCTTTTTTAAAATTGCGTGTAACGACATGATAAAAATTAATAAAGACTTTCCTCTAAATGTCTCCGAGCATTATTAATCGATAGAACAAGTGATATTAGATCAATAGGAATTATAAGATAAATAGAGTAAGGATCCCAGTTTATTGGGGTTTATTTGTATTTTTTCAATGTGTGCCAGCACCGTTATCTCTTGGAAATAAATGTATATATGTATATGTAGATAGAAAGTAAACTTGTACTAGCTTATCCAGTAAATATTTTCATGAACAAGTACAAAAGTGCACCCACGAATCTAAAGGCTGACAAACCCGCCACAGACCAAAGGATGAAACCAAGATAGGCAACACTGCGCTGTTGATATGTACCGAGTAACTGAAGAATCTCGCTATTGGTAATACCAGCCACCAGGGCCATGTTGGTAATAATCCAAGTAACTACCAGACGGGTACGGAAAGACTTGTAATAATCTTCCTGTTTTGTTTTTGCATCACGGTGCTCCTTGGCTACAACGACAATCTTCTTGAGATCTAGACATGCCTCTTCATACTGCTCATTGAGATCCTTTTGTTCTGTTGGCAATTCGACTTCAACAGTGTTGTTTCCGTCCTTGTCAATCTTGGCCTTGACAACACCAAGATCGGTAGACACGGCATTGTCACCCTTTGTACCCCAAGACACGTCGTGGGTATTGCAAAAGGCGTAGATGTTTAGCACGTTTGTGTAGCTTGGAGACATGAAGATATATTGCAGGAAGCTAGTGAACATGTGCCAGGGATCAAAGAAGAGGAAGCTTGCGACAAAGTACATGAGGTATGTTGAGCAAATGGAGATGACAACCTGTCTAAATGACCCTTCGTTCAATAGAGCCAGAATGATATTGTCGGCTCCTTTGGCGGCGTCGACAGCTGTCCGGACACCAACAAATGTAATCCAAACGGTGCAAAACAGAATATAGCCCATCAAGAGAGCAAAGAAGACCATGATAAGTGTATATGCCCATTTGAATCCCTGGGGTCGATTGCCCATTGCAATGATGAACTGTACGACGAGAAGGAGGACTTTAAAGATGGGTTAGATGAACTGTATTGTCAATCTACTTTGCATAAAGCCATCACAGGCCAGAAACATTACCATAGACATAATTGAGAACTATGTGGAGAATACTGGCAATGTAAGGAGAGAAGGGCTTGGGGTCCAGACTATCCGAATACATGGAAGTGGTCATGATATAAAAGATCAGATAAAAGTTTCCCTAAGGATGGAAATATGATGTATTGATTTAATTTACAGAGATCCGAGATGTCAAGGGTACTTACGAGGGCAAACCAGGAGAAGAATAGGTTGTAAAGCTGGTAAAGATCTTCAATCATGAAAAGGAACTTTCGAAGTATATTGTGATCAGAACTCCAGACCTTGCGCCAGTGGACCATTGAGTAGATACCCGCAAAGAATGAACCATTTAGCCATCTTCGACGTTGGGATATGAACTCTGCTACAGAGTCTGGGACATCAGTTTCTCCATAGGCACTCGATACATAGTGGAGTACCCAGGCAGCTTTCCGTTTGGCCACAAGCTCATAGCACAGAATACGATCCTCAGCAAGGTACATGTTTGCTGTAAAGATGTCTGCATCACTGCCATGCATCTTTTCACCCAAAAAATACTTTTCAAGTGGACCATGGCCTTTGGAGTCGTTTTGGAGTGCTTCGTAACGATAAGCAGAGAAGGCACCAGGAAGGACAGAAATATGACCAAATACGGACTCAAGTGGCTTGTCAAGAATATTGGACATCTTGTACTCAAAGTTTTGAGAGGCAACTAAAGGGTTTAGTAAGGCTCTTCCACCCGGACCCAACATGGCCTTGATTTCACCACATGCACCAGCCACATTCTTGTTAATATCAAATGCACGCCAGAGGTTGTAGATTGAGCTTCCTCCTGGCCGAGTTCCGACATCCAAAAGCACACACACATTTGGCTTCAAAAGAGAACCAAAGGCCTGAAAAAACCAACGGTGAGAGTTGATCTTCTTTTGATTCTTTTCCTTTAAGCAAAACAGGATTTGACAAGGCACAATTCCTTTCTCAGAACCTCTGAAATTCATATCAGAATCCACCGAGAGCTGGGTGGTGTGCTGATGATAAAGAAGGGTAGATATGGAAATAAGTTCAAGGGGAAATGTTGGTCGAAAGATTAATAATTAGCCAAACGAAGCTTACCTCATATATATGTGCTGTTACTGGCTTGCCTTCGACCACGTTCTTTGCCATACCGTCTTGATATACTCCCATTGCAGCCAAGACAGATAGAGTACGTGGGTGGATCTTTGCTCGCCCATCAGAAACAATACAGACCACAATCTTTTCCCAGCCATTTTCGTTCCATTTCTTGGATCGCTTTCGAGAACACAAATTGGCAATGTTTTTCATCACGCCATGCATTGTTCTGCAAAACAAGATTTCGTCTTCCTATGAGAATATTGTAAATCCATCAGCAATTGGAACCGTTTTGATGCGTATTCCTTGGCTCCCTAATATGCTTACATTATACATTGTCAGGACGATAAAGAGCTCTGTCTGTCGGTTCATTAGGTTCTGTCTCAATCGATAGTTCTCACTTGCGAAATCAGAAGGATCGCAGGTAGCAGCAGTGTATCGCATGTGAGTGAACTCCTTCTTGTCTTTCCGGGGTAAGTTGTTTAGGTACCGGGTAGGCACAGGGTTCTCAAGAACGAGATTTCCGCCCGTCAGCTTTACCTTTCGCACTAAGCACCAGAATTTAATTAGCGTATAAAGCTAGTAATACGGGCTGTAAAAAATATATTTGCCTGTCTTGTAGCGACGTGCTTGGCGTCTAGGTGCCTCTGTAAACCCCATGGGCTGGTTGACCATCATAGGCTGGCCAAATTGGACGCCTGGGCCACCAGGTGGTCTGATCCCATCGTAGACAGGAGTCGAGATAAGCGGCTGGTTCATTCGATCTCCAGATACCTGTGGGCTATATTGGCCAATAGGAGGGTTATCTTGGTGATATGCTGTCTGGCTCGGGTAAGATGGGTTCTGGAGAGGATGCTGGTCTACATTGTAGCGTGTGATGGGTGGAGACCTGGCTGGAGTAGGTGAAGGAACAGAATAGTCTTTGTTGTATTTTTCTTTGTACATGAAAACCTAGTGATAAATGATTAAGAGAAATATAAGCAATCTATCCATTGGTTAGCAAGTGGTATTTACCTCTTCTTATTTTATTTTATTTTTAAATTTAATTTTTACAACAGCTCAGAATAAGATATGAAGAAAGGAGGAAAGGAGAGACTTGAGAAAATGTTTTCTGCTTATAAGTCTTGGACACATAAGTAGCAATATAGATTAGTTACACCACTTTGACCTGGTGGATATCTAATATTTGCAATTACAGTTAATTTAGGCATTGGATCGCCGTGGTGCGATACTTGATTATTATCTGTGCCAAGTAGTCTACGCATAGCCTGATTAGCGACCCTAGGTTGAGAAGAGTTATATATTATGGTGGAACGTTTAATTTTGATATATTTTAATTTTGATCCAATAACAATTAGATCCATACTCATTTTGGGTCATACATTTCAAAAGCACTCTTTTGGCTTTTTGTTGACCAAACAAGGCAAATCATTTTTGTTGCACGCATAAGCCTAATTCAAACCCGGTTGCCCTGTTATGTGGGACAGACTGAATTGGCTACAGAATAAGAAGGCCAAGGGAAGCACAGATCCATGGGGGAAGTAATTGGGACATCAGTAGGAGATTGCTTACAAAGGATCGTATATTTTCTCTCCTGGCAAGGATCTTTAGGAGAGGGTAAAAGAGGTTGAAGTATATACGATGATTTCTCCACATCTTTTATCCCAAAAAAATAAAGTAAAATAAATGAAAATGTTATTAATACCATGAACACTTGTTGAACTTCTCACGCAGACAGCAATCTATATCTGCTCTCATTAACATTTATTATTATTATTATTATTTGACATTTTTTCTCTTTTGTAGTCTCCATTAAATTCAAATTAATTTTCGAGGCTGATTGTAACACCAATAACTCGATAATAAAGGAGGGAATATGAAGGAGCCTCTGTCTCTGCCTTCTTTTTCTATTGGAGTATTCCTCATACGCAAACAGGGCAACTCTTGTGACGAAACCATTAAATTGAAACCCACGATGCACTCAATACTACGCTTTGATGGGCATGGAAATAAGAGAGAAACGATCATCAAACGTTTAACAAATCGACGGCTAGGAAAGTTCTTTATGAATTAACAATACTGTTCTACTCTATTTTTAAGATGCAATAATAAATTATTTATATCCTGGCGCCTCCATCTTTTTTATTTTATTTTTTTACAATGAATGGGTGTATAATCAAGCTATAAAGTATAATACTCTTGGCTTGTAGTACGCTGTAACATCAAGCCAATCAAGAATGCTAAGCCGGTTCACCTCAGACAATGGTCTGCTGCATGTATTTTATGATAATTAACTAATAGACCACACGTTGGATATCAATACAACCAAGCGCACTCAATCTCAATTCCTAGTCGCAGACCGTATCTTTAGCTTGGCATTCCACTTCAAAGCATCGAACGTGGCTGGTTTACCCTTGATGCATTCGCCTCACGTGGTAAATCTCAGCTGTAACACAATTATTGTATTTTATTAAGGCTTGATTCTGACCTCCATTCTCTTGTTAAGCCAGGAATCCTCTTTCAACTCCATTCATTACCAGAATGTCAGAGCGTACCTGCCCAACCCACGGAGGGCTTGTTGAAGATGGATTGTAAGCAACCACTCGATAATTACCCGGCAACCAAGACTCACAATCATATATATACATATATAGCAATCCAGACTTTGATCTCAAGCAGCTGATTCTTGATCCAGAGTAAGTTAACAATCCACCATACCTTGCTAACAGTCTGATTACAGTTCCAACATGCACATCTGGGGATGGCTAGTATCGGGATTCCTTACCCTCGGAGCACTTACCATTGCAGCCCACAGCATCACACGCCATCTTACACACTACTACACTCCAGAGATCCAGCGGCACAAGGTGCGAGTGTTGGCCTATCCGCCTGCCTACGCGATCCTGGCCTGGCTGACGTATTTAAAGTACGATTATGCAACGGTTATAATGTTCTTTGCCAAGATTGTCGAATCATTTGCTGTCTATAACCTCTTTGTCTGCCTCCAGTCCTATTTGGAAGGTTACCGCAAGCAAAATAAGCACGTCAAGATGTCTGTGGACAAAAAGGTGCTTGGGATCTATAAATTCCATCTGTAAATATCATCGCCTCATTCTTCACACTCGAAAGTGTACGACTAACATAACATGAACAATAGAAACTCAAAATGGGGGCTTCATTTCCGTGCCATTATAGACATCCTCGTCTTCCAATTCCCCATCTGGTGAGCTCAATTGATCAAAAATGATAATAATAATATATAATATGCTAATCCACATCAATAGGAACATAATCTCTTCCTTTATCTCAATCTTTGCACAGATCAAGGGTGTCTATTGCGATGGCCAATTCAGTCCACATGGCGCATATCTTTACCTGGCAACAATCAGTTTCATTTCCCTGAGTGTGATTCTTATGGCTCTATTTACCTATCTTGCTGTGTTCGAAGAAGAATGGAAAATGGGGAGAATTAGAGCCCATGGTATGTTCTGGTGTGTCAAGGGACCGATCATGGTTATCTTTTATTTTGGAGATATTCTATTGTCAATCATGACATACTTTGGCTGGATCCACGATAAGGTGCCTTCAAACGGAGGTACCGTGTGGACAGCCGCTGCAATCAAGAATGGATACTATGTGCTCTTGATCTGTGCAGTCATGGTGTTCGTCGCTGCCCTCATGGAGCGATACTTTGGCCTGGATTTCAAGGAAGACATCTTTGATGATTCCGATAAAAAACGATATGGATACATGCACGCCTTTGCTGACAGCTTCCTGGGATTCATACCCCATTTCTTCATCGACCTCTTTTCGTGTGGAGGCGAGACAGTAGAGCTGGCAAAGAAACGAATTAAGCTTCACAAGCAACGACGCCTAAGCGACGACCAACTGGACCTCTTGAGACCTGATCCTGATGCGCATGAAGTGACCAATGTAGATGACTCTGGATCACTTAGCCAGCCAGCCCGTGCACACCAGTCAAAGGTCTTTATTGATCCAGACAGTGCACGGTTGAGCCAGTTCAACAGTATACCCCTTGAGCCCTTGAATCCTGCGTTTGCCGACCATTCCTATACAACCACCAGCGTAGACCACACCAAAAATGAAACTAAATTTGAGATGACTAGAATCAAAGTGGACCAGGAGTCCAACATTGATAACTTTCCTATTCCTCCTATTCGAAAAGGATCTTTTGAACACAATCCTTCTCTGGCTGAACCACGGCCATCACAGCCAAATGCTCTTTCTCAAAGTGATCAGGTCGATCCAACCAGACCCAAAGATCACTTCTCACCTCATGAGGGCATAAATCCCCCACCAGGATATTTTTAAGTTCTCCCCCCTCCCCTGCGCCTACACCACTTCTAGTTGTATATCATCTGTACAGAATCAACCAGTAATCCTCTCCTCTAATCTCCCATGGCAATCGTAGCCCTAATAACCTCATCTTTCATCAAAAAATAAAAAAGGCTCGAGCCAGGGTAGTCCAGCAAGGATGTTTTTTGTTGACCAATCAGCGGCTGTATTGACGTGATTAAATTAAATTGCAAGTGGAGCAGGAATGTCTTTTTTTCTTTTTTTTTTGGTCTTTTTTCTCTTGTGAATCATCAATCCAATGAATCATTCCTTCCTTGTCCATGTCTCAAGGACGATTCCTCGCTCAAAGGCCAATCAGTCCATGATTGCACAGCTTCAGGGCACAAATGCCACAAAGCCACAGGGCTCCAGACCCTTCTCCTCTCGCCAACAATCACCTTCCGTGACCTTTTGGGGCGAAGGAATTGCTCATTCATTACGCGCCAGCCCTTCTAAATCTATCTTTGTAACTCTCCAGCCTCTGCGTAACCCTGCTGCTATTAGAAGACAGGCAAACAGATCGGCATCCACGTACACGTCAGCAACTATGCACCTCAAAGAACGTGATCCAAGCGACGATCCCTCTGGATTGCCACCGTCTAATGGTGCTGCAGCGGGTGGACAGGGCAATAATGGCGACAACTGGGACGACGGCAAACCACCCTCGGGTTCCTCTGGCGCCATTGTCGAGAACCAGCTACAGAAACCCACAGTTCCCGACGTTTATCCACAAGTCCTCGCCCTGCCCATCACCAGACGCCCCCTCTTTCCTGGCTTCTACAAGGCCGTTGTCATCAAAGACCCCCACGTCACAGCCGCAATTAAGGAGCTCCTCAAGAGAGGTCAACCTTATATCGGTGCATTCCTTTTAAAAGACGAAAAGCTTGATGTAGATACAATCACAAGCATAGACCAAATCCACCCGGTTGGTGTATTTGCTCAGATCACTAGTGTGTTTCCAGCATCAGCAGGTAAAGACGGGAAGGATGATGGTGGATTGACAGCTGTGCTGTACCCTCATCGTCGTATCAAGATGACCGAACTTTTGCCAATGATGAATAAGCACAGCACGGCCACTGTAAAACCAGCCCCAACAGAACAAACAGCGGGAGTAGAACATCTGGCTGTAGAACCTGCGGCCGTCGAACCTGCAACTGTCGAGCCTCTACTGCGCACACCCGAAGAAAAGCCAAAGGAAGAAGAGCTGATGAAAACCGATCATGAGCCAGGAATGGCCAAGGATGATAGTATTGTCCAGCATCAGGGTATATATTATTATTATTATTATTGGAGTGCTGTTGGGATTGAAGCTAACGAAAACACTCTCTTTTTTTTTATGTTTAGCTGAACTGGATAGTGTTGTTACAAAGGATACACAATATGCAACTGCGTTTTTGGCCAAAGACTATGCTGTCTCGGTTGGAAATGTCGAAAACTTGGTTGACCCTCCTTATTCAAAAAAGAGTCCAATTGTCCGTGCAATTACATCCGAGATCGTGTCTGTGTTCAAGGAGATTGCGTCCCTGAACCCATTGTTCAGAGACCAGATTGCCAGTTTCTCCATGTCCCAGTCTGCTGGAAATGTATTTGAGGAACCTGCAAAACTAGCCGACTTTGCTGCAGCTGTGTCTGCAGGCGAACAAGCTGAATTGCAAGAAGTCTTGGAGACCTTGCCCGTGGAAGATCGTCTTCAAAAAGCCCTGGTGGTCTTGAAGAAAGAACTGATGAATGCCCAGCTACAGAACAAGATTTCCAAGGAAGTCGAGACCAAGATTGCCAAGCGTCAACGCGAGTATTATCTGATGGAACAGATGAAGGGTATCAAAAAGGAATTGGGTCTTGAGAGTGATGGAAAAGACAAATTGGTAGAGGGATTCAAGGAAAAGGCCACCAAACTTGCTATGCCAATTGGTGTTAAAAAGGTGTTTGATGAAGAGATTAATAAGCTTGCTCATCTGGAACCTGCTGCTTCTGAATTCAATGTCACTCGCAATTATCTTGATTGGCTGACCCAAGTCCCCTGGGGACAGCGCTCAAGAGAGAATTACAATATCGTACATGCCAAAAAGGTTCTCGATGAAGATCATTATGGCCTTCAAGATGTCAAGGATAGAATTCTCGAGTTCATTGCAGTAGGAAAGCTGACAGGTTCAGTCGAAGGCAAGATTATCTGTCTTTCGGGTCCTCCTGGTGTTGGCAAGACTTCGATTGGCAAGAGCATTGCCCGTGCGCTGGATCGCGAGTTCTACCGCTTCTCCGTCGGTGGACTGACAGATGTGGCCGAAATCAAGGGTCATCGACGTACCTATGTCGGTGCCATGCCAGGAAAGGTTATCCAGGCCCTCAAAAAGGTCCAGACAGAGAACCCATTGGTTCTGATTGATGAAATCGACAAGATTGGACGTGGCCATCAAGGTGATCCATCATCGGCTCTTTTGGAACTACTTGATCCTGAGCAGAATAGCAGCTTCTTGGATCATTACATGGATGTGCCTGTCGATCTTTCCAAAGTTCTGTTTGTCTGCACTGCAAATGTGCTTGATACTATCCCAGGACCACTCTTGGATCGTATGGAAGTTATCCAACTCTCGGGCTACATTGCTGAAGAAAAGTCTGCCATTGCATCAAAGTACCTGGCACCCGCTGCCAAGTTGTCGGCCGGTCTGGAACATGTGGATGTCAACCTTACCGAAGAGGCCGTCGATATGCTTATCAAGAGCTACTGCCGCGAAAGTGGTGTTCGTAACCTGAAAAAGCACATTGACAAGGTCTTTAGAAAGGCTGCATTCAAGGTTGTACAGGACCTTGGAGATGACAAGTTTGAGCAGCAAAAGGGAGATTCTCCAAAGGTTCTGGAAGACGACATTCGATCCAACGACCCAGAGAAGATTGAGAATGCTCTTGAACATGGAATCCAAAAGGAAGTTGGACAGGAAAAGACTCAGGAGGAGAGAAAGCGTCTAGAGGTTCCTGACAGCGTGCATGTTGAAGTCACTGGAGAAAACCTAAAGGATTATGTGGGTCCTCCTATTTTCCACTCTGATAGACTCTATGAGACCACTCCTCCTGGTGTTATTATGGGACTTGCATGGACCAGCATGGGTAAGTCTAGGGTTAGGGCTACTGATTGATTCTCTAGTTAAGAACGATTGTAACCAAAAAAAAATCCTAGGTGGTTCGTCTCTCTATATCGAATCTGTCCTGGAATCATCCTTGTCTGCAAAGTCTAGCCCCCACCTCTCTACCACTGGACAGCTGGGTGATGTGATGAAGGAGTCCACGACAATTGCCTATACCTTTGCAAAGTCGCTGATGGCCAAACGTTTCCCCAAGAACAAGTTCTTTGAAAAGGCCCGCCTCCACCTCCATTGTCCTGCTGGAGCAGTGCCAAAAGATGGTATGTTTATACAAAGAGCGTCTGTGATATGATACACAAGAATTAACAAAAAGTATCTTATCGTTATCTCTATAGGCCCTTCTGCTGGTATCACAATGGCCACTTCATTCATCTCTCTGGCTCTCAACAAGCCCATTAGTCACAATATTGCCATGACCGGTGAGCTCACTGTGACAGGCAAGGTTTTGCAGATCGGCGGTCTCAAGGAGAAAACTATTGCCGCCAAGCGTTCGAATGTGACAACCATCATGTTCCCCAAAGATAATCAGGCTGACTGGGAAGAACTTCCTGCTCATGTTAAAAAGGGAATTACCGGCATTCCTGTAGACTATTATTCGGATGTCTTCAAGGTCTGCTTTGGAGATGTTGAAAAGGAGCAAATAGAGAAGCTGTGGCAAACTGAGCTGGCTGAGGAAGAGAAGAAGGATTAGAGGGATGTTTGATGTTATTTACACTGTATTGTACTGCCTTGTTTACATTTTTAAAGAAAAAAGAATAAATAAATTTTACTGCAGAATAATAATAGCATGGCTAGAGAAATCTTTCTCTTTGGGTCTGGTAATTTATCTGAGGCAATTGTCATGTAAAAAATAAATAAAATAAAAAGTCTAATCTCACACGCTCAGGATGTTTTCAAGCAGTTTTAGACTCCCTTCATAATTGTTCGTTGTTATTAAAATAGCTACTTCTTTCTTTATTTTTTGGTCTTTAATGAGATGTCCATAGATTTACGAATAAAAAATAAGTCTGGACGGTGTATATTGCGGTTCTTTTTCTTGGTGGCCCTTTCTTACAGTTGAAAAATAGGATCATGAATGGGCAAGAAATAGCTTTTTTTTGGGTATCTTGATATAAAGAAATGTCCGATATCCTTTATCTCCCGTGTTACCCAGATAGTCTTATAGATCATCTTTGTTTTCCCATTGCTGAAAAGGAAAATGAATAAACCAGATTCAAGCAAAAAGTTAGACTTGGGTTGAGAAGTGGGTGTACCAGTTGTCTAGGGAAAAAAAAGGCTTCATATAAATATAGATACCTGTGGACAATCTTTCTCATCAGTCTTGTGTGTGGTACTCAAAAGTGGCTCACTGTGGACACCACGGGGTGTCTATCACTTTGGTTTGGTGAGATTTGTGAAATGTAGATCTAATATATGTATCTCCAAGGTTATGCTTCGATCGAACTTTGATATCTGACAGCGAGTCCATATTCTCACCCTATGCTTGATGGTCAAACCAAGACAAATGGCCTGTAAATGTCCGTGTTTTGTTATTTTACAAAATTAAATAATAGTAATAATATTGATTGCAAAAAATACATGTCAGTCATTCAAGCATCTTGTCCGTCTCGGTACTTGTTTCTTCTTCTTCTTCTTTCATTTTTGGTGGCCATCACACAATAATAGTTTATGTATGGCAACCGTAATGGTTTTTCTCACGAGTGAAATATGCAAGGGTGTATATATGGAACAAAAGGATTGTCGACTGATTCGTTTCATTTAATTCGACTTTTGAGGTGGGCCCAAGAATTATACTAGATGATGGTAATCCAAACTCGTGCTTTTATTATATTTATGAGCTGTCCATGGTTCTTGGGGGCCATGTATCCTAGTTTAATACTAATAAAAGACTGCAAGGAGCCAAGAGTACATATTCATCATACTTGGCTGCCACCAATTACAGGGCATCCAAAGACTGGCTTGTTTCACCAAAGGCCCTTTTGTACCATGGTCTGTAAATCACCCAAACCAGCTGCCACATCTTACCTTTCTTATCTTAGACCCCCAATTCCTTCTCATCCGGAAAGCGGAGCTCTAGAGTTGAAGCCCAAGAAAATGAAAACATAAAGGTAACAATGATCAAAAAAAGGAATACTATATGGATCTTGAAGCACCATCAAGGTTTCGTACAACTCGATATTTGTCAGCCAGAAATTCTGACTGGATCCCTCAGTATTCCTGTTGCCTTTAATATACCATGTTGTCCCAAAATTGGAGTATAGTCAATGCCTTGCTTATTATTAAAATCACCATAATAAGTTTATGAAAATACCTTTTAGCATTGGTCTGGGAGGCGAAAACCGATTCGTTTGCTTCAATAGAGGGAATCTTAAGCGGAGTCCTTTTTTTATATTTTTGAAAAAAGATGGAACAAATGAATATGGATGAACTTCCGACTAGAAGGAAAAAAAAACCATTTTTACATGTAATTTATGTATAAAACGGCCATCTTTTCTTTCTCTCCCTATTCACAGTTCCCTCTGCCTCTACTCTTGCTCAATTTCCTGAGAAACAGCACAGAAGAATATCGACGGGTCCATCATACACTTGTTTAATTAGCAACTCTTTAAAAGAAGCATCAGTCATATCAACCTTTATTGGTCTTTATTCTTTTTGAAAATTCCACAACTCTCGTATAATCTTCGATGGCTGCCATGGACAGTGACATAAACCAAATCACAGAGATTGAACCTCAGGGTAGAAAATTCCAAACCGATGAAGAGATCCTGGCCTCCTTTGGCTATAAGCAAGTAAGTTGTGGGCAACCAAGACTCGGATGTATAGTAACGAATTTGAAAACAGGAAATGAGCAAAAGCATCTCGACGATCTCCAACTTTGCCATTGCTTTTGGATGCTGCTCAATCCTTTCTGGCCTTACTCCTGTAAGTTACTGTTTTTTTGATGATGACGATTACTTATAATAAACTTAGATGTGGGGTGATGCTATGCAATCAGGAGGAAGTGTGGCCGTTGTCTGGGGCTGGATTATTGTCTCCATCTTCACTTTTGGTGTCGGCCTGTCTCTGGCTGAGATTTGCTCGGCATATCCTGTCACTGGTGGTCTTTATATCTGGGTATCTCGTTTGGCCCCTCCTGAATGGGTCCCAATTGCCTGTTGGTTGACAGGATGGTGCAACTGGTTGGGTTTGGTAAGCTATTATTATTATTATTATTAAAAAATATTGGTCAATTTTACTTAACAATCTCTATTTCTTTTATTGCCCATCTCTAGACTGGTAAGCTCAAGATATATATATATATATATAAAAAGTCGTTTCTTTACAAAATGAATATTAACAATCATATTCAATAGTTGCCATTACATCTTCTGATCTTGGTCTTGCTCAGTTCTTGGCCTCTGTTATTGCAATCAACAACCCAGAATACAATGCTAGCATCTACTGGCAATACGGAATCTTCTTGGTCATTGCATTTGTTCATGGCGTCATCAACTCGGCCAGCATCAAATACAATGGCTTCTTCAACCAGACTTCCCTCTACTGGCATTTGGCTGGAACTCTTATGATTATCATTGTAGCCCTTGTCATGACACCCAACAAACCTGATGCCAAATGGGTGGTATGTACATCACAAAGCCTCCATGTATCTTTACTAAATTTACTTTCTAGTTTACTTATTTCGAAAACGACACTGGCTTTTCTTCAGGCGGATATGCCTTCCTCGTCGGTCTTTTGCAGTCCCAGTACACCCTTTCTGGTTTTGATAGTGCTGCCCATATGTCTGACGAGACCCAGGATGCTGCCAGAAATGCCCCTCGTGGTATTCTTTATGCCATTGGAACTGCCTCAATTGTTGGTTTTGCCTTTATGCTTTCTGTCAACTTTTGTGTCCAAGATTTCCAGGCTCAGGTTGTTAGCGAACTTGCTCTCCAGCCCCAGATGACACAGATCTTCTTGGATGGTGTTGGATACAAATGGACAATTGTATTTACAGTCATTGTCATGGGTGCCATGTTCTTTTCTGGATCTGCCCTGACCCTCGGAAGCTCCAGAATGGTGTATGCCTTTGCTAGAGATGGAGCCATGGTAATTTATTTTTAACAAGCAAATTATCAAAACTAATCATTTTATTATTATTATTATTATTATTACATAAAGCCTTTTAGCAAATGGTTGAGCCATGTCAATGAGAGAACACAGACACCTATCTACGCTGTATGGGGCAATATCATATTTGCCGTCATTGTTGGATTGCTTGTAAGTATTGCTTATAAATCTGCTTTGCCAAGAAATGTTTTATTTATTGTATTCAATAGTTCATCGTCAATGAAACTGCCTTTAATGCCATTGTTTCTATCAACACCATTGCTTCTTCACTTGCCTACTTTATTCCCATCGTTCTTCGCCTAACTGTAGCCCGCAAGACCTTTGTTCGCGGTCCCTTCCATCTTGGCCCTTTCTCGGACATTATCAACTTCAGCAGCTGCTGCTGGATTCTCTTGACCTCTGCCCTCTTTATCTGCCCCACTGAATATCCTGTCACAGCTGGTAAGTTACTAGCCAGCAACTTAAAGTCTTTACAAACTAAACTAAACTAAACCATTCTTATCTACAGATAACATGAACTATGCCTCGGTTCCTTTGGTCGCAGTTCTCGGTGGATCTATTGCTTACTACCATTTCCGTGCCAGAAAGTGGTTCCACGGCCCTGGAAAGCTCAATGACACTGATTCCAGCACAGGATCCTCAGGCGACTTTAACATTGATCATCCCCATGTATCTACTGATATCAAGAATGAGAAATTTACCGAAAAGCCCACCGAGAAGATCCTCTTGAGCAAGATATCCTCTCGCCAGGACTCTAATATTACACCAAACTAATTTGCAGCGCAGGCTGACTGCATCTCAAGTATATTTACCTACCTATTTATCTATTTATCTATATATCTCTCTGTTATTCTTAAATCCCCTATCTCTTCTATTCTATTCTATTCTGTACTGTATTCCCCTAGAACATTTACTGCAATTTTTAATACCCTTCAGACTTCCTTTTTTTTTATCAGATACAAAAGACTAGATTTTCTTTTTTATGTATATAAAATCTAAAAAATATAAAGTACTCTATAAAACACTTGAAAACCACAATAACATGGCCGGCGCCCTTTTTTTTAATATATATATATTTATATAATGAGAGTTGGGTTACGGTTAATATATTAGAGATATACTTGATTTAATATGAAATATTTATTATTACAAATACAATACATCTTGCTCATAATAATAATAAAAAGATGAAAAAAAGATGACTGA
The DNA here is from genome assembly GCA_022702545.1 of Phycomyces nitens. Lineage (NCBI taxonomy): Eukaryota > Fungi > Mucoromycota > Mucoromycetes > Mucorales > Phycomycetaceae > Phycomyces > Phycomyces nitens. The sequence goes on from JAHRBC010000001.1 coordinate 6,071,947, forward strand.
CTTTTTCTGTTTCCTCAGTAGCTTCAACGTGCCTTTGCGGGAGAGGGAGAGGGGGATCTGGAACGACGACCAAAACTTTCAAACAAAGAAAGACGGTTCGTCTTCTTGTCTGTCTTTTCCGTCTTTTCCGTCTTTTCTGATTTCTCGGTCTTTTCCGATTTCTCAGTCTTTTCTACCTTTTCAGCCTTGTCTACTCCTTTAGCCTTTGTGGTTTCCGACTCATCTTCATCAGATGAAGATTCGCTTGTGCTTGACTTGAAGCTACTGATAGTCGCAACACTACTGTGACTACTCAACCGCATCAACCCACTCAGACGGTTCTTCTTTGACTTGTTCTTCTTGATCTTGTCATCAGGGCGCACTACAACGACAGGAACCGGGGAATGTTGTAAGCAGTATTTTGAAACACTACCCAAGAGCATGTTCTTGAAATCAGATAAGCCGCGAGTGCCCACAATAAGAAGCGAAGGCTGGTACATGGCAATCTATTGGTATCCAAGGGTTTATATTCATGCATATAAACATCTACATATATTTTGATTCGCTTTGCAATGGACTTGCGCACAAGGAATCTAGTACTTACCATATGTTGGATCGTCTCCTGGACTTTTCCAATCACAAACTCAATTATCACACTAACCTTTTCGAAATCAAATAATAAATACTCGTGCTTGGAAAACAGTATGTGGGGTTTTGCTTACTTTCTTTTCGTCGTTGCTGCTTGCCATGATCTTTTCCATAACTCTCTCGGCATTCTGTCTGGCCAATTCTTCTTCATGGAGCAAGAGCGATGTACGGATTTCTATATAAAAAAAAGAAGATATTTAAGAATTTTTGAGATTTACTATAAATTTGTTCTGGTCCTACCAGCTGTCTCCAACGTGACTACACGCAGTACAATAAGCTCATCTCCATCGTCCATGACTTCCTAGAATATCATCAAGGACCATTAGCAAATCATGCGAGATTATAAATAGACAAAATCAATTTACATCGCTGGCCCAGTTGAGAGCAAACTCGCTATAGTTTGCCAGGTCAGTGGCAATCATAAACGTTCTGGTTCTTCTGGACCGTTTGTAACCAGGGGTTTTTCCTCTCAGCGTAAACGAGTAGTTGTGGAGGTCTTTGTGGGTCATGGTGTCAAAGGACACACCTCGTACATAGCTAGTGGTCGTTTTGGAATTATCTGTAGCAGATAGCATACTGTATTATGAGGGAGTGTAAAAAAAAAAAAAAGATTTGGATTTATTGGAGAGTAGTAAAAAGAACAAGAATCGCAAAAATTATTTGGTATTTCTCAAACGACCTTTGAGAAATGAAATCCCGATGGGATCTATTGACGTCAGGAACAATATATACTATAGATTTCTTATTGTACAAGATACTCGCAGTAATGAGTACAAGAAGTGTTGATGTCAAAAAACATAAAGACAATTTGAGAAATATGAGTTCTAGATAATCATGGAATTTTTCAAGGATATTCTTGAGATCAAAAAAAGGGGGGTGGTATCAACAGGATCAAGAATCACATTATTAGGCTTTGTAAATTTTATACCTTTTTTGTTTTGTAAATCCATGAAAGGGGTTCATCTTATTGGTAGGACAAGGAAATGGCAGCGCACATTTTGACCTATCATGGCATGTTCCTGAATTTATTCTGCGCCAGAATTGGCTCACATAAGCAAATATTTTAGACTCACAGAGTGGCCCTTGCTTTTTATTCCCGTTGGCAATAAAAAAAAAAAGAGAGAGATAGAGATAGAGAAATTTCTTTACTAGAACAATGACATTTTTGGTATAGTGGACTTGAAGGGCTAGAGGTCATGATAATAGCCTTTTGGTTTATTGGCGAATAGAAAGTATTGAGTGTTTTATTTTTTATATTTTAGGCCAATTAAAATAAAATAAAAGTCTTTTCTTTAAACTAACCTTTAAAGGCATTTCTATATTCTGGCACTGCAGTTGCATAATACTATATATTTTTTTATAGTCGTGAAGATTATATTCACCCAAAATTTCCATAGTAATTAACACATTGAAAAAATAAATTGGGCCTTGGCTTGATTTAGCAAGATTTTCCCATTGTTATTTGTTGTTCAAAAGCTTGCCAAGACTGTTTTTGTGGTCTTGGAAACCATCATTATTTCCATTAAGAGCCGATCATTAAGCCATTAAAAAAAGTTTACTTTATTTTTTGTTTAAATTGTATAGAAAATACAAGTATTATATTAGATCAGCCTTGGCATAGTTGGTTTCTTGCACGATCTCACTTTACTCCTTTAATTCAACAAGTCAACAAGACCAGTTTGTGGTCTTGTACGAGAAGATTTACAACTCTTTTTCAAGTAATAATAATTGGCTAATGTTTTGGTGGTTCTAGACGTCCAGGGATACGATCTATTCTCGCCTTCTCTCAGCCAAATAGTCATTGTGAGGTCTTTTTGTGCATCTCTTGTTCAATTCTCTGTGCTACCAAATCATAAATAAAAATCAAAAAATAAAAGCTCAAAGTTTATTATTATTATTATTATTATTATTATTATTATTATTGTTATTTGAGCACCATGTAATACAATAGCTGCAAGATATTGGGGGCTTTTTTAAGATGTGGTAATAGTCCTACTACAGAATATATGCAGCTCTGGATTTTATTGTTGTTTTTTGGTGTATACGTGTGTGTATGTGTGTGTATGTATGTATATATGTATATATTTTATGTGTTTCATATGGCAAAAACTATACTCTTGACCAAAGATCGCGCAATTTATTTGTACTTGAGGACTTTAGCCGAGGTTCGATGAGGATAGATCTCTTGTATTGTTCCTGATAGGCGTTTTAAAAATAAAAGAAAAAGAAAGGTTAGTTATTGCCGTCAATGGTAATGGCAATTTACCACAATTGCAACCTAAACCTACATCTTCTGTCATTACGATGCTATCTGCTATGAAATTAAGGATTTTCTCGTCTGGACTGATCTTTTGGTAGGTTGGGGTTTGGAACTTCATCATGCCCATGATACTCTCGCCCATCAACCTAAACTTCTCCCAGTGAATCGTTCCATCTGCCTTAAAGTCTTTGTTGGCCTCGGATAAAGAAACCAAATCCTGGCTGTGGATCCCACTAGAGAATTAAATGGCAAATTGTAATTAGTGAGCCAGACTGTTTATTATTTGTGCTCCAACAAAAAAAAATAGACTCACAGATAAGGTATTCCAGGAGACTCTGATGCCTTTAATGCCATTCGATAAGAGCTAAATGATCTATTGTTGTACATGAGGGTCTTAGTTCATGCCAAGTATTAACATTTGCTTCTCGTTCTACCTGTCTGTGCTCATCAGCTTCTCTAGACTCTGGTACTGCTTAAAGATCTTTTTGGACGATATGGACTCGCGGGTCAGTCGAAGGCGAAGGACGGCTGCGTTGTTTATTCCAGCCAGTATGGCCATTAGTGAATTGTAGTTGTTATGGTTACGCAGCTCCTGGTTAGTGCAATTGATGTTAGATGCATGTGGGTTGAATAATGCAAGTTAGTTACCACCGCTATAGACATGAACTTCTCCAGAACTGCTGCTCGTTTATTGAGCTTTGGCTGTGTGACAATGCTTGTGGCAACCCAGGCAGATATGAAATTAAAGTGGGATATTGATGCGACAACAGCACTGGGGACTATTTGTTGCTGTGGGGATGGCAATGCAGTTTTTTTTCGTGTTGATTTATCAAATGTCCATCGTTCGTACTTTGCCTTGAACTGGTCGTCTGATGATACGGATGTCGGTCGACGAGACTGGGAAGAAGTCCATATACTTCGTACAAACTCTCTAGCCTGTTGGGGTTGTCAGCGCTTCGTATCCCACCCACACTAATTGTTAGGCTTGCCTTTATCTTTCCAAATACTTCTGCTTCGATCCACGTCAATTGTTCGGCTACACTCTTGTCGGTCATGTCTAGAAATACTTTTAAATTATATGCTGCCTGATCTTTTTCTGATCGGCTGGCACCTGATTGATAGGCAAATGCACTGGTAATACTGGCTGCTGAGGAAATTAACGTTTGTGCTCCAAAGGAGGCCCAGCTGGTAGATGCCGAGATTCCATTGTAAGTTTCGAGGTTGATTAGTCCCCCTGAGAATTCCGGGCGACAGGGCTCCTCAGTCTTTTGCAAGGGCTCAGCAGAACGACGACGCTGGCTCATTGAGAAATCGTCGGTGGTGTCTATAATTTCTCGCGGAGATATTGGAGCCTTGTCGCAAGGTGTGGTCTCTAGATCGTCTGGAGGTGCCTGCTTAGGGGTCATTGGTTTGAGGGATGCCAGGGAAGCAAGGAATTGAATAGAAGATGAGATTGATGATTCTCGGGATCTTCCAAATAGACTGCTAAAAGATCCTGCACTAGAGGTTCTTTTCAGAGGTGCGGATGATTGAGGAATCTTTGGGGTGGAGGGGGTGGAATGTACTGGAGAAGGGGATGACAGAGAGGTCGAGTCAATTGGACAATGCTGGATCGTTGTGGTTGATTTGGCCTGGTGGCTATCCATAAAATTAGAGAGCTTAAAGGACCCGGATACATATCCACTGTCCTTCTTGCTCTCGTGCTGCTTTGGTGTCGATGGAGCGTCTGAAAAGTCGTCTGTATCGGTATCGGAATCCATGAGACCCCACTGAGCATCTGGATCGTCCAAGGGGGGTTCGCGTATTACCAATGGAGCAAGGTCGTCGCAGATTGGGCGCATGTTTTCGTGCTGTGAAATGTCCTCAATAAACGCAATTAAAGCCTTGCGGGTCTGTGGACTATGAAAGTCTCCCCAGTAGTGCGACAACCAGAGTGAGAAAACAGAGTGGATTCTACAATAAAACTGGTGAGTCCTGACCTCCTGAATTTCCAATATATCCTATTATATAATCAACCTTTGTTGCAATAGTGTTGGGGATGGCTGTTTGAGGATATCGGCTTGGAATCTATGTGGACGGGATAAGCATGTGCTATGTAACTGGGCCAAAAGTACCTTTCGATCAGCATCTTTACAAGCTCTCCTGGCTTCATGAACTTGCGGAAAAAGGTGATAAAAACAGGGACAATATTCTCATCTGCAAGGGCTGTGGTCAGCACTCGCAGTTTCTGCATATCGCTATGTCTATATGTGTGTTTATGCTTGTAGCACTCTGGAGAGGCAATCCTTACCGCCGCGGCATGGTTCCGATGCTATGAGTCGATCGACAATGTCCTCGGCCGTTAGCCCGGTACTACAAGAGTCGCTGTAGCTGTGTGAAAAGCATGGGATCGATTAAAAGATAGTTTTGAGTGTTTTTTGGAATCTTACCTACTATCCTTTGATCCACGACGACTGCTGAGGATGCCTGGATGAGGAGCACTTCCGCGTCTCTGAGAATGTAGATCTCTGCTGATGTGATGGTTGGAGGATGTGGAGGGGAGGCTATTCTTACGGTGTTTTGGCTGGATATTGTACAGTTTGGAGGGCAGTGGTGATGTCAGAGGTGATGGTGGCGCTTCTTCGGGCGTATCCTCGTCTTGGACGGCTGTCAGACTCTGGTCGGGCACGCTTGTGATGGTCTGGGTATTTGATCTCCGGAAAGAGGCGTTCTTTCCCCTTGCAAGATCGCTCTGTGCTGTTGGAGCGTACACAAATCCGGTTGGGGCTCGTGTTCCGGCAGAAGTGGGTTGAACCCGATCGGCAATCGGGGGGCCGTCAGAAAAGGTGTGGCTGGCGTCGGTTTGGGTGGTAGTTGTGCTGTGAAAATTAGGCAGGATATTGTTGTGATCGATCTTGATGCGGATGCTGGACTCGCTGGCCATGCGCCGCTCTCGTAAAGTCGGGGGCTGGGCGGGAGTGGGAGGTGGGGCTGGGGCAGTGATCTGATAGAGCAGGGCGGCATAAATGTCCTTCATACGGTTGATGCCTTGTTCTGAGCAGGCATCGACTTCAAATAACTGGACTCCAAACAGGCTGGCAAGCTTGCAGCCTAGCTGTAGATCGACCTGACGTAGGCCGCCTAGATCAGCTTTCAGGCCGATCAGATAGGCTGGAATGTTTCTGGACACATAGGTGTCTCAAGAGAAAGAGCCGTGAGACAGGCGAGACAATGGGAATTATAATTACTTGGACTCACTGAGTAGATCTGGCAGGCAGTCCATTGAATCCCGGTTCGTTATATCGTAGCATATCAGGCCACCGTGTACGGTCGTTAAACTCTAAAAGGGGGAGGAGGGTTGGGAAGAGGGGTGGAGTTCAGATTTGCGTTGGCTCTTTGTGCCCCTTTGATGAAATGCGGTCTTTTACTGCTTTGTTACCTCTGGAAATTCGGGGGGGTCTTCCGTTGCATCAATCAGGGAGTCGTCTATTTCCATTATGTCGACCAGATACCTGACTCGATCTATAACCATTGTTGACTGGTGGCGTTGCCAAGCCTGCCTAGGTCTATCAGCTCTAGTGGGAGGCCTGGCAACCGGGGATCCTGGAGACCCATTTTGATTCGGGTGTTTACTGGGCTCCTGTAGGCCAAGCTCTATCAACGTCGACTTGCCAACATTGCACGCGCCTGCAACAACAATGACAAGTGTCTTTTGCTTTAAAGGAGTCAGTTTTTTGCGTTTGCTTTTCCATTGTTCTCTTTACTTTAATCGTCGTCGGTAGGTCAGGAAGAGGTTCCACTGGCTTTGGTGGCACGGGCTTCTTCTTGCTCTGACATTTTTGGGTTGCTCTGAGGTTATTGTCTGATTGGGTAAAGGCAGCTAGCTTTCGCGTGAGCCACATGGCCGTTGAGACTAGGTTAAGAAAGAGGTAGAGAGGACTGTGAGGACAAAATCAAAGAAAGATTGTATGAACGGGGAGGAAGACGGAAGAAGAGAAGAACCCAAAAAAATAATGGCCGGGAGGAAATAAAAAAAAAGTGACAGTAATACAAGTCTGTCGATTATTTAGGGGGAGTGTTGTTGACAACTGACGCTCAAAAGAAGGAACACACTCTCACATATCTTCCTCTTTCTATCTTGATGTCTTGCTTCCCCTTATTTTCATACCATAATTACTCTCCATATTTGTCCAAGACCAATACCACACATATACACATATACACACACTCCTACTTCCATGAATTCATGGGCTCTTTTTTATATATGTGTTCACTCTTTTTTAAAATGGCCACACATTTGGTGTTTCTATTATAGACAGATAAGCTGTATGCGTTTTGTATCTCCTTTATCGATGACCATATAGACCAATGTACCAGTACCATACGCCATTTTAAAACGAACTGCTTGTCCATTAAGGAGAGTGGGTAGAATCATAGGCATATAGAAAGAGCCTCGAACTTTTCCCCCTTCACAAAGAACTTCTTTTTGCTCTTTTTTTTGGAAATCATATAGAGATATATAGATATATATATTTTTTCTTTCTCTTTCTTTAAGCAATGTTCGCCAAATAGTCTTTCACCTCGTTCAAAGACAGTTTTCTGAACAATGGAATCTCCTTTCTCTCTCCACCATACAGACCAACTGTGCTGGTTCCAATGATACCAATCTCCAAGCTGTTTTCGGTCATTTGCCCCTCAAATCCTTCTTTAAGCTGTGCACGCATAAAACATGTCAATATATCATTCAATTTAACACGAGCACAACCAACTACGCAGGCATGTCTTACCGTCAAAATTGCAGTGTGAACAGCATCTTCCAATTCCATTTCCTCGTTGTATCTATTTCATGCAAAACCAAATAAATAAATGAATAAAGAAAGAAAGAAAGAAAGTCTAGGGGCCAGTTTCCATGGGATAGGATAATTGACAACACAGCATAATGCATTACATCACATACCTCTTCTCCAAAAATGTCTTTGCATTAATCATGTTCTTGCCAATTGCACTGGCCTTCCATGCCCAGTAAGATCCAGTGGGATCTATCTGGTAAAGAGAAGGTCCATTCACCTCATCGTAACCAGCAATTAAGACCGACACACCAAAGGGACGCACACCACTAACCATACACAATTAGTCGTTTAATATAAGCCAGGTCTCATGGAACATACCCGCTCTGTGTGTATTCCTGTACAACACTTGCAACTTCTTGTACCAAAATACGGACCGGAGGCTCTTCCATATATACACGCTTGTACTGCTGTGCTGCTTTGCGTGCCTTGCTGACCAGAACACGGAAGTCTGGTCCCATTCCAGAGTAGATCATTCCAATGTTGGCACAGATCGTGGCAACCTTTTCAAGGGATGAATCATCCACAAGGCTGGATGCTGATTTCTTCTCGGTGGCAATGACGATGCCATTAGTAGCTATTCAGGTAAGAATATCAACTAATGTGAGCGGAATCCAATTTGAACAATTCTCATGTAAAAAGCAGGTGTAATTGCAGCAGTTCTGTTCTAAGTTTAGGCGTTTTTGCTGTGTAGAGCAGCTGCTGAGACTTTAAGATACAAATGAAAAAAAAGGTGTGTACCTTTAATTCCAACGCTTGTAACGCCTTGACTGACGACATTTAAGGCATATTCAATTTGAACAAGCTTTCCAGAGGGCGAGAAAGTCGTAAGTGAGAAGCTGTATCTATCGGCCATGGTATAATCTGCAAAGTCAAGTGTAAGGACTCTTTGGCGTCAAGTTATGAAAAGAAATGGCGGTTACTGTACACGAATCATGTACGCGTCGTCCAACGGATTATCTGATGACGTGTCAGGACCTATGTCGGACTATCAATGTAGCGGGCAACCTACAGTTTATGCAGCAGGGCGCCATTGTCATTGTATCCGTAAAATTGGGTGTTTATTTTATTTTTTTAGTATAAAATATAGACGCATATATGATTATCACCTTGATACATACATATAGTAGATATTTATTACCGATCTATAAGAATTTGAACTGCCAATTGCAACTCTATAAAATGCACAGATAAAAAATATATACACATATTAGATGTTTGTGAAATCTCATTAAATCATTCTAGGCTCATTTTCAACAATCGATATTTTTTTTCTGCTAAAGTCCTGGTCTTATTAGCGTTTTAATTAAACAATTGAAGCAAAAATAATTTATATTCGACCTTTATTTTTCATTCTCGATCACCGATTTCGGGATATTCACAAGTAGGTTGGCAAGGACCAAGTTACTGCAGGTATTTTGAGTCATGATGCATGACCTGTGCATCTAGCTACATTAGCCAATTTACATATTTTCTATCTGTTTTCACTAATAATCTACACATATGCATCAGTAGTCTGTAAATTGAATTGGACAAGGTTAGACATACGGCCGATATATGAGTATTCCCTATGGATATTTTTTTACTACGGTAGTCCAGCATCTTTTATCGTGTTTGGTTCATTAGACAAAAAAGGGTGTGTGTTTTTTTTAAAAGAAAAAGAAAAAGATGGTACTGAACAACAGCATTTCTACACTTTATTCCAGAGGTTTGGAATTGTTTAATAATTTCAATAAATTAAACAAAAAAGTATTATCCTGCCGTGGCTTTTATCGTTTAGAGTTTCAACAATATTAAATGACATGGAAATTGGGTTTGGTATATAATTTAATAGGGAATCATTCTAGAGATTTCTTTTTCATTTTAACTTGGCAACTTGTAGTTATTGGATAAGGATAAGCTCTTGAAATATCTATAATATATGAAGGACCAAAAAGTTGTATTGAAACCACATAAAATGAACAACATTTGCGTTCTTTCCATTATTTATCATTGGCAACTAACTAACTAACTAAATATATATATAACTTCATTTATTAACAAGATATATTTAAAACTCTTGCTTATTGCCAAGTAATTTTTCCAATACACAAACCATCATTCTCCTTGTGAGATATAACCATTTATATACCATCAGCTTTGTAATACTCTTTTTGAGAAAATACTTTTGGTGATAATCCAAAACTTGCCTTGTTTCGACTGTCAGACCCAATGTTGCTTTGAGCAATCTTTCAAGATCAATAAAGCCACCCTTATCTCCAGAATTTCCTTGAAGTTTGATTGCTCAGATCTTTCTAGATTATTTGAGCTTTTACCGAGAGCTCACTGATACTAGTCATGAGGTTTCCATGGTACTTAATGTAGAAAAATATAGAGAAAAAGGATATGAGGCATTTACAGTGGCTCCAACCCCAATGTTCGTCTTCCAGCAAACTAAATTCGCTTTTGTCTCCGACCATTGTTCGCTTTAGCTATCATCAAAGTTCGTTTTGTTTACATTGAGTCTTTGTTTATTTTTTGTTCTATTGCACTTGTAACGACTCTTTTTTTTTATAAGGATGGACGAGGCAGTGTTATGGATAAACAAATAAACGAGACAATAAACTTGGAAAAAGACGTTGATTCTTACAGCCTTGGTACGTTGATAACCCTGTCTTAGTATCGAGATTTTTACAGCAGCTTTCCCACTGAAGCTTCAGAATATACTGACTTGAAGATGGAGAAATTAGCTTAAAAGTTGGCTGATAAGTTTGCAGAAAAAGTGACAAGTAGCAGAAAGTATGTGTTCTCTGACAGACAAAATTCAGTCTTCTTTTACTTCAACAGAATCAAGCTATGAAAGACCACACCTTCTACACTTGATGTCCAGGCTGAAATTAAGGGGCCTTTGAAGGCCAAGAAAATAAATATTGATAGATGTAGGAAGAGAAAGAGATTCACTACGTAAACATTTCTAAAAGTTGATGATTGAATGCTTTGTTGTACTTGTATTTGTAATTGGTTGGATGTAACTGCAAGCTTTTAACTATTCTTGATCTCAGGATAAAGAGGTGTAGGTTAATTGTAGGATGGGAAAGAGATCTGAGCATCTCTTGGTTATCTAAGTAATGACTATGATGAATTAATTTGATAGAAACGGGCTTTATGTTACCGCCTTGTCGTGTATAAAGCATCAATACATGAGCCTGTTGCTATCAGCAAACTCGATGAGAGCAGAGGTTAAAGTGTATAAATCAAACGCCCTTTATTTTTACTTTCTAAATACAATCCAAAAATAAAATCGGTCAAAATATGAAACTGGTACTATAAGTTTTACGAATGTAAATATCTTTACCGTGCTTAATTATTGATTCGAAATAAGCATGGCCGCCTACAAAAATAATATCAAAATTAATGTACAGCAATAAAAGTCACTTGCCATGGAATCTTTCAATGAATTCTGAGACAGGGACAAGTCAAGTCGGTTGCGGCTGTAGTATATTCAATTGATTTTATAAAGGCAGAAGCTAGCTTATTCATATCGTGTGTTTCTTTCATCTTCACCAGGCCAAAGTCTTTAGTTTCACTCATGTGTTTTCGTATGATCTTTTTTATTTTTCTCGAGCTTGCAACACATAGTTCAATATTCTTTAATATATTAGTGGCGGCTTCAGTAAGAGTGAAAGGATTTAGTTCTGTTTCCTTTTTAATTTCTTGTCGAAGATTTTCATCCACTAATCCTTCAAGTCTTTAATCGTCAAGGTTAAGAAGGAAACCTGAAAATCATTTGGAAAAGGTATTTTAAATTTATTTATTTTTGCTAAATACTTGAAAATAAACACAGTTACAACTGGCATTGCACTTGTTCTTTGTATAAATGGTTTTCAATATTAAATTCTTCTACACCAGATCCCATATAAAGTGTCTCCTCAGTATATTGGCTATCAGTAGCATCAGAGCCATTATTTTTTGTCCTCTGATATGTTGGTCTCCTTAACCTAGCAAGTTGTGAATTAGTTTGAATGTATATGTAATGCTCGGTTGCTATTTGATAATTCAGCAAACGTGAAATAATTGTATGATGGATCCAGCTTATTTGCAGACTCAAGCCAAATATCATACATGTCTTCACTCTTTGCTTTGCGTTTAGGCATAATGTTTTGAAGTGAGGAAAACAGAAAAAGACGAAAGAAAAAGTGTTTAATTTTCACAGTTTCAATGCGGATACCGTTAAACCGCCACAGCGTGAACCAAGTCAAAGACTATATGAATTGGCAATAGTGTAAGGTACAAGTAAGTATATAAAGCAAAGAGGTATGCTTCATTTAATTTTTATATACAGAAACCAAATCAAAAAAGAGATGGTTGTCCTGAGCAGTAATTTTCATGCTTGACATCGTTTGAAGAACAGTAATACTTTTGACATTTTGATGTAAAGATTATATTAGAAACGATTGTCTCTAAGTTATTCAAGCTGTACTAGACTCTTGTTAACAATATTTATACAATATGAATTTAGTTTAGAGTCTTTACTGATTCAAAGTGCATTCTTAATAAACTTTGGTTTGATAACTTTTTATTTAACAAGGTCTGCTCCTGAACAAGGAAAAAAAGATGGGTCAAAAAGTGATTCTAGTCATGTATATTGTGATGTGCAAAGAGTAAAGAAATGTTGACAATTAAATGTATCACAGTTGATTAATGTGTAATCTCTTGACTCCCTTGGCTATAGTTCTACTTGCACCGTTCAGTTCTTACGCCGGACACCGAACCAAATCGGTTAAAACGTCATCGTTCTTTAAAAATTCCGGACTGTTCCGGACCGGACATGATATATTTTTAAGATATCACGTGAGGAAATCTAAGCCATCAAAAATCAATCTCAGACAACTTGTCCGAGTGGTTAAGGAGTATGACTCGAAATCATATGGGCTTTGCCCGCGCAGGTTCAAATCCTGCAGTTGTCGAAGCGTTTTTGCATACTTTTTTTCTGGACAAAAATATTAGCCAATCATATTGCTTACATTAAAGCGCCGATTTATTATTATTTTTACAGTTTCTTCTTAGAATTAGTGCAAATTCCAAGAAAAAAACCAGTAGTTGTATAAATTTTGAACCTTGATATCTCAAAGTGTCAAATGAATCAACTCTACTGCAGGATATTTCGTTTTTGATTAGATTGCTATGTGCTAGGATCACTTGCAAACGGTAAGAGCTTGTAACAACTAGAATATTAAAGGAAACTTTTTACAAAACTATATATTTTTTTCTGTGAATAATATACTTGTTTGGTTTCTCGCCCAAATGTATTATTTATCATTGTATTCTAACAATACCAGTAGAAAACATATATGTCACTCTTATTGTAGAAATTTTAAAATGGACCCTAGAATACGCATTAGTTATACCACTTCTTTTGTTGGCGTTTACCTATTAAACGGTCTCCTTTTCAAGCAAATGCTGCAGTTCCAGTAAGAATCAAAATAGAACAACAGCAGTATTCTCAAGAGATGTATAATACATGGAATATATGTTAGCTTTAAATTTAAATCAAATAAAGGTGGATATTATTTGTATTAAACAATCGAATGTTTGGTAAATGAAGAATGCTAACTGCAATGGCAATTTTTGCCTGTCATTGTTTAATGACAATCCTCCCTTGTTCATGTTTAAAACAGTGCTGTAGAGATTGCAAGCACGCCTTTTTATTTTATTTTTCTAATTGTAAAGATAATCTACGTCATCTCAAGATGATCGAAACTGGTGAGGATGTTACACACGTTTGGTCGCTAGCAAGCTGCGAGTACCATCAGTACTTATCGGGAAAGTTTCTGATTCTCTTTTTAGTGCAACTCTTCTAAACATACTCTTATGCCAGCGCTCGATCTTAAGGGATGTCTAGATGACTCTCCTAAATTTAGAAAGCGTATAGCTATTCATGAGGATTCTATCCAACAATTTGAACTTTCGCTAAAGACGCTTACTAAACTCACTCGCCTACAAGTGGATTCATCTACTGGTAAGCTCATCATCAGATGAGTACTCTGATTAAAAATATTTTATCATGTAGAGTACAGCCTGAGACAGCAAGAGTTAGCTACCGATTTCACTTCATTCGCACAATCCCAGGATGACCCTATTATTGGTAAAATTACAGCACTCGAGTGACCAGTGGGCGTCATGACAACTTACTCTGTTGCTACGCAACAGCCCATGCTTTGGAGAAATTCGGAAAATCAATGATCGAAGTAGAGAAATGTCGAACAATGTTTGTAAGTTAAAGTGATATACGGCACAGATTCTTATTGTTTAACGTGGCATTCAGAATTCACATGTGACGGAAACATTCATCAGTCCATTAGAGAAGTTTGTGAAAGAAACGATTTTTCCAATAAAGGTAAAAGATATATATATTTATATATATTTAAAGAATATAGATCCATATAAACAAAAGACAGATAAATAATTGTAGAATTCAATATGCTGATCCAATTTTGTTTGATTTTTATATATTGAAATCATTCAAATACATAGGAACTTAAGAAACGATTCGAAAAGGCAAGCGATGAGGTTGATTCTGCTTTGGGACGTTATATGAGTAAAAAACCAAAAGATCCTACGATCATAGAGGTACAATTGACCAAAAAAAAAAAGAACAGCAGCCCAAAATAACGAGGACTTACAACATACTCTAGACCGCAAAAGAATTGGCTGATGCACGAAAAGGCTTCTACCAAGTCTACATGGAATATGTATCTAGACTTAATGATATCGAGGCAAAAAAGAAGGTTGATTATATGGAAAATGTAAGCTGCAAAAGTACATTGGATAGTATCCAGCAGATTTTCATAAAAAGAAACAATCAATCTTTGGGTTTTCGATCTTAGGTTCTTGCCTACATGTACACAAAATCTGCTTTCCATCACCAGAGTTACGAAATTTTGAAGGATTTAGAGCCTTATATGCGTGATCTTACAGGTAAGTTAGATAAAATAAAGCGCAATGTCATAACCACCCCCCAAAAAAACATATATTCAATTTTGTAAACTAGGCTTGCTGAATGATGTATGTATTATGTGCATTGTTATCTTGAGGAATATCCTTTGTTCAACCAGGTTAATCTTTTAGACACGCCAAAGACACAATGAAGAAAGATCTGAATCATTGGAATATCAAGATTTTTGTGCACAGGTAATATCCATGCCCAATTCCTCATATAAATATTCAATTCAAATGACTTATCTTATGAACAAAAGAGTGGCGTAGATACATACAATCCTTTGAATACCATAATCAGCTCAGCAGTATCATCCCCAGGAATCACAGTGCCTTACCATAATACTACCGAAAACCCAAACAAGTCAGGATATCTATTCGAACGCAAGGGAGGACGTGTAATGCAAAGCTGGATCCGCAAATACTTTAGTATTGAAGGAGAATATCTTGTATGCTCAATGCGTAGTGTCAAGGTAGGTTGGCTTGAGAATATGATTTTCAAAAAAAAGTTTACCTATAGAAATATTGTCTGCTTAACTAGGGGTCCAAAGATGACGATCAGTCTGCATCCTACAACCTGCGAGTATGTAGTATCAAGCTGAGCGATTCTTATGATCGCCGATTCTGTTTTGAGTTGATCTCTCCCCAAAGGTATAGATGTAGATGAGAATGGTTAGTGCGCAATGTTTTCTAAAGTGTGCATAACTATCATAGAATAATTGTCTTGCAAGCAGAGAATGAGAATGAGATGCATGAATGGGTCAATAGCTTAAGAATGGTCAACCAAAAGGCCATCAATTCAGACAAGGCACCACCTCCACTGCCATCTCTTCACAGACGAGTAAGTATACAAACAAATATACCGTTGCTTATTGACTAATATAATTTTTTTAAAACAACAACAAGGGTGTCTCTGATGTGACTCCAGACATAAGGCTAAATGGATTCGCTGGACCTTCGGGGACAGTATCTGATGGTGATAAAGAGCTATTGAATATGGTGCAAGACAAACCCGGAAATGATAAATGTGCAGATTGTTTGGCCAAAGGTAAGACTTTTTTTGTTGTTGTCGTTGTGCAATAATCTTGAAACTGTTTGCTAATAATATCTTGAAAAACAGAGCCAGAATGGGCAAGTACAAACTTGGGTGTAATCGTGTGTATAGAGTGCTCTGGTATCCACCGAAGCCTCGGTGTTCATGTCAGTAAAGTTCGATCTGTTATTCTTGACAAATGGGAAACTGAATCTATAGAGGTAATATTAATCAAAGATCCCCATACAAGATATCTTGCTCATATACAAGTCTCTAAAGGTTATGCTTGAACTTGGAAATACAATCGGAAATAATATATTTGAAGAAAGTGTGCCAAGCGATATGGAAACCTTTAGAATCAAACCAGATTCATCTCCGTATGTTGCAGTATATTAATATCCAAGTTTATTAACCCAATTATCAGAGTCGAGAGGGATTTATGGATTACGGAAAAATATGTAAAGCGATCCTTTGTTGCTCACAAGGGTGATGAAGCCCAAGAAACAGTGAATCAGGTGAGAAGAACCCAAGTTGACAAGAGCAATGTTCCAACCATTTTTTAGGGATTTTGGAATGCTATTGCAAATAATGATTTGGCAGAAGCCCTTCGATATCTGGCAAGGGGAGCCAATGTAGACTACAGGAACCCAAACGAGCATCTACAGACTCCATTACACAGATCTGTTGAACTGGGCAATGAAGTCGCGGTAGAGTTTCTACTTCAATGGTCTAGTAATGTCAACGAAGTAGATGAAAAGGGGTGGACAAATCTTCATTATGCAGCAAATTCCAATAATGTCAGACTTGTCTTGGGATTACTCAAGAGACATGCAAAGGCGGATATAAAAGATGAATCTGGAAAGGTAAACTCTAGATCTGGGTGGTTTGATCTAGTCTAGTGTTCTAAAATCTAGTATTTCTATAGACATCGCTTGATCTTGCAGTAGAGCATCAGAATGTTCAGGCTGTCACTGCTCTGCGTCTCTTTGCATTTGATAAGCAGCACAATTCTTCGCCTGCAAACTCATTAGATTTTGGATTTCGGGAGGCCATGTCTTCCTTTAAGCAAAACAGCAGTTTTGAACGAGGCCATGGAGCCTCACACTCTGCCCTTGATTTGAGGCAGACTAAATCTCACTCTCCTAAAGAAAGCTCTAGCCTCCATGAAACTGGGAGCAAATTATTACGTTCTGATAGTTCCCAGTAGAGATATAATAATGATATAAATACAGCTATTCACAGTATATGTTATTTACTAAATAAAGAAATGTAAAGGGCGAGAGTGGTTTTAACATCACATCGCCATAGTGATATTGTTGATGTTGGGTTTGTGTAACACAATGAGTGAGTGCATGAATGTCGATGGCAATGAAAGGAAGGAGTTCAAAACGATATTATTTTCAGCAAAGAGCAATATCTGATGAGAACACTTAGTAAAAAGTGGAAGGACGCTTGGCCAAGTAAAGCGAACGGCTGCCCTTCTCGGCACGCTGGACGCGGTGAGGAAGAGGGAAAGCAAGCTTGGGAGTCAAGAGCTGCTTGATATACTGGCGACGAACATCGGCGTTCTTGACCTCAGCAACGCGGATGATCTGGACAGATCTAAAGCGGGCACGGTGGCGGGCAGCCATATCCTGGTAGCAGGTAGCAACGGCCTCGCAACGGGACATCTCACGGTACTCCTTGTACATGTTGTGGGTGCCAGAGCGAGAGTCATAACGGAGCCAGATACCAAAGTTCTTGATCTGCTCAGGGCGCTTCTCAGAGATCTGTGTATTATAAGGCCAGTCAGTATATCACATACATGTGCCTTGGACATCTGCTATCTTACCTGGTTGATGGTGACAATCTCACCAGCAGCCTTCTTGACCTTGCGGAGCTTTTTCAAGAAGTACCAGAAACGAGACTTGGCAACAACAGTGTTGGGAGCAAAGATTCTCATGCGGTAAAGCTTGGGAGAAATCTCTGTTGCTGAGGGGAGCTTACGGCCAACCACCTACAAGATAAGGGTTAGCCAAAATATCTACCACCTCTTGGTTCCACTGGGCTCAATTCCACCCTATTCCACTCCATTCGACTTGAATTCACTCTACTTGCCTGGTATTCTTGAAGCTAATAAAACACAATAAACAGTATGTCAGTTGGTTACTGCATAGGATGCTAATGTAATGAAAACCCCGCTTCCACCCCATTTCTAATCATGACAATATGATGGAGATACTGAGTGACCAAATGCCACCCATCCAAACCATTCAATCCTCATCCATCCATTAAATTATCCATATAGTGCTTAATATACTAACTCTGCAAGACATTATGAAGGTTCCTTCCGGGTTTGATCGATAGATGAAAAGGGAGTTTCTCTTCTTAACTCTATTCCCATCCTGTCAACGGCGCACCCGGGGATGAAGTCCTATCCAAAAAAGGAAATAGAACGGAGTTGAATTATGCTGATATATACAACTTTCAACTTGACTGTTTCAAAATGTAATAGATGGCCATTTTTTGATTTATATTTTTTTTTACTTTGACTGTATAATAAAGATCAATATCTAATATTTGGTAGATTAAGAGCTAAAAGAGTGTCTGCAACTAATGTATGCTTACAATTAGAAACTAAACGCAAAGATGATATGTCTATATATCACTAGAATCAACCAAATATATCAAAACATAATTATAGATCCATGTAATAAAGTATAACAAAAGAATAGATATTCCAACTGTTTAATACTGTTGAAATTACTAAAAACAAAAGACAAAAAAAAGGCATTTACTATAACTAATGGTCTTAATAACGCCCAAAGACGTGTTCATTAGCTGCAAAAATCCCCTTGGGCTGTGTGTTAAGTTTAAAGCGCACCTAATTAGATGTTTCGGAGGATCGGAAGGGATCCGGATATAGCTTATATTTTGCATTCCTTTTAGTTAAGCTACAATAGTCTGTATTTCACCAGAAAGTACAAGTTTATATAATGATCTTGTCAAGTATTGATCATCTCATAAGCTGACCAGATACTCAAGAACAGGATTATAAAGCAGAAGACCAAATGCCCAGATATAAAAGACTAGAAGTATTCAATTGACCAGCAGTGTGAACAATTGGTCAGCCAATAATGAGAAAATCATTGCATTTAAATAGAAATATGCCCAGTACTATTTCAAAAATGCCCTTTTTTTTAAAAGAAAAAAAGGTGCAATATCACTTTTCAAATTTATTGAATGTATACAGGTACACAATCATAAAGTGAACCTATCAATATAGTATATAGGTCTGGTACTAGGTCTAGTTTGTCGACCAGGATAAAGAAAGAGAGAGAGAGAGGAGGTAGTATGTGTGTGTGTGTGTGTGGGTGCGCGTAGTTGGGCTAGGATATGAGTGAGACAAGTATGAACAGGAAATAGAGTGTATGTAGGTGATGATATGCGTATTGGATCATGTAGACAGAGTAAGCTAATCCAGACACATTATAAATTCCTCTTATTCTTTCACAGATCCATCTCTAGGTCTGTACGTAACTCCTCGCCGTTCCAATACATCTTCAACATCTTCAGGTATCCGTCCATAAACTCGAATGGCATAAAGTCCAACCACGTATGTGTCTATACAATTCCAGTCCCAATTATTATCCTTGACATCGCAGCAAAATACCAATCCTTATCAGACACGAAACCCAATGATAATTACCAATACGCTGCCATCGTGCCACCCAACTTTCTTTGGGATTCATCATTGTGATCATTCTGTGATAATCAAATGTTACAATATATTCCAACCAGATTATAGCGAGTGGCAATTAATTTAGTATTACCCTTCAAATTTTGAGCTTGTGCATTCCATCACACGATCTATGTTTCCACGCATTCTCAGCACATCCTCACAATTATCACAACCCGATGATCGAAACTGGGAAGCATTCTGTGTTTGGGTTATTTATTAGATCAAAATATTTACAAGCAAACTCTTGTTTTTATAATATACAATATACAATATATATACCTTTACAAGAGAGCATACAAGACACGATCTAAGTTGCTTTTTGTCATGTGGAAGTACGTGGGACATTGTCTACTGGATGGATTATCGAAACAGTAAACCAAAGCGAAAGGTCTGGCACACTACTTGTAACCTAAAGTGTGATGTCACGGGATATTTTACGTCACTCTCAAAAAGATTAGCCCTTTTTTTTTCTGTCTGTAACAGACAAGACTGTTCTTAGGAACACTACATTTTTTTTCTTTAACAAATACGATACAAACTTAACTCGTGATTTGAATCATACCAAAGAGAGCACGCGATCATTGGGTTAGAAAGTCTATTAAATTGTTGAGTTTCAGTTGAATTTGTGAAGAAATCAGCAATTTATATGAGTTTATAAAATAACCCTTGTCCATGGAGGTTATTTGGATAGTCTTGTTTAATGAAACTCACTCGAGGCTAAAAGGATATTTTCCGCTGTAAACTACTGGTAACAAGCCAAATCTGTTACACTGGCCACCCCTAATATCGCACACAGTTTTGGAATTGGGATCAACTGAGGTATTGCAACTGTACACTATATTGGTTTTCCAAGCCTAATTTAATACTCGCAAGTAAAGATGGAGACCCTCGACCTCTTGATATCCAGCCAACATCAAGATTGTTCAATAAACCAATGAAAGAGTTGGCAAGGCTTCCAAACATCAAGTGGATCCCAAATTACCAAGAACCGTAAAGCTTATTTATATTTCCTAGGAAATATAAAGAACTATAACTATAGGATACATACCGAAACACTCGGGTATCAATGGTTCCAACAACAACAACAAAAAAGGGACCATTGTCCTGAGAAAATGATACATTATATCTCGAGGCCGATGATAGTGTGCATGCTCTTTAGCTGTACCTGACAGAAGATCTCGTTTTCTTTATGGCTTGTGGCACAGATGTGGGACCAAAAGAGACAATGTGCCTTTTGAGAATCCAAATCTGCTTATCGATGAAGCCTCTTCACTCCTGAAAAAAAGAAAGAGAGAGTGCGTGTTTTTAGCTGTGCTCCCCACCCCCAAAAAAGCATAGTTATGCAAGTCACTTGAAAGAGATGGCTATATAGAAAGAGGACAAGATATCAAGGCAAAAATAATGCACTTGGCCTCATTCGTCATTCTTGTTTTCTCATGTCCTTTAAAGCCCTTCCGGCAGAACTCTTGTTGAACATCATTGAATTCATTGATGACATTGGTGACAAATGCCAGTTGTCAGCTACTTGTCGACTGTTTCATTCTCTCTTGCATAGTCATCCCTGGTGCTGGTCTCCACTAAACCTCTCTCAGTACGCTGGCCAGATCACAAACATCGTCCTGGTGTCTATCCTTAAACACAGCTCTGTGCCGATTGTACTTCCACGAGAAGCAGCTTCAAAAACTATCACCCATAATCCTCAAAGAAAGGGAAGAACATTGGACAGAGCAGATATCAGTGGCTGTTGGTCCCTGACTGCAGACGGCGTATTGACACTTGCATGCACACTTTCAACCCTGGTTGAGTTGGGCTTGAACAAATATTCACCCACAAGGATAGGCAACAGTGGTCCCTTTGAACAACGCGATCATCTTTACCAAGTTAGGCCCTCTCACAATCTATCATCTCTAGCCATGGATCTATCCAAAGAACCCTCGCTTGGCCTATCCATGCCAGAGACAACCCTTAAGCAGCTGTTGACCCGCACTCCACTCTTGGAAAAGCTTTCATTGCAATATCAAAGTCTTGGCCAAGATGTGTGCAGAGGATTCAGAGGCCTCCGTTACTTGCGTCATCTCGATATATCCTCATGTGTAATCACACAGCCAGTGCTACAGCTATTGCTGAGAACAGTAAACCAGCAGCTAGAGTCTCTCAAGATGCTCAATATCGATCTATCTCCCCTCACACTATTATGTCTCCAGCGGTTTAGCCCGATGCTTCAATGTCTCCATATTTCATGTATGGAGCCCCTTTTGCTGTCAGCAATCGGCCGGGTTGTTGGCCTATTGAACTTAAAAGACTTTCGATTGACTCGGCTGAGGACAGGAAACCTTGATGTCATTTTGGATCGTCTTAATAGCAATATTCTTCGACATTTGGATCTGTCTCCAAAAATGGACATTCACCCAAAGTACACCAGAACACTTCCTCATATGCAATCAACCACTTCTTTTGGTGATTCTGGTCAGCGCAAGTTTGGGGCGTCTAGATCAGTGACGACCAGAAACCCTGCGGTTGGTCGGTCTACAGGATACATAGGCCGAGAGAGCCAGCCACGGCTTCTTCAGTCTGTGTCTTATCTGTGTCGCACCGAGCATGAGCTAGAGCTTAATGACCGATCCCTAAGGCTTATGGGATCATTTAAACTGCTGTCCGAGCTCAGACTCTGTTTCCCAACCATAACTCCAAATGACTTGACGGATTTGTTAGGGTCGGTGCCTTGTCTAGAGATATTTGAGCTGCGGCTGTCAAAGACAGAGGAGGACTATCTTGCTGGCTACAAACCCGGACTACTACCTCGTCTTAATGTTTTGTGCTTGTATTCGGTCTGCTTGAGTGATATGTCTGCACGAGCCATTCGAGATACACACACTCTGGAACACATCACTCTATGTCAGCCAGGATCGATCAGCGAACGTCAGCCAGGATTTGTTCGGGATTGGTTTGTCAGTCTAGATAGACTAAAGGTGCTTCGACTGGGCAAGATGCGTATTCCGTGGGACCTACTTAAAGACATAGTCTCCAAACGGCCACCCAATGAGGACCAGATCCTGCCACGAATTGAACCTACAATTGGCCCATTTCCAAATGAACTCACTGGGAAGAAATCCTTGGAAGAAGATGTTTCTTTTATCAACAAAGCTGGCCGCTGGGAGTGGGTCTGGGGTTAGAGGCGATTAAGACAAGGAAGAAGAAGAAGAAAAATTAAAATTGTATGCAGGACTCTGGTGGTACTCGATTCTCTCTGTCTGTATATAAGCCATATGCTTGTCAAAATCAGAAAAAGAAAAGAAAGATTTTGTGTTTTGTGTGCGTGTGAGAGGATTCAGACTATAGAAAACATAATTGATCATCCAGTTTACACCCACAAAAACAAATAGACAGCCAAACAGACATCTTCCAATAGATATAACTTTGTCAAAAGACGTTCTTTTTGTACGAAATCCCCGTATTCTTTATCATAAATGTATTTACACTGTGTTGCGAAGTACTAGAAGAACAAATAAAGGTTAGTGTCTGAAAGGATCTAGCCTTATTTTTAAAAAAATGTATACAAATTGATATCTTTACCCAAAACAACAGTATCACCACGAAGGAACATCTTGCTCACAAAGCGATCCTTGGTTACTGGCTTGGCCTTTGTACCCTTGCCGGTTCTAGGGGTCTCGCTCCACATCTGATCAATAATAGATGAGATCATCTATTGCAGAAAGAATGTATATATATATATATAAAATAAAACTCACCTCCTTGACATTCTCCAACACCATGTTGCAATGGCGATCGAATGCCTTGACACGTGCGAGAAGTTTGTGGTTGTTGCGACAGCTGATCAAGATCTGGTTATTGTTCTTGACGGATTGCTGAAGGACGGACAAGGGTCCAGTGTTGAATTCGATCTCTTCCTGCTGACGGAGCTCCTCCTCTGTCATTTCTGATCGTAGTTTGCTGGCAGGAGCACTTTTTGAATTAATGTTAGCATATTAGAACCCAGTAGAGGAATAGATAAATAAATAAATATATAAATGTCTTTAACCTCATGTTTAATAATGAATTGATGGGGATTTATAAAAAGGTAATAAAGAGGTGCGAATAAAGGCAAGACTGAACCCAGCACGACGCGCTGACCAAAGCCACCAAGTTCGTCATCAATTGTACAAATATTATAAAGAGCGGTGCTGTACTTGAATGTTGATTTATTTATCTATGTATTTATTTAGCTCATGAGCGAATTTCTTATTGTACAAAAGATTACCAAATATTTAGATTGATAGATTAGAAGAAGTATATTTAAATCCCTCGATTGTCAATTGATAAAACATAATTGATATACTAAAAAGCCTAGATCGAGAATCATAAATAGCTCATTATGAATAATAATATCCCCATTTACTATGGGCACCCTTTTGATAAGATTTCATAGTCAAATTTGCGTGCCTGGAGAGCAGATAGACAGGCACCTGGCGAGATTTCGTCCAATTCAAATCTAAGCAGACTATGGATTAATCATTGTTATGGTTGCTTTAGGACAACATACCCAAGTTTCTTGTAGAACCGGAATGCTCCCTTGTTGGCTACATTTACATGTATAAGATTCAACATCACAGATTATTATTATTATTATTAAAGACTTACATTTGAATACAGTCAACATAACCTTGTCCATCTTCCAGTGAGTCCCTATATCACCCAGCAATTTCATAAAGTACTCTCCCAACCCATGATTCCTTGCCGATTCAACCAATTGAAGTTCGTAGCTATGTTATTCAGACAATTAAACAATTGAATCATGGTTGCAAAAGACATACCAATATGCTACTTGGGCCATCACATCATCGTCCATTGTCTCTTCTGTCACCATTTGGAACAAGAGAAAGCCATAAAGAATACTTGGGTCACAAGTAGAACGAGCAATTAGATACCTTGCCTCAGGTGTACTCATCTCTGCTCTTTTCTCAAGTGCATTCCAACCATCATTAGACTTTCGATACCTAGCCAAACCCTGTTTTTAGTTTTATATCATCAAGGCATGATATTTACAAGTGGTATAGATTAGATTTGACAAGGTTAAATGCCCATTCTTTTAATTCACTTGACATTTGTGAAATGTCATGGTACTCAATAGTAGCATTGAGGTCATTGCTAATAAGCCGTAATATAATGAGCACATTTTGTAATGCAATTAGCTTGAATAATACTTTGAAAAGGTAATTGGCTTGTCAATAAAGTCTACCAAGCATGATGACTAGAGAATGTTGTCAGCCCAAATAATAATAACAATAATCTTTTTTTTTGGGGATTATCCGCAAACTCGCCTTGTTTGCTATATCAACACGACTATTCTCTGTAGTCTAGTGGGGGTTGCATTAATGATCCTATAGAATAATACGGTTGGGAATCTAGATCTTGCCTTTGAAGATGGCATCAGTAATAAAAATATATAATTAATTAAATAATTAAATAAATATATACTATATATAAATTAATGAATAATAATAATAATAAAATAATGAGTTGTGACTAGGTGAGAGCATTTAAATGTGGTGGGAATAAATGTTTAAAGAGGTAATTTGTTCAAAAAGGAAGTCGTGGAGGTATTTTATCCAAAAGCGAATGCCATTAATAAATGTACAAATGAGATGAGAAAATCAGTATATATATATATATATATATATGTTTTTTTTGATATAATTGTGTTTATTAAAAAAAGTAATCCTAGCTACCTTTTGACAATATTTAAATGAAAGAAGATATATAATATAATGAATAAAAGAAAGAAAGAAAGAAATTAAGAAGAAAGTATTTGATAACCAGTTATCATAATAGCAGGGCTTGTATGGACATCATTTGCCTTGAGGTTGGAGCCATGATAAGTGGATCTATTACAGAGTCAATAACGATTTGCTTATGATTTTGGCTGGAATTACCTTTTTTACTTGAACATGAACATTTCTGATGCACCCTCCTCTTCTTGCGTTCTTCCCTGCATTGGTCACATTGACTTATAGGTCTTCCTTTGCGTCTGATAGGGAGAAGATGCCTATCTTTATGTTGGCAGGATGATGATCTATGACCCTTTAAAAGAAAAATTAGAAAAAGACTAGAGTTTGGAAATTGAATAGCCTACCTTGATACAGGCTATGTATATCATATCAGAATTCAAAATGATATGTTGATTAGTATTTAGAGGGATCTGGTACTTGAGAACATTTACATGCGCAGGCGTGCTTGATATTATCAATGAGAATCATTATGGATTTGAATGAGGGTACTTGAGAGAGAGAAAAGAGAGAGAAAGAGAAAGAGAAAGATTAAAGATTGCAAAGAAAAAGGGGAAGAAAAATCCCTTGTAAAATTTAGGGGTGGTGGATATTTCAAAGAGGTTTTCTTTGATAGCTGGACTACAAAATAAAACCAACAAGTCAATGCAAACGATGATAATAATCTAAAATAAATAACGCTTTCTGAAGATGACGGTAAATGTACTTTATGTCCAGGGTCCTTTCTACTTGTCATTTGAGGCAGAAACTTAATAATTTGGCCAATTGATTATTTGTCTATTTAGGCTAAAACAGCTCAATTTCCCTCTTCTTATTCATGAAGGGGGGGTTGAGGGAGTTTTGCGGCGCGTCTTATTTGCACCTATAGATCTGCAATAATTTTAGATAATTATATTTAAATCAGTTATCAAACGGATAATTGGTTATCAAGAGTGGCGTAAGGATAAAGGCTTGTTCCGTTTTCAGTAGATTATAAAAATAAACCAGCTAAGCCATAATGTTCAGTATATGGCAATCATATCAAGTCCATTGATCACAAGAATGCTTTCCTATTCGATACTTACCCCATTCTTTATTATCACACAAGGGTGTAAGGTGTGCGCACGGACAGCACCAGATCCTAACCCCTCCTTTTTTCAAACCTCTTCTTTGTATCAGCATTGTCTTGAGCCAAGATCAATTCCAGAGAGCATTTATCATTAATATCAAATATTAATATATTAATATTAATAATAATAATATTAATAATATTAATAAAAAAGTATAATTTGATATTTTTTTTATACATCTTTTTCTCTTTCTCTTGGTTTTACTACTCCGAACTCCTATTCACTTGTTATTTCACACCTTACTCCCATTAATCCTCTTTTCTCTTTCTCTCTCTCTCTCTTCCTTGATAACCTCAATGCCACAGAACCGCTACACCGCTTATGAAGACGACCTTGGGGCCGACGACTTTATAGACCTCGATCGTGCATTTGACCAAGAGAGCCGCTCAACCATTTCCAATCTAGCCAGACCCTCTCGATACCCACCCATCTCATTCCAGAGTATTGACGACGACGAACTCAGGCACTTTACGCGTACACTAATCACCCCCCGTCCTCATTCAAACATTCACAATGAAGATTCTCTGTTGCATTCCCAAGGAGATATCTCTTTGGCCTCTGAGACCGGAAAGCTATCACTGTCCCAAAACACACACCGGTCCAGAAGTGAGAGTGTCATGCTCTTTAACCATATAAACAATGGTACGCCCTCTTTCATACACTTGCACCCATGTGTCTTTATATCTAGCACCTTTTTTTTTCCTTTACAACGTTCTGATTTATGCAAACATTTGAAACTTGGCTAGCGCAAGTCAGTGACAATGTATGGTTGCTAACATGAGAAATGTGTGAAAAATATTGTTTTTGGTTGCACCATTCAAGGTGATGAAGACGTCTCCTTTGACCTGGTATCCAGCGATTTAAGGGACATGATGAATTATTCACATATGCCTGAGATGGTCTCTCGTCCGGCACCAAAGACCAATAGGTAGAGTACCCAGAGGGCTTGATGGCTTATCAAACAGCCTGCTTTTTTTTGGTTTTATATAGCCAGAGCTCTTTACTGAAATATATATATGTATTATTCAAAAGGCAATTGGCACCAGAGACGCTCTCTGGACCCACCAGAGATCCCACAAAGAAGACGATTAGGATCTCAAGGTCCTGTGCAGAATCGATGCGGAAACCACAAGACTCTCCACATCAGCCAGTAGAATCCACCAAACGAACACCCTCACAGACCATTGCCTCGTCTTCTGCTGCTCTCCTTCCTCCCCCCGTAGCTGGAAAAAGATCCGAGAAAATAAGCAGACCAAAACTAGGGTCCACTCAATCAGACATATTACGTGTACCAGATAGCCCCCGTGTACAACGCACTGTCTTGTTCAGATCTCTCACAGACCCAAAACAATCCACATCATTATCATCATCATCCTTGAGTCCACGTATACAGCCCTCTTTATCAAAATCAATTCAGAGGATACCCAAGCTAGAAAAAACATCTAGTCGAGACCGTCTCTTGAACCACTCTCGTAAGCCATCCGATACTGCATCGAGCAACCTGAGACACCAAAGGTTTCAAGAAAAGGAGAGTCCAAAATTAGATGGGACCTATAAAACACAAAGGGTCGACCAGAATGCTCTTGGTGGCCATCTCAAAGAAAGCGATCTTCGGCCTCTTCAACATGCCCACAGGATGGCTATGGGCAGACAGACCCAGCAGCAGCGATTCAATGCTGCCGACACTGGAAGCGTCATATCAACATTTGCTCTCACTGAGATGCTGGCTAACCATGAAACTACTGATATGCTTGAGAATGAGCAGGTTCCTCTTGATTGGGAGGATAACATGACTATCCGCTCATATCCACGATCTGACATGCCCAGCCGACATCTACAGCACCATGTACCACTTCATCACAACAATCAATCAACTCAAGTTAATAATAACCCACCTACAAACTCCCACAGTCGAGACAGAACTATATCCATGCCAGAGCGGCACAAGTTGACCTTGGATGCCCTGGCAAAACATGGTCCAGCCGAGATGCCCAGACCAAGAACTCTGTCCATGCCCCAGAAAGAGAAGCCAAGAGAGCAAACACGAGCGACCCAGACAGACGATATTGACCCTCTAGAGATATATCCTTCCATTAGTAACCAGGTCCGTCCACGTAACCCTGATAAACTACCAAAACACTCCAGGACACTTGGGGACAATAAAAGTGGCAGTTTGGCTTCAATGTCAAGACCAGCCCGTCTGGGACCTGTCAAGACAGTACAGATCAAAATACAAGACACTGAATCTGACTCAAGTGCCAGTCATTCTGGAGGGTCAGCCATATTCGAACTAAATTCACCTGAAAATGGCCACCATACAAGTGGAGACTCGTCTCTGAGCAATTCTCCTACTGATGCCTGCAAGGCAATCGATACCCGAGGGCCATCCCAGAAAGCAATGCGCACCAGAATAGAAGAACGCTCGACGCTCCCGAAACCCTTGCAGCCGTCTCCTTCATTATCATCACAGATGATAGTATCACATATTGCAGTAGGCCAAAGAGACAGCCCAAAGGTCAAGGCAAGAACTCGCTCAATTCAGTACGACACACAGAGACAATCAGCACATGGCCTACAATCATCAGTTGGTTCTTCTGATTTGTTTTTAAAAAGACATTCGGTTGCTGACACCAGAGAGTGGAATTCGCCTGCAGGATCACGCGGAACCACCACCTTTGGAAGCCCAAGGACCCCCAAACAAAGAGTACCAGAAGTACGACCAGAAGTACGACCAGACGCACGACTAGACCAACGACTAGACCAACGACTAGATTCAAAAGTAAATATCAATTTGACCAGATTAAAAAGCTAAAAAGGTAATCCATAGAAACCCCAAAAGGTGTCTAGATTTGCACCAGAAAGCAACCGACGGCCGTCAAACGTAAATACCAAGTCAGTAACAGAATCTGCCAAAGAAGTCTTGGCCGACATTCGTCAAAGGCGCCAGGTTTCTGAAGCCACAAAGCAGCAATTGGACGCAGAGCGGCCGACTGTTGGTGCATCAGAATCAACCAGTGCATCAAAACAAACAAAGCCTAATGGCAACCTTATATCACGACTATCTATGCGGCGCAAAACTGTGGTTGGTTATGAAACCAAGCGCCACAGTACCATTGATACGACTGAACACATGGCTTTGAGAAGTGAAAGCCTGTTGAGAAAGGCAAGACATCCAAAGGTGATTGTTCCACCAGAGCAGCCTCAGCAATATCATCGTCCCCGTCAGCCAGATCCTGTCCAGAGACTGTGTGCGATAGACAGGGTATCGGAAAGGCGCCACAGTAGCTATATCACTTCAAATCCTCTCGAAGGTAACTAGGGTCTATGATGTCGTCTGAATGGTATTGGTTTAGACCGATCAATACCTACATGTGTATTCTTTATTTACCAACCTTTTGCTTCTTTTTTTGTTGTTGCAAAAAGGTCGTTATGCATCACCAAAGCCACGACGAGACTATCTTTATGGGTCCAAAGAAGACTTGGCCATCAGACCTACTCCTTCAGAATCACGCCTGCCAAGAAGATCTTCATTTTTGAACGAGGCAGCTACCTATAGGCGCTAAATGATATATACAATAATAATAGTAATAATAGTAATAATAATATATTAATAACGTTTATAATAAAATAAATCTATAGAATACATGTAAATGTGCGTATTGTTATTTACAAATATTGATGTCCATGCAAACAGAATATTGGGCGCCAATGATTAAGACAAGACATCTTCTGTATGTACCAACACTAGACGCCCAACCTTAAAGCGTTTCGAGATGCTCTTTTCTTAATCAAAAGGGCCAATTCGACACTTACTCCTGAAAAAGAAAAAACCTGGACAAATGTATTATTAACTTTGGCAGCCAAGCTGATCAGCTAACCTCTTTATCGGCTTCTTTAAAGGTACAGTAAAAAAATAAAATAAAGGGGGGGACCATTTGTCTAATCTACATCCTTTTGACAAGAGACCAAAACATAAAAAGCAAGTAGAAACAAGCAAAGAGCTTTTTTGTATCCTGCTCTTCCTTGTCCTTTCATTTCTCTCATCTTTGTTTAGTTCTCTCCTTTAACGTCTCCTATTACTACAGAAATAAACAACATTGTGGCTGTTGCCTATATCGAACAAACCAAAACCATTGGCGTATTGGTAGCCGTTGAATAGTATATAGCTTTGAATCAGACGGATAAATCTTAACGTTTGATAGAATATTCTGGATATTTTGGCAACCATTGAAAGCAAGCTTGTGAATATCATCCACTAGTCCATTAGGTTCATTTGTCTCCTATTTCCTTGCAACAGTCGTCATCATATACAGGCCATTTGAATGGCAATATTATCCCAACTCTTTAAATAGAGTCCCTTTTTCTCTATAGCCAATTATTGGCCTTTATTCTCACTCGTACCCAGATTACAATCTGAACACATTTGTATAAAAAGGCAAAAGTTTATTTAGTTTTCGATTTGGTAATAAAAAGGAGGTAATGATATAGCAGTCTTGGCTTCAAATCACGGTTAGATTTCACATAATAGAACAGGGTACCTGAAATGTGTGAATAGCCAATAGTAGATTTGAAGATAATATAAATATATATTAAAAAAAACATACAAACCAAAATGGATTATTATTTGATTGATTGATTGATTGACTTTTGAGTTGGGACAACATCGTTCCATAAAAAACAAAAAAACGATCTGCTTCAATAAAACAAGTTTTCTTTTCTTTTTCTTTTGGAAATAGTACAGCTCTTGAAGCTTAAAGATAAGCATTGTTACACCATACATCTTTAAGAATCTTATTACATGACAGGGCTCAAGAATGACTTTCTTTTTTGCTGAATAGCACAGGTTAAAAAGAGATTAAAGATGATCTCGATCAGCATTCTCATACAAAGGTAGCCTAGCAACCAGAGGCCTGAAATTATTCCGAAATAAAAGCGACTTGATAAGATTTGAGTTGTGGGCAAGAAATACATGATGTCCGTTTATGATCGGCTGTACTCAAAAGTGTATTTTGTATTTATATTTATATTGAATTTGTGGGCGTTTTAAGGGACATAATCAATTGACAGTGTGTGAAAAGAACGTTAATATTGGCGTATTTGGATCTAGCAGTGTTGTCATTGTCTGCAGTGTGCGCGCACCTTGCAAGAATACCCAGAAATTATCGCTTTTTTTCTTTCTTTCTTGTCAATAAGTAGCATAACGAAATGCAGATAAAGGGAGTGCACAAATCTTGTTCTCTCTATCTCCTGTGGCCATCTCAATGATAAATGACACCAAACGATCTACAAGGAGACACCCAGACTTATATTGGTGATTCAATCTCCTTTAACACGCGTGGTGCTCCTTTCGCGCGGTCAAAATGCAAGTATTTCTGCAATTTGTATTCTGAATCTTCGGATCCCAAAAACATGGCCAAAAGGTTGCTGGGCTTGGAGAAACATGCTCAAGGTAAATTATGACAATAAAGACGTTATAGATGACTGTGGATTAGGCCCTGTCCATGTTTTTTTAATGATTATTGAAATAGTTTGTGAACCAGGCTGTGTATTTTAAACAAAAAATAAAGAAAATAGATTTCATTTTAATCTCAAGTCACTCACCAGGAGGAAAATTACTAGTAAAAAAAAAGAGAGAGAGAGATGGACAAAGAGCATACAAAAGGCATGTGTAGCTGTAAAGGAGAATTGCTACGTATATAAAAAAAATTATGTGCAAGAATAAAGGCTATAAAAAAAGAGGGGGAGAGGGTTTCAAGAGGCATAGAATGTATTTGATCGAGAAAGAGATTGATTTCTGTGACCATCAGATAAACTGTATAAGGATTGTTCGGAATGATCTGGTACTCGAACCATGCATCGCATTCTTCGCTATGGTTCATGTCAGTATCTCTGTCGTCGACCTGCTGCTCTAGAGCTTACCTTGTCTATTGTGGAAGAAAGATAGGGGTGACGTGAACGGAAGGATACCTGGGGTCTATTTCGATCAAGAGTCAACTGAGAATTACAGCTGTAAGGCGCCATATTGTCCAAACAAGGTATCAAGGCGTCATGGGATTCGTGAACCGCCAAAAGAGTATCGCTTTGTGACATTGGCTGCTTCTCCAGTTGAGCTTGGTCCTCGGTCGTCAGGAAGCAATAGTCTTTGTGGTAAGAGTATTCACGTTCGATTTTTCCATTCACTTCCTGAGTCAACTGAGTCAAATGGTTGTGTTCGTTCAAAAGAGAATGGTTGTTGCTCTTCAAGGTCAATAGACGTTGCTCTAGCCTATAGAGCTCATTGTGGTCCGAATGCGGCTGGTCCATTCGATGGTGGGAAATTGAGCTAGACGGGTTCCCACTGTGATTATGATTATGATGATGATGATAGTAAATATAAAAGATGTATATATGCTTAATGACTTACGTCCACCGCACATGGTTTTTTGAATTCTTTTCAATCAGACTTATCCCTTCAAGTACATTTGTTATATCGTATATACGTCTCTTTTGTACTTTAAGTTCGGCTGCTGCACTGTTGAGATCGAGATCGCCATGGCTGCTTGACTGTAAGAGGTCAACAAACTTTTTTGTCAATAGACCAAGCGAAGAATCATAGCGACAAGACTGAATATTCGATGTAATCATTGATCCAGACGAATTGATTTGAAAATGGGCTACACACGTATGTTTCTGTATGGGTAAATAGACACAAAAGGCTGCCAGTCATCTTTATCTACCACTCTTCTTTCGGTTTCTTCTGAGTCTGTTGGGCATACGTAAAGAAGGCAAATAAAAATGAGATTTTTATCTGGGAAAGAAAGAGCACGAATTATGAAAATTGAAAGAGTTTAATCTTTTTTATTTTTACTTTTTATAGCAAAAATTCACTTTGGCACCCAGAGTAAGAAAGATGCAATGAGAAAAAAAGTCAAGGCAGACAGTATAGGTGAGTAAACCATGCTTTTATGGTCAACATGCAATGTGGTTGCCTTGTGTATCAATATCTGCACGGACCGAAAACTCCTCTCTTCAAGGAGAACTCTCAACTTTTCAGTTTCTTTTCGTCAAATGCACATTTTCCTTTTCTAGACATTTAATACCGTAGCTAGAATATGTGTGTTGGTGATTTTGCTGTCTAGTATATTTATGCTATATACTTTTGGGTAACTCTTCACATTAAACCCTTGGGCTTTTTGATTTGCGTGCGCTAAAATGTTAATCTCCTGTTAGTGCAACCAAGCTATCGAGCAAGGAAACCATCAATAGGTTACACAGATCTTGTATAAAGCACAGTTTCCAACAAAATAGAGCATACAGCAAATGTCATGAAGCCAAGGACATTCCAGGCTAACGATCCCTTTATGTTCTCTACAGGCATAATGTATATTGATAACCCATTAGGGTACGACAGCACAGAGTTCGCAAGGCGGGGGAATACCATGTGGACCGAAAAGGTATCTCTGACTGCCCAGGAAAACAAGAGAGGCTGGTTGAATTCGATGCGTAGTACGAAGAAAGGGTGCAAAAGGAATCAGTATGCAAACAGAATGCATCCCTGGGCTGCGAACCAAATTAAACAACGTCTTTTTCTCTCCCAAAAATAATAAAGGAACGAGCAATAAGGTTGAACTGATACTTGAAAGTGTCTTGAGGCACAAATGCCCAAAAGAGAAATGGTCAAGGATAAAAGAAAAAGTGGCCACTACATTTGTCTTTACAGTATTCCCTCCATACCACAAGCCGTCTATCATTTGGAAGTCTTGTCTTTAGAGGCCACCAACAAACAGTCCAAAGGGGCGTTTATTTCTGGCCGATGGACTTGTGAAGAGCATTGAGACAATGTCATATACTGAGACCTAACTATATTTGGTGTGTCCCATGGAGAACATATCTACTATTGTTGTATCCCACCAGAAAGCTTAAACAAGAACAGTACACATCTGCTGGTGAGGAGATTTGTTTTTTTTTTAGAAACGTTTGGTTTTGGCAGATAATAATCACAGACTATACAAACTACTATCGATATTGACGTATTCATCGTCTTTGCAATCAATAAATCTAGCTACCTTTTGAATAGTCTTTACAATACTAATAATTGAAATAAAGGCTCCATGTTTGATAATATACGCATGTATATGTAGTGTATACATGTATCAAGCAAAAAAAGGAAAAAAAAGCTTGTCCAAAAACATCAATTTGACCGCCAGAGCTTTAAGGATATTTAATATTGAAATCCCAGTCATTTTGTGCATTTTTATTGGATATAACAGCGGAATTTTGTATTTGTCATTACTATATTTAGAAATATAACAATTATTAAGAGACCGACATAAATATTCTTGAATCTATTCAATAATTAAAAAGAAATATGCAACTTTTTTAAATAATAAAATAAAAAGCCACGGTCATTCTTCACATCCATGTCCGAGTAAGTGTATCTAATAAAAGCCACGTACCAATAAAACGACTGCCCCTCTATTATATTATTTCTTAAAAGGCTTTTAGCTTTTTTTCTTCTTCTTCCAACTCATGAAATAAATGGCTTGGAAGCTACAGAGAGAGAGCATTAGACAGGTATCAAGTTTGGGCCAATATGTATATAAGTATAATTATAAGTATAATTATAATTATAATTATAATTATAATTACAAGCATGTCTACTAGAGAGAATAAGACAAAGTTTAGATTTATCAAGACTATTTCTAGTCGTACATTAATTAGATAATATTTTATAAGACATCCAAAATAATTATTGGGCTTTAGTTATGTATAGTATCAGTATTCTATAGATCAAGTATTAGGTTTGGTCATCAAATGAGAAGAACAAATGACTAATTTAGCACTGTAGATCATCTTGATTATTAGGAGCAGCTTTAATATTTGTCTTGTAGCGATTTTCATGATTCTTTTGTCATTCGGAACCAAAAGAACAAAAAAAAAGACGAACAAACAAGGATATCGGTAGGAGTCAAAATCAGTATTGATGTGTGCTCTTAAAGACACAATATAATCAGTGCAATAATCACCACTAGAAACAAATCTTCTAGTTTTTTTTTTAATTTATTTATCTTTCTACCGTTCGAGGTACCAATGTTCACTCCAATCTTTATTTAAACAGATCAATATTAAGTTTAGATGCCTTGTGCAATTTGTACAATTAAACTTTACCAATTTGGAGAATAGCGATGTTTGATCTTCAATGACTGGCTCTAGGATCTTTTTTAATAGATTTTCTCTTTTATTGCAGGTAACATTTATTAAGAGCCATTAGGAATATTACCATTCAGTTGCACAAGAATATGTATTAGTAGGACATCTTTATAAACTTCAACTAATTTATGATACACTGGTAACTATTTTTATGAACTCATGTCATACTCCTCAGATAATTATTTGTTAATAAAATCTATGGATATCTACCAATAGAATATACTAGACCATTTTAAATGTGGTCTTGATATTGGTTTTATACAGATCAACAAACTTGAATAATTATTGACATGTTCACGTTCATGTTCATGTTCATGTTCATGTCCATAAAGTCCAGCAGCCCAGACTTTGCCAAGAGGCTCATAAGACTCATCAATTACTTTTGATTAATGTTAAAAAATAGACAAAAAGAATGCAATCCATGTATTTATCCCGAGAGCCAAGGATGTGTTGTAGTTGGCCAACACCCTAATAGGTTGTCCAAGGTAAATGTACCTCAGAACACGGATCCAAGTTTAAACATCCTGTTGCCTTTATCCATCAAATTGCTAGAAAATGTGTATTTGGTCAAAGTACTCATAATGACAATTATTGGCACTAGAGCTATTAAAATATTCTTGTATAGCCTACAAGATGCGACACTTTCCATGTAATGTTCACCAACTTTGTTTTACCAAACAAATTGTCTTTCAGTAGTTTGCTGCAACAATAAATGGTACCACCTTTTCAGATTATTATTTATATCCTTGTATTAAAGTATATTTGTTTGTAAAATAATTAACCTTCAAAGCCAAGCCCAAAGAATTAAGTTGAAATGTTCCGATCAAGGCATCGAGACCAAAGCCGAGATTTCATATGGACAAGATTTAGTCTAGTGGGTATAACCAGTATTTTTCGGGGGAGTATTGAAAGAGGAAATTTAGAAAAGAAAAAAAAAAGAATAGAAGAATCTGATGGCAAGACATTCAGACGCCCAATTATCTTACATTGCTAAAATAAAAGCAAGACAATTGAAAGCATTCCAACAAATACTTGGCCAACTTACTTTGGACCAAGCCAAGTCCTTTTGTGCATACTGTCTATTTATCGGGATAATCAAGAAAGACTAATTGTTTTTGAAGTTTTGTAATACGTGCTATCTGGTAAGTATCGTATCAGGATTGCCAATTGCAACATTATAAGCTAGACACAAAGTGATCTACTGGCCGGTAAGAGTTATCTAAGCGGGATAGCTGTATTATCATTGGTATCATTGGCATCTCTTTGCAATCATATCTATGATCTATTAATAATATTATCAGAGGGCATCAATTGCCGTATATTTTTTTTAATATTATTATTTTCTATTGAACAAGTACATGTTTAGTCTTGGTTAAGCACATCTTTATATTGGAAATTCATCAATCAATTGCCTTTGAGACATCCAGAAAGTAACTGCCTTGTGCTGTATCTCACAAATAGCTGAGAAAATATATATTGTCTTTTGTCAACTTTTTAATCTTTATTTATCACTCGTCAAGATCCTGATCCTTGCGTGTTTCAAGTGTACTTTTGTTTTTCTATCATGGAATCTCCATACAATTGTTGGAGTCGTAATTAATCAGGATATATGCACCATGGCAGACATCGTTTTCAGCATAATATTATCCTTTACAAGAAATATAGTTCTTTTTCAAAAAAAAAAAAAGAGAGAACCATGTCTAATCGTCAAGTGTTATAATAGTATGATGCCACTGTGCTTGGATAATTAGCTCTTCCCCTCTTGGCTCTCTCTCTCCCTGCAGCCTACATAGTTTGTAGTCATTTGGCTTGAGACCCCTGCTTTACATGCACCTGATATACTAAATAGCAAATAAAAGCTTAAAAAATATAGAATGCATAAAACCGCCCAAGAAAAAGAAGCAATTGTTAAAAGAAAGAAGGAGAAGAAAGATGAGTAAATAAAGGAGCCCATGGTGTAATATCGGTAGTATATCAATGAAAACAAAAATCTAATATCTTTTTCCTGAAATGATTCAAAGTTCAATGTACTTTGTAAATATATAAGCAAAACTTTTATTCTAAAATGTATCTATCTATCTATCTGTCTATCTGTCTATCTGTCTATTCCAATCCAAATGGATGACAATGGAATCCTCAATATTGGCCTTGTATTAATCACACAAGGCTAATACATGGTTTGTACCCAATGCAATATCTGATACTGGCTTGTCGATATTGACACGCTTTGGTACAAATGCATGGTCAACAGAAGTTAATCCCAATCGACTGCTGGGGCCATTGAGTCCCCAGGTAAACAGTTCACCAGAACCTTTATACAAAATACAAGTTTTAAAAAACCAACTCTTGTTCAATTTTGTTTTACCTGTAATTGCTGCGGCATAGTCGGTAGTAGCAAAGATACGCTCTACATCTTTCAAACCCTCAATTTCACGCAATACCAAAGATTCAATCGTATCTTTGCCATGACCCAGGGCACCATACCCACAGCTATGTACACGTCCATCCTCTTTACAGATAAAGTCAATTGGAATACTCGTGATATCTCCTATCTCTTACCTGTCAATATGACCGAGAATGGCCCACCAGCTGCAATATCCTTTACACCCTTGACAGACACCTTGATAGGTTCTGTAATCTTGAGATCGAGATTTGGTTGAATAAATATACATTAAAGATATCCAACCATTTACTATTTTTATAACAAGAATAAAGGCTTACCCTATCAATCTTTTTGCCTTGGATTCCCTGTCCATACTCTGAATTTCCCCATGTCCACAGAACATTATCCTCTATAACAGTATAAGTCAACTCTACAAAGATTATATGTTGCCCTCTTTTTTTTTACCTGTAAGCATCAGCGTGAAATCTGTTGAACCACTCAATAGCTTAATCTTGGAATCCCCAAATGGAGGAAGCAATGAAGGAACATCCTTGTCTCCAGTAAATGACAAGCCCAGGCCCAGTTGACCATCAGATCCCCAACCCATGGCGTATATCGAACTATGATCTTCATGTTCTCTTTGTTACTTTGGGTACACAACAAATCAAATAGCCCTTTTGTTTATTCAAATGAACACCACGACTCTTACCAGTTGAGAATATAGTGTGATCCAGTCCACAGACAATATCTGTTACCTTGCCTTGGTATCCCTGAACCTTTACAGGGGATTCCTCCGAGACAAGTGTTCCAGGTCGACTATACTTGCTCTTTCCAACACCCAATTGACCATACATTGAGTTTCCAAAAGAATAAAGAGAGGTTGACCGAGACTCTTCAGTTACAATATGAGAATGTTCACGACCACAGGCCAAATGCTTTAGCTTTGATTGACCTAGGGCCATTGTTATCGAGGTATCTGGAGCATGGCCTTATCACAAGATATTTAATACATTGTTCCAGGCATTACAAATGATTCTTTACCCAACTGTCCGCTACGATTCAAACCAAAGCCATAGACATGTGATTGGGTTCCAATAAGTGAATGAGCCCAACCGGCTGCAATGTGACTGATTGCTTGAGACTAGATTATCGAGATTGTTAAAAATGTTTAAAAGCAATTGCTTTTGTTTACCTTATCAATGGCATAATCGGGAAGAGTATCTAATCTTACAGGAGTAGTATAGACATCATCACGTTCCTCATCAAAATGTAATGGCAGTGCCTGAGTTTGTCCCCAGCCATAAACTGATTTCGTTCCAAGAGTGTGAACGGAGCGCACAGCTTGTGTAGAACGCTGTACAAAAGGTCGCATTGAACAAGTAACAATAGAAAAAAAAATGGCTTTCTATTTTTGTTGATAAAAAATACAAGTTATTTGAAATATTACTTTCCGACCTGTCAGCTTTTTCCTGCACAAAAAGGTCTCGAAAAATAATGATTATTTAGAAATTATTTAGAAATCTCTCTCTCTCTCTCTCTCTCTCTTTTTTTTTTAGAAATGATTGCCCTTGATCCAGAATTGAGCTTGTGTTTTCCATATGGACATTTATGTTTTCGTTCTTTTTCTTCTTGTGCAAGACATTTCAAATGAGTGTAGAGTCTTTGTCCAAGAATGTTGTTCATATGTAATTGAGCCAATAGATCTTACTGTCTGTGAGCTGTTTGCTATTGAACCAATGCGCCTTTATATTCAAATCCTAAAATATAAACCTAAAGACAGGACATTTTAGCCCTACATTATGTCCAGCTTCAGAGGAAAAGATTATTATGTCTATTGGTATCATGTAATAAGCGACATTATAGAGGCAAGTGGGTTTGGCCAATTCAAGAAAGTGATATTTTCAGAATAATATACACATATCTTTGGGCCGAGAAATAATCACGATACAATTATGATTTGTTTAATAGAAAGTCAGAGAATTGCAGTTTATTAAAATGTAGTCTGCAATGACAATTAGTTTTGATTAATTAGAGTGAATTACATTATGGTAGGATAGCGGTAATGGGCAGATATGCATAGTATAGAGTATGCCTTTTTTTTTTTTTTTTAAAAAAAAAAGACCGGTTTAATATTATCAGGTGTTTGTATAGGTGTCAAATATACTGAATATACTTTTATTCCTTGCTGAAATAAATTAAAATGTTTTTAATACGTATAATTCATTTAACCTGCATATCTATTTAATATAAAAAGGTGCATACATCAAAAACTAGATGATAATACCCTGTCTTTTATTATTATTATTATTATTGTCATTATTATTATTTTAATACATGTATATCTTTTGTTAAAAAAAAAGGTTAATAAATACATGGAATAATTATTGGCCATAATATTGAATATACCTTTTTTTTTATATTTTATTTTATTAGGCACACAGACATGGTGCTGTTCTAGAGATACGCTTCTGGAATGCGTTTTGGAAGAAGCCCTTGATACGCGATACAGCCTTTGCTTCAACAAACAATGTTTCAGGAGCCCCCTGTTTTTGTCTCTGAGGGATAGATTCTGTCCGCGAAGCTTTTTTGGGAGACACCTTGATACCCTTTCGCTTAAATACCGACTGGTAAAGCCTTGCGACTCTTGAGCCATTGGGGGCCTGGAGAATAGCAGATGATTGCTTCTCGACGGGCTTACAAGATGTGTGAGTGCACGGAATAAACGAACAAGGAGAAGATTCGATGCGTACCGGTTCAAACAGTTCAAATTCACAAGATTTTGTATTGGATTTTCTGGATAGACGATTCTGGGACTTCTTTTCGTAGCTAGGAGTAGTTTGACAGGCTACTGAATGTCGTTTAGTAGACTTGTGTTTGATTTTCTTGTTTTTCTGTGTCTTTTCACAAGTAGGTTGGGATAATGGTGTAAAAATATATTCCTTACAAGAGTCTGGTTGGCATGTTCCTGACTGACAATGTAAACACTTGTATGAAATAAGCTTGCAAGGTGTAGACTGGTGGTTGCTATCCTGAGAGGTGCCAGTTTGAGACACGACTGGCAACCGAGGTCTACTTTGGTAGCCGTCAAATAATGGTGTGGCATGATTTGAATAATTTCCACTGGAATCTGACTGCAGAATCTGATTTGTCTCTGATGCACATGCTATCTGGGAATTTGGTTTAGATTGCTTGGGTAAGGTCCCATCGTATTGTCTCGACTCTTGATAACTCGAGTGCAAACTGGATCCTTGGTGGCTAGACATGTTTAGTTTGGGTACCTCTGGAGGAGCAAGAGGCTGGATTGCGGACTTCTTTATCCTTATGGCCGACAGAGTGAGAGGAACTGCCTTGCGAACCACGCTGCTGGTTATACTTGCTGTTGTTGAAGGTCGTCTCATACAAGAAACAGGCATGCTTATGATCGTAGAAGCAAACGACAGGTGCCTTGTGAGAGGCCGCTCGACAGGAGAGAGCCATGGGTGAGTCAAGCATTGGTAGGCCGTCAATCGGTCGTTGGGGTTTTTGCACAGGAGCCGGCTGATGAGGTTGCTGGCCTGGC
Organism: Phycomyces nitens; assembly: GCA_022702545.1. Taxonomy (NCBI): domain Eukaryota; kingdom Fungi; phylum Mucoromycota; class Mucoromycetes; order Mucorales; family Phycomycetaceae; genus Phycomyces; species Phycomyces nitens. The sequence continues at coordinate 6,113,412 of JAHRBC010000001.1, forward strand.
TTGACACATCGCGCGGAGGAGTGTAGCTGGCAAGACTGATTTTCTTAAATAGCTGTGGCATAGTTTCACTTTGGAACGGTAATTTTCCGGTAAGCATGGCATACAGAATTACCCCACAACTCCACATATCGACAGGAGGACCTTTATGGGGGGTTGCGGTCACCATTTCTGGTGCTGCATAGTAAGGACTGCCACAATATGTCTTGAGTAGGCCTTCTTCGTCGTCTAGCTTTCTGCCAAAGCCAAAATCACACAGTCGAATATGGCCATCTTGGTCAATGAGAACTATCAAAATGATCTCTTGTGAGCAATAGGATAGGGCCACAAAAGAAAAAGAAGAAGGAGAAGAAATAAAAGTAGGAAAACATGTAATTTTTACCATTCTCAGGCTTCAGATCGCGATGGACGATCTTGTTCTAAAAAATATGATGAATTTGAGTCCACAAGATCTGTATGGCAATAATGTACCTGATGAATATATCCCACTGCCTCTACCAATTCCCGAAACCACTTTTGGGCTTTGGATTCTTGCAGTTTGCGGACTTTCCGAATGGCATCATATAGCTCTCCACCGGCCACATACTCCATCACCACACACATATTCTTATCGTCTGCAGTGACCTCGATAACCTTTACGATATTTTTATGGTTTAAAGAAGTAACAAACGCATCGCATATGGTCTGTTCACTATGGGCATGTATCTGTTGGTCGTCGTTCTTAAAGGCTGACATGCTCATCACCTTGACAGCTACGTTTTCTCCAGAGAGGGAATCATTGGCCAGGTAAACCTTGCCGAAGTTTCCCTTGCCAAGGGTCTTTAGGATGGCATAGCGCTCGTTGAGTAGCTGTGGTCGACGTACTCTAGTGTCCTATAGAGCATTTATATTTATATTTTTATATATAAATATAAATATATTGTATGTGCATGTAGATATGTATATATGTATGTAGATATGTATATATGTATACAAGTATACAAGTATGCGTATATACGTGTGTGTAGGTGTATTGATTTGTTGTATTATACATATTAAAGAAATGACTTAGCCGTTCATTCAATTAAGTATAATCCCCGCTCTGATTATTTTATCTATTTCTTTTTGTGCGAACCTCGTTTGTGGGTTGGGACATGTTTCTCATGTCAGTCATTTCGAATGGCAAAAGTGACAAGCTTGGAGTAGTAAGAGAAACAAGAAAAAAGTATTCTTTTAGAAGAAAGAGCGGCTATGTAAAGACAAACTTCTTTTATTTGGAGCATATCAAACGACATTGGCCTGCATCAAAATCCTATCAAAGAATTTGGCGTTTATGACCAAGACTGTTTGGATTGCTCTGGTTGACCAGAGGGATATATACCCAGGCACTCACATTTACAATACTCGCCATTACACTCTCTACACCTAGACTAATCCTGACCCTACAACAGAAAACATAAAGAGCACAGGCAAAGACGAATATCTAGATTGCCGATAAGATCGTGCATACATACTAACCTACATACACCTTGCATGCTTCTTGATCATGATACAAACCAGCTTTAATTTCTGACCTCTTCTCCTTCTCTCTCCATCTCTTCTCGTAACTTTTTTCATGCTTTATGCACAAGTCACAATTTTAGCCCAAAGTAAGTCTTGCTCTTTAAATTACTTTTTTCTTTTTTCTTTTCTTCTGACAATGGAACCCAACTCATCCCAAAAGCGAGCACATGATGACGCATTCTCTCAATTGGCATTACCACCAAACCCAAGTAAATCATCGGCATTAGAGCCCGATCAGCAGCAACCAGAAATCACACCATTGGATTGTCTACCAAAACCACTTGCCACCAAGCAGTACATTGAGAGATCCCTAGAGTCATCAGCAAATTCCAGACAAACCTTTAGACTGGCCTCTTTTGTGCCTCCAGCAGCACAGAGTCATCAAAGACGTAGACTGGACAGCACAGTTTACCATTCTACGATTCCATTTGATGCGTAAGTCAAGTCCCACTAAATATCCTCTTTCAATCTAAATAATGATTGCCAGAAAGAGATCTCGAGAATTGCATTCAGAGATCATCAAGGATCAAGCATTTTTACAAAATATGTATAGCCAATGGGAAGACAAACTTGAACAGATAAAGGTAGATTGATAAATTAAATATTAGGTGACCGTGAATCTAATAAACATTTTCTGAAAAAAAAGGAGGCACAGGCATTATTAAAAAAAATGTCAGAGGTTAAAGAGGTTGATGTCAAGGACATTGAGCCCTTGTTCAAAGACCATTTTAGCCCACTATTCACTGCACAGGAATCAGAAAATGGACCACCTAGGCCAATTTTCCCCATGGCATCATCCAGAGACCCAAGCAGTGGTTCTGGGACACAGCCAGATGGTCTTGATTATGGTCCAAATGTCAACCCAAAAGCATGGTCACCCAAACTACCTTTGACTCCACCTAAAACCACGATTGATATATCGAATACACCACCAAATGAACAAACACTCCCGGAAACAGAAAAAGTACAAGTGAGTCAAGACGATAGTGATATGGAGGATGAATATCTCTCTAGTGATGATGAGGTATATTCCGATGAAGATGGGCTCGAAGCGATAAATGCAGCAGATGAAGACGATGAGGCTGCGAGACTTGCATTGACTTCTATGCTTGTAGAATTTGGTGGGATCTGATCAGACACCTCAAACTCTGTTGAATCCATCATCTCTTTACATTCGCATATATTCACAAAATAATATAGATATCATAAAGTACTATATTTTGCCTCTTAATATTCTTCTGCAGGGTAAATTGGACGTACGTCCACAGGAATACCTAGTTCTGATATGAGGATCCATTTGTTCTTTTTATTATTATTATTGTTATTATTATTCTTACCTGCTTTCTCAATGCGGTCCAAGATGACCTTTGTATTCGAATCAATAATTCCATACTTCTTGACAAACGAAGCCACAACCTGCTTGTTGCCGTCACCCTGAAGAATAAGAATGTCGCGCGTCAGGTCAGACACGGCTTGCTCGATCTTTTCAAAATCAACACGGAAACGACCAGTGCTCTCATCGCACACAAAACCGCCCTTTTCATAGAGATAGTTGAACTGACATGCCTAAAAGAATCGAAAATATAAACACCCTGGTTGGTTCCCATCAGTCATCAAACGTTACCTGTCCCAACCCATGGGCTTCTTGAATACCAAATCTAATGCTGCGGAAAGCAGATGCCAAAAAGGTAACCCAGAATTGCTTGCAAGTAACATTATCGATAGTACCATGGTTTACCAGCAAGGCAGCAGCAAACAGTCCGGCAATGTCTATCGTAAAAAAGTTAACATTCTCGTCCTTGAACTAAACAAACATTCCACTCACCAGCCTTGGCCTCTTCAATTGCAGAATAGAACTCTTGGAGTTGAGAACGAACCGTGGCACCTGCAAGTGTGTGGTGGGGTCCATTAGAGTGACAGACCTCATGAAGTAGGATATGAGTGGTAAAGGCATCACTGGTGAGGTACTCCATTTGATCGTGGGCCAGAGCTTGACCAGCAATTGGCAAAAGCACATTGGCAAACTTTCCCTCTTGGACATTCTTGATCAAAACAAGCTTGCTTCCTCCCTTCTTGATAGCCTCTTCGTCATTAGGCAAATTGTAGGCTGCTGTCATTGGCACCTATGATAATTGACAGTTAATTTAATATCCATTAGAAAAATATCCACCGATACTTACAGCCACATCACCACCACCAAACAGCTGGTTAACGACGACAATGGGTGCAGCAATCAGCTCCGAGTTGCGATACTGTGGAGGTACAGGCAGACGATCTTCTACAAACTGGAGATCCGAGAACTTCTCCAACAAGACTGACGAGGCCTCATCTCGCACATGGACATAAAACTCATATGCACTCTTGTAACTAAACAGAGAATCTGAATAGACTTCATAAGGCCCAGCTGTCACTTCAAGTCTGTTGGTCTTTCCGAGACGCAGCCAGTCCAGCTCGGATGGGAGATAGTCATTTGAAATAAAGGCATCTGCACGCGAGCGCAAGAACTCTTCCAAGCGCGTCCCAGGCTCTTCAGCGTGCTCTACCTTGCTCAATTCGTCGGCAGCCTCGCGCATATAGGCTGCTGCTGGACCTAGAAGATCAGCATACTCTTCGCTGTAGGGCAGACTCTTGAGAGTCGAGCCTTGTCTTCGGATCACGGTGTAAAAGCTCTTGGCATGGGATTTCTCGGACTCGGAAAGTGTCTGGATCCAAGACTCAAACTCTGCCTTGGACATGTCCTCTGGGTAAAAGTTGGCGCCTTCGGGTCTCTTGGGGACATTCTCGATAAAAGGCGTATCGTCATCCTCGCAAGCCTTTTTTTTTTATGATATTTAATGAATATCTGTTGCATTGGTACTGTCTAGGCCTTTTCAAATAAATGAATGAAAAAAAAATTGAAAATTACCCAAGGTCCTTTGTAGATTTCAAATAGAGTCAATAGTTCCTGGTTTCCATTATCCTCGAGCTTCTTTTGGAGAGACTCGTTGCCTGCCCAGGCTTGGCGAAGATAAAGCTGGTTGATTAAATGACCTGCTTTGATGAGTTTCTTGATCGCGACATGTTCATGAGAACTGAGATGAGACAAGTCTGCAGTGCACTCATATAGAGCGAATCTATTGAGACGGCTAGATAAGGTTCTGGTGATGATGGACATTGGGAGCAAAAGAAGGCAGGGAAACCAACTATTGGCCAACTTCTCTGGGGATCTAAAAGGACTTTATATATCCTGCACCCAAACCCTCCTTTCCCACCAAGCGGGGATTTGAAGCTGTTTTTGTCAAGCTTGCCTAACATTGGATGATCTACACTCTTTCTGGAAAGTGAATTCGCCCCAGGGGTGAGAACAAAATTCAGATTGTACGAAAGATAAATTTGTCCTGGTGGAAAACCAGATGCCCTGTTGCAAAGGATATTCTATAATACAAGTCTTGGATTGTTGGATATTTAAGAGCACACAAAATGATGTTGATTTTATTTGTTTTTTTCCGAGTACAGAAATCATGGATGATGAGCATTCAATTCTTATTTGAAAATGGAAAATATTCTATTGACGAATTTGGCAGATCTGAACCAATAGATTGTGTTATTGATGAGGAGCAATTTTACCTAGAGACATTGGATTAGACTGCTTCTGGAGAGCGAGAATGAAGTAGAGACAAAGGTTGATAAGGACGTTGTTAGGAGAGAAAGATTAGTGAAGCGAAATTATACACGCTATTTTGACCAGGGTAATAAGATAAGGATTCTGATAGTATTTTTCAGAGACTGGAAAAAGACTGGCCGTCTACGTATTCTCAATGAGGAGCACAGAGACGTTATTCTCGAATGAATTGATGAAAATACTCTAGTCATTCTCGACAACTTGTGAAGAAATTAAAGCAAATATTCACAGAAAAGTATCAAAAACTACTTTTTGATTTTGTAAAAGAACATTTCAACTTGTCTCTCTCAAAATAATAATAATAATCACGGATTCAGTCCATAGACTGCAACAGTGAAGACAATATTCAGGAGCGCATGGATTGGGTGTATAAATGGGAAAAAAAAAAGCAAATGTAGATTTTGTGAGAAACTGGGTTTGGGGACTGGGATTACTGCCAGTGTCCATTTCTTTGACCATGGCATACTACGTTTCAAATTAATATGGAACGTAGATTTGTCAAGAAAGACACAGTTTCTCATAAAATCCATATTTGTTTTTTGTTCCAATTCATGCGCTCCTGGATACTTTCTTCACTGTTCCGGTCTATGGACTGAATCCGAGCTTTCTTTTTGTGTGTGTGTGTGAGAGAGAGAGAAGTTGAAATGTTCTTTTACAAAATACACTTCTTTTACCGTAAAGTGGCACCCGAGATGGCCAATTGTACCAACTTTAGAGGTACAGGGTTCAATAAAAGGAAGGTTCGATTTTGTTCTAAAGCCTTCCTTTCTATCTGTTGTTCTTGTCTCCTATTCCAAAAACCTTGTAGATTTCTGCATCTATTGTACAAACACTCATAAATCATATGCAATTACATGGTTATATTGAGACTTTGATATTTGTATTATTCTTATGGTTAAACATATAAGGAATATCCACATTGGTGTTTTCAGAGATCAAATCGATGGAAACATGTCTGTGAAGAAGAAAGACAAATGTTGAAAAGTAAGGGGGGGTGGACCCAGACTCTAGGTGACACAGCCAGATTACAGCTTCCAGTAGATCGTAAGTGCATGAGTCAAGTAGACAAGACTCCTTTCCTTTGAATGGGGACAGAGAGAGAAAGAGAGAGAGAGAGAGAAAGAACAGAGGGAAAGACAGGGGAAAAGTCTCGGGTCTCTTGGTGGACCAACCACAAGAGTACAAGTAGGCCAATGCACACACAATACATTCCAGAGAATACACTCCCTTTTCTCTTTATATGGGGACCTGTTTACGGGCACGACGACGGTTGACAAGGTTGCTCTTGATGTCAATTCTGCGCTTGTACTCCTGCTGCAGTGCAAGTTCCTTGATACCACAGGCGGTATTGTGTGCTGCAACCTCATGGCCGTCAGTAATGGTCAAGTTGGCGCGTCTCTCACGGCGGTTCATTGGTTCTGGCTTGGTCTCTTCTTTGGCTCCTTCGATAGCCTTTACTTCTTCCTCGGCAGGAGGGGTGTAGGCATGGTGTTGCTTAAAGTACTTCATAAATTTACGGTGACCAATACGTGTGCCATTGGCAAGAATAAGTGCATCTGATCCCTGGTGTTCGAATTGCTGGTCTGGTTCCGATAGACTTTCTTCATCAAAAGGTCCAAAGTCATAAAAGGCCAGCAGTTGTTCTGGGTCTTCAGTGTCATCGTAAGCCATCTTACAATGTCCCTTGTCATTCTAATCCCATTGATTTGTTAATAGATACCCAGGGAATCCAGTCCATCTTGTTTCTGTGCTTACCATATGTCCTCTAACAGCCTCGACGCTCTTCCATTCCTTGCCTCGTCCATTGCAGTATAAGCAGATACCGTTATTGACCTTTGATGCCAAATAGACAACCAATCCTTCTACATCCTTTAGGTATTCCTTATCGGGCAAGAAGAATCCATGTTCCTTGAACATGTGATCAAGATTGCTGCCAAATTCTTTGCTGCTGTGATTACAGAAAATGCAGTTCAAAGCAGGATTCTGGTTATTCTTGGTAGCCATGCTAATCTCCTCGTCTTCCATATCAGAATGATCAGAAAACAAGCGTCCTTCGTGCTGTACTCTGGCCAAAGCACTGGCTCCTTGGAGAAGCTTCTGCTCGGCTTCCTGGTGCTTTCTGGACTGAACATGGTTGTGGTACGCATTTTCAGAACCATATGATTTCCTAGAGACATGTCAAAACCCAATATCCACCTGAATTCATTTGACAACAAAACCTACTTGCAGGTAGGACACTCGTAAATCAGGCTTGATCTTTCTTCCTCTTCACGTCCAACAGCCTGTTGGGCTAGATATATATACGTAAGAATGGCGTCCAACGACGAATTGGCAGATTACTCATCAACTTACCAAGAACCTTTTGAGCAAATTGTTCTGCATCGACAGGAACAAGCTCAGCAATTTTACGTTTAAGATTATACTTGTGCCAGCTTTGATGATCAAGTATTAGTAATCAATGCAAACAAGCATCTTATCTGTCAAATGATCTTACTCGGTGCGGTAATGAGCCCTCTGCTTTTCAGAAGTGGGAAATGCGACCTGACAGGCCAAACAAGTATAAACAGTACTCTTTGGTACGATCACCTCTCTGGTAGGAATAGATTGTTGTTGAATTTTGGACATGTTCAAGAGAATTGGATTTACTATTTTGCAAGTTTTTTCTTTTTTATTGTCCAGCAATTCATTTTATACTCCATTTTTCATAACGTCACACATCCGCAGTAATCACCATATTAGTCAGACTTTAATATGAGTTTAAATGCTTGGTAAGCCGCAGCAAATGATAAATGGTGTGACAAAAAGTTTGACTTTTTTGGACCAATAACAATGTCCAATTCCCTTGCTTTTGCGTCAAAGTATAAAATCCTGACTAGAAGAAAGTTTGAATGAATATGTGGAGGGTTAATTATGGTGGATTCATTACAGGCAATTTATTTGGAAAACTTATGGATACAAAGCCGATTTTAACTAGGTAATTGATATGTTTTTCAAGGTTACTGCGCAACTTTATCAAGATATTTTAGTGGGAAGCCCTTTTTTTTTTTAATTATAATTCATAAAAAAAACCTGTCAGAGTTCCAATTTAATGCCTCGATCTCCAAAATTCCCTGGTCAAAATTCAAAGGGTATATTTTACAGAAAATATTCTAGAATGACTACTGTGTCGAATGGTACTCGAGCAAGGTGACAAAACACAGCACCATCATTATGCAGAAATGATTGTTCTGTCCAGAGTTTTCAGATTGTTACAAATTGAGATGCATTATATCTATCGTCTATTATTGAGCCAACCAGCCCAACAGACTGCTAACAGCAAGCCATCTGCCTATAATAAAACAGGATTTCCGTAGACTATCAGCTAGGGGGAAAAGATAGCTGGATTTGGTACCTTTACATATTGCCAATATATATTCTTGAATAAAAATATCCGTTATATCTACTACGTTTCGATATTGTGCTGACAGTTGCCTGATATGCAAACAGACTTGATAACTTGGGATATAGAGTGGACCTTGTTTTTTTTTTCAGCCAAAGAAACAATGGAAAATCAAACCATCAAATATCTGCATTGTTGTTTTCCAATTCATCAATATATCAACCCAAGCAATCCTCTTTTTTAAACACCATGACAATAATTTTACGTCCAAACCACTTGAATATTCATAAATACAATAGTTTAAAGATACTAGAACTATTTGTAATTAATATGAGACTTGGTTAATACATTCTTCTCTTTAAAACAGAAAACATGTCGTGATAGCTTTATTGATACTTTATCTATCCCAATTACCCAATATGCAATACAAAGGGTACACTAGTTCTTATAAAGCTTCTGTGCTTAACGGGTAAAATCGAAACAGGGATGTTTATATAAAAAAAAACAATTGTATGTGCAAATATTGGAAAGGTGTTGGTATATTGCTTAAATATCAAATATCTTGATATTTGAATTGGCTCTATATAACAACTTTTCCTTTTATGAACAAGCCTAATATCGAAAGAAATATCAACCATCCCATCCGACATACATTTTCATTAAATTACCCAATTAGCGATGCCTTGGCATACAAATTATCACGGAATATTATTTATATGCACTCTAAAAAATACTCTCATTGACCACCAATCATTCATTATACCCTTCCACATCAGGGAAAAACGGAAAAAAAGCCGTAATTATACTTGACATGCAAAACATACAGACTTGTTAATATTGGCTAGCAAGCTTGAAACCATGACATTAAAAGCACAAGCTACACCATTAGCTGCACCTCACCAGCAATCAAATGGCTCCTTTACTTTGTCCATAGGCGGAGAGCAATAGACAGAAGTCGGGATAATAAAATAGGTAAACTGTTGAGATGGAGTCTTGTGCCTGTTACTGTCCTACCTTGCACACTCTCTCTCTTTTTCCATTCAAAAAAAAATAAGCATGAGTTTGAGCCCACCTGTCGATAAATTCCCTGATGGATTCTTTTTCATTCGCTGCAAAGATCAGCCAATGGCCGTCGATGTTAATGGCGGAAGCATGATTGTAAGAGAATGACTTTAAAGAGCAACAAAATTGAGACAAATGAGTAGAATGATGCAACAATTATTATCTGGCCTCAGGTAAGCCAAACAGCTTGGTTCGAGACAGAATGCTAACAAGAGGATCAAATAGAAACTAGTCGACAGTATCAATCAAGTAAGAAGTACAACTTTATAGACCTGTCAACTAAACACCGTTGAAAGCTCTGGATGTATGAAGATGGATTTATTATCAATAAAAAGTCTGGGCTCGGTAAGAGGCATTATCTAGAATCAACAATTGAATACTCAACCTTTTATGCTAGTCTTGGATATCCGTGGAGGTAATGCCAGATGGGGTGAGTTTGAGTATCTGATTGACTAGTCCTATTCCTATAGGTGAACTCAAGAAAGACAAGCTGTTGATTCAATATTCTCGTAAACCTGGGCTGGCACAGAACCAGCGTTGGAGCTATGAAGAAGGCTTCATATTTCCAACCGCAGCCCCTCATCTTGTGATGGACATTCGGGTACGCATCTTTTAGCAAGGGGGTTTTTTTTGGCTAATATATGCACATTTTTAGGGTGGAGATTATAGAGAGACTAGCGGGATATACTTGAATGAAAAGGACATTACCATTCCTACTCAGAGATGGTTAATTGAACCCTTTGAGACCCCAAAATCTAAAGAAGAGCTGTCTTTACTAAGACCATCTCCTTGTAAGACACCCATTGTCTGGTTGATGGCTGACTAACATGCGCTTTGTTTTATACAGTACAGCACACCAACAGCTTTCCTCGCCCAGAAGAATTGTTTGGCCTGTACAGATCATTCTACCATGATAAGCGTAGTGATATGACTATGGATGAGATGGCTGGCGCAATTGCCTTCAAGGTAATTAAATTAATTAAGATCAATTGCCTGTACTTAGCATCAAAACTCTAGGCAATCAAGGATTATGTGGAACTCCAAAAGCAAAACGATGAACCCACCAATGACGACCCCAGACAGTCAATTAGCAGACTTGTGGCCGAAGAGATAGTCTCAAATGCCCAGAATGTGGAGAATAAGCGAAAATTGCTTCAGATTGCCGAACAGGCTGCAGTTAATTACTATGTTAGAGAGTACGATGTATGCTAAGCATAAATGGACAAATGTGTAAAACATATGATATTTTATCAAGTATCATTAATGAACTACTTTGCAGAAATGAATTTGTCCAAGGGACATTAAAGATGTATACAAATGAAGGGTGTTTTGTGAGGGAGGGAAAAGTCTGTTTTGGATATCTAGGGCATCTCACCTGCCGCCCTTCTCAACTCCCTCTCCCATTCTTCCATTTCACCAAATTCTTCTTTCTTGGCAATTGGCTTTGGGTTGGTAGCCGAAACATTGACAGCTGGGAGGGCTTCCGCTGTCTTCGTCTTCACTTGTACTTTTGGAGTTTTTTCTAAAATAAAACTCGTCAGTGTATGATTGCCTAGCTTGTATAATAAAGTCTCACCCTTTTGGTCATCATCGCTTTCATGGTTGTCTTCCTCATCCGTGCCCACAAAATCAAACAGGACATCATCATTGGATTTGGCTGCTGCCTTGGTTCTGAGTGGTGTTTCCAGAACGGTCTGCTTTACCAGCGTAACACGATAAAAGTAATTTTGCCAGAACATTGGCTCAGAAATCCTAAAACACCATCAGCCGCCCCATCATTGTCTTGAACAAGAGATTTACTTACTGTTGAGGCACCAAAAGAAATCGCATCTTCTCTAGCCCTGGGTCATTCTTAAGGGCTGCAACTGCACTCTGACGATAGGCTGCCATATCGAATTGGAAACTGGTGCCATCTGGAGGGGCAAGCAGAAAGTTTCTTTGGTCTGAGGAAAGGGCAATGATTTGGTTCTTCATTTCCTCTTCATAGACACCATAGCCTTCCCATGGTGTTACTGGTTCTAGATTAATATAGCGTTAGCTAATCTTGGCAAATCTTTTCTTATTTCGATAATTACAACATGTGCAAGAGTCACCTTACCAGTCTTGTGGGTGGGTTGACGGTCAAATGTCTTGTTCTTGATAAAGGCATCCCTTTCCAACTCTAGGGCGTCTGGGAGCTGGATAATCTTTGAAGGAAGTTCGCGTGCATGCTGCTGAACAGTCTGGGTAAAGTCAGTGAACCTTTTGAGTGTCCCAGGAAATGCCTGAGAGGTTTGTTTTTGAAAGGTCTGAGAGAACGCACTGAAACTAGAGGCGACACCAGAGAAGAGACGTGTATTGGACTCTGCAAGCCAAGAGGTTAATTGGGATTCTTTGGGCAATTAAATAACGATTTATACCTTGAGACATTGATGAGAACAAACAAGGATGAATAAGAGATGAGGACTTGGATTCCCTTTGTGTTGCTTGAGTACCGAAATTGATTCACAAAAGATCTCCAAAGTAGGCGCTTAAATGATGACATCAAATATGGAAGAGACACACTTCAATGCAAGAAAGATAATACATACAATAGTCAAGTATGCAAGGCCACAGTGGGCCCAAGAGATATTGATGAGCATAATTGGCCAAGGTACACACAATGCTGCCTTGACACCCCCTAATAGACAATCAGCAAGCAACAAGCAACATGCAATAACTAGAGGTCTGAGACACATGGATTACCACGTGGCTTGTGTAAAGAAGTCAGAGAAGTGTATATCTCTGTGTGGTAGTTGAATAGCTTGGCATCTCAATCTCTTTAACATGCTCGTCATTATCTTAATATTTCTGCTCATTATCCTCTGTGAGTATAAATAACAAACCTTGCACCCAAAAATAAACTCATTGAATTGTACAGTACTCTGGGCACTACGTAATCCCATCAAGAGTGGAGCAAACAAACTTGCCGATCATACGAATCGACTACTTGGCTATCATTTGCTACCTACTACAATCGGCTCCTTTGAAAATGACATTGAAGATGGACTCACAAGTTCGCAATTTGATCTTGAAGCCAACCTCGAAGAAAATGACAACCGGGCTGGCTTGAAAGACAAGGAAGAGATCCTCAAAATCATGAAGAAGAACAATGTGTCCTTTGATGAAGCACGGTTAATTCGTCAAAAGCGACTATTGCGCAAGAATGTAAGCATAAATACTTTTCATCTAGTGGTTTGATATCCATTTATTAATACAACCCTTAATTATGTCTATCCTTCACAAGGGTATTGATCCTGATACAGGCCTTCCGTTGGACCCAAAGTTTGTCTCTTTTGGTTCTTAATAAATACAAGAAAGAGAACCCTGTTCTTTATCTATAGTTCTATCTATTTATCATGAATTACAGTTTTGCACCAGTGTTCTTCAAGAGGGATTGAAGCTTCCCGGAATCCAAAGCAGACTTCAACGCATCATAGCCACCAATGTGCTTTTGGTTTATAAAGATGTTGGGCACAGTTTTTTGACCAGTGAGTTCCTGAAGAGCCTGCTGAATAGAAGGGCCCTGAGGATCATCATTCAACTCGAGTGCCTTGTAGTCTACATTGAGATCATCGAATATGTCCTTGGAACGAGTACAATAAGGACAATAACTTTTGCTAAAGATCTTTAGATTTCGTTAGTGTTTGGGGGTATATACCTAATACCTATGCCTTTTTTGCTTCTTACCATGACACTATTCTCTGAAATGGCCTTTTTTACGGTCTGCACAATTGACTGACTGATGGCTGCCATGATCGTTTTTAATAATATTGAAAGAAAGAGGAAGAAAATCGGTGGTTAAAAATATATCCAGGAAAAAAGATAGAGAGAGAATTGGCACTGTATTTTTCCAAATTTATTTGCGTCACAAAAAAAAAGGCAGTTTTACTCTTTACGAGCATTATGACCACTTGACACTACTAGAGAACATGCTCGATAAATAAATATAGGGATTCACTATTACAAATCCAAGAGCTTTGTTTGGTGCTTTAGTGTTGGTCATTTTTAAAAAATCTCGGCCATCTCCGCTTCATCATCAAAGAAATAAGATAATAAAAAAACAGGGCAAAATGTCGCCACAGCCAGCCAATAATCTATTGGACGCTAGGAAACCGCCTTTGCTATCATGCTATTGTTCAAATACGTCAGAGCTCTATAGGCTTCTAGCCTACCTCTTCAATCTTTCTCTCTAGCTTCCTCAGTTGTATTTTCGGTTAAATAAATAAAAAGGGGTTCAAGCACATGGCCGAGTATTAAATTGTACTCGCCATTCTGAATCTCAGGACCAATCCTCATTTTATCAATCTAATGAAATGACAGAAAACTCGGAATCATTATTAATTCAAATAGGTCATCTTGCAACATTCCAAAAATAAAATGCTTTTGTACTTGTAGGAATTCTGAAATTAAAAGATCTATTACGGCAATCTTTTGATTGGACTCTAGGTGTATATAGACACCGATTGATGCTTAAGAGTGCCTAGAGAGATGGTTATAGTTATCACCTCGTACCCAAACAATCTTTTCCTTTTAACCTTGGGGTTAGTGTGGCTAGTAGTAGTCATATTTATCGTGAACTATGATTGCTAATATTATTATGTTAGAAAACAAACTCTATCGATATCTAGGCATTTGTCAACTTTGCTAGCCCTGATGATCATTTTTGAGTCGAGTTTGGTAGTCTCTGGTATGACTTGAATCGATCATACTTTCTGTCTGGTGGAATCATAGTTTTTTCTTATTTTATTTCCTAAAGGTACAAAGACCACACTCCATGACTACGATTGTCTTACTTTGGGTCGGTTACATATATATATATATATGACTTTTATAGTCTGTAAAAAAGTGATTGAGCACTTTTAGACATGGTATACTTTAGAGTTATGACTAGTGGCTAACTATGCCAAGGGAAGGGTCCTTTAGACTGAGATGTGTCTTTTATAGTTTTGAAATCATTTCATAAATATTCATTTCAATAAAATGCGTATTTGATCCTTATCAGATCTTTTCCTATAGACCTATTGGTCGATTTTGTTTATTGATTTGACCAATACCATTCAAAAAGTTGGCCAAGGCAATTACTAATATTCTGCCCAGAGCGATATATTTTCCTTCAATATAAAGTAATTATCAGTAAAGATTGCTTAATATTTCTTTTGGTTTGTTATTATTCTTGGGACCGAATAGTATCCAACAAAAGGTCTTGATAGCAATATTATCTTTTATGACTATTACAAGCATATTTTTTTATTGGACCATGGAGTAATCCTTACAGTCCCTTTTACTCCGTCAATGTATATATGCATTGCAGCATTTGCCTCATTATTACTCACAAGCTAGATCATAGATTTTGTACTTGTAAACCAGCATAGTGGTTTTGGACCATTTGTAATATCGAAATCACTGAAACAATTGCTCAGCTTTAATATAAATCGTGATGGCCTATTGGTATTTCTATATATATATATATGACGGAACATATGTTGAAAACCCATTGGTTCTGATAAAGTTTCCTTGCCAAAGATTTTTGTGTTTATGTAGGTTATTAAATAACGATGTCTGCTGTAACTGTTGCTGTATTAGTATTTTAAATGAATATTCTTGTCTATCAAAAAGAGAAACACTGAACTTATTTGGTGAGATTTTAATCTCTATTTGAAAACAGTATTAAACAATCAAGTTTTTCTGGGGGATTTGTCAGATTTATAGCAAACTTTAGTTCAAAAGCTTATTGGGAAAAAGTATGTCTATTGATTTAAACTCTTCTGTAGCAACGTTTCTCATAGCTCATATAAACTACAATCATACATATACATATATATACATACAAATAAAGCATAAATAAACAAGATACCTATATCTATCTTTTTTTATTTCTAAGCACATTTAGTATTATATACAAAAAGAAGTAGAAAAACCATTGTATGCCAGAGTTAAATATCCATTTTGCAAGATAGTTTGTATTTATAATTATCAAGGGTACCAAAAATTAATACACGTCAAAGGCTCTTTTTTAGAACACTCTGATTGAACACTGAGAATTATAATTATAATTATAAATGCACCATATCCTTTTTCTCTATATATTTCTACGTTAAGTACTATGGAAACCTCATGACTAGTATCAGGGAGCTCTCGGTAAAAGCTCAAATAATCTAGACAGATCTGTGTAATCAAACTTCAAGGAAATTCTGGAGATAAGGGTGGCTTTATTGATATTGAAAGATTGCTCAAAGCAACATTGGGTCTGACAGTCGAAACAAGACAAGTTTTGGATTATCACCAAAAGTATTTTCTCAAGAAAAGTATTACAAAGCTGATGGTATATAAATGGTTATATCTCACAAGGAGAATGATGGTTTGTGCATTGGAAAAATTACTTGGCAATAAGCAAGAGTTTTAAATATACCTTGTTAATAAATGAAGTTATATATATATTTAGTTAGTTAGTTAGTTGCCAATGATAAATAATGGAAAGAACGCAAATGTTGTTCATTTTATGTGGTTTCAATACAACTTTTTGGCCCCTCATATATTATAGATATTTCAAGAGCTTATTCTTATCCAGTAACGACAAGTTGCCAAGATAAAATAAAAAAGAAATCTCTAGAATGATTCCCTATTAAATTATATACCAAACCCAATTTCCGTGTCATTTAATATCATTGAAACTCTAAACGATAAAAGGCACGGCAGGATAACACTTTTTTGCTTAATTTATTGAAATCATTAAACAATTACGATTTTTTATTAATGACACTATAGAATTGACCGAGAGAAACATTGGTTTCGGAAAAAAAGAGTATGTGGGTGTTCTTTAAGTTATCTACGTCATACGCAATTGGTGTAAGTAGCACGGATTAAAAGTGCGACATGACATCATACCACTCCACACACATAATGGCCCTTTCATGGGTCTTTACCATAAAAAAAATAAAAAATAAAGGCAAAGAGTATGGATATTATACTACTTTGTGATATTAAATAACCTCTTGCTACCTCTGTTACGATATTCTGGATATTTTATTTGCAAAAAAAAGTAAAGTAGCGTATATTATTTAAATATCTATATAAAAATAAATATTCGTATATAAATATAAAAGCACAAGAGCCAAAAACGGGGTTCATTGGCAATTTCCTAATTGTGTGTGTGTGTGCGTGTATTTATATACATATATATAAATACAAATGTGTGTCAGAGAGAGAGAGAAAGAGAGAAAAAGAAAGAGAGAGAAAAAGAGAGAAAGAGTTGTCTGGGTGGGTGAGTGTGTATTTGGGTGGGTGTGTATTTGGCTGTGTGTGTGTTTTTTTTAAGCCTATTTTTTTTTCTGTTTTCTTCCTCTTTCGCTTCTCGTACCTACATCCTTTATTCTTTGCCGCGTGTCGGTGTCTTGCTCTTATCACATTTCTCTGGTGCTTGATTGCTCGACCGTTTGTCACAACATCGCCTATATTGCCGATTTGTGCATGACGAGCGATGCGGCTTTGGGTACTGCCTCCCGGATGGTTGCCTCCTCAGGCAGTGCAATAAGTCTGGGACAGTCCGTCTTGCACCGCATATTCTCCCATCTTTCTCGATCAGATAAACTCCAGGCAGCACTCGTTTGCTCTAATTGGTCTAGCCCAGCATTAGAACTTCTTTGGTCTTCATTCACATTTGTCCGTGAACGAGATTTCGAGCGCGTGTTTGCCATCATCGCCCGTCACAACACCCAAAGGCCATACGCTTCCTATGTTCGCTCTCTCCAACTCACTCACGCAGACCGGGAATTCCAAGTCAGCCCCAATATCATCTTACTCATCACATCCCTCTGCTCCAAACTCGAATCCATCGCCATTTCCTTCCATCACATTCGTCCCTCTGCTCCAGTCGCCTTTCCAGCACCTAATGCGGCCAACAACGCTGTCAGACCTATCCTTCCACCAATCCTACGACCACACCATGACCATCGGCATCAACAAAGACCTCCACTTCCTCCTATTCATCAATCTCCATCTCCGTCTCCTCCACCATCTACTCGCCATAGCCATTCTTTACCACTCGCACATTTTGCCCACAACTGTCCAGAATTGCGTTCAATTCGGCTGGTGTCCTATAGTCCAAAAACAGACGACTCGGTCTATGAAATGGCAAAGTATCTTAAATCAGGCAACCTAGAAACCGTTGTCTTTTCAGGATGTACTACTCTCCAAAGCTCAACTCTCTGCAAACTAGCCATCACTAACCCACAACTACGACACATTGAAATCGCAGGCGCCACTCCTGTCGGCGACTCTGCCCTCGCCACAATTGCAGATCGGTGTGGAGCCACACTCGAGCATCTCAGTATAGGAAATGCGCACCACATCACCGATAAATCAATGCGATATGTAGCTCGTAGATGCCATGCTCTCAAACAGTTTTGTCTGTTTGATAACCTTGATGGCGACAGACTCTCAGAAGGGTGTCTGGTTGATGTAGTCAAGTCTTGTAGGGCACTCGAAGTTATTTCTATTAGTAATGCACGCGCACTTGGGCTTCTATTCTTTGATACTGTCATTTCCCGTGTCGAGTATGAGCTGGCCTCCATCGATCACAAGCACAGCACAATAGGTGGGCTTCAACGGCTCTGCCTCGGTAATGTCAAGCGAGATGTAATCCAGAGCCCTGCGGTTCACAAACTCATAAAGATGAGTGCAACCGAAGGAAAGCAGCATAATGACGACGATGAGGACGAATACGATGAAAATGCAGAACTTTCCAACCAAAGCGCATCTTCAATAATGAATAGTCCTGGCACATTTATGCCAAAGATGACCGTTATTCGAGGAAGTTCGATATGGTGGCAGAGACGCCGCCCATTGAGTAAGCCTAAATCCCGTTAGACACAACCAGCACACAAAAAGAAAAAGAAAATAGCAGAAAAAGCATCAAACCAAACCAATGCAGCCTCAAGCAATTCCAAGGCAGAGAAGATCAAACCTTGTTGTAATTTATCCATATCATCCCATCCACACGCCTAATATCCCACATTCAAATCTTTCTCTACCTATGTACGCTGCAAGGCTTTGAACTTTTTTTTTTATTGTTACTATTATTATTTTTCTGTTTTTCTTTCTCTCTATCTCCATGTATATAGACATCACTGCCTTTTTCTCTTATTTTGTGTACAAGATATAAATTGAAGGTTCTTAATATTCAATAAAAATAAAAATCATAGATTTGTAATGATCTATAGTTTTATTGACATTACATTGTTATAACCATAAACTGCACCATGTACACCTTGGAACATGACAATACCAATAGATCCGTCTTTATAATCAAATGACAATGGCATATTTTATCATTTGTAATCATTTAGTCAAAGCCATTTTCCAAGGCAATCGTATCATTTATTTTCTATTTAATTTTTTTTAAAACCATTTACTCTTGCACAAACCAACTGGTTGGGTGTCTGAAAGATAAAAATTGGCTTTTTATTTATTCAATATTCAAGCCATAGAGAATCTACAAAAAGTCTTTTTGGTGGTAAAATGTAGTTATTTCATGTTTTATCATTTTTATCATTTTAAAATTACTCTAAAGATAATGCCTTTATCTTTACTTTTAGACCTAATTATATACTCGAAAGAATGATATTTCGAGAGTAAAATTCCAAGGAGATGTTCATATATATATTCAACACTCAACTTCTCAACTGTAACGATCTCTAGAATGCTCAAATCTGAAGCATAAAAGATAAAGACGTCAATGTTGAGTATAAGAACCGTCAATATCAATCACTACCTAGTAACGACTCTACCCCACTAAACGAGAAACAGGTTTAGTCCCCTTTATTTCTTATTTTCTTAGCATTACAACATCTAAACTGTTTTTATTTTAGATATTAACCCTTTCACATTTACCTGAAGAGCCTATCAAACACGCTCAATAGAATTCATAAAAGACATTAAGGAGGCCAGTACTCAAACCCTTGACTCCATGTCTCTCTTTAAACTACTTTTCAAAGAAGCCAGTATGGAAACTCGCGTCTTGGAACATAAAATCTATATCATCCTTTACCAAATTTTTAGCCCAGAAAAAAAAGTTTGTAGCCAAAGTATTGCCGTGCTTGTTCTGGTCCACAGTCCTTTTGAGGAAATCCAAAAACCCTAAAACTACCTACCCAAAAACAGTTCCAGATAATAACCCTACATTTGGCCTAAAAAGTCTTAGATTTCTTCGCTTTCTTTGTTTCTTTCTTCAGTTCTTATAATCGTTGCAACACCACCATCCTTGCCCTCTACTGCAAATCCAGATTCATTCAAGCAAACTACGGTTTCCCAATAGACATTTGTACAAATGACATATCATTGGCCCATTGCAGTCTACATTGATAGAGTATCTCTCTCAGAGCCAACTTATGAGCTTCAACATAAGAACCAGAGTCAATGTTTTTGAGACAACTGATTACTGTCTCTCTACAAACAAAGATTCCAAGTTCCTTTAATACTAATCACGGCTGATTATAAGTGGCAAATTGATTCTTCCATTTGATTTCCGCAACATCCCTTTTTGCTCAATTATCAACTATATCTTTGTCGTTTAAGACTCTTCCTGAATGGAATGCTTCAACTTGGTTAAATCTTTTGATGATCTTGGTATTTGAAAAAGAAAATCAGGAAATTCTTGACACACCCACTCAATATATTCCCACAAAGGAAATTAGAAAATTGAGACGTCGACTTTTTTGTAAAGTGGCTTTGTCTACATTTGCAGACATGGAAGGTTAAAACGTAAATTGGGAAAGAATTCCTCTGGCATTGAGAAGCAAGAAGCAATTAAAGGCGCCGAGACCATAAAGAAAGAAGTGAAACGGAGCACCCAGAAGTGTGTTTGTCCAGCATCTTTAAACTTGTTTAATTTCACCATTACTAGAAGCTACATGGAACACAATCATCCAATCTCACAAGACAACACTATTTATGCAGTCAATTGTAAGCAGCCACATAAAATTATGG
Source organism: Phycomyces nitens (assembly GCA_022702545.1). NCBI lineage: Eukaryota > Fungi > Mucoromycota > Mucoromycetes > Mucorales > Phycomycetaceae > Phycomyces > Phycomyces nitens. Next base: position 6,134,057 of record JAHRBC010000001.1, read on the forward strand.
AACGAACCTACACTTTGCTGGCTAGTGGGCATAAAGGCCCAGTTACAAGTGTTGTGGACGTAAGTGCACATATCAACACTTGGCAACTATTTCTAAATTATTTTTACCTAGACTTTGAAAGCTTTGAATGTAACAAATATCATCAAAAAGGACATTCATAACATCCAAACTCTTTTTTTTTGAAGAATGAGAATGGAAAAGAAATGTTTCTCCTTATATCCTATCTTGAAAGCATTGGATATACTGTTCGCATTTGAGTAGAGACGAAAGGAGACATGCAAGAAGTCAAAGAAATCTTCTTTATTTACCACGCAGCAATTCAAGAAGCAAGAATTTGGTATGAGGCGGTTACGATCGATGCAACCTACAAGACCAATGCCCATAAGCTGTCTCTTGTAAATGTTGTTGGCACAAGCAATACATCCTCTAATACAGAAAACAATAAGCTGCAAACTTTTGCAATTTCAGCAGCTTTTGTTGGCTTGGGAACCGAGGCAGCATACACCTGGATCCTAGAGGAATTGTGAGAGGCCATTTGGCCTATAAATGAACACCCTTTACCATCAGTATTTGTCACTGACAACAAGCAAGTTTTCCCCCACTGGGGGTTTTTTCTGTGCTCTCTTTTCCTTCTCACTTACTTGTCTCTCTGTCATGCTCTGTCACAAACTATTACTTTTTTCTTTTGTTCTTATATCTTATTTCTTTTCCCCCAGTATTTAGGGGCTTCTTTTTTATTATTTATTTATATATTTTCAATTATTCTTTTTCACTCTCATGGGTGGCCTATATGCCTACAGGCGCCAGGCCTTGATACACCCACAAAATAAACAAAATACTTTTAACTGACAACGAGCAAGCTTTGTGCAACGCAATTGATGTCATTTTCCTAGAAAGCCAGCACTTGCTCTGTTCCTGGCATTTGTGGAATACCATGGCAACAAAGCTCCCGATTAGAACGATTGATTCAGCTGAGTATAATCTTTGTTGTGCTCAAGCTGAATTAGACTTTAAGGCGATCATGTCTAGCTTTGACAAAGCAAGCTATAAGGAGGCGCGTAGCAGCTTTGAGCAGCTTATCACAACGTATGGCTACTTCTGTCAGGAACCAATCTAGGCAAAGGCAAGAACAGAGAAAACAGGCAGAGGGTTTGAAGATAGATTCCTTTAATAAAGATATTGTTTGCTTGATCCTTCTATGATCAAGCTCTAGGGGTATTTATATGAATATTTCTAGCTAATGTCTACTGAGATAATTATAATGATTGGTTCTATGGAGTGTCTTTACAAGGAAAGCAAGGGAAGAATACTATTGGTCTAGAGGTGCGATGTCTGGATCTGGTTCTGATTGGTCAATTAATTTTACCAATAGGATGTTTTTTACAATTTCAAGAACAATGGGAGTTCGGCACTGCATTACTTGAACGATGTGTAAGTCAGAGAGTTTTTGTTAAAGTCTTTTGCTAATAATAGTCTTGTATTAGTTTGCTCCAGGATGATAAGATCAAACACTGGGTAGGTATGTATGCCAATGATCACCCTCACATGGGAAACCAAATTTCTGGAAGAGCAGAGAGCTTTCATTCAGGTTTGAAAAGAGCTTTGGGTAGCCAGTCTGCGTCCAAGCTTACACTTACTGTTAAGTAAATAAATGTATTGTATTTGACATAATGGTATATCAGAGAAAAGTGATATATAAACCCAGATAGCTGGATTATCTAAAATCAAGACAAACTATACCATACCCAATCTATTGTGGGACAAAGTCCCAAAATACCTATTAACTGATAACACAGCTATTATTATAATGAATATCCAAGCTGATAAGAATTATAACAATAATTATAAATACTAAGTTAACATACTTCTTGAATCAATAATGGAATAGACTTTAACTTTTTCTAAACCACAATAAAGAGTCTCAAAGTATCCACCGTCCCAATTTCTACTACAAATATCACAAAATGCATACTATGAGCAAAAGGTAAATGATTAATCCCAGAAAACCTATCATCCATATTTTAACCTTTTTTAAAGAGAGAAAATCACTATAGAAAGCTAAATGTTGAGAGGATCAGCATCGATTCAGTTTTATTTGACAAAGAAAAAGAGTTTAGATTTAAAAATCTTGCTTTTAAAGTTGTCAGATTAGCAATGGACATGATCAGGACAAACACAATCACCAGCCTGCAATCTGATTTTGTTTCAAGAGGTGTCAATTGCAAGAGCTGGGATCATATTAGATACAAGCTGTCATGCCCTTCTATCATTGCTGCTAGTTCTGAGGTTTTACCTCTTGATATTGTTGATATGTGCTGGTGGTTTAAATGTGACAAAAGTTTGTATCTTGAAAGCAACTATGATAAGCATAACCTTTATATATTCTGACTGATATTTTTTTACATAGACTTTGAAGAGAAAAAAGAGAATGTTCCTCTCAGCTGTCCCTACAAAAATTGAGTGGTTTCATTCATAGCAAACTACTATATTATCTTGCCATTAGTAGACTGAAGTTAAACATAATAAACTTTTTTATTTTTGACGGCAATTATATTATTCAATATGTTCTATTGGATAGAATAATAAAGTAAAGCCTTTTAGATGTGATATTTGTTTGTGATTTATTTCTACTTCTTGTAACTGAAATGATTGCGTTCATTTCAGGCTTATTTTCTTATTCACTGCTTTGGTTCCACTACTTAAATTTGAGTGTAACCGTTCCCTTACAATAAGGGCTTTCTATTGTTTTATCACTTTCTCTTTCCCTTCCAAATTTCTTAACTATTATCCATATCATTTCATTAACCAACGATCGTCATTTCGGTACGATTTTATTTCCATTATCTTTATAACCTATATCTAACATCTTCTCTAGTTAGTTTTTATTTAATAAATAAAGCTTACAACCCGTAACATAACTATGTTGTGAAATTAATTGCAGTAGAAATAATAAATAAGTCAATTATTATTGTTGTGAGTAGAATAAAAACAGATAAGGGGCAAAAGAATTTGTGAGAACTTGTACAAGGTATTTATTCAAAAGAAAAAGGTTTCATTTCTACACAGAACTAACTATTGATATTTATATGTTTTCTGATTTATAATTCAGTATGTACTTTGGTAATCTTTATCATGATGAGTCATCTTCCAGGAGTATTGTCTTTCTGGAAAGATCCAGAGAGACTCATTGATATGATACTTCTCCAATCAGATCAGCCAGAGAGCTTTGGTAAAGAAGAACATTTATGCTATTGGTACTATTTTAATATTCCAACCCAGATACTTGGGTAATGTTTTAGCATTATTAATTCATTTGTAGTTGTAGTCTCTCAATCAAATATTCATATAATAAAAGAAATATGTAGATGGAATATAATGATGCTATTAGATAAATATGTGTATATGTGTATATCCCATATTATAGTGATAACAATAATAATAATAATAATAATAATAATAATAATAATAAATAATCAATTATGTGTATGATGATCTGTGTATTGGATAATCTCATAAAAGCAGATTCATTTAACTGGAATAGCTGAGGATATTATTTTATCCTTCAGTCTTACTCTCAGATTCAGCAGTAATCAATACTCATTTACAACAATCATCATATTTATTCTTATAAGGAGGAAGAGAAATATAACCAGTATAATTGTAAGTAAAGAGATTGACTCAAAATAATGAATTGTCTTGTAGTTTTATTACTACTTAACAGCATTATGTACACTCTTGTTCTACAGGGTGGAAAACGAATTCATTCATGATTTGAAAGTCCGATTTTGCCCTTAATGCATCTTGTTATAATTCACGGGGAAAAAATAATGGAATGGTAGAAAATAGACAATAAGAAATACTTTGAGACTGTCTATAAGCTTGTCTTTATTAAGATACAAAATGTGCCGTTCTTTATATACTCTTTCAATGTGCTGTTGCACTAACTCTTTGACTTCCTTATATATGTGGTCTTTTACCACATTAAGATATTATATATGATAAGCTTCTGAGCTCCACGTCTGTGTTACTATTATTCTGATGCATTGCTATAATTCCTTTATCGTACTTTATTAGCTCTCAGCTAATCTGCACTTATAGCTTTTGTATATGTAAAATATACACTGATAAGGCTGGATCACCACACATCTTCTATATTTTGTTTTTTCTTATTCTCTTTATTCTTATAAACATGACACCTTCAAACTCAACACATAAAGAGGAGAGCCCTTGCAGACAATATATCTGCCATTCATCTGATGAAAAGTTGATTATGATTGGAATGCACAAGGTAGGATTGTCTGTTGCAGAAATTTCTTGATGCGAGAATATCAAGGAATCAACTCTTCACAAAATAATAAAAAGATACTATAAGACAAAGTCTGTTGAAGACCAGCCTCACTCAGGAAGACCCAAGCTTTTCAATGTGAGAGACAAATGTCATTTGGAAATGATTGTGAGAAGTGATTGCCATCAGACATTAGGAGAGATTACTTGTGAGATAGAGGAGGTGATTAACATGCCCATCTCAAAAGTCACTATTAGCAAGACCTTGCGTAGTCTTGACTACAATTGCTGCACTGCATTAGCCAAGTCTTACTTGACTCAAGCAGACATGGCTGCATGTTGAAAGTGGGCTCAAGCAAGAATGGAGTGAAATAAGGAATGGAAAACCATAATTTGGAGTGATGAGTCTTGGTTTTCCCTTTTTAAGAAAAATAGAAAGATGCATGTATAGAGAAAGCCAGATGAGAAGTATTGTCCTGACTGCCTCCAACCAAAGATCTAAGGAGATGGAGGATCGGTCATGGTGTGGGGCTGCATTTGGGCTGGAGGTGTTGGACCTCTTGTTATACTTGAGGGCAATATGAATGCAAAAGTATACACTGAGGTCCTCCAAGAGCACTTTAAGCTCTACTTTGACATGCTGCCATGTAAAGACAAGGCCGAGTACCATTTCCAAGAAGATAACACTACTCCCCACAAAGCAGCCATATCAAAAAAATGCAAAGAAGACTGTTGTAAATGAGTATTGATCACTGCTGAATCTGAGAGTAAGACTGAAGGATAAAATAATATCTGCAGCTATTCCAGTCAAACGGATCTGCCTTTATGAGATTATCTAATACACAGATCATCATACACATAATTGATTATTATTTATTATTATTATCGTTATCACCATAATATGGGATATACAGATATACACATATTTATCTAATGGCATCATCATATTCCATCTACATATTTCTTTTATTATATGAATACTTGATTGAGAGACTACAACTACAACGAATTAATAATTCTAAAACATTACCCAAGTATCTGGGTCGGAATATTAAATATTACCAATAGCATAAATGCTTTTCTTTACCAAAGCTCTCTGGCTGGAGAAGTATCATATCAATAGGTCTCTCTGGATCTTTTCAGAAAGACAATACTCCTGGAAGATAACTCATTGTGATAAATATTACCAGAGCATATACTGAATTATAAATCAGAAAACATATAAATATCAGTAGTTAGTTCTGTGTGTTGTATCCAACATAATCGTAGATTGAAACATTAACACAAATTACCAATATTGAAACATATTGAATAACCGACCTACTGGAAGTGCACTAAAGAGTGTACCTTCCCAAATACATTATTCATACGTAAAGACACACTAACAACTAGTACCAACACACAGGTTAATAGTACTAAGTAAAATAACAAGTCATATATAATAGTTGGTAGAGAGAACAGACATTACATGATATCATCATATCATCACTAGCACTCATCTCAATGTCTATATAAATGCACAATACGAATAGCAATAGTCTTCATCTTATTTCACAAATTCTCTCTCTCTTAATAAACAAAGTCTCACTGTACTCTTGTCCGTGCTTTGTTTTCCTCTGATTTAACACTGTGTAGAAAGAGAACCTTTTTCTTGAGAATAAACACCCTACACAAGTTCTCACGAATTCTTTTATATCTTTCCTATTTTTACTCTACCCACAACAAAGACCTTGAGATTGATGTTCTTGAGTGACCCTCAAAGAGTCCAGATTTGAGCCCCATCGAGAATATCTGGAGCCATCTTGACAACCTTGTGCACTCAAGGGAACCTCAGCTAAAAACACTGACAGAGTTGGAGGAGGCTCTTGACAAGTGTTGAGTTGGTTTTGTGGTGCAACGTTGTCAGATATAAAAATGATAAAGGGTTGCCAACGAGTTCAGAAGGCAAAAATGTATAATAAAAAAGGGATAAAGTACTGTGATAACACTCGGGTCTATCCAACAGTAAGGAGATTGGGGTAGAATGTATACAAAAAGACAAATATAACAAGAGGTATGCTTATAATTATCGCGAAGAGTGATTATAAGTCAGTGACAATGAAATAAATGTGTAAGGATACAAATCAGGGTTTGATCAATAAAAATAAAGGTAGATAGAGATGATCTTTTATTATTGCTTCATATCAAGCCTTTTATACTGAAGAAATCTATACTATCTCATTATAACTTCTTCTAAGTATAATTGATGATGTTATACCATGCGCAAGGGTACTTTTTCCACTAGGGTACCTCTTGCACATGGGTTTAAAAGAAATCCTGCAAAAGTCGTCATACTTTTACAGGATGTTTGTGGTCTGAATGGAACCAAAACGAGACACACCGTGTCATGGTACCCTCGCTAGTGAAGACCACGGGAGAAAAAGAGAAGTAAGAACTACTGGAATGACACTATCTGGATCGAAGGCGTTTGAGCCAAGAAAGAAATTGAGTTTCGCCTCGCTGAATCTCCTTGTCTGGAATTAGGGACTTGTGGTGTCGGAAAGGAACAAGAACATCACCATTGACTGCACCTTTTAGGCGAAGGTAGTTCGGTCTAACAAGGTAATAAGTACCATTCGGATTTACTTTGGTTACAGTCATGGGCCCTAACCAACGATCAGACAACTTAGTGGCAGTAACTTGATCTCGCATCAATACTTGTTCGCCAACATTAAACTTTCTTCTTGTGGAGACTTGTTGATCGTATCTCGCCTTGTCCTTAGCTTTCTTCATGGTGGATCTCTCCTTGGCCTCTTTGTGTATTGTTTCGATCAGATTGTGGAGAACCTTAGCACGATTAGCTAATTCGAGTGGACGGTTTCCCTCAACAAAGTGCAAAGTAGCACTACAAAAGTCTAAGAGTATTATGTAGATAAAACTTATAAAATAAGCTACTTAATTGTATAGTTTTACTATGCTTTTGGTAATATATAATCGTGATCTGTAGTAGACTAAAAAGATATGGGAGTGAACTGAATCATCCTACCTACTGGTGTACAAGAATCCAATGTAGAATATTTAAATGCCCTCAAACAGTGCAAAACTTAAATATACATTGTAGCCACAATATATTCCTAGTCGATCTACCCTTTTTTGCATTGTATTTTACGATACACAGACAGTTTGTGTCAGGGGAGATTGACCACTTACAAACAACCAGTTTTATCTTTCATTATATTTTATAGTGGGTTTTATAATATGTTTTAACAGTCCATCAAGGATGATTGTAGACTATTGCAAGGTAATTGTAGTTATTCTATGCAAACAAGCCTCTCTGGTTTATTGTTTTTTGGAGCAATAGATTCTGAAAATTTTTATTTTTTGTTTTATTTGATAAAAAATACATTTGCGCTATATATTCTAGTCTCTAGATTATTTCTTTGGTATATCTATTCTACCAATCGATATTTCTTGGTCAGCACCATCAACTGGTTCTTAATAGAGCCAGGATACTTACCTAGCTGAGAGAAAGCCAATACTGTCTAAAAGTAAAAGAGAAGATTGTTAGTAAATTATTTTTATATAAATCATTCATTCTTATACTTACATTTTTAATATAATAAATAGAACATTTGATAGACTCTCTGTAATATACCAACAAATGATTATTGTCTAATAGATATATATTAATATTTGTAGATAAACAATATGTAATACTAAAATATTAGTTTACTTACAAGATATAGCCATTGGAATGGCCAGATAATTTCAATCGGGAATCAATATAAGAGCATAGCAAGATGTCTGTTATAGATGTTATTAAAGAGGACATATTTATAATATAAAAGGTTTACCAGAATATTATATTGAGATAGATAGAAAAATAGAATTTGTGGCTATATATAAAAGAGTGATTTGGTTAATAAAGAATAGCTTTAGCATAATATGATCTTACCTTTGGATATACAGCTAAGTGCAATAGAGAGCCCCATAATATATTTATAAGCAGTTACCTATGAATAATAAAATATATTGAGTAAAAAATATATTCACAAGAGAAAGAAAAGAATTAATTACCAGAGTATTTTGCGGTAATATTTAGGCACAAAAGAATATAAAAAATAAAAAGGAAAAACAAATACTTTGTATTAAAAGGCTGTTTGACCCTGATAAAATGCGGGCAATAAAAATGATAATCCAAAAGAATATGCCTGCCGTCATTTTCATATCTTTGTAATTTATAGTTTATTAGGTTGAAAAAGATGTTTAGATATAGAACAAGAGTGTACACAATGCTGTTAAATAATAATAAAACTATAAGACAATTCATTATCTTCAGTCAACTTATTTACTTGCAAGCATACTGGTCATATTTCTCTTCCTTCTTATGAGAATAAACATGATAATAATTGATTTGTTTATTATTTCTACTCCAATTAATTTAATGATATAGTTACAAGAAGTAGAAATAAATCACAAACAAATATGACATCTAAAAGGCTCTACTTTATTATTCTATCCAATAGAACATATTGAATAATATAATCGCCGTCAAAAATAAAAAAGTTTATTATGTTTAACTTCAGTCTACTAATGGTAAGATAATATAGTAGTTTGTTATGAATGAAACCACTCAATTTTTGTAGTGTAGGAGCTGGCCAAGTTGCTGGAGTACGCAGATCATAACCATAAAGAAGCATGCCTGGAGTTTGACCGGTAGTGTCACTACGCATGGTACGGATGGCTAGTAATGTGGCAGGGATATATTGGTCCCATTTAGATGGATTGTCGGTATCACGAGTGATTTTCGCAAGTGTCTGTACGACAGTTTGATTCAATTGTTCACAGAGTCCATTGGTTTGTGGCCTATACGCCGTAGTAGTAAGATACCGGCAGTTGAGAGAGGCCAAAAACTTGCGAATATAACTAGACTTGAAGTTACTACCACGATCGGTCAGAAGATACATTGGTACACCATATAAGGAAACGACATGGTCAAAGAGAAACTTCGCAGTTGTTTCTTGAGTAATATTTTCAACTGGAGCAGCAATAGGCCAACAAGTAAGATAATCTACTGCTACCAATATATAGCGGAATCCACTAGAGGGAATATCCATTGGTCCTACTGCATCGCATCCAACCATATAAAATGGACGATCAGGTGTTGGAATAGGTCTTGATAGTTCCGTACGGCGGTGAAGATAACGAGCACGTACTTGGCATGTAACACAATTTTGTACTACCTTACGTACCCATTCAAATAATCTTGGTGAAGTATATTGTTGACGGACTTGAGACCATGTATTCTTGATACCAGCATGTCCTTCTGAATGTACTTGAGTAATGATATCTTCGATAATACCCTCATGAAGAAGTTCTTGAAGTCCACCAGTATACGGATTTTTCTTGAATAGTTTTCCATGATGAACCTCAAACTTGGGGGCTTGCCTACGGATTTTCTTGCATTCAGTTGGACTAATCTGATCAGGAAGGTTTCCATTGTTTTGAATACAGTGTAATATAGACAAATATAAAGGATATTCCATTGCAAAAAGTAGACAAGTGATGATAGATATGTTTTCAAAATATAAAATATATTTGTTTCGTTATAAAGATAACAAGAATAATAAAAGGGAAAAGATGAGTGCAATAAAAGGTCTTCCCCAAGACAAGGAAACGGGAAAAAATATGACTTGGGGGTATCTAGGACAAACGTCCTACTCAGAGCTGTCGGGAAGTAGGCGAGAAAGTGCATCTGCAGGATTTTCTTGACCTGGGTGGTGCTGGATGGTAAAATCATATTCCATCAGAGCGGCAGCCCATCTTGATAATTTCTGGGAAGGCTTAGGGTTCTTCACTATGTAAATCAAGGCGGCATGATTGGTACGGAGGATAAATTTCCAACCAGCTAGATAATGACGGAACCTTGTTACACCCCAGACTAACGCAAGAGCCTCCAAGTGCGTTGCAGCATAATTGCGTTTGGAGCCGCGAAGAGCACGAGAACCATAGGCGATTACGGTTTCTTGCGAGAGATCGTCTTCAGGAGCTTGCAACAGTACCGCGCCTAATCCTCTTGTAGACACATCGGTTGTAAGGATTTGTACCATGTCCTTTGAAGGGAAAGCCAAAACGGGAGGATGAATGAGACATTCTTTCAGGGAGCGGAAAGCTTGGTCTTGTTCTGGTCCCCAACGGAAAGGAGTGTCCTTCTTCAGTAAAATTGTCAAAGGTTGTGCCAAAGCAGCATAATCTGGCACAAAACGGCGGTAATACCCGGCCATCCCTAAGAAGGTTTGAATGTCTGGTACTGATTTGGGACTGGTCATGGACAACACCTTTTCGACATTTCTGTTACACGGAGATAGTCCCTTACTGGATACAACGTGACCAAGATATTCCACTTGCTGATGAGCAAAGAAACATTTCTTTCTCTTCAACCGGAGATTCGCCTTTTTACACGCTTGAAAGACTTGTTCGATGTGGACGGCATGTTCTTGCAAGGTCTTTGAAAATATAATAATGTCATCGATGAAGACATATACAAACTGTCCAATGTATTCTTCCAGGATGATTGACATGGCTCTCTGGAAAGTAGATGGAGCTGACGTAAGACCAAAAGACATCACAGTGAATTCATAAGTCCCTTGCTTGGTGACAAACCCAGTACGTTCAATGGATTCCTCAGAAACTGGTACTTGCCAAAATCCACTGGCAGCATCCAAAGTAGAGAAATAAGATGCACCACCAAGAGAATCCAGAAGATCATCGATATATGGCAAAGGGAAAGCATCCTTGATAGTTACTTGATTAAGACGACAATAGTCGACTACTAGTCGAAGAGATCCATCTCGCTTGCGCACAAAAAAGACTGGAGAAGTCCATTGGCCTTTGGACGGACGGACTAAACCCATCTCAAGGAGTTGCTTGACTTCTTGACTAAGTGACTCTTCTTCTTCCCAAGTCAGTCGATACGGACGGGAACGGATTGGTGTCTCACAGGAGACAGGAATGGTGTGCTCTAGCACGGAAATACGACCAAGACCAGCGTTTTCAACAAATGTGTCTTGATGTTTGTCGATTACTTCTGATACTACAGCTGGCATTTCCTCGAGTTTTTCTTGTTCGTCAGAAATTACTTCTTCTTCATATGTCAGCAGTTCTTCGCCAACAGAAGAATGTGAAGTCTCTTGCTCCTCTGATCTGACGCTAATGGAGTAAACAGCAGCGGCGGTTGGACCTTGGGGAGCTGGTACTCCAGAGTAGCCCTGCAACTCTACATAGCCTAGTCCATGCTTCGTAGGAATAATAATGGTAGAATCCTGCAGACGTAGTTGGATCCCGTATGCTCTACACCAAGTCATACCCAAGAGACAAAGAGAAGGAGAGGAAGGAGAATCTTCGATGCACATGGCTTCTGGTCTAAGTTTTCCAGCTACACGGATCGGAACTTCGACAGTAATATCGCAAGGCTTGTTATTTGAACCTGTAAGACTAACAATTGGAAGTACATCACCATTCGGCAACAAGTTCAACTTAGTGGCCAAATCCTTGCTTATAACTGAGACGCTAGCACCAGAATCAAAAATGGCTTCAATGACCTGGTCGTTTATCATAATTGGAGCTTTAAGTGGTTGACTGAGCTTGAGATTCTTAAGGCTGTATGAATAACTATAGACAGTATCATCACTGTCATAGTCGGTATCAGAAGATGAATCAGAGGACACATAACCAGTGCTGGTTAGATCGGACCCATCTACAGAGGCAACAGAGTCTAAACCCCAGTGATCTGTGTCGAGAGATTCGGCCGTTTCTTCAGACTCGTCGTCAGAATTAGGAGTCTCATCGTTCTGAACTAAGTGCACTCCGGTGTGCAAATGGATAGTGGACTTTCGGGCATTAAGGTATTGCATACCATCGCAGAAGTCCTTCTTGGCCTGCTTGTCCATTGCAAGCCAATTGGCAATGGATAGTCCTGAATCGGCCTTCTTCAACTGTGTCCATATATCTTTTGGAGGGAGTTTGACTGGCAGGCGACGTAAGGGTTGTCTTTTCTTAACAGTCTGTGGATCCACGACCATAGGTTCCACTGTAGGAAGACTTTGGTGATGTGCAGTCGCACCTAGAGGAAGTGTATCCACGGGAGTTGGTGTGGTCTGGAAGTAATTTGATGGTCCAACCATTGGATCGTGGCGGACAGCCTTCTTGCCTTTCTTGTTAACCGGTAAAGACATGTGGCTAACGTTTGCATTAGACCTAGTTCTTTTCTCCACTGGATAGACCTGTCCTTGGACTAAATTGACTTGAGAAGTAGGGGCTTGATTTTCTTGAACAACAGTATCCCTAGTTACTGTTGTTCGTTGGCTTTTCCCGAGTCTTCTACTTTAGGATGAGGACATTCTGGACTCTTGTGACCAGGCTCCTTGCAGTTGTAACATATAATTGGTTTGCGAGGAGTGGCTGGAACTGTAGCCGGTCGGAGTTTTGCATCAATGGCTGCAAGACGGTTACTCATGGTAGTCATAGTAGTATAGAAGGAATCGGGAATACTTGTAGGCGCCGACAAAGAAGGTGGAGCAGGGGGAGCAACAAAAGGAGGGATAGTATCTACATGAGAGGCATACTTGGTCTCAATGTTCTCCATTGTTTGAGCAAGAGAACAGACTTCATCCCATGTCTTAGGAAGACCTCGTTGTTCGATGAGAAGAGCGATACTCTTCTTGACTGACCGCATGAACGAGCGAATCATAGTTTTGTTGTCTGAAATGTCAAGGTAAGAAAACAATTCAGATAAATGTAAAATCAGTCCTTCAACTGATTGGTGCTGTCCTTGTCTGATTGACAAGAGTTCTTCCCACCATAACTCTTCAAGATTGCTATTGACAAATTGTTTCTTGAAGGCCACCTCGAACTGATCCCATGTGGTGACTCTGGATTCCTGGAGATTCCACCAGCGGGCAGCATTTCCTTCAAAATAAGTGGCGGCAACCAAAAGGATGTCGGAATCAGCTATTTCTCCAGCTCATCGGATACAATCAATATGACGAAGCCACAACAAGGGTTCTTCAGTGGAAGCTCCGGAGAAGGTTTTGGGCTTGGCCAAGAGCTTGGAGACTTTGTCGGTAACCATTGGAAAAAGAGCAAGAGTATGCAGGAAGAAGTATAACGAAATATAAGATGGAGGATGCTCAACACTATGCGTTTGTATTGAATTATCCTCGGCACAACCTCCACTGACAAGTGTTGAGTTGGTTTTGTAGTGCAACGTTGTCAGATATAAAAATGATAAAGGGTTGCCAACGAGTTCAGAAGGCAAAAATGTATAATAAAAAAGGGATAAAGTACTGTGATAACACTCGGGTCTATCCAACAGTAAGGAGATTGGGGTAGAATGTATACAAAAAGACAAATATAACAAGAGGTATGCTTATAATTATCGCGAAGAGTGATTATAAGTCAGTGACAATGAAATAAATGTGTAAGGATACAAATCAGGGTTTGATCAATAAAAATAAAGGTAGATAGAGATGATCTTTTATTATTGCTTCATATCAAGCCTTTTATACTGAAGAAATCTATACTATCTCATTATAACTTCTTCTAAGTATAATTGATGATGTTATACCATGCGCAAGGGTACTTTTTCCACTAGGGTACCTCTTGCACATGGGTTTAAAAGAAATCCTGCAAAAGTCGTCATACTTTTACAGGATGTTTGTGGTCTGAACGGAACCAAAACGAGACACACTGTGTCACTCTGAAAGAGGAGTGGGAGACAATTGGTAGAAGTGTGTGCATGAAGTACTGCATGAGTATGCATAACAGGCTACTAGATATCAAAAGATACAAAGGTGGGCCTGTTTCATACTAAATAAACCTTCATTTTTTTATCAGTTAAAGGTCTACTCCTAAGCTTTATTATAGTTGTATTTCATGAGCCTAGCTTTTTTATTTGAAGAATATAAGGATTACAAAGAAAAGTTGCTTGAAGCTGTTCATGTAGCAAAATTACTAAAACACGATAAGTCAATTTTACTTGATATTTATTTCTCAAAGTAAAAGAGAAACTAAAATTCTGTCTGTTGTAGGATTTGTGTATAAATACTTGACTGGATGTTAATAGGGCTTTTAGATATTAGTGTAACTTAAATCTACTTGAGTAGATTTTGTTACTTAGCTTTTGTTAAGCCAATTTGTAATAGTATTTAAAGGTGGTTTTACCACACTCTCCCCAGCCAGGTTCAATTATGATTGAAACGACTTGTTAGTCTAGTATCCAAAAAACAAAACAAAATAAAAAAAATATGAAAAATAAAAGTTTTTTAGAGTTTACGAGGTTGTCCTCTCTTTTGTACAGGTTGGTTTTGGACGGTAGTAGGTAATGTCATTGTTCATGTGCATTTTGTCCCAATTGTTATAGCATTGGAATTGGTAGTTGATACATTGCTATTGGTTTTTCTTAGACGCCCTCTTTTATGAACAGGTTGTATAACTGTAGTGACCTTAGCAAGCATCACTTTGATTTTTTGTTCTTCCAGTCTTTTCCAGTACTTGCAAATAGGTTCTGGTAAGCAAAATTTGCTAGCTGAAATCCAAGAATTTTTGTGTTCTCCAAGTCCTTTCCATTTGACCAAAAATAGACGAGATTAACCTGTGTCTTTATGGTCTCATATTTTGTCCACTTTGACATATTTATCTTTGATAGCAGTTTCATCAATGTTCACTACTTTTAGTTCTGATAGTGTATAGTCACGATGTAATAGCTCATTTGTTTCATCGTGCAATACATAGTTGTTACTTTCCGTTTTGCAAACAACTACAAATGGACCTTCGAATAGTGGTGATAGTTTTGTATCTCTCGATGGTAATCATACCATGGCCGTTTGTCCCAAAGGTATATTGATAAGGTAATGTTTCTTGTTAAATTTCTTGTCATATTCTTTGATGAGTTGCATTGTACATTTCTTAATTGCAGGAAATACTATTGTTGACATTTTTTCTGCTCGCTGAAATATTTCTTCTTCAGTTAGATATTCTTTGGTTGTAGATGGCTGTGTATTCACTACAAAAATTGAGTGGTTTCATTCATAGCAAACTACTATATTATCTTACCATTAGTAGACTGAAGTTAAACATAATAAACTTTTTTATTTTTGACGGTGATTATATTATTCAATATGTTCTATTGGATAGAATAATAAAGTAGAGTCTTTTAGATGTCATATTTGCTTGTGATTTATTTCTACTTCTTGTAACTATATCATTAAATTAATTGGAGTAGAAATAATAAACAAATCAATTATTATCATGTTTATTCTCATAAGAAGGAAGAGAAATATGACCAGTATGCTTGCAAGTAAATAAGTTGACTGAAGATAATAAATTGTCTTATAGTTTTATTATTATTTAACAGCATTGTGTACACTCTTGTTCTATATCAAGACATCTTTTTCAACCTAATAAACTATAAATTACAAAGATATGAAAATGACGGCAGGCATATTCTTTTGGATTATCATTTTTATTGCCCGCATTTTATCAGGGTCAAACAGCCTTTTAATACAAAGTATTTGTTTTTCCTTTTTATTTTTTATATTCTTTTGTGCCTAAATATTACTGCAAAATACTCTGGTAATTAATTCTTTTCTTTCTCTTGTGAATATATTTTTTACTCAATATATTTTATTATTCATAGGTAACTGCTTATAAATATATTATGGGGCTCTCTATTGCACTTGGCTGTATATCCAAAGGTAAGATCATATTATGCTAAAGCTATTCTTTATTAACCAAATCACTCTTTTATATATAGCCGCAAATTCTATTTTTCTATCCATCTCAATATAATATTCTGGTAAACCTTTTATATTATAAATATGTCCTCTTTAATAACATCTATCACAGACATCTTGCTATGCTCTTATATGGATTCCCAATTGAAATTATCTGGCCATTCCAATGGCTATATCTTGTAAGTAAACTAATATTTTAGTATTACATATTGTTTATCTACAAATATTAATATATATCTATTAGACAATAATCATTTGTTAGTATATTACAGAGAGTCTATCAAATGTTCTGTTTATTATATTAAAAATGTAAGTATAAGAATGAATGATTTATATAAAAATAATTTACTAACAATCTTCTCTTTTACTTTTAGACAGTATTGGCTTTCTCTCAGCTAGGTAAGTATCCTGGCTCTATTAAGAACCAGTTGATGGTGCCAACCAAGAAATATTGATTGGTAGAATAGATATACCAAAGAAATAATCTAGAGACTAGAATATATAGCGCAAATGTATTTTTTATCAAATAAAACGAAAAATAAAAATTTTCAGAATCTATTGCTCCAAAAAAACTACAAACCAGAGAGGCTTGTTTGCATAGAATAACTACAATTACCTTGCAATAGTCTACAATCATCCTTGATGGACTGTTAAAACATATTATAAAACCCACTATAAAATATAATGAAAGATAAAACTGGTTGTTTGTAAGTGGTCAATCTCCCCTGACACAAACTGTCTGTGTATCGTAAAATACAATGCAAAAAAGGGTAGATCGACTAGGAATATATTGTGGCTACAATGTATATTTAAGTTTTGCACTGTTTGAGGGCATTTAAATATTCTACATTGGATTCTTGTACACCAGTAGGTAGGATGATTCAGTTCACCCCCATATCTTTTTAGTCTACTACAGATCACAATTATATATTACCAAAAGCATAGTAAAACTATACAATTAAGTAGCTTATTTTATAAGTTTTATCTACATAATACCCTTAGACTTTTGTAGTGATTGTTGGCAGAGTAGTCTCCAGGTTTATTAACCTTATGCGCAAACATAAGTGAGAATGAGCTTGAACCAGATCTGGTATGGATCTTCAAATTGCAGTATAGTTGTGCTGTAGGTAGTATGTCATCCCAGTTTATGAAGTCTTGTCCACATAATTTGCGCAAGGTATTTGCTATCATTTTGACACTAGTTTCAGCAATTCCATTTCCTTGTGGGTAGTAGGCAGTCAAAAATTTATGTTTTATACTCAGAATTTGGGTAATAGATTGCATCAGGCTGTTCCTGAATTCCCTACCATTATCCAATTGAATGAATTGCCCTACAATTGCAATACCATAATCTGCAAAGATCTCTGTTACGACTTTGGCTACAGTGTCACTTTGTTTGTTGGGTAATGGTCTGGCAATAATGTATCTAGTTGCTACATCAACCACCACCAATATGTATAGGTTTTGATTTTCAGTAACTGCAAAAGGTCCTGCCAAATCCATTGCAATATGATCAAATACATCCCAAGCCACTATGCTTTTCTTGGGGCTGTACCCTCTTTTTACAATGGTATGTTGCGCACAAGATATACAGTTTGATATGATTTCCTTGCATTCTTTATACATTGATGACCAATACATACTGTGACGTACGATGTTTGGTTCAGCAAGTTGATCCAGATAACAGCTAGTAATTCGTAATATAGTTTCAGATTCTCAATCTCAGTGCGATCAGTGCCAAAGAGCAGAGCAGAATCTTCCTTGAAGTATATTGAACCAAAAAAATAGAGTAGACTTTAGATGTGTTTTATTGATAGATGTTTTTGGGATATTTATACTAGTAAACTGTGGAATAGAATTGATAAAATGTAGATGTAGATACACGAGACTGGTAATTTGTCATCTTGGTTAAGCAAAGTAAATCTAGTAATACACCTCTAAGAATGATAAGATTATAGATTTAACTTTTTGAGATAATTGGAATGAGGTCTGTGCTTCACAGGTACAACAAGAGAAAAGAAAGGCCGAAGTCGAAAAATAGAAATTACTGTTCTATACAGTCACAATACTATCACTTAGTAGTGATTGTACTACGCCTTCTATGCCAAAGTGTCCCATTTTGTGAGCTTTTTCCACCAATGACTTTCTGTCAGCTAGAGGTGGAATCAGATAATCTAAGGTAGCTTCCTTGAATTGCTCATTGTTGAGTTTAACGGCTAGGATATGTAGATCTTTGTCTTTGCTATGTACTATTTGACGTTTGGTAAAGTGTGATCCTCTTTTCTTTACTTCATAGTTTGATGTAACATCAGGTTTGATGTTCTGCCATTTTATCATAATATATTTTAGCATTTTATGGATGACTTGATCCTCCTCTTTCTTTTGTTGCACATCTTCTTCAACTGGAGGGTATAGCCAGCTCAGCGCATCGGGTAGAGTGTTATCTACTCCTTTGACATAGCTGATTTTCAGTTGCCCATATTCATTGAGAGTATCAACATAATTTTGGAGATTACTGGACAAATAGCTACTAGAATATAAATAAACTAGCGCTGAGTGATCCGTTTGTATTTCTAGGTTCGGGTTGCCTAGCAATAAAGGTCTAAACCTTTCCAGCCCAAATATAATAGCGTAGATTTTGCGACAGTTGGTCAACCATAACTGTTGATGTTTGTTCAAAGATTTGGATATAAATGCAATATGCTTAGTGTGCCCATCCTCCGCCTTTTGGTACAGAATAGCAGATATGCTATAGAGCGAGGCATCGGTTTGCATGTAAAACTTCTTACTCATATCTGGGCCATGTAATACTGCACTTGATAATAGAACTTGCTTAATGGCTTCTAGGCATTCTGTATGTGTGTTATTCTATTTTTCTTTGACATTAAGTTCATAGCATAATTGATCCAAAGGTGCAGTTAGTTTGGAGCTCAATGGAATATAATCTCTCATAAATGTGATAGTTCCCATGAGTTTTCTAACTTGTTCTGCAGATCGACAGATTGGCCATTCCTGAATATTTGATAGTTTTCAAAAGTCTATTTTGGTAATACCAGGGCCAACAACAAATCCCAAGGTAAAGATTGTAGTTTGGAAAAATTTGCATTTTTGTACATTGAGTTTCAGATTAGCAGCTGTAAGCTTGTTTATCATGGTTTGTACAAGTTGAGCATGTTGTGCAGGGGTACTGAATAAAATACAGTCATCAATATAGGATTTGACACCTTCAGTATCCCCAAGAATTATCTTGATAACTCTGCAAAATAAACTTGTAATAGTTTTTAAGCCAAAGCAACAAGCTTGTCATTTGTATGTTTTGTTCTCAAAGGTAAAAGAAAGTACTTCTTGATTGGATTCTTTGACTTTAAATGAGTGGTAAGCATTTTTTAAGTCTAACTTTGAGAACACCATCCCTGGTTTGGCAACTTTTCAGAAAATATCTTGAATGCAGTTGACGGCATAGTCCTCTTTGTATGAATCTGATATGTTGATATTTATCCGACATAAGTCCTGTACTATACGCAGCTTTGTTAAAGCACCATCGTCTCCTTTCTTAGGGATTACTAACAATGGAGAGTTATATCAGGCACTTGGTTCTGCTGGTACTACCAAGCCACTCTGTAGCCATTTGTTAAGCTGCTTTTGTATTTTGGGCATATATTTATATGGTAGGGGGTATTGTCTAATATAACAATTTGTTCCGTCTTGCTTCATAGGAATACGTACTTCTGAAGCAGGTACATTACAGAATGTACCGGGTGTTGTGGGTAGAAATAAACTTGGAAAGATACGAAAGAATTTGTGAGAACTTGTGTAGGGTGTTTATTCAAAAGAAAAAGGTTATCTTTCTACACAGAACTAACTACTGATATTTATATGTTTTCTGATTTATAATTCAGTATATGCTTTGGTAATATTTATCACGATGAGTCATCTTCCAGGAGTATTGTCTTTCTGGAAAGATCTAGAGAGACCTATTGATATGATACTTCTCCAGTCAGATCAGCCAGAGAGCTTTGGTAAAGAAGAGCATTTATGCTATTAGTAATATTTTAATATTCCGACCCAGATACTTGGGTAATGTTTTAGAATTATTAATTCATTGTAGTTGTAGTCTCTCAATCAAGTATTCATATAATAAATGAAATATGTAGATGGAATATGATGATGCCATTAGATAAATATGTGTATATCTGTATATCTCATATTATGGTGATAATGATAATAATAATAAATAATAATCAATTATGTGTATGATGATCTGTGTATTGGATAATCTCATAAAGGCAGATCCGTTTGACTGGAATAGCTGAGGATATTATTTTATCCTTCAGTCTTACTCTCAGATTCAGCAGTGATCAATACTCATTTACAACACTTTCCAAGTCCCATCAAGTGTCTCTGGTCTCAAAAGCATGGCAGGAATGAACACCTTGACAAAGGGAATCAAAAAATATGTTGCATGTGGTGAATGCCACAGTATTTATGAGAATGATGGTGCACCTTTTTTCTGTACCTTTAACAAGTTTGGAAACAGTGCCTTGTGTGTCCATAGCTTGTTCAAGTCCAGTTCGTCCACAATCCCAAAGAAATTGTATGTGTACCAATCTGTCAAACACTCTCTGCAGACTCTCTTTTCTTGGCCCGATTTAGAAACCCAAATCAACTCTTGGAATCGTGGTCCCAAAGTGGAAAAGACAATGTTTGATGTGTACGATGGTGCGATGTGGAACAGTCTCAAAGACATCAATGGTGACCTCTTTGTTGATGACAGCCGCTCTATAATGCTGACGCTGAATATTGACTTGTTTCAGCCATTTGATGGTGTGTCATATTCATGTGGTGTCATTTACTTGGCAGTAAACAATCTTCCTTGCAATGTCAGGTTTAAAAAGGAGAATGTCATCCTCGTGGGATTAATGCCTGGACCTAAAGAAGCAAAGACATCAGAAATCAATAACTATCTCAGACCTCTTGTTGACGAATTGGAAGAGCTGTACCTGGGTATCAAGGTCAAGACCCACCAATGTCCATCTGGTGTGAGAATCCACGCTGCTCTCTTTGTTGTTGCTTGTGACATCCCCGCTGCAAGAAAAGTATGTGGATTCACATCCCATACCAGTACCAATGCCTGTCATAAATGCAATTGTCAATTCTCTCGGTTAGCTGGAACGAGCTCTGTTAATTATTCTGGATTTGATTCTTCAAAGTGGCTCCTTTGCACTAGAGATGATAATCGTAAGGATGCTGAGGTCTGGAGAAATGCAGCCACTCAAGCTGAGAGGCAGCGCCTTGAAGTTGCCAGTGGTGTTTGCTGGTCCAAACTGCATTGTCTCCAGTACTTTGACATTGTCCGCTGCACAATCATCGATCCAATACACAATCTTTTCTTAGGCACTGCCAAGAGAATGATGGAGAGATGGGTTGCAGATGGTCTAAT
The DNA here is from genome assembly GCA_022702545.1 of Phycomyces nitens. Classification (NCBI taxonomy): domain Eukaryota; kingdom Fungi; phylum Mucoromycota; class Mucoromycetes; order Mucorales; family Phycomycetaceae; genus Phycomyces; species Phycomyces nitens. The sequence goes on from JAHRBC010000001.1 coordinate 6,155,552, forward strand.
TGACAGTAGGAAACTCGTTGCCATGCAGAAGATGGTAGAGAAAATGGTGTTGCCAGCCAACTATACAGCACTAAAGACAAAGATTGGGAAGGGGTTCCCATTCATGAAGGCTGACGAGTGGAAGTCGTGGTGCTTGGTGTACTCTCCCATGGTGTTGAAGAACGTGTTGCCACTGCCAATGTTCAAAAACTGGATGTTCTTTGTGAATGCCTGCCGTTTGCTTTCAAAACCAAGTATCTCAGAGGATGATATCAAAGACGCGCACAAGAACTTGGAGCAGTTTGGTAAAAGTTGTGAGCAACTGTATGAGCCTGACCTCCTCTCCCCCAATATGCACTTACATCTTCACCTTCGTAAAACCTTTCTGGACTTTGGTCCAGTTTACAGCTACTGGCTCTTTGGTTTCGAGAGGTACAATAGTATACTCAAGAATATCAACACCAACAGGAGAAGTGGGTTTGAGGCCACATATATGAGAAGTTTTGTTGAGGATACAACAAAGGGAGATTTTGTTCGCGGTTTCCTAAGCACACCAAATGGACAATATTTCTCAGACGTATTCAGCAAGTTGACCATCCGTCCAAACATCACCACAGCCCAAATTCCATGCCTTGACTTGTCTGCCTTCTCATTGCCAGAATTTCTTGAATTTGCAGAGAACCCATTGTTAACAATTTGTGGTAATGAGCCTTTGCCGCCGTCAACTCTGCCATTGAAAAAGAAACCAATGAGCATGATGCCTAGACTGGAATACAATTGTCTAGTGGAGTATTACCAGGTTGTCCATGGGGACAAAAACATTAACAGCTGCAAAGACACCATGGCCTCAACCGCTTTTGTCAATGACTGGATTGAAATGCTTGCATCAATCAACATCATGGGCCAAATATTCAAAGGAAGGAGTGGTAAACGTCGAAATGGGTCATACATCCAAGCATTGTTTGTTGAGGAAAAGACCGAGGCAGTGTACGCGTATGTTGGAGAGATTCAGTATCTATTTGTTCACACATTTAGTCCTGCTGTTTCTTCTTCGCATCGTGGAAATGCCTACAACAGTCAACACATCTTTGCTTTTGTAAACTGGTTCAAGACCACATCAGACACCACCAGAGAAGCTGAAGGAATTGAGGTTCACAAGGATGAATTTTTGGCTCTTGACTTTCAAAGCATTCTTCCTGTCCATCAGATTCTCCTGCCTGTTGCAATTGTGGATTATAAATCTAGTAGTAATATTAACAAAAAACTAGTTGTCCCTTTGCCTAGAAAGGTTTCTACCTAAATATATTTATCTTATCTCTCTTGTTCTTAATCATAACTTCATAGTTTGTTTTGTGAATCATGTGTTTGAAAAGTAAAAAAGACAAAAACAAAGATTTATTTATTTTTGAATACCCAGGCAGGCAAATTCAAAGTCAGGTGACTTGGGGCAGGAATCTCCTTGATCGTTTTTTGCTGTCTGGGCATTCTTGTCTTTGTCTTTGTTGATGACCGTCTCAGGTCATCCTCTCTTGCAAGACGGTCAATGACCTCCAGAAGCCGGTTCAACTATATTAAATTTATCAGTCTTTTCCCATCAATCAGCACATCATTCTACAAAATATTAATTACCTCATCGCTTCTCCAACTGGGACAAGCAACACAAAGAACATGCATGCTAATACCAGGTGCAACATCTTCCATGTCTGATTCACTATCAGACATCACATCCTTCTGGAAGACATGGAGATAGGCCATCTCATCAGGGTTTTCAGGCTTATGGCCCATCTCCTCATTGATTGCCCTCCAGTGACGTTTGTAGGCCTCCACCCTGCGCAAGTGGATCTATAAAAATTTTCAGATTAAATTAAAAATATCAAATCGTCTTTATACTAACCTCGACGAGCCTGGTATTAGCCTGAACCTTTCTCTTCTTGGCAGAAGCTTGCTCTTCACTCATGTTTGAAGTGAGATGGTAGTACTTGTAATTGTTTTTAATTTTTTGCACTACCATGCCAGGCCAAAAACCAGCAGCACAAGGCTGCGAGAGAATGTAGTCTCTCAAGTAGTTGATGACCCTGACATTGTCTGGGTAGTTGATCTTCTTGTCCTTATTCCATTTCTGTTTGCCTTCATTCTCGGCAATCAGAGCAGGATTGTTAGACGTGAAGTTTTTCTTCCACATCTTCTCATTAATGAATTCCTAGATATAATTTATTAGAAAATATTTTTTAACAAAATAATAATAATATTCATACCAAGACAATTGCACTCATATCACTGGTACCAAGTGAGCTGGAGGGGCCAACAGAAAGAGCCATTCTAACAGGACCAACTTGGCCAAGAGGGAGCTGGCTCTGGGCACTACTGGCATAGGCTTCCATGAATGTACTCATGGTCTGGTTGGTCTTGCCAGCGATATCGTATACCATCCCCATTCTTGACTTGAGGAACCTCAAGTCTTCAAGGACAGTGGCCATTTCTGTCTGTCCTTGACTACTTTTCTCACTGCTACTGGGGGCCCTTGGAAGGATTTCACGCTGGCTAATACGGCCAGCAGCAACACAGTGAATAGGAGCAGTTGGGTTTGCTCTGGCTTTGCATCCTGAGTTTCTCTGGTTTGAAGACATTTTCTAAATATTTTTTTTAAAATAAAATAAAATAATAAGCATAAATAAATCCATATATATTAACATATATTTCTTTGAATACATAAACATACATTATAATTTGCAGTATAAGGTATAGTGTCAAATAAGAACAATAGTATTATATATATATATAAAAGACTGTATTTATATCTTTAAAAAATATATCTGGAGTACAGTAAAAAAAAAGAGTCTTGGGTACACAGTTTTCATAATCCCATTATTCTCATAATTTATTAGGGCTTACTATAATCTAAAAATGCGTATGAATTCTTTTTTCCCAATTTTCCCTTTTTCTCTTTCTTTTTACTTTTTGCTTCCTTTATACTTTCTGGTAAGTATTTAAAAATTTTCATGCAATTAAAGACAACCTTTAACATTTTTTCAATTATCTAAAAGACATCCTATAGTCACTTTTATTCATGCTTACACAAGAAAAAGGTAAATAAGCGCACTATTTTTTATTGCTGTTGCTAATCAGTAATCTTCATCTTGTAGATTCAGAACAACTCATTTCAATTGCAATGGCCAAAGATGACAATGATGAAGTTGAATGGACAGAATGTACTTGGTATGTTTAAATATTCTATCACTATTAATACTAATATATTCTGTCTTTACTATCAGCTCTTTATATTAAACAAAATTGCCGCGTTTTAACAAAGACATGGAATATCCAACAAGCCAGTTTGTCTTGGTAAGTAATTAGTCATTCCTATTGCTTTTCTAACAGAAAAATATAGATATATTTTCTATTACGCGTACACATTTTTTGATTGCTATATCATTATCTATCTTGAAATACTGTTTGGTATACCTGAAAATTTGGTTTCAAAGTCTTGGTTGTCTACTCTGTTTGAGCAACTACTTTTCCAGTTATTCAAGATGATAGTCAATGAATCAGTCATGTTCTCTACCCGTGTTTCAAAAGGTAAAAAAAAATTAGTATCAATATAGCTATAGCCATGAATCTAGACCAGATTACTAGACTGTATATTATGAGAAAATATTTTATCAATAAAAATCTATTTGTAAACTATTTTCCATGGCTTATTTATAAAGAGGTATAAAATAAACCCCCAATTGAAAGCGTTTAAAGTGTCAAATGGATTAAACAACCAATAAATATACGTCTTTTAGAACATAGGTGAATAGTTTGCAGAAAATAGTTGAAAAGTTTGCATCTTGATCTATTAAAAAATAGATTTTTTTATTGATATTGAAAAAATAATTCATGTAATGTTTGACTAAAAAGAAATAAGATAACACTTTCAGTTATAGTTCTGTACACTCTTGAGTTTAACAAGCCTACACGTCCAAAAGCAGAGCTTTATATCCACCGAATTACTTCATTATCTTATATGTGTTGTTTTTTATATATGCAAGATAACATTTCAATTTAATTCTAGAATTTGTTTTTTATTTCACTCAGAATTTTACATACTATCACATATGGGAATCGGGGGTATTTTTGCAGTGCTTGTTAGTCTTGCTAGATGCAAAATATCAAACAATACTCTAGAAATAGCATATATATTATTATTATATGATTAGAGCATTCATCTAGAAATATATATATTAAATAAATAAAAAATAAATAAAAAACAATTTATTTTTTAAAAATCAACAAATGAGGCTTGTATGTAAATGTATGATATGGTGCTTTTCAGTCTAAAAGACATTATTTCTCTTTGCTTTTCAGTCTAAAAGACATTATTTCCATTTGCTTTTCAGTCTAAAGACATTATTTCCCTTTGCTTTTCAGTCTAAAGACACTAATTCCCTTTGCTTTTCAGCCTAAAGAGATGAGTTACTGAGGTTAAAAGTAAAGGATATGAATAGATTGTAAATTGCAATATTGCAATTAGCTTTATATGGCACAAAATACAATAAATAATAGGCTTACTTGACACGAAATATAAAATAAACTAGACCTCTTTAATAACAGAAAAGTTGGGGGGTATCAAAGGTTTTTCAAGCAGAACTAAAGACCTATTTCTCTGATAGACCAGGCGTCATTCCCTATAGTATCATTCATATTTGTATGGTAGAGAAATATAGATTGAAATAACAATAAATCGATGATGATACTTTAATACTACAGATATTTCTCCACCATAAAATCGTATACTTTTTCCAGTGAGAAATATTGTATTAATTATAATGTATATTCAAATGTTTGTTAATTAATAAACTTGCCTGGCTGCTCTCTGCCATTTTTCTCTTACGGGTCTGGTTTGCACTCTTAAAGGTGTCTTGAAGAAGATTCTTGGCACACCACATTCTTTTGCACTTGTAAATGTAGAGTGCTATTGTCCTAGCCGTGCCTCACTGGCCACAATCATTGATGATAGATACATTTATTTTGTCACCATTGACCAAGAAGTGTCTTTGCTGTTATTGCTATTATTAGTCAAATAATCTCTTACCTACCCATGGAAAAATTAATTGGAGTATACTCCAAGCTTATCAGGTTGAGGACAAAGGGCAGTAGAAATGCCAGTTTGCTTGTTGAGTGCTTTGCTATTCATATCTTTGTCAGTTCAGCAAACAGCTCTCAGAATTATCCTAGTACAAGTCAGCCGTCCACATATAATGAAGCAAGTTTCTTAGATCTTCCATATGGTGTAAGTGCTGCCCAGCTATGGGAGCCATTCAACTGACATGCCAGCTTGAATGATGATGACGTGGAAGGTGTCAGCAGCCTTGTTGTCAAGAATACTTTGGAAAAGTACTATGTGCGAAACAGTGGTATGAACAGTATTGAACTTGATAACCCAATGATTGTTGTTGCTTCTCATCTTTGGAAAAATTCAACCATACATTCTTCATGTATGTACCGAAGAATAAAAAACGAGACCAGACGTGACAATCATCATGTGATGTTTACCTGTCTGTACAGAAAGTGAGTATTAGTATTAGTCAAAATACAAAATAGAGATCACTTGCTTTTTTTATATTTTTATCTAGCCATTGCAATATAACTATTCAAAGCTGGTTTGTTGGCACTGTGGCATTTTATTTTGAGCATAAAGAGGTTGATGGCACACTGCACCTTCTGGCATTTGTTGAAGTGATGAAAGAGCATGGTACAGCAGCCCATGACTCCTCTGTGCCAATCGTAAAACAGCGGTCACACAGCTCAACTAGACAAACAACCCAGCCAAAATATGCTGTTATCAATGTGGATGACATTCAGCATCAAGTTGGGCTCATCCAGTACCCTCCGAGTGGTAATCAGTTCTTTATCATTGCACCATATTACGTGTTTAATGACAATCTGCATGTGACCAGGGGTAACCTTGCCACTATAAAAATTTTCTTTTTCTTTTTTCTTTTCTTATAAATATCAATACCAAATAAAATAAAATAAAATGGCTAATAATGTCAAAAACAAAAAAAATGTTTCAAAAAAACAGTAGTTATGCTACCGTTTTGTTCACACAGGTGAAAAATTATTTTTCTCAAAAATGCGCAACATCTTTAACACCAAATAAAATGCTTATTTCAATAAACAACGTTGCCTAAAAACTTACAAGCCCTTTCTATGGTACTACAGCTATCTCATTGCCTGATGAAAAGACATTTCATGCAACTTTTATGATTTGGGATCAATGACATTACCTTTCAACCACAATCTGCGGAGATAAAGTGCTCTAAAATCATAAAAAACAGTAGTTATGCTACCATTTTTGGCACAGCTACTGGTCTTTCCGCCATAGTGTTTGCTGGGTAACAAGTTCTGGACTCGTTCTTCAATCTCAAACCAGCTAAGTGTTTTGTTGTAAAGTGTTTCTTGGTGTCTTTCAACCGGATTCATCAAAATTTATTAGGAGGAAAAATAGCTTCAGCTACTAATTGTTGTTCCTGATCTGGGATGGTCTTCTTTTTACTATAACAAAGCCAAAAGGTCAATCCCACTGGGGAAACAAGAGTATATGTAAAATCAAAGAGAGGATAAAAGATACTTTTTATTATTAGAGACATTTGGGGATTAAACCCAGACACCCAAATTTCAGATTTATCGCAATCCTTATTTTAGAAATATGAGATGTCATCATAACTTTCAATCGCTACCCTTTTTCAGAAAATTTTTAGGCAATGTAATTTGATAATATAATGACTGCAATTTAAAACATATATTCTGAGATTATAGTTCACTTCTTCTTCTTTTGCTTTCATACATATACAAAAATGTCAGGATACGGAAACAACTTACGCAACACTCTCCACTGAGTCAATGGAGAACGTCTTGGCAACCTCTCTGATGAGCCCAGAGTCATTAATAGCAAGAAGCAACATGCTATGGAAAACAATACACTACTTAATGATCAAAATATTCATCAGTGTGCAGAGATTCAGGCTTTGGGTGACATTGCATGCCTAAAATTTTTCCGATTCACCTACTCGCAAATGGAATCCATTGTGAATGCTATGGGACTTCCACCAACAATTATATTAAGACAAGATACCGGCCATCAATTTTACTGGGATATATTGTCAGCATTGGCAATTACGCTTTGACAATTATGTTATCCCAGACGCTATGTTGACTTTCAGTTCTTTTTCAAGGTCAATGACAGTACATTGTGTACTGTTTTTAATAAGATGATTGATATTTTGGATGCAAAATATTTCAGGGGATTGATCCTCACAAAAGAGCATTTAAATCCATTCAACTTGAGACGTTTCAGCAATGCAATTGCTGAAAAAGAATCTCTCTATATGAGTGTAATTGGTTTTAGCAATGGAACTATTAACGCCATATGCAGACCAGGCGTTAACCAAGAGATTGATTACAATGGTCATATTAGGAGACATGGCCTGAAGTTCTAATCGATTGTGACTCCAGATGGAATCACAGTAAGCATAATAGGCCCATTTGCAGGAGCAATGCATGATCAGAGGATGCTTGAGACCAGTGAGGTCATGGACCAACTTTGTCAGCAATTGCACCATGCTGACAATGGTGATTGCTATTACACCATTTATGCTGACCCAGCATATGCAGCAAGCAATATAGTGGTCAAGCCATTCAGAAGAAGACCAGGTATGCCATCCGAGGAGCAACAGGTGAACAAGGCAATGGCCAAAGTGAGAGAGTGTGTAGAGTGGGAGTTTGGGCATGTTGGAATGTTCTTTGCCTATATCAAGTACAAGAATGGACAGCATGTTAGGCAGAGCAGACTAGGAAAATTCTACCTAGTAGCAACACTGATGAAGAATATTCATATATGCATGAATAATGGGAACCAGACCAGTGCATTCTTTGGGATTGCACCTCTCCAATTGCATGTATATATAGACCAAATCTCAACATGATAAAATTGATTTATAAATGTTTTTTAAAAAGGTTTATTATTGTAGAGGGTAAACAAATGGATAAGGTATTGCGGAAGGTTGTGGGTTGGGCTGGTAGGCAGAGGGCTGAGAGCTTCTGCTACTCTCTTCAAGCTTTGCAATTCGTTCTTTGAGATCTTCAATCTCTTGCTTGGCCTCATGCAGTTCTTGCCTGTTCTGCATAACCTCCTGTATGCACTCACAGACCTTTTCCCTCGTCTCGAGATACTCTTTCTTGTTCCTGTGGAACTTGTACTTTATGTCCCGCATCACCTCCAATACATCTTCAATCATTTTTTGATGGCAGTCTCGCTCCCTTTCGTCTGCTTCCATGGCCAAGGCAATGTCCTTCTCAAGAGATTCCTTTAGACTGATTTTTTGATATTTAGGAATCCTTTTAGTAGGAATCTCTTGAGAAGTGGAAGCACTGCCATTCGTATCCAATTGCTCACAATTCATCTCGTTCTGCTAGACTGACTGTGTAGGAGCTCGGATAAGAGCCTCCTTTTTCTTCTTGTTTGTCCCTTCTAAGGCCATGATTCTCATTGTTGCTTCTGCACCTCTCTTCCTGATCATATTCTCTGTTGCAGCTTCATCATTTTCACTCTTCTTCAACTCTGCAGCTGTCATCTAATATTCAAAAGTAAATATATTTTCCGTTCAACATATATAAGGCTTTATCTTAAGTAAACATACCAACTGATCTAAGGAAATAATACAGTTTTCCAAATCAGTCTCAGAATCATTTGTGCCAGTACCACCTCTTTCTTTCCTTTGCTTTTCCTTGATTTGCTTTCTAGAATCCTGAACAAATTTTTTGATTACAGTCATGCCAACAGGATGGCTGTTTGGGTCACTCTTGTTAACTTTCTCCCATGCCTTGGCGATGTTGCCTTGTTGCTGCTCAAAAGGATGGTAGAAAAGTGTGGCCTCGATGCAAGCCAACTTTCTTTCATCATTTAACCTTCCACGTTTTCCAGAAGTTTGCAAACTTCCTCCAACAAATTTCAGGTTGGTGTTGTTGTTGAGTGATTCTTGAAACATTTGAGCAAATATATTGAAGTGTATAAGTACAAAGGTTGGACAAGGTGGGATAAGAAGCATATAATTTATAGCTTTTGACATGGTGTGTGTCGTTTTGACTCTACTCAGAGTATGAACATTATGCAAAGATGTATGATGCTTTTTGCAGAATTTCTTTCAACACTTGTCACTTTCAAACTTGCATTATATTCGGCGATATACAAGCCAGACTATAGTGTATATGATTGGTTTATTTTAAAAAGCAGAATAATGCCTGTACTGTTGCAATTAGCAATAAAATCTGCTTGAATTGTTGCTATTTTTGTGTAACATCTGATGCAAATTGCTTTTTATAGTAATTGATGCTATCTGGGTTTAATTCCCAAATGTCTCTATTATGATTTTAGTTATCTTATATAGTTTTCTAACTAATACTGTGAGGGTATTTCTTGTGGCTCATAGTCTGTCTGGGTTTCAGACTCATCAAATTTTGCGGGATTGGGAATGAGAAGGAAATACTTAAATTGGGAAAAAAATCAGATTTCATGCCTATTTTAGAGTATTTTTAATAGTGGGTTTGATAGTTTTTATGAATCAAAAACTGTATTTTACAAAGCATTAGGGCCATAAATCTTCAGAGAAGCAATATTTATTAAAGATATTTATAATTATAATTGATGATTGAGATAATGAAATTATGTGTTTTTCTATTTTAAATGAGATCTTAATTTACCCAAAGATATTCCTAGTTGCACTCGTTGTTCCTCTAGTATTCTTGCAGACTTTTCACATGAAATCCCCTCGCGGTTTGCTTTTGCTTGGATTCCCGCATATATCTCTTTTCTTCTGCTGAAGAATCGGGAATCCTTTCGTTCTTTTCTCCAAGCAGTTCCATACATTTGCTCCATAGATTTTATGGAGGGATTTCCACCAATTCCTCTAGTATACTCCCTCCAAACATCGGTGACACTGACAATTGTTTGACTCATTTGATAACAATTAGCTTGGGGAGTGTCTGGATTGGGCTGTTGGAGTGGAAAGTTTGAACAAGATGCTGTGGAGGTTGGTGTGGAGCTAAAGAGGGCGCTACCCATTGCAAGGAATTCAGAAACTCTGTCTTGGAGCTTCAAGGTTTCTGATCTACTCTCTGCTTTGGTGGCCAGCATCATTGTTGTCATTTTATCGAAACCATCTTGCAGTGTGGCCACCAGCTCAGGCATTGCCATCTGTATCCGACGGTTGGAAAGAAATGCTGTTTCTTCCTGCTCGAGAGACCCAAGTACCTGCAGCTCAAAGTGCTTGTATTCTGCTGTGTTGAACAGCTTGCAAGTCCAAAGATAGTATGTTGGATACTTCTTTTTAAGGACGACAGAGTCCTAAAGTTTTTAATATATGAGAGAATGAGTTTTCTTTATCTTGGTATATTTGCTATAAATATTTACCTGAAGGAGCACAACACGCAGATGTGCGAGCAAGTTCAAGAAGTTGGGGCCAGCAATGTCCTCTTGCATGGTGTTGTCATTTTCAAACTGGTCTTTCCAATATTCAATGTCCTGGAATACAAGACTTTGCAACGCAGCGGATGGTTGGATAGTAGCCCTTGGCAAGAAATAGTTCAAGTGTTGCTGACCGCTGAATCCAGCAAGACTCTTCATTGCTTCTACTGTGTCATAACTCATTTGACATTCCTTACTAGCTTTAATTAATTATCATCTTTAATCGCGAAATCAATATCCCTTACAATCACTGGAAAAATATACGCAAATCATGGAAATAACAGGTGTTGGTTATTGGGATATTATGTAACATAATAATGCTTGATAGCATAATATTATAGAATACCTAGCTGACATAATATTGGATTTTTGCCCAAATGGTATTGATTACTTTGTCATTATGAAAGGGAGCTTAGGTACATTATCTGTGTGCAAACCTTAATTGAAAGCCAAGTATCTGTAAAATTACAAATATAGATTACTAAAAAACCCCATTTATAAACCACCTGGATTTGAGAGAGCTGTTATTTTTTCAATACTAGGTGGTTTCGGCTGCCTATTGATTCATTCTATTGGATCAATTGCTTCAACAACACCTGGTATTGATTGGATTTTTAAAAAAACACATTTGATATTGATTTTGTTTTGGTAGGATATAATAATTTTGTATATTTTATTATAATATTTTTATTTGTAAAAGCACTAGCAGTAATATAATCTCTTGATCTGGACTACATGGTCTTATTCTAATAATACGTCTAATGGTTCTTGCAGACCATATTTTATTTCCTACCTGAAGAACATGGATTCCGATTATATTTACCTGACCAAGTTTTATAGTCTAGTAATTGAGTAAAAGAGCACATTTTAGATTTTTTGTTATAGCATTTTATAGAGTTGAAAGGCAAGGTACTTACTTGGCAACCGGGTATTTCATTAAATGAAAGAAACAAGAGTATACTGATATAAACAAGCCAGTATATATTCATATGCTCGTAATAATGGATACATTTGGGCATGGATATACTATAATTGATATTAGAAAAATATTTTTAACAAGAGAAATAGTTGAAAATACATACCTTTGGCAGTTGAATAAATGGATATTTGGTTTACTAAGAGTATACAATGTAAACTGCAATCATGTTAGAGCAATGTCTTTTTTATAAATGAGAAAGTAAAGAAAGGAAGAAATACATACATGGGTGCAATAATAACTTTTTTGATAAACATGGATTATAAAATGATATCATGGCAAGTTGCAGCTATTTGAAAATATTATGGTAAGAGACATGACCAACGTGTAAAGAATGTGATTGATAGTAATTACCTTTTGTATAAAAGAAATCTGATGTTTGGCACCCTATGTATATATAATGTAAGGTGCGAGAATTTTAGGTGATATACTTACATAGTGTTAAAGAGCAGAAAAAGGGTAAAAGAATAAAAAATAAAAATTATGATTAAAATATCTATGCCCCCTGAAATATGCATGATCATTCTCTCTTGCTTTGAAATCGGAGAGTCATGTTAGTTATACATTGAAAGTGCCCAAGAAAAAGGTTTTGGTCTATATATTTGTTGTAAATGAGTATTGATAACTGCTGAATCTGAGAGTAAGACTGAAGGATAAAATAATATCCTCAGCTATTCCAGTCAAATGGATCTGCCTTTATGAGATTATCCAATACACAGATCATCATACACATAATTGATTATTATTTATTATTATTATCGTTATCACCATAATATGGGATATACAGATATACACATATTTATCTAATGGCATCATCATATTCCATTTACATGTTTCTTTTATTATATGAATACTTGATTGAGAGACTACAACTACAATGAATTAATAATTCTAAAACATTACCCGAGTATCTGGGTCGGAATATTAAAATATTACCAATAGCATAAATGCTCTTCTTTACCAAAGCTCTCTGGCTGATCTGACTTGAGAAGTATCATATCAATAGGTCCCTCTGGATATTTCCAGAAAGACAATACTCCTGGAAGATGACTCATCGTGATAAATATTACCAAAGCATATACTGAATTATAAATCAGAAAACATATAAATATCAGTAGTTAGTTCTGTGTAGAAACATAACCTTTTTCTTTGGAATAAACACCCTACACAAGTTCTCACGAATTCTTTCGTATCTTTCCAAGTTTATTTCTACCCACAACAATATTAATAAGAATTTGACTCCGTCTTGGTTTATAGACAAAGTATAATAGAGTCTCTTATATTCTTATTAATATCTACATATACTTCTTTACTCTTTCAATAACTCTAACCACCATCTTCTTTATCATGTAAGTTCATAATGGGCTATCAAAATATATTATATATGCTGATTTATTTATTGAATAATTAAGAAAATGGCACCAAGAATCAATACCGCCAGAAATGCATCTGCAAATGGATCAATGTCCAGACCATTGATTAATACTGTCAGCAATGGCCATGTAGGACCTGTTCGTCCTTCTCTTGTTCCTAGACAAGATGTTGTTGGGGTTTCTAGAGAGGAATTTGATAACATAGTCAACCTCTTGTCCACCTTGGACAAAAAAATGACAACTATGTGCAATGATGTCAGCACACTCAAGGATAGTGGAAGCAAAATGATGACTTCCGTGGATGGTCTTGTCTTTGATGCAATGAAGAGACAAGAAGCTCCTCAGTTGGCCAGTCCACAGGCTATCCAGAGTAGTAATTTTGAGATCCAACTGCGAGATGTTGTTGGCAATAGCAGAAACCCAAAGATCTCAGTAAATATTAAAAGTAAACACTGCTTGAATCATTATTAATCAATATAAACTAGAAACTCATTCGTGATCGCCTCAGAAACATGAATCTCAACACTGATGATCCCCAAACAATAAGTGAGAATGATGCAAAGATGACTTGGGATGTCAGTGTTGGGTTGTCTGATGAGGTCAACAAGAATGTGGCAGATGACTTGTTGGTGTATCTGCGTGGCCAGAGTGAGTCTGCCTTTGTTCCAACAAAAGAATTATGTGGTATGATAGTAAACAACTATTACAACTGCATGGCCAACAGCAAGCTCTCACTGGAGGGCAAAGAAGCCAAAAAAAGGCAAACAGAAGAGGCAATTGCAAGACAGACGTAGGTGGCTCTATAAAAAATAAGAGAAACATAAATATATTTATCATTATATTTTTTAGCTCTTCAAGAGACGGAAGAGAACGTTTGCCAAACACAAGGCCGCCTCCATCGAAAAGTTTGGGAGAGACTACAGTGGCGTCTTTTATAGAGATGTCATGTCTGATGACGAAAGTGATACAGACACAACTGTAACAGTGCTTCGCCCAAGCTGGCGAAGTGATGAGGTAGCTATAACATATATTTCCACTTTTATTATATGTTTAACAAAGAAAATATTTGGATAGTTGAATGAGTTCTTTGACTTTCTTGATACTCTTGCAATAAGTGATTTGGGAAAGAGAGCAGGCCAGCTGAAGGCTCGCCATCACATAGTTGTATCAAAAGCAATTCCTCGTGGATTAGTAGCCAAAATGCCCGCGTGGACAAAACGTGAATAAACAATTACTTGCATCTCTCATTCCTATACTTTCATTAATATTGTTTTGAATACACAAGTATTGTATGTTTTATATAAGATAGTGAAAGATAATAATAATAAAAAAAAGAAAAAGAAGTCTAAGCATAAAGCTTTCTAGGCAAGGGAATGACAAGAACTTTGGCTGCACCACGACCAGAAATATGATTGCCTATCGCAATTGGCAAAAGGATGTGATGGACAGGCAAAATATTATCATAGTTGTACTTTTGAAAAGTTGGCTTATACAGCTCAATACCCTGGTTGATTCTTGGTTGATGGTAAGGGATTTCATACCACTCAACAAAAGCAAAAACATGCTGAGGATTCAGGCGCACAAGAAAGTTGGCTGGAGTAGGGGTTGGCAAAAAATTGTGAACGAAAAGATATTTAATACGACCAGCGTATATCTCCCCAGAATCACCGTTTTTCTCAATATACATTGCCTGGATATATGAACCTCTTCCGTTTGCCCCCTCGCTGCCTTTATAGACTTGTCCAAGAAGATTTATCGAGGTAAACTTCTGGATTCTGTCATTGACAAAGTTTGTGCTTCTAATGATGTTCTTTGCACTGCAAAGATCATCATCGGCATATTCCATCTTGTAATACTTCAGCAGGCATTCGTACTCAATTTTCCTCATTGTTGTTGGTGTTTTCAGGACCAATGGCAGGGCAGATGACGGAAGGGGCTCATTGCCAAACGTTTGCTTTGTTGGATCCATTGCTGATTCCAAAAAGGCAGGGAGAGAAAAAATCGACAGCCTATTTTGCTGAGGCGCAAACACAGTGGTGGGAGACAGTCTGTTGAACAGAGCAAGATGACTTGGGCTGGTGATGGTGGCGAGATGAGCTTGGTAAAAGTCACCTTTTGAACCACTTTGGACAAACTTATTCATGTACATCTTCTCAAAACTGGCTTTACGATTGGTATTAAAGTCTTTGACAAGCCCATTGTAGCGTTCAAAGCTGAACAGCCAATATCCATAAATGGGCCCGAAATCTTGGATTGTCTCTTTCAAATGGAGGTGAAGGTGCATGTTTGGAGACAGGACGTCATGCTCGTACAATTCTTCACACCCACTGCAGAATCTCTCGAGACTATCATGAGCAAGCTCAACCTCTTCTTCACTGATTGTTGGCTTTGTCAATAATCGGCAGGCATCAACAAACTCGATCCAGTTGGCAAACAGATTATCTTCCAACCGTCCCTTCAGCACAACAGGCGAGTAAATCAAGCACCATGATTTCCATTCATCTGCCTTCATGAATGGAAATCCCTTTGCGATCTTGGTGGTGAGAGTGGCATATTCCATGGGCAATGTAATTGTGTTTGCCTCAACCTGCATCTCACAAAGGTCGTTATCACCAAGATGACCACACAGGATCCACTTTTCCATCATGCGCTTGGCCGTTCCAAGGAAGAGGTTGTGCATCGGGTCCACAATGGTTGCCCTGACTGGCTCAAAGTATGAAAGGCGGTGAAGCTCAGACCACCGCACTCCATTCTCAACTTCCAATTGCTTTCTCTCTGTCAAGCTTGCTGCGTTTTTCCACATGATGGCATGCTGGCGGTTCTCTTCTTTTGTGCGGCCAATCCACTCTGAAGAGTTGAATCCAGAATAGTCAACAATGGATGTGCCTTCAAAACAGAAAAAGTGCCAATTGCACTTATGGCATGCATTTCTGCTGTTGTGAGAAGTGAATCCGCATGTCTTTCTTGCAGCAGGTATATCACATGCAACCATCAGCAGAGCAGCACGAACCAAAGCACCAGAACGACTATACGTATCAATACTGATACCAGTGTACAGATCCTTGAGCTCATCAACAAGGGGGCGCAGGTAGTTGTTGATCTCAGCAGTGCTTGCTTCTTTGGGACCTGGCATGAGCCCAATGAGAATCACATTCTCCATCTTATTACGTTCATCTCTTGGCAAATTGTTGATGGTAAGATATATCGCACCGCAAGAATAAGTTACCCCATCAAAAGGCTGGAACCAATCGATGTTGAGTGTTAACAGCAATGATCTTTCTTTGGCCACAAACTGCATGCCGTCCTCGTCCACAAACTCCTTCCACATCTTTCCATCATAAACATCAAACATGGTGCCAGGAACCTTTGGACCATGATTCCACATGTTTATGGCTGTTTCAAATGAAGGACGCTTGAAAAGCTTTGCCAAGGCAGTTTTCAGCAAGTTGTATACAAAAGTGCGCTTTGCAGTCAATCCATTACTAATTCCAGACTTGAACAGACTGTTTCCACATTCATTCTGGTGGCCAAGTTTCTTTCCAGTACAACAAGTAGGTACTTCACTATTGCTTTTATACAGAGTGTGACAATCACTGCATACAACAAATGTTGACACACCACTTGTCATAGCACTGTATCCAGTCATCTTCTTTAAACCAGGGATACTTGTTGGGAGTCTGAAGCTTTCCCCATAGTGCTCCAAGATTGCGTTAATGAATGAAATCAATATCACGGCACCCTCATCAACAACAAAGGAAGAAATAAACATGACAAGAAAAATGGCTATCAATCTATGCCATGGATCTTCAGGAAGATTGGCTGAATTCTCTGTGAGTATTAATGATAATTAAATATTAATATCTTTTATCCAAAGGCACTAGCAACACTTGTTTATTGCTGACCTTCACCCTGCTCGGCCTCTTCTTCCTCGGCATCTTCATCAGACAATTCATGCTCAGATGAATATTCTTCAATGAGCTCATCTGTTCCAAAAAGAAAATCTTTGGCCAAAAGAGGTAAGAACCCATCGGGATATTCCATGGATGACGGTACATTATTAGAGTAACTGTCATCTATTGAAACCAAGCATAAGTAAAGTGTATATTGAGTATAAAAAATAAAATACTATGTACATTCAATGTCCTCTTCAAATTCAATTGCTTCCATGTCCACATCAACACTGCTTTGATGGACGGGCAAGACTATTTAAAATATTATTAATATTACAGCCCACACTATATAATAGCCATTTTATTTACGATTGATATTTCTATCCAATTCTCTGTCTTTGTCACTCTGAGCATGACGCTTGGCAGTTCTTTTGGCAGTGATCATGTAGCCAGCAGGATTGCAAACGCATTTCGAGCATCGGCATTCAACTTCATTAGCATTGGGAATGGCAAACATTTTTTAGGGTTTATATCAAAAGAGAATATATAATAGCAGTAGTTTATTGCCCGTTCCTTTATAGTTTTATTATTACTTTCAGGTACTCCATAATCTATCTAACCAATAAGACATGCTTATATCTGTCAATGATACTAACCAAAGGATTTTCCCTGAGTTGCAATTTTTCATATACTGTTATTGATAATAACACCCCACAATTAATCATTGATTTAACACCATTTTTGCAGTGAATATCTCTCAATCCTATATCGTTTATTATACTACTTTACATTCTCCACTAATCATATAAATACCTCTTGCAATTCAAATAATAAATGATACTCAATTATCTTTGTTTCTATCCTACTCTTCCTGTCCTCTTTGACTTTGGTCTTCTTGTCTCTTGTTCTGCCTTGTCCTGTCTTGTCTTGTGAAAAGCACCTAGCACATTTCCTTGTCTGCCTTTCCCTTGTCCTGCCTTGTCCAACTCTTACATACTGGAAGGCTGGATACATAGCATCCAATCATTCAATCAGTGCCCCATCTTCCAACCATTCTCTGTTGGTCTCCAGAAACATTCTCCTGGGCAATCATATTCAAAGCGCTTTTTCTGTTTGTGTGGGTGACCTTTGACATATAGATCCCAACCTTCTGGAAGACTTTGACATAAGTTGCATGCTGGGTTTTATACTGGATCAGCTTGAAAAGAGTTTCAACTTTGAACACCATTGTCTTATACCAGTTCTCTTGCTTCTCAAAGTTTGGGAATGGCTCATTTTCAAAGTGCAGGCGCGAGAAAATATCCATTGCCAGTGCACCAACTGAGCAAACTTTGACATCGTGATGTCTCAATAAAGACTTGTACTCAATCTTTTCATGCTGGTTTGTCTTGCCATGGGATATTGTGGCCACCAAAGCAATGCATTCACTCAATCCCTGGTTTTCTACCTCCAAAGAGAACAGATCAGCAAACTCCATACTAAGGCTGGTTTGGCTGTGGCATAACATAGAATGGCTGAGGAGGAAGCATAGTCTGTCCCTGGAGCCTCGAGGATCACTTTTTTCCATAAAGACAAAATTGCTGACTTTCTTCAACTTGTCTTTGGAGTATCCATCGTTCAAAGTATTCTTGCCTCAATCTTCAAAGTCCAATTTTCTGCGCTTTACTTTCTCTTTCTCCAATGTATCAAGGAAGGTACGGACTAATGGGCCTCTTGCAGGGCCCTTGTTGTTCCAACCAAGTGCTTTCTGTGTATTTGACATGTCGGATACTGCTTTAACATAGCCAAGAACTGACTCTCTTCCCAAGGCAACAGGTGTACCATCTTCATTCTTGTGGTACTTGTTGCCACGCTTAGATACATATTCCATCAAAAAGAAACTGAGTTTTTCATCGGAAACAGTATAGCCATCTTCAAACTTCTGCTCTCTGCACCAATTCTAATGCATCGATTGTAAGTATTTAATCTTTGATTAAAAAAATTCCTTGAATAACTGTTACTTACTTTCCACTCTTCTTGCTTAGCAGAGTAAGCCTTGATAGTGTTTACAGGACGGAGGCTCATGCTTTGGGCCATAACCATTTGATTGCTACGGTGCATGGCAGTGCTTGTTTCAATCATTTGCTGAATTCCTTTATTGGCAACGGATGAAGAGGAAATAGAAGTGTTGCTGATTTAATTGTTCATCATGAAATTGGATAATTCAAGTAGATATAAGTGTCAGGAAAGGGTTTAAGCAGGTAAGGTAAGAGATAGAAACAGGAGGGTAAAGGATAAGTTCTTTAATAAAAGATATTATTCAATTAATTTTTTTATAATCAAACTCTTTGGTATTTATATGTTTCCTAGATATGATAAATAAATGTCTTAATATCATGATTGGTGATTGTGACAGGTATGTGTACAAGAAAGGAAGTGTTAGAGATCATCAATCGGATTCCTGAAACAATACAATCAGATTCGTATCTATGAATTGCTTTCAAAGAAGTAATCTTATTATTGAAACATAACTATGTTTCACTGTGCAACAACACCAATATCTTTTCCCCTGTCTTAAACATAGCTAGAAACAAAAAGTATATCTATGACCTTGGAGATTGATTAATAGAAAGCACTACGGCGGAAAAAACAGTAGCTAACTACCGTTTTGGTAGCATTACTACCGTTTTTTCCCAGCAAAAAACGGTAGTAAAGACTCTGTATAAGGCGATTTCGGTAGCTGTTACCGTTTTTTTAGTGCAAAAAAAAAGGGTAGTTATGAGGCAGGAATAGATACAGCTACCGTTTTTTTTATCCAACCAAAATCGTTTCTTTATATACTACAGCCTCTCTTTTATATTACTTTATATACTAGCACCCATTCTTTTTTTACTGCCATTTATTTGAAATAATGGTTTATTTTTTATTATAATTTCGATTTATTTCAAATAATATTAAAATATATATAATAATAATATAGAAACATACCAAAAGCAAATACTATTTAATATTATAAAATGTATATGGTACAAACCTTTTACTCAATCTATACACGATGCCAACAACATGTTGTTATGACTTGGAAGGCCTTTGGTCTTCATCAATTGCTATAAAGATATCGTGGTCAGAGAATAAAGCGATCAAATAAACCGAGCATATTGTTTTGGATAGCATACCAGTATATATTGTGCTTGTTAATCGGTATACCAAGCATCTCTTGAATTAATGCCACTATATGAAACATACAGATGTAAATACTAGATGCAGTAGAAGGAGAATAGAGAATGTGCAATATGATTAATTAAAGAGTGTAAACATATTATAATATTCTTACCATAGAAAATATATTGCTGTAAAGTCAGCTCATAAGATTTAAAACTAATTCGAATATAATAGTAGTTAGCAGAATGAGTACATCATTAAGAAAACAATATGCATATTCTACAGAGATTCCCAGGTGGGGAGGTGGAGAATGACAAACTTTAGTGTAATATAGCTGTAAAAAAATTTCACCTTTTTTTAGTGTCTGAAAAATTATGAGATGAGTGTTTCATTCCTTGATTAAAGATAGCAAAGCTGAAGATGTGGTATACAAGATTCCAATCGGATGTTTATGTCATTGACAACCTTACATAAGGGAGGGTCATTTAGTTTTACTTCAAAAAAGTAGAGCAAAGAAAAGAAAAGAAATATAAACTAACCTCAGCGTAATACAGCTATAAAAAAATTTCATTTTTTTTGGTGCTTGAAAAAGGGCGAGATGTGTGTTTCATTCCTAGATTAAAAACAACAGAGCTGAAGATGTGGTATACAAGATGCCAATCAGGCATTTATTAAGGTGGCAATCTTACGTGATGGAGAGTTATTCGATTTTATTTCAAAGGAGAGGACTAAAGCAAAGATAAAACAGCTAAAGGAAAAGAGGAAAAGAAAAAGTGCGCTAAAACATATACTAAAAATATGAGAGAACCAATAAGAGCAGCCTAAAGAATATTAAAGACTTAGTCTGTTTCTCTTAGATGAAGGCTCATTGCTCATTCCTAGTGGTGTAAACCTATATCAAACAGTAGAAATATTATATTAATATTAAATTGAGAATAGATGAGCAACAAAAAAGCTCTAACTTATAGTACATCTGTCATGATTGGGGATTCAGCCTCGTCATCCATTTGAAATACCTCATCTTCCAAAAGAAAAGAACTGCTTGCTCTTTCCTGCTATAACATAATAAAAATATTGTATTAATTATAATATATATTCAAATGTTTGTTAATTAATAAACTTGCCTGGCTGTTCTCTGCTATTTTTCTCTTACGAGTCTGGTTTGCACTCTTAAAGGTGTCTTGAAGAAGATTCTTGGCACACCACATTCTTTTGCACTTGTAAATGTGGAGTGCTATTGTCCTAGCCGTGCCTCACTGGCCACAATCATTGATGACAGGTACATTGATTTTGTCATCATTGACCAAGAAGTGTCTTTGCTGCTGTTGCTATTATTAGTCAAATAATCTCTTACCTACCCATGGAAAAAGTAATTAGAGTATACTCCAAGCTTATCACATCAAACTTGAAAGGCAGTAGAAATGCCAGTTTGCTTGTTGAGCGCTTTGCTGTTCATAGCTTTGTCAGTTCAGCAAACAGCTCTCAGACTTATCCTAGTACAAGTCAGCCGTTCACATATAATGAAGCAAGTTTCTTAGATCTTCCAGATGGTGTAAGTGCTGCCCAGCTATGGGAGCCATTCAACTGACATGCCAGCTTGAATGATGATGACTTGGAAGGTGTCAGCAGCCCTGTTGTCAAGAATACTTTGGCAAAGTACTATGTGCGAAACAGTGGTATGAACAGTATTAAACTTGATGACCCGACAATTGTTGTTGCTTCTCGTCTTTGGAAAAATCCAACCATACATTCTTCATGTATGTACCGAAGAATAAAAAACGAGACCAGACGTGGCAATCATCATGTGATGTTTACCTGTCCATACAGAAAGTGAGTATTGGTATTAGTCAACATACAAAATAGAAATCACTTGCATTTTTTATATTTTTATCTAGCCGTCACAATATAACTATTCAAAGCTGGTTTGTTGGCACCGTGAAATTTTATTTTGAGCATAAAGAGGTTGATGGCACACCGCACTTTCTGGCATTCGTTGAAGTGATGAAAGAGCATGGTACAGCAGCCCATGACTCATCTGTGCCAATTGTAATACGGCGGTCACACAGCTCAACTGGACAAACAACCCAGCCAAAATATGCTGTTAATGTGGATGACATTCAGCATCAAGTTGGGCTCATCCAGTACCCTCCAAGTAGTAATCAGTTCTTTATCATTGCACCATATTACGTGTTTAATGACAATCTGTGTGTGACCATGGGGAACCTTGCCACTTTATAAAAATTTTCTTTTTCTTTTTTCTTTCCTTATAAATATCAATACCAAATAAAATAAAATAAAATGGCTAATAATGTCAAAAACAAAAAAATTGTTTCAAAAAAACGGTAGCACAACTACCATTTTGTTCACACAGGCAAAAAATTATTTTTCTTAAAAATGCGCAACATCTTTAACACCAAATAAAATGCTCATTTCAATAAACAATGTTGCCTAAAAACTTACGAGCCCTTTATATGGTACTACAACTACCTCATTGCCAGATGAAAAGACATTTCATGCAACTTTTATGAATCGGGATCAATGACATTACCTTTCAACCACAATCTGCGGAGATAAAGTGCTCTAAAATCATAAAAAACGGTAGTTATGCTACCATTTTTGGCACAGCTACCGGTTTTTCCGCCGTAGTGAAGATTAAGCAAACAACATCTTTATAAAGAAATCTATCTGTAACTCTCTAGATGTTCTCTTGTCCTGTCTTTTGCATAGATTGGTTTCTAAAATAAAATGTGTAAGATATTTTTACTGACTTCTTTACCTGATAAAGAAGTGCTCAAATTGGAAATATTCAAGTTTAAAGAGATTTTATTGGATAGAATATGAGACTCATATACTTGAGTCTGACATGGTAAAATACCGGCAAATTTTTGCAAGTATTTCTCTGTTTTTGGCTGAGCAGCAAGAAATACTTTTTTTTGTCAAAAATCACAGCCAAAATATTTAATCCCTGCTGAATTACTTTGAGTCTGAGTGAGTCTGAGAGGTCATATACTGCACATTATCCGCAGTAGCTATTATATTGTCAGAGTTGACATCGGTGACCAAAATTGGCTCTTAATAGGTAACCAGTAATGGTTGACCTTGTTGGGTAAACACTCAGACCTTGCTGATTGGTCTTCTTGCATATGTTTTGGAAAATGTCTCAAATGTCTCAAATGTCTTAGATTGCGAATATCTTGTCAGTATATCCTACTGGACAATCATCATCTAAGACATATTAACGTAGCTATACATTTAGCCTTAAATCCGATTATATTTTGTATAAATAGTAAAAGGATTTGTATCAATAAAAAGGATCTATCGATTACCTAAAAACTATTCTTTGAACTTGACGATCCCCAGTGGTATTTGATTCTGCGACTTAGTTACAAGTGCCAGAAAAGAAATACCAGATCGATACCTGACAGATTCATCAAAATAATGTCCGACAACAGTCACAAATTGTCGTTTTGGATCTGGGTTGTTCTTCCAATGCTATAACACAGCCAATATTGGTCAAACCCACTGGGAATCGTAAACGAGGATAAAAGAGTAAAAAGAGGATAGAAGATAGATACTTTTTATTCAATGAAATATTGTCCTCTTTTATATCTTTTCTAAACCCACTCAGCCATCATAAATGTCTGTTTCGGTTTCTAATCTACTTTTGTTATAACTAATGTCTTCTAGGTCTTCAGAGAGCAAAAGGGAATCAATTCGGTCGTCGTTCTCAAAAGAGAACTCTGTGTAATTGTCATCCTGATTGGCTGACATTAATTCAGGCACGACAAAATAAAAGAAACAATATGCGCGGACCGGGAATCGAACCCGGGCCCTTCGCGTGGCAGGCGAAGATTATACCACTTAACCATCCGCGCATTGATGTTTTTGACACGTGTGTTGTGAACAGGTTCGGTTTTGACCATGAAGCCGGACCAAGGGCCCGGACATAGACATGGGAGGTGTCAGAGGCTGGGCTAGCCCGAGTAAGAAGTCCGAGCCGAGTGAGTTGGGCGGGTTTCCGGTGAGGTGACGTTGGCAGGGCGATCCCCGAGTTTCTATATTTTTCTTTCTTCCCAGTCTTTTCCCATTTTTATTTTATCACATTTATTTATTTCCTTTTTTATATTATTTTCTTTTCTATTTCTTTTGTGAATCCTTGACACCTTCTTGCAGGATTGCACCATTTAACACCTCTTTAAACAATTGTCTTTATACAATGTACTTCTTCCATTTTTACCTTTATTATTTTTACAATATTTTTATACTATACTTTATCACACTTGTCTAGAATTGCATCATTTTATTCACTTATTTCTTTATTCTTTGTTTTACATTGACTGCAATGACATAATTCCATCCAGTTATTTTATTATTTTTGGTTATTATTTTTTGATTCTGAATGTCTATAAAAGACATTCAGTTTTCAATCAATAAAAGATATCTTTTGTTGGGTTTAATACTGGTTCTATTTTATTTTATTTGTACTTTTCGATCTCTGAAGAGCAGTGATATTTTGCCCGGTTACATTTTGGGAATATACTGTTGAGTTTTGTTAGTCATTTTCTTTATCTTTATTATTGTTTTATTATTTGCCATTGTTTGTCACTATACACAACCGTATATACACATCATGCGTCATTTTTGATACGGGTGTTGTAGAATTTCCAGCTTTGCCCTCTTTTCTCCATATCACGTGACTTTTCCAAGGCTTTCTCTGCTAGAAAGTGTGACGTAGCATCCTGATCAACTTGGCAACGTCACCTTTCTCCATTTGCAAGTCACCTTATTTCTCATATCTCCCCTTTTTCCGCACTTCTTTGATTTTCCATATTTGTCACCCTCGCTCTCATTTCAAACCCCTCCTATCCATTTCCATATTTATCCATTGTATACTATTTTTGTCATCTATCTTCCCTTCCCTTCTCCCCACTTTGCTGTCTGTGCGCACTTATCTTTTTCTTCATGTTATCTACCTCTTTACACCCTCTCACACATCGGCACTTCACTTTATTCATACCCTTTCATATCTCTATCTTTCTCTCACACTGCTCACACTGCAAAAGAAGGGTTGTATTAGCCAGAATTAGAGATTTTGAATTATTACAAATTTTTAAAAATGAATTCTAACTCCATCATTTTGATGATTTTTTAATGATGAGACCTAATTTCGCATTTTATTTCATATATGAGCTCTAAATTGCAGATTTGACGCAAAATAGCACACATTTTAAATGACTTTGCAAAACAAATAAATAAAATTAGTACTATTTTTTTTCATTTTTATAAACTATATCAATTTTTACGATTCTTGCTTTTTTATTGATTTTATAGACAAAACATTCAATATATTTAAGATGAATCAATGTGTACATAATAATAATGACCAATATTTTAAAATAAAAAAATAATATTCAAGGATAATTAATAATTTCAGCACCATTAGTAATCCACCAATTTTTTTTGAATTTAACAGAGATTGGGTTTGTAATGCTTATAAATATTAAGGGAGATTGATTCAAAGCCCAGATATCAAAAGACGATGATGAATAAATGGTGTGTTTGATGATAAGATTAATAATATATATTGTCTCGCTCTGAAATATGATTCATATAAAAAAGAGCCAAATATAATACCTCTTGCTCATATAATCTTTATTATGAATAACATTAAAAACGAAACATACAACCTCCTGTGCAAATGTTCGGCCTGTACCAAATATACAGCCAATGGAATATTGCAGAATGCACAGACATTCATGCGCCATAAGAATTCTGATAATGTGTCAAGCATTGGTCCCAAGGATAGAGATGATTGTAAGTGAAATTGTATATTGTTATTCATAATCTAATAATGTTTGTTGTTAATTATTACAGCCAATGTCAGAAGCACAGTTGAAGAAGAGTCAGATATCATAATGCCTGATGTTTCTAATGAGTTTATTGATTGTAAGTGCGATATATTTTGGTTATCAATTACAGGTACTAACTTTTATTTTATTATAGATGAAGACAACTTTTCTATCATGTCAGTCGAAACTACTGGACAACAGATACCTTTCTTGAGAGAAGACAATGTTTTTGATGTTGAGGAGGAATCAGATGTTGAGTCATCACTCATTGCAGCTGACAATGAGGATTCCGATTCAAATGATGAATCTAGCGATGAAGATGAGACTGAGATTGATGGCGGCAATGGTTTTGAACAAATGATGGCTTCAAGTATATATATATAAAATACAAACATATTTAATTGTATACAAGTTATTTATCATATACTTTCCTTTGTAGTTGGATCCCTGAAAATTCATGACATGTCCCAAACCAGCCAGTTTATGGCCATCTTTGGCATTATCTTCCAAGCATTCTACTTGGTGCAAATGGGAGGATCGGCCATGCTCAAATTCTTCCGCCATCTTCTTGTTGCATTTGAGAAGGATGCTGACCTGCCTCTTACTGTCAACGCCTTGAAAGCAATGACCGGATTTGACGTAATGACCAAACACTGGAAAAAGTATACAATTTTATGGTAGAGAAATATCTGTAGTATCAAAGTATCATCATCAATTTATTGTTATTTCAATCTATATTTCTCCACCATACAAATATGAATGATACTATAGGGAATGACACCTGGTCTATCAGAGAAATAGATCTTTAGTTCCACTTGAAAAACCTTTGATACCCCCCAACTTTTCTGTTATTAAAGAGGTCTAGTTTATTTTATATTTCGTGTCAAGTAAGCCTATTATTTATTGTATATTGTGCCATATAAAGCTAATTGCAATATTGCGATTTACAATCTATTCATATTCTTTACTTTTAATCTCAGTAACTCATCTCTTTAGGCTGAAAAGCAAAGGGAAATAATGTCTTTTAGACTGAAAAGCAAAGGGAAATAATGTATTTTAGACTGAAAAGCACCATATCATACGTTTACATACAAGCCTCATTTGTTTGTTGATTTTTTTAAAATAAATCGTTTTTTATTTATTTTTTATTTATTTAATATATATATTTCTAGATGAATGCTCTAATCATATAATAATAATATATATGCTATTTCTAGAGTATTGCTTAATATTTTGCATCTAGCAAGACCAACAAGTTCCTACCTGATAAATATTGGATACTGTCTTGGAGGAGAATGATGCTATTTAATAGTAATAAGAGCAAAGATTAATTAAATAATTGTAATGGATCAAATTATTTGCTGTTGTACTTACAATGTTGATATTGTGAGTAGATAGACTACTTGATAGATTCATGAGAATATTTCAGCATATTAGCTGTCAGTTGAGATTGTCTAAGAATTGTAAAGTTATTAGTATTCTGGATATTTATATATACTATATTATCAGTGGTTTTCTTACCTGTGTGATTGTTTGTTCAGGCATGCGGATGAGATTCTTAATATATCTAATAGAGAATAGAACATAGTTATATATGTATAAGTAAAGAGATATATATGATTTATAATAATATAATAGCTTACCATGATGTTTGGTTACAAGATTGAATGACATGCAAAGCTGTGATGACTAGAGATATTGTCATTAGTAAAGAGAAGATTTGAGCAAATATTATTTTAAATTATTAAACCATGTAAAATGACCAAAGAGGAGAAGTTTGTTGATGATCTGTAAAGATAATGACAAAATCATTAAGTAATTACATAAAATAATAAGAATAAAATAATTATCAGTATGTGTATAAGAGCAAGAGGCAAAAGAGAAAGAACAAAAAATAATTTGCATTCCAAGGTGGTTTACCCCTAAAAAAAGTGTAGTCTGTAAAACTAATAATCCCAAAAACATAATATAATCGTCATTTTCATTTTACAGTTAGACGCTTTATTTAATCAAGAAAGACTCTAATCATTTTTAAGTCAAGGTCTTGTAGAATTACCTATATATGATAATTCATTTTAATCACCACCCAAGAATATTAACTACAACTTTCAAAAGACAGAGAAAACATTGTAGTTTAATAATTAACAAAAATAAAAACATATTCTAATGTCCATCCAATAGAACTACCAAATATTCTTAACGCCGTCTAAAGTGAGTAATCAAGAAAAGAGCTAATTCAAGACCTATACCCCCCTCGTTTCAATTGATATATTCAGAGTTGAAATCAGATATTGTTTGCAGTGAAAGGCATTGTAAAGTACACTGTTTGCAACAAGTGCTTTGCAATCTACTCGCCAGACAATCATCAGCCAGAGATCCTATTCTGTTCATGGTGTTCCTATACAATTTGCTCAAGAACACTTTGACACAGTATCTCTGTA
Source organism: Phycomyces nitens (assembly GCA_022702545.1). Taxonomy (NCBI): domain Eukaryota; kingdom Fungi; phylum Mucoromycota; class Mucoromycetes; order Mucorales; family Phycomycetaceae; genus Phycomyces; species Phycomyces nitens. The sequence goes on from JAHRBC010000001.1 coordinate 6,183,705, forward strand.
AGCCTGGATTTGAGGACAAGATGTTGCAATGTAGATCAAGAGAGACCGTTGAGAACACCTTCCTTGACATATATGATGGTGCAATGTGGAATGAGTTGCTCGATGATAATGATATGCCATTTGTTGATGATAACTATTCTCTCATGTTGACATTGAACGTGGATTGGTTTCAGCCATTCGATGGGCGCACTCATGCCAGTGGTGCGTTGTATCTGTCAATCAACAACTTGCCCAGGGAAGAAAGGATGAAGCCAGAAAATATCATTCTTGTTGGTGTCATGCCAAGGCCAAAGGAAGCAAAGACTGATCAGATGAACAACTTTCTTGAGCCTCTTGTTGACGAGTTGGTTGACTTCTACAGTGGAATGACAATCAAGACGGCCATGTTCCCTGGTGGTATTCGTGTCCGTGCTGCTCTCATGTGTGTTGCATGTGATATACCAGCTGCAAGAAAAACCGCGGGATTTACAGGGCATGCAAGCACCAACGCCTGTCACAAGTGTGCACATCAATTTTCGGTGATCGATGGATCAAGCAAGATCGATTACTCTGGATTTGACGTTGATAATTGGACACCAAGAGAAAAGGCAACCAATGCTGTGCATGCCGAAATGTGGTTCAATGCAGAATCAGACGTTGAACAAGCAGAGTTGGAGAAGCACAATGGTACCCGGTATTCTGAATTGCATCGCCTACACTACTTTGATCCTGTCCGGTGTACAATTGTGGATCCTATGCACAACTTGTTTCTTGGCACAGCCAAACAGATGGTCAACATTTGGAGAGACCTCGGTTATTTTCCCAGCACCACTCTTGCCCGCATGCAACATCTGGCAGATTCCATTCTTGTTCCTCCTGGATATGCTGTATTGTCCAACAAAATTGCTTCTGGGTTCCCATATATGAAGGCAGACGAGTGGCGATCGTGGTGTCTTGTGTATTTGCTGGTTGTCCTGGAGAATGCTTTGCCAGAAACAGACTACAATAACTGGCTAGTATTCGTTGATGCATGTCGCCTATTGACAGGACCATCTGTCACGACCCAGAGTATAGACGAAGCACACCAGCTCCTTGGTGATTTTGGCGAAAAGTGCGAGATATTGTATGGAACTGTCAGTATCACGCCAAACATGCATCTGCATATGCACTTACGTGAGTCTATGCTTGACTTTGGCCCTGTCTATGCATTCTGGTTGTATAGCTTTGAACGATACAATGGCAAGCTCAAGAACATCAAGACAAATTGCTGCAATGGATTCGAGGTCACTTTCATGAAGGTCTTCTTGGAAAAGAGATTCATCAGCAACTTTCTTCAGTTCTATTCTGCCAAACTTTCACCACCCATGGTAGAATTTCTCCAAGAAGTTGCTCAAATAGCACCAACGCCTGTCAGATCCTTGGTGAACTCTGAGTACGGCCACCCTCCACATCTTCAATTCAACCTCAACATGTTCCTCCAAGCTGCCACCAATCCATGGTTTAATGTCACTGGAAGTGAAGCCCTGCCATTGACCTCGTTGCCATTGAAATTGTCGCCTTTATCTATAATGACTGGCAATCATTATAAGTACTTGGTCAAATTTTATAACAAGGCTTACCAAGACACTGGCATTTCCTTCTGTGCCATGGATAGCATCCTACTTGGAGGGCATGTCTATATCAATGACTGGATTCGCAAGATGAAGAAGATTTCGTTGCTAGGACAAGAGTATTGGAGTGGTGAAAAGAAAAAGCATGGTTCTTTTGTACAAGTCTTGTTTCTGGACAATTCAACAAGTGAATTTGTTGCATTTCCCGGCCAGATTGAGTATTTATTTACTCATGTTATCAAGATTGGTGGAATCAAAAGAGTTTCTACTTTTGCTTTCGTCAAATGGTTTCCGACGTATAATGCTGGCAGATATCAACCGTTGATAAACCAAGGTCTGGAGCTGTGGGAGAAGGGGTTTTTAGAGGAGACCGTTGAGTGTATTATTCCAGTACATCGTCTGCATTCTTGCTTTGCATTGACAACTCACAATCTCCAACAAGGGTCTCAAAAACGCCTAATTATTCCATTACCTAGAAAAGTCGTCACTTAATAAAAAAATTGCGTTTTTGACCACAAACATCAGCCACGTAATGCTTATTTTTCTTGTTTTACTTTACTATCTGTTCTTTTATCAATAAATTTTTAAGATTGATTAAAATATTAGATTGATATATACAAGTTACGTCCTTTAAAACAGATCTCAAAACAAATATTTATTTTCTCCAGCTCATTATGCGATAAGCCAAGTAGTTGTTTATTTAATACCCAATGATCAGCAATATTTTAAAGTTTATACTACATAATATACTAAAAATTTTCATTTAAATTCCAAGTTTATAAAGCCGATGAAAATATTTTATTTTGCTATTAAATATTTGTTTTGCAATAATTACAACTAAAATAAAATAACCATTAAAAATAATATTGTTTCTCACCATCTTGTCTTTCTTTATTTTTTATTGCAACAACAATACAAAAACGAGTAATGCCAACCCTACCACCATCATCTTCCAGCCCAACAACTTGTTTCAACTTATTCAATAAAGACCATTATATCAAGACAACCAAATACAATTTTTTTTATTGCCGTGTTGCAATCCACTTGGCAACACGTGCCTTCTGCTCTTTTGACAATTCAATGTGTCTACTTTCAACAGGACAAGAAGAAAAGTCAATGACCTTCATCTTCTTTTCCTTGCTCCTCTGGGCTTTTAACTTGCCCAAGTACTCCTCGACCTATATATCATAATCGAATTAATTAATTATATGAAGCACATCAAATTTGCCCAAACAATATCTTACCAAAGAATGTCTGCTACTGGGAGTATAAATGGTATACTCCTGTTGCTCATCATCAGACTCAATGTCGGACAACATCTCTTTGTCCAAGAGATCCTCGACGGTCTCTCCATACTTGGACTCCAAGTTTGCCTTGTCTGCCAAATGCAGCCTCTTGTAGGCTTCAAGGATCTATTTCAAAATCAATTATTAGAAGTATGAAAACAAATATTATATTATACTAACTCTTGTTTTTCTCGTACGTCTACGAGAAGACTGGTTTCACTTAGCTAACTTTTCTGGCGAGGTGTTAGCTCTGTTTAGCTTGTACGAGATGTGCCGTCTTGTTTTTTCCTCTATGACTGCAGATGCAAGAGGCTGTCCTTCAGGCTGCTGGTGAATGTACATCCAGACCTTGTCTGCAATAGGCCAGTTGGATGAAGAGAGTGCCCCCTCATTCATTGTCAATGGTGTAGACACCAAGACATTCCTTGTCTCTGATTGTATGAGATGCTATATGACATAGGGTAAGTAATTCATCAATATAAAATTAATATTTATATATAGATATCCTACCAAGACCAATGGAAGTCAATACTTCATATACATCTGTGGTGGTGGAGCTTGATGGGGGGAAACTTGGCTACTGTTGCCATTTGAGTTCTTGAGGGATTCCATCCCTTGATGGACCTGCTGCAACAGGACATGCAACTCATTCAGTCTTGTCTGAAGAGCCGACAGGTTTGACAACACTGCGCTGTCCTGTTCAGCGTTGTTGCTTGGAGCAGGAAGGATTGTCTGCATCACAGTTCCTGCTGGTCTAGTGCCACTAGTCTTACCAATCGACTTCTTGGTAGTCGACTTGTAGGTCTTTTTAGAGCTTGATGATATAAATTGAGACATTGAATACTAGAAAAATATATTAAAGTGTGAGGTTCGTTGATTATGAATATATATTTTCCAATAGATTTTGAAATATTCCATAAATAATACATACATGAGAAAGTAATTAAAAGTAATTAAAAAGTATACTTCTTTCTAAAGAGGTTTTATAGTATTTTGATCTTTGCTTACATTATGCTGTCAGGTATACTTAGTAATCTGCTTCAACTGGCTAATCCATTTAATTTGCTTGCACTGACTAATCCATTTGTAATATTTGGGCTCTGTTTCAAAAATACAAATCGTTTTATTAAGTGGGCTTATTAGTTCCATGTCACATTCGGGACACTCAATATCGCTGTTGATCTCTATTGGATTTTTGCTTTCAACCTTTGTTCTTTTCTTTTCTTTTTCTTTCCTTTACTTTTCGGCATGGTAAGCATCATTCTCTTTTAATTTTTTTTTTACTCATCATGACTTTATATTTGTCCAGATATTCTTTTCTATATCCATACAAGGGCTGCTGGTTTATGTCAATAACTCTGGTATACTGGTAATGTTCTTTTTTATTATCCCATTCAGTTTCCACAAGCTCATTGCTCTGCTTAGTAATTCACGGCCTTCCATTACAAACAAATACAGAGGAGCACTTTGCTGTATATTATGGTATGATGACACTCCTTTATACACTAGACATGCTTTATTAACATTCGTTCCATTCATTAGAATTTTTTCGGTCATCTGGTATGTGCCGATTCCATGTCATCTGGTCAGTAATTGTGTCCATTATACCCATTACCAAGTAAGTATACAACCTTTCAGCCCTTATATCACTTTACTAATCTATTATCTAATAGATGTAATTGAAATATTCTTCATCTGGTCGGCCATTGCGCCCATTGCGCCCATTACACTGATGACCAAGTAAGTATATAACCACTCAACGTTTATATTATTTTCCTGACATATTCTTAATAGATATTGCCAAAATTTTCTATACCATTTATCAAAGTATTCAAGTTTTCTTGATATAAATACCAATGTAAGTATTGTTGTTCCATTCAAATTATTTTACAGTCTGCTAAAATACACCCATGAAAATTATCTAGCCACCCTCTTTTTTTTTTCAAAAGAAAACAAACACCCACGTAAGCAGTGCCGCAGCAAGTAACAAAGAAAGGTAGGGGGTCTAGTAGACCAGGGTAACCCATATATTCTCCAGATGAGTAATAGAATACCCATCCAATTGAGAAAAGGGCAAGGCTAGCATATTAGGCAATAAAAGTAGGAGTGAGTAGAGATGAGAATGAATAGAAATCATTAAGAAAACTTTTTTTATCCAATAAAAACTATTATAAACTACATCTTTGGCCTGTATCTGCCATGAATTCATACCGAATTCATACTGAATCCTATGAGGACACTGCTTTAATATTGAAGAGAGCAACCTATATAAAGTAATTTAAAGAACTGAATCCTTTGGGGCTAGAAAATATGGGACGAAAAAAAAAGAAACCCCCCAATTTTTGTGACAAAAAAAAGCACAAAAAAAATAACCCACCTTTTGCTTTTTGCGCTTTGATGTTTCAGTATACTGATTGGAATCATTCGGACAACGAATCCTAAAAATTTAATATTGAAAAATTTGGCAAATATTATATCAAATCTTTATCATTCAGTCAAGAATTTTATAAATATCAGTATACTAAAATGGCCCTTCTTTTGCAGTGTCACTTTATCATATTACTGTTATCCATATCTTCATACTTTATATCTACATTGTCTTTGCACATTTTCATATCTCATTTTGTCTTATCATATTTGTCCTCCATTTTTATATTATCACCTTCACTGTATATCCCATTTTCTCATACTATCATATCTTATTTTGTCTTATCATCTCATACCTCTCCCTCTAAGGTCATTATTATCCTTATCCATTATCTCATATACTGTTCTATCTTTCATTCACACACCCAATTTCTATATTTTATTATTAATCAATTCATCATTTATCACTAAGTAACATTTTACGAAGTCTATATAAGAGACCAAAATTTCAATCAATAAACATCATCAGTTATCTCTCTCTTATTTTCCATCCCTGAATTAGTGAATTGTCTTGTATAGAAATTCCTAAACATACTTTGTGCCAAGATTGATTTTTCTTTTCATCCTTTTCCCTTTTTCCTGATTTTGTAACTTCCCAGTACCTTGCTGTCAACTTGATTAATTGTCCTGAGTGAAATTATCTAGTTCTCTCTCTCCATTTGTATTCCTATCCCTTGTATCCATTGCTGTCAAGAATATATCTAACTGTCCCGAGTGAAGTTCATATATCTCTTTCTATTTCTTCATTTTCTCTTCTTTTTGTCCTCTTGCTGTCTTTGAATTGCAGTTCTACCCCCGTTATATTCATTCTTTATTGCGTCCTCATTATTGTCAATGTGAGGTATTCAATTTACTATATTTTTCTGACTCGTTTTCACTTACAACAAACTCAACACGCATCAGTGGAGGTCGTGCTAAGGAATTCAATCAAATACAACGTGTTGAGCATCCTCTACCAATTCTTTTTTACCCTTATCTTTTTCCCTTTTCTTTAAAAAAAATCAATCTTCTGACTATGTCCAACACCCTCAATATCTCCAAGTTCCTGTCCTCTCCCAAGACCTTCTCCAGAACCGGCCAACCTGATCCCTTGTCATGGATCCAGCACTTGGATCACACCCGTAAGGCTGTCGGCATGTCCGATGAGAAGGCCTTGATCATTGCTGCTTCCCACTTTAAGGGTAACGCCATCCATTGGTAGAACATCTACAAAGGGCATCTCACTACTTGGGAAGATTTCGAGTTCGCCTTTAAAAGGCAGTTCATTTCCCGACACCTGGAGGACTCTTGGTGGCAAGAGCTCAAGACCATTAAGCAGCTGCCATCCCAGTCCATTGACGACCTCACTCTTCGTCTCCGGGAGTTGTTCTCCTATCTGAGAATCCACAGTGAATCTCAGATGATCCGTGTCTTTCTCTGTGCGGTTGATAACCGTATTGCTTACCTCTTGGAGCAGCACACTGCCTTGACCAAGTTTGACGCTGTTGTCAATGCCACTTGCAAGCTTGAGCTAGTCGAAGAGAAGTACCGCGTTGTGCAACTTGGCCCAAGACACCAGCTCGATAGACCTCCATCTGTCTCTCGACGCACTTGGCCAGCAGCACCCACTGCAAAAGAGGGGCTGTTTGTAGTACCAGAAATCCGGCATTATGGTACTGAAAAGGGGTGGGTTTCACCTAGTTTAAATATTTTTTCAACTAGGAGGCATGCTAGCTTCACAGGTACCTCAGTGTCGTGGTTTGCAGTAGTAGAAACATGTAAAAATGTGCCACAGGTGAGGTCTGTTAGCACTTTCGGTATATAGATCTGATTTGGAACGATGAAAAAAAGTATTTAAAAGAACAGTTCTATTTTGGTCGTCTCAACGTGGTCGTTGAAATGTTCAGATACGTCACATATCTTTATGTTGCGAGTTGTAGAAACTCGATGTATCTACTAGTGGTTACTACCCAAGACCAATCAAATCAAACACTTGAAAGCCTCTTTATTCTTCTTCACCAGTAATATATCACCCATTATTTGATTTCCCGTTTATATTGGATTGGTAATGGTTTACGCTTTTATTTTTATTGGAAAGAATAGAATGTTTCTAGGTTTAGGGTCTATTATTACGCCTATTCCTATGCCTAGCCGTTTCTACCCGGTTGCTTGCTGCTATTTGGATGGAATATTTTTCTACATAAAAAATACCTGCAAAAATATGAATATCCAGCAATTTTTTGGGCTGCAGGAGTGTTCTGTAAAAGATAAAGAAGTGTTAATGATGTGGGGTACAAAGAGAAAATTTTTGTGTGTCAAAAGATACTTACATTGCAAGAGATGGGCAAGAGTGCGCAAAGGGGACTTGAATTTTAAGGCTGGATGGGCTGTGTGGCAGGTTTTACTATAAAAAAGGGAATAAAAATTAATATGGGTGAACAGAGTGATGATATATTTAATTTACATACCAGGAGCCAAATGGGTTATCAAAGTAGGGGGTATGGTGTGTAAAGGAAGCCCAAGTGAGTCTATAAAACACATAATAATAATAATTAATAAATAATCTGAATAATATTTTGGATAAGCAAAAAGAGATTTATAAAGAATATTACCTTTATGATTACAATTGCGAATGATGGAGGAGGCCGATGGCATGAATAGAAAGGGCAGTCTACAATGGAATAGAGTCAGAGAGGGAACAAGTATGATTGAAAGAAAAAATTTTACCTGGTGCTGATGGCATCCCTATATAAGTTGTTTGGCCAATCTAAAAGAGAAAGTGAAAATAATTTTTATCAAGATGATGGTACCAGTGAATGCGGCCAGTGAGTATTTGTCTAGATGGCCATTGTGGAAAGGATGAGTTGCAATGGGAGCGCACATCTATGAAAAAGAGGTTAATTTGTGTGTATAAAGAGGTATAAAAAATGTCTTACCAGAGAAAGGCGCCAATATCAAAAAAGCAAGGAAAAGGAAAAATAAAGGGAACCAAAAAAAAGGAGAGAGTCTGAAATTTTTTCACCTTTGAAGCATGCTGCAGAAAGCATAATGGATTGAGCCCAAAAACAATATCAAGGCCGATTTGCATCTCAGTGCTTCAAGACAATAGAGGAACATCTTTATAGTCATTCAAAATGCCTATATATAACGGCCTTTTTGATATTCAACCTCTCTTACCTTTACACACACACACACACACACACACACACTTACTCACCCACCCAACAAAACAGTTTTTGTATGTATATTATATTTATTTTTATTTCAATTGAACAAAAACTAATAATTATAATTGAAATATACTTTACCATATTCTAGAAAATGGTTAATCAAAGAAGATCGATTGCTCCTCGTCCCACTCCTGCTCCTGCTCTCACTCCTGCCAACATGGAGCAAATTGTCGAGATGCTCTCTGGAATTCAAGACAACATGACCAGAGTGGAAGATAAGGTCACCAATGTAGAAGGCGAGTTGGTGACCTCCAACACCAAACTGGTAACGATGGATGCCAGACTTGGTGTCATCATTGCTGGAACCCATGAAGCCATTAAGGCCATTGACAATTTTGGAGAAGAGGTTCCTGCCACTGCCACCAGTGAACCCAGCAATGTTGCGGTTGTGGAGGCCATTGGTTTGGCCAGACCCAGCCATAAAACATCAGTGGAGGTCAATGTAAGCATTATACCTTATACTATATTATCAATTCATTAACTTGTTTACTATATCAGAGAAAGATCCGTGAGTTCTTGTGGGAGCCAAATTTCCATGCAAATACTCCAGCAGAGATCTTGGCCAACACTAACAAGCCCAGGTGGAACACGGATGTTCACTTTAATGTGACTCCAAACAAGGAGTTAGTGAACAGGCTTCTTGTCGTCCTGGAGCGCAAGTTTGCTGGTGATGGGATGAGAACCAAGGATCTTCGTGATAAGCTCCACAAAAACTTCATCAACAGATGCAAACAGGAGAAGATCTCTGCTGCTGCAAAAGAGATCATGAACACACGTTCACGGAGAGCCAGACGTGCTGGTGAAGTAAGTTATCCTTGATATATTAAAAATCTATTCCAAAAAATAATAACAAGGTTATTATTAGAACTACAAGCGCTGAACAAAGGCATACGGCAGCAACATGGTTGCCATCAACCAAGAGATGGGCCGGGATTGTGCCAATGCACTCCCCAAGGAAGCAATGTCCGGAGGAGAATCGGATGACGAAGTCTCCGAAACTGGAAGAAGACGTGTGATTCGGACTGTCCGCCCAAGTTGGAGAAGCGATGAAGTGAGTTGTTGAGCTGATTATAAATAATATTTTGGATGACTTTAGATTACTGATGCGCAATTGATAGTACAACCGATTTATCCAAGTCGTTGATAGATTCATTGGTCTCCAACTTGGAGCAAACTCTCACCAGTTGCTGTCAAGGGTTTATGGCAGAACTGTGGACGTGGCAGTCCCGACCAATTTAAATCCCAGTCTTGCTCAGTGGGCTCTTAGACATGGGCTTTAATAAAATAATTTTTTTTATCTCTCCATCTATTTTTTTTTGACACGCGTTACGTTTTGACGACATTTATAAAGGCAATGCTATTTCTGTTTGTTCTTTATAAAAGAGAAAAGATATTTATTTTTTTTATTACACGCAAAGTTTCTTTGGCAAAGGAATGACCAGCATCCTCTTTATACCATTTTGGCTTGTGTGTGTGGCAGTCACAACTTCCAAAAGAAGGCGATGCACTGGCAAGATGCACTCATTGGTAGCAGGAGAAAAACTGGGCAAACAGATGTCAACACCTTCATCTTCGCGTGATCGTTTATAACAGATACCATTCCATCGCACAAAGGCAAAGACATGCTGGCTTTGCACTGCAAAAATTGGTCAGTTTCACATATCTCAAAGAATATTAATTATACGTGAAAGAAAAGGTAAAATTAAAGATCAGATGTTTTTTGGTAGTTTAGACATATAGCGAAACGTTTTGTCAATGTAATTGGCTATAAAACATGTGTAGCATAAGAAATGAATACCAAATCCAAATATATAAAATAAACTTTGCCTTGTATTCCTCTTCTTTACTGTAAAATCTTTTAATTATGGCTCCTAACCGAAGTTCAAGAAATACAGTCGAGTGCAGATGTTCTGTTTGCAAGAACAAACTGGGAGGCTTTAATATTATATCCTCTCAAACATTCAAACGACATATGAGAATAGAAGAAACAAAGAAAAACCTTCTCAGTCATAGGAGTAAGAAAGCTAATATAATTTTATTTTCCCAGTAAAATAACAAGTATAATATAGTATTTAATGAAGACAGAATCGAAATGATTCATGAAACATCTGAGGCCGTTGATAAACATGAACAGTTTTTTGATGCTGAAGAATATGAAATTGAAAATGAAGGTGAATTTGGTAATAGAAATAAATTTATTTTTTATTTTTCTTTACTAATTTTTATTTTAATATTTGGATAAAGATGAGGCAGCACCAGCACAGACAAGGAACCTACCTTTTTCCGAAGCTGACACCATGTTTGGTGTTGATGGAGATGACTGTGTTCATGAGAGCATCTCTGAGAATGAAGAAGACGAGGAAGAAAGTGAAGATAGTGATGATGAGGCAGCAATTTTTGGTAAAGGTATGGATATCGTGAATTAATATTGACCCCTGATAAATAGAATTATATGAGCTAATTTTCATTTTTTACACAAAAGATTTTTCTTTGGACCCACAACCAAAGTTGAATTTCATCCACCATTTTATTGTCACCACCATTGCCCTATTTGTATCCTTGTACGTCGTTGATGAAGGAGCAGTTATCTTGATTGCCATTATCAACAAGATTCTTGAAATATTCCAGGATCCATTTCGTCTTCCTTTGAGTGTTCCTGGTCTCAAGCAATTGGCAGGTTATGGCAATTTGACAAGTGGGATAAAAAAGTATGTTGCATGCAGTGAATGCCATACAATCTATGATATTGGTGTATCTGTTCCTTTGTCTTGTACATCAATCAAGTTTGGCGGCAGCTCTTTGTGTTCCAATCCATTGTTCAAGTCTGGATCTGAGTCACGAATCCCAAAGAGAACATACATATACCACTCTGTCATAGACTCATTGAAAAAGTTTTTCGTTGCCCAGGATTTGAAGATGCAATCAATTCATGGAATCGTGGGCCAAAAGTAGATGGAGTATTGTTTGACATTTATGATGGTATCATGTGGAATGAATTCCAGGACATTGATGGCTTCCCATTTGTTGACACTGACTGATCTCTCATGTTGACCTTGAATATCAACTGGTTCCAGCCATTTGATGGTGTTACCTACTCTTGTGGAGCGATTTATCTTGCCATCAACAACCTTTCTCGGGAGATTAGGTTCAAAAAGGAGAATACAATTCTTGTAGGATTAATGCCAGGGCCAAAGGAAGCAAAGACATCAGAGATAAACAGCTATCTCCAACCTCTTGTTGATGAGTTGCAAAGTCTTTACAAGGGTGTCAAAATCCAAACCCACCAATGTCCAAATGGTACAACAATCCGCACTGCTCTCTTTATGGTTGCCTGTGATATCCCTGCCACAAGGAAAGTATGTGGATTTACATCCCATACGAGTACAAATGCATGCCATAAGTGCAAACGCCAATTCTCCCGGTTAGCTGGAACGAGTTCTGTCAATTATTCTGGATTTGACTTCTCAAAGTGGCTCCTTCGCACTAAGAATGATAATTGTAAGGATGCTGAGGTCTGGAGAAATGCAACCACTAAGACTGAGAGACATCGTCTTGAAGTTGAAAATGGTGTTCGCTGGTCCGAACTGCATTGTCTTGAGTACTTTGATGCTGTCCGCTGCACCATTATAGATCCAATGCACAACCTTTTCTTGGGAACTGCTAAGCGAATGATGGAAAAATGGGTTGCAGATGGAATAATTGACTCCAAAAACTCGTCTCTATGCAAAACATGGTTAAAAATATGGTACTGCCACCTGATTACACACCACTAAAGACAAAGATTGCAAAAGGATTTCCTTTCATGAAGGCTGATGAGTGGAAGTCGTGGTGCCTTGTATATTCTCCTGTTGTCCTGAAAGATCTACTCCCGCCAAAAATGTTTGAAAATTGGATATTCTTTGTCAATGCATGCTGTTTACTCATCAAGCCCAACATCACTGAAGACGAAATCGACAATGCTCATGAATATCTACAAAAATTTTGCCAAGGCTGTGAGAATCTTTATGATCTTGATCTTCTTTCACCGAATATGCACCTTCATCTTCATTTACATCAGACAGTTCAAGACTTTGGCCCTGTTTATGGTTACTGGCTTTTTGGCTTTGAGAGATACAATGGTATCCTCAAAAACATCCAGACAAACAGGAAAACCGGATTTGAATGGACATACATGAAGAGATTTGTTGAAGAAGTTCACAAAGAAGATTTTGCGCGGAATATACTTGAGTCTGCCAATGCACATGGTTATCTGGATATTTTCAAGAAATTGTTAAAAACTGAGACTCGTTCAGTAATCCCGCCCAGTCAACCTCATGCATTCTCCCTGTCTGATTTCATAAATGCCGCATACAACACAACATCTTCTATCAAAGGCAATGAATCTCTTCCACCATCTGCATTTCCTCTTAGAACAAAGCCTTTGTCACCAATGCCAAGTCCTGATTATGATTGTCTTGTTGAACATTACCAAGTGGTCTATAATGACAGGTCAATCTCAAGTTGCAAAATCAACATGGACAGTTCTGCTTTTGTCAACGATTGGATTGTCATGCTGAAGTCTATCAACATTCTTGGCCAAGTATTCAAAGGCAATCATGGTAACAAACGTGGATCATACATTCAGGCATTGTTTGTGGAGGACAAAACAAATGTAATCTATGGATATGTTGGAGAAATCCAATATATTTTTATGCACACATTTAGTCCAGCATCCTTATCAACTGAATACCACAACCCCCAGCATACCTTTGCCTTTGTTAAATGGTATAAAACAACATCTGATAGGACTAGAGAAATGGAAGGCATTGAGATCCACAAAAGCGAGTTTTCAAGAGTTGATTTTCAAAGTATCCTACCTATGCACCGAATTCTCATGCCAGTTGCAATTGTTGATTACCAGCCATTAAGCAAGATTAGCAAAAAACTTGTAGTTCCATTGCCACGCAAAATTTATACTTAGCTTTTAATATATTTATCTATTGGTCAAAACTCTTCAGCTATATTTACAATTTGCAGTTGATATAAAATATAGAGAGAAAAAGAAAAATATATTTATTCATCTCTAATTGACCAGGGAGGCAAGATGGTGGACAGAGAAGTGGGGACAGGGACAACTTTAACTCCTCTTTGGATTCTAGGGGTCTTTGGTTTTGACTTTGACTGCCCCTTTCTCAAGTCACGGTCTTTAGAAATGCGATCAATTATTGCCAAGAGTCTGTTTAACTGTTTTTGTCATTAGTTTTAACTTGTGCTGCAACAAATACAAATTGAAAATAATTACCTCATCACTTCTCCAACTGGGGCAAGCAATCTTTACAACCTTCAGGCTGACACCTTCACCAAAATCCTCAACACCTGATTCACCATCTGACATGACCTCTTTTCGAAGAACATTGAGATATGCCATCTCATGAGCATTTCCTTCTTTTGGACCCATCTCAGCATCTATGATCTCCCAGTTGGTCTCATAGGTAATAATGCGGCGATTAAGAATCTGTTAATATTTTTAGAATATAAGATAACCATGTACATTAATATTTTTCTTATAATTACCTCTCTCATTCGGCTATTGATGCGTGCATTATGCTTCTTGATAATGCCTGCCTCCTCTGAAATGTTAACACTTCGGTAGAAGGTCTTGTAGTTGTTTTTGATTTTAGCAACTACCATACTTGGCCAAAATCCAGCAGCACGAGGCTGTGAGAGTATATACTCTCTCAAATATTTGACAATCTTGACATTGTCCTGATGATCAATCCATTGATCAGTATTCCATTTTCTCCTGGCTTCATTCTCAGCAATCTCAATGGGATCGTTGGACTTTAAGTCCCTTATCCACATTTTCTCATGGATCAAGTCCTGTATATTTTTATTAGATTATATATTATTATACTCTGTCAAGATTATCTATACCAAAATTATCGCACTCATCTGACTCTCACTGAGAGAAGGCTGAGCAGGAACAGAAGGAGAGATAGTTGCTGGCAAAACTGGGCCAGCAGGTGCTCCATTAAAAACACCATTGGCATGAGCATTCATGAACATGCTCACTGCGTTTGCTGAGCTAGCCTGCATGTCATACATCTTTCTAAGCTGGCGACTCATCGATGCCATCTGTCCAGAGAGTTCTTTATATCCCTCATCATCATTTCTGACTGTCTCAGATCTTGGGGCAAGTCTGCGGCGTTTTGGCTGATTACCTGCCCCCTGGGAAGAACTGCCAGGCTGTTCATTAGCATTTGATCTGCGATTAGAGTTTCTTGAGCTAGAAGACATTTTCTATATGTATTTTATAAATATAACAATATATGAATATATTAAAATATTATATTTTGCCTATTCAGCATATAAATACATACGAAGCAAAATACAGTTATTGGTAAAGATATTTACAAAATAAAAAGGGGACAGACTACAATATGCTTATTGAAAATATTTTTATTATAATTCACATTTTTAATCAGTGCTGTAAGATCATCTGTATTAATCTATTTTGGTCTGTAAAACTGGGTCCCAGTATGTACGACTCATGGTAACCTCAAATAAATTTCAAATAATATATTCTCCTTTTCCTTTTCTTTCCTATTTATTTTATTTTTCAATACCCTGGTAAGTTATTATTTTTTAAACATGTTGTTTATATCGTCAAGTATACTATATTAACTACTGATATATTATTAATATAGTATAATATGCTCTTCTTTTATGACAAAGGTAAATATAATATCATGATAAACTATATGTTTACTAATTATTTATTTAAAAGATTCACGGCTTTCTGATATTTCAAAATGATATTGATGATAATATACATGGTAAATATAAAAAGATTGTTATATTTTCTCTTATTAATTTATTATTTTTTAGTTGAACATATTGCAATCCATGTTCTGTATTTTGTTTTTATCCCGCAACTCTTAATATGTAAGCAAACATCTTGTATAAGCTCTTACTATTTGCCAAATACTACTTTAGTTATCACATTTTATATCTGCAATCTGGAATAAATATTTTTCTATGATTGCATATAGCTTTATGGGTAAATACAAAATGAAAAATATGGATTATTTTAAAAATTAATATCTGTTACTTCTTTTATCACAAATATATAAATATCTATTCACAAGAAACTCTCCTGCTTTATTTGTCTTTTACAAGGAGTACCTACCCATACTGTGTCTATATATCAAAAGGTATACTATATAGATGAGTAATATTTTTGAAATCTAGGTCTAGAACAAAATTCTAAATAATATTCTCCTAAAAATAAAAATAATAAAATAAACTATTCATAAATGATTTTCCATAAAAATATTTATAAAAAGTGTGAGAACTATGTAGCTGTTCAATAAGAAGCTGTTATTATAGTGACAGTTAAAATATAGTCCAATAAAATGTCACCATTGATATGTGAAATAAAACATTTGCGCATTTCTATAATCTTTAAACCATTGTTTTCTTGATTCTTAAAAGAAAACAAAAATGCAACGTTATACAAGAACATCTGTTTTTTTTTAAAAAAAAAAAGTAATTTATAGTCAGTTTGTGTATGGTAATACTATAGTTCTTTATGAGAGTGTTTCCATCCTTAGGATAAATAAAAGAATTATAGGTAGAAATAATATCTGTCTGAATAGTAAAATATTACTCAAAGTCTGGGTAAAATCTTTTATTTCACTCAGAATTTCATATTATTTTACATATGTAAAAGGAACATATTTTTGCAGTGGGTGGTAGATATGGCATGAAGATCAGGATTACCAAGAACATTACTTTCAAAGTTCAAGGACAATGTTTCAGGACAATTGCAAACAATGCTTGAAATTTTCCCAGTTTCGACAGAAGTTTTCTCAGGCATATTGTGGAGGTAGAGCGTATTATTGACAGTGACAACTTGATAACTCTCAGCCATAATGGTTGAATGATTCAGTGTATAGAATCTGTCCACAATCATTTGCATTTGACCAGCCTCGACAAGATCACCAACCCAGATATCTTTCACCATACTATTCATCTGAATAGACACCATTGGATGCTGAAACAAGCTTTCAGTTTTCCATTTCTGCGACTGGTAGCTATCCACAAGCTCGCCTTCAGTATGATCAGGAAGTTTTGACAGATGATCAGTGACTGAAGGGTTCGCAACCAACAACTTCAGCACCTCGGAAGGAGGATTCATATGGAAAGTCAAGGTTTGTTCAACTTCTTGACCATTGACAGTTTTTTGAACCTTAACCTTGTGCTCTGTCTGTTTTAGCAAGGGAATCTGGTTCTTCGTTCTTCTCTTATCATCAAAGTTGAATATAGAATCAGCTGCAGGTACTTTTGCTTCAGGATAATCAACCTTGGCTTTTGTAACATCATTGAGAAGCTTTATGATGTCTTTCATCAAACTTTGCGAGATGTCTCCTCCAGATCGATAGTAGAATTGATACACCAATTGGTGTATCTTGTCTCTGAAAGGAAAAAACTCTCCATTGGCAACAATTGGTGTTTGATCCTCAATCTCGTCGGCTACTGCTTCAGGTTCATTACCAACATATTCCGTGAATGTAACGTTTTCATCCAAAAGTTCGTCTTCATCCTCTTCCTCATCCACAGAATTGCGATATCTGGCCTCGTCGTTTTCATGGAACACCATGTCACTGAGATTGACAGGAACAGGGTCAACTGAGGCAGAGGAGGAGATATCTACCAATGGTTGTTCATTATTGAAAAAGTTGTTGTTTGGTGTCATGAGTGTTCTGAACTTCAGGGTGGAGGACTAGCCGGTCTCTGTAGATCTATGGGTTGTTTTCTTATGACGTCCAAGATCACTTGGGTATCGGAAGCGCTTGCCACAATTGTTCAATTCACAAACGTGCTTTTTAGCAACGTTTTCGGTCTGGTTAAATTGGCTGTTCATTGTTCAGGGAAGTAAATAAGGTACAAAACTGATTTGTCTTTGGACGATTTGTCAATTTAATTTATACCATAAATTTGAACCGCAGCAATCTTTCTAGCAGGTTCTTTATTTATTTATTTTTTATTTATTTTTTATTTCTTTTCTTTTCTTTCTGCTTCTTCAACATTTTTTATGGTAAGTGATTTTCGTTTGACCTCTACTTTGTAACAAATTATATATAACAAAGCTTCTTTTTCTGTCTCTATTAAATAGACTACTCGAGCCTGCTTTATGTTGCTGTAAGATATTCAAGTCTGCACTGTGTTCAACTAAAAACTAAATGAATGTCTTCTTTTATAATAGGCATTTCGTTTACAGTTTGATATAGCAGTAGCTCATTCAATGTACAAGGCCCATCTATTGCCCATCCTCTTTGTTTAAGGTGTGTATAAGACTCCTATATATCTAGCAACAAATATAATTACGCGTTTTTAAAGAGTTGCTGCGTAAAATATTATAAGATATAAAATTAAACACTTTATTCCCTATGTATTCTTGTTGATTATTAACTTTCATACTTCTTTTGTTAGATAAAATCAACTGTGAACAATATGTATGGTAAGGTAGTGTGTACATTATCATCTATCTATTCGAGTTTTGTTTGCTAATTATCATTAGTTAGGTTTGTATATACTATCTTGTCCAGACATTCTATCAAATAATGGATACCGCTCTCCTGCCTTTTGGGTCAGACTTATTTGATTCTGCACTCATTCATATCATCTTGAAAGAGCATCAAGCAACTGACAAGGTAGGAATGCCCTCATTGCATCATTTTATGAAAGAAACCCCTGGCCCAAAGCTATGAGAATTTTATCCAATAAAAATCATTTGTAAACCTATAAATCTATCCAATGAATGCTGTCTATAATTTGTACTATCAATAATTTTTGCATTTTGATTTGCAATTTTGATTTTTTTGGAAAAAATATCTCTCCCAATAATTACTATATTAAGAATAATCAAAAAATACGAGTTTTGAAAACCCAAAAATAATCCTTGTTGGTGAAATTCTATCCAATGAAAACTGTTATAAACTGTATTATTAATGCTTTATTTCTGCATTGTTATTGGCTGTTGGGATTAAATAGGTGCAAAAAACTCTCCCGAAAATTACTATATATGGATGTCCAAAAAGAAATGAGCTTTTAAAACCCGAAATACTCCTTGGGTGTGTAATAAAGCAATACCAAAAGATTCATTTTGTATAGTACCTGAATTGGTGGTGGTATTGCACACACCAGAAGCTGCGACTACGTACCAAAGACAATATCCTATTCCCTATGCATTAAGACCCATCATAGATGAGGCCGTTAATAATTGGCTGAAAGAAGGAACTATTGTGAAATCTACAGTAAACTCAGCATGGAACAGTCCACTGACTCTGGCTGACAAAAAAGATGCACAAGGAAACAAGACGGGCAAGAGACCATGCCTTGATCCTCGGCACATTAATAAATTGCTTTCTGATGACTGATACCCTTTGCCATTAATCCGAGAGATCTTCGATACTCTAGCAGGAGCAAGTGTATTTTCTACACTTGATTTAAAAAGCGCCTTCCATCGCTTCCAAATACGCAAAGAGGATCAACATAAAACGACATTTACACACAATAATCTGCAGTATATGTTTCAGGGATGTCCTTTTGGACTCAAGCCCTTGTCATCAAAGTTCCAAAGAGTCATGTCTTTGATATTTCAGGACATGTCTTTTATACAAACGTTTGTGGATGACATTGTCATTTTCTCCAAGAATCTAGAGGAACATACCCATCATGTTTGTCAAGCTATCAACAAATTGACAGAGGTCAATCTAATTTTGAACCCCAACAAATGTCATTTCGCCCAGAAGTCAGTCTACTTACTGGGATTCTCAGTCGACGCACAAGGCAGTCGAATTGACCAAAGAAAGATCACGAATGTGCTGCAATGGCCTATACCAAAGACAGGAAAAGACATCCAGAGCTTTCTAGGAGTCATCAATTATTTCCGTGAATACATACCAGTGGCAGCCCATATTACTGCGCCACTGGATGCTCTCAGAAACGCTGGTAGCTTATCCAAGATTTGGAATAATGATCACCAACGGAGTTTCGAGCAGCTTAAAGCCATTTTGCAAACAAATCCCATATTGCACTTTTCTGACTTATCTCAACCATTCTTTGTTGCCACTGATGCTTCCAATCTAGGAATTGGTGCTACTCTGTATCAAAATATCAATGACCAAAAGAAGTACATTGGATTTATGGCCAGAGCTTTATCAAAATCAGAATGTAATTATTCTACGACAAAACGTGAGCTACTAGCCATGGTATTCGCACTTAAGAAATTCCACAAATTCTTATGGGAACAGAAATTCACATTGTACACTGACCACAAGGCTTTGACATATATCCACACGCAAAAGGTGGCGAACCCCATGATGATCCAGTGGATGGATACATTACTTGATTATTGTTGTGGGTAGAAATAAACTTGGAAAGATACAAAAGAATTTGTGAGAACTTGTGTAGGGTGTTTATTCGAAAGAAAAAGGTTCTCTTTCTACACAGAACTAACTACTGATATTTATATGTTTTCTGATTTATAATTCAGTATATGCTTTAGTAATATTTATCACAATGAGTCATCTTCCAGGAGTATTGTCTTTCTGGAAAGATCCAGAGAGACCTATTGATATGATACTTCTCCAGTCAGATCAGCCAGAGAGCTTTGGTAAAGAAGAGCATTTATGCTATTGGTAATATTTTAATATTCCGACCCAGATACTTGGGTAATGTTTTAGAATTATTAATTCATTGTAGTTGTAGTCTCTCAATCAAGTATTCATATAATAAAAGAAATATGTAGATGGAATATGATGATGCCATTAGATAAATATGTGTATATCTGTATATCTCATATTATGGTGATAACAATAATAATAATAAATAATAATCAATTATGTGTATGATGATCTGTGTGTTGGATAATCTCATAAAGGCAGATCCGTTTGACTGGAATAGCTGAAGATATTATTTTATCCTTCAGTCTTACTCTCAGATTCAGCAGTGATCAATACTCATTTACAACACACTTGTTGATGGGATAGTAGGCCTCAATGGTATACATAAAAATGGATTGTTGATCAAAATGAAAACCCACCATTAATAGCATGAAAATTGATTTTCTCTATACGTAATCTTTAATTTTGATTTATATAAAAATATTTGATTTTCCCAGTGTATGTTCTAAAGGACGTATATTTATTGGTTTTTTAATCCATTTGACACTTTAAACGCTTTCAATTGGGGGTCTATTTTATACCTCTTTATAAATAAGCCATGGAAAATAGTTTACAAATAGATTTTTATTGATAAAATATTTTCTCATAATATACAGTCTAGTAATCTGGTCTAGATTCATGACTATAGCTATATTGATACTAATCTTTTTTTACCTTTTGAAACACGGGTAGAGAGCATGACTGATTCATTGACTATCATCTTGAATAACTGGAAAAGTAGTTGCTCAAACAGAGTAGACAACTAAGACTTTGAAACCGAATTTTCAGGTATACCAAATAGTATTTCAAGATAGATAATGATATAGCAATCAAAAAATGTGTACGCGTAATAGAAAAGATATCTATATTTTTCTGTTAGAAAAGCAATAGAAATGACTGATTACTTACCAAGAAAAACTGGTCTGTTGGGTATTCCATGTCTTTGTTAAAACGCGGCAATTTTGTTTAATATAAAGAGCTGATAGTAAAGACAGAACATATTAGTATTAATAGTGATAAAATATTCAAACATACCAAGTACATTCCCTCCATTCAACTTCATCATTGTCATCTTTGGCCATTGCAATTGAAAGGAGTTGTTTTTGAATCTACAAGATGAAGATTACTGATTAGCAACAGCAATAAAAAATAGTGCACCTATCTACCTTTTTCTTGTGTAAGCATGAATAAAAGTGACTATAAGACACCTTTTAGATAATTGAAAAGATGTTAAAGATTGTCTTTAATTGCGTGAAAAATTTTCAAGTACTTACCAGAGAGTATAAAGGAAGCAAAAAGAAAAAAGAAAGAGAAAAAGGGAAAATTGGGAAAAAAGAATCCATACGCATTTTTAGATTATAGTAAGCCCTAATAAATTATGAGAATAATAGGATTATGAAAACTGTGTGTCCACAAATTCATTTTATTTTGCTGTACTCCGAAAATATACTTTTTTTCAATATATAAATATAGTTTTTTTGACAAGTAATATTATTGTTCTTACCTGACACTACACCCACTACTACAGCTTATTATGTAAGTCTATATATTCAAGGATATATATAATAAAAATATATTAATCTATGTATGATTATTATTTTATTTTAAAAATATTTATTTAGAAAATGTCCCCAACCCAAGCAAACTCAGGACGCAAAGCCAGAGCAAATCCAGCTGCTCCAATTGACTGTGTTGTTGCTGGTCGTATCAGCCAGCATGAGATTATGCCTAGATCTCCTAGTACTGGTGAGGGAAGTAGTCAAGGCAGGACAGAAATGGCCGCTATCCTTGAAGACTTGAGGTTCCTCAAGTCCAGAATGGGAATGGTCTATGACATCGCTGGCAAGACTAACAAGACCATGAGTACACTCATGGAAGCCCATGCCAGTGGTGTCCAGAGCCAGCTCCCTCTTGGCCAAGCTGGTTCCGTTGGAATGGTTCCTTCTGTTGGCCCCTCCAGCTCAATTAGTCCCAGTGATATGCATGCAATTGTCTTGGTATGAATATTATTATTGTTTTGTAAAAAAATATTTTCTCACAAATTATATCCAGGAACTTATTGAGAATAAGATGTGGAAGAAAGACCTTGACTCTAAAGATCCAGCTCTGATTGCTGAGAACGAAGGCAAGCAGAAATTGAATAAGGATGAGAGGATCGACCACCCAGACAATGTCAGGGTCATTAACTACATGAGAGACTACATTCTCTCACAGCCTCGTGCTGCTGGTTTTGGCCTGGCATGGTAGTGCAAAAACTAAAAAATAACTATAAGTACTACCATCGCGTTGCAAAGATGACTGAAGAGCAGTCTATTGCAAAGAAGAAAAAGGTTCGGGCCAACAGCAGGCTCATCGAGGTTAGTATAAAGACAATATGATTGTTGTAAATGAGTATTGATCACTGCTGAATCTGAGAGTAAGACTGAAGGATAAAATAATATCCTCAGCTATTCCAGTCAAACAGATCTGCCTTTATGAGATTATCCAACACACAGATCATCATACACATAATTGATTATTATTTATTATTATTATCGTTATCACTATAATATGGGATATACAGATATACACATATTTATCTAATGGCATCATTATATTCCATCTACATATTTTGTTTATTATATGAATACTTGATTGAGAGACTACAACTACAATGAATTAATAATTCTAAAACATTACCCAAGTATCTGGGTCAGAATATTAAAATATTACCAATAGCATAAATGCTCTTCTTTACCAAAGCTCTCTGGCTGATCTGACTGGAGAAGTATCATATCAATAGGTCTCTCTGGATCTTTCCAGAAAGACAATACTCCTGGAAGATGACTCATTGTGATAAATATTACCAAAGCATATACTGAATTATAAATCAGAAAACATATAAATATCAGTAGTTAGTTCTGTGTAGAAAGATAACCTTTTTCTGGATAATAAACACCCTACACAAGTTCTCACGAATTCTTTCATGTCTTTCCTATTTTTACTCTACCCACAACAATGATATTTTTGATTTAATCTGAAAATTTTTCTAGATCCACTTGCACAGGGTGGTGGTCTACAAGCGTCACTAGAGGGCAATTGATGAGGAGATGGGCCATAAGCCTGAAAACTCTGAGGAGATGGCCTATCTCCATGTCCTCCAAAAGGATGTGATATCTGATGGTGAGTCAGGCATGGAAGACATTGCACCTGGTATTACCATGCGTGTTCTTCATGTTGCTCGTCCCAGTTGGAGAAGCGATGAGGTAATTAATATTTTGTAGAGTGATGTGCTGAGTGCTGATAAAAGACTGATAAATTTAATATAGTTGAACCAGCTTCTGGAGGTCATTGACCATTTTTCAAGAGAGGATGATCTGAAACGGTCTGGACCAAAGACAAAGACAAGAATGCCCAGACAGCAAACATCAGTCAAGGAGATTCCTGCCCCAAGTCACCTGACTTTGAATTTGCCTGTCTGGACATTCAAAAATGAATAAATCTTTGTTTTTGTCTTTTTTACTTTTTAAACACATGATTTGCAAAACAACCTATAAAATTATAATTAAAACCAAGAGAGATAAGATAAATATATTTAGGCGGAAACTTTTCTAGGCAAGGAGACAACTAGTTTTTTGTTAATGTTACTACTAGATTTATAATCCACAATTGCAACAGGCAGGAGAATTCAATGGACAGGAAGAATGCTTTGAAAGTCAAGAGCTGAAAATTCATCCTTGTGAATCTCAATGCCTTCAGCCTCTCTGGTGGTGTCTGACGTAGTTTTGAACCAGTTCACAAAAGCAAAGGTGTGTTGACTGTTATAGGCATTTCCACGATGTGAAGAAGAAACAGCAGGGCTAAATGCGTGAACAAATAGATACTGAATCTCTCCAAAATACATGTACACTGCCTCGGTCTTTTCCTCAACAAATAATGCTTGGATGTATGATACTTTTTGATTTCTACCACTCCTTCCTTTGAACATCTGGCCTAGAATACTGACAGACTTGAGCATTTTGATCTAGTCATTGACAAAAGCAGAGGAAGCCACGGTATCATTACAGCCTTTGATGGACCTGTCATTGTAGGCAACCTGGTAATATTCCACCAAACAGTCATATTCTGCCCTACTCATCATACTCATGGGCTTCTTTTTCAATGGGAGTGTTGATGGTGGCAAAGGCTCGTTACCATATACTGCTATCAATGGATTTTCAGCATATTCAACAAAATCAGGCAATGAGAAGGTAGAGAAATAATGAGAATGTGCTGGCATGGATATAGTGTCTGGGGTATTGGTAAACATGCAAAAGATATCTGACAAATGATATCCATTGGCTGTGCTCAGAAACCCACAAACAAAATCTGCCTTTCGTATATCCTCAACAAAGCTTCTCATGTATGTGGCCTCAAATCCACCTTTCCTGTTTGTGTTGATGTTTTTGAGAATACTGTTGTACCTCTCAAAACCGAAAAGCCAGTAGCTATAAACCGGACCAAAGTCCAGAACCATTTCACGAAGGTGAAAATGGAGGTGCATGTTGGGAGAGAGGAGGTCAGGCTCATATAATTGCTCACAACCTTTGCCAAACTGCTCCAGATTGCAATGTGCTTCCTCAATATCATCCTCAGAGATACTTGGCTTGGTCAAAAAACAGCAGGCATTTACAAAAAACATCCAATTTTTGAACATTGGCAGTGGCAGCACGTTCTTCAATACCACGGGAGAGTATACCAAACACCACGACTTCCACTCATCAGCTTTCATGAAGGGGAACCCCTTTGCAATCTTTGTCTTTAATGGAGTATAATCTGGCGGCAACACCATCTTTTCCACCATCTTCTGCATGGCAACGAGACTCTTATTGTTGATTACTCCATCTGCAGCCCATCTCTCCATCATCCTCTTGGCAGTGCCTAAGAAGAGATTGTGCATTGGATCAATGATCGTGCAGCAGACAACGTCAAAGTACTGGAGATGATGCAGTTCGGACCAGCAAACACTACTGGCAACTTCAAGGCGCTGCCTCTCAGCTTGAGTGGCTGCATTTCTCCAGACCTCAGCATCCTTGCAATTATCATTCTTAGTGCGAAGGAGCCAATTTGAGAAATCAAATCCAGAATAATCAACAGAGTTCGTTCCAGCTAACCGATTGAACTGACGATTACACTTATGACAAGCATTTGTACTTGTATGGGATGTGAACCCACATACTTTCCTTGCGGCAGGGATGTCACAAGTGACCAGGAAAAGAGTGGCATGGACAGTTGCACCAGATGGGCATTGATGAGTCTTCATTCTGATTCCTTTATAGAGATCCTCCAACTCATTGACTAGTGGTTTGAGATAGTGATTTATCTCTGAGGTTTTTGCTTCTCTGGGCCCAGGCATCAAACCAACGAGGATGATATTTTCCTTCTTGAATCTGACATCACAAGGAAGGTTGTTGACAGCAAGGTAGATGGCACCATAAGAATATGTGACACCATCAAATGATTTATTTGTCCGAGGCCATAGGCCAAAGGACTCAATTCATTATACGAGTAGGAGGAGACTCTGACTGTGTTACCATCTTTTCTTTATTTGTCAAAAGTTTTGAAATTTTTAGATAATAATATACAGTAGGTGGAAAAAGGGTTCGCATGTTCTATTAAAAAATATATATTTTGATAGTACTCTTTCAATTTTTAATATTTTCATTTAAAACAAAATGTTTTATATGCATTATATATAAAACTACCACATATAAAAATATCAACGGCTGAGAATGAATATTGATTTAATAAAACTCAGACAAATTTTTGAAAAGTATGCAAACCCTTTTTCTACTTTGGATAAATTAGTAGAAAATAAATTATTTCTCTATGACTTTTGCTTATAAATCGTTCAAAGTCACATATAATAGTCAAAATGTGTCATATAATCGGAATATAAAGCAAAAACATATATAAATGACTAAGTTTTTCTTTTTATTTTCATATTATTCCTTGTTTCTTTTAAAATGAAAATTCTACCTCTTTCTCTCAGAAATTCTATCCAAAGTCAGCTTCAAAGTGGTGCCTCTGTCAAGAAAATTTCCAAGAACCTTTCTATCTCTGCTGGGACTATATCCAAGTATAAAAAGATGAAGATCACTGAAAAAATCTCTATTGGTGGCCGAATTGCAAAAATTTCCCAAGTCAGAAGGCGCCTGTTAGTAAGACAATTTATAACTGGTGAAATACAAACTGCCAAAGAAGCACGTATGAAATTGGATCAAGAGGGACTGCAGCTTGACTATTCTACTGTTTGCAAGACCCTGAAGGCACTTGGTTTCAGAGCAGCAATTAAAAAGAAGAAGCCAATGATATCAGAGAAAAATCAACAAGCAAGACTTAAATGGGCTTTAGAGCATTGACACTGGACTATTCATGATTGGAAACGTGTTATATTCTCAGATGAGACCAAAATCAATATTTGGGGATCTGATGGAGTAAAATATCATTGGAAAAGGCCAGATGACCCACTACAAGACCATCATCTTGATTTAACTGTAAAACATGGAGGAGGCAGTTTGATGATGTGGGGATGTATGACTTATGAAGGCATTGGATATGGCTGTCACATACAAGAACTCATGACAAGCAAAGTTTACTGTGATATACTTGAAGATAACCTGAAAGAAACTATAGATTTCTATGGTTTTGATGAGCAAAATATCATTTTTCAGCATGATAATGACCCAAAACACACAGCCAAGACAACCAAACAGTACATCAGTGATATGGAATTGCAAGTACTCCCTTGGCCAGCCCAATCCCCAGACCTGAACCCAATTGAGCATCTTTGGCATCATTTAAAGTTGCAACTTTCTTTATATTCTTTGAAGGCTAAAGGAGTACATGAACTTTGGGAAAGATGTGATAAAGAATGGAACAATATCACGCAGGATATTTGTAAAAAGTATATAGATACAATGCCAGCAAGAGTTGAAGCAGTAATTAAGGCAAAAGGCAAAAATACTAAATATTAATAAAAGTGGCAAAAGGGTTCGCATGTAATAAAAATCTTTGTATTTATTTATCTCAATATGTTTTGAATCTCCGCTTATAAAATTTATAATAAATATACACCTAAAAAATATCTTTCAAATACTTTTTGTTTTATGCTAATATCATGCATATTCATAGAGATATTATAAGAATAATAAATAATATACACTGCAAAAAATACCCGATTTCAACTCTGAATACATCAATTGAAATGAGGGGAGTATAGGTCTTGGATTAGCCCTTTTCTTGATTGCTCACTTTAGACGGCTTTAAGAATATTTGGTAGTTCTATTGGATGGACATTAGTGTTGTATTTGGCATAATGGTATATCAGAGAAAAGTGATATATAAACCCAGATAGCTGGATTATCTAAAATCAAGACAAACTATACCATCCAGAAATCCTTATCCAAATATGAAAATACCATACCCAATCTATTGTGGGACAAAGTCCCAAAATACCTATTAACTAATAACACAGCTATTATGATAATGAATATCCAAGCTGATAAGAATTATAACAATAATTATAAATACTAAGTTAACACACTTCTTGAATGAAGGACTGGACATAACTTTAACTTTTTCTCAATCACAATAAAGAGTCTCAAAGTATCCACCGTCCCTTTTCTACTACTAAATATCACAATTAGAATATGTCTTTATTTTTGTTGATTATTCAACTATGATATTTTCTCTGTCTTTTGAAGGTCGCGAAATTAATATTCTTGGGGATGTTGAAAATAAATTATCAAATATGGGCAAGAGTGCGCAGCTGAGACTACTTGAAATATATATTTAGTTAAAGTATATTTTAATGACGATGTACTTTGGTTAATGAAGAGTTGGAGAAATAGACATGATATCATATTATTAAAAGATGTATATACAAAACAACTACTTGGTATATAGTCATATATTTAAAATGAAATAATGTCAATTTCCAAATACAATCATTAAGTGAATTTGTTAATATTTATAATAACGGCATGTACGTAATGTAAATGGTTCCTGAACTATAAAACAAGCAAAATAAACTATGTTCCTGAACCACTTTTCTTTATATCAATCCTATAACCTCTTTAAACAATATGTACAACACTTTCAATAACGAAGTTCAATGCCAGTGCTCAGTCTGCTCTCTCGATGTCCAAGGATTTGTAGCAGTATCTGCCCAAACAGCACGAAGACATGCTGATAACGATCTTGTCAGACATTTTATGCAGACAGCTTCTTGTAAGTAATATATATATAATTTGTTCGCATTTCAAAGTGTAATTAAACATTTTAAAAAATATAGCATTGTCAGCTGAAGCAATTCAGATGGAGAATGACAATAACATGGAGATTGATGCCGAGGTCCATGATGTTGATGCTCATGTTGAATGTAAGTATAAAATTTTATTCAAATTGCATAATAAATTGCAGCCACTTGAATATTTACTTTTTTGCTCCAAAAAAAAAACAATGGAAAACTTACCTGTGTCTGTTACCAATTTTTGTTTATAGCTGAAAATGAAGATGAGGATATCATTGAGCTTGATACAATGGAAGGCTCTGAATATGAAGCTGAAGAATTTGAAGGTTAGTAAAAGTACAAGAAAAACATAGATATCATATATTAATATACAAAACCCAAATAGAACAATTCTCATCCTCCAACATGCCAGCGGATAACACCCATGCTTTCATTGCTGCCTTTGCCACCTTTTTCATATCAAAATATGTTGTAAACTCTGGAGGAGCAATTTTGATCAAGTTCCTCAATGAGGTTTTGGCGCACTTTGGCGAATCATTCCGTCTGCCATTGAGTTTGAGTGGTCTTTCCTCCATGACAGGATTCAACCAAGTCTGCAAAGGTGTCCAGCGCTACGTGGTGTGTGGCGAGTGCCACAAGACATACATGGAGTTTGACAGTGTTCCCCAGTGCTGCAACTTCAGAAGACTTTCTGGCGGTATATGTGGCGCCGATCTCTTCAAGCCTTCGAGAAACGTAGCACTGCCAAAGAAGGTGTATATGTACAACTCCTTGATTTCTGCCTTGTCCGTTCTCTTCTGTCGCCCTGGATTCAAAAGCAGTATCAATCACTGGAGACATAGACAGCAAGTTGCAGGCATGATGTTTGATGTCTATGATGGTGCCAAGTGGAGCAATCTGGAAGACAGCAATGGTCAGCAATTCGTGGCTCATGAACGATCAATCATGTTGACTCTAAACATCGATTGGTTTCAACCTTTTGATGGGGTTACTTACTCTTGTGGGGCAATCTACATGTCCATAAACAACTTGCCACGAGACGAACGATACAAGAAGGAGAACACCATTCTTGTTGGCCTCATGCCTGGCCCAAAAGAAGCCAAGACCAGTGAGAT
Source organism: Phycomyces nitens (assembly GCA_022702545.1). Lineage (NCBI taxonomy): Eukaryota > Fungi > Mucoromycota > Mucoromycetes > Mucorales > Phycomycetaceae > Phycomyces > Phycomyces nitens. Next base: position 6,213,311 of record JAHRBC010000001.1, read on the forward strand.
CAATCACTACCTCCGTCCTCTTGTTGCCGAGCTCCAATCCTTGTATGTGGGTGTGGTGATCCCTACTGTGCGCTGTCCTTCTGGTGCTCTTGTCCGTGCTGCTCTTTTCCTTGTTGCCTGCGACATTCCTGCTGCTCGCAAGACATGCGGATTCACGTCCCACATGAGCACCAATGCCTGCCACAAGTGCAATTGCCAGTTCTCCCATCTCCCAGGGAATGGTGGTGTTGATTATTCTGGTTTTATCTTTTCCGAGTGGGTGCCTCGAACCAAAGCAGATAATCGTCGTGATGCCCTGGCCTGGAAGTGTGCATCGAGTGAGGCAGACCAAAAGAGGATGGAAAAGGAGAATGGAGTCCGCTGGTCAGAACTCCACAATCTTGAGTACTTTAATGTAGTCGAGTGCACCATCATTGACCCGATGCATAACCTCTTCTTGGGAACCTTGAAGCGAGTGATGGAGAAGTGGAGATCAGCTGGTCTGATCACCAACAGAGACTTGGCCAATATGCAACAAGAGGCTGACAATATGGTCCTTCCCCCAGACATGAGCACCCTCAAGAAGAAGATTGGCAAGGACTTCCCGTTCATGAAGGCCGACGAATGGCATCCACTTATTTCTTCCCGGGCACTATCTGAATTTGGAGGAATAGTGGCTTTTTCAGAGGAGGCTTCGCTGAGTATCTAGTTATTTTCTCCTGATTTCTTTTTATTTTTTCTTTCTCAAATTCTTTATTTAAAATATTTAAAAATGTCCAACAATACCATTATCTATAGTATCTCGAATATCGAAAATGCTTTGATCAACTCCTCCATTGAAGGCATTAAGATGCTTCCTTTGAATGCGACAATCTCAGTAAAAGCCAATGAATGGGAGCATTGCCTTAGCCGAATGAATACACTGTGCTCAACAAAGTGGATAGTGAAACGAAAACTTATGGATCCAAACTTGGTCTTTGGAGAAACAAGAATATGTCATCGTGCTGGAAATTATCAGTCTAAGCGTCAAGTCCGTCTTGCACAAAAGGACTCAAAGAAATGTGGATGTACTGCTGCTTTAAAAATCAAGCAGTATAATGGTACTTCAATTGTTACCTTTTGCATAACAAAAGATCATGCCAATCATGTTCCTGGAGAGTGCCAGGAAATAAGAACTTTGCCCTTGCCCTCTGAGGCAATCAAGATCATTGAGGATCAGCTGAGAAGTGGAAGCAGCTGTAGAAATACAAGGATATCTACTCTTAGACAGATTGAAAACTGGGGTGTGGGTACCAGAAAGCCTAATTACGAAGAGATTTACAATAGAATGAAGAAGGTTTGTTGGTAGTGGTGTAAAGAAAAAGAGATTGAATTTAATAGTATGATACAAAACATAGATGGAAACATTGTTATATATGTTTAACTCAAATGAGAAGACATCTTTGTCAATCTGGTTGAATGAAAAGCTGGCATCCCAGAATTATTCAATTTTTACTGGAAATCTCTTGGCCTACTCAACCAACCAAGATCTCTTTGCCTTTGGATTCCAGTCTCCAACTCAAGTACGAATTATGAGTCTATCCAAATCATTTTGCTTGGACGCCACCCATGGAATTTCCTGTAGAAGCACAGAGATTATGTATTCCCTGGTAACCAAGCACCCTGAGACCAGAAAAGGATACCCTGTTGCATTCATGATCACCAATGATCAAAGTGTTGGTCCTATCAACCAATGGCTCGTATTTCTTTGCCAAACCAGCTCTTTTGATCCATTAGCAATTACAATCGACTGTTGCATTGCTGAAGCCAATGCAATCAGATCAGCATTACTCCAAACAGCAATTCACTACTGTGAATTTCATGTCCTTCGTGCTTGGCAACATAACCTTGACAGTAAAGTCAAGTTAGATGGATCGTTCACAACACAACAGCTATCAGAGTATAAGCAAAGCCTGAAGAACAGTTTGAAGGATATCCTTGTTGAGTCAAACGAAGCAATCTTTTTGACAAAAATTGCAGAATTTAAAAGAATGATCCAAGATCAACCTCAATTTCTGCAATATTTTGAGAGAAAATGGACAGCCAATGAAGAAGTATTGAGAAGATGGGGGCGCCCTTTTGTTCAACAGCATCACCAGAGATACCTGACAAACAATTACATTGAATCATGGCATAATCAATTGAAGGTCATTTACTTCAACCGTGCTAGAATCCGAAGATTGGATCGTCTCGTCTTCATCTTGACCAACGATGTTGAGTTCTTTTATGAATAAGAAGTTGAACGGCTCAATTTCAGCAATGGAAGAATGGGTCCTGTTGAGAATGAGCTCTCAAGAAATACCTTTTCTGCATCACAAATCCAAGATGACATACTCCCTTCTATGATTATTAACCCTTTGGGTGAGATTAGTAATAGTATGGATAACTCTAATGGTGAGTGGCAAATCCGTTCCTTTTCGATAGAAAATCAATGGTATACTGTTACAATTGAGCAAGGCTTGATTCAGAAGTGTTCTTGCCCAAACTTTTACCGTCGCCAGTTGCCATGCAAGCATATGTACTTGCTTAAACGATACAATGGAGCAACTTTGGCATATATTGAACAGCAAAACGATGTGCATAATCAGTTGCAACAATCACACCAGGGTGGCAACAGTGTAGATTTTGTGCAAGACAATGTTGGGCAAATCAATGAGTTGCAAGATCCTAGTTCAGTAATTCAAAGTATTATGGCTTAGGCAGCAACATTGTACCATCAGAGAGAAGATATTGAGAGACTGAGGAGAATTCCAGGAGTGGATTTTTCTGAGTTAGAGATAATGGATAGATTGCTGTTTGATGTATTGAAGCATTTTGATGACTTGAAGAATCGAAACTCTCTTCATTTCCAAAATATAAATACTCAATGTTAATAAAAATCAATCTCTTTATAAATAATAATGTCTTGATAATATGATAGGTTTTGTAACAAAAAGAAGTATTTAAAAAAATGCAAATAGATCATATTAAAAGAAATGATAAAAGTAAAAGCTGTCACAAGTTCCTGTTATTCCTCCAAATTCAGATAGCGCCCGGGAAGAAATAAGTGGATGCGACGAATGGAAGTCCTGGTGCCTGGTATACTCGCCTGTCCTCTTGAAAGACCGGTTGCCAAGGGACAATCTTGACAATTGGATGTGCTTTGTCAACGCCTGCCAATACTTGTCCAAGCCCAGCATATCAGAAGACGAGTTAGCCGAAGCCCATTTCTGTTTGGAGTTGTTTGGACAAGGATGTCAGAACTTGTATGGTGCAGATTTTATCTCACCTAACATGCATCTACATCTGTATCTTCATGAGACGATCGTCAACTTTGGGCCAGTATACGGCTATTGGCTTTTCAGCTTTGAGAGGTACAATGGTGTACTGAAGAACTACACGACAAACAAGAGAGACGGCTTTGAGGCCACGTTCATGCAAAAATATCTTGAGGACTCTTGCAAGGTTGATATTGCTTGTAGAATGATGGCCGTAATTGGAAATGCATCATATATTGCATTGCTTTCTGAACTCGTCGAGTTTACTCCTCCTCCTGCTCCAATTGTCCATGCGTCCACTGCAACCACCACTGTCACCACCGCCCCATATTTCCAAGTTGCTTCTCCTAGGTTTGACCTAAAAGTCTTTCTTGATTCCGCGCAGTTCAGTACTGTCAACATCAAAGGCAATGAACCTCTTCCTTCATCGGCCTTCCCACTTTCCCTAGGGCAATATGAACAAATGGTAGAAGAAGAGTATGAGCATCTTCTTGAGTTCTACAGAGACTCCTATGACGATGATTCTCTTTGCAGTTACCAGCAAGCTTTGTTCGGCAATGTCTTTGTCAACAATATGATCCAGAAGTTCCCATCGATCAACTTGCTTGGCCAGATATATAAAGGGAGCAATGGTGCAATTCGCCACGGGTCATATATACAGGCAATCTTCCAAGAGAACAATGACCGTGGTATAAGTGCCTTTACTGGTCAGATTCAGTATTTGTTTGTCAACTCACTTGTGAATTCCCAGACTCTTCAATCTGACAATCATACCTTTGCTTATGTCAAATGGTATAGGTCATCTGGTCTGAACACAAGAAGTGATGAAGGGATAGAGTTGAATGAGTTTGCCTTTGCCCGAGGGGATTATCAAAATATCTTGCCAGTGCACCGAATCTTGCTGTCGGTTGCCATTGGTGAGCATACAACTGAGACAGGAAATGTTAAGATGATTGTTGCTCCTGTTCTTAGAAAAATATATGCTTAAAAATAAATATCTTTACCTATCCTTATCTCACAAAAGTATCTGCAGCAAAAGATAGCCAAAAAATATAAAACATAAAATAGATAGTTTATTCATTATTTATTGTCTACGCAGCCAATGGGACTGCTAAATCCTTTGGTACATCCTTTTGACGAACTACTTGGACGCGTTTCAAAATGGAGCTTCCCTTTTTCTTTAGTGACTGGGAAGCAAAATCATCAACAAGATCTATAAAAGTCTGGAGCTATTGAATATAATAAGGTGTATCAATAAAAGATATAGAATTTTAATATGAAAAACTATGCTAAAATAATTACCTCGTCACTTCTCCAGCTAGGGCGAAAGGCCTTTACCTTATCTTCTCCATCAGTCTCATCTTCAGACATGGTTTCCTTTTGGAGGGCATGGTCGCAATTTTTCTGCCCATCTCTCTGTCAATCTGGTCTCTGTACTTGTTGTATGCCTTGATTCGGCGACGAAGAATCTGTATATTAAGTGTGTAAGAAAATAACAGTTTTATATTGATTAAAATATAAACTTACCGTAACAGTTCGCTGTCGTCTTCTGCATGCAAGTCTTTTTCTGTCTGCAGCCTCTGGGGTTCGCTGGCGCTGGCGCACCTGGTTGACAAAATGGTTTTTTACCATTTTGGCAAGATCATTCAAAGGGATCGCCTTTCCTGCCTCTTGTCTTCCCAAGTAGGTGATCAGCCTTATGGCCAGTGCATTGTTATAGCTACTGTTGTAGTAGCTAGTCAAGGACCACCCTTGCTTGGCATCATTCTCCATTATCTTGACAGGGTTGTCACTGGTGAAGTTCAGGTGCTTGATATAGCCATTGATTAATTTCTATAAATTGGTTTTAGATACTCTTCTTATTGATTTTATGTCTAGTCAAGACTTACTGAGATCTTTGGATATCTCTTTCCAACAACATAGGGTTCCTCACCCCGAGGTACCAAACTGGCCACTGCAATCGTTCTTGCAGGAGTATTTCCACCAGACAAAATATCCTTGATGCTGATCTGGCCAGTGACAAGTCTATCAATGACCTTCTCAAGCTGCGAAATTGACGTCTTGCAATCACCCACTTCACTTCCAATTGTCTTGTTTTGATTTTCAGGAGAATCCATCTTGATATTTGCCAAGTTTAGCAAGCTACGGATTTCATTATCATCCTGGTAATTGGATGTCTCTTCTGCTGTTACAGTGGCCAAAGTAGATGCAGTGGTAAGTTCACTGTTCTGGACATTAGCCATAGCACTACGCATAATAGATGCATAGATAGGACTACTGGTAGAGATTTTGGAGATGTCAAAGTTGTTCATTTTCTATATGAATAAATGTTTAAATGACAATTATTAATATTTTATCTTTATGATATTATAATGTTTCTTACAAGTAAAGAAGTATAATGAACTGTTACTGATGTTTATTCTACAATATATAATCATATTTTACAATGACTTGCTTAAAACTAATTAGTGTCTTTTATTGATTAAATAAAGCGTCTAACTGTAAAATGAAAATGATGATTATATTATGTTTTTGGGATTATTGATTTTAGAGACCGCACTTTTTTTAGGGGTAAACCACCTTGGAACTCAAATTATTTTTTGTTCTTTCTCTTTTGCCTCTTGCTCTTATACACATACTGGTAATTATTTTATTCTTATTATTTTATGTAATTACTTAATAATTTTGCTATTATCTTTACAGATCATCAACAAGCTTCTTCTCTTTGGTCATTTTACATGGTTTAATAACATAAAATAATATTTGCTCAAAGCTTCTCTTTACTAATGACTTGATGTCTCCAGTCATCACGGCTTTGCATGTCACTCAATCTTGTAATCAAACATCATGGTAAGCTATTATATTATTACAAATTATATATATCTATTTACTTATACATATATAACTATGTTCTATTCTCTATTAGATATATTAAGAATCTCATCCGCATGCCTGAACAAACAATCACACAGGTAAGAAAACCGCTGATAATATAGTATATATGAATATCTAGAATACTAATAACTTTACAATTCTTAGACAATCTCACACTATGGCGAGAGGAGTGGGAACAGCTACCAAAACGGTAACATAACTGCCGTTTTTTGAAACCGAATTTTTGTTTTTGACATTATTAGCTGCTTTATTTTATTTGGTGTCCATATAATAATATAAAGAAGTATAGAAAGCACATTATAAAGAAAGAATTATAAAATAAAGAGGCTACTCATGGTGACGCATCAATTATTCTTGAATATGTAGTACAGTGCAATAAAATAGAATTATTTCCGTCTGGTAGGTATTGATTGAGTCGTTGATGTTGGACGTCATCTACATTAACAACTGCAAATGTCAGTTGTAGTATATAGCCCATTGTACAAAGTGCGGGCTGCTACTTTATTTCTGCTATATACAAGTCATCGTTTGCAATGTCATGCTCCTTCATGAGTTTTTTCTAAAGTAACAAAGTATTGACCAAAGTCTTAATCTCTATATTAAAAGTAGAGATGAACAATACTAATGAGCTGGTTTTCATTAGTTATATTGTGATTGCTAGGTAAGCATGTACAAGGAGCAAGTGATTCCTACTTTGTGTTTTTACTAATACTATATTTATTTTCTACAAGGACAAGGGGGCATTGGGTGGTGATTGTCAGTGCTAATCTCGCCGTTTGGGTATATAAATAAAGAATGCAAAGTCGAATCCACCCAATGATGAACATTAACAATGACAGTTGAAGCATCAACCTCCATAGCATTCAAATCAGTATGCCACAGGTAATAGCTAAACAGAACTTCATTTATACTATTCTTATGCCATGTATAACATTAATATTTAAATAGACAAATTGACTGAAAAGCTTACACAGTTGGTCACCACTTCTCCCATTGAAAATATTGCAAAAACAAGCTTTAGTATATGTATGTAGTTGCAAAAAGTTAATATTATGATACATACTAATTATTATATTGATATAGTTGCGGATTTCAGGGTATCTAATGAGCTTATCCAGTTTACTTATAATTCTCTCTATGAATTGAGTGGAGCAGCTTTGTAATGGGCCTTGGCGATTTATTATATGAAAAAAGGTGTATCAGGTAGTTTTGAATAGTTTAAAAGAGACTATGAGATATAGTCTTGCTATAAACTTGTTGGGAAAGTAAGTTGCGCAGATTCTTAAAGTGTATCTTATGGAAAAGGTAATAATCGATTGTAATGACAATAGAATACTATACTATGATTTAACTTGTGTTTTTATTTTATCTGGCAACACAAAAGTTATATTAAGATACAAGGGCCATTCCTTTGTTCATAATCTAAAGGATATGGTTATTATCCATGCTTGGCAAGTATCAGACAGCAAGCTACACTGCAAAAAATACCCGATTTCAACTCTGAATACATCAATTGAAACGAGGGGAGTATAGGTCTTGGATTAGCCCTTTTCTTGATTGCTCACTTTAGACGGCGTTAAGAATATTTGGTAGTTCTATTGGATGGACATTAGAATATGTCTTTATTTTTGTTGATTATTCAACTACGATATTTTCTCTGTCTTTTGAAGGTCGCGAAATTAATATTCTTGGGGATGTTGAAAATAAATTATCAAATATGGGCAAGAGTGCGCAGCTGAGACTACTTGAAATATATATTTAGTTAAAGTATATTTTAATGACGATGTACTTTGGTTAATGAAGAGTTGGAGAAATAGACATGATATCATATTATTAAAAGATGTATATACAAAACAACTACTTGGTATATAGTCATATATTTAAAATGAAATAATGTCAATTTCCAAATACAATCATTAAGTGAATTTGTTAATATTTATAATAACGGCATGTACGTAATGTAAATGGTTCCTGAACTATAAAACAAGCAAAATAAACTATGTTCCTGAACCACTTTTCTTTATATCAATCCTATAACCTCTTTAAACAATATGTACAACACTTTCAATAACGAAGTTCAATGCCAGTGCTCAGTCTGCTCTCTCGATGTCCAAGGATTTGTAGCAGTATCTGCCCAAACAGCACGAAGACATGCTGATAACGATCTTGTCAGACATTTTATGCAGACAGCTTCTTGTAAGTAATATATATATAATTTGTTCGCATTTCAAAGTGTAATTAAACATTTTAAAAAATATAGCATTGTCAGCTGAAGCAATTCAGATGGAGAATGACAATAACATGGAGATTGATGCCGAGGTCCATGATGTTGATGCTCATGTTGAATGTAAGTATAAAATTTTATTCAAATTGCATAATAAATTGCAGCCACTTGAATATTTACTTTTTTGCTCCAAAAAAAAAACAATGGAAAACTTACCTGTGTCTGTTACCAATTTTTGTTTATAGCTGAAAATGAAGATGAGGATATCATTGAGCTTGATACAATGGAAGGCTCTGAATATGAAGCTGAAGAATTTGAAGGTTAGTAAAAGTACAAGAAAAACATAGATATCATATATTAATATACAAAACCCAAATAGAACAATTCTCATCCTCCAACATGCCAGCGGATAACACCCATGCTTTCATTGCTGCCTTTGCCACCTTTTTCATATCAAAATATGTTGTAAACTCTGGAGGAGCAATTTTGATCAAGTTCCTCAATGAGGTTTTGGCGCACTTTGGCGAATCATTCCGTCTGCCATTGAGTTTGAGTGGTCTTTCCTCCATGACAGGATTCAACCAAGTCTGCAAAGGTGTCCAGCGCTACGTGGTGTGTGGCGAGTGCCACAAGACATACATGGAGTTTGACGGTGTTCCCCAGTGCTGCAACTTCAGAAGACTTTCTGGCGGTATATGTGGCGCCGATCTCTTCAAGCCTTCGAGAAACGTAGCACTGCCAAAGAAGGTGTATATGTACAACTCCTTGATTTCTGCCTTGTCCGTTCTCTTCTGTCGCCCTGGATTCAAAAGCAGTATCAATCACTGGAGACATAGACAGCAAGTTGCAGGCATGATGTTTGATGTCTATGATGGTGCCAAGTGGAGCAATCTGGAAGACAGCAATGGTCAGCAATTCGTGGCTCATGAACGATCAATCATGTTGACTCTAAACATCGATTGGTTTCAACCTTTTGATGGGGTTACTTACTCTTGTGGGGCAATCTACATGTCCATAAACAACTTGCCACGAGACGAACGATACAAGAAGGAGAACACCATTCTTGTTGGCCTCATGCCTGGCCCAAAAGAAGCCAAGACCAGTGAGATCAATCACTACCTCCGTCCTCTTGTTGCCGAGCTCCAATCCTTGTATGTGGGTGTGGTGATCCCTACTGTGCGCTGTCCTTCTGGTGCTCTTGTCCGTGCTGCTCTTTTCCTTGTTGCCTGCGACATTCCTGCTGCTCGCAAGACATGCGGATTCACGTCCCACATGAGCACCAATGCCTGCCACAAGTGCAATCGCCAGTTCTCCCATCTCCCAGGGAATGGCGGTGTTGATTATTCTGGTTTTGTCTTTTCCGAGTGGGTGCCTCGAACCGAAGCAGATAATCGTCGTGATGCCCTGGCCTGGAAGCGTGCATCGAGTGAGGCAGACCAAAAGAGGATGGAAAAGGAGAATGGAGTCCGCTGGTCGGAACTCCACAATCTTGAGTACTTTAATGTAGTCGAGTGCACCATCATTGACCCGATGCATAACCTCTTCTTGGGAACCTCGAAGCGAGTGATGGAGAAGTGGAGATCAGCTGGTCTGATCACCAACAGAGACTTGGCCGATATGCAACAAGAGGCTGACAATATGGTCCTTCCCCCAGATATGAGCACCCTCAAGAAGAAGATTGGCAAGGACTTCCCGTTCATGAAGGCCGACGAATGGAAGTCCTGGTGCCTGGTATACTCGCCTGTCCTCTTGAAAGACCGGTTGCCAAGGGACAATCTTGACAATTGGATGTGCTTCGTCAACGCCTGCCGATACTTGTCCAAGCCCAGCATATCAGAAGACGAGTTAGCCGAAGCCCATTTCTGTTTGGAGTTGTTTGGACAAGGATGTCAGAACTTGTATGGTGCAGATTTTATCTCACCTAACATGCATCTACATCTGCATCTTCATGAGACGATCGTCAACTTTGGGCCAGTATACGGCTATTGGCTTTTCAGCTTCGAGAGGTACAATGGTGTACTGAAGAATTACACGACAAACAAGAGAGACGGCTTTGAGGCCACGTTCATGCGAAAATATCTTGAGGACTCTTGCAAGGTTGATATTGCTTGTAGAATGATGGCCGTAATTGGAAATGCATCGTATATTGCATTGCTTTCTGAACTCGTCGAGTTTACTCCTCCTCCTGCTCCAATTGTCCATGCGTCCACTGCAACCACCACTGTCACCACCGCCCCATATTTCCAAGTTGCTTCTCCTAGGTTTGACCTAAAAGTCTTTCTTGATTCCGCGCAGTTCAGTACTGTCAACATCAAAGGCAATGAACCTCTTCCTTCGTCGGCCTTCCCACTTTCCCTAGGGCAATATGAACGAATGGTAGAAGAAGAGTATGAGCATCTTCTTGAGTTCTACAGAGACTCCTATGACGATGATTCTCTTCGCAGTTACCAGCAAGCTTCGTTCGGCAATGTCTTTGTCAACAATATGATCCAGAAGTTCCCATCGATCAACTTGCTTGGCCAGATATACAAAGGGAGCAATGGTGCAGTTCGCCGCGGGTCATATATACAGGCAATCTTCCAAGAGAACAATGACCGTGGTATAAGTGCCTTTACTGGTCAGATTCAGTATTTGTTTGTCAACTCGCTTGTGAATCCCCAGACTCTTCAACCTGACAATCATACCTTTGCTTATGTCAAATGGTATAGGTCATCTGGTCTGAACACAAGAAGTGATGAAGGGATAGAGTTGAATGAGTTTGCCTTTGCCCGAGGGGATTATCAAAATATCTTGCCAGTGCACCGAATCTTGCTGTCGGTTGCCATTGGTGAGCATACAACTGAGACAGGAAATGTTAAGATGATTGTTGCTCCTGTTCTTAGAAAAATATATGCTTAAAAATAAATATCTTTACCTATCCTTATCTCACAAAAGTATCTGCAGCAAAAGATAGCCAAAAAATATAAAACATAAAATAGATAGTTTATTCATTATTTATTGTCCACGCGGCCAATGGGACTGCTAAATCCTTTGGTACATCCTTTTGACGAACTACTCGGACGCGTTTCAAAATGGAGCTTCCCTTTTCTTTAGTGACTGGGAAGCAAAATCATCAACAAGATCTATAAAAGTCTGGAGCTATTGAATATAATAAGGTGTATTAATAAAAGATATAGAATTTTAATATGAAAAACTATGCTAAAATAATTACCTCGTCACTTCTCCAGCTAGGGCGAAAGGCCTTTACCTTATCTTCTCCATCAGTCTCATCTTCAGACATGGTTTCCTTTTGGAGGGCATGGTCGCAATTTTTCTGCCCATCTCTCTGTCAATCTGGTCTCTGTACTTGTTGTATGCCTTGATTCGGCGACGAAGAATCTGTATATTAAGTGTGTAAGAAAATAACAGTTTTATATTGATTAAAATATAAACTTACCGTAACAGTTCGCTGTCGTCTTCTGCATGCAAGTCTTTTTCTGTCTGCAGCCTCTGGGGTTCGCTGGCGCTGGCGCACCTGGTTGACAAAATGGTTTTTTACCATTTTGGCAAGATCATTCAAAGGGATCGCCTTTCCTGCCTCTTGTCTTCCCAAGTAGGTGATCAGCCTTATGGCCAGTGCATTGTTATAGCTACTGTTGTAGTAGCTAGTCAAGGACCACCCTTGCTTGGCATCATTCTCCATTATCTTGACAGGGTTGTCACTGGTGAAGTTTGGGTGCTTGATATAGCCATTGATTAATTTCTATAAATTGGTTTTAGATACTCTTCTTATTGATTTTATGTCTAGTCAAGACTTACTGAGATCTTTGGATATCTCTTTCCAACAACATAGGGTTCCTCACCCCGAGGTACCAAACTGGCCACTGCAATCGTTCTTGCAGGAGTATTTCCACCAGACAAAATATCCTTGATGCTGATTTGGCCAGTGACAAGTCTATCAATGACCTTCTCAAGCTGCGAAATTGACGTCTTGCAATCACCCACTTCACTTGCAATTGTCTTGTTTTGATTTTCAAGAGAATCCATCTTGATATTTGCCGAGTTTAGCAAGCTACGGATTTCATTATCATCCTGGTAATTGGATGTCTCTTCTGCTGTTACAGTGGCCGAAGTAGATGCAGTGGTAAGTTCACTGTTCTGGACATTAGCCATAGCACTACGCATAATAGATGCATAGATAGGACTACTGGTAGAGATTTTGGAGATGTCAAAGTTGTTCATTTTCTATATGAATAAATGTTTAAATGACAATTATTAATATTTTATCTTTATGATATTATAATGTTTCTTACAAGTAAAGAAGTATAATGAACTGTTACTGATGTTTATTCTACAATATATAATCATATTTTACAATGACTTGCTTAAAACTAATTAGTGTCTTTTATTGATTAAATAAAGCGTCTAACTGTAAAATGAAAATGACGATTATATTATGTTTTTGGGATTATTGATTTTAGAGACCGCACTTTTTTTAGGGGTAAACCACCTTGGAACTCAAATTATTTTTTGTTCTTTCTCTTTTGCCTCTTGCTCTTATACACATACTGGTAATTATTTTATTCTTATTATTTTATGTAATTACTTAATAATTTTGCCATTATCTTTACAGATCATCAACAAGCTTCTTCTCTTTGGTCATTTTACATGGTTTAATAACATAAAATAATATTTGCTCAAAGCTTCTCTTTACTAATGACTTGATGCCTCCAGTCATCACGGCTTTGCATGTCACTCAATCTTGTAATCAAACATCATGGTAAGCTATTATATTATTACAAATTATATATATCTCTTTACTTATACATATATAACTATGTTCTATTCTCTATTAGATATATTAAGAATCTCATCCGCATGCCTGAACAAACAATCACACAGGTAAGAAAACCGCTGATAATATAGTATATATGAATATCTAGAATACTAATAACTTTACAATTCTTAGACAATCTCAACTGACAGCTAATATGCTGAGATATTCTCATGAATCTATCAAGTAGTCCATCTACTCACGATATCAACATTGTAAGTACAACAGCAAATAATTTGATCCACTACGATTATTTAATTAATCTTTGCTCCTATTACTATTAAATAGCACCATTCTTCTCCAAGACAGTACCCAATATCTATCAGGTAGGAACTTGTTGGTCTTGCTAGATGCAAAATATCAAACAATACTCTAGAAATAGCATATATATTATTATTATATGATTAGAGCATTCATCTAGAAATATATATATTAAATAAATAAAAAATAAATAAAAAACAATTTATTTTTTAAAAATCAACAAATGAGGCTTGTATGTAAACGTATGATACGGTGCTTTTCAGTCTAAAAGACATTATTTCCCTTTGCTTTTCAGTCTAAAAGACATTATTTCCCTTTGCTTTTCAGTCTAAAGACATTATTTCCCTTTGATTTTCAGTCTAAAGACACTATTTCCCTTTGCTTTTCAGCCTAAAGAGATGAGTTACTGAGGTTAAAAGTAAAGGATATGAATAGATTGTAAATCGCGATATTGCGATTAGCTTTATATGGCACAAAATACAATAAATAATAGGCTTACTCGACACGAAATATAAAATAAACTAGACCTCTTTAATAACAGAAAAGTTGGGGGGTATCAAAGGTTTTTCAAGCGGAACTAAAGACCTATTTCTCTGATAGACCAGGCGTCATTCCCTATAGTATCATTCATATTTGTATGGTGGAGAAATATAGATTGAAATAACAATAAATCGATGATGGTACTTTAATACTACAGATATTTCTCCACCATAAAATCGTATACTTTTTCCAGTGCTATTTTATTAATATTTTCACCAAAAACCTTTGCAGTCAAATGAAGATTGATCAACCCAAAGGAATATTCAAAAGTCAATAGTTTGTTAAAGTGGTTGGTTTGTATATATTTTTCATATTTTGTAAATGGATATTTGGTATAAAAAGGGATAAATTGGACAAATACCTTGATTAGCTTGGTAAGTTAGCGATTGATATAAGTGTTGGTCTCAAAGAAAAGAGTAAACTTCATTGACATAATGTGCTTTATCACCAAGATCGAAAAATACGACACAAGACAACCCATAGAGAATAATCTTTGTTTTTGTTAATATTTTTCTCAAACCATCCTTTGACTATGAATCGCGGCATCAACTAAAAGCATGGTCTTATATTATCAAACACTATTTAATTGACAAGAACACTATCCTATGGCCATAAAATAATATAATGGTCTATCACAGAATCAATATAAATATTATAGAATGCTGTGCACCAAAAGACTTGGAAAAGGCTTTACAATCAATAACCAAGCTCATAAATAAATAATAGAGAATAATAAAGTAAGTTGACTCTTTAATATATGTTTTGAATACACATGGTAGTTAATACAATATTATTTATCACAATACAATAGCAAAGTCCAAGCCATTCTTTTCTTTTTTGAAGATATGTTGCAACTTGGTGATGGCGCCGAATTAGCAATCATGACAGATGTGCAACGGGTGATTGCTTTGTTGATCATCTATTGCTAATCTAATGCCAATATAATATTTCTACTCTTTAATATAGCTCTATACCGCCAAAAAAACAAGTATTGTGAAAGTGCTAAGTAATAAAACAAAGGGTTTAAGATTGTTCTTTTAGGCAGCTCTTATTGGCCCTATTGCATTTTTTAGCATATGCTTAGTGTGCCTTTTTATCGCTTTTTTTTTGCTTTTCTTGTCTTGTCTTTGCACTGACTCTTTGAATTAAAACCAAATGAGTCTCTTTCATGTAATATCGGCATGGTTATAAGCACTTGATTGACATTCTGATTGAAGCATCTCCAGCTCGATTACCTTTGATTTAGGAATGAAATGCAGCTTACTCTTTTTTTTCAGAAATAAAAAAGCAAAAACTTTTTACGGCTATATTACAATAGGGTTTGTCCTTTTTACACTTGGCAATCTCTGTAAGATATACACTTTTCTTTTCTAATGAGCTGATTACTCTGTTTGCTACAATGAGATTCGAATCAGTTTTGAATCTCATGATTTGAATATGCCAAAGTTGATTTTCTATGGTAAGACGATTGTCTAATAATTATATTATTCTTCAACTAATTTTACCACACATATTCTATTGACCTCCTATTACATATAGTGTTTATTTCTGGAGATCCCTTTCAGTATAATCATTCAAAACAAAAGGCATGGTATAGTAATTGACAAGCATAATATATACTTGTATGCAGTACAAAATAAGGTACTAGGTTTATATGATCGCTTCTTTTTCTAACCACAATGAATTTTTAGCAATTCATAAATGCTAAGGATCATCTAATGTATATTAACGTAGTATTATCATGCGTGTATAACTTATAACAAAGGTTTGTACTATATATATGCTTTGTAATATTAAATAGCATTAGTTTTTAGTATTTTTTCTATAGTAATTGTGCGCATAATACAGTATGAATTAAATCGAGACATGCTATAATAAGGAATAAACCATTCTTTCAAAAGAATGGTTGTAAAAGAATAGCAGAACCCATTATCAAATAGAGTATTATAAAAGAGAAGCTATAGTGTATAACGGAAGCATTTTTGGTTGGATAAAAAAAACGGTAGTTATGTTACCAAAACGGTAGTTATCTGCTATTTTTTTATTAGCAAAAAACGGTAGCTACTACCAAACTCGCCTTACACAGGGTCATATCCACCGTTTTTCCCCACCAAACAAACAGTAGCAATGTTACCAAAATGGCAGATATCTACCGTATTTTTAGTGAAGGAAAACGGTAGTTATGTTACCAAAACGGTAGTTATCTGCCATTTTTTTATTAGCAAAAAACGGTAGCTACTACCAAACTCGCCTTACACAGGGTCATATCCACCGTTTTGCCCCACCAAACAAACGGTAGCAATGTTACCAAAACGGCAGATAACTACCATTTTTTTAGTGAAGAAAAACGGTAGTTATGTGACCAAAACGGTAGTTATCTGCCGATTTTTGCCACTATAAAAACGGTAGCTACTACCAAATTCGCCTTACACAGGGTCATATCCACCGTTTTGCCCCACCAAGAAAACAGTAGTTATGTGACCAAAACGGTAGATAACTGCCGATTTCTTAGCCGTAGTGAATGTTCTTTACTGAAAGTGTTAAGAACAGAGCAATGGAAAAATGTAATAAAATAATTGACTAATTTTTAGTTGAAGAAAATAGTACTTGAGAAATTTGACTAAGTCAACATCCTCTTTAACAAAAATGGGATGGACAAGATAACAGGAGAAAAAGGAAAAGGAGTGAAATCATCGAAATCGTTGGGCCGCCGTCGGTGTTACAAATACATTCCTGCCGGAAAGACCTCGAGTCCGGTACACGTCATGGGCCGGGAAGGGGTTCGGTCCAGGCAAATGCAAAGAGCCGACAAAACCACAATGCAACTTGTCACAATTGACGCGTGTGTGTTTTGGTTGTGTGTGTATGAATAACCAAAGGTCAAAGAAAATAGAAATATTCGAAACAAAAACTAACAGTTCAACTTAGCCCCAAAATACTGGCAATTATTGAATGTTCAGATGAATGAAACAAAGATTTCTTTCAAGACAGAAAATTGATCACAGAATAGATGTTGTTTATTGATTGAAAATAAGGTGTCTTTTATAGACAATCCTTTTGAATAAAAATATGAGAAAATAAAATAAGGAAAAAACCACAACATAATGAATGAGTCATTTGTTGGGAAAAACGAGAGGATAGTAAAATAATAATAAGAGATTTGGATAAGAAGAAATAGGAAGAAAGGAAAATAGTAAAACTAGATGTGAATAGTACGGATCCGCGAATCAGAGAAGGAGAAAAGAGAAATAAAAGAGACAAGATGTTGGTTGGCGATTTCCAATGAATGACAAAAGAGGAAATGTAAGGAAGTGGTTGTTTAAATGTGATAGATGTTGACAGAAGGTTGAGGTGAGAAGGGTAAACGCAAGTTTGTACAAAGAACGAGGTAAAAACATCACTTGCGATTTTTCGTGTACATGCGTACATGAATAAGGTTTGGCGGGAAAATGCGACAGGCTTACCGACCCTCTCAACTACCCAAGGCACCAATTTCCAATGTCACGTGCTCCGTGACTTAGGCCAGGCCTTCCATGCCGGCCTTCCACCTTCCGACCATGCGGACCGGACCAAACTCCTGGGCCCTTCGGTCAGACTGGCCGGACTGGTCGGACCAAGGCGAGATTCGGGGTTCTGGCGATCACCCCACCACAACCGTGTCATGGTCCCCTCGCTAGACTGAACCCCGGATAAGACGACCATCGCCTGCGGATTTGACCTTTCGAGCCATGCGTTGAACTGCCTTGTCGCCCGTTCGACTTGCACATCGGGAATCATACTCTTGTGATGGTGAAAAGGAACCAACACATCACCATTCACTGCCCCTTGCAACTTACGATAGTTCGGACCAACCAAGTGGTAAGTACCATGTTGGTTTACGTGGGTAACTGTCAGTGGACCCAACCAACGGTCATGAAACTTGGGATGATGTCCTTGGTCCTTCATGAGCACCTGCTCACCCACAGCAAACCGTCTTCGCATACCAACCTGCCGGTCATACCTGATCTTATTCTTGTCTTGCTTCTCCTTGGATTTCTCGCGGGCCAAGGGACGAAGACCATCCACCAAATGTTGTATTACCTTGATCCGACTGGCCAGTTCCACAGTCTGTTCACCTTCCACAAAGTCCAAACGAGGAGCAGGCCAAGTAGCAGGGGTACGCATGTTGAATCCATATAACAACATAGATGCACTTTGACCGGTAGCATCGTTGGGCATTGTCCTGATTGCCATCAACGCCGAGTTGATATACTCATCCCACCTATCCTGAGCCTCGTTGTCCCGGGTGATTTTGGCCAAGGTCTGTACTAGTGTCTGGTTCATGCGCTCACATAACCCATTAGTCTGAGGTCGATACGCGGTGGTAGTCAGATGGCGGCAATTCAGTTGCTTGAGGAATTCTCGGACAAAACCAGACGTGAAGTTACTACCCCTATCCGTGAGGATAAAGTTCGGTACACCATATTGAACGCAAATGTAATTGTACATAAAATCAGCCGTGGATTCGGCAGTGATGTCAACCACAGGAGCAGCAATGGGCCATCTTGTCAGATAATCGACGGCTACCAGAATGTACGAGAAACCGTTCTTGGAAGTAGCAATCGGGCCAACAGCGTCACAACCGATCATGAAAAATGGATGCATGGGAGTAGAGATCGGCACAGCAGGTTCACGACGCACACGGACTCTTCTTGCTCGGACTTGACAAGTAAGACAGGTTTGAACCACTCGACGGACCAACTCAAATAGTCGTGGACCCGTATACTGCACTCGTAGCCGCCTCCAAGTGTTGTTGACACCATAATGACCTTCTTCGTGGACTCTTACAACCACTTCCATTGCAATACCCTCATGTAGTAACTCTTGGCCAAGTGGGTTGGTTGGATCCTTACGAAACAACCTTTTCTCAAACACTTCGTACTTTCCCACTTGCCTATGTACTTTCCTTTTGATCTCATTGGTGGCTCCTGAAGGGAATTCACCGTTTCGCGAGAGGTAATAAAATATAGAGAGGTATAGGGGAAATTCCATAGTGGATAGAAGAGAGAGCGTCGATATGTCCATTAAGTTTTGGGACGAGAAGTACTTTTTAAATAAAAATATATTTGCAATTTTGAGATCAAGTTGGTAAAATACCATTGTAACGAAAGTGCCCATTGGCGCACACATAGATAGGGGAAGTTCAAAATGTAAAGGTACAAGTATTTGGAGTAGGAAAATAAAATTGGACAAATGTCGCAACTTCAAAAAGGAGATCAAGGTAGGGAAAAGAAGATTGATAAAATCAATACAACAGAGGGAAAAATAATAGGAAATCAAGATAGAAACCGGCCAGACCAAGAGGGAGAAAACCATTGATTGTCAACTATCAGACAACAACCGAGACAGAGCATCTGCTGGGTTTTCCTTCCCAGGTTGGTGCTTGATCACAAAGTCATACTCCATCAATGCAGCAGACCACCGGGACAACTTGGGGGAAGGCTTGGGATTCTTGACGATGTACACCAGGGCAGCATGATCGGTTCTCAAAATGAACTTGCGTCCGGCCAAATAATGGCGGAAACGTGTAGTTCCCCAAATTAGGGCCAAAGCTTCCAAGTGGGTGGCAGAGTAATTCTTCTCCGGACCACGGAGACCTCGTGAACCATACGCAATCACGGTTTCTTGATCCATGGCATCCACCGGAGCTTGCGACAAAACCGCACCCAAACCCCTGAGAGAGGCATCCGTTGTCAAAATCTGGATTTTGGTCTTGTCTGGAAAATCCAAAATAGGCGGGGTAATCAAGGCATAACGCAATCTTTCAAAGGCTACTTGTTGGTAGTCACTCCAGACAAACGGCTGATCCTTCTTGAGCAAGGCAGTTAAAGGTTGGGCCACCTTGGCATAGTCCAGGACAAAGCGACGATAATACCCTGCCATACCAAGAAAAGTGTGGACATCATTGGTAGACTTGGGCACAGACAACGCCAATAGTTTTTCAACGTTTCGGTTACAAGGAGACAGACCACTACGGGAGACAACATGGCCAAGATACTCAACGGAGCTACGGCCAAAGAAACACTTGCTCTTCTTGAGACGAAGATTCGCCTCCTTGCACTTCCCCAAGACCAGGGACAGGTGGTGGACATGCTCGGCCAAGGACGTAGAGAAAATGATTATATCATCAATAAAAACGTAGGCAAAGGTGCCAATGTACTCGCCCAAGATCATGTTCATGGTCCTCTGGAAGGTTGAGGGGGCAGATGTGAGACCAAACGGCATCACGGTGAACTCATATGTTCCTTGCCGGGTCACAAAACCAGTACGCTCGATGGATTCTGGAGCCACCGGGACCTGCCAATAGCCACTGGCCGCATCCAGGGTCGAGAAATAGGTGGCACCACCCAAGGAGTCCAGGAGATCATCGATGTGGGGCAGGGGAAAGGCATCCTTGATGGTCACCTGATTTAACTTTCGGTAATCCACTACCAGTCTCAGAGCACCATCCCTCTTACGAACAAAGAAAACCGGGGAGGTCCACAGACCGCGCGATGGACGGATCAGGCCCAGGGCCAACAGGTGATCCAGTTCCTTCTTCAAGGACAAGTCTTCTTCCCAAGTGAGGCGATAAGGGCGGGAACGGATGGGCACAGTACTAGTGGTAGGGATCTCGTGCTCCAACAAATTGACGCGGCCCAGGCCAGAGACTTTGGCAAAGACATCTTGATTGTCGGCGAGCAACGACCCAATCTCTCCAGGGATTTCCTCCTCTTCCTCATCTGAAGAGCCTTCCGAGAGTACCTCTTCACTATAGCTCAACAACGACTCTCCCTTCGTGTCAACTCCTCCTTCACCCACAATCTCCTTTCGGACGCTGATAGAAAAGACAGGGACTGCAGGACGATCCATTTCCTGAGTGTGACCTTGCAACTCCACATATCCAGCGCCGTGCTTCGTAGGAATTACGACAATGGCATCCTTCAGCCGCAGCTGTATCCCATAGGTTCTAAACCATGTCATTCCTAGTAAGCAGAGATCATGGTGAGTTTTGCTATCTTTAATACACATTGTGTCAGGTCTCAACTTCCCAGCCACCCGGATCGGCACATCCACGGTGATCTCACAAGGCTCATGAGCTTCGCCATCCAAACTTGACAAGGGGAGACGGTCACCATTTGGCAGCAACTGCAGTTTATTGGCCAGGGACTTGCTGATGACAGAGACACTCGCGCCGGAGTCAAAGATCGCGGGAATGATGTGGCCATTGATCATTATACACTGCAAAAACTGTGGGGTAAAACCATGTATATAACCAGAAATAAATAGGGGAAAAGTTTAGGTTTTCAGGGGAGAACAGAATACTACGAGTATGGGAGTAAGCAAGGTTTCTCCTGGGCTCAAAGTCGAATCTCATACAGGTGCAAAGTTGAAAACTTTTGGGAGAGTAGGGTTCGTTAGCTTTTTCTGCATATAGATTTTTGGTGTTTACCAGATTTTTGTGCTTAAAACTATGTTTTTAGTGTAATAGATTATGTGTTTATAAATTGAAAAGACGATTACACACAGCAAATAAAGTTGGGGAGAAGCTGGCTTTCTCCATGGTATCAAGGATATCCTCAAGCAATTAACCAATCATCGAATACTATTACTGTGCAATCAAGCATAGAATGATCCCCCCCATTGTTTTATACCCCGTACTTATTAGGTTTATGGTTTATATTTGTGTTTATTGGAAAGAATAGAATGGTTCTGTACACAAGCTCTAATACTATTACTGTTTATCCTTGCCGCTTCTACCGGCCTACTTGATACTACTTGGATCGGGTGCTTCACTACTGAACAATACCTGAAAATAGGGACCGACGGCGATTTGGGTGGTTGCGGCAGTATTCTAATACAATAAAAGTTATATTAGTGACATATATTCAAGAGTGCGGGTGTTGTTCAAGATGCGAGGTATTTTATACTTACATTGTAAGGGATGGATAAGAACGGACAAAGTGGGGCTGAGTTGTGCGGCATGGCATGGCATCTTGTATGATTAGATTGACTAGAGATGGGGTAAAGTAAATTAGTATGGGTGAATTGGGTAATAGAATAATCGATTTACATACCAGAAACAGAGTTGACAATTAAGTAGAGGGATGTTACGTGATGACCAACAATAGATTCTTATTAAGAGTATAGAACAATATTAGTAAATAGCCAGAATAATATTATGGAAAGAGATAAAGACCAAGAAAAGGCATTACCATTATGATAACCAGTCGTAGATGATGAAGGGGCCAGATGGGGTGGACAGTGATGGCGGCGGTCTATAGTAGAATAAGAAACATTAAAGGAGAAAATAGTTTGACACGAAGAGTTTTTACCAAGCCACCAATGACGATACCATATAATAGACCGTTTGAGTAGAGGAGGTCTATAAGATAAAAAGAGAGAATCAGAATAGTGTTATGGAAAGTATAAAGACTAAGAGACAGCATTACCATTATGATAACAGTTGAGGATGATGGGGAAGCCAGATGGGGTGATTGATGGCGGCGGTCTATAGTAGAATAAGAAACGTTAGAGGATAAAATAGTTTGACACGAAAATATTTTTTACCAAGCCACCAATGACGATACCATATAATAGACCGTTTGAGTAGAGGAGGTCTATAAGATAAAAAGAGAGAATCAGAATAGTGTTATGGAAAGTATAAAGACTAAGAGACAGCATTACCATTATGATAACAGTTGAGGATGATGGGGAAGCCAGATGGGGTGATTGATGGCGGCGGTCTACAGTAGAATAAGAAACGTTAAAGGGGAAAATTATTTGACACGATTTTTTACCATGCCACTGATGACCATACCATATAATAGGCGTGTGAACGAAATATGTCTATAAAATAAAAAGAGAGAATAACAATAATATTATAGAAAAGTATAGACCAAGAAATGGCATTACCATTATGATAACAAGTTGTAGATGATGGAAGAGATGGACAGGGTGTGATGGGGGTGACCCAAGTAGAATAAACAACGTTGGACAAAAAAGTTTGACACCAAAAGGTTCTTTTTACCATGACACTGATGACGATACCAATATAATAGACTGTGTGAGTGGCGGAAGGCTATAAGATAAAAAGAGAGGATCAGAATAATATTATAAAAAATATAAAGACCAAAAAAAGATATTACCATTATGATTACAATCGTACATGAAGGAAGAGGTAGATGGGGTGATTGGTGGTGTGGTCTACAATAAAATAAGCAACGTTAGAATAGAAAATCGTTTGACACAAAAAGATTTTTTAGCCCAATATTGATGATTGAACCATATAATAAAGCTGTGTGAGTTGAGGAGGTCTATAAAATAAAAAAAGAGAGTCAGGATAATTTGCGAGATGCTAAAGGCACATTCAACTGACCACAGATTGTTTGGATGAGCAATGCAGGCAGGATGTATTGGAATGAGCGCATGTTTATAAAGAAGCCGCCGATTTTTAGTGTAAAGAGGTGTAAAAAAGAAAGAAAAAATGGGCCCGGATATAGGAAACGAGGGAAAGGAAAAAGAGCAAAAAGAAAAGAATACAAGGATATATAATTTGAAACAGAGACATAATAGGTGTAATGGATAGAATCTAAAAACAAATGGAGCCATTCATTAGTGTGTACAAGAAGTGTTTGGATCCGCTCATCAAACTCTTTTTTTATAAATACTCTGTATTTTATATTCTCAAAGGCCTGTTCACACACAACACACCCTTCTGCTTCCCAAAACCTTTCAATAAAACAAATATCAATTGTATGTATAAGACATTACATATTTTATATGAGATCCCATGAAATAAAGACAATTAACAATTGAAAATTATTATTTGATATTTTGTAGATTATGGCAAACAGACGTGCAATTGCTCCTCGAACAACCGACGAGTTCAGGGAATTGATGGACAGATTGACCAGTGTGGAGGCTGGTTTGTCCAATGTGACTGGAGAGGTGCGTTCTGTTGGCACCAGGCTAGCCACCATGGACACCAGGCTTGGTGTTATCATCCAAGATGGTGCCAGTACCATTGCCATCTTGGATGGTTTTGGAAATGTCCCTGGGGCAACTTCTTCTGCCCCCGTTGCTGCTGCTTCCGTTGCTGCTGCCCCCATTGTTGCTGCCCTCATTGTTGCTGCTCCCGTTGCTGCTGCTCCTCTCTCCCCCACTGTGGTTGCACTTGCTGCGTTTGAAGCTCCTCAAATGCAGGAAACCAACCGCGCGTATGTGAGTATATACTATTGAAATATATTGCTAGTCTAATACCTTCTAAAAATATATTAGGGCTTCATCAGACGCTACCTGAAGACCCAAAACTTCAGGTCCAACAACCCAGACTTGGTTGAGGCTAACAACCGAAAGCCTAGCTGGAGAACGGACGTGGCCTTTAACGAGAGTCCCAACAAAGAGTTGGTACTCGAGATAATGGCCTATCTCCAGCCAAGGTTTCTCGAGTCTGGGTTGAGGTACCCTGACCTCCGCCGGTGTATATACACCAACTTCAATGGAAGGCGGACTCAGGAGAAGAAGTCTTTTGAGAAGCGAGCAGAAGCGAATGCTCGCTCAAGAAGAAATGGCCGTCAGGCGGACGTGAGTTATTATTTTTATTATGAAAAGGATTCCTATTAACTCAATTGACAATCATATATTTCATCAGCATCTCACTCGCCGCCGGGAGGCATACTCCAATAACAAGGCGGCGATTGACCAAGAAATGGACCGGGACTGCAGCAATCTCATCCAAAAGGCAGCAATGTCTGAGGGTGAGTCTGACGATGAGGGAGCGATGCTTCGTTCGGGCGTCGCATCCTCACTGCGCGCCCAAGCTGGCGAAGCGACGAGGTAAATAAATTCGCAAAGAATATTGTTTATTATTTTTATAGAATACTAATGAATATTTTAGTTCAATCATTTCCTTGAACTCGTCGATGACTACGTGCTTGCCGGCTTGGGAACAAGACATCGTCAGATGCTTCGTCGAAAGTTTGGCCGCGTCGACGAAGTAGCAGTCCCGGAGGGAATGGTCCCTCCCCACCTGAATGGGCCGTTAGAAATTAAAAAAATTAAAAAAAAATAAAAAAACCTCATCTTTGCTCCTCTCATGCACTCAATCCTAAAGACTCATTCAAATCCTATACTTGTTTATTTTATTCTGGTATGCAATCTTGTTTAAAAATGAGTAAAGACATATTTTATTAAAACTTAAGCATATATTTTTTTAGGTAAAGGGATAACCAGTATCTTCTTTACATTATTTTGGGTCATATGTTCAGCCAGTGCTACTTCTAACAGAATGCGATGTACAGGCACAATACTGTGGTAGTTGGCTGGAGAAAATTGTGGCCTACAAATGTCAACACTTTCATGTTCTCTTGTACGCTCGGAATCAAAGACAAACCAGCGAACGTACGCGAAAACATGTTGCTTATTGTGATGACGATTTAGTCGGCCATGAGACATAGGGGGCATAGACTGGGAATGGACAAACATATATTGAATCTCGCCTGTGTACGCAGTCGGATTTTCGTCGTCATTTCCAGAGAACAGAGCTTGAACATAAGAACCATGACCGACAGTACCCTTCTTGCCTTTGTATGACTGGCCAAGGAGATCGATAGACGCGATCTTGCATATTTGGTTGTCAACAAAATACGGCGAAGATGAGGCATGTCGGTAATCCACTAAATCTGGCTTTGCATATACGAGCTTATAGTGTTCCAAGAGATAGGGATATTCAAGGTCGTTCATTGATTCATACGGTTTCATAGAGAGTGGCAACGCAGAAGGAGGGAGAGGTTCGTTGCCTTTGATAGAGAGTAGATTCATAGAGGCTTGCATAAATGCTCTCAACCGGAAAGGGCCTTGAGACATGGCATAGGAGGGGGCATAGGAGGAGGCATGGGAGGAGGCATGGGATGGGGCATAGGATGGGGCATAGGAGGAGGAGGTAAGCTTGGACATAAAGGGGCGGAAGGGGGTTTGACTGGGACATTGAAGAACAGAAGATACATAATCGCCCTTGTATGCATCATTAATAAAGTTCTTCATGTAGGTGGACTCAAAGCCGTCTCGTCTGTTGGTCTTGATGTTTTTTAACAATCCATTGTATCTCTCAAATGAAAACAGCCAATAACCATACACTGGTCCAAAATCACGAATAATGGTATGAAGATGAAGGTGTAGGTGCATGTTACAAGTGAGAAGATTCGCAGGATATAGGGACTGACATCTTCGACCGAACGTTTCCAGGAAATCGTGGGCATCGGTTGCCTCGGAAAACGAGATTGCTGGCTTGACCAAAAGGCGGCAGGCATCAACGAAGCTGATCCAGTTGTTGAAGTTGTCAGGAGGGAGCACACCTTTCAACAGGACTGGAGAGTATACGAGGACCCAGGACTTCCACTCGTCTGCTTTCATGTAGGAAAAGCCTTTTCCGATCTTGCCTTTGAGGACAGCATAATCGGCCGGCAGAACCATAGACTCGGCAGTCTTTTGCATGGCAGCAAGATCACGGTCTGTGATCAGGCCATCGTCAATCCACCTCTCGACCATTCGCTTGGCCGTACCCAAGAAGAGATTGTGCATGGGATCAATGATCGTGCAGCGAACAACGTCAAAGTATCCAAGGCGATGCAACTGGGACCATCGAACGCCATTTTCGATTTCCAGCTGATGCCTTTCTGAGGGCGTACTGGCACTCTTCCACACCTCAGCATGCAACCGATTTTCGACACCACTGCGAAGGGACCACTGTGCAGAGTCGAAGCCACGAAAGTCAACGCTGTTTGTTCCGTCCAAACGAGAGAAACCACGACTACACTTGAAGCATGCATGGGTGCTGTTGTGGGAAGTAAACCCACTCGTCTTTCTGGCAGCTGGAATGTCGCACGCCACCATAAACAACGCAGCACGGACGGTAACACCTGATGAACACTCGGCAGTTCGCATCTTCACACCAACGTACAGCTCTTCCAAATCGTCCACCAACGGCTTGAGATAGTGGTTGATCTCGTCAGATTTTGGTTCCTTGGGCCCAGGCATAAGTCCAACAAGAATGATGTTCTCTGCCTTGAATCGCTCAGCCCTAGGAAGATTGTTGACGGCCAAGTAGATCGCACCACAGGAATAGGTCACCCCATCGAACAGCTGGAACCAGTCAACGTTCAATGTCAGCATGAGAGAACGTGGGTCTTGGACGAAAAAAACACCATTCGAGTCCTTGAGCTCCTTCCACATGGCGCCGTCGTACACATCGCACATCGTGTCTTCGACCTTCAGCTCCTTGTTCCAATGGCGGATTCTTGCTTCGAAATCTGGGCGGAGGAAAAACACTCTCAACGCCTGCTTGACAGAATGGTAGTTGTATTGGCGTCTGGCTACCAAAGCACCTGATGATGACACCTTCATCAACTGGGAATCGCAAGAGGAACGTGCTCCTGGCTTCTGGAAATCACACCGAAGGGGAACAGACCCAGCTTCCTCGTACACCTTGTGACAATCCTGGCACACAACAGATTTCCTTATTCCTTGGGACATGGCTGAAAATCCTGTCATGCGCTGCAGACCAAGCAGGCTTGTGGGCAGTTGGAAATCTTGATCATAGATTGTCAAGAGCTTGTTGACAAACTCGATCAAGACAACGGCGCCCTTGTCAACCACATAACGGGATGCAAACAGGACAACAGAAATGGCGATGAACCTGTGCACTGGGTTTTCAGGCATTTGGGGGAGGCAAAAGGATCTATTTTAAAATGGAAAATATTAACACCCAATTTTTTAGGCTTTTTCTCTATTTAACACTGACCTTCACCATCCAACTCCTCAACTTCGATCTCTTCCAAATCGCCCTCGTCGTCATCATCACCACCGTTCATCTCTATCTCATCGGCATCGGCATCAGCATCGGCATCGACATTAGCCTCATTGTCAGCACCAATTTCGCCATGATCGGCAAAAGGATCGGCTTCCAAAAACGGCGAGTTCTCCTGATCACCAAGTACATCTGAGGGCCCGACTTTATGGAACAAGGTAGCCAGATATAGAATATAGTAGTTATTTAGTTTCTGTTGCTATGCCAATAAATAATCCTTACGTTCAAAATCAACATCTATCATATTGCGTTGAGAGGAGATTTCTAGTAAAATATATTATGATACAATTCATAGAGTGTTTACAAAAGTAACTTGCCCCTTTCGCAATTTTCAAGACGCTCTAATCTTGCTCTCTTTGCATGACGTTGAGCAGTCAGTTTCTGGACAAGACTGTAACCATTCTTGCTTGTACTGCATCTAGGGCAAAAGCACTTCTCATTGTAGACATCGGAAGTAGAAGACATGGTATTTGTGTATTGAAGTTTAAACAAAAAGGAAACAAGTGTTACATATGCTTTATTTGCTACGGTTTTATAAGAGTATAAAAATATTATCTCCTGTTCTTTATATCCGAGCCAATTAAATACAATAAAACAATATTTTCAAGGTGATCACAAAAAAAACGTGTTGAGTTGCAAATTTGCTTCAGCTTTCTCCACGTTCTCAGTTAACTGTGCACAGTAGAATAGCCCACCGTTTTCCCAGTGATAGGGGCGCGCAGGGGTTGGCTGGTCGAGAACTTCTTGTAATCGTACTTGTTGTCATAGACGGTGTCATCACTACCGTACCCTTCGTTCTCTGATTCAGTTCCATGCTCTCCTTCATCCGACCCATAAGACTCCGAGTCCGAATAATCCAGTGACTCACTATCGCTCTCACCGGTAGACTCCTCTCCTACCCTCACCATGTTCACCTTGGCAGAAGCCTTCTTCTTCCTACCAAACATATACCTCAACCCGTCCTTGATGTCCTGGGCGGCAGGCTTGTCCAACGCCAACCAATCGGCCATGGACAGTCCGGAGTCTAAGGTCTTGAGGCGGTCCCAGACTGCCTTCTTGCGCAGCTGTACCGGAAGCTTTCTTGGCGGTTTCCTTGTTCTCTTGGCCTTGACTACGACTGGATCGACTTGCATCGGCGTAACCACCGGTGCGGGCACGGGAAGCGGACGAGGAGCTGGGCCAGGGTGTGGCAACTGATACCCCCTAGGGTCCGGAACTGGCCAGGGAACGAAGTTCGTTTCCTTCTCTTTGCCTTTTCGCTTGGCAACTGGGCCTGTCTCACTCAACGACGCCTCCGTCCTTGACCTCTTCTCAACCGTGAACATGGGCGCTGACTCAACCAAGTTCACCTTAGCCTCGATAGCCTTTTCTTCATTTCTCTCACCACCCTTCCATCACCCTTCGGACATCATTTCATTTTTTATCGTATCTTTCGCCTCGTTCAAACCATTCGCACCATGGTTTACTCTCACATCCTGGGAGGATTTGAATTGGACGTCAGGGTTCCCACTTACTGACGCCCACTGTCTTTTCCTGAAGACTCTGGCTGGTTCAACTTGGGACAATCAGGACGCTTGTGTCCTTCTTCACCACACCCAAAGCAAGTCATGACCCGACGTTGGAATTGGGGCTTGGTGTCGACCAGATGGATCTTGAGGGCCTTGAACTCCTTGGCCAGCTCGGAAAGAGCACCATGGATAGAGTTACCGTCGGATTCGGACTTGACAGAGGGATACCTTGAAGATGGATGGAAATCGGGTTCTCCTGGCCTCTCGTACTTGTCCTCGATAAATTCGAACTTTCTTGCCATAGCAACCAGATCTTCCCACTTGGTAGGGGTACCACGCTTCTCGACTTCATAGGCGATGTCTTTGTGTACGGCCCTCAGGAAGATGCGGATTTTCTGTGGCTCGCTCTCCAGTGCAACAAAACTGAACAATTCTTGCAAGCGCAGCGCAACATCGTTCACGGACTGAAACTCTCCTTGTCTCATGCTCTCCAGTTCTTGCCACCAGACGTCTTCCAGGTGCTTCGCCATGAACTGCTTTTTGAATGCTTCGCTGAACTCAGCCCAGGTACAAATCTTGGCCTCGTTGACCAACCACCATCGCGCTGCGGACCCTTTGAAGTGAGTGGCGGCCACGAGCAGAGCTTCTTCGTCGTTGAGACCAACGGCACGGCGGATCCGGTCGAGATGCTTCAACCAGGTAATGGGCTCGGATTCTGGTCCACCAGTGAAAGATTCAGGTGACGCCAGAAACTTGGTGATTTGAGAACGGTTGACGGTAGGGGCAGACATATCGGTGATCACACACGGTTGTAGTTGTAAAAGAAATAGGATAAATAAAAGATCCTCGGCACGACCTCCACTTTGACGCGTGTGTGTTTTGGTTGTGTGTGTATGAATAACCAAAGGTCAAAGAAAATAGAAATATTCGAAACAAAAACTAACAGTTCAACTTAGCCCCAAAATACTGGCAATTATTGAATGTTCAGATGAATGAAACAAAGATTTCTTTCAAGACAGAAAATTGATCACAGAATAGATGTTGTTTATTGATTGAAAATAAGGTGTCTTTTATAGACAATCCTTTTAAATAAAAATATGAGAAAATAAAATAAGGAAAAAACCACAACATAATGAATGAGTCATTTGTTGGGAAAAACGAGAGGATAGTAAAATAATAATAAGAGATTTGGATAAGAAGAAATAGGAAGAAAGGAAAATAGTAAAACTAGATGTGAATAGTACGGATCCGCGAATCAGAGAAGGAGAAAAGAGAAATAAAAGAGACAAGATGTTGGTTGGCGATTTCCAATGAATGACAAAAGAGGAAATGTAAGGAAGTGGTTGTTTAAATGTGATAGATGTTGACAGAAGGTTGAGGTGAGAAGGGTAAACGCAAGTTTGTACAAAGAACGAGGTAAAAACATCACTTGCGATTTTTCGTGTACATGCGTACATGAATAAGGTTTGGCGGGAAAATGCGACAGGCTTACCGACCCTCTCAACTACCCAAGGCACCAATTTCCAATGTCACGTGCTCCGTGACTTAGGCCAGGCCTTCCATGCCGGCCTTCCACCTTCCGACCATGCGGACCGGACCAAACTCCTGGGCCCTTCGGTCAGACTGGCCGGACTGGTCGGACCAAGGCGAGATTTGGGGTTCTGGCGATCACCCCACCACAACCGTGTCAATATTGACGCGTGTTGAGTTTGTTGTGTGTGATAACGAGTCAGAAAATATATTAATTTGAATACCACTTCGTTGACAATAACGAGGGTGCGATAAAGAATGAATATAACGGGGGTAAAACCGCGATTCAAAGACAGCAAGAGGACAAGAAAGGAAGAAGGTGAGAGAATAGAAAGAGATATATGAACTTCGCTCGGGACAGTTAAATATATTCTTGGCAGCAACGGATACAAAGATAGGGATACAAAGAGAGAGAGAGAACTAGATAATTTCGCTCAGGACAATTAATCAAGTTGACAGCAAGGTACTGGGAAGTTACAAAATCAGGAAAAAGGGAAAAGGATGAAAAGAAAAATCAATCTTGGCACGAAGTATGTTTAGGAATTTCTATACAAGACAATTCACTAATTCAGGGACGGAAAATAAGAGAGAGATAACTGATGATGTTTATTGATTGAATTTTTAGTCTCTTATATAGACTTCGTAAAATGTTACTTAGTGATAAATGGTGAATTGATTAATAATAAAATATAGGAATTGGGTGTGTAAATGAAAAATAGAACAGTATATGAGATAATGGATAAGAATAATAATGACTTTGGGGGAGAGGTATGAGATGATAAGACAAAATAAGATATGATAGTATGAGAAAATGGGATATACAGTGAAGGTGATAATATAAAAATGGAGGACAAATATGATAAGAAAAAATGAGATATGAAAATGTGCAAAGACAATGTAGATATGAAGTATGAAGATATGGATAACAGTAATATGATAAAATGAGCAGTGTGAGAGAAAGGACAAAGATATGAAGGGGTATGAATAAAATGAAGTGCCGATGTGAGAGGGTGTAAAGAGGTAGATAACATGAAGAGAAAGATAAGTGCGCACAGACAGCAACGTGGGGAGAAGGGAAAGGAAGATAGATGACAAAAATAGTGTACAATGGATAAATGTGGAAATGGATAGGAGGGGTTTGAAATGAGAGCGAGGGTGACAAATATGGAAAATCAAAGAAGTGCGGAAAAAAGGGAGATATGGGAAATAAGGTGACTTGCAAATGGAGAAAGGTGACGTTGCCAAGTTGATCAGGATGCTACGTCACACTTTCTAGCAGAGAAGGCCTTGGAAAAGTCACGTGAAATGGAGAGAAGTGGGCGAAGCTGAAAACCCTACAACACCCGTGTCAATATATATCGCCATGATAGTATAGTGGCAGTACGTCGCGTTGTGGCCGCGCTGACCCTGGTTCGATTCCAGGTCATGGCATATTTTTTTAATTGTGATGTCGTTTTGGATCTGGGTTGTGTCGTTCCTGATCTGGGATGGTCTTCCTTTTACTATAACAAAGCCAAAAGGTCAATCCCACTGGGGAAACAGGAGTATACGTAAAATCAAAGAGAGGATAAAAGATACTTTTTTATTGTTATGACTTTGGTTATCTTATATAGTTTTCTAACTAATACTGCGCATTATCTGCAGTAGCTATTATATGATATTTTAATAAAAGAAGAGACATTGTACTGCGGTTAATGCTCAGGACGATGTTACTGCGCGTAAAGAAGTACTGCGGTTAATCATCTTCAGATTTTATGGATTCATCAAAATAATGTCCGACAATTGTTCTTCCCATGCTGTCATTCCTGATCTGGGATGGTCTTCCTTTTGTCAAGTCTCGACTGGGTGTATCTTGCTAATGCTTGACTTAGATGAGTTTTGCAATAGATCACCACCAACTAGGACGTTTAGGATAAATAGGAATATAGAGAATTGAATGCTTTTTTATTGATACAAATCGTTGCAGTATTTATACAGATTTTATAAGTGAAACTATCTAAACTAATTACTTTTTACTCAAGACACATTGGTTATCTCTTTATGAGAGGCGATGAGAATATGTCTTGGTTTTACAAAAAGGGGAACCAATTGGTATAACCTTGAAGACATATGTTAAAAGCATTACCGATTGGGTAACTGATTATCTGGGTTATTATTCGCTATGTCAACTCTGACATTACCCCCCTCCTGGCTTTGTGATCGTCCTCGAGCACTATCATTGGAAGATGGGGATACGGGATCAACAGCATCGTTGGGGACATCGGAATTGGTAAGGCGCATGGCAGCATGCCAAGCGGCACGAGAAGCAGTGGGATCATACCAGGGCGTATCAGAGACATCACCACGAATGGGATAGAGGCGGTCAACATGGACCCAAGACGCGAGGGGCTCACCACTAAGGGTTTCCAACTGGTAGGTGCCATACTCCGTGTTCTTGTTGACGACAATGAATGGACCCTTGAACTTGGGCTCCAAACCAAAACGACCTTCATGAGTGAGCTTGACATGGTCGCCTAGCTCAAAAGAAATGGCTTTCATGGCTGCGTCCCATCGCACCTTGTCCTTGTCACTGGCGAGAGACAACCGGAGTTCTGCAGCAAGGCGAGCATCATCAAGTTTCTCCAATTCTTGAGCTCAAGCCTCCGCAAAATCGCGCGGGTCTTTGGAAACGGCCTTGTCAATATACGGTTCCATGGTGTCACCAGGCAAGACAGGATTGCGGCCATATGTCAAGAAAAAGGGGCTAAACCTGGTGGTGGAATGCGTGCGGATGCAACAGGCCCAAATGGCAGCAGGTATGAACATGTCCCAGCGATGGATGGCCCCATTAGTATACTTGCGGATCATTTGCTTGATTGTACCATTGAGATGCTCGCATTTTCCATTGGTTCTTGGGTGAAAAGCAGAGGTCAGGCGGTGGGTTACTTTGAGGCGGGCGAGGTAAGAGGCGACGAGCTTGCTGGTGAAATTTGCACCACGGTCAGTCAAAATTTCGGTAGGACAACCAAAACGCATCACAATCTCTTCGTGGATGAAATCGGCCACAGCTTCAGCCGACGCCACAGGTACAGCACGTGCAATTGGCCAATTTGTGGTGTAGTCTACCGCTACTAACAGCCAACGATTGCCTTTTTGCGTGGTGGGGAGTCGGCCAACAAAATCGAGGTGCCAACGCTAGAATGCACTAGGGACCTTCAGGGGATGCATCTCATCATGGTGATTACCATCTTTTCTTGCGTTTAGCTGGCATTCTGGACAAGTACTCAGCCATTCCTTGATATCTGTATGCATGGTTGGCCACCAGTGACGGGACTTGAAGAGATCGACCATTGTTGTGAATCCTGAGTGGCCAAAACCATTATGGTAATTCTGGATTGTATCGGCTCGGCGGGCAAAAGGGAGGAAAGGCACATCTTTCAACTCCGTCTCGTTGATCTTCACCTTACGGAACACCTTACCACTACGGACAACAAATTGGGCACGGTTCTTTTCAACGATACCATGAGCTTCTTGTGGGACTTGGTCAGGCTTGAACATATAGAATGTCGGCCAGTCTGATGCATGAGTGAGCAGTGTGGCATACAAGTACTCGGGTTCCAGGGATTCAGGATCACAGTTACTTTCTGGACCACCACAGCGGGACAAAGCATCGGGCACGTCGTTTTCTTTACCGGGCTTGTATTGTATATCTGGGGCGTACAGCTCAAGCTTGGCAATCCAACGAACGAGGCGTGGTGTCGGTGTGATCTGTGCATGGAAATACTTCAAGGGCAGGTGATCCGAGAATACAGTATACGGGCGGCCATCAATCAGACATCTCCAGGTCCGAAGTGCATGTATAATGCCAAGAAGTTCGCGCTCCTGAGCCGGATAGGATCGCTCTGCTCTGGAGAACTTCTTGGATTCGAATGCCAACGGGTGCCATGAACTATCATCACCTTCTTGCAGTAAAACGGCGCCTACACCAAAGTCGGATGCATCTGTTTCGATCTTGTACGGCCTGTGCACGTCGGGCGCCTGCAGGACTGGTGGAGAGATCAACTTTTCCTTAATCAGCTCAAAGCTGTCCTGGCATTCTTTCGTCCAAACGATTGATCTTTGCTTGGCGCCAGTGCCTTTGGTAAGATCGGTCAGCGGTGACGCCATGCTTGCATAACCTGGGATGAACCGGCGGTAGTGCTGGGCCAAACCACAGAACTGGCGGACTTCTTGCACATTGGTGGGCACAGGCCAGTCTTTCACTGCTTTGACCTTGTGGGGGGCAGGAAGGATTCCCTGGGCGGAGATCTGGAAACCCACAAAGATCAGCTCCTTCTTATTGAACTCGCATTTCTTGAGGTTGGCAACTAGCTTCGCTTCTTGGAGCAGCTTCAAGACATGGCGGACGTGTTGCTTGTGCTCAGACTCTGTCTTACTGAAGATGAGGATGTCATCCAAGTAGACCAAAGCAAAGTCATCCAGGCAATCACCGAGTACTCGGTTCATCAGACTTTGGAATGTGGGCGGTGCATTGGTCAAGCCAAAAGGGAGAACCAGAAACTCGTATTGACCATAACGGGTATTAAACGCCGTTTTTGGAACATCAGACGGTTGGATACGCACTTGGTGGTACCCGCTCTTGAGGTCAAGACTTGTGAAATGGGCGGAACCACGTAGGCGCTCCAGGCATTCGTCGATTCGCGGGAGAGGATGGTTATTGCGGACTGTCACCTTGTTAAGCGCACAGTAGTCTATGCACATGCGCATTGCACCGTCCTTCTTCTTTACAAATAATACTGGGGCACCCCAGGGAGAAGCACTTGGTCGGATCAACTTTAAATCGAGTAACTCTTTCAACTGACGCTTCAGTTCATCCAGCTCCAGAGGGCTCATCTTGAACAGTGGCCTGTTGATTGGTCTGGCGCCTTCCGTGTCAATTACATGTCTTACGTTGCGATTGGGAGGCAGGCCAGGCAACTCGTCTTTAAACACATCGGGGAATTCTTGCACCAGGTTTTCCCAACCAGCTTCGGCGAACACCTTCTCCACGTCTTCCTTCATGTATAGCAAGAAGCTATTGGTACCGTCTTCTCTTGTCAACTTGCTTGCTTGCTTGTGCAATATCAAATAATTCAGGCATGAGGAAGTGGTCTGTGTGGTGTGCGGCATCAAGGAAAAAGTCTTATCCGCTTGTCTCAGTGTCCAACTGTCGGTGTTCCAGATTGGAACAGGCTTGGCTTGCTGTAACCAAGTACGGCCAAGGATCATGTCAAACTTCATGGGAAAGACAAAGGCCTCTATGGTATCTTGATAACCGTTAAGGGAGATTGACATGATGACCTTATGGCTAATGCGGGTGCGATGTCCATTGGCAATTTCTACTTCACGGCCTTGGACTGAGATTACAGTTTCAGCCAGTTCAGCTGTCTCTGGTGTCACATAATTGGCGCTTGCGCCACTGTCAATAAGGACTTGCAGGGTTCTTTCTTGGCTGACAGCCTTATACAGGGGGAGGTCTGTGCTAATTGAAGCATTTAACTGGTCTAGGTGTACCAAGTCTTGGCTATCAATTTCACTACTCTCAACATTGCTCTTGGTTACCACTTCGGGGACAATAGTATACTGGGAAGGAAGATCTTTATTAACATGTTCTTTATAGTTTACATCTACTTTGTTATTAATTACATCCCTAGGTTCTTGATGTTCGTCGTGGTACTGCAACTGTTCGGGACTGTTGCGGTTCATGCTACGCATACGTTCCTTGTCTAGGCGGCGGAAGGCAGATATGCGCTCTCGGCAGTTACGGCGGATATGGCCCGACTTGCCACACCAGAAACACTTGCGATCTCCTTGGCTGGAACCTTGCAAAGAGCTTTGACCATTGCGCTGCGACGAGCAGGGTTGGTAGTTTGATCTACCAAACCCCCTCCCCTCCATAGCATCGAGGTCCATTGGTGTGGGACCATCGTTGCGCGAGTAGTCGGGAACGACCATGCGAGGAGCAGGTTGGGTGGGACGGCGGGCACTGTCAAAGGCTAGGGCAGCACGGACAGCATCTTCAAGGTCAAAAGGGTCCTTTGTGACCACGTGGGAACGGACATCATTGCGGAGACCGTTGGTGAAACGGTCAACAGCTTCATCATCAGTCATCCCGGGGATTTCCAACTTGATGTCATAGAAGGCATCAACAAAAACTTCCACAGACGAAGTCTGGCGCAGGGCGGACATACGGGCACGGGCTTGGTGGGCAGACTGGACAGGACGGAATTCTCGGTTAAGGCGTTCCTTGAACGTAGCCCAATTCTCAGTGGTGCAGTCCGAGTCTTCGATGTGACGCCACCAAGTGTCGGCACGACCACGAAGCAAGGTAACAGCATAAGTAGTCCATTGAGCAGCAGGGAGAGCCGTTATGGCAGCATAACGTTCAATGGAACGAAGCCAACCATCAATAGCGGTGGCTGAACGCTCACCAGCATAAACCTCTGGTTCCTTGGCACGGCAGACAGGGGCCTTGGTGGTCATGGCGTTTTGAAAAGCCAGAGTCATGGCTTCAATCATGGCAGCCATATCAGTGGGACCGATGGGATTTTCGGGTGTACCAGGGGGAAGCATGGGAGTGGGTACGTTTTGCGGGGATGTTTCAAAGGAAACCAAATTGGGATCGGCGCGCCTAATCAAATGAGTAGCAGTAGCGCGGGCGTGTATATCAAAGGCTGCTTCCTGAGACGGGGTCAATTCCAGGCGTTGTTCGGCAGGGACAACAGGAACACAGCGGGAGGCAGAAAAACCTTCTTTCAGATGGGCAGGGAGAAGTGCAAGGACTTTCTCTTTGATTTCAAATTTCTTGAGTAAATCAAACGGGATAACAGTATGGTCAGAGGAATTGTTCATTCAGCTACCAATTGTCAAGTCTCGACTGGGTGTATCTTGCTAATGCTTGACTTAGATGAGTTTTGCAATAGATCACCACCAACTAGGACGTTTAGGATAAATAGGAATATAGAGAATTGAATGCTTTTTTATTGATACAAATCGTTGCAGTATTTATACAGATTTTATAAGTGAAACTATCTAAACTAATTACTTTTTACTCAAGACACATTGGTTATCTCTTTATGAGAGGCGATGAGAATATGTCTTAGTTTTACAAAAAGGGGAACCAATCGGTATAACCTTGAAGACATATGTTAAAAGCATTACCGATTGGGTACCTGATTATCTGGGTTATTATTCGCTATGTCAACTCTGACAACTGCGCATAAAGAAGTACTGCGGTTAATCATCTTCAGATTTTATGGATTCATCAAAATAATGTGTCAGAGTTGACATCGGTGACCGAAATCGGCTCTTAATAGGTAACCAGTAATGGTTGACCTTGTTGGGTAAACACTCAGACCTTGCCGATTGGTCTTCTTGCATATGTTTTGGAAAATGTCTCAAATGTCTCAAATGTCTTAGATTGCGAATATCTTGTCAGTATATCCTACTGGACAATCATCATCTAAGACATATTAACGTAGCTATACATTTAGCTTTAAATCCGATTATATTTTGTATAAATAGTAAAAGGATTTGTATCAATAAAAAGTATCTATCTATTACCTAAAAACTATTCTTTGAACTTGACGATCCCCAGTGGTATTGATTCTGCGACTTAGTTACAAGTGCCAGAAAAGAAATACCAGATCGATACCTGACAAATGTGTCGGACATTATTTTGATGAATCCGTAAAATCTGAAGATGATTAACCGCAGTACTTCTTTACGCGCAGTAACATCGTCCTGAGCATTAACCGCAGTACAATGTCTCTTCTTTTATTAAAATATCATATAATAGCTACTGCGGATAATGCGCAGTATTAGTTAGAAAACTATATAAGATAACCAAAGTCATAACAATAAAAAGGTATCTTTTATCCTCTCTTTGATTTTACGTATACTCCTGTTTCCCCAGTGGGATTGACCTTTTGGCTTTGTTATAGTAAAAGGAAGACCATCCCAGATCAGGAACGACAATTGGTAGCTGAAGCTATTTTTCCTCCTAAGAAACTTTGATGGATCCGGTTGAAAGACACCAAAAGACATCTGACAATAAAACACTTAGCCAGTTCGAGATTGAAGAACGAGTCCAGAACTTGTTACCCAGTGAACTAGTAACCGACTACAAGAGGAACAGGCGTGTACCCCACATACCCGAAGAACAAAGACTTAAGAATACTCCTGCACGAGAAGAAAAGTGGTCCGAACTTGCCCAACATCTTGCCGCAACACTTACAGGAAAGAATAAACAACCCGAACAAATGACCCCTCCACCGGTTACAGTTACTGCCGAAGCCATTGCAGCAGCCGTGGCCGAGGCAATGAAAGCCATTACTGCCCAACAAGACTCGCGAGCAGAACGCATAAAGCAACCCGATTGTTTTAGAGGAGAACGCTCTGCCGCAGCAGTAGATGGTTGGCTTCGTGCAGTTGAACGTTACATGACCTACTACCATTTTACCCCGACCAGAGCTTGCGAATTCGCAGTCAACCTCCTCCGAGAACGAGCAGACACATGGTGGACACTGGAAAAATGGGTCTGAATACTCATGTGTAAAAGTGCGGTTACTAAGGGGTAAAATTACGATTTATTAGATACGCTGTATGGGTTTCTGTATGTGCCAAAGCCAAGTTTTACACAATGAGTTATGACCTGGTTTCTGCATGAGTATTTACTTCATGGGCTGACCAAGTGGGGGTTGTTAGTATGAGCGGGTCATTAATTTGACCTGATGTACAAAATAAAAGTCTATTTGAAACCAAGTTTCGTTGTTGTACACTCTTTATATAAGAGGAAAGTTGAAAGCAAAAGAACCTCTTGACATGATTAAAATCCGATTATACTCAGGTGGATTGAAGGCTTTCTTAATTTTTAACCAATATTTGAAGGCTATTACTGTGTAATCAAGCATTGAATGCTCCCCCATTATTTTATATCCCGTACTTATTAGGTTGTTTATGGTTTATATTTGTGTTTATTGGAAAGAATAGAATGGTTCTATACACGAGTTCTAATACTATTACTGTCTATCCTTGCCGCTTCTACCGGCCTACTTGATACTACTTGGATCGGGTGCTTCTCTACTGAACAATACCTGAAAATAAGGTCCGACGGCGATTTGGGTGGTTGCGGTAGTGTTCTGATATAATAAAAGTTATATTAGTGACATATATTCAAAAGTGCGGGTGCTATTCAAGATGCGAGGTATATTATACTTACATTGTAAGGGATGGACAAGAATGGACAAAGAGGGGCTGAGTTGTGCGGCATGGCATCTTGTATGATTAGGTTGACTAGAGATGGGGTAAAATAAATTATTACAGGTGAATTGAGTGATAAAATAATTAATTTACATACCAGAAGCAGAGTTGGCGATTATAGTAGAGGGATGGTATATGGCGGCCAACAATAGCTTCTTATTAAGAGTATAAAATATTATTAGTAAATAGCCAGAATAATATTTTGAAAAGCACAAAGACCAAGAAACGGCATTACCATTATGATAACCAGTCGTAGATGATGAGGGAGGCAGATGAGGTAGACAGTGATGGCGGCGGCCTATTGTAGAATAAGAAACGTTAGAAAAGAAAATTATTATTTTTTTGACACAAAAAGATTTTTTTACCATAGCACCAATGACGATACCATATAATAGACCATGCCAGTAGAGGAGGTCTATAAGATCAAAAGAGATAGTCAGAATAAATATATAAAAAAGTATAAAAGCTAAAAGACAGCATTACTATTATGATGACAGTTGTAGATGATAGAAGACGCAGATGGGGTATAGGGTGATTGATGGCGGCGGCCTATAGGAGAATAAGAAGCATTAGAGAAAAAAAGTTTGACACGAAAATATTTTTTTACACTGGGACTGATGACGTTATCATATAATAGGCTATGAAAGTGGAAGAGGTCTATAAAATAGAAAGAGAGAATCAGAATAATTTGCAAGATGGCACCGGCACATTTAACTGACCATGATTAGTTTGGAGGAGCAATGCAGGCAGGATGTATTGGAATGAGTGCGTGTTTATAAAGAAGCCGCCAATTTTTTAGTCTAAAGAGGTGTAAAAAAAGAAAGAGAAAATAGGCGCGGATATAAGGAAACAAGAGAAAGGAAAAAAGGCTAAAAAGAAAAAAATACAAGGATATATAATTTGAAACAGAGACAGAATAGGTGTAATGGATAGAGTCCAAAAGCAATAATGGTGCCGTTCATTAATGTGTACAAGAAGTCTTTTTGGATTTATAAATAAAGCTGTCTTTACTAATATATAATCTGTATTTTATATTATTAAATCCTTTTGACCAACTTGTTCACTCTTCCCACTCAAATCCAATTTTTCTATCTATCTGTCTCTTGTGCGTTTTAAGTAAAAGATATGTTTAAACTTAAAGTAGTAAACGAGTATTAAATATTGTGTATTTTTGATATAATTTATAATAGAAAATGTCAAACCAAAGAAGGAATATTGCTCCACGACCTGCTGACGACGATGTCAATATGCAGACAGTCATCACGAATCTCCAAGAGGATCTTGCCTCAATTAGAGGCGACATGACCACGATGAACAGAAGAATGGGGACTCTTATTGAGTCCAACCTCACTGTCATTGCTGCCACAAGTATTGTGGCTCCAGTACCTGTTCTTGCCTCTGTTGCTGCCCCAACTGCCGAGGCCACAAATGAATCGATGTCTGATGCAAAGAAACGTGTGTTTGTAGGTGTCACCAGATATAATATCCTATCAACTAAATTCTTATTTTGATCAAACAGAAAGATATTCGTGAATATTTGTGGCAGCCAAAGTTGAGGTCAAGGGCGTTGGTTGACATCCAGGCAAATAACAACAAGCCAAGGTGGGATGTCCATACTCACTTTGACGAGAGTCCCAACAAGGAGCTGGTAGAATGTCTACTGGCTTACCTTGGGCCAAATTTTGTTGGCTCGCCCTTGAGAAGAAGTGACATTCGAGAGAAAGTCTACAGAAACTTCTGTAGCCGTCGTCAGGAGCAGAGAAAGTCTTCTGAGAAGAAGGCAGTCTCCAACGCTCGTTCGAGAAGGGCAAACCGTGAAAAAGATGTAGGTTGTATACTATTCAAACTAGAGACAAATATTAATGAATACATGTTGGATATTTGTTAGCATTTCGAACGTCGCATGACTGCCTTTCTCAAACATAAGGAGGCCATTGAGCAGGCAATGGGGCAAGTTTGTTCTGGTCTGCTTCAGAAAGAAGCAATGTCTGAAGGAGAATCAGACAACGATACTTCAAAGACTCTTGGCAAGCGTCGGGTCTCCGTTTATCGCCCAAGCTGGAGAAGCGATGAGGTAAATTATTCTGTAAACAATATATTGTGATATTTGTAGTAGAAATTGGGACGGTGGATACTTTGAGACTCTTTATTGTGGTTTAGAAAAAGTTAAAGTATATCCAGTTATTGATTTAAGAAGTATGTTAACTTAGTATTTATAATTATTCTTATAATTCTTATCAGCTTGGATATTCATTATCATAATAGCTGTGTTATCAGTTAATAGGTATTTTGGGACTTTGTCCCACAATAGATTGGGTATGGTATTTTCATATTTGGATAAGGATTTCTGGATGGTATAGTTTGTCTTGATTTTAGATAATCCAGCTATCTGGGTTTATATATCACTTTTCTCTGATATACCATTATGCCAAATACAACATATATAATAATATATTTATTAAGATATCATTTTTGAAATATTAACAAATGCTATTTAGTTCAACCGGTTTATTGAAATCGTTGACTCATTCGTTTCTCTTGACTTGGGGATGAATGCTCATCAGATGCTGTCAAGAGATCTCAAAGGAGTCAGAGACTTAGCAGTCCCTGGTGACTTGGCCGCCCGTCTGCCTCCTTGGGTCATAAGAAATTAAATAAAAAATAAATAAAAAACAATTGTTTTATTTTACTCTTGCTTACGTATTTAATCCCAAAGACATGTTTAAAGGCAATGAATGTTTTGTTTTGTTCTTTTTAAAAGAAACAAGTATTTATTTATTAATGCTTTAAGCATACATCTTTTTTGGTAAAGGAATGACCAGCATCTTCACATTAACACCAGACACCAGCTCAGCAGTCGCGACTTCCAAAAGAATACGATGTACTGGCAATATACAATGATAATCATCTGGAGAGAAACTTGGCGAGCAGAC
Source organism: Phycomyces nitens (assembly GCA_022702545.1). Classification (NCBI taxonomy): domain Eukaryota; kingdom Fungi; phylum Mucoromycota; class Mucoromycetes; order Mucorales; family Phycomycetaceae; genus Phycomyces; species Phycomyces nitens. Next base: position 6,256,454 of record JAHRBC010000001.1, read on the forward strand.
CTCAACTCCTTCGTATTCACGTGTTCTACTTGGCATGTTGATGAGCCATCTCACGAAAGCAAAGACATGAGTGGAATTATTTCCGATTGATGAACAACTGAGCTTGTGGAGGAACAAGTACTGAATTTGTCCTGTGTATGCTCGTGGAGGATCACCAACTCTACCCAGGAATAGTGCTTGAATGAATGACCCACGGTCTACGGAACCATTTTTGCCTTTATACGTCTGGCCGAGAAGATTGATAGATTTTATCTTTGTGATATGATTATCAACAAAGATACCTGAAGACGTTGCCTGATGATAATGCTGAAGACTTGGTATACCATACGATAGCCGATAGTACTCCAACAACTGGAGATAATCTGTATCATCCATTACAGATGGCTTTCTCACCAAGAGAGGGAAGGCAGAGAGAGGAAGGGGCTCATTTCCCTTTATCGGAAATTCAGGCTTTAAAGATGCACGCACAAATAGCTGAAGTATAAATGGCGTGTGTGAAAGAGGGGCAGAGGAGGAGGTGGCAGTTGTGGATGATGATGTGAGTTTTGACAGAAGAGGACGGAAAGAAGCTTGGTTCGGACAGGAGAGCATTTTTTGTACGTAGTCGCCCTTGTACATGTCTTCAACAAAAGTCTTCATGAATGTGGACTCAAATCCATCTCTTCTGTTGGTGTCGATCTTCTTCAACAGGCCATTGTACCTCTTGAACCCAAACAGCCAATAACCATACACAGGTCCAAAATCACGAATGGTTTCGCAAAGATGGATGTGCAGGTGCATGTTGCAGGTGAGAGTGGGAGCAGGATACAATTCTTCGCATTTCTGACAGAATCTTTCCAAATGGGCATGGGCGTCGTCAAGGTCATCAAACGTGATTGTTGGTGTTGCAAGGAGACGGCAAGCATCAACAAAGTCGATCCAATTCTTGAACTTATCCAGAGGAAGAACGTCTCTGAGCAGCACAGGAGAATACACCAACACCCAGGATTTCCATTCATCAGCCTTCATATATGGAAATCCTCTACTGATCTTCGTCTTCAAAATGGTGTAGTCAGTTGGCACCACCATTGATTCGGCCATTACTTGCATAGAAGCCAGCTTCCTATCCGTGATTAGACCACTAGTAGTCCACGTCTCGACCATCCTCTTGGCTGTACCCAAGAATAGGTTATGCATGGGATCAATGATCGTTCCACGTACTAGATCAAAGTATCCAAGGCGATGGAGTTGCGACCATCGAACACCATTTTCGACCTCCAACTCATGCCTTTCTGAGGGCGTACTTGCACTCTTCCACACCTCAGCATGCAAACGGTTCTCCACACCACGACGACGACGCCACCCAGACTCATTGAACCCACGGAAGTCCACACTGCTTGTCCCAGGAAGACGAGAAAATTTGCGACAACACTTGTAACAGGCGTTTGTGCTGTTATGGGACGTGAATCCACTTGTCTTTCTGGCTGCAGGGATGTCACATGCTACCATGAACAAAGCTGCACGGACGGTTGCTCCAGAAATGCATTCAAAGGTTGGGATAGTCATTCCCACGTACAGTTGTTCCAACTCATCAACCAAAGGCTTGAGATAATGGTTAATCTCTTCGGACTTTGGCTCCTTTGGCCCAGGCATGAGTCCAACAAGGATAGTGTTCTCTGCCTTAAACCGCTCCTCACGAGGCAAGTTGTTAACCACCAAGTAAATGGCCCCACAAGAGTATGTGACCCTGTCAAAGGGCTGGAACCAATCAATGTTCAACGTCAACATCAAAGAACGAGGATGGGCAACAAAAGATTCACCACTGATGTCTTTCAACTCCTTCCACATAACACCGTCAAAGATGTCGCACATTGTATCCATGATCTTGAGCTCCTGATTCCAGTGTTGAATGCTTGCTTCAAAATCAGGGCGAAGGAAAAGAATTTTCAAGGCATGCTTCAATGACTGGTATTGGAACACGCGCTTGGGAACCAATGCTCCAGACGATGTAACCTTGGTCAACTTGCAGTTGCAGGTCAGACGTGCACCAACTTTCGTGAAAACACAGTGAGGGGGACAGACTGGTTTTCTTCATAAACTGCGTGGCAATCAGGACAGGCTACGAATCTCCTGATACCGTTGGAAATCGCAGAATATCCTGTCATTCTTTGCAGACCAAGAAGACTGGATGGGAGCTGGAAATCCTGCTCGTAAATCGTCAAGAGTGTGTTGATGAACTCGATCAAGACAACAGCACCCTTGTTGACCACATAGCGGGATGCAAAGAGGACAACAAAAACGGCAATAAACCTGTGCACAGGATTTTCAGGCATATTGGGGGTTGGGAAAGGGTCTATTTTAAAATCGAAAAAATTAATATTCAATTCTTTTCAGGCTTTTTTCTTTGCTGCTTTCTCTTTGCTTTTGGCTATGCAACACGCACCTTCACTGTCGAATTCCTCAACCTCGATCTCAACTTCATCTTCGCCTTCATCTTCTTCATCATCGCTTTCGTCATCGCGTTCGCCATCGGCATTGGCCTCATTAGCAACTGAATCGCCCTCATCCAGCATTACATCGGCATCCCAAAAAGGTGAGTTGGTCTGACCGTCCAATACATCCGAGGGTCCAGACTGTTGAGTAGAAATGACCGCTTATAGAATATAATAGTTTCTTAGTCTCTACTTTTTTCAAATAAACTTTTCTTACATTGAATATCAATATCCATGTCTGCTTGAGTGTCTGTGTTTCATACCGCCGAAATTATTATACAATACATAAAAATAAACACTGAAATTATCATACCAATCTCATTTGAGTTGCTCTGTTCAATTCTTGCTCTCTTGCTATGACGCTGAGCAGTTCGGCTTGCTACCAATGTGTAGCCTTGGCCATTGTTGTTGCATCTATTGCAATAGCACTTGGTGTTGTAAAAAGTATTTGAAGATGACATTGTGTTTGTGTTTATAATGTTAAAACAAAAAGGAAACGAGTGTTACATATACTTTATTTATTAATATTTTATAGTGGTAAAAAAGCAACGTTGTTTTATTCTTTTTAATCAAGCCAATGGGGTCAAGCAAAAGAACGTTTTTAATCAGAACACAAAAAAAGGTGTTGAGCTGCAAATTTGCCCTAATTTTCCTCAGGTAGACAGCTTTGCTCACACATGAGTATTCAGACCCATTTTTCCAGTGGGAGACGCATGGAACTTAAGGACAACCACCCAACTACTTGGGAAAGCTTCAAACTTGCCCTGTCTGGAGAATTCCGCCCGGTCTACTCTCTTCAAACTGCCCGTGATTGTCTTGCCAGGCTGTACCAAACTGGGTCCGTGGCAGAATACATTGATGCCTTCCAGGATATACAATTGGAACTGCCCGGAATGAATGGCGAGGAAGCATTGGACAAGTTTGTCCGCGGACTACATCCAAGTGTTCGTGGAAATGTTCTTGCTGCTCGACCTGTTGATGTGGACGATGCTTGTAACATAGCACTAGCATATGCCAGTGGACTACAGATTGGACGCCAAGATTACTACGCACCGATGCCACAGCCACAGCAATACCAGCCACAGTACCAACAGCCGTACCAGCAACAATATGCACAGTACCCCGGACCCGAGCCCATGGAGTTGGATGCAATAAATGGACGCCGCAATGGATACCAACCTCGTCAGGCGCCTAATCGATCTACGGCAACATGCCACTGGTGTGGAAAGACGGGACATATCAAGCGAAACTGCCGTCAACGCCTAGCTGTGATCAAGCAACTGGATGAAGAACACCGAAAAAGCAGGATTTTCGCGAAACACAACCGTAACGGGAGGTCAGTTGTGTACAATGGAAGAAAATTCCTCCCCACAGGCCAGTATTAATAATGAGCCTATTGAACAATTGAATAATAAAGACACTTTTGACCAGTACAAAAATGTTATCAATAAGAAACCTAAGACAATCACTGAGGAGATCTGTGATCCCTGTCTCACAGCCGACCAAACCTTCTTGGAAGATCTTCATGCCGCTGTAGATACTGACTTGCCATTATACGCTGCTACACTCAACGGACAACAAATCCTGGTTCTTATTGACAGTGGTGCCAGTGCCAACTATGTGTCACCACAGATCGTCCACTTGGCAACACATGTGACATCAATTCCTGGCCGATCTGTTGAAACTGCTGGTGGACACAGTATTCGAATTAATCAAAAAGCTACACTTCCTCTATCCCTTAATGGTTATGCAGATACTGTCGACGCTTTTGTGTTCCCTACAAAATTTGACTTGATTCTTGGACGCACCTGGTTGCAGCAAGCGAAACCAATTCCTGATTGGCACCATGATCATTGGATTCTCCGTAAAGATGGTCAAGAAATTGTCCTACGCCCACATGGAACTCGTCCGATGAAACCACACCTTGCCTACCTCATCTCGGCAAAGCAAGTCCAGAAACTGTCTAGGAGGGAGGAGGCTGAATGTTTCTTGTTGCACATAAAATCACCAAAAGAAACAACCAATGATGAACAGTGGATGAAGTTGGTCAAGGAGTTCGACGACGTTTTTCAGGACGGTTTGCCCGGTTTACCCCCAAACCGTGATGTTCAGCATGTTATAAATACCGGAGATGCCTACCCTGTCAACAAACCACCCTTCAAGATGAGCCCCAGAGAACTCGACGAACTCAAGAAACAATTAAAGGAACTCCTAGACCTAGGTCTTATCCGTCCTAGCTCGTCTCCATGGGGTGCTCCAATATTGTTTGTAAAGAAGAAGAATGGCGAAATGCGTATGTGTGTTGACTACCGTGCCCTGAACAAGGTCACCGTACAAAACAATCACCCACTGCCCCGCATTGACGAATGTTTAGAACGACTACATGGAGCCAATCACTTCACTAGTCTAGACCTAAGAAGCGGTTACCACCAAGTGAAGATTCAAGAATCAGATGTGCCCAAGACAGCATTCAACACCCGATATGGTCAATACGAGTTCCTGGTCCTTCCTTTTGGTCTCACTAATGCTCCACCAACTTTCCAGCATCTCATGAACAAAGTTCTAGGAGATTGCTTGGATAAGTTTGCACTGGTTTACTTGGACGATATCTTAATTTTCAGCAAGACCCCTACCGAGCATGAGGAACATGTGCGACATGTACTCAACCAACTACGTGAAGCCAAACTAATTGCCAATTTCAAGAAATGTGAATTCAATAAGAAGGAACTAACTTTCCTTGGGTTTAATGTATCGGCTCAAGGTATCCTCCCGTCGCCTGATAAAGTGAAGACAGTACAAGAATGGACGCTACCCACCAATGTACAAGAAGTCTGCCAGTTCATTGGTCTAGCACAACATTACCGACGATTCATCCCTGGATTTGCAGGAATTGCCTCACCACTAACCGACTTAACCAAAGGCACAGGACCAAAAAGGCGCCCAGTTGTGTGGACAGACACGTGTCAAACCAGTTTTGACATCCTCAAGGACAAGCTGAGCTCTGCACCGGTACTTCTAGCCCCTAACATGGACAAGCCTTTCCGCATCGAGACAGATGCCTCGGATTTTGGTGTCGGTGCTGTGCTGATGCAAGAAGACGATGAAGGAATCTGGAAGCCTTTGGCATTTGAATCAAAGAAACTATCCAATGCAGAACGGTCATACCCAGCCCAAGAACGAGAACTACTTGGTATTCTGCACGCCTTGCGTACCTGGCGGTGCATGATTGAAGGAAAACCATTCACGGTATATACGGATCATTTACCACTCAAGTATTTCCGTAGCCAGGTTAAGCCAACACCACATCTAGTTCGATGGATCGCTGAATTTGAGTTGTATGATCCGATCATTCAATACAAACCAGGAAAGGAAAATGGTGTTCCAGATGTGCTCTCTCGTCTTGATGGCCCAGAATGTGATGCGTCCTTAATCGAATCAATGGAACCGGAATACCTGTATATAGTTCCTGACTCCCAGACATCCGATTGGCCAAAGTTCTATGCTCGCACCGAGAGTGAATGGCCTGAAGATATAAAGGATTTACTACACAGACAACGCAACAAGTTCGTGGTTCATGATCAGAAAGTTTTCCACCTGGTCAAGATTGGTGATACAGTACAAGAAATCCGTTTTGCCTTGTTTGCAAAACGTGCCGACCTCGTTAACAGTTTTCACAATGGTTTTGGACATGCTGGCGAAGTAACCGTATACGACTTGATGAAGAAGCGTTGGTGGTGGCCAGGAATGAGAAGCCAGATCCAGGAGTGGCTTGGCAAGTGCCCTCAGTGTCAACTTGCATCAAACGCTGAACGTAACATACACCATGCTCCTATGGAACCATTGGATATTCCCCCTGCTTTCTCTCGCTGGCATCTGGACTTCATTGGTGAGCTCCCAAACACTGTGAATGGAAATCGCTGGATTCTGGTTGCTGTTGACTATGCCACCAATTGGCCCATTGCTTGTGCTGTCCCTGCCGCTACTGGCGAAGCAATTGCAAACTTCCTGTATGAAGAAATTGTGATGCGCTTTGGGTGCCCAAATGAAATTCTTACTGACCGTGGTGCCAATTTCATGTCCCATATCCTGAGTTTCTATATCAAGAAAATCAAGCTGCATCACAAACTGACTTCGGCGTTCCATCCAAGAACTAATGGAAAGTGCGAAAGACTGAATGGCATACTCAAACAGATGTTGCGTAAGTATGTGCATGGAGCAATCAATCGTTGGGACGAATATTTGGAAACTGCCCTTTGGGCCTGCAGAATTAGAAAGCACCGAACCACTGGTTTCAGCCCGTTCTTCCTGACCTATGGTCGCGAACCTCGTCTTCCAGGTGACCCCTTGCGCCCATTCATGGACATGTCTATCCCCAACGATCCCACAATGATTTCTGACGGCGCTATCCCTTTTCTTCGTAAGCTTCAACAAGCTCGCATGGATGCTGATGCTCGAGTAGCCGTAAACAGTCAACAAGACAAGGAAAGATGGGACTCTATTATGAAACCGCACCAGTTTGCAATTGGTGAACACTTGTTGCTGCGACATGAGAACAAGTTTGGCCTGGAATACAACTGGATGGGGCCGTACATTGTTGTTGACAAGAACTTTGACAAGAACATATACAAGTTGACTACTATGGAAGGTGTGCCTTATACTTCCTGGGTCCATGCCGATCGCCTCAAGATTGCTAAATCTGATGACTTTAAGAAGACATGGTATCATCCAACCCCTGTCCGTGCCCAGATGCGTCGTGACCTTGCCTTGGATGCCTCTTCTGCCTTGCCGTTTTCCCTTGTGGATTCCTTTGTGGTTGATCGAGGACTATCAACAGTTTCGGGAGGGGGTGATGTCGGACATTATTTTGATGAATCCGTAAAATCTGAAGATGATTAACCGCAGTACTTCTTTACGCGCAGTAACATCGTCCTGAGCATTAACCGCAGTACAATGTCTCTTCTTTTATTAAAATATCATATAATAGCTACTGCGGATAATGCGCAGTATTAGTTAGAAAACTATATAAGATAACCAAAGTCATAACAATAAAAAGGTATCTTTTATCCTCTCTTTGATTTTACGTATACTCCTGTGTCAGAGTTGACATCGGCAACCGAAATCGGCTCTTGATAGGTAACCAGTAATGGTTGACCTTGTTGGATAAACGATCAAGACCTTGCCGATTGGTTTTCCGTTATATGTTTCTAAATGTCTCAAGTGTCTTAGATTACGAATATCTCTTAAGTATATTCTACTGGATAATAACTATCTAAGACATATTAACGTAGTTATACATTTAGCCTTAAATCTGATTATATTTCGTATAAATAGTAAAATGATTTGTATCAATAAAAAAGGGATCTATATTCTATCTAAAAACTATTCTCTAAACTTGACGATCCCCAGTGGTATTGATTCTGCGACTTAGTTACAAGTGCCAGAAAAGAAATACCAGATCGAGACTTGACACCTGTTTCCCCAGTGGGATTGACCTTTTGGCTTTGTTATAGTAAAAGGAAGACCATCCCAGATCAGGAACGACAAATGTCCGACAACAATAACAAAAATTAACCACGAAAATAGGTGAGGTCTCGGGCTTCTCCGGGAATCGAACCCGGGACCTCTCGCACCCTAAGCGAGAATTATACCACTAAACCAAGAAGCCATACTCTTTTTGACACGGTTGTGGTGGAATAATTGCCAAAAACCCAAATCTCGCCTTGGTCCGACCAGTCTGGCCAGTCCGGCCGAAGGGCCCAGGAGCTTGGTCCGGTCCGCGTGGTCGGAAGGTGGAAGGCCAGCATGGAAAGCCTGGCCTAAGTCACGGAACACGTGACATTGGAAATTGGTGCCTTGGATAGTTGAGAGAGTCGGTAAGCCTGTTGCATTTTCCCGCCAAACCTTATTCGTGTACGCATATACACGAAAAATCGCAAGTGATGTTTTTACCTCGTTCTTTGTACAAACTTGCGTTTACCCTTCTCACCTCAACCTTCTGTCAACATCTATCACATTTAAACAACCACTTCTTTACATTTCCTCTTTTGTCATTCGTTGGAAATCGCCAGCCAACATCTTGTCTCTTTTATTTCTCTTTTCTCCTTCTCTGATTCACGGATCCATACTATTCACATCTAGTTTTACTATTTTCCTTTCTTCTTATTTCTTATTCAAATCTCTTATTATTATTTTACTATCCTCTCGTTTTTCCCAACAAATGACTCATTCATTATGTTGTGGTTTTTTCCTTATTTTATTTTCTCATATTTTTATTCAAAAGGATTGTCTATAAAAGACACCTTATTTTCAATCAATAAACAACATCTATTCTGTGATCAATTTTCTGTCTTGAAAGAAATCTTTGTTTCATTTATCTGAACATTCAATAATTGCCAGTATTTTGGGGCTAAGTTGAACTGTTAGTTTTTGTTTCGAATATTTCTATTTTCTTTGACTTTTGGTTATTCATACACACACAATCAAAACACACATGCGTCAAAGTGGAGGTCATGCTGAGGAACTTTTATTTATCCTATTTCTTTTACAATTACAACCGTGTGCACTACGGCGGAAATAACAGTAGCTAACTACCGTTTTGGTAGCATTACTACTGTTTTTTCACACCAAAAAAAACGGTAGTAAAGACTCTGTATAAGGCGATTTTGGTAGCTGTTACCGTTTTTTTAGTGCGAAAAAAAAGGGTAGTTATGAGGCAGGAATAGGCACAGCTACCATTTTTTTTATCCAACCAAAATCATTTCTTTATATACTATAGCCTCTCTTTTATATTACTTTATATACTAGCACCCATTCTTTTTTTACTGCCATTTATTTCAAATAATAGTTTATTTTTTATTATAATTTCAATTTATTTCAAATAATATTAAAATATATATAATAATAATATAGAAACATACCAAAAGCAAATACTATTTAATATTATAAAACATATATGGTACAAACCTTTTACTCAATCTATACACGATGCCAACAACATGTTGTTATGACTTGGATGGCCTTTGGTCTTCACCGATTGCTATAAAAATATTGTGGTCAGAGAATGAAGCAATCAAATAAACCGAGCTTATTATTTTGGATAGCATACCAGTATACGTTGTGCTTGTCAATCGGCGTGCCAAGCATCTTGTTATGGATCACTGTCATGACTTGGATAGCACCTTTGGTCTTCATCAATTGCTATAAAAATATTGTGGTCAGAGAATGAAGCAATCAAATAAACCGAATATATTGTTTTGGGTAGCATACCAGTATATATTGTGCTTGTTAATCAGCGTGCCAAGCATCTTGTTGTGAATCACTATCATGACTTGGAAGGCCTTTGGTCTTCATCAATTGCTATAAAGATATCGTGGTCAGAGAATGAAGCGATCAAATAAACCGAGCATATTGTTTTGGATAGCATACCAGTATATATTGTGCTTGTTAATCGGTATACCAAGCATCTCTTGAATTAATGCCACTATATGAAACATACAGATGTAAATACTAGATGCAGTAGAAGGAGAATAGAGAATGCGCAATATGATTAATTAAAGAGTGTAAACATATTATAATATTCTTACCATAGAAAATATCACTGGAAAAACGGCCCTGAATACACTGGTGGTATAGTAGCCCTGAACTGGTGTGAAAGCTAGTCTATTTTTCAACTCCACAGTTTTCCTTTTTTTTTATTTCGAAAATATAATTTTACTACATCCTATTGGTTCGGATACAATGAGCATTAGAATATTACTTTTTATTATTATAAAAGTATAGCAAATAAAATACATGTAACACTCGTTTCCTTTTAATAATAATATTACAAACACAAACATCATGTCTTCTTCCAACAGTATTTACAACACCAAGTGCTATTGCACTGTATGCGGTGATAATGAAGAAGGATTCACCTATGTGACAAGAAGAACTGTCCAACATCATAACAAAAGAGCCAGAGTAGATGCAGTATTCACATCTTCAAGGGGTATTTTATTTAAAACAACAGAGTATACTTGTATATTAATATTATATTATAAATAAAGACTCTCAAAGAGAAATGATGGAAGTTGATTCTGAGTGTAAGAAATATATTTATTTAAATGTCAATGGTGTCTAACACACTATTATATTCTATATTTGTAGCTGTCATGACTTACCAACCTGGTCCCGTAGAAGAGGGCGGCCAAACAAATGTTCCTGTTTTGGAAATTGAGTCCATGCCTGCCAACGATGTCTCCATTGAGAATCGCGATGATGACAATGAGATCTCGGTTGAGAATGACGATGGCGCCAGTGATGATGAAGATGTTGTTGAGCTTGAGCTTGAGGAGTTGGATGCCGAAGGTTTGTACATAATCATTGAATAAAAGAAAAAGCCTGAAAAATTGAGTATTAATATTTTCTCTTTTTTTTTACAATAGCCCCTTTTGAAGCCCCTGGTATGCCTGAGAACCCAGTTCACAAGTTTATCGCCATCTTCACGGTCCTTTTTACATCCCGCTACGTGGTCAACAAGGGTTCCATTGTCTTGATCGAGTTCATCAATGAGCTCTTGAAGATTTACGAGCAGGATTTCCAGCTTCCAACAAGTCTTCTTGGGCTCCAAAGAATGACTGGATTTTCCGAGATATCCAAGGGAATCCACAGATTTGTAGCATGCCAAGATTGCCATCAAATCTACGATGAATGCATGACAGTTCCTCCCACCTGTGTGTTCCAGAAGCTTGGATCCAACTCTGTCTGCGGGTGTCACTGGAAAAATGGGTCTGAATACTCATGTGTAAAAGTGCGGTTACTAAGGGGTAAAATTAAGATTTATTAGATACGCTGTATGGGTTTCTGTATGTGCCAAAGCCAAGTTTTACACAATGAGTTATGACCTGGTTTCTGCATGAGTATTTACTTCATGGGCTGACCAAGTGGGGGTTGTTAGTATGAGCGGGTCATTAATTTGACCTGATGTACAGAATAAAAGTCTATTTGAAACCAAGTTTCGTTGTTGTACACTCTTTATATAAGAGGAAAGTTGAAAGCAAAAGAACCTCTTGACATGATTAAAATCCGATTATACTCAGGTGGATTGAAGGCTTTCTTAATTTTTAACCAATATTTGAAGGCTATTACTGTGTAATCAAGCATTGAATGCTCCCCCATTATTTTATATCCCGTACTTATTAGGTTGTTTATGGTTTATATTTGTGTTTATTGGAAAGAATAGAATGGTTCTATACACGAGTTCTAATACTATTACTGTCTATCCTTGCCGCTTCTACCAGCCTACTTGATACTACTTGGATCGGGTGCTTCTCTACTGAACAATACCTGAAAATAAGGTCCGACGGCGATTTGGGTGGTTGCGGTAGTGTTCTGATATAATAAAAGTTATATTAGTGACATATATTCAAAAGTGCGGGTGCTATTCAAGATGCGAGGTATATTATACTTACATTGTAAGGGATGGACAAGAATGGACAAAGAGGGGCTGAGTTGTGCGGCATGGCATCTTGTATGATTAGGTTGACTAGAGATGGGGTAAAATAAATTATTACAGGTGAATTGAGTGATAAAATAATTAATTTACATACCAGAAGCAGAGTTGGCGATTATAGTAGAGGGATGGTATATGGCGGCCAACAATAGCTTCTTATTAAGAGTATAAAAAATTATTAGTAAATAGCCAGAATAATATTTTGAAAAGCACAAAGACCAAGAAACGGCATTACCATTATGATAACCAGTCGTAGATGATGAGGGAGGCAGATGAGGTAGACAGTGATGGCGGCGGCCTATTGTAGAATAAGAAACGTTAGAAAAGAAAATTATTATTTTTTTGACACAAAAAGATTTTTTACCATAGCACCAATGACGATACCATATAATAGACCATGCCAGTAGAGGAGGTCTATAAGATCAAAAGAGATAGTCAGAATAAATATATAAAAAAGTATAAAAGCTAAAAGACAGCATTACCATTATGATGACAGTTGTAGATGATAGAAGACGCAGATGGGGTATAGGGTGATTGATGGCGGCGGCCTATAGGAGAATAAGAAGCATTAGAGAAAAAAAAAGTTTGACACGAAAATATTTTTTTACACTGGGACTGATGACGTTATCATATAATAGGCTATGAAAGTGGAAGAGGTCTATAAAATAGAAAGAGAGAATCAGAATAATTTGCAAGATGGCACCGGCACATTTAACTGACCATGATTAGTTTGGAGGAGCAATGCAGGCAGGATGTATTGGAATGAGTGCGTGTTTATAAAGAAGCCGCCAATTTTTTAGTCTAAAGAGGTGTAAAAAAAGAAAGAGAAAATAGGCGCGGATATAAGGAAACAAGAGAAAGGAAAAAGGCTAAAAAGAAAAAAATACAAGGATATATAATTTGAAACAGAGACAGAATAGGTGTAATGGATAGAGTCCAAAAGCAATAATGGTGCCGTTCATTAATGTGTACAAGAAGTCTTTTTGGATTTATAAATAAAGCTGTCTTTACTAATATATAATCTGTATTTTATATTATTAAATCCTTTTGACCAACTTGTTCACTCTTCCCACTCAAATCCAATTTTTCTATCTATCTGTCTCTTGTGCGTTTTAAGTAAAAGATATGTTTAAACTTAAAGTAGTAAACGAGTATTAAATATTGTGTATTTTTGATATAATTTATAATAGAAAATGTCAAACCAAAGAAGGAATATTGCTCCACGACCTGCTGACGACGATGTCAATATGCAGACGGTCATCACGAATCTCCAAGAGGATCTTGCCTCAATTAGAGGCGACATGACCACGATGAACAGAAGAATGGGGACTCTTATTGAGTCCAACCTCACTGTCATTGCTGCCACAAGTATTGTGGCTCCAGTACCTGTTCTTGCCTCTGTTGCTGCCCCAACTGCCGAGGCCACAAATGAATCGATGTCTGATGCAAAGAAACGTGTGTTTGTAGGTGTCACCAGATATAATATCCTATCAACTAAATTCTTATTTTGATCAAACAGAAAGATATTCGTGAATATTTGTGGCAGCCAAAGTTGAGGTCAAGGGCGTTGGTTGACATCCAGGCAAATAACAACAAGCCAAGGTGGGATGTCCATACTCACTTTGACGAGAGTCCCAACAAGGAGCTGGTAGAATGTCTACTGGCTTACCTTGGGCCAAATTTTGTTGGCTCGCCCTTGAGAAGAAGTGACATTCGAGAGAAAGTCTACAGAAACTTCTGTAGCCGTCGTCAGGAGCAGAGAAAGTCTTCTGAGAAGAAGGCAGTCTCCAACGCTCGTTCGAGAAGGGCAAACCGTGAAAAAGATGTAGGTTGTATACTATTCAAACTAGAGACAAATATTAATGAATACATGTTGGATATTTGTTAGCATTTCGAACGTCGCATGACTGCCTTTCTCAAACATAAGGAGGCCATTGAGCAGGCAATGGGGCAAGTTTGTTCTGGTCTGCTTCAGAAAGAAGCAATGTCTGAAGGAGAATCAGACAACGATACTTCAAAGACTCTTGGCAAGCGTCGGGTCTCCGTTTATCGCCCAAGCTGGAGAAGCGATGAGGTAAATTATTCTGTAAACAATATATTGTGATATTTGTAGTAGAAATTGGGACGGTGGATACTTTGAGACTCTTTATTGTGGTTTAGAAAAAGTTAAAGTATATCCAGTTATTGATTTAAGAAGTATGTTAACTTAGTATTTATAATTATTCTTATAATTCTTATCAGCTTGGATATTCATTATCATAATAGCTGTGTTATCAGTTAATAGGTATTTTGGGACTTTGTCCCACAATAGATTGGGTATGGTATTTTCATATTTGGATAAGGATTTCTGGATGGTATAGTTTGTCTTGATTTTAGATAATCCAGCTATCTGGGTTTATATATCACTTTTCTCTGATATACCATTATGCCAAATACAACATATATAATAATATATTTATTAAGATATCATTTTTGAAATATTAACAAATGCTATTTAGTTCAACCGGTTTATTGAAATCGTTGACTCATTCGTTTCTCTTGACTTGGGGATGAATGCTCATCAGATGCTGTCAAGAGATCTCAAAGGAGTCAGAGACTTAGCAGTCCCTGGTGACTTGGCCGCCCGTCTGCCTCCTTGGGTCATAAGAAATTAAATAAAAAATAAATAAAAAACAATTGTTTTATTTTACTCTTGCTTACGTATTTAATCCCAAAGACATGTTTAAAGGCAATGAATGTTTTGTTTTGTTCTTTTTAAAAGAAACAAGTATTTATTTATTAATGCTTTAAGCATACATCTTTTTTGGTAAAGGAATGACCAGCATCTTCACATTAACACCAGACACCAGCTCAGCAGTCGCGACTTCCAAAAGAATACGATGTACTGGCAATATACAATGATAATCATCTGGAGAGAAACTTGGCGAGCAGACCTCAACTCCTTCGTATTCACGTGTTCTACTTGGCATGTTGATGAGCCATCTCACGAAAGCAAAGACATGAGTGGAATTATTTCCGATTGATGAACAACTGAGCTTGTGGAGGAACAAGTACTGAATTTGTCCTGTGTATGCTCGTGGAGGATCACCAACTCTACCCAGGAATAGTGCTTGAATGAATGACCCACGGTCTACGGAACCATTTTTGCCTTTATACGTCTGGCCGAGAAGATTGATAGATTTTATCTTTGTGATATGATTATCAACAAAGATACCTGAAGACGTTGCCTGATGATAATGCTGAAGACTTGGTATACCATACGATAGCCGATAGTACTCCAACAACTGGAGATAATCTGTATCATCCATTACAGATGGCTTTCTCACCAAGAGAGGGAAGGCAGAGAGAGGAAGGGGCTCATTTCCCTTTATCGGAAATTCAGGCTTTAAAGATGCACGCACAAATAGCTGAAGTATAAATGGCGTGTGTGAAAGAGGGGCAGAGGAGGAGGTGGCAGTTGTGGATGATGATGTGAGTTTTGACAGAAGAGGACGGAAAGAAGCTTGGTTTGGACAGGAGAGCATTTTTTGTACGTAGTCGCCCTTGTACATGTCTTCAACAAAAGTCTTCATGAATGTGGACTCAAATCCATCTCTTCTGTTGGTGTCGATCTTCTTCAACAGGCCATTGTACCTCTTGAACCCAAACAGCCAATAACCATACACAGGTCCAAAATCACGAATGGTTTCGCAAAGATGGATGTGCAGGTGCATGTTGCAGGTGAGAGTGGGAGCAGGATACAATTCTTCGCATTTCTGACAGAATCTTTCCAAATGGGCATGGGCGTCGTCAAGGTCATCAAACGTGATTGTTGGTGTTGCAAGGAGACGGCAAGCATCAACAAAGTCGATCCAATTCTTGAACTTATCCAGAGGAAGAACGTCTCTGAGCAGCACAGGAGAATACACCAACACCCAGGATTTCCATTCATCAGCCTTCATATATGGAAATCCTCTACTGATCTTCGTCTTCAAAATGGTGTAGTCAGTTGGCACCACCATTGATTCGGCCATTACTTGCATAGAAGCCAGCTTCCTATCCGTGATTAGACCACTAGTAGTCCACGTCTCGACCATCCTCTTGGCTGTACCCAAGAATAGGTTATGCATGGGATCAATGATCGTTCCACATACTAGATCAAAGTATCCAAGGCGATGGAGTTGCGACCATTGAACACCATTTTCGACCTCCAACTCATGCCTTTCTGAGGGCGTACTTGCACTCTTCCACACCTCAGCATGCAAACGGTTCTCCACACCACGACGACGACGCCACCCAGACTCATTGAACCCACGGAAGTCCACACTGCTTGTCCCAGGAAGACGAGAAAATTTGCGACAACACTTGTAACAGGCGTTTGTGCTGTTATGGGACGTGAATCCACTTGTCTTTCTGGCTGCAGGGATGTCACATGCTACCATGAACAAAGCTGCACGGACGGTTGCTCCAGAAATGCATTCAAAGGTTGGGATAGTCATTCCCATGTACAGTTGTTCCAACTCATCAACCAAAGGCTTGAGATAATGGTTAATCTCTTCGGACTTTGGCTCCTTTGGCCCAGGCATGAGTCCAACAAGGATAGTGTTCTCTGCCTTAAACCGCTCCTCACGAGGCAAGTTGTTAACCACCAAGTAAATGGCCCCACAAGAGTATGTGACCCTGTCAAAGGGCTGGAACCAATCAATGTTCAATGTCAACATCAAAGAACGAGGATGGGCAACAAAAGATTCACCACTGATGTCTTTCAACTCCTTCCACATAACACCGTCAAATATGTCGCACATTGTATCCATGATCTTGAGCTCCTGATTCCAGTGTTGAATGCTTGCTTCAAAATCAGGGCGAAGGAAAAGAATTTTCAAGGCATGCTTCAATGACTGGTATTGGAACACGCGCTTGGGAACCAATGCTCCAGACGATGTAACCTTGGTCAACTTGCAGTTGCAGGTCAGACGTGCACCAACTTTCGTGAAAACACAGTGAGGGGGACAGACTGGTTTTCTTCATAAACTGCGTGGCAATCAGGACAGGCTACGAATCTCCTGATACCGTTGGAAATCGCAGAATATCCTGTCATTCTTTGCAGACCAAGAAGACTGGATGGGAGCTGGAAATCCTGCTCGTAAATCGTCAAGAGTGTGTTGATGAACTCGATCAAGACAACAGCACCCTTGTTGACCACATAGCGGGATGCAAAGAGGACAACAAAAACGGCAATAAACCTGTGCACAGGATTTTCAGGCATATTGGGGGTTGGGAAAGGGTCTATTTTAAAATCGAAAAAATTAATATTCAATTCTTTTCAGGCTTTTTTCTTTGCTGCTTTCTCTTTGCTTTTGGCTATGCAACACGCACCTTCACTGTCGAATTCCTCAACCTCGATCTCAACTTCATCTTCGCCTTCATCTTCTTCATCATCGCTTTCGTCATCGCGTTCGCCATCGGCATTGGCCTCATTAGCAACTGAATCGCCCTCATCCAGCATTACATCGGCATCCCAAAAAGGTGAGTTGGTCTGACCGTCCAATACATCCGAGGGTCCAGACTGTTGAGTAGAAATGACCGCTTATAGAATATAATAGTTTCTTAGTCTCTACTTTTTTTCAAATAAACTTTTCTTACATTGAATATCAATATCCATGTCTGCTTGAGTGTCTGTGTTTCATACCGCCGAAATTATTATACAATACATAAAAATAAACACTGAAATTATCATACCAATCTCATTTGAGTTGCTCTGTTCAATTCTTGCTCTCTTGCTATGACGCTGAGCAGTTCGGCTTGCTACCAATGTGTAGCCTTGGCCATTGTTGTTGCATCTATTGCAATAGCACTTGGTGTTGTAAAAAGTATTTGAAGATGACATTGTGTTTGTGTTTATAATGTTAAAACAAAAAGGAAACGAGTGTTACATATACTTTATTTATTAATATTTTATAGTGGTAAAAAAGCAACGTTGTTTTATTCTTTTTAATCAAGCCAATGGGGTCAAGCAAAAGAACGTTTTTAATCAGAACACAAAAAAAGGTGTTGAGCTGCAAATTTGCCCTAATTTTCCTCAGGTAGACAGCTTTGCTCACACATGAGTATTCAGACCCATTTTTCCAGTGTGTAAGTTGGTGAAGGAGTCGTCTGTTGGTGCCTTGGCCCCAAAAAGGGTGTTTGTCTATCAATCCGTCAAGCATGCTATGAAGACACTCTTTCTTCGCCCTGGCTTTGAGGCCAGAATCAGACACTGGAACTCAGATCTCAAGATTCCACAGACAATGTGCGATGTCTACGACGGCGCCATGTGGAAGGACGTCAAGGACATCAACGGCGCCCAGTTTACAGCGGATCCGCGCTCCCTCATGTTGGCTCTCAACATCGACTGGTTCCAACCTTTCGATGGTGTGGTGTACTCTTGTGGTGCCATTTATTTGGTCATCAATAATCTACCTCGGGAGGAGCGATTCAAGCCAGAAAACACCATCCTCATTGGTCTTATGCCTGGACCAAAAGAGCCAAAGTCAGAGGAGATCAACCACTACCTGGAGCCGTTGGTAGATGAGTTGAACGAGCTCTATGTTGGAATGAATATTCCAACATTTGAGAGGCCAACTGGTGCCAGTGTCCGTGCTGCACTAATGATGGTGGCGTGTGACATCCCAGCAGCAAGAAAGACCAGTGGATTCACCGCCCACAACAGCACATGCGCATGCTACAAATGCAATCATCAGTTCTCTCGTCTGGAAGGCACGACCAGTGTAGATTTCCGCGGTTTCGAGTTTGCTGAGTGGAGGCTTGCGAGTGGTGCTGAAAACCGGGTGCATGCTGAGGTGTGGAAAAGTGCAAGTACATCCTCAGAAAGACATCAGCTGGAGGTCGAAAATGGTGTTCGATGGTCGCAGCTGCATCGTCTTGGATACTTTGATCTAGTACGTGGAACGATCATCGATCCCATGCACAATCTCTTTCTGGGCACGGCAAAAAGAATGGTGGAAAAGTGGACTGCCAGTGGTCTGATCGTAGACAGGGATCTTCGCGAGATGCAGAAGATAGCCGAGACCATGGTACTGCCTGTTGGCTACAGCATGCTGAAGACGAAGATTGGCAAGGGGTTCCCCAGGATGAAAGCTGACGAATGGAAGTCGTGGGTATTGGTGTACTCTCCGGTTTTGCTGAAGTACGTTCTTCCACCAGCAAACTTTGCCAACTGGATCGATTTCGTGGACGCATGTCGTATTCTGGTCAAGCCAACAATAACGTATGATGATGTCGAGTCAGCTCACCTCCATCTCCAGCAATTCTGTCAATCGTGCGAAACGCTTTACCCTGCTACAATCCTCACCTGCAATATGCACCTGCACCTCCATCTTCGCGACACCGTTCGTGATTTTGGACCCGTGTACGGTTATTGGCTCTTTGGGTTTGAGAGATTCAATGGCTTGTTAAAGAATATTAACACGAACAGAAGAGATGGGTTTGAGATGACCTATATGCGAAACTTCCTGGAAGATGCATACAAGAGTGACTATGTCAATGCCGTTTTTCCCAATTCGAGCCAAGTCCTCTTTTCTCCTGTTCTCCAGAAACTCACGTCCACCACACCCACCATCCTCTCCTCTCCCTCTACAACCTACTGCACATTTGACTTGCAAGACTTTCTTCGACTCTCCAACGATGCAACAATTCTTGTCAAAGGCAATGAACCGCTCCCTCCGTCTGCATTTCCTCTCTTGACCAGTAAGCCTTCCTCAATAAGTGATGTCCACTATCCTTTTTTGTTGGAGTATTACAAGAAGCAGTATGACATTCCAGACCTAGTGGACTATCGTCACGCCTCCCTCTCGCCGTTTTTCGTTGATAATCAGATTGGCAAACTGAAATCAATTGATATTCTAGGCCAAACATACGTTGGCAAGAATAGTTCTGTCAGTCGTGGGTCTTTTGTCCAGGCACTGTTCCTTGGCAGATACGGCGACCATGCAAATGCGTATACTGGCCAAATCCAGTATATGTTTACTCATTCCTTCATGCCACCAACCAACCAGACAATCTGCTCAAGTCATGGAATCCAGCACACCGAGCATGTTTTTGCATTTGTCCGATGGCTTCCTCTGTCTTCAGATAGATCACGAGAAGACGATGGTGTGGACATTTGCCTGCCTGAATTTTCAGATGATGACTATCAGTGCATCCTGCCTGTTCATCGCATCTTGCTTGAGGTGGCCACTGCCAAATATACAAAGAACAATGAGACGACAACACTAGTCATTCCTCTGCCAAAAAAGCAATATGCTTAAATAAATAAATAAAAACATCTTTCCTCCAAGGCAAACAATTTTACCTTCTAAGTATGTTATTAAGACAAACTGTAACAATCAGCTTAAGAAGAGTTTTTTTTAATTTTTTAATTGTTTAATTTTTTATTCGTCATCTCTGACGGTCCACTGTGGTGGTGGGGGAGCATGCTGTCAGGGACTGGTTTGGTCACGACACTGTGGAAGCGTCTTTCCATCAGCTGTCGAGAATTGTTGCCCAAGTCGACACGGGCATACAAGTCAACCATTTCGAGGAAATGGTTGAACTAAAAGGACAATTAGTTTCTATTTATTATATTTCAAAAACAATAAACTTGGCTGGAAAACAATTTACCTCGTTGCTTCGCCAACTTGGGCGCTTGACGTGAACGATGCGCACACCTGGAGTCCCAGGTGTCTCATCACCAGACTCGCCATCAGACATTGCTCCTTTCTGAATGAGATTGGAGCAATCCCTACCCATTGCAGCATCAATGGCAGCCTTGTTCTTGGCATAGGTAAGGCCACGGCGTTTGAGGTGCTATAGATCAATTGGTATTAATATTACTCTTAAAACTAAGCTCTGATTAGAATATAAAACACAACTTACATCACCCTCACGAGAAGAGCGCCGTGTCTTTGCCTTTGCGGCATCCCTCTTGCTAGAAGTCTGGGACTCCAGGTGACACCGACTGCGGAAGTGGTTGTGAACCTTTTCACGGATGTCACTGTTTTGCAACCTGGGGTCCCGAGACCTTTGCACCAGGAAGGCCATTAGGTTGTCCACCAACTCTTTATTTGGACTGTCGTTGAAGAAGACCTTGGTGTTCCACCTGGGCTTCCTGTTGTTGGCCTCAATTTCGGCCTGGTCATTCGACCTGAACCTTGGCGTCCACATGTAGCCATGAATAAGTCTCTATTTTATAGCATTAAATTAGTGAATTATTATTACTCTGTTACTTACAATCACTTCCGTGAGGTCCTTTGGTTTTGGCTCAGGAAGAACATTGCCAGTAGTGCTGACAACTGGGGCCACAGCAACAGGAACCACTGGCCCAGCATTTGAAGGCTGACCAGTGTTGGTGTTGCCTCCAACATTGGTACCACTTTGGCCGTTCATGGTGGTATATGCTTGTTTGAGAAAGCCTACGTCGTTGCTTATTGTCAAGACAGTTTGCTTCATAGCAATTATCTCCTCCATCATCCGAGGATTCTCTGCATTGGGCTGAGGAGCGAGTGCGCGTCTGTTTGCCATTGTCTAAAGAATATTAAAATAGTCAGTGTCAATTATATTATACTGTGTCTGGATTTAATATAAATGATATTCTTTACTTGTAACTAAAAAGATAATAAGATGATGAGAACACAAAAGAGTGAGAAAGAACAAGTCAATTATACGAAAAGCATATTATATATTAATAGCCATATACATGGCTGTATCCAAAAAGACTTCTTGTAGACTATCAGAGTTGATATCGGCAATCAAAATTGTCCTTTATTAATTAACTAGTGAGTTGGTCTCTTTGGATAAAGAAAAAGACTTTGTAAAATCGGTTTTTATATATATATACTTTGGGTTTATTCTATAACACAATTAATATTACTATTCATTTAGCTTTAAATCTATTTGTCTATATATTTTATTCTGTTTAAATTATACAGGCTCTTTAACAATAAACATTATCCATCTATCCCGAAAACCTTATTCTTTGAACCAAACGATTCTTGATAGTGTTGATTACACAGCTTTTTTTCACATTGATTCTGCGCCTTTATTGTAAGCCCAAGAAAATAATAAACAGCAGACTGAAACCTAGCAAAGCATATTAATCGCTCAGGATATATTTTGGATTCCATCCATTACACCTATTCTGTCTCTATTTCAAATTCGATGTGGGCCCTTGTAATTAATCTCTCTTTTTCCCTATATCCGCGCCAATTTACTTTTCTCTTTACACTCCCATAAACACAGGCTGATTCCGATGCATCCTTTCCACATTGCCCATCCAGGTTAACAATCATCAGTTAAACTCTCTGTAATCTTATAATTTATTCTGACTCTCTCTCTTTCTATCAATCTTATAGACCTCTTTGACTCACACATCTCATTATATTATACTGTCATCGGGACCATGGTAAAAAGTCTTTTCAAATCAAAATTTTCCTTATCTGACTTTGTTTACTCTGCAATAGACCACCCCTGCCATTCACCCCATCTGCCTCTTCCATAATCTACGGCTGCTATCATGATGGTAATGCCGTTTCTTGTTCTTTATACTTTTCTATAATATTATTTCCGTTTGCTCTTTTTATCTTATAGCCCTATTCCACCCGCATGGCCTATTATATAGCACCATCATCAGTGCCCAGGTAAAAAAAAACTTTTTTGTGTCAAAAAAAAATAATTTTCTTTTCTAACGTTGCTTATTCTAATTTAGGCTATCACCATCACTGTCCACCCCATCTGCCTCTCTCATCATCTACGACTGGTTATCATAATGGTAATGCCGTTTCTTGGCCTTTATTCTTTTCCATAATATTATTCTGGCTATTTACTAATAATTTTTTATACTCTTAACAAGACACTATTATTGGCCGCCATATACCATCCCTCTACTATAATCACCAACTCTGTTTTTGGTATGTAAATAAATTTTTCTATCACTCAATTCACCCATATTAATTTATTTTATCCCATCTCTAGTCAATCCAATCATACAAGATGCCATGTCACACAATTCAGCCCCTCTTTGTCCATTCTTATCCAATCTTTGCAATGTAAGTATAATATCCCTCGCATCTTGAATAGCACCCGCACTCTTGAATATATATCGCTAATATAACTTTTATTATATCAGAACACTACCGCAACCACCTAAATTGCCGCCAGACCCTATTTTCAGGTATTGTTCAGTAGAGAAGCACCCGATCCAAGTAGTATCAAGTAGGCTGGTAGAAGCGGCAAGGATAGACCGTAATAGTATTAGAACTCGTGTATAGAACCATTCTATTCTTTCCAATAAACACAAATATAAACCATAAACAACCTAATAAGTACGGGATATAAAATAATTGAGAGTATATCACTGGTCGAGAGTAATAAAGAGGATACCAAAATCAATAAATAATGGGCTATCTACTGTAGGCAAAGTACCTTATACTACAGTTATGTGACTTCTCAAGGGTGTAGGCAAAGGAACCTCGCCATTTTATTTTTAATAGACTTATTGAATATAATAAAATTAAAACTGAGATTTGCATAGGTAATTCTGGTATTCACTTCAAGTTGACATATTAAGAATACTAACTCCCCTTACTAGCATCACCCCTAGTGGACTAAACACCAGTGTTTAGCGCGAAAATGCTCAGGCACCAAAGGTACCTTGTGCACTAGGCATTTGTTCACATAAACTCCAGTATATACCTTACCTTTGTCCAGGAATATACCTACCTATATACCAGTGTATATCAAATGGTTTTCCCAGTGTATATTGCTGTAAAGTCAGCTCATAAGATTTAAAACTAATTTGAATATAATGGTAATTGGCAGAATGAGTACATCATTAAGAAAACAATATGCATATTCTACAGAGATTCCCAGGTGGGGAGGTGGGGAACGACAAACTTTAGTATAATATAGCTGTAAAAAATTTTCACCTTTTTTTAGTGTCTGAAAAATTATGAGATGAGTGTTTCATTCCTTGATTAAAGATAGCAGAGCTGAAGATGTGGTATACAAGATTCCAATCGGATGTTTATGTCATTGACAACCTTACATAAGGGAGGGTCATTTAGTTTTACTTTAAAAAAGTAGAGCAAAGAAAATAAAAGAAATATAAACTAACCTCGGCGTAATACAGCTATAAAAAAATTTCATTTTTTTTGGTGCTTGAAAAAGGGCGAGATGTGTGTTTCATTCCTAGATTAAAAACAACAGAGCTGAAGATGTGGTATACAAGATGCCAATCGGGCATTTATTAAGGTGGCAATCTTACGTGATGGAGAGTTATTCGATTTTATTTCAAAGGAGAGGACCAAAGCAAAGATAAAACAGCTAAAGGAAAAGAGGAAAAGAAAAAGTGCGCTAAAACATATACTAAAAATATGAGAGAACCAATAACACACCCACTGATTTTTTACACGTTTTAAGCAATTATTTCGCTAAAAAAAATTATTATTGGCTGTGAGTTTGTAATCACTGTTTTTTTGTACTTTTGGTCTATTTTTTGATATATTTTTTAATCTCCTATGCTTTTCTGGGGGTTTATCTTAAAATAAATAATAGCTAACCAATTATATTTTATCACTGATATTGAAGCATTTTTACTGGATAATAAAAAGATGGGCATTCAGAATTAACGACCAATAGGAACCGAATTTTGATACATTAATTACATGAATGTTTCCATGCCCATTAACGACAAAGCCAAAGTCCATAACCTCTTTGCATTTCAGAGTTGTATCCACAGGGATAATCTCACAAGGTCAGATATGCGGGTTTCCACAAGAATCAGTGCAAAAACCAGGAAGAGAAGAGCAAATATCATAGTCGGCTGTAACTAACGAGTACTTTTGCAAGCTAAAAGATCCATCTTGATTTCTCAAGACTTTACCAAGCAACAAGGTATTGTCATGCAAAAAGAGTCCAGTTAAGCCATCAACTACTTGGGACTTGTTGATATAGTAGCTGTCGGTTTGGTTCTTTCGAGCACCAAAGAAGTGCTTGTTGAAATCCACGTTTTCAGTCTGCAATCTTTGGATCAGAGAACCACTTTCGCCACGGACTAGGCATTCTTTCTTGACACCATTTTCTTTCCAGGTGTTAAATCAGAGGAAAACAAAGCACGGACAAGAGTACGGTGAGACTTTGTTTATTAAGAGAGAAAGAATTTGTGAATAAGATGAAGACTATTGCTATTCGTATTGTGCGTTTATATAGACATTGAGATGAGTGCTAGTGATGATATGATGATATCATGTAATGTCTGTTCTCTCTACCAACTATTAGATATGACTTGTTATTTTACTTAGTACTATTAACCAGTGTGTTAGTACTAGTTGTTAGTGTGTCTTTACGTATGAATAATGTATTTGGAAAGGTACACTCTTTAGTGCACTTCCAGTAGGTCGGTTATTCAATATGTTTCAATATTGGTAATTTGTGTTAATGTTTCAATCTATGATTATGTTGGATACAACATTACCCCCCTCCAGGTTGGAACAACCGTTTGAATTGCTGTGGGAGCATATGTAAGGATACACTGTAGCATTCGTTGAGTTCAGTTGCGTCTGCATTTACTGGATCGTGTAGGTTCTTGGGATGACATGGTGCGCTTGTTATGTTTGATCGTAGATTGTTTCTGAGGTTGTTCAGCACCTCGTCTTTGCCAGTATTTGTCAATAATGCTCAAATCGTTGAAGTGACTGGTTGGTTCCCAAGTGTCTTGATCTGGTGTATAGTTTTTCCAACGTACTCTGTAAAGATAGTCGCCTTTGTCTTTACGATGGTCAATGATGGCTTGTATCTCGTAGAAATTGTCAGAAGAGATAACGGTATCTTGGGATATCAGCTTAATTTGCGAGGGCGGAATGTTTCTTGATAAAAGTGCGCCCGTTTCGTCTTGCAAGATGTAGCTGCCTCCTTTTGTTCTGCCCTTGACTGTGAATGGTCCCTCATATCTTGGATCGGTCTTGGATTTTTTGAGGATATTCTTGATCATCACGTTGCTGTCATTGGGAAACTCCATTATGATATTATGGCCCTTATCGTGTCTTCCCTTGTCTGCTGCTTGTGTGGCCTTGATACGTTCTCGGATAGCAGGGAATACGACAGTCTCCATTTGTTCGATACGGTCCTTTCTTTCTTTTAGACAGTTTGGAGAAGTGTGTGTACTTTCCGTTTTTCGGTAGTCAGAGAAATCGGTCGGTTGTCTGGCAAACATGAGAGTGAAGGGACGTGTGCCATGTAGTTTAGCATGTTTGCTGTTTATGGCCAGTTGCGTACTTGGGATGTATAAATCCCAGTCTTGCTTTGCTCCTTGTGTTCTCTTGTTTATGACTTCCTTTGCCGTGTGTACCCATTTCTCAGCCACACCATTTGCTCTCGGATGATATGGGGTCACTAGGCGATGATCGATTCCTGCTGCCTGGGTGAATGTCTTGACGAGTTCATTGACAAACTCGGTACCGTTGTCTGACTGTAGGATCTTAGGTAATCCATAGTCACAGAAGATCTGAACAAGTTGTCTTGCAATTGTTAAGGATGTCTTGTCGGGAATTGCGCGGAGTATACAGAATCGGGAGAAGATGTCAACCATTACTAGGATATAATGGTTGCCGTTGTGTGAGGTGGTGTATGGACCAGCAAGATCAATGGCCCAGTGTTTACCTGGTTGACTGGCAGTAATAGGTTTCAGCGGATGATAACCGTGTTTTGTGACATTGAATCGTTGACAGTTCAAGCAGTTCTTTACCGTTGCTGTGGCGTCTTGCTTGAGGTTAGTCCAGTGGAGTCCATCACTGTGTATAGCATTGACTATAGCATCTGTACCAAAGTGGCCGAGTAGATGTGCTTGATTGAGGATATGCTGTCTGTCTTTGATTGGTGGTGTAATCATTTCGCTTGTGTTGTGCATTCGTTGAAGGGCATGTGATGGTTTCTGTACTGCTTTTGCCGGATGCTTCATAGAGGGTTCTATGGTTTTATCCTCCCCAGCGGTTTTTCCGAGGTGAAAAGGCGTGATAGAGCATCTGGTAAAATATTTGCAATGCCAGGTCTGTGAACTATGTCGTAGTTATAGTCGCAGAGCACGTCAAGCCAGTTAATCATCATAGGATTGGCGATCTCTTGTGTGTGAAGGTAGGTGAGTGCCTTGTGGTCCGTGTACAACGTGAATTTGTTACCCCACAGAAACTTGTGGAATTTGGTCAGGGCGTAGACAATACCCAGGAGTTCACGTTTGGTAACGGGATAGTTACGTTCAGACTTGGAGAGAGAGCGAGCCATGAAGCCAATGTAACGATATTGGTTGTTGATGATCTGATAGAGCACTGCGCCTATTCCAGTGTTAGAGGCGTCCGTGGCAACCAGGAAAGGCTGATTGGTGTCCGGGTGGCTTATAACTGGTGCGTGGGTAAGTGCGTGTTTGAGCTTGGAAAAAGCTTGTGTTTGTTCCTCAGTCCATAACCCTTGTAATGAGTCGGCATTGCGCAGTTTATCGAGTGGAGATGACAGTTGCGACAAGTTTGGAATATGCTCGCGAAAGTAATTGACGAGACCGAGGAATCTTTGAATGTCTTTGCCAGACTTGGGTTGAGGCCAGATGTTGGCATTATGAACTTTGCGAGCGTCGAGATCAACACCTCTTGTACTCACAGTGAAACCCAGTAAAGATACAGAAGTTTGCGCGAAGTGACATTTCTGTGGATTAAGAATGAGGTTGACGTCTGTAAGCTTTTGAACGGCGGTTTGGACGTGTTTAACATGGTCGGTCATGTTAGTGGAAAAGACTACGATATCATCCACGAAGGCAGTAACATATGGAGTGTCATGGTAAATGAGATTCACAACACGTTGAAACTTGGATGATAAAGGCTTGAGGCCGAATGGACATCCACGAAACATATACTGATTGCCTTCGAATGTGAATGTGGTCTTGTGTCGATCATCCTCATGAATCTTAAAGCGATGGAATGCACTCTTGAGGTCGAGAGTGGTGAATATGGTGGCACCTTGTAGCTTGTGGAAGAGCTCGGAAATGAGTGGTAGAGGGAACCTGTCATCTGGCAGCAGAGTGTTGATTGCTCTGGGATCCAGGCAAGGTCTCTTTCCTGTTGGGTTGCCAAACTCATCTTTCTTGGGTGCGAAGGTAAGTGGGCTATTCCACTTAGTGTTGACGGGTGCACGCTGGATTGTGCCGTCAGTTAGCCATTGTTTGATGTGTTTGGCCATCAGTGGTACAAGTTGCAGAGTGATGGGATATTGACGCCAATAGACTACCTGACCTGGAGGAGTAGGTAGACGTACGATAGACTCTTTAACTGTACAGAATGAGGAAATGGGGATAGCTTCGTTTGATTTAATAAAGGGTAAAAGAGCCTTCATGAAAGTATTATGTTCAGCAGGTGTTCCAGCTGGTGAATTATTGGGTTCTTCTTTTTCAATTATGGGAGTAGGGGCCTGAGGCGCATTAGATCCATACCAACTAGTTGCCAGTCCTAACAAATGAATGCCAAGGCTAGGCATCAAGTCTGTACCAATACTAACATCTATATTCTCAGCGAGATCCATAACTTCAAACGAGTGTGCTATCTTTTTATCATTATATGAAACATTTATTTTATTTGTAACTCCTAGTCTATGGGTTGTAACGTCCTTGGTTGCCAACACGATCTTTCCCTTGCGGGGAAGTATGGCCCAACCAAATTTGCTACAGATTTTGGTGTTCACCGAACTGATAGTAGCCCCGGTGTCCACCAATGCCCACAGTTGCTCGCCTTCTAAGGAGATGGGAACAAGATAAGAGTGAGTAGACCGTTGAGAGATATCTACGTTAGTGCTCGTGTACTTACAAGGAGAGCACTGTTCCAAGTCCATTTCCATGGACTGGTCATCCTCGGATGAGCTGGCATCCAAGGGAACGAGAGGGTCTTCCACGACGGCGTGGGCAGAACGGACGGCGAAGTGGGGAGCAGAGCCCCGAGCAGAGCCCAACGTAGAACTGGAAGAGCCAGAGACAGAAGAGCAGCGGTGTCTTGGTGACCAGACTTCACCACACCAGCGACACGGAGAGGACCCAACGTACTTGTTGGTGTTGGTGGCGTGCTTCTCCACACGATTACCACCCTTGGTGGCCAGGACGTTCTTGAGAACTCGGCAATCTTCTGAGTCATGGTTTCCCTTGCCATGCAAGGTACAGCGCTTGACGGCAAAGCGGTCATGACTGTGTGAAGACACACGAGAGGAACCGGCGGAACGGCCAACAGAAGCAGAAGTGGGACCAGAGGGGGAACGAGCAGGAGAAGCAGAGGCAGAGACAGATGTGGCCGAAGAAGAGGTCACGGACGAAGCAAGAGAACCAGAAGGGCGGCTGGTGATTACCTTGCTGTAGATGGACCTGGCAAGGGAAGCAGCTTGGTCGATCATGTCTCTTTTCTCCAGAGGCATGTTGACTTGTAGTAGGGACACCTGTCTGGAGAGCTCGGGGAGCAGGGAACCAGTGTATGCCACAGACATGAGGAGATCATCATTGATCTGGGCTTCCCTGCGCACCCGCTGGAATCTGTCGGTATACTGATTGACGGATTCCTTGGGGGACATCTTCATCATCATGAGCTCCTGGGTGAGCTGGACGCGACGCTCCACGTCGTTGATACCATATGCCTTCACAAAGGCACCACGAGCAAAGGACCAGGGGAGATCGGGAGAACTACGGAGGTAGTCGTCGAACCAGGAACGTTGTTCTCTTGAGAGAACCATGGGGAGAAGACGGTGCCAGTCCTCGTTGAGGTTGAGGCTGTAGGACAGCAAAACATCCTCAAACTTGTTGAGGCATTCCTCAATAGAGGAATAAGTCTTCTGGGTGCTATCCCACTCGTTTCCCTGCCACTGGAAGACAGGAAGCTCACGAGGGACAACGCGAGATTGGTGGGCTGTCTGTGCGGCAAAGACAGGTTCAGGACGGACCAGGTGGGCGTGAGCGGAGAGCAAAAGGGTTAGATCGCCCTCCATTGACGTAATGCTCTGGCGGAGGTGAGCTTTGGCCTCATCAGGCTGATCTTGCTCAATGGCATCGGCCAGGGCAACAGTACAGGCAGAGAGTCTCTCACGGAGACGCGAGATGGCGGCCAAGGACTTGACGGGCTGGCTGGGAGCAGCGGCTTCAGACATGCTGAGGTCACTCAAGGCGGCCAAAATAGGAGAGTTGTTTGCTTGCTGGACAGACATGACGGAAATTGGGTTTTGTAGTTGGTTTTAAAAAGAGTTCACCGTAAAAAATGTTAAATCAGAGGAAAACAAAGCACGGACAAGAGTACGGTGAGACTTTGTTTATTAAGAGAGAAAGAATTTGTGAATAAGATGAAGACTATTGCTATTCGTATTGTGCGTTTATATAGACATTGAGATGAGTGCTAGTGATGATATGATGATATCATGTAATGTCTGTTCTCTCTACCAACTATTAGATATGACTTGTTATTTTACTTAGTACTATTAACCAGTGTGTTAGTACTAGTTGTTAGTGTGTCTTTACGTATGAATAATGTATTTGGAAAGGTACACTCTTTAGTGCACTTCCAGTAGGTCGGTTATTCAATATGTTTCAATATTGGTAATTTGTGTTAATGTTTCAATCTATGATTATGTTGGATACAACACCAGGTCTTGGTATACACAAAGGATAGACCGTTGAACAGTTGCCGGCACATGAACTGCTTTCCAAAACGAGTGGCGACATCGCGAGAAGTGTACTGTCGGTTCGTCTGGAAAAGATGTTCACGGATGAACTTGTTGAACTGTTCAGAACTCTCGGTCTCGTACTGAAGGGGGCATCCGAATCTTTGTATATCGTCGACCAAATGGTGGAGCATGTGTATCTTGGGGCGCAAAGAGAACATGGGGGGCTTTCCAGAACTTCCAATCAAGTGTTGATCTAACATAAAAAGAGATCTCGTGAAATTTGATAATGCAACTTGTAAAGAATGGATATACACATCAGAGCCACATTCAATACCACGAAGGTATATCAAAGAGGTCAACTGTCCCAAGTAGGTAAAGCATTGCATAAAGACATCAAAACGTTCAACTTGTTCAGAGAATACAGTACCAAGAACCGTAGGTAAAACCTGTATGAGCTGCTTATAATCTCAGCCAACGAATGAACCACTGTGGCGAAGATTATTCCTGAAAGTTCTTGAGTACGCAGAGCTGTTTCTGCTAGACATAATCGCTCTACCAAGACAATCTCTTTCTGAAGGTTTAAGAACTTCCTTCAACAGATAGTCTACCAGATATTTAATGCAACCAAGTGGGACAGTATGGAGCACCTCTACTGGACAATCTTGGGCTGGGTCAAATGCACCTAAACGAAGAAACTTTTCACTACCATTGACAATAAAGCTATATGTATCAGACATAACCTTGTACTTTTGAATATTGGTTCCTTTCAATTGAACAGCATCACGGAAATGTGCCAAGTGCTTCTTGGGATACTCATGAGATATGTACGTATCAGATGAGTTTGGCATTGATCGGACAAGACCAGAAAGCATAGAATGTTTTGGGCAGAAACATTTACGGCATGGATATCTGGAGTTGGTACCCTTGTGCATAGCCAACTGCGAGTGTCTAGGATTGTCCGCCATCAAAAAGAGAAGAGGGGCAACAAGAAGAACGTATTCATTATGATCATATGAATATACTTCGATACCACGTTCCAACTGAGCAAGATTGTCAACAATTGGGCCTAGCATATCGACAGCTTGCAGATTTTTATCCGATGTGCAGACAAACAAAGTATTCTCTCGACGACTTCTTTTTTCCAAAGACATGGCGCCAAGGTACATTAAGTAGCTGTCAAAAACATTGTATTGCTTTGACTTGTTTCCAGAAGTATCGTCAGACCAGAGGATGATAGGAGCAACCACAACCTTCATATATCGTGCACCATTATGAGAAGAGCTGGGATAGGCACGTTTGAATCCATTAGAGGGACAAGCTCCAGACCAAAGACAAGCGATATGGGGATCAAGGCCATTGTGAACCAGAGACAACCTTCCGTTACTGTCATAGACTACTGTACAGCCCACTGGAAAAACTCCCAAATTTAGCATTGTATCAATGTGGCAAAAGGGTAGTGGAAATATAGAGCTTTTTTTCATCTCAGATATTTTTTTTACTTCAAATAAAAAGTGTAATTCTAATCCATCCTATTGGTTCGGGCAAAAGATTAAAAAACAATAGCTTTTTTTTCATCTATAAAATGACAGCAAATTAAAATATGTAGCACTTGTTTCCTTTTTTATCTCACAATCGAATCATATAAACAATGTCTTCTATTTCCGCTCTTAACAACACTGCCTGTTACTGCAACAAATGCAACAACAACCAGCAAGGATTCTCTATTGTATCCAAGCGCACTTCCCAGCGTCATGCCAAAAGAGCAAGATTTGAAGAAGTCTTGGATTTTGAAAACAGTATGTTATTTTCAATATTAATTTTATCTTTGCTGCGCAATAATAACCATTAGCCTTTAATTGAACTCAGGCACACAAAGTGCCGTGATGGACGTTGATGTTGAGGGTAAAAAATATTTATTTGAAAACCAGTACAGGGCAATAAACTAATGTATTCTATATTTGTAGCAATCCCGACCTCTCAATCCGAATCCATGGAAACGGATGGTCAGGTCGGCCTACCATTTTTGGATTCCGTCCCGATGTCTGACGATGATTCAGTTGACAATGAGGCCAATGGCGATGGCGCCGAAATCACCGATGACTCTGACAATGACAGCGATGATGAAGCCGATGATGAAGAGATTGAGGTCGAGGAGTTTGACAGTGAAGGTCAGTATAGAATAGCTACAATACAAAAGCAAGCAAAAATTGAGTGTTAATAATTTTCCTTTTTAAATAATAGACCCTTTTGCTACTCCTGGTATGCCCGAAAACCCAGTGCACAGGGCAATTGCCATTTTCGTTGTTCTGTTTGCATCCCGTTATGTGGTCGATAAGGGTGCTGTTGTCTTGATTGAGTTCATCAACAAACTCTTGACGATTTACGGACAGGACTTCCAATTGCCTTCAAGCCTTTCTGGTCTCCAAAGCATGACGGGTTTCACTGCCTTGACCAAGGGTGTAAAGAGATTCGTTGTGTGCCAGGATTGCCACACGGTTTATGAGGAAGCTGGGTCTGCTCCCCTTCAGTGCAGTTCCGCCAAGCTCGGTTCCGTTTCTCCATGTGGTTGCCAATTGATGAAGCAATCATCATCTGGTGCTTTAGTCCCAAAACGTCAATACAACTACCAGTCCGTCAAGCAGGCGTTGAGAGTCCTTTTCCTCCGCCCGGATTTCGAAAGCAAGATCAGACAATGGAACCAGGAGTTGAAGATCGTTGATACAATGTGCGACGTTTATGATGGTGCGATGTGGAAGGGGTTGAAGGACAAGAACGGCGTTCCCTTTGTTGAAGACTCGCGCTCACTCATGTTGACTCTCAACATTGATTGGTTTCAGCCATTCGATGGTATCAGCCATTCCTCTGGAGCAATTTACCTCGCAATCAACAATTTGCCTCGAGAGGATAGGTTCAAGGCAGAGAACGTGATTCTTGTTGGTCTGATGCCTGGGCCAAAAGAACCAAGATCAGAGGAGATTAACAACTACCTCAAGCCCTTGGTCGACGAGTTGGAGCAGCTGTATGTTGGAATGGCCATTCCAAGTTATGAAAACCCAAGTGGAGTAACTGTCCGTGCTGCACTCTTCATGGTTGCATGTGATATCCCTGCCGCCAGGAAAACCAGTGGATTCACGTCTCATAACAGTACCCATGCATGCTACAAATGCAGTCGTAGTTTCTCTCGCTTGGAAGGGACAAACAATGTCGATTTTCGTGGTTTTGATTTCTGTGCGTGGAGACTTGCAAATGGTGCTCAAAACCGGGTGCATGCTGAGGAGTGGAAGAGTGCAAGTACGCCCTCAGAAAGGCATCAGCTGGAGGTCGAAAATGGTGTTCGATGGTCGCAGTTGCATCGCCTTGGATACTTTGATCTAGTACGTGGAACGATCATTGATCCCATGCACAACCTATTCCTGGGAACGGCGAAGAGGATGGTCGAGACGTGGACTGCCAGTGGTCTGATCACAGACAACAATCTTCGTGAGATGCAGAGGGTGGCAGAGACCATGGTGTTGCCTGCGGATTACGCAGTGTTGAAGACGAAGATTGGGAAGGGATTTCCCCATATGAAGGCCGACGAGTGGAAATCCTGGGTGCTTGTTTACTCCCCTACTCTGTTGAAGACCGTTCTCCCTGCTGCCAAGTTCAAGAATTGGATTAGCTTTGTCGACGCCTGCCGCCTCTTGATAAAGCCAGCCATCACTTTTGACGAACTTGATGAAGCCCATAGTCACCTGGAGAAATTTGGTCAAGCCTGCGAACAACAATACCCACACACTGTCCTCACCTGCAATATGCACCTACACCTCCATCTTCGCGAGACCATTCGTGATTTTGGACCAGTGTACGGCTATTGGCTCTTTGGGTTTGAGAGATACAATGGGTTGTTGAAGAACATCGAGACAAACAGAAGAGACGGGTTCGAGTCAACATTTATGAAAACATTTGTCCAGAATTCGTACAAGGAGGACTATACGAATGCCATCCTCAAGTCATCAGTATCTGCTCCTTTCCTTCCTCTCTTAGCCAAACTTTCTTCGTCCTTTGCCACCTTGTCTCCACCTGCACCTGCACCTGCACCAACACGACGCCCATTCCGAATTCAAAATTTTGTGGATGCATCCCAAGATTCCGAATTCCCGATCAAGGGTAATGAGCCTCTTCCACCCTCTGCGTTTCCTCTCCAAGCTAGGCCAGCAACAGCAATGAGTGATGGCGACTATCCTCATTTGTTGGAGTATTATAAGGATACTTATGACATTTCTGAGCTGGAGAGCTATCAATACGCCACTTCTTCTTTGCTGTTTGTCGACAATCAGATAACAAAGATAAAGTCAATCAATCTTCTTGGGCAGATCTATCATGGTCACAATGGCTCTGGCAAGGGTGGATCATATATTCAAGCTTTGTTTGGCACTAGTACGGGTGAGAACCAGACTGCATATACTGGACAAATACAGTATATGTTTGTCCACAACTTTACGCCGCCTCTCTCTGCCTCTGTTCGTCCAAATCGCCAATCATATCAAAGTCAGCATGTTTTCGCCTTTGTGAGATGGTATGGTGTGTCCTATGATCGTTCGCGTGAGGATGAAGGTGTTGATATATGTTTGCCCGGCTTTTCTCCCCCCAGTCATGAGTGCATCTTGCCAGTGCATCGCCTTCTTTTAGAAGTTGCGACTGCCACGCACACAAGCCGAAATGGCGTGAAGAGGATGCTGGTCATCCCTTTGCCCAAAAAGCTTTGCATATAATAAATAAATAAATATCTTTTCTCTTTCATAAAAAAAAACAAACAGAAATAGCATTGCCTTTATAAATGTTGTCAAAACGTAATGCGTGTCAAAAAAAATAGATGGATAGATAAAAAAAATATTTTATTAAAGCCCATGTCTAAGAGCCCACTGAGGAAGACTGGGATTAAAATTAGTCGGGACTGCCACGTCCACAGTTCTGGCATAAACCCTTGACAACATTTGATGAGCATTTGCTCCAAGTTGGAGATCAACGAATCTGTCAACGACTTGGATGAATCGGTTAAACTATCAATTGCGCATCAGTAATCTACAGTCATTCAATATACTATTTATAATCAGCTCAACAACTCACTTCATTGCTTCTCCAACTTGGGCGAATTGTGCGAACCACACGTCTTCTTCCTGCTTCAGAGACTTCGTCATCTGATTCTCCCTCGGACATTGCTCCCTTTTGGAGTGCACCTATGCAGTTCCAACCCATCTCCTGGTTGATCTCAGCCCTGTTATTGTCATATGCTGCCAAACGACGAGCATAGTTCTACAAATATTATTATTAATATGTGTTTAATAGATTTTTAATATATTGCAAACAACTTACTTCGTTTGCACGACCAGATCTTCGTGAACGTCTGTTCAACGCAGCCCTCACAGCAGGAGACTCTCTCACTTTTCGGCATCTACTAATGAAATTCTTGTGGAGCCTCTCACGAAGATCCTTTTGCCTCATTCCGTCGCCAGCAAACTTGCGCCCCAGGTAGACGAGCATTCGATCAACCAACTCCTTGTTGGGAGTCACGTTGAAGTGAACATCGGTGTTCCACCTGGGCTTATCGTTGTTGGCCTCTACTTCTGCTGGGACAGTTGACCGAAACTTTGGATTCCACATGAATTTGCGGATCGCAGCCTAATAATATATAAAAGTTAACAAACTGATAGTATAGTCTTTGCTCTTTAGTATAATACTTACATAAACCTCTGTGGAAACTCTCTTGCTGGGGTTTGACAAAGCAATGGGATCCGTCACAACAACATTGCTAGTTGCACTGGTGGAGGCAACAGGAGCAGCAGGAGCAGCAGGAGCAGCAGGAGCAGCAGGAGCAGCCTCAACGAAATTATCAATGGCAGTGATAGTCTCACGGTTTCCTACAATAATGACACCAAGTCTGGAATCCATCGTTACAAGTCTGGCGTTTGATGTCACCATCTCGCCTTCCATAATGGTCATCTTGTTCTCCATGGCAACAAGCTTTTCCAATATCAGATCCATGTCAGCAGTAGCAGGACGAGGAGCAATTGTTCTTCTTTGGTTAACCATTTTCTAGAATATGGTAAAGTATATTTCGATTATAATTATTAGTTTTTGTTCAATTGAAATAAAAATAAATATAATATACGTACAAAAACTGTTTGAGTGGGTGGGTGAGTAAGTGTGTGTGTGTGTGGGTTGTTGTAAAAGTAAGAGAGGTTGAATACTATCAAAAAGGCCGTTATATATAGGCATTTTGAATGACTATAAAGATGTTCCTCTATTGTCTTGAAGCACTGAGATGCAAATCGGCCTTGATATTGTTTTTGGGCTCAATCCATCACACCTTCCGCAGCATGTTTCAAAGGTGAAAAAATTTTCAGATTCTCTCCTTTTTCTTTGGTTCCCTTTATTTTTCCTTTTGCTTGCTTTTTTGATATCGGCGCCTTTCTCTGGTAAGACATTTTTTATACCTCTTTATACACACAAATTAACCTCTTTTTCATAGATGTGCGCTCCCATTGCAACTCATCCTTTCCACAATGGCCATCTAGACAAATACTCACTGGCCGCATTCACTGGTACCATCATCTTGATAAAAATTATTTTCACTTCTCTCTCAGATTAGCCAAACAACTTATATAAGGATGCCATCGGCACCAGGTAAAAAATTTCTTTCAATCATACTTGTTCCCTCTCTGACTCTATTCCATTGTAGACTGCCCTGTCTATTCACGCCATCGGCCTCCTCCATCATTCGCGATTGTAATCATAAAGGTAATATTCTTTATAAATCTCTTTTTGCTTATTCAAAATATTATTCAGACTATTTATTAATAATTATTATTATGTGTTTTATAGGCTCCTTTGGTCTTTCTTTGCACACCATGCCCCCTACTTTGATAACCCATTTGGCTCCTGGTATGTAAATTAAATATATCATCACTCTGTTCACCCATATTAATTTTTATTCCCTTTTTTATAGTAAAACCCGCCACACAGCCCATCCAGCCTTACAATTCAAGTCCCCTTTGCCCACTCTTGCCCATCTCTTGCAATGTAAGTATCTTTTGTCACACAAAAATTTCCTCTTTGTATCCCATATCAATAACACTTCTTTATCTTTTACAGAACACTCCCACAGCCCAAAAAATCGTTGGATATTCATATTTTTGCAGGTATTTTTTATGTAGAAAAATATTCCATCCAAATAGCAGCAAGCAACCGGGTAGAAACGGCTAGGCATAGGAATAGGCGTAATAGTAGACCCTGAACCTAGAAACATTCTATTCTTTCTAATAAAAATAAAAACGTAAAACATTACCAATCAATTATAAACGGGAAATCAAATAATGGGTGATATATTACTGGTGAAGAAGGATAAAGAAGCTTTCAATCCATTCATTTAATTGGCTTTCATGAAGAGTATGCTCAATATTTTCGATAAATACACGACCATGTATTTTCATGAATATATGATTCTCCCAATATTTCCAGGTCCATAAATACGGCACCAAAATAGAACCGTACTTTTAAATATTTCTTTTTGTTTTTCCAGATCAGATCAGTACACCGAAAGTGCTAACAGCCCTCACCTGCGGCACATTATTTCAAAAATCCACTACTAGATAGCACGTCAACGAGATAGCTGACAAGGTAGCTTGTCTCATAGTCGGAAAAAAAACCACCCTATGTTAAAACATCGCTTTATAGTACAGCATTGCCACTTTTACGTTATTGGAATTTCTTTATTTTTTGCAGTGGCCATTTCCTCCGAACGACTGATCCTTTGGAATCGGGCAAACAAGTTTATTCAATGGTACCAAGTACCTCTCCGGAAGGATCGCAAAGTTGGTAGTCAATCCAGTCATTATGCCAAGTTTGATATTGTCAAGAGAGCTGCTTAGGAAACGGAACGATTCAACAAAAGCCATCTTTGAATTGTCTCCAGAAACAGTTTGGCCTTCTTTGGTGAGGAACTTGCTCAATAGCCAGCAGTAGTCATGTCTGTCTTTTGCAATATCACCAATCCAATAGTCCTGGCCGTTAACTGTCATCATGGGTGTTTGAAGACTTTCATGATGTTTCCATTTATCACCCTGATTCAAGTTCATGATCTGGCCAGTCGTGAAATCAGGGAGGGTAGATATTTGGTCAATCATACCCGGTGTGGCAGCAATGTTCTTCAAGTACTCAGAGGGCTTGTTCATGAAGAATGCATGCTCTTCTCCATCCTTGTTTGTTCCTTTGCATTCGACAGGACTGAGAACTGGGACCTTTGACTTGATGCGACTTTGGAAATTGAGGATTCTGTCAGGGGCTGGTAAGACTAATGTCTCCGTAGATTCCTCTTGCAACTTCAAGGTGAGCTTCAGCAGATAATGGATCTTCTTCACCATGCATTCCGAGCAAAGATCTTTGTCACCATAAAAGAATCCGTGGAGCAATCCTTCAACACTGGACTTGAATGGATTTGTCATATCCACAATGTGATCCACTTGTTCCGTTCGGCTCGTTGCATAATTCAATCGACCAATATCCTCTTCAGTAGTGTCTGAAACGGCATCATACGATTGATCCTCAAAGCTTCTCGACAAAGGCAGAATCGTATTGAGAAGGAGTGCTTCATCAATTTGGGGCAGTACAGAGTCTGTTTCATCGTTGTCATCTTCATCCGAGTTATAGACATCGGCGTCTGACATATCATTGTATTCATCATCATTCTGATCATTGTCTTGGCTATCTTCATCACCAGAATCATTTTCGTTGTCAATATTAGGATCACAATGCTGAAAAGCAAATTCACCAAGGTCAATAGACATAGAACGAGAGGGGTCTACTGATTCATCAAGATCAGATCCAGTCATCGAGATGGGACTATTAAAGGTCCTAATATTAATACATAATACTTATGGTTTTATCAAATAAACTTACTTCTCCTGCTTCCAAGAAAACAACTTCTTGAAATACTCAGAGTCCACCTTTTCTGGATGCTTCAACCTCACATGCTGGCGAAATGAGTTAAAAACACGGACTTTTCCATCCTTGCACCATGGACACGTTTGCGATTGTCTGATCTTGTTAACCCTGAGGTTAAGGATGCTTGAAGAACCAGTATTGTTTTTGTTGTTATTGTTATTGTTGTTTTTGTTGATGTTATTGTAATTGTTGTTCATAATTATAGTGTATGAAAGGACTTTAACAATTTGTTAGAAACAAAGGTGGGCTAATTTATAGAATTAAGGAACCTTTTGACGTAAGTTAATGCTAGTCACAATTGTCATTACGTAGGAATTTCCAAGCAATTCTTATTTTTGTCTTATGTTTTTCACGTTCTAAACAAAAGAAAAAATAAGATGACTCTATTACATCAGCTTATTAATGCTAATCATTTACTTGTATGTCATTACCACGTAACCTTCATAGTAAGAAAAGCTTAGCTTCATACTTTCACACGAAAAACACTAGGTATGATAAAACACGCGTTACATTTACCTTTATTAACTTTTTTATCATTAGTCAATAGGTATTGTTATATGTATAGACTTACCGAGAAATACAAGCCTTATACTTGGTATGTACGTATGCTATTATCTTATTTCCACATTATATGTATACATCATTTACTTATCATTGCTACATTTATAGGCCCTTCATCTTGTCTTTCCATTGTAAAAAAAAGGTATTTATATTATTATCCTAAGGATATACATGCTCAGCATAACTAACTCATCTACTGTACTGTAGGTAAGTCTCTTAGACATCATTATGGCATTACTATGAAGCATTTAGTAGTGTAGCTATTGCAGCCTGTGTAGTAGGCTATGCAGTAGGCTGTGTAGTAGGCTATACAGTAGGCTATACAGTAGGCTATACAGTATGTAAATAGTATGTAAATAGTACGTAAATAGTAGGCTGTATTATTAGGAACTAAAATTTATTTCAATAAAAAAATATATTTTTAAACCAATAATATTATTGTAAGGAACCAAGCTCATTGGTTACTGAGTCGAACCAATTCCAATCGTTAAAACACAATACCAATCAGAACGCATTCCGCTGTGTAGCTAGACGAACCATTAGGAACTCAGTTTCCTCTTCTTATTATACCTTAGTACAACCTATACTATAATTATATCTCTTAGACACCTAGTTAGAAAAACATATAAATACCCATTGCGCTTGATCCCTAGAAGATCAAGCGAACAACACATTAAATAAAGGAACTTCTTCTTCTCTTCTCTTGTCTGTTCTTCCTGCCTAGTCCCGTTCCTGACAGTTTGTTCGCTTCTCTCTCTCACAATTTACTCTGCTCCCGACCCCAACTCAGACTCCGAATCTGTGTTGTCCTCAAACTCTGCTGCGTCTTTCTACTCCTGTCCCACCATGCCCGATAACATTGAACTCCAAAAACTTATTGATGAGATCAGTAACCTCCGTAGGGAGAATGCCGAACTGAAGTCAAAGGAACAACAACAAGTGATATCAAGCCCGGAACCCAAGGTTAACGACCCAGCCTGCTTCCATGGTGACCCCCGCCTGACCAGCACGTTCATACTGCAACTCCAGATTGTCTTTACCTGCCAACCTCTGCGTTACGCTAGCCATGGAGCAAAGATTGGGTATGCATCTTCTTTTCTCAGAGATGCTGCTTTTGACTGGTTTGCCCCGTTCCTCCGTCAGAACAATAATGAGGTCTTGGAAGATTACACACGCTTTATTCAAGAACTTAACATGGCATTTGGAGAAGCTGATGCAGTCGGAAATGCTGAAAGAAAACTTGATACCATGCGTCAAGGTTGACAAACAATAGCCACGATGGCTGGAGAGTTTCGTCGTGTAGCCGCAAACGTTTCGTGGAACGAATCTGCCCTTTGTGCTGCTTTCTATCGTGCTCTAAACGAGGAACTCAAAGATGAATTGGCCCGAGCACCAAGACCCGGAACTCTCAACGAACTCATTGAAGCCTGTATGAGAATTGATAACCGGATCCAGGAACGTCGCCTGGAACGTGCACGTACCAATCGTACATATGGAAACTCGTACAACACAGCCAACATGTTCCATGCAAACCACCATCAGCCAACCATCAACCCAGCCACTCGCCCTCATCAATATACCGGACCAACACCAATGGAGATTGATGCCACTCGTATGGCTCCCAGGGGCCCTTTAACACCAGAAGAGAAAGATCGTCGTCGCAACCTTGGTCTGTGCTTGTACTGTGGCCAGCCTGGCCACATGGCTCGTCAATGTCCTGTCAAGAGCACCCCTATGTCTGTCCATGCCACAACTGAACAGGGAAAAGACCAGGTCCAAGTGCACCAGTAAGGGGTAACACTATGGACGATATACCTCTTTCCCCTCCGGATCCACCACCCCTTACTCGTTCTGAAGACCATCTGGTCCTACCTGTTTCAATTTCCTTTAATGATAAAATAATACACACTCAAGCCTTAGTCGATTCTGGTGCCCATAGCTCATTTATTAGTGCTGACTTGGTAAATCAATATCAAATCCCAATCAAGAATAAAAACCTTCCTTTACCAATTTATGTAGTTGATGGTCGAGAACTGGCAGGCGGAGCTATAACTAAAGAAACTACCACCCTATTGTTCTCTGTTGGTGGTCACACAGAACCTGCCACCTTCCATGTCCTGCCATTCTCCACCTACCCTATCATACTAGGAACCAGTTGGTGTGCTAGCCATGACCCTGTAATCTTATCCTGGAAAAGCCACTCTGTCTCATTTTCACCTGTCCGCCCAACATACTCTTCAAGCTCTTGTCAAACCCTAGTCTCCGTACAATCAATCAAAAAACCAAATTACTTAAAAAGATTATCTTCTATACCCCTTCCTCCAGCTCCATCACCCACAGTTTCCGTATCTCCCGCCTCCGTTCCTCCTGCCCCCATGTCTTCCGTCTCGGTGTCTCCCATTTCTGTGTCTCCTGTTTCTGTGTCTCCGGTTCCCATGTCTCCCGTCTCCGTGTCCCCCGTCTCCGTGTCTTCAAGTCCAGTCCCTTCCGTCCCCATTTCTAAGATTCCTTCGAAATACTGCGATCTGTCAGCCGTCTTCAGTAAAGCAAAAGCCGACATACTACCCGAACACCGCAAGTATGATATCGAGATCCAACTGCAAAAAGATGCCCAACCTCCTTGGGGCCCAATATACAATCTCGGCGAACCTGAACTCAAAGCATTACGCGAGTATTTAGACGAAAACCTAGCCAAGGGGTTTATTCGCCACTCAAAGTCTCCTGCTGGTGCCCCAATCCTATTTGTGAAAAAAAAGGATGGATCTCTTCGCCTGTGTTCAGATTACCGAGGTCTT
Organism: Phycomyces nitens; assembly: GCA_022702545.1. Classification (NCBI taxonomy): domain Eukaryota; kingdom Fungi; phylum Mucoromycota; class Mucoromycetes; order Mucorales; family Phycomycetaceae; genus Phycomyces; species Phycomyces nitens. Next base: position 6,299,434 of record JAHRBC010000001.1, read on the forward strand.
AACAAAGTAACAGTAAAAAACCGGTATCCCCTCCCATTGATCAATGAGTTACTTGACCGTCTTGGTAACACAAAGGTCTTCTCAAAGATTGACCTTCGTGGAGCCTATAACCTCGTCCGAGTTAAACCTGGTGATGAATGGAAAACTGCATTCCGAACTCGTTATGGTCACTTTGAATACACTGTCATGCCTTTTGGACTGTGCAATGCCCCTGCGACATTCCAACACATGATGAATGATGTATTCCGGGACATGCTCGATGACTTTGTAGTAGTTTACCTTGACGATATTCTCATCTTCTCTGCCAACCAAACCGATCATGATATCCATGTCCGCAAAGTCCTCCAGCGCCTTCTTGACCATGGCCTGTATGCAAAACTCGAGAAATGCGCATTTGACCAACCACAAGTGGAATTCCTTGGCTATGAGATATCAGCAGCTGGGGTATCCATGGATCCAGCCAAAGTAAAAACAATTCAAGACTGGAAAAAACCTGATTCTGTCCATGATCTACAGGTTTTCCTTGGATTTGCTAACTACTATCGAAGGTTTATTAAAGGATTCTCCAAAGTGGTGCTCCCAATGACCAAGCTCCTGTCAAAGAAGATACCATTTAGTTGGTCTCCAGAAGCCCAGAACTCCTTTGAATTCCTAAAGTTGCAATTTTGCTCGGCGCCCATCCTGGTCCATGCTGATTTCTCCCGTCCATTTATCTTAGAAACCGATGCCTCGGATTTTGCAGTTGGTGCCGTCCTCTCCCAAGTTGACTCTGACAATGTGTTGCATCCAATTGCATTCTTCTCCCGTAAACTGCTTCCTGCGGAAATCAATTATGAAATATATGACAAGGAAATGCTGGCAATCATGGATGCTTTTGAAGTCTGGCGCCATCACTTGATCGGGGCTCAACACAAGGTCACTGTCTATACCGATCACAAGAACTTGGAGTATTTCACTACTACCCGCCGACTTAACCGCCGTCAAGTTCGTTGGTCCCTCTTTTTGGCTGATTTTGATTTTGAAATTGTATACCGTCCTGGACACATGCAAGGGAAACCTGATGCACTGTCCCGCCGCCCGGAATTCCAGCCTAAAGGAGGAGATGAAGTATACAAGGTCCAGAACCAAGTACTGTTAAAGCCTAGCCAATTTATCATTGGTGCTTTAACCACTCGCAGTCAAGTCAAATCCCTAGTCCAAAGCATTCAACAAGCTACCAAATCAGACACCACCGCCCAAGAACTCATCCAGAACCTCGACTCAGACCCAAGTCTATCCTCAAGCAATGGAATATTATATAAAGACAAGCGAATATATGTGCCAGAGGGTGATTGCCGACTTCAAGTTCTCAAAGCTCGCCACGATGCTTTACTCGCTGGTCATTTTGGTATTGCTCGAACCCATGATCTGGTGGCTAGAGCATATTGGTGGCCTGGATTACGCAAATATGTCAAGGACTACATCGCTACCTGTGAAACATGTTCAAGAAGCAAGACCTCCCGGCACCCAAAACATGGACATCTGGTGCCACTCTCCGTACCACAACAGCCTTGGACAGCAGTATCCATAGATTTTATCACCGATCTCCCTGAATCTGGTTCCTTTGACAGTATAATGGTAATCGTAGACCGCCTATCGAAGATGGCTCACTTTGTCCCGTGCAATAAGACTATCACTGCTGCAGAATCCGTAGACTTGTTCATAGCAAATGTGGTCCGATTACATGGTGTACCCCTGGATATTGTATCTGATCGTGGCCCTCAGTTTGTATCCCGATTTTGGCGATCCTTTCACAAGACCCTTGGGACCTCTACTTCATTGTCCAGTGCTTTCCACCCAGAATCTGATGGCCAAACAGAGCGAATGAACCAGATCCTAGAGCAGCATTTAAGATGCTATACCAACTATGCCCAGAATGATTGGAGTACACTCTTGCCAATTGCAGAATTCGCGTACAACAATTCAACCCACTCAGCCACCAAGTATTCTCCGTTTCTCGCAAATTATGGTTTCCACCCAAGGTTGGATCTTAGTCAGATCAAAGAAGACACAATCCCAATGGTTCAAGATAAAGTACTGACTATGAAGAAGACATTCGAAGATCTCCAAGCCAATATGAAGCAAGCTCAACAAGAATACTCAAGACATGCCAACAAGCGTCGAAAAGACATTCCTGTCCTGCTCCCTGGCTCTGAAGTCTGGTTATCCAGTTCCAACATTCGCACAGCTCGCCCCAGCAAGAAACTGGATTACAAGCGAATTGGACCATTCAAGGTTATGGAACAGATCAACTCAGTGGCATACCGTATAAAGCTCCCCAACCATGAAGATCCACAATGTATTCCATGTGTCCCTTCTAGAACCCGTAACCAAGAATACTCTATCTGCAAGACACCAAGCCCCACCACCGCCAGTAATTGTGGATAACGAACAAGAATATGAAGTGCAAGAGATTTTGGCCAAACGATTACACCGTAACAAGATCCAGTACTTGGTCGAGTGGAAAGGTTATGGACCAGAAGAACGGACCTGGGAACCCCTTGATCATTTGCAAAATGCTCCAGCTAAAGTCAACGACTTTGAGACCAGGACGAGCTCTCCAAGACCCCCCTTGAGGAGGAGGTGATGTAAGGAACCAAGCTCATTGGTTACTGAGTCGAACCAATTCCAATCGTTAAAACACAATACCAATCAGAACGCATTCCGCTGTGTAGCTAGACGAACCATTAGGAACTCAGTTTCCTCTTCTTATTATACCTTAGTACAACCTATACTATAATTATATCTCTTAGACACCTAGTTAGAAAAACATATAAATACCCATTGCGCTTGATCCCTAGAAGATCAAGCGAACAACACGTTAAATAAAGGAACTTCTTCTTCTCTTCTCTTGTCTGTTCTTCCTGCCTAGTCCCGTTCCTGACAATTATTACATTTTATGTATTTTACCAATTATTTGCCCTACCCCCCAAATATCAAATCTTTTTTTAGCAGAAGCTTTGTATAACTTTGACTCCATATATGGTATGTATTTCGCTAAAACTATAAATACTCTTTCGTCTGCGGGACTAGAATAAAAATTGGTGGGTGTGAAGAGCAGCCTAAAGAATATTAAAGACTTAGTCTGTTTCTCTTAGATGAAGGCTCATTGCTCATTCCTAGTGGTGTAAACCTATATCAAACAGTAGAAATATTATATTAATATTAAATTGAGAATAGATGAGCAACAAAAAAGCTCTAACTTATAGTACATCTGTCATGATTGGGGATTCAGCCTCGTCATCCATTTGAAATATCTCATCTTCCGAAAGAAAAGAACTGCTTGCTCTTTCCTGCTATAACATAATAAAAATATTGTATTAATTATAATGTATATTCAAATTTTTGTTAATTAATAAACTTGCCTGGCTGTTCTCTGCTATTTTTCTCTTACGAGTCTGGTTTGCACTCTTAAAGGTGTCTTGAAGAAGATTCTTGGCACACCACATTCTTTTGCACTTGTAAATGTGGAGTGCTATTGTCCTAGCCGTGCCTCACTGGCCACAATCATTGATGACAGGTACGTTGATTTTGTCATCATTGACCAAGAAGTGTCTTTGCTGCTATTGCTATTATTAGTCAAATAATCTCTTACCTACCCATGGAAAAAGTAATTAGAGTATACTCCAAGCTTATCACATCAAACTTGAAGGGCGGTAGAAATGCCAGTTTGCTTGTTGAGCGCTTTGCTGTTCATAGCTTTGTCAGTTCAGCAAACAGCTCTTAGAATTATCCTAGTACAAGTCAGCCGTCCACATATAATGAAGCAAGTTTCTTAGATCTTCCAGATGGTGTAAGTGCTGCCCAGCTATGGGAGCCATTCAACTGACATGCCAGCTTGAATGATGATGACTTGGAAGGTGTCAGCAGCCCTGTTGTCAAGAATACTTTGGCAAAGTACTATGTGCGAAACAGTGGTATGGACAGTATTGAACTTGATGACCCGACGATTGTTGTTGCTTCTCGTCTTTGGAAAAATTCAACCGTACATTCTTCATGTATGTACCGAAGAATAAAAAACGAGACCAGACGTGGCAATCATCATGTGATGTTCACCTGTCCATACAGAAAGTGAGTATTGGTATTAGTCAAAATACAAAATAGAGATCACTCGCATTTTTTATATTTTTATCTAGCCGTCGCAATATAACTATTCAAAGCTGGTTTGTTGGCACCGTGGAATTTTATTTTGAGCATAAAGAGGTTGATGGCACACCGCACTTTCTGGCATTCGTTGAAGTGATGAAAGAGCATGGTACAGCAGCCCATGACTCATCTGTGCCAATCGTAATACGGCGGTCACACAGCTCAACTGGACAAACAACCCAGCCAAAATATGCTGTTAATGTGGATGACATTCAGCATCAAGTTGGGCTCATCCAGTACCCTCTGAGTAGTAATCAGTTCTTTATCATTGCACCATATTACGTGTTTAATGACAATCTGCGTGTGACCATGGGGAACCTTGCCACTTTATAAAAATTTTCTTTTTCTTTTTTCTTTCTTTATAAATATCAATACCAAATAAAATAAAATAAAATGGCTAATAATGTCAAAAACAAAAAAATTGTTTCAAAAAAACGGTAGCATACACTACAAAAATTGAGTGGTTTCATTCATAGCAAACTACTATATTATCTTACCATTAGTAGGCTGAAGTTAAACATAATAAACTTTTTTATTTTTGACGGCGATTATATTATTCAATATGTTCTATTAGATAGAATAATAAAGTGTCTTATAGTTTCATTGCTATTTAACAGCATTGTGTACACTCTTGTTCTATATCTAGACATCTTTTTCAACCTAATAAACTATAAATTACAAAGATATGAAAATGACGGCAGGCATATTCTTTTGGATTATCATTTTTATTGCCCGCATTTTATCAGGGTCAAACAGTATTTTAATACAAAGTATTTATTTTTCCTTTTTATTTTTTATATTCTTTTGTGCCTAAATATTACCACAAAATACTCTGATAATTAATTCTTTTCTTTCTCTTGTAAATATATTTTTTACTCAATATATTTTATTATTCATAGGTAACTGCTTATAAATATATAATGAGGTCTCTCTATTGCACATGGCTGCATATCCAAAGGTAAGATCATATTATGCTAAAGCTCTTCTTTATTAACCAAATCACTCTTTTGTATGTAGCTGCAAATTCTATTTTTCTGTCCATCTCAATATAATATTCTGGTAAACCTTTTATATTATAAATATGTTCTCTTTAATAATATCTATCACAGATGTCTTGCTATACTCTTGTATGAATTCCTAATTGAAATTATCTGGTCATTCCAACGACTATATCTTGTAAGTGAACCAATATTTTAGTATTATATATTGCCTATCTACAAATATTAACATATATCTATTAGACAATGATTATTTGTTGGCATAATACAGAGGGTCTATCAAAGGTTCTGTTTATTATATTAAAAATGTAAGTATAAGAATGAATGATTTATATAAAAATAATTTACTAACAATCTTCTCTTTTACTTTTAGACAGTATTGGCTTTCTCTCAGCTAGGTAAGTATCCTGGCTCTATTAAGAACCAGTTGATGGTGCCGACCAAGAAATATCGATTGGTAAAATAGATATACCAAAGAAATAGTCTAGAGACTAGAATATATAGCGCAAATATATTTTTTATCAAATAAAACGAAAAATAAAAATTTTCAGAATCTATTGCTCCAAAAAAAAACAACAAACCAGGGAGGCTTGTTTGCATAGAATAACTACAATTACCTTGCCATAGTCTACAATCATCCTTGATGGACTGTTAAAACATATTATAAAACCCACTATAAAATATAATGAAAGATAAAACTGGTTGTTTGTAAGTGGCCAATCTCCCCTGACACAAACTGTCTGTGTATCGTAAAATACAATGCAAAAAAGGGTAGATCGACTAGGAATATATTGTGGCTACAATGTATATTTAAGTTTTGTGCTGTTTGAGGGCATTTAAATATTCTACATTGGATTCTTGTACACCAGTAGGTAGGATGATTCAGTTCACCCCCATATCTTTTTAGTCTACTACGGATCATGATGATATATTACCAAAAGCATAGTAAAACTATACAATTAAGTATCTTATTTTATAAGATTTATCTACATAATACCCTTAGACTTTTGTAGTGATAACTACCGTTTTGTTCACACAGGCGAAAAATTATTTTTCTCAAAAATGCGCAACATCTTTAACACCAAATAAAATGCTCATTTCAATAAACAAGGTTGCCTAAAAACTTACGAGCCCTTTCTATGGTACTACAACTACCTCATTGCCTGATGAAAAGACATTCCATGCAACTTTTATGATTCGGGATCGATGACATTACCTTTCAACCACAATCTGCGGAGATAAAGTGCTCTAATAAATATTAATGTCATATAAAATAAAATAAAATGGCTAATAATATCAAAAACAAAAAACTGGTTTCAAAAAAACGGTAGTTATGCTACCGTTTTGTTCACACAGGCGAAAAATTATTTTTCTCAAAAATGCGCAACATCGTTAACACCAAATAAAATGCTCATTTCAATAAATAACGTTGCCTAAAAACTTACGAGCCCTTTCTATGGTACTACAACTACCTCATTGCCTGATGAAAAGACATTCCATGTGACTTTTATGAATCGGCATCGATGACATTACCTTTCAACCACAATCTGCGGAGATAAAGTGCTCAAAAATCATAAAAAATGGTAGTTATGCTACTGTTTTTGGCACAGCTACCGGTCCTTCTGCCGTAGTGACACTGGAAAAAGTATACGATTTTATGGTAGAGAAATATCTGTAGTATTAAAGTACCATCATCGATTTATTGTTATTTCAATCTATATTTCTCCACCATACAAATATGAATGATACTATAGGGAATGACGCCTGGTCTATCAGAGAAATAGGTCTTTAGTTCCGCTTGAAAAACCTTTGATACCCCCCAACTTTTCTGTTATTAAAGAGGTCTAGTTTATTTTATATTTCGTGTTGAGTAAGCCTATTATTTATTGTATTTTGTGCCATATAAAGCTAATCGCAATATCGCGATTTACAATCTATTCATATCCTTTACTTTTAACCTCAGTAACTCATCTCTTTAGGCTGAAAAGCAAAGGGAAATAGTGTCTTTAGACTGAAAAGCAAAGGGAAATAATGTCTTTAGACTGAAAAGCAAAGGGAAATAATGTCTTTTAGACTGAAAAGCAAAGGGAAATAATGTCTTTTAGACTGAAAAGCACCGTATCATACGTTTACATACAAGCCTCATTTGTTGATTTTTAAAAAATAAATTGTTTTTTATTTATTTTTTATTTATTTAATATATATATTTCTAGATGAATGCTCTAATCATATAATAATAATATATATGCTATTTCTAGAGTATTGTTTGATATTTTGCATCTAGCAAGACCAACAAGTTTCTACCTGATAGATATTGGGTACTGTCTTGGAGAAGAATGGTGCTATTTAATAGTAATAGGAGCAAAGATTAATTAAATAATCATAATGGATCAAATTATTTGCTGTTGTACTTACAATGTTGATATCGTGAGTAGATGGACTACTTGATAGATTCATGAGAATATCTCAGCATATTAGCTGTCAGTTGAGATTGTCTAAGAATTGTAAAGTTATTAGTATTCTAGATATTCATATATACTATATTATCAGCGGTTTTCTTACCTGTGTGATTGTTTGTTCAGGCATGCGGATGAGATTCTTAATATATCTAATAGAGAATAGAACATAGTTATATATGTATAAGTAAAGAGATATATATAATTTGTAATAATATAATAGCTTACCATGATGTTTGATTACAAGATTGAGTGACATGCAAAGCCGTGATGACTGGAGGCATCAAGTCATTAGTAAAGAGAAGCTTTGAGCAAATATTATTTTATATTATTAAACCATGTAAAATGACCAAAGAGAAGAAGCTTGTTGATGATCTGTAAAGATAATGGCAAAATTATTAAGTAATTACATAAAATAATAAGAATAAAATAATTACCAGTATGTGTATAAGAGCAAGAGGCAAAAGAGAAAGAACAAAAAATAATTTGAGTTCCAAGGTGGTTTACCCCTAAAAAAGTGCGGTCTCTAAAATCAATAATCCCAAAAACATAATATAATCGTCATTTTCATTTTACAGTTAGACGCTTTATTTAATCAATAAAAGACACTAATTAGTTTTAAGCAAGTCATTGTAAAATATGATTATATATTGTAGAATAAACATCAGTAACAGTTCATTATACTTCTTTACTTGTAAGAAACATTATAATATCATAAAGATAAAATATTAATAATTGTCATTTAAACATTTATTCATATAGAAAATGAACAACTTTGACATCTCCAAAATCTCTACCAGTAGTCCTATCTATGCATCTATTATGCGTAGTGCTATGGCTAATGTCCAGAACAGTGAACTTACCACTGCATCTACTTTGGCCACTGTAACAGCAGAAGAGACATCCAATTACCAGGATGATAATGAAATCCGTAGCTTGCTAAACTCGGCAAATATCAAGATGGATTCTCCTGAAAATCAAAACAAGACAATTGGAAGTGAAGTGGGTGATTGCAAGACGTCAATTTCGCAGCTTGAGAAGGTCATTGATAGACTTGTCACTGGCCAGATCAGCATCAAGGATATTTTGTCTGGTGGAAATACTCCTGCAAGAACGATTGCAGTGGCCAGTTTGGTACCTCGGGGTGAGGAACCCTATGTTGTTGGAAAGAGATATCCAAAGATCTCAGTAAGTCTTGACTAGACATAAAATCAATAAGAAGAGTATCTAAAACCAATTTATAGAAATTAATCAATGGCTATATCAAGCACCTGAACTTCACCAGTGACAACCCTGTCAAGATAATAGAGAATGATGCCAAGCAAGGGTGGTCCTTGACTAGCTACTACAACAGTAGCTATAACAATGCACTGGCCATAAGGCTGATCACCTACTTGGGAAGACAAGAGGCAGGAAAGGCGATCCCTTTGAATGATCTTGCCAAAATGGTAAAAAACCATTTTGTCAACCAGGTGCGCCAGTGCCAGCAAACCCCAGAGGCTGCAGACAGAAAAAGACTTGCATGCAGAAGACGACAGCAAACTGTTACGGTAAGTTTATATTTTAATCAATATAAAACTGTTATTTTCTTACACACTTAATATACAGATTCTTCGTCGCCGAATCAAGGCATACAACAAGTACAGAGACCAGATTGACAGAGAGATGGGCAGAAAAAATTGCGACCATGCCCTCCAAAAGGAAACCATGTCTGAAGATGAGACTGATGGAGAAGATAAGGTAAAGGCCTTTCGCCCTAGCTGGAGAAGTGACGAGGTAATTATTTTAGCATAGTTTTTCATATTAAAATTCTATATCTTTTATTGATACACCTTATTATATTCAATAGCTCCAGACTTTTATAGATCTTGTTGATGATTTTGCTTCCCAGTCACTAAAGAAAAAGGGAAGCTCCATTTTGAAACGCGTCCGAGTAGTTCGTCAAAAGGATGTACCAAAGGATTTAGCAGTCCCATTGGCCGCGTGGACAATAAATAATGAATAAACTATCTATTTTATGTTTTATATTTTTTGGCTATCTTTTGCTGCAGATACTTTTGTGAGATAAGGATAGGTAAAGATATTTATTTTTAAGCATATATTTTTCTAAGAACAGGAGCAACAATCATCTTAACATTTCCTGTCTCAGTTGTATGCTCACCAATGGCAACCGACAGCAAGATTCGGTGCACTGGCAAGATATTTTGATAATCCCCTCGGGCAAAGGCAAACTCATTCAACTCTATCCCTTCATCACTTCTTGTGTTCAGACCAGATGACCTATACCATTTGACATAAGCAAAGGTATGATTGTCAGGTTGAAGAGTCTGGGGATTCACAAGTGAGTTGACAAACAAATACTGAATCTGACCAGTAAAGGCACTTATACCACGGTCATTGTTCTCTTGGAAGATTGCCTGTATATATGACCCGCAGCGAACTGCACCATTGCTCCCTTTGTATATCTGGCCAAGCAAGTTGATTGATGGGAACTTCTGGATCATATTGTTGACAAAGACATTGCCGAACGAAGCTTGCTGGTAACTGCGAAGAGAATCATCGTCATAGGAGTCTCTGTAGAACTCAAGAAGATGCTCATACTCTTCTTCTACCATTCGTTCATATTGCCCTAGGGAAAGTGGGAAGGCCGACGAAGGAAGAGGTTCATTGCCTTTGATGTTGACAGTACTGAACTGCGCGGAATCAAGAAAGACTTTTAGGTCAAACCTAGGAGAAGCAACTTGGAAATATGGGGCGGTGGTGACAGTGGTGGTTGCAGTGGACGCATGGACAATTGGAGCAGGAGGAGGAGTAAACTCGACGAGTTCAGAAAGCAATGCAATATACAATGCATTTCCAATTACGGCCATCATTCTACAAGCAATATCAACCTTGCAAGAGTCCTCAAGATATTTTCGCATGAACGTGGCCTCAAAGCCGTCTCTCTTGTTTGTCGTGTAGTTCTTCAGTACACCATTGTACCTCTCGAAGCTGAAAAGCCAATAGCTGTATACTGGCCCAAAGTTGACGATCGTCTCATGAAGATGCAGATGTAGATGCATGTTAGGTGAGATAAAATCTGCACCATACAAGTTCTGACATCCTTGTCCAAACAACTCCAAACAGAAATGGGCTTCGGCTAACTCGTCTTCTGATATGCTGGGCTTGGACAAGTATCGGCAGGCGTTGACGAAGCACATCCAATTGTCAAGATTGTCCCTTGGCAACCGGTCTTTCAAGAGGACAGGCGAGTATACCAGGCACCAGGACTTCCATTTGTCGGCCTTCATGAATGGGAAGTCCTTGCCAATCTTCTTCTTGAGGGTGCTCATATCTGGGGGAAGGACCATATTGTCAGCCTCTTGTTGCATATCGGCCAAGTCTCTGTTGGTGATCAGACCAGCTGATCTCCACTTCTCCATCACTCGCTTCGAGGTTCCCAAGAAGAGGTTATGCATCGGGTCAATGATGGTGCACTTGACTACATTAAAGTACTCAAGATTGTGGAGTTCCGACCAGCGGACTCCATTCTCCTTTTCCATCCTCTTTTGGTCTGCCTCACTCGATGCACGCTTCCAGGCCAGGGCATCACGACGATTATCTGCTTCGGTTTGAGGCACCCACTCGGAAAAGACAAAACCAGAATAATCAACACCGCCATTCCCTGGGAGATGGGAGAACTGGCGATTGCACTTGTGGCAGGCATTGGTGCTCATGTGGGATGTGAATCCGCATGTCTTGCAAGCAGCAGGAATGTCGCAGGCAACAAGGAAAAGAGCAGCACGGACAAGAGCACCAGAAGGACAGCGCACAGTAGGGATCACCACACCCACATACAAGGATTGGAGCTCGGCAACAAGAGGATGGAGGTAGTGATTGATCTCACTGGTCTTGGCTTCTTTTGGGCCAGGCATGAGGCCAACAAGAATGGTGTTCTCCTTCTTGTATCGTTCGTCTTGTGGCAAGTTGTTTATGGACATGTAGATTGCCCCACAAGAGTAAGTAACCCCATCAAAAAGTTGAAACCAATCAATGTTTAGAGTCAACATGATTGATCGTTCATGAGCCACGAATTGCTGACCATTGCTGTCTTCCAGATTGCTCCACTTGGCACCATCATAGACATCAAACATCATGCCTGCAACTTGCTGTCTATGTCTCCAGTGATTGATACTGCTTTCGAATCCAGGGCGACAGAAGAGAACGGACAAGGCAGAAATCAAGGAGTTGTACATATACACCTTCTTTGGCAGTGCTACGTTTCTCGAAGGCTTGAAGAGATCGGCGCCACATATACCACCAGAAAGTCTTCTGAAGTTGCAGCACTAGGGAACACCGTCAAACTCCATTGTGAAAGTTTACTTTACGGGAATAACCTCTGAGTTTATTATGCTTTGAACTTGGGAATTAGATATAGCATATGTTCCTTATTATGGAACAGTGATTATAGGAATATATCTGGAAGTGACCCTGCTGTCACATCATCCCCTCTCTAGCTGAGTGTTTAGCGATTTTGGGAATAGATAAAGCTGTTCGTGATGTGCGGTCGTGTTGCGATTTGGTTTCTTGATATCTTGTAGTAAGAAACTTGTGTTGTCCTGATTCGTTTGTTTTTCGATTTTCCATGGACCACTAAACTTCGCCTTTGGGAACTTCCATGTTTCCTTTGGTCTAATCTTCATTACAATATCACCTGGTTTGAATACTGGACGTTCTTTCCTATTTTTGTTGTAATGGCGTTGTTGTCTTTCTTGAGCCCTTTGGATGCTTATTCTTACATCGTTTTGTATTATTGGTAAGTAGTGATTTAAGTAAGCAATCCAGGTTTTTGTCGTGTGTGTCTGCATGTTTGGAGGGTTGAGTTCTGCTGTCGTTGGGAGAGTTGCTTCTCTTCCGAACATTACTTCAAATGGTGACTTATTTGTGGAGGCTTGTTTTGAGGTGTTGATCGCAAACGTTACAAAAGGTAAATACTCATCCCATAATTGCAGTTCATTCTCGACATATGTCGCCAGTGATGTTTTTATGGTTTTGTTCATTCTTTCTACAAGGCCATCCGTCTGTGGGTGTTCCACGCTTGTTGTTGACTTTGCTATGCCTAATCGCGCACATACAGTTTTCATAGCTTCAGATACAAAGTTGGTTCCATTATCGGTTATCAATCTATTGGGCACACCATAGATGAGAACTACTTTGTAGAGCAACACATTTGCTATCTCGTTTGAGTCGAATTGTGTTAGCGCCGCCGTGATAACCCATTTGGTTAGATATTCCATCATCACCAGCAAATATCTGTTTCCTTTTTGTGAACATGGTAGAACGGCAATGTCTGCCGCCCACACCTCCCCTGGTTTGTGTACTATGATACTGCGCAGTTGTTCGTATTTATGAGTGGGATGTTTATGTCTGATACACACTTCACAGCTTTGTACAAATTTGATAGTGTCATTGATGATGGATGGCCACCACCCATGTCGCCTTGCCTTGTCCAGTGTCTTATCTCATCCGAGATGTCCTGCTGTAGGGTGGGAATGTACTGAGGTAAGATAGGCCTTCCTGAGTGAGAGTGGAACAACTACTACAGGTACAGAATTTCCATAGAACAAGACACCCTCTTTTCTTGTGAATTTAGGATTATGTGTCCGAGATATCTCTGATACGTCTGGGTCCCATTGTTGGCCTTCGCGAACAGCATTCATGGTGATGTGTTGGCTATCATAAGTGTCTGGAACTGTCGAATTTTGGGTCAGACATACGCGGCTCAATGCATCGGCATCTTTGTTGTCGATACCTCAACGATGTTGTACGGTAAAGTCATAGTTGAATGTTTCCACTATCCACCTGGCAATCCGTCCACGAGGTTGTTTGGTGGACAATATTGCTTTGAGGGCTGCATGGTCTGTGTATACGGTTAATACTGCTCCGTGAACATAGCAATGGAAATATTGTAGCGCCCATACTACTGCCAGGCATTCGCGTTCTGTGGTACTGTAATTTCTTTCGGCGGGTGACAGTGAACGACTAGCAAAAGCAACTGGCTTTGTCTCTTGGACCAACGCGGCACCAAGTCCTTTATCACTGGCATCCGTGTGTAGGTCATAAGGTAGGTTTGGGTTTGGATACGATAACTGTGGCAACTCTGCCAGTTTGCTTTTTAGACTTTTAAATGCTCGTTGCTCTGGATTATCCCAAGTCCACTCTACGTCTTTACGCAACAAACGGTATAGTGGTGCTGCAATTTCGGATAGGTTCTCGAGAAAACGATGATAAAAGTTGCAGATACCCAGGAACTGCTGTAACTCGTTTATCTTTTTTGGGATTGGCCACTGTAGAATGGGTGCTGTTTTGGAAGGGTCAGGTCTTATACCATTGCCGGATACTAGGAATCCCAGAAACTTCACTTCTGCCTTCCAAAAGTTGCATTTTTCAAACCAATCTTTAGATTCCATTTAGCCAGGGTTCGGATTACTTCATCCAGATGCTCCACATGTCTTTTCTCTGTTTCTGAATATATCAGTACATCATCAATGTAAATAGTGACAAATGGCAAATGGCCAATCACTTGTTGCATGAATCTTTGAAAAGTTGCTGGGCCATTTGTTACCCCAAATGGCATGACATTAAATTCAAACAGGCCTTCATCCGTTGAAAATGCAGTTTTACATATGTCGGCTGGATCTACTGGTATTTGCCAGTATCCTGACTTCAAGTCAATTGTCGAGAATATTTTGGCAAAGGTTAACTTATCCAGTAAGTCATCTATTCTTGGGAGTGGGAACTTATCCTTCCTGGTGATCGCATTGAGTTTCTTGTAGTTTATACAGCATCGTAAAGATCCATCCGGTTTAGGTACGAGTATCGGTGGTGAACACCATGGGCTGTTACTAGGTCTTATGACACCTTTTTTTAACATAGTCTCCACTTCCTCCGTCAGCGCCCTGTTTTCAGCCGGTGAACGGTGATAACGAGGAGAAGTAATAGGAAGATTTTCTCCCGTATCAATTCTATGACATATCGGTGCGTTGGTGATGGTTTGTTGTGGACTATCATCATATATGGCTGAATGTTGTGCTAGGATGTCGCGTACTGCCTGAGGAATGTTGTTTAACACTTGGACACTGTCTGATGTGACCACCTTAGGTGGAGCTCGAGGTGTTATAGATTTATTGCTCAGATCCAACAGTAAATCGTGTGCCGTTAACCAATCCATTCCCAATATCAGGTCTACGTTTTGTTTGTCCACAATCCTCATTCTAGCTTGATAATCCTGGCCATTTATAATTACTTCGCTCACTGCCTCTTTGTTCGACATTTCCTTTGACTTGTTTCCGTATTCAATGCACATTGGAGTTGCTTGCTGTATCACTATATCAAGTTTCTCTACTAAGCGTGTGCTTATGGATGAAATCATGGATCCTGTGTCCACCAAGGCTGGAATTTCTTTGTTATGTATGGATACTTGGATGACAAACTGAGAATGGTTGCTACTAATGGCATTTGACTTTATTGAGACTTGCGAATTGCTTTGAAACATTTTTGCAAACAAATGTGATTCATAATCTTGACTCTCCTCTTCCCCCTCTTCGGCTTCTTGGGTTTCCTCCGTAGTCTGCACGTTTGTCACTCTGTTTCAACAAGCAATGGCACGGTGACCCTTCTTTCCACATACAAAACAATCGCCTTGAAACTTTTTTTCTTTTGGCTTTTCTTTATCTTTATCTTTGTATGACCTTGTTCGCCGTTGAAAAGCATGGAATTTTTGGGCATTCATTTCCACATCTTCCATGGGTGTCGCAATTGTCTCTTGGCTTGGCCCTGCAGTGGGCACGCCACTTCCCCGGTTTAGTTTGGCCAAAGTGGACAACTGTCCCAGTGCTGATTTATCAGCCCGTTCCAATGCAATTGCATAGTTTATTGCGTCTTTTAGGCTGGTTGGGTTGTGTCGGCACACTTCTTTGCGTACGTCGGGTCGAATATGCTGGTAGAAGAAATGGAGCTGAACTGATTGTGGCATTTTGTTGTCTACTCTTTCGAGAGTCTCTTGCAAAGTTTGACCATATGTCAACATGCTTTCGCGTCCCTGATGCATCCCAGATAGTTTTGTCAATGCGGACACAGATGAGTCGCCTGCCCCAAAATAAGCCTTGAATTCCTGGGTAAGAGAATGGAAATTGTCCTGAACTTGCTCAGTTTGACATTCCCACCAGCTGGCGGCGGTTCCTCTCATAGACATCATGAATTCACGGCACTTGTCTCCCTCACTCCATTGAAAATATTTAGCCGCACAGGAAAATGCTTTGAGAAAGGAGTACGGGTCCTCTTCAATGGTGCCACCAAAAATAGGTATATCTGTTCGTGTTCGTCCTCGTCGGTCGTTGGTCAGGGTGGCCAGTGCATTTTGTTGTACTTGAATTATTTGTGAGGTGCTTTGGAAATGTTGATGGCTGTCTTCGTCTCTAATCTCAACACCAGACGCTTGAGATGATCTTGACGAAGTATCAGGTCTCGAGTGGACAGGTATGGTGGGTGGGCGATGTGAATTTGTAAGTCTCGGTGGTGTAACCAACGTGGGTACCTCAATCTCTTCGTTATCAACCTGTCTGTACTCGTCTTGGACTCTCTCGGGAATTTCCACTTGTCTCAACTGCTCATACATGCTGTGCATGTTTACCTGCATCTGGAGCAGTTCCTGTTGGTGTCTATTCTCTTGTGAATTTAGGCATAAGATCATTTCATCTTGAATCGCTTGAATCTGAGACGAAATTCGTGCCTTTTCCAGTTTGTCTTTTTGTTGGCGATCTCGTTCAGCTGCCTGCTCAACCATATCCTTCCAGTGCTTTTCCAAATTTAAGGACTTTTCTTCAACCTGCTTCGCCAGTTCTTTTTCAGCCTTCTTTCTGATTTGTCGGTCATGGTTTTCTTGCCACTCGTTGACTTGTCTTGCCATGTTTGCTTCTTTCTCGGCCTGCCACAACTCAGCTTGTTGCTGTAAGGCGTCCTGAAGTCTTGCCATTTCTGTTTTATAGAAGTCTTCACGGGCTGCCCATTCTTGTTCAAATTGAAGAGCGAGGTAGTTAGAACCAACTTGTTCTTCATATCTACCCTCCCCCGTGTGAGAGGTTTGCGATACAGGTGGCTGGCCGGCCGTCCAAGGATCGACATCCTCGATAAACCCAGAGTAAAAACTAGGATTCATTTCTTCGCCAAAAGGAGCTTCTCCACCAATGTGAAAGTTTACTTTACAGGAATAACCTCTGAGTTTATTATGCTTTGAACTTGGGAATTAGATATAGCATATGTTCCTTATTATGGAACAGTGATTATAGGAATATATCTGGAAGTGACCCTGCTGTCACATCCATGTATGTCTTGTGGCACTCGCCACACACCACGTAGCGCTGGACACCTTTGCAGACTTGGTTGAACCCTGTCATGGAGGAAAGACCACTCAAACTCAATGGCAGACGGAATGATTCACCAAAGTGCGCCAAAACCTCATTGAGGAACTTGATCAAAATTGCTCCTCCAGAGTTTACAACATATTTTGATATGAAAAAGGTGGCAAAGGCAGCAATGAAAGCATGGGTGTTATTCGCTGGCATGTTGGAGGATGAGAATTGTTCTATTTGGGTTTTGTATATTAATATATGATATCTATGTTTTTCTTGTACTTTTACTAACCTTCAAATTCTTCAGCTTCATATTCAGAGCCTTCCATTGTATCAAGCTCAATGATATCCTCATCTTCATTTTCAGCTATAAACAAAAATTGGTAACAGACACAGGTAAGTTTTCCATTGTTTTTTTTTGGAGCAAAAAAGTAAATATTCAAGTGGCTGCAATTTATTATGCAATTTGAATAAAATTTTATACTTACATTCAACATGAGCATCAACATCATGGACCTCGGCATCAATCTCCATGTTATTGTCATTCTCCATCTGAATTGCTTCAGCTGACAATACTATATTTTTTAAAATGTTTAATTACACTTTGAAATGCGAACAAATTATATATATATTACTTACAAGAAGCTGTCTGCATAAAATGTCTGACAAGATCGTTATCAGCATGTCTTCGTGCTGTTTGGGCAGATACTGCTACAAATCCTTGGACATCGAGAGAGCAGACTGAGCACTGGCATTGAACTTCGTTATTGAAAGTGTTGTACATATTGTTTAAAGAGGTTATAGGATTGATATAAAGAAAAGTGGTTCAGGAACATAGTTTATTTTGCTTGTTTTATAGTTCAGGAACCATTTACATTACGTACATGCTGTTATTATAAATATTAACAAATTCACTTAATGATTGTATTTGGAAATTGACATTATTTCATTTTAAATATATGACTATATACCAAGTAGTTGTTTTGTATATACATCTTTTAATAATATGATATCATGTCTATTTCTCCAACTCTTCATTAACCAAAGTACATCGTCATTAAAATATACTTTAACTAAATATATATTTCAAGTAGTCTCAGCTGCGCACTCTTGCCCATATTTGATAATTTATTTTCAACATCCCCAAGAATATTAATTTCGCGACCTTCAAAAGACAGAGAAAATATCGTAGTTGAATAATCAACAAAAATAAAGACATATTCTAATGTCCATCCAATAGAACTACCAAATATTCTTAACGTCGTCTAAAGTGAGCAATCAAGAAAAGGGCTAATCCAAGACCTATACTCCTCTCGTTTCAATTGATGTATTCAGAGTTGAAATCGGGTATTTTTTGCAGTGAATGGTGCCGAAATTATTAATTATCCTTGAATATTATTTTTTTATTTTAAAATATTAGTCATTATTATTATATACACATTGATTCATCTTAAATATATTGAATGTTTTGTCTATAAAATCAATAAAAAAGCAAGAATCGTAAAAATTGATAGTTTATAAAAATGAAAAAAAATAGTACCAATTTTATTTATTTGTTTTGCAAAGTCATTTAAAATGTGTGCTATTTTGCATCAAATCTGCGATTTAGAGCTCATATATGAAATAAAATGCGAAATTAGGTCTCATCATTAAAAAATCATCAAAATGATGGAGTTAGAATTCATTTTTAAAAATTCGTAATAATTCAAAATTTCTAATTCTGGCTAATACAACCCTTCTTTTGCAGTGTGTACAACAAAACACAACACTAAATTTTAGTGTGAGTGGAAATTGAAAGAAAGGGGAAAAGGTTTTGTAAAGGAAAAATTAGAAAAATTGAGAGGCAAGAAAAAATGTCAAAGGGAAAAGGTGCAAAGGTCCTCGCTCGCCGTCGGCAAATGAAATAAATTGAGGACCACGTCATGACTACCTGCACCGTCAGTGACCTTGGCTACCCAAAACGGCCTAAAAATCGGGTTGTGATTGAGGCCGACAACACCACAACACACCATGTCAAGTGTTGACGTGTGATGTGTTTGTATGGTTGTGTATGGTAACCAAACAGGCGACAAATAAAATATATAAAAGAAACAATGAAAGAACCAGTAAAAGACTAACGAAACTCAACAGAAATATCCCCAAAATGACCGGGCAAAATATGACTGTTCTTCAGAGATCGAGAGCTTAAACTTAAAAGAATAAAATAACCGTAAAATTGATCGTAAAACTGACCGATGATCTTTATTCATTAGAAAAGAATGTCTTTTATAGACAAAGAAAATAACTAAAAGAATAACCGAAAAATGAAATAATAAAATAATAAAATGATGCCATCAAGGCCAAAGGAAATATATAATAAAAAAATACTATAACATAGTAAAGAAAAGGGTAAGACAAAGAAGTAGGGGAAATAAACTAAAGAAGTACAGAATGGTGCAATCCTGCAAGAAAGTGAGAAAGGATTCACAAAGGAAATATAAAAGGAAAGAGTATAAAAAAGGAAATAATAAAATGTGATAAAATAAAATAAAGAAAAATTGAAAAGAAAGAGAAATAAAGAAACTCGGGGATCGGCCATCCTTACTCGGCTCGGACTTCTTCTTCAGACTGGTCCAGCCTCCGACCCCTCCTAGGCCTGTTCCGGGCCCTTGGTCCGGCTTCATGGTCGAAACCGAACCTGCCCACAACACACGTGTCAGTGTGACGCGTGTTGAGTTTGTTGTGGTGTGAAAACAAGTCAGAAAATATAATAAATTAAATACCACTCGTTGACAATAATGATGGTGCGATAGAGATAGACAATAACGGGGGTAGAAACCGAAATTGGACAGCAAGAAACAGACAAGAGAAAGAAAAGATGAAAATATGGATAGAGATATATAACTTCACTCGGGACAGTTGAATATATTCTTGACAGCAATGGAAACAGGGAGGAAGAGATATAATAGGAGAGAGGAACTAGATAATTTCACTCAGGACAATTATTAAAGTTGACAGCAAGGTACTGGGAAGATACAGATTTGGACGGAAAAGGGAATTGGATGAAAAGAAAAATCAATCTTGGCACAGATATGACTAGGAATTTCTATACAAGACAATTCACTAGTTCAGGGACGGAAATTAAGAGAGAGGTAACTGATAGTGTTTATTTGATGAAGATTTTGATCTCTTATATAGATTTGTAAAATATTACTTAATGATGAATTTCTAGATTAATTTTTGTAAATGAGAATGAGCATGCGAAAAATAGATGAGATAATAAAGATGTTTTGGGAGGAAGTATGAATGATAAGACAAGATAATGATATGAAGGTGCAATAAGTATGAAATGTAGTGTGAAATGGTAAATGCAATGAAGGACAATGAAATAAAAGAAATGCCGATGTGCAGGAAAATGACTTGAGATGTAGATAAAGGAAGATGGTAGTTGATGCGCACAGACATGGATATGGGGAAGGGAAAGGTGAGATGATGACAAAAAGATGGGTACAAATGACAAATAAGGAAATGATAATGAGGGGTTTAAAATGAGAGCGAGGGTGACAAATAAGGAAAATCAAAGGGGTGCAGAGGAAGAAGGAATATGAGAGAAGTAAAGTGATTTGCGGTTGAGAAAAGGTGACGTTGCTAGTTGATCAGAAGGCTACGTCACACCTTTTTGGCAGAGAGAGCCTTGGAAAGCCACGTGAATGGGTGAGAAGTGGCCAAAGCTGGAAACCCTACAACACCCGTGTCAAGTGTGACGCGTGTTGAGTTTGTTGTGAGTGAAAACGAGTCAGAAAAAATATAGTAAATTGAATACCTCACGTTGACAATAACGAGGGTGCGATAAAGAATGAATATAACGGGGGTAGAACCGCAATTCAAAGACAGCAAGAGGACAAAAGAAGAGAAAATGAAGAAATAGACAGAGATATATGAACTTCGCTTGGGACAGTTAGATATATTCTTGACAGCAATGGAAACAGGGAGGAAGAGATATAATAGGAGAGGGGAACTAGATAATTTCACTCAGGACAATTATTAAAGTTGACAGCAAGGTATTGGGAAGATACAGATTTGGACGGAAAAGGGAATTGGATGAAAAGAAAAATCAATCTTGGCACGAAGTATGTTTAGGAATTTCTATACAAGACAATTCACTAATTCAGGGACGGAAAATAAGAGAGAGATAACTGATAATTTTATTGATTGAATTTTTAGTCTCTTATATAGACTTCGTAAAATATTACTTTGTAGATAATTATGAATTGATTAATAATGGATTATAGAAAATGGGTGTGAGAACGAAAAATAGAACAGTAATATGAGATAATGGATACGGATAATGAGAGATTGTGTAAAATGTAAAATGATAAGACAAGACAGAGATATGAAAATATGAGAAAACAAGATGTGCAGTAAGGATGATAATGTAAAAATGGGTGACAATAATGATAAAGAAAATATAGATATGTGAGAAAAATGTAGAGTGAAGATAAGGATAAATGCGCACAGACAGGAACATGGGGAAAGAGAAAATGAGATAGATGACAAAAGGTGGACACAAGAATGATAATTGAAATGCAGATAATGGGAGATAAAGATGGAAGTGTAAAGAGGTATATGGGTAAAAAGTGACTTGCGATGCGATATGAGTGACGTCGCCATATTGACTGGACACGACGTCACTCTTTCTGGCAAGGCAGTCTGGAAAAGGATGACGTTGCTTGCGAAAGTGGGCGAAGCTGGAAAAACTACAACACCCGTGTCAAGTGTCAGTAGTCGCTTTGGCGGAGTGGTTAACGCGGTGCCCTGCTAAGGCATTGTCCTTTGGACGCGCAGGTTCGAATCCTGCAGGCGACGATTTTTTGGCACTCCAATCTTATCAGATTGGTGTGTCAGATTGTCGTTTTGGATCTGGGTTGTTCTTCCAATGCTATAACACAGCCAATATTGGTCAAACCCACTGGGAATTGTAAACGAGGATAAAAGAGTAAAAAGAGGATAGAAGATAGATACTTTTTATTCAATGAAATATTGTCCTCTTTTATATCTTTTCTAAACCCACTCAGCCATCATAAATGTCTGTTTCGGTTTCTAATCTACTTTTGTTATAACTAATGTCTTCTAGGTCTTCAGAGAGCAAAAGGGAATCAATTCGGTCGTCGTTCTCAAAAGAGAACTCTGTGTAATTGTCATCCTGATTGGCTGACATTAATTCAGGCACGACAAGATGTCGTTCCTGATCTGGGATGGTCTTCCTTTTACTATAACAAAGCCAAAAGGTCAATCCCACTGGGGAAACAGGAGTATATGTAAAATCAAAGAGAGGATAAAATGTCAGAGTTGACATTGGCAACCAAAATTGGCTCTTGATAGTGTTGTAGCGGCGCCTTTACCCTTAGCCACAACATCCCCGGGTTTAAATGCGAGTGTCCTCAGTCGCAGAAGGAGAGGAAGGGTGGAAAGGCTTGAGCCGGTGCACATGAACGTTGTGGAGAGTTCTTTGGGTCGACGTGTGGAGGGCAAGCAGAGAGCAACGGTCCCCAGAGACCAGAGTGACACGATAAGGCCCTTTCCAGGCACGAGTGAGTTTTGCTGACCTCTTTGTTCTTGACAGCGGTTTGGTGAATAGCAGGACCTCTTGTCCAACCTGGAATGAGGGCGAGCGCCTGAGCTGGTTGATGAGTAGAGCATTGGCGGCGTGGGCTTGCAAGTTGGTCAAACGGACCAGGTCCAGGGCAGCAGAGAGGGAAGCCTTGATAGTGGACGCGTAATCTGTTGTAGACACTTCTTGAGGCAAAGGGAGGACCAAGGCAGGGGTTCTTGACTCGCAACCATGGACAAGGAAGAAGGGGGTGAAGAGGGTAACCGCGTGAACTGACGAGTTATACGCGAGTTGTAGCAGTCCCAAGTGGTGGTCCCATGTGGTGTGGATGGTGGCTTGATCGAGGAAGGAAACAATCATGTTTCGGAGCATGGCCATGAACTGTTCCACACCTCCATTGGATTGCAGGTGGTATGCTGGCACAAACCTTTGAGAGATCCTGAGTTGGGAGGCAAGGGTTTGGAGGAGGCCCGACGAGAATGGCTGTCCATTATCTGAGTGGATCAGGCGAGGAAGGCCGTGTTCCGCGAAGACCTTAAAGCAGAGGGCTGCAATGACGACGGACTCATGCAAGCTTGTGATCGGGACAAGAATCACATACCAAGAGAATAGGCACTGGACAACGAGGATATACTTGTGTTCTTGTATACTGAGAGGCAGAGGTCCAAACACATCTATAGCGATGGTATCAAATGGAGCCAAGGCGGGGTCCTGGGAGATGGCTTCCGTGTGACCTAGAGTGAGACGTGGTGACTTTGATTCTTGACAGATTCGGCAACTCAAGACTTTCTGTGTGACCCAAGCACTATGGTGGAAAAAACGGTAGCTAACTACCGTTTTGGTAGCATTACTACCGTTTTTTCCCACCAAAAAAAACGGTAGTAAAGACTCTGTATAAGGCGATTTTGGTAGCTGTTACCATTTTTTTAGTGCGAAAAAAAAGGGTAGTTATGAGGCAGGAATAGGCACAGCTACCGTTTTTTTATCCAACCAAAATCGTTTCTTTATATACTATAGCTTCTCTTTTATATTACTTTATACACTAGCACCCATTCTTTTTTTACTGCCATTTATTTGAAATAATGATTTATTTTTTATTATAATTTTGATTTATTTCAAATAATATTAAAATATATATAATAATAATATTGAAACATACCAAAAGCAAATACTATTTAATATTATAAAACGTATATGGTACAAACCTTTTACTCAAGCTATACACAATGCCAACAACATGTTGTTATGACTTGGATAGCCTTTGGTCTTCATCGATTGCTATAAAAATATTGTGGTCAGAGAATGAAGCAATCAAATAAACCAAGCATATTGTTTTGGGTAGCATACCAGTATATATTGTGCTTGTTAATCAGCGTGCCAAGCATCTTGTTGTGGATCACTGTCATGACTTGGAAGACCTTTGGTCTTCATCAATTGCTATAAAGATATCGTGGTCAGAGAATGAAGCAATCAAATAAACCGAGCCTATTATTTTGGATAGCATACCAGTATATATCGTGCTTGTTAATCGGTGTGCCGAGCATCTTGTTGTGGATCATTTTCATGACTTGGATGGCCTTTGGTCTTCATCAATTGCTATAAAAATATTGTGGTCAGAGAATGAAGTAATCAAATAAACCGAGCCTATTATTTTGGATAGCATACCAGTATATGTTGTGCTTGTCAATCTGCGTGCCGAGCATCTTGTTGTGGATCACTGTCGTGACTTGGATGGTCTTTGGTCTTCATCAATTGCTATAAGAATATTGTGGTCAGAGAATGAAGCAATCAAATAAACCGAGCATATTGTTTTGGATGGCATACCAGTATATATTGTGCTTGTTAATCGGCGTGCCAAGCATCTCTTGAATTAATGTCACTATATGAAGCATACAAATGTAAATACTAGATACGGTAGAAGGAGAATAGAGAATGCACAATATGATTAATTAAAGAGTGTACACATATTATAATATTCTTACCATAAAAAAGATATTGCTGTAAAGTCAACTCATAAGATTTAAAACTTATTCAAATATAATGGTAGTTGGCAGAATAAGTACATCATTAAGAAAACAATATGTATATTCTACAGAGATTCCCAGGTGGGGAGGTGGGGAACGACAAACTTTGGCGTAATATAGCTATAAAAAATTTTCACCTTTTTTTAGTGCGTGAAAAAATATGAGATGAGTGTTTCATTCCTTGATTAAAGATAGCAGAGCTAAAGATGTGGTATACAAGATTCCAATCGGATGTTTATCCCATTGACAACCTTATATAATGGAGGGTCATTTAGTTTTACTTCAAAGAAGTAGAGCAAAGCAAAGAAAAGAAATATAAACTAACCTCGGCGTAATACAGCTCTATAAAAAAAATTCATTTTTTTTGGTGTTTGAAAACGGGCGAGATGTGTGTTTCATTCCTAGATTAAAAACAACAGAGCTGAAGATGTGGTATACAAAATTCCAATCGGGCATTTATTAAGGTGGCAATCTTACGTGATGGAGAGTTATTTGATTTTATTTCAAAGGAGAGGTCCAAAGCAATGATAAAACAGGTAAAGGAAAAGAGGAAAAGAAAAAGTGCGCTAAAACATATACTAAAAATATGAGAGAACCAATAAGAGCAGCCTAAAGAATATTAAAGCCCTAGTCTGTTTCTCTTTGATGAAGGCTCATTGCTTATTCCTAGTGGTGTAAACCTATATCAAATAGTAGAAATATTATATTAATATTAGATTGAGAATAGATGAGCAACAAAGAAGCTCTAACTTACAGTACATCTGTCATGATTGGTGAATCAGCCTCGTCATCAGTTTGAAACACCTCATCTTCTGAAAGAAAAGAACTGCTTGCTCTTTCCTGCTATAACATAATAAAAATATTATATTAATTATAATGCATGTTCAAATGTTTGCTAATTAATAAACTTGCCTGGCTGTTCTCTGCCATTTTTCTCTTACGAGTCTGGTTTGCACTCTTAAAGGTGTCTCGGAGAAGATTCTTGGCACACCACATTCTTTTGCACTTGTAAATGTGGAGGCCAATTTGTCTTGCCCGTCTTTCGAGTAGCAACATGTAGTATTCCTGCTGGCTCCCAGGAATACTTTTCCATGTCTTGGTAGTTACAGGAAAGTCCTTGTCAATCAGATCGCTTTTGATGGAGCGAGCCAGTGACTTGAGCTGTAGGCGCTTTGTTGTTACCACATATTCTGGCATAGGGAAGAATTGGGGTAAAATTTGTCCTTCTGGGATCTCTTTGCACTGTGCTTCCCAGTCTTGATGATGGAGCATTTGAAGAAGCATGTTGTATCGCTTGGTATCATCCTTCCCTTTGAACTCCCCACTTGTATCAATCAGTCGTTTTCCAAGCAGGTCAGGATATTCAGTCAATTGAGCCCTTTTTACAGACTCGGTTACCCGTTCAAGAGCTAGCAAAAAAAAGCATATATATATATAAATATTAATAAAACGATTGTATATAATTAAGAAATAAATAAATCTTACCACTTTGCTCCACAATACTCTGTTGCATTGTGTTTAGTTCTTCATCATTGATCATTGGAGCAAATTGTTTGCTAAACTGATCTTGAAGAGTATGCAGCATTTGCTTTATTTCAGCAACATCGCGCTCAACTTTTCTGACCGAGTTGATGAGTGTAGTGTTCATATCAGACATATTTTGACGATGAATTTGTAAGAGGATAATAAATATTGTACCTTATGTCATGCTCGCACATTTATATATCTACTTAAATTTATTATTATTTCGGTGTCTTGGAAAATATGATATAATATTATGACTTACAAGACATGGCTAGGATTACCAAGGCACCTGTCATGACAGTGATAGATTGTCTTATCCAAATTAAGGCTGTCAATAAAAATGACGTTTGTGCCTAATTTGGTAAATGATCAGATTCTAATGACGTTTAAACTTCATATAAGGAATGTCTACGATATCTTACCATTAAAAATCTGGAGTGCCATTGTCCTAGCCGTGCCACACTAGCCACACTCATTGATGACAGGTACGTTGATTTTGTAGTCATTGACCAAGAAATGTCTTTGCTGCTATTGCTATTACTAGTCAAATAATCTCTTACCTAGTATCGTCATTATTAAACAATAATTGTTTTAACCATTGAATGAGAAATATTTCTATTGTAATCGTCATTATTATCATTACCAGGAGAATTGAAAAAAACAAGACAACTGTTTAGTGTAAAGTTCTATGAGTATAAAGGTGTTCTTCATACCTGATTATTGGAATCCAATTCTTCTCGTATTTTTATACTTCAAACCATTACCCAACCCACCAATTTACTCTTATTATCAACATGTCTTCTTCCAACTCCACCCAGCAGAGAGACAGATTGCCCACACAAGCATATGTGTGTACTCAGTGTGGTTTTGACGCTGTCAATTACCAGCAACTCCAAAACCACAAGAGGCTCCACAGAAGTATCGTGGTGTCAAATAGCACCGTTCAACACATTTCCGAAGATGTTGAAATGGAAGATGTTGTTGAATATGATATCAACGACATTGAATACATGAGCGATTCAGGTAATAATAAAAATACAATTATGTCCATTGTTAGCCAAGTTTTTACTCAATAATATACATACCTTTTCTATAGACATTATGGAAGCTGATGAAAACCTTTCGTACAAATGTGGCTGTACTTTCGATACCACTGAGGGTAGAGCGCATGTCTACAACAATGGCCAAATTGGGCCAAACACATTTACCAAAGCCGAGCTATTAAGCATCCATCTCTCTCACTTGGTCGTTCAGCATAAGATAACCAGGGCAGCCTACAGAGATATTGTTAGGTTCGCAAACACACTTATTCGGGATCACGATGAGATTATATTGGGTAAATGATATTACTTACTGTTATTTTACTTAACAATCACTGACATGAATTGTATTATTCATTTTCTTTTAGAACCTGGAGCCAAGATTAGACATGGCGATGTTGTTGATGACATGCTCCAGTCAAGGTCTGACATCCGGGGCCATGACTATGATGTGTGCCCAAATGGTTGTAAGCTGTACAACTTGGGCAATGAGCAAGTTGAATGTGCAGCCTGTGGTGAACAACGGTACAAGCTGAATGACAGTATTGTCAAAGTCCCCATTGCAACAATGAAGATCCTCTCCATTGGGGATGTTCTGGCAAAAATGCTTGCCAATTCTGAGACCAGAGAGCTCCTCCACCATAGAGCCAACAGAGAATCACGTGCTGGCGAGATAAGTGATATCTTTGATGGTGAGAACTATCAGCAGCTAATGAGACAAGGCATGTTCTCCAGTCCCGATGACATTGCCTTGGGCCTTTACACCGATGGTTTTGTCAACCAGAAAAAAGGCAAAGCCTCATATACCATCATTCATTTAATCATTTTCAACATCGATCCATCCATAAGGTAATTAATATTTTAAACAAACAAAATACTAATTAAAAGCTTAGATATACCACCCCATACCTCATACAACTCGCCATTTTGCCTGGTCCTAAAAAACCATCCGATTTGGATTCATTTTTAATACCCATCATAAATGAGCTAAAGGACCTCGAAGTTCATGGCCTCATTGTAAAGCACAATGGGGCTGAAATATGCCGATCGAAAGTTCACTTGCTGCTCGCGTCTGGAGACATCCCTGCAGTTGCAGACATGGCCCATCTTGGGTCACATAGCAGTCTGTTTGGTTGCCGTATTTGCAAGACCAAGGGAAAACCAGCAGATAACAGAAGGCATGGAGTATACTTTGACGACAGCTCTGCTCCTCTAAGACCTGTTGAAGATTTTTATACCAGCAACCCTGTAAGTATATGAATATTCAATTAATCATTCTTTTTATACTAAATAATTATTTATAATAGATCAAAAATATATACCAGCCAAGTCTCTTTACCGAGCTCGCAACATTTTCAGGTTCATCATTTTTTGCATTAGATGAACTGCATTTAATTGCAAGAGGAATCGGCAAACACCTCTTTGAACTTATATCCGTCGCTCAATCTAAAGACAAAATTTTTTACTATACCCAAGAAGACAATACCCAGTCAGCAGACAATTACCCTTTTTATATACCCAGATCTGACTTGGAGACCATTGGCAACTGCATTTCCAACTCTAGGCAGTTTATACCCGTTTCATTCCAAGGCAGCTTCGACAATATATTCCAGAAAATAGATGGCACTCGTGCAGTAGATTGGCTCGATTTCCTCCTTTACATTATACCCACAGTTGTCGTCCCCTATTTACCAAGCAGAGCTGCAAAAATTGCCGTCTTGTCCTTGGTAAAAGGGTGTGCACTTGCATTACAATGGTCCCTCACATATACCCTGATCGACGAAATGGAGAGGTATGTCAAACAAAAGTGAATCATTACTTTTATTTAACATTTATTATTACCTTTTTTTCAATAGGCATTTCAAAGACTGGCATGCATTCCTATTATACCAAGTTCATCAAAAGACACTATCTCGTAGTGTCTTCCGACCAGTCCAGCATTATCTCATCCATATACCCCATATAATAAGACGCCAGGGCCCTCTAAGAAGTTATTCTACCAGATCGATGGAGAGGATTATTGGCGTCTATTCCAAGCTCATTAGGTCAAAGTCCAAAGGCGGGCGAAATGCCAGCTTACTCGTAGAACGATTTGTGATCCACAGATATATCCATACAGCCATCGATCTTCATAACCATACCAGCATCATTTATCCTCATACCTACAACGAATCAAGTTTCATAAATATACCCAACGATGAAAGTGGTGCTCAGCTATGGGAACCATTTCATCGTAATACCCAGTTGCTTGATGATACTATTGAAGACATAAACAGCAACATTGTGAGAAATGCGTTGCTCAGATATTATACCCGAAATACCACCACATATACCACTGAGATCGCTGACTCATCAATTGTTGTTGCTTCCCGCCTTTGGAAAGACTCTACAGTGTACTCTTCATCCATATATCAAAAAATGAAAAACGAGACCAGCCGCGGTAACCATCATATCATGTTTACTTGTATATATAAAAAGTAAGTATTGGTATTAGTCAAAATACAAAGTAAAGATTGCTCACATTCTTAAATCTTCATCTAGTCATCGCAATATACCCATCCAAAGCTGGCTCGTTGGCACTGTAGAGTTTTATTTTCAACATAAAGATACCCATGGCATAACACATTTTTTGGCATTTGTTGATGTCATGAAGGAGCATACCACAGCGGCACATGACTTTTCCGTCCCAATTGTGAAGAAGAGACAAACTGATACCCTGAATGGACATATACCCCCACCAACTTTCGCCGTCATCAACGTAGATGATATCATCCATCAAGTTGGTCTCATTCAATACCCACCAAACAGCAATCAATTTTTTGTGATTGCGCCATATTTTGTTTTTAATACCAACTTACGTATCACCAAGGGTAACCTATCAATCCTATAATCATTCTCTTATTTTGTCACCCAAATATTTAATACCAAATAAAACAAAGTGGCTAATAATGTCAAAAACAAAAAATTGGTTTCAAAAAATAGTAGTTATGTTACCGTTTCATTTACACAGGACAAAAATTATTTTTCTCAAAAATGCGCAACATCTTTAACACCAAATAAAATCCTCATTTCAATAAACAACGTTGCCTAAAAACTTACGAGCCCTTTCTATGGTACTACAACTACCTCATTGTCAGATGAAAAGACATTCCATGCAACTTTTATGAATCGGGATCGATGACATTACCTTTCAACCACAATCTGCGGAGATAAAGTGCTCTAATAAATATTAATATCATATAAAATAAAATAAAATGGCTAATAATATCAAAAACAAAAAATTGTTTCAAAAAAACGGTAGTTATGCTACCGTTTTGTTCACACAGGCGAAAAATTATTTTTCTCAAAAATGCGCAACATCTTTAACACCAAATAAAATCCTCATTTCAATAAACAACGTTGTCTAAAAACTTACGAGCCCTTTCTATGGTACTACAACTACCTCATTGCCTGATGAAAAGACATTCCATGCGACTTTTATGATTCAGGATCGATGACATTACCTTTCAACCACAATCTGCGGAGATAAAGTGCTCTAAAATCATAAAAAACGGTAGTTATGCTACCGTTTTCGGCACAGCTACCGGTCTTTCCGCCGTAGTGAAGGGCGCAGCCCTTCAAACCAGAAGAGGCGTTGGAAACGTTGCAAGGTGCGGTGGAGACCCAGGTGGCCAGCAGTAGGAACACAGTGCAAGAGCTGAAAGATTTCGTTTTTCATGGACTCTGGGAGAACCGGTTGGGATTGGTGGAGGAGCAGGGCCCGAGAGTACGAGAAGTGTATAGGTAGTTCCTCTCGCCCCTCTGGAAGTCTCTGCGCCCGACATGTTGGCCTCCCTATATCTCACCTCTGCTGCCAAGGCTCTGCCCATACCTCCATTCCGCCCAGGAATGTACATAAACTCTTGGCTCTCCACGTATGAAACAGAGGCCACCCTTGTCGGGGTCACCTCGGACCTGTTGGGCAAGTTCTTGCCTCATTACTTGCCTCCAGACATTGGAGAATGGATCCGTGTGTCTGGGACACGACATGACTGGACTGCCCTGACCGAACTCCTCACCAGTACCTATGGTTTGGACCCAGAAATTGAGAAGGCCCAGCGCCGTCGTGCTCTCCAAGCCACCAAGCAAGGATCACTCTCTATCCGTATGTTCCGCGTAAAGTTTGCTACGCTGGCTAACAACATTCCCGCGACCTGCCGTCTGTCCGATCGGACCATCCTGGCAATCTTCATGGAGAATATCAGACCTCAACTCCGCCAACTAGTGGAACCTACTCTCACCAAATATGATGACTGGGAGTCAGCATATGCCACTGCAGTGGAACATGAGGATCGCCGTGGCGAATACGCACCACCACCAGCCTTCACCCCTCTCTCTCGTTTTGGGCCACAGCCAATGGATTGCTCAGCAGCCATCTCCTCCTCTCACCCGCGTCGGAATGGGCCACCAGATGGCGTACCTCGCCTCTGGGGACCGGATGGAAAACCCATCTGTGGTTATTGCCAAGGGGCACATCGTAACAAGGATTGTCAAGGCACTCCTTGATCTGCTGCCATCTCCTTGCCCCAAGACTCTCCAGACCCTCCCTTCCATCCACTCGCGGCTGCTGTCACAATCCCCTTGGCTGGTAAGCCCCATGGCTACATGTCGTCCTCGTCTGCTGGCCCGTCAGTACCTTGCATTGTACAAGACCATGCCCTCTCTGCCTTGGTCAACACTGGTTCCGCCATCACTGCCATCCGTACTTCTGTCCTAGTAGGCTTGGATGCAACTGTTGACAGCAACCAAGCCATCACCTTCACCACAGCTGCGGGGGCACTGGCACGCTCTCATGGGACAACCACGTTGGCTGTTGCTATCCTAGGGCGCCCATTCGACCTCACCTTCCAAGTGGTCGACCACCTAGCACATGACATCATACTAGGATACCCGGACCTGAAACGGCTATCGGCTGTCATTGACACCTCGGCAGACAGTATTCAGTTTGACACTTGTGCCACCATGTCCCAACCCTCGAAGCATGCTCCCTCACCAGTGCGGGCCACCGGACATGTTCGTCTACCAGCCCTCTCACACTGCTACCACGAAGTACAAGGGCCCCCAAACCAGGTCGCCTATGTGGAAACAGGCCAAGACCTTCTTGGCAAACGGCTGTGTGCAGTTGCGGCTGGGATCATCCGTTTCAATACCAATGGCTTGGCAACCATTCAACTTGCCAATCTGGGACCCTCCATGATACAAGTTCAGAAAGGCACCCGACTGGCCTCGGCAGAAGACATGGGAAGTATCCTGGCTACTACAATAAAGGACAGTACTAACACTCTTCTTCCTCTCATGACAGAAGAACTTGATGTCCCGTTCTCCCATGCAGACCTCCCTCTCAATCCTGGTCTCCCACAGGATCAAAGAGACCAGATGGTGGGGCTTTTGAACCAGTTCAGGAAGGTATTTGCCTCCAAGGCGCGCACCGTTACTTCGCACGTCCAACACAGCATCAACACTGGCAATTCTCGCCCCTTGTCTGGTCCACCCCACCGAGCATCTGCAGCAGAGAATGATCAAATCAACGGTATGATCGACGACATGCTCAAGGATGGTATTGTCACTCCTTCCAACTCACCATGGAGCTCGCCAGTCATCATCGTAACTAAAAAGGATGGGTCTCCGCGCTTCTGCATTGACTACAGACGCCTGAACGGAGTAACCACTCGGGACGTATACCCACTCCCTTGCATCGACGATACTTTGCACGCCCTGGGCAATTCTGCGATATTTTCCACCCTGGACTTGACTGCATCCTACTGGCAGATTGAGCTGGACAAGGCCTCCCATCCTCGGTCTGCATTTGTGTGTCGGAAGGGCCTGTTTGAATTCGTGCGCATGCCGTTTGGCCTCTCTAACGCCCCTGCCACTATGCAACGGCTCATGGATGTGGTCCTTGCGGGCCTCAAGTGGCAACTCTGTCTCGTCTATCTCGACGATATTATCATCTTCTCGCCGTCCTTCTCGCAACACGTTAAGGACCTTACTGCAGTGTTTGGCCGTCTCCAAACAGCTTTTCTCACGGTGAACCTGAAGAAGTGCAGCTTCGCCTGTCCCGAGGTGAAGTACCTCGGCTATCTCATCACGGCCTCAGGCCTTCGCACCGACCCAGACAAAATCAAGGTGGTTGCCTCCTTCCCCACACCTTCAGAGGTTGACAGCCTCTGATCCTTCCTTGGTCTTTGTGGGTACTACCGATGCTTCATCTCTCAATTCTCCCAGGTCACTGCCCCTCTCAACCGCCTTCTGGGTAAAAACGTTGTCTGGGACTGGAAAGAGGTTCATGCCACCGCCGTCAACACTGCAAAAATACCCCTGATTCCCATATGTGTAGTTCATACAGTAGGTATGGGATATAAAGGTCAATTTTCTAGCTCAGGCCCTTTTTTGTGAGTTAAGAGAAAAAACCATATTTTTGATAGATTTTATTGGTTGTAGAGAATAGTGTAGCATGAAAAATAAATATTAAACTCAAATCATATCAAATAAACTATACCTGAATATATCTTCTTTACTGTTAAACCAAAACATTTTAAATTATTTATTAAACAATGGCTCCTATCCGTAAATCTACAAGAACAAAAGAATGCAGATGTTCTATTTGCAAGAACAAAGAAGGAGGTGTGATATTTGGTAGTAGAAAAGGGACGGTGGATACTTTGAGACTCTTTATTGTGATTGAGAAAAAGTTAAAGTTATATCCAGTCCTTGATTCAAGAAGTGTGTTAACTTAGTATTTATAATTATTGTTATAATTCTTATCAGCTTGGATATTCATTATCATAATAGCTGTGTTATTAGTTAATAGGTATTTTGGGACTTTGTCCCACAATAGATTGGGTATGATATTTTCATATTTGGATAAGGATTTCTGGATGGTATAGTTTGTCTTGATTTTAGATAATCCAGCTATCTGGGTTTATATATCACTTTTCTCTGATATACCATTATGCCAAATACAACAGGAGGATTTGATTTTCTCACAGCTCAAACATTTAAGCGTCATATGCTTAAAGAAGATGCCAAAAACAGTTTTTTTGGTGGTAGATGTAAGATATATTTTATATTTGGATTTGTAAATTATTTAATTAATAATAAATATGTTTTTGAATTAAATAGCAATGGAAATTGTTGATGATGAAGAGCAATATTTTGAGGCCGTAGACAATGTAGAGGCCATGGATTTTGAGTCTGGTGGTAAGGATTTTTTAAAATTTTATTGTTTTTTTTATTAAACCAATGTTGTTACACTTGGGCAGACTTGGACAACGATATTGAAGGACATGAGGGGGTACAAGAACCCATTAGAAACCTACCTCTTTCTGTATCTGACGCCATTTTTGGTGCAGACGATGAATGCAGCTCAGTTGGTGACTCTGACTCTGACTCTGATAGCGAAAGTGAAGATGAGATGCTTGATAATGAAGGTTTGTGTAGTACCTGAGATGCTAATCCACCCATCTATATAGATTGTATATTAATGAGGTGTTTTGTGTTGATATTTTTCAGAATTCAACTCAGAATTGAGTTTCATTCACGGCTTTGTGGTCAAGGCTCTTGCCCTGTTCATTTCCTTTTACGTTGTCAATGAAGGCGCAATTATCTTGATTGCAATTGTAAACAAGATCCTGGATTTTTTTGGCGATTCTTTCCGAGTCCCATCAAGTGTCTCTGGTCTCAAAAGCATGGCAGGAATGAACACCTTGACAAAGGGAATCAAAAAATATGTTGCATGTGGTGAATGCCACAGTATTTATGAGAATGATGGTGCACCTTTTTTCTGTACCTTTAACAAGTTTGGAAACATCGCCTTGTGTGGCCATAGCTTGTTCAAGTCCAGTTCGTCCACAATCCCAAAGAAATCGTATGTGTACCAATCTGTCAAACACTCTCTGCAGACTCTCTTTTCTCGGCCCGATTTTGAAACCCAAATCAACTCTTGGAATCGTGGTCCCAAAGTGGAAAAGACAATGTTTGATGTGTACGATGGTGCGATGTGGAACAGTCTCAAAGACATCAATGGTGACCTCTTTGTTGATGACAGCCGCTCTATAATGCTGACGCTGAATATTGACTGGTTTCAGCCATTTGATGGTGTGTCATATTCGTGTGGTGCCATTTACTTGGCAGTAAACAATCTTCCTCGCGATGTCAGGTTTAAAAAGGAGAACGTCATCCTCGTGGGATTAATGCCTGGACCTAAAGAAGCAAAGACATCAGAAATCAATAACTATCTCAGACCTCTTGTTGACGAATTGGAAGAGCTGTACCTGGGTATCAAGGTCAAGACCCACCAATGTCCATCTGGTGTGAGAATCCGTGCTGCTCTCTTTGTTGTTGCTTGTGACATCCCTGCTGCAAGAAAAGTATGTGGATTCACATCCCATACCAGTACCAATGCCTGTCATAAATGCAATCGTCAATTCTCTCGGTTAGCTGGAACGAGCTCTGTTAATTATTCTGGATTTGATTCTTCAAAGTGGCTCCTTCGCACTAGAGATGATAATCATAAGGATGCTGAGGTCTGGAGAAATGCAGCCACTCAAGCTGAGAGGCAGCGCCTTGAAGTTGCCAGTGGTGTTCGCTGGTCCAAACTGCATTGTCTCCAGTACTTTGACGTTGTCCGCTGCACGATCATCGATCCAATGCACAATCTTTTCTTAGGCACTGCCAAGAGAATGATGGAGAGATGGGTTGCAGATGGTCTAATTGACAGTAGGAAACTCGTTGCCATGCAGAAGATGGTGGAGAAAATGGTGTTGCCAGCCAACTATACAGCACTAAAGACAAAGATTGGGAAGGGGTTCCCATTCATGAAGGCTGACAAGTGGAAGTCGTGGTGCTTGGTGTACTCTCCCGTGGTGTTGAAGAACGTGTTGCCACTGCCAATGTTCAAAAACTGGATGTTCTTTGTGAATGCCTGCCGTTTGCTTTCAAAACCAAGTATCTCAGAGGATGATATCAAAGACACGCACAAGAACTTGGAGCAGTTTGGTAAAGGTTGTGAGCAACTGTATGAGCCTGACCTCCTCTCCCCCAATATGCACTTACATCTTCACCTTTGTGAAACCGTTCTGGACTTTGGTCCAGTTTACAGCTACTGGCTCTTTGGTTTCGAGAGGTACAATAGTATACTCAAGAATATCAACACCAACAGGAGAAGTGGGTTTGAGGCCACGTATATGAGAAGTTTCGTTGAGGATACAAGAAAGGGAGATTTTGTTCGTAGTTTCCTAAGCACACCAAATGGACAATATTTCTCAGACGTATTCAGCAAGTTGACCATCCATCCAAACATCACCACAGCCCAAATTCCATGCCTTGACTTGTCTGCCTTCTCATTGCCAGAATTTCTTGAATTTGCAGAGAACCCATTGTTAACAATTTGTGGTAATGAGCCTTTGCCGCCGTCAACTCTGCCATTGAAAAAGAAACCAATGAGCATGATGCCTAGACTGGAATACAATTGTCTAGTGGAGTATTACCAGGTTGTCCATGGGGACAAAAACATTAACAGCTGCAAAGACACCATGGCCTCGACTGCTTTTGTCAATGACTGGATTGAAATGCTTGCGTCAATCAACATCATGGGCCAAATATTCAAAGGAAGGAGTGGTAAACGTCGAAATGGGTCATACATCCAAGCATTATTTGTTGAGGAAAAGACCGAGGCAGTGTACGTGTATGTTGGAGAGATTCAGTATCTATTTGTTCACACATTTAGTCCTGCTGTTTCTTCTTCGCATCGTGGAAATGCCTACAACAGTCAACACACCTTTGCTTTTGTAAACTGGTTCAAGACCACATCAGACACCACCAGAGAGGCTGAAGGCATTGAGATTCACAAGGACGAATTTTCAGCTCTTGACTTTCAGAGCATTCTTCCTGTCCATCGGATTCTCCTGCCTGTTGCAATTGTGGATTATAAATCTAGTAGTAACATTAACAAAAAACTAGTTATTCCTTTGCCTAGAAAGGTTTTTGCCTAAATATATTTATCTTATCTCTCTTGTTTTTAATCATAATTTTATAGGTTGTTTTGCGAATCATGTGTTTAAAAAGTAAAAAAGACAAAAACAAAGATTTATTCATTTTTGAATGTCCAGACAGGCAAATTCAAAGTCAGGTGACTTGGGGCAGGAATCTCCTTGACTGATGTTTGCCATCTGGCCATTCTTGTCTTTGTCTTTGGTCCAGACCGTTTCAGGTCATCTTTTGAAAAACGGTCAATGACCTCCAGAAGCCGGTTCAACTATATTAAATTTATCAGTTTTTTATCAGTACTCAGTACATCACTCTATGAAATATAAATTACCTCATCACTTCTCCAGCTGGTATGAGCAACATGGAGAACATGCATGGTGATACCAGGTGCAACGTCTTCCATGCCCAACTCACCATCAGACATCACATCCTTTTGGAGGACATGGAGATAGGCCATCTCCTCAGAGTTTTCAGGCTTATGGCCCATCTCCTTGTCAATTACCCTCCAGTGATGCTTGTAAACCTTCTCCCTGTGCAAGTGGATCTAGAAAAATTTTCAGATTAAATCAAAAAT
The DNA here is from genome assembly GCA_022702545.1 of Phycomyces nitens. Taxonomy (NCBI): domain Eukaryota; kingdom Fungi; phylum Mucoromycota; class Mucoromycetes; order Mucorales; family Phycomycetaceae; genus Phycomyces; species Phycomyces nitens. The sequence continues at coordinate 6,337,240 of JAHRBC010000001.1, forward strand.
ATCATATTGTCTTTATACTAACCTCAACAAGCCTGCTGTTGGCCCAAACCTTTTTCTTCTTTGCAATAGACTGCTCTTCAGTCATCTTTGCAGTGCAATGGTAGTACTTATAGTTATTTTTTAGTTTTTGTACTACCATGCCAGGCCAAAAACCAGCAGCACAAGGCTGTGAGAGAATGTAGTCTCTCATGTAGTTAATGACCCTGACATTGTCTGGGTGGTCAATCCTCTCATCCTTATTCCATTTCTGCTTACCTTCGTTCTCAGCAATCAGAGCAGGATCTTCAGAGTCAAGGTCTTTCTTCCACATCTTATTCTCAATAAGTTCCTGGATATAATTTGTGAGAAAATATTTTTTTTACAAAACAATAATAATATTCATACCAAGACAATTGCACGCATATCACTGGGACTAATTGTGCTGGAGGGGCCAACAGAAGAAACCATTCTAACAGAACCAGCTTGGCCAAGAGGGAGCTGGCTCTGGACACCACTGGCATGGGCTTCCATGAGTGTACTCATGGTCTGGTTGGTCTTGCCAGCCATGTTGTAGACCATTCCCATTCTGGACTTGAGAAACTTCAAGTCTTCAAGGATGGTAGCTATTTCTGTCCTGCCTTGGCTACTTCCCTCACTAGTACTGGGAGATCTAGGCATAATCTCACACTGGCTGATACGACCAGCAACAACACGGTCAATTGGAGCAGCTTGATTTGCTCTGGCTTTGCGTCCTGAGTTTGCTTGGGTTGGGACATTTTCTAAATAAATATTTTTAAAATAAAATAATAATCATACATAGATTAATATATTTTTATTATATATATCCTTGAATATATAGACTTACATAATAAGCTGTATTAGTGGGTGTAGTGTCAGGTAAGAACAATAGTATTACTTGTCAAAAAAACTATATTTATATATTGAGAAAAAGTATATTTTCAGAGTATAGCAAAATAAAATGAATTTGTGGACACACAGTTTTCATAATCCCATTATTCTCATAATTTATTAGGGCTTACTATAATCTAAAAATGCATATGGATTCTTTTTTCCCAATTTTCCCTTTTTCTCTTTCTTTTTTTTTTTTACTTTCTTTATAATCTCTGGTAAGTACTTGAAAATTTTTCACGCAATTAAAAACAACTTTTAACATTTTTTCAATTATCTAAAAGATATCCTATAGTCACTTTTATTTATGCTTACACAAGAAAAAGATAAATAGGTGCACTAGTTTTTATTGCTGTTGCTAATCAGTAATCTTCATCTTGTAGATTCAAAAACAACTCCTTTCAATTGCAATGGCCAAAGATGACAATGATGAAGTTGAATAGACAGAATGTACTTGGTATGTTTGAATATTCTATCACTATTAATACTAATATATTCTGTCTTTACTATCAGCTCTTTATATTAAACAAAATTGCTGCGTTTTAACAAAGACATGGAATACCCAACAAACCAGTTTGTCTTGGTAAGTAATCAGTCATTCCTATTGCTTTTCTAACAGAAAAATATAGCTATCTTTTCTATTACGCGTATACATTTTTTGATGGCTATATTATTATCTATCATGAAATACTGTTTGGTATGCCTGAAAATTTGCTCTCAAGATATAGACCATCTACTCTGTTTTGTCAACCACTTCAGCCATTCAAAGCAGTAGTTAAAGAGTCGACCATGCTCTCAACCCATGTTTTAAAAAGGTAAACATAAGTATACTGTGAATATAGCTATAGTCATGAATCTAAACCAAATTACTAGGCTGTATATTATGAGAAAAAATTTTATCAATAAAAACATATTTGTAAACTATTTGCCATAATCTATTATAAAGAAGTATATAATAAATTACCAATTGAAAGTATTCAAAGCCTCAAAAATATTAAACAGCCAATAAATACACGTCTGGTAGAAGATAGCTGAATGGATAGACAAGGGAAAGTAATGAAAGTTGAATCTTGATGTGTCAAAAATAGATCTTATTATTGACCTTGAAATAATAATCTATGTAATGTTATACTGAAAAGAGATAAAATATACACTTTCAGTTACAGTTCTGTATCTCCTTGAGGTAATGAGCCAACATGCCCAAAACTAGAGCATTATATCTGCCGAATTACTGCAACATCTCATATGACTTGTCATTCATATCTGGAGGTTAATATTTCTATTTAATTCTAGGATTTTTTATTTATTTGCCTCAGGATTTCACTTACTATCACGTCTGAGAATCGTACATTTTTTGCAGTGATTAATGCTGTGCACCAAAAGACTTGGAAAAGGCTTTACAATCAATAACCAAGCTCATAAATAAATAATAGAGAATAATAAAGTAAGTTGACTCTTTAATATATGTTTTGAGTACACATTATAGTTAATATAATATTATTTATCACAATATAGCAGCAAAGTTCAAGTCGTTCTTTTCTTTTTTGAAGATGAGGTGTTGCAATTTAGTGATGGCACTGAATTAGCAATCTTGACAGATGTGCAATGGGTGATTGCTTTGTTGATCATCTATTGCTAATCTAATGCCAATATAATATTTCTACTCTTTAATATAGCTCTACACTGCCAAAAAACGAGTATTGTGTAAGTGCTAAGCAATAAAACAAGGGTTTAAGATTGTTCTTTTAGGCAACTCTGCCCCATTGCATTTTTTAGCATATGCTTAGTGTGCTTTTTTTTTCTTTTCTTTTTTTTTGCTTCTCTTGTCTTGTCTTTGTATTGACTCTTTGAATTAAAACCAAATGAGCCTCCTTCATGTAAGATCGGCACAGTTATAAACACCTGATTGAAATCCCAATCAAACCATCTTTAGTTTGATTACCTTTGATTTAGGAATGAAATGCAGCTCGCTCTTTTTCCCCCCAGAAACAAAAGAGCAAAAACTTTTTATGGCTATATTACAATACAGTTTGTCCTTTTTACACTTGGCAATCTCTGTAAGATATACACTTTTCTTTTTTAATGAGCTGATTACTCTGTTTGCTATAATGAGATTCGAATCAGTCTTGAATCATATGATTTGAATATGCCAAAGTTGATTTTCTATGGTAAGATGATTGTCTAATAATTATATTATTCTTCAACTAATTTTTCAGTACATATTCTATTGACCTCCTATTACATATAGTGTTTATTTCTGGAGATCCCTTTCAGTATAATTATTCAAAACAAAAGGCATGGTATAGTAATTGACAAGCATAATATATACTTGCATGCAGTACAAAATAATATACTAGGTTTATATAATTGCTTCTTTTTCTAACCACAATAATTTTTTAGCAATTGAATGAATTCTAAGGATCATCTAATATATATCAATGTAGTATTATTATGTGTGTATAGCTTATAACAAAGGTTTGTACTATATATGTTTTATAATATTAAATAACACTAGTTTTAAGCACTACGGCGAGAGGAGTGGGAACAGCTACCGAAACGGTAACATAACTGCCGTTTTTTCTGATTTTAGACTGCTTTTTCTCCGCAGATTGTGGTTGAAAGGTAATGTCATCGATCCCGATTCATAAAAGTCGCATGGAATCTCTTTTCCTCTGGCAATGAGGTAGTTGTAGTACCATAGAAAGGGCTCGTAAAATTTTAGGTAACGTTGTTTATCGAAATGAGCATTTTATTTGGTGTTGAAGATGTTGCGCATTCTTGAGAAAAATAATTTTTGTCCTGTGTGAACGAAACGGTAACATAACTACCGTTTTTTGAAACCGAATTTTTGTTTTTGACATTATTAGCTGCTTTATTTTATTTGGTGTCCGTATAATAATATAAAGAAGTATAGAGAGGGCATTATAAAGAATGAATTATAGAATAGAGAGGCTACTCATGGTGACGCGTCAATTATTCTTGAATATGTAGTACAGTGCAATAAAATAGAATTATTTCCGTCTGGTAGGTATTGATTGAGTCGTTGATGTTGGACGTCATCTACATTAACAACTGCAAATGTCGGTTGTAGTATATAGCCCGTTGTACAAAGTACGGGCTGCTACTTTATTTCTGCTACATACAAGTCATCGTTTGCAATGCCGTGCTCCTTCATGAGTTTTTTCTAAAGTAACAAAGTATTGACTAGAGTCTTAATCTCTATACTAAAAGTAGAGATGAACAATAGTAATGAGCTGGTTTTCATTAGTTATATTGTGATTACTAGGTAAGCATGTACAAATAGCAAGTGATTCTTACTTTGTGTTTTTACTAATACTATATTTATTTTCTACAAGGACAAGGGGGTGTTGGGTGGTGATTGTTGGTGCTAATCTTGCCGATTGGGTATTTAAATGAAGAATGCAAAGTTGAATCCGTCCAATGATGGACATTAACAATGACAGTGGAAAAATCAACCTCCATAGCATTCAAATCAGTATGTCACAGGTAATAACTAAACAGAACTTCATTTATACTATTCTTATGCCATGTATAACATTAATATTTAAATAGAAAAATTGACTGAAAAGCTTACACAGTTGGTCACCACTTCTCCCATTGAAAATATCCCAAAAACGAGCTTTAGTATATGTATGTGGTTACAAAAGTTTAATATTATGATACATACTCATTGCTATATTGATATAGCCGCGAATTTCAAAGTATCTAATGAGCTTATCCAGTTTACTTATAATTCTCTCTATGAATTGAGTGGAACAGCTTTGTAATGGGCCTCGGCGATTTATTATATGAAAAAAGGTGTGTCAGGTAATTTTGAATAGTTTATAAGAGACCGAGATATAGTCTTGCTATAAACTTGTTGGGAAAGTAAGTTGCGCAGATTCTTAAAGTGTATCTTATGGAAAAGGTAATAATCGATTGTAACAACAATAAAATACTATACTATGATTTAACTTGTGTTTTTATTTTATCTGGCAACGCAAAAGTTATATTAAGATACAAGGGCCATTCCTTTGTTCACAATGTAAAGGATATGGTTATTATCCATGCTTGGCAAGTATCGGACAGCAAGCTATTTTATTAATATTTTTACCAAAAACCTTTGCAGTCAAATGAAGATTGATCAACCCAAAGGGACATTCAAAAGTCAATAGTTTGTTAAAGTGTTTGGTTTGTATATATTTTTCATTTATTATAAATGGATATTTGGTATAAAAAGGGATCTATTGGACAAATACCTTGATTAGCTTGGTAAGTTAGCAATTGATACAGGTGGTGGTCTCAAAGAAAAGAGTAAACTTCATTTACATAATATGCTTTATCATTAAGATCAAAAAATACGGCACAAGAGAACCCTAGAGAATAACCTTTGTTTTTGTTAATATTTTTCTCAAACCATCCTTTGACTATGAATCGCGGCATCAACTAAAAGCATGGTCTTATATTATCAAACACTATTTAATTGACGAGAACACTATCCTATGGCCATAAAATAATATAATGGTCTATCTCAGAATCAATATAAATATTATAGAATGCTGTGCACCAAAAGACTTGGAAAAGGCTTTACAATCAATAACCAAGCTCATAAATAAATAATAGAGAATAATAAAGTAAGTTGACTCTTTAATATATGTTTTGAATACACATTATAGTTAATACAATATTATTTATCACAATATAGCAGCAAAGTGCAAGTCGTTCTTTTCTTTTTTGAAGATGAGATGTTGCAACTTGGTGATGGCGTCGAATTAGCAATCATGACAGATGTGCAACGGGTGATTGCTTTGTTGATCATTCATTGCTAATCTAATGCCAATATAATATTTCTACTCTTTAATATAGCTCTATACCGCCAAAAACGAGTATTGTGTAAGTGCTAAGCAATAAAACAAGGGTTTAAGATTGTTCTTTTAGGCAACTCTTATTGGCCCCGTTGCATTTTTAGCATATGCTTAGTGTGCTTTCTTTTTCTTTTTCTTTTTGCTTCTCTTGTCTTGTCTTTGCATGACTCTTTGAATTAAAACCAAATGAGCCTCCTTCATGTAAGATCGGCACGGTTATAAACACCTGATTGACATCCCGATTGAACCATCTTTAGCTCGATTACCTTTGATTTAGGAATGAAATGCAGCTCGCTCTTTTTCCCCCAGAAACAAAAGAGCGAAAACTTTTTACGGCTATATTACAATACGGTTTGTCCTTTTTACACTTGGCAATCTCTGTAAGATATACACTTTTCTTTTCTAATGAGCTGATTACTCTGTTTGCTACAATGAGATTCGAATCAGTTTTGAATCATATGATTTGAATATGCCAAAGTTGATTTTCTATGGTAAGACGATTGTCTAATAATTATATTATTCTTCAACTAATTTTTCAGTACATATTCTATTGACCTCCTATTACATATAGTGTTTATTTCTGGAGATCCCTTTCAGTATAATCATTCAAAACAAGAGGCATGGTATAGTAATTGACAAGCATAATATATACTTGTAAGCAATACAAAATAATGTACTAGGTTTATATGATCGCTTCTTTTTCTAACCACAATGAATTTTTAGCAATTGATGAATGCTAAGGATCATCTAATGTATATCAACGTAGTATTATTATGCGTGTATAGCTTATAACAAAGGTTTGTACTATATATGTTTTATAATATTAAATAGCATTAGTTTTAAGTATTTTTCTATAATAATTGTGCGCAAAATACGGTATGAATTAAATCAAGACATTCTATAATAAAGAATAAACCATTCTTTCAAAAGAATGGTCGTAAAAGAATAGCAGAACCCATTATCAAATAGAGTACTATAAAAGAGAGGTTATAGTGTATAACGGAAGCATTTTTGGTTGGATAAAAAAACGGTAGTTATGTTACCAAAACGGTAGTTATCTGCCGTTTTTTATTAGCAAAAAACGGTAGCTACTACCAAACTCGCCTTACACAGGGTCATATCCACCGTTTTGCCCCACCAAACAAACGGTAGCAATGTTACCAAAACGGCAGATATCTACCGTATTTTTAGTGAAGAAAAACAGTAGTTATGTTACCAAAACGGTAGTTATCTGCCGATTTTTTATTAGCAAAAAACGGTAGCTACTACCAAACTCGCCTTACACAGGGTCATATCCACCGTTTTGCCCCACCAAACAAACGGTAGCAATGTTACCAAAACGGCAGATAACTACCGTTTTTTTAGTGAAGAAAAACGGTAGTTATGTGACCAAAACGGTAGTTATCTGCCGATTTTCGCCACTATAAAAACGGTAGCTACTACCAAATTCGCCTTACACAGGGTCATATCCACCGTTTTGCCCCACCAAAAAAACGGTAGTTATGTGACCAAAACGGTAGATAACTGCCGATTTCTTAGCCGTAGTGAAGTATTTTTCTATAATAATTGTGCGCAAAATATGGTATGAATTAAATCAAGACATTCTATAATAAAGAATAAATCATTCTTTCAAAAGAATGGTTGTAAAAGAATAGCAGAACCCATTATCAAATAGAATATTATAAAAGAGAGTTTATAGTGTATAACGGAAGCATTTTTGGTTGGATAAAAAAATGGTAGTTATGTTACCGAAACAGTAGTTATCTGCCAATTTTTATCACTATAAAAATGGTAGCTACTACCAAATTTGCCTTACACAGGGTCATATCTACCATTTTTCCCCACCAAAAAATCGGCAGTTATGTTACCAAAACAGTAGATAACTGCCAATTTCTTAGCCGTAGTGTATTATTTTTCTCTGTGAATTACTATAATGGGAATTGGGGGTATTTTTGCAGTGTACTATGGCATTGGTAAGTGCACTTGGATACAATAGTAAATCCTTGCTAGTTATTGCTGCATTTGCTGCAGTAACAGGTGGTGGTGTTTTGTGCAGAAATAGAAGACATAGTTTATATTATTTGATTATAAGATAAAAAAGGAAACAAGTGCTACATATTTTTATTTGCTGTCATTTTATAGACAAGAAAAAGGTTATTGTTCTTTGATCCTTTGCCTGAACCAATAGGATGCATCAAAATTATACTTTTTATTTGAAGAAAAAATAATGTCTGAGATGAAAAAAGCTCTATGTTTCTAGTACCCATCTGCACCATTTATACTAGGTTAAATTGATGGGTTTTTCCAGTGTTAGTTATCTTATAATTTTCTAACTAATACTGCACATTATCCGCAGTAGCTATTATATGATATTTTCATAAAAGAAGATGATTAACTGCAGTACTTCTTTATGTGCAGTAATATCTTCCTGAGCATTAACCGCAGTACAATATCTCTTCTTTTATGAAAATATCATATAATAGCTACTGCGGATAATGTGCAGTATTAGTTAGAAAACTATATAAGATAACCAAAGTCATAATAATAAAAAGTATCTTTTATCCTCTCTTTGATTTTACTTATACTCCTGTTTTCCCAGTGGGATTGACCTTTTGGCTTTGTTATATTAAAAGGAAGACCATCCCAGATCAGGAATGATGTTGTGCCTAATTTTGGTGAAACAAGCTCTAGTGACTTATCTTTATAAATGAGGCATGATTTGAAATGATTATTTATCTGTTTGTAATTACAGAAATCTGTAATCCATTTATAATAATTTTGTAAGAACATTAGACACCTCTTTGTTATAGTCAAAGATAAATAATCATTTAGAAAAATATATAAGATATCCCAATTTAAAACAATAAAAATTATCTTTTATCCTCTCTCTTATTTTGAATACTCCTGTGTATTAAAGCTTGACCAATTTGACTACATTTACAGTTGTTGTGCCTGAATTAATGTCAGCCAATCAGGATGACAATTACACAGAGTTCTCTTTTGAGAACGACGACCAAATTGATTCCCTTTTGCTCTCTGAAGACCTAGAAGACATTAGTTATAACAAAAGTAGATTAGAAACCGAAACAGATATTTATGATGGCTGAGTAGGTTTAGAAAAGATATAAAAGAGGACAATATTTCATTGAATAAAAAGCATCAATCTTTCTATCCTCTTTTTACTCTTTTATTCTCGTTTACAATTTCCAGTGGGTTGACCAATATTGGCTGTGTTATAACATTGGAAGAACAACCCAGATCCAAAACAACACAGTGAATTGGAAGATAGTCTAGATCAGGAACAATACTAGATCAGGAATGATGTTGTTCCTGATCTGGGATGGTCTTCCTTTTACTATAACAAAGCCAAAAGGTTAATCCCACTGGGGAAACAGGAGTATATGTAAAATCAAAGAGAGGATAGAAGATACTTTTTATTGTTATGACTTTGGTTATCTTATATAGTTTTCTAACTAATACTGCGCATTATCTGCAGTAGCTATTATATGATATTTTAATAAAAGAAGAGACATTGTACTGCGGTTAATGTGTCAAGTCTCGACTGGGTGTATCTTGCTAATGCTTGACTTAGATAAGTTTTGCAATAGATCACCACCAACTAGGACATTTAGGATAAATAGGAATATAGAGAATTGAATGCTTTTTTATTGATACAAATCGTTGTAGTATTTATACAGATTTTATAAGTGAAACTATCTAAACTAATTACTTTTTACTCAAGACACATTGGTTATCTCTTTATGAGAGGCGATGAGAATATGTCTTGGTTTTACAAAAAGGGGAACCAATTGGTATAACATTGAAGACATATGTTAAAAACATTACTGATTGGGTACCTGATTATCTGGGTTATTATTTGCTATGTCAACTCTGACAAATGCTCAGGACGATGTTACTGCGCGTAAAGAAGTACTGCAGTTAATCATCTTCAGATTTTATGGATTCATCAAAATAATATCCGACATGACAATGACAATCTAAAATAATAAATAGGTAAAAATAAGACTCTCCGACCGGGAATTGAACCCGGGTCTCCCGCGTGACAGGCGGGGATACTCACCACTATACTATCGAAGAGGGGATGGTTTTGATACGGGTGTTGTAGAATTTCAAGCTTTGGCCACTTCTCACCCATTCATGTGACTTTCCAAGGCCCTCTCTGCCAAAAAGTGTGACGTAGCCTTCTGATCAACTAGCAACGTCACCTTTTCTCAACCGCAAGTCATTTTACTTCTCTCATATTTCTCTTTCTTCCGCACTCCTTTGATTTTCCTTATTTGTCATTTGTACCCACCTTTTTGTCATCATCTCACCTTTCCCTTCCCCATATCCATATCTGTGCGCATCAACCACCATCTTCCCTTATCTACATCTCAAGTCATTTTCCCACACATTGGCATTTTTTTTATTTCATTGTCCTTCATCGCATTTACCATTTTACACTACATTTCATACTTATTGCACCTTCATATCATTATCTTGTCTTATCATTCATACTTCCTCCTAACACATCTTTATTATCTCATCTATTTTTTGCATGCTCATTCTCATTTACAAAAATTAATCTAGAAATTCATCATTAAATAATATTTTACAAATCTATATAAGAGATCAAAATCTTCATCAAATAAACACTATCAGTTACCTCTCTCTTAAGTTCTGTCCCTGAACTAGTGAATTATCTTGTATAGAAATTCCTAGTCATACCTGTGCCAAGATTGATTTTTCTTTTCATCCGTTTCCCTTTTCTATCCAAAAATTGTATCTTCCCAGTACCTTGCACTGGAAAAACCCCTCGATTTCACCTAGTATAAATGGTGCAGATGGGTACTAGAAACATAGAGCTTTTTTCATCTCAGACATTATTTTTTTAAAAATAAAAAGTATAATTTTGATGCATCCTATTGGTTTGGGCAAAGGATCAAAGAACAATAGCCTTTTTCTTGTCTATAAAATGACAGCAAATAAAAATATGTAGCACTTGTTTCCTTTTTTATCTCATGATCAAATAATATAAACTATGTCTTCTATTTCTGCACAAAACACTACTGCCTGTTACTGCAACAAATGCAGCAATAACCAGCAAGGATTCACTATTGTATCTAAGCACACTTACCAACATCATAGTAAGAGAGCAAGAACTGAAGAAACTGGCGAATTTGAGAGCAGTATGTATACTAGTGTTAATTTTCATTTACTGCACAATAATAACTTGTATTTTTCAATTGAACTCAGGCACACAAAGTGATATGATGGATTTGGACGTTGAGGGTAAAATATACTTATTTGAAAACCAGTGCAGAGTAATAAACTAATCTAACCCATATTTGCAGCAATGCCAATTATTGAATCCGAATCCGTGGCAGTTGACAGTCTGCCCAGCTTACCTTTTGGGGATTATGACCAAATGGTTGATGCCGATCTACTTGACAATGAGGTCAATGGCGATGGTGCCAAAATCACCAACGACTCTGACAATGACAGTGATGATGAAGCCAATGTTGAGGAGATTGAGGTCAAGGAGTTTGATAGTGAAGGTCAGTATTGAATAGCTATAATACAAAAGCAAGCAAAAATTGAGTGTTAATAATTTTCCTTTTTAAATAATAGACCCTTTTGCTACTCCTGGTATGCCCAAAAACCCAGTGCACAGAGCAATTGCCATTTTTGTTGTTCTGTTTGCATCCCGTTATGTGGTCGATAAGGGTACTGTTGTCTTGATTGAGTTCATCAACAAACTCTTGATAATTTACGGACAGGACTTCCAATTGCCCTCAAGCCTTTCTGGTCTCCAAAGCATGACGGGTTTCACTGCCTTGACCAAGGGTGTAAAGAGATTCGTTGTGTGCCAGGATTGCCACACGGTGTATGAGAAAGCTGGGTCTGCTCCACTTCGGTGCGATTCTGCTAAGCTCGGTTCCCAATCTGTATGTGGTTGTCAATTGATGAAGCAATCGTCATCTGGTGCTTTGGTTGCCAAGAGATCATACGTCTATCAGTCCGTCAAGCAGGCGTTGAGAGTCCTTTTCCTCCGCCCAGATTTTGAGACCAAGATTTGTCACTGGAACCAGGAGCTAAAAGTTGTAGACACCATGTGCGATATCTACGATGGTGCAATGTGGAAGGGTCTCCAGGACATGGGTGGTGTTTCGTTCGTTGCAGATCCACGTTCTTTGATGCTGACACTGAACATTGACTGGTTTCAGCCCTTTGATGGAATCAGCTATTCTTGTGGTGCCATCTATCTTGTAATCAATAATTTGCCTAGGGAGAAAAGGTTCAAGGCCGAAAATACTATTCTCGTCGGTCTGATGCCTGGACCCAAGGAGCCAAAGACAGATGAGATCAACAGTTATCTCAAGCCGTTGGTCGATGAACTGGAGCAGTTGTTTGTTGGAATAAGGATCCCAACCTTTGAGTGCCCATCTGGTGTCAATGTCCGTGGTGCATTGTTGATGGTGGCATGCGATATCCCAGCTGCAAGGAAGACGAGTGGGTTTACGGCACACAACAGCACCAATGCATGCTACAAGTGCAATCGTCAGTTCTCTTGTTTGGAGGGGTCAAACCAGGTGGATTTCCGTGGATTTGACTATTCACAATGGTCTCTTCGGACATCAGTTGACAACAGACACCATGCAACACTTTGGAAAGATGCCCAGACGATTTCCGAAAGGCATGGACTTGAAGTTGAGAATGGTGTACGATGGTCAGAGCTTCACCGCCTCCAGTATCTTGATCTTGTCCGCGCAACTGTGGTGGACCCCATGCACAACCTCTTCCTGGGAACCGCCAAGAGAATGGTTGAAAACTGGATCTCTGGTGGTGATTTGTCCAATGATGATCTTCTTGTGATGCAGGAGATAGCAGACACCATGGAGCTGCCAAGTGATTACAGTTCACTAAAGACAAAGATTGCCAGGGGATTTCCATTCATGAAAGCAGACGAGTGGAAATCTTGCACTGCAAAAATTGGTCAGTTTCACATATCTCAAAGAATATTAATTATACGTGAAAGAAAAGGTAAAATTAAAGATCAGATGTTTTTTGGTAGTTTAGACATATAGCGAAACGTTTTGTCAATGTAATTGGCTATAAAACATGTGTAGCATAAGAAATGAATACCAAATCCAAATATATAAAATAAACTTTGCCTTGTATTCCTCTTCTTTACTGTAAAATCTTTTAATTATGGCTCCTAACTGAAGTTCAAGAAATACAGTCGAGTGCAGATGTTCTGTTTGCAAGAACAAACTGGGAGGCTTTAATATTATATCCTCTCAAACATTCAAACGACATATGAGAATAGAAGAAACAAAGAAAAACCTTCTCAGTCATAGGAGTAAGAAAGCTAATATAATTTTATTTTCCCAGTAAAATAACAAGTATAATATAGTATTTAATGAAGACAGAATCGAAATGATTCATGAAACATCTGAGGCCGTTGATAAACATGAACAGTTTTTTGATGCTGAAGAATATGAAATTGAAAATGAAGGTGAATTTGGTAATAGAAATAAATTTATTTTTTATTTTTCTTTACTAATTTTTATTTTAATATTTGGATAAAGATGAGGCAGCACCAGCACAGACAAGGAACCTACCTTTTTCCGAAGCTGACACCATGTTTGGTGTTGATGGAGATGACTGTGTTCATGAGAGCATCTCTGAGAATGAAGAAGACGAGGAAGAAAGTGAAGATAGTGATGATGAGGCAGCAATTTTTGGTAAAGGTATGGATATCGTGAATTAATATTGACCCCTGATAAATAGAATTATATGAGCTAATTTTCATTTTTTACACAAAAGATTTTTCTTTGGACCCACAACCAAAGTTGAATTTCATCCACCATTTTATTGTCACCATCATTGCCCTATTTGTATCCTTGTACGTCGTTGATGAAGGAGCAGTTATCTTGATTGCCATTATCAACAAGATTCTTGAAATATTCCAGGATCCATTTCGTCTTCCTTTGAGTGTTCCTGGTCTCAAGCAATTGGCAGGTTATGGCAATTTGACAAGTGGGATAAAAAAGTATGTTGCATGCAGTGAATGCCATACAATCTATGATATTGGTGTATCTGTTCCTTTGTCTTGTACATCAATCAAGTTTGGCGGCAGCTCTTTGTGTTCCAATCCATTGTTCAAGTCTGGATCTGAGTCACGAATCCCAAAGAGAACATACATATACCACTCTGTCATAGACTCATTGAAAAAGTTTTTTCGTTGCCCAGGATTTGAAGATGCAATCAATTCATGGAATCGTGGGCCAAAAGTAGATGGAGTATTGTTTGACATTTATGATGGTATCATGTGGAATGAATTCCAGGACATTGATGGCTTCCCATTTGTTGACACTGACCGATCTCTCATGTTGACCTTGAATATCAACTGGTTCCAGCCATTTGATGGTGTTACCTACTCTTGTGGAGCGATTTATCTTGCCATCAACAACCTTTCTCGGGAGATTAGGTTCAAAAAGGAGAATACAATTCTTGTAGGATTAATGCCAGGGCCAAAGGAAGCAAAGACATCAGAGATAAACAGCTATCTCCAACCTCTTGTTGATGAGTTGCAAAGTCTTTACAAGGGTGTCAAAATCCAAACCCACCAATGTCCAAATGGTACAACAATCCGCACTGCTCTCTTTATGGTTGCCTGTGATATCCCTGCCGCAAGGAAAGTATGTGGATTTACATCCCATACGAGTACAAATGCATGCCATAAGTGCAAACGCCAATTCTCCCGGTTAGCTGGAACGAGTTCTGTCAATTATTCTGGATTTGACTTCTCAAAGTGGCTCCTTCGCACTAAGAATGATAATTGTAAGGATGCTGAGGTCTGGAGAAATGCAACCACTAAGACTGAGAGACATCGTCTTGAAGTTGAAAATGGTGTTCGCTGGTCCGAACTGCATTGTCTTGAGTACTTTGATGCTGTCCGCTGCACCATTATAGATCCAATGCACAACCTTTTCTTGGGAACTGCTAAGCGAATGATGGAAAAATGGGTTGCAGATGGAATAATTGACTCCAAAAAACTCGTCTCTATGCAAAACATGGTTAAAAATATGGTACTGCCACCTGATTACACACCACTAAAGACAAAGATTGCAAAAGGATTTCCTTTCATGAAGGCTGATGAGTGGAAGTCGTGGTGCCTTGTATATTCTCCTGTTGTCCTGAAAGATCTACTCCCGCCAAAAATGTTTGAAAATTGGATATTCTTTGTCAATGCATGCTGTTTACTCATCAAGCCCAACATCACTGAAGACGAAATCGACAATGCTCATGAATATCTACAAAAATTTTGCCAAGGCTGTGAGAATCTTTATGATCTTGATCTTCTTTCACCGAATATGCACCTTCATCTTCATTTACATCAGACAGTTCAAGACTTTGGCCCTGTTTATGGTTACTGGCTTTTTGGCTTTGAGAGATACAATGGTATCCTCAAAAACATCCAGACAAACAGGAAAACCGGATTTGAATGGACATACATGAAGAGATTTGTTGAAGAAGTTCACAAAGAAGATTTTGCGCGGAATATACTTGAGTCTGCCAATGCACATGGTTATCTGGATATTTTCAAGAAATTGTTAAAAACTGAGACTCGTTCAGTAATCCCGCCCAGTCAACCTCATGCATTCTCCCTGTCTGATTTCATAAATGCCGCATACAACACAACATCTTCTATCAAAGGCAATGAATCTCTTCCACCATCTGCATTTCCTCTTAGAACAAAGCCTTTGTCACCAATGCCAAGTCCTGATTATGATTGTCTTGTTGAACATTACCAAGTGGTCTATAATGACAGGTCAATCTCAAGTTGCAAAATCAACATGGACAGTTCTGCTTTTGTCAACGATTGGATTGTCATGCTGAAGTCTATCAACATTCTTGGCCAAGTATTCAAAGGCAATCATGGTAACAAACGTGGATCATACATTCAGGCATTGTTTGTGGAGGACAAAACAAATGTAATCTATGGATATATTGGAGAAATCCAATATATTTTTATGCACACATTTAGTCCAGCATCCTTATCAACTGAATACCACAACCCCCAGCATACCTTTGCCTTTGTTAAATGGTATAAAACAACATCTGATAGGACTAGAGAAATGGAAGGCATTGAGATCCACAAAAGCGAGTTTTCAAGAGTTGATTTTCAAAGTATCCTACCTATGCACCGAATTCTCATGCCAGTTGCAATTGTTGATTACCAGCCATTAAGCAAGATTAGCAAAAAACTTGTAGTTCCATTGCCACGCAAAATTTATACTTAGCTTTTAATATATTTATCTATTGGTCAAAACTCTTCAGCTATATTTACAATTTGCAGTTGATATAAAATATAGAGAGAAAAAGAAAAATATATTTATTCATCTCTAATTGACCAGGGAGGCAAGATGGTGGACAGAGAAGTGGGGACAGGGACAACTTTAACTCCTCTTTGGATTCTAGGGGTCTTTGGTTTTGACTTTGACTGCCCCTTTCTCAAGTCACGGTCTTTAGAAATGCGATCAATTATTGCCAAGAGTCTGTTTAACTGTTTTTGTCATTAGTTTTAACTTGTGCTGCAACAAATACAAATTGAAAATAATTACCTCATCACTTCTCCAACTGGGGCAAGCAATCTTTACAACCTTCAGGCTGACACCTTCACCAAAATCCTCAACACCTGATTCACCATCTGACATGACCTCTTTTCGAAGAACATTGAGATATGCCATCTCATGAGCATTTCCTTCTTTTGGACCCATCTCAGCATCTATGATCTCCCAGTTGGTCTCATAGGTAATAATGCGGCGATTAAGAATCTGTTAATATTTTTAGAATATAAGATAACCATGTACATTAATATTTTTCTTATAATTACCTCTCTCATTCGGCTATTGATGCGTGCATTATGCTTCTTGATAATGCCTGCCTCCTCTGAAATGTTAACACTTCGGTAGAAGGTCTTGTAGTTGTTTTTGATTTTAGCAACTACCATACTTGGCCAAAATCCAGCAGCACGAGGCTGTGAGAGTATATACTCTCTCAAATATTTGACAATCTTGACATTGTCCTGATGATCAATCCATTGATCAGTATTCCATTTTCTCCTGGCTTCATTCTCAGCAATCTCAATGGGATCGTTGGACTTTAAGTCCCTTATCCACATTTTCTCATGGATCAAGTCCTGTATATTTTTATTAGATTATATATTATTATACTCTGTCAAGATTATCTATACCAAAATTATCGCACTCATCTGACTCTCACTGAGAGAAGGCTGAGCAGGAACAGAAGGAGAGATAGTTGCTGGCAAAACTGGGCCAGCAGGTGCTCCATTAAAAACACCATTGGCATGAGCATTCATGAACATGCTCACTGCGTTTGCTGAGCTAGCCTGCATGTCATACATCTTTCTAAGCTGGCGACTCATCGATGCCATCTGTCCAGAGAGTTCTTTATATCCCTCATCATCATTTCTGACTGTCTCAGATCTTGGGGCAAGTCTGCGGCGTTTTGGCTGATTACCTGCCCCCTGGGAAGAACTGCCAGGCTGTTCATTAGCATTTGATCTGCGATTAGAGTTTCTTGAGCTAGAAGACATTTTCTATATGTATTTTATAAATATAACAATATATGAATATATTAAAATATTATATTTTGCCTATTCAGCATATAAATACATACGAAGCAAAATACAGTTATTGGTAAAGATATTTACAAAATAAAAAGGGGACAGACTACAATATGCTTATTGAAAATATTTTTATTATAATTCACATTTTTAATCAGTGCTGTAAGATCATCTGTATTAATCTATTTTGGTCTGTAAAACTGGGTCCCAGTATGTACGACTCATGGTAACCTCAAATAAATTTCAAATAATATATTCTCCTTTTCCTTTTCTTTCCTATTTATTTTATTTTTCAATACCCTGGTAAGTTATTATTTTTTAAACATGTTGTTTATATCGTCAAGTATACTATATTAACTACTGATATATTATTAATATAGTATAATATGCTCTTCTTTTATGACAAAGGTAAATATAATATCATGATAAACTATATGTTTACTAATTATTCATTTAAAAGATTCACGGCTTTCTGATATTTTAAAATGATATTGATGATAATATACATGGTAAATATAAAAAGATTGTTATATTTTCTCTTATTAATTTATTATTTTTTAGTTGAACATATTGCAATCCATGTTCTGTATTTTGTTTTTATCCCGCAACTCTTAATATGTAAGCAAACATCTTGTATAAGCTCTTACTATTTGCCAAATACTACTTTAGTTATCACATTTTATATCTGCAATCTGGAATAAATATTTTTCTATGATTGCATATAGCTTTATGGGTAAATACAAAATGAAAAATATGGATTATTTTAAAAATTAATATCTGTTACTTCTTTTATCACAAATATATAAATATCTATTCACAAGAAACTCTCCTGCTTTATTTGTCTTTTACAAGGAGTACCTACCCATACTGTGTCTATATATCAAAAGGTATACTATATAGATGAGTAATATTTTTGAAATCTAGGTCTAGAACAAAATTCTAAATAATATTCTCCTAAAAATAAAAATAATAAAATAAACTATTCATAAATGATTTTCCATAAAAATATTTATAAAAAGTGTGAGAACTATGTAGCTGTTCAATAAGAAGCTGTTATTATAGTGACAGTTAAAATATAGTCCAATAAAATGTCACCATTGATATGTGAAATAAAACATTTGCGCATTTCTATAATCTTTAAACCATTGTTTTCTTGATTCTTAAAAGAAAACAAAAATGCAACGTTATACAAGAACATCTGTTTTTTTTTAAAAAAAAAAAGTAATTTATAGTCAGTTTGTGTATGGTAATACTATAGTTCTTTATGAGAGTGTTTCCATCCTTAGGATAAATAAAAGAATTATAGGTAGAAATAATATCTGTCTGAATAGTAAAATATTACTCAAAGTCTGGGTAAAATCTTTTATTTCACTCAGAATTTCATATTATTTTACATATGTAAAAGGAACATATTTTTGCAGTGACCATTATGAGTAAAATCACCATGCCAAACCCACTCAAACGTCCTTCTCTGTCTCCCACTCGTAAATTCATGCCCGTGAAAGTAATTCCTTTGAATTTCTTTACTGATGATATGAGTGGAAACCGAACCAAAAAGCACAACAAGTTTGATAGTTGGATCATGGTTCCTGCTGCCTTACCTCTTTCCGAAAGGCATGCCCTCCAAAACACTGCATTCATATGTACTGATCATTTGCTGTCCACAATGCAGATGCTCTCTGCAATTGTCAATGATCTTGTTTTGTTGGAAAAAGGAGTCGAAATGTTTTTGCCTAGTGGTGAGGGTGTCGTCGTTGTTGCTCCACTACAGTTTATCACTGCTGATAATGCTCGCCACTCGGAAATTGCCTCAAGTCGCGGTGCGATATCGAAGATGCCTTGTCGCAAGTGTGTTTGGGAGCTGAAGACACCGGGAACAGTAGATG
The DNA here is from genome assembly GCA_022702545.1 of Phycomyces nitens. NCBI lineage: Eukaryota > Fungi > Mucoromycota > Mucoromycetes > Mucorales > Phycomycetaceae > Phycomyces > Phycomyces nitens. Next base: position 6,356,535 of record JAHRBC010000001.1, read on the forward strand.
GTAGTGACTATCATTGTGCTCCAAGATCTGAAGATGTCATTGCTCAAATGCATGCTCAGTATGTGGCTTCCGGTGGAGATAAGACGTTGTTGGTCGATGCTGAGGCAGGGTATAAACTTGTTGGCGGCCAAGCTTTGCTGAAGCTAAAGTCTTTTGATACAATGAAGGACTGCCCCATTGAGCTTCTTCATATAATCATGCTTGGTGTAGGCAAAGCTTTAGTGAAATGTCTGCTCGGAGATCATTTGAAACCTGCCGAGAAAAGTATCCTTGAATCAAGACTCCATGGATATATTTCAAATGGTTTCTCAAGAAGACTTCGTTCCTCTCTTCACTTACACGGTTCTTTCTTGGGCAGAGACTACAAAATTCTTATCCAGCAAATTCCAATTTTGTTGAATCAATTGATTGACTCTGGAGAGATTAGACCTGACGAAGGAATCATGCTGATAAAAGCATGTTTTGAAAACCTGGGCAAGTTGGCTTCGCTTTCCTATGTCAGTAGAATCAAGTCCAACTCAAATCTGTACCTGAGACAAATTGCATCGACATACAATGATCTTCGTCTTTCCGTGTTATATCACAATGCCTTCATCAAACAGAAACGTCCAACAAGATCAGGTCACAGCATCTATAATTCCAGCAAAATGCATATTATGCATCATCTTGTCGATGACATTTATCGTTTTGGCTCCCCAATTTTCTATGAAACAGAAAAGGGTGAGCAATTCAATAAGTTTATCAGAGAGTGTCTTTTCCAGACGAATAGACATAATCCTTCTAAAGATGTTGCTGTTGCTTTTGCAAAAAGAATGATGGCTTATCATATCCTGAGTGGTGGTTCTTGGTCGGTGGCGGACATTGTCAATCCTGTCAAAGCTTCTCACAAAGTTCTTGGAAGTTCTGCTTCCTTTGGCTCGACAATAAGAGACTTTGCTGACAATGATGACAATGAGAAAACGATGAAGGTTGGATCCACTGGCATCTTTAAAAACAGCAGCAACAACCTGCTTATTGGAGAGGTCGCCAAGTTTGACAGTACAAATGGTGTTTACACCATCATTGAATACGCTCTTTGGTGTGATCAAGGCCAAGTCACCAGATTTCGCCCATCCAGTGATGAAGATGCAAGCCTTAGTGTCTATCACACTTGCAGAAAAGATCGTGGTGGAAATCTGTATGCCAAAAAACTGCTGCAGACAAAATCAATTATTAGAGAAACAGAATGTCAGTTCATAGAAATGCTTGACATTTCAAGAAGATCTGATCACTTTAATTTAATCAACACCAGCAAGTTTGGCACCTTCTGGTGGGCATTGTCACACAAAAACAACTTATAAAAATAAAATAAATTCCATTTTGCCTTTTTGGTGACTCATTTTTGCAACCGAAGTTCCGATGCTATTTTATTGGATGAAAAAAAATCCTGTCGTGGCTTCAATCGATTCTGGTGTTTGAAACGCAGATTTTTAATAAAAAAATTGAATTTCCACCATTTTGAATTATCTAATTGGCTGGGAGAGGAATTTTTACTATAAAAGGAAACGAAACTCCCTGGGTGTGTAGCCTTAATATGTGGTGTGACTGCTGAGAAAAACTTTGCTCTTTCAGCCTCTGTGCCGTAGGGTACATTGTTTGGCTCAAGATCATCTATTATGGGCTGTTCCTTTTTCATATTTTCTTTATAATCATTTGCATTCCAAGACGTGACAACACCCGTAAAGGCTATTCCCATCTTTGGCATAATATCAAAACCAAGAATAAGATCAACACCTTTGATATTCATATCGATAAGTTCAAATTCATGTGTAAAAGAGTGGCCATTAGCGTAACTAACTAGCAAAGGAGATGTCTTTCCTATACGTTGCACGGATTGTGCTTTACTTGCAAATGTTATGTTTCCTTCGATTTTTGTAATAGGTAGACTTATGAGTTTATTATATAGTTCTACACTAATACACGAGACTTTGGCTCCAGAGTCCAGCAAGCCCATGAGCTGATGCTCATTCTGTAATAATACAGGGGTGTTTAGTGAGAATGGATTCAAATGATATTGTTCCTTATTTGTCTTACCTAGTGAGGTATACTCCAGTTCTTCGGACAGTTTGTCTACCATGCTGCCTCTTGATGTGCGTACAGCATGTACAGCCACATTGGGCTTGCACTGTTTATTCACAAAAGAGGTGTGGTATTCTGGGCATGTATGTCCTGGGCTCCATTGTCAGTGACAATGGTAGCATTCCTTAGCCTTGGCCTTTTCCGCACAACCGGAGATGATCCTACATCCCTCTGTGTTGTGGGTGGTATTCTTACTATGCTGAGTGCAGAAGAATCCTGCACTAGCTGGGGAACCCGAGGCTTTTCCAGAACAATGTCTGCTTGACTTGAACTGGAAAGACTGACCATCTGTGCGTCGGCGTGAGCCAGTGTGGGTCTTCTCGGCCTCAGCTCTAACCCTCTTCATGGGGCGAGTCAGCGTGATCGCCAGATCCAGGACTTGTTGGATGGTCTGCGGCTTGTGGGAGTTGCGGGTCCACCAGGCAACGTGGGTGGTTTGATGGAAGTGCGGGGTGAGGGAAGCCAAGAACCGCAAGGCCACAATCATGTCTTGCTTCACGTTGCCCTCATGGCAAGTCCTCTGGAAACAGTGTCTATACTCTTGGACAGACTCGTCCTCTCTCATGGTCATGGTTAGCGCCTTGACCGACATTATCGCCTGCTGCTCCTTGGAGTCATAGTGCTGCTTGATCAGCACATGGGCCTCCTCCTACTTGCAGTTCTTCAACGCCAATGTACTTTTGTACCAGGCGTCGTACTCATCCACCATGGCATTTGGGAGCCATTTCGACCAGGCAATGTTAATGTGCTCCTTGCCAGTTGCGAGCACATTCTCAAACGCGGACAGGTAGAGCTCCACGTGTTGGTACACCTTGGCATCCGGGTTGGGGACGGAGTGACCAGCCAGCTGGAACAATGGAATGTCCCTCAAGTTGATGGCGGTCCCGTTGGTGTTGGTCAGGATGGGCTCTTGGGCAGCCACAAGGAGTGTCCGGAATCTGGCCAACTGGTCATTGGCATCGTCAACCTCCTTGCCAAGGGTCTTGGCAACCTCGTGGTCGTCCTTGTCGGTGGCCTCATCCACGGCAATCATAAGGTCCCAGGCCTTCTGCTTGTACTTGCTGATCAATCTTTCAGCTACGGCCCTGGTGTGCTTGCGCCTTTCTTCTCCAGAGACGGTGCCTTGCTCAGCCGTCTTGGGCGCGTAGCAGGACTCAGCTAGGCCGGAAACACACTTTTGCTCGGAAGTGGTGTCTACTTCCATGAGCTCACTTGTGCTCTCCTTGTGGGCAGGGGCCTCTTGCTGGGCAATGGTAGGGGTTTCGTTGATGGAAGACATTTTTTGGATAGTATTTTTTATAGAAGCGAGGGTTCAAAGTAAAAAATGTGATATTTGGTAGTAGAAAAGGGATGGTGGATACTTTGAGACTCTTTATTGTGATTGAGAAAAAGTTAAAGTTATATCCAGTTATTGATTCAAGAAGTGTGTTAACTTAGTATTTATAATTATTGTTATAATTCTTATCAGCTTGGATATTCATTATCATAATAGCTGTGTTATCAGTTAATAGGTATTTTGGGACTTTGTCCCACAATAGACTGGGTATGGTATTTTCATATTTGGATAAGGATTTCTGGATGGTATAGTTTGTCTTGATTTTAGATAATTCAGCTATCTGGGTTTATATATCACTTTTCTCTGATATACCATTATGCCAAATACAACAGAGACTATAACTGAACCTCTGCTATCAAGTGAGCAGATTGAACATCTGAAATTCACTTTGTTATTATTATAGTTGAACACTTTTAGGTATTGATCTTTGTATAATTGGCAAGGAAAAGGGTTTATAATTATAGTTTATTTGTTGCTTTTTATAGTTAAAATGTAACAGCCAAAAGGTACAATCTGCTCTGTACCCAATAGAATACTCTTTACATTATCATTGGCGCCAAAAATAAGAAAAGCTAGTTGAGTTGAATTATTCTTAATTTTATATCAAATAATAATTAATTTTGCCAAAGATAGAAACAATACACACCCAAGGAGTATTTCGGGTTTTAAAAGCTCATTTCTTTTTGGACATCCATATATAGTAATTTTCGGGAGAGTTTTTTGCACCTATTTAATCCCAACAGCCAATAACAATACAGAAATAAAGCATTAATAATACAGTTTATAACAGTTCTCATTGGATAGAATTTCACCAACAAGGATTATTTTCGGGTTTTCAAAACTCGTATTTTTTGATTATTCTTAATATAGTAATTATCGGGAGAGATATTTTTTCCAAAAAAATCAAAATTGCAAATCAAAATGCAAAAATTATTGATAGTACGAATTATAGACAGCATTCATTGGATAGATTTATAGGTTTACAAATGATTTTTATTGGATAAAATTCTCATAGCTTTGGGCCAGGGGTTTCTTTCATAAAATGATGCAATGAGGGCATTCCTACCTTGTCAGTTGCTTGATGCTCTTTCAAGATGATATGAATGAGTGCAGAATCAAATAAGTCTGACCCAAAAGGCAGGAGAGCGGTATCCATTATTTGATAGAATGTCTAGACAAGATAGTATATACAAACCTAACTAATGATAATTAGCAAACAAAGCTCGAATAGATAGATGATAATGTACACACTACCTTACCATACATATTGTTCACAGTTGATTCTATCTAACAAAAGTATGAAAGTTAATAATCAACAAAAATATATGAAGAATAGTGTTTAATTTTATATCTTATAATATTTTACGCAGCAACTCTTTAAAAACGCGTCATTATATTTGTTGCTAGATATATAGGAGTCTTATACACACCTTAAACAAAGAGGATGGGCAATAGATGGCCCTTGTACATTGAATGAGCTACTGCTATCTCAAACTGTAAACGAAATGCCTATTATAAAAGAAGACATTCATTTAGTTTTTAGTTGAACACAGTGCAGACTTGAATATCTTACAGCAACATAAAGCAGGCTCGAGTAGTCTATTTAATAGAGACAGAAAAAGAAGCTTTGTTATATATAATTTGTTACAAAGTAGGGGTCAAACGAAAATCACTTACCATAAAAAATGTTGAAGAAGCGGAAAGAAAAGAAAAGAAATAAAAAAATGAATAAAAAATAAATAAATAAAGAACCTGCTGGAAAGATTGCTGCGGTTCAAATTTATGGTATAAATTAAATTGACAAATCGTCCAAAGACAAATCAGTTTTGTACCTTATTTACTTCCCTGAACAATGAACAGCCAATTTAACCAGACCGAAGACGTTGCTAAAAAGCACGTTTGTGAATTGAACAATTGTGGCAAGCGCTTCCGGTACCCAAGTGATCTTGGACGTCATAAGAAAACAACCCATAGATCTACAGAGACCGGCCAGTCCTCCACCCTGAAGTTCAGAACACTCATGACACCAAACGACAACTTTTTCAATAATGAACAACCATCGGTAGATATCTCCTCCTCTGCCTCAGTTGGCCCTGTTCCTGTCGATCTCAGTGACATGGTGTTCCATGAAAACGACGAGGCCGAATATCACAATCCCATGGATGAGGAAGAGGATGAAGATGAACTTTTGGACGAAAACGTTACATTCACGGAATATGTTGGTAATGAACCTGAAGCAGTAGCCGATGAGATTGAGGATCAAACACCAATTGTTGCCAATGGAGAGTTTTTTCCTTTCAGAGACAAGATACACCAATTGGTGTATCAATTCTACTATCGATCTGGAGGAGACATCTCGCAAAGTTTGATGAAAGACATCATAAAGCTCCTCAGCGATGTTACGAAAGCCAAGGTTGATTATCCTGAAGCAAAAGTACCTGCAGCTGATTTGATCTTCAACTTTGATGATAAGAGAAGAACGAAGAACCAGATTCCCTTGTTGAAACAGACAGAGCACAAGGTTAAGGTTCAAAAACTGTCAATGGTCAAGAAGTTGAACAAACCTTGACTTTTCATATGAATCCTCCTTCCGAGGTGCTGAAGTTGTTGGTTGCAAACCCTTCAGTCACTGATCATTTGGCAAAACTTCCTGATCATACTGAAGGCGAGCTTGTGGATAACTACCAGTCGCAGAAATGGAAAACTGAAAGCTTGTTTCAGCATCCAATGGTGTCTATTCAGATGAATAGTACGGTGAAAGATATCTGGGTCGGTGATCTTGTCGAGGCTGGTCGGATGCAAATGATTGTGGACAGATTCTATACACTGAATCATTCAACTGTTATGGCTGAGGGTTATCAAGTTGTCACTGTCGATAATAAGCTCTACCTCCACAATATGCCTGAGAAAACTTCTGTCGAAACTAGGAAAATTTCAAACATTGCTTGCAATTGTCCTGAAACATTGTCCTTGAACTTTGAAAGTAATGTTCTTGGTAATCCTGATCTTCATGCCATATCTACCACCATTATGAGTAAAATCACCAAACCAAACCCGCTCAAACGTCCTTCTCTGTCTCCCGCTCGTCAATTCATGCCCGTGAAAGTAATTCCTTTGAATTTCTTTACTGATGATATGAGTGGAAACCGAACAAAAAAGCACAACAAGTTTGATAGTTGGATTATGGTTCCTGCTGCCTTACCTCTTTCCGAAAGGCATGCCCTTCAAAACACTGCATTCATATGTACTGATCATTTGCTGTCCGCAATGCAGATGCTCCCTGCAATTGTCGATGATCTTGTTTTGTTGGAAAAAGGAGTCGAAATGCTTTTGCCTAGTGGTGAGGGTGTCGTCGTTGTTGCTCCACTACAGTTTATCACTGCTGATAATGCCCGCCATTCAGAAATTGCTTCAAGTCGTGGTGCAATATCGAAGATGCCTTGTCGCAAGTGTGTTTGGGAGCTGAAGACACCGGGAACAGTAGATGGTAGCGACTATCATTGTACTCCAAGATCCGAAGATGTTGTTGCTCAAATGCATGCTCAGTATGTGGCTTCCGGTGGAGATAAGACGTTGTTGGTAGATGCTGACGCAGGCTATAAACTTGTTGGTGGCCAAGCTTTGCTGAAGCTAAAGTCTTTTGATACAATGAAGGACTGCCCCATTGAGCTTCTTCATACAATTATGCTTGGTGTAGGCAAAGCTTTAGTGAAATGTCTACTCGGAGATCATCTGAAACCTGCCGAGAAAAGCATATTAGAATCAAGACTCCATGGATATATTTCAAATGGTTTCTCAAGAAGACTTCGTTCCTCTCTTCGCTTACACGGTTCTTTCTTGGGCAGAGACTACAAAATTCTTGTCCAGCAAATTCCAATTTTGTTGAATCAATTGATTGACTCTGGAGAGATTAGACCTGACGAAGGAATCATGCTGATAAAAGCATGTTTTGAAAACCTGGGCAAGTTGGCTTCGCTTTCCTATGTCAGTAGAATCAAGTCCAACTCAAATCTGTACCTGAAACAAATTGCATTGACATACAATGATCTTCGTCTTTCCGTGTTATATCACAATGCCTTCATCAAACAGAAACGTCCAACAAGATCAGGTCACAGCATCTATAATTCCAGCAAAATGCATATTATGCATCATCTTGTCGATGACATTTATCGTTTTGGCTCCCCAATTTTCTACGAAACAGAAAAGGGTGAGCAATTCAATAAGTTTATCAGAGAGTGTCTTTTCCGGACGAATAGACATAATCCTTCTAAAGATGTTGCTGTTGCTTTCGCAAAAAGAATGATGGCTTATCATATCCTGAGTGGTGGTTCTTGGTCGGTGGCGGACATTGTCAATCCTGTCAAAGCTTCTCACAAAGTTCTTGAAAGTTCTGCTTCCTTTGGCTCGACAGTAAGAGACTTTGCTGACAATGATGACAATGAGAAAACGATGAAGGTTGGATCCGCTGGCATCTTTAAAAACAGCAGCAACAACCTGCTTATTGGAGAGGTCGCCAAGTTTGACAGTACAAATGGTGTTTACACCATCATTGAATACGCTCTATGGTGTGATCAAGGCCAAGTCACCAGATTTCGCCCATCCAGTGATGAAGATGCAAGCCTTAGTGTCTATCACACTTGCAGAAAAGATCGCGGTGGAAATCTGTACGCCGAAAAACTGCTGGAGACAAAATCAATTATTAGAGAAACAGATTGTCAGTTCATAGAAATGCTTGACATTTCAAGAAGATCTGATCACTTTAATTTAATCAACACCAGCAAGTTTGGCACCTTCTGGTGGGCATTGTCACACAAAAACAACTTATAAAAATAAAATAAATTCCATTTTGCCTTTATGGTAACTCATTTTTGCAACCGAAGTTCCGATGTTATTTTATTGGATGAAAAAAAATTCTGTCGTGGCTTCAATCGATTCTTGTGTTTGAAACGCAGATTTTTCAAAAAAAAATTGAATTTCCACCATTTTGAGTTATCTAATTGGCTGGGAGAGGAATTTTTACTATAAAAGGTAACGAAACTCCCTGGGTGTGTAGATTTTTGTAGTGATAGGTGAATAGTTTGCAGAAAATAGTCAAAAAGTTTGCATCTTGATCTATTAAAAAATAGATTTTTTTATTGATATTGAAAAAATAATTCATGTAACGTTTGACTAAAAGAAATAAGATAACACTTTCAGTTATAGTTCTGTATACTCTTAAGTTTAACAAGCCTACACGTCCAAAAGCAGAGCTTTATATCCACCGAATTACTTCATTATCTTATATGTGTTGTTTTTTATATATGCAAGATAACATCTCAATTTAATTCTAGAATTTGTTTTTTATTTCACTCAGAATTTTACATACTATCACATATGGGAATCTGGGGTATTTTTGCAGTGAGGGATCTTACCCATAAGTTTGGAAAGCAAGATATGCTCAGACACATTGCTAATGGAAGCTCATGGATTGACAGGACTACAGGAACTCGTGTACAAAGTGGACCTGGTATATCTGTCTTCCTTCATGATCAAGGAAGCAATTTTTCTGACAATTACTTTGGTAAGCGTCAGGAATTTGTAGACAACAATCATGTAAACAGAAAGATTGTTGCTGGTGTCTCTGTTGCGTTTTCTTACAACTGTGATGCCAACAGACTGTTTGTTGGAAAGGTGGTAGAAAGTAATAGTGTTTTGTTCATTCAGCATTACCAACTTTCCTCACCCAACCTGAACTTGGCAACAGTTGGCTGCCAAGCAACTGAAGAATACTGCAAGTTGGAAGATGTCAGAATTGAATGCATGCTACATATGACCTTAGGTGAGCGCCTTTCTCACATCAACCTCTTCAAGTTTGGATCTTATCACTTCTTTTGCAAAACCTACTTCCGTTTTTTTACTTTAAATCAATAAAATTCTTTCTTCTTTATTCTCTTTTTTTTTAAAGTGCTTTTTAATTTCAGTTTGGGCTGTTAACTATTTCTATTGGCTATTTGCCAAAAAGTAACAGCGAGATTCAATTTTAGAAGTACCGACTCTCCCAAATTAGATTTTTTCAGATTTTTCTGAAAAACAGGCAATTTTCAGCTCAGAATTGACTTTTATAGGCAAAAAACCTTGTTTTAAACTCAATGACCCTAAATTACTATATTTATACAAGAATTTCTTTTGGTGTGATGGAAATGGATGGTCAGGTTGGCCTACCATTTTTGGAGTCCATCCCGATATCTGATGATGATTCAGTTGACAATGAGGTCAATGGCGATAGTGTTGAAATCACCAATGACTCTGACAATGACAGCAATGATGAAGCTGATGTTGAAGAGATTGAGGTCGAGGAGTTTGATAGTGAAGGTCAGTATTGAATAGCTACAATACAAAAGCAAGCAAAAATTGAGTGTTAATAATTTTCCTTTTTAACTAATAGACCCTTTTGCTACTCCTGGTATGCCCGAAAACCCAGTGCACAGGGCAATTGGCATCTCCTTATTTTTTATCGTCTGATGTTTAAATTTGGAGGAATAGTGGCTTTTTCAGTGAAGGCTTGGCTGAGTTACTAGTTATTTTCTCTCGATTTCTTTTTATTTTTTTCTTTCTTGAATTCTTTATTAAAAATATTCAAAAATGTCCAACAACACTATTATCTATAACATTTCGAACATCCAAAATGCTTTGATCAACTCATCAATTGAAGGCATTAAAATGCTTCCTTTGAATACAACAATCTCAGTAAATGCCAGTGAATGGGAGCAGTGCCTTGGCCGCATGAATGCACTCTGCTCAACAAAGTGGACAGTAAATAGAAAACTTCAGGATCAAAGTTTAGTCTTTGGAGAGACTAGACAATGTCATCGTTCTGGAAAATATCAGTCTAAGCGTCAAATCCGTCTTGCGCAAAAGGACTCAAAGAGATGTGGGTGTACTGCTGCTTTGAAAATCAAGCAGTATAATGGCACCTCGATTGTTACCTTTTGCATGACAAAAGATCATATCAATCATGTTCCTGGAGAGCGCCAGGAAATCAGAACTTTGCCTTTGCCCTCTGAGGCAATCAAGATCATCGAGGATCAGCTGAGAAGTGGAAGCAGCTGTAGAAACACAAGGATATCTACTCTTAGACAAATTGAAAACTGGGGTGTGGGTATCAGAAAGCCCAATTATGAAGAGATTTACAATAGAATGAAGAAGGTTTGTTGGCAGTGATGTAAAGAAAAAGAGATTGAATTTAATAGTATGATACAAAATATAGATGGAAACATTGTTATATATGTTTAACTCAAATGAGAAGACATCTTTGTCAATCTGGTTGAACGAAAAGCTGGCATCCCAGAATTATTCAATCTTTATTGGAAATCTCTTGGCATACTCAAACAACCAAGATCTCTTTGCATTTGGATTCCAGTCGCCAACACAAGTACAAATCATGAGTTTATCTCAATCATTTTGCTTGGATGCCACCCACGGAGTTTCCTGTAGAAGTATGGAGGTTATGTACTCCTTGGTTACCAAACACCCTGAAACCGGAAAAGGTTATCCTGTTGCATTTATGATCACAAATGATCAAAGTGTTGGTCCCATCAACCAATGGCTTGTATATCTTTGCCAAACCAACCCCTTCAATCCATTGGCAATCACGATTGACTGTTGTATTGCCGAAGCCAATGCAATCACCTCTGCATTACCACAAACATCGATTCACTACTGTGAATTTCATGTCCTTCGTGCTTGGCAACATAACCTTGACAGTAAAGTCAAGCTAGATGGATCATTTACAACGCAACAGCTGGCAGAGTATAAGCAAAGCCTGAAAAACAGTTTGAAAAGTATTCTTGTTGAGTCAAATGAAGCAATCTTCATAACGAAAATTGGAGACTTTAAAAGAATGATCCAAGATCAACCTGAATTTCTAAGATATTTCGAGAGAAAATGGACAGGAAGCGAAAATATATTGAGAAGATGGGGACGTCCTTTTGTTCAGCAGCACCACCAAAGATACTTGACAAACAACTACATTGAATCATGGCACAACCAACTGAAAGTCATTTATTTCAATCGCGCAAGAATCAGAAGATTGGACCATCTTGTCTTTATCCTGACCAACGATGTTGAGTTCTACTATGAACAAGAGGTTGAAAGACTTAATTTCAGCAATGGAAGAATGGGTCCTGTTGAAAATGAGCTTTCAAGAAACTCCTTTGCTGCCTCCCAAATCCAAGAGGACATACTCCCTTCTATGATCATTAACCCTTTGGGTGAGATTAGTAATAGTATGGATGACTCTCATGGTGAGTGGCAAATCAAGTCTTTTTCAACAGAAAATCAATGGTATACTGTCATGATTGAACATGGGTTGATCCAAAAGTGTTCTTGCCCCAGTTTCCACCGTCGCCAACTGCCATGTAAGCATATGTACCTGCTCAAGCGATACAGTAAAGCAAATTTGGTATATCATGAGCAGCAAGACCATGCACACATGCAGTTGCAACAATCAGCCCAGAGTGTCAGAAATGAAGCTTTAGTGGATAACAATGTTGAGCAAAGAAATGGATTGCAAGATCCTAGCTTAGTAATCCAAAGTATTATGGCCAATGCAACAACATTGTATCATCAGAGAGAAGATTTGGAGAGATTGAGGAGCATTCCAGGTGTGGATATTTCTAAGTTAGAGATGTTAGACAGGTTACTGTTTGATGCATTAAAGCATGTTGATGACTTGAAGAATGAAAACTCTCTTCATTTCCAAAATATAAATACTCAACGTTAATAAAAATCAATCTTTTTCATAATAGGTTTTGTAACAAAAAGTATTTAAAAAATGTAAATAGATCACACTACAAGAATTTGTAAAAGTAAAAGCTGTCACAAGTTCCTGTTATTCCTCCAAATTTAAACATCAGATGATAGAAAATAAGGAGATGCGGGCAATTGCCATTTTTATTGTTCTGTTTGCATCCCGTTATGTGGTTGATAAGGGTGCTATTGTCTTGATTGAGTTCATCAACAAACTCTTGACAATTTACGGACAGGACTTCCAATTGCCTTCAAGCCTTTCTGGTCTCCAAAACATGACAGGTTTCACTGCCTTGACCAAGGGTGTAAAGAGATTCGCTGTGTGCCAGGATTGCCACACGGTTTATGAGGAAGCTGGGTCTGCTCCCCTTCAGTGCAGTTCTGCCAAGCTTGGTTCCGTTTCTCAATGTGGTTGCCAACTTATGAAGCAATCGTTATCTGGTGCTTTGGTTGCCAAGAGATCATATGTGTATCAGTCCGTCAAGCAGGCATTGAGAGTCCTTTTCCTCCACCTGGATTTTGAGACCAAGATTCGTCACTGGAACCAGGAGCTGAAAGTTGTAGACACCATGTGCGATATCTACAATGGTGCAATGTGGAAGGGTCTCCAGGACATGGGTGGTGTTTTGTTCATTGCAGATACATGTTCTTTGATGCTGACACTGAACATTGACTGGTTCTAGCCCTTTGATGGAATCAGCTATTCCTGTGGTGCCATCTATCTTGCAATCAATAATCTACCTAGGGAGGAAAGGTTTAAGGCCAAAAATACCATTCTCATCGGTCTGATGCCTGGACCCAAGGAGCCAAAGACAGATCAGATCAACAGTTATCTCAAGCCGTTGGTCAATGAACTGGAGCAGTTGTTTGTTGGCATAAGGATCCCAACCTATGAGTGCCTGTCTGGTGTCAATGTCTGTGCTGCATTGTTGATGGTGGCATGCAATATCCCAGCTGCAAGGAAGACGAGTGGGTTTACGGCACATAACAGCACCAATGCATGCTACAAGTGCAATCATCAGTTCTCTCATTTGGAGGGGTCAAACCAGGTGGATTTCTGTGGATTTGACTATTCACAATGGCCTCTTTGCACATCGGTTGACAACAGACACCATGCAACACTTTGGAAAGATGCCCAGACAATTTCTGAATGGCATGAGCTTGAAGTTAAGAATGGTGTATGATGGTCAGAGCTTTACCGCCTCCAATACCTTGATCTTGTCTGGGCAACCATTGTGGACCCCATGCATAACCTTTTCCTGGGAACTGCCAAGAGAATGGTAGACAGGTGGATCTCTTGCGGCAATCTCAATGATGGACATCTTTGTATCATGCAGAATATCATGGACACAATGGTCATTCCTCGTGGATATTCAGTTCTGACAACAAAGATTGAAAAGGGATTCCCTCACATGAAAGCCGATGACTGGAAGTCCTGGGTGTTGATATATTCTCTTGTTGTTCTCAAGTCTCTTCTTTCTCAAGAAAAGTTTAAGAGCTGGATAAACTTTGTGGATGCCTGTTGTCTCTTGGCCAAGCTGTCGATCCAGTTTGAAGAAATCAATGACACCCATCATCATCTAGAAAGATTCTGTCAGGAGTGTGAGCTTCTATACCCTCCAAACATCCTCACCTGCAATATGCACCTACACCTCCATCTTTGTGAGACCATTTGCAATTTTGGACCAGTGTACAGTTATTGGCTCTTTGGGTTTGAGCAATTCAATGGTTTGTTGAAGAATGTGAGCACCAACAGAAGAGACAGATTTGAAAAGACCTTTATGGCAAATTTTGTCCAGAATTTGTACAACAAGGACTATATGAATGCCATCCTCAAGTCTTTGATATCAGCTCCTTTTCTCCCACTCATTGCCAAGCTCTCTTCGTCCTTTATCACCTCGTCTCCACCTCCACCTGTACCTGCGCCAACACGATGCCCGTTCCAAATGCAAAATTTTGTGGAAGCATCCCAAAATTCCAAGTTCCCAATTAAGGGTAATGAGCCTCTCCCTCCCACCGCATTTCCTCTCCAAGCCAGGCCAGCAACAGCAATGAGTGATGGCAACTATCCTCATTTGTTGGAGTATTATAAGGATACTTATGACATTTCTGAGCTGGAGAACTATCAATACGCCACTTCTTCTTTTCTGTTTGTTGACAATCAGATAACAAAGATAAAGTCAATCAATCTTCTTGGGCAGATCTATCATGGTCACAATGGCTCTGGCAAGGGTGGATCATACATTCAAGCTTTGTTTGGCACTAGTACGGGTGAGAACCAGACTGCATATACTGGACAAATACAATATATGTTTGTCCACAACTTTACGCCACCTCTCTCTGCCTCTGCCCATCCAACTCAGCAAACATATCAAAGCTAACATGTTTTTGCCTTTGTCAGATGGTATGATGTGTCCTATGATCGTTCACATGAGGATGAAGGTGTTGACATCTATTTGCCCGGCTTTTCTCCCCCCAGTCATTAGTGCATCTTGCCAGTGCATCAGCTTCTCTTAGAAGTTGCGACTGCTGTTCACACAAGCCGAAATGGTGTGAAGAGGATGCTGGTCATCCCTTTGCCCAAAAAGCTTTGTGTGTAATAAAATAAATAAATATCTTTTCTCTTTCATAAAAAAACAAACAGAAATAGCATTGCCTTTATAAATGTTGTCAAAACGTAACGCGTGTCAAAAAAAATAGATGGATAGATAAAAAAAATTATTTTATTAAAGCCCATGTCTAAGAGCCCACTGAGGAAGACTGGGATTAAAATTAGTCGGGACTGCCACATCCACAGTTCTGCCATAAACCCTTGACAACATTTGATGAGCATTTGCTCCAAGTTGGAGACCAACGAATCTGTCAACGACTTGGATGAATCGGTTAAACTATCAATTGCACATCAGTAATTTAAAGTCATCCGAAATATTATTTATGATCAGCTCAACAACTCACTTCATTGCTTCTCCAACTTGGGCGAATGGTGTGAACCACACGTCTTCTTCCTGCTTCAGAGACTTCGTCACCTGATTCTCCCTCAGACATTGCTCCCTTTTGGAGTGCACCTATGCAGTTCCAACCCATCTCCTGGTTGATCTCAGCCCTGTTATTGTCATATGCTGCCAAACAACGAGCATAGTTCTACAAATATTATTATTAATATGTGTTTAATAGATTTGTAATATATTGCAAGCAACTTACTTTGTTTGCACAACCAGATCTTCGTGAACGTCTGTTCAACGCAGCCCTCACAGCAGGAGACTCTCTCACTTTTTGGCATCTACTAATGAAATTCTTGTGGAGCCTCTCACAAAGATCCTTTTGCCTCATTCCATCGCCAGCAAACTTGCGCCCCAGGTAGACAAGCATTCGATCAACCAACTCCTTGTTGGGAGTCACGTTGAAGTGAACATTGGTGTTCCACCTGGGCTTATCGTTGTTGGTGTTGTGGGTAGAAATAAACTTGGAAAGATACAAAAGAATTCGTAAGAACTTGTGTAGGGTGTTTATTCGAAAGAAAAAGGTTATCTTTCTACACAGAACTAACTACTGATATTTATATGTTTTCTGATTTATAATTCAGTATATGCTTTGGTAATATTTATCATGATGAGTCATCTTCCAGGAGTATTGTCTTTCTGGAAAGATCCAGAGAGACCTATTGATATGATACTTCTCCAGTCAGATCAGCCAGAGAGCTTTGGTAAAGAAGAGCATTTATGCTATTGGTAATATTTTAATATTCTGACCCAGATACTTGGGTAATGTTTTTAGAATTATTAATTCATTGTAGTTGTAGTATCTCAATCAAGTATTCATATAATCAACGAAATATGTAGATGGAATATGATGATACCATTAGATAAATATGTGTATATCTGTATATCCCATATTATGGTGATAACAATAATAATAATAAATAATAATCAATTATGTGTATGATGATCTGTGTATTGGATAATCTCATAAAGGCAGATCTGTTTGACTGGAATAGCTGAGGATATTATTTTATCCTTCAGTCTTACTCTCAGATTCAGCAGTGATCAATACTCATTTACAACAACGAGGTTGTCAAAATGATGCGTCCCAATGATTTCCTCACTTCAATTGATTTGTCTGATGCCTTTCTCCACATTCTTATCCACAAGCATTCTCGTGCATATCTTTGCTTCAGTTGGGAAGGCCAGGTGTTCCAGTTTCGCACCACGCCCTTCAGTCTCTCCATTGTTCCTTGGCTGTTCACAAAGATGACCTGTCCTGTTCTTCTATGGGCTTGCTCTTGCAGGATTCAGGTCTTTGCCTCCCTCGACAATTAGATCCTAATGGCCCCCACAGCAGAACTAGCTCAGGAGCACACTCGTCTTCTTCTTAAGTGCATGACGTCATTGGGATGGATTGTCAATATGAAAAAGTCCCATCTGACTCCAACCCAACAGATCAACTACCTGGGGTATGCACTGGACACAGTTTCCATGACTGCCAAGCTTCCTGGCAAGAAGCTGCGCGACCTGCAAAAGTCCATCCATGCTATTCTGCTTGCCACCAGCCACACTCCCTGTCTAATCCACAGTGTCACCATGCGAATCTGTGCTGCTGCCATTGCAGTGTTCCCTGTCAATCTGTACACTCAGGCGTTGATGTTCTACAAGAACGAGCAGATCAAGGTCTCCCACAACTGGGACAGCCTGGTGCCTCTACCTCTTCCTTGTCGTGAGGAACTGACTTGGTGGTTGCACAACCTTGCCAAATGGAATGGCCATTCTCTGCTCCCCCCATCTCCTCAACAGACCTTGTATGTCGATGCCAGCGATACTGGCTGGGGTGCTGCTCTCAACGGCCATCAGATATGGGGTTATTGGCATGGCGACAAAGCTGCCCAATCCATCAACTGGTGGGAACTGAAGGCGTTGCATCTCTCCCTCCAAACTTTTGGTCACCTCAGCAATATGGCAGTGCGTGTGAGAATGGACAACACCACATCCATGGCGTATGTCAACAAACAGGGTGGAACCCGTTCTTGGCCTCTTTCTCATCTTGCCACCATGGTTTGGGAGCTTTGTTTGGCCCGGAACCTGGTGATACAAGCGATCCACATTCCCGGCGTCCTCAACACTCTCACCAACTTGGCCTCGCGGAAAGTTCTCTCCAAGAACATGTGGCGCCTGACCCCATCTGCCTTCCACCAAATTCAGACTTGGTGGGGTCCTCATTCCATTGATCTGTTTGCCGACAGGACTACCACCCTTCTCCCGAGGTACGTCCCTTGGCTCCCAGATCCTCAGGCTTTGGCAACGGATGCAATGTCAATTCCATGGACCACTCTGGGGAATCTATACCTCAATCCCCCGTGGAATCTGATCCTATCTTGCCTGCATAAGTTGCACATGGAACGCCTCCCGGCAACGATAGTGGTACCTCATTGGCCATCAGCCCTTTGGTTTCCCCTGCTTGTAGCCATGGCTCTTTGCCCACCTCTCCTCCTCTGTGGCCAGCCAGTGATTCCATCCACACACGCCCCTTGGCCATTGACCAACCCCAAGTGGAGGCTGTCCATGTGGCGGGTCTCCGGCAACGTTTTGAAGACCGGGGTTATACCGAGGAGGCTTCATCAGCACTAGCTTCCCCGTTGTTAATGGACTCAGCCACCAATAGGGCTTACAAGAGGGGCCAATCTCTGTTTGTTGTATGGGCTGCCCAACATGATGTTTCGCTTATGGAGTTCACCTCTCAGGACCTGATCAATTTTCTTACCTCTGCAGCCATGTCTCAATACAGTGTGAACACGCTCCAGCTGTTCAGGTTGGCCATCCTCCAATTTCACGTAGACCCCTCCTCAATTCACACTAGAGACCTGGCCCTTCTCTTCTCCTCTCTTCGCCATTCTGCTCCTCTGGTTCCCCTCTCTCACCCACATGTGGACCTCGCTCCAACCTTTGCCACCCTGGCGCGCATCCCCTCTTCTTCTTCCACTTCTCTCTGCAAGTTGCAAGAAAAGACCATCTTTCTTCTTGCCCTCACTGCCTTCCTTCATCCCTCAGATCTTGCCCAAATTGATTTATCCCAGTCATATGCTTATGGTCAAATTCTGTGCCTGGTCATCCCCGTTCCCAAAGAGACTAGGGGGGGTTGTTGTATCGTCAAGTCTCTCATCATCCATGCACATTCATCCTTCCCTTCCTTGTGCCCCGTCTTGGCCTTCTGCGCTTTGCGTAACTACCCTCTGTCTGTGCCAAGACCCCCTTCCACTCTTTTTGTAAACTCCAAACACCCTGACCGCCCTGTACAAACCTCCACCATCTCCAGCTGGCTCTCTTGTCTTGTCCGCCTCTCAACCTCAGTCCGTCCCACTCCTTCCACTACAAAAGTCTAAGGGTATTATGTAGATAAAACTTATAAAATAAGCTACTTAATTGTATAGTTTTACTATGCTTTTGGTAATATATAATCGTGATCTGTAGTAGACTAAAAAGATATGGGGGTGAACTGAATCATCCTACCTACTGGTGTACAAGAATCCAATGTAGAATATTTAAATGCCCTCAAACAGTGCAAAACTTAAATATACATTGTAGCCACAATATATTCCTAGTCGATCTACTCTTTTTTGCATTGTATTTTACGATACACAGACAGTTTGTGTCAGGGGAGATTGACCACTTACAAACAACCAGTTTTATCTTTCATTATATTTTATAGTGGGTTTTATAATATGTTTTAACAGTCCATCAAGGATGATTGTAGACTATTGCAAGGTAATTGTAGTTATTCTATGCAAACAAGCCTCTCTGGTTTGTTGTTTTTTTAGAGCAATAGATTCTGAAAATTTTTATTTTTCGTTTTATTTGATAAAAAATACATTTGCGCTATATATTCTAGTCTCTAGATTATTTCTTTGGTATATCTATTCTACCAATCGATATTTCTTGGTTGGCACCATCAACTGGTTCTTAATAGAGCCAGGATACTTACCTAGCTGAGAGAAAGCCAATACTGTCTAAAAGTAAAAGAGAAGATTGTTAGTAAATTATTTTTATATAAATCATTCATTCTTATACTTACATTTTTAATATAATAAACAGAACATTTGATAGACTCTCTGTAATATACTAACAAATGATTATTGTCTAATAGATATATATTAATATTTGTAGATAAACAATATGTAATACTAAAATATTAGTTTACTTACAAGATATAGCCATTGGAATGGCCAGATAATTTCAATCGGGAATCCATATAAGAGCATAGCAAGATGTCTGTGATAGATGTTATTAAAGAGGACATATTTATAATATAAAAGGTTTACCAGAATATTATATTGAGATGGATAGAAAAATGGAATTTGCGGCTATATATAAAAGAGTGATTTGGTTAATAAAGAATAGCTTTAGCATAATATGATCTTACCTTTGGATATACAGCCAAGTGCAATAGAGAGCCCCATAATATATTTATAAGCAGTTACCTATGAATAATAAAATATATTGAGTAAAAAATATATTCACAAGAGAAAGAAAAGAATTAATTACCAGAGTATTTTGCGGTAATATTTAGGCACAAAAGAATATAAAAAATAAAAAGGAAAAACAAATACTTTGTATTAAAAGGCTGTTTGACCCTGATAAAATCCGGGCAATAAAAATGATAATCCAAAAGAATATGCCTGCCGTCATTTTCATATCTTTGTAATTTATAGTTTATTAGGTTGAAAAAGATGTCTTGATATAGAACAAGAGTGTACACAATGCTGTTAAATAATAATAAAACTATAAGACAATTTATTATCTTCAGTCAACTTATTTACTTGCAAGCATACTGGTCATATTTCTCTTCCTTCTTATGAGAATAAACATGATAATAATTGATTTGTTTATTATTTCTACTCCAATTAATTTAATGATATAGTTACAAGAAGTAGAAATAAATCACAAGCAAATATGACATCTAAAAGGCTCTACTTTATTATTCTATCCAATAGAACATATTGAATAATATAATCACCGTCAAAAATAAAAAAGTTTATTATGTTTAACTTCAGTCTACTAATGGTAAGATAATATAGTAGTTTGCTATGAATGAAACCACTCAATTTTTGTAGTGTTCTCTGCGATCCATTGCCTCAGATCTTGCTCTTTGCTGTGGCGTGCCAATTGAAGATGTGGTGACTATGGGTAACTGGTTCTCTTTGGCTGTGTTTGAACAGCACTATCAGCAACAGCGCGTTCCTCGAACAAACATTTCGTCCTTTGTGCTTCCTCCTTCTAATGAATGATTGTGGATGTTGCCTTTTTCTCTGGTCGATTACTTTTGTATGCTCAATCTGTACCAGCATTCTCAGGTCTCTCTGTGTGTGTAGTCCAAGGGACTAGAATGCATTGTCCCAAGAATTTAATTTGACGACAATGTGGGTTTAGTCTGGAGGACTAAACACACACAGAGAGACCTGTCTAATTTCCCACCCACCCTTCATTACCCTTATTATTGTTATTATTTATTTCTTTCCGGCTTTGCTCTTGTGATGATTGATCTTAAAGCTTAACCAATAATCTATTCTATATATACTCAAAACATTCTTTAAAACATTTGAATAAAAAGCTATGAATTGATGATCACAGCATTCTCAGGTTTCTCTGTGTGTGTTTAGTCCTCCGGACTAAACCCACATTTCTTTTTGTTTTTCCAGATCAGATCAGTACACCAAAAGTGCTAACAGCCCTCACCTGTGGCACATTATTTCAAAAATCCACTACTAGATAGCACGTCAACGAGATAGCTGACAAGGTAGCTTGTCTCATAGTCGGAAAAAAAACCACCCTATGTTAAAACATCGCTTTATAGTACAGCATTGCCACTTTTACGTTATTGGAATTTCTTTATTTTTTGCAGCGAATCACTATCCCTATATCATATCCCAACTCTCAAATCCTAATAAAGGGAGAGGTTATTCCCCTACTAGCGACTATTACAATCCTGTACTTTACAGGTGTCCCATAAGATTAACGCAAAAAAATAGGATGATTCAGTTCACCCCCATATCTTTTTAGTCTACTATGGATCCCAATCATATATTACCAAAAGCATAGTAAAACTATACAATTCAGTAGCATATTTTATAAGTTTTATCTACATAATACCCTTAGACTTTTGTAGTGAGAAAGACCTGTTTGCCTCATATGTCAAGCTGAGATTGACTATGAAGCAGATGGAAATATTTGTCTGTAAAGACACTGTAATCAGCTGCCTTGAGAGTTTTGGCTTTGGTTCATATATTGCAGCTCATATTTCAGCCTTAACCAAAAGACACAAGCAAAGAAGACTAGAATGGGATAATGAGCATAGCAATTGGTCTGATGAGCAATGAAGAGGTGTGGTTTAGTTCAATGAGTTGAGATTTGCAATTGAAGGCAATAATGGGCGGTCAGAAATATCAAAACAGTTTGTGAACAGTATATCAATGAATATATAGTGCCTGGAACCAAGTGAGGAAAGGATAGCATGATGATCTGGAGCTGTTTCTGAGCTGGTGGTTTTGGGTCCTTTGTCTTCGTTAAACGCACTGTAAACCAAGGCGAGTATGTCAACATTTTGACCCTGAACTTCCTCACATGGCTCTAAAATCTATTAAAGAAACATAACAACGCCTTTATATTCCAAGAAGACGGTGTTAATTGGTATTCTGGGTCTTCTGAAAAGTGGTGGAAATAAGGTCATGAAATCAGAAGTTTTGAATACTGACAAGCACATAGTCCAAATCTCAACTCTATTGAGCATGTTTGGTGGGCTCTCGAAACTAGGATGCGTGAAGAGAGAGTTAACATCACTAATGTTGATGATTTAAAGGTTACAATGCAGCAAGAGTGGAAAATAATTGGTCTTGAACCTGAATCATATTTAGCAGGCGGTATATTTTTGTAGGGAGCCTTTTGCTCAAATAATCAGTAAGTCTCTATTTCCATAAAGCAGAAGAGGACATCACGACTTATTTTTGTATTTTATTTGCTTTATAGTGTTTTTGAGAGCTTTCTATTTTATAAAGTGAAAAAGTGGTACGAACCCAAGAAATCACATCCCGTAGCCATCTCTTCACAAAGAGGTGGGACAGATCTGAAGGCTTCTTAGTTCAACCGGGAAGAAAGTGACCTAAAATCAAGCAGGTAACAACAGAGAAACATTTGGGAAGACATGCTGGGTTACAGCAGAAACCGAGAGAGGGGAAGAAAGATCAAAGAATGACCAAGAGGGGGAGGAGGAAGCAGAGGTTCTGACCGAGAACTGGAGCGAAAGACTGGAAACTCATTGTCATGCCCCGCGAAATTATAATGAGCTTCATGATGAGGATGGCAGCATAATCTCATTACCATGGCTCGCTCCATGGCAATGAGAGAAAGGGAACATGGGTGGAAAGAGTGATCGAGAGGGTGGGTGGGAACATGGAAGGGACTGCGAAATAGTGATAAACTCTTCACTCTATCTTCTCTGACCAAAATGGAATAAATACGAAAGAGCCGTGTGCTAGCCATACTAATAAATGTTTAAAAAAAATCACAAGAATAGTTTTTAGAATAATAAAGATAATGTTTTATTTCCATGAAGAAAGTTGTATTTGTATTATCTTAAAGGGATCTTGCTAGAAGTTCTCAGGTACTGGAAGTTTCCAATAAAGAGTATATTTTTCGAGAGAGAGAGATTGGATTGGCTAGATCAGGATTCAGATTCAAGGAACACTACAAAAATTGAGTGGTTTCATTCATAACAAACTACTATATTATCTTACCATTAGTAGACTGAAGTTAAACATAATAAACTTTTTTATTTTTGATGGCGATTATATTATTCAATATGTTCTATTGGATAGAATAATAAAGTAGAGCCTTTTAGATGTCATATTTGTTTGTGATTTATTTCTACTTCTTGTAACTATATCATTAAATTAATTGGAGTAGAAATAATAAACAAATCAATTATTATCATGTTTATTCTCATAAGAAGGAAGAGAAATATGACCAGTATGCTTGCAAGTAAATAAGTTGACTGAAGATAATGAATTGTCTTATAGTTTTATTATTATTTAACAGCATTGTGTACACTCTTGTTCTATATCTAGACATCTTTTTCAACCTAATAAACTATAAATTACAAAGATATGAAAATGACGGCAGGCATATTCTTTTGGATTATCATTTTTATTTCCCGCATTTTATCAGGGTCAAACAGCCTTTTAATACAAAGTATTTGTTTTTCCTTTTTATTTTTTATATTCTTTTGTGCCTAAATATTACCGCAAAATACTCTGGTAATTAATTCTTTTCTTTCTCTTGTGAATATATTTTTTACTCAATCTATTTTATTATTCATAGGTAACTGCTTATAAATATATTATGGGGCTCTCTATTGCACTTGGCTGTATATCCAAAGGTAAGATCATATTATGCTAAAGCTATTCTTTATTAACCAAATCACTCTTTTATATATAGCCACAAATTCTATTTTTCTATCTATCTCAATATAATATTCTGGTAAACCTTTTATATTATAAATATGTCCTCTTTAATAACATCTATAACAGACATCTTGCTATGCTCTTATATTGATTCCCGATTGAAATTATCTGGCCATTCCAATGGCTATATCTTGTAAGTAAACTAATATTTTAGTATTACATATTGTTTATCTACAAATATTAATATATATCTATTAGACAATAATCATTTGTTGGTATATTACAGAGAGTCTATCAAATGTTTTATTTATTATATTAAAAATGTAAGTATAAGAATGAATGATTTATATAAAAATAATTTACTAACAATCTTCTCTTTTACTTTTAGACAGTATTGGCTTTCTCTCAGCTAGGTAAGTATCCTGGCTCTATTAAGAACCAGTTGATGGTGCTGACCAAGAAATATCGATTGGTAGAATAGATATACCAAAGAAATAATCTAGAGACTAGAATATATAGCGCAAATGTATTTTTTATCAAATAAAACAAAAAATAAAAATTTTCAGAATCTATTGCTCCAAAAAAACAATAAACCAGAGAGGCTTGTTTGCATAGAATAACTACAATTACCTTGCAATAGTCTACAATCATCCTTGATGGACTGTTAAAACATATTATAAAACCCACTATAAAATATAATGAAAGATAAAACTGGTTGTTTGTAAGTGGTCAATCTCCCCTGACACAAACTGTCTGTGTATCGTAAAATACAATGCAAAAAAGGGTAGATCGACTAGGAATATATTGTGGCTACAATGTATATTTAAGTTTTGCACTGTTTGAGGGCATTTAAATATTCTACATTGGATTCTTGTACACCAGTAGGTAGGATGATTCAGTTCACTCCCATATCTTTTTAGTCTACTACAGATCACGATTATATATTACCAAAAGCATAGTAAAACTATACAATTAAGTAGCTTATTTTATAAGTTTTATCTACATAATACTCTTAGACTTTTGTAGTGTCGAACAGCATGTTCATGATAGTACTGACTGCTTTCCTGATCTTTGAAACATACAATTGATTTAAAACTATAAAAACCTTTTTGGTATTTGAGTGAATTGAACAAAATGACTCTGTTGGTGTTTGGATTTTTTTAGAATGACTAGCAAAGACTAAATGCTTCTCTTGTTCCCTTTGGATAGCTGTGGTTTACAAACAGTGCGACAAGATGAATCTTCAATTCTACAAGATGGACAGTGGATGGTAGTTTTGAAGATATGATTGCTCATTATGTCTCTCAAAGTATTTGGCAAATCTCCAAGTATGGCTTTATGATTATCTTTAATTTCATTTTCAAGATGGCGTAAATCGTGCTCATTAAAGATCATTGAACAGTTGTTTTGGGTATACCAGTTTTGGTTGAAAGGACAAAATGTGATATATGACGACCACCTTTGATGATCAAACCTTTTTGGTAGTCTGAAAGTTGCTTTAGCTTATAAAGGATCTTATTGTTGATTTGATGAAATTGTGTGATTCGAAAGAGAAAAGGTATAGAAAGAGAATAATAAAAAAAAATATAGTATTAATATCCCATCTGGAGGAGTTTGAATGAAATAGTTACTATGGGAAGGGATTTGTACGAATTTGTAGGTTGGAAAAGGGGCAAATATGGAAATTCTCAGCTATTATCACAAACAATCTGTAATGGATAATAATGAGTTGAATAAACTGCAGACTTATTTATTGATTATACATGTATATCTATATAAGTGCAAAGACATTGGTTGACGATGACGGCTAGTGTAAAAGACACTGTGATTATAATGATTTGAATAATTAAGACATGCCGAACACATGTGACTTTGGATTTTGCTTCACTTAGCTCTTCAACCAAATTACTGTATTTTTGAAGCAGTACTTTTTTTTAATAACCAGTTTGGTTAATAGTCTACTATCTGCAGACATGGTTGAAATTACGGCAGCCAAGCGAAGACGAGTAGAAGCATCTCAGTCACGTTCAAAATTCGCGTCTGATTCCTCGGCCCACTACCCACTTGGATGCCTGTTCTCGAGTTTGACATACAAACAGGCGCCTGAATGTCTTTCTTCTGACGCTCAAGGTGCCTTTGTCATCACCTCGCCCCAGCCAAATCCAGCTTCTATAGATGCAATTACCGGAGATGTCTTTTTGACTGAATCAACAAAAACTACAATGTACAAAACCCCCATGCGATTAGCAGAACAATACCATCAAAAGAACACCATCACACATGTTAAATGGCACCAGAATGGAACATTTCTGGCAACAGCAGACGAAATTGGAAAGATTGCAGTGTGGAATTTAGAGGTAGGATAATCAAGAGATCAATTTTATGCTCATAAAGGTATTCCAAAATAGGGATCAGTGGACCGTTGGTCATTGACGTATGAAGTTGATCTTCATCAACCTCTGGCTGCCCTACTATGGCTTCGCTCAGAACGCTCGGTGAGTAATTGGTTTTGTTTGATCCACTATTCCTTACGCACATATGTATCTATACCTATAATAGTATGTTGGCTCAAAAGAGTTACAGCGAGATCGTGTCTTGGGACCTAGAAATCCTTATGGTCAACTTGGCTTTGTGGCTGTTACCGTCCATGGTGAAGTCAGTGTACACTATCAGCGCAACGGTGGAATATTTTCCAACTTTTCTACCATGTTGCCCAAATCAGGCAAACGGGAGATAGGAAGGCCAGATATGGGATGCTTTGGAATGGTCTTGTCAGGTCTAGATGGCTGGCAGAGGATATCCCATGCTTCCATCATATTTGACAAAGGTAAATAGGATATATTGTCTAGAAAATTATTAATGGTGTGTCAGACGGAGCGCTTTGTCTTGCGACATATTATTCTTCGGTTCAACCAAAATATATACAGCTATATAAAATCAATATCAAGTTTCCTGTAAAGTCTGTCCAAGAAGGTATGGTGTATTTGTAGGTAATATTATGTTTATAGTGTGGCACTGATGATAATGTTCTCTAGCCATTACATGCCAGACAATTACAAAATTAAGATTGACATCACCTCTACTGGAAAATCTTGCTTCAGAACTTTCTGATCCTGATTATGGAGTTACCCAGATATTACTTTCGCACAAAAACAACAGCCTTCAGTTGGCAATTGGACTTGGGAGAAAGACAGGTAAGATAGATCTAGAGGTGTCAGCCAGCTCAATGGTTTCAAATATATAGATAAATTCGATGGATACTTTGGAAGATGGCAATTGAGGAGAGCAGGCCAGACACATAATATTAATCCCGGCACAATTTCGCATGGAGACCGACAGGCAAGCGAATGAATGTCAAGATAAAAAGAAAAACTGACATATAATGCTTTAGGAATTAAGTTTCATGAATGGTTTCTCTATTAAAGATCGGTTTATTACATCAATTGCATCTACACACAGTGGGGCCATTGCTCTCGGCCTGTCTGATGGAAGTACACACATGGAATACCGCACAAAAGGCGATTTTGGCTTGCTGAAAGCCACGCCTGATACAAGGGAAACCAATGTGTCATTAGGACCTGGATTCTGGCAGGTAACAGAGCCTCATGCGGCTAGAGAAAATTGTCCAGGTAAGGACATGGTGTTGTGTGCACTGATTTGAATCTGAATTTATTCATAAACTAGATACAATTGCTACAATTGCCTTTTCGCCACACGAGACACATATGATGTATCTCTTTTCATCAGGAAAGCTAGGAGTGGCACGCATTACTGAAGAATATACAAATCCTGAATCTATGAAAAGTAAAAAAAAAAAAAAAAAGATTGTTGTGGACTAAAGTTGAAAAAGGGCTAATGGACATAATCTAGATGCCGTGTTTGTCATTGAGCAGATGCTGAAATTGAGTCTACTCAATAATACGGATAAACTTGATCTCACATCTGAGCTTGTCCGACTAGGCAAGATACCTGAACACAAAGGTAAATATTAAAAGATCACAAGATTGGTATGAACAGATCCTGATGTTTCTGTAGATACTCCCGAAAGAGTCATGCTAGAGACCCTGGTTTCTTATGAAAACTATTGTAATCAGGGAGATTTGAGTGTGTTTTCGTTTGAGCGCAGAAAGGATATCATGGAAATACCCTTTAGACGATCTGAAGAGTGGTGTCATACACAAATGGGACATGGTTTTGGATTGGCAATGAGTACATTCAGGTAAGAACACACTATTGTTCTCAAACGTCTCTGAATTCCTTATTGTTATGCTGTGTTACAGAATCATGCCTGAAAAGCGTGTCCAATATAAGAATCTTTGTAAGGCTATGCAATTGCCTGTGATTCTTGAATGCTTTATAGCAAGTTGCACTTCAGAAAGAAGTGTTATTTCAGATGTTCTTGGTAAATACCCGAATAACACAAATTAGTGTCAAGAGTTGTATAATGCTAAACATCATTCTAGAAAAACATTCTCTAGATACAAGGATAAATCTGACATTCTCACCAGGTATAGTATACAATGGATGTTTCTAGAGTCATTATTTTTAAAAACTAAAGATCTATTTTCAGAGGCACTATGGTCTCTGGTCCCACTGGCAACTTGGACGTTGGACTACATGAGATGGTTGATACAGCAGTGGTGTGTCCTGTTCAATACCAAGAGACCAAGGACATCTCGTAAGTAATAATATAAAAATCATTAAATCTCACACCAATACACAATAGCACTTGCAGACATCTCTGGGCGCCCTGTACACGCCGTATTGCTGATCCATAAGCCTTCCCGAACAGCATTGTGTTCTATTCTGACACTCATACACCACTTTATTCATTTTATTACCTCATCTTCATATGAACTTCCTCACATTCTTGAATCCCGCTTCCTTCTTCAGCGTTATGCGTCAAATCTACTTCAACATGCACCTGTGTCTATCAAAGACGTTCTATTGTTCCTCAAGGCCTTTGATCGTGTTGACAAGTCAGACACAGAGCCAGTTTCACGCAGTAAGTTTGCAGGTCTAGGACAATAGATGGCCGTGGTTCCTAATGATTCCTAGGTTGGAATATCCTTTTATCTTCACATATCCCTCGCAGCCAAAAGGTTGAGCTGGAGCGTATAACTCAAGAGCACAAGGCAACATGTGCTCAGCCTGCAATCTACATGGAGACACACGCCGATTATCCAATGGATGTGATTCGTAAGCAACGGATAGATTATTCTGTGCCTGTACGGGCTTGTGTCAAGTAAGGGAATACAGTATTTCAAAATAGGCATGTACTAAAAATAAGCGTTTGTTCTTTGGACTGCCCAGTTGCCACCAAGTGTCCCTTCCAATGTACCCGACTGGTGATCCATCAGACCCTACGTCATTTGCATCTTGGTACCAGAGTGTAGGAAACAGGTGTCTCTGCGGTGGCTTGTTTACTTGAGTCCTGTTCGTTTCCAAAGTTATTTTTTTAGATTGTCTGACTCGAGCTTAAATCTTAATATAAAATAAATTTAAATACAAGAAAACCCTGCCAATTTTTGACAGTTCCATCTTCTTTTTCCTACTACTTATCATGACCAAGAACAACCTTTCACCCGCCTGGAAGAAAATCCTCAAGACCCAGCTAACCGTAAACATCAAAGAACAAGGCCCCTCTGCAGCCTATCTCTCCCTGTCAACCGTCCGCCCTGACAATACACCTGCAAATCGCGTCGTTGTTTTCCGTGGCTTTGCTGGTGAAAGTTACAAGGAAGAGACTGGATGGGAGAGTGATCTTTTGACGCTTACTTGCGACAAGAGATCTTCAAAGGTCAAGGAAATCTCAGAGAACCCAAATGTTGAGCTATGCTGGTGAGTAAAAGTGTTATTTTAGACCCAAATAACCGTTTATTCTGGCTTAGGTTTATGGGTAGTACAAAGGAGCAGTTTCGTATTCGGGGCCGCATGCATGCCTTTGGAGATGGTCTCGAGCCTTCCGAGGGACTCAACTCACATATCGGCCGCAAACATCACGGCATGTCTTCTATAGACGAAGAAAAAGAAGAAGACCATGAGACTGATTTCAGCGACCGGTTGAGCCAGGCCAGCAAGTCTTTTCTGAAACGCATTCGCTCTCTCAAACACCATATCAAGCCAAATGCTTCATTCGACTGGCAAGCCGAACGTCTCAGACAATGGTATGGTCTCAGTGACCAGCTCCGGGCTACTTTTACTTGGCCAGCCTCAGGTACTCCCAAAGAGACGGTAGAGGAAGACGCAGACACGTTCCGCATAGAGACCTTGACTATCGAAGAGAGTGATGACAATGGCTGGTTCTTCCATAAGGATGCTGACAAGCAAGCCCTATTGGAACAAGGCTACGAAAACTTTGTAGTCTTGTTTTTGGAGGTTACAGAGGTGGATCATAGCTATCTTGAGGTCAATGAGCGTACAATCTACCGAAAGGAAGATGATGTCTGGAATGCAGTACCCGTCAACCCTTAGATTACTCCAAGTATTCTCTTTAATAATAAATACTAGTACCTCACTTCTTGCATCTCATTCAAACCAAAATCACTCCAGTCCAGAAAAGACACATTGACAGTTTGTTTCTGATATTAAATATCTTTATTGTGTCACCTCTTTATTTTGGGGTTAACAAAACAAGAAAACCTCAAGGGTCGTACTCTCTCTCTCTCTCTCTCTTTTTCTGGAATCTACTTGATCACGCTTATTGAGGCCGTCTACTCAATAGATTAGTTGGAGTATTTAATTATTATTTTTATCGAGTTTCCAATATCACACTAGTCTGCAGTCTGTTCATATTTCTATCAAGGATATTTTGTCTGATTTATAGGCACTATAGGAGCTGTAGATATTTGATTCACTCTATTTAATCATCTTGAGCTTTGGTTTTATAGAAAACACTTGCTGGGTATTCATTATAAATGTCACCAGAAATACTCGGCCCATTGAAAACCCATTATTTTATAAATCAATCTATTTATATTGCAAAATAGTTTCTAGATACAAGCTTTCTAGGGAGTTTAAAGAGCTCAAAAGTGCAGTATAAAAAAGTTTTGATAATATAAAATGATAATCATGGTCTTTGGGATATAATGAACGATTGGTTTCCATGGCTCCTTTATTGCCATCAATACTCTACCTTCAGTCAGTCCCAATATTTGGAGTTTGACGGTATTTTCTAGTTCTAGAATATATAAAAGCACTACAGAAAATCCATAAAGAGAATAAAGCCAACTCTGATGAAGGAGTCTGGTAAAAAAAGTAAAGATTAAAATTTGAAACTGGCCTAAATTGACGGTTATAGACTCCAATAACCTTTATTTATTTATTTATTCTCGGTCAAAAGATGGAAACTTTTTGTCAGAAACCCAATAGTTTGTCGAGAATTCCAATGAGTCCAAGAGTCTCCAAGACAGTTTGAGCAGCATAAAAGGATGCTCTATAGCCAAACGCTTACAATTAGTATTCCTGTAAATAATATGGAACTATGAATCTATACTGTCTGCAGTGTTTTCAATCATTGGGATTATATAGGTATACTTATAACTCTGCACAGACATGCAAGACCTGGAGCTCGTTAATGATTGATTGATACCAAATCTTCATCTTCTTTTCAGTTCACATGGATTGTTATTGCACTGCCCCTGTAGATGGTATATTAAGCCGAAACAGTGACGTTTTGAGTCTTGCCTTTGCTCATATTGCTATAAATTTTTTTTAAAGACACCGTTTCTTTTCTCTCTCACTTTTTTGAAATCCTTAATGGCCAGTCCATCTCTCAAGATCAAACTTCGACTCTCTAGAGTTAATCCAGAATCACCAGGATCTAATTCAATCCATTCACCCGACATACCTTCACCTTCTTTATCTGCCATTGCAGGCCAAAAGCATCTCAAAGAAGACGATGAAGTACAAAGCAACAAACGTCCAAGACCACGCGCCAAAAAACCCGTACGAAAGACGGATTCAAATGACATGTAAAGTGTACAATACTAATGTCTAGAGTCTTATTGCATTCTCATTTCAGACTCGACGATGATTCAGCAATGGGTGACGATAGTAAGTAGACCATCCTTTACAGTTTTCTTTAATTGATAGTTGCATATTATAAAGACAAGGGTGACAAGCAGTTGATGGGCCGATCGGGTGCATCTCGTAAAGATATTCTCAAGTTCAAGGATGTCAAACCTCGCCACTGGACCAACTCTAATCTAGTGTTTCGCACCCTTGATGGTTCTCCAATCACATTGTCGGGATGGCAAACAGGTAAGGCATGTTTCTCTGATGAATCAATCTCACACGAACATTAGAGGAGCGAATGACGATGAACGACAAGCTTACCGAACCAACCACTGTGGCCGAGATTGACCAACTGTTTTCATCGACTGGAGGCGAGAAAGACTTTAGACCCTTTTTGTGCACTCAGCCTGGGTGCTCAAAGTCCTTTACGACATACGATCAGCTTCAGACACACGAGACAAACATGCATGGAACAAAGAAACTTATTTGTGGAATTGATAATTGCCACAAGAGCTTTGTCACAACAGGCCAACTCACCAAACATCGAAAGATGGTTCATTTTAGAGCAGCAAGGAAAGCAAAGCTGGCAGCCGCAGCCGCAGCTGAGGCAGATATTGCACGGGAAGAGGGCTCTGATGGAGGTAGCCATGCACCGAATACACCAGATATTATCCTTCATGTCAATGAAGAAGACGAAAAGACCCAAGATGAAGATAGTGTAGACATTGGAAATTCAGAGGATAACGCATAATCTTTTACATGTTTTATTATTATTGTTGTTATTGTTATTATTGTTATTATTGCTATTGCTTTTTCTTTTTGTATTGTGTTCCTACGCCTTCATCGATTTTTCTCTTTCTTTCTTCTTGAGCACGACGTGATCTACAGTAGTTATGTTGAGTTTTCAATATAAAAAAACACGTTTTCTTCTTACTGTTCTTTATCTGAAAGGTGGTTGCGGATCTCGGGATACGTTGGTAGAAGCAGAGGATCCTGGGCTACCACCACAAGTGTTTTAATGGAATGTTTCTGGCTAATAAAAATTTACCTCTTGGGGACTCGAAGAAATAGGGATGATTCAGAGCTTGTTTGACGGTCAGCCTTGATCGAGGGTTGTATGTGAGCAGGCCAGCCATGAGGTGAATTGTATGATCACTGTGCCGAGGAAACACAATCTTGATATTGTTGTAACTGTGGAAAATTAGCCATGACTCCCATTGACCTTTTTGAAAACCTACTCTTGTTTGGGCAAGACCAAGGACTTGGCAAGGGGCAGCTTTGAGAATCCAGGCCAGATAGACTCATTGGGTGTTCCTAGTAACTTTACAATCATGTCTAGCTCTGCCTGCTCTGTATTGCCTGGTAATATAGGCTTGTGCTGTAGCAATTCTCCCATTATACATCCTGCTGACCACAGATCGACTGCAGTGGTATAGTTTGTCTCTCCAAAGAGTAGTTCTGGAGAACGATACCAGAGCGTAACTACATTAGGTGTCATTGGCTTTGAAGGCAAGCTGAGTGTGCGTGCCATGCCAAAATCAGCTACAGAAAACCAGCCATGCATGAGTCTATAAAGTAAAAAAAGGATAACTAATTTAATTTACCTATTTTCAATAGGCCAGTAGATGTCAATAATAAGTTGGACATCTTTAAATCTCTACAGCAATTGTCAGTCCAAGCATTAAAGGTTCATAATCGATCTACCTATGGATAATTGAATGGTCGTGGCAATACTCTAATCCCTTTAGTAGCTGATGCATCAAACATTTGACTTTGAGCCATTAGTTGAGTTGGATTTTTATTAATATTATTATTAATATTAATATTATTATTATTAATATTCTTTTTCAAGTTTCTTTACCTTCAGACGCAGAGTAGGGCGTTGGCACCATGTCCAAGAGTGTTCCGAGATCCTAAAGAGATTGTCAGCCAATGATTGCATCCGATCGACCGTTTACCTGTTCACAGTACTCCATTACCAGAAAGATTGATTCTAGCTTGGGTCCGACTGCCACATCAGTCACATTGACAATGTTGGGGTGCTGCATGCGTTTGAGAATACTGATCTCGCGTAGACTGGAAATCGGCATTCCATCCGTCTCTCTTTCCATCCTAATCTTCTTTAGAGCGACGACCTGGCCAGATTTTGTATCGATTACTCTACTAATTATCCAACGATTGAGCTGTGTTCATGATTTATCATATAACACGCACTAGACAACTCCGTATGTGCCCTCACCAACGCGGTTTAGCTTTTGAAAGTCTTCAACGTCACGGCATTCTCCATAAAAGGGCTTTTCTTTAAAGGACACTTTTTTGCCCCTTACAGACATCAACATGGTGTGTTTGGTGAGTGTGTCTGGCATCTTACTGCCATTCCAGTTTTCAACAAGGGCGTCATTTCTCCCCCAAACTACCTCTCTCTCTTTTTTTTTTCTTTTTCTTTTTTTTAATCTCAGGATTTCGACTTGCTCTGGTGGGCCCAAATATTTTTGGACGATGCTTCTTTGTGACTTGGATTTTATACGAGGACCCTTTTTTTTTATATATAATAAAAAATAAAATAAAAATTTGGATTTTATTGGACTGGAATCCAGTCATATAAGATCAAGGTTTCTATGGCATTGATTCTATACACCATTGTATTTTATATATATATATAAATATATATAAAATGGATTTATCGGCAAATAATCAAGGTTCAATTATCACTGTAAAATTAGATGCTGGATAAATCAATCAATGTAACAAAGAAATGCAATGATTACTATATTTGGAAAGAATTTCAAACTCGAAGATTAAAAATAAATAAATAAAATAAGATAAAATGGACATTAAATTATATTGCAACGCACAACCTGGGTGGTTCAATCGAGTATAGAATTGGATATAGGGTGTGGTTGCATTCTAATGAATTGTTGGCACTATAAAAGCTTAATTACCAGCATCCCTGACATTGTGTGAGCCACTGCCATGACCCACAAAACCCTTGTTTTAATTCAACAATGTGCTACATGTCACCTTTTTTTTTTTTAGTCTATTGCAGTACTCGTTTTCTCATCTCAAGTCGTATAAATCCTTGTTGAATAAAAAGGCTGGAAAATATTTATCCTTGGTTTGCAAGCCTTGGAATATTTAATAATTATGGCACCATACGCTTCAAGAGAGATACCAAACTGTTTCTATAACAAATGTATTGATATCTTGATCAATGCATCAAGAACTGTAGATTTTGCAATGAAATATCTTTTATCCACTCTTCACCTAAAAAAAAAGATTCTTGACATACTTTGGAATACTCTTTATTTTGGGATTTCCTCGAGAATATTAGGTTATGTGGCAAGAAATGTAGTTACTTCTTTACAGGCAGCATTGACAGGAGCAATAATTGGGTGACAAGAAGAAGAGAAAGATTTCAAAAAAAAAAAAGACAAGTCGATTTAATTTTTGATATTTTACTAGCTGCTAGTCAATTTAATGCCCAAAGTGACTAATTAATATTCTTTGGCCGTAGGTTCGGATTAGTTTGTGGCCATAAAGGCTCCAAGATGGCCAAATTACTCGAGTCGCTTGCATGAGGATATGGTGATGCTGATGATGATTGGGGGGTTTTTTTGGGTAAAAGGGCAATTTCCATGGCTAGTAAGACTGACGCTTGATATACAGTTTAATGACATTAATTTTTAATGCCTGATTGATACCTGTTGGCTGTTTCTTTTGGTTAACATATGGTCAAGTCTCTAGAAAATCAACTGATTTCTACTAGTTCAAAAATAAAATAAAATAAAATAAATAAATCTAGTGGTGGAATTGAGCTGCCATGATGGTTATACTGGGCCTTGTTGGGTTCCTTGTCTGAAAACTCAATTCTGTAGCACATATGGAAGAGAGGCAAGATAGGTGGTGTTGAATATAAAACCATTCGGATTATTATCGCTTAAGGATATTAATCATCTTGTGATTAATGGTATGACAGGCCAAATAAGTGAACAGAAGATTGTGATTTAAAAATGCGAATAATTGTGACGCCGACTTGTTGATATTGTATTCTTTAATGAGCTGTACCAAATGACGTATAAATAAAATACAAGAAGAACAGCAAACGTGTATACATATGGCTTAAAAGGGAGTCTATGGAAATACTCGGTTCTGACGTCTTGAATAGCATTCAAACACATTGATTATTATCATTAAAGAGCCATCTTGTAAAATAAATAAAAAATAAATCGCCTGTTTAGTCATGGTGGAAAGTTGAGGTGAGATGGCATATATATATCTTTTTCTTGGTAGGAATCTGAATCCCTTGACATTATTAGGATCAATCAGGAATCCAGAGATCAAAAGTAATCAAGAAGACTTCATTGTTGTTCTTGATTCCGTTCCAAGCTTACCATACATGGAATAATATTCACCTAATATGCGGTTATTTTAAAAGAAGCAAGTCCAAGTGAGCACAAAAAAAAGAAACACAGCTTTACCAAGAGAGAAAGAAGAAAGAGAGAAAGAGATAGATAGAGGAGTATAGAAACTGACTGAGAAACCTTTCTTCCTCTTCTTCTTCTTTTACTTCTTTATTTTTCTACTTTTATTACGTTTATTATTATCGACAGACTTACACATTATGCGCCATGCTTCAACTAGCTCCTCTCACCATAGCACATGGCATTCGCATCCAATGACACTCCCAGACACTTCTTCTATTTCACCCTATCTCTCTAATCAGGCTCCCCCAACACCAGCAGCTGAACACCTCGGACTATTCGGACCATGTGGTGGTCTACACTACCCTGTCAAGGACGAAAAGACCCTGGTCCCTCCCCTCGAGGCCAGCCATGTCAAACCAGATACCCCACCCAAAGAAAACACGACAATACCCCTGCACACAAATACCCAGGACAAAGTATTTGATTCCGAGATGCCTTCGTCTCACAAGAGAACCAGCATAGTCCAAGGAAAGGTTATCTTGAGCGAACCTTGGTCAAGGCGGTCCCAAGAGAGACAGAGGGACTCGATTCGATCAAGACCACCCAGTATTGCAAAGATGCCTTTTACTCTAAAATCAACACCAAGCCAGTTCTCAAAGTACAACAGGGCCTCATACAGTCTTACCAATCACCCGAACGCAATTGAGCTGTATCGAGACATGGCAGAGAAAACAAATGATGCCCAGGTCCAGATCAATTATGCCAAATATCTTCTCGAGATCGCAGCATTGTACGAAACTGACCAAGATGATTTCAGGAACAATGGATCCCAAACCAACATTCACGCTGAAGCAAATCGACGAAAAAAAAAGCTATTAGAGCAAGAGGGAGTGCGATGGGTCAAGAAGCTAGCCAAGAAGAACCAGGGTGAGGCAGCATATCTCCAGGCCATCTGGATAGACCAGGGTCAATTTGGGTTTAGAAAGAACAATAGCAAGGCCATGCAGTTTTATCGTGTGGCAGCAAAGGATAATGTACCAGAGGCCATGTACGCAGTGGCCAAGGTTTCTGAACAGGAAGGCCGATGGGCTGAAGCACTGACAGGCTACCAGGGTGCCGCCAAAAAAGGGCTTGTTGAAGCAGTTTATGTAAGCAGTTTTGAAGATACAACAGGTTTTTTCTCTCTCTTTTTGCCACCATTGATCAATTGACATTCTGGTTTTCTTAAAAGCGCATGGCAAAAGCATATTTGCTCGGAGAACTCAATCAAGACAAGAATATTACCAAATCCCTAGAGCTTCTATTCGAATGCTCTCCAAATGCCACAGAGGCCTGTCCAGACCCCCCGTATCTGGTCGGACTCTTGCTCACCAACGACCACAAAATACGCGTACCTGAAGAGACGATCATTGGTTACGGGGGACCCAGGGTTGGAGTAGAATATCTCGAACATGCTGCTGCTCTTGGTCACCTTGAAGCTGCAACCAAGCTGGGAAAGATCTATGAACAAGGACTGTATGAAATGGCGGTTAATTATGCAAAGAGTTTTATGTACTATGAATCGGCTGCCAGGCGAGAGAGCCCAGAAGCGATGCTTGGTCTGTCTTGTCTTGCAAACCAAGGAAACAGAGGTCCAGGGGATGTTGATCTGCATAGCCGATTAAACCGTGATACCTCTGGTTGGCTGGCCACAACACCACCTAATGAAGACACTGCGTTCTATTGGTGTCAATTGTCAGCCAAAAAACAATACCCGGAAGCCATGTTTTTGTTAGGGTGAGACAAGAGTATTATTATTTTTTAAAAAAAGCAAGTTGATATTAACATGCTTTCTAGATGGTATTATGAAGCAGGTATCGGTGTGTTGAGAGACTATGATTTTGCACAGACATATTACCAAAGGGCTACCAAAAAGGGCCATGAGGGTGCCCGGATAAGATTACTAAAGACCAATTCTGTCACTCGCCAACAACACCAAGAGGTAACACGAGTAGGACGACCGGTTGACAAACAAGAACGAAAAAAAAGG
This sequence comes from Phycomyces nitens, assembly GCA_022702545.1. Taxonomy (NCBI): domain Eukaryota; kingdom Fungi; phylum Mucoromycota; class Mucoromycetes; order Mucorales; family Phycomycetaceae; genus Phycomyces; species Phycomyces nitens. The sequence goes on from JAHRBC010000001.1 coordinate 6,394,685, forward strand.
AGTTTTGGTTGTTTTGTCATGTAAAATATAAATATAAATAAAATAATAATAAATAATAAATATATAAATATATAATTATATAATTATAATACCAAAAGGTTGTGAAAGACAAGGATTATATGATTTTTATCATTGTTTGCTTTATACAAAAAAGATGGACTATAGAGTCTTTATACTTTTATATTCTGTTGTTGTTGTTGTTGTTGTTGTTGTTGCTTTTTTTCTTTTGGTGTAAATATGTTAGGTATGCTTGGATGCCTTCTTCTTTCCTTTCCGGGAGGCAGATGGGCCATTGATGTACTGCAAAACTTGGTCAATAGGCAACTCGCCTGTGGGTACCTGAGGAGCTGGTGCACTCGCAGGTGTAGGATGGGCAACAGGCTCGGCTACTTTAATCTGTTCAAGTGCACGCTGTGCAGTCAAGAGAGCATTCGAAGTCAATTCTCTCAACCAGGTATCACTCTCCTTTGTGCGAGGATCTTCAGGACCCAACTGAATAATATTATAATCCAATCAGTAAACATATTCTCTCTTGTCAACAAAAACAACAAAAACAACAATGAAATTGCCTACCTTTGCCTCGAACACGGCATGGGCAACCTTCTCAGCCTCCAGTGCCTTTGCAAAGTCACCCTGGAGAGTGTAGGCCTTGGCAAGAACGTGGTAGCCAGTGGCAGTTACAACATGCTCCTTGCCCAAAACATTCTCCTGTGTTGCACATGCTCTCTCAAAGAATACGGCACTTGTGGGATAGTCGCGCAGAGACTGGAGCATTACACCCGCATTGTTCTACACAAAAGAGTAAGTATCTTTCTAGGCAGGCACTCAAAGGTGTATTTACATCAGCAGTGGCAGAGTCTGGATGACCAGGGCCAAACAAAAGATCCCAGTAGTAAAGAGCGTGTTTCAAATAACGGAGAGCAAGCTTCGTGCGACCAGCAGCATGCTCAAACAGACCAAGGTTGAGCTACAGATGAAATATCAAACCATCTGTGGTCAGCAATGTGTCGTACCTGTAGACATTAGACTTACATAATGGTGAACAGTTTCGGGGTGGTCAACACCGTTGGTGCGTTCGGCAGCAATGACTGCCTTGCGCTGGAGGTCAAGGGCAGCCTCACGATCTTCGCTATGGTGGTAAATCATAGCAAGGGTAGCATAGCACTTGCTGGTCTCGGGGTGCAAGAAGCCATAGGTCTGCTCATGGAGAGTGAGGGATTCCAGCAACAACTCCAGACCAAGCTGACGGTGTCCCTGAGCCAAACTCATCTTGCCAGCCTCAAAGGTTTCTTCAGCAAACACGCTCTAAAATCCACAAATACAAGGTGAGATTCTATATAATATAAAAACATGCACACAAAATAGCTACATACGCGTGCAGATGCCTGTTTGACGGTGGGCATGACATTAAGAATATCATCGGGGACAAATGTGGTTGTGCGGTCCTTGGAGACTTCCTTGACAACAGGCTGCTTCTTGGAGGCCTTTTTGTACTTGTTGTTTTGCTTTTGGCGAGCAGCATTGGCAGACTCGGCAGCAGCAGACTCGGCAGCCTTGGCAGCTACTTCTTCCTCGGTGTAAGCCTGGAAGCGGTAGTCGCGGGCCTCTACCTGAAGACCAGTGCGGAGACAGATCTCACGCAGAGTGGGGATGGGCTGGATGATAGACAAAAAGTCCTCTGGGAGGCTGTAGCGGAAACGGATGGCAATCTGGTCCTTCAAGAGAGTCTTGAGAGAGGCAGGAGTCAACTGAGCCCATGCGACATCGTTCTTGGACTGACCAGCAGCCAGTGCGGGAGTGGGCTTGGGGTTGAACTCGGAGCCAAACAAGCAGTTGAGGTAGTGGGAAACACAGGCACTCGATTCCTCAAGAGTACAGCCAAACAAGAAGTTGCGCAACAGACGCTTGCTGCAACGGATGACCATTTCCTGGATAGCAAGACGCAGGATGTGCTCGATGCGCTTGTCTTGGCTGACGGCAACCAGACTGGCGACCTTTCCGAGATAGCGCATGTTGATACCACGACGATGCATGGCCTTTGTGAGAGCATCGCCATCCAAAGGAGAAATTGCATAAGAGGCAAAGTCAAGAACAAGGCTGGAAATGATCTCTTCGTTAAGGAACTTGCTGGCATCACGCACGATTTCTTCTTGCTGCTTAACGTCGTTTGTGGCAGTGCTGACTTGCTTGGCATCAGTAAACACATCAGGGTTGAAGTCGAGCTGGAACTCGTTTACGTCAATCTTGATATCCTCTTCATCCTCTTTTTCCTCCTTTTCCTCGCCTTCCTTCTCGGTCTTTGGCTCAAGAGCACGCTCCTTCTTGGCAGCCTCGGTCTTAACCTTGACCCATGCTCTAAACTTGTGCTCCCAGAACAAACTCATCAATTCAGGTCTCAACAAAGTCATCTTGTGGGGGTAAGTAGGGAAGCCATCCGCAGGCTTCTCGACACACATGGCTTCCTGGAATCCAATGTCGACAGGGTTGATGCGGTAAAGATCGAGCAGATAGCGACGACCATCGGCACCCAAAAGACCCTTTGTCTCGAGAGAAGTGTAAAGGTTGACCTGGTTTGACTTTTCATCCACCAAGGTGTGTTGGGCCAAATGAAGGGACTTTGCAATGTCCTTACCGATTGCCTCGTGGAAGGTTTCGTCAGAAGCAATCTGGACACCATTGTCGACCGAGCCATACACAATAGAACTCTCGTCCTGACGACGGAAGATACCAGGCACGATGCTCTGGGCAACCATACGTACACCCTTGTAGTCTACGATCACACTTCCGAGAGTGTAGAGTCCCTCAGAGTCGATGCTGTTGAGGATCTTAACACCCTCGAGATCCTTACCAGTGGCAACATGGGCAGCCTCATCAGCACCAAGCGATTCAAAGGTTCCACGACCGTCGTTTCCTTTGCTAAAGAAGATGTTGTTGTAGACATACATGTGAGAATCCTCTGCCTCGAGAGGGTTAAGGGCCATTACGGCACCATTGACAACAGCCATGGCACCCTTGACAGCAGCCTCTGTGAACTCGGACTGAACCTTTGTGATCAAGCGTTCACGCAGCACACGCTCCTGGAGGTTAGTCTTTGGCAATTCACGGTGAGACTGCAATTCGTCGTTCCAGTCGCGCAAGGACTCGACGGCATCGATTCCAAAGTTGAGATAGGGCTCTGCGGTGCGAGAAGGATCATAGATCTGCTTGGGGGTCTGTACAGCCCAGGGGTGACTGGGGAAGAAGGTGTTTACAGGAAGAACCTCGAGCATGTGATGCTGAGTGATGAAATCCTGGAGCTTAACAAACTGGCTGCTAAACTGAGGAGAAGCATGCTGGAGCAAGGTAATGAGCGAGTGAGCAGCCATGGTCTTGTGAGCAGGGCCTTCTCTGGGGGTAGGATCAAACTTGTTGTTGCTAGAGTTGCTGACAAAGAATCCTCTGGTGTTGGCAGTGATGTGGATCGTTTCGTTCTCAAGAGTAGTGACGGCAATGTACAAAAGGTCGCCCTTGAGACGCTGGGGATGAGGCACAGGGTTCCATCCAGACAGAGTGAGGCTCTTGAGACACTGAGGAGCCAAGCGCTGGAAGCTGCTAGGGACAAAGCGAGAGAGCAGAGAACGAGCATGGAGATCTGTGTTGGTGAACGCATGCTCTGGGATTGGTGCGTCTGAGAAGAGGTCCTCCATCTTACGCTCTCCCTCGACAAGCAATTCCTCGTCTGGATGATGTTAGACACCAGTACCCCAATTTACCTATAGTTTACCTACCAATTTCACCAGTGACAGCAGTGAGGAAAGAGATTGCAGGGTCGATGCCAATAGCAGAAGGGTTAGGCTTGTAAGGTCCACCCAAAAGATCACGGAGACGGTTGATGTGCAGACGAACATCACGTTCAGTGTAAGTGTCTGTTGGATAAGACACATGTCAGCAACTTCCCGACCCTGTTTCCCTGCAAGACATACCTTCGACGAGTTCCAATTCACATTCGGGTGTGATTCCTTCAATCTCACCCAACTCGTTAAAGTCATTCACACGCTTGCCCTTGAAAGCCAAGTAGAAGCAAGAATGGGCACAGGTCTCGGGAGACTCCATAATCGACTGCTTAATGTCATGCATAGCTTCCCGAGGGCTGGCCTATCATCACAAATACACACAGATTATTTTAATATTAGGTTGATGAGCCAACCTGGGCTATATTTCGGTATTGTGGGTTGTCTTACTGTGGTCTTTATATCCCCAGCCTGACCGGGCAACTTGATGGTGATCTGATAAGTCTCCTCGACCACTATGCTCGAATTAGATTGGAATGATTCCAAATGCCCTCTTGACTTACTCTCTTCATTGGCGGCGAGATCTTGTTCATCGACCTGAGGCTCGGTTGTGGCGACGTTTGTTGGTTCGTGTGTCTCGGCCATTGTCTAGTAGTGAGGGAGCGGTGGGTATTGTGCGTGTGTGAATGTGGTTACTTGTTTTTACCTGTTACACGCTAACAATAATGTAAGGAGAGAAAGAAGACAGAAACAAAAACAAAAGACAGGTTGGGTTCGCAGTTTAGAGCGGGGGTGTCGTGTCCCGCTCCCCCCCCCCCCCCCCTCCTCCTCCTCCGTCTTTCTTTCTGGAGTATAAACTCGGATGTGTGGGTGTGTATAGATGCGGGGTTGACCATGGTTTTAGACTTTGGTGGCTTATTTATGAGTCAAATAACTAAGCTTGTCTTTAAGCATACCCATTCCTCATATAGAGAGGTTCAAGGCCTCAAAGGTCTATGTTTGTTTGACTGCCTTGTGTGTGCCTGCCATGGTGTCTATATTGCTATTGTCATCATATTCATGGCACCAGCCTCTAGAATTAATTACAAACATTTTTAAATTAATTTGACAGTAAAGGCAGCGAGTCAAATGTTTTGTGTCAATACAGAATCCATATATTGAATAAAACTTTGAACCGTCTCAATTTATTTTTTCAAATAGACTGACACATGTCAGCATGCGACCGATAGTAATATATATATATGCTAAAGCCATTTAATAATGATCATGTCCTTGCCCATCATTTTTTTTTACTTGGCAAGTCTTCCACGCCACATTCTTGTGCTAGTCTTTTTGGTACTCAATTTGTGGAAACACTAATGTCCAAAAACTATTACAAGGTTGTAAAGCATCATTAATGTCATTTTGAATGCGAACACCCCGACAGTCAACAGCCATTATGTTTCAATTATTATTTATTGCTATATACTCTCCAGAAAAGTGTAATACTTGTTAATATGAGCATACATTTTCGAGGGGGTGGGGGTCTTACTATAGCGATCCATGTCTTTTTGGAATTAAAGTATCCAACTCTAGAATAATTATAGACTTGCAGGTATATCAATGTAATGACGCCTTTATTATATATATTTAACCCCTGCTTCCCAAGAATAATAAAGATCTATAAACCAAAGGGCTGGGATTGAGGGCGCACATCAAGTGTGTAATGATCTACAACAGATCAAAGTTTACTGGAATTAGGCGGTCATGGCTATCAGAAATATTCGCCTTGGCAACAACCATATGGGGTTTACTTTAATTTTTATTTTTGTAAAGACATTAAATTGGTCTGCCAAGATGGTACTTTTTATATTTGAATAACATGTTGCTAGGCCAACACATAATGTATTTATCACCATGGACACCATTTATATATATCACCGAAAACACCTTGGTCACAAACCCACAGAATAACTCACGTGATATGTACGATATATACCAATGAACAATGGATTGTTAGTGCAAGTAGGATGTCTGGAATTAATTATAGATAAAGACATTTCCATGGCAACCATTTGGTATTCAATAGTGTCCTGACGCAAACAGCCTCGGAAAATATAAATAAAGAGGCTTGGAAAAGAGATGCATATGTTTTGACATACGCTTAATTAAATCCAAACAATTGTCTGGAGAAGGTGGATAAAGGGCATTCAACTGTATTTGGATTGCATGCTTTAAATTGTGTGTAATAGTATTATTGCAGTGGATTAATATTGATATTAGGTCATTTCTTGTGCTCCGGATCTGACCACGATTATTATGATATTCAATGGCCTGACCACTGTTTGGTACACCTCAGATGGTTTACAAAGGGTACAATAGTATTCACCAATATCGATAGGGTATTTATAAAGACTAGTGCCCTGTGCTTAAAGGTCAAAACAAGAAACACACCGACTATTGTACTGTCCTCTGGGTACAATTCAACCATTGCCTTTAAACCACAAGTATTGGTTTCCTGATCTTACACATTTACCCATACAAAATCTACCCACAAAAATCGTGTCTTATCCACCAAGACCACACGCTGTATGTAGCGTTTGTGTAGGTTTGCAGTTGAAATGGAAACAGGTGCTCTAGTTCGTACTACTTGAAAAAACAAAAAGTCATCTAAATTGCACAGACTTGTTCTGTTTTTGGCCCAAAGCATGTCACGTCTAAATAAAGAGTCATTCTCGTACTCAATCTTGCCTGCTCTCTTCTTCTCCTTTATCAACTAAAAAGAAGTCTGGTCGAAATAACCACCCTTTGCAAGACGACCTCTTTACTTACCCACTCGGTGTCAGTAAAACGGCAGTCCTCAACAGTGGCACCTGTTTTCAATGAACTTTCCCAATTCAATTTGGGGGCAAGGGCATTTATCAGCACTTGGGAAACCTACAGATCTCTACAAGAACTTCCACCTTGCAGATTCAGCATCGAGTACGGACAGCGGCTACTACTCGACTAATCCACCCAGGCAGAAATCAGCCCCCAGAACAACCCCCAGTGTTTTCGACTTTTTACCACCCAAACCGCTCACTCGTCCATCCCGTACACCGGACCTTGTGTATTCGTGTCCCCGGCCGATTGCGTTTCCATTCCACAACGATTGCCACTTCTTGCCTGTTGCAGAGGCTGATCCACGCGATGTTGCACGCCTCTCTCCCCCATCACGCCACTCAATATCTCTTCAGTTGCCAGACCCCACCAAAAGCCCCTACACAAGTACCATAGATCACCAAAGCACCTATCAATCCCTTTGGTCCAGAGCATCTAGCCGGAGCGACCCGCCTGAAGAAGACGCCAAATGTCATTCGTCCACACCAAATTCGGTCCAACGTGGTACGGTGCGGTCATTGAGGCCATTCAGTCCTTCGACCCCTGGCATCTTTGAAAAGGAAGAGACAGGAAAGACGAAGCAAAGGGCAATGAAGAACCTTGGCAAGAAGATCAACAAGAAGCTGAGGCCGAGTTTCCTTAAAACGAATGCCGTCAGCCCTGCCCCTGATTCAAAACCATCTCCATTCGTGTTTGGAGGCACCGGCCTGCCTACCAGGCTCGGACTGTCGGGCATGTCCGGCAAATCTACCTTTGCAAAACCAAAAGATCCTGTGGCTGTCATCATCGGCCCACCCAAACCATCTCCCCCACCCACGCCTATGAATTTTAGCCGGCTGGCCCACAAGCCATCCGGCCCGCCTCCTACGACCACCAAGCAAAATCCGGCCAATACGTTTCGGGAAGACTACTTTCCGGAAACCATTCCGCCCCCTAAGACTACTGAGACTACTGAGACTACTGAGACTGCTGAGACTGCTGAGACTGCAGTTATGGATCAACCTACTATATTGCCTACCCAAACCCCCAATGAAACCTATACACCAAAACAAGAACAGATTACTAGAAAAGACTCTAATATCCTTGCCATTGAAGAACTCGTGGCGGACATGAAGGAGCTTATGGATGAGGCTGATCTGGAAGCCGAATTGAACGCATTGGAATCGAATGCTGCAGATTCTGGCCCCATCCTTCCAGTCCAAACGACTTACTCAATTGAAGTCAATACCGAACAAAAAGATACCGAAAACAATGCTGACAATGTCGATACTGAAAAAGAACCAATATCCAGTGTTGACAATGTCGAGACTGAACAAGAGGACATCAGAGGCCGTGTTGGCAATGTCGAGACCCTCTCTGTTCGATTCAACCTGACCCCCACATACTCCAAGGACCTCGAGATCTCGAGTGTTCCAGTCGACACCTTTTCATTTGCTGCAACAGAGTCGTATGAGGCTCCAGACATTCGTCGATCGTATTCGAAAGAAAGGGCTTTCAAATCGGACCTCGAGGATTCGACAGGGTTTGTACACAGCTCTTCCGTTCCGTCCGCCCAGGAATCCTTGGCTTCCGAACCGTGCGATTCTCCTACTTCGCTCAAGGGCCGCGCCTCCGACCCGAAGCGAAAAGGTATGGTGGGCCGGATGTGGAAAAGCTTAAAGTCTTTGGTCGGCAAAAAGACATCTCGTGTAGGTGTCATGTAAATCCTCCGTTTTACTTTCTTTTTTTAAAAATCTTCTTTATTATTATTATTTGTATAAGTTGCTCTTTTTCGTTCTTTTTATAGTCTTTGTCTTGCCTAGTAGATTGAGACGCATTCATTCTGGGTACTAGAATATCTGGTAAATCGACTCTTTCTTCCTTAACCATTTATCCCATAATCTTACTGCCATCGTACATATTCAATAAACCTTGTTATTTAACAATCCCGAGCTATTATTGCTTTGGTGCAATGGCAAGTTTCTGTATAGCAGCAGTTGAGTCATTTGTGATTGAGCAGCACTACGCACCTGTTCCTGAGGAATGGTTGCCAATCTAGGGCGCTCGAGATTCACTTGCTGCACAGCTTCACGCACATTGTCTTTCAAGGAATTGCGAAAGGCACGCGTACACACCTTGACATACGTGAGATATCTAGGGATGATGAGCCGAGATGATTAGATTTCGTTTAGACATACTTTACACCAGCAGATTCCCAGGGAGACATTGTTGAAGAAAGAGTTGGATATATAATGTCTGGATTTTGTCACGTCATTCGTTAATTGTGACGTACCTGACCCAAACCATCTAGTAGTGTAGTGCATTTAAATTGACCACTGAATCATTTGAACCCACAATTGATTGTGTGAACTTGGTCCACAGGGTTTAGAGACACACAGATACCAATGTAGATGTGGATATAAAAATGTATATATGTAGTGTGTAAAGTCAAAGATGGTTGCATAAAATCCTTTATAATAATCATGTCTGAGCGAAATAAAAAAAAGAAAGGCACTTCAGCTATAGAGATCTGAAAGGGCAATTGAATCCTAAACAAGAGACTTAGGCATCCTGGGGGCAGTCGCGGGACTATATGACGATATGATTAGTCCAAAGTATTCGATATCATGGGCTTTTTTTAAGCCAACAGCACGATAATGCTCTTAACAATCAGACTTACAATGTGACCGGGCTGCTGGCACTTGTAGCAAACCTTGGCCTGCTGGGGCTGGTCGCAGTCTCTGGAGACGTGGCCAAAGTTCTATTTCATACATGGTGTCAGATATGGCTTGTCTTGCTGCAAAAAAAAAGAAAAAGAAAAGGGGTTTCCACTCTAAAATTCCTTATACTTACACCGCAGTTGTAGCACTTTTGGCTCTGGTTACCACCCTGGGAACCACCAGAGGTAGGGCACTCACGGCTCATGTGACCAACACCACCACAGTTGTAGCAGGTCTTGGGAGCACTGTTGTAACCGCCATAGGAGCGGCTGTTTCCACCTTGGCTGGACTCCTCAGTGCAGTTGCGGGAGATGTGACCGGTCTTTCCACACTAGTATACACATAAGCAATCACATCCAACAATATAAAGAAAAAACTATATAGACTTACGTTGTAGCAAGAGGGTCCAGAGTCAGAGCCGGCATCGGGGCAGTCGCGAGACTATAAAACACGGTTCAATGGACGCGTTCCTGGATATAGACAATCCACACTTACCAAGTGACCGATCTGGTTGCACTTGTAGCAAGACTTCTCAGCGCGGGGCTCGGCACTGCAAGACAGATGGATAAGTAAGTATTGGATGCTCTGTAGGTCTGAATAGCATGTCTGCAAAAAAAAATCTTACCAGTCCTTGCTCAAATGGCCTTCCTGGTTGCAGTTGTAGCTATCATGGAACCCTTATTAGCCCTTTTCTTACGCGAAATATGTACGGCAGGTCTGATGCATTTCTCATGTATTTAAAGCTTCAAAGTTGGCTTACCAAACTGACTCCGACTTCTGGCAGTCCTTGGCCTGGTGGCCGTCTGCAACATAGAATCAACATGAGGTAAGCTTATTTTGTAATGGATCACGATTGCTATCTTGTGTTTATTAGGAAGCTTAATGTTATTTACAGTGCATTAACAGTTCTAGCTTAATGGCAACTTGGGTAATTGAGAGCTGGAATACTATCAAAGAGAAATAAAGAGAATCTACTTGCGTTCACCACACTTGTAACAACCACGGGAGGGACGGAAAGACATGATGATGAGTAAAAAGAGTTGGAAAGAGGCCGATCAAAACAATGGCGACTGGAGGCTTTTATACCCTCCTCTTTGCTCCAAACAGGAGGCTCAAAAAAATTAAGAAAAAATTTTCGTCCGTCAACCAATCATATAGCTATCAGACCCACAAGTTTAAGCACACTCACACTCTCACCCAAAAGATTGGACCCCAGACCCAAAAGCCAGATTAAACTTATATTTCAGCATTTGAATATAAATAAATCAGAGAAAATACGAGATCATTTAATTCGTTTGTTCTGTACTCCTCTATATCCACCAAGAGATCAAGCACTTTGAACCAAAGCAGTGCTCAAAAAGCTGGTTTCAAGGGCATCAATTTGTTTCTTTTGATAATCTTGAACACGGCAATTAGATCTAGAGAATTCTGTGTATCCGAGATTACTCACAAAGCACCTCTAAAGACAATAAATGATTTGTTACAAAATCATGATTTCATTTGAACTGGACTATTTGGACGTGGTAAAGAGTATGGCAAAAGTGTAGTATTCGATTTAAGCAGATCAATTGTCCATAGAGGTGTTTATTGAATAGATCGTCAAGCAAAGAAACAAAAAAAAGGACATTTGATTCGAATACATGAATTTACATGAATTTACATGAATTTACACGTGTACTCAATACTATTCCTATCGTCTTATATGATAACAAAGGGTTCTTGAGGTAGTGTTCAATATATAGAATCCAAAGGCTACAATGCAGGAAAATAGGCCTCAAGGTTGCTTCAAGGTTTCTTGCATGAATTTTTTTTTGATCAAAATTAAATTTTCTTTGGTGTGACTGTCATTAAAAAGCTGCCCTGGATTTATTCTAGCAGAAATTAATGTGTTCATACTTGCTCTATTGCCAAGTAATAGAGCCCTTTGCATTTAATTGACAAAGTCATCAAGATGGTATGGCCAGCAAGACCATGTATTTAAACACCAATGGCAGAACTCTAGTTGGATAGCTTGGGGGGTTTCTGTACTGCTATTTCAAATCCTATGCTCCAAACGGTATTTCTTGCCAGGGTTACTGGCAATATATACATATATATATACATATATACCATATATCTATATAGCCTTATCTGATTGTTATTATTATATGCAAGGATCCACGAATATGTTTGCATATGTTGAAACGGACTTGGATCGATTTGCATCATCCCCCTCTGCCCAGTTTCTGCAGTTTGTATTTATTTTCTTGGTTTGACAGCCATGGAATGGCTACAATGAAAATACCCAACTTGGGGAATCAGAATATATTATTGCCAATTACCACCAGGTCATGGTTTGATTTGTTTTCAATAGCAATACTCTAACGAATATCATTTACAGACTATATTCAAAAGACGTGTAGGGCCACATCTTAAAGTGTCTGATTTACTCTTTTGGGAGATTATATAAAAATGCCAAAACTCTTGGGGTTTAAGCACTCAATTGGTAGTTGGTCTTGATACACAAAGGATGACTTGCAGTAAAAAGCTCTTTTATTTAATCAATTCACCCCCCCCCCCCCACCACTTTTTTTTTGTTATTGTATTTAGAGTCAATGGCTATACTTCTTTACAGACCCATTTTATTGTGACTTTGGGCACCAGACACATCATCTGTAGATAATACAGCGGTAGCGTCATCCAGACTGTGACGAAATGATAATTATAGGCACCAATTGATACGCTCTTGTCATTCCCTCCAACTTTAGTTTATTCAGGTCACGATACAAGTCACGGGCCAGACCCATTCAATTTTGGACAAGAAGAGAGCGGCATAACTGGAAAATTGTAACTTGGCGTTCTTGTACTTTCTTTGCTCCTTTTTTTTGTATACTTTTTTTTTTCCTTTTCCTCTTTGCTTGCGTCATCTATAAGCTATCGATGCCATGGAGAAGTCTATGCCAAACATCGCTCGCTTCTTCTCTACACTGAAAAACAGCTTGCTCGAACCCAACGGAGCTCGGTCCGCTTATGCACAGATGGACCAAGAATCGGAGAATGAAGACGAGTATACGTCTCATAGCCTATTCTACTCCCTTCAACAAGATCAGATGGGAATCGATAGCATGCCATTGACAGAATCAAATGCATATTCAGACACAAGCCAACTAATATTTGACCAAGAAGAGCTCATGGATGAGCCCTCGGCACTACACCTATCTACCTTATCTGCCTCTCGACTAAACCAATCAGACTATGAAGAAAGTCCAGTGAGTTTCCCATCAAACACACACACACACATATATATATATGTTGGCTCTATCAAACACTGCAGAGATTGACTCTAATTTATATCAGAAACCATCCGCCATATATCTAGACGTACCATCCACCTCAGCAGCACCCATCTCAACACCTCTATCGGAGTCTTTACTTCCAACCACAGCTGCGGTAAAGAATACAATGAAGATTGGCGATATATTCAATCGTATTCAACCCACCATACTTTCTAGATACCTCCTGGAATCACCACCATAAAGACAGAAAAGAAGTACAAAGACCCACTGTTTGGCCTTGTTTACTGCCTTTTAATTATCGTCTATTTCTTATCAGGCATCTTGCTTGTTTGCACAACAGACGTGAGTATTCTTATTAGGGTATATATATTCTAACCCTAAATGAACCACAGAGCCATGCACTAGAAAAAGCAGCCAAAGGAACCACATTTAAGGCCATATCGGATAGTGCAGGCATTCTTACTCTCATGGTCCTTACGACTCTTATGGTCGGTGTCTGTTGGTTCCATGTCCTTCGCAGATTTACAAAGGTAAGCCATCAATATCATCATCAAGCCAGGTCAGTCAATTGAGTCTCATCATTGCCGGCCATCTAAAAAAAAAGGCAATCGTCTGGGGGACAGTTACATGTGTCCCAGTAATATTCTTGGTTCTGTTTATCTGGGCATTAGCAGAGTCATTCCAAAGCTACTATTATTATGGCAACCAGCCCTCCGCACAAGACTCGGGGTAAGAGTAGACAAGAGGATGATGAAAATCTATAATGATTGTTGTGGTTTGGTCCATGGCAGCAGGGATCAAGCAGACTTGATAAGAGTACTAATTGCCACGATGTTAGTCTGACCGTCATGTCCTTTATTCCATTGATCATCAGTCTTGCCTATATAAAACTCGTCTTTAGTGGTCGTCACCGTATCAAAAAGACAGTTGCAGTAATCGAGGCAAGAGACCTCTACTCTTTACGGATCTTTTTTTTTCTAATCTTTCTTTGTTTTCATAGTTGGCATGCGAGATATTGCAATCTAATCCTGGCATCCTATTGGTATCTTTAATTCTCCTGGTTGTATTTATTGGTTTCTCTGCTCTCTGGCTCTTATTCTTTAGTCGTCTCTGGTTACTGGGACACATTGAGAAATCAGGGTCAAAGTCAGGTAAAAGATAAAGCTACGCAACATTTTAATCATTCAATTTGTTCTACTTAGAAGCAATATGGGTGGTCAATGATCATGTGAATATGTTGGTTGCATTCTATTTGTTCATATACATGTGGACAGCAGCAGTATTGATCAACATGCAGAGGTACAAATTACAGATATATATATATATTAATATATATTATATGATATTAAACATGGATTCAATTTAGATTTGTACTTTCTGCCGTCACTGCTCAATGGTACTTTCATCGGTAAGGCAGATCTTTAGACAGGCGACCAGCTGAAAAAAAAACTTTTCTTCTTCTTTGCTCTTTAGACATGAACCTGCAACAACAAACAGCGAAAAGGCATGGAAGAGTGCGTTGATAAGAGGATCAACGACCTCGCTAGGAACGCTTGCTTTTGGTGGTCTTGTTCTTACTCTTGTCCAGAGCATGCATCTCTTGACCCAATATATGAAAAAGGTATATTGAATGATATCAATAACCAAGATATGTACAGATATTCTAAAAAATCTGGCCCAAAGTATGTCAAGAAGAGTAGGCCATTTGTGTGGATCGTATCCATCTTTTTGGTCTATCTAGAGGCCATTGTCAGCCAAATCAATCACTATACCATAAGTCTTGCAGGAATTACAGGCGAAAGCTTTTGCTCTTCGGCAAGATCAGGCACAAAGATGTTTAGAAGAAATCTGTTGTCAGGACTGTTGGGTGGTAATACAAGGCAATAGTTGCAATAATCGGTTGGTTAACTGTTTTATTAGACCTGTTGACAAAGCTTATTCTGTATATCGGTGCCTTGGTGATTTCTCTTGTGTCAGGGCTAGGAACCTATGTGTTTGCAACCCACACCCTCCATTCTCCACATGGATATATAATTGGTATGCTGGCTGCCATTGTACCAATGTACATATCACAGTTCTTTTCATATACCATGATGAGCATGTAAGTAGTTTTTTTTTTGAATGTAGACAAGCAAGAGGCTGACCATTGAACACCAATAGTGTTGATGCTTCATTTCTCTGTTACGCCATTGATCTCGACACTGGCATGGTCCACTTGTCTAGTGCTCACACAGTATTCTCTGGTTTTGATTAAGAGAATCTTCTAGTTTGGAAATTATTATATACATATATTCTAATTCATCTCTCCCCTTACTTTTCTTGCCCAAACTTTTATTCTGTTACCAAAAATTATATCTTAAACGATTTCACTCCATATTACACTATATAAATACAATCTTATCTTTACAAACAAAATCATCTAATTACATCATAGTTTGAATCTTTGACCTTTAACAAGAGGGATATAATATCACTTGAATGGCCATTCTTATATTGCAAGGGCCAATAAAATATAATCTATAAAAAGTACGGTAGTTTCAATATTCATATTATTAATTGTAAAGTAAGTTTGCAGATTATTGTCTATTGAAATAAAAAATAAATAAAAAATAAATAGTCGATTCGATTGTCATTCGAAATTTACACAAATTTAAAGTTGGTAGAATATCAGCATCACACAGTATGAAAATATGAACTAGTACAAAACTTTCTTTCTTTTTATATAGAAAACTATCGACAAGAGTCACCGAGATCAAGAGCTCCCCCTGTTCTCAATTCATATTAAACATTACAAAATATCCTAATGTAGGATGTTGGGCTTAGAATCGAAAGCATGCATCGATTGTCCCACATACAAAATGTGGATATAAAACCATCGGGACTCCTTATTCTCTTCTTATTATGTTATCCAAGTTTCCTCGTGAAGTTACCTTGATCGTTGTGGCATTCTTGTCTATCGAGGACATACGCTCTTGTTCCAATGTTTGCCGGAATTGGGCCCATATCTTTGAACAGTTTCGGTGGAATCATGTAATGACAGACCTTTCAAAAGTAATTGGTCTCCAAGAAGAAGAAAAGACGTATTGGAAGGCCTGTGGATCTCGATCAGAATATCTATTGCTTAATTACACAAGTGATTATATCAAGAATATAGGCGTTCATTTCCGTAACGTACTAGACTTGCAATGTTACTTTCCTAATATCAAAACCCTTCGCTTTCATTTCTATGAAAAATGCATTCCAGTTGTTATATTCGCCAAGCATGGACACAATTGGAGTTCTCTGACATGCCTAGACTTGCGATACTTTGGAGACTCATGCAAGTACCAAGTCTATACAGCCCTTGTTAATCGCATCTGATCCACCAACTGATTTTGGCATATAGACTCATTTTCGTCAAAGGAATTTATCCGTTTATTTTACAGCTTTCCATTCCTGAAACGTCTTGAATTAAAAAGAATAAATATCGATCATAATATCCTGCTGAATCCAGACGAGCAAACCGTGCCCGTCCACCTTGAATCACTCCAGATCAAGGGTGGCATCATTCCATACCGGTTCTCCCAATACTGTGCAAAAAAGTTTCCGTCTCTGCGCTCCATTTCCCTCGAAACAATCGATTCGGCTTCGCTGTCGAATCCCTTTACCTTTGCAATAAATGAAATACTTAACTTTTGGGTACCCAAGTACCGCACTCATTTGGAAACTGGCGATATACAGACAAAAGATGGAGATGGTGGTAATATTTTCAGAGTCGCCTGGAATCAATGCAACCAATTCAGCTTTCCAACCAAGCACCTTTTGCTGACTATCTCGGTGGATATCGAAAAGCGCGAGTTGATAAAAGAGATTTTGGCAGGAATCATGTATCATGTAAAACTATCGCTCATAACCTTGAGTGTCAATCTATCAAACCCGCTTGGAAATCAGTGCTTACTGTTCAGCCTTCCATACACACCCTGTCTGAGGGATTTGAGTGTTCGGTATTTGGATGGAGCCGTCAACTTTGCCCTTGTTATATCGTGTGCCCCATGTCTAAAGAGAGCCATGTTTGAAATACGATTAATGTTATTCGAGGACTACGACGGCGTACCACACGGGCTGGAAAGTATAGAGCTGTGTGGGTTGTGGATAACCTCAAAGACACTAGATAATATATCGAGTGCCTGCAGCCAGGTCAAGACCATCAATATATCTCCAACCGTAAAGATCTATTGAAATCAAGGTGTTGTAAATTATTTATTGTCATTTTTAAAACGAAGCAATAGTGGCATTTTGTAGCCATCTATTTAGTTTAATCTATTAAAAAACATATACATATATTATATTTATCGATATTAAACCAATGTATTTACATACTGTTGATTCAGAGACTGAAGTGTTATTTTGAGACTAAAAAATTAATAATTTAATTAATAATAATAATTTATTTATTTTATTTTATATATATATACATTTTATTCTATGCATTGGCCCTGAAAACACTATTTTCGTAATCCCCAATTGGAATCGCCAAAGACATCTTGGGCACAATATGACTTTATGTTTTGGGAAACGCACAGTTGGATAACACGAATAAATGGCTATACATATAAATGTGACTCTTTATTTTGAGCATACCGTATATTTGTTAGTGTTGGTCTTGTCATTATTGGGTCCATAGTTTGCTCTTGTTTAAAGTAGAGCTTAAAATGACATAAGAGAGGACATTGAACAGTCTATTTCGGATATAAACATGACGCAATTGAACCAGATCCTTTGGATATAAAGTCAATACCAGAAACTCCAAAGTAGCCCTTACTTCCACAACCATGTCTGAACCTATCCAACCCACATCTGCTACACCCAACACTATCAAGATGGTCGATGATGACCCACACCAGGTGGCACCAGCGCCCCAGGCTGCACCACAGTCCCAAGCACTCAATCCAAATGTCCTTCTCAACAATGCTATTGACGGCTTTGCTGGCATAGGCTCAAAAATCAACCCATTCGCACAAAAGATCAGCAAGAGTCTTGGCCAGGCGAGACAGGTAAAGTCAATTGAAAGAACCTTGGAATTGTAGGCTGACAATTTATCTAGTACGCACAAGAGAAGCTGGGCACAGCTGAGGAGGTTACAGAACTCCCTCAAGAATACAAGGATCTCGAAAACGTAAGTCACCCTATAATATTCAGCCATTTACATTATGCAGCGTGTAGATACTCTGCGGAATGTCCAGGCAAATCTGGTCAAGCTGACCCGTACATATGCCAGTCCTTCCTATGATTACCCCGCCCAATTACAGGAATCCTTATTGGGTATCACATCTTCAGTCACTCGGGAGATCCAGAACATGACCCTATCGACAGCAGACAGATCCAATGTGGTAGATCCTCTTGCAGAACAAAGACAGCACCCCAAGACACTCTCCCATGCACTGGCCCGCGTGGCTGCCCAGGGAGCAGAGCAAATAGGTGTAGAGGACCACTATGGCACGGCTCTGTTCAAGGTATCCACTATCACTGAAAAGGTCGGCAATGCCCAGCTGGCAATGGACGATGCCATTACGACCAGATTCACCCAACCAATGCAAACCAACCTTGCGACAGTCATTGAGCAGGCCCTCAAGGCTAGACGCATCGTTCAATCTACTCGATTGGCACTTGATACCGTAAAAGCAAGATACAAAACCACGCGCCCAGATAAGGAAGAGGCAAATCGTCTAGAGGTAGAAGAGGCAGAAAACCAATTTGTGGCCGCAGTGGAAGAGGCCACGAGTATGATGAAGGCAGCCTTGGATAATGTAAGCCTGATATGGAAAATACGCCGATCTGTCGTCAATTCTAACCACATATCTTTATAGCCTGAGCCTTATCGTAATCTTGCAGACCTTGTGGCAGCCCAGTCTGCTTATCACAAGGAAGCACATGAACTTTTATCAGAGCTCACACCTGAATTAGATGCCCTTCGAGTAGCCCAGGAATCCCATTTTCACCACGACTAGAGACCCCCAATATCCTAGTGTTCTGGATTGTCAATAATAAAAAATTATGATGTATAATGTATAAACCAGGTGTACTAGATCCTATAAAGCCAATAGCCACAAAACATCTTCATTCATCTGTCAAATTGTAAACTACTGTAGCTCTATTAGTTCAGAGCCTGTGAAATGGGTTCAAAATGATTTGTTTAATTAGGCTCCCAGGGTGATTCACACATTAGTTATTGGGTCCTGCAGTACGACTGGCCACAAAAACATTGCAAAATTGATACAATCGATCAAATTGGTGAAAAAGGGCATTGTCCTTGTCCAGACCAGCGATAGACTCTAGAATAAAAGCCTAATCTAATTTACCTATTATAAACTCAGGTAACGCGAATGATTGGACCACTTAGACTTAATTCCCCAAGGATATAGAAATGGTTATAAGTTTTTATACAGCTTGGTGATGATGGCTACAGCATTCAAATTTAATCATACAGCAACATAAATGTCAAGTATTGATTTATAAAGTACAAAGAAGCTACAATTGCTTATAAGCAAGCATAAGTCCAATAAGTGCCTTGAATCAAATCTACTCCTTCTCCAAGCATAAAACAAATTCAATGGCTAGTGTGTACTATTTTTGTTCCATTGCAACATTCAAATACGCTACATATTGGATATTATAAAAATATCATGGTCAATAATAAAGTCATATATGGTGCATTTAGCTTTAACTATCGACTTTTGTCGAATTTGTTTCAATTTCGTCTGATAAAACTCCGCAGGTAAAAAATAATGATATTTAACATCCGCCATACTGCAAAATATAATTATTATCTCCGCTATGTAACCGTCGCTTACTAGCATATCTTTAAAACACTAAGGCTTTTCTTTAACGCCATTTAATTAAAAATGAAGCCGTGGGATACATTAATCAATGCTATGAATTTCTAACGCGCGGCTCAGATTTTTGATATATTTATTTTTGCAAAAGTCTTAGGCTTTTGAAAAGTGCGTAAAAAAGTTGATATCTAAGTCCGAATGCACCATATGGGACGAATAACTTTGATTTTCTAACAAACTATCTCTTACCTTGATTATGACCACTGGCTAAACAGATTGAACCAGAACTTATACATACCCTGTCAAACAAAGATATATTAAATAATACAACATCATTTCACTACATTCTAACATGTAATCTAGATCCTATATACAAATTTTATTTTAGTTTAATTTGTACCAATGTTGATAGCATACCTCCACGCAGCATAATTCAGATTAGAATATAGTTTCTACATAATACAAATTGAAAAATATTTAATAATTACAAGTCAAAATTAGACTGGAAAAAATATTGGAGTTAAAATATCATACCTTTGAGATATCATACGATCAATACACTTGCTAATACTATCATTGGAAACTATTATATACACAAAACACTTACCTTAAAGCCCACCACCTCCCCGATCTTACCAACCAAAATTAAACAACTAGAAATATATAAACATTTTTGATCATTACGCCATGCTCGTATTCATTTGATTTGCACTTCTAAACTACTCGAACAACTTACACTACGGAAAAATTATAGCACAAAATAAAATGAAAAATTGTTAAAAATGCTTACAAGTGTGGCACCCAAGACATCGATTTCTAATCTACCAGGACAACTACTCAAACTATAATCAAGATAAGAAATACTAAGCTATGTTCTATATAACTTGCCGCCCAGCTCCTCCGCCATATTACCAAACACAAACCAAGTCACTACAAATATGAAATACGTATGAGCCATTCAGTCGCGATCTCATTATATTTATATACCATTCTAATCCAATTGAACGCACACACTATTGAAAATCTATGCAACTATATAAAATGGAAGAAATGTTAGCAAAGCTATATATTTTGATTGGGATAAACTTATCTTTGTACTCTACTCGGGCAGCTACACACACTAATATCTGAAAAACAATTTTAACATACTTTCCACCTACCTTGGCGCCCACCACCATCCCCGATTCTTCCCAACCGGAACAAAGCTATACTAAACTGAAATCCAAGTTAGCAGTGTGTCCTCGATCGCATTCAATTAACTTACCTCCTAAACTACTCGGACGGCTAAACTACGGGACGGCTATACTACTATATAGAGTGAAGACATTGTTAACAGTGCCGTCAAGTTTGACTGGGATGGACTTACCTTTCTACTCTACTCGGACGGCTACTCTAAACAATATCTACACTACATTTTCTACTCTATTTTTCACCTACCTTGGAGCCCACCACCATCCCCGATTCTTCCCAACCAACTGGAACGACTGACTAGTACTGGACATGCCAGTGAAAACTGGCACTGTATCTAGAACTAAAAAAGAAACGGATTAACAGCAACACATTTATACTTAGCTTGCAGCCCTCCACCAACCCCGTCTTGAACCATCCTGATCGTCGGCCTGGCCTGGACATGCAGATGAAAACTGACCACTAAACCTACAAATGTACACAAGAAATATATTAGTCTTAGCATACATGTATTTTCGTCGATGTCTACCACCAACCTGAAAACTTACACCACATGGTCTCTACTAGCAGGTTAACAGCTTTATCCTCAGAAATAAATTGGCTCCTTTATATTGGACGCTTGTCCTCAAAGATTTTTGACCATTTTATGATGAAGTCCGGCGGTTTGAAGGGAATGTATTGGTATTCAGGTGCTGTCAGTGGATTACCAGTGGTTGAACAACTGTTCAGAATCTTTAATATATATATATATATGTCAAAGAGCCTTAAGTTTATATTGATCAACTCTAGTCGCCTGGTATCAATAATTCTGGACTTGCATGTTGGCACCATAACATGTGCGGCTGAAAACCATTTCAGACTCTTCATAACAGGTGTTTGTTCCCGAAAGAGTCAGAAAAGTTTTCATCAAGGATAGCCGCCGTTGTTGTCTTGGTACCGAAAGACTAGCAATTGAAAAATGAGTCTACGCCCTTTAGTGGAATTTCACCAGCTAAAGAGTTGGAACCATCTTTCATCAAGCTGAGCTTTCCGAAGTCAAGACTGTGGTGTTTCCATGCTAGGTCCAGGGGAATGGCCGCGGAAAAGGTCGTCATCAAGGCTGGCAGCTGCTGTTAAAAGTTTGCCTACGTCTTATTGATGCCAGAGAACGAGCTATTAAAAAAAGGCTCTGCGGTCTTAAACTGGACATTTGCCCATATAAGAGTCAGAACTATCTTTCATCAAGCCCAGCTGTCTGACATCAAGACTTTGACATACTCATGTTGGAGTCAGCGAACCACCGGTAGAAAGATCAGTTGGCTTCTTTTCAATGAAAACTTTTATTGAAAAGGAATGGAGTCACTTTTCATCTTCTTGCAATCTAATGGCATTGACTTGCAATTCTCATCTTGACATGGCCTTGAAAAATGTTTCAATTTTTTTGAAACGCTCCTTGTCGAATGACGATAGGTGAGCTGTTGAGCACAAAGCGGACGTTCGGAACATGACTATAAGACCATTTGGACTTGCTCAGGCAGTGAGTGGTAGATGTAAAGTGGACCCATGTACTTGACTTTCTAATTAATAGGCGCGTGTAGAGACAAGAGACAAGTAAAGAAAAATATCAATTCTTGTGGCAAAAATACAGTGATCCAAACGTGAAAAACATCTATCCATCATCAATAACGCGTCTTTATGGTTATAAAGGGCGTGTAGTATGAGATGGAATATGGATGAAGAGGAGATGGAAAGATATTTGTACTTACCTGGATCCAAATATTGGTTTGCGGCGATGAAATGGAAAGAGAGAGGGAAAGGGAAAAAAGCAAAACCTCGCCCCCAGTGCGCTAAGATATAGAAAAATTTTCAGGTGATGAAGTCATCAAAGTGTGGGAATGTATTGGTTTGCCATATATAGAAGCGCATACTTGTATGTAAATAAGTTGGACTGAACTAATGTTAAGATTACTTCTTTTTCAATAGAAACAAGTAAAGAAGTAAAGAACTTTTAAATCGTAGTACCAGTTTGAAAGAAGGTGTGGTGTTCATCGGTTTGGGAATATCTTTAAAGACAGTGGTACTTGTTTGAACGGCGATTAGTTTCTCCACGTTACTCTGAAATGGCCCGTGCGCTTTTTATTCAAGAATGAAATCTCTTCAAAATTACATGAATATAAGACGTACAATATATACGTCAGGGTTACTTCTACAATATATATTCCAGTAAAAAGTTATATACAAGCTTTAGAGATCTCATGTCAAATGGTCTTGACATGCCATTTCAATGCATCTTGTCATTGCCATGATGTGCTAATCTAATGTCGAAATCATAGTCAAAGAACTTTTGCCCTTTTTTGTAGCATCTTGGCCGTGATAACCTTTACAAACATAATAATATTAGCTTTGTAATTGAACAAGACGTACAGTGGACGACTATAGAATGGTCTAGATAAATATTTATAACGGATGTTCTTTGTTAATTAAAAGTACAGGTGATATATGATGTTTGATATATATCTGCTGCTTTTGTATTATTACAGTGAGATATATGGATGTGTTAGCATCTTTTAAATAAAAAATAATATGGACCCGACATTTGCTGTATAACTGACACTTCGGCTCTTATTGTGGTATACACACCACAGTTGAGGGAAATACAGACTCCACAACCGATCTCCGGTTACTACTTGCTAATGACCCTGGCAAGTTAACATCTCAGGAATAGTTACACACCAGGCACACGTACACTTCACACTGCTACTGTGATAACCAACCATTACACGACGGGGACTCTAATTACAAGGGAATTTGAATAATAGTATATAAGCAATCATAATATTCTTTCTTCAATAAATAACATTCTCACAGTGTTCTTATTTTCCTTCAAAGATACTAACAAACCATATACCTCATGCATTATTAAAAATAATAAATTCTTGAACAAATACGCACAGAAAGAGATGGCTAATAGCTATGTTTTGGTTATAGTCATTATAGTGATATTGTGTACTATGTAAAGTAGATATATCAGATTGAGTTTACCTATACATATTTTGTGATTTCCATACAATCTCTTTTGTCATTGTCAAGATCTACCAAACAAACAAAGTGTTGGATTATTTGCGACTATGTTAACCTGTCGGCTTTTGTAGTTTTTATAAAGTTATTTTATATCTCAATCAATTCTGTGGAAAATGATTTAGAAATGGAGTATATGCACCAATGGTTGTATTATTCTCTGTTGACAGGATCCATGTAACATTAATATTCGGCTTTGAGGTATATGTTTTGTCAGTATCTTGTGGGGAAACAAGAATACTGTGAGAGTGGTATTTATTGAAGAAAGAATATTATGATTGCTTATTTACTATTATTCAGATCCTCTTATAATTAAGGTCCCTGTCGTGTAATGGTTGATTATCACTGTAGCATTATGAAGTATATGTGTGCTTAGTCTGTAACTATTGAAATGCTAACTTGCCAGGGTCATTAGCAAGTAGTGACCGGAAATTGGTCGTGAAGTCTTTATTTCAATCAGCTGTGGTTTTTATATCACAGCCGGCTAGTGAGTTGTAAAATATTAATCGAAGCCCAATTGCCCAAGGCAGTTGATGACAGTGTTTTTACAAGCGAGTATTCTCATCTGCGTCCAGGCTACTATCAGCTTGTCATGTGAGGCAAATGGGTCCTTTCGTACCACTTGTTCAAGGTATTCTTTGGTCTACTCATCAAGCTTTTTTGGTGTTCCAGCGTATTCTCTCAACTCAGGCAACCCAGTTTCTTTTAACCTATTAATGATACTTTTGACAAAGAAATTCATGCCAAAAATAGCTGTAATCTTGGTAGCCCCAAAATCTATAAAGTCCATGTATAATATGCATCAGTTGTTGTAATCATTAGCCTTTAAGTAAGAACTGCTTTTTAAATTCTGATAAGCATCTTGTTTTTATTATGGCAAGATTAATAAAATAAGAAGAAAATAATATTTTTATTTTTTTTAAAAAAAAAACTGATTTTATGCTATTTATTACTGGTTTTGAAACGTTTCTCATTGTGAGTCTATAATGAACCCATTTTTTTTGGTGAACTCTTGGAATACCAAGGAAGAGTAAAGAGATAGTAAAGAAAACGGTAAATAAGTAATAGTGTATTCTACAATTGTGGTGCCGATGGCCGATGTCCAAATCCTTTGAAACTTTAACCCTCTTACTCGCAAGCTCAAAAATCTAGGGAAACGACCCCAGATTTATATGGGCAGCATTGAATACATTTTTGCTTCACCAGAACTAGCAAGCCTCAATCGTAAATCTTTTATAGACTATATTAAGTCTACTTGTCCCAATGACTCTCTCTAATCCAAAATACTCTCATTCGGAGTATTACTCTCAGAAAAAGAGTTTTGGTACTCTATCCCTTGGTTGGACTTATCACATTGTTTTCGAAATAAACCTTTCTTGAGTCTTCAAAATATTACACCTAGTATCCATTACTTTTTCTTAATACAAGGCTAACGGGGGAAAACCAAGTTTGATCTTAACGGTATTGCACAACCGTACCCCCCATCAATATATGACATGACAAGGGAAGAAATATTAGCCACTAGAAAGCAAAAGTAACAAAATCATCCAAAAATACAAGATCGTCAATATTCGGAACAGTTAGCTTTATGTTGTTTAATCCAAATTGTCTGCTAGTCAACAAGGAAATATTAAAATACTTGTTCTTCTGACCAATAGATATCAAAGAGAAAACATTGAATATGTTGGTAGATATTTCGAACAATTGATTGCAGCTCTAAAGTGCAAAAAAAAACTATTCAATCTTGGATACCATTATACTACACCTGCTGTCCTAAAATAGGATGTAATAATCTTTTAGAAACAGTTTTATACTGTTGGTCTAACCAATAGCCTTTTTATGGGCTGTTAATTCACCACTTCCAAAAGATTAGTCTCTGAAGGATACTACTCAACTTTCTATATAAATTTCTTTTCAAAATGATGACACTTGTACTGTAGCTGATTGCTTATTCTACCAGAGCAGCCTTTGACGCAACAAGCTATTTTTGAAAATTCTGTCTAATATTTTTGAGGATGGGTATCCATACCTCACCAGCACTCTTTATAACAATATATTGGTCTGCTGTATATTTTATTTATATTATAGAGCTGCCCATCTATATTTGCTGCCAAAAGATAAAGAATTTTCAAATTTGAAGAGTTTGCACCCTATTTGATTTATCAATACAGATACTAAAGTCTTATCCTAACTCATTAATTATAATGTAGCATATAAGTCTCATCCCCTTGTTAATTGTTATCAGGCTGGATATACCAAATGATGTTTAATTGTAGGTAATGGGATTATGGTTCATATGGTAATGTGAAGCTCCAAGATATCATCCGGTGATTCGACTGGCTTAACTTTTTTTTTGTATTGTCTATTGAGTAATTATATCGATTGGCTTAACATTTTACTGGAAAAACATATGCCACACACCATCCTAAATATCTCGACCGAGTCTTGAAGAATTTCACATATCCAGATTCTATATTTCACTATCTCTCTCATATCTTCTCTTTTTTTTACTCGCATGTCTTTTTCAACTTCTATATCCAAAAGGTCCTACTTTTGTATGCCATTTTTATAAAATATTGAGTCTACCGTATTTACTCGGAACATTTTCTTTCTACACTAGTCAGTGGTAACGTACTTAAGACCCTGGTTTGTTAATGTATAGGATATTATTTGTATAACAAATTATCGTCAAAAATTATCTGATAGACTTTGCTTAATTACCAATATATATATATATATATATCCTTGGTAGAGAATGCTTAAATTAGCTGGGAAAGAGTTTCTGCTTCGAATCCATTTATGAATAACAAGAATCACGGACTGTCCGTCAGCTTACATCCATTGAAATATTTGTGACAGTAATATTGTCGTATCAGAATGTCTGGTCCGCATGAATTAAGGTGTCAATCTATTCTACTTTATTTACCAATGTCCTCTCAAATGGCAAATATGATGGGCCAAATGGAATCATATTCTTGACTACAAATTTCAGGTATCAGATTTATATCCTGGACTCTTCATTCTCACCTTTCCAGCAAAATATAAGCCTGATAATTATGTGCATTCTTTTAGTTATATAATCTTATCGTTGTAGTCTCAAAGTTAATAATACGGCTCTTTGTCTTTGTAAGATTCTTGACAGTATAACTCCCATCATGAGATGGATTTGGAATAGAGATACATTGATCTTTCTTTTATACTTTCATAAATTACTGTAAAACAATCAAAAACAATAATCTTTTTCCCTTGTGATCCTTAATAAATACCACGACTTGTCACTTTATGATCAGTGCATGTATATATACTTTCAATATAAAAATAAAGGGAAAATTGTGGGTGCTATTTAATGATAATAATACAAATAATTTATAAAGATGAAAAGTATGCTTTACAAGGATCGCTTGATTGAAGCAATACAACATCTAAATTTTAATAAAATATCAAATTAAGATGAAAGGAAAAGAAAACGGTGACAATTACCAACGATTTTTTTTAAAAAAAAAACTTTTTATCAAATCTAAATTGTATTGCAATTTTATTTTATTTTTTTGCTTGGCTGATAAAATGTTTGGCCTCATATGGATCAGTGTTTAATCTGACTATTCAACGTTTGGGCCTGCTGGACAGGGGTCTGATCCGGAAGTTCTTGCTTTCATTTGTCTTTGGTTTTCAAGAATAGCCCACAACTACGACGCTATGAACTGCTTCCGGTATTTGATCCCTCAATTCATTAATAATTAAAATATCTTTCTAAAGATATTTTATAGGCAAGTGCATAGTTGAAGTAATATTTAGTTGGTACATTCAGTTTCAAGATGTGTATATAGTTTAACATATAGTACAACTTTTCTTTTACAGCATGGAGTGTTGTTCCTCTGACTTTACTTTCATTTATTCTTTTCTGCATCGACTAAAAAATCGCCCACTTTTCTATCCTGTTAATTTGGCTGATGAGCCAAGAATCCCAACTCTGGTAGGTAATCCTTTAGCAAACAATAGATGCTCCATTTGTTCAAAAAAGACTTGCGTAATATTCTCTACTTTTCTTGGTATTGCAAGCCAATTCAAAGATATCTAGAATCAATCGTTTCGATGTGGGTACTGGCAAGTTATTTTAATTTGCATTGTTTAATATACCTTGATAGCCAAATATTTATACTAATTTTTGTTTCACACAATTTGCTTGATGTCAATGATTGAACTTTGGTATGTTCAAATATCTGGCCACACACACATGTATATATATTGGTTTAATCTTTAAAAATATATAACTTTTACCACCAATGTTCCATTCTTCGTCTTTTTTTTTTTACAAGTGGCAAAAGGTAGGATAGGATTCCCATTCGAGAACCAGACCACTCCTTGCTCGCCATTTCTCAAGAGTTCTAAAGTGTAGTTTTTATTTTCAATATTGACTTTAAACATGGCATATTGTCTCTGTATGTATTGGAACTATTATTGATATTAAGAGACGGTGTTTACTGAAGATTATATAGCAGAAATTGGCTGGGTAAACAGACTTGAATAAATAGAGAAATGAATGGGCTTGAGAATGTTTGCTTATTGAGAAATATACACTTGCTATTTATGGAGATAATGTTTGGTTCAACTGACTGAACAAAAGTATATTGATTACTAGTTAGCTTAAAGTTTCCGTGCATTAGCTTACTCTAGTTCCTTTTTTGTAGTAACCATCATGGCCCCAACATAATATAATATAATATAATATAATGTCAGGTCAGGTCAGGAAATATATAACAAGATAAGAGACATACAAACAATGAAGTGTAAAGTGAAAGAGTGATAGTATTTATTAATGTCAAGACACTAATTTAACAACTGTATGATTCAAGAGTCAGAATAAATATATATAATGACTGGGTTAAATATTAGGGCTATAGAGTATCCTTTGTAATGGTTAGAAATAACTAGTAAGAAAAAAGGTTGTTTACAAGTTATTAAAGATTATTCTTTATTTATAAAATATGTAACGTATTTATACCCTTTTAAGCTCTTGCTACCGAGAGTCTCTGACCAAACGGTTTGACCATATCTAGTCATATTTACGGTTTTCTTAAACCCTTGACTACATTTCTCACAATCTCTAATATCCAGAATGTGCCAAGAGAAACAGCCAGACAAATACCCGAGTGCAAGTAATTTGACTCTTAAACGACACATCTTTAGGAATTCTACCATGTCTATCACCAGAATACAGGTGCCATGTACTTTATAATATCAAAAGAACCGACACCAAATCTTGAATGCCATGTCCAGTAAAGGCTGAAACAAAAACAAAAAAATATAGAGACGGTTGACAGACTATTGGATAGAATGGATATTCAGCAGAATAGGAAATCGTTTAGTGAGATTTGAATGAGCAAATTATACATATGCTGATCAAGTTTAGCTTTGTGCCTTGAGATGCTACTTATAAATATAGTCTTTATGCACCTGTGAATCTAGCTTTAGATTGATCATTATGCCTTTTAAACCGTATATCAAAGTAATCAAGGAAATTGATGCTAAATCTTTAGTTTCATTTTCTTGATATATTACTGTCAGGTTAGAATTTCTATTATAATTCCATAATCCGGCTCTAATGTCAAAACGTCTTTGTAACAGGCAATGAAACGAGTTTCTGTTTTAATTTTTTATTTATTTATTTTTTTACAAAAAACAAAAGCTGTATAAATTGCTGCAACCTGCTGCAGAGGCACTGTATACCTACTCTATTTGTTTTATTAAAAAACGCCTTTCTTTCTCAATCCAACAACCGCCCATTAGTACGTTATTGCCTGTCGATCAGTTTTAAAACCCGGAATTTTATCCAAAAAAGTAAATTTCAAATTACTTTCTTTTTTTTTAAAAAAAAAATAATCTTTGGACATTTTATCTTGAATCTTGTACAGATTGCCCAGGAAGCAGAAATGTCCTGAATTATTGTGCTTCTTGTCTGTGCCCCTCCCAAGCCAAAAGAACAAACCATGTTGCACTGTGAATCATTTAGACAAAGACACTTGTTGCAAAAAGACAACGGGCAAACCAATAAACACCCTTTTTTGTTTTTCACTAGAAAGATTCTCTCTTCTTCTTCTTCTGTTGCTGTCATTGTTATTGTTGGACATCAGTGCAGGCATAACCTGCTAAAATGCGTGTGTCTGTCTCTCTCTATCTTTTTAGGGTAATGGTCACAATGTATTTTCCTGACCTTGCCGCTACATCATTACACTTCATCATTAAAGAACACGCAATAATTTATTCGATCCAATAATGAATATTGGTATTTATATAATTGCTTTTTATATATATATATATACTTGTCATTAGTTGGCCTAGAGTACATGTTTACAAGTAATCCTACCCGTCTTTTCATTCACTAGTCAACCGGACAACCGGTCAACGAGGGTCTCTGACGTCACAAAGAGAGTGCCTATTTTTTCTTGATCAGAGATCGCCAGATGCATACACTTTACATAATATAAAGAATTGGCGCCATGGACACTCCTAGTGAAGCCAACACGACGATCCCTGCCACAATGGATCCCAAAATTGTCCCTGTTTCTGAAGATCCAGTGCCTAATAATCAGCCAGTTGAAACACATCGTAGACCTCCACCACCTCCACCACCACCCCATTTCCCTTACCCTCACCCTGGAGCGTTTATGAACTTTCTTCCTCCGGGATGGACAGAACACACTGGACCTGGTGGACAGCTGTATTGGTACAATTCAATGACAGGACAAAGCTCATGGCAAAGACCGCTGATGCCACCCGGTGGATTTATGGGACACCCAGGAATGGTTCCCATTGCTCCACCGTTTGTTCCCCCAGTCGTGCCAAAGCCAGCTGTCAAGAAAACAAAGTAAGACTGGACCCAATAACCTATGGCTAAAATTGATATGTGTAATGCATAGAAAAAAGATTCCTGGAACACATTGGCTGCTGGTCAGAACAGACGACGGGCTAGAGTTCTATTTTGACAAGGAAAAAAAGCAGTCTGTCTGGGAGATGCCCAAAGAGTTGGAGGAACCTATAGCAAAAATGAAGCAGGAGGAAAAGGAGGCCGAGACAAAGACACCCAAGGAGCCCGTGCCAACCAAACCAGCCAAACCAACCAAGGAGGCCGAGGTTGGAGAAAAGAGAAAGGTCGAAGAAGAGACAGATGAGGCCAAGAGACAAAAAACTGAAGACATGGAAGCTACAGAGTAAAATGAGTGCTTGTGGAAAGGTGATGTCGATCTAATGGGGTTTGGTAGGATGACCGAGGAGGATATTATGTGGCAATTGCAGAATATGGACCCCGATGAGATTGAAGATCTTGGGCTGAAAAAGGAAGAGCCAGTTGTTCCACAATCGGCACCTGTTATTGCAGTGGCCCCAGTTGTGGAGCCTAGGGACTCGGCACTCTCAGAGGAAGAGCGGGTAGAACTCTTTACAGTAAGTAGAGAACAGCAGAGACAGACTGGTGCTGATGGGTGTGGTAGGAAATGCTGACAGAAAAAGACATCTCGCCGTACTCCACTTGGGAAAAAGAGCTTCCCAAATTGATTGGTGATCGACGTTACTCCCTTGTGCAGCACAGTAAGAGAAAGAACCTGTTTAATAATTACTGTCGCCTATTGGCCCAGGAAATCAAATTGAAAAAGGCGAATCAAAAGGTACTGTGGACATTGAGTGTGAATTTTTTTGTGATTAATTTAAAATGGATAGACTCCTGAGGAGAGTTACGCAGACCTATTGGAAGAAGAGGCGAACGAGAAGATGTACTGGGAAGACTTTAGACGCAAAGTAAAGGACGACGAGCGGTTCAAGGCAGTGCGAGAGACCAAGCTAAGAGAGCTGATGTTCAAGGACTACGTGAAGATGCTGAGGAAGGACCGGACGTCTGGCACTAGGCGCAGAGAGGAGGAGTACATGGAGCTGCTGAAGAGCACAAGGGAGATTAGAGTGGGAATGAGGTGGAGAGATTGCAAGCGCATTTTGGAGCATGATAAGCGGTACCAGGCCATAGATAGCAAAGACACCAGAGAAGATTTGTTCCGGGATTACCTCGAGACATTGTAACCCCCCCAAAATAGTGACTTTTTTTTATTATTGTTATTATTAATTATTATTATTATTGTTGTTGTTATTATTTATTGAGTGAATGTTTTTTGTTTGATGATGATAAGGGTGTATGGGATGAAGGATAATACTATGCTTTGGATGTGAATTTTTGATTATTTTGTTTCAATATATAGTGTGCATGATGATACAAAGGATGTCTGTGTACAAAGCTATAAACAGGAAGCGTGCCAGGGACATTCTTCTTTAGACAACCGAGGGCTGAGGAGATTGGTAGTGAAAGACTTTGGGTGGTTCAGACGTGAATCGAACAGAGGGCCGCTTGGTTGGTGGGCTCAGGGATGGTTTGATGAGTATGCTGGTTGGGCGTGATTGGGTGCGACAAAAGATGGCCGGGGCTTCCCGCACCATGGCTTCCTCTTCCTCGTGTTCTCGTTCTTTGTTGGCTCGAATGATTGCCTGGAGGTGCTCATAGCACTCTCGTCGGCGGTCCGGGTGACGGTGCCGGGGGTAATGCGACGGTCTTTTTAATGTGGGTGAAAGAGGAGGAGACGGAAGACTGGATGGAGACATGTTAAAGGGAAAAAGAGAATGGCGGAATTGGATGGTTGACAGTTTTTATAGGCAACTCCTGCATGGGAAAAGGTGGAACCAATAAAAGGACCCGATCGACAGTCCTCTTCAACCCACCAGAATTCCCTGGGATCATTGGATCGACCGCAGATCGCTTCCTAAACGTGACTCGGCCCCCCCTTTCTCTTGAACACAAGAATAAGAGTGATTTTTTTTGTTTATTTATTTATTTATTTAAGCATGCTATTCTTTGGATCCAACAAACTGGCCGCCACGGTATAAGCCGCCAAGGGTGTCCTTGAAGACCTTCTATAGAGATATTAGATAATGTGTAGCCATTGAAACAAATATACTTGCCTCCATTTCATTGGCGTCTTCATAGACAAATGAGCCCTCTTCGTTGAATGTCCGTGCATTATCAAACAGTAGCAAAACATCTTGGACAAACTGTTCCACAGTTTCATAGTAGCAAGAACGAATGCGTTTCTTGATCATCGTCAATGAAATGGGCTGCTTGATCATCGAGTAGTACATTGGATAATCACGCTTGCTGACTAGGTCCATAAACAGTTGGCTGCGGCTGCGGATCCCACTATTGTACCAATTTAAAGTCGTACCACATCTCCATTAGTCTCCTTCTCAAACCCTCGTCCTCTGCTTACTCTTCATCTTCTACAACACAGCCTTCCACAGCCGCATAGCAGGTCTCAAATACTTGTGTCATCTTCTTTCTCATTTCTGCCGGGACTGGGTCAGGGCCCTGTGGCTCGCTTACGGTTGCCTTCTTTGGCCGCTTTGTGTTACGAGGCTAAATAGAACTCAGACATTGGTCGATCCTTTCCTTTCTCGTCATTACCTCTACTTCGCCTCGTCTTGGCCTGCCTCTTTTTCTATTCGAGTCGATCTCCGGACTCGGTTCTTTAGTCTTGTCCTCCTGTTGCTGCTGCTGCTGATGCTGCTGATGCTGCTGCTGCTGGGCGCGTCGTTTTTTGGCTTCCTTGCGACTAATCAGGTCCTCAAGATCCACGTCCTCGTCCTCCAGTGCCTGTGTCCACATTAATACTAATACTGGCCATCACCCACCAACCCGCCCGCCCATTCGCACTTACATTCACCCACTGGTCTTCCGTAAGCCCATCGTCATACCGAATCGAATCCTTCACGCGTTGCCCACGCCCCAATTCAAGTGGCACATTGTCAGCCACAATAAGATCTTCTTGGTAAACATCTGGCAGCTCCTTCTCCTGAATAAGACGCTCAGGCTTCCTTCCTCGATTTCCCTTTTGGCGCCATTGCTCTAGCTCCCGTTTTTCCCTCTCCTCGTCCATCTTTTGGAACAGTACCCCCTCTTCGTCCGACCGCTTCAGCATCTCATTCAGCTCCTCATCGTCCAGGTCCTCCTCTTCCTCTTCTTGCTCGTCCGCCTTGTCCTCCAGCAGAGACCGCAAAAAGGTCTCGCGGTCCTCCTCTGTACTTCGATTGTCAAACTTGCCTGCCTGGATCACCTTGCCATCAATGTCCAGTTTATAATTTGCCCTGGCAAGAATGCTCTCCTCGACCGAATTGGTGGATATGAGCCGGAAGATGCGCACTTCCTTGGTTTGGCCAATACGGTGAGCCCGATCCTGTGCCTGTAGATCTTGGTGGGGGTTCCTGTGTGATACAACCATCTTATGTTAACTCAACAGCGTGGTATATATTGTTTGTACACACCAGTCAGAGTCAAATATCACTACCGTGTCGGCTGTCTGGAGATTGAGTCCGAGGCCTCCTGCACGCGTGCTTAGCAGGAATATAAAGTATGGCGAGCCGGGTGCATTGAATAGCCGGAGAAGTTCTGAGCGATCGTCGGCCTATATGACAAGGTTAGGTGCCTCTGGTTATCTTTTGTCTCTGATTTACCTTTGTAGAGCCATCAAGACGCAGGTAGCTGAAGCCTCGGTAGGTCAAGAAGTCTTCCATGATGCTCATGATTTGAGTCATTTGAAAAAAGATCAGCACCTGTTGAATATATATTTAGCCAAATCCCCTCCCCCCTCCCCA
The DNA here is from genome assembly GCA_022702545.1 of Phycomyces nitens. NCBI lineage: Eukaryota > Fungi > Mucoromycota > Mucoromycetes > Mucorales > Phycomycetaceae > Phycomyces > Phycomyces nitens. Next base: position 6,429,028 of record JAHRBC010000001.1, read on the forward strand.
TTAAATCTGTCCCACTTACTCGGTGACCAGTCTTCTCTAGCTTTGGCAGCATACGGTCCAGCAGTTCAAACTTGCCAGATGTTCTGAACAGCAGATCGTTGGACTGGCGGTTTGGATTGATGGCACTCTCGACCTCCTCAAATACAAAAGGATGGTTACAGATCTTACGGAGCTGCATGATCTTGTTGTTCAATCCCTTGATGGTCGTCTTTCTATTATTGATGCTTGTGATATTAGTATCCATCTGGCGGCAATCATTAAAACATTTACCCATTATTTCCTCCGGTTGTGTACAACATTCGGTTCTTCTTCATCTGGGTGTACATCTGCAGCTGGAGGGCTGACAGTTTGCACTTTATCACTCTCTCAATCTTGTCTGGCAGCTCTGACTCCACGTCCTTCTTTAGTCTACGCAGCAAAAATGGGCGAAGGACCTTGTGGAGGCGTTTGATAATCAACAGCTGTTCTTCTTCATTTAAATCAATCTTGTCCTGTACACCCTGGTTGGAAAACGGTGTATTGAACCACTCCTCAAAACTCTTGACACTCTTGAATATCTTTGGCAGGATAAAATTCAACAGGGCCCACAGTTCGGGCAGATTGTTCTGTAGAGGAGTACCGGTCAGGATGAGTCGGTAGCGTGTGTGATAGTATTGGCGCAAGACAATTGTGAGCTTGGAGTTTGTATTCTTCATACGATGACCCTCGTCTACAATCATGTGCAGCCACTTTATCTTGCTCAGGATAGGACGGTCCTTGATGATGTACTCAAAGGTTGTCAACAGGACCTGGAAGTCATTGTGTCGAATGTCAGCCTGGAGATTCTTGCGGACCATGGGTGGACCCTTGTAGACGATCTTGTTGACGGATGGGGCCCACTTTTCAAATTCAAGTGTCCAGTTTGTCAGGGTTGACAGGGGCACGATAATCAAGAACGGCCCATTCTGTCTCTTGTGCTCAATCAAATAGGTAATCAAACTGATGGTCTGGATGGTCTTGCCAAGTCCCATCTCATCAGCCAGGATTCCATTCAGGTGGTTGTTGTAGAGAGATACCATCCATTGAAGACCTTTTATTTGGTAATCCTTGAGCTTGCCTCCAACCAGGATAGATGGCTGGCAAACCTCTTCCTTGATTCGGTGGGTGACCTGGAAATAATCCACTTTTGCTGCCTAAAACACCAGTCTTCATTAGCCCTGTTCAATAGCCAACCACTCTTACATTCTCATCCGTCTCTTCTGGTTCAGGCATGGGAATCATGTGGTCGCTCTGATGCATTGGATCATTTTGCTGGTCCATAACTGCCTTTGTGAGAGACTCCAAGAACGATCCAGTCTGCTTCAACAGCTGGGTCAGACGGGTGTCCTTGGCTTCATCAATTAGCTTCATGTAGGCCTCTTCATCATCGTTCTTGAGGGCCCGGATACGTTCTTTAGAGACCCTCTCGGCCTTCTTGAGCTCCTCTTTTTCAATGTGCTGGTGGAACTGGAGAACTGCTCGGCCAAGTTTCTCTTGTTTGGCCTTCCATCCTCCATGCACATTGAGCATATTTCGTCCATGATCACATATGGTCTGGAGGTAATCGAGATGCTTTTGTTTCTCTTTTTGCTCTCTATCAATCCTTTGCTGTCTCTCGATCTTTTCCGTCATTCTAGCCTCACGTAACGACTGCTTCTTCATCCGTCTATAGGCCAATCTATCAGCGGAAGTGGCCAATGTTGTCGAGGTTGTCATTCCAGTCATGATTTCCTCTCGCAACTAATAAACCCATTCAACAATAAAAGCTGTATTATTATCTCTGGATCACAAAAGACTTTTGCTGGTCCCAGACACCAATTAGACTTACCTTGCGTTGCTTGCTCAGGAGACGCAATGCTTTGAGTTCAATAACTGCCTTTAGCTTCAGACTCTTGCCGCGGTTGGCCTTTATGTCTTCTTCCAATGCATTGATCTGACGCGAGAGATCATCTGATAGATTACTTGGGATCTTTTCAAGTTCGTGAATTCGATATTGGATTCGTGCCTGTACGCGACGTTCTCGTTCTGTGATCAAGGTGTGTGAGTCCATACCCAAAGGCGTGATGCTTGGGATCAACATTCGGGGTGAAGCCTGGGTGGGCAACTCTGTCGTCTTTTTCAGCATGTCGTATGGAGAGGCAAAGGGTTCATTAGGCTTGCTGGTGTTTGATCGATCGTCGGTCTCTGTAGATGGATGATCGGCGTTGGGTTTTTGAAGATTGATGGTCGTGGGTGACAAGACGGCCTGTTGGAGATTAGATGAGAGTGGCATATTCTTTGAGATCAATTTGTATGCCATGATCTGGTACTTTAATGCAGCCAATTGATTGTGTGAAAAGGTAGAAGCATCGTCAGAGAGCACTATTGGTGGTTTGATGAAAAGAGAAGAAGAAGAAAAAAAACAAGTATTATTATATGCTGCAATGCACACGATTGTATATATAGAATGTTGAAGAAAGTTTAGAATGTACCAGGTGTAGATTTCTTTTGCTTATTTTGAAGGTTTCTCAGGAACTGCATGATCTGACTTAATTCAAGATGCTCTCCTTCCTTTTCACCCTGGGCTTGGAGGAACTTTGCTCTCTACAGAAAGCGAATCAGCCATGAGTGCGTGTTTGGTTATGAATTCAAGAACGAATGGTAGGATTTCAATTGTTATATACAATTATAAATTATATTTTTTTTTGAAAGTTGGATTCGTTGGTGGATTTGGTACCTGAAGTAGATTGTTGAGTTTCTCTTTGGTGAAGCTTCCGGGAAGCATGTTGAGTGGTGACATGATCTTTATCGGTTGAGGGAATTGACTCATTTGGCTGATTGTGCCAGATAAGAAAGAAAGAAAGAAAGAGAGAGAGTGTGTGTATGTGTATGTGTGTATATATGTGTGCGTTTAAGGTTTTCTTTTTTAATAGATATATATATATATACTTAAAGATGTATATATACTATTTATATATCTGAATATCTATATGTATATGTGTTTATATGGATATGTATTAATATTCATATAATTATATATATAAATATATAAATATATATATAGATTTAAATAGTGCTCTGTGCGTGTGGTGAAAAAGAGAACTGCTTTATAACCCAAAAGAATAAAGAATAGACGAGTCGGGCTTGTGTTGCAACCAAGTGACTGGTGTGGAGAGTGTGGAAGCAGTATGAAATGAAAGGGCGCGCCTTTTGGCTGAAAATAAATAATAAATAAATAAATAATATGTATATATTCTAATCAATAAAATAGTTGGATATTCGCCACCAAAGCCACACCTATAATCTGTCAGTTATTTGTCTGGAAATGAACCACGCGTAGCAAGTGACGTATACTTTTGGTGTTTCTCACTCCGAATACATGCTGAAGAAGTTGCAAAAAAAGAAAGTGTTTCATACAAGGTATAACATCTTTAAAGACACTCTTGGTCGCGTCCTTTGCCGATCAAAACTCCCTTTTTTTTGCCAACAATAATCTTGTTGCACAACTGGTTTGAACTAATTTTAACTATGCTCAAATTGGCTTTCTTTAGGAGGATATCGACTAAGAAACAGAACTTCCTTCTTTTTTATTTTGCACATCAAACAAGCCAAAAAGACATTCTTGTTTGAGATGGCTCTTTCGTTAAAGAGGTGTAAATAGCTCAAACAGCAAGATACGTTTTACAGAGACAAGGCCACGTCACAGACGCTATTTTTCGAGGAAGCCTTCTTTCCACAAGGTCGTACTTTCTTCTTTTTTTTAATTATTTGCTTCTGTCCCGCCCCTTTGGCATCACCATCTTTTCTTCCTCTTTATTTTATTTTATTTTATTTTATTTTATATTATCTTCACAGCAAGGTCTACAGGCTGCCTTTGTATCTTACCTGAATAAAAAGAAGATCTTTGTTCTTTCCTTTTCTTTCTGCTTACCATAGTCCTCTTCTTACGTCTGCCTGTCTTCTGACACGTAAAGATTTCCATCTTATCCTACTCCATCACCTCTTTTTTTATATATTTTTTTGCACAATGACCGCCGTTAGCTCTGTTGCTGATGTGGATGCCTGGATTACACAGCTCTCGGACTGCAAACAGCTGCCTGAATCAGACATCAAGAAGCTTTGCGACAAGGTGAATATAGACACCTTGTACTAGACCCACATATAAACCCCCCCAATCTTTTATTCTATTGCAATCCCTTGGTAATCATCAAACCTAGGCTCGTGAGATTCTCTTGGAAGAGTCTAATGTCCAGCCTGTACGATGCCCAGTCACCGTGTGTGGTAATTGGATGCACGGAAGATGGCGTGTCATCAGACGCTGACTCTACCAACTAGGCGATATTCACGGCCAATTCCATGACCTCCAAGAGCTCTTTCGAATCGGAGGCAACTCGCCCGACACAAATTACCTCTTTATGGGTGATTATGTCGACCGTGGTTATTATTCTGTTGAAACGGTGACATTGTTGGTTGCACTCAAGGTGCGCTACAAGGATCGTGTGACCATCTTGCGTGGAAACCATGAATCCCGTCAGATCACACAGGTCTATGGCTTCTATGATGAGTGTCTGCGCAAATATGGCAATGCAAATGTCTGGAAGATGTTCACCGATCTGTTTGACTATCTGCCCTTGACTGCACTCATTGAAGACCAGGTTAGCGTTGAGATGAGAAGGTGGAGAGAAGAGGCGACTTATTGTGCCGTAGATCTTTTGTCTTCATGGAGGTCTTTCGCCTTCTATCGACACACTGGAGCAGATCAGATCATTGGACCGTATCCAAGAAGTACCCCATGAAGGTCCAATGTGCGATCTCCTTTGGTCTGACCCTGATGATCGTTGTGGTTGGGGTATCTCTCCAAGAGGTGCTGGCTACACATTCGGACAGGATATCTCCGAGACCTTTAATCACAACAACGGCTTGACGCTGGTGGCCAGAGCACATCAACTGGTCATGGAGGTTAGTAGGCAGCAAATTCATGTTGTGACCACATCTAGGCATTTCAAAATTCTCCAGGGCACTAAGTCTTCATCTACAGGGCTACAACTGGACACACGACCGTAATGCAGTGACCATCTTTAGTGCTCCAAACTACTGTTATCGCTGTGGTAACCAGGCTGCTATCATGGAAATTGATGAGCATCTCAAATACACATTGTAAGTTGCTTGTTTGTCTAGAGACCATAGACATAGATTATATGCTCATGTCTGCCCATGGCACCTATCTTTTTTAGCCTTCAATTTGACCCTGCGCCTAGACGTGGTGAGCCCCACGTAACTCGACGCACACCAGACTACTTTTTGTAAACAACAATGACAAGGACAGATAAGAGAAGAGTGAGGTTGGGTTGGGATTTCAATTATCTCTCTTTATTTTTTCTAGTCTCTTTTGGATATTACTTTTCTTTTTCTTACTGTTGCACTTGTATACTTTATTATATATATAAAAATGTGGGATATGTATTTGGGCATTAAAGAACAAGTGGGAATATCCTTCCAGGCTTAACAAACACAGGAAGAAACAAAAAGGGATGTCTATTGGGCTCCCAATGCTCATAAGACAAACACACACATATGTTGCTGATAATGAGCCACCAAACGAATAACCCGGATTTGTCTTTGGTGCGACTTTGTACAATTAAAATATTGATGGCAATAGACGGAATAACAATATCCATATATGATATTACCAAAAATATCATAAAATGTCATTCTTGTAGCTTAAAAAATAACACCAGTCGACATTACCTGTATTCCAAAACAACTCTTTTATACTATCCCCAATCGGCACAAACAAGGGCTTATTAATGCGCATGAAAGCACGTGATATTCAAAACATCAGTTTATTTTTACAATAGTCAATTTTTGTATTGTTTCAATAATAGTAACAAATTTAATGGTTGACAAAAATGCTTGAATATCATTATTTTTTTTGTAGCTGTCTGCTTTAAACCGCCAAAATAAAGCAAATTATATCAGTATGATTGGTATCAGATTCGTTCAACTTTAGTTCAAATATATATAAGATATATAGTGTGGTCACCATGAGTTTTTATAGCAATTTTGATTCTGTCAGGCATACTTGCAACAAGAGTATACAGAAATTCAGGGTCCAGTCGCTCTTACTCCTAAAAGACACGAGCCTTGGGATCATTTAAATTGCTAATAGACCCCTTTATCCCTTGAACTTTGGCTTTTAAAGCATGTTTGATTGGGTTGCAAATGAGACATTTGGTTGGCCAGTAGTAAGATCGTTGAATTCACCATTGATTTTTCTAGCATGTCGTGCAGGAGCCAGTATTGCAGCTGGCACCATGATTATCATTCAACTTTTGATATAAATAACTAAAGTCCTTTGATAACTAATTTTCATGAGCGTCTTGGTAAACAGACCCTTTAAGAAAAGATAAAGAACCAAGATCACCAGCTCAGAAACAACTCTATACAATTACAGACCCCTTTCCATACTTTTTTTTGTAAGAGTATGTTTTTTTTTCTTGGTTTCTATTGCTAGGTCTATAAATCACATATGGATCCGAGTCATTGCCCTTTAGTAGGGATTTGGACTCATATGGCCATACCACCCTACTCTAGTTATTGATGCTAAAGTTGGCTCTAGATTTGTCCCAACGCAGCCAATTCTTCTTTTGTTTTCTAGTTGAGCTTGAGGTAGATATCAGCTTATAATATCTCACAACTCTTTCTTTGCAGGCAATGACACTGGCAGCCGCCAAATTTGCTTGATAAGAAAAACTCTCGACATTATCCCGTCTCAACCTCAAGCAAAAACTCGTAACATCTATGACAGTGAATTTGTTTGTTTGTTTTTCTTTAGATCTAGGCTTCTTATTAGCTGTACCAGTTTTTCTCGGGGTTTGATGATAGTGTTAATTGTCAATCGAGAGATGTTCATGGACGGGATACCAATTGGGGTATGTTTGGCATTAGAGAGCCAAATAATATCTCCACGCTGAATCTCATATAGCTCACGTTTAGGAAATGAGCTTTGGTTCTTTTCTATATTTAAAAAAAAAGTAAAGCTAATAGAAAAAATATCTTAATTTTAATAAATTTCCAGTGGTTTATTTGGTTTGTGTGTATACCATTAAACTTTTTACAATTATCGACCCCACTACTGTACATGTTTTTCTCTTTCTGTCTTGGATTTATACATCTGAGACTAAGTCGCTCAAAAGAACTTGAAGCAGTATCCTATTTATTTCCAAGTTTATTCAATTATCAATTCCAGCCCTTGTGTATAAAATTTACTTGGAACCACTTTACCCTTTTTTTGTTTTCTTTTCCTTTCCTCGATTATATCAATATCAATATTTATTTAAATAAACCAACGAACATACTTTTGGTATGATTTCTTCTACTATTCTTATTATCTCCCGAACAAATCTCTCGGTTGGGGTTTTTTTTATACTCTCAATAAAAAGGTTCAGTCGTAGCACATCTATAATCTTCAATCCAATCATAATTTTCTTTGTAGAATATAGGACCTATCTTTGTCTGGCAAAGTAATAAACTTTGCCTAGCCATTCTAGTGGGACTTGTACACTCTTCCTTGTCTTTAAACTCTATTTACTGCGGACCGTACCCACTGTCTTACAATAGCCTGCGCCTCTTTTTCTTTTGTCAGACAATGGAGTAATTCAAAAAGTCATTGGAACTTTTAAATGGTACTAAAGCCTCTCTTTCCAATATCACCATATTCCAAATATTTTATATTACCATGACTCTATCAGACCTTCCTCGAGAAATTGTAAACCAAATCGCGGAACTTCTTTATTTCCAGGACCAAGCCTCTTGTACTCTAGTCTGCAAAGCATGGAGAGAGCTCTTCCAGGATTCCGTGTACTCTGATCTAAGGATAAACAGAAGGATATTGGACAGCATTGTTAATTCTACCCAAGATGATCAACAACCCCACCAGAAAAATGGGTACCTTGTAAAACGCTTGGATTTAAAGCACGATTTATATGCAACAGATGAAGAGTTTTACACACTGCAGAAAGCCTTTCCAAATATAAAGTCTATTGATCTCAACCCTAATGCTTTAAACCCGGACAACTTTGGAACTATGGCTGATTGGAACCTCTGGGGACTACTAAGAGAGCTCATATATTATTTTGATGACTCGATTATGTCTGATCTAGAGAATATACTGGCAAAAATAACCAAGAGTTTACCACACTTGAGGCGGCTGAATATACATTATTGTTCTGATCATATATATCCGATACCAGTCTCATTAAACACCTTTGAAATCATTCACTCACATGCAAACCACCTTGGATATTTGGAATTATGTTTAAATTTATCAGTATTTTCCAAAACCGACGTTGAACGTATACCAGAAGTATTGCCAGCCACAGAAATGAGGATTTTGAAGATAAGCACTAGAAGTATAGACTATCGATGGCTATATTATTTTGCTCGCAAGTATTCCAATCTACATACACTTGAATTTGATACTAAAGATACCAGAGATAACGACGAAGAAAGTGAGGATACGAAAAAGCAAAGGACCGATACAATAGAATTATCCCGCAAAGCACCTCTGCTATTCCAACATCTTACAGCATTAGATATCCGATATTCCCAGTGTTCTGATGAAGAATGTCTATTTTTCTGGGACTTGATCGACTTTCACGATATCCCTTTAAAAACTATAAGGGTAGATTTACAGTTAAATTCTGGTTATAACCATCGCCATCACCGTATCTGTAATGTTTCCAAGCGCATCATAGCTATTTGTCTGACAAATTTCTCAAAGACCATTGAATCTCTTTCTGTAAGAGGTACCTACGAATATATACCAGCTTTCGACTTTGTGGAGATTAAAGACAGGCTTTGCAATCTGGTCAAACTGGAAATCGAAATTCCCACGACTGGTGAAATAGACACTCTTCTCTGTGCAGCACCTCACTTGAAGTCACTTTCGCTCGAACATTCTGATATCAGAGTCAAAAATAAACTCAGCAATTCAAGCAGATTTGTGCTCGCGTCATTCGAAGTAGATTCATCAAAAATTACATCAGACGTTCTCCGGTTTCTTTCATTCCATTGCAGAAGTTTAAATACATTGAGTTTGGTTGACACAGAAGTACGAGGAAACTTTACAACGCTTGGATGCCAGCTTATCGACATGTCCTACACCCATCTACAGTTATTAAGTATCATAAGGATGGTGTTTATTATACAAGACAGCAGGAGCTCCTATGACAATTGGAGCATTGCTCTTATTACTGATAAGCCTGACGATATTCCTCCCAAACAAGATACCGATCCTAAAGCATTTCCAGCTGTTATTAGAGACACATATAAGAATCCTTTTCGTTTATGGATTTATTCAGATAATGAAAAGGATATGTATTATATTTCAGACTCACGAGGTAGCAGTGTCGAGAGATTTGTAAAGAACTACGAGAGGAACAAAAGAATCACAATAGAGAAAGGTATTCATAGAGGAAGAGGAAGACGGTCCGATTATTGGAACAACAGGTGTATGTTTGGATATACAAAGTTAAAGATTGGTTATATTGCTAGTTTTATCACAGAAGAAACTATCGATTATTATTATAATTGTTGAAATTGTTTGAATCTAGTTTTTGAATTAGTATAATAATCTACCAAGATTTAAACATTGATTTCGTCGATTTTTTTTTCAATTTCTTTTAATAAAGCTCTGCAAAAGGATATTTGATATCCAGAATTTTAAAAAATATATTTCGTAGTTATCAAACAATAATATCAACCAAATTGCTTAATTTTATGAGCAAAACGTATATTTAATAGAAAAGAAGAATTTCAAGTTGAGGATAGGGTACTATGAATTAAAGAAAATATTGAAATGAAAAGCATGAAGAGTCGTCTTTTTCATTTGGGAATTCAAATTATATTGTGGTGATCCAGCCATGTTGATGTATATTTTACATATTCGTAAGCTTAGTAGTGATTAGCTTGGCAAACAAGGAATATAAATTATCTATGAATACATAATAGCTAAGAAGTAATAAGGTACGATAGATTATATATGACAATGCATCAGAATAATAATAACATGGACATTAGGCTCAGAAGCTTATTCGATCTAATATCAAAATATGATAAAAGACCACAGAGATCGAGAAGTCCAAGACATTAGTGCAATATCAGATTTCAAAAGTATATAAAGAGCGGCACATTTTGTATCTTAATAAATACAGGCTTATATACAGTCTCAAAGCACTCACTTACTGTATATATTCTATTTTATCATTTTTTTTACTATTTTCTTACATGAAAATATAACAAATCTCAATCTAAAGATAGTCAAATTTTGTAAAAGTAGTAACCAAGATGATATATAAAAAAACAAAGGGACAATATAATAAAATTCTACCATAGAGCTTCTCTGTCATTCCAACGTCTAAAGACCTTGAATCTTGAACATTGCAGTTCTTAAAAAATGTCCATTTTTCTGGAAAATGATCTACTTTTACAATGTCCCTTTAAAGCTTTCAAAGATTAGCATATGCTTGTATGGAAATCCTCATAAATATCATATCTATAATGTTTTCAAATGTGACATAACTATTTGTATATCAAACTTCTCAAAAACCATTGAATCTCTTTTTATGAGAGATGCCAATAAAAATACGATACATTTTGACTAAGGGGGATCAAAGACAAGCTTTGCAATTTTGTCGAGCTGGAAATCAAAGTTACTATGACTAGTCTGATTATTTGAACAGCATCTGTGTTTTTAGATATATAAAGATTGGACATATAGCTGATTGTGATGTTGAGAATAATGTAAGCGTATTTCCTTTGTTTTATAGCCTGATTTTGCTTTAGAAGCTTCATATTTTGAAATATGGGGAACGAGAGAATACTCGCTTAAAAAAAAACAGACTTCATATCTGTTTTGGAACATTTTTGATAGTTGGTTTAAAGGTTTTTTGGTACATAAAAAGTCTGTATATACCCAGCAATTAACATATTTTATTATTATCAATGTAAAGGCCGCGAAATCTTGGAGCAAGAATATTGAATAGAAATATTTCTAATAATAATTGATATAATATAAATGCATGTTTTTTATTTTAATTAGGATCTAAGCTTATCCAACAATAATCCTAGCTATTCTCGCTGCTCTTCCTATATTCTTGCTGATTCTTCATAGGAAATATTCTCGCGGTCTGCCTTTTATCTAATTGATGTGTATATTTCTTTTCTTCTTCTGAAGAAACGAGAATACTTCACATTTTTGTCCAATCAACTCTATATATTTGCTCTATAGACTGGTCAGAGAGGTTACAACAAATTCCTATGCTGTATTTATACCAAATATCAGTGAAAGCTACAACTGCTCAATCTAGTTGCTAGTACTAAAGTTTAGAAGCAGCTGACTGGGTTTGTTAAGCTGCTATGATCGAAAATATTGGAGATGCCGGTGTCCAGTGCAAGGAATCCTGAGAACTTGACCTGCAATTTTTGGGTGTCTGATGTGTTTATTGTCTTTTTTTGCCAGTACAGTGGCTGTCATTGCATACAATATAGCTTGTAAAGTGGAAATCAGCCCAGGAATTACCATCTGTATCTAATGATTAGAAAGAAACACTTTCTCTTCTTCTTTCTCGAAAGGTACAAGTATTTGTGGTTCAAAATCTTTGTATCCTGTTGTGTTAAACAGCTTACAATTCCAAAAATGGTGCATTTGGTATATACTGGCAACAACAGAATCCTAAAAATTTTATGTTCAAGAGGAGGAATTTTCATGATACATTTTGTTACAGTTACTTGAAGAAACATAGTGCGCGGATACGCAACCAAGTTTAGGAAAGTAGGCACAGCAATATTGTCTTGGGTGGTATTATACTTGAATATAATGTTCTACAATACAACAGATAACTTGATTACAGCTCTTGACAAGAAATAGTTTAAACCTTACTGGGTGTTGAAGTCAACAAGACTTTTCATTGCTTCTACTTGAAAACTTGATATATAGAATACAACTCTTTGGCATGATCCTCATATTTCAATTATCATTTCCTGGTTTCCATGGGCGTTTTACTGAGAAATCATGTCTAGACTACTTTTTCTGTTTTTACGAGTGACTTTTGAGATATATATTTTAACTTTCTGGAATACTTTAGCATATAATGCATGCTGTGCTCCGTACTGGATCGACTTTAAGAGAGTTTTACCTTTGAATACCACAGTCTTGTACCAGTTCTTCCGCTTTTCAAAGTTTGAAGAAAGACTCATTCTCAAAATGCAACCCCCAAAAATAAGTCCATAGCTAAAGCATCAACTAAGCAAATCTCATCACAATGTCTAAAAAAAAAGAACCATATTCAATTTTACCGTTATATTTAGTGGCCACCAAAACAATGCATTCAGCCAATCCCCGGATTTCTATCTCCAAGGAGAACATATCATCAAAATACATACTAGAATTAATTTGGCTACGACATAGCATTGCATGGATTAGGAGGAAGCATAGTCTGTACTTTATACATACCATCTTGTTCTTTTAGTAGTTTTCCATGAAGCCTTGGTTTGAAACATACATGTATTCCCCCTTTTTTGGGCGTTTAATAGCTTATGCAGAGCTTAAATTTCAAATTTGGATAATAGAAATAATCCAGGTGGCAGAATAGATACGTTAATCCTTCCATTTGTTTCTGTTTCTGTCCAAGAAACTCTTTGTGTATTAGCAACGCCTCATGGGGAAGGGCGGATAATGACGATATGTGTTTTTGCATGTTAATTAACCAAGTTTCTATAATAAGAGCTACTAGATATTTCTATTCTTGTTAAATTATATTTCTATTTATTAGAGTCAAGAAATTTATACTTGGAAGCTGAATATCTGGTATAGTTGCTGTTTATACAGCCTGAGACTGGTACATGTGTAAGCATATGGCATCCTATACATTCTGTACCATTATTTTAGACAGATACTTGCCGCTAAATCTGCCCAGTATTTTGGATCCCTAAGAACACCTACAACCTCTCCATTGTTGTTATTACGAGTCAAATAATTGGACTCCATGGGATGTTTTTGAGCTGTACGCATATTTGGAGCCGTAAAGCATATTTTGTCCATTCCACATATTACATGGTGTTAAAGATTTGTTTCAAGTATCAATTGACCACCTATCCAGCCAATTCGTCTACATAAAAGACATGATTCAATTAACCTTTTGGCCAAATGTTAAACAATTTCCTTGGACTTTCTAAAAGCATAAAGGATTTGTAAATAGACTTTACATGATCTATAAACTCTTTAAACAGTCATTAAGCGCGTATTTGTCTCATGCAAACACATGTTGATGAGGTCAAAGAAATTGACATCTTATTAAGTTTTAAACAGGCAACTCACATGAAATAAGAATAAACATCCAAAATTATGAGGTGTTTAAATAGTCAAACACCGTACCAATAGAAACCGTCGCTGATGTAAATATATATATATATAGATGACTTTACTCGATCGTTTCCTTTTTACTATAGATCTATAGATCTCTATATATATAAATCAGTAAAATATAAATTAGAATAGCCATCAATTGAATAATTAGTATGTAAAATATCTATAGAACTGTGTCAAACTTTTATCAAAATACAATTCAAATACCTGATCATAAGATGTATAGAGGAAAAGATATCAAGGCGGCTACTGAATATTTGAATACCAGAATCGATTGATTGTAGAATAGTAAAGGACAGATGCTTTCTTGCGGTTTTTCACATGCCCCCCAGCGACACGTGGGTGATACCACTGCTATTATCTTGCAAGACAATAAAGAAGAATTCGATTGTTAATTGAACATTTCAACCATTTCTTCCAAACAATGACAAGTCATTATCTCTCTCATTATGCGCTGGTCGCAATCATTACTCTTCTCATCCTCAGTGCCATCCTACCCGTCTCTTGCGATGACAACATTACAACGATTGCCTCGGAATCAATAGAGTCCCAGAGATCTGTGGTAATCAGCTTTGTGCTCGGGACATTCTCAATGATATACAGCGTAATACGGGCCATATTCTCGCTCACATACACCATCGTCGCCACACCATTCCGTTACTTGTTTTTGTTGGCGAGCGCATTATGGCAAGTTATTGTCATGAAGCCTCTCAACTATCTATTCCAAGGTGCCAGTCTTTTGTTCCCAATTATCCTGTACGCAGTTGGTGCCGTGGTCTGTGGATTGTTTATTGGATTGTGTGGCGGTTTCCTATCAGAAGCATTGGCATCTGCAGTTGTGGCAGCGACCTGGGGATCAGACAACTCGCCAGCCAACAAGGGCCAGACGGTATATTATCCCGATGAAGACCAACCTCATCAGTCTGAACATAGCCAGGAATATTCCAGCCAAACCAACGGATCGGGAATAGTGCCTGAAATGTGCGATACAGAAGATGAAGTAAACCCCCAGAGCACGGCCTTGAGCAGCAGCACAAGTTTAAGTACAAACGGTAGTTTTAGTGCAAGCAGTCGAGATGGCCGATTCACCTATCCTAGCAATGCAGTCGATTCATTCCCAGTCATTCCTGAAGAGATATTACCAAAGAGCCATTTCGGCACTGGAGAGCGCGAAGAATGTCGTAAGATGCACGGTAGAAGAGGAAAACGGTCTAGCTTTAGTTCGGATTCATGGCGCCATATACCCTATGCCCTCTCGCCCCGAAGACTTCCTAGAACAATGACCGCTCGATCGTCATTTTCAGAAACCAGCCAACAACAGGACTCCATGGCGTCCAATGACGATGACTGGGAAGAATGGACAGACGAGGAAGAGACGAGAAAGAAGACTCTTCGCCGTCGCAAGAGACATGGATAGATATAGTGTCATTATAATGTTTAATAGAATTCTCTCTTTTTTTTAGCCTTCTTTTTTTTTACAAGCTAAACCTACAAGCAGCTGTTGCATTATGATTTTGCTTATTTTAGTGGAGGGTCTTGTACGACACGAGTACAAATTAATTACGTTGATCGACACTATTATTGTGAAAATATACTCAACGGGTTGAAGAAGTGGGGGGGTTTATGTAAGGACAATGTGGATATTTACAAAAAGACAGGCATCTTAAAAATCACGCATGAAATGATAAACTAATCCGACAATGCTTGCCAAAAGAAGTACTCGAAACAATCGCCAGAGATACTCGGACGCCACTTTATCGGGTGCAGCCACTGCTGGTTTTGCAGCCTCATCCCTCATCTTCTTTGAAGACAGTTCTTCTGTCTCGGGTTCCTTGAGAATCTCTGGTGCGTGAACAGGCGATGAGTTCTGTCGCTGCTTCTCCTCCTCATGGCTCTCTGCCAATTGTTCAATCACTTCCTGGCTCCGGAGCTGTTCTGAAATCGCTTCGGCAACCAGAGGGGCTCCAGTCTGGGCAAGAAGTGTCTCCACAACTTCCTGGATAACCCCCTTTTTGTCCTCTTCGACCGTAGCCTCTTCTAATGCGGCCTGAGCAAGGTCTATAAATCTGTCCTTGTTTATCTCCCCGGACTCATAACGGGGAAGTTCTTCGGTGCGCAGTGTCTCGATGGCCTGTCGCAGTGGGTCATCCGGATGAATGTCAATGTGCAAAAAGTCGCTGCTATCGCTACTTTCTATACTGTTGCTGCGGTCTCGAGTTGAAGCTGGGACCAGCTTGGAGATGTCGGCCGTGCTCTCGAATGGCGCCTCCTCAAAATCGTCGTCATGGTCTGTGAGGGTAGGCTTTGTTCTCTGGCGAAGAGTTGATGTATCGGGTGCATAGAGATGGGTAGTTTGTTGTGCAATTACCATTCTGATCAATATCTTGGGTGTAGTCAATAAAATAACAGCAATATAATTATGTGGTGGAAAGAAGTGCGTGTGTTTCTATAAACAGAACAAGACCAAAGCAAGAGAAAATCCAGAGTAAAGGAGCAGTGAAGCAGGAGTTTCCTAAAATGGAAAGCTGGCCTACGAATCATATCCATGCTGAATTTAATTAGTATTATTATTTTTATATGAATTGACTTTGCTCTTTTGAACAAGATAACCAAGCAGTTTAATGAATATCATACCCAACACAATTGCTCCAGAGGATAATCTCTCTCTCTTTTAAAATAAAATAAAATAAAATAAAAAGATATTATCCTGTCAATATGAGCTTTTGATTCGGTCTGCTGTCACTTGGAATGGAAGGACCAGGCCTATAAAGACCTGGTAAACAATGTGGATATACTCTTTGTTCAAGTATGCGTTTGATTTCATGGGGTTCAGTCGGTGCATTTGCACTTCTTTTTATGCCTGCCTTTGGATTCGAATTCAAGGCAGATGCAGTCCAGAGAATGTCAACTCAATACGAAAGGAAAGAATATTGTCTGGTGTTTGAAGACCAGTTTAATCAATTTGATCTCTCAAAGTGGCAGGTAAGAAGGGCTGGCTGGGAAGCCAAGTGTTTGACTGATTAAATTGTATTTTGTACAGCATGAGACCACCTTGGCCGGAGGTAAGTTGACTTGTGAATTTTGCAATGTAT
The DNA here is from genome assembly GCA_022702545.1 of Phycomyces nitens. NCBI lineage: Eukaryota > Fungi > Mucoromycota > Mucoromycetes > Mucorales > Phycomycetaceae > Phycomyces > Phycomyces nitens. The sequence goes on from JAHRBC010000001.1 coordinate 6,445,543, forward strand.
TTATTAAATGTCTACAGGTGGAAACTGGGAATTCCAGTGGTACAAAAGAGAGAAATATGTTGTGCAGGCCACTTTAACTTATTCCCCGTATTAGGTATACCAATAACCGAAGCAATAGCTATGTACGAGATGGCGTTCTCTACCTTCACCCGACATTCACATCGGATTTCATGGGTGAGGCGGCCATGAAGGACAATGGAAAGGTCAGCCTGTGGTAAGTACTTTTACAGAGTACAATAATATCAATACTCATTAAATAAATAAATAATATATATAAAAAAAGGTCAGGGGATCGTTTCACGAGCTGTACAGGTAAGAGCAAAGGACTAGACAGAACAATGTACTCACTACCGTGTTTCCAATCAATCTAATTGCAGACAATTCCAACTATGGTCCGTAAAGGCAAGCCCTGACAATGCTTTTTGATATTAAAGAAAGAGACTTTTAGGGTGTGAGAGAATGTCTGGAGTGGTTTCTGGAGGAAACTATATCAATCCCATTAGATCAGCCCGTATCCGTACACTGGAATCTGTGGCCATTCGATACGGCAAGGTCGAAGTCAGGGCCAGATTGCCCAGGGGAGACTGGCTCTGGTAAGTCTAGAGATGTCACACAGGAAATCTCACATGAAAATCTGTGCTTAGGCCTGCTATCTGGATGATGCCGAAGTACGCATCATATGGAACATGGCCTGCAAGCGGTAAGTCTGAATCACCATAGGGCCACAAACTGACACTAGGATGGCCCATTTTAGGTGAAATTGACATTGTAAGTCCACTAGGTCCAAAAGAGGACGAAAGCCTTGGTACTCATGTAATATTTTTTGTCTTTAGATGGAATCTCGAGGTAACCGTTATTATTCTCATGGAAATGTCTCCAACATCGGATCAACTCTTCACTGGGGACCTAGCTATGATCTCAACAAGGCATCCATGACCCATGCCGAGGCCATATTGGCAGATGACGAGACATTTGCAGACAGATTCCATACTTATGGTGAGTATTGTCCTTTATGAGCGTCTGCTAACAAGAGAACGTATTGTTGTTGCTTATTAATAGGCTTGGAATGGTCTGCAGAGGGCCTCAGGACATATGTTGACGACAAGACGATCCTCCAGGTTGACTTTGACGAGCCCTTTTTTGAGCGTGGCAATTTCCCCAGGTGGTCCATGAACCCATGGGAAGCAGGAGACATTGGGGCTCCTTTTGATCAAGAGTTCTATCTGGTAACAAGTTCTTTTTTTTAAAAAGTAAAACTATCATAGCTCACACTCTTCCAGATCCTCAATCTAGCCGTCGGTGGTGTCAATGGCTTCTTCCCTGATGCGCCTCGTAAGCCATGGAACAACAAAGATCCACATGCAGTGAATGCATTCTGGAACAACAGAAACCAGTGGCTGCCTACCTGGGGAAAGGGCAACAGAAGGGCCTTTGCAATTGACTCTGTCAAGATCTGGTCTTCTGAGGAAGAGTGCTGATTCCAATTCTACTCATTGAGACACTATACCTCCCTCCCTTACCCCACAATTACAGCTAATAAATGTGTGTAATCATATTTCCCCGCGTTTCTCATCATTTCCCAATCTTGTGCTACTTTTTAACATCTCTTGGAAGGATACTTTCAACAGATATTTATTCATTTATTTATTCATTTATTTATATATTTATTATGGGAGGGTATTTACAACTTGGACTTTTCACCACCGAGCTGCTTAAAGACGGTGTCCAACTTGGTAGCCAACATCATCTGGCCCTTGATCTTCAGCTTACCGCTCATGAATGCCTTTTGACCTGTAGCTAAAGTTAGCAAACGATCCAAGACCTCAATGTATCCTTACCGTTGAGCTTGCCGCCGGCCAAATCAAGGAAGTCGGCATCGCTGAGAGAGAGAATGGCATCGGGCTTTGCGGCACCCTTGCCCTTTTGGACTGAGCCGGCCTTCTTGAGGTCAATGGTGAAGGTCTCGGTCTTACCCTCGGCGTTCTTGATAACAAACTCAAAGATACCGTTAACCTGCTTGATGAGCTTGGCCTTGGCTTCAGGGGTCTGGCCATCAAAGGCCGCCTTGAGAGAAGCGAAAATCTCGGAGCTCTTGAAACCAGCAGTCTTGATATCGGACATGTTTATTAGAGTGAAGGAAAGGTAGGATGAACAGGACGCGTCAACAGGGGCAAAGCTTTATACAGTTTTTGAAGGCAATAGGATCACATGGGTTACTTGCCACTATTGGCTGACTTCAATCCATGACTGTGCTCTGTGTTTGTAACCCCGACACACATGATGATGAAGATGATTTGGTTGAGACGATTCTATATTTCTCTAGACCAATTAGATTTATTTCTGGTCAAGCATACTATATAATTTATATATATTCATATATATATATTTGCTTCCTGTCTATCCTTGCTAGTTTTCATATTCATATATATATACAGGAATTACAGTGGTAATTATATGTGAATATCCAGCCTGATTGAAGCAATTCAGTGAATTTATATATATATATGAAAAAAAAACCATTTGCAGATTCAGGGCAGGCATGGTTTCAAAGTGAGCTCTTTGTGAGACTGATTTCATAATTGAAACTACAAGGCCATTTAGTCATTTAGCCAATATGTTTTATTTTTTATTGCTTAATTGATCTATAATATTACCAGGTACAGAATACTCTTGACATGAATAAATGGCCAAGAAAGAATGGCTTGCAGGTCATAAACAGCCCAGTTGTCTATACTGTGTATTGGTGACAATATACAGCACAATACAATTCAATGGGCCACATTATAGATATTAAGCATCCAAACATTGCCAAATAATACTGACAAGATGTTAGACATAAAAATGATACATCGATGTGTATATATAATCTATATGTGATTCTTTATTAGTATGTATAACAAGATTATAATGATTATTTTTCTGAAATAAGAGCAGAAATTGATCATTGGCATCTCCCGAGTCAGTCTTGACTCTTTGTAATGTTTTGTGCACTTTAATATATATTCTTTGAGAATTTTCAATATAATCCCAGGTGCATCGTAGACAAGACCTTTGGCTATTGAAAATGGAGTCCAATACATATATTATTTGCCTTCTTTTTCTTATTTAATAATAAAACTAGTCTACCAAAGATTTTCAGAGGCATAATCTAATGGTCATGGATTTACATTGATATTGGATATCAATATATTACCATGGGCCCAAAAGTGTCTAGAAAATGTATCTAGAAAATGTCTTTATGGCACTTTGGGTATTGTGGCCTGTCCATTTGGTTAGTGGCTATATTTATTTATTCTTTATTCTTTGGATTATGTGTAATATATAGAGTAGGGAGTGGTAATGCAAGTGAAGTTCATAAAGGGATTTTATACGCGCTCAGCCACCCAGATTGCCGTTTTACAGCCCTGCATAATTCCAGCCTTGAGTACACTGTGGAACGGTGCCTGTCGAGCATCGTGCTGAACTGCAATATCATGGTGCTCAAGCTCTTCATCTCTAAACTGGGCCACGGTCTATAGTTTACACAAATACCAATGTTGCCTTAGTAAGGCCACCATATAACTCTCATCAAGTTACCTTGCTAAGGTCAACCAGCTGCTGGTTGTGGTCCCCGAACCCCCACAGCTCTCTCAACTGATCATCATAGTGGTTTCCAATCACTGTCTCTACTGCCTCTGTACAGGCCATAGCTGCTTCTTTTCCCATCAGTGCAGTAGCGGCTCCCAATGCAAACCCTGCTGCTTCCCAGACAGGACGCAACAGACTAGGCCTGACACGATGCTCGCCAATAAGATGGTTAAACCTCTCGAGATGCTGCTTCTCCTGTTCCCACATCTCATGAAGAATAGGTCCCAACTTCTTGTCATTTCCAAGAATTGCCAACTGGCCCTTGTAGATATAGTATGCTCCAACTTCGCCAGCCTGGTCAACACGAATCATAGGCTCCAGAGCATCTTTCTCGCGTTGTGTTAAACTGCGCTGGCTCACACCAGGGAGAGTAGAATAAAGTCGCACTGGGCGGCTCAAACGTAAAGTCGACAAGGCTGCTTTTGAAATCATTATGTTCCCGAGAGTTGATAAAGAGGTCTTTATAAATAATAATAATAAAAATACACGGATATTTGTATATCGAGCAAGGGCCTTTTTGTTTTTTCTTCCTCCAGCTCCAAAACCTCTTTTGAAAAGAGTCGATTGCCTTGTTAGGAAGTGTGTGTGACTGTTCAGAAGAGGACGCGCAATCCCACATCACTTGCCTTGCGCGTCTTCTCTCTTGTTCAAGCATCACAATTCTTACCATGGTGAGCCAATAACCATACAGCACTTCTTTACAAGAGCCTATAGGACCTTTGTACTTATAAACTCTCTAGTCTTTCCGCATCGCCCCAAGTGCTCGCCCAGAGATTACCACCAAGTCGACTTTCGATACCTCACACTCCGAATTCGGTAGTCATGACACACTCCGTCATGGCACTCGCTCCATCAAGACCGAGGTCACACCTGGCCATCCTCTCGAGCACAGACTTAGCCAGGTACAGCACAAGCTGAACCAAGAATCTTTCGAGACGAGCATCTAACACAAAGTATAGTGGGGAGAGACACAATGGGAGCTCAAGTTGAACATGGCACGCCAAACATACGGTATGCATGCTCCTATTCGCATGATGATGGAGAGAAGCCTGGTTGCCAAGGTATGAACATATGGTTACATGGCTATCTACACAGTCTAGACCAAAACAATAAAGAACAACCTTGACTAATATGGGATTCTTGGGGGGTGATTGTTGTAGCATGGACGCATGCCTGTTCTGCCGTCTTCCAACCTTCACATGGATATCTTGATGGGAAAGGATGAGACTATTGACTATGAAGATTTCTTGAATGGTAAGGGAATAAAGTGGTGTAGTTGATGGTATTGATTTTTTTTTTCAATTAGATCCTTCTCTGTCCACCGATATGCTGGATATCCATGCCACCATGGAGAAGAAGCTCAATCTCTGAACCTACTGCTAACAATCTTTTTTTTTCTCACTCTTTATATCCTAAAGAAATATATTGCCAATAAAACAAATCAAGAGGGATTGATTAAAGACTTGATTCCTGTCAAACTTCGTCTATATGGCATAATAGCACCCGGGCATCCACAAGCTGGTTCTCTTCTACACGCATGGTAACCTTTCCAACATGACGACTGAGGATCTTGATTTCGGTCTTCATGGACTCTACTGACAGCAGGGGAACATTCTTTTGTACAAGAGTCCCTGTAGGAGCCAGTATCTTGAGGATACGACAAGGCATAGACGATGTGTAAGGGGTAACTAGAAAGCAATAGAGCCAGATGTGTTGGTTTGTGGATGTGTGAGGAGAGTTACATACCCTTGTCATCCTCTGTGGCAGATACGGCACTCTTTAGTCTATCCACTTTAACCAGTTCTGTTTGATGGCCCTCACTAAAATCATGGACAAAGATGGATCTCTCATTCACATCACGGACCTCTGTAGCTACATAAAAGTATTTCTGGACACCGTCTAGTAGACCATTAGCCTTCTTCTTTCTTTCTATGTCTTGAATAATATCTACTTACTGATAGCCAGACGAACAAGCCCTTTGGTTCCTTGAATACCACTTGGACCAGGTATCTCTTTTTCCATGTCTGTCTCAAATAAAACCACATCCAACATTTGGGGCTCTGTGGTGTCCTTTGTAAGACTAACGTTGCATTGGAATCGGTGTCTTTTCTCTTGTTCTCCCAAGTAATCGTATTCTATCTTTGCCTCTTGCTGATTATTGACCATAAACATCATATGTGGCTTCTTGACTTGTACATTACGCCATCTGGGAGGTATGTTACGGAGAATGCTCTTCTCCTCTTTGCGACATACCCAATCATACATCAGAGCAGCCACTGCGCTTGGGTAGAATGTGTTGGATAGGGGAGGAAATAGAGCATTGGCTTCATTGCTGATAAATTTTGTATCAAAGATGCCTCCTTGAAACAGAGCATTGTTCATGATGCTCAACAAGAACTTTTGATTGGTAGTTACCCCCAATACAACGGTGCGAGATAGTGTAGTGATCATACTCTGGATGGCCTCTGTACGGGTAGGAGCATGTACAATAATCTTGGCAATCATGGAATCATAAAATATCGATATAGATGACCCTGTAGTATAAATGTTACTTTTAGCTCATCTGGCCTCAATAACACGTACCATCTTCTACACCTGTATCGTAACGTACACCTGGAAGTCGGCGGGCGGCATCGACAGTACTCCACTTGCGAATCACACCCGTCCGAGGCCCAAAATCTGTATCTGGATCTTCTGCACATAATCTACACTCAATAGCATGGCCATTGAATTTGATATTATCCAATATACCAAGCGTCTTGAGGTTTGCCCCTAGGAAAATGCATTCATTCTTGGGTCCAATCGAGTGTTTATTCTTGCCCTTTACCTTGGGCAACCATTATCTGTATTTCCACTAGATCCAACCCAGAAATTGCTTCTGTGATGGGATGTTCTACTTGCAAGCGAGTGTTTAACTCGAGAAAGTAAAACTTTTTTGTGCTTTCATCCTGTATATTATTATTATTATTATCTTTAGCATCTTGTTATAATGGTCTTGGGTATTTATTACCAGGATAAATTCAACTGTGCCTGCTCCTTCGTATCCCAATTGACGACCAAGTTCTACGGCGGCGCTTGTCATGGACTTTCGAAGCACTTTATCGACAGCAGGCGACGGTGTTTCCTAAGAGAATTATAAGCCTTTTAAAAGCTGTAATATATCAAAGGGGTTTCTTACCTCAATAATCTTTTGGTGTCTTCTTTGGATAGAGCAATCGCGTTCGTTTATATGATACACATTGCCGTATTGGTCGCCAAATATTTGTACCTGCCATTCAGAATAAATAATATTGCTTCATGGTAAAGATGTCTACCTCTACGTGGCGAACACTCTCAAAATATTTTTCAATAAGCAGTTTGTCACATCCAAATGAACGCAAGGACTCTCCCTTTGCAGCCTCGATTTCTTCCTGTAGCCTGATTCCAAAGTATAAAATATGAATATATCGATGTACAAAACTAGTGAATTACTTTTCGGTATTATACACTGCTCGCATGCCCTTTCCTCCTCCTCCAGCAGAGGCCTTGAGAAGAACAGGAAACTCTGGATATTTATTTTGGGTTTAGTTGAGCCTTGTTCATCAGTTGATCATTACCAATCTTTTTGGCTTCGTTTTCCAAGCGTTCCATGGTTTGATCTTCATCATGATACCCAGGAATCAAAGGTATGTCTATGGCATATCTTGTGATAAACTCTTTGGCTGCACTCTATACATCTTTATTAAGACTTTATAGCTAAGCCATGGACCACTTGCCTTGTCGCCAATTGTACGAATCGAATCTGCTTTTGGACCAATGAATATCAATCCAGCCTGGGTTACTTGATCCGCAAAATCCGCATTTTCAGACAGGAACCCATAGCCTGGGTGAATCGCATTTGAACCAGAGATCAAGGCCGTATGTATTATTCTCTGGCCATTCAAATACGACTGAGCAGCAACAGAGTCTCCAATGTAGTGTGCTTCGTCTGCCATTTTCACAAAGGGCGCATTTTCATCACTAACCAAACGGTCAGTCTCTTGTTCAAATTGTACTGCTTGTATTGTTACCTATCCGAATAAACCGCGACAGTGGAGATGCCTAGACGGTTGCAAGTGCGAATGATGCGACATGCAATCTCACCTCGATTTGCAATGAGTATCTTGTAAATAGTAACCATGTAAAAGAAAGGTATTGGGGGCCCTCTCCCCCCCTTTTTTTTTGTTATTATTATTATTATGATTATTATGATTAGTGTTTTTGAGTGTGAGAACTATAGAATCCAATTTCTATTTTTGCTTGTTAAACATGACAAAAGACTATTAAATATATAAAGATGTTTCAAATGTCATTATAACTCTTTATTTATTTAGCTTGTTTTATACATGTAAGTTTTTGTTTATATATACATATATATATATATATATATCTGCCTTATTCGCCATACTAAAGACTCAAAGTCAATAACCAACCATTGCCACATAGCTAACCAATCTGCCTTACCTTCTTTGCAATCATGCCCTCTGGTGGCTTTGTCTCTACAGCCTTGGCGCCAACTTCTGACCAGTTTGTAGACAGACAGGTACCATTACTCTCCACAAAGCTCTTCATCATCGCGCGCTTGGTATCATCGTCTGCGTTGCTATAGATTTGCTGGAACATGGCATTGAGAGCCTTTTCGCCCTCTGGCTTTTCCTGTTCCTTTTCAATCTCTTTGGCCAACTTTCCCCAATCCTTGCCCTTTTTTGTAGTCTGGGAAGCAACGGCCACTAAAGAAAAGACATGTAAGAGATTCTGGGCATGCCAAAACAGACATTTTTATATTGGGCTTACTTGAGCTGGTATTGAGATCCTCGCCCTCCAATGTACCCCACATAATACCCTCGAGTGCCTTTTTGAGCTTAATCTCAATCTTTGTCGAAAGAATCTTGAATGATGACTGGGAGGGATCAATGTCATGGGCAAGAGGATCGAGCTCAAGGTTGTAGTCTGATCCAGAAGGCAATCTGATCGTCAGGGAAATCTGTGTAATCAATCGTTTCAATCAATCAAAGAGGTTCATTGTCAAACTTCAAACTTACAGCCTTTTCGTGAAACTCAAGGTTCACAGCTCCAGGCTTGACACCCTTGATGAATACTTCAACTGTAACAAACTTTTCACTCTGGAACCATTCGTGTCTAAAAAAAAAGATTTTATTAGCCAACTATAAAGAGGTCCATTGACTGGATCCTGGATCTGTCTTGGTATCTTACCTGACTCTTACAGCCTGGGGGGTTACTGGGGCTGGGACAGTTGCACCAGCAATAGGTTCAGGCAAAGTTGTAGTGCTTGCAGTGGGAGCAGTGGGAGCAGCCTTGGGTGTTGCAGTGGGAGCAGCCTTGGGTGTCGCAGTAGGAGCAGCCTTGGGTGCTGCAGTAGGAGTAGCTGTGGGTGCTGCAGTAGGAGGAGCCGTGGGTGTCGCAGTAGGAGGAGCAGGAGGAGTGACGACTATTTGGAAACATAAAGATACACAAAGAACATCTTGCTAAGCCTGGAAATTCTTGTTCTACTTGCTGCGGAACCGTCAAAGAGTCCTTTATTCTTACCAGCTGGGACCTTGTCTGAGTTCTTTTTAAGCCATGTCACCAACGTTCTTTCGTTGGGGTTGAGCTGCTTTGAAGTATCAAGATGCTTCTGGGCCTCTGCATAGCGATGGAGTTGATGAAGTGTGATTCTGTTGGAAGATCTTGTTAATAATCTCTAATCACAATGAGTATCACCTACCCATTCTGCAAATGAGCCTTGGCCAACAGACTGTCTGAACCCTTGGTGTCTTTGATGATAGAAAGAGCCTTTTTGGCATCCTCAAGGGCCTTTTCGAATTCCTTGGTCTTTTGATAGGTGACACATCTTTATTTTGTATAATTGGATGGTTTATGAGCTTTTTCATGCCATCTAAATTTCTCTATTTTAAGCGCGTACCTTTTCAAGAGATAGTCGGCATTGGTGGGCTCCAGAGAGATAGCCTTGGTAAATAGACCAATAGCTTCTTCATAGTCATCATCAAAGAAGGCTTCAGAGGCCTTTGAATAGAATTCTGAACCACTCATGAAAAAAAAAGAAGTTGAAAGAAAGACAAGTAAACCAAAATTTCAAAAACTGGCGGTTTATATGGGATAAATGACTACGGCACCATCACAATCACAAACTTGGCTTTGTAACTCAATACACGGCTGTGACGTTGCACAGGCAAGAATCCGATTCTGTTGCGCACCAATTCAGGAGACGCACCGACTCTGTGGCTCTTTTGAAGCATATTTCCAAGCATCACGAACCAAGATGTCTATTTATATGAAATGGTATTATATGAGACCATTGGCTTCAAGGTCTCTTTTAAAGAAGTTCCTTTGTTTTAAATATATATATATATATATATTCATGATACCATTTGAATTCCATTAAATGAGCCCCGTAATGAACATTTCTTTGAATATTACTTTCATAATTACATCTCTATCATATATGTGTATAAAAAAGCCAAATGCCTGCCCCCTTTTTATATATTTATACATTTATATATATTAATCATGATCTCTTGAGGTATGTCTCTTTATCATTAAAATACTCAATTAATTCTATAAAGATCAATTCTACCAGTGTTTTGGATACATTTAGGAGCACAAGGCAACCAATACCAACCTCTTTTTATCTACATAGTTGAAAGAGGGTTATGCAATGGTCTAGGCGGTTCTTCAATGGAAGTTGGGGGAAGTAGATCCTTGCCTTCAGGAGGTCAGAAAGCATCTCTCTATAAAGAGGGCCAAGTGCACCGCGTCCATGTCCAAACCATCTTTCTTTCCATCATTCATCTTACTAACATGGACTCCATTCAAGCTCAAGTCAAAGTTACATGCGATCAAGCCGAAAATCTCATTGACCGAGTCAAACGTCCGTTGAAGCCTCATTTGCCAACTGTCAGTCGGTTCCTGATCGTAGCCACATTCTTTGAAGATTCCTTTCGGATCATCTTTCAGTGGTCTGATCAAAAGAGCTACCTTGAAGAAATCCGTTCTTTCCCCTCTTTTATTGCCATTTTGTTCCTATTAGCCAATGTGGTGGTGAGTCATTGGTACCAGCGTCTATGCGTGATCTAATCTTGACGACTAGGCAATGCTGGGATTCTCTTCTTCACTTATAGCAAAGAAACATGTGAGTGTGGCAATTGCTGGTCTATCCACTGTCATGGTCTCCCAGGCTCTTGTCTATGGTCTGGTCTTTGATTTGGTAAGTCTTGATGTGATGAATCGCTGGAATCTCTTTAACATGTATAATTCCAATCTATAGCTCTTCTTCCTCCGCAACATGTCTATAACCGGTGGCCTCTTGCTCTGTCTGTCCGAGTCTCTCTTACGCCAACGCAAAAAGAGCGTCTTTGCATCCCTGCCACAACTGTCAGAAATTGAGCGACACATGTATTTCCAACTGGCTGGCCGAGTCTTGCTGGTCCTGTTGTTTATTGGGTTTGTGGTTCACGGTCAATGGAGCGTTACTTGGGCTATTGTGTCATTAGTTGGTCTGGCTGCATGTGTGATGGTAGTGGTTGGATTTAGAGCCAAGTGGTCGGCCACACTGCTTGTTTCTCTCCTGAGTGTCATGAATGTGGTGGTAAACAATTGGTGGTCGATACAGCACTCGAGCCCTCATCGTGATTTCAGAAAATACGACTTTTTCCAGACATTGAGTATTGTGGGTGGCCTAATGCTCTTGATATCTATCGGTCCCGGAAACCTGAGCTACGACGAAAAGAAAGAATATTAAAAACAAAATAGAGATCTTTATTGTACAAAGAAATAAACATAACAAGACGTCCATTTTTTTGCATTGATACTTTTGTTTTTATTTTTATTTTTATTTTCATGTTCACTTTGTCTTGAACACGGCTTCGACAAGACGAATGCCTTCCTGGTTCTGACCATCCTGGCTGGTACGATCAGACCAGACATACTTTGTAAGCTCATCCTGGGACTCTTCGCGGTCCCAGCTACTGTTGGCATCCTGCTTTACTGCTGACTGACTTGAAGAGGCCAGACGCTCCAGCCAGACCTTCTTTAGCTTGTAATCTTCTTTCTTGACCACCACATCAGACCAGCTAGGGATGGTCTCGATTGCAGTCTGGATGAGAAGGCGGACAACAACATACAAGTGCTCAGATACCATGATGGCTATCAAGGTCAAGATAGGTGTATAAGAGGAGTGAATGTTGGTCGAAGGGTGGAAAAGATAGGCAAAGGAGGCCATGGTAATCGAAGACAGCCAGACAAGAGTTTCCTACAAGGGAAATTGGTTGGATTTGGGGTTTTTTTTTTTAAAAAAAAAAAAAAAAAGCACCAAACAGTCAGTTTCCTTACCATGTTGCCGATCCAAGGACCTGCTCCTTCAGCTCTCAATGGAATAGGACGTCTTTTTGTAAATCGTATGGTGAGAAATACGTTTTCAATGACAATAAAGTTCCTTTAGTACCGTACCTTGTGTATTTACAAATCTTGAGTGCATCACTGCGCAATTCGACCCAGTTGTTCAGCATACAGCACAAGGCAGTAAGCGGCCAGACAGTAGAGAACATGCTCACATAGCCAAACTGCTTTAGGTTAGACATCCCTTTTTTTGCAATCTATTGTCTCCCTCTTTTCTTTTTTACTCATAACGTACCTGGATCACCATTTCAACATAATCTGTGTAAATATTGTATTCTTCCAATCCGACTTGCTTGTAGACTCTCTTCATAAAGGAAGCCTCTGGTCCGGATAACGCAGCTGTGCCAAGCTGGTCTTCAGAAAAGGAAGACTCTGTGTTTCCCTTTGTAACCTTTTCCTTGAGTTTCTGGGCCTCTGGCATGGCCTTCTGCATGATGTAAGGCACAATCATCTCGGTTGCAAAACCAACAACTTGTCCTGTTACAACAAAATATACCAACTGGTCTCTGAGACGCAAAAAGTCAACTTTCTTGTGGTCGTGGCTAATGTTGTAATGAGATAGGTATGGGAGAACATGGTCACCAAAAGGAATATAAACCCATCCGGTAATAAACTAGCAGATCGTACAAATGATTAGCAGCCTACAAACGTGGGTATGTATACATGTGAATTACCAGGGAGAGGTAGCCGACAAGGAAATTTGCAATAAAGATCTTTTTGGTGTAGTTGGATTCCCAAGAAGCATCTGTCTTGTGCATCTCCCAGTCATTAAGAATCTTGACCCATTTGTTGTAAAAGTTTGTCATGGTAGGGATGAACAACACATATCCAATGGTTGGAGCATAGTGCTATGGAGCAATGCATAAGCTTATATTCCAAGGCCTCAAAACTGACTTACCAATACTTGAGCAAACGGACCAGTGTAATACTCGTGCAAGAACAGTTGCAAGAAGAACACAAAACCCACAATGGAACTGAGAAACATTGCACCGAGCGCTACACCAGGAATAGATAGAATACGACGAACAATGGTTTTCCAGGGAGCAACATATGGGAGTTCTTCGCCTGTAACTTCATCTTTAACCGTTCCATCTCCTCCATACTCTGCACGTCTCTTTTCATATTTAGAGCAGTTTCGAACACCCCACATTACAGCCAGCTCCTTTTCTTTTCTCTTCCACATCTCCAGGTAAACTACTGCCCACACCAGCATGAATAAGGAAAATGCAATGGTCAATGTGTTTGTGTGGGTCATGAATACAAAGGCTCCTAGTACTGAAGGCACACTGAGCCACAAAAAGTAGTTTTGTAGAAATGCAAAGTAGTAGGCAATCTAAGAAATAATAGACAATGTGTTGGATTTTTATCTCTGCAACAACCCCAAGATCTTACCTTTTCACCAAACTGATCGCGGATCTGGTTTATATCTTTTTGATCAAGCATCCACTTCTTGGACCAAGACTTGATCCATTTCTACGATATCCAAACTGTCAGACGTCTATTTCTTTTAAAGCTAACCGCTTATTACCTTGTCAAAATCCTCGTCGTGTAGTGGCATGATACTATCGACACACTCGTCCAAATCAGGGGATATACTTGCACCTCCTTCTGACTCGGGCGAAGTAATCAAATCGTATACAAGTCTGAGACGCTCGGCATTTGTGACATCATTCATACTGATCGACCGACTCTTTCCATCCTCTTCAATATCATCTACACGCACACCCAACAAGAAATCGCGTATGCTAATAGACATTCTTATTAGCTATCCGTTCAAAAATACTTCTTTTTTTCTTTTAAAAAAAAGAGAGTTCGTGGAATAGAATACTTGCCGTTCTCTTTTGAGTGCTTGGTGGAGCAATGCGGATGGGCAGCCGACAAGAACGAGCAATACACCTCTTTCTTTGCCAGGTCTGATTTGGAACCGAAGTCCCACTGTACTCAGTTTTGTGGTGAGACTCTGCAGCGCCTTTGTGGTCTTGGCTTCGAGTTGCTCTCTGGTTAGATCAGGTTGAGTAGTAGGGAATTTGAAGACGATGACGAAGTCTACGCCAGCATTTGATTTGTATGACTCTGATGTTTTGTTGGCTGGACATTGGTCACCAAGGCTTTTTTCAATGGGAGCTTGGTCGACAGGGCATTGTCCTGCAGGAGGTGTCTTTGCCAATGCCTCTGTGGGAAATAAGTGGGAAAACTGCTTCTGGCTGCCTAGTTCAGAGGCTTCTTCTGACATGATGAGAGTAGAATAAGAGAATAGCAAGAATTACACCAATCTCAAGTTGTAAGCCTATTTTGGTGCATAAAACACAAGTCCCTTTGACATCATATATTTAATTATTATTATTGTTATTCTAAAAGCGCTTCTTTATTTTATCGATCTTTTTTTTTTTCTTAAAAAAAATAGAGTATAAATGTCATCATGATTATAGAGTGTATCCTTTTACCCCACTATATTAACTATTATGGGTCTAGTAAGAAATGGGTTCTGTTTATTATCTTCATTTTCCATGATTGATGAATGACGTTGTACCAAGATATCTATCAATTGCAATATATTCTAGAAATCAAGGAAGAAACAGCCGTGTCTATTGTATAGTGAATCCAAACAGTCAGAAAGTGATGTCTATGATCCACAACAAAAGATTTCGATGCTACCATTTTTCCGGATAAAACTAATTATATCTTGTCAAAAATCAAAAGGGCTTTTGAGTACCCTCTTTTTCTTTTTCTTTTTTTATTTTTTATTTTTTTTACGTGGCGCTTTTATATATATATTAACCACCGACATTTTCTCAAAATATATCAACACATGATTTTTATTTTCAAATCTTTATTCTTTTTTCAGGTCCCCCATCTCTTTCTTTCTACAAGATTATTTCACAACAACAAACCAACATTCAAATCATACCAAGCTTATCATTCCTATATTATTATTACTCTCTTCTCCTTATCATCTTTATTAAACAAACCACACTATTTTGTCAAACCAAACCCCCCTCCCTTTCCAAGTCAAAACGACTTTAACTTGCCAAAGAAAAAAGTCTTATCAGAGGCCCTCTCCATCTCATATCAATATTTACTCCAAGGCTGGCGTATCCAAGGCAGCTACCTTCCCAAGAGCCATACAGACACGCAAGACAGGCCCTCTGTTTCCTGAAACATAAAAGGATACTCAAATATCTTTAATGGACGCGTCTTACGCCATCTTGAGTATGAAGGGAAAAAGAATCGTAGGGCTACACCTGGACAGCCAGCAAACTTCAATACCGTCCGCCGTGCCATTCGTAGAATCGGAATGTCTTCTTGCCGCACTGTGTCCTGGCCACGGCTACCCAACGGGCGCGTCACTCCAAGAAAACCAATCAAAGATTGGATTGCGTCATCTGGACCGATGAGTCCAGATTCATGCTTTTCTCCAGAGGATGACAATTTGCGAGTGTGGCGTCTTCCTGTGGGAAAGTCTAGAAAGACTTTATGCCAAGAATGCAATTTGATGGAGGCTTCGTAATGGGGTGGGTCACCAAATTCCCCAGATCTCATCCCCGCCGCGTGCTCGAGGAGGCTTATCTTGAGTGCGTGGCGGTGGTGGGAAAAGAACCAGCTTTTGAAATATGCGAGTGGCAGGTGGTGGTGGTGGTTGCTCCACAAAATAATAAATTTTTTATAAAAAAAAACATTTTTTATTATTATTATTATTATTGAATGTTGTATGTTTCAACAAATGTGTTGGACATGATCTGTTGAAAGTAGGTGAAATATAACGATTGATAGATTTCAAATAATATTTGGTTGGCTATCAAGAGTGTGTATAAAAGCACCTTGTTAGTACCAGCTTGTATTGATCAAAACAAGAATAGAACCAAATGACAACTGTTTTGTTGTTGTTGTTGTTGGTTTTAGGTCATTGTATATCCCAACTCATAAGATAATGCTAGTCTTGTTGATAATCAGAGATAATCGCAACTCTTTTCCTTGGCATTGATCTGGGACAGTGTAATATAATGCTCCAAAGACATATCTAAATCCTTGTTGCCTGGTGGCAAAAGTGTCAACTGGAACATTGTCAATACTGACACTTGCAAACGATAATAGATACAGTAAGTTTAAATGGCTATAACAGGTCGACTTGGACATTTGTTATTATTATTATTATAACAACAACAAAACATTAATTTAGGTCCAAGTGTTTAAATGATAACTGCTTACATGACTTTGCATCCTGTAAAGTTTATCGTTAGAGTCAATGATTCAAAGACAATGATCAAGACACATTGACATCACAGACGATCTCGAGTTTATCTCTAGAGACCATTTGATACGATCATGAACTCTATTGTATGCCTTGATCATCAAGAGGAAAACACAGGAAATTAAAAAAAAAGTATGGACAGCGTTGTCAAGTGGTTTATCAATGACAAGAAATGATTCATAAGATCATAAGCTTGGAATGGACCAGGAATTCTCAATAGACCAATGACTCTTATATGATCAGCAGAGTACTCTAAAGGTATCTAGGCTAACAAGAAAAGCATCATATCTCTTCTATATCAAGATCCCAATAAAAAATATTTTGCAATGGAATCATGATCATATTAAAGTATAATCACCCTAATAATAAAAACAAAGATCATTAGTAATAGTCTACTCTTGCAAGCCATTCCAAATGCTTAAAATGGCCAGTTTATAAATCCTTTATGAATATTCTTTGGTTTGAAAACAGCAGATTGATTCAAATATTGTGCTGCAAAGTTGCCCTGGTCCGTTGTACAAATAAACCCTTTTTATGTGCCTTGATATTAGGTAATCCTTAATCAATGGAATATCAGTAAATATCATCAGCTTTAAACATTTATAACCAAGTGGGACATGTTTGAATGAAATAGAATACAAACTGGCGGGATAATCCTGTATAATTTGGAAAAAAGTTTAATAAGACTAATTATAAAGGACCTTTTTCTCTCTCTCTCTATATATAATTGACAGGTAATTTTAATAAACACAAAAAGTTTAATACATTTATATGACCCCAACATTTTGGATATTCTCAAGGATAGCAAGTTATAGGCATGGTCCATATTGAGCCAATCTAGATAATCAAATGTGTACTATTTACCAGATCGTACCGAGACTTGAACACTTGTACCAAAAGGCAAATCAAGGGTCGGTATAATTATTATTATTATTATTATTATTTTAAATAAAATATAAAATATAAAAGATAATTTGCTGTTTTTGTGTTGGAATTGGGGATCATTATTCTCGTCCTACAATGGTTTATTCCGTTGGAAATGATGGTTGGGTGGTCATGGCGCACAGGCACGATTCCATATATTATATTATATTATATTATATTATATTTTGTGCATTTCAAAGATTGTTTGCATTCTACAAAAGAGTAACCAAATGGAGAATCCCTGTGATGTTTGAGATTGTCTAGGTATGTATAGATTGAATCTAGAAACACACATACGCGCATTCTTAGCAGCCAAGACTTTCTTTAGTGATACATACATTCTCAACCAATACATACATGTTATAAAGATTTGATCAGTGTAACTTCCCACACATAATGTTGGGAAGTTGATTGTTTTTGATTTGAATCAATGTTTCTGCGCTTCCTGTTTATTTATATTTTATTTATCTTTTCTTTTTTTTTGGATCAAACCGGAATGGAAAAGAGATGAAGGGAGGGACTGTTTTTTTGGTGGGTAGATGAGCTTATTAAACAGACTACTAAAGAGTAGAAGAAGATGAAAGAGGGAGAGAGGGGAAAATGTGTTTAATGATCGAGGATGCGAAGGTTGCCGGTAACAACCTTGTTCTCTAGCATCGAACCCGAGGGGATATCAATTCTCTCGCCATGGTTTGCCACAATGATGACCGTACCGCGTAGTTCGACATGGGAACCAAACGTCACATCGCCTGTTACGGTCAAATGGTCCAATTCGAGGATATAGGGAATGGTCTTGAAGCGGCTCAAGAAGTGAGCGACCTTTTTGAAATGGTCTCCAAGCTTAACCAGAGGCACGGTGTTAAACATACGCTGGGGGTTCATGTGCAGTTCACCGTGAACAAGGGCATAGAGATTCGAAGTGACGAGGAACAAGTCCGAGGTGGACTTGACAGGCAAGAAGCGAGCACGGGGAACATTAACACCGTGAGCATTCTTAAAGTGCTGAATTGCAGCACCAACAGCTGTCTCGAGCTGGATAACCTTTTCTCCACTTTCGGTGGTCTTGTTGTTCACAATGATCTCAAGTTCCATGGCTTCTTCATCCATGACACGCTTGATGGCCTTGAGGTTGATCCACAAGTTGTTGGTGTTGAAGATCTTGAACTTCTTGACCGACTTAAAGTCCTCGACATGCTCATCAGGCACCTGGGCAATCTCGAGAAGGCGAATGTGGCCATCATAGTTGATCAGAGTACCACCCTTGATATCAGCCTTGGTCTTGTCAGTCACTTCCATGATGAACTCTGAGTCACTCTCGACCATATGGTGGAGGATGTTGAGATCAACTGTGGCACCCAAGTTGTCCACATTGGAAACAAACAGGTATTCCTTGCCCTGAGACAGCAGGGTGTCAAGCAGACCAGAGTTGTACAGGGATTCGTATAAATCACCGTGACCGGGAGGGTACCTAAGGGATGTGTGTAAGAGATTTGGAGATAGGTTCACGTGGGACTTACCATTGGTCAATAGGTGCATCTACAGTGAGAGGTACAGGAAGAAGGGACTCCTTCTTAATACGGGGATGACGACTCTGGTTGAAGGTGATGATGTCGACATTGTGGGAAGCATACTTTTGGACAATGCGCTTGGTCTCATCGTCAGTATTGAAGGAATTCATGAGAATGAATGGTACGCTAACATCGTGCTTTTTGTTCAAATACTATGGGTGGATTTCAAAGATGTCAGTCCAATACCTCCGTTTTCCATGCCTCTCTCTATCTATCTTACCTCGATCTGGCGAACACTCAGGTCCAGAAAGGTCATGCCGTCACGGACCTCGATGGCAGACTTTGGGCCAACACAACCCATGGTAGTTCCCAAACCACCATTAAGCTTCAGGACAGCAAGCTTGCTAAGATCAGTGGTAGAGGTGGTTACGGGGATGTCCTTGTATGGGACGATCTGTGCTGGTGTAGGAGATTCGATCTTCTCCCACTCACTATATATCATACGTCAATCAAACTATCTCATTATCTCATCATCTATCCCAACTTACATCTTGGCACCCTTGGCCTTCTCATCCAGGTAGCGCGCAAAGATCATGTAAAAGTTGTCCATCTCCAATTGGAAGAACTATACTTGGGGGGTCAGACACGCGTATCTTCTTTTTCTTTTTTCTTCTTCCTCCCAATCAAACCTACCTTGCGTCTTTCTTCGTTGGGAATCTGGGCAGCAAATCTAGCCAACTCGGCCTTCATGGCCTTGGCAGCAGCAGCAGAACTGGCACCTTGAAAGTCCTACAAGATGTTATCAGTAAACCATCAATGATCTATTTGTGTATCCCCTGGCGCGTACGATGGCTGAAAGAGTATGAGGATGGTGTCTGTCTGGGACAGGAGTAGCAAATTTTCTTGGGGTAGCCATTTTGGTTAGGATCTTGTTGGATTAATAAGAGAAAGAGAGAAGAGATTGAGTCGGAAACCGTCTGTTATTTATGGACTTCTTGCACAATCCTATTCACCCTTTTCTAAATAAAGCAAACGGGACCTGTTTCCCTTTTGTCATACCTGGCACATCACAGCAGAACTCAAACTCCGCACATATGCTCCGCTTCCTTTGATCTCTTCTGGCCCATCACTCTAGCCATCTAGCAAACACCAGAGAGACCAGCCGGGAAAAAGCAGCTTTTTGGCCAGGAGCAAGCACAAATCACCACCACCACCACCAGACCCATCACTCTGTCCAACCATCCCCAATAGTCCCTTAATTCCACCTCAATTTCCTTTTTTTGTTTTTCCTATTCCAGTCCTCATTGGGTGCGGTGACGTCAGTCAAGTTTGTTGAACACCGGCATTTCTTCATGGCGTTAGAAGAGAACGGCATACGTGGGAGTGAAGAATACTATTTCTTGGAATAATAGCAATAGACACCTACTACAGATCAAATGAACTCGCTATTCCAGGGTCAAATCCCAGATTTCTGGGAAGTCAGAGTAGGTAATCATGCACATTACTCCAAAACACTCATCCGTCTTTCTTGTCTATAGGATGTCATCAACAAAGTGTGAGTCAAGTGGCATGGTTACTAAAAAAGACAAATGGATATTAAGCCATCATTAGCAAGAACGTAGTTCTCAACTACACAGAGATGGAAGCCAAGGTTCACGAGGCAACAAACAACGAAGCTTGGGGTGCATCCAGCACTTTGATGCAAGAGATTGCCCAGGGAACCTTTAACTAGTAAGTCAAAGACATATGATGCCCATACTATGTTTAACCCTGCTCTATTACCCCCCCTTCCAGCCAATACTTTAATGAGATTATGCCTGCACTCTACAAGCGCTTTACTGAAAAGGAAGCCAAGCAGTGGCGACAGATTTACAAGGTTGATACTAATAGTAATACTACTACTACCAACAAGGTCTGACCCCATAAATGACTAGGCTCTTGTCCTGCTCGAGTACCTTGTCAAGAATGGCTCTGAGCGTGTGGTAGACGATGCTCGGTCCCATATATCGACAATCAAAATCATGAGAAACTTTCATTTTATTGATGAAAAGGGCAAGGACCAGGGCATCAACAGTAGGTCCAAGACTCATCTTGATATCCATGTGTATGTGTGCTGACCTTGCTGTATAGTCCGTAACCGTGCAAAGGAGATCTCTGACCTTCTCAGCAACACAGACCTCATCAAATCCGAGCGCAAAAAGGCCAGGGCAAACCGCAACAAGTACACTGGTGTAGGGTCAGAGGCCATGCATGGTTCGAGAGGATCGATTGGAGGAGGTAGCTCTCGCTATGGTGGATTCGGTAGTGATTCAGTGTACTCTAGTGGTGGCAATGGCAGCATTGGGGGTGAAGGTGGCAGTGGCAGTGGCTATTATGACGAAGACGATCGGTCAAACAATTTTGAGACTAGCAAGTATGATGATTTTGATGACATTCCCAAAAAGTCTTTCCAGAGAGAGGAATCCTCGCCTGCTAAGCCAAAGACAGCCAAGGAAGCCAATCTGTTTGACTTTGGGGATAATGGCAAATCTAACAATCGTGAAGACGAAGATGACTGGGGAGATTTCGCAACAGGTTCAGTTGCAGCTGTAGACACTAATGGCAAGTGGCTCACTTCTTGAGATTCTGTTCTGGGATCAGATAGTTAACTAGACGTAATGATTACAGATGACTTTGATGACTTCCAAAGTGCGCCTACACCAACTGTCATTGCAACACCTGCTCCGACAACGGCTAAACCATCAAATACCAACGATCTGTTTGATCTCCTGGGTGATGATGCATTCTCTGCACCTGTGGCTGCACCAGTTCCTACTGTACAACAGCAAAGACAATCCCTTCAGCAGTTTTCATTTGACTCTATTGGAAGCCCAGTAGTAGCAGCCCAGCCCCTTGCTCCACAAAACCAGCCAAGAAACCCTTCTGGGGCTGAACCGGCTCAGCCTGCAAAGAAGGTGGAATTGCCTGGTGGGATCTGGTCCCAGGCATCTTCATTCGTCTCACTCGATTCACTCGGAAAGACTTCTGGACCTGCCAAGCCTGCTGCTGGACCTTCCATGAACACCCTCAAGACGTCCAGTGCAAATGCAGGCTGGAGTGACTGGGCTTCGTCCAACCAAACAACATCAAACACTACTAATAAGAACCAGTCCAGCACCTCCAGTGCCTTTGACGATCTCCTGTTCTAACCCTTTATACTCTAGAAAGACTGAATGTCGAGTTTTCTTTCTTAAAAACAAAATCCATATTTTTGGGCTGCCAAAAGAAAGAAACCTATTGTATTCAACTAAAAAAATAAATAAGCTAAACAAATAATGGAAATATTTAATATATCTTTAATAGCTAGTTATACATACATAACAGGACAATTCCGTGTATTTTCACATTTTAATATTACTTTATCTATTAATTAGTTTCTAGAGTATAAAATTGGTATTAACAAAAAGCATGTACAATATAAAGGTTGGTATGCTCAAGGATGGTATTAAAATAAAGTATAATCTTTATCACAAGGTTTTGTTTTCCTCCTTTTCGAGGAATAGTTTTGATACAACCTTGGCGACATTTCCATTGACTCGGTCAAGTAGTCCAATTGCCTTTTCAGTAGAACAAAGGCCATAGTCGGCAACGTATCTTGCCTTTCGCTCTTTTTCAAATCGAACAAGGTAAATGTACCACTCCATATCTACTTTTTTGGCCACTATATCCCGCAGACTATCGTCAGCCGTCTTTACTTTTGTATGAAACGCAGCACTCACAGGCCGATGATCGGACGCAAGGACCTCGTGTCGTCTATAGTATGTGTTCTTGACCGCACAGTCTGCGGCCCGGACCAGGACTCGATCACACCATGCAGGTGTACGCTTCTTTTCAGAGCTATCAAAGTTTTGGGTGCCAATGTCGTACTTGTAGGTCGGATCAAACATTAGGGGTGGCTCTATAAAGCTATAGAGAGGAAATACTGGATTCCGCTGGCGTTGTTGGGTGAGCTGGTCCTGGGCCTGGAGGGTGTCCCAGCCAGCAAGTTTGTTTGGGTTGCCGAGGTGCTCGACTACCTTTTCACGGCTCATGTTTATTCGGTAGTTTAGATCACCACTCCAGAAACACACTTGGTGGTCCAGTATTTGACTCCCGTCCGTGCCATGGGTAAAGAGATCGTCAATGGAAGAGGGGTACAGGCCAAATCGGGCTGTGTCCAGAATGTCTTGGCTGTCGTCGTTGCGCTGCAATAGATGGTCCTGGCCAGCTGCTAAATGGCAATTTACAAAGCAAAAAGATGTGTGGTCATAGAGGAACCGAATGGCCACTGCGCCCTTGTTGCCATGGACACTCTTTTTCATGAATTTGAGACCAGTCTTGATCACAGTGGCTTCGCATTGCTTGACCCGGTCTTCTTCGGTGGACTTTATAAAGATGCAGCTAAAAAGACCAACGAGGTGTTCGGTCTTGATTACGGAGTAGCTCCTGACACCATAGATCTTTTCGATAACCGTCGACAGGTACTCGTACCATAGTTTGTATCGATAAAACAGTTCATTGGTGTCCTGTAGAGTGTCTCTTTTGTAAGAATTCAGGAGAATGCCTTGAGAATGGAATTGTTACGGTCTATTAGGATTGTAATTAAACAAGGGATGACACTTACGTGCCGTGTTGGTCTTTGATGACAAATCTACCATTTCTTGCATCCCAATCGCAATGATGTCTGGTTTGTTCTGGCTGGTGAGCCACTCGACAATGTTTTCCTCGTCTGACGCACTCAACTTGTCTGGCTTCATGGCATCCACGTTCCAAGAACACACCAAGACGTGTGTGTCCCTATAGACACAGTATTCTTTTCTGTATTCCTGCATCTTCTTTTCTACAAATAACAATAATAAATAAATAAATAAAAAATGCAATCGGTTGGTCTGAACTCTAGTTGATGGATATGCGCATCTATCGAATTACCTTTCCAATACTTTTTCAATAGACCATCCCAGACCGCCAGATTTCCATCAATGTCTGCGGTTGCCACCGTCAGACTCGATCCTTCCTGGGTAAACGCGGTGAGATTGGCACGGATCGAAAAGATGCTTGACTCATGGGCCTGCCACTGCTGTATGATCCGCCATGGAATTGAGCGTGTTTCATGGACAGCAATTGTGCCGTCTGTGTATCCGGTCCACAAATAACGCTCTCCCACGCTCTCCATCGCTGTAATACTCTGTTTCCCAAGCTGGATGACATAGAGATTCTTTCTGGTCATGATGTCCCAGACGCTCAGAGTTCCGTTGCCATGGGAAACAAATATTTTGTTCTTGTGGAACGGGACGAGTACCATGGCTGTAATGTCTCCCAGCTCCTTGGATATAAAGATGCGTGGATATGGAGACATGCCGCCCTCTGTTCGATGAAAAACGCTAATGTCTCTGCCAGAACTAGTCCATAGAACACTGTCAATAACAGCCACGGCACAGAGCATTGGGGCGATTAGATATCGCACTGGCTTCAAAAGGGGCTGGTGATAGCTGACTGGCTTTGCTTGAACCGGCCAGATGTTGAGTATCCCATGCCCGTCCATTGTCCATATTTCCCTGTTTCTGTTTCTAAAAATAAAATCCACAGATCCCCTGTGGCTCGTCGTTCGTTTTTCCATCAACTGTTTGCCAAGTATATCGGCCATTATGAGTGTTCCGTTCTGGAGACCGATCCAAAGATACCGACCGTCATCTCGGGGGTCGAACGAGGGCACAAAGGCAAGGGTGCGTACCTTTGAGCCGAGATCATTGACGACTGACAGATCGAGGGTGTAGAGTATCTGGCAGGACGTGGTATGAAATATCCGGACACAGTTGTGGGAGCCGACTGCAATGTAGGTGCCTGAGATGGCCATGGCACGCAAACCCCCCCGTTGGCGAGAAAATGAGTTTAGGTGGTCTACAGACGGTGGGATGCGGCTGATTGATGATCGGTCTGGAAACTGGGTCTCTGCCAGGGATGGCAAATGGTTGTGCCTGGCTGGCTCAGTGGAAGTTGTCTTTATGCTGTGATAACGTCTGATGGGGCTGTATTCCTTTGGATACTTGGGCGTGTTTGAAAAGGTATCGGTGATGTAGTCTGGGATGGCAAAGGGTAATTTATCGAGATTATTATGATTGTTATTATGATTATTATTGTGATTATTATATGTGAGTGGTTTTTGGTGAGATAAGACGCCATAATTTACTGTGCGGGCTCGCCTGACGACTACTGGACTGTATTGAAGAGGTCTAGACAGAGGTAAAGACGATGATTTGGAGGCCATGGCTTCCTGGCCAGAATTGGGCACTGTTTCTGGGTTGATTTTGGTGTGTATGGCCATGAGAGCTAGATGAGTCGGTGCTGTCAAATATGAATGGTGTTGATTAGGAAAGAAAGAAGGGGGTCAAAGACCCTCAGTTTTGGTTTTTAATATCTTTGGCATATGACAAGCCAGAAGAGAGCCATATTCTGATGACAGTATTCGTGCTGATAGTCTGGTTTTGTCAAATGAAAGTCCTGCTGATAAGCCAGTGTTTTCCACAAACATAAAGACTGGGGGCTGATGGACGAGCATCTGGACATCATGCTATCCAGATTGGTGACCATATATATATATATATATATATATATATATAAAAAGGCTGGTCTTTTTGAGTGAATAATCGATTGGCCAGCCCTAGAGTGCCAATACAGCTTTAATCATGTCGGCATATGAGATTAGTTTGGTTGCAGATCATGTTACAATTTGTGGAATGCGATGTAACGCAGCGGTGATACGGACTACATTGTGCTCATTTGGTTCAAATAAGCAAGTTCAGTAAAAGAGCATCTTTATTACATTGGATATTTGCGATATTGTATGCCAATCAGCGACCAACAACACGGTTGCGATCCATGACAATATAGCATAAATCACACTTTTAAGCCCTTGTTGCCCAAAATTTACTCTCATATTTTTCCAATCCCGCAGAGACCAAGACTCAACTCCGAATTTAGTTGAACGTGCACATCACTCTCTTTTTGTTGGCTTTTCTTGGCCTCGGTCGATCGATTTTCAGTGGTTACAAAAAAAAAGAGAGAAAGTATATAATTCAAATGTGATTTTACTGGGCTTATTTAGCTGCCCAAAAATAATTAGTCGAAAATATGCTACTAGAGGACAAGTTTATTTATTTTTGTAGACCAATACATGTGAACAAAACGCCTCTTTTGCAAATCTATCTATAATTAAAAAAAATATATCCAAGACAAAACCACAAAATGAGCTGCTTAAAATGGAGCTCAATTTACTATTTTACTTGTGCGACCAAGGCACAAGTTTTTGTTCAACTTTTTTTTTTTTGCCCATGCCTTTTATATTATACTATATTATATTATATTATATTATATTATATATTTTTTATTTGCGAATTAGGCGGGGCAAGTCTTTACACCTCTCTTTATTTCTCTCGCTCTCTCGCTCTTGCTCTCTTTTTCTCTATCGCAAAGGACTCAATCTCTAACCCTAGATTTACCAACAACCCCTTCCACTCTTTCAAAAACCACAAAAGAAAAAAAGAATAATAATAATAATAATAATAAAAATGTCCCAGCAAAAAGTGGCTCACGGACAACCAGACGAAGCGATCCATTTACGATTGCAGAATGACCAACTATGGAAAATCATTGAAAAACAAAGAGTCATGATCCAATCCCTCCAGAAAGACAATGCTCGATTAGCAGCCGAGCGAGATGGTCTTTATGACAAGGTCGATAATCTAGAACGAGAAATAATTCGGAAACCCAGAGTGGCATCGATCCTCATCTCGCCTCAGGCAATGAAAGAAATCGCAGAGTCCGAAGAGGCAATGACTCCTGTCGATGGCTTCTCTTCCCCAACCGATTCGGTGGTCTCCAACACACTCACCCGAGATCTATCTCACGCCAGTCCTATGCCACCTCCACGTTCACCTTATCGCTCTTTCAAAGAAAGTGCAAAGATGGTAGAGGTGAGCGAGCTTGTTCAGGTGGCACACAAAGAACAACTCCAACACCAACGCCCAAAGCAACTCAATTTCTCACTCGAGAATCCCATGGAGTTCCAGCCCATTGCCACATCACCAGCACCAACACCAGTACCAACACCAGCAGGAGATGTGGATGGCATGTGCTGCCTTTCACCTCCAGGCTCTCCAATTCCTGGCCAGATTACTCCAACATCACCCCACTGTACCATAATCGAAAAGGATGCTTTATTGTTTGCAAAGTATCAGACCGCAAATGGGCCTAAAAAGGACCATCCCAAGAGTGTCCCAATGTCCAGGGCTGCCACCGCATCACCGCCTCCATGTCCATCATCACCCTCGGCCGAACCACGTCTATTTGTGCCGCCCCAGAGCAAGTCTACTTCTACCCTCGACAACCGCAGAACCGGACGCGCCCGGGACTCAATGATGCCACCACCCCGTACAGCCCTTGAGCATGATCCCACAGTCAGGGCAGCATCGCCACCACCCACATCTTATACTGGCCAGCAGCCATTCTCGGACAGTATGCTTTCACTCCATGTTCCTACCGGATCCCCTAATCGCAAGCGGGAGAGCAAGATATACTACAACACTCCCATTGATCTCGTGTCTCCAAATGACTTGGGCCAGGAAGAGTGGCCGGCCATGAGAGTCGAGATGGCCAATGGACCACCCGAGGTGCCATTTATCCAGGAGCCATATCTTGCCAGTCCATTGTCTGCGGAACAGCTCCAGGATGGCATGAATTCACTCGCTGCAGACGGAATTGCCAATATATCGATAAAGGTGGTTGGGTCGAATATCAAGACGAATGACCGGGGCAAAGAAGTCATTTCATTTACAATCTCGGTTGGTAAAAAGCACCCTGGGTCAGAAGAAGACTTTCAGCCCGAGGAAGAGTATGAAGAACTCTGGCGAGTCGAGAAGCTTTATTCTGACTTTCTTGGGCTTGATTCAAAGGTAATTTAATTTTATCACCAACAACAACAACAAGAAGAAGAAAAAGGACATCTTGCTGACCAGCCCATGTTGGGTCTATTAGCTAAAGACACAAAGAAACAGAGCTATTGCAGGTAGGATAGGCAAGCTGCCCGACAAGGCATTGTTTGCCACAAATGCTCCCAGTAAAGTTGATCTGCGCAAGGTAAACAAGTGTAACATTGCCGAGTACAGCATAAATAGTGCATAGGTTACTTTGAGTCCATTAAGATGTTAACCTTATTCTTTCTTATTCTTCTTTAGCATGCACTTGAGGTCTATCTGCAGCACATCGTCAGCCTTCCAATGGAAGACATCACTGACCTCTGCAACTTTCTCAGTACAAACGTGATCGAGCGTGAAACGTTTCGTGTATGTCCTAGATAACATTCTGAATTAGACAGCTTATTCTATCCTGCCATTGTGTTTCTTAGATCTCTGGTCACAAGGAGGGCTTCCTCACCAAGCGTGGAAAGAACTTTGGAGGCTGGAAGACACGCTACTTTGTCCTTAATGGTCCAATGTTGGACTATTTTGAATCTGTAGGTATTTTTTCTAGAGACCTATTGGCAGCAACCGAATATGAATATGAATATGAATATGAATATGAATATGAATATGAATATGAATTATTATTTTTTAAAATATATATAGAAAGATGGAATTCACTTGGGCACCATTCGATTGACAAATGCTCAGATTGGCCGACAGACACCTGGCATGGCACCCGTGGACGAGTTTAATGCCTATCGCCATGCTTTCCTTATTGTAGAAAAGAAACGACCTGGCTCATCTCATGTCAACCGACACATCCTGTGTGCCGTTTCTGACGAAGACAGAGACGAATGGGTCGACGTGCTTTTCCAAAACATCGTCATTGACGAAAAGGAGATCAGAAAGGACGAAAAGATTGCAAACGAAAAGAAGAAAAAGGCAGAAAAACCACGCAAACTCTCCAAGGGTGAAATCAGGACCATTGGAGCCACTCCCATCAGCAACCTCAAGCTAGAACATCCAGCAGACGTCGAGAAGCTGACAAATGTACCAAACATGCAGACCCCCAACCCATCGCT
This sequence comes from Phycomyces nitens, assembly GCA_022702545.1. NCBI lineage: Eukaryota > Fungi > Mucoromycota > Mucoromycetes > Mucorales > Phycomycetaceae > Phycomyces > Phycomyces nitens. The sequence continues at coordinate 6,474,341 of JAHRBC010000001.1, forward strand.
CTCTGACAGCACAGTCGAGCCCATCCCAATCACGTCCAACCTTACACCTTCGATTTCGAGCGAAAGTACCGATTCCTCCATCCTATCCACATCCCTCCCCTCCGTACCTCCAACTGGCTGGCCAGGTATCGACGCCCAACACTCTCACCCCCACCACCACCAACCACATCCCTCGTACACCGTAAGAACCAGCTTTGATCAGCCCCCATCGCGCAACCTCCACCCTCGTCCTGTCCTGCAACGACGAAGCTCAATGGCCAATCTGGTAAACGAAGAAGAAGATTCTGTACTAGGTTCCATTCCTACTGAGCAGCGCACCGTGTCTCCTGCCATTGGGTCCTGTCGAGAAGCAGAAGAGTCCACTGAAAACCTCCTGGATCTACCTGACAATAAAAAGACCAAAAACAAGGCAAATCGCATGACTTTTTGGGGCAAAAAAATGTTTAGTAGCTCTTCTGGCCAGCAAGAGACCGTACCACCTAGCATGCGTCCCTCGACATCTACCGAGAACACTTCTCGTGGAAGTGCACTTCCCAACCCATCTTCTGGTTTCAGAAACTTCTTGTCGCGGACAAGCAACGAATCAGGCGATCGTCCTGGCCGTGGAAAAACTTCTGAAGATGGCTCCCACAAACCATCCAAGCAGGTCTTTAGGGTTCCTCTTGAAGAAGCTGTGCGAGTATCACGAGTATCAGAAAAATACGAATTGCCAGCTGTTGTGTTTAGATGCATTGAGTATCTAGATGCCAAGAATGCTGTACTTGAAGAAGGACTGTACCGTCTGAGTGGAAGCAATATGATGATGAAGTCTCTCAAGGAACGATTTGATCAAGGTAAAAATAATATTTTATGACTAATGGTCTCTGTGTACTAAACCTGTTTTCTAGAGGGAGATGTGAACCTGTTGGCTTCAAAAGAAGAATATGATGTGCATGCCATTGCTGGTCTCTTGAAAATGTGGTTGCGTGAATTACCCACCAGCGTATTGACTAGAGAACATCGCACTGACTTTTTGCATGTCATTGGTAAGTCTGACATGATAGCCAGACATTGTGTGTGCTCAATTGGCTTTATTAGACCTCTTGGATCGTAAGGATAGAGTGAATGAGCTCGGTCGCCTGGTTTCCCTCCTTCCTCTTGCCAATTACACTCTACTTCGTGCTCTGACTGCGCATTTGATATGTGTGGTTCAGAACTCGGATGTGAATAAGATGACGATGCGCAATGTCAGTATTGTGTTTGCACCTACCCTGGGTATTCCAGCCACGATCTTTAACCTGTTTATGAGTGAATTCGAGTACATCTTTTGGACAACTGAAGAGGGAGACGCAGCACCCAGAATGCTAGAGGACGAAGAGAAACAGGATCAAGAGGAGCAGCAGCAGCAAGGCCACCAACAAGATCAAGATCAAGATCAAAATCAAGATCAAGGTCAAGATCAAGGTCAAGATCGATCAGAGGAACATACGATTCAAATAACCGAATGTGATCCGGTCGCACCACTGCAAGGGTCTGTAAAGCATGATTCAGCTCCCTCGTCTCGCCCTGCCTTGGGCCGGAGACCTACCCTGAAGCTGCGTGAAGAGCATGGACGCAGTAATAGAAACAGTGTAAACTACATTGATGGAGCACCAATAGCGATTGTTGATCTTGAGATGAGCATGGACGGTAAGCTTTTTATACTAGTGATTTGGTTTAGGACCAATTCTTCTTTATTTCTCTTCCTAATGACCCTTTGCTGATCAAATAGGACCTCCTATGTTGGACGAAGAGGAAGAAGAGGTCGATGACCTGGCTTTGGCTGTTACTGAAGACGAGGCGGAACATTGCCGCTATCCAGCAGAAAAACATATTTAAAAAACACCAGTGTTTTTACATCTATATTTTCTTTTTTCTTTTTTTTAATTTTCATAATACCTACCTACACACACACACACACACACACACACATATTTATATATATAAATGTTTATTTATTCGCCCTCTCTTTCTACATACAAAATAATGTTAGATATATATATGTATATATGTATATATATCTTTTGATTTATTTATTTATTTTTCAAGTGCCTTGATAGAGTAGATATGAGGAGATAAAAAAAAATTAAAAATGTATGAAATAGAACCAAGACCATACTTGATCATGGTTCTTGGTCAGCCCAAAGGACAATAATAGCTATATAAATAAACAAAATAATAATAATAATAATAATAATAATAATTAAAAAAAAACTTGGATATTTTCCATTTAGTTTGTAGCATGTACTAGTGCTACTTATTAAGACATACATGAATACTAAAATACATTTATATTTCAATCCCTTTATTATTATTATTATCATTATTATAATAATAATAATAATAATAATAATCCTCCCTTGATCCCTTGATCCCCACCCCTTCCTTTCTCTTGTCTTGTCCTCTCTTTCCTTTCCCTTTCTCTCTTTACTCTTTTGCCCAACTCTTCCGTATTTCAATGGCTGGCGGAGATTCAGTCACTAACCTAGTGATTGGCATATTTGTCTCTCTCGGTAAAAAAAGATTAACAGGCCTGGGTTGCCAACCACACTAATCCCTTGATGTCCAGCTGCCTCATTCCTGGATGCCCTTGGTCTAAACATTCTCAAATTGGATCATGTCAAGGAATCCAAACGAGATGCCGATCAACAGCGGAATGATTGTGGTCGCCCTCTGTGGCATATTGGACTCTACACATATATTGGAAGTCAACTGATCGGAAGCACCATAGCACTCAGTAGGTCCAAACCAATTGGAAATGCATATATTAATGCCTCTTTTAATAGACTATCTCAAAACCCAGGTAAATTTAATAGAAGCATTCAGTGCCAAACATTTATGATATATCATTGAGAGTGTGCAGATCCAGCCTATTATATATATACATATATATATATATTCTTCTCTTTTTTTCTACAGGAGAAGAGGGGTGTTTATTGCAGATAGACTAATACAAAGAGGGGGGGTTGTCCATTTCTTCATTTATAGTGGGTAGCTCCTTTAGGAAGTGCAGCATTGATCTTCAATTTCATATTTGCAAAAATGCTCGTTGGTACAAAGATTACCCCCAAAGACGGACTAGGCACCTGTGTTGTCGTGGCGTCTGTCATTTGGATTGTGGTCTTTGGAGGAATGTATAATGGCGACGACCGTAAGTATATACTATAAACATGCGTCTTACTGCTCTTACTTAAATACCCTTTTAGCCGAAGAGAACATCTCCCTCGAGAACCTCAAGACGTTGTTTATGCGGCCGATATTCATAATCTACTTTAGTGCCCTAAACATCATCACCATCTCTGGCCTCATCTTTGCCATTTGGTCTCGGTGGGCCCTGGCTGATAGTTCTCGCAAGAGAAGAAACCCTTTGTTTGCTGGAATGAAAGACAAGAAAATGAGACGCTTAATTGGCCTAATGTTCAGTCTGGACGGCGGCATGCTGGCAAGCGAGACCCTCTTGTTGGCCAAGAGCGGGTAAGAATGATATATAGGATTGAGAAACAATCGACGGTTGCTTATACTTTATTCTATAATGACCATTGTTGCTGTTTGCATTTGCATTTGCTGCAGAGTCAAGCTGTTTACGCTTTCGGTCAGTTCGCAAGTCAATCAGTTCACAGACAACACCAGTCGATTCGTTATCCTTGCTCTGATTGTTACGGCTGTTCTACAGGTACATTTCGGGATCAATTGTATATTTTTACAGGCTTGGATCAAGTACAACGATATACTTATCAGACCAGCTGATATAAAAAGTGCCTTGTCCTTAGGTCTATTGTCTCAATAGCGCCCTCAAGCTCTACTCTTCTGTCGTGGTTGTACCTGTGTTCTATGGCACCTACACTGCCCTGGGTTTAGTCAATACAATCATTTACTTGGACGAAATCAGCCATTATCCTGGCTGGGCCATTGCTCTTGTGTTTGGTGGCATTGGTGTCCTGATCTATGGTGTCTATCTTTTGAGCTCCAAACCAGACCCCTCCCACCCTCAAGAAGAGGAAGCGGGAATCGAACAGGAGATGAACGTGCTAAACACGACTAGCTTAACATCCGACTCAACCGCATGGCCAACTGCCAAAGAAGAGAAGGAGGCTGCAGAGAGACGCTCGATACCTCTTGGACTAGGCGAGTCTAGTGGAAGTCACCAGCAGCTTCCTCTCGACAACGAAAGTCTGTTTGGAGAGACAGTCAAGCCAGTAGCCCCTCCTCCTCGGCCGTTTATGCGCTGGATCAATAGAATCAGACAGTCCCTTGCCACACCAGAGTCTCCTCCTTCAATTAATCACCCTTCTTCAGGAATCACTCTTCCCTTGATAGCCCAGACACGACAGAGGGCTGTTCCCCATGAACCCCAGCACATCAATAACCATGAGCTGCTTTACTATCCAGACCTTGAGCGGTCTCACATGGGTCTCCAGGACAGCACCACAGCAAAGCCATAGGACAACAGCAAAAGAGGGCTGAATTGGCCTCTTTTAATTTCCTTTCAGCCTCATGCAAAGGACCCTCACTGAAAGGAAACTATACAATGCTAAAAGAAAAGAAAAAATCAAGTACGCACACGCAAGTACACCCCCACGAACACCCACACACACCCATACACACACACACACACACACACCCATACACACAAGCATACAGGAACACAGACTCACTCATACTTGCTCAATAGTAATGGGAGGACATTATAAGATTTACATTACTCTTTTTCTTATTATTTTATTATTATTATTATTATTATTATCATTCGCCTTTTTTCTTTTATACTCCTTGCACTTCTTTTTGTATAAACCTTTTTTTCCCAACTCATTACACACTGCGTTCTCCTTCATAAAAGTGTGATGGGCCCAGATAATCTTCCATACTTTTATGCTCTATATCAAATGGTATGTGAGCAGCAGTTCAGATCTCTCTCTCTCTCTCTCTCTCCTCAGAACTTTCTTAAACTTACCAAGCGTCTTGAATATCTGTTCAAAATGAGGCATAAACTCACGCTTTGGGATGTAAAGATTAAATTCAAGATCAGCAAACACAGCAAATTCATGCTTGTGTAGCTGTTCAGGGTCTACATCCAACTTATCTTCCATGACCTATAAGAGAGTAAGTACACACACACACACTGACAAGCAATAATACTTGCATCCAATAGGTGATGTTCCCAGGGCTCCTTGGCCTCGTTTATCTTGATAGCTAAAAGTAGACAGCAGGCTGCAATAGTGATTAACAAATGACGGGCCTTGAGACTGTATATAAATATAAATATAAATGTGGCTTACCTGCAATAAGTTTCCTATTTTTCTTGGTCACAATATTCTGTTTATATGGTTAGGATGTGCAGTAAATGTCCAATTGACCTAGTTTTACCTTGATGACCAGCTTTTCAAAGTAGACATAAGCATGGGCCACACTTGATACCTCCAGATCTACTTCTCTACCAATCTCCAGCAAGTGAGCCTTGATTGCCTTTACTTTGCTCAGCGTTATTTCAGGAGAGAGTTCTGGGTGGGCCATGCGGAATTGGTCGTTCAATTCTCTCTTTATGTCAGAAGGCTTCATCTGTTGGCCAGTCAATGTCTATATGGTCGTGTGAGTCTGGGTCCAATTGAAGCCTAAACTACTCACCTGGGCATTAATGACAGCCTGGTCATAAAGTGGATTCTCGAGAAAGTGAGGGCTATAGTCACCTTGCTCGACATTTTCCATGTCATTTCTTAAACGCATCTTTAGTCTTCACTTCAAACTGACTGGAAATACATCCCTAATATACTTACTTTAATGAGCCAGAGGCAGTTAAAAAGTGGCCATAGGTCTCCAACAACCCACGGTTCGATGTATCTTGGTTTGATGATTGTTGTTGGCTAGATTGTTTGGTGAGTAATTGCCAGCAATCCAAATCAATTGAACCTACATATACCCTCGGTTCATCACTGGATCTGCCTTTCTTCCAGCCGGATGGCGTATCTTGTCCGTGTAATAACGAAGGACCGAAAGAATGCCCAGTCCATTAGACTTGGACTATAGAAAGAGAGATTAGGTCAACATCTGATGTCTCCAATTCATTCTGTACCTCTTTGTTGGCACGGTAAGACTTTTTCTTAATCTTCTCAGACGCAATTGGACGGTCGCTGTCGTCTCGGGTGAGTTGGTGGTGAACATCACCGTCCTCGTATTCAGAGGATTGCTTTGGTTTTCCATCGGCTTCGTTCCAATAGTTCCATGACTTTTTGTGATCTGGTGCAGCCAATACAGCAGCTGGTGCAGAAACCGACATCATAACGGGTGGAGCGGTTGTGGGTAGGCGATCGGTTGGGCCCACTCGTACGCTGGTTGGTACCTCGTCATCGGCGGATAGGCTGCTGTCGGTCGAGTGAAGAGAGGGAGCTATAAATCACTTGTTAAGATTGTATAGTGTTGAAGCAAGATTTGAATGCAATAAAATTCAATGTAGCATTGAGAATCCTTGTTGATTATTTTACCAGAACGGCCTGCGGATGATTGGATAAAGTCTGGATATTCTCCGTAATCAATACCATAGCCAGGTGAGCGTCCATCGGATGAGAGTCCAAGATCGTCTTGTAATGGTTGGAAGGCTGTGCTGTGCTTTGCTTGTCGTTCAGTTTCACTTCCGAGGGAGATGTTTGATAGGAATGAAAAGGCCACTGGTCGTGAGTCGTTCCGCCTGGCTTTACGACTTTTCGTCGTGCCCATTGGCGTTTAGTACGCGAAGAAGAGAGGATGAGAATGAGCAAAGAAGGGAGGTGTGATTGTCTAATTCGGCAAGAACGGCCAAATTATCAACTTTGATGATATACAGTGCTTTCCAAATAAATTTGCGTTTGTGATTTTCACCTCTGACTCTGTCTCTGTCTCTGCCTCTCTCTTTTTTTTGCGTTTGAAATTTTTTAATTTGCACATCCAATCAGATTCCATGTTTTTGTTCTGCATCCCATTTTATATTGAAAAAACTGAAATGAAATGAAATACACGTATTATCCTTTCATAAAACAATCAGTGGCACTTTTGATGGTTGAATTCAGTGTTGAAAGTATATTATCTATAGATCACAAGAATGTATTGGCAGACAGTTGATACTTGCCATGGGTCTCGGGTAAACTTGTTCTTGCTCAGCACATTATTATTATTATTATTTTTAAAAAGAAAAAGAAATGTTGAGATTTAGGGGAATTTGGGTTTTATAAAAATATACGCGCAGTACTTTCTAAGAAATAAATGCAGTAAATAGCAAGAGAAATTTGGCAACAAAGCCTAATAGAATAAGAAGAAGAAGAAGAAGAAAATAAAGAAACAAAACATCAAAAAGCGTGCCACTTGTCTTTGTGTTTAACGGAAACTTGATAATTGTGCTCAGTTGTAATAAATTTATCAGCACCCCCAATCTTGTACGCGTTCAATCCGAGTACGAATTTTGAGCATATAAAGCCATTATCCTTGATGTGTGGCGCTCTTTTATGTTTTCTCTATTTAGGCCACAACCAAGCCCCTCGCTTCACTTTATAGCCCTCAAAATATTCTTGGTGGTCTTGTACTGTTGAAATGATACAACGAGTGGCTGGGTTGGGAAAATATATACTCTCTCTTTTTTTGTCTGCTAGTGTTTTGGCAGTTGTAACCGCACGAGTGCCAAGGAAAATGAAAATGAAAATGAAAATGGAATTTAAGTGGTCTAGACCTCTGGCTCAGTAAAACCCATAAAGAGGTTCATCCGACAATAATCCCATGTTTCTGGGCCGTGGTCAAAAGCAGGATAAATACAATGGGCATTTCATGATACTCGAGGACAATTGCAGCCTGGCATTCAACTATTTTTCAGTACAGCAGTACGATTTTTGGCGTACTAGGTTAAACGGCAAAAATACCAGCTCTGGTTGATAATTATTATTATTGTGAATCATCAAATGAATGAATACGAGCTGGAAATTATCTGCAGCAGCCAATCACAGCAAATGTAAAATATTCAACAAGAATACATAAGAATGGACAAGAAGTATCTTTTTCAGCCTTTAATGCCTGTCAATTAAGGCACTCGAGTTTTTTAATTATATCTGATGAAAGTAATCGCAGTCTAACTCTTTAAAAGAAGAGAGAAATTAAAAGTCATTGATCGTCATTGTGGCTGACAGCCAAAAAAGAAGAAAAAGATTAAATAGAATAAATTGGTGATATAAAGTAATCCAGTAAATAGCTATTAAAAATAAAAAAGCCGGCACACAATACATATGTATTTATTTAACAAGCACACCCAATTCCCTTTTGCTTTTTCTCTTCTTCTCTTTCACAATATCACTCGCCTTTTTTACCTAATTAGACTCACTCTGTAACACTGGATCTCTTGTTACACCTTCACAGCACATCCAACTATGTATCCATGTCTTCCACACACAAACGTAAACAATCCCCGATTAAGGCGAAACGTATTGAATTCAATATTCAGCGTCAAAGGCATACTGTCCATCATATCACTAGGCATCACTATATTCTTCATTGCCTGTCGTATCGAAGCAAACGCTAGAGTATTCAAAAAGTCGATTCCCGAATTGCAATCCAACTATCCCCTTTCACATTGCCTCGATCTTCCAAACAAAAGTCCTTACAATCATGGCCAAGCAAATCACTCCATCTCAATCACACCAGGAGTACCTTTGTGGAAGGCAGACACTTGCTTTGACTTTGCGGGCCTCATTAAATCATCAAGAGCAGTCCAGGACACTTTATTCCATACCTATTGGTCATCAAACATTACTGATTTTGGGAGCAAGCAACTAGACACTCTGAGATCATTTATAGCCACCCAAGACGCAAACCATGCGAAATTAATTGTCTGGGTCCCATCTATGGACACCAAAGCCCTTGTACACTCAGCCCGGTGGAAGACGGCCCAAGAGCTGGCTCCAGAACGCATAGAATACAAGGAGGTCGATTATGAGGTCCTTGCCAATAACACGCCTTTTGCCAACCATCTTGATGACTGGAGAGAGTATGTCGGCAACCACATTGATCACGACAGATTGTTGAGGCTGTTTGTTCTTGGTCAGTATGGAGGTGTCTGGTTTGATTTGGACACTCTGCTGGTAAGAGATATGGGGCCTCTGCTGGAACATGAATGGATATCCCAGGGAGACTGTGTTTCTTCTATGGAGGGAAATCCTTTTGATGGTGGTCTATTGCACTTTAAGCCCCAGTCTCCTTTTGTTTGTGAGATGTTGGAGACCGCCTTTAGTCAATTCAAGGATATTCGGCAGGCCGAATCTTTCATAGGCAGACAAGAAGCCAAGTTATTTAAACTCACAGAGGACAAGGATGTATTTGGGTCTCAATTATATTACCGTGTCTACCGGAATATCCTTCACCATCGTATCAAGCCCTGGTCTAGTCTGCCTTGGTGTTTTACTGATGGTTCATTGTGCAAGTCAGCCAATGCCTTGCCTAGCCTTACTTCTCAATCAAAGGTTGATACTCAAAGGATGTCACAGATATTTGCCTATCGTTGGCATGACCAGTGGGGATCTCAGCCTGGTTCTCTTTACCGCTATATTACACATGCTCAACAGAAAATTACATCATAACCGTGCATCATATCATGTTTTTATACTCTAGGGGATACTCCCTAGTATACACTATTACACAAAGTAAAGTAGACCTGTTGCAAGTTAGGCGTTTAGTTTGCCCATTCTTGCACCTATAATAAATAGAATTTATCCCCCTTTTTTTTCTAGTCATTTTTGTAATAACTGAATACATGGATCCATACATATGAACGTCTTTGTATGTCTTGTAAATCTTTTGTACTAGATGTTTGTTTTGTTTTATATATATATATATATAATGACAGGTGCTTTTGTGGCCTATTTGTATAAAGGCATATATCATCTTCATCACTTTTTTTTTACTGTCTTCTCCTTCTTCGGTGGTCTCTATCCCGGTCTCTTTCTCTGTCTCTGTCTCTGTCTCGGTCCCTGTCTTTTCTGTCATCTCTCCGGTCTTCTCTACGATCATCGCGTCTTTCTTCTCTACGGTCCTCCCTTTTTTTTAAAAAAAAAAAGAGTTAAAAGTCTGTTGCAGTTTCGTCTAATGTCTTACCTAAGTCTCTTTCCATCCCTATCCCGGTCATCTTCTTGAAGTCTCTTCCGTCCCCCGCTACTTCCAGCAGAGCTAGCCGCGCTATTGATGGCCGGAGGAGGAGCAGAGACATTTGTGTTGGCAGTCAGGCCACTACGTCTCTCCCTACTTGTCTCAACAACCACATTGCGGCTGCTTGTGTTGAGTCTTGAGCTCAATGACCTTTCTTCTCTCCCACTTCCAGATGGCGCCCGACGTTCGCTATTAGACTCCACCACCACAGATCGACCGTTGTTTGTACGTGGTGTCGCAGCAGAGCGATCTTCTCGTCCAGAACGATCTTCCCGCCCAGACCGCTCTTCGCGTGCCGGGCGTTCTTCTCGTGTCGACCTATCTTCACGTACCGGACGCTCCTCTCGTATCGCGCGGTCTTCTCTTGGAAGCCTTTCTTCTCGGCTGCTACGATCATCCCGACTTGTTCGGTCGTCTCGTGTCATTTTTTCGTCCCGTGTTGGTCTATCATCTCGTCCCAGACGCTCATCCCGGTTATTGATGTTTGTGCCACTGTTGACAGGATTGCTATTATTCCTTGAAGATGTGCTGCGGATATCTCTATTAAGCATGTTATCTTTGGTAGCTTCCCGGGGTGATTCACGCGGTAATGAGTCGACTGTACGATGTCGGTTGGTGCTTTGGTCTTGGCGACCACGGTCCTTTTCATCACTCCTTGGTTTCTTTGCACTATTCGACGCATCTTCTTTCCCGCGCTTGCGGTCATTTGGAGATGCTGCCCGTTCCTGTCTCTCTTCTCTTCGAGGAGTTATCTGAGGAGTAGGTGATTTATTGTTTGGTGTCTTATCTCCTGCCTTTGCGGCAGATACCATTGCTGCCTTTTCTGCCTCGGGCTAAAGCAAATTGCGTATCAATAAAGAGATTACACGGTTCCCAATCGACATTGCTTGCCCTAGCCAATATTTACCTCTTCAGTCCCAAGGAACACGTTTTTGCTCACCCAGCGAGATTTACTCTTTTCAATCAATCCCAAATAACTATAAAGTAATCAATGGTTAAATATATACATATATATATAAAAAAGAAACATTGTGCACCCTTGATTCCTGTTTGCATTATTTACCTTCTAGCCAGCACCTTGAGATCATCGCGTTTTTCATGAGAAGCCAGATTCTGGGTTGCTTGGACCAGCACTTCACCATGCTGTTTGATCAAGGGAAAGTGAGGAATAAACTGTCTCATAACCAAAAATGCGTTGCGGATCTGATGTGATTCACCAGACTGAAGTGCCTGTTCAAGGGCACTGCTAATCTTCATGTGCCATTTGTTTATAACACGACGGAACTCTTGGTAACTCAACCATTCTGCCTTGTCGCCTGCCTGGGAAGACAGCTGCCCTGTCCATCGCTTTTGGAATCCAATCAAGCCTTCGCCGAGTGCTTCTCTGGCGTACAGATTTTCATCTTGGCTCCATCGAGACATTTTGGAGAATATCTTGTACAGAAACCGGGCATTGATTGTGGTTTCGTATTCAGTAAACGACATGAGAACAGCAGGAAGGTTCTCAGAAAGAAGCTTGTCAAACAATGTCAGGCTTGAAAAGTTGGTGACGCTGATCTGGTGCATAAGAATAATAAATTCGTAGCAATATGCAGCATCGACTTCTGACAGGACACTTCGAGGTAACAAACAGTGTTGGATGATGGTTTGGATAAGTACGAGGCGGTTGACAGAGGTTGGGAACCAACGGCTTTGGGATTCCTTGAGCATCACCATGGTCTTTTCGACATCCTTTTTGTGTTTGGGAAGATCTTCCTGAAGACTTTCAAGGCTGACCTGGGCCATTCTCTCGGCCTTTTGGACAGCTGACAAGCGCTGGCTTTGGTAGAAAGACGAACGGGTGTCTCTACACTGGGCAATCATATCCTTGTGTCTTTTGATGGATGTTTCGTAATGGCTTACAGGGCAATGAATGTCATATAAGCTCAACTGCCAAAATGTGGCATAAAACTCTGGTGAAATCACATTGGACACGGCTGGATGAGGTGCAATACGAGCCATATTTTCAATCATTGGACTGAGTGCAGGGTTGGGCTGGCCAGTGATCCCTTCCATACTGGCCCGCAGTAGGCGACGGGTCTTTGGGCGCACCATGTGCATAATAACATCTGGAGGAAGTCTGTAGTCCTCTGCCAGTTGGATGGCATCTGGAATGAGAGCATCGTACTCTGCCTCATCAAAGATGGTTGTCAAGAGTTCCGAGTACTGTAGGAATGTCTGATGGATCAAATCCAATTTTGATCCACGTTCAAAAGTATTGATTTCTTCTTCGGCAGAGCATGCTTCACTCAAGCGATGAAGAAGAACAAAGATCTCAAGACCGGTTCCATCTTTCTGTAGAGTATCCTTGAGACGTGACAGGACTCTTTTGGTGGCACGTCTATTGTCATTTGATACGGGCTGGAAGGCTTCTGCACGAAGAGTTTCACTACATCCTGCTGATGTGATCTGGTCGTCAGTCAGTGTACTTCCAATGATCTCGATACCAGAGAGCTTTGTAATAAATTCGTTGAACAGGATAAGATCTGGTACCGAATCGTCTTGACGCAGACGATAGTCCATGTAACGAAGCAAGGGTGTAGGATCAATGCCTTGTTTCTTGTACAGCATACCCGCAAATACCGAGAGAGCTAATTGAAGGCTTGTAAGTAAGGCGTGCATGTGTGTGTGTGTGTGAGCAAGGATATGTGATATCTAACCCTTGAGCCATGATGAGGACATTCCGTCGTTCTTCATCTTGATTTTCTTCATTCGACCAGCACCCTGAGATCCGGTCCATTTCTCAGTCATGAGATAACCAAGAACATCATAAGCAAAGCTGCCCATGTAACGACATGCGTCTGCCATGTATGGAGCCAGATTATCGAATGCTTGGATCTGGTCCAGCATTACATTAAATACAATCATTGGGTTCGAGTGGGCTAGTTTGCCGAGATCTCGACCGCACTGACGAAGGTCGTTCTTGGACACACGACTATAGACGGGTTGGTTAGTACTCAATCATTGGTCTCCAAATGGTCTCTACTTGCCGCATAATTCCCTTGACTGTACGCTCAGTACGGGCCTTGAGAAGTTTTGTTTCAATGGTCTTTTTGTAAAAGTCATTTCCCCATTCACCGTACAAGGCACATCTAAGATCCAAAATCGTAGATTAGTAACCCTTGTCAGATTGGCTCTCTAGACCTTGAAACCAACCTTTCTTGGAAAGAGAATGTGTCCAACACTTCCCATACGGACGCCATCGTACCAGGATTACATCCGCTGAAAGACACCAAGGGCAACAGGAAATCCCGGATCATGTTTAGGCAATGGGTCCGGCAATTTGGATATCCTTTCTCCTGAGACAACATGAATCAATATCCTTCTTCCTCTTGGTGCATTTGGTCACTTGGTCCTTACTCTTTCCAAAAGACCCTGGATAATCAAGAGAAGTTTCTGTGTCAGATGAGGAGCAAGATATGCTTTGTATCCTGCCAGACGCATAATGGGCATAAACCGTTCTGTTAGGTGTTGGTAGGTCTCGCAGCGCGGCAGGTTCTCGGCCCAGGAGGAGTAAAAGAATTCGTACCGCTCCCTCTTTACGAGATCATACGTGCCGTCCTTTAATATATTCTTTACCAGGACCTTTGTCATCTTTGGCATTTCTGGAGCCTTCTCTCCCCGTTTTTGGAGGGTGGCGATTAATCTCGATTCTTCTGCACACTTGGCATAATGCACATAGCGTGCTTTAATATCATCAGCTACATATTTCTGATAAGCAGGTTCGAGAATGACATCGCACAAACGATATATGTTGTGTGCTAATACTGGGTGCATATCACATAATTTGTCGTGTTTTGCCATGATAACCTCGGCATGAGGGATATCTCCAATTGACAGCAAAGCTTTTGTAAGTTCAACAATGTCATTTGTTGTATATACGGGCACATTATTCTCGGAAGACTCGGCCTTCTCCTTTGGCTCGACCTTTTTGGCTTTTTGAGTTGTACCTTCCTCACCCAAGGCACCATACTGTGCCAAGGCACCCGCACTGTTACTCTTGATCTCTCTGTTCATGTTTTCTGTATACTTTGCTTTCTGGGCTGCCATTTCATCCTCAAACGGTCTGAGATATGGCAAGAGATCTCCTGGGCGGATCAAGTCGTTCTTCATCAAGAGTGCACAGGCATAGTAAAGTTCGCGAGGTGCGGGTTGGACTTCAACAAGATGGTAATGCTCGAACTTGAACCCCAATAACTGGGCCATCACCACACTATACTTTTTTGACCTGTGTTCGTCTCCGTCTGCCTCGGCTGATGAGCCTTCGGAAAGCTGCTGGATCCACCCTGACGCCTTGAAGAGATTTAGCCAGAATACATGGTTGACAAGTATTTCCTTGATGAATAGATCCAAGAGAATATCAAGGACTCTGTTGGGGTCCAGGTGAAAAATACCTTTAATAAATGAAATGTTAGTATTCCGAATAACAATGCTGTATAGTCTAGTAGCTTTGAGATCTATCTATATGTTTGTTTGTTTGTTTTTTACCAATGTTGGATGAAATGGTCTCTAGGAATTTCGGTACACGCTCAAGAGGTGTAGGTGGTGCTCTTCCATTGACATCGTATTCCAGATCAATCGTTCCAAAGGTAATGTCATCAATAAGGGCCGAGTAACCAACCATGTCTTCGCGTGCCAGATTGAACTTGTTTTGCTTGTATCTGTTGAACACGAATCCTTGCCGTTTAAACCATATTCCTTTTTTCTTCTCGTATTTATATTTATAAAAAAAAGCTTGTATAATCTTGGATTCTTACAGCATGGAGGTATTCAGTCGGACAAGACGACGGTCAAACATGGCCTTGCTGGCAATGATCTTGGAATCTTCAAGTAACTGACTCGAAAAATTGATCTTGAGATCTGCTTCTGTCAGAATACGTTCAGACTATTTTGTTTTTTGTTTTTTGTTGTTGTTGTTGTTTTTTTAGATGTTGAAGATTGATTGAGCACTTTTTTTTTCCCTTGATTGCTTACCAGGACGCCTCTAATCATCGCAATAAGATTAGCCTTTCGAAGCTCCATTCTTTGCTTTGGGCCGTTTTGGAGGTTGAGTTCGCCCATGGTCTCAAGATGGACATCTTGAGTCTTGAGACTGTTGATAAACAGCTGGCGTGTATCAATTTCGTTTGATGCAAACGTCTTGTCGTCATCCTTGACCAATGCACCCATAAAGCTTAGAAAACTAGCAACAGTTCGTTTGCCAAAATAAGCATCGCGTGTGGCAAAAGTTATCATGTTGCGTAGTGGGTTCTCTTGAACCAAGGTATATTGCTCAACGGCCTGCTTTGCACGAGCGATCTCTTCTTCAACTGGGTCATGCATTCTAAGAAAGTGGATGACCATATGAGAATCTATTCCTCAGCCAATTTTCCTCATGCTTACTGTATTTTCTCTAATTACAGTCACGTCGATCCTTGCTTAAATAAAATATAAAATAAAATAAAAATAAAGTTCGATATGACAATAGATTGACATGCATCTTGATTATCACAAGTGATTTTAGAAGAAAAGGAGTCTACACAAAAGTTGGAATTTCACCTGTAATCTCATTGACATAATCGCCCAAATAATCGCCAGATGCATCAGTAACAATTATTGCATCTTGACATCAACTGAACACGAAAATATTACACTCGATCAAAGAAACCAAAAAGTTTTACAAATTACACCACACGGTACTATGAAATGTTAAAGTACCAATCCTGTCACCAATCTCTTTGATGCATTGGCGATTTCAAGTACTAAGATCAATGGTCATTATGGAAATATACGTACAAACCACAAACGAACCTGACCTCGATAATCAAACTAGTATGAAAATACAGCCCATACGATATCCACTCTACACAACCTTGACACCTTGAAATGCTTAAGCTACCACTAATTCCAAGACTTTTTTTATTTTTATTTTTACAAAAAGTAATACCATGAGCACTGACAATGTATTTCTCCCTTTTTGTGTCATGAGGTACGGCTTAATAAGCATTACTTCTTTTTTGCTTGGATAATCATATAGCAAAAAAGGTATACGGTAAGACAACGAACCTGATATATAAATGGATACAATTTAAAACAAAAAGACTTTGTCCTGCGTTCAAGGTTATTTATTGTACAAGGGTATAATCAAATGAGTGGCAGGAGCCAGATGAGTAGGTGTATAAAAACAGTGTCTAGTTATTAAAATAACAATAACCGTTTTACCTCGTTAATTAATTTGTAAAGAATCCTGACAATTGATTCACGTCCTTTCCTAGCCATTTAAACATTGTTTGACCTTTACTATCCGAGTGCAATTATCTATTATCTAGAGAGTATCCATATAAAAAAAGCTCCATTTTGCACTGGCTGAGAAGAAAAGAAGAAAAGAAAAAGAAAAAGGGCACTGCAACTTGGTTCCCATTACTTTTTTTGTTTCGATTTCCTCGATTCATAAAGTACTTTAAAGAAAAGGATTGGGATGAGATGAAATCAACTGACAATTTGAATCAACAGGATAAAATAAGTCCAAAAGGTGCCCCAATTGATGATGTTGGTTAATGTCAAGATGCAATAATTGTTGCTGATTCATCTGGTGATTATTTGGTCAATAATGTCGAAATGAAGAATGAAATTCTGGATTTTATATAGACTCTTGTTTTCTAAATGACAATTGATTATCAAAAATACATCTCAATCTTTTGCTGTATTGAATCCGTTATTTCGTCTTATTTAAGCAAGGATCGACGTGACTGTAATTAGTGAAAATACAATAGTTGGTTTTTTATCAAGTCACATACTCTTGGAGATTAATGGAACCCGTCTTTTAAAATGCATATAAGAGTGTGGTTGATAATGCTTGATGATATGTGATTAAATGAATTTATCTTTCGTTCTGTTACATGAAGAATACCATGTTATTATACATAGAGTAATTGGATCATCAGCAGCGATACATCGATCCTGTTGCCGTTCTCTTGATGGTTCAGTCTTTATCTTTCTCAGCCAAATTATCCAGTCGTGCCTTTATATTGCTGTCAGGCACAGCATCTTTTGAAGCCTGTGAGTCTGCCTCTGTCTTTTCTTGCCTTGGAGCTGTTGGGTTTCCGTACTACACTTGCAATCAATATAAGAAGCCAATTGAGTTAAATAAAAGGCTCGTACCTTTTCTGCATAATTCTTCTCTCTTCTAAAGAGCAATATATGAGGTTCTGGAGCTAATGGATCCCAAACATGCATTAGCTAACCCAGGCACCTAATGTAATCTCTTTAGTTCTCACCATGAACCATATAATGCTCCCATCCTCTCGACTGTTTGATTCCAAGTGATCGCCATTCTTTTTCTGTCAAAAGATCAGGATGTGGTATCCACCTAGCTATCTGCAACGGTAAGATAACATGCCTATAAATAAATAAACCAATACATTAAGTACCTGCCAAGCCGAGGCCCCATCTCTTTCAGTCTTTGTTTCTTTCTTTATTACCTGTATTCAAATTGGTTGTCTGCCAATAAATAGATATATAGACATTAAACACAAGCTAGTGTGCACAGGGTAACAATATGAAAACATACCAAAGTAGTAAGGTGAATATACAATAGAGTTTCCATGGGCACGGATATCTTCTTTTGTTTCGATTTCCTGCTTCTTCTTCTTTTCTTCTTCGAGTCTCTTGTCTTCTTCTATCCGCATCGATATGCCTCGTTTTTGTCTATTTCGTAAATCAGCATTGGTGGGTTCATTTCGTTTTGATTCTGCAAGCAGTCTTTGTCCTCGAGCAGTATATGGGAATAAATCTTCTGGTCTTTGTTGCTGTAATCCAAACGAATTCACGGTTTTTTTTTGTAGTGGGCGAACATCGTTGGTTTCGCTTAATCGTCGTTTGCGGTCCATCGAAACACCGGTTTGAGTTGAATTTTGCTGATGATCCATAATTTATTGTGATCAGTTCATATGATGGTAATAAGAAGAGAAGAAAAAGGGTTGTCAAAGATAGAGGGTCAGCTTCATTTTCTGTGACGTAATATATTACTGCAGACAATGGATGTATCTTGCTGCAACGATGTTTAAGACACCGCAACACAAATTAAATTGAGACCTTCTTTATTTTATTTTAATTTTAATTTTAATTTGCAAGAGAGCCTTGGTACTAAAGGGTAGCTGTAGGATTTAAAAAACACTTTATAAAAAAACAGAATGCATTTGTGTAGTACACATATTGTATTACCATGTATCCATTAAAACCCTTTTAATTAAATATACATGTGTATATACGTATGTGTATATGTATATATGTATATGAGCAAGATTTGTATTTATAATCAGTGGTAATTGGCAAATACATCTTGTTCATTTTAAACCAGTGCCAAAATACATTCTCATATTGCATATCAAAACTCCAAAAATAAATTCCAATATTATTTATTATATACCTATCTGTTAACCAGGCCAATTATTCTATATTAAGCAAACTATGGCAGGATGGGGGATTATATGCAGACCTATCTACAGAATACCACCAATTGAATGTAACAGTAGAGATATTAAGCCAATTGCTTCTGATTCTTAATAGTATGGGAAAGCTAAAGCACGAGTACCTTTTATTCTGCCTTGCCAATCTATACCTTGCTGATTATCGCCTTGCAAACATACTTAACTTCCGTAAAATCGGCTTATACTCGGTGATGTAATCCAGCTGGTTATTCAATTACTATTCTCCAACCCCTCCTCCCACACTATTGCCCAACCATCTATACTAGTCACAACCAAGCTCTCCTCAAAGACTGCCGATCCACTTTTTTTTTCTTATATTGTGCAAAAACAAAATGACGCATATTACTGCTAGAAAATCAGATATTTTTTCCATGCTTCTCTATTTCTTAATATTTCTTACTGTTATTGTTATTGAGTCTCACCGCCAGAAAACATGCCTTTTAACTTGCAAGAGCCAATGGCTTCCTACAAAGGCGTCTCTTCCAACACACCATCCCATGCCCCGTTTGCTGAGCCAGTCTCACGTCTTTCTCGGCAGTCTTTCAGATTTATTGACGAGAGAGATGATCGATTACCGCTGCCTCCTTTTGAGTCAGATTCCTCAGGGTCGGTGCCATTAGAAAGATACAGTCTTCACGACTCTGCCGTTCCTCGGCTAGACTTGCAAGATTCAGAAAAACACTTTGCGCCCTACAAACAGCCTGAGGATATCGAAACTGGGGTCCAACCCTCAAATAATCAAGATTCGTTTATAAGCTCTGTCAAGCGGCTCCCCAGCAAGATCTTTCGAAAAGTCAGTCTAGTTCACCACCGAACATCCCTTCAACGTAACCACACTGCCCCAACATCAACCGGGGCTGGTCATTATAAACACACCATTCACCCCATGAGCCGTGTACCCCAGTACAGCCACAGACAGCAAGATTGCTACAACGATAAAGGCGAGCCATGTTTCCATGATTGTAATGACGAGATTGATAACAAATATGAAATATTCTCCAACACATCCCTAAGCGACAAGCCATCTGCTGATCGCACTGACGACACCGGGAATAATCATTTGGATGTTTCATTGACCAACTCGCACTTTTTTCCAGATTCTATCACAATAGCCGAAACCCCCGGTTACTTCCAGTCATCGTCTCCTCTGTGCAAGAGGTCTACGCGTAAATGGATCAGTGCCATACTGGTTGTGACGCTTGGGTCTCTTATTGCCTTGGCGTTTGTGATGATTGGGTTGGGCAAGGCGATAGGGACCAACAACACAACCATTCCTCAAAAGGCTGAAAACCAACAAGTTACTGATGGTTTACCCAAAATTTCATCTGGTGCTATACATACTGCCCCAAGCCTCTCCTCATCAAATCCATCCCAAACCATCAAAAGCAACTTTGCATACTCTATTAAACCACAAGCTGACTAGATCAGACCTTTCTTTACTTCCATCACAAATGTAAGCCAAGTTTAGGATTACGACTGTATAATATTCTCTCCAGAAAATAAAGAAACATGTACTTGGCAATTAATAATCTTGGGTTGGTCGTTGCAATCAAAATCAATTACAAAAGAGATAAAATCTCTTTTTTAGAGTCCCATTACTCTTCCAACCCTCTCTTAGCCTACAGCCCAGAATAGTATTGGACATGTAAGGCTCTGATGAGATATATATATATTTAATTAATTAATTAATTATAATGGCCAGCAAAATTTGAATTCATGTAGTACTTTGTGAGAATTCACAGGCCATTAACTGATCTACCAAGGTGAATATATTTTAAAGTCGATGGCCTCTTAATGACAGTTTGACATTAGAGTTGAAGGCTGTCACTTTAACCCTTGTTTTTTTCTTTCTGTTGATCATTTACAAATAATTGTAAATATTTTCATTTTAAATGATAGTATTTAAAAAAAATGATTGTAAAACAAGCCATGTAGGTATCAGCATTCTACATTCTCTTTTCAAAGCATGTTTCTATGAAATTATGATGACACGTAAACGAACTGGCTATAGATTGCCCTTTAATCTTTTGATGTTCTCTATCGACAAGCCTATAAAAAAAAAAGGGGGGGGGGGGGCTCTTTGGATTATTCCGTGTATATAGCATCGTTATCGTGTCTAAATGTAGGAAAATCTACTGTATTTGTAATCTACAATCACATAATATGCTTTGCTTGATTTGTAACAAGGCCGTGTACAGTTTTCTGGGCTAAAATGAGATTATTTAAAAAATAATATTAAACTAGACACTGCAGATAGCAAAGGCAAGCTAAACAGTGCAAGTCTTTTAGGTCTGAATGGTTTATTAATTCGATTCAAGACAAGGATGGTACCTTTGGCTATTATAGTGCTAACTACAGATGCCTGGTTGGTTTTCAACAGTGATTGATAGTCGAGGCTCCTTTTTCTTTTTATTATTTTGGAGTCAGTAAAGGCATGTTCAATCTACGAAACCATTCTGGTCTTTGCCCAAAGTCTAAAGTGGCTGCCATGTATTGATTCCAAAAACAATGGCACCAAGTTCATATATGTATATATATGTATTTGGTCTCTTTGCCTTGAAATCATAGACTCATTAGTCTTGATTTTGTTTTATTTTGCACAAATGATAAACATTCTTAAAGCCATGGAGTGTCCCAGTTGGTGTTTTTTGTTCTGATGGATCTTGGGTCTTGTACGACTTTAGATGTTTCAAGTTTGCTGTTTTTACAAATGGAACACAAACCAGAAACCCTTGTTCTGCAGATAACATTCTTTTGGCCCAGACGACTATGATATGTTTACAAGATATGTAACAGTTTATCAACAATGAGCTATTGATTATCACAGAGATTCATTGCCAAATTTCCAGAATTATCTGTCAGGTTGTGTAATGTTATTCTGGAAATGACAGCACGTCAACACTTCACCCTTTTTAATCAGGTTGCGGAATCAATAGACTTTTTTCAAACTTTCTTTGATAACTAGAAGATTTGAAATCTGGGCGCGAAAGATTACCAGTAGTGACACCATCTGGCCTCAACCTCTTGCAATACTTATTTTATTATTAGGTCTTTTGACTAGTAATAGATAAATCTATTTTATTAGTATTAGTATTATTATTATCTAAAGAATAAAACATTCAAGACAAACATAGTTGATCGATATATACCAATGTTATTCAATAACCTCTTTAAAATCTTTATTCTACTGCTGTCTTTTTTTAAACAGCGTGACCTCTAAATCTGTCAGACATACCTTTTTGTACAAAATATACCTTGGAGCATTATCTTTTTTCTTCTTCTAGAATTAACATTTGTACCCTTCCCTCCACCTCACTCATTGAGCTTCCAACTGTCAAAACATTCAGATGTGTATAAAAAGCCAATTGGCATGATATTTATATATCCATTGTGCCAAGCCAAGGCTTCAAGACACTAATCCTCGTATATTGTACTGAAAAGTACAAATCTTTGAGATATATGGGTTTTTGTGAATATCATTAATCTAAACCATACATTTTTTATATATAAATGCTTACTATCCTACTAATTAAATAAAACATAATCAGTCTAGAGATATACTACAAATGTCATGATTGATTATCTACATTATTCCTTTGAGAAGAAGAAAAAACTCATTATTCAGCCTTTTTATTTATTTATTCACTAGTTGTTTTACCGTGTCTAATTTAATCTGTCGTCTCACTTGAGCCTAAAACACTGTATAAAACAGTGTAACACGTTTATATCTGTAAAATATTAAGAAACAATATATATATATACCACGCCCTAGTTTAGTGCATCTGGCTGGACTTTACTCTAGGTTGCTCAACGAGTAGTCTGTCTTCTTGTCCTTCATCTGTGTTTGGGGCAGTTTCATAGTCGTGTTCTTCAAAATCCTCAAACTGTTTCACCAGCCCACATTTTCCCCAGAGAGCTTTGATGCCAAGATCTGCTGTGGGTAAGGTATGATTGTACGATAAGAACTCTTCTTCCATACATTGGCGCCATCGTGCCTCCTCTGTCATGGGTAGGCCAGCACTTGTCCAGTTAGCCGGTAAAATATGTTTGTATGTCAAGGGATCTTGGTCAATGCTACTCTCGGACAAGTGTGTCAAGAATCGACAGGTCTCGGGCTGATAAGGCGGTTTGACACGTTTCTGCTCGAGTTTATTCCAGTCTAGTCCATCAAACCACGGATGTTGCTTTAATCTCTCGAACCCGTCAGATCCGCACCCAAGCCGATGAAACGGCGACTTTTGGAGTAGCTTTTGTTGCACACGTATATTTAAATAGAGTTCTGATATCGGTGGATAAATGCCAACTCTATTCTATTTACCTTTGTGAGAACATCTAGGCAATTGTCAGACACCACGCGATTTGCATGCTTGGGAAACGTAAGGGGATGATGAACAATGGCCTCTGTCAGACGGTCGTGGGACGGACCATCAAAGGGTCTCTAGGGAGACTTCAGTGGAAGAACAAGAATCAAAAAAATAAAAAGCAAGAAAATACAAGACTGCAAACTTGCCTTTCCAAACAAGAGTTCATGGGCCACTACCCCAAGACTCCACCAGTCAACCGATGTTGAATAGCCCTTCTTGGACAGGATCTCTGGGGCCATGTAGGCAGGTGAGCCGGCCACTGCCCACTGTAGAGGGCAATGCTCGTCAAATCGTGTGGCAATATTAAAGTCACTCAGATGGGCATGTCCGTCTTGATCCAGCAATATGTTTTCTGGCTTGACGTCTCTTTAGACTGAATTAGTTGACAGGTGCTTGTGCAAAGCTACTTTACCTGTGGGCAATACGCTGTTGGTGGAGGTAGTCCAGACAAAGGGCGATCTCTGCGACCTGGAACCGGACCTCCAACTCCGAAAGGGTCCCAATATTCTCCAACAAAAAGCGAAGGTCTCCGCCAGGCATCAGATCAAGGGCCATGAAGAGATTCTCATCATCCTGAAATGCATAGTGCATGTTGACCACCAGAGAATAATTGATGTTCTGCAGCAATTGACGTTCGGCAATCACATGCTTCACTGCCTTTTTGCGAATGCATGCGTCTTTTCTAATGTATTTTAACGCATAGAACTGTTTTGTCTTCTTGTGCTGGATCACACGGACCTTTCCGAAGGCTCCTTTGCCGATTGCTCGCAAGAGATGAAAGTGATTCAAGTCGACTGTTGGAATCGCGCATTGATGAGCCCGAGAAAGAAAAATAAATAAATAAATAATTAAGAAAGATAGTCATTTGGCAACAACTAACCTCCATCATGGGTTTCTTGTTCATGTTTGCAGCATGTGGCTCCCATGTCAATGACAATAAAGAGAAACAACAAAGACGCAAGGCAGTCCCTCTATTTTTTTGTTCGTTCTCTCTTTTTATATGTGCATTTTATTTTATTTTTACTAACCACCCAATCTAATCATCTTTATAAATGTAATGAAACCCATAAAAATGACAAGATAAAGAGAACATGGCTAATATACACACACACATATGTATATAAAAGACATTTTGGTCCTTGTATTCAATTCATTAAAACCACAAGCCGTTTGGACTCTGGAAATGATAAAATGACGCCCCTTTTCTATCAATCTTTCAGAAACAAATGTTCATTATATTTGCATTGGTTAACATTCCCTTTATATACATATAAAAAAGAAACTGTGTACTAAATAGTCTAGTTTCTACGGAAAGTCCTTCCACTATACAGAATTGTCAGCAATTGGCTCCACTCCCAAGACAATCCTTATCTTACCTTGCTGTCCTCTTTTCAGCAGGGGCAATCTCTGGCTTGGCACGATTCAAGACTCTCAGGAAATCGCTCACGCGAGCACGCATGCGGGTGTGCATGTAGGCCTTTGAGCATTTGATATGATAGTGAAGATAGTCACGGAAGATCTGGACACGCGAAATGGTCTCTTCACGAACCTCTCTGTTAAAGTGGCGAGGGAAGAGGACTAGTACGCAGAGGTTAGCCATGAACCTCAAACATATTCTTATAGTTTACCAAATGTCACATAGCTCATGTCTTCATCGGGCTGCAAATTCAAGGCACGCAACTCCATGGGGGGCTCACGCGTTGAATATAGTACCTGAGGTGCATTCTGAAGAGCAGGACGACGTCTGGCATCCACAAATTCCTATTTTGCACAGGTCAGCCCAAACCAATTGACTTATTTTGGATCATTACCTGCAAGAACACCTTTCCAAACACCTTGTCAGTCTCATCCTTGAATTTGGTTGTGAAAAATACGGTAACTCGATCAGAATTAGACTTGACATAGATGGCCTCTTCTTCACGGTAATGTACAGCCATCAATTCTGATTTGGGGTTTGGCTTTGACTCGTCCTCAAACTGCTCTTGTTCAGCAAAGGCCCGCTCAAAGGGAGCTGCCAGTAAGTTGCGCTTGAGGAGAGATATCTTTTGGACGAGTTCGGCTCTGGCTTCTGATATGACATTAGCAAAAACACGAATGGTTTTCAATAAAGTATCGACTTGCCCTCGTCTGCTGGAACCTTTTCGAGGTCAATTACCAGCGTGGTATCAAAGCCGTTTTCGGGGCTGGCAAGGTATCCTGAGTATTCCCGCTGCAGGACCTCTTGGGCGCCATAGGCAACGAGTTCGTTAAAGCACTTCCAGCGAAGGGAGATGTGAAGGACGGTTTTGCTGTCGGGTGTCGCGAGATGGTAAATGACACCATCAAAATCAACAATGGTCATGTCAAGAGACTCGAGCTTCTCTCTGGATTTGTAGGTTTAGTAAATTACTCGACCAATTCATCCAGACTCACCCCTTTAGTCTGGATTCAAGGCAATCCTTGATGATAACATTGTGATAGTCGAGCAAGATCATCTTTACGCTTCTCTCTCTTTTTTTCTTATTGTAGAATCAACGCTTGCTTTACAGGCTGGGACGCAAAAGGCTATACGGAGCCTCAATACACTCCAATCCGTCATCACTGCATATGACGTAGAAAGTCGGATATTGTATTCACAAAAACGGCCACTTTTAAATACTTTTATTATTTTTATAAATGCAGTTTCGGTTTCTTAGGGACCAGATGTAAACAATAACCTTGGATCAAATTCATGTCTTTATCTTTATCTTTTTTCTTTTTCAAAAACACATTATTTTTGAAATGCCTTTTTCAGGATATTGCAAGATGAGTTGCAAGATAGTGTCTTGGTTTTGTGCGTGACTCTAGGCGCAAAAGAATAAAGAGAAACAAAAACTGCCGCTTTTATTTCTCATTCTTTACCTACGCTTCTTCCATTGACAAGTAGTATTCCAAACCTTTTTAACATGTAATTAAAAATATATTGGTATTTCTTTTTGAATATAAAAAATAATGGTACCAAG
The DNA here is from genome assembly GCA_022702545.1 of Phycomyces nitens. Classification (NCBI taxonomy): domain Eukaryota; kingdom Fungi; phylum Mucoromycota; class Mucoromycetes; order Mucorales; family Phycomycetaceae; genus Phycomyces; species Phycomyces nitens. Next base: position 6,500,360 of record JAHRBC010000001.1, read on the forward strand.
TCCATCGTGAACAAAAAAGAAAGAGTACAATTATAATGAAACCATCTTGATATAACAAACAAAAAAACTATACTAGTAAAAGTAGGGCAATATTCTTATATAAATACGACATCAAGTAAGTGGTATTTACTTTAATCTAATCTAATATAATATGCTATATAATGCATATTTGCTTTTTGTTTCTTTCATAGATATACCTTACACGATAACTTTTTTTTGTGAATTATACACTATTCTTTAACTGGAAGCGAATAAATTAGCTGTATAAGAGAAACTATTACTACTAACTGTAAAGAGTTGTATCTGTTACTTGCCTACTATTATTATTTTTGGAAGGGGACCTAAAGTCTTCTAAAGAAGAGAGTTTTTCATAAGAAAGTTGTGGTCCTCATCAACCAGTAATGTTATCTTTACAAAAAAAAATGAAGCTGGACAATACAAGAGTTAGTGTTTGGATACTGTGGAATCTGCCGACTTACATACGATGCAATACTTTGAATTTTGTCATATAAACATGTTATCTTACTATGGAGAGATACTATGATGCTTGAATGCAACTGCTAATAAACCAAGGTTGAGGAACTAGGTACGTAGATAAAAAATAGAGTAACTATGGGCTTACAGGCTAGGGTGTGGGAAGCTATTTACATTCTAGGCAACCTGTGCCTTTCTTTTTTTTACATATGTGTACGGGTATAAGTTTGCTTCTATCGTATGTCAATTGGAAGGGGAGATACTAAGCACGACTGTTTAGTTGAGACTATATTAAAAAACAAAAAACAAGATAATGTTAATATTTATTTGCTCATTCACCAAACAGAATTACATACCTCCCCTTGCAAAATTTGCTTCCACAGTGACAGGGTATCTTTTCTTGTTCGATAGGAAACTTGTAGTCGTATGTGATTTCTTCACCAGGCACAATATCCCGGCTAGAATAAATAACAATCCGTTTCTGCTTGTCAATCGTAACAATCTTTGCAACACAGTTTGGCTATCGAAACAAGAGTTGTGAGGACTATAGCACTTGCCAATGGGCAGAATCTTTGCAAACTCACGGCACAACAATGGTTAATAAATCTCGCCACATTTCCTCTCTTGGTGGCATCAATGACTCGATCATTATCTACACGGAACAGGTAGCTGCTGCCAATACCAGTCCGTTCGTATTCTTTTTCACGCTTTTCGGCTACCTGGTGGCGAATAACCTCGCCAACATACTCGATAACAATCTCATTGGCATCAATGGGCTCTTCTGCAAATAATCCCCAGGCATGGATTGGGGACTTTGCAAACCTAAGCTGCTTTCTACGATTCTTGAGATGGTTTATCTTTATCGTGTCTGATTCGCCAGCAGCCTTGTTCTTTGTGGATTTGTCTACGGCTGAACGTCTGTTGGCTAGGCGATTGGCTCGTGCATTTGCCTTTGCCTCTGCGGCAGTTGTGTCGGAAACGATGGGTTCTTGGAGCAATCCAGAAGATCGTTCATAGGCTGTCAAGGGTCTATAGACTCTAGAACGAGAGCAAGTAGTTCCATCAGGAGAATCTGCTCCCTCGACTATAGATAATAATAATAATAATAATAATAATAATAATAATAATAATAATAAATATAGTAAATATCCATCCCCACAAACTTTGACTGTCTTTCCATTACCCTCAGATTTCTGAAATGCTTTTCCTGTCTGTTCTTCAACCAAAGCCTGTAAAACATATGTGTAGTCTTCGGCATCCTCCACTTCGCCAAATGGATTCCAATCCCACATTTCTTCCTCTGTCATATCCTCTTGAACAACGCTATTACACAATAGATCATCTTCTTCGACATCGTCATCCTTCATCAACTCTATCCGCAACTCTGCTTCAGCCTGTGCTTCTGCTTCTTCTTCTGCCTTGATCTCTTTTGGATCTTGAATTGAGCTTAACTGAGCATCTACTTTTTGTTTTTTGGCTGAACTTTTGGTTTGCTTTTTTGTTGACTTTCTACTATCGTCGGTCTTGCTGGTTCCCTTGGGACGCTTTGTTGTCGATGACTCTCCAGTGTATTCATCATCTTCACTCGTAGGAGATCGTCGCTTCTTTACCTTTGTGGTTCCATTGGGCTCTACAGTGGCCTTATTTGTTATCTGAAGCTCTATGGCCTGTGCGAGCGTGTCTAATCCGTTGATTGGTATTATATTATCATCTTTTTTTGATGCAGGGTCTTTTGACTTTTTGGCCGTCTGTCGAGAGGTTTGTTGGATCAGACTGAACTTTGGTGAATGAGAGAAAGAAGGTGGTCGATTGCCACCAAACAATTTATTCAGAAAATCCTCGGTATTCTGTTTGCGTATTTTCCGGGCTTTTGCGGACTCCTTGCGATCACCCCAAAATGCACCGGACTTGGACTTTCTTCCACCCGCCGGCTGGACTGTTGGGTTTGTCCTGATCAATGAGCCCAAGGGAGGCAATGTGCCCATTTGTGAAGGCCCCCCAATTGTGGGCAACACAATGATTTCGTGCCCTGAATATTGATTTGCAAACTGGTAATTATGGGATACGATTGGTGACCTCAATGTCTGCCAGAATGTCAAAGTCAGTCAGTCAGTCAAAAAAAAAAGGTACATGCAATAACAAAAAAAAAGAAAAAACAAGAGCACTTGCCTTGTGAGGTGGACGGTCAACTTTGGCTGGAGATGCTAGAGTAATTCGGTCGAGAATGATGAGAATTAAGACGATTGATGACCTTGTTATTTTCTTTATTGTCATGATCATTGACCTAGTCTAGTAGCTCCCCTTTCCCCTCTCCCTTTCCAAAGAAAAAAAAGAGCAATTTCTCTCGGAATTATTTAGATCCACTTGCATCCGCTGCTCTCATCGCGTTCATTATCTGTTTGATTGGATCCCTTTACTTACCAGGCATGCTTCTTTCTTACTCTTTTTCGTAAGAAGCAATGTCGGATGCGCACAAAAGACGACCAAGATTGGAGAGAGGGGGCGTGTATGAAAAGGGCAAGTCACGTGAAAAAACACGCTCGAGCCATGTATGCCTTGCTTGACTGTCAGGATTCCCAAGGCTAAGCAAAACTTGATGCCAAGCTGTTTGGAAAAAATAATAATAATAAAGAGGCTGTTCTGATGGCCGGTTCGTTTAGTGTAGAGTGATTTTGTTGCCGTGTAGTCTATTATTTATTAATTTTATATAAATTATAATTTATACACTAGATGAAATGATGTAAAGTGCCTGTTAATATATGAATTACTTGTTACTATATGGAAAATGCTAAAAAAAATGTTTGTGATATATTATGTATTTACTCTAAGAATAATAAAATGTAATAATAATAATAATACGTATGTAAAAGGTAATTCAATGACTAGAATGAGGGACTATCCAATAACGCGGAATTCGATCAACATGTTGATAAAACAACAGGCACAATAGACAGATATCATCCACCAACCGAGCCCTCTTGTTACACGGCAACCATTGAGACTGGTTACGATTATTGTGCTTAGTAGGACTACTATCAGACCACCGGCAGATATTAGTATGGAAGGTGATATGTCGAGTGGGTAGGCTTTTCCGGTCTTTAGGATCTGGTAAGTGGAAGAGATGCCGACTCCCAGAACAGTATCTATAATGATTGGATTTATTAATGGGGTTTTCTTTGTAAAGGAACCAATCTTACTAAGGAGAGGACCAGCATAGCAGGCAGATATGGCCATTGTTGGGAATCCCATCTGTCAAGAATAGTTAATTATTGTCCTGTACATATGTTGAGGATAACGTACCTCGGCAATGGCTGTATTGGCAACAAGATCACCCATGCTGTTTCCCTTTGATATTCATGGTCAATACAAAATATATATATGTAAGCTGGCCATTTACTCACCAATGCAAAGATTGTTAGCCCCATAATAGCGTCGCTAATCCCAAAGATTATTCCAAGAGCCTGATATATATTTTTAAAAAAAAAAAACAAGTTAATATTTTATAGAGTCTTTAATTGATCTTATTTCCACTTTACCTGCAGCATGCTAACCATCTCGTTTACTAAAAGAAACACCCAGTGTAGAGCAACAATAAAGCCGGGAATAGATAATAGCCAGTGCCATGATGGAGGCTGGTTGGGTTTAGTGCTAACAAGAACTAATCCTGATAGAACACATCCCAGAATCACTCCCCATATAATGTGGGGATATTTAAACCACCCATTGCCTTTGGAATAACATTTGATTCTATACATCAGTCAAAATATATATATATATATAAACAGAGAGTGGATTCGTTTACCTGCCATGACAGCCGTAATAAAGGTAGTTGATGTGATGGCCTGGAGTGCCAGTAACCATCTACACCATGGCACCTTTTGCAGTTCATCAGATTCCTGGTCTCTGTCGACATAATTAGGTTCAAAATTGTCGACAGAAAGGTAATTTCTGTCAATGTTTCTGGACAATGGAGAATTGGGAACGCTAGGGCTGCTCTTTTGAGTACAATTGTACTCTACTACGGGTAGTGTAATTGTGAACAGGAATACGAGGGGTGCAGCAGCTAGGGAACTTATTTTTGCAAATGTGGTCTTACTGTCCCAGAACTGCAGGGTAGGAAATAGTGTTTTTTGAATACTTTGTGATGCGGACATGATGGAGTCAAAGACCAGGGCGTAATTAAAATAACCTTCCCAGTTTGCCTTGCAGGAGGTTGGTTGGTCTGAACAAGGTACCTCGATTACTTGGACATGAATTGGAGAAGACCATCCATATTCTGAGGATGGAGATGATGGGATTCCCAGAGTGGGTGATATACTTGCAAATGGACTCGGCAACCCAAGACCATGGGTTGACCGTTGGTATATGTCTTTGGGTTCTGTAGACCCGTCGTCTAGGGGATGTGGAGGATCGAGACGAATTTCTGGAACGCATTGGATGTTGATATGTATATCGTCAGTTTGGTTCTCCTTGTCGTAATCTGTGCCAAAATGTGCAGGGGTTGTGTCCTGGGAAACATAACTAAAGTAATCGTTATGATGTGGTAAATGAACATTGGACACATTTAAACAATAGTCTGCTGCCGAGATATTTCTTGAGGGGCTATTATCAATGGAGATATTCCATGCGGGCTGTGGTGATCTTTGTGGCGATGGAGACCAAAGTGAACCTTCTGGAGAAACAAATAGATTGAGTGTGGTTGAACTGCTCGCACGTCTTAGGGATACAATCTGCTCGTGAAATTCAATTGCATTGAATAGTGAAGGACGAAGGCCAACACGAGGAGCCATTGCTCGTGCTGAAGACTGGCTAGAGAATGAGCCGCTATGGCTGGGTGCTCTTGAGATTGGTAGTGAGATGTGGGCATCTCTGGGTTGATCAAAGGGGAGTGGAGATATTGGCTTGATGATCGAGCCCAGGGGTGGTTCATGGTCTGGTGCGGTGCTAGCCAAGAATCCGTGGTCAGGTATGTGCAGACGAGGTGGTTTGTGCTTCTGCCTGGTGTGCTTGTTCTGAAATGATTTTGGCTCTTTGCTATTGCCTAAAAGTGGGCTTGTCTCGGTGGGGCTGGTTAAAGTGGATGTGGCGGCCGCATGATAGGTACTGAGGAGGACAACGAACACATATGTAACATAATACAATATCAAGGCTAAACCATGGTACCATTCTATTCTCTCAATGTAAACTACCCAGCCAAGTATAATGGTTGCACCGACCAGAAATGGAGCGTCCCGCATGAATGTAATGCGCTTTGACGTGAAGGGCCTTATAATGCCCACTGATCCTGACACGACAGCCACAATGAAGAATCCTGCTCCAATGAGCTCACCAATAGCCAGTGATCCTGACCCAGAGTTCATTGCACTGTGCTTCTGGATTAGTAGATATTATCACAACATGTTCATTACCTAAACGTGCTGAACAAATCAGAACTTCCGTTACCGAATGCCAGGATAGTTACACCGGCCTAATGATTAATAGACGCGAGCTCAGTAATGTGTCACAAGATTGTGCATCCTTTGCTACACATGCCCTACCAGGCTCTCCGACAGCTGCAGTTTGGCGGAAATCGACTGCAGATTAGGACCTATCAATCACAAAGGTTAGCAGCGATTTATTGCCAGTATTCATAAAGACTTGCAAAAGAAATCCGCAGAGGCCACACTAACTGCTCCAAAGAGGAGCAATAGACCTGAGAACTAATTAAGAAATAAACAGGTTATTTAACCCTGCAGGGAAACCACAGGCTAAAGGATAAAGGGGATTTGAGGGATAAGGTTACCAAGGTGATCAACACAAATGGTCTCCAAATCGCTGTACAGTAATAGAACCTGAGGTAGAATCCACTCAAACCCTTGCACGCGTCTTTTACAAAAGCGCACTGATTAGAATGGGATTCAATGTTGATGCACTGGAATGCTAATGAGTAAATGACATGCTCTGATCGCAAATAAAAAAAAAGTATGATAATTATATACATACGGCCTTCTGGCGAGGGTTGTGGGATTGTGGATCGGTTTCTTGGCTACTGGCCAAAAGCACTAGCGAGAAAATGATTATTAGGATCGCATGTGTCTTTAGCATGGCCAGCGTAGTAGATTGAACAAGGAAAGAGGGAAGAAGAGCTATTGAGATATTCCCCTTGCATAAAAAGCTATATTAAATCTAAATTCAATGAGCAGTGACTGTTACAAAACCATTGTCTGCAGCATGGTGTGGGTCTTGATGGTGCTTGTACTGTGGTTGATTACATCTTGGTCACTTGACGTTGATCCTATTGTTAATTCATAATGGTCGCTACTATATGGTTACATAGCCACCGCCCTGTGGTCAGCCGCTTGTGGATCCTGACTCTTGTACACATGCCTTTTCTCACATCTGTATTCAGCACAACTCGGGACTAGACAACTGTGACATATCTGAGGCGTCTGCCGTTCGAACTAGTATATGTATTCTAAAATCTGCAATAAATACAATAATATCTTGTCTTTATTCAGCCACTTGGTCTAGATACATCTCTGAGGGTGGCCATTTTGGCTTTGAATCTAAAGAACAAGGACTTGGGGCTTATTTTACCATGAAATATTTCGATTAGATTTGGTGATTTGACAATTGGGAGTCAAGTCGTACATTGTCCCTCAACTATCCACAAAGCCCTTTGGACACTTTTTTTGTTAAGAAAAAAAAAATACTTTATTTGGAAAAGTGAACTGACGATGGTACTGATGTCAGTTCCAAAAGAGCACTTCTTATTTGGCTTCTTTATATAGAATGTGCTGCAATTCTCTAAATGTGGCCATGTCTAATAACAAATGATATGTTCTATATATATGTGTCATGCTTATCGTATTTGCAGATACATGTAGCATGGCATATCTTTGTACATTTTCTTTTTGGTTGATAAAAAAAATGTGTTTGGATAACTAGAGCAGTAATGATAAGACGCTGAATATAGTTTATGAGATACGATATAGACTCTCTTGAGAATCTTGGTCATCTTGGCAAAACAAACTAGGCGTATAAACAGAACCAATCTGCCTCTTGCGATTCCTTGCATATAATCTACTGACTATTCTATTGAGTGTAAATATGCTGTTCATTTACAAGGCCAAGTCTTTTATTATTATTATTATTATTATTATGGGAATAAATCTATACAAACCATTGTCACAAAGAGCAGTACATATTGTATTTGCAGTATTAAAAAATAAAAGTAAATATCTGCTATATGTATAGTCCTTTCTTATGTTTACATTTATATAAATGTCTTTTAGTACAAACCATGGGTGTCTAGAGGCATATATCTAATTCGATAAATGTTAAATCTGGCGATATTGAAGAATATCAGAAATAATAATGTTGATGAAGCTCAAGGCGATGCAGAGAGTAGGTTCAGTATGATTTCAGATCACGTACAAGATTCATGTTGAATCAGCGAGTGTCTGCTAATCAAAACAAGTAAATTGCATCTTAGAATCTAGTGGAGTAAAAAAAAAAGATTAAATGCTGTGGATCGGTCATTGACAATTTACAAATGAGCTATTTAATCTAATAGTAAATGCAACTAGATTTGAATCAATATTCCTTATTGACCTTGAAAGTACACTCGATTCTATAAATCCAGAGGACATTACTCAGATTACTGTATAATGTTGGATCTTGTAACAGGGATAATCATGTTAGTTATATGCAAGCACAGTCCAAAGATTAACGTCTCGTCTTCAGTAGTTTTATAATACAGATCTACAGGCTGACGACATTTGGGCAATGATGTTAAGATTTGGAAATACTTTCATACTAGGCACTTGCAAGTAACACGAATGGGAGCCTTGAATTCTCATGTTTACATTTAAATTTTAGTAATCCACACATGTATTTAACTTTGGTTTATTGGGTCTTTTTTTTTAAGAACCAGTTGCGCAAATATATCCTCGAGAGAACAGTGGCTGGCTATGCATAGCTACCAATGATATCATAAAGCTTGGGTGGCTAGAAAGACAATTATATTAATTGTTGGAATAAAATTTGAAGGAATTCTCTTCAAGTTTAAAAATAAATTGATTTCAGGAGGGGAGCAAAGACAGGACCCCTTTAACAAGAATTCAAGACATTGAGAAGCTGTATAACAGTATGCTTAAAACTATAAATGGCCGTGGTACTGGTCAAATATATCTCATAACATTTTATAGTAATACCACTTCTTCTATTCCAATCCCCCTTTACCAAATCAGATTTTATATTATCTACTCCATTCTCAAAATTGTCTCTCTCTTTTCAGAGTACTTGAAGACAAGAAAACGCGTTTTATTGTCACTTGATTGTAAGAATATTTCCTCGTATACAATTCTTGCTCTAAAAATTCCTGTTCCCATACTGTACTCATGTTTACTGTGCTTGGAATACCTCTAAACTGAGCTCGCAGAGTACAAAAACTCTCTTGACAAAATAGTATTTAATTGACTCACTTTTTTTTTATTATACTATTATATTTTCTCTCGTAAACAAGATATACTATACTGGCTTGGTATGGCATAAACCAATTCTGGTAAGAAATACAAGGCTAAGCTTGCAGCTTCTGGTACCCAAGCATTTAGTACACTGGGTAATCAAAATATACACTTTATTAGATTCATTTGAGCCACTATATTTATTTATACTTTTAAAGTACTTATTGGCAAATGAATCTAGCTCAAGTATACCGTTTGTAAACTTTTAATAAATTGTTGTACGTTTAAATTCACTTTGACAATACCAAGCTGTATTTAGAAATTACAAAATAAAAATTGTAGAATTGTAAACATCAAGACTAGATTCAAAGGTGAAATATTAGTATATTAATTCGATATATTATATTTATATATATTTTTACCTTTAAGTTAAATCGAATTCCATTTTTTTTTTAGGATTTTATATAAAGACGTTTCTCAGTGTTTTCTTCAATATTTATTCTATAGTTTACCAAGTTAATATTGGATTCTCTGTTTTAAAGGTCGTTATCTTTATACCTTGAATGACTGATAACTATTTATTGATTTTTTCTGGCAACTGTATAGATTTATGCAATCGAATAAAAGACTGCCAGTTTCGACGACCTTTTAAAATTATACAATATCATTAGCAATGACATTTTCCAGAAGTTTTGGTTTCTTTTAAGGCCCACTATTAGCTTTTTTTTAAAGTATGCTTTTCTCTGTATTTATAAATCAGTTTATCACCATTTACTATATTCATTTTTCAATAAACCTAGTGAATATTCCAAAACATTTCCATACTTGCAGCTTCTTTTTAGCCAAATAGTAAAGTACAAGTATTAATTAAATAAAAGTATTTGTTATTAATGGGCATTGTGTTTTTTCAGTTGACTTGAAATTATTATCTTTTACCAGTTTGATACCTTGATTCTACATACTGTTTACGATGCTAGTCATAGAGTTTACATTGTTAAGCTTGTCTGTTTATCTCCTTTCTATTATAATACATGGTTAACGAGGTCGGTCTTTTTTTTTTCGTTCGTGAACGCTCTACTGGTGTCTTGTTATAGATAATAAACGTTGGGTCTCTCCTACTTTTAATTCCAATATATATTTATATTCATTTCTAATCATTTCTAATCATATTATGATTATATCGGATTCTTGTCAAGTTACATCATTTCAATTAAAACTAGGTTTGAACACTATTCATCTAATCTTTATATTATATTTAACAAGTTTCTTTCTTTTTTTTAATATAAACATGGAAAACAAAACAAAATCATCTTTTTTAAAATGCTGGTAAAATACGTGGTTGAAAAATGACGCCAACTTTATAAATGAAAAATGTGTATGTTTGGTTCAAAAGTATAAACTATGCTATATATCATTTCTTGAGTATAGCTTTCTAATTTCAATAAATTGATGTAGTCATGTCTAAGAACAATAAATGTGCTTTTATCAGCTAGTTATGCGTGTGGTAATAAATCAGTAAACATGTAAAGCTTGTCTACTTTTTGTTTCATGTTTTTTTTGTTTGACTTTACTAGATTTTCTGCTATGATAAATGAGTCGATCTTGCAAAACATGGACATTAAGAAATATGCAGTTGAGGATTTTACAAGACTCTGGGATCTTGGTTTAAGTTTATAGGGTAATTATTACAACAGATCGTATTTCATATTCATGAGTGTGCCTTTCTTGATGAATTAAAATTTGATCCAACTATACATTAAGAGGTTGATCATAGTGTATCACTCAAACAACGATATATATATATATATCTACCGAGAGTAATTTCTCATGAAACCGTTGGTATATCTTTGTGTTTGATGCCGTGAATAAAATTGTACAAGAAACAGATTCCCAAGTATTGCAAAAAATGCAAATATTACGGCAGTAAAACAAAACAAAACAAAATAACGTTCTATGCTATATATAAGACTATGGAGATTACCATATATCAAGAAAGTACAAGCAGGTGAATGCTTTTTAAAGCATTTTTACATTGAATTTGAACCAACTTTATCCTGATTATGGATACTTGACTTTCCATCACAGCAAGATATTGGAAGCCAAGTTATTATAATGGCATGTAAATAAACTTGCTTAAATAATCTCCTGTGTCAATGAAAATAAAAAATAAAAAATAAAGTCGTCCAGTGTCTATCCTATCACTATATCTCAAGGTTTAACCAAATAATGGATCAAATACCCCGTCCAAGAGTGAATATGCCCAACCTAATTTGGCATGACCTCTCAAGGTATACAGTTTCGATGTAAATATACATAAATGTTAAAGTCTTGTCTAAAGTTTACATGATATTTAAAAAACATTTAAAGAACCACTGCCAAACATAACTGCAAATCTTTTTGGTATAATAATGACAATGATAGTATTAAGTGATGGAATTCGACGATGTAACCAAGGGTGTAGACTAGCAATGGAATATTACGGTTGTTGTCAAGGACCTAGAGTCGCCATCTTGCCAACATGAATAAAATATTATTTTTTATTCGCTGAAAAATCATTTGTATATCCGCCAATTAGATTATTCTGGCCAATGGTTTTTTTTTAAAAAAATATAAATATATTGTGAAAAGTACTTTTGCATCCTTTCAAAATAGAGTTGCACTCTTTCAAAATAAGCCCGAGTTTTGTAAAGTACAGGCTTATATCTAAATCAAGAATACCTACATGTACATTTATTTTATTAATTGTAAATGTATACCAAATGTCAACCCAGGTCACCAACACACGAATCATTAGAATGATCAAACATTGCAATCCATGCTTTGAACAATGTATACCATTAGTGCAAAATTATCTTAAACTTTTATTCCAAGTACAGCATCCGATGGGATTAACTGATGATGCAACAGATATAGGAACTGTCATGTAGATGGGACTGTGGCCGATCGGGTACTGACTGATAGTTGGAGAACAAGCTCGACGGGTTTGTACCTTGAGGGATTGTCCGCATCATTGAATGGTGATCTGGGCTATGTACAGAATCAGGTATCTCAATAGCAGGCGTGTCCAGCAGCCCACAGCTATTTTCATACCAATCACTCGACAATCCCTTGGAATCCTGGTCAGCACCATCTCCACAGTCCATCAGAAGAAGTGTTTCTAGACTGCTATCACAGGCATCCCACAACGAGGGTTGGCGATATAGACCATAGTGTAATAGTCCAGCTGTCATTGTACCTAGATGTGGACTAGCAGTTGCCAGCACCTCTGGTCCGAAAGCGTCTTCATCATAGATGTCTACTCGTCGCTGTTGTTTAAAGGCCTCGTCTAGTATGGCAAGATGCCGATTTGATAGCCTACGCTGGTCTATTCCGTCTGTAGAGTACCAATAAGCAACCATGCAGAAGAGAGGGAGAATGGGGGTTCAAGGGAGAGTATCAGTTTGCAGTGTAACCTATGAAAGGGAAGGAAAAAGAAATGGAGAAGAAAGAGAAGGCGGTAGGATAGCGGCTCATAGCCAGCACTGTTTTCTCTTGTTTATGACTGCAAGTCTATGGTAAAACTTAATAAGGGGTGGTTAGGAAAAGATTACCATGCAAGGGGGGGGAGTGGGGGATTATTTTTGGGTGCTGAAAATGGCAAAAAATGGTAGGGCGGCGGATTCTTATGACATGCAGAGGGTTTCTTATATTATTATTTATATTCTGGGTGGTTGAAAAAGAAAAGTGGAAAAGATAGCGTGGCATCTCCAGGGCATTGAACGCTAGGAACATTGCGTATTATTGACTCCTGTGGCCAATAAAGATATTTGACATTTTGATATTTTGAACTATTGCTACATGCGGATTCTAATGGGATTGTGTGAATTGGCTGTAGTTTTTGAATTCTTTTAAAGATATCGATCACTGTATGGTTTCAATTCCAAATACTTGTTTAGATTATAAATATACAAAAAAAAATATACAGAAAGGCATGGCATGCTAACGTGCTTAAATAAGGGACACCTCACGTGTGATTTACAGGGCATTCGACAGAATCATGGCAAAATCGCATAATTTGTATATTCTAACTCGAACACCTTGTTGTAAATATTTTTTTGGCTCGATTATCTATAGACTCACATGTATCTAGAGCGGTTGGCTAACCGAACAATTCTTTGAGCCTTTTTTTTTATAATTAAATTCGGCCATTTCCCGAGGACTATTGATGTTCCCAAATTGATCGCTTTTGAGATACTCATAATATTGAATATCTATGGAGACTAATTTTAATAATTATATAAAAGTGTGGTTTCAAGACAATGGTCTCCTATCTCAATTACCTCACATGTGTAGGCAAGGTATTTGGTTCAGAGCAAGCCAATCGATCGAATATAACTGTCAAACTCTAGCAAGCATTGTTTAGTTTTAAAAGTCTATATCTATTTGTTGATATATCGTTGGCTCGTGGTATTGTTATAAAAGATCGGCAAAAATCATTACAGAAACCTATTACTCTTGCTAACATCATTCTAGTCTTGATAAACATACAAAATCAATTTTTAGATTACTCTTTCTGGACCCTTGATCCTCCTATTCATTTCATAATAATATTGACGCTATTCACTCTCATTGTTACGTTTGTATACCTGTTATTTAATCAACAAGACAATCTAGATATCTATCGTGCTCTTGTTCTAGAACCACTCCTAAAGACATTTATAATCAAGTAAATACGTGAAATAAACAAATGTAAATATAGACGAGCGTGCTCTTGCACGGAAATGTTGTCCCTTTCAATAAATTCTAATTCCTAGTGCCCAATTAATGACTTTCGGGATCTTGTCTTATGAATGAAAAGGCACCCAAGATCAATAGACCTTGATATATAAAAAGCACACTTTAAGCTCTGCTTCTCCAACAGTCACAAATCTTGAGCTTTGATGCCCACAATTTAAATATCCGAAAAAGGTTGCATTAAAAGGCATGTAAGTTGAGAACAATGGAATAGACTGGGCTGTGGCATGGCACAAGGCACACAGACTATCGAATTCATTAATGCACTATACTTGATCTGACCAGTCAGTATGAATGTATTGTGTCCTAGGTGACTGTCATTCATGACGTTTATATGGGTAACACCTTGTGATCACCGCAGCTCACTGTTTCTCGTCACAAGCACCCACTTTTTTTTTCTATTCATCCTTCTTTCACGCAATGGATAAAAATACACAGCAGAATCTACCAGATTACAATCCTCCTCCTCCCTCATACTCAGAGTCAGAGTCGAGTGCTCATCAAGCTGTCTTTCCTGAATTAGCCCAATCACCACCAGCACAATATGACAACCGTGGTCATTACTATCCTTCTCCAACGAACCCTTATCTGTCTCCTCAAGGCACACATCAGCCTCGTGGCTATCAGGCAATCATAATCGAAAGAAGACCATCTCCTATTAGAATTTATGAAACAGAACGCCAGTTTCCATTAGCAGCAATGATGTTTTTATTTGGCTGGTAAGATCAAATATAATAGAAAGACCGGCAAACCCATAACTTACTCGGCAAACTTTAGGGTATTGCCTCCTCTGTGGATTCTGGGTGCATGTTGCTGTGTTGGTAGCCGTAATCCGTACGAGGCCTGGTGGGGAAAGGCTAATTTTATAATGGTCGTTCTTCTCCTTTGCTCCACTATTACATATTCTATTGCAGCAGTGACAGTTGGTGATTGGTCAATGGGACCAATGATGGTGGCTCGAGTGATTGGATTTGAAACAGAATAATCATGGCAATGGCAGCAATAGCAATAATTATATGATGTTTTTCTTCTTCTTTAAAACAAATTAAACAATGTAGGATAACTTTTAATCTCTCTCTTAGTACTTTTTTAAAATGAAAAATAAAATAAAAAAAAAGTAGAATAAATGAAGATGAATTCAGATTATATTGAAAGTTAATGATGTGTATGACGGTTCCAAGCAATGATGTCTAGAGTGTTTCTTAATAATAAAATATTGATTTCGTTCAAAATTGAACTTCTTGGTGTTTTAAACTTGATATTTTAATACCAAGTCATTCAACCTTTTTTTTTGGAAGCAAACCATTATTTGTAATACTTCTTCTCTATTACATATTCATGGTATAATTCCGTCGAAATAAAGGTTTTCTAGTTGTATTATAACACTGATAAAACTTTTAGAAAAGGACGATGCGTTTAATTTTTTCCTAATAAACAAAGCATTGGTCAAAATACATATATATCTAGTCACCCAATGTAATAGTATGTGGTTTTACTGGGCAATTATCTGGCTGTCTAAACAGAATTGAAACAGATGAGTAAGATAGTATCAACTGTTTTTTTATCTTGAAAATTTCTTAAACATATTGAATTGCCTTTATCAGAAACCGATTAAGAGTTTCTGTAATAGTAAAAATTAAAGGTAAAATGCTTTTCTTTTAAACCCATTCTTTAGATCATCAAAGTTGTAATTACTGCTAAAATGTATGCATATAGTATATAACTTTCTGCAAAATATACATGTTCTTAATAATATATTGGTTGGTTTTTACTTTTACCAATTAAAAAAAAGAAACATATTGTATCGGCTTTTACAATCATTCACCCAATTTTTTTTTTAAAAAAAAAAGATATATCCAATCCTGTATACTCCTATTTATTATTAATGTTCCAACTAATGGGAATGTTCTATAATATTCGTAAACACTAAAGTAATAGCAACACACGTACAGTTAAGACTTGATACATATTAGTCGCAATCGCTCTGACCCTTGGTCTCTTATACGCTTTGGTCTGGTGTTTCTTTAACTATATATATATATATTAAGTTAATTTAAGGGAAAATGTTTAGTTGCATTAGTTGACCTCTAGAGTTTCTTGTTTAGTAAAACATAACCAAGTATAAATTTCTTCCAAGGTCTCTAAAACGTACACAAAGGGCTAATTATTACAGTCTATTTTTTATCAAAATTTTGACAGCTATTACTTCTTGCTAGTACATAGCAACATAGGTCACGGATGTCAACTTTAACAGACATTTAGAGGGGAGAATCTATCATTCCGGTCGTCATGCCATTGTACTATAACTCTCGTGCCAAACATGTCCACTGTTATTCATATTCCCTTGCCTAGAAAAAATTTATAGACTTGAAAACACTAAATTCGATTTATCAAGAAATTCTAACAGTGAAAATAATAGTTGTTTTATTTAAGAAGAACAGTATCTTTGGTGCTTTTCGATTCTCAATGATATTTTCAATTGGTATTTTTTCCTCGCTTTTATGGATTAGTGAGCCATACCATCATTTCTATCTCTTTCCTCGTTTTTGTAAACCCAGTGCATATTCTCATTGCCTCATAAAGAGATAACCAATGTGCCTTGAGTAAAAAGTAATTAGCTTAAATAGTTTTACTTGTAAAATCTGTATAAATACTACAACTATTTGTAACCATAAAAATAATTCAATCCTCTATATTCTATTTATCCTAAACGTTCTAGTTGGTGGTGATCTATTGCAAAACTTATCCAAGTCGAGGCTTAACAAATCACTAAAAATATTATTTTAATTGACATTTTCAAAACAAATGTCTGCAACTCTCTTTCTGATTGTGTCGTGCCTAATTTTGGTGAAACAAGCTCTAGTGACTTGTCTTTACAAATGAGGCATGATTTGAAATGATTATTCATCTGTTTGTAATTACAGAAATTTGTAATCCGTTTATAATAATTTTGTAAGAACATTAGACACCTCTTCAGTGTAGTCAAAGATGAATAATCATTTAGAAAACTATATAAGATATCCAAATTCAAAACAATAAAAATTATCTTTTATCCTCTCTCTTATTTTGAATACTCCTGTGTATTAAAGCTTGACCAATTCGACTACGTTTACAGTGAATTGGAAGATAGCCTAGATCAGGAACGACAATTGGCTAAAACGAGTTCAGGCACGAGCCTGACAAAAAAGTCGTCGCCTGCAGGATTCGAACCTGCGCGTCCAAAGGACAATGCCTTAGCAGGGCACCGCGTTAACCACTCCGCCAAAGCGACTTAATTTGATTGGTTCAAATTATTAATTATAAATTCCGCTAAAATTAACCTATTTGAGAAGAAAACTACAGTTTAATATGAATTTTAATTATATTTTCTTTATTTAATTGATTAATTATTAATTATATAATATATAATATATATAAAATAATAATATTTATAATAGTATCTTATAATAAAGTAGAAGAAATGGTAAAAATACAAGAAAAATTATTAACTTTTGTTTATTTAAATTGATGGCGTCATAACAATGTAACTTTCGAAAAAGTCATGTGATGCTTCCGTGGCGCAATTGGCAGCGCGTCTGACTGTTAATCAGGAGGTTGGTGGTTCGAGCCCACCCGGGAGCGCGTATAGTTACATTTTCTTCTTCTTTTGAATCTGAAGATGGATATGTTTTACAGTAGAACGTCCAGGAATATAGAGAATTGTGTGTTTTTTTTTCTTAGAAAGTATTTTAGCCCCTTTTGCAAACATACAATTAATATGCCTTGAGTAAAATATAATTATCTTTTATAGTAAACTTCCAATTATTTATATTTTATATTTATCTAACAAAAGGACCTGCTAACCCTCATAAAGATAATACTTATAGTAAAGACCTTAATAATTTTAAGCTATATCAAAATATGATTTATTAAAATGTCGTGATAACTTTCTTTTCACAGTTCAAACACTATCTGTATGGTTTAAATATCGTATAACCGCAGTTGAAAGTTAAATGATTGATCCTAAACCTCAAAGTATGTCAAATTCTCTACTAAAAATAATGGTATATGGATTTGAATAGAAATTTTCTTGGTATCTTCCTGGAACTTAACTTATTGTTATCGTCCATTATTAAAGCCAAAGATATTTGCAACACTTATTTTTTGCCGACACCTAGTTTATTGGTGCCCGATTTTTTAATATCATAACTTGATATCTGTCTATTGGATAGAGAAGACGATTGTATTTTAAGCAATCTTTCAAGGCTTCTTTTTGTCTATTAAATTCATATTGAATATATTAACTCAAGAAGCAAAATTAGTCTGATAGCTAATGATGAATAAGTGAAAACTAAAAATCTCGCTTTATTTCTTTCTTTCGAGATATCTTGTTTTATCAATTGAAACCAATAATCTTCACTTTACAAAACTTTGAGCTTATCATGTTGCTTAAACCACTAAAAATAAGTGTTTTGAATATTTATAACAAGTACACAATTATTTCAAGAATTAGTTCAGATTTTCAAACTTGCATAGCTGATAACACTTTAAATTTTGTGAGCTTGTAATAATTTGAGTGTAAAGAGAGTTTCTTTCGTTGACGAGTTTACCTTTGTAAGTTTTACGCTTTCAAATCAAGCTCGGATCCGTCGAGTATAAAATTTTCTCGGAATCGCTTTCTCTCTCTCTCTCTTTTTTGTACAAGATTTTATTGTATTGTTTCCGATAGAAAACATGTCATTATCTAAATAAACTAAAGGAGAAAAAAAACTACTTTGAAAGCACTGTTTATTAAAGAAATGATATCATTCTAGTTTCCTTGAATTAACTCTGTATCGTTCCATGAAAAGTTACCATTATTGGTATGAAGTGTAGATGTGTCCAGCATGTAACAGCTTTAATACCATTTATTTTCGAGACAATTTCCAAAAAGAATATTTTCTATATTTTGTAAGCATTGTAATTCATACATTTGCAGTAGCTATACTACAATCATTAGCGCGTTTTTTATAAATACATAATCAAATAGCTTTTACTTGATAATTAATTCAAATCATGTAAAAATGATAAAATAGAAATCAAGGCTAGTAAACTAGTTTTATTGCGAGTTAACGTGTCTTGATTCGGAGAATATAGTTATCCTTGATAATGTCAAATCTATAGTTGAGATGCTAGTCATATCAAGACATTTCCAATAAAGTCCAACTGTAAAGCTTATAGCCATTTTAAAACAATTGGCAAACCCCTGGCCGTATCAAATAACTTAAAAAAAAGTACAAAACCCAGGTACAAGAACTGAAAATCAGTACCAAAAAAAAAACGATATCAACCGAGACATTTCTTATTATTATATTGTAAGCAGGTATTTTTTAACCTAGTCATCGCAGGTTTAAGCAAAAGTAGATGCCAAGAGGCTGTAGACGACCAAGATGACCGAGATAACCCTCAATTATACCAAAGTACTATACCAGATTCCATAGAATAGGGCTTTGGCTATAGGCAAGTGCCAAGTTAGCATGAAATTATAGTCAAAGTATAAAAATTAAAAATTTGTATTTATAATGAAAAGAAATGGCTGTTATTATAATCAGTCAACTTCTTGGAATAAGTAGCCTTGAAATCAAGGTAGATAATTCAATTTCAATTGCAATGGGTCTGGAAACAGGGTGTTTTCTCTGATGATTATATTATAAGGGGCAACCGTTTGTGAGGCTTTACTTGAAAGTAAACCTGCATGTGACATACGTCTCAGGAATTAAGGTTTTCTCGACGCAAAGAAGGATCTGGCTGGCCGTAAATGTTCATAAGATTGTTTCAATTCTACCAAAAGTGGTTTATATCCTATAAGCAAAAAAAATGATTGCATAGGTGATATCGATCATTTGCCTATAGATAATCTCTAGATCTTGGGATTTAATAGGAAGTAGAAAAATCAATTTTCCCCTTTTTTCTTCTGAGTTTTATGTTCCTGTTAAAAGAGAAGAGAAAGAGAAGAGGACAAGTGTAAATAGCCTCAAGAGTGACGTCGGGTCGGACTCTAAGACTCTAGAAACGGCGCCACTTCGAAACGGTAGAAGTCCTGAACAGCTTTCACAAAGACACTTTTTGTTCTTGGTTCCCGATACATTTCCAGTAACAAACCAACTCTCTCGAATATTATCCATAAAGAAAACAATATATAATGGTATGTTTATTTTAACCGAGTTTCTCTTCTATCTCTAACCGAGCTTATGTTATGCAAAGGCTGGAGCACTCGAGAACGCACAGAATGAGATGCGCAAAATTAGAGACCACGAGCGTGAGTCTGACTTTGGTGCCATTTACTCGGTTTCCGGTCCAGGTGTGTTTTGAACGAAAAGAAAATCGGCTATTGGGTCAGAGATGACCTTTGGCCAACAAGGCTGTTTGGCCTGCAACATACGCGCCTTTGCTCACATTACCTTATTAGTCGTTGTGGCCGAGAACATGTACGGTTCTGCCATGTACGAACTGGTAAGATGCTGCAAATAAGGGTACCTGATAATATTCCTCACATCGCATACTCTCTAGGTCCGTGTCGGACATAGCGAACTGGTGGGTGAGGTCATTCGTATCGACGGCGATAAGACTACCATTCAGGTATACGAGGAAACTGGCGGTCTGACTGTGGGTGATCCCGTCTTGAGATCCGGAAAGCCTCTTTCTGTCGAACTTGGTCCCGGTAAGATGCCATCTAGTAGCACATATGGCGGTAGATCGACGAATAATTTCTGACTGTCATTTTTGATTTTCAGGTTTGATGTCCAACATTTATGATGGTATTCAGCGTCCTCTCAAGGCCATTCAGGAAGCCTCCCAGAGTATCTACATTCCCCGTGGTATTGCCACCCCTGCCCTGGACAAGGGTTTCGGCTGGGATTTCGAGCCTCTCAACTTTGAGGTATTTTCTTTGGTGTTTGCGAAAAGACGAGCTTGTTTCTGACGTTCAATTCTAGGTTGGAGACCACATCACTGGAGGTGATATCTACGGTAAGGTCTGGGAGAACTCTCTTGTGACCATCCACAACATTATGCTTCCTCCCAAGGCTCGCGGTACAATCACCTACATTGCACCCAAGGGCCAATATACCATCCAGGTCAGCAAAACAAGAACAAAAAAAAAACACTTTAGATCACTAACACCCATTACAGGACGTCGTCTTGGAGACCGAGTTCGAAGGCGAGACCACCGAATATACCATGAAGCAGCTCTGGCCCGTCCGTTCTCCCCGTCCCGTGGCCGAGAAGTTGACTGCCAACCACCCCCTTTTGACTGGCCAGCGTGTGTTGGACTCTCTCTTCCCTTGTGTCCAGGGTGGAACTACTGCTATTCCAGGTGCTTTCGGCTGTGGCAAGACTGTCATTTCCCAGTCGCTTTCAAAGTACTCCAACTCTGATATCATTATCTACGTCGGTTGTGGTGAGCGTGGTAACGAGATGGCTGAAGTATTGATGGACTTCCCCGAGGTAAGCACCTAGACATTTGGCTTGATCGTAGACCTGACCTTACTTTCCATACAGCTTTCCATTGACATCAATGGCCGCAAGGAGTCCATCATGAAGCGTACAACTCTTGTTGCCAACACTTCCAACATGCCTGTAGCTGCCCGTGAAGCTTCAATCTATACCGGTATCACCTTGTCCGAGTACTTCCGTGATCAGGGCAAGGACGTTGCCATGATGGCCGATTCCACTTCTCGCTGGGCCGAGGCTCTTCGTGAAATTTCTGGTCGTCTTGCTGAGATGCCTGCTGGTAAGCTGCGAAACACATCTTTACATGGTCCTAATCATCAACCACAGATTCTGGTTATCCCGCCTACCTTGGTGCCCGTCTGGCCTCTTTCTACGAGCGTGCCGGTAAGACCACCTGTCTCGGTAACCCCTCGCGTGAGGGTAGTGTCACAGTTGTTGGCGCGTAAGTAAAAAAAATGCTATAGATATAAAATAAGTCTTGGCTGACCCCATTTATAGTGTATCCCCTCCTGGTGGTGATTTCTCTGACCCTGTCACTGCCTCTACCCTGGGTATCGTACAGGTCTTCTGGGGTCTCGATAAGAAGTTGGCCCAGCGCAAGCATTTCCCTTCTGTCAACTGGAGTTTGAGTTACTCAAAGTACATGAAGGTCTTGGAGCCCTTCTACGAGCAGTCTGACCCAGAGTACATCTCTCTCCGTGACAAGTGCAAGGAAATCTTGCAGATGGAAGAGAACTTGTCCGAGATTGTGCAGCTTGTTGGCAAGGTAAGACGACGGACCTGTTGAGCATCTTTAACATCTTGGTTCCGCATTTTCTATCTAGTCTGGTTTGAACGAGACCGACAAGATCACATTGGATGTTGCCCAGATCATCAAGGATGATTTCTTGCAGCAGAACGGTTACAGTAGCTACGATCGCTTCTGTCCCTTCTTCAAGACAACCTGGATGTTGCGCAACTTGATCGGCTTCTACACCCAGGCCACCCACACTGTCGAGGCATCAAATGGCCAGATTTCGTGGGCCAAGATCCGAGAATCCATGAGTGATGTTGTCTACAAGCTTTCTTCGATGAAGTTCGAGGTATGAAGATTATATTAGCAAGTCCAGCTTGACTGCTTTATCTAAATTTTAATTACATTTCAGGATCCTGCCGATGGTGAGGAGGTTCTCGTCCAGAAGTACTCTGCTCTGTACAAGGAAATCGAGGCCAAGTTCCGTGATTTTGAAGTGTAAATTCTAGCTCCTTTAAGGCTTTTCTTTTTTATCCAGAGAAACAAATCAAAAACATCTGCTTCATAAAGAAATCAAAACCCTTTTTGTTCTTCATGGCCCTTCTTCCTCTAAATCTCGGGGAATCAAAACACAACCGATTCAAAAATCATCCACTCACACTCGTCCCGCCACTTACAACATCACATCTGCTCACGAAAATAATAATAATATATAAAAAAACGTGGGGACCTAAAAATTTTACGTACAAGAAATATTTTCCATTTCTGTTTTCTTCTTGCAGCCAAGCAAAGGTCGCCTGGAGCATCTCCTTCTTTTTATCTAAATTTATAGTGTTTACATTATTGATTCAGAGACACAGTTTGTGATCAACTGTTGAATTCAATCTCAATTCCGTCTTGTTTAATCGGTAAGATGAAGAGAGGATGATTTGGGATCACTGGAGATTCCAAAAGGGCACATCAAAGGCGCGCTAGTCGGATGACCCATTAGCCAATGGTGGCCGAAAAATGGAATCTCAGTAATGATAAGTCAACTAAGTCAAAAAGTGTGTGTATTCTTAGCCTCACAAGAAGATTGGCATACAAAGAACCTGTCTTGTAGAAAAAGGAACGACCTTGTTCACCTCTGACCCACAACGCCCTTTTGCACTCCTTACCCTAAAGTATGGATTATCCGTCAGAATCACACGCTGCCTATGGCAGATCCAATGCCTATCCCCCCTTATCTCCGCGTAGTTTACGACCTACACCAGCCAATCGCTCAGGACGTGCGATAAAACAGAGGGTAGATTATGGAGAGTCCTCAGAAGACGAGGAATCAGATCAATTGTCAGAGGAAGAGGAAATGGAAGAGGTTAGGATCTTTTAGTCAGACCTACATTGGTCATCAAACAAGAGACTTACATGACCTCTTAGGACTTTCTGTCAGAAGAGCGAGAAGACTCTGAGGAAAGCGAGTTTGAGGATAATGAAAGGAGCCGGCCCAAGCAGAAACCAAAGCCGGCCAAAAAGACTCATGCCCAGCAGCAGCAACATTGGGCCTCTGTGGATCAAGAGATACCCGTCTTTATTCCCATGGGAACAAAGGTAAAAGACTAGGCCTATTGGAAAACGAGCAAAAGAAGTTTCTGACAGGCTCTGGTCTAGGTTTTTGAGCGGATTCTCGACTATAGAGTGAATAATGAAACGGGCGAAGGGGAACTGCTGGTGAAGTACAAGGTACGATCTACTGTCTTCTTTTTTGTGCTGGTTATTGACACCGAGTGATAGAACATGAGTTTCCACTCGGCAGAATGGGTTCCCTCTTCGGTCATCGAGAACGAGCATCTAGGAAAGCACCGCGTAAAGAAGTTTATGCAAAAGTGGTACCTTGATGGGCAAAAGGGAGAAGACTTTCGTGAATACTTGAAGGTATGTTGATTGTATTCCTGCAGAGGCTGTACCCTCATTGGAGCGCCGACTAAACCATCCCCGGTCAATAGGTGGACCGTGTCATTGATGAAGGAGAGCTTGCCGATGCCTCTACTGGCCAGGTCGCCGTATACTACCTTGTAAAATGGAACGGACAACCCTATGACATGTGTACCTGGGAAAGCGAAAAGGATATTAGAAGAGTAGGTCTCAAATAGAACCCTACACATCCTCACATCCAATTAATTGCCTTAGATTGACATGTCCAAGATTGAAGAATTCCAAGCCAGGCGTATTATTCCTTCTCAAAAGCTAGTCAATCCACCACCCCGTCCAGATATATCAAAGTTTGTTAAATACGAACATTCTCCAAAGTAAGTCTTGGTCCCAGGGTTTGGTCTGGTATATTGACCCGCTATTCCAGATATCGATACAACAATGAGCTGCGCAGTTATCAGTTGGAAGGGTTAAATTGGTTGAGATTCTGCTACAATAGCCATCGTTCCTGTATTTTGGCTGATGAGATGGGTCTAGGTAAGTAAAAGGGGAGTCGCATACATCTACTTCCCTGGCTTACATTTGTTTTGGTCACTAGGAAAAACCGTGCAGTCTGTTGCATTTCTAAATGACATGTATCACACACTGGGAATCAGAGGCCCATTCTTGGTGGTGGCTCCCCTTTCAAGTATGTCTTTGATATTAGTCGTGATAATCAAATATCATTACCACCATCCTAATATACGTTTACAAACAGCTATTCCTCATTGGGAACGTGCATTCAAGGCCTGGACAGATCTCAATGTAGTAGATTACCGTGGAAGTGTCTTATCTCGAAATCTATTAGTCGAAACCGAGTTTTATTACAAAGACATCCAAGGGCGCACAATTCCCAATAGATACAAGTTCGATGTCCTTATTACCACATATGAAATGGTAATAAGAGGCCTTATTTTACACTCATTAGTAACAATGTAATACTGACCTACATTTCATTACACCATCAGGCTATGGCCGGTGTATCACAGCTGCGCCAAGTACCATGGAAGTGTGCCGTGTTTGATGAGGCCCATCGATTAAAAAACAAGGTAAGCCTTGGAAAGCATGTGTTTCCAATGTTTCTTTACTCATCATATGTCCTTAGCAATCCAAAGTGTTGGAACTCTTGAAAGCATTCGACATTGAGCACAAGATCCTACTTACAGGTAACATTCACACAAAGTAGCCAGAAAGTCTAGAATACTCATATCTTTTCAACAGGAACTCCACTCCAAAATAATCTTGATGAACTCTACAGTCTACTTCATTTTATGCAACCCGAAGTATTTAGGTGAGCTTTTACAGTCTTGTTGATCTATAGAGCAGTATTTAACAAGAAAGAAAAACAAAACACAGCGATGAAAAACATTTCTTTACAGAATATGGCTCATTACAATCCGCGGCAGAAGTAGAAAAGCTCCAAGCCCTCTTGAAACCAATCATGCTGAGACGTTTTAAGGAGGATGTCGAAAAGAGTATCCCGGTCAAAGAAGAAACTGTAGTCGAAGTTGAACTGACGACACCACAGAAGAAATGGTACAGAGCTGTGCTGGAGAAAAACTTTAGTTTCCTTAGAAAAGGAGCCAAGAGTAAGTCCATAATTCCAAGCCCTATTTATCCTACAGATATTGATCCTTTGTGGTATTTATAGCAAACAGAGAGATGCCTCATCTTAGGAACATTATGATGCAGCTCCGCAAGTGTTGTATTCATCCCTATCTCCTCGAAGGTGCAGAAGAGGTTATCGTGTCTGAATCAAATGCAAAAGGACCTATAGAACAGTTCAATTGCCTGGTTCAGTCTTCTGGAAAACTGGCAAGTGGCTAGAGTGCTTTGTGAATGACAGACACTTTTAACATTGACGTATTGTCTAGGTGCTTATTGACAAGCTTCTTCGAAAGCTGATCCAAGGCAACCATAAAGTATTGATTTTCTCCCAGTTTACCAGGTAGGTTTACAAAAAAAAACTAAACAGACAGCAAACAGGAATAACACAAACATTCTGTGTGCCGTGTTTTATTTAGCTGTCTGGATATCTTGGCCGATTATTTGCGTGGAAGAAGTTATGCCTATGAGCGTATCGACGGAAGCGTACCAGGAGACCAGAGACAGGCTGCTATCGATCGATTCTCTACCCTTCCCATCGAAGACTCTTTTGTATTCTTGCTGTGTACTAGAGCTGGTGGTGTGGGAATCAATTTGACTGTAAGACTATTATTATGCTGTAAAAAAAGGATAATTGCAACACACACACACACACACACACCATGCTGATTAATATTGTCCACAGGCTGCGGATACTTGTATCATTTTTGACAGTGACTGGAACCCTCAAAACGATCTTCAGGCACAGGCTAGATGCCATCGTATTGGACAAACCAAACCAGTACAGATATATCGTCTGATCTGTGCCAACACCTACGAGCGAGATATGTTTGATCGAGCTGGTATGAAGCTTGGTCTAGATAAAGCTGTAATGTCTCGTTCAGGGGCAGGAGGCGATCAAGAAGAAGGCGGCCAAGGAAAGAGCGAGATTAGCAAAAAGGAAATCGAAGATTTGCTCAAAAAAGGTGCCTATGGAGCCATGCTTGATGATGAAGCCAGGTAAAGAGTGAAGACTGGTTATTTTTGAATAGGCTCTTAATACCTTGGAAAATAGCGCCAAGTTTTGCGAAGAAGATATCGACCAGATTCTCGAACGTCGTACTACGATTATTCGCCACGAAGGAAACGAAAAGGGATCTGTATTCTCAAAGGCAACATTTTCTACTACCGAGGACTCTGGAACAGTTGAGCTTGATGATCCTGACTTTTGGGAAAAGTGGGCTGCCAAGGCCAACATTGATACCACCGAAATGCCAGACGACAACGAATTGATCGTCTATGAGCCAAGACGCAGACGTCAGGTCCAACGTTTCGGAAGCAGACTTGCGGATGGAGTCTATTCATCTAATGACAATGCAGAAGATTCCGACGCATACGACGATGAATTAGAGAAGAGCAAGAAGAGAGACCAACCACGCCTTTGGAGTTTGTCTGAAAAAACCAAGTATGAACGTAAATTGATGATTTACGGCTATGGTCGATGGGATCTCATGAAGGCACATTTCCCTCGCCGGTCAGAAAAGGATCTCAAAGCTGTAACACGCGCAGTGATGAGACGTGTATTACCGATCATTGAACACAGCAACGAGGAAGAGAAGAAGCTGATAGATGATATTGAATACATCCTGGAAACTGACGCAGCAGAAGAAGTTCCTGGAGACGAGACCGTACCTTACTCAGGCGCAACTAAAAAACAGATCACAGAGTTTAGATCGTTCCTTATCCAAGCACCAGCCGATTACCTTGAACATGTTGAACGCAAGGGTATGTTCTTTATAATGTAAAGAACCGTTTTCTAATATTTTGCATACAGGACGCAACTTCTTGCTAAGGATCCAGATGCTTTATATGATCAGAGATAAGATTGTACCAAAAGACTGGGAAGATGCCAAGGCATTAACAGTTCCAAAGGTTACAGGTGAGTTTATCTAAACAATCATACAAATCCACATGATATTTGATACAAATCCTTCTCTAGGCCACCCTCCATCTGACTGGTGGGAGCACGACGAGGACCGCGATCTTTTGCTGGGTATCTGCAAACATGGCTACCAACAGTGAGTAATCTTGACTATTTGATCTAATCCAAGACCATTTGATTTGATACATCCATTTACTAATTGCAATAGGTACCTTGCAATGCGCAATGACCCAGAGTTTTGCTTCTACGGACGAAAATACGATGATAGTAAAGCTGGCACCCTCGAAGATGATGATGCTGCTCCTCTTGTTGTTGACACAGACAGCACGCCGATATCTACTTCAATTGATACCAACGATAGAGCCGAAGACACAGAAGACAATGTTAGAGTAGGTCAATTAAACAACAACCAACAAATACTGATACCAGGATCAAACACAGGTTTATATGTGGCCTTCAAAAGCTGATATCGGTATGCGTCTACGAAGAATTATTGCTGCGTTTTTGAGAGAACAGGCCAATGATCTTCGGAAACTCAAGATCATGGAAAAAGAACAAAAGAAAGAACACAACCGACTGGTTCGTGAGCAGGAGAAAGAATCTCGCAAGGCCGAGAAGCAGCGCGAGAAGCTCAATGAGTCTTCTAACCGCTGGCCCAAGAAGAGTAGGGCCGATTTCTTGAGAACAATCCTATCGTTTGGTATCGAAACATACCCAGAAGACAGATCGACAATTTGCTGGGATAGATTCAAAGAAATTGCCGGTCTAGAAAAACGAACAGACGAGTCGCTTAACCTGTATTACCAAAAGTTCATACCTGCATGCGAAGAGATGATGAGACGACATGAACAAGAACAGGCAGGCGGTGACAAAAGCACAGCAAACACCAATCAAGACACAGCCGCATCCTCCCCTTCATCAGCACCTCAAGTATCTAACGGGGAAACAATAGACATAGCTGCTGCAAGTCGTGAGTCAAGTTCTGAGCCTGGAGGAGAATTGAACGCAGACAAGGACGAGCAGAACGAGGCAATTGATCTCGTCCCATACGACAAGGCTCGCCGTGCATTAAAACGCATAGCACAAATGAAGAGGATCCGTGAAGAGGTCATGGTCCATTCAGACATTGACTCTCTTTTGGAAAATGCACGGAAAACATCTGGACTTCCAAGCTGGTGGGAGGTACCTCTTCACGACAAGGCACTTTTAGAAGGCATCTGCAGGCATGGCATAGGCCGCCACGACCTCATGATCGATGACCCTACCCTTCCGTTCTTCCAAGTCAAGCAGCGTGTCTTGGCGGAAGAGAACGAACATCAGCCAGAAAACGACAACTCAACCTCACTCATGGAGAAGATTGGCTGGCCAAAGGATCTAGTGATTGCACGTCGAATTGAAGCTCTTTGCGAACTTATCACCAAACCAAAACCCCCACCAAAGCGCCCTGCATCTAGCAGAAAGCGCAAGAGAGGTGATGTAAAACCTGTTACTAGAACCCCTACACTGTCAACAGGAAAGACTCCGAGCATCAAGCTCACGTTGCGAGGTCCGCGTGAACAAGATGGATATAACAGTGATATTAGTCTATCATCATCTCCTATGGATATTGACGATGGTACGGATAGCGGTGAAGATACGGATACTATTCTGCGTGAGGCTACCAAACGGATGCGTAATAAACACAAAGGCCGGAGTCCAACTAAACCCTTGAAGTCTCAGGTTGCAAGACACAATGATGAGTCAGTAGGCTACCATCGACACAAAAAGACATTCTTGACTAGACCATCCTCTTCATCATCATCAACACCAGACGCATGGAGAAATGGTAACATGCGACCACACAGCCCATCTTATTCGTCTTCCATCTCGTCTGATTCAGATGATCAAGGGAATGTGTTGATGAAGTCGGTTGGTTCTTCCAATGATTTGTAATATACATTTGGTTCTTCTTTCTTTCTTTCTTTAAAAAAGAAAAGCACATTAATGCTCTAATGTTTTTTATTTTCTTATTTTTGTTGTTTATATCTGGCATTCCAGTTTAATAATTCCCATATAATTTTTGTTTAAAAGAAGTTGATCTTATCAAGTGTCGATCCAATATAGTGTGCTAATGGTGTTTTGAATTTGAAATTATTTCAGGCATCAATTGTGTATAATACTAATAAGACAATTTGGAAATGTGGTATATTGATATTCGATATACTAGAGAGAGCATATCCATGTCCCCCCCAGTGATAGAATAAAGCAAGGAATTTGTAGCTAGAATTCTGTATTTTCTACTATAAATAAATAACATGCAATTCCTTACTTGCTTTTTCCCACTATTTTTTTAAACGGAGATACCAAGGGCAGAAGGTTACGTATAAACATCAGGGAGAATATTTCAAAACAAGCATATTCTCTTCATCGACCATCAATCATTGCTTTCTCACATACCTCATGTCACCAAAACAGTTGAGCGCAAGAGCAAAACTTGTAGCCGAAATCAATCAGCTGGTTAAGGATTACGGCATTCGTGCTCCTTTCAACTTTACCTATCGAGAAGTCAATCCAGGTCACTTCCTGGGCCAAGTCTCATTGCTAGATCAATTAATCGAAAGTAAAGTCGCCACAACATCTGCAAAGACAGCTAGAGAAGAAGCTGCAAAAGAAGCTTTGCTGCAGATCGGATCAATCAGAAGCAAACTCGACGAAAAAATGAGATCAAAAGGTATTCGAGATTATTCGAGCCAAGGTTCAGATTCAAGCTTGAATCTAAACCGAAGCTCAGGCTCTGGCTCTGGCTCAGGTGCTAGTGCTAGTACTATTACTAGTACTAGTTTGGTTTCTAGTTCTAGTTCTAGTTTGGGTTCTGGAGCTGACGCTGGCTTTGCTGGTTCTGGTGCTGTTGGTTCTGGTTCTGTTGGTTCTGGCTTTATCGGTTCTGGCTCTGCCGGTTCTGGCTCTGCTGGCTCTGGCTTTGCCGGTTCTGGCTTTGCCGGTTCTGACCCTGCTGGTTCTGGCTCTAGCCCTACTGGTTTTGCTGGTTCTAGTTCTAGTTCTGGTTCTGGTCCTGCTGATCCTGCTGGCTCTGGCTCTTTTGGCTATTCTGGTTTTGCTGGTTCTAGTTCTGGTTCTGGTTCTGGTTCGGGCCCAGGCCCTAACACAGGTCCAAGCGCAGGCTTTAACACAGGCTCTAACACAGACTCTAACACAGGACCAGACACACCTTCCCAGAAATCTACTCCTGACCCCTCCCAAAAACCAGCACCTCGCAAGGTAACTCCTGGTCCTTCTCAAGCGCCAGTTTCACACGGTGTCAAGACTCGATCTGCTGTAAAGAAGCCCAGCCCACCTACGAAAAGATTGCAAGCTCCACCAAATGTTATTGGATCAAAGCCCTCTGCACCCAAACCTCCAGCACCTAAATCTTCTCCAACAAAGGTTGTTCCAACAAAGGTTGCTCCACTAAAGGTTTCTCCACCAAAGGTCTCTGCACCCAAACAATCTGGACCCGTTAATTTGAATTCAACTAAAATTATTTCAGACAACCAGCAAGTTCAACCTATGGATATTGTAGAGAATGAGATTGATCCTGAAGAAATTCATGCTGTGGAAAAGGCCAAGAGAATTTTAACTGAATATCTCAAGTTTCAGAGCGAACCCACAAACTTGCAAAAACCAGCAGTCGACTTATTGCGAGAGTTTGCCGAAGCAATGCCATGTCAAGAACCCATGTATCAAGTCTCTGAGGATTTGACTCCACACCCCAGGTACCTCAGTCCATGCTACTCTTGTGTTGTCACCATGGAGAATTTCACAGTCTGCACCGAGGATTCTATGCCGACCTGTTCGCTGGCCAAAGAACAGTGCGCAAGTCTAGCACTTTTGATTCTTGCTCGAACATTGTGTCCTCCAGATGTCTACAAGTCATTGATAGGAACCATGGAGAACGAAGCAAGTTACAGAAGATACACTCTGACGAACGGAGAACGATTATTGCTGAATGGAGCTGGTAGATATGACATGTCAGTACTCCATGAAGCTCTGGTAAAACTGGGATGGTCTATTGGAGAGATGACCTACATGGAAAGAGATGGGCTTTATGTTTGTCATCTGGACATCGACCGCAACCCGGCCCCTTCCATGCGATCCTCAAGCAAAATCTGGGCAGCCACCAAGTCAGAATCTGCTGATGTGGCTGCTAGAGACTTATTGGATCAAATGGAATCGGGAAATCTCATCGTAGTCTCTCGTTAAATAAAGATGATAAGAATATCTTTAAACTTTACAAGGTAAACTCCTGATGAAGACCATGAATGTGCTGATAAGTTCCATTGTTGAATATTTGAAGAAAAAGAAAAACTAAACATTCATGTATTTCTCGATAGTAGTGCCCCCCCCTTTTTTTTTTCAAACTTTTCTTACCCTCGAGAAAACATGAAATGTATCTGTAGCAAATTGTTTTTATTTCAATGTAAAGAACCAAAAAAAATAATTATGGAAATAGTTCCTCACAAATCTGTTTGTACGGCCCATTTTAAATATCAAGGCTGTAATAAACCGTTATAAATATTGAATTTTGATAACATTAACCCTGTAATCTTTGTTGCCTTATTCTTTAACGATATTCATTCATTTGTTTGTTTGTTTTTTTATTGTGCCTAGAAAATAATTTTCTCATTCTCTCTGGACAAGCCATTCAAAACAAAAATTCAATGATTTTTGACTCGTATGTGAATGCAAAAATTAATTTAAAAAGGACAATTCATGGTGTGGAATCCGATTCAATGAAATCAGTTATTATAAAGCACCAGTTTACCCTTCAAGACACTTGTAATGCATCTTCTGAGAGTCTATTAGTATATTGTCATGACACAATATTTATGAATGGCTGTGGAGGGGAAGTGAATGCCATCTTGAATGGGGTTGTGAAGCAGGTACATGAGTGATCAATGCTTCCAACATATCTCTAGTCCATCTACTCATGCCCTTCATCTTCAATATCATGTTTATTAAAAAATAATCAAGAAATGGGACCTTGGAATGAATGTCAAACAACTCGTTGCTTGTCCAGAATCCAATAATAGCCAACGTACCTGTGTATTAGCAAGAACCGATACTCAAGTATGGCATCTAATCCTTGACAACACAAAAGCAACAGACGAGTAAGCACCTGTTTCAGTTCAGAATACTAGAAAGAAAGCTTTTTGAAAAGCCTCTAGGATTGTTTGTCTTTTTATGTATTTTATTCCATGTTTATAAACAAAAGCATGTTCTAGTTCTCAACAAGCGCCAAAAAGACCACGCCTAGAGAGACCAAAGGGATCAACTGTTCTTTTATTTCACGCAAGTCTTTTAGAGATATCCAATCTAGATTTAATATTCACAGCATTGATTGGAAACAGGATAAGCTGCACTATATATGTCTAGCAGATCCACCCAATTGTGGATTCTACTGTCTTCAAGGCAATTCTGTTTTATTCTACGATATGAAGACCAAACAAAAGGGAGAACCAAACCATTCTTTGCAAAGCACTATGCTTTCTGGCACAATCACAACAGGCTGTATTGGTAAACCTATTTTTATATGTGTAGAATGGAACCAGCAGCAGTGAATTGACCTAAAATTACCTCAGTAAACCTTTCTAGTCAAGCACAGATACATCTTGATGAGAATTTGGCAACCTTTTTTGATCTTTCAGGGTAAGTGAAGCTTTGGGATACGTCGGATATACTCAAACACAAAACCATTGTTTTTATTAAACAGCCAAGAAAGTATAATATTTGGAATGGGGGATGAGTCAATTTATTCAAGGGATCTGAGCACCAAGCCTACACAAGATCATTTAATATCAAAGCTAAAGGTATATTAAACGCATTCCAAGGATTCATCGATATACCTTTATTAAGAAACTAGCATCATTCGAATTTTTAAAGGGACCTGGCTACTTGAAATCAGTACATCTATTAAACATTTCCAAGTCAAAGCATAATAATGATGGTCCAGTCATTCATGATACCATGGTATTCATCAGGCAAGTAAGCAAATTTCAAATATGTGATGTGGTTTATTAATTATACCATAGGTCTGAGAGCACAATGCAAGTATATTCAAAAATAGCAAGCAAAGACAAACAGACCATTTCCTTTCAAGAATTCATACTACCCTCTCCAATGGTAGACGCCGTGTCTTTTCGAGTGAGACATTTTAAATAATATTGTAGTAACAAATCCCCAGAAACAATCTTATTAATATTATTTTGAGTAGAATGAATCTGTATTGTGCGTAGGCAAGAACGGAAAGGTATATCATATCAAGTTTTCTCCAAACTACCAAGGTGGGTGGCATTATAAATTTAGATTTAATGGTTTGTGATTAGTGTAAATAACCATATTACTATACCAAAAGATCAAGATCAAGAATCCATTGTCAGTATACATGTCGCTGTTTCTCTTTTAGAAACACTAGAGGATATACAACGTATCTGTATAGTGGAGACTGAGAAAGATGATACGATTGCCATTGCAGCCTTACAAAAGAACAATTATTTGATTATTGCCGAGATGGATTCTAGGTACTCGCAAGTTTTTTTTTAAGAGAAAGACCATATTGTATCAATATTGTGTATACTCATTCGATACACTAGTTCGTCTGACCAAGACCCATCAGACCCACATAATCTGAGAGAAGCAATACGAGAAACACTCAAGCAATTATCAGATTGTGAGGATTTATCCAAAAAATTGGATGAGGAGCATCAGGTAAGATGTGCATTTCAGAGGATTAAAACAAGTCAATTTTGGGGAACAACAAGAGTATTGTATTTTAATCCTTTATTTTATAGAATGTGAATGAAAAGTTGAAAGAAATAAACGCCACGTTATTTTCACTTCAGGGTATAAAGCAGCGTAAAGAGACATCTGAACGCTTTGAATGTGAAGTAAAGCCGATTCTTATTTCTCGCCCTGTCAAAGAAATGGTGTTTTCTGATATTGGATTGAGAATTCGGCTAAAAGTCCCACTATCAATGAGTTGGAAAAACTGGCAATGTAAGAATACATAATGATTGGACGCATATAATGATATCTAAACCGCCTGGTTCAGTGCATATTAACCTCAATGATCAACGACCGCTGTCCCAAGAAATGATATCAGTCGAACGAGGTATCCAAGAGTCTGTACAAGGGAAAACATTAAGTACGTCTCTCCTTGGCCTTGACAAATTACGTGAATGGTGAGCATACACATACACATTTACTTTTTCTTAAAAAAAATCTTAATATTTGGCTTTTAGGGAACATGACATACTGATACCTACAAAGTCATTAAGCTTTCCTTTGGAAGTAACAACGAGTCTTTCGTACTCATCGATGAACCAGTTCTTACCAGCCGAACAACGCACGGAAGCATCGCCCAGTAATAATGGTATACAGTCTGTCATCTCCCGATCTATACTTTTATAATTTCTCTCGTATACTAACTATCAGTAAAGATAATCCACTATTGTTTTCTGTATCCCAAATTATAATAGATGATTTGCACTTTGCTGTCCCATGCAGCTCAAGAATGGTTTCGAGCATAGAATCATTTGGCCTTTGGTCAGTTACCGAACGGCTGCAACCAGTGTACGATAGTTATTGCCTTTTGAGCAAGTCTGGAGAATTTTTAGCTGCGAGACTAGATGCCTATTGCTTGCTATCAAACGACATAAAGGTACAATACTTTTTTTTAAAGAATCTAAAAACATATCCGTCTCTAAAATTTATCCTCGGCATTAGGACGCAACAAAAAAACAAAATCTAAAGATCCCAGAGGATAATACAGAAATTCATTTCAAGGTCATTTCAAATGACACAGAAGATTCTGATATTGCTTACCGCAAGATACTGTATTGTCTGCTACAAGAAGGTAGAAACGAGTAAGTCTAATGATATGCTTGAGAAAGTTATACTGACCTTGGGAATCTAAAAACGGCTATATTTACTATAGAATGACCATGAAAGAAATACTTTATGGAGCAGAGAAAGCAGTTTTTACACTTGCACAGTACCCTAGTTTTCCTGTTGAGATTGTCCTATCTAAAAGTAAGATCTCACTTGCAATCCTTGTTCGACATTTAATGATCATGTAAAATAGATCCAGCACATACAGACAACAATAACCTTGGTGTGATTTTGAAAATTAAATGCCACAGTAGTTATGTTTTGTTCAAAGTAGAAGCAGCTCTACTGGCTAGAATTTCTAACCACCTAGTGGATCCTGCCAATGCACCTCCAAACAAAGGTAAGAGTCCTTAAAAACATTGTCTAGTTTCTCAAGTACGTGTATTTATATTATTTCAAAGAATCCCAAGAAGAGGCTGCCAATTTGGCCAAGCTACACCGTTTGCTTTTGGCTTCGTATGCCAAACTAGAAAGTGAATACCAAGCGAGTTCTAGCGATAAAGATATCTGGGACGATTTATTGGCTACTCTTCACAATATGCGAGAAATACGCAATGCTAACCCTATATGTTGGGTGTCTTTCTAACCTTTGGGATATTTCTTATAAACATAATAAAGTTTCGAATTGATGTTGTTTGATTTTATAAATGTCGATTATAATAAATACACGATACTTTCTATGTAGATCTATAATATCTGGTGCTTCATACCTCCCGCACAGACCTCGAATAAATAGAGAGAGAGAGAGAAATAGTCTATGGAAAAATGGAATACTCAGGCCCAAAGTGAACAAAGGAGCCCATGTCTTTTTTCAATCACGTTTAGAGAGTGTCCTTGGATTCGGTCGACTCGGGACTAGATGATTCCTTAGTTTTGGACTTCTTTGCTGCTTTAGTATGCATGTCTGCAAATCCGAGATTGTCCATATTGTCTTTATCCATCAGTCCCCTAACATTTGGCACTTGATGAACACAATCGTTCGTCAATGATCTCGATTCCTATTTCTTATTTACTTGTCCATGCGGCATTGGAGATATGCCTTTGAAAATTCTCGACAGGCACCATTGTTGCTCTTGTTGGCTCTCATGCACTTTACATAATTCTTCATAAAGTCCTTACATTCACCTGCACTTTTTTAGTGAGCCAACTTATCACCTAGACAGCCTTTATTAAACAGACTTACCGTCATGATCTACAGGGAAACTTCCAAGAAGTGGGGGTGCCCCTGAGAATGATTCAACGTTGGGAGGTCTTCCGAAACTCATGATGTTTATGCGTGTAATCGCTAGGCTAGACGGAGAATCGCAGACCATGCTTATTTTCTAGACTGGCTTTGAGGCCCGACCAACAAGCCACCACCAAGACAAGATAACCTTTTATATTTGGTCATTTATTTAGTATGAATGATTTGATAATATAATATAATAATAATTATCGAGCGACTTGTGAGATCAAGTAATGCCCTATAACCATTAATTGATAATATATACATATATACATATATTTCAAGAAAGAACAAAGAAAATCAAAGTCAATCTACTTTATCTTTAGTGGCACCATTGACAGCAAGTCTATCAGCCATTTCATTGCCAGGCTCTCCACTGTGCCCAGGAACGTAGGAGAGTATGGTGTTACCTCTACGTTGGCTACGTGCGGCAAGAATGCTCTCAAAAAGGTCTCTATTCTCAACCTCTTTGCCGTTGGTTGATTTCCACCCATGTTTGACCCATTTCTTGCTCCATTCATTTACTGCCTTTATAACATATTGCGAATCTGTGCGGATTTCCAGGTTGCCAATGTCATTCTTGGCTTGTCTAATTGCCTCGAGAACAGCCGTGGCTTCGGCTCGTTGATTTGTTTGTCGTTCTCCTGAAAGACGTTTGCTGACATTTCTTGGATGGTTTTCACCCCAAAAAACTCCGTAGCCTGCTCGTGCAAATGCCTTGCCGTTGGAAGATGAAGCACCATCGGTATAAACTATCCTGTTAGTGTTGATTGGTGCTGAATCAAGGGGTTGTAAAGGTGTATTGTTGGAAAGAGTCTCATTGCGGATCTTTCTTTCGAATTTATTATAAGGAAGACTGGATTGGATACGGGGTCTTGATGGAATGGCTTGTACAGATCGATTTTGTTCGACTGTAGAATCTAGAGGGCGAGACTGGGTGTAGGATATAAACGATTTGACGCCTCCAACAAAGGCTTCTGCTTCAGCTGCAGTGGGAAACTTTTTGTAGATTCCACCAGAGAAGCCTTTGATTTGATTTTCACAATCAGCCCAGGTTCCATAGACCCCTGGATTTCTGCCTTTTTTGACAGCATAAAAACTTCCCTTTTTAGGCATTAATGTAGTATAGAGTCGATAAATAATTGTAAGAAATGAGAAAGAGGAAAAGGGATCCAAAAATCAATAAATCAAACTGGATATAGAATATCCTCCAGGTCATGTGACTTTCAAATTCCGAGTGCAAAGCAGTTGCAGAATCTCAAAAGTTTTAAACTTTGTTGCTATAGATTTCCATGGTCCTGTGACAATAAGTTATATTTTTACTTGGAAAAAAGGACCACGAGTGTCAATATATACCCCATTTTTTTTTTTTGGAAAAAGTGATCTTTACAAATACCTCTTTAATATCTTTGTTTGTTATGTAAAGGATATTCTCAAGGCGTTGTGCAATTAGGAATAGTCATAGACGATCACGTACGGCATTGGCTCAAACATCCGGCGCTCAGGATCTTCTCAAGGCAGCTCTAATACGTCTATCAAATAAAAAGGGGGTTCTAAATGGTTACAGGAAACCTAATAAACATGACACAAGCGGCCAATAAAAATCCGTAATCCTCCTTACCCTCAGGAACGTATATTTATTTAATCATTCTCATCTCTTCTTCTTCTTCCGTATTCCGTATTCCGTCTCCTTATCAATATGACTGATCCAGCATCCTTGCCCAGACAAAAGAGAATTCCCACTCGCCACCACTGCTACAGAGTAGGAGAGTTACTCGGAGCCAAGAACGAAAGAACCATTATATACCACCGTGGAGGAATAGACACTGTACGAGATACCACAGATGTAGAGCTGGATTTTAGACAAGAAAGCTACTTTTTCTACCTCTCTGGTAAGTTATCAAGTATATTAAAACCATTTATTAAATCCCCAAGACAGGCGTAGAGCATCCGGGATTCCATATCCTTATTGACCTCTATAACGATATCGTCTATCTCATCCCCCCTACTGTACCCGATTCCGAGATTCTATGGAAGGGAGAGCCTGATACTGTGGAGGAACTGCTGGAGATCTACGATGCAGACAAGATCCTTGCCGAAGAAGATGTTCCTGATCTTATCCAGTCACTGCGTCCTGAACTAGTCTATGTATTGGATACAGTGGATACTTCAATGATCAAGGAAGCTGGTGTGCGTGAATGTCAACTGGACAAGGTTTCCCTGAGGGTAGCAATGGATGAAGCACGATTGATAAAATTCCCATGGGAAATCGAGCTCATTCGGTATGCTGCCCAGATATCCTCTCATGCTCACATGGCATTGATGCAACGTGTTCAAGCAGGACAGCCAGAATCATACTGTGAGGCATTATTCAGATGGGTGTGTGCAAGGAACGGAATGCCACGACAGTGCTATATACCCATCATTGCATCTGGTCCGCGTGCAGCCACTCTGCACTATACCCGTAACAACAAGCTTCTTCCTGCAGGTAAACATGCAATGCTTCTAGTAGATGCAGGTGGAGAGCGCTTTTGTTACGGCAGCGATGTCACTCGCACATTCCCTATATCCGGAAAGTTTTCCCCAGAAGCAAAGGCCATTTATGAGATTGTACTAAAGATGCAAGAGGTATTTATATAGATACTTTATATATATATATATATTTTAAATTTACTCATTCTATGCTTTAGACCATACTATCCCAGTTGAAGCCAGGCGCAATGTGGGCTGGTTTGCACAACCTGGGTGTCTATATACTCTGCCAAGAGCTTATCCGGATCGGTATTCTTGTAGGCGGCACCCTTGAAGAGTTTTTGCGTCTTGGTCTCCCACGAGCATTCTATTTTCATGGTAGGTATTCAAACCAGTATTAAAAGTAGCAACTAAGCGTCCTATAGGTACAGGTCATTCTGTTGGTCTGGATGTGCATGATGTAGGAGGGTAAGTAAACAAAAAAAAAGGTTGATGTTATGATCAGATTGATTCAACTCGCAAGTTACTAGTCGCTCAGCAGGAGTATTGGTCAAGGGCTACTATGAGACAATGCCTCGATCCCAGTTGTTGTTTAGTCGGCCGTTGATTAAGGACATGGTGCTCACGGTGGAACCTGGCCTTTATTTCAACCCAACCAGCATTGCCATGTGGACAGAGAAACCAGGATATGCAAAGTACTTTAACATGGAGATGATCAACAAGTACATGCCAGTAGGAGGAGTAAGGATTGAAGACACAGTGGTCCTGACTGAGGATGGCTATGACAATCTTACGATTGCACCAAAGACTGTAAATGACATTGAAGCTCTCATGGCTTGTCGTGCCCAGTCTTACATGGATTCCATGCCCTAACCTATATTTCTGTTCTGTGACTCCTACAATCAGCCTATTTTTTATATATAATAAAATACAAAACTTGTTTAGTCTAAACCCTTGTTTTTCACCACACACATACACACATACATATCATGGCTTATTCTGCTCGTGTCCTTCGGCTATGCCTTGCACGCAATAGTGCAACAATAGCTTTGACTAGTCGCCGCCAAACACCCTTGGCCATGCGCATTCCAAACACATTTCCAACAACACCCATTGCAACCATGGCCTTGCGTGGCTACGCTAAAAAGGCCGGTGGAAAGAAAAAGGGAGCTGCTGTCGAAAAGGAAGAGGAGACCAGTGTCGATCTTTTGTTTGACCAGAAGCAACTTGACGAGCGTATGAGCAACGCCAATTCTGGCTTAAAAGAACAGCTCACTAATATTCGTATTGGTCGTGCTAACCCAGGTAAACACAAAAATGGATCCATCTAATGGAGAATACTCAAGAACATATGTATGTATAGCCATGCTCGACAGTGTTCGTGTCAGAATTGAGACCGAGAGCTACAGTTTGCGTGATTTGGCTCAAGTAACGATCCGTGACTCACAGACCCTTGTTGTCACTGTACACGATACTGATGTAAGTCGACCCTTTGACTTGGAGCAACTAGACTTATACAAAACTATATAGTATCTATCAGCAGTGGAAAAGAGCATCCGAGAATCTGGGTTGAATCTTAATCCTCTTGTGGATAACAAGATTCTTCGTGTTCCCATTCCAAAGTAAAGCAACGGTTTTGTTTAACCTTGCTCAAAAGGATTGTATTTAATATTTACATTTTCTAGGCCAACCAAGGAGAGCCGTGACAAGATGGCCAAATTGGTGGTTCAGGCAGGCGAGCAAGCCAAAGCCAAGATCAGATCCTTGCGTCAAGATGGTATGAAGCAACTGAAGCAGGATTCAAAGTCACAGTCTTCAGACGACACCAAAAAGTTGGAGAAACTGGCAAGTTTATATCTTGATATACAGTGATTGAAAAGGTCGATCTAATAATGTATCTTATAGGTCCAGACCCTGACAGATAAATACAACAAGTCTATTGATGAATTGATCAAGGCCAAGGTCAAAGATATTCAATCATAGGTATCAAAATACATTTTAGACAGACACTCTACAGCATTGGTTCCAATTGAACAATAAAGAACAGGGGGTATTCAAACGTAATGTTCAAGATTCTCAATCTGTTTTTTTTTGAAATTTGATTCGCAGTATATTGACACAGTGAAGCAAGTCACGCGATTACGCATTAATCAATTGCAAGATATTTGTTGTCAATCACTTCTTTACTCTTTGCATCACAATCTACATGTTAGAATCAACTTTTGAACCGTCTTTATTCCTTGTTTGGGACCAGACTCTAAACAAATAAAGTCACCAAACCAAAGTCAAATAAGAGTAAACTTTGAATCAGTAAAGACTCTCGAATCAATTCATCTTGTATAAATATTACTGACAAGAGTTTAATACAGCTTGAACAAACTGGCAACAGTTCTTTCTTTGCTCTTCAAATCACAAAGATCCCACTGTTCTACAAACGGTGTCAAACATGAATCATTGTTCATGACAGACCTCTCTTTATTGCTTTGGTTTCTGTATATCAAAAGTAAATGAAGCACACCTCCATGCTTTATGTATTGACTAGTATTCTTGTTATTTCATATATTCAGTGCTTTGATTGAAGTTGTGTTGGTTTAATGGTATTCTAAATATACTATTTGGTGCATAACCAATCCACTGCCGAGGGTAATAAATATCCTTGTGGCTATTTATAAATCATGCACATTTTTTGCTACTGTTCATTATAGTAAAGAAAAAATCAAGCAAGGCGTCTAGTACTATTAAAAATATCGATCGAGCATTGCTTGCAGCTGACAAGATCACATGAAAGATGTTTTGCCGAAAAGCAGACTTGCTTTTCTTACGACAAAGCCTTGAGTACGGTTGATATGAATCCGAACACTATCTTGGTCCCACCAAAGAATTGTATGACAGTGAGTTCAAAATGGCAAAAGTATTGAAGGGCATGCTGTATTGCTTGTATGAAGCAGCCCTTAATATATTACGGGATATGGTACTTTCAAGTTTCTTGGTTTTTGGGAGGAAGAAAAAAAATGACTTTAGCAGGATCAGCGCTAGAGATTAAACCCTTTTTTCTTTTACTAGAAACCAAGCTCACAGGGATCTTGTTTGATGCGCCTGCAGGGAATGCCCGGAGAATCATTCGTGTCAAGACCAGGTATTTGCTAGAAGCGCCTGATTAAATTCCAAATCGGCTCTTCTCGATGCTGACCTTGGTGCATAATTCGATATTGTCGATGGAGCATGTGAGGAGGCTGGTCAGGTAGACGCCTGTTATTGTCAAATTTGATCAGATGAAGTACAAGGCACTACCGCCATGATACTATCCTGACTCCAATAAACCGTTTTTTTTAATGCATATCATCATTATTTTATAGTAATTCTTTTAGTTACTTCAAGCATATCAACTACTTAATATCATGGGAATTTCATATTTTATATTCCATTTTAGAGCTACTCAAAAATTTAATAAGCCAATTTTTTATACCTTAAAAAAAAGTCAAAGGTTTTCTAATTTGAGAGAAAGAGAGGATATACTTGTATTCTTTGATGTATATTTTTCGATGAAAGTAGGCCCAAATATCCGTGTTATAATATTCATGATCTGGTATATGACTCAAGCTGTCCTTACCTGACGCATCTATTATGATACCTTTGGCAATGACATCTTAACCAAGTTTGAAATGAATGATCAAGAAAGCCAACTGGACCAAGTTGAAAAACCAGATCATACTAATAATCTTTTATCGTCACCACAGCCAACACTTTGACAATTATTTTCATCTCCACAACAACAAGCAGGCTTTTTGTCAACATAATAAAAGTATTAATTATTGATAAAAGCATTGAATTGTTTATTGGGTCCAATGCTTTAATATAATCAGTAGATATAAATCAGTTCATCGTATATATTCTACATCACGA
The DNA here is from genome assembly GCA_022702545.1 of Phycomyces nitens. Taxonomy (NCBI): domain Eukaryota; kingdom Fungi; phylum Mucoromycota; class Mucoromycetes; order Mucorales; family Phycomycetaceae; genus Phycomyces; species Phycomyces nitens. The sequence goes on from JAHRBC010000001.1 coordinate 6,543,256, forward strand.
ACTTGTCAACTATTTTGCCTCGGTTTTCCTCCATCTGAAAATTTCTTGATTTGGTTCAATTCACCTCATTTTATTGTTGTAGTATGGTCGTCGTTGTCACTAATGAGTGCCCCATCTTTCCTATAACATCTTACCTTTGTTTCAAATATAATTATCTTGTTTAATGTGTATATATTCCTTGGCTTCGAAGCAAAAATAAGCTTCTACTGACAGGGGTAGCCGTGTGAATGTGAAGATCATTGTACTCTCAGAAAATAAAGTCGACTGCATTAAGCTACGAGTCGAAAAAGACGACACTCCCTGGTCGATTTACACGATTTAACACAGCTGAAAGCTGCAGCCATAGAACATGAGCCGAGGAAGATACCATTCCCCAGTCAATTTACTCCTAGACATTGGCAGAGAAAAAAGGGGAATGTTGCGGATTATTACAAAGAACAAAGATCTTTAAGAGAATAAAGAAAGCTGAGACAAAAAGCATTAGAAAGCGTGGATCACTTCAGGATTTAAGAGAGGTTTTTGGGACCAGTTTTCTTATACTGGTTTTCTCAAGTTAATGAGCGAACTGATAAAAACGTTCTTTCCAGACTGGAGTACCTATCGAATACCCAAGCTGTAAACCGGACTCCTACAGCTATACACCAACTCTATTACAGATTACAGTTACCAGAAACATTAGTTCTTGTTCGAGCATTTTTGAATAGCTTTGGATTTAAAGATCTATTAGTTTTTTTTAATATTTAGGCCAGATCTCCAATACCCCCAATATTTGTGCCAATTTGACAGATTTATATGCCTTTTTGTATGAAACCTTCCGTCGCAATTGATGATTTATTAAATCCTTATAGAGAGCCATGAGGTACTTGTATATCTAAAAATCCTCCCCACCGCGGATTGAGATGTATTGATATCAGAGTAGCCTGAGCCAATAATGCCGTCTTTGACTATCTATAATCTCGCCACAAGGGGTGGAAGAAGATGCGTTTGGCGGGTGTCAATGTATACGATTTTGGCTCTACCCAATACCGGGTCCTATTATCTGAAAATTTATTGAACAAAACTAGAGAAATTAGAGCTCAATATCGTTTTCTTTTATTCGGTAAACTCGTTTGTCCCTAATGTCGATCTCTTCAATTTTTTGTTGTTGTTGTTGAATAACAAACAAACCAAGTATGCTCAATTGTAGAAGGATCGTTCGGTTTGCCTAATGAGAGTAGACTCGGCACAAGAGATCATCAATCTAACTGGTTCCACATGTATATCGATTATAGCCGATATTATCCCAATTAAACACCACGCGAGTTAAAAAAAGAAATAGAGAAATCCAAGGAGTATTTTTTTACCAACGCGTGGTTGAACAATCTATCAACAAACATAGGGCACCTTAGTTGACCCCACCAAAGCAACCGCCCAAGGTTGAACAAATAATCTTTGGAAAGGCCAGATTATTTCTTAATACCAAGAAATGCAAGAGTATTCCATGACTGCCCTTGGTTACAAAGACGCCATGACAGTGTCAATACAACAGGGCAAATATGATGCAGCCCCTACATTTATTACCCCAATGGCACAAAAGCAACTCTCGAATAAGAATATGTGCCCACAGATACACAATCGCGCCATCTACTTACCACTCAAAGTCTGTATATAGCTGCAGTTAATTGACAGCCTCTATATATTTCTCAAATGTTTGTTATGCACCCTTTTATAAAGTATCTGCACACAAATGCGTATAATTTGTATTGTAAAATATTCGATTCTTTTTTAAAGGAGAGACTAATTTATGAGCGTTATTATATTTATTTTATCAAGATTACGCCCCAATACCCGAAAAATCTCTTATTCTTTAATCATTCTATGACGTATTGGATATTCCAAGAATATTTTTTTGGGTAATTTTATACGCGTATACAAAAAAGACTCGTTAGCACATCTAGCGCCTCTGTTGTTGATCATTCTCGGTTTTGCTCTGTGGCAATTGTGAACACTTCAAAATATTATCCCTTTTATTACAGAAAATTTAAAAAAAAGCTGTGCCTCAGGATCAGTGTGTGAAATTTTGATAAAAATTAATCTCGATATATACCAACATCTACTTTTTCAGTATCTTGGTATAGCGTGGGACCCAATAAGAAACAATAAAGGCGCTCGACGTTTTCTAATAATAGTCTCTTTGCCAGCTGTAAAGCAAGATGCATATTTTTCTATTTATTTATTTTACGCAATATTAAACATGTATTATCTTATGGAAGAAAAGCCAATCAGATATTCATTCCCAAGACTCGATAGCCTTTGCCGTTTTTCTAGCATGTACATAAATTCCCATTTATGGACCTAAAAAATATAAAGATCATCAAATGCGCAGTAATCTATCGATGGCATATATTCACCTATCAATTATGGTGTTGAATGCTTGGCTTATGAAGCCGTTTGTAGATAATATCAATGGCCCAGCCATAGTTCTCATACGCAACCAATTGAGATAGTTTATTTATAAGCCAATTTTAGAGAAAGGAGGGAAAAAAATGGCTTGTACACGTTTTCGTTTTTGGAGGTATGTTCGGGTGCCTATTTATGAACAACTGTCATTTTTTTTGGGTGCCAAAAAGCTGGGGTCTGGTGTCTGGTATCTGGTATCTGGTGTCTGGAAATATTGATAAATAATTAGACAACAAATAGACTGCAATATATGTCTATACCAATTTATTTTTATTTTACAAAGTCTACAAAAACATTATATGTCTAAAGTACTCTGCAGACCGAGAAAAACAAGGAGTATATTAAGATATTTTCCTGCATAAACTATGATAGCTTTATTTATTTTCTTACTAGTCAATTTACTTTATTTAACCTATACTGCAGCCGTTAAACTAATCAGGCGTGCCGTCCAGGTCAATATGGCTTCTGGCCACCGAAGGCTTATATGGCTATAATACACAATAAGCCTTTCTTTCTAGGGCTCCTTATGAGCATCTTTAGCCCGGCTTATTACCCAAGATGGTAATATAAAAATGTTCACTAGTTAATCTTTACTTGGAAACAAGGTCAGTGATTTTGGGTAATATTATATTTAAAACGATGTTTCAACCTTTACAAGAAAAAAAATTATGTCTAAAAAATCGGGTTATAAAAAAAAGTCTCACAGTGCTAAAGTAATCAAGGAAAGAAAGAAACACAAACCCCTTTCAGACATATTTTGTCGGCATCCTATATATGAACAAAAATATTTTTATTATCATTTTAACTACCAAGATATAATTACAATAAAATATATAGTGTATAACATATTAAACCTCAGAGAGCTTGCTTTATTTCAAACTGCTTTTTTTTATTTTAACGTATAAAAGGTTGAAGCATTTAACGGCTTCTTTAGCTATTCTTCTACAGAACATTTCTACTATTTCAAATGATTTATTATAGCCCTTTTACTTTCGAATTGCAGCCCAACCAATATATTCCCAGTCATATTGGCACCGCCGATTCAATTAACCCAGTGAATTTCATATACTCTCCCCCCAGTCTCCAAGACAACTTTCCCGAATACCAGGACTTTGCACAACCCTACGCATCTTTTGATAGCTATTTACAAAACGAACTCATTCTTCTAAATAACCTTGAATATGATTGTAAGTGATATATTTTTTGTGATTTTTGCCCAATACTAATCTTCAATGAACCCTTAGACAAGCCTTCAAGCCCAGAATCTCTCTGCAGTCTTATGACAAGCGAGACCTGTCCTCAAGAATACACTCTGACCCAACCACCAGAAATTTTTTTTACAGAACTGGAGGAGCCACACCAGCTTAAAGAGCACTATAATTTGCTTTCATACCCAATATACCAGGAAACCTTCTTATTTCCAGCCGAACCCAACTGGGTCTCTGATTCCCTTGGGCCAATTGTATCAAATACTGTTTCCACACCTCCATCAGCACATAAAGATACCCCAAATCAAAACAAAAGCCATAAGTCTTCCAAGCACAGAAAAATCAAAAAATCAAAGTCCAAGAAAAGCTTAAAATCCCTTACGTCTCCAAAGATGTTCTATTGTGAGCACTGCGACTACAAAAGTTACCGTCTAAACAACAAGAGTAGACACGCCTTGAAGCACACTGATGAAGTTAGAGAAAAGTCACCGTGCGATTTATGCGCAAAATCATACTCTAGCCGGTCCAACATGCTCAGGCACAAAAAACTACACCATCCATCTTGTGCAGATGATGAGGACCAAGACAAAGACAAAGACCAATAGCCATATAACTCATTAATACATATTCCCACAAAACCTCATAACTCATAAAGTAGCATTCTTTCAATTTTTAAATAAACATCATATTAAAAATACCAAAATACTGTCATTATATTTTGCAAGATTAAAATTGAATTTCGGATAAGTTATAAATACATTTGATTAAAAAAATGTACAATTTTTTTTTCCTGGATATAAATGTACATAAAAAAAGCCATGTTGTCGCACACAAGCACTCTTGTCCCACACATACACGGATATCTACTCATTTATACACTGAAATAAATCTCCAAAAGCATCTTGAGGATGCCGATTTTCTCACTTGGCCTTCTCTTTTTATTATCATTTTATTTTAGAATATTCCAAAAAAAAACTCTATATTTGATATCTATACAAGGTATGAGAGTGATTTGTGGGTTTTTTTTTAAGAACAAAATCCTGAGACATATTAGAAGAGACGTGATGCTAGGAAGTTGATGCAATAAATCCCAACTAAGCATGATAGGCTATCTATTCTGTTTCTGCATTGCATTTTATAAAGTCTAGATTTAATGTCCAATAATAGGTCAACAAATTTTGGCTCTCGAGCTGAAATGATGTATTGATAGCATTAGTATACAGCCAATAGTACAATATGCTCTGTAAACTAAACCCATATATATATATATATATATATATATATACACTTTGGCAATGGTTTTTACTTGACCCAGACTATATAATAAATAGCTGATATAGTTATTAAAATGCTTAGCAAAAAGTGAAAATGGCCCTTGAAACGGTCATGTAAGATACTTCAATATCCAAATAGAAAATTTGGCTTATATTTGGAATAGGTAGAGAGGAAGCTTGGAATCAGAAATCAAGCTATCAAAGCTGGTGTTTACTGCTTAACCTTTTGGAATACATAGCACTATTTGTGATACGCCAGGTGTTTGACGCAGCGTCTCCTCCTTCCGTTTAAATATGTAAAAAAAAATAGGCACACAAAATGAATATACCGTGATACATTATTGTGCTAGAAAATATAGGAAAGAGGATAAAAAAAAGGAAATTGAGGAATTATCTCTAAATAATTGTTGTATCAAGTGATTTTCATGTCAGTACACCAAATAATAATAGGATTTATTGGATATCCTTACTAAAGTTTGGGATTAAGGTGGAAATACAAACAAATAAAAAAAGGTCTCGGGTAAAGACAACAAGGGTACGTAAATGCCTGAATAGCCCAAAGCGTGTATTTTGGAAACCCAGAGAGCCAATAGTTTGGTTGTCTATATTAAAAAATACATATTTCTGATGTATTGGTGTACATCTGGGTCTAGAGTTTAATGCAGAAAGTAAATAAATGATGAAATAAAACTAGGATTTTACGGCTTTGCTTTTAAAACCTCTGAACACTATACTAAAAGACATGCAGCCAAATATGATACTATTTGTCCTCAAACCAAAAATACCAATATGAAACACTTCATACTATTCATACCTTTTGCTCATTTACCAAAACCAAAAAATTAACCCTTTTAAATTTTTTTTTAAAGTTAAATGCTTCTCAAATATCCCTAATTTTAGCAAGCTTAGTAAAAGATAAAACACCCTGTTTTACTATTTGTTCATTGGCCTATTTATAGTGCTCAGAATATAATAGCTGTGCACATACAATTTCGTAATATATTCTTCCTTACAATATTTGTAATAATGTATGTACTAAAATGGAATGATGAGGATCATGACAGGAATGAGGATTACGATTATTTAATCTGAAATTCAAATTCAAAGTAAATAATGAAGAGCACAAAATATCACCGAGTATTCAGATTATCTATACGCAAACCAACTTTGCAGTATAAAACTGCACACTCAATAACGATAAAAATAACTAATAATTTTTGTCAGTAGCAAAAAAAACATCTATAGCAGGTATAAATAGTGGGCAAATAAAAACAAACGCCCCCCCTTTTGACCATCAAAAATCCTTTCCCCCCCCCCTAGAAATGCTAGCGTCTGAATTACCTTTCGAGATCCTTAGCAATATTGCCCTTCGACTTTCTCTTGTGGAAAAGAAGATATGCACCACTGTCTGTAGGGCATGGAAAGAACCTTTCCAGAGATATTTGTGGGATACCATGGAAGTAAATCAAGTACGATATCTGGATCCTTCCAATATGTCAAAGATTACTTTGGATAATTATAAAACCAATGGACACCGAGTACGAAAATTAAAAGCACAAGGCCAACACTTTCTAACGCCAGTGGAAGCCTATTACTTGAAATCTTACTTTGAAAATACCGAGAGCTTCACCTTTAAACTGACTAGTACATGCAGCATCCTACAGATGAATATGTTGAACCTGAACACCTGGACCTCACTACAGAGCCTGGAGATTGATTGGGGATTGTGTTACAGGTTCAAGTCAAAGTATATGCTAGACAATTTAGCATCAATTCCTCGCCTCAAAAGCCTAATTATATTTGGACAGCTTAAACTCGATGAGTTGATCTCCAGCGAGGACGAGCTTGATCTTATCCATACCCTGTTTCCACGGCTCGAATATCTAAAAGTCGGCATAAGCCTCATAAAAGACCAATCAAGCTGGCCAAAGAGAACCAAGCCAATCGTACCAGCAACCAGTTTGACAGAGGCAAGATTTAAGTCTGGAATGATCTCCATGGATTACCTGTATTATCTATCCCAAAAGTACCCCTGTATTCATACACTTGAAATCAACATTCTACAAAAAGTATCAAAAGAGCTCAATACTTGGCACGAGTCCGCCAAGATAGTCCTCAGTCTCCCCGGCCTATTCCCTCGACTCAAAAAACTCTATCTCAACGAAACACTTCAAGTCAATGTCCCTCACATCTCTTTCTGCGAGCTTTTGAAAATATATGGCGTGGAACCAAGCTTCCTGAACTATAAATTCGCAACAAATGATGGAATATCTAAAACAAACCCCATAAATGCCGTTAATCTGATTTGCTTTAATTTACCTTCGGTCAAGACATTGACTATTGATCTATCTCTCGATAAATCAAATGCTTATACCATCGTAACAGGCCTTGTTGCTTACCGAAATCTGGTCTTCTTGAACTTGCTGATACCTTTTACCAGTATTGCTTTGGATGTCATTCTGGATTCCTGCTGGTCTCTAAAGACAATCAAACTGTCCAGTCAAACCTTATTTGTCCGGCCAGGCTTTATTGAAAACCTGTTAATACATGGTTTAACGAGGCTAGAATTGGAATCGTCGATTGTTGATATACTGGTCTTTGGGCATATATCAGCAAGATGTCCCAATCTTAAAGAATTGGTTGCAAACAAGATAAAAATCCAAGGACCGACCTCTGAGCCCGGCACCGCTTGCATCGACATGTCCTACAGTAAATTGGAATCATTAAAGCTAGAGGACGTACAATTCTATAATTCAACAGACTACAACTGTAATCCAGACACAAGAATCAACCTTTTTGTACTGGAGCATAGCCAGAAATTGTCACAAATCCAAGCCGACCAATTTTTATCACTGTATGATATAAACCCAATCGACATCTGGGTCCATCAATATGGGAAAGGAGGAAGACATCGAAGTCCATTTTTGTACAGGGAATCTCCCACAAGAGAGCTTTTGTGTCCTGAAGTGAAATATGCCCAAAACTTCTTTCAAAACTTTTATCAAAATGCAGACAAATACTTTAAGCGCGCAGATACTACCCGGCACATGGATGGACTGATGGCCAAACGGTTTTGGAAAAGTGACCTTAACAAGGGTAGATTTACTTTAAGATATGGAAAGATAGCTCAATGCTTTGTTAATGGATTACACTTGATTGATAACTCAATAAAAAAAAGTGCCTAGAATTGTTATAACAATTGCTCATGTGTAGTGAATGGCAAGGTTGATCATTACATCTTATTGTTCTCTATGCTTCATGGCTTTCAAGGTTAGACAGAGTACAGATTAATTAGTCTCTATAGATATTTTTATAACAGAACATGAGTACAATATTGAGGAAAAAGGTGTTGGCACATATGCTTGTTCTTTTTTTATAACTATTACCAAACAATCAAAGTCTTTGTTGTACAAAGGGCGTTAGTCAATGTCCAGCAAGTCTGTGAGTAATCTGGATTCAACTTAGACTGAATAGAACATCATCTGGTTCCAGCCACAAAGGCCAGAGGGCCTTTGAAATGTAGAAACCAGTTTCTATCGAGTACAAGCATCATAGAGTGTACACAAATATACCATTTCAAGTCTGAGAATCTTCTGGTTAACCTCTTGTACTACTTTCCGGACCGGCACATGTAGGAGTCCGATTTAGCCTGAGAGAATGGCCCTCTAGCCCGAAAAGAGCAAAAGTTACATATAACCGTGAAACCATGAACACTCTTTTTCTTTTTCTTTTCTTTGAAGGAGACCGGAGAAGAGGGCGAAATCCCGTCTTTGGACATCAATTGCTGTCGGAGAGGTGTATTATTGGAATTTTCTACTGCGTTTGGAAGTCAATTGTTTAATGCTGAGATATAAACGGTTACATCGACCCAGAACCCTGCAGACCTGAATTTAGCCCATGTTTTACCCTTGAATATCCTTATCTTTATTCATTACAAGTAATCCCACAATAACACTTAGACTCAAAGGACATAAAAAGATGCTCGATTTTGCTACAGGGTAGATTGATAAAGTCTCTTTGTAGTAATATGTGGCGTCTTAAACCTTGGATCTCGCTAAAATATAAAGTCTAATAAATTAGGTTTAGTTCAGGGGGAATATAGGGATTCCAAAGAACACCAATATTATCAAGATGGAATGGATCTCTTACACTCGTCTCTTCATACAATTGTCTTGTTTGCTACTCACATCTCTCAAGAATTTCTTTTTTTTAAAAAAAACAAACAAGAGGAATACCAGCAAACCGCCAATTTCCTATAAACCAGTCTAAATCTTATAAATTCTGTTTATAAAGTATTTTATAAAATCCAAAGTGTGAGAACAAACTCACAAGAGAAAACAATTATATTCTGGTAGTGCAATCCATGGATTGAAACCTGGTGTTCTGATTAGCAACGTTTCCTAGGCCATATTTGTATAAACCTTTGAAGATTAATAAAAAAGGGAAATCAATAGACGTACAAGAAAACTCCATTTGAACTTATAGCTTGGGTAATATTTATATGCTAGTTTTGTGGTTTATAGCACAATTATACATATATTCAAGGTAGGCATATGTAGGTATTTAGAAGTTTCGTTTTCCATCTAATTGTGCAGAACCACACAATAATTTGATATTCTCAAAAGAAGCCATCTATTTTTAAAGATATATATATTTATTATATGTGCTATTCATATATATATATATATATATATATATTCTTGTTAACCATTACACAAATTTTCCCCTCAATAAACGCACTGATTTGGCTAGGGTTACTCCCGGAAAATAAAAATACAAAAAGAGGTACCAATGACATGTCAGTTTATAAATCATACAGTATGATGAAACTGTGTATGTATTTACACTCATCTTGAGTATATTTGTGAAAGATAAACGTTCTGTACAAGATCATATAAGAATATTCTTTTTCTTTCCTAGACTTACCGAGTATCCGGGGATAAAAATATAATACTATAATTTAAATACTTTGGATATCTATAGTGTAGAAAACAGAATACTTTTATCAACCATCGGCCAGATCATAGCAGTGGCATAATAAGAATTGATTGATACCAATTCTCAATTGTCAATGCCATCTCTTATAAATATTTAATGGGAGTCTGGCCATTGGCTTCTTAGAGATACTCTAGACTCTATCATATCTTTTCAGACGCTTTAGGCAAATAATGTATATGAATAATTAATCCAGATTATTGAGTATAATAGAGCATGTATATAGATCGATTTATGGATATACTAGTACGCTACCAATACCTCTTAAAGAAGGCATGTTTTGCTATAAGAAGGAACAGAAATACCAAGTATTCGGGGAATACACACCGAATTTACTTATTAATACATATTTGTAAAGGTGTCTAAATATATATATCTGTAATACATTTTAAATACCAGTAAAACGTACAAATATATACTTTTTATTTGAAATATTTTATCAGGTATTTTATGCACATATTTAAGGCTGGTGTAAACGTAATAGATGGTTTAGAATTTGGTTACCCAAAAGATGCTTACACGACTGATTTGAGTGAACAATTATAATTCATGTATTTTTGTTATTTATTTTAGATAATAATTATTTAGTTCTTTCTTTCCAGTTCTTTGCTTTTAATTATTTAATTATTTAATAATTCTTTCCCCCCCTTTTTTACATATCGCTCTTAATTCAATCTAGCTATCGGCCTAGATACCTTTTCACACCTCGCATTAGCCTAATACAACCTTTACAACAGGTTCTCCTTTTTTATATTTGTAAAGGACAAACAGTAAGTTTCATATCTCTGCCACAGGTGATCCAATGGCTCATTGTATTTTTTTATTGTAGACCCAACACATTAATCGTATTTTTATTCATTTGGCTAAAACACCCCAACTCTTACATCGACCAGGTAAATACACTTGCAACTCTTAGAGTCTTGCAAAATATTAGACTCCAAGATGATTTACGTTTATGTGTATAGCAGACATTTCGCCCAAAAACAAGCAACCGAAAAAGAAAAAATAATAATTTAAAAAACAAAGACAAAAAAGAATATTTCTCGACTTTTACACCCATTATTTACACCAACAAACAACCGCCAATATCTACGAAAATCATAACCACGAATGCATTCCATGGGACTTATAGATCAAGCAGACTTTCTTAAATACAATATTGGCAACCCTCCAATGTACACATTTTCTGATAAGCTCAACATGGGGTTACCATTTGATACAAACCCTATAATTGACAATCAACAAGGTGTACAATTCATGCCACCTGGCTCAAACGAACACAAATCATACTACAATCAAGACAAAAACAACTTTGTCCCAAACAACACCGTCTTTGATGGCCAGTTTATGCAACCTCAAGATACTTTTGGAGCCGAAGGCTTCTATCAACCCTGGTACCCCGAGACAGAACTATTCAAATCATTGGGAAGCTTGGCACAGCTACCGGCTCCTAATGAATGTGCAAACGAGGGTAATAATTACCTTGCAAGTGCTGCCGCAGACATTACATCATCAGGTTAGTCTCATAACAAGCTTGTACATGTTTTACAGCAGCACAAAAAAAGTAGTAATTATTTTGTTTTCTTACACCTAATCTTATAATCTTATTCCTTTTTTTAGATAATGTGCTCTTCTCGAATGATCTTGGCAATATACCAATATATCATGACTTTTCAGCCTTTCAAGAATTGGAGGAGTATATACCTAATATACTTGAATTTGGGCCCTTTACGGATATTGGTTTACCTTCGCCTCTTTCGCTGTATTCAAGCCAGTCTCCATCTCCAGAATATTTCCCACAACTAAATACCAGTCCAATGGAGACACAGACCGAAGCTACACATATCGAAACGCGTACCCAGCCGCATTTGTATCATCAGTTCACCGAAAACAGCCACCAATTCAATCTAGCCTTAACAACCAACAAAAGCGCTGATTATGATTTGCGGCATGGAACTGACACTAAAAAAATCAACAAAATGTGCAATGCTAAGCAAAGATATTTTGGACATTCAAGGAAAACATATATATGCCACACATGTAAAAGATCGCTTTGCAGCGCCTATAGCTTAAACAGACATCAAGCCACGCATTATCTAACTACACAAAGGAATGACATGTGCAATTTATGCTCAAAAACTTTCTCCAACAAAGCAAATTTAAGACGCCATATTCGACTTTGCCACACTAAAACCCCAAATACTTGATCTAACCCTAATTCTGGCCAATATTTATTTTCTTTCTAATACCATATAAGAGTATACAAACACATGGTCATATATATATATATTACGTTCATCACCACAATTAACACTTATTATCTTACGAAAAAAAAAACAGCATTATACAATATACCTTCATCCTAAACAACTTTGCATACACATATAATAAATCATTCAATATTTTTAAAGCATATAAAGTTACTTTCCTAAAGGGTTCGTAAATATATAGATTATCAGACTTGGCGTATTGATAATAATAATAATAATAGTAATAATAATAGTAAGAATAAGAATAATAGTTACCGCGAGTATTAATATGGGGAAATAAATAAATTAAAGGGCTATTTTTATGGGTCCAGGCCTTGGCTTATTTCAATGTGTGCTGGCACCAAAAACCCCCTTCTTTTTTTCTAACTATGATCAATACTTGTGATTACGATGAATTTACCTTTTTCTTTCCTGCAAAGCAAAGCTGAACCTGATTTATTCAACTTTTTCAAGTAAATTTCCATACCTAGATAAATGTGTACCACATACCTATTTAGGATACATCTATTTAGGCTATTGATACAAAGAACTCAAGGATATTCCAATCAACCAAGGGTACCAAATGCACCTTGGACCGCACCGTTTACCGTTTACCGCGACTATAGGCATAATCACATACCCATACTTAAACAACAATAACTTTCCTGATCTTCCCGTACGATCACATTCTCCTTTCTATAAATTATCATTGTTTTACAAACCAGAAAATATCAGCGCAAATGTATTTTATACACAAAGTTCCAAATCAAACTCACTGTATTTTGGTTACACGGTTCTCCCTTGTCAGATTTAACGCTTAAATATGGTTTACAAGGATGTTTTGTGCTTTGTTTGTGCCAAGCATAATGTCAAAGCGAGGGTCCAAGCACATCATTCCGTATACTTTGCAACAAAGCCAAAGCAAGAGGCCCAATTCTCCAAATATTGGACCCTAATATTGAATTGACAGCTGGTATCAATTCCGCCCATATCAGTCTTTCCATGCATATGTTTGGTACCACAGATATACATTGGATATCATTGTTTTTAAAAAAAGAAACTCTAGACTAACGTCTTTTTATATATATATTAATACCATTAATTTCTGCAATGTAGATTGGGCAATGTATATATTGGAACAGGATAATTAGTTTCCTTTCACACGATAAAAAAATCCAAGTAATGATATTAACAATACATTAATTTGACCAGAGTCTTTTTTATTATAAATCTATAAAAGAAATCCATCTTATTTTTATTTTTTTTAAAAAAAACAAGAGCACTTGAAGCTACCCTACCCGCCAATTGCTTGAATTACCGGTCTTTGATCGGAAAGATCTTCATGGGGATGCAGAGTTTCTTTTTCTTTTTCTTAAAGTATGCAGAAGCCCAATTGCCTTGTAATTAAATGCAATGTTTAACGGTTCTCCAAGATTGTTTACTGGTGCTCTGTAAGAATATTAATGCTTTCTATTATAATATTCTCAGAATATTCTTTACCAATTCAATCTATTAATGTCGAAAATGAATCTTGACTGTTTGAAATATAATTCTTTAATAAAAACAAAAGACGAAAATAAATTTCTGTATCATGTCTTTTGAGCCCCTCTTATACCCTCCTTACAAACCTTAACGCCATGCGCCCTCATAGCAAGACCATTATGTATATATAGACTATAAAGTCCATGGCTTTCCAATATAATTAATAGTTTATTAAAATTTATAGAGGAACAAAAGAAAATACCTAGGATTCATAGGATACATTATCTAGAGGATAATATGGAAAGAGTAACAGTTTTCAAGCTTTTTGTATGCATAGGTGCTATTATACTATTTTTCATTGATCGACAAAGTCCACAAAAATACGCATATATACATATATATACACACATACATATATACATTTATACGTAATTAATTCTTGTCTTTAGTAGACGTAAAAAACATTTATTTTTATTGATTTTCTTTTGATGATCTTTAGGTATTTCAATGTCGAGCCTGTAAATATATTGCTTGCAAAAGGAGTAAAGGAAATATCAGTGGCAGAAAAGAATAGGGATTCTCAATTACCCCCTTTTCCTTATACATGTATAAAATCGTGAGAAGATGTTGACATGGAAAATAGACAGAATATGATATGATTTTATTTTATTCTGTAAATACTAGAGATCACTGGAATGGAAGCTTTAAATGAATATATATATATATATATATATATATATATATATATATATATTTAAAAGAAGACACCTAGACATGTACATCCACGTACACTTACATATATAAACAGGATATACTGTTTAACAGCATATAATGTAATCAATGGTAATAGAATAGAAAAGTAACAATTTAGGCCGAGTCAAGATGTATCAGTCATGAAGAGAATTCGATTCGATAGTCTGGCCCTTTTTCATTATAGAATATGGATTTATGTAAAGTGAAGATGAAGATAAAAAAAAAAGAGATGTCAGGGGATGTAAAGTAAGAATATAAATCACAATAGCTCTATATAAACAGGACTATCCATAGTCACCCAAATGAATATAACCTACCACTGAGTCTACGTGTATTAGTTGAATAGATGGGACCCTGAAAATAAGCTCTGTAGATAACAGCATTGTGGCTTAAATATCCAAAGAGAAAGTGTAGGTGAGATGATATATGCCTGTCTTGTAGTCAACCTACCCCCTCATTTCTTGCCTTATATTTTAGTATGATTTGGAGAACTAGACAAGCTTTCTTTATTTGGTGCCGAGACTTTAAGAGCTTCCTTTTTCTTCACTCCTTCTTTTCAACTCATGAGCCGTCAACCATTTCAAAAAAGAATCTGTCTGCGTTGGATATGTGGATTTTGCCTGTTAGGTCTCGTATGGTTGCTACTGTCAACCGTCAAGCTGAACCAGAGACTTCAAGGTAATAATCTACATCGCGTCAGACTAGGGCCAGTTAATCCCAAGTAATTAAGCCTGACCTGATCCATTCTCATAGACCGCGTGTGCCTTGAATGTGATATGATTACCGCAAAACCTGAACCGACTACGATAGACCAAGACTATCCTTACACAATTGTCACTGCAGCAAGCGCAAACCACCTATGCGCTCTTGAGAATTTCCTTTATAAACTCAACCATCACAGATCTCGATTTGCCAACAAAGGCTTTCCTCGAATAGTGGTCTATAACCTAGGGATGAACCGCACCCAGCTACCAATTTTAGACCAACTACAGGCTAATGGCAAACTCGACGTCCTGGTCCAATTCGATTTTCTGGCCTACCCACACTTTTGGGATGTGGCAATGCGCCGTGGAGAGTACGCATGGAAGACAGCCATAGTGGATGAGATGAGAGTGAGATATGGAGGAATAGTGGTGTGGTTAGACGCGGGTAATGTGGTGACGGCCGACTTTGTACGGATGATCCCAGACATTGTCCGACGCCAAAAGGGGTTCTGGTCTCCTCGTAGCCAACACACAGCCAAGATCTGGACGCACCCGCGGATGTTTGAGTATTTTTCTGTGGCTCCAGAAAAGTACGAAAATGTGGAGAATTGTAATGGTGCTGCTCTTGGGTTCGATACGTCTGATCAGAATATTGTCAATGGACTAATCTTGCCATGGCTAGCATGTGCCAAGGCGAGAGAATGCATTGCACCCGCAGGGTCTTCAAGGCTGAATCATCGCCAAGACCAGGCTGCTATTACTCTATTGGCTCACCACCAAGGCTTTGTCTGTACCAAACCAGCATCAGCCTTTAGACTCCAGTTGCATCGAGATACTTCTTGCCGGTCAGATTTACTTGGACTTGATTTGCAGCATAGATTGCTCCACCCATCCTCAATTGATCTACCTCCCTGGCGAGGCAGTGACACCGTCCGTCTTTATCATCACCCCGAGTGGAGATATCAACAGGACAATGTGCCTTTGGCAATTAAACAGCTTGTCCTCGAAGGACCATGATTTGTTCAAGTTAATATCTTACCTTATATTTATTTTGAAAATACATTACATTAATACACAGGGAGTCTTTATTGTATTCTTTATTGTGGTTAATAGGAGACTGTCATGATTATTAGTATGGACTGTCTAATCGAGCCTCCTCTTTTGAGCACGTAAAGGTAAGGCTGATTATGGGGAGTAGACATAAGATGCCTCTGAGGAGACAATTGAATCTTATTTAATACTTTTTTTATTACTCTTCATCGCGTTACAGCCAGGAGAATGTGTCATGATGCAGGTCTATTTGGTTTGATTATCTATTTGTATTTATTAATCATCTTTATATATATATTTCTTAAAAATAAAGGAGAATGTAATATAAATAGGTGTAAATATTCAAAAATTCGCCAGAACCAAGCCATTTTCTAAAGTGTATGTCATACAAGAAGGCAACTTATAATGCAAACATCCTGGCCGTACAAAATAATAATAATTATCTATTAACACATAACAATATTATTAAGAAATAGGCAAAACTCCGTTGAATTTATATAAATATATATACATCATTTCATCACACACACACACTCTCTTTTTCTGTCCATTGTTTCTGTAATGAGTCCCAATACCCATCTTGCGCCACCATCGCCCAATCGTCCATCTTCTCTAACTCCCCCTCTTCCTGCAACTTCCCTATCCGGAAGACTTCCTTCCACACGTCTCAGTATAGCCGCAGCAAATCTCCAGTCGACTTTGCGAACCAAGAGCTCTCAACTGCCAACCCGGGGAGTCACTCCATCAAACTCATCAATCAGAACAACCTCACAGTCATCAGTCCGAACAAACACCCCAATCCGTAACATCCATCCATCTCAATCTACCAATGTCCAACGCCGAAGAAACAGTGTCAATGTAGTCAACAGTCGAAGTGCCAATCACTCCACACACAATACCCGTGTGATTCCTCCTGTACCTGCCATTCCAGCCTTCCAGAGATCATCGGCTGAGAATGTCCAGGTCACTGTGAGATGTCGACCGATCACCCAGCAAGAATTGGTTGGCCGAGGAGAGAATCTCTGGACAGTTGACACCCAAGAACGACTGGTAAAATCCAATCAATTTCGGAATGAAACAGGAACAAAGGCAGATGTGGAGTACAAATTTGGTAATTGCATTTGTAGGCTCCAGAACAAGCCTATGTAGTGATGTATTCTGATCTTATTGTTGTTTAATTTCGCTCGGTTAGACCATGTGTTTTATGGAAGTGACAATGAGCAGCTGTACCAAGCAGGTGTAAAAAGTTTGATAGAGTAAGTGCAGATTTGTACAGATTTTGTAACGAGGGGATTATGTTAAATATGCATATTGTGTACATTTGCTACCTGTAGCCAAGCAATGGACGGGTATAATGGTAAGGACAAGGATCAATTTTAGAATGCCAGTAACACGTATATTAGCCACCGTATTTGCCTATGGACAGACTGCCAGTGGAAAAACCTATGTAAGACTAAAAATAATATTACTGCAATTAAAACTGTATTTAAAACGTTTGTCATAGACAATGGTAAGGAACCTGCAGCAAACCTGGGAATTAAAGTAATGCTAAAAAAGATACTAATAATGTTATTATTTTTCACAAGATGGGTATGTAATTTCATCATAATTCCATTGTAATTTCTTATTAAATTGGTATTTTCTAGGCAATGAACAAGAGCCTGGTGTGATTCCTCGGGCAGTGAATGAAGTCTTTGAGAATATTCGAAAAGTAAGCACTAACAGTAACAATAATAATAATAGTGATATACAAGTTTAGCCTCTTCTAGTTGAGAATTACAAACAAATCATTCGGCTCATCCCGTACTTATCGGATGATATTTTTGTGCATTATTCCTAATTCTTCGTAATTCTGGATATGGCTAGACTACCAACAAGGAGTTTTTGCTAAGAGTGTCCTACCTGGAGATTTATAACGAAATGATCCGAGATTTGCTTGCTCCAAACAACACAGATATCAAAATACACGAAGACAGACGAGTAAAGTATTTTAGTGGTTGGGTATCAGTTTATTAAAACAGGCAAGTCTTTAGAGAGGTATCTATGTAAGCCCTCTGATTGAAGAAATCGTAACATGTCCAGAAAATGTTATGAAAATCATCCAAAGAGGAGAAGGTAAATATAAAGCCTTTTTGTATATCAAGTCTAACATTTAAACCTAGCCAATCGACATATCAGTACAACGGATTACAATATGCACAGTAGTAGAAGCCACACCATATTCCAAATGGTAAGACTCTTTTGTAATTTTGTGTCCAATAATGATCCTAACAAGCTCTTTATCTGCAAAAAAAAAGGTTATTGAAAGCAGAGTACGAAACAATGATAGTACGACCCTCCTTAGTCCGGCTAATACACAACGGCGCATGTCACTAGCCCCAAATATAAAGGGGCGCCAAGAGTCTGTCAAGATATCTCATTTGGTAAATAACCAACAAGAACCAAAGCCAAGCAAACTAAAATGTACCACAGAATTTGATTGACCTGGCAGGTTCAGAAAAGGCAGTTACAAACCAAGAGCGGCGTAAAGAAGGCGCTTATATCAACAAGAGTCTATTAACCTTGGGAACTGTCATTTCCAAGTTGACCGAACAGGGCAAAAGGTTAGTGCACCAAATCCACCATCACCACATTCTCACCTCAAAATCAAACCTTTGGACAAACAGTAGCTCTGGCCATATTCCCTACCGAGACTCAAAGCTCACTCGAATCTTGCAGACTGCCCTGTCGGGTCAAGCCAAAGTTGGTGTCATTTGTACCATTAGTCCCAGTTCATTAGAGGAATCTCATAATACCCTCAAATTTGCCGCGCGTGTTAAAAAAGTGGTCGTAACTGCCAAGAATGAAGAAGTTATGGATGACAAGGCATTATTGCAACGGTACAGAAGCGAAATTTTAGATCTCAAACACAAATTGCTGGCTGCAAATGAAGTCATCAAAGAAGAGAAAGACCACACTCAATCTATGCTTAGTGCAGAGCGACGCCAGGTAATAGCCACACTTGCAAACTTAATACCAATATAATGTATATCTCTAGTATGAAGAAGAGTTTAAGCGAATGCAGGTGGTCAGAGCAGCCCTCAAGGAAAGGTGTGTATTATCCAATAAGCCAATGTGAATATATCTTGTACTTGTGAATATTAACGAATTATAATTATAATTAGAATTGACCATTTGACTCGATTGATCTTAACGTCCCAGTCGATAAATATCCCTGCAGAGCCTGATACGCCAAAGGTAAACTGCTCAATGGTTTCTCACTGTTTCTCACTGTTTCTCATATCCTGTTATTCTCCAGACAAAAGAATTGTCTGCTAGCAATAATAGTCTTGGCATTCCACTCGACCCTGATCATCAGGATCCATGGTTACTTGTGCGTGATTTGAGAAAACGGCTCGAGGAAACCAATCTAGAAAGAGAGAATCTACAGCGACAATTAGGAGAGAGTAAAGAGCATATTAGAAAACTAGAGTTGGAAGTGGCTCAGAAAAAGACTTTGACAGACAAGGTTGCCCATCTTGAGGCTGAACTTAGTATCACCAAGGCTGAACTTCAGGTTACCACAATTCTTGCTCGTGAAGATATTCCTAGTGGTAGTCTCCGATGTCTACCAGAAGAACCTAGACGTTGGGAAACAAATACATTTTGAACAGGGTGTAAAGTAATAATAATAGTAATAAAAAAATATAATAATAATAATAATAAAAATAAAATAAAGACACCAGTAAAAAGAAGAAGAAGAGAGAAGTACAAGTATGGATATAGAGAAGAAAAAAAGAAGAAGACCATTCAATACTCTTTCATTAGTGATTAAAGATATATGTGTATATACATATATGAGAAATAACAGAAAGATATAAAGGTCTGATCAGCTTGGCTTCATTTCTCTCGTGAAAAAAAAAGCGGATAAAATGTGTGTGGGATGAGTAGGCACAATAAAAACTAGCAATGGATATACTATGTTGTTAAGTGCAGGTGCATAGCCCACAGGTAAAGGTTGCTACTAGACGCTGCAAGAACCCTCGCTTGTGAGCAGAATCTGTGTCTTGAAGACGACTGTGGTGCTCCATCGTTTGGTAATTTTGGTTGGGGTTCATGGTCATTGGCTGTGATGTATAGCGCTGATAGGGATCCTGAGGACCTAGTCTTTGCCGAGAAGGATTGCGACGTGAAGATTCTCGATGCTTGGAATGTTGACGGATCTTTTGGCCGCCACTCCCACTGGATGCAGCAGCAGCAGCACTGTTTAGAGCAGCCACAGCACCATTACGATAGCGAGACCGAGGCTATACAAGTTTATGAATTAGACTACCTGTTGATCACAGTCTTTAAAGCATCCTTACCTCCAATCCACTGTTGTGTTTGATGAGCATCCAATCATACACACCATCCTCGGCATCTGGTATCGTCTTTAATACCTTGTCAAACAAACCTCTCATAAAGTCATAGTCGGGTGTTTCCTCGAACCCAAGTCGACGTGCGTATTGAAAGTAGATGGCAAATTCCTCTAAGATGGTCAGGAATGGCTTTAATATCTGCGACCAAGAAATATTTAAAAGGTTTGTATTACCTGGATAGCCTTCACAAAGATCCTTGACAGCTGTCGACTGCTTCTTTTCACCAATCTTTTCATATTTCTGCTTGTTTGTAGCAGCCTTCAGACCTTGCCAAGGCAAAGATCCTCTCAAAAAGTACATGAATACATGTCCAAGTGATTCCAAATCATCACGTCGAGATTGCTCTAAGGGTTGATTAATTTCTTATTAATTTCTCCCTTTTATTTACCTCTTCCCAGATGTGTGTTTACACTCATATAACGTGCTGTTCCTGACAGGCTTTTGCGTTCTCTGTAAGGTATGTGCTGTTTGGTCTTTGGATCGCGGTATTGCTTTGCCATTCCAAAGTCAATCATATAGACTGTATTGGCTTTACTCGTGCCAGGACGACCAATCAAGAAATTATCGGGTTTGATGTCTCGATAGATCAAATTGCGCTCATGCATGCTTTGAACACGGCTCACCTAAGATGAAGAGTATGGATTAATACAGGCTCTTGTGAGTGTCAAGGAACCATCTGGATCCGGTTGCCTTTACCATGTGCTTGGCTAGCATGGCCACGGTCTTGACACTAAATCTTCGAGAGCAACAGTCAAAGAGGTCTTCCAGACTCGGGCCGAGCAAATCGATCACGAGGACATTGTAAAGACCTTCTTGGCCAAAATAATAAGCTGTTGGAACACCACCTTTTTAGATACAGAGAGTGATAAGTTAATAACACATTGATGATATCCATCCATATCAAGCGCTTTGATTTAATTAGTAGCCTACCAAGACCAGCTAGGATTTTGTATGTTCTGTATTCATCACGTAACTGAGGAGCGTCTGATTTACGAGGTTCGAATTTGATAGCTACAAGCTGGCTATTGAGTAGATTGGTGCCTTTACAGGTGATTAGCATTCAATTGAGGGCATTATTTTTGTACCTTCATAAATAATTCCAAAACTTCCTTCTCCAATCTTGTTGCCGACCTTGTAATGTACTCCTACGACATTGATGGATGAGATGATGGAAGAGCTAGCGCGGCTTTGTGAGTTTCGGTGAGGATTCGCTGCCATCAAGAATGGTAATAAAGAGACGGGTAATAAAAAGAAATGATATAGTATATATGTATATATATAGATGTGTGTATAAAGATACACGCACAGAAAGTAAAATAAATAAGAACAAGCGAGAAAATATGAGGTGTTGAAAATACAGTTTAAAATAATAATAATAATAATAATATATAGTATATATAATATAATAATTTAATATTAAAAAGCAAAAAATAAAAATAAAATAAAAATAAAATAAAATAAAAAAGCAAAAGGGGGTTGTGGACCTCTTGGTGATATTTAAGGTCAACGTCTACATCTATTTGTACATGTATAAATGTATGTATACATAATATTATATATATATTATTTATATATATATATATACTTTATATGTAAATGTATACATGCAAATGAATACATATAATATATGAATATATATATATGAATATATATATTGATGTATACATATTGTTTATATACTTTTTGTTTGTATGATTTATACATCCTTGGGGGCAAGGCAGTGACAAGAGACCCGTTTTTGTTTCTGTTTTGTGACACCAATCAAGGTTTATTCTTACTTCATTTTATAAAAACAAAAAACAAAATAAATATTTTCCTTTTTGCTTCATTATTCTTGTTTTAAACCCCCTTGGCCATAGTACCCTTAACACTCTTGTGAATAAAGAATAAAAGACAAGAGGTATAGAAACGAACGCGGACTTGATAATATACATGGCATGATGGGCTTTATAGCACGTATCAGCTCATCACCATTGACCCACTATATATCGACTGATCTTGCCTCGATATGCACATTCTCTAGAGTTCAGATGAATATATATTGATGATCTGTATTCACCAGTGATTGAGAATAATGATAGACAGACTCTAGGCATATCAAGAAACATCACCTCTTTTTTAATCACTAATAGTAATATACAGCCAATTTGAATATTGAAATCCCTTGCAAGATATTCAGAGTGAATCAGACTTTTATATTGACCTGATTTAACAGCACAAATGATTGTTATGTTTCATACTGTATAACCAAATGATAATAGATCTCCATAATCATCACTCTCAGTCCAAATATGTAAAAGCAAACCGGTACAATATTAATATACTCTGAGATAATGGCAAAGGCCTTGGAGTCTAATGATTATATCATTATATTGGTTAGGACCAGTGTCATTTATGATGTAGGTTCTGTATATACGTTTAAATACAAGAGAAAAAGTCCCTCTTATATATCCTATTCTAGCTGTATTACAGCCTCTAAATCATTCTTATTGTTGACAATCTCATCATTTATTATAGTCTTGGGACTATAAAGGGCACTTTGTGGGATTAATTCGATTTAATTACATTACCCAAAAAAAAAGAAATCCCCCCGTTAATAGGCTTGTTTTAATTGTCATTTGTATAACCCGATACCATTCTTTTGAGATATGAAGTTCTTATGTTCCTAGAGAGATTAAAGTGGCTTACAAGCACCCATGTATATATTTGTTCTAGCCAAGAACAGCATGTAATGATGTAGCAAATAAAAACCAATACCCATTACTTGATACCAAACTCCAGATCGTCACACTTGCCTTTTCTCACTCTGTTCTTGGGGTTACATCTCCTTTTGGGCATATTCCACCTATTCCAATTACTCTATATAATCAAATTTTTGCCTTTAACCATGTAACTATACTCATCAGACCAAAGTATGATTCTCTATTTCCTATTGACCTATTCCAATCATCCTTCTTTAACATCAATACCGATCTGTGGACCGAGACCTACAAACTGAAACCCAAAATGTTTGATACAGTCAATTACCATTCCATGATATACCCAAATGCTTCAAAGCCGTTCTGAGTTGCTCATATGAGGTAAATAAGTACTTTTGCACCACCTAAACAAGCTATCTTTTTAGTTACAATTGTTTTCTTTTTTGTAATCGCCAGATACTATTTTTGACTGGTAAGCTAATGTCGATAGCTGCCATACCCTTTTTTTTAAAAAAAGCCTGGAATTTTACCAAATATACATACTTGGATATTTAAAAAGGTCCCTTTCCTTGCAATATAGCCACATATGTTTGTTTCTGAGAATTTGTTTTGAATCTTGGATTTTATTAGTACAATAACAACCAAATAAGATTTCTATTTGCAAATTCTGTTCAAGAATGAAACACCTTTCTGTAGGTGTACAAGAATGATGCAATGAGAATTAGACTCTAGATACAAGCTTTGTTTGGTCTGCAGTGATAATTCCTCCCAAGCTTGTACTATACTGATAAAAAGGTGTCTAGTGCGAAGCATCTTTCTAATAATAAGTCAGAGAAATACGGTTAAATTCAAAGTCTTCAAGACATTGAAGAAACCAGTTAGACCAGGTCTATACATCTGTACGCCACAAATACTGTTCATATATGTTTAGCTCATGGTGTCCTTTGCAAAGTTCAAGTCATAATTCATATAGGTTGCTATCTTCACATCACTTTTTCTTGCCGCTATTTAATCTAAAAGCGAGAAATAAGAAATGAAATAAACTCAAGCTTTACTTTTTTATATATATCCCTATATAAGCCAGGTCCACACCAATATTCTTATAACCATGAAAAAATAAACTACAAAATCAAAATATTGTATATTGTCCTTTTCGTTATTTTAACCGTTTTTTATAAAGTGTCTTACAAGGCCAAATGCTATGTTCAGGTAGTCAGTACTCTATCAAGAGTGCTATTTCGCTGTTCCTTTTAAGCCGTATTTAAATATATTGGACATCAACAAGTAAATGATAAAAAAAAGCATCCTCTACAAGCATAGTAACGGCAAATGAAAAAGCCTTTGTACTACAAGAACAGTCCTCGGAACCATCAAGAGAGTGTGTGTGTAATAAAATTATTATTGGTTCTTGTGGTTAGCAAGAAGCTTTACAGGTAGGATCTCAAAGCTTGAGGGGCATATGATACTTGATATATTGGAATCCTTTTAAGAAAACCTATTTTTTTTTTGCAATAATGGATGTTACTTAATGCTTAGCTGCGTAAAGCCATGTCAGGATGGTCTCTTTAAAGTAAACTTGCCAGGAATTAAAGACCATTCAAAGTCATTTGACTGTCTTATTTCTTTAGAAACAATATATACCATAGATAAGGACAATAATTGTAAGATTGTTCCTCGGAAAGTAATTGGATACTTGGATCGACATACAAGCTATTGATAATATTCAAAGAATTTGCAGTTGACCCTTTGGTACATTGCACTGATCATGACCATATTTTTTCATGATTTATAAACTTTAGTAGCTATGAAATCCATCAGCAATATCAAGGCTTAATATTTTGTTTTAAACATCTCAAATGCGGTGCACTAAAAAAAATAGCTGGAAAATATTATAATACAAATATACAGTACCCAATTGAGCATCCTTTTGGTGACCCATGACGGATCCCATCCGGTGGCGCACAAACAGCCTGGACGACGGTCCCTGGATCTACTCACAAGGCATCGTACATACCCTTGTCCAATATATATATATATAGGGAAATGGCTGTATTTGCACCGGGAAGAAAGACTGGCTGGACCATGAGCCCTGCTGCTACATTTTTTGTATTGTTTATTGGAATTAAAATCAACAGTGTTACATAAATATAATTAGAGGATTAGATCTAGGGACGCTTCCGCTTCATCTCACCGAATAGCCAATGGAGTCATTGCGGCAGTCAGGTTGGTGTTAAAGGAATATTATCAAATACTAGTCTGAAATGAGCAGACCAGATAGCACTTTGAGTGCAACCTAGTGCAGTGTATGTTGGCAGTGGCGTTTGTGAGGTAGAGTGAGCTGTTCAAACTGCAGAATAGCAAGGTCAGAGATTAATTTGTTGGCAAGGTATGACATACTGATATTTTGGCAGGACAATCCCAAAAGAGATACCGGTATTTTTCTGGGTTGCTGCAAATTATGTAATCTGGCCTGTCAATATTCTTTTCCTGTCAAATGGCCGTTGACGATTTGAAATCTTTTGATACAATAGTCTCCACCAAATCATGAAGCATTCGTGTGGTAAACTGGAGTTCCAAAAAGTTCCCCAATGGGTTTCCGGGGAACGATAAAAGAAAGCTAGAAGGGCTCTAATGGGTATGCGGGTAGATGAGCAAATGAGCTTTGGTGTGAGTTGATCTATATGAAGGGCATCATCTATACCCAGTGAGAGAAAACCATTGAAATGGTGAGGAGTCAGAAAGAAAGAAACCACTGTGAAAATATAAGGTCGGATAAGCGAGTTATTGAGGGGAGAGAACCATGCAACCAACTACAGTTCGCCGTGATCAAGAATATCAAAGATTGAGCAAATAGTACTCCTGGTCCCCCATGAACTTCATAGTTCCTGCGTCTATATATACAGCCGATAGTATGAACATAAATGCAAGCATCGAAAACACACGGCCTCCAACACGAGAGAAAAATTGGTATTGTTTTTTGAGGGTCCAGAGAGGCTATAAGTGGAAGCCGCTTCGCCGTAACTGCGTTGGGTACAGACCAGTTGAGGGAGAGAGGAAGGACTTGAAGAATTGCTCTAAAAAGCGTTGTTAAAATACTGATAATTATGATGGTAGGCAATCAGATCTCCGGAAAACACAGGGATAATAAGACTGCGATAGAGGCACACTGCGTATATAGCAGGTACGCCAAAATTTTACCAGCAAATGATGGATCCAGTGAAGAGTCCAACAGAGGTAGAACCCATTGAATTTGGAGAGGGATTTCAAAGATGTGCCATCCCAGAATCTACCCTACCATATAATTTCATAGTCATATAATGAGATATTGGTATTCCGTAATTCTGTAATCCACCAGCTATTACCCCTGTTAAAGCACATTAAACACTTCTTTTGTGTATTTCATTTTTCCAATCTATTAATTATGGGGATTCGAAGTAAATACAATATTGAACAAGGTTATCCTTTGAATTATACTTGAATTCTACCAGTAAATACTCTTTATAAGGTTTAGAGAGCAAAATAATTTAATAAATACAATATGAAACCGCAAAAATGAGTAATAAACTGTGTATAAATGAAGAAGGATTAAAGGTTCGGGTAGTATGTGGTACTTGAGAAACGTCTTTTTTTAAATAGGCGATACTAAATAATAAATTCTTTAGATACGTTTGTAACTATATCCTCTAGTTAAAGAGCTTCCTCATCTGTTAAAAGAGTGATGCTTTGTATCTAAAGAGATTAACAATAAATACACTATAATATGTATTTTTACTGGATGTTCACCAGGAGAATGATATAGAACTCACGTGAAAACCTACAAGCCACCGCCAAAGAAAATATTCCCACTCCGTGACTTGCGTTTTAAAATTTTATTTTATTCAAACACCGATGAATTTGTCTATAAATAAGAGGTCGAAACTTGCCAATTCCTTTCTCTCTTTCTTTATTCACAGTGGTTGATAAATTATTGTCT
The DNA here is from genome assembly GCA_022702545.1 of Phycomyces nitens. Classification (NCBI taxonomy): domain Eukaryota; kingdom Fungi; phylum Mucoromycota; class Mucoromycetes; order Mucorales; family Phycomycetaceae; genus Phycomyces; species Phycomyces nitens. The sequence goes on from JAHRBC010000001.1 coordinate 6,570,479, forward strand.
TTCCACAGCTATTGCCTCCTATGTACGGTCTGCCGAACATGTGCTTGCACTGTCATGACCCCACAAACATAAACCCCCCGCAATATGCTGATTACTGGCGAGGACATTTATCTGCCCAGCCCCAAATGAGTTTTTTTTAAGCTTTTCTCATTGGTGGGGGAATGCTGTGGAGCACCAATATGTGTCTTAACAAACACGGTGTAAAAAAACCCCAAATCAAAAATAAATGAAAATGAATCAATAATACTTTATTGATATTTATTATTACTGCCTTGATACTTAGAAGGTGTCAAACACTTGCAAGATGTATTGTCCATCTCAATCTTCATTCTACTTCGTCTAAAAAAACCAGTATGCATCGCCAACCCCTCATTACAATAATATACTTGTACCATCTTTATCCTTCAACGTAATCTCCCACCTTGTCTTTACCTTTTCAGCATTCAAATACTTGCACCATTTACATTTCTCACGCAAATCTTCCATCTTCTCTTTATCTTTTCAATAATCAACTACTTGCACCATTTACATCTCTCAACAATACAGACTCGCATTCACTCCATCTCTACTGTCAATCACTTTATTAACACCAGCAACCTTTCATCTAATTCTTCATACTATCTAAAGAATGTGCACTATGGAGAGCTCAAAGCCCCCAAAAAAAAGCCCCCATTCAAAGTACTGGTTGCATTTGGAATTAGAAATTTTATAAACATTAGTGCCAACATTCGGTTTGTATTCCTTACGAGTCCTACTCACTCTTCGAGGGTGTTGCCTTGTTACTATGTTCAAGAGACTATATTTTGTTTTACTATTATAGCCTAACTATTATAGCTTTATGGTTATATAAGATGCATGGTCATAGATAATCAAGCTTAAGCTTAAAATTGATTTATAGATTGCTTTAGTGTTTTGCTTTAGTCGTCGACTTCACTACTGAAAGGTTTACTTGTCTAGCTCAGTTGTTGACTTCGTTACTAATAAGTTTAGTAGCTAGGTTCAATCATTGACTTTACTGATTTGTTTACTGGTTTGGGTCAGTAGTCGACTTCAATACCAATAGGTTAATTGATTTGGATCAGTCGTAGACTTTGTCAAGTACTGCTTTATTGTAAAAATAAATGATGATGAGAAATCAAACATTACTGAGGTAAATAAAGGGAGGGAGCCTATAGATACTAGGAGTGTTATTTATTAAATAAAGAATATTATGGTGGTTTATATACTTGTTATTCTAGTCCCCTTGTCATTAAAGCCTATGTTATCAATTTAGTAGTGTGAAGTGTACGTGTACCCGGCGTCTAACTGTTCCTGGTATATTGATTTAGCATGGTCATTAGCAAAGAGTAACCAGAGATTGGTTGTAGATTTTTTTGTTTCACTCGGGTGTGGTATGCATATCACAGACATTGTTCCTCAATGAGGGAGATCTTATCCTCAACTACTTCTTTTCGATTTGAGGAAGTGGCTCTTGGATTGCCACATTTTCTCTGGCTAAGCGGGCCAATTATTCTAAAAGCTGACCGTTAGTGCCTCTATTTACCGGTAAGTCAAAGAGGGATATTCTTGACCCTGACGCTTACAGTCCTTCTCAATTGTTTCGTCAGGACATTGTGCCAGAATGTGGCCTGGCTTCTAACAGTCATAGTACAGGCGATTGCTATTTGCCTTCTTTTCGTAGTTTGCTTTATTATGGTCTTCTCCGTAACAATAGTCGCATGCTACAGGGATATTATACTACTCGGAATAAATCTCATGTTCCCCACAAAAATTGATCTTGCACGTCAAGGAGATTTGTTCACTTCCATACCTTGGAGCAGTGTTTGGCAAGACAGAACATTTATCCCCAAACAATTGAAACTAGGGATACATATACAGACCAAAATGAAGTAACCGACCAAAAAGGCCCATTACTTCTTGAACCTGAGGCTCTAATATATCTTCCCTGCGGAGAGATAGTTTATCGAAATGTACGCAAATAATATTGCTATCCCTGCCAAATGTAGGGGTGGTCAAGAGAGTTCGGTGTTCAACAACAACTAGCTCTGGAAATATCTTGGAAGCATATTTGATAGCGTCAAAGGAGATAATTGCTAAATTTCTATCTCCACAGTCCAGTTCAAATCCCCTACTATACAAGGATACTTGTATTTAAAACTGTGAAATAACTAGGTCACATCCAAGGTATTATTATCCCTTCAGCAGAGTCTTTGTCTCCTTAAAAAATAGGTATAGACCATCGACTAACAGTACAACTATTTGTGATGTCGAAAAAAAAAGCATTGGCTTCGTTGGAAGAAATCTACGTTTGATTTGCTTTTTGCTGAGCCAATTCCTCTTTGGCAGAGACATTATCAAAATTGTTACTGATTTTCCACAAACTATACGGATCCAGCTGTCAAAAGTTGGAACGAGTGGATTTTGTCGCCCATTTGTTCTTGTCATTTTCGGCTGCGGAAAAGTGCCCTTAAGTCTGTATTTTTGTAAATGATTGGTTTCTTCATTGGCACATATTTTTACAGTTATATTGTACAAATATTTGATTCATGGTTAGTTGTAAAAGTACCCATTAACGTTCTTGAGAAATATATTCATCATCAAATTTATTTTCATCTTGTTTTATCTTATGCCTATTTCTATACAATGAGTACAAATAACAGCAATATATATATATTTATAATACATATTGTCAATATCACAAAATAATTGTATTGAAATAAGAAGAAAATACATAGTAAAAGTAGAAATAATATTATGAATAACTGACTGGCAGTTAGTTCTACCACAGCAGAATTTAAATATAAAATGAAATAAATTCAAATAAAATGCATTGAATAATTGAAAGCATTTAAATAAAGGGTTGGAATGGAAAGCAATATATACCAGTAGTTTACTGACATATATTTATGACCTTGCCTTTTCAAGCTCATGGGAATCAAAAGTAGAAGTGAAAGTATATGTATGGCCATTGATTATTGCTTTTAGAACAATTTCTGTCTTACCAAAATACATGTCTGCTTTAATAGTAATCATTTCCTTCTCCCTGACATTGGGAATCAAAGGAAGTTCGCAATTGAAGTTGGCCACTTTACGAACACCTGGGTCGGTTATATAACGAGGTGTTGACTCATCAATGTCATAGACAAATATATCTATCAAACAAGCATTTAAATATATTTGTGGCATACTAATATATTTTTAACCAACTTACCAAGACAAAAAGGATAAGGATAATATGCACGCAGTTCTTTTGAAGAACAGAAATCCACTGCCATGGGTGTTCCCTTGGTCGCAAACACATCAAAGCGATCGAGGCATATTATTGCACCATCAAGTGAAATACTTTTCTTCTCGTGAGAATCAAGCACGAAATCGAATTGGTCATCAATAACTATTCCGTATGTGCGCCGTAATATTCGATGGGATACTTTTCCAGGATTATGACCAAACATTACTGCACCTCGCATTACAGAGATCTCCCCACGACTTGGTATAGCTATAGACCCAACTCTTGCATCAAATGTTTCTTTGATACGTGTACCTAGGTATTTCGATTGTCCAAATCCTCCAACCACAAATAGAGCGTCAATTTGGCTGTTAGATCGTGTAATCTGATCATCTATCAGCTCCAAGACCTGGTTCACGACCGGTTCAAACACAATCTCTCGAAGCTCATCAACTGCTACATATAGTTTTCCATCCTCCACACCTATCTCAGACATTCTCCCTCCTCCTAGACTCAAAACAGCAGGCGTGTCAAAGTATTCGCCGTCTCCATTCTCAAACTGCGGCTAAAATAAGAAAACACAGGCATGTTAGGCGAATATGTATTTTTACAAAGTAGCTATACCTTTATAGATGTGATAAACTGATTCATAAGAATTTCAATCGCTGCCTTGTTGTTATCAGCATATCTGCCGAACCGTCTTTTGATTAGATTTCGCATGTTTTCATCCAAAAACGTTGATCCACAAAGGTCTCCAGATCCCATTGTAACTTCCCGAAGAGTCTTTACACCGCCAGAGTCTTCAATTTCAAACACAATCAAGTCGACAGTGCCACCACCAGCATCACAGATCATAAATCGCTGGCCGTGGGTAAGATTAAATTGATCAGACTTCTTTTCACAGTACAAAGAGGCTGCCTCTGGCTCACTGGTAAGAACTAGACGGTCTGGGTGATCATTACGGTCCACAATTCCAGCCAAAATAGCTGCTTCTCTCATGGTTGCTTTGGCTTGATCATCCCATATAGCTGGAACCGTAAGACAGTATCTGAATTTTGAGGCATGATAGATTTCTCGAAGGTTATCTTTAAATTCTTTATGAGCATGTTTATGGAATTCACGAAGATAATCTGCGATGACTATTGAATACAATGGTAAGACAAGTTTCCTTGTGATTTAAAGTTCAAAGCCTTTTTTTTTACCTTGAAGAGGAGTTAAACCGTCTGGAAGTTGTATAGTGCTTCTAGTACTAGGATTAAGAAGTAACTTGAATCTGGTCAGCAAAGAGCCCCGTCTATGAGGCAGGTTTGCTTTACGAATGGCTTCATATCCCCAGGCGTCAATCTCTTTGCTACCATTTTCATAGTAGGATACCGTTGGAACTTTTGGATATATAGTGCCACCTTTTTTAGGCCTATAATGAAGTTTTAGTGTATGGACTTTGGTTCGGTTTATATTGAAAATATATACCATTCTGTTATGTCGACTATATCATTGATATCTTCATTGACATGCATGAATGAACAGCCAGAAAAGGCTGTTCCAAAGTCTAACATGATTCGGTTAGGATTGTAGTTAGATAGATAATAAAGGGGTCTTACCTATTCCCACAATATAAGGAAAATCACTAGGATTAAACTCAAGAAAACTAGACATTTTTAAGAAAAATACAAAATAGAAAGAGTGAAGAAATCGTTTCTTTTTTTTGGTTTTTTTTATCCAAGGTCCTCTTCACTAAGCTGGCTCTATTTTTTAAAAAAAGGAAAGTGTAAAGCTAGCCAGTAATCTAGTGATAGAATTGATGATTATGGCAGTTATAAGACCAATTCTAGTAAAAAATATTTCTAAACAAAATTTAGGATGACAAGGTCTCTAGGAAGTTTCATGGCTTTAAAAAAACCAAATGTCATACAAAAATGTGTTTTATTATTATATTACTATAGGTATTCTATATTATTTTATTTTATCATCTTATTACTCATTTCTCCAACAGTAATTATATAAAAATGAATTTTAACAGCTCAAACCCCAGACATATTGCCTCGAGAACAAAAATATGGAGTCTCAAGATGTATTCAATTATATTATTGACAGATATTCAAAGTATTAGAAAAATATATATAATATATATATAAAGGAATAAAAAATGGATTGTGCTCATCATCTTATCCCATAAAGAAGGCTTGCTGTAACATTTCAATATTTAAAGTTCTGCTGTATTGAGGAATATTTAAAAGTAAGCGGTCAGATGTAATAGGACAAAAAAGGTAAAAGTTTATGCCAATCTTAATGTTGGCTATTAACTGGGTGCTTCACTTTTTATAAAAGTATGGATGGATTTGTATGATTTTTTATTCCTGGTTGAATACATTACATATACAATGACTTTATATCCAGCATATCTTGTAATTAACACGCATTAAAGAGAGAGAAAACTGCTTTTGATTTTTGCTAAACGTTTCCAACAAAAAAGAAATAGGATTATTATTTTACCCACTAAAATTCAATAGAGATGGCTATAAATCAGCACTTTTCTAGTCATTTTTACATTTGATCCCTCCTTGTAAAGTCTTTATTTTCAAAAGTCTAGCTCAACATATCTAGATTTTTGTTGGTACTATCGTAGAAGAATATTCACATTAATTACACGTTATATATATACTTGATATAACTCTTATGAGCAGATGAAGAAATATTCTTCATAAACACAATATAAAAAATCATTATACCTTTGTATAGAATAAATATAGTTTTTTTTACTATCCAAAAGCCAATTTCTAAAGAGCCCGAGTCATTTATCTGTCATGGCCATGTTTAAAGATATTGGCAAGATAAAGAGAAGGAAAACTCTGGGGATATTAAGCATGTGTCACATATTGATAGCTAATTGTTCATCCAAGACCCTTCAGTTTTATATTTCATTATGTAATTCGAGTCAATTAATACAGAATCCTTGGATATTTTGTGTGTACTAAATGTAGGCTTTTTTTTTAAAAAAAAATATTCAAGAAAATAATATCTTTTGCACTTTTTTTTCAAGATCCATAGGTCAATATCTGTTCAAGTATTTTGTAAAAATAATAATAAGTATTTGATCTTGATACGAATTTTGATTACTTACTTCTATAACAACACCAGCTGCCACAGTCTCGCCACCCTTTCGCAGCATGATTCGTCCAAGTTGCTTATTATCCTTGAACATTTCTAAAGGAACAGCTCGATTGGCTAACTGGATCTTGACAGTAGCAGTTGTTCCCTTTGATATATGTCTATAGATCGTATAAATCATATAAGAACAACTTGTTATCCTTGTAATTCAAGGATTTGGTATCTGTTCTTACCTTGGGTTCTTCTTGACAACTTCACCTGTTGATTTATCAATAGTTGACAAAAGTTTTGTGATTGAGGCAGGCTCATTTAGACTCTGGTGATGGAGAATGACCTATATGTTTCAACGAGCAATCATATTTATTAACACCCCAAGCTGTTATTATTATTATTATTATTATTAAAAAATACTTACAGGGAAACCGGATGTAATTGGGACCTTGATATCAAATACAATGATTTGCGCGACAAAACTTGATGTTACAGGTACTGGATGAAGAGGTGAACAAAGGACACATCCAGTACTATTAAATATAAACAATGTGGGTAAATACCAAGCCAAATTGTCAAGAATCAAGTATCGTTACCTCAAATTCATAATGTCAAGTCCAGAAAGGGTCATTAGTACAGAGTCACCGGCAGCACCCCAGTTGGCTGGTTCATCGTTTACTTGCATAGCTGGAATATTCACGACGCTTAATATGTATATAGCCTATCCAACCCATGCCAATTTCAAGTTACCTTTAATTATGCCCATTTCGCCTCCGGGAACTACCATGACTTGTTCACCAACTTGAAGGCTCCCCGAGTCAATAGGTCCTGCAACAGATACACCTCCTCCACTTCCGATTCCACCCTTGAAAAAGTCAGTAACGCCCATACGGAAAGGCTTGTCCAAAAGGCGCACTGGTGGCTCAAACTTGTCTATAATACCAATTAGTTTTTTCCAGCCATAATAATATTATTATTATTATTTTTAAAAAAACTTACCAACACATTCCAACAAGCAAGGACCCTTATACCATGAGATCAATTCGGCATCTTTGCTGGGCTCAACTAGATTATTTCCTGTCAACCCTGATACGGGTACGTATCTCAAATTTGATTTACGGAATCCTGCTTGGATCAAGAATGCTCCAAGTTTAGCAACAATCTCATCAAATCTAGCCTTGCTCCATGAAATCTATAAAACATCGTGTTAATATCTCCATTATGCCTTGGAATAATATACATACCACGTCTAATTTGTTTACAGCTATTATCATCTGTTGAACACCCAAACTACGAGCCAGTAGCGCATGCTCTTTAGTTTGGCCGTTTGCATCAAATCCAGACTCAAATCCACCTGTCGTAGCATCCACAACGAGTATAGCAACATCAGCCTAGAAACACACGATCATAAGGCCCTGTTCTCTAATAATACAAGAATGCCACTTTTTACAACTTTCTTACTTGAGATGTACCAGAAATCATGTTTGGAATGAAATCACGGTGTCCAGGAGCATCTAGCAAAGTAAACTTGCGATGCTCTGTCTCAAAACTGTTCATTGCAATGTCCATAGTAATACCACTATTAAGAAAAAAATAGATGAATTAAACGTCAATTTCGCATGGTTGACAGCATAAACGCTAAACGTGTTTATCTTACCGTTCTCTTTCCTCGCCAGTCTCATCTAATACCCAGGCAAATGCAAACGATCCCTTGCCAAGCTTTTGTGAATCTCGCTCATATTTCTTCATTGTTCGCTCATTGACTTGGCCAAGTGCATATAAGAAATGGCCCATTAGCGTAGACTTGCCGGCATCAACATGACCTAATTTTATATCAGATACTATTGGATTACCAAGAGACATAGTTGGCTAATTGCTTACCAATGACTACCAGGTTCAACTTTGGTTTTTCGTCTGATCGTTTTGCATATTCTACAAGTACATCGATGCGCTTTGAGGGGTGTATCTTTACAAGCGGAGAGGGAGCACGAGAGTCCACAGGAGTTCCACTTGGCGTATTAAGTGTTGACCCAATTTCCTTGCTTTTTGGCTGTGCAGCTCGCTTTGTCGAGGCGTTCATATCCCCAAGACCAAGGGCAACCATGTCTTGGGAAAGTTGGTCGTTGGGATCATCAGACAAGTACTCAACATCGTCATCATCTTTGTGAGCAGTAGCTTGTGGTTTAATAGGTTTAACTGATTTTTTTTGGGTGGCTTCTTTTTGCTGAGCCGCTTTGGAGGCTATAGCAGAGTAAAATAAGAGAAATAAATATTACTACAAGACTCTTCTTTTGCTGAGATCCTTGTTTGCATCTTTATCGATATTTTCCACCTCTTTTCTCTATCTCCCTTTCTCTCTTTTCCCCCTCCAGAAATAACGATGAATTATATTGTTGCCTTGGTCAAGAAAAATAAAAAAAGAAAAAAGAAAGATAGACAAAATAATGAAAAGGTCGAATATTTGGAAAGCTTGAAATGGGTATAGGATTGGCAGACGAATACACTAGTAACAGCTCAGGCCTTCCTAATCTTTCCACCACTACGATTGGTTTGAGCATTCATCACAATATCATCAGGACTGGGTTTGTCAAAAGGAAACATTTGGATAGTGTTGGCAGACGACTCCATTGCTTCATAAAACGCACGTCCAAGTGTACTGGGTAACGAACAGACAAGTTGATCAACCCGAGAATCTGTTCCCTTTGAATTGATATCTTTAAACAGAAACTCTGCCGTGGATGAAGGTGGTGCACACAGTGGGTTTTGTTGAGGTGGAGGGATATGATACTTGAGAGGTTCGCTTGGTTGTGTGTTTGCTTCTGTATTCTGCTTTACTGAATCTGGCTTAGGAAGTGGAGCAACAGGCTTGGGTGTTGGGGAGATATTTGTTGTAGTTGTTCGTTTGGCAAGACCAGAAAGACTAGAGGAAGCCAACTTTTGAATCGGGCGTTCTTGTTGGGCTTGTGTGTTTCGAGGCTCTTCACTCTGCTGAGAACGAGATGCAAGGTGAGCTAAGCTTGTGAGGCCCTTTGGAGCACTGGATTTCTGGGATAAAGAACCAAGAGATGTCTGACCAACAGGCGTCTTTGCATTGGATGTCTGCGTCTGGCGTGAAGCAAGATGCTGTAGTGCAGATTTTCCTCGTTGATTGGCTGACTTTTGAGCAAGTGCTTGTAATGATGTTGGTTTGGATTCTGACTTTTCCACCAAGTCCTCTTTTTTCTCATTAGAGGGTTTGATAGTTGCATTTGCCATCTTTGCTCGCAGCTGAAGAAGGCTAGAGCCACCAGATCCAGTTGATGCTGGCCGAGTGTGTATTCCAGAGAGTGACAATAGTGATTTTTTTGGGGTGGGTTGCAAAGAAGGAGTTTTCTGTGGCTGACTCTCTTCACTATACAGTTTTGCAGGAGGTCTGCGATAGTGTGGTCTTCTTTTCCTGGTAGATATGCCTTTTCCACCATCCTCTAGATATATAATAGGAGAAACATCAAACTGATTGTCCTTTTTCTCTCTCTTTCCATAATCATGAATAAGAAGTTACAATAAACAAGCACCATTCAATTGAATCGCTACTAACCTTGATTGAAAACCAAAAATCCATGCGTTGGTGGCTCTAATGATTAGCCACCTAAAGAACAACCCCTCCCAGCCAAACTTTCCAACCACATAAAAAAGGCTCAAATGGAGCGACAAATAGAAAGGACACTTGTACCAAGGCAACAAAAAACCAACAAACTACACACTACTATCCAGCTTAAATTACACAAGTGATCAAATTACCTTTTGAAGCAACCGCAGCTTCTGCCTTTGCGGCCTTGGCTTTAAGCTTTTCTTCCTTTGCCTTGCGTTCGCTTATGGTGTCTAATACCCAAGCAAGCAAACAGAGAATGGGTCGGCATATTGCTTTTTTTTAAATGGCGTTGTTTCACTTACTGAGCGCCCAATTGATAGTTTCTTTCTTGTCAAAATAGTAATACCACAAGGCTTCTTTGATCTCCACGTCAGTGAGAGGACAGTTATCTCCGACCACACTGTAAACATAAGAGAGACCATCGTCTAATGCCTCGAGATCTTCATTGGTCATCTCATTCTCATCCACTGTATAACAAATTAACAATCATATAGACGACTCAATTATGGTTATACTTGCAAGTATTCTCGTCGTATTCCTCGTCATATTCATCATCGAGTACATCTATCAAATAATTGGAATTATTAACTTTTTTATTTTCTTATTCGAGATCAGAGTTTGGTCATACCATCGAGATCAAGGTTTCGAACAGCTCTGTGGCGCGACATTTCTTGATTGTCTTTTATACAAAAAAAAAACAGAAAAGTATCTAAAGACCAAGTGCTTTAATAATAATAAAAATATATAAAAGTGCATTGGTAGTAAATCACGTGATTGGCTTTGATCTCTCTCTCTCTTTTTTGTTGTTGTACGTCATTAGCCCTTTTATTATTATTATTATAGAATCTACATTGGGTATGAATATATATATATATTTATATATAGATGTATATATTTAGTCAAAAACATATAAGAAATAGAAGGTAGGAAAAATAAACAAGAGCTATCTAGGAAGGTTTGTTTCGTTTTTGAAGTGGTGAAGCAAATTCGAAAAGACGAGTGCGAAGGTTTTTAAATCGGCGTGGCTCGGTTGTGTTTGCTGTTGGCAAGGAATTGGAAGACGAGACAGACTCACAGGATTCTGCTCGAGTGGATCTTGTCTCCTGAATGTCTGGAGAGGATACTAAAACACTCTTGGATGATCTCCTACTTTCAACCGATAACTTGAGACTTGTAGTACTCGAAGGCAGAGGAGGAAGTCCACTGTGGCCGGTTGCTTGGCTTATGATGGATTTTGAGCTCGACGATGCTTTCTGATCCATAGTAGAACTGCGAGAGGACAGAGCAAGTCTACTGAGGCGTTGCTAATAGATAAAGTATCCAATTAATAACAGTTAACTCAAAGCAACATCGTGAGCCGATAAAGGCTACTGCCCAGCCTACCTTTTTCTTTTCAAATGATCCAGAATTTTCTCCATCTGTATGTTCCAGACATTCAGAAGAGCTGAGAGATGAAGCCATCACATTCACAGATGTAGTGGACGAACTTGCATGCGATCTTTGTCGCAGAGGTGCACCAATGTTTCCCAATCGCACAGCTAGTTTCCCAAATATTGCACTGGGCACTCGGCTCATACTAGACGATTCTTTATCTCCACCAGACTTCTCGACAGGTTTTTGAGGGCGCTGTGATAGTTTAAAGATCATGCTTTTCTTTTGGCTGGACTTTCCAAGACTATTTTCATCTTCATGAGTACAAGGCAAGGTCGCATTTTGGATTGTATGAACACGTTGAGGAGTAGAAGCAGGTGGCATTACTTGTCGAATCGGCTTCTTCTCTTTTGGAGTAGATACTGGAGGGCGGATAGGTAATGATGTCTTGCGCTGGATTGCATTCATGATCCCATCTCCAAAGGCACGGTATTGAGGACTTGTTGCAACTGGTGTGGCACGATTGCTAGAAGGAAGTGGGTGAGGCGACGATGCGACAGAAGAAGATGCCGAGCCATAGTATCCATTTTCTTCAATGTGACGGAACGAAAGAACGGACGGTGTCTTTGAGACATACGATCGATGGCGCCAGCTACTGAAAGTGCTTGCCCTATCTTGTAGGGCCTGGCATCGCGCCTTGAGTAAAGGAGTTGTGCAAACATCCTCAAACTTGTGATCTACGGTTTGCTGGTTCTGGGTGACCTGTACCTGCTTGGAATATCCCCACTTTCCAGATACACTATTTGCAAAGAACTCTTGTATGTCGTGAAAACTTGAATGAGATTTGATGCTTATACCATCAATTGTTGAGTGTAAAACTGTATCAGCCTCTGTCTTGGCAGCTTCACTCAAGGACTTGTGAGACTTGTGGGATTTGTGGGATGCAAGACTGGACAGACTGGCAAATGAATTTGAACTGTGGACAGTCGATGCTCTTCGGTGAAGAGGCCTTTCAATATCAAAAGAAGATCCAAAGAGGTGTTCTAGACAATCTTCTTCTCGTAATTGTTCATAACGAACTTTTGATTGCTCGATTGTTTTTCCCAGTGCCTCTACCCAAATCAGCCGTTCTTGCTCACACACAGAACCGAAATCAAATGTATATCTATCGCTCAGCATTGTCCATCCATGATCCAGTCCGCCTAGAGAATATAAATTATATATAAAAAAAAAGATGGTTAATACTTTTGGTATACGATTTTCGAGAAATTGAATATCACCATTGGAGTCCAGGGTAAATATCCTGAGAGGGAACCAGTACTGAAGCTGATATCTTTTTGGCTTTTTACCCTTGACAATAATCATATAATTGTCAAAAAGAGCACACCCAAGCCGTTTAATCCGCATGCTGTTCGTATCACTCCGTACTTCCAAGGTACCAATCAGTACACAGACTCCAAGTGCATTATACCATCTCTCTGGCAAAGACTATTCAACAAAAGTTTAGCTTAGCTGTAAATCATAGTAATCATGATTATTTCTGTATTTACCGAATCTGGCTCTATTCGTGACAAAAACATCCCGGTCTTTTTTACAGCTTGTACACGAGCCTTTTCATCGTCAATCTTGGTTGCTATTTTGTGCATTTCATCTTGGGCTTTAGAAAGCTCTTCATACTCGACTGTATCTTTTTGGGTAGCCTTTGTAATTGTCTGGAGCAGAATCCGGTAACGCAATAAACGTTGAATTGGCTTTTTTTTTTTAAAAAAAAACAACAACAACAACAACTTAGCAACACATTGGGTTAAATATCGAGCAAAGATTTACCATCATCATATAGTCAGTCATCGTGAGACGACTTCCTCGGAATGCCACTGGGTTTTTTGCATGAAGCTGTGCCATCATCTTGGCAAAATCGTCACTGGTATCCAAGAGTTCTTTATACAAGAGATATGCATCATCATGATTCACACAGTACTCGATATATACTTCAAATCGAGGTCCCTGTCATGAAATATTAGTAAATACAAGATGTATGTATAGAACAAAATTACCCATTCAATAAAACAACGAGCAATGGCAATAATGTTTCCAGGATACACATGTCCATTGAAAGTACTTTGCTTGGTCATATGCGCACTCTGCAAGGCCACCAGAAAATCTTCTTCAAAACGATGGATCTGAGAGCAATTTCGAAGCAGGATCTGCTTTTTATCGTCTGTTATATTATTCTTCTGCTGGATTGGGAACAGAAAATGCTGTGAGAGTATGATGAAAATAATAATAACAATAACAATAATGATAATAATGATAATATTGTAAGATGTGTTTTGAATACCAAAGAATAAATTAAGCTACTTACTCGAACATAATTGCTTAGTTTTTTTGCATAGTTTTCTTCTGTCTCCAATAGCTCTTTTATTGCACTCATTCGTTTGTTAGCCCTGGCAGACTCAAAGGCCATCCTTAATAGCTCTGCCTCATCATTCTCTCTTATTTCTTCAAGCTTATCTTGAGACGGAGAGATATTCTTTCGAGAACGAGAGGATCCAGAATTTCGTCCGAGTATTGATTTTTCGTGGGGGTGTGAGAGATTGGGGTGTACTGGACTTTTCTGGTTAGACTGTAGGATATTTGGAGGCTCGGTGGCATCAATTGTGTTTGTATCCCATGCTGAGCTGGTAGATGTAGGGACTTTTGAAGCTGAAAGTCCAAATATTTCCAACGGTTCGCACTCTTGAGAGTCTTCTTCAACATGATCGATTAGGTCTAGAGTAACAAGCTTTTCTTCTTTGGGTATTTCGTCGGACTCGCCGCCTTGTTTTAGTGAGGATCCGGCCAGGATTTGGTCTACAATTCTCTGTATGGTCCTATTATCTACTTCCATGACAATGGCCTGTCCAAGTGCCTCTGCAGAGAACTCAAAATAGCCCTCGACAGGCATCTCTAGAGTACCCGGAATATCGGATACTGGACTCTTTGGGAGTGTGTCGTCTTGTCGGGGGGTATGGAGTGGAGAGCTTTCGAGTGAGTTTGTCTTGCTATCTGTTACGGTGTCGCTGTCGGACCACTCTGGCACCTCTACTACAGACTGGCTGCCCGAAGGTACCTCTCGGAGACTACTGACCTTTCTAGGTGAGTTGACAGATGAAGAATCGGTTGAAGCAATGGGTTTTCTGGCCTTGACAGCCTTTGCAGCAGCCACCATGCATTCGGCAGCAGCAGAAGCCATGTGTGCTTTTCTGATTCGTGCTTGTCTAGCTAGGGTATCGGTGTCGTTTTGACTGGCACGTAAATTACTGTAGGGACTAGATGTGAGTGGATTGGGTATAACAGATGGAATGCGGTGTTTTGCAGCGTTTGACCCACTGGCTGCCCAATTAAGGACCTGACGAAGTGGACGCTTTCCTTTGCGATCGGTGGGATCGCTCTCTGACCTATTGAGAGCCACATCTGCTCTGACAGCATTTATTCTGGGCACGCCTGATCTGCTGGTATCGATCCTCAGAGGGTTTCTTGGCTTGATCCGTGGAACCTGGCTATGTTCGATTAAGTAATGACCGTCGACTTTATCGGAAGACGAGCTTTTTGGACTAATGCTGTTTAGGTTTTGTTGTAGGAAAGCGAAGGAAGATTCATATCGGTCGGCATTGGTCTGGCTCGATGCACTGAGGTATTCTGTATGGGACGAGATATTGGAATCAAATGCCTCTGATTCCTGATCAAACGAGGCCCATTCTTCGACATTCTCTTTGGATGGAGTTTTGCCTTTTATCTCAGTGTCTTCATTTGGCGAACTCTCTCGATGATCGACGAGCTCTTTTGTCATTATATGATTTGGTGTCGATAAATGCCCGATAAATATTAAAGGCCAATGTAAGTTGCTAGGCCTTGATGTCGATTGGTCTTATAGTTGTGTAAAGTGTGTGAGTTGTATTATTTCTTTGCAAATAAAATAAAAAAATAAAAAAAATAAAATTATTAAAAAATAAAATAATTAAAAATAATATTATTATTATTATTTTCAATATAGAAGAATAATCGCAAAATATGTTAGTAATAGTGACAAGAAAAGAGAAAAAGGGCAGCAGATAGTAAAAGAGCAAAGTTTGGTTAATTCAATGGATTGTGGTCCAAAGTGGCATTTTTGGTTTTCTTTTTTATTATTTTTATTATTATTATTATTTGAGGTATGAGTGAGCAGCAGAGAATAGGAAGAATCCGATTGATATTCTCTCTCGGTACGTGGATGCTGTCATGTCCCCAAGCCATGATACAGTGGTAATAGTAAAAATCTGCCATGGTTGGAATTGGAAGCATGGCGAATTTGGATATGTAGAATAAATAAAAAAGAAAAGGCCTCTGGGGCTTGGATCTTTCTTGTTTCTTTCTTTATTGGTTGGTTGGTTGGTTGGTAGGTAGGTAGATGAGTATAGCCTACTGCTCTATGGTTGTGTATATGATATGTCGTTTTTGTGCTGGTGCAAAAAAAAGTAGTAGAGAACATGCAATGAATGTATAGTTTTGGCCTAGTGAATATTTCTTTTTTGGCTCTTTCTTATGTTTCTTATTTCACTTTCTTATTTGGCAAGAATTCTTGAAGAATCCAAGGTGATAGAATGACCAGAGAGTTGAATCTTATTGTTCAGGTAGTTTAATGACGTCTTGAGATATTGATTTACATTTTAGAGACAGTTGTTTTCTCGTTTGCTGGTGATCATTTGGGTTGCACAACTGTGGCCATGACAGACTTCAAAAATGATAATGCTGTGGCACAATACTTGTCTTTGTGGTTACATTACCCCTTGATTATTATAGACGCAGATATAAATAAGCATACAAGACAAGAAAAGGTGCTTTTGTATTTGCACCAATATTATGGCCATGGGTCTCTATTGATCACTTCTGCATATAAATGTTGATCTATTTCTTTATTTCTTTATTTCTTTATTTCTTTATTTATTTATTTCTTTATTTATTACATTACATTACATTACAACATATATTAAAAAATAACAAGAAAGAAAGAGAGAAGAGGGCCGTTTGGATCAAATGAGACGATGATATGCATCTTCCAGCCATGAAGCCATTAGCCAAAATAAAAATAAAGATAGTGACTGAGAATGTGAATGTGAATTGTCTGGTCAGTATGATCAGCAAAGCATTTCAGTCCCATCGACCATTGAAGATGATGCCAGATAATAAAGGTGTTTAAACAATGATGCTAATGCTGATGATGATGAGTATTATTTTGATGATGAAAAGGAATTAGTGTATATAAAGAAAGAATGAAAAAAAGGGAATTTTCGAGGTGAATCTATACAAAGGGAGCTCTTAAAGAGAATTATATAATGACTGTTTTGAAACCAAATATGCATGCACATCGACCTTTACTTGTGCAGAGCCACAAGGTCCCATCCTGCATTGATCCTCGCCAGACCATCTAGGCTCATCAGACTGTCTACCAAGGTCTGATGCTCAATGTACTGCTTGGGATCCTCCAGACCAACCACACTGACGCTCTCCAGCCAAGGAAAGATCCTTGGGTTGGAGAAAAGGGAGATGAACAATGAGAATGCCTTTGGGTCTCCAATATAGAGTGTCAATTGAGAGAGGCTTGGAAATGATTTTCGGAAATCAGCCCAAAAGGCCTGTTGTCTCTCGCTGGGATCCTGGTCAGAATTAGCCTTTGAGTCTACCAATGCGATTGTCAATGTATGGACTCTAGGAAACGAGGATCCAAACAGCCAATGAGCCGGACAGGAAGGCAGATCAAGGGAGTGTAGGTGGGGTAGCCCCTTTAGCCAATTGATCTTCTCTGGCTGATCAAGCATGTAAAAGGGGCGTTCGGGATCTCTTAATCCACATTCTTGCCAGGCAGCTGGCTTGGTTGCAAAGATCTGGAGGATGTGATTGTGCTGAGCAGAGGGTGCATACAATAACACACTCTTGAGGGTCTGGTGGGCTTGCTTGTCAAGAAGGAGACTGAGGAATCGTGGGCCGTGTGCATCTGATAGGGCCATGGCAATCTGGCTGGTGCGGATTTGGCTGGTACTGGCCAGGGCAGTTGAAAGGGTGGCGTATGAATATGGAGAGTATGGGTTTTCGTCTATCTTGACCGCACCAGCCCAGACAGAAATATCGGCAACCAGCGCTTGGAAATGGCGACAGGTGCTACAGGTAGACACATCTCATCAGTATATCGGGCTTTCTGGGACAAAAAAAAACAAAGGGCCAATCAATCCCCAAGGCCGTGTTACACCCTACCTGGCAAGGGAGGACAAATCTAAATGATTGTCTTGCTTGACAAGATGAATTATGGACAAAAGCACTTCGTTTGGTAGGCCCAACATTAGAGAGAAAGAAGAGAGAAAGAGATGTGGAATCCAATAAAATAAAAAAAACAAAGAAGTGCATGTCCTCATATAACCCCTTTTTGAGTCTTCTAAATCGAGAATCTCTTTACATATCGTTGCAGCGGGGATACCGTGCGAATAATGGCCGTCTTCTCAGCCAATCAGCGACCAATTGCTTCCAGGCCGTGAGTCAAACTTCAATATAACTGTCACGCCAGTAAAGCATCTTCATCTCTCTTTCTATCATCTCTTTCGCTCAATCTCTTTTTCTCCAATTTATCATGTCGCTCCAGAACACCGGCCTAATCGTAGAACCCAAGCCCCTCCGCCACTTGGAGTCCATTCAAAGCACACAAGGCAGCCCTAGCAGACAGAGCACACCTGTGGATATGGATGGTCTGAGCTGGCCAAGTAAGTTTCATTGTTGTCCTTTCATCTGCTTACTGTCCATTTAGGCAAGGGAGCCAGAGATCGCCGAGACGAGTCCGAGGAGGAAAAGGCGGAACGTATCCGCAAGATTGCCGGAGCCGTCGAGACAATCCTGACTTGCATCGGAGAGGATTCTGACCGAGAAGGCCTTCTCAAGACACCCGAACGATACGCAAAGGCACTCATGTTCTTTACAAAGGGATATGAAGAAAACATCAGAGGTAATAATAATAATAAACAAATAGAAAGAAAGGCTTGGCAGTCCGACTGATCGATTTATAATACAGATGTTCTCAATGCGGCTGTTTTTGAAGAGGGTAATTAAGCATTGGCAGTGACAATGAAACTGACGGCTAATTGTGTGTGTGTGTGTGTGTGTTTGTGATATTGATTGTTTGGCCCAGATCATGATGAGATGGTTATTGTAAAGGATGTCGATATCTTTTCTCTCTGTGAGCACCACATGGTTCCCTTTACTGGAAAGATCAGCATTGGCTATATTCCTAACCGCCGTGTGGTTGGATTAAGCAAATTGGCACGAATTGCAGAGATGTTCTCTCGAAGGTAAGGGGATCTTGGGATTGAACAAATTTGTCGGTGGCTGATGTCGGATCCCTCAGACTTCAAGTCCAGGAGCGATTGACCAAACAGGTTGCTACTGCACTGATGGAAATCCTTCAACCCCAAGGAGTTGCTGTAGTGGTAGAGTGCTCACATCTTTGCATGTGTATGCGGTAAGTCTAGAGGAGTGTTTGGTTTGCTTGGCTAATCTTTTATTTATTTGTCTGTGAAATTGGAATCCAAATATATACAGTGGTGTGCAGGTAACAAGATATATTAACCAACAAAACCCAAATTAACGTCGATTATAGAAACCTGGAAGTGCAACTACTACAAGTTGTATGATGGGTGTATTCAGAAGCAACCCAAAGACCCGTGAAGAGTTCCTTACTCTCATCAGACGCTAAACCCTAGATACATACATATTATAAAAAAAAAACAGAAAACAAAAGTCACTTTACCAAGTCCCTGCCATCTCAACATGTACAGTCCCTCGCCAACAAATCCTGCCTATATTCAACATACCTTTAGTCTAATATTCTGTCTAGTATCAATTATATTATCATTGTTATCATTATTATTATTATTATTATTATTATTGTTTTTTTATTATTATTATATATAAAATGTAATGGTGTAATTAAATGACTATAGTTACAGTTTTCCACTAGTAACCGCATGTTTACAGAGCAGCAAGGCCTTCATGTAATCTCCTCCTGCTTCTTCAACATACTCTGCCAATACAGAGCGCTTTACATGAGACATGATCTTGCAAAGTTCATCCAAAGTCTTTTCGTGTGCATTGCGTAAAGACGAATCGGTGTGGGATCTAACCATGTTCTGGGGCAAAGAAACCTGACCATGGATAGTCTTGTTAGATATATCCTCCACAGCTGATCGTCGTATTTAATCTAATGATCTAACCTTTACACTGTCCACAGTCTCAACAGAGTAAATCGACGATGGACCCATTGTCTTTGCCCGGTTGGATTTTCTGCCAAAAGAGGCAAAGAATCGACTGGACCGTGTTGCCTTTTCGCCTTCACTTCCTGATGAAATGCTGACATTATCTCTGCATTGATCTCTATCAAAATGCTGTGTTCCAGATGGCTGTACAAACAATCAGCACATGTGAAGCATAACATACACATAAAGGTTATATATATATATACAATTACCGAAAAGGATCTTACGGTCAGCATCTCAACATGATTAGAAGGGCTGCTACTTCCACTACTATAGCCACTTTGAGATAGTACTGGCTTACTGGGACGGTCAATGTGATCGTATGGCTTGGCATCTGTATTAGCTCTATCCAGATCTTGGCTCATAAAAGCAAGAGACTGGTTTGGAAGAAGTGCATGGGCAACAGATAGGATATCTGTAGGCGTAGGAACATTTGGTGAGGTTGGTTTAGGTTGGTTAAGGGTATCAGAAGCCCTGAGGGTACGTGAAAAGAGATCATCTGCCATCTCGATCCTATTCTTTCGACTACTGGGAAGCATCGCATGCAGAAGTCGCTTGTGAGTCCTCCTGGGCTGGGAAGGATGATAACCTGCCAAAAATCAACTGTTAGATAGATAGGCACAAAAAAAACTAGCCATCCCCTACTCTTCATCATATCAGATGGCTCCTTGTTCGATTGTCGCTCCAGCCAGCCAGTCAGGCCACTATTGGAACGTACGCAATGACTAAATGCCCTCTCTAGAAATAAATGAAAACAATAAAGCACGCATGGATTAGCTTAATCTATAAGGTTCGCCGACAAGCATATCTTACCGTATGCATCCACACGCTGAGCTGGCCCTGTCATCTTCATGAGATGGTAAAGCGTCAGATGTTTGTGAGATGGGCCTTGTCGATAACTAAGGGTCAGACAATCTGGCCTACGAGACGCCTTCTGTGGGCGCTTGGGTTCAAGTGCTTCCTTTCGAGCCTGCTCCTGCCGTTCCTTGAGCTGTTTGGCTCGTTGTTCCAAAAGATCCGAAAGACCATCGACATCATGCTCGGCCTTTTCATCAAAGATGCTTTGAAAGGTCTGAAGAGATTTCAGCAGGTCATCACCCTCTTCATCTTTCCAGGAGATTTCATAATTCTCGTTTGGCTTATTGGCAGTGGCTGTATTATCAACAAGAGTCTTTGCACGGCTCTCCTCCTGGCGTGGGGTTTGGATACGAACTCCATAGATACTGTCCTCTAGAGAATATACAGGCTTTGGTATGTGGTGCTCATAGGTCATTGGATCAGGTTTTTTGCGTATCAGCAAACTTGTCTGTCTTTGCCGTTGTCTCTGCGGTGCAGGAGGTGTGGATGTGACAAAGGATCGAGAGCGTTGAAGAGTAGGAGTAAGCAAGTTTTGAACAACAGGTGTCGTATTGACCGAATTGGATCTCTGTGGAGTTGGAGTTGGAGTTGGAGCCGAAGCTAGAGCTGGAGTTGGAGCCGAAGCTGGAGTTGGAGCTAGAGTTGGAGCTAGAGTTGGAGCTGGTTGGCTGGCTAATCTACCCTTTGCACCTAAGCGTCGTCGCTGACGTTGGCATTTATAACAAGTACATGCATCTGTTCCTTTGCAAGCCGAGGAAGTATTTGTATTGGTATTTGGTGTTGTAGTTGTATTTTGGGCAGAAGGAGATTTTGAAGGTGATGATGACTTATTGCCAAGGATTGTGTTTAGATAAGAGTCCGAGGTAGACGATGGTTGTCTAATGAAAACATTTAAACATGAGCTATTATGCCTTGTAGGTCTTATATGAAACCAATCCATACATGCTTATTGTTGGTATTTGAGTAGAATTTGTTTCAATAGTCATTTCGGGTGTAAAGAAGTTACCAGAAGGGATATCGCCAATCTCAATCTTTGTAGACTCGCCAGATACAGCGAACTGCAGGTTGGCTAATAAGAGATATTCAGACAATAGACTCTCTCTCTATTTGTTTTTTGTTCTAAATTGGCTTTTGATCACTTACAATCTACTTGATTGCCAAATTGCAGTTTCTGAACCCATTCTATAGGTAATATGAGTCGAGACATTTTGGGTCTTGTTGAATTGTAGGTTACCATTAGTTAGGACATCAATGTCTGTGATTGTCGACATTTAATTTTGAAGGAATGGTATGCAATTAATAAGGAATGGAAATAAGGAATGAGATAATAAAAGCTGAACCAGAAAGAAACAGGCTCTAGAGAAGATGCCGAGAGGAATAAGAGAGTAAGTATGATCTTCCTTTGAGATCGTGCTGTGTCTGGTAACACGAGACAAAGTACATTTGAAGTCTCGATGCAATTTGCTTAGAATGGAAATCTAGAAAAAAAACTAAAAACACATTGCCAACCGCTCTTTGTTTTTTACAGTCTGTCCTCGAGAGCCATGGATTGATATAGGAATATCCGGTGCTCAAGTCAAGACATGACATCGAGTCAGTTATGGAAGCCTTTAATAAAGAGCAGTAGAGATGGAAAACAAAATAGTTGAATTGCTAGGGTCACATGCAAACACCATAGAAAGCTAGTAAATAACTAATTAATATATATATTTTTTCTTCTTGGGCTAATAGTTTAGACTACCAAAGACCAATTATTATATATCAAGAGAAAGAGGTCTCAATAGTCATTCATGTTTGTAACAAAGAGAATCTGCTGGCGAGGTTTGCTTGTTGCTTATAATAAACAGGTCTATCTATGGTCTAGTTGAACGTGAATAGGATCAAAAAACACCTGTAGTTCTTGGTGTCGCTACTTTAACATTTATGTAAAGGATTATTAGACGACTCCGTCCAGAGACTCCAAGCTGTCAAAAATGCCAAGGCCTTTTTTATCTATCTATTATTATTATTATTATTATTATTATTATTATTATTAAAAGGCTGTATTCAGAGCCTAGATAATGCTATCTACAGGCTATGGTTTACAAATCTATAACATAGCATTTTATTTCATACGAGTAAATAAAGGGGAGAGATAAAGAGAGAGAGAGATTTCAAATATCTTGTCATTTAATAAATTGTATTTTACGACCAAGTAGCTCTTTGCCAATATATTTATCAATATTTGGATATTAATGCCATGCTCATCAATGTCATAAATACTAAGCCCAAATAAATACCAATTGGCCTTATATGCCCTAAATGACCAATAATCGAAAAACGATAGTGATACAAAGGAAATCCAAGACAACTATGGCAGTAAAAGAACAAGTGAACCAGATAAATACAAGCAATTTTAGAAAGGCAAAAAAAAAACGCCTTGAAGTTGGACACAAAAATAGGTTAATTCTCGAGGCTCAAGTGGTATATAATACACGTATTATTGATATTTGGCTCGTCTTCTTACCCTTGGTAGGTCGTACAATAGCTTGACATCAAGGAGATCGAAAGCTAAGCCATACGTACAAAATAGATTCAAGGCCGAGCTTATTATGGGGAAACCTCTGAATGATCAGTCATACTATCGCCCATTTGCATGCATCTTATGAGACCCATATGCGCCTTTTAGGCTTTAAAGGGGAACCAAATGCAACAAGTGGACCTAGATACCACACTTTTCGGAGGTCGATTGGAATCGAGAGTATGGTTCCACACACGTTTGAATCTGTTTTAAAAGAACCCCAACCTCCTTTCTAACTCTCTTTTCTTTACTCTTCACTACTATGTCTGACGTTAACAACAACGATATGGGACCTGTCCTCCCCGCCGACGATGAGGCCCGCGCCGTAAGAGCTCTGATTTTAAAGGTGGTCTTATTGATTTGATTTGAATAGGTTTTCCATGAAGTCAAGGATATTGTGGTTGACAAGGTATGGTTGGGAATCATAAAAAGCTACTGGGTCTAATACTTTTTTCCCTACCTGTATGTAGCTCCATGAGGTAAAGATATCCAGAGGATAGGGTCAGTATAGATTGGGAATCATATAGCTTATTTTGCGGGCAAATATAGCTTAATCACCTTGACAACGTCCATGGTCTTCACGAGATGGACAAGCTGAAGCATATCTCGGCCTTTAAGTTGGTTGAGTATGCTGTCGAAGAGGTCTCCTATGGATACAACTACTTTGGCAAAATCCACCTGGGTGATGAAAAGTATATTCATGTCAGGTAAGTTTGAGGATCCATTTGAAAGTGCTCTTTAAGCTCATACCCCTCTAGAGCACACAAGTACCACGACGGACGCGTCGAGTTCTACTCTATTCTCACAACCCCCGAGAACGCCATCTGGACCCGCGAAGAACCCTTGGTGTACTTTATTGACTAAACCCGGTTATTTATATATACTTAAATTTATATTTATACCTTTTTTGAATATATCATCATCATCATCTTTTTTTTTATCATTAAAAAAATGTCTTGCTGAGTTACCCGGCTATCCGGATAAGATTGAACCGACTGTTACCATGATAATGCTCTAGAGAATAGACAATGACCCATTCATAAATGTGCAGGCACCTTCTTTCCATCTCTTTCATTCTACTAATGTCGTCTACCATAAGCCATCGCTACCAACCTTCAACATCGACTCATTCATCCGGTTCATCCGCATCGTCCACTCGGCCGGCTCTCCCACAGATCCTCACCCATTCACCATCCAATGCCGTCCATCTTTCTCGAAGTACTGCACGAACCTCTCGACGAGTCCGATCTCACTGGGTCACTCATTTTGCCCACAGCTGGAGGCAAAGTTCACGCACGTCAAAACTCTATCTTGCATCCTCACTCACCTTGGTCGCGTTACAGGTAACTAACCACTAGCCGAAAAGCTATCTCATGCTTGTTAGATAGGTTATTGCATGTGCTGGAGTTCTGGCCTATTCTTGGAACATGTATTGTGATCGTCCGGTTCGGATCTTCTTGACCGTACACCTCCTTCGTCTCTCGCTATCCTCTCCAATAACCGTCTATCTTCACTTTGATCCACGACAAACACCACAGACTCCTAGCCAGATGGAGCGCGGAGAAATATATCCGATGGCAGATCAAGGCTCTACTAGTCAAGTACCAAGTGTACCGATATACCCTGAAATACTTTCAGAGAATGGACTAGGCAGCTGGGTCGATCGGTAAGTTGTGAGTGATCATAGCTTTATTAGCATTCACACCTCATTAGTATAAAAGGATCTCTTGATTTCTTTGGAGTTTTGTGGTTTGTGGTTGGAAACTATATGATCTTTTCTTCTACAACTTGCGCCGAGACCGCAACTCCTTTGTATTACCTCTCGCTGGCTATCATAATTTACGGGTATACTATACTCGCCGTACCGGCCCTTTTGTGCACGTCTGTGATCTTTTGTTTGCCTTGTGTTCTTGGTAGGTAACATGCGAGCAATATTTAATCAGGTAATATTCAATCTTACAAAACCTTGTCCGAACCACAGTCGGTATGCGTCTTTTGCACGTTGACGATGGTGTAAAGATGGGAGGATCCTCGGTACAAGAGATCTCTATGATTCCCGTCTATCGATTCAAGGCCACCAAGGCCAATGCAATGCCTGCGCCCAAGCTGCCTGGGATTCTGCCGGTTCAGGGTATGACAACCGATCCGTCTTTGGTAGAGAGAACTTCAATGCAAGTAAAGCATCAGTCTGGATGGTTGAACAAGCTGTGGTTATACATTGGGGTTGTTGAGGAACCACTCTCAAAAGATGTGCCTGATCCTGTGTATGATCATCTGGAGATTCCTGAAGTAAAGGACCAGGTGTGTGCCATTTGTCTGTCAATGTATGAAGATGGTGATATTCTGTGTAAACTGTGGTAAGTTTGTATTCCAACTGTTGCCTCTTGACCGCCTTTTGACCATGTCTCTATCTTCTTCTTCTTCTTTTTTGTTTTGTTCCTCTGCTCTTACTGTTTGGTCCCTTGATAATAATAATATATCTATATATATCTATATATGGTCTTCTATATGCTTTATTGACCCCAAATGTTTTTTTAGGTGCACTCACCATTTCCACAAGGCTTGTGTTTGTGAATGGTTGGCTCTTAATTATCGATGCCCAATGTGTAAACAAGACAGTCGGGGGAAGGCTAGTGGTGTAGCAGAATAGTACATTGTTTTTATATCTATATATCAAGTCCTCTTTGTATACAAAAGGAGAGTCTAAACTATCATCAGCCTGGTGCTGATACATCTTTTCCAAAGAAAAAATTACCCATAGCATGTATACAAGCCATTTGCTAATCCGCCAATAAATATCCACTTACATAGTCCAATTAGGTTATTGAATGAACATCAACTATAGCATTGAAAGTATCAAGTTGTCGTTTGCCAGGATCAACAAGAATGCCTAAACCTAATTGCCTGCACTAGAATCTCTTGTAAAAGTACTATTAAGGCGCTTTCCACCACACATCTCAGCCAGTCGGGGAAAAAAGGAAGGTGTGAGCCGATTGATTAATTTAGTAACTAAGTTGTCTATTATGGTAGCTCAATTACTATATATAGTAGGTATTTTCCATAATGAGAATCTCAAAAATCAATGTTGTCAGAATATAAAAGGATTTTGTGCTTTATTTCTAGGCCAATAATATGTTTAATAATAAATATCCGCTCTCAATTGTGTTCTTTATCTTTTTCTTCTTCTAATCAAACAAGATGCAGTAACATCTTGTGGTCATCATCGATAAATATAATTCGCCTCTTGTCAACCTTTACCATGATCTTTGAATATTTGAAAAATGTAAGATTCAAAGCAATTTTTTTTGTCTGGAAGGCAGTGTGGACTTGCAGTGGGATTAGTAGCCAGAGAAGACTTTGCTAGAAAAAAACGATTGTTTTTTCGCGTAGGGTTGGAGGCAAACGTCCCAATGTTACTGGTGTTATGATGATCCGGGAGCATCATTCATTGGGTTTGTTCTCTTGCCACGGCCAGACATTCATTTACCATTAAACTAATTCATCGTATCTCTGTTTTTATTATCTCTCTCTCTCTTGTATTCACTTGAAACCATATAATTCTACATGATCAAACTTACGTCCTAATCGCTTTTGGAAACATTATCAAATCCTTGATATAACGGTCGCTCAATACTATGATATGGATGTATACATGTTCTTGGAGTTTTATCAATGTACACATACGGCTGGACAATATATATATATATATAAATAATGCTACATATCCGAATAATAAATAATCAACCCGTTATTGGGATATATTGATCATTCAATTCGATATTATTTGGAAGTACATCACCGCTCTTATAAAGATCAATAACAAAGCGCCAGCGACGGGATAGGTACAAGCTCTGCGGCTCTGCGGCTCTGACACCTCTTCTGGTTCCAGAGACACCACGTCTCCGTATCTGTGTAATGCATCAAGAATATCAAAGTAGTCCACATAATCTGGTACATACAACAGCCAAAACGTCTTTTCATTATCCATAGTCTTCTTAGGCTTTGCTGTCCTTGTGGTCTCTGAAATCAGAGCCTTTTTACTTGTGGTTTTTGGGGACTGGGGTGGTCCTATAGGCTTGGGTGCATTATCAGCTATTGATATGTGGGTTAAAGTAGAATGTTCGTCTGGTGTGAGTGTCTTGGTAGGATTCAAAGTAATGATGGGTGCTGGAATTATTTTGGTTTTAAATCCTCATTTGGTGTTGACTTGCTTGAATTCGTTATCTACAGGTTTTGAAACTTCTCCCAGTTTTTCAGATTGTTTCCCTTTGAGTTGGGCTTTACTGTCTTTATCTTGGTCTTTTTGATATTGTCTGAAACGACAGAAGAAAAGGACGGTTTGATGCTTTGATATATATATTTTGTGCAGCTTCCGGTGTATTGTGGTGCAAAGTAATTTCAGCATAAGTCATGGATGTCTGTTTGCTTGTCGACTGGTTTTCTTGGACTATCTTTGAAGCCATTTGTTGTGTGGTTTGGGATATGTCTGGAAGTATCTTTGGAAGCACTTGAAGTGTCTCTTCTGAATCTGTAGAGTTTATAGAGCTTCTTGCCGGAAACGTTTCTTTATTCACAGTACGAATGGGTACGTTGATGGGCTGTCTAGTAATTTTGTGAGCCGGCGTATACACTGAATCTAAATCTTTTGCTGATGTGTTTTCAATTAAAGCAAATACTTTATCAATGTCGATTTCCCAGTTGTCTAATTGCTTGGTGTGTATTCTTTCTTCGAATATGGCTCTTTTGATTAATGCAAATTCGGATAACCTGTTCCCATTGGCTTTTCGAGAATGTCTAGGTTTATTGATATTTGAGTCTTGGTTTTTGTCCTTTGTATTGTCACAGAACCGTTGTAATGTCTGGTGCAAATAATCATAATCCTCTGCAACCTTTTGGGTATTGTTCAGTTGATGGGCATTTCTTTGTAGTATACGTTGCTCAATTGTATCTGAATCAAATGCACGATCTCTTGAATCCACTGGACCAGTTATGTCGGTAAAAGTATGATTTGAGTTCAAGATGGTCATAGGCTCTCTTGAATTCATTTTGAATTGTATTCGAGCCTAGAAATGTAGATGCTTCCCTATAGAGAAAGTATTAATAAAATCAGAATTGTGAATAATTAATTGTTCACTTTTGCTACAATGCGACCAATGATAAATGGATCTTCTATTACCATTTGACTATCTCGCCACTTCCACTTTGAGATTAACGTGCCAAACCTCAATGATAAGTTATACTGTATCTACTAAAATCACTACTTGATAGGCACAAAGTTCTAAACCAAAAATAAAAAGTAAAGGCCTGTAAAAGTGAATATTTGAACAGGTTAGTTTAGCAATTTTATCTAGGATACAAAGGTATTTTTATTGGCCATAACTTCATTTTATATGTCCTCCGCCTGTTCTGAATCCATTTATAGTGATTTTTGAGATTCTTATCATGGGGAAATCTCTACTATATGTAGTAATCCAATTACCATAATAAACAATTTAGTTATTAAATTAATCAATCAGCTTATACCTTCCTTTTTTTGCTGACCGACTGAGATGTGTGTGGTGGAGACCGCCTCAAGTCTATCTGACTGCCTTTTTAGTCTCAACACGCCACCCTCTTGCTCACAAAATAGCATCCTCCCCAATCCCCAATGAGAATTATAACAATCTTGCCCTCAAGACCAAACCTCATTTCCAGTCTCATCTTAATCTTTCCAGCCAATCTAAAAAAAACAAACCAATCCATCGCCAACCAAACATTCCAAATCAACAAAGCCAAAAAAAATAAGAAGAAGAAGAAGAATTGATGCAATTCAGGACGCAATCTCTTTTATTGCCCGGCTATTCTCAGCAGCCTCCTTGACCCTTCCAGACTCAAAAATAAAAATAAAAAGAATCCACGCCATCCCGAGATCAACAAGGGCAGCATACTTATAGATAGGTGTATATGATGACGTCGCTCACAGCACGCGAAAGGGAAAATATTTTTCATCTTTCGCGCCTCACTGGTTGTCTTTTAACGCCAACGCCCTGAGATTTCCACATGACGATCATAACCACCAGCACAACCACAACTGAAGGCTTTGTCAATAGAATCTACACCTTTGATAAACCTGTGAATCTGGATGCGATCAAGAGTATCATTCGACAACAGGTCGAGAACCAACGGCTAAAGAGACCTCATATAGCATGTGGTCTGTACACCAATCCTCCGGCCAACCCTTACAAGCACTGTCTGCCGTCTCCACCCACAGAGTCAGTTGGAGAAAAGGCAGTAAAAAGGATAGGCGATCTGATGGTTGAGCCACAGGATAAGAAAGAGAGTGATGCATTCCAAATGTTAAACGAAACAGAAATCCAGGACAAGATCAAAGCATTAGAAGAAGAGAAACACGCCCTATTTCAACACCTCAAAACCCTCTTATCCAGCCAGGGCTCACAAAAGAAGTCATCTATAGAACCAGCACTTGAATCAAAGCAAGATCCAAAATCACCGGGGAGTCACGTACGGTCGAGTAGCCGAGACAGTGTTAATAGCCGAAAGAGTCGCTCAAGAAGTGTCAGCCATCCAGACTACAGATTCACAGCGTCTCGGTACACGCCGTACAAGTCGAACCATCGACAAGATTTCTTTGACAGAACTCGGAATTACGACAGACGACCTTACCATCTTCCTCACATACCTACTCTTCCAGATACACAACTCTTAACCCACCATGCCTTACTCACCATGCCTTATCTGGTATGTGGATATCTTTCTTCCAACCCTAGTTGCTCATCTTTTTTCCACAAGTCTCGTCGAATGTCCTCTTACTCTACCTCAAGACCACTTGAATCTGTTAGACTCCCGTTTAGATCTTCTCGGGGGTTTGATAGACATACTTCTAGATATTGACCAAAGTAAATCCCACACCAAAAATCAAACATATACACCCTACAAATACACTACAAAGAGATGTATATAGAGAGAGATGTATATACATATCCACATACATACATACATATCTACATACATACATACATACACCCATACACATACATTCACACGCACACATACACGCACACGCACACACATCTATATCTATATTATATTATACGCATATGTAATGTATATAGAAAGAGAGGGAGGAAGAAAAGAAAAGTACCTCGTGTGCCTTGTTTTTTCTTGCCAAAAATATATATATACATGAAGTTTGTAGATGGGCGAGTGGATTGTGGACCTAAACAGATACAAATACATGCGCTACATTAAAGGCACATATGCACATCTATCTGCATATACAGACACGCGCGCGCGTATACACGCCCACAAAGCGCATTTTGCGTGTATATATATATATTATATATTACCATTATCAACCTCTTCTCGAGATAGCAAGGTAGGTGCGATAAGATGCTATATATATATATAAAAGAACATTTAAAGTAGTGATACATGTTGCAATTGCTTTAAAAAAAAAACTCCTAATTCTTGAAAAACTTCTTGTGCTCAGATACAGGAGTCAACAATGTGTTTTTGGTCAAGGCAGCCTCTAGGTTACCAAGTGCCACCATTTCCATCTTCTTTTGGGATTCTTTGGTGAATGTTCCAATGTGGGGAAAAATAACCGATCTGGAATGGGCCAAGAGTCCTGGGTGCACGGTTGGCTCGCCCTCAAAAACATCCAGGCCGGCAGACACGACCTTTCCAGACTCGAGTGCATTGACCAAGGCATCTTCACAAATGACCTTGCCTCGTGCCGTGTTTACCAAAACGACGCCATCTTTCATGAGCGTAAATTCACGGTAGCTGATGAGTGAGGTTGTTTCCTTGTTCAAAGGAACACTGATAGAAATAATGTCCGAAGTTCTGAGCAAAGTCTCAAAATCAACCCATGTAGCATTATACTTTTCTTCGGCTAAACAAACATCCTTTCAGATTTCTGTATTCTGGTCTTTATGAACTTACTCTTCTTATCAAGAGGTGTGCGGTTATGGTATATGATGTTCATCTCGAACCCAGACATGCGCTTGGCAATCGTCTTTCCAATGCCTCCCATGCCAAGAATGCCCAGGGTCTTGCCCTCGGGATCAATTCCCATAGCCATTCCATGTCTCCAGCGGCCTATTTGATGAATGTCAGTCAAATGACGTCCAGCACTAAATTCATCCTTTTATGTCCATTTTTTACCTGAACGGATATTTTCCGAAGCTTGGTTAGCATTACGACAGCAACTGAGGATTAATAGTACTGCAATATCTGCAGTTGCCTGGACGTGCCCAAGAATCACCGGTTATTTATGAGTGCGATTACTGGACCATTAAACTTACAGCATCGACAGCAGTGGGGGTATTGGAGACCATGATGTTGCGGGCCGCACAGGCAGCTACATCAATAGAGTCATAGCCAGCAGCACAAAATGTAATGAATCTCAAACTAGATCCACCAAAAGAATTCACATGAATTATTATTCTGATTCCATCAAGAGTATATGGCTACATACGCTCCGGGAAGATGGTCGATAAGTTCCTTGTCGAATACACCTGTCACGGCGTGCGATTCGGAAGAATGATAAATTGCAGTGACGTCCTTGTATTTTTCAGAGCAGTCCTTAAAGAAGTCCTGTCTTGAGCGAGATGTACAATAGGTAATCTTGTGGGTCTTTTGGAGTTCCTTGAGATAATCGTCTGCAAAAGAGACACAGCCAACAATAAGAGCAGTAGGAGACATTTTTTTGGAGAAAGAAATGATAACGGGAAGAAAGATGAACAAGATATACCTTTTAATTATTTTTATAAGCCGATTGCATCTCACCTACGAGATGCGTACAAGAGATTTATGATGGGAGTACAGCCAAATGAACTGCATTGACTAGAAGCTTTTGTCAAGACAGCTATCAGAGACACTCGGGATAATAGACGTAGAGATTGTCAGACTTTAAGAGTATGATGAATTGTATGTGTGTGTGTATATATAAAAAAACAAATCTTAAATTGAGCCAAAAGCATCATACATGATAAATAATAATACAGGACTGGTTTTGTGTTACAAGAATAAGAGTGGCAATAATAGGTGGAATTAATAAAGGTTACTGGGGGGGGGGGGGGGGGGGGATAACCAAGGGTACAAAAAGGGTGCATAATGTGTATTTATATTTTATAATGTAATGTGGGTGTAAATATGAAGGGATGTGGTGGAGAATAATATACAGCCAGCTTTTTTAGAGAAATAGACTGCAATTGAACAAAAAAAAGGTGGGATGGTTGAATGAGATTTATGACCGTGCAATTCCAGTGGCTATGAGGGCCTCAGTTGTTGCTCTGCAGAGTTCTTTGCTACGTGAGGGTACTGGAGGTGGAGGAAATCTATGGCCGGTTGATAATGTGAGTCCATCTGACAATGAACTCAAAGGCCTGGGAGGTGCTTGAGAGGACATGGTAGGGTCTGGCAGGTTATTATTATTATTATTGTTGTTGTTGTTGTAATTATTATTATTATTATTAGAAAGCACATTGGGGGCAGGCGATATCTCCACAGTGTGTCGTGGGGAATCGTTGGTATTGACAGCCAGACTGATGGTATGGTCTGAGATGGAGTCTTTGGGCATTAAAGGGGTTGTAGTGACAGTGGCTTGGGTGGGGTCAGATGAGTGCGGGGCCTGAGAGCAGTGTGTGGGTGTATTTGGCTCATCAGATGGATTTTCGACTGGTGTGGTATGAGCTGATTTACAAGGCACAAGAGGAGGAGGGGTTTCACAAGTCGGTTCTGTATAATTGACAGGGAATATTCCGCGTCGTCCGTCGATTTCGCCCAGCCACCAGCCATCGTCTACCGCGTTGAGGACTCGTATGATGTCTCCCGTTCGAAGCGTCAATTCGTCTTGGTTCTCTCCATCAAAAGAAAAGGTCACTCTACGAAGAACGTCTGGGGTTGCTAATAGAAAATGAACAATAAATAACAATAATAGCATTAATAATTTAGCTCGAGGCTAAATTGTTATTTGGTTAGTACCTTGAGGGGCTGGTGAATGAAGGGAAGGAACAATAGATGTCTCGCCGGCTTCTTCACACTCTGAACTCTCTAGACTCGGCTGTTTATTTTGGAATCTAATGTCGTGTATTCCGGAAAAGCTGGATCCTTTGGAGATGTCCGAATGACTTGCGTCGCTGCCACTAAGATTGGTGGCTGTTGATCTGTGCGACTTTGCGTACCCAGTGTGGTCGTAGTTGGCGTAACCATTGTCGGCTGGCATAGGCCAATCTTTACGGAGACTCTCGATGGTCTCGAGGGACTTGAGATGGTAAGAGTATTGGGCTTCTAGCAGGATACGGAGTTCGCTAAGGTACACCCCCTGGTAATATTGCAATTAATAAATTATATATAAATATAATAATGAAACTGACTAGTGGTAATATACCTCAAATTCTTCAATCTCCACCATCTTGTTGATCAAATTGTGCTTTGTTTCTTCGTATTTCATTTTGGCTGTTTGGTATTCCTGTTCCCATTCTAGTTTCTCTTTCTTTGCCTTGTTCACACGAGTCTGTTTGGCGTCATGGTCCAGTCGTCTGGACTCGAGTTTCTTCTTGAGCGAGCTATACTCTTTGAATAACCGGAGTCCTCCGTTGAGCATGGCAATATAGCGATCCTTGAGGACACTAGAAAGCTCAGCCTGAAAAACCGATATTTGCTTCTCCGTCTCACCCATTTTTGCCATGACAGCACCTAGAATTAGGAGATCAGCCCACTGGCTCAAAAACACTGCCAATAATCATTACCAAGGTCAGAGAGATCGTCGTGTGCGGCGCCATAGTTCGACAGGCTCTGTCCAAAGGTCTCCATTGCCGTCATTTTCGTTTTGTTGTCTTCAGGCGACACCTTTCTCTTGGACAAATACACGTGTGTTAACTGGGCGACATTATAGAGCATCTCGAACCCCGCCCGTCTCTTTTCTGTCTCACTTTGCATGCGTTGGAAATCATCTGTCTGCAAGGTTGCTTTTGCGGCCCCAAGACGCTCTCCCGTCCACTAAAAATACATCCAGAACACGTGTGAGTAACCAGACCATCTGTGTTGTAAGACGTATATATATACAGTCAATGGGAATAGCGATCAAAGAAACAAGAGAGATAAAGTGTTTGAGACATATAGTTATGTTTTTCAGGAGAAAAAAACCAAAAAACCAAAAAAACCAAAAAAAAAACATAATATATGCATATAAAGATGCACAGACACCTTTAAGAAATCAACCCAAATATAATGATAATAGTCATAAAGATCAAGAGTATATGTTTATAGGCAACAGATGGATGAAATATTGCTCTCTTACCTGCTTGAGCTTCACGAAGCTTTTGATCATTTAGCAGATTCGATAGAGAGGAACAAGAAGAGGTAGGAAAACAAGAGGAACAAGTACAATAAACAGTAAGACAACCAAGTCGAACATTTTGAATTTAAATTGGAACAATCCGCAAACGTCATAAGTCAGTCACACCATTAAGCTGCCCCACCAACCCAGAATCCTGCAACCAAGAATATAATATTTTTATATATATATATATTTATATATATACATATTACGCCTTTCTCAATTGACCACCTTATTTTCATAGATATACCATGGCCTCCCTATTCCGCTCAGAGGAAATGTCGCTCATTCAGATCTACATTCCGTCTGAAGTGGCCCATTCATGCATAGCTGAGCTAGGTGAGCTTGCAATGGTCCAGTTTATCGATGTAGGCATCACTTAATATAAAGCTGTATATAGAATATTGCACTCAAAAAATAAGAATGATAAAAATAG
Organism: Phycomyces nitens; assembly: GCA_022702545.1. Taxonomy (NCBI): domain Eukaryota; kingdom Fungi; phylum Mucoromycota; class Mucoromycetes; order Mucorales; family Phycomycetaceae; genus Phycomyces; species Phycomyces nitens. The sequence continues at coordinate 6,605,316 of JAHRBC010000001.1, forward strand.
CTTAATCCAGACCTCAACCCATTTCAAAGACACTATGTTGCCCAAATCAGAAGACTCGATGCCATGGAGCGCCAATGTCGTTCGTACCTTTTTATATTTATATGCTACAACCAGACTCAAGAGTGTTTTTTTCTAGGCTTTCTTCAAGCACAGATAGAAAGTGATGGCATTCCTATTCAGTCACTCGAAAATCCACAAACTACACGTGCACGTTCTGCTCAACAGGTCGATGACCTTGAGGAAACTCTTGAGCGCCATGAAAGTCGAATGACAGAGATGAATGCCTCGTACGAATCCCTGCAACACCGCTTCCTGCAACTCACCGAACTCCGGCATGTCTTGGGTGAGTCCGAGACTTTCTTCAGACAGGCATGTTGGACTGGGCTATATGATGACCATTGTCTTCTTTTTTTTCTGACGAGTGGCCAGACACGCCTTCTTTAAATGATCATAGGCAGAGGCGAGGGACAGAAGGCAGGCCATTGATACACTCGACGATACTGCCCCATTGCTAAACAGCACCTCTGATATTTCATTGTTGGACATGAGCTCTATTCACCTAGGACATGTGACTGGTGTCATTGATCGCTCAAAAGTGTCTACCTTTGAACGGGTGCTGTGGCGCTCGCTGCGTGGAAACTTGCTCATGTATTCTGTGGAGATAGAAGACATGTCGAGCGAGAGATCGACCGAGAAAAATGTGTTTGCTATTTTTGCACATGGTCTGCAGGTTGTCAATAAAATCAGAAAAATATCCGAAGGTCTGGGTGGGACCTTGTACGATGTTGCTGATGAATCTGACAAGCGCAGAGACACAATCATCGATGTCGTCTCTCGTCTAGAAGATCTCTCTACTGTCCTCACCAATACAGAAAAGACCCGCCAGACTGAGCTGGCCAACATTTCCAAGCATCTGGCTGCATGGACAACAATGGTTCGCAAGGAAAAGGCAACCTTTCACATCATGAACCTTTTGATCTATGATCCAGATCGCAAGTGCATGATAGCCGAAGGGTGGTGTCCAACCACCAATATCCACATCATCAAAGCTTCACTTCGCGAGACTGTCGTAAGGAGCACCAGCTACATTTGAACCCTACAGATCCCTAATAATCCCTAATAATCCCTAATAATCCCTACAGGCTGCATCTGGTACAAATCTATCCTCCATCCTTACGCCAATCTCTACTCGTGCAGCACCACCAACATACCATCGTACCAATCGTCTCACTCTAGGTTTCCAATCAATCATTGATGCGTATGGAATTGCCCGTTACCGTGAAGTCAATCCTGGACTATTCACCATTGTCACCTTTCCATTCTTGTTTGCTGTCATGTTTGGTGATATTGGACATGGCTTCCTATTGTTCCTCTTTGCCCTTTATCTTGTCCTAAACGAAAAAAAGCTGGCATCCAACAAAGGCGAGATATTCTCCATGTTCTTTAGTGGGCGATACATGATGCTGTTGATGGGCATCTTTTCCATCTTTACTGGAATCATTTACAACGACATCTTTTCTCTGTCTCTTTCTCTTGGAAAGTCTGGGTTTGACTGGCCTAGCCACAACGGCACTGAACCTGTTGAGGCCCACCCAAATGGACACGTTTATTCTTTTGGATTTGACCCTGTAATTATTCTATATAGCATGGCTTGTTTGTGGCAAACAATCGGTATCCCTAAAAAAAAAGAAGCCCAAGGCCCATTAACCTTGTTACTACTTGTAGGCCTGGCATGGGTCAGAGAACTTTTTGCTGTTCTCCAACTCTTACAAGATGAAGCAGGCCATCATTCTGGGGGTTTTTCATGTAAGAGATTCTCCCTCCCCTCCTCCTCCAAAAGACATTCTAGTACTGACCAGGATATCTAGATGTCATTTGCCATTTGTCTCAATGTGTTCAACCATGTATACTTTGGGAAAAAGGAGTTTGTGTGGCTGGAGTTCCTTCCTCAGATCTTGTTTATGGAATCCATCTTTGGATATCTTGTGTTCTGCATCCTGTACAAATGGAGTGTGAACTGGTGGGAAGTCGGTCAAGATGGACTTCTTCTCCGAAATGCACCACCCAATCTACTAAATATGCTGATCTACATGTTCTTGAGCCCAGGAAAAGTCGATCCAAAAGAGCAATTGTACCCAGGACAGGTCAATATAACCAATTCCTGCCTTTAATTTCTGCTTACCTGATCGTCTCTAGGGCCCCTTGCAAGCTGTGTTGATCTTTATTGCCTTGATATGTGTGCCCTGGATGTGGTTCGCAAAGCCATTCTATCTCAAGAAGCAGCACCAAAAGTATCGGTACACAACGGTGGCCAATGATGAAAATGACAATACCTCGGCAGAGTTTGACCATGAGATGGCTGAGGAAGAGGTAAGGACGTTTAAAGGAGACAAGATGTAAATTTGGTTAGTTTGAATTTAGTGAAATGATGATTCATCAAACTATTCACACCATTGAGTTCTGCCTCAACTGCATATCCAACACTGCATCATATCTTCGTCTCTGGGCACTATCCTTGGCACATGCCCGTGAGTAGAATGTCATTAGAGAGAGAGAGAGAGAGAGAGAAAAATGATACTAAGGAACCTATAGAATTGTCGAGTGTGCTGTGGGATATGACGCTCAAGATCTGGTTCAACCTAACTGGATTTTGGGCCGTGGTTGGCCTGGTGATTGGTTTCTCAATGTGGTTTGTTTTGACTATTGGAATCTTACTTGGTATGGAAGGTCTGTCAGCCTTTCTCCACGCTCTTCGTCTGCATTGGTAAGTTTAAATGTTTATTTTTGGGCCTTGTGGCTGGAGATATATATATATACATATATATACAAAAGAGATTAGAAGATGCTAAACTCTAGATTCAGGGTCGAGTTTGATGGCAAATTTTACATGGGAGATGGCTATCTATTCGAGCCATTCTCATTCCAAGCCATTCTAGACAGTGAATGAATGCCAAATAAATGCGTTTGTTATTTGATATCTGCACACACACACACACACACACACAAAAGAAGAAGCAAGTTTAACTGTACATGTTTCAAGAAAACCATGATATATAAAATTGATATTATTATTATTTGCTCAATATACCACAGCATTCTACATGTCAATTGGCCATCTTTGCACCTTTTTTTTTGTTTCACTATATTTTATTTTCTAAGCAATGGCTTCAAGCCTGTAAAGTATATTAATTTATTCAACTATTATAGTTCTAATTGCTAATTACTACAGGAACACAACCTGTAATAATAAAATAAGGGGGGGGGGGGGGGACCGGGTAGTATCAAGTGTCGCCACCTAATAAGCCTGATGAGCTCTTAAAAAAAAAGAAGAGCTGATCAACACTTGATAATTTTAGTAGTTTGAAACAAGACTTGAGAGGCTTCGATATATTAGTAATAATAACTATATCAACTGTTTCATGGGCTATTGATATAACTTGGCAATTGTCGCAACTAGTCTTTGGATACACTCAAACACTCAACGTCAAAAATAATATATATAAGAAGGGTTTGCAAGTGAGATAGTTGTGGATATTTATTTCTTGATCTTGTTCAATAGCACCTATCTATAGACTCCCAACAGCCTTTATAAATCTGTGTTTGCTGACATGCTATAGAAATGCATCGAGACTTGCTGTTTAATGCTTAAACAATTCTATTTAGTTAGTTATTTATTTTATTTTATTTATCTTGGATTCAAAATCTCACCTTGGACTTGAATAAAAAAATCCTAATACCAAAACTACCTTTGGTCACGTGCATGGCCTGCAACAATGAGTGAAATGACGATGGACTTGTTTTTTCTCTCACCCTTTTCGTGTCTGACTACTTGCTTTTCTTTACTTTTTACTCCTTCTTTTGTCAATATACCTTTTCAACTTGTTTTCTGGCTCTATAGCATAACCTGCACTCTTATATTCAACTAGATTCCCGCATGCCCGATAGCAGATCTCCACTTTTGGCGCGCGATCGGATCGATGACCCTGACAGACGGTCTGAGAATAGCGGCGACGCTGTCTCGACAACTGACTATGGCAGTGGGGTCTATCGCTACCCTGTCTACCTACAGCCAGGCCAATTCACGTCTTTGGAAAAGTTGATGTTCTTTGTCAGCTCGATACTGTTTATACTTTTGTGTGTGTTTACGGGGCTGTATGCACGCAGTAGCTATGATGATAGCCCAAAACTGCCACCTGCTCTTCCTGTTCCGCAACCTCCGTTACCGCCGACTAACAATCATACAGAGGTACTGGGTGTGTGCACTCTAGGGTTGCAGGTTTGGCTCATCCAAATAAATATCTGTAGATCCTATGTCTCGAACCACATTGTATCCTGTCTGCGGCCAGCATTCTCCAGGTAAGATGAAAGACGAATGATGAATGATGGATATATATACAGTGAACATACGTTTGACTTTTAATCGCTTGGTAAATAAATTGTGGACATGAAAAAAAAGGACGTGAATCCCGACCTGGATCCATGCAATGATTTTTACGCCTATACATGTAAGACTCTTGTTGATCTGTGGGTGGATTACAAGTAAATCAAAACGTGTGCTAAAAAATGTAAATGAACTGTATTTGGCTGATAGGCAGTAACTGGATCGACAATCATCCTTTGCCGGACGCAAAGTCCAAAGTGAGCGTCGAGAGCTTGGCAAAAGATCATATCAAGCAACGTCTCAACCAGATCCTTAGCCACAGCAACCCTCTGGACAAGGCTCTCTTGTCTGCTGGATCGCTGCCTCGCCCAGACCGCATCGTTGACAGCCAAATCTTCACCAAACTCACTGATTTCTATGGGGCATGCATGGATGAAGACACGCTGGATAAGCGGGGAATCAAACCTCTCTATGATCAATTTCGACACATTCAAGGACTCTTGCCAGCCAGCAATTTCCAGCAGGCTGGTCTTGAGCCCCCCTTTGTCCAGAGCCTAACCGAAGCAATCAGTCATTTAGGAACACAGCACATCTGGGCCCTGTTTGAGATCAGAGTCGTGCCAGATCCACATAACCCTGCCAAACCTGCACTTTCGCTCTGGCAGGGCGAAGTTGGGCTTCCTTCGCGAGACTATTACGATGATCCCGATGTGTTTTCGACATACACAAAGGTCGTTACCGAGCTACTGGAGCTTGTCTTTCAAAAGGACACCACCGGCGAATTTGGCTGGAGACTATGGAGTCCAGTTGCGACGGCAAGACGTATTCTGGAGTTTGAAAAGAAGCTAGCCCAAGCAAAATACCATGACGACGCTGCAGCCAATAGAAATGGAATCGATAATAATGGGATTGTCTATGAGCGATGGTCGCTAGACAAACTCCACACCACTGCCCCTAATGTAAACTGGACCTTGTATATCGAATCGATGCTTCCAAGAGGTGTTCCGATGCCTGATGATGTGCTTGTGCCACTTCCACGATTCATCACCAGTTTGTCAGAAGATGTTCTTGGCAGCACAAACACACGTACGCTCCAGACCTATTTGGTGTGGCGTACATTGTGGAAATACCTCGATACCCTCGGAGAAGAGTTTCTCGCTCCTCGGCGTAAATTAGAAGCCAAGCTTAATGGGATTGAAGCAAGAGCCAAGCCAGAGCGCTGGGAGACGTGCCTGTCGCATGTAGACCATTCGATTGGCTTTCTTATGGGGCGTTATTTTGTTCTCAGCAGTCTAGACAGCACCTCAAAGACAGAAGCTGAAGGTCTGGCCTCTACTATCGTCACTGCGTTTGTGGACAGTCTCCAGTCACTACCTTGGGTTGATGAGCAGACTAGAAGAGAGATGATTTCAAAGGTCCAATCGATGGATTACCAGCTTGGCTACCCAACTTCATTTCCTGATACCCAGTCGGCCATTTCATTGGCTGAATTCTACAGTCTGGTAAATGTGAACAAGGACGATTTCTTTGGAAATGTGCAGAGTGCAAATGAATGGACAGTGAGACAGCAGTGGTCTCAGCTTGGTAAGCCAGTTCACAATGGTGTCTGGGATGTGAACCCTCAGGATGTTGATGCTACTTATAGCCGCAAGAAGAACAAGGTCAGATTTGTATATTCAAAATGTTATATTTGTGAAAAAGCAGTGTTATGATCCCTGGACTGTGCTGAACTGACGAGCGTGATTATATATATATATGTGTATATATAAAAAAAAGGCTATTGTCCCGGCTGGCATGTTACAACCTCCATTCTATGACTCCCAAGGTCCAGACTATCTCAACTACGGATCTCTGGGCTGGGTGATTGGTCAGACAATGCTGGTAAGATTTAATAGGCGTGTATTCTTTCTTGTGCGCAGAAATTAAATGACTTTTCTTGTGCAGCATGGGTTTGATCTGACGGGTCGCCAATACAACAAGGAAGGAGCATTGGGACAATGGTGGTCCAATCACTCCTTGGCTGAGTTCAACAACAGGACACGTTGTTTCGTACAACAATATTCAGAATTCACTCTCAAGGGACCACAGGAAGAGATTCATCAGGTGGACGGTGAACGGACACTTGACTGTAACCTAGCCGACAACGGGGGTCTGGCAGAAGCCTATTCAGCATGGAAAACCCGATTTGCCCAGGGACACAACAATGCCCTTTTGCCCGGACTGGTCAACTGGAGTGTTGAGCAGCTGTTCTTTATCAATTTCTCGAGAATGAAGTGCAGCAAGAGCACTCCAGAAAATGACGTTCGAGAGGTAAGCAAGTCCGTAACGAGAATTGCTCTAAAATTGCCAATGACCTTTAGTTGCGTACCAGCGAGTCTGCGCCTGATCGCTGGAGAGTCAATGGTCCTTTGATCAACTCACGCGAATTCTCAAAGGCCTTTCAATGCCCAGTTGGAACTCCCATGAATCCCCATGCAAAATGCGATATGTGGTAGTGATGAGAATGGCATCTAAATATCCTTGACATCAAATGCACCATGATACAAAACATGTCCATTGGACTCTGATGAATACACTTTAATTATTATAATCAAGCACAATAAAGCCCTCGAGTATACACCAACGGTAGCTTCCGGGTACTACCTCTTGAGTAAATAAATATAGATATTGCCAAAAGAAAACAAAAGAAAAAGCCACTGGTCGATTAAAGTACAATGATGGCCTTCAAAACCAATAATTAAACAGAATGGTGGGATATTCTACACCTGTGCCAAACACGCAATTTTTACCATTATTACACGCCATTATATTGCCTGTAACACACTCCAGGTGTCCAAAAATATTAAAAAAAGTTTATTTACCAAACCAAAAAATAAAATAAAAAATGATCCTGGATCCACAGAGACAAGTGTCCTTCCTCATTAAGCATACTAGATTCGGCTAAATCACGTGGTACAGTAACCGCAACCTATAAGACCAGTCTTTTTTTTTTTAAAAAAAATAATTATATTTATATTTTTTATATATTCCGTGTGCATATATTCATATATATTCATATATACATATATATATTAAAGTCCCTGTAGCTCACCAATTGTGCTTTGATCAAGAGGAAATGAACCTACCATGAAGTTTGCCAAACAGCTAGAAACCGAGTCTGTGGACATCCCGTCTGCCTGGAGACCTTATTTAATTCAGTATCGCACCCTAAAGAAACTAGTCGCAAAAGTAGCCGACGAAATCGAGGATCGAGGCTTATCAGCTTCCTTTTTAAGAGAAACTTTGTGCAAAGACAGTCTGGATCAAGATGCCAATGACCATCCCAGTGTCCCGAAGATCCACTATTATTTCACAGGAGAGCCACCAAACGTACGTCCATGCATCGAATTCACCTACAATAGTCATGCCCCGAGGATCCAAAAGATCCTGACCCGATTAAAGGACAAGAGATTCATTGCGGATGACAATCAGACCCCTAACGAAGTTGGTAATGAGACCCAGGTGATCAACATCACCAACTCTCTCAAGGACAATTCTCCGAGTCTGGAATACAAGGGCTCTCAAAACGATATCGACTTCTTTTCGCTCTCCCGAAAGATGAGTAATGCGTCTATCCGACCGGAAATCGAATACAAGGGAACTCAGAATGATACCGACTTCTTTTCGATTTCTCGTCGAGGAAGTCACTCGTCGGTTCAGATAGAAGAAGATCGATTGAGCAGAAGAGAAAGCGACACGGCAATTTTGATCAAGGAGCTTATGAACCTGGCTGTCCATGACCACGAGAAACAGCACATGCTGCATGCAATTACAGAAGAGGGGCTGAATATCAAGGAGATCCACACGGCTGGACCTGAGGAAATGGAGTCTGACGATGAAGAGGAAGATGGAGATCCACGCATGAAGACCCTTGTGCTGGAACTTGCTCAGGACGACGAGTTCTTTTATACGCTTATGATGGAAATGGACCAGGCCTCAGAGCTGCAAACCACGACATCTGATAAGTTTAAGCTTGACATTGACGGCCTAGAGTCCCAGATGGTCAAGGCAGTAAGTCAAACAGATATTATTATTATTATTATTATTATTTCGGATTGGGATTGGGATTGGGGTCCTAATTGAGAAATCTAGGCATCTCCCCAGGAGAAAGACGACATGTATACATGGCGTGAGATCTTTAGTGTCTATATGGATGCCCAGATATTCAAAGGAAAGATTGAGGCTGACCGAACCATGAGATCCGTACAGAAATCCAAGCAACAGATGGCCTGGTTCACGACTCAGATCCAGTCAAAACGCCTGGTAATATAATATAATATGGGAATTGGGATTGGGATTGGTCTGTCGATGCTTACCTCTCTATAGAACACAAAATTCAAGAGCAAGACTTCAAAGACTGCATTTGAGCAGTTTATCCGTGTCAATAATGCTCTCATTACAATGAAGCACTACCAGGCATTGAATCACACCGCAATGACCAAGATCCTCAAGAAGCATGACAAGCGTAGTGGACTCACGCAAGTATAACTAACCTATCCAAACCCTATCACCTTTGGACCCTGAGCCTAATGGATTGGTGTGTTGTAGTGCGAGCCAAAGTTTTCCAGAAATCGTAAAGGTCAAGAGGTTCTTTGACCAAAAGATGGCCCATATTCTCTGTGCCTTGCTGACCGACAAACTGATCTCAATCATCTTGCAACCCGAAGACTTTTGTAAGCCTTGTTTTTTTTTTAAAAAAAAAAAGCAATACCATTGCTACTGCCATTAATCACTCATGATCATTGTACTCCCTATTGTATTAGCCTGCCCTGTATGCATGTGGGTAGCATGGCGACCTATTAGACTGGTGTGTGGTCATGTATTCTGTGTGCGATGCCTTATTAAACAGCAGAGGGCACGTATGGACAGCTGCCCTGTGTGTCGACACCCAACCGCAGTCAAACTTGCCAGTGCAGTTGATCTGGACTTGCCTCGTCAAAATCTCTTGAAGCAATATTTCCCAAAGGAGATCAAACAAAAGCGACGAGAGAATGAACGTGAGCAGGCGATTGAGGATGTCCAGGCCATGACGGGACGCATCTATACAGAAGAGCAGTTGATGCAGATGCAAAGAAACCCAAATGGTAAATGTAGCATAATGTAAATAGACTTTTACGTATCTTGTACGTACGTGCGTGCATGCTTGAGGGTAAAGAAATGCATGCATTGTTTTATATGCAAAGCAGTATACTTTAAAATTTGATTAAATGCAATGTGTTCCGTTGTCACGATTGGTTGGCTTCCAAAGCATTTAGATGGGTTGTAATAAATATATTATACTCCTTTATTCTATTTGACGTGCATATCCTTCTTTTTTCTTTTTTTCTTTTTTTTTGCTCTAATCAAAAGGAGAGTGTAGATTGGAAGAGGGGCCAAGGGAGAGAATTGAAATTTGGGGGGGAAGTTTGGGTGGGTTGATTGCCAAGCATGGGAATTAGTGACAAATATCAGTAGATTCTTCTTCTTTCTTTTTTTTTGTACTATTTGTATTAAATAATATTGTCTTTCTCTTATTTGTACAAGTAAAATTCATTTATATTAGCTTGGTATGTTCCCTAACCAGCCTTGCACATTTGTCAAGGTTATTTTTGTACACATATTTCATGTCTTCATAGACGATAGCTAATGATCACCAAGGTCATGGAATGATCTGGTAATCGGTAAACCAAAGCCAACAGATTTCCAAAAAGAAAGAAAAAAACATCGTTTCTTATCAACTTCTTTGGCTAATGTGGGCTTATGTGATGTTAAACTATCATGAACCATAAATCCACGTTTAAACACTATTAGTGTTTGCCAAGGTTTGCACAGCTCATAATAAGCTTAGGACTGGCATCTATCAACTGAGTGCCTTTTTGTTTGTGAAACGCCCCATGAGATGGATCAATCGTATGCCATTTATCTGACATGGTATTCTTAAGTTACAAAGCTTAAATGTCAATTATGTAAAGTCATGTACTCAAATTCTTTTCTCTCTTTTAAATAAATAAATAAAATAAATAAATAAAAAAGATCTGCAAACCTTGAAAGGTGCAATTTGGTACCTTTAAAGAACTAATGGATACAAGGATTATGATTACATATAGATATATATGTATGCGCTGTAGTTGTATGTAGAGCCATTTAATACAGCAAGGAAACTAGACACGTTGCTGAATAGATTCATAAATGCTAAGCTGTCCAGTAGGATAGATTAAGAGACTTTAAGTTGATCATCTTTAGTATAAGATAATAGATTTTACATATACGGCTACGTAAATAGTAGAGAAAGTGATAATGAAAACTAGAAAATAGAGGCACCATGTTTCCAACATATATAAATGTGAATAAAATAAGAAAAATGGAAAGGAAAAGCATAAAGGCCCGCTTGCTAATGACAGATAATCAAAGAAAAGAGAAAAAGGATAATAGACGCAATAGCGCTTGGTCATACGAAAGAATTAGGATTGAAAAATGAAAGAGGTGTTGGCTATAAAAGAAAGCAAAAAAGAAAAAGAAAAAGAAGAATAATAACAAAGAGAGATTGATAGATAGTTAAATGTTATATAGTTATATAGTTGTAAGTAGGAATTTTGATATAGTTATTGTTGGGATTGTTATTAGCCGCCTTCAAGTCCACTGCTGAGAAGCTGGAGTAGCTGCCACAATTGGTGATGCTTGCTGGTCTTCGTTGTTGGCACGGATCATGGGCAATGTCGTGAATCCTTGCGAGTATCCGCGCTGGGTCCTTTGGTCGTAGTCCTGCTCTTGCTGTCTAAACATGGCCCGTTGCTGTTCCTGCAAGACTGCTGATTCGACGTCGTTCTTGACAGCATAATACCCAAACACCGGTGTTCTATGCTCATGAGGATGAGTGTGCTCGTGGCGGTCAGGAACAAGGCTGTGATGCACTTTTGTAGGCTGGTGTGGTTGTGGTGTACTGTGCATGGACCCAAAAACATTACTTGAACTTGGGGGAGGAGCCATTATACTGGCACCATCAAAGCTGAACGAGATTTCAGGGGGTGAAGAGAAGGATGTGGCTGACATACTATAAGGAGAAAAAGAAGCTTGCAGATTGTATGCAGATACATTGGGCATAGCGTAGTTGGAAGAGGTAGCCTGCTGTTGCTGCTGCTGCTGCTGCTGCTGTTGCTGTTGCTGTTGCTGTTGGTGATGGTGCTGTTGAGCTTGCTGCTGCTGCTGCTGCTGTTGTTGTTGTTGTTGTTGTTGTTGAGCTTGCTGTTGTTGCTGCTGCTGCTGCTGTTGTTGTTGTTGCTGCTGCTGCTGTTGTTGTTGTTGTTGCTGTGGAGATGCACGGTGGCATAGAGGGTGTGTCATGAATGGTGCATCATGAACAGAGGCTGCTGTGTGGGCATGAGAGGTTGACATGCTGCGTTGTTGGGGCATGTCGATTCTATGGCGTGAAAAGGCCATGTTAGAAGACGAAGACGAGGACGATGTTGGTGAGGCAAGCGCAAAAAAGGAAGCAGCAGATGGGCCATTAAAGGCAGTCGGTGGGTTGTTTTGGGGACTATGGCTCTCAATACCAGTTGGAGAGTCTGCCATTGTTCGACGGCTGCCCTGGGACGATGAGTCTGAAGGCGAACGAAGAGGCTGAGAACGCACAAACAACGTATAACTCGGGACAGTGACGACCTGTGTGCCTTTTGGAGACTCTGATCTAAAGTTGGACTTGCGACGTTTGGCTGCGGGTGTTCCCGAGCAATGGTCCTCGAGATCACTGTTGGAAGACATGCCAATTGAGGCCGAAGGATCGGCAATCGAGAGGGAGTCTCCAGTGGAATTTCCCACCAATCGGTGAGGCTGTACTGAACGTTCTCCACTCATGTCGCTTTGGATCTGGCTCTGCTGCATATCCACAAGTGACTCAATGGCCTCGGGAGTAAGGCGCGTCAGCTGGCAAAAGTTATCGAACATGCGTACCAAATCATTCTCTACACAGATCGCCCAACCTTCATTGCCTGCCACGACTGAGCATAGTCTGGCAGATAAAAGAAGCAGGCGCTGGGAGCGATCAACAACCCCACGCTGCCGAATTCGTTTGCGCTCCTCGGTCAGTCGATTGTAGAACCGTCGCTCGTTCCATGTAATGTCAGGAAAGTTCTGCTTGACGGTCTCGCGTATCTCATGCGTCTGGAGTCTCTGCTGGGCAAGACGAATGATCATGTCGCTCACCTCAGGTGGCCAGGCCTTCACCATCTCGTCTGGAGACATCATCTCGTGGTTGTGCTCAAGTGCAGTAGCAGTCAGGGACTTGCGGAATTCCCATTGTTCCTGTTCGTTCTCAGAAAGCACAATTCTCCACCGACAGTCGCACCTTTTGGACGGCCGCTTTCTTTGTGGAGAAGGTTTGGGGTTCCGCTGTGAGTCTGGCAGCCCTTCGCGAGAACAATAGACGTAAATGTTCTATGGTTCAGAAAATAAATAAATAAATATATTTAAAAAAAAGAAGATGAGTTATATGACATTTGTGGCTCTGTGTAGCCACCGGATCAACCAGAAGCCAAAAATAAACACGCTCAGACCCATCCAGTGAAATGTAGAAGATCATTTCGATTTGGACGGAGTGTATAATGCAATTGAATAATAGACATACTTTATTGGCACTAGCTTCTTGCTTGATCGTAAATCCATATTCGGCACATACATCGCGGCAGTATTCAATTGCAGACACACTGTCCGCAAAGCCTTTTTTGAGCAAGCGTTGGTAAAGAGGGTCCATCTTATATAAAGAGAGGTAAGTCTATAAGAACAGGCCCCGCAAAAAAGAATCAAGACCTACAGATACACGAGAGGCCTCGTTTTGGCCTGAAGAGTCGCTGGTTTCCAGTTTTGTCATGTTGTTTAGAGTGCTTGAGAGGTGTTGTTATTATTTTTTGGTGTTGGCGAGGTCAGGATTGAGATGTTAATGTCTTGAGATGACCATTCAGATCTCGCGATCGTCAATAATACTAGAGCACGTTTAAGGGTCCGTGGTCGGGATGCGTGACTAAGAAGTTCAAGACGAAGAAGTTGAAAGGTATCTTGGCAGGCTTAATAAAGGAGACGAAACGGCTAAGAAAGCGGGAATAAAAGTAATAAAGTCAAGATAGAGAAACAGGGGAAGTACAGGGATAGAGCTCTCCTACACACTGGTTCTTTTTGCATAGACAGCCAAGAAAACAAAGAGAGAAGAGCACAGATGATGACCGAGAAACTGATATAGATAAGGAGGCAAAAATGTGCGTAAAATATCTTGAATGCAGGGCCACAAAACGAGATGCCTCAATAAGAACACGCGATGGGCAGGGAGTAAAACAACCACAAGTGTAAAAAGGCTGCAGACAGGAGTGTGAAGGGAGGATTAATGGACAGATTTGGGGGTTTTAAGAGATACATTAGATAAATAAAGTAACAAGTGGGGAAAGGAGGATATGAAGATGACCGAATTGGCGCTGGATTTGAGTCAATAGGAAACACAAGGTCAAAGGGTATGGAGGGCAATTAGGTTGTTATTGTTAGTTTTTTTATACATATTATATTTTGGCATAACAGCCATTTGGATAGATTCGATATACATTTTATATAAAAGAGCTATGCTGGCGTTTGAAACCAGACTAATACCAAATAGCCATCTTGCTTTTTGTGATACCATTGCTTTCCGATCTTCGCCTCCTTATAAGTTGCCCTTATTGAACTCTATATCATCTAGTTATCACTCGAGTCCTCCATTAGCCATGAAAAAAAAAAGCACAAAAGGTACGGTAGAAGCTGATCATTCTCATTCGAAATCAGAGTTTAGGAAGAAATATCTTTAAATATTATTCTCATTTTCTATTAAAAATCACATTTATATATATATATACACATTTTGCTGGAATTATCTTGCCAAGCACCCGGATTGTCTTGAATTCAGAACAAACCGGCCGGCATTCTACAGTGCATGGTATATCATTTGACAGAACAATTCTTTTAATTATGATATTAAGAATAATATCAATAGATCACCAAAAGAAAAAAAAAGGAAATGTACAATAATAAAGAATATATAAAATAAAATCCCGCGTTCATGATAAAGGAGTACAACGACCTCCCCATTAAAAAGAAATCATTATATTATATAGAGCCCCCCTTTTTTTTACATGTATATGTTTTGGTCCAACTTGCATCGTCATAGCTTAAAGAGATCCCGACTCCTTCGTGTCATTGCCGTGCAGTAAAATACCATGAATGTCTTTCTCCTATATTATCATTCCCTCGACCCATTCCCCCTTTTTCCACATTCGATGCGCGCGTCAATGCAACAATCCTTATGAATTCAACGCCCCCCCTGTATTTTACTCTTTATATATATATATATATATATATTCTCTCCCTCTTTCCCCCCCAATACTCACAATTATATAGCATGTAATATATCATACCCCTTTCTTCATTCGGTCCCCTTTATGGCTGGGAACAATAGAACGACCGTCACATAGCCAACCCAACGCTATTCGCCAATGTCACTTAATTATAAGGAGTATCATTATTATAACATTTAACGAGGTGACTCTGGCCCAGACTTGCTCTGTGCCATGGCTGGATTGACAGCCCCACCGGTCGCACCAAATACAGCCGTCGAAGTCAAGGAATTGTTAATGTACTTTTGCAACATTTGATTCTCGGTCAATAGAGAATGATGTTCATTCTTTGCTGAATCCACTCTAGAGATCAACCCTACCAAATTGTTTTTAGTATTATTATCAATAATAATACTAATATTAATAATACTAATAAAAAAAGAGAGACTCACCACGCAACTGAGACTGAAGTTGTATGACATTGCTGGACATGAGTGTCAATGATTGTCAAGAGTGTCTTTTTTTTTGGTTGGCTTACTTTACAAGCGCATCTCTGCCTTCATCAATCTCAACATCATCATTCTCTGGCTGATTCATAATGAATTACTAGTAGTGTATGTAATCAAGATGATGCCAATTCACCAAAATCACTAGTTATTTAATGCCCAATCAAATTTCAAGTCACAAAAATAAAAAACGGAAATTATGTTTCAATGTTTCAATTATAAACTGTAATGCATTCTTGTCAAATCAAATGATATTTGATTCGCAAGGCGTGCCATTTGCTTGACATACAGTTGAATCCATAAACACAAAAACCAATTTTGTGCAAGTGTGATACTGATCACTAAATCTCTTTGTATATTGAGCACACTTGTTGCTAATGCTTCATGCAAAAAAAAAAAAAAAAAGCGTTGTATAGGCAGAAGCAGTTTTTTCTTCTTCTTTTAGCCCTGGAATACCAGAGGGCCATAACTTTGGCAGAGGTGGGGGATGGCCTGTGCAAATCTGGGGTCGTGTACTCGATCACGACCTTTATTTGTTTTAGTAACCAATACTTACATGTACATACATGTTATGCTTACAAGGTTATATGTATGGGATTCGAGTCCTGGAACCATGCCCCACCCCCACCCCCACTTGATCCCTGTGGGATAGAATGAGTATATCTTTATATGAAGTATTAATTTGATCATCTAGATTTCAATAATCTTCTTGACTGTCAACAAATTGTGTTTTTGTAGTCTTTTTTAGAGATGTTTGGTTAGATAAAATATAGTGATACAAGGTGGAATGGTGTGATTTCCAGGGGTTGAAGAATGTAAAGGAATAGACGGTGCAAGATTTGAATTGAATTGAGTAGAGTAGAGTAGAGTTTGACAAGATTTGACAAGATTTTCCTCTGTTTATATTATATATATATATATGTGTGTGTGTATATATATGTGTATATATATATGTATACACATATACACATATATACATATATACATATATACATATATACATATGTATTTCCTGCGACTGAATACCTTGAGCTTGATTCTCTAAATACAAATATTTACGCTTGTGGATATGAAAAAGGCTAGAATAGGTCAAAACTGTTATTCTCTATAACCATTGTTAAATTCAAAGGTTAATCTTATCACCTGTAAAAAGATGATCTGAAATCAAGGAGAACCAGTATTAGTTTCAAAATTCATCCATCTATATATATATGTATATGTATATATATTATCTTTTTTTTTTAATATCAATATAATATCAATATAATATCAATAATAATAATAATAATAATAATAATAATAATAATAATAATATTCTGGAATTCCATTTTGCAAAATGCACCCTTTAGAAAATATTATTACATAAAATAAATACCAGTTTGAGATTGTGTGACTGTGGTTGTGTTTGAGAGTGGGGTCAAATCCAAAGGCTCTTTTGTGTCTTTTTAATCCTTTCAGTCTTTGCAGCTTTTCTTAAAGTAGGATCACCAAGAAAAAAAGAAAGGACTGATGAGAGAGATATCATTAAGCGAGGAACTCAATGCCATTTCTCATGAATTTGACTATGGCATTGTCCCCAAATCAGCCGCAGTATTCATGAGAGATGAGACCAATGGCGTGGGACGATTGGACCTGACTCTACTCGAGGATGTAATGGTTGTCATCGAGGTATCGAACCAAGGTTACAAGGTATATGAGATTTCTCCCTTTATAATTTTTCCTTTGCACTTTTAGCTCATTATCCATAAAAAAACCCTCCCTCCTTCCCCCCTTTATATACATAATATATAATATTTCAAAAATAAAATAAAATATAAATTAAATAAAAATAAAATATAAAAAAATATAAATATAAATAAAAATATATATGTATATATTGGCTTCTAGGTCGCTTCTGTACTGCCCGCATCGGAAGATATTACATGTAAAAAAGCAGCAGCTCAGGTGGAACTGCATATAAACCAGCTGTATGAAACCATGGAGAGCCTCCTTATGAGCCTTTCTCCAATGTTCTGTGAACGGTTCCAGCAGGTCCTCCTTGAGAAACTTGAGGCTGTCCACAACCAATGCCAAGAACACGAAATGTCAGATACCACTTTTGAGCCCAATGATTTCCTCAATACAGACACACCCTGATGCAACATGCTGAATGAAAACCCTCGATAATCCGCACTTTCCCGACTTCTTTTACCAATGTCTTTTTTTTACCACCTTTTCATTTGCCTGTTTTGGCACTTTCTGCTATGAATTACCTGTTTTAGTATCCTATATACCTCTTCTTAACATTAAAGACTCGTGAAAGGGCTGTATGCATTTTTATTTTTATTTTTGGTCAATGAAAAAGATATTATTATTACTATTACTATTATTACTATTACTATTGTTTTTTTATAAATAATAATAATAATAGTAATAATAATTATAAAGGGAAGGGGATATGTATAATATATAGCTCAGAGGAAACTCCAGAGAGTGCCACTGAGAGCCATGGAAGATGCAATGGCGATCAGGATATAGTTGAGTAGTCTTTCGGCGGGAGAAATGGAGTCTCCAAACAGCTTTAGGTGACAGATCAGAGGAAAGATGCCGCTGATCATAAAAGAGAAAAAGGCACCAAGGAGAGACATCACCTTGTCAAAACCAGGGATAATGAATGCCAGGAGGATAATGAACACGCTCACAAGAATCTTTCCAAAGAAGGTGATGATCGGCTCACGCCAGGAACCCCTAGCACACCATCCCTCGACAGGAGAGTTTCGGAAGAGGAAGATCTGCCAGCTCAGGTTGACAGGATTCAAGGTGAGGCCATACTTTGCAATAGGGTTCATTGCAATTAGCCAGACTGCCAGACGATTGAGGGTCTGATTGTACTCTGGTACAGCCATGATGTTTTGTGTTATCTAGATAAAGAAGATGCTGATTAGATTGCAATACATGGATATGATTTACCTCTTGCATTGTCTGGGACCCGAACATTCGATAGCCACAGGCAGCCACTCCAAAGTAGACAATGGTTGTGACCAAATAAGTCCAATTGACCATGGTCGTGTACTTCTTTGGGTTGTCCATGTCACGGTAGACTGTGGGGAACACGGCGTGGCCCGCGAACCCTGCCATGATGAGACCAAAGCTAAGGGGCACGGTCATCCAATCAGAAGGCCAGACCTCGGTGTCCTAAATAGAAATTAGTGGTGTGAGTTGAACGGGATCTAGTGTAACTTGACCAAAGAGTTGGGAACTTACTGCTGGTTCGTGCAGACTTCCGGGCGCGTCTCGCTTTGAGAGGCCGTCGACAATGATGACAAGAATGATGCTGAATGCACTAATGATTCCAAGGAGACTTGTGTAGGAAAGGTGGCGGACAGGCAAGAAGAGCATGGGGGTAAGAAGAAAGAAGGAAAAGATACGGATCTCTAGGGTGGTGTAGCCCGGGAATAGGGAATCGAGTCCATCGCCAAGCAGGACTACAAGAGCCACACTGCAAAAAAAAGAAAAAGTAAGGGCTATTGTAATATTTATGTGTTGCTAGGGCGTCCGAGCGCACAAGCTTATCTATCATCTGTATATATTTATATTTATATTTATATTTATATTTATATAATATATATATACATATACTTTACCTGCTTGTTATCAGCTCAGTGATAAAGAGCATCGTTACTCCGATTCTGCCCCGAATGCCAAATGCAGCGGCGCCCATGTCACCATAAGTGTGTGAATCAGGGTCAGCATCCAAACACTTGGCGAGCAGTTTGGCCGTGTAGTTGGTGAGGCCACAGCAGAACACAAATACCATTATACCAATACCCCAGCCAGCACACTGGAGAAGTAAGTAAGTAAATAGGTATTTAGGTATAGGCAATTCCCAAGTTAAACCAAGACATAATTTAAATCACAATTTACCTTGAAACCAAGGGGAAGCGCAAGAATACCGATACCAATCAGAATATTGATCGAATTAAATATCGACTGTGTATAAGATGATTTATGGAGACTAGGGGACCCATGAGGATCCATGCGATAATCATCCGCAATGGTTGCAATACTCTGGGACGTCAACACCTTGTCCAAATGAGAAAACAATAGAGATGACCTGTCATTGCCTGTTCCAGCAGAGTCCATCCGAGACACCCTGAGCATAGATCTTCCCTCGGGATCTGTCGATGGATGTCTGACAAGGTAAGCAACCGTAGATGGACTAGCAATATATTTACCTCGAGATGTGTCCAGATGTGATTGAGAACATGTCATCCTCGTCATCCAACTAAAGATAGGATGAATAACCTATACAGACACACACATTGCATTACTTACAAGTGAGGCAGCCGAGGGAACGGCCAGGTTCTCTGCCAGGTACATCATTGACGTCCTGGAATAGGAGCCCACAAAAGACCCGATCCGTTCAGAGATGGAATTTGTTGGCATCCGCTCGACAACCAAATGGTCGTCCTGGGGAGTGGTGCCATAGTTGTATTGGTGGTCGTTGGGTGACATTTGAGATGGATGGAGATTGCGGATCCGAGGCACATTGTCGCCATCGGACACCACTCTCGACAATCGGTTTGGAATGTCCATGCCCAAGACTATACTTTCTTTAATAAAGAATAAAAGAAATAAAAAGAAGAGTGAGAGAAAGAAAGAAAGAGGGGGTGTTGGGTGTTGGGTTTTTATTTTATTTTTTATTTTATATTTTATATTTTATTTTATATATCTTGGGTTTTATAGATGTTTTGTATAAAATAAATAAAAAAAGTTATTTATGTGGATGGTTTTGGTAGTCTCCAAAAAGGAAATCAAGGCAACACCTAAAAGTCTGAAATACAGAAACCCTTTTTTAATGATTTTGGCTCTTTATTGTTCATTGTCCTTTTTTTTTAGTGTAAAAGAAGTGGGCTAATGTCGGGACTTGTAGGCTGAGTAGAATATATGATACCCACATCTCTCTTTTCTTTCTTTCTAGCTTGAAGAAATAAAGGGACCAATTTACTGTTTGACAAGGAAGCCAAGCCTCTTTATATATAATTTTCTAAAAAGAGAAATTAGCTTGTTATTAGCACTGGATATTATGATATTCCACCTTTTTTCTTTCTTTTGTCAATAAAGAAGTCTTGCAGAATAACCATGACAAATCACAGTGTATTCAGAACATGTAGTACAAAAAGCAAGAGCTTGCAAAAAGAAAACAAGACTCTGATATGGCTCAACTGTGTTGGGACATTCAAACCAATTGATAATTTGGGTCCTTTAGACTACTAATTCGCCTATTCTGCATGGTTGACTGTATATACACAACCAAGCCATAATATCCTGCCCTTTCGTCGTATCTAAAACAGCTCTACTGTTTCATATAAACAAAAAAGACAGTTTGGCCATTGTCTGCAGACAGGAATAATTAGTACATTTCTAGAGTGCCCTGATTTGTTGGTCAAGGGAATAAAGACTAGAATTGACGTAAAGATTACAATGGCACCAAATACCATGGCAACTAGAATTGTCTGATATGTTCTCTAGTACCATCAAATATAGCCAATAAAAAAGTTCAAGGACATTCATGTATCGTTTTCATTATACTCTTAAATTGAGCTCATTTTGGCCAAATATTCCAAGCAATAAAAGAAGACGAATGGTTGTTTCTAGATACATAAAAAAAGGGTCGCGTTGAAACACATGGCCATATGTTTCATCCTTATTTTATCCATTGCCCCCCACAAAAGTGGCTGTTTTACCAAATGTAACCAGTGCCAGCATTAGTGGCAATCAGCTCGAGTGCCTAATAAATACAGCCCCTGTTAAAAGATCCCATAATTCCAGTCATTTTATGAGCTCAAATTTATATTCGAGGGTCCTACTAAGCATATGATTTTACAACAAGGTTCATTTGGATGGTACAAGATTACCAAACCCCATCATTATGTTGAACAAGATATTTTGGTTGTGGGGATAATAAAGTAATTATCAAGTTGGATAAATAACCCATTTATAGGCGATTGAGCTTATATGTATATACACACACACTCAATGTAAATCATTCCACCAGAAAATAAATAAATAAATAAAAAAAGAGTTGTTTCCATGGTAATAAAGAGGCAAAAGGGGTTCCATGTCATTTATTATTTGATAGAATAATTTTAAAATGGCTTTTAATGTTGACCATCGATCCCAATAATAATAATAATAATAACAATAATAAACTCTATTGAAATCAATCAAGCCATAATTAATAACCTCTTTAAAATCGGCCGGTTTCCATATATTTTTACTTGACAAAAACAGATAGATGAATCTTTGCAAGTTGATTATCTCGCAAGTTTTTATCAGAATAATTTTCATCTGCTATATAAAAAATTGTTTTAAGAAAAGAAAGAAGAAGAAGAAGAAGAGAAAACTCTAAAGAACAATGACCCGAGAATACAAAAATACCCAAATATTTAGTGTCTTTCGATTTCTTTAAAATCGCACAAAAGAACCACTGCTTGCTTGAAAAGAAACTGGCCCAATCATTTCACACCTTATGCTAATTGTCTGTTAAAGTTCAGTCGTATATAAATTAATCTGTACATAATGAGAAAAAGGTAATAGTTTTTTTTTCAAGACTATAGAATCATCATATTCACATTGCACTATTGAAAGAAAGAAAGAAAAGGACTATAAAATAACCAAGAATAGGCATGTCGTGTTCCGTTTAATCAATATCTATTGTCTTGTATGTATTAATAAATAGTCCTATTGTGTTCTTTATATTTTATTTAGAAAACATAATTCCATGCGATAAAGCAGAGACTGTCTGGACAGAGATTGCAACTGTCTTTCAGCGACACAAGGCAGTGAGCAACTACTTGGCAAATGATCATGCCAATAATGAGGCTCGCATGGGATCATTTGTCCCGATTGCAATGGCTCCTGTTGTCGCATCCGAGAAGTCTATCAGTGTCAGCGATACCAGTAGAATCATCCTGGTATGTTTAATTCAAATTATATATATATATATATAAACTAGCCAAACTCTGTTTAGGGTCTCATTGCAGGCAAGATTTGGAAGAAGGACTTGAATTCAGATAACTCGGGCGTGCTTGTTGAAAACAACAGCAGAAAAAAAAATGGAGCAAGGATGAACGGATTGATCGTTTTGATAATGCCACAATCATCAGTTACTTGAAGGAGTATATTCTTTCACAGCCTGAAGCTTCTGGGTTTTGGCCTGATACGGTGGTAAATAAGATCAAGAACAATTACAAGCATTCCGACCGTACAGCTTGTATGTCAACTGAACAAGCTCAGGCCAAAAAGCGAAATGGCCGGTATAACAGCAGGATTGCCGAGGTTTGTATAAAGTATTTTCAGTTTTCTCATATTATATTACTTTAGATCCTCCAGCGTCGCATTGCAACATATAAGAGCAACTGGAGGGTGATTGACAAAGCCATGAGGGATTAGCCAGGCAACGTAAATGAGATGGCTTATCTCCATGTTCTTAAAAAATAAAAAGAAGTGATGTCAGATGGGGAGACGGAGACGGAGGAGTTGGAGCCGCATTACAAGGTGCGTGTATTGAAGGTTGCTCGGCCGAGATGGAGAAGCGATGAGGTAAATATCTAAAGTATATACTTGTAAAAACAAGAAAAAAAAAGGGATGCTAATAAAGGGAATATAGCTCAACAGACTCTTGTCAATAATTGACCGAATTACAAGAGTGTGTGACTCGGCAAAGTTCCAGTCCAAGGCAAAGCCGAGAATGCCAAGGCGGCAAACAACAGAGAACCTTGTTCCCATTCCATATCACTTGTGTTCTTTTAGCCTATTGGCAATTTAGAGATGAATAAAACTCTTTATTCTTTTATGCGAATAACAAAATACACAATATTCTAAAAGTTTAGCGAGGAAATAAAATGGCTTTATTTACTAGGCCTCTTTTTTCTCTCTCCCTCTAGTAATACACATATTATCCTCAACTGTATAAATTTCAAATGTGTATAATATAAAATACACTCAATTAATGCCTGTACAGTGTAATGAAAGGGTGGAAATGCTGCTTATTGCCAATTTCATTCATTGTGTCCCCCAGATCCAGTCTGGCATTTGCAGTGTCAAAAGTATATATTGACTGGGGATACAAAATGAGCAAGCCAACCTGTCAATATATAATAGCACTGACCTGATTTATAGTCTGTGGTGTTTATGCGCCCATATACATGTATAAATATGAGCTTGATCTGCCAAGCCTTCTTGTGCGACATGTTTTCAGCATATGGACCAAAGCTGTGATATTCTGAAATGCTCCTTTATGGACAGAAACCTAGTCTGGTTTTAAGAGTGTATCACTTGGGGGACAGCACATTGTCTCACCAAGGAGACAATGGGTAAGGACCATGTTTCATGATATATCCTGTTTTGCAAGAGAAAATACCCGGCCAAAGATAATTGGTCAAGGTAATTGTATTGTCTAGAGCTAGTGTTGTAGTCTCTATATAGATAAATGACATGTATTGATATGACTTTAAGACTAATGGATTCTTGGTATTCCATTTGCACTTTTTAACCAATGCAGAAAGATGTCAGCCAGAAAAGCTGCCTTCCAAATCAATTGATTGAGTCAATGTGGATAATGACAAACTCCGTAGTACACGTGATCAAATCTATGTGTATTTTTTTTTACACGTTCATCTTAATCTCTTTTCACGTACCTTTTCAATCCATCCGTTTTGATCGTATGTATCTCTTGTTAGATGAGCTTAGATTAAAGAAAGGGACAAACATGGCCTTGAAGAATAGACAGCAGGCAATATCTGTTAATAATCGACCAACCCATCATTGGCAACACAAACAACATGCTTACATGGCCACAATACACAATAACATAACCTTTATTCATCACACCAATCAAATCACGGCAAACAGCAAAATATTGAATCACAAAAAGAAGAGCAACAAGAAAGTCTTGCCGATTCCTATTTTATAAAGAGAAAGAAAGAGAAAGAATAGTGTTTGATGATGCAAAGGCCCATTCGTCATCCCCTTTATTATTCATCACTCTTAACCCCCCCAAGTTTATTCTCCTTTGATCAACTAACCTTGTCATCTCTTTAACTCCTCTTTTTACCTTTTTTTTTTGTAAAAAAAAAATTGTATGTGATTATTAGCCATGACTGACATCTCTGATATCAATGTCGATTCTATCATAGAGCGTCTCCTGGAAGGTAAGACTTGCCGTTGGACCAACCGACCTCCTTAATCATTCTGCCTTTATGGTTCTGCTTACACATCCTATTTACAGTTCGAGGGAGCCGCCCGGGAAAACAGGTCCAGCTCAGCGAGAACGAAATTAGATTCTTATGCACAAAGGCACGCGAGATCTTCATGAGCCAGCCAATCTTGCTGGATCTGGAGGCCCCTATTAAAATTTGTGGTAATTGTTGCTGGGACGTCTGTGCGAAGGTGACACGGTTGTTAAGCGGGGTTGCTTAGGTGACATCCACGGTCAATATTACGATCTTTTGAGGCTGTTTGAGTATGGTGGATTCCCTCCAGAAGCAAACTACCTTTTCTTGGGCGATTATGTCGACCGAGGCAAGCAGTCTCTCGAGACAATCTGCCTTTTGTTGGCCTACAAGATCAAATACCCAGAGAACTTCTTTATTCTTCGTGGTAACCACGAGTGTGCAAGTATCAACCGAATTTATGGTTTCTATGATGAATGTAAGTATTGTTGGTACTGTGGCGGTTAGACTGAATGCCTTTTCTCTTTTTTTTAAAAGGCAAGAGACGATACAACATCAAGCTCTGGAAGATCTTTACCGACTGTTTCAACTGTCTGCCTATTGCTGCCCTTATTGACGAAAAGATCTTTTGTATGCATGGCGGTCTGTCGCCAGATCTCCAGAATATGGAGCAGATTCGCCGTGTTATGCGACCTACGGATGTTCCTGATACTGGTAATCTTGATCTTTTGTGGTGTAGATAGATATTGACTGTTTCTGTAAAGGCTTGTTGTGCGATCTTCTCTGGTCTGATCCTGATAAAGATATTTCTGGATGGAGTGAAAATGACAGAGGTGTCTCCTTCACCTTTGGTCCCGACACAGTTTCCAAATTCTTGCAAAAGCATGATATGGATCTGATCTGTCGTGCCCATCAGGTAGTTGAGGATGGCTATGAGTTCTTTGCAAAGCGGCAGTTGGTTACCTTGTTCTCGGCCCCCAACTACTGTGGTGAATTCGACAATGCAGGCGCCATGATGAGTGTGGACGAGTCTCTCATGTGTTCATTCCAGGTAAGATTTGGATCGTTTTGTTACATATTCACAGCCGACTCTTTCTATAGATCCTTAAACCCGCAGAAAAGAGACAAAAGCTCCCATACGGTGGTGCTGGCAGTCAAAAGGGCGGGCAAAAGGGAAAGAAGAAGTAGGCAATATAAAAAAAAATAATTATCAATTATCAATTCAATCTTAATGAACAAAACACATAAAAAAAATCCAATCCTTGGGATCAACCCTCTCGTACTCTCTGGTACATATTTAAACTCCGCATTTAAACATCCTTCCCGTCTCTTCTCTTTTTTTTTTTGAAAAAAAAAAACGCACTTTAACCAAGAACCATTAACTGAAATGAACTTTGATGAAATCGAAGAACAGGTACGATCTTGGACACGACGCGTCCAACAGAGTTTTATCCGGGCATCTTATCTTAATTAGAGCCTTTATAAATAAAATATAAAACTTAATAAAATCGCCCCTGTTAGGATGGCATCCGCTTCTCCTGGAATGCCTGGCCATCATCCCGCATTGAAGCTACAAAGGCAGTAGTTCCAATAGCCTGTCTTTACACTCCGTTAAAGGAACGTGAAGACTTTGTCGAAAATCCGATCTGGTACGAGCCAGTTACCTGCAAAGCTCCCTGCAGAGCCGTACTGAACCCTTACTGGTAAACCCATAGAAAAATCTCGGTCATTGTTATTGTTATTCTCGTTTAAAAATTCTCGAGCTTATCTATCTATACAATTTTCCCGGTAGCCAAATCGATTTTCGTGGCAAGCTCTGGGTCTGTCCCTTTTGTCTTCAGCGCAACTCATTTCCTCACCACTACAAAGACCTCTCAAACACCAACCTTCCAGCCGAGCTCTTGCCAAAGTACACAACTATAGAATACAATCTCAACAGAGTGGCACAGATACCGCCAATCTTCCTTTTTGTGGTCGATACTTGTCTCGAGCCAGAGGATCTCGCTGCCCTCAAGAGTACTCTCATCGCAAGTCTGAGTCTTTTGCCCTCTTATGCCTGGGTTGGTCTGATTACATTTGGCACCATGGTAAAGTGTATTTTAAAAAAATGATGTGATATAGTCGTTGGTCTTTCTTAACCTATACGTTTTTGAACATAAATGAATATTAAATCGTATATTTTTTAGACGCAAGTACATGAACTTGGATTCTCCAGTTGTCCAAAGTCATTTGTATTCCGTGGAACAAAAGAGTTTACTGGAAAACAAATCCAGGACATGCTCGGCTTATCTGGCGGAACCGTTCGTCCTGGTCAACCTCATGGTGCCCCTGGACAAGCACCTGCAATGACCTCTCCAGCCAACAAGTAATACATCTCCTGATAATTATCTCGGTCAATAACCAATAACCGTTCTCCCTCTTTCTTTGACCCACCCTCTAGATTTTTGTTGCCTGTCAAGGATTGTGAGTTTGTCCTGACTTCTATCTTGGAGAACTTGCAAAGAGATCCCTGGCCTGTGGAACTCAATAAGCGTCCAGAAAGATGCACTGGTGTAGCTCTGAGCATTGCTATCAGCTTATTAGAGGTAGATTGCAGCGATACAGGGATCCAGACCACACAATTAAGCATATACCTGTTTATACAACTGTTTAGGCTGCATTCCCCAACACAGGTGCTCGTGTGATGCTGTTCAGTGGTGGGCCTGCTACCGAAGGACCCGGCATGGTCGTGAGCACCGAGCTTCGGGAGCCTATTCGTTCTCATAACGAGATTGAAAAAGAGACTGCAAAGCATTACAAGAGAGCCATCAAAGTAAGGCGTATAATGGAATGGGATGGTGTGTTGTGTTGTGTTGTGATCTTTATTAACGACTATCCATAGTTTTATGATGGTCTAGCAAAGCGCGCAGCAACCAATGGGCATACTATCGATATCTTTGCTGGATGTCTCGATCAGATTGGTCTATTGGAGATGAAGTCAATGGTCAATACCACAGGTGGTTTTATGATCTTGTCAGATTCATTCAATGCAGCCATATTTAAGCAGAGTTTCCACCACTTGTTCAAAAAGGACAGCCAAGGACATTTGCAAATGGGCTTCAATGCCACATTAGATGTTCAGGTAACATAATGGCCAATATCCAAGGCTCTGTAACTGCTCTCTAACCCACATGTTTATCATATCAGACAACCCGTGAACTCAAGGTGTCTGGTCTCATTGGACATGCTACCTCGGGAAACAAAAAGTCTACCTATGTTGGTGAGACTGAGATTGGCATTGGCAATACCTCGTCTTGGAAGATCTGCTCCATTACACCCAACAGTACCCATGGTATCTATTTTGAAGTTGCAAATCAACCTACTGCTCCTTTCCAGCCTGGATCGCGTGGACTTATCCAGTTCTTGACTCACTACCAACACTCGAGTGGACAATTCCGTCTCAGAGTAACAACCGTTGCACGTAACTTTGCCGAGGGACAGAGCCCAGAGACAGCAAACTCATTTGATCAGGAAACTGCTGCTGTCCTGATGTCTCGTATTGCTGTCTTCAAGGGCGAGATTGATGATGGACCAGATGTCCTGAGATGGCTGGATCGTATGCTGATTCGTCTCTGCCAGCGCTTTGCAGACTATCGCAAGGATGATCCTCATAGCTTTAGACTTTCTGAAAACTTGTCAATCTATCCCCAGTTCATGTTCCATTTGAGAAGAAGTCAATTCCTCCAGGTCTTTAACAATTCTCCAGACGAAACTGCATTCTATAGGTAAGGAATACCGACAATCCCAGGATTACGATACAAAACATGGTTATTCATTTGTTTTTGACTATGATAGAAATGTGCTTAATCGAGAAAACGTCGACAATTCGCTTATTATGATCCAACCAACCTTGACATCCTATGGATTTGACATCCCACCTCAACCTGTACTCTTGGATTCTGTTTCTATCAAACCCGATTGTATTCTTCTCCTCGATACCTTTTTCCATCTCCTCATTTTCCATGGAGAAACAATTGCCCAGTGGCGCCTGGCTGGTTATCAGGATCAAGAAGGCTATGAAAACTTTAAGCAATTGCTTGAAGCACCTGTCTTGGATGCCCAGGATCTCTTGGTCGACAGATTCCCAGTTCCACGTTATGTTGTATGTGACCAGGGTGGATCTCAGGCCAGATTCTTGCTGTCCAAGCTCAACCCTTCAACAACACACAAATCAAACACGCCATATGGTACCCCTCAAGGTACCGCAATCTTTACAGAAGATGTTAGCTTGCAACAGTTTATGGAACACTTAAAAAAGTAAGTGATTTGTGGTCAATGCCTTTGGACGCCACTTTATTTATTTATTTTTCACAACTTTACTAAATCCTGGAAACTTAAATAGGCTTGCGGTATCTGGTGCATCCTAAAGCACATTTCACAAGGCATCGTCTTTTTGGTTTTTGGTTTTTTGAAAGAATAATCAGGATTTAAGAAACAAACAAACAAAAAAGAGTCGATTCTACATCAGTACCCGTTATTTTATTTTTGCTCATATTTCAGAACAAATATAGTTCTTTATAACAAAGGTTTAATTCGTATAGATCATAATATAGACAATATAATTTAGTTGGCAAGAAAATCTGTGCTGAATACTTGCAAGAATACTTGAATCCGTCCTAGACCCTTTGGTTGAACCAGGGAGATATACAATCGGTAGCTCTTTAAACATTTGGTCAATTGGAAAATACAGGTTGTTTGGTACCTTTTTTTCTTTCTTTCTGAAAAGTACAAATCTGATTGTATAGTGACAAGGCCTAGTTTATTAAGAAGAAGAAAAACACACCACATTTAATTACTCTCAGGTCTTCAAGTTATAATTTGGATAATAATTTGTTGTAGACCAATAAACATGTTTCTATAGTAGAATTCGTTCTTCAATCTTTATACAAAAATATTGGCTTGGTTTACACAAAAGTAATAAGCACACGCCTTTCTTATAATATATTTGGTTTTTTTTTATTTCACTGATTGGTTTGCTCTTTACAGATTGCTCATATTTGTATTTTCCTGATGGTTTAGAGGCTAAAGGCAATTTATTTAGATAATGATACCACAAATATATTATTGAAATCAATCAATGTTTATTAGAAGAATAAATAAATAAAAACCACTGAATTAATAGTTAAATGCTCAATATATAGTGTCTTGATGTCTTGATTGTATATATCTATATCTGATCATGTTTATTTTGTAAGTATTATTCAAGTGAAATCATTGCCTGTGAACCAACAAGAGTTAATAAATTTGTGTTGGTATATTGATTGAATAATTATATGTGAGATCTATTCAAGAATGTCTTGGTACTCTTTTTGAAAATATTGAACTAGAAATTAGATGCTCTAGTGAGCAATTTATTATCATTATCCAGGTACGATACATTGTAATAGATACTATATCTATATTCAATAAATATATGACTCTATTTTACATTCTAGACCATAAGCCAAAAACAATGTACCTTGGATTTTGACATTATGGAATCCAAAAAAAAAAGCTCGGCATTGAAACATTTAACAAAAAACCAAAGATTACTTAATGATAATTAGTAATACTTGATGAGCACACTTGTAAAACATCTCTTTAGAGTAAGAGGAGCTCATATCAGTCTCTATCAGTGATTTTCCCATGTTTTTTATTGGTTTGGAGAGTCCATAAGCTCAGCAAGGCGTGGAGATAAAGTATTTGCTCCATTTTTATTTTAAATCCGTTTGTTTTGGTAAGAATCTGGGCCTAATGTCATAAGATATGCTGGAAACCTAAATATATAAATTTACCACGTACCAAGAGCAACATATAGTCTTAATCCATAATATATATGCAGTGATTTTAATGATCTAGGCAAAACACAAGTGTTTGGAAAATTGATTATTTCGTACATTGCTGTAGCTGTATCAATATACCTGTTGCCAAAAGAGAATACAATCAGATTAATAAACGAATAGCCAAGGTTGTCTTCAGCTATCTTTGAGACATCTTTTATTATAATATTCTAGATTGATTATACACGAATATGGACATACAATCTGCTTGTGTAAAATGACCTCCCTTGACATCCGTGTACTTTGGTAATTCAAATGTTCTTAAAAATAACCTATTAGACTTGAAAGCTATTAATATTTTCAATGTTAGATACTGTGGTAAAACCACCATAGTACAATAATTTATTATGGGATAACAAAAGCTACATAGTGAAATCTACACAAGTAGATTTAAACTAAGCTACCAATTACTATCATATTAACACTCAGCCAGATACTTAAACACAAATTCTAGAATATACAGAAATTTAGTTTCTCTTTTACTTTGGAAATAAATTACAAGTAAAATTGACATATCGTGTTTTGATTAATTTTGCTACAGATACAAACAGGCAATGTGATTTACTATTAGAATATCCTCAAAATACATCAACTCATTCTATAATCACTTGTTTGCTCAATACAGCACGAACACAAATTGCTTTAAATGGTTTAGTAAGCCTTCTTTGTGGAATATCTTGATTAGCAGAATTACAAGCACAAAGCATTGAATCTTGTTTTTGAGACGATAATTCACGCACTCTAAACCTTTGTTGTGTAATTCATAACTGAATAAAACAATCTAAAAAAAAGCAAGAAACCACTTCTTTATCATTTCCTCAACAACATGTCTGGCGCTTCTTTTGAGTTTAACCCTAGAGATTTTCCTTATATTGTGGGAATAGGTAAGACCCCTTTATTATATATCTAGCTACAATTCTAACAAAATCATGTTAGACTTTGGAACAACTTTTTCTGGCTGTTCATGCATGTATGCCAATGAAGATATCAATGATATATTCGACATAACAGAATGGTATATATTTTTAATGTAGACTGAACCAAATTCCATACACTAAAACTTCATTATAGGCCTAAAAAAGGTGGTGCTATATATCCAAAAGTTCCAACGGCTGCATACTATGAAAATGGTAGCAAAGAGATTGTCGCCTGGGGATATGAGGCCATTCGTAAAGCAAGCCTTTCTAATAGAAAGGGCTCTTTGTTGACCAGATTCAAATTACTTCTTGATCCTAGTATCAGCGACACTATACCACTTCCAAACGGTTTGACTCCTCTTCGAGGTAAAAAAGGCTTTGGACTTTAAGTAATAAGGAAAATTGTCTTACTATTGTATTTAATAGTCATCACAGACTATCTCCGTGAATTCAATAACCATGTTCATAAAGAACTTAAAAATAAGCTTGGTGCAATCTACCATGCTTCAAAATTCAGATACTGTCTTACGGTTCCAGCTATATGGGATGATAAAGCTAAATCGATCATGCGAGAAGCAGCTATCTTGGCTGGCATTGTGAAGCGTAATGATCACCCAGACCGTTTAGTTCTTACCAGTGAGCCAGAGGCAGCCTCTCTGTACTGTGAAAAGAAGTCTGATGAATTTAATCTTACCGACGGCCAGCGCTTTATGATCTGTGATGCTGGTGGTGGTACTGTCGACTTGATTGTATTTGAAATTGAAGACTCTGGCGGCGTAAAGACTCTCAAGGAAGTTACAAAGGGATCTGGAAGCTCTTGTGGATCAACGTTTTTAGATGAAAACATGCGAGATATCCTCAAAAGACGGTTTGGTAGACATGCTGATAACAACAAGTCAGCGATGGGATTTCTTATGCACTATTTTGTCACTTATACAAAGGTATAACCAATTACTGGTCAGCAATACACATTCGTCTAACATGCCTGTGCTTTATTTATTTATTTAGCCAGAATTTGACGATGAAGACGACGAATACTTTACCGTGCCTGCTGTTTTGAGTCTAGGAGGCGCGAAAATGTCTGAGATAGGTGTGGAGGATGGAAAACTACGTGTAACAGTTGATGAGCTTCGAGAGAATGTATTTGAACCGGTCGTGAAGCAAGTCTTGAAGCTGATATCTGATCAGATAAAACAATCTAAAAAGCAAATTGACGCTATATTTGTGGTTGGAGGATTTGGACAATCGAAATACCTAGGCAAACGTATCAAAGAAACGTTTAATGGGAAAGTCGGGTTGATATCTGTACCAAGTCGTGGTGAAATATCTGTAATGAGAGGTGCAGTAATGTTGGGTCTTAATCCTAGCAAAGTATCCCATCGAGTATTACGGCGCACATACGGACTCATAGTGAATGAGCCCTTCAATCCCTTGACCGATCCTCCTGAAAAGAAATATACTGCGCCTGATGGGGAAACAAGATGTCGAGACCACTTTTTTGTATATGGCACCAAGGGAGAATGTATAGCTATAAATGCATGTATCTCAAAAGAGTTGTTTATATATTATCCCAATAACTTTGATGCCGGTAAGTTGGTATTAAGCATACACTACAAGGATAAAGTCACTTACATTATATTTTAGATTTATACGCTTATGACATTGATGAAAATGCACCGCGGTTTGTTACTGACCCAGGTGTTCGTAAAGTGGCAAAATTCAATTGCAAGACTCCTACTCTCCCTGGTGTCAAAAATAATGAAAAGGTTTTCTTTACAGCAGAAATGTATTTTGGTAAAACAGAGATTGTCACTAAGTTTATAATTAAGGGGCATACTTTTACTTTTACTTCAGCTTTTGATTCTCATGAAGTTGAATGATTATGTTTCTAACTAATACATCATAAAATTCATTTTTTTTTTAAATATTATTTATTCCAGACTTTATTCAATATGTAATACATTTTTTTGGTTTGAATAAATCTTTATCCCGCATAAAATATCCTTTATACATTGAAGCAGCATAAAAGCTTAATTGATACAGTGGTTTATTTTAACTTGCTTGAATTGCTTTATGTTATTGCTCTGCCGTCACACAAAGCGCGCGGCTTTTAGTTTGGCATCAATACTAACTTGTTTCAAAAAGTGAGAGAATAAAAGTGAATTGAAATGGTAGAAAATATCAAAGAAGGAAGTGGATGGAAAAGTTAAAGAATTTCAATAAAAGAGAAAGTCGTTAAATCTATAGTGCCTCGGTACTTCTCAAAAACTCAGAGCGCCTTCCTAGCCATTAAGCCGGATAGGAAAGCTTTATTCTTAAAGAGAAAGTTCTAGTGGGTGCTTCAGATTGCTTTAGTGGTGATGACAGCGAGTAAAACTTGAGAGTTTTCTGAGGGTTGACTACCAATAATGGAGTCAAAGACCAAAAGATTATGGATACATTTGGGGGTCCATGATGACCAGAGACGGGAGAGAACCACGTTCAACATTTGGTGTTTGTCTGGGCACGGCAAAAAAAGAAGTTAAATCTATCTTCTGTAGCTTAAGAGCAAAGAGAGAATTTGGAGATGTTGATCTTTTTGGACATTATTCAGTGAAGGTACTTGCGAGTCGGAATTCAATCCAACAGTAGTCTTTACCATACTATTTAGAAATAGTAAAGCAGGATTAGTCTCCAGAACCTGCGCCAGCGGAGGGGAGGGAGAGCAAAAGTTAGCGTCCAAATATGACAGCATAAATAATCCGTAGTTGCTTTTCACAGATATCGGTTGTTAATACAAACTAGGAAAAGAAGTGAGGGGAGGTTAGGTAAACGAGGAACGTTGTGGGGTTAAGGTTGAAGGCACCGAAGAAATCAAGAACAGTCAATCGTCCTAGCACTGTTATTATGTTGAAAAAGATGGCTAATCCGGTTACGAGCGCAGGGACGGTTATTCCGGGCCCTATACCTGAAGCAACCATCCTCACTCAGCACAAAGGCATCAGAGATAATAGTTGACTCGAGGTTTACTGCTGAGGCAGCAAAAGGTGGAATAAATGTCCGAGTGGAGAACAATAGAAAGTCCAATGCTATAGAAAGTTCCACTCGGAAGTCAAGAGGAATGGCAGTGGGAAGAACTTGCTAGTATGCACGGTATATAGGCAGTAAGGAACTAGGGAAGCCTGCTGAGCTACCTGTAAACAGTAGTGTTATTTGAAAGGAAAGAGTGTGAAAGTGCAAATGAAGAAGATTGAGAAAAACGACGAGTGTAAAATAGAAAGTATCCATCTTGGCTGGAGACCGCAT
Source organism: Phycomyces nitens (assembly GCA_022702545.1). Taxonomy (NCBI): domain Eukaryota; kingdom Fungi; phylum Mucoromycota; class Mucoromycetes; order Mucorales; family Phycomycetaceae; genus Phycomyces; species Phycomyces nitens. The sequence goes on from JAHRBC010000001.1 coordinate 6,639,842, forward strand.
GGTTGATTATTAGGATCTAACGGCCCCAAACCACCAGATTTACGCTGGAGGAAGAGCAAGAGCTAGCCAAGACTTCAAAACCATAGCCTGAGGTAAGGCCGGATTTGTGTCCGTATAGCAGCGAAGAAGAACAGAGGAGCAGGAGTCCCATACAGGACACGTCATATAGTGCTAAAAATATAAATTCGCTACACTACGTTTTCCTCGCACAGTCAAACATCTCTAAAAGAGTATGACACAAGGCTGTTCTAACTTTGCAAGAAGGGGAGCATAAAATGATTTCAATTGAGTAGGGTGGGAACTGATCGTAAAGCCAAGGTAGCGCACAGCAGTGGCAGTGTGGCAATTATGGCAGGTTTATATATGAGCATAATCCAAAAGCGGGCCCCAGTCTGGGTGATTTTTTTTTCAGAGAGAGAGCAACTGCAATGGTTTTGTTTAGATTGACATTGGTAGTCGATGCAGCCCAAATATACGGAGTATAGATAACATCATGGTCATTTCAGAAGACGTGGAGAGAAAAGCAGAAGATAATCAGCATACGCTATAATCTTCAATTGCTGAGGGAAAAGGGATGGGGTGGAGACAACAAGACTGAGAGGGACAGTAAATCGAAACCCTTGAATATATGATGAAGTTACAATCGAGCGCAAGAGATGCTCAAATGCAATGTTGAATGAGAGAAGAAAGAGAGGATCGCTCTAAAGCAAACCACGGCCTTGTTCGAATGGCAAAGATATATGACCATTGAAGGTGGGAGGAATCTTGGTCAATAATAAAAGTACACAAACAGAGTCGATGAATATGGCGGGTAGTACCATCCTTGTCATAACTATCCAAAGGTAGATGTGATGGACACGCTCATACACATTATCTTGGTCTAAACGAATACCAATACAGGGACCCTTTCCGATTTGTGTATGAGATATGGTCTGTCTCGCCTATAGTTTATTGTCAGCAATAGAATAATTTGCCGTAAAAACTGTTTGAAAATTTGCAATAAGAGGGCCAATTCAGCGTCCAAGGTGGAACGTTAGCATCTTGGGGAATATATTTGTTCTACAATTGATTATTGAGATTGTACGCCAGTTCCAGAGGGAAGTTGGCTCTCCTGTCTTGTGAAGCGAAAAAAAAAACTGTTAACCACGATAAAGGGGAAAAAAACGAGAAGATCATCTTGATACACTTGAATAGCCAGCGTCTGGATGGTAGGGTGAATAAGAACACGTGCCCACAAGGGATATGGAAGGCTATCCATACCTGGACTGGAGCTTCTGGGTATGTCATTAAGTACGGCCAGAAGTTCATCAAGCGTTACCTTTGAGGTCAAGGGAGCGCAGCATTCAGAAGAGAGGCTGGCTAAAGGTGGGAGGTTGTCCAAGAGGGAGTGCGCTGCAGGTAGATCTATAGGTTCTTACGAGCACAAAGTCTGAAGAAAGACTGGGTGTGTCAAAGCAGGTCTGCTGGTGAAGTATATGTCACACCACTGTCTGGATCAACTAGAGTTGACATTGATTTGGCTACAGATCTTTGTTTGAGAACATTTAAAAAGTATTTCGGGGATGTCTCACCTTCTTTACACCACTTGATACCAGATCTAGTAGCGAGAGTGGAAGTACGAGAGGTTTGGATAGAGGCTAACTGGGATTCAATATCGGCAAAAGAAGGTGAAGGTGGGTAGCCCGAGAGAATATTGCGTTGGTAGTAGAGATATCTTTCCTGAGAACGGAGGCGACGATCGAATCTTTTTCCATATGACAGAGCTAGTTGTTTGAGGGCTTGCTTAAAGCAATCCCAGCGAGTCCCAGGGGAAGCATCAGTAGGGAGAAAATCAGCAGATTTATCCAAAAAATCGATAAGGGAGTTGTCAAACTCATCATGGGAGAGGTACTGTGAGTTGAACCGCCAGATTCCAAGGCCTGAAGGCAGAGATAGAAGAATAGAGACAGCCAACAGACAGTGGTATGTCCAGGAAGGATTGATGAAGGTAACCTCGGGAGATTCAGTGTTTAAAGAAATGGGGCGGAAAATATAGTTAATGCAAGTACGCGTGCGGGTGCTATGAAAGGTATGAATTTGTGGCGAGGTAGGAGGGGTAATAGAATCAATACAATTGCCTTGAAGATATCCTTTCCAGGTAGATGGAAGAGTTTGACGCTGGCGGAGATTACAGTTGAAGTCTCCTAGGATAAAGGTAGGTAAAGATGGTATAAGCGAAGGAAGAAGGGTGGCGAGTGAAGAAAAGAATGTGCGTCGATAGGTAGGGACATTTTGAGCATAGAGAACGACACCAAAAAGGTCAATGCGCTGATCGGTATGTGTAACCTTGACAACTAGTGCACGGTCATCTGGTGACACGTACAGTTGTTCAAGGTAGAGAAGGGGATCGAAGGAGATTAGGCCACAGTGCGAAGTCAAAGACTTGCCTGGGCTTGGAAGATAAGGTGCATAGTAGAATGGTGGGAAGGAAGGAAATATGTCTCTTCTAGAGCAAGTAAGGAAAGTGAAGGGGAAAAGGAGCGGAGGTGACGGATAAAGAGACATTTTGGGGACTGCGGATTAGTAATTGTAGAGAGGAGACCTCGAGCATTCAAGGTTCCTAAGCGGATATATTGTATATTCATCTATAAAGATGGCTAACCAGAGTGGCCAGAAGCAGTTTTAGGCTCATGCATAGGCGTATTGTTATCAAGATCAACAAAAGGTTGGTTGCCCTGAGCATGGTCGTGGACAGAGAAATCGAGCAGGGACTGGCGGAATTCTGCGTCCTTCATTGTAGGCCAGGATACACCATCCTTCGGAAGGGTAATACCTCGAGCGGCAAACGAGTACTTGCTGGCAGCAGTGCCTCGACCACTGGAATCATACATTGGTATGCCAGCATTATCACCAGTTGGGGCAGGGGGTCGAGTGGATCCAGCCTTGGATCGAGTAGTCATTACCGACATTGATCGGCGGCAAATGGGCTTGGGAGCCAAATATATGGGTGCAAGAGTTGTGGTGTCCGATGCCAAACCCACAGCTGTACTGGAAGGTGGGGAGGGGAGAGCATTGGCTTCTGTCTGAAAAGCACGGAAAGCTTCTGCTTCAGAAATATTCAATTGAAGTTGCTCTTTCTGAAGACGCTCGGCCTCAACGGTGTCGGGATGGGTGGGGAAGTATTTGCTGGACATCTCATGGCCCAAGAAACCACAACGCTTACAGCGAGGTGTGCGAGTTGGGCAACTTGTAAATGCACGTAGGAAGTGACCTCCCTCACGGCAATACCCACACACAGATGAAATATCCTTGCAACACAGTTCCACTGCGCAGGATATGGAGCCTTCCAAATGACGGCAGCTGGGGAGTTATTTGGGTGTGTCTAACCCAGATATGTCCAGAAGGACGGTAGCTTCACCACATAAAGTTCCACAATGGGAAACGTAGGCACCCAATTGGACAATCTTTTCATACAAATGGAAAGCCTCTTCAATGGGCCCAAGAAGGTCAGTTTTGGAATCTCAAGGGATAATGCGATATATTTTAACATTTTCAATATGTATGTTGGAAGGTGAATTTGGGGAGGCAACGACGCGGGTGCTCTGGTACATTAGACTATCAGAGGTGGCTTTCACCCGGGTGGCAGGTTCGGTAGAAAGGGCCTTTGCCAAAAGATCCTTTGAACGAGTGTAACGCAAGGTCAACAAGGTCATCTGGCCAATGTGGTCAGAGAGGACATCATCTACTGCGTTGTTAGGAACGAGTTTGCCGAGATCGAACAAAATACTCGACGGATGGATGGTGCTGGCCCAATCAGCGGATACTGGATCCATGGAGAGGTTCTGGTCAAAACCAGGTGCAGTAAAGATATGAAGAGACTTGTTCTTCGGACAGGATGGTGTGCTCTGTGCACGGATTTCTGGTCGTTGGACCTGACATGGGTTGAGAGTACTGTCCTGTGAGTTCGATCCCTCAGAGGTACTCATATTAATGCTTATTATGGGGATTTGTTTCGGTAGAATATCTATCCGCAAAAACAATTTTTTAGCTGTGAAACCGGTGCCAATGGATTTTGACATTATAGGATCCCCCCAAAAAAATGCTCGGCATTGAAAAATTTAACAAAAAACCAAAGATTACTTAATGATCATTAGTAATACTTGATGAGCCCACTTGTAAAACATCTCTTTAGAGTAAGAGGAGCTCGTATCAGTCTCTATCAGTGATTTTCCCATGTTTTTTATTGGTTTGGAGAGTCCATAAGCTCAGCAAGGCGTGGAGATAAAGTATTTGCTCCATTTTTATTTTAAATCCGTTTGTTTTGGTAAGAATCTGGGCCTAATGTCATAAGTTATGTTGGAAACCTAAATATATAAATTTACCACGTACCAAGAGCAACATATATTCTTAATCCATAATACATATGCAGTGATTTTAATGATCTAGGCAAAACACAAGTGTTTGGGAAATTGATTATTTCGTACATTGCTGTAGCTGTATCAATATACCTGTTGCCAAAAGAGAATACAATCAGATTAATAAACGAATAGTCAAGGTTGTCTTTTCAGCTATCTTTGAGACATCTTTTATTATAATATTTTAGATTGATTATACACGGATATGGACATACAATCTGCTTGTGTAAAATGACCTATTAGACTTGGAAGCTATTAATATTTTCAATGTTAGATACAAACAAGCAATGTAATTTACTGTTAGAATATCCTCACAATACATCGACTCATCCTATAATTACTTGTTTTGCTTAATCCAGTACAAACTTTAATTGCTTGAAATGGTTTAGCAAGCCTTTTTTGTGGAATATCTTGATGAGCAGGATTACAAGAACTTGGCATTGAATCTTGTTTTTGAGGCGATAATTCACGCACTCTAAACCTTTGTTGTGTAACTCATAACTGAATAAAACAATCTAAAAAAAAGCAAGAAACCACTTCTTTATCATTTCCTCAACAACATGTCTGGCGCTTCTTTTGAGTTTAACCCTAGAGATTTCCCCTATATCGTGGGGATAGGTAAGCCCCCTTTATTATTTATAAAGTTACAATCCTAACAGAATTATGTTAGACTTTGGAACAACTTTCTCCGGATGTTCGTGCCTATATGCCAGTGACGATATCAATGATATATTTGACATAACAGAATGGTATATGTTTTTAATGTAAACTGAACAAAAGTATATACACTAAAACTTCATTATAGGCCCAAAAAAGGTGGTGCCGTATATCCAAAAGTTCCAACGGCTTCATACTATGAAGATGATAGCCAAGAGATTGCCGCATGGGGATATGAAGCCATTCGTAAAGCAAGCCTTCCTAATAGTACGGGATCGTTGGTAACCAGATTCAAGTTGCTTCTTGATCCTAGTACTAGAACCACTATAGAACTTCCAAACGGCTTGACTCCTCTTCAAGGTAAAAAAGGCTTTGAACTTTAAGTAATAAGGAAAATTGTCTTACCATTGTATTTAATAGTCATCACAGACTATCTCCGTGAATTCAATAACCATGTTCATAAAGAATTTAAGGATAAACTCGGAGCAATCTACCATGCCTCAAAATTCAGATACTGTCTTACGGTTCCAGCTATATGGGATGATCGAGCCAAATCGATCATGCGAGAAGCAGCTGTCTTGGCTGGAATTGTGAAGCGTAATGATCACCCAGACCGTCTAGCCCTTACCAGTGAGCCAGAGGCAGCCTCTCTGTATTGTGAAAAGAAGTCTGATGAATTTAGTCTTACCGATGGCCAGCGCTTTATGATCTGTGATGCTGGTGGTGGTACTGTCGACTTGATTGTATTTGAAATTGAAGACTCTGGCGGTGAAAAGACTCTTAAGGAAGTTACAAAGGGATCAGGAAGCTCTTGTGGATCAACGTTTTTGGATGAAAACATGCGAAATTTAATCAATGGTCGGTTCGACAAACATGCTGACAACAACAAGTCAGCAATAGAAATTCTTATGAAGCATTTTGTTGATTCTACAAAGGTATAACTAATTACTTGTCAGCAATATATAATCGTCTGACATGCCTGTATTTTTTTTGTTTTAGCCAGGATTTGACAATGAAGACGACGAATACTTTACCGTACCTGCTGTTTTGAGTCTAGGAGGAGGAGAAATGTCTGAGATAGGTGTAGCAGATGGAAAACTACGTGTAACAGTTGATGAGCTTCGAGATAATGTATTTGAACCGGTCGTGAAGCAAGTCTTGGAGCTGATATCTGATCAGATAACACAATCTAAAAAGCAAATTGACGCTATATTTGTGGTTGGAGGATTCGGCCAATCGAAATACCTAGGCAAACGTATTAAAGAAACGTTTAATGGGAAAGTTGGGTTGATATCTGTACCAAGTCGTGGTGAAATAGCTGTAACGAGAGGTGCAGTAATGTTGGGTCTTAATCCTGGAAAAGTCTCCCATCGAGTACTACGGCGCACATACGGACTCATAGTGAGTAGGCGATACAACCACTTGACCGATCCTCCTGAAAAGAAATATATTGCACCTGATGGTGAAGTATTATGTAACGACAACTTTTTTGTATATGCCACCAAAGGAGAATGTATATCTATAAATGCATATATCTCAAAAGAGTTGTTTATATATTATCCCAGTGACTTTAGTGCCGGTAAGTTGGTCTTAAGCATACATTATAAGGATAAAATTATTTACATAATATTTTAGATTTATACGCTTATGACATTGATGAAAATACACCGCAGTTTGTTACTGACCCAGGTGTTCGTAAAGTGGCCGAATTCCATTGCAAGACTCCTACTCTCCCTGGTGTCAAAAATAATGAAAAGATTTTCTTTACATCAGAAATGTATTTTGGTAAAACAGAGATTGTCACTAAGTTTATAATTAAGGGTTATACTTTTACTTATACTTCAGCTTTTGATTCTCATGAAGTTGAATGATTATGTTTCTAACTAATATATCATAAAATTCAATTTTTATAAATATTATTTATTCCAGACTTTATTCAATATGTAATACATTTTGTTGGTTTTAATAAATCTTTATCCCGCATAAAAGCTTAATTGATACAGTCGTTTATTTTAACTTGCTTGAATTGCTTTATGTTATTGCTCTGCCGTCACACAAAGCGCGCGGCTTTTAGTTTGGCATCAATACTAACTTGTTTCAAAAAGTGAGAGAATAAAAGTGAATTGAAATGGTAGAAAATATCAAAGAAGGAAGTGGATGGAAAAGTTAAAGAATTTCAATAAAAGAGAAAGTCGTTAAATCTATAGTGCCTCGGTACTTCTCAAAAACTCAGAGCGCCTTCCTAGCCGTTAAGCCGGGTATGAAAGCTTTATTCTTAAAGAGAAAGATCCAGTGGGGGCTTCAGATTGCTTTAGTGGTGATGACAGCGAGTAAAACTTAAGAGTTTTCTGAGGGTTGACTACTGAAACATGGTGGGTTGGCTATGTAGTATAAATGTCCACCTCAGTGACAAGAAAATGGATACGGCTAGAAAGACAATCTTAATAAAGAACAGATTAAGAGACTATTTAATTACTTTGGGGCATTTCTACAGATACATCACTACTTCGAAGTTCACTGCGATGAGCGATACAACAAACACCGTGCCAAGACCATGCAGGATTAATACAGTCTACGGAGGATTAGTATTTGAGACTGGCTAGATCTGGAGAAAAAAATATGTAGTCGATACTACTCATCTGCATACCACAAAAAAAAAGTTGGCAAAGGGGATTAACCTTCCTCAGTGACACAATCAACCAAAGTATCTCGAACATAATTTAGCTACTGAAGAGGCGCACGGCGAGGGTTGAAAGAAGTAGAGATGTAAGTATAATTGAAGTCTCCAAGGACTAGGAAACGAGATGGAGGAGTTGGTTGAAGAAATAGAAGTAGTTTAAGAATAGACGTGAAAAAGGCTTTGCGTTGTGATACTGTTGCAGAGCCATATATGACAGCAATATTTATAGGATCAAAATGACGATTTGTATGATTAATAGTAGCAAAAAGACTTCTACCGCATTTATTATTATATGTGTTAGAGAAGACGATGGACGGTGAGAAGGAGACTAGGTCACAGTGATATGTCCATTGGCTCTCGTTCGCTTGAAATTGATTATGAAAGGTTTGTTGAAGTTTTGAGGTGTTTGCGTGTGATTCTTGAATGGCAAGTATCTGAATAAGCTGTGAGCGTAAGTGTCGAATAAAGTGGTTACTTTGTTGAGGGTCAGAAGTCTTAGTGAGCCCCCGACAGTTGATTGTTGCTATTTTGAGTATATTAATCATATTATCGTAATGTAGTAGTTCTATTGCGCTTTACTCTATCTGGTAAAACATTTTTCTTTGCTTCTTCGCATAAGCGATCCTTGTTAATTTGTTTCTTTGATTTCTTGTCGACATTAATTGTATCATCTTTGTGCCATCAGATTCTCTCATCTCTTCGTCAGATTTGTTACTTTTGTCCTCTGATCCTGGTGTATTATTGCCTGTATTGGACTCCTTTAAGTCTCGTGCAGCCGCAGCTTCACGTTCATCTTGTGCTAAACTGGCTAGTAAAGTTTTTTTGCAGTGGCTCGCTCCTCAACTGTAATCTTCTCAGCTTCTGTCTGTCTCAGAGCCTTTTCCTTTGCTAAAGCCGCCTGCTGGGATTGCTGATGGAGGTTCATCTGGGTAAGAATACGACAGAAGTCTGCCGAGCTTAGCGTGTCATCGCCCATCCGGAACTTCTGGTGACAGTTGGTGGGTGGATCACGGTTGCAGTGAATCTGGATATGTCCAGTAATTCCACAGTTATGGAAGGTACGAGTTTCTTTGCGTCTTCCAGGACAGTCATCCACGGAATGTCCCATCTGTTTACAAAACACACAGTGGTCGCCCATCTTTGCCCAGGTGCCGTACACCTGGAGGTTATCGGAATACTTAATTTGGTAAGTTAACGGAGTCCAAACCTTATTTGAGGTCATAGGACGTTCCGGATAGACATAACCATTGTGTAATTGTGTTCCTTTCGTAACACACAATAAAATCTGGGACTAGTTCCCCTCTACAAACAAAAAAGACATAACCATTGCCTTTAAACCATTGATGTTGACCCTCTTCGTAAATCATAGTCTCACAAACGTCTCCAAATGGATTTAAATATTTTCTAAGCTGGGCAGCAATATCATCATAATTGTCTGCAGGCAGACCAGACAGGTTTACACGAAAAAGTTCAAGATCGGCAGATATGGCGGGAGTTGCCAGGAACCGTTGATCTCCTACTACGATAGCTTCTCTACATGTCTGCTTGCAGTAATCATCACTGGAGAGGCATAGCTCAATCTTCGTATGTGTCTTTTTGAATTTTGTCTTAAGTTGGCGCTCAATACCTCGAGGGTAAGCCTGACGCAAAGGTCCTAAAAAGTCATCCAAATCGGCTAAATCCAAAGGGATGTGATAAAAGACAGAATGGGTGGATGTGCCTCGTCGATATACTCATGGAGTGGCTTGTAAGTCTTAATCTCCTACAAGTACTGGATAACGGAGTATCTTTGCTTTACTATTAGTATTTTGGACGGCGTGTGCATAGCTAGGTAGGTTAAGTTGGTGTGTATGACCAGGTGAGTGTGAAGAGGCTCCCAGTTGAGGGGTGGGTGAGGTAGCCGATAGAGGAGGGGGAATAATGTCCCTGAGTAAATCTGTCGGAATTGATAGATTCGGCTGTTTAGGTGAAAGAGCCATGAAACAAGATATTGTGATACAGATCTTTCAGTTGAAGTACGTTGATGGATAGCCCGCAGATCTTCATCATACACAAATACGTCGGAGGCAAGAAGTCGTTTCCAGCCAGTAATATTACGGTCCGAAGAGTCTGAATATATCACCACATCGAGTATAGGCAAGGAAAGACAAGTGGGGTATCTAATGGTAAAAAACAAAAAGTCGTGAAAATAAAGAGGGAATCCAATATCACCATGTCGCTTGTGAGGACCCAAAAAGGGTATAAGCCATGATATGAAAAAAGATTTAGATACGCTTGGGTCCATTATGGACTATAACCACCGTATTGAGATGTTTTTTTTTGTTGAATCTGACGATCCAAAACACCTAGACCACTTTCAAGGCGAGAAAAACTTAGAGATTCCAGGCTAGCCAATATAAACATCTTCTTTCAAAGAAAATGACCCATATTCGAGCAAAGTTTGTTGAAAACCTTTTGAGGAACAGTGGTAACTATGAGAACATGTCACCCACGGAAGAGAATCAAAGTTTTAATAATACTGGCCCGGTCGAGTACTAAAAGGGAGCATTATGAGTGGGTGCGACAGGCCGACTCAACAGCTTGTGAAAGTTTTGTGCACAAGAGATCCCTTGGGTTAGAGAAGAAATCAATGGAAATTCTAGGTAGGTCAATGTTGTGGGGGAAGTATGGTCATGTCATGAAGTGATAGACTGTGCTTGTAGGTATATTTGTAATATGGGTAGAGGCGTACTGGACAATAAAAATGTTTCTGCTTTGTAGAGATTGATCCTTGCATTAGAGGCTCGAGAAGATATATCCAGATAGTGATACAAAATGTGAAGATCTTCGGATGTCTGGAGAGAAACCAAGATATTATCTGCATAAGCCAAACATTTGACGGAAAAGAGCATGTTGAGAGTATTATCTACTGGTCCAGAACTGGATCCATTGAGAGCTTGATCGCCAGTTAATCTGCAGAGCAATGGCTCAAATGCAAGATTAAGTAGTACTGGGGACAGTGTATCACCTTGATGAAGCCCTCGTTGTTGGACAATAGGTGGTGCAATAAATCCATTGAAATTGATGGAGATACAAGTAGAAAAGAAAAGTTGGGAGATACAGTGTACTACTGAATCGAGAAACCTGAAGTGCTGTAAGACTCGTTTTAGGTATGTCAGATATATGCGTTCATATGTTTTTTTTGGTCAAGCATCAGCCCAATCGCACCACTGGAAGAGAGCTGGGCTTGTTCCATAGCCATAATCATGCAAGTTATGATTATATTGTCTACAATAAAACGGCATTAGACAAATCTAGTCTGATAATAATTGACCAGGGAGTGGGGAGCATCAGATATTTGAAAATTCATAAGATGAATGAAGACTATTGCACATGTACTGATCAATGCAATTGTGAGCCAATTATTCAAGCTAGGAATGTTACCCATCTTTGGCAGCAGAGATAGATAGGTGAAGTCCCGAGATAAAGGAAACATATCATGGAGTAGTGCACTGCTGTATACGTTGTAGATCATGTCCGAGTACCCAGATTCCGAGAATATTAAAGATAATATTTTGTAAGGCAGGTCGTTTAATCCAAAACTGCACTAATTAGGTGATTATTTGGCTGCTGTACGAATTTCACCAATAAGGGAACATTTATAGACAATCAGGTAGGATCGCTCAGAAACTGGTCTTTGGAGAGATTCTGGAGCAAATGGTCAATTGCAGAGCTATCCACTAAATTCACTGTATACAATTGTTTGTAAAAGCTGGTAGCAGCCGCCGTCATGGTACCTAGAGTAGTACACATGGTACTGGATATAGGGTGTCTTAAGAAGAGGATATCCTTGTATGACATTTTAATCTCAATAGTACGTTTAAGATAGCTAGTGGACTGTTATCCGTCTTCTTTCCGGTGCTGTTAGGCTAGTAGAGTAAGTAATTCAACATTCTCTTGTTGAATAACATACAAATTACAATCTATGACTGTGCGATCGTTGTCCCAGATATTATCAATCTTGTACTGTCGCATAAGTCTGTTTCGTTTGCTTTGCAATAACTTTTCTTGCTTCACCCTAATAGATTTTCCCTCCGGGTATGCTGTTTGGAAATACGGCGAACGGTAGCCTTGACCTTCTCCCATTAATCTTGAGGTAGAGGTAAATGTGGTAGGCTAGGCAGGAGATGTTGTAGGCTCCGTGTCAGGAACCGATCTAGGCAAAGGCAAGAACAGAGAAAACAGGCAGAGAGTTTGAAGATAGATTCCTTTAATAAAGATGTTGTTTGCTTGATCCTTCTATGATCAAGCTCTAGGGGTATTTATATGAACATTTCTAGCTAATGTCTACTAAGATAATTATAATGATTGGTTCTATGAAGTGTCTTTACAAGGAAAGCAAGGGAAGAATACTATTGGTCTTAGAGGTGCGATGTCCGGATCTGGTTATGATTGGTCAATCAATTTTACCAATAGGATGTTTCTTACACTCCGAGACAGTTGGTCTCGAAAATAGGGTGACAAAGCCAAACGAGGGTTGGCCTTCCGTACCAATTTTTCTGTACGTGATACACCGGGTGACAATGTAGTAGAGAGTGTTGTATTTGCACATCCATAAATACGATAAAGACATATATAATCAATCCCAGTATTCAATATAACTGGTGAAGCAAACACGGACTACGAATTATAGCATCAGTATAAAAGGGACAGGAGCACAGACTACCAACATCATCTTGGTTGATACCAACTTCTTCTACTCATTAAAAACCTCACTACACCAAGTCTCACTTTACTTACAACATCCCTTTACTTGTATTACTTTTATTACCTTATTATACTATTTATCAACCCTAAATACCTCAGAGAGCATAAATTGATCAGACCAAGCAGAATTAATATGATCTATTGAATATTTGTGCTTCAGATGTGCTAGTTCAGGAGAAGCAAAAATGTAGTCAATGGTGCTTGTGGAAATTTAGGTCTGGGAAATTGAAGATACTTTTGACACAGTGAATTTTATTCACCGGTGTTTGTTGTATCGCTCATCGCAGTGAACTTCGAAGTAGTTAAATAGTCTCTTAATCTGTTCTTTATTATAATTGTCTTTCTAGCTGTATTCATTTTCTTGTCACTAAGTTGGACCTTTATACTACATAGCCAACCCACCATGTGTCACCTTGAGAGTTTTATTTATTAAAGAAATAATATTATGGTGGTTTATATAGGTATTATTTTAGCTCCCTTGTACTTTTAATCTCTATTGTGTAATGGTCGGCTATCACTGCTGTAGTGTGATGTGTACTTATGGTGTGTACCTATTGAGATGTTAACTTATGGTCATTAGCAAAGAGTAACCAGAGGTCAATTGTGGAGTCTATGGTTCCCTCGGCTGTAGTGTGTATTTCACATTATATATTAAATGAATAGTTTGGTTGTTCTATTTATTTAATTTTATTTGGATACAGAATAGATTTTTCTACCGGAAAATTCATTTGTAAAAAAATGATCCGTTGCATTTGATTTTGTTTAGCCTTGTTTAAGTCTTTATTTACTCTATTTTTGCTGGCACATATATACCTTGATATACTATTTCTTGTTCTTCTGGTCAATATTTTGTCAATTTTTCCATTCTCCTAATAATACACTTTTGAAAAGTGTTGAGTTGATTTTGTGTTGCAATGTTGTCAGATACAAATGATAAATAAGGGTTGCCAACGAGTTCAGAAGGCAAACATGTATACAAAAGGGATAATTTACAGCGATAACGCTCGGATCTATTCAACAGTAGAAAGATGCGGTAAAATGTATATAGAAAAGACATATATGAAAAACAAATGCTTATATTTATCGTTAAGAGTGATTTTAAGTCAGTGACGATAAAATAAATGTACAAAACAATATAATAATGGTTTGATCAATACATAATAATAGATAATGATGACTGTTATTGTTGCTTCAATTAAAGTCTTTTATATTTTAGTAATATATACCATTTAATTATAAAACATCTCAAAGTAGTATCGATGATGGAATGCAATTTACAAGGGTTAAAGGAAATCCTACAAAGACGGTCATACTTCTTAGCCGGATGTTTGTGGTCTGACTGGAACAAAAATGATACACGCCGTATCACTTTGGCACTGTTTAAAAATATTAAATTAGAAATTAGATGCTCTAGTGAGCAATTTATTATCATTATCTAGGTACAATACATTATAATAGATACTACATGTATATCCGATAAATATATGACTCCACTTTACGTTCTGGACCATAAGCCAAAAATAATGTACCTTGGATTTTGACATTATGGAATCCCACCCAAAGAAATGCTCAGGATTGAAACATATAACAAAAAACCAAATATCACTTAATGATCATCAGTAATATTTGAAGAGCACACTTGTAAAACACCTCTTTAAAGTAAGAAGGACTCATCAGTGATTTTTCCATGTTTTTATTGGCTTGGAGAGTCCATAAGCTCAGCAAGGCGTAAAGATAAAGTATTTACTCCCTTTATATTTTAAATCCGTTTGTTTTGGTAATCATCTGAACCTAACGCCATAAGATATGTTGGAAACCTAAATATATTAATTTAGCACGTACCAAGAGCAACATATAGTCTTAATCCATAATACATATTCAGTGATTTTAATGATCTAGGCAAAACACAAGTGTTTGGGAAATTGATTATTTCGTACATTGCTGTAGATGTATCAATATACCTGTTGCCAAAAGAGAATACAATCAGATTAATAAACGAATAGACAAGGTTGTATTTTCAGCTATCTTTGAGACATCTTTTATTATAATATTCTAGATTGATTATACATGGATATGGACATACAATCTGCTTGTGTAAAATGACTTCCTTTGACATCCGTGTACTTTGGTAATTCAAATATTCTTAATAATGACCTATTAGACTTGAAAGCTATTAATATTTTCAATGTTAGATACAAACAAGCAATGTAATTTACTGTTAGAATATCCTCACAATACATCGACTCATCCTATAATTACTTGTTTTGCTCAATCCAGTACAAACTTTAATTGCTTGAAATGGTTTAGCAAGTCTTTTTTGTGGAGTATCTTGATGAGCAGAATTACAAGAACTTGGCATTGAATCTTGTTTTTGAGGCGATAATTCACACATTATAAGCCTTTGTTGTGTACGATTTAACTATAAAATAAACCAAAAAACGAAACCCCACTTCTTTATCCTTTTCTCAACAACATGTCTGGCGCTTTTCTTGAATTTGATCCTAGTGATTTTCCTTTTATTGTGGGAATAGGTAATACTTATTTATTATCTATCTAACTACAATCCTAACAGAGTCATGGTAGACTTTGGAACAGCTTATTCTGGCTGTTCATGCGTGTATGCCGATGGTGATATCAATGATATATTAGACATAGCAGAATGGTATATGTTTTTAATGTAAACTGAGTCAAAGTCCATACACTAAAACTTCATTATAGGCCTGGAAAAGAGGGTTATGGATATCTAAAAGTTCCAACGGTTTCATACTATGAAGATGGTAGCCAAGAGATTGCCGCCTGGGGATATGATGCCATTAGTATAGCAAATCAACCTTATAGCAATGGATCGTTGGTAACCAGATTCAAGTTACTTCTTGATCCAAGTATCAGCGACACTATACTACTTCCAAACGGTTTGACTCCTCTTCAAGGTAAAAAAAGGCTCTGAACTTTAAATCACAAGGAAACTTGTCTTAACATTGTATTCAATAGTCATCGCAGATTATCTTCGTGAATTCCATAACCATGTTCATAATGAATTTGAAAATAATTTTGGAGAAATCTACGACGCTTCAAGATTCAGATACTGTCTTACGATTCCAGCTATATGGGATGATCGAGCCAAAGCAACCATGAGAGAAGCGGCTATCTTGGCTGGCATTGTGGACCGTAATGATCACCCAGACCGTCTAATTCTTACCAGTGAGCCAGAGGCATCCTCTTTGTACTATCAAGATAAGGCTGATGAATACGATCTTACCAACGGCCAGCGCTTTATGATCTGTGATGCTGGTGGTGGTACTGTCGATTTGATTGTATTTGAAATCGAAGGCTATGGTGATGAAAAGACTCTTCGGGAAGTTACAAGGGGATCTGGAGGCTTTTGTGGATCATCGTATTTGGATGAAAACATGCGAAATTTAATCAATGGTCGGTTTGGCAGATATGCTGATAACAACAAGTCAGCTATAGAATCTCTTATGAATCAGTTTATTGATTCTATAAAGGTATAACTAATTACTGGACAGCAATATACATTTGTCTAACATGCCCGTGTTTTTTTTTTGTTTTAGCTAAAATTTGACAATGAAGACGACGAATACTTTGACATGTCTGATGCCTGGAGTATAGAAGAAGACGAACTGTACGAGATGGGTGTGGAGGATGGAAGACTATGTGTAACAGCTGATGAGATTCGAGAGAATGTGTTTGAACCGGTCGTGAACCAAGTCGTGGAGCTGATAGATGATCAGATAACACAATCTAGCGACCAAATTGACGCTATATTTGTGGTTGGAGGATTTGGACAATCGAGATACCTAGGCAGATGTATCAAAGAAACGTTTGATGGAAATGTTGGGTTGATAATTGTACCAAGTTGTGGAGAAATCTCTGTAATGAGAGGTGCAGTAATGTTTGGTCTTAATCCTAGCAAAGTATCCCATCGAGTATTACGGCGCACATACGGAATCAAAGTGGGTAACCCATTCAATTCCTTGACCGATCCTGCTGAAAAGAGATATATTGCTCTTGATGGTGAAGTATTATGTAACGACTGCTTTGATGTATTTGGCACCAAGGGAGAATGTATAGATATAAATGCATGTATCTCACAAGAGTTGTTTACATATTATCCCGATGGCACTACTATCGGTAAGTTGGTCTTAAGCATACACTACAAGGATAAAATTATTTACATTATATTTTAGGGTTATACGCTTATGACATTGATGAAAATACACCGCGGTTTGTTACTGACCCAGGTGTTCGTAAAGTGGCCGAATTCAGTTTCAAGCCTCCTTATCTCCCTGGTGTCAAACGTAATGAAAATATTCCTTTTACAGCAGAAATGTATTTTGGTAAATCAGAGATTGTCACTAAGGCTATAATTAAGGGACAAACCTTTACTTGTACTTCAAGTCTTGATTCTCATGAAGTTTAATGATTATGTTTCTAACTACTATATCATAAAATTCATTTTTTATAAATATTATTTATTCCAGAATTTATTCAATATGTAATACATTTTGTTGGTTTAAATAAATCTTTATCCCGCATAAAAGCTTAATTGTTGGTCGTACCTTCAACAGTCCTTGTTGCCTTTGACTCAGACTCCAATGTGGTAACATGCTCCAAGAGCCACGCTTTATTTTCCTTTTATAGATAAAAAAAATAGTAATAAAAAATAAAATTGTATCCTAACCCCTCATTTCCCTTTATACCTTCAAAAGCCGCGCATTTGTGAAAGAATTATTGATGGAAACACCTACACCTAATGAACGACTATACACACAAGATGAAATGGAAAATATTATCCGAAACGTCGTTAGACAAATCGACGAGGAAAAAGAAGAAAGAATATCAGAATCACCCATACCGGTGGAGATCTCTGAGACTTTGGCCAATACACCTAGCCAACAGAAACAAGACAACTCTCGAAAGTTCAAACGAGACACCAAAAGATACAACCTGGATGAATGGACCACACCAGAAAAAATCAACAAGAGCGTACTATCCTATCTCAAACGACACTCCACAGAAACAACTCAGGTTGTCGCTTCCATCTATAAGATCACGGAAAACACACGTTTCCAAGCCAGAGTGGCAATGGAAATCTTTGAACAGTTACAACTCGTTTTCACGACAAGCCCAAATGAAGCCGAATCAATCATTGGGCGATGCATTGAACAAAGTAAACGACTGGCAGTCTTTGGTCTTGAAACAGCAAGAGCACAAGAACGAGAAACAAAAGAGTACGCAGACAAAGCCCTTCGCATCCCAATCAGTATCAAACATTTGGAGACCTCTGATGAGGATCCAAAAACCAAGAACGGATACAGCGATGAATTTCTTAGTACTTTCCACAAAGCAACCTTTGACCAAAAGTTGGTCCAACAAGCCAGTGGATCCAGAGGAAACTATAGAGGCAATGGACATTATCAGTCCAGAGGAGGCTCTAGAGGATCTAGAGGTGGTCTCAGAGGGTACAGAAGAGGAAACGGTGGATTACGGGTTTCTTTTTTTTTGGACCAGGCCCTCCAACAACAGAACAGGATACTCAAACAACCCAAAAAATCCGTAGCAGACAAGCCCACCAAACCACAACTCCTCAACCAACCAATAAATAACGCACACTACAGCATCCCGACCGATGGGATCGCTCCAGGGGGAGACTTCAACAGTTTGCTTCCCAATGGCACCTAACAACAAATCATCCATGGCCCCTATCAGTAATACAATATGGGTATCAGATACCACTAGTAAATAAACCAACAACATGGCGATTGCGTCAAATTCATTTAAACTCTACAGATCAATTAGCTGTCAACGAAGCAGTGGACAAATTTTTACAGGCCGAGATAATCGAACTGTCTCCCACTCAAAACACAGATTTTCTTTCAAACTTTTTCACCATTCAAGAATCCCACAAGCGCAGACCAATATTGGATTGCCAAAAGATCAACAATTTCATTCAATGCCAACACTTCAAAATGGAGGGCGTCCCAGCCTTGCGAGACATTATCGAGGCGAAGGATTTTATTTGCAAACTGGACCTCAAGGATGCATATGTTGTGACACCGATACACCAAAACTCCAGGAAGTATCTGACCTTTCAGAACCAGGGAAAAGTATACCAATACAAGACGCTAACATTTGGCATGAGTGTCAGCCCGAGAGTGCTCAGCAAGTTGATGCGACTCGCCATAGAACTCATGAGGCAATCGGGCATTCGTCTAGTATACTACCTCGACGATATTTGCATTCTGGGCTCAACAAAGACAGAAGTCATGACACACACGCAAACAGTAGTATCGCACTTGGAACGCCTGGGATTTTTGATAAAATACCAGAAAAGTGTAATGACTCCTTTGCAGCAACAGGAGTTTTTGGGGTTTGTTTTCAATACAAAGACTTGACAATATCTGTACCACTCAAGAAACTAACCAAATTAATGGGACGATTGAGACAAGCCATGAACAGCACACCCAGTCAATACAACTGCAGATGGTATGCCAGTTTGATGGGAAAGATGACATTGTCGCGTGATGTGTTTGGTTGTGTAGTGTAGATGTCCAAACGGCGGTAAGAAAAATGTAATATAACTCCAATGTAATCGATGTCTTGTCACTAAATGAACCGAAGACCAAATCGCAATACCAGAGGCAGTTATACACAGAAAGAAAAAATAATATAGAACGTAAAAACGATGATTTATTCAGTTGACTTCTTTTTAGTATTTTATAGTAATTGTTAGATCTTTTTTTGGGGTGAACGAGAAATAGGATGAGATTATGTTTAGACGAGAATAGAGATAAAGTTCATCTGTACAACCGAGTAATGAGATGGTAGTTGATCTTCTTTACTAATCTCCGCTAACCTTCTCACTTGTGAACTAGCCGAGAAATATAGACACCGTGCACGCACGACAACATCTATGATCCCGGTGATAGGGGAAGGCTTACTTCATATTCGTCATATGCAGAGGGATTTAGCAACGAGTTTACAACATTACCACCAGAATTGGGATGCACCCATGAGATTGTCACACGAGAGCAAGAAGGAATTGGAATGGTGGAAAGAGTGGATGCACAAGAAGAATGGCCTACCCATTCAAAAGATATTATCATGCAAGACTCCTCAAGTAGTAATTCATGTAGACGCCTCAGATCTAGGTTGGGGGGTGAGCTCAACGTCGGTTCAAGCAACAGGTCCATGGTCACCAACAGAAAGATAATACTCGATAAATGTGCGAGAACTCATGGCTATCTACTTTGCTCTAAAGCTACATGCAAGACACCACAAGGGATTCCGGCTAAAGATCTTCACCGACAATATCACCGCCCTGAAGTACAGTTCGAAATCGGGAGGAACTGCCTCGATCTTGTTACAAAACCTAGCCGTGAACATTCAAAATATTTGCAACGACTTTGACTTGGACGTCGAATACGAACATATACCAGGCGTGGACAACATCAAGGCCGATTGGTTAAGCCAACAAACACACCAGACAAATCAGATGATTTACGAAGCCACAATTCCCAAACGAATATTCCAACAGATCAACAAACGATGGGGACCGCTGGTGATAGACGTCTTTGCGGACGGACTCAATTCTCAACTACCACAATTCTGGAGTCTTTGTCCGGACCCCGAGGCGCTAGCGTTGGATGATTTCCAACAGACGTGGCTTGCAAAGGGAATGTACTTGTTCCCACCCTGGAAATTCATACCAAAAACAATCCAATACATCAAATACCAGAAATTACAACAAGCAGTACTAGTCACGCCGTGTTGGCCCACTCAATACTGGTTCCCCACCATACTCAAAACGAAACACAAGAGTCAACCGATGATATTCAAATTAGACAGGTAGAAAATAATCGCATGGAACTTACCCGCAACAAGAGGAAGACAGTTGATCAGTTAGATGAGGATACAATTGAATTCCTATCTCATGCCTATAGGAAAAATACACGAAGGGTGTACAACTCGGGTTGGAAGAAATGGATCACTTGGTGCGCAACTCAGAAACCTACTGTATCCCCTGAGGACTACAATGTCAAAAACGTATTGATGTTTCTCAAGTCCAACAGTCATTTCTCATACCAATATTTGAATGGTTTACGTTCCTCAATTGCTTCCGTATTCAAGATACTTCACCCAGAGCAGATGGCCATCGCAAATCAGGACTGCATCGTTGAGTTTTTTAAGGCCAAGAAGCATACAGAAATTCTGATTCCGGAAAAACACTCACTGCAAACATGGGATACCAAGCTACTCATGAGGTTTATCAAGCAAGAATGGCCTTCCGATAAAGACATCAATCTATATGATCTACAACAGAAAACAATCATCCTGATGTGTCTTGTTGCTATGGCTAGACCGAGGTCTGATGTGGGTCGTCTACTATTCAAATATGTGCAACTTGAACTACACAACAACAAACCAATCTCGGGATTCATACATTTCAGGGAAGCAAAGGAAACACAGGTAAAATCCACAATTCTTGGTCTTATGGAGGATACCGATCTATGTCTCGTCTCTACACTCTATACATTCATGGAGAAAACCGCAAAGCTACGACAACAACTACCAGACGATCACACCCTTTTTCTGGCATATATTAATAACCCTGACAAAACCAACTCCGTAAGCAGTTCTACAGTAGCATCTTGGGTTCAGAAAACAATGGCGAGAGCGGGCGTAGACACGACCAAGTACAAAGCACATTCCATTCGGTCAGCTTCGAGCACAAAGGCAGTAGAAGAGGGAGTAGCAATACCCAGAGTTAAGATACACGCGAACTGGAGTCTCAGGTCCAACACTTTTGAAACATATTATCTCAAACCTTCTGCTCAACAAAATGATAGCACACAAATAGCCAACTCAATTTTTTCGAAATCAGGAGAACCTACCACATTGGAGTCTGAGTCAAAGTCAACAAGGATTGTTGAAGGTACGACCAAAAATACGTACGTTGACGAAGACGAAGACGAAGACGAAAATGTGGTAACAACCCACCCTACTTGGTTTTCTTGGCTGAGAAATCAGCTACCCATCTAAAAATTATTTTTTCTTTGAATTTGTTTTTTATTTCTATATCTTATAATCAGTTTATTCTTAACCCCCCTTTATTCTTATTCTTTGTATACCAAAAAATTGAGCTGAATAAGTCTTTTGAAGGTATAAAGGGAAATGAGGGTTTAGGATACAATTTTATTTTTTATTACTATTTTTTATCTATAAAAGGAAAATAAAGCGCGGCTCTTGGAGCATGTTACCACATTTTCGTCTTCGTCTTCGTCAACGTATGTATTGATACAGTCGTTTATTTTAACTTGCTTGAACCGCTTTATGTCACTGCTCTTCCGTCACGTAAAGTGCGCGGCTTTTAGCTTGGAATCAATACGAATTTGTTTTAAAAAGTGAGAGAATAAATCCGAGTTGAAATGGTAGAAAATATCAAAGGAAGTGGATGGAAAAGTTGAGGAATGCCAATAAAAGAGAAAGTCGTTAAATATATAGTGACTCAGTACTTCTCCATAACTCAGAGCGCCTTCCTAGCCGTTAAGCCGGATAGGAAAGCTTTATTCTTAAAGAGAAAGTTCTAGTGGGGGCTTCAGATTGCTTTAGTGGTGATGACAGCGAGTAAAACTTGAGAGTTTTCTGAGGGTTGACTACCAATAATGGAGTCAAAGACCAAAAGATTATGGATACATTTGGGGGTCCATGATGGCTAGAAATGGGAGAGAAGCACGTTCAACATTTGGTGTTTGTCTGGGCACGGCAAAAAAAGAAGTTAAATCTATCTTCTGTAGCTTAAGAGCAAAGAGAGAATTTGGGGATGTTGATCTTTTTGGACATTATTCAGTGAAGGTACTTGCGAGTCGGAATTCAACCCAACAGTAGTCTTTACCATACTATTTAGAAGTAGTAAAGCAGGATTAGTCTCCAGAACCTGCGCCAGCGGAGGGGAGGGAGGGCAAAAGTTAGCGTCCAAATATGACAGCATAAATAATCCGTAGTTGCTTTTCACAGATATCGGTTGTTAATGCAAACTAGGAAAAGAAGTGAGGGGAGGTTAGGTAAACGAAGAACGTTGTGGGGGTAAGGTTGAAGGCACCGAAGAAATCAAGAACAGTCAATCGTCCTAGCACTGTTATTATGTTGGAAAAGATGGCTAATCCGGTTACGAGCGCAGGGACGGTTATTCCGGGCCCTATACCTGAAGCAACCATCCTCACTCAGCACAAAGGCATCAGAGATAATAGTTGACTCGAGGTTTACTGCTGAGGCAGCAAAAGGTGGAATAAATGTCCGAGTGGAGAACAATAGAAAGTCCAATGCTATAGAAAGTTCCACTCGGAAGTCAAGAGGGATGGCAGTGGGAAGAACTTGCTAGTATGCACGGTATATAGGCAGTAAGGAACTAGGGAAGCCTGCTGAGCTACCTGTAAACAGTAGTGTTATTTGAAAGGAAAGAGTGTGAAAGTGCAAATGAAGAAGATTGAGAAAAACGACGAGTGTAAAATAGAAAGTATCCATCTTGGCTGGAGACCGCACGGTTGATTATCAGGATCTAACGGCCCCAAACCACCAGATTTACGCTGGAGGAAGAGCAAGAGCTAGCCAAGACTTCAAAACCCTAGCCTGAGGTAAGACCGGATTTGTGTCCGTATAGCAGCGAAGAAGAACAGAGGAGCAGGAGTCACATACAGGACACGTCATATAGTGCTAAAAATATGAATTCGCTACACTACGTTTTCCTCGCACAGTCAAACATCTCTAAAAGAGTATGACACAAGGCTGTTCTAACTTTGCAAGAAGGGCAGCATAAAATGATTTCAATTGAGTAGGGTGGGAACTGAGCGTAAAGCCAAGGTAGCGCACAGCAGTGGCAGTGTGGCAATTATGGTAGGTTTATATATGAGCATAATCCAAAAGCGGGCCCCAGTCTGAGTGAATTTTTTTTAGAGAGATAGCAACTGCAATGGTTTTGTTTAGATTGACCTTGGTGGTCGATGCAGCCCAAATATACGGAGTATAGATAACATCATGGTCATTTCAGAAGACGTGGAGAGAAAAGCAGAAGATAATCAGCATACGCTATAATCCTCAATTGCTGAGGGAAAAGGGATGGGGTCGAGACAACAAGACTGAGAGTGACAGTAAATTGAAACCCTTGAATATATGATGAAGTTACAATCGAGCACAAGAGATGCTCAAATCCAATGTTGAATGAGAGAAGAAAGAGAGGATCGCCCTAAAGCAAACCACGGCCTTGTTCGAATGGCAAATATATATGACCATTGAAGGTGGGAGTAATCTTGGTCAATAATAAAAGTACACAAACAGAGTCGATGAACATGGCGGGTAGTACCATCGTTTTCATGACTATCCAAAGGTAGATGTGATGGACACGCTCATACACATTATCTTGGTCTAAAAGAATACCAATACAGGGACCCTTTCTGATTTGTGTATGAGATATGGTCTGTCTCGCCTATAGTTTATTGTCAGCAATAGAATAATTTGCCATAAAAACTGTTTGAAAATTTGCAATAAGAGGGCCAATTCAGCGTCCAAGGCGGAACGTTAGCATCTTGGGGAATATATTTGTTCTACAATTAATTAGTGAGATTGTACGCCAGTTCCAGAGGGAAGTTGGCTCTCCTGTCTTGTGAAGCGAAAAAAGAACTGTTAACCACGATAAAGGGGAAAAAACGAGAAGATCATATTGATACACTTGGGCGGTCAGGGTTTGGATAGTGGGATGAACGAGAACGTGTGCTCACAATGGATATAGAAAGCAATTCATACCTGGGCTAGATTTGCTGTGTGTGGCATTACGCACGGCCAAAAGTTCATCAAGCGTTACCTTTTAGGTCAATGGAGCACGTCGCTCAGAAGAGAGGATGAATTACAGTGAAGCACTTCCCAAGATGGAATGAACTGCAGATAAATCAATATGTTCTTGCGAATGCAATGTTTGATAAAAAAAACTGGATGCGTCCAAGTAGGTCTGCTGGAAAAGTGTATGTTGCACCACTGTCTGGATTGACTAGAGTTAATATTGATTTTTCTGTAGCTCTTTGTTATAGGACACGAAAAAAGTACTTGGTGGATGACTCGCCTTTTTCAGACCAATTGATTCCAGATTTAGTAGCAAAAGTGGAAACACGAGAGAGCTGGATAGAGGCCAACTCGGATTCAATATTAGCAAGAGAAGGTAAAGGTGGGTAGCCAGAGAGCATATTTGGCTGTCAGTGAAAATATTTCTCTCGGGAACGGAGGTGACGATGAATTTTTTTCTCCTGTGAGAGAGCTTGCTTAAAATTATTCCAACGAGTTCCAGAAGAGGTATAAGTAGCGAGAGACTCAGCAGATCCGCTCAAAAAATTGGCAAGTATGTTGTCAAATTCAATGTGAGAGAGGTATTGGATGTTGGAGCGCCAGACTGTAAGTCTAAAAGGTCTAGATAGAGTGAAATAAAGACGGCAATAAATCAGTAATTGGTTGAGGAAGGATTAATAAAGGTAACCTCGGTATATTGAGTGGTTAAGGATATGGGATGTAAAATATAGTTGATACAAGTGTGTATGTGGGTGCTGTAAAAAATGAGAATCAGAGACGAGGTATGAGTGGGAATAACATTTATACAATTACCTTGAAGACATCCTTTCCAGGGAGATGGATAGCTTCAAGGCTAACAAAAACTACAGTTAAATACACCCAAGACAAAGGTAGGAAGGGAAGGAAGAAGGGTGACTGGTAAAGAAAAGAAAGTGCGTTGATGTGGAAGAATATTTGGAGCAGAAAGTACAATGACAGTAAAATGATCAATGCGTTGGTCAGTACGTTTAACCTTGACAAATAGTCACGGTCATCTGGTGACACATACAATTGCTCAAAGTGAAGGGAATCGAAAGAGAAAGTATAGTGCAAAGTCTAAAGAGTTTCTTTTGTTTGAAAGAGAAGATGCATAGTGAAATGACGGAAAGGAAGATGCTGGATTTCTTGTAAAGTAAAAAAAAAGTGAAGGAGAGAAGGAGCGGAGGTGACCGATAAAGAGACGTTTGGGGAGATTACGGATTAGTGATGGTGGGGAGGATACCTCAAAAATTCAAGGTTCTTAGGCGGATAGATTATACAGTCATTTATGAAGATGGTCGGCCAGACGGACCAGAGGGAGAGTCAGCTTCATCCGTAGGCGTATTGTCAGCAAGATCAGTAAAGGGTTAATTGCCCTGGACTTCTGTCTTAAGAGATCAAACAAGGACTGAAGAAATTCATCATCTATCATAATTGGCTGGGATAGGCCATCATCAGGAAAGAAAATGCGCCGAGCGGCAAACGAGTACTTGCTGGCAGTTGCTCCTCGACATTTAGGATCAAACATTGGTATGACAATGTCATCACCAGTGGGAGCAGAGGAGCGAGCTGACACAGCCTTGGATTGAGTGGTCATTACCGGCATGGATCAACAACGAATGGGCTTGGGAGCCAAATATATGGGTGCAGGATATGTGTTGTCCGATGTCAAACCCATAGCTGTACACGGGGAAGAAATTGGGGAGTGTTGGTAGCTGCCTTATGAGCACAAAGAGCTGATGCTTCAGCAATATCCAAGTGGAGCTGCTCTTGCTAAAGACGCTTGACTTCAACTGTGTCGGGGTGAGCGAGTTGGGCACCTTGTAAATGCACGTAGGAAGTGACCTCCCTCACGGCAATACCCACACACAGATGAAATATCCTTGCAACGCAGTTCCACTGTGCAGGATATGGAGCCTTCCAAATGACGGCAACTGGGGAGTGATTTGGGTGTGTCTAACCCAGATATGTCCAGAAGGACGGTAGCTTCACCACATAAAGTTCCACAATGGGAGACGTAGGCACCCAATTGGACAATCTTTTCATACAAATGGAAAGCCTCTTCAATGGGCTCAAGAAGGTCAGTTTTGGAATCTCAAGGGTTGATGCGATATATTTTAACATTTTCAATATGTATATTGGAAGGTGAATTTGGGGAGGCAACGACGCGGGTGCTCTGGTACATTAGACTATCAGAGGTGGCTTTCACCCGGGTGGCAGGTTCGGTAGAAATGGCCTTTGCCAAAAGATCCTTTGAACGAGTGTAACGCAAGGTCAACAAGGTCATCTGGCCAATGTGGTCAGAGAGGACATCATCTACTGCGTTGTTAGGAACGAGTTTGCCGAGATTGAACAAAACACTCGATGGATGGATAGTGTTGGTTCAAGCAGTATATACTGGATCCATTAAGAGAGTCTAGTTAAACCAAGTGCATTAAAGAGATAAAGAGACTTGTTCTTCCGACGGGATGGTGTGCTCTGTGCATGGATTGCCGGTCGTTGGACCTGACATGGGTTGAGAGTACTGCCCTGTGAGTTCGATCCCTCAGAGGTACTCATATTAATGCTTATTATGGGGATTTGTGTTAGTAGAATATTTATCTGTGATATCTTGGATTTTGATATTATGGGATCCAGAAAAGGATGATATTCTCATTGCTAGAACTGTTTCAGTATATCAGTCACTCTTTATATAATTACTTTATATTACTCAATACAGCACCAACTTTAATTTCTTGAAATGGTATAGTAAGCCTCGCTTGTGAAATATATTGATCAACAGAATTACAAGGACAGAGCAATTAATCTTGTTTATAGAACAACAATTCACACATTCTAAGCCTTTGTTGTGTAAGTCTCGACTGGATAAAACAAACCAAAAAAACGAAAAACCGCTTCATCCTTTTCTCAACAACATGTTTAGGACTTTTAAGTTTAGTCCTAAAGATTTTCCTTGTATTGTGGGAATAGGTAATACCTCTTTATGATCTATCTAGCTACAATCCTAACAGAATAATGTCAGACTTTGGAACATCCTTTTCTGGCTGTTCATCGGTGTATGCCAACAATGATATTAATGATACATTCGACATAACAGAATGGTATATGTTTCCAGCGTAAACTGAGCCAAAGTCTTGATACTAAAACTTTATTATAGGCCTAGAAAGGGTAATTCTATATATCCAAAAGTTCCAACGGTATCCTACTATGAAAATGGTAGACAAGAGATTGCCGCCTGGGGATATGAGGCAATACGTAAAGCAAATAAGCCTAATAGCAATGGATCGTTGGTAACCAGATTCAAGCTACTTCTTGATCCTAGTATCAGCGACACTATAGAACTTCCAAACGGTTTGACTCCTCTTCAAGGTAAAAAAGGCTTTGACTTTTAAATCCCAAGGAAACTTGTCTTACCATTGTATTCAATAGTCATCGCAGACTATCTTCGTGAATTTCATAAATATGTTCATAAAGAATTTGATAAGAAGCTTGGGAAAACCTGCGATGCTTCAGAATTCAGATACTGTCTTACAATTCCAGCTATATGGGATGATCGAGCCAAAGCAACCATGAGAGAAGCAGCTATCTTGGCTGGCATTGTGAACCGTAATGATCACCTTGACCGTCTAGTTCTTACCAGTGAGCCAGAGGCAGCCTCTTTGTATTATGAAAATAAGGCTGATGAATACAATCTTACCCACGGCCAGCGATTTATGATCTGTGATGCTGGTGGCGGTACTGTCGACTTGATTGTATTTGAGATTGAAAACTCTGGCGGTGTAAAGACTCTTCGGGAAGTTACAACGGGATCTGGAAGCTCTTGTGGATCAACGTTTTTGGACGAAAACATGAAAAATATCCTCAAAAGACGGTTTGGCATACATGCTGATAACAACAAGTCAGCGATAGAGTATCTTACAAATCAATTTGTCGCTGATACAAAGGTATAACTAATTACTAGTTTGCAATATAAATTCGCCTAACATTCCTATGTTTCTTGTTTTAGCTTCTATTTGATAATGAAGTCGACGCAAACTTTACCATACCTGCTGCGGTGAATCTAGGAGCATCTCCAATGTCTGATATAGGTGTGGAGGATGGAAAACTATGTGTGACAGTTGATGAGCTTCGAGAGAATGTATTTGAACCGGTCGTGAAGCAAATCTTGAAGCTGATATCTGATCAGGTTACACAATCTAAAAAGCGAATTGACGCTATATTTGTGGTTGGAGGATTCGGACAATCAAGCTACCTAGGCAAACGTATCAAAGAAACGTTTGAGAGGAGAGTTGGGTTTATAGCTATACCAAGTCATGGGGAGAGGTCTGTAATGCGAGGTGCAATAATTCTTGGTCTTAATCCTGAAAAAGTATCCCATCGAGTATTACGGCGCACATACGGAATCGGAGCGAATATGCCATTCGACTGCTCGAAAGATCCTGAGGACAAGAAATGTACTGCTCCTAATAACGAATTAATGTGTCGTGACCGCTTTTTTGTATATGCCACCAAAGGAGAATGTATAGCTATAAATACATCTATCTCAAAGAATTTATATATATATAATCCCAGTGACTTTATTCTCGGTAAGTTGGCTTTAAGTATACACTCCAAGGATAAAACTATTTACGTTGTATTTTAGAGTTATACGCTTATGCTGGTGATGAACAACCACCGCAGCTTGTTACTGACCCACGTGTTTCTATAGTGAGAGAATTCAATTACAAGGCTCACAATCTCTCTGATGTCAAAAAAGATGAAAAGGTTTTCTGTACAGCAGAAATATATTTTGGTAAAACAGAAATTGTCGTTGAATTTGTAATTAGGGAATTTACCTATATTTATACTTCAACTTGGGTTCCCACCAGTGTTAAAAGGCAGATTCATAAATATATGTCAGTAAACTACTAGTATATTTTTCTTTTCATCCCAACCCTTTATTTAAATGATTTCAATTATTCAATGTATTTTATTTGAATTTATCCCATTTTATATTTAAATTCTGCTGTGGTAGAACTAACTGCCAGTCAATTATTCATAATATCATTTCTACTTTTACTATGTATTTTCTTCTTATTTCAATACAATTACTTTGTGGTGTTGACAATGATTGGTATTTTTATATATTTTATCGTTATTTGTACTTATTGCATAAAAATAGGCATAAGATAAACCAAGATGAAAATCAATTTGACGATGAATATATTTCTCGAGAACTTTTATGAGTATTTCTTCAACTAACCATGGATTTGATATTTGTAAAGTCATTAGGCACCTACAAGAATACAATCTATATTCTTAGTGAGAGTTGCCGGCATAGAAGAATTTCAGGCAAAACGGATTTTGTTTATTGTTGCGTGTGTCTAGACCTACACACTCATGGAATATAGATCACATATGCGAAAGAGAATAAATAATGAGCAAAATAAAATATAGTCCTTTGATACCAAAGATAAATAAAAGAATGTTAGAGGGCTGACATGCTATAATAGATAATGGTTTACTAGAAGGAAAAGAGAGCAATTGGAAACCTCTTGAGGAAAATGAAAAGAAAAATTTTGGTAAATGATTATGGGGTATATGACCAAAGTTATTTGATTAGACAGTCTATTTAACCCGAGTTGTTGTAAGAGATTTATGGAAATTGTCTTTATACGATATAATTGATATATAAATGTATTTTTATCGGCATATCTGCCATTCATTCTACAACTATAGGCCGCACCTACTACAATTCTAGTTGACTTGTTTCCATCTTCAGATGTGATTATAAACTCGGACAAAAAAAAATGATTCAATGGGTTATACCACCAAATCTATCAAATTATCTCTTACCGACCAACAGCATGTTGACAATCCAGTATAGAGATTTCTACAAGCGCAGGTAATTAAGGTGTCACCAGCTTAAGACCAACGATACCTTTCAAAAATTGTTACCATCAAAGAACCCAACAAGATCAGAGCAATATTGAACTGCCAGTGTATAGACCAATATACCCAATTTCACCATTTTAAGGTAGAATGTATACTGGTATTGAGAGAAATCATAGAACCCAGAGGCTTTAGAGCGAAGATAGACATGAAGGATTCCTATATACCAGTTCCTATTAATCAGACCTCCAAAGCATTTCTATCTTTCAGATACAAGAGCTGTATATACCAATATCGTTCTCTACCATTTGGGATGAGTGTTGGAACGCGTGTATTTTCAACATTAATGAGATTTGCTATAGAACCATTGCCGAAGCAGGGCATCTAGATAGTTACTATCTCGACGACATCTGCGTGCTCTCCAAGTCCAAGGGAGAGATGACACACCACTCTACACTTCTACTTTAGCACTTTATTTGAATACCTCATTAGTTATAAAAAGAATTCTTTAAAGCCTTCACACTCACAGGAATTCCTAGGATTCTCTTTCAATACTCAAACTATAAAAATCAAGGTTCCTCTTCCAAAGATTCAAAGACTCAAGACGACAATCCGACAATACCATCTATCTACCAAGTCTTGCAGATAGATAGCTAGCCTACTGAGAAAGACGGTCAGTGTGATACCAACAATTTGTGAATCTCTTCTTTATATTCGTTATATGCAAAGAGGTTTGACTCGGAATCTCCATAGCAAGGCTCACCGTTGAGAAAGCCCTTTTTTGTTGTTGCCAGAAGCTTTACAGGAATTGGATTTGTGAAATATGACAAGCATGGTAACCCACGGTTTACCGATACACAAATTACTACAGGCACTTCCAGCAATAATTATCTACGGCGCCGTCTCAGGCACGGATTGGGGAGTGAACTCGACATTTGTGCAGACCTCTGGACTCTAAATGGTCGACAATAAATACCACTTTATAAATGTGAGGGAATTGTAGACCATTTTTGGCGCTCCAAATTCACACTAAAATGTACACAAACTCGATAATTCTTTTATTCTCCAACATCACAACTGCTATTAAGTATGGCTGCAAATCAGAGGAAAAGGCATCATTCTACCTAGATGACTTTGCTCTTGACATACAAAACGTATGCAATGAATTCAACTTGCAGGTCCAATAGTGACACGTATTAGGAGTATATAGCATTCCAGCCAAAAAGCTGAGCTGAAGGGTACAACAGATTCACGAGTGAGTCCTGCTGTGGAGACGGCTCTGGACCATCCACAGATATTGAATAATACAGTCAACAATCTATGCGTGCACAACACACCACAATACCAAAATTCAAATATATTGGAGTCTACTTCTGGATTCACAGGCTTCTGCCATTGATGCCTTCCAAAAGTCTTGGATAACTAGAGGACTTTATCTTCATCCGCTCTGGAAATTAATCCTTTGAGTAATACAGAAACTAAAACAGGACAAGATCAAGCAAGCCATTCTCATTACTCCAGTATGACCAATCCTATTTTGGTAGCCAGCAGCCCTTCAAATG
Source organism: Phycomyces nitens (assembly GCA_022702545.1). Classification (NCBI taxonomy): domain Eukaryota; kingdom Fungi; phylum Mucoromycota; class Mucoromycetes; order Mucorales; family Phycomycetaceae; genus Phycomyces; species Phycomyces nitens. Next base: position 6,671,623 of record JAHRBC010000001.1, read on the forward strand.
AGTATTTCCACTCCACAACTAATCCGGATAAACAAACTATGGACACTTACCTCTTGAAAATTATCCGTGAAACATGGCGTCAAAAAGCTTAGAGAAGTATGTGCTTACTTTCCTCGAATTGTTCATTTACGACTCTACTCAAAAGGCATACAACTATTGTTGGCGATGATGGGCAGAATGGTGTCAACACTAATTGTCATCTTGAGATCCAAAGACATATAATATCCAACTAGTGGTAACCAGTTTACCTACACTTCAAGATAACTCTACTCAACATGTCAATGTGATACGCCCAGCAATTACATCAGTCTATAAAATTATTTATTCTCTTTAGATACCGCTAAAATACCATCCTTTAATTCAAGAATACTTTAAAGTAAAGAAGCAGAGCAACATTAGATTCCCAAGCAGTTTTCAAGAAACATGAAATGTTGGACTGGTCCTGGATCTTATCAATTATTAGGGTCCCAACAAAGGTCGTTCCCTCGGGAACTTGCAACACAAGAATTTGATGCTTCTTTGCCCCACGACTACGTGGCGAACTATATTTGATTTTGGCCGAGTGAAGAGGGGAGATGTCTCCTTTCACAAGGAAAGTTTTCATAATGTAACCAAAGAAAATGTAATATCACGTTCTCCCAAGGAATTTCAAGCCAAGTTATCCAAGTTGGACATTATTACTGACATAATAATATGTCCAGCCCTTACACTATATTTGTCTACTAAGCAAACTGCTAATCTACCTACACACTTGTATACGTCAAAAATCTCATACCAATTATCCCAGGACCCGTAGCAAGTACACATGCAGTATTAAATGGACGAGACATTCAAAAAAAACAAATGGCATGGAAACTGGAGCACCTCCAGTGATACATTTGAAATACACCATGAGTTCAACAATCAGTATAAACAAGGAGCCACAATAACAGAGGCAGTTTTCTCCCATCACAAACAGCAAAATGGCATCTGAAGATGTGGTGAGTACCCCCACGCTGGTATTCCAAGTTTCTACCTTTTTAAAAATCCTGCAATCATTTATCCCTCCAAAAAAACCATGTTGGAAAAAACCTTAGACACTTAGCTTCAGAAAGTTATAAAGAAAAATGAATTTGATATTTTATTATTATTATATATATTACAGAAAATAAAAGCACGAATTGGAGAGCTTATATCCATATCTTCAGAGGTCACTTCGTCAGCTGACGCATTACTTGGTGCTGCTCAATACAGCACGAACACAAATTTCTTGAAATGGTTTAGCATGCCTTCTTTGTGGAATATCTTAGTGAGCAGGATTACAAGCACAAAGCATTGAATCTTGTTTTCGAGACGATAATTCACACACTCTAAGCCTTTGTTGTGTACGGTTTAACTATAAAAAAAACAAAAAAGCGAAAACCCACTTCTTTATACTTTTCTCAACATGTTTAAGTTAGTAAAAGAAAAGAAAAACAACATGTTTAGGACTTTTAAGTTTAATTCTAAAGAGTTCCCTTATATTGTGGGAATAGGTAATACCTCTTTATTATTTATAAAGCTATAATCCTAACAGAATTATGATAGACTTTGGAACATCTTTTTCTGGCTGCTCATTCATGCATGTCAATAGTAATATCAATGATATAGTCGACATAACAGAATGGTACATGTTTTTAAGATAAACTAAACCAAAGTCCATATACTAAAACTTTATAGGCTTAGAAAACGTAATGCCACATATGCAAAAGTTCCAACGGTATCCTACTATGAAAATGGTAGCAAAGAGATTGCCGCCTGGGGATATGAGGCAATACGTAAAGCAAATAAGCCTAATAGCAATGGATCGTTGGTAACCAGATTCAAGCTACTTCTTGATCCTAGTATCAGCGACACTATAGAACTTCCAAACGGTTTGACTCCTCTTCAAGGTAAAAAAGGCTTTGACTTTTAAATCCCAAGGAAACTTGTCTTACCATTGTATTCAATAGTCATCGCAGACTATCTTCGTGAATTTCATAAATATGTTCATAAAGAATTTGATAAGAAGCTTGGGAAAACCTGCGATGCTTCAAAATTCAGATACTGTCTTACAATTCCAGCTATATGGGGTGATCGAGCCAAAGCAACCATGAGAGAAGCGGCTATCTTGGCTGGCATTGTGAACCGTAATGATCACCCAGACCGTCTAGTTCTTACCAGTGAGCCAGAGGCAGCCTCTTTGTACTGTGAAAAGAAGTCCAATCAATTTAATCTTACCGACGGCAAGCGCTTTATGATCTGTGATGCTGGTGGTGGCACTGTCGACTTGATTGTGTTTGACTTTAAAAAATCTAGAGGTGTAAAGACTCTTCAGGAAGTTACAAAGGGATCTGGAGGCCTTTGTGGATCAACATTTTTGGATGAAAACATGCGAAATCTAATCCAAAGACGGTTTGGCATACATGCTGATAACAACAAGTCAGGGATAGATCATCTTATAAATGAATTTATTGATGGTGTAAAGGTATAACTAATTACTGACCTGTAATACACATTCGCCTAACATACCTTTATTTTATTATTTTAGCCACAGTTTGACAATAAAGAAGACGAATACATTACCGTATCTGCTTCCGTGAAGCTAGAAGAAACACTAATGTCCGAGATAGGTGTGGAGGATGGAAAACTACGTGTAACAGTTGATGAGCTTCGAGAGATTGTGTTTGAACCGGTCGTGAAGCAAGTCTTGGAGCTGATATCTGATCAGATTACACAATCTAAAAAGCAAATTGACGCTCTATTTGTGGTTGGAGGATTCGGACAATCAAGCTACCTAGGCAAACGTATCAAAGAAACGTTTGAGAGGAGAGTTGGGTCTATAGCTATACCAGATCGTGGTGAAATATCTGTGATGCAAGGTGCAGTAATGTTTGGTCTTAATCCTAGCAAAGTATCCCATCGAGTATTACGGCGCACATACGGAATCAGAGCAAATAGGCCATTCGACCCGTTGAAAGATCCTGCGGACAAGAAAGATACTGCTCCTGATAACGAATTAATATGTCGTGACTGCTTTTTTGTATACGGCACCAAGGGAGAATCTATAGATATAAATGCATGTATCTCAAAAGAATTGTTTATATATTATCCCAGTGACTTTAAAGTCGGTAAGTTGGTCTTTAGCATACACTCCAAGGATAAAATCATTTACCTTATATTTTAGATTTATACGCTTATGACAGTAATAAAAAATTACCTCGGTTTGTTACGGACCCAGGTGTTCATAAAGTGTCCGAATTCAACTGCACGACTCCTACTCTCCCTGGTGTCAAAGCAAATGAAAAGGTTTTCTGTATAGCAGAAATGTATTTTGGTAAAACAGAAATTATCACTAAATTGTTAGTCAAGGGGAATACCTTTATTTATACTTCAGCTTTTGATTATCAGGAAGCTAAATGATTATAATTTATAAATGCGCGTTAGTAAACCAGCTCTAGCATATACTCAAATATAATAGGTCATGGGACGTAGTTGAGGTTTCAGATTTTTTCCCCCTTTTTATTACTATATCTTTATTTTCCATTGTTTATAAACACACTGAACTCTTTTATTTGAACAAAATAAAACCATAAAACGGCCCTCACACTTACCAGCAGCGAAAAACCTAAAAGACAGGAGGTGAATGCGTTCATGAGGAGGCGACTTATAGGCCAATGGGAAAGAGATACTACTTTAAGATTTCGAAATCCCTTGAAATTCCAAAGAGTACTGTTGGAAATATTATAAAGGCCTTTAGAGGTAAAGGCATTTCTGCGTCCTTTAAACGTATGGGTGTACTCTAAATGTCACATAACAAACTCAAGTTGCGATGGTTCGCTCATTTTGCAAGGAGCCATTTGTCTCAATTGCAGTCCAGCACCAGAGATTAGTGGATGTAGGAAGTTCAATGGCAATGGTGATATTTCGTAAAAACATGGAACTTCTTGGCCATGGATCCCATGTATCGGCACATAAGTCTGGTATGACGGAAAGACACAAAGAAAATTGGTTTAAATGGTGTCAGGACAAGATCAACTAGACAGTTGACCAGTGGAAATCAGTTGTATGGCCAAATGAGTCCAGATTTCTTGTTGTTGGAAATGATGACAGTATCAGAGTTATCAGAAAACAGGGTGAGAGGTATGTCAATATAAACATTATTAGTAAATACAAGTTTGATAAGGGATCTATCATAATATGGGGTTGTTTCTGGGGAGGGGGTCTTGGCCCTTTGGTTACCTCAAGGAAACATCGACCAAGAAAAGTATGTTGATTTCTTGGCCAAGCACTTTGTTCCGTGGTAATAAAAATGCGCCAGGGGTTCTAATAGACAGTTTTTGTTCAAATAAGATGGAACCCACGCCATACTGGTGCTTATGCCACATGGTATAAGAAAGAGAGGTGTCTCTTGAGTAGCTTTCATTTTTGGCCTATACATAACTCAGATCTCAGTCCTATTGATCATCTTTGGGCTCATATTGCACAGAACCTTTGCAAGAATTAAGAAAATAGAACTACTATAGATGAACTTGAGATGGTAGTCCATAAAACATGGGTAGAGATACCTCTTTAAGTTTTGGTGAATTTGGTAGCCAGCATGCCAAGTTAAGTTGAAGAAGTAATTGCAAAAAAAAATGGATTAACCAGATACTAAACATTTTTTCTTTATTTTTTTCTTATAAAAAATAAATCAAACTAGATCTTCACAAAGTTTGTCTTTATTCTGACAATATTTTATTATCAAGGTTGTTAAAAAGAAAAATCAAACACATTTCCACCAAAGTGTTAGGATTGGTTCCTAACAGCCTTCGCGCCACAATTCCAAAATGGATACTAGCTAGAAGACCAAATACATCATAGCTATCTTTAGACTTTCCTTTCTTGTACACCCACCCGCCACAATCACCAATCATTATATTTAGACACATCTTTACCCTAGCTAGAAAACATATAAATAACAGTAGAGCTTGATCATAGAAAGATCAAGCGAACAACGTCATTTATTAAATAACTTATCCTTGAACCTCCTGTCTCTGCCTCTTGCCTTGTCTGCTTGGATCAGTTCCTGACACAAAGAAATAACTGCCAAATTTGTTCAATTTCTAGTCAGAACAAGTCCACATATCAATTTTTTAACCTATATCAATAGATCTTTCGATTAAACTACTGGGACATAATGGGTTTTCCATCCACAACCACCCCTCACACCCATCCAACATTAGATTACCACCACCTCAGCCACCACCATTACCTACTACTGCTGTAGCTTTCTCATACCTGACTGTTACTACACGTGGGGCTTCTGCTTTACCCAAAAAAAAGCAATCTTTCCTTGACATCTCACATATTGTGTGTTGGCTCTTCCATCTTCTCGGTTTATTATGATAAGCCCAAAAAATTCTCGTCCTTGTTTGCTGGCTTCTGGACAGCTCTCCTCGAAGCATTCTCTGGAGAAATCAATTTAGGTATCACACTCTCCTTCCACCGTCTACAAAATCCACCTAGTGAATGAAGCAGACAGCAAACGTGCCTGCAAAGAACCCATCTTTGTCAGTGACACAGTATTTGCGGCCTCTTATTCTGTAGCTGTTGACATTTTCTCCTCCACGCATCGCTGACAAAGATTCCCCGTGCTTTCTACCTTGTCCTCACCACCAACCTCGTGAAGTGCCTCTCCCCCTATGGCACCGTGCGAGAGATAGCAATTTACGAAACATTCGGTTTCTTTGACGGATCCGGCTATGTTACTCTCGAACACCTACCCAATGATGTTGGCACCTTCTGCAACCTTACCTATCAGATCCCGCGCAATAAGAACTTCATCATTCTTGGCACATAGTCTCGAATGGGATCGCATTGTAAGTACTGCAACCAAATTAGCACGATGTTGATGTTTGCCCTGATGGACCTCACGAAATCCGTACGTGCCTTGGATCCAATTAAAAAGGACATATCCAAGTTCCCTGTCCACACAGTTTGGAACCCACCAAGTCCTCCAAAACAATAATAAACGCACACAGCACCCCCTATAGAGAGGTGTCATAAGATCACATAAAGGCCGATCTGCCTCCTCTGTGTGACTGTATTGAACAGTAATTTCTATTTTTCGACTTTGGCCTTTCTATTTTCTTATTGTACCTGTGGAGCACAGACCTCATTCCGATCTCCCAAAAATGTTAAATCTATAATCTTATCGTTCTTAAAAGTGTACCAATATATTTCATTTGCTTAACCAATGACACATGGTGGGTTGGCTATGTAGTATAAATGTTCAGCTCAGTGACAATAAAATGAATACGGGTAGAATGACGATTTTAATAAATAACAGATTAAGAGACTATTTAACTACTTCAGGACATTTATACAGATACATCACTACTTTGAAGTTCACTACGATGAGCGATACAACAAACATCGGTGAATAAAATACACCGTGTCAGTGCCAAATTCAGTGACTTAACTTTCTGGATAACCATTTTATTGACTGTGTTACTCCTTCTTAGCAGCGCCCACAGCCAACTTTTTATCAAGCCTTGACTTCTATCACAATTGACTATATTATTGATTCTCCTGGCCTTAATCCTCATATGTCTACCCCTAAAGTCAGCTATATTCACCAAAGGTGGTCAGATCATTGCCTGGTAACTGTTTGTTTGGCTCTCCCCTCCATTAATACTTCGGGAAAGGACCTCTGTCGTGGTAATCCTTGAGTTGCACATTTTCCCTCTTTTTGCACCAATCTCAAAGCTCTCCTGTCTACTCTAATTCCTGTACTTCAACCCGACCTCTCCTCGCGAACCCAGTAGAATGGCATTAAGTTCAAAATCACTCGGTTTATCGAATGCTTCTCTCGACACCTTCATCCTTTCTTGACTGACCTGGAAGCACAATTGCAACAACGGTGTGTCACGCCGTGTTTGTGGTTCTTCGGTCTTCTGTCCGTATCAAAAACACGCCATCTTCTTCATTAATTGGCATACCACTCTTTTAAGAGTAAGTATACCACGTTTTTACTTACAACCTTTCCGGATTCCTTCCATTTCTATTCATATAAATACCAACAGAATATCTAACTAAATAAATCATCAATTAACCCCCTTACTAACTTTTCTCTTACTTTTGATTCTACGTTTCTTCCTGAAGAACAATTCTATTTGCTTGCTAAGCTACGAATTGCTGGATATTTGTGTCGGGATCTCTCTCTCTTTTTTTTCTTCATCTATCTTCTTGGACACTTCTTGTCTAAAGCCAACACACCGCGTAACAGCCACAGATGATTTGTGTTTAAGAGTCCCTAATTCTTGGGAAGCAAATATATAAGCAATACTGCTCATTTAAATTCGGCGAGAAAAGGTAGGTAGAGGTTGCTGGACCTCTTCAGTAACGCAATCAATGAGATGATCCTGAACATAACGAACCCACAACTATGGAGCGCGGCGTGGGCTAGCATAAAGTAAGTTATGAGTGTAATTAAAGTTACGAGTATTATAAGACGAGAGTGTGGACTATTACTCGAGAATAGTCGAGCTTGCAAAAGGGAGGCATAATATTGTTTATGGTCAGAAAGTACAGCTGGTGCATATATTGTGGCGATTTGTATAGGGTCAAAGTGTTTGCTGGTATGGCAGAGTATGGCAAAAATGCATCTTCCACATTGGCTTGTAGATGAGTCAGTAAATAATAAGATTGGTCTAAGTGAGATCAGCCCGCAATGCGGAGTCTATTGGCTGTAATGCGCTTGGAATTGGTTATGGAAGTGATACGTAACTCTTTGTTTATTATAAAAATAAAAACCAACTGAAGAAACAGTTAGATAAACATAAAGATAAAATACTATGGATCTCCTACCGAAATAGAGATTGTTGGTTATGAAAGATTTGATGAGAATACGTATGAAAGTTAAGAAGGGTGAAGAAAAGAGGAAAGTTAAAAGTCGACTAAAATATATATTGTGTGTAAATTGAAATATTGGATTTTGGTAATCCTGACAATCGTTGTACCAAATAGTAATACTGCGTATAACCATTTCAGAAGGTAGTTTGTAAGTCAAAGTCTTTGGCGTGAGATTCTTGGATGACGAGTAAGTGGATGTTCTGTGAGCGTAGGTGTCGAATAAAATTGTTGCGTTATTGTGGGTCAGAGGTCTTGGTAAACCCCCAACAGTTGATTATTGCAATTTTTATTGTATTATTCATATTTATGTGTGTTGGTTTTCCCATTGCGTTCTGTACCTGGGGGAAGGATGTTCGTTTTGCTTCCTCCCTCAATTATTTTTTTTTGGCTGTTATTTTGCCTTTTGTTTATTGTTTGCCGTGTTATCAACACCTATTACCACATATATACCTGTTATATTGTTTATTGTACTGGGTAGTAAATTCTGACTATCTTCAGCAGTTACTTCTTGAACAGCAACAGCCTCACATTCACCTTCAGTAATTCTGGTCTCATTGACTTTTGCCATTCCCTCTTTTTCAGCATCAACATTCTCGTCTTCCAAGGCTCTTTTGACCTCCAGTTTTTTTGTTCCTGGGATTTAGTCTGCTTTTGTGCCTTTAGTTCCTTTTTCTTAGCAGTCTGTACTGTCTCTTGAATGCGCTGCTGACTAAGAATTTAGCAGGGAGCAATATCATTGCTGGGTCCATCATCCGAGCAAGACTAGTGATGACTGTTGAAAAGTGGATATCGATGGCAGTGTATCTAAATATATCCAACAGCACCACAGTTGTGATATGTTCGCTTCTCTTAACGCTTTTCAATGCATTTTTCGACGGAGTGACCCATTTGCTTACAAAAGACACAATTGTCTCCCATTTTTGCTTAGATTCCGTAGATCTGGGTATCAGCAGAGTACTTGATTTGGTAAGCTAACTAGACAAAACCTTATCCGAGACAATAGGAACTTTTAAATAAACATATCCATTTCCTTTGAACCATTGATGCTGGCCTTCTTAATAAATCACAGTTTTGTGGACCTTGCCAAATGGATTGAGACATTGTACCAATTGGACAGCAACATCTTCGCAATCTTTGGCTGGAAACCCTGTAAGGTTCACTTTGCACAAATAGCAGATATAGTCAAGAACTCATTATTGCTTATAGCAATAGGGTTACTGTATGCGTGTCTTCAGTATTCTTCTTTAGAGAGGCACAACTCAGAAGCTGTGTGTGAGTTTTCTGTTTTGGATTTTAGTTAAAGCCCAATTCCATGAGGATAAGCTTTTTTCAAACGACCAAGGAAGGAATCCAGATCTTTGAATTCAGTGGGGATACCGTAAAAAACCGAATTAAACGATGTATCTCGACGATACACTCGAAGAGTTACATTGGGGTTTTTGTCTCCTACAAGAATAAGTGCACGGATGGGCTTGTGCTGGTTTCCAGCGGATATTTTTGCTTAAATGTGGCTAGGGTTTTACAGTGTGTGAGGGTGTGTAGGTCAAGAAACATTTTAGTATAATATTATAACTTAATTATACACGAATATGGACATACAATCTACTTGTGTAAAATTTCCTCCCTCGACATCCATGTACTTTGGTAATTCAAATGTTCTTAAAAATAACCTATTAGACTTGAAAGCTATCAATATTTTCAATGTTAGATACAAACAAGCAATGTAATTTACTATTAGAATATCCTCACAATACATCGACTCATTCTATAATCACTTGTTTGCTCAATACAGCACGAACACAAATTGCTTGAAATGGTTTAGCAAGCCTTCTTTGTGGAATATATTTATGAGTAGTATTACAAGCACTTAGGAATGAATAGTATTTATAGAAACAATAGCTCACATATTATAAGCCTTTGTTGTGTACAGTTTAACTGAATAAAACAAAACAAAAAAAGCGAAAACCCACTTCTTTATCCTTTTCTCAGAAACATGTCTTTTGACCGACTAAAAAATAAAATGCCCCCTCCTAATTCATTGTCAAGAAAAAGCGACTTCATGCTCAGGGATTTTCTTGAGTTTAATCCTAAAGATTTCCCTTATATTGTGGGAATAGGTAAGACCCATTTATTATCTAGCTAACTACAATTCTAACAATATCATGTTAGACTTTGGAACAACTTTTTCTGGTTGTTCATGCATGTATGCCAATGAAGGTATCGATAATATATTTGACATAACAGAATGGTATTTGTTTTCAATATAAACTGAATCAAAGTCTATACACTAACACTTCATTATAGGCGTAGAAAAGACAATGCCACATATCCAAAAGTTCCAACGGTATCCTACTATGAAAATGGTAGCAAAGAGATTGACGCCTGGGGATATGAAGCCATTCGTAAAGCAAACCTGCCTAATAGCAGGGGATCTTTGGTAACCAGATTCAAGTTACTTCTTGATCCTAGTACTAGAAACACTATACAACTTCCAAACGGTTTGACTCCTCTTCAAGGTAAAAAAAAAAAAAGCTTTGAACTTTAAATCATAAGGAAACTTGTCTTACCATTGTATTCAATAGTCATCGCAGACTATCTTCGCGAATTTCATAAATATGTTCATAAAGAATTTGAAAATAAGCTTGGAAAAATCTACCATGCTTCAAAATTCAGATACTGTCTTACGGTTCCAGCTATATGGGATGACCGAGCCAAATCAACCATGAGAGAAGCAGCTATCTTGGCTGGCATTGTGAACCGTAATGATCACCCAGACCGTCTAGTTCTTACAAGTGAGCCAGAGGCAGCCTCTTTGTACTGTGAAAATAAGTCTGGTGAATTTAATCTGACCCACGGCCAGCGATTTATGATCTGTGATGCTGGTGGCGGTACTGTCGACTTGATTGTATTTGAAATTGAAGACTCTGGCGGTGTAAAGACTCTTAAGGAAGTTACAAAGGGATCAGGAAGCTCTTGTGGATCAACGTTTTTGGATGAAAACATGCGAAATCTGATCAAAAGACGGTTTGGCAGATATGCTGATAACAACAATTCAGCGATAGAATTTGTTATGAACCATTTTGTCACTTATACAAAGGTATAACCAATTACTCGGCAGCAATACACATTCGCCTAACATAACTTTATTTTATTATTTTAGCCGCAGTTTGAGAATGAAGACGATGAATACTTTACCGTGCCTGCTGTTTTGAGTCTAGGAGGCGCGAAAATGGCTGAGATAGGTGTGGAGGATGGAAAACTATGTGTGACAGTTGATGAACTTCGAGAGAATGTATTTGAACCGGTCGTGAAGCAAGTCTTGGAGCTCATATCTGATCAGATAACACAATATAAAAAGCGAATTAACACTATATTTGTGGTTGGTGGTTTTGGACAATCAAAATACCTAGGCAAACGTATCAAAAAAACATTTGCTGCAAGAGTTGGGTCTATAGCTGTACCAAGTCGTGGTGAAATATCTGTAATGCGAGGTGCAGTAATGTTTGGTCGTGATCCTGGAAAAGTATCCCATCGAGTATTACGGCGCACATACGGACTCAGGGTTTCTCACACATTCAATCCCTTTACCGATCCTCCCAATAAGAGATATACTGCACCTGATGGGGAAACAAGATGTACCGACTGCTTTTTTGTATATGGGAAAAAGGGAACATCTGTTGCCATGGATTCTTGTGTTTTGAGAAATCTAATAGCATATTATTCTCATCCTCTTTGCCTTGGTAAGTTTTTTTGAGATAACACATTATTATTGCTATTATTATGACTCAAAGGTATTAAAATACTTGTCTGATAGATTTATATGCCTATGATATCGATGAAAATGTACCTCGCTTTGTAACCGATCCAGGTGTTCGTAAAGTCGCCATATTCAATTGCGAACTTCCTTTTATTCCCAATGTTAAAACAAATGAAAAGCTTGACTTTGCAGCAAATATGTATTTTGGTAAGACAGAAATTATTCTAAAAGCAATAGTCAATGGCCATACATATACTTTCACTTCTACTTTTGATTCCCATGAGCTTGAAAAGGCAGATTCATAAATATATGTCAGTAAACTACTAGTATATATTACTTTTCATCCCAACCCTTTATTTAAATGATTTCAATTATTCAATGTATTTTATTTGAATTTATCCCATTTTATACTTAAATTCTGCTGTGGTAGAACTAACTGCCAGTCAATTATTCATAATATCATTTCTACTTTTACTATGTATTTTCTTCTTATTTCAATACAATTACTTTGTGGTGTTGACAATGATTGGTATTTTTATATATTTCATCGTTATTTGTACTTATTGCATAAAAATAGGCATAAGATAAACCAAGATGAGAATCAATTTGACGATGAATATATTTCTCGAGAACTTTTATGAGTATTTCTTCAACTAACCATGGATTTGATATTTGTAAAGTTATTAGGAACCTACAAGAATACAATCTATATTCTTAGTGAGAGTTGCCAGCCTAGAAGAATGTCAGGCAAAACTGATTTTGTTTATTGTTGCGTGTATCTAGATCTACGCACTCATGGAATATAGACCAAATATGCGAAAAAGAATAAATAAAGAGCAAAATAAAATATAGTCCTTTGATACCAAAGATAAATAAAAGAATGTTAAAGAGCTGGCATGTTATAATAGATAATGGTTTGCTAAAAGGAAAAGAGAGCAATTGGAAACCTCTTGAGGAAAATGAAAAGAAAGATCTTGGTAAATGATTATGGGGTATATGACCAAAGCTATTTGATTAGACAGTCTATTTAACCCGAGTTTTTGTAAGAAATTCACGGAAATTGGAAATGCTTTTCAAAACTGACCGAAAACATTAAATTTAGACTGGTGTTGGCGAGTAAAAGAGCGTAAGTTGTGTATGTCTCATATAAAAGTTTGTTACAGATAAAAAAGATTTTTATATATTGGTGGAAATATTATAAACAGATCAATTGGAATAAAATGATTTTGTTGATCCTGAAAATAAGGTAGATAGAATGAGAACACTTTCAGGATCTCAGCAAACGTTTTTATACGGTAAAATTGACATGTCAATATATTTTTATTAGTATATATAAACTCATTCTATAATTAATTGATATTGCACAAAAGTACAAGAACTCTAAATATGTGTCATGTTACATCAAGCCTCTTTTGTGCAACACTTTATGAGCAGAACTACAAGCACCTAGCAAAGAATGGTATTTATAGAATCAATAATTCACACATTCTAAGCCTTTGTTGTGTAATTCTTAACTAAATAAAATACACCAAAAAAGCGAAAACCCACTTCTTTATCCTTTTCTCAAAAACATGTCTAGCGCTTCTTTTGAGTTTAATCCTAAAGATTTCCCTTATATTGTGGGAATAGGTAATACTTATTTATTATCTATCTAACTACAATCCTAACAGAATCATGTTAGACTTTGGAACAACTTTTTCTGGCTGTTCATGCATGTATGCCAATGAAGATATCAATGATATATTCGACATAACAGAATGGTATATATTTTTAATGTAGACTGAACCAAATTCCATACACTAAAACTTCATTATAGGCCTAAAAAAGGTGGTGCTATATATCCAAAAGTTCCAACGGCTGCATACTATGAAGATGGTAGCAAACAGATTGCCGCCTGGGGATATGAAGCCATCCGCAAAGCAAATCTGCCTAATAGAAAGGGCTCTTTGCTGACCAGATTCAAGTTACTTCTTGATCCTAGTATCAGCAACACTATACCACTTCCAAACGGTTTGACTCCTCTTCAAGGTAAAAAAGGCTTTGAATTTTAAATCACATGGAAACTTGTCTTACCATTGTATTCAATAGTCATTGCAGACTATCTTCGTGAATTCCATAAATATGTTCATAAAGAATTTGAAAATAAGTTTGGAGCAATTTACCATGCTTCAAAGTTCAGATACTGTCTTACGGTTCCAGCTATATGGGATGATCGAGCCAAAACGATCATGCGAGAAGCGGCTATCTTGGCTGGCATTGTGAAACGTAATGATCACCCAGACCGACTAGTTCTTACAAGTGAGCCAGAGGCAGCCTCTTTGTACTGTGAAAAGAAGTCTGATCAATTTAATCTTACCCACGGCCAGCGATTTATGATCTGTGATGCTGGTGGCGGTACTGTCGACTTGATTGTATTTGAAATTGAAGACTCTGGCGGTGTAAAGACTCTTCGGGAAGTTACAAAGGGATCAGGAAGCTCTTGTGGATCAACGTTTTTGGATGAAAACATGAAAAATATCCTCAAAAGACGGTTTGGTAGACATGCTAACAACAACAAGTCAGCGATTGAAATTCTTATGAATCATTTTATCACGTCTACAAAGGTATAGCTAATTACTTGTAAGAAATACACATTCGCTTAACATGCCTGTGTTTTATTTATTTATTTAGCCAGAATTTGACGATGAAGACGACGAATACTTTACCGTGCCTGCTGTTTTGAGTCTAGGAGGCGCAAAAATGGCTGAGATAGGTGTGGAGGATGGAAAACTATGTGTGACAGTTGATGAACTTCGAGAGAATGTATTTGAACCGGTCGTGAAGCAAGTCTTGAAGCTGATATCTGATCAGATAACACAATCTAAAAAACGAATTGACGCTCTATTTGTGGTTGGAGGATTCGGACAATCAAGCTACCTAGGCAAACGTATCAAAGAAACGTTTAATGGGAAAGTTGGTTTGATATCTGTACCAAGTCGTGGTGAAATATCTGTAATGCGAGGTGCAGTAATGTTTGGTCTTAATCCTAGCAAAGTATCCCATCGAGTATTACGGCGCACATACGGACTCAGAGTGAATAACCCATTCAATCCCTTGACTGATCCTCTTGAAAAAAAATATACTGCTCCTGATGGTGAACTAAGATGTCGCGACCACTTTTTTGTATATGGCACCAAGGGAGAATGTATAGCTATAAATGCATGTATCTCAAAAGAATTGTTTATATATTATCCCAGTGACTTTAATGCCGGTAAGTTGGTCTTTAGCATACACTACAAGGATAAAATTATTTAAATTATATTTTAGATTTATACGCTTATGACATTGATGAAAATACACCACGGTTTGTTACTGACCCAGGCGTTCGTAAAGTGGCCGAATTCAATTGCAAGACTCCTACTCTCCCTGGTGTCAAAAATGATGAAAAGGTTTACTTTACAGCAGAAATGTATTTTGGTAAAACAGAGATTGTCACTAAGTTTATAATTAAGGGGCATACCTTTATTTACACTTCAGCTTTTGATTCTCATGAAGTTGAAAAAGCATATTCCTAACTATTCTATATCCTAGAATAATTTTTTATAAATATTATTTATTCCAGACTTTATTCAATATGTAAAGTTCTTTGTTGGTTTGAAGAATTCTTTATCTCTCATAAAATAACCTTTATACATTGAAACAGCATACAAGCTTACACTACGGGGAGAAAGGCCGGTTCAGAGGGCGGTTTTGCAAAAACCGGGCTTCTTATACATTTTACATTTATGGACTATTGAGTATCTCCGCTTTATTAGAGCTATGCAGTGCATTTTCAATGTACCGGTTACACCTAGAATTTTCTATTGGTGCTAATTTATGTAATCCTTGGCCATTAATTATTTACTTTATAGCAATTGTTATATAAATACTTAGAAGATGTAGGTTTGTTGTGAAGAAAAAATGGAAATATTTTCTCGGACTTGTGATTATTTTCATAATGTGTGAACTAAATCTATTGGCACTTGCAGTTATTTGAATTTATCCAATCATCTTCATGGCTAGTTTTTTCAGCAGTTTGAAAATTGTTTGTGTAGATTTTTATCAAGCAATTTTTTATGTATTCTTGTCTTTTTCATACAACTGACCTTGAATAATCCTCAATCACAATCTATATTTTCCAAAAATATAAGATCTGTAGTTTAAATCTTGTTTCTCTCTCCTCTGAGTTTATATTTTGGGATTTAACTTGATGTTTTTTCTTGGAATTGAAACAAAAAACAAATTTTTGCTATTATAGACTCAAAATAAATCTCCAATTTCGATAAACCATCCCTTTTTCCCGTAGTGTACGGTAGAATTGACATGGCAATATATTTTTATTAGCATATTAGCTCATTATATACTTACTTAATATTGCACAAAAGTACAAGAACTCTAAATATTTGTCATATTACATCGAGCCTTCTTTGTGGAATATCTTGATGAGCAGAATTACAAGCACCTAGCAAAGAATAGTATTTATAGAAACAATAATTCACACATTCTAAACCTTTGTTGTGTAATTCTTAACCAAATAAAATACAATAAAAAAGCGAAAACCCATTTCTTTATCCTTTTCTCAACAACATGTCTAGCGCTTTTCTTGAGTTTAATCCTAAAGATTTCCCTTATATTGTGGGAATAGGTAATACTTATTTATTATCTATCTAACTACAATCCTAACAGAATCATGTTAGACTTTGGAACAACTTTTTCTGGCTGTTCATGCATGTATGCCAATGACGATATCAATGATATATTTGACATAACAGAATGGTATATGTTTTCAATGTAAACTGAGTCAAAGGTCTAAACTAACACTTCATTATAGGCTTAGAAAAGGTAGTGCCGTATATCCAAAAGTTCCAACGGCTGCATACTATGAAGATGGTAGCAAACAGATTGCCGCCTGGGGATATGAAGCCATCCGTAAAGCAAATATGCCTAATAAAAAGGGCTCTTTGCTGACCAGATTTAAGTTACTTCTTGATCCTAGTGTCAGCAACACTATATCACTTCCAAACGGTTTGACTCCTCTTCAAGGTAAAAAAAAGGCTTTGAACTTTAAATCACATGGAAACTTGTCTTACCATTGTATTCAATAGTCATCGCAGACTATCTTCGTGAATTTCATAAACATGTTCATAAAGAATTTGAAAATAAGTTTGGAGCAATTTACCATGCTTCAAAGTTCAGATACTGTCTTACGGTTCCGGCTATATGGGATGATCGAGCCAAATCGATCATGCGAGAAGCGGCTATCTTGGCTGGCATTGTGAGCCGTAATGATCACCCAGACCGTCTAGTTCTTACAAGTGAGCCAGAGGCAGCCTCTCTGTACTGTGAAAAGAAGTCCAAGCAATTTAATCTGACCCACGGCCAGCGCTTTATGATCTGTGATGCTGGTGGCGGTACTGTCGATTTGATTGTATTTGAAATCGAAGATTCTGACGGTGTAAAGACTCTCAAGGAAGTTACGAATGGATCTGGAAGCTCTTGTGGATCAACGTTTTTGGATGAAAACATGAAAAATATCCTCAAAAAACGGTTTGGTAGACATGCTGATAACAACAAGTCAGCGATTGAAATTTTTATGAATCATTTTATCACATCTACAAAGGTATAGCTAATTACTTGTCAGAAATACACATTCGCCTAACATGCCTGTGTTTTATTTATTTATTTAGCCAGAATTTGACGATGAAGACGACGAATACTTTACTGTACCTGCTGCTTTGAATCTAAACGGAGAGAAAATGGCTGATATAGGTGTGGAGGATGGAAAACTATGTGTGACAGTTGATGAGCTTCGAGAGAATGTATTTGAACCGGTCGTGAAGCAAGTCTTGAAGCTGATATCTGATCAGGTTACACAATCTAAAAAGCAAATTGACGCTCTATTTGTGGTTGGAGGATTCGGACAATCAAGCTACCTAGGCAAACGTATCAAAGAAACGTTTAATGGGAAAGTTGGTTTGATATCTGTACCAAGTCGTGGTGAAATATCTGTAATGCGAGGTGCAGTAATGTTTGGTCTTAATCCTAGCAAAGTATCCCATCGAGTATTGCGGCGCACATACGGACTCATAGTGAATGAGCCATTCAATCCCTTGACCGATCCTCCTGAAAAGAGACGTGTTGAACCTGATGGGGATGTAATATGTGACGACTGCTTTGATGTATATGCCACCAAGGGAGAATGTATAGCTATAAATGCATGTGTCTCAAAAGAATTGTCTTTTTATTATCCCGGTACCTATATTATCGGTAAGTTTGTCTTTAGCATACACTACAAGGATAAAATCATTTACATTATATTTTAGATTTATACGCTTATGACATTGACGAGAATACCCCGCGGTTTGTTACTGACCCAGGTGTTCGTAAAGTGGCCGAAATCCGTTTCAGGACTCCTACACTCCCTGGTGTCAAAAATAATGAAAAGATTTTCTTTGCAACAGAAATGTATTTTGGTAAAACAGAGATTGTCACTAAGCTTATAATTAAGGGGCATACCTTTCTTTACACTTCAGCTTTTGATTCTCATGAAGTTGAATAGGTATATTCCTAACTATTCTATATCTTAAAATTCATTTTTTATAAATATTATTTATTCCAGACTTTATTCAATATGTAACGTTTTTTTTTGGTTTGAAGAATTCTTTATCTCTCATAAAATAACCTTTATACATTCAAACAGCATACAAGCTTAATTGATACAGTGGTTCATTAAACTTGCTCAAATTATACATTTATCGCACTGATAAATAATTAGAGAAG
Source organism: Phycomyces nitens (assembly GCA_022702545.1). Taxonomy (NCBI): domain Eukaryota; kingdom Fungi; phylum Mucoromycota; class Mucoromycetes; order Mucorales; family Phycomycetaceae; genus Phycomyces; species Phycomyces nitens. The sequence goes on from JAHRBC010000001.1 coordinate 6,690,071, forward strand.
CTATTAAATATCAGTTTTACGAATCAAGATCAAAATCCATACTTGTAATTGAAGATTAAATATAAGTTTATATTCATTAATCTTTTCAAATAAAGATTTATCATTGAGAATAGTGATAGTATTAGTATTTAAGATACCCTAAAAGTATATAAGCAGCATATAAAAATAAACTTATTATTCTTTTAAACAGTATACCTGTCAAATGGGATCAAAAATATATGAATTTGACTTTGATGATTATCCCTATATTGTAGGAATAGGTAAAAAAAAAAATTGATACTTGGAAGACATCCGTATTTACTGTTTTCTTTAGATTTTGGCACTACCTTTTCTGGGTGTTCTTGTGTGTATGGAAGAGATAAAGTTGATGATATTTTTGATATTAACAATTGGTAAAACACTACAAATACAATAAAAAGTGAAGCATTGGATTTACTTATAAATATTTAGGCCCAAGCAAGGTCGTGCATTTTATCCAAAAGTCCCTACCGTATCTCTCTATGAACCCAAAAGTAATAAGCTCCTTGCATGGGGATACGACGCTATTTGCAAAGCAAATAATCCCAACAACACAGGTGTTCTTGTTGAGAAATTCAAGCTACTTCTTGATCCTAGCGCCCCTAATCATATATTACTTCCGAAAGGCTTAACACCTGTTCGAGGTAGATGAATATTACTTGAAACCACAAACTTCATTTTTAAAAAAAAATATGCTTTGTAGTTATCAGCGACTACCTCCGTGAAATATACATTTACACCCATAGCTGTTTTGAGAGCTCACTTGGTGTAATATACAACCCTTCAAAATTTAGATACTGTCTTACTGTTCCAGCAATGTGGAATGATCAGGCAAAACGTGTCATGCGAGAGGCAGCGATTATTGCCGGTCTCGTAAATCGAAGTGATCATCCCGATAGATTGGTCCTTACCAGTGAACCAGAAGCTGCATCACTGTATTGCGAGAAAAAATACAGTCAGCTTAATCTTACCAAAGGAAACCGATTTATGATTTGTGACGCCGGTGGTGGGACCGTAGACTTGATTGTATTTGAGATTAATGAAACAGCAGGCCTACGATCTCTTCGTGAAGTTACAAAAGGTTCAGGCAGTTCATGTGGATCAATATTTTTGGACGAACGTATGCGAGATTTACTGAACAACCGCTTTTGTACTCATGCCAAAGATAACAAGGAAGCTATTCAGCATCTTGTGAACTGTTTTGTTGAATCGACAAAGGTATGTCTAGCTTAAAATAATATTTATATATCATAAAATGGATGGTGTTTTCTTTAGCCCAATTTTGAAAATGAAGAGGATGAATTTCTTGTTATACCTGCGACACGCGGTCTAAATTCCAGTGTCATGTCCGATATTGGGGCGGTCGATGGTAGATTACAAATAACATTCGATGAACTACGAGAGGATGTATTTGAACCAGTAGTAAAGCAAGTTTTGGAACTGATATCCGATCAAATCGCCCAATTGAAAACAAAACTTGACACTATATTCTTGGTGGGTGGATTCGGACAGTCAAAGTATTTAGGCGAACGTGTCAAGGATACATTCAAAAGCAAGGTCGGGTCTATATGTGTACCAAGTCGTGGAGAGATGGCCGTTGTTCGCGGTGCGGTCATGTATGGAATAGACCCAAACAAGATTACGCACAGAGTCCTACGGCGTACTTATGGACTCGAAGTACATCACTCATTTGATCCATCTAGAGATCCACCAGAGAATAAAATAGTAACATTGGACGGCGACGTACGCTGCTGGAAATGCTTTCATGTATTTGCAACCAAGGGGGAGTGTATAGCCGTGAATTCTTGCGTCTCAAGAGAATTTTTCATATTCTATCCTGACAATTTTGTTTCTGGTAAATAGTTTTGAGATTGGTTACTATATCAAATGCTAATAATGCATAATCTTTATTTACAGATCTATATGCGTACGATGGGGACAGTACTCCTCCACGCTACACCACTCATCCTGAGGTTCGTAAAGTAGGAGCTTTCAAAACCGAGATACCTATTGTTCCAGGTGCCAAGTATCAACAAAAGGTGTTCTTTACTTCTAAAATGTATTTTGGAATGAATGAGCTTCGCATTGAAGTTGACATCAAAGGGAAAAAGTTTACATTTACTTCCAGCTTTGATACACATGAGCTATAAAAACTATCTTGCTAAATACACTTGCTACAATATATATATATATATAGTATACAGCTTTTCTAATTTTAGTTATATATTCTATTCAACAAATACATATTTATCTATATATATATAATAGCTATAATAAAAAAAACTTTGGAACCTTTCCAGCAGAAATTTATATGTAGATTATAGAGAAAATAAAGGTATCTGGAATCTTGTCGTATTGAACTTCATCAAAAGTTTCTGGCCTATATAAATATGGAGCAGCACATTACGCACAAATTAAAAACACACTTTCTTTTGACAATGCATTATAGCTTGTGTTGAAGTAAAGGGACATGAAATATATATATAAAAACCTGTTATATACTACATTTGATTACTAAGAATGGCTTGACATCATCTCACCCAAAGATAATTAACACCTAGACATTTTCTAGTATTTAGTCTGGGCCATTATGCTAATATTTTTGGAATATACTAAATTTATTCTCTACATAAAAGCTTTATATTATTACAGCAAGTTCTCAGATACCTTTGAATAAATAGCCATCTCTGTATATATGATTGAATATCTATTTTTATAATTTAATGGCAAAAACAAATTGTATTAATTGAGGAATTTTTTTTTTACTCTGCATCATAGAACAATATTCGTTCAACTGTATAATTTAAATATTAAACTTTTATATGAGACACATTAAATGTTCAAGGCAAATAGCTACTTTACAAACCATCTATTACTAGGTATATTTCTATTAATATTTAGCAATATCCACTAACATGTAATAAACTAATTTTATGTACATAAAAAAACCAGAAAAATGAAATGGATCCAAAGACAATGACATGGCTTGCAATGTTGATAGTCAAAATATGGACTTGGCTTTACTTACAGATTCAATAATCTTTGGGTGTATGCATTTTTTATAAAGATGTCAAGGGTCCAAAGGTGGCAAATAATAGTTACTAACAAAATATACTTTTAATACAAGCATTTAGTATAAAATTCAATAAAACTCATTAACCTCAAATAGTTCTGAGCATAGTATTTTTATAAAGTAGATCCGGACTGTAACACTACTTGTTCATATATACAAACAAAACATGACAATATTATTGTGCTGGTATTCATGTCTATTAGTTTTTAATCTTTTCTTGACCTTTGCCTTTAAATTCAATTCATCTTTGTAATTAAAAAAAAAGCCTGGTTAATTCTAGAGCTCTTGATTTCTGTAGACATATAGACATGCCCATGATAAAATAAGTTTATCAAGAATATAAAACATAGCCCTAAACTAATCAAACTTGTTTTCTAGTTGTTTTATTAAATAAATCATAAAATAAAAGTGTGGATTTGGCACGACTAGTTTCAATAATATTGATGCGTATTAAACAAATCAATAACGATTGGTTTGTAGCAAATTTTAAATGTCTTTATATACTTTTATTATTATTATTATTATTTTTGTAGAAGATAGTTTATTATCCCTACACAGTCACGCTTCTTCGATCGGCGATGCTGAGGGTATCTTATTGGCCTCAAAGCTTATGAGAGCTTTTATTATTATTTCATCATCTTATTAAGACAGAATGAGATTAGTCCGTCACGTGATTTAGCCTTCCTAACTCATCACGTGTTACAATATCTTATATATAAAAAACCCTTTAACATGCGAAGTCTACGACTGAGCCAAACCGGTAGAATCATATAATTTGCGAAATCTACGACTAAGCTAGACCAATAGAAATCTACAAGTTGCGAAGTCTACGACTGAGCCAAACCGGTAGATTTCTTATATAGAATCATATAATTAAGCTTTTGCAGTAGAACCAGATATTTCTTTCTGCCTGTAGTTGAGAGGTAATCAGGTAGTCCTCGGAGAGCGAGCAGCGCTCGTTATTATTATATTTGAAAGATTTCAAGTTATGCTAAATATTCATATACTTGAATGACAGAAACTTTCTACAATGCCTAAACAAGAAAAGTATTCACATCTTGAGAACATTTGCATAAATTTCGAAAGTTTGATAGACTGGTTTACCCGAACTTCAGAATTTGATTAATACCAAATTGAACACCAACTGTTAAAAGCCATGAAGCTACCTTTTTTTTAAACCCCCCTAATCCTTTATAAGACTAATATTTATTTTAGTACATTATTATATGTTAATTAAGATATTTATCAATGCCAAAATATATTTTATTATTTAATATTCTGCAAACATAAAACAGCTTGTTATTTTTCTGAAACTTGTCTTTATTTCTTGATTAATTAAATTTGCTGAAAAATTGTAACTGATTTTATGATAAAACTTAATCAGATATATTATCGCCTTTAAGATGATAAAAAAAATCTAAAGGAATCATCTACAGTATTTAAGAAAATTAACCCCAGGCCATAAAAGTGTTTTAGTCTATTATGCATTGCTGAAAATGTCTGGAAAATTTATAGATACTGATCCTGAAAGTTATTCGTATATTGTTGGAATAGGTAGGGACTCTTTCTAGTTTGTAAAAAAAAAATACTCAAAATTCAACTCACTTAGATTTTGGAACCACCTTTTCTGGATGCTCATATGTGTACAGCAAAGACAGTACCAACGATATATTTGACATAACCGAATGGTAAACTATTGTTATTTAATGATATAAAGACAAAAAAATAACATTTATTTCTGAACATAGGCCAAAGAGAAATGGCTTTATATATCCCAAAGCACCTACCGCATTACTCTATGCGCACAACAGTAAAAATATCATTGCATGGGGATATGATGCCATCAATAAATCAAAGGATTCAAACAGCAGAGGCATCTTAGTTAACAATTTCAAGCTGCTGCTAGATCCTAGTTACCCAAAGCATGTACTTCCAAATAACTTGACAGTTCTTGAAGGTAAGTCTACAAATCTCACAGTGATAATTGGTCTTATTTCTATGTCTTGTAGTAATCACCGACTATCTTTGTGAATTTAACAAATATATTCACACTTGCTTTAAAAGTAAGCTTGGAGCAATCTACGATGTTTCAAAATTCAGATACTGTCTTACGGTTCCAGCTATATGGAATGATCAAGCCAAATCAACCATGAGAGAAGCAGCTATCTTGGCTGGCATTGTGAGCCGTAATGATCACCCAGACCGACTAGTTCTTACCAGTGAACCAGAGGCAGCCTCTTTGTACTGTGAAAAGAGGTCTGAGCAATACAATCTTATCCACGGCCAGCGATTTATGATCTGTGATGCTGGTGGTGGCACTGTCGACTTGATTGTGTTTGAAATTGAAGACTTTGGTGGTGTAAAGACTCTTAAGGAAGTTACAAATGGATCAGGAAGCTCTTGTGGATCAACGTTTTTGGATGAAAACATGCGAAATATCTTCAAAAGACGGTTCGGAAAACATGCTGAAAACAACAAATACGCTATTGATTCCTTGGTTGATTATTTTATCACTTCAATCAAAGTAGGATTTTCTCGATAAACGTAATATGTATGTCCCGTTTAATAGCGTTATTTTCATTTGTTTTAGCCTCACTTTAACAACGAAGACGATGAATTCTTTACAATACCGGTCATGTTAAACCTAGGCGGTGGGAAGTTATCTGATATTGGGGTGGTCGATGGTAGAACACAAATAACAATCGATGAACTACGAGAGGATGTATTTGAACCAGTAGTAAAGCAAGTTTTGGAGCTGATATCCGATCAAATCGCCCAATCGAAAACAAAACTTGACACTATATTCTTGGTGGGTGGATTCGGACAGTCAAAGTATTTAGGCAAACGTGTCAAGGATACATTCAAAAGCAAGGTCGAATCTACATGTGTACCAAGTCGTGGAGAGATGGCCGTTGTTCGCGGTGCGGTCATGTATGGAATAGACCCAAACAAGATTACACACAGAGTCCTACGGCGTACTTATGGACTCGATGCTGGTTCTCTATTTGATGCTTCCAGAGATCCACCTGAAAAAGGGTATATAGATTATGATGGCGTTATGCGTTGTAGCGACCGCTTTATTATATATGCTACAAAAGGAGAATCTATGCCTATAGACAAATGTGTCACGAGAGAATTCTTTATATTCTATCCCAATAATTACAGTCTAGGTAGATATTTTTGAAACTTTAGTCATATCGGAATCTAACAAATTGATTTTTTTATTAGATTTATTTGCTTATGATATTGACGGAGAAACTCCTCGATACACCACTGACATAGGTGTTCGCAAGGTAGCCGAATTTGTTGGGAAGACTCCATTCCTTCCCCGCGTCAAGTACAAGGAAAAGGTGTTATTTACAACAAACATGTACTTTGGAAAGACAGAGATACAAATTGAGAATGTAATCCAAGGAAAAGTGTTTAGATTTATTTCAGCATTTATATCTCATGAACTTGAGAAAACCACCATTTAGCTGTATAAAATAGTTTTACCAAATATATTGGCATCTTAAAATCTTGATATGCATTCCCAGAGATATCCCAAGGCTATTATCTTATTAAACTAGCAACGCACTTTATAGATGTATATTGCATTTGACTAATATTACTTTTATATGAATTTTGACAATACTTCTTCTTCTTCTTAAAAATCTACTAGTCGTTCAAGTCCATATACTCTATATACTCAAATGAATTAAACGTACCAATTAAATATTCTATTCAACAAAATATTGTCATTTATATCCTTTAAAACTAGTTTTAAAGTTGATATTAGATGCATTCTAATAGATTCATAAAATTAGACACTTGGTGTAATGGTTTTTATGATTTTCACAATTCTATCTACAAAATACTTTTTGTATAGCAGATTTGACCAGTATTAATATAATTTTGTTATATACTCTCTTCATAATATCCCAAATTGTATTGACCATACAAGACATTCATTGTGTATAATACAGCAAAAAGAAGAAGAACCTCTTTACCGTCAATTTTTTCTTGACCATTTGTGATATCTGGCTTGAAATATCAATACAATATTATCATTGAATAAAATCGTTTTTAATGGGTTATATATGTATCTTTATATGCAAATGAGTGTAATGCCAATGACTTTCTTTTTTTTTCATTCCTTTTTGATTAACAGGGCTACTGTTTTTAATAGCCATTGTCTAAACCATTATTGTTGGTTATATCAGCATAGCTTTGAAGCTGTCGACCTGGAGGGGGTGCGGCTGTTTGGTTAACATTGTTGGAGTAGTCTTGGTACTTTTCCATTTCAGCCGAGAAATCATCGGTTGAGGCTGCGGAAGGTTTCTGATGAGCAGGACGCTTGGGGTTACGATCTCTTTCCTTTCGGTCAGAGCCACTAGCGCATTTAAAACCATCGAATGCACAGTTTTAGCCGCAGATTTCATTGATCAGTATCGGTTGTTTCTGTGCTATACTCTTAAAATATGCTTTATACTTACGACTTTCTCTTTGCCTTTAAGTTTTTTTTGTATTGCATTTCTTCTTCATCGTCAGAGAACTCGATTTCCTGTAAGCAAAAGCAGATTGAATATAAATGAATGATGCTCCCGAGGCAATTGTATCATTGTATACTTTACATCTTCACCAGCCTCTTCATCAAAGATGTTGCTAGCATCAGTTCCCTTGATCTTCTTCAAAACCTCAACTTCAATGACATTGGTGCGTTCATAGGATGGCACAAAGAACACACGCTCTCCAACTCTGGCTCTAGTCTTGTCAATCTCATCGGCACTGTTGTAGCGAACCGAGTAGAATGGTCTCTCTACAGGACCAAATGTTTCAAACACTTCTCCCATAATTTCTCGGTCGCCATAGACAAACAGGGTACCGATATCCAAGGCATACACAGATCCTGGAGTGGTCTGGACAACGATTACATTGTTAATGATGTTGTATATGGAACCAATGGCAATAATCTCTGTCTGAGGTGTCATGTCAAAATTGGGTTTCTCAATCACCACTTGGACAATTTCGTTTGTCGTTCTCAATCCAGTGCAGGAAACCGGTTCCTCATCTTCGTCATCATATAAACTTGCTTTAGGCTTTACACCTGCTTCTTCGTCACTAAACCATATCAAGGATAATAGAAATTGATAAGTAAAATTTAATAAGATGTAATGCGGTGCAATGCAAAAAAAAAGAGAATATAATTTAGATTGCAAATACGAATCATTAACCAATCAATTACCTTTCATCCGAGCTATCACTGTCCTCATCAGATGACATTTCTAGATCGCTGCTCTCATACCCTGCAGCTGTGGCATCCGTTGCTGCAATAGCTGTATCAAGTACATCTTCCGTCGCACCTGCTTCTGCGGTTGCATTCTCAGTGGGCTTATTGGCACCAATAATAGACTTTACGAAATCTTCGACATCTGTCTTTATAGGATCATCCCCCACAGACTGCTCTGCAACAGTAGTCTCGATCGGTTCAGTGTCCATAGCTGAGCATTCGTTGCCAATAGTTTCGGTAAGAGGCTATCGAATACATGATCAGCCAATCGTCCTGGTAGCCCCAAGTGTCCCTTACTTACTTTTGAAACAGCAGAATCGCGTGTATTTTGGGTAGGTTCGGTAATCTCGGCTAATTCGGATTCATTTCTCAGTGGCGAGTGATTAGGTTCAGGAGACGACTGAATGGTGAGATCTGCCTTGATTTGGCCATTGAGCACAGTATCGTGTTGCTGGATCACCTTGAAGGCATTGGAATCATCAAGATCACATGTAGTAAACACGATATCTTCCTTCATGGGACTTGAGGCTTGTTCGTTGGTTGACATTTATATTATGGAAAATCACAAAAATGAAATAGAGCTAACAAGGGATCGTCTTTGTAAAATGATTATAATAATCAACAAGAGAGATCAGCTGTCAAGACCCAACGAAAAAATGATGGGTGACAGGTAAAGGACTGCTTCCAAGTCAATAATTTTCTCATGTGCTGTCAAATCAAGCTTTCGTCATTGTTTGTTATTGTTGATACTTGCGATGCAAAGAGCGTCATTACTGATCAGACGTACTGGATTCCCAGCAAGAACTATACACGCACCTTTGTTGACGCGCCTTGTTGCCCAACCATGCATTTCTAGACTACAATCTTATCATCATAATCATCATAATCATGTCACTTGCAAAACAGCATCAATCCAAACTCGCCACCAAAGCACATCAACCCAACCTCCTATAGACTGCCCTGGATGTGGTGCACCTTTTCAAACAACCGATGAAAATAAACCAGGCTACCTTGTCAACCAATCTCCTGCTCGCCCAATAATGAAAAAACAGAGCAATAAATCGATGAGTGACGCACAGTACAAGGCAGCACTAGAAGGTCTTGATGCAGAAACGCTGGCGTTATTGGAAGGACAAGACATCAGCCCAGAAACAGAGCCAGAAATAGACGTACCTGAAAAGACGATAATCTGCCAGAGATGCCACAAACTTAAACATAATAATAAACTGACCACAGAGAGTTCGCCACAATTCTTACGAGAAACACAACAATATGGATCATTGGATTTCCTAAAGACCAAACAAAATCCTCTTGTGGTGGCCATTATCGACCTCATTGACCTTCCATCATCCCTAGAGCCAGTGATAAAGATGTTGAGTGGAAATTCAAGTGCAAGGGTTATCCTGGCAGCAAACAAGTTTGATCTCTTACCAAAAACGGCACGGTTACATGAGCAGCGACTAAGGGATTGGATTGTGCACCAGGCAAAGTTGGCTGGTTTACCTACACAGCAGATCCAGTGGGTATCATTGATCAGTGCACGAAAGGGTTGGGGTGTATCTGGCTTGATCCGTAGACTAGAAAGTGTGCTGCTGCCAACTGATGATATATACATGGTTGGGTGCACGAATGCTGGAAAATCTGCCCTAGTCAACCAAATGCTGTCTCAAGCAGGATCCAAAAAGACTGGTGAACCCGACATTGTGAGTGCGTACAAGGCCAATGCGAGGAAACGGTACAAGATCACAAGCTCGGCCATTCCTGGCACAACCATGGGCACAATCAAGGTTCCATTGCGTGCATTTGGTTTAGGACACGGCGAAGAAGGAGAAGACTGGATGAAGCGACGGTTTATTACCCGAGACCGGTTCCTGATCGACACTCCTGGTATCATTAACGATCACCAATTGGTCCATCGCCTGTCACCCGAGGATCAAAATATGCTCAACAAGACCGAATTGACTCCAATTACCTTTCGCCTTCAACCCTCCCAGTCCTTGCTCCTCAAACCGCTGGTGCGAATAGATCTAATGGAGTCTAGTGAACCCGTAATGATGACCGTATTTAGTCCTCTTGAACCCCATGTCACCAAGACTGCAAAACTACCAATGGACTCTCTTGTACCTACCATCAAGCCAAATTCAAGTGTGGGATTTACTTTGGGATTAAGGCCTTTGGATAAGACTGTACGTGTGCTGAACTGTGGAAACTCGTTACAAGCATCTGCAGACTTGAGTTTTGCAGGTGGTGGCTGGGTTGCTGTGGCTGGTAAGTTTAATGAAGCTGACTTCAAGATCTGGTTACCGAATGGAGTGGACTCCAAGGCATTTGAGGTTCGGGATCCACCTATGCTTCCATTCGAATACAAAGGCAATTTACGAAAGTTCTTTGGCTCTGGTCACCGTGTACGATAAATGAATGGTATGAAATAAAGCTTTGTTTGTATATCGCAGCTTGTTACAGAGTATAGAGAAAATGATACAAGGTGTCACGGGTAAAGTAAAAGATTGTTTTGTATGGGCGAACTCTAATGGACGATGAATACAAGCTTGATTGCTTGATTGCTTTGTTTTGTTTACTTTTTGTGCACTCGTCCAACACAGCCAACACAAGCCAACACAAGCCATTTAAGACTTGGCTGTGATTCTGTACAGCCCTATCTTTATTTTTGTATTGCTTTTAATTTTGACTTCTTTAACACCAGCATACCTCAAAGATGCTTAGTGATCGGACTATGATGTTCTGAGGATACACAATAGCGTGGGAAATTTTGAAAAGAGAGCTTGGGTGGGCATATGGAGATTGGCAGCAAAAAGGAATATAAACAAACAATAAAGCGTTGATTATTTTTTCATCTTTCCTTTCTTTGTTCTCTGTCAACAAACAAGACACAAAGCCAAGTCGTCCTACCCATGCTCCGAATCTTATCCCGCTGTGCTCCAGGTGTAATGTTAATAAGAAATCATTTAAACGATATTCATTGTCGATCTAAATATCCACCACAATACAGTCCCTCCGATCCGGTCTGTGCCGTACCTACAACACCTACAATTCAGCAGTTGCAGGTCTGACCGTTCAGCAAGAAGAGCTCCGAGAGAATGTGTATACATTTGCCCAACAAGAATTAGCCCCAAAGGCCCATGATCTGGACAAGAACAATGAGTTTCCCATGGAGATGTGGAAGAAATTCGGCGACATGGGTTTATTGGGTATCACTGCCTCTGAAGAGTACGGTGGTCTTGGCCTGGGATATCTTGAGCATACTCTGGCCATGGAGGAAATCTCGCGTGCCAGTGGATCTGTGGCCCTGAGCTATGGAGCCCACTCAAACCTCTGTGTTAACCAGATCAGCCGCAATGGAACAAAGGCCCAAAAGGACAAGTATCTGCCAAAGCTGATATCTGGTGACCATGTTGGAGCACTGGCGATGTCTGAGCCTGGTTCTGGTTCAGATGTCGTGAGTATGAAACTCCATGCCGAGAGAAATGGAGATCATTTTGTGCTGAATGGCAACAAGATGTGGATTACGAATGGACCTGATGCCAATGTACTTGTCGTGTACGCAAAGACAAATCCCGAGGCAGGACCAAAGGGCATCACAGCCTTTATTATAGAAAAGGTATGACCGACTACTCCTCTACACATCCTAACCCTCCAGACTTTCGAGGGCTTCTCTACAGGCCCAAAACTAGACAAACTGGGGATGCGTGGGTCGAATACTTGTGAACTGATCTTTGAGAACTGCAGAGTACCAGGTATTTCTAAACATTGTCTGTCACCTTTGCCAACCCATAAACAAACAAACAAAACAAATGTCCCTTCAATAGTCGAGAATATCCTGGGCCAGGAAGGCAAGGGCGTCTATGTGCTGATGAGTGGCCTTGACCTGGAGAGACTGGTTCTTTCGGGTGGCCCACTAGGGTAAGGAAGACGATTGAATTGTGCCATTCTGACGCTTGTTTGTGTAGTCTGATGCAGAACGCACTGGACGTAACTGTTCCCTATGTTCATGAGCGCAAGCAGTTTGGTGTACCCATTGGCGAATTCCAAGTAAGGAGGAGTCATGCAAATAATAATAATAATAACAATAATAATAATAATATTCATATTCATTCAATTATTCAATGACTGATTCAATAATTGATTGATTATTCAGCTTGTTCAAGGCAAATTGGCTGACATGTACACCAAGCTCAATGCCTCTCGGTCCTATGTTTACTCTGTGGGCCGTGCCTGTGACGCAGGCCATATCTCCAACAAGGACTGTGCGGGTGCAATTCTTTACAGTGCAGAAAGAGCCACAGAGGTCGCCTTGGATGCAATCCAGTGTTTGGGCGGCAATGGCTACACAAATGAGTACCCAACCGGCCGCATCCTCCGTGATGCCAAACTCTATGAAATTGGGGCAGGCACGAGTGAGATTCGTCGGATGTTGATTGGGCGGGAGTTCAATAAGCAGTTCAAATAGGGAAATATCATGACCAAAATAAAATGTTCGAGCATTTTCGTACCCAAAAGAAAGCGTGACTTTTGATCCTCTCTTCTCTTACTTTAACCTGCCCTTCTCCTCCTCCTCCTCCCCCTTTTTTTTTGTCTTTGCTTATTCTTTACTCTACACTTCTCATCATCATGGACTTTGAAGATCTTATGGACATGGAATGGTTGAACAACCACACCGAAGATATGCCCATCAAGGAAGAACCCCTGGATTCTTATTACACCTTCCAGAATTACTATGAAGAGCCCGAATGCTCTCTGGCCGGTCTTCCCTATCTGTCACCTGGAGCGGGGTCGCCAGAACTGGCAGATGACGAGGGACCTCCTTTGATTATGCCAACGACAGATCAGATTAGACAACTAATTGACATGGCCAAGCGCCAATTGGCACTGAGGGAACAGGAACAATCCGCACCACCCACATCTCCCACCATCACCAGTACTCCACCCAACACCACTGCGCCACTCCTGTTCCCAGAGCCAATCCAGGCCCTACAGACCGTAGCCCCAGAGGACCTTATCAAGACAGAGCCCAAGCGCAGCAGAAGAGACTCTAGTGCATCAGCGTGCGAAGATGTGCTGGCTTTGGAAGCATGTGCCGAAGCTGATGGCATTGATATAAAAAAGTTGACTCCAAAAGAGCGACGACAACTGCGCAACAAGATTTCAGCCCGCAACTTCCGTGTCCGAAGAAAGGGTGAGATATTGACAATAAATAAGAAAACGCGCTTTTTTGTATTAATAATCCGCTTAGAATATATTACTACTTTGGAGGGGCAGGTAGATAAGCACAAGAAACATGCTGAGCGACTGCAGGACCGTCTTGGCAGTGTGGAAGATGAAAACAGACAGCTCCGGACAGAGGTGGACACCCTTAGACGCCAGAACCAGATGCTTCAAAAGGCTGCTGCGTCTAGCTCAAGTCCTGCCATCCTGCCGTCGTCTGTTGAACTCACCCGCACACCATCTTCACCTCGTCCTGGTGGACTAAAGCCCAATCTGCGCAAGGATATCAGCATTCTTGGCACCAAGGCCCAGGACTACCGGCAAGACAACTATATCCTTGTATCAAACGCCATTATGCCCAACTGGGACCTCGACACCATTCTTTCCCAGACACCTACTCCTGTTGAGCCTACACACACATCACTCAGCATGCAGGCAGCAGCTGGCCACTTTATTGCACTCATAGCCCAGATGGCGACCCATCTTCCACTCGATCAGACCATCACAAAGATGCCATCATATTATGAGGAGGTCTATGATGGTTTAATCATGACAGGCTTGATTGACAATGTCCAGAGCGGATCAAATGTAACAGACAAGTCCTTTTGGTGGTGGGATGCACAGCCCCAGCATGCCTAAAACGACCAAACACAAGCACACACAATCCCTTTAACATATCTCTTTGTATATAAGTCAAATATCTACTTTCTTTATCATTCTAGTCTCTTTTAGCCCTTACAGCCCCTTTATTCCTTTATCAGAGTTGACCTGCTTGGCTTCAATTCCCCCCCTTTCCCTGCCTCTCCCCCCCCTTTTCCCTTTTCCCTTACCCCCTGTTCTTTTTCTTTTTCTTTTTCAACCCTTACATACAAATTCACTTTGCAATCAAAATATTGTTTTCCTATTTTTTCATTTCTATAATTTTTATTCTTATTATTCTTGCACAAATGCTCCCTATGTGTGTGTGTATCTGTGTGTGTGGGGGGGGCGTGGGCGTGGGTTTATCAAATGGGCAACTCTCAACTATTGAATAAATATATATATATATATATAAATATATATGTATATATATGTATGTATATATGTATATATATATACAACATGTTCCAAAAAAGGCAATATTGTGTTTTTGTGTGACCGCTAAAATATTCAGTTGGTGTCTTGTTGACTTCACGTCAGACACACACGGCCTACACTGTGGGTTCGAGTTATTGATGTCACTGAAATATTAAACAATGATTTGGGAATGATGAACTTACTGTCTTTAACGACTAGTGTCCTAAGCCTTTCCCTCGCAAGGGGATTGGTCACTGTGGATAAAACATGTTGCCTTCCTTCTGACTCCTTATCATTATTCTTTTATTATTGTGTATATATATATATATTTGTTTTTGCCAAATATCTAAATCCGCTTATATTCATTCATTCATATTAATATTAACATTTAATGGCTTACGCTCGTACAGCTCTCTGACAAATGCTCTCCACTTCCACAGTACCGACATACATCCTGTAATCATTAAATCATATCAATAAAGTATAATTAAATTCAATTCTAATAAACGATATTAAACTTACATTGCATTCGGCACTTGCATGTCCTGCTCCACCACAATTACCACATCGTACCACAACATTCTTATTCCATGGTCGCTTAGTTCGATTAGATCTCATTTCTTCCCGGTAGCCAGCGAATAAGTCCTGGTTCCCAAATCCGGCAGTGCTTCCCCCTGTAACCATTGTGGCAGTTTGAAGTTGGGTCTCCAACAACCCAATCTTTGCTTCCAACGAATGGATATACCGTCTTGCTTCCTCCATCTCAGTCTGCTTTCTTGCCTCAAAGAGCTGTAATGTCTGGGCCTCTCTTTCACGTGAAAGCGCCAGCAATTCCGAGTATCTTCCTGTCATCATGGCCATTTCCTGTTGTGTGGTCACTAACGTTTGCACAAGCTGTGCGTTATCACGCTGTAATGTCTGAATCACCGAAATCAAGCCTTCGTGTCCCATACTCCACAGATTATCGGTCGGCAGTATAGCATCATTTCTCTGTCCCACAAACGATGACTGCAACTGTTGTTGTTCTTGTTGTTGTTGTTGTTGTTGAATGGGAATATCCTTGGTCAATCCAGGAGGTTGGGGCGTTGAAAGCCCCTTTAGTGAGAAATGAACAACCTCGGGTTCAGGAGCACTGACAATCTCGGCAACAGTGGTCGTTTTTGTGGAGATTGTTTCGGCTAGAGGGCTATAGGAAAATCGGCTGCCATTATTCACCAATGGATCAGTGGTGAATGTTGTCGTGGATGTGGGTGTGGCCGAGGGTGTTGACTTGTCTTCCCAGGGCATTTCAATACTCTTTTCTTTCAAGCTATCTTTACCCCATCCGCCCAAGTTCTTTCCAAACTCGGCAGCGTCTTTGTTCTCTTCCCAGCCCTGGTTCCATCCTTTGGTATCACGCTTATTCCATGCGGGTTTGGCCTGTCCATTCTTGGATTCAGGCCGATTCGGGAACGACGGCGAAGGTTGAGTCTATTTAAGATTGACATCAATTTATCGTTAATTATCTACAAAAACAAAAAGGATCTCTAGCTTGCATTTACCGACTCCTTGGACAAAGGTTTTCTCCAGTTGTCAGAGTCCTTTCCACCATTGCTGCTGCCAGCTGCCTTTGGAGTCCAAGAATTATCCAGAGTTCTTGGGGTCTTGGGCTTCCATGCGTCTACCACGGGCGATTCAGGCTTACTATTCCATGAATCAGTGACAGACTGAGCAGATTTGGTGTTCCATTCATCTACAGCTGGAGAAGTTGACTTGGTGTTCCATTCATCTACAGCTGGAGAAGTTGACTTGGTGTTCCATTCATCTACAGCTGGAGAAGTTGATTTGGTGTTCCATTCATCTACAGGAGAAGATGGCTTGGTATTTTGTGCCTCTACTACAGGAGACGCTGGTTTGGCATTCCATTCATCTACAACTGAAGCAACTGGTTTGGCATTCCATGAGTCCACAACTGGAGAGGCTGTCTTGGCATTCCATTCATCTACAGCTGGAGAGGCTGCCTTGGAATTCCATGAGTCTACAGCTGGAGAGGATGCCTTGGAATTCCATGAGTCTACAACTGGAGAGGCTGTTTTGGCATTCCATTCATCTACAGCCGGAGAAACTGGTTTGGGATTCCACGAGTCCGCCACAGAAGAAGATTCCTTTTGAGTCCACGTGTCTTCCAAGACGGCAGGCTTTGTGCTAACTTTTTGAGACCATGTACTTGTGGGTTTAGGGGCCTCTGGGAGTTTCTTGGTTACAGGAACTTGCTCCCAGCCATCGTTCTCCAACTCATCCTTGACTTCAATTCCCCATCCTCCAAGATCCATTGACTTCCATTCATCAGATACTGTAGGTTTAGCAGTCTCTGGTTCGGAAGCAGCAGCAATGACAACAGAAACTTTGGTAGTAACTGCAGCAAATTCTCTAGCTTCAGCTGCTTTGGCTTCTTCTGCTAGAATCTGAGCTGCCCAGGCTGCTTGTTTCTTCATTGCAGCATCTTCTTCCTCCTCTGCTTTTGCATTAGCCTTTTCATTCTCTTTGGCTGCAGCTTCAATGTCCTCTAGAATCTTGGCTTCTTCCCTAATTCTAGCCTCCTCTCGTTCTCTAGCTTCCTCAATCTCTTGAGCCTTTTCATATCTAATTCTAGCCGCCTCGGCAGCTTCTTTAGACTTTGTCTTGTTCACGATTGGCTTTTGCTTTGACTCTGAAGTTTCCTTGAAGGCTCTCAACTTGGATTTCTGCTGTGCTGCTACTTTGGCCGTAGCCTTTGCTTTGGTTTCGGCTGCTTCACGAATTATAGCAATACGTGCTTGCGCTTCAGCTTCCTCCTTTGCAGCAATAGCTCTGAGTTTTGCTGCGGATGCTTCGCGTGCAGCTGCGTCTCTTGCTTCAGCTTCTGCAGCCTCGCGTGCCTTGAAAGCTAATTGCTCTTCTTCTTTAGATACCTTGGATTCGGCCTCAGCCTTGGCCTTTGCAGCTGCCTCTGCCTCTGCCTTGGCTTTATTCTTTGCATCGCGAGCTTCACGATAAGTCTTGTCAGCAGCAGCCTTGGCTTCCTGCTCAGCTTGCTCCTTTGCCTTTCTTTCAGCCTCAGCCTTCTCACGGGCCTCACGAGCTGCTTGAGCCTTTGCCTTTGCCTTGGCCCTCGCCTCTTCTTCGGCCTGCTCCTTGGCCTTTAGTTCGGCCTCGGCCTTTGCACGGGCTTCTGCCTCCACTTTGGCTCTAGCTTGACGAAGAGACTCCATCTTGGCTTCTCTGGCAGCCTTTACCTCGGCCTTTATCTTGGCACGGGACTCGGCTTCTTTTGCCTTTGCTTCCTGGGCTTCCCTGGCTTCCTGGGCCTGCTTGGCTTCTTGGGCTTCCTTGGCTTCCTTGGCCTCCTTTGCATTTTTGGCTTCCTGTTCCAAACTAATCTTTGGCTTATTCACAGCTTTTTCTAAAGGTTTTTCTGGTTGTGCAGCCTTGGTATTTGAAGAAGATGTGACTGGTTTGATCAAGGTATTTGCAGATCCGGAATTTCCTGTAGAGGCAGTGGCGCCAGTTGCTGCTGAAGTCTTGGAGGTAGTAGGTGTCTCTTTATCAGTGGCCTTTGATAAATTGGCAAGCGTAGAAGATGTGGTTGACTTGGGTATGGTTGACGACGACTTGATAGCCACCTTTGGAGAGGCAATTGATTTTGGAGCAGCTGTGTTTGCGTTTGAGGCAGATTTTTCGGTGACCTTTGGAGAAGAAGCAGCCTTGATGTATATATAGAAGAAGAAGAAAAATGATTTTTTTAGACGTGAGCTCCAAAAGTTACTTGGGAAGGGTCTTACCTTTGTGGCCTTTTGGGGTTCCTTTTGAGCCGATTTGAGTTTCTCGGCAACAGTAGAAATAGAAGGTGTTGGCAAGGGAGATCCAGCACCTCCTTCCTTTTTCTTATTCTTTTTCTTCTTCTTGCTCGTCTCGGGCTCTCCGACCGGCAAGTCCATTGACTTGAGAAGTTTGTTTTGTCTATTCAGAGCCACAATTTCGCCCTTGATTCTTATGCTCTCTTGCAAAAACATGTTTCCCAATATTCCTACAAACTTGCGTCTACCAACTTGTGCACTACTCTCAAACGCATACAGCAAATTGTCATGCTGGTCTACCAATTCGTCGTGCGACTCGAGGAAACGCTTGACCTCTCTTTCGATTGTCACGGCTTCCATCATTTCACCTTCTTGCATCAGGGCCTCAATACACACCAAGCTGAATTTACAAAACAAACTCTCAGGAAAGATCTTTTGGGTGATCTGATAGCGGAAATGTTGGCGTGTAGAATAATAAACGTTCTCAACCTTCTTGACACGCTTCTTAAACTCCTTGTTGTTAATTTTATCGAGTCGAGATGAAGTGGCAGGTCTGCTCTCTTCTGTGTATGCTTTCTTCAGGGCATCTATTTCTTCCATATAATCATTCATGCGACCCGTCATCTCCTGCTGTACAGTCTCTACTGCATAGGCAACATCGACTGTAGGATGCAATTCACGCAACGATTCAGCCACAGCACGACATTTCTGCAGGTGAGTCTCGTTACTGAGTTCGTGGGAGGCCATGCGTTCGGCCATTTGCTGGATAGTAGGAACAATCATGCTCCACAACTGACGGACCAGCTGACGGACAGCCTCAAGACGTGGGATTACAAACTCAGTGTGGAAGGCGTTCACACATTCTTTGAGATCATCCCAGTATTTTGCAAAGGCTGCATCGACCTGTTCGACTGTGCCTCTGCGCTTTGAGAAGTTCTGGGTGGCCCAGTAGTCTTGGAAAGAAAGCAGGTTCTGGGAAGCTGCAAATGCTTCCATTGTTGCCTGGCACTGGGGACCCATGAGTTCACAGCGTTCATTTTCGAGCACAAGTAATCGATCCATAAACTCTGTGAGATGGTGCCAGGCCACGTCCAATGCCTGTTCAAGTTCGACCAGGGCATTGCTGGTGGCCTGTGCCATTTTATGATTGTAAATCTCAACCTCAACTTCGAGGTCTCCAGGAGAACTATAGTCGGGACGGTAGTGTGCGCAGGGGATGTTTTGTTGAATGGGTAAGAAATCTGCAGTTAGGTCTAACAAGACGTGCAAACTTTGTGATGGTATGACTATTCCCTGGCGTTCGATAACCAGGTGGCTCAATAGATGTTCGGGTAGCATTGAGTTTTCAGAATTAAGAGATCGATCGTCTTCATCGTCATCGTAATCAAAATCCTCGTCAAAGTTGTCTGGTAGATTTTGGATTGAGATTGGCTCAAATATTTCTGGTAGACTGGACAGACTGCTGGGCATCGTTAGCCATGTGTTGCAAATACTGACTAGTTCCTTTGTGAGACTGGTGGACATTCCATTGGGCGTCGTTTCTGTTGTGGCAACATCAAGTAGGTGACGAAGTTTCTCAAACATTGTTGATGAGCGCGTTTTTGTCTTTGCGAGAGATTGCTGTGTAGGATGTTGGACGGCAATATTGTATCGTCCTGCGGCCATGAGCTGGCAGGAATGTGTCTGGGGCTCCTCGGGTAGCTTTGTGTTCCAAGCATAACGCTTCTTGTAGATAAACTGAGCCCATTCACGACAATAGAAGCAGCGGGATTCACTGTGGCAAGCACGGAATCGACCGAGCTCTTTTGAAATTGTATTGTGCTCAATTCGTAAAACGTTAATTGGTGCGTCCATACTTGATCGCGTAAAAATTAAAATAAAGACAAGAAGACTATATAGTATACAAATATTATTTTCTTTTAAAAAAATATAAATTAAAAAAAAAGGAAGGGGGGCGGTTTGGATGATGTGCACACTTGGTGTGACTTGCATTGATCAGAACAATTGTCTATTTTTCATGTCTTTCCTGTTTTGGTTATAAGATTCAATACACAACTGTAATTGAGATTTCCCTTTTTTGTTGTTGTTGTTGTTGAAGATGCATATTATTATGATATAAATGATTGTAAAGAAGTGTATGAGTTAAAAGGTATGTCTGACGGATAAAGCTTACTAGACTAAAAGACCTATATTATTATAATTATAATATAAATTAGGAGAGAAATGCTAGGCCCCAAAGATCCCAGTTGCAGTTTAGACTGTTTCTCCGAAAGGAGTGCTGACAACCAGGGCATCCATGGTGCTTATTAGATGGTCAACTTGTATGGATCCTGCCATGTTGATAGCCTACAAGGGTGTTAATGATATGTGCAAAGACGATTGATAGATTACCTCTTCAAAACAACGCATGTCTTGGTCAAGCTTATTGTAGAGTGCCCTGACATTCCTTTTCTTTTCAGATATACGTTCCATAGCTGTCTTGCTCTCCTGAATAATCTACATGAAAATGGTCAAGATCATAAAGAAGCAGCACACCATCCTACCTGTTCTTTCGCTGCCTGCAGGCGACTTAATTCACGACGCTTTAGTTCCATGGCCAATGCACGCCTTACTTGTTCTGGCTGGGGAATTACTCTATTGCAAGGTAGATCATGACGAGCATTTAATATAATACAACACAACATAGTATAGTTGTACCTTGGCCCCTGAGCATCTCCTTTTCTAGCGTCGTTGATCAGTCGTTCGAGATCAGCAATTTTTTCTGGCAATTGGTACTTTTCTTTCAAGTGCTCACATGTAGCCTAATCACTCTTGTGAATGGTTGTTTTTGCAGAGTATAAGTACTGGTTATTTACTTGTAGGTTCTCTTGTATATAGTCTTCCATTTGTTGCTGGGCCGTCTTTGTCTCGTCATGGGTCTGGACGACGTGTTTGAGATAGGTCGGCATGGTGTCATGGCTATAAAGGCATTTTAGAAAATAGATTGGATACCCAGAGATAATTACTCGATGGATCTGACAATGGCATGAATGTATTTTTGGTACAAGAGATTGAATCTGTCAGGTCGACTTCTTCGGTGCCTATCCGTCGATGCTGATGGTTGCATGGGATGCCCAAAAAGAAGTAGCCGTGACGTGTTTTGGAAGAAGTGTCTGGGTTAAAAAAAGAAAAAGAAAACGGTGGTTTGGGTGTATAATTTGTGGTTTGGAAATTCTTGCTAGTCACAGCAAGACTCTTTGGAGCTTTAAAGAGGTTGATATGGGACGTTGTCTTTCTGTCCTTTCTTGGCATTCTGTTGAGAATGACTTGGAGGGGAGGGGGGGCTTCATTCAGACACTGCAAAACTGTCGAGACATTAAAAATCCGATTTTTATATTCATATTAAAATGGATTTCAAAATGAGATTTTAGGCAGTAAATGTCTTAATTGGTTTCCATTAATGAAATTCTCAATGGTCATCAAGTCATACTCTTCTAGTTTATACACAAAGTCTATTGTCTACTAAGCAGTGCTTAGGGGTTGCAATATCCAATTGTTTTTCGCAGTCACCTGAATGCACGCGTATGACAGACACAGACACAGACACAGACACACAGGGTGAGCGGCCTTTTAATTGTTGGCTTCTCTCCGAATACACCTCTCGCTTTGCTTCTTTTTTTTTTTTGGCTTTCAATTTTGTGCTTCTCTCCTCTTTTACTCTCTCTCTCTCTCTTTCTTTCTTTATCCTGCTTATTGAACACCAATACTCTTCTACGCTTGATGAATTCTCTTCGTGAACAGGACGACCCCTTGTCGAGTACATTCTTTGATACCACATCGTCTTATCTAGGATCGATGAACGAAAGCCAGACCGTTGGCTCTTCACTTTATGCACCCCAATACGACTACGACAACGATCCATGGGGAAGCTTTGGGCAGTCAAACCATATTGCAACCCTCAGTCGTGCATTCACTGCTCCTGCGATCCAGCCCATCGAACACCATCTCGACCCCTCTACCCTTCTCAGTAGGTATAAAGGACCTCTTTGGAACCAAAATAAAGCACTAGAGACACTGACAAATCGCCTTTCTTTTCAATTCCAAGATGGCATCAAACTGCCGGATACATACAACAAGCTATTTAGCTCCTGTCAGCGGTCAGGTCGAGTGTCCTTGGTATCTCTCGGCAAATTGATCAATGCTGGCCATCTGTCGGCTATTGAGACCGAAAAGGTAGGTTGTGTATCTATTCTGGCTGAGCTATATACACATATATCACTTGTTGTGTATCCAAAGAGGTGTGCTTATATTCTTATTCTGGTGTAGATCCTTCAGATTGTGTCTTCTGGCCAATCCTTTGTCTCTCGCCAAGAGTTCAACCTGGCTCTGGTCTTGGTTGGCTGTGCCCAGCACGATATGGGTAGGTCCAAAAAGGCACTTTATATTGTTCTCTATTTTTTTCCTTAACCTTTGAACAACAGAATTGTCGTTGGAAAATGTCAATCGTCGCAGAGAAGGTAACACTGGCCTGGTCGTCCAACAAGCACAATCGTTAACACAATCGTCAATGAAAAATAGATCTCCCGGTAGCTGTGCTAGATCTGGGATTAGATGAGCCAAAAGTGCCTCCTCTGGGCCTGACCACCAATACACCAACCTCACAACCCGCTGATCGTAGCCGTCCTCCTACAATCAAAGAACCTCGATCATCCACATCAAATCCAACCCCAATCCCAACCCCAAATCCAAATCCAATAAACACCACAAATTGGTTCCAACAACTAGAAGAAGTCAAGGTCACCATTGCTCCAGAGAGAGAAGGATTTATTTTCAAACACGTAAACTACATTGTCGAGAGCCAGAAACGATCGTCCATTGTTCTCAGGAGGTTCAGTGATTTCTGGTGGCTGATGGAGGTACTGGTACGACGTTATCCTTTTAGAGCCCTGCCCAGTCTTCCCCCAAAGAAAATGAGTGGACGTAAGTTGAGGACGATTGGTACCCATATACTCCTGTGGTCATTTTAGCTAACATTCATCAAGGGGATGGAGCATTCCTGGAAAGAAGACGCAAGGGACTATCGAGGTTTATGAATGCTATTGTTCGCCATCCAGTGCTGCGTGCAGACGAGGTTGTTGCTCGGTTCTTGACTGAGCCAGCCGTAAGTCTTGTGTATAAAGTAAATTATAATCTAATTTTGTATTGTAGGAATTGTCGGCATGGCGTAAACAGAACCCTCCAAGACTAGACGAGGAGTATAGGCGCAAAAACGACTCTGTCCAGACTGATCTGGCCGTTATTCCTGAACAATTGGACGAACAGATCCAAAAGGCCAAGCGTCGAGTGGGGGCGTCTATTGAGCATTACATCAATCTCTGCCACCTTATGGAGCGTATGGTCAGACGCATGCATGGACAAGCAACAGACTATGTTCGATACAGCATCGCATTAAAGTAAGCTCCATCTGGTGTTAAATAGGGCTGATGGCTAATGAATGGGTGTTGTGGGCATGCTAGTTCGTTGGCAGAGAGTGAGCATCGATATCATGCATCTGAATGCACAAACTGCCAAAGGGTGGTCAAAGGGTATGAACTGGTGGCTAAGCATATGCAGTGCGAGAGTAGCCTGCTGGACAACCAGGTCAATGTGACGGCAGATGGTGTACTTGAGAATCTAAAGCGATATAGAGACCTCTTGGTGTCTTTTAGAGTAAGTAGTCTAATTTATACGCGAGGATTTTGAGTAATGGTGTTATTGTAGGAACTAGAGGAGCGCAAAGAGAGGCTTGCTGGCAATCAGATTGAGAGTCTGTCGAAACGGATAGCCAGTGACCGTACAAAGGTCAATCAGCACAAGGGAGTACCTGGACTGGAAGCCGAGGTTGAGCGGCTAGAGGAGTCTATACGCAATGTAAGTGATGGAATTGGGATATCTTGGACACCCAAACTGATGGCTGTGTGGTAGAACGAACTCCAAGTGCACGATCAGGAATGCCGGCGCCAGTTCATTCGCCATTGTATTTATGGAGAGTTGATCTATCTGCATAAACAGCAGGCGTTTGTGTCGTCACTTTACCGGGACTATGTGCGGGATATGGTCCAGTTCTCTCGCCAGCGTGCGGATAACTGGCAATCTCTCGAGAATCCCATCCTAGATATGCCAACTGATGTCAATCTGTTTGATTAGCGGAGTCTGAATATCAATATAAAAAAAACTTACACACACATACGCACACACACACACACACTGAGCATTTAAAGAACTTGGGTTTATAAAACTGAGTTGCACCCATTGTGAGTCATCTGCGGGGAAATAGAAAATAAATAAATAAATTCAAAAAAAACACCTCTCTTTCTCTCTCTTTTCCCTTTCTCTTTACCTTTTACATCTAAATATGAGCGCACCTGCACCAAAGAAGCTATGGGGAGGCCGTTTTACTGGCGCCGTTGATCCCCTTATGGACGCATTCAATGCATCAATCCACTTTGACAGACGCATGTATGCAGCTGACTTGGTTGGATCAATGGCCTACAGCAAGGCCCTTGCAAAGAACAAGATCATCACCGAGCAGGAACGCGATCTCTTGATCAGTGGTCTCGAGAAGGTTATGGGTGAGTGGCAGGATGGTTCCTTTGTCCTCAAGGAAGGCGATGAAGACATCCACACCGCCAACGAGCGTCGTCTCGGAGAGATCATTGGTGGTGTTGCTGGTAAGCTCCACACCGGACGCAGCCGCAACGACCAGGTCGCCACAGATATGCGCATCTGGCTTAGAGACGAGGCATCAAAGATCCTCGCCCATCTCAAGGAGTTGATCTCCATCACTGTCTCTAGAGCCGAGAAGGAAATAGACGTCATCATGCCCGGCTATACTCATCTCCAGGTAAGAAAAAAACAAAGCAAAAACATGGACTTCCTTTGAGGATATCGATGTTGATCTCAATTGATCTCGGTCTTGGTTCTTACGCGCTCTATAGAGAGCCCAACCCATCCGCTGGTCTCACTTTTTGCTGTCCCACGCCTGGTTGTGGCAAGCTGATGCCGATCGTCTCGAGCAATTGATCGATCGTTTCAATGTCCTTCCCTTGGGCTCAGGTGCTCTTGCTGGCCATGCCTTTAACATTGACCGCGAATTCCTTGCCAAGGAGCTCGGTTTCCGTGATGTTATCCACAACTCGCTCTATGCTGTCAGTGATCGTGACTTTGTTGCCGAGTTTTTGTTCTGGTCTAGCTTGACCATGACCCACATCTCTCGTATTGCCGAGGATCTCATCATCTACTCTACTGGTGAATTTGGCTTTGTCAAGCTCGCTGATGCCTACAGCACTGGCTCCAGTTTGATGCCCCAGAAGAAGAACCCCGACAGTCTCGAGTTGTTGCGTGGAAAGTGTGGACGTGTCTTTGGAAGCGTAGGTTTTGATATACTGGGCAAGAAAGAAAGAAGAAGAAACTGATGGCCAATATGGTTCTTTAGATGTCTGGCTTCATGATGTCCTACAAAGGTATTCCCAGCACCTACAACAAGGATCTCCAGGAAGACAAGGAGCCCATGTTTGATGCTGCCGATACCTTGTCTGGCTCCCTCCAGATCACTGCTGGTGTCTTGAGCACTTTGGATGTAAGTTTGTTATATGTAGCATCTGTGCAAAACAATGTCTTATGTTTGGGCCACTTCTAGATCTTCCCTGCCAAGATGAAGGCTAGCTTGAGTGCTGATATGTTGGCTACCGATCTTGCCGAGTACCTTGTCCGCAAGGGCGTTCCATTCCGTGAGACCCATCACATATCTGGTGCTGCCGTCAAGATGGCTGAGGATCGCAAGGGTTCCTTGGACCAATTGACAGTTGCTGACCTCAAGACCCTTCACCCTTCGTTTGGAGATGATGTTACCAGTGTCTGGAGCTTTGAAACCAGTATCGAGAACCGCAACACCCCTGGAGGTACCTCCCGTTCCTCTGTCCAGGGTCAGATCTCTAAGCTCAAGGCATGGTTGTCCAGCAAGCGTACTTTGTAAATTATATGTTTTTTTTGCTTTAATTTGAGATTTCGGCATCCTCTATTTCTTTTTCTTTTTTTTGTATGCTGCTACCCTGTTTATAGATCCCCCTTTCTCAACACATTTATTTTACTCCCATTTTCCAACAACAAAAAATAAAGGCAAATGATCTTGCTCTTCAAGCAAAGATTGTGAGAATAATAAAGATGGCTGATATCAAGCTCATGCATATTCAAGAATGGGTGTTTTGGATTTACACTTCTTTAGTTAGTGCCTGGAAATACAAACACTCAAATTGTTTGCTTAATTTCTGCAAAAAAAAAAGTATAGATCATGCCAGAATAACATGGCAGAATAATCTCGGGAATTAGTAGCCACGCGCTAAAGAGTATCAGACGCAATCAATTCCAGTAATGGTCAAGAAAATGCATTGATACACACTATAAACAATCATCGAGAGATCATTGGTAGACACTACTTGCCGGACTCCGGACAAGTGCTCCGACCCGGCCCGGAAATCTATTTTATGCATTTTGACAAGTCTGCATAAAATATGATTGGACTTTTGCACGATCGCCAGACGGCTTGACGGCTGGATTGCCTTGAAAAAATGATAATAATAATACTCGTAGGCTAGACCTAGTTTAGGATAATCCAAAGGAGTGTATTTTCCGTATGATGTGCTGCTAATGTCTTCTTTGACCCCTTTAGACAAAGAGATGTAAGAAAAATAAATTTCCGATATACATACCATCCCACCACACCACACCATTCTTCACGAGTCAGATCAGTAAATAAAGCCTGGTTAACCTTTTTTAAAACAAGACTGGCTCGTTACTCCAGCCCAGCTCTCTTTTGTCCTTATAATTACCATGGGCTGGGCAACCTCCATGCGTCTCAGTCGCCTACCTTCCGCCCCACCCAACATCAAACGAACAGGTCCCAAGGACTCAACACCACCCTCGACTGCAAAGCACCTGGCTTGGATAGATGACCACTCCTTTATTCTTTCATCCCCAAACCACCTTCAAGTACCAGCTACTCTTAAACTAGCCCCAGCCCATCTTTCTCGTTCTGCCTCGCCTCTTGTTTCGTCTGGAGTTCACTCTCGCTCATCATCCGTGTCTTCGCCTGATCCTGTCCTGTCATCCAGTGTCAGTCATGATTTCGGCTCGAGTACACATAGGAATGACAAGGCGCGGATCCGTGACCTTGAAGAGCGACTGTCTTGCAAGATGAGAGATCTCGAAACTCTCCAAGCCAAGCTGGGCACACTAAAGAATCAATGTAAGATCGAGACTCAGCAGGCTGACAATGCCAGCAAAGCCAAACAGCACCTTGAGTCCGAATTAGAAGATCTTTCGCGATGTTTGTTTGAACAGGCCAATGCCATGGTTGCATGTGAAAGGCGAGAAAGGGATGCAGCTGAACAGCGTACACGACAGGTGACACATGAACTAGAGTTAGTTCGTGAGTTACTTGACCACGAACACAGTCAATTGAACGAGCTGCGCGATCGACTGGAAAACGAGCCCAGACATCAATGTCCGGACCCCAGTGGGGCATCTCTAGGCCGTGTGGTGCCTAACCCACATGCCCTGGGCGCATTCGAAGTGTTTTTGAGCCAACTGGCCACAACTCCCATGGAGCAGATTAACCGGCTGGGGTTTATAAAGCAGTGTGTGGAGCGAGACATTGAGCCTTGTCTTGTGCTGGGACCCAAGTCGCGCTTGTCTGTGCGGCGACTACTGGATACAATCATATACCACCCGTGTTTTATCGAACGGCATGATGGACCTCTGCCGTCAGTTCGTCAAACTGAGCACCGTACATCATTCAGCCTCACAAATGGTTCTTCTGGACTGGGACAGCGGAAATCTGGGGCTCGACAAGCAGTGGAGGTTTGTTGTTTTGGCTGTGGATTGGAAATCGAGTCGGCCGGTAAGACTGGCTGCAGAGATATATTTAGGTTCCGGTTGCGGGACCAAGACCAGGAGTGGCAGTGGTTGGACCGTGCGTGCCGAGATCGTTTGGTGGCTGTGTGTGATTTCTATGTGTTTGTACGCCATTTGCGATTGGGTTTGCATGGACCACGTCCGATTCAGAGTCTTTTTGAAGAGTCGGTCTGGCTACGATTAGGAATGTTCTGGGCACGATCTGGTCTGAGTCTCTCTGACCAAGAAAGACAGTACGGATGCCCACCAACCCTCCTGAGACAGCGATCAAGCTTTATCGACTGTGTGCTGGAAAAAGACTGCAGAAAACGGTGAGCCTCGAGGCTATGTGGCCAGCGGATCCCCAGTAGACTATTTATTGAACATCCTCCCTGTGAATAAGAATAAAAGAATGTCTTTATCGAATGACGATTGAATTACTTTAGAAGGCAGCCTTTTAAGACCAATTCCAATCCTCGTCCTTTTTTCTCTCATTATATATGTGGTGAATACGATTGGGTCAAGCAATATGAGATATGCAAGCATAAAACCAGAAAAAAATAAATCTAGTCCTCTTCTTTCCTGTTTATCCTTCTATACATTACAAAGCTAACCGTTAAAATGCACCTCTCTGACATCTTTATCTTTTGCGTCGTTTCCCTCACTCTCTTTTCTCCCGTACTGGCCGCACTCGGCGACCCAGACGCTGGTCTAATCCTACACGGCGATGATTCTAAAAATTCGGGAGTCCTGGGGGCTGATCACAAGTGCACCTCATTCTCAAACACCTTTACAGCCAAAAAGGTTGAAAACAAAGGCAGTACCCACTGTGCCCTCTGGACCGAAAGGAATTGCCAGGGAACCCTCTATATTGCCCCAGCCCATTATACGATTGATATGCCCAATGCAAACATTGAGTCTTTTGTTTGTTAATTTGTAAAAAATAATAATAGTAATATTAAAACCATAATAATAATAAAATAAAAACCAACAATATTCAATATTCGAGAGTTTGATTACTATAGAAACTCTCTGTCTGCAATTGTTGTATTTAATTATCTTTTGGCTAGGCTCTCTGGAGTCGCATTCGCTTGCCAATCGTAGCCATACGCTGGACAAATCTAGTCCCGGGTGGCATATTCTCTTTAAGAGATTCAGCATGTGTCATGCTGGCTTCCGAGAATTCATTGGTGTCTTCTCTAGCAGTGCGTCTAGAGCGCAATCCTTTGCCGATCTTGATAAAAGCCGATCTCGACCGTGACAGTTCGGCCTGCTTCTTATCATGTTTATAAAACAGTGGAACTCGTCCACCTTGCTTGGAAGATGTGCGCTCCAGAAGAGGCGGCTGCTTCTCCTTCTTGGAATTGTAGCGCCCAAGAGACTGGGACCGTCTAATCTCTTTGGCATCTACGATCGAAGGGCGAATTAGTTGGTGGCTGCGCTGTTTCACTAGTCGGTCTGGATTTGATGATTGTTCATGCAATGTCATTGGGATGGCTCTTGCCAAAGAACCAGCTTCTGATGAAGAGAATGAAGAGGTTGAACAAAGCGAAGGGTCTAAGCTGCTAGTGCTTGTGTTATTATAGCCGTTTTCATAGTGTACTAGAGAAGCAGATCGGCACAAGGGTTTCCTCTGATGATCCGAGGCCTCGGCACTTGACATATTGGCCATTCCTGCAAGGAGTTCATTGGACCTAGAGTGCGGCTCACGGAGACTTGCAGCCAGAGAGGATGGAGATGAAGATGAATTGGGAGTGGAATGAATGGGAGGGTTTGCCTTTACGCTTTTTTTGGCAGGGGTATTTTGACGGTATTTAAGAGAGGAAGAACGCTGGGGGAGGACGGGAGGGCTCTTTGGCTTGGGTTCTGGTGTGAGAGGAAGACTAGAAGAGCGGCGGCGAGGAGGTGGTGTGATTTCTGAAATGATTGGGTTGGACATGTTGCGAGGCCTTCGGGGAAGCGATTTCTCATCGACCGTAAAGGTCTCAAAGGTCGGTATGAGGGCCATGAATGAATCTGTGGAAATGCGCTTTGATTTGCGACGGTTTGAATGGTTATGGAAAGGGAGCTCTGGTAGTTTTGGAGCAGTATTGACATGGATATCGACCGAGAATTCCATGTCAAAGAGGTTCATAATTTCGTTTGCTAGGTGCTGGGCCACCACACTGGAGGTGACACCCGTGTCGCTTGTCCAACTCAGCCGATTTCTATTGACAGGTGTTACGCTCTGGCGGCGGCCCTTTTTATCTTCGGTGCCTTCGAGCGATGGTCTTTCATCCAGTGAGAGTCTTTGGGTTTTTGTGAGGGATTCATCGGATAAAGAGGCACCTGGATGAGAGAATATGGAGCTTTCTGTCCCATAACCCTTTTTCTGGCCTTCATCGTTCCACAAATCCTCATCTTCCTCGTCGGATTCCTGTTGATGGTTAGGCTTAAATTGTTCCATAGTCCGTAGATAGTCCTCAAATATCTCTTCTAGTCTGTCTTGAGTCATGTCCTGGAGGGATCTAGAATGGAATCAGTAATCGAATTCAGCGGGGATTCCTCTGTCTTACTCGGGTGTAAAGAATGTCCAGCGGGTTAGTTGGGCCAGCCATTGCGCAGGGGTTTCGTTGTAGATTGTCTCCAGGACATTCTTTATGATGGCTGTCTTGCGAAGAGAATGAAGATCGGGTGGTGCAAATGTGAGCTGGGCTAGTTTGTAGTTTGAGATGGCGGCGAGCTGGATAGGTTTATGCAGATTGTTTATGGACGGACTAGAGCTGGCAACCCCAACTGTTCTGTTGTCCCTGCCAGATGGCATTATGGGCTAATATTAAAAGGACAGACAAAAAAAAGATAAAGGGAAAGAAAGGAAGGAAGGGGGGAGGCTCAAGAAACCCAAATAATAATAAGAATAATAATAATAATAATAATAATAACAGTAAAGAGCTGTCTTTGGTCGTTGTGAAATTGTAATATATTGTAGAAATTTACATTTCCCGTGGGTGGTCCCACCTTGCCCAAATTGCATTCTGGACATGCGTTTCCATTTGGAAGCACCTACCACAACCATTGGTCAGTCCTTGGTCTTTCGAGGGCGGAGATGGCCAAGAAGAAGAAGCCAAACGATTAATGTTGGTATTGTTCTGGTATATCCAGTCTATTGCAGCCAAACAGATAAAATACAAATAGATTTTTAATTCTATATTATCAATTATCAATTTGTAGTAAATTTTAATTTCCAATTTATATTACACGTATAAAACCCCAAAATAAAATATTTAAAAAAAATATTCATTAATTCGGTTCTGGAAGAAGTGTGAAGCGGTGGCTTATCGGAAAACCAAATCCCAAAAATCCTGCGAACGCGCCATCCCCCTTGCAAGGCAAACAATCGCAATGAACATTCGACAGGCCACCGTAAGATGAATTCAGGATGCCCTCCAGATTACTCATTTGATTACAGGTGGAAGACTTGATGGCAGTCCAGAACTGCAATCTTCTCGACTTGCCCGAGAACTACCAGATGAAGTATTGCAAGTCTTTATTTCTTCTTACAAATCTGCTGCTGCATGTTGATTGACTTCATTTTACAGATCTCTATCATGCCCTCTCATGGCCTCAGCTCTCCTATGTAGCCGAGAATGACCAGGGAAAGATTGTTGGCTATGTTTTGGCAAAGATGTAATGGTTGACAAACCAAGACTTGTCTTGGCTATACTTTACTTTGCAATTCTGGTATTCATTTTATTGTCTTGGTGGCTATAGGGATGAAGAGAACGAGACTGTTCCTCATGGTCACATCACTTCTCTCTCTGTAATGCGTACCTACAGACGTCTTGGTTTGGCTCAAAAGATGATGCAACAATCTGCTCGTCAGATGGCCGAGGTATTCGGTGCACACTACGTCTCCCTTCATGTGCGCAAGACAAACCGTGCTGCCATTGGTCTCTACAAAGACACTCTCAAATTCTCGTAAGCTTTTATTATACTCAAAACAAGTTATCCAGTGTATTGATCGTAATCACTATACTACTATAGTGTACATGACATTGAAAAAAAATACTATGCTGATGGAGAGGATGCTTATGCTATGCGTCTGCAGCTTAAGGAGCCCGTAAAGAAGCTCAGAGGTGTAGTAGAGGAGGTTAACCAGGTGACAGTTGCTTAGGCCACTGGCTCTTAAATGTGTATAAAGCTTAGTCGAGATTCTCGTCCAAGAACTCTCTGATGTTTGCCAAGACTTCCTTCTTGATTGAATCGTGAATGGTATCTATAGCATGCATTAGGATCCGATAGATAAAAGTATAAACAAAAAAGTTACTTCGGCCATAATCAGACGCTTCGTTGACGAGCTTGTCGAGGGTGATGTTCTCGTTCTCGTCCTTGTTGTTCAAAACCATTTCTTTGTTGAATGGATATCAGATCAAGACGCTTTCAAGTATCCGACTATCTGGTACTCACCTCTACAGTGGGCATAGAGTTTGTCGTTCCATCCAAAATCAGTCAGACGTTCTTTAAGAAGCTGGAGTAGTCTAGAATCGAGAGTGAGTACTCTACAAGTTGGTTGGCTGCCACAAACCTGTCCTTTTCTCCAGACTCTACAAATTGTCGTTCAACAGAGGCTCTGATCTTCTCTTGTTCAGACATTGGTAATGAAGATTAAGTAAAGTGGTAAATGGAGTAATGGCAAGCCACGACTCCGCCTTGTTTTATAACTGACATTCGAAAGGCTGACATTGAACTTGTTTGTTATGATGGTCTCAGTCATGGCTTCCTCAATGTTTCCTTGCTTTTTTCTTTATTATTAAAAAAAATGAAAGCCATTTGATAATATTCACTGGGCAGTTGGTTTGGTATGTCTTCCAAGGCCCCCCTCCGCTTTTGTATTTGAATTGGGTCCTTCAAAGGACACCAAGATCATTGAGAGTATAAACATATTGTATCCAATATTCAGTACGCGTCTTTCTATACTGACGTTTTCCATAAATAAATCTTGCAGGGTAAACACGGTCAAATAGAGATATATTTGCTTGGATATACCATGATTTCAATAAAGAGTTTTTTTGAATGCTTAATATTCAATAATGAATTTTCACGGACTGGACCAACCTCTAAACCTGGGTGGCCATGAAATTCATGTACATTGCACCTTATTAGCATATCAATGGTGTTTGGAGCTCGATTCGTACGACGCAAAAGGTTGCAATGAATCCAGTTTCAAAGTATTGCTTTAATTGACCAAAGCTTAAATGAGTGAATATCATCCATTTGTACATGTACCAGCTCTTAATTTGTTCCACACGGTCTAATGGCCATTAACTCTAGTCCAAAACGCACGAGCAATTCTCTCTGGATATTAGTGTTATCTACCGGTCGCAGCCCCTTTTTCTTCTTCTTCCACTTGAGACATAATTAACGTTTCTCTCTCAAGACTCTGGTCACTAGAGAAAGAGGGGACATATGAAAGACAATAATCTTTATCACACTAGTTCCAAAATAGGCTCTTGCTCATGCCAGGGTGGAGTACAAGGCACCAACACCAACACCCTTTTATTTGTCACTACATCTCTGCAAATTGATACCAATATCTGATAGTTATCTCTATTGCCTACCAGCAATTCGGCTCATTCAATCGACAATGTGTGCCATGTATATAATAAACACACTTCTTTACCATTATCTTCAATACTTTTGAGAATTGTCTGTCTTGTAAAGACTGCCCTTTGTTTTCCAACAAGAACAAATTCCAATGGCCACTCTTGCTCCCAATAACCCATTGGTCTATATAGTTAAAAAAAAGAAAAGGCACACCATCAACATCCATATACACACATACACACATACACACACATATATACATACATATCTGCGGTCTTTCAAACACCCCTCCCTCCTCCTTCCTTCACCGTAAAAATCATCAAAATAAGCTGCGACTGTGTTGCCTTGACACGTCCCTTTTGATTTCCAAGTAAAGAGAGTAAGCTGACGATGGAACCTTTCAAACCATAGCTTATACAGCCAATAGTCATCTATGTTGAGAGTCTCGCGGGTAGTCAACAGTGGCCTTGTGCCAATGAGAACACTAGGCAAACAACGTCATGCGATTCCCAAGGTAAACCAATCCTCATGCCAATCCAGATTCATTTGCAGCAAACTAACCGTCCAATAGAGATTCCAAAGCACATCAAGTGGATCTTCGTCCAACTTTGGCACCGCATTGGTGGGAGGACTTTTGTTGAGTGTGGCTGCATATGGAGGTGCAGCATACTATGCATGGAACAACGAGAGAGTACGAGACACCTATACACTTTATGTACCTGGCGGCCAACAGATCATCGATAGCCTCGAGGATCTCCAGGAGAACAAGGAGTTGCAGGCGAGAATTGAAAAGGCAAAGGCATTGAAAAAGCAGGCTGATGAATATGCTGCTTTGGCCCGAGATTATACCGCAAAGGCCCAGGTGGTAGCCGAAGATGCGTACGACTATTCTCTTCACACCTATTACAATGTGTCTGGAACTCCAAGTGCCACCAAGACATATGATGGACCTACCCCCACTCGTACTCGTTCAGCATTTAGCGCAGATGAACAACATGCCCAGGCACCTAGACCAGAGGATATTCGTATTCAAAAAGTTGCTTCTGATGTAGAAATTGTAAATGATCTGTCCTGTGTGGTGGCAGATCTGACAAGGATCCTTAATGCGGCCGGACTTGCAGACAAGGGTAGAAAAGTCATACAAGATGCCCAGGATCATTTAAACAAGCTTGATGCCCAGTGCAAAGAGCTGTCTGACAATGAACGTGCCATCTTGAAGGGTCTGAAAGAACTTGGAAGAGAAGCGGATGAAATGGATAGTGAAGTAGCCCAGTTAAAGTTGGATGCCAGAGAATCCCTAGACGTGGTTTATGGAGAGACATTCGAAAGATCAAAGGCCAAGGCAGCCGAACTTCAGAAGCTATTTGACCAAATTGTTGCCGATACCCAAAACTCCTTTAGCCAGCTTCTCAAAGCAGAATTGCACGCTCAACAATCCACTCTTGATCTTGAACGAATGCGTGCTCTTGCTGAGCAAAGCCAGGTATTTGACCATCAATTCAAGAGCCAGGTTACTCGGATGCTAGAAGAAGAGCGTGCCAGACGATTAAAGAAGCTCGAAAGAGTGCGCCCTAGACTTGAGGCCATCGCACCTCAGTCGCTTGACAATGCAGCTCATTTGGATAGATCAAGACAGATTCACCAGATGCATGTCACACTCGATGCGCTCGAGAGTGCA
The DNA here is from genome assembly GCA_022702545.1 of Phycomyces nitens. Lineage (NCBI taxonomy): Eukaryota > Fungi > Mucoromycota > Mucoromycetes > Mucorales > Phycomycetaceae > Phycomyces > Phycomyces nitens. Next base: position 6,725,695 of record JAHRBC010000001.1, read on the forward strand.
ATCTATGGTCCTAAACAGCCCTTTGATAAAGAGCTAGTTGCGCTTTCCAACAGTGCCAAGGGATTCCAATTACTGACCGATGCATTGGATCTTGTGCCCATGAGTGTGGCCCAAGAGGGTGTGGATCATTTGGAGACTCTGGCAGATCGATTTGAGCGCGTCGCAAAAGAGGTGCGCCACGTTGCCTTGGTACCAGAGGACGGTGGGCTTGGTGCCCATATTATAAGCATGGTTATCTCCAAACTTTTGTTCAAGAAGAATGGACTTGTCAAGGGAGATGATGTCGAGGCTACTCTTTCGCGTGCAAAGTATTATCTCGATCACCGTGATCTCGAAAATGCCGCGCGTGAGCTTAATCAACTCAAGGGATGGCCAAAGAGGCTGGCCTCTGATTGGATTGAGGCCGCTAGAAACCGTCTGGAAGTAGAACAAGCTCTAGAGGTAAAGTTGGGATAAATTATGGCTAATATCCTCATTGATGCTCATATATCTATCTATACGCATATTAGGTGGCAAGAACCCAGGTCAACTTTGGAAACCTCTTGAACAGCAAATAACAAACAAAAATCCTACTCATGTTAATTATAATAATAATAATAATAAAAACCCCCCGAGTTGATTGATGGGCAGTACGACACTGCAAAGATCCATACCATCAAGATTAGCATCCAACCTGGCCAGGCCATATCGCTGTCCATATTTGGCCAACACATGCGACACGAAATAGACGCGCGTCTTTGCCGTGTCAGGAATCGGATTAATGTTTTATACGCGTCTTCAAATAAATCAAACATTGCTGGAAAGCAACAGAATTGGTCTGGAATTGTAATGTTTAACCAGAGATAAATCCTCCAGGCCTATTATTATATTCATCTGCTCCATATTCCAGTTTATTTTTGCAGAGAACCAACCCCGTTGAATGATATATGTCTCCGTCCCCGCTTATGACGCGACCAGGTGGAGCGTGTTTTTTTGTTTTTTCTATTTTTTGCTTAATTTGAAAAAGTCGACCAGTTTTTATACACCTTTTTCCCTTCATTATGTCCACCCTTAGTGCCTTTGGGTTCGTTCACCGCAAGCCTCATAGGGATACTCAGGCCGTAAAGCCAGGCATGATGAAGGGGACAGCCCTGTCTGCCATCCATTGTGGTCCTCTGGAAAAACCCATCATAGCACAGCCAAGAAAGGCAGATCCTGTCCATACTAAAAAAACCCAACCCAAAAAAACGATCTGTTCGATTACTCATTATTTTGGCCCATCCCAACTTGACTCTATGGAGATTGATGAGGACGAGCCTATTATACTCAAGGTGCGACGATCTGTTCAGTGCTCTACAATGTTGGGGGCCATGATCAATGAACTCGACTCAATATGTTCGGAACCTCTTGAACTGGATATGGACCCTCGATCCTTTCTTGGCTGCGGGCGGCGAAGAAGACATGAAAACTCATTGGCCATTGATCATTTGCATGGTGATAAGCGACAGAGAACACAGCAAGTGCTGGTTGAGGCTTTTAAACATTCAATGAAACTCAGCAATTATCGCCCTGTACATATGCCTGCAGTCGATAGTGCTGAAAACCGATCTAGGGCCATGCGACGAACACTCGATATAAATGAGACTGATATCTTTTTATCACAAATTATAAGCGAATTGATGATATAGAATAGTGTCGTTTATTGTTATTATTCAGTCTAGTGGATTGGATGGGCGGTAAAACATGATAAAAGAAAAAAGAATGATGAGAACATATATGTTATTTAATGGCCATTGTTGAAGTATTTTGGTGCAGCCAGTGGCAGCCATGCCGACTGTATTGCAGAAACACCACGAACATAATGTTTGGTTGTAAAGACAAGTTCGTTGTACATAATTCCCTCCACACGCTTGCCAAACATGGAAGATGCTGGGTGGATCTTCACTGTCTGGCTACCAGCAACGCTTCTATAAGATCCGTCAGGCTGGAGCAGGGCAGTGTTTTGGAAGAATCCAGACAAGAAGCACTTTAGAACGGCATCTGTGTCTGTTCCACACGATGCTGAAGGGTTGATTTCTAGTCGTTCACAGAACCGGATCAACTGGTCTCTTACTTCCTAAAGGGTGAAATACCATGAGTTGCTGATCAGTAAAAGACGATCCTGGTTATGCTTTCTTACTAGAGCAATCTTCATATTCCGGACATTAATAAAATTCTCCTTGCACCATTCCATATCACCCTTTACTTCCCAGTATGCTTTGAGAACATTCAAGAGAGTAAGATGATCACCGTCTGGGTGAAGGAACTTGCGTCTGGCCTCTGAGGACTCTTCTCGCTTATCAGAAGGCATGAAGAAGATTGAGTCGACTGAGAGTAGCGAAACAATCGCAATAGCTTCCAATGTGCAGCCATCTTCCTGAGACTGGATAAGAACTTTGGAGTATGTGGGATCAAGAGGGAAGCCAGCCATCTTCTTTCCCAGATCTGACAAGTTGCCCTTGTCATCCATGGCACCCAGGGCATACAGCTCTTCAAGTGCACGGATTACTATAGAACCAGAATAAATACCCCATTTTTATCTCCATACCAACTTACAAGATTGTCTTGAAGGTCTGTCCATGTAATCAAAGTCTAATACATTATCAATGCCAGATGCTTTGAGCATCAATACAGCCGACGCAAGATTGCACCGTCTGATTTCAGGGACAGTATCATCCTCTAGTTCTCTAAATGCACTCTCGGTATAAAGTCGATAGCATACACCAGCAGCCTATATGACCTGATTAGTAACACTATAATTATATATATATATGTGTGTGTGTGTCGCTAATCCCATACCTCTCTTCCTGCTCTTCCTGTTCTCTGCCATGCAGAACTCTTGGAGACTGGGTGGAGCAACAGGGACTCGACACCGATCTTTGGATTGAATCCACGCAGTTTAGCCAAACCACAGTCAACAACATACTTGATTCCAGGAATCGTAATACTAGTCTCTGCAATATTGGTAGAGAGGATAACCTTGCGGGTATTTGGTGGAGCGGGGTCAAACACCTTTTGCTGTTGGGCAGGAGGAAGTGCGGCAAAGAGAGGACAGCACAACAAACTCTGTTGATTATGTCGTAGTTGAGAAGCATACTCGGTTACCAGAGTTGTCAGGGTCTCAATGGCATCTTGACCAGGTAAAAACACTAGTATATCTCCCGGAGGATTTTTTACATGAATTTGGAAAATTGTCACCAGTGCAGCGTCCAAGAAATCAGACTGAGGCTCGTCTGTAAAGAAGGTATCGACGGGATACAGTCTACCAGATACATAAAGAATCTTTGCCCTGAAATATAGAATAAGTCATCATACTTGTCCCTTTAAACACCCTGACTTACCCATCAAAGAACTCGCTGAATTTCTCGGCGTCCAAAGTAGCACTCATAACAACAATCTTGAGTTCTTCAATGTCTTCACCGCGCTGATGCATTTCTGCTCGAGTCTTTTGGATCTTTTTGATCATACCAAACAGCATATCTGTTCGCAATGTACGTTCATGTGCCTCATCAAGTACGATTACTCTGTACCTAAGAAGTAGCTCGTCTGAAAGTACTTCACGAAGCAGCATACCATCGGTCAAGTACTTGATCACTGTTTCCGGACTAGAAGTGTCATCAAAACGAACAGTATAACCAACCTAATTAATTGTTTAATATTTGTCCATCAACACCTGTGCTATTGATAATTCTGCCAACTTGTATATCTATCCATTACCTTTCCTCCTAGCTTTGTCATTGTTTCTTCAGCCACACGCTTAGCAAGATTCACAGCAGCAACTCGTCTTGGCTGAGTGACGGCTACACCTCCAAGTTCACGAGAAGCCAATCCAGCCTCAAGAATGAATTGTGGAATCTCTGCAAACATTTTCCTTTTCCACTTAGATTCTCCCACTTTATCTTCAAGATTTACACTCACGAGTTGTCTTTCCACTACCGGTTTCACCCATAATAATGACAGCCGGGTTCTCTTGAATACTTTTAATAATATCGTCACGTCCTATATATTCTCGGTTGTCAGCCAGCCTTTCTGTATTCTGTAGGCCATTTCTATTAGATTTTACCCGAGTAAATTGGTAATTGCTTGCGAAAATCGAGCATTTCTTGCTTCCGTTGCTTGAATGTCTTGTGATCAAGACTTTTTGTGGCCTGTGGATTAAACTTTTCTTCACGATCCTGGCCACCTTTTTTTCTCTGTTTCTTTTTCTGCTGCTTTGAGGCATCGTCTGCATCGTTAAATTGCCATTCAGAGGCATCCTTGCCTTCTTCTTCAAATGTAACTATGCGCTTCATGGATATCCAACCTCAAGTGTCCTAAATGAGATCTGCTTCCTGCTTTTTTTTCAATAAGCCAAAGTCACGTCTTTAAATCGGATATTCAAAATCAGTATATACATATATAGAAGTGAAGAGTAATGTATTTTTGTACAGACAAATAGTGCCCAACAAATGACCATTTGCTTGCCTTGATAGATGCCGAATACAATTACCATTCACAACCTAGTTTTTTGGGCTATATTTTCTTTAGGGTTGTCTTGGAGATCTTTTAGTGCAACCCAATCACATGGCATATAGAAATTAACGATTCACAATGCCATCAAGACACAGATTATAAGAGTTGAAATAGGAGAATATAATTAGGTCTCTTATTCAAGGCATATCCCTGAGGATAAAGACTATCTAAAGATCATTCTACAAGTACTAATTACCATCAAATATCAGACACAGATAAGTAAATTTAAAGGTGTATACAAATAAAGAATAGTGAATACCATACATATTCCAAGTTTTCACATAATAGGCAATCTTTTGGAGTGCAATGTATATCAGTAATGACAGTTCCAAGTTACTTGAGCCAGCTAGTATAACAAGTATATTCAGTAAAATAGTATGTATCCGTGAGCCTTTTTATTCGGCTTTGGCGAAATACATCTAAACAATCTAATGGTTAGAACTAAAGATTTGGGCATCTTTATCATATAAACAAACTATATATTACACTTGTGATTAAACAACAACGAGTAGAGTGAAAACCAGATATTTAATGTCAAGAATTATACTGGTTCTTCAAATAGAATATTATACAATATTTTTCTAATACTTCCTAATTTTGATACTAAAAGTCTCGCGTTATTTATGTCTAGTAAGTATTGATTGTGCAAGACCTACAAATAATGACTAGAATAGCAAATGTATACCAGACAGTAATAAATTACCAGAATACAGGTATTTTACGAGTAACGTCCAATAGGAGTAAATAGTGCCTATTCATAAAGCATTGGTTTGGGCTTTAAAGCTCTACATTTGAAACTTTCTCCAGAAACACATAGTTTACATATTACTAGGAAAACAAAGGTATGGCATGCCTTTATCCCATATTAAAGTAAACGTCCGCAATCAAAACAAACTTTTAAAAGTTTGAAAGTTGAACTAGATTTCAATACAGCCCCATATTCAATGATGAATATCCTATCTCAAACTCACGCACACAATTACATTATAAATATTCAATGACAAGACATCAATAGAGAATATATTCATACCAATTTTAAAAGATCTCAAACATACTAACAGGAATAACAAATTCATAAATATGATTAGTATAATCCTTATTACTTATTGTACAATACAAATCGACCATGTAATAAGTAAACAAATTATATATCTCCAATAGTCCCTCCAAAAAAGCAATCATTCTAAATCAAAACCAATTATGCTCATCAATAACTATCACATTTATATTTTATCATTAGCCAAAAAAAAAAAAAGATTAGTAAAGTCCTCAAGCCTTACTTTCATACTTTCATTGGTATCGTTAAATTGCCTCTTTGAAAGAAGAGTCACCGGAATATAGGCCATATCAATTGTGTTTTTAACATTGTCCATTCAGGATACAATCTTCATCTATTGTTACTATTCTAGTTTCATTGCGACCAGATCAATTGGTTTACACCATCCAACTACATATACGTTGCCACATTTAAAACACAGTAACAAATACATAGTGGCTATTGCATTCAAAGTCGCCTGATAGAACATAAATAAAGACATTCATTACAAAAAGCGCTTTATCATAATCTACAAATCAAAAACAATATAAAAAGCTCAGTTAATATCTAGTTACGCTCATCATAAAACAAACTATACTTAACTTCCAAAGGTGTAAAGATTATATTTCATAAAACATTTGGTAGCAAACACAGTTGAGCAATATACAACACAACATTGTTAACTGTAATTACTATAATAACCGAAAGCCATAGCTTTCAATGTTTTATAATTCGTAACTTCAAATATATATCATGCTAAAAAAACAATTATATTTACTTTCTTAAAAGTATCAATTCAATAGACTTACCTAAAAACTTGTTTAATAATCAAGCCATACAAAAACCATACTAACAATTAAACATTCATAAAACAAGACATAAGTTCTAACAAATAAAGTAATTCTTCAACTCAATTGCTTTACCTTTGTAATTTGTATACATTTGTCTTGCTTAACATGACAAATACACAAACTTGTCGCGACATCTACAACCGTTTGCAATAATCTCATAGTCTGTATTATCGTACTCTTTAATTTTAACAGGTTTACCTTTCTCAAATATTTGAAAACATATAGTAAGACTACCATATACCATACATATATCCGTATAAAAAGAACTTACCTTACAACCCACCACAACCCTAAACTTTCCAACCAGAATTAAACTACTATAAATATGAAAGCCATGTCAATTCCTCAGCATTAATTGTATTCACATGAATTCCGTTTCTAATATACTCGGACAAATACTTTAAATAATATCTACACTATAATTTCTAATCTACTTTCTACCTACCATTGAGCCCACCACCATCCCCGATTCTTCCCAGCAAACTTGAACGACTGACTAGGATTGGACATGCTAATGAAAACTGGCACTGGATCTAGAGCTAAAAAAACGGCTTAATAGCAACACACTCATACTTAGCTGCAACCCTCCACCAACCCCGTCTTGAACCATCCATATCGTCGGCCTGGCCTGGACATGCGGATGAAAACTGACCACTAAACCTACAAATGTACACAAGAAAAATATTAGTCTTAGCATACATGTATTTTCGTCGATGTCTACCACCAACCTGAAAACTTACACCACATGGTCTCTACTGGCAGGCTAACAGCTTTATCTTCAGAAATAAATTGGCTCCTTTATATTGGACGCTTGTCCTCAAAGATTTTTGACCATTTTATGATGAAGTCCGGCGGTTTGAAGGGAATGTATTGGTATTCATGTGCTGTCACTGGATTACCAGTGGTTGAACAACTGTTCAGCATCTTTAATATATATATATGCCAAAGAGCCTTAAGTTTATATTGATCAACTCTAGCCATCTGGTATCAATAATTCTGGACTTGCATGTTGGCACCATAACATGTGCGGCTGAAAACCGTTTCAGACTCTTCATAACAGGTGTTTGTCCCCGAAAGAGTCTGAAAAGGTTCTCATCAAGGATGGCCGCCGTTGTTGTCTTGGCACCGAAAGACTAGCAATTGAAAAATGGGTCTGCATCCTTTAGTGGAATTTCACCCGCTAAAGAGCTGGGACCATCTTTCATCAAGCTGAGCTTTCCGATGTCAAGACTGTGGTGTTTCCATGCTAGGTCCAGGGGAGTGGCCGCGGAAATCGTTCTTCATCAAAGGTGGTAGCTGCTGTCAAAAGTATGACAACGTCTTATTGATGCCAGAGAACGAGCTATCGAAAGAAGGCTCTGGGGTCTTAAAGTGGACAGTTGCCCATATAAGAGTCAGAACTATCTTTCATCAAGCCCAGCTGTCTGACATCAAGACTTTGACATACTCATGTTGGAGTCAGCGAACCACCGGTAGAAAGATCAGTTGGCTTCTTTTCAATGAAAACTTTTATTGAAAAGGAATGGAGTCACTTTTCATCTTGACTTGCAATCTAATGGCATTGACTTGCAATTCTCATCTTGACATGGCCTTGAAAAAATGTTTCAATTTTTTTGAAACGCTCCTTGTCGAATGACGATAGGTGGATAGCTGTTGAGCACAAAGCGGACGTTCGGAACATGACTATAAGACCATTTGGACTTGCTCAGGCAGTGGTAGATGTAAAGTGGACCCATGTACTTGACTTTCTAATTAATAGGCGCGTGTAGAGACAAGAGACAAGTAAAGAAAAATATCAATTCTTGTGGCAAAAATACAGTGATCCAAACGTGAAAAACATCTATCCATCATCAATAACGCGTCTTTATGGTTATAAAGGGCGTGTAGTATGAGATGGAATATGGATGGATAGGAGATGGAAAGATATTTGTACTTACCTGGATCCAAATATTGGTTTGCGGCGATGAAATGGAAAGAGAGAGGGAAAGGGAAAAAAGCAAAACCTCGCCCCCAGTGCGCTAAGATATAGAAAAATTTTCAGGTGATGAAGTCATCAAAGTGTGGGAATGTATTGCTCCTCCATATATGGAAGCGCATATTTGTATGTAAATAAGTTTTCCTGAACTAATGTTAAGACTACTTCTTTTTCAATAGAAACAAGTAAAGAACTTTTAAATCGTATAGTATCAGTTTGAAAGAAGGTGGTGTTCATCGGTGTGGGAATATCTTTAAAGACAGTGGTACTTCTTTGAACGGCGGTTAGTTTCTGTACGTTACTCTAAAATGGCCCGTGCGCTTTTTATTCAGGAATGAAATGTCTTTAAAATTACATGAAGATAAGACATACAATATTTACGTCAGGGTTACTTCTACAATATATATATATATATATTCAAGTAAAAGTTATATACAAGCTTTAGAGATTTTATGTCAAATGGTCTTGACATGCCATTTCAATGCATCTTGTCATTGCCATGATGTGCTAATCAAATGTCGAAATCATAGTCAAAGAACTTTTGCCCTTTTTTGTAGCATCTTGGCCATGTTAACCTTTACAAACATAAAAATATTAGCATTGTAATTGAACAACATGTATAGCGGATGATCATAGAATGGTCTATATAAATATTTATAACTGATGTTCTTTGTTAATTGAAAGTACATGTGATATATGATGTTTGATATATGTCTGCTGCTTTTGTATTATTACAGTGAGATATGGATGTGTTAGCATTTTTTAAATAAAAAATAATATGAATCCGACATTTGCTGTAGAACTGACACTTCGGCTCTTATAAACGACGCTTCAATTAAGATGCTCTATGTAGTATACACACCACAGTTGAGTGAAATACAGACTCCACAACCGATCTCCGGTTACTACTTGCTAATGACCCTGGCAAGTTAACATCTCAGGAATAGTTACACACCAGGCACACGTACACTTCACACTGCTACTGTGATAACCAACCATTACACGACGGGGACTTTAATTACAAGGGAATTTGAATAATAGTATATAAGCAATCATAATATTCTTTCTTCAATAAACAACACTCACAGTATTCTTATTTCCCTTACAAGATACTAGCAAACCATATACCTCAATCACCACTCCAATCAAGATGAGCTTTTGCCCGTGCAAATCGTTTTTTTTTGTTCTCCTTGGAAATCATAGGCTTCTTTATCATTTTGCGTGAGTGTATGCCATGGCTGCGCAGAAATCTCCTAAATGTGTTTGCCGATGTAGGAGTGGCAGCAGTATTTTGAATGAATGACATGGGCTGTGTTGGATCCTTCTTGATCTCACGCAAAATTTCCCTTATGTCTCTATCATCTAGCTTCTTCGGACGACCTGTGGGCTTGCTACTCTCATATGATCCAGTCTTTTTGTAATGCTTGAGTACTCGTGAAACAATGTACTTGCTTGCATTCAACTTCTTTGCAGTGTCATATTGCTTAGCACCATTAACAATGCTCTAATGTACAATAATTGCATGAGTTACATCATCCGTATTGGGCTTCTTTGTAGAGGCAGAGTTAAGTGTCATGCTGGTAGTTTTGGTTTTTTATTGTATTATAAAAGATGTTGATTAAGAAGAAAAAGAAAATATTTGTAATTTGAGAGAATGGTCAGACTATAAAAAGTTGCGAAGTTTTTGCATACTCAGTGTATTTAAAGTGCAACCGTTCTGTTCATCTTAGATGTTATTGAGTTTTCTGACCACCTCGAGCGTAACACTAAAGGCTGGCACAACCTCAGGGTCACTGACGTTTTTATATATGATGATAATAGTCAATCTCTACGCCTTCGGACCCGTGCTGAGTGTACCATTGTCCGTAACATAGGAAATTTGTTGGCTGCCGATCTCACTGCCGCATACGCACACTTGACACCTTTTTTCTGGCGTAACACTTTATCTCCCAACGAACGGCCAGATTTGATTTTGCCCGCAGTCAGAGACACGGTCTCAGCCTCACCATTTGTCAAAGCCCTTTTGTAAAGGATGTCCACGATTCGCCCAATTAACTCCAAAAGGGTATCGGAATGCCTGTCGAAACATCTCCCATTTTCCACGTTTTAGCCAACCACTCTCATCACAGTGGTGGAAGCGTTTTTGGTCCTTACCCATCCACCAAAATGTTCGTAGCTTGTGGTACTGTGCTCTGCACGATAAGCTGTCCTGTCGAGAACTGTTACACCATATCATGCCTGATATTGTCCCATCCCCACAATGTCCACTATGTCACTTCCAGGTAGAAAACGCCCTGCACTTTCTCTATCAATATCCACTAAAATGGGAGGTGTGGGTACAAGCATGGTCCACATGCTTTGACGATCCACCTACTGAACTGGCCATTCATAACTCAATTTTTCTCCTCGAGTTTCCAATCAAAACCCGGCCTCCAAGGAAGGTCCAATCTTCTCAAATCATAAGTAGCATACTCCTCGCACTATGGCTTGCCCACTGGCGAACCGTCTTTTATGACATTCCTTTTTCCATAACATTGGTTTACAAGCTATTTCAAACAATCATTGACCAGATAGCATTGTAAGTCGATCTCCTTTAGCCTTTTGGGCTACAATAATTACTTCATCCAACTCCCATTAACAAAAACAAAACAAAATCACAAAAATCACAAAAATCACAAAAATAATTATGTTCCTTCAAAATAATACATAATAAATACCAGGACTTCGTTCCCAAATACAAAAAAAAAGTGCAACCGATAACAATGCATGGGGACACTGGTATTGCAGGCTTTAACTGATAGCGGAGAATATGATCAAACGTGAAGAAGGTAGGAGTACCAAAGAACCTGGTTACAATTTGATGCCATTGTGGCTTACGATGTTTGGTTGTTGAGCGAGTTGATCCAGACGACAGCTAGTAATTCGTAATATAGTTCCAGATTCTCAATCTCAGTGCGATCAGTGCTAAAGAGCAGAGCATAATCTTCCTTGAAGTGTATTAAAGAAAAGACAGAGTAGACTTTTGATAAACGAGACTGGCAATTTCTCATATTGGTTAAGCAAGGGAAACTTAGTGATACATTTTTAAGGCGATAAGATTTTAGATTTGATAATTATGGGAGATCAGAATGAGGTCTGTGCTCCACAGGTACTACAACAAAATAGAAGAGCCGAAGTCGAAAAATAGAAATCAATGTTCTATACAGTCACACCATGTTGGTTTATTATGAAAGCATGCCTGGATCTATGTTTTTCTAGTTCAGTAGGGAGGTATTGACGTAAATTATATATTAAAATCAATGGCTGGTATATATATAAGAATTACAATATCTTTTTTATAAAACTCGTGAAAATATTGAGTTTCTTGGTTTTTGGTTCTATTTTATAACCTACAATTTTTGTTTGACAGAATAAACACAAATAAATTACTTGATGTGGTATCACGATAAGGTTAGTTTGACAGTAGATCTGTAGAAACGTTTTATCTGGTCATATAAGTCAAGTTTTTGTGTAGTTGACAAGGATATAAGCATCAGAGCTATCGTAAATAAGGGTGAAGGACATGTGTGGTGATTTGTGGTTGGGAGCTTTTAGATACTATGAGAGTATTATTTATTGAATAAAGAATATTATTGTAGTTTATATAGTTATTATTTTAGTCTCTTTGTACTTTAAGCTCTATTGTGTAATTGTCTGTAATTACTGTTGTAGTGTGAGGTGTAAGTTTGTCTGTTGTATAACTATTGAGATGTTAACTTGTTATGGTCATCAGCAAGGAGTAACTAGATATCGGTTGTGGAGTTTGTATTCCAATCAACTGTGATGTGTATACTACAACATGAAACTAATAAAATCAGCAATACATACATGATCTCGAAATCTTCTGTCATTGTCTTGGACATTCGGTATTACTAAATTTGAACACCAATTGAAGCAACTATTCTAATTGCTTGGATGAATATTTTATTATTAAATATAAAAATTTTGTCAAGAGCACAAATAGAGAGTGTTTGTCCAAAAAAATGCTTCATCTCATATCCGTGCTAACAATCCGTGGTATAATAAAAATGAGTATATCGTTAGTGTCACGCGGTGTGTTGGCTTTAGACAATAAGTGTCCAAGAAGATAGATGAAGAAAGAAAGAAAGAGATTCTGACGCAAATATCCAGCAATTCGTAGCTTAGCAAACAAATAGAATTGTTCTTCAGGAAGAAACGTAGAATCAAAAGTAAGAGAAAACGTAGAATGGGGTTTAATTGATGATTTATTTTGTTAGATATTCTAATGGTATTTATATGAATATAAATGGAAGGAATCGGAAAAGGTTGTAAGTAAAAAGGTGGAATGCTCACTCTTAAAAGAGTGGCGTGCCAATTAATAAAGAAGATGTTGTGTTTTCGATACGGACAGAAGACCGAAGAACCACAAACACGGCATGACATTAGAAGCTCTGAATTTTATCCTGTACTTATCCTATGTTTCAAATCTACTATGCCTACCTTATTTGTTTTTGTGGAAAAGGAGTCGCAGAAATTGAAAATAAAGTATTCAGTGTAGATGAATTTGAGGAGACAATTCATAAAGCACTTTTGGAGATTATTTTTTAAATTTTGGAAGTTTAGATAATAAATAAGTCAAATAGAGCCCAATAAATGTATAGTAGCCATATATTAAATCTTTTTTTATTTCTAAATTATAAAACCATGCAACTCTTATGTTTTAAAATTTGACTTCACTCTGGCCATATTCTACTTTAAATATTATTTTAAATATATATATATATGAAAGATCAAACTTTATCCAGGGGCCTATTGTACTTTATACTGTTTGTACTAAAAATTATTTTATCATTATATCGACCAGGTCGAGAGTATTTAGGATGCTAATATGTCTTTGAGGCTTTCATATTCAAACGCTGTTTCCTAATTTTGGTCCAATCCTTAATATTTTCAATAACTGTGCTTTCCAATCCACTTGTCTTTTTTATCTACCCTTTCGATTTGCATCACTGACCAGCATTGACCTGGTTTGTGTACACAACTTTGTCAGATAAAATATATAGTACGAATTGCTAAAGAGTTCAGAGTACAAATATTAATAAGGTAAGGGCAGAAATACTGTAATAACACCCGGGTCTATCAATCGGTTCCAGATTATTTGATATTTATAAAAAAAAGGGTAATATACCAAATTTTTTTGTAATTATTGCGAAGAGGTATTACATGTCAGAGACGAGGAAGGATATTGTCACTATGAATAGAGCAAAAATAAAGGTAGAATAAAATGATGATTATTATGTTTATTTTGTTTATGTTTATACAATTATTCGTTATACTATTTTGATAGGTAACTCTTTGCTTATTATAAAAATAAAAATCAACTAAAGACACAGTTAGATAAAATACTATGAATTTTATACCGAGATAATAATCTGTGGTTAAGAAAGATTTGATGAGAATACCTATAAAAGTTAAGAAGGGTGAATAAAATAGGAAAGTTAAAAGCTGAATAAAATATATTGTGTGTAAATTGAAATATTGGATTTGCTAATCCTAAAAATTGTTGTGCCAAATGGTAATACTGCGTATAAGCATTTCAATTTAATATAAAGTTAATTGACGGTGTTAAAGCAATTAGTTAGTCATTGGTCTACCTTGATCAAGGGCTCGATAGAAAATCCTTCAAAAATAATACGATGCATCTTTCAGGACTTTGTTGTTGATCAGAGCAAAATGGCAGCACATCGTGTTATTACTCTGGTTCTTTAATGTATAAGTAGTACTTATCCACAACTTTATTTTCTATCCCGATCCTACTTGGCTTTTTAAGAAAGTCGATTTTCTTTATAAATACAACTACAAAACAATATCTAATATATAAAAATTCTTTTGTATATATACAATCCTCGTAAGGTATTTAGGGTTGATAAAGAATAGATTAAGGTAATAAAAGTAAAGGGAAGTTGTAAGTAAAATGAGACTTAGTATAGTGAGGTTTTTAATGAGTAGAAGAAGTTGGTATCAATTAAGATGATGTTGCTAGTCTGTGTTCCTGTCCCTTTTATACTGATGTTATCATTCGTAGTCCATGCTTGCTTCACTATTTATATTGAATACTGGGATTGATTATAGATGTCTTTATCGTACTTATAGATGTCCAAATACAACACCTCGTAATCATTTTAACTTTGATTAATACCAATTTGAGCCCATTTACATGTAAGCTTTGTATTGAAGACTAACATATTTGGGCTACAAGTTCAGAAAAAAATATCCAATAATAAATTACTTTATTTAAAAACAATAAAAAAGAGAAAACATTTTTTTTTTGGTTTTGAGACGTATCATTTACCTGTTCATCCTCTGGATAAAGCTCCTGCATGATACTTGAGCCAACACCTTTATTGTGCTCCACATCTGCCTCTTCTCCGTTTTGTTCTTTGTCGCTGATTGTGGTCTCTGGTCATCTCACACCATCCTCGCACTATTTACTCTTATTACCATTGTTTTACACTATATAAATTTTACGGGTATACATACATAAAATACCATTTAAAATATATCTCAAAAAACGCATATTTCTTTATATCTGTCTTATTTACAATTATGAGTTTCTGTGATAATTTAATATGAGGTATTTCTATTTTGTAAAGTCCCAAAAACGATGACTATTGGTTTGAATCCAAATTCTGATATAGTTGTATACTTTTTAGCTGTACTTTTAATATCATGGCATATAGAGTTCTGCTATATATATTCCCTTTATAAATCTCTAAGACGCAAATACAAAATTACTTTAGATAGTGGTAATAAATTTTCTTTGAGTTTTTCTCTCTCCCTCTCCTCTCTTCTTTTAGTAAGGATCTTAAGAAAAAAAACAAGATTTCCGATGGAAATCCAAGAAATCCACTATTTTCAACAATATTTTAAAAAACATGGAGAACCCTTCTGCTTTGAACTTTAGATAGAAGCTCAAAGTGTTTGTTCTAGGTAGACTTGAGTAGTACTGTAGAGATTGGACGAAATCAGAAAATATTGACAGAATCAATATCCCTAAACTTGATAATTTTCAAGTTGGTACTATACAAATATTTCTGTTTATCCAAAATATCACTATCAAATTTAGTGCCTCCAAAGGTACAAAAGTAAAAAAGATTTAAAGTGCATTGATAATGAGGAATAAACTTAGGCTGTATATATACTTTCTCATTTGCCACAGGAAAAGAGCTTGGAGAAAAACGAAAAAATGTACTACTCCATTTCTTGTACTTCCGAATAATCTCGGATGCCTGGCATATTAAAGGTAGATCATTGTTCTCCTTTTTAACCACCATAAATACAATAGAATAAAAACAGTATATTGAAACCTCAAAACACAGGTTCCAATCTTACCCACCATAGACTGGTTAATAACAACAAAAAGTATCGGACAAATTAAATACCTCTTCATAATCCCCACATTCAATTCTATCCAAGCAGCCACAATTTCTTTGGAAAACTTACTAGTATACCCTCAGCTATATAAAACCAATATTGGACTATTGTGAAATAATCCAAATAAACTATATACGAGGCTTTCTTATTTCACACATTTTCAGACATTTTTCCATTAAATTTATAAAAACTTGGTGTATGGAAAAATAAACAGCTATTATATGGATTATTATAAAAAATACAGTGTAGGAATAAAAATACAGATAGTATATTTATACCGTCTTCACAATGGATATCTATAAATTTCATACCAAGTACTTGTTTCTTAGCTGTTAAACTTTTTTGTGATAACAAACTGCGTTTGGTAGAAGATAATGTAGTTTGAAATAAATGGCGAGAGCATCAAGATAGTTATATTACTCTGTATGTACTTGACACATGCTCTCTCGTACCTTAACAGGCTAACAGCTTCATATAATATTGGTGTAAATAAAATTCGTCTCAGGATGGCATATCTGTTCAAATATAATATTACTTAAATTATGTATACCTGTATACAGTCTTAAAGCTTCATAGCGTACATTTCTGTATCTTTATTTCAGTATTGTATGTTCCCATGCAATATTATAAAACGATTTTCTATATTTGGTTTTTAAAGATATAGTGAGAGCTGGGATAGGTATATAAGATAAATACATATATACATACAATGCTTTTAATTCAAATATAAAAAGATCAATAGAATTTTGTAAGACTGATAGACGATCCTTTCCTAGATTAAAACCTAGAACCGGTAAATATTGTTCTACTATCTTATCACTTAAAATTATCACGCCTTAATATAACAAACATTGTGTCCATTTATTAAAAACACATCTTTATCTGCCTACTTTAATCATTATTCCTTACATTTTATAGTAGTAATATGAGCAAAATACACATCTTTATATAGTATATATTTATCAAAATATGTTTCATAATATGCACAATCAATTTGCTGGTATGGTGTTTTATAAAAGTATACTTTTTATTATTTGGGTATTATATATTAATTCAAGATTTGATATAAATAGAATATGTATGTATATTATAAAGGTTATTTCTGCGCTTATTTATCAGTATGGTGTGATGATTGAGGTGGTGATATTAATTATGAAAGTATATGTATGAAATAATAGTATATTTAACTTGATAGCATATTTTATAGGAGTATTTTTTTAACTCAGCCTTGTGAGGCTACGCAGCATGATTTCTAAATTTAAATTACAATTTTCAAAATAGAATAAGCTCGTCAGCCTTGTCTAAATGAATTCTTGGCTATGTCTGTCTTCATCTGGAATTTACATGTGTATAAAAATAGTTGCACAATCAGCCTCGTTTGATCAGTAAAAGACAAGTGACAGATATTTTATTAGCAAACAAACAGGCTAAATACTTGAAGAAACTCGATGATATCGTTATACTCATAAATTCAAGGACAATACACCAATGCCAGTAAGCTCGAATGATACTTGATACAACTCTTCTTTAAAGTAGTTTATGTTTAAGTCGAATATAAATACAAGTATATTAGCATAAGCTTAATAAAAATAAACCAAGAGTGTGTATTTAAAGCCTTAGCCTCAAACTATACGCCTCTAAACTGTTGTTGTTTTTGTTTCAACAATAAACACATTGCCTACAAAGCCATACGCTGTACATGTTTATAGGTGTATTAATAAAATCAAAAATAAACTTGAATAAAGCTGTTTCTAATGTCTCTCTCTCTCTCTTCTTTCTATCATATATATTAGCAATGAAAACTTGTCTATCAACCATTACTCTTGCGGTGCTCTTTAATGGCATATTTCAAGTAGCCATTGCCTTTAGACCAAAGGCTAGACATGCGTCAGGTAACACTCAGATACTAAGAATTTCTATCAAGACCAATTCAAATTCTGGTGTACTTTTGGCTACTTAAAAAAGGCAAAAAAAGTTACCAAGAAATTCCTTCATATGCTTATACATGAATATATCTTGTACTCACATTTTGTCTCCACAGGCTGTGCTGTGCTGGATGACACTCTCTATTGCTATGGTGGAGCAATGTATATCGCTGGCCAAGGAACCCCGACATCACTATCTGAGCACCTTTCGCTTGACTTGAGGCACTCTTTTAGCATCCCGGAATACCTTTCAAACTGGAAATCGATAGACAATTTGACCAATTTTCGATTGGAGCCAAATTCTTACTTTTCCATCGTAGCACAACCCAGCAGTCAGAGCTATGTGATCAGTGGAGGCATAGGCTACAATAATGGATCATCGCTTATCAACCCAACTACTGTTTATAATGCAAGCACAGACACATGGAGTTCAGTTAATACTACAGGCATAACACAAAGGTAATGCTAGTCTTTTAAATTAATATCCTTTTTTAACTGTCTTTTTTTCAGATTTGGTCACACAGGAGTACTTGAGCCTGATAACAGCGTTCTGTTCTGGGGAGGCTTAGGGTAAAGAAAAATACAATCCTATTTTTATTTTATTTTTCAAAAAATGATGGAATCTAAATATTCACCCACTGTGACAGAGGATATATTGGGGATGTAGTGAACAGCGGCATTACTACAGACTCATACAACCCAAAATTGCTCTCGCCTTCTGTAAGTCGAAACGATTGTGATTTGAATATCTTGAGGCTAATAACATATATCTTACGATAAATAAATGATAATGGATACCAAAAAAAATTCAAAGTTCAACGAATGGTCTATTCTTTCTACTAGATCATTTCCTTTAGGAGCCTATACACGTGTTTATGGGTCTGCCACGATGGGAAGAGACGGAAGATCGATATTTTACATTGGAGGCAGTAGTATCCAGTCAGCAATAGTAAATACGACATCAGCACTGTCAGGACAAGGACTTGGTACAGTCTCCATGAATGATATATTGGTATACGATACTATCGATTCGACTTGGACAATGCAACAAGCGATTGGTCCAACTCCTTCACCAAGAACCCTTCACACGGCTGTTCTTGGTAATTTCCCTTATTTTTTTTAAACTTTTGTGGTCGCAAATGTGTACATCTATCACTAGGTTTGACTAACCAGGTGAGCTTGTTTTCTAGTACCCAATACCGATATGGTGTTGATCTATGGCGGATTAGGAATCAGTAAGAATTCTGTAATTACAATACTAGAGGTACACATGTATTTTAACCTATCATCCTATCATTATTATACAATATAAAAATGATAGATAGCTCGTTTCCAGTAAAAGATTATGTGTATCAACTAGACACAACCCAGTTTTTATGGACTCAAATACCGCTCCCTGTTACATCTGGTGCTGGCCCCCGTTACGGACATTCAGGTACAATAGAGATCTGATTCAAGACACATATTACATATTTCATATTTATTTATATCCATATTCATATATTTTTATATATTTATATATTATATATATCTGCAGCTGTCTTGTACGGGAATTCGTCCATGTTTATTCTATTTGGTATCAATCAAGCCGGTATTCCAACAGACGATTTTTATGTTCTCAAATTGGATGATATGAAATGGACTGATCATTTCGAATCTGATTGGACTCCACACTATAAAGAAAGAAACCCTCATATAACTCCAGTTCCACTCAGTGGGGGTGATAAGCACACTACATTTGGAGCTGTATTTATATCTTGTGGCACTATAATAGGGTTTATTGCTACAGTCATTGTAGTTTTGGCAGCCAGAAGAAGGGAAGCAAAAGAGGTCGCATTCTATGCCAGTTTGAACGCGAATGAAGTAGAAGAAAGAGAAGTTCGAAGACAAGGAGCAATAAGGATATCGCCGAGAGCCAGTACATATAATATAGCTCGCAGTTACCGAACCTCGCTTCCAACTGATATATCCCGACCACTTGTCTCTCCGGGAGTTTACAATTACGACGAAACAATGCAGAGCCAAGGATCTTCGGCGACAGTATATGAACCTGTTGGTACAATTCATAAAGGAAAATCTCGCCAATCGGATGCCTAGGCATATTTTGGAATATAAATATACACATGTATATAAATACTGTATTCTTTTCGCATGGTCTCCATCCTTTCCATATTATATTAATTTCTATGCATTTGAAGTGTTTTATCGGAAAAATAGTGGATCGAATGATTGTACGACTCAATTATGTACCACATATTTTGGAAATGCTTGTATAAATATATCAGTCAAAAGCCTAGTTGTTTTTTTTTTCAAGCTAAAAACAAATTGAGTATATATATAGATATATCAATGTGTATGTAGATTGGTTGAATGAACAGATAAAGAGAAGAAGAGAGAAAGAGAGAGAGAATCAAATAAAGATTGGTGATAGTTTTTTATGACTGCTATAAACTGGGATATGACTAACCATCTTGTTCACTTGAGATTCTGTGTTTAGGACAGATAGAATGGCTATATTCATCTTAATACTATTACTATTACTATTACTATTACTGTCCCTATACCATTTCTTTGGATCGACTTCTTTAAATTGTCATAATTACTATATTAAGTCAAAGCGTCTAGAATACTAAAGATATTAGACACAAACACAATATAATCATACAGTGCTTCATTAAAGAATAGAGATGATAAACAGTAGCGGTTATTCAAACGAGTTTGGACAAGGTGTACTTGCTTATCTGCACCTTAAATTGGACCCACAACACAGGGATTATTGTTTGTACTTCTTGGTCAATACAATGGTTCGTGTCTTTGAATCGATGGCAATGTAAGAACCATAAATATCCAAAAAAATATTGGATCTGATTTCACGGGAAAAAAATAATCACCCTTTTTCATATTTCTCTTCTATAATTGTTTTTCAGCTCATATGTGTATATGCACACTATCGATGATAACCCTAATCGAGGTCGCTGTACAATCAGTAAAGATACTAAAACAGGAAGTGAAGAATTGTACAGAGCCCCATTAAGCCTTGTGTGCAAGGTCAAGAAAAAAATAGCTAATCTACTCGTAACATTGTTCTGCTCAATGATTGGCAAAGTGTGAGATCAAATATAGAGAGTATGCGCTCTTTTGATTTATAACCCAATTGTTAGTATTACTATTATTTATATTTTATATTTTATTTTGGCCCTGAAGTTTTAAAATTCATATAAATACATGTCATGTTTAAATTCATATCCTACGGCCCTTTCACCCATTTGTCATTATTGTTCTCTATGGGAAATACAGACTCTATGCCTATCTCGGAAGTCGTCACCTCTAGTCTTTCTCCAGAAACACAGAAACGGCTAAAGAAGGCACCCTACAGTGCCGCATTTTTTGAACTTGGTGCCTTGGCAAATAGCCCAGTTCGTACACCAGTGCGTCCATCGATGAACTCATTTTTCGAGGCTGCATACTCTACGACTTCACCTTCGCCAGCACCAATTCGGACAGTTGGTTCTCGAAAAGCATCTTCTGCAAACTCGAGCACATTTAGCCGAAGTACGGGTAGCTCAAAGGCTTCCAACACAGCCTCTACGGACGACCTATCTCTTTTCCCGAGCAATTCTCGGGGATCATCCAGTCAATCGACCCCAATGTCTGCGATATCAGAGAAGGATAATGACGCGATAAATGACTTGAGATCTCTGGATGCCTCCCAGCGAATAGAGTCGAGCCAAATTGATGGAAGGCGTTATGTCAACCAACCCAAGGCAACATATGTACTACCATTTGATGACGATGAATCAGATCGTCTGATAGTAATGGTAAGGTGCATCTTGACCAATACAATTCTATCAAACCAATTGGGTTTGGTTGGGTTATTTTATAGATATATCACCGAATATTATATTATATATATATATATATTCATATATTCTAAATTAACGATCAAATCTATCAATCTTAGCACTTTTTGTTGAAGCATGCCTTTGAAGGAAACTGTATGGCACCAGTCACAAGCGTGTTACAAATGGGCTATCTAGAGAAACAGCGTCCTAGTGTACTTGACATTGGCTGCGGTCCTGGTACATGGTAAGGATCTCTTTATTGATATTTATAGACAATTGACTGATTATTTGACTGCTTATAAAGGGTTCTTGAGATGGCAACAGAATACCCCAATGCTGGCAAGTGCAGTAAATGCTCACACACGAGCATCGAATCATAAACACCTGGGCTAATTCTTTTAAACCTATAGATTTCTACGGTATCGATTTGTGCCCAATGTTCCCCACAGCAATCAAGCCAACCAATGCCAATTTCCAGCAACACGATATCTTCAAAGGCCCACTCCCGTTCAAAGACAACAGTTTTGATTTTATTTACATGCGCACAATGCTCATTTGTATGACCAAAGACAATATCTCCCATATATTGACAGAAATGTCACGTATACTAAAACCAGGTGGTTATTTTGAAATCCTTGATGTTGAATACCGTATTCAAAGACCTGGACCCATTTCAGAAACCCTTATCAATCAGACACGTAAGGAATCTCTTAAATAACAATAATAATATAAGGGTAAGATATTTAACTTTTTTTCTTCTTAATTTATAGTTTATAAAAACATGCAGGCATACAACATTGATCTTCATTTTGGTCACCAGCTCTCAACCTTTGCAATGACCAAACCCTCTGGCAATGGTTTTGTTGATATCCAACAGCAACGTGTGGCTATTCCCCTTGGCTGGGGTGGTCAGCTTGGCGAATTACATGCACAAAACATTGGCTATCTCCTGCGCTCACTCAATCCAGCTGTCCGCCGCCCGAGTCAGCAATCAGTCTCGCCCCTCTCTCCTCCTCCTACACCAACCTCCCCTGGCCCTTTTCATGAAATTAATCATGAAAGTATCAAAGAAGTGCTTGACGAATGTCAAAAGTATCAATCTCACCTTAATTGGTATGTCTGTTTTGGTCACAAATCAGTCCTGAGCGG
The DNA here is from genome assembly GCA_022702545.1 of Phycomyces nitens. Taxonomy (NCBI): domain Eukaryota; kingdom Fungi; phylum Mucoromycota; class Mucoromycetes; order Mucorales; family Phycomycetaceae; genus Phycomyces; species Phycomyces nitens. Next base: position 6,748,437 of record JAHRBC010000001.1, read on the forward strand.
CACCAATCTTAGCCCGTCGGTGAGCACCAGTAGCCACAATCCTAGTCTAATGGGCTCGATGCACCATTCTGGAAACTTTGCCTATTCACTTGCAACACCACCCGAATCGCATGAGTCTCTGGAAGATGGTGCGTGGGAAGTAATCAATGACTTTGTGCATGGCTTCACAGATTGAGATAAGAACAAATGGCCTTGTTTCCGAGCAAGTATCAAAAACAATACAAATAACAACAACAAAAACAAAAACAACAACAAAAATACCAGGGCTGGTTGTGTATATTCTATCCTATACTTTCAATGACTTCATTTCAACACACAACAATAGGGACATGGCTTCCCCACCATCCAAGAAATAATAATCAGATACCAGATAGTCTTGATAGTCTATACATGCATATGCATGCTTATATTGCTTAGCTATCACATCCCGTTCATTATTTATTTTCTTTTTGTATTTTCTTTTTATTTAACTTTACCCATTACATTCCATTCATTTTCTTTGTAAATACACATCATCTGTGTCCACAAAAGGACAGTCACATTCTACTTTTTTCCTCTTTTACAAATTAAGGAATTTTTGTGAACAATCAAATTGTTAATATTCATGTGTATGTCATAAAGACAATGTTATATATTGTGTGGGGTTTGGTTTATTTAAAGAGTAAAAGAAAAATAATAACAACAAGAAAAGAGCAGGTTAAAAAGAGCAACGTCGGGTAATACGAGGTTTTGGTTCGGTCGAAACGGACCAGGAAGTCTGTGGGGTAGTGCGACGAATGGTGACATGTGTTTCGATTGGTGAGGGAAGAGGACCTTGAACTGAATAGGTCTTTTTGTGGGTTTTTGTACTAATAGTATTGCTTGGACGACGAGACATGCGTCGTTTCCGTGTACGCTCTGTATCGCAGTGGCAGTCTGAGGATGTGGAGGGTGAGGCTGATGTGGGGGGAAGAATGCTGGGGAATTTGGAGGGCTGGAAAGATCCGGGCAGAGAGAGGCGCCGGGTACGAACAGAGAGCCAAAGAATGGGGGCAGCTGTAGAGACGACGAGACGATCGACCATGAGATTTGCGAGTACAAAAAAGAAGGCCCATGTCAGCATACTCGTCAGACTGGCTGATGAAGAATGACGTTGGGAAGGGAGAGAATCAAAGGCCATGGAAATCAGGGCGTGAGGGATATGGAGGAGGGGTAGCAGCAAGAGACCCGGGAAGCGTGGGTCGAGTGACGACGAAGACTGCTGGGCCACTGGGGAAGCCAGGTCTCGGGAGAGCGAGTCTACTAGAGCCATGGATGAGTCAAGTCTTTTGAAGGACTCAGCAAGAGGGTCTTGTTGAATTAATGGTGAGTTTCGCTTGACTGATCGAGGTGTTGCTGATCTCCGGATAGCTAATGTAGGGCAGGATAGGGGTCTTGCCGACATGGAACGCGAGTGTCGCTTGGAGAGGGTGCCGGGGATGGGTGAGGGTGCAGGTGAGATTGGTGAGATTGGGATAGAGTACTCTGGCAAGTCACGCGCATGAAAACTGGGAGTGCGAGTCCGCTTGGGTCGTGGCAACTTTGATGAGACGATGGGATTGGACTTGATTAGGCGAGCCCGTTCGCTTTCTATGCCGTGGACGGCTTCATTTGCTTCTTGAATAAGTGTAGATAGTATGTCTGATATCCGGTCAAATGTTTCCTGCTGATCTTCGTCTTCGTCCGCAGTTGGTCCAGACAACAATCCCAGTGCTGATTCTGGCCGTGAGACAGTGTGACGACGTGGGCGAGTGTGGGGTACTTCATACGGGGTTGACGAATAGGAAGGTATTGGTTTGGACCTTTCTGGAGGAGGCGTGTTCTATTGAAAGACGGTTATTAGGGAAGGGTGTTCAATCGCTGTCTAGCTGAATATGTACCATTATAGACGTATGTATTTGATAATAGCACCCAAAGAAGCTATTCTCTGTATTTATGGCACAGAAGCGTCAAACAAGTAAAATAAAGGAAGAAGAAGAAAAAGAAGAAGCAGAAACAAAAGAAGAGAATAAGAAATAAGGAGTCAAGACTGCAAAAATTATCCACTGTAATTTTCTGTGCAAATAAAATAAAATATATTTTTTAGGAAAATAAAAAAAAAGCATAAAAAAGCATAAAAAAAAGGGTAGACTTATTCCACAGCCCGTCGTCTTATTTAGGCACAAATAAGTCTATCAGTTGCTCTGTGAATTCCACATGACAGCTTAGGCAAATCCAATGTCTGGTCTCTTCTTCTTCTTGTCGCCATCGCCATAAACAGCGGCCCACTCTCTAATCTCAACTACCGACTCCATCTTCTCGCTTGAACTTGCAGGCACCATCTTGAGGGCTTCTTCAAAGTGGCTCCACCCTAGGACTTGCTTTTCCTTTGTCAACACTTGCTGTTGCACTGCCTTTAGAGCAGCCGTAACACACATGTTTTTCAAATCCGACCCCGAGTAGTGTTCCGTTTTCTTGGCAAGCTCCGACAACGACACATCGTGCTGTTCATCTTGCAAAAGCATACGCAGAATATCGGCGCGGTCATCTTCCTTTGGCAAATCAACTATGCGAATATCCGTATATTAATTTTCAAAGTTCATGTAACCATAACAACCAATTCTGTTACCAAGTACGCGACGGGGCATTCTTCGTAACACAGCGTCGTCCAGGTCAAACGGGCGGTTAGTGGCCGCCATTACCATTACTCCTTGGTTGTCACTCGATAATCCATCCCATTCTACCATGAATTGGTTGATTATCTCCCGGTGGATCCCAGAATTGGCATCAGATCGTCTTTTCCGCATGATGCTATCAACTTCATCTATAAACACCACACAAGGCGCCAATTTCCGGGCTAATGAAAAGATGGCCTGTTGTCTGGGTTACTTATAAATATTCTAATTTATATTATATGAATATATATATATAGCTTCGTATCTTACCTTGACATTCTTTTCTCCCTCGCCAACGTACATATCATAACTATCCAGGCCTCAGTAATCGTTCATATTATTTAGAAACTTACATGTCGCTTGCCTGGATCTCTAGCATCCGGCTCCCACTCTCCTTCGCCACCGCCTTGGCCAGCATTGTCTAATAAATATGTCAGATTAGCCGCTGAATTTCTAAACTATCAATCCGCAGCCTGACTACGGTTTACCTTGCCGGTTCCAGGTGGGCCAAACAACAAGACACCTGAGATGAAGTTACGTTTCAGGATTCCATGCTGGAACAGATCAGGCCGAACCAATGGTAAACTGATCAGAGTTTGAAGTGTTTCGATAGTCAGGGGAGGTGCTCGGACATCTTTAAAGGTGCACTGCACTTTAGCTTTGTAGCAAATATAAACAAAATGATTTCAGTCAGCCCAAATACAAACAAAAACAAAAATATTCAGAAAAGCTTACTTGGATCAACAATACGCGACACCAGTCGAGACTCGTACTCATCGCACTGTTCTTTAAGGTCCACAAAATCAATTTGGCCGTCATTCTGCGTGCGCGCTTTCTGACGTTTCATCATCTTAGCAACCTTGCCTTGCAATGTAACACTCTTTTGGATAATCATATGCGCTTTCCTAAAGTCTTCCAATTCAACTATTTCCTTTTTTTGTGCAAGTGCACTACCAATAGCAGTTGTCACACGTCGATCGACATCGTCCATTGGCCACACCTCTTTAGTAATGCCCTCTAGCCCCGAAAGAGCCTTGATAAGTTCGGGAATGGTTCCCTGGAGAGACTGAAGGCCTGTAACCTGTTTGTGACTGTGTATGGCTAGTATATGTCTTGCATTGATTTCTCCTATTCTCTTGGCTTCATCTATCTTGAGCTGTGTGTTCCACAATGTCATTTTTTCAAAGTCATTTGCTGGAGGGAGTACGGTGAAGCCTCTCATTCCAGGTATCAACGGAAGGCCTTTTCCCATTATTAAATCGTTTATATGTGCGGCTGGGTCAACCTTTTGCTGTAGCGAGATCGAGTGTCCAGCTAGGAGCATCACTCGATGTCCTTTTTGGCGTAAATCATCCACGGCTACCAAAAGAGCAGAGAGCATAATGGAGACAAAAGGCTCGTTCATGTCTAGATAATCACGTAGATACACAATCTTGGGTGCCTCTAGCTTGATCTGGTCGCCTTCTTTAGGCTTCTTTTGTTCGGGGGAAGCTTGGATGATACGTTGGAACAAGGACGTAAATCTCATCTGGAATTCAGTCATTATCTTTGAGACCATTTTGGCCTGCTCATCTGTTTCCTTTTCTTCGTGTGTAGAGTCTTCTGCTTCATTTTCTTCTTTAGGGACTGCCCACACATTTTCAGTTCTCTTCCACAACGCATTCTTGATTGCTTCCAACGCCCCTTCTGTATTAACATGTTCATCTTCTTTGGGCTTCTCTTCTGGCTTCTCTTCTTTGGTTTGCTTGACAGCCTTTTCAAGTGGATTTTGCATGACGGTTAGGTAAGATTTGGATCGATGGTTTGCCGATGTCATCATTGGTAACACAGTAAAAGCTAATCATCCATGGATCAGTACAATACCCCCTTATTCTTTCTATACACACATGTGCATATGTTTGTACAAATGGCTTTATTATAATTGACACCCCTCTTTACTTTGTCTCTGCTGCTTTAAAAAAAACTTACCACCACCTTGATCTGCTTTTGCCAATCTAATAAAGTCTTGGTTATCGATAATAACCAAGTCTGCACCAACTTCTCCGGCCAGTCGTCGAGCCATTGCGTCCTGCAGATAGGTTGCTCCCTTGAGAGGAACATTGATCAGGATATGATCTGTGTGGTCAATTGAAGATACTAGGCCCTTTGGGGCAAGGCTAGCCCGAGTACACATTGTCAATTCGTCCCAGACATGATCTTGAACAATCTTGTTGTAGATTGGATCGATAGGAGTGTTGACGATTTCCGCATTCGACAGACAGTTGGTCTCCAGAAAAGACTCTATTGCTACCTATCAGAAAACCAGGTATATGTATTCCACCTTGCCAAGGTTCATTTTATATTCTCTTGCTCCGCAGCCGAGCCGAATTTCTTTTTATGTACGAATATGTATATTTACCTGGTATAGCTGACAGGGGTCGTCTGGCCTTTCTGGTCGTCTTTCGTCCTTTTGTGGTTGTACCAAGTTCGGATAGTTTATTAGAGCCTTTCTTTGGGGAAGTAGAATTGATTTCTTCTTTTGCCTGTACGATTTCTGTTGATTCAAGGGCTGTTTCGGGAATCGTGTCGCTATTGTTGAATGGCGATGTTGTGTTGGATCCAGTGTTTGGTGGATCGGGGGTAGTTCCTTTTGATGAATAAAGACATGCTGATGAATGAATCAATCGTTGCCTTGGTTGCAGAATGGCAATTCTACCAAGGCGAAGCAAATGGTGAGCTGACATTATCTTTTTTTGTAAATGTCGAATAGCCCCCCTTATTTAATTTTCTTGACAAAAAGGAAATATTGGCACGAAGTCAAAGGTTACGAATTTGTATAAATGTGACAGTCTTTTGGTATTAAACCCAAACACGGTTTCATCAGCACACCCACTAAAAATAACCATCTTTCTTGAGGCATAGAGGTTGTCATGGCAATATATCTCTTGATGTGTATTGTCATGGAAGCATTGATTTGTTTGTTTTGTTTTTTTTTAAAAAAAAAATGTCTCTACTCGTGGCAGCATCTTTGTCATGACAACCAAGAGTGTTGATTATCACGAGATAATTAAGATGATCAGGGCATAATTATCCAACCAAAATAGAAAGAAAGAAAACAAAAGATATAATGGCACTAAATTACCATTTGCCATTTATACATCCAAGTCTAGTATTTGCTGCAAAGCATCTGGCTATCTTTGGGATATTGTTGACAAATCTAAAGCCTGCAAATTGTCGGGTTATCCGTTAATTACCAATATCCACCTTGGTCAATATTTTGTCTATTGATTGTTTTTGACTAATTGGATCATATCATTAATAAATTGCTGCTTTACATATTACTGGTCTTTGTCTTGCTTTGTATAATACTTATAACATATATAATATAAAAAAGTGCGTACAAGATTCTTTTTTTAAATAAAAAATACACAGAATTATTTTCTGGTTTTTTTTTCTTTTTACAAATCTTGGTTTTAATAAATCAGGCTGTTAATTATTCAATTCTCGAAAACATCTTTAACATGGACCGTACAAGAGTTCTTGCTCAAAAAATGGGTTTTTATTGAGAATTAAAAAATAATCATAACAATAATATTAATAATAATATTTTTTTTAATATTGATACCGTCCTTCGTTTACATTGTCTGACCTACAAATTATTGAGCCAAAAGCACTTGCTTCCATCAATGCATTCGTCGCTCTATTACTAGTTCTTTTTTAGCTCTCCGAGTTGGGCGAGCCCATTGTGGGTCTGATCTGGGTGATCTTGAAATAATAGCCCATAATTCACTCAGGACACAATTATTAATATATTTTAGTTATCCGTCATACACGCGACAATAACGTTTAAGAGTAAAAGAAGGTTTAACCTTTGAATATTGTTTTTATTATTATTATTAGTTTTATGGTATGGGTTCAGCCATTGATTTTATTCAGGTGATGTGCAATTTTTTCAAGCTCCAAGTCACGTGCTTCCGTTTTGTTACCTTTTAGTTTGGTTAAGCTTATGATATGATGCTGGCGTTCCAATAAGAAAGGTGGCAAACAATTGTTTCTAGAAACAGTTTAAACTCTAGAGAATGCTTGCTACTATATTTTCAGCTAATGATCGGGAGTGTGTGACGATGGGGCTGATGTTCATCTAAAGAGTGCCTTTTATTGCATCTTTGCCTCGTTGACCAACTACATGTTTGATTCTCCGAGCGCGGCATCACAAGATCAGAGGCACTTTGTTACTATGGATACTCCGTGAAACGGTGCCTATTCTTTATATGGTATTCTTAGTGGGCATTGACCTTCCTTTTTTCAACATTCAACAGCAAAAGAAGAAAATTTTGATAACCTCCTTAACGACCAGACCATTTCAAAGTCGACTTCTCTTTCGCTTTCCCTTTTTTTTTCTTTCTTTACCTCTCTCTCTTTCTCTTTCTCTCTCTCTTTCTCTCTCTTTATATTTCCATTAAACTCTCTTTTCCTTCCTTCATTAGAGAGACAACAATTATTCCCTCAGTCCATGACACGCAATCAAGACTGAATACTCTCATTACAACCATTCGCCATTACGTACCTCAACACTTAATTTTCACAACCCTTTCCACTCCTTGTATACTTAATTTATCATGCTCTCAGCTTCTCGCTCAGTAACACGCAACCAAAAGGCAAAGGTAATAAAACCCAAAGAAAACTATTTCCATTACAAAACCGGACTGCGAAATTTAAAGATTAAAATTAAAACCCTCCAACGCTTTTATCTGTTTATTTATAAATGTTTGTGTCTATTTGTTGTGTCTATGATTGTGGTATAGTTGGCTGCAGACTATAATGACCTTCTCAAGGAACTATCTTCCAAAAAGATGACGTCGGTTGGCTGCTATTCGATAGGAGAGACTATTGGCACGGTAAGCACTCTGTGAAAAAAAACCCCCTTTTTAAACAATGTTTTTCAATTTTATTTTCTAATTAACTTGTATAATTCTTATTTAGGGAGCCTACGGAAAAGTCAAATTGGGTATTCATAAACTGACCGGACAGCAAGTTGCCATCAAGAAGATCGACAAGCAGCACGCGCCTCTTATGGCCAGAGAAATTCATCACCATCGACAGTTGCGGCACCCTAACATAGTCACTCTTTACGAAGTCATTGCAACAGAATCCACAATTCACCTCATTTCAGAATACTGCCCAAACGGCGAGCTATTTGATGCCCTTGCAGATTCTGGTCGGTTCTCTGAACACAGAGCACAAAGATTCTTCAATCAAATCACAAGTGCCGTACGGGCATGCCACCAGCAAGGCATTGTTCATAGGTAATTTGGATACGAATACTTTATTAAAATATATTAATGCTCTGTTTAGAGATTTGAAACTAGAGAACATCTTGTTAGACTCTGAAAATAACGCCAAGTTGTGTGATTTCGGCTTTGCTCGTTACGCAGAAAACAAACAGTTTTTAGAAACCTTTTGCGGCAGCTTAGCTTATTCTGCGCCAGGTAAGAGACTAAAATAGAACGCCAAGGTCTTTTTTTTTGTTAACCATTTTATTCTCTTGTTCTTTTAAACCACGATTACTTGCATAACAACAGAGGTCATCATGTGTCAAAAGTATACTGGTCCAGGTAACGATTAGATCATATCAAAAATAATAACAATTAAGCTCACATTTGTTCCTTAGCAACCGATGTCTGGTCTCTAGGTGTCATCCTTTTTACACTGCTGGCAGGTGAACTTCCTTTTGACGACGATTCTGAGATCGTAATCCAACGCAAGATCAGAAATGTTGACTATGAAATACCCTCTTACTTTTCACCTGGTAAAGCTTGATTTTAATTCGCATAATCCAGCTCTAACCATATTGGTTTTATATAGAGGCTGCCGATCTTATTCAGCGTCTTCTCCAGCTCAACCCTCTCGAAAGACCAACCATCGATCAGGTGGCAAATCACCCATGGCTTCATATGACTATAGATGACGATGATCATGACAATGACAGTCTGTCAACTAGAAACTCCAGCCATTCCGAAATAGATTCGATATTCTCTGCCCCTCAGAGACGCAACCTTGACATGCTTGAAGAAGACGAAGACGAGACACTGACAGAGACATCTAGCCGTGAGAGCTACACCAGCACACATTCTAAACCACCTACCTTTTCTGAGAAAAGATATATACCAACAGAAGCCGGTCGATTCCAATCTCAAGCTCATACTAGTTTCCCCATGAGCCACGGCGAAGAAAGAAGCAGACAGAATAGACCTTTTAGTTTTACTTCCACTAGACCCCTCTCTCTAGGATCCAGTCAGCCCCCAGTATCTGGATCCTCGCTCTATCGTGATTCGCGACCAAGAGTCGAAGAAGTCCCATTGACCAGAATTGAGCAACAGCTCGTTTCCTCCCTCAAGGCCGCAGGATTTGACTCGAATGTTGTAAAGAGCATGCGATCTGGAACATGCGATACCCTTGGTACTGTCTGGCAGATGCTTTTGCAGCGTGTGGATAAAACCATTGAAAAGCCTACAGACGAATACACAAAGCAATCCGAAATGACCACAGTTGCTATGAAAGTCGATGCTACGATATCCCAAAAGATCCAACTCGATGATGATAACACACAAGACGAAGAGTATAATGAAAAGCCAAGTCATACGATACCCTGCCTACCTGCATCGTCCATCTATGGCTTTGGATCAGAACGACACTCGGCTGATAAGTCTGGCTGGTTCAGCTCGGTCAGGTCATGGTTTGCAGTCAAAGAACCACTCCGCCTGAAAAACCAACCATCAAAGGATGCATCAAGCTACCGCGACTTTGATACTCCTTCATGCAATCCTACCTCTCCTGTTCAGCCCGTGTCTTCGCCTCCGGTCTATCGGACAGGTAGCAACAAGCACCGGAGAAGAGTACTTCAGCTGTCGAACCCTCCAGTCAATGAACTTGATCAGCTCATCTATAGCGCCACCAGCCCAGTCCATATGCCCCAACCCTTGCCCCTGTCGCAGGCACGGACTTCGGATAAGATGATCGCCAGTCAAGGACCAGCTCTACCACCTGTCGCACGCACAACTGGCGCAGTTACCGATACTCTCTCGATTGTCACCACTGACATACGTCTCTCGACCACAGCTGTGCCTTACCGTGCTACTGAGTTTGACATGTCCGAGCAATGCTACGCTGCATACCGTTCAACACACCCTCGCGAATCGGAACTCTCTCCTCCCCCTTCTCCTCCCAACAAGGCCTCAATCAGAGTATCCTCTGAACGACTCACTAAACCACTCCCTCTGGATATTCCTCATTCACCTATCCAAGCACTTATTTCACCACCCAGCTCTCCCGAAGAACATCATACTCTGATTAATCAACACCTCTCGAATGGTCCTGCTGCGGCTAGAATTAACACATCTCCCCTCCCACCATTGGCCACCACACCAACCACTCTCTCCCATGAGGAACCAGTCAATGTTAGACGTTTTGACTTTGCACCAAGGACCCGACTGAGTGCTTATGGAATGAGTGAAAACGATATGCGTGATCGCATGTCTTCCAAAGTGATTATCGAGGAAGAGGAAGAAGAGGAAGAGTAAATCTTCACTCGTTCTTTACCTCTTTCTCTCTGTCTTTCCTTTATCTACCCTTCTCTTTTTGTTTTTCTGGCCGTATTGGCCTAAACTCATGCACCTATACAACCACTCCTTCCACAAGTATCTTTTTTTTTTCTTATATATAGTTTGTATCCCTACCCCTTTTCTACCTTTCTAATGGGGCACAAGCCTTTCCTCTCCTTATTCTACAACCTATCTAACTCTCTCTCTCTCTCTCTCTCTCGTATCATTCTATCCTAACTCATATTTAACCTATTCCATTCATCCTCCCCCAAAAAAAAAGTTGCATAAACAAATAGCATTTTGTATAGATTCAAATATCACCTTTTTTTTTCTCTTTATTTTTAAACACACAATTAATTATAAATTAAGAGACAAAATTCTGTTGGAAATAGTGTAGCCCTTGTCGATCTTTCTTTTGCTTGCTTGTGAAAAGAGTATTTTTATGGAAGATTTGCGCATGGTCTTGTGTTTTGTACCTGTGTACATTTATGCCAAAGTATACAATGGTTGCAAAATAGCTTGTCCCACTAATGGTGACTCAATCAACATTTTTTTTATACTGATTATTTATTGATTGGCGTTTCAAATGTGAAAAAAAGGCCATCTTGCTAGTATTATCAGCTCCATCTTCTACTTATAATAGGAATTATGTTCTATTGATAGTCAATATTGTTTTTATAGGTTGGGTAGGACAATGCACTCCATTAAAGTAGAATATCTCCATGATTTTCCTTACTTTTAGTGTTGAATAACGGAGATGGAATACAAGTACATATTCAAATGGGTTGAATTCGTGCCAAAAGTATAGCCAGCATAAATGTATATATATAAATATATAAATATATATATATATAATTGGCATATGAATAAAAGCCAATAATAAAACCTTGGTATAAAGAGAGAAATGTAGTCAAATTATCAACTCCATTGTAAATTATTACTATACTATTAGGTTTATTGAATTGGTGAATGTGATAAATTGATATTCATGATAAAGAAATAATAATACATGGTGCTAGTCGTAGTATAAAATGTTAATTAATATTCATTGTTGAGAACAGCTCTGTTCTGGGGACTATAGCCCTTGGATAATGTAAATCATAAATGATCAAGCTCTAGTACTACTCATGCGTATAGTATGAGGGAGTCTCGGGTGGGCATAATTTATTTATACAGCACAAAGAGGTCTGGTTTGGTAAAAATGTAATTGTGGTGGAAAGTCTAGGTTATCGGTTCCCTTTATTTCATATATATGTTCATGGGCAAATGCTAGTGCACATCAAATATCGTCAAGAACTATTGTACAAGAATATGAAATAAAATTCAATTTCTTAATATACATTGCAAGCAATAATCATACACAGATACACAAATAGTGAATCATTGACTACCTGTGATTATTGAATTAAATCTTGTGACCATGACAACCCCAGTGGTTTGACTACCTTTATCATTCAAGACGGTCCTCTTTATTCAATAAATATATCCAGAGTGCACCAAGTGTGCAGTTTTGCTTGTTCTGTGTAACATGAGTACAAGAAATACCAAGTATACAATATGGCTTACATTGAGCTCTCTTGTTCTCAATCCCAAGAGCTGTCTATGGAAAGTAGCCGGTATTTTATTTTTGATCAATTAACAGCACTTTAATTCGGTCTTTACCAGCAAATCATTTGATTCATAAACCAATGCCAACATCAATACCCACATCCACACACATACTTTTATAATAGAGGTTACAACAGGTATGACAGATGTGGTACCAGCATACATGTCCCTGGCCCCAAAGAGTTTGGCAAATAGGGGTGCACGCCTATTCCCATTACCTAAATCATACATTGGCTAGTAAAAATTCTACTGGCTGTTTCTGTGGACCTATTATATGCTTGATGCTGTAATCTTTTGGTGCTTACGATCTTACTATATAATCTTGGAATCCCAGAAGCCTAATTTACACAAACAAATCTCTATTATCACTGGCTGCTGATATAGTGATTTTTTATATCTGTAGATGCAGGAAATATGAATCGCCTTTTTCTTTAGATTAGTCGCGTGTATTTGGCAAGTGTATTCTTGTGGCTCATCATCAGGCAAAAGAAAATGCACAAAGATTCCATAGGAGCTTTCCATCAGTACACAGCCTGGTGTCTGCTGAATCAATGATATTAAGAGAATAATATGTTTGACATCATTCTGTGTCCATCAGTCCTGTACACAAAGTCAGTCTGTTTTGGATAGCATTTACATAGCCAACAACCGAAATCAAAACCCTGTTCCAAGTCTAGCCACGAATATTAAATAAATTAAACAAAGTACTCTCTCCCTACTTGCTAACAAAAATGGCTTAAATGTCCTTTTCTAACCTATATTCAAACTGTAATCCATGTCTTTATGGGTATAGATGCTGAATTATAAGCCCAAAAGTTAAATTAAACATGAGCATCTATTTAACAAAAGTAACCTTTTTATTTGCACTAGTCTTTCTGCTAAACCTCTTTGTATTTATCTCCTATGATATTTAGTGGAGAATATTCAACTGATAAGATCAGTTGAACTTTTTTGATGAAACAATATTTATCCACGTGGTGATAATAGCAATATTTCCTTTTATGTATACTACTTTGCAAGATTCCGGTGATTCTATCATCCTTGATATCTCAACAAGTACACATCTGATGTTGGTCAGACAACCACTGACTAGTTTCTCTTGCTATTCTCCACAAGTTTACTTTGAGCCAAAAATTTGAGATTTTTCAGACTGACCTCAGGTCCTCCAGGATTCACAAAGGGTATCAAAAATCGACTTTTGGTGCAAATAGCGAAACCTTCAGTGCAAAAGGTTTTTTACGAGTGAAAATCTGGGATGTTTTGATGAATATCACTCCAATCTCAATAAAACAAAGTGATAATTGTGGATCTTAATATGTCCCACCATTTTACTTCAAACAAAAATATAGATTATATTTGTGGATTTTTGACTAGAGCTGATTATATGCATACAAATCAGTGTCAGGATAAACTTTCATGAGAATGACACGAATGTTTTTAAGAGCAAGGCATTGACTCTTTTTTTATTTATTTAGAAGAAGAAGAAAGGAGTGGAGCAACATACTGACACGTCTTGTGATTACTCGCGTAGCTTTTATAAGTGTAAATTGCCTCAAATGATAACACTAGACTATGAAAATGAAAATAAAGTATAAACCACAATTTATACTGAATAGCTATCCATGCACAGTAATAACAGTCATATTCAGTATGTATAATACGTTTCTAAGTTGCATGATACTTTTGCCAACACAAACCGAGAGTGTGGTCTAATAACCGGTAAACATCTAATGACTAATGTCTTTAGAGATACATTATCAATCTCGATTAATATATATAAAAGGCAGCATTTGCTCATTTATAAGTTTATGAAAAAGCTTTTGATCAATAAATTAACCTTTTGGGGTATATGGCTATATGAAATGCACAGTAGACAGTGGCAGACATAGACAGTAATCAATCGGAAATAGGTTCTAGTAATCATATACTCGACCTTTAATATGGAATACCTTTTACAGGTCACCTCCTAACCAGTGAATAATGCAGTGTGTATGGCTTTAACGTAAAGTAGAATGCCTTGATTTTTATATACAGTCGTATTATAGTTGGACGAGAAATGTGTAAGCGTACTCCAAGCTGGTACTAGTTGCGTAGATTATACACTTGCTAATAATAACTGATACTTATCAAAGTACATTATAGTGACACCTAGACCTCGATGTCTTTGACTCTAAAAAACACCAGACACAAGTCTTTATAAAGCCTAATTATTTATGATGATAAAGTACAAAAAAAAAGTGATATTTTATGGGTCTACTCATAATATGCTTACCAATATATTGTATAGTTTAGCCTTGGTTCAATTAAACCAAATTCTGCCTGAACTATATGCACAATGGCTTTCACAAGACCTATTTATATTGTTATGCAATTTAGACTCATATATTTTGTTAAATTTTAAACAAACTAGAATATGAGATTTATGCCAAGGTCTTGTGCTCTTTCAATGCATGGTTCCAATGTAAGGTTTTATTGGGTCAATATATATTATATGCGTGTCGTTGGGTCTTAACCTGGGAATGATTATACTACTACCCAAAGGCAAACCAATCCAAGTCATTTTTATATCATTTCTTGTAAACGTTGTGATTTAAGAGTCGATCTGATATAGTTAAAGTATATGTCTCAGAGAGAGAGAGAGAGAAAGGGTAAAATAAGTATATAGGTTTTGGATATAATCTATCAAAATTGATTTAATGTGTAAAAAGACCTTAGTTCAGATTAAATACATATTGAGCTTGCATATAAAAATGCATACCAGTTTACTGCAAAAATAACGATACTCGATAGATTCAAGAAATTCTAAAGTATATATCTTTATAATACAGTGTTTTTACTTGAGATTGAGACACTGAAAAAAAAATAGACAGTTCTAATTTTTTAGACAAAATCATATTACCAATTGAAACTCTTTCATTTAATTCTAAAAAAAAGACTTTATTCATTATAACCCTAAAGAAGAATTGCTTCTAGTCTTTGATGGCAGTGCTGTTGAGGAGTACAATAATACAGCCATCGAAAATAGCAACCTTTAATGCTTATTGATCTCGACACAATTCCTAAATCTCAATCAACAGCAATAGAGGTGATGGACAATCTGATTAAAGATGTTTATTTGAATAATCCAACAAGGAATGTCAGTAACAAAAGCAGCAGAGCAATCCGGTATACATCTTAGTAGTACTTGCAAACTACTCGATAAATTCAATAATAGCAATGAAACACTGCATCCTGGTCATATACTAAATAAAAAAATGAACATAAAGCAAAGAGAGTAAATATAAAAGTATTGCTGGCTTCCCTTTATCATTTGTTTTTCATAAACCTTTAAGAAAAGAAAACCTGTGGTACTCAAGAAAGACACAACTTGTGGTTAAATTCATGGAATTAGTATGTATGTTCTGGACAGACATGACAAAACCAATACTCTTACTCCCTACAAGGTTGGATAAGATGTACTGCAGTAATAATGAGTATTATTGTATGTGGATTTCAATTAAAGTTGACAAGAATATGAAATTGATTTAATCAGTAAAGCCATATTTAAAGCTAAATATATAAAAGACAAGTAACTCGATTCATGGCGGGTTATTGGTGTATGGAATGAGAAAGAATACAAACTAATACGACAAATGAAAATAATGCATCTACTGGCTCTTATTTCCTAGTAAGATTCTGTAGCCGATAAGCAACACGGCAAAGAAAGTCTTGATCTTGGCACCAATGGATGCTGGGAAACCGTAAACCATGAACTCCATGAGCTTGTACTTGTCATTGTTGTAAGGAGGATATCTAACCGAGTTGGCACCCTCCAACATGAAAGACTTGACCATGGTGGAACGTTCGTGGGTAAAAACATCAAAAGAGGCCTTTCCGTGGTAACCACCAGTGCCAGAAGGACCGATACCACCAAAAGGCAGAGACAACTCCTGAAGGTGCATCAATATATCGTTTACGAGAACGCCACCAGAGTTGGTCTTGTCAAGAACTATTAATGGAAACAAATATATAAATATAGATACAAAAATGGGGCCAGAAAATGGACCTACTTTTGTTGTAAGACGATGCTTTTGAGGAGAAGATGTACATAGCAAGAGGATGGTCTCTGTAAACAATGGAACAATGTGAGCCTTGGTCGCCTTTTAATCAATAATAGACTTACCTTGTGTTAATAACTTCAATTGCCTCATCCAAATTCTCAACGGGGACAATAGGAAGAATAGGGCCTAGACAGATAAATATTAGCTGCCTTGTAGCTCCTAGTTTTGTATGGACAATTAATACTTACCAAAGATCTCCTGCTGCATGATATGAGCATCATTGGGAGACACAGGAGAAATGATAGTTGGTGCAATAAAAAGATCGTCTCTGTCAGTTTGACCACCAACAATAATAGACTTTTGATCAAAGTTGTCAATCAGACCCTTGAGACGATCAAATTGACGGGTGGAGACAATACGACCATAAGATTCGGATTTCTGGGGATCAGCTCCATAGAATTCAAGCAACACTTTGCGGGCTTCTTCAATAAAAGGTTCGACAAGGTCCTTTGGGATCAAAACATAATCGGGTGCAACACATGTCTAAGGGATAATCTTTATAATTAGTATGTGCTTACTATTTTGTATTCTAGTGCATCAAAGGTTGATCTTTATGCCAGAATACTTTACCTGTCCATTGTTGAAGAACTTTCCCCAGAGAATACGCTTGGCAGAGATAGCGATATCTGCATCTGGAGCAACAACGACGGGTCTAATGGTCCAGACAACATTGGATAATAAATAAACGATCCCTCTTATTCAGAAATATGCCCAAAACTTACGATTTTCCTCCCAGTTCAAGAGTGACCGGAGTAAGGTGCTTGGCAGCAGCAGTCATTACAATCTTTCCAACCATGCCATTGCCAGTGTAGAAGATATGGTCAAACTTTTGCTCTATTGTTCCTGTTAGTACGTGTCTATGGATAATATTAAAGACGGCTGTCATGGTTACTAACCGAGCAAGATTGTGGTCTCCTCAACACCACCATTCACAACAGTATAGACACGTTTGTCAAGATAGGTGGGCAAAATGCGGGTTATCAATTCAGCTGTATGCTGGGATACTTCAGAGGGCTATATGGTTTAAATGATTTTTGATTGTAAACAAGGTTATTTTTGAGTTTCTGTGTATCAGTTTAACAAAATGTTACCTTTATCAAAACACAGTTTCCTGCAGCAATTGCACCGACAACGGGCATAAGGAGGAGGTTGATCTATTAAAATACACGAATTCACAATGGAAAGGTTAGTCAAATGCACGGCTCTTATTTGGTTATAATAAAGGGTATATTTACAGGGTAGTTCCATGCACCTATCAGAATTGTTGGATGAGTATTTTGGACCATTATGATCAACATGCTAGATTCTAGGTCTCCTTACCAATAACAAGGACAACGCCCTTGGGTTCTTTACGAATATAAGTCTTGTCGGCCGCATTCATTGCGAAACGCTTCTTGGTATAAGTAGGTTTGCTGAATTTGTCCAGGTTCTAGAGTAAGGCTGTTAGGTAGGATATAGTGAATTGGACTCTTACCTTGATCATGAATTTGCAGTCATCGATAACGGATGATACCTCACCAACACTGCACTCCACCTTGTGCTTGTGGAGATCTTTCCATAAGGCTTCCTCAATTGCATCGTTATTCTCCTCGGCAAAACGAATAAGGTTCTGGAGCTGCTGTTTGCGGAAGGTTATATCCTTTGTAATGCCTTGTCAAAATATGAGATATTGAAGGCGATATCGGCACACTATAGAGACTAACCAGTGTTAAACTGCTGGCGAAGGTTATTGACAGCAGGAATGATGTCTTCCTTGGAAGTATAGACGAGAGTGGACATGATTTTTTTTTGCGTGTTTAGTCTTGCAATGAAATGAACGGTGGATTTATGATAGAAGAGAGAGAAAGAGCAAAAAAGAGATTGGGATTAAACTAAACAAACAAAACTTGACTGGCTCTAATTTATAGAATCGAGCTATTAAAGGGCCGCAAAAACTCATTTCACATCTCGTGGAAAATGAGATCCTTGGAGGGCTGTGCGTTTCTGTCGGAAATCACACTTGTACGAATATATTAAAAAGCTGAATTATGCCCAATTCTTTAATTCCAAACCATTACTTTGCTTTCATACATATAATCTTATTGGAAATGAGTGCGAATTTATTTCTTGTACATTGTATTCCATTAGAGTTATTCTAAACCTGGCAGAAAATATTAGTAAAAAGGCCTTTCCAAAATCGGGAGATTTTATTTTACATAAAATATAGCGAAATAGTCGTGAGCAACACCAAAGTAATAAAATATTGCTGACATATCTTTAATATCAGCCGCTACACAAAAGTTCAAATAAAGTCTTTATACTCCATACAAGGATCCACAATAAGCCTAGAACAACAGGATCGTCATTTGTACAAGACCTCGAGGAACATGAATTCAGATTGAGAGAAAAAAAAAGGTTATTTTCTATAAAATACATCTCGATTCACTCGACACACCATTCCTTCCACTGTCAGGTAATGATTAGATAGGGATCCATTTCACCACCTTGGCGTAAATACCACAATCCTTTAAAGAGGACTTCAAGGGTACTGTATGACTACTGTCACTGTAACCAGAATAAGCTTAAATATTCCAACAGTGAACTTTTGGAGAAAACTCCTACTCAAAATGTAGTGTTGTTCCAGCTCTGTGGATATAAGTAATCAGGACTTGTAATGGAGCTTCTATATTCTGGTCTTGACATGGATCCATCGATCCCACACATGTGGATACTTGCCCAATACATTCTAAACTTGATCCATATTCCTCAAAAATTACTTAACAGCGCTGTTCTGGCATAATATCAGGCAATGGAAAAGTTTAAGCTTGCAAGGTCTCCAATTTATTCAAACTTATTCAAGGACCAAAATAACAATCCATGGCTTTTTTATCAACGTGTTCTTTAAAAAAAAGCATGCCTCCATCACATTATATTCCTTTTGATTAAATACACTGCAATTCGGCAGCCTAGGAATTCTAGGGTGCCGAAAAGAATCACCAAGCTGATTGTAAAAAAAAGTTATCTGTATTTCTCCATCTCAATACACACATCAACACTTAAATGAATTTGTGTAATATTGCAATCGAATAATTGACGATGAAGATGTTTGTATGGTTTATGATTATCCATTCCGTCCCGAGCTCTACACCTATGGCAGTCGAAAAGAATCGTCGAGTATTCAAAGATACTCCGTTATTTTGTTTTTCGAAAAAAAGCATGCTTCTAATTTATCTATTGGTTTGTAAAAGTGAAGAATTAAAATTTAATATTACTTAGTGTGATTTGCTCGAGCAAATAGAGGGATTTAGAAACAGCTGGCAGCCAACTCTCCACATTTGAAATAGTTATAGACGTACAAAGCTGGGTAGATATTCGGTACACACTTGTACTAATTGTTTATTAATACTCATTCCAGACTTCTTGATGGCATATATATATATATATATATATATATTCTTTGGCATGATCAAGCAATGTATGTAGTGTATATGTATATATGTATACCTAATTATCTATGCATATATTTCACCGTTGTAAATATCCTTTTTCTCCTCGGCTTATGTAATACTATAGGCTTCTTCTTTTTTTTTACTCTACATCTAATCCCTGAATAGCGCTGGTTAGTATGCACAATAATAGTTGTATATTGCCTTTATATTTTACAATAAAAACCAGCTTTTTTATAATTCAAATCAAACTGAAGATGAAATTTAAAGTATAATACCACAATATGGGGAATTAATGGTATCTTGAGAAATAGCTACTAACCTTAAGCACCAGTTCTTGCACCTGGTATTTTCAAGACCATATTCCCGCTGTAGATATAATAGAAAATCTTTATACCTTGCAATCGTACCATTTGGATCAGGACTTGGTTGCAAAACGGGATACTTTTTATCCAAGCAGAACAATTTGTATACAAAACTGGCTACAGCTGCATATATTCAATAACTAGGCTTGTATTTAGCTTTACGTAAAATGGTGGGACATATTAAGATCCACAATTATCACTTTGTTTGATTAAGATTGGAGTAATATTCATCAAAACATGCCAGATTTTCATTCGTAAAAAACCTTTTGCACTGAAGGTTTCGCTATTTGCACCAAAAGTCGATTTTTGATACCCTTTTGTGAATCCTGGAGGACCTGAGGTCAGTCTGAAAAATTTCAAATTTTTGCCTCTAAGTAAAGTTGTGGAGAATGGCAAGACAAACTAGCCAGTGCTTGTTTGACCAGTATCAGATGCGTACTTGTCGAGATATCAAGGATGATAGAATCACCGGAATCTGCAAAGTAGTATACATAAAAGGAAATATTACTAATTTCACCATATAAAAATATACATTTTTTAAAGTTCAGACTGAATGGTTTGTGCTACTATAAAATATTATGGACAAACATATATACGTGTAAAAAATACTTTTTATAGTAGATCACAAAAAGTGGAATGGCATATTAGCTGGCTGCTGAATTATTCGAGACGGTCTGCATTTTTGGGTTTTAGAAAAGACATGCTTACAGACGAATGGAACCTTGTCAAGGACTAATTCTCGATTAATTCTCGATTAAAACCCTTTTAAAGTGTCACTACCACATATAGCAAAAAACAATTGTTGGATTTATATTGCTTTGGTTCATTTACGTTTTCCAGATCGGAAAAAGATAATGGCCTTTTAGGTATAAAGAATATCCAACTGTTTCATACATCTTATATGTATCCGGACATGCTTTATCAACTACACCTTCAAACTATGTTCCGATATTTTGTTAAGCTCTTGATATTTTTAGCCTGATAAACCGGGAAAATCTTGGCAGATTCCATGTACCTAACCTGTAGACATGTGATAGCATTTGCTGAGTATACTTGCTTTAAAAGTCGACTAAATCATATTCATCTTATCTATTGTTGAACATGATATTTGAAAATCATGAAGCATTTGGAAAACACCATTACTGCAATATAAAAGATAGCAGTACTCCATAAAAGCTAAAAAAGGAATATTGCCATTGATCTTGGGAATTTCTAAGCGCTGTGGTAAACAAAAATTCATTGGATTTTCATGACATGATTTCAAAACTTTTAATTCTAGAAAACTTTGGTGCAAAGCGTGTAATCAAAACAAAGATACGCCTGTTTACTAAGCTGGTACAGGTTTCCAAGGCCAAAAACATTTGAACCCAAGGATATGGTATATTCAAGGGTTTATACAGTGATAAGAATGATAATTCCAAATGTATACAAACAACTGTACTCAGCCTTTTATTTCTATTGATCCTTTAATGATTACAAACGCAAACATCACAAAGTTAAATTGAGATCAATGGTTACTATTCCCTTTCTTGCAAAGCATGCGTTTAGGAAATAATAAGCGCCATGTCACTTATGCTCCTATGTGACAGGTCTTTGTGGCCTATTGATCCATTAATTGATGATATCAGTTTTAAGGACAAAAGTGTATCTGTTGATACATTAACCTCATGTCACAAAATACAAAGGTATTCAAGTTCTTTCTCACGATATCTATGGTCTGGAATAGAATGGAATAGTCTTTGTAAATAATTACATTTATATGAATAGAGTACCTCGATACTGATCAAATTCTCCGCCTTATAATATAAATGAGAACTCAGAGGCATAATAACAAGGCTTTACGGCTGATTACAATGGTCCAAGTGCCAGAATAAATGCAAAAACTGAAAGTCATGCATACATCAAATGCTTGGCCCTCTTACATTGACTTTGTATTATACTTTTTGCACATTTTAATTCAAATTCTGTATAAATCCTGCAATGGATATATACTAAAGTCTTGAGATGCATCGAAACCAATGACATCTGTTATAACAGTGGATGCTCCCTTAATTATAAATGTCCACTAGATACGAATATCTCAACCATAGATTCATAAGATTTCTCAACAATCGTTTAAAACGTTCTCAGAATGAATTTGCTTTTTTACTGGTGTATCTTATTATTCTTTATTTGGAAAATAAAATAATCTGATAAAGAAAGACACAAGAATATGTAACGACTTGTAATGTGCCAGCGTTTGAAGTAATTTCCGTTATTAAGCTCATCATCCATTTTGAAATATCAACAATAACGCTTGCCTACATAACTTTTTAGAGTCTTTTTGCGCAGTCTACAAGACCAGTCTAACCAGCACCCATCTCTTTTTTTTTACCCACGCGGATTCCAATACATAAAAAAATAAAACGACGTATTCCAACTGGAAAGTCATTGTAAATTGTCCTAACTAGCGATATTTTCTTTTTTAGCTTTGTGTTCATGTATCACAGAGAGGAAGAAATAATAATGACAAAACTCAGCTTGGGTAATCCGCCTGACCGGATTCTTTACCAAATAAACATCATCTTGATGATAAAACAAACAAGGCTACATTTAAAACCCTGTGCGTCAATTTAGTTTACTCCAGTCGTTTATCCTTTTCGTTGAGTATTCTTTGGAATATAATAAGAATAAGAATAATAAAATAAATTATTTTTTTATTTTTATTTTTTAATGAATTCCAATTGTGTTCAATTTTAGTAATATTCAATGTTAGCTAGAACCACACCATTGGTCTGTAATTTTTTTTCTTGTTAAAATATGAAAGATATATTTAAACATGCGTATACGCATCTACAGGGTAAACGGGTCTGTTGCTGTTACTGAGCATTCATTTTATTGCCATAGTTACCTCAATTGTCATGGTTACCGCAGTCGCCATAGTTACCGCAGTCGCCATGGTTATAGACTCATTATTATTATTATTTCTCTTGGCCGCTTTCGCCGATTCCATCCCATTTTTTTTTGTTTCCAAAAGTTTGTCATATTACGGTGGCTTGCTTTTTTAGCTCATGTTACATTATATATATATGTGTGTGTGTGTATATTTTTTAAATAAGCGGGATGTTGCCCTGTGTATTTTATGGTAATTGAATTGTACAGATTATTTGTTCTTGTAGAGTTTGTAAGCCAACTCTAGTTTTCTTTCTTTTTTTTTGGGTTATTATTTTTATTTTACCACCCGTTCTCTCCATCTTCTTCCTCTACAACCTTCCATTCGTTCCACAAAGCCTGCTTGTGGTCGCGACCCATTAGACTGTTGCTGCCTAGGGACATATGCCGTACGTGACTTGAGCCTGCTCTTTGTTGATGTTTAATGATGTGTGTGTGGCCAAGCGATGCACGTCGGCCTTTGTTTGTGGGCATATCGATAGATCCAGACTTTGCTTGGTCCACCATTACCCCAGAGAATGGAACGGTCTGGTGGGACAAATCTATATGAAAGACAGACAGTTATTTTTTACAGTAGAAGAAATCCATGCCAAGAGACAAGACCAAGACCAAAAATTATAATTATAATTATGAATATAAATAAATTAAAGTTATCGAGTTTACCTTTGACATGAAGCTAATTTTACAAAAACAAACAATCAAAGATTAGTTTTTACTTGGCATCTTATTGGTATGTCCAACTTACAGGAAGCTTTTCTTCTTCTTTGTCAGACTTGTGACGCCAATGTTCTGTGACTCCCTGCTGAGACACAAAAAGGTCAGAAAGAGATTATAGTATGATGGTGATCATTATACCACTTCACACGCACAATCCCTCACACAAATTTAAATACTTACATTTTGCTTGGTTTCACGGTAAACAAATATGCATAATACGCTGATGAAACACGTACCCCACACCCATATATTGTAGCCATAGAGTTTGTATGTATGTGGTTTTTGCTCATAGGTCTTATGGATTGGAGTTGGTTCGGGAATGTCATAGAGTGGCGGGAAAGCGTCGTTTGCATAGGGTGTATCATCATCGTCGTCTTCTTCTTCTTCGTCCTCCTCCTCCCCTCCTTCTTCTTCATAGTGTTCTGGATTAGAAATAGCAGCTGATTCAAGGAAGCTTTCAATCTCATTTTCATGCTCTGTCATGGGATGGCCAGCGCTGTCATATTGAACCGTGGGTCCATCTGATTGTGGGATTGATATCTCCTCGTAGGGATAAGGAGATGGGATAGGTTCTGAGTCCATCGGAGTTTCTTCTGGTGGTGTGAGAGACACAGCCTGCGAAAGATTAATCTCATTCTCGCCTTTTATGGAATATGTCTCGTCCTTTAATGACAAATCTACAGGCCATGGAGAATCAGGCACAGGAGATGGGTCTGTGAAGACTGTAGAGGCATAAAGATCTTCAAAGTCGATGATGTCCTTGTTCTTGAACACAGGTGGAGTGTCCTGGTTTTCGTCTTCTTCAAACAAGATTTCTTCACCAATTTCGTCTCCTTCCTCTTCTTCAAAGTTGAGTGTGTATACTTGATCTTCCTCTTGGTCAATCAGATTTGGGACCTCTTCCTTGACCGGTGTGTCTTTCATATAGTACACCAGTATATTGTCGTCGTCCTGGAAGAATTCTTTTGGTGGACTGTTCTGGGGTTGAGCAAGGCCAGACAAAGGTTCGGGTGGTGTTTTTGGAGTAGCCAAGCTGTCCAGCAACTTTGTGGCCTCTTTGAGGTTGTTTGAATTGTGGGTATCTCCGAGGACTTGCCATGAAGATGCTGATGCGTTGAGAGTCCAGACGCACAATACAAAAAGACTGAGTGTCTTCATAATTGATGCAATACGCAGTCGACGTACAGTTAATTATGTAGAGAATAAAGAAGTTGAGAATCACAACCACACAAAAAAAAAGTTTTATTTATAAATATTAATAAAATAAAATAAATGCATGTATTTGTGCAGAGCTGGGAACGAAGAGATTATTTTATTTTATTTTATTTTATTTTATTTTATGGGTTTATAATTAGGCTCCAATATGTACGAGTACAACATCAGCTCAATACTAGATTACTTATTTTCTCATCACATGGGAGAATACAGCTCATGAACGTGCCTTTCATAATCACCCAACTTCTCCACCATTTTCGTAGGCTGCCTAGTTACCCTTTTATCACATACTTTGAGATCGATTTGCAGAAAATGGATTAGTGTCTTCCTATTTCCTGGCCAAGGTCGTGTTACCCAAGCCATTTGGAAACGGCAAAGTCAAATACCGTGTAACCAAAAAAAAAGAAAGGCCTTGAGATGCTTAGCACACAAAGGCACAAGTGACAAGATATTATAGTTAAATCCGTGTGCCTTGCTCATCCGTATTTAAACACTCGAAATATATATTTGTATAGAAAACTTGTGGCAATTGAGACTGATCGTTGCTTTCGATGAATATTGTAGAATCTACAAAATAAATTGACTGCAGATGCCTTTTTAAACAATACAATATAAATATATCTTTTTACTATATCTGACATTATGCCCCGATCAAATAAAGTCTATGGATAGAACAGGGTCCATTGGCCAATGCAGCTCATATTAATTACAATCAACAGAAACACAGACAAAACTACAGATATGTATGCACCCAAAGAATATTAACTTGTTTTCAAAGAATCCCAATGACACCATTTTAGCTTATTCGGCCCAAAACATAGGCTGATTATAAGTAGTTTGTGTTTGAAATCCATAAATCTTTTTTTCTTTTTTTTTACAAGTGTAATTTCTAGTTTGGATCATTATAATAATCATTTGTGTAATATGAATTCTGAATAATGAATATGCTTCGAGTCCTCAATCACACTACAAAAATTGGATATTTTTATCGACAATGATTTCATATACTCCCAGGCCAGAATTCGTTTTTTGTTTAAATCCTAAACCCATAGTCAACTTCTTTATATCTTTATGGCCGGGCAAGATAGCCCAAAGCCTCTCCTATTGGAAAATATAAATAAACAAACATGGCATGTGTTATGGCCACCACGAGTAATTCCAGCCGTCTTGATGCAGGCCGGAATATTTGCCACTTTTAAATAACACAGACCTCGAGAGGATCAGAATTGTTAATAAGAAACAAGATCTTGGTTATTGGTCTCAAATCCATGTCAAACATAATCGGGATCTGGGGGAGGAATAAGAAGATCAAAAAGACTAATAATGAAATATTGCAACTTGTCGGACCATGTAGAATGTCACAAAGATGCAAAGCTTTCTTGGTTTTCCAATATTCGGTAGTGTTGCAGACACCAATAAGTCTAGTACCATTGATTCTATTTGGACACTGGTTTCTTCACACCGTAGTAGGATTCCCATAAAATATTTTTGTATTGTTTCTCTGATGAAACTATTTCTTAAATGTCGAGCCAAATATTAACAAAAGTATTGATTATACCACTTTTATTCAAAAGTTATGCACTTTATACTTTGTGCATAGGATTCCCCCCTTTTATTTATTTTTAAAAAATAAAGAATAGTGCATGTTTAACTACAATAGAACTAGATCTGTACCATAAATAAGGCTCAAGATATCCGCGTAGATGTGTATATGCATATTTTCTCTCTCTTTTATAATAGAAAAAAGAAAGGTTATGCCATCTGTATTTACTAGCAAAACAAGCTTTTAGCTTAGAATTCATATTGCACAAACCAGAAATTCCACCTTGACCAAAAGAATCCCATCTTGAAGCCAAAAAAAAATATAAGTGGCCTTGTCTATTTTTTTAATTCTCATGGGCCATTCAAATGTATGGCTTTACATGATATATACATATATTATTTATCTAGTAAAAATGAAATCCTAATAAAGCATTGCCTCAATATTTGTTTGCACCTGTCAAAAGAAATCAACAATAAAAAGACCAATTACAGATTGGATTTTGGTTTGAACTGCAGGTCAGAGTCCAATTGGCCCTTGTCACTCTGACTCTCTTCAAGTTCACTCAAAAATCTCTCTGCATCCAAAGCAGCCATACATCCTGAACCAGCACTCGTGACTGCCTGACGATAGCGCTTGTCCTGGACATCTCCTGCAGCGAACAAACCGGGAACATTAGTCTCTGATGAGCCAGGAATGACCTTGATGTAGCCATCAGTGTCGAGATCCACCTGGCCCTTGATGAGTTCAGTGGCAGGAACGTGTCCAATTGCATAAAACAACCCATTAGCCTCAATTCTGCCCTCTTCTCCAGTCAAGGTGTTCTTGGTAGTCACGGCATTCAAGAGTCTTCCATCACCAAGAGCCCCTGTGGGAGAGGTATTGAAATGGACAATGACCTTGGGGTGCTTCAATAGACGGGCGGCCATGACCTTGGAAGCACGCAGTTTATCGCGACGCACGAGCACATGTACCTGAGAACCATCTAGGGATCCGTGTACAGATTGTTGTTTAGAACAATAGTTTGACATGAAGCCTATCTAATGGACCCCTCCCCCAATTCATATTCTGGCCTTGTGATACTTTACATTTTGTGAGATAGATCGCTTCTTCTGCTGCAGAGTCGCCACCACCAATTACCACCAAAGGTTTGTTTCTGAAAATAGGCACCGCACCATCGCACACAGCACATGCGGATATTCCACTCTGCCAATACTTGTCCTCACCAGGCAGGTTCATGCGTTTGGCAGAAGCACCTGTGGCAATCACAACCGCATCGCTAGTGTCAGTGGCCTCTGACTGACTCTCGGTTCCCTCACGCCAGAGCTTGAAAGGACGCGAAGAACAGTCGAGTTTGGTGATGGTCTCGGTCTCAATCACGGTACCACATCGAACAGATTGTTCGCGCATCTTGTCCATCAATTCTCCACCCATGATACCATTTGGAAATCCGGGAAAGTTTTCTACATCGGTAGTCGTGGTCAATTGTCCTCCAGGTGCGAATCCATTTGCCATCATTCCTTCAAACATCATTGGAGACAGATTTGCACGCGCCAAGTAGATCGCAGCAGTATGACCTGTGGGTACTAATGAGCCATGGATTCCTTGTGGCCAAACAATTAATGTTCTTTACCAGCAGGGCCAGAACCAATAATGGCAATCTTGTGATGCTGAGGGGCCATTCTAATAGTCGAACTGCTAAATAGTCGTCTGGAGAGTCCAAGAGCCGAAAGGGGACGGTAAAGACGGAAAGACATTGGAGTACAAAAAAAATGTCACCAAGCAAGAGCAATCTTTTTTAATAATAATAATAATACAGTGTTTTTTTTACTCGAGATTGAGACAGCTTTGGAATCTTTCTAGACGAATTTAAAAAAAAATTACAACTGTCTAATTTTATTTTCTAGACAAAATCGTATTACCAATTGAGACTCTTTTTCATTTAATTCTAAAGAAAATGGACTTATTAATTATAACCCTACAGAACAATCGCTTCTAGTATTTGATGGTAGTGCTATTGAAGAATATGACAATACAACCATCGAAAATGTCAATCTTTAATGCTTATTGATCTCGACACAATTCCTAAATCTCAATCAACAACAATAGAGATAAAGGAAAATCTGATTAAAGATGTTTATTTGAATAATCCAAGAAGAGCTGTCAGTAACAAAAGCAGCAGACCAATCCGGTATACATTTTAGTAGTGCTTGCAAACTACTCGACAAAGTCAACAATAGCAATGAAACGCTACTTCCTAGTCATATACTAAATAAAACAATGAACATAAATGCAAAGAGAGTAAATATAAAAGTATTGCTGGCCTTCCCTTTACTATTTGTTTTTCATAAACCTTTAAGAAACGAAAACCTGTGGCACTCAAGAAAGACAATGATTTCTAATTAAGTTTATGGAATTAGCATAGATGTTCTGGACAGGCATGACTAATCCAATACTCACACTCCCTACAAGGCTGGAATAAGGTACACTGTAAAATGCAAGATATCAAAAAGACCACTCTTACTAATCGCCTTTGTTTTTGATTGGTTAAACATATGAATTTTAAAGATCTTTCCATATGTGTACATATGGAATCGACATTTGTATCACATTCTACTTAAATGGTAATAGGGTACAAAGATGACGAGATGTGGTTTTGTAATGTGTCAAGCTATAATTTCTGGTACAGATCTACCTAATTGTGCAGCAGAAAATCCTCGATTTGCCTAATCTCACTAGACATATATGATTGGGCAATAAAGTATTGTGCTATCTTGACACAAATTGTATTTAACATGCACGATTTCTATTGGATAACGCCTGGTAATTAAAAGAAAAAAATGCTAAAAAATATCCTGTAAACTAAATAACCAAAAAAGAGACTAAGTACCTTTTTGTATAGGGCAGAGTGGCTAAATATTTAAAATACCATGGTGATATCTATATGACTTTAGAATCGGATCGATTGTATTATATAATTTGCTATTTTACAGCCAGAAGCCATGCTAAAATATAGTGGTTTATGAAATAGTCAGTGTATTGACATAAAAACCTACATGTTTTGCTAATGTGTATATATGTATATATGTATATATAGAATACAAACAAACGAATATGCTGGTGAATATGGACTACTTTAATAATAAACCCTTGTTTCTCTACCGGTTCTTTTTAAGATCAAGATGAATTCGAATGAATATGGAGTGTAGATATAATGGATTTACATGAAGAAGAAGAAGAAGAAGAAAAGGAATCAAATAAAGGGTTAGAACATGAAAGATTCATCATCTTTTTTTTTAAAAAAAAAATATTTCTACATAATAGTGCAGTCCTCTTGGCTGCCGTCCTTCTTTTTACTCGTCTTTTGATCGCCTGTTTTTCCTTGCAATCTTTGAATTGCACGCTTATCACCATGCTCTGCTGCCTTTTTATACCATTCCATGGCCTCAACAGGGTTCTTTTGGGTACCAATACCAGACTCTGTAAAGTAACCAACCGCATACTCTGCCTTTGGAAGCTCTTTTTCAGCTGCTCTTTTTGCCCACAGATAAGCCTCCTCATCCGACTGGGGCAGTACATGAGGTGATCCGACGAGGTACCAGGCTGTCAGAGCAAAACATGCTTCCCGGTGCCCCTGCTGGGCTGCGATTGTGTAATAATGGATCGAGAGGGCTGGGTCTTGCTTGCAGTTGAGCTTTCCATATTCATAACATTCACCCAGCCGGAAAGCAGATGGTGCATATCCCAGTTCAGCTCCTTGAGCATAAAGAGACACAGCATAATCCAGATCAACAAATACAATGTTTGGAATACCCTTTTCATGCAATTGGCCCAATTCGTGGATAGCATGCGGGTACTCTGATGTAGCACCTTCTTCTGCTCTCTTTAGCCATTTTACACCGTCTCTTGGATTCTTGGAAATCCCAAGTTCACCATTGATCTCTGCCAAACCCAATCGATACATGGCTCCAGGATGACTGAGAGCGGCTGCCTTTCTATCGGGACCCAGAACAAGGACCAGACGCGTTATTTCCCTGACAAGAAAAACCCCAAACCCTGAGCGATATAATTGAGTATTTACCTGTAGAACTGAAGTGCCTTTGAACTGTCCTTGCGACATCCCAGAGAATCCTCGTAGCACTTTGCGGTTCTATATATGTTTGTTTGTTTGTTTGTTTTTTGTATTAAAAATTATATCAGGCCACCACCACTACCAAACAATCTATTTACCTAAACGCAGCGTCGGCATGGCTGTGCTTGGAGGCCTGGACAAACAAGGGAAATGCCTTGTCAAAATCGTTTTTGCCCTTTTTGCTCAACAATCCCGAAGCATAGAGATTTCCGAGATAGTACTGAGATTCTGCATGTCCGCGCGCAGCCAGTTGTTTCAGCAGCTTCTCTGCTTCTGCAAGGTATTCAGAACGGGTCGTATCGTCGTCCACGATTGATTTTGCGGCCTCTACCATAAAGATGGCAAAGTCACACTGGATATCGGGACTGTTGGTCTTTTTTGCGTTCTCTCTGTACATGTTGATGGTTTGATTGTAGGACAAGAGCGAGGCCTTGCTTCCGGGCTTGAGATGTGAGTGATCGAGTAGCTGATCGTTGTTGCTTCCGGCTATTGAAAGGTTCATCATCGAATTTGGACGTGTTCCAGGGGGGGAGCGGGTTGAACTTGACAGATAGGGGCTTGATGCGTTTTGGATGGGTAGTGAGGCTGCAGAAGAGCTGGCAGGCTGGTTGTTGTAGTGATGCATTGTTTGATGAGTAGGGATGGGAGATTGGTCCATGTGTCTTGGAAGAGGAGGTGCGACCTCAATTGAGGACGCAGAAGATGTCTCTGAAGACAATTGTGGCATTATTAAAGCTTCCTGGAGTTTTTGTTGTTGTTGTTATTGTTGAAGAGAAAGGATTCCTTTGTTTGGATGAATATGATAAAAGCCTATAAAGAAAAGAAGAAGAAAAAGAAGAAGAAAAAAAGGGAGAAAGGTGGTTGTTTGGTGTATCATCACGAGCGGCAAAAAGAACCAAGACGACACTTTTTTTGATCTCCGTCTTGGAATCCAAATCGTAACTGAAAACCGAAATATATTAACATGCTATGCTATAATATAAATAATATTGATTTTTTTTGGTGTGCATGGAAATATTCTGAAGACGTCATCAAATAGATATTTGCACATGTAAATAAAGATATAAATAAATGGTGGTTGCGTGATTGAAGCAGAAAATAGATGAAAAGCCAGTTGCTGAGCCAAAGGGCCAGAAAATTATAGCCAAAAACAACAAAACAAAAAAAAGTGGCTGAGTCTCTAGCATCCTGCCCTGAGCTGCTTCAGGGTATGAAGCACGCCCATTGGTTAGGAAGGTTTCTGTAAAGGGTGCTTGGACATAAGGATGACGGGTGGATTCTGATCTGACACCTTGCTGTTGAAGAAGAAGAAGAAGAAGAAAAGAAGAAAAGGGCCCCCTTTTTTTTGGTTTGGTTGTTGTTGCAGAATATTTAGGTTGACCTGTAGACCATTTATATACCTTTCTGATATCCCATACTACAGACACTGGCTGGTGGCCCCGACTTTTGCGTAACATGTCCAGCCAAGGGTGATATGAATACCTGGCTATCGGTAGCATTGAATAAAGCCGGCCAGTTCCCAGCCGCCCTATCAAGCACTAGACATCTCTCTTGGTCAAATTGGATCTCTGGCCACTGCAAAACCTCTAGGCATCGATTTTTGGGGACCCATGCCTGGTTTCTATAAATGAATTCTGGAGACGCAAGCATTACCCTTTGACGGATTGTATCACTCTGATCAGTTGTATTCTCTTGGCTGATATCATCAGCAATCATTCGCATCTAAAACTTGATCTCCTCTAGATCCACCAGATCAATTATCTCTGTCTGTCTGTCTGTCTGTCGAGAATCAGATCTCTGCTATATATCAATGATACGGTCTATCATTTGTCCGGTTATCCGCCAATGATCGAGTGTAGTATATATAACACATATTGCCTTTTCTGGGTGTTTAATACCCTTTAAATATTCGATATCTTTTTATTTTATATTTTTTGTGCTGTGGCAGGTTCATTGCGTCAAAAATATAAACCAACAACGTGGCAGCACGCGGCGGATAAAATGACGGACCATGGTGGGCACTGGTATCTCGCGGCTATTCGGTGATAATGATTAACCGGCCAAAGTTTAATTGGAATCAATAGGTGGGTGTAGAGGGGAATGGCTCAGTATTTATTGCAATAATCATATAAATTAACAGAGGGAGGGCGGAAGACGGCGGTGTGATACGGGGAAAACGGTTAAAATCAAGCGGTTTTATCTGGTGATAAACTCAATTGCCATCTCTTCAAATCGTAATCAATACGAATTTTCCTGCAGATCTATAGTTTAAAGAGCGGGCTGTTGACGGCCTTGTTTGAGCTTGGATCAAGATAAAGACCATTGAGATGGAATGGAAATTGACCTAAAAGGCTGTGCATTGAACCGATGGAATAAAAGGGTAATATACGCGTCTTTATGTGCGACAGAAATCAAGAGGACAAGAGCGATACGGTAAAGATTACCTTGAGATTTAGCTCCAAAGGCCTTATTGTTCATCCGAATATTTAAAAACGATGCTTAGCAGACCAAAAAAGAAAAATAAAAAGGAAAACTTTGATCTGGGGTATCCATGGTCCGTAGGTCTTTTTGGCTATAAAACAACTTTTTCTTCCCTTTCCTTTTCTCTCTATTGCTCTCTTACGGGCCATCTCTATCTCTCTACTTCTCTAAATATATATATATACATAGCCAATGCAGCTCTCACCCGCCACACCTCCCTACGACTACGACAAGTCTCCTCTATCGCCAGACATCAATTCACCACCAGAATTACTGCACGACAGTGAAGACGATGAAGACAATCTCCTCTCTCCATTTGCCCAGTCGCCCTTTTACAACCTCCTCGATCGACAATCAGACTCCCAGAGTCGCCCTCTTTCCCGCAGAAAGTCTGTGCCCCATCGATCACCGTCCATAGCACACACCTATTCGCCCACCAAAGGCATCATCTTCCAGTTCAACTCTTACAACAATGACTCAATCGATCTCCAATTCAACTCTACCCCCAGACTTGTCGGGGGCGAGTCTATCCTGTCTGCCCTCCGCAAAAAAGTTGTCCTGGCCCGTCGCCAGCTTCATCATTCCCACAAGAGAACCCGGACACCAACCCGTATCCAAATACCCATCAAGAGATCCTCTGTCCCAAAATCACCCACACCAGAAATCCCTCTAATCGACAAAGCCCCGTTTGTCGAAGCCACACTTGCGCAGCCAAACCAGCTCTTGGTCAACAACAATTATCGTCCTCAATCAGGATTGTCTGGTAGACCCACACGTGTCAAGGGACCTTGCCAAGCATGTCATGAGGCATCAGATGGCTGTATGCGAAAGGCATTTAGCTGGCCTTTTCCTTCGAATGCAGTCTTTAAAGACAAGGGTCGATCCTTTGTCTATCTCTGCAACAAATGCGGTCTTCGGTAGGCTACAAAAACCACTCATTATTATCATCTTGGAGAGGATTTACTAAATCGATTGTGTCTAGGTACAACAAGAGCAACGGATGTGTTTGCAGACACTGTCGCTGGGTATTCTGCAAAGAAGAAAAACGCAAGGCAATCCAGTTCATTGACCAGATGCGTCGCTCTCGACCCGATGGAAAGGTCGACCCAGACGAAGACATTGAAGGTTTTGTGTGTGTGCCAAAGTACTGGTCCTGTGGTCAGCCCTGGAAAGTTGGCTGGGTCCTGAATGAGATGGACGGTCAAGATGAAGAGGACGACTATATGTCCTAATCTATTCTTACTTGTGCTTTTTGTCTATAACTTTGTACATACATATTTTCTCTTTTCTCTTTAAAAAACAAAAAACAAAAAACACATTTAATAATAATCAATTTTGATTTTTGATTTTTTGGGCTTCTTGCACTGGATGCCAAGAAATACATACAAGTTGACATATTTTTCTTTATGATTCTCAATCTTCCGGGATTTCCTTTTCTTCTTACAAATCACTTACACGTACAAGAAACATAAATTCATTTCTGGATCTCTTGTGTCACTCTGGTCACATCTTGTATATGTGTATGTATATAAAAAGTGCTTTAGAGAAACGATCATGGACCGGTAGTACACGGGCCCTATATGCCTGATGTTTCAAAGGAAATATAAAGTGCATTTAATTATCGCAAAATAAAATGGTCATTCTATAATAATAACAGCCATAGAGTCGATCTGCAAAAAAACCAAATGTCCCATACCAATCGCCCATTTTTACTTAACAGCACAAGCAACAAGGAAAACAAAAAAAAGACAAGAGGCAAGGGTTACCGGACCATCATTAAATTCAATCGTAGGACAGCCATCCTTTATTTTAGGTCTATTGAAAATCAGTTTATAAATTTATTTAATACTGGTACTAATAGTTTTAGGAATGGCCATGGCTGTATTGGTTCTGAGCAACTTCAAGTCAAATCCTGGGTGCTTTACACAATAAACAGTTGCATGTTTAGAATCGAATTTATGGAGTTTCTGGGCAGGTTAGCAAGTGGTCTGGCGGGAGTGTACAACGGGCCAATCACACGAGATGGATCATATATGCTGGAAAGGAAATCCCAAGACATTCTGATCTGATTGCAACAACACCAAAAAAAAAACAACGTTTAATGTCACAAAGTCATTATTGAATTTAAGGGTCAAAACCACAGACCATTTGACCAAAAAGGCGTCCAGTTTATTGACCCAAAAAATATATGGTTGTAACGGATTGAACCTGTAGGTGAATTTAATATATCAAGAGATAAACAGGGCTGATGATTGATTCTGATAAAAACAATTGGAGATCAATGGATCTTTTGATAAGAATCCTGAACGATCAAAAAGAAGATTATGTCTTTAATGTCTGATCTCGCCACTTTTTGTTTATTTTATTAAATACAAATCAATAAAACCATGGATTTGAGCAATTGGTTGATTTGTATTTCAATAGAGTTCATATCATACTTTTGTACAAATTCATTCATGTACAATTTTCATTTTCATTTTCATTTTCAATGGAACACTGCGTAACATCATCTATAGACTTTATTGCTGCCGGTATATCCGGCAAGAAATATGAGGATAAAAGTAATTGTTTCCCATTGTTTAGCCAATACCTATAGCCCTTTTTTTTTCTTTCTGTTTTTATTCTAAAAACAGACAAATTGATAGCTTCTTCTTCTTTTATATATATATATATAAGAGTGCCGGCACACGCAAATCGAGTTGCAACCACTTTATCCGAACCATTCGGCCTATTCACAACACAATTGCAAAAATATTATATATGTATATAAATGTTATTAAAGAAAGGGTTACAGAAAGAAAGAAAGAAAAAAAGAGATTGAGTCGAAATTAGAAAGGGCATAAAAGAAATTACTCGTGGCAAGTGGATAATATATAGAAAATAGGTCGAGTAGAAAATCACTTTGTATTCAAATGATATACAATTATCAAGCTATTAATCCTCTTTACCGATAATTGAATAATAGTAGTAATAATATAATGATAATTGTAATAATAATAATATATAATATATAATATATAATAGTAGTAGTAATAAAAAGTGAGAATATCAGACAGAATAATAACAAATATCGTCGTGCTTCTTTCTCTACCTCTATTAATAAAATAGAAATAAAATACTCGGGTAAAAAAAATATAGAGAAAGAAGAAAAAGTGGGAATTCGAAGTGGTTGGGGGAATATAAAATAATAATAAAAGAGATCATAAGTAAAATAAAATAGTAATAAAAAAAAGGTGTAAAGATGAGAAAGACATTCAGATCATCTTGGTTGTTTCTCTTTCTTTTCTTTTCTTTTTTAATTTAAGCACGTTCAGGCTCTTCATAGAGACAGCCAGACGACTCTATTGGGCTCTTTACTCCAACACTCGAAGCAGGAGATCCACCGGGTGTGCCGAATGCTGTCCACAGACGTGAATACACACTCGATCTTTTCTTGCTGTTGCTGTTTGGACCGCTGCTATGCGAAGCAGTTGAGTGAGTGGAAGTCATGCTGTCTGACGAAGCTCGACTGGACTCAACTATCGAGAAACCATTGCTGTGAGTACGCTCATGGTTCCCAGTGCCCTCGCGCGGGGATGTGGGAGAAGATCCTCGGTAGGCCAGCATCGACAAAGAAGCAGCCGAACTACGCTTGATCTGAACAGACGATGCACGACGTTGTTGGAAAGAGGCCCGAGGAGAAATTGGTCCAAACGACGAAGTCTCGTGTTCGACAATCTTGAACTTGGCTTCGGCCAACAGCTTTTCAAGTTCACGGCATCTCAATTCGCTTTCAATGTACATCTTTTGGTATTCTCCATTCTGGGCGTTGTTATGGTCATTGTTCCAACCCATCTGCAGAGTGTGTCGACGACTAGGCTGGTTAGCCGTAGGCTCTTCTGGGGTCTTGAATAGTGTGCGATGGGCAGCAAACACTTCTTCGGTAAACGAACCACGGGGCATAAGGTATTCACGCTTCTCCTCTTCGAGCTGTCTTACACGCCCCTCGAGTGCCTCGACCTCCTTGCCGAGTGCCAACTTCTCGAGCTGCAGCTCGGTAGATGTCTTTTTAGCCACTGCCGTCAATTCAGCCAGATCCTCGTTTTCTTTGATTAGCTCATCGCGCTCAGCAAACAGCTCCTCCTTGTCAATCTGATGCGCCTCAATCTCATTCTGCAGATCCATGACCTTTTCGACCATCGAAAGTTGGCCATCTTGGGCAACCTGAAGTTTCTGCTTGCATTCTTCATAGTTATGGCATAGGTTTTCGTATTTTTGGCCCATCTCAAAGTTGGCCAGCTTAAAGGATACCAGCTCGGCTGTGACATTGCGCATCATGCTGTCGTCTTCTTCAGTATGGCTACGTTGCTTAATCTCGCTTTCAACATGTCGGTTTGCCTGACCAGACTGGTCAACATTGGTCTTTTCTTCTCCTTCTTCTTCCTCTTTTTCAGACTCTTCGTCACTGATGTCTCCTGCGACAGTTGTAGCCGCCGTGTCATCGCTGCTGGCACATCGACTGCCCTGAGATCCAACAGAGGACCGAGTAGAGGCTGCTGAATTGCGCTTGGCTTGACGATCTTCCATGATATTCTTTGGGTTGGCAAGGCTAGGGTCGTTGGGATCAACCGAGAGAGCTCCGGCAATAAGCGCACCAAAGTCTCCTGTCAGACGAAGTGATTCGACAAATGAGCGGAACTGTCCGTCCTGCTCAAGCTCCTGCAGCCTGGCGACTTCCTCTACCCGTGCCTGATAGACGGGATCAAATACACTGGTTGGGGTGTCAACTGGACTCATGATCTGTGTTTCGGGATGTTTGGCAGCAGCAAGCTTGGCTTTGTATTTCTTGACGCGCCTGACAAGAGTGTCATTGAGCTTCATGATCTGAGCATGTTCGGCCTCCTGGTCCATTTCGCGCATCTTGACGGTCATAAGATCTTCTGAGAGAACAGAGTGCTCCTTTTGAAGCTGAGACAACGCAACGACAAGATCTTCAATCTGCTGGTGCAGAAGAGGGACAGTGCGGTCTTGGGTTTTCTCAGGTGCAGAAGAAACAGGGATATTTGGAGAGGAGAGGTGGCGCTGCATCATAGGGGATGTGGGTTGCGAGATGACTGGCGTGGTTGGGGTTGGAACGACTGATTCGTTACCCCAGTTGAACCAAGACTCACGACGGCTGTTCTTCTTGTCAGTCTTTGGCTTGGTTCCCCAACCCCCGAATCGAACAGCGAGCACCTGGTGGGCTCTGTCCTTTTCCTGGGCGAGTTCACGGTCATGGCTGTCTGCAATACTGTCCATCTTGGCCTTTGAGATCATGGCACTAAGGGACATGGTGTCTGCAATGACCGTGTCAATGTTTCCATCGTAAGCATCTTCATAGAGCTTGCGAGATGAGAGATAGATCATGAGCTCTTCAAAGTCATCGATCAAAAGCATGTTTTCTTCGTTCTTGACCATTAGGGCAATTGCCACACGTGTGATTGTCTCGACAGCACCTTCAACCAGAGCAAGATCATAGATGCGGAGAACTAGAGGGAGAGGAAGCGAGTAGGCAAACAGGGTGAGATACCACTGGGAAGCGTACATGGCTGGGTGGATAGAATGTTGGGCCAGATGGCTCTCGAGACGAGGGCATCGCTGGGAAAGTAAGGTCTGGAACTGATGCAGACGAAGGTGAAGGCCTTCCATGTTGAGAGTAAACATGGTACGCATATCATAGGTCTCCATCAACCTAACAATAGAAAACTTTAGACCAAAACTTGGTTGTCTGGTGCATGGATTATTTACCTCACAAACACACAGAACGCTTGCTTTTCTGGCATCTATTGATGTAAAAAGTCAGTGAAAAATAACATTGCATTGCATTACATGTGGAATGAAAAAAAAGAAAGAAAGAAAAGATACTTTACCACCATCAGAAGAGGTCCGACCAGAAATGCAAGGCCTTGACAATAGCCCACATGGGCATCGTACACACTATAGGCCTTTAGAAGACGACCCATGGCCTGCTGGCCTTCACCTCCGTCGGCCTTGAACATTTCAATGTGAGGGAATGTACGGGAGAGATCGCGCTTGATGACCCGTTCGTAGGGAGAAGGGCTCTGGGTTTCTTCTTGAACTAGACTATCGTACATTGATTCCAAGTTTGTGGCCGAGGAACGTGCGATGGCTTGCCACACTACCCCTCTGAGGCGATGAGGGATACCGCCGTAACGCAATTTGGCAGCCAGCAGGTGGGGTAATTTAGCAGCAGCCATTGGGAAATCATCGACTACACACTGCCAAAAGTCCCAATCAGACACGTTTGCAGACTCGAGAGTGTGCTTGATTGAGCTTCGGTTCAACAGGGCCTCGGTGTCATCGCGTGTGGGTGAAAAGGTGTTATCGGAAACGAGGGTTCGTAGGGTGGAGAAATCAGCCTTGAGACGGTTGGATTCTATACAGACAGATTTAGGGTCGGCATTCAAAAGAGCATTTTGACGCTCAAGGCGAGCCAAGAGATATTCTTCAGAGTCCTAAAAAAATTATCACATTTGTATATAATTAATTAATTAATTATAATAATAATAATAATAATAAGTCAAGAAACGTTGCTACGTTACCTGGGGAGGCAACTTGGCATTCTCGGCTTCAAGGCGTCGGAAACGGTCGCTATTTGACTCGCTGCTGCCAGTAGACAGAGTGCGAGTGTGGGCTGCCATGTGTCCATAGACCTTTAGTTTCTCTGGCGAGGTAGGAATGCGTCGTCGTTCGGCCAATGTAAGAGTAGATGTCGATTTGTGAAGTTGAGGAACTTTCATTTGTGAGATGTGGCCATCGACAGACTTGGATGGCGTTGGCTGGGCGAGATG
The DNA here is from genome assembly GCA_022702545.1 of Phycomyces nitens. Taxonomy (NCBI): domain Eukaryota; kingdom Fungi; phylum Mucoromycota; class Mucoromycetes; order Mucorales; family Phycomycetaceae; genus Phycomyces; species Phycomyces nitens. The sequence goes on from JAHRBC010000001.1 coordinate 6,788,033, forward strand.
AGAAAGATTGGCAGCCTTGAGGATCTCATTGACACTGACAGGACTATCGGCCTGTTGGAGCTGGCGAAGTCGGTCAAGCACCTCGGGAGCCAAGGCGACTGGCGTAGGTGAGGGTGACAACTGAGCTGGGTGCTGAGGTGTGGGCTCGAGTGCAATATTGGACATGGTAATACTCTCTGGTTCGTATGGATCTCTTTCGTATATGGCTATTGTGTATGTATATAATTATAATTATAATTATATGTATATATATGTGTGTATATATATATACGATCAAATAATTATATCAATCTAGTAAATCTTTATGTGTTATGAATATAATATATATTTTCATAAACACATATATTTAGTGTCCTTTGGAAGAAATGATCTTGATATATTTATATATATATATATTAATGGCCAGGATTTTGGTGAAGTGTGTTGCTTGGGTGAATGTGTGGAGGTGCGGATCCTAGAGAGAAAAAAATAAATAAGCTCCAACTGTGATGGCTTATATACTCCTTTGACTTTGGTACGACATCCGTGTTACATTTCCCACATGGTAGGAAAGAAATATAAAAATTACACGAGGTCCTTTACCCACTTGTCTTTTAGGTAAGCTATCCAAGGGACAGACGATAGGCTTCATAGACTGACCTACCTCAAGGACCTCTACCATGTCGCAAGATGATGGGGACGATGGGGACGCTGATAGGGGAATGGTGGATTAGATTATATAAAAAATAAAAAGTAAACTCCTTTTTCCATTATCTGAATGATAGCGATTATAACAAGGAGTCGTTTCGCATGCTTCATGTAAGAACAAGAAGATTAGTACATGATTATTGCCATCAGAATTTCGGTTTCCTTAGTTTAGAGTCTTACTCTCTCTTTCTTTCTTTTTTATAAATAAATAAAAGCCAACAAGAAGGGAGAAGAAGAAAAAGGGGGTCGTTCTTTTTGGTTCTGGGGTGAGGTTAGGGCATAGCCAAGGTATCTTTTGGGCGGCAAGATGATGAAGGATGTTGAAGGGTTGAGGATAATGGTCTTGGTCTTGGTTCTCATTATGTTTGTCAAACCAAAACACACGCACACAGAGAGATATATTGGATACCAATTTGATCCTCTTGATCCTGTGTATTGTTTAGAATGGTGTAAAACTAATCCTCTTGACAATTGGAACTCCAACATCTCTATTGACGCTAAAAAAGGGCTATACTATATAAAAAGAAAAAGTCTGCAACCTTTATTTTGACCCCTCTTTATTCAAGCAGGATTTTCATGTATTCCAACAATTGACATTTTTGTTGGCCAAAATAAACATTTATACAAGTGATATTCACTGCAAGCATGGTTACATTGTGGTAGTACTCATCAAACTATTGTGTATCAGAAATATATAGTAATACACAATTCATAAAATGACACCATTAATTATAAAAAATAAAAAAAGGTGTGTATATATGTATATATTTTTTATATATATTTTATATATAGAGTGAGTGAGTGAGTGAATATGTCATTAAAGCTTGTTTTCCAGGTTCTTGTTCTTCTTGAGGTTCACGACTGACTCGATAACCTTGTCCAATGGAATAGTCTGTCCCTTGGCCTTGGTGCCAACATCGTCTCTGTTACGCACATTGACTGATCGAGTGTTGGCCTCTTCAGCTCCGACAACTAAGAGAGACCTTGTTAGTTTCTGTGGTAACCATGACAAAATATCGCTTACCAAAGATGAAGTTGTACTGAGCCAGCTCACTGTTTCTGATCTTCTTGTTGAGGGTATTGTCTGACAGATCGGCATCAGCATAGATTCCAAGAGAAGACAATTTCTCGACAATTTCCTGAGCATAGTCAAAGAATGCAGCAGCCACAGGGATGACATTGACCTGGCGAGGGGACAGCCAAAAGGGGAATTTACCAGCAAAGTGCTCAATCAAAATACCCATCATACGCTCCACGGATCCAAGAATGGCACGGTGGATAATCACAGGGCGGGCAAAGTTGAGGTCGGTCTCGGTGTTATCAGTGCGGAACTCCAACTTGAAGCGTTCTGGCAACTGGAAATCGAGCTGGATAGTAGCACACTGGTGTTTACGGCGAAGGGCGTCTGAGATAACAATGTCGACCTTGGGGCCATAGAATGCACCATCTCCAGGGTTAAGTTCCCAGGTAGCACCATGCTTGTTGGCAAACTCATTCAAGGAAGTCTCCAGGGTCTATAAACAGCAAACACGTCAAACATATCAATACCACCAAACCCTCTTTTCTTTCTCTTTTTCTTTTTTATATACCTTTTCAGCATTGTCCCACACACTGATTTCACCGATAAAGTTCTCGGGACGAGTCGAGAGCTTGAGATGGAAATCAAAGCCAAAGATGCCGTACACATGGTGCAAAAAGTCGAAACAGCTAGCCATCTCTTGTGCAATCTACCACACACTCAAATGTCAGTCTCTACTGGTATCTCTTCTAGTATCTCTACTAGTCATGTCATACCTGATCCTGACGGCAGAAAATGTGGGCATCGTCCTGCTGGAAACGACGTACACGGGTCAAGCCAGACAAGGCACCCGAGAACTCATTACGATGGAGGACACCGAAATCAGCCAGGCGAATAGGCAACTCGCGGTAACTTCTCTCCTTGTGACCAAACATCAAACAATGGCCAGGGCAGTTCATGGGCTTCAAGGCAAACTCTTCCTTGTCAACCTCAAAGCAGAACATGTTCTCCTTGTACTTGGCAGCGTGTCCAGACTGGTTCCAGAGCTTGAGGTTGAACATGTTGGGGGTAATAACCTCGGTGAAACCTCTTTGGGTGTATTCGCCCTAGATGACAGAAACATTAGCCACATAAATATCTATAAACCATTTGTTTTTGGTTACCTTGATCATGTCCATCAGAGCATTATAGACACGGGTGCCATGGGGAAGCATGAATGCAGATCCGGGAGACAATTCGTGGAAGAAAAAGAGCTCTTGTTCCTAATGCACGGGTTGGTATACCAACACCAACGCCAACAACAGCCTTATAAAATCACCACTTACCTTGCCAATCTTGCGATGGTCGCGCTTGGAGGCCTCTTCCAAGAACTTTTTGTATTCAGTCATCTGCTTCTTGTCAGGGAAGGAAATGCCGTAGATACGCTGGAGAGAGTCGTTCTTGGCATCACCCAAAAAGTAGGAAGACGAGTTCTTGGTGATCGTCAGGGCCTTTACACGACCAGTGTGGGGCAAGTGAGGTCCAAGACACAGATCGATGAGAGGTCCGCAACGGTAGACAGTGGTGGAGGTCTTGTCGGGGATCTTGTCCTTGATGATGTGGACCTTGTAAGGGTTGTGCTTGAACATCTCGAGCAACTCATCTTTGGTCATGACAAGACGCTCAAAGGGCTGCTTCTCCTTGGTGATGGTGCCAACCAACTTTTCAAGACTGGCGTAATCCTGCTGGGTAACAGCACTATAAACATACGATTGGTTTCCAATGTCAGAGTCAGAAACATGCAAGACATATAAGCCAATCCAATCTTACCGATCCTTTACACCCATCTCGTAATAGAAACCGTCTTCCAATGGAGGACCGATACACAAGTGACAGCCATAGTGTCTCTCACAGGCCTCGCCCATCATATGGGCACTAGAATGCCAAAAGACACGCTTGCCTTCAGGGTTCTCGAAATCAATCAACTCGAGTTTGCAGCTCTCCTCAACAGGACGCTCCAAATCCCACAGTTCACCATTGACCTTTGAGATCACTACACGCTCGGCAAGAGACTTTGCAATACCGGCAGCAATGCTCATAGGAGTAGTTTCCCAGGCAGTTCCCTGCTTGACGGAACCGTCAGGGAGAGTGATTGTGACGGGAACACGGGGCTTTGCTTTAATACCGTGTACGCGTCAGTAAATATGGCTCAAGTTTATATTTATATGTATATGTATGTATATGTATATATATTTTACTCACACTTGATGTCAGCATCGCTCTTGGCCTTGAGGCGGTCAAACATGGCAATGCGATGGGCAAGGTACTCTGGCTTGGGCTCATACTAAACCAACCAGATGAGCTCAATACAATTATTTTAAAGAGAGAAATTGTAGCATACCTCGAGAGGATACTCGGAATCACCAGTAGGCTTGGAGGCCTTGGGCTTCTTGGCAGCCTTCTTGTCGACTTTCTTGGCAGCCTCGGGAGCAGGGGTCTCAGCCTTGACACTCATGGCAGCGAGTTTTTCCTCAACGGGAGCTGACATTTCAGGAATAGGAATAAAAAAACAAGAGGTACCAAAAAAAAAGAGGACTTGATATTTGATTTCTATCCCTACCGATGTTCAAGTCGTACAAGCCACAACAAATAAACTGTTTATTATGGTTATTCCGCAGTAAGCCAAGAATGACTAATAATGCATGAATTGAAGGCTTGTGGTTTATAATATTTGGGTGGCAATTGAAGAATAGATATTGGTTTTAGGCTGTCAAATAAATGCTATCATTTAAATATATATATATTTATTTTAATCTGCTCTCTTTGTTCTCACTATGGATCAAGAAGCTCGTTAAACTTATGTGTGTGCTTTTTAATAATAATAATAATAATAATACTTGCCGTCATTTCGAATGGGTATCTTGAGACCTTGCTTGGCAAATGTCTTTGAAAGCTCGGTGGATTCTATAGAGTGTTGAGTAAATGGTGAATTGGTGGCACTACCTCTTTACCTGTCATGCCAGGAAACTATTATGATTATATTAGTAAAAGTCAAGAACAATCCTTTGTACCTTTTTAGCAGAATAGACAGTGAATGGATCTGAGAAGACTTGAGCAATGATCTTTGATTTGGCATTGGTCTGGAAATCAGAGCTATATTTGTAATGGAAAAATAGATATATTTGAAATGTTCTTTCTACACAAATAATTTGTTACCTCACTAGTTTCATTAGACTAAACCGAAGAGTATATCGTCCCTCGGTACGAATGCTAAGATCAGGGAATGCAAAATACAGCCCTTGTTCTCCCTCTGTATTCTTCAATAAGCTAGGCGAACTGACGAGCGAACCCATCAGGACACGGGTGCATTTGGGTGGATTCGAAATGATATTTCGCTCTTCTTTACGATCGTCAGACCAGAGGGTTACATGGAGGACAAAGAAGGGTGTCTGGAGGGTTCTATAGAGAGATCAATATCTCTTGTTGCATACCAGCCCTACTTACTGGGCATCTACTGGGCCTCTAATGCCATCCTGTTGTACGACCAACTGGACAATAGGCGGAGGGTCGATTGGCCGTCGGTCTTTTTCACCAAATCCACACATACGTGCATGGAGCGGTTGTTGACAGACTATCAATTCATATGTTCTACAATATCATGAGAATTTAATTTTGATTTATAAGAGAGCAAACCTCTTTTCTCTTTCATCATAGCCAACTGGTTCACAAGAGGCCATTGATTGGGTTCCAGGTGGCTCTCGGTAGGGCTCTGTAGGATGTGAATCGGGTGCGAATCCTAGTCGATTGGTGTCATTGGGAAAAGAAGGAAGGAAATGAGAGTGACTGTCAATGGCCTCATAATGGCGAGGGGAATCGTAATGATGCATCCTTGAGATCCAATAAAGAGATGGAAAAGAGAACAAGAATTGATAATAGACGCACGCGCACGCACGAATGTATATATAAATATAAATATGTATATTTATATATATATATATATATATTTATACAAATCGGTTAATATTTTACGCAATCACTGTATTTAGCCTGTCAGAGTTTGGTATTCTATAGATCTACTATTGAATCTGCATTGTATTTTGTAATTTTGTACTTCTTTTTGATTATTATTATTATTTTGTTTTTTCTCTGCCTAACCTATTCCGCCTTGCCTATCAAGCCCTTGCCCCAGTTCTGAATCACGCGTGAACACTGGGTTCGGATATGCTGTGATCTAGCACCCTTCCAGAGACCAAGTGCATCAAGTTGCCTTGCATGATGCACACACTGTTCCCAATAGAATTTGGCATACAAACGGCTCTCAATTACATTCTAGACAAACGGTTAAGTACATCTTTGGGACCATAAAGACTTACATCAAAATCAGTCAGCACGCCGTCCTTATTCTCAGGCAATTGGACCACAAAATCGTCAGGAAGTACCCAGAACAATGCACCGGTTAGGTAGCTAGAGAACCGACATGCCGATCTACTGTCGAGGAATCTTTCGGCACACCTACAATTCACAATTCACAATTGACTCAATACCAATTCGCAAAGTGCTTATCTTATCCTTCTCACCATGGCTGAACCGTCTTGCTTTCAATCACGACTGGCTCATAGTGAAACTCATACTTTTCAACTAAATAGAGTGTATCTGCATCCTTCCAATGTGTCATATTTGTAGGTCCCTGATTGGTCTTCCAGTGCTTGTCAACCATGATCATCTCCTCTTCATCTACCAATTCCAACAAACGCGCCTTGTGGTGGGGCACAGTATAGCTCTCCTTGTCATAACGAGGGAATCCAAAGGTAGGCACTACCAGCACATCACCCTCTCGAAGCACCTTCATAAATGTCGCCTGGTTGGCCTCGAGGGTCTTTCTAATATTGGTACCTGGGACCATTGAATTGGGCATCTCCATGATGAATTCTGTTCTTGCAAAAAGACGGGCAAGATTTCGCTCTGCATTACGTGACAAGAGTACAGATGGCTGGCGGCCATTGTGGCGAGATAGATGGAGATCCAGACGGGTGGCGAGTTTGGGGTTTTCGTTGTATTGGGCACGAATCTTGCTCATTTCCTGTAGACCGTCCTTGTCGTCCTTGACCTGCAATGTAGCCGAGACAGGGCCTTTTTTTTACGGATCCAATTATCAATCTCTTGGCAATTCCAAGCCTTGTCTCTTTATATATATATATATCCCCCATTACCTTGCCAATGCTCTACCAAGCGGACCAATTCGGTCCAGGTTCCAGGTGTGACTGTGGTGATGATGGACACATCCTCTTCAAAAGGCACCTTTGATGCCTTGAGCCAGTATGGTTCAACAGCTTCGGCAGCTTCATAATAGGACTTTGACAGTAATTTGGCCATCTTTAAGCCATGTGACATGCTGTCGACCACTGAATATGTATCGTCTAGTCCAGTGTCAGGATGCCGTGTATATTTTTTTTGGGTGTGGGAATCATGGCAATGTGCACAACTTACCAGTGTCATAAGTACGCTGGGCCACCCAGTCTTGTCCAAATCTCGAATCCAAGGCTGGTCCGGATCTTAGCCAGTGCCAGCTGTGGTTGATTGACAAGAAGACCGAGAATATACAGTAGACCAAGAGTAGGAACCTAACGGTCTTTGAGCGATACAATGACATTATCTTTGATTTCTTTTGGGTTCCTCCGAATGCAACGCCATGCTTGTCATGGGGTAAGTATGGACCTCCTGCTGGATCCAGAAATGAATCGATCGAGTACAATAATTTCTGACACCTCAGTTTGATGCTGAGCCACATTGAGCCATGGCGTTGCTTGGATGACATTAATGGAGATGATCCTAGGTCATTTGTTGGAGGAGGAGAGATACTTCCGAGACGACCGAGATGAGGGCTCTTTTCGGGGTAGATGGTTGCCAGTTGAATTGATCCTCTTCGTTGGTGGGATGTGGATCTCGGATTGGACATTTTTGGTGATTTATAAAAGACAAAATGTTACGGAGACCGTGGATGTTTGAGAGAGAGAGTGTGTGTATGTATGTATGTATATATATTCTTTGTAGAGATGACGTGGACGTGGACGTGGACGTGGACGTGGTTCAATGGACCTAGTGATATATCAATAAGAAATAAACAGATTGGGTAGGCTTCTCGAGAGGAACAGGTGGCTGGCTTATATCAAGACAACAAAGCCCACAAGAATGCTATATATATATATATATGTATATATATGTGTATATATATATATATATATAAATAGAGAGAAAGAGAGAGAGAGAGAGAGAGAAATAGGCCAAAGGATAGGCTTTTTTTTGGCTTCTGACTTGACTGGGTTTGTATTACCACGGGTACAGACAAGTCAGACAAAATGATCCTCGGCTATTTGTCTCCTTTTTATATACATTAGTCTTTTTGTATCCAACTGCCGATTAACCACGCTGGAGATTGCCCTGTTGAGCAGAGAGACGATCCTGCCCTGGATGGACAATTGGATCGAATTTGCTACCTAGAGCTGGACTGAAACGAGGGTTAATAATTATCAATATAACGGTAGTGATACATAAAGGTATTGGAATATAAATATAATAATAATAATGATGTTAATAATGGTGGTAGGCCAAGCATTTTTACAAATATATATATATAAATATATATTTAAATATATAAATATAAATATAAATATTTTAAATATAAATATAAATCATATTTTCGAACCCTCGGACTGTCAAATCCACCTCTCTTCTCTTCTCTCCCACTTCCATGTCTTACGCTCCCCAACAGAACGGTGGCTATTACCAACCCCCTCAGCAAGGCTATTACCCTCAGCAGGCACCACCACAGGGCTACTATCCTCCACAACAGGGTGGTTTCTACCAGCCAACGTAAGTATCCAGTGTCCTGAACAACTAATCACTGATTTCATTTCTCTACTCAGCCCTCCTCCCCAGACAATCTATGTCCAGCAAGGACCACCACAGAGACAGGACGATGGCTGCTGCACTGCTTGGTAAGCCAATGGCCATGATTACAAAAAGTACTCATTTGTTGTCTAGTTTGGCTGGTATGCTGTGTTGCTGTGTGCTAGAGGAATGTTGTTAAGGGTCACTACTGGCCGTGGCCATGGCTGTGGGTCTCTTGAGAATAGACTCGATTGGCCTTTATAGATCGAGGCCAACCCAATATCTATACTATTAATAATGACAATAATAATGATAATAATAATGATAATGATAATTATAATAATATATATGTTTATATCCTACACCTTTTTTCTCTTGTTTTAAACCCCTCTTTTATTGGTATTTTACAAGTTTATTTGTCGGAGCCTCTTTCATGAAAGGTTTGTGTAAAGTAACCTTCTTTACTGCCAATATACATACATACATACATACATGTGGCAACAGATACAAGACCCTTTGCGATTCCAAGAGGACGATCAATGTCTATATAGATATATTTATTTATTTATATATATATTTATATTTATTGTTTGTTTGTTTGCTTGTTGGTCAATATTGCTGTATCACATAGGGTGCCAATATATATATATATATATATATATCGCAGCCAAAACACATTTGTTAATATATCTCCTTGGCTCTTGGATGTCGGCCAGAATCTAACCTCAACCGACACTTGGCAACTTGCTCTTAAACCCTTATCCCCCCTCCCCCTCTCCCTCTCCCTCCCCTTTTTTTCTTGGTAACACACAAGAAATGATATGCAATTGGTTTATTGGCTTACAAACCTATAGGTCTATCAATGTAAGCTGCATGCTCTCCTGATCCATGATAATGCCAAACATTATGTACAAAAAGGACTTTGTGTTTATTGTATTAGAAGAGATGCATTAGAATGATTTTTTATATGTATCATATAGATTGAATGAGGGTATAATTATATAATCAGATGGAGAAATCTATAGAGGACTGGCCATGAACCATTCGGACAAGTGCTTGTACCGTGCCTGGCATCGTCGTAATCCCATCCCAGACGCCTGGGGACCTTCATCATCTTGCATGGCCGATAAGAGCGAGATGGGTTCGCCAGCCTTTTTCTCAAAACCATAGTCCTGCAGGTCGGACCCAGCCAAAAGGCTCTCCGAACAATATGCATCGCTCGTTTGCCAATCCTCATTGTACAAGAAATCGTCTTCTTCGTCACTAGAGCTGTCCAGGTCCTCATAGTCAATGTAGAACTTTGACCTTGGTGGTCCACTCTCAATATCGTCTTTGGGGGCTCCAATCCAATCATGACTGATCTCATTTGGCCGCGGCTGCGATGGAAAGGTTGGCAGAGAGCGCGTCCGGGTGAGCAAGGGAAGGCTGGGGAGGGTAATGGGTTGGTGGGGTGCCTTTGGACGGCGTAGGATGGCCTGTCGATACCATAGACGCCAGGAGATGTTTTCGATACGCAGGTCCTGTACATTCTTCTTGCACTTTGAGAACACTGTTCTTGTTAGTCAATCTATAGCGTATCCTGAGAATCGTTACCTGACCACAGCAGAGACAGCTCCACATGGCCCCAGAGCGCATTTGGTGCGTGGGTGCCCATCATCAGCAGGTGGCTTTCAAGCAAAGGATTGGCCATTTCAATTACTTTTTATTATTATGATGATTATGATTATTGTCGTTTATTAAATTATTGTGTGTGTGTGTGCGTATATATATATAAATATATATATGTTTTTTTTGAAAGAGGAAACCTAGTCAAAGGGGTATTTTCCCCATCTTTTATAGAACAAGAATTATTAATATTATTTTATTGAATGGCCGACTCCACACATTGGGGATATCAAATCCCCAACCACTTGCAAAGATTCTTAATTCCTGTGATATATAAACCACAGTTCTCCAATAACCACGCTGCTTGTAGCCAGGCCAAGAGCCGGCAGCAAAAGCAGATTCCAGCCTAGGAACCGTCGATACCCCAGTACATGGATATTCTTGCTCTTTAAGATATGATCAAACCTAGCCAGCGTTGTTAAGGCAGGCAAATGCATTTCAATTGACCTACATGATCCCAGCCAGACTTCCTACAAGCGTCAGACATGCACCCAGATTGCTGCCTACAATCAGACCCAACAGGACTCCTTGCATCACAGCTGGGGACGTGACTCTGGAGCTGAAGTTGGGATGCTGGATTATTCTTGTTAGCAAAATGGTCATGGGCAGGTTGTTCAGCAGCTGACAGGCTACAATGGACACAAATGTCACTCCGTACACTGCTGTCACATAGTTTGCCGTAAACACCACCAACCCCTTGGCCAGAACCCCCACCCATCCGACCAAAGACAGTCCCTCAACCAGCACAAACATCCCCAGACTAAATGGCAAGATTGCCCAGGGCATTCTTTGTATGACCGCAAACACCGTCGGCCATCGATACCCAAGGCTCTTGACCCTTCTGAGGCTATGTTTCAGCCAGACCTTGCCATTCTCATCAGTTGTACTCAGGGTTTGGAGGTTGATTGTGTTGGACTGCACTGGCCCACTCTCACTATGCATCCATCTGATCGTCCCAAGATCATACAAGAAGTCTCGCACCATTATTACCACGGCAAACGGAAGTGTCACCATCCACACCGACACTCCCGCAAACGAAGTCCCGACCAGTGTGGCCAGGCAGCAGCCCAGCAAAACTGTCCCAAACACAGCACCTTTTGGGTCCAGCAGGACACTTCTTGGGTCCGCATCCGGAGCATGGATCTGGCGGGGAAGGTAGACTGGGTTGTTGAATATGAGTCGCAAGGCGCAGTATGCCACCAACAGTGTCACCACGGTTGGAAGCAGCATCCAGGCCGAATATTCAATAAAGCTGATGTCATAGGCTTCCGACACAATCACATTGGTAGGATTGCCAATGTACAATGCCATTGACGCTATACAAAGAATTGTCAATTTTGGAACTGTAATGACTTATAGTCATCCTATTACCAATGTTTGCCGTCGTAAACTCGCTCACTAGGAATGCAGTGGGATTTATACCAGATACTCGGGTAAAGTAAGACAAGAATACTGTGCCAGTCAAGATGACAACATCATTGCTCGTCAAGCCACTCATTAGACTTGTCAGACAAAAGAACAATGTGAATGCCAAGATTCCTCGATCACCAGCCTTGCGAGACACCCAGAATGCAAGGTACTGGAACAGGCCAGTGAGGTCAAGAGAGATACAGATATACGCCTGCAACATATATGGCCTTTAATCATCTGGACCCAATGGTATTTACGTACAAGGGAATAGAACAATATAAGGATCGCATAGGGCTGGATTCCTTTGGTCCCAATGCATCCATCTCTGACCGCAGTAATTGGAATTGCTCTGACGATAAGCAAGATAAGCACCCCAAGGGGAGGAGAGGTGGCGAGATTGAGATGGATGTGGGTCTGACGAAAAAAGGGGATTTTAAAGGGTCGAATGACGGGCACAATTGACAGCAGGAAAACTGCCAAGGTGACCCATGAGTATGCGTCTAGGCCACGGTCCTCCATAGGGGTGAAAAAAAAAGAAGGTAAAAACAAAAAGAGACGATCATCTGGTTAAAGAAGTGCTTAAAGGAATGTGACTGGGTTGAGATTGAATTGAGAGAGAATGCGATTCTCTTTTTATGTGAAAATGTTAATTACATAATGGTTTCCAAAAGTCTAAAAAGAATACACAATGGAGACGTTGTCTCCTTCTCTTCAACTCCTTCTGATGTGGTATCATTTACCGTATCCATAGAAAAAATTCTGTTAAAAAAGTCAGCTTCCTTGGGCATGCTGGGCATTCGGCTTGAAGTAGTACTTTTTAAAGGTATTACTCGTGAGCGACCAGTTGGCGTGTTGTTTGACGGTTTGAATATCCATTCCTCCTTGCCACAGTCGTAGGCCTGATAGAGGATGAGACTTTGTCAGAGTCCAGGTAGGTAAGAAACACAGTGTGATCTTTGGGAAGAAGAAAACAAAAGTCATTGGTCTTGTCCACAAAAGCCTTTAGGGTAAGAACCGGACATATAGGTTAGGTGTTTTGTATTACTCCAATTTTGGAGTGCTTCCATTGTGCTTCTTTCGGCTCCCGGGCTACAAGTGTTACGCATGTTACGCATGTTACGCCTGTTACTACAGAGCTGGTGTAAGTCCAGTGTATGTTTTGAAATTGTAAACGCCAATTTCCGACCTAGGACGCCACATTGTTGCCAGACAAACCAACATCACCGTTTTCTTTTTTGCTGAAGTTGAGCAAGTGTCAGCTCTTGTGTCGGTCCCCAAGTCTCGAGATGTCGAAGAACTGGTTGCAAAAACCATATCTAATCTTGATTGTGATGCAGAATCTTCATTTCTGATGTTCTTTTCGCCAAAAAGAAAGCTGATATTGGTTCCTGCCCATCTAGACTGGGTTTATCGGGCCAGAGGATTCGGAAAACCAAAGAGATAGATGATTGCATAATGCTGAAATATATTGACTGGAGAAAGTCTGATTATCCACCAAGTAGTTTACCACGGCATTGACATCATAATTGCAAGGATTTACACAAGGACTTTGTCTCTTACGCCATCGTACCCAACGTCGCCACTCACAATCATACCGCTTGTTGGTATTCTCTCGCCTTGAGTTTTTCAAGAAGACTGCTGCTTTCCCTGAAACCCCCCTGTCTTTCCCTGGCACTGCGGATAATCTCCATGCGGTCAAGGTGAGGCTCTTGTTGATATACACTGGCAGTGGTTGTGTGGTTGATTGTTGGAGTACCATTGGCCACCAATATTGGGTTGGCCAACTCGGGGTAACAAGGATTGCTGATCGTACCTTGTCCTTGCAAATCTCCTGGATTACTTGTGAAACCAATTTCCATGGTGGATGAAGAAAACGAAAATTAGAATTTTAATTAGCCCAAGTTGGCACTGGAGCCACTGTACTTGAGAACCTGCGTCAAATCTTTGGAATGCTGTTGACGCAATCAGTGATTTACGTCGTCGTTGTCCTTACCAAGCCTTTCTCTATTCTTTCTCTACCACCTTACGTTCTCCACTAATCATATAAATACCTCTTCCTGTCTCTTATCTTGTCTTGTCATGTCCTGTAAAAGCACCTAGCACCATTCTTGCCAGTCTTTCTCTTGTGCTGTCTTGTTCAACTCTTACAAGAGCATATTATTTATTTTTCATCTAGAGGCTCATGAATTTGACTGTACACAAAAAACTTTCACCAAGACAGCTCCAAAGATAATACTCAAGAGAATTAGGGTGGCTCAGAAGAAAAGCGCGATAATCGTAGCTCAAACGTAGCTTGTGCTCCTGTTTCTAAAGAACAAAATGTCTTGATGAAGGTGTCTGACACCTTGAACAACTATGTAAAAATGAAAATTTCCAGTACTTCAGCTATCCCCGCTACAAGTGATATTGTAAGAAATAAAATACGACCAGTTTTTTTTAATCTCTAACTTTCTTTCTTTTTGTTAGGTAGAAAGGAAACGCCAGTACGAGGAAGACTCTCCAGATATGGTAAAGTTTTTCTTCTTTCTTAGCAGTGATTAATGATATACTAACATTTGAACTTTCCAGAGTCAAGCTTCTTTTCCTGGTAATGCAAGCTAGCAAGTCACTATATTTCTCATTTTACCCTTTCTAACATATGTATACTATAGCATTTGACAAAAGTAACGGAAGGAAGAAAAATCAGTATCGTTTCGAGGCACCCTCAGCTAGGGCCGAAAGTCTCCATATGCCAAAGTTGAGAAAAACGCAACTTGAAGCACTAAAGAAAATGTGCCACTTTGGCACTTCTTTCTGCTCAAATGATCAGACCATCGACGAATATCAAGCGTGCATTAATGAACAGATGCAGAATAGTTCACTCCGGTCTCTTGAGATGCTTGATTGTGTTGTATCCTTGTTAGAAGAAGCATCCTTTGATGATTTCAATGAGACACTTTGGGCATTCAAACCTGATTTTGCTTTGACAACTCCATCAAAACTATTTTTGGATATTGTAAAATACACCCTCTGCTCATTTCATTTGTCATGCAGATCGATACAAGAGTTCGCACAAAATCATGAAAGAACCCATTTTGGCGAAAACATAATCCCGTATTTGTTGCCATTAGCAAAAGTTACTGGGCTTGTGGAATTCAAATGGTGAGAAGAAGAAAAAGAGCGATATTGCGAGAAAGATGGTCTTTTATTGATTTATTTATTATAGGTGTGAATCACCATTTTTGTCTTCACGCGTGTTGAATCAACAAGAGCGCGATTACGACTGCCGTTCTGTTCCGCCAAACAAGTATATCAATGCGCTTGGTACATTCAAAGCATTGAACAACATGGAACTGATCATTGTTGAAGCCTCAAGGTAGTATTTATCAACTTAATGTCAGATATCTTCATTCTTAACGATACATTTTATAGTGGCGTTTTAAAGGAGCATACAACGCACACAATAGAGGATTCACTAAAGATATTAGAGTGTAGTATGTCTGCCTTACGGAAAGAAGCTTCCTACTACAAGAATGCTTCAACAAATACCTTTAAAGAACTCAAGGTATTTTCCGTTCATGTTGGGACAACACAAGTCGCACTCTGCGAGATGTCTTTCAACGATGAAAACAATTGGAAGGTCCTCGAAACAAGAACGGCCAAAATACCTACCAATTGGAATGACAGGATTTGCCTTGTCCAATATCTTGAACTTTTGGCAACCTTGTTTGTATGATTTAACTTGTCATCATGAATATATGCAAGTGTTCCAACTTTTTTTTTCAGCGCTCTGAGGGGACACGAATCTATTTTGGTTAGGAGACAAGGGGGCGCGGGCCGGACAATTTATTGTGACTATTTTTATGACGTCCGGCTTGTACGTCTTTGAGACGATACCGATTTTTGAATCCGATCTCGTGAAATTACAATTTGAATTTCGAGATTGTGCCATTTGAATTTTGTAGTTATTCCTCATATTTTACTTTTTTTTCAATCTTTAGACTCCATTAATTTATATGTATTAGTTTATTTTTATTTAAAAAAAAAAAGAATCACTCGATTCTCCTCGATTCCAAACAGTCTTGGAAATAACTAATACTATGGTTAATCCAGCCTTGGCAGTTTTCTTTGGTGATCTGCAGGCTGGATTCCCCAATATGCTTCAAAAAAGCATCCGTCGAAAGTCCTGGCTTTCTCCTTGCCAGTCCCTTCAGCTTGCCAAAGCATTCCTCCACTGGGTTGAGGAATGGGGACCACGCTGGCAGGTAGTGGATCCTGTGGCGGGTCGTCATGATGTAATCCTGAACGCTGCCAGCCCTGTGGATACCAGCATTATCCATGATAAACCAATGGGGAGGAGCATTGGTTTCGTCAAGCTTTGCGACCAGAATCTTCATATATTCAATAAATATATCCGAAGTCGTGCCTCCCGTCACAAGCTTCGCAGATATATTCTCCACACCATTGTAAGATATGGCGGCCAGAATGGAGATGTTCAGGGTCCTCTTGGTCACTGTCTGGACCACTGCATCTTCGCCCTTTCTGGCCCAACCTTTTTGCCTGATGAGGTTGGCATTGAAGCCAGCTTCGTCGACGAAGATGCAGTTCGTCTTGTAGGAAATCTCCAGGCTCTGGAGGGACTCCACAAATTTCTTTCTGGCGGCAATGACCTCCGGAGAATTCCTCTTCTCCTCAACTGGCTTGGTCTTCTTCAGGGTGAAGCCAATGTGGTTGGTGATGTGGCGGTATATACCACTGCAGGAAATTGTCTTTTCCTTTAGGTCAGGAAATCTCTCGTAAAACCTTTCTCTCGTCATCTCCAGAGTGAGAGTACAGTCCTCATCAAGCATCTCGATAAGGTACTGCGAATGCTCATCAGTAAGCTTGACACATTCTGCTTTTCTTCCGCCCTTTGGCCTTGGTGCGATCTCTCCTGTCTCGACAAACTTGTCCCCGATACTATCGACAGTTGATCTGGGTAGACCAAGCAACTTGGCTACAGAGGATACACTCTTGGTATCCTTTCTCAGAGTTAGGTCGATAATCCTTTCACGAGTCTATAGAGGAACTGCTCGGTACTTCTTTAGTGTTTTGGTTGCCTTGACACCACTTCCGTTTTGCTTTGAAATATTTTTGGATCATACCATGTTGAAGTCAATGAATAAAGTTTGAAAGACACTTGTTAAACAGTAGAATCTCTGTTACTTATTTATAATTGCATAAAATGTAAAAATTTGAGCATGAAGAACTGTTCAGATCATGCAAGAAAAAAATGTATTATAATCAGACATTTGAGGAACAGTCACGAAATTAAAATGTCATATTCATGAGATCAGATTCAAAAATCGGTATTCTTTGTCCAAAGATGTGGTTACGGATGAACTGATCACAGAATACCCAATTTTTTGGAACAGTCTTGACGCAATCATTGATGAATTGTCGTTGTTCATCGATTTTTTTACCGTTTCACTGTCTGCATATGTAAATACGGTGAATGGTTGACAAGAATGATGTAGCGCTAGAAAGCTCGATGCTCGGCATAGAAAATATGTCGCTGGGTGGTAAAAATGAGAGCATAATTGTCGTGCTTGATAGATCAACTTGAATTTCTCGACTGATCGCGTGGTTGCATCTAATGCCAAGCACCGAGCTTTAGTCCAGCTATTCTTGTTAATAAAAAACTTCGTTGACTTTGCTGAGACGGAAAAGTCAAAGGATGATGGGCCAACGTTGGGATCTTGTTGGATGTCAAGTCGTAGACTTGAAGTCACCAACCCAGAGCAGGAGTGTGAATTAATCGTCAGTTTTCGCCCATCTCTGGTATTGTAAACACTTAGCCAAACATCGGAATACATGGTTGACGGAATAGCATATAAATCATCGGAAGGTGATGATAATGCACGGTGAATGTCCATACTTTTCGTGTCACCATAAATTTCGATTGTATTGACAATGATGGCTTCACCGTTATTTGTGTTCAGTAATATTGCCCCTGCCAATACTTGAGCACAAACATATTTTATATGTGGCTCCATAGTCCAGTTGGTGTTCAGCCAACGAATGGTACTTTCATCTAAATCGAAATATTGCTGATTCAGGAGCATATTACGATAGGGTGATCGATGAATCATTGAAGCTAAACCCTGACAGACATTGTCGGTTGAATCATCAACACCACGCTTTCGCTTCAAAGATACTATAGGTTTGCAGATGAATCGTTTATCAGCTAGCTCGCTAATGTTGCTCCGATGTGCAAGGCCGTTAAATTCCACTGACTGTCTGACGGCCATTGGCTGTCCATCGGGACCCAAGGGAAACAAAGAAAATGGTTCCAACTTCATTCTCTCAATGATCCATTCATTTTTGTCAATTTCATCTCTGTCAGCGTTCATTGACTGACACGCATGGACAATGGCTTGAGAATAATTGTGACGTACGCTGTTTAAGCAAGTTTCTGTCGGCACATCTGCAATGCTTGTATTTGACGACACCTGGACAAGCTGTGACGAATCACTTTTTGTGAGCTGAGAAGATTTAATTTCACTAAAACTGAGTTGTCAGTTTCCTCTACAATATCCATTCCCTCTACCTTCGTTATCAGCTGCACTCTCCAGGCTATCTGGCGCAACCACTGGGCTGATGTATTCGACAACTCTCCGTTTCAGTCTTTTGTTGTTCTCTCTTCTGTCTCTCTTGACGTTTTGCGCATTCAAGCAGAATTCTCTCTCGACATCCCAGCATAGCTGCATTCCTTCCCCATAGTTTAAACCCCACAAAAAATGGAAAGTGTATCGATTATGCTCTCGATAAGCTTTAAAACCGCTGTTAACGGGCAGTTACTGATGTATGTATGGGGGTGAGAATTCGGTAGGGTGCACTGTCTTATTGATAAGCAATATTTTAAGTGGAAAGAAGACTGTCGTTTATTGTATGAATTTGTGGGGTATTTCAAGAACTATTGTATTTTTCAGCAATTAAGAGACAGTCTCAGAGAAAATAAGAGAAAATTATTGGATAAAATAAGAGAAAATTTTAGATCAATTAAGAGAAAACTGACCAATAAAATAAGAGAAAAACTCAGGAAAAATTAAGAGAAAAAAAAGGGGCAATTAGTAGAAAGCTGCTTTAATCTCATTATAAGTTTTTCTCCAGGGCTAAGCACTTTTCAAAGAATCCGAGGGAATGGTGGATCCAGCCTTGGCAGTCTTTCTTGGTTACCTTGGAGCAGGCATCCATGATTCTGGGTGTGAGTGTCTCACCAGTTTCGAAAGGCTTTCTTTTGACACCATACTTCACCTTCGACCAGAATAGCTCAATTGGGTTTAGGAATGGTGAGTATGGTGGAAGATATGCACACCTATAGCCTCTGCTTTCTATCAAATTTCTTACTGTAGCTGGCTTATGTATGGGAGCATTGTCCATTACCAAGTAAAAGCCCCTCATGTTGTTTCGGTCAAGAACATCCATCACATTACTCAAGTAATTTAGATAATGCTCGGCCCTTGTTCCAACTTTGGCTGTTGTTGTAACAACTTTACCATCTACTCTTCTCTTCTTAGCTCCCGAAACCATTATTGGCTTTCTCAAAGAAATGTCAATAACGCCGGCACTTGAGATGGCACCAAGGATGGTTATTGTAGTGCCTTTTGAAGCAGGGACAGTTGTCTTAGCAGGTGCTCCCTTCTTAGACCAGCCACGAGTGCGTGTCATGTGAAGATTGAATCCTGCTTCATCCAAAAATACGCAATTGTTCTCAAAGTCCATTTCTTTATCAGCTAGCCATTGAAGGACGGTCTCCTTTCTCTTCTTCAAAGTTTCTTCTGAATTTCTAGCAACTGAAATCTTCTCCAACTTCTTCATAGATAGTGCACAGCTGGTCCTAAGATGTCTGTATACTGCGGATGGGCTTACAGAGAGACTTGGAAACTCTATGATCAACAACTCGTGTATTCCAGCTACAGTTGTAGTTGAACGCTCATCAACAAGGTCGATAATAAACTTCGAGTGCTTCTCAGTAAGCTCAGAGACAGTTCCCATTCTGCGTCCTCTTTTCTTCTGTTGAGGTACCTCCCCAGTTTTCTGCCACTGCGATTTGAAACGGTAGGCTGATTTTTCATTTATTCCTGTCTTTAAAGCTGCATCCTTTATAGGTACCTGTTCAACTAACAGAGCAATAAGCTTGTTGATATCCTGCTGAGTGTATACACGTCTAGCATTGCTAGCGTCGTCTTTTTTCAGTCAGGTCTCTGAGAGGCTTCTCTTCTTTCAAATCGCTCTCACTACTCTGCACATCAGCTTCATTTTCCTCCTCGTCCGAGCTATTACTGGGCTCATCACCCTCGTGCCCTTCCTTCAGCTCCATCGTCACATCTTCATCTAACTCCATGGCTGATGCAGTGATGTTATACTCCCACTTCTTTCTCATCATCGACATTACACTGACAATAATCTCGGGTACAGCTTCAATATCTTCGTCGCGTAGAGAGATCTCGTTCATATCATAGTCAATATCCATTTTTTGTTAATAATAGTGAGAAAAGTGCTTTCTACTAATTGCCCTTTTTTTTTCTTTGTACAGTGCTTCCACTCTCAATTTACCGAATTTTTGAAAACACTGCCCACTTTTTTGAAAAAAATTGCCCACCTGTGCGAGACTAAATTTGTTAAATCCAGCAAGATTTATAAAAATAAAAAATAAAAAAAAACAAAATCAAATGTTCAGACTGGCTGACTAGCTAAATTTCGAATTACTTTATTTCAAGACACAATTACAGAGAGTTTATATAGTTTTTCGATATCTGAATTACTGAGCATTTAATTAAAGGAGCACATTGTATTGGATACAGTAATGTCCAATAGATTTACTCATCGTAACATCTATCCTAAATATTTGATCTTTAACCGATTCTTTAAATAACATATATGTCAAATGGGGTATTCTTGAATATATGGATAACTGTGTATAGGCTGAATCTATATGATTGGTTTATTAGCGTGTCACAGCGGATATACTTTAACCGAGATTATATAACTCATTGTCTAGATCTAATGCCTGTATACAACAAAATTGCCTATAAAAAAGAGACTTATTTGGCCGGATGTTTGAAGTTTGTTTTACCAAGTTTGCGAAAATAAATTAACCTCATCATACAATAATTTGACCGACTTTTTGATATTTCTATCTCTTCATAATTGTAATTCCCAAGAATGATTTTCTTTCACGAGGTGCATATGCAGGCATTAATTTGATACCATTAGAATACTATACACTTGGCTTTTAAACATATAGTCATCATGTCTTCCAAATTGATATAAAAGCTTTTATTTAAAGAATGATATTTATTGTGTTCGTGTCATCATACAAATATACATATATTATAGATTTCACTGTTTTCGGCAACTGTTGAAAGTCTAATTTTCTAAATATGACAGTATTATCACACCCCTGGGTAGTCAACCTTCAGAATTCAATCGTACAATTTCTTAATAATATTCTGGATTTTTTTGTCATCTTCTTTTTTTTTGCAAATCTTGTTGGCGAGGTCAGTTAACTGGCTGTTGAGGGCAGCATTTCCAATAATATCAATTTTTTCTTGATCGTCAAACAATCCTTGTATACTGGTCAAGATTGCTGAAATAGATGTGTCATTTGCAAGTGCTACAATTTCATCAACTGCAACCCGATCAAGGGAGGCATGAGCACCAGCTTTGCAAACTTGAATAGCAATTGTTCTGAAAATCAAGGCCCCAATTTTTTCTTGTGACAAATTAATCAAGGTTGAACCATTTTGAGAAGACAAAGTCCAGATAGTTGTTGGTTGTAAGAATGGATGGCTTGTGAATGATGATGATGCTCGACATTTTGTGTAAGTAGAAAGGCGATCAAATTTGCTTCGTAATTGTCTCAATTGGTACAAAATGGGCATCTGTTGACACTCGTTGACGGTCTCGTTTTTGAGCATTGGTTTGACAGTATCAAGTGAGGTCTTATCCAAAAACAGCCTTGTCTTGTTCGTTGGAGTGAAGTGAGTTGTTGATGGTCCAAGGTTGACAGAATGAACGTCCAGGCGCATGCTTGATGTTACAAGGAAATTGCATGTTCGAGTTCCTATGATCAACTTTTTTCCGTCCTGTGTGTCAATCAAACAAATAGAGAGGAATCCATAAATACCAGGTGTCTCTGGAAATGACGACTGATCAGGAGACAGTCGTTCGTAGTGAGCGTCAAGCAAAGGGTCGCGAGAATAGGGTTCAACAGTGTTCAATAAAATCGAATTTTGCCCATCAACTAAAATGGCTCCTACTAGCATTTGAGATCCACAGTATCGTAATTGGGGATACTCGAGCCAATCTCGACTGAGAATATTTGAATGTTCAAGAGTAAATTCTTCATGACGAGTTGTGGAAAGCTTCTTTGCTGCTTGACTGAAAGAAAAAAAAACATTAAACAATACATCTTTAAGCGGAACCAAAGATCATACCTTGTTGATTTGATATGCTCGACTATGGAATCACTGGAACAATCATCTGTAATACAGGGAACGCCAGTACTTGGATCAAAGTCGGCAGCTGGTTTCTTCCACGCACCAGTCTGAGGTGATTCTTGCAACAACATGGTTGCTGAGTGGGCAGAAGTTAAAAGACCATGCTGTTCGCTTTCACATTCAAATATAATGGGCACCCATCGACCAAGTTTTGCAAGCATGAGTTTATCAGTTTTTTCTTGAGTTCCAGCTGTGATAGAACCACTTGAAGCAAGAACAGTCTGTGAATGTGAAAGTAACTTGCGTTTCTTATGAGGTTTGGAAGAGTTGCCGATGATTAAATCTTCAGGTGGAATATGATGGATACTTTCGCTTGGCGGCATGCTATCTGAGACATATTCCGAATATCGCAATGAGTTTTTTGGTTCTGGGAGACTTGTGAAATTGATGGTCATCTTCAAACTGTGGCTGGCCAAATGAGACTTGAATCCAGTTGTTGTTTTCAGGGCTCTGTCACAAATATAACAAGTGAATGTCCCATGGATTCTCCTCACAACCAAAAGACCTACGGATGCAAATGTCATTCAATAAAACTTGCACAAACTAAAAAAAAAAAGAACCATTTACTTTCGCCAACAAGCACTTCATCAACATGATAATTATAGCTGTGGTCCTTCAATGCCGAATTCGTGTTCTTTAAATATTGTTTACAAGTTCCACACTCCATGCTTAAGATTTTTCCATGAATTATTTAAAATAGAAAGCAAGACAATAAAATAGGGGTTTCGCGTTTTGATTTTTGATTTCACTTTCCATTTTTTACGATTTATGATTGGCTGATATTGCATTGTGTGTCGTGTTGCTTTCGCTTCGGACTCCGAAGTGGCGCAAGCTCCGTTCAGCCATTCAACCCATTCAACCCAGTCAACTCACTCATTCAACTCACTCATTCAACCCAGTCAACCTCTCATTCAACCTCCATTCAACCCACCCATTCAACCCACCCATTCAACCCATTCAACCCATTCAACCTCTCATTCAACCCAGTCAACTCACTCATTCAACCCACCCATTCAACCTCTCATTCAACCCATTCAACCAATTCAACCTCCATTCAACCCATTCAACCCATTCAACCCATTCAACCCATTCAACCCATTCAACCCATTCAACCTCTCATTCAACCTCCATTCAACCCACCCATTCAACCCATTCAACCCATTCAACCTCTCATTCAACCCATTCAACCTCTCATTCAACCCAGTCAACTCACTCATTCAACCCACCCATTCAACCTCTCATTCAACCCATTCAACCAATTCAACCTCCATTCAACCCATTCAACCCATTCAACCCATTCAACCCATTCAACCTCTCATTCAACCTCCATTCAACCCACCCATTCAACCCATTCAACCCATTCAACCTCTCATTCAACCCATTCAACCTCTCATTCAACCCAGTCAACTCACTCATTCAACCCACCCATTCAACCTCTCATTCAACCCATTCAACCCATTCAACCCATTCAACCCATTCAACCCATTCAACCCATTCAACCCATTCAACCTCTCATTCAACCTCCATTCAACCCACCCATTCAACCCATTCAACCCATTCAACCTCTCATTCAACCCATTCAACCTCTCATTCAACCCAGTCAACTCACTCATTCAACCCACCCATTCAACCTCTCATTCAACCCATTCAACCAATTCAACCTCCATTCAACCCATTCAACCCATTCAACCCATTCAACCCATTCAACCTCTCATTCAACCTCCATTCAACCCACCCATTCAACCCATTCAACCCATTCAACCTCTCATTCAACCCAGTCAACTCACTCATTCAACCCACCCATTCAACCTCTCATTCAACCCATTCAACCAATTCAACCTCCATTCAACCCATTCAACCCATTCAACCCATTCAACCCATTCAACCCATTCAACCTCTCATTCAACCTCCATTCAACCCACCCATTCAACCCATTCAACCCATTCAACCTCTCATTCAACCCATTCAACCTCTCATTCAACCCAGTCAACTCACTCATTCAACCCACCCATTCAACCTCTCATTCAACCCATTCAACCAATTCAACCTCCATTCAACCCATTCAACCCATTCAACCCATTCAACCCATTCAACCTCTCATTCAACCTCCATTCAACCCACCCATTCAACCCATTCAACCCATTCAACCTCTCATTCAACCCAGTCAACTCACTCATTCAACCCACCCATTCAACCTCTCATTCAACCCATTCAACCAATTCAACCTCCATTCAACCCATTCAACCCATTCAACCCATTCAACCCATTCAACCCATTCAACCCATTCAACCTCTCATTCAACCTCCATTCAACCCACCCATTCAACCCACCCATTCAACCCATTCAACCTCTCATTCAACCCAGTCAACTCACTCATTCAACCCACCCATTCAACCTCTCATTCAACCAATTCAACCTCCATTCAACCCATTCAACCCATTCAACCCATTCAACCCATTCAACCCATTCAACCCATTCAACCCATTCAACCTCTCATTCAACCCACCCATTCAACCCATTCAACCCATTCAACCCATTCAACCCATTCAACCCATTCAACCTCTCATTCAACCCACCCATTCAACCCATTCAACCTCCATTCAACCTCCATTCACCTTCAAAGTGAGGCTTCCACATCAGTCGACTTGCTCACTTCTTCTGACACCATCCTTCAAAACTTTCCAAAACTGCTCGATAGGGTTGAGCTCAGGGGAATAAGATGGGTTTCCCCGTTCAATAATTGCAGGATCCATGCTATTTTGCTTCTTTTTGGAAACTGCTTCGTCGATCTGTTCTTCACCTTTTGTGGAGATTCGTCCAATTTGTTAGTGAAATGATGGGTGTTGATGTTCGGGGCTTTTGAAGATCGAGTTTCATATAAATAAAGAACCTTTGCAATTTATTTCGCCAGAAGTTGGTCAAAGTATTTGTATGATGAGGTTAATTTATTTTCGCAAACTTGGTAAAACAAACTTCAAACATCCGGCCAAATAAGTCTCTTTTTTATAGGCAATTTAGTCTCGCACAGGTGGGCAATTTTTTCAAAAAAGTGGGCAGTGTTTTCAAAAATTCGGTAAATTGAGAGTGGAAGCACTGTACAAAGAAAAAAAAAGGGCAATTAGTAGAAAGCACTTTTCTCACTATTATTAACAAAAAATGGATATTGACTATGATATGAACGAGATCTCTCTACGCGACGAAGATATTGAAGCTGTACCCGAGATTATTGTCAGTGTAATGTCGATGATGAGAAAGAAGTGGGAGTATAACATCACTGCATCAGCCATGGAGTTAGATGAAGATGTGACGATGGAGCTGAAGGAAGGGCACGAGGGTGATGAGCCCAGTAATAGCTCGGACGAGGAGGAAAATGAAGCTGATGTGCAGAGTAGTGAGAGCGATTTGAAAGAAGAGAAGCCTCTCAGAGACCTGACTGAAAAAAAAGACGACGCTAGCAATGCTAGACGTGTATACACTCAGCAGGATATCAACAAGCTTATTGCTCTGTTAGTTGAACAGGTACCTATAAAGGATGCAGCTTTAAAGACAGGAATAAATGAAAAATCAGCCTACCGTTTCAAATCGCAGTGGCAGAAAACTGGGGAGGTACCTCAACAGAAGAAAAGAGGACGCAGAATGGGAACTGTCTCTGAGCTTACTGAGAAGCACTCGAAGTTTATTATCGACCTTGTTGATGAGCGTTCAACTACAACTGTAGCTGGAATACACGAGTTGTTGATCATAGAGTTTCCAAGTCTCTCTGTAAGCCCATCCGCAGTATACAGACATCTTAGGACCAGCTGTGCACTATCTATGAAGAAGTTGGAGAAGATTTCAGTTGCTAGAAATTCAGAAGAAACTTTGAAGAAGAGAAAGGAGACCGTCCTTCAATGGCTAGCTGATAAAGAAATGGACTTTGAGAACAATTGCGTATTTTTGGATGAAGCAGGATTCAATCTTCACATGACACGCACTCGTGGCTGGTCTAAGAAGGGAGCACCTGCTAAGACAACTGTCCCTGCTTCAAAAGGCACTACAATAACCATCCTTGGTGCCATCTCAAGTGCCGGCGTTATTGACATTTCTTTGAGAAAGCCAATAATGGTTTCGGGAGCTAAGAAGAGAAGAGTAGATGGTAAAGTTGTTACAACAACAGCCAAAGTTGGAACAAGGGCCGAGCATTATCTAAATTACTTGAGTAATGTGATGGATGTTCTTGACCGAAACAACATGAGGGGCTTTTACTTGGTAATGGACAATGCTCCCATACATAAGCCAGCTACAGTAAGAAATTTGATAGAAAGCAGAGGCTATAGGTGTGCATATCTTCCACCATACTCACCATTCCTAAACCCAATTGAGCTATTCTGGTCGAAGGTGAAGTATGGTGTCAAAAGAAAGCCTTTCGAAACTGGTGAGACACTCACACCCAGAATCATGGATGCCTGCTCCAAGGTAACCAAGAAAGACTGCCAAGGCTGGATCCACCATTCCCTCGGATTCTTTGAAAAGTGCTTAGCCCTGGAGAAAAACTTATAATGAGATTAAAGCAGCTTTCTACTAATTGCCCCTTTTTTTTCTCTTAATTTTTCCTGAGTTTTTCTCTTATTTTATTGGTCAGTTTTCTCTTAATTGATCTAAAATTTTCTCTTATTTTATCCAATAATTTTCTCTTATTTTCTCTGAGACTGTCTCTTAATTGCTGAAAAATACAATAATAGTAATGAGACAAATCGTCCCCTCCTAATCACATGACTGGGGCCTCGCCCTCATCACAAAAAGCTGGAAAAGCCAAAAGCCAATTCTGTGACTTCCATCTCATTTTATGAGATACCCACAATGATGTTCTTCCCAAGTTGCATAATTGCTAATACGTTTTATACTTTATAGGAGATAATGCTGGTATATATGTACATTTCTTTAGAAACAATTATTTTTATATGTAATCAATTCTACGTCTATGTTTAACTGATATACTTTAAGATGTAAATATTTTATTATCTTATATGTGATATATATATTATTCTGGTACTTGAGGGTCATGGATAACCCATTTTGCCTTTTGAAACTGATGATTGAGTAAGACTATGACTATTCTGAGCTAGTTTTGGAGCAAAAGGCACAATTGCAGGGTGACGGATTGGAGGAGCAGAGTATTGGATCGGGGATGGTTGGATAAGTATAAAAGAAGTGAAATCACGATGTATGTTGGTGCTTTGAATGTTGCTCATAGTGTTTGAAGTATTGGTAGCCATCAATAATTGAAATTGGGAATTGAGGCACTGTTGATTAACAAGAAGAACCTGCTGGTTCCTTCCAACTTGCTACAAACGTTGGCTCAACCCAACCAAAATAGATTCCACAAGACAGCTATCATAATTCTAGCTGTGGAAATAATTATCAACTCTTGCAAACTGACGAGTACTCTGATGTTGTATGTTTGTAATTTGATGGGTTATTTTACCTAACCGAGTTGAAACCTCTTTGTGTGAATCGACAATGTTCGGGACAAGACATTCATACTCTTGGAGTCTGTTAATGGATGGCGTAGTAATTGCTTCTGTGATCCTGTCTTGAAAAAGCTTAAACTCTGCACTAAGAAAAGAATTGCTGGCTAATCCATTTCTCTTGACGTTCGTATTGACAATGCTGCTTTCTTTTTTCAGGTATATATGTACTGTAGTGTCTTGTAAAATTACTCTTCTACATCGGGTCAAAAGCCTCAAGAACCCTCGCTTGGCAATGTCAGTGCTTCTTTGTACTGCCAAGTGCTTTTTCTTGATCCGCTTGATCCTCTGCTGGACCATCCTTCCATATTCTTCTATAAACTCGGCTTGATCGCCTGCATTCTCGTCGTCGTCGATAATATTTTCATCTTCATTTTAATCTACTTTTTTCATCCCTTTATCGCAGACTTTCTTCCACGCAACATTGTTGCATCCAAAATGATCTTCGATCCAAGGGAAAATTGTTCTTTGGAGTTCAAGAGATGGCGAGATGCTGTTTCTTGGCAGATTGAACGGTTTGTCCCAAGATCCTGCTATGCCACGAGCAAATTGAGACGGAAGTTTACCAAGGTAGTGAGTCTCCAAACGGCCCAGGCGATTCTTCCACCCTCCTCCTCTTTTGATGAAATCGCGCGGGATTCCAAGTGCCTCAGCTTCAATAGCACCAACATGATGCCCACCGTATGTCACTCTTATAGTAAATATGTCGTGCTCGGCGAATGCACTTTTTGCCATCTTATATTGTTGTGCTCCACTGAGACTCTTCTCAGGGTCATCTTGTCCTCTCAAGACTTTCCAGTTGTGCCACCTTTCTTCACTCAAGAAGTCGGCATCATCCTTTTTTATAAAAGAATCATTAGATATATGTATTGGCAAACATCAATCATTTTAATTTGTCAACATACCTGGATTAAGCTAAACATGAAAAAAGCAAAGACGCCAACAGGACAACGAAATAGGTTCTCATGGTGTATGGCACAAGCAAACTTGACTTTGCCTTCTTTCAGAGTTTTGCCTTTGTCTAGGCAGAAAACTAGAGCTACTGCTTGCTGGGTTCCTCTATGCTGATTTTTTTTTTGGGGATGATTGTGCAAAAACAATCCGAGAAGTTGAGATTCCTGAGGTCCTGGTCTCGAAGGAGCATGTGGTGGCGAGTAGAGATTGAGAAGATCTCTCGTAAACCGGCCTTGTTTCTGGATACCCAAAGAGACTTAAGGATCTTGATCAATTGCCCAAATTTATATGAGTCCCTGATAACACAGTGAGCAGCTGTCTGCATTTGTCTGAACTTGATCATAGACAAGATTTCTTTCATATTCTTTCAATAGGTCAATGAGCTCTTTTGTTTTTGTTTTTGTTTTTGGTTGCGGCCGAATGGTGCATCTATTTTCGTGCTGATAACTGTGCAGATATATCAACGCTTTCTTGTATTGGTTGACAGACTCAAAACTCAAAGGTACTTCAAGGATTTTTGACTTTCCATATTTAGTGATGGGAGCAGCCTCTGTTACTATAAGCCAAATGCAATCCAGGATTAATTAAATACATATTTTACAATTGAATATATGTTATATCCAGAACTAATTATGTCTTATATTGAGGTAGAGTTGCAGAAGTTGTTGGTCCATCTTCTACCCTTGGATAGATTTGGATTCTAATATCTGAGCCGATTTAGATGTTCTTTTTGTACGTTCGCTTAAAGACGAATTCGGTGAAGAAAGCAACCACTAGCTCAGTAGGACCCACAGTATAAGGGTATTCAGAATCAATATTAAATCTATGTTTGTTGGCATTGCAGAATCCCTATAATACATGAAGTAAAATATATGTAAGATTAATAACAAAATACCTTCCAGTGTTCCAAGGGCTGTCTATAGGCCAACGCAGTACTTGAGCCCACTTTTCTCTTTAATGCCTCAACTGCAAAGTCCAACTCATCGAGATCTCTTGAAGCCACAGTGCCAAAAGAGGTATTGTGAGATACAAGAGGGCTTGGAAAAACGACATTGGATGCCGTGATATTTTCAATCTAAACATTCTTTCTTGGGTGGCCTCGACTGCGCTTTGCCGGCTGCTTTCAGTAGAGGCTACCCTTTGGATAGGTAACACTACTGGTTGCAGCTCTCTTTCTTCACCAGTTCTTTCATTGACAGAACGTCTGACCAGACGTCCTTTATAGGAATTGCTAGTAGGAAGTTCGGGTTGCATGCTGAGTATTTATTATCAGGTACAGATATAGGCAAGGACAATAATAGAGAAAACAGGTAGAGAGCTTGGGAGGATGTGTTTAAATAAATATGTTGTTTGGATAGTCTTTCTATGAGCAAGCTCTAGGGGTATTTATATGAATAATGCTAGATAATGTTTGTAAAGATATTTACAGCGATTGGTTCTATGAGGCGTCTTTACAAGGATAGAAAATCATGAATACTATTAGTTTGCACGGTAATAGTCAGATATGATCTTGATTAGTTGATCAGAATTACCAATTGGATGTTCTTTACAGTTCTTATAAGAGAAAAGTATTTTTTTTTGTCAATAAATAGTATTGTCGATGAAGTAGTATTTGAGAAATATATATATATATATATCAACTGGCATTCATAACTCAAAAAGTTAATTATACTAAAAACTTCCCCTTTATTTCATGGTATTCGAATATCCTTCTCAGTATTATTAACTATTTTACTTCCATATTAGGAAATTTTGGAGATGACATAGAAGTCTTTCATTGGACAATTGATTTTTTGTATACTAAAAAAAGAAAAAAATATATTTGAGACTGTAAATGCTTTGGATTTGATTTCTAGAGTGACTGTGAAGCGGATTTTTTCTTGCTTTGAAATGCAACTTGTCCTGGGACGGGCAGCGTCTGAGAGCAGGTTCTCTCGTCCGTTGTATTTCTTATGTGGTTAAGCGATAGTCAAAGTAAAAAAAAAGCAGGAAATAAACAATAGTCTGCGAGACTGATCAGAAAGGCAATAGAGATTGGTGTAGGACTCACTGCGTTTGGTCTGTTCTTTATGCTCCTGGGCGTGATGATGTTCTTTGATGGTGGTCTATTGGCAATTGGCAATGTAAGTGCGGATGAGATGATGCATCCTTCTCATGCCACCCAACACAGGTCCTGTTTCTGAGTGGAATTGGAGCCATTATTGGGCCCAAGAACACCGTTGTATTCTTTACTCGACGTGAAAAGCTGCGTGGATCGGCTTGTTTGTTGGGTGGTATCTTTTTGGTCCTGATAAAGTTTCCATTCTTTGGCTTTTTGCTGGAAGTGTTTGGAATTCTGAACCTATTTGGGTATGTCCTTGAATGGTTGTTATTGTCAAGAAATACTAATATCTATTAAAGTGACTTTTTCCCGGTTGTGTTTGGGTTCTTGAAGAGATTGCCTGTTATTGGACCCATATTATCTCAACCGTTTCTGTCGCGCGTAAGTAACAAGAGTGAGCCATATAAATATTACCATGTTTCTAATTCTACGCGCAGTTTATGCCGAGAGAGAGTCGGACAAGAGTGTAGATTATTGAAACAAAGATTATTATTTTTGCTATTATAATTCTTATCAATAAAAAATATATATGTATACACAAATGTGTGTTCTTGGCTGCCTGGTTGTACGACTGATTGGAGGAAAATCATATTTTCTAGTCTGATGATTCGCCTAAAAATATTGTACATATATTATTAACGATCTGGTTTGCCATTTTGGGACAATTGAGTTACAAAACATACCGGGTTCGGCTCGGAAGTGGCGTGCAAGACCCCAAGGCACTCTTTGTTGGATTGGGATTAGACGATGGGCGAATGGAGAACGTGTTTAGGTAATTCATGTGCTTGTGACACATCTTTAGAGACACTGTGCTGCTCTCACAGGCATATGTCGATGAGGATTTTGCTGTTTAAAAAAATATTCTATATATTGAGGAAAACCACAATTTGAACCTCTTTCTTTTCTTTCTTTCTTTCTTCCTTCCAGGTTCCAAAAAATATTTATAAAGGTCAGAAACTACTCTTTAAAACTAGTAATATAATTAAATAATAATAATAATCATAATAATAATATAATATTAATGTAAATAAAACAATATTCATAAATATAAATATAAATATAATTATATATATATATAAATATTTATATATATATAAATATATATATACATACATACATGTATTTCTTTTATTAGCTGGTCTTGTTTGTATCCCTTGTTGAAACTTGTTCTTTGATTACCCCCTTTATTCATCTGGCAATAACACAACACAACCTTGGCCACTTTGGATAAAAAAGATATTCATGTATTTAAATATACATATATGTTGTGTATGTAACATATTCATCAATACCAATATTCATATATTTCTGTATTTATATACTCTCATATAATATACTCTCGAGTGACCTTGTTATTTATTTATACTTTTTTTTTATAAATCTCAGAGCATATAAACCTCATGAACCTTGCAATGGAGCCTCATGCAACAGAACTCCCAAAACAGCCAGCAGAAACTAGATTCTTTGCATTGCACAGTCTACCATCAACAGCACGCGCATGTAGAGAAAAGACCATACTACTCTGGATAAACACTCTCCTCAATCCTCCCGTGGCTTCTCTTACCCAACTATCCAATGGCGATACATTGTCAGCCCTCGTGTTGGCATTAGGTGCAAAAATAGATGACAATTCTCATGAACAGATGGACACACTCCAACAGGCAGCAGACGCTATTCAAACCTGGCTAGGTCTCCAGGAGCCTGTCATTACAACTACAGACCTTGCCCATCCTGATACCCTCAAAGCACTCCTATCCTTTCTTCACCTCCAACACATTAGCCGTCTCTTGTCCATTCTCCAGCCAACCCTTTGCACACAATACCCTCATGTACGCAGTCTATTTCTTGCCAACAAGAATTACTCACCCACTTTATCAATTTGTTACCCATAGATTCCCTCTGCTCATATTCCTCCAATTGCTGCCCTTGTAGACCTCCAGCCACTCCTCTCTGCATGGACAACCACAATCCTACAAAACTACATTGATGCCTCACTAATGCCATCCATCCGTTGGCAGGACGGCCGATCGTTTCTCGCCCTTGTCCATTATCACAACCCTAGTCTTGTCCCAGACCTCCAGCATTTCTGCCGTCTTGACAGCTCCACCCACACCACATCCCAGGCCATCCATACCCTCTCGACCGCCTTTCAACTCGCCCATACAAATCTAGGAGTCCCTTTGGTCATAGACCCCGTCGTGCTTGCCGATCCAGATCAGCTCGACGAACAAACCATTGCTGGCTATCTAATCGAATTTCTGCGAGCTGTTCAGACACGGCCCCCTTCTCCAGCAGCGGAGGAACGGAGGAAAGCCGATCTCACTCGATGGCGTGGAATCAACGCAGAAAGCTCATCTAAACAAAGAACCAGACGCCCATCATCACCAGCCCTCCATTCCTCTGCATCGACTCCCTCTACGCCCTCTCTCAGCTCAACCACCACAGACACCCCGGACGAACCATTTACATCCACCACCCGCACCTCCACCTTTTCTGTCCAGCAGTTCAAGCTCACCAAAACCACCACCACAAAGACAGGCGAACGACAGGTCCCTGACCCATTAAAAGAGTTTGAGACGCGCGCCACGACCTTGTTGGACAAGATCAGTCGGCTGCAAAGTCGGCTTGACAGGGTTGTACCCACACGCTCCAACTATGCCATGCCCAGCTCAGCCACCATGGACAGTTTTGAACTGGCCTCTGAGGATGGTGAGATTGCCAGTCCAGTCAGGTCAAACGATGGTGAAGAACCTGGCCATACCCGCGTACTCCATCCTCTCAGGGCAGCCAAGGAAGACCTGAATGCATATGAAACAAATGTCAGGGCCTGTCGTACGGCCTTGCCATTCGTAGAAGAGTCCATGGCAGCACTGCGGCAGTATGTAGATGAGTCTCTTGATCCAGAATGGCAAGAGCACCAGAGCGTCCTCTCGCGTCTAGAGGAAATCGATGGCCAGTACCAGATCCTTGTTGGCTCTATGGAGATGAATGACGACCAGCTTGGACGTTTCCGTCGGGGATTTCTTTTTGCCCGTTCATGTTCTGAAATTAGAGCGGAGCTAGATGAAGTTCAAACCAAGATGGTCAAGGCTACTACTACAGATACCGACATCCAGGAACTCGAAACAAGGGTTAAGCGCACGTCAGGGCGATTAAAAGAATTAGGGGTAAATTTTGCCGATCTTTTGGAGGAAGGAGTCAATGATGATGCGTACAGGACCCGGTTCGAGGCCATTACAAAAAAGAATGATTTGGTCTGCACTTGGGTAGAAGAGGTCCGGGTCTGGTTTGCAGAGGCAGAGCGTATTAGACAGTGGATCCAAATCCGTATTGACCGTCTAGGAGAGACCACCGTTCCTGACGCCATGGCTGGTCCTGATATGCCAGTCACAAACGAGGTTGTAGATTCCCTAAACGCCCAACATAGTGTACTCGAAGACGAAATTGAAAAGTTTGATGCCGGAGCCATGACCAGACTTCGATCTCATGTCAAAGATCTGACCGGTGCAGGGCGGACAGGCAAGGACATTAGTCCTGCAGATACCACCACAATTGAGATCACGCTATCTACTCTCATGGCACTCGACAAACTCATGCACTCGCTCAGAAGAAAGAGTCTCGATCTCCAGGCTCTCACCCGGCGTGCAGCATGGGAAAAGGAACACGCGGGTGCAATGGACTGGCTCACGACAACCGGCGAACAGCTCGAGGACTTTTTGACAAACCATGCGCGTTGGCAGGTGGAAGAGGACGACTCCAATCCCCAGGAAACTGATGAAGAAAAAAGGGGGCGCCAAGAAGCCAAAGAACGTCTGCGAGATCTCATCATCCAGCGTCTCTTGTCGCTCGAACAGCAGATGAGCGAATTCGACCAGGGCCAGTATAGTCGCGCCATCAATCTGTACGAAGATCTCGAAGACACTGCCAACGAGGCCCTGCCCGATCATCTTGGACAGCGCCAGTTGCAAAGCGAAACATTGTTTGATGATCTATTGAAGCGTACGGCATTTGCACGGCAGGTTGTTGAGCAGCGCCTGAGTGTAATGGACTCTGTGCACCAGATAGACATTCTCAAAGCAGATGCACATCAGATCACTCTCGAGTTGGTTGCAGCCGAGGAGGCTCACGGAGGAGAAAACGAGCTGACTGCAAAGGTCCAGGCTATCCATGAGCGCATTCTCCAACTTGCGACTGCGACAAGTCGTGTTGTATATCCAGAACCAGCTCTTAATCTCGATCGTCCAGAAAACGAGCACTCCAACGATGCAATTCGTCAGGTCATGGACTCCAAACGTACTGACCTGATTGCCTTGGCCGAACAGCTCGACAGTCAGCTCAACTCTCTCTGCTACAGTCTTGAGCTGTACCGGGAAGGCAAGGAATTGGTCCAGGGCGTAGACGGCCTGTGCTTGTGGGTGGACAATCGGTCAGCTGAGATCAAGAAAGCATCCGTGGACGGTGTAGATCCCAACGCTATCAGTATTGAAGACATTCGGAAACTCGAAAAAGAACACCAAAAACTTGTTCAGATTCTCGAAGAAGAAAAGGAAAACGAGGCTGCTGATCTGTTGATCCGTATCCAGACCTTGTTGGAAACAGCCGATCAAGTTGGCAGCGTATCTGTGGACAGAGATGAGCTTAAACTCGAATCACGACGACTAACCGACAAATTCGACGGTTTACGCCACACACTAGACGGCCATGAAGACGAGCTCAAGACTCTTCGCCAAAAGATGGAAGATGGCAATACATATGTTGAGCGTGCAAAGGCTCTAAAGGCATTCATCTCCCAGACCCGGGCATCCATTCCAGGACTCAAGCAGACTTGTGGGTTCATGACTGGCCAGAGTGAAGAGCAGGACCACCAGCGGTTTGAGATGCTCAACAGTGCTCTCCAATCTCTCAAGGCAGCCTATGTTGACCAGCAGCGTCATTATCAGGACATATGTACCAGGTTTGAAGGCATGGCTCCCGAGAAGCTGGAAGACCGAGAGGAAGCCACGAGGGTTCAGAAGGATCTCGAAAAGGACTGGACTCAGCTTGCAAAGGACATGGATGAATTTGAGAACTTTACAGACGCTGTAGGCCAATGGTACGATCGTCAACGGCGTATGAGTATTGTTGATGAAGAGTGCCTCCAGGGACTTACCGAAGAGATCACACATCTGGCAAAGGCAGGCTGGAGTAATGATGATCTTGAGCGAATAGAAAAGAAATTGTCACGGGCAGTACATATGCTTGGTGAGGCTGGCAAAAGAATCACGTCTGCAAACCGCAAAGAAGATGCTGTCCAGACAGCAAACTACTCTTGTGCCCGAGATCGCCATACTGCCCTGTTGAACAAAGCTCAAGATATAGTGACACGTCTCAACAATTTGAAAAAGAACGCCAACAATGCAGTTGCTTTTGGCGACTTTTTGGAACGAGCCAAGAGACTCAGGGATGCAGTGCAAGAAGAGCAGGATGCCGTGGAGCAACGCATGGAGCGTATCAAGCAATGTAGATTTGAGACGATGGAACGTCCTGATATTGAGCAGCTCATTCGTGCCACAATGGGAGCTTCGGCTGGATCAGAAGCTAGAAGCAAGGAACTGCGTCAACTACTTAAAGACGCTTTAGAAGATGCAGCTAAATTGAAAAAGCAGGGTTACGGAGAATCTGCTGTCAAGACACCTCTGGAAGTCATTGAGAGCGATCTTGTCAAGCTAGCTAATGTTTTGGGATCCGAGAAGCGCCAGGCAGGTTTTGTACGAAAGATGTTGACACACGCCAAGACAGCAGGAGAACTTTTGTCCTGGATTACTCATTGCAGCCACGCAATATCTCAACTGCCTACCGATGTCTGTATCACTGATGAAAACGAACTTTTGGCTGGATTGGACAATTTGGAACATAAGATGCAGGACATGCAACCTATTGTCACAGGCTTCAAGGCCATGGCACCAAAGATCCTGGGACCTGCTAAAGACGGATTGAAGCACCTTGAGAGCGAATTTGGCCTTTCAGAACAACTTATCCAAGAAGCCATCATTATCCGTGAAGCACGGGTTATGGAGGCCTGGAATGCATTGGGCCAACAGCTTGGTGAGACTCGACAATCAATAGAGCAATCCAAGCGTGTAGTAGAGATTGCCCGAAAAGTCAAGGAGATCATGACCTTGGTAGGGGAAGCCAAGGACAGGGCAGCTGCAGTCCGGGTTTGCCACATCAAGCCAAGTGAAATGGGCGACATGTCAGACCTCAAGCTTATCCAGACATGCTCTCTGTCGGTGCTTCCGACCGAACAAGAAACTGCTCAGGCAAAAGCTGAACTCGATAGTTTGGATCGCGATATTGAGCTGCACCTCCAGGCAGCAATTGCTGAACTTGACCAGATGCTTGGAAGTAATGCAGTGGATGAAGACATCTTTTCTGGACAGCGGGCAGAAATTGTCGAGGCAGTTGGAGGATTGACTGACATGATGAAGGCCAAAAGAGAAGCGATTGCCGAGGCTGAAAAAATGGAGGAATTCTTGATAGTTGTCGAAGAACTAGAGGTCCTTTTGTTGGCTGTGGCCGAGGTTGTTGATCGTGCGTCTCCTGAAGGTGCGCGTGTTGTAGACGGGGCTTTGAGTAGGGCAGATTTGCAGGCAATTCTGATTGATCTCGATACGAGATATCGCTATTATGAACCCAAGATCAATGGTTTGATGGAAGAGTCAAAAGATGCAGCTCAGAATCTTATGAATGATCATCGCGTTGTCCGTTATCTTGAAGAGATGGCCAACAAATGGAAGGAAATCCAGGCCCAGGCTGCTTCCATGAAAGCTAAACTCATGTCTTGTATCGATCCTTTGGCTGACCCATATACAATGCCTGATCTCCATCATCGAGTCATCCAATCGCAGCGTCCAGGCACACCAGTTCCCGGACGTATTATCAATAGCCGCCCGGGTACCAATAGCCCAACTGCTGCCAGTAATGCTGGAGGACTTCAGGCTCGTGGTCAACGCATTGTTGAAAAGCGTCCTGTCAAGCCTGTCCGTTCAAATGAGCGTATAAAGCCTCAACCGATGCACTCTATGCCTCGCTTTATGGCACCCACTGGAAATACTCGTGTCAGAACCAACACTATTACTACAGGAGCTGGAAATGGAAACGTGTCTCCAACTGCCCGCCGTGCTGCCCAGCGTTCTTTTGGTGTCGCAAAACCACAGGCCAAGGTGCTAGAGACGGAAGCCTATGTTGCTGATCCCAAAAATGACCTTGATATGGCGCTTGGTGTGATTGTCAATGACTCGCCTTACAAGATCAGCGTCAAGATGGTCCCAGGTGAGGTTGGTCGTTACTGGTTCGGTAGCGTGAATCCAAAGATGGCCTACTGCCGTATCTTGCGCAGTAGAATGGTCATGGTACGTGTGGGTGGTGGTTGGGTTGAGCTCTCGCAATTCTTGAGAGACCACGCACTGTTGGAAGGTGGAAACTTTGTTCCTCGGGCCTCCTTGTCAAACTCTGACCGCGGTGGATTGTTGGGCGAGGTGTTTTTGCGTACAAGACGAGCTGTTTCTCCAGGAACGGTTACAACCATTCGTGGTGGAGGTGGCGCAGGTTCACCTGGTCCCTTGCGTGAGTCTCAGTCTACACCTCACAACCGAGGTGGGTCTCCTGTTGGATTTGGACACGGTATCAAGGAAGGCAACCGATTCTTGGTGACTGTTGATGATATGGGTAATCAAGTAGAGGTAAAGATGACAAAGGCGGACAACAAGGCCTCCAAGTTCATCACTCCACGACGCACAGCTTTGTAAAAAAAAAAAGTCTCGTCCATACACACGAGCATGTCTATTTTACTATTCTTTCTTTTTTGTTGATTTCTGTTTATGTTTTCTGGTTTTAATTTATCCTTTATACATACTTATACATATATATATATTATATGTAATTGACATTTCTTTTCATTTATCTGTTTTATATTCTATATCACACAATCTAATGTAGCCATCTTATTTATCAAAGCGTACGCTTTCAAATCATAATACATCATTGATACCCTTACTTTAAAAAGCAGACATTTTATTTAATCTTGAAAAATATCAACAGTACATTGGTCATCGTT
This sequence comes from Phycomyces nitens, assembly GCA_022702545.1. Classification (NCBI taxonomy): domain Eukaryota; kingdom Fungi; phylum Mucoromycota; class Mucoromycetes; order Mucorales; family Phycomycetaceae; genus Phycomyces; species Phycomyces nitens. The sequence goes on from JAHRBC010000001.1 coordinate 6,826,860, forward strand.
TTACACAATGGTAGGGTAGGACAGTTATCTCCATGTAATCTCAGAAACGCAATGGATTCGCGGTATTGTGTCTAATGAATATCCTATAATGCTGGGCTGTGTTCTTTTGAGAAATCGATTGTCCAACATGGCTTGGTTCACAAGATACCCTCCCAGTCCCTGTAATTCCTTAAAACCCAGGCATGTCCCTTACCCCACTTATTACAACTATTCTTCAAATCTTTCGGAAGTATCTAATGTTTCACGTTTTTTAATCAGAGTTGAATAATCTGTATGGTAGCCATGTCAAGTATTGTTTGAGTTGAGAATTGAGGTATTTTAATACCAATATTGGGCAAAGTTTGTACTTTGATGTCAATGAACTATTTCCTTTTGTTTTGTTTTCATTTGCGTAAATGGTATTTTCTGGTAAAAAGGCAATAAACTTGAATATGGATACTCTGTATATTCATCAGGTTACGAAAATACAAAATACAAAATACAAAATATATACATATACAAATTAACAAACCCTTGTTCTTCCTCTTTGGTCAAACCTTTGCTTTTTAATTAAAGACATTCAAGAGAATCACTTTGGCAGCTACAGTGTGATCAATAAACGTTCAATTAAACTCTTTAAACGTTATTTGGCACACTGTGTCTAGCCACAGAAATTTGGGGGTAAAGATTTACTGGATCACTCTATTTTCCCATGAGTTATCATAATGGGTAATTAATTGATTCTGTGTATCTGAATTCTATCTATTTATTTATTTGTTTCTGTTACCCTTTATGCTAGAATGACTCGCTTTCTTATACGTTGGTTAAGGTAGTTACACGATCTCAAAATCAGAATGGTTTGTAATGGGCTTTTTTTTGCAAAATGAAACAAGTTGTAGTACATTGTTTCTCAAAACTTTGTCGCCTTTTAAACGCTTAATATGGCGTGCCTTTTAGTTGGAATCGATAATGGTGTCAACTGTTGTATACTTTAAGATGGTAAGCTACGTGATGCTTTATACAAGTAATTGTAATTTATTTGACATGGCCTGATTGTGCAATAACAATAGAGTCCAAAACAGTTGGACTTAGAGGTCAAAATAAGCCATCATCTAAAAAGTTTAAGAGAAAAAGAAATATGTATTATCAGTGTATATGGATATGTTTCAATAATTTGGAATACCAATAAACTTGGTCGTTCAATAAAATCCAATTCAATTTGATTTTTGAAGAATAGCAAAAAAAAAACTCCAAAGTACTTGACATGTTTTTCTGTTCAAGCACTAAATATCAAAGGATTTCAAAGTATTGCTTCTCATTTTACATTCTGATAAATTTCTCGACTAATAATGACTACAAACACTCACATTTATATTTTAATGAGGATTGATAGTAAATAAGAGCATGGAATAGTAGGTCAGTACCATTGACCTTTTATAGGCTAATAAGATTCTTGCATGGTAGACTGTCTCTTCCCTTTTTCTTTTACTATGAATGTCAAATTTAGTTTTTTAGTTAATGTTTGTATAATATTCATTGTAAATCAAAAAGAAAAGGTAAATAGTAGACATGACCGATATGCTATTGACATTCAAGATGTCTTTTTCAGGATCAGGTTGGGGAACCCGAAATCCAAGTCAACAACGACTTCAAAATTTATATGTCCAAAAAAGGTTGTCTAAAGCCCGGAATAATTGAAAACAACTAAACGCATCGTCTTTTTGTTAATTTCTAAGCAATGTATGAAGTCTTGGCTGTTTTCAGTATGCCAGACAAGTTTCTTTAGAATATCGTTAGAGGCACTAATTCGCACTTATCCATGGCCCTTGAAGCCTTTTTTTTTCTAGTATTTTATTAATTCCCAATATTACGCGTTAATTGTAATATATTTTGGCTGTTAGTACCTTTTTATTCTTTTACGCACCACAGTATACATATTAATGGTTCTCCTTGAACTGTATTTTTCTTGTTTGGGAACAGACCTTGTTAGGCAAAGTCACTAAACCAAAGTCTATTAAGAATATACTTTCAGTAAATACTCTAAAGCAATACATATTGTATAAATCTTGTCAACAAGAGTTTAATACAGCTCAAAAGGATTAAAAAAATTTGGTTCTAATATACTCTTCGCAACAACGTACCATAAGTATTAGTTGTATAGACGGTTGGAAAGCATGGATTGGTGCTCAGATCTCTTTCTTGGTTTGTTTTATGTTTGGAAAAGAAAAGAGCGAATGAAGCACACCTTTATGCTTTATGTATTTATTCTTACTAATTCATCTAGTCAATGACTTGGTTTACGCGGTGTCGATTTAACGGTATCCTTACCGAAGCTGTAGTTGTTTAGTCAGGGACATGGAAGACATTCTGATTCATCCATGGGACTGGAAGATGGGTTGATAGTATATGATCGAGGCATAAAGGGGCTCCGCAATAGTTATGAGCATACGAAGAGCAAGGCAGTTGGAGTTAAAAGTAAGAGTTCAATAAAAAGAGAAAGATAAAGAAAAAGACGTGCTTATCATTCCAAATATTTATACCAATTATTATCGGGATGTATATTTGACATGCTTTACAGTTGAATATATTACGCAATGGCCATGCTGTCTGTACAAGATTCATGCCTGTCTGTAAGGGGCTAATGTTGCAAGCTATTATACATTTATTGGCAAAGTCTTTGGAGAAAAACAAAGTTCTTTTTAACTCTTTGAATATCACCTATCGCAAGGGACCCTTTTTCATCGACCTCTTTTTACTTTACAAGTCAATCAAAATACCAACATAAAACATAAACATGAATGTTGGTTATTCTATAAAACTTGGTATTGGCTGCCAACAATTGTTTAACAAACAACTCCAATGGTTCGATCCTATAACCGTTTAGTTTGTCTCTTTCTCTCTCTTTGATACGGTTTCAAGCACAATTAACGTCAATCAGGCTAGTTGCAGATATTACACATCGAATGAACATTGTGGTTGACTTTGTAAATATTACAAGAGTTTCATTAAAGACACGACTTGGCATGAAGTCCAGGCCATCGTGCTGCTATTCTGGACCCAAGCTTGTCTTTGATCAGCACTTTTCTCACAGATCTTTCCTAAATATTAAACCTGTTTTTTTTCTTAGTGGATAGATTGCGCCGAGTTGTCATTAGATTAAAACGTGTGTCGTTGTTTATTGAATGACTCTATCTATAATCTTGCTATCTATTTTATTTGCGGCTGAATACTTTTTAGGAATAGATATTTATGGTATATTTATCAAAAATCGAGTACAAAAAACTTATTGTTTCAATAAACAACACCAATATATGTCAACTCGATATCACTTGGACATCTCCTTGACCGCCTTTAAAATAAATTATATATCTATGATTGTTACTTTGAATGTTGGCTATTAAGCGACATTTGGAAACATAGTTTATTGAATGCAAATACGCCTTTATGTTTGGATCAAGTGACATTATATTTCTAATTACAAATGTTTTTTGAATGACATGAAATCCCAAAAAAAAAAAGACCCCAACTTTACTTTCCAAAATGGCTGTAATTATGTCACATAAAGACTCTATTTTGACAGAGCCCTTTAGATCGGATCATGGCCACTCAATTGAATCCAGCTTGGGAGCCCAGGGAGCCAAGTTATTATTATATGGCCATATTCTTTGGTATCTCTACAGTATGTTTTATAATGGCCCAAAAGACCTTTTCTTTGAATATTTAGCAATTCTATTCAAGATGGAATTTATATAAAGTTAATTTTATGGTTTAAGATAGTTTGCAGACTCTTACTCTTTGTGTAAAATAAAGGACAATTATTCTGGTTTCAAAAGATCATTATCTTTAATCTTTTTTCTTTTCTTTTCATGGCCTTACTTTTGCCAACAAAAGCTATGTTTACTGTCTCTAAAGAGGAATCGGCAATTAGTTGCAATTAAGTAAGATTTTGATCAATGTTTTGAGAGACGACAAGGTTTTCCACAGTGTGATATATTAGAGGTGATTCCCTGTAAAGAATTATAATCTTTACAGACGGTGATTAACCTGGGATTCAGGTGTCAGGGAATGTTTCATATTTTATTTCTTGTAGAAATTTGGGCCGAATTTTGTACAAGTCTGTACATATTCCCTATGCTTCTGTACAAATCTCAACCCAAACTTTTACAAGAACAGAGTTTGGCTCGGGAGAATCTCTATCGACATTTTAAAAGTACGATAGGATTTTGAGAAAACATGGATCATGAAAGTCTTGATCTTTGAAACTGGCATACCAAACCTAAGCATCTGCTTACATTGTATTCCTCCTACACCTTTACTTTTCTTTACCATATCATGACCTTGGTCTCTTAATTACCCTTTGGTTCTCCCTCTGCACCCAATGGTTTGTGGTGGCACACCTATTCTTCCCAATTCGCCCTGCCGTTGACATGCTGCGGCATCTTACCTTTTTGTATTATCAAGAAAGATTTGAATATAGTTTGCTGTCATTGATACATCTAGCCCATTGTCATTTTTTGACATTTTCAACACTTTTCACTTGCACACAACTCTCACCTGCCTCCTTTTTTAAAGTATGATTGTATCCATTAGACTCAATTTTTTTATTACTCTTATTTTCTTGCGGGCACCAGTATGTCCAAGCGCCAAAATAAAAAGCAGTATGTACTCATGGAATACCCGAAACTGGCTATCCATTGATCTCTTTCTCTCTTTTGTCCCTTTTTACCCACCCCTTCTCTTTCGATTTCCCAGGTCTCTATAATTTTTAAAGAGCCGCTATCAAATCCGTTGGCCACAATAATAAAGTGTGTTGTAAAAGTCAAAGTAAAAAAATAATATTTGGATAATGGTAATAGAAACTACCTAGACTATCATAAAGATATCAATATATTAAATCCTTGTGTCTGCCTACCATATTCCAAATCAGCTCTGGTGCCAAACTATTATATATTCATTTTATATGTTTACAAATCACGTATAAAGCCATAGTCTCCATCCATTGAAGAATAGTATTAATGTGTCACACACAGATATCCTTGAGAAATATTTTGGTCATAAATCTGTGTTGACCAGGGATCAGATTCCCTTGTTGAATTGGCTATATGCTTATCTATTAATCTCTTTTTTCTTTTTCTTTTTTAAATATTTATTTTTATTATCTAAATTGCAAATAAAAATAATACTCTACAGTGTCTATATAATCCTATTGAATCTATTATATATATTTTTTCCCTTTACATCTTTTATACATGCTTGGATATACCACTTGTCATGAATACCTTTTTTTTCTTCAAAAAAGCGTGGCTACATTTAGAGTTTATTTATAAAGAGGAAAACTTTATATCTCTGAGTTTCCCTCCAAAATATATATAGAAAAAAGGTTCAAGAAATTGCGAAGAACGCGTGTATGAAAATAGAGTTGTAATAAGCGAAAGAAATATATATATATATAAAGACTTTTATATACTACAATAACAATACTTGATGTAGATAGTTATTATATTTCAAGAATTGAGATTTCAAACTGCTCATTAATCAAAATTCCCATGAATTCCCTTTATCAATAAATTCACAGCATGGGATAAATATATAATAAATTGATAGAAGGAAATCGGAGATACAATATATACCCGGGCCACACCGTTTGGCTTAATTAACCTTGAGCCTGACACGGCAAAGGAAAGGGAAAAGAAGAGGTGGGGGGAGGGGAGTGGGACTTTTTTATTCGGAGGAGAAGTCTAAAATCACCGCGCCCGTATTTGTTGTGAAAACCATTATTATCCTTATTTCCTTTCTCTTTTTTTAAAAGCAAAAGAACGTGTGTGTATAGATTGGTCGAACATGGCTTACCATGCTGCCCTTTATGCTTACCTGTGGACAGGAAATATTAAAACGGTCTGTGCTTTAGGGGTTGTACGCGCCCGAGAGGTCCTGAAGATGATCTTTGCCTGGATTTGTTACGTTGAAGGTTACCTAATGGTGAGGGGGACAAAACGCTTGCTGTACGAGTATGCACAGACTACACAGATCTTGCATATTGTGCATTTGATTTATTACTTTCCTGTATCTTTCTTTTGCTCTTGTTCTTCTTTACTTCCTTTAGGTTACTATGGATTATAATTGTCTCACTCCTTACCTAGGCAATACAAGAAAAAAGGAGATAAATCCCATAGGTATCCTGTTTTAGAATCAAAGGAGGCTTAGAATAGCCAGGTTTGGCGCCTTTTGCTTTATTCGGCACGGTTTGGGTAGATAGGCTCAAGTTAAGGTAAGACTAATTCTGTTTTATTACCAGCCCACCTATCAGCCAGCCTAGTTTTGCCAGTTCTCCATACATACAGACAAAAGTGGCGAGAGAGGTAAAGAACAGAAATATAGGTATGTTGTTATGGATGCTGGTGTATCGCAATAAAGGGTATACATTCATTTTTATTATTTTTATTATTATTTTTTGTTATTTTTAATTTGTTGTTAGGCAACGGCACTTTTTAATTAATCTGTCCATCTATTATAATAATAATAATAATAATAATAATTTCAATGTGTTGCTAGGCAACTAATATATATTTATATTGATTTATATACCATGAGATTTTTTATATTTATTTTAAGATGTAATTATCTTATATATACAACAACAAACAGGCACAAGACAAAAAGCATGAATCTCCTTCATCACCTAGTAACACAAATTTACCAACTGGAGATTGTGCACACGTTGTGGCAAACCCGACCAAAAACAAGCGCACGTCCTGGATCAATATTAGAGTAAAAGTCGTACTCAAGTTGGCTTGTTCCACTTGACGGCGATCTCTTCAAAGTGATGTAGCTGTGGCTATCGAGTATTTATGCTCGAGGGTTAATGTGGTAAAAGGTTAAAGGGAATTGTGATATTGAGACTTCCAATCCCTTTTCTCGTCAGCTGCCCCTTTCTCATCCCATTTTCTGTTATTCATAAGTCACTTTACTGAGTAGCCAACCATCTCTGCTGTTTCTCAACCTTATTTACGGTGTTTTCATTACCCGAAAAACGGTGGTAACCCATAAAAAAAGATGATTTTGTTTTCAGAACCACTTTCGAGCCTTCCTTCCCTTTTCCACTTCTCATCCTTTGCTTGATTGCCTGGATAAACGAGACGTTTATTACTGTTAATATATTTTACTTTGTTGTCAAAGTCGTATTTAATTCAACGATTTTTATCTCGAATTTTGCCAGTTGATCTGTCCCAAATTCAAATTTATACCCCACTTTTACTTTTATCATGAACTCGTCAGTACACGAAAAGGATTGGCACATGCAGAGTCCCTCCCTGGCTGAAGGCGCGCCCACACACCCCCAACCTCATCATATCCAGCACTATTCACCTGCCCTGGACCATCCCTATGCTCAGTCATTCCCTCAGGGTGGCCCAATGCATCCTCCTCTGTAAGTTACAATCAAATACATTATTTTTTTGAAGCACTTTTTTATTGTACCTGTGCAACGTTGGGCAGAGTGAATAGCAGCAAGATCATATGAAGAACTATTTTTTTTTCTTTTTTTCTTATGAGCAACACAGAAAGACCCAGACTTCCTGTCCCAAACCTTGTCCCACTCACTCTTCTTATTTCCACTTATTGTAGCCACCAACAGCCACCCTCATCCAATTATCTCCCACTCGTCAAGCCCGAGTCGGATCCAAGGTTACCTGGGTAAGGTTCTACAATTTCTTTTTCTTTTTATTTTATTTTCAAATCTTTCTAACTTGTACCAGTATGATGGCACTCTCACAGCCAGGAACCCCTCGTCCAGCACACACCAATGGACCAGAGAGCTCTCCAGTCAAGAAGTCCCATGTTGCCTATTCAACATCGTCCTTCCACGCCACACCATACCCCCACCCATCTATCACTCGGAAGCGAGGCAGGAATGAGTCTTTGTTCTCCGCTGAATTGGGTCCGTTTTTCAGTTCCACAAAACCGTTTGATAATCTCTATGCGTTAGACAGAAATACCCTGTAAGTAAAACCAAAAAAAAAAAAAAGACCGCGCCCTATTGCCCAACAAACGATTACACCCTGTCCAAAAGCGATTGACTCTCTTAACATTTCCCTAGACTCAATGTCCGGATTCAGTCTAAAATGGACCGTGGCTTCTTCTTGGCTGACAACGATTGGACCTGTTACCGTCGTAACTATTTCCAAGTCAGTAGCGCGTTTACCATTCATGGCGTTGCTCACTATTACGCCGACCACGAGACACAATGTCTTGTCCAAGCCGACGGCGCCTTTTACCCTGTCCGCCGATTCCTTCTGAATGTCTCGGCACGCGTTTCCAATAGTGACAAGAAGATCGAACTCGTTCAGCACACGCCAAAGCGCGACAAGGGTCCTCAGACAACACCTCTGCCAAAACCAATCATCCCCGGTGGAAATCTCAGCATGAGTTCGGTTGGAACTAATCAGAACATCGTTACCTTTGAACGTATCCAATTCAAAACCGCGACCGCAAACAACGGCAAAAGACGGGCCGCACAGCAGTACTATGTCTGTCTTGTCGATCTCTATGTTGAAACTGATGAAGGAAAGCGTATCAAGGTTGCGTCTTGCCAATCTGCTCCTCTGGTTGTCCGTGGAAGAAGTCCCGGTCACTATTCAGACAACCAAGAGAGATTTGACCAGAACATGGCAATCTCTTCTGGAACTCCTCAACAGCCAGCAGCCCAGCAGGACGAACGCTTCAATGCTCCTTTCTTGCGTCCTCCAATGACCCCACCTACGATGATGCCAGGAGAGTATGGGTCATCGTATTCCTACGCAACATATCCAGGATACTCACACTTTAACCCTATCCACGCACCCCTCCAACCAATGATGATGAACAGTGCTCCTCCCACACCCACTGGCCCACCACAGCACACCCCACCCACCTCTGCACCCTATCCTCCCCACCCACAGCAGCAGCACCATCCCCAGCACCCTTACATGGTCCCCAGCATGTCTGATCCATCATCCTCAGAGTCCTCCTCTCCCGACCTTTACACTGGTGAATATGCCGGTCAACCCATTCACCCCTCTGAGGATGGCAAGATTGCCCATCCACCCCATCTCCCCCATCCCAATTCTCAGCAATCTGGTCAACCTCAACCTCAACAACCTCAGCAGCAACAGCAACAGCAGCAGCAGCAACCTCAGCAACAACAACAACAGCAGCAGCAGCAACAACAGCAGGCTGGTCAACAACCTCCTCATTCTCAACAGCAGCATTCAGGCGTCCATATGCACATGTCTATGGATCCTAATGAATGGGCCCGTACTCGTTTCCACCCTTCAGGTCCTACTCATGAGCACCCTCAGCAGCAGCAACATCCTCAACAGCAGCAGCAGCAACAGCAACAGCAGCAGCAGAATCCTTACTTTTCTCAAGGACCCCCACCTCCTCTGACTTCTGGATCTCACCAACCTGGTCTCTACTCTGCTTCTAGTGCACCTCCAACACCGTATGGTTCTCGCAAATACAGCGCTGTCCCAAATATCGTAAATCAGCAAACACCATAGAAAGATTAAAAAAACAAACAAAACAAAAAACTCTACCTTTTTTTTCTCTCTCTCTGTACTTCCTCCCATCTTCGCTTTACTTACTTACTTATTATTATTATTACTATTATTATTACTTACTCTTACTTTTTTACCCTTACGATTTTATGTAACTCTTGTCATCGCTTTTCATAATTCATTTTTTTTCTCATTCAAAACTTGTAACGAAGAAACTGCAAATCTACAAGCCAAACACAAAAAAGAAACAAGAAAGAGAGGAAGGAAGAGAGGGAAGGTGGACTGTTTGATTGTCTTGTTATTATTATTATTATTTTTTGGATATATACATACATACATACATACATACATACAAGCATGCACAAACTATGTAATTGTTATATACTCTTCTATTTCATGGTTGCTTTCCAAACTCTCTCTTCTTTTTATTATTATTTCTACTACTAAAAACAACAACTCTATATATCCTCTTAATAATATATTTTATCTATATAAAAATCCCTAATTTTTCCATAATCATCAGCACAAGATTTTGAAATTTGTATATACATGTAAATCCTGTCTCTTTTATGTAATGTCATCCAATTGCACACAATGCAGGGCCCACGGCATGTGGGGCTGTCAAAGAGACAGATGCATGATGTGTGCAAGTGTGGGGAAAAGGGGGTGGCACTTGCGCGACCAGGGCACAAGAGGACAATAGTACCGAGGAAAAAGGAAACTTTTATTTGTCCTCTCCAGAATATATATAACTCTTCTTCCTTGGCTATTCCAAAAATGGGGGTTTTTTAAGGCGGGGATGGTTTCCCACTCGTGCCTTTTGGCATTGCTGTTCACAAACGAAACAAGTAGGACGAGGTTGCACACATGCCATACTTCTTTCTCGTTACGTTAGCCTTGTGTTTTTCTTTTTTGTTTGGTATCCATTCAAAATACACGTATTTATTTCACAATACCAAAGAGAAAGAGAAAGAGAGGCAGAAAATATTGTATGGATCAGACAAAGAAGAAAATTTTCTTTATATAAAAAAAAATTCAATGCTGGAATTTATTTTTTACTTGTACAATATCCCTACAGTTCCAAATACAGTAATCCTGGAAATCAACCGATAGTCGTGACTTTGGTTTCCAGTGGTGTCTTTGAGTGTATCCATAAAATAAAATACAATAATAAAAGACATTACATTATAAACCGTGTCTGCAATGGACTGGAGCCGTTTCAAGCGAGCACTTGAGCCACTCCAAGCCAATGAGGGCGACTGTTGGGAAAAGTACAGTCAGGCAGATCTTATGCATTGGATGGATGAACAGTCCTTTATTCTCGAGTTCTTAACAGGACTTGCAGAGGTAGATTAGCTAGACAGACAGACAGACCTCAATGCATAGTCATTGACATGATTTCATAGAAATTGAGTGAATTCAAATCAACCAGACAATCGACAGGTGCCTATCCTCAATTAGGACCCATCCTGACTGCGGCATCGGTAAATGATTATTAAAGAGATTTCGCAATCTGTATAATGTTGTTAATAATCCTTGATTCTCAGAACCATCCTTTTCTATGTCTCGATCGCAGGATTGCACAGGCAACAATTCAATGTCTCGAGAGATACAGTCAGTTTGAAACATCAGATCCACAGAGCAGGTAGGCCGTAACCTATCTATTCACAAGAACTGGTAATAACAAAGATGGTCAATTACAAGTTCAGCCATATGGTGTGTTGACCGTATCAGACGCCTGGTCCGAGCACCACCAGCCGTGTCTCGTATGGACCATAGCTACACAATGGCTGTTGACAGCACGTTTGTACCAGCAGAAGATTGGGGGACTCAATGCCAGATCCACAAACTCATGTCGAATCTGGATAAGCGTTTTCTGGAAGGTTCACTGACTGTAGGCAACCCAAAAACACACACATTGTTTTACAGAATTCTAACTGCATTTAGCCACAAATCGTGAGCCAACTTATGGATCTATCTTTAGCTCTATTGGAACATGGTGCTGCTTCGGTTTTGATCGAAAGACTGATAAACTGTGGCACTGTGTTGATGGAAATGGAACAAAAAAAAGTGTATTTTGGACGTACTGGATCATCTGAACCTAATATACAAGTTCCCGATAAAGAAGACGACGACTATGCTCTGCATTTTTGTACTGTGCCCTCTATATTCTCGGGCCACTTTGTGTCTCGTTTGTTAGGTTACCCTCACGATAGACTATGGAAACTGTATCGAAGCTGGGCACCGGAACTAATAGCAAGGTAAACCCACATCTTTTCTTTTTCTTTCTTCTTCTTTCTCTCTTTTACCAGTCTTTAGTATAAATGCATCTCTAATTGTTCAATGTACAAATATTATTTCTCGCTAATAAAAAAAAGAGGAAATGAACAGGATCTGGAAGCATCAAAGGCCCATTATGGAATATGAACTTTTGGAATTCTTTCAAGCATTGGCCACCAACAAATCATATACTCCAAAATCCCAAGTACACAAACAATTGGAGAGCACAATCGTAGTCCAGCTATTACAAAAGAACTTTTATCTAGTGTCGATAGCCCATAAGCAAGTGACCATGTGGGTCACTCACTTTTCCGATTGGAGAATAGTACGAATATGGCAGCATGTTATCAATTTCCTTTCCACACTTGAAACACAGAGCAGACAAGCAGATTACGAGGTAATAGATTGAAGCCATTAAAGCCATTGACATTTTCATCATATTTCCTACAGCTATTCATCTTTTTTCCACCCGATTTGAGAGCTATTGCCCGGACCTTGGGCCAAAGTGATGTGGAAGATCTCTGTATCGAACAGACCGTGGGACGATGTACCATGGTCCTTGATAGACTTACGATATATACCTATACTGGAGCATTTGAAAATATAGAAACACGTAGAAATGAGGCCTGGGTTTTTGCCCTCTTGTTTCCAGACTTTTTACAAGAATGTACGGCCTGCTTGATAGCATGGTGTTCAAGTAAAGACGTTTGGGACTCAAAGGTAAGCCTTTTTTTTAATAAAAATAAAATAATAATAATTCTTTTTGACGCTTTTGTACAGATGGATATCATTTCAAATTACTTGGGATGGCTAATGTGTCCTTCTGATGACGATCGAGTAGATGACACTATAGAATCCTTGAAACACTGGACAATATCACTAAAAAGTATGATATACTGACTACCATGGTAGATGATTACTTGCTAATCAAATCATGTATATCACTAGATTTCAATACAGCACAACCAAAAGATGCTCTAGACATTGTCTTGGTTCATTGGAACGAGATATTCAATGGAAATTCTCTAGTGGCTATGAGTATTGCCTTTTCCATCTTGATAGCAGCCAAAGATGTGTGGGATAACAAAGATTGGAGTTTAATGGTAAGGGGTTTGAATCTGTAGAACCATGTACCAAGGTTCTCTCTAACGATTGCGTTTGACAAATAGGCTAATAAACTTTTTGAATCACCAAATGATGAACCCATCATGTCTGAATCAGAGGAAACAAAGTAAGTTTTATTTTCTTGACAATACCAATTTCTCCACAATTATGTTTGTGAATAAAAATATCTGGCTACTAGTATTAAAAACATAAACAGGCCGCTTAGAAAATATGACAGAGCAGCAGCACACTTTTTGTTGGATTACATTCATGGTTTTAAACAAAAAATTCAATCAAATGAATACGATGAGGAAGGACAATTGTACAGTCGATTAAATAAGCTTATTGGTCATATTGAAAATGCTTTGGACAAAGACTGAAAAGGGTAGATTCCAAGGTGCGTGCAAACCAAAAGCAAATGCATGTCTCAAAAGAAAAATACATCCTTTTATATATATATATATTTAATACCAATATCAATACTTGAAGATTAGCCAATAAAATAATAAACTATTGTAGGTCGTACTCTTGTTGATTAGTATCCAATATTTCACCTATTAAAAATAAATTGTCTGTATAAAGTTGAAATGGTTGAGACATGAAAAGAAATTCAATATATCCATATTAAATCTTGGCTTAAAAATGCAGCTAAAGATAGACGTTGTTTAAGGACAGATACACTTATGTCCATTGTAGACTACATTTTTCGTGCTTTATAAAACAAAACATATTTACATTGACTTGCTGATTATGATATATCATGGTCTACATGCCAACTTCAAACTCGAGCATTACATATCTTTCAGAACATTGGTAAATCTGCTTTAATTACTGTGGGCGTAGCCCATATGGACTGATCCAGTAGATTTATAGATTATATTATGTAATCATAAGTACGTGTTTAGTTCTTGTGTGGTTTTCAGGCCACCGATTATTCTAAATCTGGTTCTTGTAACCTATGAGCAAGATGATTTGAATAACATTTACGTTTATCTCGACGACTTATCAAGATGAAGAGTTTTTTTAAAACTAATAATCCAAGATAAGATAATCATTCATCTACATCCTTAAAAGTCAATAATTTAAATGTGTATATATTCTATTATTCATTTCATTACAATGGGTTCTCTTGCGAATATATATGTATATGTATATTTAGACGTACCTAAATGAAATAAACTATTAAAAGTCAAAAAGATTTATAGTTGACAGAACAGAACGGAAAATTTTATTAAATTACTCTTGTAAAGAAGTTTTATATTAATTGGACTCATTAAAAACACTTTTGGTAGCTTTGTATTTGTATAAATTACCTATCAATCTCTTGAAAATGGAATCTGTCACATTTACACAAAACATCTTTGGAGATTGATGATCATGCATTTAGTTACGATAATACCATGCTTATTCTTCTTCTTCTTTTTTTATAGCTTGCCACTTTTAATACTCACTCCTTTCTCTAATCAAGAGTATAAATTTATAATTACTTTGACCAGGAAAAGATTGGCACAAAAGCAAAAAAAAATGTACCTTGTATGACAGTTCATTCAAATGCACACCCAAAAAAATAATAATAATATTAAAATTAAAATTGTCGAAAACATGGAAAGATGACATTAATTACACTTTTAGATCATCCGAGTCCAAGCTCATTAATCAACACAATAGTAAACTCTGTTTTCCAACCTTCAAGACTGCTTTATACCAAAACTTGGCTTTGAATGACCCAAAAAGGTACAATTGTTGTTTACATTGCTCTGGTAAATTTGAAATTCCATCAATTACAACGGATATATTGCAAACTTTGAATTAACTGGCACATTTGTTACCATGATTATTCTCCTTCATTATACCAAAACGTCTGCCTTGTGATTCTATAGATCAATGACCTGATCCATTGCAAGACATTCATCTAAATGGCAATTAGGGATAATAGTGTATGAAATAAAAATGAGCTAGATTAGTAATTATGCAGCCAACTTATTGGATACTTTATCAGAATGAAAATATTCATCAATATTATGAATCTCAAATATCCTTGTTCCACAACAGACAATAGGTTTTTTTTATATATATTGGCAAATAGTACAAATGAGTATATATATATATATATATATTGTGACCAGCTCTTACTGTACAATGACAGGGGTATACTTTATATGCTTTATTCTAGTTGGTTCTTGACAGCCAGTGTTTCCAAAGCATTTAATTGTGCATCTAGAAAATGACTGTGTTGGTATCTTGGAATAGCATGACAGATTATAATTGTTATCTAAAAACTGCAATGTGGACGCAGGTAGGTGACTTGTTTAGATAGCTAGAGGGATTGATACACAATGACCCATGTCAGGATGTTGCAAACTCATCTATCAAATACACCTCTAATCCATGCTTACGCAATTGATATATCATATAAACCCCCTTGATTTGTTCATAGTACTTTAGTGAGGAGCCAGCCAGTCACCCATGACTAGACCTGCATCTTTTCTAGACTTTTTTTTTATACAGATTCTTGGCAAGCCATCTGCTGCCTTGGGTTTAGTTGAATTGCGCCAAAGCAAAGATTGTGGAACAAAAGAGAGTGGCTGGTGAGTGATGTAGTGCTAGCTCAGAATTCAAAGATAGATAACTCTGGCTTACAAAATATTTTTAAAGGCTCAAGGAATCTGTCTTTTTCTTTCTTTTTTTCCAGGAGCTTAGGAGATTAATTGCTCTGCAATGAAAACGTTGTTTTTTTTCTGTTATTCTTTCTAGATCTCAGAGGATCTAACGGTACTTTATTTTGGGTCCTTTACATTTTAGATAGAGACGTGTTGTACACCCTTTTGTTTCCTACAGTAGTTTCCTCCTGCATACAGAAGAGGAGGTTTGTTCTTATCAGGATAGATCAATACACAGTGGCCTCGAATATCTTGTGCTTTTCGGGGACAATTGTGAAATGTAATTCTGAATCACAATGGCCATCTATTGAATATACCGACCCTATAGTAACATCAAAGTTTCACAGTAGACCTAGGTATGTCTGACTATATTATTTCCAAATAATAATAAAAAAAATAAAAATAAAACTCAAATCTTGGCTTTACAAATGGTGGCGTATTGATGAAATCAATGGCTGGTCTATAATTAGCGCTTTATTTGTTTCGAGATGAGTAATTCAACAAATAAGATAAAGGCTGCTGGAACTCCTTTTACATAAATGAAAATAATAATAATAATAAGAATACAAATAACTGGATTATTCACCCTGGTATTTCAATAAACAATCTCTCATCATACCCTTTGGCCGAGCTTTGTTTTGATTTGATATGCGAACAATTTGATATATATGGCACATGTCGGCATTTACACATGTATGTGCGCCTCCACAATATTAAAACACAACAATACTCAGAAATAGGGATATATAAATATTTAAAAGGCGCCTTAATTACCAGGTGGCAGTTTGACAAGAATGATCTTTTTTGGACTATTTACCCAATTACTCATCTTTGGATATCGCGTTTTCTGATTATTTTCATCTCAAGGCCGATAAAACACTTTCTGTGGGATTTTTTTTCCTATTTGTTTTAGCTTTGTAAAAATAGGCTTGTTTCTTATTTTTGGGAGTTTTTTTTCTTTTTTCTCTTTCTGCATCTCTGTTGACTGCGCACCAATAATAGGTCAAACAAAAAGGGGATGGTAAGGAAATCAAGGCTTTCTTGTTTGGAGTTGGATTTTCATGTTGATCCAAGCCTTTTGAATGTGATTGTCATGACGTGAGAATAGATCAAGAAAGAAAGAAAAAAGCGTTCTTTTATTTTATTTTTGGATGTACTAGCAAGAAACCTGACCTTGAACATCACCAGTATATATAGAATTACTATTAAGATTCTTTATACATTTATTGGCTAGGGTGCGGGTGCATAACATAGGGCCTGTGCTTATATGCATCACACAGCATTATTAGATGTATGATTTATTTTCTAAAACAAACCATAATCTATATATTCATATATACATCCATCATTTGATAGCCTTTACACATTTTTGTGAAAAAGCCAGTCTGACGACTAAACAGGACATTCTTATTTATTGTTTTAATAAGACCATTTGAGGCTCTTGCTGTCACCCTTTCCGAGGATACGTGTCTTGCGATCCAATACCTCGGCGACCTTTTGTTTGACGCCTTGCTTGTTTCTGCGATCCTTTAAAAAGTATTCAATCACCTCCTCTCTATTAAGAGCATAGTTGCCGACATCTGGTGCCTCTCCCGTGACAACGCGTTTGATGTCTGACTCGGAAGGCAACATGAACTTGCGGTGGGGGTACTGCTTAAAGTCCTTGGTTGTCAAGAGACCCAAGTGAGCACTCGAGGAGGCATTAAAGTAGTCATTGCGGATCTTGGCCAGATCGACTTGTTCAAGGCTTCCGGGATTCCACTTTGGAGGTGTACGTGTCACAAGAGTTGAATTCACACCCTCTTTAAAGTCATTGCCTTCAAAGAACTTTTGAACCAGATGGAATTCCATCTTGAATGATTGGGCAATAGACAGACTAGCTCCATTGCGTAGTTGCTGGAGTGTAACCTTTAGTGATGTAGGTGACATTTTGTTGAGTAGCTTGAGGGTGGCAGCACCCCAGGCCGAGTCTTCCTTTTCGAGAGAGCCAATGATTTCCTCGACAGTATCGTACTTGAAGCATCTACAAATGTATTAGATCATTTTCAATATCTTGATATACTTGCCTATCAATTGCAGAACGGATATCACCTGCCATTGAAAAGTTGGGTTCTTGATCCAATTCAGCCGAGAATTCTTCAATTGCAGTGTTCACAATGTCGTGTGTAGGGTTGTCGATTTCTGACAGGCGTTTCTCGAGGGCCTCGAGACGAGAAGAAGGTACATAATGAGTAGCAATGCCAGCATACCTACCAAGCATCAGTACAATCCCACAACACATCACAACACATCACAACTCACAATACATCGACAGCCTTGAGTCGGTAGCCTGTCATGCCAAGATAGACACCAAGTTCGCCATCGAGACGAGGCAAGAAGAAGCTGCCTCCAACATCTGGCAAGAATCCAATGGCAGTTTCTGGCATGGCAAACATTGTGTTTTCGGTGGCAACACGGAATGGAGCATGTACAGACAGACCGACACCACCACCCACTTTGGAAATAATGAATAATGTGCTTAAAGACTCTGTTGGACTTACTGGTTATGCCGTCCATCAGTGACACGAATGGTTTCTCGAGAGTGGCGATGAAGTGATCCAATTGATATTCAATCTCAAAGAATTTGGCTGCAGAGCTGTCGTTTGCGTCAACCAGATCAACAACGGCTAAGAATGACATGTGAGAATCGTGTGTTATTGATGTGTCTATTTACACTTGACGTCGCCGCCAGCACAGAAGCCTTTTCCTCCAGAGCTCTTGAGCAAGATGATTTTTGCTAAATCAGACTTTTCCCACGCCTGGAAAAAAGATTAAAATCGAAAATATAAGTGATTGAACATGTATATATATATGTGTGTGTGTATTTATGTATAATTGCCTGGACTTTTGGAAGCATTGCCTGGACCATGGGCAGGTTAAGCGCGTTGAGTTTCTTGGGTCTGTTGAGGATGATGTTTCGGACAGCTAGGTTGTTTTGGCAGAGGATATCCTATAAGGATGGTTATTAAAAGTGATCTATTGAACCTATTGAATCTATTGAATCTACCTGGGTTTCTGGGACCGGGGTGCTGGTGATCTGGAAAAGGGTTAATGGCAAAAAAGTGATTTGGAATGGAAGTTTACCCATCGTGTTGTCTGGGACAGTCTAGAGTTTGCACTCATGAGGGTTGACTGAATAGGGTTGACAAGACGTGTAACTGAGCGCATATCGAGGGTATAAATAAGTAAATAGCGAGGCAATTGGTCTGGTTATCTATCTATATCTATATCTATCCAAAGAGAGAAAGAGAAAGAGAGAAAGAAGCAAGAAATAGACAGAAAGACAAGGATTGTGATGTCATAAAGTTTAAATATATAAATACATACATACATATATATATATATATTATATATATATAAAAATGTATATATATATATATAAGTGTATATTTATATAAGATGTGCGTTTTTTTTATGTGAGATTTGAATAAGGATAATCTATACAAAGGAAGGAGAAATGTACATTCATGGTTTTATATATAGGGATATTAAGAATAAAGGGTGTGTGTGCTTAGATGCTCTGCTGTTTGGCAAATGCCTTTCGCATGTTTCTTTCATTATCGTCCATCTCGTACAACTTGACGGTGCTACCGAGGGCTTCCTTGCCTTGCTGGATGAGCGATTGGACGGCCTCTTCTAGTCTGGCCATCGTTTCATCGGTCTCTTGCTCAGTCATCAGCCGCTGTGTGCCGCTAAGCGTGTTTGCTGGCATGGATTTCGTTCTTCGCTTGTTGCGCTTTGATTTCTGGCTGTCCAGCGGAGACACTGGCTGGTCCTAAAACCAATAAGAAAAAGAAAGAGAAAAGCAAAGCAAAAATGTCAACTTTTTGTTAATCATGTATTGATGAATGCTTTACTTTTTTGTAGTATGGAAGAGTGTCAATTTTTGGGCGGCTGTGTTCAGACACTTTCTCGGCCCACTCCTGCGTCCGTATCCTCTTGATATCTTCGTCTTCTGGTGGCAGCTGGATCTCAAGAGTAGTCTTCTTCTTTTGGGGAGGTGGCGTAATTTGAACAGCGGGGGGTGCATCGAGGGTTCCGGTGCAATAGTTGTAGGCAGTGATTGCCATGGCAGAGGTGAATATCACGGCATCCAAGACGCGGTATAAGACTAGTTTTGTGGTCGATGTGTTTTTGGGAGTATACACTTCATCTTCTGGACCAGGCGGCTGGAGGCGACGATAGAGAAGATACATTCGGTCAGGGATGGCAATAGAGTTCCGTCGACTGTGATAAGCACGAAATTGACCATGGCCACCAGGCTCTGATCTGCTGTCAAGATCCAGAGGGCGTTTGTCGACGACAGACATTATGGGAGAAAGAGAGGAAAGAAAGGAAAGCTTAAAGAATAAGGGATTTGATATATACATATATATATATTTATTTTTCTTTTTTATCACGCGCCAAAAAGGGCGGAGCTTTTTCTATATAAATAAAAATAATAATAAATAAATAAATAGGTTTTATCCAAGCTTAATTCTGCTATTGTGATTTGAAAATGTATTAAAATAACTTACCCCTCCCAACCCTCCTGCTAATTTTAATATAGGTATTTGTATAAATAAATAGCCAAATATTTATATTAAAGAAATCTCTATTTTGCAATACCAATGCTCAATATCCACTGACATGTGATACTTCTTGGAGACTTCTTGGATCCAATATTATCACAGTTCTTTAACGTCAATATCTCCGCCAGTACACCAAAGCGCGTCATTTTTCTTTCTTTCTCTCTTTGTTTCTTTGTTTTAGTATTGCAATGGACATTGAGGAATCAAACTATTTTACAAAGGTTCTCCAGACATGTCATTCCTACCGTCGTCACGCCCTAAATCACAACCACCGTCGTCGACATGACTTTATGGCCCTGCCTGAACATCACAAAAGGCTGATTCCACAAGTCCTCGACAAGATTAACCTCGTTGACGAAAAAATCATTGCAAACTCCCAGTTCTTGGCTCTCTTGATAAACGAACACTCCCAGCCTATTGTGATTGACAGCGTAGGTCACCAGTAGTCTTGATTAAGCTGACATTTTTCTTTTTCTCTTTATTTCTGTTTTGGATCTAGGCGGCTCCTCCAGTGTCGGCTGAAATGGACAAAGTCCGTAGTACGCTGAAACAATTTGTTAGGGATTGGGCAGTACAAGTAAAGTGACCAACATACATTATTTGTGTAATGATCTTCAAACAAGGCCCCTCATCTATTAACAGGGAAAACCTGAGCGAGAGGCAACTTATCGTCCGATACTCGACACTCTCGAAGCACTCTACAGCAACACCAGTGTCACCGCAAGGTAATACACCAGATTCTTTGAACAACATTCCTCATTTGTCCACCATCAATCAATAAATCAATCTTTTCTAGAGCAAATGTCCGTGTGCTGGTGCCTGGGGCTGGTCTGGGCAGACTGGCCTACGATATTGCCACCAAAGGTAAGTAAAGGGCATTCCCTTACCTACTGCTACTAAACAGATTTGTCTATAGGTTTTAGCTGTCAAGGTAAGGTTGATATTTTAATTGACAAGGTAGGCTATTGACACTTTATCAGGAAACGAGTTTTCATACTACATGGTAAGCACTTTAGGATCAATAATTGGCTTGCTGACATGCTTTTATTAGCTATTGGCCTCAGAGTTCATCCTGAATAGGTAAGTTGTTCATTTGCAACGTTCTTTTCTAAAGACCTAAAGATCGACCGCTGCCGAGCAATACGAGATCTATCCTTTTATCCACTCGTTTTCAAACATAAAGTCAACCCAGGCACAGCTCACTCCTGTGCGTGTGCCTGATATTGTGCCCGGAAACCTGCCTCCAGACGCAGACTTTTCAATGGTTGCTGGTGACTTTTTGGAGGTCTATAGGGGTGACAATGGTAAGTGTGTTCTTGGATCTATTTACATGGCACTTAACCTTCCACAGAATCCTGGGATGTGGTAGTGACATGCTTCTTTATTGACACGGCCAAGAATATCCTCGAGTACATTGAGACTATTCACAGGATACTCAAGACCGGTGGCACTTGGATCAACATTGGACCACTACTCTATCACTTTGAAGATTCAATCGAAGAATCTTCAGTGGAACTTTCACTCCAAGAACTCAGACAGGTGGTTATTGATATGGGATTCAGTTTCAAGGTAAAGAATACAAGATCCTGGCTGGCCTGGTCCTGATAGTGTTTTAGGACGAGAGAATGATACCGGCTGCCTACACCAATAATCCAGATGGGATGCTTAGCTATGTATACAATTGTGCATTTTGGACAGCAGTCAAAAAACCCTCGAGATAAATAAAGTACTGTGTGTGTGTATATCTTTACAACACCAATGGTGGGACAAGAGCTATAACCAGAGAATCATATGCTTTTCTCTTGCGTGGGTAAAGTCAACCACAATACAGCTGACAATACATATAAGAATCACTTTTTTTTATTATATCTGGAGGATCTGTCTTGACCACCTTGGATTTTAGTATTGATCCCCAAGCACAAGGGTCCAAGATCACCAGAGTGCCACACACCCCTCCCGATCATTAGGTATTGTCCGGCCAGAATATCTCTAGTCCCTTGCCTACCAGGATCCGCACTTTACTGCCCAGAACTGATCGGATCCATTCCGAGTGTCCGACTGAATCCTATATCATCCCAAGCCATAAAAAGTATTGGCATATCTGCACTCTTATTAAAACATGCAAACTTGCCAAATCCAAGTGCAGTCCACATTAAATTTATTTTCACTGGTCGCGGTCACTCAAAAAGAATCACTCTATTCAATTCACAAGTGACGTCCCCCAGCACATTCCCTTTTCTTTCCCCCTCACTGCACAAAATGTCCTTCCAGGCAACGGCATTTGCCTACCTGTTCCCAGGATCACCAATGGTGAATTCCATCCTGGCCACTGCTTATATCTCAATCTTCCCCAACCTCCTTCTCTATTTTGTGCCTCCTCAAATCAACACATCTGCTCTCAACATCCTCGTCAGTTTTGCAGTTGGTAAACAATCCAACTAGTCATCATCAGCTAACCCATCTCGTAAAAGGTGGTCTATTGGGCGATGTGTTTTTGCATCTCTTGCCCCATGCATTTTCTGCCGGTCATGGTCTTGATCTTGGTGCCCAGGCTGCCGAACAAAAGAACGTCTTGCTTGGATTAGGTCTGTTTGGTGGATTCTTCTTCTTTTTTTCAATGGACAAGTTGATGCGTGTGTTCAACGGAGGAGGTGATGGTCATGGCCACTCTCATGGTGGACATTCCCACTCTCATCACGAACACGAGGAAAAGAAGGAGAGTCCTGCAGGATCATCAGATAGCCAATTACGCCAACGCGTTGTTTCTGCTAAAAAGGATGCCAAGGAGGAGGAAGAAAAAGAAAAAGAAGAAAAGCCCAAGCAGGACAAAAAAGATGTCAAGTTGAGCGCCTATCTTAACCTCTTTGCTGATTTCACCCACAACATGACCGATGGTCTGGCCATGGCTGCTTCTTTTTATGCTTCTCCTGGCGTTGGTGCCACTACCGCCGTCGCTGTCTTTTTCCACGAAATCCCCCACGAGGTTGGAGATTATGCGATCCTTATTCAGTCTGGATTTAGCAAGAAACGTGCCATGATGGCTCAATTCACTACTGCAATTGGTGCATTTTTGGGTACAATTATTGGTATTATTATTGAAGAGGCCTCGCTTGCAGGAGAGACAATGGTCAATCCCCACGGACACGACCATGCTCACGGACACGCTCACGGACACGCTCATGGACACGCTCATGGACATGCTCACGGACATGCTCACGGACATGCCCATGGCGGTCATGGTGGTCTTGGTTTGATGGGAACTGGTCTTCGTTGGGGAGATTTGGTTATCCCTTTTACTGCTGGAGGATTTATCTATATCGCTACTGTCGGTGTGATTCCCGACTTACTGCAGGTTTCAGGAAACATGAGCAAGGATAGACGCCAGGCATTTACCGAATTTGGTGCCATGTTTGTTGGTTTGGGATTGATGGCTGTCATTGCATGGAATGAAGCATCCATGTAAAGAAATGTCGATATACTGCCATTGTATTCATAGACCTTTATTTTCTCTCTTTTTTTTCAATTCCATTTCACTCTACAACACACCGTATCATTATTGTTTTACACACATGTTCATGTGTATAAATTACTCGAATTCCCAACTCCAAATTATTTCTTTTAAATCCTGTGCCTGTGGCATCAACCCGGAAAGCTTATATACATGTATATATTTGAAAAACCAGCTTGCCGAGTCAAATAACTGTCCGGCTGTCCGGTAAATATATTTAAGATTCCGACAAGGGAGGACGCCCTCATAGGCAGCATGGCAAGGTAGCCTGAGCTCGACCTCTTTTTTAACTTGATCAGAATGGTATGTAGAATGTACAAGATAACCATGGCCATGGTTTAAAGAAGGAGAGAACCACGATCCACACACACACACACACACATGCATATTACCAACCACCGATGGAATCTACAGTCGATCGAATCCTTTTTGAATATACAAACATCGTGCATGGATGGATGGCTTGGGTGATGTATCCGATGGATGATGGATCCGATGGATAATAAACGGTTGATCCGACTAGCGAAAATCCAATACACCACCTCAGAATATATTTAAAAAAAGAGAGATCCGACGACGAACCTATCCACGATTCAATACAACAACCCTTTCACAACTCCCGCTCCAAAAAAAAAGATGAATATGGGATATCAACAGCGACAAGTCTGCACAGGAAAATAAAATAAAAAGCAACTCGACGACCACCAATCTACTCAACACATTATTCATTTATACTTGTGTGTGTGTGTATATGTGTGTGGGATTCATGGAGTCTTGTTCTCTCATCTTGCATGCCTCATTCACATCAATTCAGTACACTCATTACTCTTTTCTTTAAAAGGCCGACGCATCGACTGTCACCATCCGTACCCGCAAGTTCTTGACTAACCGTCTCCTCCAGCGCAAGCAGATGGTCGTGGATGTCATCCACCCCGGACTTGCCAACGTCTCCAAGGACGAGCTCCGTGAGAAGCTTGGTAAGCTCTACAAGGCTGAGAAGGAACGTGTCTCTGTCTTTGGCTTCAAGACCCACTTTGGTGGAGGAAAGACCACTGGCTTCGGTCTCGTCTACGACACCGTTGAGGCTTTGATGAAGTTCGAGCCTAAGTACCGTCTTGCTCGTATTGGCAAGGCTGAGGCCGGCAAGGGTGGTCGCAAGCAGCGCAAGGAAAAGAAGAACCGTGCCAAGAAGGTCCGTGGTACCAAGAAGGCCAAGGCCGCCAACGCTGGCAAGAAGTAAATTGGTGCTTTATCTTGAATCTATCCTGTTCTGTGCCTTCATTGCTCCCCCCCTTTTTCTTTCTTCTGCTGTTGCCGCAACCTTTTTATGGTTTGGGAAGGCTCCACTGCAATAAACAAGCATATACAAACATAATCTATTTCTTTTTGCAAGTGATTTGGAATGTGTGTTTGTGGCCCTGTTTTCTAATGTCAACAAACTATATACACCATTCATCTATATACATGCGTGCGTATAGATCTACGTCAGTCTTATCACCATCAATCTATAAAGAAGGTTTTGGTTCTGATATAAACAGGGCCTTATTGCCTGATTGTATATGTATTTATGCCTTGCCAAGCTTGTGGCTGGACATTAAGAATTTTGGAATCTCGGCACTTCACCCGTTGGATATCAGGTGTAAAGTTGATCAATTACATGTGAAATATGTCTTTGTACAATCCATGCAATCTGACACAAAATATTGGTGAATCAAGGTCTGGACATTATTATTATTTAAAGATAAAATCATCATGGCCTTTCAAGCTCAAAATCATCGTAAAACATATTACATGTTTCATCTAATCGTACAAGTTGTGGTCATTTATTGAATATTCAAGAGTAATTCTAGATTTCTAAAATGAAATGTTTAAATGTTTTTACAAGATTATATATATATATATATATATTTGGGCAAAGAACAGTATTTAACCAACCGATTCCATATAGCCCTTTTGATAGTAAGCTACAAGGATATCACTGGGATCTCTATTATTATGGCTGTATCTTACTCTAGACACGCTCCAAGTCGTATTTGTACGATTTTATGGTCCTTTAAATCTGTACGCGACTTTCTTTTCATACCCTATACATTGTAAAGTTGTTTTGGATCAGTTTGATAAAGTACATATATAAAAAAAAACATGATTTAGCTTGAGGAAATATTGGTGCTTATTAATCTAATTCAAACTTTTTTTATATATGTGAATTCAAAGTACCCGAGTTTAAAGGCTCAACAGGAAACCACATTGCTCAATCTCACTAGGATAATATACTCTGCATTTTTCCTTCTTTCTTTGGAGTATTTTGGGTGTCTTGAATAAAAAGATGTGCTGGGTATTTGGTAGTATGCGATCATGAAAGAACAAGATTATAAGTTTATTTGATGCACAAGGCATTGGGTGGGGAAGCTACACCTCCATGCTTATTAAGGGGTGCACTGGTGAAAAAGTACTCGTATACGCCGTCCTTGGCCGAGTCGTCTGCCAGGGTTTCCAAGAAGAACAGTTCACCAATCGGCATGCCCCATCCACCCAAGAAAATGGAATCTAGAAAAATAATTTAGAGCTAATAAATACAACTGCACCATTTTGTCCCTTGTTTGTCCTGTACTTACGGCATGATGTATCAAAAGCAAAAGGCATGGCTTCCAATGCAATGTTATCAGATGCCAATGCAGAGAAATGATGATCCCACACCCATTTGAAGGTCTCCTCACAGGCCTTGATCCCAGCACAAATCGGCAAGTTTTCAAGTTTTCCGTTCAATGCAGGCAAGGTCTTGGACTTCTTCTTGACTTCATAAGCAGCGGTCCACCCGGTACGGATCAGCAGTACATCACCTTGCTCAAACTTCACTTTTTGGGCTGCAGCCACGGCCTCGAGCTGCTCAACTGTAATCTCGTGACGCTTAAACGGATCGAATTCAGGGGCATTCTTTACAGCCCAGCGCCCAAAGTCCAGCAAGACAGCACGGCCAGCAATACCCCGTCGAGCCATGTGGTGGATGCCCAGACGGCCCTCTGAAGAGTCTGTGATTGCAGATGCAGGAGTGTTGTTGTAGAACTTTTTGGTGTCGATATGACAAAAGTGACGGAGACCATCCCACTGAGAAGAGGCCTGGGTATTGAAATTGTCATAGATATCATCAAATGAAATATTGTCGTGGAGGGATTTGATGGTGTGCTTTGGTTCATAGCGTTCCAGCATACCAGAATCAGGCGACTCTAATCTCCAGTTGAGAGAAAACACTTGACCACGGCGGATCAGTTTTGCTGCCTAAATACTATGGATGAGTAAGAGTTTAAAAGACACTTTTATATATACCCTTTCAACTTTGTCTGGTGTGAGCAAGTTCAATGTGCCCAGATTGTCCTCCTTTCCCCAGACACCCCATGCAGAGTGTGCTGGTGCACTAGGATCAATAGGCAGCTGGTCGTAGGATGGAAGAGAGCCGTTGCAGCAAGACATGTTGTTTGAATAGAAAAAGAGTGATAAATGTTTAAGGAGCTTATATATTTATATCAAATCAGAAAGACGCGTAAACTACGCGTTCATGAGTGCTACAATAGCCAGAGTTTGTTCTTGTGCTCCCTAGACAGGGTTCTTTTGTGCTTATATGATTACTCCAGAGAGAAAAAATTGCTATTATCTTATTAATAATATAACAGTGCTACTATCGACATGTCATGTTTGTAATGATTTACTAATTGTGTGTATGATTTTTTTCTTGCCTTTTATTTGATAATTAGCCAACTCTTTAAAGCTGTCTTTTGGGTACATGCATTTATCACCTTCTTGCTGATCGCAGCCCTTTTGGCCGTATTCTCACGCTAGAATCGACAATGCTAAATTTTATATCCAAAAAAGATTTCTTGACCGTATATTATATTATTCTGTGAAATGATAGTCCAACTGAAAAACAACAAGCTGGTGCAACATTCAAGGACAATCCGTTCAAGTAAATATATTTAGTTATTTTCTGTAACCTCAATAAAGTTTTCCCGTATATATATATGCGATCGATCCAACGTGTTATTTTCTATAAACCATTGTGCACTTTTGAGATTTATGATATCAATATTCTCATAAAACAGCTATTTCTTGATAATCAAATCAAACTGATATTATTATTATTATTATTATTATTATTATTATTATTATTATTATTATTATTATTATTATTATTATTATTATTATTATTATTATTATTATTATTATTATTATTTACAGAAAAAAAGTATTCTTAATAATCCTGTTGCACGATCATAATGGGCCCCGTCACTGTATGGACTTTTAATACATATATCTGCCTAGGACAAGAGCAAGTTGTACCAACCGTCCTATTGTCCATGTAACAGTTGTCATTAAGCATCATCAGCCCAAAAAAAACGCTCATTTTAGTACACTATATAATAAAAAGGCTTCAACATCAATGCTTTGTAAGCCATTTAAATAATCCGGGTATTTTATGACATTTTATAATATATAGATGGATCATGGTAAAGATGACATACTGTGTTCAAGAATAATCGAGTGTTCTCATGTCCAGTAATAAGTGGGATAAGCATTGCTTGTGGCACACCCTTTGGCTGTAACCACAGTTTATTTGTCATGGCCATAAATTTATTCTCTAAACCAAACAGTCCACAGATCAATGGAGCCATTAATAAGATTGATCGAGTTTGGTCTGTGATCATTTACTGGTTACAAGACAATCTTGATGATTCTGTTGCCAAGTTTTAGAGACACAGACCCAGAGAGGTATTGGATGCAAATGAGATGGTCGATAATATATACTTTTTAGATTTATTATACAAATAACATGCATCTTGTTCAATATATTCCCATAATTCATTAATTAAAATGCCTTTATAATCCCTGGCATTTTTTTTAAAAAAAAACACATTTTACTTGAAAATGAAGCCTCTTTAATAAGAATCCAGAACAATGGCCTAGATATATATATATATATAATTCTCTTGTTGATTGTGTATAATAATCAAATTAAAAAGCTATTCTACATCTCTTTGTGTGTCTGTGGGCTATTCGAAATGCTCCGATAGAAAGCAGTCCGGACAACCTTGTTGAATGTATTGCCGTCTTGGTACTCCAAAAGAGAATAGTACAAGTTGATAAATGAGTACCTTGAAGCTAGGATCCCTGTTGATAAGGTATAGATTGTGTAAATAGTCAGAGTACTAAAGCCAATAAAAACAAGAACCCTGGCAAAGCCAGTGGCAACATCCATCAAAACACAGGCCAAACAGCACCCAACTTTTCGTGAATTCTGCATCAATGTTGCTCAGGTGAATAATGCCCACATTCACCATTATATATATATTTATATATTTATATATATGTTTAATATTACATTCCATAGCAATCACACAAGCTGGAAATGACATTAAAAATGAAGTTTTTGGGCTATAAGAAAGAAGTCATTCGACCACTTAATGATGCCAGGTAAATGAATTGAGATTCAACAGGATTAGATTGATTCCAACATACTATCCAGGGCTATCGAGAGTGGTGCAAACTTTCTCAGCGAGTCTTTTGTATTCTCGGTTGCTGCAACCATCATCATTGCCGAGAGTTGGCGGTAAAGACAAACATAAAGGAATAGAAAGAAATAATAGTAATGATAATGTAGTTAGACTCGAGCCGCTTATGTGGTTATTTATATTATAGATCCCATTCTTCTGCAAAACACCGAAGAAACTATGTGGATGATGCTTTAGAAAACCTGGAAGCTCAAAATGTTACCTTGACGGAAGCATTGGAAGCAGTTCAAAAGGCGCATAGTGCTACAGAGCAACAATTGAAGCAGTTTGAAGAAGACAATGCTCATTTGCGCAAACTTTTGGATGAGGTTGGATATCATGGCTAGGGCTGGGTATAGGGCCAAAATACTTACTTGTCTACTTAGATTCTGTCCGTCAGTCTGGGCCTTAGACATCATACAGAATACGAGAAACAGCCATCAGTCATCACTCTTCCTGGACTGGGTCAAGGAAGTTAGTTGGGTTTAATGATAATAGATTTCTTAGGGGTTTTTTTTTTAATGTGTTGAGTCAATTACTAAATGATCATAACAGTAAAGCCTTTCTTTGCCTTTGGGGGTTACTATTTATTGTGTGTTTAATTTTGTTTTGTTTCAAAACCATACATCATATTAAGCTATCATTAGTTTGGTTACTATAGAATATTTAAAATAGAGTAGCATATGGTCAATAGGCTAGTGCTGGAAGGCCTGGTCACTCTTCTTATAGTGAGGATAATAAAGCCAATATTCAATATTGCATTGATACAAGCCCTTTTGTATCTTTTAAACAAGTGCCAAAATAATTTATGCACCCACTTTTGGGAACCAAGGCATCAATAAAGCATTGTGTCTGTCTTTCTGATCACTCTCTGCAAGCTGTTTCTCAAACCCCAGCTCTAGTTTGTAGAAAGCAACAATG
Source organism: Phycomyces nitens (assembly GCA_022702545.1). NCBI lineage: Eukaryota > Fungi > Mucoromycota > Mucoromycetes > Mucorales > Phycomycetaceae > Phycomyces > Phycomyces nitens. The sequence continues at coordinate 6,856,995 of JAHRBC010000001.1, forward strand.
AAGAGATTATTAAAGCACATGTGGGGCTACAAGTAAAACAAAAACATTATGGAATTCATTAAAAGACGCGTCTTGACAAATACTAATCTCGTGTCAACACGAGACAGTACTGACATCTTTAAGGAAAGGCAATCCTATAGTACTCGTATTGCCAGTAAGGTAGACATTCAAGAGTCTTAGAGGTTAATATCCATTGAACCAGTCCATATCTGCGTATAAAGAACTATATATATATATATCAATACTACCTCTTTTATATCTCTAGAATAAAGTGAATATGAGTATTTATAGGCCTTTTTGCTCTTAATTATTATGGCTTGATCGCAATATTCTCTGTTTGTACCATTGACCGGTGCAAAGAGTATTTCTCGACTGATTGTAAAAGCTAGTCAACTTTATTTATGGGACCAATATATGTATTTAGTCTTATTATCAAAGTTGACATTTGCTCACAACTTCCAGTTCTAGAGAGGCTTAATGTCAAGAAATTAATCTACATGTTCCTTTAAGACTCGAGACTCTTTGACCAAGAACCAAAGAAGCAAGATGTGTGCCAGATGACTCACCTTCATACGTTTGATGATCAGCATTTGTGATGCCTTGATGTTTACAAGAGTCTAGATTTCCAAAGCCAAGCAGTTTACTTTACAACTGTAGATCTACAAAGTAAACGCTTAGTTTGGCCAATGCCTTTGAGATGCTTTAAAGTATCTTGCTGGAAATCTAATCATAGACATGAGACGGCAATTGACTGGGCGAGTAGTGGACACTGGCAGCTGATAAAGTCATCATGCTTATTGATAACCTGAAACCCCGGAATAATAAAGACATTAGGACGCTGTAGAGATGTGGGTCCAGGTATAAGTAATGTCTCGTGTGCACAAGATTTATAGACCCCAAAAACTCTAAAGTTTCTCTGCACAGGGCATGAATACAATAGATTGAGAAAACAGAAATTTCCGTCAATTCCGCGAGACTTTTGGACTCGGGATCCCACGGTCTCATAGGCTGAATGATACATGGGAATTCAATAAGGACCTTTTTTTTTATTCATGGCTAACAAGCATTGTTTTCTCAAGACCAGGTCCCAGTAATCTGGTGCCCATGGGCTTTGTTCCGATGAATTTCCAAAGTTGCCCACTAAAAACAAAAAATGTTGGTTTTTATCATAAAATGTAGAGTAACTTAATGGAATTAATGTCTTGGAGTGCTGGCTATTGTCTGTTCAAGATTATATGCCTCTGAGATTAATATGATATAATATATATAGATGTTTAATATATTTGCCTAGACATATCTTGTGCTTTTAATATACTTTATGTGCCTTTACTTTCGTCTTTATCACACAATTCCCGCTAGTTTGTACACCATTATTTATTTCCCTTTCTCTTGTAATGTTTATTTTTCTTTTAAAAAAAAATACAATATGTACACTTCTTTTTGGATAATTGTATAGATTGTGTGCTGCTGTTGCCTTGACACTAGTATTGATGAGCTATATTGCCAGTTAAACAAGGCAATTGATGCGTCTAAACTCAATACCATTACTCTTACATGTAAATATGCAAATAATAATAATAATAATAATATAATCAAATGCGCTCTGGGTCTCATTTTCGATGTGTCTGTACTGATGCCATAGTACACACATATTCTGATCCACATCAAGCGACTTATTTACCAAAGCCAAGCAGAAGTTCTTCAGTTGTGATATTAATTGACCAAAAATCCTAGGTCACCCTTGACGCACTGTAAGAGTAATATTATATCTGGATAACGATACTATGGTGATTCCCAGGTCAGAGCCATATTATCAATGGTATCAATTGCTTACCAATCATGGTCTGTCCCGCTTGCCTTTCTTGCATTGTCAAGATCTTCTGCAGATATTGTGCAGTAGCTATATACTACTGCCGGATCACGGTAGATAAACAGGTTTTCTGTAGGGTCATAGCCAATTAGGCATATGAAATGGCCTGTTTGAATAATAATAATAATAATAAAAAGCTTAGCACAGAGCGCATGTTGATAATAGCCATCATACCTATATAGTCGTATCCCTTCATCTTTTCAAAAAAGAAGTCAAACTGACCGCATACAGTCACAACACAGTTTCGCTGCTCCTGTGATTGTATTAGAAACATCACATTGCATTATATTTCCAGGCTAGCCTACCCTGCATTTCTGGCACTTTAACAGACGGGCATTTACTAACACAACGATCACAAAACGCTGGCAGTAAAGAAAGCGCTTAAAATCGTCCAGAGGCAGCATCCTAATATAAGTATGGCATTAAGATCCAATTGGGGTCTACCTAGGAATGCTTACATTCGCACTACATGAATTGAATTGCTTTTTGCAGACCCAAACAGCTTGTTCACACGTCGTTCGTCTTCGTCAAAGTCATCTTGATAAAATTTGTTGCCTTGATGTTCTCGGCGACTTCCAAAGTAGCTGGTGTAGTATGTAAAGTCTCCTTCGTAATTATTGCGCAAAAGATATACGAGATCAATAGTCCAGACACTTTTGACGGCGCATTGGTCAGCAAGGCTACGTAAACTACATCGTATGCCTAGACCTTGTAGAACCATGGCAATGCATGCTATTCCACAATCCCAGTTTGAATTCTACTGACAAAAATATAAAATAAATAAAAGAAGTTAATTGTTGTTTCCAAGTCAAGGCCCCCTTTTTTTTTTGGTTGAGAGTAGTACATTCATCTATAGCTTGATTGTAACATGCCTGTATAATGTGTGCTACACGATGATTAGCAAAGTGCTCATAGTTCTTTGGTTGGTCGCTTCCACTCTCGACAACAGCAACACTTTTGCCTCGAAGTCCCATCTGATTCTCTTTGTTTTGCTTGCTTCTGTGGTTGGGAATAGATTAATTGGAATTGGGTGATCACTTTTTGGTTGGGTTAACCAAGGAGGACAAAACCCACGCCCGTTGTTTTGCATTAGTGGTTTTCAATCTTTTTTTTTTTATTATACATATATATAGAACTACTTGCGCTAATTCAAATAAAATTTGCGCTCTATAAAAATAGAGTGTTTTTACTTGATATTGAGACAACTTTAGAATCTTTTTAGACGAATTAAAAAACAAGAAATAAATAAATAGACGAATTAAAATAAAATTACAACTGTCTAATTTTATTTTATAGACAAAATCGTATTACCAATTGAGACTCTTTTTCATTTAATTCAAAAAAGAATATGGACTTGTTAATTATAACCCTGAAGGACAATCGCTTCTAGTCTTTGATGACTGCTGTTGAGGAGTACGATAATACAACCAACGAAAATGTCAATCTATAATGCTTATTGATCTCGACACAATTCCTAAACCTCAATCAACAACAATAGAGGTAATGAACAATCTGATTAAAGATTTTTAGCAATTCCATGTTGCTTCTACTACAAAGTATAAGTGTGGACAAGATCAAGTTGAAAGGTTTATTTGAATAATCCAAGAAGAGCTGTCAGTAACAAAAGCAGCAGAGCAATCCGGTATACCTCTTAGTAGTGCTTGCAAACTACTTGACAAAGTCAACAATAGCAATGAAACGCTGCTTCCTGGTCATATACTAAATAAAACAATGAACATAAATGCAAAGAGAGTAAATATAAAAGTATTGCTGGCTTCCCTACTATTTGTTTTCCATAAACCTTTAAGAAAAGAAAACTCGTGGCACTCAAGAAAGACAATGATTTCTAATTAAGTTTATGGAATTGGTATGGATGTTCTGGACAGACATGACTAATCCAATACTCTCACTCCCTACAAGGCTGGATAAAGTACACTGTAGAACTTGCGTCAGAAAGAAATGTATTTTAATAAGGATCGATATAAAATTGAAACGCCAAAAGGTTTCTCAAATGGAATTTTTGGACGATTATGGCTAATTATAATGTGATTATATTGATACTTGAGATCTAATGGTCATTGATTAGATGCCACCCTTAACCATAAAGGTGTCAATGACTGATAGAATGGTCCATTTTCTGTTTTCTGCTTCAGGGAATACAAGTGATCGATCAGAGTAGAATACCTGCCAAAGATTGGAGATTTCAGATTAGAATTGGCGTTATCAGTCATCATGACAAGATATTCACCTCATCATCAACCTCTTCTTGTTTGCGAGGGAGGCAGTGCATAAATGCCCAGTCTGGTTTGGCGTTTGCTCTCTTGGCCATATCCATAGTAACCTGATAGCCTTTGAATTCATCTAGTCTTTTGGCCTTTTCGGCTTCCTGTCCCATACTGATCCTGTACAAGATCATTGAGTACACGGGAATCGATCACTGGGAGTTTTATTGCTTACCAGGTATCGGTTACAATAACGTCGGCATCCTTTATGGCCTCATCTGGCTTGGTGGTAAAAAAGACCTTGGCACCTGTCTTTTTGGAATCAGAATCTGCAATGGCAAGGACGTCCTCAGCACAAGTGTATCCAGAAGGACAGGCAGCAGCAACACTTATTCCCAATTTAGGGAACGATACCAGCATTTCCTGGAGGATGTTGTTGGCATCACCAACCCAGGCAACATGCATTCCAGGAAGCGTCTCTCTAGGATGTTGCATATGAGCAGTATAATACCCGCTGGTTCCTGACTGGCGATGATGAATATGCTCATGGAGTGTCATTAGATCGGCTAGAATCTGGGTAGGGTGGTATTTGTCCGAAAGAGCATTGATGATTGGCACAGTTGACTCTCTGGCAAATGTCTATTAGACAATCGTTAGTGTAAAATAGTGTAAAATAGTGCACAAGGTGTTATTTCTTGCCTCTATTTGATCATGGCCACCAACACGGGCCATAATACCATCCACCATGGAGCTAACCACTCGAGATGTATCCACCAAGGACTCGTTTACTCCGAGCTGAATGTCCTGAGACCCTAGGAACATCGAATGGCCACCTATATATTTATCCTTTAGACAATGTACAGTATATATATATATTCCATATACCTAGATAGGTCATTGCAGACTCTGTGGCCACGCGAGTACGAGTGGATCTCTTGGAGAAGATGAGAGCAAGAGTCTTTCCTGTCAATGGCCTGTCTATTGGTTTCTGGGCATATTTCGATTCCACTTTAAACTGGATTGCTCTACGGACAAGTTCATAGAGCTGCTCGGCAGAAAAGTCTGCTGTAGTAAGAAAATGATTTGGTTTTGGTTGGTTTGTGGGGTATTTGGTAGTCAAATAAGATCGCTTGATCAATGGATAGGCTTTTAGGGATGCCTGGTTATATATACGAAACGATAACGGTTTAATGATAGTAGCCATTACTGGATTGTTTGGTATGATGGCAAGTGTACAAGTAAAATATAAAAGACGAGAAAGAATTCTTAATAAAGCGTATTTTATCCCCCAGAGTACGTGACTCTTTCTCTTCGTCCTGACTCATACTGCATATATCACTGTGCTTTGTATACTTTAATTAGCCTTTTGCTCATTCACTTCCTGTTCCTCAAACTGATCTTGCTGAGTGATAACTCTCAAGACAGATTTCTTGCTTGTTTCTTGAAGTTCTCCTGCAATAATTAACTCGTCAAGAATAAAATAGGCCTATAAGGTCTGTTAGATCACCATAAATACCAGCTAAAGAGTAACTTGCCTTTTGAAAGTTGAAGATCAAGTCCAATTCACACACCTAGATGAATTAAAGTGATAACAATAATAACAATAACAATAATTTCAATTATACTCCATTTGAATTCTCGACTCGCTTTAGTTTACTTACATTTCCAAAATAACGATCAAGAATCTCGACATAACGATGGATGATCTCCAAAGTAATAAGTTCATTGTCATCCTGGCTGATTCCTACCACAAAGAAAAGACTCGCGTATCTATTGCATTGTGATTAACCCACATGCTCGTCTCAGGAACTAAATAATATCTATATCCCACACCTTCGATATACAATCTTTTGATCTGCGATTATAGGGAGATGTTGAGTAATGATTTACCAGATGCCTATTTATATATATATATATAAAGCTTACCTTTATACTCCAAGAAATTGCACATCTTGACTCTTCTGGCCAAAACGAGCTGAGTGGCATCCTTGACAATCTTTGCCTTTTCTTTGGGTGGAATGGTGACAAACCATTTGGTCAGGCGAACCTTGCCTTGACGGCTCACGAGTAGGAGCCACTTGATCTAGAGACCAATATGGGTGTCTCAGTCTTGTAGTAAAGGCTGTGGGTCTGTTGCTGTACTCACTGCCATTGTTGCTTGGAAGAAACACTTGTACTTCAACTGTCTATTACGTGGTTGGCTGTAGGCAGTATCTATTTACACCTTTTGGGCCCCGCCTTTTGTTGCGTCATGGTCAGGAAATCTTGCAAGAGGCATACATGGATGGTGCAAATACAAATCCACATAAAACTGTGGCCTTTACATGGCTTACCAAGCGCTTTGTGGATAGTATTGCTAGTGACCCGAGGTTATATTTTGACAAGAATTGAAAAAATAATATTATAAGCATTGAATATTTTTAATAAGAATAACAGTATGGCTAATGTCTAGTAGGGTTCTTTAGATTACTTGAACAAAAAAGATGAATCGTTTGACTCTACAATGTATCCATACGGAATATTTTTATGAATAAATCTTGTACAAATGTGAATATAAAGAACCGAGTATTCACTGTAACAAAGAATTGTGTTACGGTATCTGCACCTTTATCCTTGAAAGTACTCAAAGAGAAATCGACACGGAACCAACGCCTTTGTTTTTTTTTCCCAATGCTCTAGAAGGTAATATTTATACAACCGATACCACAAGTCTATTAAGCTCTCTTTTATAGCAGCAAATACCGCACCCCATTTAATGACGGATAAAAGATATTATGTATCCTAATAGTTGTGCAAATTCAATCTCGAGGAATAAATGTGGATAAACCAAAATGTTTAATTTCATTAAAATTGGAACACAAGGATTCTTGGTAAGATATGGTCAGAGTACCCTCTTTTTCTCTTGGGATACCTTAATATTCACCCACACACACACGCATATATATATATATATATATATTATCTATATTACAAGAAAATTAACGATACTTGGGATAAAGTATAGTAGTGTTATATGACTGATGATTATATACTTTGTTGTTGTTGTTGTTGTTGTTGTTGTTGTTGCATACTCTCTTGATACCATTATGCTAACCCTTCCATACCCTTTATCCTGTAAACCAACAGTAATAATATACCGTTTCCCACTCTTGTTACACATTTAATCCATATCCCTCCTTGCTTACACCAGGTCCCTCTGCTGAACCATATTATCAAACCACTCTTGTTTTGTTTTGTTTTGTTGTTTAATATACACGCATAAATGCCTTTTCAGAAAATAAAAGTATCAAATACAATGCCAGATTGAATTTAAGCAAAGAGGGGGAGGTTGAAGCCATAGCTGTCCATGTTGTTGAATCGAAGACCACGGTCAATGGTCTTGATCTGCTGGTGGTCTTCGCTGTCGAGGCTCCAGGAGGTGATCTCGCGGTTAGACTTCATGCGGTCGACGTGCATGCTCTTGGGAATAACAGCAACATTTCTGTCAAGGGACCAGCGGAGGAGAACCTGGCCGGCGGTCTTTCCATGCTTCTTAGCAATGGACTTGATGACCTCATGCTCCAACAGGGGCTGTGCGGACTTGCCGTCTTCAGTCAACTGGATGAAAGAAGCAGGGCCAAAGGAAGAGTAGGCAGTGATGTTGATGCCCTGGGACTGGACCCACTCGACAAGGCGGGTCTGCTGGAGGTAGGGGTGGAGTTCGACTATTGAGAATCGTTAGCAAACGCGTCTTTTTCTCACTCCTCACCAAGAGATCAAACTTACTCTGGAGAACAGCAGGCTTGATGTTGGCATAAGTCAAGAGATCCAAGATCAACTGGACATTGAAGTTGGAGATACCAATGTTCTTGGCCAAACCAGCTTCAGCAATCTTCTCGAGCTCTCTCCAGCACTCGTGCATAGGGGAACGCTCAAACTCAATGGCAGTAGCGCCGTTGGGGGCGTACCAGCCAGGGGGGTATGCAGCAGCCTTGTCAACATTCTTCAAGGGAACGGGGACTATTGGGCCATGGTTGAGATTTGCTGTTTTCATACGGGTATGGATAGTTTAATAGACTTACAGTGGATCAAGTAGAGATCAATGTAATCGAGACCCAAGTCCTGGAGCTGCTTGTCGAAAGAGGGACGGACATTGGCCTTGTTGTGATAAGTGTTCCAGAGCTTGGTGACAACTAGGAAACAAAGGCGTTTTAGCGACCATGATAATACCAGTGACTATAGTTACCAAAGAGTTCCTCGCGCTTGACGAGACCATCGTTGATAGCCTTGTTGATACCGCGACCAACCTCGACCTCGTTTCCATAGTCGGCAGCACCATCGATGAGACGGTAACCAGTCTTGATGGCATCATAGATGGTGTTCTCAGCATCTTCAGGAGAGATCTTCCAGCAGCCGAAACCAACGAGGGGCATCTTGTCGCCAGTGCGGCTAAGGGAAATGTATTCTGCAGAGGCCATAGTGATGTGTAGTAGAGAGAAAGGTAGTTGGGAATATCTTGGGCTGGAAAGAGAGCTATTTATTAGTTCCAGTGCGGGGGTTGTACACCCGCCGGGAAAAAAAAGCAGACTGATGGGGAGTGAATTGGGAAATTTGGCCAAATGGAGGAATCATGGACTTTTTTCTTTTTTTTAGGTGGTTCCTAAAGGAGTATATTTTAAACTCTGGGCTAGCGTAACATTTCTGGTCTGTTGTACTTTTCCGCCAGTTACCAGCCCATCATTGATTTATTTTATTTCTCCGGGTTAATCCTGCTGATGTCATAGCTGTACAGGAGAATTTCTTCTAGTCCTTTGTCATTCAATGGCCAGTCTGGCAGCATTTTGGCCTCAGCTCAGCCATTAGACCTTTCTGACAAGGCGACAAGGCAAGGAGAATAAGACTGGCTGGGCAGGCCAAGTGCGGCAGATCAAAGCGCTGAATTCTCAGATTATATAAGGTGGGGGGATATTGACCTATATTGAATATCCCCCATGGTAATCTTTTTTAGGAACCAAAAAATCTCCTTTTAGACAGGTAGTAAAATAGAATAAAATCAGGGACTGAAAATATTAAACTCCATTATTATTATTTCTATTATATTTATAATATCTGTTGGCCAGCCATCTATTTAGACTATAGTTTATTCTTGTATTTTCTAGAGTTATGTACCAAAAGGCTTTGATTTCTATACTCGAATTGCTATATTCTTGCCCAATATCTATCCAGGTTTAATCGAGCGGTTGCTTGTGATAAAGATGAAAATTTTATTCTTATTTTCATGAAAGAATCATTAATGTATCGTGAGAAAACAGCTCTTTTTCCCTAATAGATTCCTAATAATCTAGCTCATGGGTGCCTGGTAACCAACTAAAACACCATGGCTACAAAGCGTAAGTCGGACGTTTGAACCCATAGTGGAGATGATGTTGGGTCAAAGCACTTGGGCAAACATTAGACATTTGGATTATCTAGCTTTTAAAGCAAATATAAATAGCCTCTTATGATATGAAATTCACAATACTAGGCATTTAGCTTATAATTAAATATAGAAGGAATAGATTGAATACACTGAACAACAACAACAACAATAATAAAGATTTGCTGCAGAAAAGTGCAAAATACCAATAAAAATAATTATTAAATTCAATTTATAATGCACAAATGGCTCATTTAAAACACCAAATCCATAAAGTATCAAGGAGACAATCATTTTGACAAGTCAAGTAATTTTTATTGATCGATAAATATACGATAGGCTAACGTATTTGAGATAGATACTGTGTTTCTAAACAGTACAGGTAATATCAATGGTCCATATAACAAGTACAATTCAATTTCAGTATATACTATTAGCAAACTCTTTTAGTGAGTGGCTTCTTCGTTCAAGAAAGAGTGGAAACTTTCAGCGAGAACATCAAGACGTTCGACATTCATATCGTAAGAGGTCTCGAAAGTCTCTGCATAGCGGTTCAAAAGCACAGTGCGAGAGCCTTGCTTTCTAGCAGCCTCAAGAACAAGAGGGTTGGAAGAAACAACGGCAAGCTGACCAGGGTGTTCCAAGTCAAGGAGCTCAGTGGTACCAGATACGACAACTTCGGCGCTTGATCCATCGGAAGTAGCAGAGAACATCTCAGTGGTGAACTGAGCGTGCCAGCAGAGGCATCCGTGACGGGCAAGGTCGACCATGGTACGAGTAGAGAAGACGGGGGAAATGGCAACAGCATCCATCTTACTCTGCTTCTTGATGCTACGGACACTGGTGACAGTATCAGCGAAAAGGTCCAAATGGCTCCAGGCTGAGCAAAGAGTTGTGATGTCGCAGTCACTGAAGAGGTGCTCAATAGATCTCTCCTTCAAGAGACGGATAAGGACAACACGGAACACTGAATAGTCGGTTCTGGATCGGACATAGGTAGTTCTCTCAACGAGGTAAAGCTTGTACCAGCGAATGATAAAGGCCTGGGCATCAAATCCACAGAGATGAGTGCGCTTGGTGAGGGTCACAGTGCGCCAGATCTTGAGAATCGTGGTCAAGTAATCGACGGCAGTACCAGCAACATCGAATGCAAAGGCACGGACTTCACCGAAAGAACGGGGAACTTCGTGAGTCTTGGTCCAGGTAATGGTCTTGCCCTGGAATGCGGCACCAATAGAGCTTTCAGTGGTACGGTCAAGCATGGTCTTGATCTGCTTCTTGGTACGGGTAACGGTGGAAGTAATCTTCTCGTTAACAGCATCAAAGTTGGACAGGTCATCGGTATTGGCAACGACATCCTCAATCACAACGACTCTAGAGTGAATGGTATCCTTGATGCTATCAAGGCTATCAAGAGCTTGCTTCTGAGTCTTGGAAATCAAGGTTCTGATCTCTTCAGACTGAACTGGTGCTGACTTGTTGATGGTGATGAAACTGATCTTTGCATCCTGGACAAGCTGTGTAGCCTCTTCTTCGGCGTTCTTTACAAGCAAAGTGATTTCTTCTCTGCAGTTATCTCCACCACGGCAAATGATCTCCCTGGTAGAAACCAACAGGCCATCGAGCCATCCATCGAGCTTAGTCTTGGTCTCATCGACTACCTGAGTCATCTCTTTTCTGGTACGCTCTTCAACTTCTTCCTTTGTCTCATCAACGACAACGACAACGTTCACAATCGAGCCATCCTGAGACACCTTGGTGACAGTCTTGGTGCTTGTCACAGTAGTTGGGATCTCTTCGGTCTTGATGGTCTTGACTGGTGTATGGATGGTAAGGGCATTGCCAACCTGCTGTCTGGCAATCATGGTGAAGTTATCGATCTGAGACTTCACATCAACCTTGTTGGATCCTTCGCTGACAATGTTCTTAATCTGGTTGACTTGGTTGTTGGCATTGGAACGGATCCATTCAAGAGTTGTGTAGAAGTTCTTTTGAACCTTGTTATCCTCAATATCTGATTCTGGCTCCTGGACAAATTCCTCCTTGGCCTTGGTAATAGTCACCTCGAGTTCTTCTTGAGCTGTCTCGGTGATCTTCTCAACATCTTCATTCACATTTTCACCACCTTGGCTAACACGATCAGTGATTCTCTTGGAAAGAGTGGTGTACCAGTCGTAAACATTATATTGGACTTGCTGAACCTTGGGGGCTTCGACGATTTGGATAACCTGTTCGGTCACCTTCTCCTCAACAACTTCAACAGAATCTTCGGGCTTCTGGGACTTGGCTACGGTGACCGCAGCAATAGTAGCAGCGCCTGTGGCAATCTTAACAATGGCATCATTGACATCATCGGTGGTCTTCTTAACAGTTCTTGTGATGGAACGAGTGCCAGTCTCGATCTGTTGCTTAGCAGTGTCAACACGGTCCTTGACGGTACGCTCAACAACATCAGTTCCTGACTCGACAACAGTAACAGTGGCCTTTTGGACAACATCAAAGCAGTCGGTAACTTGCTCGTTCAACTTGGTGTTGACAGCAACAAGAGTATCCTTTACGGATTGCTTGTTGTCTTCATCTCTTGTTACAACAGTAGACTTGACGGTCTTGAGCTGATCCTTAACTGATGTCTGGAGGTTTCCAAAGAATTCATCCAATCTAAGATCGGCTGTAGCTTGGTCATTAGAGTCAACGTTCTGAGCCTTGGCGGTCTCCTTCAGCTCGGCAATCTTGACAGCAATTTCTTCTTCGGCCTCAGCAATAGCAACCTTGGTCTTGGAGTTAACTTCTTCACAGTCGTCATCAAGATCCAAAAGCGAGCCAATCTTTTCAGTAAGAATAGTGAACCAGCTGCGAACAGTCTCGGTAGCATCTTGAGCAGTCTGGACAACAGCAACCTGTTCTTGAGTAATGGCTAAAAATAGATAGTATTAGAGACTGTAATAACAAAAAAATAATAAATGTTTTATACATACCTTCAACAATCTCGGTTGTGGTATCAATTTCCTTGATATCCTTCTTGACGACTACATCTTCTTCTTCAACGATAACTAAAAATGAATAAAAATAAGTTAATTATTACAAGATAACGACCAAACCATTTTGAAAACTTACTATCGACTTCATCTAGGATAACTTCATCGACGACAACGGTCTCGGTAACAGTTACGAATACGGTCTCAATCTCCTTCTTCGAATCTTCGCACACCTTCAACAACTCCTCAACGGCTTCGGGCGATTCCTCAACCTCGATGGTCGAAATAACCTTCTTGACTGTAGTAATCTGCTCCTTGATGGACTCTCTTACGGCGGCAATGCCTTCATCAACCTTGGATTCAACGGTCTCATCCTCGTTCTTTGGCTTCTTCTCCAAAATAGATTGAATCTCTTGTTCGGCAGTCTCCACAATATAGTTTACATCCTTGACAACATTCTCACCACCCTCCTTCACACGTTCGGCAATCTTTCTTGTCACAATAGTAAACCATCCGATTGTTTCACGCTTGGTATCTTCAATGATGGCAATAGCATCCTCGTTCTTCTTCTTGATCAACTGAAGATCCTGGCATTTCTTAGGCTTAGGCTGTTTCTTGGTGTCTTCCAAGACAATAAGGGTCTCTTTAACCTTAACTTCCTCCACAGGCTTCTCGACAGGCTTCTTTCTATCCTCTGAAATAATATCAGTTGCAACAGCTGTAACACCGCCAATTGCAAATGAGGTCTTGATAACCTTCTCCACAATAGTTTCCTCGACAGTCTTTGGCTTAACGGACTCGGGCTTGTCTTCCTCGCAAATGATAACCTCGGATGTCTCCTTCGTGAAAGTGGGCTTATCTTGGGTATCAATGGTCTCAATAACAGTAACAGTTTCCTTGGTTTCCTTGACAGTCTTGGTGATATCATCTACAGTCTTTGGCTTCTCGGACTCGGTAATCTCAACACGCTTGACATGATCGTCAGTGATGGTCTCCTTGACAGTCTCGTAATGAGTGGTGATGTGCTCATGGGTCTTGTCAGTAATGGTCTGGAGCTTCTCAGTAACATCTTCAGGCTTGTCCTTGTGAGCAATGGCGGTCTCCTTGACTTCGGTCAAAGTAACCTTGGCGGTCTCCTTCATCGAATCAATGGCAGAAACGAGCTTGTCCTGCTCCTCCTTGGTGGGCTTGCGGCCGTTGACCTTGGATACCTGTGTAATAACCTTCTCCTTGGCTTCCTCACAGATACGGTCAAGCTCCTTCTCGGAAGTGACAGTAGCATGCTCAATGCCGCGCTCAACAGTGGTGGGCTTGTCATTCTCGTCAGTTGGGCTAGTGAAGCGGTTAACCAAGCCAGACAACCAGCCGGAAACGGTCTTGTTGGTCTCCTCAACAATGGTGAGTCCATGTTCAGCACCTTCTGAAATGACTACCTCCTTGGGAGCAATCTCGCGAGTCTTGGTCTCGGGCTTCTTCTCGACGACCTTGACGCCTTCGACAACGACAGTTTCCTTGGTAACCTCCTCAATGACAGTGGTAATGTCCTTGACAGTGGGCTTCTCGGTCACAGGTTTGACACCATCGACAACGACAACAGTCTCCTCGGTAGTCTCGCGTACGGTGACAGTGGGCTTCTCCTCAGTCTCAGGCTTAACACCTTCAACAACAGTAATAGAAGTTGTGGTCTCCTCAATGGTCTTGACAACATCCTCAACGACTTCGGGCTTCTCGGAAGTAGGCTTGACACCACGGATCACAGTGATCTCTTCTACAACCTCGGTGACAGTGGGCTTGTCCTCGGTGACCTCGATACCCTCAACGATAACGAAAGTCTTCTCAATCTCCTCCACAACGGTGGTGATCTCCTTGACGGTGGGCTTCTCGTGGATGATCTTGACACCTTCAACAACGATAACCTTACCCTCTTCGGTCTCCTTCACAACGAATGTGGGCTTGTCACCAATGGTCTCGAGACCCTCCAAAACAATGGCAGTGGATTCAGTGTCCTCGATAACAGTGGTAACATCTTCAACAACGGTGGGCTGCTCGTCGATGAACTCAACATCTTCAATCACAACAATGGTACCCTCCTTGGTCTCCTTGGTGACAATCTTGGGCTTCTTGCCGGTGATCTTGATACCCTCAACAATAACAGAAGTCTTCTCAATGGTCTCAAAGACCTTCTTGATATCCTTGACAGTGGGCTTCTCAGTGACAGGCTTGACACCCTCAACGACAACAACTGTTCCTTCGGTGGTCTCGCGAACAACAACAGTGGGCTTGTCTTCGGTGACTTCGACACCTTCGATCACAGTGGTGGTGGTTGTGGTCTCGATGGTCTTGCGGACATCTTCGACAACTTCGGGCTTCTCAGAGGTAGGCTTGACACCTTCGACAATGATGGTCTCGGTTGTCTCGGTGGTGACAGTGGGCTTCTCACCTTCGATAACCTCGATGCCTTCAATCACAACTGACTCCTTGGTTACTTCCTCAACCACGGTTGTAATATCCTTGACGGTTGGAACCTCCTTGGTCTTCTTGACACCCTCGACGACAACGCTAGTTTCTTCAGTAGTCTCAGTAACCTCAGTGACCTCGGTAACAGTGGGCTTGTCTTCGGTGACCTCAACACCATCAATTACAGTCAACGTAGTTTCGGTTTCCTTGATAGTCTTGACAACATCCTCAACAACCTTGGGCTTCTCGGAGGTCTGTTCAACATCGCGAACAACGATAGTCTCCTTTACAACCTCAGTCACAGTTGGCTTCTCAGACTCAGTGACCTCAACACGCTTGACATGATCGTCAGTGATGGTCTCCTTGACAGTCTCGTAATGAGTGGTGATGTGCTCATGGGTCTTGTCAGTAATGGTCTGGAGCTTCTCAGTAACATCTTCAGGCTTGTCCTTGTGAGCAATGGCGGTCTCCTTGACTTCGGTCAAAGTAACCTTGGCGGTCTCCTTCATAGAATCAATGGCAGAAACGAGCTTGTCCTGCTCCTCCTTGGTGGGCTTGCGGCCGTTGACCTTGGATACCTGTGTAATAACCTTCTCCTTGGCTTCCTCACAGATACGGTCAAGCTCCTTCTCAGAAGTGACGGTGGCATGCTCAATGCCGCGCTCAACAGTGGTGGGCTTGTCACCCTCGTCGGTTGGGCTAGTGAAGCGGTTAACCAAGCCAGACAACCAGCCGGAAACAGTCTTGTTGGTCTCCTCAACAATGGTGAGTCCATGTTCAGCACCTTCTGAAATGACTACCTCCTTGGGAGCAATCTCACGTGTCTTGGTCTCAGGCTTCTTCTCGACGACCTTGACGCCTTCAAGAACGACAGTCTCCTCGGTGACCTCCTCAATGACGGTGGTAATGTCCTTGACAGTGGGCTTCTCGTTCACAGGTTTGACACCATCGACAACGACAACAGTCTCCTCGGTAGTCTCGCGTACGGTGACAGTGGGCTTCTCCTCAGTCTTAGGCTTAACACCTTCAACAACAGTAATAGAAGTTGTGGTCTCCTCAATGGTCTTGACAACATCCTCAACGACTTCGGGCTTCTCGGAAGTAGGCTTGACACCGCGGATCACAGTGATCTCTTCTACAACCTCGGTGACAGTGGGCTTGTCCTCGGTGACCTCGATACCCTCAACGATAACGAAAGTCTTCTCAATCTCCTCCACAACGGTGGTGATCTCCTTGACGGTGGGCTTCTCGTGGATGATCTTGACACCTTCAACAACGATAACCTTACCCTCTTCGGTCTCCTTCACAACGAATGTGGGCTTGTCTCCAATGGTCTCGAGACCCTCCAAAACAATGGCAGTGGATTCAGTGTCCTCGATAACAGTAGTAACATCTTCAACAACTGTGGGCTGCTCGTCGATGAACTCAACATCTTCAATCACAACAATGGTACCCTCTTTGGTCTCCTTGGTGACAATCTTGGGCTTCTTGCCGGTGATCTTGATACCCTCAACGATAACAGAAGTCTTCTCAATGGTCTCAAAGACCTTCTTGATATCCTTGACAGTGGGCTTCTCAGTGACAGGCTTGACACCCTCAACGACAACAACTGTTCCTTCGGTGGTCTCGCGAACAACAACAGTGGGCTTGTCTTCGGTGACTTCGACACCTTCGATCACAGTGGTGGTGGTTGTGGTCTCGATGGTCTTGCGGACATCTTCGACAACTTCGGGCTTCTCAGAGGTAGGCTTGACACCTTCGACAATGATGGTCTCGGTTGTCTCGGTGGTGACAGTGGGTTTCTCACCTTCGATAACCTCGATACCTTCAATCACAACAGACTCCTTGGTTACTTCCTCAACCACGGTTGTGATATCCTTGACGGTTGGAACCTCCTTGGTCTTCTTGACACCTTCGACGACAACAGTAGTTTCTTCAGTAGTCTCAGTGACCTCAGTGACCTCGGTAACAGTGGGCTTGTCCTCGGTGACCTCAACACCATCAATTACAGTCAAAGTTGTTTCGGTTTCCTTGATAGTCTTGACAACATCCTCAACGACCTTGGGCTTGTCCTCAACAACCTCAACATCCTTGACAACAATTACCTGTTTGACAATCTCCTCTACAGTGGAAGGCTTGTCAGAGACCCGCTCCTCCCTTTCAACGACCTTGATGCCTTCAAGAACGACAGTCTCCTTGGTGACCTCCTCAATGACAGTGGTAATGTCCTTGACAGTGGGCTTCTCGGTCACAGGCTTGACACCTTCGACAACGACAACAGTCTCCTCGGTAGTCTCGCGTACGGTGACAGTGGGCTTCTCCTCAGTCTTAGGCTTAACACCTTCAACAACAGTAATAGAAGTTGTGGTCTCCTCAATGGTCTTGACAACATCCTCAACGACTTCGGGCTTCTCGGAAGTAGGCTTGACACCACGGATCACAGTGACCTCCTCTACAACCTCGGTGACAGTGGGCTTGTCCTCGGTAACCTCGATACCCTCAACGATAACGAAAGTCTTCTCAATCTCCTCCACAACGGTGGTGATCTCCTTGATGGTGGGCTTCTCGTGGATGATCTTGACACCTTCAACAACGATAACCTTACCCTCTTCGGTCTCCTTCACAACGAATGTGGGCTTGTCGCCAATGGTCTCGAGACCCTCCAAAACAATGGCAGTGGATTCAGTGTCCTCGATAACAGTGGTAACATCTTCAACAACGGTGGGCTGCTCGTCGATGAACTCAACATCCTCAATCACAACAATGGTACCCTCCTTGGTCTCCTTGGTGACAATCTTGGGCTTCTTGCCGGTGATCTTGATACCCTCAACGATAACAGAAGTCTTCTCAATGGTCTCAAAGACCTTCTTGATATCCTTGACAGTGGGCTTCTCAGTGACAGGCTTGACACCCTCAACGACAACAACTGTTCCTTCGGTGGTCTCGCGAACAACAACAGTGGGCTTGTCTTCGGTGACTTCGACACCTTCAATCACAGTGGTGGTGGTTGTGGTCTCGATGGTCTTGCGGACATCTTCGACAACTTCGGGCTTCTCAGAGGTAGGCTTGACACCTTCGACAATGATGGTCTCGGTTGTCTCGGTGGTGACAGTGGGCTTCTCACCTTCGATAACCTCGATGCCTTCAATCACAACTGACTCCTTGGTTACTTCCTCGACAACAGTTGTGATATCCTTGACGGTTGGAACCTCCTCGGTCTTCTTGACACCTTCGACGACAACGGTAGTCTCTTCAGTAGTCTCAGTGACCTCAGTAACCTCGGTAACAGTGGGCTTGTCTTCGGTGACCTCAACACCATCAATTACAGTCAAAGTAGTTTCCGTTTCCTTGATAGTCTTGACAACATCCTCAACAACCTTGGGCTTCTCGGAGGTCTGTTCAACATCGCGAACAACGATAGTTTCCTTTACAACCTCAGTCACAGTTGGCTTCTCAGACTCGGTGATCTCAACACGCTTGACATGATCGTCAGTGATAGTCTCCTTGACAGTCTCGTAATGAGTGGTGATGTGCTCATGGGTCTTGTCAGTAATGGTCTGGAGCTTCTCAGTAACATCTTCAGGCTTGTCCTTGTGAGCAATGGCAGTCTCCTTGACTTCGGTCAAAGTAACCTTGGCGGTCTCCTTCATCGAATCGATGGCAGAAACGAGCTTGTCCTGCTCCTCCTTGGTGGGCTTGCGGCCGTTGACCTTGGATACCTGTGTAATAACCTTCTCCTTGGCTTCCTCACAGATACGGTCAAGCTCCTTCTCAGAAGTGACGGTGGCATGCTCAATGCTACGCCCAACAGTGGTGGGCTTGTCACCCTCGTCGGTTGGGCTAGTGAAGCGGTTAACCAAGCCAGACAACCAGCCGGAAACAGTCTTGTTGGTCTCCTCAACAATGGTGAGTCCATGTTCAGCACCTTCTGAAATGACTACCTCCTTGGGAGCAATCTCGCGAGTCTTGGTCTCGGGCTTCTTCTCGACGACCTTGACGCCTTCGACAACGACAGTCTCCTCGGTAACCTCCTCAATAACAGTGGTAATGTCCTTGACAGTGGGCTTCTCGTTCACAGGTTTGACACCATCGACAACGACAACAGTCTCCTCGGTAGTCTCGCGTACGGTGACAGTGGGCTTCTCCTCAGTCTCAGGCTTAACACCTTCAACCACAGTGATGGAAGTTGTGGTCTCCTCAATGGTCTTGACAATATCCTCAACGACTTCGGGCTTCTCGGAAGTAGGCTTGACACCACGGATCACAGTGATCTCTTCTACAACCTCGGTGACAGTGGGCTTGTCCTCGGTGACCTCGATACCCTCGACAATAACGAAAGTCTTCTCAATCTCCTCCACAACGGTGGTGATCTCCTTGATGGTGGGCTTCTCGTGGATGATCTTGACACCTTCAACAACGATAACCTTACCCTCTTCGGTCTCCTTCACAACGAATGTGGGCTTGTCGCCAATGGTCTCGAGACCCTCCAAAACAATGGCAGTGGATTCAGTGTCCTCGATAACAGTGGTAACATCTTCAACAACGGTGGGCTGCTCGTCGATGAACTCAACATCCTCAATCACAACAATGGTACCCTCTTTGGTCTCCTTGGTGACAATCTTGGGCTTCTTGCCGGTGATCTTGATACCCTCAACGATAACAGAAGTCTTCTCAATGGTCTCAAAGACCTTCTTGATATCCTTGACAGTGGGCTTCTCAGTGACAGGCTTGACACCCTCAACGACAACAACTGTTCCTTCGGTGGTCTCGCGAACAACAACAGTGGGCTTGTCTTCGGTGACTTCGACACCTTCAATCACAGTGGTGGTGGTTGTGGTCTCGATGGTCTTGCGGACATCTTCGACAACTTCGGGCTTCTCAGAGGTAGGCTTGACACCTTCGACAATGATGGTCTCCGTTGTCTCGGTGGTGACAGTGGGTTTCTCACCTTCGATAACCTCGATGCCTTCAATCACAACTGACTCCTTGGTTACTTCCTCAACCACGGTTGTGATATCCTTGACGGTTGGAACCTCCTTGGTCTTCTTGACACCTTCGACGACAACAGTAGTTTCTTCAGTAGTCTCAGTGACCTCAGTGACCTCGGTAACAGTGGGCTTGTCCTCGGTGACCTCAACACCATCAATTACAGTCAAAGTTGTTTCGGTTTCCTTGATAGTCTTGACAACATCCTCAACGACCTTGGGCTTGTCCTCAACAATTTCAACATCCTTGACAACGATTACCTGTTTGACAATCTCCTCTACAGTGGAAGGCTTGTCAGACACTGGCTTCTCCTCTTCAACGACCTTGATGCCTTCAACAACGACAGTCTCCTTGGTGACCTCCTCAATGACAGTGGTAATGTCCTTGACAGTGGGCTTCTCGGTCACAGGTTTGACACCTTCGACAACGACAACAGTCTCCTCGGTAGTCTCGCGTACGGTGACAGTGGGCTTCTCCTCAGTCTTAGGCTTAACACCTTCAACAACAGTAATGGAAGTTGAGGTCTCCTCAATGGTCTTGACAACATCCTCAACGACTTCGGGCTTCTCAGAAGTAGGCTTGACACCGCGGATCACAGTGATCTCTTCTACAACCTCGGTGACAGTGGGCTTGTCCTCGGTGACCTCGATACCCTCAACGATAACGAAAGTCTTCTCAATCTCCTCCACAACGGTGGTGATCTCCTTGACGGTGGGCTTCTCGTGGATGATCTTGACACCTTCAACAACGATAACCTTACCCTCTTCGGTCTCCTTCACAACGAATGTGGGCTTGTCGCCAATGGTCTCGAGACCCTCCAAAACAATGGCAGTGGATTCAGTGTCCTCGATAACAGTGGTAACATCTTCAACAACGGTGGGCTGCTCGTCGATGAACTCAACATCTTCAATCACAACAATGGTACCCTCCTTGGTCTCCTTGGTGACAATCTTGGGCTTCTTGCCGGTGATCTTGATACCCTCAACGATAACAGAAGTCTTCTCAATGGTCTCAAAGACCTTCTTGATATCCTTGACAGTGGGCTTCTCAGTGACAGGCTTGACACCCTCAACGACAACAACTGTTCCTTCGGTGGTCTCGCGAACAACAACAGTGGGCTTGTCTTCGGTGACTTCGACACCTTCAATCACAGTGGTGGTGGTTGTGGTCTCGATGGTCTTGCGGACATCTTCGACAACTTCGGGCTTCTCAGAGGTAGGCTTGACACCTTCGACAATGATGGTCTCGGTTGTCTCGGTGGTGACAGTGGGCTTCTCACCTTCGATAACCTCGATGCCTTCAATCACAACTGACTCCTTGGTTACTTCCTCGACAACAGTTGTGATATCCTTGACGGTTGGAACCTCCTCGGTCTTCTTGACACCTTCGACGACAACGGTAGTCTCTTCAGTA
The DNA here is from genome assembly GCA_022702545.1 of Phycomyces nitens. Lineage (NCBI taxonomy): Eukaryota > Fungi > Mucoromycota > Mucoromycetes > Mucorales > Phycomycetaceae > Phycomyces > Phycomyces nitens. Next base: position 6,878,313 of record JAHRBC010000001.1, read on the forward strand.
GTCTCAGTGACCTCAGTAACCTCGGTAACAGTGGGCTTGTCTTCGGTGACCTCAACACCATCAATTACAGTCAAAGTAGTTTCCGTTTCCTTGATAGTCTTGACAACATCCTCAACAACCTTGGGCTTCTCGGAGGTCTGTTCAACATCGCGAACAACGATAGTTTCCTTTACAACCTCAGTCACAGTTGGCTTCTCAGACTCGGTGATCTCAACACGCTTGACATGATCGTCAGTGATAGTCTCCTTGACAGTCTCGTAATGAGTGGTGATGTGCTCATGGGTCTTGTCAGTAATGGTCTGGAGCTTCTCAGTAACATCTTCAGGCTTGTCCTTGTGAGCAATGGCGGTCTCCTTGACTTCGGTCAAAGTAACCTTGGCGGTCTCCTTCATAGAATCAATGGCAGAAACGAGCTTGTCCTGCTCCTCCTTGGTGGGCTTGCGGCCGTTGACCTTGGATACCTGTGTAATAACCTTCTCCTTGGCTTCCTCACAGATACGGTCAAGCTCCTTCTCAGAAGTGACGGTGGCATGCTCAATGCCGCGCTCAACAGTGGTGGGCTTGTCACCCTCGTCGGTTGGGCTAGTGAAGCGGTTAACCAAGCCAGACAACCAGCCGGAAACAGTCTTGTTGGTCTCCTCAACAATGGTGAGTCCATGTTCAGCACCTTCTGAAATGACTACCTCCTTGGGAGCAATCTCACGTGTCTTGGTCTCAGGCTTCTTCTCGACGACCTTGACGCCTTCAAGAACGACAGTCTCCTCGGTGACCTCCTCAATGACGGTGGTAATGTCCTTGACAGTGGGCTTCTCGTTCACAGGTTTGACACCATCGACAACGACAACAGTCTCCTCGGTAGTCTCGCGTACGGTGACAGTGGGCTTCTCCTCAGTCTTAGGCTTAACACCTTCAACAACAGTAATAGAAGTTGTGGTCTCCTCAATGGTCTTGACAACATCCTCAACGACTTCGGGCTTCTCGGAAGTAGGCTTGACACCGCGGATCACAGTGATCTCTTCTACAACCTCGGTGACAGTGGGCTTGTCCTCGGTGACCTCGATACCCTCAACGATAACGAAAGTCTTCTCAATCTCCTCCACAACGGTGGTGATCTCCTTGACGGTGGGCTTCTCGTGGATGATCTTGACACCTTCAACAACGATAACCTTACCCTCTTCGGTCTCCTTCACAACGAATGTGGGCTTGTCACCAATGGTCTCGAGACCCTCCAAAACAATGGCAGTGGATTCAGTGTCCTCGATAACAGTGGTAACATCTTCAACAACGGTGGGCTGCTCGTCGATGAACTCAACATCTTCAATCACAACAATGGTACCCTCCTTGGTCTCCTTGGTGACAATCTTGGGCTTCTTGCCGGTGATCTTGATACCCTCAACAATAACAGAAGTCTTCTCAATGGTCTCAAAGACCTTCTTGATATCCTTGACAGTGGGCTTCTCAGTGACAGGCTTGACACCCTCAACGACAACAACTGTTCCTTCGGTGGTCTCGCGAACAACAACAGTGGGCTTGTCTTCGGTGACTTCGACACCTTCAATCACAGTGGTGGTGGTTGTGGTCTCGATGGTCTTGCGGACATCTTCGACAACTTCGGGCTTCTCAGAGGTAGGCTTGACACCTTCGACAATGATGGTCTCGGTTGTCTCGGTGGTGACAGTGGGCTTCTCACCTTCGATAACCTCGATGCCTTCAATCACAACTGACTCCTTGGTTACTTCCTCGACAACAGTTGTGATATCCTTGACGGTTGGAACCTCCTCGGTCTTCTTGACACCTTCGACGACAACGGTAGTCTCTTCAGTAGTCTCAGTGACCTCGGTAACCTCGGTAACAGTGGGCTTGTCTTCGGTGACCTCAACACCATCAATTACAGTCAAAGTAGTTTCCGTTTCCTTGATAGTCTTGACAACATCCTCAACAACCTTGGGCTTCTCGGAGGTCTGTTCAACATCGCGAACAACGATAGTTTCCTTTACAACCTCAGTCACAGTTGGCTTCTCAGACTCGGTGATCTCAACACGCTTGACATGATCATCAGTGATGGTCTCCTTGACAGTCTCGTAATGAGTGGTGATGTGCTCATGGGTTTTGTCAGTAATGGTCTGGAGCTTCTCAGTAACATCTTCAGGCTTGTCCTTGTGAGCAATGGCAGTCTCCTTGACTTCGGTCAAAGTAACCTTGGCGGTCTCCTTCATCGAATCAATGGCAGAAACGAGCTTGTCCTGCTCTTCCTTGGTGGGCTTGTGGCCGTTGACCTTGGATACCTGTGTAATAACCTTCTCCTTGGCTTCCTCACAGATACGGTCAAGCTCCTTCTCGGAAGTGACGGTGGCATGCTCAATGCTACGCTCAACAGTGGTGGGCTTGTCATTCTCGTCAGCTGGGCTAGTGAAGCGGTTAACCAAGCCAGACAACCAGCCGGATACGGTCTTGTTGGTCTCCTCAACAATGGTGAGTCCATGTTCAGCACCTTCTGAAATGACTACCTCCTTGGGAGCAATCTCACGTGTCTTGGTCTCAGGCTTCTTCTCGACGACCTTGACGCCTTCAAGAACGACAGTCTCCTCGGTAACCTCCTCAATAACAGTGGTAATGTCCTTGACAGTGGGCTTCTCGGTCACAGGTTTGACACCTTCGACAACGACAACAGTCTCCTCGGTAGTCTCGCGTACGGTGACAGTGGGCTTCTCCTCAGTCTCAGGCTTGACACCTTCAACAACAGTGATGGAAGTTGTGGTCTCCTCAATGGTCTTGACAACATCCTCAACGACTTCGGGCTTCTCGGAAGTAGGCTTGACACCACGGATCACAGTGATCTCTTCTACAACCTCGGTGACAGTGGGCTTGTCCTCGGTGACCTCGATACCCTCAACGATAACGAAAGTCTTCTCAATCTCCTCCACAACGGTGGTGATCTCCTTGATGGTGGGCTTCTCGTGGATGATCTTGACACCTTCAACAACGATAACCTTACCCTCTTCGGTGTCCTTCACAACAAATGTGGGCTTGTCGCCAATGGTCTCGAGACCCTCCAAAACAATGGCAGTGGATTCAGTGTCCTCGATAACAGTGGTAACATCTTCAACAACGGTGGGCTGCTCGTCGATGAACTCAACATCCTCAATCACAACAATGGTACCCTCCTTGGTCTCCTTGGTGACAATCTTGGGCTTCTTGCCGGTGATCTTGATACCCTCAACGATAACAGAAGTCTTCTCAATGGTCTCAAAGACCTTCTTGATATCCTTGACAGTGGGCTTCTCAGTGACAGGCTTGACACCCTCAACGACAACAACTGTTCCTTCGGTGGTCTCGCGAACAACAACAGTGGGTTTGTCTTCGGTGACTTCGACACCTTCGATCACAGTGGTGGTGGTTGTGGTCTCGATGGTCTTGCGGACATCTTCGACAACTTCGGGCTTCTCAGAGGTAGGCTTGACACCTTCGACAATGATGGTCTCGGTTGTCTCGGTGGTGACAGTGGGTTTCTCACCTTCGATAACCTCGATGCCTTCAATCACAACTGACTCCTTGGTTACTTCCTCGACAACAGTTGTGATATCCTTGACGGTTGGAACCTCCTCGGTCTTCTTGACACCTTCGACGACAACGGTAGTCTCTTCGGTAGTCTCAGTGACCTCAGTAACCTCGGTAACAGTGGGCTTGTCTTCGGTGACCTCAACACCATCAATTACAGTCAAAGTAGTTTCGGTTTCCTTGATAGTCTTGACAACATCCTCAACGACCTTGGGCTTGTCCTCAACAATTTCAACGTCTTTGACAACGATTACCTGTTTGACAATCTCCTCTACAGTGGAAGGCTTGTCAGACACTGGCTTCTCCTCTTCAACGACCTTGATGCCTTCAACAACGACAGTCTCCTTGGTGACCTCCTCAATGACAGTGGTAATGTCCTTGACAGTGGGCTTCTCGGTCACAGGTTTGACACCTTCGACAACGACAACAGTCTCCTCGGTAGTCTCGCGTACGGTGACAGTGGGCTTCTCCTCAGTCTTAGGCTTAACACCTTCAACAACAGTAATGGAAGTTGAGGTCTCCTCAATGGTCTTGACAACATCCTCAACGACTTCGGGCTTCTCGGAAGTAGGCTTGACACCGCGGATCACAGTGATCTCTTCTACAACCTCGGTGACAGTGGGCTTGTCCTCGGTGACCTCGATACCCTCAACGATAACGAAAGTCTTCTCAATCTCCTCCACAACGGTGGTGATCTCCTTGACGGTGGGCTTCTCGTGGATGATCTTGACACCTTCAACAACGATAACCTTACCCTCTTCGGTCTCCTTCACAACGAATGTGGGCTTGTCGCCAATGGTCTCGAGACCCTCCAAAACAATGGCAGTGGATTCAGTGTCCTCGATAACAGTGGTAACATCTTCAACAACGGTGGGCTGCTCGTCGATGAACTCAACATCTTCAATCACAACAATGGTACCCTCCTTGGTCTCCTTGGTGACAATCTTGGGCTTCTTGCCGGTGATCTTGATACCCTCAACGATAACAGAAGTCTTCTCAATGGTCTCAAAGACCTTCTTGATATCCTTGACAGTGGGCTTCTCAGTGACAGGCTTGACACCCTCAACGACAACAACTGTTCCTTCGGTGGTCTCGCGAACAACAACAGTGGGCTTGTCTTCGGTGACTTCGACACCTTCAATCACAGTGGTGGTGGTTGTGGTCTCGATGGTCTTGCGGACATCTTCGACAACTTCGGGCTTCTCAGAGGTAGGCTTGACACCTTCGACAATGATGGTCTCGGTTGTCTCGGTGGTGACAGTGGGCTTCTCACCTTCGATAACCTCGATGCCTTCAATCACAACTGACTCCTTGGTTACTTCCTCAACCACGGTTGTAATATCCTTGACGGTTGGAACCTCCTCGGTCTTCTTGACACCTTCGACGACAACGGTAGTCTCTTCGGTAGTCTCAGTAACCTCGGTAACAGTGGGCTTGTCTTCGGTGACCTCAACACCATCAATTACAGTCAAAGTAGTTTCCGTTTCCTTGATAGTCTTGACAACGTCCTCAACGACCTTGGGCTTCTCGGAGGTCTGTTCAACATCGCGAACAACGATAGTCTCCTTTACAACCTCAGTCACAGTTGGCTTCTCAGACTCGGTGATCTCAACACGCTTGACATGATCGTCAGTGATGGTCTCCTTGACAGTCTCGTAATGAGTGGTGATGTGCTCATGGGTCTTGTCAGTAATGGTCTGGAGCTTCTCAGTAACATCTTCAGGCTTGTCCTTGTGAGCAATGGCAGTCTCCTTTACTTCGGTCAAAGTAACCTTGGCGGTCTCCTTCATCGAATCGATGGCAGAAACGAGCTTGTCCTGCTCCTCCTTGGTGGGCTTGCGGCCGTTGACCTTGGATACCTGTGTAATAACCTTCTCCTTGGCTTCCTCACAGATACGGTCAAGCTCCTTTTCGGAAGTGACGGTAGCATGCTCAATGTTGCGCTCAACAGTGGTGGGCTTGTCATTCTCGTCAGCTGGGCTAGTGAAGCGGTTAACCAAGCCGGACAACCAGCCGGAAACGGTCTTGTTGGTCTCCTCAACAATGGTGAGTCCATGTTCAGCACCTTCTGAAATGACTACCTCCTTGGGAGCAATCTCACGTGTCTTGGTCTCAGGCTTCTTCTCGACGACCTTGACGCCTTCAAGAACGACAGTCTCCTCGGTGACTTCCTCAATAACAGTGGTAATGTCCTTGACAGTGGGCTTCTCGGTCACAGGTTTGACACCTTCGACAACGACAACAGTCTCCTCGGTAGTCTCGCGTACGGTGACAGTGGGCTTCTCCTCAGTCTTAGGCTTAACACCTTCAACAACAGTGATGGAAGTTGTGGTCTCCTCAATGGTCTTGACAACATCCTCAACGACTTCGGGCTTCTCAGAAGTAGGCTTGACACCGCGGACCACAGTGATCTCTTCTACAACCTCGGTGACAGTGGGCTTGTCCTCGGTGACCTCGATACCCTCAACGATAACGAAAGTCTTCTCAATCTCCTCCACAACGGTGGTGATCTCCTTGACGGTGGGCTTCTCGTGGATGATCTTGACACCTTCAACAACGATAACCTTACCCTCTTCGGTCTCCTTCACAACGAATGTGGGCTTGTCGCCAATGGTCTCGAGACCCTCCAAAACAATGGCAGTGGATTCAGTGTCCTCGATAACAGTGGTAACATCTTCAACAACGGTGGGCTGCTCGTCGATGAACTCAACATCCTCAATCACAACAATGGTACCCTCCTTGGTCTCCTTGGTGACAATCTTGGGCTTCTTGCCGGTGATCTTGATACCCTCAACGATAACAGAAGTCTTCTCAATGGTCTCAAAGACCTTCTTGATATCCTTGACAGTGGGCTTCTCAGTGACAGGCTTGACACCCTCAACGACAACAACTGTTCCTTCGGTGGTCTCCCGAACAACGACAGCGGGCTTGTCTTCGGTGACTTCGACACCTTCGATCACAGTGGTGGTGGTTGTGGTCTCGATGGTCTTGCGGACATCTTCGACAACTTCGGGCTTCTCAGAGGTAGGCTTGACACCTTCGACAATGATGGTCTCGGTTGTCTCGGTGGTGACAGTGGGCTTCTCACCTTCGATAACCTCGATGCCTTCAATCACAACTGACTCCTTGGCTACTTCCTCAACCACGGTTGTAATATCCTTGACGGTTGGAACCTCCTCGGTCTTCTTGACACCTTCGACGACAACAGTAGTTTCTTCAGTAGTCTCAGTGACCTCAGTGACCTCGGTAACAGTGGGCTTGTCTTCGGTGACCTCAACACCGTCAATTACAGTCAAAGTAGTTTCCGTTTCCTTGATAGTCTTGACAACGTCCTCAACGACCTTGGGCTTCTCGGAGGTCTGTTCAACATCGCGAACAACGATAGTCTCCTTTACAACCTCAGTCACAGTTGGCTTGTCAGACTCGGTGATCTCAACACGCTTGACATGATCGTCAGTGATGGTCTCCTTGACAGTCTCGTAATGAGTGGTGATGTGCTCATGGGTCTTGTCAGTAATGGTCTGGAGCTTCTCAGTAACATCTTCAGGCTTGTCCTTGTGAGCAATGGCAGTCTCCTTTACTTCGGTCAAAGTAACCTTGGCGGTCTCCTTCATCGAATCGATGGCAGAAACGAGCTTGTCCTGCTCCTCCTTGGTGGGCTTGCGGCCGTTGACCTTGGATACCTGTGTAATAACCTTCTCCTTGGCTTCCTCACAGATACGGTCAAGCTCCTTTTCGGAAGTGACGGTAGCATGCTCAATGTTGCGCTCAACAGTGGTGGGCTTGTCATTCTCGTCAGCTGGGCTAGTGAAGCGGTTAACCAAGCCGGACAACCAGCCGGAAACGGTCTTGTTGGTCTCCTCAACAATGGTGAGTCCATGTTCAGCACCTTCTGAAATGACTACCTCCTTGGGAGCAATCTCACGTGTCTTGGTCTCAGGCTTCTTCTCGACGACCTTGACGCCTTCAACAACGACAGTCTCCTCGGTGACCTCCTCAATGACGGTGGTAATGTCCTTGACAGTGGGCTTCTCGGTCACAGGTTTGACACCTTCGACAACGACAACAGTCTCCTCGGTAGTCTCGCGTACGGTGACAGTGGGCTTCTCCTCAGTCTTAGGCTTAACACCTTCAACCACAGTAATGGAAGTTGTGGTCTCCTCAATGGTCTTGACAACATCCTCAACGATTTCGGGCTTCTCGGAAGTAGGCTTGACACCGCGGATCACAGTGATCTCTTCTACAACCTCGGTGACAGTGGGCTTGTCCTCGGTAACCTCGATACCCTCAACGATAACGAAAGTCTTCTCAATCTCCTCCACAACGGTGGTGATCTCCTTGATGGTGGGCTTCTCGTGGATGATCTTGACACCTTCAACAACGATAACCTTACCCTCTTCAGTCTCCTTCACAACGAATGTGGGCTTGTCACCAATGGTCTCGAGACCCTCCAAAACAATGGCAGTGGATTCAGTGTCCTCGATAACAGTGGTAACATCTTCAACAACGGTGGGCTGCTCGTCGATGAACTCAACATCTTCAATCACAACAATGGTACCCTCCTTGGTCTCCTTGGTGACAATCTTGGGCTTCTTGCCGGTGATCTTGATACCCTCAACGATAACAGAAGTCTTCTCAATGGTCTCAAAGACCTTCTTGATATCCTTGACAGTGGGCTTCTCAGTGACAGGCTTGACACCCTCAACGACAACAACTGTTCCTTCGGTGGTCTCCCGAACAACAACAGTGGGCTTGTCTTCGGTGACTTCGACACCTTCGATCACAGTGGTGGTGGTTGTGGTCTCGATGGTCTTGCGGACATCTTCGACAACTTCGGGCTTCTCAGAGGTAGGCTTGACACCTTCGACAATGATGGTCTCGGTTGTCTCGGTGGTGACAGTGGGCTTCTCACCTTCGATAACCTCGATGCCTTCAATCACAACTGACTCCTTGGTTACTTCCTCAACCACGGTTGTGATATCCTTGACGGTTGGAACCTCCTTGGTCTTCTTGACACCTTCGACGACAACAGTAGTTTCTTCAGTAGTCTCAGTGACCTCAGTAACCTCGGTAACAGTGGGCTTGTCTTCGGTGACCTCAACACCATCAATTACAGTCAAAGTAGTTTCGGTTTCCTTGATAGTCTTGACGACATCCTCAACGACCTTGGGCTTGTCCTCAACAACTTCAACGTCTTTGACAACGATTACCTTTTTGACAATCTCCTCTACAGTGGAAGGCTTGTCAGAGACTGGCTTCTCCTCTTCAACGACCTTGATGCCTTCAACAACGACAGTCTCCTTGGTGACCTCCTCAATGACAGTGGTAATGTCCTTGACAGTGGGCTTCTCGGTCACAGGCTTGACACCTTCAACGACAACAACAGTCTCCTCGGTAGTCTCGCGTACGGTGACAGTGGGCTTCTCCTCAGTCTTAGGCTTAACACCTTCAACCACAGTAATGGAAGTTGTGGTCTCCTCAATGGTCTTGACAACATCCTCAACGATTTCGGGCTTCTCGGAAGTAGGCTTGACACCGCGGATCACAGTGATCTCTTCTACAACCTCGGTGACAGTGGGCTTGTCCTCGGTAACCTCGATACCCTCAACGATAACGAAAGTCTTCTCAATCTCCTCCACAACGGTGGTGATCTCCTTGATGGTGGGCTTCTCGTGGATGATCTTGACACCTTCAACAACGATAACCTTACCCTCTTCAGTCTCCTTCACAACGAATGTGGGCTTGTCACCAATGGTCTCGAGACCCTCCAAAACAATGGCAGTGGATTCAGTGTCCTCGATAACAGTGGTAACATCTTCAACAACGGTGGGCTGCTCGTCGATGAACTCAACATCTTCAATCACAACAATGGTACCCTCCTTGGTCTCCTTGGTGACAATCTTGGGCTTCTTGCCGGTGATCTTGATACCCTCAACGATAACAGAAGTCTTCTCAATGGTCTCAAAGACCTTCTTGATATCCTTGACAGTGGGCTTCTCAGTGACAGGCTTGACACCCTCAACGACAACAACTGTTCCTTCGGTGGTCTCGCGAACAACAACAGTGGGCTTGTCTTCGGTGACTTCGACACCTTCGATCACAGTGGTGGTGGTTGTGGTCTCGATGGTCTTGCGGACATCTTCGACAACTTCGGGCTTCTCAGAGGTAGGCTTGACACCTTCGACAATGATGGTCTCGGTTGTCTCGGTGGTGACAGTGGGTTTCTCACCTTCGATAACCTCGATGCCTTCAATCACAACTGACTCCTTGGTTACTTCCTCAACCACGGTTGTGATATCCTTGACGGTTGGAACCTCCTTGGTCTTCTTGACACCTTCGACGACAACAGTAGTTTCTTCAGTAGTCTCAGTGACCTCAGTGACCTCGGTAACAGTGGGCTTGTCTTCGGTGACCTCAACACCATCAATTACAGTCAAAGTAGTTTCGGTTTCCTTGATAGTCTTGACAACATCCTCAACAACCTTGGGCTTCTCGGAGGTCTGTTCAACATCGCGAACAACGATAGTCTCCTTTACAACCTCAGTCACAGTTGGCTTCTCAGACTCGGTGATCTCAACACGCTTGACATGATCGTCAGTGATGGTCTCCTTGACAGTCTCGTAATGAGTGGTGATGTGCTCATGGGTCTTGTCAGTAATGGTCTGGAGCTTCTCAGTAACATCTTCAGGCTTGTTCTTGTGAGCAATGGCAGTCTCCTTTACTTCGGTCAAAGTAACCTTGGCGGTCTCCTTCATCGAATCAATGGCAGAAACGAGCTTGTCCTGCTCCTCCTTGGTGGGCTTGCGGCCGTTGACCTTGGATACCTGTGTAATAACCTTCTCCTTGGCTTCCTCACAGATACGGTCAAGCTCCTTCTCGGAAGTGACAGTAGCATGCTCAATGCCGCGCTCAACAGTGGTGGGCTTGTCATTCTCGTCAGTTGGGCTAGTGAAGCGGTTAACCAAGCCGGACAACCAGCCGGAAACGGTCTTGTTGGTCTCCTCAACAATGGTGAGTCCATGTTCAGCACCTTCTGAAATGACTACCTCCTTGGGAGCAATCTCGCGTGTCTTGGTCTCAGGCTTCTTCTCGACGACCTTGACGCCTTCAAGAACGACAGTCTCCTCGGTGACTTCCTCAATGACAGTGGTAATGTCCTTGACAGTGGGCTTCTCGGTCACAGGTTTGACACCTTCGACAACGACAACAGTCTCCTCTGTAGTCTCGCGGACGGTGACAGTGGGCTTCTCCTCAGTCTTAGGCTTAACACCTTCAACAACAGTGATGGAAGTTGTGGTCTCCTCAATGGTCTTGACAACATCCTCAACGACTTCGGGCTTCTCAGAAGTAGGCTTGACACCGCGGACCACAGTGATCTCTTCTACAACCTCGGTGACAGTGGGCTTGTCCTCGGTGACCTCGATACCCTCAACGATAACGAAAGTCTTCTCAATCTCCTCCACAACGGTGGTGATCTCCTTGACGGTGGGCTTCTCGTGGATGATCTTGACACCTTCAACAACGATAACCTTACCCTCTTCAGTCTCCTTCACAACGAATGTGGGCTTGTCACCAATGGTCTCGAGACCCTCCAAAACAATGGCAGTGGATTCAGTGTCCTCGATAACAGTAGTAACATCTTCAACAACGGTGGGCTGCTCGTCGATGAACTCAACATCTTCAATCACAACAATGGTACCCTCCTTGGTCTCCTTGGTGACAATCTTGGGCTTCTTGCCGGTGATCTTGATACCCTCAACAATAACAGATGTCTTCTCAATGGTCTCAAAGACCTTCTTGATATCCTTGACAGTGGGCTTCTCAGTGACAGGCTTGACACCCTCAACGACGACAACTGTTCCTTCGGTGGTCTCGCGAACAACAACAGTGGGCTTGTCTTCGGTGACTTCGACACCTTCGATCACAGTGGTGGTGGTTGTGGTCTCGATGGTCTTGCGGACATCTTCGACAACTTCGGGCTTCTCAGAGGTAGGCTTGACACCTTCGACAATGATGGTCTCGATTGTCTCGGTGGTGACGGTGGGCTTCTCACCCTCGATAACCTCGATGCCTTCAATCACAACTGACTCCTTGGTTACTTCCTCAACCACGGTTGTAATATCCTTGACGGTTGGAACCTCCTTGGTCTTCTTGACACCTTCAACGACAACGGTAGTCTCTTCGGTAGTCTCAGTGACCTCAGTAACCTCGGTAACAGTGGGCTTGTCTTCGGTGACCTCAACACCATCAATTACAGTCAAAGTAGTTTCGGTTTCCTTGATAGTCTTGACGACATCCTCAACGACCTTGGGCTTGTCCTCAACAATTTCAACGTCTTTGACAACGATTACCTGTTTGACAATCTCCTCTACAGTGGAAGGCTTGTCAGACACTGGCTTCTCCTCTTCAACGACCTTGATGCCTTCAACAACGACAGTCTCCTTGGTGACCTCCTCAATGACGGTGGTAATGTCCTTGACAGTGGGCTTCTCGGTCACAGGTTTGACACCTTCAACGACAACAACAGTCTCCTCGGTAGTCTCGCGTACGGTGACAGTGGGCTTCTCCTCAGTCTTAGGCTTAACACCTTCAACAACAGTAATAGAAGTTGTGGTCTCCTCAATGGTCTTGACAACATCCTCAACGACTTCGGGCTTCTCGGAAGTAGGCTTGACACCACGGATCACAGTGACCTCCTCTACAACTTCGGTGACAGTGGGCTTGTCCTCGGTGACCTCGATACCCTCAACGATAACGAAAGTCTTCTCAATCTCCTCCACAACGGTGGTGATCTCCTTGACGGTGGGCTTCTCGTGGATGATCTTGACACCTTCAACAACGATAACCTTACCCTCTTCGGTCTCCTTCACAACGAATGTGGGCTTGTCGCCAATGGTCTCGAGACCCTCCAAAACAATGGCAGTGGATTCAGTGTCCTCGATAACAGTAGTAACATCTTCAACAACTGTGGGCTGCTCGTCGATGAACTCAACATCCTCAATCACAACAATGGTACCCTCCTTGGTCTCCTTGGTGACAATCTTGGGCTTCTTGCCGGTGATCTTGATACCCTCAACGATAACAGAAGTCTTCTCAATGGTCTCAAAGACCTTCTTGATATCCATGACAGTGGGCTTCTCAGTGACAGGCTTGACACCCTCAACGACAACAACTGTTCCTTCGGTGGTCTCGCGAACAACAACAGTGGGCTTGTCTTCGGTGACTTCGACACCTTCGATCACAGTGGTGGTGGTTGTGGTCTCGATGGTCTTGCGGACATCTTCGACAACTTCGGGCTTCTCAGAGGTAGGCTTGACACCTTCGACAATGATGGTCTCGGTTGTCTCGGTGGTGACGGTGGGCTTCTCACCTTCGATAACCTCGATGCCTTCAATCACAACTGACTCCTTGGTTACTTCCTCAACCACGGTTGTGATATCCTTGACGGTTGGAACCTCCTTGGTCTTCTTGACACCTTCGACGACAACGGTAGTTTCTTCAGTAGTCTCAGTGACCTCAGTGACCTCGGTAACAGTGGGCTTGTCTTCGGTGACCTCAACACCATCAATTACAGTCAAAGTAGTTTCGGTTTCCTTGATAGTCTTGACGACATCCTCAACGACCTTGGGCTTCTCGGAAGTAGGCTTGACACCGCGGATCACAGTGACCTCTTCTACAACCTCGGTGACAGTGGGCTTGTCCTCGGTGACCTCGACACCCTCAACGATAACGAAAGTCTTCTCAATCTCCTCCACAACGGTGGTGATCTCCTTGACGGTGGGCTTCTCGTGGATGATCTTGACACCTTCAACAACGATAACCTTACCCTCTTCAGTCTCCTTCACAACAAATGTAGGCTTGTCACCAATGGTCTCGAGACCCTCCAAAACAATGGCAGTGGATTCAGTGTCCTCGATAACAGTGGTAACATCTTCAACAACGGTGGGCTGCTCGTCGATGAACTCAACATCTTCAATCACGACAATGGTACCCTCCTTGGTCTCCTTGGTGACAATCTTGGGCTTCTTGCCGGTGATCTTGATACCCTCGACAATTACAGATGTCTTCTCAATGGTCTCAAAGACCTTCTTAATATCCTTGACAGTGGGTTTTTCGGTCACAGGCTTAGATGTCTTGGTAACTGTAGTCTGGGTCTCGATTGTTTCTTCGGTTGTAGTTTTCTCCTCGGGTAACTTGCTAACAATTTCACGGGTTGTCTTTCTCTCAGTTGTGGGCTTTAAGACACCCTCAACAATTGTTGGCTTCTCAGTCACGAGAGTTGGAACATTCTCGATGACCTGAATATCCTTTCGCTCAACCACCTTGATATCAGATTTAGTTACCTCCTCGGTGTAGGTAACGGGAGTAATTTTATCAGTCACCAAGACAGAAACATCTTCAACGACAGTAAAGTCTTCAGTGTTCACAACAGTGGTCTTCTCCTCTGTTACAGGTTTGGGAGTTTGATCTGTGACAGTGTATCCTTCCTTTGTAATAATGGTGAACTCCTCCGACTCGTGTGTATCGTGTACTTTGGGCTTCTCTGTCACCTTGGTGGCCTTTTCCACGGTTTCAATGGTCTTGGGACTGTCTTCAGTGACATTTTCAGGCTTCTTTTGATAAGCATGGGTGGGAACACCAATCTTTGGCTTGTGAGGGCTGTCAGTGTGGGTAGGCTTGGAAGTCTCCTCTGTAATTACAGTTCTAGTGACTTCCTCAGGCTTCTTGGGCTGCTTGGTGGTTTCAACAGTTTCAACAACTGTGTCTTCAGCAATGATTTCTTCGAAGCTATCTTCGAAGCTATCCTCACTGTCGGACTCGGGCTGGCTTGAAGGAGCGTTGACAGGCACACCAATCTTTGGCTTGTGGGGCGAATCGTGCTTGACAAACTTCTTTGGCTTCTGAACTTGTTCAGTAACATCCTCGATTTCGGTTACCACGGTCTTCTGAGCTGCAGGTCCAAAGCTGTAAGTGATATAGCGACGAATGTCTTGGACTGGAGCAGTCTCATCCTTGAGGATTGTCTTGAATCTGATGATACGGGTCAAAAGATTGGCCTTTGTGGCCTCAAGGTTGTACATGATCTGGCGACGCTGAACCCATGAGAGGTGGGGCATGCTGTCATAGTAGGTATTGACGGCAGTGATGGTGTCGTCAACCTTTGTGACAATGTCGAGCTGGGCAGCATCAATAACAGTGAGAGCGTCTTCCTTGCTTTCAGGTGTAGTTTCGTCAAAACAGGCAGTGACATCCTTGTTGATCTGAGTAAACCATTCGGTGATCTGCTCCTGGGTATCCTTGAGCTTGTCATCGACAACCTTCTTGGCAGTCTCGGTCTTCTCAGTATCAACTACGGTTGTGGTTGATTCCTCGATCTCGTCCTCTGAATCTTCTTCGACACCAGAAATCTCTTGGGTAATGATGGTCTGATAGGTCTTGAGTTCAGTTGTGAGCTGCTTGTCGGTGTTATCAACAATGTCATCCAACTCCTCCTCAGTCTTTGGCTTTTTATCCTTGTGGATTGTATCGGTTTGCTTCTTAACAATTTCCTTTGTCTGCTTAATAGCGGAAACAACTGAGTCTTCAATAAGCTGGGTGTTGGTGTTGGGTACAATGTGGGAAGACTTCTTGGTTGTAACCTCTACTGCCTCAAGCTTCTTGTCAAGATCCTTATTGGCCTCATCAACAATCTTCTTGACCTCATCCTCAGAAGCACCATTCTCGATAGCATGGTTGACTCTGCGGTAAAGAATAATGTACCAATAACGGACGATGGTCTTGATGGTCTCGGTTGTGGCCAATGTCTTTTGAGTGCTGACAACTTGGGTTTCCTTGACCTTGTCTTCCTCATCCTCATCATCTTCGACTTCTGTGATGATGGGCTTGGTGTCTTGGGGTGCCTTTGTGGTTCTCTTTGTGGTGCTGCTCTCAATGTGACGAGTAACAACTTCATCAAGCTGGCGATCAACCTCGGTAGTGGTATCCTTGATAGTCTTGTCAAAGTCTAGTTCCTTCAAGGAGATCTTCTGGGTAGGCTTATAACCCTTCACCAAATCCAAGTAGTACTTGAAGACGCGAGTATTGTAAACCTTCTTAATCTCCTCGACAGTCTCCTGAGGCTGGTTAGGCTTTCCTCCGGGAACAACAATGGTCTTGCTGTAATCATCGAGACGCTTGTTGAGGATACGGCGTTGATCTTCCATAACCTTGACAAACTCCTGTTGGGTCTTGCAACGACGGAGACGCTGGATAAAGACTACGCGCCATGCCCGGATAATAGAACGAGTCTCGGTCACGATAGTCTGGGTGGGCTTGTAGGTTTTGCGAACCAAGACATTCTCGCCACGGTCTTGCTTCTTGTGGAGCTTCTTGGCATCAGTGTGATGGAAGATGACATCCTTGGAACCTCTGCGGACGTTCATAACTTCGCCAGTCTCTCTGGTCTTGGTCACGACTTCACCCTTGGGGCAGACTTCCTTGATGGTGTCAACAACCTTGACAGGAGCATGCTCTGTCTTGGTGATGACGGCACCCTGCTCAATAGCCTCGGTAATGCTTCCGATGGGGGATGGAGCGGAGGTTGAAGTTGTGGTGGTCTTCTTGCCAAAGATTGGAATAGTGAACTTCCATCTGATGACTGATCGAGTAGAGGTGGACTCGGTATCCTTGTCTTTGTTGGACAAGACAACCTGGGTATCATCCTTTACGACGGTGCCCTTGTAGCCGAGGACAAGCTCTTTGTGGTTCTCTAGATAGATCTCACCATCTACATTAAGAGCCCACTTTTGACTGCTGATACCAGCCTCAGGGGATTGAATGACATTGGAAGAAGGCTCAAGATCGCCTGTAATAAGATATGTTAGACGGCTTGTTTACAATAAAGAATAAGTACATACCCTTGACATCAATGACAAGCTTGCTGCCATAGTTGATCAAGAGACCATCACGGTAAGTCCAGAGCTGGCTTTGGAAGCTTCTGAGGTTGAGTTTTCGTACGACGAGGTTGGAACCAGCAGTATCGGACTCCTTTTCGAGTGCCAATACAAGGTCATCCTGATCCTTACGGTTGACTTTGATGAAGAACCAAGCAGAGTCGGGGAAGAAGGCACGACGGATGACTGTAGTAACAGTAGTTGTGCGGCTGGGCTGACGGACTGAGGTGACAACTGTAGTAGAAGCGTTGTGGCACTCCTTCTCGATCTCATTGTCAGAAAAGATAGGAACATGGAGTTGCATCACATAGCCATCTCCAGACTCCTCGGTCGAGGCAATAAGCTCATAGCTGTTGGAGCGACGGACGATGCGGATGTAGTAGGTGATATTCTGGATACGGACAGTGATGACTCCACGAGCAGAAATTTGGAAAGTCTGATCATAAGAGTTGGACAAGATCCAGCGCTTGTCTAGAATAAGTTTAGAATTATTAGTTTGATTAAAAAGGCTGGTGGTGTATATACTTACTCTCATTAAGAACAAGGCGGAGCAAGTACTTGTAGTTGACCAGATATCCATCGACGTAGATCCAGAGGAATCGCTTGTAATCATCATTATCCTTGAGCTGATAGACACCAACCTGCTTGTTCTCATCGGCAGCAAGGAAGTAGTCCTCAGCACCATATCTGATGAAGAACCACTTGTCGGTACTAGGCCACTGGTTGGTGGAAGTGATCTTGTGGATGAAAGTCTCCTTGAGTCCTCTAAAGGCAAGGATTGCAGAGGCAGAGCTGGAAACAGCAGACACCTTGCCAGCCTCGACGATCTTTACACCACCACCGGCCTGGGCGACGGGGATGAGACTAGGGATAAGGATCTCCCAACGCTGCTCACGACGGGCACCGGCACCCTTACCCTTCTGGTGGGTATGGACCTTCTCTTCCATAACATATACGTCAATGTGAGTATATGTCTCGGAGCGACGGAGTTCCTTGACGGACAGAACCAAAGAACGCTTGGCTCTAAGATGGATTAGGCCCTCTTCAGAGTTGTGGTCCCAGATGCGGTCTTCTGGTCTGCCATCATCGGCATGCTGAATAGAAAGATGGGCGCGCTCTCCGGAAATGATGGTCTGCTTGGCAGCATCCAATACCAAAGAAGGGTTCTTGAGGTTGTAGATGAGACCATCGCGGTAACACCACAGCTGGCTGGAGAAATCGGTAACCTTGATACGAGTAAGAATTACATAGGCCTCATCGACAGCATCTCCCTGAATGTCCAAGACATAGCCATGCAAGTGACTCTTAATCAAGAAGTAACCTGTGGGGAAGTTACCCTGGTGAGTCTTGTAACGGACAACCTTTTCAAATCCGGTGGGGATGTAGTCCTCGCTCAATTGGAAGGAGTCCTTGCGACCGAGACGAAGAGACTTGGAAGAGCTGGACTTCTTTAGGCTGGATTCTTGCTTTTCGGCAATAGCAGCAACAGGCTTGATGAGTTGGTCTTTGGTTGTGTCAGTAACTACATCACGAGTGGTAGTTGTGGTTGTAGTAGTCTTGCCATCGACATTAGTGACAACGGTTGTGGGTGCCTGGACTGTGGTTGTGGTGTTGACAATAGTCTTTGGGACAGAAGGTTCATGGCTCAACTCTTCTTCTTCGTCATCATCTTCATCGTTCTCTTCTTCTGAATCTGTTTCCTCTCCTTCAGACTCATTGACCTCCTGGACAGTCAATGGGACTTCCTCGACCTTCTCGAGTACCTCTTCAGTGGTCTCGGTGGTCTCGTTGCCAACAGTCCGGGTGATGGTGCGAGTTGTGAAGATGGGCTTGGAGAATGTCCAGCGCAACCATTCCTCGGACTGCAGCTTTGATTCTTCTACATTGTTAGCATTAGTTTTCACGGTACGCAATTGACGCAAACCAATCTGGGCTCCTTCGACGGTGATACGCTCGGCACTCGACACGCCAGCAACAAGGCGTTCGTTTGACTTTTGATGAATCTCGCTATTTCCGCTCAATCCCCAGTATTGGGTATCGGAAGATGAAGTCTCTCGGACATGCAACTGGGAACGGAGACCAGACTCTACCATGGCATCCTTGAGGGACTGGGAGTCAAGGGCAAGTCCGGTCTGTGTGTTGATAAGGTGACCATCCTGGTAAGTCCAGAACTGCCATCTGTAGGCCTTGAAGTTGATTGCCTGCAGACAGACGGTGTATTCAACTGAGCCGGCCACATCGGTCTTGGAGGACTCGACGACGGTAAGGGCAAGATGGTCCTTGCCATTAAAGGCACGGATAAAGAAGGAACCATCAGGGAATCTTCCCCAGCGACGGATGATTGTGCGCTTGGTTATGCGCTCATAACGCTCAGAATCGGCAGTAGACACTTCATGAGGGGTACTGACGCCTTCGATTGTAAGAGTGGAGTCTGTACGAGAAATCTCGGATCCTGCTCCACGCTTTCCGAACTGAGGTGTAGAAAAGCTCCACTGCTGGTATTTAAGATCAAGCCCGCCGCGGGCACGGAGTTGAACCTCGGCACCTTCGTGGATCTTGTCGCCCTTGGGACCCAAGACGAGTCCAGAGCGCGACTGAGGGTGGATGTGTCCATCGACTGAGAGACCCCACAGCTGGTTCTTGCGCTGCTTCTTGAGGCTCTTCTCCTGCCACTGGATAACGCTGCTGTTTGCAAGGAGGGCACCACCTGCTACATCAATCACAAAGTCGGTCTCCATGTTTGAAAGGCAACCGTCATCACGGTATTGCCACAACTGGCGACGGAAGATCTTGAAGTCCAACTTGGCAAGAGTGATCTTGGTTCCTTGCTTGCTGTTGTCAATTGTGAGGACAAGCGACTCGTCAGCTTTGGAGCGGACAAAGAACCAGCCCTTGGGGAAGATGGCATATCGGTGGGTAACCAATTGGCGGTTGGTGGTTGTGCGGGTGGTAATGATGGTAAGGATGACTCTACGGAATCCAACCAGCACAGAAGACTCGTAGCGACCGTAAAGGATACTCCAGCCGTAGTGTGTGCTAGATTTGCTGCTATCGACCAATTGGACAAACCATTCGCTGTCCTTTTGGAGAAGTCCAAAGCCGAGCTCATTCTGAGATTGGGAAACGATCGAGCCATCTGTCTTGATAACCCACTGCTGACGAGCATTGTTTGCCTCTTCTACTGACAGTTGGAGCAGCTTGCCATGGGCTAAGGCATCTGTAATTTGAAAATGTTAGAGATTTTTTTATCTATATGATTACTGTATATTTATTTACCAATAGCTTCGAGAATAAGGCCAGATGCTACGTGAACAAGACGACCATTGCGGAAAGTCCACTGGAACTGGGCAGCATTGGAAATCTCGAGCTTGCGAAGGATGATTTCAGAGTAAGCCTCGGCCTTTCTGGGGGTAAATGCAAGGCCATCATGGGCACGAATATAAAAGACATCTTCGGGCCATGCGGCAACGCTGTGTACTGTTTTTTGGATGGTCTGGCTGCCAGATCTGCGCCATTCCTTGAGGTAGTGAATGGTCCACTCCAAAAGAACCTGAGAACCAGCCTTGTAGCCAAACTGAGGGATCATCAAACCCCATCTGTACTCTTGCTTGGAAGAGTGGGCACCAAGGGACAGCTTGTAATCACTGCCGTCTTCCTGGGGAATCAATGCCAGGGTAGGCTCTGAGTCCTGGAGCAGGTAACCCTCGATAGAAAGAGCCCAGCTCTGGGACTTGGTCTCCTGCTGCTTGCTCTGGATGAGGCCGGTGCCTGCAACAATGGCTAAAAAAAATCAACAAAGTAGTGTGTTATTATGTTTGTATAATAATGACCAAAGGCATTTGATTACTTACAGCTAACATCAATAGCCATGTCGGTTTCGTAGTTGATGAGGCTTCCATTAGAGTAGCTCCAGAGCTGATAACGCCATGACTCGCGGCTGAGACGCATCAGACGAATAGACTGGGTAGCCTTATCTGAGGTGAGCACAAGAGGGTTCTCCTTGGTTGATCCGGTCTGGAATGAGCGAATAAAGAACCATCCAGCGGGATATTGGGCATAGCGGTATGTAACTGTCTTCTTAACAGGAGTAGAGACAACTTCGCGAACGGCTACAGATGTATGTTAGGATGATTGTTTGTGGCTATTTACTTTAGACTTACTTTGCTTCTTCTTAAAGACAGGGAGAACAAAATTCCATCGCTGCTCCTTCTGTTCTCCTGACTTGGTAGCCAAGAAAACGTTGGACTTGTTCTTCTCATTGGCATTTACCGAGAGAACAAGGTTGCCGAATGATTTGATGTGGATGCATCCATCAGCAGTAAGACCCCACTGCTGGTGTTTGCTCTCTAGGTTTTCCTTGTATTGGCAGATCTCGGCACCATTTACAAGGGAGCCACCCTTGACCTCAAGGACCATTTCAGAGGCCTTGTTGACCAGAGTTCCGTTGTTGTATTTCCAGAGCTGGCGAGAGTAGTTTCCGGTGTCAAGCTTGACGGCAACGGCCTGAGCAGCAAGAGTTCCACTCTCGAGGACAGTAAGGACCAATCCTTGGGCCTGACTCTTGACAAAGAACCATCCCTCGGGGAAGACACCAGAGTGCTCAACAGTGGTGATAGTTTCGGTCTTGTGCTTCTTGAAGACGGGCAGGACAACGCTGAAACGCTGAAGCTGGTTGTTCTTGCTCTTTTTCTGGAGATGAAGATGAGCGCCTTCACGGTTGCTGAACCAGCTGTCCTTGTATCCGAGCACCCAGGAGGCATCGCTCTGGAGACAGATCTCTCCTTCGGCAGACAGAGACCATGCCTGGGTCTTTCCGTTGTTCTCAAATGGAGCATACTGGCATGCATAAGCATCTTCGGCAAGCGAGTTTCCTTCGATACTGAGGACCAGACCAGAGTGCCTATTGACAATGCGGTGGGTTATGGGGTCGAATGTCCACAATTGGCTGTCATAAGCAGCCTTGCGGAGGGAGTCAATGGTCAGACGGGTGCCAGACTTGGCGGTAGAGGCAGCCTCGGTACCAATATAATAGCCATTTGTCTGGGATTTCAAGAAAAAGGCATTTTCTGGGAAGGTACCAATGGGAATGCGGGTGCTTTCTTCTTGATCGATGCTTGAGCTTGTGGAACGGATCGAACGAGCATCTACGGATAATTGATTGTTAGGATTGCAAACCAAGCTTATTGACATACCATCTTCCTTGATGTTAGTGAGGTCACGGCCAAGAGGCTTGACGGGGGTTTCGGCAGGGCCAACACTGGGAGCTCTCTTGAGACTAGTGCTTGTGCTCACCGTGGTGAGTGTGGCTGAAGATGCGGTCTTGATGATCGGGACAATAAACTCCCAGCGCTGCTCTTTACGCTCAAGATGACGCTTGTCCATGAGCTGGAGATGGACATGGAGACCTTCGCGACGAGAGAAGAAGGATTCCTTGATGCCAAGAACCAAGGTAGGCTTCTGCTTGAGGTAGACATGGCCTTCAGCAGTAGTGCCAAATGTTTGATAGTTGTTCTCTGGCTTGCCAGTGGTTGACACCGACTGTTGCACAATATCAGATCCCGCTTTGGCATTGCCTGGTTAAAAAATAATTATTGTGTGAGTTGCTACTGAAGCACTTTTTGCTTTGGGTGCTATTTCGGGGTTGGTGCACCAATGGTCAAGACGTGCTTCATTTTCATGATTTAAACATTAGAATATCCGCACGCTCGGAAGCCCCCCGTCAAGGAGATTTCTTGCACGTTGAATGTAGCACCCATCATCGTGTGGACTCAAATTATAGGTAAAGAATGGAAATGTACCTTTAGCGACATCCATGACAAGACCAGTCTTTTTGTTGGTGAGATGACCTTGTTCATTATAGTTCCAGAGCTGAGAATCAGCATCTTTTGTGCGAATAGATGAGATCACCACGGGCGATCCAGCATCGGGAGTGGGGTTTTCGACCATTAAGACATAGCCGTTGCTGAGGTTCTTGATGAAAAACCAGCCTTCTGGGAAATTATCACTAGCAGACATTTTTTTTCTTCTCTTATGATGATCGTATGGGATTAATGATCAAAGGTTTGTAGTAAAGTTGGGGTTCTTTTTTGGGGGGTAAAAATGTACACAAGTTATAGAAAATTGATTTTTTTTAAAAAACTAATAGTATAGACAATATTCAAAATGTGAAATAGAAAGAGTATATAATTTTGGTTGTATATAACTGTGTTATACGTAACAGCTTTTTCAAGAAGAAAAAAGCGCCAGGTAAGAAAAGGTAAAGAAGAAGGGAAGCAGGCGAGTGCGCGCGCGAGAAAAATAAAAAGTAATAATTTTTTTTGGTTTGACAGGGTTTGACAAATAACTATATTCTGAGCAACTCCCCAAGCGTTTGAGATGATCTTGAAGAGGTGTACAAGAGTGCCATAAAGGGTTCTGACTGTGATACCTTCTGACTAGGATATTTGAGTGCTACAACGCCTATGTTTCGCTATTTTCGCTCAACGCTCTTGCTAGTCTTTCTTTTTTTCTTTCCTTCCAGATGCCAATGCCGAGTATTGGTGACACTCGACTGTCTTAATGGGTGCTTCTTTGTGGAACTGAATTGTGAAACGCAGGGCCAACCTGAGGAGTCTGGCAAGTAATATGAAGAAGAAAATTGGTAAAGAATATGTTTAATAGCTTTGGGTGCCTTGAGTGCCTTGGTAAGTGCTGACACTAGACAAACTTTGAAGATCGACTGCCAAAACATTGGTGGTTTACAAGTATTAGATATGTAGCCCTAAGCACAACAAAGCATCCCACTCTGCATGCCCACCACTGCACCCTCATCAATCAGCTCTTACTGTCTCACCAAAACATTGTCGTTGCACGGTCATACTCTTTTTTGAGCTGCAGTGGAGATTACTTGTATTTATTATTAAACACCAGTTTTTCTTGGACGATTTATACGTTTATAAATTTTTATAACCTGTGCACAGAATTACCCTTGCCATTATTAATTTATTGTATGTGGGAACAGACCCCCCAAAAACACACACACACACTCTAGAGACAAGTATAAGATGAGATTAAAGATGCTAAAAGGACCCATTCTTTACAGTGCTTTGATATGTGTATCACGTTTAAAGAGTATGGCAAATAACCTTAAAAAATTGCGCTGACTAGCCTGATTTTTTGCTCCTTTAATCAAATGATACTTGAATCAAAGATGTCTTGGAGGCCTATCTGGTTGTACTGGACCTTATAGTAGATAGGCGTGATTATTTTCGGGCCTTGTTCCTATATTGATCGATTTTGCCATTATTCTTGAAACTGGCATAGAATAGGAATGTCGATATATGTATAGTATACATTATATTACCATGCTCAGACACTTCCGTACAACCATCAGTCTACATTAGGCCAATTCTCTTTTTGTATGAGTCTAGACCAGGTGATTTTTTATTTTATGTTTTATGTTTTATGTTTTGATGATCGTAAAATGAGATTTGGAAATAGGATATCTTTGTTTCCCCAAATATCATTCCATGATATACCACAATGGCGCCAGTGACCACTTGGAGTCGCTTGATCTATAGGATCTGTCGTGAGTGTAAGAGAAGAAAAAAGGCTCAGAATTTGTCTAGCTGGAATCAATAGGGCTATGGGTGTGCACGGCTACGACCTGGCTGAATCCTTTTTATTTATTTATAAATATATAAATATATATGTATATATATAAAAGTCCCAGGTCAAATATATTAAAGCAAGAATATTTCTATTATGATTAGGATTAGGATTATGATTAGGATTTTCAAATACATATATATTACAGGTATAAAATTACAATATAATAATAACCATGATTGTAATGATTTCGAGTGTCTAGTGGTGAATTGACACTGTATCACAGTGCGTTGTAGTTTTTCATTCTATTGGGCTTTACAGGCGATTCTATTTTCTGCGACGAGACCGCAAGAATACCCATAAGGATTAGTAGTATACAACTATAAATGTAAAAATATCGATTTTATAATATAAAATAAATTAAGCTATTTGTCTTATGTAACAGCAATAGATGTGTCCATTTGTTACTACTTTTCTTAATTTTTCTTTTTTCTTTTTCTTCTTCTTCTTCTTCTTCTTCTTCTTCTTATTGTCTTTTCTTTTCTTTTTGCAATCTTGGCTCTGGTTTGGTATTTAATTACACCTTGGAGATTCATTAGGGCTACAATAGATGTAGTCTGAATTGATTATTATATAAACAGGCCTCTTGCTCTTGTGAATATATATATATATATTGTATTATGCATTTTAAAGTATTAAAATAAAATAAATAAAAACCTTGGATCAGATCTAAACGGATCACGGAAGGGATAGCATAACTCAATATCCCAATTGATCCATACGTGATACTTTCAAAATAAAATAAAATTGTCTTACTGTCGGTTTCCGGCTTTCATAAACAATATTGTGACCACTGTCTGTTGACGCCCAAATATACGGAGCAGTGTCCCGTAATGCTGGTATTGAGAATATGACTATCAATTGGGCTGTTCTGTCAAGTGAAACTGGTTTCAATAAGGCTCATGCTATTTGGAAGCGACTTTGTCAATGAGCATTTTACTCGAGGAATTGTCAATGTGGGAAAATGCGATTCTGGTCTGTATGAATATCTTTCAGCTCTTCATAGCCATCATTTTTAATATCGAATGAACCTTTATGTATATGAAGAGTCGAATGTGTGGTACAATTAACAGACTGCTTGATTCATTTCTTCTGTTCAACATTGACAATGTGATGTCCATCTTGAACACGAACAATCTCCAAACAAGAAATGATATTATTTTCGAACAATGGCTCAATCGACCATCAGCTGGTTGGAGGCGTAATAGGTATGTCGAGTGCAAATGATAAAGCACTTCTTCTTTTTTCAATAAAGCATACATTTATGCTTTAATAGCATGTCTTTATTACTGATTTAAGACTGGAATGCTCTGAACAGCTTGAGGTTTTTTAAAAAAAAAATGCTACATGTCAAAATCCAAGAGGTTTGAATAAGATAGAATGCCTTGTGAAAGCTGAGTACAAGACATATGAAAATAGATATTTTGATCATCCCCTTGACAACATTCCTTAAACACAATTGCTACCAAAGCAATCTTGGTGTTTCATATACAAGACAACCTAATTTGCTTGATTTGTTTTTAGACTTTAGATTTGAAACGCCAACCTTCTCAATTTAACTAGGTACTTGTACTGACATTTTTGTCTCTGTCTCTCTCTTTTTTTTTATATATATTATATATGGCTGTACACTTTCCCTTGGTTTATTTGCCATTCTTAGATTGCCTGCCACTCATCTCATGATTCCTCCTTATCTTTTAATATCTCTATTGAATAAAACTAAATGACTTTCATGACCTGGATCCAACAGCTGGTCAGGGACTATTATAGCAAGAGATATGGGTTACAGCACAACTGTCTTTTTCCGATAAATACAAGATTTTATACTTGTCATACGATTAAGGGCCAATATTCGTGTGGGTCCTACCCACGGCACACTATGTAAATTAAAGTAGCCTCGATTTGTACCAGGATTACAAATCGTTGTCTATATAGTACCCTTTCCACTCTACCCCCCAAAAAAAATTCATAGTCCTGAGAAAATGGGCTTTTTTTTCATGTTAGTAAAAGCCTTTATGTGCTACATTTTATTGATCAACATTTACAGTATTCTTCAAAGTCTATTTGAATATAATGAAAAATACATTCACATCACTTTTACTCTCAAAACATATCTCGACTCATGTTTGTTTAAACAATATAACGTTCTCTCGGCCTTAAATATACAGTATTGTTTTGGTCGAAACTGTTGCCCGTAGGACAATCATTCGTACAATGGAATACACTCCTATCCATATAGAGTTCGACTCAGGGACCACCATATATCTCTCTTTCTCTCCTCTCTTACTTTGCCTGTCTATTTTTGCGCACAATATCCATGTGGCTTACGGGCACAATATTTTGAGAGCTTTTTCCTGAATGAATGAAATGTAGCTTGGAACTATTAGAAATCGTGTCACTTTTTTTTATGTGTGTATATACATTTTTCAATTACCATATTTCACTTGTTAAATAATCAAGTATTTATGTCCCACCAATAAGTATGTGAATTCTTTACAGCCTTGTCATTTTATGGTTATTAATGCATAGAGGTACACTCATCTGCGTCTCTGTCGATCTCTAGTTCGCCAGTGCACGAGCCTAGATCTGTGTGGATGTGGTCTCGCCTGGGCCTCTGGGATACCTTATTCAGAATTAATGGGTATATGATGTACAAAGGTATAGATTTTATCATGCCACTTTATACCAGTGCACAATCTCATACACAAATTAATAGTTTCATGTTTAGAGTATATATGCTCTTATTGTATTTGAGAATCATATATGCTGTACGGGGACTATTCTTGACAAAAAAAACCCACATTTTCTATTAATATCAAAATGTCAAAGAGTTTTTAGCATTTGCTCAAACAATTTCCAATGACCCCAAATGAATTATGCAAATGTTAGATTCATTAATTAGACAAATGATCCAACGATTCAAACAATGACAATAATACTGATAACGAATAAAGACCTGGAAAACACCAGCTTGGATTTTGAGGAGCAACAATATCTATCTTTTTTGTATCTTTTTTTTTCTTGGTTTATCCTTTATTATTTAATCAAATCTTTAATAAGAAAAGGACTGCAGAGTATATGCATGTTACGGCTTGCAACAGGCAGAATGCCTAGGTACTAAACTATATATTTCTTAAATATTGACCGGTTCAATGTCGCTATTTTTTTTTTGGATTAAATAATAATTATAGTATAAAGACTATATTTCATACTGGTTGGAAATAAAAGCTTAATTGTGTGTTGAAAATTGCCAACTGAATTATTGAATTGGACTGTAAACCCATTACTGTCAACTTGACAAGAGGTGTGGCCATGACCATGGGTTCTTGAGAACAATAGTTATATATTTATATATATATATATATATATAATATTAACAATACTTTTACCTTGTGCAAGTGATACCATTAGTTTTGAGAGGGAGCCTAAAATAATATATATATATCAATGTTGCTTTCATGAGTTCCATGAGATACAATACATGTCATCTCAGATCAAGCGTTAAGTATAATTGAGATCGATGACTAAACGTCGCAATAATATACACCCAATAGTATCATTACACCTGTGATATTTTTATAGGTTTGTTTCCATGGTTATATGGAATACCTTTGGCACCCAAAATTTTTAAGGACAAACTTCTTGGTTGGTGGTAAATATAATATCCGTGCATAAATAAGAATTATGCCTTTTGAATATATTTCCGTCTTGTATGCTGAACAATGATATATTGTATGGCTATAGAGTCAGTCGAAAAGTCCAATGAATAAGCAAGACGTTTTAAAATAAAGTAAGTGAGCTTTGTGAGTGTTTTTAGTAGAAAAGTTTAAATTTAAAACAATGGATAGAATCATGGTAATGACAATAGAGAAAAAGTCAGAGCACAATCGGCAGTTCAACAAGTTTTCTCGGTGGTTCTTTGATGGAATGCGTTTCGAATAAGCATGTTTTTTTTTTCGTAAGATTTGTAAAGTGAACTGCTACCCTCACACAAGTCCATACTTTTCAATATGTTATTGTTGCCCTTTAATTACAGCAGTTTATTTCGTCCTTATAGGCTACCGAATACCTCTTTGTGTTCCTTTTTTAAAAAAAAAGTTTTTTTTTTTTACATTAAGCATATCTTGTACAATAACAGCTACTCTGGCTGTCGTACTTGGTAAATAAATAATAGAGAGGAAAAGTATAATAAAAACATATCAATCCTCTCTTTTTTTTTATTTTCGGTCTGTTTGAAGCTCAATATGTACACCACTACACGGTGATACCTTGGAACAATGTCCGGTTCGAAACTAGAGAATGTTCGGTATGAACATTGTGTCCGGTCCATTACTGAAATATGTCCGGAATTCAAGTCGAAAATACAAATATTTTCATACCAGTAATATTCAGGACAAATAACCGGCTGTAGACCGAGAATTGTTTTACACTTTCATATACACTGACTGGCGCTTGGGCTGTGATTCTACTTGGAATCTGCAGTGATAAATAGATTTTTTCTATAGAGAGAGATAAAGGTGTAATTATTTACAACATACAGCATATATACAAAGGTAGTATTTTCTGCACCTTTCAGGTCAATATTTCTTTACATAACTTCCCGTACAACATCGTCTACAAATATGGTGGATTCAAATCACAATGTTACTCTTTAGAGACCTGATCTGGTCAAAATTACTGTTTGTGTTTGGTTTCAATATCCGCCAAGTGTCCAAAGCTTATCAAAGTATCTCAAAGAACTAAATTCCAAGTTCATCACTCTTCATCATCTTTCTCATCATGTTCAAGTCTCCATTATGGCTCCTCTTATTCTTCGTCGCTCTTGTCGCCGCAAACGCGCCAAATGTGCCTCAGATGGACCCACCAACTAAACTTCTTGGAGGTATTTGAGTAATCTCTTTTAATATCTTGGCTACCTTTGATCATCAATCTCACAAACGAATGTGTTTTTATACTTTACAGGTACCATCAGACAAGCTCCCAATTGTAACAGAAAGATCGGTGCAAATGCCCGTATCACTCTCCACTACAAAGCCAGTGTCTGGGGTGAAAAGACACTTTACGAAAACACCTACAACACCAAGCCTGCTTTCTTTAGACTCGGTAAGATAAAGAAAGGGTATACGTTTGAATATAGTCTAATTAAAAAATATTACTTGGTTTCTAGGACGAGACACGATGATCAAGGGTAAGAGACCACCTGTGGTGCTTTTTATATATATAAGAATACATGTCTTAATACGGTGTGTTTATTTTCAGGGTTGGAACAAGGTATTAAAGGAATGTGCGTTGGTGAGGTTCGTCGTCTGTTGATTCCTGCCGACCTTGGTAAGCTTTGTTTTATTACATCAATGCAAAGTACTTTTGAGAATCATCATTAAACACAATTTTGTCTATCATAGCCTATGGTGAAGTTGGCTTGCCTGGATCTGTTCCTCGTAAGTTCCGATATTATGTCTTTCCTTTAGGAAAATAAGCATACTTAACCCTATCAATCTTTTATAGCCAACAGTGCCATTGTTTACGAGATTGAATTGGTCGATACTTTGTCTCCCTGGAGGTGAGGATAACATTGGGCTTATATATAAGACGTACCTTTTTCATGTTTATTGATACGACTGTTTTGTTTGTAGAAACCCTCTGTTCTGGATCGGTATTGCTGGATTTATTACTGCATACTACATCTATGATAAAAACTCAAAGGGTGCAGATGAAGTAAAGGCTTCCAAGTTCTTGGAATCCAAGGCTAGTGCAGCTAGTGCAGGAGCCGAGGGCGGTGCCAAGGAAAAGTCTGCATAAGCACCTTTTTTTATTTTTCTTATACTTTATATTTCCTTAGTCTTAATATTTGTCTTGGTAGTTGATTATATGCTCTTGGTACGAATATAGAAGCAGTAATCTATTTTATTTAATGTGGACCTTTTTTTTATAATCATTATCACTTTTCGTTTTTTAGTATTAATAATAATACGTATTTTCAGATACTCAAACTTATTCCAACATTTTACTCTAAGAATGCGCAATATTTGTATCTAATTATGGGTTGGCCTCTAAGCATGTTAGCTGTAATTGTCTAAATATTTTTCAAAGCAAATAAGCTAAAAAATACAACAGCTTGTCTTTTGATAGATGGTTATAGCGACACCAAAACTATTTTGAGTAATATGACTTTTTAACAGCTGGAAAATTATAACAATAGACACCTTTTTATGCTTCTAAAAATTGTGTACAGTTTGGTTAATAAAGATCTTTACAAACAAACTGACGGTAGTATTGAAAAGCAATTTTATTGATATTCAGTGGCCACAAGTTTGGCTACTTTTAAATGACTCTTTTGTCCAAAGAGCAAAACGTGTCTTTTGTCTGCCCAAAGTTGGCTGGTATGGTATTAATATTTAACAGCTAGTGTAGGACGTTATAATTTATGTTTATAAATGTTGGGATATAGAGTTATGGCTACCATTCAAGCTCTAATAACTTATAAGGACCACTATTCTGAATATTATTTACATTAGATTACAACGTAGATTTCTTTTGATTTGCTTTTTCTTTCAGCTAAAAAAAGTATCTCTAATTATTTAAAAACAATTTTGTGTCATCTCGAATATAATCCACGTTTTATTGATAGTGCTTAGACTTTCCAGTACTTCACTATGACCCAATGTGAAAGCCCACTTGCCAAGACATGGCCTCATAATAATTTATTAGCTTACTGGTATCCGTTGTTTTATACTTTTTTTTGCTTTAAAAAGCATCCAAGATCTAAAGAACAATTTGCTTTATATAACATCAACTATTCTATTTAACCAAAAACTTCATATCGAGTTTATTACAAATATATTAAGTTAAACTTGAACTTATCCATCGACACCGTTTGAATTCATTGATTTCACTAGTAGTGTGAATGTGCGGTCAATAGTTGATATATAATCAGCCGTTTGTTTCAATTATTTCGTCATGGATAAAGTTTACCTTTAGATTCACCATATAATCCGGTCGAATTAACAAGTTTTAATAACATGAGTTTATCAAAATAAAATGAAAAATATATAGTCTTTATTATTTTTGAACTTGGCTATATATTCATGTACGGCTTTACCGTACCATAAAGGTTTTAGAAGCAAAAAGGATATCTTGTCTTTTCTTTGATTTTATTGTATAATTTGCTTCTCCAGTGAAGTTGATCTTTTGGTTATGTTGTCAGAGCTGTCATTGGAATTAGAAATTCAAAGAAAAAGATGAATTCAATTGTTAATACTTTTAACTTTTATCTTCAATGCTATACTAATTGGCTCGCATTTTTGTATGCCAAGATATATTCTCGTTGCCATTCATAAATATATAATAAATGTGTCTTGAGCAAGCATATTTTTTTTGTATAATTTTAGTTGAAAAATGTGAATAAATACTACAACGATTTGTAACAATAAAAAAAACATTCAACTCTCTATATTCTTAGATGTTATCTTTGGTAACGATCCATTGTAAAACTTGTCCAAGTAAAAAAAAAATAGCAAAATGGACACAATTGGCGATGTTTTTGACCTTTGTCGTTCCTGATCTGGGATGGTCTTCCTTTTACTATAACAAAGCCAAAAGGTCAATTCCACTGAGGAAACAGGAGTATACGTAAAATCAAAGAGAGGATAAAAGATACTTTTTATTGTTATGACTTTGGTTATCTTATATAGTTTTCTAACTAATACTGCGCATTATCCGCAGTAGCTATTATATGATATTTTAATAAAAGAAGAGACATTGTACTGCGGTTAATGCTCAGGAAGATGTTACTGCGCGTAAAGAAGTATTGCGGTTAATCATCTTCAGATTTTACGGATTCATCAAAATAATGTCCGACACCTTGACCGACTAAAAAAAACAAGATAATCCTAGATCAAGAACACCAAAAAAACAACTTCTTGTAAAAGTGTCGACAACTGCAGGATTTGAACCTGCGCGGGCAAAGCCCATATGATTTCGAGTCATACTCCTTAACCACTCGGACAAGTTGTCTGGGCTTTGAGGTGGGTCAATTAATTAAATTTTGACTCAACTAATAAAAACAAGAAATTCCGTGACGTAATTTAATTTTGGGCGCGTAATATTACGTCACGATATTTTTCAATGCTACAAATTCAATTCTTTGGATTTAAAATTGTTCTTTTTTCTTGAATATCTTTGAGTTTTAATAGATTTTAAAGTCTCTAGTTACTCTAGTTTATTTTTTATTTTTTATTTTTTATTTTTTTATACTTTTTATTATTATTTTATATAGTTTTAAAAAATATCTGTTTAAAATCAGTAATATATTACTTTTCTAATTAAATTTAAACCTTTGTATATATAGTTGAATAAGTATTATTTAGCATACTTTTATCAAAGCTATTAATTTGTACAATTGTGAATTTTTATTTTATTTTAATATAATATCTATGTTTGAGTCATTGCTTTGTATAGAGTATCAAGCTGTATACTATCATAGCTTAAAATATATTTTATAACTATTTTTCTGGCTATTTTTTTTCATTCCTCATTAGTATATTACTTTTAAAGTAATTACAAGAGTACATAAGATACTATATATCATTATACCTTTTATAATTGTAATAATTTTGTCACCTACTTATTAGCAACTATTTCTGTTTTTGTTTTAAATTTATAATCATTATACATACCATGTAATATTTATCATTCTATACTTATTACTTTATTTTATAAAGATAAAGATGTTTAAAGATTTTTCTTTTTATTAAAATTTGGAGCCACAAAAGTCTAAAATAAAACTTATTCAATATATATTTTTTTTATATTAATCTCATCATAAATCATATCTTGAAAAAATATTATTAAAATCTACCAATCTATATACCAACATTTTTATTTCATATTAATTTATTGCTAAAATACTATTCTTACATATACAATCATAAAGTCATACGGAATAGTATATGCTATCTTACATATCCATTTGTAATTGTAAAACTTGATAATAAGGCTAATGGAGAATAGGTTTAATTTACTCCAATTGAATAGTTGCATTATCTTTTTTCCCTATCACACAAACTGCAGCTTACTAAATTATTAGTTATTTGGCAATGTCATAGACCAAGATCTACAAATGTAGATCAGGATATTCAACATATTGGAACGCAGACTCAGAAATCACAAAAGTATTGATAGTTAGTTTTCAATTTTTAATAAACTTTCTATACAAATGTTTACAAAGCGTTTACAAAGCATTCAATATTATCTGTACTTTTGTTTTTAGATATTATATCGGCAATAACTAATTAGGAATAATGTTTTATCTTTGTTAGACTTGCACAAAAAGGATATCTGAAATCACCTTTTATTTATCTATTGTAATTTTAAGCCCTTTTAACTTGTGAATACGAGTAATATTTTGAGAAACTGCGCAAGATTTGCACAAGGTTTGTAAGATGTGTCAAACTCTTATTATAGTAGGGTGATTTTGATTTCACAAACATTTTCTAGGCTAGAACTTTACCACGCCATTTAAGCAATCCTTATAACCAAATCAAGAAAAAGAATACACAGAAAATAAATAAAGATAATTTTATGATAAAGGGGCTAAAGAGATTACGTATATCTTTAAACGTAATGCGCAAAAGAAATGGTAAAAATAGACCAGCTTTTAGGAATTGATTGTGAAGGAAATATATCTATTGAGTCAACAGGGGGTAATTTTATTCTGTATTGCGTGGAATTAAATTCACCGTATATTATCGAGGTACAGTCGGCTCAGTAGGCTATTGACTGTGGTGTAGAATTGTAAGATTAGAAGGATATTTGTAATGGAGTCGATAGAGAACATCAAGATCCCGGAAGCTGGTCTGGTACAAGATGGTTTGATTGAAAAGATTTCAGCTGAAATGATTATCATTTTTGGGTAAGCCAAAGGATTCATTGTCTAGGCACAGTTGGTTTCTGGACTTTAACAATCTAATTTGAGGACATGGATTTTTGTTTATTGTGGCTAATTAAAGTAATAATAATAATAATAATTGATATTGTCTTTATTAGAAAGCTTCTTCAAGAGGCTTTCATGCCATATTTGCCTTGATGACCAACTTGAATGCTCATCAGTCATGCGATTTTTGCGTTCGAAATACGCAACATTTATTTTTACACAAGCGCCAAGTAAATAAGTAAATTCGCCGACCAAAACAAAACTTATATGTGCGCAAAGAATAGTTACACAGAACGATTTCTTCTCAACAGGATAATTCAGAACGCGTTCTTTATATGGATTGGAAGAAAAGAGTCTTAATGGTCCTTTTGGCTACACAACCGGATCTTGTTTTCATTGGTAAAACAGAAAGAAGGCCTAAGAACAATTTGAGTTTTTATTTTCATTAACATTTGCAAGGGTATTGGTTCACGCTTTAGCGTGTACACCGCTTTTTATTATGCCAAGAATATTTTAAAGAGGAATAGAGACATTACTGAATGGATTTTGTACTAGACAGAGTAGTTAATAATAAGCCATTCCAAATTATTACATAATCTCTTAGTAAGCTAATATAGCACATTAGAAATTATGGCAAAGGTGATTTACACATATGGCTGGTGAAAATCCTAGAATGCCAAGATCATATGATAAGCATTTGGTAAGATGATTATCTGGTCTTGGCGCTGGAAAACAAAGAGTGGGTTTTTGGATCCAACAAAAAAGTAGAGGAAATTCTCATAATTAATGATAATTCATGGCAGACATTACTACAACAAGAATAATTAGTATACTTTAGTATATTCTCAACAGACCTACTCCAAAGATTACATTTCATTTTATCCTACCGATTAGGGTAATTTGTTGTAAATACCAGACATATTCACTATAAATTTCATTTCATTACTTCTCTTATTATTTTCTCCGTTGTAAAAAAGAAAAAGAAAGAATGGTGGTTGATTTATGTAAAAGGTTGATTAAGATAGAGTATTTGTGTAAAATATAAACCGTGCTCGCCTCCAACTATGCGTGGATAATAAATAATTGAGCTATCGGAGGATTATAAATAAGGCGAAGAATCAAGACAGATCTGAATTCATTTACTCAAATAAATACAATAAAGTAATCGGCGGTTTGGAAATATAGGTACAAAATTGTTTCTTTTCAAGTGATTATTCATTAAGTCTTTAAGAAAATTCAAGTTGAGGAATATGTAAAAAAAAATATATGGAGCAAGATTTCACCATTCTCCAGCCAAAGTATGTCACCCTCACGATATCTTTTTTTTTCTTTATGAAAATTACAATTATACATACAAATGTGTATATAATTGTAAAGCCAATACTGAATTCTGTAATTGATTATATGTAAAATACAGCCTTTACAATTCCAAATTCTGGTATATGATTTCGTGTCAATGCAAGATAGTCGAGTCTCTAATAGATCCCAGCTCTCCCTTCTCTTCCTCTCTTTTTCACTCTCTTAATTGCAAACTCTTGTAAAAGTCTATAATCATTCATTATTTCAAACTTTTTTTTATCGTTTTTCTTTATAAATATACATATAGATAAATACACACAAAGATACATAGATAGATAGATACATTTCACTCTAATTTTGTGATTTATTAATATTACAAAAAAAAATCACCTATATACACTTGCATAGATACATACATCTTTACATAGACAGATAGACAGACATATAGATAGATACATTTATATATATATATATATATATATATAATATATATACAGATACATAAATTTTTATATACATACATACATACATTGTATTATATTATATTATACTATATTGTGCATCGTATTGTATGTATATGTATATGTATATATGTATATATATTATATAAATATACACATACCTATATATCTATCTTTATATCATTAGCATTCTCTCTAATTCTTCGATCATCTACTGCTTGTCTTATTTCAACCCAATCAAGAAAAAAGAATAATAATATATATATATACATACACACATCGACAAGCAATGTCAGCATTGAAGTCGGGGAAACCTATTTGTACCACAGGAAAGAATCTAGCAGGTCTCTGGAGACCTTCTTTTGTTAAAGTTAACCACCAGCTATTCGTCTTTGGAGGAGGTGGAAATGTGACCGACAATTTACATGCACTTGATTTATACACGATGCGTTGGGATGCTGTTCAAGTAAGGTCATTAAGCTTGGATTCTCTTATTGAAATCATTGCTGGTTCTCGATTAGGCATTAAAAGGCAAAGCTCCCTCTAAACGATATGGTCACACAGCAACGCGATGGAATGACTCGATCGTAATCTTTGGTAGGAATCTCATCAACTTCAATCGACACATTGGATCCTAAACTTTACCCTTGAATTACAAGGTGGCTGTAATGAATTTCAAGAATACTGCAACGATGTTTATATATTTAATCTCCACACACTGACCTGGACAAGTCCAGAAGTATCCAATATTGTACCGGCAAGATATCTACACAGTGCAACGGTCTATGACGACAAGCTATTTGTATATGGTGGATTTGCAAAGAGCATGGAGTGTAGGTCGATTCGTCAATTTGCAAAGAATTCCTGATTAATGTAATTATTTTCTACAGGTACATATGTATTGGACGAACTGAATGTGCTGGATCTACATACGATGGTATGGACAAAATACCAAGATGTCCCTCCACGGTACAATCACTCTGCTACCCTAATTGGCCAAAAAATGTACATCTATGGTGGAAAAGACGAACACGGAAGTACGGTCTCGGATCTTTACATGATCAATCTTCTTGTGCCGCCATACACTCCACATCTTGTTCTGAGCGGCGAACAATCCTCAACAAGCTCAAAAATGGTGCTGTTGAAGAGCCAGCATTTTTGTGATGCGGTATGTGGAAAGCTGCTCGTTTTCGGACGATACCTTTCCAAAATCCAGGAAGCCAATCATAACAATAGTGTCCCAGAGGCGGCCTACAGTCTATGGATGTTAGATCTTGATACGCTAGAATGGGAAAGGCAAGAATGCAACATGCATTTTGAAGTGGGCGGCTGGAACTATTTTACAGCCTTTAAAGAGCAAATGATTCCCGGGACAGAAGAGGAAGACGATCAATCGGTAGCAGTTGTGAATAGCCTTTTATTCCTAGGAAACACAGATACATATAGGCCCCAAGGATATGATCATTTCAGGTAAATAAGCAATAGAAATGTTTCGAGATCTAAATACATCTCTACAGGGATGCGCTGGTGATCAATAGCGAGACCCTGGGGCTGTATGATATTGGGCCTCCTTGCTGCCTGAACCAGCTATCCCAGTTACTGACAAACCCTGAGCTGTCTGATTTTGTGATTGTGGTGTCTGGAGGGCAAGAGATCCAAGTGCACCAAGTGATATTGATTACCCGCTGGCCGCATTTTAGAAATATGTACAATTCTGGGATGACTGAAGCTTTGGAACGACGATTAGAAATACCTGAGCCTTATGAAGTAGTGATGGTTCTCCTAAAGTACCTATACACCGACCGATTAGACGAAAATGGATCTTGGGATGTTTTATGCCAGGTACTGGTGGTTGCGAATATGTACTTGCTAAGCAGGCTGAAGAAGATGTGCTGCGAGCAGCTCTATCGCCGTCATATGTCTGTCGAGAGTTGTGGGACCATCTTTGAAAAGGCAATCTTGACTGATGAAATTGGGCTAAAGATGCTTACTCTTGACTTTATATTCCGTAATTATGGCTCCGTTCTTAAATCAAGCACACTTATGCACATGCCACTGCTGGTCCATCAGGAGTTTCTAGAGGCAATACCAGACGAGGCAGTTCTGGATATTGGACAAATGCGGACAAGTAATATCACCAAGCCAATTGGAAGCAAGACATCTGGACTGTCAAAAACATACTCTACGCCAAGCCTTGCTTATTCTTCGTCTGATAATATATATCATACACAGAGCTACACTTCTGTCAATATCAATGTGTCGACGGACAACCCAGTAACAACAGATGTGATTATTGGTATATAAATGGGGGGACTGTTATTGTTATTTTGGATACCCTTTATTATTTTATAAATATAAAATCTACAAAAAACCACAAGTTGAAAGGAGGTAAAGAAATACTTGAAAAGCCAAGACAAACTTTGGGTTAATAAAATCATTAATTTGAATCATAGACAGTGTCTGTCTCCTAATCAATTACTGGAGCCATGACGATTTCCTTCAAAGAGATTTAAAGACAAATATTCTCTTGTCAGTTGTTGCTCGATATCTACGAGCAATTGGCACCAAATGGCTAGAATATTGTCGATATACATATTTATTTAAAAAGAAAATTGAAAATGAGAATTAATCTGGATACAAACCAATGCAGTGAAAATTTTTTTTTGTATTTATTTTTGTGTGCATATAAAGTGATATATAAATACATTCCAAGTATTGGGGTTTGAATCGATTGTCTATAAAAATAGGACAGACTTACGATAGGATGATTTTATTGGGTAGAAAGCCACCAATCACAATGAAAGGTCTTGGATACAATTCTACCATCATGTCTATAAATAACCAAGAAATTTTCGATCCAGCTTATATATAAAGACCAACATTTCCTCATCTATTCATGCAATTCCCCACATCTTTAAACATGAACATCAACAAGAAAACAGTTACCTTTAATCCCATTGACAAAGTCGAATATACCTATAGTGCATCCGAGTACGATCGATCTCGGTTTGCTGTCTACCCACCCACAACCATATCCTCTTTCCGCCCCCCTGTCCCCGTACCTGCCCTGGCTATCCAGACTACCAAGTCCATAACACCAGCCAAGCGCCCTTATGTTGCGCCACTTAATCTCTCAATGATCCCAAACGGCTCTCGTCGCTCAATTACAACCAGCCTCGACATGCCATTGGCCAAGAAAGTTACCCAGAAGCCAAAGTTGTTTGTGGACACAAAATCCATCAGTGGGCCCCTGTTCTTCACCAAACTATCCACGCATTACAAAACCCTTTCCGCGTACCCCGATGACGATGAAGAGGACAATAAATACATGCCATTGACAGCTGTGCAGCAGTCGGCAATGCTCGTTATAGGTTAACCATATTCCAACCCCACATTCTTTCGTAAACTATTCTTGGAGGCCAAAGCACAAAAACTCTCCTTTTCTACACATTATTTCTTGAACATATTCCTCTCTTTATACCACCCTTATATATTCCACTCCTTTTTTTTGTCCATAGTACATATCATCATTCTTTATTTGCTCAACCTTTGCGTTTATATACTGTATATTTTATTATGAATAAACTCATGCTGAAATGTAAAAAAAAAAAACTATTATTATTATTATTATATGTACAGATCTGGTTACTTTCCAAAGATCCCAGCCATTATTCTAGTGCAACTATATTATTCAATGATAAACATGGTGCTCTGGGAACACAAGGCTGACAATACAAATAAAGGATCGATCTTTAGTTATTTAAGAAATAAAGCTTGGAACGGTAGATATTCACAAAGCTTAGCCTCATCCAAAGGTTTGTAGTATTTTAGCCTAATTTAGATGAGGCTGGAAATCATATATCCATAATATTGGTCTGTACCAGGTACAACAATGCTACTTGAAAACAATGTCGCACCTCCAAATATAGGTGGACCTTTTAAAATAGTGGATTTAACTCTAAAAATAAAGGCCGCTTTTTCAGGACATAATTATAGTATGACAGACCTGAGCCTGTGGTTAGCATCATTTGAGGAGCATCAAACTCGCATACTACCTTTAATGCATCCTGTAACAAGTGGCTTGGGTTATAAAGTCTCGGCAGTATTGCCACTGAAAATCGGTTGGCAATCCATGGCTGTCTCCTAAAAACATTAGCCAAGCATTATTAGTTAAAAAAAAAAAAACTTGGCAAATCAAACCAACTAGGCTCCAGAAAATATTTTTAGAATATTAGCCTACTAGACATCTAAAGCCACTTGAACAATTAAAGTGCTTAGATTACGACGAGAACTTTATTACAACAGATCCCTCATAAAACGCTTGTTTTCCCGCTAAGCTGCCATGATAATACAAACTTGGGGTGTACAATAGTTTGACGATGGGATCTTCTTCATATGGTATTTTTGTTACCATTACCGACTGTTATGAAAGAAATATATCTTTTTAGGCGTTAGCCACAGGGGGTAGATGATTATAGATTTATCCTTTTCACAATAAAATACCAGGGGTCTCCAGATATAGCTCGGTATAATCATAAAGATCTGAACTTATAAATATCCATGCCCAACCGTCCCATTCATATAAAGAAAAACTTGATACTCATCTTACCATATTTTGGGTTTATTCCAGATCCCCTTTATGTTTCGAATACCAATAATCCCAGTTGCTTTAGTCATCTTACTTCAAGTCTACTCCAGAACTCCTAGCTTCCTATAAGAATAACTGTGTTTTTATTTGTGTCATAAAAGAAAAAGGTTCTATAGTTTAATGTCAGTACTAATGTATCGATTACCAGACTTTGCAATGTTTTACGTATAAATTGCCTACACACCGTATTGTCTTTAAGGCTCAGGAGAATACGCAAAATCAGCTATAACATTCCAACTCAAGTATATTACCATATATGCATTGTATTCTTTCATATTGGCTTTTGTATTAACAACACTTTATCAAAGACATTATTTCCCTTGAATTATTACTTGTAATTAATTATCAACCGAAAGCCTCTTTATGGGATACAAAACAACTTTTTTATGTTGAAAAACGCGAATAAACAGTGACAATTAAAGTATATAGTGACCCGGCTATTTTGTGGTATTTACATTACATCTCTGTAATTTCAGAGTCAAAATAAAACTATAAATAATCGCGGGTTTTCTTATAATTACGCGCCAAAACATCAAGGTTCCATAACAGGACTTTTGTTTATCGTATAGAGAAAAGTGTAGAAAGCACTCATATATACTCAAGTGCAAACGTAACCATGGGAATTACTAAAAGAAAAATACCTTGAAAATATTCCTTTTACATTTGTTGCTATGTAATTTTCCTAGTATTCTGTAATATTAAAAGTATTTAATATCATACAAATATAATGATCTATTATAATAATTACCAAACACAGTAATTAGCTTTTGCTTCTAGAACATCACTACGGGGAAACCGTT
Source organism: Phycomyces nitens (assembly GCA_022702545.1). Taxonomy (NCBI): domain Eukaryota; kingdom Fungi; phylum Mucoromycota; class Mucoromycetes; order Mucorales; family Phycomycetaceae; genus Phycomyces; species Phycomyces nitens. The sequence goes on from JAHRBC010000001.1 coordinate 6,919,589, forward strand.
TAATCAGGAATTCGTAATCCAAATTAAACTAGGAATTGAAACGAACCTTTTTTTTAAATGTTTTTTTTTATTGAGTTTATAGAGAGTGTCTGCTATAAAAGATCTATGGATAAACATACTGCTATATATGTATTCAAACAGAAAGTGAAATGTTATAGTCCAATGCACATGTCTTTTTCTCTTCTTGGCGTGTCAGACATATATATTGAAATGGATATAGATCTCCAATGTTATATCTGTAAAAGATACAGAGCTTTGGAGGACAGATACAGAGGTCTATAACCACAATATTATCTAGTAGTGATAAAACAACAAGCCTTAAACTGGTTAGAGTATGGATCAGTCAGTTTATTTATGTGAAATATTGTAGACTATTCTTTATGAGGCATATTATACGTAGCAATCTCCATGGATTGAACCACAACTCTTTTTCCGTATTTACACCCTGTAAAAATAATTAATAGGACATCTTAAATATATGCAAGTTGAATATATGGCATGTTTACGTCTTGTTGAATTGGAGACCCTAATCTAAAATATACTATGGTCAGACAATTATCAATAGTTAATAAAACATAGACTTTTTCTCAGCAAGGTATTAAATGGGTTGCACGCTTTATGTAAAAATAACTAATACATCACTCTTTAACACTTTGAGGATACAAAGACTATAGATTTTATTAATAAGTATTAAAATTATACCAAGAGGGCAATTCAATCGTATTTTTTACCATCAAGAGATCCAAGAGAGAACAAAAGGACTATTGGCATGTACTTTGAATAAAGTATTATTTCAATTATCATCTAATTCTGCCATCAAGATATTGTCATTTTTCTTATGTTCCCTAATCCCAGAAAAAAAACATTCTCCAAACTTTTCTAGTTATGCTTCACAAGAATTGTAATATCAAACAAGGCATGATTGTAGACAATTGGTGGACAACCAATCTTGATTGCTTTTGTTGTTCTTACCAGTTTTGATGACGATTCAAATGATATCATTTATGAAAACTTCCAAAACTATCCTAAAAATATATTTTAATAAAGACTTTTAAAGATCTTTTTTAATTTTTGGGCTACCAAAACGAACATTTGCCTTGTTTATTGATTCGATATACCACATTAGCATGCCTTTGAGCTACTTTATTGAACTATCTCGTGAATTTATAGCTTTTATTAGGAACTTTACCATTTCAATAAAACGTAATTCTCCCGGGTCAATAGGTTTATTATAGCTAGTAACAATGTTAAGGGTAGAAATTGCATTATGGTGAGTAAATGTGTTTGCGAATTAGTATAAAAATTGCGACTCGTATTTCTGATTACTGATTTACCGTTGATGCCAAAAAAGGGCAAAATTTAAAAATCAGATATTTTATGTAACCTTGATACCAAATAAGGTATGTAATTCGCAAAAACTTAAAGATCCGCGGACCTAGAAAAATCGGCAAGTATGGTTAACTGGTATACTAAATCGGCACAAGTACACGAGATTTTGAAAACACATTTTCACGCCCTAGTTCCAAAGCCTTGGCCAAATGGCGCATGGGTAATTCATGTTTCAAGAAAATGAGGTATCATGTCATAAAAGGCTGTTGGCTGAAGAGTATACTTTTTTTTTAACATGGAATAGGAACAGATTTGAGCTGAGCCCAGTACATAGAATTTTGATTGTATTTAGAGTGCAGGCTGAGAACCAGAAAAGCAAAGTTTATAAATGAATACTAGCAGGCTATAAAATTTGAAGTGCAAAAAACCAATACTAAAATTTGCAAAGGTCTCATTAAATGGTAATGGGAAATCGGATCCAAGCGCATGCAAAAATCATAGACCCTATATTTATATAACTATTCCGTATAATGCTTTTGCACAAGACTATATTTCATAGCAGTTCAAAGTGAGTGTAGATGTTGGATATAGGTTCTTTAAAGTACGTTGACTTTTCACATATAGTTGTTTACTAAAACTAAAATATATGTATATAATGGTATCATGTAATTAATTATTACTAAAAACAGTGGTTTGGCCATATTTATTAACCCACCAAAGATCGGTCAATTGCATTTGAGCTTGACAAGATAAAGCTAATAACACTATTCTAAAGCCTGGTATTGATAAGTTCAAATAGAGCCATGTAAAGACGATTAAGTTGGCCAATATGCCCAAGTACAATGGATCAAGAGACGCCGAATCCGAGTGCTTATGGATCAGATTGTAATTTTCAAAATAAGTGCAGATCAAAAAGCTAATAATAATAATAATAATAGGTCAAGGCGTTTACAAGGCTTTGCCCGATGTTTTTAAAACAACACGTATGATTTCATAAATGATATACAAGTATTTTGGATTCTAATGAGTACAGTGTTTCTACTTGAGATTGAGACAATGTTAGTTTTTTCTTTCTGGACAATCAAAATTAATTTTTAGAGAAAAGAGTTAGTTTTGAGAAAGGAGGCGTTTGTGCAGAGTTTAGCTGTAAAAATCTAAATCCCAAAAAAGGGAAACCGTGTTCGTTACGGCGATGTAGTGAAAATAAAAGAAGCATTAATTGCTTCTGCAGAATGCTTGAGGGCGACTGTGACCGCTGACCATGCTGTTTGAAATCTTGTAGATGTTTTTCAAAGCATTGACAAGCAAGAACGCTATTAAATCCGATGTAAGCTTCTGTGAGGGACATTTCATTACAAGAATGTCATTGGATTTACAAAAGCATTAGATAACAAAGAAAACTTGATTCGACATCTCGTACCGTTGAGGTTCGGAATTCCTCCACATAAACGAGCAAAAGGTCGCCAGATCTCTGTCTACACTTGAGTTGTCGCCAAAGAACACCACTATGATTGAACCAAGACCCTTGATCTTAACCAAATATTTACCAAACGAGATGATTGGTAGTTTGTTTTTTAGTCTGGTCAATATTCTCTGGCTCCCATTATCTGTTTGCTCTTATAATAAAACAAAACGTAAATATATATACGATTATTATAATCCAAGTAATTTATGAACCTACCTTACACTTTCTTGTATCATCTGCTTGCTACTATCATTCTTTGCAATCTCTTTATGTTTTTTCACTTTGCCTTGTTATATTTTCTACCGCAATTTACTAAAATTAATGAGTGATGTCTTCTGTACTGACCCGAGAACTTTTATTAACGATAACATCAGCGGTGTAGCCGTCGGTTCTGATTACGTTTGAGAAAGCAATTTTTGTCTTCTTGTTTGGATCTTTTAGGTCTTGGAAGCTATTATGCCCAAGATCTTGGTTAGTAAGAGTTTTTACGTACTAGATATGGCACAAGCTGTCAAGCATCTTACCTGCTTAGTCTGAGTCTCTTGAAATCACATATCTTGTTGAACATTTCATATTTGCCTTTGTACGTGGCTGGGAGCCTTACACCAGCAAAAGTTGAAATAGAGTTGGGGTTGAGCGTTATGAACCTCCACTTCAATTAAGATACAGGACATAATGAAAATAGGCGTGAAAGTATTGGTCTTTTTTCTTCATCTTTCTCATAATTCTAGACAACATGGGAATATACGCCCCAGGAGAGGCAGACAAGCTTACAAGCGTTACAGGAAAAGGTAAACAAATTGTCTAAAAACTAATTTTGATTCGTCCAGAAAAAAACTAACATCGTCTCAATCTCAAGTAGAAATACTATACAGTACCAAAAGTTTTGGGTAAAAACTCTCTTGTCAACATCTTCGTCACAATGGGTAATGATATAGTAATTTACAAAAAGTTGGGCCCGTATAATTATATTGCGAACTTGATCGGATACCAGTTGCACCTTGTGTTTGATGAGCGTTCGATATTCTGGCCTTAAGATCGTTTCCAACTTTATCTTTCTTGTTATGGAAAGGACACTCTTTTGATCGTGAGGTTTTATGACCACTTTTGAAGCAACCGGAGCATACAACTCTACTCTCCAATTGTCGACCCTCAGTACCCTTTTGTTTTGTCTCAAGTTTTTGCTTTTTTTGTCTCCTTCTTTTCATATTCTGTAGGTCTCTTACACTTTGTACCAACTATAGTATGTACATAAGTATATATATATATATATATATATTTACCACAAGTCGATGATGACGCAAAATGTTCGCCTTGACTACTTCTTTTTGTACGATGTCCGGTTTTTTTTACAGTCCTCACATCTCACTTTAGCTAAACAAGACAATACGTACGACATGCATAATATCGTCTTTAATCTTTACCTTGTTTCTCTATTATTTCTTTTCTACGCTTCCAAACCCTTTTTAGTATATCGTGAATTTTGTCTCTAAACATTTATTTTATAGGTAAGCGGTATTGTTAGAAAGTAAGAGGAGTATAAAGATATAAAGTTGTGCTGTAGACAGGAAAAATACACCATTATTTATATTTTGAGTTTATTTAAAAAGACGTGGAAACTATATATGTCAAAAATCCAAAACGTTGATTAATTAGAGGCAACAATTCATTATGCGTGTTATACTGTACCTTTATCATTATAAATCTTGGTGAGAGGTATGAATTCCTGATGTAAGGCCAAAAACAATTAGACAATTACAGGTAAGATGTCTGAATAGATTTCTACTTTGTCTACAATTACATTTTGATTCTTTTAAAACATTTCCTAGTTTGTATCAACCTCAATTAGAAACACTGTATTAATATATCTGGCGTGCAAATACTTTTGGGAGCACTCAGTGTCTTGCCATTAATATTCTCGTACCATTTGTGTAATAAAAGGGGTATTTTTCTTTTGGAAAAAAAAAAGGCTTTGGACAAACGGTCGCCATCAGAGGATATTTCTACTTTTGAGTTGTGTACGACTTTATTTTTATGCACAAAAATATGCACAGAAATTAGATTTAAATGGCATACAAGCCAATATACACTGGGCATATTCATCAAACTGCTTTGTATATTAATATTATAAAAAAAAGATATTAGATTTGTTTGATAGATGATCAATTGGCATGGCATGGCTTGGCTAATTTATGTACTGAATTTAGCTAAAGAAACGTTTATTTCTTAGCCAAGATTGTTTCTGGAAAATGGCTAATTGTATACCCTAGCTAATTCTTTTTTCAAAAGTTTGGCAAGTAATTTCTGAAGAGTGTATATGTATATAAAAAAGTTACGATTGAAAAAAAAAAGAAATTATATAAAAGATTCTCTCTACTTTTGCGTTCGTGTTTTCTTTATCCGAGGGTTAATAATAATTTTTTTAGGGCTGTTCAAGGACAATGACCTGCTGCCTCCTTTATCTGGTCTTGAGGTAAATGCACCCTCATCATCTTCTTCATCGTCCGATGTCTTTCTTCGTTTAAAGAACCCAGAAGTCTCGCCATCCAGCTTTGACTCTGTTTCGTCAATTGATGCCAGTGATGGGTCTTCTACCTTGGCCATATCCAGGTCTTTGTTTGATTCATCTTCTGGACTAGAATCATCTTTGGGAACCACTGGACTCTCAGTCTCTGGTTTTGATTTAGATTCTTCTTCGTCTTCGTCTTCGTCATCTTCATAGTCCACGAGAGCCTTTTTAGGTCCAGTCTGAGAGACCAAGGTCAATTGTGGTTGAGACAGAGTGGTGACTGAATCCTCTTCTTCTTCTTCGGAACCATTAAAATATTCCTCTTCATCATCGTCCATAGTCGATGATAGCCATCCCCCATCCTTGTGAGTTTTTACACTATAGACACAATTAATACAGACATAAAAAGCTGCATGTATATGTATGTATACCCATTTGTAGCTGTACTAAGAACATCTTCCATCCCAGGCTGTTCAGAATTCTGCTCGTGCCTCAGACGAAGCTTTTCACATGTATCGACATAAGTGATAGTGTCCAGCACTGAACCAAATTGTGTTTCCAAATGATTCACCAGAATTTTACAGTTTTCCTACAAAACCCACTCTTTAATATCCATCTCTTACTACAGCCATCAAACACTTACTTTCCTGATAAAATCAAATAGCTCCAAACATGCCGAGTTGAGAAGATTGTCGCGTCCGTCCGTATCCAACAAAACCCGAATAATAGGCTCAAATATATCGTGTTTTACCAAATGTCTGTTATAAAACTCATCTTTGAGTCCTACACACGCTCTCACCAGCCGTAAAGCAGCTTATCGAACGATTGTCAGTGTCTTTCTAACACCAATGACTAATTAAATACCTAATTTCATATGTGCATCGCGAGATCTAAAGAGCTGGACAACCTTTCCAAAGCAATCTGACGACAGGACCAGGAATTTGCTACGGAAAGTGTGAATTTTGACCACAGATGTCAATAGTTCGGATATGTATAGGATCAATTCAGCTTGGTCGTGGGTAAGCAACAGAATCTCCACGGGCCCTATATATTAGTTTTCCCATTGACTGATTATTATCCCATTTCCCAACTCTTTCTTGTTAATATTTATATTACTATCATCATATTTTACCTGTCAACTTTATCGTCTTTGTATCGAGATCTTGAATAGGTTGAAGAAGAGATGGAGCGTACTTTTCATAGAATAATGTCAAGAATTCATCTGTTTCTGGATCTTGCCTATTCAATGTCTAATAAAGAGTCAATATACTCGTATCGATTTAAAGCCCAAGATATGCCTGTGTATTTACTTCAGGTACTAACGCTGTCCCAAATGAAGGTCCACCACTCGAGTCCAACAGAGTTCTGATCACTTCAGCATATTGACACTTTAGGATATGGTCTTTATCTGCAGTGAATTCTTTGACGATGATTTCCAATAGGTTTTTTTTTGTGGTTTCGTCTTTGGATTGTTTAATCATATAGCCTCGAACAAGACAAGCATTGAGTTCAACAATAGACGCCAACATGTCTAGACCAGCAGTACGCATCGAAATGTCCTCGTCTGTCAAGGCAATATCAAAAATGTCGAATAATCCATAAGGAGCAAGCGATCTTGTTTAAAATAACAGCCATTATTAAATACATGTATACTTGAAAAATAATAATAAATACCTGTAAAGGCTTGCGCGAGAAGATGCCTGGAATGGTTTCGTAATCGAACACAGGCTCTGGACATAGAGTACAGCGTCTCTTTTCTTCTTGTCGCTTGCTTCTTCGTCCTTTAAGATTCCAAATAGTTCGGTCAAGAGTTCATTGTTGTTTTGAACATAGGTGAGAATGTCAACATGATTGTAGAATACGGCTGAACGCAGTGCAGATGCCATTGATTCGTCCATCGAGCTTTCCAGAATGACATCTTTGAGATATTGTAAACGAAATGTCTGGTGAATCTTTGACATTGTTGCCTCGTCTTTAATGGTCACGACCTAATGTATATTGAATTAATCAACGATCTTTTTGGAGTTATTAATTTACCTGCTCTACTTTGGAATGTTTAGCGAGGAATTCTCGATGCTTTGCTTTCATGGTTGGTGTTTCGGGATCATCTAAGCCAAAGATAATGCAAATTGGGTAAGTATGGTTCTTCAATTGATTACAGTAGCACACCTACACTCCAGCATTCCCATAACACCAAGTACGATTTCGTCTCGGATAATATAGTCAATGATCGTGGCATCATTTAACAGTATTATGGTCTTCATGATTGTAAACATGGTGTGGAGGTCATCAATACTTTCTAGATCTTCGCATGTCTCGAAAATTGGTAGCAGCTTGTCAATATAATTCTACAATATGTTGGTAAATACGATCAAGGTGATAATAAGCGTCCACACGTACTTCATTGAATATATAGGCACTCAGGCGTTCTTTTTCTTTGGGTGTCTTTGCACTGGTTACGATTGAAGCAATCTTTGATAAATTGGATATTTCTGGTGCTGGAGGAAATATGACTTCTGGAGTCTCTCGCTGGAAGTCAAAACTGTTGCTGTTTGTGTATTCGAAACCGGTCATACCTGGATTTGACCTCTGTCTGTCTCCTGCTTTCAGATCTCCATCCTGACCTGGAGTGCAAGGTTTTGAAGGGTCGTCGTCAGGTTTGATTCGTAACCTAAAAAAGCACAATGTATAAAAATTCGAGTTTTCTTTGGAACAATAAATCCAATAAAGCACACGGTTCCTCTCCTTTCCCTTTCCCTTTCCCTTTCCCTCTCTCTCTTTCTCTCTCTCTTTATATATATTGTATTCTCTACGTGCCATATTTCATCACAGCCCTCGGGTTCCTGGAAGCTTAATGCTAAGTCCTGGCTAGTATCTTCACTCCAAACAATCAGAGTTTCTACCAAGTTTGAAAAACAAAACAAAAATAAACGATTTTCAACATTGATCCAAACATATAAGATATCCAAGCACAAAAAATATATAAAAAAAGGTAGTAAGAAAACCAATAGCCATCTCCACATAAAACTCAAAACCACCAAAAAGAAAGGCTTTAAACCTTTTAAAACCGTTTCCCCTTTCCCTCCCCTTCTTTTTTTTTTTTTTTTACCTTGCTGTCTATGGTACCTTCTTCGATTCTGTACCTTGGAACTTAGCAAGGTTGAGGAATTTTCATCAGAGCGCACCCAGAGCTCATCAAGCTCTCCTTCAGAACCCTAGATTCACTTTGGCATGAGCGCAGGTAGAAAGAAGAATGGTAGTAGTAGTAATAAAAAAAAAGTAATAAGAAAGAAAGGCATCTTTCATTTACATGCCAAGAAGTCCCTTTTTCTTGTTTTTATTCTACTCTAATAAAGTAAACCCAATCAAATGAAACATCTAGCAATGACCAAAAAGATCATTTATCATCATCATTATCATCATCATCATTAGCCATTTCTCACTTTTGTTTGGCCCTCAATGAATAAATAGCAATCAATCCAAAGAGGAAATGACAAGGTAATGATAATGATTATGATAATAATAATAGTAGTAATAATAGTAGTAGTAGTAGTAATAAGAGGTATAATTACCGCTACGTAAACACAGTGACCTGTGCCTTTGTCTTCCCATACGCTGTCCATGTTCAGTTTGTATACCTTTACACGATAAGGTGCTGAAGGTGGTGCTGGGTGGCTTACGTTGCTCTTTACTTCGACTTCTTCTGTCATTGTCGAGAATGCTAGACTTTTTTTCTTTATTTTTAGTGCTGACAATGAAGGTGTTCGATGATCGAGATAATGCAGAGAGGTTGTAAACAATGTAAAAAAAAAAAGAAAAGAGAGAGGTAATCGGTAGTTTAAATTTCAATGCTGGAATCAAGCTAGCCAGTCAGACAAGATAAAAAAATAAAATCAAAATCAAAAATAAAATAAAATAAAATAAGAATGGAATGGTGGTGTCGTTAAACTGTCAGAAACAATAGCGATAATCAATAATTACTATTATTACTATATTCACATGGGTATAATTTACCATGGTTGTTCAATTGGGCCTTTAAATATTTTTCATAAATTTCAATATATGACGTCTTCTAACCCAATATCTAGTATAATTATTAATACTATTACTATTGCTATTACTATTATTAAAATTATTCAATTAAATTCATCAGCCATACTCTATAATCAACGACCCAAATCATCTTTAAAACAACCAGATAGATTGCAGATCAAAGTAATAGTTTTTGTTGAACAGAGGAGATTACAATATTAAATGATCTAGAGGTTATAAATAAAAATTATTTCTTTGATCTACCAATCAAATAAATAGACAAATATAATTGGATAGAAATACCTATAGTTTAATATAGAATAAGCAATTTCTTTTTGGATCAAATGGATATTGGTTTTGTACCATCATTTAAAGAGTCTGGTTATATGTATATCTGTAAAAAGTGTAGAGTATTAAAAAGAGACGTCATATCTATTTATACCATTGAGATATTCCAATACAGCCAATTCAAAAAGTAGTGGAAGCTTTGAAATCTGATGTTGTCCAAAAATGACACTGTATTTCAATCTTTTGGACTTTAGTTTTGTCTATGGCTTAACAGTTTCTAAATAAAATTCTCGTCTTCTTTCTTTTTACTGCTCAAAATCAATTTCACAGATACTAAAAACGAGTGTCCAACTTATTTACAGCTGACAAGGACATGATGAGGAGAAGCTGTTTGTCATCGAAACATTAAAGTCTCGTACTCAACTCTCAAGAAGAAAACCCCCCAGAAAAGCCTTGTACTTTTTAAATAACCCTGTCATGCGGCATGTGTTTTAGACGTAAGATGTCCAAGAAAACAGTTTAGAGAGAGAATGGTTCTTACACAATATCCAATAATTCGTAGCTTAACAAGCAAATAAATCATTCTTTAGGAAGAAGTGTAATAATAAAGAATAAGAGAAAAGGTAGCAAGGGTTTTATTAGCGAGTTTATTTGTTTGATAATTTTTTATTCATATAAATATGAATAAAAAATGGAAAGAATTGGAAAAACTAGTTATGAAAAGGTGGAATGTTCACTCTTTCAAGAGAGTGGCATACCAATTGCAAAGAAGATGGTGTGGCTTCAACACGAACAAAAGATGGAGAACCACAAACACAGTGTGACAGCCCTTTATATACCTTTTGTACAGGTATATTCTATATTATCTTATTGCAAGACATGTAAAGGAGTTATTATGAAATGGCCTCTTGCCAAAGGTCTGGCTTGTTCAACGGTTTAATGTGAATCCCTGGGAATAATATCCTAGCTTTATTACAGTATTTCATGGTCTATCAGACCAAATATGTATATACACCATGTAACTAGATATGTTTTCATAACTATAAATACTCTTGCACTATATATAAAATTTACATAGAAGAAGCTTGCTTATATATTTTTGTAGATAATATAGAGCTATTTTGAAGCAAGCACTGCTTATAAGCTTATCTATATATATATCTAGAATTTTAAATGATTATAATTAAAGGTCAAAGATCGAGAAACAATCTTGAAGAAGAAAAGCAAATGTCATATTTATATTTATCTTATATTTATAGAGAAAATATTTTGTATCTGCATTTCACAAGTTTTAATTTTTATATTGTATGTCTTTTATGAATAACTTGAATTAAAATTAGCCATTTCTTTTTTAAAAAAGTATTCGTTATTATCGTATAGCTATTATGTCTATTTTGTTAGCTTTTCTTATTTATAATGTATGTAACTTAATATCCGTCTATAAACCATTCTGACATTCTAATATTATAGATTATCTTTAAAGATCTTAACACAAATAATTTATAGAAAATATAATAGAAATAAATGTTTTTACAATTTTAAATTAGACTCGAAGCTTTTTTAAAACTTCCCTTTATTATATATATTATGCTATAGGTATGTTTTGTGAAAGCTCTGGTATATTATAAAGGACTTATAACGATTCTATTGTCGTGTATAGCCTTTGCTTTACATCGAGGGGCTCCATCAACACCATGCATAATTTTCATGACCTTATGCTTCTTTAGGTTACTTTTCTTCATTGGATTGTTTGAGCTTGTAGACAAAAATATGAATATTTTATCTACTGGATATTGTCTTGTCAACAGTTCAATCGTTTGTACGAGAAGGAGTCTTCTATAATTAATATTCTCGTCTGCCGAGTATTTCTGGCATATATCACCACTTGGTAGTCTTTGTTTTTGAGTCCTTCAATGAGCCTTTGGTACTTTTGGAGATGGGTAAAAATTAAGCGAACAAGTTCCGCTAAATATATTCAAGTATTTAATTAAAACATGTTAATTTACTTTTAATAGTAGTACCTACAATGGTACTCTTATTTTAGTATATAGAGTCTTCTGTTTCTACCAGAAGTATCTTCATCCCATTTTTTTCTGCTTGGCTGGGCTTCCAAAAAAGCAACGGATTTTTTACTGCACTAGTCTATAAAAGACTGCGGTGTCTTGCCGTTGAAAAGCACCGCATGCTTGATAACTGTCAAGAAAAATCTTTAGAGTATATAATCCTTGACTCGTACAGCTCATCATCAAACGGAACTTGTTCCAAGTATGTCTCCTTCAAAAGTTGCCCAACATATGCTTCTGTATCTGCAAAAAAACAGTTCAATGATTTATAATTGTTGGATATATGTATAACTAGGATTTTATCCCCATTTTTAGCTACATCCAAAGGAAGAGGTGGATCTTTCACTGTATATTTCTTGTAAGTATAAACATTTCCATATAGCCTTGAAAGGGGCAGGGGAACCGGCCTTGCTCATCCTCGTAATAAATCTTCGAGTCTCCAAAACCTCGTATCCTCTTGTTCAGAGTAGCTGAATATTTCTCGTTATACTCTATAAAGAAAAGGAGGAAAAATTCATGATTTCTTGAAATGTACATATTTGGTGGAAGAATAATAACGGATAATCTAGTTCTTTGACACGACTCTTAAGTGGTAGTGCAGCAGATAAAATTATTGACCTTCCTGTTTTTCTTTATCAAATGTTGCTTATAAGATTCAATTAGTCTTATTTATCATATCACATTAAATGTTTTGTGTATTACTAAGATATGTTGGTATGGATCAATCACTGTAATTTATTTGTTCGCAGAGACTATCTCTTTTATTAAATATACATTTATATCTCCAATAACAGCTAGAAATATAAATATAAATATTGGTTGAATAACAATATTTTAAAAATAATTTTCAAAGTTGGTATGCATTTGCTAATAATATTATTTATATAATTTTCTGACACTATTCCGACTATTTAAACTTGTATTGCTACTACTACTTAGAATAGTATACATAAAGGACTTTTACAAGTATAAAAGGTAAGAAAAAGATATAGGTCTTAAAAATAATATATTCTATAGTTAAGCATTTATTCAACTTTTAATGATAGATAGTATTAAGATATTTTAATATCGAGCCTTGTTCAAAGTATACTTTATGGATTTCAAAGATACTATGTAGTTGAGCTGAGGAGTTGGATCGTGTAAAAAAAAATTACACAACTTACTTTTGTCAACAATTGTCTGAGCCAAAGAAATAAATCAGCGTAGTTATACAAAAGCCAGAATTATTTTACTATTATTTTCTCAAGTACTCGAGTTTCTATTCAGTGCGAATGACAAATTCTGGTTCGCGTATATTGCCTCCGTATATTTATGTATCAAAGTTTTAATCATTCTGAAAGCGTGTTATTATTTCACCTTTGGAATTTCACTCTTTTAGTGGTAAGCATGCCATCTTGTACTAATATTCATATTGGGTTAATATTCCATTAATATAGATACTAATAATATATTCAATGAATTAATTAATTTTGACCCACTTTACTAGCTTTATATTGAGGGAATCCCAACACAAGCTTTACCATTTCATAAAGACTTCTTTTTTATAAAACTCAGATATATTATATGTGAAGGCTATTATTAAGTATAAAATGGATCATTCGCGTTTCTAAAGTGAATTCTTCTTTGAAGTTATCCTTACCAAAACACATTCCTAATCTTGGTGCCATCACCTTCTAGTTACTTCTTTTTTTATATACAATTTTCAGTAGATTGTCTTAGTCGCAGACTTCTCAACAAATAAGTTTACCAGTTTGACTCAGTCGTAGACTTTGAACCTAATAGGTTTAAGAGAGGTAAAAACGTAAATCACATGACTTATGGCGAGTCTTAATTTGTATCTATGTAGAATCTTATACATATTGAAGATTGAAGATGAGATATATATTGAGATTCCCATGTATTCTTTCCCCACTGTATGTTTCCTTTATTTATTTTTTAATTTATTTTCCCACTACAAGGGCGTTTTTCTGTACTATATTTTCCTTCTCGCTGACTACTATTTGTAATGCTATGTCAAGCACCACTACTTTTCTCTCTTTCTTATATATTACATTATCTTTTTTCCAGTATTGAGGAGGATTATTTCAGTTCTCATGGGTGTCTTATATATATATTTAATACACCAGGCCTTGACACACCCACCAGTAAAAACAAACCCTTTTACCTGGTTACTCCTAATAGTTTATCTCGGAGAGAGAGTTTCCGAGAAGACTCCTTGGAATTAAGAGGATCACGTAGTTACTATCCAAGAAACCAAGAACAAGTTATGCATCATTTTTACTATAAATAAAGATATAAAAAAAGAAATTCTGTCGCAAGACCAAGTTAAATAAAGCGCGTAATAAAAAGGTCTTATTTATTATAAATAATATCGGTCAGCAGCAATTATGCAAGACATTAAGTTGATCTCTGTGAATAGTTTAATGATTTGTTGATTACCGCTATATAACATTAGAAAGGCTAAACAAAAAAAGGCTCTATATGTTATACTGTCAAAACAAGCACTGGAAATTAAAAGAAGAAGAAGAAGAAGAAGAAAGCGTTGGAATGAGCTTCTATAATGAGATTTTATTTCAGCAGGAACTGCATATTGATCTATGATACCCGAGCCAAGATCCATACTAGTAAGGACTTTGGAAGATCCACAAAGGGTGAAACAGTAAAGGCAGTTGTACCAACTTTAAGAGGCGTAACCATCACATTCTTTGGGGCTATATATGAGGTCGAGAACATTGGTATTTCTCATAGGAGATATCAGTCGGTTTTACCCAAGAAAAATTAGCATTGTAGAGTACAACCATGATAATGGTCTTATTGAGATTCAAACCGAACACTTTATTGTATTCATTACGAATCTAATGAATGTGTTGGATACGTATGGGATAAAAGAGTACTTTGTCATGGATAACACTCCTCTCTTACACCATTTTTTGTTGCAAGAAAGACAGAGGAAAGGGGGTATAATTGGCTTTATACCATTAAAGAGCTTTAGTATCAAAAGATATGCTCTTAAAACAAACAATATGTTGACAGATTTATTTTTTTCTTTTGTTAAAATAAGTGTGGATGCATGACTAAAAAATGTAGATATTCAAAAGAGTTTTTTGAGCGTTGTAAAAATATGGAAACAAATCTTTAAAATATATGCATTTTTCAAAGGCAAAAAGAACTTATTTTATGGTAAAGATAATACGGATCTGAGCAAAAATCAACGTTTAATAAGCGGGTTACTTTGAATAATAATACTAATAACAATAATAACAATGTGATTTAGAGAAAAATTAACTAATCCCAATCCTTCCCAAATGCTTGTGGAAGTACTTGAATCCTGAGCTCTTGGAATAGGAGTAGACTTGTGTGACATACAATAGGGAAGAAAATAGGTATTGATCCATAAAATTAGCTGAAAATATTACCCAGCCAATAAAAATCGTCAATTTATTATTAAAACAGGGTTTTATATGTGAAAATAAAATAAAAATTAAACAATCTACCTTTTCCAGCCAAATCCACTGTGCTCGTATTTTAAAGAACTGTAGGCTGAGCATGACATCAGAATAAATAAAGAAAATAAATAAAAAAAGGGTATTTGCTAAGCATTCTGAATAAACCATGTTTCTTCCTTTCTATCAATCATAACCTCACAGTAGAGTATGAATATTCTGTAGCATAATCTTGTCCAACATACTGTTTTGCCAGAACTCAATCTCTGTTTTTAGATAGATTAAGTTACGTGCAATTTATTATGGCAACAGAATAATCAGAGAGTCAATAGAGGCTTTTAATGTGGTTTACAATCCGAAATTAAAAAAATGATCTCGGCGCCCGTTTTATGCCGAAAATGGGGTTTGATATTGAGGGCCTTTGTATTTAACCGACAATAATAATTTTAGTATAAAAAGATGAGTTGAACTCTATGCTTTTGTTTTGTTTTCTCTTTGTTCATTGAAAGATACAATAATGCTGCAATACGTAAAGGAGCTCGTAGATCGACTAGACAGCAAGAAGCTTGAGCAGATCAAGCAAATAGCGACCTCAAAGGAAGGTGTTATTGGTATAACTGCATCTATTGTATTGTCAACGGCATACAGCTACCATCGATACACAACACGCCCAGTAAGGAATATTACACACACAAAGTCTTGATAGCATACGTTTACTGATACATGTGTTTTACTTAGATCAGCAAAGGATGCCCACTTGTTCCCTACACACTTCCATTTGTTGGATCGACTTTGGAATATCGCAAGGACCCAGAAGCCTTTTGCAAAAAGTGGCATGATAAACTAGGCCCTGTATTCCGTGCTCATCTCTTTGGAAAGGTAAGGAAATCTAAATATTAATCATTATTCTGACATTTTCTTTAGGAAGTTACTGTTGTTGGTGGGCATGAGGTCAAGGAAGTATTCTTGAACAAGCATTTCGATTTTCTTAGGGCCGTAGACAAGGTAGATAAATGCATAATGCTGTCTACTGACGACTAACCAAAATAAATAGACATTCAATCTAAGGCTTTTGACAAACGGTGCAAGTCCTGAAAATTTTGCGCCTGATCCTATTCGCAAGCTGGTAACCAAGTATCTGACACCAAATCTCGACATTTACACAGAGCGAGTAGTAAAAAGGGTACGGAGAATGAAGCTTTTGGTCATTGAATACAAAACTTGGTAATCTAACTTGCTTATAAAAGTTCCAAGAGGGTGTCAATGATTTCCTCGGAGGAGCAGGTAAGAATAACCTCTTATTATTATTATACAGAATATTTACTTTTTTTTTTTTAGATTCAAAAGACCTTCCTCATGTTTATCCTTTGGTACAACATATGATAGCCAAAGCAAGTGCTTCAATTTTTGTTGGTGAAAAGTTGGCAGACAACCCACTTCTTATCGACTCTTTCAAGAACATGGTCATTGATGTTGGATCAGAATTAACTCCAAACCCATGGATAGAACCTTTCCCTCTTCTTGTATACCTTCGAATGTGGTAAGGCTCATAAGACTTGAGTTCTTGGTTGGTTTGTTAAGTATGTCGATAGGTATATTGGAAAAACCGCCCCGAGTTGCAAAAAACACAAGGACCAACTGAGAAAAGCCATTGGGCCTGAATTGGAGGACAGACTTTATCAGATGAAGAACAACCCTCAGTGGGAGAAACCTGTAGGTAGAACAGTAAACAATTGACTATTTACTGATATTCGTTTATAGGATGACATTCTCCAAAGAATCATTGAAGAAGAGGATCTTATTGGTGATTCCTATATTGAATGTGTTGTCGACCTTATTACCGCCCTTATCTTTGCCTCTATACACACCACAAGTGAAGCATCGACGGTTGTGCTCTACCGCATTCTGGCAAATCCTGAGATCGTTGATGAGCTGCGTAAAGAGCAAGAAGAAGTCTTCCGTGAAGAGGGAACTGATAAAAACTTTGGTGCCCAAGTATTCACACGCGATATAATCAAGAAGTTTGTAAAGCTCGACAGTGTCTGTCGTGAAGCATCCCGCTTAAAAAGCGAATTTATTAAATTTGGTCATGAATATGACGGACCATCACCAATTACGCTAAGCAATGGTGCAATTATCTCTCCAGGTAATAAGATAGTCGGATTGTGCTGGTAGATGGCTAATATATTCTCTTGTATTATGCAGGAGATGACGTCCTGATCGATTTATGGAAGAACCATCGTGACTCCGAAATCCAGCATGGTATGGAAGACCCATGCGAGTTCAAGCCTTTCCGGTTTGTCAATGCTGACAAGCAGTCAACAAAGGTCGGCGAAGATTACCTTGTGTTTGGTATGGGAAGACACGCATGTCCTGGCCGCTGGTTTGCCATGCAAGAAGTACAGACCATTGTGTCTATGCTTATTCGCGAATATGACATCAAATCCACTTCTCCTGTTGGATTCCCAACAGATGACAGATCCCTTCCATACGGAATGTTCCGTTTGGAGAAGAGAAAGACTTGAAAGATATCTAGTTAATTTGCATTTGAACATTAATAAATTCCAGACTTTGGACAGCCATCATGGATTGAGATTCCTGGTATCCAGATATCTAAAGACTTGGTTCTTTTCTATTTTTTAGAGTTGATGATAGCCACATATAAAATTCAGTAAGATGATTATCATTTTGCAAAATCATCTCATAAAAGAAACTCTAAAAGAATCAATATGTATATATATATCCACTTTTCGTGTGTGTGTGTGTGTGTGTGTATCCGTCCTTTTGGTCTTTATTCCTAATAGTTCCTCTATTAGGTCTTGTCCTCCCATTAAACCGATATTTTAAACAAAAATATTGTGGGGCGTTTAGGGAGGGAGAAAATACCAGCATCATCTCTCATCATGTCAGCAGCCGAATTACCATTCGAAATACTTGCACACATTGCAAGATTCCTTACTTCTAAAGAAAAACTACAATGTGCTACTATTTGCAAGGCTTGGAAACAGCCATTTCTGGATTCTCTGTGGATCATCATACGTCTTAACTACAGAAATATCGATTGTATTTGTGACATGCTCACTTGCCAGCCAAATGTCTTTGAAAAGGACACCCATCGAACACGAACCTTATTTCTGGGAGAGAATCTGAATATAAGTGACAAGGAGCTTGGTATCATTCAGAGACATTTTCAATACCTAGAGAGCCTCAGTGTTGCCAAAGGAAGTCTAGGCAGATATGAGCTTGGAGAATTGGCAGACTGGAGTCAGTGGAGATTATTAAAGTATATGGACTTTCGTGTGGAAAGTCTACGATTGTATAACCAAACCAAGGAATTTCTAAGGATTCTGTCCTTCTTGCCTTGCCTCAGACGTCTAGAGACCGCCAATACCACAGATCGCCCATCGGTGGTCTACAGACTGGGAGATTTTGAGACTATCCACTCGCACTTGCCAGAACTAGAGTACATGTCCATATTTGCAAATCTTGAGGATATTGCCACTGAGGATCTAGTGCGAATTCAAACTGTAATCCCAGTATACAGATTAACTGTAGCAAAGTTCCGTATATTCGATACTGACCTACGGTGGCTATATTATTTTGCTCGCAAGTATCCTAATATCCACTCTCTCGAGCTTGTTTGCTGCCATGTACTAGAAAAGGCAAACCTGTTTCGGAAGGAGGCAATAGCAATGTTCTCGTCACTTTCCAATCCCTTCAGACATCTAACGAGAATCATTATAAACTGCACACTTGGCATGGGGTGGGGACTCACTGCCTTCTGGGAAATGCTTCGTCGGTTTGGTGTGCCAATCAAACATCTCGAGTATCTCTTGATTGGATTCAACAGCGACATCAATCAATTAATAATGATGTTTAATGAATACATTCGCTCCTGCTCAGAAACCCTCGAGACACTCTTTATATCCAATACACTGCGCTGCGATAACCCGTCTACAATACCAGACACACTCGGACCATTGCCACTCCTAGTTGACCTGCGTATAATCATGGAAGGTGTCCACGTTGCAATCGACGCCTTGCTAGATAATTGTCCAGCCCTCAGGACATTACGATTGACTGTCAAGACCATCACCATGGACAAAAACGACATTTCAGACGATGCGACTCACGGATTGCGTTCATTAGAGCTCACAAAGACAACCGCTGGCACCAATGTATTTAGCTACCTTTCACATCGATGCACCCAGCTCAATTCAATGCGCCTGGCGAGTATGAAGGTTATTGGGCCTGTATCCGAAGATACTGGAGCACTCTATTTCGACATGTCCAATACGAATTTCGATTCTCTTTACTTAACCAGCGTCTTCTTTTATGCGACAAACGGTGGAACAGAGGATGACTATAGCTCTGTTAATCTTTTGAACTTTGGGACTTCCGACCCTGATATGAATCCTGAAGGTGCAAGTGAGACAGTATTCAACCTAGAAGGCGTTGACCACCAGATGCCTTTGGATGATCCTCTATGGCTCCATGTATATTGCAACGTTGTGTCCTTTTTGCAGATGGACAACCGGCGAATTCTTGATCAAGAAGAAAGCGATTACACACAAGAGTATTTTGAGGCATACGAAACCAATGTTGAATCGTACTATCCAGAGCATATCCAGAGGACTTTGTGGGGGCTGGTACCCAAGGATAATTGGGAAGATGATCTCCACAGAGGCTATGTCAGGTTCTACTTTAATTATGTTGGGAAATATGTCATCAAGACATACGATGGTCGTGAGGATATTCTTTGGAACAAATTGTACGTTACATTAAGCTAATGCTTTGTTTGCCTTGATGAGAAAATCAAGAGCGTAAAACATACTTTAAGCACCATCTATAGAATCTAGCCTATATATTACGATATTTATTCCAATACATTTTCTAATGGCCAAAGTGCAGCCATGGTGTGTCTTGTAGTCCTTTAAGATCTTGTTTCTCCTGTGAGCATATAATGCACACACACATATATATATATATGTTTTATATAGGTGGATAGGTCTGGCTTGTTTGTACGCTATGTTGTAAGCATTCTTGCAATTAAGCGTAGATTTCACTTTTTCATCAGCACTTTCACTTTTGATTGGCGGGATCTGTCGATTTAAAAATTTTGTAGTCTGCGCGACTAGACATAAAAAAATAGCCTCCAACTTTGTTTCTTATTTGATCTACAAAGCGATTCAAAATGGATGACAAGAAAGTCAAAGGAAAACAGGCTTCTAGTCGATTGCTGGGCATGAAGGTAAAGAAATGATTCAGAATCGACTTGATAAATTAGGAAAATACTAATCTAATCTAATCTAATCTATAGTTCATGCAAAGATCGATGGAAAAGGAATTGCAGGAAGAACATGAGAAAGAAAGAAAGCGTGTTATCTCAGAGGCAGAATGGACAGTGGATTATGATGAAGAGGAGATTCAGAAACCGTAAGTAAGGTGGCGAAACTTGAACGGCATTGTAATAAGGAAATTGTGGTCAACAGAACCATTCGTGTAGAGTACCAGCCTAGTTTCCTTGCCTTTTCAACCACAACCACGGCCGGAAGAAAGTCATTTAAAGGATTCAACAAGGATATCGAGGTAATTGAATAGACTGCAAGAGAAAAAGCGATCCTTATGCTGTACTACATTTAGGAAGGTGAAGTCGATGCTGAAAAGGTCGAGAGACTGAAGCGTGAAGAAGCAGCAGAAGAAGCGTATTCTTTGTCAGATAAACAGATGGTTAACAGCAAAAAGACATTGCGTGCGTTTATGCGACCACCCAAAAGAAAAGAGGCTGAAGATGCCGTAGATACTGAGGATGCTGATGGGGAAAAGAAGAAGAAAAAGAAGAAGAAGAAGGCAAAACCAGAGCAGGGATTTATTAAACCTGAGTAGAGTGGTTTGTGTGTATAAATTTCTTGAATTCTAGTGTTATCTTTTTTGTAAATTTATATTTTTTTGGGTTAAAGAAGTGCCAATAGTCTAGTGGCATATTATCAAAATATAGTATTCAATATGCTGCAATAATGGTATCAATTAGAATTGAATGATGGACAGCAATTATGTATGTACTTTGTACTTTTTTGTATTTGATTGATACAATACAGTTTGTCATTTTCATTGACAATAAACTTGGAACGAATGCTCTTGTCTGGTCAAAGAGTCTTCACGAATGAGCGGATTGAATGCTCATTTCTCATTGTGATCACAACGACTCTAAAGCACAGTTCACTCGATATCATCTAGTTTTAATGATATCTATATATGCTTGTATGTAGGTTGTGATGACATCAGCGTAGTTTTAAAAGTTCAAGTAGGGACGGCTGTTTGCATTGTAGTTATCCATCATATCCCAAAACTGAGAAACAGCTGCCTTGTCCATATGGCGCTTATGTCTATGAATCTAGAACCTCAAAGTGTCAGTATATCACACTATAAAACTAACTGTACATACATTCAGGTCAGTGACGGCCCAGCTGGCAGCAGCACCTGTTGTTTTATCTGTATTCCATTTGGGATAGATGCCCTTGACTGATAGTCATTAATATCCCATTGCTCTCGATATCTTGGCCCAAATGCCCTTACCATGGTTAAATAGCTCTGCAGGTCTTTCCCACTTCCAACCCTTGAATTGCCATTGTTGTCCTGTCACGAATACACACGACACACGATCCCTATTGACCTGGATTTAATCTGGCTGCCATTCACATATAGATCTTTTGTATTATCTCACCAGTCACTCTGCTTGAATCCTGTAACAGAGTCAACAACATAATATGGCACAGTTTGTCCATTGGCTTTTTTCCGCTCCACTGTCACTTGTTCTGGCTTCTTGATACCAGATTCTCTGAGTTCCTGTGAATCTATATACCTAATAGACCCAAGTATTCAACTTCTTAGCTAGTGTCCTTTTTCATTCCAGTCCTGCCATCTCTTGGTCACTCACACTTGATCTTCAAGGAACTGCTTAATGTTAAATAGTGTGAATTTGGCTGTTGGTGCGGCTGGCACAATAATGATTGGTATTTTATCTATTTCATATCACCCCCCATTAGCGTTCTTTCTGATCATAAAGACACCTTACCTTTGCTTGACAGCTTGGCACCTTTGGCACGAATTGGGTTGATCTTTGCAGGCACGGGGGTCTTGGAAATTGCGGTTGGTTGCGATGTGAGACGAGCTGTTTTTTTTTGCAATCAGACAAGCCATTTTAGTTTTGGTATCTTGATAGCATAATCCAAATCACAAAAATACCTCCAGGTTTCGCTGATGCCACAGAATTAGGGTGAGTGGGCTCTTTACCGAGAATCAGAGTTTGTGCCAGTGAAGCTACATGATCAAAATTCTAATACACCAAATTCAGTTTACCCCAAATTATCGACTGGATTTACATATAAATCCTAATCTTTTCTTATTTGTTATTCACCTTTTTTCCTCGGAGGATCGAAGACCTAGTTACGCATTCCCGCTCTCGTGCAACTACTTTCTTTACAAACTCTTCGTCATCAATGCCTCTCATCTTCTTGTTAGGATTGGTATCTGCTGTTTCTACTCGAGCACGTTTTTCTGAAAAGATATAACACACACATATATATATATTTAGTAATTATTGAATAAGGCAAGAAAAAGAACTTACCGGCTTTGTTATCCTCGACATTAGGCAGACTATCAATTCTACCGGTCAGGTAATCGAGAATCTTTTTTTTTTCAATGATCGAGATGTGCTCAATGTTGCGTAGACGGCCCTCTAAAATGTATGCACTGTTGTCTAATTGAGCGTTCTGGATCAGGAAGATAAGGGTGTCGAGTGTATATGTCTCATCGCTGTTTACGCTCTTTTTGAAATTTGTGGGTACTTGACGTGGAAAGGATTGATCTCCAAACTGAACCGTGGCAGCATCCACTATACTATTGACCACCTGACCAGAAGAATCGAGCAGCACAACTGACTTGTTGTTGCGTGTGTAATCACGCAATAATGATAGAGGCTGCTGTGAATCGGTAGCCATGGTTAGATGAAGTCGTTGGGACAAGAAGTACAAGATAGACTCAGAATAGAGTCAGTAATGGTAAGGCGTCACTGACAGTCACGTCTACTCTGTCAGAGTCGAAACAAGGGTTTTGGATATTGACTTTGGTTAAACCTTTCTGATGATTAGTCTTTCCACTTTATTGGAAAATGGTTATCGGAGTCCAGAAAAAAATTCATTGCTCTTTTCATACACATTTTTATAATTGTTTGTGGATTTGAAAAATATTGCACGTTTTATAATGCAAAATATACATATTTGTGTGCAAAAATTATATAGGAAAGATATACTTTGGAAAAATAAAATAAACAATTCAATTTATATGCTTAAATATGTCTAATATTTGGCTGCTATGTAGAAGCAATATTCCTCAAAGATAAAAGATATACGGTGATATTTCATTAATTTATCAATAACTCTTTAATTGACTTTTTCAAATACCAAACGAGATTATAAAAAAAAAAGATGTTTCAAGGTATTAATAGTGACAATTGGTGGTAATGAATAATATATATTATTCATGGGATTTATTTTTAAAACTTCAAGTCTTGCATAATATCCATAGTACCATTCACAAGCTACGTGCAATTACTAGATGTGGTGTAGTTTTTATATACAAATTCTATCTTGTACTTTTTTTTAATAGAAATGGCTTGGTCCTTCTTTATGTATCAAAGCAAGATCTTGGCAAATACATGTATCAAAAGACAAGTGTGTTCTTATTAATGCAATTATTAATGAAAATAAGATGCATAACCATGGTACACGGTAATTAAATTCAAAGGTACAAAAATAACAATAGGGATCCTTGAAACATCCAAACTCTTCTTCCTTCATAGATAAATGCTTGGAAAATACCTTTATATAAAGGCTCTCTAGATATTTTAGAGAATATATGCTGGTAATTATTAATAAAGCCTTTTGGATAATTTACCCTATATAAAGACAATAACCAAGTAAATGTAAATAATCAATAGCTCTTTACAAGAAGTACAGGGATAAACTATAGCAGCAGTCCAAATATTAACTTATGGTACAAATTTGGCTTTATAGGAATTAGCATAATGTCTGATCAGCGTACGTATAATATTGATTATGATATCAAAGGCTCCCTATAGATTGGAAAGAATAGCAAGATGCATTGAACCCCAAGAGATCTACACTCCACAAATAGGGCGGCGCTATATTACTCTTTTGAATTTCTTCAGGTGGCTCACAGCAAATCCTTGGCCATCGGTCCTAAATTTTTCAGTAAGAGATGATGCATATCAACCATTTTCCCGCTTTATGTTGGTTGGCTTCTGAGATAGTGGCGAATGATACTTGATCTACAGTAAGCTTATATCACTAACAAGTGGCTTCCAATGAGTGAACCGTCATGAGCTATTGCCAACTAGTATTTACAAGGGTCTCACTTGGAAATGAAATATTAAACAGTTTGAATCTCATCTTGGTATCTATATAATGCACTTGCTTACTATGCGACTTGAGTTTTGTGTTCTTTCTTTTTGTCAGTTTACAACGATATCTTAATACTATAATTCATGATTTGCTTTGCGATTTCTACATTCTTCGCCTCGGTCTTTACGCTATTTGCGTTCTTACTCGAGCTGTTTGTCTTGATCGGTCAGTTATCAAACAAACCTTTGCTGCGTCACCTATACTTTGGACAAGCAATAAATGCATCCCAAGGAAAAACCCTCAACTTCAATCTGTGGTAAGTACAGTGAAAGTGTATATATAAGACTATTGACAAGCCAAAAAATGATGTCTTTGCTAGGAATTATTGCACTGGAGATATCAATGGTCACGTATCAGGCTGTGCAAAACCTCGTCCGGCTTTCAATTGGGCACAGACACCAGGTATTAGCCAGGTAATGTCTCGTCAGGCAAACAGTGGATCTATCAAGAGCATATTTCTCGCTCTGTTTGTCATCATTTTCATCAGCTGTGGTTTGAGCTTGATCTTTTGGCTTATGAGCTTACCAATCTGCTGCCTCCGTCGCCGTGGACTTGGATATTCCATGACAACTCTTACTCTGATAAACTTCCTTTTGGCTCTAGTTGCAATGATTATTGGGCTTGTGGTTACGATTCATGGTGGAAAAATGCTTACTGCAGCTGATCCTGGATGGTTGGGTACGCCTGGAAATTCTCTTTGGTGTTTAATTGGTGCCGTGGTATCTTTGTTCTTCGCCGTTTTGCTGTACTCCGCCGGTTCATGCTGTTGCAAGGGATCCAAAGAAGGAAGACGTGTTCGTCCTGGAAAGGCAGACTCGTTTACAAGCGAAAACCGTCAGAGATTTGACAGTGGCCCTCCTCCTCCTCCTCATGTCAATAATAATGGATATCATCCTCACCAGGGTCCCTCTCCTAACACTTATGCAAACCAAGGCCCTATAATGACCTCTCCTCAACAGCATTCGCCAATGCCACCTACAAGTCCTTATGTTGCACCCCAAGAGCAGAGACCCTACGAGACTCCAACTTTCCAGCACACTCAATTGGGGCAATCACCCAACATTCACTCTGATCACATTCAGCACAATCAGCACCATGAAGTTAAACAATTCAAACACATGCCTTTCCCAGGCCAAAACAATAATGTTCAGCATGTTTAATCCTCTACCAACGCCTTTTCTTTTATTTTATTTTTAATCTTTTTACATATTATAATATACTTCACTACCTATCCTCTAGACCTTACTATTATATAATAAAATAATTTGTCTATTAAATATCACTATGGTAACAAATTCGATCATATGTTGCCAATTACCCAAATAAACTTGTAGTCTTTAATCATAGTAACTCATCTGCATGAACACAAAGGTCATCAAGTCTCGCAGGATTGTTGTGACATCTTTTGTTTGAAACCATTCAGACTACTTGCTGACTAGTCTAAGAGTGTTTTCGTCATTATTATAAAGTGATGTGTTTGCATACTGTTCCATCTGTGTATGCATGGGAGCTATGATGCTATATCAACAGAGATTTAACATTATGTGTCTATATCACAGAATTGCATTACAAGGGTTAACTCAAAGATACTGGCACCTTTATTAATTGATTGATTGATTGGTTGGTTGGTTGAATGTGAATGTGAATGAAAATGTTGTATGTGTGGTATGAACATTAAGATTGATATCATACATTGGACATATCCGGGCCCAACTCCACGTCTTGCTCGTCTTGGTCACTGTGTGTCTTGTAGGTATAAACCTTGACACAGCCATCTAGTGAAACAAATAATATTTAACAAGCCAGCTTTTTTTGGGGGGAAATAGTTTTATAAATACCATCGCCCGATGAGAATACGAGAGGGAGATACGGGTGGAAAATCACATCTCGTACTTCAATGTCTATTGAAATGCATCAGATATCCCTGCCTTTTATGATTGTAACTTACCTTCATGATCTTTAAGTATAGCTGTCAACTGACCAGTCAAGATGTTAAAGACAAATATCTGGCCATAGATTGTGGGTGCAAGGATGTATCTGCCATTCGAGGTAATCTTGACTAACCAAGAGTTTGCGTGGTAACTAGTAGAATAAATCCAATTAGATCACAATTACCCTTGTCATTTCCAACCTACTCTTCATGTTTGTATTTCTTGACTTCTTCAAGTTTGAATTTTCCTCCTGGTTGAGTAGGATAAACCAGTTTATGTAATGTACATGTATTCGGCTTGGAAGCTAGAGTAGAAGGAATAAGGTGAATAAATGATAAAGCTGGCCAGAGTATAGATTACTTACAAACACCATCTCCAACATCACACATCTCGGCACCTCTGCTTATGAACCATGCATAGTTTTCTGGTGACTCGTCCTCTTCCATAATATCTATCTTCTCTTCCTTGATCTCATCCTCTTGTACGAGTCTCTTTTGTTGGGCCGTGTAGGCAGGTTCATCTAACCATTTGATAAACTTTCCACAATCACAATAAGAAGAATAGATATCTTCAAATGTTTGTAATAGCTATACTATTGATTGAGTATTCCAGGCTTATTAAATCCAATGTTACTTACCTGGGACTCTTCAAAGTCGTACAGTCGAAGATGTTCATCACAAGCTGCCAAGAAGTATTTGTTTCCAGTATTTGGTACAAATGATACTGTAAAAGCCATGCATGTTGCACCGTCTTCCATATGAGTTGCCTCTATGAGGGTACTGGAGAGAAATATCAATAACATTCACCACAAAAATATGAAAAAACATACGTCCAATCACTATCCATATGCCATTTGAATATATAGCCGTCCTGACTGGTGGAGATGTAGTAGTTTTGACCATTGAAAGTAAGAGACTTTATACACAAGATCTCTTCAGTATGGCCTGCCAACTTTCCTACAATTTTGCACTTTTCAATGTCAAATATCTATGATCAAATAAATGATGTTAGCCATTCCATGTCTTGTAGTTAATCCCGAATAACTGACTTTGATAGAGCATGGTAGGATATGGTTATCTTCATCTTCCATAGACCACCGGTGTCTATCCTTCAATTTTCCACCAGTGACCAAAAGAGTCTGGGAGTCTGAGACAAACTGTCCACAATAGAATTCGTCAATGTGGGTTTCTTCGGTATCTCGCAGCTTTCGAATCAGATTGAAATCGTCAGCGATATCCCAAATCTTCACGGCACCAATGTTTGAAAAGGTTGCCAGCAATGTACCATCGGGCGACAAACACATACTTGTGATTGCAGCTAATCAATGTATTCATTACATGGTTCAAGTCAATGCTACTTTTTGATTGGATTCTTTCTTTTACCTTGATCACTTATGTTACAAGGCACTGCTTCCAATTGGTTATCATTGTTGATATTATCAATCATTTGAAACTCTCTATCAGCATGGTATTCCCAATAGGCATCTGGATTGGTCTGTCTCAATTCTTCCACATGTTTTGGATCGAACACTGCCTTTTTGACCTATGCACCAAGATCAACACCTCTTTCTCTCTTTTCTCTTTTTCTCTCTCTTGGTCTCTTGGTGGAATATGCTCCTCTTACTTTTTTCCCTTTATCTGATCTCACCACCGATTCTGCCTTTTCTTTTCCTTTTTTGACAGCTGGTTTGCGTTTTGTAGATCCAGTCTTTCGCTTAGGTGCCTCAGAACCACTATCCCCTCCATCCATATCCATGTCTTCAGTGTTTTTTGGCTTCCTGCCACGCCCTCTACCAGATGTTGTAACACTACGTGACCGAGATGTGGCCTTTGACTTGCGCTTAGTAGATTTACGGGATGGCAAGACCATTTCGGCTTCTTCAAGTAGATCATCGGTGTCAATGTCGTCAATGTTGTCTTTTTGGATCTCTTCTGTTTCTGAAGTCTCTTGGGCCAATACTGCCTTTTCGATAGTGGGTGGGATCTCGACAATAGGAAGATCGTCTTTGATTGTCATTTCACTCAAATGCAAAGGAGAATCTCCATCGATAATAATATCTTGCTCACTTTGATCTGACATTTGATTATGTTTTTAAAATTCTTTTTTTTTATGCTTGAGAACTAGAGAAAAAATAGTCAATTGGTATAAAATTGACAAATCCAAGAAAATGTAAAATGTGATGCCAAAAATGAAAAAATAAAGGTACTCGCGTTTTGACGCGGCTTACTTTCGGTCACAATCGACAGCAGCACAATTACACACACACACACACACAGATATGAATATGTGAATGTGTGTGCGTATATAATCAATTTAATGACGTAAGCAAAGTGGAGCCAATTGTACTGTCCCAAGGGGACTAGTAATTTATTCTGCAAAACCCTACATGCAAAATAAGCCTTGGTATTATTGTTTTGGCTTATGTGCTTGGCTCAGTCTGTAGCCATTTTATAGATCGATAGAGTGGTATGAATTGATGTTGATGTGGCTAAGATAGCTATAAATACTATCGGAAGCAAATTCCCCTCTTATTAAATGTGGCCAGCAACAGCAAAGGATATTAAATATCCACATTAAAAATAATTATTATTGATTGAATATTCTCATACCAAGGTCTTCTGGGCATCAATTTAATTAATTAAAGGCATGCTAAATGATCAATGAGTATTTTGGGAATGATTAATCTGAATAAAATACAAGATCTATCAGTGTAAGCTCTCTTTAATACATTTAAATAATAAAAGTCTTGTGCTTCAATTATAATGTTATAACTTGTACCTGAATATCCCCAATTGCTTTTCAAGAAACTCGTGAACAAGTAGGAATTGGGACAAAATAATCTAGGCGTCTTGTCCAAAGAGATCCCCAGGTACCAATGGCCATGGTTCCCTTTTACATTGTATCTCTTCAATTTTCATTCGAGTTGCCAAAATGTGCTGTAATCTACAAGTCTTTAAGGATCCTTCATTTCTAAGCCTTGGAATTGACTCTAATTGTGTGTGGATATGCCAATCTCTATATATCAACCAGCCTTCATTCTTTCGATTTCACACGCACACAAAAAGGAAGCCATCAGTCTTTTCATTTTCTCTCTTTCTTTAATAAAGATCATATTCACTTTATGCTATTGCCTTTTGAGATCCTTGTACAGATCGCCCAGCTGGTTCCAGTCAGAGAACTCTCGACTTGTATTTCTGTCTGCCATGCCTGGAAAGATCCATTTAAGCAGGTCTTGTGGAAAACTATATCTGTCAATACCCAGCGCTTTCATTATCTCCAGAAATACCCAGAAAATCACCATCTCATCCAAGCACTTTATATACGTTTGGGTCCTAATGCAAAACCAGAGACCCTGGATTACCTTCAGAAACAACTGAGCTCATTACAGCGCATGACACTCTCAATTGCTACCGACATTTCTTCATTCAGAATTGGAACCAGATGGACTACTTTACGATGGCTCACATTTCAGATGCCCGAGATGACAGCTTGTCATCCCACCCGTACTTTAATCAGACTTATAAAATATCTACCGTGTCTCGAACGACTTGAATGTTCCTCAAGCGCAATGTTAACCATTCGATCATTCTCGATAAATGATCTCGAGAAGATTCATGCCTATGCCCCAAAACTAAATCACCTTGCTGTCACTCTTAGTCTTGAAATTCTTTCCGCCAATACACTCGAAAAACTTCAAGCCATTGAGACCTCTAATCTCAAAGTCTTGGATATCTCTATTCTTAGTGGAGATCTGCGCTGGTTTGTCTACTTTGCGAAAAAGTATTCTCGTCTACACACCCTCCGTATTGTCACCTCGCACTTTAGTTCGGTTCAAACCACATTTCTACCAGAAGCCATTGACATGATGTCCAGGCTTCCGACTGCATTCCCTCAGCTGGTTAACGTGTGCATGATAGGAAATGATGAGACGGCAAAAGGAATACGGTGTAGCCTTTGGGGACTGTGCAGAGCCTTCAAGATCCCAGTCAAGCGATTGATGAATGTAATCGGCAGCGATCATGACGATCCACAACTTTCCGAAGCGACTCTCGAGGAGTGTCTCGATGTGTGTGAATCTACAGTAGAGAAACTTGTGATTCCAAGCACCATACTAGCCAATAATCCCAAAAGATTTCCTATTCTATTAAGTCGATGTACTTCTCTAGTGGATTTGCGTCTGGTGGACCTACACTCAAATTCATGCTACGGCTCAATATCTCTTCATTTCTTGCTAGATAATTGTCCATTGTTAAAGAGGCTAGTCGTCCAGGTTCCACCTTTGATGGAGCTTAATAACAATCTGAGCCAACATGGACTACAAGATCTAGTCATTTCTTGCACCCAAACTACCACAAGACTATTGCATCAGATATCTCTACGTTGCCAGAAATTGAGATATCTACATCTCAAAGACTTGGTACTTATTGGACCTTTGGTCAATGGCTGTATGAATTGCGACATGTCCCGAATAAACCTTGAAGTTCTCAAAATAAATGGAGCTGGCTTCTATGAAGATTGTGACACGATGAAGAGACGTAGAATCAACATTTGTTCTATCACTTGTCCCAAGCCAGTATGGTACCATCGGTATCTGTCCGTAAAGAATGGGTATCACTCTGGCGCTATCCGCAATCTCACTGCTTCTGAAGTAAACCAAGTTCTCTCTTACCATCAACCGGACAATGACACTGATCGATTGCTTTATAAGCCTTCGCTCGCTGACATTACTCCCCAAAAATACTGGTATCAAGACATTCCAATAGGCTATATCAAATTTGATTTTGGATCAGTATCTAAAATAACCATGACTAGCCCCATGCATGGAGATTCAATCGAGGATCCTGAAATAAGTGTCATTGGAGTCATGGAGGCCGATATTTTCAAGCATGCTATACCAATTTACTAAGACTCTTGAAAATAATATTACCAATGATTCATTTATACAGGCTTAATAAATTGAAAACAGTTGCAAAAAGTTCAATCTGACGTAATCAGTATAGTTCAAATGTACATTTGTATTAGATATATACTGTACACATACATATTATATTGACACAGCAAGATGGGTATTTTACAATAGTTTATATAATCAAAAAAAAAATAGGTTTTCTGGAACCTCTTGGGCATTATTTAAATGCCTACCGGAAATATGGTTGTAAAAACAGTTGAGACCATTTTTGTATATATACTCTTATATTTTGGATCATTATCAACCTCGTATCCTTTCAAATACATGCTAATTTCAAGAGTATTTTCGTACAAATCAATTATTAGCCAAGATATAAGAATATATATATATATAAATTCTTTGTTTTTGTTTTTTCGTCCACCACAAAAGATTAACAAGTTGGAAGCAAAGTAGCGGTCAATCTAGCCAGTGTCACTGTATAATTAAACTTTGGATATGTCATATTTATCACAATATGGACAATGTGATATACACATTATTATTTCTTCTTTCTTGTCTGCTCTAGATACAAACATTTTAATGCCTTTTATCAATTGTTGGTTTTCATGTTAATGTCCTCAAGATATCTAATTTGTGCAATATATTATACAACATACCAGTATCAAAATTAAAAAGAAATAAAATTATGAGTGTTATTTGTTGATCGCATTCCTGCAGGGTATGATTGATTTTTGCTTCTGAATAAATATTGTCTATAAACTGTTTCTGTGCATTGACGTATTTAATATTTATATATATATATATAAAAATTGCTTTGCGAGATAATATTGGCTGTAGCAAGTTAAATAACCTTTTCTTTGACACTATTGTCCAATAACAACCGAAAATATGGTATCCAAATTATTGTATGTAATTAATATTAATTCGGCTAGATGTCTGCTTTCTTGTGTCGATGTCTCATAAATGTCTAGAGATATTAAGGAGTGCATAATAGTCATGAAGTATTCCAATTATTCTCAGTTCTCACTTTAGCTAACCGAATTAATCAAAGCATATATAAACTATCACTTCTCGGTGGCTAGATACACCTTTTCTTGTTTTCTTTCTACTCAGCATAATACACGTTCTCTTAAATGCTTGCCTCTGAATTACCTTTTGAAATCCTATCACAAATAGCTCGCTTTGTACCAAAACCAGATCAACGTATCGCTAGTTCAGTCTGTCGTGGATGGCAAAGACCTTTTAACGAAGAGCTGTGGAGATGGATCGACATTGGCTATGAGTCTGGCCTAGACCGACTGTATTCTCTTTTATTGGGTGTACTCGAAAAGAATCCAAGCTATGGCCAAATGGTGCGATCACTCAACCTGGCGGAAGATATTGAAATGCGTAGCGATATATTATGCCAGCTACAGACTTATATGACTGGTCTTACATATATATCTTTGCCTGAAGGAAGTCTGGTCACTTCTTGCTTTTATAATATGGAGCACTGGAAGGACTGGGGGAAAACATTGACACGTCTCAGATTCTGTATACATGGAATGGGTGTTGGGGTGTCTGATTTTTTAAACTTGCTGAAACACTTGCCTCGGCTACAATGGCTCGAATACGCACCTGAAAGAGCAACACACTCGTTGTTTAGACTGGAAGATGTCGAGATTATTCACACACATCTGGAGCATCTCAATACGCTAATCCTAGGTACAGAGCTGAGCTCCATGTCTCCTCAAGACCTCTTGTCACTTTCCAATATTCAGCCGTCCAGAACTATGACTTTTGTGAAATTCGCAGTAAATCCCGTCGATCTACGTTGGCTATACTACTGGTCTATCAAATACCCTCGTTTACGCACGCTTGAGTGGATTACACGTCATGATTTTGACCCAGTGTATATGTTCAGGGATGAAACGCTTGCACTCTTCAACCGCCAAAAGTCTTCGTTTGAGTATCTTTGGAATGTACGACTTCTTGGTGGAATATACTCGCGTATGCTTGACAAGACCTTGATAGATTTGCTGTGCATTTTTAAAATATCTTTAAAAAGCATCAAATACGAGACCCAGGTCGGACGCAACGATGCTCACCCGACTCTTCAACTGATCAAAGATATTATGCGATCATCATCTAATACGCTTGAGGATCTTAGTCTGAGCCTTCAGCACCCAATAGCTAACCCTCGCACTATTCCAATGACTTTCAGTCTTTGCCCTCGTCTTGTCAACCTCAAGATATGTGGGTGGACAACTCACCTTGGCCTGGATCTCCTGCTAGATTACTGCACTGCTGTTAAGAAACTAGATATTACCGTCGACACTCTCTCGATTGATCCGGTGCCCTGTGGAATCTCCCATCAGCCTGTTAACAGTTTGATATCGTTCCGATTGATAGCAAACTCTGTGCATGTTTCCGTGTTTAATTATCTGTCTAGACGCTGCAAAAACCTTCAGAACATGGAACTTCTAAATGTGGATGTCGTGGGGTCACAGTCTATTCAAAATGGAAGGATGGAAATTGACATGAGTTTTACCCACTTCAAAACCCTTCGACTTAACTGCACTAATTTTCATGGACATACAATCGATCTCGATACACCGGAAAGTCTTATAAATATCCTGGCTGTCGAAACGATATCTAAAACTAAACACAGCTGGTACCATATTCATAACAATCCAAGGGGGTATAAGCATACTATAGGCGACAGACATCGGCATCTTCGATTCACTCGACAACTGACAAAGAAACAGGCCAAATTTACTAGCAGATATTTCGGTTTGAATTACTCTTCAATTCGAGAAGAGATTATACAAAAAGTAGGCCGTGTTGAGTTTGAGACAAAGTACGTGGATCAGGATGACTGGAAAAATGACCTCTTGAGAGGATTTACTGCCCTAAGATGTGCTTCGATAGACCAATTTGTATGGGAATGCACAGTTCCAACCTTTCCATTCCGATCCTAAGCCAAGAAGTAATAACCATATTAACCTCCACCTTATTTTTATCTCTCTTGTATTCTTCCAGTGGTTTGTAATAGACTTTTTCAATATATTTCAAAGTTGATAAATAAATACTATTAAGATATTCAAGGCACTAATAAGAATTATAGATGGGTTTGTGCTCTTGATCAGTATAGAGTACGAGATATAAAAAAAACTGAAATGACTCAATTCAGCCGAGCGGTCTCTAAATTGAGATTACAGAATAGACAAAGCCTGGCTTTTTGTGTCAGTCAATGTCTGTTCTAGACCAAAGGCTTCTTGAGGGTAATGAAGGAAAGATCCTTGACCTTTAAAAGATCTGGGAATACAAATGGCACACGCTCGCCAGTATTAACAAAGCCAAGCTTATAATACCATTGGAGAAGATCGGCTCTGTTTTCAATGACTTTCATTACTGCCACTTTGAATCCCATTGTCTTCATTGTGTCCAATGCAGCTCTGACCAACTTTCCGCCAATGCCCTTGGACTGGTATTGAGGATCAACAGAGAACAAACCAACTTCTGCTTCTCCAGGTGCCTTTGAGATTGGTTGGATTTGGACTGTGCCAACTACTTCTTCGCTGCCACTCTCGGTTGTTTCGAATGCATACAATAGGGTGTTTGGTTTGCCCTGGTCAGTTACGGATTGGGCTAGACCTTCAATCGTCTCACGCTCGCCTCCAACGAGGTCTACTTCGGTTGTCCAGCCACCTTGAATTATTTTAATTGGGTTAGTTTATTTATGACTCGAATTTACAAGGTATAGATATGTACCTGTAGAGCGATAGGCAGCATTAACTACGGCATGGGCTTTAGCATTGTGCTTAAGGTCTGCAATAGTGGCAAGGCGGACGTAGATGGTTCTAGCAGGAACAGGAGACATGGCAAGAGATTAAATCAATAGAACAAGGGGAGACTAAAACGATAAACAAAAAGATGTCTTGGTGTGGCCGTTGTCTGATTTTGGCTTTATATATTTATTTATTTTTGAAATATCGATGTTTAAAACATATTTGTCGGTATTTCTATTTTGACATCGCTATTTTAATATTATATACTGCGTCCCATCATTTACTTACCCGGTAAAATACTCAAACACAATTGGATGATTTTTTCATGATACCATCTCCAATAGCATCATTTATTTTTCTGACATCTGGATTGCTTGCCTAGGTGAATGTCTAGAGATTTAAGAAAGGTGACAATAAACGATTTGTCAAATAATCTCAATCATAACATTTGTAAGATTTTCTTGGCCAATTTCTCGCCATCAACATGGGTATTATAATAAATCAATCTTTTTGCTCACATTAAGTCACAAATGGTTATATGGTGGCCCAAGAGTCAATCATCCTAGAGATTAGAAACTATAGAGAAATTTTACCAAGACACCAGACTCTTTAAGTATCGGTGGATATCATTAACAAAATCAATGATGACTTGTTCCTTGGCTTGTATCTCGAATATTTGTTTTCACTACATTATATATTTTATCTTTTTTTTTTCTGACCAGTCAAGGTATTGAGGTATCTCATTTATTATTGCATATAGATCTTTTGTGTCAAACACCGTACTAAATTAATCTAGGTCACTATGTTATTTGGACGTTTCTACTTGAAACTATAAAAATGAAAAATATAACAACAAACTTGACAAAAACGTTCAATTGGTAGCTTGGTATTACACTAGCATTAATAGCTGTGTCAATTGAATAGAGTCTTAATTAACACTGTACCAAAATATCTTTCAAAAAAGATGAATATTTTTAATCGATATATCTTTAAAGTACAATATCCATATATTCATGAATGGCAAAACGATATATAAACCTTGCGACCATTTTATCAACAAGTCCAATAAAAAAATTTAAAAAGAAGATGTACTGTTATACTCCATTTATTATCTTCATGCTCAAATTTCTACAAGTAATTGAAAGTACTAAATTGATGTAAATTATGGGTTTGTATGACAGGAACAGTGCATGGGCACTTTATGTTTCTTGTCAGACAGTTTCTTCTGTATCAGCAGAGTATTTGTCTGTGCGTCACCATTTTCCTTGCACAAATGCAATCAATACGGTCTCAAATGATGGATTTGTAAAACCAATTTTTTGTAATAAAAACTCCAATCAGTAGATTCTAAAAATACAAATACCATTATTCTATTATCAATTGATGGATCAAGATTTTCATCATTTTCTCACAAGTGCTTATTTATTTTTACGCTTTAGAAATTCCTTGAGAGATGCTTGATTGAGTTTCTTGAAATATCCAGGCCAGCATTGCTCCATACCTCGGCAATTCTGCTATACACTCCAATATAAAGGGACTTGCAAACCAGCCAAAACTTGAATTACTCTTATTATTTCTAGCTTTATTTTGTGTTTAATGCCAAAAATACATTAGAAAATATCTTGTGCCATCAGTAGGAAAATAATTTAAAATGGTCATACCTCACTGTGAACTGTCAGGGTTTCTCTGTAAAAGCATTGCTTTCCTTTATGCTGCCAACCATCCCTCAGGAGATGGAGTCATCCCGGGTATATTTCAATCGATACTTGAGAGTATTGATAAACATTGGGACTATGGTTGCTAAATAGTTCCAAGGTTAGAGATGCCAAAAGAGCTCGGTACTATGGATAATACTGTCCTTTGTTTTAAGCATGAGACGGCATCTTTTTGAAAGCTATGGGTATCACCAACAATATTTGGCCAAATTGATTAGGCTTTTATGTCCTAGTATCCAGGCTAATATTGACGCCTGGACAAAATAAGAATCGACTTCGTTGGACAAGAGTCATGCTCCGTTTGACAGTTGAAGACTGGTGAAGGGTTGTATGATCAGATGAGTCCAGATCTATGGCAAATGGCAATCATTTCAAGATGTTCGCGATTTGTAAACATGGAAATCATTCTTAGGATAGACATATTCTTTAAGCTGAGAAGTTTGAAAAGGACTCCGTGATGGTGTGGAGCTGCTTCTGGACTGGAAGGTTTGGGCTTCTGACGGTGCTTGAAAGCGTTATGAATCAAGAAGTATATGCCAATTCTTTGTCCCAGGAATTTAACCCGGGATCGTATTTAGCTTCAAGGCAGTGCCATCAGCCATACTTTTACTGTAATTTTCTTATTACGAAAATTGGACTTTACAAATACACTATTTGGGAAATTTTAATCCTCCATTTGAGACCGTGCTGGCTGTACGATGATCTTTTTAAAAAAGTCCAATTTTAACTGGGGACATGTTACCCAAGCACAACTTGAAGTTTAATTTAATAATATATAATAATTATAGGGAATATAGCTATTTACATGTAAAGCATATTATCTATTTGATAACAAGGGCATTTGGGGGAGTAGCCACACCACCAAACTTGTTCAGTGGGGCACTGGAGAAGAAGAACTGGTAGACACCATCCTTGGCACAATCTTCGGCAAGGTCCTCGAGGAAGAACATTTCACCCAGAGGCATACCCCATCCGGACAAGAACATGGAATCTAAAAATGAATTTAAATATTCAGTAAGACGTACTTTCTCGTGCTATACTATATGTTATACTCACGACATGTTCCAGCATAAGGGTTTACAAATGGCAAAGCTTCGACACCAATGTTGTCCGAGGCAATTGCTGCAAAATGATGGTTCCATACCCATCTAAAGGTGTCTTCGCTGAACTTGAGACCAGCACTGTCAGGCAATTCGCCAATTGAAGCATCCAGGACTGGCAGATCATCTTCAGCCTTCTTCTCTTCATAGCGAGAAGTCCATCCGGTACGCAATAGTAAGATATCACCCTCTTCAAATGTAACACCTTGGTGGGCTGCAACGGCATCAAGCTCCTCCACGGTGATTTCATAGCGAGTGAAAGCATCGTAATCAGGAACATTGACCTCAGCCCAGCGGCCAAAGTCCAACAGGACGGCACGGCCAGCAATACCACGGCGAGCCATATGATGAATACCAATTTTACCATTCTCGGGATCTTTGATCTCATCTGGAGTTGTGTTGTTGTAGAAGTTTCCAGAAGTAGACAGACAGAAGTGACGGAGACCATCCCATTGAGACGAGGCCTGGGTGTTGAAGCCGTCATAAACATCGTCAAAGACCATGTCACCGTGGATAGGCTTGATTGTGTGAGTGCATGCATTACGGTTAATCATGCCCATGTTGGGGTTCTCGAGCTTCCAGTTGAGAGCAAAGACAGCACCACGGGTAACTAGGGAGGTAGCCTACATAAATAATTGTCAGTCAAACCATAGAATAGTTTTCAAATCAATTGAAAGGCTCCAAAAAGATGTTCTCTTGAAGAGTGATAATCAAATGCCATATTTACCTTGACAACCTTGTCAGGTGTCAACAAGTTCAGAGTACCGAGGTTGTCATCCTCACCCCAAAGACCCCAAGCAGTATGAGCTGGAGCATTGGGATTAACGGGGAGCTCATCGTAAGTAGGGAGGGTAGACTCGGTAGACATCTGTGCGATTCAGAGAACAAGAGATGAAGGAGAATGGATTGCGATCAAGCAGCTTTATTTAACATGAAAATTATTGAGAGCCGACAAGTAGTAGCCAATTTTGTGTAACTTGTCAAGGTTTGAAGTCAATTGAATTATCCATTATAACACTAAAAGCTTGTGTTTAAAAAAGTCTGTACTCATTCAAAGAGAACCTTAATGGTCGTCTTCTTGTTCGCCTGGACAATTCTCTTTTAAATCTTCAGGACTGTCGTAACGAGCACCACACCAGAAGCAATATGCATAGTTATCCCGTAAGTATTTGATAATACGATCAAGTTTATCGGTACTCTAAGCACCCGTAAGATACAAACCATATAGGTGAGTATTAGTATTATTCAGTAAAGACTCTTGCAAAGTATATAAAGAACTAGGGTGGTCCAAACCTCTCCCTGTCTTTTTGTATATCTCTTTAAGCAGCTTTTAAGTAAATGAAAAAACCTACAGACGATTCCTTCAATTTTTTTAAATCTTCAGCTGAGTAGACATTGCTGCATTCTTCTTCTTCTTCTTCTCCTTCTTCTGCATTTTTGTCCTCCTCTTCTGTAATAGGCTTGGGCACCAGTGCCCATAGGACATTGGACTGGATGTATACAGTGTTACATTTTGCCTTTATCACACCATCTTTATATCTCTTCTATTTCTTAAACGTTACCTCTATACCCTAAAGTATACACAAAATCAGAATTCATTTATATGGGTTATATTGTAAATTACACATATACATGTGAGCTCATAATCTTCATTGCCACTTCCCACGGCTACAAAGAAGATAATTGAGTGAGACTTAACTGCTTCCTCATCCAGTTTTTTACAGAGACTTGCGCCAGCCCCGATCCGACGCGTTAATTTTCCTTCTTTGGCTCTTTCTGCCATGGCATCTCTATAGGCCATTGGATCCAATGCTACCCTTTTAGACGACTCTTGAACCTCTTGTGCTTCCTGCTCATCTCTTGAACGCTTAACACTTGATTCCATTCCAAGTCCCTGTCTGCCTAGAGTCAGAAAGACAATAGAATAGCAAGTATGTTTGTATCAACCAATTCTTAGTATTAATAATTGAATAAAGTTTTCTTTGGGCGTCATTTCTTTATTTTGTCCTTTGACTTGCCTTTCTTCAATTCTACACTGATAGGTTCATGAATTCCGGCTGATTCATTCTTGCCAAGTGTCATTCCAGCTCTTCATCATTAATAATATTGATGTGGTGCAAAAATTAACAATTGTCATACAGGCTCTGATCCGACATTGACAGCCTCTAAACATACTTGAATCCCATCTTCATCATCAACTTCATTCCTTTATTCTCTGAATCCATAGCCCTATTCAGCCCTTCCTCACGAGCTTCTTGCTCTAGCTGAGCGCGTGGCTTGATGTAGGATTTTAGTTGCTGATTATGCAATTGTTTTCGTCTTTTCTCGGTATATGTGAGTTGCTGATTAGCTGTGTTTGCCTCCAGAAATTTGGTAGACATGTAGTCATCTTCGTCTGAACTCATCGATTGATGATTTATAAAACAATAATATAGTATAATATAGAGTCACAAAGGTCCTTTCTGCCTTGAACTACACCAATATACTGATAAGTTATCGTCTTCTTCATTCGCTTGCTTTTTCTCCTCGGTTTTCTTCTCTATTCTATCTTTCCCTCTTGGCCTATGCAGTCACCGTGACTTGTTTGTACCTTTAAAAGTTTGAGATCTGTCCAATATTTCATTTCAAAGCAATCAAAATCTTGGAGTTAATAATCACAGACGATACCAAGACAAAGGTTTTCAAGCCTTTAATATATATATATATATATATATATATATATATATATATTAAAAATAAGTTGGATAATGTTTACAAACAACTACAATCGTACTTTATCATAAGAATTGACATGTTTATTGATGAGATACAAGTGTTAAAGTTGGGAGTAAACTCTTGAGTATAATATTTACTTAATTTTATTCTCACAACTATTATACCCAACTACATTTTTGTCTACTCTAATAAATGCTCTCTGCTATATTATTCTTTGGCATATGAAACTAAAATTTATTTACAAATATCATGTTTTTTTTAATAAGTATTTCTATTAAAAATTGCGTTGAAAGCCGTTATAATTATTGTTAGGTTTACTTTTGTATACTACCTTGTTATTAAAATGATTAAAAAAAAATCAGATTATTAATATTCCTGTTCGGCAAACATCCTCAAAGATGGAATCTTCTGAGCTGTGGTATTTGTAATTGGATTGTAACTGAAAAAAAAATCACCAAAAGTCTAAATAAGTCCACTCTAACAATTATACAGTTTTCTTCTTCTTCAACACAAGACTTTGTCATATATTGGAAAAGACTCTCTTAATATATTGCATAATTAGGTTATTTCTGTTTAGATGAAATGTATACTTTAAAACGTTTATTATTATTATTATTGGTCATATGGTTATAATAATAAAAATCTTACAGGAATAAAAATAAATTGTACTAAATATTGAATTTTTCTCTTCAGATTCTTCATCTTTAAGAAATCTATTTGTCAGTACAGTATAAGTATTTCCAAACTAAAGTTTGATACATTTGTTGCTTCTTGTCAATTATAGTCTTTAATTTATGAGGAGAAAATTGTGGATGTAATCTCTAAGAGGAGTACGAGTGTATATAAAATGAAAACATATTTTTTTTTTAAAAAAAAAGTCGAGACTTATTAATTGGCAGTAAACAATTATTTTACTCATCAACGTGTTGGAACTGATATTAGATATAGAACCCACAATACCAAGTATATAATTGATTTTAATCTTCATTATATAGCCCACATTTTACTGTATTTCATAAATGTATAACTGATAGATCTTGTTAAATATTTAGTTCAAGTAGTTTCAACTTCAGAAAATGTAAATACTATGATTTGTTATATTAAATTTATTTATTTTTAACAATCTAGTTTCTAGTGAATCATTAAAAAATCCATTCAAGTAGAAATGATAAAACGATATACCTAGTCGAAACTTGATAAATATCAACCAACAATCCTCAAATTTAATTGGTCGTTTTTAAAACCCGAAACAAATAAAGTTTAAAAGATTGGAGAAGCTGGGCGTCGATCCCAGTGCCTCTCGCATGCTAAGCGAGCGCTCTACCATTTGAGCTACATCCCCGATCACATGATTTTAAAGTTTGTAAAAACATTATATAGTAACACAAAAATGCGCCATTCGAACTCTAAAAATAAATATTAAATGTTACTTTTCTGATAGATTATATTAAAAGATTTTATTTAATAATGCTGTTAAATTATGCAAAATAACTATCTTGTATATACATTTTTTATTTTAGTAAGATTGGATATATATTGATAGAGTTATTATAGATTTTATTAAATATAAAATTTAAAGTTAATTTTAGTAATTTATATTGAAAAATTTAATTTTAATTTTATTTTCTTAGTAAAGTTTAATAGTTTAAATATAGAATAAATAATATATTTTAAAAGATTCTCAAAAATAACAATAATAAACTTAATAAACTAAAGTACTTTTTTTTAAAACAAAGGATAAAAAATAAAAAATTAAATAAAAATAAATTATATATATCTATTGAAAAGTTTATAGTTATTCTTTTGTTTTAAGTTGGAGAGAATCTTATGTTAATTATATATTAACACTACCTAAAAAAAGTTTTAGTCTATATAACAATAGTAATTTGACTTTAATTTTAGTTTACAGTTAAAGGATAATAGAGTCCCTTTTTTATTATAGTAATATTAGTTTATTGTCGGTTACTCTATAGCTTTATTATTATTATTTTT
Source organism: Phycomyces nitens (assembly GCA_022702545.1). Taxonomy (NCBI): domain Eukaryota; kingdom Fungi; phylum Mucoromycota; class Mucoromycetes; order Mucorales; family Phycomycetaceae; genus Phycomyces; species Phycomyces nitens. The sequence goes on from JAHRBC010000001.1 coordinate 6,962,332, forward strand.
TATAGAGAGCCTTGGACTCAAATCACGCATGAGCCTCTATTGCCGTAAAATAGAAGAGGGAAGCACAGCTTCTTTTTTATTTAATTTATAGTGTTTTAAAGAGTCCTTTATTTTATAAAGTAAAAATAGTGGAAAGCCATAAAACCCATCGCGTAGCCATCTCTTTGCAAAGAGATTATATATATCTAAAAATTTATTGATTCGACCAGGAAGAAAGTGACCTATATTCAAGCAGAAAACAGAAGAAGGAGCAGAAAGAGACCTGAAGGGAAAATCCGTGGACTCATTACCATACTCCAGGCAATGACAATGAGCTTTATGATGAGGATAAAATCATATTCTCATTACTACGGCTGCCCCCCTGGTAATGAGGAAAAGGGAGCTTGAATGAAGATAGGGACTGAGATGGTGAGTGGGGATATAAAGATGATCACAACATAGCGACAAACCCTTAATAATATTTTCCCTGATCAAAGTGAGATAAAGGCAAAAGAGCCATATTTTATTACTTTCAGATACTCCATGACATATCAAGCCAGTAAAATATATGCATATCTGTCATTAATACTAACCAAATATTTTGCCTGATCTGCATTTTTATAAAGTTATTGATAATATTTCCCATAGTTAATCATTAATTTACTATCATTTGCGCAGTGCAATAATCTGTAAAAGATATATATATAGACAGTAATACTAGCTACACACAGACATAAAGTACCGTATAGAATATTGGGAAAATAAGATTTGGGTGAAGAAATATAAAAATAAATATGTTGCTAATTTAGACAGGATGATCACTATAGTGCCCGTAAACTTGGAAATATATGTTTGCAAGTATATAGTGAGTACTGCCATCAATACTATTTATAAATTTATACAAGCCAAGAATTATTAGTTATATTCAAAGAAGCAACCTATATTTGCTCGACAAGCGAGAAAAGTGGATCAATACTGGAATTGAGACTTTGGAGTGATTAATCAATGCCTATGCTGTTATTAATGTCTAAAACTGTACGATTCTAAAATATTCGGTCTGAAAGTGCAATAAAGACTATATGTGTTCTAGAGCACAAGGTGGCTGAGAGCGTGTCATACTTTGTGAATATGTCTGGTTCAGTAGCGTTGGACCCATGGAAATAATCAGTAGAAATATTATAAAATAAAGGTATAAAGATATACCTCAAAACACATTGCTTCTTTTAAAAGAAATCTAGAGTATAAAACAGACGATTGTCTTATAATTTTCCAAGACAGCACTTCATATCATTAAAGAAACAAGATAGAAAAAAAGGACAGAAAAATACCAGAAAAATGAAAACTTGGATATGGTAGAGTAATTCAAATACATTCAGGATATCAGTTTAATTAATAATATATGTGCCTACCTTTAAATAACAGCGAAGACCTAAAGACCTCAACTGAAGAATATCAAGGACTTGAAATTTGCTGTTAAAAACAGTTATATAGTATACCACCTAAAGTGTTTGTAGTTTATTGCAACTTGATACCAAATTAGTTGGATACCTTAAAAAAATGATTATATGTAAAATACTTGATTTTTGTAATACTATATTTATATAAATCAGAAACTTTTCTGTATTTTAGTATATCTTGACACCATTTTTCCATTATTAAAAGCCAAAAAAAAAGAGAAATGATTAGAGGTACACATATCTTTTTTTGTTGCATACAGTCAAAATTGTGCTATCAAACAACCTACGGGTCTCTAGTAAAGAAGTTTTGTCAGAAATAATAATAGTAAAGATCTTTAATCAAAGCCAAAATTTTCATAAGAAAATATATAGAAAATGCATGGCTTAAACATTATATATATTGATTGATATAGCCAATGTCTATTAGTATGATTTGGGTTAAATGTCTTTAAATAATGAATTCATAAATACTTGTATACAAAGCTATGATTATGTTCATTGTGCTCTTCAACTAACCAAATAAATTAAATATGACTTTTCGCTACTTGGTCTATTTTGTACCAACTTCTTTCTTTTTTTTAACAAAAAGTCTGCAAGTTCTTATTACACATTGATAATGAAAATCAACCAGCTTTTATTATTATAAAATCAACTTCTTTGTACAAAATAACACAGTGCTGTTGTATCCTAGATATAAATACGTTTTTTGTACACATTTTACAATCAATAAGACACAGATGTTTCACTTGTCATAGGAGGAACTATAGATGTAGCACATCCTGTCAGCAACCCGTGTGACAGTGATAAACGCTTTTGGGTTTGGTCTGCAAAAGGTGATAATGCTTCTTTAGCATGTTGGATCTATACAAAATATATTAAAAGGGTGTTTCTGTGTTTCGTCTAGACTTACCCTCTTGGCCAGACGAGATATACAGTTGTCTGCCAATACAACTTCCCACGCAAATTCAACATCGTACATGAGCTCAATTGCATATACAACATGCCTTGACTCTGTTTCTCCCATACCCACGAATTCGTCAGTGGAAGAAACAGGCATTAGATCTGGATTACCACCGAGTGTGTTTTGGATTATTTGGAGTAATGAGCGCTCAACAGCACCAATGTTGTGAATATCAGCTGGAGTTGGTGCTAATATTAAAGAAAGTTCATAATTAGTTCCATTAGCCAAGATAATGTTATCCTAAACCTACCAACAATATCAAACGCAACACTTCTGGCCATGACATTGTGCTTTCCGTCGTGATGATATCTGAATTCATAGGTACCGATATCCCACGGTAGCTTGGAGCCCTTGAAGACAACTACCCCCTCCGTTTTGATTGGAGTATCTGGTGGGAATAATTGATCTTCTATACTTGCTCCACCCTTATTCTCGGCAGAATTTGTCCAATCCCATAATCCACGAGAGCTAATATTGGTAATATGTGTGCTCTGATTTGCTGTCACTTTGTAGACACCAATCCAATCGCGTGCACCATGGTAATCTGGGGCTGTCCAACTTACTTCCACAGGTTGCCCCATTTGAAAGGCACATATGGATTCGCTGGATTGGGATGGGGTTGCTTTGTTTCGGATCTTTACTGAGTAGAGAGACAGATCATAGGTACCGATATCATTAGCAACATTGGGAATCAAACGAGAGCGAGATGTTTCAAGAAGAGCCTTTGTTTCGTCCAATACTTCTTGAAGGCGAGGGCGAGCTAAAGTAACAATTTAAGTATCTGGACACAATGGTTTGTATGGTTTGTATAGTTTACTGACCTGCTTCCATCATTTCTCCCACAGCACCTGCAGTCTCTTCGACAGCACGCTCAACCTTCTCAATTGCTTCCTTAAAGATACGTTCCATGTTCTTTGTTGTCTTTACTGCAGCCTTGAGTTCAGCCTTTTCACGGATCAGTTTAGAAACTTCCTGCTGGAGCTTATCGGGGATGTTCTTTGGGATCGACACAGCAGCAGACTTCAAGGTTTTGGTTAAGCCGGCTTCCTTACGGATCTGGTTTCCATACAGCATGCGCATGTGAGGTCTAGAGAACGAGGTCTAGAAATAAGAAACCAAGAGAATAATTGTCATCCAGGTTACTTACGCTTCGACATAGTGCAAGAACAAAAGGTTGGATATATGAGAAAACAAGGCAAGAGTATAGATGGTCCAGCTGTTGGCCATCAGAGTCATTCCCCAAAATGCAGCATGGCCCATGATCTTCTCGGGGTTGTTCAAGAATCTAGACACAAGATATTTTAAGGCGAAAATTCGAAAATTCGATATTTTGGGTTATTTAATGTATAAATGTGTTACCTGTAGATTCCAGTGTACAACAGAGTAGAAGGATGGTCATCTACAAAGAAATCACCATAGAACCTATTGCAATTATATAGGTCAATAGTGGCCCCAGAAAACGATAATCAAGCCATTTCAAAAAATTACCAGCCAAAGTCGCCCAATACCTCGTGGATAGAGGTGGAAGTCCAGATGTGAAGAGAGATAAAAGCCTGGAACAGTAACCGATATCAGAACAAGTGCCCTTTGAACTGTCTATTCTCAAACAACTTACGACGCCAAGAGTGTGTCTTAGGAGGGTTGTTCCATAAGACCAGTCTTCTGGAAGCGAGTACATTTTCCAACATGCCACAAAAAAGGTGATGTAGGTCATGCAGAGCGATAGATTGTAAATACTAATAATATTTGTTGGTTTCAAGAAGATATCCGTGTGAGATTTGTGCTATAGCCTAGAATGTACACACACAAACCTTTTCCAGTTCTGGAATGCTTCCTGAACGCCTCCACCCCATTTGATAAAGTGACGAGTAAAGATCTTTTCGGTTGACTGAAGACGCAAAAGAGTACCAAGACCATAAGAGTGGAAGATGCGCCAGATAAATGCCTGGGAAATAGCAATCACAATACCCGATTTTCCAGGAACAAGAATGGGGGTAATAAAGGCATAGATCATGACCATCAGGGACACAAGATCAGTAGAGCGACAGAGATCGAAATTCTTAAAGACCATCAGGTCACGACGGAAATAGCTGGTGTAGAATCCAGCCGACTCGGTGTTCTTTGTAGACTTGGTTTCGTTATCACCGGCACAATAGGCGGTCGATGGCTGTCTCTTGGGAATAATGGGAGGGTTGTAGGTCTTTTCGATGTCTAGAAAACACACTCTTAATCAAACTTCTTTACTGTTGCCTTGACTTACGAGGAGTTTCGACCAAAACAAGGAACGCAAACTGGAGAGCATGGGCGGCAATGCTGATGAACAAGACGGTGTAACTTGCACACATGAGAGACACGCCATAGTAACCAAAGTATCCAACCGAGTACATGGGATGAGGTGCCATTTCAAACACACCATCAAACGTCAAAGACTGCTCAATCAAGAAAAAGAAGTCTCCCCAGTCTACAGCAAATGGTTAACAAAACTGCTTTCCTGGAGCAATGTTACACTCACACCAAGCAAAATCCTTGACCACCCGCTGAGCATCAATCTTGACCCAGATGTTGAATCCGACCAAGAACAGACCACCAAACCACCGGAAGGAGTCGCCAAATATAAACGATGACTGAGGCGATGTGTTAAACCATGCGAGGGCAAAACACATGTATGAAGTAAAGTCGTTCATTAAAATCAAGTCTACCAATTGACGATAGAGCAACCAAGTGTTGTATTCAATCGGGGCAGTCTACACGTGAAAGATAGATAAACACCATGTCCAGATAGTTCCAATGTCTTACTGTAAAGTCATAATCGTCTCCCATCTTCATGCTCAACTGGTACTTGAGCCAGTTGTAGGCCTTTGGGTTGGCCTCACGGTCAAAGATCTTGTACTGCTTAGCCAGTCTGACCAGTCCACGGCTGTCACTTTGGTATTTAAGAAGAACACCCAGACCAGCATTATAAGCCAAACGCCAGAACATAAACACCACTATGAACAACCCACGCTTGGCCCAGAGAGGAAGAACAAACAAAAGGCCAATTTCAATGGCCATGATACTCAATGTCAGGATATCAAAGAAGCTCTTTTGCTCCTTTGGATTGAGCAGCGATGCCACCATCTCTCGGGTGGTTGGTACGCGGAACACTATGTTTCCAATGTCAGGAACCATTATAATTCTACCAAACAAGTTTACCTGCACCATCGGGTGTCTTGCCATACGATTGACCTCGGTCTTTCTTCATCGAAACGTCTTCTGAAGACAAGGACTGTGCCGTGCTGTCGCTGTCTGTCGATTCTCTTCTTTGGGACATGCCATCAGACAACCCCTTTTGGCGCAAGGTTGCTTCTGTCATTTTTCAGGTGTTGCTGAAGGAGAGAGAAAGTTATCTGCTAGATAAACTTTGCCATCATAAAACCATCTGGGTTTAAACTATCCAAGTGTTCCCTCTGGGACCACGTGAAGATAGCAGTCATCATCGTTACCATGGCATTTTTGGGGCAGTGCCTTAAAATGGTGATTCTGAAAGTACAAAGCAGTTTATAAATTAAGAGTATTTAGCCCACCATGTCAATATTCCTGCTCATCAAGATCACTTGAGCTCAGAATACTAAAGAGTTGTATGACTTTTAGATATATATACATGTATATATATAGATATATACATATTTTGGGGGCTAAAGAATATTCGAGCACATTTATAAAAAGAGAAGTGTAGGTGTGACCAAGAAGCCGTGCTTATAAGCAGAATAGAGACGCAAATGGGGTTGGATAATAAGATGGTAGTATTTTTTTATTAGAGAATTATTGTACAAAAAATGAATGAGGTCGTCCATAGAGTGCTCGATCGGCACCACCAGAGGATCCATAGATCCGGATAGGAATCTGGCAGTCAAAGGTGCTTACTTGTACATCTTGGAGGGCCTGGTAGTGACGATGGCGTTCATCAATATTAATGGGGATAAATGGAGGTGCTAAAGGGTTGCTTCCATTGCTTGTGATAAACTCAAACTTGAGGTAATATTGTAATTTTACTTGTACCCCATTTTTTTTGCAAGAACGACCAATAAGTTACTTTGAGCGTACATTACACTTTTAAACTTTCATTTATTTTTACCTCCTGTCGTTTGGAACTCTGGAGAGGATGTGGCTGGAATGGGAAGCGAAAAGGCAAGACGGCGGTGGCCTAGGCAGAATGAATGATGTTCTGCATGACATCTTCGGGATATACGTGTAATGTGTTGGGGTTGGCGGAGGGCAATCGAAGGCTCAACTATCTCACTACTCTCAAGCAAGATGGAGACCTATGATGATGATAGTTAATATCGGATGTTCCTAACATTGCTTGAAACCAAGGTTACCTCAAATGTAGGCAGAGCAGCACCTTGGAAGTCTAGTACACCCATGACAGGCTCACCCAAACGATAGGCTGTCTTGATAAGATGAAGTTGTGCTACGCGCTGATTATTCTTACAGATATCATACATGGCTACACATTGTATATATCTCGAGGGTTAGTCTTTACCTTAACCTTGCCTATTGATTACCTTTCCGACTTCCGTTTGTTACTCGTGAGACAATCTGGGCACACGTCTTGCCAGACATTCTTCTGGATTCCTGTCCGTCTGTCCCTTCTTGATCCGTACTTGGCTCATCATACGCATCGCTTTCACGTCTAGTGATCTCATGCACCGACGCATTCTTTGCACTGTTTTCCAGCAGCTCATCCACATAGTCCAAAAACCCCTCTCTGGCCTTGTCACCGGCTGTCAAAAAAAAAGAAAGTCAATAAATAAACCCAAATCTGCATTTTATTCCCCATGGTTACCTTTTCTTGATGGCTTGGTTGCCTTGGTTTTCTTTGGCTCATCAGAAATGGTATCCACGATAGCTTCGTCTTTGTATATAACCACCGGGTTCATCAGATCATACACAGGCCGCGAGCCGTCCTCTAAAACACATAGATCCTTGAGTATTTTGGATTCCATATTCACATGCGCCTTACCAGAAACATGGTTTAGCACGCGAAATGGGATCTGGACCACCTGGACCTGCCCGGGTGTAAGTGAGTTCAAACGCTGGGTACCAACAACAAGATAATAGTTGAACCGTATCGCCTTTCCTCTGTGAGAAGGAGGTATGTCATTGGGTAGCTTGTGTTTGTAAGAGACTACCATATTGAGTGGTCAGAATCAAGCATTCCTTTGCCTTTTGACCTACATTTCTTGGTTTCCCCAGGTGCAAGATCCAGATCAACAAATAGCACAGACGGAGGCGTCGAGAACACGGGTGTTGTACGTGTATCTGTCATGTCTGTTACTTTCTCCTCCCCCCTTTATATTTGCTCACCAAACACCCTTTTGCCTTACCTATCTTTGAATGGGCTTCTGGTTTAGCCCCCAGTAGACCTCCTCCTCCAAGCCCTCCGCCATTAGGACGATACATTGTCCGATGTTTCAACGAAGCAAATTCATTATTATTTATCAATGCAGGATCGACGACAAAGTTGCCTACAATCTGGGCAAATCCCCAGAGTATATGTTCGGGTTTTTTTGTGTGAGAAGTCTTGAGCAAGTTAGACAGTCGCTGTGCATTGAGATGTTGACGTTGATAAGCATTGGAGGCGAGCGAGTCCATAGAGCTACGACGACTGTCGACATTCTCTCTTGGGAGAATAGAATGAGTGTCACTACTTGAGCGAGGAGTTGTACCATCATGAGCATCGAGTTCAATGGAAATGGGATGATCATCCTGTTGTGTCTGGTCCATCAGCCTTACCACAGACTCCTCTACTCCAGAGAGACCTTTGATATGTTAGCTAAAAATGAGCCCAGTAAAGAAGGCAGGATGAATTGGACGATCCTTTGCTTACTATGGGGCTCCCATCTAGGTTCGGTCCGTTCAGGCTCTTTTTGGGACGCGTAACCGGTGAGGAATGAGAATGTTGAGCTGGCTAGAGAGGTTGCCTTGGCTGTCAGACCGGCAAGCACGAGGCCTTCCACATTACGTGATGTATTCTGTGAAACTTCTGGTTTGCCGAGTGCACCGAGTTCAGCTGATGAAAGCGATTGGGAGCGTGAGTGAGCAAGAGGTGATTTAGATCGGCTGTGTCGTGTGTGAGATGAGGATGAGGATGAAGTACTGGGCTGGGATGGCAATGAAGGTAGTGGATTACTGAATTGAATTGTACATGATACTGTCTCGCCTGCATAAAAGACAGCTCCCTGTGAAAAGACAGTATTGACTGGTACGAGATGAGCTAGGAGAAGACGATGAGAGTGTTCTGCCTACCCAAGACACTCATTATAGAAACAACAAAGTATTAATAATGTATGTTTATATGGATGATGATAATTATAAAGAGAGAAAACGGTGTTGCACAACAAGGAGTAAGTAGGTTTTCTAAAGTCACCATTTTTTATACGCTTATTTTAATATGAATATTATGATTTATATTATTTCTCAAGGCTGAACAATTGGCTTGCGGCCAAATGCCCAATAGACATTTATAAATGCCTGGCTTTTTGCACATTCATCAAACCCTCTATCTATATAGTCATTATAGAGGTCTGGATCGAATTCACAATCGTATCCTAGATCATTCCAGATCAAGGGTCCCATATATCGAAGGACATGTTCCATTGTCTTTATGATAGAAACAATAAATAAGAAACCAGGCAGATCAAGGGTTGGCCATATATCTTTATTTACCTCGTATGTAGCTTTGCCTATAGCTCCACCCCAGCAGATCGGCATAGATTTATAGTCTGACCGGATATCCACACAGCCAAGATTCTCCAGCTTCTTCTTGAGAATCGGACCACAGAGAATCTCTTTTTGACGTTGATAAATGTATTTCTCCACTATTATATAAAGCCACATTTTTTTTTAAAAAAACCCCAAGTAGACTGATATAAATACTACTCACTCTGCTCACTCAAGACCTTGAATAGAGGACCTGTCTTGTGAGCTCCCGTGGCGCTCTATAGCCAGAAGCTTAGTCTACAACTATTGCTTTCTTTGATTTTGACTTACCTCTACCAATTCAATCCAGCCTCCAGGTTTAGTAACACGCATAATCTCCTTGAAAGACTCGTCCATCTGATTTCCACAGTATACTCCTGACATGAGACGCTGATGAACATAGTCGAATGTGTTATCCGGAAAAGGTATGCCCTGAGTGATATCGTATTGGGTGATTATGCAATTGGAGGGTACATTATTGATGTTGGATTCGTCATTCGGGACAAAAGGCAAGATGTCAAAACCATGAAATGTAGCCAATGGGTAATCGACCGAGACATCTAAGTGAATTCAGTAAATAAATAATTTATATTTATATTTATATTTATATTTATAATTATATTTTATTTAGAATCCTTGGATTTATATACCTCTCAACCAGGTGGCTCTATCTCCACACCCGATATCAAGTACATGAGTGTCCTTGGTAAGCAATCTCGCTTCCACAGGTGCAAATATATCTCTCTGAAAGACATTCTTCAAAAGGTAATGTTGGCCGTGTAATCTTACACCTTCTGAATCACTTTCTGAAAAGTAATATGTCTGATATGATGGATTACTGGGAATGGATGATGTTCCCAGGACATCCGAATGAGAAGGTGTAGATTCTGCAGTTATGGAGCTTTCACTCTTTTTTGAACTCTTTTTCGATCCTATATTACCCATCAAAGGAAGGGCAAGAAGAAAACTGAAAACTTAAAGACTATTCTCGGTCTTTTTCGGAAATAAAGAGAGAAATAAGAGGTATGGTTTTGATTGAAGAGGTACATCTGTACCACACAAGTCTAAATGGCGATACTAGAAGCACGAAAATGAAACATGGTATGCAACCGTTTAATCAATTTCTACAATATAATGCACACAAGTACGTCTTGTACTCCAAGGTATTAAAAGGGCGGATCAAGTATAAAGAGAACAAGAAGAGTGAAAAAAATAAATAAATAAATTAAAAAAGAAAAAAGAAAAAAAGATTGGTGGTTTAGAGTGACGTCTTTGCCCTGATATATTTTAGCTGTGGCGGAGACAGCAAGAGCCAAGACTGAATACGTATCGGCTTTTATTGCATATACCATGTTTGCTGAATTACGTCGCATGAATGTGCGCCAAGTAAGTAATCCACAGAGAGCTAAACGATTGGAATCTAATACGATGAACAGGTCGCATTCCAAGTCCTGAATATCATCACCATTGTTGCATCTGCATTGATGATATGGAAGGGGTTGTCTGTCCTGACCAACACAGAAAGTCCTATTGTGGTAGTGTTGAGGTAAGATGAGAATTATACATTGTAGATAATAATAATAATAATAACAATAATATATGTTTATTTGCAATAGTGAAAGTATGGAGCCTGCATTTGCAAGAGGTGATCTGCTACTGCTCGCCATGCCAAAGAATGACCCTGTAGATGTAAACGACATTTGCGTATTCAAACTACCTGGACGTGACATTCCAATTGTCCACCGAGTCATCAAACTTCATGACGAGTAAAGTATCTTTTTTCTTTATTGTCAAATGGCATCATATCTCACCAAGATGTGACCACAATAGCGCCACTACACATAAACAATACCTCTTGACCAAGGGAGACAACAACTCTGGCGATGACCGTGGGCTGTATGACCGCCGTCAAATGTGGATTCACCGGGAGCATGTGGTTGGAAAAGTGAAAGGGTAGGTTTGTGATGAACAGGAATCGTTGTTTATTTGTCTATATAGATTTGTGCCCTATGTTGGTATGATAACCATTATTATGAACGACTATCCCTGGATGAAATTTGCTCTCTTGAGTGTCCTTGGTCTGTTTGTTCTTGTCCATAGAGAATGAGGTGCGTGAGTGTTTTAATTGAGTGATGAGGCATAACTAATGATAATGATAATAATGATAATACAGACTATATATATATATATAAAAGTGGACAATATAGAAAAAAAAAGAAAAAAAAGGATGGCACAGCTTTTCTCTCTCTATCTCTACCTCTTACAAATCGAAAATCCAACTAGTATTATCGTTCAGTTGGGGTCTCTACGGCCTGTGTTTGGGACCAAAACGAATCTGGATTTGGTTGGGTGTGTTTAGGATGATTAGGAACCCATGGTGAAGGTATGGTTAAATCTCGAAAGTGTTCGTTTGCTCCTAGCCATGTCTTCATGATCATCTCTTGGGTCTCTAAATCTGCCTGGGGTGTAGGGTTAGGTATATCTTTTTGCATAAAAGCATTAATTGTAGAGTAGCCATATAGAGGGGTGGTGTTTATGGGAATAGGCGGCAACGCAGGTGCAACAATAAGGGGACATGGCTCGAGAATAGACGGAGCCGATGTGGATCGGGTGTGGTATATGGATTCCTTGGAGAGACTCAGGTGATTAAGAGAGCGTCTTAGGTCAGCAAGACTCATATCATCTCGGTCTTCTCGCTGTGCACGTCTAGCCTTTAGAGATTCAGAAGATGTGTATCTTATATGGCGTTTGAGGGCCTGGGCATCATCTACAGATGCCAATGCCTGGAGAGGAGAGTTGGCATTTATAATTGAATTGTCGAGCATAGTTGGCTGAGCTCGCCTGGTATAGCTGGCCTCATTAGATTTCTCTTCTCGGCTGTTCTGGATCACCTTTACGGGTTTTCCACGAACAGAAGTGTGGTATCTAATGGCACATGTGCTTTCCTTGGTCTGGATCTGGTCTTCATCATGGCTCGTGTAAGCGTCTTGGAATAGATGAATTGGGTAGGTATCGAATGAAGAACCGAGTACTGTTGTAGAGATAGATGATTATTAGGCCCGTGATTTTAGTAGGAAGGCAAGATCATTCTTACCCAAGTAGGAGGGATCATCAACAGACTTGCAGCTGCCATTCCAATTACTGGGTTCATTAGCCCGGTTCTTGGAAGACTTTACTGATCTCTCGAGAACAGGTGCAACGCTATTTGACTTTATGGTATGAGGAGATTGTCTTTTGGCATGGCTGCCCAGAGAACGACGATGGGCCAACGACTGTTTTCTTTTTATAGGCTTATCAGGCGTGCTATGGCGTGGATTGAGACTTGTCATCCCACTTGTGTCGGTCAGAATGTCATCTGGAATGGGATCAATGGGAGGAGGAGAGAAATGAAGGTTGGGGCCATAGGTGACAAGTTCCTCTAGAGAGAGTCTCCATTGATCTATCCATTGGACTTTCTCGAGTGAAAGCACCGGGTGCTCTTTGAGTTTGTATGTAGAATCTGGAGGAAGGTTTGGTAAAGAGGGCAAAAGAGGCAGCGATCTACTTCTCGACTGCCGATCAAAACGGTGGCGAGGGGGAGGAGCTTGTTCGCGTACTGACTGTGCAAATGTCCACATTTTTGTCAGTACGAATAGCCAACGTTCAAAGTCTTTTTGCTTTTGTGCCTTCATCACGTAGCATTGATTGTCGTAGGTTCGTATACAGAAGCACTTTGATTTCGACTGCCTAAACGCAGATTTTAAGCCGTGTTCTTGCTTTGACCGTTTGAGTATTGTGATGGCCGAGATGTTTGAAATCTCAACACTGAACTTTGCCTTTTGATCTTCTGTTGGCAGGACATGTGGGGTGGGAAGTGAGTGATGCTTTTGTTGGGAACGAGGTACAGTGGGATTGAATGAAGGCGAAAGTAAATGGCGAAGGTTGTATTTTTCATGACCTTCGAGATTCTGCGGCGACTTTGATTTCCGAGAAGATAGACATGTGAATGAGGTGCCGTCGAATCGAAATGGTTTCCAACGCCATTGTTTGTCTGCCAAAAGGTAGAGATGCCCTTCAAACACAGGTGCGGTTGCGGGTACTTCGTGGGTGTCTTGGGACAAGAGTGAGGTGAGGGCTTGGCCATGGTTGATATTGTTAATGCTATGGGTAGATACCGCAGTAGCTTTGGGCGACCGAAGACGATACATGATTGTATATCAGCAACAGTTTATGGCAGGCCCGTAAGATAGGGAAAAGAAGAAGAAAAAGGAAAAAGAAAAAGAGAAAAAAAAACTCTTGGATATCTTGGCTATTAGTTTTTTTATTGTGTTTGTCGTCATCAGGATCTCCACACACCCATATATAAAGTGTGATGATAAAGAGACATGGAGAGAGGCCAAGCCTGTTCCTATTGTGTGCTCGGGTGCCTTGCTTTTCCTTTTTGTATTTGGCGAGTGCTATTTATAAGATGCTATATATTCATCATTGCATTGTACAAGAACCGAAGTTCATGTCAGCGTGCTCAGAATGATATCTATTGTGATTACAATAGATACAAAAGAGTATATATCCCATACACTCTTGTTTATTTTTATCCATCGACGTATTCGGCTTTATTTCTTCTTGATATACTTGCCTCCCAAGATGTATATATATATATATATATTATATATATATAAAGGCAATTTCGGTTTCCGATCAGAATATATTTTGTTGTTGTTGCTGATGTTGATGATGCTGATTATTGTCTAGAGGCATTTTTGATGATTCCTACTACTTGCTAGTCTTGTTCGCTTTCCTAATATTACCATTGGCCTGTACTTCAAAGCAGACCGACACCAAATAGTGCCGAATCCCACCATACGCCTTTTGGTAAGGAATCCCTACAGTATTTATAGGCTAAAGCTCGTTTGGCAGCACCAATGACCTCGTACAACTCATGGGCGAGGCACAAATATACTTTCTTTTCTTTTTTTTTAAACGTAATTTGGGAGCACGAAGAGTATGACACTCCAGCCTTGCTAAGCTATCTAGAAACACATTGCCCAGATCAGAAGCGGATCCACCATATGGGTTCCCCATCGATCCATGTGTATTAATTTACCCTTGAATATCATTTTATCTTGTATGTATATAAAAAAGATTATATCCAATAATCCAGTGTTGTATTGTATTGTATTGCATTGTATTGTATTTGATATGTAACTGTTTTCATTATTATTTTTTATTATTATTATGGCTTACATCTCAGTAACCAAGCTCAACGCTTCTTCCTAGACCATTCTCCATGATCACCCTGGTCTGCAGAACGCTTCTTTCCCTTGGAATCCTTTGATTCTTCCTGGCGTTCTAGTTGCATTTTTGTGGTTTCTGGTGGAACAACCCCCCTGTTACCAACGCTAAGCACAACATGAGCTGCGCCAGACCTCTGCTGCCGTTCCAAGAGTGCACTTGCAAGATTCAACGGTGTGTCTGTACTACTCATCATATTCAATTTCAACTCTTCTTCAATCTTTTGAAGACGCTTTTCGGTCTTGGTCTTTCCAGAAGACTTTCCATGGAACTTGTGGGACATGAATCGGAAAGCCTATAGTTTGACGCCATAAGAACCTCTTCTTCTTTTTCTTATTTTACTCACCTCCTTTGTATTCATCTGTCGACCATGTTCATCAACATACTCTAGTTTTACATCAGGTCTATAGTTTGTCATTCGTTTCTCAAATTCACGAAGTCTCTCTCTTTCCTCAATCTCCTTTTCTCTTTCTCTCTCTCGCTCTCTTTCCTTTGCCCTCTCTCGATCATGATCGCGTCCTCGGTTGGATTCGCGGTTGTGGAGTCTTTCTCGCTCTTTATCTCTTTCTCTTTCTCGCTCTCGTTGATGTTCTCGCTTCTTTGCTTCATTTTGCCATCTAATCTGCTCTGCAGCCTGTCGATCTCTTGCCAATTGACTTTCAGTTGGCTTTGCAATGAAGCCCTTTTGGCTGAGCAAAGAGAGTGTAGAAGCCAAACCACGGTTAATAAGAGGCTCCTCCATTACAGCATTATCATCTTGATTCTCAGGTTCAGCTTCAGGTTCAGCCTCTGGGGTCTGTTCTCTCTCGACTTTTGTTGAAACCTTTTCTTCTTCTTCTTTTTCTTCCTCCTCCTTGTTATCTCGGTCTGCAACAGGAGCTTCAGCCTGGGTATTGTCGTAATTGGTTGTCTCTGATACCTTTTGGACAGGCTCACGAATGAATGCAGGCATATTTCCAAGTGCATTAACAAACTCGGATGTCTGGGATAGCACAAGCATGTTATCTTCACCTTCTTCCTCTTTATCCTTTTCATTCTCTCGACTTTGAGCAATATTGCGAGCAATCTCCTCGGGAGTCATGCTCTTGATAGTCTTTTGTCTTTGCTTGTTGGCTGCCCTTCTAGCTCTAGACAAGGCTTCCTGCAGATCATCGTCATCCACAAAGTTGCTTTCACCAGTGTTTCTTGGTTCCTCCTTTTCCTCAACTTCTGTTTGTTCTGTAGTTTGGATCTCAATTGGCTCGTCGTCATCTTCCTGCACTCTTCTTCTGGTCTTCTTCTTCTTCTTCTTTGGCTTTTTGAACGTAAGATTGACTTCCTCTTGGGTATAGTAATCCTTGATCTCCTGCATCTTTTCGTATGCTAATGTCTGAGCCTTTAATTTCTCAGAGACACTCTTTCCATCATCACCATCCCTGTCAACCTGCACATGTCCACTGGCTCCAATGCTGAACCCTTGCTGTTTTCTTTCTTCATCATATTGTGGCAAGACACTCTTTTTAATTCCACCCAGCAGAAATTCTTCGTCGTCATAAGGATTATATCCGGGCTTCTTCTTTTTGTTATCCAGATTCTTCTGCAGGCGTTCCTTTTCTTCGACCTGAATGTTGGTCAATTCATCTTCCTCGTTGTCTTCTTCGCCCTCTTTACTGAGAATTCCTCTGTCCTTAAGTGTCAGGATCATCTCTGTTCCTTCATTGAATTCCTCGAGATCGTGTCCAATCTTGAGGCCACTCAGGTGAGAGGCGTCATAGGCATTCTTTCCAAAAGACTCGTCCATCTCCGTGAGTTCTCGTGCTCTTTTTTCCGCTAGTTCTTTTTCACGCTTGCGACTTTTTCTAATCCACCCTAATGCACTGTCATCGCCATCGTCTTCTCCAAGACCCTTTCCTTGAAGTTTCTCGAGATTTTTCTTGCGATTTTTGGATCTATGAATGAGTTTTCTGATTAATGTCTGATTACGTTTTAGATTCAGTCTTACTTTTCAATCCTTTCTTTGATTTCTGCAGCCTTTGCCTCTCTCTCCTGATCTTCTTTTACTTTTTGATAATTATCGTATGCAACCTGATCGGGATCGATTGCATCCTCTACTTCACCAAGGGCAGGTAGGCCTAACTTGACTCGCAATGCACTAGTAAAACATGAATTAGGATACTTTGCTGGTGATTGAATCTGTTTATTTATTTATATATATTTATATGATTCTTTACTTTGTCTCTTCCAAAGAAATCGACTCTGCCATGTTGAATTTGTTTTTAATAGGCTATACGTGAAGGGAGCGAACAAGCTGTGGATATTTGTACTTTTTTAACGTGACGTTTTTGTACTCCGCCACTTGGTATATATATATATATATATATATATATACCAAACATGATCAGAGGGTTATTTATATGGTCTGTGTTCCCCTCCCTTTTTTTAAATGGTAGAGACAAAAGAAAATAAGATGGAGTATGTCTTTGAAAGCATAAAGAATATATTGATAAGAACAATTGGGCATTTATTATTTTATTATTATTTGGTAATAGGATACACTATATATCTATCAGTATGAAGAGTAATTAATGTCTAGACAACCACACTCTGGTCCATTCGATTGAATATCTCTAGGCATCCTTCGTGTCTCTTGTATGTTTCTATAGCCTTTTTTCTTTTGGCTGACTATCAGTCAACAAGAAGCAGATGGATATTCATTTATTCAAAATAATATATATAAATGATAAACAAACAAACAAAAGAGAGAGAGAGAGAGGGATGGTCAAGTTTATCATAAAGGCATTGATATATATTAAAGATGATAATATTTTTCACTGGAAATGATGAATGAATGATGGATGAATGATGGATGGTGGGAGGGGGATATTCTATGATTCATGTAACCATGGATCCACGCCAATTATTCAGACACGACATTTTTACGGAACTCGAGAGTGTAAGAAATGCCTCCATTTCATTTCTTGCTAGACTCACAAATGGCCCATGATCTGACATCAAACAGTATTATCAAGTCCCAAGCACAATATATTTCCGTTAACTATGGCCTATTCAAAAGGAATATATTCTCTAGTAGTCAAGAATATAGGCTACATAGCCTGTTTTTTTTTATTATTATTAAAAAACTAGTATTACTCTATAGACAATGCTACCAGAGCTCAATAATCGTAAATCTTGTATTGTATAATAAAAAGAAAGAAAGCTAATAAAATGAAATCATCATAGAGACTTTATAGATTGTGTTTAAAGATGAGAGACTATTGGGTCTATTATTATTATTATTATTATTATTATTATTATTATTAAAAACTCTTTATATTGTGCTTTGGATATCATAATGACAGCTTTAAATATCAGTATAAAATAGTTTAGCCCTCTGTAAACCAAGAATACTCTTTCTTTCTTTTTCTTCTAGTGACCCTAGTGTAACTGTGGAGTGTGTTTATAAGGAAAGCCTTGTAGACACCTGAAAACCTCTTGTTCATTTGTGGGCAGTATATAGTCCAGAATATTAGTAGAAGATATAAAGTGGCTAGAGATATTTAGATGGTACATTGTCAATAACAACAAGTCTCTAATCAAACAAGGCCTCGGGATTTAGTCCAAGTTGCCTTTCCACCGAGAATAAATACCCATGATAAACCATGGCTTCAACTCTTCAAAGGCAAATGATACATATATTCACACTAGCGTATATTATCCTATTCCCCTTGAGTCTTGGTGTTTAGGATAGACAAGAATCCACACCACACCATCGAGTCCAGAATTAATATACATATAGCATGAATATTAGGTTTTGTTATACTGCAGAGAAAAGATCTAGCCCATATTTGGCATTTATGCAACTTCTGGAAAAATGTCGGAGGCCACAAACCAGCTGTCTTTAAAATACACAAAATATAAAAAGTCACCTTTTTTTGGAATCATGGAATAATTAATCATCTTTTTTTTCCCTCCCCCGATATTCAAGAAAACTGTTACTACTGTAATGTACACAAGAAAAACCATCCCAACCTCATTACATGGTGTCTGGAGAGACATACAAAGGCTGGATACTTCCGTGCTGTCGACTGGGCAGATTTCCTTCTCTTCGTTGTCCCAACTTTGGTTGCCGAGCGGATCCGTAATAAGGATGCCAGGAAGGAGTTGTTTGGTCTTGTGCAGGCCTGCAACTTGCTCATGAGCTGGGAGCTATCAGCAGAAGAGCAATGCTCTATAAACAGGTATGTTTAGTAATATATATATATATATGTATGTATGTTGTATTTGGCATAATGGTATATCAGAGAAAAGTGATATATAAACCCAGATAGCTGGATTATCTAAAATCAAGACAAACTATACCATCCAGAAATCCTTATCCAAATATGAAAATACCATACCCAATCTATTGTGGGACAAAGTCCCAAAATACCTATTAACTGATAACACAGCTATTATGATAATGAATATCCAAGCTGATAAGAATTATAACAATAATTATAAATACTAAGTTAACATACTTCTTGAATCAAAAACTGAATAGACTTTAACTTTTTCTAAACCACAATAAAGAGTCTCAAAGTATCCACCGTCCCAATTTCTACTACAAATATCACAATGTATTTGTCATTTTTAACTTATTGTGTGAATATTTTTAGACACCTTGTGTCTTGGAATGAGTATCTCGATACTTTGGTTACCAATGGCAGTGTAGGTCTGCAAGTCTTTACTATCAATCAACATTTGATCCAGCATTATCCTGCCATGATCAATGCGTATGGTCCCCCAAGAGCGTACAGTGCCAGATCTATTGAACGCGCAATTGGCGAGTACTCTAGAGCAATCAAGAGTAACTCTGCCGTAGGTGTCAATGCAGGCAACGTAATGGTCACTCTGGCCCAGATCCGCCAATCAAGAGCCAACAACAACAAGGCAACACCAACAAAGACAGTAACAATCCTGACGTACGAAGATGCCTCTGCTGGCTGGCCAAGATGTGAAGAAGGTCGACTTGTTAATGCCAATTGCGATATTGAGTTCTGGGGCCCTTTGAGAAACAGAACTATCTTTGATACTTTTGAAGGCATTAATTGTCTTTCAGAACTTCTTAGAGAATTCTATGTATCGAAGGGGGAAGAGTGCAGTGGTCTTGAAGCAGCCATACAAACAAGCCGCAAGGCATTCGTTAATGGTTGTGTGATTGACTCTGCACTTGACCAAAATACATCAAGAGAGGCTTATCATGTTCGTCTTCAACTACAAGTGGATAAGAACCGCCGCAGGTATTCTGGCGTCTATAAGGATTTCTTTGGCAAAGTCGTTCTGTTCTTTGAACATGTGTTTGGTGGGAAGAGGTGGCCCCTTGCTCTCGTGTTGGTATACTCTGTTCATGTCACTAATGGTGTACCAATTGTTTCAAATGTTGGAGGGAAGATGAAAGTTGTACATCTTTCAGATGTAAAGGAGCTTGTCGGCCTGGTTGTCTCTGAACCAACACATAACACTATCACAACCAGTGTTACAAAATATGTTGTTTGGCCAGAGCTCAACCGTGGCTCAAAACTCGTCCTTGGCCAATTGGCCGATCTTTAATCTTCTTTTCCAATAAATTTTCATAATACATATATCTTGACCTTATTTTCTTTTACACTGACCTTTAAAATGATTTAAAATTGCAACCTACACTTTCCAAAAATAGAAAATATGCGCTTTAAATCTCGTTTTGCCTTTGTTTCAATTTAGAAAATGTCTTAAGAATTTGCTATTATAGACCATGTCAGTTTGATAATAAAACTGCCACCAAGTAAGTGCTTTGGTGTCTAGATGGATTTCCTTGTCAAAGGTATTCTTATAATGTGCCTGAATTGGCAATCAAGGGCTATTTGGTGCTGGGGGAAATGTCCATGTTACCAATGTCACCCATTCATCAAATGGTCAGGACAGGACAAGGGTCATCATCCATGGGTTGGATACAAACGAGCTAGTTGGCCTAGCCATCTCTGATATAGCTATTATGGGGACAATTATTATAATGTGTCATACAGCAGACCCATAGTAAGCTTTTAATCTTTATATATTATATATATACAAGGTCAATATAATACGGCCTTGTCTATGTTGGCAACCCTGTATATATATATATACATTCTCTCTCTCTCTATGGATTTGCCCATATGGACAGAATGCAGTAATAGACCTTTTTATTATTATTATCAATATTATTATTGATAAAGGATGCACAAAGGCCATGTTTTTGACACCTTACCGCAGCACCGATAACCTGCAGTTGTACCATGGTGTAATAAACAGACCCAAACTTCCACACACCTTCTAAACGGTTACACGTATGGGGCTATTAAGGGTAATCAATACTGCAGACCTTTCCAGAGTCCAGCAAAAAAGCTCATGAATCTTACCTGGGTTTATGGGACGTTACACTTGTTGTCTGGCTAGGTTTAGACAGTACTACGCTGTTTTGAGAATATTTTCGTATAAAACTAGCCCAACCATCCTTTATGTATCTTTATTCTCCTTATTCTCTTGGTGAATTAGCCCCAGGAAACAAACCGAATCTTGCGCCTCAAAAAGATATCATGACCATCTCAGATGTTGAATCGATTAAAGATCGCCAAACCGAAACATCAGATCTCGCCATCTCAGCACTCGGAATCATTGGAACAGGAAAATCAAGCTTGTTGAATGCTATTGCTGGTGAGCACTTATTTGAGACTGGAAATGGATCGGTAGGTCTTGTTGGATATATTATTGTATATCATTGGCCCCTTGAGCTCACCATCAACCATAGGCCACCACTCAAACGGTTTCTGGCCAAATAAGACAGTGGAAGAATGCTCCAACAATAAAGACCGTTCGACTGATCGATACACCTGGTTTGTGCGATTGCACAGCTCAAGACCGCGAGACTGTTCATGAGATGGCCAGATACTTTAAGAGTGTGGCAAATGGAGTAACCGCATTTGTACTCGTCTTTAGTATCCATGACATTAGGTAAGCAGCTTAATAATAAAGAAAGTGGGGGGATACCAATGTTTTATATAGATTAGACGCATATACCCAAAACATGCTTGATTTATTCCGAGTACTTCTCGGAAAGGACTTTTGGAACTATGTAACCATTGTATTTACCCATGTCGAGGAAGATGAGAAAGACGAACTCGAGGCCAACATAGAGGCCGTTCTAGACCCTGAAGGTAAAGGAACTCGTGTAATGAGCTTACGATTCTTCCTAGACGTCTGTCTGACAGCCTCTGTTTTTGAAATATACAGATGGATTTGTAGCACAGATCTGCGATATCTATAAACTGTCCAGAAGAACATTCGTGCCAAACATCGTGTTTGTATCCTCATTAAATCCTCGAACAAGCAACTACACAAAGAAGTGCATGAGACAGCTCTACCAAGCTGTAAATGATTGCCATATCCGCAATCACAACAAGCAATTCACCTGCAAATGGCTCACACAGATCATACATATGCCTGAAGATAGAAAGGCAAGCTTCATTACTGAGAGCATCAAAGAGGCCTGGAGTGCATTGAATTTAAGCAAGTGTCAAATTCAATAATATAAATAATTGATAAAGTCTTGAAGATCATCCTACTTTGGCAGTAGAGAGATATATCCAAAGGGGTTAAATTGTGTTTTATGAAATATTTGGGGGGGGGGGGGGGGGGGATATAATACACCTTGGGGTACAGCAGTTGATTTGACATGGAATGATGGCCTAGTTTGTGGATAGGCAAATGGATTCTAGCTTCAAGATCTATAAGAAGCTTGGGATATATCATTCTATTCTTATTCAAACAACCAAGATGTTGGAAATGTATCCATGTTTTATTGGGTATTAGGGAAAGTAAGACTCATACGAATGATATAATCATCATTATTGAAGCATTTATCGTGATGATGAAATACAAAACCAAAAGTAACTAATTTGCCTGAAAGATCAAATAAATCATTGTAAATAAATACCTACTAGGTTTATTGGCATTCTGAATGGTATCCGAATATTTACACGGTTAATCGTCTATAATCAAACCAGACTATACACTTTGTGTATTTCTTGAAATAATAATAATAATAAAAAGAAAGAAAGAAAAAGGGTACAATTATCCAGGATCAATGGTGATCAATCCAGGAATCCAGCCCTTTTATTTACTATCCAAGCAGACAAAGGTGCGATGTACAAAAGAATGGATTATTAGTTCCAAAAGCCATGATAAACCTGATCAAGGACTGCAATATCTCACATATATAAATGAGATTTACTAAACATCATCATCATCATCATTCGTTATCCAACCCAAGTCTTGCTGCCTTGAAACGCGACATCTTTTTTGGTGCAGTCTTTATCTCTTCCTTGGTTCCATGGGGTTTTGGAAGATCCTCGTCAATAACCTCGAATTCTGGCTTGGATTCAAAGGATAGACTTCCCATTGCTGCTATCATTTCCTGGCGCTTGCGCTGGTAACTGGTCGTAATCTATTTAATGGCCATCAATAACATATCAAAGCCATTCAAGAACCTAGAGACAATCTTACCTCGCGAATTTCCATATCCTCTTCTAGTTCATCCATATCAACAGGTTCTGTATCTCTCTCCATAACTGCACCTCTCATTGTGTTTGTGTCCATCTTTGAAGGGCGTCCGGTGGGTTCTTGGTTGGTTTTAAGGATCTCCATAGGCTCATCTGTAGATGGAATAAAAGGAATTGCCTCTTCATTTCCAACACTGGCAGGTCTCCACAGCACTTGGGAGGTTGAACGTACAGAGCTTAAGAGATCTTGTATATCCAATACATTTGCATTCCCATCACCAGTGGTTTCTGTCTCGCTCTCTAGTAGTGGATAGCCATCTTCACCCACAGGAGCCAATGCCTTTTGTGTCTGTCGGATTACATTAAAGATGTCTGCTGGAGATCTGATGTTTTGTCGAGGCTTAAAGGTATCTTGAGATTGGCCCTTTTTAACAGGTTCAGAATATCCCTCACCCATTCGAGTAGAAGGTGAGTCTTCCCGAGCATGTTCATGTACTGTCGTCACATCATCCCAGGTCACTTTACGCTTGGGTACTTCTTTTGATGTCTTTTCTACAGTAGACTTTTGCTCAGGTACATTTGTAGGCTGAGGAACTGGTTTGGGAATAGGTGGTGATGTAGTCTTTGGTGTAGATTCTCTCTCCTGCTGTCTGGCCATCTTGAATTTAGACAGTTTCTTTTCTTTGGCAGGAACAACAGCCGGTATTTGTCTCTTTACTTCAAGTTCGGCTCTTTTCTTCATTAGATACTCCTTCTCATCTTGCTCATCCTGTCGTTCTCTAATAGCCAATTTCATGCGCATCTCCAACAAGAGGTCTTCGTCTTCATTTTCCTTTTGTGCTATCTTTTGGGTGTCTTGTTGTTCCTGGACAGGCTTGGATGTTGGTTTAACAAGAGGGGGCTGGACAGTTTCTGCAATTGGTGTACTCTTTTTACGATCCTTTTGTTGTGCCAATTTGAACTTGGATGGCTTCTTGGTGGATGTTGCTACGACGGGCATAGCCTCTATACCTTCATCATCTGGAGCCATATCTTCCTTGGATTCATCCAACTTTTGCTGGCGTGCTAATTTGAATTTTGAGAGCTTTTTTGGGACTACAGCAGGTTCCTGTACAGCCTGTTGTTCAATAGGCAATCGCTCAATGACATCCTTTACACTAGTAGACTTGTCTATCGATTGGTCTTGAGCACTATTTCCATCACTTTCTTCAGGAATGTCTTCCAAAGCCTGGAATGAACCAGCCAACTCTGGCTCTCCCAAATCTTCAGGGAAAAGTGCTTTTGGATCATCATGGTAAGTGAAGTTCTCATGATCTACAACGCCGTCAATGGCATACTCTTCATCATCATCAAAATGGTCAAACATGCTGTTGGCAACTTCGGTATCATAATAAGCATCCCAATCTTCCTCATCTTCTTTTTCTTGCTTCTCTTTCTGCCTCTCTTTCTTCTCCTCTCTCGAAATATCTTGGCGAACTTGCTCTGGTGTTCTTTCTTTTGCAAGTTCCTCTTCCTCTTCCTCTTCCAATCTACGGAGCATCTCAAACAATGCCTTGTTTTCCTCATCATCAGGCACAGCCTTGGGACTCTTTTGCACAGGAATTGGAGTAGCAGCAGGAGTGCTGTGTGTATCAGCCTTACCCTTTCCCTTGTCTATCTTTGGCTTTGGTTCATCCTTTTTTGGCGGCAGTTCCTCACGGATCTCCATGATGGGCAATCCTTCTTCATTCACCTTTGTCAAAAGAAGTATAATTGATTGGATGTATCAGTACATTTAAGCATTGAGAATATTCAAAGTACCTCGTTTGTATCAGACGGGAAGATGCCAATCTGGCTATCCGACTTTGACTTTATCGCATTCAACTGTGCCTCTATAAGTCTATAGTTTTCTTCAACGGCTAAAAAATAATAATAATAACACAGGGTTTCAGAATCCTCAAGTCTAGTATTAATCGCCTTACCTTCCCTTCTGCGCTGGACGATAGAGATTGCCTGCTTGGCCGACCGTTCCACATAATATTGGTCGCCCAAGAGGACCATTATTTCGTTTGTATGAATAAATTTTCCGGGCATAAACGCCAATTTTCCCATTGGAATCTAATGATAACCAAAAAAATAATACTAATGGTTATATTTCAGTCTTGCAGAAAAGACATGTGCCTGTGATGCAATGAAAGAAGGGGTGTCTATTATTGACCACTTGCCATGGCACTATGAGTGGTCTCGTCGGGGAATGTTTTAAGCTGATTCTCCAAGGCATCGTAATCTTCCTTGAAAGACTTCCATTGTTGAGCCTCTGCTTCCAGTTGTAATTGGCGTTCTCCAATACGCGCCGACCATTGGCTTATCTGGTCAGCTAGTTCCTTGGAATTGTTGGTGGCGCTCATGGTAAAGAAGTACTTTTATTTTATTTTATTTTATTTCATTTTGGAGCACCGATCCTTTGGTTTGTTCGTTTTTGAGGTACAAGCCACACTGATGCTTTAGAATCGATACTTTTAAGATCAATATACATTTGTTTCAAAAGAGAGTAGACTATCCATGGCTCCAGTTTTATGGGCAAGAATGGTGCCTTGGCCAGATTCTAGGTGTGCTGCAATAGTGTAGCAAAGAACAACAACAACAACAACAACAACAACAGCAATGACCCAAATGACCAATATATTTCAGCAGTTGGCCATGAGTCTCTTTCCCCCCAAGAAACAAAGCTTACTGGAGGCAACTTGTAGGATCGTGTGTTTGAAAGGGTCCAAGGAGTTAAAGGGATTAGCAAGTAACACATGTTTTTCTTTGTTTGATGGCCGTTGTACTTACTTGAACCTTAAATAAGCAGTTGATTGTCCGAAGCGATCTTGGAGTAAAACCTCTAGAGACCACTTTACTTTGAAGGGCGATGGAGATAGGGCGATCCAATAGAGAATAGGCGGTAAAATACTTGAATATCCGATGGTTGCATTCCCGAATCCCACACTCGAGGGGATGGTGCTAAAGTAATTCACCAAGAGCCAGTTACACGGCTCTAGTTGGAGTATTGATTGTCTGCAATAGTCTTCTAGGCACAGATCTTCTTGACCATCGTCCCAATTGTTCAGCCAACAAGGAAAAATCTTGGTAGCACAAACAAGACGGATGTTTTAAACAAGCCTTTGTTATTCCCCAGAAACCGGGTAAGCATTCTAGATTGGTGGCATGGGGGGGAGGTAATTCCGTAAACAAGAATATGGCCGGGCATCCCAACCGGACAAAGTGTCCAGTACCTCTTTAACTAGACATTGTCCATTGAGATTGGTTGTGCAGTGGGAAAAGCAAGCGATGCAATGAGCTATCCAATCTAGTACTGTACAAATTTGGTTACTGACGATGCGTCACAGGCCATTCGGTCAAAAGGATTTAAATGCGATCAAAGCAGTCACACCCACATCTTTTCAATTCCATATATAAAAACAACTCTCCACCATCTGTTGTCCAGCCATATCTACTCTTTTTCAAACATGTCTGCTAAACTTCGCCAGGCCTTTAACAATGCAAAGGCTCAAAGTAAGTCTTTGAGACACAGGACCATACAGGACCACACAGTTCCTAATCCATGCTTAATTAATTCTATTAGACCGCCCTGCCTTTGTCGCCTTCTTGACTGCTGGTTTCCCCACACCCAAACACACAATTGACATTATGCTTGCTATGCAGAGAGGTGGTGTTGATGTGCTTGAGTTGGGTAAGATATCATACAAGACAAGATCCTGAAGAGTATCAAACTAACAGCTCTTCACAGGTATTCCTTTTACTGACCCCTTGGCTGACGGTCCTACAATCCAAAACGCCAATGCTGTAAGTATTTGCATTTGTTTCAATGTTCAACCTGGCTCACACCTCTTTAGATCTCATTGAAGCACAATACCGACATTGCCCTCTGTCTGGATATGGTTCGCGAGGCACGTTCTCGTGGCTTCCATCTTCCCATCGTATTCATGGGCTACTACAACCCCGTCCTCGCTTACGGAGAAGAGAAGTTGGTCAAGGACTGTGTTGATGCTGGCGTCAATGGCTACATCCTCGTCGATCTTCCCCCGGAGGAGTCCAACGATTTCAGAAACATCTGTGTCTCCAACGGCCTCTCGCTCGTTCCCCTCATCGCACCCTCCACCACAGAGGATCGCATTGCCCTCCTCGCCACCATGGCTGACTCCTTCATGTACGTTGTCTCGCGTATGGGTGTCACTGGTGCCACTACCGAGGTCAACACTGAGCTCCCTGCCATGATTCAGAAGATCAAGAAGCACACCCAGATCCCTCTTGCCGTCGGTTTCGGTGTATCTACCCGCAGCCACTTTGAGCTTGTCGGCTCTCACGTCGAGGGTGTGGTCATTGGATCTCGCTTCATTACCCTGGTCAAGGAAACCTTTGAAAAGAACGAGGATGTTGCCAAGGTTGTTGAGCAGTATGCTGCCGAGGTGTGTGGTCGTAAGCCTGCCGAGTTGGCTGCCAGCACAAAGAGCCCCCAGGCCGATATCGAGATCAACGATATTGCTGGCAAGGGTATCGTTCTCAAGCAGGACAACCCCATCAAGAACTTTTATGAACTCGAGACCCGCTATGGTCAGTTTGGTGGTGCATATGTTCCCGAGGCTCTTGTGAGCTGTCTTTCTCAGCTTGAGCGCGTCTTTATTGATGCCATGGCCGACCCCAGCTTCCGTGCTGAGTTTGAGTCTTACTACGATTACATGTCGCGCCCTTCCCAGCTCCAGTTCGCCAACCGTCTCACTGAGGATGCCGGTGGTGCCAAGATCTGGTTGAAGCGTGAGGATCTTAACCACACTGGTTCCCACAAGATCAACAATGCCGTTGGACAGATCTTGCTTGCAAAGCGCCTGGGCAAGAAGCGTATTATTGCCGAGACTGGTGCTGGCCAGCACGGTGTAGCCACTGCCACAGTTTGCGCCAAGTTCAACATGGAGTGTGTTATCTATATGGGTGAGGAGGATTGCCGTCGTCAGGGTTTGAATGTGTTCCGTATGCGCATGTTGGGTGCTACTGTTGTGCCTGTCAAGGATGGTTCCAAGACCCTCAAGGATGCTATCAATGAGGCTATGCGTGATTGGGTTACCAATGTCGACAGCACTCACTATCTTGTCGGCTCTGCTATCGGTCCCCATCCCTTCCCCATGATCGTACGTGAGTTCCAGTCCGTGATCGGTAGAGAGACTCGCTCTCAGATGCTGGAGAAGGCTGGAAAGCTTCCTGATGCCGTTGTTGCCTGTGTCGGTGGTGGTTCCAACGCAATTGGCATGTTCCATCCCTTTATCAATGACCCTACTGTCCGTATTGTTGGTGTTGAGGCTGGTGGTGATGGCATTGACTCTGAGTTCCACTCTGCCACCCTTACAAAGGGATCCCCTGGTGTGTTCCACGGTACAAGAACCTACCTGTTGCAGGACAAAAAGGGTCAAATCCTCAACACTCACTCTGTCAGTGCTGGTCTTGATTACCCCGGTGTTGGTCCTGAGCATGCCCACTTGAAGGATTCGGGTAGAGCCGAGTATGTTGTGGCTGACGATGCCAATGCACTCTTGGGTTTCCGCAAGATGACACAGCTCGAGGGTGTCATCCCTGCTCTTGAGACTTCTCATGCCATCTATGCCGCATACAAGCTGGCCAGTCAGTTGCCCAAGGATCAGGATATTGTCATTTGCTTGTCTGGCAGAGGTGACAAGGACATGCACACCATTGTTGAGGTTCTTCCCAAGTTGGGCCCCAAGATCGATTGGGATTTGAGATTCTAAAGACGATATTCCCCCTCAACCCTCACCCTCCAACCCCACCCAACCCCTTCATGTATCATATATCCCATTATAATGCTTTTATGCCATTCGAAACAAAAAAGAACATCGCTTTCAAATAAACTGTAAAATATCAATCCAGAAAATATGTGTATATGTTTCATTTAACTTTATTTACAGTGTGTATATGGTATTGAAAAAGTGGTATTTTATCCGTCATTTGGAGTGTGTATCGTCTGTGGGTCCAAGGGTTCCACATTCAGGGCTTCTAATGTGGCTATTCTTGCTTTACGCTGAGTTTCTGCCAAGCCAACTATCTTTTTGTAGGCGTCTGAGCCATATGGAAAGGTGCGACCTTCACTTGATCCTCGGTAAAGAGGTACTAGGTCAACAATATGAGCTCTAGGTTGTTTCCAAGCGGTATAACTACTTACTTGGCCATACCAAGGGAGACTTTCCCATCACAATCTTCCAGTTATTGAGTTTCCCAATATCATAGAGCTTTTCTTTGTGATGCATATTCACGACCTCAAAGTTCATCCCACTTGGATCAAAGTCTACCCGGACGTCTTGTCTCCGATTAGACAGATACTCTATAGTCGTCCTGTTGTTCAGTATGTAGGTCGTATGAACAAATGAGAATCCAAGAAGAACGAGGCCAAACATAAATGCACTATGCACAACCAAACAAAATATTTGATATGAGATCATTTACTCGTGGCAATGCCTTTACCTACATAAACAGCAAGACAACCCATTGTGCATCAAGACCGAGGCTCTAGAGAACAATAAGGAATAGGTAAGAATACAGGGCTCCCAAAGGTCTTTCTCCCCATTTTTATATGTCATTGTGCCAAGTCCAGTGCCATGATACGCACCAATCTTGCGACACCTGTAAGTGGAGATCTCCAGTGTCTGTACCAGACATTCTCGCACAGGTTCCCAAACACCGTTACAAGTGTAACCAAATACCACTTGTACGCCTGCCAACACATATCTAGAGTGACTAAGCCTACCTTGTGGTTAACAGCATCTACAACCAGTGGCGTAGCAGTGACAGCAACCCAGAGAGAGTAGAGACATGTATAGACCACAAAGAGATAAAAGAACTTGTAGTTTCCTAGACCAACACAGCCACCGACCCTATCATATGGTGAGTTAAAAAAAAGGACCTTTTGGATAGTCGACAGGCTAACATTTGATATCAATTTACCAAGGACAATGGCTAAGATTGTAAATTATGTTAGATAACATGTGCAGGTTTGATTTAAACACAAACTTACTGGTCCATCTTCAAGATACATGCGTTACAGTCCTTGCAATGGTGGGTTCGGTCGGGTTTAATACCCTGACAGGTCTCACAGTATCGTTGGTTGCCATCAGTGTATGATATCGAGACAACAGGAAAATCTATGGACATCTTTGGATCTGGAATTCTGGACTGCAGTGTTTCGGGATCATAAAGACTAGGAGAATAATAGTAGGTCGGTAGTCGTAAAGGGGTCTTGGTGTCTTCCCAAGGGGTTTCCCTCCGAGAGCCAGACTGTTCCTATAGTTTTGAGATTGATCCGTTGGTTATTTGTGAAATTGGGATATCTGTGGAGGCTTTACATTAACAAGCTGCCCTGGCTGACTAAATAACACTCTTGAATAGGAAAAGAGACTAAAGAGCCACAGTAAAGAGGCAATGACAATAAAGACAGCTGAGGTTGTAGACTATTAGAATAACAGTTGAACTGCTTGACAAGAGAGTTCCTACCTGCTTGGGCAACTGAATGGGCTGGACTCTTGAGTAGGAGGGTGACTAGATAGTATATGAGTGATCAAAGTGTTCCTGGTCAGACTTGGCAGGCAACTCACCACAGACCCGGAATACGTATATATACCAGGTATATACAAGTAAAGACACGGTGACGATTGGCAGAATAATGCCGGCTAGAGTTGTTCCTAGGCGCGATGACATTGAGACATGAGCATTCACTAGGAAAAGAGGAGTAAAGCAACCAGTAGGGCAAGAATCAATGATTTGAGAATGATGAACAATAAGAAAGTCCGCTGTTTCTATTTCAAGACCACTCGTTGCAAAACGTCATTATTGTAAGAGTTGGGTGCAAAAGATCAATAGAGGCTAAGGGTTAGCCTGATTTGGGAAGCCCAAGAAGCCCAAGGACAAACAAGCCTTTCAGAAAGGTGTGCAACCCACAACCCAATTATGTGCCACTATTTGTGCAGTAAACTTTGAGAAGAAGAAGAAAATGATTAAAATGGAATATATATAAAAATATATATATAAAATATCAAGTCACGTCCTGCTTCCATTTTACACTGCCATTTGCAGTAGATTTGAATAAGCAATCGATTGAATCCAACAAGAATAACAATGCAATCAACCTCAAAGGTGTCTTTATCAACCGTCTTGTAGATCCATGGCTTATTAATAAACTGCCAATAGAAAACAGCCATGCGCTATGCAAATCCATCAAATGATTCTTATCCATGTACGTCAATTCAATAATTTCACTTTTGGATGACTGACACATTCTGTCCTAGACAACATTAATGGCAGACCAAATCTCCCAAAGAATTCATGTAGGAAGACACATTACAAAAGATAATCATAATGACTAAAGAGACCTCAGTTGCTGCAAAGATCTATAAGCGAAATGCAATCTTTAGACCTGAAGAACCTATAGAAACCGATTTGGATGATGATACAGCAAGCGAAATAATTCCCAGACAACCTAGTCCTCCCCGTCCTATAAAGCCCAGCCATGGTGCATCAGAAGAGACTCGTCTTTTACGCCAACAGCTCAAGAAAGTATGCTCAGTCTGGGCCATAGGACAATAAGCTTATCATATTATAGCTAGAAAAGGACTTTGAGGATCTGGTTGGATTGAGGTACACTGAACCTGAAGAAAAGTTCAAGGAAATCGAAGAAAAATTAGCAGCACGCACTGAATGTGAGATATTAAACAAAGACAAGCCGAAATCTCATGCTTTCTGTGTAGCCACGGATGAGATCATCGGTCACCTACAAGCCATGAATGATGAAAAGGCGGCTACGATTGAAGAGCTTGAAAAGGAATTGCTAGAGACTCGAAAGACAGGTATTGATCTCTAGACTTTGGACACTAATCTCATTGAAACAGTTGAGATGTTTGGAAAGGAGCACGACAGGAACCTAAAGGATTCAAGTAAGTGACGACATGGCAAGCTATATGGATCTAACATCCTTATTATTTTAGAGGATCCGTTTATTGAGATGTACAAGCATCTGACCGGCCTGGTGTTTATGGGTGTAAAGACCTCTAGTACTGGAACAACCTACACCTGCCAACAAGAAGGAAACACGGGCAGTAAGTGGTTATGGAATACCACATGTAACTTACGGATCGTATTCTAGAAATCCAATTCAAATTGACCCAGACATCCGATACCAATCAAGGAGTTCAATATGAACCTCTGTTGGATGAGAGAAAGGATGCTGGCCTCATTTCTATTCTTCCCGAATACCTACAGAAACAGATTGTGTTCCGCACCGATAAACTGCGCGCATTCTATACACTGCTCCACAGTAGCCTCCAGTCAAAGGCAGAAACCACCAGAGATGAGACCCGTAATGAACTTTGAGTGTTCCTGAGCATATACTTTATTATTATTATTATTATTGAATCTGCTGCTCTGTAAATATTGGCTAAAACTGCACAATTGTGCAATACATATAATAATATAACAATAGCTAAAAAGTATTTTTTGTTGGTTGGTTAAACCTGGCCAAGAGTCTGTCCGTCTGTCTGTCTGTCTGAGGGTATTTGGTTACAAAATTCCAATCAAAATGTTGGTCAAGGGTATTGAGTCTATTTACAAAAATAATGTTGGGTATCCTGGCTTGGTGGTCTAGAGATTCGACTCAATGGCCAAAGAACCGAAGGTTTAAAAAACCAAAAAGGCTCTTTTGCACCGGTTTCTCTTTGTTGCTCTCCTTTGTAACCGGTTGCTTCTCGTTGACTTGCTTGACATTCTTTTCCAGGGGTTTCTTGGCATCCGCATTAGGCCCCTTCTTGTTGGCTTGCTTTTCAACCTCCTTTATCCGTTCCATCTGTGCCCTTCGCTTCGATTCTCGCTTTAATACTTTTGCAATCTGACGGTTCGCACCACTCTTGGATCTCTCTTTTATGGGAAGTTTTCCTCTAGGAATCAATAGGCAGGAGTAGTAGTCGCCTGGAGGGCTGGATTCTGCGACCACTTCGTACTCGTTCTCTACCCAGTTACTTTTGCTCATATATTCTGCTTGAGCCAATAAAATTCTTTCTCTGAGACACCTAAAGAACGGGTCCTCGAGTGAGTCACTGGGCACTTCTAGCTCAGTTGATTCGAGAGAAAGGTAGCCTGAATTGTCGCAGTAGCCAATCTCTTGTTCGTAGATATGGACAATGGGTAGCTCGGTTGAAAAACTGACTTTTGATATCTTTATGTCTTCCATGTCCATCTGTTCTGCTGCCGCCTGTGCGTTTTTACGGCCAAGGTAGGCAGACAATTGCTGCTGGTAATATCTTTGGGCAATATTGTCGAGTTCATCGTGGTCAGGGCTGGTATTCGAGTACATTGGGATTAGATGGTTAATGAAGGAAAGTATAAAAGGCCAGGTTATTTATATGTCTGTAGTTTGGTGGTTGGCATGGGGACCAAGAAGTGGCTTTCTTATTGGGTGATATTCAAGCCTCTAGTAAATCAAAGCATTGTATACGTGCGAATGAGATGTTGTCAAACATGAGACCAAAAGTATCAGAGTAACAAACAAAGCATGAAATCCACGAATACAATTCGTAGCAAAATGCGCATGTACAAATCTAAACATTCGGGTTTGCCAAGGCCTTGAGATCTGCACCTTTCTGCACCACTGACTATCATATGTGAAGATGAGTAGGCATCTTTGGCGCGGACCGGACCGACTCTATATGGATTGTGGGACAATAAGCTCATTTTTTTTTGTTATTTTGTCTAGGTCTGGCAATATTAAAATATCCTACAGATATCATTCATTGGCATCTTATCACGACGTCTTGCACCATGGAAACCAGGCTGATTTGTAACCATAGCAATATGATATATATATAAGAAAATAGAGAAAATGATCTTAATTTATGGCTTTGAATAGACTAATTGTCGCACCAGTCTTGGCTGTTACAATAAGAATCAGATTTCTGATCTGTAAGATGGCTATATCTAGGCACATTTTCATTTACTCCAAATCTGGCTATTCAATTAAAATGAACACATCAATATTTTGGGCCATTCAATAGAGGTGCATTAGGCCTCCAGAAAACCTTGTTTTGATGGGAGAATTTGTCTGAAAAAAAAAAACACTTGGTGTATAAAAAGGATTTTAACATGCTGCACCACAATTGGGCACTTTAAGAACCGTCTTTCTTTTTTTAAACATTTAAGCGAATATATTTAAATCCTCAAAATGAAAATGCCTCAAAATGTAAAGCTGCTTTTCTTCAGATTTAGAATCAGATTCCTAACCCATCCAAACTATAGCCATTGTTTTGTATGGCTATATTCTTACAAGGGACCTGGCAAGGATATATATATATGTCTAGATTTAAATATAGACAATTCTATATTGAGGATTCAATTTTTTCGATTAATCGGAAATCAGTAGTAATATATTCGATTTGTGAATACAGCTTCAAATTCGCCTTGGATCTCATTTCAGGAAATAGTCTGGTAAACAAGGCCCATTGCTACATTAAGCCAAGAGAAGCCATCTCCAGGATAACAGTATTGAGAATATTTAATTCCATAAAAATCAAAAAAGAGCGATAATGGCTATTTGAGAGACATGAATATCTGTAAATACACCAGAAATTCTGTGTATAAATTGGGTGGCCAAAAAGAGAATGCGGATTAGAAATGGAATATCTGCAAATAGGCACATGTTTGGTAATTAGCTATGGCAGGCTGACACACCTCGAATTACGAACAACGTAAAGACTACCTTTAAATGACTTTACCCTCATGTTATACAGGTTATCCAACTACCTGGGTGCAACACACCTGTTGAGAAGCAAACCATGCTTAGATTGTTAATAATCAAATCTGAGATATTCGAGAAATGCCCAAAACAGGACCCCTTTTGGAGAGATCTGACATATCATATTATATATTCGATCGTTAAATAATATAAGCCACTGTGTACCATTATCTGTCTAACCACCACTCCCTTTGTTTCCATGACTCTATTCTTTTTAAGAATATTATGCCAATCTCCGTTTAGTGGATACTGGTCTTCCCCTAAAGTGATGTAAATAAGTCTTGGTCTGATCACGTCTGCCGTTATTGTTTTATTGTATAAAATATAAAATTTACAAGGCAAAATTCAACACGTCTTTTCAAGCCTTTTAATAATTTCTTGATATTTTTCCTTGATATTCACACCACTTGACTTCAAATCCACATTTACATAATACTAGCATCAAAACCACCTTGGTCTACCACCCATAAATATATTTATATATTTTTTATATGAATTCAGGTCCTCCTTTCCAACTGACAATCAGATCCCAGGGTCCTTCTTCAGGCCAAAGTAACCGCCTTGGAAATTCGTCTCAAATCAATCCTGATAACCAATTCCCAAATACAAATCCAATAATCGCTCCCGAACCACAGATGAAGAATAAGTTTATCCACGAATATTTTGGAGAGACTGATTACAATGAGCTGGACGACGAAGAGGACCAGATCCCTGTCCAGAGAACAGGATCTGACTTTCGAAAACGGCGAAATTGGTCTGAACGCATTGTTGGCGATGTAGCAGGATTGCTACACATCTTGTCTCCAGTGGGAAAAATTCTGTACTGCTCAGAGTCCTGGATAGATCTGACCGGGCACTATCCACATGAACTTGTTGGCCGGCCATTGACCGATTTTATGCATATCGACGATCTGGACGTATTCATCAGAGATTTCAATTTAGCATTCCATCGGCGCATACAAGTTAAAACCCATTTCCGGCTTAGAAAGAAGGACGAGACATATATCCTACTAGAGTCTGTGGGCCAACTGAGGTCCTTGTCTCCAGACAATTCTTCCCAGTCGTTCTTTGCAGCCGCACATCCTTATTCAACCAAGAGCAATGTCCTGGTCGATTCGTTCCTGGAACTCAAGATGGAGAACAATTGGCTCAAGCAAAGGCTAAAAGAAATGTCTGTGTATGAGAACAAGCCTCCTTTACCCATACTTCAGATTATGCCCCCTCCGCCAACTTTTGAGTCCTCAGTGGCCATTTCCACCCCCTCGTATATGCTACAGGAAGTCCCCGAAAGCACACCAGATAGCACTATCTTCCAAGAACCACATCTAGCTAGCACACCCAAGCGCAGGAAGGATCCTGATGAAATATCCAAAGTGCCCAGAGAAAGTTCCGATGGAGAACCCACGGAGTTCCGTAGCCCACCACCTGAACGTAAAGAGAAATGGAAACGACGCGTACGTACCAAAATAGGACTTTTTTATTTTATTTTAGTTTTGAGAACGCACTGTATTGATAAAGACCATGTCTAAACAAATTTAGAAAAAGCAAAGAGGTGAAGATGACTATGTATGTACCGATTGTGGTACAACATCATCGCCTGAATGGCGTAAGGGTCCTCAAGGATCAAAGACGTAAGTTGTAAAGGACAGTATAGAATGACAGGACAAACTAGGGTCTCATTATCTAATTAGTCCCTTGTTTTCTATTCAGACTATGCAACGCCTGTGGTCTTCGATGGGCCAAAAAGAACAAGAAACATTCAAAAATGGACTAAGGATTCATGAAAGCCTAGTATTCCAGTCATCTCTTTCTCAGCCCATACAAACACTCTAAATCCTCGCTGTATAATAGTCATGTCCCGAGGGCCAAATGTCATTTATGTCTATTTTTTTTTAACTTGTCTTTGTCTCATTATTTTATTACTACTACTACTACTATTGTTATTATTATTTGTCTCTCTCTTTTTTTTATATATGGGAAAATAGCTTATATGTCAATGTCCGATTCTCTGTGAGATTATGCCACCCTTATATAAATATACACTCTTGACAATAATCACTATTTTTTCTCAAGGTATACATATATTTAAGCATTTGAATATATGCATATTTAAATATTTAAATATCTATATCAATATATATATATATATATATTTATATTCTAATATATATTTATATTTATATTTATTTATTTATTTTTCTTTGAAAAAATAAGATTATCTACACATCAACCATGGCAGACAATCATCACAAAACTGGCTTGCTAGACATGCTACGGAGTCCAGTGAGCCCACAGCTCCTGTCCTATGTCTCTAAACAGGCATCCATGGTGATTCCGTGCGATGATCAGCCAGACGTCGATAGCGACAAAAATCCGCTCGTCCTCCCTCATCTACACACCTTTGTTTGCCTATTAATTAGGAGGTCCTCGATGCGATCTGGCACTATCCTTGCTGCTCTTGTCTTCCTTAATAGACTTCAACAACGCCTATCACTAGTCGCCAGAGGAAGCTTCTGCACGTGCCACCGCATATTTCTTGCCACCCTGATCATCACAGCAAAGTCTCTTCACGACTCGTCTCCAAAGAACAAGCACTGGGCAAGATATGCAATGTATTTCAATCTAACTGAAGTCAACCTGATGGAAATCCAGCTTCTAGCTTTATTGGTAACTTTCTCTCAAACCAATGTTATTCCAATAAACCCTCACCATTTTTCCTCTAGGACTATGAGCTCATAATCGATATGGAAGAGCTTCAATCCGAATATGTTCGGTATTATCAGTCATCGCGGCGTTCTTCTTTTTTGGAACTCTATCCTCAACCTAATCCTCCTCAATATTCACCGCAATCGCTTGGGAGCATAACCTCCTGCGGAGATCTCGGTCTAGTCCTCCACGATTCAACATTCCACCCAAGCACCTATGAAAAGACACTCCCTGCCGTGGTCCCGTCCATTAGCATCACCCAAGAAGAGGTCAAGGTTGCGGCTGCTCCGTTGGATATTTACCCAATGGGTCACAAGTCAACCTTTGTATCGAGCAATGATCATCTACCGTCTCTTTCTTCGTCAATTAGCTCATCAACATCCTCAAACGATCTATCGATCGATGCTGATCACAGCCAGCTCCTAAACCACAATTGTAGCGGAATGAATATGCTTACACCAGTCTATCCTGCTGCTCGTTTACGCGACAGTACACCAGAAGAGCCTATTCGATACAAGCATTCTGGTATCAATAACTTGACAAACAAACCAGACTTACCCCATCTTCCAAAACCACATTTGGGTCACAAATTTTCGATAGACATGTTTGTTGAACTGGGTCATAATTCGAAAGCGATGGGGTATACTCCTTCGTGGTCACAAGAAGACGGGTCCAGGTTCTCCTATTCTCCTCGTATTGTGTAGACTCTTTATTATTTGTAATAATTTAATCGGAAAATCTAATGCGCTCCACTCCAAAGGCTTGTTTATACTTGTACATTATTATTTTTTACTTCTTTACCATTAAAGAAAAGAGTCTCAAAGGCGTTTAACCATTATTAACATTTTATTATTTGCTTCTTGTTGGTATAAGCTTTCTTGTAATAAATATTATAAAGTGTTTATCTTTATGCAATGTATTTGTTTGTGAATTATGTGTGATTTACATTGCAACAATGTCTCCTAGCTGCTTTTATGGATAATACCCGAGCCAGATAATCTTAATCCTTTATGCTCAACAAACGTGGTTTATTTGATTCTCCATAGTGTTTGTATAGTAAATTTTACCCACCTTTTGGTAAGCGGCAAATAATTTACTACAATTGAATTGATCGATTATTATGGTATTTCACAATGTCTGGTAAAAGTCTCGGTAGAATTCAAGGTACGTTTATAAAACAAGAATCGTGGTGTTTATTGTTTCTTTGCAAGTCATTTCTAAAAGGTAAAATATCTTTTACGCCCAAAACACTATGGATATTTGATGAGATTTTAGTGAAAATTTAGTCCAAATGCACAAAAAATAAGCTTTACACGTGTAATAAAGAGCTTTATATTGTTGTTCTTGTTTACAATTTTAAAGAGATATACAAGACAACAATAACATGACCAGAGTATTCCCATTTCTCTTGTGCTATTTTTGGCCCCCAAAACCCCTTGTGCTCATCTCTGCTTTCAAAGTTGCACCCTTTTTAATCTGCAGCTTCATTGTAATCGTTGTTTTGTCGATGGCGAGCGATTGTCTATACACAGACTTCTTAAAACAAAGCAACAGAACCCGTTCTACAGCCCTACTTTGACTATTGTATATCAAACAAAGTATTCTTGGCATTCACAATACCCCACAGCACACAATTGGTCTAGATACTCAAAATAATAGCCGCTTGTCTTTTGTAATCCGTCCACACCCTTGATTTTACACGTTGTAGTATTACATTTCCATCTTCTATATTCACCCGCTTAATTCCCTGCATAATCCTCGTGTCTTTCCGACATTTGAATGTCTATCATTCTGTATGACGTGAATCCTGTTTTGGAAAACTGTCTAGGAGGTAAAAAAAATGATGATTTGTCTATCATGCCCATCGACACATAACCCATTACTTGAAAATAGAAAGTATTTGCTCTCTCTCTCTTGATCATATATTTTAAAAAAATAAGGTATTTATATATCATTTATTATAACAAAAATTAAAACGATTCAATATCTCGTCATTCTTAACTAAGCTTTCAAAGCCATAGGTTATGTACAGTTGGGATCAGGGCACATCCTTAGTTTTTCTTTTGGGCAGCAGCACTTGCGGCCTCGGCCTCTTTCTTGGACTTTGAGTTGGGGTCAAAGTAGGGTCTCTCGGCCTGAGGGGTAATTCTCCATCCGTGACGCTTGCCAATCTCAAGGTAATCAAAGATGGCACAATGGTTGGTCACTCTGTTGTCCCAGACAGCTACACTGTTCTCAGACCACTTGAAGCGAACCTGGAAGTCATAGCCACCAGCAACGTGATCGTACAAGAGCTTAAGGATAGTATCTGACTCGCGTCTTGAGAGACCAACAATTCGGTTAGTGAAGCCATTCTGGACAAAGAGGGACTTCCATCCAGTGACAGGATGGGTGCGGATAATGGGGTGGGTGGCTTCAACATGAGTACGACGGACAGCATGGTTTCCAGCCTTGGCCTGATTAATCTGACCCTGGCCAGAATGGACAGCCTCAAGACCCTCAAGGAGTTTCTGAAGGGCAGGAGAAAGGCTATCATAGGCAGCATACCCAGAAGACCAGAGTGTATCGCCACCAGTGGTGGGCAAAGTATCGATCTTGAGGAAGGTCAAACCAGCGGGCTGGTCCTCGTAGCTCACATCAGTGTGCCAGCCATCAGAGGCATTGCGGAAGTATTCAGCAACAAACTTTGGGGTGCTGTTGAAAATAAAGGCCGTTAGTTATCTGTTTCTCTTGCTAGTATTTATAAAATCTTACTTTGTGTCAAAGTAGATAACATGAACCTCGGGAAGGTTTTCGGGATGGCCAAAGGTGTTGTGGATGTGGAGAGGGCCAAAGTGCTTTCCAAGTTCGACACCCTGGTAGACATCGATATCTTGGTCTCTGAAAAAGACTACACCGCGCTCGGCAACCAAAAGAGCAAGATCATCCTTTTGAGTATCGGTCAAATTGGAGAGCTGAAGACCTTCGATTTCGGTACCAATGTGAGGAGTAAGGTCGACAATCTTCTTGGCGCTATTGAATAAAGAAGCCTTTTTTGGATCACCGCGAGTGGCAGGATCAATGTGCTTGAAAGGAGCCAACTCTGGGTACTAATGCGCATAATTGTATGAGATTAGTGCTTTCTTCAAGTGTTTGTATATTACCTTTTTCTCGGGATATACAATATAGGAACCCTTTTCACGGGCCAACTTGGTCAAGTTGAGCTTGGCAAATTCCTGGGTAATAGATTCGACGTTGGGAGCCATTGCTTATAAGAGTATATTATTGTAGATATCTTAAATGGTTTGATTTTAGCTCTTGCTTATATACTCTTTTTTTTTGGCTGTTTGATTATGGCGTGCTCTAGGCCACTTTCTCTGTTATTTCCAATTAATAGACCGGTTTACGACTACAAGAAAGTGTATATTGTTTGCAACCTCATAGCAATATGGCGCAATCCGTTTCTACTAGCCAAAGATAATCTTGTACAAGATACTTTTGTGAGCTCTAATAACCTATCTTGTTACTGTTATCTTGTATTTTCCTTTTATAGGTAAAGGGAAAATGATAAAGCGCTGGTAACGTAAAAAACCTGAATATTGCGCAAGATTCTTTGGTCATGGTAAGCTTTATGCCATAGGTTTGCAGTGTGCGCCACCTGTTTGCGCGATTCTTAAGCTTTCTTGTGTATTCTCCTGGGAATTTTCAGTGTATTTTACAGCCGTGACCCTTGAATGCCTATAGAAATGCAATCCGGTTGGAGAATGACCTAATAATTAACACCACAGCTTTTTCGCATAGATGGTTTAACCGCCAATATTGGCCAATCATATCCAAGATCCAGAACATAGCAATCAAGCTATATTTACAAGGTTTTCACATTAGAATTTTGATTCGTGGCCAACAATTTAACCGTTGGCTACGCATTAAAATAACAAATATTTCAAGTTTATTTCCAAGTTGATACATTTTTCGTATAAAGACACTGGATGCCTAGCCCATTTTTTTTACAGTCTTTTCTTGTGATTGTATAGGTACCGGCCTTGGTTCTCTCGATGAGAAAATCCTGGTCATCCAAAGAGCTCTTCTTGACAAAATTCTTTAATTTGGAAAAGCACTCTAGCAGGCTTTAAAAAGGAAAGTACAAAGGCAAGAATTTGATCGAATACCTGTTTATTGCCTCCAGCCACCCACGAAACCCAGGGCTGTAATGTATAATGACAGAATCCGATACAAGGTAGCAAGGTCTCGCATTTGCTGCTGGATAAACTCTTTGAAAATCGGTTCTGTTAATAGATATAAATGTTTAATTAAAACCATTATTTGCAAAAATAAAATAAACTTTACAAGATTATGTATACCAGTAGCTCCACCATCAATTACCTTGACTTGGCAAGATTCAACACCTTTAAAGAAAAAAGGCAAAAATAATGATGATATTCTTGGCTTTCTTGGCTCTTGTTGTCTCCAGAACTAGTTTTCCTGCCTTGGATCTGGTCTGGTCCTTTACAATGTTAATATTAAGTCATGCCTCACCTACGAATATACAATCCTGGTTGTATATTATCTTTGTAGGTTAAAGACTCATTACAAATTGTTTTCTTTTAAAGAGTTTCCTCGTCATTTCTCTTTTTTTTTGCCTATTACCACCAAAGGGCTTATATATAGTCGTGAAAGTTTCTTTTGAATCTCTTGACAATCACAAAAAAAAAGGTTTCTCTGGGAATCTTTAATTGATTCGTGCTTTTTTTTCAATTATAAGCTTTCGGATAAGAAGAGATCTTGTTGCTTGCTAGCTTGCTGGCTGTGTTTATTGTAAAGATAGTCATCAAATATTATTGAAACAATCTGTTTTTGATCTCGTGTGTGTTTAAATCCCAATCTCAATACGTGATATTTGGTTATTTTAATGGAGGCACAACAGTTAAATTGCTGGCCACAAATCAAATTCTAATGTGAAAATCCTGTATTTATATATACGTATTTAATAAGTTTAGTAAAGAACTCTGGCTATTTAGTAGAATAGTTTATGTTTATTTTTGAAACAAAGTTTATATATATATAATATTTAGGTTTTAGGCATACGCTGTAACAAAGTATGGTAGAAAAAAAGGAAATATACAGAGTATAATTATATAGACGCAAAGGGGAGACTAAGATGGAGTGTAAAGGAGTGGAGGCAAGGATGTGAGGCTGTGAGGTTGTGGCATGGTTTTTTTTTGATCAACAAAAAAGGAGAAGGAAGGGTGGGGGTGAGGGTGGGGGGTGAGGGCAATACATTTCTCTTGTTTTAAAGAAAGAGACGGTAAATAAAGGGAATGGAGTGTGTGAGTTGGCATAAGGTCTTGTCATTTTCTCAAGAGCTTATTGGCTTCATGCCTGCTGCTGCGTGCCATGTTGAAAAGGACGCAGCTCGACGAGATTTCAGGTATTGCTTTTTCCACAGAGCGAACTCTTGGTCTGTAGAGATGCCGTAGATATCATACAGTATAGGTCTGCAGCCATTGATGCCTTCTTCGATTATATACATAAACTCTTCTGCCAGGCGAGCCTTTGGATCCTCTGTAAAGGCAAGAAACGGACACCATTGTTAAAATAGATTCG
The DNA here is from genome assembly GCA_022702545.1 of Phycomyces nitens. NCBI lineage: Eukaryota > Fungi > Mucoromycota > Mucoromycetes > Mucorales > Phycomycetaceae > Phycomyces > Phycomyces nitens. The sequence goes on from JAHRBC010000001.1 coordinate 7,005,379, forward strand.
AAGGTATAATATATACATATATAAATAAATATGGCTTACTCAATTCGATTTCTTTGACTTCCTCTTGAATGACAGTGTAGCCTGAATCGGCAAGTAGCTTGCCAACCTTTCTGGCAATGTGAATGTCGAGATCATTGTTCTCCATCAGTATTTTGACTAGAAGTTTATATTAGTTTGTGTAAGTATATACAAATAAAGGAATTGTCTAATGTAGCTACATATTTAAATACAAAACTTACGTCTATTTGTGTACACTGTCAAAAAGTCATCAGTGGCTTCCTATTTAGGCAACAATAGAAATGTTAGGACTCACAACAGCAGATCAATCGTATCGAATTCAAGCAAGAAAAGACAGTATACCTCAAAGAGACATTCCAAGAGCTGGACACATCCTCCGGGCCTTAATACTCGGTAGATCTCCTTGAGGACAATTGGCCAGTTGGTGAGCTGGAGACAGGCACCAAAGAGGCGCAGTTGAACAAAGTCAAAAGAATTGTCTTGGTAGGGGATTCCGTCAAGAATATCGAGGACTTGGAAAGTGACATTGGGAGGGCGAATGGCCTGAGGAAATATTGGTAGTTTGTCTATTCCAACACAGGTCGCGTTTGGATATTCAGTAGCTACATCCTTTTTTTTAAAAATAATAATAATAATAATAATAATAATAAAAAGGTTAAAACTGTCAAGATTTTGATATTCAGGGAATCAAATGAATGTAGGGTTATTACCATGATCCAGCTTCCTGTTCCAACACCAAGGTCTAGGATTCGAGTAGGCTGGTCAAAGTCGATGTGCTTATTTACGTTTTTTAGGATATTTCTATATATAAAAAAAAGATAATAAAATGGTGTGAGATAAGTTTAATAATATAAAGTTTAATTATACTAATAATTAAAATTATAATTATAATTGTAACAGCTACTAAATGAGTACCTTACCCTTCGAACAAGGCCTTTAGACCAAAGTGTTGCTATGAATTGAAATGTAGAATAATGGCAATCAATATATATAAATATAAATATATATAAATAAAAGAAAGAAAGATGGAAAGTGACTTGGATTAGTAAGTATCATTACCATACTCATACGGTCGCCGTCTCCATTTCTGTGTGGGTTAAAGCATGCTGAAGGTGAGTTGTATCCCTTTTCTGAGCTGTGTGAATCGCAGGTCTCTCTTGTATCCAATGTTTCGATAGTACTGTGCGATTCAGGATTGCTTTTCTCACTCTTTCGTTCGCTGTGTCGTCTACGAGCATCTTTTGGTATTGAAATATGGGTTCCCATTGTAGTGTGTGTATGTTGATGTTATGTGAATTTGTAGAGTATATAAAAGGAGAGGAAGAAGGAAGATATATTTCAAGAGATTCGCAATATAATGCTTTGTCTAAAAAGATATATATATGTGTGTGTGGCTTGAAATGGAAAAGAATACACGGTTTCACTTTCTGTGTTCCCTTGGAAAAAAAAGGTCTCTTGGGAATGAATGTTTTGACAAGGGAAAGGGGAGCTCCCTTCTGAATGAAGAATATTGCAACTAGGTGGTATCCATTTAGGACATTATCTCGCCTGTTGCACCGTATCGTAGCATATCACCGTGGTTGTACGGAACAACATGGAGTTCGAGACAAGACAAGGGAATTGGAGACCTTTTTTTTTCTTGTGGTTTGAAATCAAGAAAACTTAAAGTATATTTATGTGAGAAAATCCACGTTTTGTTTTGGGTTCAATTCACCGACAATAGGGATATCAATATTTATATTTATTATATTCCTGTTAAAAATGTTATATAGGTAAATAAGGTATTGTTTTATAGGCAAACATGATCCAGAACTGGCTCACTAGCATCAACAGCGGCCCTCTTGTGCTGGAGTCTGTGTTTCTTTCCCTATTTGCTCAACTGTAACGTCTCAAAGTACCCCCCAGTACCACTAATTCTCATCAAATGCCTTGTATTCTAGTCTCTGACCTTCATCTGGTTAATGTTCCGGCTGACGAATCTTGATCAGAAAGTCAAGGGCTATATAGGAAATTATAAAGAACATATAATAATGATATCAATACAATACAATACATGGCTTCTCCGCACAATTTTGGTTATACCAGCCCCATTTGATAATTTTTTGGGGTTTAATCTGCACGGTCCTCGTTGAGATTCAGCAAAGATTCCTTGCTCTGGCTTGATTGACTCTGTTTGCCTTGTTCATCACAGATATTCTAGTGTAATCCTTGGGTTTAAAACTGTTTTCTTGTGCAAAGGTGCTCAACATTTCCTTTTGAAGAATATCTATTTTGGACTCTTTAATAATAATAATAATAAGTGTGGGACACCATTAGTAAAAGTCACAAATTGGATAAACACCAAGAGGTTTGACACTTTAGTATTGCTGATTGACATTAGAGCATCCTGTTACCTGTGGGAACATTAGTAATCATCCAGAATCCCGTGTCTCATTAGTCTTATCCAGCCAGAATTCATGAAATGAGAATCTTATCATCAATTCAATGGCCAACATCACAAATGATTCTAAATGACAAATTGATTTGGAATCACAGTACCACATATAATAATGGACACTCTAGTATTTTATTCTTGTGAACGTGTGCTGTGAGAATATTGTACTGCTGGTGATAATCTACTGACATGTTTAGACTCCTTGGACTATTTTAATAATAAAAAAATGTGCAAACCTACAGATTATCTATTATTGGAGAGGCTGGTAAACCAATCCCTTGGTTGTATGTTCCAAGGTGGAAATATGACTATAGACCATTGGGATTCTTAAAGTAACATTATAATAATCACTTTGCCAAAATAACAACTAGAGCGATTATCGGTTGTGGCCGTGGATCATATAGACAAACCATCTGACAAATTTGAAGAAATATATATATACATATAATATTAGATGGCCACGATAACAAAGTCATTTGGCAGGCTTAAATTCATATTATCCGTGGCAATATGATGCTGGAAGAGGAGCGTGCTCGATCTAAACTCGCAATATCATATTTTGGGTAAACTGTCTGTGTATTGAAATTGCTTGTGGTTGTGGTTGTACTATGATGGTCTGAGAGTACAGTGTCCTACCCTAAACCCTGATTGCAATTATGATGATGATGATATATTTTTATTATTTTTACTTGCTAAAAAGACCAGTCCAATCCTGGCCGTAGCTGGCTCACTTTTATATACACGCGACCGTGGCACGAACCCTCTGGTTATTTTGACAGGAGTTGAGCTGTTATTAGCACGCTAGACTAGAATACAAGGGTTATTAACAAAATGTTACCAGCAAGATAATTACATCTGTGTGATAATCAAACAGTACCTAGACTGATTTTAGATAATTAACTCTCTTGAAAAAATATACATTTTTTTTTAAATAAAATAAAATTCTAATGATAATTTACAGAAATAACTAAATGTATATTTAGAAGGTTAGTAATACGGGAACTCCACATGATATTAACTAATAGAGAAAATACTGAAACCAACAATTCCATGAAAAAAAAAAAAAAAAAAAAAAAAAAACATTACATGTCATTAATCAAAAACTATTGCCATTCCTCTCTTTAACCCATTGATCAAGACTAGTTTATGTATTCTGCAAAGTACTCTAGGCCACCAAGGATCTGTTGGGAATGTGATAGGACATGTCTCTGAGAATTCACGTTTTCCATAGATATATTTAACCGTGTACCTCAAATGGGGTTTAAATGCACGTTTCTGGTGCCTCGGTTGATAGGTTTTTCTTCTGTTTTATGTTTAGTAAGACAAACAAGCTGGCACATACATGGTAATAGGAATATAAAGACAGAGCCAAATTATAAATTCTAGTCATATTCCTTGTATGGTTTACTGTTTTGTCGATCGCCAAACACTTGTACCTTATTCCCACATTAAAACCAATTCTCTTCTCATTAGACGTTCATTGTCGATACTCAAAATACATCGGCCGGATTAAACAAAAGCTAAAACTAACCAATTGAACGCCTTTAGATGTCTGTTAGATTACCGGTTTTATTGCAGAATTCAGTGCATTGACCAAGAAGGCACATTTATTAAAAAACTAATAGGAAAGACTTGTATACACTTGGCCTATCTACAGCCATATAATTAAATAGATAAAGCTCCGTATGGACAGAGATTTTTTTTCTGGTTATTAGAACGTTCCTGGTAGGATACTATCGATCATAATCATCCCATCATATTGTTACTGTTGTTTCTGTTATATTACTCCTAGTAAAATCAGTTGATACACAGAATCGTATGAGATTGTTTGATTACTAGGGTAGTATCGATCAGCACAACGTCAATTGTGCTGCGGTGTCAAAGATAAACTATTGACTATATTTATTAACCAAAAGGTCAAAACAATCGAGTACATAAACTTACTGAATAGTGTGTACACTATTTTTACACAGTGACAAGTGACCGCACCACCAATGGATCCCAGAGATATTTAAAAGAAGTGCATGGTTACTCTTGTCAATGGGTGCACTGATTTCTCAAACGCAAATCTGTACTACAGGCCCACTCGTATTCTTATTTTTTTTGGCGGTTTTCTTGGAAACCTATGCCATATAGTAACACACTCTAGACAAATTCACCAAGATCAGATCTGGATCATAGGTTATTAACATTAAATAAGTTTACTCGTAATATGGTGGGATATACTACCAAACTCTCTAATGGTAGACAGTTTAACGATATAGATACACCAAAAACTGTGTTCAAAATGACTGTATTTGATCCTTGGAGAATTAGATTTTGGGATTCGTAGTGCACAATACACAAGAACTCTTTTTCTCTACTAAAAGTACAAAGTATGATTAGAGATCAAGATTTTAATCAAGGTGCCAAAATATTGCAAGGCACACGTCCAAACAGCTCGCCAAGTTTCTCTCCAGATACCATCAAGGCCGTCTATACACACTGTAGAATAATGTGTTGGGTTGACAGTCTGGATACTAGATGTCTGCCTGTAGGTAAAAGCACAGATTTGAGCATCAAAATAAATCAACTTTTTGTATTTACGGAATCTTTACAACTTTACCACAACTTTTGAAACAACTGTCATCAGGTATTGTGCGTACATTTCTCACCAAAAGTTGTTCAATAATACAAAGGTTCACAAGATCTTTGGCTTGGAAAGCAAATTACTGTTTACCCAAGCCTACTAGCAAGCTTTTCTTGATAATATCAAATTGTACATGAGGATTGTATCTATTATTATCCTTTGTACAGAGGACAGAGGCGGTTTGTGTGTATTTATTATTATTATTATTATTTTGTAATAGAATGTAGTCAAAATAGAGCCAAGAATAGCAAAACTTGGAGAGGCATATCCCGTACTCTCTAGACCACAAGTTCATTTACACTGGTCATCTCTCTTAATTCTTGAAATGTTCCTGCCCACGAAAAATACAAGTATACTCAATAGGCTTGAGATCTTGACTCTAACCTGACCAATATTCAAAGTTATACGTGAACAATCTCTGTTTTGTACACAATGTGGCATAGGAACCAATATGGAAGGAGCGCTGTCTTTTTGGAACAAAAAAGAACAGTCTGTTTGTATTTCTTGAGAGCTCTCTGTACCACAGAATAAAGTGCTCGGCCAAACAATCAATGTACTTGTCTGGATGCTTCACTTTATTAGCAAAGAGTCAAGACCTCTTGATAATAACTCTTGGGCTTGTATGTATTAAGAATACTGTCTTTTTTTTTATGCTTCCTATTTGTCTTGTCCTGAGACCATTCCAAGCCAGTCTTTTGTGTGTCTTTTTTTTGTTCAGACAAGGCTTAGATTCTGGTAAAGTGGATCTAAAACCAGCAAGGTATATATTCGTACAAAACATATTCAAAAACAAATATCTTCATTTGTCCATCTCTAATATTGGACTACAATTGAAACGAATGGCTCCGTACGGAATAAACAAAATATAACAATTCGCGCGCTTGCCATTTAGGGCGCTTGCCGGACGTGGCAAATGCTTGGAAAATGTCTCGCCTCCGAGAACCTTTTAGATCCTGTTTGGAACGTCAAGAGATGAAGCTGTGCCCATGGACACAGCATTTGTTTATTCGCACAATCTGGGTCCCCTTTTATGAATGGCTTTTTTTGCATTTGAAAACGCTAAACTTTGGGTGCACGACGTTTTTGAGCGGGTACCCCGTTTTGATTTCACCGGACACTTTAATTGTGACTCGCTGTCCGGTGTCTAATCTGGGTTTTTCAAATTAGTTCGCTCATTAAAAATATATTAGAAAGTGATTTATGTTTGCTTTATAATCCATTGCCAAAAAAAGAAATTTATTGTTACAAGGACTATCTTGCACTTGGATTCCGACACATCACTAAATGGAAATATGACAAATGGCGAGTTGTTTGTGTGTATAGAATATTATCAAATATATGTAAAAGAATTTCCAAAAGAAAGAAACAAAGGCAAATAATGATAATAATAAATGGAGCATTTTGTTCCGAGACACTTGTATTTTTAGCAAAGTGTAATCTAAAATGATAAAAATAAAAAAGTTGTAAATTAAATATACCTTTAAGAATACCATAGACAGTTTTCTCTACTTGAGATCTGTTTTCATCAGCTCTAAAGGACTGGATTTCTCGACTGGCAAAGAAGGGTTGGGTTCCTTGAAACGTATCTTTTTTGGGGTTGCTTTCAGAGTTAGTGCTTGTGTGTGTGTTTTTAGGCATAGGTAGAATATACTAATCTTCTGTAACCTTTCATTACATAGCCCCCTTGATAATACAATATGAATGAGTTTTATTATTCAGCAAATTCTACTTTTCATTGTCAAGATGATTTCACAAAACCTTTATAAAATTAGAGTTCTTTTTCTTTCAATCTTGTTATACAGTAAAGATAACCCAGTAAACACAAGAATCACCCCTTGATACAAGCTCAAGCAAACCGGGTACAGTCAATTCATTGTTCTTCACTTCAATATGTTCAAAGTATTACTGGTATATAAACGATGCCAACCATGGAATTCTGTTCACCACAACTCTCTTTCTTGTTTTGGTTTCTGTATATTAAAAAGTAAATGAAGCACACCCATATTATGTGTCGACTGGTATTCTTATCGTTTCATATATTCAGTAACTTAGTTTACGCTGTGTCGATTTAACGGTATCCCCCACAAACATGTCTTTTTATCAAAGGTATGAAAGCATCACAAACAGAGATATCCGAGAGATCGTTGTCTCTCGTTTTATCCCAGACGTAATTTTGGTGCAGCTGGCAACATTCTCGCAATGGCTTAATGACCTGCCAAGAGAAAGAGAGCGAGGACCAGCCAGATGGTTGTTAGAAACGTGTGGGTTCTTGTTGAAGAGACGAGGTAGATGGACAAGATGAGAATCAGCGTAACATGACATCTTACTTTTTTTCTAAAAAAAAAAACTTGAAGTACAAGCTGCAGCAAATCTCTTCAACAAGAGTGCGCACGTTGCAAGCTCGAGGGCTGGAGTGCTGGCGACAGTTGGGTACGCTCGCAAGAGTCGTACCAAGGAGACAAACGCGGTGCGAAAACGTCTCCTGGAAAGTATGACCGCCATCTTGGTGGATCCTTGTCTGTGCGGCAGGATCTACGTCAGACCGGTTCGCAATGCCAAGTCTCCCCTAATAGTGCGAGACTTGGCACCTGACCTTTTGACAAAGGAAATCAGGCATAGCAACGGCGGGATGCAAGGTAAAAAAAAAACCTTGATCACCTGCAATAATGAATCTTACAGTAGATTTTTCTTTTATATCTTCTAGATTTCATAGCATTTGCAAAGACCACTACACAACAAATCAGGCATAGTTGTCATAGACTATGCCGGTCTAACAACAACCTCATCCTCCTCCTCCTCCTCCCCAACCAAGACCTCTTGGATTTTGATGTGTAAGTAATGGGTTGCCATGACAATAATAGCATCATTCTAATGTCCTTCCTCTATGCTTATCTAGGTCCCTACCGGCGATACAACAAATTGTTGCATACCACGGGCATAAATTCGAGCAGTTCTCTAGGCAGACGTTGACTAGAGAGAATGACTCCAGGACTACCTTGAATATCAAGAGATGTTGCTTAATAACATCTCTTGTCAATAAACATTATCTCTTCAAAGACTCTTTTCAGTCTCTCATTGGCTTCCTCTGTCTGAGTTAATTTCATCTCATTTTATACCTGGAACGGGACTTTGATACGTAACTCTTTGAGCAAGGAAATCTCATTTGGGTGCTTGCCATTTAGGGCGCTTTCCGGACGCGTCAAAGGCTTGAAAAAGGCTTTACCTCCGAGAACATTTTAGATCCTGTTTGGAACGTCAAGAGATGAAACTGTGTCCATGGACACAACATTTGTTTATTCGCACAATTTGGGTCCTCCTCTTAATATAACTTTCTTTCTTTCTTTAAAAATAGCATAAAAATAAATACCCAGTCTTGGATATGATATATTTGGTGTATTGAACGCACCCAAGCCAGAGAGTTATGACAAGACCAACCTTTGTTCATTATTATTTTTGGTATTATAAAATGTAATAATATTCCACTCTTTTTGTTTGTTATGATTCTTAAAGGCAAGTCACTCCAAACAGCAGCTTGAAAAATCAATCTTTTTACAAATCACGTGCCCAAGATTTGCGATCAAATCCAAAATTACACTGGGACCCTCTCTTTTCTGTTCACCGGATGTTTTTTATATGCATGTTTTTTTTTAATAAATGATTTTTGCAAAACGTATACTGTACAAGAGAAATATTTATGCGAGCAAGGCCTTGATCTGCTCCTCGATCTTGGAAAGATTGGCACCAATAACCTCTCCAATCTTCTCACCGTTCTTGTAAAAGACAAATGTGGGCATGGCACGGACGCTGACCTCGGAGGCGACATCGGGAGCCTCATCGACATCGACCTTGGCAAAGACGATATCAGAGTAGACATCGGAAAGCTTCTCGAACTTGGGACCAATGACCTTGCAAGGACCGCACCAGACGGCAAAGAAGTCAACAGCAACCTGTATGTGTTTTTGGTTGGGATTGTTTAGTATAAAAGACGATTGGATTCAAGTAAATACTTACGAGCTTGTTGTTCTTGATCAAGGCCTTGTACTGGTCAAGGTTAGCGGGATGCTCAGTGATAGCCATTTTTTTATAAAGATATGTGTAGAGGAAAGAAATACAATAAGAAAAAAAAGAAGAACGCGACTTATTCGGTATTTATACAATTCCAGACTGAGAATATACGCTGCTTAGTCAATATGTCGGGGTGTAAATGGTTATTATATATTTTTAATAATACATCTTTTTGGAAAGGTGTACAACTCTTTACACCCACGAAATTCATTGCGTCAGAAGAAAATAAAAAGGGAATTTATTATAGTAAAAAAAAATAACAATATATTTGCCGTCTTCACTGTATACAGAAATATACCCCTTGTATTGACTATGTATTACAAGCTTATCTGTCCAAAGACTAGGAGAGCTTGGTTTTTATAGTACCATAAAGGCCATTTTATACATTGAATCTAAAAATAAATAAGCATATAAAATAAAATGATGCAATTAGTCAGACTTTGCCAGTGATTTGGATACTGCTCCAGGACATCTAATAGAGCATATCACGATTGCTTATCAAAGCAGGCCAGTATAACACACACACTCTTTTCTTTCTTTCTTTTTTATTTTTTCTCTGTGTTGTGTCGCAAAAAAATAGAAAACTTGCGACATTGTCTATATTTGGCTAAAAACCTTGTTTCAAAGAACTGGATAAAGCCAAAAGTGGTTGGCAATGTGACTTGTTTATCTTGACATGATGAACTCAAGTCAATCGTGACCAATTCGAAAATGATTGGAGGATAGTTTTGAGTTGATTATGAATCAAACAAATATTTTGATTGGTCCAGCAAGCAAATCAAATGAGAACCTTTTAATTCTTTCTAGACAACTCTACGAACAAACACTATTCACTAGGATTAATAATAGCAGTGATGATCCCCAATAGCCCAGTTGTCACAATATGATTATTAATGGTGCCTTTATTGCTTCCAAGCGTCAAATCATTTATCTTGGTTATCAAACTTGGCCAGTTTTGATTCGAAAGACACACACACATATATATATAGTAAAACTTTTTTTCTATTTTATTATTATTCATAATAATAAAAAAAGCATATTAGTATTGTGGGAATGTGTCACAATAGCTTAAAGACGTATATGTTTGATATTTTAAAGGCGAGCCTTGGGTGTCACATTAACATCTTCACAAAGTGCTCGCATGTCCCGCAATGCCTGCCGAATGGCCTCTGCAAATGCCTTTGTTGACACACTCTTGGTGCCATGCTTGGACTCGATACCGAATTTGATGAGATCAGAAGAAGGCATATAGTTGATACCATAACCGTCAGGGTAAATGGCACCGAATCCAGTACCCATAAGACGTACGCCCGCATGCAAGCTTGAGGTGCTTAGTAACCAGGTCTGAGAGTTAGCATACGCAGGGTCCTTGAAGATGGCGTGCATTGGCACGTCTTCAAGCTTTCCAGATTTCGACAGCATCTGGTGGTTAGCATTCAAGAGACGAAGCGCCAACAAATGACGATCGCAGCCATATCCATCACTGGCAGTCATTGTGTAGTTGCGGTGGGCAGCAGCTGCTTTGGAAAGAAGCTGATACTTTGTCTTGTTCTATTAAACAGTTTAGTAACCCTATAGCCTTGACTTTTTACCACACTTACATCAACAGAGGCATCAACAAATGCCTCGACAAAGTTCTTGCTGTCAGTGCTGCATGATCTAATTGTCTCTGTGCGTCCATGGATGTATTTACGAGTAGAAGCGGTCTCGTATGTGGGCACGACCGTCTTGTGGGTACGGAAGTAGGCCAACTGAAGAGCCATTTGGTAAAAGGCATCTGGAGGGACTCGGCCGACCTTTTTGATCCATTCGTTACCAAACTCATCAAATATAAGAACATCCGAGTCTGACTTGGCTGCAACAGCATCGGCTGCTACCTGGGCTTCTTTCAGACACTGTAATAATTTGGAGTCTGATTTCCAACGGAGGTGGTTGGGTAGATTGGATGGCTTGGAGGCCTTGACGATGGTAGGATCAAGAGGACCAGGGCAGCTCTCCTTGAGCATATGATCAAAGAGGTAGCTGACGGTCAATGCATCTGCAGGAGAATGTTCTCCAGACACACCACACTTTCCACTGCTGTCGACAATGAGCAAGAAAGATTTATCAAACCAGCGGTTGTGGCCATTTCCAATGCCCTGGTTTCCACAGAACATTGAGTGGGTGCGATCAGAAAGAGCATCTCCGTGGCTGTAATCATCAAGTGCAACACCAAACAAACTAGACTCGACGATATCAAGGTTTTGACGGTGGGAAGGGTCAATTGTCAGTAGATGGTTTCTAGACACGGCCCAGTTGTCGCGGTCCCAGCTGGACAACAGAGGAACGGCAGCATCTAGTTGCTGAAGATGCTGTACATAGCCAACAATATCCAACAGCTCCCTATTTTTTTTTTCAGGGCTTTGGTCAGAACTGGCCTTTATTATCGTGATAAATTTATCTTCATACTTCTCTAGTGCATCGACAGATCGTCTGCCATTTTGATCATAGACATCCAGTTTGAACAATTGGTCTCGAACGACCACCAAGATGTGACGGAGCTTTGAAGGATCCTGCTGTACGACAGAATCACAGTGGGGAAGAGGTACACGCGTAACGCCAAATATGCGACTGTATTGCCACATACATTGAGCCTTATTGCCCTTCATCATCTCCACTGGAAGTTCTTGTCTGGATACAAAAAGGTGTTGTTGTTTTTTTTAGTAAGAGCACATTTATTCATCTCATTTACCTATCAATGATCTCCTTGTAGTCTACACCACGCGAAACCATATGGGCAGCTCTACGGATTTGGAACCGTGTGAATTCCCCAGGGGCAATTGCTTTGGCGTTGTTAGCCAAGAGTTCCTTGGGATGGTTGGGATCATCTTGGCCTAGAATGTACCAGTTACTGTTGACCATCACAGGCTCACGCCATTCGAGATATGCTGTGGAATAGAGAGAGAGAAAGAGAGGTCAATATGTGTTTTGATTGATCTAAATGTACTTTACCTTTCTCTATCCAAAAGTTATCATCGAGCCAGTTGTAAGGAGACTTGTTATCGAGGTCAACAAGACGCTGCTGGAGAGATTGAGCAAGTTCACTTGTCTGAAACTCGGTTACGATGCGCTTGGTGTTTTCATACTCTTTTGGAGTAAGAAGAGGTACAAGAGTGCGAAGATAGAGATCGCAACTCTCTTTCAGAGAGGGTATCGGTAGGCGTGGAAGGGTGCCCTGGAGGGAGAATGTGGCCGGACCCATTGGAAAGATGAAAAGATGGAAAGAGGTGTGTATCTGTAAAAGATTGAATAGTTGCCCACAAATACAAATCACATTTCATGTGACAATCTCATGTTGTCAAACCCAAACCCCGCATTTTCTTGTAAAATTTTTAAACACTTTTAAGCTTATTGGAAACTCTTTAGAGAGAGAAACAAGTCAGACGTGCTTTATATATTCATCCGTACCGCTTCAAATTACATTACTTGTAGTGCAAAAATAAAAAGAAAGAGCAAAGGTAGAATATGAGCAGAATAATAGAAGCAGCCAAAGAACAAGGCTTGTATTCAAAGGAGGCTTGTTCAAGTAGACTCCTGTAGCTTAATTAACTAGGACAAAAATTCATCCTAGTGAAAAAGAGCTTTGTAAACATTTATTGTATTTTCCGAATCAATTTGGATACCGAATCTGATTTCATTACATTTTCTTCCCCAAACAGCACTGTATTGAGTTGTACATTTTTTTTTGGATTCAAATAAATAAAAGAGAGTCAGGTCTTTGGTCGTAAACCAGTGTCTGGATACCTTCCAAGTATTCTGAATCTATTCAAAACATTTACTACTAGTTTTCCTAGTGTTTTATTTTATTTTTTGTATTGGTTGAGAATATCCACCAGACCAAGTGGCCAATCACAGGACACTGGGGTATAATACTAAACATAAAACGCAAAAATGCAATTGTATCATTTGATTGGTCAGCTGATAATTTTATGCGACTACTAAAACAATGCTTTAACCGCAAAAAGAAAAAAAAAGTTGCCACGTAGCGTCTCAAATTGCCATGACTGCCCTCTCGTTTTTTGTCTGGCTGACTTATCCAAGCACTCGGCTCCCCTCTCTTTCTTACTCAACCAAACTCCCAAAATTATATCATAAAATAATAATAATAACAACAACAATAAAAAAAATCCAGAGAGTGAAATGACATTTAAGGACCGTACAAATGAATTCCATGCAATTGCAGAAAGAATACGCTCCCGTAGCCACATGCCCAATGCTCTCGAACGTCGGTCGCTCATCCAGTCCTCACCAACTGGCCAACAGACTTCTCGCAGTGAGTTTTCTCTGATGGCAGCAGAAATCAGTCGAAACATCACCGGTACAGCTGGGAAACTTGAAAAACTTACCAAACGTAAGTTTTATACATACATGCGGCCTAGATATCAATAAAGAAGCCAACCAAGAAAAAAGAAGGATATGTGTGCTAATGGGTTGTAGTGGCTAAACGAAAGACGCTATTTGATGATAAGCCAGTTGAGATTGGCGTAAGTAATCTGGCCTACCTCCAGACGACAGAAGGACTGATGGATAGGTTTAGGAATTGACGTTTATCATCAAACAAGACATTGCCAAACTTAATCGACAGATTGCAATGCTCCAAGACTATACCAAGCGTCAGAAGCAGTCATCAAAGCAGGCCTCTGAACATACTGCAAATGTAGTCATTACATTGCAAAGCAAGCTTGCCGATACCTCGATGAGTTTTAAAGATGTTTTGGAGATTCGGACTGAGGTGAGTAAATGGCAATGGCAATTTTGGAGTGGGGGGAATTCCAAATATGATGATGATGATGAAGATGATGATGATGATAATGATAATATTTATTGATATTTAATATTTGGTGGAAATAGAATATGAAAATGACAAAAGATAAGCGGGACCAGTTCCTATTCTCTGCAGCAGAGCAGTCTGGGCCGCCTGCTCTGGGTAAAGGACAAAGGAGACAGACTGAAGCAGAAGTAGTGACTTATGCGGGTTCGACATCCTTTCTAGCCAATTCACCGCTCCTAAAATCACGTCGGCGCCCCAACAACGAACGAGCCCAGACACCAGCAGGATCAATAGGAAACGTCAACAATGGATATCTTCCTCAGGATGAACCCGAATCCACATTGTCATTGGGGATCCCGATGCTTACACCTCAGCAGCAACAGGAACAAATGATGGTTCTGGAGCAGGATCGATACATTGACCATCGGTCTACGGCCATTGAGAGTATCGAGAGCACAATTGCTGAGCTTGGAGGCATCTTCCAGCAATTGGCCACAATGGTAGCAGAACAGAGAGAGACTGTGCAACGGTATGTATAACAATGCAGGTCATGTTTTGCTGTTGTCTATTCAACACTCTTTCTATAGTATTGACCAGAATACGGATGACATTGAAATGCATGTAATGGGTGCCCAGAGGGAACTGCTGAAATACTACACAAACATCAGTTCCAATCGATGGCTAATCATCAAGATATTTGTCACAATTGTCTGCTTCTTCTTACTCTTTACCCTTATCATGTAAACCAGAACAAAACCCACGATGGACCTTGATTTTTAGAGTCATGTTCGTTACGTCACTCTCGTACACTTGCCCCGCTTTTCTTTTTCTTTGGAAGAGCACCACACTGTGCTTCTTTTTGCTTCTTTCTCTCCTTTTTTGATAGATAAAAAAACCAACCGAATCTTCTTTTAACTATAAAAAAAAAGACAAGCTCATAAAGAAGAAGAAGAAAAGTGTGAGATACTACTTTTGTGCTTTTGGATGCCTCAGCTTCTGGATCGTCTATAACCAAAAAAAAAGAAGGAAAAAAAATTAAGCTGTGCGGTTCAACAGTGATTGCAATGGAATACTATACGATGAACCATGATGACCGCTCATCCTTTGAAACATCTCTACACGATTACCTCTTGTTTGACCCGAACGATATAAACATTGACCCTACCATCATTGATTCAACAGGGGTAGATTATGAGCTCTTGGGTACCACGAACCGAGACTGGGTAACACGGCCCTTTGACAGTACCCAAAGCAACGACCATCAGGCAATTCTTCTATCAGACCCTACCTATGTGCGCCAACAGCAACTTCTCCAAGGTAAAAAGGATCCTGAGCTCAGAGGTCAACAAGGGAGTGGTGATGACGAACGGCACCACGACCCCTCGATAAGATCCAATTTGTCAGCCATGTTCGATCCTCAAGAACAATACCAGCATCAATCCCAAGCACATCTACACCCACATCCACACTCACACTCACACCCACATCCGCATCCACAACCGCATCCACAACCGCATCCACAACCGCATCCACAACCGCAGCTCCAAAACCAGCAATACCAAAGGGAGTTTCTTTCTCATCCCTCACCCATCGCGACCACCACCCTACCCACAAAACAGCGCAAGGAATCCAACTTCTTGAACTCTCGAAAGACCACACGCCCAACTTCACAGCTAATGCCCATTTCTTCTTCTTCTTCTGCTGAGATTGATAAGGAGCTTTCTACAGAAGTTGACCATCAACGTAGATTCAATGAACTTCAGGCACGCTTCAGAGTGAGTTATGGCCATGTGCGCAAACCATCTGCAGGGCAAAAATCCGTAGCAGTAGCAGTATCGTCGTCATCATTGCCTTCGGGTCTAGTTAGTGGCAATTTAGTTTCCAGTAGTGTTGGTGCCATGTCCCAGACAACATCATCAGAAATGGAGGAGAGAAGCCAATTAGAACCCCCTGAGCGAGGAAGATCTTTCTCACCTCCCAAAGATGGGAGTGGGAATCCTCAGTCGCCTCACTTGGCTACTTCTTTTCCTTCCCGTACAATGCCTATCCAGATTCAAAGAGTACAACGTGCCAATGCTGCCCAGCCATTTGATGCTGAGCAGCATCAACGCAGACTAGATGATCAACTCGTGAAAGCTGACTTTGGAGACATCACTGTCTCTGAGCTAAAAGAAATGTTACGGCAGAGGAGTAAACCAGCCACGGGTAAAAAGGCTGTGTTGATGCAAAGATTACAAGATGAGCGTGATATTATCAAGGCAGTTCGTCACTCAAAGGTCCAACGCCACTCCCAGCCCCCACCCGCGTCCAACCATCACACCGACATCTCTCGACCACGTTCTTTCCAAGGCATACCTTCCTCCCCATCTTCCCCTTATATCGGTGCTCTCCCCATAGGCCATCCTTCGCCTGTTGATGGTCCTTCTTCTGTTCCAAATACGATTAGTTTCGTACCAGGATCACCTGCAGGATCTATTGGATCAACTGGCTCTTTGAATCGGTCCATCGACAACCTCCACATCGGATCTCCTCCGATGGGGCCACAACACATTCGTCGCTACTCACCTTATTCACCTCGTCCTGCTTCGTCTCCAAAACAATTTACCACCCAATCTTTACCTTTAGCTGATGAACTAACTATCCAGCCTTCATCCTCGTCTTCATCTTCATCTCTGCCGCGTTCTCGTCCTTATTATTCAAATTGGAATACTGGATTTGTTGGTGGACCTGGGAGTGGACGTACAAAGACGTACGCGCCGTTTACTTCATCTGCTCTTGCGACACCTGATAATGAGGTCGACGTTAATCCTTTTGATACATTGTCTCTCTCATCTGATATTAAGACAGAGACAATGGAATGGCTTGATCCCTCTATGGAAGCCCTTTTATTGCAAGGTGGCAGAGTTACCTCACCACAGCCCATTAATGACATTACAGAGACGCCTATTGAGACTTTTGGAATGCCTAGTCAAGAAGAGTTAATGGCCCTTTTTAACGATCATCTCTGGGAAACCGCTTGATTGATGTCGAAATATCAGATCTCTGTCAAGCTATGCACATTTACGTGAAAGAACCAAAGGCCTAATTAACCCTCAATAAGCTCACTCCCACATTTCTCTTAACCAAATCTCTCTGTATATTTTTTCCAACCTTTGTATCTTTCTCTTTCTTTCTTTCTTTCTTTCTTTCTTTATTTTTTTTTATTTATTTCATATGAATAGATAAAGGCTTTCCATCCTCCTGGTAACCTGTCCAAAATCCAAGGCTTACCTCATAGACACACCCAATATTTTTACGACTAGACAGCAATCACTTTATTTACCATTAGCACAAGGCTAGACATCACGATCTATTATTACACATGGCCAAGAATTCCTTGTTTTAGTTAAGGGTAAATTGAGTAGAATAGCCAGATAGATGGTTTATTGACCTAGCTAAAATACATAGTAATATTATTCTCATAAATCATGATGTTTAAGCTTTGATTTTTCAACAAGTGTGTGGTATCAACACATAGAGACCTACCCTATAGAATGTTAGATATATATATATTTTTTACAAATTTCAATTGTTTATATACAACGCTAAAGATCTACAGAAACTCTTAAAAACTTTTTCCAGTAGTGTTGTGCCAAAAGTTGATTGTGTTTTCACTCTGCCATTTGATAAACTCCTTGACACCAGGCGAGGCAATGTGGCCAGTAGGACCATTGACTGCGTCAATAAAGGATAGATAATACGATCCTTTAGTGTAAAGATCCTTTATGGTAGCAGGATCAATGGTTGGCGATGCTAGCTGTGGAACTCTGTTATCACTGTTGGATCCAGGAACAAACTTCTTTCCCATTCGAGGGAGAGATTTATCCCAAGCAACATCTTTGGTAATCATGCGAACAACATCGTCGATGCGCTTTTCTAGGGTTTTGAGGTTAAAAAGCTCCTTTGTGATTTTAACTATCAGCTCTTCTAGTCGACTCTTGAACGCAGGAACCTGCATGACTTTCTGGGTCAGTGGACGCAGGTGGAAGCCAGGGAAATCAGAGTAATTTCCTGTGGTCATGGATATGGTACTGACAAACCCAGATCCCATAATCAAGTCAAGATCAGATGGCAAGAAGATATACCTCTTGGCTTTAGATTCATAGTAAAGATAATAGTTGTTGGACATTGTAAGATATCCATCTGAAAAGCCTACGAGAATTTCGAGCGCGATACTAGATTTACAAACACAAAAAATCAACTTCATTTCAAGAACAAGACCTCTTTTTTTTAAAAAAAAAAATCTAATAGTTTACCTGCGAAGGAAACTTTCGACATCGAGGTTTGCCTCCCATACTTGAACAGCATCTGGAGCGGTTGTGGGTGCGTCCTTGATAAACTTTGTAAACTCCATCAATGGCTGGAAATCACCTATACTATTTGTTGGGTTGGCCTTGACAACGTAGGCTCCGAGAGCATAGTTTGTAATGTTGTTGTAGTATGATAAGTCGGATATAACGCCTGCAAGTAGTGATTCTGTAGTTCTGAATTTTCCTTGGTAGAGAATTCCTTGTTCGTAATTGGGATCACCATTGGCAAACTCATTCTTTACCCAAGGATCTTGATAAGCTTCCAAGAACCCAAATAGGCCTAGAGGCTTGTCATTCAAAATCACTCTGTTTAAACAATAGTTTAAGCTAGTTAATATTTCTGCTGTGTATATTTTTTGGCAATATTTTACCTAACAAACGAGTATTCGGTGGCAGCAATACCAATCGACTTTACGATATCATATCCAATGACTTCACGAATATAGGCTTGGTCAGTAGCAAGAGCGCGCAACTTGAGGCGACGATAACCATACAAGTGATTCTTGGCCTTCTTCTTTAGCTTGAGATTGTAGGACACTTTCTCAAATAGACGAGAACTGTGACCAGATAGCCCAATCTCAATGTCAGAGAACGATTGGACATCGTGTGGACTATTTTTAAAGATATAGATTAGCACAGTTATATATTTCATGGCCAAGGACTCTGCTTAAAATCAATATACCTTATATAAGTCATATTTATAGATACATTTATATCATCCATTGAATTGGTATGCATATTGTCTAGTGCTGTCTGGTTTCCAGAAAGATATATTGTAGGAATTTCTCCATCAATGTGCAAAGGCGACTCGACTCGGTGGATTGCTGGAAGAGGAGGAAGGATTGGGTTTACTTTTGACAGTGGAAATTTATTCCATGGACACCCAAATGTCTCATTTGGTGTAGTCTCATTCGTCTGTTTGCGAGTGAAAGGCTCAATAGTGGTTCCATTTGCTCCTGTAGTTACGGCATAGCTATAGCCATTGATTGCCTTTGGTGCAGATCCTGTGTAAAGGACGGGTACATTGGGAGAACTTGAAAGAGGATAGGATATGTTATCTACAACCACACTCATATTTTGTCCTGGGCCTGCAAGGGATATAACATTATATGTTATTTGATCTCCTTGGTTTGAAGCCGAGACCACAGCAGTAATTGCAAAAACTAGATCAAGCAATAAACAGCGAATTAATATATACAATGTGTAATTCAAGGATGTTGTATATTTCTTTACCAATAAATGTTAATCGCATAGTCGATGGTTTTCAGTATATAAAGAGTGAATTATTTGCCTTGCAACGCTGTTTATAAAGCTTTAGACTCATGTAGCTTTATATTTTAAAGTTAACTGATTTCCCAAATGATTCATATATTTATAAAAATAGGTTATATAAATCATAATATCTCCTGCCATATCGCCAAATCACCTCTTACACTTTATTTTCTGTATTCTTTTTTCTTTCTTGTGGTAAACAAACCAATAAATATATGCCAAGCTTGAATCTGAGACCCACCAAAGGGGCTAGTACTCCTTAAACATTATCCATGATATACATATAGTATACTTATCTGAATGAACCTTTGGAGGAATATACAAAATTTAGTGCTTATAGACATGATTTAGAGCATTCAACAAGTGAGCCTTTGGAAATATAACAATATATTGTACTTGGTATACTTGGTATATCATATATAGATAACAATTGATAGTATTGTACTGAGCACACACCCTTGGATAGCGTATCTTACTTGCTGAGTTGCATATTGCATACTTCTCACATATAACTTTGCAAAGATCACCTTGGTAAGTAAAATAAAATAAAAAAGATGGACCTCAAAACCCCCCTTTATTCAACACGGATCTTTTTTGTTGTTGTTGAAAAACAATTGTGTTATATTTATTCGCTATTTTCATAGACTTTTGGCTTTATTGTTGACAAATATGTGCATATACATGTATCTTGTTTTTTCCAACTCTTGAATGTACATATAGTTAGCATTGCTGATAAAATATGATAGATATCCTTGATAGCTAGTTATTTCCTATGTGTACAACTTGGATAGGCCACCATTCAAAAATAATAAATATATATCATCCTCTCTAATATTCATTATGAGTTGATGTTCTATTTGTATAAGCTATAGCTACTACTATTTGTTATGTACTGATAACAGTACTCTAAACAGGTGCTAGGGGGGAACATTTTGCTGCGTCCAACTAATAACAAGAAGATCCAACGGTTAAGGTCGAGCATCTATATATATAACCAGTCGTTGGTTTACGTTATATAAAGCACTTTGCTTACAACCAATCTCTAATATATATTTACTCTAATATTTGACTATGATTTCACTGATATCTTGTAAAGTTTTGTAAATAATGCTTTCAATAGCCTTTTTGTTCAAAAGATGTACAAACAAAAGTTCGATATAAATTTATTTTGAGCTATTAATACTATAGCGTAAACTATGATGGTACATAATGATTGTTGACGCCTTTTTAGACTAGGGGCTTCAACGAACCTTTTCAAGTTTCATTTGCTAATTACTATAAGAGTATGAACTTGTTCAGTCTCCCCAAGCACTATGACTACAATAGTATACATGTATTGCGGTACTTTGATATTAAACACGCTTTACAAAAAACCAACATGATTAAATATTTGATGAAAAGAACTTTTTACCATGATGTTCAGGATATTGATATAAAATAAAATAAAAAAAGGTATACTATTCTTATAAAAGAATGCATTATCCTACAGGGTTTATAAAACCGATACATGTAAAATTGGTCTATGCTTTTTTAAACTGATTCTTGAGCTTATTCCAGTATTTTTTTTAATAAATCCATAAAGACTTTTGGGCTAACAGTCGGCCTGTTAGGAATACATTAAAGATATGTTAAAGATGTCTGGGCCGTGAAGTATGAGTCTATTTAGGCGGGAACGTCAATATTTATGAATATATATACATATATAAATATATATAATTTTGTTTGAGCGCCTTTTATATTTGAGCCTAAACCAGCTCCATATATTGGACTGACATCAAAATAAAATGATGATAAATATACCCTATAAATCCTATATGTCCTATTTGTTTGTTATATTTATACCGTTGACAGTTGACAGATAGCTTTAAACCTGAAAGATAATTCTACCATTTATAGAATAAGAAATGATTAAAAAAATATGCTTGGATCAGTCTAGTTTTGTGGGGTATTTAATAAAAATGTATCCTTTTTGTTCGTCTAACCCCGGATAATCTGGGTACTTTGCAAAACTTCCAAAAAAAAAATTCTCTGCGTGGGAACCAGGACCCTGTCTTTTTCTTCACCTGTAAATACAAGATAATTGACAGCTTCAAAAGCTTCTCGGATATAGCTGTTGGTTTTCAGGTAAATGGATATAGTTTCTACATAATGAACATGATTATGGATACAAAATATAGATTTTCAGTTTGACTTGCCTTGATTTATTTTTTCTCATTGGTCATAGAAACACAAGTCACACTATAGATTTGATCTATTACTGATTATTGGCACTTAATAATGGATCTACCACTTTTTATTTTTGCAGTGAATAAACTACATCTAGATAATTGTCCTCAAGCCACCTTTTTTTTTATTGTAATCGCTATTTTATTTTGCCCGATAATATAAAAAAAAAAGTAAACGCAAGTTTAATTATGTATATATTATTTCATTTTTTTCTTGTTTATTAGAGTGTAACTGCTTTTACTCTTTCTTTTATCTTCTCTGTATCCTACCACCTTTCGATTGAAATATGGATCAAAAGGCCACGTCGTCTTTACCTGATCAAGAGTCTATCCCGAGTGGAACTCAATTCGAGGCCTATGCGTCTCCAAAGCCCCCAAACCTATTTACCATCGTACGTGGGCAGGTCCTGACCAAGGAAGGATGGTGGGGCGACTTTGACTGGAAAAACATGTGTATGCCGTCTTTCCTGGTCAAAGAAAAGACCAATGCACCATTCTGGGGACTCAACAGTCGCCTCCCCCTTGGTCTGGCAATTATCATGGGATTCCAACACTCTCTTGCAATGGTAAGACACTCTATTTATAAATATAAATATATAGCACATTTTATATCATTAGACCAACTCAATTTAAATTGCTGGATTGAATTGACAGGTCAGTGGTGTTGTTACACCTATCTTGATTATGATTGGATCCGGATCAACTTCTCTCAACCTAACCGTGGAAGACCAGCAGTATCTTCTTTCGGCTGCACTTATTACCTCGGCCATTCTGTCGCTTGTTCAGATCACTCGCTTCAAGATCTATGGCACAAACTACTATATCGGAACAGGTCTACTCAGCGTAGTTGGTCCCAACTTTGCCAGCATCCCTGCAACAGCTGCCATCATTAAAAACATGTATTCAAACGGCTATTGCGAAACAGCCATTCTTGAGGACGGTACAGTTGACTATCTTCCCTGTCCAAAAGCATGGGGTGCTATTCTAGGAACATGTAAGTTGGTCTTTAAAGTAGGAAATGGATTACAAGTGTTCTAAGTGTGCTGTTCTATAGCCATGGTATGCTCTTTCTTTGAGATTGGCATGAGTTTTTTGCCTCCAAAGATGATCAAACGTATCTTCCCTCCAATTGTTTCTGGCACAACCATCTTGCTCATTGGATGCAGTGTTATATCCACTGCCTTGTCTGACTGGGCTGGTGGATCAGGTAAATAACCAGCAATGGAAAATGAATATGTTATTAACATGTAAATGTCTAGGTGGATGTTCTTCTCGTCCTGAAACAGGCTACTACTCTCAATGCCCTAATATCGATGCTCCTCATCCTCTTCCCTGGGGTAGTCCTGAATTTATTGGCCTTGGATTTGTCGTGTTTGCCACAATTCTGCTGATTGAGAACTTGGGATCTTCGTTTATGAAGAGTGCTCAGGTAATATTGAGCCATTCTATTGACCACAGACATCTGATCGCTATAGACTTTAATAGATCGTGCTTGGGTTGATTATTGGTACAATTGTTGCGGCTGCTTGTGGTTATATCGATGACAGTTCTATCACAAGTGCTCCTGTTGTAACGTTTGTCTGGGTCAAGACTTTCCCAATCACTGTTTATGGCCCGGCTGTCATTCCGTTTTTAATTGTTTATCTAGACAATATGTTGGAGAGTATTGGTAAGTTTGGATCGCAAGAGATGGGATATATGGCTTACAATGTACTATAGGTGATATCACTGCTTCGTGTGATGTTTCTGGCGTAGAGGTTGATGGACCAGCATTCCAAGCACGCATTCAAGGAGGTCTGTTGGCAGATGGTGTCAATTCCTTTATTGCTGCCTGC
The DNA here is from genome assembly GCA_022702545.1 of Phycomyces nitens. Taxonomy (NCBI): domain Eukaryota; kingdom Fungi; phylum Mucoromycota; class Mucoromycetes; order Mucorales; family Phycomycetaceae; genus Phycomyces; species Phycomyces nitens. The sequence continues at coordinate 7,029,016 of JAHRBC010000001.1, forward strand.
ATGACCATCAGTCCCCTTGTTACATTTGCCCAAAACAATGGTGTGGTAGCCTTGACAAGGTAAGACGATAGCCAAAAAAAAAAAAAAAAAAAAAAAAGGGGGGGGGGTGGTTTCTAGACCGAGAGAAATGACCAAGTGGATGACTGTCTAGATGTGCCAACCGTGTTGCTGGATACTTTTGCTGCTTCTTTATTCTGCTCTATGGAATTTTTGGCAAGATTTCTGCCGTATTCTTGGCAATTCCAAAAAGTGTTTTGGGCGGTATGAATGCATTCCTGTTCGCTTCAGTCACTGTATCTGGAATTCGTATCTTGGCCTACTTGCCATGGACTCGCCGCGATCGTTTTATCACAACTGCATCACTTGCACTTGGCATGGGTGTTACACTATGTAAGACATATAGATTGTTGATTTGGCTAGTGGTCTATTGGGACCTAACGATTTATTCTATACTTTCTCTTACAGGCCCTGGTTGGTTCTCGCATGTGTTTAGCTACAGTGGTAACAATGATTCCCTCAAGGGATTTTTGAGTGCTATTGAGACTATTGTGGATACTGGCTACTGTATTGGATCTCTGATGGCCATCTTCCTCAACCTGGTTGTCCCTGCCGAGTGGGGACCAGAAACTATGCAGGAAATCGATGAGCTTAACCAAAAGGAGCGCGATGAAATCCGTAATGGGTTCCTTGCCAGCAGTACCTTGAATGAGGAACACAGCATGTCCGAATTGAACGAGAGCGTTAATCCTTAGAATAATAATAGTAGCCTTTGCTTTAAAAATTGTTTTCAACCATCTTTTTTTTAATATTTATTTATTTTCATCTCTTCATTTCTACCTTTTTTTTTTATTATTATTATTATATTTATATTTATACAATTTGTTACACTTTGGCATGTATTCTCTTCCTTTCTCTCTTTTTTTTTAAAGCATCATTCTATTAGATTTTACTGTATTTATAATCACCATTTTCAAGTATACAACAGTCAAGACCAATATTCTGAAAACAGGCAGGCCGTGAAGAAGTATTTTGTAGACTTACATGTGTACATATGTACATACATGTGTCCATATGTACCATAAAAAAGGGTGGTTCTGGATAGACTCCTTTATACATATAACAAAGCTATTACTATGATATATTAAATTATTATTATTATTGTTTTTGTTTTTTGTACTCGCAAGAACAAATAAAATAAACAGAGATTTCAAAGTCGTTTTCCTGGCACAGCACAAAAGATTATCAAGACAAGTGCGGTCAGGATCATGAATAGAAGCAGGAGAGCAATGGAACGATTCCGTAAGATCAATCTGACTCGTGGTTCTTCTATAGGATTAAAATGGAACGTGGTTGTCTCGCTTAAAGATGAGTTAATTAAACATGCGAATCGATAAAGATGCCCCATATATACCTGATATTGAGACACAAGATCCAGAGTGGATCCAATCCCGCCAAGCCAGTTATTAAGCAAAAGAGACCGGCTCCAATAGGTAATAGACCCTAAAGAAGTAGGGCAAAAATAAGGAATCACGAGGAGCAAGAGTGCAAGGTTCCTTTTTTTTTCTTGCTTGAGAAATAAAGGGGTAAAATGAAGGGGGGGTTATGGAAAAGCAGTATTTGTCGAGACTCTCTTTTAATGTTGCTATTTATCAATTTCTCAGAGTGCTACAAAACCAAACACTTACCCAAATCCGCCTTTGCCAGGGATGGACGTTTAGAAAGATCAAGGAGAACTCTAGTGAGAACCCGATCAATAGACCCAAGAGACCTCCAACGATTCGACCGATCTGCTGTTTTAGGGTGAGGTTCATGAGAACCTTGTAGTGGACAAAGGTTGGGAAAACCAATTGTAACAAGTGGTGTATGTGGATCTTGGCCGGTCCAAAGATGTGCGGATCTGCTGGTGTATTGATCTGTCCAGCAAAGTGTTGAGCTATCTCGCTGCGGAGAGGGGCAGGCAGCTGCATGATCTCTTTCTCAGCGTGCGGGACGATGTACCGCAAGTATATGCGTTCCACCAATTCCATCATATCGACGTGTGTTGGAGGCAAAGGCCTCTTTGACTTTGCCGAGTTGGTTTGGGAAGAGGTGGTAGCAATCGAATGGCGTGCTTGTTTGAGTAGCATCTGGGTCACTATTTGATCAGATTCCCGGCCATTGCTTAAAAGTGGTTTCGGTTGGGGAAGTACGGATGGTCTACTATTCTTTCTCTCTTGGCGTAGCAGATGTTTTTCATAACGTCGGTAGAGTATTTCTGCTTGCTGGACATCGAGCCAGAAGTCCAGCATTGTTTCAAGTTTGAGACGGTCTCGTAAGACAATGTAGTAGTTATAGAGGCAGACAGGAGGTCTACTCTCTCTCTTGAGTACCTGGTCAAGGGTAGGTAGCCATTCGTCTTCTGGACTGGCAGAGAAGACTAACCATTGGTCGTATGCTCTCTGGTTGGTTGGATCAGCTTGCTTTTCCAGGACCATAAAGTATAAAAAGAGAAAGAAAGAGCTGGTCAAGCCAGGAAAGATACATGAAAGAACAAGAGAGAGAGATAAACAAAGAAAACCATCAGTGACATTTTGGAGCAGAAATAATCATAATCATAATAACAGCTCAAATATATACAGAACCCCCCTTTCAAATACTCGCTTACACATGTGCGTGTATATATATATATATAAAAACACACACACGTTGTCTCTTTATCAAGGCATACTTTAATATATATATATATATAACATTTATCAGTTTATAAAATAAATCTATCAAATACAATCACCAACATAATGTCTGATATCTGATGCTTCAAGAATCTTACGCTTTCAAACAGTGACACAATAAAGGGTTGTGCATTGAGGGTGCATTCTGTTTTTTTATTTGGAATATATATACATATAATAGGTAAGTCTAGGGGAAACTGGTGCCAAATATACGCAGACCATAAAGAAGAAGAAAAAGGCATGTTAAAATGTCATTATTTTTTTAAAAATAATAATAATAATAGGAGGCACTAGAAATCAATGGGCAAATTGATTCCTTATATTTTGCAAATCATTTACTTCTTGCCCTTTTTCACCTTTATACATCGTATGTATGAATACTCACAGGGAATATGTACGGGTAAACTGTCAGGTGTAACCTACCTCTTCTATATTCTCCAGTATTCTGTGATGTCACTGTGAGGCCAAAGCCAAGAGTGTCAAATTCTGTTTTCTATAAGCAAATAAAATGGGATTAAATGGTATAGAATAAGATAGTACAAAACAAGTACTGCCATGAGTACCGACTATCATACAATGGCACTTCCTTCAAGTGCAGAATACCCGAGTGGCAGTTTGCCTGACTTGCTCCAGAGGTTTGGTTCAGGACAAGATCAAGATGTATTTGGCATTACTGTCAATAGAAATCCATTACCAATCCAGATGGGTAATGATGATTTATTAACTACGCAACAACTAATTCAGGATCATAGGATTTGTGCGTAAAGTATACCTTATTACCATTTGTCAGATCATTACTGTTTCTATCTTGACAACAACCCTTGTAAACATTCCCCTTTTATTTAACTGGTTACAAGAAAGGTATGCAAGATAAAGTGTAATAATTAAGAGTAATTTTATTTTTACTAAACATAAACATGTATAAAGTAAATATGCCTGGTGGATATTTATCTTTCCTGCCTTTATAGTATCTATTCTTGTTGCCTGGCAACTATGGATGCAATATTTTAGGCTTCCTATTGAAACTCAAGCCACGATGCTTGCAATCACCTCCTTTTTGACGTCCTTGATATTTGCTGACCTGAGTAAGTACAAGGGATCCATAGACACAATCACTCAACCACTCAACCACTTAATCCCTCCTAGTCTCTAAACTATGCTACAATGAAGGATTTGTGGTGCTATTCATGATATTCTTTGGGGTCGTTGGTCTGTTGCTCTTTACTGCCCAAAAACGATTTCCCTTTAAAGGCCCATTGCCAATGTAAGCCATAATCCCAAACAAGCCTGATACTAAGTCTATCGATAGTGTCTGTACATTGGGATCCATCTGCCTAAGTTCTCCATGGTTTAGACACCAATACCAAATAGACCCCATTCAGATCCTTTGGCCCATCAGTCTGGCCAGCATCTTTTGCATCTATTTCGTCCTTGACCTCTACTACGCAATGGACCGATTGATGCCCGATGACTTTATACTGGCCAACCTCTGCTTCTATATCGATGTCGCATATCCCATCAGATGCCTCCATCATTTGTGCGAATTATCAGATAACTTTGAATTGTTTCCAGAGATACTTACGCCTCGTCCAAGTTCATATGTATAGAATTACTTTATTAGATTAATATATATATAATATTTTCCCTTTCTATTATACCAATCCTCTTTATATACAATTATTCAACAAAAAAGTAAGTGGTATGTGTAATATTTATTTCTTGGCAAATGACTCTCGAATATGAATGAAAGAAACAGCCTCGAAAGGGAGGGTAATACAGAAAAGATACAAAAGAGATAATTAAGGCCAAATATATAATATAAAAAAAAAGATGTTGGATGAAGTCGGGTAGGGGATGAATAGATGTAAAGATATAGAGAATGACTAGGATGAAATGCAGAAATCTACTTGAACCGAAGATACAGATTGACAATAAGAGCACCGACCAAGAGAGCACACAGGATTGCAGGACCCCAGAGATCATCATAACGACCCAATACACGACGATTAATCATCCAGGCACGCTTCTCGAATCGGTAAAGTGCATAAAAGGCCACAGCAATAGAGATACCAATAAAGATGCCACCGGCAATACGAGAAACATAATCACCCATGTTCAGCAAGTTGAGGGCCACGGTCAACAAAAGGGCAGCAAACTGAAGCCAACTGATAAAGGTACGTTCGTTGGCAAAGAAAACCTTGGGTTCAATCTTGATCTTCTTTAGTGCAACATAAGAGCCTTTCTTGTTTGGATCGTCAACCAAGTTACCGCCCAAACCCAATGCACGTCTCCAGGTTGTAGGCTTCTTTTCTTCAAATGATGAGCCAGAATCATCCATGGTCAGACGGACATCCTTCTTTTTCACGACCACAGGCTCGCCCAGGTTGCGCATCTCCATGTTCTGGCCAGACTGACGGTTCTTGCCAAACGGCCCATAATCAAGTGGAACATCAGAGGATACCAGCAAGGTAGGTTCGGTATCAACAGGCAGTTCGTTGGCCCAGGCTTGTTCATCATAAGGAACCCGATCCTTCTTCTTGGTCTTTGGTGGTGGTGAATAGAATGAACTCAACTCTATCTTCTCTTGAGGGGTGCCAACCAAGGTCTCGCTTGCAGAGGCTGACCGATCATTGAGGGCATATGGCTTGACTGGTGCATAAAGTGCATCTTCAAATGGACTGACGACAGAACGAGCAGAATTGCGACGACGGATCTCAGAACTCTTTGAAGTATCGGCTACCATACTCATGCGACGCTCCTCGGCCTCCATGGCACGTCTGTACTGACCATCAATGAGAGGCTTAAAGGACTTTGAGCGAGTGAGACCAAAGTTGGTAGAGCGAGGCTTGCGGATATCAATCTCCATTTCAGACAACCACCATGGCAGAAGGGGCATGCGCTCACGGAAGAAGTAGGAGGCAGCGTGAAGATACTTTGAAAATCGAGGGACCTCATGCACCAGATGGGAATCGACCAGCTTTGTCAGCCACTCTGGAGCCTTTTGACCAAGATGAGTCTGTAACTTGGTTTCAAGGACTGCGTAGGGGAACCGGAGACATTCCGAATCATCAAGATGCCCAAAGGGATAATCGATTCCAACGTCAGGTCTACGCCATTCTCTTGAGCCACGACGATTGCGATCAAAATTGTCTTCTCTGATAAAAGACAGGTTTGTGTCCAGACTGACTCTGACCATCTGGTCTCCAGGCAATTGGAAAGCAGTGCGATCATAAAACGCACGGAGGACGGGTGTGAGTTGCTTCTCTTGAATAGATGTCTGGATTCCCTGGGCAATAAAGTGGCTGTCCTCGACGGCCTTTGGGTCAGTTCCCTTTGCGCGCAGTCTGTCGGCATACTCGTTTGCAGTGAGGTCGCCGGCTACAAAGTTGGAGACCTCATCAGCATTGAGACGGAAACGGTCCTTTACGGATGCACCATTGAGCCAGGGGGCATGATGGGTCTTGCGCTCAAGGAAGACGGCCTTGGTGGACATAGGGCCATACCATCTGAAGCGGATTGCCTCTGCACCTTCATCGCGCTGGAGACGGCCGGTGTAGAGATCAAAGTCTGAATTGTCAAAGTAGACACTTGAGATTGCACTGTCAGAGGGCTCGAATCGCTTTTCTTTGTTGAAGATCAGGACGGGCAGATGGAGCATGATGATAGACTTGACTTCTGTGATGTTGTCAGGATGGATCCAATACTTTGCTGTAGCACGCTCAAAAGCACTCTGATCTCCACCGGCAGCCGAATTGCCTGTTCTTGGTTTTCCTTGGAGTCTGCAGATGTCATGTAGTGCAGAAATGAACACAATGGCTACATCGAATCGCTGTCTGTCGAGAGGGCGGTTTCTGAGCTGAGGCACAAAGTCTTGCTGGAGGTTGAGGTGGGTCCACTTGTCGTGCTTCTTGATGATCTTTTTGAACCCAATGTAGTTGAGACGCGTGAACTTTGCCAGATCGTTTACATCAAAGAGGACTTCAGTGAGAGCTTCGTCCATGATATTCCAGTTCTGATCGGATGACCAGGTGGGGTTGTTCATAAAGGTCTGGATGGTGCGCTCACAGTAGCTGATTCTGGCTTCAACTTCGCTCAGCTTTGCAGTTACGAAATCATAGACCTTTTCGAGTTCGTTTTCAAGAAGTGACACGAACTCCCTTTCGTCTTGTTGATTCCAGGTGTGATCAGTTTGTCTTGCTTTGAGTTCGTTTTTAAGGACATCGTACTGGATATAGGATAGTCGCCAGGGGGCAAATATCTCTTGCTGAAGTTGATCACCAAACTTCATGGTTAAGGAAAAAAGTAAAGAGAGGAAGAGGGATGAGAGAGAGAGAAAAGAGGTACAGATATATAATTGAGAGAAAAAAAAAAGAATTGGATCTCCAATACGGCAAATTAATGTATTTTTGGATTATGGGTATTTTTGTAAACTAGAAACTAAATATATATATATTATATATTTAATATATATACACTTATTATAATACAATATAAATGCTGAACAATCTCCTTTGCCGTGTAATCTTGTTTCAAACAGTGCCTCTTATTACTTCCATTGAACGGGCGACTCAGTTGGATTGAAGCTCCATTTGTTGAACCAACATCGGGGTCTATTGGCCAGTTAGCCCCCCCCCCCCCCTCACATTATCGTTGCGATTTCAGCGGACCAAGAGTGCAGCAGTTTGTAAGCATTTTTAAACAAGTGAAACTGACATCTTGCCAATCTCTATTCACCAATTGAGCCGAATAATTGGTATTTCCATTAGAATAGAAAATTACATAATTTGAAACAGATTCGCATAAACACATTATTCAAGATTTTAAAACTAAAGAAAAAAAAAACATTGAAAAAAAATTGCTTCGGTTCAGCAATTCCCAGGGCCGCGGATAATCCCAAAATAACCATATCGGCTATTATGAATATATACACATACACACACACACATTAATTTTGACGTGTGCACTAATAAAACAAAGGCTTTGAAACTGTCTTATGAGAACAAGTATCAAGAATGATAATTGAATGTGCTATCACGTGAGGAGGGTTCCCTATGGTATTTTGATCCTGTCAAGAATTCATTCCTAATGAAATAACAGAATAAACTTTGGACCACCATATCATGCTCAGCAATCAATGGCTCAGCATATATTATTATTATTGTTATTATTATAATAATAATAAAAGTATTGTAATTGTATGAATTCCCATAATTCCAATCGTAATTTCATCTGTAAATCCCAGTTTATTATTTGTTTGGTTTCACACCAATCTTCAACCTTTTTTTAATAATATAGTAATATAATATATTTGTACAATACAACCCACCACAAAATGTCGGGGATGGCGTGCGCAGAATAGAGGACAATACTTGAACATCTTTTATGCAATGCAAATGTGATGACCCAAGAAAGATGGTCTGTTTAGCAGCCAGGTGTTACATATCATTATTCCCAAAGGGATCTTGAGTGTAACCAGTAAGATATCGTGTGATGTCTGGTGCTGGTATATTTAAATACATACGCACACACAAGAGTACAATATAATCTATTGGTGGGCAGGGAACTTTGCGAATTGTTCGTCTTTCTTTATAGAAATAATCAGAAATTGTATATGTTGTACCATCAACTGTTCAAGAGGGAATTGAGTAACATTTCTACTTTCTTTGGTATAACACTACTTTAGCCACACAAAATCATAAGAATGCTTTGTATACATTAAATAGAATAAATCATCAAATCGTTTGGATCTTCATAATCATCAGTCCAGGACAACACGGCCACAACCTCCTTAATACCAGAGTGTAAACATTGCTAATACGAGAGATTTCCTGCATACAGACTGCATAAGGATATTTGAAGGAGTATATTGTGGCACATATATTGTTTTTAATATCCAATATTTTATAGATTCTTTAGATTGATAATAAACCAGGCGATATATAAAATATAAGAATAAACAACATGTACACAATTAATTATGTCTGTATATATAAATGTATCTATTAATAAGTAAAAAAGTATATTAAGGCGATGCCCATAAGCTAAACACCAGTTGAATTTCCCAACGCCTGGAAACTGGCATCTGTGGCTGGGTGCGTATAACGTAGGATGAAATTAAGCTAATGAAAAGAAGAAAGAAAAATATATATTGTTATTCAAAGTTGACTATTCATAGCCTTGGCTGTTATTTGACTTACCAGTAATGCACCAGTCAATAGGATAGTGAGACCAATAGGGCCATATAAATCGTCGTAGCGCAGATGGGGTCTTGTTGTGATTTGGAAAGCACGGTATCTGTATCGTCCAAATGCGTAAAACGCAATGGTAAACGAGATTCCAAAGAATACCGCACCAGAAGTAACACTAATATTGTCTCCAAAGTTGATCAAGGTCAAGGCAGCCGTCAAGAGAATGGCAGCAAACTGGAGCCAGCTGATAAATGTACGTTCATTTGCAAAGAACACCTTTGGCTCCAACCGAGTAGCCAATTCCAAATCTCGCTTGGCCTTCTTCTTTTCGTCTTTATCCATGTCGCCAAACCCATTCAATTCGTCTTCTTCGTCCTCCGCAGCCTTTCTTTCCTTCTTCTCTTTCTTGGCTGCCTTTTTTGCTGCCTTTTTGGCCTTTCTCTCTTCCTCATCCATGGCTTCCTCAATGGTGTAATCCATGACACCTGTCAGTCGAGCACGGCTATCGTTCATCATACTTTCCGCAGGGGTTGGTAAATAGGACGATCTCGGTGTGTTCTTTCCATAATAAGGATCCACAGAAGTTGTATCAGAGTGGCCATCCATTGTCGACATCCGCTGTTCACCAGGTCCAGCTCTGTTGCGCACTCCCACTACTGTAGGCACCACAGGGTTGCCAAACGACTTTTTTGACAGTCCATCGAATCCAAGATGTGTACTATTGTCGCTACTCCAGAAGGGATCGGCAAAGGGGTTCATGGTCTTATCCTGATTCTCACTTGCGCCGACATCAATGACATAAGACTGAGGCTCTGTTTGTGCAGGAGTAGCAACAAGCTTCTCGCGTCCCTTGACGGATCGGATTGAAGCACTGCGCGTTGGATTCTCGGCATTCTCCTTGCGCTTCAGTGTCGCCCGCTTTTCGAGCTGTCTTTCTAGATAGCCCATTCTGTAGTGTCCGTCAATCAATGGCTTTAGACTCTTGGAGCGTGAGAGGCCAGTGAAGTCTCCCTTTGGCTGTTTAGCATTTCGAATGTCTAGTGAAAGTTGATCCAGCCACCAGGGAAGCAGGGGTAGGCGAGAATTCCAAAAGTGGGCACACCCTTCCAAGAACTTTGAAAAGCGCGGGACCTCATACACTAGTTTGGAGTCCAACAGGCGAGTCAGCCATTCGGGAGGCTCTTGGCCCAGATGAGTCTGCAGCTTGGTCTCCAGCACGGCATAAGGGAATCGATAGACTTGATCTTCAGGCAGATAATCAAAAGGGTGATCGATTCCAACGTCCATTCGACGCCAATTGCCGTTGCGGTTGGGATCTTCACGGATAAAGGTGAGATCAGTGTCGAGAGAGATGCGTAGGCGCTGGTCACCAGGGATCTGAAAGGCAGTGCGGTTGTAAAACACACGCATTACAGGATCCAGGTTCTTTTCTGCAAATGACTTTTGGACACCAGACGCAATAAAGTAATTCTGCTGAACGGACTCTTCAGAGGCACCCTTGGCACGCTGCTCAGCTGCGTACTGCTCAGCGGTGTAGCGACAGGATACATAGTCATTAACCTTGCTTTCGTCTAGGCGGAAACGGTCCTTGACAGACGCACCGTCTAACCAGGGGGCGTGGTGGGTTTTGCGCTCAATGAATATGGACTTGCTAGACATGGGTCCATACCATCTGAATCTAATGGCCTCTGCACTCTCGTCACGCTGTAGGCGGCCCGAATAGAGATCGAATTCCGCATTGTCATAGTACACACTTGATATAGCACTGTCTGAGGCTTCGAATTGCTTTGTAGAGTCAAACACGAGCACCGGCAAGTGGAAGAGAAGAATGGCCTTTAGTTCGGTAACATTATCAGGATGGACCCAGTACTTTGCAGTTGCTCTCTCGAATGCGTTCTGGTCTCCACCTGCTGCTGCGTTTCCTGTGCGCTCCTGTCCATTTTGTCTACACATGTCGTGGAGTGTGGACACTTTGACTAGCACGACATCAAAGCGCTGTCTGTCCAGTGCCTTTTTGCGTGAGATCTCGACTAGGAGTTGCTGCCGGTCGATTTTTGTGAGCTTGGTGTGTATATCGATGAGATTCTTAAAGGCCAGGAAATTGTAACGAGCAAATTTTCCTAGGTCGTTGAGCTCTAGAAGAATCTCTGTGAGTGCGTCGTCCATGGAATCAAATAGGCCGTTTGTTGTTGATTTTGCAAGCATGGGCCGTTGCTGGACAAGGATTCTTTCGCAGTAGGCAATGCGAGAATCAATCTCTCGCTGTTTGCGTGTAATAAAGAGATCGATCTTGTCTGCTTCTAATCGAAGAGTCGATTCAAACTCGGCCTCGTCTTCGTTTGTCCAGCCACTTGCTGCACGTCTTTGGATATGGCCATGTATAGAGTCGTAGGCGACATATTCAAACCGCCAGGGCTCATAGATGTTTGTGTTGAATTCCTGGTCGAATGGTGTGTGTTCTGACATATTACTTTTTGAGGAATGAGTTTAATAGTATAAAGAGAGAAGAGAGTCAGGGAAACAAGAAAAATTAGGGAATGGGTGTCGGGGTCTGGCTGTTATAAACGGAAATTCAATTTAAAATAAGGGTTGTCATGGTAATGCAAAACGTTGGACAAGAATCTGAACGGAAACAACCGAATATTCCAAGTGCCGCAACAAACAGGAAATCAAAGATATTTTTAGTTTAGCAGCAAAAATAGCTTTTGGTATATATAGTAATTAGGATTATGAAGGCAATTGTATGTTATTATGATTATTATGATTATTATTATGATTATTTATTTATTTATTAATGCTTATTCTACATACGTTGAAATACCAGGTAGATGGCATGTACAATAGCCAGATGCTCATCTACAATCTCCACGTCTTCTTCATCGGTGTTGAGACTCTTTTGCTGGCGGTCCTTTGAGTGGCCATCTGGAACTGTGACTACCATTTCCTTGAGCTTCAAGACGCTCCTGTCAATCACTCGCTCAATATCCTCCAGCACCAGCATTGACATTGGCCATAATTTTCCATTGTCTTTCTGGCGAATATCTTTGGTTCCAATGATCAGCATTCCAAGTGGTGCCAACTTCTTGACTGCCTCGAGGGCAATCTGTACAATTGTCTCTCGATACAATCCGATCTGGCGCGGCTCGATGGACTGGTGGCCCACCATCATTAGCACAAGTGGTGCATTCTCTAGAGGCCCTTTGCTCATCATAGACTCATAGTGAATCACATCGTCAGAGTCCTCGCTCATTTCTGATATCAAACCCTATATTTCAATTGAGTATTGGCCATTTTTTGTGCGTTTATGATTACCAATTTCAAGAGGGTCTGGTTGTTCTCTTCTATTCTCTTTAGTCGTAGCTTTTCATAGTCTGACAGCTGGTCCCTCTCCTCCTCTTGCTCTTGCTCCTCTTCTGGGACAACTTCTTTGAAACAGAAATCTATGCGTTAATGGCCAATGGTTGCAACTGTTTCAAACCTACCCTGTGTTGCTGGTGGGTTGGGTTGTTGTTGTTGCTGGACCTTGTTTTGCATCATCATGGACTATGGGATTTTAAACAATTAGCCGCGCATATAATATTTAAAAGATATATGTGTAATAATGTACCTCTGGGGACATGAAATCAAGGAGGACTTGCTCCCAGTTGCCGTCATCCTTTCCAAACCGCTCCAACATTCGGGACACACATAGCTGCTCAAAACTGTGGTTATCCGTTGGCTTGAATATCCATACTGTTCCCATAACAACGCTTTTTCTTGAAATGGCCGACTGAGGTACTGCTTTAATGACATGTTCGACCCGAACGTGATCTCGACATTCGGAATCTTAATCATCAAATCAGAACAAACCAAAACAAATCGAATCAAATAAAAACAAGGCAATAAAAAACGCTGACAAATTTACTTACCCTCCACTGGCATCATTTTGTCGGTGCACTCCAATGGAATTTTGCGGAATGTGGCAACGAATTCATGAGTAAACACCAAAAAGTCAAATTGAACACACAAGTAAGTTCCTAGCCCAAACGCAGAACAATAACGCTGACGCTTAATAATCTAATAATCTGGTTAGGATCTAGAATGGATATCATGGCATTCAAAATACACACCAACTCTTCCAACTCAAAGCCATGGTTAATGTACTCTCTCAATAGGTGGAATCCAACTGGGATATAGAAACAATGTTCGCGGTTGTCTCCAATTCCCAGAGTGAGTCTGCGGCCCATCTTGAGAAGTCTAAAGGGTGTCAGACATGCGTGTTTTGGGACATTAGCCCTACCTCCAACTCTCCCGAACAACGCGTCCATATTCTGCCCTAAAGTCCTCAACACTGGTAAATCTGCAATGGTGTAAGCTTTTTCCGAGGCTTATACTTGAATGTCCTACCTCGAAAGATCTCCTTCTAAATGAGTTGAATAAGCGACACAGTCTTTGTAAGGCGGATGAGATAGGACATGATGGAATGATTCGTCTGCAAACAGGGCTCCAGTCAATTGTCTGGAATCAGCCTGTGCTATTATAGGCCGATATTCAGCCGATGTCAAACCCGGTGGGACTTCAAAGCAGCAATTCCGCTGAGATAATGCTACAGCTGCCTAACACCCCCCAAAATATGTAAAACAATCAGCAATTAATAATGTAAAAAAGCACGGCCCAAATCTAGAGTTTTACCGGATTAATGTCAACTCCACAACACCTTTGAATATACCCAAAATTAGTCATTTTATATCTGAGTATCTAGAAATGGACTCACCGTCGCTGGAGCAAAAAGCATTCGATAGCATCGGTTCCTAGACACACAAAAAAAACGGTCAGACCTAGAATATTTTAGCAGTCACGAACCTCTTCCCAAAAAGTTTGACAGCACTCGTTCGTCCTTATTTGTATACTTTAGAATTGCCCTAAATTATACATTAAACAAGGTCTCTAGATGTGTGGATCGTGTACCTTCGGACTGTCTGGGGAAGCCAGGTACCTAGTAAGGGTTAGGTTTACTAAAAATAGCCAAAGAGATCCCAACAGATCATATACGCACCATGGTAATCTGTTCCAGAATGCGTAGCCCATCGAGGTGCTCTCCCGGGTATATCATAATAAGTCGAATCAAAAACCAAAGAGAACAACTGATTGGGTTGGGGTCCATAAGAAGCAAGTCGAGGGCCGGTTCTGTGATCGCTGAATTTTGTGGCTGAAACTGCATCTCTAGTTAAATATGGTTTGTGTGTGTAATCTTCAATGGACATCACGTATCGATGAGTCTCTTCAGAGTCAATTACGAGCGATTCATTTGAGGCCGTGTTGCCGTCATTATCTATAAACAAGGCCAGCTCAAAACATGGAGTGCACATCAATACGCCTCCATCATAGCCTTTGCGCCAACTCTCGGCCTCTTCAGTCCCACAATAGGAACATGTGAGGGGGGTTGACCCATCAGCAAGACGGCGTTTTCGCTTTGGAAACAACGGTTTCTTTTTGGGATCTATAGAAAACAAATCTGTAAAGATATCAAGTTACACTATTGCCACTCACTGGCTGCGCGTAATTCTTCTTTAGCCTTGGCTGCTTCTGTCGCTTTTTGTGCCTCCACCTCTTTAAGGATTGCAAATGCTAATCATTTAAGAGGTTAATATAATTTGCCTAAATAAATTCTACTCACATGTCTCTTCAAATTGATCTTCGTCGTGAGCATGGTCTTGGGGAAAGTTATTAAAGCACTACCAATTGATCAGTACATTATCAATATATCCATCTATATTACCTCTGCGCACAAATCAAATGAAGAGAAATAGCTCGAGGCACAGGGTATGCACGTAAACCAGGTCTCGTCTTCAAGCCTCTTGCTACATCCGTCACAATTAAAGATATTGACATATGTATCTAAAGGACATTACTGAGCTTTTTTCTACATTAGGAATTCACGGTTACACCCTACCCTTTTTCTTGTAATACGCTTCATGTGTATTACACCAGAATATCACACCGCTTTGGAAATAACTGACTGGCTTCTGAGCACACGGAAGATGGAAGCTCTTTGAACATTTTGAATCAAAACAACCGATGGTTGCACCTTTTTCCTTGCAACCATAACATTTCTTCCAAAACAGTAGTATGATCCGTCAGACGCCGCATATTACGTGTTTCTAATTCCAATTTCTACTTACCATACCGCGCCCACGTCTCAAGGCAATAGTTACATTGTACCATTTGCCTTCAGAAGTACAAAATACCTCGGGCGAATATCTTGCACATCCATCGTGAGCCCAGAACGACCGTTTTTTCTCGGCTCCGTTTTTATTGAACGAAGTAATGACAAATGGTCCAATGAACTTGCCAAGCTCAGCAGAAGTATCATCGTCATCATTACAAAACGCACACACTTTTCGTCTCTGCCATCGTCTGAGGTACTTGTATCCCTGGTCTTCGTCCAGTGGTGCTGCTCCAGAAAACACCTCACTGGCATCCATGGTTCCTGACATTTCGTCTGGATCATTTAGATCGTCCTGATTTTCCTCTGGATTTTCCTCTAGGATATCTTCTTCCCACACCGTTACAAGCTCTCCTTTGATAGGCATTGGCCCCATGTCGGCGTCTATCACGGCCTGGACAGCAAAACTTGAGCGAGGATGCTCGTGCCAGAATGGAAAGTTTTGGTCAAAGCATCTATCAGAAGCATTAGATTGATCACCTAATCAAGCAAGTACTGGTTACCGAAGACATAGTTCAAAACTCTGGTAGTCGTGACCTTCTGAGGGTGTTTCACAATATGTACAATAGTAACGGAACTGCTTGATGATGATATTACACTGGTTGCAGTACACTTTCCAAGTATCGTTTTCTGTGGAAAATTAGATCTATCAGACATGCGTCACATAGTTTACCCTGCACTTTTGGGCTTTGGGTCCCCTACCTTCTACCTCCACTCCATCTGTGGTTTCCATATGGTACTCTACCATATCTTGGGTTCCATCAACCGGCTTTTCTGCATCTGGCACCTCAACGGGTCCAACCTCTCGGTGCTGCTTTGACAGCTTCATCTGTGTGTCTTTTGGCTCCACTTCCTTTTGTTCTTCCATCTCAAGGCGTTCTGGATAGTTGGGCTCTATACACACCACCTCATGATCATTCTCAATCACTTGGACTCTCCGGCTGCCCACTGCAATATGTTCATCAAACTTGTCTAGCCATCCACAGTAATGAACTCGAACACGGTTGCGTTCCATTGACACCAGTCTTCCTTCGTACCATTTCTTATCCAGATGAAGAACCTGGACATGCTGAAGATAGTCATATCCATACACATTCGCAATAAATCCATGGTTCGAGTCAGTAGTTGGAACATGTCGTCTATAGGATGCTAAAGAAGTAAAATCAAGCTCTCCGACTGTCTCCTGGGCTGGTGCCGATGTTGATATTGATGTTGAGGGTGATGATGCCTTTGGTTTACGCTTGCGCTGGAGGGTTTTTGGCTTTTGTTTCTTTCGTTTGGCAGGCAAGCTATTCTGGCTTTCCTCGAGCTCGCCCACTAAATCACCTTTTGTTTCTGCCATCTCCTGATCCTGATCCTGATCTTGATCCATATCCTTATCCTGATCCTGATCCTGGTCTTCACTTGGCATTGGTGAGACCAACACTTCCTTTGGCCTAGTATCCTCCATGAGGTCTGCCTTGGGCTTCATTACACCCTTTTTTTTAGGGTTCTCCACATCACGAACAATCTTTTTCCTGCCTCGACGCTCAATCTTTTTATTCTCACTTGCGGCCAAGAGACCCAGGCGCTCATAATCTTCTGGTCCCAGCACCCGATGCTGGCGTCTCTTGCGAGCTTCGTCTTCTACTTCTGGATTGGCTTCGGTAACCAACAGATCATTTCTTGCTGCTTGTTTTGCGCGTTTCTTGATACTCGAGACATTATTTGATGCCAATGAGGGTGCTGTGGCTGCAACTACACTTTCTACTTGATCTTGCAATGGTTCGGTTTGTGCTGCGGCAGGTCTAATCCGTCGACTTCCTACCATAACCCACTCGTCATAGACTTCACCCCAGCCATCATATCGAACCAGAACTTTTCCTGGACACATGCCTATCAGACGCCCACGCTCCCAAAACTTGTTTTTACTTGACCGTGTATTAAGAATCTCGATTAGTTGATTGTAAACATAGCCATAAGGATTAGGCACAAATCCATGTTCGTCCTTGAGTTGGCGCATAGCACGACGAGTGGCAAAGGCACCTGTAGTCAGGAATTCGAGGTCTTCTTCTGTATCCTGCTTCTCTGTCTCTATGTCTGGCTTGGCTCCTGGGGTTGTCTCCTTTTTTGAATCCTTCTTTTTCTTGGAGGTTGATTTGGTAGGTGTCTTTGGTGTGGGTGCTGATGGGTCGACAGGCAATACGATCTTGCGTGGTCTTCCTCTTCCTCGTTTCTTTGGTTCTGCCAATGGCAATGGCTCTGACAATGGTTCTGGCGAGGTTTTTGGTTCAAGAGGTAGCTGTGGAGAGCTCTCTTTAGCTTTGGTATCCATTTCTTGTATTATTTCAGTGCCCAAAGTATCCAGCTCAGCTGCTTCTTGGTCAGTAAGAACACGAAGCCTGCGACTGCCTATAATGAGCCAGTCGGATTGTCTGAGGCTTGGATACCAGACTCGAACCTGATTTCCACGCATCTCCCGTAGGAGGCCATTGCACTCCATTTTTTTACACTTGCCCTTTTCTGCTCGTAAAGAGACAGCAACAGCACGGTCATATCGATATCCAAACGAATTTGGCTTGAAGCCATGTTCGTCTGTAAGTTGATGGGCCATTCTGCGTGTCATAAAGATTTCATTGTCATTAAATATCTGAGTTGGGTCTGTATCGATAGGAGTTGTATAATGCTCTTTAGGGTTAAGCGCAGATACATTGTTTGATTGGTTTTTTTTGGGAGATTTCATAGATCCAGATGACTCTTCGTCTTTCTTTACTGATTGAGTAGTCTTGACAGGTATTGGTCTTTGGTCTTCTTCTTCCCCTTCCCCTTCTTCTTCTTCACCATCATCATTATTGTTATCATCTAAACCATCATCTAAACCATCATCTAAACCATATCCATTAGGTATTTCAAACAAAAAACACGACACCTCATGCTTACCTTTGGCTCTCATTTCCTCCTCTTCCTCTTCCTCGGCCTCTGTCAGTCCTCGCAATCGACGACTGCCCATGACAATCCACTCTTCTTGGTCGTCCCAATCAAGGTAGTGTACCTTTACTTTGCTCCCATGCATCATCGTTAATATGCCACGATACCAATGGCCATTAATATTGAGCACTTTAACCCTCTGCATATTAGTAAATCTATGGGGATTCGGGTGAAATCCTGCTTCGTCGGCGAGTTGTTTCGCAGTGTTTCTGGTCAGGAAAGCGCCAGTGGTGTAATAGTTCTTTGCCTCTTGAGGAGTGTTTTTTGAATGAGAATGCAAAGACTTTGCAGGAGGAAGTCGCTTCGAGGTCTTTTTAGTGGTTTGTTTTGGCTGCTTTTTAGTTTGCTGATGTGTAAGACTCTGTTGCTTGGATATAGTTTGGGCTGGTTTGATGAAATCCTTGGAGTGTTTGCCGAGGCGGTCCAAGAGGTTCTTTGCATTTGGTAACCAATTCTGTTTGCATGATTCACACATGGAAACTTGGTCCATTGGGCCTCTTTCCTGGCTGTTCATTAGGTTGCAGTCATCACAGTCTCCTCCAGTAACGGCATCTTTAGGGTCAATAGCTGTCAAAGTTTCATCTAATTGAAGCGATGCAAAAGACTGTGTGCAATCCATGTCTTGGGAAATCAAGAGTGGACCAACATCCCAGCGAGTACGTCTGCCCTTTTTATGGTGGTAGCGGGGATCGCTCAAGGTGATGTGTTTGGATTGATTTGGACCTATGGGAGCCAGCAAGGGTTTCTCCAAGAGCACTTCTTCAATTGGTGTGGCATATATAGATGTTTCTCTATTTGACGTAAGCTCATCCAGATCTTGTTTGAGAATTGAATTGGAGTCGTCTTCAATAGGATCCTCTTCGATGGACATGTCGTCCGCTGTATCCATTGCTTCCTCTGGAATCGATTCGTTCAATGGGATCTCTGTCTGGGTCGGACACTTTGCTTCCTCAGGCGTCTTTAGTACGACCTTGAGGCCATCACTGGAACGTCTCTTTTTCTCAATATTAAAATAACCCGCATAGTTTGACC
Source organism: Phycomyces nitens (assembly GCA_022702545.1). Taxonomy (NCBI): domain Eukaryota; kingdom Fungi; phylum Mucoromycota; class Mucoromycetes; order Mucorales; family Phycomycetaceae; genus Phycomyces; species Phycomyces nitens. The sequence continues at coordinate 7,048,119 of JAHRBC010000001.1, forward strand.
TATCCTGCTGGGAATGCTGGTTGACTTTTGGCTTTGGTCTATTGGCAGAACTCTGCAACAGCATTTTTCCCATAAATTGGCCAAACTTTGAGGTCAATGGGATAGGTTTAGTTGGCTTTGGTTTCTCTGCCAAAGAGTTTGGTGGACTACTGCAAGACGCGTCTGGAGGTTGGCTTTTATATGCACCCACGACTCCAAAAGAGGTTTTCTGTGTAGACAAGTAAGTCAGCGAGAGGTCTAGGCGGGGAAAAGGCGGGGTCAAAACCGACTTTTGGCCATGAGGCTTCCTTACATTCTCCCCATTGCCATTAACTGCCTTCCACCGTTCTACTGGTGGCTTGACTGGTTTGGGGTGGACACCCTCTAGCTCTATCAGATAAAGGTTGGGCGTTCAGGGCAAGAAATACTAGTAAAAGAGGTATATACATGGGTATGGTATGTATTGTTTCTACCTGTGGTTTGCCGCACCAGCTGCCAAGAGAAAGGGTCGCTGGGCATAGTGGAGGAAAGCAGTAGAAGAGGGGGGGAAGGATGAATACTCTGGGGCTGGCAATGAAAAAAAAAGAGAGAAAGGACTCTTACTAGGCTGTCCCACACACAGGGTTTGCTGTTTTTTAAAAAAAGGCTTGTTCGCTTTTGACGCGCCAATGTCGGTCGGATCGAGATCACGTTATTTGTACACTCTTGACGGAGTCTAAGGAGAAGGCCGTGCTTTGACATTGTTTTCAAACAACATGACAAAATATATCAATTGGAACAAACCTGCTAAATTGTCATGGAAACAAATCCAACTAGTTCCAAAGGGTCTCTTTGGACAGCCGTGGTTTTACCATTGACGGAGATTCGATTACTGTATGACGTGAAGGTTAAAGAAATCCAAGTATACTTATTCACAATGTTAAAGTATTTGTCTTCATCTCCTTTTGACCTGGACTTCTTTAAATACCCTCTTCCTTGGATCACAAAGCCACTAGCCTTTTGAAAGTATTTCGAATCAAGCAGTCCTCTTCTTTCTTCAAGCTTGTTTTTTTATTTTTATTAAAAAATTTCAATTCCTTTTTTCCTTTTATTTCCATCTTTTTTTTTTATTATTATTATTGTTATTACTACTGTAATTCAAGGCTTTCATGGCAACCTGGCAACCTACTGAAAGAGGTCTATCTGACCTTCTCCAACTCTTACATCAGGCCATCAATCCAACTGATGGCCAGAATGTGCAAGAGGTAGGCCAACAAGCCATCAAAAATACCGAGACACTCACCCTTAACAGAGACTCGAATACTTCAACACCATCCCGGACTACAACTCCTATCTCGTATACATTCTTACCCAGATGCCTCAGGAAGATCAATATATTCGCTCCATTGCTGGTTTGACACTAAAGAACAACATTCGTACCCATTTCACTTCCATTCCTCCAGAAGTGATGGATTATGTAAAGCAATGCTGTTTGCAGCACATGGGTGACCCAGACGTGGGCAAATCTGTGAGCCTGGTGATGGCAGCCGTGATGGCGCGTGGGCAGGTGCAGAACTGGCCCCAGGCACTCCAGGTCATCCTCGAGAATCTCAATGACCCTTCTCCGCTGGTGGTGGAGGTGTGTTGAGCAAGAGTGAAACATATATACGAGGCTGACGTGTGTTACTTTGAATCAGAATGCACTCAACACCCTGCACAAGATATGCGAAGATTGTGCAGAGGAACTCGATAGCGATATTGGAGGAGTCAACCTACTTGAATTCATTATCCCTAAGCTTATCACCTTCTTTGACCATCCAAGCTGCAAATTGCGCTCCCAGGCAATCACTTCCGTAAACCATTTTATCGTCTTGAGATCCGAGCCATTAATGCGTCGCATGGCAGGCTTCCTTCATTCGCTATTTCATAGGGCCACAGATGACGATGTGGGTGTAAGAAAGGCAGTCTGTCAGTCTCTCGTCTCCCTTTTGGAAGTATGTCATGATGCCCTTCTTCCTCAGCTAGCCACCATTGTAGATTATATGATATACTCTACTCAATCTGACGACCCAGAACTTGCTCTTGAAGCATGCGAATTTTGGTTTGTGTTTGCTGAACAAGACGAACTTAGAGGCTATCTACGTCCCTATCTGTCCAAAATCATCCCGGTCCTTCTCGGTGGCATGGTCTACTCAGAGATCGATCTGTTGATGCTTGGTGGAGATGAAGATGATGCCCATGTGGCTGACACAGACCAAGACATCAAACCTCGCTTCCATAAACCTAGCATCACAGGGGAAACCAGAACCCAATCCAACATCGACCAAACCAATGGAGCTCTAGATGACAGTGAAGATGAGGATGAAGATGACTATGATTTTGACGACGATAGCGATGAGGCAGGCGCTTGGAGTCTGCGAAAATGCAGTGCAGCCACTCTTGATATCCTCTGCACATCTTTCAAGGCAGACGTCGTTGGTCTTTTGATGCCACTCCTAAAGACCGAGCTTGAGAGCTCCGATTGGGTCCACAGAGAATGTGGTATTCTTGCTCTTGGTGCCGCTGCTGAAGGTAAGCTTGAATTCAATAAAAATGGATTATTTAGACGGCTTTTTAGGTGGAATAAGCGATATTGCACCTCATCTTCCTGAACTTGTGCCCTACTTGCTCACACATATGAACGATCCCAAGGTAAGCAATTCGCATTTATAAGCTGCGATTCTTCCCTCGACTGTCTATACAAAACTTATCCAAAATACAAAGCCTCTTGTACGGTCTATAACCTGCTGGACACTTGGGAGATATTGCCATTGGATCGTCCAAGTTAGTCGGCAGAATATTGAAGCACGCAAACTCTACTTTGAGCCCCTTGTGCAGGTGCTCCTTCAGAGAATTCTGGATAATAACAAGAGAGTTCAAGATGCTGCATGCTCGGCATTCTTGCGGTTGGAAGAAGAGGCGCTTGAGGATCTAGTGCCTTACCTTGAGCCTATTCTTGCCACTCTTTCGTCCGCGTTCAGAAAATATCAGAAGCGCAACCTGTTACTTTTATATGATACAATCAGTACATTGGCAGGCGCTGTAGACCATGCATTAAACACGCCTCAATTCATCAACATAATCATGCCACCCCTCATTCAGAAATGGCAAGAGATTTCAGACGAAAGCATAGATATATTCCCACTCCTTGAAGTATGCTGAACCAACCATCCAAACAGTGAGAAAAAAAAAACAACCTTAACACTTTATATTAGTGTATTTCATCCGTCACCTCTGCACTTGCCAAGGGGTTCACGCCCTTTGCGGAGCCTGTCTACTTTCGATCTATCAACATTGTCCTCCGGACCCTTAGAGACTGTCAGACAGCTAAAATGGACCCTTCAAGAGAAGAACCCAACAAGGATTTTATGGTCGTTGCTCTTGACTTGCTCTCGAACATTGTCCAGGCACTCAACACCGAAATTGAGCCCTTGGTCGCCAAAACAAACCCTCCTATTTCTCACTTTTTGTCAGTGTGTCTTATGGTTTGTGAACGTGTATATGTATTGTGTTAAAATTAACAGCGGTATTTTGACAGGATGAGGTCGGGGAAGTTCGACAGGCTGGATTTGCTTTGCTTGGTGACCTTGCTATTTCTTGCTTTGAACATATCCAGGTTATCTTGCCTGAATGTATGCCCAGTATTCTCCAGCAAATCATTCCTCGAACCGAAGAAGTATCTGTATGCAACAATGCCACATGGGCAGCAGGTGAAATTGCTTTAAAATGGGGTAAGTACTTTATGCCAATTTAATTTCATACTAACCATCGTTTGCTAACATTCACAAAAAAAATAGGCGCAAACATTCAGCCTTATGTTGAACCTCTCCTCCAACGACTCTTGCCTATTCTTGCTGATCCTACTACACAACGCACGTTGATGGAGAATTCAGCAATTACGATTGGTAGACTAGGTTTAGTGTATCCTAATCTTGTCGCCAGACATTTGGAAAGCTTCGTTCGCCCATGGCTTGTAGCATTAACCCCTATTCGTGACAATGATGAAAAATCGTCGGCGTTCAAGGGTCTTTGCGAAATGATTAATGTGAACCCACAAGGAGCCATCAATGTGAGTCTTATGTTTACCACATTAATTACTGTACTAAAAAGTTTCTATTGTTATGGGTGCCCTAGAACTTTCCTATACTTTGCACTGCCATTGCAAAATATCAAAGACCACCAAAGGATCTTTTCGAATCATTTGTTAGTGTAGGTGTACAAAATTATGCTGGTCGCAACAAGATAACTTATCCGTATATCAGATCTTGTCAGGTTATAAAAACATGCTAGGTGAAGAGCAATGGCAACAGACTCTTGCATCCATGCCACAAGATGTCGGTGCTGCTCTTCATGGACGTTATGGTGTTTAAAGTGCATATGTTTCGTAAAATGCACTTTAGAATTACACTGTAAAGTTTGGATGATGTAGAGTATAAATAAACAAGAAAATAATAACACAGTTACACACTTGCCTTTTTATTTGGATGATCAGTATAATCAAGTATCAGATACAAAAAAGAAAAGTTGGTATAGAAAACCAAACTTTTTAAGCCAGAGGTCATTTTATTATTCAGATTCTCAAGAAACTGTTTTTGTTTTCAAATTCCATTTAAAATGTAGATAGCAGTGGTCTAGTTGTTTGTTCAAGGTTGCTAAACATGCAGGTATATATACTTGACACATATTTGAATTTATAACTTGAAAAACTAATATTATTGTATAATTAAAAATAAAATAAAAAGGTAATTTGTATATATCTTATTCTACTAAAAAATATCAGTCCTAAATAAACCAGGGATTGATTGCTACTGAAATACTTTGACAGAAAATATAAAAATAAAGAAATAATTTTTGAGATTATTTAAACTGAATTTAAGATAAAAGTATCCAACTATTACTCCAGGCACTAAAATAATAATGATCTAAAATGATTAGATTTACCTAAATAACTATATCTTTAAGAAAATTATTCACTCAATAAACTTTTTGCTTAACATATTTTTACCTTGCATAAATATACTTTATATAATGTAAATAAAGCTTTTGGGTATCTATACCCATGATAATTATATAAAAGTAAATAACAAATAGTATAAAATCAAAAGTATTTCCAAAAATGGTAATATGTGGTGAATGTCTACGCTTGTTTTTGTAACCTTTCATGTGATCGCGTTAATAGTTCAATGGTAGAATTTCAGCCTTCCAAGCTGAAGGTCGGGGTTCGATTCCCCGTTGACGCATTTATCTTTTGCTTTTTTCGTCGAGATAGCGGAGTTTGTATTTTAGGTTTGAGTCCTGTATTATTATTTTTGACAATTACTTTTAATCTTACTAAATGATTTATTATTTATTCAATATATATGTATATATATATATATATATATAAATGTATTTTAGGTCAATTGTTCAATAGAATATAAAGTATAGTCATTATTAAAGTGCTCAAAGAATTTAACGAATAGAAATTTTGATTCAAAACAAATAAAGATTAAAAATAATTGATTGGTATAAAAGTATAATGCAAATTTGACTATGTACCAGACCAGTCTATTAAGGCCTATACACTCCATTTATCCTTTGATATTCATAACCACTTCTTTGAGCGGGCTGAGTAAAAGTTGAGCTGAGTTCACGGAATGGGGTTTAGGGGTAGAAAGGTTGGGATATTTTTCTTCTATTGATGTCCAATCCGTGCTATTCTAAAAGATGTAATATCAATAAGGGTGGGGATAATGTCAACAATTTATTTTTATCTGTACTATAAGGCTCAGGATATCTCGATACTTTTCTCACAAGTAAATCAGGGGGACATTCAAGAGAACTATGGATTTTGACAAGGAATAAAGTCCGATTTTTTTTTTTGCATGTCAAATGTAATAAAATGCCAAGACAAAAATTGTTTTAGGTTTATTCTTCATCATCTTATGTCTACATCTTCGCTATTCAGCCCTCTTAAAGTGGGCCATTCCAGCCTAAACCATCGTCTGGTTCTCTGCCCCCTCACTCGCTTCCGTGCAGACAATGATCATGTGCCGACACCTCTTATGGCAGAATACTATGGCCAGCGTGCAAGCAAAGGTGGACTGATGATATCTGAAGCTACCTATATCACTCCTGTGGACGGCCTTCTTCCTAATACTCCAGGAATATACACAAAAGCCCAAGTAGAGGGGTGGAAGGAGATATCCAAATCTGTTCATGCCAAAGGTGCCACGATGTTCCTGCAACTCTGGCACACTGGCCGTGCCGCATCTTCTCAATTGAACCCAAACAACGAACAACCAGTTGGTCCATCTGCTATATCTATCCAAGGAAAAGGCTTGACTGGTGCTCCGTACGAAATACCACATGCTCTCGAGGTGCAAGAAATACCGTATATTATAGAAACATTTGTTCAGGCAGCCAAAAATGCCATTGAGGCTGGCTTTGATGGCGTTGAGCTACATGCTGCCAATGGTTACTTGATTGACCAATTTATCAATACATCGAGTAATAAGCGTACTGACCAGTATGGTGGGTCAATCGAGAACCGTGCCCGATTCGCAACAGAACTCGTAAGCGCAGTAGCCGAAGCAATTGGCGAAGAGCGTACAGCGATAAGATTCTCTCCTTGGTCTGGGTTCCAGGACATGAAAGATGATACGCCGTATGAGACTTGGGGATATTTGGTGAGCCAGTTTCAAGAAAAACACCCCAGGTTGGGTTATATTCACTTTATCGAGCCCCGCGATGATTTCCTTGGAAGACTTGACCAACCAGAAAGAGCCCAAATCGCGGAGACAGAGACAGTGGAGCCATTCCAGAACATCTGGAAAGGCCCTTTCCTTGTTTCTGGAGGATACACATCAAACCCCAAACGTGCCTTTGAAACCGCTGACAAACACAACAACACACTGGTTGGTATTGGACGAGCATTTATTTCTAATCCTGATCTTCCACTTCGGCTCAAGAATGACTGGCCATTGAGTCCTTATGATCGCTCTACATTCTATACCAATGATGCCGTAGGATACACAGACTATGGCTTTTATGAATAGTTTGCCACGTTATAGAAATATTTGTAAATATATACAATTTTTACTCTCAACATTTTTATCAGGTTTGATTACAGTATGTCTTATCCAGTCTTGTAAGGAGTGAGAGTATTGGTTTTGTCATGTCTATCCAGAGCATCCGTACTAATTTCATGAATGCAATAAGTTGTGTCTTTCTTGAGTACCACAGCCTTTCTTTTCTTAAAGGTTTATGAAAAACAAATGGTAAATGGAGGCTAGCAATAATTTATATTTACTCTCTTTGCATCTACTTTTACAACTGTGGGATTTCCAACTTTTGGGCAACTACAGTCTCTTATCAAAGACACACTTTTCACAGATGTGCTTGTATAATCCAGAAAGAGAGAATCGAGACCTTTTAAAATGCTTACCCAACTTTTGCCTTGCTTCTTCAAGAACAATAAGAGGGTTATTGTCAAACATCTCTATACAAAAGAGCGAGTATTGAGAAAACAATATATTTGCTCTATGATTATTGTTTTATTTAGTATATGACGAGGAAGCAGCGTTTTATTGCTATTATTGAATTTGTCGAGTAGTTTGCAAGCGCTACTACGAGGTGTACCGGATTTCTCTGCTGAGCTCATGTCACTGACAGCTCTTCTTAGATTATTTAAATAAACCTTTTCAACTTGATATTGTCCATATTTCTTATACTTTTCAGTAAAGGCAACAAAAGATTGCTAAACATCTTTAATCAGATTGCCCTTTACCTCTATTGTTGTTGATCAAAGTTTAGGAATTATGTCGAGATCAATAAGCATTAAATATTGACATTTTCGATGGTTGTATTATCATATTCTTCAATAGCACTGTCATCAAATACTAGAAGCGATTCTTCTTTAGAGTTACAATGAATAAAGACCATTTTTTGGAATTAAATGAAAGTGTCTCAATCTCAAGCAAAAACACGGAATTAATAAGTTTCATACATGTAATTTTATTTTTTATTGGGCCAATTTTTTTAGGCTTGGCCCAATTTTTTTTTGGGTGACCCAACCTATTTTCTTTACCTGTATCAAGTAACTCAAGGCTGAGTTGTACCTCGGTTAAGAAACCACGTTTGGGTGCTTAGCCACTTGGTACAGCAGAATGCGCACCCGTTCTCTGGTGTATCTTGCGTGTAGCAACCCTAATCACGTGTCTGATCTGGGTCCTGTCTTTAAAATGGACTCTTTCTCTACTGCCTTTCTCTTTTCAGTTTGATCATCACAAATTATCATGAGCAAAGAACCCATTGTCAAACGAATCCTGGCCCTCTTCAAAAAGACACACGAGAAGAGCGATGAGCCTCCCTATCCAGCAGAGCTTGAGAAATCCTACAAGATCACCAACAAGATCCTTGGCGTTGGATCCTTTGCTGTTGTCAAGGAATGCATAGCACACGACACCCAGAAAGCATATGCACTCAAGATTATCCTCAAGAAGGTTATCGCAGGCAAGTATTACTTTTTGGAGTACTCTTCTTGCTATTGAGGCGGAGATGTCTATCCTATAGTCTTGTTTTATTTTATTTTTGGGTTGGGATCGGTTAATCGGATGGATATAGAGGAATGATATAAAAGGCATGGCTCTAACTTCAAGGAATATAGGAAAGGAACATATGCTGTACAGTGAATTAGGTAATGTGATATATGCTATAGCATGGCATCTTAATATAAACCTGGTGCATTCTAGATATCCTAAAGCAAGTACGACATCCCCATGTTGTATCCATGCATGATTTGTACGAGTCAAAGGAGGCCGTATACATTGTCACTGATCTTGCTAGCGGTGGAGAATTATTTACTCAGCTGCTGGACAGAGGAAGCTATACTGAAAAGGATGCGTCCAATCTCATGAAGCAAGTACTCGAAGGTCTCTCCTATCTCCACAGTCAGGATGTAAGTCAAGCTATTTAAAGTGGGTCTAGTCTTATTTATCTCTCTTGTCCGTAGATTGTCCACCGTGATATTAAGCCTGAAAATGTGAGTACTACAGATATGCATTACAAGACAGTCGATTCTAATACAACAGTTTGATTCTAGCTTTTGTTCAAAGACACAACAAAGGATTCGAGCCTGTTGATTACCGACTTTGGTCTATCAAAGATCCTCAAGACACACGATGATATCCTTATGACAGCATGCGGTACACCTGGCTATGTTGCCCCTGAGGTCCTGTTGCAGATTGGCCACGGAAAGCCTGTTGATTTATGGAGTGTTGGCGTAATTACCGTAAGTCTTTGGGGGTTTTTTAGTAGATATCAAACTAATCACATTATATTAGTTTACTCTGTTGAGTGGATATACACCGTTCTGGGGAGAAGGTATTGTTATTGTAGTGGTATAATAGAGACATAGGGTGCTCACTAGGCCCATAGATCAAGCTGCTTTGTTTGAATCAATCATGTCTGGCAGATATGAATTCGATGAAGAATACTGGAGCGCCATCTCTGAATCTGGTAAGTTAATTCTGATCGATCTTATGAAACTAGGCCAATCACACTAAACAATCACTCTGGCTTAAAATAGCCAAGGATTTTGTCGATGGTCTTCTTACTTTTAAGCCTGAGAAGCGTCTTACAGCAGAAGAAGCTTTGAGCCACCCATGGATTACTGAGAACCTCTCCCACAGCAGCTGTGATGGACATGACATTGCACCAACTGTTCGCAAGGGTCTCAACAGTCGCAGATCATTTAAATCTATTGCACAGGCTATAACCATTGCCCAGCGCCTTAGAACTCTCAGCCTTAGTGATGTAGAAGACGAGTCTGAAGATTCTGATGGTAAGTAAAAGCGTAGCAAATATTAAAGGCATATTTGTATTCAATTATTAATATTATTATTATTATTTACTTTCTTTTTTTAAAAAAAAAGTAGAAGAGACGTTGAAAGTAGGCTCCTAAGAGGGTATTTGAGTTTCTGAATTTCTCGACTCTGTATCCATGCTGGTTTTTAGAAGGATAACTTATGATATCTCAATTGACACCATTGCTTTTTTTATTTTTATTCCTACTATTCTTTTATAAAGTAGATATACATTTTTACATAATAACATTTGGACCAATATCATTTATCTCCTTGTATTTTAATATATTTATTGAAATCCAACACATAAAAAGTATGGCTACCTTCAACTTTATAATAGATTGGGTCACTTTTCTGGAGATGGGTCAAATTTATGACTGGGCACCGGTGCCGTCTTTCTGCTAAGAGTGAAATAAATACATAGATATATTTACTCAAGTTTTATATAGGATCTGAGGCCCTCCACCTCTACACTCCACGCCCAACTGAATGGCCAGATGGCACAAAGTCAGATGTTCTCTACGCACCATCAGTGGTATCTGCTGACTTCCCGCCCATGCTTATAGAAATTCAACGTACCATTGATCAAGCCTTCATTGACCGCCTGCTCAATTATTCATTAAATGTAAAAAACGAATATGAAGCCAAGCCAGTGATACTTGTATTTGGTATCGAAAGAACGTGCAGCTATATCTCGACAGACTTTGAAGAAACGCAGCATTCCTTTGTAAAAGAAATCTCATGCAAGTACTGGGCCAAAAACTGTTTTTTTATTGATCATGATACAATCGAAAAAGATCTTATACAACCTTCACTTCACCCATTGTTGGCTATTGGAGTCTTTCTTTGTGGACAAAAACCATCATTGATTTCAATGGAACATAAAAATGATACAACCATGCAGAAACTATACAAAATCGCCAAAGAGCAGACGGAGGAAGAAAACAAAGAAACACCCATTGCAGCGGCTTTGGCTGACGTTTGCAACCAAACAAGCACACAATTCCAAAAGATAATAAACGTGATAGGAGCTATGCCTGACAGTCTTCTCAAAAAACGCGCACTAGCCTACGCAGACGATGGAGTTTTGTATACGGAGACATGTAAACGCAAATATTTCAAGAAGAGCTCCCCATGTGTATCTCCAATGCCAGCACCTTTGGAACTGCCCGAGGCAACAATAAAGCAAATGAATGTAAATGCAACCGGCTGTGAAAACAAAGATGACATTTTACCTGAAAGCAGTATTCCAAAAAACGATATGGACTATACCCTTCAGTTCAAAAAGTCAGTAGAAACAATGAACTGGAAGGAATGCTTTGAAACTGGCAAGAAAGATGGGTATTTTAGCAATTATGCTACGCCAGCAAGTTTAAAAAGAGCGTTTTTCAAAAAAAGATCCAATGAAGAATAAAGCTGGTCAATAGTACCTACTTCCCCTCATTAGTACTATGCTATACTATACCATTTTTGCCACCATCTTTTTGTATCATTATTAAAAAAAAAGAAATAAAAAGAAAACTTGACGTACTATAGTGAGCCTCGTAGTTTTTCATTGAGCATTCTACGCTCTAAAGCGATTCGTGATTTGATAGTCTAAAAAAATGTACTGAACTTGAAGTCTCACAAAGAAATATCGAGCGAGCTCAACTTTTTTTTTTTTTAGTATTTATTGGTATGACCGGCACTTTTCCAGTGCGGTCTTAAGAATTGGAGAAGGGGAGGGGAAAAGCCTAATTAATCACTAAACGAATATGAATTTTTTTGTATGGCCTTTGAGGCTTCAGCCACAATCGGCCCAAGCAAGAAGGGGGTGCTGCTGAAGACGAATGCCCAATGGGCTTTCCAGATGGTGTGGGCGGTTATAGAAACGATGGCGATTTGGAGGGATGGAGAAATGGATGAAGAGAAGTGAGTCTGGGTGAGGAGGGCAATTGCGTCTGTTGTGGAAAGGTTCGGCGCAAACCGATCAAGAACTGACACCCAGATGGGTTGTTTTCTGAAGCACAAGAAGACAAAGTGTGGCAGTGTGTCTATATCCTCAAGGCAGATTGGGCAGGTGGGGTTGGGGAGGAAGGAGGTGGTGCGGTGAAAAACAAAGGCAGTAGTGGGAATCCGTTGCCAAAGGATTTTCCACCAAAGAGTTCTGGTGTTGTGAGGCATAGACCATCGCCAGAACTGTTTCCATTTGAGGTCGGGAGGAGAGGGAGAAGAAGGCACGGGGAGGAGATGTCGACGTAGCGATCCAGTTCTAGTTTTGAGAAGGGGGCGCCCATCAGTCTCCACTAACGACATCAGTGAGAGAAACCCGTTCTCAGCCAGAGAAGAGTTGGGTGGGGGAGGTAAAAGAAGTGTGATAAACCACGGCCAAAGGACAATCTTGGCTTCATCAAGGTGGCGGAAAAAGGAGATGAGGCGGTTCCTGGCGTATCCAACAGTATTTGCCGGCCGACGACAGAGAATCCCTTGGGAGTTAACCATAAAAGCATGGTAGACGAAAAGCCCTTTTTGGTTCCATTTGGGTATGGCGAATGGGGGAAGGAAGGTCCAAATGGTATGAAGAGGAAGAGTGAGGGCAGTAATGGGCGAGAAACAAATAGAGAGCGGGAGTGTGGGAGGGAGAATGTGTGAACTAGCCCGAAGTAGCGGCTGTAGAGGAAGAGGGAATGTGGAGTGATGGGGAGGAAACAAAAGTCCAATCGATGGGGAGGGCGAAGAGAGGTGAAGCTGTAAAAGAAAATCAATATAGGGAAGGACATACTTGGATTTGGCATAAGACTCGCGAAGGATAGGTAATATCCAGCGTAATTGCAGGGCCTTTTGCTGGCGTTCTGGATCGATAAGTCCCAAACCGCCTTTTCGGCGAGGTTGGCACAGATGATCCCATGAGGGTCTACCGAACCCAAGTGAGAGATAGTTCCGAATTGATTTGTGGATAGAAGTGAAGAAAGAGGCCGGAGCCGGCATGACATACAGGACGTGCCATAGTGTACTAAGAAGGAGAGAGTTAGCTATAAGGCTTTTACCCCGAACAGACAAACGACGCTGTGCAAGAACAAGACAATGACAGTCAAGTTTGCTGAGGAGGGCGGAGCGAAAAGATTCCAGCTGGCGAGGGTGGGAAGTGAGAGGAAAACCGAGGTAGCGGATGGCATCGGCAGATTGTCGGTCATGGAGGTTGGTGATATCAGCGGCAGCAAGGACAGGACCCCAGTCAGGAACAAAAGTGCCAGAGAGGGAGACCGCAACTGATTTACCTAGATTGACTCGAGCGTTAGAAGCTCGGCCATACAGGGACAGGATGGAGAGTAGCGAGGCAAGTTCAGAGGGAGATGACAGAAGAAAGAGCAAATCATCGGCATAGGCTAGGAGCTTGAGAGGTTTAGGAGAGGTGAGAGGATGGGGAGGGGTGAGATGGGAAGGAATGTCAAAGGTGAAGCCGGAGAGTGATGGGGAAGCAAGGAGGGTACGAAGTAATGGCTCAAAAGCCAAGTTGAAAAGAAGAGGGGACAGAGGGTCACCTTGTCGCAGCCCACGGTCCTGTGAAAATAGAGAGGAAGTAAAACCGTTGACGTTGACGTGGATCTGTGTAGAGAAGAAAAGGGAAAGTATGGTGTCAATGAAAATCATAGGGAATCGGAAGTGAGAGAGAATTAGGCGGAGGTAGGATGGATGAACGCGATCATAAGCTTTTTCTTGATCCAAAAGCAGAGCCACACCTGGGTGCTTGGAAAGTTGGGCATGATGCATTGTGAGGCGAGTGAGGAGACCATTATCAGCGATGAAACGATTAGACATAAATCCAGATTGAAAAGGAGTGATGAGAGGATTGATACATAACCGAAGCCTGGCTGTCAGTAGCTTAGTAAACAGTTTTGCATCGCAGTTGATGAGCGAGATTGGACGCCAGTTCTTGAGCACCGAGGTATCACCAGCTTTGGGAAGTAAAACCAAAACCGTTTCGAGCCAGGAAGGAGGAAAAACTCCATGGAGAGCGTTCTGATACACATCCACAGCAAGCTCACGAACATAGGGATGGAGGAATAAATGTTTCCACAAGGGATACGGAAGTCCATCCAAACCAGGACTGGAGTTGGTGGGCGTGTGTTTGAGAATGTCGTCGAGTTCGAGTGAAGTGATAGGGAGTATGAGGAAGGAGGCATCAGAAGATGAGAGGTGTGCGGAGGAGGGAACGTGTTGCATAAGATCAGTAGTAGCTTGGTAGTCCATTGGTTCGGAGGTATATAGGGTTTGGTAGAATTGACGGGTATGAGCCAGAAGTGCTGAGGTGGAGGTGAATGTTTGATCAATGGTAGGGTCACGTAGGGAGGTGATGGAACGAGAGACAGTGCGGGATTTAATGACTCGATAGAAGTAGGAATTGGATTGCTCCCCCTCTTCGGTCCATCGAATATGTGCACGCTTCGCAAGTCGAGAGGTGGTGGAGGTTTGTATGTCGGCAATCATGGCTTCAACCTGGGCCAGACCAGGGAGGGAGGGGTGGCGTAGGAGGTGAGAGCGTTCCTTGTGCAAAGCATGTTCAGCATTTCGATGGCGTCGGGCATATTTTTTGGCATAAGAGGTCGTAAGGTTTTTAATAGCCTGCTTGAGCATATCCCATCTATCCGGGGCATTGGCCGCGCAACCAAGAGAGTCACTAGCAGAGTCCAAGAGATCATCGAGTTGCCCAAGGAATTCATCGCGTAGGAGGAAGGCGGTGTTGAAGCGCCATATACCAGGTCCAGAGGGGCGAAGTAGTGGGATGGAGATGGTGAGAAGACTGTGATCTGTCCAAGTAGGGTTAAGGAAAGTGATTTCAGGGTTGGAAGTGCGTATAGAGGTAGGACGAAATATATAGTCAATGCACGAGTGGTGTCGGCCGTTGTAGAAAGTAGGAAGTGGAGAAGTATTAATGGGAGTGATGGCATCGGTGAAGTGTTACTGAAGGAAATGACGCCAAGCTGCAGGATGTGTGGTATGTCGGTGCATATTGCAGTTGAAGTCACCAAGCAAAAAAGTCGGATGGTGGAAGGTAGAAGAGGAAAGAGTGTTTGTAAGAGCGTTGTAAAAAGGACGTCGTTGTGCTGTGGGGCTTGGTTCGTAGACAATAATGAGGGTAACGCTAGCGCTAATTTAACGCAAGCCGTTAACGCGAGCGCTCAAATAACGCATTATGTGCGCTGTTTTTCGCCATGGTGCCTGAAGACTCATGATAAACTACTTTCTTTTCAGTAAAGTCTCCTGACCATTTCTTTTTTACTCCAAGGGCGTTGCCCTTTTGAGTGTTAATCGGACTATTTTATTGAGGAATCTACAAAGCGTCGAGATACTTATACGCTCAATATCATTGAATTTTGCAATGATTTCATGCTGCAATTCTGCCAGAGTAATTGTGTTGTTATTGTCAACCATTTCGAAAATAGCTTGAATATGCTCTTGTCTTATTATGCTGCCTTTATCTTCACCCATGCTTTTGTAGTCTGTACTTTCGATCTCAGAAAAATGGCGAAGAATTCATTTTACTGTTGTAAGTGATACGTTGAGCTCGCTCGATATTTCTTTGTGAGACTTCAAGTTCAGTACATTTTTTTAGACTATCAAATCACGAATCGCTTTAGAGCGTAGAATGCTCAATGAAAAACTACGAGGCTCACTATAGTACGTCAAGTTTTCTTTTTATTTCTTTTTTTTTAATAATGATACAAAAAGATGGTGGCAAAAATGGTATAGTATAGCATAGTACTAATGAGGGGAAGTAGGTACTATTGACCAGCTTTATTCTTCATTGGATCTTTTTTTGAAAAACGCTCTTTTTAAACTTGCTGGCGTAGCATAATTGCTAAAATACCCATCTTTCTTGCCAGTTTCAAAGCATTCCTTCCAGTTCATTGTTTCTACTGACTTTTTGAACTGAAGGGTATAGTCCATATCGTTTTTTGGAATACTGCTTTCAGGTAAAATGTCATCTTTGTTTTCACAGCCGGTTGCATTTACATTCATTTGCTTTATTGTTGCCTCGGGCAGTTCCAAAGGTGCTGGCATTGGAGATACACATGGGGAGCTCTTCTTGAAATATTTGCGTTTACATGTCTCCGTATACAAAACTCCATCGTCTGCGTAGGCTAGTGCGCGTTTTTTGAGAAGACTGTCAGGCATAGCTCCTATCACGTTTATTATCTTTTGGAATTGTGTGCTTGTTTGGTTGCAAACGTCAGCCAAAGCCGCTGCAATGGGTGTTTCTTTGTTTTCTTCCTCCGTCTGCTCTTTGGCGATTTTGTATAGTTTCTGCATGGTTGTATCATTTTTATGTTCCATTGAAATCAATGATGGTTTTTGTCCACAAAGAAAGACTCCAATAGCCAACAATGGGTGAAGTGAAGGTTGTATAAGATCTTTTTCGATTGTATCATGATCAATAAAAAAACAGTTTTTGGCCCAGTACTTGCATGAGATTTCTTTTACAAAGGAATGCTGCGTTTCTTCAAAGTCTGTCGAGATATAGCTGCACGTTCTTTCGATACCAAATACAAGTATCACTGGCTTGGCTTCATATTCGTTTTTTACATTTAATGAATAATTGAGCAGGCGGTCAATGAAGGCTTGATCAATGGTACGTTGAATTTCTATAAGCATGGGCGGGAAGTCAGCAGATACCACTGATGGTGCGTAGAGAACATCTGACTTTGTGCCATCTGGCCATTCAGTTGGGCGTGGAGTGTAGAGGTGGAGGGCCTCAGATCCTATATAAAACTTGAGTAAATATATCTATGTATTTATTTCACTCTTAGCAGAAAGACGGCACCGGTGCCCAGTCATAAATTTGACCCATCTCCAGAAAAGTGACCCAATTTTATTTTTTATTGGGCCAATTTTTTTAGGCTTGGCCCAATGGAGACGTTGCCGACGACTCGACAACGACTGAGGATGTGGTATCCTTTGTCGTATCCACGGAAAAAATCCTGTTTACCATCTCTGCAGCTTGTTCATATTGTGAATTCGGCTTGTAATAATATCTTTCAAAGGTGTTACTTGTAAGAGACCAGTTTGCATGGTGTTTCACCGAGACTATATCCATGCCACCCTGTACTGCTGCTGTACTTGCTGCTGCTCTTGTTGAATGTGAATTGAAGATGGTCGTGTCGATATTGCATTGTTTCAGAATATTCTTGACGATGTTGGCAATTGTGGCTGGTCTTACTGAACTTGACGGTCTTTCCGCATCGAGGTAAGTGAGGAACAAGGTGTGGTCTTTTGGCAAAAGGAACCGATAGTCTTTAGTTTTGTCCACGAACATATTCAAAGTGATCACCGGACACAAGTTCTTCTCTTGGGTTATCCCCAGCTTTGACTGTTTCCATTGGGCTTCCTTGGGTTCTCGCGCTAGCAGTTTTACCCCTGTTACCTTGGACTTGACATATATCCATGTCACATCCTGATACTGTAAACGACCGATGTCTGATCGAGGACGCCACATCGTCGCAAGACAAAGTAGCATGACTGTCTTTTGTTGTAGTTGTACCAGAGACAAGTCCTCCGTGGGTCCCCAAGAATCCAAGAGTTGTAGGACTGGTTGCAGCGGCCATATTTCATCTTGGTTGCGAGCTGGTGGGTTTACCTCTGACTTACGTTTCGCCATAAAAAATGCCGAAATTGGCTCTTGCATTGCCAGATTTTGTTCGTTTGGCCACAACACTCGAAACACAGAAGCAACTGCCGATCTCATCAGGTTCAGATACTGGGAAGAAAACCTCTGATGGGCCACCAAGAAATTGACCATAGCATTGACATCATACTGACATGGATCCACCGGTGGAACTTGATCCCCACACCAACGCACTCATCTACGCCACTCACAATCATACCTTTTGTTTGTATTGTCTATTGTTGCTCGTTTCAAGAATGATGCTGTCTGGGTGGAGAGGCCTTGTCTTTCTCGGGCGAGGCGGATAACCTCCATGCGGTCAATGTAAGGCGTTTGTTGATTGCCATTCTCCATGGCTTTTCCGTTGCTTGCTTCATCACCATGGGCCACCAGAACCGCAGATCTCACCTTGTCCTTGCACAACTTTTGAATTACCTGCGGCACCAACTTCCAAGGAGGGTGCAGATACAGCCCTGTTTTTGGCCAGACTTGTTTGAATGCATCGTGAGCTGCAGCCTGTGGATCCGGTTTCCAACTCCAATACACTGGCACTCTGTTGTTGTGCCGGGCAGCAAACGCATCTATCTTCATTCGTCCCCATCTGGTGGTTATGTCGTTGAAGAATCTCCGTGGAAGCTTCCACTCGTGAACCGGTCGCCTCTGTCTGCTCAATGCGTCCGCTTGCACATTTTTCACCCCAGCAATATGGTTTACCTTGAGATTGATTTGAAATTTGCAAGTTATCTCTCTTATCTCCAACGCAATGCCTTGAAGAATTGCGGATGCCGTACCCCCCGATTTCGAGGAATATTTTATAGCCGTTATGTTGTCTGAGAATATCTGGATTGTCGAGTTTCTGTTTCTTGAAGCATGGAGCTTGACCGCAAAGAGAATAGTCATAAGTTCGCGGACATTGATGGATAGATCTTTTTCCTGAGGTCGCCAGAACCCTGATGTCTCTATCTGTTCTGAGGTCACCCCCCACCCCGTATCCGAGGCATCTACATACACTGTGACACTTGGTGGTGGAGCTGGTGGTTGGTGTATGGGCAACCCATTCTTGGTTTCGGCCAGTGTATGCCACCATCGAACTTCCTCCTTTGCCTCGTTTGACATCTTGCATGGTACTTCCCATCGTGCTGAACTTGTCCGCAGTGCTCTCGCCAAATCCCTTTGCAAATATCTGATCTTGAGCAGTGCATCCCCAATTGCTGGAATCATAGATGTGATCTTCCCCAAAAGGGAAGCAATCCACCGACAGGACCTTGTTTGGGCTGTGGCCTGTTGGAGGCGGGACTTGAGCTTGCTCAATTTCACTTTGGGCACTGTTAACATCATTCGCCTTGTGTCGAATGTGAACCCCAAAAAGTCTTGCTTGGTCAAGGGTGTCAGAACGCTCTTCTTCCAGTTTATGATGAATCCCAACGACGTCAGTTGATGGATGACTTGCTTTGTATGTGATTCGATCTCGGTCTTGTCTCTCCCCAACAAGCATATGTCGTCTAGGTAGTAAACTAGGCGAACCCCTTTCTGTCTCAGTGGTTCTAATGCATATCTCATGAGCTTCGAGAAAACACGCGGAGCCACACTGAGGCCAAAAGGCAAGGAACGGTACTGATATACGGTTCCCTTGTGTTGGAAGGTAAGAAACCTGCGAGACTCCTGGTGAATAGGCACCACCACGTAGGCGCCCTTCAGGTCGATCTTTGTAAGTAAGTCGTCCGGGAGAATCATTTCTCTCAATGCGGGAACACCCTCCATCTTGAAGTGCTCGCACTGTACGTATTGATTTATTCCCTTGCAGTCTAGAATTGGCCTTTTCTTGTCTGCTTCGTGCACAATGAACATATTTGATAAGAACTCGTGGCTTTGTTCTGGGGAATATTCGATAACGCCCGCTTGGATAAACTTGGCGACGGCGGCGTCTACCTCCCCTTGGTCGCTTTCTGACAGGTCGAAAGGCCTGTTCTTCCACGGACGTGGAGTCCTCGTCCATTGGATCCGGAAACCCTCCTTGACCACCCTCTTCGGCCACTGGTGGTTTGTCTGTCTGTCCCATGCCTGGACAAAGTGCCCTAAACGACCCCCTGGTGGAATTCCATCCAAAGGCACCGAGTAGTGGTCCTGGTGGACCGGTACAATCACTGGTGTGATTGTGGTTGTTGAGTTGACTGCTGGTACTGGCCTTGGCTGGTACCTGGGCTTGAAGAGCTGGTTTAGCATCTGCCCCTGTGTTTGCCATTGAAGCTTTGTTTCCACCCATTGTGGAAACCCCAACCCCGGTGAAAACCCTGACCATGTTTGTTATATCCTCTGCACTGAAAGCCATTGTTGTTGCCTGAGCAAGGTTGAGTGGCTGCTTTGAGGACAGACTCCTCATACTCATATTGGTGGATCTTTTTGACCATGTCGGAAGAGAACACCAATTCTTGGTCCCTTTCATCATCTTCATTCTCGAGATACTTGACTTTTAATGGAAGATTGAGGGATCGCATGACAAGCTCTTTGGTGTCTTTGTCTGCGTTCTTTGCTGTAACATAGCCAAAGATTGCCAAGCGTTGTGTTTTTTCAAGGACATTCCTGAGCATTTCTTCAGAACTGTCATTTCCATCGACCATGACTTTAATGTCATCATAGATTTCTGTTGCGAGGCTGGCTGTTGTTCAAAGTTTGTCTGCATCCTTGTATTGGCCCTGTACAATGGTAAGGGCATCCACGTGCAACTTTTTAAGTTGTGGAGTGAAGATCTTGTTAATTGCTCCTCCTTTTGTCCAGCTTCCTCCTTCATATGTAAGGGAGTCTTTCATGAGTCTGTGGACATTAGCATTGCGCCCTTTACGGGAAGTGTTGTCCATTTCGTCCAGGATCTCTTTTGGGAGGTCATAGACTGCGAATCGATCTCTTGAGCTGTCTTGGATCTTGAGCTTACGGGAAAGCTCAAGGAGTTCCACAATCTGTTCGCTGGTAAGGGCATTGACATTCATTTAAAGTTGTCCACGTTGCGCGGCTTGGAAAGATGTAAAGAGTAGGGTATAACAAAAATTAACAATAAATAAAAGCGCGGCTCGGAGAGCCAATACCACATCTGAAGGAGTTGGAGAGGAGGAGGCAACAACCATTGTGTTACAAAGAACACACAATTTTTTTTTGGGTGACCCAACCTATTTTCTTTACCTGTACTGAAAATATACCCCAGTTGACACTTTTTTTTTCCTATTCAGGGACCGATTAATTTGTTCCAATATTAATTTAATCTTAACAATAAGCTCTATTGAATGCCTCTTTATTATCAAAAGCTGGCGTTTTTTTTTTATCCAAGAGGTCTCCATTAAAGAGTTTCGAATTTCCATGTATGAAACTGGTCCGAATACCCGTGAATTGAGCAGTTTAAAAATACCAAACAGCCTAGCAAACTATTTTCGAATCTTGGTGGTAATTGGTGTGGTCATTGCTTTTTATATTCCCTTGAGTGCAGCCTAATAGAGTAATTCGATTTCGTAATGAGCAAGGTTAAAAGGCAATCTCAATACACACCCGAAAACAAGCCGGCTCTATAATCTCGTCTATATAAAAGAATATTGATCAATTGGTACCACAGACTCCTAACATTTTCCAAGCATAAAGGAAAATAGAATATGTTTCATGTCAAGAACAGCCATGTAATTCATGGTCCAAAGATCCCAGGCATTTGTCAAGAAATGAAAAATTTTTGGTCACTTTTTGATATTTCGTATCAAATGGCATCAACTGACGAATTATGCTCCTAGACGTACCCATATATTTAGCATGTAATGTGGCATTCAAGGCAGCCAGACCTTTTTCATTGTGTGGGGATGCCTGTATCAATCTAATCATTTCTTCTTCTTTTTTTTTTTTTTTTTTTTTTTTTGGGGGGGGGAGGGGGAAATACTATATTTCCCTTGTCAGTTGAATGATAACAATAAAACATTTGGTACAAAGAGGACTTTTTTACAATTCTTGGCATACGAAACATATTACAGGATCTACTGCTAACAATACACCTTCCAAGTCATATCAGTTGTTGCGCAGTAAATGGCCCAAACACAAACACTTATTGGAAACCCCGATCAAGACCAGGCCATGGCATCAAGGAACTTGGGTCTTGGTGGTTCAAAGTCTTGTTGAGACAGTTATCAATTATCCTCTTGAAGATAGCTTTATTACCTATCCAACAGCCAGATAAAATCTTCCGGAAAGAATAATGACTGTGTTTATAAAGAAGATTGGTTTAGATTTCTGAAATAGAATATGGATATCTAGAGGTTCTTTAATATACAATTAGCCAAGAGCCCAAAATTAATAATCTAGATTCTAATAATATAAATAGTCTTGGAGAAGCAAGAGATTGTCACCTTTCTTTTTTCTGCTACAATAAGAGAACTTGTACATTAATGGCAATTTTGTACTAGTCCCAGTCAGCTATTGAGCCACACCGCGCCACAATCTTTTATAACAAAGTCATTTACACACAATTACTACTACGATTCTTATTGACTTTAGACCAGACAAGTCTTGCCACGCTTCAATGCTCCTCAGCGTCGCACACGTGATCCTCTTCTTTATAATACAAACCCCGAATAGGAAGTCTTAAAGGATACACCACACTCTCCTTTTACCTTCATCTTGATTCAGCTCCTACGTGCTTGGTGAGTTTGTCAATCCAGATTTATAAAAAGGTCTTTTTCCTAAACAAGTCTACTGTATTCTTGGCTGAACGACAGGTTACATTCTAGATTACAAGATGATTACCGACAACCAGCTTGCATTGATTGCCAATTCACTAGGTGTGATGACCATGCTCCTTATTGTCGTTTACCATTATGTCTCTGTCAACGATGTCAAAAAGAATTAAGGAACAACTGTAGCCAAGAACCAATAAATACAAATAATCCTAAAGACGCGCCACTTGGTCTCTTTATGCACAAAATACCAACATTTATACATGCATACATAAATCAGTTTAATAAAATGGGATAATGATAGACAAGGTACTATATCAAATTATGACTCGCGAGGGTTTTTAAAGTAGTTTTTTTTTGTGGATAAGCAATGGACGTAGAATGTATACATAGATGCTCCGAGCTCCCTAACCGTTGATCTATTAGTTGCATTTTAACCAACTTTTGAGTACCTTACTTTCAACGGTGGCAGTACCATGTATACAATCAGCAGAGCTTTAAAGAGAAAATACCCAGGAAAGTAGTATAGGATTACATCAGAAAAGAATTCAGGTATTTGTAAAAAGGTAAATATGATCCAATAGGCAATCCATTGTGTCTTTTCAAAATAATCTGCAGACTCGAGAGCCTTGACCTGTACAGTTTGTAAGATATTTTGAATTCAATCAAAAGAAACCCGTTGGCTTACAGAAGCATATGCTGTATATCAAAAAAAAAGAAACGCGTATGTTTAGTAATATATATATATATAACAATAGACATTACCAGGATAGCACCATCCCAAGATACCAGTAATAAGACTTCCGGCTATATTAAAATACAGTAGATGTGTAAAGGTGAATACTACACATAGGATCACTGGTATCTTTGAGCGTGGTGATTCTCGAAATAGACCGTAACTAGAGATGGCCTTGTCAAATTCAGTATAATACGAGCTCATTGATGAGAAGTATACAAGAAGAACAGTGGGCTCTATACAAAGTCTGATACCAGTTGAAATATACTAGTTTGAGCACCGCATTGATCTTTCGTCATAAATATTCATATATTGTTTGTATGAAGCTTATTTGGGTCCAGGTTTATTATAATGTTTGTTACCTTGGATTGAACGAAAACGTACACTATTTACTCTGGGTTTTATGAATAGGTATAAAGTATAAAATAGACAGCAATTTATCCAAGGATGTCTGGATTGTCATCCTCTTGATAAAGGCAATAAAATATGAGATTAACCCAAGGCTTCTGTTAAGTATTGTTGTGGAGAGGGTTTCCAAGCATAGATGATAAATTTAAGATAAATAATGTGAATAAGTGGAAAGGATCATTATCAAAACTATGGGAGGTTGCTCGTTTCCTTTAATACCTTGTGGAAAGGCAAGTAAGGTGTTTTATACATTATAGGGTATTAATATGTAAATATTGTGGGATCTACACTAGAATAAAATAAAATGTAACCTCTAAAACCAAGCTTCCTGTTTTTTTTTTGCCGATAAATGACAAGTTAACTCCTTCACACCATCATAATAATAACTCGCCATTAAGAGTGCCCTTGAATAATACTAAATTATCAAATTTGAAAGAGTTTTTTAAATAACTTTATAATGAAATATGAAACCTAGTACTTTATTGACTAAATTATCAGCTTTGACTTGAATGGTTGACAGCACTGCTTTCTCTTTTTTACCTTGTTTCCGGTAAACTTTTTCTCGTTATAATGTAATTTTACTAGAATATTTGCAACCTTTAAAATTCTAAAGATGTGAACAAGTATTCACTCATTCTGTTGGGTTAAAAATATAAAGATATAAATATGTAAATTTCAAGGATTCTCATGCTGGAGATTTTATTTATCTGGCAATTTGGTCAAATATCAGGAGCAGTGTCTTTTATAGTTGTCAACTATCTTTGTTTGTCTAAATACTTCCATGATATTCACTATAATAGTCTCCTTTTTTATGATATTGATCATTATTATCTCTGCAAAGTCTATAGTTATAAAACATTTGATTTTGGAATTTACTTTTAGATCTTTATTCCTCAATTCACAAATATTACTTTCAAGTTGAATCATTGAATGCTATTTCTATAGCATATATGGTACAATAGAGTCAAATATAAACTCTGCAACTATGTTTTCAATTACTCTTTGTTAAGGATCATAAAAAAATAATATTATGAATATTTATATACTAAATTACAAACCTTTAAAAAATCAGGTTTTGTAAAAATATTCCTAAAGTTACATAAACATATGCTCCGGTCCTTGTCCGGCACCGGACTAAGAGAAAACAAGACCAATACGTCACGTTTCGACAAGATATGCCGGACAGGCCCGGACCGGACTTACATTTTACTTTTTTGGAACTTAATTATTTTTACAATCACCCCGAATATCTGCTTCCGTGGCGCAATTGGCAGCGCGTCTGACTGTTAATCAGGAGGTTGGTGGTTCGAGCCCACCCGGGAGCGTGATTCTTTTGCTGTTTGTTTGTTTTTCTTTTTTGCTGAATTTTTAAAAATTTGAAAATGGCTAAATGCAGCATTTTACAAAGTTTTGCAACAGATCGCCATCAGCCGGAAAGTTCAGGGGTAGATAGGGATATAAATAATTTAATGGGTTCTATTTTTTTCCCACAAATTGTTGTAATATGCATAAAGATTTTACAAGTAAAATTATTCAAACCGATTGTTTTGTATAAAGACAATAAGAATTATGTTGGTTTCAAAAAAAAAAAACCGAGATCAAGCGGTATGACACCGAGGATATGTGCTAAAACCATTATCAATTGAGATACCTGCGTTTTTTGCATCTTTATTTGCAATGTCGACTTTGTCAACTTGTTTGTCAGCTTTTAATTTGATTTTTTTTTTGTTTTGATAGTAAAATAAAGTCTATCCCCTTGTCAAGAGCAACAATATATCAAATGCTGTTATATTGAATTATATAATCCCAAGCTACATTTTATATATCACGTCCATACTTTCTTATCAACAATCGACCACATTTTCTTATATATTTGTTTGAAAAAATAAAGTCAAGTTTTTTTTTTAACTCTTTCGATCTCGAAACAAAATATTTACAAAAAAATCATAATCCAATAGATTTGTCTTTATTGGGTTGCTTTAAAGGAAAATATAGGAATTTAAAAAGCATTACTACTAAAAATATGCTCCATATGTGATGGTACTAGTATTATTCAGTGCATTGCTTAATAATGCCATCTAGAATAGTATTCTAAAAAAAAGTATTAAAAATAGCTCTGCAGAATATATGTATAAAGACTACCTTTGTGTTATTTCAAGAAATAAAATAAAAATAGATGGACACAGATGGATAGCAAGAAGAAGGCTTGGTACTAAACTTTCCCGACAATTTTAATATCCAAGATAATAATCATATTAGCTACCATTCTGTAGATGAATAAAGACAGAGCAATTTACAAAGGTCTTTGAGGCTTGTATTCAAATCAAAGAAAGTTTACCCTCAATTGTAGTATATAAATGATTGAATCTTGAAACAAAAATCAATGGACCAAGGGTTATCATTCAAACCATAAATAATTTCTGGGATGCATAATAAAGTTCAAGTGGGCGTTTAGATTACTTTATTTCTGGCGGTCAATTTATAAGAATAGCCAGGTTGAAATTGGTGCCAAAAATACCTCAGTGCATAAAGCCAATTGTTTACAAATATAATGATGACAATAAACCTGTACTTGATTTTGCCTAGACAATCAGAATATCCAGTATCTTTTGTCATCTATTTGTTTTCACGGGCCAAACTTTTGTTTTTGCAGGCGTTTTTTTTGGGGGGGTTTCCAAAATATATTTTGACTGGAGCAAAACAACTCTTGTTGTTATTGTTATTGTTTTGTAAATATTTAGAAAACTTGGTGTAAAAGATGCATTAATTTTAACAAGGATCTTGAGAATTTTTTTTTGATTTTGATTTGTTTTTGAGAATGCAGGCAAGATCTATTAAGCACGTTATTTTTCATTTCCACTTGCATACACCCACCCCCTTGCTTATTCAGCAGTAGCAAGACCCAAGAAGATATCATAGCTGTCATAAGCAATTTATTTGTTTTTGGAAAGTTTGTAAAAGAATTCAGAATAATTTTCAATACATTCCTATAAAGTACAACGCAAGTAGAAACACTACCCAGAAAGAAGAGAAAGAATGGGCTACTTAGGCGTTAATGACAGTGCCACCGTTGGGGTGGATGACTTGGCCAGTAATGAACGAAGCAGAATCAGAAGCAAGGAAGACGAATGCAGCAGCAACCTCAGCAGGCTGGGCAGGACGCTTGAAAGGAGGGAAGGATCCAAAGTTCTTGATTTCTTCTTGAGAAAAGGTGTTGGCAATCAAGGGAGTCCAGACAGGACCAGGTGCAACAGCATTGACGCGAATGCGACGAGGGGCAAGCTGCTGGGAGAGTGCACGAGTGAAGGATACAATGGCACCCTTTGTGGCCGAGTAGTCAACCAAGACATCCATTCCACGGTAAGCAGCGATAGAAGCAGTGTTGAGGACAACGCCACCAGCAACAAGGTGGTTACACACAAGCTTGGTCATAAAGATGGGGCCAAACACTTTATAGAAGAAGAAAAAAAGCAAGACGTATAAGAAAAAAGAAAAAGATAGCCGAATCAATGAGTCTTTCTTACCATTAGTGCGGAAGGTTCTTTCAACGGTGCTGGCTACCAAGTCCTCCACACGAATAACCTTGTGCTGTTCAGCGGCATTGTTGACAAGGATGTCAATACGTCCAAAGGCAGCCAAATGAGAGTCAAGGATTTCCTGGCAGTTCTTCTCATAACCAACATCGCGTGCAATGAGGTTGATGACACACTTGGATTGGGCCTCAATGGTGTTCTTGGTGTACATGGCATCTGCATCCTCCTCTTCATCACGGTAAACAATAGTAATGCCTGCAACACCCTCGAGTGCGTAAAGGGTGGCGATGGATCTGCCAATACCGCTGTCGGCACCTTTTTTTTTTTGAAATGTGTGAGTGGATGTCTTGATGGTTAAAGTAACTTACCAGTGATCAACGCGTATTTTCCTTCGAGCTTTCCACTTCCAACATAGGGCTTAAAGCAAGGCTTTCCTTCAGCATCAAAAGATGGCAGATTCTGGACAACTGGTGCAGGCTTGAGGATGGAAGCAATACCAGACTTCTCATAGACCAAGTTCTGACGAATCTGATTGAATTCGTAGACATCGTTGGGAAGTTCATCGTCAAAGCCAAGAGTCATTTTTGTTTAAAAGTTTAGAAGTATAGAGAAGAGATGTGTATAGATGTTATGTATTTGGTCTGAATGTCTTCATATTTATATTCAATTATTTGAGGCCATTATTGTCATAAGACAGTCCCTGGGCTGATTGGGCTGTAAAGGCTTTCCCAAAGAGAGAATGATAAAGACGATAAAAATACATTATATGACACCCAATCTATGGTCATCTGTGGCTCTCAGTATGTTCGGCATGTTTCCTTTCAAAGTTAGCAACCAGGTATTGCTCAATATCTAACACATACGATTTTACCGATTGGTCAGAAAGAAGTGTTTATGTATACAGAAAAGGGGCTATAGGTTTGTTTGTATATTGTTTGCTCAGTACCTGCGCATTGCATATCACTCGTGAGTATCAGCATTCCCTTGGTGAGTGTAACTGGCAGACTGGATTCTGGTGAGACGATCAATACGGGTATCTTTCCCCACCAAATCTCAGGTTTAAGCTGAGGAAGAAATTCACATAGTCGCTCAGCCATCTTATTTTTATCCACAGATGGACCCATCATCAAAAGACGATTTTCCAAGACAGTTTGTGGTGTCCATTGGTTGCGATACGCGTCTTGACCCTTGTAGAGTGCCTCTGCAAACTCTTGCTTCAATGACCTTTGCATACGTGCAGGCCGAGTTCCATTCGACTGTGACACCATGGATCTTACGGTGTCTATATCACAAGTTTTTATAGAAATATCGAGTTCTTTGCACAGATTTAGAAACGATTGCAGAGTGGCCCATTCAGAATTCGGCTGGCTAAAGATTCCCTCGACCTGTTTTTGACTTGATTTGTCATAAAACGTTAGCCGAGTCTTTTGTTTGATGATAGGCGGGCTCTTTTTGAGAAGAGGTCCAAGCAGTGTGTAGAGCTGTTGAAGCGACTCCTCATTAGAGCGTTTTCTTGCAATGTCATGCCCAAAGAAGTCTGGGTGAGTCCTCAAAACAAACTTTTTCAAATAGGGCTTCACCAGTGAGCTTGCCATAGTAAAAGTAAATAAAGCTGATTCCAAAACACCAAGAGGCAGTCCTCAATTCGGTCTCTTGTGACGGTCTGGCAATATTTAGACAGCCGTCAGGATCCACTTTTTATATTATATATTATTATGAATTTTTAAAAAGATATGATATTCTGGCTGCCTTGATCATAAATCCTGCTGGTTTCTTGACATTATTACCTCCTCCTAAAAGAGCCTGCCTGGTGTGCACGTCCCCAAAGCCTATTCATACCCATGATGAATTCTACATAATAGAATGGACTCGACAAGTGGATCCTCATTACACTTTCCAGCTGAAAATATCCATTATTAAATTAAATACCAGCCATGTCTAGCATGATTTTCGCAGCCTCACAAGTATTTGTATATACTGATATATTTTTAATCAAAATATAGTTTACGAAGCCTGGCTGTAAATCTATAATTAGCCAGTAGCGTATTCAATGAGGCTGGCCATATGTATTCTGTTTAATTACAAAGACTATTATTATTAATAATAGTAATAATATCATAAGCATCAAATTTGAACCACCTGGCCTTTTGACCCAATAGTCTTGGCCATTGACTAGCAAGTAAAGAGCGCAAAATCAAGACTGATTCTCGGGGATAAGACTTGGGTCAGAAATATCATCACAATTGGACCATGATGGCAAGGGTAGTTGTTTAGCTGTGATTTTATGGGCAAAATAACGCTCAAACATATGCGTCATCCACAGAAACACACAAAAAAGCATCATAACCACCAAGACATTCAGAAAAGTAGAGACTTTGTACATGTAATTGCAAAGTCTCTTTTCGCTCTTACTTTTTTTTTTATCTCCCTCTCCCTCTATCTCTTTCTCTCTTTCTCTCTTGATCTGAAATAGCAAATCAATGCCTCCATCCACATCTGATCACGGGACACTCCGAATCCTTGTGCTATGGCTTGTATTACCTTGTGTACTGATGCAGAGTCTTAATAATCCCACATTCTGGCAACAGCCAATACTTTATAATATATCTGATGCCAATGACACCGGAAAGATTGTCGAAAAGGAATCCCTGGTTGCAAAATCAAATGACTTTCAAGTACTCTATCCCGGGAATGATCCCCATTCACCTCTAATGGTAACAAGGGCTTATAATTCACACTTGATCCTGACATGATTGTTGTAGAATCAACGGATCTTATTCGATTTCTCTTTTTCTTGCTTATCCACCAATGACTCTTTTGATTCGCTCCAAAATCTAAACAACAACACACTCACAATTCCACCAATCAGAACTGTG
Source organism: Phycomyces nitens (assembly GCA_022702545.1). Lineage (NCBI taxonomy): Eukaryota > Fungi > Mucoromycota > Mucoromycetes > Mucorales > Phycomycetaceae > Phycomyces > Phycomyces nitens. The sequence continues at coordinate 7,077,856 of JAHRBC010000001.1, forward strand.
CCAAAGATTGCAATGATCCAACGTGGCCATTGTAATTGGAGCGAGAAACTCTCTGTCTTGCAAAGAATTTCTGACAGCAATAATTTAAATATTCAAGCCATAATCATATGCGATAATAACACCTACGACGGAACGGCAACCTATGTTTTACATGAAAACGATAAATATACACCAGAAGAGACTCCAAAACCCCTGCCATCCGAGCGTACTATAGACAAAATGGCCGACAACAACCTCAGAGAGAGAGAGCTAATCATGCCAGTTTACTTTGTTCCAAACAAGTATGGAGTGGACATGAAGTCTTATATTGATTTCCTTAATTCAAATAATACAAAAGACGTCCGAAAGTTTGTTCAGATCACTGCCTTTTTTTCTCCTATTCCATGGACAACCGACCGCAGTGCTTCTAATAACTTTGGAACCACACTCTTGAGCACCCATGGATACTTGGCTTATATTGTAGCCTTGGCATCTGCCTTTTTTATAGGTAAGATCTCTTTGCAAGTGAATTTATTTTTTAGCAGTACCAACCACCATTGTTTGTTCTCTAGGCATCGTAGTCTTACGCTGGTGGAAATTCAGAAAATTTCGAAATAGAGACCAAACTTCGCCTCCAAACGATTCTACAATTGAGTACAGAAACCAAGTCCAGAGCAGACAAGAAACCCACCCATTGCCTGTTGATCTCGTCAATGAATTGCCTGTGAAAGAGTATACGCCTGGGATTGTCAAGAATACCAATTGTGCCATCTGCCTCGAGGACTTTGAGGAAACCAAGCATGAGATCCGTGTGTTGCCCTGTCATCATGGCTTTTGTGTACTGTGTATTGGTAATGATCATTTGGGATTTGACACCTTCTTTGGCTAACTAGGATGTTTAGATCAATGGCTCACTCAAAAATCAACCTTTTGTCCAATCTGTAAATGGGATTGTCTACCACCCAATCGTAGATCTGAGCAACCCGAGGCTGACATTGGGACCACAGGTATTCTTCAGAATGCCCTGACTCTGGAGACAATAGAAATGCAGGCCATTAACAGGGCATGATATATTTGAATGGGCATTCATGTCATGTATTGCCCTGGACATTGATTATAGAATTGTATTCCCAACAAGGCAGCATCATTATGTTTTATTATAACAATCAGTACTACAAAGAGGCTCTTGTAGAGTCCAAAAAAAAGCATTCTTTTTAATTAATTAATTTATTTATTTACAATTCAAGATCTAGTACATGTATAATGTATACTTTCAAGAATGTCTTGTAATATCCACATTTAATAAACAACACTTTAATAATCATGATCCTAATACCCTGGAATGCTTTTAGACTTGTAAGATTTTGTTTTTTGTTTTTGTTTTGTACATTTATTCCTGGTAATAAAAATCTATTAGGTAACAGAGTCTATAGAGGCTTTCAAGGCCACTTGAGAATCTCTGGAATAATCTGTTCATCCCATCCATTGCACAGTTCTTCTTGAGAAGGATCATCACATAGTTTATAGACATCTTCAGTAATCCAGCTGTCGATAGCAGATGCAATGCCGCTGATAAGTGTGTTGATATATGCCATGGTACTTGTGTCGTTGATCATTGATCCAGCACCGTATTTAACCATCGTGCCCTGGACAGACTGCTTATAGGCCTGAGAAAGGGTACGGAACAATAGACCTTGCTGATATCTGCCATAGTCACTAAGCTGTTGGCGAATGCGATTCACAATACGCAACTTGATCTATACAAAAGAAAATAATAATAAAAGACATTAGATCAGTAAAGCCAATGTGTTTATTGTGGTCCTGGTACATACATCAGGCAAGAAATGACAGATAGAAGGAGGGTTTCCACAGATATAGTCCATCTTTTCACCTATGATTAACATCATTTAGCAAAAAAAAGCGTCCAAGTCATCATCCAACAATACTACTCACATTCTTCTCTTGTCCAGCTCTCTCCAGGAGGAGGCATCTTTCGGTCAATTCTCTTGGGAGTGTTACAATCGCCTTTGAAAGGGTTTTCCTCGGCAAACATCACCTTGAAGATGGAATCCTCGACCTTCTTTTCCGCATAGTCTCCCTCAAAGTTCTTTACTGTAGGGCTAATAATTGCCCGGATATCTTTACGGATATCTTCTTCGTAAATGACAGCAGAAAGTTGTTCGGCAATGGTGATTGGTTTAGTTGCTTCTGCGATAAGTCTCTCGCTGAGTTGGTCAAAGACTACTTCCAATACAGGGCTATAGAACTTTGAAAAGTCGTTGGCGAGACCATGTCTGCAGTCGGGTTCGCATGCAAGTGTAGTTCCTGCAAAGAATGCGGCCAAGACCACAAGTGTAGACCGAAGCATCCTTGGAGAGATGAAGAGATGATGGGTGATTAACTTGGCTCCACCTGAATACCTTTTAATTTTTTGTGTGTGTCTGTTTGAAACAAACTAAAGGAAAAAAAAAGAGTCACTAATATGGGTTAAACGATAAGACGGGTTTGAGTTTCACAAATGTATTAGAAACTAGTGTAGGTGTTTTTATTGAATGAATATATGAATCAATTTTCCTTACTCTGGGTTCTTTTGAGATGGCTTCTTTTTAGTGGTAGTTGAGTCACAAATTCATCCTTTTTTTGTTCGTTGGTTCGTTTGACAGGAACATGTTGGATATCTGTGAGTGCCATTTAAAGTAAGCGTACTTTAAGAAGAATATCAAGGATTTTAGAATATATTCATGAAATGTACAATTTCATTTCTGGATCAATTGTCATTGTGAAGCCGATTTCTAAACGGCATTTAATCTTAATTCTCTCTCTCTCTCTAATAAAAACAGAGGTATGGGGCTTCTCTAGACAGCCCTTTTTTGTTTGCTGCCTGCTCCATTGAAATTATACCACTAGTGAGTGCCCAGCCAAAAAACCAAAAAAAACATGGCAATTACTATTAGCGCAACATTGGCTGGGCGCAGTTGTTTCTTTTTTTTCTTTTTTAAATTAATGGCATTAGAAGATGCTTCGATACTTTGCTCTTGGTGTCTTGTGCTGTACAACTCTTGGTATGACAAGAGTACCAACTTGCTTTTGACAGTTTAGAATTGCTTTATATTGATAATATTTTACAAAGTCGCCAACATTTACATATCTGGTCCAACAATTTATTCAACCGTTGGTTTAGTCATCTATCTCTCTCTATCTCTCCTTTTAGTATATATGATCAAATTTATCAAGATGCTGATATACATTTGTAAGCTCAATATATATATATATTTCCGACTGTGAGACCAAAAAAAAAAGATTTATATATATCTCTATAGTGTATAGCTTGTCCTTGTGAAGCGTGGCTGTGTAATGAAGCTTTTGAGCATGATATAATTTTAAAACTACTTTTAGCCTTGAGATGCTTGAAAGCCACCTAATAAAAGTCTCGATTATACATCACGATTTGTGTACCTGTTGCTCGACACAGCCTAGAATAATCCAGAGCAGACGATAAATTTTGATGACTTGCTGCGCTGTGTTGTGGCCAACCCAGAATATTTGAACCTAAAATATTTTATATACACCAAATATTTTTTTCCTTTAAAAGATTTAATTGATTATAAAATACATTTTCCAAAGAAAGAATTAAAATACATACAATATTTTTTCGGTATTTGACCATGTAAGACGCCTGGTTATTCCGATAAGTCATACAGCCGCCACCAGAAACTCTTCTCGTCACACACCAAGCCGCCTTTTTTTCTTTTGAGTCTTTGCAATCAAGACCGGGTTACAATCAGGGTCTTTGGTGGTTAACAGACATTGAATTATTAATAATTCTAATCTGACTTGATCCACGTTTTTTTATTATTATAAATATAATAATAATAATAATAATATACCAAATTTATATATAATTCACCATTTATTTAATAACTCTCTTTAAAGAAACCGAGACCATAGAACAAGCCAGTGTTTGGTTGTCAATTTTACTGCATTCATACCAAACAGTCAGACCTGTCACAATAGCCCTAACCACATTTTTCTTTCTTTCTTTCCCTCGATTGACAAGATTTACCTGCTTAAAGCAAGGTCACGACGACCTGTTTTGTCTTGTCGAGAAATAGGGTTTCTAGATCAGTAAAACGGAATATCTACAGTGATCTCTGGTTATAAACAATCGTACGATAAAATAAAATAAAATAAAAGGTATCATTGCATCATTTACTTACAAGCCAAAATGGCGTCGGGAATGACCTGGAGGATTTCAATAGTCATTGCTCTCAGTTGACTAGAAGAGAAGGCTTGTACCAAAAAAGAAAAAAAAAAGGAAGCCATAAGATGATGATAACAATAGCCAATGGAGACAAATGCTTAATATTCCAGTTGGGAATAAGTATGGGTTTAATTATAGATTTGAGGAGCATGAACAGATTATGATCAATAGAATTGATTTCTGGAATCATTCATCTAATTGAATTTGAGCTCTTTGGAGCCAGTCGAATATTGATCTAAAACGTGCCACCCCAAGTCTATTGTATATATTCATACATTTGGATGAACATCTAGTCTTATAATCAGAGTCCATTCTTGTTCCTGTACCTTTAAGGATAAGAATAGTAATAATACATGCGTGTGTTACGGTAACCATTGATCCCAAATATCAGAGATAATAAGGATAGATATAATATAATAAAGCAAGTGGTTTTAAATTGGAAAGGCAAGGTAATGTCTATCACTATATCCATAAAAGTAAAAACTGATAAAATGGGTACAATAGACTGGCCAGAGTTAATTTTCGAAAGCGTGAGGGACACGTTCCGCAGCTTTATACCCATGAGGATCCGATTCTATATATCAAATATGTATAAGGTTGCTGAGTAAAAAGTTTAGGTAGTTCATAATCTGTAAATCGTTTTGGAATAGAGATGTCATTAATTATGAAATGGTTCTTCTTTATTGTTTATATACACATCATATACTACTAATGTAAAAAGAATAAAATAAAATAGAAAATGTCATATAGGCTACATCAAATGTCATTGAGGAGCAAGTTAAATTATCAATCATAGGAGGAGGAGGGGCAGTAAAAAGAAAAGAAAAAGGGGGAGTCATAGATGAATAAAAGATGATGAGAATAACAATAGTAGGCATATAGTGTGTTTAAAGTGAGAAGAGTCTAATCGATATACAGAGAGGGAAAAAAATGTGTATGTGGGATTCAATTGAAAGTATATAAACGAAGGAGTATATTCATGGAAGAGTAGTGCAAAGGGTGAAATCATATATACGTGTGTTCAGAATTGTTTGTATGTGAATGTGTTTTGTGGGAGATCAAGGGCCCAGGACAGTTCCGATTTGTCAGTTAAAGGCAGCGTCTGGCTATAGGGAGATCGTTTCCAAGATAATGTACATATAGTTCGGGGCCATTGATGTATGCCTTGTCTCTAAAGGAGCCAACGTAGATCCATGTTGCCTCTGCACGTTTCCAGACACCCTCAATGTTGCTTTGGGATTGTAAATCGAATGGCACCCATACGGCACCAGAAGCGTAAACCCATTCGTAAGCCATTTTCTTGTCTGTTTCGTTTGTTTTGGTTGACTCTGTTGGAGTTGGTTGAGGAGAAGATCTTTTGATAGATAAAGAAGAAGTTGAGAGAAAGTGAATTGGAGCTGATTGATCAAGTATTTATATAATATCTACCTGTCTTCCATGATCAGAAAAAAATCGGAATCAATGAGGCGCGCAGCAATTAATTTTTTTATATATAGCGTTTTTGGCCCATATATTTTTTATATTTTTACTTTACGCAGCACTTCCTTTTTGTACACAAGAAGAGCTTCCATTCACGGCCTAGAGGAGTCGATGATGATGATGATGATGATGATGATGATGAGTATGATGATGATGCTGATGCTGATGCTACGGAGAACAATGGCTATCAGAGGCCCACATTATAGGTACATATTTGGTAGATGACTCGAAATAATAGCCTCAAAGTTCCCCACATCTCAAACTGGCAGCTTGTTGACATTTAGAGTAGCTTAATTATGGTATCATTTACGGTTCTGTCCCAATGAAAAAACAACAACAACACAACTAGCAACACAATTCCGCAGTAGTACCCTTGGTATCTGCTCCTATCGTTAAACCTATAAAGAAACCGATCCAGCTCATAGACAATATTGCTCCCTTAGTCATCTGTGAGTCATTTCTAAACGTGTAGAATATCAAAATAGCTGCTGAGCATCTTGCCATTATCGTAATCTATGATCCAATACTACCAACCTGTTGGTTATAGACATTTGCTCCATATCTTTCTCTGTCCAAAAGGCGTTGGCTGGGATACAAGAATATTGCTGGGCTTCTCCAGCTATATCCCATGGACACCAAGACAGCTGTCTATTAAACTGCCCAAGCAGACATCAAAAAGTCGCGGTAAAGTGTAAAGTATTCAAATCAGTCTTTTTCTTTTTTTTTCTTTTTTAAAAAAAACAAAGTTTAATCTGGTTTCAATGTCACCTTGCAGTCTTTCGAGATCAATTTCATTTTTACTCCGCTTGACACTAATATACACCTTTTCCCATGCCACCATCTCAACCAATTCCAGAAGACTTGCCAGACAATGTGGAAAGAGATGTTCAATCTCTTGACATTGCAAAACCAGCTGTCCTGGACACAGCCGAATGTACCTCACCAACCAGCGAGAGAAGCGATGATGACTCTTTTGAAGACAGCCCACGTCAAGAACTTGGTATGGTGATCAGTCAACTTCAAGGAATCTTGATCGAAAATGAAAAGTCATTTTCCCGGGATCCCCAAGAGGGATCCTCGTCTAAAGACCCTGAAAGAAAAATTCTCGAGAATCCCTTTACAGAAAACACAATAATGTCTGGGGAAAATGGATTTGTTGTGCCTATGGACCATCACAAAGATGATATTATTCATGATAAACAGACCGACCAAAATGGATCAGCTGCCCACTACACCAACACAGTCAGCCAAGAAATAATGCCACCCTCACCTGGTATTCCTCCTCCAGGGCATCCACTCGAACACGAAAGATCGAGCGAAGACATGGAACTGGAAAATTATAGCGATAATCATATAGCAATAAAGAAAGCCGCTCTCAAAGAAATCAAACAGAACACTCTCTCTCCAAGAGAACAAGAAAAGCAAGGTAAATGGCAAGGTGCAACTGAGTATAAGTGATGCCAAGGCTTACTTTACAATATCCTTGTAGATGAACCCATGCTACGTGCCATTCGCCATCTATTCAACAATAGATTCATGAAGGCAAAGCGACTGTTTGAAAAACAGGCAGATAGGTATGATTATCATGCCATATTGATTTATTTTATTTTAGTCTCACATTGCATATTTCTCAAAGTGATCCCTTGTACGCCCTTGGTCTAGGCTCCATGGCATTTTTGAAAGGTAGAGAACAATGGCATCTAACATTTGACTAGAATTAACACTCGAATTTCATCTTTTTTTCTTCTTCTTCTTCATAGCTGTCATGGTAACAAACACAACTCTAGTACATTTCACTCGAGATATTGTTTACAAGCATCTATTTACATCATTTTAGACGACAAACGAAGATACCACAAAGAATGCAATCCAAGTGTTGATGACAACATACAATATGGCAACAGCCCAAATCGATTCTGCTATGAAGAGATCCGTAGGAGACTCAGTAGTCCAATATTTTTCAACATATTACAACTATATCAAGTATTCAAGAGGAAATGCCTTGCCAACAAACTCCAAACCTGCAACCGAGAAAGATATCGAATCCAACAAGGTCACCTTTGTTCCCAATGGTGTCCTACGTGCCCATGTTGTCAAGGCAGAAAGTTGTCTACAGATTGCCATCCTTCAACTGTTGCAAGAGAGTGTGGTTGGATATATCAAGTGTGGAATCAATCTACGAAGAGGTAATGTCGAGAATCACAATGTGTTGTTTTTGAGAAATTAGGTACATTTTCATTCAACTTTTCGTTTTTTTTTAAATAATAGCCTACACAAGCTACAGTCTGGTGTGGCAGGAGTATAAGCGTATGGGCCAAGGATATAATGAATTTATTGATCGTGATACGGTTTCGGGTATTCAGTTCGGGTAAGACGCTTGGGAATTAGAAACAAATCTTGATCTCAATAACCAACACTTTTTTTCTTAGTATTGGAGCAGTTCATTTGGTGTTATCTGCCTTGCCTCAAAAGACTCTTCGAATGGTATCTGCTTTTGGGTGGAAGGCTGACAGACATCTTGGATTTGCATTGCTAAAGATTTGCCTGGAAGACAGACGCATTCGATCACCAATGGCCTCTCTCATGTAAGATCGCCTTTGAAAGATTTTATTTAATTGCTTTTGTACGTCTAGGTTGCTGGCTTATTATACCGTCTTGACATCTCTATGCCCCCAACTCTTGGCTTCTGAATACACTCAGCCAGCAATCGAGGTAATCTAATATGCACAAAGTCATATTGTTCTAAACACATTCTTGTTTACTATCAACAGACACTTTTGGATGCCCAAAAGTCTTCTCCTGATTCAGCATTTTTCCTTTACTTTGCTGGAAGAACATCCAGACTTGCTCGTAACCTCCCGCTGTCAACTCAGTCATTTATGTATGCTATCGAGATTAGCAAGAACGAATGGGCAGAAGTAGAGGTGTTACAATTATGCAGCTACGAGATTGGGTTCAATTACATGATGGAGCATGAGTGGGAACAGGCAGCCAATGTTTTCGAAACTCTTTACAAAGAAAGATACTGGTCGCCTGTCATTCTCCGTTTCCTTCATGGAGCCTGCCTTGACATGATGGGTTTGCGAACAGAAGCCATATTGGCGTTTGCAGATGTGCCTGAGTTGGAGGGTACCAAGTCTTCAAGTACGGCACACGTAGAAAAGTACGTGCTGCACAAAGTGGCTGCACTTCAGACAAGTGGATATCAAGATATGGATATGACATTGTGTGCACTTGAATTCATTTGCTTGATGAACTCATTTGAATTCATGACTCACGAGATGCTCGAGAAGAGTATTGCACTGGTCGATCGTGCATTGGGAAGTATCGCAGAAGCCGAAAAGATTGAGTATGGTATCCGCACCCGTGAACTTTTGCCAGACACACCTCCTCCCCAATATTTTGATCAACGTGGCACTCTCTTACTACTCAAGGCATCTATATATAATGGTCTCGGACGCCATTCAGACTCAATCATCCATCTCAACTGGATCATTGACCACAAGGAACAAATCACGACAGATACGTGGGTTGTTCCATTTTCTTTCTGGTAAGGTGTCTATAGCATATCATAGCATAGCATATCATATCATAGCTAGCACAAAGCACTGCTACTCTGTTCACAAACTCAACTGGTGTGTATATTTAGGGAGGCGGGTGTTACGTCCTGGGGAACCGATAACAGAGTGCGTGCACGAGAGTTTTGGGACATGTCATTAAAGTACAGCAAGTATGATTTTGAGTATCGTTTGGCAATGGTGAGTTGGACACAAATCTGGGTTTCTTGGTTCTTTTTTTTTGTTAACCCTTTTTTTATATATATGTAGCGCCTTAATCTGGCAATCACAAAGGCACAAGAGCTCGGTGTTCCTGCACCTGAACAGGCCAAGAGCAACGGAAAGACATCAGAGGAATCACCCGAGGAGTCTAATATAAGTATGGGTAATACCAGTGCTACTGGGAACTGAAATACAAGCACAAAATAATTATAAGACAAGAAAGATATATAATCTGAGGAGTGAAAGCATTCAAATATGCAATAATAAAGCACTACCATCAACTATACTGGCCTTCTTTATCAACTGAATAATTCAGCATATAGTTTTATATGGCCTAGTAATAGATTGTGATGAAAATAGTAATATAGAAAAATATCAACTGGTTAACATGCCCAAACTCAAATTCTGGAGAATCTACAGATACAGATACACACTGGATTCAAATATATATATATATAAACATTTTAAAACTAGAATTGGTCTCTTTAATCAAAATAAAGGCAAACATGGTACACACCCGGTAATATAACATTCTTTGGTAATTTATATGGGACCTCGATTATGGAATAAGCCACGCATCTTTTCATTTGTATAATATACTATTAAAATGACCGGGATTTCTCCAAATAGCAATAACAAGAGACAGTTGTATATAGACTAGAACATAGTAAAAAAAATCTTATTTATTCACAGGGGTTGTTGAGTATTCATAAAAGTGTTTTAACGAGGGATTTGATGGTGTGGTAATCCAGCCTTATTAATGTATATTTTACATATCCATAAGCCATGAGTACATAATATTCAAGAGCTAATAAGGTACGTTAGATGAGTTATACCAATGCATCAGAATAATAGTAACATGGACGTTGGGCTCATAAGCTTACTCCATCTAATATCTTAGGATGGTGAAAGACCACACATAAGAAGTCCAATATCTTGTGCAACAACATATTGCAAAAGTATATAAAGAACGGCACATTTTGTATCTTCATAAAGACAAGCTTATATACAGTCTCAAGGTACTCACTTACTGTCTATTTTTCTATTTGATCATTTTCTACTGTTTTAATACCCTAAAACACAACAGATGATATTATTTCTGTAAATGATATGAGTTTTAGAATATCCATACCATTAGAGAGGAAACCGATTGATGTTTATGGTACTCCATCAATGTTAATACACTTGAATATAAACCCAGTTGAGAATAAAAAGCACCGACGTATATACAACATATGCTAATAACATCTAAATAAGCGTGTGGTACGCTGGTATTATAGCCAGTTGAAACTATCAAAAGTATCTTAAAATATTAGACTTGTGAGAAAAGATATATCAATCATACAAGCAATCAATACAGACCCGTGAAATATATAATTAAAACTTCTACAGCACAAAATGTTGCAGCTACTTATTTTCTATTTTCTATACTACTTTCTTAATAAAATTATTATAACACATATACTAATGGCCAAGTAATATAATTATTTAATATACAAGGTAATTTATGCTTATAACAGAGGACTTATCGTCGGTAAAACTCATAAATGTATCTATATTGTTCAAGGTGCCGAATCTCAAAGAATAAGGTGTATTAGCTGCAAACTAATCTTCTTATACTCACACTCAGTCTTAAATATTGTATTTAAATGGTTTCTTTGTGTATTGGAGAAGGTGAAAATAATAGTATATGTGTTTAATTTGAATATAAAACCAAAAAAAAGCATGGCATAGGAAGCCTAAACTTTGTTCTCGGAATCTGGTTCCTCTAACAGCTTAAATAATGCTTTCTTAATGTCAAAAGAATTATAATTATTCTCGTTAATGTCAACAGGTTAAAAACGCTACAAAAAATTCACAAACTCAATCACAATGATTTCGACATTTGATTAGGGCATCATGGCAATGGGAAGGTGCATTGAATTGTCATGTCAAGACCATCTAATGCGACTTATCTAAAACTTTTATATATAAATCTAAACTGGTTAATGTTGCATATTATGGAAAAACTTGAACCTACATATTGTACATCTTATTTTCATATCATTTTCACCAAAATATATCATTCCAGAATAAAAAACGCACAGGCCATTTCAGAGTAACATTTAGAAATCAATCGCCTCTCAAAAAGTATACCCACCTTTAAATATATTCATACACCGATGATCACCACCTTTCAATCTGATTCTACGATTTCGTAGTTCTTTACATGCTTAATTGTTTCCTTTGAAAAAGAGGTAGTTTTGAACTTACTTCAGTCAAACTTATTTCCATACAGTGAAGAATTTTTATATATGTAAGCCCACTTTGTTTCTGCACTTTGATGACTCCATCACCTCAAAACCTTGATTAAAATTAGTTCTCTAGGGCCACAGGGTTTTGTTGATTTCTATTTTACGCTCTCTTTCTATTTAGTTGCCGCACACAAATATTTTAACCCAGGTAAGTACTACACGCCCTTTATATCAATAAAGACGTGTTATTGACGAGGGACAGATGTTTTTTACGTTTGTATCTTTGTATTTTTGTCACAGAAACCCTCGTTTTTATATTTTTCATTTACACGAGTCTTTCCATCATAGAGTCAAGCTCATGAGACCAAGTGATCCTATACACATTCCAAAGATCCGCTTTTGTGCTCAACAGCCATCAACCTATTGTCATTGTTTTATTATTGCTTGCTTGACAGATGCAACCTATTGTCATTCTACAAGGATCATTTCAAAAAAATCGAAGCATTTTTCAAGGCCGTGTCAAGATGCAAAATGGTTCTATTCCTTTTCAATACAAGTGCTCATTGTAAAGAAGCCAACCTCTATTTCTACCAGTGGTTCCCTGACTCCAGCACGAGAATTCCAAAGTCATGATATCAGACAGCTGGGCTTGGTGAAGGATGATTCTGACCCTTTGAGGATAAACTTCCAATATGAAGAAGCGATTTCATTTTTAAGTGTCAAGTTGTCCACCCCCAAAAACAAGAAGTTCACAATCTTGGCTAGTGACCGACCTACAGTTCACTATATACGTGGTGATGCTAATTGATATATCTACTTTGTTAAGTCTCAGTTCCAATAGTCTGTCTTTATGAGTTTTTCCTTGTCTTTACCAGTCGATTCAATGTGTTGAAAATTCCGGGGGTGGTGGTGGGACTTTAGGTAAGTATTTCAATAATCCCAAAATAATAATAATTTTTTTTAAAGGATATGAAATCTCAAAGTTTAAAAAAGAAATAAATATTGGTATACAATCTTGATTGATAGTCTTTATAGTATTGAATCTCCCAAAGATAGTTGCAGCAAGTATATGTAGCGATTACTAATCGGCTTATTGTGCTGAATATATATATATAGAGTCCTTTTGGTATTGTATATGTTTAGTATATGAACCAAGGTTTCTTTTATAGGCTTTTGAACATGGTCCTTGTCTTGAATGGTACCGAGGTTGGTATTCTCGAAATACCAATGTAATGCTTTTTGCAGCAAGAGTCATATTATGCTCACGATATCTTTTTTTATATAGCTTTTCTGAAAATTCTAATATATATATATACAATCCGTTTATACTTCTTTCAATGGCAATTAGACATGTAAAAATACATTGATATAATTGATAATTAACACCCAAAGGAAAAGACCAAGTATACTAAAGTTTGGTCTAATACCCCCAAAAACTTTTAATAAACTGCAATAAAACTGTCAATATTTATACCAAAACATTGCCACTGATTAAAAAAAAACCATCTAATTGATGATTTATAGCCAGTAATATAAATTACAAATATTATCTAATCTGGACAATTAAAGACACATGCTAGTAAAATATGCAGCTGTACTGAAATCATTTTACTGGGTACTGATATTCGCCTTTTACTAATCTACGTCAGCATCAATAGAAGCTGTCTATTGTGCATTGAGAATGGCGTTTAGTCTTTTTGGCTTTAGCCTTGTAGGGGAAATGGACAGCCGGAGTTTGACTGGTTGACCAAGAAATGATATCAATCGATAGGAAAGGTAAGTCTCGTTGGAATGACGACAATTCTAGTGTCTTGTTCACCTATAAATACAGGCAATAGATTGTTGGAGGCAACATATACTTTTTTCTCTAAACCATTCAATCAAGAAAATAACAACATGCTTCGTAATATCGGTGACGCTTTCTACAGAACCTTTGAGGGACCCAAGAATGGACAGGTAATTAGGCCAGACTCAAGGGTTTTATGGATATTGACATGATTTATGGAATAGGTCCAAATCGACAATGACTCTATCAACAAGGAGGCCAGCATTCAAAAGGTTGGAACCGATGAATTGACCGAGAAGTTCAAGGCCCAGGGAAACACTGGAAGTGACGGCAGAATGGCTGACAAGGCACAAAAGGACACTGAGAATCGATCCGAACGTTTCGATACAAAGCAGCCCGTACAATAATCTCCCTCTCTCCCTCTTATTCCTTTCATTCCCAATGTAAATACGATTAAATAGGTGTATATTTGTACACATGAAATATTAAACATATCAAATGTTTGTAAAATAATACATTGTCCAGAACAAACTCTTAAACACTTGTATAATTGGGTCTATGAGGGTCTAGTAGAGCACATGAAGCCCTTTGTACAAAGCAATAGTATTTATTAATTTGATACATATATAAAAGACTAGTGAATCATTCGATATATACTGGGGTTGGAGGGAGCATTTGATTATAGTGATTATAAATTTTATTAATTAAATTTGAAATTTGAAATAAAAAATGCAAGTCCAAAGATTTATTCAAACAGTAAATATGGGCATTGTAACTTTTTATTCTATTTTTTTATAATGATGAAACGAAGATCTACAACAAATCCAACTACCAATGTTCCCATTAAACGCCCAGCAAAAGAAGTACCATTTAAGCCTGAACCAAATCCCGAATGGACTAGATCTTTCAATGCTGGCCGAGAAGCCTTTGCAAACAAACAATTCAAAGAAGCATCTACATTCTTTACTCGCGCACTTGAATTTGATTACAACAGATCAGAAGTACTTGATTGCCGTGGAGTAACATTTGCAGCTCTAAAGGATCATGATTTGGCAGCAGCAGATTTTATGACCCTGATCAAGAAATCGCCTAATCGATCCAGAGGATACCTGCGGCTTGGTAAACAGCTTGTAGAGAGAAATATGCTTGACCAAGCCGTCAAGGTGTACGAGCGTGCAAGAGACAAGGTTGATCATTCGGATGTACATTACGAGACTGTCATTAGGGCCCTTAATTCGACACGAATTGTCCGTGATGACAAGAAGAATGGACGTGATTTCATAAAAGTGCTTCCTTATGAACTTGTCTGTCAAATATTTTCCTATCTTTCATTTGCCCAAAGAGCCCAGTGCATGTGCGTCTGTAAGACATGGCGTGGATTTGGTCTAAACTGGTCTGGTATGTGGTCCGACATGGAGTTTGGCCGTCGAACGGTGCCCAGTGCTACATTGACAAGATACTTTTCATACGCCACCGGAAGGCACATTAGAAAACTGTCAATTACAGACAAGAAAAGCAAGATAGAAAAAGTGCTCAAGCTACTCGTTCACCAAGATGCTCAGTATATAGAGTCTCTTTGTAAGTGTGGATGGTGTTTATGGATCAAGAGTATTTATTTATTATTGGTAGCATTTATCCAGAGTGAGATTCCTGGTATCCATTTCTTACGGATGCTGCGGCTTGTAGGAAAGAATCTTACTCACTTGCGGTTAGATTCGAGCCAGATGCATATAGAAGATGTATTCAATACTACCCTGAGTACCTGCCGCAACCTTACACATCTCTCTTATTTTGGATATGATGAAAATGTCTCGGGAGAAATGCCAATCTTTGTTACCCCAGCTTCATTGTCACCTTTGAGACATCTGCAGCTGTCTTGCACTAGGCCCGGTGATGGCACTGGTGCACATCTCGATTCCATTCTGCGATTATTCAGTAACCTTCGAGTGTTTATTCTCCATGGAAGTGAAGACAATATCAATAGGATCCTCTCCATATCCCACACAACATGTCCACACCTGAACGTGTTTCGATTTAAACGCCCATGGGATAGGCGCCTACTTGGCTGGGAGGATATAGACCAAAGGACTGGAATGACCGAGATATCGATTATTGGAGCACATGAATTGGAGAGCGAATATATCGTACCACTCTTCCAGACACACAAAAACACACTAGAGACACTGGATATTTCAAGGTGTGGTAATGGTACGGGCCGAATGGTTCCTATGATGATATCGCCTGCTCTACCACAGCTCCGTAAACTTAATCTGACATGTTTTACTGGGCTTAAAGAGAGTGATTTGGTGGACTTGGTACAAAAAAGTGTCTTTCTAGAGGAGCTGGTGCTTGCAATGGTATTCACAGTATCTGATCTGGTACTTGAGTGTATGGCAAGGCATCCTGTACTAAAGAGCATTGACATCTCGAGCTGTATTAATGTGACTGGTTTTGGTATAAGACAACTTGTGGATACAAAGGGAAATATGCTGAATAGATTAAGAATAACAGATTGTAGAAAAGTTAGTCCAGATGCAATTGAATATGCTTCAAAGATGGTGAGACAGAATGTGCTTGAGTACCGATAATAATTGTCTTTGAATAAAGTGTGAACCCAAGATGAAAAGCCTAAAACCTTGCTATTAAGATATATATCTATATCTATATTAATACCAAGACAAGATTTTGCAGGGCTTAATGATTAATTGTATTCCAAGAAATGGGTGGCTCAATGGCACTGACTAGGAATAATAACCATATTTCTTTTTCTTTTTTTTTTAGTTTAATATAAATAAACAAATATCAACCCTGGTATTATGCTCTCTTTGATAAATCAGCCTCTAAAAAAGACTCATATTGTACAAGCACAATTTATTTATTTTTGGGGGCTTTGGTGGCAAGATGATGGATAAATCCCCAGGGTCTCTTTATTTCCTGTCCTTCCTTTGCGGCGCCACGATCTATGAACAGGTTAGTACCTCAAATAGCCCTTTTTTGTGGCGTATCTATTAGTTGCCAGCCAGAAATATAGATTGGACACCGAAAATGCACCAGACAACCCCACATACATAAACATGATACATAAATACATTTGAGAAGATAAAAGAAAAAAGGGGAAAAAAAAGGCACACGGGTACAACCAGCTTAAAGTTTCCAGCAATACGACTAAATCAAAAAAGAAGAGTTTATCTTGTTTTGGATACCTAGATTCACAAGATATATATATATATAAACAACATTTAATACACACATACACACATACATACAAACAAACAAGATATCAAATAAATGCTACACAGGTCGCATATATATATATATAAATATATACATATCTGTCTGTCTACATGTATAAAATAAGCCTGTATATCTCCATCTATGTTTGAAAGCATAAATAGCCACAGAATGTTTATCAGATTCTTAATCCCTAGATATTTATATATATATATATATTTCATTGGCCTCCATCTTGGCTTGGAGTTGAGCAGAATACGATGAAATCATTCAATTGATCCAGAGCAGATATTTAAAAATCCAAAAAGAAAAAAATATACATGTTACACTATAACACCAGGCGGCAAAGTGGGATTATTTACAGTGGCTGGGCCTTCTTGTTTAAAACGAGGACCGACTGGGGATGTACAAAAGGGAGCATTGATGTTTGATCTTCAGAAATAAATCTCAGCATATCCAACCATATCTCATTCCGCTACAGACAATAAATCAACACCGCCCATTAATTCCAAACCAGCCTTACAAGAAGTTGTTTTTGAACAATAAGAATCAGTCCAAATATCAACCAAATCCATGGATATCCAACCAAGAGGCACCTAACACGATGGCAAGTCTGTCAAATCAACCAATAATGGGTCCCTAGAATGGGCTAGGAAACAAAGGCTTAGGGGCTCAGTTGGGCTGGGACACAAACATTTCAAAAAAGAAGTCGATTGTGGCATTGCGTCGTGAATATCTTGGCCAAAGGCAATTCAGTGCACAATAGGCGGACTATGATAATGCCAACATATATTGAATGGCTAGTATATCAATCTCTGCATCGGTCGTACCTTGCACCATTTATATATCCAAACTGACAGTTCTTGGTACAAATTCCCAAAAAGGTCGTACAAAAGGGGACTTGAGATGAATATCATGTATATAAATATATATAATTTAGGTTCCCATTGTTATTCCAGGAGCCGGCTGGTTAGCAACAGATTATTTACCAATTCTGTGGGCCAAGCAGACTTCCTTGACTGTATTATCTCTATTCCACACTGCGTTAAAGTTTGGAGGCTTAGGGTGGTACTAATAATTGAAATTCAACAAAGAAAGCCTTTACATAGCTTCCCTTGCTTCAACTCATGGTTTGACATTCCTCTCTTCATCCTAATGTCATCTCGACTCCCATTCGAAATCCTTGCCACAATCGCAACCCACATCTCCCAGAAAGACAAACTTACTTGTTCAACCGTTTGCAAGAGCTGGGCACCCTCCTTTCAAGTCTCTCTCTGGCGCACATTGGATATTAATGAAAATCGAATAGAAGCCATCTGCAGCACCTCGTCCACAGGGCAATCAATCTATTCGATCAATGGCAACCGTGTCCAGACTCTACGATTCGAGAAATCTGTCGAGGCAACCGACGACCAGCTACACACCGTACAGCAGACATTCCAACAATTAAAACGCCTAGAGATTGAACAACATGGACTCAGCAAAGATCATTTTGGACAGAAAGCCGATTGGAGCCTCTGGAAATCACTGACAGCACTCGAACTCTACTTACCAGAACTCGATGACAAGATCAGAAAATACGAAATGTTCAAGATTCTGTCCTGTTTGCCTAGTCTCACACAATTGGATCTCGAGGCCAAACTCGAGGAGACTCGGCCTAACTACACATGGGAAATGCTGGAAAACATCCACGTATATCTACCACAGCTTGAATACCTACACACAAACTTACCGCTTGCCGCAATAAGCTCCAAGGACATCAAGAGAATAAATCTTGTCACTCCAGCTAAAAATCTCTCGGTAATAAAGCTCCTGGATCACAACATGGATCTTGGGTGGCTGTTTTATTTTTCACTCAAGTATCCCAAGGTTCGCTCTATTGAGTCCTGCATGGCATTCAGTAAGCTCAACCGAATCGAAGACGTGCCCAGTGAAGAAGTCCTGTCAATGATCATGGCCGCTTCATTTCAGTTCCCTCAGCTAAAGTCAGTAGTCATCAGCCACGAAGCCGTGGTGGGATCCCAGCACACGATATTTTGGAAGCTTCTTCACCAGCTAACCACCTCACTTCGATCGTTGGATTACAGTCTGGATTTGACGAATTATGGAAACATGCCCTTTTCAGGATTCCCCAGAGAATCAGTGCGCTTCTCATCTACGACACTCGAAAGGCTCAGTCTGATCATCAATGCAAAACCCCATGTAATGAGCGTGCTTCCCTTGAATCTGGGAAGCTGCTCTCGTCTGGTTGATCTGACAACCGAGGTATCAAAGGGAATCATTGAGATTGATGTTCTCCTGGACAGCTGTACATCCCTAAAGTCGATTCATATGCGAGATGAGCTGATTACCCTGAGCCCAAAAGCATTCGCCACCTCTACACCACATGGACTACAAAAGATGGAGATCATCAATTCCAAGGTCGATTCACACGTATTTAATTTCATTTCCTTGCGTTGCAGGCAATTAAGAGAGATGACACTATGTTTTGTCAAAGTACCGGGATCCATTTCTCAAGAGACGGGAAACATGTGTATCGATATGTCCTACACGCACTTTGAGGTCCTGAGGCTCCATAATGTCATGTTCTACTGGCTGAGCGGTGAAATTGAGGCCGTCAATGATGAAGAGTCCGGTAGCCGAAGCCTGTTGCGCCCTTATGAGACCTATAACATCAACCTGATTGCAATTGAACGGCTCAACTCTGTATTAAGGCCCAGACACCTTGGCGCCCCAAAGCCACTTGGACATGACGGCCAGGACAATGGAGCTGTGATTGATAAGCGGGCATGGTTCCACCACTACTGGGGAAGCTCAGACAGCGAGAGATCACGACAGGTGTGGATGTTGGGAAAACCGCAGGTGAAGCATATCCAGGACTACTTTGAATCATTTCAGACCTCTAGTGCGAATGATTGCCTTTCAAACGAGAACCGATACCCGATGGGCTTAGTTGTCAAGCGCTTCTGGAAACGCGATCTTTCGCGCGGCTATGCCACACTGCGATGCGGATACATTGGCAGCTATGACATTGACGGCACACATTTTGACCATGATCTGGATGTCTTATAATCCTTATGAATTGCATTTATACTAACTAATATCCTATTCTACTCTATTTCCTCATTCATTACACTTTATGCCTACATCTTATACCCCTTTATTTGAACATGAAATTTACTATGCCCCTCACACAACTCATTATTGTACGGTTTTTATGACTATATATTTCTTCTTGTGTATATATACATATGTGTGTATTATTATTATTATTATTAATAAAGCAAATTCATCAAAGCATCTTTATCTTGGTTGTCAGATCGTGAGAAGGGTTTGGTAGGCTTATGAAAATGCATTGAATAAGAGTATGCTCTTATCAGCCCTACAATTTAATTTTTTTTTGAATGTTAAAGATCTTGAGATCAAGAAAGCTTGCAAATCATTAGGGTTTAGAGGCTTAGTTTTATACCCAGAATAAAATTGGTGCACAAGAAAAAGTTTGTACACCTTTTGAAGAACAAGAACAAAAAGATGTAAAATTCAAATCTTTTTTAATTATTATTATTCTTTTGATTTCCTTGGTGGCGTTTCAGGCATCCTCTTTCCATTACCACAATTGCGGCTTATGGCTTTTGGAATTGACATACAGGCTTAAATGCTAATAAAAATTTATTTATTTTTTGCTTTTTTAAAAATAATACAGGTCTTGGTGCCTTGTTATGATGGCTATATCAGTGGCCTCTATACAAAACAATTAAATGTCCTCTTTGAACCTCTTGTCTAATGGGTCATTATTGTTCCAGTCCTCAACAAGCTCAGAACTATGAACCCCGTCAAAGAAGTACAGCGATTCGGTCGATTTGGCTGGGTTCCTAGAGTGCCAAAAGACAATGACTCCTAATAGTTTGTGAATTAATTTTAGGACTGATGGTGAGGGGGAGGGGCGATAGTGTTTTTCCGGGTGCACAAGTACCCAGGATGGTTACTTGACACCAAGGCGCGTCACCTGCTGTTACCTTGTTGCAACCCGAGGCTGCCTGTGAGGAGCGGATGAAATGTTTAAGTAGATTGGCATATATAAACCTAGAATATTCAGGGCTATTTTTCTTCCAAAAATAAACATTAAAATAAATTATATTTATCCCCAAATGGAATCCCAAAAACAACTGTAATTATATTGAATAAATTATATAATTATTCAGCATATGCCAGAAACCATCAACGGAACGGATGGACTTTGCACCGCCCAGACGATTCCGCTTGGGGGGCCCAAATCAGATCCACATTTCATTGAACGATACAAAAACTTGTTCCAATTCCTTCCAACAGTATGATTACCAGTGTGTTGGTAATCCGGCCAAAATCCATACCCGATCATTACTTGTGATACAGCCCAATCATCATGTAATTCTTTCGTCGATTTCCATATTATACCATTTATATAAATCTATATAAATCTATATAAATCTATATAAATCTATATAAACCAATGTCTGGTATCTGCTCCATCTTTTTTCAAGGCTTGGGGCAGAATTTGGCCATACTTTTTTTTTATTTAACAAAAAAATAAAACACAATGCTCGTCTCTGAATTGCCATTCGAGATCCTTAATCTCATCGCAAGTCATTTGTCCCAGAAAGACAAGTTATGCTGCATGTCAGTCTGCCGAGCATGGACTGTACCATTCAGAGACGCCCTATGGGACACTGTGGACATCAACAGGAAAGAGAGCCTCGAGGCAATTTGCAGTCTCTCAGCAGTCCAACAAAACATCTATCAAACCCAAGGCAACCGTGTTCAGGCATTGAGATTAAAGAGGCGAATCGAAACCACCGATCAACAGCTCTGTATCCTCCAGCGATTTTTCCAGCAAATAAAGCAATTGAACATTGAGCTCAATGCCATAAACATTAAGAATTTCAACAGAGCATCCGACTGGAGTCTCTGGAGGTCCTTGACGGATCTAAAGATGTATATCCCAAAGTTAGACGACGGAAAAAAGACTGATGTGTTGGACATCTTGTCTTGTCTGCCTCGTCTTGTACGACTAGATTTAGCTGAGCATTCTCGGTTCTCGGCCCATAAATATACATGGGAAACCATAGAAGCAATACACATGCGTCTACCACGCCTCAAGCATCTCCAATTATCCCTTCCATTTGATCCAATACCCACAAAAGACATCAAACAGATAAAGTCAATCCTTCCAGCCAGCACAACGACCCTAAGACTCCTTGGCCACAACATGGATCTCGGCTGGCTGTACTATTGTGCAGTCAAGTATCCCAACCTAAACACCCTCGAATCCCGTCTGCTCCAAAGGCAGGCATCCTGGAACCGAGATATACCCGACAATGAGTCAATACATCTACTATCATCCCACCAACATCCATTTCCCCATCTCAAATCCGTCATTCTTACCCAAGAAGCCACTCCAGGATTACAGCTAGACATCTTTCTACAGTTCATCCAGCGTTTTCTTGGCCACATCAAGTCTATCAATTATAATCTTTTAACTACTGGTAGTCCAGAAGACCATCCCCCAAGCATACTCGATCATCCCATACATCTCTCCTCATCCGCCCTTCAAAAGCTGGTTCTTCAGGTTGGCCCAATATCACTCCCCCAGCAGAAATGGCCACTAGGTCTCGGTATCAATTCTCATCTGGTAGACCTGGACCTCAACTTCTTTGACACAACGGTCCAGATCGATTGTGTCCTGAACGATTGTCTGTCGCTAAAAAGAATGAAGTTGAGATCAGGATTGATAACCCTGAGTCCGGATTCCCTCTCCAGCTCACCACCACCTCATGGTCTTGAATCCATAGAGCTATGTCGAACAACGGTGGATCCTGATGTGTTTCGGTACCTGTCCCTTCGCTGTCGAAATCTGACCGAGATGATCTTGAACGACGTGTCTATACCTGTGTCTCTTTCAAGAGAAACCGGCAACTTTTGTCTAGACATGTCATATACCCACTTCAAAACCCTCAAGCTTCACGGAGTAGAGTTCTACGCGGTTAACGGGTGCAATTGGAATGAAAACCCCGATGGTGACCACAACATCTATATACTTACCATTGACCGCATTTATCCTTCTCCAAGACCCTCGTACCTTGAAGAAGTTCATGGCCCACAAGATGGCCAAGACACTGTAAAGAGACTATGGTTCCACCATTGCTGGGGAAATACAAAAGATGACCTAAAGAAGGAGGTGTGGGTCCTCGGATACACGGAAGCTCAATTTGCCGAAAAGTACTTTGAATCCTATTCGCCTGAGAACACACATATTCGCCGTACAGCCGAGGAGCCTTTTCACAGCCAACTGGTGGAAAAACGTTTCTGGAAAGACGATCTCTTGCGGGGCAGAGTAACCCTGAGGTGTGGTTATGTTGGTAGATATTCTATTGATTCTACCTTGTTTGATCACAATGAGCATATCACCCAGTCTAGTATGCGTATCTTTGTCTTGCTTTGTCTCTATATTCTCGGTATATTTCGAGATATTATATATTATCAATACATACAACCTTGACCCCCCCCCCCCTCTTTTTTTTAATTTTTTTTTTTAATTTTTTTTTATATAAAGTACAAATCTAAATATTGTTCCGCAATAAATTATTATTCTTGGAAATTGTATTTCATTTTGTACAAAAAAAAACCAGTAACTGCAAACAATTAATTATAATCCTAATTTAACCGATACACACACTAGTAAAAATAAATAGAAAAAGTAAATAATAACAATACTAATTGGTATCAGCCAAGGTATGGAACTGGAGCCATAATAGAGTCAGTGCACAGACCAGTCCAGAGTAACCAATAAAATAAAATTTATTCGCTCGTAAAAAGATTCCTACCAAATCACGGTCATTTGTCGCTTAATCGTGTTGCCGAATATTTTTACCAGTGGTTATCAAACACAACCCAATTCAAAAGAACAATAATCACACCATTGAACAAATCTTTCAAATGGTCAATCACTCAAGAGGATCTAGTATAGACCTTTAGTTTATAGAATATATTCTGTTTTCAAGCTGAGGATTGATGTGACAATGACCAATATATATATTGTATGCATATAAGATATAGGCAAATAAAGATGCCTTGATCATAAAGGGTGGAGAAATCGAGTGTTAAACGTTTGTATTGTGAATATCTTTGTTTGCGATGCTCGTTAGTTTTGGATTAGGTAAATTAAAGGCGCCGTTTAAATTATATTTAACATACGACACGAATTTGCGTTTATGACTACTGCATTTGAAATTGACGCAAAAGCTCATCTTACAGCCAACAAGAGTCTGAATCAATCAATCTTATTCATTAATCTGTAAAGAAAGAACATGGCCGAGCAACAGTACTCTCATATTCTCAATGGCCAAGGATTATTTAATGACATTTGTTAGAGAGTATTCCACGGTAAACCAATAAAAGCACCACAGTAGCTAGTTTAAAAATGCTGTCTTTTATGACAACCCTCACAGATACTAGCTTGAACGAGCTAAAATATGAATTTACACTTGATATTCCATGGTTCTAAAAAGAAAAAGAAAAAAGTAATACGCAGCGCTTTTTTTTTAATATTATGGTTCACAGTATGAAATACATTATATTTATATATTATTCGCATGCAAGCTTGGCATCAAATGAAGTCAAGGCAATAGCAAATGCCTGTAAAAGACAAAAAGGATATTTGTAGTCCATTGTAAAGTAGTCTCGCTCGACTCGACCAAACTGCATCACTATATAGTCCACTATGGATCAATTGTATCCCGATTAGCTCTTGTCGCTCATTCCATGTCTTTACTTACAATCATTGTCGTGTACAATCTGAAAGTTCTTTACTGAAGCTTGAGTCACTCGTCCATTGAAGTTTAACACGAATGATTGGGTATCTAATACCGATTTGAGGATTCATGGATCTAGAGTCAATTATCAACTTACCTTCATTCCATTGAGGACTCTTGTTATGCAAGACTAGTAAATCACGGGCATTTCCGTCTCGGTATTTACACAAAAGAGTGTCGGATTCCTGGCGGGTTTATGGTAAGCAGCCGATCAACAGCCTTGACACTTGATACTTACTTCTGTGGGCCTGAATTCTGGGCGCTTTCCATCCCGTGTGAGTGTGTGGGTCAAGATGGTCATCTTGCGAGGTCCTTTGAATCCAAGTATATTGGGATCCTATCGGAACAAACGTTTAGTATCCCCCAAATGCCCAGTACAATGCACTCACATAGAGAACCGCACCAAGTTCTTCACGAATCGGCAAGTCATTCTTTTCTGATCCACTGCTTGTAAATGGGTTTCGGCCATGGGAATAAATCACAAAGGTTGTTCCCAAGAAATTTGACCTGAAACAAATGATTGGATTGTCAGCCAAAAGATACATAAAATAAAATAAAATAAAAAATAAAAAATAAAAAATAAGAATGGATAGAAAACAAGGTTAGACTCACATTTGAGCCAGGATCACAATACTTGCCTCACTTTACCCAACACAACCGATTTAGGTACTCCAGTCTCGCTAGTAGATAAGTCGAGATAATCTCCAGTGATTGTATAATAGCTTGTCTGAGTCTTTCTCTTCTTTCGGGCAGTCAAGACATACTGAATCTCTCCAGTATCGACGTTTTCAAGAAATAGCTGGTACTGAGGCGACAACTTGTCCAGTCCATCTCGATAGCGGCAGATTCGACAGGTCAACCTAGTATTTAATGCAGCCGGTCTATTTGCACCCAATTTTAGTTGCCAATATTTCGGTTTGTATTCAGCCCATTTACCGAAAGGTAAGCTGATTTAATTCCTTGAGAGAGCTGATGGGTCTATTCAATGTAAAATCGACAGGTGGTACGGGTCGCTCGACCCTGACAGTTGTGGTCTCTGGAAATGGTGCAATTGGAGCATTGTGAATCTCTTGACCATCGTTTTCATCGCTCTCTGCCAGTCCAAATGTGCTTGTGGAAAGTTGAGGATGAGTGATTGGCATTTTTGAACTGGATAGCACGGTAATGAGAACAAGTGAATGAGTGTATAACTATTATATACAGTCGTACATATATAAAGGTATATGATATACTTGCAGGAAGAAGAAAGAGAAGAAGAAGAAGAAGAGAAAGAAAAAAAAGAGTGTGGAAATGTGACGATGATTTTGTATGTGAGGATTGTAATTGATGATGTTTTACAAGTGTTTATACATGAATATTACATATATAAAACTAGGAGACTTTACGAAATGGACTAGGATTCAAATATGGGCTTCTTTAATCGATAAAGTCTACAAGGAATACCACTTTTGACCTATTTTTCAACAAGAATAATAACAAAAAGAAAAAGAAAACTCGTAGAAAACAAACACTCGTACAGGATACTCGTTCTTTAAGAACATACATACATACATACAGTGCATATTATAAATCAATGCCTGTAAATGGAAATGATTGACATGAGAGTATGATTTCTGTGAATTTCTGTTGTTGTTGTTGAAATCTCTGCAACATTCCAGGCAGATGAAACACCAATAACAATAATAAATTCTGGAATTAGTTTTATTTATTTTAGATTAATAATTAAAAGGCTAGATGTAGTGGGCTCTAAAGTAAAAATAAGGCGATCACCGAGAGACAGGCAACCGTGAGAGTAAAGGAGTATGCTGAGAGGGCCGAGAGTCCGGCGCTGAAATGCAAAAGGACCGGACTGGACTGGATTCTGAAGGGCAGCAGAATTCTGGTGTCTGCGGTCTCGGTGACAGTGAGATAGACGGTTTCGTTGAGACCGCGGGGAACAACCCAATCATAGGAGCCATCAAGAGTGAAATTGAGGCGTATACCAGTCGAGTTTCCCGGCACAATCTTTTCATTTGTCGTGATATTCTGGATCAATTGGGTGGCCTTTGGATCGAGCCAGAGAGCAATATCGACCGAGTAATTTCCAGTTCCCATATTTTGGTATTCATAGCGAATCTTCAAGGTCTGTGTGGCATTTATGGTGGCATTATGTTCAGGGTATACAATCGTAGGTCCCAGTTGAGCAGATACATTGGATATCAGCAAAGAGATCAAAAAGATTGCCAATATAAACCAAGAAGACTTCATAAGAGAAAACAGAGAACAAGCAATCAAAAAAAAAAGAAGAAAAAAAAGACAGGTATAAGTATGCCTTTGGGTGTGTACAATATGGTTCAGAAAAGTAACATCAAAGACACAAGTAATGTCGCACTATCCAAAGGTATCTTTGTCCCTAAAAATAAACAGCGTACTCTTGTGTAGGACAATTGGCTCATGATCAATAATCTCTAACGTATAAGAACAGCCCCATTTTACAATTGGGTCTTTTATCCAATCTCAAGAAATCATACACTGCTCAAAATCCACAAAATATCAAGAGCCCCGCTTTTGAATAAAAAGGTCTATACAGACAGACTGTTGTAACGGACCTTTGGAATCAGTAGAAAAGGCAGGCGCTTTTGAAAGGTATATGTTTTTTTTTTTGAAAATAGCCTTGAACGATACCAAACTGACCAGTGCAAAGCTATCCCTAGAGACAAAAACATTGATTCACAAGTCATCTATGGAGTAATACTCTTTATCGTTTTTAACAAAAAAAGTGGAGAAAATAATATGTGCGACCTCTTCTGTCACAAACAATGGTCTACCAATATTCATTTGACACTGCTCATTTCCTTTATATTTTTGACATTACAGATCTTTTGTACCAGAAGGGGTCGCACACATCATTATCTTATCTCTATGCTGTCAAGAGTTCAATTGGTGTGCTGAATAATCAGAGACTGGTTGATGATGGTGTGTTGCTTAATAATAAGTGTATTTTGTCAGTATAATCCAATGGTAAGACAATGGGCAATGGGAATGATCCATTGAGAACTGTGTTTTCACAAGCAGTGTTATATTTGGCAAATCAATTGAAAAAAAGCTTGAGAAAAGCGTATGTGTGATCCCGGCCATGAAGCACAAGAGTTTAATCATGTAACATTCAGTGTTTATTTAGAGAGGAGATTACAGACTAATCCTGAATAGACGGAATCTTGGATCTACCATTAGCGGTCCAAAGGCCCCAGTGAGGCTCAACTCCATAATCACCACCGCTCTTCCATGCTGCATCGACAGATTCGAAAAAGTAGTACTTGAGGTCAACATTCATCATTCCGTTGACAAAGGTCTCTAGGTGAGATGCACCTGGAACAGAGCGTCCATTGGATTCTCCTGCACTGGGCCAGCCAGTTTCACCAATGTATACTGCCTTGTTCTGGACTTTGGAGAGGAAGTTGTTGTATTGAAGTCTGAGATTGCTGGCAGCCTCAGTAGCAGGCACTCCACCAAAGAAGGGGTGGATGTTGACAATGATTATATCAGAGACACTAATGAGCTCAGAGGCATATCCAGTGGTCGTATCTGCGGTGCCGACCTTGAATCCCTTGCAGGCACTCTTGACTCTGTTGATTTTACCGGCAAGTTCACCAGGAGACATGACACCACGTTGGATAACTTCAGAGCCAACCGTAATGCCAATGATTGCATCTGTGTTCTTGACTCTACGGACTACTGAAGCAATGGTTCTGATCTCGGTATTGTCAGAGTCTGTGCCATCGATCCATACACCGGCCATAACGGTCATTCCACCGCCCATGGAATCAATGGCCTGGAGGATCAAAGTGAGCTGATCACACTCCTGGGAGTATGTGCGAATGTTGAGGATACCGTTGCGTCTGAACTTTTGAAAGGTAGTGGCGACCTGAGAGGAGGTCTGGCAAGAGCCGTCAGAGTTACGAGCAGTGTATCTATGGTTGAATGGTTGGTTAGGAGGATCCTTGTCAACAGAATCATCAAGATACTTACGTTACACCCCAAAGGGACCTGCCCGATGAGCGCTCTTGGACAGGGAGGGAGTTGACGCATAGAATGAGAGTAAAGAGAAGGAAGGGAATGTGGTACATAGTGAGTGAGAGGGGAACTGATCCAGCAGTTTATGAAGATGAGATTGAGAGATGCTTTGGATTGCGAATGGGAAATGTCGACCTCTTTATATATACTTTCAACATTTTTTTAATAGGTACCGTAAGCTGGGTTTCTTTAAAGAAGACCGAGTCCCCTGAATACTTTGGCTGCTGATTTGACAGGTCTCACATCTTTATTGATTTCCAAGATATCCAAACCAAGCGCCGATTTCTGGATTCCTTTACAAAATTCGCGTGTTTTGGCGGGACAGATAGAGACGATCACTTTTAGCTACTGAAGAAGAGTGCTCAGATTGGTCAAAAGGACTTTGCTGATACTGGAATTGAGTTGTTTTTTTTTCTTTTTCTTTTTCTTTTATTATTATTATTAATGCTGAGTTATTCTATTGCTTCCTGGTCAAATACTTTATATTCTACCAAGAGGTGTGTCTTTATAGGTGTAAAGAGACCAGAAATTCGTTTAATTAGGCCAATTGATCTTTAAAACATGGAATTAGATCGGGCAATAAGCTAGTTCAAGTACGAGTGCCCTTTGTTTTCATGGGGCTGGTTTGTGCATTCTATATGTATTAATCATCCCGAGAAACCTATAATATACCCACCAGTTCGGGTATACTATGGATAATCAATTCCATTGTCAATGGCGGAGAAGAGGTGCCACCAAGCTGTTCGGCATCTGTATGAGACTGCATGTCTGCGCGCGTCTTTGTGCCTGAGAATCTGATCGGGGAGCCAACCGTTAAAGTGGTCTAGATCCCCTTGTAATCCAACAGCCTTAATTCTAGTGCCCTAAAAAGTCTGCAAACAAGCCATTGGAGACAGATGATACGGTCCATGCCAAGATTTACGCAAATAGATGGTTTATTGAATAGCTCTAATTGGATCCATTCAATCCAACACACACTATATATAGGTAATAATATACAATAATTACATTTTCCACCTTGGGTCACCTCTTCGCTTCTCAGCCTCTCGGATCTCAAACATCACTTGGGCACCGACATACATACAGACCGAAGCAATTATCAAGAACAAAAAGCCTAGAGAGAGAGAGAAAAAAGCAAGAGACTCAATATCAAATACAGGAATAGAGCCTGATTACCTTGACTTGTCTGGAACATGCCAGACACCATGTCCTTTAATCCATCGAGTCCAATACTAAATCCCACCAGATTGGCAGCCATCATCATCATAATATTAAACACTGCTCCTACGCCACACACAAAGCGATAGTAGGGCTTATTTCCATACTATAAAAAACCCAACCGTCAATAACTCGTATTAAATATCCTTGGTTACCTTTTGGAAAGTAAATATACGCGTAGCCAACAACTCGGGAAGCAGAAACAGGCAGATAAGCCATCCCCAGGCCAGAAGTTTCATTTCAATGTCATGCCACAGGGCAACAAATGTAAATACTACCCACATATTGAACATCATGTACTTTGATCCACCCAGTGGAACAAATATATAACGAATTGTCCATCGGTTAAACGACCTATGCCAGCTCTTCCAGAATCTTTGGGCCGAGAAATTATTAGACATGCAGCGGATCATATTCTCTTCAGGCCAGACACCGTCTGCAAGTGCCCAGAGCCGGAAGAATCTCCAAGGAATAAGTAGTTTCATCCAAATGATGAGTAGATTAAAGTAGCCGATCATGCTCAGTTCAAAGGGAGTATCTCCATCCCAGGCCAATGCTTTGCTGATCGCAACAACGTAAATGTAATGAAGGGTAAGTTCCATCACCAGGATGACTCCAATGAGTCTAAAGGCATATAGTCCAACCGTACGCAAGGTGATTTTAGAGCTAGGGTATCGCAACTATATATATATATATAACAAAACAAATGGATCGCCTTTTTTTATGAGTATGATCCCAGAGACATCTTTAGCTTCTTCTTTGAACTTGCCTGAGAAATAAAGTCGTTAAAGGTAACAATGGGGCCACATAGATAGAGTGGCAAGTAAAATACATATGTGAGAAAGTATACTATATTGTAGTCAGACGTATTGCAAGGAGTCGTTATTCTCTCCTTATCCGTCATCTCCTCATCGTTGATTCTATCGTCAATCTAAAGATACGGTTAACTATATTGAAATACCACATATCGACAGTCTACCTGATTATTCTTTGGTGCTTTGAATTGCCAGTAATAATCCATATTATATGAAATGAGTCTGAGCATCACAAAGTTGAACAAAATGTACCACCTAGACAAGATACCGACATGGAGATCCAGCCATGCAAATTCTGATCCAAGAGAGGAAAATTTGTACCCCTTGTACATATCATTAAGAAACAGGATCCCCAAATTAAAGCACCAGGTCAAGAGTGGATTCCACAAGGAGCCTCGAGTAATTCGCCCAATAAAAAAACTGATAAACACAATAACGAGGATCTTGATGATGTTGGCGCCATGTATAACCGAAATGGCCAAAAGAGATGCAGGCAAAAAAAAGTATGCGCGGTAGATGGTGGATCTGCGATTGTGGAAAGGGGTTGGGACCAGGAATTTAAATAGATGACTGAGAAAGAGGTATACGACGGCCAAGATGGTGAGAGTTGGAAGGTTGTTGCGGAAACCAGCGTATTGAGCATCGCTATTGTCCTGCACATAGGCTCTGAATACATTCCTTTAGGACCAATTCGTCTGGAATACGTACTACTTTACGGCCAAATATCCAGCCATCTGACAAGAGAGACTGAAATCTCGGGTATTTTGGGCTGTTGGCTATATACAATGGATACGCATTTATTTATATATTAGATCCAAAGTATAGAAATTCAAATAAAATTTACCATCTCCAAGACGATAGCCGACAAGGAGCATATAAGGTACAACGACCGCAAAGAATGCATAGTAGATATAGAATTCTAGAGATAGATTAGTATACTCTTTAATCCCAAACCCATTTCG
Source organism: Phycomyces nitens (assembly GCA_022702545.1). NCBI lineage: Eukaryota > Fungi > Mucoromycota > Mucoromycetes > Mucorales > Phycomycetaceae > Phycomyces > Phycomyces nitens. The sequence continues at coordinate 7,109,500 of JAHRBC010000001.1, forward strand.
TGATTACCTCGAGTATTCCAAAGAGAGGGTGATGTCGTGAGGGATGTCTTTTTGACTGGTGATTTAGATGGCGGATTGTCATCCAATGACAACAAGGTGAACTCGCTGTTTTGCATAAGGAAAGTAAAGAGAGGCTGAGGGGAAGGGGTGTGTAGAGGGCGTACGAGATATATATGAATTTAATACATATTTTTTGATTTGATTTTGATTTTGATTTGATTTGATTTGATTTGGTTATTGCATGTAAATAAAATAGAATAGAAAACCAGAGATTCTTTGTTCTCGGTAATCTGGTGTTTAAATTAACGATTGCCTTTTTTGTATAGAATGTGATTCGTGAAATTAAGCAGGATCACAAAAATATAAATATGTGTGTGTGTTGATTTGCAAAATAACCAAAAAGAAAAAGAAAATCCTTTAAGGCAATCTAAAGATGTATTTCCAAGAGACCCACATCGTTTTCTTTACAATTAATAAATACCCATATTTATATATATTTATAATATATTTTATAAAATCAAATTAAAGGATCAAATGAGTGTAGCTCGCAGATGTTCTGTACGTGTAGATGGATTATGTATGAATAAGTGATTGTTTGTCATCAAAAATGGTAGGTACACAATCAACCTTTTTATATGCTTCTTCTTCTTCTTCTTTTTCTTCTTTTTCTTCTATTTTCCCCAAGTATTGTTTTGCCATGCGACACTCGTTCTTCTTGCATTTGAGCTGTTGCTATGTTTCATCATTGGCATCTGCATGGGATTTGCCATCATCACAGGCATCATCATGTTGGGAGAGTACATTTGGCCTTGATGAAGGGGCATCATTGAATAAGAGTTTGTCAACATTGGTGTGGACATGCTGGCCACGGGCATTGGTGCATTCTGCAACATTTGGGATCGTCTACGAGCATCAGTACTGCGGGAGTTGGTGGGGTCATAACCTGAAGGACGCTGAGGTGCGAGTGTGCGACTCTTGCGAGCATCACTTGGACCAAGATTACGACTGGCTCGGTTAGAGGGTTCTGGTTTTTTTGAACGTCTTGCAGCCGCATCACGCTCTTCCTGCAAGAGGTTGTTGCTCGATACACTGCGGCGGTTCATAGATCGACCGAAGGACGGTTGATGAGGGTCTTGGGTAGATAGTCGCATGGATGATTGGAAGTTGGGGTATTGCTGCTGTTGCTGGTAGGGTTGATATTGTTGATATTGTTGGTATTGCTGGATCTGTGCCATCTGGTTCAACTTGATCTGTTGCTGCTGCTGCTGCTGCTGCTGCTGCTGCTGCTGCTGGTAATACATGGCATCTGCTGTCTGGGCTGTCATGCGATGGGCCGACTTGGCATGGTTATGTATAGGGACTTCCTTGGCATCTTCGTCTCCATGGCCACTTGAGCCTTGGCTGCTATAGGCAGGAGATGCAGACCGAGCAACGGAAGGCAGGCTGCGAATATCATCAGCATCTGTAAGAGCCCTTTGCCAATAGTCAGAAGAGGTGGACTGTTCAGAAGGACTGTTTGTACTCCTTGGATTTGTGGTGTGGGGCTGTAATTGGATAACCGGGAGCTGGGATGTGTTTGTCCGGCTAGAAGGACGCACGTTGTCTATTGTAGCAGAAGAACGTGTGAGGACAAATATCGACCCACCAATCAACCAGACGGTGCTGGTCTATCAAACACGTGTTACACTTACCCTGTTCATCATCTTCGTCTTCACCGTCAATTGGAGGCAGGGGGGTTTTGAGCAGAGACTTTGGCTGCAAAGGCTTCTTGATACCTGCCTCTTCTTCCTCGCTATCTTCTTCTTCTTCTTCTTCTTCATCGTCATCGTCGTCATCGTCGCTGGGTACGTAGGAACGGCTCTTTCCTTTATAAAGCAGTCAGTGTCTTATCTCTTGTACAATTAATCTACCTGTGTTTCTGGCAGGTGGTTGTCGGCTGTTGTCGTGAGGGATGGCGGGCATGCCGCTTTGACGTGCCGATATTTGTACCTGGGGAGGTCTTGTCGCACGAGGCACTGGACTGTTCTTGTGAGGATCATTTCGATTGTTATATTGGCGGTATTGTTGCTGATTGCCTCTCATGCGATCAGGAGTCTGTCTATGCTTTTGTGGGCCTCCTTGGATAGTGTTCCTCATGTTGGCATCGATATGTGCCTGGTGGAAAATCACACTCTTGGTCCATGGTTCGCTTTCGTCTTCTCCAGCATCGGGCGTCTTGATTGCCTTTGCGAGTGCCAATCTGGATAGACTGACGTTTATATGATCAACAGACATGAATTGTATTTGGGATAAAGTAGAGAAGGGAAAAGAGAAAGAGAGACGCCAATGGATCTTTTGGCTATATATGCACTTGTGAAGCGGCTAATAAAAGAAAGGAGAAAAAAAAACAATTACAAGGCTTAATGGTCGTACAGGTCGCTCTTTCTAGACGTTCTACCTCCACAGAAATTACTTGCTATCCAACCTGGGGTGGCAAAAGACACAATCTCTGCAAGATATGAATATATAATGCTTGAAGAGTATCCTTTGTCTTGTGCTCATTTGCGTACAGGATCTGGTCTGTTCCATTGAAATTAGAGTCATTGTCCTTTACCATGGCATGTTGTATTTCTCCAATATATCAATGTCAACGAACCCAATACCATACCTCCGCCTTCATATCAGCTCCAACAAGTCCAGATAGCAATGCATATTTTGAGTTTAATCTTGTTGAATATAGGAATCGGTGGTCTGTACGCCACATTCATAAAAGTAGTCGTAGTAGTGGTCCAGGCTATGGACATGATACCGGCTATACTCGGTCAAGACCAATAGAAACAGGCTGGATATCCATGTTTGTTGCATGGACCGACAGTAAACCAAAATAGACGCTGATTTTCTTTTTTCATCTTTTATCAACCAGTATGCTGGTAATTAAATTCTATAGATAGAGTTTTATGCTATTTATTTAGTCGAAATCTACAAGAATACAAACATTACGGTACAGACACTAGAATTCCTCTATAGAGTGAATTTTGTACGTCATCATTCCCACTGTATTCCAAGCATACCTTTTGAATCTATATATCTAGTGAGCAATGACAGAAGGATGGCAGGCTGCTTTATTTGGCTAGTTGGCAAGCTACTCGTGTCACGGATCCTCAGCGGCCAAACTTCAATTGCAAGAGTAATGATAATAATATCTTTGGTCAACAAGACATCTCCTTAGGTATCAAGACTGCTCTAATTTTAGATGAGCCCAAACAGAAGCCGTCGGTGAGCTAGTAGTAAAAAGGCCTTTGTGATACATTGAACTATAGGGTCTTGTATAAAGTCCATATAGTCTGTAATTATAGACAGTGCACAAAGTTTAATATAGACATTTTATTAAAAGATTTTCCTTTTGATTTTACAAATGGCACAAGTCAATCATCTCATAATGATTAAAGGTCCAAGACAACATATGGTAGAGTTTGTAGGTTAAAATACAGATCTTCCACGCGAGCAAGACACGCCATGTTCCCATGGCAACATATAACCCACCTTATACTCAGTAAGATACCAAGGAGCGAGCCTTGCTGTGCACCTATGATCTCGAAAGGAAATAGGTATCCGGTTCAATTCACGTGGCACAGACCAATTTTATGATCATATAAACCGTTGCACAGAAACATGCAAAAAGGTATACAGTGAGAACGGGTTAATGAGCGCCACTCTTTAAAAAACAAGCCTTTATTTTTCAACGTTCCTTTTTTGTTATTCTTCCCAGAGCCCTTTCTACTAATTTAATCACTCTTGTCATCAAGAGATAAAAGAACCAGAAGCCTACCTCCTAGATGCGAGTTGTCTGAGTTTGAGCATAAAGGTTATTGTTTGGCTCTATTAATGCCAACCATAGCCCAACTGAGATTCCATACATGAGCATCCCTCGATCGACAATTAACACCATCATCAAACACTGGAAAGAAACTGGTACAACTAGTACAAAGCCTAGACCTGGAAGACCAAACAAGCTTAGTGTCACTGATGTTACAAGTCTTTGCTTGAGTGTGAGACGGAAGCTGTTTGAAAGTTTTTCATACCACCAAGGAAATTTGGCAGCCGCAGGTGTCATTGTCTGTAGAGAGACAGTTATCAGATATTTGAGAAAGGGCTTCATATCTTATAAGCCTGTATCAAAGCCTAACTTTGCCAGCAAACAGAAGAATAATTGGCTGCGTTGGACAAAATCTAGAGCCAACTTTAGCATCGAGGACTGGAGTAGGGTGGTATGGTTAGATGAGTCCATATTCATAGTGAAGGGCAATGATTCTTACCAATCTGTGATACTTAAACCTAAAGAGACACCAATAAAGACATACTCTTACAACTGAGAAGTATGGAAAAGGTTCTGTAATGGTATGGGGCTATTTCTGGGCTGGTGGTCTTGACCCTTTATCTTTTCTTGAAGGCTCTGTTGACCAAGACGCCTATATCAATTGTTTGTCCAAGGTCTTTAATCCATGGTACCAGAAATTAAAAGAGCAACATGACACAATGGTCACGTTTTAAGAAGATGGAGCCAGCTGCCATACTGGCTCATATACAACATGGTGAAAGAATTGTTGGGATATTTAGCGATTTTACTACTGGTCATCCCAAAGTCTCATTTGCAACCCAATAGAGCATGTTTAGCATGCTTTAAAAGCCAAGGTTTAAGAGAGGAAGGGGTCTATTAACGATGCTAACGACCTCAAGGCTTGTATTCTTTAGGAGTGGGAGTGGTTAGACCCTGAAGTACTGTATACTCTTATCGCAAGTATGCCTGACAGAGTAAGAGCCGTGATAAAGGCTCGTGGTGGACACACCATATATTAATATCTCTTTTTTATTATTTTATCAATATGTATATATATATCTCAAAGTATAAAACCAAAGTTTTAATGTACTTGTTATCTTTTACAAGATATATGTTAAAGAAGTTGATATGTAGTTTTTCGTGACTAGAAATTGAACAAATTTGGCGGTGATTTCTTTAGTGGGAGTGTCCTGAAGATCTTCTGTTGTTTCTGTCCTTTCCCTCTGAGATGAGCACCGTCTTGTCGATTCTGCGTACTCTTGGGCTAGCCTCAAATGCAAATATCAATTTGAACAATACAATTGCTGTTGTTCTCTCTGGGCATTTCCATCCCGGTTGGGGTCCTGTTCTAGATGTTGCCAATATCACCACTCGCCATGATTGCCATGAGGCTAACGCCATCCGTTATCTAGGTTTCCCTCTGAGCTCTTACCCTACCCAAATAGAGTCTTTCTGTGCTACCCTCCTTGCCAAAATCGAACGTCACTGCACTATGCTCTCTGCAAGAGGCTTGTCAGTGCGTGGTAAGAATATTGTTGCCAACTCTCTTCTCTTGAGCTCCATCTGGCATGTCCTCTATGTGACCCCTGCTCCCCCCTCTCTCTTTGCTGCCATACGCAAGCATGTTCGTTCTTTTCTCCACCTTGGTTTTGGCAGCCCTGGTTGGCCTCTTCTTTGCCTACCACGAAAGTCTGGGGGTTTGGGTCTTTTGGATCCTGATCACCAACAGCGCTCTCTCCAACTGCAATGGATTCTTCCCATTTTGCGTTCTCAATCATTCTCTCGATTTTCTTCCTTTTTATTACCCTATTTATATTTTTTTTACTTCCTCTTCACTTTCGTTCTCCTTCTGCTAGTACAGCTCTGCTGTTTCCGTGTAGTACTGTGAGCTGCCCCAGTTTCCTACTGCCAATTCACCGTACCTGCTCTCGGTTGCTTCCCGATATTCTTCCTTCTGCACTCAATGTAGCACCTTTGGTGGTTCTTGAGTTCCCCCTGACTTCTGTTTGGACTTTTGTCCCGCCATTCGTTTCTCCAGAAATGAATATTAAGTCACTTCTTGTCTCGGATGTCTTTCTGGTAGATGATTATGGACGTCTCTGTCACCGACTTCGTGGCGATTGCCCAAGAGCACGGAACCGTATTGGCCAATTCTTCAGTAAGATCGGTGCTGGTAGAATGGTCTACTGTCCTTGGTTTCTTCCGTGTCTTCAACTCCCATCTCCCACCTCACCTCCTCCGCCTGGTCTCTTCTCTCTTCTTTCCGTGGTCCTTTTGGACAAACGCCCTCTGGGTAAAGCATCCACAGGATTCTTGCACCGACATCTTCGTCCGTCCCCTCCTCCGCATCTTCTCCCTCCTGCTCGTTGGCGTCGTTTTGGTCCCTGGTTATCCCAAACCATTGTCGCACTTTGTGGTGGAAGGTGTTATGGGAGCGGATTCCTATCCGACTGACTATTCATACCATCATGCCTCGTATAGTCTCAGACCTTGTGTGCTTGGTGTGCTCTAGCGCCACCAAAGACCAAGCCCATTGCCTCTTCTTCTGTCCAAAAAAGCACCAGGTGTGGAACGTAGTCCTCTATGGTTTCTGCCGTAGCTGGACTCTGGATGATGTTCGGCAGATACTGACATCCTGTCGACTCCCCTGTGTTTCTCCCACTCGGGATACTCAGATTCTGGTGGCGGTTATAACAGCCAAGGCAATTTGGAATGCCCATTGGAAGTTTGTCTTTGACAATCAGCCTCTTCTTCCTGGAGTAGTGGCTACAAAGGCCTCCAGTATTATAGAGAGACAGCGAGCTATATTAGCTTAAGGAGTTTTTTTTTTCTTTTACTTATTTCCCTACTTTTTTTTATGACCTATATTGTCCTTTTATCTTTATCCCTTTCCTCCAAGTCCAATTTAATGGCAATCTAGAAGCCACACGCCATGCGTGACGACAGATCAATAAAATACTTAAAAAAAGTATTTTGTTGCCAATATAACAGTACTCGAGATAAAAGACATTACATGATACCATGATATCATCACTAGCAACTCATCTCAATGTCTATATAAACGCACAATACAAATAGCAATAGTCTTCATCTTATTCACAAATTCTCGTCGTACTCGTGTCCGTGCTTTGTTTTCGTCTGATTCAACACACGAGCCACTCTTCAATGACGATATTGCCATATTAAAAAAAAATCCAATTATACTCAGAAAATAACGACTATCATATCAATTCTACAAGACTTTACTATCTGGTAAAGATGAATATTCGAGCGCGTTGAAATACTGGTTAATTTATTTGGGTACAATGGATAATGTAGAAAAATAATAATATTAATGAATGCGAAATCATTATGACCCATCAATTCCTAGCAAGATATTCATGCCACGATCATCATTAGCTACGGGAGGAAGGCCAGTACTTTCCTCGGTGACGGTTTTAAGTACTAAATTTTGTTCTTTCAGACAGGTAAACATATAAGCCAGGAGCTCAAAAACGGCGGTCCATGATACCCGGCTATCGTAATTCAAAGCTATGTTGGCAGATCGTACGTGTGTGCGGGTGTATGCGCCAGGATCTTCAGAACCCAAAGATGTTGTGTAAAAGGTAATGCTTGTGCACACACACTGCACAGAAGAAGATTTCATCAAACAGAGGCTTGAAAATGAGGCAGACAAATGGCGTCGGACGAGTGAATCCAGGGGTTCAATGGATGTGTGAATGATCTTTATACTGTCATCTTGTAAGTGTTGCACGTTTTCTCTATCAATATATCGGTTTGAGCCTTCCATTATGAGTTTATTACAATTGTTAGTCATAACCCAGTCCTTCATAGAATTTGTTGGACACACTGCGTTTCCACGTCGTTGGGTCGATCGTAAATTCAGTATGCTCTTCAGTGGGTACTTCACACCATTGAAATCCCAACAGTTGACTGTGATCGCCTAGTACTTGAAAAATCAGGGCAGCTCGGTCCACCCAGAAAGTTCTTTCATACTTTGGTTGTTATTGTGGATTGCGTTGACATTTGCTGTAAAAATCAGTGAGGATGCACCGAATTATATTGACAAATATCAAATCGTCACTGCTCGTATTGTCTTTAATTTCTAATGTCTACAAAAAGTAGGGTAAAGTGGACAAGGGGATATCCGTGGCCTGTACAAGAAGCTTGTGTCCAGTAGGATACTTCTTAAATTCAAGAAGATTGACCTGATCCGTAAGATATTGATTGGACACAATTGACACAACTGGTGACAATGTAGCAATTATCTTGTCCGTAATCTTTGGGCGCTTGGGTTAAGGTAAAGCAATACTACAACAAAAGTGGAACACCTCTTTTTTTGTTGATATGGTGATATCCTCATTAAAGAGCGGCTCGTGTGTTAAATCAGACGAAAACAAAGTACGGACATGGCTATGGTGAGAATTTGTGAATAAGATGAAGACTATTGCTATTTGTATTGTGCGTTTATATATACATTGAGATGAATTGCTAGTGATGATATCATGGTATCATGTAATGTCTTTTCTCTCGAGTATTGTTAAATTGGCAAAAAAATACGCGTCATGTTTAGGATCAAAATGAACTTGTGAAAATATTAGAGAAGGGGGCAATAAAGAGAACCATATATACCAAATATAACTGCTAAACTTATGGCGCTCTCCACCACGTCTCTGCCGGTTGGCGAAAAAGGAAGGCATAAGCCAGTCGATGAATTTAGTAATTAAATTGTTTATTATGGTAGCTAAAATACTAAATGTAGTAGACCCTTTCCAAAATTAGAATCTCAAAAATCACTGTTGTCAGATATAAATGGACTCAGAACAGACGGAGATCATATAAATAAAGTTCTAACCAATACAATTACCTCTATATCCTAAATAACATTGCTAAACTAACCAGTTGCATTGTTCACTTTTACAGCTTTTATTTTTTATTTTTGCTTTTTAACTTTGTGCTTATTAAGTAGTCATTTTAGCAAATATTTCAATATATTATTTGGATGCTAAAATGACTACTTAATAGGTACAGGATTATCATCCAAAAATAAAAAATAAAAGCTGTAAAAGTGAAAAATGTAACAGGTTAAGCAGTTTTATTCAGGATATGGAGATCATTTTATTGGTCATACTGGTTTTTTCCTTAGAATTGGCGGGTTTGACAACATTAATTGACGCAGTGGTGAATACTTAGAAGGTGTTTTTCTCTCCAGCCATTCTGCATTAGATCACCAATGATTATTTACTACTGCGCCAATAAAGATTGTCAGGTAAAAGTATTTTTGTTTATTTTTCGGGTGTGTCAAGGCCTGGCGCCTGTAGGCATATAGGCCACCCATGAGAACGAAAAGAATAATTCAAAATATAAAATAAATAATAAAAAGAAACCCCTAAATACTGGGGGAAAAGAAATAAGGTATAAGAACGAAAAGAAAAAAGTTTTTGTGTTTGACACGGCATGACAGAGAGAGAAGTCAGCGAGAAGGAAAAGAGAGCACGGAAAAAACCCCCAGTGGGGGAAAAAATAAAGATTGTCAACTACGTCAATTATTTTTTTTTCAAATGCGTCAGTTATCTTATACGTCAGCTAGAAATATTCATATAAATACCCCTAGAGTTTGATCATGGAAGGATCAAGTGAACAACATCTTCATTAAAGGAATCTATCTTCAAACTCTCTGCCTGTTTTTTCTGTTCTTGACTTTGTCTAGATCGGTTCCTGACAATGTTCACTAACCTGGACCAACATTCTCTAAAAATCACTGGTATGCCAAATTACGGCTAATCAGAGATTTGCATGTGGGCCATCCTGGACCAACCAGGACCAACCAGGACCAACCAGGACCAACCTTTTTTTCTTAAATGTCAATGACACGAAAGCACGCTATATGTATTTTTTTCAATGAAGAATTTACAAACGAAAACTCTCAAAGATTCGAAGAAGACCTTGAAAACCTTTGTGGGTTGGAGATTTGCTATGCTGAAGACCCATATAAGCCCATGCTCCAAACCAAGGTGAAAGTAAATGGTTGTCCATCTTACTACCATCGGTACAAAGATGACCTCCCAAAATCGACCAATAATCAAGGACAAATTGTTATAAGTGATAAAGAAGAGTATTTTGTTATATATTAATCAAACAACTTTACTACATAACCAAAGACAACTTATCCAATACCTCAAAAAAGTATATCGAGCTGTCCAGCTAGTGGATAGTGACATGTACGAAGAAAAAGAGTTGTCAATGAAGCAGATATACTCAGAAACTGTTGTAATCACCGATTTATTTGATGAAAAATCGTTGAGATCATTTTCTACGTGGTGTAGCTCAGTCAAGCTAGATCTAATGCTTGCTGAGCAAACCCGAAAGATTCAAAAGAATGATTTCTCCAAAACCAAGATACGACACCGCTCAATTTGGGTTCTAAAAGACATACACCGAGGTATATTATGCTAGTCAATAAAACTGATACTTTCATAGCTTTGATTCTCATATTTTCTTCTTCCTCTTCTTTACTGTAGAATCAGTAGCCATGCAAACCCTAAATGTTAGGACAACACATCAAGCCAGAATGCACGGTCTAATATGCGAGGGATCCAAAATTATTGGATACGTAAGGAAATCGCCTGGAAAGGAGTCAACCACGACACGACTCCGTCTTTTGGATAGCATGAGAGACAGGTTGATGACAGTTTCTTCCGTTGACATGGTGTTTGGCTCATACAACTCTGCTTCGGATGATCTCTTTGTAAAGCGTGATACCAATAACCCCCCCCCCCCCTGCCATCCCAAGGACTGCAGGAAACACCCAAGGTAATACGGTTCCGTGCTGCAAAGATTGCTCTTAAATTAAAACAATTTGCTTTAGATCTTTTGGAATTCTTAGCAGCCGCCACTTGTCCGATTACGGTTGTGGCAATCGACTTTGCTGGTTTTACAACAAACAAACCTGACTTGGTCTAATTTCTTCGGTAATGTAACAATATGCTCACATTATCATGTCCTCTAATGCAATTGTTATAGTAACTACAAGGCTGTAAAAAACATAGTGATCGAAAACATCGAATCTCAAAATACAGTCCATTACTTAAGCAGGGAGCAGATTCTTTCAGATGAGACTGTACTTCAGCTTTTCGACTGTCGCTCTGCTCCAGTACGGCGATCTGCTCCAGTACGGCGACCTCTGATGGCATGATTATATATATATATTAACTATTTATTTACTCATATAAAGATCATATCCATTAAAAAACTAAAAATAGCAGAGAATACAATCCAATTTTACAAGATAACTAAAGATCTTGAAATGATAGCGTTTGCTTTATTACAATTCGCAGAATAGCCATCTCAAAGTGCTGTTTCGCTCAATTCTGACAACCTAAACTTCTAGTTACTGTCTCACTATTAATCAACATATACTTCAAAATAATAAAAAAAGACTTTATGAGCTTCATGACAGACGTAATTATAATAGTAATACTTAATTTATTATTGCTAGATTTTACATCAATCACTTTTTTTTTTTTTTTTTTTTTAGTATTATATTGATCTGTCGTCACGCAAGGCGTGCGGCTTCTAGATTGCCATTAATTGGACTTGGAGGAGGGGAATAAGATAAAAGGACAATATAGGTGATAAAAAAGTAAGGAAAATAAGTAAAAGGAAGGAAAGAAAAATAAAACTCCTTAAGCTAGTATAGCTCGCTGTCTCTCTATAGTGCTGGAGGCCTTTGTAGCCACTACTCCAGGAAGAAAAGGCTGATTGTCAAAGATAAACTTCCAATGGGCATTCCAAATTGCCTTGGCTGTTATAACCACCAGCAAAATCTGAGTATCCCGAGTGGGAGAAGCACAGGGGAGTTGACAAGATGTCAGTATCTGCCGAACGTCATCCAAAGTCCAGCCCCGGCAGAAACGAGAGAGGACTACGTTCCACACCTGGCGTTTCTTAGGACAGAAGAAGAGGAAATGGTCTTGGTCTTCGGTGTCGGTGGAGCACACCAAGCACATGGGGTCAGGTACGGTATGAGGCATGATGGTGTTAATGGCCAGTCTGGTGGGAATTCGCTGCCATATCACTTTCCACCACAAAGTGCGACAATGGTGTGGAATAACCAGGGACCAAAAACGACGCCAACGGGCAGGAGGGAGAAGAGGTGGAGGTGGGGACGGACGAAGATGCCGGCGCAGTGATCCTGTGGATGCTTTGCCCAAAGGGCGTTTGTCCAGAAGGACCACGGAGAGGAGAGAAGAGAGACCAGGCGGAGGAGGTGAGGTGGGAGACGGGAGTTGAAGACACGGAAGAAACCAAGGGCAATAGACCATTCTACCAGCATCGATCTTGCTGAAGAATTGGCCAATACGGTTCCGTGCTCTTGGGCGATCGCCACGAAGTCGTGGACAGAGACGTCCATCATCATCTACCAGAAAGGCATCCGAGACAAGAAGTGACTTGAGATTCATTTCCGGAGAAACGAATGGCGGGACAAAAGTCCAAACAGAAGCCAGGGGGAACTCAAGAACCACCAAAGGTGCTACACTAAGTGTGGGAGGAAAATCATTGGGAAGCAGACGAGAGCAAGCACGGTGAATTGGCAGAAGGGAACTGGGGTTTACATCGATCACAGCTCGAGAAGCTAATACAAAAATCAAAGCTGAATTGGTCTACGCCCATTCTTGGTTCGTTTAATGGAGTTTGTTAAAGGGAAAATGTATATTCGTGCCATTTGTCACGATGAGTAACTGTGATATTCTGATGGGTGGGCTTGTATTCTTATTAGCGACATCAACATTGGTAAGTTTGGGTCATTTGTATAAAAAATCTCCAAAACTTTCATGGGTTCAAGTTTTTTTTAGGCAAAAAAATAAATAAATACAGAGGGCCCTGTCCCTTGTTATATTGCCTTTACAAATGTTTGCATCCATGACAAACTATAAGAAATTGAGAGAAAATAGATTTTAAAAGCCATACCAGTGATTTCTAGAAAATGTTGGACCAGGTTGGGCTTATGTTGTTGAGCCTAGGCACACTAATTCTTTTTTTTTTGGGAGGGAAACAAAACAGCTGAATATTACATAATGGTAAAATGTAAAATACAACTTATAAAATGTAATCATAGAATATGAGAAAAATTAACGAAATATTCGTTTATACCAAGGATAGTGTATCATATTTTTAGCATTTATCCATTCTAATTGTTTTGGAGTAAAAAAACAAATGAGCACGATCTTTTGGGTCAATTCGATTAAACCTATCGACACCTTTCTCTTGCTTTAAAAGGGCAAAATGTTGGACATAAAGGGACAAATGAATTTGTTTTTGGGACAATTATTTTTGGTAAAGTGACAAGATTTACCGCTCTCACTGTACAATCAAAAGAAATGAAAAGCCCTGGTTCTTGCCCTGTTGCAAGAGTTCTTGTCCAAACACAAGGTCTAGATTTATTCTGCATTTTTGGTTGTTATTTGTAATATGAGTCCTATACTATTATATGTTGAAGCAGTGTCTTGCTGTTTTATAGAATCCAATTGGCAAAGTTTACAAGCCAAGAATACATTTAAAAAGACGGCTCATTCAACAAACTTAAAGCAAATCTATATCAAATAGAATGCTGGTTTTATAAAGCATTCGAGTAAATCAACTGCAATATTTAGGAGGATTTAGAGATGACTTGAGAAAAGATGTTGAATATCCTTGGCATTCATAAAAGCATATAACATTTGACCTCAATTGTAGGCTGATTATATTTTAGAGGGGTTTAGCTAAAGCTTTATAGATTTTTTTTTGATATCACAACTCTTATTCTTACAAATGCGGTTACCTTTGTTTACAAGACTATAAGATTCTCTTTAAATTGTCATTTCTTATCGAGTAGGCCATTTATATACACTACAGAAATAGAGAACATACCATAAAGAGCACTGATTTACATATATAATAATAGTTTTATTTGTCAATTGTAAGAAAGAAAAACAATCAGAATCATATAAAGTAGCTTGAAAATTACGTGTGCTTATTTCTTTCTAGATGTTTTGGTCTGAGGCTTACTAGCCTTGGATTTTGTGGCAGCTGGTTTACCGCTTTTAACTTTACCAATCTTGATATACTTGTCCTTCTTTATAGAGCTCTCGAGATCTTCTTCTTCAGATACATCATACGAACCAACCTCTTCCTCAACCTCCTCCTCTTCAAACAATCCTTCCACTTGATCACCAACTGGATCTTGGTTATAGACCTTCTTGACAGGTGCTCCTAAGGTCTGGAAGATGATGGGGTGTTTTCTAGAATTGTAACTAGATGTTGCACTGTCAGAATACTATGGACCATTTGTGGACATTTATAACTTACAATTTGGTGAATCTTGTTTTAATGCTTGGTGTAATCATTGCAAAAGGCTTTGTGGTGCTCAGAGACAGTTCATTGAGCATATCAAGAGATTCACAATCCAAATGATATTTATCCATCAGCTCAACAGCCTCTTCAAAATTATCCTGCAAATACAAAAACATATTCAGAATACAATACGTAAAATACACAATCTAATATCCAAAACTCACATTTTTCAAGGCATAAAAGATGCGATTTGTAAGTATAGGAATATAATTCATGCGTGTCTCTCCTCTGTCAGCCAGACCAGTCGAACTGATCCGGCCTTGAAGTTCCTTTAGTGTCCTAAAGCTCTTTAGGGCCTTGGAATTTTGTCCTAGCCACCTAATGATAGCACATCAATAAGCCATGAGTCACCAAAATATAAATCCTCTGTAAGGCTCTTACTTTGGAAAATCCATTCGACCTCCAGACAAATTGCCTCTTATAAAAGAAGCTGGATATACACAAGAGGCAAACGAGTGGATTGGCATAAGAGAATAGTTTTGAGTAGTTCTATTATAAAAATGTTAGATGTATGGATAGACATTGAATAGACATACCCATGGATCAATGCGTCAACCACATCACCCTCTGCCATGGATTCAGAAGCCTGAGCCATTGCTTTCAACATTACAGTATTTGGGTTTTCTGGACCTCCATGGGGACATCTAGTGACTACTTCAGGAATAGTCTTTAGGTAGTTTTCCTGTATAGCATTTAATGAGAATGGAGTTTACTATCGGAATAAAGCACAATCTTACCCAAATCATCAAGTGAGCAAGGTTATAGTCATGAAAGTACACATTGGACTTTTGTTGAAGAGTAGTCTCATTCCATTTCAAAGATGACAAGAGTGCAGAGGGTATGTCAAACAATCCCATCTGAGAGTACTTTTCATTGTTTCTTCCACTGTAAAAAATAAATAAAATCAGTATCAAAATATATTTTGGAGTATACACTTACACTTCTTTGGCTTGGTCAAAATTCATCTCCTTCTTTCCTAGACGATATGTTGACAAGATATTGATGATCTGTCGAATATCATTGCGAGTATATTGTACGAGTGTCTCAATGGCATTTGGAGAGATATCCAAGCCTTCTCTATGATTTTAAATAATACCAAAAGCCAAATGAGAAACACACGCAAGTTTGTAAAATATAATATATCCTTACTTTTTTGCAATCTCAAGAATTCTTTTTTGAATAGTACTAGCAGGTGTACTAAGATATGGATATGTATCAGATTAGGTATGGAGTTGATAACACTATGACTAAGAAACTTACCGTCTAAACTTGACATTAAAGCATACACGCAGCAAGGGCTGTACTTTAGATGATCTCTCATCATTGCAGATACAGATAATGGGCACCTAAAGACAAGTATTGAAACGATTTAAGCAAGACCATTTGATATCTATTTTTTTTGCCATGCTTACCTTTGTTTTCTTGATCTGAGCTGCTAGTTCCACTCCTCCTCCACGGTCCCCTCCAGACATACCATCAACTTCATCCATAATAACCACAATCTTTTTACCAGAGCCCAACAATTCTTTTGGTGGTTCCTTGACCTAGGATATTAAAAGGACTTGTTACACACCTATTTCGCATTTTTTGATTCTTTAGTTTTCACTCTTTACATTTGTGCCATTTGAACAATAGTATTCTGTTACAGAGCGGTTTCTGACTGTCTCTGTAATTTGGTCCTATATAATCCTTTTTAATATCTTATATTTTTTTTAAATAATAATAATAATAATAATTGTACTTACTTCCAACACCTTTTTATTTCTCGAATCACTAGCATTGAATTCAAGCGGATGGTAGCCACACTCTTCTGCAATAACATGTGCAGCCGTGGTCTTTCCAATACCAGGCGGACCACTGATAAGAATAGCCCGATAATTTGACCAGATAGAACCATTGGCAGGGAATCCTTTTGATTTATTTTCTTGCCTAAAGTCCAAACATATTCAGAATCAAGAGTCAATAGGCCAAGGATAGCCTTTATAGGGAACCTTACCATTCTTTAAGCCATTCGGTAATTCCAACAATTGATGTTTTGTTACCCAGGATTTCCTTTGTCGATCTTGGGCGGTATTTGACTGTCCAGAGATCATTGGTCTCAACTTTGGTTGGTTCTCTAGAAATCATTGATTCATTAGCAAAAACACACATGTCTCTTGGTCTAATATTACTTTTTAGAGGCTGAAGAGGTAGGTTTGGCCTTTTCTTTTTGTTTTGGCTCGGGTGCTGGAGCGCTACTAGGGGTTCCTTTTGAGCCTTCTGTTGCAAGAAGATTGTAAAAGGCATCTTCATCAATAATCCGGGTTCCAATCTGGGTTGCCTTTTGTATTTTGGATTGTCCACAATCACGTCCCTTGATCAAGAACGTTGTATTTCTACTGACACTGCCAATGACACGACTGATATACCATGGTTAGCTAATTTGCCTAAAAACAGATCTTTATAATATTACCCTCCATGGCGCTTGATTATATCCGCAACATTATCACGGGTCAAGGTCTCCAGTTCTCCAGTCAATACAAATTTATAGCCTTCAAAGCAATTAGGTTGACCTTCTGGGATTTCACGAGTGCCTAATGCCTTTGGTTTCTCTCGATTCATCATACTGAAGTAGCTGGTGTATTATAACCACATGCAAAGGAAAATATTAATATACATGCATGTACTAGAGTACATTTCTCAATAGCAAAGCTTACCCAGCCTTTTTAGAGGGAGCCTTTGGCTTTTCTTCAGCATTAGTATCAATCTTTGCTTTCTTGGGTGAAACGAAATCTTTATCAACATCATCGTCCTCCTCTCTCTGGTGTGCCTTTGCCTTTGCTCTTCCTTTTGGCTTTGGCTTTGGGTCTTCAATCTCTTCTTCTTCTTCTTCTTCATAATCATCCTCATCGTCTTTTTGGGCTGCCTTTGACTTTGCTCTTCCTCTTGGTTTTGGTTTTGGATCTTCAATCTCTTCTTCTTTATAGTTATCCTCATCGTCTTTTTGGGCTGCCTTTGCCTTTGATCTTCCTCTTGGCTTTGGGGGTTGAATGATTTCTTCTTCTTCATCATCCTCATAATTATCCTTGTCGGTTTTCTTGGTCCGTTTCCCGGGTTTTATGGGTTTAGCAAGTTCCTTATCCACATTGATTTGATCCTCAGCAGTGTCTTTAAAATCATCATCGTCAATCTCAATTTTGCGCTTTCTGGTCGTCTTTTTCTTTACTGGCTCTTCATCCTCGTCAATAGGTTCTACTTTGGGGGCCTTTGGTGCTTCTGGCTCACATGCGACAGGCGGCTTTTCCTCCTTGGGAACCTGTGTATCTGTGGGATCTGGATTCTTAGCCTGTCGTTTAAACATGGAAAAGACAGTCGGCTGTACAAATCTTGATTTTTTGCTAATCAATCATTTATATATATATTAGAAACTGTCTTGCAGATAAATATATCCCAAAATCATTCAATCAACCAATTAATCAATAAAAAATAGTTCTTACGAGTCATCTTTTACATTGGCTGTTTTACTAGAGCCTTGTGCACCAACCGCAGCCTCTGCCTTGATAGGGTTGCCAGCACTGAAAGACAACAAGTTTAAACATACAGCCTATTTTTTGTTTTGTTTTTTGTTTTGGCATATTTGATGCTGATAATAAACTCACGCGTTCTTCTTTGAACTGGCAGCTATAGATATGAATTAAACAGATTCTTAATGCCCAGTGTTTTTTTTTTTACTCTCTAATTGCTTTTGAAATTACTTTTTTCTGTAGGCTTTCTGGGCTTTCGTGCAGTGGGTTTTACTGCCTAGATAAGGAATTCAATATTTTTTTTGTGCACAAATGTCAATGAGCTTACTTTTGTAGTTTCTTTCATTCCTTAAAATGAGTTGACAAGTTTGACAAAGCTAATGATCTTTATAATTAATTCAATGGCTCTAAACCGCGCTATTATTTTTACATGTATTCTGCTTATTTGTGACAGTGATTGGCTAGATTTATTTATTCTTTTTTTATATCAAAATACACCAAGCTATAATACATTTTGAAACAATCCCAAACCCCATTTATCTATGGTTTACTAGCCAAATTTACGCATAATTCTCGGTTGGAACTCTCGAACCAGACAATGGTTACAACTAGTCAATAATATCCCAAAAGATCTCAAAAGGCGGTAAGATCTTGATTCCAGAATCTGTAACATTTTTTTTAATACCAATGGCTTTTGATCGATCCGTGGTTTGTGCACCCTAGACGATATTTCCTTGATAAAATATATATTAAAGTCTCAAAGGTTACATTGGTCATGATCATTCTTTAATACGATCTCGGATTCATTATCTATTTGAGCCATTCTAATCCAGAGTGGCAAGTAGCACAGACACCCGATATTGTACCAGCAAGTAGTACAACCAGATCATTATTTTGTATTGTTCATTGAACAATTGTAGCTGATTTGGCTCTGGATTTTGATGTGGCTATAAGCTTCATTACTGCACCTTTATTGTTTTTACTATATCATGTATATATTTATTTTCTCAAGTCAGGCACGGTGCAAGAAGCATAGCCAGTATCAATAAACTCTCTAAAATAAACTCAAGCCTTTATCTATAACGTCAATGGTAGATTTAATACGGTCAAAGACAGTACTGATAAAACCGAAAAATGCTTCAAATTAATTACCAAGGAGATGAGGACCAAGGACCCATGGCCGCTCATTTTGCATGAAAAGAGAACACCAGAATGCAAATGACCTTACCACCAGGTTTATTGTCCTCTGAAATAGTCTCGAGCAAACCAGCAAGTAGATCCTTGGCATAACAGATCAAAATATCCATCTATCCATCTATCAGTCTTTAAATATCTTGTCATTCCAAAACACAATAGGATTAAACCAATGCCGTGCTGTATAGTATACCAAATACACTACACATATTTGTTGTTGTTATCTATATATTTAATATTGTTCAATCAAATTCATACTTTTCATGTATCTAAAAGTTGGAATTTCCTTTTATGAAAAATACTTTGCAACAGTTTCCAAACTATTAATGCCCAATATAAATAACAACACGTCTAAAACGCTCATGCAGAATTTATAATATTTGGGTACAATTATGATGAATTATAGAGTTGACTATTTTACATTTCTCGTTTAATTTATATATATATATATATATATATATTATACTCTAGTATACAAATAAAAGCTGGTAATTATTTAAACAAAATTTGGTTTTATATGGATAATGGTTATTGACAAGTGTGCCTAGGCCTGGCGCACTTTTGGTATGGTATGAATGGTCAGCCGTAGAACACTGTGCCGTGTACAAATCTTACTCGAGCCAATAATTCTAATCTACATGTTGCATTTTTAGACACAACAACAGAATCTACAGTTATACAAGTAGTAGTTTTATATTTTGTAATGTTTATATGTTTGATTATCTTTGTAGGACCTTGTTCTTGAATAAAACTATAAGAATATTCTGGTAATTTCTTTTTTCAAGAACAAGATCCCACACAAATAGGCAAGTATATAAACATTGAACAGTATAAAACTACTTGTACTTTCTAGCAGCCACTAGGTCAAGGAAAGGAATCATAAAGCTACTGCTATTGTGTATTATGTTTTTATGTCTAAAAATGTAATAAGCATATTAAAAATTATTGGCTTAAATAAGATTTGTACACAGTAGTGTTATACGGCTGACCATCTAAATTGCATGAATAATCACACATGTATTGCACAGTATGATCTTTTAGCTTTTGATTGCCGTACCAGCCTTGTAACAAGTGACCTATCATATTTAACGATACCAAACGTTTGTCTGAACCTATTACCATTCTTTGTATGCTTATGTTCTCACATATATATAGGAGTATGTAGGACAGTGGGATGTAATTCATGTCTTACATGCTTGTGTGTAGCCATTGTGTCCAAGAATATATTCATACTTTATCCAAGGTCTGTTTTAATGATTATTGGCTATTGTAAAAAAAAAAGACGGAATTCTGTATGCAACCAACAGATCCTTCAGCTGCAAGCACTATGTATTAAATACAGATATTTTTCATGTCCATGTTCTTGATTGCCTACAATGCCTTTTTATATATAAAGTGTGTTTTCTGTATCTATTAAAACATCTCAAGAACAATAAATCGGTATCAAAGTCAAAATAAGATATCTGTGTCAATGTACAATAATTTAAGGGCGACTAAAATAATTGCCAAGTGTTACCCGAGATACAGATAAATGGTGATTGCATGTATTGTCCATCCTGTGTTCTGCATGCAAAACTAATGAATCTATTCTTTTTTTGTACAAGATGCCTTTCATTCTAAAAAAAATTTAAAGGTATAAAAGACCCTGGATATCCATATGCCTTTCAACTACACATCTCTACAATGTCTGATCTCTTGCCATATTCCTTGCGCCGTGAGCACCTTTCCTTGGCAATGGCCGTTGCTACACTGACTGCAACAGCTTATTATACCTTTTCTGGGTCTAAAGCTTCAGAGTTCAAGGATCTAAAAGAGATTCCTGAACCAAAAGAGAAATATCCTTTTATCGGCAAGTATAGATGCTAAACGTCTAAATTGTATAGTATTTCTTAACCATTATAATTAGGCCACTTGATATCATTGGGGAAATCTCCAGGAAAACAGGTCACAAAATGGCACAATGAGCTCGGTAAGCGTATTGAATAGACTGTTGTGCAGTGTAATGTTAAAAGACTAATATATATATATATATATAAATCAATAGGCCCTATATTCAAGCTTAGAATGGGCGCCCAGACGTGGATTATGGTCAGTGACCCATTCCTTGCCCATGAGTTATTCTTTACTCGTGGAAGTCTCGCATCTTCTCGTCCTGCACATGGATATCTCAGAGATATATACTCTGCTGGTGGAAGGTATTTATATGTTTTGCAACCTATATATCGAGAACAAATTCTAATACTTCTCAAAGAGGACTTACCTTTACAGCAACATCAAAAAAGTGGCATAGATCTAGAGCAGCAGGTAAATATATAGTTCTTAGACCATCCTACAATGTATTCACCATCAATCTAGCCATGGCCTTGCTGGCTCCAAAGTCTGTAGATCCTCTTAGTCAAGAAATGATTGACGGAGCTGAGAAATTGGCAAAGGTGCTCTTGGAGACTACAAAAACACATGGAAGCGTTTCTCCATCCGAACAACTTTCCCTGGTCTCATACAATGTCATCATGACTGTGTGCTTTGGATTGCGTGCCGAGTCGGCGGATGATCCAGAGTTCATATCTATGGTCGATTACATGCATCAACACGAAAGATATGGCGGGGTCGCTGGCGACGTGGGATCTTTCTTACCAATCTTGTCCCTCGCTGCCTCTATATCTGGAATCAAGAAGAAGCAAACTGAATTTGTAAAAGTCTTTAGAGACGAAGTATTTACAAAGTTAATTGAGAAAGGGCTCAATTCAGACAAGGAATGCTTTGTAAAGTCGCTTCATCAAGAAAAAGACAAGTTTAAATTGGACCATGAGGATATAGTGGTGCTTTTGAGTAAGTCTTGGAATGTATTTTTTTTAAAGAAAATAATATTTACTTTGTATTTACTTGTGTTTAGGTGATATCATTGTTGCAGGCACAGACACAACTGCCCTGACAATAACATGGCTATTAGCTGTTATATCCTACCGTCCCGATATCCAAAAGAATATCCAAGAAGAGATTGATAGCTTTGTATCAAAGAATGGAAGACTACCAATGTATTCTGACCGAGAAAGCTTCCCATACCTTTCTGCAACACAAAAAGAAGGCCTGAGATTCCGTCCAATCACCGAATTTGGTGTTCCACATGAAGCCAGCGAGGATAGTAAGTTGACAGACAAACGAACGAGTTTAATACCTTGATCTGACATGTTATCCAGTTAATTTGCGTGGATACCATGTTCCCAAGAATTCTATACTTATTGGATGCATGGACGCAATGCACATGGATCCAGTACGGTATCCAGAGCCAGAAAAGTTTATTCCAGAGCGTTTCTTGGGCTATTCTGATAGCATGTCAACCTTGGCAAGTGGATCCATCAAAAACCGCGACCAGTACAACTTTGGCTGGGGAAGGTAAAGAGAGGATATTTATGAAATTAAATCGAACTTTGGTTTGTTGGACTGGGAATACTGACAATATCTATCAATATTTAGACGGTTGTGTCCTGGCATTTACATGGTAAGTCTAAAAGACCTATTATCTACAGCTGTATTGACAAGTCCCATATCTCTTAAAAGGCCGAGGCAGAGATGTTTTATAATCTCACAAGAATCTTTCACAAATGCGACATGGAATTCCCTCTTGATAAAAACGGAGACCCTATTATGGTAGACATTAATTCGTCTATTGACAATGGAATCACTTCTATACCAGTACCATACACCATGCGGTTTATTCCTAGAAGTAAGTTTATATTATATTATAACAGTAATGTTTACTAACAAATGGTCTCTAGGTTAATTTCCTAATGATTTCCTCTATTTATAATCAGTCTACATGTCAAAGTATATGATATTTTTCTTTGGCTCACGCTTTTTTTTTTGGTTACATTATAAAATTCCAAGAGTATAAATTAAATCAATGTCCAAAGTCCAACCTTTATATATATATATATCTTAAGATGCATTATACCATCTATAAACCATTTGCAGAGTTCAACATATAAGAATAATCAATTAATAAATACTATTTTATTCCATGCTGTTGTGTAGGCCAAAAAGGTCTTCAAGCTAGGTTTAGTACATATTAGAATTTATTTGATGGGCCAATGTTCATTATAATTTTTTTTTAAAAAGTATCATAGGTTTATTCAACTAGTATTCGCTCTAATGTTGCTGAAAACCGATTCGTTTGGAACGATAATCATTTTAACTGTCATGGCTTTATGTATAAATAGATAAATAAAGACATTTCATTATACAAGATTTTATGGCAGAATATATGTTGTGACAGATTACTATCATTTATAGAGCCATTGACTCTAAATTGATAATAAATACATATATTAAAAAATCAAAGGAAATATACTAAAACAAGGAGGCGAGAAATGAAGAAAAGAAAGAAAAAAATGGCTCTTTAAATCATCCTTGTCTGTATATGTATAAAAAGAGCAATGCAAATGATGAGGTGAAAGATATAAAGAGAAAGAGAAATATGCCCAAAGAAAAATAAAAAGTCTATTTCCCTCTCTTGCATTTTTGTTACTTTGTGCTTTTGTTACTACTTGACAGCCAAGAGTACAGGCCTGAAGAAGACTTTCCTTTTGCATTACGCTTTGCTCCATTCTCTAGCTTCAAAAGTGCCTAAGATTATAATATGTCATTAATTTCTTCTTCTTCTTCTTCTTTAGATATTACCTGTGTCCGCTTTTGCATGGATTCAATAATATAGGCTTGCTGTTTCAAAAGTTCGTTCTTGAGCTTATATTCGCGCGAACCCTTTGGATTTAACCAAGACATGAGTTGCTGAATCTATTATATTCAACAAGATATTAGTAAGCATATTTGATGATTTTCAAGTTCCTCACTTCTTCCGGCTCAGAATAGTATCTCCACCAACTGCTTGTCAAAGTACTTGGATCGTTGTCTTGGTTTTTAAAAGAGTCCATCTGCTTCTCAAGCCATTCGCTCTCTTGTCCGAAACCCTGAGCCTTCATCAGTTCAAGTATGAACCATTGACCACCACCTCTTCCCCAGGGCTGTTCAGGAAGGCCTGTGTCTATATCACGCTCCATCATTATCTGAATATCAACAAAATTTGGGCTTTGGATATAAAGACGCCCGGTTCCATAGGTGTTGCTAGTTCCCACATTGTCTAGGTAGATGTATTGATTGTAGAATCTGTCGCGTCCTAACGGTCGAATCCTCAGTGTCATATATTTTCGCATGTCTTTCTCCAATTGTTCCTCCTAGAGATTGATTAATATATTTATATTTTCCCATCATTAGTTTTCTTTTTTTTTTTTACCTTTTTGTGTAATGTCTTTTCTTCGTCATCCAGCTTTCTTCTTTCCTCAGCCTTTTGTCGTAACTCTTGGTTCCTTGCCTTGGTTGCTTCCCGCTGCTTCTCATATTGTTTTTTACGCAGTGCCTCCATCTCAGCCCGCTTTTTCTGCTTTTGCTTTAATTTCTCTTGCCTTGACAAATGTCTCCTTGCACGCTTCCTGGGTCCTTGAGAAGGCCTGATAAAGACAAGGATTAATTAAAGAACCCGATGTTTTAAACTTACGTGTCACTCTCTGCAGATTCACCAGAATCCTCTTCGTCTGAATTACTGTCAAAGTCATCCCCAGACTCACTATTTTCAGAATTCGATTCGCCATCAACATCATCGTCTGAAGATTCCTGCTCTTCTTTATCAGCCTGGTCTCGGCGATCGAGTTCTAGACGTCGAGAGGCTCTATTGATACACAAGTAGATAATTAGCACCAATAAGCAACAGACATTCGGCTCATACTCACAATAACTTTGCCTCCTTGTTCATTTCAACCTTTTGCCTTCTGAATTCAGTCAATTGCTCTTGGCATTCTTCCATGTAATCTCTAGCCAATTAAACAATTAAATCAATTGGTCCTTCTCGGTAGATCAGAAATAAATAAATAAAAATAAAAATAAAACTACAAACTACTCACTTTATCAATGTAGACTCATTAACAACGTCCACCAAGAATTTCAGAACCATCAGTTTGTGCTTGACGCTGAGAGATGGATATTGCTTTTCACGTTCGGTGGCCGTCGAGTTAATACGAGGCACCAAATGTCGAAGGATCTGATCCAATTGAGGGATCATGTCTGGAGTGGCTATTTCGTTGAGGCAGCCAATCAATACAGATTCCCAGCCCTTGCGATCGTTGGTCTGTCGAATTTCTTTTTTATCCCACCCCTGTCCAATCTTGAGCTGCTCAGGGTCCCGCCAGCCACGTTCGACTTGGTGCCTCTTTAGACGTGAAAATGCGGTTGGTTTTGCAGAATCACCTTTAGAATCGGCGTCTTTAATTGTTTTATCATCGTCAGCGTCAATGTCGACGTCGTCTTTGTCTTCCTCGTCTTCTTCTTCTTCTTCAAGCGCATCAAGGTAATCTTCGACTGCCTCACCACTGGCAATATCATTTGCAATATCCTCCTTTCGTTCACGGATAATGACATTCAACAGACACGCATTGCACTCAATCATCACAGTCGATTTGACAGAATTGGTCTGAATAAGGGCCCGTTCAAAGTCATCTACGCTAAAAGGCGACAATTCGAGAGGATCCGAAAACACATTGAGAAAACTCCAGAGAATGAGTGATTGCTCAACCAATTCTGTAGGCAAGACTGATTCCATGTGAGGAGTTGGGCGTTGAGGCCTTCCTCCACTTGGATAGGGGATCTTTTGGGGCAATTGGGTTTTGGTGGGTGACATGTCGACAAGGGCCCAGTTGAGATTGGGATCTTTACGATAAATCGGGAGATCAAGATCCTCAACTGGATATTTTACAGCCGCCTGTTTGCGTCTCTCTTCTCGTTGGCGATCTTTTTCTTCTTTGAGTTTGGCTTTCTGCAAAAGTGTGTCTTCCTTGCGAGCTCTTCTTTCGGCTTCCTTTTCGTCCGTGGTCTTTGCCGCTCTTCTCTTCCTGATCTTTGCATACGCAATATCCTGGGCTTCTTGGAGATGAGATGGCAGAGACGTGTCGAGTTTGTAATGGTGTGCTACGTTTGGCTATTTTGTTGTTACCCAGGAATTATATTTATACATGTGTATACACATATACATATATATTTAGAAAGAGCACGTTCCTTTTCGGTTGAGTAAAACGAGGAATAAAGCTATATCTTTTTTATAAAATAATAATAATAATATTCGCTTTGCTACCTTTATAAGCCATGGTGCACCAAGATAGCTGTCCTTGTGGGCGCATTCTCTGATAAATCTCTGGATCACTGGACGACAGAACGATCGCTGGTCTCGCCTACAATAAATGGAATTAGTCTACGGAATCAGACAATAAAGAGAGAGAGAGAGAGAGAGACAACTTGCTTTATTTCGTTTGAATCTACTAGACGGAAAAAGTTCTCAAGAGGTACTTCTTCTTGATTTACCAATTGTATTTTGTACTGGAAAGATGGAATTGGATGCTCAGGTTCGCTCTGGTCATCAATCATCGTCTCGTCTTCGTCAATGGCCTCAAATGATTCTGCAGGATGAAGAAAGGCATCCGGGAATCGAAGACGGCCGTTTGGTTGACGAGGAATTCCATCATCTTCAGATTCGGTTGAGGTGTCCGATTGAGGTCTGTGGGTGTTTGTCTTGGGCGTCTGGTTTGACAAGGTGTCTGTGGATCCATTGGGTATTTTCTCGATGATTTTTGCAAGGTAGCTAACAATTGATGAGACAAATTACGGATCCTTGAGAAATTGGGACTTACATGTCTTCCCCCAGTACCCAATGGACAATTTCACCCACTGAGAAATTTGCTTTAAAGTGGTTGTAGACGTCTTCTACCAATGAATCCAATCGAAGGGTCTCTGGATATATATATAATTATATATAAAAAGAGCCATTAATTAATTAATTATGTAATTAATCAGTCGATGAAATGGAATCCAGGCAGGTAGGTACTCACGGAACTGAACCCGATCGAGCATGTGTTTCCGAAGAGTGATGCAGAACCTGAATTCTGCTCGATTGTCATCTCCACTTTCACTCTCTAGGGCTTGTTCATAAGTGAGGTTCTGACGACCAGTGACTTCACACTGCCAGATCGGTTGTTGATAAAGAGCGAGTCGATTAATGTATGATCTGCAATGGACCAATTGAAGTCAAGGTAATGCGAATCAAACAGTCTTTGTACATTTTATATGTTTTTTAAAAAAGGATACTCGTAGCTTGTGAAGACTTCGTTAGTAAACCGCAGGTACCACACTTCCTTTCTTTTCTTTTTAGGGTCGTAAGATGTTGGTGCTATGGGAGCTATACGTTTGTTGTTCAAGAGAGGCATCTATACAACTGCAATAATAATCCAAGTTGTAAGTCGCGTTTGTGAGGAACGTGACAAGAGGTGAATGTAACAAAAGAAAAAGAAAAGTGTAGGTGTTCTTGGTGGTGGTGATGTGTATGTAAATATAGAATATTTTTTTTTTAAAAAAAAAGTAAATAAATAAAATAAATAAATATTTATATGTGTATATAAATAAAAATAACAAAAATATTATTATTATTATTATAAGACAGGCGAGCAATAAAATGAATGGTTAATTTCAATTAAAAATAAATTTTGAAACTAAAATATATATATAAAAAAAATATATAGCCAAAACCAGAAAGGAGGAATCACTTTCTTATTTTATATTGCGGCTGTTGGATATCCAACTAGATAAAAACAATTTTTGGGTCCCCGAAAGTGACTATGCAATTTAAACTATATACTATTTTTTATTTTTATTATTAATTTTTTTCTTCTTCTTATTAACCTATACACTCACACATAATGCTGCGATCAAAGTCTTTTGTAAAGCGTACTCGCAAGGGCAATGTTGTAAAGGTCGTTAAAGAGCACTATCTTCGTGACGACATTTGCTGTTCATCGGCTGCATGTTCCGAATGTGAACAAACACAGCCAGTCTTGTCAGCCGAACCTCGTTCGACAAGCACGATCAAGGCACATTATCTCATTCCAGACACCAATGTGTTTATGAACCAAGTAAATTTCATATATTTTATAGACAATAAATCTATCTATAAAAAATACATGCGCTATATCATAAAACAACCAAATAGCTTGACGTTATGGAGCACCCATCGATCAAGAATGTCATTGTCCTTCAAACTGTCAAAGAAGAGCTTCGTCATCTTAGTTTGCCAGTCTACAATCGAGTCAATTCTATCTTGGCCGACAAAAACAAGCGATTCTATATGTTTGCCAATGAACACCATCGGTATATTTACCATGATTCAATCAATTCAGATTTTAATTTTAACCGTGTTATAGTGACACTTATGTGGAGAAGCTCAAGGATGAGTCTCCAAATGACAGAAATGACAGAGGTAATTAGGATCGGGTTGGATTGGATTGGATCGGATTAGATCAAGGGCTCGATTGTCTAATGACCCTTTAGCCATCCGTGTCTCTACAAAGTGGTATGCCGACCACTTGAAAAGATGCGCTCCAGGATATCCCATCGAAGCCGTGATGCTCAGTGATGATCGTGCTAATCGTGAAAAGGCTGGTGCTACCGGTATCAAGGCCATCTCTGGTAATTTAAACCCTCGATATATATATATATTTGTCATTGGCATGATCATTAACGCTGGATCACAGTGAGAAATTATGTCGAGACCATGAAGGATGTACCAGAACTGTTGGATATGCTGTCTGCATCCAAAGATTCTAGCAAAGATCAGGATGACAAGATTGTCTATGATGAGGTTTGTTCAATTGCCAACAATAAGACGCGTGTAATTTACAAGGGTTATCTAGCACCTCTCAAGTATCCAGATCACCAATGGAATCAAAAGGGGAAAATATATTCAGGGCAATCTCAATATTAGTCAACACAATGTGCTCGAGGTAATTAGAATCCTTATTTATTTGTCGAATGCCAACCGTTCCATTGTGTCTATAGGCTACAATCATGGGCGATATAGATGGCGAATCTCGTACGATTTACATTATTGGACGCAAGAACATGAACCGCAGTATCCAAGGTGACATTGTCGCTGTCGAATTACTGCCAAAGAGTGAATGGAAAAAGGGCACCTCGGTTGCTGTTGAAGATGAAGAAGATGAAGAAAAGTTACAGGGAGAAGAAGATGTGGAAACTATTGCAAATAAAGATTCGATGGATGTAGATGAGGAAGGAGAACCTACAGCAAAGGTGGTTGGCTTGATCAGAAAGAAATGGAGACCGTAAGTTTAAAAAATGGCCCATGAAAAAAAAAGTTATTCAACGAGACAAATAGTTACTGTGGATTTATTGTCAAGAAGTCTGTTCACTCCAAACCTGGATCAAATGCTGCAGAGTCTGTCATCTTCCGTGCCATTGATCGCCGGATACCTGCAATCAAGATCCGTACTTCTCAAGCACACACCCTGCTGGGCAATCGCATCGTGGTTGCCATTGATGCCTGGCCTGTCAACTCCATGCAAGTATTTGTTTAATTGTCTAATTGTCTGATTGCGTAGTTGATAATCTTATCATTATTATTTCTAGACTACCCGCCGGTCATTTTGTAAAGACCCTTGGATCGTCTGGAGACCGAGAGACCGAGACAGAAGTCTTGTTGCTGGAACACGATGTACCTTACCTTGAATTCTCCAAACGCGTACTCGAAGATCTCCCTGAAGAAGGCGAAGATTGGGTTGTTACTGAAAAGCATGTTCAAAACGAAAACAGACGTGATCTTCGTGATTTGAATATCTGTAGTATTGATCCTCCAGGTAGGCTTATATACAACAAGGATCATGACGCATTTTACTGAGGCAATTGTAGGATGTACCGATATCGATGACGCTCTTCATGTTCGAGCACTCGACAATGGAAACTATGAAATCGGTGTCCGTAAGTATTTGCAAATCACCTATCGATCAACCTTGAATGCTTACTCTTTTAAATACACAAAAATACTAGACATTGCTGATGTCACTTACTTTGTAAAGAACGGACAGGCAATGGACGAAGAAGCTGCTTCGCGTGGTACCAGTGTTTATCTGGTCGATAAGCGTATTGACATGCTTCCTGGACTCTTGGGAACAAGTAAGACTATGGGCTAAAATGATGATATTCTGATCAATGTGTGTGTAAAAAAAAAAGACTTGTGTTCATTGAGATCCAATGTTGAGCGCCTGGCATTTTCTTGTATCTGGGTATGTTTTTTTTGTATGTAGTAAAAATATGTATTGATTTAAATACTTTTAGGAAGTGAATGAGAATGCAGATATCATTAGCGTCGACTTTACAAAGAGTATCATTCGTTCCAAGCACTCTTTTACTTACGAAGAGGCTCAGAACCGTATTGATGATGAGTAAGGGACAGTTTACTAAATTGCCTTGGCATTCCACACGACTTTTCCTAAAACCCTATTGGTTATTTAGACGTATGCAAGACGATATTACAAAGGGCATTCGTGTCATGAACCAAATGGCAAAAAAGCTGCGCCAAAAACGTTTGGATCGTGGTGCCTTGACACTCTCTAGCCCTGAAGTCCGATTTAACCTTGAGAATGATTCTCAGGATCCTGTGGATGTAGAAATGAAGGAACTCAAGGAGACTAATGCACTTGTAGAGGAATTCATGTTGCTAGCCAACATCTCGGTCGCCGAGAAGATCTATTCAAAGTTCCCTAGCTCTGCCCTGTTACGTAAACACGCTGCTCCTCCTATTAGTAACTTTGACACACTTCGTAAAGCACTTTCTGAAGTTGGAGTTACATTGGAGGTCGACAGTTCAAAGGCATTGGCCGATTCTCTGGACAAGGCAGTGGTTAGTATCTAGCATACCTAAATATGCGAGGGTATTGATCGCCTTGTATTCTTAGCTGCCTGAGGATCCTTACTTTAACAAACTGGTACGCATCATGACGACGCGTTGCATGATGCAAGCACAATACTTTTGTTCAGGAACAGAGTCAGAAGCTGACTTTAGACATTATGGTCTGGCATCACCCATCTACACCCACTTTACATCTCCTATCCGTCGTTACTCTGGTACAATTTTTGAATGATATAGAATGATTCCTGGTTCCCTTGCTTGAAATTAACTTGTCCCTGCTTCGATATTAGATGTGGTCGTACATCGTTTGTTGCAAGCATGTATTGATTCCGATGCCGTGTATGGCCAAGAGCTTATCGACAAGACCAAGATGAAGGAATTGTGTGATGGTAATTGATCTTTATAAAACGATCAGGTACTGACAAATTTTGTTCTAGTTCTCAACCATCGCCATCGTATGGCACAGCAGGCTGGTCGTAGCTCAGTTGAACTCTACACAAACATGTTCTTTAGAAACAAAATTCAGGTTGAAGAAGGCCGTGTGGTCCGTGTTCTGAAGAATGGTTTTGTTGTGCTTGTGCCAAAGTAAGTTTACCAGTTAGTGTATCTTTAGCAGATCAAATCAAATCAAATCAAATCAAAAAGTGATTAATTAATTAATTAAATAATTTCTTTTATTAGATATGGCATTGAAGGTATTGTGTACACAAGCAAGACAGCCGGTGGTCCTTCTCCCTTTGTTTATAACGAGGAGACCAACAGTCTGGATGCTGGTGATATTACTATCAAGATGTTTGGTACTGTCAAGGTTGAGATCTCTATTGAGGGTGATGAGAATGGTATGAGACAAAAGATGAAGATGAAGTTGATTGAGCCCTATGTCGAGGGTGTGAGCGAACATCCTACCACACCTGCACAAAAGAGAGCTATCGAGAGTGACAGGGCAGCATCAAAGAAATCAAAAAACTAGAAAGTAATAAAATTTTAAAAAAAAATTGCTCAACATGCATGCAAGGTTACAAGATCCAAACAGTATGTAGATATTATATATATATATATATATATATAGGTTTTGTAATTATAAAGCAAAGCAGATATTGAAATGCTATTCTGCTTTTCTTCTTTCTTTAAATATATCCAAAATATGTAAAGAAATTACAGGGTATGAATTATCTCAATAACAGCTTCTAGGTCTTTATATACATATATATATAAATATAAATATAAATATATACATAAGATTATATATTATATATGTATATATATATATATACTAGATATATACAAATAGATAAATAAATAAATAGATAAATAGTTAAATAAATAAATAGATAGATAGATAAAGAAAGGGGAATAGAGGCAAAGAAAAAGCATAAATTGGTGGAAATATTTAAATAAATAAATTTGAATCATGGAAAATAAATAAATAAAAAATGTTTTTTTTGTTGTTGTTGTCGTTTTTTGTTTTGTTTTGGTGTATGTGTAAAAGATGTGTAATTTTTTGTAAGATGTAATTGTGTGTGTGTATGTGTGTGTGTGTATGTATTGGTGGCATATAAAAGATGAAAAGGTATGAAGTGTTCATAAATGACTCGCAATCAGAATGGGGAAAAAAGATGAACAGAATATAAAATGTAAAATAAGATAGATAGAATTGTAGATAATAGTAATTTGCATTGCTTTGGTGCTATTGCTATTGTTGTTGTCGTAGTCTCTGTTGATATTGTCGATAATTTTCAGTGTGTTTTCGATGATGCCTTTTTTTTTTAAAAAAAAAGAAGATCTAGATCAAGGTCGAGGCAAGCAAAGCATTTGTCATGGAAGAGCTTGAAGACAATACTGGTGTAGATCCATTAGTAAAGCAACACGATGAAGGAGAAGAGGAAGGCAGAGTCTTTTCATAGAAGCCAAGGGAGATGGGTGATCCAGAGCTTGAGGATATCGTGGAACCAGAAGAGGACTGTGAGAGAGGAGGGGTAAGGTTCTGCTGGGACATTGTAGATGAGTAGTCAAGAGAAAGGTCTTGCTGGATCTGATAGAAATCAATGGGCATTGCCATTGCTGTATGGTCAGGGAGAGGGGAGCACATGGCATCAAACGAGAGATCGCGCTTCATTCCAGGAGTACTTTCCCCACTGCTGCTACCACTGCTTCCGCTACAGCTGACACCGTCTTCTACGATATTCATTGCCCCTGAACATTGGCTGTAGAAATGGTGGAGATCTGGCTCGGAAAATCTTCGCTCTTTAGTCTAGAGAACATGTTAGAAGCTGTAGATTATTCAGATTTGATAAAGCATACCATCATTGCATTGTTTGCAGCTGGCCATCCGGCATTAAAATCAAGTAGATAACTAGAAGTCGACAAGGACATCTGGGCTGGTGCCGGGCATGACTTGCGACGGAGAAACGAGTCGTGATTTGCATTCAAGCTCTGGTGGAATGGTCGCTGCTGCTGGTACTGTGAAATGTCATTCATGGCACCCGAGAGAGGGTGAATTGGCATAGAGATCCAGCAGTTTTCATTCTGGAGCTGCTGTTGTTGAGCCTGAAGACCATAGTTGGTTTGCTGGAGCATTGAAGTATCGAAACACGAAGTATTTGTGGCCACACTGACCGTAGAATTTGAACCACCGGTAGATGCATTGGCAGCCGCACTGGCAGCGGCAGCAGCAACGGCAGCAGCGGCGGCAACACATCGGACGTCGGGGTTGGGTTGAGAGTGCCATGGAACGGTCGACCAATCAAATCCCTGATGGTTTACAAGAGAATCTTCGAGGGAATGAGTTTGCTTTTGATGACAAATTGATGGAGGCAGGTAGCTGGTGAATGCCGACTTTCCCTCATACCCAAGCTGGGGCTGGACGTTGGCAAAGAACTGGGAGAACAAAACGGAATGGTCCATCTCATTGCTATGGTCCGAATGGCTCATAGGGATGTGACTGGGACTGCCTCCAAGACTGCCGTCAAGGTGATAGATATCCTCTTGAGGATCCATTCCAGAGGAAGACTTGCGGCGCTGCAGCTTTGCCTTTGCTCTGCGGTTCTGGAACCAGATCTGAACACCGCGTGGAGTCATGTCTAATTTCTGGGCAAGAATACGACGGACGGTTGCATTGGGCTTTGGGTTTTCGGCAAAGGATTTTTCGAGTACCTTGAGTTGGGCTCTAGATGTACGACGGCGATGTTTGATCTCGAATGGGTTGTAGAATGTAGGACGGAAATCGCCGTGAGGGAATTGATGAAAGGCCTCGAGAAGATAATTTGGATCGAGGTCTGCACAAGTAGGTGAGGTGTAGAAGATTGGGTTATCATTGAGGTCCGATGCGATATTGAAGGATTGCTCAAAGGATTGCATTTGGTCTGTCATCATTAATAGCCAAGAGGATGTTGTGATATGAAAATGTTGGTTTTATGTTGTATGAAATGAGTATGTTAAGCTTGTTTATCTCTAGAGATAAAAATGAAGAGAGAGTTGGAGTTTGAGTTGGATTTCAAACTTTGGTTTAGCTTATATATCATGGAAGAGAAAAGGCGATGGGCTATATGTCTAAAAAATTCACAGAGTCAACCTCAGGAACTGAGAAACAGAGAAAAAGGGGAGGACGAGGGAAAATTCCAATGGTCAAGGGGGTAGGTAAAGAAAGGGCCTTTCTTTTTTTATGATTCTATATTATATTTTTTTTATATTTGATTCTACAAGTACCATCTCTTCTTCTTCGTCTGTTGCCGCTGTTTCTTCTTGTTCTTCTTTAGATTGCTAAAAGGCAGTTGTGGAATGCTTTCTAAATATATATATATATTTGGCTTTGAATTTTTATTATGATTATTATTGTCATTGGCATTATTATTATGATTATGATTATGATTATGATTATTATTGTATTCTGAATGCATTGAAATGATGGATTTTATTATAGAAAATAATCATACTAGATCCGTGCATTATTTTGATTTATTATCATGTCTGCAAAGGGGAGTTGGGATTGTACACGAGCAAGACAGCGGGCAGGAAAGAGGGAAGACCCTTTTGGAGGAATATAGGGGAAGTATTTCCCATAGATTTCTTTTTAAAAAAAATAATACATGGAATAGAATACGGGATAAGATTAGCGGTCGGTCCAACCACAGCCCGCACAGGAGACTTTTTCTTTTTCTTTTTCTTTTTTCTTTTTCTTTTTTAGTTTTGTGGAGGTACTATTGTGAGCATTGATATTTTCATTGAATAAAATTGATATTTAGAGTATATCTATTTCCAAGATAGTTGAATACATTTGTTATTTTTGATCCATATTTATTAAGCATCAATTCAATCTCAAAGGTAATGACAACGATGCAAAGAGTCAAACAGGGGCAATAAAACTAGAATAAAAATAATAATAAATAAAGACCGAGAGTTAAAGAGATAGGAAGAGGAAGGCCGGGAGAGGGAAACAGACATAGTCCTGGCCTGTTCCCTTTGGCATGCGTCTTATGCGCGCCAGTTGACGATCGACCAAAAAATTATTATTATTATTATTTTATTTAAAAAGTCTTTAACCTTGTTTTCACTGATGCTTTCTTCAGGACCTTGCAAGATATTTGCTAAATATATATATATAAAAAGTTTGACGATGGCTTGTAGAGCAAACCGGCTTTATTGTACTTCTTTGTAAATTACACATCGAGTCTAGTATGTTTTACTATATTACCGTGTTTATGCACGAGAAGCCCGCTCAAAATGGATATATCAAGAGGTTTCTCTCCAGGGGTTGAAAGTAAAGAATCATTTTCTTTTCTTTACAAAATCAACACTATAGATTTTGTCGGCGATCACATCTTACTTTTTCATCTCCCTGTGGCCCTTGCCTTTCTATTGCTTCAACTGCATTGCTCCTACAGACGCACGAGCACAACCCGCTTACTTTCTATGACGACTATGACTTTTGGTTTGCAACAGTGCGTGTACCTTCCCATTGGGTATTAGTCCAAGTCCCTTGCTTTCTCTTTCTCTTTTAGATATCAATCCAAAGAAATAATGGAGGTTTGATTCCACCTGTCAACCTCAGCATATGGCTTCATTCTTCCAATCCCTTGCTAAACTGCTCACCCCTCATCTTTGTTTTTCCTATCTTTTAAAAAAATTGTTTGTAGTTGTAATTTCAAAGACAACCAAACACTTTCTAATAATAAGAATTTGTTACAAGTATATCAAATATATATATATATATGTATATATATAATTATTTATTTATTTAATAAGGAGAACAATAGACAAAGTCCAAGCAAACGAAGAAGAAAAAAGAGGGAAAGAGAGAAAGAGGGAAAGAGAGAGAAAGAGGTGACGGGAAAGAGTGTCAGAGACATTCTTGACCTTTCCCACCCCATCTGATTTCTCTTGCCACAACCAAAAAGAAAATATAAAAAAAAATGACTGAAAAGGAATATTGGCATGGAACGATCTCTTGTTTTAGAGATCCTTTTCATCAGCATATCCTCTAGCAATACCCGACCGGCCTTCCTGTACACTTTCAGCTTCATCTTGACCGATATTGGGTTCAAGACCCCTGTAAGATCGATTCTTTAGGTACTCTCCTGCATTTGTGTGATCATTCGAGTAAATCAACCTTTTTGCTTTAGTTATTTTGCCTTGTGCACTTGAGCACGGATCTCACAAGTGTATAAATATATACATATTTGAACATTACCTGCCGTACTGTTCAACAACATCGATATACTGGTGTCTTTGCTTCGGAGTGTGAGATCAGTCAGTTTACTTGTCAATGGTTCTCCTGAATCTACAAGTCGTACGTTGTCTCTTGTTAGTAGCCATGATGGTAGATATCAGTGTTTACCTTGCTTGTTGGTGTTCTTATTGAATGCACGGGTCTTGTATTGGCCAGTAATCAACGAAAAGTGTTCTTCTTCGTCACTCGAGCCATCTTCTTCTTCCTATTATAAGGTTAGACAATCGATAGTTTATCTAAAAATGACATACCTTGTCATATGTAAACTCATCTGTGCGGAGACTGGGAAGCAACTTTGAAAAATCAGTGATATAGTCTCCTGTCCACTCCTTTGACCTGTGCACATCAAATGTTAGGGGCTGTAATAATAATAATAAAAAAAGACAAGCACAAATGATTTACTTTGCCAGTGCAATCTCAAGCTCAAAAGGGGTTACGATTGGGCGGTAAAATTCCTTTGGGACAAGTCAAAATCATGGTAAGTAAAGATAATAAATGAAAGTTTTCCCCTTTCGCACACATGTATACATTTATCTATTTTACTTGTTCACCCTTGATGTTTGGTGTGTAGAATTAATGAAAAATCAGGATAGGTTTTCCTTGTATTTTACCTTTGAATCAATCAAACTATTTTCGGGACAAGCAACCAACACGTAGCAATCAACCTCCATAAAATTAGCCATCTTGGCTACATTAAGTTTTCCCATCACAAACAGATAGGATTTTCTGCCAGAGATTGAAATAAGCTTCTTGATATGCTCGATAATATTCATATAAGAAGCTATTTTGTACAAGGGCCGTTAGTCTCTTCTTCTGGGGGGTGAGAATACACACCACCTACCAACTCCAAGTGTACCAACAACGATACCAATAGTATTAGCATCCTTGGCCTTTTGAACCAAGACATATCTGCAAGAACAAAAAGCAATTAGTGATTTTTAAATTAAAGAAAAACCCGTACCTCTTCATCAACATCCTGTTCACTTGGACTGTTTCCTTTCTAGCCTGTTTAGTCTTGGGATCATAGGTATACAACTACGACATGTTTAATTAGTAATTATTGAAAACCAAGATCAATTAGATCTTGAGCTTACTGGACATTTGTTGTGAACCATCAGGATATTTGTCAGTGTCAGACTCTCACTTCCAACAAAGAATATCGAGCATGATTCGATGGGCAGATCTTTGGGTAGGGTGTAATATCTTCCCCCCTTTGTCTTTTCGGCACTCAATTCCTCAGTGGTGATCGAGTGTGGTTTGGACGATCCACAGCTGCCATTGGGGTCTTTCAGTGTGTCCTCTAGGTCAGACTTGCAATCACATGTGCATCCCTCTTTCTTTTCTTGCCCACCACATCCCTTGCTGATGCGAACAGGTTGATCTTTGGCTGGCTGATCTTTGGATGGCTGATCTTGGAGTGTAGACTGAAGCTTGGACTCTTTCTGGATCTTTGTGGGGATGATGGTCTCGTATGTCTTTTGCAATCGAGAGGTCAATTGGTCTATGTGTATATGTGTTTGGTTTAAATATATTGTAAAGGAATTATTATCATCAATATTGATATTAATATTAATATTAATATTTTTTTTAAATAAAATAAAAATGTTGTATGATTATAAATGTATTTATTGTATATTTTGGCTGTGGGATCTTACCAACATCATAAGAGTATTCCACATCGCACATTATGATAACAGGCGTGCTCTTGTCAGGGAATAGTGTTTCAAATTCCTTGATACAATGGTCGATATCCACTGATTGTTGACCAAATACATACAGGACAGGCAAATGCGATGTTCTGTACAGTAATAATTATGTATATACATAAAGAAAAAAGTATAGGCATTTATAAATCAATCAATATCTTGAAAAAGGATAATATACATATATACATATCCATATACATTGATATATGTATGCATGTATGTATGTATATACATGTGTGTGTGTGTGTGTGTGTATACACATGTATCAGCAAGGATCCACACACACACACACATTTATGGGTGAATGAATCGATATAGATTTATCTATACACACTCATACATCCACGTATATATATATATATACATGCATATATACATATATATATGTATATGTATATGTATATATGAATTGGAACAAATTGTCTTTACGGGGAGAGGCAGGATCGGCCATAGTGAATAATCAGATCAGCACTACAATGTTCAGCTGCTACTTCATCCACACAGCAGCTTCCATAAGAAGTATCGGCAAGAATAAAGCAACTCTTGGATGTTTTTTGTTGGAGGATTGAAGATACAGCAGTTGCATCGGCCAACAGCTCATCAGGAAATTGAAGAGCAATTCTTTGGTAATTTCCTTTGAGGATTCGATCGACGGTGCGATCAATCTCATAAAGAGTTTCGAGATTACTGTGTTTGAC
Source organism: Phycomyces nitens (assembly GCA_022702545.1). NCBI lineage: Eukaryota > Fungi > Mucoromycota > Mucoromycetes > Mucorales > Phycomycetaceae > Phycomyces > Phycomyces nitens. The sequence continues at coordinate 7,148,326 of JAHRBC010000001.1, forward strand.
ACTTTCAATCTCAATAGCACGTTCAATGACTGAGCTTCCGTCATCAGCAAACGTGGCAGGTCCTTTGGCAGTCGACATTGCAAGGAATCAAGTATATATAAATAAATAAATATATGTATATGTATATATACAAAGAGAAATAAATAAATAGAGAGAGAGAGAGAGAGAGCAAGGGAGAAGAAAGGGGTGGGGAGGGGTTGGATATTATTAATTATAATAATAAAAGGGGATTTTGGGATTGTTGAATGAAATGTCGAAATCCAAAAAAAAAAAATTGTCAATGTGACTGTTGGACACCTTGAGACCCTGAAAGACGAATAAACTCCTCTTTTTCTATATATATGTGTACTTGCCATTTTTATTATCCATGGTTCGAAATGAATTTGTGGTGCAGAAAGGGGATCTAGCAGAAAAAGAGGCTAAAGGATACACGGAAATATAGTGGCAAATAAAAAGTTTCAAGAGTGTCAATGACACCAGAGCAATATTATGGAATATTTATTATAATTATTTTGATCTGATTCGTGATTTCATCAAATAGATATATCTGTTGAAACCCCCCTTCTTTTTTCCCTGTCTGTACCTTGTTGTTCATATTATTCCTTTATATTTTCTAGGGCAAGAATGCTATTCAAAAATATAAAGACCAAAAAGAAAAAAAAAGAAAAATATATATGTATATAAAAAAAAAGATCTACAACTATCATTAACGTTTTGGCGGCTTTTTTTTTGCAGTCTGGCTTCATGAATTTTATCACTAGACACTAACAATTAAACATAAGAAAAGAAAGTATTCAATAAATATACGCAGATTCGTATATATTGCTATTCGTTTTTGTTTGATGTAGTGAATAAGAACAGATATTTTGTATGTATTGGCTGGCTTGTTTGCATTGACTATCGAATTAAAGCTGTAAAAGAAGAAGAAGAAGAAAAGTTAATACTTGTCGAATAATCAGTAGGCTACTCACAATAGTGTCCATCTTCGTGAGGACATTGAGTACGGCACCAATGATCTCAATGGAAAGCTCTTTTCCAGGACTAATATTAATCTTGGAGCCTTCTCCTGCAAATGGCCAGGTAGAATAATCATTCATCAGCTCATCGACCTTATTGAATGCTTGTTCCCGTAAATCGGGCTGAAGATAAAGAAGAGCATTCTCGAGTACATTGGCTGCATAGGCCGCACAGATCATACTGACTGTTCTGAGGTAACGATGTGGAATATCCGATTGAGCGTCAATCGATGAAGCAGACACTCGAGTGACCAGCATGGTACAGACACGCTTAATGACCTCTTCTTTGATTGCAGTATCAGTAATCGGGTGAGTGGCCATATCAAACAGCAAAAAGTTTCTCTTTTCTGTTCTCAATACACCCTTGTCTACCAACCCCTTGGCCAACCTTTCTCTGACTTGCTTCAATTGATAGCCAATCTTCATTACGTTCCAGGTCTCGCCTATAAGATGTCTTAGCCCAAGGTTCTGCCAATTGCTAAAAGCCTTACCACTCATCAAATCGATCCAGCTTGCTACACTCATTTTTTCGCTAGTCTTCATCATCTTCAAGGCCTCGTCGAGCAAGACCTCTCCTGTGAGTGTATCATCAATAACCTCAATGTATCTATCTGCTAGTTGATATTTTCTTCTGTTGGGATCCTTGACCATTGCTATCCTTCCTCTGAATGCAAGTTCCATCACAATACATCCTCTCAATGCATAACTGATGCTATCATTCCAAAATGAAAGATAGCCCTAGGAATCATTCAATGTTAATCGTCTATTGGCCGTCATCCACACTACAAACCTGTTTATCCTTGAGACCAAGTAATAAAACTTCTTCCATCAATGTAAGTTTTGGTGTTGATTTCGATTCATTGACTTCTCGAGGGTCAAAGGCAATCTTCTTTTCTGTCATTGGAGAATCGCGAGGATTTGAGGGTGTGGTGGATTCTTGGGTAGAGTCATCTTGGTTGGATGAGCCTCCGACTCTTCTTCGAGTGATTGTCGACATGTTATACTGTCCTTTTTCTTTTGAGAGTAGAATATAAAGTGTTTATGTGTGTGTGTGTATGTGTATATGTGTATGTGTGTGTGTGTTCCTTTTTGTTTTGGGTTCCCGATAGTACGAGCTATATGGTGTATTTGAATATAAATATCTATACACACATGTATATATAAAACAATAAGGAAAGAGAAATGAAAATGATTATGATTATTATGGTAATAATGGAAGCTAAAGTCTGTACGACTATCCAATATAAATATAGTCCTCTTTTGAAACAGCCTTTTGGATATAATACTAGACATTCTTTTGTATATTTTACAGCAGTGCTTATAAAATTCATTTATATAACAATCATCATGTACACAGCCACAATATACATGTAAAACAGCCTTCTTTTTTTTTAATGCGCACTCTACAAAAAAAAATAAGAACAAACTTCAAAAGGCTCTTGAAAAAGGTGGCTTTACCTTTGTAGAAGCCTGATATACACCAAAAGGCTTGGACATTTTACTATAAATATTCAAAGTATCTTTATGCTAGTACCACATAAACATGGCAGCCTTTATGACCATAATCATGAAGCCATGCCACATATTTGAATATCTCTATTTAAATCTAGAGACAATTGATCCCAAGGAACTTTGCTAGTATGTTTGGGTACAATGCCATGTTTATTCATCTTGTCAAAAGGAGTATTATCAGTGATCCTTTTTGCCATTACAGAAACTCTGGAAGCCACACACAACTTTATTATTATTATTATTGTTGTTGTTATTATTAACCTCCTTTTTGTTTCTAAAAAAAGAAGCCAGTATAACAAGTCTTCCAACACACTCTAGGTTGCTTTGTTTTGTATCATTAGCTAACAATGTTGTAATAAAAGTGTCGAGAATTTCAAGGTTTATACATTTTACTGGAAATGTGCATTCAAAAAGTACAAAACATTCTCAAAGTACATTTTGCTTTAGATTAGCCTATGATCTACGAGAACCGGAATGTGGGCATTTTCTATTGTTGTTTCTTTTGGTACATGAAGGCAACACCTTGTTGTTAACGCCTATTATTATTATTATTATTATTATTATTATTATTATTATTATTATTATTATTATTATTATTATTATTATTATTATTATTATTATTAAATATAAAGAAACACCATTTCCACACATGGCTTTGCTTAAAAACCCAAACTTGCTTTCCAATACAAATGCCAGTCTTATAAAACCCAACCTGTTAAAATAAGCATATTTATTAAAAGGAAAATCGCACATAAAAACCAGTTGGATATGTAATAATCGCATTTCTCAATGGTTCTTTTTTTTTCTAGTAAAAATCAAGACTCTAGACATTTGTGAAAATGAAGTCCACAGGGGCCCAATATCTGTAAGAATGAATTCTTGAAAGTAAAACTACACTGGAAAGACAACTGTGTATTGTGTACTCTATCAAGGTTAACGATCTACACCAGAATTCAAAGCTTATTTTATCGATTTATTTATTTCGGTATTGTATATTAATATTAATATCTCTAGTTTTCTTGCAAAAGGTCTAAAAAAAGTAAGCTGGAATGAGGGTTTGAGAGAGCACAGACACCATGTCCATAATATATCCCTTTGACCCCCTTTGTCTATTGTATCCTGTACCGATGCATGTCAAGGGGCGATTGAGCCGTCAAACAGAAAACATGTCTACTTTGGGCTTTATTGGTTCTCTAGCCAAACAGATATCTCTCAAGATATGGAGTATCGTCAAAGATGATAAAAAATACAAGACATTCATAGTATCAGTTTATATCCACTTCTTTCTCTTCTTCATCTTGTCTTTCCTTATCCAAGCAATGTTCTCGCTCCGTTACAGACGAGCTGCAACAAAACTAAACAACAATACCCCCATTCCATTATATCAGTATGACCAGGAAGACAATCATGATAATTACGACTCCAAATTAAAGAAAACCCAGGCCAATGTGGACAGTCGAACTAGATTCAACACACAAGACTATATCCAACTAATCATAGTCAGTGCATTGGCTGCATTCGTTCGAGTGTGGACCCTAAGATCCACACAGCCGATCAGGTAAACATTGTTTAACAAACAATCTTTTTTAAAAAAAGCCTGTTGTTCATTACGATTGTTGGATAGCTTGGGCGAACTCGAGATCGTGAAGCAGATTGACTGGTACCTGCAAGGAAAATTCTTTATCGGCACCACTCCTCCACTCGCAGGTCTGCTTTTCACCAAAATTGCCCAGCTGGCTGGTTATACTGGAGATTCGAACCTGTTATTTGATGGACAGCAAGTATTCAAAAGAGAATCCAACTAAAAAAAAAAAAAAAAAAAAAAAAACAAGGAAATAACGATGGCCCTTTAGATCATTTGGTAGCTTTCCGGCACAGGAATTGAGAACCTTTTCTAGCATCCTCGGGGTTACGATGGTTCCAATGGGATATGCAACAATTCGATTTTTAGGCCACTCAAAACTGGCAGCTGCATTGGTGGCAGGGCTCTTGGCAATTGGTAATATATCAACGTATTCTGGAAAACCTTGGCTCACACACACTATACAAACTCGCCACAAAGAGAATGGAATGGTAACCCAGTCCCAGTTTATCTCATCCGAGGGTCTTGCTTCTACATTGACTATCGCGTCAATCTTTTCGTGGTCTTTACTCTACAGGCTCCAGAAAAGGTACAAAGGGCATAAAAAAGGATTTAAAACTGATTTTATTCTAGGGATACTACAAAGACGTCCTGGACTTGGCAATCTCTAACAGGTTTCTTTATTGGATGTGCAATGAGGTTTGGATATACTTGCCGATGATGTGAAATCCCACTGATTTGTTTCTGGGTTCTAGTGCAAAATGGCAGGGGGTTTCGGCATTCATCATAATATGGGCAGCCACAGCTAGGGATACATGGAAAATGCTGTCAGATAAAAGCAAGAACATGGTAAGAACCAAATAGATATCAGCCGGTTTCATAATGGCCATGGTACACATTCTGATATCTTTTGTATCAGTCTCTGATCTTCCATCACCTGAGTTCTCGCCTATTGTCTATTGGAATCTTGCCTATTGCTATCTATCTTGCCATCTTTCAAATCCATTTTCAAGCAATTCCCAATGCAGGAGATCATGATCTATTGATTAGCTCAAGCCTAAAGTATTCGCTTGAAGGAAACGAATTTAAAGGGACTTTTGAAGGTAAGAGTCATTTAATGCTATTTTAAACTGTGTCCTTATATTCTGTCTAGAAATACCATATGGATCCAGAGTTGTATTAAAGCACATAGGTACCCCAGGTGGTTATCTAAACTCTCACAATGCTCGTTATGCTACCGGAAGCACTCGTAAGTACCAAGATTAAATATATATATATGATATTTGATCACTAATGAACATCATTTGTTACAGAGCAAATCGTCTCTCTTTACCCTTTTACTGATGCCAACAACATTTGGACAATTCAAAAGGGGACCGAGATATGGAATAGCTCACAGCCTCTTGAGACCGTAAAGACCAATGACCATATACGCTTGGAGCATTATATCAGCAAACGCAAGTTGCATTCACATAATCATCGTCCTCCTATGAGTAGCAAGAAAGAGCACCATGAAGTCACGTAAGTTTCAAGAAATGAATTGATTCGTGATTTATTAATCCTTTTATAGTGCATATGGTGATCGCCACCTTCGTGACAATAATGATTCTTGGTGGGCGCGTGTGCTCAACAAGGATAACAAGATTGATCCAACTGACAAGTCGCCCATCAAGGCTCTTTCTACTCGGCTTCGATTACTTCACAGCCGAGGATGTTATCTAATGAGCCACAATATTGCCTTGCCTGCTCCTGCTCTGAACCAGCAGGAAGTGTCTTGCATGTCTTCAGCCAGCAAAGCCTTGAGCACCTTTATAATCGAGGCTGTGTATCACGAAGCATGTAAGTAATCTGGTCTATTTTTTTTAAAAAAAAAACATAATTGGATTCCTGAACCTCTCAATATAGTGGAAGACGAACCAAAGATCTTTTATCCTATCCCAAACTTTTTTGAAAAGCTAAAGGAAGTGCATGCCATTATGGCCAATTATCCCAATGTAATGCACGACCGTCTCGCGACTGTTCCTTTTGCCGAAGCTGCCAAGACCAAAAACACAGCTGCACACCGGTCGTCTCCCCTTGGATTCCTGTTGAGGTCCAGAAACACTCTTATCTGGGACGAACTTTCTGGTCGATCAGTATATTTGATTTTTAACCTTGTCATTCAGCGATTGGCTCTTTTTAATTTTGTTGCGTACGGGATCTTATTTGCGTTCAAGAGGTTTGTCCAAAAACGGCAGATTCAGTGGACTGCCAACTGGTCTTCCAACGAAGGAGCAATGTGGTCAGGTAAGGACATCAAGACTTGTTGTGCGCAGTACTAATCATCAAGGGGGTGGGGATAATAGCACAAGAGGCTGGTGATTCTCGAGACCTCCATGCCGAATCTCTTGAATACTTTTTGGCTGGATCTGTCTTGTACACCATCGTGTTGAGTCTCTTACCAGCGCACACACGGCACATGTCAGATCTTCTTCCCTGTATCTATCTCTGTATTGGGGCAACTGTGTTGAATATTGAAAGGCTTACTAGCCGGCTTGGACGCATGAGATTCCTGGTGTTTCTAGTAGTGTTTGGACTTGCTGCCAACAGCTTTATTAACCTCTCTCCCCTTGCGTACGGAACTACCCCATGGACGCAGGAGGAGTGCAAGGCTTCAGGGTTCAAATCACTTGATTGCTCTCGTTTTCCTCTACAGCAAATTGGGTCGGAGATTGCTAGTGAGACTCAGAAACGCGTCGTGCTGGTAGATTTGCCCGGTAAAAAGCATTCGTTTGACTATATCGTGGGTGAAGAATTCAAGGCGGATCAATTGATCAATGAGCTTCGTACCCTAAAGTATACCCAACTAGCCGAAAAGGCAACCGGAGTCCAGCGCTACCATCGGGCTAAACAGACGGTTGGATACACTCAAGAACAAAATGAAGACTGGGCAGACAAGATTAACAAGGCAGGGCTTGCACGGGTGGAGGCTGAAAGAAAAAAACGAGAGGAAAAGAAGCGGGCCAAGGCAGCGGCAAAGGTAGCAGCAAAGGCAGCCAAGAAAGCGGCGTCAGATGCAGAGAACACAGCGGCAGAAGCACTACCACAAGAGGCAAACATACCAATAGAATCACATGCTGAAGAAGTAAAAGAACAAGTTCACCTAGTCCAAATTAACAATTGAATTCGCGATCCAGGCACACACGAAGCTTCTTTGTTCTTGTCCCTGGTGATACCCAAGGAGAGTCGGACAGAAGAACAGACATTCGTGACTTGTCGCCTTGGTTACTCTAATATTTTATATATATATATACATTTTTTTTATTATTATTTAATACATACATAAAAGAGCGCAACTTTATTTCACACTAGTCCTCATCATCCTCATCATGACCTGTCAAATCACTGGCTCTTGCCGTATGAAGCTTCTCTTCATCTTGTCCTTGCTGGTAGCTGTATTAATTGGGTTTGACCAGGTCAAAGAAAGATTCTACATCTTTGATCAGAATAAGCTTCATGAGGTTGCCAACCGCAACATTGCCCTGTACTCTAATGACACTCGCCTTATGATGAACAACATTGCCAAGGATCTCGAGGAATCGTATCCCGGACATATTCAGTTGAAGGAGGAGTGGGTATTTAACAATGCTGGTGGTGCCATGGGCTCCATGTGGATCCTCCATGCCTCTCTTACCGAGTACGTGATCTTGTTTGGCACTCCCGTTGGTACCGAGGGCCACTCTGGACGTTTCTTGGCTGATGATTACTTTATTATTCTCGAGGGTGAACAATGGGCTTACAATGCTGGTTCCTTGAAGCGCGATGTAAGATCTTTGGTGGGGTTTTCTGATAGTTTATTAATATGGACTACAATACTATACTAGGTCTTTTTGCCCGGAGAGATGCACCATCTTGCTCGTGGAGATGCCCAACAGTACAGGATTCCTGAGCATGCCTGGGCTCTCGAGTATGCTCATGGCTGGATCCCTCTCATGCTTCCCTTTGGCATGTTTGATACCATCTTTTCTACTGTCGACTTTGTCTCGTTCTACAACACCTTCCGCCTGTATGGAAAGGCTGTTGTGGGTGAATTGCTCCAGGGCAAGATCTAAAAAAAAAGAACATTTATTTATCCTTCTATAGATGTTTATTATAATCTTAATATTAATTGAAACAACCTAATCTATCGAATATACATATTATTCTTTTGAGAAGAAAATAAAATATAAAATATAAAATATATTTGACCTATTCAGAAGAGTTTTGACTGGTTCCACAACAAGAGCTCTTGTACAAAAAAAGTGGTTCTACCCAGGCAAATGGGCTGATAGAGGAGTTTCTTTGGCCCAAACCCAAAACTCCGGTTCTTATAGCCTGTGCAGAATTTGATCCACTAGATCTCTTCTTTCTCTTCTTCTTTATTGTAGAGATTTATTTTTGTATTCTATGGAGGCCATCGATGACCTTGCCAATGACAATATTGCCCGTTCGTTGGCATACACAGTCCTAGAATGTCGTCAGCAGCACTCCTTTACCAATCTGCTCCCAATAGCTACAAAACTGCTTCGTCAGCGCATCCAGTTCCTCCATCCAGCCGACACAAACGACCTCAAGTCATGGAACACGGCCGTACAGTGGCAGGAGGACTCTTGCTCAGAGATCATTGAGACGATGTGGGATGGCACTGGAGGACAGTCCGACAACGCCTTTCAGGATACCCTGTTCCAGAACCCTGTCTATTACAAGCGACTTGACCCTGAGACCATGCATGCCATGGTGGAGTTCTTGGAACGTGGAAAGAAGCATTATGTGGTCGTGTTGGCCCTTGAAGACGGGAATGAGGATACCTCGGAACTTAAATATCACAATACCAAAGAGTTCTCTGATGAAGAATGGAAGGAGGTTGTCTTGACTTGGTCAGAGACAGCAGAGGAAGCGGAACGGATATTCCTGATGATGGTCACCCGAAGACGTTCAAAGATGAACGCAACCCCAGAGGTAAAACATAAAGCCAATTTCGTGGGAGATTTCTTCTTATTAGATAAGCATTGGGATTTACGATTGTTTTTTGTTTTTTGTTTTTTTTAGAGTGCAGCCAGCACCCGAGAAGCACCCGAAGATTATTGGGGCGATTGGTCCTCTGAAGAGAACGAGCCAAGTGATACCAAGAACACAAAAAAGAGTGTGGTCGAAGAGTGTAATTCGGGCTCTGAGGATGATTCCGAAGACGAATTCTTTACCAGATGGAGCAAGAACCCCGGCACATTGACTCCAGGAATCGATGAAGGCAAGGAAAAGGAACTGGGGATTGGCCGACAGACAACTGAGGAAGAGAAGCAAGAAATGGAAGAAGAGTACGATCAGTCCTACAACCCCCTTTTCACTGTTCCCAGCATGCCCAATCTCATGGGCGCCCATACAACTGCACTTGCCGAACTGACCCAGATCCTCCAGACCTCGCTCCCGTCTGAAAATGTTGGCCGGCGCAAGATCCTCCAACCACTTACCCAAGTGAATCCCCTGCCAAAAGTAGTGAGTCGCACACAAGGCCCAGATAGCCAACAGCAAGATGCATGGAGACAGACCGGTGTTCCAGGGGCTTATCCAGAGACTCCCAGCTCTGGGGCAATAGAAAAGCGTGAAGGACAAGCAGTGGCCAGCGTATTGGATCAGACCAAGCAGGAGGCCGGTAGAGGGTTATTGATGAAGAGTCTGAGGGCATTGATTGGGGCTGGGCAGCTATTGGGATATAGTGGATCAGATATCTTGAGCATGGTAAAGGACATTGTGGACGGCAAATAGCAAGTGTAAAAAAAAAGAGAGAGTACATCGTATTCGTCTGTTTTAAACTGGCCGATCAGTCTATTTAATCTATGCAACCACCATATACCAATAAATCCACATATGCATACACACTAGCCAATTGACAACCAAAGGTCTTTAACAGTAATACGCCAAGGAATCCTTTGTTTCAAGCCCTAAAAAAAACACAAAGACGTGCCATTATGTGAATTGAAACCCAACGTAGCAATTTGTAGCGTCTCAACAGAGTGCAGAAACACCAAAGCCATACCATTTTTCCTGTTTAAAATACATTATTTATATTTATATTAAAAGCCTTTTTATTATTATTATTATTATTATTATTATTATTAGTATTGTTCGATACCTCGACTCCATTAAAACCGGTAGATTACAGCGATCAACAACATTGAACCTATTATCATTCGCGTCAAGTAAACAACCACGTACAAATGTCTGGGAAATCAAGTACTTTTCCCTTCTTGTCTGCCAAGGTTCCCAAAGAGGATACCTTTATAGCCTCTAGACTTGATAAACCTGTCCAGGTTGAATCAGAGGAATCGAGTAAACCGATTTACAGTCAAGCTAGCCCACAGATTGACCCAAACACACCCACTCATCCATCCATACAGGCCGAAACATTAATAGTCAGGCACGCTACAATTGAACACATTGAACCAAATGCTCACAATCTATACATTCAACCTGATCAAACTACCGATTCCACTTTCCAGCCTTTGCATGCTGAGCCAGTCAAAGTAACTGCTCAAGCTACAAAAGAAGCCGTCTTTACTGTTCTGGCTGATTCAAGCTCTCAAGCCATCAGACCTTCTCGAACTTATCGATCTCGAGCTGATAAGCATAATTCAACTGGTCCAACTACTCGACCAACTCGAGCCAATCGGTCTACTAGAGCTAGTAGATATGCTCAACCTATTCAACCTGGTTCAACGGATACAACTGATAAAACCAATATAACTGATAAAACCAGTATAATTGGTCTAGATGGTTCAACTGGTCCAAGTGGTCCAACTAGTCCAATTGGCTCAATTGGCTCAATTGATATAATTGATACAAGTGGTACAACTGTTCATAATGCCACAGTGGATTCAATAAAACCACCCAAGGCCTCTAAAACTCCCAAAGCAAAGGCAGCCAATTCACCTATAGAATTCATATCAACCGAACCAACTATTGATGTTGATCCAACATATCAACTTCAATCCAAACAAACAAAACCCAAACAGCCAAGACAACCAAGACAACCCAAGGAACCAAAACAACCCAAGGAACCAAAACAACCCAAGGAGCCAAAGCAGCCCAAGGAACCAAAGCAGCCCAAGGAACCAAAGCAGCTCAGGAAGCCCAGACAGCCCAAGGAACCAAAGCCGCCAAAAGAACCAAAACAGCCCAAGGAACCAAAGCCGCCCAAGGAAACAAAGCAGCCAAAAGAACCCAGACAATCAAAACCAAAGCAAGCCAAACAAACTTCTCAAACTGAACTAGATATTCCAGCTACACTCATGCCTACTACGGCTAATCAGAATGCTACAATCTTGCCTTGGTGTCTTATTGAATCTGATCCAGGTATATCGAATAAGAGATCAAATATCCTGTTTCTCAAGGACAACATTTTGACATTCTTTTTTGTGTGATTGTGAACCGTAACTTAGACATCTTTACGTCAATGATAAGTAAATACGGTGTAAAAGACACTCGAGTTCAAGAAGTCTTTGGTCTTGACTCTGAGATTTTCGCTGCCAAAAAGTAAGCCTACCTCATTTTAATCCCCCCCAGACCAACAAAAATGAACCTTGGTATCTCTAGACCAAACGAAAAGCAAAATGTTCATGGCTTTATTTTCGCATGGCCCTACAAGGAAGAGCCACTGCCAAACGACCATTGTATGCCTGATTCTGATTCCGAGGGAATATTCTATCCCTGCCAAGTATGTGGACACCGACAATAGACAGATATCTTTTTTACTGATCCATACATCTTTTGGTGTGTGTGTTTTTTTACTATAGGTTATCACGAATGCCTGTGCCACATTGGCACTTTTGGGTGTCTTGCTCAATTGTGATAGTGAGACTGATCTTGGTGAAGAACTCACTCAATTCAAAAACTTTGTCAAAGGCTTTGATCCAGTGGCAAGTAACCAGAAACATAATTATGTGCACCAATTCTCATTTTACTAAAAATAATTTATGCCTAATAGAACATGGGTTTGGCCATTGGTAGCAACGATCTGCTGCGTACAACGCACAATTCTTTTGCGAGGTAAGAAAGAAGGGATTGAGGGTTAGGATCTGGATCTGGATCTCACTTTTGAAATCTCAACAGTGAAGAAGAAAAGCAAGAGGCAGAGGCTCTTGCCAGTGGAATTGAGGAAGATATTAAAGAAGGTGAAGAGTATATCGATGAAGAAGTCTTTCACTTTGTCGGTTATATCTACAAAAATGGCCATCTTTGGGAACTAGATGGCTTAAAGAGAGCTCCAGTTAAACTCGGTAAGACTTCTCTCTTTTTTTTTAACAAAGAAACCACTTTGTTCATGACACTAACAAGCATGCCCTGGACAGGAAAATGCACACTTCAGAACTGGACTGAGGCTGTCAAACCCATCTTACAAGAGCGTATGAAAAAGTAGGTTTCTATGGACTGGATATTAATTGATGCTAAAACGGTTGATATTGAATAGTACAGACGAAAGTGGCTTTGCTTTTAATTTGATGGCAGTTGTGTCTGATCCACTAGTGGCCCAGAAACAAATTATCGATGAGGGTAAGAATATGGTAGATGCATATTCACGGGAGATTGCACTACAAGAATCAATGATCTTCAAGAGCCAGAGTGTGCTTGGCAAACGTAAAGATGAGTCTTTACATTATGATATCCGGATCAAAAAAGATATTATTGGGTGGCTCAAGAACGACAGATACAAGTATGAAAACCAGGTTATAACCTTGGAAAAGGAAGTCAGTAATGAACTTAAACAGAGAGATAAGACAGAAGTAAGTATCTCTGTACACAAAGTACATCGGCCTTGTATTGATCTAGTCTTTGTATTTAGGCGGATAACCTTCGACTTGATCATGATTATCGTCCATTCCTAGAAGCTCTTTTCAAAAAGATGGACGAGCGGAATCTGTTGGTACCAATGTTACAGAGAGGATAGCCTTAGGTTGACTTTATTCATATATACATATCTGGCCATAAATACATGCAATCAATACATATATATACATATACATATATATGTATACATTACACCTTGAATACCTTGACCATCATATCAACTTGTAATTCTACTGGAACTTCCTTAAATAGAAAATAGCCATTCATTTAATCAGTATATATAACATTAGATTCTTGATGATTTATTCATTCTAGTATTCAAGCATAAAGTGTATATAAATTTCAATATTAATATCATGCTGCTTGATATGGAAGGTGCACGGGCATTTGTACCATTATTTCTATTTAATGGTACTTTTTAAAATCATGATCACATAAATTATCATGATTTTCAAAAAACAAAATGATGAAATTCCATCGAATTCCTAATCCCACAACTATTATTAAAACGAATATTGTCCTACTTGACTTTGGATCCAAAAAAGAAAAAACACATACACACAAAAACAATTTCTAGACCGAAATAACTCGATCCCTTTCAATCGCGGCCGATTAAACTATAGTGCTCTTTGTACACAGCACATCATTTATAAAACTATTTATACTTGATGATTATTTCATGGACATTGAAACCAAATGAGTAACGACTCAAGAAAACCGTCTATTAAAACCAATTGACATGATTTGTGCTATCTAGATCCACAAGAGATTTCCTGACGTACAAGTAAACATTGTACTCTATCATTTTTGTATCTTTATACCATTTAAGGAATCAAAATTACAAAAGAAAGAAAGGAAATTTACATTGATGACGATGATAATTTATGGATTTCCGTTGGTGTATTGTGTAAATTACTGAATATATTACCATGTATATCATTTACTATATATACCAATGTTGTGTAAATATGTCTATTATGAGATACGCCAAAGATTAATATAAAAATGAGATACTAATAATCATATAAGCACTAGTGGATCTTATTTAATGTACACATATTAATGAGTGCAATACATATAACATTACCTTCTAAATAGACTCCAGGTCCCTAAATTATTGCGCTTCGGGGGTAACGGACAAGTGTATCCAGAATGGTCAATAGACCCGGTTCAAATATAAGGCTCGGCTTATACTTTATTTTTAAATATAAAATAAAAAAAGAGCTCCGTAAATACGGGCATTGCCTCTCAGAAGCAAGTATATTTCGTAGTTATTGCCATTTGATTTAATTAGTAAGGAAGCCGTATAGATTGGCTGAACACAGCATGATTACATTTGTTAAATATGGCATCAGAAACACATTTTTGCCAATAGAGAGGTTTGGAGCCGTTATATTCACTTTCACATTTTCCATAAAAGGCGATCTCTTTTAAGGTTCAGTCTCCAGAGTCGTACCAAAACGTAAAGATAACTCAGATATCTTCACATTTTGTGAAGATAACTTTGTTATTTTCGCTTTTCTGTGTCACTTCATTATCCAATAATATCGCAAAAAGATGAACACAATACGTGCCGAGTTAGTTTTGTGATTCAATATTGACAGATACAATTAATAAAAAAAGGGTTTATAACAAGTTCAAAACGCAAAAATGTTTACGAAATGCGTTTTGTACGTTATTTTAAACGATTCTAGTCCTTTGCAAATAAATAATACAAGACATTTTTAATAGAATAAAGTGTTTTCAATTGAAGAAAGAAAGATACTATGTGCCTGATGTTTGTGATACTTTAAACACATTTTCTAAAGAGCGAATGTGAAGATTGTTATGTCCAAGGACAAGTCCCGTTACAAACCCCGTCTTTACTAGTATCTTGAGGTACTCTCTGTTTGCATATGCTCCTGCTGGGATCATCCCTCTGGGTCCTTCTACTTCTTCTAAGCTGCTTAGCATGCGTAACTGCATGTATACCCTGCCTTCTTTCTTTACTCAATCAGTATACATACTCGTCAAATTGTTATCAATAAAGCTCTATCTTTCTCAAGCTCAAAAACCTCTTCCAAATCGACTAGTTTTCTACAACTAGTCTCACTTCTAAACTCAGTCCCTCAAAGTCATTACAAGATAAAATCCCCAAACCTCTCTAGTATCTCTTTCTATTTCTTTCATCTTCTCTTCTTTTGTCCTCTTGTTGTCTTTGAATCGCGGTTTTACCCGTGTTATATTCATTCTTTATCGCACCCTCGTTATTGTTAACGAAGTGGTATTCAATTTACTATATTTTCTGACTCGTTTCGCACTCGCAACAAACTCAACACGCGTCAATATGGATGATGAACGTGTTGTCTTTGAAGCTTCATCGGGCTGAGCAAACAAAGATCAAAGCCATACGCAAGATGACGCGTTAAAATTGATTTGAATTTTGACCTCAATCCTAGTATTAAAGGCATATGATTTGAAGAATGCTCGGTTCGAAACATTTGTCAAATACATGGCTATCAGCCTTCAAGTAATCAAGCGGAAGATTACTTTGTCGGTCTTATCAATGGATAAAGATAAAAAGTTTGTTCTTGAAGAGAGACGCAGTGCAACAATTCCTATTTCATATCATGAACGCCATAACTGGTTCCAAGTCTTTGAGTTGCTCGCAGATTTCGAGGTATGTATATGACCCAATTGTAATCATGATGTATATGATGGTGGTGCTTATATATGGACACAATGGCTAATAATAAATTATTTAACAGCAACTTTTGAAAGGACAGGACGAAGTTGAAGGGCTTCTAAGAGAGGAGAACGCTGGAAGGGTGATCGTAGGAGAAGAGACAGTACGAAGTATATTCGAAGCAAACCAATATGACATTGATAGATCACAAGCTTCTATCAATTGATGAACAATATTGATATTAATATTTGTATGTTGAAAAGCTTCTTTTTTTATTTTATGCTATTACCATGCCTATCAGGCTGTTATTATATTTTGTTTGTACCAAATATTCACTCATGAATTGTACATATATTAAAGTAACCCAATCCTAGTGTTGTAAAACTCCTTGATAAAATTCTTTCATATGCGGGTATACATTATTCAGAGTGTTCTAGTTTATCAAACAGAACAACTTGGAAGGATTTCTTTGTTTTTTTATGAAGATGGCCAGGGAAACATTTGTGATGAAAATGGGCGCGATGCAATGGAATGCGAAGAAGAGATTAACCCCTTCCATCTAAAAACATTAACTCGTCTTTGACTTTACTGCGAGAAGCAAAATAAAGAGCAAAAGGACACTGAGATGGAAGCCTTAGATGGCTGAGATGGAGGAGATTGCCACCAACGTAAAGATCAATAGTGGTAGGAATTATAACAACTACACCAATGATCAGAAACCGCTTTCTGTCTACTACAATAGGATCAAGTTGTTCAATGCTGCCAAATCTGGTAGATTAGCAGGCAGTGTTCCTGAAAGAACTGCACAGAAATGGGCTAGGAGACTAAAAGAGGATAAAGATTGGAATATCTTTGAAAAACAAACCAATAAAATCAATAAATCAGCAGGCCAGCTCGATGAGAAACATAAGATTCACCTTTTAAATTTTTTATGACAGTAATCCTCAAGCCAGGGTTGTGGATGCAGTTTGTTCACTTGCTGAAAAATTCGAATCATTCACACTGAAAGAATCAAGTGTGAGAAGTTTCCTCAAAACAGAATTCAACCTTTCATTCAAAAAAACCACTCGTCATCCAGCTCTCAGAAACGATCCAACCAAAATTGCAAACCGCATAGTGTGGGTTGAGAAGTGGAGAAAAACAGATATGGATTACCTTGAAAATTGTGTTTTTGTTGATGAATCAGCTTTCGATATCAATATGAGACCTCCAAGAGGATGGTCTATCAAGGGTACACCAGCTATTGTAATTACTCCTACCACCAGAGCAGTATCACACACAGTTTTGGGTGCAATCTCGGCAAAGTATGTCATGTCAATGGAGCTTCGAAATCCTCAGGAACACACATTTAAAAGGCTAAAAATCGATTCTGGTAACCGCAAAAGAAAAGCACCATCAAAACCAAAGAAGCCTGCCTCCAAAGGAACTGTCACTGGCCATTATATGAATTTTATTCAGAAAACAATGGATGAAATGGATTGCATTCCGGAAATGAAAGGATATTATATAGTTATGGATAATGCACCAATCCATACATCTAACGAGATTGATACTATGGCGACAGAGAGAGGACATAAGTGCATTTATCTCCCTCCTTACTCGCCTAAACTTAATCCTATTGAGCAATTTTGGTCCATAGTTAAAAATAAGGTCAAACGTAGTCAATTTCAAACTAAAGAGGATTTATCAACAAGAATAACTGAGGCTTGCAATAATGTTCCTCCAGAACATCTTTGAGCATTTGTACAACATTCGGTAAACATATTTGAAGATTGCTTAAAAGGCAATCCTATCTAATAAAATATCACAAACAACTGTAAAAAATATCTACTGAGGATCGAAGAGACCGCCCTTTGAGAAAACAAAAACCGCCTTTTTATTTAAAAACCCGCCCTTTAGTGTCGCGCTAACTGTACATTGGCATTCTAGCTTGTCAGCAAACTGGCCAAAATATCTAAAACCATCCCTTATTTGAAACATATTTATATAAATATACGAGAATTATTGAAACAATACAATACAATCCATGTTTTTTTTCGAATATTAACAAGTTGAAATTACGCCGGCCCAAAGGGGCCAATAATTAATATGATTTTTTAAAGGGGTTGACAATGTTTTTTTTATCCCTTTGTTTTGGTTACACTCTTCAGAATAAGGGGTAATATGTTACGTTTATTTCAAATTATTTTCATTAGTTAGGATCAGTTAAAAATTTCTTTTGAAATAAACACCTTTCACTTCTAAAACACCAAAAAATATGCCTATCGCCAACTCCAATCTCGTTGTTAACGTACTTGTGTCGGTTCATAAGCGCTTTATCAATAACCAGGAAGTCAAAGACCTTTTGTGCAACAAGTATGACTGGAATACCCCACTTCTAAGCTTCAAAGGAAAGACAATTGCCTGTTCATCAGTCAATGGTGCAGTACTTTATGATATCGTACTAGATGAAGTATCTGGTATCACTTTGACACTCAAACAAGGTTGCTTGAAACACCTGGGTCCGATTGAAACCAGCTCTCCCACCAGAGATGAACCTTCAGAGGATTCAGAGGATGAAATCCAAGAAGAGGAAGAGACGGAAGATGAGGATGGCGAAGATCTTTCTGAAAGATGGACCCCTGGAGAAGTGGCTATTGATAGCAGATTCTGTGATGATAGCTATCAGCAACAGAATGCGAAACTGAGCTTGGCTAACCCAGGATCTGCCTCGCCTTTGGATTATTTTCTGTTTTTCTTACCATTGAATTATTTCCATCAAATAATTGCCAATATCAATACCAATGCCAGGGATTCGACCAATAACTCGTGGTCAGATCTCAATTTCAATGAGTATTTGATGTGGATTGCACTCTTGACCGTAATGACAGTGATCAAGCATTCTGACCGTAAAGCATACTGGAAGCAAGGATCAAGCCATTTCCTGATGAATGTTGAATTTTCTCAGTACATGACATATAAATGATTCAATGGCATTATGCGAATGCATGTGTTTGAAGTTTACTGTGTCGAGAAGCAAAATGTCGATCCTTTGTATCAAATCCGGTCTGCGATTGATGCTTTCAACAACAATATGGCTACGTGTGTAACACCAGGAAAGTATCTAGTTGTTGATGAATCTATGAATCAGTGGTTGGGTGCAGGTATGCCAAATCTGAAGAATATTCCTCGCAAGCCACACCCAATCGGTCAAGAATTCAAGACATTGGCTGACCACCACACGTACTGCATTCTGCGCATGGATACGGTCAGTGACCCAAAGGTGAAGGAGTTTGACGATGAACCAGGCATGAAAAAATTGACTGCCACAATGAAGCGTTTGGTGAAGCCTTGGTTCGGAAGTGGTCGCACCGTGATTGCTGACTCCTGGTTCGGATCACCATCAATGACTACGATGCTGAGCGATCTTGGCCTATACTCCATCATGCAGGTGGCCAAACGTCGCTACTAGCCCCACGGAATGCCCACCACGGATATTGTGGAGACGGTTGGTGAAGAGCGTGGTAGCCACTATGCCATGAGAAAAGTCTCGAGTAGCGGTAAGCTCTTTGTGTGTGCCTATCGAGATCAAAAAGTGAAAGCTTTCATATCTTCGTGCAGCACCACAAGACTTACCAGCGAAAGAACTTTTCTGGGTTTTGGGGGCAGCCTTGTTGCCATCAAGCGACCAAAAGTAGTGGATGAGTACGAGATTCATAAAAGTGAGTAAAAGATTGATTCCAAAAATTACATACTGCCATATTAATGAGTTTATTATTATAGGTGCTGTAGATGCAGCCAATAATTTGAGAGACAATATGATATCTTACCACGATATCATCTCTACATAAAGGTGGGAAATGCGCTTCCTTGGGTTCTTTCTGGGAATTTGTGAAGCAAATGCGTTCAGTTCATTTCGTGTATTTGGCAATGGTGGGAGCACAAGCCATAGCACCTTCAAGGATACTTTAGCTTGGACTTTGTTGAAGCACTGCGAAGAGTGGGGTTCATGGCACAGAACCTAACTTGGATGATCAAAGAGTGCTCAGGTCGGATACCAGCCATCTTTATGTATCAATGAGAGGAATGAATGGCAGAAAAAGAATGAGGTTGGGTTGTAAAAACTGCCAAATTTCCGGTGCTCGTCGTACAAGAGTAGAGAAATCTTGTAGCTGCAACCCAACTACACCAATGTGTAAGATATGCTACAATAATCATTTACGTGCAACCTGGGTTACCCAAACACACCTAAATAATTCTTTGTAACCTTAAGCATATAACTGTACCATTGCAAATAAAAATAATTGAAATTCTTATATGTAGAATAGTCGATCAAAGAGGCGGGCCAAAGGGGCCGGCAATTTTTTTTACAAAACCACCTTTACTAAATAATGGACTGATGCCCCACTTTTTTGTTCTTTAAGAAAAATACAAAAACCACAAATAAAACGAAGGTTTTCTTGTTCAAACGCACCAAAAAATATATATTTAATACATGCATTTTTTCGAGAGAAAAACATTAAAGCAAATTGGCCCAAATGGGCTGATTCGGGTAATCTCTACTTGTTAATTAAAATACGGTTATGCAAACAAGCTTCATTTATACCATTTACTGAAGACTGTGCAGCCGTCAAGCAGAATGTGATCACAATATTACTATTGTTAGTTCCCTTGTCCTCCCCCCTTGAGTTACATTTACAAACTCTGGCGATTAATGTAAATAAAAAAAAAACATCTTTTACACCATTCTCATCATCATGGCATCCAGATTACCATCATCGATCTTGAGCAACATTGCAAATTATCTCATTACCAGAGACAGACTTGAATCAGCAATCGTCTGCAAATCATGGAAAACTCCCTTCCAAGATTCCTTGTGGAAAGAAATTATTCTTACCAGCAACTCACAAATAGCCGAGATTTGTGATAGGTCAAATGTGCGCCATAGAATATACCAAAAGAATGGCCACCTTGTACGCAGACTATACAGCGGGTGGTATATATCTATACAAGACAGTCAGCTCTATATCCTACAGCGATATTTCCAGAGACTCACACACCTTCACATCCAAGGCGACACTCTCAGTAGAGAAAATTTCGGAAGAGAGGCAGATTGGGGACTGTGGAATCGTTTGGAAGAGTTTGAGATCAGTGCACCTAGACTTGGCACAGGCAATGACATTGAGTACCTCTTTGGCATCATAGCATTTTTTCCAGGCCTAAAGAAATTCACAATGACAGAAAGCTTCTGTCAAAATAACGAGGGTTATTCATGGCGAGACATGGAAAGAATCCATTCACTTTTACTCAACCTCAGCGAATTCCATATAGATGTTCCTTTGGAAGAAATATCTGCAGAAGATGTAAAGCTATTCGAGAGTGTCGTTGTGCCCACCAAAATTACAAACTTAACCATTGCTGCCCAAAACATTCGGTTCGAATGGATATACTACCTTTCTCTTAAATACCAAAATATCCATACACTCACCTGGAACAATTCAATCGAGAAAGAAAGCGCATCCTACGAAATCCGGTCAGAAGCAAGAAAGATTGTTTGCGAGTTCAATACAATCTTTCCAAATCTCAGGCACGCATGTTTTGAAGGCAATGGATCAAGAGCAGATTCAGAGCACCTTTCGATACGTCAGACCCTGGCCCATGGTGGTGTACACTTCAAATCGCTATACTATAACGTACGCTGGGATTTCGATAAACCAGAATTGGTTGAAAAGTTCTTTATCGATTGTCTGTATTATTTCACGGCCACAATAGAGAGATTTACGCTCATATGCACCAATAGCTTCAGTGACGTGTGCAAACTTCCAATGTCAATAATCAGATGCCCCGTCCTGACCAGCCTAAATCTCATCCTTCCCGAAAGCTTCATAGCATTTGACCACTTACTTGACCAATGTGTGTCTCTAAATGATCTCAAATTGAGTCTTTGGTCGATTTTTATCAGTCCAGACGCATCGCTCTTTCCACCAGAACATGGCATAAAGTCAATATTTTTCATTGAAGCACGGAGCACACCCCAATTATTCAACTATATCTCATTACGCTGCAGATCTCTGGAAAGCATGCGGTTGGATGGCCTAAAAGTAATCGGACACCTTGACAAACTCACTGGAATTTTACGACTGGATATGTCCCATACAAGACTCGAATTCTTGCTTCTCAGCTGTATCAGATTCTATTCACTGCCACCAGACTGTGAAGACAACGAATTTATGGACGAAAATACGGTTATGATCAACCTGCTTGCGATAGAACAGACGGGCCCGATTCATTCATTTGATTTTCATAGCAAGATGTGTATTCCTACTTCTCAGAGCTCAACTCCATTGCTTCCGAGCAGTCTTCAAGCGTGGTTTCACTACTATCTTGGAAATACACCAAATGGTCCGAGTGGAATGGTGCAAAGACTTAATCCAAAGCAAAGCAAGCATGCTCAAAAGTACTTTAGATCCTTTCAACGCAAAAATGATTCTCCTTTAAGCCATTCGGGTATCACACGTGGAGATTACGAGTGGGGGCCCAAGCGTATGTGGAAGAATGACCTCCAGCGAGGGTGTGCAAAATGGTACTTTGACTCTGTAGACAGGTACCGAATCAAGGGATTTGAGGAGAATACCGAACACACCTCGTATAACATGTCCAAAGTAAAGACTAGTGATTATTAGCTCTGCTCATTTTCCCAAGTGAGGAGAACAAAAGTTGATTGTATGATTTTTTTATTATTATTATTAAATTAAGTATTAAAGAATTATTAAATTTTATAAAAAGAGGTTTGGAAAGTAGTATGTATATGTAAGTATGTAAGTGTATGCATTTAAGCATTTATGTATAAGCATTTCTGGATTATTGTATATAGTCAATATCCCATTTGAATCCCTTGAGAAGATATTTTTCAATGAGTGGACATTTGATAGATACGTAGCCTCGATGAAGATCTCTGGTCCATGAATCTCCCATTGCACCTCTTTCATGATATGGCATTCCTGAATCTGGCTTTCTGTACTTTGCAATGTTCTTTTGGAAAGACTGAAAGTACTCCTTGGCATAGGTAGCTTGGCCATTATCCAGGTTTCGCATATACGTGTCCAGATAGGTACGCGAATAGCCACGCTTGGGATAGCTTTGGAATTGATGGAACCAGATTGGGTTTGAGTTGGCCATGGCACAGTACATACCAGATATCTCAACGCCTGCGTTCAAACTACCTTCCAGCTCAGGAATAATGCTTGGCCTGTCAAGGACAATAAAGTTGATGGCAGTATCATAGGTACAATTGGTGCCAGAAGATTCATAGAATGTCACATCAATGAATTCAAGGGATTTAAGAGGTGTGTGTGAAATATCAATGGTCAGATTTCCAGTTTCTTGCGAAATTGATCCTCGAATCTTGACACTTTTCAGTGAAAGCCCTTGCAATTTTCGACAGCGAAACGATAGATGATCAAGCGATTCTGAGCTGAGGCTCGCATGGTCAAATTTTACGGTTTCCAGCCCGTGCCCAGAGAGAGTGTCTAATGGCTTTGAGGATACAACAATGTTTTCTGAAGACAACCTGAGGTTTTTAAGGGCAGGGCAGCGGTCCAGGAGACGATCCAATTGTACTGGGCCCCAGTTGGAATATATATTCAGGTCAATCAGATTTGTCCAGCAAGTGAGGTCAACAAAAGACATCCACTGGCTTGAATAGTCATGGCACTTTATAGTGAGTGTCTCGAGGGTTGATATGTTTGCATCTATAAGCTTGTAAATGATGTCTTCTGGTGATTGCTGTGTGTTATTTTCACTTTCTGCAACATATTCGATATTCTTCAGCTTTACGCCCTGTTCGTAAAGTAATTTGCACAGTAATCCGTGGGGATAAGCGTTGTTTTCGCACTCCTTGATCGCTATGGTCTCGAGTTTGGGAAAGATGCTCAATATTTTTGAAAGCATTACTCGATCGGCATTGTAGTCTGCATATGTTGTATCAGTCTTTGCTGCAATATTGCATCTAAATGTGTGGAGGTTGGGATATTTGGATGCAAAGTAATACAGCCATGGAATGTCGATTGATTCAAACAAGAAATTTGCAGTCGTCAGGCTGTTTGCTGGTTCTATGCTGTAAATCTCTTCCATGTCTTCTGGATAGATTTTCTCAAACCCAACGTCCATCTGGAGATATTCTAGCTGTGGAAGATAGGTATGAATGGCCTCAAAAGCCTGCCATCTGTATGGCATATTTCCACTTCCATAATCTTCGGTGATGTGTAGTTTCTTGAGGTGAGGAAGTAGTGATAATGCGTAGAACAGCTCTTCCATGTCGTCGTCTGATTCCATCTGTTGCATATAGATCTCTAGGCTGCTGAGTGATGACCAAAGGTTCCAATCGACAATGGATTCTGAAATGTCCAGGTTGTGAGATATGGTTGGTATTTTGAGATGCTTTATGTTGCCAAAGAGGGCTTGGATGGTGTATAGCTGTTGGTCGGTTAGTTGAAGTCTTGCCCCAAGGGTCAGGCTGGTAACAAGACTTCCAAACTTTTGATAACAGCTGGGGTTGGTGGTAGATACTCTGCAAATGTCTTTGAGCGTCTGCTTGGTGTTGATAGTGATAGAGCCCCACATGGACTCTTGGAATGGGAGTGTCCATGCTTTGCATACTGTAGCGCATGTGAGTTTGTCTTGGGTCGGCATGACTGCCGCAATCTCCAGAAGGATTTCAAATGGTAATGTTGACATTTTTGAAAGAGAATAATGACAATGGGGAAACACTCTACAAATCTCGTTGAGAATGCATTTAATGATTTTATTTAGTGCAATGGAAGGACAAGAGACCCAACAAGGGTGGTTTGTAAGACATATGAGTTTCCTATCAAGAGCGAGCTGAGTAAAAACCAAAGACGAAGACTGGGGATCCTATTGGACTATAGTTCTTGACTATTGTTTTCGGCCTGTTTTATCATAATATTTATGGTGAAGTGTTATGTTTGGATTGTTTTTTTCTATAGTGTATCATGTGCTTTTGTAGATATCTCTCCTGTAGTAGGTGCTTTAAATGGCAATTAGCTCTAATTCGGGCCTTGCAGATTCAGAATATAGCCTGATTGTTCTTGCTTTTTATGGCATTTTTTATGTAAAAAGGCGTTAAAGGAAGCCAGACGTTGGACATGTCCTCAGTCGTACCAGGAAGAGAGAATCTGTTCTATTATACGAGTAATTAAAACGCACAAAATAATGGGCAAAGTGCGATTATACATACAAAAAGAAAAAGATATATTGTTTCCATGGTACCCTATAGTTGGGGATCACCAAAAGATGCTGCGTTGAGGCCGATTTTTTTTAGCCCTAATATATACAATAAGAATGATCGATTTGGCAATTTTTATCTCTTCAGTAACCATTTATCAAGGCATTTCATGACTTTCTTCCAATGAATCTACCTGCTTACTTGTTCCTTGTTCCTTGTCCTGCCTCTCTTCTAATCCCTCAAACCACAGCATTGTTTATATAAGATTGATCTATCTAATTCAAACAGCCTATGCACTTATTATGCTGGGAAACCGCTCATTATTAGCGTCTACAATACAGTCCATGGCAACACGGAGAATAAAGGCTGTTGAAAACAAAAACAAAAAAAAATATACCTCACACAGGCTGTATTTTTAAAACCAACATTAGAAAGCGCTTAAAGTCCAAACTACCATATGTATATGCGATCATGTTAGAAAGTTTCAAAAAAGGCAATCTTCCTTTGAGTTCTCGCAGAAACCAGCACTAGCTACAAAAACCATCAAACTCACTTGTCCTACGAGTTATAAATAATCCAATAAACATAATCGTCTTGATCGCATCTGACACTGCCTTGGCCATGTTTTGTTTTCTGAATCATAAAAAAAAGCCATAAAGGCTCCAAGACTGTCTTGTGGGTTGAAAAGGTTGATAATTCAGCTTGCTATCAAGACTATACCTATTGATTTATGTTTAAAATATTTAAATGTAAAGGCAAAATAAGCGTTCTTTTTTGTTTACTAATTTTAAATTATGTAACTTGAACCTAGTGATAAATCATCCTTGATTTCTTTCTCATTTATTAGTTACATGTAATTCTATTGGTAGTAGTCGTATGATGGAGAATCCAGGAGCCTTTGCTGACTATAAACAAAGTGTCAAACTTTGGATACAAGATCCGAGTAAGAGTAAAAGAATCACACAATTTAACGTTTATTAAAACACATTGATTATTACTCGATGCTTTAGATTGATGTACGTTTATAAATAAGACTGGTGCATGCTATATTATTTCTATTCCCAAAATACTAAAAAATAGCCTATTTAATACTTTATCAGTGATATTTAACTTTCCTCGTGAGTACATGGTTATTTATCCGTTTATGATAAAGTGATCAATCTATGCAAATTAATATTATGGACTAAAGCGTCAACGGATAATATCTTTGCACCTTTCAATAATGATGGATACTCTTAAATAAAACTATTTATATATCCATTGGTTTATCATCATTTTTAAAATACATGTTGACTCTAGAATAATCAAACAGGCCCATGGTTATTTATGTCTATCCAAAAAAAAGTATTATAATATTCGTTTTTATCTTGGAATAATAACCGTTGTACTTGTACCAGGGGTCATATATGGATTATACAGCTTTACTAGATAGCCAAAAGGCTCATCAAAAACATCCTACAGATGTCTTTACAAGCAGTTTTATAAAGTTTGGATTAAATAAAGGGCAAATGTATAAATACATGTAGACTAAAATATGTTTGCACTAAAACGTTAGGTTAAATCTTTGTTTTCAAGTACGCTTGATAGTTTCTGTAGATAGCTAGCTCTGTCAAGACAGTTGGATTCTTGTCATCCGTCTTTACGAGTTTAAATATCTAGAAAAGTACAATAGGTCTTTCTGGGGTAAAAATACAGATAAACTGAAAAAATAAGCAGTACAACGTAGTATAATCTTATCTGAAAATCAGTCAACAAATATTTCATTACAATTGAGGATTTATTAAGATAAGAGCTTTTGACAATGCTATGCTTTAGCTGGAAGTATCATCACAAGAGAACTAGGTGATACAAGCTGGTGAATTCCCAATGCGTTTCTTGGAAATATGCAAAACGGGTGTACCTGCAGCAAAATTTCCTAAATGCATTTAGCAAAAATTAAGAGTGTTTTTCAGTATACCCTGCAATTTTCTCTCAATACCGATGCTTGTTTTAAACATATTGGATACACCATGTACCATTTGTCAATGATAATAAACACATTTACTGAGTGTAGTATGGCTGCAGTATATATGTATATATATATCGTATTTAATTTAGTTACTATATCAAGACATCATACCACACACAATAATACACACACAATAGATGGTATGATCAAAAACATGTCCAACCATATGATTATTCACTCATAATACATGTCAATATCTGTAAGACACGGTCTATTATATCTTCCACTACTAAATTGCGTTTTTTTTTTCATTTATGAATTTTATCAAATATCTCTTTTTTTTTCCCTAGAGTAATTGACCTTGCCATTTCGTCCAAGAGATCAAACCACATGTAGTCAAGGTGATCTATTTTGCTACACATGATTCTCTAGAATATCCAAGTCTCCTTTCTCATAATTGAAATTACTCTGGGTGATATTTGTACCTTATAATTATGGTCATGGTAGCACTTCCAATGATAGTTCTATGCACAAATAGTGGTATATAGGACTCTCGTACAATAATAAACATAAAACACAGGTATATTTAAGACTATGCTACATTCAGAGATAAGGATTTCAAGAGTCATACATGGGTTTATATACAACAAAAAAATGGATTTTGTACTAGAAAAATGTATGAATTAGTACAAAAGTCAGAGATTTTGTTTTCAAATCAAATGCAAATAGTAAATAAATGTAACATTGGATGACAGTGTGTTATATCTATTAATTATACTATCTAATAGATATCTATTCAAAAAATCTGCGGTATTGATTTAATGTACTTGGCCAATATGGCAAACAAGGGTTCGTCTATCCCAAGAAAATAGATGTCTTGATATAAGCATTAAAAGGTATTTTCTTTTAAAAAAAAGTACTTGACCACTATATACAAAATTAAAACACTTTTCCACCACCTCAGATGTATAGGAATACAATGTGGTTCAATAAGAGGTAAAATATAATCATGAATTTTATTGAAATAAGAGATGTAGAATATCTCTTTATGATTCTCGACAAATATATTTTTCGAAATTTCTTTACCCCTTTATTTTCAATGCGGTGCAAATAGACGACGCGTAACTTGAAATTTTCAAATTTTCGTCTTTGTACCCCTCTTACTCTTCATCTATTGGTCCATCAATGTTCAAACTTGAATACCATCATGTCCCACACTTCTTAAGCATGTCCTTCCAGTTTGATTATTTTTCATCAAGTAAAGCAAGAGAAATAAGCGTTTGAATTCTGAAACACTTTAGCGGATTTTCCTGCCTCCTTAAAATGCTGGATTTTTTTGTTTACATTTCCATATTTGTCCACTGTTTTTACGCTTTTACGCCAACGCGTACCAAATCACTGACAAAAACTAATGTCGAATAAGATGTCGAAATGATCAATTGCACATTACATTACCATCAACGAATTTTATACTATCTTTCCACTTTATTAGCCAATTGGTTACTCATTCATCACTTTATGCTTAGCATTTACACCAGATTCCGTACTTTATATATACACACACATTATTTCTGCACATTATAGCAATATAAGCTCATCAACTTTGTAATGTACTTTGAATTACTATTATACGAAATGGCAAGAATTAAGTATGATTGCTATTTAAGAAGATTATTTGGGATATATTCCAACCAAGACTAAAATTCCTGCCCAAAAAAAAACTGATTATAATGTATGACTTGGAGTATGATGTTTATACATGAGTGTTGGCTATGCTTGCTGGATAGTTTATCGTGCAATATTTATATTTTTTTCTGTGAGTAAAATATCATATTTGCCTTTTTCAACAGCTTTAATGATTATAACAGCAAGTTTTGGACTTCTCTTGAGACTAAGAATGTGTCTCTCAAATGGGTTGGGTGAAATAAGTGCTCTATTCAACGTTAAAGTGAATGATACCAAAGTCGGCAATTTAAATACCGCCAATAATTATGGCCTTGTATTCCTCAAGCGCATAAATCTACATGTCATTTGGTCTACATCTTTAAAGAGTCTCTATTCCTATACACAACATTTTGTTAACAATCATGTTTGGTGGCTACTAGACAATCTACTCAAATTTTTTCTTCAACCAAGACTACTTTTTCTTCTTTACAATACATTTCCTTTTTTAGAAATGTGATAGCTAGAAACAACTAAATTCTGATTATATATTTATATTATTGCACTAGTAGTTTGTAAAGAGTTTCTTGTTTATATTTTAAAAAATAATACCCAAGGTCATATTCTGGTTGCATTTTATGGGAAAAAAGCACCACGATCCTTCCACCTTCTTTTCTACTTTATATCCGAGATACTCTATAAAAAGAGAATCTGGCGTTATTAAAGCTTGGGACCTCTGTAGCATTATAATGCCGTGCGAATTGGCTGAAATAAAATTTCAAGAAATGACTAATTAGCATGTTTTTTCTTGATTCAAAAAGGTATATAAGAATAAATCGGCGTTTTTTGTTGTTGCTGCTGTTGGATATAGCGAATATTCATATTATTGCCTTTACAAACTACAAATGTCTTTTTAAAGCTAAACAACATGGCTCTTTATTGTGCCTGATTTGAAAGGACTAGATAGCAAGTGACTGCCTCTGTTGAAATGACTGGCCTTTGACATTGTTTTCCTTGTTTGGACAAAACAAGTCCAAGACATCCAGGATAAGCAAGATATGAATTGGGGACCTATGTCATGGGAAGATAGCCTCGTGTTTATCTTATTGTACTTACCAGAGAAAGATCTTGTTGTGCAACTGTGACATTTCAATGATGCCAGTTTCATCAAGGAAAAAAATTACCATGGTCAGCCGACATGGCAATTATATCTTGACAAATATGGTTCAAAGTTGTTGTTTTTAGTATCATACGAGGCTATCTACTTCTACAAAATGTACCCACTTTCCGGATCCAGGGTGTGTCATATTGTTTTCCAACCCTCCACCCATCTGATCTGGTGCTATTTCCGGATTAATTTAATTATTCATCTCTTTACCATGCTGATCTCTGACCTGCCATTCGAAATCATCCTACACCTTGCAACCTTTCTTCCTATCAAGGATCGCCTTGTCTGTACCTCTGTGTGCAAGGCCTGGAAGATTCCCCTCCAAGAATCTCTATGGAGAACTGTTGATATATGCAACAAGACAAAGCTCGACGCTATATGCGCCATATCGAATGACCAGCATGATATTTTCCAGACCAATGGCCACCGTGTGCATACCCTGAGACTGGCCGATTGGCTCAGTGTAAACGACAGGCAGTTCTATATGATCCAGAACCGTTTCCCGTACCTCAATCGACTTCATGTTAGAATCAAAGCCCTAGGCGACATTGGGTTCGATGACACAACAGACTGGAAGCTCTCGAGACACCTGAACCGATTGGAAATATATATTGAGGGCCTGTCTCCCATGGCCAAAGTAAACACGCTCTTCAAGATCCTTTCATTCTCACCTCGTATTATGCGACTAGAATACATCAAATATTACTATCCTCGAGGGATTACTTTTACATTTGAGGATTTTGAGAAATTGCACTCTCTTTTACCACAGCTACAATATCTATCTCTTGATATTGAGTTTGATGTCCCTTTTGAGGATCTACCCAAAATATCAACCATTGTGCCTGCAAATGACTTGACTGTGGTGAAATTCAGGATGGTCACCATGAGTCTCCAATCACTATACTACCTTCTTCACAAATACCATAAGATTCGCACTCTTGAATTAGATGTTGTTTCTGACTCGAGCAGGTCACATTTTGTTCGTAACGAGATACTCCCCATGTTCTCACGTCTTGGCTCTGTCTTTCCCAATCTCGACAAAATAATCATCAAAGGGCCGGCAACTTGTGGGTTCGCATTCATTACGCTGTGGAAACTTATCCGCCAGTTTAATACGCCACTCAAACATCTGGTGTACGACATACGTTCCAAGGTGTTTACGCCAGACAGGTCGGCAGGAGCCATTATTGAATGCATACGCTACTGCTCAACAACCCTAGAGACCATATCGATATTTGGAGACGTCCGTTTCTCCTATCCCCATATGCTTCCATTAGCACTTGGACTCTGCCATCGACTTGTCTCTCTAAATTTTGGCGTAAATTCCAACTCAATTGCACTTGATGATCTATTGGACCATTGCACAAGCCTAAAGAGATTGCGATTAAGCGCCAGAAGTCTTTATACAAAATCAAAGTCTCCCAACAGCGCACCAGTGCACAGACTACAAATACTAGAAATGACCCACGCCGTCATTGAAGTGTCCTTGTTTGCCTATCTATCTCGCCGGTGTAAATATCTAAAGTACCTGCGAATGGCCGATGCAAAGGTGTTTGGACAAGTGTCTCGAAGGACAGGAAGCCTTTGTATTGACATGTTTAATTCTCGTTTTGAGCTGCTTCAAATCAACTCGGTTTGCTTTTATGGGACCAATAACTTTACATGCGATGAAGAGGCTCTTATTAATCTAATGGCCCTTGCTGGTTCTGACGAACAACAGACACATTCCAATAGACGAGACAGCCTGATGCCCATCAATGGCTCATTGTGGTACCACACCCACTTTCACTGGGGAGACAAGAGCGAGTCAGAAGAAGTCCAAATGTTGGATAACAAGGAGGCTGAGCGGATTCATAGGCACTTTCGTAACTTTCGGTACAAGAATGAAAAGGTCAGTTATCAAGTGGGCCTCCAGCGCTACTCGCATGGGATAGCAAGCCAACAGAGCTGGAAGAATGATTTCTCTCGAGGATATGTTGCATTTTGCTGCGGATATGTGCGCAGACATGTCATTAGCACACTTGCGTTTGGAGATGATTTGCTGTGGAGGAAACTATATGAAATGTGTTGAGTTTTTAGAAATATGATGTACATTGATGGACTATGAAATATTATATTGAAATATTATGTGTATATATACGACGTATAATTGGGTGGTTTGGTTAAAGAAGGTTTTGTTACAGTGTTTCTACTTGAGATTGAGACGATGTTGGTTTTTTTTGTCTGGACGAATGAAAATTAATTTCTAGACAATTTGCTTACCTTTTCCTGTAACGCTTGTAAGCTTGTCTGCCTCTCCTGGGGCGTATATTCCCATACTGTCTAGAATTACGAGAAAGATGAAGAAAAAAAGACCAATACTTTCACGCTTGTTTTTGTCATGTCCTGTGCCTTTGTTGAAGTGGAGGTTCATAACGCTCAACCCCAACTCTCCTTCAGCTTTTGCTGGTGCAAGGCTCCCAGCCACGTACAAAGGCAAATATGAAATGTTCAACAAGATATTTGATTTCAAGAGACTGGGAATAAACAGGTAAGATTCTTGAAAACTTGTTCCATATCTAGTACGTAAAAACTCTTACTAACCAAGATCTTGGGCATAATAGCCTCCAAGACCTAAAAGATCCAAACAAAAAGACAAAAATTAGTTTCTCAAACGCAATCAGAACCGACGGCTACACCGCTGATGTTATCGTTAACAAAGGCTCTCAAACCAGTACAGAAGATATTGCTCATTAATTTTTAGTAAATGGCGGTAGAAAATAAAACAAGGCAAAGCGAAAAAACATAAAGAGATTGCAAAGAATGATAGAAGCAAGCAAATGATACAAGAAAGTGCAAGGTAGGTTCATAAATTACTTGGATTATAATCATCGTATATATATATATATTCACGATTTGTTTTATTAGAATAGCAAACAGATACTGGGAACCAGAATAGATTGACCAGACTGAAAACAAAATATCAATCATCTCATTTGGTCAAGATCAAGCGTCTTGGTTCAAGCATAACTGGTGTTCTTAGGCGATAACTCAAGTGTAGACAGATATCTGGTGATCTTTTGCTTGTTTATGTGAATGAATTCCGAACCACAAAGGTACGAAATGTCGAATCAATTTTGCTTTGTTATCTAATGATTTTCTACTGAAATGTCCTTTACAAAAGCCTACGTCGGGTTGAATAGCGTTCTTGCTTACCAATGCTTTGAAAAACATCTACAAGATTTCAAACAACATAATCAGCGGCCACAGTCGCCCTCGAGTATTCTACAGAAGCAATTGATACTTCTTCTTTTTTTTACTACATCGCCGTAACAAACACGGCTTCCCTTTTTTGGGATTTATATTTTTATAGCTAAAGTCTGCACAAACGCCTCCTTTCTCAAAACTATTTTTCTCTCGTTTTTTTTGCTTGTCCAAAAAAAGCAAGTAAATTATCTAGACATTAATTTTGATTCGTCCAAAAAAAAACTAATATCGTCTCAATCTCAAGTAAGAAAAACTGTATATGCATACCCATTGTGTTTAATGCTGACTAGTAGCCTAGAAATATTTTATATTATTTTTAAAATACTAGTAATAATAATAGTATGTGAGCCTAATTGGTACCAATGCACACCCTGGACAGGGGAAACAGGCCATTGAACATCTCTAATTAAGCCCAATAATAAAAATAAAATAAAGGTCAATAAAGTGGCGCACAATATTTTAATGTATTTTAAAAAATAAAAGCCAAAACGTGAAACCTTTCTGTTGGCGTCCAATCGACAGGTGTGTTTTGCTTCTAAAAATGGACTCGGTCAATGTTCCAATTAGTGTGCCCTCCCTGGCGGCGATTCAAATGAATAAAAATAAGCATGGAAGGCTGGAGGAAAAGACTACCCTTATTCATCTCCATCTACACAATGTTCTGGCGCAAGAAAGACAAGACTCCAAAGAACCCCTTTGAGGAGGACGCCTCATCTCAGTACTCTCAGTCTACCCAGTCCACCAACCCTCCATCATATGTATCCACTCCAGAACCCACATCAGCCCAATCGTACAATGAAGACAGCTATTCTTCTGGTGGAAGATACGGTTCAGGAAAGAACCAAGACAATCGTGAGGACAGCTATTCTTCTGGTGGAAGATATGGCTCAAGAAAGCAGGATAATTATGAAGAAAACGCACGCAACGATCTCTTCTCAGGTGCCCCTCAGAACAAGCGCTATGACTCATATAACGAAGAAGACGATGCTTATGGTTCCAGCCGCTTTGGCCAGCAGCAGGAGGAGGATGACCAGGAACAGGAGATTTCTGGTCTCAAGAGCCAGATCCGCAATGTCAAACAAGAGTCCCTTGCAAGCACCCGCAATGCTCTTCAGAAGATTTATGAAACAGAGCAAAGCGCAGCAAATACAATGAACCTTTTGGGCCAGCAATCAAGTAAGTGTGACTTATATATATATATGTGTGTACATGGTTAAATGGCCAAGGTGGCTCATCCATTTTGCCTTTTTTGTCAATGTTTAGCCCAAATTGCCAATGTCGACCGCAATCTTGATCTTTCCAAAGCTTATTCTGATCGCGCAGCTTCCCAGGCTTCCGAACTCAAACAGCTGAACAGATCTATCTTTATCCCTGTCGTATCCAACCCATTCACAAGAAGTTCACGGGAGCGCAAGGAGTTGGAAGCTCGCAAGCAAGATCATGCCGAACATATGAACGAGAGAGAGGAAATCCGTCAGTTTGAGTATGAGTCCCAGGCACGCGTTGAGAGTGCACAGCGTGCGGCACAGCGTGGCCAGGGAAGCAACGGAGGCTACAGAAGAGGACGCTCAGAGGAAGACAAGAAGCGTTATCAGTTTGAGGCTGATGAGGAAGATGATGATTTGGAGGATGAGCTCGATAGCAACTTGGATCTTTTGGGTGATGCCACCGCAAGACTCAAGAACATGGCCCTTTCAATGAACACCGAGCTTGACAGTCAGAACAAACAACTTGGCAGACTCACATCCAAGGTTGACCCTCTTAGCGAAAAGCTTGTCATGACAACACACAAGTTGAACAGCACAAAGTAGTAGTAGTTCAATAAACATCATCATCATCTTTTTTTTTCACATTCAAACTTTCACAACCAAGCTTGTCAAATGTTTATTCTGTCAATAGCAATATTGTATATTTTTACTCTTTGTCTTCCTCCATGTATTCTGGATTTTTTCGCAGCAATACAATACCTTCCAGCACAGGAGCTAGGCAAATATCTGTAATGAAATAAACCACGAGTTAGTTATCAAGAAACATTATTCTTAAAGACCTACATTCTTCTGTTGCCAGTTCAGCACGCTCAGAGTGAGCAAGCAACACTGGGGTGGAGTGTGTCTGGAAACCAGTGATGGTCTTTGGTCGACCTGCCTGTCCAACAACATCCACAGCCTAAAAAATAGTATATTCTGGATTAGTCCATATGTTCAATATCATTAGTATTTGAATTAATTACCTGTCCAACACGGACAGTGACAGGGAGGCTGTTGAGATTCTCGTCGAATGTGATCAAGAAGCGAGGGTACATGGCAGTGACAAGAGAGTAGATCAAGAAATGAGATTTACCCAAAATGACTATTCAAAGAGAATTCCATGTAAGTTTGAATCAATGACACCAATTAGTTTCTTACATGTCTTGTGGTCAGTGAATGCAATAATGGTAGTAAGCAAACCAGCCATGGCAACGGGCGACATGATTTGGCGGTCAGTGTGGAAGGGGTTAAGGGTCATGGTTCCCTTGGCCATATGCAACAGACCCTGGGCAATGCGAACCATAAACAGAGTTGTGGCGTCTTTGTGGTAGAAGCTTGCAAGCTGTCTCAGCATTTGTGCCAGACGGGCATTGTTTGTACCAGCACCGACAATACCCATGGCAAAGATGGCACTAATGGCTACCTCACTGTCATTATCGTGAGAGTATTTGCTAAGAGTATCGAGAATATTGACAAGAGGGTTTGAGGCACACAGTAAGCCTAATGCAAGAGGGACGGCTCGTCGGGTTACAGACTCGCCATAGTGCATCTATATATAAACAGTGAGAAGATAATCCCTTTGAGCACGGATCCAAGCTTACAAGGTGGTTAAATGTACGCAATGACATTTCAGAGCCAATGTCTTCACCCATGGCAATAAGAGCAACACCAAGAGTGGCATAGGTCTGATGTGTATCATCTTCCTTATCCTTATCCAAATGGTCATTGCAAAGATGAAGCATCTTCTGGACCTTTAGCACATTTCCAGTTCCAGCATATGAAAGTGCTTCAACCAGAACCTCGGCCTGCTTTCCAAGAGGATGTTCAATTGTCTTCAAGGCCTCGAGTGTTGCCTCTGAAGCGTCCTGCTTTCCGAGGTACAAGAGACCAAGACCCAATGCCATGAATCTGGACCATGAATCCTTCAACTCGCTCTCTTCACGCTCCATCATTGTCAACAAAATTGCGCTGGTGATATCACCGTCGGCTGTTCCAACAAAGACCATGCCAAGGGCAAGTGCTGCGGTGGAAGACAACTCCATGGACAAGGTGGCATCACTTACAATAGGCTGCAACAAATCTGCAATATCCTCTCGAGCAGATCCAGCATATGCCAAACCAAGACTAATATAGATATGGATAAGAAAAACAAAAAAGTAGTGACTCTTTGAGAACCTACCCAAAGATTGCGGCTTGGGTAATGACTGGTTTGTTGTTCTCGAGGTACTCGGAAAGCAATGCGATTGCAGGATCAGACTCCTCTCTCACGCCAGAGTTAAGAATACCAATAGCCAAAAGTGCACCGGCCTAAAATACTTTTTTTTAAAAAACGTATGCCCCCACTTGACGACTTGCAACAAATACACACCTTGATATTGTCGTCTTCAACATACATATACTTGTCAATAACCGACAGACCCATCTCAACATCCCAAAGGGAAATCAGACCAAGTGATGCTGTAGAACTGATCATGCCTATTAACATCAAATTGAATCAGTAATATATTGCTCTGCCTTTAATTCCTTTCATACCATGCTCTTTTGTCTTGAAGATCCAGGAAGTAGACTGCTCTTCTTCATCTACCATTACCAGCTTGTCCTTTCCAAAACCTGCATTCACGAATGCATTTACAAAGGTAGAAGCCAAATTGTTTCTAGCAGAGTCAACATTGGCACTAAAGGCGGTACCTGTATATTGAAATATAAATATAATCACCCTTTTCACCAAATGTTATAACAATAATATTCTTACGATGATTTTCAAGATGGCTCTTGTAGATATCTTCAGGGACCTTGGGCTCTAGTACGGCCAGCTCCTGGGCGAGGGAAATGAAATGACGGGAAAGGTGAGCATTGTTGAGGCATTCACTGAGTTCAACGTCGTCTGTCTCAATGTGGATCTGCTGTCTTGCCAACAAGAATGCCATTTGCTTTTTCAACAAACTACAATCCAATGTTCTTGACTTTAATACAGATTCTCCCAAACATCCCCCCATACTCTCTTTCTGAATATCCTCCTCTCGATTTAGCTTGTTTACTTACGGATCGGGGCAAGAGTTGAAATCTTCCTTGATAAGATCCATATCACCCATACGAATCGACAGGTTCAATGCCTGGGCATACTTTTCCTGCTTACGGTAGATGATTCGTGCAGTCTTCATGAAATTGACATCGTCAGGAGGAGCAAGGAGGTTTACACAGCTACAAATATGCCGTGTCACTATCCATCTAATTTGTAATCTTTTTTGTGATGACAAACATACCCCAACATATAAAGGCAGACGCGCTCATATGTATCCTTGTCTACAAACTGAGCAATCTTTTCAATTGCCTCCAATTCAAGCAAAAGATCAACCGCATCAGCCTCTGCATTGTGATGAAGGAAAAAGGGAACGATCTTGAGAGCCAAGACAAGCAAGTCCTCTGTATCCTTTTCTTCATCGGTTCGGGCCTCAAACTCCAACATAATTTCACCAGAGATGTGTCTAACGTATTCATGTCCCCATGAGCCAATGTCTTCGTCAGTGGAGCCAATCATACGGTAGTGCAGAGAAGCTCGCTGGCCTTCTTCTGCGTATGTCATTGAGAGAACAGATAGAATGTCGGCAAACAATTTCTGCAATGTTACAGGGATTAATTTATTGAATCCGGCATATTGGTCAAAGTCTACCTTGTCTGCAGATTCACTCCATGTCTCATGGAGCTTCTTGAGCAAGGTATAGTGAGGGCTCAAGAATTTAAGGGGTTTGGGCACAGAGGTCATTGAGCTGGTAGAAGTGCGAATCAAGGTACGGAGGTGCTCCAGGGCAGGACGATGGAGTTTGGTATCTTTATCCTATATAACATTCTTCTACTAAGTGAAATGGCCAAAGTAATATAACTAGGCAAGACGCGCGTCGTACCTGAAGTCTTTCTACTAGCAGCTCCAGCTCGCTCTTCAGCTGCTGATCTTCCTCAGACTAGATGAGAATTTGAGAGGTGAGTACTGAGGTCTTTGTTGATGCCATTCCAATTAAATAGATAAATAATAAATAAAATAAAAAAAAAGGTGAGGCCTACCAACTCTTCTTCCTGCTCCTTTTTATCGGTCTTTGCTTGGTTTGCCTTGTTTTCATCAGCAGGCTTGGATTCATTTTTCTGCTGCTTCTCAGCTGCGGGTTTGCTAGATTCCCCGTTTTTAGTGTTAACCATTGTCGAATAAAGGGGATCGATGAGGATAGGGCTGTCAAGAAACCTAAGAGTTGCGCGGATGGATACTGAAATGGACGCGCAATAATGAATGACTAATTGCACCACACTGCCTTTTCGAAACGCTATACGTAATTACAAGTGACGTATCTTTGAATTTGTATCCCGACAAAGATCAAGAGAGGTTTATAATTCATGCAACCCAAAGCCTCTTGATTATGATCATTTAAAGACACTCTAAAGTGATATTTATTGATTAGATTGATTCTACATATACATATACACACACCCAAAACAGAATTATGCAAGTATAAATACAAACCATTCAAAACTAGATATATATATATTTTTTGTGTATATTCTTTATTGTGCGAGCCGTTGGGCGTGTCGCATCGCTCTAAACTGTGGTGGTGAAAGGGAGAATAGATTGGGACACACCAATCACGTGGACAGGAAACCAGCTACAGTGAGCGGAAGAAAGTAGCGCCTCGTCGTTGAATAGCCGATATTGCAACACATAAAAAATATCTCTCTTTTTCATTTAACATCCAATTTCAACAAAACATGAACCAAACTGAATGTACAGAAAATACTCCAGCTGCCAAGCCTTCTGGCTATAAACAAACTGATGACACAACTCGCGCAATCATTGTACATGAGAGCATAAAGAATGGAACAAGTCAAGTGGACATTGCCAAAAAAGTCGGTGTGAGCAAAAGTGTCGTAAAGCGTGTCCTTAAGAGTTACAGAGAAACAGGCTCGCATAAAGCTTCTACACGATCCGGTAGACCACCAAAGCTGAATAAAAGAGACAAAAGACAGATCATCCATGATATCACCCGAGATCCAACAGAGCCATTAACCAAGATCTGTAAAAACTTGGCTACACCTGTATCAGACAAGACGCTGCGAAAGTTTCTACGTGGAGCTGGCATTCACTCTCGTAAA
Source organism: Phycomyces nitens (assembly GCA_022702545.1). Classification (NCBI taxonomy): domain Eukaryota; kingdom Fungi; phylum Mucoromycota; class Mucoromycetes; order Mucorales; family Phycomycetaceae; genus Phycomyces; species Phycomyces nitens. The sequence goes on from JAHRBC010000001.1 coordinate 7,187,590, forward strand.
ACAATTTCAAAGCCAAAGAGTTCAAAAGTTAATCAAAAAAAGTAATTGTAACGAACAAAGAAGCATTTAGACTGGAAACTTACAGATTGGAATGCCATTATACGGTCTGGGGGGTACTTTATTTATTTATTTTCTGAAAGTGTGTCGGATAGATGACATTAAAGGAAATGTAGATTCCAACGAGTATATCAACCACCCTATAAAGTACCTACCTCTCATTCTTGAAAGCTTTTTTTTAAAAAAAAAAGGCAAGGCTGTAGGCAATTTTAAGCTAAAAGATGATGTCAAAGGAGTATTTGGAGAGTTTAATTTCAAGCATGCCCAAAAGATGTCAAGCTGTTATTGATACTAATGGTAATACTACCGGGTATTAATAATATATATTTTTTATGAATTACAAAAGTATCTTGTAGTAATCTAAGCTTTGTAAATGGTATCTTTGACATGCTTTACAAATATGAAAAGAAAAAATGAAAATTGAGGCGCTACTTTATTCCCCTCTGGCTGTACAACTCTAGGACACGACCTTTCAGACCATCTGGCATCATTGAAGATAAGGATCTTTCTTTTGTGCACATTGAATTCAAAACTAGCGACTTTAATTCTAGAATGACTGTATATGATTGTATCCAAGAGAACTGGCAAAAAGTCTCCAGTCTTCATCAATACACTATATAAAATTATTATATACAAGATTGGTACATACACTAGAAGAAGGAAAGAAAAAGAGAACCACCCGCACAAGATATGGGCAGTATACATGTATATATAGAAACCTATTTACAAAATAGCAAGCCTTAGTTCTTGCCAACTATCCAGCCCTTTTGATAGACTCGTTTCAAGGGAGTCATCATGGGCATCTGGGTGCCTCTGGGAAAAGAGGCTTCTAGAGTATCCTGGTAGGAAACGTTGCTGGCACAAGTGAGTGTCGACATTCTTATGTCCATCGGTTGGAATCTACCACTTTTTAGCTTGCTGTGGCATATCTTTAGAAAGCTTTTTGAATTAAGGTCCATTTCATGCTCCTTGACATAGTTTAGCAGCTCCGGATCCTCCATGATCTGAACTAGCTCAAATGGAATCTAAAGTCGATAATTAGAACACTGTTTTGCTTGGTGATCTATCTTACCTTGCATAGATCTTCCTGGTACATAATCATCATCTCAATGACACGAATTCCATCGTTTGCAGACTGTTGGTTTTGCTCATGGGAATTCTTTGCACTGGCGCGGGAATAGAAGATACTCGGCGCAATTACGCGCGCAAGATTGTGTATACCCATCTTGTTATCCGTGCTAAATGTAGATACCCAGTGAAGGAAGATGAATAGTAGTTGCATTGTGTCTCTGTTTTCTTTTGGAAGCAAACAACAGGCAAGATGTAGAAACTCTTTTGAATTGGCTGTATTCTCGATTCCTTGAAATTACATGAGTTATTTGGTAGACCAATGGGGTTTTTTTTAATCAACCTACTCGATGAAGCGAGAAATAGATCATACAGCTTGAATGGCACCAAGGGCTCTGGCAACTGCCGCAACCAGCTCTTCAGCATGGCTCCAAGCTGAATAGGAGACGCCTTGTCCATCACCTCTCGCAAAGGTCTGCCACTGTCTATAGAATTGCACTGGGACTTTAGTTCTCGAATGTTTCCATTCTTGCGAAAGATGCCTTCGGTTGTCAAGTCTAACAATTGCCAAGTTATTATTATATTGCTTCCTTTTCTGAGCATGTCGTCCAATTAATTACCTGTTTGTAAGAGTGCGATAATGCAATGTTGTACAAATAATGGAATGTGTGTTGTGTTGGATAAATAGGGGGCAAAGTTTGGTGGCCAAGAGGTCAGACTGTCTCCTCTGACCGTTTCAGAAACGCTTGGTCGGCTTCGGGCTGCCAGTTCCGACAAGGGAACTCCAAATGTGATTAAAGGGCCAAGGAAGTTGGTCTTTTCGGGTTTGTTTTCTGTGGATTTTGTGCTGGAGCTTATTCCACGAAGATGACTCAGAATCCTTCCCCAGACCGACGATTTCCTGCACTCAACCAGCCCAAGCAGACTTTCTTGAGATACATGAGATACCCTGAATGCTCCAAACTGGAGTATAGCTGCGTGTCTGATGATGCAGTCGCCATAGACAGTGGTGTTGACTAGCAGACGCTTGCATGTAATGGGTGACAAGGGCAGGTTGAATGAGCATCGACTGTCTTGTTTATTTTGGTCAAAGATGCCTTGAAAGAGGTTCCGGTTGCCATCATAGGCGCGGTCAGGGGTATTCAATGTGCCCAGAGGTTGGTTGCGAGACATGATATGTATTGAACTTGTACGAGTAATTCGACGTCTGGCACTATTACGACGTTGAGCCTCTTTTGGGGATCCTTCATGAAGAGTCGATGCTCTCTTGACTCCGGATTGCTCTATAGGATTCTTGACTGTGCTGTCATCTATTCGGCCAAAGCGTGTTGGATGTCCAACACTGATGGAATGGTTATTTTTATCCAGATCTTTGGTGGGAGAACCGACTTTTTTTGCAAAATCCTGGAGTGGACAGGATGGCTTAAATGGCGATTTGTCTGGCTCATCTATAAACAAAGGCACAAGAGCTATTTTAATCCGTGTAATGTAATGAAATGATGATGATAATAGAAACGATTTATAAATAATCAAAATATGCTTTTTTTTTGGCTGCTTACTTGTTTGACAAAGAGATTGGTATACGCTTACCAATGCTGTTTGCAAGATCATGGTCTGTTGTATGAGAGGTGTAACAAGACAAAGGGCTCCTTGATCATCATTAGTTGTGCAGCATTGAAAATAGAATAGAAATGTTTCCGTTCCTCCGATCTCCCGCGTCTTTGTTAAGTTTTTGCCCAATTTACATTGGCATACTTTACAGACAAAGCATGCAGTATGCCATCTGTAGGATCCCTGCTGGATATGCTTGTCATTATTGATGGCAAGCGAACAAGCTCTGCAGTTGTCAGATATGGGCATATTATGGCCTATTTCTATATCAGATAGAAACAGAGGTGCGTCTTTAAAATAGTAGCGACCAGCGATCCAAACTCGCATATTGTCCAAACCAGCCAAGCTTTTCAGAAAGCACGAAATAGCCTGGAAACCAGAGACATATTCCTAAAAGAATGATAAGTATATATATATATTTGAGGACTCCAAGGACTCACAAGCTCAAGAGCCTCAGTGAGGCCTATGCGTATCAGAGATTTCAAGTTCTGTGCTAATCCCGTGACCAAGGCCAGCAAACTTTGGGTAACATTGTGATTATCTGAGGCTTTGTCTGGTATGCGACCCTTGCTCTGCTGTGTAAAAAGGTCAAAGAACTCTAGGACTTGTTTGCACACCATGTCGGCTTCTTTTTTACAGTCGATTGCTGTAACATTCCATTTAGATCAAAATTAATTAATTAATTAAAGAAGAAGAAGAAGGTCGGCTTACCTAGCTTATTCTGGATCAAGAGGCTGTTTATTGAATCTAGTCCAACAAACAGTATGTAGAGATGATTGACAAAGTGGTTGGCCATCTGTACTCCTTTGACGATATTTCCCTCGGCTACGGCAAGAAGCATGTCTGAAATGCACGTTGCTGAAGACTCTTCGAATGCTGATAGATCGGTCCAAATGCGATCGATTTTTTTCTCGACCGTGGCCTGGTTTTTCTTGAGCTGAATCGAATCAGAAGGCTGGGGGTCTTTTTTTATTTTTTTGTACACAAAGACCAGATGGTTAGATGTCTAGTTTGTTGTTGTTGTTATTGTTATTGTTATTGGTTGTTGTGTGTCTTACTTGATGAAAATAGCTCTGTGAAGCAAACATTCCAAAACTACGGATGATAGTCAGTACAAAAATTCACTATATTGATCATAATTAAAAATAATAATAAAAAAATTAAAAATAAAAAAAACCTTGAATATCATGTAACATTTTGGGTGCCACCTCTTGTCTGGATAGCTTATGTTCTCGACACATTTATGGAGGATTGCCTGGTTACAGCTGGCACATTGGTTGTTTGGGAGGATGGAGAAGTGGTAATGGCAGTAGAATTGGTTCTTATACTCATAGTACATGTCTTGCTGGCCACCCTTGCATTGGACACACCAGCGACACACGGTAGGGCAATAGAGACGAGTGGCTGAAGTGTCTTGAAGAGGTCGACTACAGCGTGGACAAGACATGTCAGGCTTAGGCTGATGATGCCCACACGTGGATTTTGTAGCCATATCAGTAACCAACTGTTTCTTTGGGACACATGGACTACTTGCTGGCAATCGGCATTCCTAAGTCAAAGACTATTAGTTTCTTGCTACATGGCACTAGGCCAAAAATATAGACGGAGTTGCCTAGTCAGGCTAATTTTGCCTCTAATTCCCAAGTTCCTCGCATTGTTCTGATTTTATGTTCCAATCATGTCTCAATAGTAGACTTCATAGGCCATTTACAGATCTTTAGAATGAATGGCCAGAGAGAGAAAGAGAGACTTGCCTTTAAGCCGCAATTAGGATTATAGATCTGGGCAAGAGCCAGAGTGTGATCACCCTCCAAGCATGACTGGCCACAGGGCGTACACAGGCAATCAGTCTTGGGTGACTGTAGTCCCACCGACTCTGAAATACAAGTTGTCCATTCACTTCTAGTCATTCCGTTGTTGATCTTGAGGAATCGCAACAACAGCAAAAAAAAGTTCAAGGCTTATTTCTCTTGTCTTGGTGAGAATACCAAAAGGGCTGGCAAATTGAATAATGATGATCTTTACAGGCGCAAAAATTGCAATTATATATATATGTTATATATATAAAAACTATTATTATTATTTTTTAAAGAGAAAGAGGACGGGCTGGAGAGGAGGATTTTGGCTGTAAAGAATAGAGATAAAATTTAAAAAAAATAAATGTTCCTTGCTGGAGACTCGGAAAATATAAATAATAGTAGTAATAATAATATTAATATTAATATTAATAATAATAATAATAATAATAATAATAGTGATAAAAAGAGCCAAGGAAGGATTGGAGGAAGCCTTTATTTCTGTCTTCTGAACCAAGTTCTGAGTAACATTGATTCAACCATTGTGATCAGGTACAACAAGGCCATTTGAGTTTTTTCACTTTCTGCTGGTGACACGACCTTTAGCCATAATTGTGATTGGAGATTTCCTGGTATTTTTAAGCCCAATACATTGGCCTTTAATCCTCTTGTCCTACTCTACCTGTCATCTTTTATTATTAATCCTTATAAAAGAGAGGGATTGTGGTTGTGGATTTGGCAGTAGAACCCACAAGATGCCAATTTACCATCAATTTTATTCATACTTGCAGTCAATATAAGAAAAAAAAAGTTCTTTATGCATGTAGGTAGCCAGCCATCATATTCTCACAAACCATACACAAACACGGTTCGTTTATGACATCCCCCAACCCCCACCCCTGAATATCGCGTCTGTAATCGATTGCTTGGTTTGATGGCAACCATTGGCGTTTGTATTCTGTGGCCAAGCCAAGGACACACGGGCCACATATATGTAAATGGGTCTAGAGAAGAGTGTGGCTATTGGGATGCTTTTTATAGACTGAACATTCTTCAATGACACCAAGAACGTGCGCAAGATAGAACCCCTTGTATCTACTGTCGCATAAACCGCGCCACAAAAATATAGGGATTGTATGTCAATCACCTTTTTTCCCTCCATTTTTAAGCTTGCTCATCATAACTTGAAATGAATGTCCATGTATTTCAAAGCCTGTATTGCATTGTGGGGCATGCCCCCTGACTATAAATACATTTGCCCGGTTCAGCTGTGATTTCACTCTGGGTATGGTACAACCAGCACCCAGACCAAGTCAGATCTGATGTTTGAAGAAAGTGTGTTCCTACAGATCCATTACATTTGCACGTCTGTATGTATGTATGTATGTGTGTGTATAGATATGTACGTATGTGTGTGAAAAAAGCGAGCTTTCATTAGCTGATAAACAATCCATCTCTTTATCTCTCAAAAGATCAGCATAGTCCCCGTGTCTGGTGAAATAGAATTACATAAGGTTTATGGTGGAACCTAGTTTTATATTCCCATCAGCAATTTTGTAAGAGAGAGATAGAGAAAATAAGAAGAAGAAGAAAAACGCCAAAGGGCCTTAAAGGTTGGTTAAATGTTATCCTGACACCTATTCTATACCAATTTGCACTTGCAGGGTGTTTTATTGTATCGAGTAGATCCAATTCATTACCTCAATCCAAGAGCTTAACAAATGAGCAATATCCTTGATCAGGCCATCATAGCCTCTTTGAGTGATTGCTTTTCTGAAACCAAACTCCAAATGTCCATAGTACTCGCAGTCGACAAGAGGCTTTCCATTGCCCCCAAATCTCCAGGAAGGTTATTGGTTTTAGCCTTGTCTTTTAGGCATTGGACACATATATCCATAGAATCCTCTTTGTAGGCCATTGGATCATAGCCAAGGCTGACACCAGACAGATGATGAGCGCTGTGTAGCGTATATAGACATCCTTTTGGCCATTCTCCGTCAGAGTACCCCATAATGTGATCGAATAAGCCTTGGAGTTTATAAAATCGCTTCTTACCACTCTCTGCGTCTTGGTGATTGGGTAGTTTATGGGTCTTGCACCACATCTCAAGCGTGTAGAGCAGCTGTCGTAGATCACACCCAACTACGTCTATGAGGCAGGCTAGATCATATGGCTCAACAAGATAACCCTCTGAGAAACAGACCAGCTGAAGATAAGGCAACAGTCTCTTTTCCTCTGGTGTCTTGAAGGCCAAGACGGCTTGAAGGGTCAATTTTCTGATGGGTATGGATTTTATGTCTAATGAGATTGGTTAACCAATAACACCAGCAGGCCTACAAAGCATTGATTACCATTGCATGTCATGACAATAGGCCGTTTGCTCTTTTGAGCAAGACTAGTGACTGCCGCCCAGAAGCCTTTATCCTCTTCAAACAGATTATCGACTTCTTCCAACAGAATCAAACTCTGGCGTGTCTCCAGGGACCTTGGTAGAAGCATTGTTTCCATGGATACACCCGTGTTTGTGCGTGTGATCTGATGATCGATGGGTGTCATTGTTGTCTTTGTATCACGCGAATCTTGGTACGCTTCTCGAGTCGCGTGCTGATTATCTGACAAGTCCGAATGTGTAGGTTTCTCCTTGGATACTTGGAGGTAGGACATGATGGATCCAATAGGATTTTTTTTATCTTTTGGCTTTTTAAGACACACACCACCATTGGTTTCAGAGACTACTACTGCTGGGGCTGTAGAATCAAAGATGACCTGGTAGTTCTCTGCCATGTCTCCTACTGCTGCCATCAGATCCTTTCCTGCCCGCTTCATGCCAGAGTGGATCTCAAACACATCATAGCATGCTTCTTCTGCCACACCATACACTGCTGCCGTCTTCCCAACTCCATGATCACCCACCAATAGAATCATATTTGAGTTCATATCCATACGCTTCCTTTTCCTCTCATTTACATTTCGCCGAGAGGGATTGTTTACAGGCATAAAGTCATCGTCCAGATCAACCGTAACTTGTCTAAAATCATCAAAAATATCTCTAATCTTTTGTTCGTCCGAGACCGTGACTGGAGATATCTTCATTTCCTCTAGCCACTCTTTTAGATAGCTTGCATTCCTTGAATTGCAAAGTAAAGACGATGCCCTTGTCGGTCTGTATTTCTCTGCCCAGACCATATGCTTTGTTGTATGTTTTTTTGGTGAAGCATCGTGGTTGGCAATAAATATAGACTCTAGGAGATTGACACAGGCTTCTGATTTCCAATGGGAATACACGATATCCATAAACCTTTTCATTTGTTTACAAGACAATATACGCTCAAGAGACGAATGGTCATCTAATGTTGTTTGCTGGTCCTCATTGACTCTCAAAGTTTTTGTCGGCTCAAAATATGAATTTTTAGCTTCACTATCAAAGAGTTTCTCATGTACAAGGTCTGGTATTGTGTGAATTGGTTTTGGTTCTTCTGTCCAGGACCGATTACCATGCATACTCTTGTCAGGCCAGGAAGCGATCAAGGTGTTTTGGTTATTATTTACAAGAGGATCGCTAGACTGAGTGTGCCCATCATGTTGACAAGAATCTGTATGTTTACTATCTGGTTTGCAAGACTGTGTGGATCTTTTTTGAAAAAAGGCAGATATCTTTTCCTTGTTGTTTGAAGGGGTATTACCAAGTGAAACACGATTTACATCTTTTTTAGATTGGCTGCTACTAGTCTCAACAATTGTCGAGGGGTTTGTTTGGCTTGTCGTCTGTGGTCTACAGGGCCTTGGAGCAGAAAGTGATAATAGTTTTGTATTCAATCTTGGGGGAGTGATCGTGGTATTATGAGATCGTGTTTCTTCAGCAGGTAATATATAGATTGGTGTGTTGCGAGAAGGCCGAAAGAATGGTTTGAGTTGCCGTCTTGATCTTGATGATGATGAAGAAGTCTTTTTTAATTCATCCTTCATGATCCTAACGGTAAATGATATATGGATTCCTCATTACAAATTGACCTTTTTTTTTACAGTGCTAGATTTCCCGACCATCGTTCGACAAGTCACACATTTAACGGTGAATATCAAGAGAGCCTTTTTTTTTTAAAAAAAAAAAAAAAACTCGGGGAATTCTATTTGATGGATAATGGTCCCATAGATACCAATGCCAAAAGATAAACAGGCAGATTGTTAGTAGATACTATAGATCTCTGGGGTTGCAATATTGGCCTTTATATTTGACTTTTTTATCAGAGTTTAGGGCAATAAATTTCCTAGAGTCCAAGGGACACCCTTGCACTTGGAATCTCAACTTGTTCCAAACCAGCCTTGATTGCAAGGCCAAAGATGTCATGTATTTCTCGTTGTTTGGCCCAAAAAAAGAAGAAGATGTGTACAGTGCAATTGGATTGCTATACAATTATAAGATCTATTAAACTCGCCATATTGGCCTAATCAATAGCATTGTCGATAATATGCTATGGAAAAAGAGTAAGAATCTCTAGTCGATTTCTCGAGTAATTTGTAGTTTGCAGAAAAAAGGATGATGATTGGCTTGTGGAAGGGTAGGCATTAAATATGTGGCTTGGTGTTTGCGGAGTGTGCTTCCCTTGAACAAGACTGGACAGGGCTTGTCTTGAAGGCCTTGGTTTGTTCATCAGCTATATAGCCATGCCTCGTGTACCTAGAGAAGCAAAGATTCTGCTGGCTCCAATGGAGCTGTATCGCCAGATTCTCCGTGTCCATCGTCGTCTCCCTCCACCAATGCGCAGTCTCGGTGATGATTATGTCAAGGCTGAATTCAGACGCCACAAGGATGTAGACAACCCAGTACATCTCATTGGTTTTGTCTCGCAGTGGCAAGAGTGAGTGTCTACCTTGTCTACAATAAACCCAATGCTCATCCATATACTCTAGTTATCTGGACACTCTAAAGAAACAGACTGCTTCTATCAAATCAGAGTCCTCTGCACTTTCCAATGATTCGCTTGTCAAAAGCTTCAACGTTCCCAAGGATGGCTTGGGAAAGAAGATTGACCCTGAGCTGTATGAGAGAATGAGCGATGAACAAATCGGTCAGCTCTATGAATTGCACAACGAATTAAAGCCAGGAAGTGGTGAAAAGGCATAAGTGGTTGTCTTTTAATCATCCAGACCATCTTTACATGTAATTTGCAGGAATGAATACATATTGGAATCTATAGATTGGTTCTCAAAGATGTTGCATGATTTGTAGAAAACATTTATATAGTACAGAAAATATTGCCTGTTTATTTATTTATTCTTGTTTTATTCTTGTTTTATTTTACTATTATTTTATTATTTATTTTTTTACATGGCATCATTAACAATAGAGAATGCTTTTTTGTACACTTCCAACATGGCTTTGCATCGTTCCCGGTCTGCTGAAATGGAAGGATCTTCTTGTAACAATTCTTCAAATAGTTCCTCGCAATAAAGTGCTGTTACTAGTTTGTTTTGAACCGACTCTCTTGTGAAATTTACAAGGAAATGCATGATTGCCTTGGGTACTAGGTCTTGGATAGACTTGCGCACAATGTTGAAATAAGAAGTAATCAACGATCCTATATAAAACAAATTAGTTCCAGCAATATATATATATATATATGAGATGCTGGGATACTTTACGAATAAGCTCAACTTCGAGATCTTCTTGGGTAGAACGGCTTGTAGGTATGGGGTCAATGGGACTTTCGGATGAAATGGACTGTTCACATACAATCAGAATTCATTGATCATTTGGTTTCTGATATGCTTGTGCTTACATGTTGTGCGAATAGAGAATCAAGACCTTCGGTATCATTAGGCTGTGGTGGCTGGCCAAAAGGGCTCTTTTCTTGGAAATCTTTACTGCCTCGGTCTGCTTTGGGTACACCACCAAAGAAGTAGTTTAAGAACGAGTCCTTTGGAGGTGAACCCGACACACTTGAGCCGATATTCATTCCATTTTCTTTCTTTTGACTAGAGATGCTGCCTTGGTTCAAGGTACGATGCTATACAGACAATATATATGTATATATATAAACCACTGTGCTGTTTTTTTGTTGGCAACTCACATGTTTCTTCTTTATTACTCCCTTGGATTTCTTCTCTAGTTCAGCCATGGCACCACTTGCTCCAAGGAAATCTGGGTGGTTTGTGTTTATGTAGGCACATTGGGTTGATATGAGACTCTCGACATAGACAGAGGTTGGCATCAGACGTTCGCGCAGCAAGTTTGACACGACCTCAATCAGCTTAGTATGTAACTTGGGGAACCTTAAGAGTTCCTAAATAAAGGAATAAATGGAATTGATTGATATATTTGGTAGTTTTGGACATTACCTTGTTGCCACATGTATGACAGATCTTGTAGAGTTCTTCATATGCCAAATTGACACACTTGAGACTTGGTGCCTCGAGTAGTCTGATTTGTGGTCGCACAAGCAAATCAAACGCTAGTTCAGGTACAAATAGCGAGCATCTTGGCCCAGTAGAGTTACGAATGGCAGTGCGGATATCCTCGTTTGTGAGGTTTCCACAGGGCAATATAGAGTCCAGAGCATGGCCAAAAATGTTGTTGAAGATATAATAGATTCTTGCTCCTCCAGATCTTTTGTATAGGATAAGCAATTTGATTTGATTTAATAAGTATCCAATACTTATACTTACAGCTCTTTGGTCGATATTTGTGAAGAAGTGCCGTCAATAGAAGCCACAAACTCGGTAGAAAACATGGTAAGAAGTTTGAGGATCAAGGATCCCTAATAATAATAATGAAAAGGTTGACAAAAGAATAAACCAATATATCTACTTACACTGTGCACTTTTCCGACAAAGGCCGAGTCTCCATACTGAGCTAGTTCATGCTGTGTTTGGCCAATCATGGAGCTAAGCTTTGAGCGCAAATCAGGTAGCTTTTCACGAATATGATTGACAAGAACCTATAATATTTGGTTTTTTGTTGGTAAATCCCCATCATATTCCCAGATATCAATGTACTCACTGTGTTGAGTTGCTTTGTCAGGTATGCTGTTCCTGAACGATTGACAATGCTCTGGTAAGCAGGGTGTCTTTGGAAGAATTGTTCTTCTGCCTGGAGAGCCTCTGCCATTGGTTTGTTGGTCAGGATATCCTGTTGACTTCGGTTGACAAGACCAACAAAGCCTAGCTTTAGCGGAAATGCTCTTCCGGTCAAGACATCCAAAGCATGGGTGCCGGCATCCATAAGATCCAGCTTTGTCACCACACCAATCGTACGTTTTCCAGCTGGATCCATCATCCTGGCCAGTTTCAGACTGTCTGAATTAGCCAGATCAGAGTTGGCTGGAGTGATGGCTAGGATAATACTATTATTTGGTTAGTGGCTGGGTGCATTAATAAACAGCATACCTATTTGGTTTGGAGATATAGTCTAGAATAAGCTGTCTTATTTGCTTTTCGATATCGGCCGGTTGGTCGCCTTTGATGATATGGCCATTAATAAGCGTATTAATGACATTTGATTAAGAAAAAATGACTCACCGATTGGAAGCTAAACAAAGGGGAGGTGGGTGGGTGGGTGGGTTAGGCATGAATCGACTACTGATCGAGATTGGGATATTAAATATTACCTTTGTTAGGCCAGGAAGGTCTACAAGCGTAAGGTTAAGAACCTTTTTAGAGTAAATTTTAAGATGAATCGGCTTCCGAGCAATTCCTTTGTTGTGTCCGGCTATCCGAGCCGTGTCATCTTCGATTTCACGTCGTACGTCGTTAAAGTCATAAAACTTCTTTTGAGGAACATGCAAGAATTCTGCATAGTCAGGGCCATCAGTCTCGGATCGCAAGGTGATTAGCTGGAGGACAAGAGGTCTACGGGTGACGATTCCACTACCACGAGGCAAGAAGTCTCTTTGGACAATATTCTCTAAAACAGACGATTTGCCTGAACTCTGGGCACCGACAGTAATGATCTGGGGGAGATCAAGACTCTCATTTCCTCCCACAGTTGAAAAGACGTCCTGAACTCGGTTGATTAGCTCAACTACGTTCTCCATTTAAAGAATGTAAAAAAAAAGGTATAAATGTGTGGGTTGGAGTTTACGTTTTCTTTCAAACGCAAGGTTTAAAATAATAATAATTCACAAGTGTCCCTGAGTGAAAACCGAAGCGTTATTTGCACCCAACCCCATTGAGGATTATGGTTTGCGTCATTCGATTGCGACCCCCCCAGTGTAGAAGCCGATTTTTTCTCTCTCGCTTTCTTTTCTTCTTTCTTTTCAAAATCCAAAAATCAATACAAGCTTACATGTTTGGACCAAGTTAAAGGACGTTTGTTGTTAAAAAGGAGCCTATTCTTAATAATCTATATTTTACTCTATGAGAACCCCTTTTTTATATATATATAAAAATGAGCTCAAGTCAATCGACACGGCGAAAAAAAGTCACGAGATTTCGCATTAATCAATTGTGATATATCTTGGTTATCACTATGTTTGGGATCAGATCTTGTTAGACAAACTCTATTAAGAATACACTTTGAATCAACAAAGACTCTTGAATTCATATAGTCCGTAACTTGGTTTACGCTGAGATAATTTAACGGTATCCAAGATGTCAAGCCGCTATTGATGCCAATGGTAATAATGCCAACTATTAAGAATATATTTTTATGAATTATAAAAGCTAAATAAATGTTCAACAAGTATTCTGCAGTAAGCTGAGCTTTGTAAATGGCATGTTTGACATACTTTTCAAATATGAAAACTGAAAATTGAAGCGCTACTTTATTCCTCTGGTTGTATAAATCTACGATAATTTCCTCGTTAGTGTTGCCCTATAGCATGGCAAATGCTGCATCTTTGTCACCCAAATCGTCAAACGCACCAACGCCAGGTGTGTGTTTGAAGGTGCAGCAAAAAAGCAGGCTGCGATGGATTTGCTTACAGCCATCTCTTGTATGACACCTTTAAACATCTTTATCAGTATTTAGCCTGTCTTTCTTTTTCCTCGTCCACACATCAAACCAACACAATTATTACCAATAAACCAAGAGCACGAACCAGAGGCATTAAAGACCATTATAAATACAAAGAGTGGCTTGAAGAGCATCTCAACCGAATAACCCAACCTTGGTTACTTTAGCATTTTTGAATGTGTTTTTGGCTCCAAAGTAGCCACAACCCTTTTTTTACACTGATTTGGTTTTGAAATGGTCAAAAGACCAAGGTCTCAAAATGATGATTATCGCTCAAAAATCCAAGTATACTTTCAATGTAAATTTCAACTGTTAATAATTGTTTATTGGTCTACTAACCATTGATTTTCTTGTATTTATGTAACAGTAAAATAAACAACATTATCAAGATCATTGGCAAGAACGGGAGGATACATACGATGCATCGAAAATCAATTCCAATATAATAAAGACAGTCGTCAGTATTAATCAAATGGCAACCACGGGTATTATGAACAAGGCTGTAGAGTAAAGACACGAGCGGTTATGATTTTGCAGAGGAACTGCATTCAATTGTCGAGCAACCAAACGAGCCTGTCTCTGAACAACTTGGCTCTGTGGATATTTTTTGAACCTTTCACTACCAACAGCCTTGAAGATGTTTATAAAGTGAAAAAAAAGTGAAAAAGAATATAAAGACATCGTATCAGATACTTTTGCTATCCCTATAGTCCTAATGAAGAATGCAAAACGTCTGATCAAACAGATTGATGAAGCACATATTACATCAAGAACAATGTATATCATCAATAAATTGTCTTTGTTAAATAATCATATAGTGGAGTTGGCAGGGATAGAATACAAATGTACTACTACTGAAAAATTCAAATGGGGCGGTATACTCTTTACGATCAACCAAAGAGATGTATCAATTGTTTTGGTAGAGTTCTTCAGTGGGTCTAAGGACAAGACTTTTACTATCAAATAAAGTTGGTACATTGAAAAAATTATACACAAAGACCAAAGCTTTAATGATAAAGATCCCACCCCAAAAGCCAAATATTCTTTGTTACTGAACAGATGCACTCTGAATATCAAGAACAACTGGAAAATATATTAATACTTATAATAACCAATTTCGAGCAGTATTTATTTGGTTTATACCTAAAGAAGCCGCTAATTACTTGACAACAATTGAAACAAAAACAAAAATATATTGAACTTTATCTAGACAACTTTTTTAAAGTATAAAAAGAGCAATAAAACCAACAAGTATTTACTGTGAAAATAATTCTTTAAATGAGTAAGATGCTTTGTATATATATATATATATAACAGAGTGTATTCACCTGTATTTTATAAAGAGAGTAAAGTAATCGGAACTACTGTTCCTATTGTTTATCAATGGTCTATTCCAAACTGGTCCACAATACAATCTCGCCTTGTTTTTCATAGTCCAGAGTTTGAATCCTATAATCGTCAATGGCAAGTGGACTTGGAATGATAAATAACCTTTTTGAAATATCAAGGTTGTTAATTATACTATGCATGTATATCATTGTAGGTTTATTCAGGTACCGTGGTGTCAGTTTCTAACCTATTGGTATACTAAATGTCTATATAATATATGATTCTAGGTTGAAAGACAAATCAATGTTTCTAAAGAGGTATATTGATGAATAGCAGTAAATAAATTCATATTTACTTGGGATTTTATAGAAAATCATTGTCCATGTTCAGCTAAAGGATAACTATAATAAAATCAATGACGAACCTCAGCATGACTTTAATCTATTCTTGAACATAAAAAACAACGCTGGGAATTCCAAACTATTCAATAATATCGGTCCAAGTAAGTTTAAATTTTTAATATCATACAATTTCCATTACTTACATTCTATTAGGCTCCACTATAAAAAGTCACGCTAGTAAGGCCCGAGTACTACTAAGTGTCCTAATCGTATTGTATTAACAGCATCTTAGTATCTTATGAATGGGAATCTCCTGCTACATCATCTTTGGACGCTTTAAACGAGTCTGCCGACAAGGATTCATTGACAATCTCGGTCCATATCAAGAGAGAATTGCCTGAGCCAAAATTTAGACCTTTCACTGCTCCCAAGTCAGAGTCAGCAGCTAAAGATATGTCCAATATCCCTCACGATGTAACCGTTCATGTTTTTCAAGGTGTCAAAAAGACAGACCGTTCAGAATATCAGTCATTTGGCTGCCACAAAGCCAAACTAGCAAAAGCATCCAAATGGTTTAAACAAATATTTAATAATGCCGAGGAACCTGTAACCGATGAGGCCATAATACAAGGAATGAAGCCAGAGATATTCAAAAGGCTCTTACAATACAGCTACACATCAAAGCCAGAAATAAAGAGCATTGAAGACGCAGTTACGATTATCGAAGCAGCAGACCGCCTTGAATTCAAGACTCTTTATAAAGAAGGATTCAATTATCTACAGAAAAATATTAGCTCTGATAATATCTGGAGCATTTGGAAGGTTGCAGGCAAGATATTCAAAAGGCAGTTTTATATATATACTGAACTGTTATGTAGATGTATACCACTGCAAAAAATCTATTGAAGTTTGCAAAGAATATCTAAAGGGAAACATTGAATCGATCTTTAAAAACGCCTCTTGGTTAAGAGTAGACATTATTTATGCCATAATGGCCCTCAATGTTGACGGTCTACCAGAGGCTGTGAATGAAGCGCTATTCTTTGATGCAGCCCTCATCTGGAGAGAATGGAATATCGAGCAAATAGAAAAAAAGGCATCATATAATGACTCGTGGCAATCCGAAA
The DNA here is from genome assembly GCA_022702545.1 of Phycomyces nitens. Lineage (NCBI taxonomy): Eukaryota > Fungi > Mucoromycota > Mucoromycetes > Mucorales > Phycomycetaceae > Phycomyces > Phycomyces nitens. The sequence goes on from JAHRBC010000001.1 coordinate 7,203,869, forward strand.
AACAAGAACAGCAAGAACGGGAAGAAATAAACCGTAAATTTGCATTAATGATTCGTTGTATTCGATTTCCTCAGATGGTGAAAGAAGACTTGCGTTATATTAGTTACAACATACCATTTGTAATGAATATTGAGGGAATCCCTCGAACGGCAAGTCTTTAAACATGTTTATAATCTCTAAACCCAACTAACCCCAACTTTCAGATTTCTAGAGCCTTTCGGGACATACAATTTGACAAGGAACCTATACCGACAGAATATCAAAAGCGACACGTATCTTGACTTTTTTTTAATGTTTTGAAAAATACACAAATCCTTAAATATGATGAGTTTGCTGTACATATTAAGTGCAATGACACGATCGTAAAGGTCATTTTGCTATATTATGAATATTTCAAATCTAGGTCTAATGGTTATGCTTAATATAAAGCAGGCAAAATGTATGAAGTTTAAGAATGTTGAGGTATGTGGATATAGAACATGGTTATACAATGTCTATTATGCTGTCTTTTTACCAAATGGTTCTATAACAACCGAGAAGTTGTTTCTCTCTCCACCTTCTCGGCCTGGAAGGATCTTCTTCTTCCAGTCCAATTTCTTTGTGACGGGCATATCTGTGAGTTCAAACAGGTAATATGCCAGCTTGTTGGAGAAGTGGTGTTTTATGCAATTTGTGTACCCAATGGACTTCATCATAGCCAACAAGTGTTCGTGGGACATGTATCTGGAATTGTTGACGCAGGGCAATGGTAGAACGAGGAAGAGGTAGTGCAGACGACTGGTTTCAGAGAGAGAGGGCAAAAAGTTGCGAGTCTGGATCAGCATCTTACCTAAAGACTCGTTTAGCAAAAAAAATAAAGTGCTATGTTTTTTTTTGAATATTTTACCTCTGTCTTTTGGATCCCCAACAAAGTTTACAACTAGACTCAAACAGACAACATCGAATTTGTCTAGAGTGATTGGCATAGTCAAAAAGTCCTGTTTTTCAATTGCTGGGTCCTGAGGGTTTAAATCAATTGGTTTGGCCTTGATCCACGAAGCATAAGGCTTATAATTATCAGGAGCTACAGCACCAACATCGAGTACACGCAGTGGCTTTGTTGCAGTATCCATGTTTTCTTTGCAATGTTCCTTGAGCACCTTGACGAGCCACTTTGAAGAATCTCCGCCTCGGGTTTTGCTCTGTCCCAGTTGGGATGCCTTTTGGTACCAGTCAATGCCACCCATGCTATCCATTTCTTCTACGATCGCCTTTTCTCTTATGCGATCTGCTGGATCGTTGGATTGTTGACATTTAGCAAGTTCTTTATTCAGCACATGAAATCTTCGAATAAGACGAGCGGTCTCTGCGGATGACCGCTTAAAGTGTGTCCCAGTGTTGTTTCTCTGGGCTGTAATTGGAATCTTTTTGCGTGCTTTTCCCATTGTTAACAATCTAATAAAAAAAGAAGAAAAAAAATCCCAGTTGGCAGACGGACCTTGTCACGTGCAGGTTGTCATGGCAACATGTAGGCATTCTAGTCCAGTTGTGACTTGTATAATAAAGATACAAGGGAGAGGAGAAGACAACTCACTGATTACAACAATGGCATCCCGAGCAATCAAGCTTACTCTTTACTCTTCCAGCACTTGTTCTCTCTGCACAACTGCCAGAGACAACATTTTGAGAGTTCAGAAAAAAGTAAGTGAGAATTATGTAGTAAATGGAGCCTGACATGAATGCATGCCAGACTCCCTTCGCTCTTTCTGTTTTGGATATCCACAAGCCCGAATGCCCAAAAGAAATGGCAGACAAGTACATTTTTGATGTCCCCGTCGTTCACATGAATGACCAGTTCCTTATGCAACATTATGTGCCTGAAGAAACGCTTTTGGAAGCTATCAAGAAGTTTGAAACTACAGGCAAAGTAGAAAGAGTTGCCGCCTAAACAATCTAGCCAATCAACCCAAGAGTAATCAAACTTTGTTCCCATGGCAACACAAGGGCACTGTGGGAGTTTGACTGCAGCAGCAAATATCTATCTCTAGGCAAATTTATTTGTTTGGTTTTATACCTGTAAAGAAATGTAATTACATTGTTTCTTGGTGGAATCAAATGATAGCTGTGGGATCCATTAAATAAGAATCCAAAGTATTGATGTTTTCTGGTCGACCCGATTCTGGATAATGACTAGCCTGACGATTGTGGTTGGAGTTGAGCCAATGATGGGTGAAGTATGGACACTATATTTATATATCTGTATATGGGATGATTTGAAGCAAGTCATGGATCTGTACTCGAGAATCCAAAATGTAGGGCCATGTACGACCATTTAGAATAGAATTGAACACGAGGATCAAGAAAGTCCTTTCTATCCAGCAATGTAAAGAATAGGGAGTTTGCATACACAGGCTGTTTGTATCAATGTTTAGCTTACAAAAAACTCAAGTTTTACTGCCTTGTTTGTGGTTGTCATAAATATTACTTTTATGCGCGTATTTAATTAAAGCAATATTATTGAATTGGATCACACCAAGGTGGCATTAGTCTGTTTCCTATTCTGACCGTGTCATTTGATTACCTTTTTCCTACCCTTTGCTTGGATTTCGAATTGTTCAAAATAGAGCCAATAACCATACAAAACATCAAGAGGAATCAAGGCAAAAAAGAAGGGGGGAACCGAATCATGCTGTTTTGAACGAAATTCTGCAAGATTCACCATGTATCTTGAGAATGGTGTTGTTTGGACGTCAAAATCTATTGGTTGACGTGGTGTCAAGGACATGTTGTTTTCTTTGATTTACAGGGTGGTATGATTCATTCGTATAGCATATCATTGGATCAAATGGTTGGCAGACTTGTAGAAAAGAATACAAGATCCTTGTATGATTGATAAGAGATCCTGAACATGGCGTGATAGTTACAAGAGACTGAATGGTGGCTAATTTACATTATTGATGGTGAGGCAAGCAATTGACAAGAGAAAAATTGGATATGCTACACACAAAACTCAGGAGCAATGATCGGAGCCAAACCAAGAAGAGAAAAACGTGGAGAATATGGGAAACTTGGAAGCATGGAAACCAAGTGCAAACAATGGGCTATTGTGTACATTGACATGTCAAGGCAACAAAAGATGTACATTATATTAATCCTTGGTGAGAAATCAAAAAAAGAAAACAAAAGAATTAAAAGTATATCTTATATATTCAAAAATCAACTTTATTGGTAATCATTATCTTTGAAGTGCTTCAACTTGGTTATCATCATCAGCCTAATATAGCAATAAACCCCAGTATTGTCAACAAGTACTAAAGCAAAAAGATAAAACAGTATCCATGGATACCACGGCCTAGATAGCCAGCCTATTTATTACTGGCTCCAAAGGGACTCGCAAACCCACTTGGGTTGCACTTGTAGACATGAATATGATTGCTCAGTAGTAAAACAGGACCATCATTTGTACTTGTTCATGATAGCAATCATATTTTGATAGCTGAAATACTCGATAGTATTTTTGGAATATGCCCACAGCATAAGTATTTTTATAGCTCCAAATATCCATAACTGGAACAAGAGCGTTCTGATGGGCCGGGTCAGTCAAAGGCCGAAATTTGTGCCAACAGGCTCTCAGGTCTGTCATTGTATCGAGCTTGTCAGGATTAGTCTGCCCGGAACCTTCTATAGGTCAATGTCCCATTCGATGTTTGTGGTTTATAATCTTGTTCCAATGAGTCTGCTGACGTGGTGTTTCCTGGTAATGTCACAATGCCTAGTGCCATTTGTAACACTCTTATTTACAGTCATTTCACGTCTTGGGCTGTCTGTGGTTTCTATGTTCCTACACCAGTTTCTGATTGTCGTTTCGGCGCCTTTTTTTTCTTTCTCTTTTACTTCTTTGCTGTTTCGTTAATGTTTGTTTAGAAGAGCAAGAGGTTGTAAGCTTAAGAATCTTCGGATTTTTAAATTATAAAGGCTTTTTTTTATTAATCTCACGCAGTTTATTTTACATCACCGCACAGCATCCACCTCCTGCTGCAGGCGCAAATGGATCCTCTTTCTTGTCAATGGGGCCCCAGACAGAGGGCACCATAGGATCCTTTGTATTTTTGCAGTATTCAATCAAGCTAAAAAATCAAAGAAATAGACTAGAATTTCAGCGTCATTGTCAAGGTTGGTTTGGGATGGTGTACCTAGAAGATGCCGAAGATACGGTGATTCTAGGGACATCAAGCTGTTCTCTTAAACACTGATTCAATTCGAGCAAACGGTTGAGCTTGGCTTCAGATATGTTTTGAGCTCTTCGCGTGGGCATGACTGTGGGTATAATGAGCGTATAGGGGCGAGATGAGAGAGAAGGAGAGACGACCAAGGGTTGGGTTGTTGTGGTGCAAAGGTTGATTAACGCCTGTGACTTTAAGTTCCGCTCATCGCATTTCACGCGGGACTGCCATTGCCTCTTTTGGACATTGACAGAGATGAAATTGAGCATCTGTGATAATCTTCAACCATTCTTTATAAACCGTCTCCGGTTAACTACATCTCATTCTTTCTCTCAAAAACCCCCCACTCTCTTCTTTACACTCTTACTTGGCCATAAAGACACACACAATGCTTCTCTCGCTGTCAAAGACGAATATGGTCCGTGCAGCCCTGCGCTCCAGCCCAGCCAGATTCACTCCTTATGCTTCCCTCCACCAAGCATCAGAAGCCACAGACACCCAGAACCTCATTGAGAAGATTGTCCAGAAATACGCTCTTGATCTGCCCGAGGGATACAAGGTCAAGAGTGGTGACTATGTGTCTATCCGCCCCCACCACCTTCTTACTCACGACAACACCGGACCTGTCATTCCCAAGTAAGTTTAATTGACATGCGCGTATGTTGGCCTGCCAACTGACATTGTCTATAGGTTCAAGTCCATTGGTGCCACCAAGTTCTACAACCCCAAGCAGCCCGTGTTCGCATTGGATCATGATGTCCAGAACAAGAGCGAAAAGAACGTAACAAAGTATGCCAACATTGAAAAGTTTGCAAAGGAACACGGTGTAGATTTTTACCCTGCTGGACGCGGTATTGGCCATCAAGTCATGATTGAGGAAGGCTATGCATTCCCCTCTACCCTGACTGTTGCCTCTGACTCTCACTCAAACATGTACGGTGGTATCGGTGCAGTCGGTACTCCCATTGTCCGTACCGATGCTGCTGCCATTTGGGCCACTGGTCAGACCTGGTGGCAAATCCCTCCCGTTGTCAAGGTTGAGCTCAAGGGAAGCCTTCCTACTGGTGTCACAGGCAAGGATGTCATCATCACTCTTTGCGGTTTGTTCAATAAGGACCAGGTTCTCAACACTGCCATTGAGTTCCATGGTGCAGAGGCCCTCAAGGCCCTGTCCGTTGAGGATCGTTTGGCCATTGCCAACATGACAACCGAATGGGGAGCCTTGGCTGGTGTCTTCCCTGTCGATGATCTCACCATTGACTTCCTTCGCAAGCGTATGCGCCGAATTGCTCTCTCTCACTTTGAGAACAAGAACCTCCCACCCACTCCTCCAGGCCAGGACTTTGTCCACCCCCGCATTAACGAGACCACCATTCAGGCACTTATTGACAACCCAGTCAAGCCTTCTCCTAATGCTACATACAGCAAGACCCTCACTCTTGATCTGTCTACCCTTTCGCCTCACGTCTCTGGACCCAACTCGGTAAAGGTTGCCTCTTCGCTTGCTTCCCTGGAGGAGAAAGACATCAAGATCAACAAGGCCTACCTTGTGTCCTGTGTCAACTCGCGTGCCAGTGATCTCAGACAGGCTGCTGCTGTGATCAAGGGAAAGAAGGTCAAGGAAGGCGTTGAGTTTTACGTGGCTGCTGCTAGTTCAGAAGTTCAAAAGGAAGTAGAGGAATCTGGTGATTGGGACATCTTGCTCAAGGCTGGTGCCAAGGTTCTTCCTGCTGGTTGCGGTCCTTGTGTCGGTAAGTCTTTATTTAATGAACTGAACGAATTGCTAATTGTCTGTACATAACCCAGGACTCGGTACTGGTCTGTTGAAGGACGGTGAAGTTGGTATCTCGGCAACCAACCGTAACTTCAAGGGTCGTATGGGCTCCCCCTCTGCACTGGCCTACCTCGCATCTCCAGGTAAAGATGAGTCACAAATCCATGCGTTTTGGCCCTGCTATTTCCAAAAACAAAAACTCTAATCTCAATCTAAATATTATTTTTCTATAATGTGTATAAATATAGCTGTTGTTGCTGCATCTGCTGTTCTTGGAAATATTGCTTCTCCTGGTTCTGTCGAGAGTGGTTCCAAACTGTCTGCTGCGCCCGTTCCTTCCTTCAGCATCGAGACCAGCGAGAAGAAGCAGGCTTCTGGAGAATCTTCTGCAGCTGCTGCCGAAGTCCTGCCCAACTTCCCCAATGTAATCAAGGGTGAGCTCTTGTTCTGTCACCAAGACAACCTCAACACTGATGGTATCTATCCCGGCAAATACACCTACAACGATGACATGACAACCGAGGACATGCGCAAGGTTGTTATGGAGAACTATGATCCTGATTTTGTCAATGTTGTCAAGGAGGTAAGTCATTGGATCAAATGCTCTTTGTATCAGCCATTAATCCCAGACATGATTAGGGAGATGTTCTGGTGGGTGGATACAACTTTGGCACTGGTTCTTCCCGTGAACAGGCTGCAACTGCCCTCAAGTCTAGAGATATCACCATCATGGTTGCTGGATCTTACTCTGATATCTTCAAGAGAAACTCAATCAACAATGCCTTGTTGCTGATCGAGTCCCCCGAGCTCGTCAATGACCTCAAGGAGCAGGCTGGTACTGACACATTGACCAAGCGCACTGGCTGGCAAGTCGAGATCCACGTTGCCGAAGGAAAGGTCAATGTGAAGAAGGATGACGGAAGCAGCAAGTTGTACAAAGTTGGTGGACTTGGCAAGAGTGTCCAAGAAATCTGGTTGGCCAATGGATTGGAGGGATGGGTCAAGAACAGACTGTAAATTATTACAAGACATAAAAAAAAGGACTCCAAGACTTGAGTTCATTACATAAACCAACAACAAGAACTTGTATTCTTAAAAATTAAATACCAAACTAATAATATTAATATAAATCAAAACCATCAAATGGTACAAGCTATGTGCTGTATTGCAATGCCCTAAAAAAGATGTCTTCATCAACCACAACTCCATATATCGGATCAGATGTGCACTCCATGTCAATATACTTGGACAGATTCATGGTATTATCTATTGTTTAATACTTAATTAAAGCCGTCTTGCAAGTCTGATCTGGTCTGGCACTTGCCTGGTGTTTTGATTGCAGGGTAAATTGGCGGTGGAGCCTGGTAATTACCATCCTTGAGCTTGTTTTATAAGCCTGTCTGTCAGTACATTAAGATATTTGTAGATGCTCTTATACCATGTGGCTTCTATCGGAAGCAAATCCGCGTAGATACTCGGCAGCAGGAATCAGTCGAAAATATCTAGCTCATATTATTATAACATTTGAATCGTAATAACCAAATGTACCTTTTGAACCTATCTGGGAGTACAATCTCTGGAAGGAACGCCTTTCTTATATACTCATCAGAAGGAGAGGGAAATTCCAAGGCAGAATCAAAGTCATAGACTAGAGATCTATGACAAGAAATATGTCAAGCTGAAAGAGTGCAGACAAGGTAGTTACCGAACCGAGTCAAAATAGTAGAGAATAACATGGTAATCCTAAAGACATTACATTAATAAAGAACATCATTATCGTCAAATATCTGCTTTACCCAGACAACGGGATTGCCATTTACACAGGGAGTTTGGTTCCACACTGGAATCTAATGACCTGGTTATGCGGGATTCTCATTCTTCCTTGTTGCTTACTGTCTGATTAGGATTGCTTATGAATACAACAGTATAGTTCTCAAGAACAGACTTGTCCTTCTCGCTTATGGTTCTACAGAGCTTATAGACATTTTCTTCACAATAACAACGAGTGTAAATGAGGTCTTGTCTGGGAAGATCTAGTGGTTCAATCAATCTCAAATGGTCCATTTCAAACCCTTTCTTTTCATCAGCCGCTGACTCTAGAAAAACGGATCTTGTGCCAGTCACACTCGCTCGACATTTTTTTCGTTTTTTCGCTTGTCGACCTTGTCTTTCTTCATTCAAGCGTCATGGTAAGCCCGCAAACGCCCCCTTGCCTAGCCTGCCTGCTAGATAAAAGGCTTATCATGTGCATATTCTGCAACACAATAGATTCGAAGAAATACTCGCCTGCGTCGTGAATATCTTTACAAAAAATCGCTCGAGTCCAAGGACCGCACGATCTACGATCGCAAACAGAAGATCAAGGAGGCGATTGAACGTTTGTAGTCAAAATAATAGAGCCTCAACCGAGAATATAGACAATTAATGTGGAATGTTTAGAGGGAAAGCCTATTCCCACTGAATTGCGCAATGTTGGCGATGAATTAAAGAAGGATCTTCCTTTTGATCAGGCACAGGAGGGTAAGAAGCAAGCATTTCGGCGTAATACGCATTGGTACTGATAATCACAAACAGAGCCTTCAACACACGAGGATGATGAATATGCTCGCGCTGGTGTATTTGACCCCAAAGTTCTTATTACCACATCCAGAGATCCCAGCAGTAGACTCCAGCAATTCTCAAAAGTATGGAATGGATCTTTAGACAAGTGTTTAATTAATTATCTGTGTAGGAAATGCGTCTCGTATTTCCCAACTCCCAGCGTATTAACCGTGGTGGACATGTCATGAAAGAGATTGTCGATGCCTGTAGAAGTAATGAAGTGACAGATTTAATCATTTTGCATGAACATCGTGGCCAGCCTGGTAAGATCCTGTGGCGAGACATTAAAATAGAAAAGAGCAAAATCTAATCCAAGTGTGGTTTAGATGGAATGGTCGTTTGCCATTTCCCCTATGGTCCTACTGCCTACTTTTCATTGCACAATGTCGTCCTTCGCCACGATATCAAAGATCAGGGCACAGTATCTGAAGCATTCCCTCATTTAATATTCAACAATTTTAACTCAAAATTGGGACAACGTGTAAGGACCATTATTATTGACTCACCAAGGGGATATTATTAAATCATACTGTATTTCTAGGCTACCAACATTCTAAAGTACCTGTTCCCTGTCCCAAGAGAAGACACCAAACGTGTGATGACTTTTGCAAACGAGAACGATTATATTTCCTTTAGGTAAATAATTTTTGCAAAAGCCAATATTAGATACTTACTATCTTGCTTGTAGACACCATGTGTATGTAAAGACAGGCAAGGATGTCGAATTGGCAGAAGTTGGTCCTCGATTTGAAATGAGATGTAAGTCTGGAATTTCTCGTACGCTTGATAACCAACTAATCATATTGTCTATAGTGTATGAGATCCGCTTGGGAACTGTCGAATTGACAAACGCAGACGTAGAATGGCACTTGGCATCTTTCACTAGAACAGCAGCAAAGAGAATCGAGCTTTAAAAAAAAATCATTATTTTCATGTACAGTAAAACGAAATTTAACAATTAAAAAATATATAAAAAAAAAAGAATGTGACGTTGTGTGAAAGTAAATCTTCTTTCACTAAATGACCTTTAACCATCTCGATCGCATGGTAGAGCAGGTCTTTGAGATTTGTGGCTCAGAGACAAAGGCTGACATTCGAGCAGACTTGGAAAAGACATTGAGTGTAGAATTAACATTGAACAGGATCTGGGATGGTCTTGTAAGGTTATTTTGCTCTATATTTTGTTTCTTGATCTCATGTTAGCCTGGTTTAGTTCATTAGACAATCCAATCCAAATACATTAATCATTCTGGATTCAGACGATGAAGAAGTAGCTCCAAACATTATAGAATCAGATCATCAGTAAGGATCCACAATCCTTGTCATCAAAATGTTAATGGGTCTATAGATCCATCACAATCCCCAAAATCTCTACCCTTCCTGATCAGAGCAGTCTAGACAATACACCTTCGAGTCCACTAGATGAATTCAATTGGGATTCAGACAATGATTCTCTACCTTCGCCGAGTGCTCTTGTCTCTCATATGCTTTCAAGCAAAAAAAAAGTTTCGTCAATCAAAGTGATTGATATTGACGATCTAGACAATGTAAATTCATCCCGATCAAAAAAGAAACAAAAGCAAAAAGAGATTACTGCGGATATACCTAGCTATATATGGGAATGGGATGACCTTGACTTTGATGAGATTGCCGGATCGTCTTCGAATTCAACATCCAGACCCATATCCAACCCAAAGGCAAGATCAGGATTGTTTGAGTATAAAAACCTGGCAATATTTATCAACAACATAACGCTATTAGGACTCATCTCAGAAAAAGAGAGAAAGAGACGAAGCCAAAGAAGAAAGGGCACAAAAGAAGCAAAAAGAGCAAGAAGAAAAGAAGAAAAGGCAAGAGTCTCTAAAGGTATTCTTTATTTTTTCTCTGTTGTTAGTGTAATTCGGTCCCACTTAAAACATATCTATTGTAGGCCGAGAGAGAAGCGCAGAAAGCATTAAAAAAACTCCATGAGCAGGCGAACAAATTAAAGACAAATCGCAACCAAGTATTGCCAGAAATGATTGTGTACCTAGATAGCGACTTTGGAAGTTCAAGTGTAGGACAAGTACTTCAAACACAACTTGGAGAAAAAGATGTCGAAGTACACATACTATCTCGTCCTGCGCCCTACACTGTCTCATGGAAACGAAAGCAGCAAGCAGAGTGGGATGAAGGCACGCAGCAATTTGTTCCGTTTGGATCAACACGTATAAAAGACGAGGCATTTGTGTTGGTGTTTGTGACGATTGAGCGTCTATGTGATTTGATGGAAACCAACTCATTGGAAAGCTTTGTGGACATTATCCAAGAAGACGCTGGCAATAAACAGATTTTGATGATGTTGGAGGGGCTGGAACCCTATTATAAAAAGAAGATCTTGGTTGCCGGCCGTCAATTCCAAGCTACAGTCTTGGAAAATATTCAATCTACACAAGGAGTACGAGAAGAACCCAGATCTACACAAAGGCCCCGGAAACAACCCAAGAAAAGAACACTACAAACCTTGGCAGAGTCTGGACCCACCAAGGAAGAAATAGAAAAAGCCCTGACACTGCTTCAAATGATGAAAGACGTTATGATTGTTCCTACTGTAGACGAAGCAGATTCTATTGAATGGCTGGTGTCTTTGACTGGAAATATAGGTCACAGAATATACAAGTAGGGAATTGAACTATTGATGAAGAAAAGGAACATTTATCCAACTGACATACTGATGTTTTTGTAGAGCTCGAGGTGCAACTGTGAACAATGGCCCAGCACGAGCTGGAGCTGATGACGAAGATATCTGGTCGAGAATGCTACAGGAAATCCAGCAATGCACACCTGCTGTAGCCAAAAGTATCATACAAATCTATCCTACTGTAGAATCGCTTTACCGAGCCTATCAACTTACATCTAATCAGAAAGAAGCAGAAGAGATGTTGGCTGATATTGAGGTAAGTCGATTGGGAATCTAGAGGGTTTGTAAATAAATAAACGCGCCTGACAGACAATGTAGGTTGAACGGTCTGCATTGTCTGGTCGCGACCGGTTCGTGAACAAGTCAATGTCCAAGAAGATATATACAATATTTATGAGTAATGATCCTAATCACAAGATAGCATAAGATATCATAATCTAGTATGTGGATGGTATTATAATCTTTATTATTATTGTTGTTGTTATTGTTGTTTTTTAAAGGTATTGACAATAAAGACTTTTGGATGATTATCCTGCAAGATCTTTACTGAATACACACCAAGGGACACCTAAACGGGAGCTTGGTCGAGTATATCCAAAGCTAGTTGTACTAGAATTCAAATACACCTCGAAAGGCGTCAAGATTACGCCTATCGCACTGACTAGCAAGATCTTCACGATTCATCCTTATATAAATGAATTAATAAATAAATTGGTCTCGGAAATATGCCTTTTGTACTCACATATACATCACCATACGAAGACTGTCCCAGACATTTTCACTCATTGCACCAGATGACCCACCTATACCTCCTTTCTGCTGGCTCATTACGGCTGCACTCGTGCTAGCATCTCCAGCCTGCTGAAGTGCAAGGGAAGTAAGCAAATGCTCTGCTGCTTCTCTGTGCTGTCCTAGGTTGATACAACTGATGGCCAGATTGTAACGGGCACGGACATAGGAAGGGTTGATCTCAAGTGCATTGAAATAGGCTTCAATTGACCCTGATGTATTGCGTGAATTGGCCAATGTGGCACCCAACTTATTCCACAACAGGTAATCCTATGATATCAATGTTAATTCTAGTACTCAAAGTATACCCACCATATACTGCTCCTACCTGTGGTCTACTTTGAACTGCGGCCCTAAAGCAATCTATTGCCTTTTCGTACTCTTCAGACACGTTAAAGAGCACGCCAAGTCCAACTTGAACATTTGCGTCCATCTCTTCTCCAGGGAAACTTCGTGCTGCCTCCAAGAATATGTTGGTCACATATTCATGTCTTCCTTCTACTGTTTTTGGCATGCCTCCCCTCTGAGCAAGATGTTTGTATTTGTTATTGTTAACTATCCATTGTTCGAGACATTCATATGCATCTTCGCGACAAGACTCGTTTGTGTAACTGACGGCCAAAGCTAGCCATGCTTCCAGCAAGGAAGGGTTCATAGAAACAGCTCGTTTGAGGGCAGCAATTGCAGCCGCATCTCTCTCGTTCTCTTGTTGACGAAGACCAAGTTCCTGCCATGCATTTGAATCAGATGTCACCAGCTGTGCCTTTGCTTCAAGTGCAAGAATCGTGTCTCCAAGAGATACATGGTCTTCATTTATTGCGGCAGGGTTGAGTAGATATGGATTGTTTAGTGCGAATGTGTAATTGTCATACTCTGGGTTTGCTGCCCGGTAACCCTGTTTCTCTCCAGTGACAGTGTCCCAGTCTTTTTGCATGGAATCCCATTCATCGTCCTTTGCGGTTCTGAGGTGTGCAATGTTTTCTTGGTATTGTCGAATCCAGTCAGAAGTATCAGTGCCATCCTTGAGTACTTTCTGAAGCACGGCAGGATCCATGGGCCCGTGCTTGGTGAACTCAGCTGCCCAGTCAATTGCATCAGAAGATGCATTCGTTTCTTTCATAGACTCACCGTCCATCTGGTCAAATTCTGATGTCCAACTATGCTCTGGTTTTTGATTAAATTCACTCGACCACATTTTACCACTCGAGGATTGTCCCATATTTTGAGTGAATTCATTCTGCCATTGACGTGGATCAGTTGTAGTGTGTGTCTGTGCAAAGTCTGCTGCCCAGTCTTCGCCTCTTGTTTCGACCATCTTGTTGCCCTCAATTGCCACTTCTCTGTCTTTTAGTTTACGCATCAAATTCATAAAATTCGAGTTTTTGAATTTAGGATTCTCTTCTGTACGGACAGAATCTAGCAACATGGCAGCAGTCCTGGCCAAGGCTTCTTTATCTCCTGCCTGGGTAATTGGATCTTGTTCTGCAAACTCAGTTGCCCACGAGTCCTGGGCTGCAAACTCTTGTTCCCAGTTTACATTGCCTATATTGCCCATCAGTCCCTCTAACCCCAAGTTTTAAGTCTCTTTCTTCACCTGCCTTGTTTTGCTTCCTCAAACGCAGTCTCAAACGCTTGTCTCTCATGATCTGTGATTGCGATTTCATTGGGATGGCTCTGCTGAAATGCTGCAAATTCACTGTGCCATTTATGATCTGTTGTGTGGTTTGGTAAGGATTGGGCTGCTCATATTGTTTTCATTATGACAAATGTACCTGGTTGATTCTGCTGATATATTTTCTCAAACTCTTCAAATCCTCCACTTGGGTGATGTTGCATCAGGGGCTGTTGCATAAAATCATTTGCCCAGTCGTTTGTTAAAGCGTGCTGGGGACTGGCGTTGATTACATCGAGCTCTCGATTCAAGCCATTGAATTCAAATATTCCTGCTGGACGTTCTACTGCTCTGTCCTCCTGCATAAACTCATCTGCAAACTATGCAATTTGGGTATTTATTGAGAAGTCCAAGTCTGGGATTCCTATTTACCTGTCTGTCTGCAACTGATCCTTGGGCGGGTCGGGTGCGAAACCCGGACTGGTGAAGGTGTTAGGGTACTGGAATACAGTGCTTTTGCTATCTATTTTATTTACTTTTGAGCTCTCTCCCCGTTGATTTCCCATCATACGATCCTAATGGAGAATGAGGGAGGTTGGTAGTGTGCGTAAGTGCCTGTGTGTCAAAATCAAGACTATTGTTGATTTACTTGTTGCAAAGATCTGTCTTGTTGGAACTGCTTCATAAGACCAGCCATAGGATTGGAAGGACCGCACTCGGCTCCTCTTGATACAGATGAAAATGCCATTTTGTAAGGTTAAAGGCAGTAAAGAAAGAAAGAAAGAGAAGAGAAGAGGGGAAAGATTCTGCAAGTCAAAAGGGCAACACAAGACGGCTGATTAGTCATTTTAAACGGCGTTGGCTTGTGGGGACGCCAAAGAGTGGACAGGATTGGTGGATATGTGACGGCTGGGATGTCTTGGAGTTATCCCCATGTGAGAAAAACAATACTGCATTTTGGCCAAACAGCACACTCTAAATGTTCCCCCATGTATATTTTGTATTATAAAATCACTTGGGCAATGATTTTAGAATCACAGCACACATTTGATCTGGATTTGAAACGTTCTCCTTTTCACACACCTTTTTCCCTTGTTCTCTTTAAACCAAACGTAATACCATTGGAACTACATTGCTGCAAACCATAGTAAGATGTCTATTCCTGGGATACCGCGACTCAAAAAGGGAGAAAGGCCAACTCACTATATTATATAAAGGTATCATAAAACGCGATCTGTCGAGAGCATACGTCATGGAGGAAGACCTGGACTTCTCAAGGGCAGAGACAAAGGGGATATCCAAAAAATGATACAAAAGAATCGCAAAAAGACATTGAAAGACGTTACAGAGGAAGTGGAGGAAATGATTGCTGCACCTATTTCCGAATCTACTGTTCGCCAAACCTTGCACGATTTGGGGTTTAACAGCCGTGTTGCAGTTGCCAAGCCTTTCTTGACACAGGCAAATATGGCGGCACGAAAGAGATGGGCCCAAGCAAGAATGAATTGGAGCGAAGAATGGAAATCGGTGATTTGGAGTGATGAGTCCCGGTTTACGCTTTTCAAGACAAATGGGCGTACCCATGTGTGGAGAAGACCAAATGAAAAGTATGCCACTGACTGCCTCCAACCAAAGGTGCAAGGAGATTGTGGATCAGTAATGGTATGGGGGTGCATCTGGGCCGGAGGTGTCGGACCCCTTGTTGTCCTAAAGTACAATATGAATGCAAAGTCCTATGTAAAAGTATTGCAGACAGTATTCAAGCCGTACTTTGACAGTCTTCCGCACAAGGACGAGCTGCACTACTATTTCCAAGAAGATAATGCCACGCCACATAAAGCAGCATTGTCAAAAAAGTGCAAGGAAGGTCTTGGCATAGACGTTTTTGAGTGGCCATCAAAGAGTCCAGATCTCAGCCCAATTGAGAATATCTGGAATCTTTTGGATGGCCGTGTGCGGTCAAGACCTTGCCAGCCTACCACATTGAAGAAGTTAGAAGATGCTCTGAAAGAGGAGTGGGAAACTATCGCTATAAGTGTATGTGAAAAGTACTGCCTTAACATGCCCAAAAGACTATTGGCTGTTAAAAGTATAAAGGTGGGCCTATACTTTATTAAATAAACACCTAATTTTTATCAGTTAAAGTACAATCCTTAAGCTATATAATCACAAAGTTGTAGAGGTCTTGGATGCATATATAAGGAATATGATAGAAAACAAAATATGATATTGGATTTACTTGATTTTTGAAATGTGATTTCGGAAATTCAAATTTCTAGGGCACTGTAAATATCATTAATTTGTTGTAAACTTAAACTTATTTTTTTTATTAGTGGATAAACCTTGGACTAAAATGAATTATAGTCAATAAGATGCTTTTCCAATATGTAGTTATCATTTAACCACAAGATTATAACATGAGCTGTCGTCATGTTTCTTCAATATTTAAACAAAGAGATACGATTTATTAAAGATAGGAATATGAACCAAAATTACAATTACGATTAAGAAATATAAATGATTGGTGGTGGCAAATGAGAAAGGGTCGTGATAATGGGAGTAGTATATCGGTAGATTTTGTATTTAGGAAATTGATCACAACGATTCTAATTTGTCAAAAAATGGGCGTCAATGGAATATATAAAGTCAAAATAAAAAAAAAAGAATACATTAGCCTTAGATAAGAATTTATGTAGAAAAGACATACCTTTGACTATTGCCCAGCTACACCTTTGCAAATTATGCAGGAACATCTGCAACGGATTTCATTTTAGAGGCTACGGATCTTTGAGAGAAAAAAGGTCAATATTAGAATTATTTAATCTTCTTACTACACACAAACAGACTTTAGATTCTAAAAATTACCTGATAACAGTCAAAGTGGAAAGAACAACATTGTTGAGAATAATGGTGAAGTATCAGAACTAAGGGTATACTCAATGTCACAGCCAAATTCAAGATTTTTGTCGCCTCAGCAACATATATCCTAAAATTTGGCTCATACAATATGACATTAGCATTCTTTTGTCATCATTTACTCTCGGTCATCTGCTTCTATGTTTGCGTCCGCTCGAATTTCGTAAAGGTTCGTCGTATTCGCATGCTATGTCCTGTCATCAATACACAATTTAGTATATTTGCTAGCTTACCATATGGTCTCGTTGTCGTATCATCTGTCAAAACTCGTATTCGATTTCGTTCGTTCTCGTCTTCTGTATCCACTAATCTTCGACGTCCGGTATGTTATTCGTCTATTACTCGTCGGATGGGTCAATGTTTTCGTCGTCGTGTGTAATCGTCGTCGTTAAATGCTGTTCGTCTGTATCCATGTTTGCGTTCGTTCGTTCGTAATTCGTAAACGTTCGTCGTAATCGTATCCTATGTCCTGCCAAAAAAATCCAAATTAGAATGTGTGCTCGCTTACCTTAATTCCCTGTCGTCCATATCGTCTGCAAAAGTTCGTATTCGATTTCGTTCGTTTTCGTCGTCTGTATCCACTTATCGTCGACGTCTGGTATGGTATTCGTCTGGTACTCGTCGTATGGGTCAATGTTTATGTCGTCGTGCGTAATCGTCGTCGTTAACTGTTGTTCGTCTGTATCCATGTTTGTGTTCGTTCGTTCGTTCGTAATTCGTAAATGTTCGTCGTATTCGTATCCTATGTCCTACCAACAAAAAATCTAAATTAGAATGTGGGCTCGCTTACCTTAATTCCCTGTCGTCCATATCATCTGCAAAAGCTCGTATTCGATTTCGTTCGTTTTCGTCGTCTGTATCCACTTATCGTCGACGTCTGGTATGTTATTCGTCTGGTGCTCGTCGTATGGGTCAATGTTTTCGTCGTCGTGCGTAATCGTCGTTGTTAACTGTTGTTCGTCTGTATCCATGCTTGTGTTCGTTCGTTCGTTCGTAATTCGTAAACGTTCGTCGTAATCGTATCCTATGTCCTGCCAAAAAAATCCAAATTAGAATGTGTGCTCGCTTACCTTAATTCCCTGTCATCCATATCGTCTGCAAAAGTTCGTATTCGATTTCGTTCGATTTCGTCGTCTGTATCCACTTATCGTCGACGTCTGGTATGGTATTCGTCTGGTACTCGTCGGATGGGTCAATGTTTATGTCGTCGTGCGTAATAGTCGTCGTTAACTGTTGTTCGTCTGTATCCATGTTTGCGTTCGTTCGTTCGTAATTCGTAAACGTTCGTCGTAATCGTATCCTATGTCCTGCCAAAAAAATCCAAATTAGAATGTGTGCTCGCTTACCTTAATTCCCTGTCGTCCATATCGTCTGCAAAAGTTCGTATTCGATTTCGTTCGTTTTCGTCGTCTGTATCCACTTATCGTCGACGTCTGGTATGGTATTCGTCTGGTACTCGTCGTATGGGTCAATGTTTATGTCGTCGTGCGTAATAGTCGTCGTTAACTGTTGTTCGTCTGTATCCATGCTTGTGTTCGTTCGTTCGTTCGTAATTCGTAAACGTTCGTCGTATTCGTATCCTATGTCCTGCCAAAAAAAATCCAAATTAGAATGTGGGCTCGCTTACCTTAATTCCCTGTCGTCCATATCGTTTGCAAAAGTTCGTATTCGATTTCGTTCGATTTCGTCGTCTGTATCCACTTATCGTCGACGTCTGGTATGTTATTCGTCTGGTGCTCGTTGTATGGGTCAATTTTTTCGTCGTCGTGCGTAATCGTCGTCGTTAACTGTTGTTCGTCTGTATCCATGTTTTCGTTCGTTCGTAATTTCGTAAAGATTCGTCGTATTCGTATTCCATGCTCTGCCATAGAAATCCAAATTAGAATATGTGCTCGCTTACCTTAATTCCCTGTCATCCATATCGTCTGTAAAAGTTCGTATTCGATTTCGTTCGTACTCGTCGTCTGTATCCAATAAGCGTCGAGGTCTGGTATGTTATTCGTCTGGTACTCGTCGTATGGGTCAATGTTTTCGTCGTCGTGCGTAATCGTTCGTCGTTAATCGTTGTTCGTTGTATCCATGTTTGCGTTCGTTCGTAATTTCGTAAAGATTTGTCGTATTCGTATCCTATGTCCTGCCATAAAAATCCAAATTAGAATATGTGTTCGCTTACCTTAATGCCCTGTCATCCATATCGTCTGCAAAAGTTCGTATTCGATTTCGTTCGTACTCGTCGTCTGTATCCACTTATCGTCGACGGCTGGTATGGTATTCGTCTGGTACTCGTCGTATGGGTCAATGTTTTTGTCGTCGTACGTAATCGTCGTCGTTAACTGTTGCTGGTCTGTATCTAAGTTTTCGTGCGTTCGTTCGTAAATTCGTAAAGGTTCGTCGTATTCGTATCCTATGTCCTGCCGTAAAAATCCAAATTAGAATATGTGTTCGCTTACCTTATAATCTTGTCGTTTGTATCCATTAAACTTTGACGGCTGATAAGGTATTCGGTTGGCATTCGTTGAATACATTAGTTCCTGACCTTGGACTCAATCTTCACCGTATATTGCTGATAGTCCGAATCTGTTCTGGCATGCGTTCGTTTAGGTCCGTCGTATTTATATTTCATATCCTGTTATAAATATTCAAGTTAGTATATGTGTTTACTTACCTTATTGTAGCAATATTTTTTACATCTCGGACAGTAGTCCTAATGAGATGTAATAGTCGGCTAGTATTATTATATATATACACTTACCTTGTTTTATACTTTATTAACTCACTGTGAGATGTAACATGGAAATTTTTGCGATTTCTACGTCGACTGATCTGCTATTTCGATAAACCTATATTGGATGAAATAATTATTAGTTTGTTAGCACTATTTTGTGCTTACCTTTCAAGTCTTTCTTTGTTATTGCTTGTCCTATATAATCTACGATATATATCTGTCTACGCGTACTGATCCAACATTGATTTTGCGCTGAATATATATTGTGTTATGTCTCTATGTATTCCTGTCTCCAAAGTCTTCGGTCTCAGTGGATATGGATATTCCAAATATATCTATCATACTAGCCGTCTGGTATATCGTATATAAAGGTTTCTCGTCATGAATTTCTGATATCGAGGTTTTATCTTCATTTTTTCTATGTTTTTTGTATTTGTATTTTTTTTTAATTTTGTTTTTTTTTATTATGGTTGAGTGATCTCCAAACAGAGGTGAACATGATCTACGTATAACGACTGAGTTGTCTTTTATCTTCAATCTTCTAATATGTAGGTCGGTGATAACTATGAGCCTTGAAGTATATCTAGGGGATCGTTTTGCTTGAATGCCTTGAAGTAAACACCTTGATAGTCTTGTTATGTGCTGTAGTATAGTTGTCGTCCAGGGTCTCTAGAAAAGAATGAGTAAGGTGTTAACTATCGATATATAATAGCATACAATCAAAGGGCTTCGATTTGGTACAAAATTATGGTTTTGCTCATGGATGTATTGAATATGTGGCAATAGTATCCAATGATGCAACATAGAATATTTTTGAATTGCCTTACCTATCACATGTAGAATACCAGTGGTCTGCTAGTAATTGTGCTGTTTATACATCTCCAGAGTTCGTTTAATCTTTGCGTGATATTCGATTCTCAAACATACTGTTCGTTTACCTGCAAGTCATTCTTGAAAGGAGGCGGAAATTTTGATATCGTGGCCGTATTTATGTAGACTCTGCCAGTATAGATAGTCTAAATATTGCAGGAACGTTGGTTATGTCTGAGCAAGGCTTTTCTCAGAAACATTGAGAGGCTATAAAGAGACCGGTCATCGGCCAAGGTGATCGTTTGTAACTCAACAGGGCAGTATTCAGTGGAGTTAACCATCCCACATATTTGCCAATGTGGTGAACTGGAGAAATTCCATGATCAAGATCAAACCAGAAATGGAGCGGGCGTGCAGAGTAAGCGGGTGCGGAAATCATAAACATGTGGATAGGCTTACAGATCTTGTAGATACGGTGGACTGCGGTAGTGAGTAGACGGCCATTTGCGATATAAGTGGAAGTCAAGCAGTCTCGGTTTGGATTCTATATAATACTCACAATTTAAGAAAGCCATGTCACAATATTATCTCCAAGTACTTGAGCTTACCAGTAGTCTAACCAAAATGGAGGACAATACCCTCTATATCATTGTGTGATTCTTGGATAGTGGATGGTGAATGTTCGTTTCAATTTGGCGGACGGAATGCTGGTCAGAGCTGGTTGACGACATCTTTGATCCTTGACAGCTAACCAAGAATATTCTGATATATCTGGCCAACAAAATAGTTCTTTCGGCTCCCTTGGATTGGTGTATTTACTGCCTCGGTTACCCTCAATAGTGTGGATGGAAACGATGTCATTTTATAGCTTGAAGATGAGTTCAATCGGCATTCTAGTATTTTCACTGGGCCACTTTGAATGTCAATATGTCCATCATCTGGAGTTACTACCTCTGTTATTCCTAAGAGCGCATATGATAGTGTAGCCTTTAAGCGTTCCGTTGACTTGTTCCCGTTGCTCTCTAATGAGAGAAACTTTGTTCTCTCTACTAATTAGGACTTACCTTTTGCTAGCTATGTACTGCGGTATGTGTTATCCAGTCAAGCGAACGATAGGTCATTCGTATAGTGCTGCTTGCGTTCCTTCTCGATTATTTCCTGAGGGTATTGTGCTTTTATATGCCTTGACTTCTTGCAACTGTACGGCAGACGACAATCCTTTGTTCTCTTTAAAATCTTCCTTCGTGTCCTTCTTTGTGACTGTAACTAAATCCAACAGACATGTCTTGGTATTTCAAGTAAACCTTGGGCCTTCGTCTAACATCTATCTCGTATATCAAAGGATGTGTCTAATCATTTCCTCGTAGCTGTGTCCATCATGATAAAAGTATAATACCAAGTTGTGGTAATCAAGGATTCGTATAATCTTTAATGATCTTTAAAACAGTATATTTTGATCTAACTGTTCTATAGAGTTGTGACATGTCTAGGTACACAAAAAGGATATTCCTCTCACTATCAACTTCTGGTATATCCGTAACGTATGGTGTCCAACAATACCGTCTAAGCATATCGTAGAAACTGTTTTTGCTATCTCAAAAGATAGTAATAGGTATGTTTCTGTCTTCTTTCGGCTTTTACTCTACACTGGTACTGGAACAAAAGTCTGGAAAAGCTGGTCGGTACATGAGTCCCAGTCGATGGTGTCAAAAACAGATGCAATGCCTTTGGGGATAATCTACATCTGAATCGTCATTTAGTAACTCAAACTTACTTTTTACAGGCCTTGGCAAAACAGTGATAGGTTTTTCATGAGCTATACGCGTCTCATTTCCAAAGACGAGAATGCAATTGGCAGGTTTTTGTAATGCTAATGATGAGGTAAATTCAAAAGAGGAATCCATAAAAGTGTTGGCATCTTGATTGAGGACGCGTCTTCTAGTGTCTCTTCTTGTCAAGGTCTCAGTCATGGCTTGTATTTATATCAGCTCTTTAAAATAAAAAAAAGTCAAAAAAACGCGTTCATAAAACTTGATTCATTCTTCAGTTACCTTGTATACCTAAACCCAAAGTGTTTATATATGCCGGTAATAGCCGTCTAAACAGCTTATTATTAATACTGTACTCTCTTAAAGAGGTATACATAACTTCTTTGCAAAAAGTAAATGTGGGAACATGTAAATGAGAGGAAGGAGGCAAGAGATGTAAAAAATGATTGAGCGTGAGAGTCTCATTTTATACACGAATTTTGCTAGGGACACCATCGTGTGTCACGTGTATTGACTTGCCCTTTTTTGATTGCCTTATTTCTTCTGCTACATATTTAATAACCCAAAGCCCAGGACTGACACAATACTAGAATATTGAAAGTATTCTTGGTGTTCTAGTTGTAATAATTGTATCTAGCTTGAGAATATCTTCCATTGCATTCAATCTCTTGTATTCCAGCAATTTAGTGTAAATGTCTCTGATGCCTGGCTTGTTATTTCTGAAATGTCCAGTGCAATTTTTCTTTGAATTAAACCGCTAATCAGATTCATAAGAAACGGAATTGAACTTTGAATCAAATTTGGAAAGCAAACTTGGAATCTATTTCGTAAATCCAACTCGACATCGAACTTTGCTTCCAGACTGGGCACTGAACCATGTATTGAACCACAATAAACATCGGTTTGAGCCATACATTGGACTTTTTATTAAACCTTGCTTTGGACTTGGAGTGTAACTTGGCATCCGAGCTGGATTGAACTCGACATTGGAGTTTTGAACAAGTTTTGGATACGCTTGGAGTGCGAGTTGGAGTTGGAGTTGGACCTGGACTTGACATTGAAGTGTACTTTACATGTGTGGATCACACTTACCTTAACTTGAATTGTCTTGGTTTGAAGCGCTTGATTACGACAGAGATTTTTTCAGGAGTAAGCCATGACCTCTTGGGATATTCTGGAAAGTAGGTCTTTATCTTTGGCTCGACCCCACAAATTTTGGCTTTCTTAACGGCTGGTCTTTATCCTGGGTTGAACTTGACTTGAATTTCGGGAATCTGTTGTTAATCTATACTCATACACCGGCTGAAATACGAACTGATTATATTCTTAGTCTTGTTGGCATAAATGCTTGGATTTGACAGCCGGATTTTTGGTATAATCGGAACAGGTGGGACAAGCAGGGTAATACAATCTACTACAACCGCCACTTCCGACAGCAGGACCAGTAAAGCTATCAACAAAGGAATAATGGGACCATCAACAGAAGCCATGTGCCACTCGAGCAATGTGTCAACAACATTGGGCTGGACAATCAGCAGTAGACGGATGACTAGACTTGATTGATACAATACCCTACATTCGCACAGAGGCACTTTAAGTCTCTGGGGGAGAGAAGTAGGCTTGTCGTACTTGATGGTCACCAATTAGCAAGAACCATTCTTTACTCTCACTGGAATTCTCCAAATGGTGTCCTCTTGTAGTATATAGCCCGGGATAAAGAAACTAAAAACAATTTATATAGCTAGTATCCAACATGGGATAAAATACAGTATAATGGAACAAATACTTATCTTAATGATTCTCCTTGATGCTGTCACAATCGTATGGATTTGTGGGCAATGCCATTTAGTACCATATTGCTGCTTGGGTTCACACTGTTTTGTGGGGAGCGCCCTCGTAGACCGCTGGTAGCCTATAAAGTCCTGCCAGTGTTAGTGGTGTTTGTATAGATTTTATGGATTGTATTATCCCTGATGATCTTGCGGTTGCTGCTTCTTGCTGTTATACTAGGACTGGTTTTGTTGTTGGTCTTGGAATCCTCAGGTTGATTTCGATTTGACTTTGGCTTGAGTATTTCGGAAGACCACAAAGGTATACCTCTGCAGACTGGCAATGGAGTGTCAGCTCTACGTGATTTGAATATTTCGTCTTGGTTTTTGTTTTCGGCTGATGGTTTGGATTTTTACCGTTGATTGGTATCGTTGATTTACATTGTTAATTTTTATTGCTTTCATCTCTATTGCCAGAATATTGGGGGTGGATAAAGGTAGAAGTGATATCCATTTGGGACCAGTCTTAATTCGGCGTCTTGCTGGACTGATCTAATCTGAGCATATCGATATGAGGTTTATCCCCGGACTGGATTCTTGAATTAGATTGTCCTAGTAATAAAGGACGGCCCAGAAAGACAGACTTGCTATGGAAATTGATTTACAAATGAAGTGGCTACCCAGGTGTGTCTTTATAGTTGACCTCGGGCATATAAAATGTACTCTCAGGGCAGTAGAATTGAACATTGCTTCTCCTTGACAGATACGAGCACACACACTTTGTACTGAGCAGGGAATGTCTCGCAGTGTGTGTATAACTTTAATTGACATATGCAATCTCTTCTTGACGACAGTCGCAAGTGTATCTTTGATCTGGCTCATCGAATTTGGTGTGACAAGCCAGATCAGCTTGAATGCACTTAAAATAGATATTGTGGTGATCCAGTCATATTGCTGCTATAAAGCAAATATATTGAACGAGTGGCATTATAAATGATATGAATATGAATATGAAAGATGTTTAAAAGGTCCCTTTGAAGATTTATGTAGGCATTGATTCAACATGGAAGCTTTGTTGAATAAAAATGTCTATTTGACTTTTAATTATATTGAATGTACAAGCTACATTGATAATATACAAATGCTTTTATCTTACAAATATAAAAATTTGAGATATTAGAGTAACTATTGGTGCTTAATAGGTAATAAAATCGTAGACTCGAGTTATCCCTCCCCTTGGCTTATACACAATACGTCCCTCCTGTGCAAAACGTTTTATGATTGATTGTATCGTGGAAACAGCCAAGGAATAGGTACGGCTAATATCACAGAGTCGCCAGTTGTTGACATAATATCTTAGAATAATCTCCTTTCGTACTGCAAGAGTAGTTCTTGTATAGCATGCTCGTCTTGTATACTTTGACATCTTGTTGAGAAATTAAAGAAAAATAGATTATTTTGAATTAATTAAGCATCGAAAACGCTTTATAAAAGAATTGAATATATGAGTTAAAATAAGTTTAAGTTGATGCACAAGGTCTTCATACAGACTATATAAATGAATTTTTACAAAATATATATTGCCATGATATAGATAAGCATCCCGACTTTAAATTTACTATGGAAAATAGCCTTGAGAATAAGAAACAATTAAGATTATGATCCATATAAAATAGTATAATATTGATCCAAATATAATGCGATGTCTTAATCATACATACAGCTTATAACATAATGGGGATTGCATATGTTTTGCATTAGGTTAAGAATTTCTTAAAGTGTAGCAGATAAACTTAAATATTCAAAATGTCCACAAGTGCATTAATATAGATGCACAGTACCAGCCTAAATCATGTAAAAGGCAATAAAAAATGATTGGCGAAATACAATTGATATTTTACACCTCATCTGAGCGACACACTTGTTACATATGCTAGATAAATATTGAGCTACCTTGCGTAAATATAACATTGAAGTCTCCAAAAAAAATGTATATAGTATCCTTGACAGCTTTAAAGAAAATTCTTCCATATATTTATCCAAGTAATGTCATATTTGTAACATCAAATCTCTTATCTATTCTTTACAACATATCAACCTAGATAAAATATCATATTAGCTACATTCTTACAAAATTTACATCAATAGAGCGAGAAAAAGAAATATAAAATACGAAAAAGCATATAGTACATATAAGTATATGCAGCTTTTCATAGATCCCAGAGTATTATGGTCCTTACAGATACTTCTAGTTTTACGATTCTAGCAAAATGTCTTTTATATATATATAGATACCATTATTTTTTCAAGTTATATATCGAAATACAGTTTATTTTAAAGATCAGTACCTCGAGAAAGTTCTGTATTATACAATGTTAATACGTATGTGAGTAAAACGCTCACGATACTTTCTGCTCAATTGAAATATATGGCTTGTGCACCATATGTATATCTAATAAAGTTGATCTCACTTGATAATATACTTAAAGCTGATTTAATATTCAAACCAGTTGACAAATATTTTCATTTATACGTATTTGCGCATGTAAGATTATGCTCATTTCTTCTTGTCCTGGAGTAAAAAGCCAGCAAGCCGGCTAAAAAATCGCATATTTTTATAAATTCCACATGGAAGATACTTTAGATTCAAGACCTAACAGTATTAATACCAAATACTCGTTTATTTTTATAGATCTAGCTGACAAATCATACAAAAGATAACAATTTGCACTATTCATGTATTTTAGGCTCGTTTGTAAATAGTTTATATGATATTAAAGGCTAAGAAAGAAAAACCACATAATATATATTTCTATTGTTTCTTTTTAATATCGTTTAAAAAAAAAGGTCTTCAAGTCTTGAGATCTATTTGATACATTTCATAAATGCGATTTACCTATTAGTAGGCCACTTTTTATGGACCTGTCATGCATAGTTTACTTGTATAAAAAATAGAGTATGTACTCTTAAGTTTTTATCTGCTGCAAGATATTTTTATACATGTATGTTCACTAATTTGAATCAGACTACATATAAAGACTAAACAAATTTACAGTCAATAGCGTGAGCATTAAGAGTTACAAACAATATGGCGAAATGTTGTTATATCACTTATTGGTAGTATTTTGAATATCAGTCAATACGAACTCATAAGAACTTATGACTTGTAGTAAATACTTTAACTCAAGAAAATAGAATGTATAATAGGTCTTAAAGAGCATATTATTATCATACATTGGATTACTTTATTTTAAATATTATTATATTTGAATTTTGTAGTTTAATTCTATTTAATATATATACATGTGTCATGTAAGATGGATATCTATCAATTATATAACACAGTTCGAGTAACAAAATATAAGAAACTGACTATCTAGGTTATTTAAACCTCTCTATAATATTAAATAAAATCACTTATTACAATAATATTAGTACATTATGGTATAATTATCGAAAACGCATTCCTTTTTTTTTTTAAGATTTATGAATTATAATTCACTGCAATGCAAGTTCAATGCAAGTTCAATGCAGTTAGATCTCAAAATTAAAATAAAAGAAAAATCTATTATCTAACTCTGATACTGTATCTGTAGAGATGTATTCAATTGATATTCGTACTCTTAATTGCTAGATCAAGCGTGTAATCCATTATATATAAAAGCTAAAGGAAATACGAGAATAAGTATTCATCATCTTTCATACCAATATTATCCATACAAGGCACTATGAGCAGTGTACTAGTCGAGAGTCTTTACAATGAGGGAGCTATACTTCCTATTGCAAGCGCTGTTGCAGTAGGAGTGGCAGCTAAACTTGTTCATACCATCCTGGTCTGGGCTAATCAAGAAAAAAGTGAAGATCCATGGAACCGAGATGGATTCAAGAAAATTCCTGTTCCTTCAGGAAAATATCCGTATTTTGGTACTAATGATATCACTACTAAAATTTCATAACACAGTTATGCTAAGAAAAAGCTCTTATTTACATTTAATAGGCCATGTAATCTCCATGGGAAAAATTCCAGCCTTTCAAGTCGAAAAATGGCACCAAGAGAGTGGTAACTTCCATCTTGAGTTCATTGTAATATGTGTATTAACGATATATTTTTACTTAGGTCCTATTATTCACATTACTTTGGGAATTCAGCATTGGGTTATCATTAGTGACCCATTCATTGCTCATGATCTTTTCTCTCGAAACGGAATCAAAGCATCTGGCAGACAGAGACATTTCTTTACCCACGAAATTTACACCGACGGTGGAAAGTAAGATATGAATTTTCAATGAACCATAGCTTATATCGATTTTTAGCCGTGGTATCCTTTTCAACGATACAGGGAAGAAGTGGAAGAATGCTCGTGGAATGGGTGAGTATATTACAGAGCCTTATAGAAGAATACGTTTAAAGGATACTAATATATAATTTATACAAAAGCGTTGTCGATTTTATCACCAAAGTTTGTCGATAGGTTTACGGCTGTTATCGAAAACATGGCTGACGATACTCTAAGGGTACTGAAGAACAAGTCGGATGAGGATGGTGCAGTATGGCCTATGCCCATTTTAAAGCTAGGAACTTTCAGTGCTATTACAAGATCTCTTTTCGGAAAAACTGCAGAGTCACTCGGCGAGGAAACATTTAGGACCATTGCGTTCTTGGGAGAAGAGGTTATCAGATTAGCTGGCCCGGAAAACGACATTGATTCTTTCTTCCCTCAATTCTCGTGGCTTACTAAACTCTCATCTGAAAAAAAGGCAATGGACAACGTTGTTACGAACAGGGACAGAATCTATCGAAAGCTGATAAAAGATGCTGTGGAAGGCGATGTCGACTGCTTGGCAAAAAATGCATACGCACTCAAGGATGAATACAACCTAAGTGACATGGACTTGATTATCATTATGAGTAAGTCTCAAAATATTATGGCTATATTTCTTGCACAAATGATCTTATTTAATAATATTCACCAAGGCGACCTTTTTGCTGCTGGTGGAGACCCTATTGCTCTTTCGTTGGCCTGGCTCTATGCAATTTTACCCCATTATCCAGAGATACAAAAGAAAATGTGTAATGAGATTGATGCATTTATTGTCAAGAATGGTCGTATACCCAGTTTCTCTGATCGTGAAGATCTGCCATATGTTATTGCTGTAATGATGGAAAACATTCGCTTCAGAAGCATTACAAACTTTGGAATCCCCCATTATGCTACAGCTGACAGTAAGTATTCAATAAGAAAAAGATACCCATAAAATTAATACTTTATTATATAGTTGAGTTTCTTGGTTATTTTATCCCAAAAGACACTGTGATAATGAATAGTATGCATGCTATGCATATGAACCCAACAGTTTATGAAGATGCAAAGAAGTTTATGCCAGAGCGCTTCATGGGATGCTTCAAGTCTTGGACGACTTTATCGAACGGAAACATTAAGGACCGTGAGATGTATGCTTTTGGATGGGGAAGGTATGTCTTGAACGTTGTAGTTGTAAATAAGAAAATTAATCAAATGTTATCAACCAAAGACGAACCTGTCCTGGATCCCACTTTGTAAGTAAATGAATACATATACACTTTTAAGGACTGTATTAATTCAATTATACCATAGGCCGAAGTCGAGATCTTTAACATGACTGTACGTACACTCGCACGCTGTACCGTAGAACCTGCTCTCAACAAAGATGGAACCCCTCATTATTACGACTTGGATGTTGTGTCTACTGGACTCAATTTACCCCCAAAGGAGTACAAAGTACGCTTTGTTACCAGAACTGATGTTCCCATAGACATCCCCTTTTGAATCATGACCAGACAACGTACTGAATTGTAAAACATATTTCTATTGTTGGGGACAAGATCATTGTAGCCAACATGGAACATATCGAATGGTATTCAATACACTAAATAAATACTTTTTTTTTGAAATCTCTTTTGTGGGCTGGTCTAAAGATGGTCTATTGGCGTTAGTGCACATTAAATAGTATACAAGAGCTTTTGAATTCAATAAACACTAATACCTTAGATTATATAACTATATTAAAATGCTATTGAAAGTAATTGCTTACCAATATACATATATATATACGAGTTTTATTTTATTTTATTTTTTGCTATAGTAGCTGTGATGAATTAAGCTGTACATGTTATAACTGAAGCTTGTTTTATTGTAATTAGAGAATGGAAAAGAAATTGGACATGGTGGTGGTCCGAAGCAGACCTGTGGCGCAAATGAAAAATGAAATAATAGGGAAGGGAGGATACAAAATACGTATACAGAATACTTTGATGCTGGCCAAAAGACCACATATTTACTCTTTCTTTTCCTTTTTCTCCTTCTTCTCTTTCTTCTCCTTCTTCTCCTTCTTTTCCTTCTTCTCCTTCTTCTCCTTCTTTACCTTCTTCTCTTCCTTGGCCTCTGGTACCTCGACTTCCTCGATCTTTCTCTTCTTTGGCTCCTCGACTTCCTTGGGTGCTTCTGACATAACAACATCGCTCTGTGCATTGTATTGTGCTGTTTTGTTGAACTGGAACTTCTGCTGCTTCTGGACAGGCTTCTCCTTGTTGGCTCTAGCATTTACACGGCCTTCCAACATCTGGATTCTAGCCTCAACCTTGATGCGGCCATCAGTGCCGACATCAGGAGAGTCACCATCACCAAGAGCATCAACTCTCAGAGCAATGGCAGTCTTGGTAGCCAAGACACGGGCAACCTTTGCCTTGTGTTTGGCACCAGCCTGACCGACCAATGAAGCATGGTAGATCAAACCATACTTGGGTGTGTTGTGCTTGGTCTTCAAGGCACGGAAAAGAGCCTTTTCAGCACCAAGGATCTGAATGGTAGAAGCAGGCTGCTTGGCCAAGTTCATCAAAGAACCAGCATGGGAAATGAGACGAGCACCAACGAGTTCACCAACGAGGATGGTGAGGTTAGGAGCAATGGCTAAGATTTAAATAATACATTAGAGCACTGTTGATTTGTATGGTCTTTAAACAAATTACCATTCATGCGGTTCTTCAAGTATTCATACAATTGCTGTCTGTACTCGGTAATGGAGATGACTTGGTCGCACAAGCAGTGGATGTTCTCGATATCCTCCTCAGAAATTTCGGTACCCATGGAGATCTCGGCAGCTTCCTTAACTTCGGCCTCCAACTCTTCGGGGAGAATAGCAGACAATTCGGTAGAGTGGGCGTTGGTACGGAAACCCATCATCTTAACAACCTTGGCATAGGCAAGGTTGTCAACAATGATCTTGCCCATCTCGGGGAAATGCCAGCCGTACCATTCCTTAACACGCATAGCATATGTGTTCAACTCCTTGTCAAGATCATCGAGGAGAGCAATTGCCTGGACAATCATGGTGTCAACCTTGTCAGGGCTGAACTTGAGTTTATAACGAGAGAGAGAGTGAGAGAGACCAAGAGACATAGCAGAGAGGTCTGAGGGTGAAAGGCCAGAGACAAGGGACTCGAACTGCTGGCGGATACCTCTGTAGAGATCCAAGACAGTGGAATCGGAAATAACACTGATACCCAACTTCTTGTTGATTGCGCTACCTGTAGTCCAAATTGATAAGTACTCCACACACAAAAGTTCAATTAGACATACCAAGCTTAGGGTCACTGATGATCAACTTCTCCTTCTTCATATCCTTTTCGGAAATCTCGCTTTCCAAGAACTTCTTCAAGTTCTTGGGAACCTTGCCTTCGACAATACCAGTAACGGCAGACAAAGCATCGGTAGTGTTCTCAAACTTCTTGAAAGCCTTGAGCTTGATACTGTGAATAATTGAATGAGCCACTTGATGTCAAGTAATCCAAAATGACTTACGCCTGATTGGCCTGTTCGGGGGTCTCGAAATCCTTCCAGATATCGTCGGCCTTCTCGAGCTTGGCATCATTGACAAGCTTGAAGAGAGCATAGCCAGCAGCAGTTTCGTATAAGACGAGCATAGTGAGATCGGTAACTCGTATTTATAAATAAGAAATGGAAAAGGGTGATCTCAACACAAAAAGGAAAGACAAGCCAACTTGCTCAACACAAACACGTCGCTATTTTTTTTCTTGGGTGGCGGACCAATTCACTAATGCTTCTCGTTTTGACAGGCAGGAAGAAAACCCGTCACAAAAATAGAGTGAATCAAGGTTTTTGTGGTCATTTGTATGTCTTTTGTGTCTTTATTAAAGTATTTGGACGAACACACTGCCTTTGGAACATATTGCAGGTAGTGTTATAGCTTACCAAATAGACTTGATAAAATAATCAAGTTTTCTAGATAGTCTTAATAGTCTTTCCAACTTAAAAAAAAAGCCACACTGCCTTTGATCCCGACGAACTTCGGTGTGTCTTTCAAGTACCGACCACTGCCTATTTTTTGTCAACTTTTTTTGTTATATATTTTAGTTTGTTTTATAAAAGTAACGCTTTAATCATGGCACCTGCATTCAAGAAGAAGCCCAAGAGAACCTTGGCTGACTCTCCTAATAAGGTCAGTCCTATTATAGCTAATTATATGACGAGATCAATAAAGATCTCACTCTCTCAACAATTCAGAAACCCGAGACCCAGCCTCAATCGAAGAAGCAGAAGCGATCGCCGGCCCCAAAACAGGTTGCCGAGATTGAAGACGATGAAGAGGATCTCATTGAAGCAGCAGAGACCGGAAAGTACGACGATGATGCCTTTGACAGTGAAGAAAATGACGATTGGGAAGAACAGTCGGACGATGAGGGTGAGGAAGAAGCCTTTGAGGAAGACGAACTTATGGAGGACACTATCAACAAGCCAAAGAAATCCAGAAAGGCTATTCGCATCAAGGGAGGAGAACTTGAGGGAATGAAGGAAACAGCCGAGTTGTTCAAGTCAAACATCTTTAAACTGGAGGCAAGTAGTCCCGAAATTAAATCCAATTATATTTCAGGGGGACTAATGCGAGCTATTATAGATCGATGAGCTGTTGGCCGAGGTTAGTGTAAAGTATGAGAAGCACAAGGCTTTGGAAAGAGCTCTCCATCATATCAAGGCCATATTCGATGCTGTACCCGAGGGTGAAGAGAAGTTGGTAAGTGAGAAGAGGGTATGGTTTAATGGGAATACAGTCTGATTTGTTATTTGGGGATAGTTGAATGCCTTTAAAGACGAAATGTCCGAGAAACACAACATCGAAACACCTTTCCCTAACCCTCAGCCTGCACCCGACGCGAACTACAAGTTCAAATTCGAAAAACCTGCAGCAATTCACTTAATTGGAGGATACGCATTAAAGTCGGTTGCTAAACTGAAAGAGCCTTTCAATGTCGATGTAGCTGTAGAGATGCCAGCCAGCATTTTCCAGGAGAAGGACCATATGAACAACCGTTATTTCTACAAGCGTGCATGTTATTTGGCCGTACTTGCCAATGCTATCAAGGAGTCCAAAATGGGCTTCCAGGTTGAATTCAGCTCATTCAACGGAGATATGCGCAAACCTATTTTGTTGGTAAAGGCATCTGGTGGTAAGTGTATAAAGAGGGGGATCAGGCAAGTTTTTTTTTCTGTTTCTAAACATATAAACGGAATAGACAAGTCAGAGGTGGATTTCTCTAAAACCAAGTGCGTTATACGCATTATGCCCAGCTTGGCCGAAAACACCTTCCCTGTAAACCGTCTTGCGCCCGGAAGAAACAATGTCCGCTCAGGCGAAGAAGTTAACGCTGAGATGTTGAAGCCTACTCCTCACTACAATGCCTCTCTTTTGATGGATACTTCTCTCACCGAAAACTTGGCATTCCTCTACCAGCATAGCAAAGCATGTGGTGCCTTTAGAGACTCAATTGTGTTGGCTAAAACATGGTTGCATCAACGTGGTCTTGTGTCAACTGATGAGATCCATTCTGGCTTCAATGCCTTCCTCTTCTCTATGTTGACAGGTTACCTCTTGCAAGGTGGAAAGACTGGTGGTGGAAAGAAGTTGGCTAATGGTCACAGCTCTTACCAACTGGTTAGAGGAACCATCGATTTCCTTGGTAAGGCATTTTATTACAGGAGACACACTCGTTCATTTGACTAATTTGTTCTGTTACTTAGCTACTCACAACTTCGAAGAAGATCCTGTCTTTATTGGAACTTCTGATAGCTCAGAGGTAAGCCAAAAATGTTTTAAATAATCTTTATTCACACCAATACTTTTCTAGTTCTCTGTTGAAGCCTTCAAAAAGAACTATGATGTCGTTATTGTCGATCCCTCTGGCACCATTAACTTGGCTGCTAAGATGACCTTGTCTACATTGGCTCAGGTAAGATATATGTAATGCGACATATAGTTCATATTGTTTTTCTGACCACATTATATAGCTTCAACACGAGGCCAAACTGGCAATGACATATTTCAATGATACCACCGATAGATTTGAAGCCTTATTCCTGAAGAATGTCAAGGATATCAAGTATAGATTTGATAACTTGCTTAGGTAATTTGCCAAATGTTACTTGCCAGTTGCAGATACTTATATGTTTATTCCTACAGACTCAAGGCATCTGGCACTCCAGTCAGACAATACGACCGTGCTGCAAAGGCAGACTATGCTAGCCATCTTGAGTTCTTTGCCAAGACCGCCGGAAACATCCTTAAAAAGGGACTCACAAACCGTGCTGATCTTATTTCAGTTCAATATTCTGCCCCTTCTACATGGTCTATAGACTCTACTGCACCTGACCTTGATGAAGACGCCATCATTACCATTGGTCTTATCCTTAATTCCGATAATGCTCCTCGCCTTGTTGACCAGGGTCCTGACCCACAGCAAACTGAGGCAGCTCAAGCCTTTAGAGAGTTCTGGGGAAAGAAGTCTGAACTTCGCCGCTTCAAGGATGGTAGCATTGTCGAGAGTGTTGTCTGGCAAACCCAAGGCTATGAGAACAAGAGTTTGATTGTCCAAAAGATCGTACTCTATCTCCTCAAATTCCATCTTGGTGTCTCTTCTGAGCGTACCCACTACTGGGCTGGTCAGCTCTATCCTTATATTAACTACTCCAAGGCTGTCCCCGAGAACCTCTTCAGCCCTGAGCTCAGCCTGAACGACTTCCAACCTTTGATGGCAGCCTTTGGTCAATTCTCCAAGAAGCTGCGTAGTGTTGACAGTGCCTTGCCTCTTGTTATCAGCAACATCTATCCTTCCTCTGCTAGTCTGCGCCAAGCCACTGTTAATCTCCCACATCCTGCAGACTTTAGCAATATCTCTGCTTATCCTACAACCACAAGATACTTTGATGCCATTGATGTCATTGTCCAGCTTGAACGTTCCAACAAATGGCCTGATGATCTCGAGGCAATGCAGAGTGTCAAACAAGCCTTTTATCTCAAGATTGCAGAACAACTCAAAGAGGGCTCTGGTATCTCCTCTGTACCTGTAGAAGATGTTCGGGAGACCAACCCAATGACCAGCCGTGTCTATCTCGATGTTTACTACTTTGGATTCATTTTCCGTTGCCGCCTTCACTTGGAGCAGGAAGGCGAACTCCTCAAATCTATTCTTGCCAGCAAACGCGAGACCAAGGCCAAGAAGGCTTTGGCCAAGGAGGCACTCGAGTCTTACGAAATGCAGTTTGTCCATCGCCGTGCACACACTTACGCCATACAAGCTCTCTGTGGCCGCTTCACTGCGTTTTCGGCAACTGTGCGCCTTATTAAGCGATGGTTCGGTTCCCATTTGCTTTCTTCTCACGCATCAGAAGAGTTTATTGAGCTGATCTGCGCTCACGTATTCTTGGAGTCTCAGCCATGGTCTCCTGCTACAAGTGCAATGTCCGGATTCTCTCGTGTATTGGGCTTATTAGCATCTTGGGACTGGCAGCGCTTGCCCTTGATTGTGGATCTCAGTGGCGACATGCCATCAAGCATGCGTGATTCCATCTCAGAGAAGTTTAATATGCTGCGTAACAAGAACCCGCAGATCACACAGGGAGCCATGGTAGTGGCTACCAAGAATGATCTTGATGGCCTGCGGTGGTCTGCTCAGAAGCCTTCCAAGGTCGTTGCTGCCCGTATCCAGGCATTAGCAAAGGCATCTTGTGGTGTACTTGACCAGGCCATTGCATCTGGGGAAGAAAAGGATATCAAGGTAAGCTAGCTATATCAAATATAAAGATGAACAAGGCTAAGATCATTTTCAATCCAGCGTATCTTTGTTACTCCCATGGATGCATACAGCAACATTATCCAGCTCAATACAGAGCGATGCACCCGCTATTTCCAATCCCTCCATCCTCAACACAAGTTCATGTCCACCACAAAAGCTGCTGGCTCAGAAATGGGTGATGTTGTTTACGCAGACTTTGACCCTGTTACAGAATACGTAAACGAGATTGAGGTAAGATAAAGATTAAATAATAAATAATAATAAATGTCGCTAATCCTATGAATTTGCAGAGAACCTATGGAAACACCGTACTAGTATTCTACAACAAATACGGAGGTGACAAGATTGCACTGGTGTGGGATCCTGTTACAGCAACTCCCAAACAGTGGAAGGTCCGGGTTGAATATAACAGCGTGCCTGTAGATATGACAAAGCGCGGTGTACTGGTAAGTCAATTGAAGTTAACAACCATACCCTTGCTAATTCCGTCACTAGAAACCTGCCAAGGACTGTAAAGAAGTATCCAAATTAGCTGCACCAAACTTTGAGGCCATTCTGTGCGAGATCAAGAGGCTCGGAGAGGGACTTATTTAGAAGAGGAGAGAGAGAGATTTTTTTTTAAGAAAAAAAAAAGATTATTTCATATAAAATTGCATTTGACAAAATATATACACCAAAATCGTTGCATTCAAACAAAGAAGTATTGTGTGCTCGTGAATTAAAACATAATAATAAGCATCCAAGGCCAATTCTGGTTTGCTCCCCCCATTTTTATTATGCAGCCAATCAAAATCTGTTGGTCACTCCCTTTTGGACCTCATGCTCCTTGCCTTTTTCTTGTTACTTTTAACCTGCTTCTTGGCTTTGCAGTAATAGGCTTTCTTCTAGACGTGTATACGTATTCTCAAGATGGACTACTTTTCAAAGTTCAAAAAACGGATCGTGGCTCCCAAAGTGCAGCCAACTAGTGCAATGCAACTTTCCAAGTTCCATAAATGTTGGGATTATGTTCATGTAAGTGTGCGATCCCAGTCTGGATCCCCATTGACTTGTTCAACAGAATGTCCTGATGATGGAGCAAAACGTGGGCAAGGTTCATGTGGACCAGACAGAGATCCCAGAGAACCTACGCCATATGGTGGATATGCTGGTCGATGAAGAAGCAAGACAAGAAGACAACACCACCGGAGTGTGCATGGAGTATCTTTTAAAGAATGGCGTATTGGAGTATCTGGTTAATGTTTCTGAAAAGGTGGACAGCCCGGCTGATATCTGTGGAGAGACGATTAGGATGATTGCCAGCATGATCGATCTACTGGACGATCGCTTTCTAGTCCACCATGCTGTCCACAAACCAACGATCAAACTGTTGCGCTTTTGTGTACTGGATGACAGACAGAGTGACATTTACCATGAAGATCTTGTGGACCTAATGTATATCATTTGCTCCAAGATATATGGTTTCCCTGCACTGCTCAATATCTTCTTTCATGACAAGCAATGGCTAACCACTCCCCAAAAGTCTCTCCATATGCGCGATTCCAATTCTGGTGCCAAGGATCCCAAGAAGCCTGAATATGAATTCCTATTGTTCACTTATCTGCTACGGTTTGTTCATCGAGAGGGCCGTTCGGGTGATTTTGCAAGGACCGGTTTACTGTTCTTGATGGAGATGGCGACAGAACAGC
Source organism: Phycomyces nitens (assembly GCA_022702545.1). Classification (NCBI taxonomy): domain Eukaryota; kingdom Fungi; phylum Mucoromycota; class Mucoromycetes; order Mucorales; family Phycomycetaceae; genus Phycomyces; species Phycomyces nitens. The sequence continues at coordinate 7,241,328 of JAHRBC010000001.1, forward strand.
TGGGAGACTTTATTCTGGAATCTGACTTTGCCAGCATCATGGCAGCAGGTCTTGGTGCTCTGTATTCGCAGCTGCCTCGTAAACTTATGGTGAATGATGAAGATGAAATCAATTCTAGTTCAGCGTCCTATCTACTTGGCCAGGACAGACATCCTCGATTAGAGAACCTTTCAAGTGCTGAACAATCAAACTCAAAGGAATTCAAACTTCAACTGGATTCTTTTCTCAAGTTGCTCGAGTTTTGTCAAGATGTATTGACTCGATGTCCTCACAGAGAGATATCCGTTCGGCTATTACAGAGTGTTCGTTCAATCTTTCTCGAGAATATTCTCTATCCCTCTATTCTAGAGTGCTCTGATATGGACGGATCTTCAGTAGCTGTAATTAGCTATATTGACCTGATCCTCCAGACATTGCAACAAGATGCCCTGGCAGAAGTTGTTGTAGGATTTCTGATGAATGAAGAAGACCAGATTATAGAGAGTCGTCTGCGCGAAAATGGCATCTTTCTTTTGGCTGGGCTTTCTTTGGATGTCCCCAAACCTTCGCCTTACTTTACCACTGTCGAACGCTTCACACTCAAGGATCTTATTTTCACCAGACTTCAATCAAACTCTCAATCAACTGTCGTTGCTACTCTAAAGCTCCTCAAGACTTTGATTGTTAAGCACTGCCGTTATTCTCTCCAATTACTGGCCATAGAGCCCGATATTGACCCCAAGGACGAATCTGATGGAAAGACGCCTTCAACTTGGATCTCTCACCATATTCGCGAGATGACACTATATTTCTCACTGGTTTCTGCAATCGACTCACGCCCAAACACACTGACTCTTGGATATGAGGAGTATCTCCAGGATGTTGAGCAATCACTTGAATGTGATTGTTGTTACCAGAGGTTTACAGATAAGCTGCCTAGTCAGGATCCCCAGACTACCTCGAAAAGCGAGCGCAGAAGAAGTTTCAAATATGGTGATTGGCAAGGAAGAGTATCTCATGAAAGACATCCCATCAGAAACCTCTATCAATCTCACAACAAGGTTGTCCGTCATCGCATCAAGCCAGCCGATCCATTGCTCCAGATCCTTCTCAGTTTGCTGAGCCATTTCTTTACTCAATCATCCGAGCTTAACTTGGCCTTGACAAGTGTGGTAGCTGCCTTGGCCACTTGCCCCTACAGAAGTCTAGAAGGCTGGATATCTTTCCGGGAAAGTGACCAAACTACAGCAGATGATGTGTTGGTTCTAGACAGAGATCATGTAAATGAAGGCAGTGAAGAGCGTGGTTCGATCCATGGCCATGATATCTATGCTCATTTTGACAATGGCTTGGTTGACGAGGACGATGAGGATGACGATCGATCGATTGATTACGGCGTAGAGAAACCCACCCAGATGCGCGCTCCTGTTCGCTTCAAATCATACCCTCCAATCTTTACACTTCTCCGAACTCTGACACAGCAAGTGGACTATTATCGTTCTGAGATTGATGGGTTTGACACCCTCTTGGAAGAACGCTGGCGAGGTCTTTTACTGGGAGAGTCTGATGTTGACATACAGCCTACCCCATCCACATCTCTATCAACCCGCAGAATGCAGGCCAGGGACCAGCCTCCAGAGGTACCTATTCCTTCGAGAAGCCTGTCTACATTCTTTGGAGTCTCTCCTGGAAAACGTCGACCTCCTCCCCCAGCCACGTCCTCTTCCGTGCCCACAGTCAATCCTTCAAAATCACTTTCATCCTCTACAACTGCCGCGGCCTTGGCAGCTATTAGAACCCATGAGGCACCACTTCCAGTTAGTGTTGTTCCTGTTATAGTTAGTAATCCGCTTTCTCATCTGGCTATTCATGCTGCCAAGACACAGAATGTACGGATACAGCCGCTGTTTCCTTCAAATTTTGTGAGTGAGGAGCCCATATTAGATCTTGATGATGAAGACATTGTTGCATTTGCTCCTCAAGCACATCCTTCAAAGCCCAAAAGAAATGACAAGAGTACGGAGATTACGCTGGCGATGATTCTTAACAATGTAGTCATTCTTGAAGAGGCAATCAAAGAGTTGGCAGCAATTATGCAAGTCCGACGTAGTCTTGGGATTGATGCCGTACGATACACGTGATTAGCTTAATTTTATTTTTTTCTTTAAAAAAAAATTGTATAAATCCCTTTCCTTGTTCCCACCTTTTTAGTAACAGCAGAATGGCATCGACAGTTTACGTAGGAAATATACCAGCAAACTCTCACTCAGAGGATCTGAAGGAGATGTTCAACAAGTATGGAAGAGTTGTCATGATTGAGATCAAGCAGGGATTCGCCTTTGTCGTAAGTTTTCTTCAGACACACAGACACAGACACACACATACAATTACATGAGCACTACTGCGGGCACTGTCGACACACGCATTATGACGTGAAGAAGAAATTATTACCAAATGCTGGCACCGATGCATGGGATGAATAGACGCACCAAACGCAGCAGTGTTCTTGTCTTAAATGATCCCAGCAATAACATTTTGGATTTCTAAAGGACATGGAAGATCGTCACGCATGCGAGAAAGTCATTGGACATCTGAACGGTGCTTCTTTTATGGGAAGTAACATCCGTGTCGAATTCGCACGTAGCGATACAGATCGACGTTACAGTGGCGCGGTAAAGGGGACGTGCTACAAGTGCGGTGGAGTTGGTCACTTCTTACGCGAATGCCCGAGGTAAGACACCAGACGATGGCTGTATTTTGTTCTCGGATACGCGTACACGATAACGGATACTTCACTTCATGTCGACTTTCAAATGATCGTGTCCTTTCCACAAAAAAAAAGCATTTTCCATATGAGATCGACTATTTATATGTACGATGAATAACGTGTTAACTGCGACATATTATCTGTACGCCATTTACCCTCTTAGTGGTCATGATGGAATTCGTAACTATCCTAGACGTTCTGATTATCGAGACACGCCCAACGGGCCACCACCACCACCAACTGTAGATAGATACGTGCCAGAGTATAGAGACATGCCCGTACCACGCGTCCCAATTGACCGCTACAGAGATCGCTCGTATGAACGCACAATGAATGCATTGGATACATCAGTTCACTTTAATGATCGTTATAGTCGTAACAATATGGCTGATGTTCGTGATAATTACCCGACGAGTACGTTGCTTTCGACACACAGCCTGAGTGGAAATGATGATGTTGACTTTATGTTTGGAATTTGATCCAGGAGACTTTGAGCGCTATGGAGGCACATCACGTCATTACGTGGCTAACGGAAACAATGATCGGTTACCATTGAACTACCGTAGAGATGATATGATTCAAATAGACAGACCTTATCGTAACACTCTTCCTCCCCGTGAAGAAAGAGGTTTCCATGATAGAATGAACATCAGAGGCCAGCGTATGACAAGACCCTCTGACAGAAATGATCTTCGGTAAGCGTGTCATGTCTTTCCTTGGATCCAAATAGCGGCCTTCTCATCAAAGATCCAGACGTTCTCCTCCAAGACACAGGCCATTATCGCCTGAGCGGTACGTCACACGACCATACAGGTGCATACTCTACGCTCTCTCTCTCTCTCTCTAAGATGATAGACACAATTTACATATATTGATCGCCAAACCCATAGACCTGTAATGTACCGAGAGCCACCACCCCCTAGCTCGCGGTATAGAGACGAGCGTCCCTCAATGCCATCAGGACAGCCCGTAAGACGCCGTTCTCGCAGCCCTCCTCGCCCAAGAGGCCCCCGCACACCAAGCCCAAGACGATAAATGGAATATATATTTGGTTTTCAAAGAAACCATACTTTTTTTTAATTTATTCTTTTTTTTTTCTTCAAAAAAAAAGGAAATGATAAAAGCAAATTGCTAGGTTTTCTTATTAAAATAAAGTGTTGAACTGGCACTTTGAACATATTGGTCATAATGGTCTTATGCAAACGCGAGTATAGTATTGCCATGCTCACTGCGAACAAAGACATCAGACCCAGTATCTTCTGTCTTGTAGAAACCCTTTTTCAAGAAATGTCTCATCTTGGTTACATGGACATCTTCGGGCTGTGTAGCATTGACTACTGGGGAACCATTGTGTGGTCCAGAAATCACCACAAAGTTACCCTCATAAGTATCAGCAGGCAACTGGACAACAGCAGCACCCTTCAAAGCACGGACTGCAACCTTGACAGGCGAAGGGTTTGTCTTTTGGAGAACCTTCACGGCAGTGTATCCTCTAATGGAACCAGCGATCAATTCCTTGGAAGGCTCATATTCACCCCTGATGTCTCCATCAAGAGTTCCCAAATGGATTCTTCCTCCTGTCAATCCCTAGAATATGTATAAACCAGAATATTAGAATATGTTCATTAGCAGGTATGTTCTTAATTACCTTTAAATCAATCGAGCCACGACCAAGTCCAGCCTTAAAATGGTTGAATGTGATCTTATCCAAGTTTTTTCCAGATACGATACCAGCATCATTCATGTGAAGCTTAAGACTGTGGAATGACTTTATGTTGGAAGGGAAGACGATATCGACAGTATAAGTCACACAATCCTCGGCAGAAGGAGGTGGTGGTGGTGCGTCAAGAGGGCCAACATCCCTTCTAGCAAATACTTTGCAGAAGTTGGGATGGTGATGAGGACTGTGTTCTCTACTGTCTCCATGACCAGGATGGGGTTCTTTAGGGCCATCGTGGGGAGGACCACCATGAGGGCCACCGTGGGGAGGACCACCATGAGGGCCGTCGTGGGGAGGACCACCGTGAGGACCATCGTGGGGAGGACCACCATGAGGGCCGTCGTGGGGAGGACCGTCGTGGGGACCGTCGTGGGGAGGACCACCATGAGGACCATCGTGGGGAGGACCACCATGAGGACCATCGTGGGGAGGACCGTCGTGGGGACCGTCGTGGGGAGGACCACCGTGAGGACCATCGGGGGAAGGAACACTGTGAGGACCATCGTGGGGACCACCGTGGGGAGGACCATCGTGAGGACCACCGTGGGGAGGACCATCGTGAGGACCACCGTGGGGAGGACCATCGTGAGGACCACCGTGGGGAGGACCATCGTGAGGACCACCGGGGGAAGGAACACTGTGAGGAGGGCCGTGAGGAGGGCCGTGAGGAGGGCCATGAGGAGGACCATGAGGAGGGCCATGAGGAGGACCATGAGGAGGACCATGAGGACCGCGAGATTTTTTGTCACTGTTTTGGATTTCAATGGCATATTCACCGTTATGGTTAAATGCAGTGAGGAAAACCTGATCCTTGTTATAGTTCGCTCCGTTATAAAGAGTAATATTGACCAGGATATCTGTCTCATTAACATTTGGAGAGATCGATTTTACAATGTTAATATTGCTTCCTGGGGAGAAAAATCCCTTTGAGAATATGACGGCCTTTTGAAAGTTCTCGGGGGAGAAAGTGAATGCGTGAGAAGTGATCTGAGTAGCGTTAATCTTACAGTCCCATGATGGGATTGGAAGAGTGGCGTTAAGATCCTGATTAATGAGCTCAACACTCTCGTCTTTTCTTTCATCGTCAGGGATAGGTCCAAAGCGGAAGCGGTGGTGACTGGGAAGAGATCTGTGTCCATCGACAAGCACAGGCTTCTCAGAATCGTCTGAGGAATCTTTCTTGTCGCCATGATGCTTTCCGTGCTTGCCATGTTTTCCATGTTTTCCATGTTTTCCATGCTTTTCATGCTTTTCATGCTTTCCATGCTTTTCAGAATGGTCCTGGTGCTTTTAATTGTAAAAATAATACCACAGGATAAAATAATTAATACGATTTAAAGATATATAAAATATTGTAATACGCAAGTGACACATACCCCTTGACGACCAAATTTGGGACCGGATTCCCAGATTTTTGTGTGATCAAACGCATATTCCAGTTCTTGCATGTATTTACACAGCTGGCCAACTTCTCCGTGTTCGTGGTGGACCTCAGATGGGCCATTATACATGGCAGAAACTGTTTCAACTGAAGTATCCTTTGAATGTATATATTAGCAACGGTATTGCTTTGAGCATATTTGATGTTCTTTGAGCTATTTGGCTTACCTCGAAGCTAAAGATAGGGAATTGGGTCAAGGTAAGCAGAGCAATGGCACCACCGATCATGAGTGCCTTTTTAAACTTTTGGCCTAAGAAAGAGCTTATGAGGATATTTTGAAATTGATCAGATGAATCATTACTTACATTTGCCATTGGATTGACATGATTGAGTGGGTTGAGGAGCAGGAATCTCCTTTTCGGCTGTTGGTAAAGGAGAGTATTCTCCCTTGTTTTCCATTATGAAACTCAAAAAGAAAATAGGAAAAAAAAAAGAAGTTTTAAACAAGTGAGGATTGGTTACGGTCTATTGTTTTATATGATTAGTTTTTTGCAATTTTTCCCGTAAAATTACGATATATATATAAAAAACTGCCAAGACATTTGATCACTGCCAAATCGGGGTATATCGTACAGCCAAGACATGACACACAAACGCTTCCTCGGCAGCAACCAAGTTACTGAGGTGATATCTGGATAAGCGAAACAGTAAATAAGATTATTAGGCTATAGAGACGACTATTATTGCAACTGTAGTTGGAGTAGAATAGCAAATTTCTGGACTACTGTTTCAATCACTAGACAGTTATGGCAATATTTATTTAATTTTAGAGGGAATATTTTTGTGTCTCAGCTCAACTGTATATATATAACTTCATTTGTAAAAGATTGGTAGGATTTCCTGGTAATTTGAATAATAACTGTGAATATATATATTTATATATATTTATATTTATATTTATATATGTTTAAAGAGGCATCTTGTTCCATTGGATAGATAAATGAGGTATAATTCATTCTTATAGGCTGGTGTGATCCACATAATCTCCTATTGTAAATGTAAAGTCCAAAGGCTAATCATTCAAGCTTTTATCAGATCTGTCAAACTATATATTCCAAAAGTAATGGATAAATGTCCATATTTAATATCCAATAGGCTAGAATGGATATTTGGAATTGAATTTAGAAAGGTAGATGCTTTGGAATATGTAGAATACAAAAATCTATACTGGGTCTTTAGATTGTATGATAAAAGTGGGACCAAAACTGATGATTTATAAAAGATGTGTATTACCTCTTTAAATCAGGTTTTTTTTTAGCCTAGGTATTCTTTATTGCTTGTGAAATTGTTCTTGATTTGCAGCCATTTTGATATATCTGGGATTAGGGTAGATATCTCCAAGAAGAGAATGCTTCTATGGGTAACATATTTATTTGTTTGTTTGTTTTTTGGTAGGTCAATAGACTCTGTTCTTTATATTTGGCTCATCAAAAGCATTTGTACTGGAAACGATGTTTGATATCTTGGGTTTAAGGATCATTTTACCGCATTATCGACTCTTGTCTTTTTGGTGGCCATCTCGATAACATTGGGTCTTTTAAAACGACATTTACCATAAACAATGGTCAATTGTAAATACCAATAATACCAACAGGTCTGTTGATAGATACAGATATTAAAAAATGTGGAATAGAAAGGGGATGGATTGACTGCAATTAGCAATAAAAAATTCACTAAAATCAGGGGACGACAAATGAACAGAGATACATGTGTGTGTGTGTGTGTGTGTGTGTGTGTATTTATAATTCGCTGCCTTCTTTTTTTATGAGTATGTTCTGTAGGCATTCATTCCTATCTATATCAACTTGAATTCATATTAGAATCCACAGCTCGCTTTGAATTGGGACATTTTGACCTTTGTTACGCTTAAAAGTCCTAAATGCCTAGATAACCCAAATACACAGCATGCTCATAAAATAAGGTGATAATTAAGCACCTTTGCAAGACACTTGCTGTATTTTCATAAAGCACATTATTAATTGTGACCAAAGTCAGTAATAATAATAATATAATAATATAATAATAATCAAATAATCAAATCAGAGATATCCAGTTGAGTTCATGATGTCACACAGCATTTCCATTCCGCCACGTATCAACTTCCTAAGCGGCGTTTGATGCACAATCTTCTCTCACTGGTTCCTGTTTTAAGCACTCTGATAGCTATAACCAAAAAGAACGCGCCATTATGAATTTTGACGAAATTGAGGAACAAGTAAGGATTAAGATAATCCTTGACTGAGTACTCATTGGCCTTCTCTTCACTAGGATGGTGTTCGATTCTCCTGGAACGCCTGGCCATCATCCCGCATTGAAGCCAACAAGGCTGTCGTCCCAATCGCCTGTCTTCACACTCCATTGAAGGAGCGCGAGGACTTTATAGAAAGCCCAATCTGGTATGAGCCCATCACCTGTAAGGCGCCCTGTAGAGCCATTCTCAATCCTTATTGGTAAGTGAAGAATAAAAAATAAAGTTGTCCACAAAAGGGAATGAGAGATCATCATGCTCACATCTTACAGCCAAATCGATGTACGGGGCAAGTTATGGATCTGTCCTTTCTGTCTCCAGCGCAATTCATTCCCTAGCAACTACAAAGACATCTCCAACACCAACCTCCCCGCAGAGCTTTTACCTAAATACACGACTATTGAATACAACCTCAGTCGCACTGCTCAGATCCCTCCTATCTTTTTGTATGTTGTCGATACTTGTTTGGACGAAGCCGATCTAAAGGCTCTCAAAGATACCCTGATTCTCAGCCTCAGCCTCCTCCCAGCCTATGCATGGGTTGGTCTGATCACCTATGGAACAATGGTATGCACTGGGGGTTCATTTTGTTTGTTTACTCCTCCATTCTGACAATTTTTAATATACAGACTCAAGTGCATGAGCTTGGCTTTAGCGATTGTCCAAAATCATATGTTTTCCGTGGTACAAAAGAGTATGCGGGTAAGCAAATTCAGGAGATGCTTGGATTGGCGGGCGCTACTGTCCGACCAAACCAAGCCCCTGTCCGCCCTGGACAGCATCCTCAGCCTGGAATGGCAGCAAACAGGTAAGAATAACGATAGAATGGATTGTCTGTATAATCGAAACCATTGTCATTATATGGGTTACTGATCAGAGCATGTTTGTAGATTCCTTCTTCCTGTCAAAGAATGTGAATTTGTATTGACTTCTATCCTCGAGAACCTCCAGAGGGATCCCTGGCCTGTTGCTGATGATAAGCGCCCTGAGCGTTGCACTGGCGTCGCCATGAGTGTTGCAATTGGTTTACTAGAGGTAAATATATATATATATATGCATAATTGTGATTTTGATTATATAAAAGAGAGTATTAATTGGAATGCACTCTGTAGACTGCGTTCCCTAATACTGGTGCACGCATTATGCTATTCAGTGGTGGACCCGCTACTGAAGGTCCTGGTATGGTGGTCAGCAATGAGCTCAGAGAGTCCATTAGATCCCATCATGACATTGAAAAAGAGACTGCAAAGCATTACAAGAGAGCTATCAAGGTATGGCAATGGGACCAAAAAACAAACAAAAAAAAGACCGGTGTTGGCTTGTATTTATAATTGGCATTCGGGTTTAGTTTTATGAGGGCCTGTCAAAACGTGCTTCTACCAATGGCCATGCAATTGATATCTTTGCAGGATGCTTGGATCAAATCGGTTTGTTGGAGATGAAGTCAATGGTGAATGCAACGGGTGGTTGCATGGTTCTGGCAGATTCCTTTGACACTGCGATCTTTAAGCAGAGTTTCCAGCGTTTGTTCCAAAAGGACAGCCAGGGACATTTGCAAATGGGTTTCAATGCTACATTGGATGTTCAGGTTAGATTAATGAAAAGCAAGGGCTTGAGAACCATGTCTCATGTATTGTGATTATCAGACTACTCGTGAACTCAAGATCTGTGGTCTTATTGGACATGCCACATCTGCTCACAAAAAGTCAACATATGTTGGCGAGACCGAGATTGGTATCGGTAACACGTCTGCCTGGAAGATGTGCTCAATCACCCCAAAGACCACCAATGGTATCTACTTTGAGGTTGTCAATCAGCCAACTGCGCCCTTCCAGCCTGGCTCCCGCGGTCTGATCCAATTTGTCACCCACTATCAGCATTCAAGTGGCCAATTCCGCCTCAGAGTAACCACGGTTGCCCGCAACTTTGCCGAGGGCCAGAGCCCTGAGATTGCCAATTCATTTGACCAGGAGACAACCGCTGTACTCATGTCTCGTATTGCAGTATTCAAGGGAGAAATCGATGATGGCCTGGACGTACAGCGATGGGTTGATCGAATGCTTATCCGTCTTTGCCAGCGGTTTGCAGACTATAGAAAAGATGATCCCCACAGCTTCCGTCTTTCAGAGAACTTTTCCATTTACCCTCAGTTTATGTTCCACTTGAGAAGAAGTCAATTTTTGCAAATCTTCAATAACTCGCCTGATGAGACCGCCTTTTACCGGTAAAGAGTGACATAAATATTGACTATAAAACCACTGACTTGATTTATAGCCACGTTCTTAACCGGGAAAATGTCGACAACTCGCTTATCATGATCCAGCCTACTCTGACTTCGTATGGCTTTGATAGCCAGCCTCAACCAGTATTGCTGGATTCAGTATCTATCCAAAATAATGTTATTCTTCTCCTCGATACCTTTTTCCACATCTTGATTTTCCATGGTGAGATGATTGCTCAGTGGCGCCAGGCTGGGTACCAGGATCTTCCCGAGTACGAGAGTTTCAAACAACTCCTCGAGGCACCTGTTTTGGATGCCCAGGACTTGCTCAACGACCGTTTCCCTGTTCCTCGTTATGTTGTTTGTGATCAGGGTGGCTCGCAGGCTAGATTCTTGCTTTCCAAGCTCAACCCTTCAACAACACACACCTCTGGAACTCCCTATGGAGCACCCCAGGGTGCGGCCATCTTTACAGACGATGTAAGCTTACAGACTTTTATGGAGCATTTGAAAAAGTAAGTCAGGACAGCAGGACATCAAAAATGGGCTTTTTATTGATATCATTCTTATAGATTGTCTGTTTCTGGAGCTTCTTAAAGAGTGTGGTCAACAACAAGACACTAGCATATCAGCACAGAATATCCATATTTATAATAACATACACCCCTCTGGACTTTTGGTGCTTTCAGAGCAACCAAGACAGAAAAAAAATAAATTGCTTTTCTTATATGTCTTTCTTTCTTTCTTCTTCTTTTTCAAGGGTAATATGGTGTGAATACAAAAAAGAACAGTGTTTCAAAAAACGAAACAGGTGAAAAAAAAGGAGGAAAGTATATTATGATGTACAGTATGAAACACAGAGTATACATATATTCTGGATGTGTATATGATGGAGGTTAGATTTCAAAATCTTCACAGTGAAGATGTGGAATAGTTTTACAATCGGTGATTCCAGCAATAATATTCTTTATATTGCCATTGAAACCTGGAGGGCCACAGGCTATCAAAGAAGAATAGGCATTAGACACATGATTCAACAAGGACACTCGACCTATTTTGTGTGTGTGTGTTGCTTACCAAACACGCCCATGGAATCACCACGATTGGCCTTGAAAAACGACTTTAGATCAACACGCTTGTCTGAAACTATTGACGGTTGGACACGTTTAGAGCTTGTATTCATATCATCTGACTCCTTTTGCTTCATAAGCCCACTGGTTTCCATTGTATATCTGGTTACTTTCTCGTTATTCTCTACTGTTTCCGAAAAAGCATCAATTGTCATATTTGAACAATCATCTTTCTGGCGAGTGACAAAAAATGCAACATGAAGACTAGGGAATCGTTCGGGATTTTGCTGATGAGCATACTCGAATGAATCCATAATCTGTTGGATTTCCTCGCGAAACCAACCAAGCTCGGCCATTGAACGTACAGACCACAAGAAATGGATATTTTTTGTCTTTATTCTTGATTGGAGGCAGTGATCTGGTTCTTCAATCAAGGCTTTGTACAGCTCACGGAAAAGGCGGATACCAAATGTGATTCCTGCTCCTCCGTTAAGAATAGCAATAGTGTCGTGTTCGGTGAGCATGGTGTTGGCCTGAAGATCGGACGAGCCGTTTCCGAATGGTCCACTCAAAAGGACATTGAGTTCTTGGGAAGGATCGATCTTTTCAAATAGTTTACGGGTCCAGTTTCCACGTACAGTGATATAGACTTCGATCTTGTCACAAGCACCATCTTCTGCTACATGGGCACTGGTTATAGTGAATGGATGCCATTCGAACCAAGACACCGAGGGAATGCAGAGAGAGACATATTGGCCGGGAGTATGTACCATTGGGCTTGAAAGACGAAGTGACAAACGTACACATCGTTCTGGCATTATTTCGACGCGTGCATGGGCTACATGAGACTTGACACACCAGCTTGCGAATACGTTTAAAACATAGACAATTATGCCTGCTACAAAGTACCGCATCGCATATGGTGTGTGCTTTGCAATGGCCCCGATGAACCCGAAAGCGAACAGATGGGTAAAGATAAAGAACTCGTGGCTGTATTTCCGCACGGGATAGATACTGCCAACGAAAACTAGCATTAGACAGGCATAACCCGCCAAGCCATAATGGACCTTTAGCAAGGACAATTGAGAGGCCAAGAATACGGGAAATTTGGCCCAGGATTTGATATGGAATGCCATGTGTATTGTGGCCAGTACAGCAATTGACGTTCCTAGCATCCGGTGGAGAACATTGAGCTTGGTTGGCGAGATGCCTGTCAAAAAGCTCATGGCCGAGCTTTTTCCTGTAGATCCAAGTACAAAGGGTACAATTGACAGGGCAAGGAATCCGGCACGATTGGAGTTCAAGGCGAGATCGGTATTGACCAACAAAAGAGGTATTCCGGTGGATAGGAGAGCAATAAGGATGAGAAATGTTCCAATCGGAGGGAATATTGGTATACGAGGTATGGCAGTATACGAGCACTTGTTGATAATATATTGTTCAATACGGGAATATCTTTTGATAAAGGAACTTAATGGTGAAGGTTTGGAATGAGAATGGTTCCAAGTCATGAGGCCATGTCGAATGGTCAACAGAAATGTGAATCCGGCTAGAACACCAGCAAGTGCTCCAGAGTAGGTCATGTTTCCATTCCAAGGAGTCTCCCCCGAATCCATGTCCATTCCTTCCATAGTAACTGTTGAATAAGAGAGAAAGGCAATGCAATCAGATAAAGAAGTCCGCAAAGATCAAACTGGGTAATAAATTGAAATAAAATAAAATACAAAAAAGGGTAATCCAATCAATAGGTCTTTCCGAGCAAAAAAACCTCAATTCTGCGCTGCAAATTTTTAAAAAAAAAAAAAAAAAAAAAAAAAAAAAGCACATCACACCTGTCAGTAATGGCTAAACGCTTCATTTAACTACAGTCACATTACTCTACAGGTTCTAATTCGTATCATGGCTCGGCATCAATACCAAGTAGATCAATTGACTGGTTGACCAGCATTCTACCTTGCCAAACACCTATCTGTGGTCTGTTTATACACACCTTCTAAGTATTGGGATATCAAGCGACAATAAACGAGGATTTATTCTGTATTTTGAAATCAAACTTTGACTATATTGAAACTATAACAAGGCTTTGTTTTCATAAAACTTGTAATCAGTGTATCCCTTATTTCCTGGGGTATAGAATGTCGACCGATCGTAGGGTGTCAGAGGCCATTGGTTGCGTATTCTTTCCACTAAATCAGGGTTTGCAATGAAGCCTCGTCCAAAGGCGACAAGATCACCGGTAGCTTCAGAGTGAGAGGTGGCCTTTTCAGGGTCAAGGGTATAGCCACCAGCACTGATAAAGGCACCCTTCCACACAGACCGGAAAGGATCCAAAGTCTCAGTGGCAGTAGAACGGTCATCTGTAAAGAACTTTACTCGAGGCTCTACAATGTGCACGTACGACAGATCAGAATGCTTTGCTTGACATTCATTTACAATGTGTCCCCAGGTCTCATAAGGTGTCTCGTCCTCCATGCCTTGGAACTCGGACCATGGTGACAATCGAATTCCAGTTCGATCAGCTCCAATTGCTTGGGTCACGGCCTCCAGAACCTCGAGTGTGAAGCGAGTTCGGTTCTCGATCGATCCTCCATAGATGTCTGTTCGCTTGTTGCTCGAGGAATTAATAAATTGGTCCAAAAGATAGCCATTTGCCGAGTGGACCTCTACTCCGTCAAATCCAGCCTTTAGAGCATTCTTGGCTGCCTGGACATAATCTTGGGTAATCGCATGGATCTCAGGGATCTCCAAGGCTCTGGGTACTTCATTAGGGTTTCCGTATCTGTTTGTACCGGGAATAGCCAGTTCTGAGGCGGACACAGGTCGCACGTTATTAGGCAACATGGCCGATGACGAGGCACGACCAAGGTGCCACAATTGAAGAAAAATGATGGCTCCCTTTTTATGGACTGCCTCGGTAATCTGCTTCCATCCTTCGATTTGGGCAGGGCTATGTATTCCGGGAACATTGGCGAATCCACCAGCAAGAGGAGTGATAAAGGTGGCTTCACTGATTAGTAAGCCGCCATTGGTTGCACGCTGTTCATAATAGGTTGCCATGTCAGGGGTAGGAACACCTTCGATAGTGGCTCTCGTGCGAGTCAAGGGAGCCAAGACAATACGGTGCTTGAGGGCATGGCGGCCAATCTTGACGGGTGAAAAGAGTGTCATTGATAAAAGTAACAAGAGAACAGTCTGGAGAAAAAGGTTGGTGTTTTATATAGACGATTCATATCCAATCTCACTTTCTGGCACCCAATTAATTTATATCCCAGCCAAAGCTCACACTTTTTTATTTATTTATCCTCAATCCCAACTTCCTCCAGGCCAATGTTTAGATGGTCTTGGTGTTTTATTCGTAGATGCCATAGTTACTTGGCTGCAATCTCTGGCCCTGATTTCCTTTGTATACCATAGACATTTAGTTCCCTTATCATCAATAAAGATTATCTTTCTTGAGCTCAAATAGTTTCCACTTCTTTTCTCAAGTATGGTTGCCTAAACCAGCACTAGCTCCACACGTCCACCAGTCCGCTTAGTCATTAAGGTCTGGGCAGGATTTTAACCCAAAATTAAAAGCCATCAAAAGACTGCTCATAGTCCTTGGACGCCAAACCAGCGGTTGCAAAGAAGTCCAGATAATTAAAAAAATCTCGCTGTTAATGTATCGATTGAGTCCAAACTACAAAAGGTGTATACTATGGCCCAAAGTTCAATACAAGAAAACACTGGGAACCTTTCAGAAACTTGCTCAACCATATCAAGCTACAAACATGTGAAATGCATATATACAACTCGTGTAAGGCCAAACCTTTATTGCAAATCAAGTCTGTCAAGAAAGTAAAATAGACGCGTCAACCATTTGAGTACCAAAGAGACTGGGGTACCAAAGCCAATCGGTGTCACTGTTATCATACGCCTTGGTTCGAGTGTAAGGCGTGATGACTTGGAAAGCTATACTCATGGTAAAGCAGACTTGGGGGCTCCAAGTGTCATTGTTTGTAGAGATACATACAGGATATTGTAGAGTAAATATTTTCTGTATGCTTTGCGCACCAAGGTGTATAGAAATCTATCTTGTAGATCGAGAAAGGCAGTGTATTCCTGTGGACAGATAAGCTTAGATACCTCTTTTAACGTCTCAATCTCAAGGTACGCGGTTGTTATGGGTTGTTTGCCTTTTTTTTAAAAAAAAACCCCCAAGTACTGAGCAACATTTATTTAATTTGCGCATCATAAACTCGAGCTCGTGAAACCTGGAGAGTTCGTTGGCACTTTCTCGATCGTCCGTCTGCAAAATAAGGCTGGTCAAGGAACACAAGATTTTCTGGCTTTTACAGTAAAATAATCTGGCTGTATGAACTTGGATGAAACAAGGGTCAATTTGTTCAGTTGGTTTTTGAATCTAGTAATCTGTATTTCTTTAAACAAAGTCAATATTTTGATTGTAGACAATAGGGGATATTGTTGTTTTGTAAGAGTACACCATGGGCTATACAGTACATCTTTATTACTTTAAAAAAAACACACTCTTTTTATGCGAGACAATTTATTAATTTACCTAAAAGAAGAAAAAGAAAAGTCTTACTTTCTAAAGAGTTAAAGCAGGTTGTTATGAAATATATGGACATCAAAATACAAGAAATAAAATTAGAAACATGTGCAACAATTGTTACAAAGCTTACACGATGTAAATGATATATAAAAGAAAGATCCGCCATAAAGAGAGGTAGAAATCAAAGGAAATGAAAGGGCTTATTCGAGGCAGTTATATCGAGAGAAACAAAAGTCACGTTGTCAAAAGCCGTTTTCTAATACACCTTCCAAACACCAAACCCACGTTTCTTTACACAAAAAGATCAATGTCCCATAAGAGCACTGAGCATTATGCAAAGAATATTAAGAATATATAATACTTGGCTTAATATACAAAATCATCAAGTATATACCGAGTTTTGAATCCGATATCGTAAATGTTCCATTTCAATTTCGTGATTATTCCTCAAATGTCCAATTATAATGTGTTTTTTTTGTTGTAGGAAGCCTTTTGCTCAAATAATTGGTGAGCCTCTATTGCCATCGGGCAAAAGAAGACTGCACGAATTGTCTTTGTATTTTATTTGTTTTATAGTATTTTTGAGAGTTTTCTATTTTATAAAGTGAAAAGGTGGTGTGAACCCAAGAAAGTACATCCCATAGCTATCTCTTCACAAAGAGGTGGGACAGATCTAAAGGTTTCTTGGTTCGACTGGGGAGAAAGTAAAGTCAAGCAGAGAACGACAGAGGAACAGCTGGAAAGGCATGCTGGATTACAGCAGAAACTGAGAGGGAGAATAAAGAGCAAAGGCTGACCAAGAGGGTGGGTGGGGACATAGAAAGGGCGGCGACATTGTGACAAACTCTTCACATCATCTTACCCTACCAAATTGAGGTAAACACGAAAGATCCGTGTGTCCAATTATAATGCAAATAATATGGGGTGGACAGGCGTAAAATACCGTGTTGAGGAATAATCACGAAATAAAAAATAATAATATTCACGATATCGGATTCAAAGCTCGGTATATTTAATATCAATGGCAATATAGACTTATTTGTGAGCTTAATAAACCACAAGATGTAACCATGGCGATTCTTCTCACCCAATAAAGCAGAGCCTCCGGCTCCTTACAAAAAAAAATCCCCATGGCGATTCTTTATATAGAATTGCAGCTTTATCATTTATATTTTTCTATATTTAATCATTAACCCAAGCACTCTGATAGTAACATGTTTTAGTATCTTTCTTTTAATCTTTTTAAAAGAAACTTGATATATGTATTTTCACTCTTATAGAACCAGTAATTAATATATACACCTATTTGCGTCTCTACTATACCTGATCATGTGTACAAGACCAACATAATATTCTGCTTAAAGTTCTTCTTTATTGACCATCTTGTTACTCTAGTTGTCCATCCACTTTAATTTGCCGCCCATCTCAATCAAATGTTTTGGCAAGACTTTGATATTCTAAATATACTTCATCTAATAGCCAACAATACATATATATATATATTTCTGACTGCAACCATCTGGCCAGATAGATAAGAATAATATATCTTGCAGATAAGCTGCAATAAATACACTACTTTTTTTCTCTTTGTATACAAAATACTAAAAGATCCTTGTTAAATAACCATGATATATTGGTTTATTTCGGAAAATCTATAAAGTTTGTTTTTTTCTTGATTATATCAGCATTAAAAGTATGCGTATAAACAATTAAGCCTACCAAAAGCACTTTTAAGCTATTCCTCTTTTCTTGGATACCACAGCCTTTGTTAAAGTAGGTATCTAGAGTCTGCTGCTAACAAATCGATACTCCAAAGCAAAGAGTATCAATTGGTAAAATAAATACACTCTAGCTATTAAGAAAGAAAAAAACCTATCCAATAATTTATACTTTCTTTTTTAAATAAATAGACTTGCTTATAGAAACAAGGCTATTACAATACCTTATCAATGTTAAAAATAACTGGCATGATCTTTTTCGTTAACTAGCAAATATACAAGGCCTAAAAATAAATAATAAAACTCTCTTGTGAATGGGTGAGATCTCCTGGCAAGAAAGTGTCTGTATATCTTGAAATACAGTGCATAAAATGGTAGATCTACTGAGAGCATACTGTGGTCATAGTTTATATTTAGTCTTTGCGCAGCTTGAGGTCATTCGAATATTCTGCATTGGATTCCCATAGGGCCCTTTAGATGATTGGACTAGTTGCCAAGTATTCTAGGGTATTATAGACTGTAATGACATATGCGTAAAAGTTGGATGAGATAACCTTTTATCTGCATTTTTGTTATTTTCTATTCAAGTAATGTCACCAGAATTCTGTAGTGTATATGTAATAAGGCTACATATAAAATTAGCTGTTGATTATAGTCATAATAATAATAATAATAATAATAATAATAATAATAATAAAAAGAGTCCTTGTGAGTATCCAGAAAGTTGATCATTCAGCTACACTTTTTCTCTTTATGTATTTTATAGATTAAAGAAATGTATTTCTTGAAATCAGGATTCTTTTTTTAACTTGTAGTCTTTGGATCCAAAAAACAAAATAAAATAGCAATGGTACTTTCTCAAGGTGCTGGTCCAAACGGCAATTCAGCATATATAATGCATCGATGAAATTTAATATACAATTTAAAATGTGCACGTAAATCTTTCAATAAAGCTCAACAGCACAAAATTAAATAGCTAAATGTAAAAACGACTATCCAAGTAGATAAAACATTGAATAAAAGAGTATGTTTAATGTGACAAAAAAAAGACATGCCATGGAAAAGGTATGGGATACCTGGTGTTTGTATTGGATTGAAAACCTCCAATGACAAATATTATTTCTATTAAAATAATAATAATTCAGGTATGTCTTGCATGGCTTGCTAGCCAAGTTACTTTTTTTTATATGATATATAGTCTATCAGATATCGTCCAAGGCCAAAAAACTAGGCTAGTTTCGGAAAGAACGGTTTGTTACATGATTTGCATTGGCACCTTTGTGCATAATCAATTGCAAGTTTCTTGTATCTATCATCAAAACAAGATAAGAACATTACAGAAATAAATTACCATGTCAGCAACTCACAGAGATTTATCAGCTATCTAAATGCATAACAATAGCTTTCTCTTGATGTTGCAAGTCCTTTTGCAACCCCCATCAGAAATCATAAGCTGTTTTCAATCGCAAAAGTCCAACAGGGCTTGGATTCTCGGCCTAAATCTAACCAGCCTTTGTATGATGGCCACCATGCTCATTTGTATATTTAAGCTTGTAAAGGGCTTTATGAGAAATGGCACGGTGACTTGCAGATTATGTGGATAATTTTCATTAGAAAAATTATTTCAACCTAAAAAAAAAAAGAAAAGAAACTCTGTCAATTTTTTTTTTCCTCGATTCCCAACCGTTTTGACATTATGGCAACTGAAGAAGACGTACAAAGTAATAAAGACCAAGTCTACGCCAACAATAATATGAAAATAATAAAATCTCTCTCTCTTTCTTTCTTTTTTGTTTTTGTTTTCAATTAATTTACCTTTTTTTCTTCTTCTAATTCAATAATCTAAATTCAATATCATTACCAGCCAAACTCAAGGCCTGCTGCGCAATGTGCATTGGGTATCTTAAAGATCTCAAAGATACTCCTCAAGTAGAGGATGACAAGGACTTTGATCCTGTGAAATTCAAGGATACCATGGCCAAACTTGGACAGATTCTGTCTCATGATGCTACCAAGCTTACTTTGGCATGCAAGCCACCTCGTCAGGCTGCTGATGCAATCAAGATGATCCAAGGTAAAATAAAAGTGTGAATAGAGACCCGAATGGTCAGCTTAATTTTTGTTTATAGATTGACAGATATATATGCAAAAAGAGATTATTAATTATGTGTATTTATTTGGTGCTCTAGAAATCTCAAACACCTTGTTTCGCCTCTTGGGCTTCTACCATTCGATCCCCATCTCGGCTGGCCGTACATATCTTGCAGCCTACACAACTCTTGTGCGTGGAGCGCTTCAAGGCACACACACCCTCTGCAGTACATTTAGCGGTGATACACCCACTTTTATGATCCCAACAGCAGTCTTGTGGGAGAACTGTGCAGCTCTGGGTAAGAGTCCCAAGAACAATGAGGAAGCTGTGCAAAGGCGCTGGATTGGGTTCGAGGAGACCCTCAAGGATGCCAAATCAGAAGCCCGTGAGATGCTTAATGAGGAAGAAGATGAAGATGACTTTGAGGATTCCGAGGACTCTGAAGAAGAGGAAGCAAGAGAAAAGCCGAGCGAAGAGGAAGTTGCGGCCAAAAAGGCAATAACCGAGAAATGTGCCCAGTTGGCAGATTTGACTGTATTGATTTTCAAAAAGATCCAAGTGCGTTGCCTGGATGTTGGCAAGGTTGAGTGGCTGGATCGAGTGTGCGATCAGGGTAACCGGGTCGTAGACGAAACCGATGTTTTGATCTCGCAACTCTATGAAGAAGATGCAGAGTCGATGGGATTATTGGTAAACAAATATGTAGAACAGTGCATCGACCTGGTGAAGATTGCGCAAGAGGTAGCCAAAGCTGAGCATGCCAAATGGTTTGAGGTAAGGGAATAATATGGTATTAGGGTTGTATGTAGATAAGTATTGAAACAAGAGGCTTTGGGTATTCTATAGATGTGCGCTACCAAACTGGAGACACTGGCAATCAAAGCATGAAGAAGAAGAAGAAAAGGGGGAGGAGGATGCTATACTACTGGGTCGACAAATGCAATTAAAAAAAAATTGAAATAAAATAAAATAAAATAAAAACAACAACAATGATCAGAATGTACAGGAGTTAAGATGACTTTGGTGGGTATAGAGATGATCGACGACGGGGATATTGCGGGAGGGGAGGGGTGGGAAGGGTCGGTGTGGATTCGCTGGCTCGAGAGAGTTGCATGACTTGGTTGTAGGTCTTGAGGAAATGCTTGGAAGAGGTGTCTTGGGAAATTGGCAGAATCTGTTCGAGTTCTTGCCTTAGACCGCTGGGAATCTACATGCAATAAATGGTGAGTGCCACAAGAATATAAAATAGAGAATGTTTACCATGCAAAGCTGATCTTGATGTTCAATCAGTAATCGGACTACCTGGATTTCATCTTCTTGTGAATAGCTCTGCAGGGTCGAGTTAAGGTCTTTGGACGTATAGTAGAGGATGTTGGGGGCAACGACGCACGCGAGGTTGTAGCTGTCCATGCGGTTAAGGGCCTTGAATGTGGTAGTCCAACTAAGAAGGGCCAGCAAAAGAAACAATAGATCTCGATTTGGCTTGGGCAACAGACAACAGGCGAGATGTAGAAAATTCTGGGTATCTTCGGGTGTTGTCATACCTAGGAAACAACATTGCACAAATCAGTGATTAGGGATAATGAAGAGAGATTTGATTTACTCACGGAGACTAGACATAAAAAGGCTATATAGTCTGTGTGTCATCAGGGGTTCAGGCAGTTCTCGTAGAAAGCGTTTGAGGAGAGCAGCGAGCTGAACAGGGGATTCATTGGTATAAAAGGTAGAATCAGTATCTTGTCCGGCATCAATGGCGTCGTGCATGATTTTGAGTTGGCGAATATTTCCATTTTTACGAAAGATCCCTTCGATTGACAAATCCTTTGAAAGCATTGCTAGAATGCATTGCTGTACACAATTAGGGATCCTTGATCTTGAATCAAACGCAGCCCTTAGGCCAGGAAGTGGAAAGGTGCCCAGGTGGACAAGTGGATCTGAAGAGATGCTCTCAAGAGGGACACCAAAGGTAGGCAAGAGAGAAGAGTCCGCAGGGGGTTTGAGAGTGCCTACCCTCATGTGCGTCTTGAGTTTTCCCCACAATGATGGTTTTTTGGCTTCCAACAAAGCTCCAAGGATCTCCGAGGACCATCCCAGGAGATGCAATTGACCAGTGGCCCAATCCCGGATAAACTTATCTTGGTTAACAAGAGAAGATAAGGGGGATGGTGGCTTGGAGACCAGGCGCGGGGCATAGCGGCTAGAGCTAATAGAGCTAATGGTGCTGATGCTGCGGTTCCGTACAGTGGGTTCCTTGGTGAATTCTCGCAGTGCCTTGGCTCGCTTGATATGACCCATCTGGACAGTGTCTGCTGGTTTCTGGGCCAACATGGACAGGGAAAGTGATGACGATTGTTTCTGGTGCTGCTGTGGTTGATTTGACTTTTGTGGCGTTGGCTGCAATTGAGACACTGATAGAGGGGCTTTAGGGATCGGGATGGATTTGGTCTGGAAGGCGAGCTCCAGGCGTCGTAGGCTGGCGTATACGGGTTGAAATAGGTTTTTGGAGACTGGGGAGAGAAGATCGGCAGATTCCAGAGAATCCTTGGGTGATACTCGATCGAGAGCGTCTAGAAAATGCTTGATGGTGTTTGGTTCGTTGTGCTTGTGTTCCTGCGCAGAATCAAATGGAATCAAATTGGATGCTCAAAGCGCTTTAAGAAACAATATTTACCAGAGATAGGGCTGTCACTAGAGCAAGACGCATGAGGTCCTTGAGAGCATATGCAAGACAGGTGATGATATGGTTAAGTTGGGTGTGACTGTGGGAAAGATGATCAAAAAAGAGGACAAGCTGCTGTGAGAGCAGACTGGATGTGTCTTGTTCAAGTGTCTGGTCGTGTTTCTGTACGATTGGCCGGAGGTGGTCGAGGGACAAGAAGAGCTGATGGATGTGTAAAAGGAGATGGTTGGCGGTGCGAATGGTATCTGGATAATTAAGAGCGGCGAGATGCATGAGGATGTCAGAGATGCAGGCAGCAGACGAAGCTTCAAAAGCAGCCATATCTGACCAAATGTGTGTGCACTGCTGGTCTATCGCATCCTGGACTGCATAGAGAGAGATGGGATCGAGCGAGGATGTGTTGACCAGGCAGACGTCTTTTAGACACACTCGCCAGTGCTTTTGGATCATGTAGCATTCTGGATGCCATCTTTCTTCCTGCTGGCTAGGTTTGACAAATTTTTTTAGGATGGTCTGGAGACAGCCACTACAGCTGGTTCCTTTGAGGAACGAATAGTGGAAACGGCAATAGGGTCGGTCATGGTAGTCATAGCATTCTGCTTCACGGGTCTGCAATCCCTGTGGCTGTTGTATCCAGCACCCTACACATCGTACACATGATGAATGGTAAGTCTGGCCGGTCGATGAAGTGAAGACGCCATAGGAATCAAAGGCAGACTTGGGTATTGGTTGGCGACATTGGGCGCATGAGGTTGGTGGGGTGTTGAGGAGGGTGATTTCTGGTGCATCTCGAAGGCGATGAGGGGAATCGCTGAGGGATCGTTGATGAAAGGGTCTGTGTGAAGGACTCATTGGGATAATAATTGATGAAAAAGAAAAGAGTAGCGGACAAGGCCAACAAGATTGTTTATGAGAGGTGCGGGGTGGGACGTCACTCGAGCTGTGGTGTGCATGTAGGTAGGTGTAGTGGGTTGATGAGCACAGGCCACACTGCCCAGACGCCCTTCTGACCGAGATATAAAAAGGAGAACTCCGCCATGCTTATTTTGTTTGATTCTCTATTTTTAGCCCTCGACATCTGTCTAAATAAAGACCCAGCCGGCTGCACCACTCGGATGTCTATTGCTGCATGTCAGTCATCGAATCAAATGGCTTGTTCTCAGTGCTCTTACCTCTTGGGGGGCGGTTGAAAGTGCCTCTATGTTCTCTTCGCTCAGGGCCAAATAGGGCTTATAGCGACGAGATCGTAGGGTGCGATTGCGACCGTTTGGACGGGAGGGCCGCTTGCACATGATCTGGATATGGGGGAGATAGTCAAGAAACTCTCTGTGCGGCTGGGCAATGACTCTTTGGGGCAGAATAGGCCTGCAAGCTTCCAGCATTCTCTCTTGCCATGTCTCTGCAGCAGTTGCCATGGCATCCCAATCACACTCTCCATGGGTCCCATGTACGCTCCGGGCCAGCCGAGTCAGGACTACCTGGATCTCCTGTGCTATTGGGGTTGGGTCAGACGGCACGTCCCACAGCCGACCTGCCCCAGAAGGGTGATCTCTAGGCGACTCCCACACCTTTTCTTCTCCTAGTGGGTCTGCCTGGACCACAAACGCGTCCTGGAAGGAGGCCGTATCTAAACCACGCCACAACGCGTCTAATGTTGTCCCCGAAGCTTCTAGTTCTGGCAATGTCTTTGACAATGCTTGGGCATTCATGTGTCCTAGTTGGCACTCGACATACATTCTGGACAGTCGATCGTCTTCATGCGATTCCTGTCCAATGTAGGCCCCAAAAAGTCCCGTGCAGTCCCGCTTCCACTCATCTGAGCTATCATCCCCCAGATCAGACTGCGGGCACCACACTTGCAATGTATTCAGAATCTGGCGCACGTCTCCTAACCTAGCCACCAGACACACCAAGTCTACAGGAGGTACAAAGAATCCTTCTGCAAAACATATAAGCTGCAACCATGGCAACAGCACTTTGGTTGGTGGCGACTGGAAGTAAAATACTTCGTACAACCGTAGACTTTGAATCGGGATCGTATAGGTGTCTATCATTGGTATCAATATTTTTGTGTAGATCTATCTTGGCAGCCATCCTAGCTTACCATTACAGGTCATAATAATCGGCCGTCGACTCTTTTCTGACAATTCCTCCACAGCGGACCAGAACCCTTTGTCCTCCTCATACAGAATGTCTACTTGATCCAACAAAACCAGGCTTTCCTTGTATTCCTTTTGTTCCTTTTGCCCTTCTTCCTCTTCCTCCTCTTCCTCTTGTTCTTGTTCTTCTTCTACTATATCCATAACTTCTTCTACAACTGGATCTACATTCATATCTACACTCTCTTCTACAACCTTCTCAACCGGCCGAATTCGTGTAAAGTGTCGCATGAGTCCAACATTGGCAGGCACTGCGGGTGGCTCGGGCTTTGTTCTTCGCTTGGTTGGCAGTTCTGGCTTGATCACTCGTCCTCGCCGCTTTTCTCCTACGTTAAACGTAACGAGGTGGCTCTCGGTCATGGCTCCAACTGCTGCCATGAGATCCTTTCCGGACCGCCTCATTCCTGCGTGAACCTCAAACACTTCATATCCAATTTCCTTGGCTGCCGCATATACTGCAGCCGTCTTGCCCACCCCCGGTGGTCCTACCAGTAGCACCAACGATGTCTCGGGCGGCCTCGTCTTTTTCTTTTCGTTTTTAGGCTGTTTAGACTTTGATTTTGGCTTTGCTTCTTCTGTTTTGTCCTCGAACGGATCTCCCCAGAAACGCTGGAATCCTGCATTAGTTAGGAATCCGTGTTTATCGACCTCATTCTCCATTAGCGTCAAATGCTCCATCTCTAGATCTTCAAGACCTTGTCTTTTCCGATTTGATACTTTTTTAAACTTTAACCAATCCCACAATTGAGCTGCCTCTTGCTCATTAGCTAACATGCCATTTAGGTTGATTGGGCCATATTTTTCAACCCATGGTTGTTTGGTGTGATTACTATTTTTTTTGATGATGTGATCGTCATAGATTGTCCGACAGGCAATAGATTCATCCCATCCCGGATATACTTTGTCCATCATCGTCTTGATCTCAGTCTTGACCCAACGAGGTGGTTGGATATAAGAGGGTGGGGATGGTTGAATGAGTAAATGGCCTCGATTATTAGCCTTTAGATGACTAGTTGATTGATTGATCCAAGGTTTATGCACAATGGTGTTTGTTATTTGTCTAGTAGGTATGTGTCCTCCTTCGAATAGCACCCGATCAGGCCAGATCGCATCTGGGATACTTGGAGCCGTGGGGCGTTTAAGACTCGGAGGTTGGGCTGGTACTGGTACTGGTACTGGTACTGGTTTCAATGTCGATGTTGGTGGTGATGTTGGTGGTGATGTTGGTGGTGGTGGCAATGGCTGGACAGGTTCTGGAGGGCTGACTGGCTGTACAATCGGGACATGAGGCCTGAAAAAGGCATCCAGAGTCCTCTTTGGTTGACTAGACATTAAAAACAAAAAGGAAAAAATAATAATAATAATAAGAGAAAATGGATTACAGAAAGGGAGGAGTTGTAAGGTGGCGCGGCGTGGCGTGGAATCGGAGCGGGGCCGTCAAACACGACACAAAGTATCGCGTCGCGTCGCGTTTTATTAGCATTTCATCTCCCTTCTTTTGAAAGACCTCTTTTTCTCTTTGAGCCATTAGTGAAGCCTTTATGAAATCTAGGTTTATTATACTTTAGGCAGAATATACAATTATACACATTGGAACAATTTTATCACAATCCAACCATTATACTCTTGACAAAGGTAAATTCATCGAGGCCAGCTCGTCCAAGCTCCTTGCCAATTCCTGACATTTTTCGGCCACCAAAGGGGAGGAAAGACGGGACAATGTTGTAGGTGTTGATCCATACTACCCCAGTTTTGAGACCTGCGGCAACCTTGTGGGCCTCTCTATGATCTCTGGAAAATACGGCTGAAACCAAGCCATACTCCGACGAGTTTGCCCGTTGGATGGCTTCTTCGGTTGTTTTGAAGGGTGTCATGACACTTACAACCGGACCAAATATCTCTTGAGCCACAAGAGGACTATCCTCAGGTACATTTGTATAGACAGTAGGTGGAATATAAAACCCATCCATTTCTCCTTCAGGGCCTTTCCAACCCTCGTGGGATTTTTGGGTATACGGATACACAAGATCATACTGTGTCTTGTCAATAAGAGGGCCATAGGGATAGACACTGGAATCAACGGTTTCACAGGGATCAATAGCTTTCCATTTCATGGTCTCCTCTTTCAGATGAGCCAGAAAGTTCTCATAGATATTGTCGTGTACATATACGCGCGATATCGCACAACAGTTCTGTCCTGCATTGGAAAAGGCACCTTGGCTAATGATGTTTGCGGCTTCCTGTATATCTGCATCCTTGAGCACGACTACCGCATTGTTTCCTCCACACTCCAGCACCCCAGGCACAAGACTTTCTCCAGATTTTCGTTGAATCGCTTGCCCAACTAGGGTAGAGCCAGTAAAACTAGACTTGTCGACTTTGGCCAGCAATCGGCGAGCAACATTTGCATCACCCGGAAGAACCTGTAACACACCTGGTGGAAAAATGTCCGAGGCCATGTTTGCAAGTGCCAATGTGGTCAAAGGTGTTTGGGGTGCAGGCTTAACAATAGCGCAATTGCCAGCTGCCAGTGCGGGTCCTAGCTTCCAAGCCGCCAACAGTAAAGGGTAATTGAATGAAGTTACGAGTCCTACTGTCCCATATGCCTCTCGCACGGTGTAGGCATGCATCGTTGGTCCCATAAATGACTCGGCTGCCGTGTTTGTTTTTCCACTAAACTCTCTTAGGCACTCGAGAACCTCCTTCATTTCTACAACTGCATCATTCAAAGGCTTTCCTGTCTGAACACTCTCTATGTGTGCCATAATCTCAATGTTCTTTTCGAGTTCATCAGACAGCTTTAATAGACAATCGCGTCGAAAAGAAGGGTTTGATTGCCAAGAATGTTGAGCATCTTTTGCGCTTGTGATTGCCAGATCAACTTGTTCAGGAGCGGTGTTATCGACTTTGCACAGTCGTTTCCGGGTTGATGGGTTGTGGAGTTGCTGGAATGTTATTGACGGGACAAATCGACCATTGATGTAGGGTGAAAGCCCCTTTCCAACACCTTTACCAATATATTGCATTCACCCAAAATATATAAATGGAAAAAATATAGCCGAAATAAATAAGCACATATAAAATATAAATTATACCAAATCCATAGTATAGGCCATTGAAATTGCCAGCTGAGAATCACTGCACATCTCCTAATGCACTCCCCAGTCTCCCTTTCTATATATATATTTATATCCACACTTCCCCTAAGTATTGCTTTGCTACAAGATGATTGTATTCCTTAATAGACCTCAGATTAATGTGGGTGAGTGGCTGCACGGAAGAACTTGGTCAAATAGGATTATGGAATGTTCAAGGAGTTCAGTAATATAAAAGCCAAGTAATATCCCCTGGGACTCTGAACTGTCCATAATGGCTCTTTTAAGATATACGAATTGGAAATATAAGGGTGTACAAAACGAAGGAGAAAATAAAGGGACAGCATACCTCAGTCCACACCATAAAAGGAGTGCATCTGTTAATGGCAGGAAACAGAGACCTAATACAAGTATAGAGATAGATAGAGAAGGATAGAGAGAGAGAGAAAAAGGTATAAAAGGTCCAGGAAAAGCCAACCAGTCGAACAGTATTCCCATCTCTCTTACTTTCCTATCAACAAAAAAAACAAAACAAAATGAAGGCCACTTTCTTCCTCGCTGTCTTTGCTCTCTTGGCCGTTGCCACCTCTGCCGTTCCCCATGGATCCCACCAGGCTGTCAAGGATGTTGGTAACGAAGGTTCCGTCTCTGGTTTCGTAAGTCTTTATTTTCATTCCAACTTTGATTTACTAACTCTATCAATAGGTTAACAACTTTGCCGAAGCTGGTGCCTTGAGTAACAATGCTCGCAAGAACTCTGTCAGCCAATCTGATTAAACAATTTCTCATATAACTCATTGGAAATGATTGAACACATCACAAGTGTATTCAAAAGGGAATCTGCATATCCGATTCATACAGCCATTTAAACATTTTTTTCTTTAATAAAGCATACTGATTCTCCTATAATAACTTGAGGCAATAAGTTTTCTATATGATTGTATAATCAGATGAGATCATTCAGCATCTTAAAGGAGTATCAAGGAGACTATAATTGACAGAAAGGGGGTAATTATAAACCATTGTAACTATCAAAAAAAATATACCCAATGAATTATACTTGGCAACCAAAACCATACAAGAACATTTGAGCTCGATCAATTGCAGGGTGAAATATATTTATTGTACACATGTCTTCATTAATCTTGACGGCTTACTAACCTCAGCTGGATAACAAGCGGCCCAAAGATATCTCATGGATCTTGACCCTTTTATATATTTATATTTATATACACTTTCAATCTTAAGCTCGATATTATTAAATCAAAATAGATAGATATATAGAGTATCTAGCTTGGTCAATGGTCTCTTGTTCGATAGTTAATAGCCAATAATGAGAAACTGGGCATATATTCTGGAGATCAAGAGCCATCGATAAATAATCAATACACCCATATATTTCAAGGGTGATGATAGATATAAATAGCGTGTGCTTTGCTCAGACAATTCCATATAGGAGAGGGGTAATATATATCAATCGATTATTATATTTTTGATTTACTTTCTCCATGTAGTTTGAGTATTAATACTGGGCATTGCGTACCAAAGCATAAAATATGCGTGAGGATAGAGCCGGATGCGACATGGCAAAGGGGGCTCCACTATACCAGACTTGTAATGACGATATATCTGAACAGGGGTATATAATAATATCCTTATGCGTCTATATCACTGTAAACTCGGCCAACTAAAGGTGAACACAGTGGCTGCTATCTACATGCATACCTTCTAAATTAAATGATGTAAAAGATCCTATAGAAAATAAAGGTATGTTCTTAGGATCTCCAGCTTCATTAATGGTGTCTTTATTGGAAGTTTGGGTCCAACTTTCCCCAAATGTAATAAGAAGGATGTGTATCCAATATTAAAATAATCAACTTGTCGCTTCTACAGAGAGTCTAGACATGAAATGTAAACGGAAGCTCCTCCGTTATAGTTTATCCAGTAATTTTGGTCAAAGTGCCGAATGAGTTCCAGTATGTCATACCACACATAGATCTTCAATAGTGGACATTAAACCACAAGGTATATGGTATACAGAGAATTAACATGGAATTAGAGTGACTTTTGAATGTTTGAGTCCCATGAATAATGATTACAATTTGGACTTAAAGGTCTTGATGTTAGTTATGAAAGTCTTTACCTGCTAAAGAACAAGATAATAATCCAGCAAGAGTTTCTATCAATTAAAGGAGAGTAGCCTTTTGTACATGTGAATAAATTGTTGAATAACATGAATTTGAGATTCAAAGTTACTTTTTAGATAGAATGCCAATACATTAAGTTGGTTTATTTTCTATAAGCTTTTGTCTGGTCCAGTCTCGACAATTCCTTTACCAAGTATTTTTAAAAAAAACTCTATTTCCAAGTAAAATTAACACTCAGTTAAAATCCAAGGGATAATTGACAGTGGTTTTGATGGTAGAATAAACATGCTAGCCATTTGTAAAAGTTATAAAACACTTTGATACACTATTACGACACAATACAAAGACACAGAAAAAATAGACCTTCCGGAATCCTTTGTGAACGAGATTTGGATGCTTTGCGCAAAAATAAAAAATAAATCGGGCTACTAGTTTAGTCATGATAGTTGGAATAATGGCTGTATATTTAGGAAAATATATCTGCAAGGATACCATATGAGCTGATATAAAGACCTTTTTATATAAAGTTCTGTATATGTTTGTGCACAAAATGGTTTACGGGATATCATCAAATATACTGTCTAGTCACCTTTCAGCATATCAGAGAGATTAATCGGCATTGGTATTAGCTCATTGAAAGTGACTAATCTACATTTTTCTTGCTTCCATAATAAAAGAGCATACAAGTAAGCCATATTTAGTCAGAAAAGTAAAGTGATTATTGTATACCTGCCAGAATTCAAGATGTTGGATGATGTGCAATAGTCTGGGAATGTGTTTGTTTTGATAGTTTAGGGTCATGAAAGTAATATGTACAGTCGTAGGTTGGCTAATCGCACAAATTTGACTACTGGCAATATATATATATATACTTCGGCATGTTATCATCTCTTGTTTTTTTTTTCTAACTATAAGAGCATAGTATCAAAGCTTACTACAATAAAGAGAAGAAGCTTCTGATTTATAGAAATACAGCATTACAGAAAATCTAGTATTTTGTGTGCAATCCTTTTTTTTTTTTGAGTCCGTGTTACTGTTTTCCAATTGGATTGTAATGAGCTATAAACACTTTCACTGGTATACTATGGCAATCTTCTTTGACAATATATTTCAAGTTCTTGGGCTTCTTCAGCAGAGGTCTTTGGGCCTTCATCATTCTTTCAAGGAAACTCTATATATTATCAATTGGATTGATATTAGGACTGTATTCGAACCACTTCATCACCTCCAATTTTTTTTTTATTTTTGGGTACTTTTCTATCATTCAGCTACAATGGAATGGGTAAATATTTTACTAAACAATAAAACAATCGACTTTTTATACTTTAAATAGCTTTCAAAAAGGAATCAATGTGTAAAGTATGTTTTCCCACTCTCATTATTCAAGGTTTCTGCTGATGATTTCCGTGGGTCCAGCACCACTGAGTCATACGCATCCCCAAATCATTACATATCCCTCGCCACCCTGTATTCTAGAATGCATATCCTTACTCTACTTTTCTAATCAGAAGCACCAGAATTATACATTTTTACACGCTGGAAATAGCATGGATATTGATTCATTTTTCTGAAATGCTGAGAAAAAGCTAGGCGGTTTCTGTGAGGATAATTGGTAATACATGGCTTGTATGTAGCTATAGAACCCTTTATATAAAGGGTCTTGATGGTAGTATCCATTGTATCATTGAAAACATATCTCTCAAATTTTACGGATTCTATGCTGGTTATCCCGTCTAAACTAGGAGTCTACTGTTTTTATATTTCTGTGCAAAGCACGTAAGTATGGCCCACCAGATATCCTGCAGGGTACATTGTTTCTGTGTGTAGCTTTGTTCTTGTCTCTCTTTATATTTGCACTACACTTATACCGGAAGTTGTGATACCGTTACAGTATATTTTTCATAAATCATTGATACTTTTACCCTATCCAAAGCAGCAGCAACTATCCCTCTGAAATCACTTGGAACCTTCTTTCGCTTGGTAATGATGTTAAGATTGTTTGCCAAAGACATATATAATATTGGATTAGCAGTAAAGGTTATATAAAGGAAACCAAACCTATGTGTAGGTATTTTATTTACAAAGATTCTAGACTTCAAAGTTGTGCTATCCCAGAATTTTAACACTAAATATAAATTGCTGCAGAAAACTTGCCGATGTTGTTCATTGTAAAAGAGAACCCAATAGCAATATATTTTTGTTTTGTTTTGTTGATATTATAAATATTATTGACTTTAAAGAAAACCAAGGTGGTGCAAGCTTAAAAAAGAGTCAGGGGGTTTAAGATGTTTCTTTTATTTTTAGCACTCAAATGTCGAACAAGAGAGGCTTTGGCTTTGGAATATGTGGCTGCTCAGGTTGGTGAATCAGCTTGAATAAACCAGTACCAATAGACATGGGTATACCCTGAATTGTACAAAATGATAAGGTTAGAAAGATGAATCGTATAAATAGATATATATATATAAAAGTATTTACCATAATGATTTGTTCGGATACACCCACAACGGCATCACATTTACTGTACAATGCAGCTTCAAACAAATGATCGGTGGTCTTTTCGAAAGAAGCGATACTCAATACACTGTCTCTCATTTTTGAGATACCGAATCGAGTGATACCCAACACTTCACCCTTTAAAAGATAATAATGATATATTAGCTTTATATCGTACGTGCCTATCAAATAGAAACCCTACCTTGCTTGTCATAATGTCACCCAGCAAGAAGACGTGACGGTGATCGATGGTCATTCCGTGACTCTCCATAGTAACCTGAATTTCTCTAATAATTGTGTTTCTGTGGAATTTATAGAGCATCATTATGTTAGAATAATGATATCCTGGCATAATACACAGACATACCTTGCTGCTTCAATACCCAATACTTGGGCTACTTCCATAATATGATTAGAAGTGGTATTTTCACCAATAATGCCATCAGTAGTCATGACCTCCAATAGGCCATAACCTTCGACAAGCAATTGTTTTGATCCACTTCCACCAGCCTTTTCACTGATGACAGCACGGACCACAGAAGGAAGACCCTTTATATTGCAAAGTCGTCAGCTTACTGAATGTGTAAAATATAGTTGATTTGCATTACCTTTATAATAACAGCGCACAAAAGGCGCTTGATTGCCTTGAGACTATAATACATTGATTCATCTTGTTTAGCGTGCACATAGACACGGATGATGTCTGGGCGACTGGTTTGAACATCCTATAAATCCCCTTGATTAATACACCTTGTTGCCGTTTAAAAATCTATAATATAATTACCAATTGACTGCTCTTCAGCTTGGGTGCTGTCTGGATAGCATGAGCGATTTCGTAGATATTTGTTTCGAGCTAAATACAAAGGAGAATACAGGCACATAATGAGATTTCAGGTTTCCATATC
This sequence comes from Phycomyces nitens, assembly GCA_022702545.1. Lineage (NCBI taxonomy): Eukaryota > Fungi > Mucoromycota > Mucoromycetes > Mucorales > Phycomycetaceae > Phycomyces > Phycomyces nitens. The sequence continues at coordinate 7,274,618 of JAHRBC010000001.1, forward strand.
TTGTAAAATAAACTAATATATATATATATATACCTGGAGCTTGTTCAGGGCATTCAGATCAATGCGGAGCAAGATATGTGTATCGTTGGGTTCATATACTTCCTCCATGTACATTGCCACATCACCAAGGGTTGTCTTTTCTACACGACCCTTGACGACACGAGCGGCTCTGACATCCTTATCAGCATGCAAGTCGCAGGTAATAATAGGAGTCGAAATGACTTTGGCAGCGTTAATAATTTCCTTAATACGGGGTACACCAAGAGTAATGTTCATGGAAGCAACACCAGCAAAATGGAAAGTCTTCAATGTCATCTGAGTACCGGGTTCACCAATAGACTGTGCACCAATAGCACCAACAGCCGTACCAGGCTCAATTTTGGCCTTTAGATACTTGGAAAGACAAACACCAAGGTAATCGCGCAACTGACGTTCAGTAACAACAAACATATTTCTAAGGGCATGTTTGGTATCATCTATTTGTTTTTAGACCACGTAAGAAAGAGCGCGAGGTATAAAGTGGTCTTTGTCTTACCTGGAACATCTTCATCGATATCCATATCCATATAATCTTCATCTGGAACAGACAAACCGGGAAGCATGCCGTGTTTCTTACGAAGTTTGGCTAGCTTTCCAGCAACCTTGTCATTGATGAAGTTGAGAACCATGTCAATGAAAGACTGCATACAGTTTGTGGTCCAGACTGTCTGACTTGTCACATCCTCGGCCAGTTTGATAATCTGCCATGGCAAAAGGCCTTCTTCACCATTCAAAGGAGTACAGATCTAATGATAGATATTGTTATCAAAAGTCTATTTTTTTTAAAAAAAATATATTGATTTTTTGACATACCTTTACATGCTTCAAGTTACGTTCGAATTCGACTGGAATACCGTCACCTTCAATGGTCATTGGATCCAGGCCATCAGCACCATAACGGAATTGAAGCATAGCACCTTCAGAGTTACGCACAGACAGATCGTAATGGGTTGTCAGATCCTCAAAGGCCTTCATCAAACGTCTAGCCATATAACCAGTTTCGGCAGTCTTGACAGCTGTATCGACCAGACCTTCACGACCAGAGACAGCGTGGAAAAGAAACTCGGTGGGACTAAGACCGGTAAAGAAACTGTTTCTCACGAAACCCTTGGCAGGAGGACTCTTGGCTAGAAAACGACCAAAGGATTATAAGTAATGAAACAAATATAGAATATAAAATTAAATAATAATAAAAATCTTACAGTGTTTCAAGAAATGAGGAAGCGAACGATCCTGGAAACCATCAGGAATACGACTACCACTGATAATCTGCTGACCGACACAAGCAACCATCTGGGATACGTTAATTTGCGAACCTAGAAAGAAGTTAGAATCTTACCAATCCATTCATGTATATATAAACTTACCCTTGGAACCACATCGGGCCATAATACTAGGAGAATTGTACATGTTCAACTCGGTCATACAGACCTTACCGAGATCACCACGAACAGCTGAAAGAATACCAGATACAGTAGACTGGAAGGAAATGAGAAAAAAAAAGACGTTTTGGATCTAGATAACCAGATAGCCTACCTCCATAGTCTGTTCTTCGTTACAACCAGCCATTGTCTCCAGTTGACCTGACTTGTATTTTGCAATAATCTCGTCACACTTTCTGTAAGCTTCCTGTACTTCTGCCTGCTTGATTTCTCGAAGACGCTTTCCAGGAGTAACATCACTGATACCAATTGAGAAACCCTGGTTGGCTAATATGTTGTGTTAGGCTACTTTTGAATCACGGTCATTACACTGTTCTTACCAAGATATCTAGCACACAACTTGGCCAATCTAATAGCGTATTAACAATATTAATATAAGAAGCTCTCAAGGGCCATTTCATTTCACTTGCCTGTTCATACACTTTGCAGCTTCAATCGGTCCATAATCACGCAGAATGACATAGAATACCGAATTCTTGTTACCATCACCGACAACAGCCTTATCGACCAGGCCACACATGATTTCACTGTCCTGGACAACGAGCCAGCCATCATTGGGACAAAGATCAGGAACACGGCCTTCTTGCTTTTCATAGGATTTTGTCTTTGCCTCGACGTTCAATTGAACCTTGCTTTCCTTGTTTGGTCTGAAAAGAACATTGAACACCTGCTTACCAGTCCACAAACGCTGGGGCTTCCAAACAACAGGTGGAGGAAGGTCGATATCCATTTCACCATCACCCATCATTGTGCACACCTGAGTAAACATGGCACGACTGTAAAAGGTATCCTTGTGGGACAAGAGATATGAGGCTGTAATGAAATCCTGGGTGGCAGCAATGAGAGGTTCACCGTTACGTGGAGTTACAAGGTTGTTCTTGACACCCATAAGTTCAATGGCTTCAGCCTTTGCTTCTTGTGTCTGGGGCAAATGCATGTTCATCTCGTCACCATCAAAATCAGCGTTGTAAGGTGAGCATACACACTCGTTGAAACGGAAAGTTCTCCAGGGCATAATCTTGGCAAAATGTGCCATGATAGACAATCTATGAAGCGAAGGTTGACGGTTGAATAGAACGACATCATTGTCAGACATATGTCGCTCGACAAGGTCGCCAATCTTGAGTTCAGCCGCAATGTTATTACGGTCACCAAACTTCAAAAACTTCTTGTAGCCGTCTGCAAATGTCACGTAATTGGCACCAGGATGGACATCGGGACCATTGATGACATTTTGACGAAGCTTATGGATATTGTGAGCATGTACACGCTCAGGGAAGGTCAGGATTTTGGCAACACGCTCAGGTACAGCGACTTGATCGATACGCATGTTTGGATCGGGTGAAATGACAGTACGACCAGAGAAATCGACACGTTTACCAGACAAGTTACCACGGAAACGACCCTGTTTACCCTTCAAACGTTGGCAGAGACCACGACTGGGCTTACCAGCGTTGGCATTAGGCACACCTGGCATCTCACTGTTGATATACATGGCTGCAGCCAGCTGAAGGAACTCCCATTGTTCCATCAAGTTCATTACTGTCACACCGCGCTCTAGACCGGCACGAATGATTGCATTGGTGAAAATAATCTCGGTAAGCTTTGCAGTCAGGTCATCTTCGTTACTGCTGTTGTCATCTTGCATGACTGAAGGACGAATACAAGATGGAGGTACAGGCAGATATTGCCAGATATACCACTCGGGTCTACCATGCTCCTCACTCAAACCAAGGAGTTCACAATCCTAATTCACGTCAGTTTATTGTGCCCATGAAGTTTAGTGTATGAATACCAATACTTTACCTCTGGAGTGATCCGCTGGAAAAGACGGAGGACACGAAGGGGATTCAAATCATCCTGAGCCTTGCTAAGATGAGCTTTCAATTCTGGCATGGCATTTGTTGCATTCTCAAAGGTCTTACGGAACTGTTCTGCTTCTTCTGCCACACGCTTCAATCTGTATTTGTCGTGGGTGATCTTCATAGGACCGACCTTCTTTACCACACCTATCATATTGTATAAGTCCACATGAGCCTCTAATTCATTCTTGACTCTATTCACACTAGTGTTATTATTTACCATTGGTTGCTTTACAATGGGGGCAAAAGGTGACTTTTTTACAGCGTTCATTGATTGCCTTGATTACTCTTCCACGGGTCAAGTTATCAAGACCAGGTGCACGTAGACGCTTGAGGAATGAACGACGCTCGGGCTCTTCCAGCATAACACGACTGCAGGACTAATTGGTTAAAAGTAGGGGTCAGACAAACGGCTGCTTTCATATAGGTATCCATATATCCAAATCGATCATGTTGGCTTAGTATTTTTTTTTTTTTTTTTACCTTGCAAATATCCTGGAGAATATTGATTACAGGTCGAAAGTATCCAATGTGAAAAATAGGAAGAACAAGCTTGAGGTAGCCCCAATGACCAGGACATTCTTGCATCTTTTGTCCACAGGTATCACACACGGCTTCTTTGTTTGAGGTTCCCTAAATGTCAATTAGAAATCCTAATTAGATCTTTCTGTATATTTCTTCTTCTTGGTGACATTAACTCACCAATCTCAAATCAAGAACACCACCCTTAACAGGTGTACGACTCTCGGGCTGATAAAGATCACGCTGGGTGATTTCAAACTCTGAGATCTTGACCATGTTTTGTGGTGACATTACACCAAACTGAATATGCCGACTATTTTTATATATACATATATATATAATTTGACGTTAATCAATGACTTGGATCTATTTTGAATCAACGTACATTCGCTTTGGTGTATTATCGTTGACTTGTTCTTTCATTTTGCTTGTCTTTTATTCTTATTTCAAACAAGGACTGGAATGTAAACAAAAAAAATGGTGGTGAATATCAACCGTGCCAAACTTATTATTAAAATAATAATAATAACAATAATAATAAAACTGACCTTGAGAATGGACGATTTGTGTGCTTTTTTTATTTTACACAATATTAAATGAGAGTAGATTACGATTTGAATCGTCAATGGAAATTAGTTAGACAAATGCCCTCGATTACTCTCAATTAAACCCTAAAGTCGATGGGCGGGCACACAGAACAAGTTGCCTTTACAAGAAAGCTTAAAAGATTAGAATGGGGTTTTTTTTTACATTGATCTTCCACCTTCGCAGCAAAGTGACTGCTAAAGAGACGTAAAATTTTGGTGGTGTTGAACCCCGTTTTTGGGATTCCTTTAAAAGGAATTTTCAGAGAGATTTTTATAGACACACACAGAGAGTGTCAAGCGTTTGAACCTTTGGTTTAGTTTAGTTTAGTTTAGTTTAGTTTAGTTTAGTTTAGTTATGAGTATATAATTAAAATTGGCTTTACCAATCCGTGGTATTTTATTTCTAAATAATATATAAATTAAATATTCCCAAACATTTAGAAGAATCATCAGCAATGTTATCCATAATACAGAAAATTACAAGGTCTCTTGCAATTCAAATGCCAATATTTGCAGCTGTATTAGTCAAGGTATAGAGACAGTAGGCACAGTTGAACTTGTAAATTGAGTACTCAGCTAGATTGTTTACTGCTCTTTATTATATCTGTAACTGCATATTAATTTTAAATCAGTTTATCAATCAATACTGCGCATAAACCAACACTTGCTTTATTTATAAATGGTAGATGAATGATAACTCTTGATAAAATAGAAATAAAAATGGGTATTGTCTATCATTTGGCTGTCATTTCATCTACTGCAATGAGGTAATTGGTCTACTCGGCGCATACTTTATGAAAAAACAATTTCAAGGTGTTTATTGCAACAAGATGCAGTTTTTGTCCATTTTTATTTTATAATAACAATTTTCCAAAAAAAAAATGGTTCCATCATTACTGCCTACACACAGATTTTAAGTGGAAAAAGAGTGTGTATATGTGGGTAGATGTGCTAATGGTTATAAGATTAACTGTGCTTTGATGGTATTTCTTGTATCTTTCAAACATATATCCCATTACATTTCACAGTTGCAAGGATTATGTTCCCATTACTACAAGGTGGTGTTCTGAGCATTCTTTTTCGTTTCTTTTTGGCTCGTCGTTTGGCTGGTCAGATAGCAGATTTTGAAACAAATTGAGTATTTACTCTATCAACAAACTCGATTTTTCCCACACCTGACACTGGCTATAGGCTAATAAGTATAGGATTTAAGATGGTTTCTGGAATACTGCTTCTTGTTGGTACTCTACTACTTAAAAATACATGTAGTTCACTTGAAAACTTGCAAGTTATTCGACATATATTACTATTACTATTATTATTAATCACATAATTCAGCCAGACAATTGCCACTGTTATACCTGGTCCAAGACCGGTAAGCTCGTTTTGATAGATTGGTACGTTAAATACATCTTTTAATAAAGTGCCGACTATAGGTGTGATACACATACATGGACCTCTATTAGTCAAGGCTTGTAGAATAAGCATTTGATCCAGATCTGCATACGTTATTTGCGGCTTATTAGTTATTTACCTACTAGGGAATATTGGATATATCAGCATACATTAATCTTAAATCACTATTACTATCTGGGATCATTCTGGATAGTCAATTCATCCTCTCAAAGTATCTTTATAGTTTTAATCATTCAAGAACACAGTCATTACAAATTAATCGTGCGATATATTGACCCCCTGAATCCTCGGTCCATTTTCAATTGCGCCTCAATGACTGAAACCCCAAGAGATAATGGTGAAATAATATATCAATCTCAAAAGATGCTCATATACTTTAAGTATAAATTATAGAATTGGGTATTTACACGGACATGGCCAGGATTACTTGGCTCAAGATCTTTATATATTCTAGACAAATCGTTTAGTGTATGTATATATACATATGCTAACAACGAAGAATGAATAAACTTGGGTTTAGAGTTTCTGGATAGCTGCTAATACTGGACGGTTCGATTCTCATTCCTTTTTTTTTGGTACTTTATATTGAAACATATAGAATGTGCTGGCTGCTCGTTGATGATACTGAACCAATCAGTCAATGGATACATATTTGTATAAATTTTAGCTATTTTCCAAAAGCAATCTGTATTAATATAGTCTCGATCCTTCTTGATAAATTCAAGAGGTTTATTCTTATTTTATATATAATATAAAGAGTTTTCACAAGAATGCTTTAATAGATTAAAATAAACATTGTATATATATAAAACTACCTGTATTTATGAGTCCAAGTGATACTTGTGGCCAATAACTAACATGATGATCATCGCTCTAAAAACGGACTGCTACCAGCATCAAAGCCAGACCTTTTTCGATCAATATTTTATTCTCTTGCAAAAAAATAAAGCTCATTTTTAAAGGTTGTGGGATTTGCAGATAGAGATTATGAAAATGGTTATCTGGATTCTCAGGGTATCTATTGTTTATTATAAATTGTATATAATCAATCACAATATAGACGCTTTTGACGACTGTATTTACATTGATTCATAAGATCGCGTTTGGAATTGAAACAATATATGATCCGTGTTCTGACTGGCGGACATGTACGCAGATATTCAAAATGTTTGACACGTTCTGTTTGTTGGTCAACAATATAAGCTTCTTCTCTTGTATCATAACATAGACATCTATACATAGCATAAATATGTGATTATAAATTTGTTCTGAAATAGAAAAACTATAATGTTGCACACGACATAATGTCGAAACCAAATGTTTATTTTGCTATTTCACGTTTTTGTGATTTCTTTAATGAATGTATACTTTGCTTGCAGTAGTCATTTATCCTTGTAGAGTTATTTGAATGGATGCTACATTGCATTGACATATGTTCAACCAAAAGCCAATTATCTACATAATCAATCTATATAAAGTTTCTTTCTTTTTTTAATTGATAAGTATCAAAGCATCCCTGCTTTGTGTATAATGTCTACCGATAGCACAGAGGGATAAAGAAGAGAAAGAAGAAAAGACCATTCAGTCTACCCCTCTCCTCTATTTCAAACACGTTCTCGTTTGAGATATGCAAAGGCTATTAAATTTTGAATTGAATTAAACCAATGCTAATTAACCATGGATCCTGCTTTTCTTGTATATTGAGTTGTGGTCGTCAATACAGTGTTCCAAAAAAAAACCCCCTCCCAAGAAACTTGTATAATGATCTTATGTGCTCCTTTTAGGTGCATTCCTTTTTAGCGATACCAACTTTCTTTATCAAATTCTTTTGAATAAATCATATATCATACTCCTTCAAAATCTTAAACCTTGACTCCTTTTATTCATCTAAGCTGCATGATAAAACATTCTTGTAGTAATCCTCAACTATGTGCTCTAGCAAAGAGCTTATTTTTATTTGAAAATCCCATTTGAATTACATATAAAGAATACTATTAAGCTTTTTGTATATATGTATATTTGCATAAGATACCTCATCTCGAAATCTAATACTCCTATAGCCATACGGGAAGGAGGATAGATTGTGATACAGACAAGAAAGACCTTATGCTTTCATTTATCCCTCTATACAGATAGCATAATCAAGGGATATTTATAATCACATATCTAAATGCACTAAAGCCATTGGACTTTTTATGCCTTGTACTCTACACATTGGGAGACCAATGAATATATGAAGGTATTGGTGATGCACCAATGCAACTGTATACATTATCTATCTTTAAGCAATATAATTCCAAAAGAGATCTGCTACTGGAACTATTGACTTTTCAGGACTTGGATTTCCATCCATGCCTTTTTTTCTTATATAGATATAGATGTGTGTGTATATATATATTTTTTGGTCAGCAAGAAAGATTGAAAGATATCTTTTATAATACTTTCTTTTTTGTATTGAATATTCGACTACCTTGCGAAATTCTATTTTCTTAATGCCTCTTTTTTTTCTTGTTAATAAAGAAAATATTCTAAACAAGGTCTTGTCCTTGCTGAATAGAATACATTCTGGATCATATCCAGACAGCTTTGTCTGGAACTCACAAGCACTCCATATATATCTTGGTACAATTGTATAAAATGCAATTTCTGCTATCAATAGGATCCAAGTACCCCTCCCAAAAAGATGTTCGTATGCAATGGACAATCTAATAAAACGTTTCTATTTATTTATCGATTGTAATGATTGCCTCTGCACATGTATTCTAAATTGTTTATGTTTGCCACTGCTAACATGGAAGAAAATTCTTTTAATGGCTAGTTTGTTGGTGAGAACACTATTTATTTATTTATTAATTATAAACCAAGAAAACATGACAGTGTTAATAGACTAATGTGCTAATGTTTGCATGTGTTTTGTGAGAACTAAAAGATAATGTTTTACAGTGCATTGTACCAATGCTTAAATCATAAAGTGAGTTCAATTGTACCCTTTGCACACCAGATAGCACTATTATTGTTTATTATTATTATTATTATTATTGGTCTTTTTAATTGATCCCAAAAACAGAGCATGAATGATATGGATCTATTTGTTTGGCCCTAATATTTAATTATTATTATTATTACCATTATCTTGGGAGTAACAGTAAAAGAAAAAGAAACAAAGTCTATAAACTGTTGGGAACCCAACCAAGGCCTCAAGTCAATTATTCAATCTAGAGAATAATGGCAATCACTAAACCCAAAGGAAATGCAAGATGTTGTAATTGACGCATATCTTAGGGTTAAGCCAGGGCAATGTGGCAATAAACGAATAGACGAATAAACGAATAGCCGATATATTTGGTAAGATCGGCTTTTATCGGTCAAATTTCAAAGTTTGAAAACGGTTATTTTATACGAGATTGAATATTCGATAAAAATGATGAAAATAAAAATAATAATAATACTGATCCAAAATCTTTGTTTGCTTTTTTTTTCGTATTTCGTATTTTGTCTTGTTATTTGTTGTGCGAAATATTTAAAAATCTGCTGTCTAGATAGTACAATTGATTCTGTGCTATTAATAATAAATAAATAAACATAACCCTTGCTTATGAGGATCACAAACCCCAATAAAAAACATTCTATTGGGAAACGGATATATATATATATGTAAAATGGGTATCTAGGTAATCCTGGACCAGAATTGGAATATCTAACCCTGGCTTTGGTGCAAAAATAATCTGTACAAATGTCGGGACCCGGGTCAGAATAATACCCGCCTTATGCTGCAAATAACGCTAGGGAATTTAAAATAGAAAAATAAAGGCAGGGGATAAACATGATTACCGAGTGTCTGGATTGTGTCGTGGATCGATTACCATGGTGACACAATGGACATACGGCAAGGCAAATCCGTGGTCACAAGGATAATTTTAGAGTGTGTAAAAGTAGAGAGAATGTAGATTGTAGATGGCCCATGAGCCGTGAACCGTGAACCGTGAACCGTGAACCGTGAGCCATGAACCATGAGCTATGAACCAACCGGTATGATACTGGTGCTATTACTTGCAATGAATATAATGGTGTCGGGTCCCCATATTTGTTTCTTCTTTTTTTTTTAAAAAAAAAAAAAGAATTGTGTTCTGACGATAGCTGTCTATATCCATGTTTTGTTAGAAGGACACTGATGCAGACGTGTGTTCTGGTGATATATTTACGCGTCCGTTTGTTCTGTATCTAGGCAACCTGACTCTGTACGAGAATTGTTTTGATAGAGTGAAAATGTTCAATTCACGAATTTGTCTTTTTGAATATATAATGTGCAATAGAAATGGTTTCAGCTAGCTTGTGTAGCCGAAACCTGTGTTCATCTCTTGCCCCTTTGTTTTTTATTATTATTATTATTTTATTCAGTCTGTGTAAGCCATGAGGGTTACCTTGTTAACCAAACTAGCGCCATTACCTCTTGATGAGCAAGACTAGATAACATATACAAGGACCCATGCTTATGGGCTTCTCAATTGGCGTGTAAACAAGAGATTTCTGTCTTTTTTTCTTTTTGCACACACAAAAATCATTTGTCCATATTAGGACCAAAATGAATTTGTGAACCATTGGGGCCATTAAAACAATGCCCCCCTTTCAATTGTTTGTAATGCTATTTACTCCTGCAGAACCAATTCATGTCTACTTGTTCTATATGATCAATGATATATATATACACATATATATATATTTGTGTATCAACCTTGTTATAATCACCATATTTTAAAAATAACTTGTTTGTAGGATAATATTTGTTTTATTTATAATAATAATTTAACCGAATAAAGCCTATTCGCGCTTTTGATGACTATGGCGGTGCTGCGTTTCAAAGGTACGCAAGTGTCACAGCTCCCCCTTTCTATTAGCATGATGCAATCATTCTTGACAGCAACCCAATCAAAAGGCCTCGACTACCTTCTTTGCCGGTTTCACAGAGGTCGCCTTTGCGGCGGCGATTTTCTTTTGTTGGGCATTGTATGTCAAACGATAAAAGTTGATAAAGAGGAAGAGGTATGATGTCAGGAGCGAGCAGCCAAACATGGCAGCAGACTCTTTGCCAGCACAGTTTCCAAAGTTGGGAAGGATTTTGGTATAGTTGTAGGCATAATAGGTATAGGTACAGGCATAGACGACAAGGAGATCAATGACAAACTGAGTAATCTGCATGGTTGTCAGATACTTCTTCCACCAGATCTTTGCACCCGAGGAAGTGCGGAAATAGTAATAGTACATCAGTACATGGACGGTAAGGTTTAGAACGATGGGAACCCAGGACTATAGGAAGAAGAAGAAAAAAAGAAGAGTCAATATACTCCCAATTCACGTGTATTGTCAGCCTTGTTTACTTACGACTGTCGTTTCCCCAACGATCTGAGAATAGCATAGAGCCAAGGTCATGCTGTGGTGGAAGTAATGCAAGAACTCTGCAAGTCGATTGGTAAGCCAACCATTCTAAGCAATATTCACCAGAACCCATTCCAAACTTACCCAGCTTCTTCTTCTTGGCCACCATAAACACAGTATCCGCCAGTTCCCAAAACTTGACGAGATAGTTGAGGTAGTAGATGGCATTCAGTTCCTGTGAGAGTGAGCTTGGGTCACAGAGTGCGTAATAGAGACCCTTTGTGGAGAGCATGGGTACGAGTTGCTCTACTAACAGCAGCAGCAATGTGCCAGACACGGCAGTCAAGAGTAGATTGTGGATCTGAAAGAGGGTTTTGAACTTGAATGGTGCAGAGTTGCGCATCATGTACTCTCCACCGAATATAACAGCATAGTATGTAAGGCAGGTAATGACAACTGAAGATGGTTTATGAACATGGACACGAACATGAACATGGACATGGACACGGTTTATGGTTAGCAAAGACGTCTTTTTTGTCATCTCTTATGCTTACCTTCAGACAATGTAGAGAATCGTGTAACACCAGGAACAAACTCAAATTCAGAGACACGGATGCCGGTTGCAAGGTATCCAAGCTTGTCAAAAATGTCATAGAAATAGATGCCAAATGGTCTATCTATGCTAAAGTGGATGAGGGTCATTGAGAGTGCTTGACAGGTGGAGAAAGAGGACAAGGGAAGAGAAAGAGTGAAAGATTGGTTTATAAATACAAATTTTATTCTTTTTATCATTTTGAAACACTCTGGCGCCGACCAAATCTTGCCTGTTTTGCGCAGAGAGATTACAGTACGATGATCAAATGAAGGAATACCCTTCCCCTTGACAAAAACAAATAAACAAAAAGGCAACAGATTATACATGTGCACCAATCTGTCTCTCTCTAGCTTACACACACACAGTCTGAAAACAGCCATTAATTGAGATTCGAGAATATAATAAAATAAATCCCTTGTAAAATACCAGGGTTATATGTGAATATATATATACATGTATATAAAATATACAAAAATAGGCAGCCCTGCATAATATTTAGGAGCCAAAACACAAAAAAAAGCATATACACACATATATATACACGATAGAGCCCCCCTCACTCCCTCCCCTCCCCCCCTCCCCTCCACCCCCTTGTTTCCATGGTATCTCATCTTCATAATATAAAACACGCTATCTTGCCTCTTACATATTTGTATTCTACACTATTTGACAATATTTCCCCAAAGAAGTACTCAAGGGGTGACTGCTTGGAATGAGAACTCAGTTGCGTCAACTTGTAATTTTTTTTTATTTTTTTTTATTTTTCATTCACAGTATAGGCCAGGACAGGATGTGAGGGGGAGGGGTGACTGTAGGAGAACAAGCCTGGTCAAACAATGTTATCTGTTTTGCGCGTTCGAACCATTAGAGGACAAACTGTCCGTACACTCTATCAATCGGCTGCAGCCTTGCACACCACACGCCCTGCATTCACTACAGCTAAAGAGATCTCACCACTTGGAAAGATTGCCCAGGGCATCAATGTGATTCGCTCAACTGTCCTGAATTCATCTCTCAAACAAGCCCTCAAATCCCCAGCCAAGCCAGTTCCATTTACTGGTGAGGCTGCAACATGGAACCAGGCGATCCGTGAGGCACAGAGCCTGGTAGAGACAGAGACCGAACGTATGATCGACCCTGCTCAATTAGTAGGACGCGACCTATGGGAACTCAAGGGCAACATTGGAAAGCTACTCGGCAGTGGCCATCCTTTTCTTGATACTGTAGCCAAGCATTACTTTAGTGGCGAGGGCAAATACGTCCGTCCCTTGCTGGTCTTGTTGATTGCCCAGGCAACTAGCATTGCCCCTAAAAAGCCAGAGTGGGTCCATGTAGACTATCAGTCAATCGATACACCCATCTCCCACAACCTCGAAAACATCACGTCCAAGGATGCCTTTGACCAGGATATCCACTACACACCATCCATCACCAACCAGGGATGTTCAATTTTGCCAACTCAGAGACGTCTGGCCGAGATATCCGAGATGATCCACACTGCCTCTCTCCTCCATGACGATGTAATCGATGCATCAGAGACACGTCGCAACCTGCCTTCTGCCAATGCTAGCTTTGGAAACAAGATGGCTGTGCTTGGTGGTGACTTTTTGCTGGCCCGTGCATCGATTGCACTTGCCCGTCTCCGTAACGCAGAATGCACAGAGTTGATGGCCACTTGTATTGCAAATCTTGTCGAAGGAGAGTTTATGCAGCTTAAGAACTCAGAGGATGGAAAGACTGGTGGTGAAAAGGGAAAACGCAACACGTTTGACTATTATATGGAAAAGACATACATGAAGACTGGAAGCTTGATTGCCCAGAGCTGCAAGGCATCTGCTGTGCTTGGTGGCAGTACCCATGAAGTATCGGGTATTGCCTACACGTTTGGTCGCCATCTTGGGCTTGCGTTTCAGGTACATAAATATTTATACATTGTGAATATTTTAATTTTAATCGTCTATACATTTCAGTTGATAGACGACATGCTTGACTTTACAGTATCAGCAGCAGATCTTGGCAAGCCAGCCGGTGCAGATCTGAAGCTTGGATTGGCCACTGCTCCTGTCTTGTTTGCCTGGGAAGAGTTCCCGGCCCTTGAGCCTCTTATCAAACGCAAGTTTTCTGAAGAAGGAGATGAAGAGCAGGTAAAGTCTTGATGATAATGATAATGATAATGGTCAATGCGCAATTGTGTGTGTGTGTGTATGGTAGGGTACGAATGTTTTGATTTCTGACATCATGATATTGCATCATAGGCAAGACTCTATGTGTATCAGAGTGACGGATTAAAAAAGACATTGGGTTTGGCAGAAAAGCATTGCCAATTGGCCATCGATTCTCTCCACCAACTTCCTCCTTCTGATGCTCGTTCTGCCTTGGTCCAATTGACCCAGAAGCTATTGACAAGAAGGTCTTGATCTCAAGTCAAGGCTGGACTGGCACACTTTAGATATTATTTACACTTTTATATATATATATAATATTATATAACTCATTACAGGTAAAAATCAAGATGAAATAAACCCAAGGATCATTAGATAAATATTTATACGTTTAATTTCTTATCTTTTTTAAAAAGAAGGAATCTCCTTGTCCATTTTACTTTACACGTCTTGGACTTTTCTTTTTTCAAATCCACAATAATGAATAGAGAAAGGATATGGTATATCTATTATAGAGGATATCAATGGTTATAAAATAAGAAAGAAAAAGAAAAAAGAGACCATGGTGGCATCTGTACCTCATACACTCGCTTTTTATATATATATATATAAAAATAAAAAGCAAAAAAAAATATTATCATGGATGAATTTGTCTATTGTACGCGAGGGTTGTCCATGACCATACTCTCAGGTTCAGCAGAAGTTACACTGGCAGAAGTACCGGGTGCTTGGTTCAAGACATCGTCCAGGCTCACATGGCGAGAGAGTTCGTTGAATACCTAAGGTAAGGGTAAGGGTAAGGGTGTGAGATAAAGAGCAACAGAAATCAGTCACTTACAGTCTCGTCCACGGGAATGATTGATTTGCGTCTAAACTGTTGGTATTGGGCAGGAGGATGGTCGAATTGTTGCTAAGAAAAACAGTTTAGAAAAAAAAAACCAGAATGGCCCAGTATAATAGATAATAATAATAAACTCACCATGTCTGGGTGGATCTCATCAGTGTGTTCGGCAGCATTATCTGATTCGGCATCGGTCTCTTCGTCTGTAGAGTTGTCCTCTGTTTCGTCCAGATCCATACCTTCGTCCGAGACTAGTAACCGCACGTTAATCACCAATATATCGCACACACTCTTGTAAATCTTACCAAGTTTGGCTGGGAATGACCACTCTTGAGGAACAGTTGGGCCACAGTTTGTGTCCACGATAATTGGACCCATTACTTTCTGTTGCAATGCCTTCCAGTTCTCTTCTCTCTCCTTTTGTCTCTTGCGCTCCCTAAGGACAGGTGAGAAATCAGATATAGGTGTTGAATATACTTACAGTTGGCGCTGCTGCTTGTAATGGTTGGCACATTCGTCAAACAGAACCGGGTTGATCTCCATACACAGCTTTAACGCGGTATAGACCAAGCCAAGGATTGTCCTAAACACACACACACACACACACACACATTCTTTTTAGGCCCTGTTATTTAATTAGCTTTGCTTACTTGTTCCAGTGAGACTTTGAGGTCTTGTAGAGAGCAGGGAACACAATGGGCATAATCACATTGATATTTTCAGCCATTAAGCTGATCACATAATCGTTATTCCAGTAATACAGAGCACGTTCAGCCACCTAAAATAGAGTCCGCCACCAAGAAGAGATAAATGAGATGATGATGATATGCACTGATTATCATCTCTTGTTGCCCCCTATAACTTACCTGGAAATGGGAACTAGAGACACACTGACCAAGTTTTGTGAATAGGGGGACAGAAATACGCTGGAATTCATAGGCATCAATGACATCCAATATCTCCTCAATCTCATTAAGGAACATAACCTCCTTGGGACTGTTGACCTTTGGCCAGTAACGGAACAAACCAGTGATGACCTTGTGTAAAGAAAATATAAAAAATAAATAAATATAATAACAACCATGATGACATCTTGTTGCTGGCAACCCTTACCTCTTGAGTCAATGCTGGATCCTTTTCCAAGAACTGGACGACACAATAGGCCAGCTGGGGGTGGTAGAGCACCAGCGACTTGACCTTGTGGAGAGGAATAAGGGCCTTTGTGAGGAACATCTTGTGCTCTTCCTTTAATGGCAAGGCAAATCCATTGATGATACTGCCGAGGATTTCGAGTAGTTCAGCAATGCCATTGTGGCGCTCTGTTTCGTAGATGAACTGGAAAAAGATGTTGTTGATCGAGCGACGGATAAATGCTCGAAGGTTGAGGAATTTGCCATAGATGCGATGAAGGGTTGTCTTTAGGAAATCACGTTCGCGAGGATCTTCACTATCAAACAGTTCCAACAACTTCTTGGGTGAGTCTAATCAATGGCCTGGAGCAGACTTACCTGGTGAATGAATTTGTGATCAATGTGCTTCTTTGCGTAATTGATGTTGAATTCAGGAGACTCTAGGAATCTCAAGAAGAACTCGTACACGATCTGAAGATGTGGCCAAGCAAGTTCCAGCACAGGCTCATCTTCTTCAGGATCAAACGCATCTCCGACTGGATTTACTTGGGGAGGAATAGGACGGAAGAGGTTGATGACAAACTATGAGCAGCCATGATCAGTGTCTGTGTCTGTGTCTATACGCAAATATCGGTGCCTACCATTGTTACGATTTCTGGATAGACTGGCTCCAGCAATACACCTCGTGTCATGTTGATATGCTCAAGAATCTCTTGGAGCGTATGGCGCTTGATTTCCTTTTCACGCAGCTCAGCCGAGGCATCGCTGAAATCAAACACAACCTGGCACTGGCGCAACTTTTGGATAAACAGATCCTGGCGCATATGGGGAGGGACCTCTAGGACAATGAAATCAAAAATTATGCTCTTTTGGCAAATACTGCTTTACCATGGAAGCCAGGAGTCTTTTCCAATTGGACCTTTTCAGTCACATAGAAGCGAGATGATTTCTGACGTCTGGGGGCCTTGCTGATGGGGATCTGATCCTTGGGTGCATTCTTGAGTCTATTGAGAGGGCCAGTCTTTGGAATGTCACGCTCGGCGCCTGTCTTTTGGTGAGGATTGTGCATGAATGAAACAGCGTGGGGGCTGTTGCGGGGGATCTTTTGCTGGGTTTAATATGTATATATAAAGATGAGAAAGAGAGAGAGAGAGAAAAGAGAGACGCGAAGGTAAATAAATAAATAAAATAATAATGATAATGATGAATGTTATATATATATAATATACATATATAATATATACATATTATACACATATAGACTTGATCTATGTATTGTTATCTGATTTACCATATCAGCACTCTCTTCTGCATTGACGACTACAATAGAGGGAGCTGGACTAGAGGCCACTGTAGCACTGCTGCTACTGGTAACTGAGGGTTGCATGGTATCAATAGGTGGGATGGCAACTGGAGATGGTATGGGAATGCTTTGCTGTGGCTCCGGTTGGGTGTGACCGTTTACTGGCCCGGCAGGTTTGTCGTTTGAAGGTGTTTTTGTCCTCGAGAGCTATTTCAAAAATATCAAGATGACTGAGTCAAGAACAAGAAGAACAAGAACAAGTCCATGAAATATGTTAATCATAACAAAAAAAAAGGATACGACTCCTTTCCAGCCTTTCATCATCGGAATCTAAAGAACAAGAGCTAGAGGTGGGAACTAGAGAATGATGTTAGAATGCATTTCTTTGTCTGCCAAACTTACACAGACAAACAAGATGGTGCGATGAAGCGATAATTGGACTGAATGACAATAATGATAAATAAGCCTGCTGTTCTAGCCAAGGTCAAAAGAATAGACTAACAAGAGCGTGAAAAAAAAAGGATAGGATACGGTAAACCGAGAAGGAAAGACTAAAAGAGAGAGAGAAAGGAACAAGTAAGACCGACAATTAAGGGGAAGCCAGCCTTTTTTTTTCCTCTTTCTTTTTCGTTGTTCTACAGTGCTAATATCAATATATACATGCACATATTGTAATTATTTTTATTTTGGCGGGCAAACGGGCGGAATAGTTTCCATATATTTTTTTAAAAAAAATAAATAAATTGTTATTATAAAATCCAAAAAGCTTATATGAGAGGTAAAGAGCATCCTTTTGGCAACCTTGTCGACAAGAGGTAGTCTGTATTATATCATAGAATGATCAGAAACCTCAGGCCTGTAAGTTTGTTTTTTTAAATAAATAAAAAGATTGGTCAATTGAGATATATGCTAGTTGGCTGTAGTCGGAGGCGTCGCACTCGACATCACTGGCACTATCCAGCCCAGCTCTCGCTCGGTTCTCAATACTTCCACACCAGGCAAGGTCAAGCAGAGTCTGGGTGGTGTGGGTAGAAATGTGTGTGAGGCTGCAATGAGGACAGGTGCTCCTAGTATTATGGTGTCCACAACAGGCCAGGACTTGGCAGGAACAACCATTAGAGAAGGCATGCGTCTGATTGGGATGGTAAGAGTAATAATAATAAAAAGAAGTTGTCAGGCTCATCAGACGGATTCTTTAGGACACCAAGTATATTACCACTTGCTCAACACATTCAACTGCTGCAAGTATCATTCTGAATAACCAAAGGGTTACTAAACATCATCTTAGGTCTACAATGCTTTGCATTCCGGAGATGGTCAGCTGGTGGCAGCAGTAGCAGACATGGACATCTTTGACAGTCTTGAATCATCCACTGCAAGTCAATGGCCAAATCGATTGAACATCATTGACATTCATATATTTTTTCAGGTCAGGGCAAGTTTGGAAGACATCCAACCGGGATTGGTTTGTATGGATGGCAATATCAGCTCAGATCTTATGCGGACTATTGGCCTTTACTGCAAACAGGCAAATGTGCCCTGTAAGATTATATGTAGATTTGTATTTTAAGAATGATGATGAAGCTAATGGCCATTTGGCAGTGTTCTTTGAGCCGACATCTGTACCAAAGGCACTAAAGGTATTCGAGCACCAGATCATATCTTCTGGGGCAGTGCATTATGTGTCCCCAAATCAATACGAATTAGAGGCCATGGTGGACACAGCCCGCAAGCTGTTTCCTGCAGTGGAGCACAGTAAGATCATGATCAAAAAGACCCCTGATATTGTGTCAAGGGTGCTTCCAATGGCGCACTATCTATCGCACTTTGTACCAAACATCATCACGAAGCTGGGGGAATATGGCTGTCTTTTGGTCACCAACAACCAATCGCATCTCCATTCTCAGTACTTTCCGCCAGAGACCATTGAGCCCTCGGCCATCAAGAGCGTTACAGGAGCTGGAGATTGGTAACCATGATCTGCTTTATGCCCTAGGACTAATCCATGTATAGTTTTGTGGGCACTCTGCTTGCCAATCTGTTGTTGCTAGGTACAGCCAATAAGGCTAATTGGACAGACATGATACAGCAGTCACAAAGGGCGTCCATATTGACTCTGCAATCTGATCTGGCAGTGAGTACGGCAATCAACCAGACACTGCTGGTCAAGACTGCCTGATTGTGAGGGTCAAGCAGATATTTAATAAACGATCTTAAATGTGCCAATTAGTCAATTCATACTCAGATAGCATTATATATATACACATATATATGTATATCTTTCTAGACAAGGGTAAAAGAAACAAGGCACTATTGGGAATCTGCATCATTTTTGGCTGGCCAATTCTATTTCATTGAGCGAAAATAGGCAGATCCTGTGTGTGTGTATGTGTGTGTGTGTGGGGGAGGATATTTATATGTGTATTTATAATATAATATATTATTTAGCCGAGAAAATAGCCAGCTGTGACTGATTTTATTTTCAGCCCAGGGTGGCCGACCCCTCCTGCAAATAAAATGGCCGCGAAACTCCAGTTTGTATTTTCACCTCTTCATCTTCAAGAAAAATGTTCGCTGCCACCCGTGCCTTCTCCTTTGCCGCCAAGCGCTCCTTCGCCACCTCTGCTGCTAACCTCTCCAAGGTTGCCGTTGTCGGTGCCGCTGGTGGTATCGGTCAGCCCTTGTCTCTCTTGTTGAAGGAGAACACCCATGTTACCCACCTCTCCCTCTACGACATCGTCAACACTCCCGGTGTTGCCGCTGACTTGAGCCACATCAACACCAACTCCAAGGTAAGCAATGAATACATGGGTAGTAAAGTCAAGATGGCTGACGCAAATCGCGTCTGGTTATAAAGGTTACCGGCCACACCGCTGAGAACAACGGTATCGAGGCTGCCCTGAAGGATGCTCACCTTGTTGTCATCCCCGCTGGTGTCCCCCGCAAGCCTGGTATGACCCGCGATGACTTGTTCAACACCAACGCCTCCATTGTCCGTGACATTGCCACCGCTGCTGCCAAGCACTGCCCCAACGCTCACTTCTTGATCATCTCCAACCCCGTCAACTCCACCGTCCCCATCTTCGCCGAGACCCTCAAGAAGGCTGGTGTCTTCAACCCCAAGCGTCTCTATGGTGTCACCACCCTTGATGTCGTCCGTGCCTCCCGCTTCGTCTCCGAGGTCAAGAGCCTCGACCCCAAGGATGTCAACGTTACCGTCATCGGTGGCCACTCTGGCGTCACCATTGTCCCTCTCCTCTCCCAGACCGGTCTCGAGTTCACCAAGGAGGAGCTCGATGCCCTTACCCACCGCATCCAGTTCGGTGGTGATGAGGTTGTCCAGGCCAAGAACGGAACTGGCAGTGCCACTCTCTCCATGGCCTTTGCCGGTGCCCGTTTCGCCAACTCTGTCCTCGAGGCTACCGTCGGTGGCAAGAAGAACATTGTCGAGCCTTCCTTTGTCCAGTCCGATATCTTTGCCTCTGAGGGTGTCGAGTACTTCTCCACCAACATCACTCTCGGTCCCGAGGGTGTCGAGAAGATCCACGCCGTTGGTCAGATCACTGACTACGAGAAGGAGTTGATCAGCAAGGCCGTCCCCGAGTTGAAGAAGAACATTGCCAAGGGTAACGCCTTTGCCCAGTAAAGCAGCTTTTCTTTATTAGTCACCAAAAAAGTAATAACCAAGGTGGCTTTTGTGTAAAATAATAAAAATGAAAATGAAAAAAGCACGGTATACGAGAATTAGGATTGGCTTGTTAAGATGTGTGTGTATATTGTATTAGTCTTTATCTGATTAGATAAGTTGGGGGTATCAGATTAGATGGAATCATTTCATAGGTGCCTTGACTTCCAGGGCATGTCCTCTCCTCCGTGCCCAGGCAGTGCAGGCCATGTTTTGCTGGTCGCATAGAGTCAAGAGCACCTTGCGCTGGACAAGCTTGGCTACAGCCTCCCAGTCGTCTACCTGATGACATTCCTTCATTTCAAAAACTGACAGGGACGGACAGTATTGTACATATGCATGCAGTGTCGCATTGGTCAACCGAGGACAGCTATTGACCGATACTCGCTCGAGCAAGGATCCTCTCAACTGGGCAAGCAAGAGCATGCAATCGTCATCTATATCACACCCAGCCAACCCAAGCACCACCGCCTGGGTGTGGCGAGCTATCAGATTAATCGATTTGTGGGTTATCCGATGGCGCTCTCTAATCCGCCCAACGTTCAAATGTCGAAGGCCAGGACAGGAGAGGGCAATGGCAGACACGGATACGTCTGAGATTAGCCCACACGCTCTCATGTCAAGGTGCTCTAGGAGAGGACAGCTGCTGGCTACCTTTATAATAGCCTCGTCTGTGATCCGATAACACCCCGCAAGAGACAGGTATCTGAGCTGTTTGTGGCAGAGAAATGCAGAGAGAGCGGTATTTGTAAAGTAGTCGCAGATATAGACATCCAGATGGCTAAGTTGGGTTGCATGGCGGGCAATCTGCTCAAGAGGTACATCGATTGCCTTGTCTTTGATCTTGCGTAAAGACAGGCTCTGAAGGCCAGTACGGTACATTGGCAAATACGAAATGTTTGATATCTCAGCAGGGTCAGGGTATTCGTCTAGAGGTATCTTTATGGTGTCTTTATCTGAAGAGTCGATATTGGCTTGTGGATATTCATTGCTAAACACCGATGCAAATTTACGCAGGGCTTCCACTTCCTGCTTTGTGTCTTCAAATTCAACCTTGCGCCAGACGGCTCGCATTGTACAGTCGTGCCACAGTCGGTTCACGGACATGCTGGCCAGTCTTCCAGCGTACTTTAGAGTGCCTTCGGACTGCTGATCGTCAAGAAAGGATATGACATGAGATACGATCTCTGGAAGGCAAAGAGCTAGATGGGTTGACTGCATAGATGATTCTCTCGTAAAGGGATAAAGAGAAGAGAAAGAGAGAAAGTGGTTTGATTCATCACGAATTGAGAAAAAAAAAAGATAAAGGTGGGGAGGATCGAGATGTACACATTCTTGCGTTTTCCATATTCAATATCTGTTCACTAATAGTAATAGTAAAAATATCATTAGAATTAACATAATCATTAATATTAATATTATAGTCTACTGGTGCCTTTTTGTTCTGGTTCTATTTTATTATTATTATTATTACTATTATGTTATTCATTTCATTTATCTTCTTTTACGCAAAATCTCATAGTTTCCCTCCAGTTTAACAAGAAACACACTACATAAACAATAAGTACTCCTTTTTATTTGACTTTTCTTGGACATGCCCTCTCTATTGTTGCTCTTGATTCTCTTCTTATTTTGCCTTTTTTGGCCTTGATCTCATACATACATATGTATGTATGTATGTATACATCTATTTGACCTTGCCATTAAGAGATGTCTTGTAAGCCGAGCAAATTGAATTTTCATTCCAACTGCCAACGAGATGGCCACTTTATTCACTATATTGCTATAAATATATTAATGTGAGTATTAATATTAATATTGATATTAATATTAATATTGTCTCTCAAGATTCTTTTTGGTCTTGTTGAAATACATACATCACTAACCATTTATTTCAGTAATGTCTTTACTTGCAAAACTGTTTGTATAGAGTGAGCATTATCCCTTGGATCTTGGTCTCAGGTACCGTAATAAGTCAATTCCATTCACCACAGCACCTGTCATTCCCTGCCCCGCACAAAGGAGTCAATGTCAAAAAAAAATTAGTCTCAAGAGATCCTTATTAGTTGTGCACGTTTGAATAGAATGAAAAAAAATATTAAAGGTTGATCCCTTGGATTGTTTGTGGGGATCCCAATCCCCAGAAAACATTTCTTTTGTTTTGTGAAAGAGAAATCTAGAGATTTGCCATACTCCATTCCTATTGTCATATTCTCAGCTATATAAATATCAAGCCATTAGAATTACTTCTTTACCTAATGAGCCAAGAATAAATAAATTGAAACTAAAAACCAATTGAATCTGAACAAGGTATTGGTGCACGATATCATTATGACCACTAGCCTGTCAATAAATATTTAAATAGCATGATACGACTTGTATATGAATATCACCATTTATTATATTCACCTCCTCTCTTTATTTATACAATCCCTAGAGGGTATTAAAGGAGTATTTATACAATTGTCTGGTAATCAAACATTAAGACCAAAGGCTCGTAAAATCTTAATTTATTACCGGCCGGCATCTTGATCCTTTTAGATCGTCTTGGTATCTGTCACAATATATCCTTTATTGAATGAGTTGGCTCACAAGCCAGGGCGTCTAGTATTGGCAGAATCTATATTCTTTCCATAAATGCAGCCTGTAATCTTTACTATATTTTCATGATTGTCAAAGTAGGTCGTCACTACTTTAACAACCTGTTCAAATTGACCTCTATAGTTGTGGTCAGCATCAGGAAGCAGTACGAGTGTATGGTTTTTAATTTGATCCGAGAACATGGTTGCATTGTAATGGGGCACAATCTAGGGGATCTTTAAGTAATATGTACCAAGGTGATTTTGGTGTACCTCATCTTTCAGTCCATGACAGGTCAATACCGACGTTAATCTAGGGATTTGGGCCACTAGACAATTCTTATAAGCCACAGCCCAATAGCTATTGATTCAGGGATGTGCTTACCATATGAATTATCCCAATTGATAAACTTGTTTACTTCTTTCTCAGTAACCTTTATGGTTGTAATCTTATCACGCTGCCTTACGGTCCAGTTGAAATAGCCCTTTTGTGCCCAGGATTTATTAAATGTATAATGGGTGACCAGACTCTAGTGCAACTTACCTGACGCTTTAAGCCTTCGCCTATCTCTGGCCGATTCCGGTGTATTTGGTTATCATTCATCTTGTAGCGCCCAGAGATATTGACACAGTGGGGGATAGGCTTGCTGCGATTGGCAGCGTATTGGAGACATGCAAGTGAGCCTAGAGGACACTGGTAAATACAAGATTCAATATACAACACGACTTACCTCTAGAATGGCCTATAGTGCCAAATATCTCATAGCCCAACTGCTCAAAATGTGATGCTACAGTTGAAATGTCCTCTGCATCTTCCTAAAAGAATTGTCTGGATAAACCTCTTTTATGATGGCGGTAGCTTGGATATACCAACCAAGACTATAAGTTATTTCTTACTTCCATATTTGCGTAACCGGCCAAGCCTTCACTTTCACCATTCCCACGAAAGTCTAGACGAAATGTGGTGTAGGGAAGCTTTTCTGACATTAACCTCTGGAATAGATAATCCTTGTGCCCTGATTGAATTGTCAGAATGACACTAATGTATCTTGATTACAAAAAAGATTACCAAGTACACCATGAGCAATGATGATCAATCGAGGCTTGGGCCAGACTGTGTCAAGTTGGGTTTTCCTGGTGAGGATTCCAACAATGCCTTGGCCATGCTTGTTCTTGACAGTAATCTTTTCGATCTCCATAATTACCTATTACTATCCACCAAGGCCACAGATAAAGAAAAAGGCTTGTACACCAAGGCGATCTCAAGCACCAAAGGAAGATGCAATAACCTTTAAAACTCCGATAGTCTATGCAGCAGTTTCAAATGAAAACATTTACATTCCAAATACCCTTTTCTTTTTTTTGGTCTTTAAATCTGTAGATCTATTTGCAGTGAATGCTGTCTACTTTGATATCAAAGTATAAACTGCCAATTGGCTTGTACCCAAGTGCAGGACAGAGTAACCATAGTATAACTGGGTTCATTTGGAAATATTAGGAGCACACACAAAAAAAATAGCAACGGGATAAGACTTTTTGACTAGCCAAGGCAGTAGCTTTTTAGTCTGGCATGAACTGTCAAGAATGGAGCAAGGGTGTGTTTTGACACCATTTACCTAGGGACGACTAACTCTTAATGACCATGTTACGGATCATTTGACTCCTTTCAAAAAGACTATGTCCAGTAGAGTTTGATTTAGATTAAAGATAATCCTATTTCTTGGATTCTTGAATACATATTATTACACAATGTTTGTTCAAAAGCCTTTATAGATCTTTAATCTAGATTTCTGTAGAGGTAGTTCCAGGTACAGAGATCAGTTGAACTCATGGGCTCACAGATAATACTATTCAATGATTCAACTGTCCATGAAAAGCCTCCTCGATAAAGATCTCGTCTCCACTCATCCATTTGTACCAATCCATTTCTGGTCCTGTTGTCTTGTGTGTCTAGGTTTTCATCATTGACATGGTTATCAAAGAAATATATCACTTCATTAAACTCGTCTTCGTTCAACTGTCGCATATTCCATGTCTTGGTCTGATTATTTAGGTCCCCATAGATATGATACCAGTTTGACCAGATTGAATCAGGCTCAAGATATTCTTCTTCTTCTTCTTCAGTGTTCCTTTTGTCGTCTTGATAAAATAGTCTTTTCTCACGAATCTCCATCAAGTTAATTACAGTCTTCCTGTTAAAGGTTGCTCGAGAGGCTTGGAAACGTGTGGCATGTAGACGTAAGAGATGTAGATTGGACCAAGACATGTCAACCTCAACCTTGCCTGATTCTTCATCCATAGGACCAAAAATAACCATATCATCCAAAGAAACATACTTTAGGCGGTTGCAGTTAAAGGAAAGATAGGATAATGAGGACACCATCAAAGTTCCCTTTGACATCTTGACCATCCGTAGACCGTGGTTTAGAGGTTCTGCACTCTTCTGGCCGCTGTGAGCCATGATTCCGTTATTGACCTCTATCCTCTTGAGTGCTGGAAATTTTTGCAAAACGATCTTTACAAAGATAACCACACCAATAATATGAACACTGAAATCAACAAGACGTGGGCATTCAACAATGGCATTTGCTATTTCCTGAAGGCGGTTGCCCTTTTCGTTTCTTTTGAGAAAAAGGATTTCAATTGTAGACGAAAACGCTTGTGTTAAACTTTGGACGATATCTTGGGCTAGTCTGGCGCTGCTAGTTGGAGACGAGAATGTATGAGATACTTCTTTGACTGGGGTATGAAACTGAGAAAATATGTTCCAATAGATCAAGTGGTGCTGTAGTGTGGTTCCGGTAGTGCGAACACCGATCTCTCCAAGATTTTGGAATACAGGCGGAAATGTTTTTAATATAGAAATGGTTTCTTCTTGGTGTAGATCCAATGCCTGAATATTATCGACATTTATCCATACCAAAGTATCCAGATTGGGATACTTGTGCCCAAAATAACAAAGCCATCGAGAATCCTTGAGTGTACTGTAAACCGTTAACTTTTTGACCTTTGGCCGTTGCTCTAATGTGCTAATCCGAGCCACGTCGTCTGAGGAAAGCGGAAGAAGTACGGCACCTATGATAAGTTCCTCCAGCTGCTTCAAGTCGGAATGCATTGCTTCAAAATCCTCTAGTTCAAAGGTTATCGAAATTCTCTTCTCTCCAAAATATGATTCCAGGTGTTCAAGATAAGGCAAATCTTTTAGGATTTTCAAGAAATCGTTTTTCAAGTTTGTATTCATTGCCTTTGATAGATCAACATTTAACTTTTGTAGTGACCCCCAGAGGTTCCAGTTTGATATCTTTCCAATGTTCATGCCATCAAGGCAATTTTCGTTAATATTAAGGCGTCGCAGGTTTGGAAATATCTGCTGAAGCATGAGAAATATCTCTTGATCTCCGAGCTTAAATCCCCATAAATTTAGCTCTCGTGCATAGGATCCACGGTACGGATAGATTTTGTTTGCTTCTCGAGGGGTTTTGCAGACAAAGTCCAGTCTTTGTTGGTTGTAT
The DNA here is from genome assembly GCA_022702545.1 of Phycomyces nitens. Lineage (NCBI taxonomy): Eukaryota > Fungi > Mucoromycota > Mucoromycetes > Mucorales > Phycomycetaceae > Phycomyces > Phycomyces nitens. Next base: position 7,301,666 of record JAHRBC010000001.1, read on the forward strand.
ATGTCAATGGTTCCCCACAAAACTTCTTCAAAGGGAGCTTGCCATGCTTTACAAGTGATGGAGCCAGCAATTCGGTCGCATGAATTCATGAGATTTGCGATACGAGAAAGAATCTCGAACGGAAGTTTTGGTGTAAGCATATATATATTTATATATATTTGAAAGAAGAAAACGAATTGAAGAATAATCTACAGCGAATTCGCTTTTAAAGCCATTAAATTTACATGATACAAATATCTATAAAAAGACCTTGTTACACAGTTTTCCTTATATCTTTGTGTAGTCCTATATGTGAGAAAAAGAAAATAGATGAGTTATTTCTAATGGAATATGTACTTGACCAAGCCTTTGTGTTCCCAAGGCTTAACATCTTTTAATGGAGTCTCAGCTTTGGTTTCTTGTCCCTAATGTAATTCTATCCAAGCTCATAATTTTATAAAAAAAGTTTAAAGAGAATAATAATCTCACTACAAAGACTGGGGAAACAGCTACAGTATGGTAGACAACCAAGCGATACAGTAAAGAATTAAAGAATGGCTCAAGCCCGTCTTTTCAATTCGGTAGACGATAAATTGCCAAAGCTGCCCATGTCCTTACAGCAAGACTAGAGATTTACAGAAAGAATATTTGTATTTTGGAGAAAGTTTCCTTTGGATCAGGGACCATGGTTTGTTTGTCCGACCAGAAAAGCACCACACTATGGTTACAACCAATTGGTGGGAAGATTTCGTCCAACTGGTGCGTATCTTTTGTGCCTGGCTTTGTCACTATCTCGTAATAATAGGGATATACACACTATAGCCATGGGCATAATTTGAGGTGACCAAGAAAAGCAGTTTCATTAAGCAAAGGAAAGTCACCATTTGATAGAGGGCATTTTAACCTGTCGATATCAAAAATAGTTTTTGAACCAATAAGCTAGTCCATAAGCTTACTTGAGACTTGGTATTCTACAAAAAAAAATGCCGGAATTGCAGGAACAGGTGCCAGACACACATGAATTTTATCCTGCCAAAGTGATAATCCGGAATTCCACAACAGTACTTTAAAGAAAGATGTTTAAACCACAGCATATTCTTTAATACATAGTATTATCACCATGTTTTAATTTCATTTTTAAATACTAACAAACTCATAAACTTTGGACGGTACCTCTTGAGAGTATTGCAAGGATGTAGTCGAGTAGAATTTTCGAGGCGAGTTCCGTTTTTCATGAATTTCTTTTGTTGTATTGCCGTGGTTATACTTACTTCGCGTCAAGCTCAATATACTCTTTTGATAAAGAGTCTAAAGCCTTTTATTATTATTATTATTATTATTATTATTTAGAGGTCAATGAGCGCGTTATTCATGAGATACCAAAGTAAACCTAAATTACACACAAGGGATTCAAAAGGACACTAGAAAAATTCAAGGTTGATTTAATGGTGTATTGTTATCTGTGCTGTAATAATATATTGGTCGCCAACATCATAAACACTAGTGCAATCAAAAAGCTAGATAAAAGTCCCAAAGAAAAAAAAACACAAGCATAACATTCTTTAGATTATCTCTCACCAAGAACAGTGCCTTTATGGTGTTAATTGCAACAAAACCTTGTATAAAATGCATTTCCAGGGTTCATACTACTCTTTTGCCACATTCCAGCATAGCTTAGTAAAAAAAAATCATTGGACTCGAGACATTTGTGAATTGGTAAAGGCCAAAAGAGAATCCACAATTAAAATACCAAGGGTCATAACATTTGAGGGAATAATAATGATCGCTTCCAAAAACACCAAGGCTGTCATGTTGAATGCCATGTAAATATCCTGACAAAAAACGTACAGGGTTATTATAAAAGCATTGAACGATTGTAAGCTCCGTCAAGAGGTATATAAAAGGAGTGTGTTTATACGGATCTTATTCTTTATATAAAAAGATATAGCCTATTCTTATAGGCCCCTAGATTAATCGCTTTATATAAAGAATAAGATCCGTATAAACACACTTCTTTTATATACCTCTTGACGGAGCTTACAATCGGTCAATGCTTTTATAGTAACCCTGTAAAATATATACTTTTTTTTTGTATTTTGTATTTTGTGATTTGAGTCTGAGAATAAAGTGCCTTTAGCTTTGTTTCTCTGGTCAATTTCTTTGATTGTAATCTCTTTTATACCGTAACATTCACCAAAGGCAACCGTTTAATTTGTCTAGTGCCGTGGAATATTGTATTAGTAAAATAAAAGGACCAAAGATATTCAACATCTTAATTGAGCCCTGAATACCAATGCTGCAGGGTATAAACCTGCGTTTGTTGCTCTGAACTGTATCTCAATTTAAGGTTGCATTTTTGGATATTTTTGGATTAAGCGTCTTGACAATTCTCTTTTTTAAAAAAGGCTGTAATAAGAGACTCTTCAACTCAGCAATATCCATAGCCTCTCTTTCTTCCGTTTAAGCAAGCAACGTTCCTACAATAGCCTTTTGTTCAGTACGGGGACAGACCTACTAACAGAATACAGAAAGGGCAGCATTGACAAGGACCAGCAGTCACTATGGCCCAATAAAATTCAAGAATGACTCTTTTTACTGTACCATTGGAGGGCAAAATTCATGTGACGTAGCAAAGAAAACACACGTCGAGTGACGCCTTCAAAGTGAAAGACGTGGTTGTAAAGAAGATCATTGACCCTCTTCCTTTCATTTCTTTATTTTTTGCATCCTATATTTTCGTTTTGTCTGACCCTCAGAATCAAAACAAGGAACAAAAAAGTCATTCTAAAAAAGCCCATCCCATAAGCCATTGTGCTTTAATCTCATCATAACCATGGATAATTCTCATTCCGGATTTCCTGTTCCTGTCGGCAGTACACCATCCATGTACAATCCCAACGAACAACAGTATTACAACCAATACGGATATGAAACAGGCAATCACGAACAATCCGCGAAAAGTTATGAAGATAGACTCAACGAAAAGGCAAAGAAATGGCAACAGTTACAGAACAAACGCTATGGCGAGAAGCGCAAGTTTGGTAAGTCCATCCAAAATCATCAATTAAAGTAAGACTTACAGATTATTGAAATTTGTCTATAAAAACAAAAACAAAAAGGCTTCATTGAGCATGAAAAGGCAGACATGCCTCCAGAACATTTGCGTAAAATCATCAAAGACCATGGTGACATGTCAGCAAAGAAATTTAGACATGACAAGCGTATCTATCTTGGTGCGTTAAAGTACGTGCCTCATGCTGTCTTAAAATTGCTCGAGAATATGCCCATGCCATGGGAACAGGTTAGAGAAGTCTCGGTCCTATATCACATCACAGGTGCGATTACATTTGTGAATGAGATCCCATGGGTCATTGAACCCGTCTACATTGCTCAATGGGGTACAATGTGGATTATGATGAGAAGAGAAAAGCGTGACAGACGACACTTTAAGCGTATGCGATTTCCACCATTCGATGACGAAGAACCACCGTTGGATTATGGTGACAATATCATGGACGTTGAGCCCCTCGAGGCTATTCAGATGGAAATGGACGAAGAGGAAGATGCTGCTGTGTGTGAATGGTTTTATGATCCCAAACCTTTACTGGATACAAAACACGTTAATGGATCTACATATCGCAAGTGGCGCCTTGATCTTCCCATCATGTCTACGCTCTACCGTCTCGCCCACCAGCTTCTGTCAGACATGAACGACAAAAACTACTTTTATCTCTTTGATCTCAATTCATTCTTCACAGCAAAGGCTCTTAGTATGGCTATTCCAGGAGGTCCCAAGTTTGAACCTCTCTATCGCGATATTGACACCTCAGATGAAGACTGGAACGAGTTTAACGACATTAACAAGATCATCATTCGCCAACCCGTACGAACTGAATACAAAATCGCATTTCCCTTTTTATACAATTCTCTCCCTCGTAGTGTACGTGTTTCATGGTATCACTACCCTATTGTTGTATACGTTCGTTCAGAAGATCCCGATCTGCCAGCATTTTACTTTGATCCCATTGTAAATCCCATTTCTTCACGTACAATTGAAGTAGCTGGAAAACAGCACGAGGATTCTATCTTTGGTGACGGGGATGAAGACACTGAATTCAGCCTTCCAGAATTCGTTGTTCCTTTCCTCGAAAACACTGATATTTCTACAGAAAATACAGCAAATGCAATTGCACTCTATTGGGCACCACATCCTTTCGACAAGAGATCAGGACGTACACGACGTGCACAGGATATTCCTCTTGTAAAAAATTGGTATCTTGAGCACTGTCCACCAAATCAGCCCGTAAAAGTGCGCGTGTCTTATCAGAAGCTTCTCAAGTGTTATGTGCTCAACGCGCTGAAGCACCGCGCACCAAAAGCACTCAATAAGAAATACCTCTTCCGCAGTCTAAAGGCTACCAAATTCTTCCAAACCACTCAATTAGATTGGGTTGAAGCCGGTCTACAAGTCTGTCGTCAGGGTTACAACATGTTGAACTTGCTTATCCATCGTAAGAACCTCAACTACCTTCATTTGGATTACAACTTCAACTTAAAGCCTGTCAAGACCTTGACAACCAAGGAGAGAAAGAAGTCCAGATTCGGAAATGCGTTCCATTTGTGCAGAGAAATCCTTCGTCTCACCAAACTTATCGTCGATTCTCATGTACAGTACCGTCTTGGAAACGTTGATGCATTCCAGTTGGCAGATGGTCTTCAGTACATTTTCTCCCATGTGGGTCAATTAACCGGCATGTACAGATACAAGTACCGTTTGATGCGACAGATCCGTATGTGCAAGGATTTGAAGCATTTGATCTGTAAGTTTTTGGTGGATATCTAGGTCAATAACAAGAAATGATATTCATTATAGACGATTTGTATAGATTACCGCTTCAATACTGGTCCTGTTGGTAAGGGTCCTGGTGTTGGTTTCTGGGCTCCTGGATGGAGAGTCTGGCTGTTCTTTATGCGTGGTATTGTTCCCTTGTTGGAACGCTGGTTGGGTAACCTGTTGGCTCGTCAATTCGAGGGTCGTCATTCCAAGGGTATCGCAAAGACTGTTACCAAGCAGCGTGTTGATTCTCACTATGATCTCGAGTTGAGAGCTGCTGTTTTGCACGACATCACCGATGCCATGCCCGAAGGTATCAAGGGTAACAAATCTAGAACTATTCTTCAGCATTTGTCTGAAGCATGGAGAGCATGGAAGGCAAATATTCCCTGGAAGGTCCCTGGAATGCCCACTCCAATTGAGAACATGATCTTGCGTTATATCAAAGCCAAGGCCGACTGGTGGACAAGTGTAGCCCATTACAACCGTGAACGTATTCGTCGTGGCGCTACCGTCGATAAGACCATTTGTCGTAAGAACTTGGGTCGTCTTACCCGTCTCTGGCTCAAGGCAGAACAGGAACGTCAGCACAACTACCTTAAAGATGGTCCTTATATCACAGCCGAAGAAGCCGTTGCTATCTATACATCAACTGTTCACTGGCTCGAAAGCCGAAAGTTCTCTCCTATTCCCTTCCCCCCTCTTTCTTACAAGCACGATACCAAGTTGCTTATTCTTGCTCTTGAACGTCTCCGCGAAGCTTATAGCGTCCAAGGTCGTCTCAACCAGAGTCAGCGTGAAGAACTTGGTTTGATCGAACAAGCATATGACAACCCTCACGAGGCTCTTTCTCGTATCAAGCGTCTGTTGCTCACTCAGCGTGCATTCAAGGAAGTTGGTATCGAATTCATGGATCTTTACTCTCACTTGATCCCTGTATACGACATTGAACCCCTCGAGAAGATTACCGATGCTTATCTTGATCAGTACCTCTGGTATGAAGCTGACAAGCGTCACCTCTTCCCTGCTTGGATCAAGCCATCTGACTCTGAGCCTCCACCGCTCCTGGTATATAAGTGGTGTCAGGGTATTAACAACCTGACTGAGGTTTGGGACACTTCTGAAGGACAGTGCAATGTTATGCTCGAGACCCAGTTTAGTAGAGTATACGAAAAGGTCGATCTTACCTTGCTTGGTCGTCTGTTACGACTTATTCTCGATCACAATTTGGCTGATTATGCTACTGCAAAGAACAACGTTGTCTTGAACTACAAGGATATGAACCACGTCAACGCATTTGGTCTTATTCGTGGTTTGCAGTTTGCATCCTTTATCTTCCAGTACTATGGCCTTGTATTGGATTTGCTTGTCCTTGGTCTTCACAGAGCCAGTGAAATGGCCGGTCCTCCTCAACTCCCCAATGACTTTTTGCAGTATCGCGACGTAACAACCGAGACTAGACACCCCATTAGATTGTACTCGCGCTATATCGACCGTCTCCACATCTTCTTCCGCTTCACAGCAGATGAAGCCCGTGATCTCATTCAGCGTTACTTGACCGAACATCCCGATCCCAACTTTGAAAATATTGTTGGATATAACAACAAAAAGTGCTGGCCTCGTGATTGCCGTATGCGTCTGATGAAGCACGACGTAAACTTGGGTCGCGCTGTGTTCTGGGATATCAAGAACAGACTGCCTCGTTCATTGACATCCATTGAGTGGGAAGAGAGCTTTGTTAGTGTTTACTCCAAGGACAACCCGAACTTGCTCTTCTCCATGTCTGGTTTCGAAGTCCGTATTTTGCCCAAATCCCGAAGCATGACTGAAGAGTTTACACTCAAGGACGGTGTATGGAACCTGGTGAACGAGCAGACCAAGGAGAGAACGGCCCAGGCTTACTTGCGAGTAGACCAGGAATCGATGGACAAGTTCCATAACCGTATTCGTCAGATTTTGATGGCTTCCGGAAGCACCACTTTCAGCAAGATCGCCAATAAATACAACACAGCCTTGATTGGTTTAATGACTTATTACCGTGAAGCTGTTGTCCACACACGCGAGCTGCTTGATTTGCTGGTCAAGTGTGAGAACAAGATTCAGACACGTATCAAGATTGGTCTCAACTCCAAGATGCCTTCAAGATTCCCTCCTGTTGTATTCTACACCCCCAAGGTAAAAAGAAAAGAAAAGAAAAATTGAAAGTGTTCAAGAAATGTTTATTGACCTCTTTATCATCTATTTAGGAATTGGGTGGTCTGGGTATGTTGTCTATGGGTCATGTTTTGATTCCTCAGTCAGATCTGCGTTGGTCAAAGCAGACAGAATCCGGTATTACTCATTTCAGATCCGGTATGAGCCACGACGAAGATACCTTGATTCCCAACTTGTACCGTTACATCCAGTCATGGGAATCTGAATTCGTGGATTCTCAGCGTGTATGGGCCGAATACGCCTTGAAGCGCCAGGAAGCAAATGCTCAGAACAGACGTTTGACACTTGAGGATCTTGAAGACTCTTGGGATCGTGGTATTCCTAGAATCAATACCCTCTTCCAAAAGGACAGACACACACTTGCCTATGACAAGGGATGGCGTGTACGCACTGATTTCAAGCAATACCAGGTTCTCAAGAACAATCCATTCTACTGGACTCACAGTCGCCACGATGGTAAATTGTGGAATCTCAACAACTACCGTACAGATATGATCCAGGCCTTGGGTGGTGTAGAAGGTATTCTCGAACACACACTCTTTAGAGGTACCTACTTCACTTCTTGGCTCGGTCTCTTCTGGGAGAAGGCTTGTTTTGCTGGAGACACTTTCTTGATGCTTGCTGACGGTAATGTCAAGCTTGCTCGGGATATCACTACAAAGGATCAATTCATGGGTGACGATGGTTCTCCCCGTACTATTCTTGAATGCGTCAATGGTGTCGCTCCTCTTTACAAGGTCATTCCTGTATCTGGAGAGACACTCGAGGTAACCGGAAACCATATTCTTTGCTTGACTGCTATCAGCAAGTCTAGTTTGGTATGGAGTGATGAGGACAAGGTCTATACTGTACGCTGGTTCAGTGATCAGACGGGTGCCCAGGAGCTCGTTAGCGATGACCTTCAATCTGTAACCGACCTTGTGGAAGCACTCGATGCAGATATCAGTGCAAAGGAACAAGAACAATTTGCTGAAATGACAGTGCGTGAATACTTGGCGCTTCCTTCGTCATTCCAGCGTACCTGGATGATGTACCGTGCTGATCCAGAGGTGTCCAAACATAACCAGCCTTTGGTTGTCGCTATCAAGGATATCGAATTGGCTCCTGAACCCCAGACTTACTATGGTTTCCGTATCGATGGCAATCAACGCTTCTTGCGTTATGATGGATTGGTTGTCCATAACTCTGGTTTCGAAGAATCCATGAAGTACAAGAAGCTTACCAACGCCCAGCGTAGTGGTCTTAACCAGATTCCTAATCGTCGTTTCACTCTCTGGTGGTCTCCTACCATCAATCGTGCTAATGTCTATGTTGGTTTCCAGGTCCAGTTGGATCTTACTGGTATCTTTATGCACGGAAAAATCCCTACTCTCAAGATCTCGCTCATTCAGATCTTCAGAGCCCATTTGTGGCAAAAGATCCACGAAGCATTGACTATGGATTTCTGTCAGGTGTTTGATCGTGAATTGGAAGCTTTGCAGATTGAAACTGTCCAAAAGGAAACTATTCATCCCCGTAAATCATACAAGATGAACTCTTCTGCCAGTGTAAGTATTTCAAAAATATCAAGGTTATAATAGACAGAACAGAAGCAAACTCATGTCTTTTTTTGGTAGGATATCTTACTGTTTGCTGCTTACAAATGGCCAGTGTCGCGTCCTTCGCTGTTGAATGATCCCAAGGATATTATGGATGGACCTACAACTACCAAGTATTGGTTGGATATTCAGCTTCGATGGGGTGATTTCGATTCCCATGATATTGAACGTTATACTCGTGCAAAGTTCTTGGATTACACTACAGACAACATGAGTATTTACCCCTCGCCCACCGGTCTTATGATTGGTGTTGATCTGGCTTATAACTTGTACTCTGCCTACGGTAACTGGATCCCTGGTATGAAGCCCTTGGTTCAGCAGGCTATGGCCAAGATCATGAAGGCCAACCCTGCGCTTTATGTGTTGCGTGAACGTATCAGAAAGGCTCTCCAGCTTTACTCATCCGAACCCACCGAGCCTTACCTGTCATCGACCAACTATGGTGAGCTTTTCAGCAACCAGATCATTTGGTTTGTCGACGACACCAACGTCTACAGAGTCACTATCCACAAGACATTCGAAGGCAATTTGACCACCAAGCCCATCAACGGTGCCATCTTTATCTTCAACCCACGTACAGGACAGCTTTTCCTCAAGATTATTCACACATCTGTCTGGGCCGGTCAGAAACGTCTGGGTCAGTTGGCCAAGTGGAAGACAGCCGAAGAAGTAGCAGCCTTGATTCGTTCATTGCCAGTTGAAGAACAGCCCAAGCAGATCATTGTTACTCGTAAGGGTATGTTGGATCCTCTCGAGGTCCATTTGCTTGATTTCCCCAATATTGTCATCAAGGGCAGTGAATTGCAGCTTCCTTTCCAGGCTTGTTTGAAGGTTGAGAAGTTTGGTGATTTGATTCTCAAGGCTACCGAACCCCAGATGGTTCTGTTTAACCTGTACGATGACTGGCTGAGAACCTTTTCTTCTTACACCGCATTCTCACGTCTTGTTCTTATTCTGCGTGCATTGCACGTCAATAACGACAAAACCAAGATGATCCTCCGCCCTGATCGAACAACTATTACTGAACCTCATCACATCTGGCCAACCTTGTCAGATGAAGAGTGGGCCAAGGTAGAAGTGCAGTTAAAAGATCTTATTTTGGCAGATTACGGCAAGAAGAACAATGTCAATGTGGCTTCATTGACCCAGTCAGAAATCAGAGATATCATTCTTGGTATGGAGATTCAGGCACCTTCTCTGCAGAGACAGCAGATTGCAGAGATTGAGAAGCAAACTAAGGAGCAGTCGCAGCTGACAGCCGTGACCACCAAGACTCGCAATATCCATGGTGATGAAATGATCGTAACAACCACCAGTAATTACGAAAACGCGACATTCGCCTCCAAGACAGAGTGGCGTATCCGTGCCATCTCAGCAACCAATTTGCACTTGAGAACCAACCACATCTATGTCAACTCGGACGATATCAAGGAGAACACCTATACCTATGTACTTCCCAAGAATGTACTGAAGCGATTCATTACAATCTCGGATTTGCGTACCCAGATTGCAGGTTTCATGTATGGTGTCAGTCCACCCGATGCACCAAATGTCAAGGAGATCCGTTGTGTGGTTATTCCACCTCAGTGGGGTACTCATCAGACGGTTCACTTGCCAAACACACTACCAGAGCATGAGTATTTGGCAGATCTGGAACCCTTAGGCTGGATTCACACCCAACCCCAAGAGTTAATGAACATTTCACCCCAAGATGTGACCACACACGCCAAGTTGTTGGCTAACAATAAGTCCTGGGATGGTGAAAAGGCCGTTGCACTCACCTGTTCTTTCACTCCCGGTTCATGTTCCCTCACAGCCTATAAAATTACTCCAGGTGGCTTTGAATGGGGTAAAAACAATATGGATACCAGCAGTAACCCACAAGGATTCTTGCCTACCCATGCAGAGAAGGTACAAATTCTTCTGTCAGATCGCTTCCTTGGCTTCTTCATGGCTCCTTCTGAAATCTGGAATTACAACTGTAAGTATTAGATGTTTGTAATTGTTGGACTTTTACTAATGATTATTTACACGTTATAGTTATGGGTGCTCAATTCAACGCGAATATGAATTATCGCCTGGTATTAGATGTACCAAAGGAATTCTATCATGAATCCCATCGTGCCTCTCACTTTATGAACTTTAGTAGTGAGATGGAGACTGGCGGAGATGCTGATATTGAGGATTCATTCGCATAATAAAGGAAAAGTGTAAGCTGGCATGTGTAGATCACATGAAGTGCGAAATCATACAAACTAGCTATTGTGTATATCTAAATCATTAAAAAATGAAGCTGCCTTTTGGTTTTCATTAATTGTAAGTAATTATTGTTAAATGGGCACGAAACTTGTGCCAAAATGTGAATCTTTCAATTGTTCGAAAATTGGTCAATTTGACTTTGAGATTACCAAGATATTCTAGAAATATATATATAAAAAATAACTTGAGAATAGAAAACTATACTAGACAACTGTAACAATCCATTGATCATCCATCTAGACTTCTTACTACTGTCTATTATACGTGTGACTATATAATGATTTTGAACGGATTTATTGATAAATAATCCATTAAACTAATAGCTTTTAAATTTACAAAGTGGAGATAGAGAATATGTCTTTCAGTTCAAATGCAAATACAAATCCTTTCGGCCTTGACTACCATTGCATTCACGCGGGAGACAAAAATATATAGTTCCCTATAAAAAAAAATCTTGTAGCAAATGATGACAGATCATTACACGCTAAATATAAACATCAAAGTAGGTTCGTGAAATTCTGTTTTTTACAACCTTATTCATATATTCTAATAGACTTGAGGATATATTTAATTGTCTCTACGGGTAAAATAAAATGTATCTGGCTTTGTCTTCTTTTATCTGTGGATCTTATCTTTTTGTCACTGGGTATAGGACTCTAAGGCAGGTATCTGTACCTATGATAAGTCTAATGATAGTGGGAAGAAATAAAGGGACTTAATGGTCGCACCAACTGTATTTTCTAAAGATAATCACATTCCTTTATCTATAATACACCTATTCAATCATCATTACCGATAATTTACTGTTATTTTCTTCACATAAGCCTACTATACAATAATACAACTCAAAAGTTAGTCAATTTTTATTAAACTTTTTAGATTGTAACATTTTTCATTTAAAGTATTGCAACAAATACAAAACTAAATAGAAATGGAATCACAACTTCTTTTTGTTAAAAGTCTTGGCCAATTAGAAGCAAAGCTCTTTAATGGTGTCACTCTTGTCAACGATTCTGTGATTTATAGGGAAGGGTGAGCAATATGGCATAATTTTATTATGAAATTATGTGCGAACTATGGTTAAAGACAGTTAAAATCAAAGATAAATAGAATCTAGCAATATCTCTCTGAATCTTTCTACATTCTAAAAAAATTATATTTTCTGTCTTATATTTCTTTGACGCATACCTACCAATATACCCCATCTATAAAATATTACGAGAAATATCATTAAACTACCAGTAAACATCCCTATACAGAAACTATGGCAAGCAGATATTCTCAAAAAGAAAAGTACTACAAAAGAAAAAACAGCGATGATCAAAGTCTCGCTTCGACACAGTATGGGTCGATTGATGAATATCCAACCAAACCAAATATTTGGGACAAAGACCTTGAATGGTCAGAAGAAGAAGAACAAAAATTGGTTGCAAAGATTGACAGGCGTTTAATGTCGTTTGTTCTGCTCATGACATTCGTTCTCAACATGGATCGAACCAATCTATGTAAGTATATTTTAATATGTATTTACATCTATGTAGACCATAAAACTTATTTCTACAATTTAGCAAATGCTGTATCTGATAATCTCGCGGCTGACCTTGGGTTTACTAATGACGGCGTCAATACCTCTATCATGATATATTCCATCGTTTTTGCTTTGTTTGCACTTCCATCAAATGCCGCGGTTAAGCATATTGGCGCTCATATTTGGATCCCATTCCTTATGAACTCTTGGGCAATAGTAACATGGGCACATACCTTGTTACACGTAAGTCGACACTGTTCTAAAGCAAAATACTAACATATATATACTATAGGACTTTAATGGGTTTATAATTATACGGATATTTATTGCAATAACCGAAGCTGGATTTATTCCTGCTTGTCTTTGTTATCTTACTGAATGGTATAAAGCAAACGAATTGTCTACACGGTTAGCGTGGTTTTGGGGAGTTCAAGCATTTGCATCAGCATTCAGCGGTATTCTATCTTTTGGCGTTCTTCAGCTTTCTGGATTTTGTGGATTGCAAGGATGGAAATGGTTGTTCTTGGTAGATGGTATCGCTACCCATATTATTGGAATAATTGCTTTGTAAGTACACTCATTATCCATTTTGATTTCTGGGAAAAAAATAACTGTTTCTTTATTGCTTATCTAGTATGTATTTACCAGCCTCTCCAGAGAGAACCTCTGGATGGCTACGTTCCCGGGAAGGATGGTTCAATGAAAGAGAGCAACAGATAGCAATGCTTAGAATTGTACAAGATGGCTTAACAAAACAAGATCAGGAAAAGCCTATATCAAGACAAGACATCACTCTAGCCTTGAAAGATACAAAACTGTGGATACATCTGAGTATTGCATTTCTCGGGTAGGATATATATCTACAACGCATTTCTTTTACTGACATTAGACTGTATTTTCATTAGAACAATGCCAAGCATTCCCATCCATAACTATCTTCCAACAATAGTCAAGGAGGCAGGATTTTCGGCCACTTTAGCAAATCTGTTGACCGCTCCTGCATATCTTATCAGTCTTGTGTTTTCTATTCTTATTGCCAGAAGAGCAGAAAAGAATGGAAATGTGTCTTTGTATTCGCTCATTGGATCTGTGTGGGGCCTCCTTGGGTTTTTGACACTGTTTTATCTTCCCGCTGGTACAAGTCGTTGGAGCACATATGCTGCTACTTTGTTTACTGCTTCTGCACCTTCATGGCATGGTATGCATGTTGCATGGATGTCGTCTAACTTGGCACCAGCAGGGAAACGAGCAATTGCACTAGGTGCTATAGTTGGTGCCGCAAATATCAATGGCGTGCCTGGCGCACAGATCTACAGTACGTATACTTATAGATGAAAAGGTCTACAGCATTAACCCTTTTATATAGAGTCGAGTGATGCACCCCGCTATCAAAGAGGAAATATTATATGCGTTGGACTACATTTGGTGACTATATTGTTGTTCCTTGGGCTGAGGACCCGGTATATATTCACAAACACCTGGCGTAAGCAAATATGGGGAAATATGAGTACTGAAGAAAAGAGTATCTACAATGAAGATAGTCAGGATGTCGGTAGTGATCGTCTTGACTTTCAATTCAAGCTATAACAACTTTATAAATATCCTTTCAGTACACCATTTCCATGAATTATTTGCACATTTTCAGAAATATTATATTCGCATCTTTTCTTTTAAAATATCAAGCATACTATGTTCAGATAATAGGTTTAGACATATAAATATTTATAAAATTTTACAAAGATAAGCCAACATCTATATATTTATATGTAAAAAATAAAAGCGCAGCTCAGAGGGCCTATACCACATCTTTCGTCTTCACTTTGGCAACTCCACTTTATTAACTTTTTATTCAATATCCGTTTGTGTTTGACGATTGTCCTTCAAATACCAATGTTTACAATCTGTAAAATAATTCGTATTTTTGGCCGTCTTTAATCTTTTGTCATTAAAAATAGACTCATACCACTATCTATAGTGATTAAAACTTTACAAAATAAAGAATCACTGATAAACGAAAGGAGTCTTTGGGCCATATATATATATATATATATATCTGTGGACCTCTTATAGATGGATCGCTTCCGGTTATTTAGGAGAAGATTAGAGTGTCTATAGAATCAAAATATGGAGAGATACTCTAAAGATTAATAGTGCTCATACGGCTCATAATATCTGATAGCTTTTTGAATATACTTTGAAAGTAGCAACCAGTTTGTTTCCACAATTTGTCTACATGTGTACTCCAAATACACCTTTGACAATGTTGTCATTAAATAAAATCTCTTTGACTTTTATGCAAGTGTGCTCTACATAAAAGTATGTCCAACCTTGCATACAATAGATCTAGTCTCGCCATTCCTGATCGCCATGTTCAATTGGTGATAACAACACCAAGCTCCCGTATAAATATTTACGAGATTCTTGTTATTTTCTTTGAAAACTTTGTCTCTCTATATTGTTCCAGCCATTAATACTTGAGTTGCCTTTGTAATGTCATCTAATGTTTCGATTGGCTCAGTGGGAAAAAAAGAGCCTTTAAGCCAAAGTAAATGACCGATACACTCGTTCACTTTATCGTGGTCATTAAAACAAAATCAACCTTGAAGATTACCTAAAAGCCAGGATTGCTACAGGGTTTAATCAAATATATTGGTACTTTAATGTCTCCTTTGCAAGAAAACCAAACATAGCTGCTCCAAAACTACATTAAAGTGTGTATAAATATTGTACATAAGCAATATATATATATATATAAAGTACCTTGGATTAGAAAAGTAATTCTGATAAGAGTTTTATATGATTTTACTACGGACTTATATTGGCTTTTATTCTCTCTGAGCGATTTTCAATGCTTAAGCAGAAAGGTCCGAAAGTATCTACTGATATTCCATTCCATTCTTCTAATAAAACTTCTTTTAGCTCACCTTTTTTTGCTTGGCTTAGTGTATCTTGCATTTATATGACCATCAAAAAGACCTCATATGCTCTCAAATGGGCTGAAATTGAGGCTGTTTGGGGACCACTCCTAACACTCAGCCCAAGTTCATTCTTGTATTCTTCTTCAATATATGTCTTGTATGGCCTAGAATTGTCTTCTTGGAAAACCTAGCAATTTTTCTTATTGATGAAAAGACTTTCGTAAAATTTAGTGAGATGAGCCTTTCGTATCTCTGCATATTTTTGGCCATTCATGCTTCCATCCACAAAGCCAAGTGGACCCACACTTCAGACTAAAGACACCTCCAAACCATAATTGACTCACTGTTTCTTTGAGCCCTTTGATTGCGTCAATCTGGACTATATGTCTTGTTTGGTTGGTTCCAGACATTGTCACATCTGTTCCTCTTGTAAACAGAAATATATGAATCGTCACTCCAGGCGACAGTCTTTCGTTCATCGTTCTAGTTCTTTACACCATTATACAAAGCTTGGCGCCTGGAAATATATTCTTTAGTAAGCAAAATCTTCTGAACGGCTCTGCGATACTGCACATTCATTTTGTACAAAGCTCTAATTATTGTTTCCTTGCTGATTGTTTTTCCGGAATCAGCCTTGACTGCATGTCTCTTGTCATCCAAAATTTGATGACGACTTTTCTTCATCTCCCTAAGCACATGACAGTCTGCTAGAATATGCACCGTTTTTAATAGAGTCGGTTTGCTCAAACTCTTTCAGAATTCGAGCAACTGTTATTATTGGTGCATTCATCTCGGTTGAAATGACTGATGTCTTTCTTCCATTACAATCTAGAGTTGCCATGAGAGTTATTGCTTTGCATGTTTTGCATCGTATTAGAGTTTATTGAATTTTAGGGATTATGAGAAATGTAAAAAGTAAACGTTCATGAGAATATAAACATACTAAATTCGCCCAATATTTTTGGGTGGACCCTGTAGAAAACCCAAAAACAAGCCATGAACACCTTTATGGCTTAGTAGTGTAAATAATCACCTGATAAAGCAGAGCCTACGACTCCTTTCACACAAAAGGTATTTATATACTAATAAATCAAGACTATCTGGCTTTTTGTTAAAAATGCACAGTGATAGAGTTCTCCTAGAGTGTAATACGTCTTGGCAAATTTAAGATTTTGATGAGGCTTTTAAAATAGCAAAATTGCCCATTTTTGGTTAAAATAATTTCCACTAAAATGTTTATTATAAAATATAAGAAAAGTAAGGGCATGATGTATAGATTTGGAGGTATAAGATAACTATATAAGAACAATGGCTGGAAGTACTGATCAATTTAGCAGCAAATCTCGTCAAGTTCGCCTATATGAAGAAGTACAAATAAGATTAGTAACTGTTTCTTGGCATTCGTGATTATGCATAGGCATCACAAAAGTAGACTTACAGCTATTAGGAGAGAAAAACAGATTTAGTAACTTGTAGATATTGATATGAAAGGACTTACCAGCAGATAGCGTCAATTGCACAGCAGCAACAAATTGCCTCTAAACAGCCCTTGATACACCCACCACCACTCAATCTTTCCAATACACAAAATGTCAATAAAACAAAAGGAATCATGCTGTTAACCTTACCTTAACATCGAAGAAAACGATGATTCTAACGATTATTTGGATCTTAGTTTATATTTTGGTCATAAGAGTCAATAGATATACCTTTCTTTTGCTGGATCTGGTCAGAGTTTGCGTTGTCTTTGACAGAAATAGACATCATGTCCTGTGCACCAGGGTAACCAGTTGACACCATGTTGGAGGAAAGGGGAATGGAATCAGTGCTATATATTTCTCAATGGTTAGTCCTGGTTGAATGGTGGTTTGGCCAATATAAATAGATCATTTACTTCATTTTGAGTGGTGAGAAAGAAGAGAAAGAACTACAAAGCCTTCAATCTCACGCCAAGAGGATATTTATATCTGAAGCTTTTGGAAGCAACACGGTTTTTGGTGCCTTGGATCTGGGAGTGAAATTCAACGGCTTAATAAAAAACAAATATCAATTGGGTCATGAATCCTTTCAAGCCAAGATGGTTTAAAGAAACTACGTCATGACATGTATGATAAATTGCGTACTGTGAGGGATTTCGATTGGGCTGCTTATTCGGCAACTGCTGGTTCCTGTGATACATACATCACAACGCTATGTCTTGTAATAAATATAGTGCTTCCAACAAGCAGTGTCGTGGTCAATCAGGATTGATGTCACGGACAAGTCAAAATCGATGTCGCTAGGCAATCAAAATCAACTTTGTATTTTTAGAAACAAAGTCGCTTTAGAGATAAAATCATGGAGCTCTTGGCATTCAAGAAAAAATATCGGTAACAGTAAACCGGCACAGCGGAAACCGAACCACAGGATTAGACGTTACCTGATTGTGATATATTTTGGTTGTCAATACTTTACATCTTTTCTCTTTACTCTTTACCCATCACTATCTAAAGGATTATAATCACCTTTTGAACCGTCTTTTTTCTTGTCTTGTAGCAGACTTTGTTAAAAGTCCAAAAACTGGTAAATCTATAAAACCAAAGTCGATTAATAATATGTTTAGAATCAGTAAAGACTCTAAATCAAACCAATGAATATTGTATAAAACTTGCTAACAAGAGCTTGATCCAGCTCAAACGATTGGGGAACAGATGATTCTGTTCTATTTTTCATATTACCATGTCAAACACGTATCGCTGTTCATAACAACTGTCTTTCTTGCTTTGGTTTTTGTCTGGCAGAGAAAAAGTAAGTAAACCACACATTCGTACTTTATGTTTTAACTTGTATATCTACGCTACTCTTGTTGATTCATATAGTCTGTGGGTTGGTTTAAATTGTGTCAGTTTAACGGTATTTATCAAATCCATCAGAATGTATAATGATGATATCCTAAACATCACATCAACCGATTCACGAGGCAAAAGAATCGATTTATTAACGGAATATAAATCATCTCAAGGTATTGAACTGTTTCAATAAATACTCGGTCATCTCAACAGCAGAAGAAGAGAGATTAGGATCAATGAAGTTTATAATAGTCATTTTATACTCTTTTTCAGGATCCACTTTCAACTCTGTTACAGCTATCAGAGATTCTGTCAGGACACATACTACAATGCTTCACCCATATCTACACGACTCGAATGTGTATGCCAAACTGTTTCGCTGCAGCTAATGTACTCACACTTCAATTTTCAGATCGAAAAACCGAGTTTTATCCTAGACTATATATCGAATGTAGTATCGTTTTGTATTTATTTCCCTCGTACAGATGTCTTTATCTTTTGACTTTTCTGTCAACATTTTCCAAGTAAGAGAAGATTTGTTAGAGGCCAATTTTTTCGAGTAAACGGTGGGGGAGTCGCGACAGATTCAACGATATACTTCATGGGTTCAGGACCACCGTTCTCATCAACTACATTTCTATGCCCATCTTCAATTAAAGATATTGTGCTCACATTAAAATATAAAGTGTTGGAAACAAAAAACAAAAAACATACACAAAAGGGATCTGCTTTTACATCTTTTCTTGAATGTCAAGAGCTCCATGATTTTATTTCTAAAGCGACTTTGCTTCTGAAAATGCAAAATTGATTTTGATTTACCACGGCATTAATTGTTGGAATCACTGTACATGGCTATCTGTTTGATAGTTAAAAGAAGACATTGATCATGCTGAGCATTGTGGTAGTCCTTGTGATTTATATATATTGTGTTAAAATATTCCATTTTTAGATAAATTAATTGGCCAATGATATTAATTATCTATTTAAAGATAAATTACTGCTTAATAAGATGTTACACCAGTCTAAAGTTAGGCTTATATTTTCAATATAAATAGACATTTATAGAAAGACTGGTTCAGGAAATGCTTGGCAACCGCTCATGCTTGACACAATTTGTGGCTGGTTTGAGACACTGTCAATTCAAGCCACATGAAACTACTAATTCTTTAAACAAATATTCTGAAATATGGTGTCTTGAGTGTTTTAATAAAAATGATTTACGAAACAACACACTCAAGGCATAATATTTTGATTCTTAAATAGACTCTGCCACGATTGGGATTCTCACTGAGATTTTCATTGTTTCTGCAGCTAGAGAGTTAGCAAGCATTGATAATTCGACATATACTATCCTCACCTTGATGGAGGCACTCCAGGTTCTAAGTAATAGTTAGTACCAATTCTGATAGCGCCAAGTGCTTTGACGTACCAGGATTTCTTTCGTATTCAGCATTCGAATAAGAACCTTTGTTAGGCGACAAGAAGTTTTCTAAAGATGTGTCCGATAATTCTTCATTTTTCGAATCGGTATAAGCAGGAGGAGAACTATATAAGATAAATGCACCATGATTATTATACTGTCATGCTTTCACTTTTTTTTTAAAGATCATGTAATAATACCTCATCTCAAAGCGTAAATGATTTTAAGAATATTTAATAAAGCGAATGCAAAGTATTTATAGGGAGTAGACTCGCAAATAATAATGAAAAAGTAGTGTGGTGTCTGATAAGAATACCACCTTTATAAGGCATATTTGGCTTTTTAACTATCTGCCATACGTAGATCAGCATCTATACACCAACAGTATCCATGGCCAAGCTCATATGTTAACAAAGCCTGTACTTTGTTACACCAATATATTCTAAGTTGCTGCTGTGCAAGTTAAGCTGCTTAGCATGCTATTATTTTGGAAATTAGTTGCTCTTTAGATAATACCCTCGTTACCAATTTATGATACTCTTACAATAAGCCTCACAAAATATCAGAGAACATCATGCATTTTAGTAAAAACAAAATATTTGGGGAATTTTACTATATTTGGGCCCTAAAGGTATAAACATACTATTTTTTTAAGAATGAAAGATAGCCTCTTATTGTTCCATGTAAAAAAAAAACTTAAAAAGTTCTAAATAAAAAGCATTGTATACCCTTTCAAAACGAGAAAACAATGGTTTGACATGCTTTTCTCAGGGGCAGTAGTCCTATATTTAATTCGAACAAACACATTCTTAATCATATTTACGCCGGGCTTTAGAATAAACTATCATAAATGTTTGGTATTAAAGGCTTTGACATGTTTAGTTTTATTTCTTTAAGCCCACGTTTCTTTTACTCAGTACTCTACAAGTTTTTCGTGCATGATTGATTAGATTTAAATTATGGCTTTGCGATGCATTTGCTGACGTATTTAATATATAAACAATATATATATATATAGCAAGTATATACGTCAGTAAATATCTGTCATAATCTTTTTGAAAGCTTAATATTGTGTAATTCCTCTCATTTACCTTACAATACAAGAAGTTAAATCCACCTAATGAACATTTGATATTTTGAATGCCTTGACATGCTTTTCAAGAGACGATAAAGGTCACGCTCTCCAGCATAAATGTTACCATCATACCTCAGGCGTAAACTTTACCATTCTGGCTCTGCAGACATCTCCTTCGGTGGTTAGGACAGAAGACCAAGAGGAAGATAACGAGGAGTATTTTGGTACAAGAAACACGACGGAAACCCGTCTCTGAATGAGTGATTGTTCCTTCCTTGTTAGTTTTCTGGTCTATCTCGCAAAAGTTATGGAGCTCTTGACATTCAAGAAAAAATGTAAAAGCAGATCCCTTTTGTGTATGTTTTTTGTTTTCGTTTCCAACACTATATATTTTAATATGAGCACAATATTTTTATTTGAAGATGGGCATAAAAATGTAGTTGATGAGAACGGTAGTCCTGATCCCATGGAGTATATCGTTGAATCTGTCGCCACTCCCCCACCGTTTACTCGAAAAGTCAACCTCTACCGAATCTTCTCTTAATTGGGAAATGTTAATAGAAAAGTCAAAAGATAAAGACATCTGTACGAGGGAAATAAATACAAAACGATACTACATTTGATATATAGTCTAGGATAAAACTCGGTTTTTCGATCTGAGAATTGAAAAGTGTGAGTGGATTAGCTGCAGCGAAACAGTTTGGAATACGCATTTGAGTCGTGCAGATATAGGTGAAGAATTGTAGTATGTGCCCTGACAGCATCTCTGATAGCTGTAACAGAGTTGAAAGTGGATCCTAACAAAATATTATAAAAAGATCATTATAAATTTCCTTGATCCTAATCCCTCTTCTGTTGCTGTTGAGATGACCGAGTATTTATTGAAACAGCTCAATGACCTCAAAGTTTTACGTACAGCTGTTTATATCTCTATAAGTGAATGCAACATTTTGTTGAAAAAATCAGCTTTCCACTCGATCGAAAGAAACAATGTAGCAAAAGATTTAGTGAAATGATTGAGGTTTGCAAAAGAGGATGGTCAGCGTGATTCAAGAGGGAGAAAAGAATAAAAAAAACCTGCAACCTTTCAATTCAGCCTTTATTCCCATTGTTTATTTTCTTCAGTAGCCCACGAGAGAAAGATGTTTAAAAACAGTTAAATATATTAAGGATTAGGTCGCATGGTTTTTGTGCGATACTGAGCTAGTGTAAAATAAATGTTATGATGGGACATAGGGAAGAACTCTTTGGCCGTGTCGACAAGTTGTCAAATTAATACCTTATACCTGTAACAATATCACAACACAATATGTACTGACACATGGTGGGTTGGTTATGTAGTATAAATGTCCAACTCAGTGACAAGAAAATAAATACGGGTAGAACGACAATTTTAATAAAGAACAGATTAAGAGACTATTTAACTACTTCGGGGCATTTCTACAGATACATCACTACTTTGAAGTTCACTGCGATGAGCGGTACAACAGACACCGGTGAATAAAATAAACCGTGTCAGTACAAAATATGGATATAATACTGAACTAATAAAAAAAATTCCAGCGTAAATGGAGAACCTTGACCAAAGACCTCATTTTACAATAAATCAATTTGACACAGCGCTACTTGTAGAGAATCGTTGCAACCTCAAGGACGCTGCACGACGTCTGCTACGCTCACTTTGGACGACAGTAATTATGGTGTTCATGTCGACTACTGCAAGTCATCAAGGATGCAACTTACAGATTCCTTGGTCAAACACAATACCAAAAGATAATGCGCAAAATAAAAAATTATTATGGGTGTGGCTGTGGTTAAAATTAATGTTTCGATTCTAGTAGTGATGGGTACACTGTGCGAGAAAAATTACAACTTTATAGTTGACCAAACTTTAATAATACGCATACTTTCTCTTATGTTTAAATAAGATGTAAAGAATAATTAGTACCTGGCTCAAATTATAGATATAGAGAGTAACGATTATCAACTTTTAAAATCTCTGATATGGGATTTCTTCTAATTATTCTTTATCATTTTATTTAACATAGATAAAGTGCATCTATTTTTAAAGCTTGGCCAACTTATAAAGTTGTAATTTTTCCCACACAGTGTATTTCAATAAACTCAGTATTCTTCTTGATAAAATATACAAAGCTCAACGCGTAACCTCTAGGCAAAATTCTCACTAAACATAACCCCAATTACTGATTCATAGAAAAACATCTTAACTAATTTCTACAGCACCCAAGTTCCCTAAGCCCAAGAGGTCAGAAGAGAGACGTTTTGTATCATAATCGATAAAACCGGAATCAGTAGATCGACACAACTGGAAGCGAGTCACAAGATTACGCATTAATTAACTGTAAGATTTTGGTTGTCAATCACCCCTTTACTCTTTACCCATCACAATCTACATATTAAAATCAATTTTTGAACCATCTTTTCCTCGTTTGTAAGCAGACTTTGTCAAGCAAATAAAGTCAGAAAACCAAAGTATATTAATAACACACTTTTAATCAGTAAAGACTCTAGGACATATTGATTCATACAGCTCAAACAAACTGGCAACAGTCGATTCAAATCTACTCTTCATATTACCAAAATGTCAAAAATATCACTGTTCCACAAACGGTGTCAAACATGAATTACTGCTCATGAAAACCATCTCTTTCTTGCTTTGGTTTCCGTATATCAAAAAGTAAACAAAGCACATATCCATGCTTTATATGTTGACTTGTATTCTTGCCGTTTCATATATTCAGCGACTTGGTTTACGCTGTGTCGATTTAACGGTATCCAAAAAAAATCGGTGGGTGTGATAGACAATTGTGCGACCCGATTTCAAAAACAGACCAAGTATTAAAAAAAAAGCGCCTTAATCCTCTTCCCGTTTATTTTTTCAAACAATGTCAAGGCAAAAAGGGTACCCAGGCTTGCAAGGTAGCTCAAAACAAAACATAAGATTAGAGAGGATGATCATTAACAGTTCTCTTTATTTAATACCTCATGGGGGTGCTATAAAAGAGCTTCAAACGTATGTGGGCACAACAAAACATCCACGTTTCGATACTTTTGTGGGTGCCAGCAAAGACGATTTGTCAGCTTGGTCTATGGAACTATCAACATCCATAGAAAAGGAGCTTTTTGAAACATGGTCTATTCGATTTGCCTGTGAAATCAAACAATTGAAGCCACATTGCAAAACAAAGTATGTCATATCTTTGTATCTAACATGCTATCCTTTTTACTCATATCCCCTCTCCTTCTTTTATAGGAAATTAGGAATGAAGGAACACTCCTGTGACAATGTGGCAAAGCTATTGAATGCGACAGTAAATGGTTTTCGGATCGCGGAACGATATACTTAAAGAGCTGCAAATACGCTGATTAATTATACCAACCAGATGGGGCCAAGCACACAAGACAAAGCAAACTTGGGCACAATAAATTCAGAATAACAAGCGGATACAGAGGGTGACCTTGATATTTGTCTGAATCCTAGCGTACAAAAGAAGAGTAAAATTGACGTACACGACGATGACCAGAACAGTGATCAAGACAATAACGACGATCAAACTAATCCTATATCATCTACCGATACCAACCGACCATTGGAAGAAGAAACAACAGATGGGAAAATCAATCAATTAATCTTTGGCATGGGGTTTAAAAAGGTGAGTATATGTTATAGATTACGTTTAATTTACATCTTTGATTTGTTTTTCTCTATAGTTGGCCAATATTCCTTGGAATGACACAGAAAAGAATATTCTTGCTCAACTCAAAGAAAGTCTTTTCTTGGATGTGAATATGGTCTTGGCCCCGCTTATTGTACAAATGCTTACTACTGAAAGTAAATTATAAGCCAACGATTTTAGATTTTTAAAGTAAGTGTATAAGGATACTCTCTAAAAAATAGTCGTAAAATCATTCGTATTGATAAACCATACTATTTTTAGGCTTTGTTTAAGTGGTATTGTCAACCTGATGAATACATCACAATGGAACAGAGTCAAGCCATTTCTGCCTCAGCAGAAATTTCCACAGCTGGATGAATTGATCACATCATTCAAATGTCACGGCATGAAGGATGACAGCCTAAAGCTGTTCCAAGATATAGCCACAGTCTGGTAATGTCATCACAAAAAAACAACACAAGGGAGAATAGCCATCCTTTTACTAAATCTGAATTATGTTATAGTACAAGTGGTGGATCCGAGAATGTCCTTCTTGCTATTGATGAGTTCAAGAAACCTCTTTTGCGAGCAAAGAAAACTGACCAAGAGGCTTACCGAATGCTGAAAATTCTTGAACATGTGTAATTGGGATTAATCGTACAGAAAAGAACATATTTATTCATTTACTATCCATTTCAAACAGTGTAGAATCGATGGGAGATTTCGATACCAATGAATCGGAATCTACTTCTTACCGGCGGATTGCGATAATAATGGATTATCTTTTCCGGGGCACAAAAGTGAAGTGCATGGAGTAAGAAAAAATTCAAAAAAAAATGAGAATTGACCTGATAGAACTAAATAGAAACTAACGACTCGTATTCTTTTTTATCTTTATTTCAGTGGAGAATTGACGAGCAACGCTACAAAATCCGTTAGGATGTATAATGATGCTATCATAAACATCAAATCAACCGATTTACGAGGGAAAAAATTGATTTATTGATGAAATATGGATCATCTCAAGGCATTGAACTTAGCTCCAATGAATTCAAAGCACCTCGTCCCACTCCGTCAGTTGCATTACAACAGCAATGCAAAAATTTATGAACCAATGCCGCCATTTTCAACAGCATTCGAGCTTTAAATCCACGCAAACCATTTACGCGTGTGGTGGCTATGGATTGGCTTGGTTCAGTGGGCTACATATACCTCATGACGGACATCGATGGGCTCTATTACGCCCAAAGTGTGGGCATACTGTCTTTGCCCAAGTCACTGAATGACATGGCAGATTTCCAGTCAACTTTGGATCTCTTGTTTTGTTACCGCCGTGAAATGTTGTATTCTGGATCCCAAGCCACAGCTGCCTTGGCTAAGCGACAGGACTTTGAGCAGCTCTGTGAACTTGCCGGCACGGCTAAAGAGTTCTCCCCTATACCACATCATAACATTTATTTTACACCAACTCAACAACGCACAAAAACCATGCGATCTAATCCTTGATATATTTAACTCTTTTTAAACATCTTTCTCTTGTGGGCTACTGAAGAAAATGAACAATGGAAATAAAGGCTGAATTGAAAGGTTGCAGGTTTTTTTTATTCTTTTCTCCCTCTTGAATCACGCTGACCATCCTCTTTTGCAAACCTCAATCATTTCACTAAATCTTTTGTTACATTGTTTCTTTCGATCGAGTGGAAAGCTGGTTTTTTTTTTTCAATAAAATGTTGCATTCACTTATAGAGATATAAACAGTTTGATACTTTGAGGTCATCGAACTGTTTCAATAAATACTCAGTCATCTCAACAACAGCAGAAGAGGGATTAGGATCAATGCAGTTTATAATAGTCTTTTTATAATATTTTGTCAGGATCCACTTGGAGCTCTGTTACAGCTATCAGAGATGCTGTCAGGGCACATACTACAATGCTTCGCCCGTATCTGCACGACTCAAATGCGTATTCCAAACTGTTTCGCTGCAGCTAATCCACTCACACTTTTCAATTCTCAGATCGAAAAACCGAGTTTTATCCTAGACTATATATCAAATGTAGTATCGTTTTGTATTTATTTCCCTCGTACAGATGTCTTTATCTTTTGACTTTTCTGTCAACATTTTCCAAGTAAGAGAAGATTTGTTAGAGGCCAATTTTTTCGAGTAAACGGTGGGGGAGTCGCGACAGATTCAACGATATACTTCATGGGTTCAGGACCACCGTTCTCGTCAACTACATTTCTATGCCCATCTTCAATTAAAGATATTGTGCTCACATTAAAATATAAAGTGTTGGAAACAAAAAACAAAAAACATACACAAAAGGGATCTGCTTTTACATCTTTTCTTGAATGTCAAGAGCTCCATGATTTTATTTCTAAAGCGACTTTGCTTCTGAAAATGCAAAATTGATTTTGATTTACCACGGCATTAATTGTTGGAATCACTGTACATGGCTATCTGTTTGATAGTTAAAAGAAGACATTGATCATGCTGAGCATTGTGGTAGTCCTTGTGATTTATATATATTGTGTTAAAATATTCCATTTTTAGATAAATTAATTGGCCAATGATATTAATTATCTATTTAAAGATAAATTACTGCTTAATAAGATGTTACACCAGTCTAAAGTTAGGCTTATATTTTCAATATAAATAGACATTTATAGAAAGACTGGTTCAGGAAATGCTTGGCAACCGCTCATGCTTGACACAATTTGTGGCTGGTTTGAGACACTGTCAATTCAAGCCACATGAAACTACTAATTCTTTAAACAAATATTCTGAAATATGGTGTCTTGAGTGTTTTAATAAAAATGATTTACGAAACAACACACTCAAGGCATAATATTTTGATTCTTAAATAGACCCTGCCACGATTGGGATTCTCACCGAGATTTTCATTGTTTCTGCAGCTAGAGAGTTAGCAAGTATTGATAATTCGACATATACTATCCTCACCTTGATGGAGGCACTCCAGGTTCTAAGTAATAGTTAGTACCAATTCTGATAGCGCCAAGTGCTTTGACGTACCAGGATTTCTTTCGTATTCAGCATTCGAATAAGAACCTTTGTTAGGCGACAAGAAGTTTTCTAAAGATGTGTCCGATAATTCTTCATTTTTCGAATCGGTATAAGCAGGAGGAGAACTATATAAGGTAAATGCATCATGATTATTATACTGTCATGCTTTCACTTTTTTTTAAAGATCATGTAATAATACCTCATCTCAAAGCGTAAATGATTTTAAGAATATTTAATAAAGCGAATGCAAAGTATTTATAGGGAGTAGACTCGCAAATAATAATGAAAAAGTAGTGTGGTGTCTGATAAGAATACCACCTTTATAAGGCATATTTGGCTTTTTAACTATCTGCCATACGTAAATCAGCATCTATACACCAACAGTATCCATGGCCAAGCTCATCTGTTAACAAAGCCTGTACTTTGTTACACCAATATATTCTAAGTTGCTGCTGTGCAAGTTAAGCTGCTTAGCATGCTATTATTTTGGAAATTAGTTGCTCTTTAGATAATGCCCTCGTTACCAATTTATGATACTCTTACAATAAGCCTCGCAAAATATCAGAGAACATCATGCATTTTAGTAAAAACAAAATATTTGGGGAATTTTACTATATTTGGGCCCTAAAGGTATAAACATACTATTTTTTTAAGAATGAAAGATAGCCTCTTATTGTTCCATGTAAAAAAAAAAACTTAAAAAGTTCTAAATAAAAAGCATTTTATACCCTTTCAAAACGAGAAAACAATAGTTTGACATGCTTTTATCAGGGGCAGTAATCATATATTTAATTCGAACAAACACATTCTTAATTATATTTACGCTGGGCTTTACAATGGATTATGGCTTTGCAATGTATTTGTTGACGTATTTAATATATCAACAATATATATATAGCAAGTATCCACGTCAGTAAATATCTGTCATAATTTTTTTGAAATCTTAATATTGTGTAATTCCTCTCATTTGCCTTGCAATACAAGAAGTTAAACCTATCTAATGGACCTTTGATATTTTCCATGCCTTGCCATGCTTCTCAAGAAACGATAAAGGGCATGTTCTCCAGCATAAATATTATCATTACAAACTGTTTTAATATACTTTTGTTGTAATGACGCGTATTTAGTAATGACCTCTTTTTGCTTATGACTTTAACTTGAGTCAAAATCGTCGACCATCATTATAAACCTCTGTTCGCCAAGTCACATTACCCTATCACAGTCTTTCATTAAAAATCTGTCATGTTTTTATTCAAACATAATATAAAACTACGTGTATTTCAAAATAAATGTCTATATTTCTCAACACATTATTAATCAAATACATGTCCAAGAAGCTTTAACAAGCAGTAGTATACTTTGTTTAGAGCTAGCAATAAATGAATACCCGGGAGTTTTGTACGTTTCCAAACCTAATTTTTCACTGTGTAGTATGGCAAAATATATTAATACAGGTATTCACAGTGTACCGGCAATCTAAAGGCAAATCAGGAACTAGAATATTACATTATAACAAATCTAGCCTGGTACGATCTTCTACACGTGTTGAGTGTTTAATGGTGGAAGGAGACCCATCAGTTCAGATACTTTGAGTACTGGCCAACTCAGAGTCTTGATCCAAGTAAATAAGTCTATATAGAGTGCTCTAAAAAGTTACTTTACACTAAAAAAATTCCGAAAATGCTTTAGATGATTTTAAGATGGCCTTTCAAGAAGAAGAGGTGAGGCTGGCCATCGACCATACAAGGATGATAAGCTCTAATTGATACCCGTGGTAGTACAACAGAGTGTAGAATAGTCTGTATATTTTAAAGTATTCATATGATAACGTTTGTCTCTACAAAATATCAAGCTCTTTATTATATTGATAGAGTAACTGATTCTTAAAGTCTCCAAACTATTTGTAAATTGTGCTTCAATATTTTATGTTTAATCATATTAAAAGAATGCTTTGGATATTTAGGATGGTAAAGTGATCTCTAAATTATCTCCATTAATAGAAAATGTATATTATGGATAAATTATCAGGAGCGCTTCTCTGTATATACAAGATATAAAATATCCCGCTGGGACTCCAACCTATTTACTACATTGTTCCTTAAAGGTTCTTTCATTAGTGAAATCCAGAAAGGCCTATAGGGCTTTAAACATTGATAAGCTTGCTTCTAATTTATTCTCTTAATACTTTCCATGTGCCATGCTGGCCTTTCATTACAAATGAGTGATCCCATTATATTTTGTTAACCCCACTTTTCTTTGGATCGATCAAGAAAGTTTGGCTAGTAGATAGATCAATAAAATTGATCTACTCAAAAATTACCTTTGATCTAATGCAAGTAATTATAAGGATCAACTAATAGATAATAAATATACATTGGTAAATACAAGATCACCATGTGTTTAGGGGTTTTTTACGGCCGTATTTCTAATTGCCGTATGATCAAGCATCTGAACAAGAGTTTCTTGGCATGTTTTACTTGGCTATAAGCCAATTGTCATGAATTGAACTCTCCAATCAATATCACATGAAATGCGTAAACTACCACACCTATTTTTATTGGCTCAATATTTAAAGGCTAAGGAGACTCGGAATGATCTAGGATTGCTATTAATTTTACATCTATAGTACATTTGAAAGTGAAAGAGGTCTCCATAAAAGAATTCTCGGGTTTTTAAAAAGCACCATTATTATCAATATTCTGATGCTTGCGCCTCAAAGTATAGGCTATAAATCTATATACTTTGGAGCACGCATGTATTTTTGTTAAAATATAATAAAAAAAATCGTGTGCCCTGATAAAAAAAAAGGAGCAAGTAGGATAGAACAAACGGTATAAAACTATAGCCGAAAAATCGCTAATATTAGGGGCACAATGTTTTGATTTCACCGGACATTTCAATTGTGATTTGATGTCCGGTGTCTAACAAATATATCTGGTCCCTAAGACTTCAAAACTACTTATATAAATGATACGCTTTAAAAACGATTCTAATTTATAATGAAGGTGATATATTAACTATATTTTATATCCTCAGTTGATATTAATGCTATTAAGTCTAGATATCAATAGAAATCTCTATAAAAATTCCCAAACACCATGACATTTGAAAATGGCATACCCCATCAAGAAACGTCGTGTCCGGAGAAAAGTCGCATACTGATATACTTTAAAAATTTTTGTAAGCCATAAATATATTCATAATCAATACACTTCATCCTGGTATTTATTGTAATAAGTGTATTGGGCTAAACTTGAAAATATTCCTATAGTTGGGTTCAGTAACCGTGTTGACAAGTAAAAGAGAGCTTGGATCAGATCTAACTAGATCAGATCTGCCGGATCAGACATGCAAGATAGGATCAACCTTGATCCCTCTATTGATAAACAAAATATTTATCTCGTCAAAATACAAAGCAATATGATGTGGTTTCAATGAATTAAATATAATTATATGTATATATATATGTTTAATTTTATTAAATAATTAATGTATGTGTATATGAGTAATATTATGTATAAGGTGTATAGGGTGGTTTTAAGGGTGTCTAATGGGTGGCTGTCTTACTGCGGGCTCGAATACGAGCACCGTAAAAGTAGAAAGCGTAAGGAATAGGGACAATAGCCAGACTGATAAAGGCCAAAAGTGTACTGGCCCACTGGTTGCCCATACCATTGTACATCTGAACGATAAAAAGTGGAAAGGCGGCACCAGTACCAGAGCGCACAAGTGTCTTGGCAGCAAGAGCCGAGGTCACATAACGAGGGAAACAGTCAATGATGTAGTTGTTTGCAGAGTAGTAGACCAAGACCATTCCGAAACCAAAAGGAACTCCAGAAGAGACGGGACCAAACCAATGGACCCAAGAAAATGAAGTCCAGCCAAAGATGAAGAGGGAGACGGGAATGAAAGGAGCTGCAAGCATCATACCAGGGAGACGGTCTTCGGGAGTAGGCTCTCCAGTAGGGTTCTTTGAGCCCGATCGTTGGTAGACACGTTCAAGATAAGGGGTAACAAATAGTGCGAGAAGAGTTCCAACAAGGACGCCACAGAATGTCAATCCAACTTCACCATCGTTCATATGATGAATGTCGACAAAGATGATGGGATAGGCAAAGAAGAAGGCATATAGGAGAGCGTAGATAATAGAAATGTACATGGACATGAGTAGCAGAATTGGTTCAGTAACAATCATCTCAAAGGGTCGAATAAGATTTGATTTGAGTAGTTCGGACAATGGGACAGGGAACTCTTCTTCGACAGTAACATAGCTAGGATCACCAGTTTCTTGTCTGAGACGCTTGGCACGTCTAGCCAGTAGAACAGGGTGATAAGTCTCGGGCATTAGGCAAATAAGGACCCAGAGGACACCAGCAAGCATCATGTTGACCCAGTAGATCCAGCGCCAGCTATGAGTACCAACAGAAATCCAGCCACCGACAATAGGACCCAAGACAGGGCCAGCGTAAGGAGCAGCGGCAAAGTAGGCAATGGCATTACCACGCTCTTTTGCATGGAAAAGGTCACTGATACTTCCGCCGGCAATTGTAAGACCACCAGAGGCAAAGAAACCAGAAAAGAAGCGACATACAAGGAGAGTTTCAATGTTCTTTGCGAGTGCACAGGGGATATTGAAGAGGACGTAAACAAAGAGGGCACCGACATATACAGGCTTGCGACCATAAAGCTCAGATAGAGGACTCCAGAGCAAAGGACCGATCATGAAACCAAAAACCATGAGTGAAACCTGGAGAATAGAAATCTCTTTGCTGACACCGAAATCTTCCATAGGACCTTGTAAACGGCCAGTGACTACCGAGGAACTGAATGCGGCAGAGACGACAAGACTTGCGACTAGCATTGTGTACATCCAGCGTGTTCTGGTGGGCCAATTGTTTGGGTTCTCTGGGTCGTTTTCTTCCCAATTTACATAGTGAACTGTCACCTTCTTCTCGTCAGGCATAATACTTGATTCAATATCACCATGTCTTGAATGGTAAGGGCGTACAGGAATTGTTTGGGTGGTTATTGAGGGGCCAAGTACAGGAGGTTCGTTGACTGTGCTTGTCTCTGAATCAGATCCATGAGACTTTTCATGCGTCTGAGATACTTTTACTGTAGAGGGAATCATCTTGGATAAATGATAATAGAGTTCCCCAGATTGAGAGAATAAGTTTTGTTTTTTTTTATATCGAAGTCAAAGAAGCGTGATTTGAGAGTTCTTTATATACTACCTTATTTTCAATATTTAAGCGCATGGACCTTTGACGGCGGCGATCTTCTCCATGTTGGCTCACCAGAAAACGGGGAAGACATTACCCGTGGGCGGATACTAAATCAACGTCTTTACAAATAACACAGCCAGTGAGTGGAAGTTTAAATGAATTGTAAAGCTGTTCAAAATGAATTGTCCGACATAGCCCGTGCCCCGATAGACGCCAATACGTTTTCTCGCCTTATTATCGTACAGGATGTAAAGATCACCGTTAATCTTTCGTAATGGAGCTTATACTAAAAAGAACCGAGAAAAAGATGTATATAAAGGCTGTGGGATTCAGCTCTTCTTTCAACGCCATCAAAATCTGCCATGTCCAATGACTTGTAAAAATTGAATTTGCCTGTGTGATACACTCATTTTTATACCAAAAAAAAACATTTTATTATTGGCCAACCAGGAATGAACATGGCAATGTTTACCGGGTGTCAGACTGTATAAAATTCCATTAATTCCAATGACAATCCTTGAACAATTGTTTGTGTCGATATAGAGAGCCTTCCAGACTCAATCTTTGTGAATTTAGCAATTAAAGACTAATTGTAACATATTTTTCTTCTAGATAACATTTGGCACATGTAAACTATACAGACTGGAAAAACAAAGATGCTCAATATTCAACTTCCTTTTGATTGCGTGAGATTTTCGAACCACTTGCTGGATATCATATAATACGGGATAAATATTTAACTGACGTCCTGAGGTCCTCTTGCAATACGTATTTTGGCGAGATTGAGACAAGTCTACCTTGTTTTACAAGTCGGCTTTGAATTCCGGGATTTTTCATTGATGTTTTTGGAAAGCCAATCTGCCAATTTTGGCATTAGTGATATTTTCCAGGAAATCTCTTGGACTGCCCGTAGCACTGGTAAACACAATCCCAACACTGTATTCAAAAGATCGCCTTATGAGCAAATTGGATCAAGTTAACACTTGTAAAAAAAAACGTCGTACTTTTCAGATCTCCAATACTACTATTATTATTATTTTGATTAATCTCAAAATATAAGGGCAGTAATTGTGTTTGATATGTTGAAAATAACAGCACTTCTTTTATTTTATAATTATTGTATGATCCAAATGATGTAAATGATGTAATTTTTTTTTTGCTGGTGTATAAAAGTCTGACTCAAATCCAGTAGGATGATACTCGAGGTCATTTATTAAGGCTAATACGCGTAAATATTACCATTATTGCGAGATGTTTTAAATCGCTTTAAAATAAATGGCCATAAAGTAGTAGTGAGGCTGGACGACTTGTTTGTACATTCCAAACATTTGCCATGGTGATTAAACTATAATTTAGCATAAATTTCAATTACAGGAATTGAGTAACGCTCAAGCCAGCTAAATAGAGTAACAAATTACTAGACTGTCCGTAGCTTGTATTTAGAGAACAATCTATAGAGTAAAATATAAAGTCTGGATCAATAAGGTCCTTGATATACTTGTATGACACATTTTATACTTTTATACAGTTTGTATAAGCTTTCTAAATGGAAAAATGTTGACACCGATGAAATCCGGATATTAATTCAAGGTAGGATGATAGGGAAGGAAATAAGGTGAGTTTTACAAAGATTTAAGATTAGTCTTTAGGCCAAGTTGAAGCAGAGATCAAGATCTGTGTTAATTGACTGGCCAACAAGATGGCTACCGAACAGCTGTTCTAAAAGAGAGGTCTGGTAATCAGATTGCGTTTGCTCGATTGTATTCGATCCAATACATGTAAAGATGTACCTGATCATATGCCTGTTGCCGGCCTTGTAACCCTAGGATGCAAAGGTCCTAATTATCCAAAAATGGGATGATTGTCCATAGCGGATATTTAATATGTTTCAATTTCTGCCTTTGGGATCCATCGGTTTCCTCAAGCGTCCTCTTCCGGACCGGAGTGTAGATGTCTGATTTGGATTCTTTAGAGGATCTGATAGTATACATAGCCACAAGGTTAAGGATAAGTATAATTATGGCAGATCAGATAAATAAGCAGCTTAAACGCTTCTTTAGATCAAGTACAAATGTATAGATATCAAGGCTTACTAAAAAAAAATGAGAAAGCAGAATAAAGGAATATTTCTGACGCCGGTTTACAAACGGAAGAATGTTTATGTTGAATAAAAAACCAATTGCTGTGCAACTTTGGTTCTAGATAGAACTGTACTCATGATACATAATATACAAGTAGTCTGATCCATTCACTGGGATTTGCCAAGTTGGTTTTAAATATAAAAAGACTCATAACTGCTCACATCATTTACACTCAATTGTGTCTCACAAATGAAAAGGCCATCTTTATCACAAAACATATAATAGTTTGTTTTCAAACGTATTGTTGTATATAGGGGATGAATGAGGATAAAATGATATTTTTTTAAAAAAACAATGAAATACAAAATATATAAGCAAAAAAAAAGACATCTATTTCTTCTTGGGCTTAAGGGCAGCCTTCTTGCGCTGCAATTTCTCGACCTAGGAAAATTAATAGCAGACAGATTAGAACATTGGATCTCTTAAAAGCATATATACAGCATAACATACCTCGGCCTCCTTCTTCTGCTTGCCGTGCTGCATCTTCTGGTAGAGTTTTCTCTGCTTGTTGGTCATCATGACTGTAGCCATCTCCTTTTGCTCTTCCTCTTCAACCTCTGCCGCTGATCGCTTCTTGGTTGACTTCTTTGATGGTGTGGTCTTGGTTTCTGCGTTGGTGGATTCAGAGAATGTGACACCAGCTGCTTCTGCCTTGAGTTCACTCTCATATACGTCTTCCTTGTCCTCTTCCTTGCTCTCAACAGCAACCTCTTCTTCTTCCTCTTCCTCTACATCGCTATCAATAGCGCTTCCGGGAACATAATCACCCTCCTTTGCCTCGACAAATGGACTCAAATGGGGAGGGAGAACCTGTCCGGGTTCGTATGTCTTTGAGCGAAGGAGTTTGCGTGCATTGATGCAGTCTGCGACCCACTGGGGCTGTACATAGGCACGACCTAATACACGGTTGCTGACAGTAGGACGATCGCTGACCTGGTGGGTAATGCGCTCATCGTTTTCGGCGTAAGGAGGGTTCTCTCCAACGGAAGGATCCCAACTGACTTGACCGCCGCATGAGCGGATCATAAATTCGAGAGCATAGCGAGGGGTCTCGCGAGAAATAAAGAAGACGCAGTTGGCGAACAATTGCTGGAGGTTAGAGACCTCATTTGAGGCATCCTGGATCTGACGAAGTGTAACAGTGTCCTTGTCCTCATCTCCACCGGCAGACTTGAACTCATCAAGGGCAGCGACGGCATCTTCAGCAGAAGCCTCGGTCTTGGTGAGCATGGCATCTCCGGCATCAAAGCCAGCCATCTCAGAAAGGTTGGGAGGGTAGGCGATGTTGAGTTCGTTATAGAGGCGATAGTTGACAAAGCCAGTCAAGGTAGTGTAGAATTCCAAAAAGGTCAACATGACACGGAAATCGACATCAGTAGGGACCTATGATGAATGTTAGGAATGGACAAAAAAATACTTATAAACACTTACAGCTTGGGAGAACTGGTAGGGAACAATCCAGGTAATGGTCTGGCCCTTGATCTCGGCCTGGTAGTAAATACCCTTGATGGAGAAAAATACCTTGCGGAGGCACTTTGCCTTCATGACATAGGCCTGGAACTCGGCAATCAACTTTTGGCAGTCGGCAACAGCCTTGGCCTTGATCTTGTTATCTGCGGGCATCTTTGAGAACAAGAAAAGCATCGAGAGAGCATCATCAAGATCACGAAGAGCATCGATAAAAGAAGGATATCTAAAAGTACAAAAATTAAATCTAGGAACCAATTTCCCGGAAATCATTCTATTTACCTCTCCTTTACGATGTGATCCAAGTTATAGACAGGCTTGGTGTTCTCCTCGAGAGACTTTGCTGTGCTGTACTCGCCCTTGTGAAGGACACGGTTAAGCTTCTTGGCGAAAGCCTTGTAGTCACGGAACTTTTGCAAAAGGGGCTCATGGAGGAGGTACTGGATGTCTTTGATGTAGTAGAATGTGGCAGGGGCAGTAGATCCCTTGTTGGCCTTCTTCTTGTTCTTGGGATCACGGGGATAGATTCCCTTGAGGATGCATAGACGTCTAGATCAACATGTTAATGAGCGAATCTCGGTTACGATTAGACCCTGTACCTAAAGTCAGCAAGAGAGATCTGGAGCTTGTTCAGAGCTCTCTGTCTGGTGATGAAGTTGGCGGCAGCTCCCTTGACTCCTTTCTTATTAATTTTAGCCATTGCTGTGTGATGCCTGCAAGTTTTTTTTTTCCTCAAACTTCCTCCCTTTTCTTTTTCAACCAAGACAGGTCAAGCAGTCTCTTTGTGACAGCGTATCCTCGAGTATCTAAGTGTGGCTTATCCCGGCTTCCGCCTGTGCTTTATCTGTTTCTGTGTGGGCCAGACATCCGTTCCTTCCCTCTTTTTGTTGACGCATCAGGTAAAGAACACCATCCATGGATGCATCCATCAATCCATCCGTCCAAAGGGGCTTTATATACATATATGACGTGCTGCTTTAAAGCCTGTTTTTATTTGGATGGATATTGGACCAGATGTGACCCCAATTTTTTTATAGTTTTTTTTTACTAATATGAATTGAACATGTCGAATAGCTCCTTTATTCAGCATGGTCAGAGTCTCTATCTTGAACGATTGTTTGAACAACATCAACAACGCCGAAAGCCGTGGAAAGAGACAGGTCCTCATCCGTCCTTCCTCCAAGGTTATCGTCAAGTTCCTGTCTGTTATGCAGAAGCACGGTAAGGCTGTCCACAATTTATGTACCAGTGTTCCATAGTATAACTAGTCTGAAGTTGATCTCCCACAGCTTTTGACCTTTAAATCTATGGTAGAATAATTCCGGGATTTTGCACGGGTACTACTACGTCAAGTAGTATCCTGTACTATCTCGGATACATTTTTATATTATTTTATATTATTTTATTATTTTATTATTTATATAAGGTACTAAATTATAAATACTTGATAGGTTACATTGGTGAGTTTGAGGAGATTGACGACCACCGTTCCGGCAAGATTGTCATCCAGCTCAACGGTCGCTTGAACAAGTGCGGTGTCATCTCCCCCCGCTTCAACGTCAAGCTTACTGAGCTCGAGAAGTGGACTGCCAACTTGTTGCCTTCCCGTCAGTTCGGTTACCTCGTCCTCACCACCTCTGCTGGTATCATGGACCACGAAGAGGCCCGTCGCAAGCACGCTGGTGGCAAGATCCTCGGTTTCTTCTACTAATTCATCACTCAATGGCTCATGTCAACTGAGCGAGCGATGCAATAATAAAATAAACCTACGCTGCGTACATACATACACACATCATTATACTACATGGTATATTTATGCAAGTTGGTTTATTGGGTGGTCTTGATTTGGCTTTGGATAGCCTGTAGATCAGAGTAGTAATTAATCCCCTCGAGTGCTGGTTGGAGTGCTTTGGAGTCTATTGGTATGCCATGGGAACGCAGGTGATGTAATAGCACCTAGATGATGATAATAATGATGATGATAATAAGGGGCAGATTAGTACATCAAATCAACGTCAATTTCCCTTACTTCAACATAATTCCTTCGAGACACATCGAAATCAAAGAGGTCCATAAAATCCTTTGCCTATAATGTTTTTCTGTTTTTAAAAAATGCTGAGAGTGATAATTAATGGCGTACCTTGGCCATCAGATCTTGGCCCAGTTTTCCGCTGTCGCTGTTCAATTCTCGCTTAATGTAACAAAGTCTTTCTCGATCTAGACGACATTCTTGTAGACTCTCAAAGAGGGTTTGGTCTTTGTGGTGGGATTCTTGTTGGTCAGGAATATTATTATTGGTAGTGAGGTCTTGTAATGAATGGTGGCGAAGGCGAATCCAGCGTCTCTTTCTGACAAATGACCGAAAGTGCTTATAATTGCCTTGAAAGTTGTCAGACTCGTCTCTTTCTTTGGGCGTCTTACCATGCCATGATGCACCATGAAACTTTAGTGCATATTGCCATCCAGCTTTTATAGTTAAATCAATAAGTAACATATTCAGATGGGCTAGACAAACTACCTTCGTCTACGTCTTCGGTCATGTCCACCATCCATTGTTTGTGGACCTATTGAATCCATTATATAGCCTCAATCCATATGCTATCCATCTAATGTCTTACCCATTCCCAGGTAGGGTCAGGAAGCTGGTAAGTCTTGATGTCCATGGGCGTATATCTAGCACAGTAAGTCAATCAATACATGTCATTGATGGTTTACCTCATATCTTTATCACACCATGGATCTGGGTCAAATTGGAGTAGTCTAATAAGTTTAATTGATGTCGTAAGTTCTAGCTTTATTTTATTTTTTTAGGTGCGTGTTACATACGTCTTTGAGCTAAATCCAACCATCCAAGACCTAAGAATGAAAGAGATCTTTATTACTATTACTGTTATTATTATCGTGATTCCAAAGTACCCTCGTTGGCATTCGTATAGGACATCATAAACGTATTCTTCTTTGGTCTGATCATGGGCTGGGAGAGATGGTAATGGTAATGACAAGGTGGAATTTAAGTGTTGCTTTGGTTTATGGATAAACTCTTTGAGTGGTTTTCTGACATGGAACGCTCTCTGACGGCTCTCTCCTCCAAGGCCTCTGGTGGTAGTCATTAATAATAATAGTAATAATTTTCTTTAAATAAGTTAAAAAAGGGAAATAAAAAAAAAGGAAAAGAAAGAGGATAAATGTGGAAGCATATACATGTATATATATATATATTAAGATATATTATTTATATTTCTGCTTGTTCAGCGCAAGTTTGTTTGGATACGCCTGCTTATGTTTCCTAAAATGGAAAGTGCGCATTATATAAATAATTAAGTGCCCTTATTTTCCAGTATAGAAAGATTGTCATTAAAAGTATAGCTTATTGTCTCTATTGGTGGGAGGAGATAGAGATAGAGAGAGAGAGAGAAGGGGGAAAAGTCAATGAGCACCAGTCGAACGAGAGGCAATCTAATGGTGATAATATTTTGCCAAGGTGAGCCTGATGGTGGCATTTGCAATATGTGCACATGACAATATTCACAGGATAATTATACTTTAATACTATTGATGCATATCTTTACATAATAATGATAATAATAATAATAATGATAATGATAATAGTGATAATGATAATAAATCCTTGTCTCTGGGCTTACTCCTTGTTATACATCTTTATTCATTCTTCATGACAAAATCTCCTTTTTCGATCAATGGCTCAGATCAGTCTTTGAGAGACGAAGAAAACAAGTAATTCTGGTCTGCAACGGAAACAAATTAGCAGAATGCATGTAACCCCTTCAAGAATTGATGAGCTTCATTTCAAGCAATCTAAACAAGGAGTCAATGTGTCTTGTCATTTGTACCAGAAAGTATGAACAATGTTTGCAGGCATCATCAATCTAGTGAGAGTGTGATTGATACAAGGCTATTTAGCTAGACATTTACAAGCATCAAGATATCTATACATCTCGAGATAATTAGAAACCTGCTTGGTTGACCACGGTGCACATTCGATCCCACCACATAGCCCCTGTTTGCATTCGTCATGAAAACATAAAGAGAATTCTGTTAAGGGGAAGATAAATATTCTAAAACGACTGGAATGTGAGTTCGTATGGCTCTATTCTGAATTATTTAACATCCTAGTAAAAATACAAGGCACCAGAACCAAGGAGCATCTTTACAAGTAATATAGAGAGAGAAAATAAGTCTTTGTAAACTTGTCCCTTTTTTAGTCATTCTTCCCGCTGACAAACTTGCCATGATCAACCACTCAACTGATTGCGGCTTGATTTGATTTTGTAGCATTACTGCAACTCTTTTTTCCTTTCACTTATTTTATGAAGAATTGTGCATTGTATCTTTCTAGTCTGCCAGACCAGACCTTCAAGTAAAATGAAAAAAAACACAAGCTCTAATTTCAAAATCACCATACAATAATATACTCATATCCTTTTTATTCTTATTATTATTATATTTATATTTATTCTGAAACGCTTTAAAGGCGAAGATCAAAGTCGTTTGATGACCTTAACAACGCTCATTCAATCATAACCCCACCTGCATCGCCAATCATCGCCTTTGATCCCGACATGGCAGTGTCCCCAAAACGACGACACAGCTCATGCATCGAATCCACTTCAAAGGAATGTCTTCGCCTGGCAACGATCTATGGCTGGGTTACTCTCCCGGGGTCATCAGAGTAAGAACGGCCTTTCAAACACCTGGCTATATTTTGCCCCTTGTTTATGCAGAGTGACAAACAATGCACTAAACACTGTGTCTAGCTACTTGTCAAGCCAGTCTCATAAAGATCACACCGAACGACCAGCAAGAGCAACAAGACCATCCCAACCATCCCGCTCCCTCTCCCAGACAAATATCTCGCACCAAAAACTACTCACAAAGATGTTTGCTCGTCGACGCAAATCCTTAGCCGCCTCTCGTCTCCAAACCGACCCAATTTCTGACAGGCCAAGTTCTTCTCTCGGCACCTCATTATTTCTCGGTCAGAATGACAGTCGGCCCTCTTCATTCGACTGTAGTAGCCACAAAGGCATTGTATCGGCAATCATGGCTGCCAGTCTTACAGAAAACGAACAGACGGCCAGTCACGCCTTGGGATGGGTGGGAGTCGAAGAGCAAGAGGATCCCGAGCAAGAGGATCCATATGTTACCAATACTCCCCCTCCGCCTCCCCCTCCACCACTTCCTGTCGAGAACGACCCACATGTCTATGATTTACTGGCCCAAGACAATCCCAGCTTCATTCATTACAGCAACCGCAACCTGACCATGATGAGCTCGGCAACCGTCGAGAAGTTGGTCGAGAAACTGACGAGAGAGATGGGTATGCTCAGCATGCTCCTAAAACCCATATTAACATTCAAATCTAGATTCTGACTTTCTCATGGACTTTTTCTTGACATATCGCCAGTTTGTAACCCCAATAAAGCTCTGTAAGCTGCTCATTCTACGTTTCAGATGGGCTCTGATGCAGGACTCGGACGAACGTCAGCTGGTACGCATAAGGTGAGTACTAGACTCTTGTGTGGAGATATTGATTACAAGAGGTAGAACATTTGTTGCCATTCGCCACTGGTTGACTCATTATTGGTCCCACGATTTCATTCCTTCACGAACACTCCGGTTCATTCTATGCACGTTTCTGTCACAGCTACGCACCCACCCGGTTATTCTCCAATCTCCGAGAGATGAAAGGATCATCAAGAATCTGCGAAATGTGCTCAAACGCCAACGCAAGCTGTTTGATATCGAGAATGAGTCTGGGTCCCTCTTGTCCATGGGCAGTCTGGTCGACATGAGGCACAAC
This sequence comes from Phycomyces nitens, assembly GCA_022702545.1. Classification (NCBI taxonomy): domain Eukaryota; kingdom Fungi; phylum Mucoromycota; class Mucoromycetes; order Mucorales; family Phycomycetaceae; genus Phycomyces; species Phycomyces nitens. The sequence goes on from JAHRBC010000001.1 coordinate 7,343,673, forward strand.
TCCCAGCAGTGTGACCAGTCCTCGAGAATATCCGCCACATCCCATCACCCCAAGAAGGACGGCGCAGTTGGGCTTATCCACACTGGAGGGGGCTCCTTACGCGACCTCAAGGCCTCTGTGTCTACGCCAGTCCTTCCCTTCTTGGCCCGTCCCAGACGACTATCGACCAGCTCACAGCGCAGTGTCAATGAAGACACGGCATGGACAGCCAAGATGAACTTTAGCATCAAGACCCTCAAGAGGTCTGTACCTACAATATGTCATTCTCTCATGCATGGAATCTCTTTTTCAAACGACCCTTCCCATATTCGCTGCATGTGCGACAAACACTCTGTGAGTCTGCTGAACTCTAGCCGGTCCTTCCAGATCTCGTCTACTCCACTCTCGAGTTCAATATCGACTCCAACCCTACGGCATCCAAACCCACTCTGTCCTCTAAACACCACGAATGAACCGCCCCCGTCGCCTCTTCCAAAGAGTGCACGGTCCAAACGTTTTATCAGTTTTCCAGCCAACAATTCGCCACAATCCCCTAGTAGTGCCCTAGCCTCATTTTCATACAAGCCCTTTGTCCTACGCCATCGGTCAGAGATCGTTGCTCAACAGTTTTGCCTTATCGAACAGCAGATGCTCCAGAATGTGACCTGGGATGAATTGGCTGAACTGCGCTGGAGAAAGCGCTCGAGAGCCATGGCAACCAACATATCGCAAGAACCATTGCACGAAGGGGTGGAGCAGCTCATTGGGTTCTTTAACAAGATATGCCAGTGGGTGGCATCTGAGATTGTCAAGACACGTTCTATCGAGACACGCGTGCGAACAATTGAGAAATTCATTCGGATTGCCTTGGTAAGTTTTATTTGGCCCATAATTGATCCTGTGCTTATTGTGGATCACCAGAAATGTTACCATCAGCGAAATTATAGCACTCTTATGCAAGTCCTCCTGGGTCTCCAGTCTCCTGCAGTTTCTCGCCTCGAAAAGACATGGCAAAGAGTGGACCACTACGAATTGCACATCTTTGGCGAACTCAAGGAATTAGCCAAGCCGTTTCGCAACTGGAAGAATGTCAGGGATTGTATGACACGTGCAACTGAGGATGTAGCCGAGTCTTCTGCTGTCGAGAGCATACTTACCCAGAGTGAGACTGATCCAGGCCATACGTTGTCTGGCCGTGGCTGTATCCCATTTCTTGGTCTTTATCTTTCAGACCTTGTGTTTAACTCTGAACTTCCTACCTACATTGAGCACTCTACAAACGAAGAATCCTCAAAGACTCCAGTTGAAGATGCTGTCCTGAGTGCTCGGCTCAGTACTCGTCTGGTAAACTATAACAAGTTCCGCATCACAGGTAAATAAAAAAATAATAAACATAGCCCAAAGACAAATAGAATCTCATTCTACTTGATCAGCATCCGTAATCAAGCACGTCCTAGCATTCCAAGTTCTCTCTCGGGCATACAATCTAACTCTTCATCCAGACGTCTTTGATGCCCTTCAAAAGATCCACTTTTTGGACAATGCAGAGATTCGAAAAGCGAGTTTCGAATGCGAAGAATGACGATTGATATATATATAAAAAAAACAAATAAATAATTATAAATAATTGTATATAAACAATAACATATTTTAGTGCTTCTTTTCGTTTTTTTCGGATCGGGCCAACGCCTTGCTTCCGGCATTTTGCTGATTGTTTTGGAAACAAGTTCTGAACCGCTGCATCTCTTCTTTACAGAGTCGCCAGTCTTTCTTGTCGTAAAAACACAATTGGAGAATCTCGTTTTCCTCGGCACATCCGGTCTTTTCTATGCGTGCATTGTACGGATCGTCTTGTTCAGGGCTGGACATTATCCAAGTCTACAAGATGATGCACACAATATTATTATTATTATTTTTGCAAGATGCTTTTTGTTTACTTGTATTGTACGTCACGCCCGCTTTTTGTAGGTTGCAGGAAAAATCTCCTGTAAAGTCCATCTATTTATTATTATTATTATTATTATTCTTATTCTTATTCTTCTCCTCTTTTTTTTTTTTGTTCATTTGGGTCGAGCGAGTATGACAAGTTATATCAAGTTCACGCCAATTTCAGGCGCAAAGAACGAAGACGCTCTATGCTACCTTTTAGAGATTGATGAAGTCAAGTTGTTGTTGGATTGTGGATGGTCCGATGCATTCAAGGTTGACGATCTATCTCATTTGAAAAAGTACGTTTAAATCTATACACTGCAATTGGTGCATCGACCAGAACAACAAAACAAAAAAAGAGATTAGCATGTCAATTCTCGTTTTTATATGTATATATTTTTTTGTGTGTGTGGGGTTTGGCAGGATTGCAAAGCAGATCGATGCAGTTCTCATCTCTCACAGCGATCTACCTCATTTGGGCGCGTATCCCTATGCACGCTCTCATTTGGGTATGACTTGTCCCGTATACTCTACTGTTCCCGTGGTAAACATGGGAAAGATGTGTCTGTATGACATGTACCAGTCCAAGACCAATGAGATGAATTTCGATACATTTACACTTGAGGATGTCGATAATGCGTTTGACAAGATCACCTCGCTCAGATATTCTCAGCCCTTTGCATTGCCTGGTAATAAAACACTTGCCGAATGCTGTACATTGATCAATGGCCAAGATGATCGCAGCACATTGCTGATCAAAATGTCTACATTATAGGAAAGTGTCGAGGAATCACCATTACTGCCTATGCAGCAGCTCATACGATTGGTGGTACAATCTGGAAGATCAAACAAGACACGGACGAGATTGTCTATGCTGTCGACTTTAACCATCGTAAAGAACGGTAAGCTGCCAAATGGCCTGGAGCACAACTAATGATTGTTATAACAAAAAAAAGCCATCTGGATGGCACTGTCTTGCACTCGGGCGGTGTGGTACTCGACTCGCTTACTCGTCCATCGCTCTTGATTACAGACGCATTTAATGCAACTGTCATTCATCCTGCTCGCAAAGATCGCTATACTGCCATGTTTGGTAAGCTATATTATAGGCCAATTTTTGACCAGTAAAATGAACCATTTCTGTGCTTTAGACACCATGATCAGTACCCTACGCAACAATGGCTCTGTATTGTTACCTACAGATTCATCTGCACGAGTACTCGAACTCTCATACTTGCTCGACCAACACTGGACCACAAACCAATTGCCTTTTCCTCTCATTATGCTCACCAACACCAGTTATCATACAGCCCATTTTGCAAAGGTCATGCTCGAGTGGATGGGAGAGGATCTCACAAAACACTTTTCTCAGACTCGTGAGATTCCATTCGAATTCAAGTATTTGCGTCTTTGCCACAAGATTGAGGATCTTGAGCAGTATCCTGGTCCCAAGGTTGTTATTGCAAGCAATGACAGTCTAGAAACCGGGTTTGCGCGCGACCTCTTTTTAAAGTGGATGGAAAAGACTCCAGGCCAACCAACCAACACACTTATTCTTACAGACCGATCAGCACCTGGATCTTTGGCTAGAAAGCTATATAACGATTGGGAAAAATCAACGGAAGAAATGGCAGACACGGCCAACGAAAGTGTCCCCTCGAATGGCCGTACAAAGACTCCCGTAAAGCCTGCGATTGACTATGATGCCAAGCACCATCTCACTGTGTTTAGACGTGTTCCTCTTGAGGGTGTCGAACTCCAGGAGCACGAGGCTATCCAGCGTGCCCAGGCAGAACGAGAAGCTGCTCAGGCAGCCATGATTGCAAGGAGTAAAACGATTATGGAAGAAGACGAATCTGACGTGTCTGATATTGATGAGGCCGACGATACAATGGAAGACTTGATGACAACACAGTATGATCTCTATGTACGAGATGCAGGCAGATCTGGCGGTTTCTTTAAGCAAGCCCAGAGCTATCGCATGTTCCCCTATCTCGAGAAGCGCAAAAAGATTGATGATTATGGTGAGGCCATTCAGGTTGAGCACTATATGAAGGACTCGGACCTCGACAGGATCCAGGCCGAGCGAAACAGTGTAGGCGAAGGAGCCAACTTTGGCAAAGAAGAGGTAGGCTCCAAGTGTATTTCAAAAAGGGGTTTATACTTAAATATTGTGATTAGGAAATGCAAATCGATCTACAAGAACCATTATTGCCCGGCAGAGACCAGACGCCTACAAAATATATCAAGAATGAACAAGATGTCCAAGTCCATTGCTTATTACGCTATGTGGATCTCGAGGGTTTGTCTGATGGTAGATCCATGAAGACTATTTTGCCACAAATCGCACCGAGAAAACTGGCAAGTACAATACGGAAAAACAAGATAAGCATTAAGCATTAGATATTCTGACCATGGGGGTGATATTCAGATTATTATTCACGGTGAGAAAGAATCGACAAAAGATCTGGCCCAGGCATGTCAAAATATGGATCATTTCACAAAGGAAATCTTTACACCTTCTGTTGGAGAGGTTCTCAACGTCTCGGCAGCCACGAACATTTACCGGGTAAAGCTGACCGATGCTCTCGTGAGCTCTCTGCAGTTCTCAAAGGTAAAATCATAAATATGTTCTTGTCTGTGGGCTAAATGGGTGTGTAGCTGGATGATTATGAATTGGCGCGAGTTTCTGGCCGAATTCACTTTCCAGAAGACTCGACCACACCTTCCCTGGATGTTGCAATTTCTGGAGAACCTTCTAAATGGGAGCCATCTGTGTTTGTTGGAGACGTACGCTTGACGGAATTCAAGCGTCTACTCCAGGCCGAAGGCATATCTGCTGAATTCAAGGGTGAGGGTATGCTGGTCTGCAATGACCAAGTGGCCGTTCGCAAGGTAAATATGTCCAAAATTAATAAATTTTATTCAACTGACATGGATTTGGTTTTAGACGGGTGCTGGTCAGCTATTGGTAGAAGGTGTGCTTTCTGTAGATTATTACAAGATTAGATCCTTACTGTATTCCCAGCACGCTATCCTTTAAAAGTATTCCTTTGTCTGCCATTCTCTCTCTATACATATATATATTTCAATCTATCTAGACCTTGAGTATAACATGTTGATCTCGCTTATTTATTTATTTTTAATATATTGTATTCAATACAAGATATATATACATATTGCAATAAGATGTTTTACAATAAAGCTGCCTGACATTTCTCTGTCAATGATAACATACATCGCACATAATCAATAAGCTGAACATCATCCACACCCAAGATTGTCTCGACTGTCCAAGAGGCCAGCTTTCCAACAGCAAGTTTCCGGTTCATATCAAAGGCTGCCTTGTGAGGAGAATACAAGACCTGTTTTACGAGTCAGCAAGACGAAATAAAATAAATATATACCTTACCTCTACATCATACCACACTTCTCTGCCAGTGGGAGCACACAGGATCTTTTGAGATGTTATTCCCATTGTGGGCTGTGGTATTCTGCTTAGACGCTCTATACGTGTTATTTCGATAATGAACGGGTAGTGTAATCTGTATCTGGTTGTGTGTTTATGAAGGACATCCTGGACTTTCAAAAAGTCAGGGATATCCTCGTATGTAATGGTTCCTGCTGTCAGGGTGGCAGCTACTTTTTTGATAAATGTTGTGTATGGCTTGACATCTGATCGGACAGGCTCTTGGGTCTTCAATGACATTTGGAAATCAAAAATTCTAAGAGTAATGAGAAACAGGATTCTAAAGTAGTCTAGTTTACCTATCAAGCGATATCCAGTCGATCTCTGTTACAGGCTTATTGCGAATCACAACTTTATCGAGTTGGACCACACCCTGGGACATATACATGACCACTCGTTTGTAAGGCAATATGGGCTGGTTGCGTACATCAGCGTGCATCTCAAAATATGTCTTTTTTTCAAACGACTGGGATGGCAATGTCTGTATCGTTCTGTAGACCTCCTCTGATGTGGTCGTGCTTCAAAGAAGATTAATTTTCAAAGAAATCCACAACAAAAAACCTATAGACTTTTACCCATTGTTGAATATCGGCACAGCACCCTTTTCATTAACAACCACGTCTTTGATATCTTGAAACTTCCACATATTTTTGTACACATCCTCCTTCAAATTACCCCACAGAACCTTTCCAAGTCTTTATAGACGACATTAGATTAAATCAGCTTATTAATTTGTTCCTTACTTGGCCGAAAAGCTGATTTCACCTTTGAATCCCTGGACTCCCCTCAAACTACAATCAATTATGGTCAGTATCATCCAACCATCCCTCGGATAAAGTCTAATTACCCTTCCACCAGCGCATTTCTCATATTGTTCTGGTTGTACTCCTTGACCCTAAGTAGTTTAAACTATCAGTTAATACGAAACCCTTTAGGCAAAAGACAGGTGCTTGCATTTCGAGTAAGCTGGTCTCAGGTCCTGGCTCATTTCTGTTAGCCTTTTGTGGGGTTATGCGCATAACACGCCTGGGGGTAGCATTCTTTTTGGGAGCAATGGTTGGCTTTGGTGCTGTGGAAGCTAGAGATGGGAATTCGTCTTGAGGCTTGCTTTTGGGCTGGCCAGATGGGTTGGTGCTCGTGAAAGAGCTGCCGCTTCCAAAAGTAGTGTTGGAGACAGCAGACCAATTGTTCACAAATGATCTGTTTTCTCCCCACAGCGGGGCTTCGTCTTCACGCATGGCACCTCTGGGGTTGGGGGTTGTTATAGAAGACATCACTTGTTGTGTAGGCTTCTTCTTGGCAGCCTGTTGAGCAGTCGGCAGTTGCTGGCTCACCATATGCATGGTTTTATTCAGAGCCTGGTCATATCTATTTTCGCTTGGGGATCCCCAGGATTGGGAGGTTGGTCGGTTGTCCTTTGGTTGGACTGGGGCTGGTGTACCACTTATCAAGTCCTTTGGCTTCTTGTACTCGCCTGTCTTTGGGTCCTTGAAGACGGGCAAGAGGACATGGAGTGATCGTGGCATGTCCTCGTTTAGATAGACCATATTCTTGAGGGCATACTGATCCAATCTGCAAAAGTATAGTTCGTAGAACCCTGATTCTTCGGGATAATGTACACAGGGTAAAACTGTTGTGCCCTTGCGACGTCTTTTCTGTACCGAAAATGTCAATACTCCATCTCCCCTTGTTCTTCTACTCACATAAAGTGTCTGCAGATTCTTGAAGCGTTCCAGAGCATCCTTTACATTGTCTTCACTTGTTCCCGTAATTTGTACCTCCTGAAAAATCGTTAGCAATTTTTTTCTACTCCTTGATTGATTTACACACCCTGCCAACCAGACAACATTCGGTATCCGTATCATGCCCAACGATCTTTAGGTAATCTGCTGGCTGTAGATTGCCAATGGGTGGCCCTACCAGGATATCCTGAGGGTTGGCCACATTCTTGGCAATCACAAAGCTATCTTTAAACTCTGGTCTCTGATGAGAGTATTCATCATCCGAGTCATCGGTATCTCCTTTATAATATGGGCCCACACTTGGATGTGATGGTGTAGGGACAATAACGGCATCTAATGTTCTTCCACTAGGGGAGTCCAGAGAGCCTTCGTCAGCCAATTGGTCGGTTATACTATATGTGCGTGTGATGGGCTGGTTATTGGTGGAAGAGTAGTCCAGAGGTTCACACACATGGTTTGATATGTCGTTGTAGGTGCCTTTGAGCTTGTATTCATCGATATCATTATTCTAAAGATAAACAGATTGATTAAAGACCAATGGATTCCATAAAACACGGGTTATTATTATTATTATTATTATTATTTCATACAAGCCTAGGAAGCAAGCTCTGAATAATACGAGATTCACTATATGGCAGGCTTAGTAAAATACACATTTGGGATCAATGTTTGCCATACGTGTCTTCACATGCTTCTTGAGATCTGCCTTCAATGTCAAAATACTATAGACCACATTAAATCAAGTACAAGCAGTATCCTGGCATACCTGTTCTTCAAAATTAAATGATATCTGTGTCTTGTTCTTGTTGGAAAGGGCTCTGTCGCCAGTTGTTAATGTCCAATTTGACAATTATTGAACATTACTCACTTTAACGATCGTTCGAGCTGTGTATAGAGGTCTCTGCTAATATACCTCACAGGGTAGATTTTTGTATTTGCTTTATTTTTTATATCTAGTTAGCCGAGATGGAATTGGTGATGAGGAGCATGCTTACGGAATACCATGATATACTTGGAAGCTACTCTCTTTTTTTTATCACTATATAAATCTTGTAAACTTGCAAATGCAAAGGTCACGGGATTGAAGACCTTCAGGCTTTTGACATGTATATACATATATAATATATATATAAATATTTTATTATATTTTGAAATAGAATCCTCGGTAATTAAATGCAGACTCTTGTGAAGCCCAAGGTTCCAAGCAGATCAGTTTGCTGCTAGTGTATTATTATTATTATTATTATTATTATTATTTTGCAGTATGATGATAACCATAAAGTGTTGCCCACAAGACAAACAGTAGAAATCCATTGAAGAGCAATATAAAGAAGGGAAATTTTAATTCCAACCAAGACAAGACTCTTATTACACCATTCAACGCATTCTGCAGTGCATATAAATATTTAAGCTCAAGGTGTACACACGTACACATACACACGTCTCACTTTTTTTTTCCTTTCTGTAATGACATTGCCTTTGCTTATTGTTGGTGGAAGTGGGTTTGTTGCCAACTCTGTGATTCGCCAGAGTAGACAGGACCGCAAGTATCATATCTTGGCCTTGTCACGATCGGCATCTCCTGCAAATGACAAGGACAATGTTCACTATGTTCAGGGCAATGCACTTGAACCGTCTACTCTGGCTGGCCCTCTACGGGACAATCCTGATGTGGTGTGCGCAGTTGGGATCATCAAGGAAGACCCCACATATGGAAATGACGGGACCTTTGAAAGGCTCAATCGTGATTCCGCAATCTCTGTTGCCAGAGCCATGGCCAGACGGTATGACGGCAAGGACAGAAAATGCCTTGTGTTCATCTCTGCTGCCAATACTCTGCCCAACTATGTCTTGAACAGACGATATTATACGTCCAAAAGAGAGGCAGAGGCTGCTTTGTTGGGAGGCGAATTCAATGACAAGTTGCGGGTGGTTGTACTGAGACCTGGTGAGTCAATAACAGTATAAACTATATTATTATTATTAAACAGCCAAAAAAAAATCTCTAGGCCTCATCTTTTCATACCACCAGCGTCAACTGATCCTTCCGTTTGCGCTGGGTCTGATTGTGGGGGCTTCTGTGCTTAAGCCACTTAGCTCGCATTTACCCGCCCAAGCCTTGTACTTGTCAGACAGACCCCTTTTGGACGATGATGTCGCAAAGGCCATCTTTGAAAGCGTGGAGAATAAGAGTGTAGAAGGAGTATATGATATTGATCGCATCAGACAGCTAGCCAAGGCATGGGAAAGACGTGCAAATAGTAGATATTAAATTAAAAAAAAAGGTTATTATTATTATTATATATTATATATATAATTTTTGTATTATTTTATCATGTTAATAAAACCAAGGTAATACGAGTGTTTGTGTGTGTGTGTGTTTGTGTCTGTCTGTCTGTCTAGGGCCAGATAAGAATTTCCTTGATGATAGCATCATCCCAGCCATCACAGAGTTCCTTTTGGTCGGGGGTTCTGCACAGCTGCTGGACATCGGTAGCCACCCAGACATCAAGAGACTCAATTGTGTGGCTTACGAGGGTATTGACGAGAAGAAGGACATGGGGATCATCAGAGAGAGATCCGGCACCGTAGCGGGTGAGAGAGGAGTAGACGGCGTGTTTGGTATTCTGGACAAGGCTGCGGACAAGGAGACCATTGTCATAGGTAGCCGAGGAAGTCAATTGACTCTGAATCCGGCCAATGATACGTTCCTTGACCTGATGAAATGTTAGGATCCGGTGAGATGGCTGATATTTCTTACCATGGGCAAAAAGTGACAAATAGAAGGAGGGTTGCCGCAGATATAGTCCATCTTCTCACACTCCTCGAGGGTCCAGCTCTCTCCTGGGGGAGGCATTCTTCGGTCGACTCTCTTGGGGTTGTTGCAGTCACCCTTGAATGGCTGTTCCTCGGCAAACATCACTCTAAAGATGCCATTGTTGAGGGTGGTGCCGGTAGACTGGAGGGCAAAGTCCCTAAGGGTGCCATCTACTGCAGACTGGATATTCTGGCGCAAGATGTCCTCAGGCACCACGGCCGAGAGCGAGGAAGGCACGGTGGTGTTGCTTAGAGAGGTCGATAATGATACCTGCAGACTGTGGATGGTCTTATCGATGACTGGTGTATAATGGCCTGCAAAATCTTCGGCTAGTCCATGGCGACACTCTGGCTCGCACGCCAGCACAGCAGCAGCCAGGGTTATGAGGATAAAGGAAACGTACCGCATGGTAGAGGAAGAAAGAAATAAATAAGAAAGAGGGAGGGAAGGTGTTTTATTAAATAAGTGTGTCCGGAATATGGACCAAAGAAATATATATATATATATATAAGTATATATATATATATAGAATAAAAATATATATATCAACTGCCTTTAATACTCAATCGACTATAAAAAGATGGTGTTACGCTGGGACATTTAAATAGACATGGGCTTACGTTCTCATCGCAGTGGCGCTGGACATTTTCAAACACCTTGAGCAGCTTTCGTCTGGCGCCAATCGTGTTCACTCCTTCCCGCAACATATCAGCGTCTGTCATACGTATAACCTGCTGCCACTCGAGGCCAACAAACGCATGGCCGTATTTATGTAATCGCAGACTCCTTAGCCAGTTCTGGACATCTATATAGAAATCAATATATATGTATATATATATATGTGTGTGTGTATGTGTATTTTTATATGATATTATTATTATTCTTTTACCTTTCATCAGATCAAAATCAACCGCCTCGGCAGCCAGCTTGTCCTTGAGGGCCCGGGCAGCCGACGAGCGCTTTCGACGCCGGGCTGTTCCGGTCAACGACTGGTCCTTGCTGGTCAGCGACGCATCGCTCTCACTCTGGTCGTCATTGTGCTCGTACAGACTGGGTGGAGCAAGCAGACTTGGGCTCCGAAGCCGCTGGGTGTCAATGGCTGGCTTGTGGAGATCTTCCTCGGCTTGGTCTTCTTTGATGGTGCGTGCCCAGGGCAGATCGAGATCCTTCTTTTTTTTAAATGACCATGGATCATCCACAGGATGCCCAATTGGTGTGACGGCATTGGTGTCTTTGCGTGAAAGGGGAAACGGCCAGTCTGCAAAGAGCGACTTTGATTCAGGTGTCGACACAGACGTTGACACAGACGCAGATGTGGAGGCCGAGAGCGAGGGCTGGTGTCTAGGGAATGCACATGAGATCGAAGTGTGGGCTTGGATCTGAGTCCGGGCTGCGACTGCCTTTTCATAAAGAAGTTCCTGAGGGCGTCCAAGGGTGCGAGGAAAAAAGTCGTGGCGCCGGCGAAGGTCGTCTGGCTCACTGAGTGCAGACGACAATCGATGGCAGATTGAGGGGCGGGAGGGGCGACGGGAGGGGGGGTATAGCTGGCGCCGGCGCATCTCGTATTCGCTCTCGGTGGAGACCACGGAGCTGGCCACATTGACGGGCAGCCCTGTGCGTATGTGCAGCCAAGAAAGAAAGGTCAAGGCTGCTCAATTTAGGGCTCCTTTCTTCTTACCTTTGTCCTGTCCAGCAGGAGTGTTCAAGGGGTCCTGCGCCAGCTGCTGGAGCACGGTGATGAGGAAACGGATCTGGATCTGGGACGCATTCTGGACAACACTGTACAGGGCCGCTGTCCGCTCAGCATCAGATCGACATCGTAGCCACTGGTTAATGTGCTGGAGCTCGTCCTTGAACTCCTGGTCTAGGCTGGCCACTGCCACATCTTCCAGCATCTTTTCGTAGCGCTGGAGGTTCTCAAACAGCCGATCAATTGCCTCGGCTAAATGATTGTGAATACCAAATAAGAACAATAAGACTCTAACCTTCGGGGGAATTGGAGTGCATCAGATGCTGGTGAACGGTATCAGAGGCAGTAGACGTCGGGCGTCCTCTTGGCTGGTGTCGATAGCCGAGGGATGTCGAAGGTGGAATGGAGATGAGATCTGAAGCTGACATGGACCTGAATTGCTGTAGCGGAGCCGGACTCTGAGAGTGAAAGGAAAAGAGGGATTCCTCCATGGCGCGATGATCGTGTGTGGCCATGAGTATAAAGAGAAAGAGATGGGTATGTGCGCCTCGTGAAGGTGTATGGGTTTTCTTTTATTGGCAAGCAAGAACCAAATGGGAACGGGAAAAAAAAAGATCGGCCAAATACGAGTCAAAATGGTGTCCTGGGCAACCTCCCTCCTAATCGGCCCAAAGGGGTCCATAAAAGGAGCGTACTGATTGTTACGGCTAAAGACTACTGTTGTAAGCCAAACTATGATTAGACAGCAACCTCATTCTGCTTGTCCCACGCCCGAGCCAGTTCATTTTCAGGGGTCAACAAGCCTTGGAGTGAAAAAAAGAGGGAGTTGTTTTAGAGGAGGTAAACTAAAATAAGACTCCTGTCGCAAGACATGGTGCCACTCTTGGAAACCATCTTCTTCTTTTTGGATGAAAGAGATTCTAGATATAAAGCACTCTCTGCTTACAATTCTGATCGACTGCTTAATATATTTTTATATATTATTATTATTGAAATTGAAATTTGCTTGCAGGCCAAATATAATACAACTTTACACCTTGGCTCTAGGGATCTATAACCGTTCATTCATTGGACTAGATAACCTGGCCCGTAATAAATGAAGCACAATCCGAAGCCAGAAACACAAACGCAGCAGCCACCTCTGCAGGCTGGGCTGGACGCTTAAAGGGAGGGAAGGAAGGAGCCAAAGTTCTGGATCTCTTCCTGAGAAAAAGGTGTTTGGAATCAAGGGTGTCCAGACAGGACCAGGAGCCACTGCATTAACACGAATCCGACGGGGTGCAAGCTGCTGTGACAGAGCACGCGTGAATGAGACTACGGCGCCCTTTGTTGCAGAATAGTCCACAAGCACATCCATGCCACGGTAAGCAGCAATCGATGCTGTATTGATCACCACACCACCAGCCACCAGATGGTTGCAGGCCAGTTTGGTCCTAAAGATGAGCCCAAATACTAAAACTTTGCAAGTTGTCCAGGTGTGTATTTCTTACCATTAGTCCGCAATGTACGCTCGACCGTCTCGGCCACAAGATCTTTGACGCGTAACACCTTGTGTTGCTCGGCCGCATTGTTCACCAGAATGTCAATTCGGCCAAAAATTAGCCAGTTTGGGAGTCGAGGATTTCTTGGCAGTTGTTTTCATGGCCAATATCCCGTACAATCAAATGGATTTTGCACTTGAATTGTGAGCCTCTATTGTAGTCTTTTGGGTACATGGCATCCCCCAGCCTCTTCCTCTTCTTTCTCGTCACACTAGACGATCTTTATACCAGCTACGCCCTCCGACGCGTAAAGGGTTGCAAATGAATCGACCGATGTCGCTGTCCGCACCTTGACCCAGCTAAGCAAGGGAACAATTGGTATTGTAGATTACCTGTAATTAGGGCATACTTGTTCTCCAACTTGCCACTGCCGACATAGGGCTTGAAGCAGGGTTTACCCTTGGAGTCGAAAGCAGGAAGATGCTGGGCCACGGGGGCGGGCTTGAGGACAGAGCCAAGGCCAGTCTTTTCATAGGTCAGGTTCTTTCGAATGGCATCAAACACATAGACGTCCTGGTGGGAGGTCGCCGTCGGATCCAAAGAGCCATTTTCATTTATTTATTTATTTAATGTTGAATCTAAACCTCTTTGTATTTATAGCCATTTAACCAACATGGCTGGCTAGAAATAGGTTGTCTGGAGAGTCTGTTTGTGCAGCATGCCGATCACCTCTGGAGGCAATTATCATGTGGCCAGTTATCTTACATAAGCAGTCCTCCTAACGTCATTTTTCCCTCTTGCCATGTAAATTGATTGGCTTTATTTTTGTAGTGAAAGGAGCTCCAATGACGCACAGACGGCATGTCCAAAGATTTCTTAATTTCAATTGCAGGAAGCAGCAAAAAAGAAATCTACAGGCGGGCATGGTTGGCGGAGACCAGAAGCGGAACTGGCCATTTTATCATCGTATAATGGATTCTATAGGCGAAAGCATCAATATATATATATATATATAAATGATAGTTCATAAAGCCATTCGACAGGCATAATCTTCATCTTTCTCTCTTTCAACAAAGATGTTCAAAAAGGACAAGAATCAAGTCAAGGCCTTGCCTCATCTGCCCGAAGGCCCAGCTATGCCCCAGCCAAATGGTCCGGCCAGCCAGCCCAGTGGCCAGGATTCGTATGGCCAGGACCACCAGTTCTCCCAAGACGATATGCAAGATGTAGGAAATGGAAACACGCCATGGTACATTCAGGATGCCAAGATACAGATGGAAGATGGCCAAGTGCCCCCTCCAGTATTCAGTTCTCAGCCCAGCACTACCATGGCTTTGCCTGGCCGCAGAGGATCTATGCTTCAGCAGCAGGTGTGTCGCATGGACTATGGAATTGACCCAGTAAACCTGCTCTGCGATCGTCTCACCACCTGGCGCATGTCAATCAAGACTCTGGTAAGCACTCGGCTATGTACTCAATTGACCTAATCACACTCTTGCAGGTCAAGTTGTTCAAGAGTATCCATGATGCCGAATCAAAATGCTTCAAGGGATACTGCAATGCCAGCAAAAACTTTGCTCTTCCATCAGAAACAGACCCTAATAAATTTGTCCATTCAGGCGGAATCCAAGACGTTTGGCTGTCACTCAAGAATTATGCATTCGAGGAAGGCACTCTCCGACAAGACTATGTCAAATATATCGAAAGAGCCCTTTTGCCTGGTCTACGTGGAATCAAAACCGACATCAAGACAATGATTGGGTCTATCCGCAAAGACCCCGAATTAAAGAACCAGAATCTATACGAGAGCCGTCTCTCGGTCGACAGACTGGTCTCCAAACTCGACAAGAACTTGAAGACAATCGCCCAGATGCCCGAACAGGCAGACCAGATTGGAGACCCTCTTTTGCTCAGCCAAGGCAAGTATATATATATATTGATTTCAAATAAACAAACGGCCCCATATTCACACTTTTTTTTAAAAATTCAAATTAGCCGTCAGACAAGCAATCAAGAAGCTATATGACCAAGAAAACACCCTCCACGACCAGATGCTCAATCTTCAGCAAGAGGTGTCTGTATTTGAGCAGAATCTGGTAGAGAGTCTGCGTCTGGTGTTCCAGCAATTCAAGAACTTTAGACTTGACAGCAAGATTGACTCTCCAGCCCTCCTCAACGATATCGAAGCCAAATTCAACGCCTTACGCCCACAGACTGAATGGAAGGAATTTGTCAAACGTAATCAAATCAATCTTGTTCACGAAGACGCGAGCTACAAGTCTGAGAGTCTGATCAGCTATCCTAACCAGAACCACAATCTCGTCAAGCCTATCAAACAAGGCCCACTTGAGCGCAAATCAACCTTGCGTAAATCATGGGTAGAGGGCTTCTATATTCTCTCTCCAGGTAAATTTTGACATGATATATACATGGTATCTTACGTGTCTTATTTTTTATTTCAGCTGGTTTCTTGCATGGATTCAAGTCTCCCGAGATGTATTATGAGGACCCCATGAGTCCCGAGAGCACCGTATATCTGCCACGCACCAAGTTTAGTCCTGATTACGATAGCAGAGATGGAACGTTTGAGCTACGTGGCAAGGATGCCCAGGTCACCCTGGGACTAGAAAAGACATTTGTCTTTAGAGCCATCAACAGCCATGATTTCAAGTCTTGGATTACTCATATCACTCAATGCATGGACCGCTACAAACCAATGCCCATGCTTCCTGAGTCCAGTGAGTACAATATGGTTGGTTACCAACAAGGTCAGCAAAGTCAGCAAGACCAACAAGACCAACAGTACCAACAAGGCCAGCAGTACCAACAAGGTCAACAGTACCAACAAGACCAACAGTACCAACAAGACCAGCAGTACCAACAAGGTCAACAGTATCAGCAAGTTCAGCAAGATCAACAGTATCAACAAGACCAGCAGTATCAGCAACCTCAACAAAATCATGGTGCTAATACTCAGTATATGCAAAACCAGCAAGACCAGAATCTACAGACCGGTCAAAACGGCCAATACCACCACCAGACTGGTAATACTCAGTGCCAGCATACTCTACAGCACCAGGAGCCAAATGGCGGATATGTCTCTAATGATCCCCAAGAAGGAATTTCCCGCTCAGCAGCAACTCAGCCCTCTGGACAAAATTATTCAGCAGGACAAGCATCTGGCACCCAATCTAGTGGGGCTGGTGTGTCTCAAATCAACTCCCAGTCTAAAAGCATGGATACAACTGCTGCTACCATCTCCACAGTGCGTCCAGATGAGCGCACGGCTGCCTTTAGTCCTTTCCTGACCGACCATTTTGATCAGTCGCCACCAGAACCCCCAAAGAAGGACGAACGTGATGTGGAATCATTGTCGGATGAGGAGGAGTACACTAGCTCAGAAGAGCTTGGTTCTCATGCACTTGAGGATAATGACGATAATTGGGATACACTTCCCGACAATGTTCAAACCCCCGGCCAGAAACATGGCGGACAGCCTCAGGTTGTCGAACCTGAAAATAACAATGGAGGAGGAATATTTAAGCGCTACTTGGGAGTCTAGATGGCTTGGCTACAACTTTTTTTTAAAAAAAAAATTGATAATCATAATAATAATCATAATAACCATAATAATAATAATAATAATAATATATAATAATATATAATACTTATATAGATACAGATATATATATATATATATATATATAGTACAATAATATTACAGCCTTTATACATTCAATTGACAAAAAAAGTTTGGCTTTATTGATAATGGCAAAAGACATTTATCACCAAGAAAATCCTTCTAAAAAAACCCCCCCAAACTAGAAAAAAACAGGCTTTTTTCATATGTCTTCTAACAAAAAAAAAGCACTTATTTTTGTTTTTGTAATTAAATGCAAAGTGCATACACATGTGCTTGTACGGATTTGGCGGGTGGGTTGGACAATGTTAAAGTCCATTTATGGCTTGGGGATACGCAATGTCTTACTGATCATCAAAGTACCACTCAAGGCATAAACAAGAACAAGTGGATGAAACTCCCAGTCCTCTGCTAATGTCATGACCTGGCCAGGCAGAGCTTCGAGATACTTATCGTTTGTCACAAAATACGCAAAGAGGGCAATGATGGTGAGCGAAGTTGGTATCGGTGTGCCCTCAAAGTAAGAAATCTTTCCAGTGTCGTCTTTTGGTGCCATGGCAACTGTGGCGTTGTATCTTGCAAGACGAGCAATACCACAGCATACAAAGTATGTCAATACAGCTGTGTCCAAGAAGGTTCGCATGCCGACTAAACAGTATATCAGTCTTGCTCTCTTTTTCCAAGTCTTCAATTCCCTCTACTTACTTGCATATGCCAAGGCTGCTGGAGCCATACCGAATGAGATCTATTGGAATCTTAATCAGCCCCAACTCATTGGTCCTCATTACTCACAAGATCTGCCAGACTGTCCAACTCTTGGCCTAGCAATGACGAGTTGTTCCGCCAGCGTGCCACTCGTCCGTCAAAAAAGTCAAACAAAAGGCCAAAGGGCATGAAACACATTGCCCGGTAGAGGTCAGCAATGTCGTTTGTCACAAGATATCGCATAGAGGCAAACACAGACTGTACTCCACAAACTCCATTCATCAATGTGATGATATCTGCAATGTAGAAATTTCTGTCCTGACTTGTCAAGCCTTGTTCTTCAAAGTGTCTAGTAAACTTACCGGACCATTGAAAAGTGGACAGATTTCGGGCTTTTTGGGCCGTCTGTCTCTTTAATGACCTTGATGGTCTCGATTGATTTGTTGTCCTTGCTTACTGGCGACATTGGTCTTTTGATAAGACTTGCTTTGTACCCCGTTCTTGGCCTTTTTGTGCCAGAAAAAAAAAGTCTTACGTCTCAGCCTGTGACTGCCCTGAAAGAAAGATTGACGCCTGGGGGTTGATTAGGTCAGGTTCACATTTATACAATTGTTGGCCTTGGGAACAAAAGATCAACAGGTTTTTCTATGGGTTGGGTTTATTGTAATAAAAGAATATAAATATGGCATACGACTCAATTGACCATCATTAAAGACAATCAAGTAGCCCTAAGCATTGTCACTATAGAAAGTTGTCAACAAACACATATATGTATATATATAATATATATATATCTATGCTAATCACACATACCAGAATTAAAATACTCGAATGGATCCGATTGGGTATCTGTGACTGCTCCTTGGTCTTCATTTCCTGATTGACTCCTGTTGTCTTCAAGATCAAGACTCACGCTCTCCTTCAAGGCTTTAAAATGAACTGCATCCACAGCATTTGATTTTGATGGCACAATTGGTGGTCTCATATGTCGCAAAAGTGCAAAGTTTACTGGCTTGAAAAAGGCATGGGATTTGACTTCGCTCGCGCCTGCACGAGCCCCGAGTCTCTTTTTGTCGTTCTTGTTCAATAGTTTACGAATGCACGCTTTGCATTGGCTAGAAGTTCCAGGGCTAGTTCGATAAGGATTAGATGTTAGGTCTGGAAATTCAACGTTGCGCTTGAGAATCAATTCAAAGGTGTCGTTACGAGTGGCACCCTTAAAAGGAGTAAAGCTAAACTGTAAGTTGTACAACAATTCCAATTAGTCCAGCCATTTAGGAAAGCGATCTTTGCCTACCAGCATTTCATATAAAAGGATCCCCAGTGTCCACCAGTCAACCGTACTAGAATGTCCATTCCCTCTAATCACCTCGGGGGCCAGGTATTCTATCCATTGGTTAGTCTCTATTGAGGTTTTGTTTGTCTATCTAGCCCTACCTTCTGTGCCAACAAATGAATTTGTGCGCAAATTTGTACAAGACCGAGTGTCCAACATTGGCTGTTGCTGTTTAAATAAGTGTATAAAAAATCGCTATCAGGATCTTGCTTCTTTTGGTCAAGTACAATGTGCTTTTTAGACTTACAAAGAAGGGGGAGCTAGGTCTGACCATCGTTGGTGGGCCTGCTGCTGGTGCTTGTATCGATAGATCAAAGTCTGAGAGCATCAAATGGCCAGACTCATGGAGAAGAATGTCTATAGGCCATTAGTACCCTGTCTGCTCAATTGAATTGAACTCACTTTCTGGTTTGAGATCACGAAAGACGATTCCCATCAGATGAAGGTACTCTAACGCAGCCACAACTTCTGCTGCGTAGAACCTTGCTTCATGCTCTTCAAGAACACGGCCTGGTCTTTGTTGAAGCGCTATTCATAGTGTTAATGGCTTACAGACAATGCGCCCAGGATGTACCTCTAAAGAATTCTCCTCCTACACAAAACTCGAGGCATAGATAGAGATGGTCATTGCATTGGAACGAATGGTAGAGTGAGACAATGAATGGGTGGTTAGCAGTAGAGAGAATGGCCTGCTCTGCCATTGCTCGCTTGATCTTGTTACGGTTGATCATTTCCTTTTTAGACAAGACTGTACATTCCAAGCGATGGCTGTCAATCTTTGAAATTCTCGACACCTTGACAAACTTACCCTTTAGAGCATAGAGTTTATCGGTTTCTTTTTGCTTGACGAGGTATACACGGCCAACGTTACCTCTCCCTAATAATCTGAGCTTGATAAAACTATCAGGTCCCACTTTAGCATCCTGTTTTTGAACTGAATATGAAGATCGAGCAGGTTCTGCGCTTATAGATGGACTCGGGTGAGAGTTTATTGATTTTTTCATAGAAATAGTTGGTTGATCTGGCGTATGGGTAGTAAAATAAGCATGGGTGTCTGGTTCGGACATCACTCTTCGAAGTCCAAGCGATGCCGAAGGAGGAACACTGAGTAGATCTGATGATGAGTGATCTCGGGTGGGATGACTCAAGCCGAGTCTTGTAGAGAAGGCCTGCTTGGGCTGATAAGAGGGCGCAGGTGATGAAGGAGAGGAGATGGTCAAACTCATTAGGGAAAAGGGAAAAGAAGAGTTTCGATCAATATAAAAAAAAACTAATCTGTCTGCTTTATCAAAATCATTTGTCGGGGTCACACAGCAAAAGATCCCCGCTAGTCTATTCGTCCTCTTCAAAGGACAAGGCAATGATCGCCTTCTTTTGCTTCTTTTTGTTCTTTTGGGTTTTTTTCTTTTCATCTTCAGGTTCCTCTTCCGACGCCTTTCGCTTGACCTGATCCTTATCCTTATCCTTATCCTTATTATCATTGGGCTTGGTCTTGGTCTTCTTTTTACGCGCACAGAACATCACTCTCCCATTCTCATCCACAGCGGCAGGCTCTTTCTCTTTTTTTTCTTCATCCGAGGCATCCTTATGAACCTCTGTTTGTTGTTAGGGACGATCAGTTGAGTCCAAAGATTGATTCTGTAGAGTACCTTTTCCACTATCATCAAATGTCACAACCTGAGCCCCATCCAACTCATCGTAATCTGCATCGTCTTCCCCATCTTCATAATCCAAAAACTTCTTCATTGCCTGCTCTTTCTCGTCCTGCCTTCCCTTCATTCTCGCTAGAAATGGGGGCTCTTTGTGTACATAGGTTAGTCCCTTGGACACTTGATGAGGAGTTGGATCTTTAGGCATCTTGTTGATCCTTGAGTACAAAGTCTTGTCAATGAAAAAGTCTTTATTTTTTATTTATTCGGCATGAAAATGTGTGACGTAATGATGTATCTGACAGTAGTAAGATGGAGTATTGTTGGTGGCCAAGGAAACAATAATATGTTTATTCACCATGGCGACGTAAGATTATAGATTATAGATACCGTATAGAAACAAGTCACGGCACTTTTTGGAAACGTTCAATGTGTAAAGCTTTGCAAATCAATACATGCTGAAAAGAGACGCATTAAAAACGGTATCCATAAAATGCTTCCATCATTGTGTTCAGATGAAATATAGTGATATATTCAATTAAACGATTATTTATGAGTAGTCTATATACTAGACGTGGTTCGAGTGAACTATTGGCCATTAATAAAGAGGTTAAACTATCAAGGCAATTGTTTTTTTTGTATTGTTTATTGGATTTAAATAACCGTGTGCCAAAGGCAATTGTTGATTGCGCGCAAAAGTATAGATGACTGGTGCAATTTGTTCCTTGAATCCAACAATTTCCCATGAAACCAACTAGTTTATACGCCTTGCTGCAAATATCATTGGTTAATGTGAGCCGGATTGAAAGTTTAAAGCAAAGTTTAGTACTGTGGGATCACGACTTTGCAAATTCCCCCACAGTGCAACAGTAAAGAAGCGTGGGAAAACATCTCAGAGGGCGATATAAAGGAATTTGATACAGTACTCTCCTTTATCCTTGTCTCTTACCATGTCTCTTTCTGTACTCTTCAAGACTCTCTCCACCAGATCTTTCCAACGGTGTGTCCCTCGTGCGGTTGGGAACCAGTGCAACTCTCAGTGCTCTCACCAGTGCAGATCTGGCTGCTGTACTCACAAATGCACGCCCTCTTGCACCAGTCATCGTCTGTTTTCTACTGCACCAGGTAAGATGCTGTTTATGAGCCATGTGAGTAGTTACAATCTTCTAACACCATCTTTAGATGTATGTCATGAATAGTCCATAAGAATAGCCCATTGGCTTAAAAGGTCTGATTTCTCTCTATGTGTAGGCCAATCGAAGCAAGACAGTTGGGTTTATTGGTCTTGGTCAAATGGTAAGCAATCTTTAGTGGACCCTTGAATCTGTCTCCTTATCTTGGGCATTTATTTTGTTCTCTGTAGGGCTATGGTATGGCCAACAACCTTGCTACAAAATCCACCGATCCATTGTTGGTCTATGATGTGAACCAAGATGCCGTCCAGAGATTTATAGAGACTCACCCCAATGCCAGAGCAGCCAGTAGTCCAGGAGATGTTGCAGAACAGGCTGGAACTGTCATCACTATGCTTCCAGAGTCCAGTCATGTTGAGAGTGTGTACAAGGCAATGATGGATGCCGTTGACCAGGACAGCATTCTGGTTGACTCTAGCACAATAGACGCAGAAGTTTCTCGCCGTGTTGCTGCAAACATTATGAGCAAGAATGCTACTGCCTTTGATGCGCCCGTTAGTGGGGGTGAGTTTTTTTTTTGTTTTGCTAAAGATGACAAAGCACTTGTGCTAACTGGCAATAGGTACCCTGGGAGCCAATGCAGGCACCCTGACCTTCATGGTCGGCGCCCCATCCCTTGAGAGTTTTGAGAAAGTAAAGCCGGTTCTTTGCCACATGGGTCACAACGTTGTTTACTGTGGTTGTAATGGATCAGGACAGGTAGCCAAGCTATGCAACAATATGCTCTTGGGTATTTCGATGATTGGTGTATCGGAAGCCATGCTCCTTGGCACACGTCTTGGAATGGATGCCCATCTCTTGGCTTCCATATTGAATACGTCTACTGGACGCTGCTGGAGTTCGGATACGTACAACCCTCACCCAGGAATCATTCCCACTGCACCATCTGGCAAGGATTACAAGGGTGGATTCAGCAACAAGTTAATGGCCAAGGACCTTCGGATTGCCATGAAGGCTGCCCAGGATTCATCTTCCAATCCCGTCCTTGGCGCCATGGCAGCACAGATCTACAACAAACTGTCAGTCACAAAAGATTTTGACTCGCTGGATTTCTCGAGTGTGTACAAGGTAACAATAAGCACTAGGATTTTTTATTATGCAAGTTCTAACCAATCTAAATGGATTTAGTGGATGCAACCCCAAGACACAGAGGCTGCAAAATCATAGTGCAATATTATATATATATCTTTCTTTTTTTTACTTTTTGGGTGTACACTCTAAATCAATTTTATATGGCTTATATACAAAGCAGCACCAGTAAAACATACTTTACAATTATTAAAAAAAAAGGCAAAAATGGAGAAGGAAAGACGAGTAAGGTGAGGGAATGTTGGACAGTATAGGAAATTATGGGGCATCAGACGTTGGAGGTACAAAGAGGTTCTGGCCAAAGCTTGTATCAAGATGGCCAGGCCATGGATAAAGCTAACCAAGCCGATTGAACTCTTGTCCCCCCTCCAACATACCCTCTTACTGATTTGACGCACGCGCATTAAACATCCATTTGAAATATTCATACACACTCCAGCTGATGGCTGCACTTGGCATATGTGTCAGTACTCGTGGTCTAAATCCTCTGAAAAATCCTCTTGGTCCAAACCGTTGTTTGATTATCAATGCTGCTTCCACAAGGCCCTTTGTGTTGCGGATATGAGGGTCGTGATGGCTTCCACGGGTCTGGAGAAGAGTCTTTATGACGTCTAGGGGTGTAGTTATTGAAGAAGCAAAGGCACCTGCCAAACCGCCTGCGATGACATGTGTTTTTGGATCGTATTCACCACTTGGGTTCAAGGCCTTGCGGAAATATTCATACGTTGCAAATTGAATGGACTGGAAAGGAATTGACATGGCCAAGGTGGTTGGGAGTGAGACGTAGAATGCAATGGCACCTTCTTTAGCGTACACTTGGCGAGCACATTCTCGGACGGTTCGATAGACAGAGTCCTTGAGTTGCATTCTCTGCTTAATTACTAGAGCGAGGCGCGTTGATTAATAGGGATGCAAACCAGACCAAGAACAAAAAATACACCTTGTTCTAATTAGTATATACCATCGAATGGATTCATGAGAGCGTCGTGAGCAATTGTGGCACACGCACCAGCAGCAGCAGTGGCCAGAGGCTGGTGGCCATCTTTGTTTGCCCCGAGCAAATCCTTGCAAAACTCATAGGTAGCAAAATGTAAGGCGTGGGCAGGACCAGCACCCATCACAACCGAGGTGACGCCTCGCCACAGATTGTTGTAGGTCGATCTGATTGTGCTGGCTGGGACCTGGAGTGGATTTGGGGTGGGAGAGTGTGTACCGACGAGAGCGACTGGTCTGGCGGTTTGAATGACCTGCATTCGGGTCTAACAGGGCATATCATCAGAATATCTGTCTCGCGTTCATCTGCCGAGACTACCTTGATGCTGTCGACAGGATACATGGCACAGTGCTCGGCTATACCAGCAAGAGCACCGGCAAGAGCATTATGTGACATGGTTGTGTTACTTCCTAGTGATTCGTAGTCGTACTCGTCCATAGTGAGCAAACAAAAGAGAGAAAGAAGAATTAAAACATGAAGAATGGGATTTTAAAATAAAATAAAACAAAATTATAGGAACAGCGCTCGAATCATGAGAACCCAATAAACGGGGTCCCTGCCAGCCATGTTCTCGCCAATAAGCATTTTTTCAGTTGCTTTTTGTTTTTCAAGCCAGCCCAAAAAATAATAATAATCAATGGGTGGCTTACTGTGCCTGGAAATCGGACATCAAACAAGGAATCGAATATTAAAAGCTCTATAAACAAAAAATAAAATACAAAAAAACAGTTTAATCCTCTCTTTGTCTCTTGGACCTTCAGGACAGCCATGCCAATGCAGTGCTAATACAGTGCCAATGCTGTGCCAATTAGTAGAAGCGTTTCTTTGCAGGCACAAATGTTAATTTTCTGTAAACAGCTTTTGAAACCAATTGGATACGGATCTGGTCTTTTAAAGAAATATTACATTAAAGAATACATGTTTGGCCCAAGAATCTAGTACATTTCATAGACAATGGCCTAGATAATATAATTGATAACAATAATGATATATTCATCTTTACTGTTTCTGGGCTGGCTTACACATCACTCCGAATGTTACACTTGTACACCGCGTATTGTTCTCAATCTGATAATCTAGTTTTCATTATAATTCTAGTGAAACATAAAATACAGCGAGTTTGATTGTTTGTGATAAAGAGATACTTTGCCAATACTGCTACAAATAACCAACTGCTCGGTCTATACTCTAGACATCTCTATACTAATCATTAGACGCGTATAATTTAGAGGACCCAAAAACTATCAAGGCATGCTTATATTACGATTAATATTTTATTCAAAATATGAGATTTGCACAAGTCATTTCTTTTGTACAAATATATAAAAGAAAACAAATTCAGCCTTGATAAAACCAGCGCGGGTTGTTTTGTGGTTTATTTCCTTTTACTGCATCTGCTTGGTTTTCAGTTCACCTCTGCCTACAATACCGACTATGGCATGTACATTATATATTACATACATACTTTTTACGTCCTAAAAATACAATTACGCTTTGAGTGGGTAATCGAAACATTAACCCATTCTATTGAAATAAAACCGTGTTACATGTATCTTTGAATTCTTCTGTACACGCTTTCTATAGCCAAATAAAACACCAGCCAAATATTTGGTGGGGTTACGTCTGTTTTGGCTCAATACTTTATCATAAACACCTTTAAATATACAAGAATGACATTGACCAATTGATCGGCTCAGTTCCTATGATTAGTAATTTAATTCAAACTGTCTCGTTATGTCTACCTATCATTTTCCTGTGCTAGCTACACACCATGTTATAGACATTTGGTTTCGATTGCCACAATATATATAATAGAGTTATTATGTAAATGACCCAGACTAAAATCTATACACGTCCATGTTGGGTCATACAACAGCGACTTGTTTTCATTTATAAAAAAAAATACAAATCTGTTCAGAATAAATACAAGACAATCGTGGTCCAAATCATTGTGATAATCTACGTTGATTTTTTTGAGAATTCAAGGGCAACATCTTGCTGTCTTCATCCGGCAAGGTTGTCTGGCTCCATCCCAGGGTACTCTCACTTCCAATAGGCCGCCTCGAACTTGTTCGTGGACTACAGAATAGCATTTCTGATATCGTGTCTTCTGGAGGTGATTGTACACTAAAAGGACTAGGAGGGCATATCTCGCGCCCCAGTATAGTGGTGATGATTGATTTTTCGGTGAATGCACTGTGTTTATGGATCGTAGAAGGGCGGCTTATGATGCTATAACTCACAGAGTTGTCAAAAGGTACGTGTAGGGAAAGAGTGTCTCTATCAGAGTCCATAAAATCGTGTCTGATATGGCTGTGGATGCTCTGGTTCTCTTCATCGTTTCCCTTGTTATCATGATCTGGATTTTCTTTTACGTATTTCAACTGTTTGATTATAAGGTAAGATGACAGGTACCCTATCAAAAGAAAAAAAAATAGTCAAAATGAATAATAACTTTTCTTTTCTTCTTCTTTTTTGATTATATATGCTATATAGATATACTTTACAATCAATTGTGTAGATTATAGGTGAACTGCCTCCCATGACCCTTAGAGACAATAGGATGCCTGTGATTATGTTTGTCCCGCAAGCAGCAAAACTACAGGCATGCATAATTAAGTATCAATTAAAGATAGGAAGCATATTCAACAATACCAGTAAAGAAGGCCCTCTGTAATTAATGTCTTTTGAACACTTGTTCCGAATAGCTTGTATTGACGATAGATGACCAGAATAAACCAGTAAGACAGCATGGTGTTTGAGATACTATCTACTACTGTCTTTATGATGACCCCATATAATGCTAGTTTAAGAGTTACTAACATATTTATCGCACAATGACACTTACGATAATTTGTGGTGCATACGCCATTGTCATAGTAAGACTCTGACCGGCCGAGGGTAAAGTTGATTATGATAACAATAAGAATGCCCAATAATGGAAGTGTTCCAAAGAATAATACGATTTTTGATCGCTGGTTTCCTATGTATGCCTTGCATAGAAGCACATATTGGAGGCAAATGTCACCCACATTCACGCCAACGACGGAAAACAGCAGTCTCTAGAATAGAAATAAGTTGGTTGGTCATTGTGGGGTAGAATATCTTACGAATGTGCAGTTTATTTCGACAAAAGATGTCATTAGAGTAACAAAAGTAACCACAATACCCAGAAAGGCCTGGGCAAATACAATTGCGTGTATTGGTTTACGTGTCTTGTGGAATATCCAGCCCACTTGGATGGTTTGCCAGACAAAACATGACATTCCAATGCTGACGAATACGATTGAAAAAGACACTTCGAATGGTATGAATATTCGTCCGTCTTCTTGGATTCTGTCAGAGTCAAAGGGCATTCGGTCTATAGTGGCTGTTGGCTGAGCTTCCATCTGTATTTTTGCCAGCAAGATTACTCTGATGGCTCAGGGTATTGGTACAAGAGAAAGGAAGAATGAGAAGAAGAATAGAGAGAATAGAACAATGATTTCAGGTGAGGTTGTGAGCATTTGTGGGTTGAATATTCATTATCTACTGCCCTGCTCTTTTGTGCGATACTCGATTCAGAAGGTGTGCTTGGTAATACGATCATGCTCTTTTTTTTCTTCATTGACATGGTTGTACATGGCTTGTTTTCTGTTGTAACAACTAATGGTGTTTGGTATGTGTATTGATCTGCAAATTTCTGTGAATATGGCCAATGTTGCGTACGATTGGTCCAATGTATCAATAGGAATAACCTAGTGTAATCATTCTTGCGCTCGTTAAAAGTCTATTGAGACAATGGGGTTTATCGATTGGACCAAGCATATAAGTAGATGTTTTTTAAAAAAAGGATCAAGACCTTTTCATTCTACCTTTGGGTCTCTTGTGCTTAGTATTTCTTTGATTCGTCATTCTCCCTATTTGTCTCCTTTCTGTTGCACTTGCCAATACCTCTACAAAATTCAAGCATTATTTGACTTTAATTACATGCTGTCACAACAATATACTATACAGCCCAAGTTACCAAAGATTGCTTGGTAAAATTGTACAAATCAATGAGTATTGAAGTAATTACCAGGATATATCATCATCATTTGCTGCTGTTGTTGTTGTAAAGCGAGATATGTTTGTTTCCAAATATCGTTGGCATCAAGACAATGTATCCTCACACACTATAGGCAACGATTCATTTATTAAGTGGTGGTTTTTGCTATATATAAAGGTATTGGCTGAGACGAGTGCCATCAAGTATCATTCTTGCCCTTGGTTGCGTTGAATATAGTGTTATTTGGGGGGGGGGCTCTGTTTGGGGTTTTTTTTTCTTTGGTTGATATCCTTTAGACAGTTTTATAAGTACCATTGTAGAATGAAATGAGAATAATAAAACATGAACATTTGGTATTTATACAAAAATATTGATGAAATAATCTATCAATCAAATATAGATTGTAGTCCAAAATATAAGACAATAAAATTCGATATCTTAGATCCATATATAATCTTTTGCTATACCTTGGCTGCACAATTTAGAAATTGTTTCAATTGCTCTAGTTTTATACTAAATTACACAAAGGTGGGATTTTTTGGCACTAATTGTCGCCCAATTACATGGTACGATGCTTTATAATACTCTAGAATAGAATCCTACGGTAATATATAAATATTAATGCATGTCAAAGGAAAGTAAAGGATGACGGCGACTTAATTATGGCTTGTTTGATCTTCCAATGGCAACCTGTTTAGCTGATACCATCTATAAGATGAAAAGGCAAGTCCGATATCTATTTTTTTTTATTATTATTATAATCATTCATTTGAGACGATCCTGCCAAAGTGTGGGAAAATACATCTGTGATGTCCAATTGACAGAATGGTGGTACTAATTTATTACCCCATATTAAGCCAGAATTATCTTAACTTTAACCATAATTCAACTACTTCTTTATGGTCCAGGGACTTCTTTAAGCCTTGAAATGATCTTCCAAAAGAACGGCTGCGAGCATTGTAGCTTAGCCCAAAAAAAGTAAAAACGGAAAAAATAGAATGGAAACGGACTTTATACTTTGTGGTTTGAATATTATTTCAACGTAGAAAAAAAAAGTTTTATACCTTTCTTCTTCTTCTCTACCTTGTTTCTTTATACCTCTTTTGGTTCTTAAAGAATTATAAGCATATCGTTTTATTTCTTTTCGTTGAAAAAGGAAGAAGTTACTGAATCCGGGTCTCTGGCCACAACAGTAGAAAATTACGTTTTTGTCCCCTTCCCTCACTAAAACCATCCATCTCCACCACACCATGGAGTCCAAGAAAGTCCAAGATGATGGCCGATCTGGCATCACAACTATCGAAAACATTGAAACCATGTCAGACACGTCCTCTACCACTCCTGCCGGCCACACCCTTCAGCGCAATCTAAAGGCTCGCCACATTCAAATGATTGCTCTTGGCGGCACAATTGGTAAGTTTGCCATTTGACCCAAATAATCCCAATTCTCAAACGTCTTCTAGGTACTGGTCTGTTTATGGCCTCTGGTAAATCTATCTCCATGGGCGGTCCTGGTGGAGCATTGGTTGGTTATGCCATCGTAGGAATTCTCGTCTTTTGCGTAATGATGAGCCTTGGTGAAATGGCTGCCTATATTCCTGTTTCTGGCTCATTTGCTCACTTTGCCACCCGTTTTGCTGACCCCTCCCTTGGCT
Source organism: Phycomyces nitens (assembly GCA_022702545.1). Classification (NCBI taxonomy): domain Eukaryota; kingdom Fungi; phylum Mucoromycota; class Mucoromycetes; order Mucorales; family Phycomycetaceae; genus Phycomyces; species Phycomyces nitens. The sequence continues at coordinate 7,373,069 of JAHRBC010000001.1, forward strand.
TCTGCGTCGGGTGGGTCTACTGGGCCAACTGGGCCATCGGTGTAGCTGTCGAATTGACTGGTGTCGCAATGATCATGCAATATTGGGTGAATAACATCCCCAGTGTTGTATGGAGTATCATTTGTCTGGTCATTCTTCTGTCTATCAACGTATTCTCGGTCAAGGGCTACGGTGAAATTGAGTATGTGATACTTGAGGCTATTGAACCAGCATTTTTCTAATTGCATTTTTTCTAGATATTGGTTTTCTCTCATCAAGATCATTACAGTAATCATCTTTATTATTGTCGGTATCTGTGTTGACACTGGTGCAGTCGGTGGAAACCACATTGGAGTCACCAACTTCCATCTCGAAGGCGGTGCATTCCCATTTGGCTTCCTTGGCGTGTTTAATGTGTTCCTTACAGCAGCATTTGCATTCAACGGTGTCGAAATTGTCGGCATCACTGCTGGTGAATCCATGAACCCCCACAAGACTGTCCCAGCCGCTGTCAAACAAGTATTCGTCCGTATTGTCTTATTTTACATCCTGTCTATCCTTATCATTGGTCTCGTTCTCCCATACACTGATCCCAACCTCCTCAAGGGTTCTAGCAGTGTATCCGTCAGTCCCTTTACACTCGTCTTTGAAAAGGCCGGTGCCTCATGGGCTGCTGATGTGATGAATGCCATTATCCTCGTCACTATGATTTCGGCCGGTAACTCTGGTGTCTACTCCTCCAGTCGCACTCTGCTCTCACTTGCTGAAGATGGCTATGCTCCCCGATTCTTTGTCCGTGTCAACCGGTTCGGCATTCCCTTTTGGTCTGTCCTGGCCACCTGTGCCGTCGGCTGCCTGGCGTTCCTGACAAGTCTCTTTAGCTCTGGAGTTGTCTTTAACTGGCTCACAACCCTGACCTCGGTTGCTGGCCTGATTACCTGGGTTACCATCTCAATCACACATATCCGATTCCGTCAAGGCTATATCAGCCAAGGTCGTCTACTGTCTGCCCTCCCCTATGTGGCACCATTCTATCCTTTTGGCGACATCTTTGTGATTGTTATCGGAACCATTGTGATCTGTGGACAAGGCTACAAATCATTCATTGCACCTATCAAGGCTGAAGATGTGGTTTCGTCTTATATTGGTCTAATCTTTGCCCTGGCCCTCTATATTGGACACAAGGCATTCATCAGACCATCATTTGTAAAGAACGCAGACATGGACTTTGATACCGGAACCGTAAAGGAAACTGTATTCGACATTCGTGAAGACGAGAAATATGCTAGCGATGGCCTTCCTATTCCTCTATGGAAGCGTGTGGGAAAGAAGGCGTTGGACATTATTGCTTGAGCTCAACCTCAATCAAACAAACCCTATCTTTTTCACGCTAATCATCATTAACTATTCTTTTTGTATACTCCTTTAAAGAACAATCTTTGCAGCTTGGCCAATTTATTTTCTGTTTAATATTTAACATTTTGGCCCTGCTTGAGCAAAATTGTCAAGTAAAAAATCGATATATAATTAATAAAAAATAAAATCTTTTCAACAAGGCCAAAATCTGCAAGTATCCAAAAAACGTGTTTGTGGCATCATTTTAAAGGCCGCCTTTTCTTCCATAAATACAAAAAAAGTCGGCAAAAATCCCCTTTTTATCACAACTCGACCTCTCTTTTTTGCCATCTCTCTTTTTGCTATCCTGTTTGTGCATCATCCGCATTCTTCTGCTACCATCGCTTTGGTAGGTGTGGTCCATGACAAAGTAGGTACTCAAATGCTTACTCTTTATTGCAGAATTCGTCTTTTTTGAAACAGGATGCAGACCATCAAATGTGTTGTTGTCGGTGATGGTGCAGTTGGCAAGGTGGGAGGAGGACATCTCTTTGTATGTTGTGAATCTCATACTAATCTGATTCTACAGACATGTCTCTTGATATCATACACAACCAACAAGTTCCCCTCTGAATACGTCCCTACAGTGAGTTGGTATTTTCAATTTCGTCTGACTCGATATGAACAAAAAAAAAGAGCTGGTCGTACACAATTTGTGCTCGAACGCATGGGACATCTTCAAATTCGGCAGCCCTAAACATCCTTTCATATTGACCTTTATCTTTATTGTAGGTCTTTGATAACTATGCCGTTACAGTAATGATCGGTAGGCAGCCTAGACGAGTGTCTAGAAAACAGCCGATAATAATCCCAAACATTTGATGTACTTAGGAGACGAGCCCTATACACTTGGCTTGTTTGATACCGCAGGTAAAATATAAATATATATATATACACAAGTTGCTACTACTACAGCACGGCGGTTATTGATCAAAACGTTTTGTAGGCCAAGAGGATTATGATAGACTTCGTCCCCTGTCATACCCACAAACCGACGTTTTCCTTGTCTGCTTCTCGGTCACCTCCCCAGCTTCATTTGAGAACGTCAAGGAAAAGTGGTTCCCAGAGGTTCACCACCATTGCCCAGGTGTTCCATGCTTAATTGTCGGCACTCAGATCGATCTACGCGACGATTCGGCCGTCTTGGAGAAGTTGGCGCGTCAAAAGCAGCGACCGATTGGATTTGATGCAGGCGAGCGTCTGGCAAAGGAATTAGGAGCAGTTAAATATGTTGAATGTTCTGCTCTTACTCAGAGAGGTCTAAAGAACGTGTTTGATGAGGCTATTGTAGCCGCACTCGAGCCACCTGTGAAGAAGAAATCAAAGAAGTGCTCTATTCTGTAAAGAAACAACAACATATCTGACATTTTTTTTCTCCTTTCCTTTTTTTTTTGATATCAGTCGATGCCTGACTATAATCGGCTTACATTATTGTATTCTATTCAAATTAATCCCTCCGTCTTTGTTTACTTTGGGGCCTCCATAAACATAGCAAAACGCTTTCATCCCAAAATACGTCTTTATACATTAATAGAAAGATACGGAGATAAAGAAGAAGAAGAAGAAGAAGAAGAAAAAAGCGGGTAATGTAAGAATCAAAGGAAATATTGGCTGCCCGGGCCAGCCGTGGATGAGACGTCTCCTTGGATCTCGTTTTCAAGGAATATCCGATAATCGCTCTCAAATATTGCCTTGCGATTATCAGGTACCTTGAGGATTGCAGCCTTGTTACCACAGCGATAACAGTAGTTGGGTGCTGACCATAGAGTGACAAGGTTCTTTTCTGCAAAAGGATAGTTGTATCCCTCGTCTACTAGTTGATGGCTTCTGACAATCAACTCTACGCCATTGTTGTGGCAGAACTATATGGCTCGTTATAAGACAGTGTGTTCTCTTTAGTCTTTTTTCAACTTACTGCATTGGTAGGTACATATCCAAACAGAAATCCGCCTCCTCGAGGACTGATTGCCCAAGAGTCTACATGGGCTTCGGGGTCAGACCAAAGAAGATCTAGAGATAATGAATAATAGAATTAAGCAATTTAGACGAAAATGAACCTTTTGCCTTACCACAGGGACCACCCGATTGTGGGAGTTCTTGCATTCTGAACAGGGTTCTATATAGTCATAAAATATTAGGGTGTGTATGGCAGCAAACAGCTAGCTTACCGAATGGAATCTACCGATGGCAATTCGGGTGAGAGGCCTCCGTGTACACAAAACACGGTGCCATCAATCAGCTTTTTTTAAAAATCATATTAGTTTTCTTTATGTTGGTAGATGTCATCTAATAATAACTTACGGCAGCCAATGGAAGATAATCAAAAACAGTACAGCACCACTCCCATACTTTTGAGCTCTGGTACTTGGCCAGGCACTCGTCTAATAAATAATAATAATAATAATGATTATTATTATTATTGTTTTAAGAATAAACGCTGTGATGCTAATTTTACCATAGAACCCATAAACCCGCGTAACGTTCCGACTTTCATGATTGCCTCTTGTAAGAGTGATTCGGTCTGGGTACCTTGTTATCACATTGTGTGAGATGCTCAACCTCATATCATTTAATGGCTTACTTGACTTTAAGCAGCAGAAGAAGAGTGAGAGTCTCGAGGGAATAACGTCCACGATCAACAAAGTCTCCCTTGATACCCAAGAAACATGTCAGCTATTGTGATGCAGACATTCCCAGCGTTTTCTTTTTTTTTTTATAAATAATAATAATAATATCCTTATTACCATAAAGACATAGGATACCCCAGGCAACTCCCCGCCAACTTCAAGCAGCTTCAGTAGGTCATAAAACTGACCATGTATATCGCCACAGAGAGTGACGGGAGCCTGTACTGGGACAACCGTGGATTCCTCAGCAAGGATTTCCTTTAGCTAGAGCATCTGATGAGCAATGGATGGATTAAAGGTTGGATTTACTTTGTTACAAAGCAGGCGCATATCGTTCTCGGCAAGGTACTTGCATTGCCGGACGGATTCGATGCAGGCGTCAACATCCATCGTCAGTCGGCTTTGAATCTATGTGCTCAGGATGTAATAGAGGGACAAGCTGTTGCCAATGGGCGTTTTACACACAAAACACAAAGATATTAAAAAACAAGTACAAAATTGCAGTTGGAGGAGTCTTGGTTTGTGCACAGTAATCACATGACTGTTCCATTCAATAAACCCAAAATGAGATAGCTCTTCATAATACACGTAAAATATTATAAAGCATCATCATTATAGGTCCCTGTACCCAATACCAGCCTCCCATATATACATCTTTATTGACCAGCCTCTATCAGCGCGTATAGATTCCTTAAATCCATCCGAAATACACTTGGCTAGGATCTCTTCACGTGATATCTTTATATATATATATATATATATATTAAGCATAACTTTTTTATTATTATCTGGCGTTCTTTTATCTGGTCATCATGAGTAGTGAAATCAACTGCATTGCATTAATTGGAAAGCAGGTTAGGATATTTACTTGTATTGCAAAGATTTCTAAGTCAATAAATAGAACAATCCACTCTACATCAAAAACTTTAGCAATACCCATCCTGACCTAAAGTACCATTACATTGCACATACCTCGATTGATGTCATTGAAGAAAGAGGTACCCAAACATAATCCAAGATCGCTTGCTTATTCTCTGGTCTAGTATCCAATGGACCCAAGAACCTAGACTTGTACATTGGTCTTTTGTATGCAATGGAGGATCTGGCAGTGTGAGTAGATTGGGACAACTGGCGAAGACGACTTGGCTGATAAGTGGCAGATATGGATATATCACCAACACCCGTGTAAAGTGCGTTGTAGTGGTCTCTGTAACGGATTGTGTGATTCGTGATGCAGACATGAAACTGGTAATAAAGACAGATAACAAAAAAAAGGCCCAATCTCTCACCCTTTTAATTCTTAGATATTCCAAAAAGTACACACTGCGTATGTGAACCAGGTCTGTAATCCATTCTACAACCTCGATTCCCAAAAGCCCTTGACAAGCAAAGCATTCATCCGTGCTATTGATGCCATTGGCTTGACCAAACCCACAAGGACCACATTGGATATTTAAATATGTCCAAGACATTTCTCTCTCTTTTTTAAAATAACAGACTTTTTATTTCTTCTAATTTACTTTCTCTTCTTGCTTCAATTTCTCTTGCTGCTTTTCTTGGCCACCCAGACTACAGAAAAGAATGAGTCTCCCTTTGAACACCAAATCAGCTCCAAGACTTACTTGTGATAACTGATAAAACGGTATCCCTGAACAAGCTGGGCTATTTCGTTTGTAAAGTGGCAACCGAACAAGAGGTAGTTTCTGGGCTGGACTGCAAGAGCAAATCGCATAAAGAGACCAGAATACAGACAGAGGGCTAGATTGGGGGTTGTATTATTATTTTTTTAGTTTCATCGTGAGAACTGGCTTTTTTTTCACACGTACCCAGAGTCATCTTTCCCGAAATCAGGTCAGGGTCCTTCTTCCAGTCTGAGATGGCAGCAATTGGAATTCCCCAGTTGGCTACAGGTCCCCAGAAATGCTAGATATCCAAAGACATGGACCTTAATACACTCGTCTTTTTTTTATATAAAAATAATAATCTATCAATCTAAATCTTACAGTGCTAGAATATGAAACGCAAATGAGCCTTTGATCTTATAAACATTGTCCTTTTACACACCTCATCAAATAACTCCGGAACTCCTTTGACGAAAGCTTTTGTACGATTCGGCTTGAGATAGAACCTGATGCCTGCGACATTGTGAAGATTGGGAGAAAAAGAGAAAAGAGATGAAACAACTAAAGAGACCACCTAGGGCCGTCTAGAGCTTTTTTATGCAGCCTGTGCGTGATGTCACACACTCCGCCTGTGGGGTTGCTCTTATCTCGAGATACCAAATTTAACTCTTTTATTAAACAGCATTTTCTCTCTCTCTTTCTTTCTTTCTTTTGGGTCTAATTAGTTGATTATCTAACCTCTTTGGATATCTAATCGCAATTGATATATGGGTCCTGGTAAATACACAATACACAGCCAAAAGGTCAACTGGGACAGCTGGCAAAACTATTACTAAGAAGCCGCTGACTATCAAAAAGGTGTCCCTTGAAATTGATCTCTGTACCTCTTTATCTTTGCTTGCACAAACAATGTTTATACCTATCAGTTACTATCTTTTTGTATTTTGATGTTATTAATTTTCTGGGGCTCTTTAATACCATTCATTTTTGCTGATTAAATGAATGGTCAATGATTGTTCAATAGCTAGATATTCCATCATAATTGTGTAGAGTTTTGATATGAAAAAGGCTCCATGCGTTATTTATCTACATATGTATAAACCATGGGTCTCTAGTGACAGAATGGTGCACAGCTTTCTTTTTTATTCATGTCCAATATAAAAAAGAAATGATGCAAGTATACCAGATGTTGCGAACCTTTCACAAAATACAGCTGAATGAGAATTCGTCTATTTTAAATTTCTTGCTGTAATCTTCTTGTTGAGCCAATTACTGCTTGTGCTAGTCATACTGGTCCATAGGTGCTTTCAGTGTACCACGGGACAATGTAATGAATGACATTGTCTATAAAGATCATTTACTACACAACTTGGTCTTTAATTGTTTTTGATTTATCAATACTCAACAAAAGAAGTATTTGAGAATGTTTTTTTCATGATATTCAATAAATATATCAGATACTTGTCAGTCTATACAATATAGATTGCCAAATCTTTGTTTATTTTGGCTTTTTCTTAAAATAAAAGAGTTTAATACTTTTATTTGATCAATATTTAATTTTCAATATTAGTTTTAAAACACACACACACAAGCTGATTCGCGTGAAATTCCATACAGAAATAATAGCATATCTTTAAACCGTATAACTCTGACATTCTAGACATAAAAAAAATGACATTTTCCCGTGTTTTCCAGCGATAAAAAAAACGTGTAAAATGCAATATGATTGGCCAGACATTTAAACGAACAAAAAAACGCAAAAAGATGAGGGACGAGCGACTCGAACGCCCAACCTTCAGATCTGGAGTCTGACGCACTACCATTTGTGCTAGCCCCCCACAGTTGAAGGGTAGGCCAAAATAAATTAGACGATGCAAATACAAAAAGCGCGTTTTTTCGACTATTTTTGGGTAAACATTTTTTATTTTTAGCTGCTATCTATTTTTAACTAAAATTTACTGATAGTGCTTGGCTTGAGCTATTCAAATATACTTGTTTTGTTTTTCTACATCAAATATTGGTAAAGATATACCTCTTTAAAGGTTTTTGTTTATTTACTTTTAATATTCAAACGGCGACACAATCCGGGAACCCGGTTTCCAGATTTCCGTCAATTTGTTTCACATAAATTATTAGTTGAACAATTTTACTTTTTTGTTAAATAAGTTGAGAGATGTTTAAGAGATATATATGTTAGAATAGCTTTATTTACTCTTTGGTTCAATGCTACAAAGAAGTGTTTATATTGTTTGCTAAATTTTCAAGTTTTACTAAAAGTTTTACTAGAATTAATCATTTCAAGACTGAATTATAGAGCACTAGATTTATTTCTTGTAATCATACTTTTAGATAAACCAGAACCATATTGCAACGTCTACTTGTATTGGATATCGAAAAATATATATATGCAAATATAAAACTTATTTTCTTTACAATTACAGTATTAGCTAATAGATATATATATATATATATATAAAAGAGTTGATATAGCAAGTAAAAATAAAAATAAAAACATTGCAAAACATGTTTATAAATTGACTCATTTCTTGAGTAAACGTGTTGATTGAGTAGTTTCATTATAAATAACATTAACCACATAAAATTCATACCAAATAACTCTAGATACAAGAGACCTTTATAAAATTGATAGTACCCAAAGATATTAAAACTCTAGTTGAGACCCTCATGAAATATGCTCATGTTTTATACAATATTATAAGTCCATAGAAACTATAAGACTGTAAATGTAAATGTAAATGTAAATGTATATATGTATATATATATTGTTTATTTATATAAAATGAGTCTGGTAACAAAACAAGCACATAATGTCATTTCTTTTTTTTTTTAAAATATTTACTAGTGTAAATAAATCTGAACCTACTCTATGGCTTGAGGTTATAAACTTCAGAAACACGCCTTGGGTTAAATGAAGCACCCTCTTCTGGTAGCGGTTCGTTTGACGCTGCTTTTAATGAATAGACCAGCTGAATCATCTGATCTTCGTCCCTAATAAGCTCCATTCCGTGTTGTGTGGCATAGCTTTCTTCAGCACGCAAAATACTACGAATCTGGTTCTGACATTTATCAAACACATGGGCATCTTGGCGCTGGTTTTTGTTTTGAGCGTCTGCACCGAATCGATATCTTTCAATCTCATAACAGAGTGCTGCAATATCCTTCAAATGACTGAGACTATCTGGATGTTCATGGGCCTAGAATGTTTAAGCAAGACATTGTTTCTTAAATACATTGTGTAATATTTTATCAGAATCGGCAACACTCACATTCGCATGTTTAAGGTCTGATTCGCTTTCAGTACTCATGTTTTCTCGATTGGATACCATAACCAAGTCTTCGTTTGTGGTCACACCCAGCTCAAGTAACAGAATCTGTGCATCTGGAGATAGTTTTGTTTTTGGGTGAACAGCATCGATAAACCCAATGACCAGAAAGTTGTCCACGGCATTCTGACTTGCTTCTGTGGATAGTACTTCTCGATAGATTGTTCTTCTTCCACTAATAAGATGTGCTGCAATCCACTGTGACAATATAGGTACGACTTTTCGAGGTATGTATGGTAAATCACGAAGGGCAGATAATGAACAAGATGTGATCCAATAAGCGTCGAGAGTGGGGTATAAGAATGAAGCGATCAGGCAGATTTGTGTATATACAGTGTGATCAGAATCCATCGTCAAGCTTTTATCGTAAATATTGTCGCCTTCAACAAGTGTTAGAATGCCCTTTTTCGTATACCACTCTAGGAGACGATAGAATTCCTAGGTAAGGTTCATTATAAGAATACAGAACAATCATCACAGGCAATCGTGTCTTGGTTTACCTGCTCCTTATCCCAGGGATATACAAATTCATCCTTGAACAGATGGACTAAAAAGGTGAATTGCTTAAACAAATCATCATTTGAGACTCTCTTTGGACCAGTCGAGAGGTATACAACAGCAAAAAATGCTTCAGGAAGTAGGATCTCGATAAGCTAAACAAGAGGTAAATACTAATAGCCATGAAACACAGCGTATACACATAAAATACCTGGTTTGCCATGTAAGAAAGATCCATAATATTATCGGCATGGTCCATGACTCTTACGTTTGTGTATTCAGTTACACGTTTTCCATCAATAATAATATTCGTTTTAGCATCAAGCAGATTTAATGCATATGATACCACTGTCTCAACATCTTCCTCAGCTAATAAACACATGTATTAATATTAATATTAATATAAATGTGCATGCATGTACAGCGAAATAGACATTTACCTTGCCAGTCAAGCAGAATCCCCTTTTCTATGATCTCCTCTCGAAGCCATTCGACATATTCATAGATCTTTCCTATCGGAAGGCCATTTGTAGCACGACCAAAAAGAACTGCTGCTGCCACTAGCGAGACAGGACTGACGATTGCTGCTCTGTGTTGATGTTTTTGGATGATCTTTGCAACATAGTCAGTGGAATATGGGTGCTTTTCATCCATATCCACAGTACTAGAATAAAAAAAATCATGCTGGATTAGATGCAAATCAAGGTGTATTTTATCCATACCCGTCTTTATCAAATGCGCTGTGTGCTTCTTGGACTTTTTTCTTCAAGTCAACTGTTTCTCCTATACCAATATAGACCCGACCATATTTTCCTTGATCGGTGGCCCTATTTTCCTTGTTTGAAGCACGACCAGAGAATGATGCACTTGGTCTAAGGAAGTTTGAAGGTGCCGAAAGTCGTGAATTTGAAACTGTGCTAGCGCGTGGTTTTTGATCGAGTACTTGATCGATCAAGGTACGAAGTTCAGGAACCTTTTCATATGTAATGTTGATAGGCACAAACATGGTGTCTTTGGAAACAAGAGACGAACTGCTGCCATTGTCATATGCAGCTTGGTACTGTGCTTGAAGCTGTGTTGACTGGCGTGAGCTAGGTTTGGTTTGGTTTCTTTCCAAGGTTGCCTCAATCACCATATCGAGTACACCGTCTTTGTAGACCGTTTGTAATCTACCAGTGCGAGAGCGAGCCTTTTCAATCAGCATAGAAAGTGCACCATGATCATGCAAAAGTGCTTCAGTGTATGCAGCTGCCACTGCCGTGTTCAAAGGAGAGCGAGTAGATTGATCTCGCCTGACAAAATAAGCACCAGCAATGCGAAGGATATCCGAAATAGGTCCCAATAAAGCGAGTGCTAAATGGATAGACACGCATAAGAAGATAATACAAAGCCTCGATATTAATATATATATATATTAAAAAAAGTGATCTATTACCTTCATCACAGACAATGGCAGGTACTGGCAAATGATAACGAAGACAGATATACCATACCAAAAGCTGGTCAAGGATCGTCTTGGACACTGGTACATATACGACATTTTTGCCTTTGATGCTCTCTTTCATCTAGATTGGATTTCAGTATATGTTCTAGTCGGTACAAATCCTTACCTTTAAGAGATCTCCTTCTTTAATGCGAACAGACGAAAAAAGATTCTTGAATAGGGAGTCAAGGAATGCACCGGCAAACCAGACATATGCAAGTTGAGTTCGTTCTTTCATTCGCTGCAAGACCTTGAATGCTTCTCCAACAACAGTCTGTTGAGGAACCCCCGATGTGTCGATTATCTATATTTACATTAAAAATCAATGTTTGGCCAAGAGGATGCACAGCTGTAGCACCTACCTGGCGAATACTATTTCCTACCCTCTTGTCATTGAGAACGATGACCTTGAGAGACTGATCGTCTTCTCCTACACTAACTGCCCATCGACCCAGGTCAGCTGTAGTTGCACCATCCTTTAGAATCTCTGAATCATCATGGCACCAATCGTCAAGACTAGCATCAAAATCATTGACCCATTCATCAATCTTTTTCTTGTCTCTGGGTTCATAATCTGGCTTCTCGAGTGACGAGACGATCTGGGCAAGCATACGTTCGGTGCGCTTCTCGATATCAGAAGCACTGAAGATGACAGATTCAATTTGGCGGTCAATGATGGAGTTCTTTGCGTTTGAGAACTTTGAGTATAGGGCACAATCCCATTGAAGAGGCACAGTGAGTGCTCTGGATCCAGCTGGACCTTGTGTGATATAGATGTGTGCTCCATAGCTGTAATTCATAATGTATCTCTCCCAGTTCATGTTTTGGTAGCCGTTTAATGAAAAGATATAATCATCGTCCAAGAATGAATGCATCCCTTTTACATTTTGGTTTTCGAATTGCCACCTATGGCGTATAAATGGCTGATTTGCTTCCACAACACGGGTGGCAAGTTCCATGGCACGAATTGCTAGGCTGAGTTCAGACCGATTTCCTGTATTACCATTGCTGATATTTGTGTTGATCGAGGCTATGGATGTAAAGGATTGGTGGAGATGGTTTCTCATAAATATCTTTGCCTTGAAGAACGTCTTGTTGGACACAAAATGCTCTTTGGCTGTAGGCAAAGCGACCTTTGTGGTGCGGATCCAGTAGTGTCTGGTTGATTCATAGACCTTGCGCCAGTTGACAGAGTCAATATTTGTTGCAGAAACTTGGTATATTGTGGGAAAGTACTGTACGTGGGGGATATTGGCATTGCCCACAGGAGCATTGTTGGCTATGATTTCGTTGTAAGGCAAGAGGAATTTGGTTCCTGGTGGCTGTACATATGCTGCACTTCCTATCACTATTCTTGCCAAATAATCAACTGGCACAATGTCAGCCTTGATGTCACCAATATCGGGCTGAAGGACTTGGATGCCATTTCCAATCAATACAATAGCCCCATTTGCACCCGTGACACCATCGACCTATAATAAACCAAGTGATGAGTGGCTCGGCTATAAAGACAAGTATAGACTTGGATGACTTACCCACCCAGGAAGAGGCTCATATGCACCTCCGCCTACTTGTGTTGCACGAACGATAGCCACCGGCCATTGTGCCTTGCCACCCTGCACTTCTTCCAGTCGATTGTAGTCGACTCGCTTTAGGATAAGGTGCTCTGTGAGTGCCTTTGTAAAGGTATAGGTATTTGGGTAATACCCAAGAATACGCTGGGTTGTTTTTGGAATGTCTATTTTAACGAGGTTTATAAGTAGAGTAGATTGACTCTGGTGTAAACATACCCTGAAGTTCAAGACCAACAATCTCCTTTAATAGCTCCTCAGGATCACCGAGTTCCATAGGATACACACGTTCCTGAATGTTACCATCAGGGAGGTTCGCATTCAAATATGCCAGAGACATGTGAATAAAGGCCTCTTTATACCAAAGCGCACAAATAAACCAGCAGATGTATTATATTAGTCCAATTGCCTTTTTTAACCAGGTCGTTAACAGTACTCACGCATGTTCTTACACTCGTCTGCCAAGTCCATTAAGCGCAGAGTGCCAAGAGTATTGGTCTAATGGTAGGTGAGCATCGCACCAAATGGCCAATTATACTCCTGAAACTCACCTCCAGCGAAAGATCTAGGCGTTCATGATAATCCAATGTGGCTGCACAGTGAATAACGACATTAACATCACGCGTTATCATCTCTCTGTCTTCTTCAGTAATAGACAGATCAGGGGATATGATATCTCCTGCTATAGGAATGATCTTTTCTTTAATGATAGCATCAAACAAGTCTACTCCAATGCTGCGTTTCAGAGACAAAAAGGCCTGGGAGCCATGTTTAGCACTCGGATAATTGGCTTTGTGATCCCTACCTTGTTGCTTAGGATTTCATTGCGAATACGGTCCGTAGGTCTTCCAATCTTGCTACGTTTGTTGCTGCCATTCCGTATCAAGACATAGATCTTTCCAATGTTTGGACCAAAGGCCTGGAGAAGCTTCCACAGCACAGCCTTTCCAACAAACCCAGTGGCACCAGTCAAGAGTATGTTCTTGTGCTGGTAAAAGCGACTAACTGGTCCAGCGAATTCAGGCAGGACATTCTGAAGGGCGTTGAGGTCAAAGCGGCTCGGCTCATCCCCTTGTAGGGGTTGGGAACTTGGGTCGGCTATTGCTGGTATTGGCGTTGGTGGTGTTCCCTGTGCTTTGAGTTCTGCTTCTAGCTCATTCGACCTCTCTTTATCCTTTGGAGATGTTGGAGCAGAATCGTGAATAGAGGATGCCTGGGTACTGACTCCATTTGAATCTTCATCGATCGTATTTGTTTCCAATGTCGATTCATCGTCCATAATGGGCTGGGAATCTATTCCTTCGGGATTAACGATGGTAACTGAAACCGGTCGCTCTTCTACTGCGTGAGACACTTCTGGCTGTTTCTCTTGGTCCCACGAGGAAGCAAGCTCCCCGTTTAGATGATCTAGAGCCATTGTATTTGGATAACTTATAGACTATGTGGGGTAAAAAAAAGGGTAAAGAAGTCAAATGAATATTACAAAAATAAAATTATAAAAAGTTAAAAAAAAGGGCGCCATGATAGCGTATTTGTACCTAGCCCCGATCCACTTGAGAGAGAAAGAGAGGAGGGAAGGGAGGGGTTTTGCTGGATTCAAAGGTAATTTTGGTAAAAGCTCAATGTCTCTCTCTCTCTTTCTTTTTTCTTTTTTTTTTAATTCATTTTCAATCTCAGATTATGAAAAAAACTTTGACTGGTAATTTTTAGAGGTTCAATTTACCTTTTGCTCATTATCAAAAAAGGTTAGAAATATCCTGGCTGTAGGTCAAGCGTAAAGATATATTACATGTAATTGCATCAAATATCCAGGTTTGATTGTCTTAGATCCCTAGCTAGAATTATAAAGAAGAAGAAGAAGTATACAATTGAAAATAGGAACAAAAAAGCAAAAGCCCATCTAGTTCCAAATTTACTGCCAGAGATATCAATTTAGCACCATGTTTTCGAGTAATTTCGCTGTAAATATTATTCAATTGGTAGATTTAGTATATATTATAACCAATCTTCATATGGTTCCATGGCCAATAGACCAAACATACCATTGATAGATGAATTGTTTGATGGTCTATAGCGATTCAGTATATTAAAGATTCAATTTTTATTTTACTTTGTATGTATAGACCACCAGCAACTATTTAATTTATATATATATATAAATATAAAAGAGATATATAGATGTAGCAACAACACAATATGTATCTACAATCGCCCATGTCTCCTATTACTCACCAAGCCATTCAACAATAAAGCTGACTATTTTTCAAGGTTGCGCACGGTCAAGGGACGTGCTCTTGGTGTAACACTTGTGCTATGATTGTTCTCTTGTATAAGAATCATAAAAAATAAAGGTATGAATATTTGAATGGCAAATGTACTTGCAGATCAGGACATCTGCAACCAAGGATGTGTACAGAATACCAGGCAATTTCAAATATGATTTTTTTTGTAAGAAACAAATACCCAGACTGCCTGCTAATTTGGCATCTATAGATTGCTGCGAATATTCAAAGGTAAATTGGCACTTGAAAAGCTTCATTTTGTGATATTCTATCTAGTGTCCAATATCAGTTTCATCTAAATATGGCTGATCATAGTCAGAGTCTAGATCAGTCTAAACTGTCTACTATCTAAACAATGCCTAAAGACCTTTTGGTTTTGTATCATGGAGATTTAATGATGGAGACCTAAAGATAGTCTTGCTTACAAAACTGCCTATTATCCAAAGATTTTCTCTTTCAATATAAGCTCACAACTCTTTATTTGAAAATATCTGGACAATACCTTGGGTCGTGAGTCTATATCTACTACTTGTATTGTAATACATACGTCTTGATTCTGTCGATCTATTTTATTTTGCTCGTAGGTCATTTTTGAATCAGTATTATCCATTGTATTGCTAGTTAATTTCTAATGATGGGCCCATGAGATAGGAGCTAATCCAAAGAATATATATATACGATGATTATCAAAAATTTACCTTTGGCAAACAAGCGCACCGATAATTATTCGGCCAAGAGCAAATGGCAGAGATCATAGACACCAAGATAATACTAATTGTAATGCTCATACTCATTTTACGGTCTATTTATATTAGAGAAAAAATACAGATAATATTGCCAATACTATCCAGAACCATACGCACATTCCTTGATAATAATCTCATGTGGTTCAAACCAAGATTTCTTATTCCTTTTTCCCTGCACACGTCAAGAGAAATGAAAGCCAGCAAGAGTGTGACTGCAATCAAGAAGGCTCTGATTCTCTCATAGCGATTATGGAAAAAGAGACCAGGATTCCAAAGATCCTTCTAGGCAATGGCAACCCGCACACCCTTGGAACTCGAACAAGACATTGCTGCAATCGATCAGACCCTTTCGACAGTAAATATACAGAATTTAAAGTATGATGATCTGACGGTCGAATAGGTCTCTGAGATCCGGTCATCCTTGAGCTACTTTACACGACTCGTTCAAGCAGAAAAGAAAGAACCACAATATGTACAGGAATTCAGCATACGTCTCAATGCAATCAAGAGAGAACTCAACAAATTATCGGTTGAGAGTGAAGGACTCCGAGGTAACTAAATAAAACAAAGGATGAGTTTGTTGAGCATCCTTTAGGTCCCTTAGAATATGCTCAGCAATTATCGGGTCCTGGCAGCTTTTCATGGCCCATGATTAAAGAGTAAGCAAAGTTGGACCAAGAAAAAGAAAGAAAGAAAAAGATGTCAACCCTTATCAATGACAGGGCAGCAAGCAAAGAAGCTGGAGAAGAGGACATGGGAGACGAGAGCAGTTCAGACAAACAAAAAGAGACGGGAACAATCATCAAAGAAAAGGCAGAGAGTGTGCTTGGGTAAGTATTGATCAGATACGACCAAGTAATAATGTATGTGGATCCAGGGAGCTTTCTTCGGTCGTCTTGGATAGAGCATACACACAGCAAGTAAAGTAAGTGTGATTGTGTATGAATCAACAGTTGTCTGACAGAGGTTTTTATAGCCGTTTTATTACTTCCCACATCCAGTATTGGATGCTCAACGACAAGCCGCAAAATCTTGGAATGGTTGTTGAGATTGCCGAGGAAGAAAAGGAAACGTTGGTTGGATCAACCTGCCGTGTCAAAGTAAGACATTTAGGGTGTAATTATGGTTTTGACATTTCATAAAGGTCGCAGTTCAGAAAGTATTGGTCGCTTCATTGTCATTAGAATATGAAAACCGGTCAAATACATTGATCCTCCAGGAATTTGATATCCATGGACCAAGAGAAGAGGTATAATTTATACATCCAAGAGGTCTAGAAAACTAAATTGTCGACTAGAAATCTGTCTGGCAAGAATCAAATCATTTTGTTTTCCAAAAGATCAATATGTTGGCCAAAGATGCGTTTGGAGACATGACCACCTTGACCGCCAAAGAGGCCCTCTCGAGTATTCTGGTGAGAACAAAAAGATCCAATTGGACTTGAGACTGACTAACCCACCCTTGTAGCAATGGTTGGCAAGCTACCATAATCTATTTGTCGAGCCATGTTGTCGCTGTCACAAGCGTCTTCAATTTGATTCTCCTCACTATAAGCACCTCCCAGCCGTTGTCCGTACCTGGGTACAGAGAAGATCAGAGAAAGAGGCAGAGGAAAGATGGATCGTCTACAGGACAATTGGCCTTGCTTATCATATGCGTTGCTTTATGGAAACAACAGAGATGGCGGAATAATAATAATAAAGACAAGAAGAAAAAATGAGCATGTGACGGTCGAAGCCAGTGGCCGTGGCTTTTGATCCTCTTTAGATCTTATACATCATGCCACACAAGAGAGCAAAAGCTAGCATACGTACAGCCAGAAAGAAGCAGTGAGTTGGATCCTTACGATCTCACTTCTTTTGATTGACATGTCACAGATTAGGAGCTGATGCACCTGTGACATCCAACGAAATCGATGATACACCAAAGGGATTCGCTCGTCTGTTGCGATTCAAGGATCACAAGATCAAACAGCAACAAGATCTGAAGAACAAGGCAAACCAACCCAACAAGGATGCACAGGTAAAATCCACAACACAATTGGACCCAAAAGATATATAGATCTAAAATACTTTAATAGGCACCTCCAAAACTGACAATTCAGCCTGGCGAGCGCATGAAAGACTTTACATTGAGAGTAGAACAAGAGTACAAAAAGGATTTTATTAGTGCTGTCAAGGCATCAAAACCTCTGAGTGACAGAAAAAAGAAGAACCGAGAATCTCGCAAGGAAAAGAAGACTGCAAAGAAGAGAAAGGTGGAGGAGATCTACGGTGGCCGTGATTTTGATGATCTGGAGGACAAGGTTCAGTTTGGAGAAGTTGCCTCGGCGCCTCCTACATTTAGCAAGCTCCCCAAGGCCCGTGGGCGTGGTAAAGAGGTTCTCGAGAATAAGATCAAGGAAGCAAAGGAGAGCAAGAGCACAACCGAAGCCAAGGACGGCTATGTATCTGAAGAGGATGAAAACATGAAGGAGTTAAAGGCATCACACAAGCGTAAACTACAGAATATGAGTGCTTCTGCTCGAAAGGCTCTCGGGGACGAACGTGAAAGAGCGATCGAGCTCTATAGAGCAAAAAAGGCCCAAAAATTAGTCAATATGGAAACGCAGTCTTAGAGATTTTTTTTGATCAGTACAATACGAATAAAATGAAATAGCAAAACAACAACAATAGTAATAATGATTGTAAATAATATCGAGATATGTGAGCACCCTTTTACTCTAACCTAGGACAAATGCAACGATTTTGAAATGGCCGGCAGAAATGAAATGAAAATAATATTTACAGGGAAAATCCCTCTGGCCGATTCTCATTCTTCAGTCAGAAATGTAGAGATCATTCTCTGTAAGTAGCGTTTAGACGTTGTCTGGCTTCTTCTTGGATTTTATATATAAGCAAGGCCGTCAGGTCACAGAGGTTTCTTCATTATCACGCACTTTTCTCTCTTATATATCAATGCGCTTTACCCTCGCCTTTATTTCCACTGCCCTACTAGCCCACATGGCTATGGCCGTGCCTGCCGCCATGAGCAATGTTGATGAAAACTCAGTATTCTCCGAGTCTCAGGTTGCCACCCTCGAGCCCAATGAGGAATATCAGACCTTCAACTGGATGTCCAATGAATCTGGCATGGTTGTCGACAAATCCTTCACAGTCGAGCTCTCTGAGCCCGCAGAGCTGGTCATTACTGACTTGAAGATGGGTAAGATACTTTATAGTTTTAAACATCATACCAATATGTTTTAACTCTTCTCAATAGCCGGTGATCATTTCGAGATCCTCGACAATGGTGAGGTTCTTGGTGAGACCACCGCCTCTGTTGTCGACGAAGAGTCAGTATTTGTAGAAACTGCTGAAGAAGCCGTAGAAGATGACCGCATGAGCAAGGGAGTCTTTGCACTTGAAGCCGGAAAGCACGATATCACAATTAATATTTCCGAGTCTCCTTCCGGTGCCGGTATTGGCGCAATTCGCCTTGTCCAGGGCACCCAGATCCAGTCTCTTTACAAGAAGGGCAAGGAGTGGAGCCATAACAAGGATGATGACAATGATGACGATGACGATGATGAAGACGACAAGGGTGGCAAGGGTGGCAAGGACGACGATGATGATGATGAAGACGACGACGATGAAGACGACGAGGACGACAAGGAATGGGAAGGTGGCAAAAAGTGGGAGGGTGGAGACAAGTGGGAAGGCGGCGACAAGTGGGAAGGCGGCGACAAGTGGGAAGGCGGCGACAAGTGGGGAGGTGGCGACAAGTGGGAAGGTGACAAGTGGGAAGGTGGAAACAAGTGGGGAGGCGACGACAAGTGGGGAGGCGACAAGTGGAACAACCAGGGCATGCACGGCGGATCAGGCAAGCAAGGAAAGAAGGTTGTCTATGTATACTACACCGTTCCATCTGTAACTGGCCCTCCTACTGGTACTCCAACTGGCCCTCCAACTGGTACTCCAACTGGTACTCCTACTGGTACTCCAACCGGTCCTCCCATCATTATCGTTCCTACAACTGTCACCACCACACAAATTATTCTCCCCACAACTACATATATCCCAACTGATATAACTACCGCTCCTACCAACACAATTACAGATATTCCAACCTCTGCTACTGTCACAACGCATCCCCCCCTCACCACTACAGTGATCTCAACTCTTCCCAACGAGACTTTGACTGCTATAGAATACGTTACCGAGCTCGATATTGTGACAGTACAACAGTATGCCTTGTTGTCCATGCCCTTCTTGACTATCATCTAAGATTACCAAACCTCATACAGAGATTATTTTTTTTACCTAGAGATTGTTTATTGATATCACCTTTCCTAATTCATCTTTATTACTATTATTCCCTTTCAAGTGATAAAAAAAGGATTTTACCCTTTTGTCTTCCAATAAATCCTTGTCTTACCTTTTACATTTATGGTCTATTCTTTTACTCGATCAGAAAAATTGTGTGATTTTGCAAACTAGGGCAAACAGAAAACCGTGGCGTACCAATCGGAACGCGAGTTACTGTGAGAATCCATGTTTATTTTAGAAGCTCTGAAAACGTACTGGTAGAAAATCTTTTTTTTTCTCTTCTTCTTCTTCTTCACTACCAATCTTCATGACAAAAACATGCAACTCAATCATCTAGACCTCAAGATAAACGTCGAGTCATCCAAGATCATTCTCAGAGGTACTCCAGACGAGTCTGTTGGGTGTGTACTACGCGGATTTGTCGAGTTTTGCATAAAGGAGACAGTTCGGGTCAAAAGTCTCAAGTTACGGTTCTCAGGCAAGATGAGGATCAATTGCGTCGAACGTAAGCATACAGCAACGAAAACAAATAAAGGGAGTGTATTAGACCTAACTTATCCCTGCGTAGGTATGCTGAGCTGTCCCAACCCCCGTCAAATCAAAAGGGAAATCTCTATAATTGAAGACGAATGGGTGTTTATTGAGGCTACCAAGAAGTGCCAGGTCCTTATTCCTGATACCTACCGCTACCCGTTTGAATTTGTTTTACCTGGAGATGCGCCAGAGTCAGTCAAGCCCCATTGCTACGGAAGTCTGTTGTACAAACTCAAGGTGGTGGCCGAAAGACCCGGGCTATTGACCAATCCTATTGATCGCCAGTTACTGGATGTGATCAGACAAGACAATGATCAAGATAACGATATTCCAATCCAGGTGGCAAATTTCTGGCAAGACCAACTGGAATTTACTATTACAGCACCCAGGAGAAAGGTCTATCTTGGCGAACATGTGCCCATGGACTTTGTGATAAAAGCCTTGAGACCTGGGCTCCAGATACGCCATGTTTCTTGGTTCCTGAAAGAATATACCTCTTTCGAAGTCGATGAAAAGGTCATAAAGGCTGAGCCAAAGATAATTCGTTTCCATAGGGATGACCAGGATGTGACGACTCCTTCATACTGGCAGAAAACAGAAGTGGTTTTTATCCCACACACACAAGACATTGTGAGGTGTGACACACAAAGCGGACGGTTAAAGATTGAACACAAAGTCAAGTGTATAGTATCAGTGGTTGATGAAGAGGGACACGTGCATGATTTCCGTGCATCTCTACCCCTAGTGATTTCAGAAGTCGCCCAGGAAGAAGACGAAGAAGATCTTCCGACCTATGAACATGCCATACAGACAGAGCAGTACTCTCCACAGCCATGTACTATCAGTAGCATTCCTGCCTACACCCCAATCTGGCTCACACCCCAAGTACCAGCCGGAAACAGCCCACCCAAATGCTATGCTCTAAACAACTACCTAAAGTATTTCAAGATATTCTTACGCCAATGACAATTTACAAGCATATATGTTCATATCATACATAGAAAAAAATTCATTCATTAATCCAAAAAGCATGTCATTTAAACCAAAAAAAAATGTTGCTGAAATGAGATTGCAGTATTGGGCTATCCAGAGCTGTTTTCAATCATTCTCATGTCTCTTAATTTCATAAAACACCAATAAATTGCTCCACCATTATGTTTTTCTTTACGACCCATTCAAGATCAAGGGTAGTTGTAGAAATTCTTTTATAGTTAAACTTAATACCCACGCGTGTATATATATATGTGTGTGAGTGTGTGAGTGTCACTAGTGGCTGCCACGAGGTCATTCGGTACGTGCGGGTCCTATATTTATCAATATTTTCATGTACTGGGCATACAAGACATGAAGATGGGTATCATGAAATGGCTTATAATCAAAGCAATTGCCACCCCTATTTGACCTGTAGCTCCTAGCCTAATAAAAAGACGGGTCTTTATTTCTGGTCATTTTGTTCAATAGAACCAATAATTGCCGTTTATGAGATCAAGGTTGGGCTTTTTACCTGTTTTAGGCTGGGCATGGACATCAAGTAGGATATGGGATATCAAAGTTGCATTTATTTTTTGTGTAAAATGTTCAATCTCCACAGACCATTGTCTAGACTGCAGTGTAACATGAAGACCAAAGCGGCTTGTTCAAAAGTATGACAGAAACACCTATACCACCTGTCATGGACAAATACAATATAGAGATTGTTTTCCAAGAGATATACATGTAAGATATAGACAAACAAGTATTGTATCCCAACCACAAGCCCAAGGAACATACTCGAGGTAATACAACCAGCCCAGCATATTGTAAAATCACTAGAAAATATTCGATTAAGAGACGTCAATCAATATATCTTTTTTGTGATAAAAACAAACAGTTTTACTTGACGGCTAACAAGCCAATATTGGAACAATTATCTTAAAGGTCCAACAAAAGCAGTCAATTTATTCAAAATCAAAATATTTATCAATTGTTATCATACTCTGCTGCACAAACACTCATGGTTCTCATGCTGTGATATACACAAGTCCCATTCAAACACCCAAAAAAAAGTTTCCAGCACATAATTACTCTTTTTCATGAGTTTAGTAGTCAACAATGGCATTTTATCAACTATTATATTTATGAAGTATGAAAAAAAAGAGCCTTTGAATACAAAAAGCCCTAAAATGTGGACCGGTTGGTGTTCAAAAGGGTTTAAAAAAAAGTTGCAGGTGATCTGATCAAGAACAAAAGAGTGCAAGGCATCACAGGTATGTGGCAAATCTTCAACAGTTTTTTTAAGAATAACTGGTACTACTCTTGGCCATATATTGGTCTTTTTAAAACATGTTGTACATTTTGGCAGCGAGATATTAACGCCTCGATCAACATTAGTCACGCTTTTGGCTTGGAATGACAAAAAGGCCATTGGTCTTCAAGAGGCCTTAAATCATTCCCCAATTGCCATGGTAACCATCTTGTTGGCATCCTTTTGAAAGTCAAAAAAGGTACCAAGTCGTATTATTCAATTGGCCACCAACATTCATTGGCCAACATCCTTTACTGGATCCTGGAATGGTTCCCAAGACCTTTTCCTTGTCCCAATTTCAAGTAAAGACATTGTAACCTAGGGAGTCAAAAAAAGGGGGTGGAGCACAAGGCTGGAGCGACATGACAAAAAAATCCAAGGTTGCACACTTTGTAACCAACAAGACAGTGTAGGCCGGAGTCCAGGGATGGTGTCAATAGCCTCTTGTCCAACATCAACCTTTTCTATTTCTCTTTCTCTTTTATATTTATATTTTTCACTCTCTTTCTTGTGCGCTATCATGGGTCAAGCACGCAGTAAAGAGACCCGAGACTTGACTCGAACTACGCATTGTAAGTCCACCGAGAAACAAAACACAAAAAACAATCTTTTGCTCATCATCTCAATGGTTTACAAAAAAAAATAAAGTCTCTTCGAAAGAAATCAACAATCTTCGAAACGATGTCGAAAGTTCAACAAAACAGACCGACCAGTCCAGCATCACTGAGAATGTTTTTAAAGAAGTAGGATCTAATGCTCATCCGTACCCCCTGACTAATTCTCTCGTAGGCAGTAAAGAAGTATGTCCCGTCTGTATCGTCTAGCGATGATGTATTTTTGAAGCGACTATATGCAGCCTTTGACGTAAATAACAACCAGTCGCTTGATTTTGGGTAAATGAAGGAAATTAAATCAAACATATCTAAATCTAACATTCTCAATTATACCAAACATCACAGTGAATTCGTGGATGGTTTGAGTATATTCATGAAAGGCACTGCTGACGAGAAGATGGCCTGTAAGTTTCCTTGATCTGTATAACAAAAATACTCAACCAAAAACAAGTATCATTTAAGCTCTATGATATTGACCACGATGGCTACCTTACAAGAAGTGAACTTGAGCGAGTCATGCTTCAGCTGGTAAGTAATTTGTTTTCTCTGGATATATCATATTGATCTGACGTCTCTTTCTTTCTTTGAAAAAAAAAAGTCCAATACGTTCTCTGAAGACGATCAAGCGTCCGAGATCCAACAGTCGATCTCTCGAATGTTTGAGGATCTTGATGTAGATGGGGATGGAAAATTGGTAAGAAAGGCTCTTGAGATTGAGGTTTACTGATGCGATAAAATAGTCATTTGAAGAATATAAGCTATCTTCATTAAAGGAGCCCATGATTGTTGATTTTCTCGAACACTTTCTCGATCAACACCATCTCTCCAACCAGCCACGCCCTCCATCGCGACCTCCTTCAGTAATCTCCTATCGTTCCAACCTATCAGCTCCTCGCCGACCCAGTCCACACCATAATCAGCGTCTCTCGATCCGCCTTTCCCAAGCAGAACTGTTAGAATATAGCCTACAGCAGCAGCAGCAGCGATTGGGATCCAATAGTCCCAATACCTCCAGCCCTCGTTCCTCCCTTATTCATTCTCACAGTCCATCTTCTTCTACTGCTCTTTACCCGGCACGGATACCCAACCCTCATAGACTCAGCAGAGGCACCAGTATGGTCAGCCTCGATGCTGCCATTAGTTCAATTTAAAAAGAAAAAGAAAAAAACGGTTGTTATTGAATACCAATTTTCATCATGTCTTTTTTGTTTAATGATTATATAAAGGTAATTGGATCGATTTGCCAATATATGTATAAATAGAAAGGCTGTGTGGGCGAGTGCACTTTTGAATATAAAAAGTCTGGTTTGATTTCTTGCCTTTCAATTATTGATATTCAATAAAAGAGACCTGCAATCACCTACTCCATAATTTCGGCTGCATCGTACTTCTTTATCCTATCAAATGTCCTTTTTTTTTAATAGCACAAATTTGAATCAAATGTGACCGCCAAATATTATCCGTCTATCCACAGCAGGTGCCGGGGGATGTGGAGAACTAAGGATGGAGACTAGGCCACCCCCGTGGATACCTCCTTCTTACATATCCATCCGTTAGGTAATGCCACTTGCGGATAGAAAATAGAATATACAACGGCTCGATTCGATTCGATAATGACGATCAAACGATGGATGACGAAAACGAAAACGAAAACGATACCATTATTTTTTGCTGACTCGCTCTCTGCTACAGAATGCCGCCCAAGTTCGATCCATCTGAGGTTAAGATCATCTACCTGCGCGCCACTGGTAAATTTAGATTGAACTTTTTGAATGTTCAGAATTGATCCTAATCCTGATAATCAGGTGGTGAGGTCGGTGCTTCTTCTGCTCTTGCCCCCAAGATCGGTCCCCTCGGTCTTTCCCCCAAGAAGGTTGGTGAAGACATCGCCAAGAACACCAAGGAATGGAAGGGTCTCCGTGTCACCGTCCAGTTGACCATCCAGAACCGTCAGGCTCAGGTCTCCGTTGTTCCCTCTGCCTCTTCCCTTGTCATCAAGGCTTTGAACGAGCCCCCAAGAGATCGCAAGAAGGAGAAGAACATTAAGCACAGCGGTAACGTCTCCCTCGAGGCTATTATCGATGTTGCCCGTACCATGCGCTTCAAGTCCCTTGCTCGTGAGCTCAAGGGTACTGTCAAGGAGATCCTCGGTACTGCCAACTCTGTTGGTTGCACCGTTGATGGTCAGAGCCCCAAGGACTTGTGCGATGCCATTGATGCCGGTGAAGTCGAGATCCCTGTAAGTATAACAATCTTATTTTGTTGGCCATCAATCATTAAACTCATTCCTCTTTTCTTTTATCAACTTTAGGAAAAATAAATACCTCACAGGCTATTCTCCTCTCAAACCGCACTTTCTCTTTTAGAAAAAAAATCAATCAATAAACACAATTACGGATGTAAGCAAGAAAGGATTGCCAATGGCTGGCATCCTACGATCGATTTTAATATTATATTTTTTTTTGGCAACACAAACAACTTTCAACAGTAAAATGACAGCAATATCGACAAAGTAATATGTAAAGTCTATTCTGTCACACGAATGACAATCTTGCCCATTGACTGGTTGCTCTCAAGGTAGCGATGAGCTTCCACAATATCCTTCCAGTCAAACACCTTGTCAATAAACACTTTTACAGCACCGTCGTCTTTGCAAAGATGATGTGAGATTGCCTTTTCGTAAACAGCATCACGAAGTCTGATCTGGTAGTCCAAATCACGGCTTCTTAGGGTAGTTCCTTCAATCTAATACTCCATTGATGAGTTTAATGAACATTAATCTTAATTGCCAAACTTACTCTGATGCGCTTGAACAGCAATGGGGCAATATTGAATTCGGGAACCACATTACCTTTTTTTTTGTTCACTTTAGAATCCATCTTGTTTGATTCACTTTTTTCTTTTTTCAACTTACCACTCATGAATGCCAGAATCACCATGTGCCCATCCTTTGCGAGGGTGGCAATATTGTCATTCCAGTAGTTCTTGCCAATCATATCAACCACCACATTGACACCCTTTCCATTTGTCTCTTTTGCAATCTATAAAGTCCAAGTGTGAATCTAATGCACATCATCTAAACATAATACTCACGACATCAGCCCACTTTTCAGTCTTGTAGTTGATAGCTCGGGTTGCACCAAGCTCCTCACAGAATTTAACCTTTTCATCCGAACCAACTGTAACAAAGATATTGTTGCTGTAATATGGATTAGACGTCGTCAGACATACTTGTTTAATGACAAACTTACGCGCCAATATCCTTGGCTAATTGAATAGCAGCTATTCCAACTCCTGATGCTCCCGCATGAATCAAGATGTCTTGACCAGCCTTCAACTCGGCCACAAAAAAGAGAGCTTGGTAGGCAGTAAACCATGTCTCGGGAATCGCAGAAGCCTTTTCAAACGAAAGACTTTGTGTCTTGTGCATAGCCAGACCCTCTTCGATAACAGCGTACTACAATAGTCCAGAGTAATTAGTATCATGAAACCAATTCGATCAATTCGATCAATTCGACCATCTTGATATCACTATTGACAAACCTCAGCATAGGCACCACCTGGAATCAATCCAAATATAGCATCACCCTTTTTGAACTTTGTGACTAGTGTGTAGAGGTTAGCAAGAGTTGTAAAGAGAGTGGTGTAATGAAGGCTTACCATTTTTACCAACTGCCTTAACCACACCAGACAGCTCTACTCCCAGAATAGTGCTGGCACCAGGGGGAGGTGGGTAGCTTCCCTCACGTTGGTTAATGTCCATACGGTTCAAGCAGAAGCATTTGATCTAGCATTTGTAATGTTGATGAGATTTCTGAATGGCAATTGTCAATTAGTTCCTTTACTTTGACAAGTAGCTGAGTATCGGTCGGGGTGGGAGTCTGGTATTCACCAATATACAGCTGAGACGCGTCTCCTGTTGATTCTGGTCAGTAATTGAAGAATACGAGTGTTTAATTCAACAGAATCCTTTACCTGGTTGCTTTACTTGAACGGCCAACATATTGTATTGTTTGATAATAATTAAAGAGCAAGAGATGATAACTATCCGGGCCTTTTTATAGACTCTGCTTAATAATTAAAATAATTAAAATAAAAATAAAAATAAAAATAGGGAAAATCATTCTGACGTCCAGCTGTGATCGCGGGCTTAATTTCACCCAAAAAAATAAGGATACAAGGTAGAGTTGGACAATGGTTGTCTGTCGCGTGTCTGAATAGGCTCATCAAGGGTCAATGATGTATTCATGACTCCTTGGATCAATAATAGCATTATTGTCTATTAAGGGTGTAAAGGGCAGTATATTAAATCATGGAAAGCCATGGAAATTCGTGGATTTGTAAGCAGTCAGGAATATATTGTCCTTTGTTTTCTTTACTAGCCAATCTATCAAAGCCAAAGCCAAAGCCAAGAAATACCAGCAAGTCATGTTTATAAAGTTGATTTTTATTAAACTCTTTATCAACCAAGACCATCACTTGCTCATATCCAAAGCGAGATAAGCAAGATATCTTAATGGCCAATGTTTTTTTTAAAGAAAAAAAATCAATTATCTAGAATTATTTCAGATCGCACAATGCAAGTAGATCAAATTATCGGTAATTATGATCCAAATAGCTGTGGGAACACAATGATAAATGATGACAAGAATTTTAAAAAACAAGTAATGATGTACATGTTCCTATATTTGGAGTTTTATTAGATAAATGGACAGATATAAGTATTAGATAGTATAAGCACAGATTATGTGTAGGTAATATAAGAATCAAGATAATAAATATACGTGCTGTTATTGTAAAGTAGTATGTTGACTGACTAATCAGTGAATATCTCCTGCTTAGAATAGTCCACCTTCTTTTCCTTTGTTTCAAAATCTTCTGGCTTCTCTGATTTAGTGCGGGCAAGCTCAGCTTCAGCACGCCAGACGAGATAGGATTCTGTAGAAAAGATAACATCCAGCTCTTCAAGAGTCTTGTTACTAGTCTCAGGGTAAAATGCCCAGACAATCGGGATCGAGAGAAAGTTAAAGGCAGCAAAGATCAAAAAGGTCGCCCAGCCAATACTTGACAGCATTGGAGGAGTGATTTCCATAACGAGAGCATTTCCTACTGACCAGCCAACAACACTCCAGGCACCACCCTTTGCACGGACCTTTGTAGGATAAATCTCAACCTAATAGGATATCAGATTATTTTAGTAAAATTCTCTTAATCACATAATATATATGCCCAAATAAGGAAATGTGAACTTACAGGATATAACCAAGGCACAGTCAGCCATGTCATGCCAAAAAAGGCTGTGTAGGCAAAAGTAAATACGGTTGCTCCAATACCATAGGCATTAGGATTTTGTTCCATAATAGACGGCTTTGTGAGTACAGCAACCATAAGGAGTGAGATTCCTTGACAAATTGCACCATAAAAGAGAGTAAAGCGACGACCCCAGCGATCCAGAGTAAAGACGGCAACCAGGGTAGACAACATATAGGTAATATTGTTGATACCAGACAAAAGCTGGGATGTTCTTTCATCAAATCCAGCTCCACCAAAGACCGTAGGTGCATATACGGTAATCTGGAATATCATCATATATTTAATGACCCAAGAAGAGTATATGGCCATTATATCCCATTTCTTTAACTTACAACACCAATACCAGTCAGTTCTTGGATGATCTGAAGCCAAATAGACAAATGAACACGGCGAGGGATGTTGAGCTTATCTTTTTTAAACAACATGCTTAAATATCCTGGTTCGCCCTCTTCCTGTTCTTCACGGATATTTTCCTTGATCTGGGAATACTCATTTTGAACATCGATATGGTCAATGTTACCATCACCACGAAGAGCACCGAGGATTTCCAGACCTTCCTTTTCACGTCCCTGCTTTATCAACCAACGAGGAGACTCTGGGAAAAAGTTGATTCCTACAGCCAAGATTACCAGGGGGATCAACTGGAAAGCAATAGGGAATCTCCAACGGAAGCCACCCTCGGTAAAACTCAAGCCATATGCCAGCCAATACTAAATAGATAATCAGTTTACATTTCTCTCAAGACCAATTATACTTACAGCAACAACGACACCAAAGATATTAAGAGTGAACTCCATGGCAAGGAACATTCCACGGGAAGTGTGATGAGAGGTCTCAGCACTCCAAACAGGAACAATGGCATTCAAGTGGCCAGTTCCAATCCCAGTGATAATACGTGCGCAGATCATCCAAGCGATATTTTGAGAACAGGTCTGAAGAGCAGCGCCAATAATTCCAATTACAGATCCCACAACAACGGTTCTGATACGACCAATGCGATCGCCAATCCACCCACCCATCAAGGCACCGATCAATGTTCCAGCATAATAAACAGCTACCACACCGCCCAGTAAAGCTTCGTTGTTCTCAAGGCCCATGATATTGATATAGTCCTTGGATATATTGACACCACTCATTACACCTTGATCATACTATACAAAGAATAAGTAGGAAAACATTGTCAATTTGATCTGTAAAGTCTTACCCCAAAAAAGAAGATGCTCAGACCAGCCGCCAAGTTGATAGCTAGTACCAAGGAAGAACCGCTGAAATAGCGATAAGCATTAAAGAGTCGCATTGCAAGAAAGGACAAGATGGCTGAATATGCCGAGTGTGTAAAATGTGGGGTATTTATTATACATGTATAGTTTTTCAATTTTTGATTTTGTGTTCCAGTTCTTTAAACCGGGGAAACTATTCCAAAGGCTGCTCCCGCCTAGACCTTACCATAAACATCTTCTTGTGTTTTTGTATGGTCGCTGTTTGTCATAGAAATTGTACCTGTGAACTTTCTGGCTTAGTGACATCATTACTAAACTACACATATACTTAGGACAAGAACAATAACCAATATCTTGAGCAAAAAAAAACTTGGACTTTTGGGTGTGTTGATATTTCTCAATCTCGTACAAATTAAATCAATGGCCAGAGAACACACCCCGTGAAAATATACCACAATAAAATATGGCTTCTCCACATTTACAGAAAGTGCTGAGTTGCAGAATATGGGTGTTTGTATAGCCTTTGAGCTCAGAATACTACTGATCTGATCTTTGAAATCATAGATCGTATTCCCCTACAAATGATTATTTTGCACAAGTGGTTCGATTAACTTTTTCTTTTCTTTTTTTGATCCACACAATTTAATATTTGATTTAGATCAAGTTTATTAAAGAACAATTGTGGTATATATATTGTCACTCTAATGGTATCAAGTAGTAGGTTATGGAAAAATAAAACCTTAAAGTTAAACAAGGTTTTCCAGTGTGGAGATTCCTTTTTTTGGGGTAAATCAAGAGGAATTTCTACTGTTCTTATTGTAGTTAAAACACAGAATAATCCGAATCAAAGGATATTCATCCAATAGGAATATTTAAAGAAGTATAACATTAGGTAACTTTGGCTGCTTGATCCACGTACCAGTCTAGACAGCACAATATAGTCACAAATTTATCAGAATTATTGTCAAGTGTATATTTATTGTCAGGATTTGAGGCCAAATACAATGCTATATATTATTCTAGTATTACTC
The DNA here is from genome assembly GCA_022702545.1 of Phycomyces nitens. Classification (NCBI taxonomy): domain Eukaryota; kingdom Fungi; phylum Mucoromycota; class Mucoromycetes; order Mucorales; family Phycomycetaceae; genus Phycomyces; species Phycomyces nitens. Next base: position 7,403,919 of record JAHRBC010000001.1, read on the forward strand.
TACTTGAATTACAAGATTTAGAATTCGATATTTGACTACAAAAAAAAAAACGGATTTTTGTATCTAGCTTGCGTTCTATACTTTTATCATGTTGAATAACACTTACATAATGCTATTTATTTGAATGTTTTTGAGGTATCAGTTTTGGCTACTTGATTTTCAAAAAAAAAAAGTTTACCAAAAACCAAAGAACATTCTCAATCGACTCTACAAGTGCCTCATTACAAGTGTCTCATTACACCGATATTTTCCCTAAAACCATTGGGCGCACAATGCAACACATATACTTTTTGAGGGGATTGCGGTGTCAATACATAATATATTTGGTTTAGCTGCTGTGCCAAAAACCATTTCTCACACAATAAAGAATCCACAAGTGATGGTATGATCAGAGACATGTCAAACCATACGATAATTAACTCTCTCAAAATACATGTCAATACCTGTAAGATAAGCTCTATCATATTTTTCAGCGCTGAATCCTGTCTTTCATCTATGAATTTTGTGAATATGCCATTTCATCCAAGAGGTCAAACCACATGTAGTCAAGGTGATATATTCTGTATACACATGATTCTCTAGAATATCTGAGTCTCCTTTCTCATAATTGAAATTATTCTGGGTGATATTTGTACCTTATAAGTATGGTCATGATAGCACTTCCAATGATAGTTCCATGCACAAATACTGGTATATAGGACTATCATACAATAATAAACATAAAACACAGGTATATTTAAGACTATACTACATTCAGAGATAAGGATTTCAAGAGTCATACATGGGTTTATATACAAAAAAAATGGATTTTGTACTAGAAAAATGTATGAATTAGTACAAAAATCAGAGGTTTTGTTTTCAAATCAAATGCAAATAGTAAATAAATGTAACATTGGATGACAGTGTATTATATCTACTTAAAAAATCCGCGGTATTAATTTAATGTACTTGGCCAATATGGCAAATAAGGGTTCATCCATATCAAGAAAATAGGTGTCTTGATATAAGCATAACAAGGTATTTTTTTTAAAAAAAAAGTACTTGACTACTATATACAAACTTAAAATACTTTTCTGCCATCTCAGACGTATAGGAATACAATATAATTTAATAAGAAGTAAAGTATAACCATGAATTTTATTAAAATAAGAGATGTAGAGTGTTTCTTTATCATTCTCGACAAATATATTTTTTGAAAAAAAATTCACCCCTTTATTTTCAATGTGGTGCAAATAGACGACGCGTAACTTGAAATTTTCAAATTTTTGTCTTTGTACTCCTCTTACTCTTCATCTATTGGCCCATCAGTGTTCAAACTTGAATACCATCATGTCCCACACTTCTTGAGCATGTCCTTCCAGTTTGATTACTTTTCATCAAGTAAAGCAAGAGAAACAAGCGTTTGACTTCTGAAACACTTTAGCGGATTTTCCTGCCTCCTTAAAATGCTGGATTCTTTGTTTACATTTCCATATTTGTCTACTTTTTTTCGCGTCTTTATACCCACGCGTACCAACTCACTGACAAAAACATAGTCGAATAAAATGTCGAAATGATCAATTACACATTACATTACCATCAACGCATTTTATACTATATTTCCACTTTATTAGCCAATTGGTTACTCATTCATCACTTTATGCTTAGCATTTACACCAGATTCCGTACTTTATATATACACACACATTATTTCTGCACATTATAGCAATGTAAGCTCATCAACTTTGTAATGTACTTTGAATTACTATTATACGAAATGGCAAGAATTAAGTATGATTGCTATCTAAGAAGATTATTTAGGATATATTCCAACAAAGACTAAAATTCCTGCCCAAAAAAAACTGATTATAATGTATGACTTGGAGTGTGATGCTTATACATGGGTGTTGGCTATGCTTGCTGGATAGTCTATCGTACAATATTTCTATTTTTCTGTGAGTAAAATATCATCTTTAACTTTTCAACAGCTTTAATGACTATAACAGCAAGTGTTGGACTTCTCTTGAGACTAAGTATGTGTCTCTCAAATGGGTTGGGTGAAATAAGTGCTCTATTCAACGTTAAAGTGAATGATACCAAAGTCGGCAATTTAAATACCGCCAATAATTATGGCCTTGTATTCCTCAAGCGCATAAATCTACATGTCATTTGGTCTATATCTTTAAAGAGTCTCTATTCCTATACACAACATTTTGTTACCAATCATGTTTGGTAGATACTAGACAATCTACTCAATTTTTTTTTCAACCAAGACTACTTTTTCTTCTTTACAATACATTTCCTTTTTTAGAAATGTGATAGCTAGAAACAACTAAGTTCTGATTATACTTTTTGCATTAAATGAGATCAATAGGTACTAAAATCAAATCGATAGTGTGAATTCTTTGATTAATGTTTCTCAATACACTATGAATAAAATCGGCGTGCTAGACAAGTCTTGTAATAAATTGATTTGAAAACATATCTATATAAGGCTTAATACGTGTAACATATCATACTGCAATAAGACTATCTAAATGAATAACAAATAGATTACTATATTTAGTAAATGCCACTAGCATTTTTTACTCAAATGTAGTATTACATTATAAGAAAATAATATCGATAAAAGGCAATATTGGCCCAAATAGAGTATTGTCTGTTTTTTATTTATTTATTGACAATATAACTCTAGTCATTTGTATATGCTTACAAACATTGCTTTCTAATGGTACATGTGGGCAGATATTTGGATAGACTGATTACGAGAATAATGGCTACTGATGATACCATCAAGAGAAACATATCCATTCATCATTTTCATTTATTTAAAAAGCAATTTAAATATAACCAGCCGAGGATATGGCAGTGTCTTGAATCGCTAATGAGATTGTAGAGGGCTCTTGTAAAAAAAAAATATACTGTGCCAATGAGGCTTTATGATATTATAGTCTAATGGTTACCTTGGGTCTATGGATATCATTATATTCCAAAGTAAAAATAAAATAAAATAAAAAATATCTGATTTCAAATAGAGCAGGTCGTTGTGAGAATATAGGTTTGCATGAATGTCATCATAGAGGTTTCAGTTTTTATTTAAATGGATCTATTTTCTTGAATTGGTGAGACTTACTTGTTCTCTTTATATTCTTATTATCATGTCTGCACCAAATTCTACTCATGATATCCACAACGACTCTACCTCAAACACAGAGCACCATCATATGCCATCCGAAGACCGCGATCCGGTGTTGCTCGACGATCATTTTTCATTGCGCTACGGAAACCCCATCAAAATAATTCACGACACACCCAAACATGCAATTGACACGTTTGAGCCTTCCAAAGACCATTTGCCCCCAATTTTCGCTCAAAACCTAAAGTCAACTCCGTGCCAGGATTCCGGCCATACTTGTCATAAAAACTCACGGAAACCACAACGAGACCCTCTTTCCTGTTCAGAATTTTATCATGTGAATGGGGTCGTGGAAGAGAAATAGATCCAAGGGTAATATCACCCTACATCTTCGTTCTCAATGATAAAATATGGCACAATAAAAAGTAAATAAATAAAAAAGTGGCTTGTCCATTACTGCTCCTGTTTAATTGCGTGTTTTATGGCATTTGGATAAGCTGTTTACAATTCTAGACAAGAGAAATGTGTTTAATTGCCGATAGACCTGCTACACCAAGTTGCAATCTGGCTAGATATATTTGGCTCAATTGGCAGGTATCTTGAGAGGTGAATCAGGAGAATTGCCAAGAATTGGTGCCTAGAAGACCCAGCAAATGATCCATTCATCTCAAGACACTGCTTACTCTGCTTCTCTTGGCCCAATTCATTGATACCGCAAGGCAGATGAGAAGAATCCAATAACTCGGCAATTACTTTCTTCCATTTTTAGACTCGATCCAAAGTCTGTTGAATTGGTCCACAGCTTAAATGTACGATTTCTCCGACTCATATTTTATTCGGGCAAGAAAAAGAGTAAAAGGGTCTTCAAGTAATCATTGACATACAATTCAGTAAAGAAGAAAAGACTGCTGGAATGGCCATATAAAAGCACATTACAAATACTACTTTTTGACATGCCAATTTTATGTACCACACAGAGATAGAAAGCAAGAAAGAGAAAGAGAAAAGAAACCTATTAAAAGTTCCCCCGATTTTCCTCTAATAGATTCCTTGTGATTTCTAAAGACAAATGGCATCAGTATCAAAGCACCAATTGCATTTTCCTTTCTCTCCTTTCTTCCTTACTCTATTCATTTCATGGTTTTCTCACCTCCAAAACGCAGCCAGTCTCTGGCATACCGTCGATGTCGATCTCGCACCAACGACACACCCAAAGACACTTCCTGTCCACCTTTGCTCCCGGACACCAATCAACAACTTCAACCACTTTCTACAGGAATCGTACGAATTGAAGCTTCACGATCGACACCAGATCTCTCGAGTCCAACAGATTTTAGTTCAAAGGTTAGATTAAATAACAAATTTAGCTCGTAAATGATTAATATTAATTTTTATTAAAAAATAAAAAAAAGACTAATGATTGGAATCCATTACAATCAAAATATAAAAAGGTAACTGCCAATTAACTCGTAAATACACTCCTTTAATAATAATAAAAAGTTTAAATAAGCATTATATTGATATAATTAATATGGGTTGCCTAATAAAACAACATGTCCTAACATCCTTCAAACCTTTCAGCCAACTTTAGATGCGCGAGATCAAGGCCCAATAAAGCACACCAACACGACGCACCCTCTTCCTCGCGTTGTCACACAAATCCACCCGCCCACTCGTTCTTCCAGTCTGAGTGCCAGTGCCCATACTCCCCTCACAGCAGCCGTTAATCTGCCACAAATTCTAAATGACTTTAGTCAAGCCATGTCACCAATAGACCAGATCCCAAGTCCAGTATCTACCCACTCGACTCGTCCACTAAAGGCGTCAAAGTCAGAGTCAAGTGCTTGTACCGAGGATTATGAAACGGCCGATGAATTTCGCACAAAGTCATTTGAGATCCCCGAAAATACTCTTGATTACCACACACTCTCTGACCCGCCTCTATCCGACCAAACCTTGTCACATTTACCAGAGCCATCCTTATCACCACCCCAACCCGGCACAGAAAATACATCTTTGCTAAAAAGAGTCGACGAAGACGTCCGGGAATCGCTTTTGGAATGGAAACGCAAATCAGGGCTGAGATTGGATTTGGGAGACTTGTTTTCGACCAAGACCAGTGGAGAAGGAGGAAAAGGAGGAGGAGTATGGGCCACAGGAGAAACTATCTTTGGCCAGCTTGAATTGGACACCAATATGGCCGCAAAGAACAACCACCAGGAGGATAAAGAGGCCCGGACAGTTGCCGAGCGACTCTGGAGAGAGGAAGATGTGTCAAGAGAAAAAATGACATCTTACCTAGGAAAGATGTAGGTAAATATACCACACAGCCTAAACCCAAGATTTGCTAACTAGTATAGACTACAAGTGATCCATTCCATCGACAAGTCCTAACGTATTATCTCGAGAACTTTGACTTTTCTGGGCTAAAGTTAGACGACGCATTTCGGTATGCCTTGTAAATGATGATCTGCAGCAAGCCAATTTATGTTTCTTGACATTTGGTACCATAGTAAACTTTGTGCCAAACTTCATTTCAAAGCAGAGGCCCAGGAGATTGACAGGGTCTTGGAAGCATTTTCGATTAGATACTGGTCATGCAATAGCAATGCATTTTATGGAGGCAAAGGTAAGCACAGACACTGATCCCTTGGTTGGATAGAAGAAGAAGAAGAAAAAATAAAGTGTATATTGGCTTGATTTGTGTATCTTTAACCCGTACCTCGATAGATGTTGTGTATGCAATTGTGTATTCGATAATGCTTCTTAATACGGATCTACATATCGTCCAGGGTTCAGGACATGTACGAATGTCTCGTGTGGATTTCTGTAAGAATACAATGAGAACAATTCTTGACCATGTAGACCAGTCCAAGCATACACACCATGGACAAAGACGTGTCCAATGGCAAGAAGACATGGAACAATGCCTAAAGGTAAATATTTGATAGCTATAATATTTCTGTATTCTAAATTAACCGTTTTATATCTGCAAGGATCTTTATAATTCTGTAAAACAAAACGGGGTATTGCAACCATATGCAGTAGAGCAAAAGGCAGAACGACCAAAGACAACCCTATTGCAAAGAATAGGTTCTAGAAAACAAAAACCCAAGCGGGAGAATTCGGTCAAGGATCCATTCAAGGGTCAGCAGGGAGCTGTGAGTCTATTTTGTTTAATGACAAGGAAAATTGATTTGTTGGTATCGACCATAATAGCCCCAAACTACATATGCTATGAGGCCCAAGAATAGGCAGGGGCCATATCTAGATGACCAACTGCCAGTAAAAAAAAGCTTACTGCGGCGACCCCACAAAGAATGGAAGTCGTCCTGGATAGTGATAGATAACGGCTATCTGCTGTTGGACATGGGATATAGCGATGGGGCCCGAAAAGGACCACGACAGTCGATTCTGCGACCACTAGAAGACATGTTTGAACAGCATGATACATCGGTAAGCCAGCCAAAGAGACCAACAGACTAATGATATCATAGTCTAGACGTTCTCATGGCACAGAAGTGCTGCTATCCCACTGTTTGGCTACAGCAATCGAACATGAGGGCCGTAATGTAATGTCCGTACAAGTCTCGGCTGAAGTGAGCTACCTAGTAGACTGTGGCAACAAGGACAAGCTGGCACGATGGGTCGATTGCTGCAACTACTGGGCTGGTCGGGAGAGCAAGGTGCCACTGCGGACAGGGGTGAGCAACGCCGAGTACGGCTGGGGACGCATTCTGGAGCAGAACACGGATCTCGATGCAGTTGTACTGAGTGATTGGAAAGCACCGATGCCACGGCTAGGTGAAAATGGACTGGGAGAGGCTGCTCAGATGGAGGCAGTTGGAGAGTACTTGTTCTCCTTGAAAGAATCACATAGCCTGCATGAGTCCTACCTGGGCGATATTCGAAAGGTAAGGACGGTTCAGGAGATTCCAAAGATATCTGATGTGCTTGGTAGTTGAACGGTTCCAATCCAAAATACGGACAGATTATGGCCAACTGGAGAGCCAAGAAGGCGTATCTGGAGCAGGAGACCGAGAGATACGGGGCCTATAGCCTGGCCATGGCCTCGTGGCAGCCTAGTATTCCCCGGTTGGTTTTGTTGAATGAAGACCGGCCATTGTCCCTTGGTATAGACCTCTGGAAGGAGATCAACCAAGAGCTCCAATTGACTGGCAATCAGCCATTGTTGAAATAATAATAATCATAATAATAATATATAAAATTAATCGTGAGGACTATGAAATCTTAGTGCTCTTAGAGAAACTCTCACGAGTCCCAAAAAGGAAATCTTGAGGTATAGAATTTGGAACACGCTCTGTTTTATTTGGCGTGTTCTCCCAAAGTAGCCAAAGAATAAAATAGGCTGCATTCTAGCAGTCACACAGTCGTCCCTGTCAAATGAAGGAAGAATGGCGAATTGGGTCGGGTTGTCTTATCATTGCCTTTTATGGGCTTTAGTTGGTAGACAGATAATTGGGTAGAGATGGAAGATCTACACAGCACGTCATCTTTGACTGTTGGACTTGTGGTATCGTGTGAAATAAGAAGAGATAAGATGCGATTGAGCAAGCAAGAACAAAAGTGCTTTGGTGACCAAAGAAGCCCTTTATTCTATTAAGTCTCCCTAATATATAAATGAGTGGTGGGAAAGTGAGCGGCCCAAATCGCACGTGATAAGATCAAGGGAGCATCTTATCAGCCCCTCCTTTGTTACACGCCCTTTGTTTTCTGTATATATATATATAAATGGCCCCGCTTATGCCACCCGATCTGTAGCTTTTCTTAACGAATGAATTCCACACTGGTTTCCCAAGAAGTCTTTGGCTCGAGCAAAAAGATTCAATTTCTAAAGACTACATCCATGGACTCTCTTCTCAGTGCAATCGACAGCGTGCCTCGCATTAAACTCCCACAACCATCCAAACAGACCATGTCCATCGAAGCGATTCTAGACACCAATGGCAACCTCAACCGATCCACCAAACGTGCCTGGTCTCTCGACACAACAGACTCACCAAACAAAATCCACCGACCTCCAGTAGCAGCAGCCCATTCACCACCAGTAGAACACTGTGCAGAAATACAGCCCATGGCCACAATCACTTGTCTTCATGCGGCAGTGGCCCAAAAATCATATGGATCCGAGAAGCGTTTCTTGTGCCCTCCACCTGTCGTCACCCTAAAGTCATCCAGCACCCGAGAGGCCCCAGTGGTCTCAATGTCGGTTGTATGCGAAAGTATCGATCGGCCAGTCGAACAACGCGCTGCTCTTGATGACCAACAATCCGGAAGCTTCAAGTACTTGCATGTAACCGGCACAGCAAAATCCAAGCAGTTTTGTCTACGTGTTGGTCTCAGCCACGCTCAATTTGCACCCCTTGGATCATCTCCCCACCAGATAATCCAACCATTTGCAACCTTTTTTTCGGCTCCAGTAGCAATCATATCCAAACCATCCAAAAAGACAGCAAAGGCGCGCAATGTGTCGACCTGCATCCTGGCCAATTCGCCAGTCTCGCTCTTTAATCGCATCAACTCCCAGACTGTACGGACCAAGTACATGTCTTCGGATGACAACCGCCTTTGTGCCAAGAGTTCGGCATGGTCAGCGTTTAGTATCCAAATCATCCGCCAGCCAGCCGATGCAGACAATTGTGAGAATGCGACTCCTGTGCTTTATGGAACCGAGATCATCCTCAAGGACACTCAGACCGGAGTCAGCTCTCCGGCCCTTATTGTCCGTAAAGTGGACAAGGGCTGCATTGCTGCAACTGCATCAGGACCCATTAGCCAGATGCAAAAGATTGCTCTTCAGATCGCATCATCTCTCGACAGCCAGCCGACCTATCTTAGTGCGGCTGGAAACATCATCACACCCACCCATCCAGATCAAAGCAGCCCCTCTAATCAGAATGCAAATGCCTGGTTGGACATTGCACCCTCACAGCCATCAAAGACAGATCCCAAGATCGAGAGTGTGGATGACTATCTCTGCTGGACAATCGTGTCCATTGCAAAGTTTGAATATACTTTTGCAGACCCCTTGGAGCCTGGAAAGATGACCGACTCTCGACTAGGGTCTATGTCTTCCATGTCGTCTATGTCTCGACTAGCCCAACCATCGCCTCCTCCCTCTCCACCACGGACAATTGTGCCTTATCCCAGCCTGACTTTTGTTGAATACAACCACAGTTTACATTGTCTAGACGTTACCGGACATCATCTCCTCCAGGCAACCTCTCCTCCCAGACTGCTTGAGTTCTGGCTGGGCAATCATGGGCCCTTGAAACACACAAATGAAGCCCTGTTGAGGATCGAGCTGCCACCTACTCAGGACCTCTTGGTCTCCAACCACAACATTCTCCAGCGACAGGCCAATGGAGACCGTCACTTGGAATTACCGCTTGTGTTGGTACGTCAGGATGGCATGGTCTATCCTACAGGGAAGTCTCTGTCGTGTGCCGTGCTCGCCAATGGAGACGCCAGTAGGTGGTTTGTCGTACCTACCCACTCACACTCCCTGTCATGATACTCTCTATATGTCCAACATAATATTCCCATGCCTTTTCATCATTTATTTCATTGTAAACCATATTTCTTTTTCTTTTTCTTTTTGTATCAATCCAAGCCTTCTATTGTTATATTATATCTTATATATCTTATTGTCCATAGTATAAAACCTTATGCATTTTTTTATTATATTATTATTATTTATTCTTATCTTTATTTTTTCCTGTAAATAACATCGCACTTGTGATCGCATACCATCACCAATATACTATATCTGTCTGATAAGAATGACCAATCAAATCAAAGATCCTTATCTCGTCCACAAAAAAGTAATAAAAATATTACGGAAGCTTAATGTTGCCTGAACGTGGGAAAAACTTGCTCAAAAGTCATGAATCATTTCAAAACACAGTTGCTGATTGGCCAGAGGAAATTGAATTAACAAATCCAAAAAACCTTTTTTTTGTTATTCAGGCAACACCATAAAAATACCGATAATATGTTTTGGCGAATGGTATGAATTATAGAGGTATAATACCGCAATTCCAGGACACTTTATCTTAATTTTTATCAGCAAGTAACATAAAATCGCTAAAGACCAATAATGATGATTTCCAAGCAATAACACATAGTTTTGTGATTTCCTTTTAAAGACAATTCTGCATTCTAGCAACTCGCTTTATTTAGTAAATTGAGATTTGAGATTGTTATAAGCAATTCCTAGCTAATGTTTTGTGGCCAATGAGAGCCATCAGTTCAATAGCATATATATATATATATATATATATATAAAACAAAAAATAGACTGTCCATTATCTCGGAAATCTTCGGAAAGATGTCCAAGGGTCGTTTTGCAGCCCATTCTGTCCAGCTTGGTCTGTAAAACCCTGTGATCCAAGAAGACCGGTTTAGCTTGATCTTATAGCAGATTGAATCTTTAAACCCATTTTTATGATTATCCGGCCCACCCTAGCCTAAGCCTTTTGGTTCATTTTGTAAAAATGTTATGTAGATTATCATTAGCCTTGTCCGAATAAGCTACAAGACAAAATACCCCACAGGAATTCCCATTATTACATCTATTTAAGTTACAGTCAAAATAGTCTAGCCACAAGACAAGAGAATAATACACGTATTTTTCATTGGGATAGTGATTGTCAAAAAGGCATAATAATACGTCGCGCGTCTGATAATTTCCGGACCTCACATCTTTAATATTATAATACACTTGTTTAACATCCTTTTTCACTTTTAGTGGTCGGCTGAGGGGGGAGGCATGTTTATATCAAAAAAATATATGAGCAGCTCCAACATCCAGTTTGGTGGTAAAGGGACAAAATAATAGCCAATACAGCCATCATAGGCAGTTGTCTGCAAACGAGGGACCAACTTTGGTTTGCAGAATATCAATGTAATTTCTTTATCAATACTGCTGTCAATCTGTACTTGTGTTTTTAAGAGCATAAAAAGGTGTCTATCACTGATATATGTCTGTCGCCAAAAGGCCCATTACATAAAGTAGTCTTTGTATATTTATCAACGCATTCTAAGATATACCTTGCTTTATCATTCTATATTCCATTAGACTATGAGCTTAAACATAAACCTTGTCGATCATTTATCAAGAGAGTCAAGAGCCCACAAGTCCTTGACTTTTTTTTTTATCTTGGGAAAATTAAACAAGTGTTTACTACAGTTCATAGATTAAGCCTCAAAGATCGTTTGATATATTGGCTGGCTTGGGAATACTATCATTATACAGAATCAACAAGATACTCGGTAGAGTGGCAAAAACAAAACAAAAAAAGAAATATTAAGTATTGTGAGCCAAGCGTCATTACCAAAGACGCCGAGTGTTATTCTTTGCAGTACGTGCATCATCTATGTACCAGTCTATTGATGTTGATTAATTTACAAGGCCAAATCACATAGTACCAATGATTACAGTAGACAGGATGCCGTTTACTTGACATAAAAAGGAGCCATAAACCCCACTGTTTTTTTTTAGCCTTTCTATTTTGAAAATGTTCAAAGGATTACAGATCTTGGCCAAGAGATATTTACAGCTAACAAAAAGATAGTTTGGATTATCTAAGAATCATTCAAGCAGTTGGCTACCTGCAAACAACAAGCATCCTTATTCCAGCTACAGTTGATTAGATTATCTTTTTTATTAATCAGATTATGTCTACTCAAGTCAAAGTTCAATCGGGATCAACTTTAATGACACCCAAATAAATAAATCAGTTGGCAATATATATATATATATATGACCTATTACCAGGTATTTTATTATATTGCCCCATTCTACATCTTGGGCATTTATAAACCTAGTTTTTGCATAAATCATCTAGGTACACAGGAAACTTATGTGCATATTTACGAATGATAGAAAAACCACATGCTTGACGATGAGTAGCATGGTTGACTATGGTAGAAAACCCATACATACATACATACATACATACATACATATATTATAATAGCCGGTCTGGTGGTTTAATGTCATGTACATCTTTGCATATATTAACCATCAGCTGGGTATTTGATCAAGAAAAAAGAGCATATGGATTTAATGTTTGTTATAACAGAGACATGACTTTTATTAAACTCATTACAAGGAGCCCTGCTGAAAAACAAATATCAAGACAATATTTTGATAAACAGAATCACGGAATGTGTATTTGATTTACCCACAGCCAAGATTGGCAAAATTAGTATTCCCTTGATTGCTTCACTACAATGCTTTAGTTTGGTGTGCTACAACGTGCCCATAATTATATGGGCCAACAAAGAGTATCAGACCACATAGACAGCCATGTTTTACATTACACCAAAAAAATATAATAAGATATCGTGAAACATGATCCTAAAAAAATGGAAAATAGAAGCATCACAGACACGTACGATTTTGTAGACACAACCTTGTCAGCATGTATATAAATTTGGCACAGACATCTTTAGACTCTTGTTTTATATTTGTCCTACAATTGTGCTGAATGACATGGTAACACTGCCGATATCTTGAAAATTCCCATTAATCCGAGTGATAATAATGATTCTTAAAGCATTCATAATAAACACTGGTTCAAATACGCTTCTATATGACAATACTTGGTCAAAGACTAGTTTAGATTATTAGAGTATGATAACTAACTTGTAACGGCCAGAATCCCACAAGATAATCAAACCAAATATATATACATATATTATTTTTAAAAAGGAAAACTCAAAGGACTTGGATTTTTTTTGGCATCCATCTTTCCAGAACCATATCAATTAGTTGGTCTATTGACTTGTATAGTTTATGTTGCCTTGAGTAGGAAAATACAGAGTACCTTGACTCCAAATCTCATGGAATAACCACCGGTTGTGCTGCCTTTGATAAAACATCAAATGCTACAGACACTCTACACCTTTTTTTTTGTAATCGGAATACGTATATCAACAAGGTAAACATGGTCTCTGCTAAAAATCATGTCTATCATTAAATTACTGCCAACGTTTTGAAGTCGTACATACCCATGGTATTTGGATTAACAGTAGGAAAAAAAAAGGTTATGGGGTTTAAAAATAAGCAAGATAGCAACGCCCAATTTTCAAACAACTGCTCAACATTTGGCTTTATTGCCAGTCCAAATCATCTCTAGACACCAAGGTTGGTTACATATGGTTTCCCAAAATATATACTGGTCTGACCATCCAATATTTTCACGAGTCTACCTTTATGGATAACCGCGTTCGCAGACATGGAACAAGGCAACCAATTGGTCACTATAGATAGTCAAATAAATACTTTGAACTTTTAGCCACATTCAAAAATATATAGCATTACACAAAACACAAGGGTCCATTTTAATGATTTTTGGCATAATTATAAAGTGCCGCACAATCACTTTTCGCATTAAGAGTCGGAGAATAAATATATCTGGCTTGCTTTAAAGACAAAAGCCATTTATCAAATATGCCCATAAAGCGCGGTAATTGAAACATCAAGACAAGGAAACACTTCACAAGGTCTCTTATTTTATAATCAAACTTTTGTCCAACTGCACAAGAATATAATAAGAACATTATTTATTTTTTAAGACCAGGGCTTAAAGCAAAGAGAAAGAGTCGAAGCTAAAGTCAGCAAACGTCAACTGAGCTGCTATCTCCTTCCCTAATTTTCACTTTGCAATAGCCAATTCGATACTCAATTGTTCTTTGATGTATCATTGACATTTTCCCATCAGGGTGCTCGGTTTCTGTTCCAGTACTTGCAGTATTTGTCCTATGTAGAGCAATACACCTTTAAGTTTGCAAATTTATAAACAGGTAATGCAACAATGATATTTACTACGAGAAGACGCAGTTTTGGTCAGGATCATCCAACATTGAACTCATAAGTGGGTCAAGGAATCTGGTCACTAACTCAATTTCCTTGATTCGATGATTCAAGGTAGGCTCTTTGGGGAGCTTGCCAATGCTAACCAAAATCATAGCAAGTGTGGTATACACATCACAGTTGAGTGAAATACAAACTCCACAACCGATATCTGGCTCCTCTTTGCTAATGACCATGGCAAGTTAACATCCCAGGAGCAGATACACACCAGGCACACGTATACTTCACACTACAGCAGTGATAACTGACCATTACACAATGGAGATTAATAAAACAAGGGAACTAGAATAATAACTATATAAACCACCTTAATATTCTTTCTTCAACAAATAACACTCTTACAGTATCTACAAGTTCCCAACCATTAATTACCACAGCAAGTATCATAATGTACAAATACACTCAAATCAAAATTACTTGCAATTTTAGAAAGATATCAAGAATCTTGGTGTCATAGTCATCGGCAAATTCGTAAAATTTGTGAATACAACATTTGACTTCTTTTCTGGTGCATGTATCCAACTTTTGAAATTATATAATCTGTTAGAATGCATCATTTGTCCCATGTGTTGTCAGATCTTACCATCAATGCTTTCATTAACTTTAGCAATATATCTTCATCAACTGTCAAGTTGAGATCCAGGAAGTTCTATTTCATATCATCATGATAGCAGGTGAGATTGAGGCCCTCCATAGTGAACAACATTTCTTCGCTATACTAGCTTTTGATGAGCAACAGTATGTTATCCAGGGCACTAAAGTTTGTGATTTGGTAATTTGGTAATTTGGAAAATCTTGGTTTCTGATTGAATGTAAACTTACAGAAGCTGTTGTAGATTTCCGTTGATAAAAAATTCTTGTGATTTAGTTACTTGACGTGATTCGCGTTGAAAATATCTGAATCCATGTGTCATATTGTATCAATCGCTGGAATGTGAATCATCATTAACATCCTCTTTCTCGCTGTCAGTATCCTGACCAGTGTAATCAGCTGCATTATGATTGTTGTGATTGACAACTGCCAAGTTATTGGATGCGGCTATTCTTGTTGCAGAAACACCAGCCTCTAGAGCTTTATTTCCTTCAATCCTAATAGTTTTCTCTAGCTTCGCCTCTGAGTACAATACGCCAATGTCCACAGTTTTCCCAGTAATACGCTTCCTATTTGGGAAAAAGTTATTGAACGCTAGTATGAACTTGCTCTCTATGCTCTTTTTCGCTTGGGATTCGGTATCAAATTGTTGTACATAGGCTTTAGTTGCTTCTTTATTGTCAAAAACAAAGTTAGTTAGAGATGAACGAGTATTGTGATTCTTTAAATATTCTTCAATGCCTACAATAATGTAATGTTTAACACATTAATATTCGACACGAATTGTACTTACTTTTCGAGATTGACGGCATTATTTAAATTTAAGATTATGATAAGAGAAAGAGAGAGAGAGAGAGAACAAGTTCCAGAATCTGAGAGTAAAACTATTTTGTTTCGCACCAAACACAAGATGTTCACTCTGCCATCAGATGTGATTATAGGCTGTCCGAGCCACGCTTTTTTTTATTTTTTTTTGGCATAAATATATAGTTAATTTTGATACATCACTTTTTCATCATATCTTTCAAAGCCATGCACTGTGAAGATCAATTTTAATTATATCACAGATCAATAAATCAACAAATCCTCCAATTTCTTGAACGCACAAAGGGCCTTGACATCAACAGTCATGCACAAGATCGCATCGCCAGATACGATTTACC
Source organism: Phycomyces nitens (assembly GCA_022702545.1). Classification (NCBI taxonomy): domain Eukaryota; kingdom Fungi; phylum Mucoromycota; class Mucoromycetes; order Mucorales; family Phycomycetaceae; genus Phycomyces; species Phycomyces nitens. The sequence goes on from JAHRBC010000001.1 coordinate 7,419,692, forward strand.
AGAAGAAATCCTACAACATATGGAAGGAGCTTCTCATGGAAACAATATCAACAAGTTCCAAAAGGAAGCTCTCCAGTATAAAAGAGACACCTTAACAAGGCCAGGTACCCTTAACCGCGTCTTTCCCAACAAATTCACGAGGTTCCAAATGGAAGCCTTTACCGCCATATAGAAAATAGAACAAGTATAAGGACGCAGATAAGCTACTGGTTGCAACCCGAGTTACCACAAAATATTTGAAGAGCTCAAGTTCATCATCCAAAGAGGAGGCTCTGACGATGATCACGACGCCTTACAAAACAGTCCTTGAAAAGTTCGAAGGCTGGGAGTCTATGAATTTTCCAGTCGGAAAGTGATGGAAGCTGAAGCCAAAGACCTTACCACCAAGGCACTCAAGCTCTCCCACCAGTGCCAAAATCCTCAAAGACGAAATGAAAGAGAACAAAGACACCGTCTCTCGGAAGCTGTGGCTAGCATTCAACAAGTCTGGTATGAGGAGAGCATGCTCAGAAATACCATTGCACCAAAGCGAGGAGGATTTTTCCAGGGGGGAAAACGAGGATGTGGAAAAATCAACTATGGCTAAGAGTCCTTTTTTTTTAGGGCTACCCAAAAACAACAACCAACAACAATCGACAACTCCATCACAGCCACAGCAAAAGAGATAGTGGGAGTAGAGCCACCCGAACCACCTAAAGTAACACTAACACCAGTACAACCTTCTACAACTCAACTACCACAACAGTACTGCAATCCCATTAGATGGAATTTCACCTGGTGAACGACTTGCCTACTTCTTGCAACAATAGAACCAATATTTGCCGGTAAATACACTCTACCAATTTGTCCAGCAAACACAATATATTCGACACACACACTTCCGCAAGATCATACACTATTTCGCCTAGCTCAATCCAGCCCACTACCATGACCAATTGGGTAAAAGCAATACTGACTGAAGCTGGTATTGATACAGCCATATATACTGCGCAGTCAACAAGATCGGCGGCTAGCACACATGCAATTCAAAACAGACAGTCTATCAATGAGATCAAATGGCACGGCAATCGGAACCCAAGGGAAAACACCTTTGAAAAGTACTACTTCAAACCAGATCAACAACATGCCAGAGGCGTACGCATTGCCAACGCCATTATTTTGCCACTTTCGGAAAACATAGCCACATCTGACGTTGGAGTGGACGCCTACCCTTGGTACTACAAATTATTCTCTTAACTATACAATATTTACCTCGCCCAAGAAAAACAGACAAAAAATGATTATTATTATTATTAGCTTACCTTTGGAATATATGAGGGAAAAGGGGTATATCAAACTTAACTATATATATTTTCTTTAAAAAAAAGCGTGGCTCGGAGAGCAGTAACATCAAAAAACGTTTCACCCTCTGATACCAAAAAATTCAAAAGAGAAAATCAGCAATATTTTTAATACTCAACTGCTCATCCGTCGTGAAAGATATATCTTTTAGATCTCAAATACAAGAGTATAGATGTTTATATTATTAGAATATTTTTTTTAAAAAATAGGCTTAATAGCGAGTATATCCACATTTGACATCAATTACTGCCTGGCAAACATGAAGCAAGTTCAAGACCAATTCTCTTCTACTCTTTTTGCATTGCAACCTTTAAATCATAAACATTGTTGATGTTGACCCTCTCTCTGCGCATCCTAGTCTCGAGAGCCCACCAAACATGCTCAATGGAGCTGAGATCAGGACTTTGCGCCGGCCAGTACTCAAAACCTCGGATTTCATGGCCCTCTTTCCACCACTTTGCATAAGATCCGGTGTGGCAGCTAGCACCGTTTTCTTGGAATATGAATGTCCTGTTTTGTTCCTCTGATAGATTTTGAAAACGTGGGAGGAAGTTCTGGGCCAAAGTGTTTACATATTAGTCTTGATTTACATTACCATCAAGGAAAACCAAAGGCCCAAGACCGCCAGCCCAGAAACAGCTCCAGCTCATCACACTACCCTTTCCCCACTTGACTCCAAGAACTATATACTCAATACTGTACTGCTCACCAACCCCTTTGATAACTCTGGATCCTCCAGCATTGCCTTCAACTGTAAATCTCGACTCATTGGACCAAATTACATCTCTCCATTGCTCATCATATCAATTGACATGCTTATTAGCCTATCCCAGTCTTCTTTGCTTGTGTCTTTCAGTTAAGGCTAGCTTGCGAGCTGCAATATATAAGCCAAAACCCAAAAGTTCAAGACAGCTGATTACAGTATCTCTACAAACGCATATTTCCACACGGTTCAAGGCTACTTACAGCTTATCATATGAGGCAAAAGGGTCCTTTTGTACTACTTGCACAATGTGTCTCTCGGTCCTCTTATCAATCTTTCTTGGTCTTCCAGAACGTTTTATTGGTTTAGGTGACCCAGTTTCCTTTACTCGCTTAATGATACTTTTGACAGTAGCCAAGCTCATTCCAACAACAGCTGCAATCTTTGTAGCACTAAATTCAGCAAAATGCATGTACATTATACATTTAAGCTTGTAATAATTAGCCTTCATATAAGGATCCCGGGTGAATTCTGATGGAGATGTTGTTTTCATGATGGGCTCAATTAATAAAATGGGAAGAAAATAATATTTTTTTTTTAAAAAAAAAAAGATGAGTTTTTTTGCTGGGGTTGAAACGCTCTTCACTGCGAGTACATAGAAAATGCATTTTCACCTTTTCCGAGACATTATTATTATTACTATTATTATTATTAGATAGAACGGTAATATGACAATGAGTATGCTGTGTACTTGGGGGATGGAGTGTGACAGGGGTTTAGATGCTGGTCACAAGGATTAAACTAACCAAGTGATTGTGTCAATGATCCTTTTTTAAAGACACCAAATGACTCTCAACTTTAAGTTCAAAGTTAAGGGTTACACCAAAAGGCACTTGCTTGTGAAGCAACAAGAAACTTAATAGTGCAACAAAGGTTATCGGTTACAAATGGACCTTTATGTTGAACAAGAATACAAAAACGACGTGGAGTTAAAAAAAACTTGTCCTATTTTACAGGTATTCAAGCATCCGCACAAGGCCATTTAAGATCCTTTGATGCTTATATAAAGCACTAGTTGGAGCATTTTTCAACGTTTCTTATTAAAACTAGTCTTAACATGTCTTCTACTGACAAAGCCAACATCGAGGTCGCCCAGCCCACTTCCAATGACATTATTGAGTCCCTGGAAGTTGAACCCACCCTTTCTGTCAAAGAAGAGGCTCCCAAGTGGCCCTCAGTCCCCACCATGACAGTAGAGGAAGTTATTGCCAAGGCTGTCAAAGAGTCCAACTCTGCACTCAAGGAGCCATTCCAATTCAAGAAGCCCATTCGACGTGCAGCTGTCATTGGTACCGGCCCTGCAGGTGTAAGTTGAACATAGCAACAAAAAACCAATTTGTAACCATGGCACTCATTCAACCAAATAATAATAATAATAATAATAATAATCATTAGATCCCTACCATCAAAGCCCTTCACGCACAGGGAATTGAAGTCAGAGCGTTTGATAGAAACCCCAGAGCTGGTGGCATTTGGTAAGTTTCAAATCAAAAATTAATTTCCTTTAAAGATGTGCACAGTCGTGTGCGTACACGATTGATTTAGCACATTTTATTTAATGTAAAGAAACCCTCACTCACGCCACGTACGATATTTTTCTGATAGGGCTTACTCCGATGTTCCCTCTGCAAAGCCCAAGATGCCTTCTACCGAATTGGCCCCAAAGTCAACCAACGTCGCACCGGTCGTTGGCATCCACGAGGAAACAGTGGAGTTGACAAATGAAGTGGAGAAGTCGCTTATTGAACAGTATCCTACCTCTGCTTGCTACAAGGATCTTTATACCAACACACCCATCAAAGTTACCGAGTTCATTGACTTTCCAGCAGACCACACCAATACCTACCTCTGGCATCAGGGTCTCCAGGACTACCTTTCCAAATACCTTACCCACTTTGGCCTGGACTCCTTTATCGAATACAATACCAATGTCGAGCGTGTTTACAAGGCCAAGGATGAAGAAGGATCGGAGTGTTGGCATTTAACTCTGTGCAAGTCGGAGCGAGTGGAGGGTAACAAGGTCCACATTAAGCGCTGGACAGAGACATTTGATGCCGTGGCTGTTGCCACTGGTATCCATCAAAACGCCAAGATCCCCAACTTTGAGTTCCTCAAAGAGTTTGACGCTCGCTGGCCCGAGAAGTGCTCTCACTCAAAGCAGTACAGAATCCCTGAACCTTTCCGTGATTTGGTAAATATATCACAATAGCTATCTAGACGTTGCACCTGTGTGTGAACTCATTAACCCAGAAGTACTAAATCTGTTCTGATTTCATTGAACCTCAGAACGTCCTCGTTGTTGGCGGACATTCCTCTGCAGTTGATGTTACTCGACACTTGGAAGGTGTCGCCAAGAATGTCTACCTCTCCTATCGTGGACCCCGTGAGATCGAAAGCAATATCTTTGCCTTGATCCGTACCGGTATCCCAGAATCCACAATCATCGTGCCTGAACTTGTCAGCTTCTCCAATGCTGATGGTCAAGTAGATGGCACTCTCAAGTTCATTGACGGTCAGACTCTGGAAGGCATCGATCGTATCGTCTTCTGCACAGGTTTCACCAGCAATTACAGCTTCCTTGACGACCTCACTATTGAAACCAGTGAAGAATACAAAAAACTTGGCCACGAATCTCTTGAGACTCCTGCTACAGATGGCCAGACTGTATTCAACTCTTACCGCCACCTCTTCTTTATCCCTGATCCTACTCTGACCTTTATTGGTGCTCCTCCCAACTTGACCACCATTCCATTCTTTGACTACCAGGCACGTGCTGTAGCTCGCGTCTGGGCTGGAAAGGCCCTATTGCCTACCCAGGAAAACATGTTTAGCTTTGTCAAGGAGGATAAGCCTGTGTGCTACGGATTGTCTTTTGGTGACGGACCAGAACTTCTCCGTTGTGAAGATCTTGTCGTCTGGCTCAACAGTCATGCCCAAGCTCTGGGTCACACTGATCTTCCCCCGGTCATCAATCACAACCGGAATATGGACGTTGTTTGGGCCCAGGCCATTCCTACCTTTAGAAAGGATTCTGATGCCATGCTGGCCGAGGTCAAGGAAAAAATTAAGCTCAGAATGGCATCAGCCTAAAAAAACCCCCCGGGGGGGAGGTGATGTGTTGATGAGTTGTAAAGAGGGTCACTGGCCTTTTTGTATTTAGCAGTTATTCTCTTTATGTGAATAAAATATCAAATATTTAATTACATTCCAATGCCCTGTCATTAATTGAAATACTATAAAAAAAGGGGGGATTCAGTATTCAGTATTCAGGATTCAGGATTTAGGGTGCTTGATGCCCTTGGCCTGATCCTAAAGAGTAAAACAATGGGCTACAAAAACAAAATAGATATCTAAACTGCTGCTGTGATCACTGACAGTCTAAAAGATCTATATAGCACCAGTATTTTGAAGCTTTAATGACTTTGGGGGCTTTCTGACTTTCTTATTGGCTATCATTACTACTTTTGCACTGGAAAAGTATAATAGATTTCATTTTAAATATAATATAATAATGACGTTGCTTTTATCAATCAAAACAACAGTAATCCATTGATCCCAATGTCATCTCAATCTGTTCAAGACATCCAGACCAGTCATCCAGTACATACCATTCGTCTCAATGATCGGAACCCTCTCTTGTCAATGAATATTGAGATCGGACCCGGAGTCTCTATGCCTATTGAAATCTACTCTCATGACAACCCGACCCAGGTGGTCGATACATTCACATTTAGACATCGCCTAAACTTTAGCGATGAATCCAAGCAAAAGCTTGCCAGCACGCTCAACTTGATTGTCCAGTCAGCCCTAAAAGGGCGTTCCATCACGACCACAACCACAACCACAAATCTATAAATACACCAAACATTCATATTTATGATCCAAAAAGGTTTGCTGTAAAGAATCAAACGGGTAGTTTATATTTTGTCTATTAAGATTTGCGAGCCATTCTTTTATTTTATTTTTTTATAAATACATGAATATATAAATGTTGATGAGATTTTGTTTTTTATCATTAAGAAAAATGTATGGGAATCATGATGGAATGATCAAATATCGATTGTCTTAGTAGACCTCCAAAATGTACTTCTCCTTCTCCTTCCATTCTTCAATCAGAGCAGAGGCCTTGGCAGCATCAATGTTGGTGTGGTGCTCGAGACCATAGACAAGAGCATCCTTGACATCAGGAACAGGCCAGGTGGGACCACAGAGGTAAAAGTGACCGTCCTTGTTGACAAGGTAATCGCTGAGCATCTTGGCATCCTCCTTCATCTTGTGCTGGATATAGACCTTTTCAACCTGGTCACGAGAGAAAGCGAGACCCATGTGGGAAAGAACACCATCGGCCAAGTAGGCCTCGAGTTCCTCACCATACAAGTACTCGTTGCGGCGGTTACGGGAACCAAAGTAAAGCACAACGGGTCCAACTTCCTTACCAGCTGCCTTTGCAATAGAACGTTCCTGGATAAAGGCACGGAATGGAGCCATACCAGTACCAAGACCAGCCATGATAACGGGCTGGGTATCAAGGGGAGGCAGCTTCATGACCGAAGACTTGATGGAAACAGTGACCTGGGTACCGAGTTTCATATTGGCCATGTAACGAGTGCACTGACCGAAACGCTTCTTACCCATGGTGTTCTCCCAATCAACAGCAACAACCAACAAGTGGACCTGACCGGGGTGCATCTTCTGGGACGAGGCAATGGAGTAGTGACGGGGCTTGATGGGGGACACCATCAGGACAAGGGCCTCAACAGGGGGCTTGGCAGAGGTGAACTCGCGCAAGAGATCCTCATAGGTAACAGTCTCATCCACACGCTTCTTAAAGTCCTCCTTGCCTTCGGGAGAGATAAGGAACAAGAGCTGGTCACGCTCCTTGGGATCAGTGGCAAAGGAAGCAAGAGTCTCATAAAACTTCTTGGAAGGACGGCCAAACAAGTCGAGGGTCTGGGAAAAGAGCTGGAAGAGAGAACGGGCCTCCTTCTTCTCATCACCAATAAGGATGATGTCGTTTTCCTTGAGACCATACCATTCCAAGAAAGCGCGGACCTCATCATAGTCATTGTGACCATAGACACCAAGAGCATCACCAAGGTTGTAAGTCAAGTTGGAGTCTGTGGTATCAAACTCGAGATGGAACACGTTACGGTCATAGCTGTCGGCAGTCAGGCGTCTGTTCTCAGTAAGACGGACAACATAGGTGGGTTCGTGAATGTCAGGGCGGGCAGACTCGGTGGTCTGGAAGGACTCCTTGAACATCAAGTTCCATGCAGCCTTGTGCCACTTTGTAACCTCGGCAGAAGCACCACCTTCTTCTTCAGTGACCTGGGAAACCTGCTCTTCAGACTCATCAGAAGCAACGGGGCGGTTCAAGGGAGCAATGGGAAGAACGATGTCGTTGATCTCGAGGATGGTCCAGGGAGCCAAGAGCTCAATGTGAGTGAGTTCAGCAGTGACCTTTTCAACAACCTCGGAAACAACTGTCTTGAGATCACGCTTGTCCTGTTCATTGGAGACAACGGCGCGGTAGAGAGCAGTGAGACGCTTGACGAGATCAGTGGGCTTGACGAGAAGACCAAACACGGCCTCCCACACCAGGTGGACGGCAGATTGGTGGAGACCGAGTTCATGGGCGACACGGGCACTGTCAATGGTATAGAGCTTGATCTCGAGCTGGGTGGCCTTGAGCTTGAACTCGTTGGTGAGGTGAGCCTCGATATCATCACCATGCTTCCAGGGACCGTTGAGGACAACTACGGCCTTGGACTTTGCAAGTGCAAGAACATCGTATTCACGGATAAGAGAAGTGTCGTGGATACCGAGGTAGTCGACCTGACGACCTGCGGTGCTCTTGGCAGTTGTGAGACGGGTGTTGATGACTGGGCCACCGACATGGAGAGCATCCGAGACAATCTCGGCCTGGACGGTGCTGGCGGTGTCCTGATGCAAGAGGTGGACGATCTGGAGAGCAGTCTCAGCAGAGGAGTCCCAGAAAGATGCCTGCCAGGCCTTTTCTTCAGCCTCGGTCTCATCCTTGAGGGTTGCGACAAAGGGAGCGGTCTGGAGATCGACAAAGGTAGCCTGGGCAGCCTGCTCGATCAAGAGAGGCATGTGGCTGGCATTGAGATGGTGGAAGCTGCTTGCCTGAGCGGTGACGAGACGAGGCTTGACAGACAGACTGCTGAAACGGACGGCGGCAGCAATGTCGAGGAAAAGTGGGCCGTTAAAGGCAAACAGACCATCACCTTCTTCCAAGACAACCAGACGGGTGGCAGACTGGGGAAGAGCGGCAATAAGATCGGCCTCGGACCAGGGACGGTAGAGACGGACGGATACCAAGCCAACACGAGTAGAAAGGAACTTTGTGGCGCGGGAGACAGCAGTGGCAATAGAAGAAGAGCTAGCGCCAAGGGTGATCAACACGGTCTCGGCAGAAGCATCGCCAAAGTAGTCAAAAGGCTTGTAGTTGAATTGAGCCAACAGAGCCTTGGCAGTTGCGGCAGCCTCATTGTAGTTGTTGGATTTCTGGACAGTCTGGGCAGCGACAAGGGCAGCGATGCGACCATAGGACAAGAGGTTGACCTTTTGGATATCTCTAGAAGCAGACACACCGTCAAAGTAGTGGATGACAGGGAGCTGGACTGCGCGAGACAACAAATGGGCAACAAGAGCCATGTCGTGGGCCTCCTGAACAGTGGATGAAGCCAACAAAAGAGCACCAGTGTTGCGGGCAGCCAAGACAGCATCAACGTTGGAATGTGCGACGAGGTCCTGGTCGACATAGTGAGATGCGACATGGAAAACGACTGACTGGCGAGCGGTGGCAAGCGCATGGAGGTTGGGGATCATGGACAACAAAGCCTGGGAGGAGGTCAGGACGCTGATGGTCTTTGAAGAGGCCTCAGCAAGAGCACCCTGGACAGCTGTCAGGGCACCAGTACGAGTCTCCATCTCGACAACCTTGACAAGATCTCCCTGACCATTGCGAATGGGGGTCTCTGCGGTTGCCCAGCCCTTGAGGGCCTGTCCAAGGTAAGCGTCAGTGGTGATGCCGGGATAGACAAACACAATGTCAGAAAGACAGTGGGCAACATAGTCGACAGCATGGTTGGCGTCAGTGATGCGGGTCTTTACGTCCTCTGAGGCTCCAAACAAAGACTGGACGGCAGACTGGAGACGGACGAGGATGTCTTCGTCGACAATTGTTGCCTGGCTGCCAGTAGTAGAAGCAGTGTCTTCCTGGACAGTCACGATGTCAGCTACGGTAGACAGGACTTCTTTGGAGAGGATGACAGGCTCATCGGTCTGGATGTTGGGATAGACCTTTGCCTTGACAAGGGCAGCTACAAGGGCAGCAGAGGAAAACATGAGATGGGAATGAAGGGCAAAGGGGCAAGGGAAATGAATTGCCTTTAAACATAATAGATCTTTAATTTTTTTTTTGGGTGAGTTTGGTGGGCACGCCATCCATCGATCGCCTGGCCAAAAGATCCAGTCCAGTCAAAGCCCACGAAAATGGCGCAATTGCACGTCCGCATTCTTACACAATCACTCACTGACTCAGACTGGAGATATTGCGTCTTTTTATTCCGCATTCACCATCGCATTCCAATTGGGTCCTTTTTAAATCAAATTTCTGAAATCTATTGATGAAATAATATTAAAAAAGTCTATTTATTTACTACTACTACTACTAATAATATTAATAATGTCTAAAAGTGCTTGGTATACGCAGTCTTGAGCTGCTCCATAAAGATGAACATGAGCATGGTGTGGGGCCTATATGACAGTTAGAACAGACCAAACCAGATCACAAAACCAATCACAATCTACTTACCCAATGCGCAAAAAGTGGGCAAAGAAACCCTTGTAAAGACCACCGACACCTTCGGTAGATACGATCTTGAGCAGACAATCGACAGGGTTCTTGTACAAAAGACCCTTTCCAGTCGAGGGATCGACTCCCTGATTATACATGCGAGTAGAGATGACATCAAAGGGGTTCATGGACAAACAGGCAAGAACACCTGTGAACATGGATGCACCAAAGTGTGTGCCAATGCTATCTGCACAATGGAAGCGGTCGATCAACAACTGCTTTCCAAACATATAGGATGGCATCTGTACAGCAGATCCTACACCAGCACGGGCCATGGCAGCATCTGCTCCTCGATAGAGACCTCTGATGCCTTCCTTTTTCCAAATCTCGGCAAGAGCACCCACAGATGATCCCATCTGGTGTTGGAATCCAATCTGGCGGAAGACTGGGGAGTATGATTGTCTTCTGGTCTTGATGAGATAAAGGGGCGATCCAAGGATTGCTCCAATGACTCCTGCTGTTGCGCCTGCAAAAACACCTGCACCGACCAGGGCATGATCCGATTTCAATCCAAGAGTATTGACCGTAGAAGTATAGACTGGCTCATATAGACCAAGACGACTTCCATTTAGACAGACCTGATAGACATAAGCAACACCCAGACCACGCTGGCATCCACGGATTCCCTCCTTTTGGTAGACTAGCTTGAGGGCTTGGAAGCTATTGTGATAAGGACGGGAGGCCTCTGAGAGAGCACCTGCACGGACCAGCTCACCCTGTAACTGCAGTCTTGTCTTGACTACCTAAAGCAGAACCAAACATTGAGCAAGAGTTTAATACAGCTAGAAGATCTCCTTACCTCCCAGGGATTAGTAAACGTCACTGCTCCACATGCTGCTAATCCTCCAATGACGAATCCGACAATGGTGTCCTTTGTGGTTCTGACTGGCTTTGGGGCTGGCTGGACAACAGCAATGTCTGGTTTAGGTGCCATTGGATTAAAAGAGAGAGAGAGGGAAAGAGGGAAAAGAAGAGGACAAGAAATATAGAAAAGAAACGGTTAAACAATAAAGAAATAAAGCCAATAATGCAGTCCGTTGGGCTGGGATTAAATGATTTCCCGTAGTATTAGAGGTAAACTGAGATGGTAGATCTTTAAAGGACAACAAGATATACAAGGGGAGTGTGGCTGCAGAGGCCCAGATGTGATCCAAAAAAGGCATTTTAGGCTGCGTATCCATGAGGTTTATATGGGGTCAAGATGGTTGTTCCTCGTAATGGGATTTTCCCGGCAAAATAGAGTGGCCGATTAAAGGGCTCCTATAGGTGAATATGATGATCACTTATTAGTCACATTCTATTGGATACGCTTAGATGATCTTTCTACTGCCACAATACTAATACTAATATTATATATATGTGGATATATACCTTTCTTATCATTGGCAATTAATACAAGCAAATCAAAAGAAATGAATTTTGACCAATGGTATTCCTATTTTCATTGGCACTAGAATCCAATTGGCAAAAAATAAATTTTAAATAAAAAAAAAAGGTGTAATGATGGTGTGAAGATGCAAATAAATAGAAAGGCAATTAAGATAATTAATGGAATGAAACAGATCCCCTTTATATTTTGGTGTGAAACTGATATGTAATCATCAGCAGCATCATTTATATATATATATATATATATATATTTGTATATTTATATATTTGTATTTATATTATATATATATATCTTGTTCGGACATTATGCCGAGTATTCCGGGGATCGGTTGGCGAATCTTATTCTAGTGACGTTGAGGCGGATTTATTATTATTTTTATTATTATGATTATTATTATTGTTATTTATTTTTATTTTTATTTTGGTCTTGTAAACAAAAAATAATAAAAAAAGAATAAAGGAATCCACAATGTTCATGCCTCAAGTAAGATGCCAATCCAGCACCAATTTTCGCTAATCGTCTTCTTCAGCAACCCACCCTGACACCTGAAGAAAAGGCCTTTCTCAGACAACGCACCGTTGGCACTGTCTCCAACTTCTTCCTTGTCGTACTCGCCCTTCGTGCTGGTATGTCTTGGATCCAAACAACAAGTTTACTCACCCAATTCAATCTTTTAGCACCCTTTGCACTTGAACAGGTCCAAAAGTTCCTCTAAACAGACAGATTAATTTATCTTTATATATATATAAAAGAAAAAATAGCAGCCATTCTAAGCAATGACTGGAAAATGCATTTCTCTACAACAAATATCTTTGGCTTGCCCCCCTTGTTTTGCCCCATTTGCCCCATTCTAACGTATAAATTACAAGTTGCTTGCCTCAAAAAAAGAGGCATTCTTTCCAGCCGATAATCAAGTTGCACATACTTTATATCTCTTGAGGGTTGTGCACTAATAGCCAAATAAAGCAACTGCTGTTCAAAAATAAAAAATAAAAAAAGGGTTTCCTTTATATATACATTTATTTAAGCACGTTTATTTAAATCATTTCTTCTTCTTCTTATTCTTATTATTATTATTTGCTTTTTGTTTTATTTTTAATATAACACAACCCCACTCTAAATGTTTGCAAAATCCAAACGGTTCCAGGAAGGTAAATAGCCCCTCTCAAATCGTAACGCACTGACTCTCTGCTCACCCATCTAGTCTATTCGCCCCCTTAGGTGCCAAAGATTATATTCCTGGTCCTGGAGAATACGATGTTCCGACAGAGGAAATGAACAGGCGTGGCAGATTTGGCTACAATGGGGCCGGCAGGTTCTCAGAGAGCCTACTGTCAGGTAAACAACAATTGAATATATTCAATGTTAAATATTATAATTATAATTAATTATTAATAATAATAACCAAAATGGCCCACATAGTCGACTCTACATTTTCAGATTATACCTATGTAGGCGAAAACTCCCCCTCAAGCCTGTCTACTGTGTCATCTGGCAGTAAAAACGATGATCGATCACGCCACGGTTCCAATATCAGTTACCAATTCGAAAAGTACCGCCAGGCAATGCAAAAGGAAATTGACTCCTTGCAAACCAGAGGTCGCAAACTAGAAGCCAGTCTGCAGACAGTCGCGACAGAGAAGACGGAGCTGCAGGCAAGCGTGTTGGAGAAGGAGCTCGAACTCGCCGATGTACGCCAAAAGAACAACGCGCTCCAAAAGACTGTGAGTGTGTTCACCTTGCCAATAACCCAATAACCAATACACAATACCCACGCCACACCCACGCCAAAAATAAAAATAAATACATGATGATAATAATATTAACATTTTATTAATCTTATTTAAAGGTCGCTCGCCAGGAAAAGACCATTGAAAAGTCACCCAAGATAGTTCAATTGCAGAAGAAGCTAGATCAGGCCGAGAAGGAGCTCGATTCATCTAGACTTGAGACCGTACAGTTTCAGACATCTGCATTTGCCGACCGCCAACGCCACGAAGTAATCGTCGCAGACAACCAAAAGATCATTGGAGATCTACGGACCCAGGTTGCCACCCATCTCACAGCAATCCGGACACTCGAAACCAGCCTCGAGGAGACCAAGAGGAATGCAAAGCTAGCCGATGAAGCCAGCCAGGAGGCTCTGCAGTCACTAAGACGCGAACTAGAACTAACCTCCAAACAGCTCAACCAGCGTGAGGCTGACAATACCCGTCTCCAGCACACCGTTTCTACTCTCGAGAGCGAGCTCAACCAGACCACCGAACAGCTTCACCAGACCACCGAACATTTGTTGCAGACCACGGACAGTCTGCAAAAAAAGCAGGACGAATGTACCTGTCTTCAGCACACAATCGATGCTCTCGAGAGTGGACTTGAACAGACGACGGACAAGCTTGATCAGACCGCAGATCAGCTCTACAAGCAGACCGAGGCACTCAACCAGACCACTGACGAACTTGCCCAAAAGAAGACCAAGATCGATGAGCTTCAAACCACTCTTCAAGGCCTCGAGACCAACCTTGATCAGACCACAGTTCAGCTCGATGAAACGACTAGCCAGCTGGCCCACACAGCCGAGCATCTCAACAAGACAGCCGAAACCTTGTGTGAGAAGCAGACCGAGAATGCCGGTCTTCAGCAGACAGTCCAGGATCTCGAGTCTAACCTGAGCCAGACATCCGACCAACTTTGCCACACTACGGATCAACTCAACCAGACGACCGAAAGACTGGAATCAAAGGCAGCCGAGAACACTGTGTTGATGACCAAGGTTGACAATCTTGAGGCCAGCCTAGAGACGACCCAGAATACCCTTGAGCACACCAATGGCGTACTTGACAAGACGGCTGAAGAACTGAGCCAGACCAAGGAAACCCTCGAGGAAACAATCGGAAGCCTCAATGAAACGACCACTGCCTTGGACGAGACGATCATTGCACTAGACGAGACGACGGCCAGTCTTGATGAGACCAAGGCCAGTCTTGCCGCAGAAGAGGCACAGACGGCTGAGCTGAGAGCCAGTCTGAGCCATCTCGAGGGCGAGCACGAGCAGTTGCAGGTCTTGGCGGCCGATGAGCGGGAGGAGCATTGCAAGGCAGTCGAGCAGTACCGAGCAGAGCATGCGATACTCTCACAAGCACATGATAGTCTGCAGCACACCTTTGGTCAACAAACCGAAACTCTAAACGGACTGGAGCTCCGTGTGGCCGCAGACGAACAAGAGATTGCACGGCATTTGTGGACGATTGGTGAACAGAAATTGGCGCTTGAGACCGGTCACAGGGTTCTTGAACGTCTCCAGACTAGATTTGGAAAATATCGGTCGCACATGGAACAAGTCAATCAGGCATTGCGCACCCGCCAGGCAGGATTGGAGGCCGACGAGGCAGCCGAGTGGGAGAGAACTTGGAAAGAGCTCCAGAAAGCAAAGAGCTTCATCAATCTCCAGGCCCTGCAGATGAATGGCTTAAAGGCCGATCTTCACTGGCTTACTTGCAATAACCGGCAGATGCACCAACTGGGTCAAGCACTCCATCGGGATGCGGTTGCCCAGGCCGAACTGTTTCAGGCCATAAAGTCCTAACAGGCCAGCCCATTTAATCATATATAAATATTTAATTATATTTATTGTGTGTGAGCTAACCAAAATCTATATTTATTTAGTATTATTATTATTTTGAAAAATAGCACATCATATTTGATGTATTCTGTAGTGATACTATATTACATTCTAGGCACTCCTCCATTTACCTTGTACGCTTTTCCTTCTTTCTTTTTCTTCTTCTTCTTATTCTTCTTTACACCATACACAACCCCCACTTTATATATATACACACACACACTCTCACACTCTCTCTCGCCTGTCTTTCGTTCATTGCCACTTTATACCCAATCTCTCTCAAGATAAACCGATTTTTTTTATATAAATAAATATAAAAATAAAAAAAATTATAAACTATATATTTATATATATTATATATATATTATTTATTATATATTAATATATTTTATATATAATAATATAGAAAATATATAGATAGATTTATGGATATAATAAAGAATTAATAAAAGAAAATATTTATAATAGTAATAATAATAATAATAGAGAGAGAAGATATGTGGTTTGGTTTGTTAACAGGCACATCCGCTGGCCTCTGTATTCGAGTTGCTCAGGTTGACTTTTTGCACTACAAATCATCTGTCAGCAAATCATCTTTTTCTGTCCAATCACACTCACTCTCTTTGGTTTCATTTGCGCCTTGGTTGATTCCAGGCAGGGCTTGGGCAATCTTGCGAAACAGAGTCTTGACCTAACCACAGCATGTAAATTACATTTCATGTCATGTCATGTCATGTCATAATATCATAATAATATATATATATAACCCACGACTTGACTTACATTGTGTCCAGCCTTTGCACTTGTCTCGATAAACATCACATTTAGCTCCCTGGCTCTCTTTTCGCCTTCTTCAGCCGTCACCTCACTTGTATCATTAGTTTCTTTTTTTTTAAGTGTCGCACAACAACAGATAATAGCAATATATCTTTACCGTTTCTCATTCAGATCTGTCTTGTTTCCAACCAGTACAACAATAGCCTCATTGCCACGCTCAGCCCTAACATCATCGATCCATTTGGACGTATTGAGGAACGAATCTCGGTCTAGAGGAGCCAATAAATATTCACTCTTTATACATACATATATATATATATATATCCATCTTGATTTTTACTCACTGGAAATGTCATACACAATCACGGCAACAGACGAATCACGGATATAACTAGGGATCAAACTACGGAAGCGTTCCTAGAAACCAAATATATATATATATTATATATATATTATATATTATATATTTAGACATTTCTCTATTATTTGGCTAGCTAATCCAAGTACCTGTCCTGCTGTATCCCAGAGCTGCAGGCGGACAGTCTTGTCTTCGAGGTACATTGTCTTTGACAAAAAGTCGATACCAATCGTGGCCTTTTTTTATTTTTTTTATTTTTATTTTTTTGCAGAATACCGTATTAGCAAAGATATAAGATATATAAAAAAAACCAAATGTGTATTACTTGATAGGTGTTGTCAAAGGTGTCGTACATGAACCGGGTGATCAAAGAAGTCTTTCCAACTAGATAGATAACATGAGATTGACAAAAGGGCATAGTTGGTTCCTTACCACTCTGTTCACCGAGAAAGACAAGCTTGTACTTTCTAAGAGGACTACTGAACTCAGGGCTAGCCATATTATGAATCTTTAAAGAAGTAAAAAAAAGATATGTATAATAAAACAAAAGGGAAGAAAGGGAACGGGGAAAAGGGTGTGGTATAAAAGCAAGCTTGTGTGACTCTTCTTTTTCCACGGAAACAAACCGCAAAAATAATAGCAGTTTAGTCGAGATTTTTTTTGGTTCTTGGTTTGCCTTTATTCTTTTTCTTTATGAAATAACAGGAAATCCACTGGACTTCTTTAGATTGCCTTTTCTTTCTTTCTTTCCTTTTCATCTCCACACACTCTTCATAGTATCATCTTGAAACGCAAAAAGAAACGCGAATCCCGCGTCGGAACACGAACTTTATATCTATCTATATATATTTATATAAATATAATAATGTGTATTTATATATATATATATTCATGAGTGTAAATGTAAAAGAAAAAAATAGGCTTTGGTTTGGATTCTTTGTGAGAATAATATTCAGCATTTGTTTCAAATATAGATGCTTCTTTTGTCATGAGAATGTAAAGGAGAGGGAGGGCAGGGGAAAAAGAAAAGTAGAATATATAGATAAATATATAATAGTAATAATAAAGTTTTTTTTTAAAAGAAAAAAAAAAGATTAAGAAGTGGGCTTGGTAATGGACTTTTGTCTTGCTTCAAGATCCTTTGCCTTTCTGGTTGCCAATGCCTGCTGAGCCCAGGAGGCCATGTCGACGTCGACATTTTGGTAATTTACAATAAATGGATGCTCCAACAGCTCACCATAGGTAGGTCGCTTTTGGGGATCCTTGCGAAGACTATGGAAGAGGTTTTTTAAAAAAAGATATCTTTTATGTATGTAATGGACCTTACCAAGCTGATATAAAGTCTTTGGCATCTGGTGTAAACTCTTCCGGCAGGGTCGGAGGCTCTTCGTCAACAATAGCCTTGAGTTGGGCAAACATATTGTCATAGGTGTAGGGGTACTTTCCACCAGCCATCTCTACCAACGACAGGCCCAGAGACCAGACGTCTGAAGACACGGTGTAGGTATTGGCTGCCTTGATACGCTCAGGCTAATAATAATAATAATCAAACAATCAATCAAAAAAAAAACATAAAAGTTCAGCCCTCTTCCAACAAGCTTATAATACTTACGGCCATGTAACTCTGGCACCCAATATTGGTCTTTGCCAAAGACTTGTCCAACTGTCCAGACACTCCAAAATCACATAATTTAACCTGACCTGCCAGGTTCACCAACACATTGGTGGGCTTGACATCTTTAAATAAACATCAGTAACCACCCTGATCGATTCACCTCTTCTTTTCTTCTTCTTTTTTTTTTTACCTCTGTGAATAATGGACAAGTCGTCCTTGAGGAACCGAAGGCCCTTTAACATCTGCCAAACCATTAGATTTCTCACAGCCTTTAAATGGCAATCATACCGAATGTGTGATCTTTGACAGAACATCTTCAGGAACACCGTCTCCATAGAGCTTGTCGAGTGAACCTGCGTCCATGTACTCCATGCAATAATACACACACGACTCAATAAAGAATGCTCCATAGAACTCTACAATGTAGTCGCTTGTACTCTTGTGCAAAATATCCAATTCCATCAAAATCTGGTGCAACTTTGTCTCGTCTAATTCTAACCGGATTTCCTTTTTGTTTTATATATACATATATATATATACATACATATATTTATTTATTTAATTGATTAGTAAAAATGCTTGCCTTGGAGACGTGCTAGCTTACTTTCATTGCCATGACAACGTTGGTCACTTGATGGGACACCTGACAAGTTTAAATAGTAAATACATTTCTGTTCACCATTTTATATCTCCATTTTTCCTATTTGTATATTTCCAAAAATAGAAATTCTTGTGTATTTCCAAACCTTTTGTACTGTGCCATATTGACCCTTTCCAAGTTCTTCCTGGAGTTTCAGGTCGTCCATCTTGATAGTAAAGCTGCTTCCGTTACTGAAATCAACACCGTCGGCGTGAATGATGGCCTTGCCAGCGAAATTGAGCTTTCCAGACGGATCACTAGTACAGAAATATATAATGTATATATTTATACATATATTTCTTGTTGACAATAATATTTTTAATATGTTACTTGCACGTATTTCGAAAAGTTTGCGAATGGCGTCTGTTCTGGTTTTGGTGTAAGGCCGAGCTGCGATAGGTTGAGAGCCGGTCTGTTGCCACCGGGTCTTCCAGGTCTACCACGCATTGGTCCCGGAGGTGTTCGTCCACTCATTGGAGGTAGAGGCGAGCGTCCACTCATTGGTGGTAGAGGCGAGCGTCCGTTCATCGGAGGTGCCGTTCCTGTCCTGCTCATTGGTGGCAAGACTGAGCGTTGAGGACGCGACATCAAGGGAAGAGCCCCTGGTGCACTGGCGATTGATGGCGGAGTAGGACGACTAGAGGGTTGCTCATCAGGAGAATCCTGAAGGCTCATTGAGGCAAATTCATTATGATCCATAACAGGAAGTTATAAGGCTAGAAAAATAATGTATAGAAAACAAGCTTAAAGAAGAGCAAAAAGGAATGTCTTTGTAATAATAAAGAAATTTAAAGGGTTATAAAATTATCCAAAAAAAAAAGAGGGGGGGGGAGGGATGTGTAATAATCTTGATATATATATATATAATTAATTTAATATACAGTGGCAGTGGCAGTGGTGGTAGTAGTAGCGGTAGTGGCAGGATAGGATGGGGGGAGGAATGGAATGAAAAAAAAAAAGTGAGGGCCAAAAGTGACGTAAGGATTAATGTAATACTTTAAATCCCAGCACCATAATTTGTACGTTATTCAGGTTGTGTATCTTTCTTGGTGTTTTAAAAAAAATATATGGAATTGGATTCTATTTTTGAAGATAGCAGTTTAGTCATCATCCTTCTTCACATATTTCAAGCAGAGAATATATATATATATATATATTGTATTGGAATTATCTAAAGGGGCCTTTTGTGCATTAGTTTCAAAGAAAGCACAATAAGACATATTGGTAATATCTAAACACCTTTAAAACCAATATGTTTTATGATCCGAGAAATTATATTTGGTCTTTCTTAAACGTATTAGACGCCTCCTCTTCCCCCCAAATAATTCAAAATGACCCAAGAATTGCTCAGTAAAAATCCAGAATAGCTTGCAAAAAAAAATTCTTCTATATTGGACAAGTCGACCTAATGCCATCCAAAAAGCTCGAGTCCTTACAGTAGATTCAGGGACCGGGTCACCCTCAAATGCCACCCAGCTTTTAAAAAGGATACCAAATCAGCTTTCAGGCCATCCAAATTCCCCTTTGATCAATCTACTGTCTTTAAGATTATGTCCGACCATAACTTTGATCCAAACGATTAGATGGGGCCATCTTTATCAATCTCGAGCCAATTGACCTCATTTATTATCCCAAAAGTCTACAAGGTAAAAAGTAACAGAGGATTTGGCCATGAATGTACAGACTGGTATAATAATGTAGTTTCAAATATTGATTTCATTCTTGATCCTTGATGGACAGTTCATCTATTCGATACATTTGTTGAATCTCATTGATTATTTGCATGCCTGAAAGTGAGGTTCTGCCTGGGATTATGATAATAATAATAATAATAATATCAACCAAATATGGACCCTCTCTGTTCATTTGGGTAGACTAGGTACCAATGATCCCTCGGTAACCTCTCTTTTGTAGCATTTGATTTTGGTTCTTTTTGCCTTGGACAAATTTGTTTGAAAATAGAGTGATGGTAAAGAGGACTGGAATTTGTATGATTAAAATTATACCCAAACCTTGGTGCCAATATTGTGAGGGAATATTTAATTCTGATATAGGAGAGTTTACTTGTTTCTTAAAGTATCGCAATTGACTACCAAGATATATATATATATAAAGAGTCGTTGAAAAGTAGTAAATTGATGGTTTAAAAGGTAACACTATCAAAAAAACACACACACACACACTGGTATAAACACATGCTTACCATTTGGAGACTCTTGGATCGTATTGCCTTTTATTGTATAGAGTAGATCTATACTTTGGACCAATCATTAAATATTTCGCATGGATAGCGATTGTGGGAGATCATCTACTCATTTCCAATGTCAAAAAGGTCGCTACAAAAAAAGGTTTCCTATCATTTCTCATTTGGTTGTATCTTGAAGTATTTTGGGATGATACTTGGGGATTATCTATTGTTTCTACAACTAGCATGTGAATTTTTAATAGTCCAAGGTCCATTAATACCATTTTCTAGAATGACACAGGTCGGGGATGTACCTAATCAACTTTGTATGTCTATATAGTAAAAGTCCAGGAAAATACAGGCGCGCAAGTATATTCACAAATGTGGATATGTCAGAAGAAGCGAGCTCTTTGGGTGAATTACGCTTTCAAATTTTAAAATTGAAAAAAAAAACAATGATCTAGGTATATAATAAAAATGCAGCTTACATTTTCTTTACTACACCGTTCCAAGGCAATATGCGCCAGAGTAAATAAAGTGATAATTATATCGTTGGCTCATAAACCTACAAGTTTTGTAACGCTTAGAACAACTAAATAATCCAAATACCAAATATACATTGTTTATGTTCCTTTAAAATTGTCCTTAATGACAAGTAATAAAAGCAATCTTACAACAATTATAAACAAGACAAACTTTCTTTCTCAATGTCTACAGAGTAATATATAAATATATATATATATTATTATTGGAGCAAACCAAGAAATACACACACGAATATCTCGCTTTCTTGATATTTGCCAAAGTTGGGTATATTTTAATGTACCCAAAGACACGTTGGCCAGCTATATCCAAGTAGAATTAAACAGTATGTGAAGCAATTGGCACACATACTATAATAATATTAAAAAAACAAAAAGTATTATTCCAACCCACTTTACATGATTATAGCCAAGTATTTATTAACCATTTTTCTAGTTTTTTAATAATAATAATAATAATGCCAATTATCGTTACCAAAAGGCGACATTTAATACACCCCCTCTTTTTTTTTTACCATAATTTCAGTCATAAGACACATTTATGTGGAAATTGGCTATCAGAAATAGAATAGTAAAAACAGCTGCTTGACAATGTCATTTACAGGCTTACAGACATGCCCAGAAAATAGAAAGCAGCAAGAAAATTAGGCAGAATATTTAAGTATTAATATTTAAGTAAGTTGTAATATTTAATGGAATCAATATACTTCTAAAGGAGTAATATTAATTTTGTAATATATATATATATATATATAGGTTAAATGATGACTGTATTGACATGGGATTTTCAATTCAAGGATGATCATACATGTAACAAGGTTTTGAGTCCCTTGATACTAGCTATATTTATCTTCTTTTAGTTTATTTAATAAAATATTACTCTTTAATAGAGAAAACAAATATGTATGGTATGTTGGATCATTAAAGAAAGCGCTGAATAGTAAGATATATTCTTAATTAACCAAATTTAGAGCTTTTTTTTTTAATATAGAAATAAACACTTGTAAAAGATGGCCAAGTAGTTGGTATCAAGCAAAAATAAATAAATTACAAATTGAACCTCTCTACCTAAAATGTAGTGCTGCATTGGTCAATAAGCTCTAGAAAAATAAAGGCAAAGACGATAGTCTATCAATAGAATTTCTAGTAAACAGTCTGTTGGAAATAAGAGTATAAATAAGCTATAGTAATTTATCTTGTCCGTATTTTCAAAAGCAATAATTAAGATCCTCTTTGGTAACATTCTGATGAAAACATCGTATAGATTGTTTTTTTTTTACTAGAATTATAGGGAGACGGTGGGTATATAACTGTACAGTAACGCATTTAGACTTCCAGTGTTGGACTACTTGTTTCTCTCAAATATATAAATGTAAAGATGTATGCTGAGGCCCTGAAAAACACTAGGCTATATCATAATGTACTACGCTATAAGGACAGTTTAACCTACCGTCTCTAAAAGGACCATACTAAACCATGCAAAGGTAAAGTCATGTAAAAAAGGTTCAGAGAAGGCATTGCACCTATAATCTTCTCTTAAAGGATTCAGATCTGTACCTTATAGAGAGTATCAAAACATTTAGGATGTTTTTATGTACATGGAATACTATCTCATTATACATTTCATATTAAAGCTAGTCAAGGGGAATACATGTGGATATGTTCTTTATTGAATACAATAGCGATCTAATAACCAAGAAATGCACGGCCCAAAATATGTGCAGTCTGTCTTCATAAAAATTTAACTATATAGAAAGTACAAGAAAGATGTAAAAAAATAAATAAAAGAGTGATTGATATATAATCATACATAGTTACTTTAAAAATATTGAGCGATTGTAAGCTCTATCACAAGGTGTAAATTAAAGGAGTATATCGACATTGATCTTATTCTTAATGTATTCAACCGATTGATTTAAAAATCTATAATCACAAAGTGTTTCTTGAGTAGACTATATAATAAAGCCAAAGATGCTTATTCCATACTGGATAAGCCTACCTTTATATTTTCCATGACTAGTGATATATTATGGATAAATAGCAATACTCTTTACATATTCTTTTATGCTTATCCACTCTTTATTCAGAGACTATTTCAACTTCTTTAATTATGTAGGCTGGATTAGTCTTGAACTTATATTATTGTCCAACCTATTGCAAATGTTTTCAATTGAATTTTTGACATAAAAGTTTTATGTGGTATAGAAAATAGAAATAAGAATATAGGTATATCTTCCAAGTATCTTTGGGAGTTAACAAACTCGATGATTCTGTAGTCATTCTGTATATTAAATGAATAGCTTGTTTTATCCATATAGCTGATTTTCTTGCCGTTGATATGAATGAATCTTGCTATAATGCTTTTTCATTCCTCTGGTCATTATCTTGCTACTTTTTTGTTTTCACTTTTCAATAATGTCTGTTTATCCTTGGTGTTTGGTTCGAGGGAACAGCGTCAACAAAGCCAATACTGAATTCAAGAGCTGAAATAGTTTTTATACATAAAACAAGAGTGACAAATGGTTACAAGGACAATGTTTCCCTTTTTTTTCTTTTTGGGAATCGGGTAATGCGAAAAGTACTTTTTGTATCTTTCTGCTACTGACAATTGATTCAGTAGATTGCGTATAAAAAAGTAATCTCATTGGGAATCTACTACATTACAGCTAAACGCTCTTTTTTTTTGTATACTTACGGTACAGTAGGGAAAAGTAAGAGTAGCAGCAGAGAAGCAAAAAAAAAAAAAAAAGGCGAATGAATTAGCATGGGATTTAGTAATTAGCTACAAATGTAATGATTCTATTATCTTGAGTGATGGGCACATCATTTTAGTAAAAAATACCCAGCAGACACTATAGACATTATTACCATAAAAGGCAAGCAAAGAGTTGCACGTATTTCTTAATGGTCTATACACCGATAATACTGGTGTATGACTCAGTTGGTTGAGGCGTTGGATTTTCAATGTACAGGTCGGGGGTTCGAACCTCGGGCTTGGAAATTGGGGAAAAGACGCTTTCGCCGACTGGGTTATATACTGGGGCAGTACCTGGGACTTTGTCCAAGTCTCAGCTTGGACTTCGGTGGCCGCGGGGATTCCAATCTACCAAGCTTAGCTTGGTAGAGTACTGTTGCATTTTATTTTATTTTATTTTTTGGTCGTTTTGAATCTAGGTTGTTCTTCCAATGCTATTACACAGCCAATATTGGCCAAACCCACCGAGAACTGTAAACGAGGATAGAAAGATACTTGCTTTTTTTATTCAATGAAATATTGTCCTCTTTTATATCTTTTTCTAAACCTACTCAGCCATCATAAATGTCTGACACTTTGGTGGCCTCAAAGATTCCAATCTACTAAGAAGGAGAGCTTAGTAGACTACTGCTATTTTTTTTCCAAATTTATTTATTAGGGGGTTTCATTGATTTTTATTTTTCAAGTTTTATCTACTGGCAATCAAGACTTTGAAAATATGTTATTGAACCCCCTTTTTTAATCTTTTTTTTTTAGTATCCTATCCAAAGAGTATTTGTATATTGCTCATAATGTCAAGTAGCTGTTTTGAAAAGACTAGTGGTATCTTTTTTTTTTTGCAAAGTCAATAGGTGGTCTGTAAACCCATTCATAGTGAGGTATTTGGGTATGTTAGTATCGTATGAGAAATGATAGTATTATGAGAGCTGTTTATGTCATGTAAAGTGATGAGTCGAGAGTCATAATTTTTTCTTAAAGATAGAAATATGAGAATTTAGCACCAAGTTGAAACGTATAAAGCAGATTTTACAAAGCTAAGAATACAGCTTGGTGGAAGCTCTGTTGTGGTTTAGTGATGTATATTGGCAGAAGGCTTAGACCTTTTAAAGATGATTAAGGACATGTTTAACCAGCATACATATATGGATTTTGTAGAAAAAATATATATGCTCAATAAACTGACCACTATAAAATGGTATTTTTGACCAAGGGGTGAATTTAGCTGTTTCAATTTTTTAATAATTTTCAGGTTATAGAGTGGCTCTGCATATTCTTGACCAAAAACGAGTCTTTTACTAGTCAACCCAAGTGGGATTTTTTTTGGTACCTCTTAAAATACCTTCTTTGGTACTTGCAAGACAAGAATAAAGAAAAGATGACAAAAAGAATGGAGCGGGTTACCAAGTTTTTTGCTTCTCAGAGTAAAATAGTTTAAATACCACAAGTCAAGTAAAACTCAGCTATTTCCTATTTATAACTAAAATCCCTAATATTAATTTAAGTGAGCACCGTATGTTGGGGTGGATGCCGCATGTGAGCGTCTATGGCTATATACAATTGCACACACGCATTTGGTCAGAAACGGGAAGTGCGCGACTGAAGCTCGGCATTTAGCTGCGACGGATCTTAATTGAGAGGTCGCGGGGGTTTGGAGTTTACTTCAAATCAGTGCATTTTTTGCAATTTTTGAAAAATTATTATAATAGAAATTAAAATTGAAACATAACAAAAAAAAATAGAGTTTTGTTAAATTATTAAAGAAAGAGTATTATGACGGTCCATATAGTTGTTATTCTAGTTTACTTATACGCTTGTCTCTATTGTATTATGACTGGTTATAACTTTAGTGATATGCAGTGTACGTGTTCTTGGGATATTAACTTGGCATGATCAATAGCAAAGAGTACCCAGATATCGGTTCTAGAGCCTCTCTTCACTCGGCAGCGGTGGGTATACCACACATAGTATTCTTTTGTCGATAAGCAGCTCTCATAATACTATCATTTCTCATACGATACTAACATACCCAAATACCTCACTATGAATGGGTTTACAAAGACCACCTATTGACTTTGCAAAAAAAAAAAGATACCACTAGTCTTTTCAAAACAGCTACTTGACATTATGAGCAATATACAAATACTCTTTGGATAGGATACTAAAAAAAAAAGATTAAAAAAGGGGGTTCAATAACATATTTTCAAAGTCTTGATTGCCAGTAGATAAAACTTGAAAAATAAAAATCAATGAAACCCCCTAATAAATAAATTTGGAAAAAAAATAGCAGTAGTCTACTAAGCTCTCCTTCTTAGTAGATTGGAATCTTTGAGGCCACCAAAGTGTCAGACATTTATGATGGCTGAGTAGGTTTAGAAAAAGATATAAAAGAGGACAATATTTCATTGAATAAAAAAAGCAAGTATCTTTCTATCCTCGTTTACAGTTCTCGGTGGGTTTGGCCAATATTGGCTGTGTAATAGCATTGGAAGAACAACCTAGATTCAAAACGACCAAAAAATAAAATAAAATAAAATGCAACAGTACTCTACCAAGCTAAGCTTGGTAGATTGGAATCCCCGCGGCCACCGAAGTCCAAGCTGAGACTTGGACAAAGTCCCAGGTACTGCCCCAGTATATAACCCAGTCGGCGAAAGCGTCTTTTCCCCAATTTCCAAGCCCGAGGTTCGAACCCCCGACCTGTACATTGAAAATCCAACGCCTCAACCAACTGAGTCATACACCAGTATTATCGGTGTATAGACCATTAAGAAATACGTGCAACTCTTTGCTTGCCTTTTATGGTAATAATGTCTATAGTGTCTGCTGGGTATTTTTTACTAAAATGATGTGCCCATCACTCAAGATAATAGAATCATTACATTTGTAGCTAATTACTAAATCCCATGCTAATTCATTCGCCTTTTTTTTTTTTTGCTTCTCTGCTGCTACTCTTACTTTTCCCTACTGTACCGTAAGTATACAAAAAAAGAGCGTTTAGCTGTAATGTAGTAGATTCCCACGAGATTACTTTTTATACGCAATCTACTGAATCAATTGTCAGTAGCAGAAAGATACAAAAAGTACTTTTCGCATTACCCGATTCCCAAAAAGAAAAAAAAGGGAAACATTGTCCTTGTAACCATTTGTCACTCTTGTTTTATGTATAAAAACTATTTCAGCTCTTGAATTCAGTATTGGCTTTGTTGACGCTGTTCCCTCGAACCAAACACCAAGGATAAACAGACATTATTGAAAAGTGAAAACAAAAAAGTAGCAAGATAATGACCAGAGGAATGAAAAAGCATTATAGCAAGATTCATTCATATCAACGGCAAGAAAATCAGCTATATGGATAAAACAAGCTATTCATTTAATATACAGAATGACTACAGAATCATCGAGTTTGTTAACTCCCAAAGATACTTGGAAGATATACCTATATTCTTATTTCTATTTTCTATACCACATAAAACTTTTATGTCAGAAAGGTGTAAAGACAAGCTTTGGATGTTCTTGACTGGCTATCATAAAGTCCTGATTTGAGAATGCAATCAAGCACATCTGGAATAGATTAAGTAATTATAGGCGTTCAAGGCCAATCCAACCTACATAATTAAGTCAGTTGAAAGAGGCTCTGACAGAAAAGTTGAAAAATATAAGAGAATATGTAAGAATTATCGAAGATATTGGGGCTTATCTTGTGCAGAAACGTGTCAAAATTGAGAAAAGATAACTACTGCGGATGAGCTTGGGATGATGACCCACAAATCATTGTTAGATATACCTCTTTTAGTTTTGGAATTTATGCTAGTTAGTATGCTAAAAGAAGATAGAGTAACCAGATACTAAAACTTCTTTATTTACTTTCATTAAATATCTATTCAACTACATTGTATTATGAACAATGTTGAAAAGAAAATCAATGAAAATAAAATTCCGTTTGGTGATCCTTTTATTCTAGTGTACAAGCAATAACTCTATTCTATAACTATTGAGTCTGTGTTTTTACTTTAAAGATTAAAAATAGAGTATTTACTCAATATAGAGTAGGCCTTTAAGTTTTTGCATACACTAATATTTATAAACATCTAATAGATCAGAATTTCATTAATCATTTAACATTACCCGCTAATGTTAATAAAATACCACCTCTAGTCGCAAAATCATTATCCCTCCATAGACCCCTTAGGTCTATGTTTATTATACAATTATATATTCCTAATTTTATAAATGTCGTAACTCAAATGATAAAAGACACTCGATTATCTTTTTTCTACCATAATATCCTTGTCCTCTTGACTTTGGTCTTCTCGTTGAGTGTTCTGTCCTGCAAAAGTACTTAGCACATTATTTGTCTGTCTTTTTCTTGCCCCGCCTTGTCCAACTCTTACACATAACCTCTATCAGTTAATTTATCATGTAAGTCAGATAGACCTTGGATTATCTCGATCTGACTCAAGCCAGGGTAGGTTGGTGACCACTCAAGAAACCTCAGGCAAGTTCATCTGCACATCTTTTTCAATTTTATGCGGCATGTCATATTCTTTTTGGAATTGATAGTTCAGAATCTTATTGTGTGGTAGCGTGCCATAGAATGACTTGAATTTGACTTTAACTTGGTTTGTTTTGGAGCATATACTGTCATCTATAAAATTATAGAGTTATTTTTTTATATAGACCTAGGTTTATATATTCCTGTATTGTATTGGACGGTGTTTCTTTGTCTACATTGTGGCATCTGTAAATCTCAGTTAACTATATTTCAGTTTTGTACAATTTAATAATTTTTCCTTTCCAATAAGTGAAGAGTGGGTTCGCCATGAGCTGCTTCTTATTCTAGCTTTGATAACCAAGGAAGAGTATATATGAACTTTAAAAAAGATGATGATAATTAAAGAGTTACAAGAGGTGTCTTCTGAGATTTCAACATTATTCTTGTGCGAATCTTTGTCACTACTAGATTTTTGATTTGCATTTCTCATTGAGGCATCCTCTTCGGTAAGAATTTAACCATGTCCGATTCCCACAAAAAAACGCTGCGGATTTCCGAGGAGCAAGGACGGGATGGAAATCATGCGAGTTGAAAAATGGCTCGATTATAAAAACTCTCTGAATTCAACTGTTTTCTTTATCTTATCACAATATGTCTGACCTCCACTACGCTCAATCAACTGCTCTTCTTGCCAATGGTGTGTTTGCTGGTCTTGGCCTTTGTGTAAACCTGGTCTGCGTACCAGCCATCAGGAGTGCTGTAAACCCCACGGCCGTATTCCATACAGTTTATAAGACTGCATCAAAAATAGCAATCTCAACAATTGTAATCTCATCCGCAGCCCATTTCTACACCTATTACCAGACCCGTCAGATTCGGTCCCTTTATCTTGGTCTACTTTCGTTTGCCAGCTTCCCTTACACAGTTATTTTCATGATGCCAACAAATAACAGACTATTTGCTCTGGACGCAACCGCTTCCCCCGAGCATTATGCAGCTACATCTCCACAAAAGAAAGAGGCTTTGGCTCTTATTAACAAATGGAACAAAGCACAGTTGTTTAGAACAACAACAGGTGTAGCTGCATTTTTGATTGGTGTTTTATATCGTTAATATTCCATAGCTCTAAATAAAGCTCGACTACATAAAGATATACTTCGTAATTACGGTTTTTTTTGAGTGATATGGCTATTATGCTTGATGTTAAACATGGTAGTTTTATAAGGCCAAAGCATCTGTAGATTCAATCTAAAATTTACACTGTTGGGTTATAGTAGCAGTAGTTACAAAGGATTGGTTGTTGTATTTAAGGTGGCCTTCTGCTACAAGCCGAAATCTCTATTTTGTTTTTTGAGGCAGCAAAGGCGTCAGTCGCCAAAGTGTTTCTGGCTTTTTACCGTTGTTACTCAATTTGAAGAAATGGCAAGTAAAAAGTGGTCTGTAGATCCCAATTCAAAAGACGATTTCAATCAACTTTTTCTGTAATCTCAATACCAGAATTTATAGCCTTTAAGTATTCCTGTTTTTTGGACGTAGACCTAAAATATAGGTTTATTAGTTTTCTTTTGCAGAAAAAGAAACTTTCAAGAGTCATGGTATGTTACAGGATGTATATCTTTTAAAGGGTTTTTGATTCGTATCACTTGGAAGTTTTAAGTTTGTCGTTTTGACAAGTGGTATTACAAGCTAAAAGCGTCAAACTAATCAAAAAGGAGAACTATTAAACTATTCTTTTACCAAAAGACTTATTTCAATTCCTCTGATAAATCCATACTGATGTTCCTCATCGACAAATTACAGAACCCCAATACATAATTAATGCAAAACTCTCAAAATTCCTTGCTAGTGTTTTTTTTTCAATTTCTCTTTAATAGAACTTTGTTTAATTATTTAGCCTTTCTGCAATCAGTGTATTGTTGGAGAAATAGACTTTCAAACCTTGACGGCTTGTTTTTATTTTGTCAAGTATTCACTAGACTAGATTTTGATACCTAAAAAGACTGAAATATGAAAACAAACACTCGACAAAAGTTATACAACAGTGTCTTTCTCTCTCTCTCTCTTTGGTTTCGACACTTTCAAATTCGTTTCCTATTAATGTCTTTGGTTTGCAGCCTCCACAATATTTCTTATTTATATTATGATTCTTCTTAAAGGCTAATATGCCTACCAAATATATGTAGAGTATTCCTATGAGCTGGATTTGTTTTTTCATCAAAGCTTGATAAACTTTGGTTTTATGGTGACAACTTTTCCCCACATAACTTTTTTTGTCTAAAGTGGTAATGGGCATTATATGATCATTAGCTACAATCGCCTTGAGTAGAAAGGTATATCGGGATTTTGACCCAATGACAGCAATTTAGCTTTTAACTGCTATAAAAGCTACTGGAGATTTCATAAAAAAACAAAAAAAAAGATAGAATTAACACTGTTTTCCATAATCATCATACTGTTTAACTACCCTTAATAGCTATAACACCCAACTTTGTCTCTTAAAAAAATGTAAAAATCCAAACGAGTCATCAAGGACAAATATTATATTTTGTATTTTAGGAATACGGTTTACAAAATCAACAAATCGATCTTTGTATTAATCTCTCGTTGTACACCAAGAAGAAACCTTTTAAAATATCATATCATATTTTACTACCTCTTTAATGTGTCTCACCTTGTAGGCTCTGTTGTTTCTACAGAGGGCAATGGATAATAATTTTGTATTATAAGATTAGGAGTGATTGATGTTTCATATATAAACCAAGAACCAACATTATCAATGTATTCTGTTTTTTTTTGTAGCTGTGTTTGTGTTGTTTTCTTAAAGTTGTTACATGTCTTTTTGCCTTATCAACCGAGATACTATGGACAATTTTTAAAAGAAACCATATATGATTTATTTGAATTTCAAGTAAAATAAATACAGTTCAATAGATTTCCAAAGGTATTTAACCTCAATAAATAAATAAAAATAAATAAATAATTGGTAGAGTAAATGCCTAAATGACATTTAATAAACCTTTAGAAAGCACCCCTTTACTTGGAAGGAGCGATTCTGACATTGGGAACTCCTTGGTTAAAGATAACATAGTTGTTCTTGAGGAAGACATCACCAAGGATAGCAAATGGAAGGTCAGCATAACCAAAACCGGCAATACAGCGGCTGCTGCTGCGATAGTAAATCAAATCAGCAGGAGGGATACTGAACTTTGCTCCATTAATGGTGAAAGTCAAAGGAGCGAATTTGGAAGTGTTGCAGTTGATGTCATAGGTACCATCGCCATTGTCAGTGGCACCATAGACCTTGGCAACCTTGGCAGCCATGGTGTTGGTGAAGAGCATAAGGGTGGTTCCGGTGTCGAGGATACCACTGAAAGAGCCAAGGCTGCTAGTAGAGCTGGTGGTACCAGCAGTTGTTCCACTGATGTTAATACTCCAGAAGCCTATTGTTAGAATAATAAAGACATTGTGAGTATCTTGTTATTTGTCTTTTATGTCATTATTACCTTGGGAGCTATCAATAGGCACAGTGGTCAAGGTTCCAGCAATGTGGGCAGAGTTATAGCCGCCAAACATGTATTCTATATGTGAATAAAAATTGTTAATATTTAATCAATGTCTTTAATTATCTTGATATCTTACCTCCTCCTCCTCCGTTGGATTGCTTTCCGAGCCAGACACCAAATACGGGGCTAGCAATCAAGTTTTGAGCCATCATGTTCTCCATGGGAGTCTTGACACCCTTGGCAGTGATGATGGATCCGAAAGCAAGTCCGACAAGACCATCAATAGGGTCACTCTGGAAAGAGGAAGACTCTTTCTTGGCGAGCTCGATACCTTGGTTAGGAATAGAAACACCACCAAGATTGACAGTGTCATAACCGACAACACCACTGGCATTGGATCCATCACCGTAGCCAATAGACCAGGTCTTGGTGCTCGATTGATAAGTGGATGATTTGTTGGGGTTGAACTTTGTCTGGGTAGATCCACAAGAAGTACAAAGGGTGGAAGCTATATACAAGATGAAAAGTTAATATAGTTATTAAAGCGAGTGAGTGCTATGTTGCTTACCGAA
The DNA here is from genome assembly GCA_022702545.1 of Phycomyces nitens. Taxonomy (NCBI): domain Eukaryota; kingdom Fungi; phylum Mucoromycota; class Mucoromycetes; order Mucorales; family Phycomycetaceae; genus Phycomyces; species Phycomyces nitens. The sequence goes on from JAHRBC010000001.1 coordinate 7,452,129, forward strand.
CCAGAGATCAGCGGAACCAGTATCAAAGTTTAATTTCAATGATTGAGCAGGAGTTCCGATCTTTACAGTGCCATAGTACTCGATATCGTTGGCATAGTCAACGACAGGTACGACACCGACACCAGAAGCGAATGTAACTGGGCCTTCGAGGTACTTGAAGTACTTGCTACGAGCCTTGAATACAGAGCGAGTAGCATTGGGCTGGAAGTTGGGGTTGGTGGCCATGGTGAACCGAGCAGTCTTTCCAATGGGGACAGTGGAGACAGGGGGGATGATGTCCTTGGCAGGAGCGGCCTGGACATTAGAAAAGGTGGCAACAGCCAAGAGAGCAACAATGCTTGCAGTCAATTGCATATTTTTAGATAATAGAGTACAAGGAACTGGTAGGAAAGGATGATGATATTTTCTTGTTTGATCCAAAAGCCCTGTCTTTTATACATTTTTTTTATTGATCCAAATATATCTATAGATATGTATACGCATTATTGTTGGGTCTCTCGTAATAGCTAGTCAAGGGCATTGTGTATAATAAAATCGATTGACTGGAAGGTTCTGTATGAGAAACTCTCAGAGATAAGCCTGGGCTTACTTTTGACTTGTTCTTTATCTCATCAATTTTTAATAAATTTACATACATAAACATCGTTCGATGGTCCTAAATAGCTTGATTTCACTTAATGTAGAAAGTAGTGTTCCCACCAATATAAAGAAAAGCTCCTTATGCGTATCCGTAAAACTGACAAAAGAAAAAGTGTTAAATATGCCAAAAACCTCTGTTTTTGGATTTCAGAATTGTACATAGGCTAGATCTGTAAAGACTTCCTCAATATGGCAATTAGTTGGCGTCAAATCACCAGGAATTGAGAAAGATTTAATTTCCTGTTTAATATGTTTAATATGTTCAATATATAATAGCTGTCGTACACTATGCGATCTTGTAAGACAGCATTTGAGGAACCACCAAAGATATTCTCGGTAACTGCTTCGGAAAAATAGAAAGATTCGGTACTGATATGTTTAACGTATCAAGACATTTATAATATATTTTTAATATATAATTAAGGTGTATCTATGTCCCAAGAAAACGAGCGATAGATTTATTATAACTAACCATTAATACATAATATTATCTATCAAGAGTCTCAATAAAAGTGGTCAAGCTTAAGCTATGTGCATATCTCACAAGGCAGTTAGGCAGATATATTATGGCTAATATTAACCTTGGCCATTCCCACTCAACCGATCATACAAACTATTATAAAAGTTTTCATTTTAGAAAAACCATCCTAATTTAGGTACTTGTTCATCTCTGTACTTCAGAGCAATGCACATGTCAATTTATCGGACAGTAGCGGGTTTCAGCAATTTTGTTTATTGTTGCCCTTGAAAGTTTCAATCTTTCACAAGCAAGAGGTATCAGAAAATACAATGGATATATAGCATTGGTATATAAATATACATATAAATAATTTTATAAATTATACGTATATTATGATAAAAGTAGAAGTAAATCTCAGCCCCTAGACATGTCTTTGGAGACTCTTTAGACCTGGCTTTGTGCCTTTTTAACTCACAATTTTAAAAAGACATTAGCTGTCGTACCAGCGAAATAGCATATTCATTAGAGACATTTGGTGTGACAGTCTGACCAGAATCATAATATAGGAATACTCCTATAATATCACTTCTTCCTTTTATAAGATATACCAAGTATACCATATATTTCCTGTGTCTTATTTCCAATAAAGAACAGAGGTTATTCCTCAAAGACAACTATCACACTGTCATTGTGCAAACAAAGATTATCAACTGTGGAAAAAAAATACTATTGATTTTTTTGTATTGTTTATTGGATAAAGATCATCAATATTGTACCCGTCTCCACATCGTCGTAAGATGGTGCCTTCTATATGATGCACTCTTTTTTTTTTCTTCAGTTTTACTTCTTTTTCAAGAAATCTGGACAAGATGCGAGCTTTCTTCAAGGCATGGTACTAATAATTACCATAGAATTTTTAATTATTTACCTTTACGAATTTTTTCAAAGACTTACTTTCATGAATAACAATCTTGGTATCGCCTTTTTTCTCAAGTCATGTAAGCAATTGATATTGTTGGGTATATCAACCGAACTTATATGCTGTATGGTATACAAGCCAAGAGCACAAAGCTTCATAACTTTGACCTCACTTTCTAAGCCGTTGGCTTGAAAATTCGGTACTATTAATCTTCGTACATCGTGTCCTGTGGTGAATTCTTGATTGGCTATATGATCTAAAGTAACTTTCGATTCTCGTAGCAGCTTCAAGTGGTCTGAAGTGAATTTCAATGGGCCAGGCTTGCTGCTTGAAAATTCACCGGTCAACACATCGTGCATAGTCCTATTGATACTCGTCATAATTCTGAGATCAACTATATCCCCCAAAACGTTTTTGTCGGGTAGTGCTCTTTTCTTTCTTTTTTTGCTGAAGCTGACACTTGTGAGACAGAATAACCTCTTTATATATACGTTAGCGGCAAGATATGATTTTAATTTTAATAAACAGGCCTACCACTTCAAAACTAGATCGCCATCGTTAAATATGGCCACCATGATCGGCGTCCAGGCTTCATTGACGAAATCCTGCTCTGTGGCGTTCTTCGATCGCTCAGCTTTCAAAATAGATTTTTCTATGCAACAAACGAATCCTATTAAAAGTATTACATCAAATAGAACCACTCTTGTACGTTTTATCAGTCTTACACGTGCGCATATATTTCGAAAAAAGATTCTTCAGGGGGTAAAGGCATATTTTGCCTGAAGCCTTAACCATAGTTGGTATGATTGTTTCAAGGCTGAGATTGCTATCTATCAATATATTCAACTTAATTATGGTCAAAGTGATCAATAGAAAACAAACATACCTGCTCAATCTCCTTCAAGTCCTCTGTAACTTTAGCAGGTAGTGGTGGCATTATACGAGATTCATATACTAAATTTTTCAACTGTTGCCATTATGATCCTGGGAAAAATAACCTTTGTGTGCCTGAAGCAGTGGTGTTGTTTGAAAGATCAACGATCAAGTTTAGACCAGGATAAACAGCGTCTTTCGCTTTGTCGCTCAATTCTGAAAATGTTTTTTCAGCTTTAGCTAGTTTTACTGCTTCTGATTTGACAGTGAGTCCAACACTCTTTTTCATTCCATCCAGAACAGCACTGTCGGTTTCAAAGATGTCTTTATCTTCAGTGGCTGTAGGTTGCTTTACTCTAGGTCTAATGTTGTAGCCTTCCAATACTGACTTGACTAGTTGAGAATTGGCAATTTCTTGCATATTAACTGCATTTTGGTTCGATTCCTTTCTCAATTTTAAGACGTCCCAGTAATTGTTGTCAGGGTTGCTACAAAGATTCTAAAACAAAAACTTCAATATCCTAATAAAAAATGTTTAAACATGCAAATATTTACACGAAACTGACTTGAAGCAATTGCAGAAGCTACTTTCTTCAAGCTACTTTCAGTATTTTCATCTTTAAGAATCTCTGTTACAGCATCTTTAATCTCTTGTTCAACTAAATCGCGATCGTCTGGATTAGGTTGTAATGTCTTCAAAAGTTCAATGAGATCAAAACGAACGGTTGAATGATGAGCAATTATGTAATCTTTAGCTGTTATTGGTCTAATAGAAATAAATATTGTCTTTTCATTCATATTTGGTTTTATTACTTACTGTATCTTTATAAGTATACTAGTACAGTTTTTGTTATATCAAGATGGTTTCATTATAATTGTAATTTCTTTTAATGATAGATTAGCACTATCATGACATTTTTTAAAAAATAGTAATATTTTTAATACATACCAGTGGTCTGGCTCAGGTGTAGACGGCATATTGTTATCTCTAAAGCCATGCTGCTTTGATTACAGATGTTAGGTATATCTTATTGGCCTCAAAACTTATGAAAGAAAGCTATTTGGAAGTGACATCAAAGATCCATGTGTGGGGTAGACTTTGCAATAAATAGTTTTATTAGGTAAAAAGACCAGTCACATTTATACTGAGTTTTAATTCGCGTCTAGTATTTTATATGGATTGGCGAAAATGTATTGAGATGAGATGAGATAGGTGCCGAATCTTATCATTTTTTTAAGCAAATATCAGTGTAAATATATATAAATAATATAATTTGGCTTTAGCATTGATGCAGATAGAGATACTCATATGATTAATATATCAAAATTTGGTTCTTATTGTTCATTAATTATGAATACTCATTTTTTATTGTCCAATAAAAATGCTTCAATATCAGCTATAAAATATAATTGGTTAAGAATTGTTTATTTTAAAATAAGTTCCCCAGAAAAACCAATAATGTATCGAAAAAAACATTATTTTTATAAACTCTCAGCCAATAGCAAAAATATTTAGAAAAATAATTTCCTAAAATGTATAAAAAAATCAATGGGTGTAATCACTCGAGACTACAGTATTCCTACTTGAGATTGAGACGATGTTAGTTTTTTTTAAAAAAAAAAAACAAATTAGGTTTAAGAATAGAGATTTATGTTTATATGTATTTGCCTGTAATTATCTCGATTATTTTTTAAAAAGGAAACCGAGTCTGTTACAGTGATACTTGTTTTAATTGAGGACCAATGTTGAGTTCAACTGTTTTCTTGATCCTTTTTCTTTGGTTTGAAAACTTCTGATATTCCTTGGCCCATCCAAATGTTTCTTGCAATCGTCATCACGTTAAGAGCTGAATTAACATCGCATTACCATAGCTTGCCATATTGCGCACAATGGAGAACGCTGTAGCATTTGAAGTCGGGGGCTTTAATGATATCCAGATCACCAAAACATAGGCTGCATGTTTTCGACGTTTTGAATTCGTCAACTGTTACAACAATCACCTCGCTTTCAGCCTCGCATTTCTTCAATGTTCTGTAAAATATCCTCACAATGCCACTCTAGAGTCCCTTTAGCTTTACGAAATCCTTATTGAACATATTAGCACCAAACATAGCCAATGGAACCTTTTTCTTGTCCTGATTAAAAGGGACTTCCATTTCTTCGACCTTTCAAAAAGATATATTAAAATCAACTGAAAAAAGATTGGTTACTTACATGTTTTTGTCAGTGGTTGCTGGCTGCCTTTTTTTTCTTTTCTTCATTCTCCGTTTTTGTCTCCTGGTCTTCTTGTCCCGACTTGATCTGTTGTATTTTGCAGTGCCATGCGTCAATATGTTCACTAGTTGTTCTGGAGCCCTTTGGGAACCTTGACAGATATTAAATCTATCTTTGGTGGTATCTTGATTGTAAAATCTGAACAGCACGTCTAGGTGTGTAAGAATACTCTTGCTGTATTCTTCAAACTTTGCAATACTCGAAGATTTGCTTGACAGCAGGTTACTCTCTAGCGATCCTATCCCAGACTCTTTTTTCCTTTTTTTCCAATTTCACTGCAAAGTTTGTAGCACATTTCTTGTGCTGATATTCATCTCTAGTGCATCTTCGTATTTGAGGGTTGGAGCCAACGGCGGCAGTAAATACTGATTTTTCCCCCAGATCAATAGAAGTTGGAGTATACATCTCATCAATTTCAGACATGGTAACGTCTTCAAGCTTCAACGCGAGACTTTGGTTAAAAGAGCCATAACCAATTTGACATCGTTTGTAAGAAAAGAAAATCAAGTGAGAAACCATTGGTACGAAGGAAATTTCCAAATAAAATATCGTTGTGTCCACTTGGTATTAAGCAAGTGCTAAATACATTACAAAAAAAGCTATAGTTATTATGAAGAGATACTTGGAAGGTATACCAGATTGCTCTGCTGCTTTTGTTACTTACAGCCCTTGTTGGATTATTCAAATAAACCTTTCAACTTGATATTGTCCCTAATTCTTATATTTTTCGGTAAAAGCAACAAAGGCTTGCTGAACGTCTTTAATTAGATTGTCCATTACCTCTATTGTTGTTGATTGAGGTTTAGGAATTGTGTCGAGATCAATAAGCATTAAATATTGCCATTTTCTATGGCTGTATTATCATATTCCTCAATAGCACTGTTATCAAATACTAGAAACAATTGTTTTTCAGGGTTATAAAGAATAAAATCTATTTTTTAGAATTAAATGAAAAGTGTCTCAATTTTTTTTAATTTGTCTAAAAAGATTCCAAAGTTGTCTCAATCTCAAGTGAGAACACTGTATTTTCAGGTTTATGTCTCTATGCAAAAAAAGGCTTCATCTTGTTACAGTGACAGGAGGAAATATGATTGGGATACTAGTACCCAAGCTATTAATCGAGTGAATTATACAGGGGGTTTTATTAGTTTAATCTGTATATCAAAGAAATATATCCATACCTCTGTATGAGATCATCATCACTCTTGTTAGTTTCTGATTTGCTTTACAAAACAGATTGATTGATTCTCAAAATGCAACGAGTTTCTGTTAAGAATAAAGACAACCTCATTAGAGTATAATAATGCGTCTTTTTTTTCAAGAATTGAAACAAGATATATTGCAGTTGAATTATAATGTCTTGGTCGTTTTTAAAATATCCATTCACAAGTAGTATTGTTTTTTAAGAGAATGACTATCTTTTGGTTACCATGTATTATGTTATGATCTTTGGATTGCATATTGATATTCATGACAAATATTAAACGTATGCAAATGCTCATATTTATCTAATCAAAAGAATAGTCTAGAGGTTTTATCAGAAGAGTGACCATGATTATCATAAAAAATTATGCTTTAATATGTGTGTGTATAGATATTTATACAGAGTGAATTAAAATTACAAACAATAGATGAGGTCATAATACAGACAAAATAGACTTTTTCTTTGTTTTCATGAAAGAGTATCAACTGTCGAGATGTTGCAGATTTCAAAGATGAATTGGCTTTCAATGTCCAGATCGGAAGGGTCCAGAAGGATAATAACATCATCATCATCATTGTCTTCACTTTGAGAGCAGTTTTGGTACTCGTAATCCATGGAAGAGTCATTGGAATCCAAGAGTGAAATGTCAATTGATTCTAAATGAATTGTAAGTAAAACTTTTTTTGTTCAATTGAATTGTATTTACCTTGAGAATGAGATCTTGGTCTTTTAGTTGGAATGCTAGAGGCAGATTTTGTAGATGAAGCAGTTTGGCTGAACATGATAAAGTAATCGATGGCGGAAAGAGAGATAAAGTCCAATTCATACACTTCTTGGTGGTTTATAAAGCAATATTGTGGTGACTGTGAGAGGACATTTAAAGGATGTGCCCAATATTTGCATAATATAGACTTTTTTAGCAAATAAATCCCTACAAAAAGACGAGTCCTATTCTTAGGCAAATATTGTAAAACAAACTGATTCTTTTTTTTTAAAAAAAAAAACTAGCTTATGTCATTTTTTAGCGTGGCTTGACGTGACAGACTAATATGTAGTAGAACTGCCGTGGTGGTTGTGGTAGATACTACCATATGCAATCTAGTGGCATTATGCACACTTGTCTTGAAAAAATACACCTCGCCTAGGTCAAATGTGTTCCAATCATCTGTGATTTGTTTTACATTACTATCCAAATCGACGTAGAGCTATACTCAGTTCATGAATATACAAAGTGGAGAAACCGTTTTGACATTATCTAGAGCCAGTCTCCTAGCAACATACCCTAGGACTTTTGTGTTGAATGATATTATCAATTTAAATCTTTAAGCACTTTAACCGTTTCCATGATCCAGAACAAAGTATAAACATGACAGTATTTTGATATCCCCAATCAATGCCGTTTGACCTTTACGCAAACAGGTAAAAAGAATAAACCAGTTGATAAAAATGATCATCATAGGCAACTTCCACTAATAAGAATATAATATTGACATTTATTTCAACGTCGTAATACAGCCGAGACAAGTGAGAATGATCACCAAATGTGTTTCATGCTTTGCATGGATTCAAAACAAATAACAAAAGGTAATTAGTCTCAAAAGTGCTTATAAATAATCTTATTAAGAATTCCAAAATAACCATTCCTTTTATTCTATTTTGATTCTCTAATTGTGGATATTGACATTTGAATTGATGTCTTCAATATAATTATCAAAGGATGAACCTTTTTTCGGTCCGAGTGTAAAAGAAGATACCTTTGATTTCTTATATGCGTGTAACTATGGCCGGACAAATATAATCTCAGACCTGTCCGAAAGACGGTATACCGGAAATGTTACAATACCCAATAATACAGCCGGGTAACTGATCTAGGGGACCTACGGACAATAAATTGCAATGAAAAGGCGTAGACTAAACCGAATCCTCGTGCTATTAAAAGTAAGGGTATAAGCACTTTGAACCATTTTATATTTCACAAGTGCTTAAATCACATGAAAAAAACCAACTTGCAGTACCAAGCAATTCAAATTACTGGCATACAGAGTCTTTCACAGAATTGACCCTAAATTTGAAAATATCGTGAGGCGTATATTTCCATAGCGGTGCACAGTAGTAACACAGTGTAGAGGAATAATTGTTTTGAAGTATAAACTGGGAGAATATTTATTATGAACATGGTAACACATAATACAGTTATGAAATGAATCTCCCTAGCTTTCTCATGGCCAGGCTCATAGGACCCAAACAAATCATAGGCGTAATAGGCCTGGTATAATAAGTTGTTCTTCTCAGGTCATTTTTATTTTTTATTTTTTTTGCACCTTGCTCCCTTTTTCCTGTCCATTGCTCCTCTTTATGGCCGACTTACCTTTTGAAATCCTAGCCCAGATCGCAACACACATCAAAAGAGAAGACCAAAGAACTTGCACATTAGTCTGCAATTCTTGGTACAAACCGTTTACAGAAAGACTCTGGTCAAATATCCGCATAAATACCAAGAATCAGCTCAGCACAGTCAGCGGCACATTTATAACCCATAAATCACACTCACAATTCTATAGCCGAGTTCGCATTCTGCATCTAGAATGCCCTTTCAAGGTCAACTCTTACAGATTGAGTTTAATACAAGAACGATTTAGTTTCCTTGAGGAACTCCATGTCCATTCAAACTGCCTTTCCTCTGCCTTTTTCTCTCAATCAGCCACCAACTGGGGTTTATGGAAGCATCTAACCGTGCTCGAGTTTAGCATGGGTCAATATGAAATCTCTCCTGCCGATCTCATTACTGTATTACCTTTTGTTCCCAATCTAAAGCAGCTGGTCTATGCTCAACGCGAAGCACATCGTGGTCTATGTTGGAAAGATATTGAATCTATTCACACACATCTCCAGTTCCTCGAACGTCTCTATCTCGGTGCATTCTGTTGCACACCCTCGTCCAAAGATTTTCTGGGATTGCCAGACTTGATGCCAGCCAAAACCCTAAAGACCCTTGAGATATTGGATTATAAGATCAGTCCGCAGTTTATTTACTATTGTGCATGGAAGTATCCAAATCTAGAAACCCTGGAATTTTACGAGACCTTTCCTGTAAAGCATGAATATGTCAACCATTCCATGGCTCTTTCTGATCTTTTGGTAGCCCCGGCATTTAAGAAGCTCAACACCATCAGGCTAGGAACTAACAAGCGATCAAGAGAGTTACATGAAACCCTTCAGAAAATTCTCGCCCAGTCTGTCAGATATCTTACACATCTGGAGTATAGCGACGTTAACCAACGTGTCCTGGACGCTTATTACCAGACCACTGACGATCCATTGCTACAAATCTTTGAAAATTATGCCAGATCACTCAGGCTGTACTTTCCAGATAGTCGCAACAGCCCGCCACAGACCATCTTTCAAAAAAGCTCCAGGTGGCCATGTCTAACCAAGCTTGATATTGATACTCCATATTTGGATCTGAATATCCATCATATATTAAGCTGCTGTACGGCCTTGAAACGGCTTGCAATGACCTTTAAGACACTTGGAAATATTCCTCGCTTAACTAAATCACAGGCTATCTATGAGCTCGAGTCGCTCACTCTGCAAGATGGCACGATCAATTCAGAAATACTACACTTGCTCTCAAGACGATGCCCCCAGCTCAATGAACTAAGACTCATACGGCTTGATATTAATTCACGGATAGATTCAAAGGAATTTCCACTGGGAATTGACATGCGCTATACTTCATTGAATAGCCTGGTTATGGAAAATGTGTTTTTTGATGGATTGGATGAGCTTGGGTCAAGGTACGATGTCCAGAACAACATAATGCTAGTCTACCAAATGCAGTCTACGGTCCACAATGACACTGTTAGTGCCACTTACAACAACCTGCCAACCCAGACCGCAAAAATGCAATGGTTTCATTGGCACCGCACATCGCATGCGCCACTACTTTTGGGCCGGTGCAGAAAATTGAATCAAATGGAAGCAAGTTTCACAGAATCTGTGTTTCGAACTTACCAATACCGCCATGTTTATTTGGTTAACCAGGGCAGAAAGAGTCGTCCGACAAAGGCTTACAGAGATAGAGATGATTGGCAGAATGATCTATACAAGGGACACACAACATTTGTATGCGATAGAGTATTTAATCTGGTTATTAAAGATTAGAGTGATCACAGATACTTGGATTAAGCAAATAATAAAGTTATAGGCTCAAAATGGACAAGATAATAGATTATTTATTTTTCTGAACCTTCATGTCCCATGCCATCAACGATATAAGAGAAAAAAAAGAATATCATATGTGGCTCTTATCTCTCCTACGCATATTTGGAAACCATCGACTGTTACACGCAACGTACAAGACTAGTGAAAGAGAATTGGTATTTTTTTTTAATAGAGAAAAAGAAATGGTCGGTTTGAATGGCTGTCATTGCTTACATTGAATTTTTACAGATTTTTCTGCCAAACCAGAGTGGCAATAAAAGGCCCGTTTGTAAAGAGCAAAGAAATCGAGCATCGTTGATAGACAGAAAGATAAGTTTGGACGTATTTAGATTGTGTACGACTATGGCAGAGATAAGGCACTGTCGGTTGTTCTGACCATATAAAACATGCATTTCTGAGCCCTTGGTACACCTCATTCAACTTTACTCTCTTCTAATAATCACAATCATGCTGGCCAATGAATTACCCTTTGAAATACTTGCAAACATCGCCAGACTCTTGCCGGCAAGAGACATCTCCAGTGGCAGTCTGGTCTGCCAATCATGGTATCAGCCATTTTCTGACTCTCTCTGGCATACCGTAAAGATTCAGAGCCGACCCAACCTTGAAGCCCTCTGCAACCACCTTTCTGGACCCAACAACCACAAGGTGGTGCGACAGCTTGAAATCGGCGCTCAGCTTCAACTAGAAGCCAAAGAACTAAACATCATGCTCCAATCCCTCCACTCTCTACACACTCTCGTTCTTGCTACCGGCAGTATATCAGCTTCTTGCTTCAAACAAGAAATGGCTTGGAGCAAATGGAGCTCTCTTCAGCGCCTCGACTTTTATGCATACAACAATGACCCAGAGCATGTTATCAGAATACTGAGCTGTCTGCCAGCACTCCGGCAACTGACCTATCTGACAAATCGAAGTGGAGAAGCATCCTTACACCTGTACGACATGGAACGTATACACTCGTATCTGCCCGGGCTCGAAAAATTAACCCTTTCTGCCAATCTTGCTCTTTTGGGCACAGATGATATCCAAACAATGTCTGGGCTTACCGTGAAGCCAGCCAGGAAGCTTAAGCATGTGAAATTCGCCTTTGGGTGTGTGGATCTTCGCTGGGCCTCCTACTGGGCCCTCAAGTATCCAAATCTTCGCATGCTAGAGTGGAACCCTTACCATGACTCGACACGCAACTATAGCTATGTCGACGAGGCTGCCGAAATGCTATGCTATATTCCAAGTTCCTTTAGTCATCTCGAGACAATTCGGCTATTGGAAGCCTCGCGAAATCGGCGTCTGCACCAGCCTTTTGTGGAGTTAATGTCTCGGTTCGGCCGTGGATTTCGACGCCTTGAGTACGACATTGCCTTTGATGATCAATATTACGCCACCACTGATGGAATTAAAGAAGTCCTTCGAGACGGACTTTCTAATCGTGTGGAAACATTGGATATGCGCGTCTATTATCCAATACAGGGACCTAACACATTGTTTCCCTTTGTCATGGGCGTGTGCCCGTCTCTTTTACATCTTAAATTACAAGCATTTGATATCGATTTCGCCATTGACGTGTTGCTGGACAACTGTATGGCCCTCAGAACCCTTAATATCACCTGCCGCACTATTGCACTCTCCAAAAGTTCTTCTTTAATCACAACCACAAAAACACACTCCTTACAGTCCTTTAAATTCAATGAGGGCACCACCGAGCCTGCGGTATTCAATTACATTTCCAACCGCTGTCGACAGCTTACAGACATGCACCTTAATCGTGTCAAAGTTCTCGGAAAGATTTCGGATACCGCCGGAAGTCTGGCTATTGACATGTCCCATACCCATTTCCAACAACTTCAACTTGATCAGATTTCATATCTGTCGTCCCCACTTGGCAGCGAATGCAAGAACAAGATGCATTTTATATCATTTACTCAGCAGATACTCTCTGAGCGAGAATGGTATCATTGGAACGGATACTGGTCTTGTCATGAGATGAGTAATCCTCACAGAAGATTGCCAAATGATCAAGTAAAGTATGTGGAGGAGTATTATGGCTCATTTCCTAGCAGACGGACACCATCTCTGTGCCAGCACCGCCAACTGTATATAAATCCCTATGTGGCCAGTACTGCCTGGAAAGACGACCTGAATCGAGGATACATTGACGTTCATTGTGGCTCAATAGATTCATTGGTATTGAAAAACTAGTCTTTGTGTTACTCTATGCAATATTATCTTATGCTATGCCATGTTATGCTATGCTATGCCATGTTATGTTATGTTATGTCAATAATCAATTTTATGCCCTTTTATAATATCTAATAAATAATACTAATATAATAATTAAATACTCGAATATCTCTCAACTGTCAAATTAACTTGTGGGCACAAATAAATTGATCCCATTTCTCTCCACTAAAAAAATTCTGGTGATTTCCCTAAAGTAATCTTTAATAGCAATGTTCGTATCTTGTGTATTATTGATGTGTAAAATATAATGATTATTTGGGCACTTTCTGTTATCTGGAAAACAAACAAAAAAAATAAGAGGTGATAAGGCAAGATATCTGTATAATAACTTATCAAAATCAACGGAAGTACCATGGGCATCTAGGTACACTTCTTTATCATATAATAAGATACCTGGACTATTTTTACTTATCTTTGTGGCCTTGTCTCTTTGTTGAATGGAGTTTGATTAGCTTATCAACCAATACATGAAGAAAATTAAGTTTATCTGTTTTGTAAGGAGAGTTTCATACAAGATAAAGATCTCTTTAGGTATCTGTCTTTACATAAGCTTTAAAGACGATCCGAACATTTCGAAAGATTAAAAGCTGATAACTTGATACCGATATACCTTGTAAAAAGGTAAAGATAAATACAATCCCAAAGGATAAATATTCTAAACTAGTCCCAGGATTAGTACTTGAATACCGGGCCCTCTTCTTTTTATATATATATATATATCATTTTCTTGTCTATAGCCATTCATTGGTCTATGTCTTTATCTAATCACCCCAAAGTTGGCTGTTCTATCCAAAACACCTCTCGTCCCACATTGTTTACTAAAATTAAAAACCACTGTTTTACACCAGAACCTTCTCTTGGCTCTTTTATGACCCAATAAAAGAAGAATCCACAAGTTTGGTGAATTGTTTACAAACGACTAATAATCTACAAGATATCCCTATGTTTTGTATATTCAATATAAGGCCCCTTGAACATTTTATATTCCAAATGCTAGTCTTGAAAATATACTACAAAGTCATAACCCATCTTTATGGATACCAAATTCAAGTATATTTACAAAAAGAAAGTTAAACCAGTGTGATCATGTCACTACAACGTGAGGTGGTCTGAGTCGCGTACTCAGACCCAAATACCCTAAAAATAACACATAAACTGCCCGACTATGTATGTCACAATGGAGTTATTTTTAATAAATATGCAAAGATGTTCAATGATGAATTATCAGATAAATCAATCGTTAAATTACAATTGTTTTTTTTGTACATGTTAACCATTCTATATATTGTAATTGAACTATTTGGATATTATTGTACTAAGACATTCTTAAACAGTTGCTGGAACCCATATATCAAGATCAATAGTCGCTGCTTTCAACAAGACTTGGGTAGGTATATTTTGTACCATTAGTAATTGGTATATTTTATGAATATAGTTTTTGGTTATCAAGGTGCAAAACATGGTAGATATTTATATTGAGAGTATTATTAACCAGTAATTATATCTTCTTATTTAAAAAAAAACATAGATTCATGTGCTTTTTTAACTTTCTAAATATGTTTGTTACAAGTGAAAAGCAACGTCTATATCTTTATTGGTCAGACATCAAAGTGTGAGAGGGTTTTGTTGAAAGCCAAGCTATAAAGTGAAATATAGGTGTATACTACCCTAAACTTGAAAATAAAATTCAAAGTACACAAGAGTAGATATTAACATGAATAATTGTCTACTTCCTGTTCAAATACCATACTTTATTGAACTGTAATGGCAGAGGATGCAGTAGTAGAGAGAGGAGTCCGATAAAAAATATCTTTTCAGGGGCACTTTTGATTACCCAGAATGACACCAGAAATAGCTTGATATATCTTCCAAGTATCTGCTAAAACTTTTGCATAAACTACAAGGACATACATGCTCTGATAGAAATATGGGTGCGTGGATGGCAATCCAAATACAGGCTCCTAGAAATCTTACCACGTTTTCAAATTGTTCCTGGAAAAAGAGTATACAGTGAGTGGAATAATTTACTGTAATGTTTTACACCAGATATTTCGAACAGTACGTGTGATATCCATACTCTAAAACTCTTTTTAATCTATAGCAAAAACTGCAGATATAAATTCTAGGCATCCAAGAATGACATGTTTACTTACACATGGATCATAAAAGCCAGATCTAAGTAGATGTTCAAAAGTTAATTTAAGCGTGATTAGGGACAACCAATTGCCCTGTGGTAGCCCATGCTTTTATGGGATGTGATGAGAGAAAACCTCATTAACGTTGGCTCAGATGGCCTTATCAAAACAATAATTTTCTGAGAGAGATAATCAGTAACTAGAGAACCCAAATCTTTGGAGAACCTGTGAGAAACAGGCCGCAGTTTATTAGATTCAAAATTCTTGTTTCCTAGGCAGCTTATAGGAAAGAAAGTACCCTCAGAAGCATTGGTATACCTAATAAACTATGATGGAGTAAAAGGTCAATCAATCTATAAAGCTGCCAATCTGTCCCTGGAATAGTTTACCGAGGTGATTGTAAAATTAGATATTGAGTCTCGAGTAATGTAAAACCCCAAAGGGCTACAAAAGAATGATTGGTAAGCTTGAGTTTGTGTGGAATGTTTAGTAAAAGCTCTTTAGTAGCGTCTTTGTTGATTTGGTGTGTTAAATATCGTCATAGTAACTATTTCTATTTAATAACATATCTATGAAAAGAAGAACCAGTTCTTTGCTTAATTACTACTTTAAATTTGGTAACAATTTCTCTTGGTTGATTTTATATATTAGCATCTACGCTACTAAAATGTCTGATGTCCATCGTCAGGAAACGATCTATTCAAGGGACAGAAGAACAGACAGAGAGATACAGGTCTATCTCTTTATTAAATATGCTGTTTTCTTGATCCTTTTATTGGTCAATACCCAATGGCATTTATATATTATTTAGCTCTAGCTAAGTTTGAGTTTGGAGGAGGAAAGACTAGTGATGCTCTAGTATAAACAGAAACATATTTCTTTAAAACTACTCTTATTGCCGATAATATGCTCACTGGTCTACATACCAGCTATCAAAATCACTGTAAGCCCCACGGCTGTATTCCACACAGTTTACAAGACTGCATAAAAAAAAGCAATCTCAACAGGTTTAATCTCGTCCACAGCCAATTTTTACATCTATTACCAGACTTATCAGATTCAGTCCTTTTATCTTTGTCTACTTTTGTTTGCCAGCTTCCCTTACACAGTTATTTTCATGATGCCAACAAATAACAGACTATTTGCTTTGGAGACAATTACTTCCCTTGAGTATTATGCAGCTACATCTCCACACAAGAAAGAGGCTTTGGCTCTTGTTAACAAATAGAACAAGGCACAGTTATTTAGAGCAACAACAGGTGTAACTGCCTTTTTATCAGACTTTTTAGTCAATTATATGCCATGGTTGTAAAAAAAGACACTGCCAAAAGTTTAATGATTAATCAGAATCAGCGAAAATGTTATTTTATTCTATGAATGGGAATGAGAAATATATATATAGAGACCACTTTCTAAAATATTTACAGTTTATGATCGCTTCTTTTTCTTTCCTTTTTGCTCTTCTTCTGCTGCTGCCTGGAACAAGTTTGGCTTTCCAAACTTATCCATCTGCTTGTTCTTAACCTTCTTCACCTTTCCACGGTCATAGTCCATATCATACATATCAGTCTTCTTCCGTTTTGACTTGACTGCCCTGAGTGCCTTCTTACGACCCTCCTCGGTCACAGTTGCACCAAGATCTTCGTCCCATCGACTGACATCCTCAAAGAACTGACTGTTTGATGAAGACACGATAAGTTCCTGTTTAACTGTGTCACTCTTTCCGATTGCATTCTCGCGCTCAATAAGAGCATCCAATTTTTCGCGTTTGGATTGCAAATTGTCGTTGTGCTGCACCACAATGGCCTCTGTATTTTCCACCTTTGGCTTGGAAGCAGCAGCCTCGATAGCCTCTTTTAATTTCTGTTCCTCCTCATCCTCTTCTATTCCTTGTAATGGCTGTTCATTCTCTTCAACTACAGCCTCCTCAAGCTCTCCTTCACCAAATGCCTTTGTGGTTGATGTTGGCTCTTCAGTCTTGACTTCCCGAGACTGTGTTCTCTCAGCAGGGTGTGTGTAGAATAACATATACGCTTGCTGTGCAAACAGCCTTTTAGTACTCACCTGTTGGACCTACAGCACATATGAAAGAATTGATTTTTATTAGTTTTCGCGCTATATATGCTCAAAAGGCTCCCAAATATTGTTCTTACCGACTCATTGTCCATACAGTACCAAATTCCATTTGAACTCTTGACATACGAAACAAATTTCCCAGAAATTCTCGAAGGGCCTTCGTGAACAATAACTCCATAAAGATTGTATTTTGCCTTTACAGATCCACGTTCGCTCTCTGTCACATTACGCTCTATATCCAAAGTATCTTGGAACTTTACTGCCTTGGGATTCTTTTTTCCCTCACTAGAATTTTCGAATCTGTCGAGATGGATTGCCAGCACGGAAGGTGTGCGATATACTGAGCGCTTTATCTGCCCAGTACACTCTTTATCACAGCTGAACCATTCAAAGTAAGTGTCTTTAAACCTCTTTATAAAAGAAAATATATACGTATATTCATACCTTGTACAATGTATTTTTGACGTTGTTTCCTTCATCATACGGGATAAACATCTGTCGACCGTGTTGTTTTGGCTAATGTCGAGATCAAAATAGAGAGTGGCATCATATTTGTTCTCTGTCTTGTTGCATTCTCCACATTTGATATTATTCTGTAAATATCCTCCAAACATCTGGTAGAGTGCAGTTGTTTCCTGTGTGCGCTGATCTGTTGAACTGAGATGATCGGTTCACATTAGATCAGACCATCTGTTTAGCGATATCTAATGAACTCACCCTTTCTCTAATAAAAAGAAACTCTGCATCTGTTCCATAAAGTAGTTCCAGATGGATGAAGCATCGTCAGATGTGCCCTTGTTCATCTCTATAATTAAAGAAGAAGAAAAGGATCTTTAATGATCCATCTTTCCACTATCCATTTGCTGCATCTTACTCTTTAGCTTTCCAATAAATTCACGACTAGAGACCAGATCATTTCCAGTTCCCAAGGATTGCCGAACAAGTTTTTCTATTGCACACACAAAACAATAGTCTTGCACAGTACCTGGGATTCACCAACCAGACATATCCAAATCAGATTTATTGATTCAAGGATCATTCTAGACATTGGGTCTTTATATAACCACTTACAGTTGGCGCTGTGTCGTCTAGAAAGCAGGTAATTGGCAAGGATTGGTGTATATGTCAAGATCTGGAGGACAGAGTTGAGAGCAGAAACTTTTCCGAGATCGATCAAGCCAGATCCCACAGGTCGAATATCCTTCCAACCGAGTTCAAGGCTGTCTTTACTGAACAGGGCTTTTCCAGGCTGATCAAAGCCATTGGCATCAACACCCCCGACGACATTGTTTGCATTCTTTTGATCAGCATAAGAGAATTCTGCCTTGTGAACGACTCCTGTTGTCGAATTGACAGGAGCGTATTTGCGTTTAAACATCTCGAGTTTGTCGTCAACATAGCGTGATTTACGAAACTTGATGGCTCTGCTGAGAAGAGACTCTACATTATTTTTTTGGACGCCATTTGCGCCTTTGAGCAACTTTGAAGCCTTGTCCTGGTTTTTGGCTGTAGTTGCCATGAAAACAATAAAGAAGAAAAAAGCGTCTGGTACTCAAACATGTACAGAATAGAGAAGGAAAGAGATCAAACATCCTATTCAGCCACCGCTCAAGACTGCTTTTTTTATAAAGTATATATATATATAATACGAGATACGGGCAATTGGAGGCTTTCGAGAGTTGCCAGAGTGTATAATGGTCTGGTGAATGACTGGGCTTGTTCAAGTGCCATTGTTCAATACAACATCTGCCTGTATGTATAGCCCAACTTTCTTGTTTCTGTACTGCGGTTAATGTGTACACTAAAGGCCTTTGGAAGAGCAAATGTATCAATGCAATCAATCAAATCAATCTCCGTTCGGGTTCCTCATTTACTTTCTCTTTTTCACAATACATTTAGCATGTCAGAACAATCCAGACAGAGATGGAGTATCCAACGTGAAGGTATGTGTTATATATATATATATATATATATTAAGCATAAATAAATCAACTCTTGTTATATGGTAGCTTCTCCTGAAGTTGAGGATGACGATCCAATGATGGAAGACGATGACGATGACGAAAATAATGATTTTGAATCCTCGGTTCCTTTTAATTTCGCGCCCAAAAACAATGGCAATGAAACTGATCATAAAGGCTACTATGGTGAATTTGGCAATCAAGGTCCAAATTCCTACCAAGATTCTTCATTTTCTTGGAATGATTTGAACACAAAACTGGACCCCCTCAACTTTGCAATGTCCAAGGGACTCAACAAGGACTTTTTTCATGGTAAAACAAAACAAACAAACAAAAAGACTATAATTATGCATGTTTTCTTCTTCTTTGTGGTCTCTTATACATGAACTATAGATTTTGGAGATGATTTTGATGACGAGGAAGATTTAAGCTGAATATTTTATCCAACATATAAAAGCAAAATGAAGAATAAAATGGGCGTGTAAGAAAGAGCCAAGATTCGGTAGTGAATATCAGAGGGCCTTTAAGTCTACTTTTGAGTAAAAGCAATCCAAAATACTGGTAATTTAAGGATTTGGGAAATGAGGATCATGAATACGCAGCTGATCGTAATTCCCTTTTACAGAAATGACCATATTGACCACTAGTATAATTAGTAATGATAATATGAGCCTGTTGAGTAGCCATACTATTCTAAAATTATTTGTATCAAGATTTTTATTGTCGGTTTCTTTTTGGTATTACTTATATCCTTGGAAAGCAAGCCATTCAAACAATAATCCCTTTTGCTTTTACTAGAAAATATTACAGAGTGATAATATAAAGGATCAGTTCACCTGTCAAGTTTATTTCATAGGGGTTTACCAAATTATTTACAATAATTACAAATTAACTAATACCGAATGTAAATCCAGGTTAACGTGACTTGAATCCCCCCATGAAAAAATGGCGATACCTCCCTAAAATATCCTCCTCTAAAAACAAGAATAAGTTCAGGACGCCCAATTATGATATGGGAATATTTACCTGGGTACATTGCATTAAAGGCAATTCAATGTGCGGCTAACGTGATCTTGGGTATAGGGTGCCCAAAGATCCGATATACGCGTTGGGGCAAACAAGATGACTTGAATTTTGGGTGTTTGATGTTGCTCATTTTGGATTTTTGGGTTAGTAAATACAGAATAAATCAAGCACAAATATTATTGTTTAATATAGATCACTCGGGTGC
The DNA here is from genome assembly GCA_022702545.1 of Phycomyces nitens. NCBI lineage: Eukaryota > Fungi > Mucoromycota > Mucoromycetes > Mucorales > Phycomycetaceae > Phycomyces > Phycomyces nitens. The sequence goes on from JAHRBC010000001.1 coordinate 7,472,367, forward strand.
TTGTAATAAAAATTCTTTCTACTGGATATTGTGTATGGCTTGCTATTAACCAGGGCATTGATACCAGCTGTCAGTGTGTCCTTTACTTATAAATAATGTATATGGGCCGGTTATTCAATACATTTCAATGTTAATAAATGCTCTTTATCTTGCCAAGATATTAGTCACAAGTACAGTCATTGTTTATTACTTGAAACTCTCAACTATACTAGAGAAACAAAACATGTAATATGTGTCTTGAACTATAAACAATTCCAATATTATTTATAAAGGGGGGTTTTTTTTAAAAAAAAAACAAAGTCGAAGCATTATAGACAATAGAGTTTTTGAACATTTAAAATTTAAAGTAGACAGATTACATGTTCATAAAAGCATAGTTTATTGATTAAGATTCAAGACATAAATGGGATTTAAAGGAATGAAGATTGATTTAGAATACAAATAAAAACATATTGTAAGAGAATAGTAGAAAGGTAACTTATAAATATATATAGGCATAAATAACATATACTAGCATAATTTCTGATGTGAATTACGAGCTCTTCTTGGGGCAAGCAGACCTGTGTGTTTTCAAATTGTATTTTCTTACAAATTTTTTGTCACAATACTCACACTTGACATAGTTCATATTCGCATGTCTTTTTATATGACGAGTTAAATCGCTCTTTCGTTTAAATGCGGCATTGCATTCATCGTGTGGACAGATAAAGTTTCGCTTTGACAGATGGGTGACGATGTGAGACTTGAATCTGAACCAGCGGTAAAATACCTTGGTGCAGCCCTTGAAGTCACAGACAAACGGCAAGTTGAACATACGGGAGTCTTCTTTCTTTATACTTTCGTCATAGTGGAGAAAATCGCCATTAGGAGAAATAGGAGTTGTAGTGTCGATGTTTTTATCAGAGGTAGGATTTTGTAGATCTTGAAAAGGAACTGGAGTATCGTCCAGGTTTTCATTATACTGCAAGAAGTTGATGATGCTGCGATATGTTTTCTGGTCGATTTCCTTGTGCCTCTGGATAGGTGAAGAATGACCGGATTTTAGCAGGATGAGGGTTTCTGAAAACTTAGTGGAACTATCCATATTTTCCTTGGTATCATTGGATGAATCAGCAGAGATATCCTTGATTAAGGCACGAGCTTGATCTTGATCGGCATTGTTAACCCTTTTAGCACCATGGTCATAATGATTTCCAGGAGATTCTTCTGTGATTGGTGCAACAGGACCAATAGAACTTTCAGTAGCAATCACAGAGTTTTCAGAACAATTTGGAGAGGTTTCGGGATATATAGAATCCAGGAGACTCGTACGGTCTTTAAGAGCAAAAAAATCTAATTCTTTGTTAATTTCAGACTTTATAAAGGCATTACATCCTTTGTCTTCTTCAAAGCTATAAGGTTTTTCAAGGATTTCAGACACGGAAGAGTTTGTAGACACGAGAGAGTTTGTAGACTTGGAAGAGTTTGTAGACTTGGAAGAGCTTGTAGATGCGCAAGAGTCTGTAGAATCCAAAGAGGGGCTAGAACCCCAAGAGGTGCTAGAATTTATATAATTGATTATTTATGAGCAATTTGCTTATTAAGCAGCATTTTTTATGATGAAAATACCTACGAGAATTGCAAATCTTGTCAGATTCAGAACAGTTTTTAAAAATATGGTCCGGGAAGCACGAAATCAAATCGAAGTTAAGATCAGGTAAAGGATCATATTCAGTAGATAAACCAGGTTCAGGGGGAATACGTATCAAAAAATGAGACCAATCTATCAAATCGGCCAGAAGCTAAGTAAAGATAACTGTTAATTATATGATAAATGCATAGATATAAGATACAAGAAAAAAAACCAAAATCTTGACAACTGTATTTGAAGTCGATATCCAGAATAATACATACTTTTAAAAAATCAAGAAATGAATCGGAAAGGTGTTTAGGCTTAATATACTATAATGTCTTCAAATACTAGAGTACTTACGTTCGTTACTGCTTGAAGACATTTTCATCCAGAACTATTTATTATCTTGTATTGGACTTTATATTGAATATTGTTTTATGGCTTGAAAATACATTTTTATGGCTTGAAAATACATTTTTATGGCTTGAATTCGATAAACCAATCATAATCACTTAATCGTCAAGGTCCAAGCAAGTTATTTTAATATCACCTAAAATTCTTAGATTAATGACGACGTAATGAAATTTTTACAGGGATGTATTCGTGTCAATAAATCCATGTAGTGTGATATCAGTATATTATAGGCAACACTCGGGTAATCGTAACACGTTTCCAAGATCAATTCTGCAAGTACAATATAAATATGCATGTACCTTTTACTATCCGAGGAATTAAAAGTACTCATACATGCGGTAAATGCCTTTATAAAATAAAATAAAAAGTAGCTCACAAGTAATCAGCTCGCGTTTCTTCATCATCTTGACGATCGGATTATTACAAAAAGTTAAGTGTTAAAATTTAAGCTAGACACAAAAGAAAAGAAAAGAACATGTAAGTCCCTTTCTTTTTATAAAAATATGGCCATCATAATAGTGTCATATGTCGAATCCTGTGACTCTTTTGCTCGTCTTTTGCTTTTGATGTTTTCTTTTCGTGTCTAGAGTCGGATTGATTTAAAGCCATCATGACAAGTCTATAATAAGCATAAATCTATATATTTTCGGCTTAATACTTGCTCCTAAATATCACGTATAATAATTACGTATATTTTTATAAGCCTAGTGTCCATATTTACGATTCCAGAGGTATACCAATAGATTAAGCTTAATATGATATGTTTTAAGATTATATTATATATATATAAATACAATTTTCAAAATTACTGATTTTACAAGTATAATGGCTAAAACATCTCTCGCATAGACCACCACGAGTAGTAGGAGTGATAAAGTCAAACGATTCCGACTTTTTAACAAGAGGGAATTGGATTATATAGTACCAATCTTTCTTTCTTTCTTTTTGAATTGATCTGTAAACTGTTCTTGATAGCTCTTGTCTGGGTATAATCAATAACAAAAGTATCAATATTCTATAAAGTTCCCAAGATGCTTTGTATTGCAATGTCCTTGGCAAATCAACAGCATTAGTTCTTTTACGCAGTATTTTAAAACATTGGGAATATTTAAAAGAGCTGATCAGAGTAGTGTTTGAGATTATTTTAGTCCAAAGGGAATATAAAGCGAGCCAAAGCTTTATGCACATGTAAACAGAGCTCAAGTCACTTTAAGACATGATCTTTCTCGATAGTAAACTGATATCTTAATCAATTCAATCGTCCTTGTCATTTTTTCACATATATAATAGGCGACCATTAATACTGAAATAGAGCTTTTCCCACACACACACACATGCATTAACTTATTTCCGTTCCTTTAATTGCAACATCAAGTGTATTAATCTTCCAAGTGCACAAGATTACTTGAAGGTTTTTTTTTAAAAAAAAAAGATATTCTTTTAAAGAGACTTTTATACTTGTTGTTGCAACTCTGGGCACCGAAATAACATATACTTGGCAATTCTCGGCTGAGGATTTTTATTATATCCCAATTATATCCAAATCTTTTGCGAGTATTTAATACCATGAATATCAAGATCGTGAATTTTTTGTATATATATAGAGAGATATTATGTGTAACGTCTTTTTGGGGAGTTATTTAATCAAAGGAGACCTTCCGCTCTAGTTCACCATAATATGGCTTGAAATTTCTTGTGCATCTTTAAATGTTTCTGTTTTTCCATTATTTCCATAAATCATTTCCATACTTTCCGAATCTGAATCGGTATTTTCCTCGAATAGTTTATGGAATCTTGGAGAGAAACGAGCGGCGTAATTACCTCTAGTTATAATACGCCTTCTCAAACACCTCTTTCCAATCTCCAATGTTCACTTTATTGATTCTTGGCTTAAAAAGAAAACATTGTCAAGATTACCAAAATATTTTTGAGAGTATTTTGGAATATATGTACCTCTCACATTCTTTATTTGAATGTTTAATGATAATCACTTGGAGTCCTTTATATTCTTTTGAGAATATATTGCCCCAGTTTTTTCTAAACAAGGTACACTTTTGATGATTCCAATACTACTTTATTATTATACCATAAAAATGTATTACTGGTTTTCGCATTTTGAAGTAGCAAAGGTTCCAATCCTACCAACTCTTGGCAAAATGGCTTGAAATAAAATATTCACTGTTTGGATTTTTTTTAAAAAAAAAAAGGATTTGTAAGAACATACAGAAAAGGAAATGAGTAGTTTATATCTGTGCAATAGAAGAAAACGAGGGATTTTGGCCTCAACTTACAAAACAATAACGGAAAAGAGTTTAATTGTCCTGGTATTGACTTGCCAAGTTAAAGTTGATTTTGCTCAGTACAATTCTTACTTTTGTCTAGATTATGCTTTTCATAAACTCAAAATGCCCATTGATTGACTTGAGTTCTAGGATACATATAGTTTAATATAACCTCAGTGTAGATGGGAAAATTATCCACTATAATATATGAATTTGTACCAAACCACACTCTGTAATACCAAGAAGCAAAAAGATTGGGGTTGTACGAAACCAAGAACCAGCTCTATGCGCAAATTGGCCCTAGAGCCACTATAGAGTCTGTTGTAGCCGAAAAGTCAGGCTCTAACAGGGGCTTGGTTCTACACATTGAATAACGTTTATTAAAGTATAAGAGACATGCAAAGAGTATGTAGACAAACGTCAAAAGATTGTGATTTAGGACTTTATAGCCTATTCCTAGATCGTGTTCAATAAAACATAAACACTTGAAAGTTTAGACAGTTTGCAAAGTCAGCTAGACAATCTGACAGCAAGTGACGAATCTCTATTCCATAGAACGAACATGGTGTAACTGGTAACCAATGACTCAATAAAATACTAGAGGCTCTGGAAGCTAAAAAGTAGAATAATAGGTGTACAGACTCCTCATAGTACCACATTGATTCACTATCACCCAAATAAATAAAAAATGAACTCGCTGTATTATATCCACTTTTTGTTTGACATGGCATGTTTAAAAGCACATTAGTAGAGGCACACGGCATTAGATAAGATCCATATCTTATGCCAATTCTGGCATTATTCATTTGGCCTAAACGATCTGGGATTGTCATGCAATGGCACTCGCCTACTTTAGCAAATGTCTTCCTCTTCTCTTTGTGGGTTGCAGAATCTAGCCTTTTAATATCTCTTGGGGTTACGATCAAACACCAGAAGTTTCTTTTTATGCTCTTTGGATAGTCGACACTTGAAAATCTTTGAGAGTCCTTTTCACTTTTCAGCAAATGCAGTGTCTTTGTATGGCTTTTTTTGGACAATTGCTTTGGGTATAGTAGCTTTGGTTGAAATGTCAGCGTGAGGTATAAAGAGAAAATTTGAGGATAAGACCTTTCTGATAATCTGAAAGTTGTTGTTTTTTTTGGTTTACAAAATGGTGTGATTCGAATGAGAATAATAAGAATGTAGTGTTGGTATATATATATATATATATATATGCAATATATAGGAGTTTGAATATAATTGTTACTATATGGGGACTGTACCCTATGATTACACCATATTTTTACGGCTTTCTTTCACACAGTACATGTCGGGATGGCGAATCTTGAGCCGTGCAAACCATTTTGTCCAATAGCCTGATCGTAAATAACAGCCTAGATAAAAATGGCGTGTGGCTGGTAGCACAACGCCACACGATCTAGGCCCGGAACTAATAAATAATTGCGCTTGTATTTTCACCCCCCCCCCCCCTCCCTTTTTTTTGTTTGTTAAACTGAGATTCACTATATAAAATAATTTTCGAGATGTCTGCCATCTTGAGTGTTACTGAGGAGCATTATGAGTTTTGTGATAGTGAATATTGAAATCGTTGTATTGCTCGCGAAAATCTTTGACACTGACACTAGATCTATTTACAGTTTTATAAAAATCGGAATTATGGTTAAAAATGGTTATCTTGTCAGAGCAATATGGTCATATGTGTGCTAGAGATATTAATAAATCAAGAGAGACACTCAAGAAGTCGATGGGTGTCTAGAACACTCTACATAGAGAGCAAGACGACCTTTTGGGAAACCACATATACCTACCAAAGTACTGACAAAGGGTATCTATATAATATTGCTTTTGCGTAAAATGTAGCTGCGGCAGTGACTTGGTTGCCATGGTGTTTTAGTAGGAAATTAAGGGACGTCCAAAATTAACAGTGCTGAGCACTCAATTTGTGCCTTTGCCCAAAAAAAAAAAAGTGACGTTTCATATATTGGATAAATATATTTTGTTTCTTCAATTTCTCTGTATGCTGGTTCTTTATCTTTAATACTTGATGCAGCACCCTGTTTCTAAGAAGCAATTGATATTAATCCCTACCACACACTAATAGCTCCACAAAAGCTCAATTAAATACTAGGTTATTATTTATAGCAAGTAACAATAAGCCATGTATCAATCTTTTTTAAAAAAATAAGGTTTAATCTAAATTAATATACTTTTTTGTTGTTGTTTATAATTGTCTTGGCAACGGCTCTTTATTTTTATTCTTTTTTTCTTTTTTCAAGTCATGTTATTTTTGACTCAAGACGAGAAATTCACAGGGTGTATAGACAGCTAGCATGCGTCAAAACACAATGATACACAAAAAGTATAAATACGAACAAACCGTCTTTTATTGATTATTACCCTGAGGGTAGACTTGGGAGATCCTTCTTTTCTCAGGATAACATACATGAATCTTCAGGGAATGAGGGCGAGAGTAATGACGACTACATTTTTTACATTGGACGTTATTGCTTCTGTCGTGTTTTTGGATATGCCTCTTCAGATCGGGCTTACGCTTGCCCGCATACGGACAACCCGAAAGATTGCACTTGAAGGGCTTTTCTGTTTGGTGAACTGTTTGGTGGGATTTAAGCTTGTGCTTGTTGTTGAATGTAGCATTACAGTTAAGATAAGGGCAAACAAGTCGAGGTTCATTTTTTGTGGAAGGCATGGGTATAGGAAGCTGTGATGACTGTGGAAGATGAACAGTGCTTTCATCATTGCATAAGGATATAGAGTCATTTTCCTCTACATAATTGAGGGTATGTTATTAATTTGCACCAAATCTATCTACCCATAATGTAATCATACAAAAAAAACGCTTTTTTGTTTTGTTTAGGGTAGAGATTATTCAAGAAGTACCTGTCAGGAATTCGTTTTCGTCGGTATTTTTCTTATAGGCCATAAAGCTGTAAGCATGGAGATCTTCGTTTGGGATACTAGGTAGTGTTATATCAGATGGTACATTAAAGAAAGTGGCATCTTGAGTGAGCCCCAGAAGGGGAAGGAGAAGGGGAGGGGTCGGTGAATACAGCAGACTGTTGTTTGTTGGTACACCTTGGAACATATTTGGATTTGCGATATACAGGGGCGGCAAGTCATTGGCGGTATCTGGGCTCTTTTGGTCAGGGACGTGTTCTAATAGAGTCTTGATGGTTTGTGGAAATAAGAACGAGCTCATTATCCTGGTAGCGAATTCAAGACGTCCTGGATACAAATGGTCTGCGAACGAGGCCTCGCAGAGGAGTTCGTACACCTTTTTCAAGTCAACATTGGTTGTAATAAAGAACTCTTTACTGTCAGGAGAATTGGGTTGAACGATTCCGACACATTTCTCTTGCATTTCTTCGCAAAACAAAGTGTATCAAACAAAGATACGAAGAAAAAAAACGATACTTGAGATGGTTATATAGATGTATATGAATATTCTTATGGTAATTTCAAGCCGTTAATCAGGTAACATAAAAATAATAATAAAAAAAAAGGCTCATACGTAGAATGAACTTGGTCCTTTACTCACCGTAAAACAGTGGCTACTCTTTCCTATATGAATTAGGTTAATTAACACACACATAAAAAAACTTTATGTTCATAATATTTAATAGCTTGGTTATCTATACGCGTCTATTACAACAATATATATCCCAAGAACGTTGGGGGAAAAGAAAGAAAGATTACTTTTGAGCGGCACGTAGAACGTTGTACTATACTCCTCTTTCCAAAACTATAATTTGTTTTGTTTGGTATTATTGTATTTGCTTTATAAGTTAGAGTAGAGCCTTGATAATTAGTATAATAGGCTCTGTTTCCCGGTTTACTGATGGGTAAATAAACACAAGAGAATGATGTGGGGCTGCTTATTCAAAAGATTACAGCCCGGGATTGAATCCGTCATTCTTTTTCTATTTTTGGCTGGTGAAACCAACGCCAATATGCGTGGCTTATTAGAAAAGTAAAAGAGGTGACCATTATTTACTTTAAAGATCGTGGTAAAAGAAGAAGAAGATGAAGAAGAAGAAAAAGAAAATCTCAATTTTACCAAACTGTCTTTGTTTGAATTTTACCATATTTTGCACATTTTAATCCTCCCGACTAAAACTAAGATGCCTTTTATGGAAGGTTCAAAAATAGCTTTTATTTTTTAAACTGATACGGTGGGCGTGGTGGTTGGTGGCCGCCACCTTGAAGCAGAAGGCCAGGCGGAGTAGGGCGGAGTACGAAGAAGGAGAAGTAGAAGACTAGGTGTAAAGGCAGAGGAGGCCATAACAGAGGAAGTTTGGTGAAGAATAATAAAGTATCTCTTTTTACCTCGTTAAAATCACTTTTCCTATTTTCTATATTTTGACAACTGATTCCTATCCCCATACGCCTAGTCATAAATATTATTTGACGCATCCCAACCCTTACTGAGTGCAGCTCTATTGTCTTGACAGATCCTGACAGTAGTTTATTGTCCATTGTTACCACGCCTCCAATTGGAACAACAGCTATTGCTAGCTAATAACCCGGCTATAAACCCTAGATAACTAGAGTGTCCTTCCTCATAATAGACCCGTAACTAGTTACTTTGCCCAACTCAAGTGCCCTACATGTCAAAACCAAGTATAAATACGTGGTTGCTAGGTAAGGATCTCTTACATGTTATATAAAGAATTCTTGACTTACCAAGGACAGATGTGGGCCACCACCTATGAAGGGAGTTGTATAGGTAAAAAGAAAATAGTAATTAGAACATTATTGTATAAAATACTTTTTACCATTAATATATTGACAGAAAGTGTAGACAGTCGTTAGCCTGAAAAATCATAAAAGACTAGATAAATAAAAGATGTAAAAGTCAATTAAATTATTGATATGATAGATCTTTAGAGATGTTCAACTTGCATTGACTGTTTGAGCTCATGATCTTGAATAAAGCAACATCTACGACATGATTGTATCAGATTCGCCAGATTCCTTTATAAAATGAAAAAGGACCATACGACATTAATAAGTGTTGATAGTGAAAGAAAAGCAAAAACAAAATTATGGCCAGTTAATAAAGAGGACTGCAAAATATAAAGTATGTTGTAGATGATAGTTCTTTGGTAAATAACCATAAAGGTATATGGAATATGAGTTTGCTACAAGAAAAAATGTTGAATTATTTGGTGCTCATGAGTTCATCCTTTGTTCCTCGAGACCTTTGGGTGTTTCTAAACATTCATATTGAAGAATATAAAGATATTTTCTACTATATTGATCTGTCCAAGTTTAAGAGTATTATACTCTTGAGATAAATCTAATATGTATACCTAATCTCCAAGATTTACTTGCTCAATACCTATATTCTTATTACTCTTTGTAAAATCTTCTGCTTCATTTTTCATCGAGCGTATTTCTGGTAGATGCTTTATAGTGTATTAACATAAGCAAACAATAGTTCCAGAGGATTATATAGATCATAGGATTCAAGGTATTGTATTTATTGAAAGCATAAGTTTTTTTTTCTTTGGGTAGTGTAAAGGGACAGACTATGAGCTTTTAAATTATGATGATACATATGGTTGAGTGATGATGATTATGTTGACAGGTTTGTAGATGAATGAATGTGGGTGAATATATAAAAAAATGTGAGGGGTTACTTGACAAAGTTACATTATAATACATAAATACAGAGGTATACAAAACATAGGAATAAAGAGTTGTGGGATTATCTATAGACGTTACAGGCATTCCGTGTCTTGTTATGGGAAGTCAAGGCATCTTTTCTTGGAAAGGTCTTGTTACATTTGGGGCATGTGTGAGGTCGTTTCTTGGTGTGTATATGAGAATGGCGTGTAAGATCATGTTTTCGTTTGAAAGCAGATCCACAGTTTAACTCTGGGCATATATGTGTCTTCAATTTTGAATGAGTATCCATGTGGGATTTTAAGCCATATTTGCGAGAAAAAGAGCTATTGCAGCCCTGTACAGCACACTTGAAAATATAATCGGTAGAAACCCCAGAAGAATAGAGGACATCCGTAGGAAAGGGTATGTTCTCCGAGTAACTGAATACATGTTCTGGACTTGATACGTTTGAGTAATCAGGAAGTAAAGGACTCTCTAGCGAAAGGACTTGAGACTGCGGCGACAAAGAAGGCACGGAATCTTGATCGGTGTACTCCCCATGACGATCTGAATACGATGAGACATGGGCCGAGGAGAGTACTGCCAGGTACGATGAGATGGCACTGTAATTGTAGAACGTGCTTTCTGGACAGTCGTATTGAAGATACTCTAAAAAGGAGGTCTCCTCTTGCCTGACTTGGCTGGGTGGTCGAGAGTGGGGAATATCGGTCAGAGCTCCAACACTCTGTGCTCTGGGATCTCCAGTAAACATGGATGGAATAATGCTAGAAATCAGAAAATCCATGTCGGCCTGAAGCCCAAGAAGTGGGCTAGACACTTGTTTGAATCCAAGATCATTTGGGAAGAAAGAATCAAGGATACTCTCGTTCATGGAGCCAAGTTGGAAATCAAAATGGTTAGAATCCATTGGGGGTATATTGTTTTATAGCTGTTAAAATCAATAAAAAAGAAAAATGGGTGAGTTATGGGTGAAAAGGTAGATTATAGACATTATATATATAATAATAAATCCCAAATGGTTTTTTATTCCAAGACTCTCTGCTCATCATCAAAAAAACTCCGCCATATATTTTAGAAATATGGACGGCAGTATAATTATACTGTATTCGTGAAGAATCATAATTAGAATGCAAGCCATCTTAAGTGACTCTTTTGTAGCCAAATAAATGATATCATTCAATATTATGAGCCACAATGCCTTTTTTATTTATTTATTAAAGCCATATTATATTCGACTGTTCTGGCTAAATAGCACTCTATTGTGCTCAGGACCATCTTGACTGTCAAAGAATAGAGAGAGAGAGAATCCGAGTTGCAAGGACAACTTGTTTCTATTCCTTCTTTTTGCAGTGGTAAAATGAGTCAGTCAATTAGAGTGCTCCTCTTTCTAAAATAATACATCAAACCACAGTATTCATGAAGACTCTTATTTCCATATATAAATGTATTCAATCTCACGGGCCGAAATCAGTGAGGAGGAGGAGGAGGAGGAGGAGGAGGAGGAGGAATATATCCTGGACCAATTATAACCGATGCCTTGAAGAGTCGTTTTAACCTTTTCAATACCTTTCAAATATACTGGAATTTAACCAAGGTTTCCTCATTACCATAAATTGAAGATATAGAGAACAAAAGTACATTCAATTCTTTTTATATAAAATATATATATATATATAAACTTCATATCTATAAATACACTACATTATGTTATTGATTTATGTACAACTGTTATACTCCATCTATTATTGCCTGCCCAAAAAGTCCTTGTATGTCATATTGGTCTATAGATTTGCATCGTAATGTAATGTATCCCTCGGAAAGGTCCTTTTTCCAGTACTCTCTTGTCACCAGGCCATCCTCATCTCGTTCGATATCAGAGTGGCCAAAACAGCAGTCCTGGGATTTGGCTTGAAAAGAGCCAAAGTACTCACACGCCGTCTCAACTTCATCTTTCTCAAGTATCCGAACTTCTTGGCTGGAAACATTGTCGGTGGATCCAAGGCATCGATGGAACCAAGTGGTATCTTTGGCTATTGGGGGCTGTGGGTGTGGAGAGGTTGGTGGGGATGTTGGTAAGATAGCATGGAATTCTACAAGCTCTTCAGGAACTGGTGGGCTGGTATGTGTTTGTTCGATTACAAACAGCTGTATCTGATGGTATCCATCTGTATCGTCGGTGCCGTCAAAGGGGGTATATTCGCACTTTTGGGAATATAGCAAAAGGTTGTGTAGCCTTAGGGTTTCCAAGTGTGTAAACGGCATGTCGAGCAAGAGGTTTCCAGTTTTCAAGCAGATGTTTTGTGATATGCGCAAGGTGGCAAGCTCGAGGTGCCGGAGCTGCTGACAGCGAGACGAGAGATGGCTAAAGATTGCCAGGTTTACTCTGACGGAAACAAGCTCAAACACTTGAAGGCCGTGGGGTTGTGGATGTTTTGGTGCAGCATGGTTTATGGAGCTTGTGCCGTTTTGAAGTTTTAGTTTCTGGAGATTAACACAGTTGTCCAAGAGAACATTTAGTTCAAAGTGGTTGTAGAGGAGGTTGATGCTGAGGTTGACCAGGCAAGGAAAGGTGCCAAGCGAGATTGGTGCCATGCACAGATAGGCATCAGATGTATAGAATTGGAGTTGGAGAGTCTTGAGGGTGTCTGAGCAGGTCTGGCTGCACTCTCTCAGGATGGTTTGTATTTGGTAGGGTGCAATGACTTCTCCTCGTACATGGTATTCTAGCTGGGCAAGCGACGCACCAGACTGTCGAAGCTTCTTCCAAAACATCGTATGTAGTCTTCCTTCATCTGAAATCTCCTCGATAATGGCTTTTTTGAGGTGAGGAAAAAAGGAAGGTAGGGATGGAATCATCTTCATGGCCAGACCCATGGCCGCATACATTGTGTCCGTCATTCTTTCGTGTGCAGTATCATAGCCATAGAATATTTTCCATTCAAAGGTATGGATGTTTGGGTATTTTAGTGCGCAATAGTACAGCCACTGAGGGTCCATGGTCTCTCCAAACAGATGGACGGCTGCTAAGGACGGTGCACTCTTGGTGTCCTGGATCTCTAGGACATCGTTTGCAAGAATAGGAGCTAGCGAGACCTTCATGCGTAGATACTCGAGACGCGGCAGTTTTCTGTGCATGGCTTCAAAGTCTCTCCAGGTGTAAAGGTACCGGCCAACACACACACCTTCGGACATGTCTAGATATTCAAGGCAAGGCAGAGAGCCTAATACGTCGAGAAAATAGGTCTCTAGATTCTTTTGTTCCAATCTCGGCAAGATGATTTCTAAGCGTGTTAAAGATCCTCCCCAGTGACACCAATCGGTAACTCTTCCGAAATCGTTGCGACTCAAGCTCTTGTCTTGGATCGAAAGGGACTTTATGTGTGGAAAATAGTGTTGGAGGGCGAGTAGCTGTTTGCTGGTTAGGCGAGTCCATCCTCCCAGGACCATTGACTTGACACGATGACCGTTGGTTTTGAACAGATTCTGATGATAAGCTGATGATTCATAAATCATGTCAATGTTCATACTGTTGATTTCAACGTTTGTCCACAATGAGTCCTGGAATGGACGTCGCCATGATTTGCACACAGTTGAGCAGTTTAATTTGTCTTCTTGTGAAATTAAATGGGCAATAGTTGCGAGGATTTCAAAGGGGAATTGACAAAACATGATGATGGCGTAATGAGCGAGGTTGGTTCTTGATCTTGGAATACATTTAGAAGGCCAAGAACGGTTTCTCTCCCAAACTTTATTTATCGGTCCTACTTCTATGTCTCCTAAGCCTCCACGAACTCTAAAAAGCGTAAAGAACTTGTTTGAGAAAAGAAAAAAGAAGAAGGTTGCAAAGAACAGGCCAAAGCCATATAAACAAAGAATGAGACCAAAAAAAAAATCCTCTTTATATATATATACAAAGATATCGGTAAATGTGCCCAGTCATAAAAGATGTGGGTTACATACAGATATATAGCTAGTGTCTGATTACATGTAATGTAATGTAATTTATATTTTATTAATTACCTCTGGATTGTTCAACACACAGGCACGTAAATCGCCCCTTACAAACAGAAAGAATAAAGAGAAAGCAAAGGGTTATTTAAAGAGGTGTGTCTTGTTGACAATCATCTTGATTTATATACTCGAATATCCCAGTTCTTTTTATAGAAAAGACGCCATTAAGAGAGTTGTGTAGCCTTGGTGCTGAACACAGGTTTGTCTTGGTTTATCACCCTTTTAATAAATTAATAATAATAATATATATATGTATATGTATATATATATAACTTGTAGCCAAGACATGAGGACCAGATCCAGATCATGTACCAAAGTATCCATGGGAACAAGAAACAAGTATCTTGGCAATAAATCAAAGGGTTATATTTAGAATAGGTAAATAGATTAATCTTATCAGATCTTTATTTTTATTTTATTTTTTACAAACAATTTTCTTTGTTTTATCTATACTCCAAAGCCTTTTTGAACGGCTATTCGAATGGTCGGTTGATCAGTTTCATAACTATAGTGATATATAGCGTGTATCACACAGGTTTTAGGATGAGATTATTGACCAATTCAAAAAGGCTACAATTCATTTCCTGGCTATTTGCAAAGGTTATATATATTGAATCTGAGATGTCCAAATCGTATTAACAAGTGTCCAATTGCAGAAAAGATTGAATTGGATCAATCTCTTTCTATTTGTCTTGCAAATTTGTTTGTGTAGCCTGTCAAAAAACAAAAAACAAAACAAAAAAAACTCAAGCAAGAAAGAGAGAGAAAGAGAGAAAGAGAGAGGGCGTCTCTATTTAAACGACTTGATGGTGTAGAATTCTCGGATGTAAACAGTGTGAGTCACCTTTTTCAACCCAAGCACACCCCACATTAGCCGATGTCTTCCGGACAGGACCTGTGGATACCAATTGGTGATCATTCAAGGCGTATACTAGAGCAATAATCCAGAGAGTATTATGCCAGGGACATCTAAAGACCAAATATGTCTTCAACAGAGACCATCTTGTTTTTGTTTCATGGCAATTAAACCTTTGAAACAAAGACATAAAAACATCATTTTTGATAGGAGACCAATTAGCCAAACGGTTATAAAAACAGAGACCATTCAAAAAGAGTCTTCTTTACTCTTGTTTTTTCATACAGTATCATGGCCCCAATCACCCTCGACAACGTCATCATTCGTCCTGTATCCATTGACGACATATCAGCCGCAGAGCATATTCGAGACACAATCAACACTGCCTATAGCTCACAAAGTAAGCCATCATTTTGTTTTGTTTTTTTTAAAAAAGAGAGATCCATATTAACACTGTCCATAGAAAGCTGGACAAGAGAGGGAGACACGATTGCTGGCGATCGTGCAACGACAGAAATGGTCGTCCAACTCATCACCCAACAGGGCAACCCAAACCATCTGCTGTGTGCCTTTGAAGGCTCTGTTGTGGTTGGCACAGTTATGGTTCAGTTGGAGGACATGCAGCCCAATGAAGCAGAGATCCGAATGGTGTCTGTCCATCCTTCCTACCAATCCTGTGGAATGGGACGTCGACTAGTCGATGCCTCTACTGAATTCATTCGTTCCCTGGATCGTAATGTAATGTCTATTCGCGTGCTGGAGAACCGAACAGATGTTATGCAGTGGTATGTTCGCCTTGGCTTTGTGGCTACTGGTGATCGTATGAATGTATTGGACGAAAGCCTTTTAAAGGTTCCAGGAGTAACATTTGTAAAGTTGTCAAGAGCAGTCTAACAGGCCAGATATATTACGCCCAAATAATCATAATAATAATAATAATAAGACTTATAGACTAGATATATATATACAATAAAGCGGGGTTATCACTGTGAACCAAAATTAAGAGCCTAAAATTGTAAACTGTTTCTCTATATGGACATGGATATAAATATACATTATTCTTTGTAAATATATATATACAATCTCTTTCTTTAATATTATTATCAAATGTCTGTTGGCAAGCTAAGCTCTGAAGCAGTTCCTGCTGTACTTGAGGAAGCCAACTGGGCGGCTACAGACACCCTCTTGTCGTCTGACTGGGAAGCAAGTCTGAGGGCTTCTCAGGACACAAATGATCATTGGGTTGACGAAGGCTCAGTCCAAGAAGGCTCCTTTATCGACAGCACCTCTACACTAAACCAGCCAATCCAGGTGGCTTTAGATAAAGACACCTCGCATCACAAGGCAAGTGTTTGTAGATCAGGCTGACAATCATTAACCACGTAATCCAGGGATTCCACAATGCAAAAGTGTCTCATGACATTAGAGATCTAGAGGTCGTGGGCCAGTTACCAGACTGGCTAACCGGCGAGCATTTTACGGTTGGGCCTGGTACGGTGGATGTAAAATTTAGTCGCAAGGCCGAGGTCGATGGACAGTTGCAGAGCGTAGCTGCGTTCTTTAGATTCAACCATTGGTTTGATAGGTAAATGGCAAATGGATGGATGGGGGAATACTTGGCTAATAATGGTGATCAATAGCCTTCCACTGGTGAACCGGTTTGATTTTAATGGCAAACGGAATACAATCAGTCATCGCCAAAGACTGACCAGCTACCGGCTAGAAGAAAAGATTCGAGATCACCATGGATTCACTCCTCGTCATCCAGCCACCTTTTTCAAGACAGATACCCACCAGACAGTCCTGAGCAAGTTCTTGACTCCCTCGAGAGTAGTAAAGCCTGATGGAGAGCCGTGTGGAGCGTACATGATGGCCGATATCCCTGGCTTGAATGGAAGACTCTATTGTCGTAATTATGCCAACCATGTAAGTCAAGGCAAGATGTTGGGATCTGACAAATAATAATACAGGAAAAAGATCCAAGAATTAGATCCAACAGACCTCAAGCCGGTCAAGATACAGAGCTTTGAAGACATTAATCCGGCATTCAAAGGCCAGATTGCCTGCCCTGAGGGTAGAGTAGATATTACTACAGGAGAGTATATCAATGTGACAATGGATGTTGGCTATCAGTCAACCCAATACACATTCATATCTCTCTCTGAAGAGTACCCCAGGGGAAGAGTGGTTGGTACATTGAATGGGCCTACTGGATTCGTAAACACCTTTTGTCTCACTCCAAACTACATCATCTTGGTAAATATGGATTCTTTGAGAGCACAGACTGAAAAAAAGTGGTTTATGTGTATATAGCCCCTGTTTCCTCTCATGGCAAACTCTGGTAAACTCAACTGGAGTGCAAGTATTCTCGACAGCCACCAGTTTGACAAGTCCCAACCGACTCGTTTTTATGTGATCTCGCGCTCTAGCCAGCAAGTTGTTGCCAGCTACAGGGCCAACGCATGTTTTGCGCAAGTATTCTGGATTGCTTAAAAGGATTTCTG
Source organism: Phycomyces nitens (assembly GCA_022702545.1). Lineage (NCBI taxonomy): Eukaryota > Fungi > Mucoromycota > Mucoromycetes > Mucorales > Phycomycetaceae > Phycomyces > Phycomyces nitens. The sequence goes on from JAHRBC010000001.1 coordinate 7,489,695, forward strand.
TATTCATTTTATTTTTATTTTTTGATTGTTTGACCAGATTCCACCAGGTGAATGCGTTTGAGGTTGGAGATGGGATTCATTTGGACATGATTGTGTACCAGGACGACACTATTCTGAGACAACTGACCCGTCCTCAACTTCGGCAACTGGGTACCATGTTCCCTGAACGCCTGGCATCTTCTCAAGTGTGCCGCTTTACCCTCGGCAATCTCACTGCAGCCAGCTCCCAATATTCTACCTATGGACAGCCGGCTGCAAGTCTAAGCAGCCGTCTGTCCTCATTATTGCTAAAGGGCACTAAATCCAGCTGGGAGTGGATGCCAATAGCTCATCAAGAGGCCAGAGTGCCACCTTCGCTTGAGCTGCCCACCATCCACCCCCAAAGAGCCGGAGATGCCTATAGTTTTATGTATGGTGTTGGGTTCTCGGCCAATAGTGCCTTGCTGGATGGCACGATTTGGGATAGTATCATAAAGACCGTAAGTTTTATATATATATTTTTTATTATATTGTATTGTATTGTATCTGTGCTACAACTCTCTTGGCCATAGAATATGGAAACACGCTCTATTGTGGGCACTTGGCACCAGCCAGGGTGCTATTCAAGCCAGCCTGCGTTTGTGCCTAGACCAGATGCCATAGGGGAGGATGACGGTGTGCTGATTTCAGTAGTGCTGGATTCAGCAAGAGCCAGTTCGTTTGTGCTTGTCCTGGACGCCATCAATCTCCAGCCACTTGCACGTGCAGACTTGGGGCTGATCGTTCCTCTTAGTTTTGGCAGTAGTGCGACCCGTCTAGTGCGTCATTATTGAGCCAACTCCGGCCAGGAAATGAGATCATCCGTTATGCACATTTCAGTTATAAAATGCTTGTTTTTTCATTTCCTCCTTCTTTATCCCTCTTTGAATTCTTCAAATAAATAAATAACTTACAACAATGGCCTTTACCGCTTCTGACATTTGCAAAATCGTTCTCGGTAAGTCTAGATCGCCAGTGTTTGTGATTTATTGACCTCCCCTCTCTCTTCCTATTAGCCGTCGTCCTCCCTCCTCTTGGCGTGTTCTTTGAGCGTGGTTGCGGCTGTGATCTCTTGATCAACATTGGTTTGACTTGTTTGGGTTATATTCCCGGTATCAGTAAGTAACAAAGATTCAGCAAAAGAGCGATTACTCATTTATTATAACCATAGTCCATGCCCTGTACATCATCCTCAAGTATTAACCGAATCCTTCACTCCTCTTTACTACTACTATTGTAATATTCCCATAATAACTATACTTCAATAAATACTCTTTTTAAAATACAAGAAGAAGATTTAAAAAAAAGCGAAACATGGTAATGGGATATTTGAAACGGTGTGATGAGTAAATATAAAAGCATATCAGGATCATTAAAGTGCTCGAGTATATCGGCTGGTTTGTTCAGCTGGGTACCGTGATATGGGTTTTTGGGTGGTTGTGTAAATAAAGAATCTATAGAGAGAGGTCTGTATAATAATGCCTACCCTTTTTGTTTTGGTTAAATCGAAATTGATTGGGCCAATATAAATTATTATTGTCTTTATATATATATCGATTGCAAAGTGTGTGTGTATATACAGCATTCCTGTCAAAAATTAAATAAACAAAAATGAACCCATCAGGCTTCCAGATCCCTCGTAGACGCGCCAACGACTCTCCCTCACCCTCGTTTCCAAAAAGACGCCGCACCGAAGGCTCTGATCAGCTCTTACATACAGCAAGTAGACTTTAGAATCATTATACCTCAACTGATCAAATTGCAAAACACAAGTTATTCGAAAAACTCAATCAAGAACCACTATTGGAAGACATTTGGGCCAAGGAAGAAAAAGATCTCGAATCTAATGACAATGGTCAAGACAATCAGCCCATTGCAGCAGTAGCCAGTCAGTTTCTCGACAAGGAAGTGTCAGAACGTCTGGTAGAAGTAAGGCAGATCTACACCATGTGTTTAGCTAATGACCATAAAAAGGCACTCTCAAGAAACGACACTAGCGATGAGGTCGAACCGCCTTCAACTCGATGCTTCTTTACCTTGCCAAGTAAAGTAATTAATCCTTATTTCATCTATACAGAGCTGGGCAATTGATGTGATTATAGATGTCAGTTGGCGAATGGCCCATGGACTCCAAGGATGGTGCTGGACTTGAAAAGGCCAAGTTTATTCATGGGCTGAGCCAAAGTAAAGTATTGTCTATGGACCATGTTGATATGGCATGGAGCTGAAGATGACTCATAGGAATATGATAGCTACTCAGGGACGTTCCTTTATGATGGAAAGCGGCTGTCTTAAACACTGGCACAAGAGAGGATGGGAGTGTCCAAGGTCATTGTACAGATATGTGTTTGATATAGTTGCCTTTGAACCAAACAAGGTGGTGGCCAATCAGGCATACTTTACAATACTGTCCTTGTGGAATTATCTGGCAAGTATTATGGCCAGGGATCAAACACTGGGTGGGTGCTGACCATCGTTATAGAAAGTAAAGACCAATGTCTTGTACGCCGAGTATCCGGCTGGGTGTATAGAGCCCAGTTGGGTCATCAATGTGTTTGAATCATACGGATATGCTCCCAAAGATACCACAGATGGGCTTATATCCGACCAAACATCTGAATCAACAGTGCCCCAGGCATCACTTGGGTGGATTATTGAGCTATTTGGAATGTCTATCAAACTGTGGCCATCTGCCTACCGTAAAGATATCCCTAGAATATTGGACATACTTCTCAATGTCTCCCTTGATCCAGTCAGTCGTCCAGTGTTTGGATCTCTTCAGACGGCAATCCAGAATTGCCTAGGTTCCCTTGACGACAAATGGAAGACTACATTGGCTGAATTGAATTTTGACAAGCACTGGACCGAATACCAGGTTCTTTACTGCACCCAGGTCATTCCTCCTACAACCGAAAGAGGCATCTTTCTTCAGCAACGTCTGGCTGCACATGGATTGGGGTTGTCTAGGGACAGACAGGAACTGGAAGATGTGCTTAAGCATATTGATGATCCTAGTGAGATTTACAGTGCCAGTCAGCCTGATTATTCTCTTTTGGGTGTAAAGGTCCGTTTGGTGGATATAGTTATTGGCAGTGATGAGGACATTTTGGATCTTGAAAAGGTAAGGGTTGACAAGGCACCAAGTGATGTTGGGTACTAACTATTTATAAAGGATAATCTGCAGCTGATAATCCATAGCCTACAGCTGCTGAGTAGAAGGATAGGTAAGACTGCTGATTATCAAGGGTGCTTGTATTGACAGTATCTATAGGTGGTCGATTGGGAGCTCTTAAACGAACGGTTGTAAGTATAATGATATTTGGTTATAGTGCTAATTGTGTGCCTAGGCAAATGAGTGTATCCAGAGACTGTGGAATAGATTGGCCTATACGATTGGCAGAGACGAAAGGGTCCTTGAAGACCATCAGGTCTAAAGGGCGGATGGTTTCAAAATCAATTAAAAATTAATATTATAAATTATTTGTTGTGTAACATTTGGATGTCAAACCATTCAGGGCAAAAATAATATATATATATATATATATATAAACAAGAGTTTGATAAGCTTGATAACAGATTACAAGCACTCGGGTGCATTTATTTGGAATGGGGTTTTTTCTGGATCAGATACACACTGCCTTATACGAAACAGGCCATACAACTGGTTGAGATTGCAGCTTTAATGGCACTAACCAATATCCGCAATATAAATATATTTTATAATAAGAGTAATCACGCGATCTGTTAAAAAAAATATAGAGTATGTTAAAATGGTTGATATAGTAAAGGGCGATAATGAGAGGTCAAGAGGGATTATTGCAGTGTACAAGTGTGTGAGGTATATATATATATATATGTGTGTGTGTATATATTTATATTTTTCTTTTTCTTTTTTAAAGCACTGACAAATCCAATTTCTTGCAGGATCCTCTCCTTTCTCTCCTTCCTTATCTTCATACATTAATACCCTTACTTTAACAAATAATGGTAACAGAATAAAGCCGTCATTTACTCATCTCCAAACGACATTGCAATTGACATTGGGCTTCATTTAGAGCGAAGTCAGAGAATACCTATACAAGATCCTCGTCGTTGGTGATCTCGGCACAGGAAAGACTTCTATTATCAGACGATACGTTCACAACATCTTTTCCTCAAACTACAAATCAACCGTAAGTGTTTCCCCTCCCCCCCTTTTTTTGTTTTTTTCTTTGGCCTATCGTTCTATATCATATCAATATTGATGATAAACACCCGTAAAGATCGGTGTAGACTTTGCACTCAAGGTAATCCAATGGTCTCCTGAAATCATCGTTCGGCTACAATTGTGGGATATTGCGGGTCAGGAACGGTTTGGAAACATGACACGGGTCTATTACAAAGAGGCGCTGGGTGCTTTTGTGGTCTATGATGTCACACGGCCACAGACCTTTGAAGGCGTCACCAAATGGAAACATGATATCGACTCAAAAGTCACGCTGCCCGAGGCATGGGGAGGAGGAAATATCCCAGTAGTCTTGCTGGCCAACAAGGTAACATTATAACATTATATTGGGGGAAGGGCAGACATGGCTTGCAATATGGGTTACTTATTGGTTAATATAGAGTGATTTGATTCATGAGGGTCATGGCCAGCAAGTCAATGCTGAAGATATGGATCGGTTCTGTGCTGAACAAGGCTTCTTGAATTGGTAACGTGAGTTGTGCCTACATCGCTTTACTGACCCAGTTCTCGTTAGGTTTGAGACGTCGGCAAAGGAAGATACCAACATTGATGAGGCCGCAAGACACTTGATGACAGCAGTACTAAAGATAGAGGAAGAGCATGGATCAGATCTTGCTCAGGATGAAGCCGAGCGAATACGGTTGGATCAACTGAACAAGCAGGCAGAGGCTGGCAGTGGAGGATGCTGTTAAGATACCAATAAAACGTATATATATATAAACATATTTACTTTATTTTATTTTTTATTTTATTTGATTGACTTGTTGACATCACATCAAAACTCCTCTTTATTTACAAGACAGAATATTATACATATACAAATAATATATACAAAAAATATATATATATGTATATATTATTATTATTATTATTTAGATAATAATAACAATAATAATAATATTGCCAATTGTGTCACAGATGCCACTTCCTCTCTCCAGTCTGGGTCTCCCAGAACAGACACCCTCATCCCCTAATGTCTCGCCAGATCCATCTCAAAATAGCATCTTTGCAAACATTACATCCAATCCCCTCTTCTCGGCCGGTTTTGGTCTATTGGGTGTAGGTGCTGGTCTAAGCCTTCTCAAAAAGGGTACCAATGCTGCTGCATCCTACACACGTCGAAGATTGTTAGTCACACTCGAGATCCCCTCAAAAGACAAATCGTATGCCTGGTTCTTGCAATGGATGGCACAACAGGCACCAAAACGTCAAGTCCAACACCTGGCTGTCGAAACAAGTTTCAAACAACATGACAATGGCAGTGTGACCACCAAGTTTGGTCTAGTGCCTGGACCTGGAAACCATTATTTCAAGTGGAATGGTATCTGGATGAAGGTTGAGCGCCAGAGAGACGGAAAGATGATGGACCTTTCGACAGGAAGTCCCTGGGAGACCATCACAGTCACTACTCTGTCCAGAGACCGTGGCGTATTCACTAGTCTGCTCGAGGAGGCCCAGAGTATGGCTCTTAAGAAGCAAGAAGGAAAGACGGTCATCTACACTTCATATGGCCCCGAGTGGAGACCGTTTGGCATGCCTCGCCGAAGACGGCTACTAGACTCGGTTATTTTGGATAGTGGAATTACAGAAAGAATTGTCAAGGATGTCAGGGCCTTCATTGGCAGTGGCAAGTGGTACAACGAGCGTGGTATTCCTTATAGAAGAGGCTACTTATTACATGGCCCCCCTGGTTCTGGAAAGAGCAGTTTTATCCAGGCACTCGCAGTAAGTTGACACTTCTTTATTGTATCATTGGCTAAGAATCGGTATTAGGGCGAGCTGGAGTACAACATCTGTATCCTCAATCTGTCTGAACGAGGATTGACTGACGATCGGCTGAATCACTTGCTCAGCAATGTGCCTGAACGGAGTATAATGCTGCTAGAGGATATAGACGCTGCCTTTACAAAGAGATCTCAATCAGACAACCAGGGCTATCAGTCCATGATCACTTTTAGTGGACTTTTGAACGCATTGGATGGTGTGGCATCTGCTGAAGAACGCATCATCTTCTTAACCACAAATCATCTGGATAAACTGGACCCTGCCCTTATCCGACCAGGCCGAGTCGATCTAAAGGAATACCTGGGAAATGCTACTCCTCACCAACTTCGAGGCATGTTCCTGCGTTTCTATGGAGACAGACCAGATCTTGCGGACGCATTTGTGGCCCGTCTGGACGGTAAGAATGTCAGTACCGCAAGTCTCCAAGGCCATTTCGTATACCATAAAGACGATCCTCTAGAGGCCATTGACAAGGCCGACGAATTGCTGAGACAATAAATAATAATGACCTTGGTCAATAGAATAAAGTTTTTGTTGGGATACACAGAGAGAAACACAAGAATACATGTAATCCAAAGGACCATTCATAAAGATTATTATCACGAAACCCTTGAATCGAATTGTCTTTGGCTTTTTCTAAATGTAAATGGTTGATTTGGCCATCACAGAGCCATACTAGAGTAGTTTACTTTTTTTTTTAACAAGGTAATAATGATACATTGATAGCCCCAGAGGGAACCCACTCATGTAACATTTATGAAACTATATAATCGCATGTCAGGTCCTCTTTTATAGACATTTAAATGGCACGATCCAGAGCACCTATATTATGTGCAGAGATGCTTTCTTGTACTCTGGTTGGGTTTCCATAGGGATTTGGTCTAGTCGGCCCTGGCCATTAAAAGGCTGTACGACACGAGAGTGTCTAACAAAAAAGAAAAAAGATTGTGCATTTTCTAATATTCTTTGCACATATTTGTATGAGAGCTGATATAGAAAATGTTTAATCTTTTCCGATCATTTGCAAATAATTTTTAGAGGCATATATAGATCAGAACCCCCCCTTTTTTTTTTAATAAAATAATATCTATATATATATATATATTTCTCAATCATATATTCCTTGCTCGACGTCATTCTTTTTATTTTATTTTACTTTATTCTGTTCATAACCGCATTGCTTCTTCCTCTATCGATTCCGAATGACATGGACAGCAGCTACACTTGGATATTTATTGTTGGGATCGTCGTCTTTTTATTTGTAATTGTCATCCTCTTATGCTTCACTCAGTCAAGTGGTGACCGACTCTTCTTGGGAGACGATGCAGAAGGCCTGAATGAGATTCTCGAGACTCCTGCGCTGTTGCAAAGCTTATCTGAAGACAGTAGACTTAGTTACCGCCGTGCAAAGGGTAAAAGCCAAAACTGCATTCACTATTCTAGTGTACTTTACACTGCTTAATTTGTGCCTAGTGTTTCAGCAGAGATGTCCTCCAGAAAGCATCCCGACTGACATAACATTATCGCAGTATGTGTCGATCCAAGAGAAAGGCGTGGCTGCCTTTGAGTTTGAATGGGATATAGAAACCAGCTGCACCGTTTCTTCTCGCACAGAGATCCAATTCTCGTTTGGAGAGAGCTGTGTCCAGACCAATTTACCCTTGCCAAGGAATCAAGACGTCTATTATTGGGAAGCAAAGATATTTGAGAAACCTCGCCAGACGATCGTGTCCGTAGGTGTGGCCACAAAACCATATCCTCACTGGCGTTTGCCTGGTAAAGTATAGAACATCTTTGGACTTGATCCTTAAAAGATCTTAATGTTTTACACGTACTGTAAAAGGCTGGAATCGGCATTCTGTAGGCTACTTTAGTGACACTGGTCGCAAACATATCAATAACCCTTTCCATGGCAAACCATTTGGGTCTGGATTTTCACAAGGAGATGTGGTGGGGGTTGGGTATCGTCACCGAACCGGGACTGTCTTCTTTACTCGAAATGGACGTCGTCTGGAAGATGCATGTACTGGTTTACGCTGGAACTTATTTCCAACCATTGGTGCCAATGGGCCCTGTGAAGTGCATGTGAACTTGGGTCAAATGGGGTTTGTGTTTGTGGAAGCAAATGTGAAAAAATGGGGATTGGCACCAATACAAGGTACATTGGCACCACCGCCTGCTTATGGTGTTGAGACTGGATCCATGTTATTGGAAAGAGGTGGTCGGCAGCATAGCCTTATAGTCAATACCACGGAAGAAGAAGAAGACGACGATGACGATAATGCGCCATTGATTCGAATTCGGCCTACTGAACAACCTATCATTACTCCACACCAACGAACACCACTCTTGGGACCTCCGTCTTATTCTGCCATTTTGAATAACTATGGTTCCTATGACAGACATTGACAAAAATACGTAGCAGAAATTGAATATTTTTGTATGTAAATAACCACCAGATACCATTACCAAACAAAAAAAGAACGATTCCAAAAAGCTACATGTTCATTCATTCATTCATTATATATATATACATATATATATATATATATATATATAACATTAACAACAACAAAAAATAATAGTAATAATAGTAATAATAATAATGATAATAATAATATAAAAAAAATGTAATAAAATACAAAAAAGATGCTTCAAATGCCCTACTCGACTCTCATAACATTGTCTCCAACCTTGACCATCTTTTCCCTGACCTGGCCCCTCATCTTCTGCTTTGCCTTCATTTCTGCTGCCAGTTCCTTGGCCCGATCTGAAGGAGACATATTCTTTTGCCACACTCCACGATCAAACTGGTTGACCTCTGAACTTGTCATGAATGCATTTGGATCAGCCATTGGGCGGTTGGCAGAAGGACGACGCTCACGGCCTGTGCTTGTGGTGGAGCTATAGGATGCACGGTGTAGTTCTTGCTGATATCTTTGGGCCTCTAGGGCAGCCTGTTCACGCTGAACCTCTCGAGCAAGTTTATCTCTCTGAGCTGCAGTAATAGAATCCATACTTTTAAGAATAAGGACGGGCTGGTGAGTGGTGGTTAATAGGCCATTAAATACTCTTTCTTTCTTCTTTTTTTTTCTGCATAAACATCACCAAACTGAAACCATGGCAATCAGGCTATTCTCAATGTGAATTGATTTCATCACTTTGGAATCATACCGAGTTTTCATAGTCCTCTGCATTGACACAAAGCATAATTGCAGGCCTTTTGGTACTAGAATCATATACACTGCTTACAAGGCCAAACCCCCCAGTAATTGGCTTGGATATCAAAAATAAGGGTTCATTAGTAGACCATTGCAATATGTGTAAGATTGCCAACAAAACAGTTGATTCCTGTAAGAAAAGAGTGCTTTCTAGCCACCTTTATAACTCAAGAGACTGTCATTGGAAGACTAGATATGAAACTCGCAAGATGAATGGTCCTTGATGACCACGCTAAAAATGTATCATATATATATATATATGTATGTATATACTTTATTGACTTTATTTTTTTTTGGCTATTATCAATTTCTATAAAAATATTAGAAATGAACAGATCTATTGCGTCTCTTTATGTGTCTTTGCATTGCTTGGCGGCGGTAGGGTCGTTCTAAAAGAGTTGGCCCTCTTAAACCCATACTGCGAAGGCATCTCTCGATATAATTGGGACTCAACTTCTGCCCGGTAATTACACTCATCTGCTTGGCCAATTGTCTATATGTATTCTTTCGAGGCTCACGAACTTCGATTCGCTTCAATTGGCGCAACTCACGATCGGTCAGCTTGTATTCTTTACGTCGATTCTTGTTCTTTCTGACCAAACGACGATGTGGGTTAAGAATATAACCACGCTTGTGGAACTTGCGGAGAACCCTATAAAATGTCCGTAGATCGATGTTGGATTCCCGAACAATTTGACGAGCTGGAATCCCGCGTTCTTCATACTGCTTCATCATATGAATCTGCTTCTTGAAAGAGAGCTTGGGCTGATTTAATGATGGTTTTAGTGTTATTGATTGGGGTGGTGTTGGTTGTGCAGGCCGAGAATCGGTTGGTGTGTCAAGGCGGATGTTGGGCGTGAAATTAAAATGGGGCAAGGGCGAGGAGGATTTGGATGATGGAGACACAGATGGTTTTAGACCTGTCGCAGTGGAATCTGGTTTCGACCGAGGGTTGAGATCAATTGACGAAGAGTAATCGTTTGTCCAATCCACTACTTCGTTAGTAGGCTGTGGAGCAGAGGATGTATCATTGGCATCCAAATTGGTGGACTCGGCAATGCGGTCTACTAGGCTACGGTCTGTCATTGAGAATACTCCAGTGAGACCCATGCTGTCATATACGCCAGCCTGGATCTTTGGAGACTGGTCAATAGTATCATTAGGCACCTCTTGTCTTGTCTCAAGGGGTTCAGAATGATGTTCTGGTTTTGGTTCTGTGACTATAGGCTCAGTAAAATGGAGGTTTGGCAGTGGTTGGGTGTGGTGATTAGAAGAATAAGAATTTGCAAAAGATAAAGACGGGTTGGTGCCCATGGTTGCCGAGGGGTTTGACTCAAACTGGGTGTGGGTGCCCTCAGAAAAGGTTGTTGGGTTGGAACCATGATCTGTCTGAAGCATGGTGGGTTTTTCGGATGATATTGGCATATAAGGTGGGTCAATCATGTTGAACAAAGAATGAAAGGATAGGGAATGTTGTATGATTGAATTTATTAAGAATATTAAAACAAGGGAAACATTCGCTTGATAAATAAACAAAAAAAAAAGACCCTTGGATATGAGATATTCCTGGTATTCATTAGCTTTCATATTATTATTATTACTTTTAAAGTTTCTTATTCTCGGAGAGTCAGAAGAATATCGTGGGAGAGCTGCTACTGGATCGAATTTACGCTTTTTCTCTCTCTCGACAATCATAGTGACGCATTTGAATAGCGGGTGTTCGATCAGAGAAAAAGGCAAAAGACACCAAAATAAATGCCCTCACAATAAGTGGTTTTGTAGATATCTTGACTAAATAATTCTTACACAAGGTGCGTCAAGATGATTTATATGATTACTAAAAGAAAATTATATATATATATAATCACAAAAGGCGGCCTGGTATGATTTTGATAATAATAAGGCTAGATGCCACCATAAAACAGAGATCCGTCAATATTACACACAGACACAGATTTACACCGCAATCTAATATATCCTCGCAAAAGATCGTCCTTCCAAGAAGATTTCTCCACCAATCCAAAGCAGTTTTGTGTGGTGTCTTGACCAGCCATCTCTTGAGAGGCACCGGAAGAGGAGGAAAAATAGGACTCGGCCTCTCTAACGTCTTGTTCTCCGAGCATCCAGACCGATCGCTCGACTCTCGAGTGCCTTGTAGCCCTGCAATGATGAAACCAGGATGTGCTTGCCATATTTGTTTGGCTAGTTTCCTTGGTGCTTAAATCAATGGAATTAACGCCTGGCTCTGTTTGTTCAATCACCAGGAGCTGGATGTTGTGTAGATCAGTGTACATTAGGCCGTGTTTATCATTAAACTGGGGCAATAGTCTAATACGCAAGAAACTCAGCCTTTTTAGATGTGTAAAAGGCATGTCCAGGCAGATACCCATGGATCCTGGTAAAAAGATGTCTTGCATGCGCATATTCTTCAATCTTAAATCATTAAGACCTCTGCAGCGAACTGACAGGTGTCTAAATACTGTCGAATGGGTCTCCATTGAAATGAGCTTTAAGTCTTCTAGTCCATGACGGGATGTATTATCTGCTGCACTCGGACTGAGACTAATGCTTCCTCCTTCTAGATAGAGTATTTTCATGGCCGGGCAATTGTTCAATAAGATGTCCACTTCAATCCAGCCAGACAGCAGGTTGACATGTAGATCAACTAGAGCTGGAAGCGCACCAAAGCATATCCTTGTCTTGGTGGGAGCTACTAAACTTTCTGGAAATCGAAACCAGATGGATTTGAGGGTAGCAGCCCAAGTTGTTTGGCACCTGGAAGAGAGTGCTTGGACCTGTTGAGATGTAACCTTTCTTCCGTTCAAGAGGTATTTAAATTGGCCAATGGTCCGGGGGAACTTGGCAAGCATATTCCAAAACAAAGGGTCTGGGGCTGATGAACCCGATATCTCTTCAAAAACAACCTTTTTTAGATTGGGAAATAGGCATGGACGGTCCGAGAGGATATCAAGAGCCTTGCGCGTCTCATCTTCTGCCAACATGGTATGATACTTGATTCTCCAGTTGAGAGAATTCATATTTGGGTATTTGGCTGAAAAGTAACATAGCCATGTAATATCCATCTTACGAATGACAAATGTAGTCCTTGTCAGATTGCGTGCCGAAGAAACTTGCTTGATGTAATCAATGGTCTCCATGGGGATAGGCACCAGTTTGACGCCCATCGATAAACACTTTAGACGAGGTAGGAAGGAATGGATCCTCTCAATGTCCTGCAGTGTATAAAGCGATCTTTCATCCCACCCGTCGTCTTCAAAGTCCAGTCGTTTGAGATTTGGCAAATTGGGTATGATGTCCAGGATTCGCTTGTCTTTTCCAGCCTTTATGAATGGTATGTGTATGCATAGGCATGTCAGTGATTTCCAAAGGCTCCATTGTGTAGTATTCCCAAAGTTGGTTCTATTCAAACTTCCACAGGGAATATTGAGATATCTTAGGTTTGTAAACTGTTGTTGAAAAATAAAAAGTTCATTGTCCTTTACACATGCTGAATTCCCAAGGAGTAATTTCCAAACAAGATGGCCATTGGTTCGGTAGATGTTTTGACTGATTGGTGATTTGCAAATCTCATTGATCCTGTGTGTAGTTTTGACTTCTATTGTGTTCCACAGAGACTCTTGGAATGGGCGACACCAAGTTTTACAGACAAATGAGCATTGCAATTTGTCAGTTTGAGAAGTGAAGCTTGCAATCTTGACAAGAATCTCACAAGGTAATTCAATCATGATGATGATGAAGGAATGAAAGTACGTAACGACGCGTAACTTTGGGTTAGTTGTTTTGAAATATGCATCATTACACACATTCACCAATCTTTATGGGTTTGTCCCCTTTCAGATGTGTACACTTTACACATTTAGGAACACCTTTGACATCAATCAAAGGTGTGTTTGAGGACTTGGCACTCACCCATTTAAAGAGGATCTCAATCTCAATAAAAGATGTTGTATAGCTGTATGCCTAGATTAATTCCTTGGATTACTTGCGATGTGTCTACAAAAAAACACACAAGTCGTCATTGAGTCTCTCGATCTTACGCTTTTTTCAAGACCAAATTAATGCCCGCCTGTCTCGGACTATCAAAAAATGATATGTCTGTAAAGCATTTCAGTAACACATGGACGTAATAACCACCAATTTTGACTTTTATCAACCACAAGACCTGTCGAGGTCTATTGGTCAATTGAATTGATTATTATGTGATCATTATACAATATTTAAGAAAGACACACTATAGTTCAATTCATCTGGCCATTGTCTCATTTTGAGCTTGGTATTTGTGTACTAGGGAACAAATCAATTTTTTTTAAATAAAAAAAAAGACTGGCGTATGACTGTTATATAAAAGAGTCACGATGTCAATTCTTAAAGTTGTTTGCAATTAATTAGACACTAGTGTTTATTTGATTCAATGTATTGTAGTTCAAGAACATAATGAATGATCCTTGTGTATATACACAGCTATACATACATATAATTGTATTTAGAATTGGGTCTTGAAAATACCAAAAAAAGGTCGTCGAATTAATATATATAGACCTTCTAACCCACCATATGTTTGTACCTGCTCAGTGCACGCAACAGGATTGTGTAGAAGCACCGAATCTTTGGTATCTAGTCATAAAATACACATGGATTCCCCCCCTTTCTTTCGTTTCTCAGACACACACACACACATATGTATAAAATCAAAGGTCAAACAGAAAAGAAATGTGACGGATATAAACGTCACGCGCTAAATTCATTTGTCACAGTTTTTTTTTCCTCACTTTCTTTTTGCTTGTTTAACCTTATTCCCACATTCTCACCATGGCCAAGGACACCACCATGGAGGCAACTACCATTGAAGCACTGAAGAACGTTGCTTTGAAGGACACTGTGCCTGCTCAGGATAAAGAGACCGTCAAGGTTGAATCAGGCAAGTCATTTTTGCCTGTTGTACCTTTTTTTTCTTCTTCTTCTTTCAATTACTCATTTATACATTCATCAACAATAAAAATAGTTCCCAGTGCCGAAAATGGCGCCGAGGATTGTGAAGAAGGCGAGGCCGCAGAACCCGGAACTGAGGCTGGTAGGTTGATGTTTTATGCTGAGGATCATTTGGTTTTTCTTGTGCTAATATTTAATAAAGCCAAAAAGAAGAAGAAGAAGAACAAGAAGAAGAAGAAGTCTGGACCAAAGACACAGACTGAACCTCCTACTGTTCCTGTCTCCAAGATCTTCCGTGAAAAGTACCCTGTGGGCGAATGCCACGATTACAGAGACGAGTAAGTCGAGATTTCTTAGATTAACAAGTAAAAATGAGTCGATGTATTGAACTGTATCATCTTGTCATCGTACAGCAATCTCTGGAGAACTACAAGTGAAGAAATGCGTGCTGCAGAGAGAATGAAGGAGGAAGAGTACGACCAATTGAGAAGAGCTGCCGAGGTCCATCGCCAGGTAAGAAAATATACAGGCTCCAAGAATCTAGCTCGTCGATATTGCGGTTATTCATATATGGATATCTGTGCCTGTGAATATTTGTATTAGGTCCGTGCATATGCCCAAAAGGCTATTAAGCCTGGAATGACCATGATCGAGATCTGTGAATTGATCGAGAACGGCACCCGTGCATTGGTCGAGGAAGATGGTCTGGAGTCAGGCATTGGCTTCCCTACCGGATGTTCCTTGAACCACTGTGCTGCTCACTACACACCTAATGCAGGTGACAAGACTGTACTGTCCTATGATGATGTTATGAAGATCGATTTTGGTGTCCACGTCAAGGGTAAAAAAGATATATAAATCGACCTGGATATTTTGTGTAGATGTGAAAGCTCATACACCCAAAAAAATATTTGCGTTGTGCGTGGATAGGACGTATCATTGACTCTGCTTTCACAATGGCCTTCAACCCCAAGTTTGATCCCCTTATCGAAGCCGCCAGAGAAGCTACCTATGCTGGTATTGCTGCTGCTGGTATCGATGTTCGTCTCTGTGATATCGGTGCCGCTGTCCATGAAGTCTATGACTCGTACGAAATTGAGTTGGATGGCAAAACCTTGGATATCAAGCCAATCCGTAACCTTAATGGCCACACAATCGAACCCTATCGTATTCACGCAGGAAAATCTGTGCCTATCGTCAGAGGCTCAGGAGATGAGACAAAGTTGGAGGTAAAGATAGGAACCAAGGCCAGTATATTTACTGTACTGACCTTCATTATTCACACACAAACAAACAATAGGAAGGTGAACAGTTGGCTATCGAGACTTTCTGCTCGGTAAGAATAAACAGAATAAACAGAATTATCAGCCCAGGCACACCAGACTGACATGCATGTTTGATAGACTGGTCGTGGATACGTTATTGAAGACGGAGAATGCTCTCACTATGCTCGCTCTACCGAGTCACCTTTTGTTCCCTTGAGGTATTTTGAGGAATAAGAAGCGAGAATGTTTTTTTTGGGTTCTTTTTAACTGACTGTTCACCCACAAAGACTTCCCAAGGCCAAGTCATTATTGGCAAACATCAACAAGCACTTTGGTACATTGCCATTCTGCAGACGTTATTTGGACCGTACTGGTGAAGAAAAATATCTGATGGGATTGAAACATCTGGTGGACGCTGGTGTCGTCACAGCCTATCCTCCACTGTGTGACACCAAGGGAAGTTACACTGCTCAGTTGGAACACACCATTCTTCTCAGACCAACATGCAAAGAGGTAAGCTTGTTTTCGTCTCTAATCCTGTATCCAGAATCTGATGAACTATTGTTGGTTTAGATCTTGTCCAAGGGCGATGACTACTAACAAAAAGAAATCTGCATATTATATTAAAACACACATCAAGCAATTTTCTGGTCCCTTTTTTTAAAAAAGAGAGAGAGAGAGCTCATCTATTACCCAATGTTGAACGTGGTATGTCGTAGCTTGTAGTTCAGATGTCATTGTGGCTATGGATAGCATTGGATTTGATTTAATAGAGATATATAGTATTGTAAAAACCAATATAAAACCGGCTTCGATGTTTTATAGACAGTGGGATGTATGAGGATTGTTTGTAAATCTAAAGGCGAGAATCTACATTAAATTTGGTATGAAGGGCACTGTAACACATCTTTTCTTGATCGTCATAAACCCGGACCACGACACTGGCCAGCTTATTTCCTAAGCGTAAGAGATCACACTCAATGCGAGCCGTTACACCCATTGGAATACTAGAGAGGTAAGAGACGGAGAGGTCGGTGGATACACCAATGCTACGCCATTGCAATTCACCTATTTTCACATTTGGTTTTTAATTAAGAATATATATAAAATAAAGAGTCAGGGCAACACAAACCCAAAAGTAAAAATACCTTCATGGACAAGGACAGCAAAACTGCTTGCGATATCAATCACAGTCGCAGCACATCCACCATGCACTCGATCATAACTATGAAAAAGAGTGAATTTCTGGCTCTGGTACACTGATGAACTTACAGATGACAATGGCGTTGCTCTACCTCAAACTCCCAGATAAGCTGGTTGGGTTTTGCGTCTACGATGGTCATGTTCGAGACTACTGAATTCTCCCAATACAGAGTCTTGTCCATACGGTCATTATACAGGTCGACACATTGCTTGAGAGAAGGGTATTTTTCTGCAATGACTGGATCAATCTTCATATTCCCGAGAAATAGCAAAAGAATATAGATTACAAAGAAGATAGAAAAAGAAATTGAAGAAAGGAGGGGAAATAATTAGAGGACACAGACATTAAGAACAAATATTCTCGTCCTACACTCCACAAACCAACTTGTCAGCCTAATTCATCCTTTTTCCGTAAATAAAAAAAAACACACACACACACGCTTGATCGAGAAAAGATACTTTTAATCCTCTGCTTTCCAGAAAAACGCCTTTTAGATATCTAACCTTTTGGTATTCCTCCATGCATTCATTTCAGATGTTATTCTTATATAGTAAGCTTGATTGCTTATAAATATTGATTTTCAAATATCATATAAAGACCAATGCCGGATTTCCGAAATTCATTGGTCGTACACACTGTAATTTAATTTTGAATCATTCAATAATGGCACTTTATACATCACCCCACAAACCATTTCGAGCTTAAAATATGTCGAAGCTTAGTATGAATACTGAATCTATTGCCAGCAGCAAAAGAAAGGGAACACTGTCCTTGGAACCATTCGTCACTCTTGTTTTATGTATAAAAACTATTTCAGTTCTTGAATTGGGTATTGCTTTAGTTGACGCTGTTCCCTCGAACCAAACACCAAGAATAAAAAGACATTATTGAAAAGTGAAAACAAAAATTAGAAATATAATGACCAGAGGAATGAAAAACATTATTGCAAGGCTGATTCATATCAGCGACAAGAAAATCAACTAGATCAAACAAAAGTAGATCCAATTGATCATATTTTCACAGATATCTTTGAGAATATAATTCAGCTGGTACCTAGCTACTGATTATGTACAGAGTTATATCTTTGCAAGAGGTGTTGAATGCTCGGTTGTTTTGGATGACAAGATGACAAAAGAAAGATATGATGACACCTTGAGTGACACATTCCTTCCATTTTTAAACTTCCTGCTAAATAGACCACATAAAATTTATTGTAAAAGAATAATTCAGCACCTCGTAAAATCAAACAGCCAATATAATTGTGAAAAGACAGCAATGTTGAAGTTTTACCATGGCCAACAAACAGTCTAGATTTCAACCCAGTCGAGAATATCTGGAGCTATATTGATCTATCACTCTGCCCCAATTGGAGACTGTTCTAGTAAACAAGTAGTCCAGTGTATCTCTTGATACTTGCTGAAGCATTGCTTAAATATAAAGAATCATATTTCTAAAGTTAAAAAGAAGCGTGGTAGACATGTATAATATCGACTAATATTTCACATTCTACATAAAAGACCTTTAAGTTATGTCTCTATCGTTTATTACGTCTTGAAAATGATTCTGTATTTATTTGATCTTGCTAAAAAGTGATGTACTCTTTTTATGTCTGTGTTGAAAATAACAAAATAGGGCATAAGGGGTCTGTATAGGATCCAAGTGACTGTGATTGTAAGATAAAAGATAGTGAGATGAACTTGCATTTTATTATTACCAATAAATTACTCAACCGTTCGAGGTTATACTAATCTAGGCCATATAAAAAAATCCTCTTTGCATCTATGATTTAATATCTTTATTATTTTTTCAAGATCTTTGGTGCTATATATATTAAGAATCTCTCACAATGTGATGGTATCGAAGCTTGTAAAGAAACATTCAGTTGGGCGTGGAATAGCCACTTTGCGGCGTTGTCATATGATAGTATTTGATTAGAAACCACCAAAATCTATTACGCAATTATGGTTAAATCTCAAAGAAATATATATTACTTTCTTGAATCCATGTTTATAGGCGGTTAGGATATACTTAGTGTACCTTTTTTCTGGGAATATTTAACAGATTACTCAGAAAAGGACAATGTTTATGAATTTCTTTTACTAGTTTTCCTCTTAGTAAGTATGGCGGTTTATCATCCCCACAAAATACCTATTTTATC
This sequence comes from Phycomyces nitens, assembly GCA_022702545.1. Lineage (NCBI taxonomy): Eukaryota > Fungi > Mucoromycota > Mucoromycetes > Mucorales > Phycomycetaceae > Phycomyces > Phycomyces nitens. The sequence continues at coordinate 7,508,521 of JAHRBC010000001.1, forward strand.
AAATAAAATATACTAAATAAACATCATTCTTTTGACTTTTCTATTATTTCTATTGCAGTTTTATGTGTGTGCTATGTTTATGGAAGATCAATTCATAGTAGAATAGTAAGACTAGTTTCTGGCTCAGACCTATGAAGGCTGTCCGTAGGATAAGATGTGGGTTCGACCCAAAATATTTCTAGTAGATTTACACTTACGAAAGCTGAATAAGTATCTGGCATAGTTCATCTCAATAAAAACAGTTTTTTCCGTTGTTTTCTTTAGGGCGTTTCTTGAGATATATATTAGCGAGATTCAAGAAGAACAGAGCGACTTGGAATTAGGGAAAAGCTATTGGTACTTGCTCTCATCCCAATATTACTGTATTTTGGATCATTCGGTTTTGTTACCTCAATTTTTGTAAACTGTAATAGAAATATTCCAAGTTAAATTCTTATTAACCATCGAAAGCTTTACTATTTGTTAATGGCAAACATTATTTTTGAGGGAAAGCAAGGCTCATATAATACCACAAAACATGTTAATCAATAATATCCGATAATTAATTTATAATATTAAATACAGGATAAGGCATATTGAAAGCATCAATAAAAAAAAACAAGACTCTTTCGTCTGTAACAAGTATACCTTGTTAATTTGAGTAGATTAGTTATTTTAGATAATTCGCAACTTGAAACTACCAGACACGATTTATTTTTATATTTTAAAAATATACTTATATGGCTATTATTTTTTTTGCTAAACTTGTTAATTACCAGGGAATAAAGAAAAATAGCATGACTTTAAAAAACAAAAGAATCTACACTCATTAAGTATTCATTTAGCAGTGTGCCCGAGGGAACTAATAATCATATACAACTAGTTGTACCCGAATAATGGGAATGACTATTATAAACGTTAATTTCGTATACAATTGCTGCACTGTATATTATGAACAACTATTCGCCTTCATATAATTCGAATAATTGATTTCTAACCCATTATAAAATATATTAAATATTTATATAATTTATTAATATTCTTGAAGACTAGTTTGTGTATTCAATATATATAGCTTCCTATATTCATGTTTTTAGAAAATCTATCTCACATGCAATACATTTTCATATTTATGTTTAACAAATATCTTAAAATAAATTAGATAAATACTGGTGAATCATCAAATGATAAAGGTTTCTCTCGGAAGTTTTAAAATCTCCTATAATACACTCTTCATCATTCGGACCTATAAGAATATTCATGTAGTACAATAAAGTTCGAGGTGCCACTCTAAACAGGGTTGACGTGTTTGTAAATATACAGTACTCAAACATTTATGTACATTTCCTTTTAAATTTTTAAATTGAAAAGTAGTATCCGGTCAGTGTGTAGCTTGATAATTAATATATTTTATTTGTGTACACTAATAATAATAATAATAATAATAATAATAATAATAAATATTCTGAAAGAATATTTTAGAAATTGCTCTAATCAAATTTCGAAATTAAGAGGACTTGTCCTTGAAAAAAAAAGTTTAATAACTTCAATATAATTTATAAATTCATAAATTGTAACATTGAATATGACCCAGACAAACACATGTATATAAGACATGGCAATACATCAATTTTACACCTCATAATATCAATCACCCTCCCTTTCCTTTAAACCTCTATTATGCAAATCTTTGGAATCGGCGCAATCGCATCTCTCTTCCTCTTAGCAGCTACTGTTGAAGCTGGCCGTACTTGTGTTGTTGGACACTCTGGAAAGAATAACGAGGTTGCTCCTATCCAGCAAGCCTTCAAGGACTGTAACAACGGCGGAACTGTTGTATTCCCTGCTGGTCAGACATACAACTTGAAAGGAGTGATTGCCGTTGAGAACCTCAAACAAGTTACTGTTAAATTTGACAGCATCATTAACATGCCAGTTTTCAAGACTTCTCTTATCAACGAAAAGGCATTCTTGTATATTTCTGGAGATAATATTCACTTTTCCGGCAGTGGTACTATCAATGGCAACGGTCAGGGCTGGTATGACGCCGCAAACAACAAGGCCCCCACTTTGTTCAAAATCAAGGCTACCAACTCTTACTTTGGTGGTTTCCACGTCAAACAGGCTCCTCGTGCCCATTTTAGCGTCAATGGCAGCAAAAACCTGACTATTGAAAATCTGAGTCTCAACACCGTGTCCAAAAACGCCAACAAGCCCGCAAAAAACACAGATGCCTTTGACGTTTCTGGTGCAAGTGATATTATCATCCGTAATTCGAATATTGTTAACGGTGATGATTGTATTGCCGTTAATGGTGGCGTTACAAATCTCCTTGTCACTGGACTTTCATGTACCGGTAGTCACGGCTTTAGTGTTGGATCTCTTGGAAAGGATGGAAAGACCGAGTCGGTGACTGGCCTAAAGTTCATTAACAACAGATGCACAAACTGCTCAAACGGTGTCAGGTAACTATATCCAAGCTTCTACTAGATATAATTGAGCAAATACTAATATAAATATTTAATTAGAATCAAAACTTGGCCTGGAGGAAAGGGTAATGTTAAGGACATTACCTTTGATAACATCAATCTCCAGAATGTTGAGCACCCTATCCTTATTACCACACATTACTGTGATAATAACAAAATCTCCAGCTGCAACAAGGATGATTCCTCTTCGTTGAGTATTGATGGTGTCAAGATCAATAACATTTATGGGTTAGTTTTGTCTTGATTGATTTATTTTTACGATAATCTAATTCATGTGCTTTTATATTCAGTACTGTCTCCTCCAAGGACCATCCTATTCTTGAGATCAATTGTTCCACAAAGACTCCTTGCAAGAATGTCACTGTTGACAGGATTAATATTACCAAGAATTCCAAGACCAAGAAAAATATCTGTATTAACTTTGCAAACTCTGGCCTTGTCCCCCAGTGCAAACAATAGAAAATACTCTTTATTTTGGAGGGATTTCCATCTCTTTCCCTATTAACGTAGTCTTTGACAAATTTATTTTTTGAGAATAAACAAGTATGCTTATTTAATTTGTTTGTTTGTTTTATATTGATTAATTTTATGATATAAGATTCCAGGTATTATTTCTAGATTTGTACACAAGGGAGTTGTTAATCGTTTGTCGCAGTGGGCCCTGAATTGATATCTATAGACAAACTTTTAACTTTTAGGGTAACAATTGAGACTAATAAGTGATCAATATACTGCCATTATAAGTCTTTAAATTTAAGCAACTAGACTGTGCTCCATACAAGAGATTCAAAATAAATTCTAATATTTCAAGAAGAACAAAAGCCTGTTTTTTTTTATTATAACCAAATACATATGCTACTACCTATACATATATACTCCAATTTACTGAAATATACATTCCGTAGGTATGTCTACAAAGTAGATTAACGATAAAATAATCTTCTATTAATGTTACTATTTTTATTTTTGTCAACGTAGCTAGAGTCTAGATTCGAGATTTCCAGATATTCAAGAAGGATATGATGCTGTATTCCCACAGAATATTGTTATATATGGCTTGGGTAGTTTTATGGATTCAACCTCCAACATATTTTCTAATAAATGTAACATAATTAATACTTATTAATGAAACGGAAACAATATATATATATATCCATCTGAATACCTTTGCTATAAAATTTTACTTAGTATAATATCGTTTCATGGATTATATAACACCCTTGTGTAAAAAGACGCTTTTGAGGGTTTGATACGTATTTTACCTGGGTATGGGTCTTATAACTTGCTATATTGAGTTCATTTCAATAGTCGTCGCCACTTTTCTTTGACATCTTTAATTTTTAAAGTATGAATTGCATTGGAATCCTAAATTAATATATTTTGTACCACACCGTTCACAGTGCATGAAAATCATTATGTGACCAGTTTTCCCTAATATTAGGACTCGTTCCATTACAACAAAAAGATTGTAGGGTTAAATGACCCGAGTGTACCAACAATACAATCTTGACGCTCTGGACTTTTATGATTAAAACCCAAATAAATATGTATAACATATTATAAGTTCCTCCTAAATGACCAGATAATTTATATTCAAAGAGATACAATACTAAAAGCAGAATAGGAATCTTATTAAAGAGCTCTTTTCAAAATCTACTACATTAATCCAATTACTTCACTGCATTTCTCAAGATTTATTATAGAGAGCATCTTCAAATCGATTCCGGTTAGGTTATTTGCTACGTTTTACCCTTTTGTATCACAAAATTCCACATGTCAAGTTATATTTAGTAAATTTTCTATTAAATTAAATGTTGCACTGTAGGGCACAAAATAAGCCAGTTTAATTTTCTCCGAATATTCACTTATTTAGCTGTAGCATACATGAGGCATGGCTGCCATGGTATTATGCAGTGATACTAACCAAGTTTTTTTGGTCTATAATGGACAAATAGGAGAATTTACATAAGTTTTGCTACACAAATACACAGCAATTAAAGTAGAATGACAGGTATAAAGTAACCGGTAAATTTATGGTCATGTATTGATATACTACCACATTTTTTTAGTACCTCAGTAGGTGTCAAAGGAATAGTGAGAAGGCATTCAATTTTTTTTGAACTTTCTGTTGGAATACTGAGATATGCAATGCATAAATTAACATTTTGGTGTAGGATCTATTTGTCAGCTATGCAAGCAATCAAAGCTTTATTAGTGTTATTTAATTATCTATATTACAATTCTGTTTATTTTTACAATTATTATGAAGCTTTTTAGAATCAGTGAAGTAGCTTCGGTTTTTCTTCTGTCTACAATTTCCGAAGCTGGTTGTACATGCGTTGTTGGGCACTCTGGTAAAAATAACGAAGTCGAGCCTATCATAAAAGCGTTCAAGGACTGCAATAACGACGGCACTGTTGTATTTTCTGTCGACTAGACATACAATTTTAAGAGTATCCTAGAGTTCCAAAGTCTCAAGAATATTATTGTGGAGTTTAACTCCATCATAAAATTTCCCAAGCTCAATCCCAATATCTAAAAGGAAATGGCTACATGTACTTTAATAATTCTAATATTTATTTCTCTGAAAATAATATTATAAATGGAAACGATCAGGGACTTCCCATAGTCAGAATCAATACCCAAAACTCATACTTTGGTAGATGCACCGTGAAACAGGCAAAAAAAAACATCTCAATGTCACTGGACCCCAGAATATTATCCTCGAGAAATCATCTCTTCGTGCAGTACCCACAAGCCCAAACAGACCTTCCAAGAATACGGATCCTTTTGGCATATTTAGTTTTTCTCATATTATTATCAGAGACTTTAATATTATAAGTTATGACTATTGTTTTTATGTGAGAATTAATGTATTAAATATCGTGGTATTTTGGATATTACGTAGTAGTAGGCATAATTTTAGTATTGTCTCTGTAAAGAAAAACAACTGTATTACTGGATATATTACATGTTTTGCGTTCTTAAACAAGCTATTCAAACTATTACTCACCACTGTCCCAAATAAAGAGTTTCTCAGTGCACTAATACGATGGATTTTGTGTGGAGTACTATTCGCAATATAAAAGTTAATAGTATTATAGGAATTGTAATTGTTTATTTTAAGAATATGCAGACATTGTTAATAGTATATTCTACAGTTGATCATTTCATTATATTAGTATATCTGTTATCAATTGCAAGGAGTGCGCAGTCGGAAAACAAACTAATCTACTTGGATTTTTTTTGCCAGAATGTCTCCATATCTAGCGTTGAAATCTCCTGTGGCACGAATGGAAAGAATATTGCTCACACTGATTTTGATGGTATTGGAATTAGAATTTACCACAATCAATAAATAGTACATTCAACAGCTTTTAAAATAAAAACTTCAATTTTGACTTATTTGCAAGCTATGGCCATTATATTGCATCTTAGTATTTACATTTTCTGTCTACCGCTTATCCCGAAATCTTTGACATTGCTTAATATGAACTTGCTTTATTTTTGTTCTTTTTATTATAGTGTAATATGCTATACTATGTATCACTAAAGCACTGGACTATCCAACGAAATGCAAAATATTTAATAACGCTATGATGCCAACTATAAAATAAAGGTGCTATATTATATATATATATCATTAAAAAAACGATAGAACTTTGAAACTTATTATTGCACTCTTTGGCTATTGTGTATTTTAAAAGTATCATAGAACAATATGATGGCACATAAACCATTTAAACTTTCTTAAAATTCGCATAGTGTTTCAACATTTACTATTCAAAAGTAAGCTCAGTATACGACCTGAAAAACCGAATATACATGCTTTCTCTATCTTAATATGTAATACCTATGTTTTTCATTCAATAAATATCACACAAAAATATGATATTTTCAAGACACAGTCCTTTAAGGGAAATTTGGCTTTTTTAAATACTATATATATGACATTTCAAAGATAAAAAGAATCTTTTTGAAGCCACAAAAAGTGGAAACAGCCTTTAAGATATACTGTCTTTAAATTCTCAATTGAGAGCATTATGTTAATATTTTGTTTACAAAAATATTTCTTTTAGCAATATGTTAATTTTATAAATGATTTTTGGAAGTCTTTGATAGATTGTCTAGATGTAATTAATGTTCAAGTCATCACTTGGGAATAATAAGGTCCACATATATCAGAAGACCTATTGAAAGTATATTTAATAAATGAGTATATATTAATACTTATTATTCTTTCTAAACTTAATTAAAGAGTTTCTAAGCTAAAACTGGTAGTATAAAGTGTTCGTTTTATTCAAGAGACCTTTTTAAAAAATGGTGAAATCATGAATCCTGGTCTCAACAGCATTATCATTGATGCTTAGCGACAAATCAAATATTGCGTAAAATTCGTTTATCCCTTCCACTGTATTGCTTAGAAAGAAGACATATAAACCTTTTGTTTTGAGTATTTTGATCAAACTAATTACTACGGCCCACTATTAATACATATAAGCTACAAAGTCATAAGTTTTAATATGAGTGTAGTATTTGATAAGCAAAATACTATTTATTAGAATAATGCTACTAAAACCATATGAGTTCATATATTCCATATATATTTTATCTATGACATAATATAAAAATTTCCATCATATACATGTTAAATTAATTACATACACTCTAGAAGATCGCATATCTTATACTATGAACTTTGAGTACTAACTATTAAGGTTATTTTTATTAAATTGAGCAAGTGTCCGATTAATTGGTAACTACAGTAAAAGACTCGCGCTGATATCCTTTATACACTGAAAAATAAACATCAAGTTTTCAAATTCACAAAGTCCAAGAGTCATTTTTATTTCAACTTGCTGAAAGTAGCATTCCTTATAAGAGTCTTGAATTATAACATAACATAATAGAATCAGAATCGTGTATTCATCAACGAGGCACCACACATTAAGCCAGAGTAAAATCGCGCATTGAATGTTAAAACGCCACAATACAGTTTTTATAATCCAAAATTGGTGCAAGAGGGACAGTGTTCATTGGAGTTGACAAACCAAGAACGAGGTAGTACAGCTCAATGTCCTTTAATAATCACTCCACGAAAATAAAGATTAAAATACTAACCTCCAAAAGTTGTAATTATCCGCATTAATTGAGCTGATAGCTATCACATTAAGTAATACCATAACCACCTAAAAATACAATAGTCTCGAATTATTTTTTATATTACATTAAAAAACAAATTAACTCTTATGACAGTTTGATCCAAATTTATTGGTGATCCATTGCACTCAAATTATTAAATTTATTAATAAAATTATCAACATATAACTGAAACACATAAAATAAAATATGTCTATATATATATCTGTCGAATATTCCAACTATTTCTTCGTTACTTACATTTCCATTCCTTTCAAGTATTTTTATTATGAAGCTTTTTGGAATCAGTGCAGTAGCTTCGGTTTTTCTCCTGTCTACAATTGCCGAAGCTGGGCGTACATGCGTTGTCGGTCACTCTGGTAAAAATAACGAAGTTGAGCCTATCTTGAAAGCGTTCAATGACTGCAATAACGGCGGCACTGTTGTATTTCCTGCCGGCCAGACATACAATGTTAAGAGTGCCCTAGAATTCCAAGGTCTCAAAAACATCATTGTACAGTTCAACTCCATCATAAACTTTCCCAAGTTCAACCCCAAGATCCAGAAAGGAAAGGGTTATATGTACTTTAACGGTGACAATATTCGTTTCTCTGGAAATGGTATTATAAATGGAAATGGTCAGGGCTGGTTCGATGCTCAAAACAATCAGGGACCTACCATGATCAGAATCAATGTTCGAAACTCGTACTTTGGTGGATTCACAGTCAAACAGGCGCCAAATGGACATTTCAGTATCGTTGGATCTCAGAATACTGTCCTCGAAAGACTGTCCCTTCGCACAGTTTCCACAAACCCAGACAGACCTGCCAAGAATACGGATGCTTTCGGCATATCTAGTTCTGCCAATATCATTATCAGAGACTCCACTATTATAAACGGCGATGACTGTCTGGCTGTCCATGGGGGTGTTACTAATGCAACCATATCTGGCATTACTTGTACTGGTGGTCATGGATTCAGTGTTGGGTCGCTTGGCAAGGATGGTATAACAGAAAACCTTTCTGGTGTCAGCTTTTTGAATAACAAATGCATTAACTGCACTAGCGGTCTGCGGTAAGAACACGCAAAATTATGCTCGATATCGTTATAACCATCAAAGATCTCACCCAAGAAATTATTTGCATGTAGCATCAAGGCATGGCCCGGAGGAAAGGGTACTGTCAGCGATATAAAGTTTGAAAACACCTCTCTTCAGAACGTTGAAAGCCCTATCGACATATCTACCCACTACTGCGACAAAGAGAGAGCTGCCCAGTGTGCAAGAGATGATGCATCTTCCTTGTCTTTCAGCAATATCAGAATAAAAAATGTTTATGGGTAAGAGTATGGATATTTAAAGAAAGAAATGATTTTTAACCTATTTTATTTATTCTTATATAGAACCGGAAGCACACATAAGGATTACCCACTCATTAATATCAACTGTGCTTCGAAAAATCCGTGCAAAAACATTGTGCTTAGCGACATCAACTTGAAACCTAGTAATAGCAAGACAAAGAAGAACGTCTGCCTCAATCTCGTAAACGCTGGTGCAATTCCTTACTGTAAATAGCGGATTAACCCATTTTATGCCTATCTAAAAAGCATATATTCATATTTTATTCTCCAAGAAAATATATTTTTATTTCTTTACTTATTTTAATATGTTTGATTTTTTTTAATGGTCTTCTTCCATCTGGTTTTGATTTTCTGTGTCATTAGACGCAGGGGTTTCTTTGGGAGAATCATCTGTTAAATTCTCGGTTTTTTCTGAAGCGTGTATAATCTTTCCCATGGCTACTTTTCTCAAGTAGACATAGTCAGCCATTAGAGCGGCTTCTTCTTCCAAAATCTTGAATACACTCGACATGTCCTCATCCTTTCGTTTCATAAGCATAAGTACTTGGTCTTTGATACCAGCATTCTCAGCAGTAAGCACTGCCAAGAGCAAGCAGACGCGTTGTAATGTGAATAGTCCTGCTTCAAGTCGTCGTAGATAAAAATCTTCTTTGAGTTCCTCCAGTTCCTCCTCATCCAAGCCCTTTTTATCGTCCTCGATTTCAGCAAGCACCCGCTGATCTCTAGCTTCATAATATTCCTTCATTTCTAAAAGTCTATCAACCTTTTCATATTCATCTTCAATGAATTTACGGATCACTCTTGCTCGTTGCAGCTCATCTGGCGACAGGTTTCGCAGTAAAGAAAGGATGATACACATGATATGCTCTACGAATTTAAAGTGTTTAATTGTATAATCAACGGAACTGGTATTTTTAAATATACATATATATTACCTTCATCTTCAGACTCGACAAAGATCTTGTGAGATTTCTTCAGTTTCTTCAACCCCTATAAATAATAGCGAATAATAAAGTTTAAAAATACAATATTACCTATCCATTGTAATATTTAGTATTATATCCCACCTTGCCCATAAAGATAGGGAACATGGTCTTGAGCCCCAAAGCGTCCACAAACCGAATACAGTTTGGCCGTCCCTCTTCTCCTGTCAATGCGTAGTTCAGCACCTTGACTGCTCTAATTCTTGCCAAGGTCCTCTCCCTGAATTAAATGTTCAGCGAGTCAATATCGGTATTCAGGCTTTTCTTCATTGTACATACTTCATCATAATCAGCATCAATTCAACACCTTCACCTTCCAAGAAAGCACTCTTGCTCTCTGGTTCGTTCAACATTGAGCACAAGGCGTTGAAGAAATTCTCCACCATCTCAGTTTCATCTTCATCTTGAGGATCTTTTCGCTTATAAACCTTTGATAGATACAAACAATGTCAGTAAATTAAAACCATTAATTCATGCTAATTAATATTTTTAGTATATCACTCAATTTATATGATTACCGACAAAACTCTCAAAAGAACATCCATGCCACCCAACTCGCCAAACTTTAGACGAACAACTAATTGAATGTGTTAAAAATATCCTTTTTTTATCTTGATAACATCTTTAATTAACAGCCTACCTCTGTTTTCTTGTAGAAGGATTGAAAGGATTTCGCTTGCATAACCACGGTTAGAATCAAACACTTTAGTTTGTAAGCGTTTAAGAACCCAAGGTAAAAATTCGGTTTCAAGAGCAATCTTTTCAGCCAAAGAAGGTTCCAATGCCATGAGATTCTCCAAAATACCTTTAAAAATTAATGAGATTCACATAGTTTATTTCTATTTGGATTTAAAGACCCACCCAATATTTTAAATACTCCCTGTCGGTCCGTTTCTTCTTTCTCGTCAAGACGTTCGAGATTTTGAACAAGCAAACTCAGTAATTCGTTTTCAAGCTATTTTATTCAACCAAATTACGCACACATGAGTATTGAACAAGCCAAGTAAAATCAAACTTACAAGTGCGTCGACAAAGGCCTTTATACCGGCCGAGGCATCTTCAGGACGTTCTAGATCATCTTCTGAGGTACCAACATCTTCGTCTGTTAATTCGTTGATCAAGTCAATGGCATCAATGACAATGTCTGTGTTTTCGTGACTCAACAATGACATTAGAGAAGGTACACTTCCGAGTTTAACAAGCTCAGGGTACATGTGTGGTGCCTGGGTTAAAGCTAGAAGCGATTTGATCTCTTCATCCAAATCAGCCTCTGATTCCATGAATTTTTCAGGTTCTTCTGCATATCGAACGCGTTGTTCTTGGTTTTTGTTGATTGCTTTTTCGAATTTAAGAATCATTTTCTTGACATTATGAGAGGTCAAAGCTTCTGGCTGGATTTTGATGTTAATAACAAGCGTCATGAGAGCTGAATTGATCAATTAATCGTCACCTCATCTACATCGTATTGATCCACGAGATCAAGAAGTCTGCTTTGTTCTTCAGTTAATCCACCGCCAAAAAACCGGCCCTCATCGTCATCGTCAATGTCTTCGACGTATGTGGCTGTACCAGCTTCGTCTTCGTCATCAATTGTCACATTTCGTTTCTTTCCAGCTTTGGCGTTTTCTTCCTCGGCAGCTTCGGCAGCCTCTGCAGCTTCTTTATATTTGTCTAAGAATTGAATGTCAGGTGTATCTGGCATCTTGCGCTTGTTTCTGCCACTTGGAATGGCAGGGATCTGGAAGATTTGTTTATTTGTCTTAAATTTAATGTTGTATTAGGCTATAAAATGTCGATTATACCTTGAAAATATCATCAATGTTCATTGTGATTGTGTGGTAGTTTGTTACAAAAGATCAGAGGTCAAGTTGAACACTCCAAGTGAAGATCGTGACTTGAATATATACGTCACCTTTTTACTCCTCAAGAACTCATTTTCAACAATCCTTGGTCATAAAAGGCGATCTTTAATTGATTAGTCTCATATTATTATTTTCTCATATATATGTATTATCAGACATGCGTTTACCATTTTATCTGTACTGCCAATTTTTTTGGCAATTTGATAAAAGCATTGCCTTCTTTTTTTTTGTATGGCCAAAAAACCAGAACTTTGATTCGACTGGAATGGGGTCTTAATAGACAAACTCCAAGAGGTTTTTTGTGATTTTAGCTTAAATGAAAGGCACGCGGGGTGTTGCTAGGGGACGATTGAATTGCCAATGTGGAAATTAAGTCTTTCCCAGATATTTGGAATTAATATTTCAACTAACAATAATTAATCATTTTCAAGGGCAAAAATATTTTAGAGCTATTTTGACCAGTGTACCTAGAAGAAGGCTGTTTGCTCGATAGGACTTTCTAAAAGATATAAAGCATATATAATATCTGGTTAAACCTGTTTTTATATATATATTCTTGAAAACCTATTTTTCAAGTAATTGATCCAATGTAGTCTAATATAGCCTTTTCAGACATTTTATTTAAATTTGTATTGCTGGTGAGAATAGATGCAACTATGAATACACTCCTGTCAATATATATTGAGTTGCGTTTAAGTTTAGTAATAATCTTTGTTTTCCGAGATACTAGGCGTAAAGAAGTACTCAGGTATCCTCAAGTCGATACATATTTAAAACACCGCCCACAATTTTGGCTCTGCCTCTAATGCAAATGCATGAATTACAATATACCTTATTCAGCCTTGGTTATAGGGAATGAGAGTATTGGTTTTGTCATGTCTATCCAGAGCATCTATAATAATTCCATGAATTTAACAAGTTGTGTCTTTCTTGAATACCACAGGTTTTATTTTCTTAGAAAAGGTTTGACTGTATGAAAAAAATAGTGCCAATGGGAGGCCACCAATACTTTTATTTACTCTCTTTTGTACATCTACTTTTACAACTGTGGGATCTCCAACTTTTGACCAACTACAGTTTCTTATTAAAGGCACACTTTTCACAGATATGCTTGTATAATCCAGAAAGAGAGACTTGAGACCTTTAAAATGTTTACACAACTTTTACCTTGCTTCTTCAAGAACAATAGATGTGTTAGTGTCAAACATATCTATACAAAAGAGCAAGTGTTGAGAAAATAATATCTTTGATCTATGTTTATTGTTTTATTTAGCATATGACCAGGAAGCAGTGTTTCATTGCTATTATTGAATTTGTCGAGTAGTTTGTAAGTGCTACTACGAGGTATACCGGATATCTCTGCTGCTTGTGTTACTGACAGCTCTTTTTGGATCATTCAAATAAACCTTTCAATCTGATCTTGTCCATAATTCTTATAATTTTCAGTAAAAACAACATGAACTTGCTAAACATCTTTAATCAGATTGTCCATTACCTCTTTTTTTTTAATTTGTCTAAAAAGATTCCAAAGTTGTCTCAATCTCAAGTAAAAACACTGTTTTAGTTTCTATACTTGATCGCTTGATATACTAGTCACGTAAATGCCACACAAAAATGGCTATAAAAAGAGCCTTCGCTTCTCTTTCTTTCTTGCTTGCCATATATTTACCTTTCTGGAATGTGATTAACAGACATCCGAGGACATGTTTGATTGGCAAATCCAAAAACTGCTCAACGCTAGTTTTTGGTTTTGGGATTTGGCTTTTCAGGAACTCATTAAGTGTTAATTTAATTATTCATTTGTACGTTTTATAATTCATCATTTGCAGCACAAAAAGTAGACCAAACTGGTTACTAAATCTATGAAAGGTATTGTTTTGTTTCATGGGAATAGGAAAATCAACTTTTTGTGTATATACATTTTTTATACAAGACATTTTATTAGAATGAATACAGATATATAGCCATTATTTATTTGGGTCTCTGATCTGGTATATACACAAGTCTACTTTTGCCACTTTTGAGACAAGAGAGTAAATTGGCCTGACCTTTGGATCCAAGGTAGTGCCCAGGAAAGTAGATTAATAAAACTGTATGGGCTGGGCACAAGGCTACTTGCAATCTGAAATCCTATAAACCGTAACCAAACGCCGATTTGATGAAATGAGCTTATTACAAAACTCCATAGGTACACGGGTAAGTTCTTGTTACCTAATCAGATTCCAAAACCTTTACGCGACAAGTTATTTACCAAAGATTGTTAATTGAAATAGTGCTTCTGCCTGGACATAAAAAGGCACATAGTTTATAATGCCATTAGACGAGTACCACATACAATCTCTGTCATTCTTTTAATTTTTTTTTGGCAAGGAAAGTATTCCTATAGTCGTCTTCATGTGGAGATCCAAAGACAAGTGTGGGGTCATTTACGGAGTACCAAAACAAGGCCATGGCATTTTTGTACAGTAAGCCGTTTTACATTTTTTCATCGAGACTGGCATTTTATTACCAAATTTGAAATTTAATCTTGGTGGTTAGAAAGGTATAATATTCAGGTGTTCTCTCCAGCACACTTCTTCTAAATACATCAATAATGTCTTCCAACGCCCTCGTCGATTTTTCACAGCTGTCTCCAAAGTTCCGGGATCTTTATGCCAAAGCAAAGGTCTTTGTTGAGGTAAGTTTATTTCTTTGATTCTACTCGCTAGACAATCAATTCAAATGATGAACCTTTGATTCCTAATCTCCATTGCATCTGCTTTCAGGAAGAGTGCATTCCTGCCGAAAAGACTTACAATCTCCAAATGGGACACGGTGACCAACGTTGGGCGGTAAACAGATGAATGACCACATAAACTGTGGTGCCTTTGGTCATCCTTACTGACATACTCTTGTTACTGTGCTTATTTAGATTGTTCCTCAGGTGATGGAGGATCTCAAGGTCAAAGCCCGCTCATTGGGTCTCTGGAACCTGTTCCTCGGTCAAGATTATCCTGAAGGTGCTGGCCTTACCAACCTAGAGTATTCCTTGATTGCCGAATTGACTGGTCGCTCTCCCAAAATCGCTCCCGAGGCAATGAACTGCTCTGCCCCTGACACTGGTAACATGGAGGTGTTTGCCAAGTACGGAACCCCTGCCCAGAAAGCCCGTTGGTTGCAGCCCCTGTTGGACGGCAAGATCCGTTCCGCATTTGCCATGACCGAGCCTCTGGTTGCCTCTTCTGATGCAACAAACATTGAGACAAACATTCGTCGTGAAAACAACGAGTGGGTCATCAATGGCCGCAAGTGGTGGATCTCTGGTGCTGGTGATCCCCGTTGCGCTGTCTATCTTTTGATGGGCAAGACCGATGCCGGAAACAAGAACCCCCATCGTCAACAGAGCATCATTATCATTCCTGCAAACACCAAGGGAATTACTGTTGTCCGTCCCATGCAGGTGTTTGGTTATGACGATGCCCCCGAAGGACATTGCGAAATTGTGTTCAGAGATGTCCGTGTACCTTTGGAGAACATTGTCCTTGGCGAAGGCCGTGGATTTGAAGTTATTCAAGGCCGTCTTGGCCCTGGTCGTATCCACCATTGTATGCGCTGCATTGGCATGGCCGAACGTGCACTTGATCTTATGTTGACTCGCGTCACTGATCCCTCTCGCAAGACCTTTGGCAAGATGCTGGCTCAACATGACACTGTTCTTGCCGAAATTGCCACCTCCAGAATGGAGATTGAGCAGGCCCGTTTCTTGGTTCTCAATGCTGCCAAGCGAATTGACGAGGTCAAGGCCAAGGGTGCCATGAAGGAGATTGGAATGGCCAAGGTAAGATGATAAATTGCAATATATATATGTATATGCAGGCTATAAATCCTCCTATGAATTTCCGGTGTGCATAAATCTGACATGATCTTTTCTCTCTCTATTATCATCATTATTCTAAAATGAAATATTCATTAGGTCATTGCACCTAATATGCTTTTACGCGTATTGGATCGTGCCATGCAGGCCTATGGTGCTGCTGGTATTTCACAGGATACTCCTCTTGCTCACTTTTATGCTTCTGCCCGTACTCTGCGTTATGCCGATGGCCCTGATGAGGTCCACCGTAACCAGTTGGGCAAGATTGAAGTACGCCGTGCACCTGCTCTTACCGAGCAGCAAAAGATACAAAAGGACAAGAGTGATACCATGGCTGCTAATGTTTCCAGACTCTAATATATACGTATATATTTGATATATATGTATAATGTATATTTAAAGACCCTGAAAGAGTCGGTTTTGATTACTGTTTAATATATACGTGTGTATTAATAAATCGCCCTTCTGGGAATACATATGTAATATTGCAGTCTATTTTTAAGATGTTTCTATATCCATTATCTCTTCATTCGTTTATTCTGTTATTTTATGCTCATGATCAAGTCTGTTCGATAACTCTCTTTTTAAAGAGAAAGTCGCATGGTATTTTCTGTAAAAGGTGGGTGCACATGTCATCGCTCTCGTTAAATATTTCAAAATGGATGTTACAAGCACAGTTACGCCAACCTGCAGTTTCATATAATGCCTACAAACACAGCTAGTGTTTAATCCAGTTTAGCCTAAACGGAGCATGTTCTTGGTTCACCTCTTGGTGTATATGTGGCTGGGGAGCCAAAGTGCCTTTCGCCCTAGCCCATTCTTGTGTTTAAGCCATCTATACGTATTTGTCTTTTTTGCCAATGATTCAAAGTGGCGGGATGAGTAAACTGCGAGTTATAAAAATAATGCGGGGTTGTGATTGGACCGGGAACCTTGTTGGATGGACATTTATTTTTAAAGAGAAGGAAAAAAAAAACTAGAGATTCCACTTGACGTCCAATCACTTTTAAAATAAGGCTGTTGCCTAGCACCTAATTAAAATATATATATAAATATAAAAAAAATAATCATTTGTTTCCATAGAAACATATATTAATATAAAAATAAAAATAAAATAAAACATGGATATAGGTCGGGTGGCATGTTCCTTTTGAGCTTTTTGCGCGCATTTCTACTCCCTATCTTGGTTTGTGTATGACGCACGTGGTCTCACCACTTCCATTACAACAAAGCCCTTTTCCTCCTCTTCTTCCTTCCTTGCTTCACTTCTCCCTTCCTTCTAATCATTTCTTCACAGAAAACAAACTCTATAGTATAGCCAAACCTTCCGCCATTTCCCCCCACCTTTACCCCTTATTTTCATTTATACGCTCCACCACTAGATAAGCGCCAATTTTCACCAACAATGTCGCTCGCCACTCAACCTCATCAGACCATGCGAGAATACTACAAGGAATCAATCCTTGAGGAAACCAACGAGAAGATCACCATTACTCACACTCACACCCACACCGAGCTCAATGACGATCTCTCTAATATTAATACTGGCAGACGGGAACCTCGCCAATTACCGCAGCCCATGCCCTCAGCCCCCAAGCGATCATTCACTACTTCTGTGATGCCTCCCAGCAATCCATCTCCCCTATCAAATAGCGTTTTTCCTAGCAACAGCAGCATCACTAATCGCATTTTGGAACAAGAAACCCTCTCAAAGCGTCATTCAACCCTCAGCCATGATCTTGAGGAATCTACTCCGTCTATTAAAGAAGGTCGTGCCTTGGGACGCCATAATACAACTGGCCATACCCTGAGATCCAGACAGGACAACAAGCCTGTGAGGATTTCAGAGGAGTTTGAGAAGGAACTCTCTGCCCGTCGAAAGGCATTTCGCCGCCTGTCTCGCCTCAAGAAGCCCAAGGAAGGAGACGAAGACGACAGGGTTATGATGGGCACTCGAATTGCAGAGGGCCACCAGAACTATGTGCTTATGTACAACATGCTCACAGGAATTCGCATTGGAGTTGGCCGAGTCTCTGCCAAGATGGACAAACCTGTTGAAGATGCTGATTTTACTGCTGCTCATAAGCTTGCCTTTGATGTGTAAGTTTAATTTTAGAAATTTTTAACTTTTTTAAAAAAAAACAAAAAAAGGAACCTCACTTATCTATTGTTTTTCGTCAATGTAGTACAGGTGATGAGCTGACGCCAGGTGCAAAGTATGACTTTAAGTTTAAAGATTACGCCCCTTGGGTATTCCGTCACTTGCGTGAGAAGTTTGGGATTGACCCTGCAGATTATTTGGTAAGTATTTATACCAAAGCCCAATAAATCAGCGTGTGTATTCATTGCCCCTTTACGGACACATTAGATTTCACTGACAAGCAAGTATATCTTATCCGAGCTGGGCTCGCCTGGAAAGAGTGGAAGTTTCTTTTATTACTCTCGGGACTATCGCTTCATCATCAAGACCATTCACCATACTGAGCACAAGTTTATGCGGGACATCCTCAAGCAGTATTACGAGGTAAGATTATGATGTCCCACTGGTCGCGCATGCATTTAATTAACATGATCTGGTCCTTAGCATGTTGTCGATAATCCAGATACATTGCTCTGCAGATACTATGGTCTCCACCGAGTCAAGCTTCCCCATGGCCGCAAGATCCACTTTGTGGTCATGGCCAATGTGTTCCCACCTAACAAGGATGTCCATGAAACATACGACCTAAAGGGCTCGTCGATAGGTCGCTTCTTGCCAGAGGAGGAAATTGAAAAGAACCCTCACGCTGTCATGAAAGATCAGAACTGGGAGAAGCGTGGACGGAAGTTGCAACTGGGACCCAAGAAACGCAAGATGTTCATTAGCCAGCTGGTTCGTGATGTTAAGCTCCTTATCCAGCTCAACATCATGGACTACAGTCTCTTGATCGGTATTCACGACCTTGTGCGTGGTAACCAGGACGGAATCCGTAACTCCACTCTGCAGTTCTTCCAGCCAGACACCAAAAAGGCCGAAAGACGTGCGACATTGATGAAGCGACGGGAAAGCAAGGCTCAGGTCCATCGAAAGGCCATTGCACAGGCCAATCCCGACCGCCTCGACATCTCGGAGTTGCCAGAGGATCCGTTTGGCGAACGCTCAAAGTGCGTGTTTTATGCAGACGAAGGCGGGTTCCAGTCAACAGATGAGCTTAACCGCCCGACTTCCTCGCTCTACTTTATGGGAGTCATTGATATCTTGACTCCTTATGATATGAAGAAGAAGTCGGAACACTTTTTCAAGAGTATGACCCAGGACAAGAAAGCCATCTCAGCCGTCAAGCCTGCCAACTATGGCGATAGATTCATGGGCTTCATGGCCAAGACCATTGAGCACGACCAGGACATTCCTCAGGAATACCACTTGAGCAAGCACAAGCAATCGCATCGGTTCCACCATTAAGATAGATACTTGTTCAATTACAAGCCTAGAATTGAACTCTTTAAGAATCTCTCTCTTTTATACTTTCTTGACAGGAAACCCAAATGTACTTTAACATTATTCCCTTTACATCTAAAAAATCTCATCAATATAAATATCTTCATTATACAATATTAAACGTATGCTATTGTATACTGTGTATATACACATTCGAAGCTCAGGTAATCCCGAACAGAGCTCAAGATAATCTTTTACTGCTTTACTATTTTTTATTTTTTTAATACACAGCCAGAGCTGGGGTCCCACAACCAGCCAATAAAGATTTGTTTTGCAAGATTCTTGTTTCTTGTGCTAGGTTATCTTTATCTTATCTGCTCTTTCTCTTTTTCCCCTCTCTCTCTTTTCCTCTTATTTAATTTTTTTATTTATTCTTTTTCGATTCCCCACACTGTTACCTAAAACAGTCTGTCAACATGGGAGTGCGTACATTTGAGTATAAGATTGACAATGGCGACACAGCTTGGATGATGGTCTGCACGACCTTTATCTTTTTAATGGTAATTGCAAGCCAGGATTTGGATCTATCCATGGAAATTAAAATAGAATGTTCTACAGGCACCAGCACTGGGATTCTTTTACGCTGGTCTTGCACGAGCCAAGAATGCATTGTCGCTAATGTACCTGACCGTATTGTCTGTGGCCGTGGTATCAATTCAGGTATAAAGAGTATGTGGCTTCCTAGATTTTGTCAATGTTCATATTTGGCATATCTAGTGGTATCTAATCGGCTTTTCTCTCACCTTCTCCGCGACGGGTGGGCCGTTCATTGGTGATTCAGGTAAGGCTCACGATATAAATTACATGCCAAATATCGAAACCAGTCCCAACTAATCCTATCTATTGGTCAAGTCCATTTCTTGTTACGCAGCGTCGGTGTCCAGCCTCATCTAGAGTCTCAGACAATTCCTCAATCAGTCTATATGATCTTCCAGGCCATGTTTGCCTGCATCACACCAGGTAAGCTGGCTAGCCTACGATAACAATGGATAATTAATTTCCCAAACGCCAATTCAGGTCTGGCATTTGGATCTGCTGCCGAGCGAATGTCTGTGAGTACTGGATATTCCATGGCCATGATCATCTTACTGACATTTTGGGTTCTCAAAATAGCTTGGCCCAGCAATAATCTTTATTTTTGTCTGGACAACGTGTGTCTATGGTATGTCTTACAAAGATCTTTCTAGACCACTCACATCTCGTTTGCAGACATCATCACCTACTGGGTCTGGGGCCCCAATGGCTGGCTTAACGTTATGGGAGTTCTGGATTTCGCAGGGTGAGTTTATTCTTGATTATGAGTCAGGTTCACGTGTAATTGACAGGTCACCTAAAAAAAATGTCTTGTAGTGGAACGCCTGTCCATATCTCTAGTGGTCTTGCAGCAGGTAAAAATAAAATAAAAATAAGGCGAATTTGATTCCATCATGGAATATATACAATTACCCGGAACTTCTTATCTAATCTTCATCTATAATATGATCGGTGCAATTAGTTGCCTATGCAATGGTCCTTGGAAAACGTCGTGATTACCACGAAAACGTAAACACTCCTCACAATGTGTCTTTTGTATTTCTCGGCCTGGCCTTCTTGTGGTTTGGTAAATAGAGTTACACATAAATAGCCGCTTGATCTCATTCCATTTCCTAGGCTGGTTCTGCTTCAATGCCGGAAGTGCTTTGGGGGCAAACGCTCAGAGTGTGCACGCCTTGATCTGCACCCATTTGTCGGCCTGTGTGGCTGCCGTAGTCTGGGTATTGATGGACTATCGCCATACCCACAAGTGGAGTATCATTGGTCTCTGCACTGGTGCAGTAGCCGGTCTTGCTTCAATTACACCTGGCTCTGGTTATGTGTCTTACAGCAGTTCGCTTGCATTTGGTGCCCTTGGCTCGCTTATTTGCAACATTGCTGTCCAGTACAAGCACAAGTACGGTTTCGATGATGCCCTTGATGTGTTTGCTGTGCACTACATTGGTGGGCTTGTCGGTTTGGTCTTGACAGGAATCTTTGCCCAACAGCATGTTATGGCACTCGCTTTTCCAGAAGGTACTGACCTTTCTCTGGTCCGTATTGGTGGGTGGTTGGACGGGAACTGGATGCAGGTTCCCTACCAATTGGCCGCCATTTCGTCTGTGTCTGCCTATTCGTTTGTTGTCACGTATGTCTAATTTTTGCGGCTTGTTTACACACCAGATCTTCTCTTGCTGACATTGTAACCATAGATACATCATCCTCATCATCCTCAACATGTTTCCTTTTCTCCGTCTGCGTTTGGCCGACGAAGATGAACTGATCGGGACAGACTGGGCCGAAATGGGTGAGCGTGCATACGCCTATCTTCCCATGGAACAAAGTACACCTGTGGAACCAAGAGATTCTTCCGCCAGTAATATCGAAGACGCCGCTACTGTCGGATCAAGTAGTCTGCGTCCTAATAAGGCCATGGACCGTATCAAACGTCTTCTTCGTGCCGACAACCATCGATTAGTCGTCAAGGGTGTCCCTGATCTAGTCGAAGACCCTGTCGCACTAGATTTTAATCAGCAAAAGGATCTCGGAGGCATCAGGCTCAGCGAGATAGCCCAAAATGCCACAGGGGGAGATCTTTTCCAAAAGACACCTGCTCAAATACGACACGAGCAACAAGAAGCAGAATCAGTAGACATTCAAGATCTACCCATGCAGGTAGTTATTCCTGACCAAGGCTCATCAGAACAGGCTTCATTACATCATAGACCGCAATCAAAAGACAAGCATAAACAAGTAGTTTAAAAAAAATAAGGATCAGTCGAGGAAACACTTTTGGTTTTTATTGGGTAAAAAGGGATGGAGTGGTTGCGGTTGTGGTTGTGGTGTGTAGTTATTTGGGTCTGGTGTATTATGTGGGGTACTATGATGGTTTGAAAGAGATTTTTTTAGCAGAGAAAAAGGTTGGCTTGTAGTATCTTTAGTTGACAAAGTCTTCATATTGATCCATCATACGCATGGCTTCAAGACTAAGGTCTTGCTGATCGGGTGCATCGTCCAGACGGGCTTCGGTTTGGTAGAGACACGAATATTCGGGCTTGTGGTCGACTGTCTGTCCGGGTGTGTAACTATAGTTGTATGTCTGTTCGTGGAGTTCCCATTTTCCACGGCGAACCAAAGGATGTGTGGAAGCTGATGAATCGCCAAAGGTAGCTGGGTCCAGCTTGGAAGGATCAGACAAGGGGATTGAATCGCCCACTGTGACCTCGACAAAGATCGTATAAGATCGAGTGTCATTCACAATACAACGCATCCAGCCATGAATACGCTGGGTAGCATTAACTGCAAGGGGTTCCTTGAATAGGAAGCGGACCTGTTGCCAATGAGTACGTTCGGCCATGGGACCAGTAGCCAATTCAACAGTAGTCCCAAGTGCTTCTTGGTTTGCAGTGTAAGGAGGGGGTCCAAACACGAGATCAAACCAACCAGCAATGCCATGCATAAGCCCAGTATAGTCTGCCTCCCAGTCGTAAGGCATCGTAATGTCCTTTAATTCGGACAGTGTTACTGTAGAAAAGTCTACAGGGAATGCATCACACACTGTAGGTGTTGTGATTAGATTGCGAGGGTCAAAATGGCCCACGACAGGCATGCCAAACATTTCTTCACGAGCATCTTTATACAGGCAGGTGAGGTCGATTCCATAGAACGACTGCTGCTGCCTTGATGACCAGTAAAAGTGTTCTGTTAGCCTGGATATTACACACATGTACCCAAATTTACCAGAATCTGGCTTTTCCCATAGTCTCAGTCCATAACATGGCATCAGTAAAAGGTGCAAGATAGATATTACCCTTTGAAGGGAACAAAGCTCCTCCTGGCTTCAAGTAGTGGTCTCTTGCATAAATATAACTCTCAAGCTATATAATAAAAGGGATGATTGTCAGTTGAGCTTGTTTCGATGGAGCTTGGATACCATACCATACGCTCATGGAACAAGAGGACGCCAATTGGTTCAGATACAATGGTATCAACCTTTGGAATAGGCAGATTGGGATCCTCAATCTTGGCTTTTTGTTTTTTTTGGTTATAAAAAGATGTATAAGTATTCTCCTACACGACTTTTTGTGTATATATACACAGTCAATACTCTACCATTGATGACTTCGATTTTTCCTTTCATAAACGCGTTCTTTCCGTCTTTTCCAGCCGAATCAACAAGTTTCTTCATCTTCTTTGCCATTCCGGATGCCTCGACAGCATAAACCTTTTTGGCTCCAGCTTGGGCAGCAAAGAAAGAAAGAATACCCGAACCAGCTCCAGCATCCATGACAGTTTTCCCCTCAAAACACTTTGGTTTGTTCAGCATGATTGCAGATTGATAGGTAGACGTGCGGACTGTATCTTGGAGCATATTTTGCTATCGTTTGGTAATGAATATGATGAATAACAAGACCGAGGTAGGCTTACTTGGTGCTGAAGCATAGCATAGTATCCAAAGTATTGGACATCGCGATGTTCTACACCGGGAAGATTTGCTTCGTTTGACATTATTCAGAATATATAAAGAAAAAGAACAAGAAAATTGTTATTTTTATTTTTTTATTTTCTTTGACGCGCCCAAAGATCAACGGCCTTTTCTTTTGACTTTTTGCCCATTTCGGGAGACAGAACAGAAAATACCCATATTAGGAAAGCTTAAATTATTTACTGTGACTGTGTTTAGAAAAGATTTCCTAAAAAAGCAATTTTCGTGAGTAAAGGAATAGTAAAAATGAAGATGGTGATCTGGCCCATAATGGAATGCACGATAACTTTTTGTTTTGTTTTATCGGAGATCCAAAGTGCTAATGATTGGCTGAAATTTATTTACCAAGCCTTGATGCTCTTTATAACGTCAAGGAAATGTCGAAATTGAAACAGCTATTGTACTTTTTGTCCAAAAATGCCTATAGCAAACGCTGAATAGATATAAAAAGGAATGAAGCCCTCTAATGATTCATTTATCTTTCAATTTATTATAAATATAGATGATGGAGAGAAATACATAGATAATTGATGAGGGAGGAAGTATGGTGTGGAAATGAGATAGAATGTTGTTATTGTTTGCTTTTGCATTTTATTAGTTTATTGTTGCTGGGCTTCGAATTTGAGTCGTGATTGGGCAAACAAGAGTTCCTGCTGTCGTAACAACTCTTCTTCAGAGATGCCAGTGTTCTCCAGTCGTGTGCTCTTCTTGTCTCGATCCTATTAAACATCAGTACGCATCTCATTCCCAGCCAAACTTTATACCTTTTGTTGTTTTTTGTGTTCTTTGAATACTTCGTCTACTTCTTCTACATAGTCCTCAAAACCAAGTGCCTGGAGTGCTGACACGACATGTTCGCCTGCAATCGTTTTTTTGGTCTCTTTTTCACAAATCTCATTGGCTTCAGAAGCAATCAGATGGATGAATTCTAAAGAAAAAAAAACCAAAAATAAATATCGTCGTTTCTATCAGCTTGTGATATTGCTAATATCTAGATTCTTACCAACACAGCAATCGATTAGAAGATCGCGTGTATCTTTGGCGCACACGACATCTTCGGGCATCATTTCGTTGATGAGTTTCTGAACGGTGGCTAGCAAGAGAATAATTCATTCAAAAACCATCAGCATTTTTTTCTTGGTGGCCTTTCTATACCTTTGGGCAAGGACAGTTCGTCGTCGCCTGTGGGTCCAGAACGCTCATTATCGCTCATTTTTGTAAGGCAAATTGATTCAAATACAACGAAGAACAGGTAAAGTTACGAAAGAATACCGTAGCACAAGAGAAAATAAATTATACAGTCACACCCACTTGTGTCCCGTACAGTTTATAAATGTCGAAAAATTTCAGAAATATTTTGAGAAAAAAAGAGACAGACAGACCTCATTTTCTTCATTATCTCATTACTCAAAGAATGTCTCAACTCGATAATCCCAAATCAACATTTGGCTTTATACCGTTCAATAATATCAGTAGCATTGACCTGTCACCTGCCTTTTCAAAGCTCATCTTTCTCTTGAGAAGAATTCAATCATAGTTTAAAGTCCTTGGTCAACTGTGCAAACAACTGTTGAATGCATTAGTCAAAGCGCATGTCTATTTCATAGAAATTCAATTAAACGGGTGGACCAAAAAAAAAACGACAAGACATCTCGAGAGAATTATACGATATCTATTTACCACTTATAAACAACTCAAATTAGAAATGAATGTCAGTATGTGTAGAAATGCCATTATCCGTTTTGTTAGGCAACTTGACTTTGAAACTGGCGTTACTACACATAAACCTCGCCTCGCTGAAAAGTACAGGAAGACCAGTCTTTACTGGTCCATGGAAAAGGTGAATTGTCCAAATGACCAAAAAAAATATGGATCAGTATGGCTTGGTCAGATAAATCGTTCTTTTGCTTGGACGGAAACGACGGTATCAAGCGTATGTTTCGAAAAATTGGAGAAAATATAAATAGGCCCATAACATCTTGCCAGTAAAGTTATAAAGTGCTAGAATCATGATTTGGGATAGGGGATTTGGTCCAGTGAAGACCATAAACACTAGCACTGTGAATCAGTAAAATTCGACCCCTTACTGTACAGGCAGATATTCTCAGTAGCGGGAAAACGACACACTATATCAGGGGCTTTTAGCACTAGAGTTAAAGAGTCTTGATCTGAGCTCAATTGATCGCTTCTGGGATACTCTTGAGATGCTAATTGAGAAGAGGCTGACAGCAATTAATAATTTAGATGATTTGGAGATGAGTTTACAAAAAAAAACAATGACAAAGTTGGGCACAAGTATCCAAATCGTTTTGATGGCAGTATGCAGAGATATCAAGCAGTAATTGATGTCTTTGGCGGTATGGCCAAGTACTAAAGCCCATCTTTCTTTTTTAAATATTAAAATACACACATCAACCGTTATTTTTACAGATTATGAGAATATTAGCCAATCTCTTTAAAGGGAAATGTCGACCAAGACAAATATGCCGATTGCCTGGCAGAACACTTTACTCCACTATATGGAGAACTCGTCCAGAATATTAATAAGCTGTTTTTGTTCCATAATAGTCTTATGCCACAAGGTATAAAATAGAGAGATATCTTATAAATATTTTCGACTTTTGGTCTGCACAAGCCCAATATTTCAATTTTATTGAGCGTGGGTGTACTTATTATGGTATAAAATTTACAATAATTGAGAGAAAGATAACAAATGTATATGAGTTTTAGGTGGTAATCCACAAAACATGTTTAGGGATACATTTTCATGATTTGGAAATTTTGTTGGTCAGTATGTCAAATAGAGTCCAAGTAATTGCTAAAAAAAAAAAAGGCGGAACAACCAGATACTAAAAGATCTTTTTTATATTTGCATTTAACAAATATTTGACCATCTCTTTAAGAAGTTTGGCATTATCCCAACTGTATTTTATTATGAACATATATATATATAAAAGAAAAGCAAATTCTGTCAACCGATTTTTTTTATGTTAAAGTGCGTATCGATTTTATTTAAGAATAACTAATAGCTAAAATGTTTCAATAATACAATCGGATACATAACCAAGTTTTATCTTTGTATATCCAAAGACATTGTTGTTGCTCCAAGTAAAATACGGGTATGTTTTTGGTGAATCAAGAGCATCAGTTTTAATAGTACCCGTGCTTCCCTCGTAACTTATAATAGATTTTTCAATGCTTGAACCTCGTCCTTTTGAAATGTTCTTCATGATATGCAAGCGATCTTTGTAAAACCAGCGGTAGCAAGCTTTGATAGGTTTTCCTCCGACAACAACCGGTAAAACTTTGGGATCATACTCTTGTTTTGGAGGAATATCTTCAATCGGCCGAGTAATAAGAGTTACATTCAAAATGTCTGGACATGCGTTTTTGTATTTTATAATAAAGTGTGTATTTTGAATATTCAAGGACTTTAGACGGATATAGGTCATGTCAATAAACTGACATCCAGGTGTTGAAAGGTGACCAGACACTGCTGTTCTTACTAGACTTAGCGCACTCAAACTTCTGCAGTGGAATGATATAAAGCGGAGAACGTTTGATGCAATGTTTGCTGCCCTTATCTTTAGTGATTGGAGTCCAAATCTTCTTGAATCGTAGAGTTCGTCTTTAACGTCGATTTGAGTAAATCCAAGTGAAAGTGATTTCAAGCAAGGTATTGTTTCCAACAGGGTATCTAGTTCAATAGGCAAGACTGGAGTGGTAATTTCGAGTTCGATCAAGTCACAAAGGCTTTCCCTCATCGCCATCAAGTTCATTGGAATCATCTTTTTTTCCTTGTATTTCAGAGAAAATGATTCAACAGTACTTGAATATTCGCTCAGGTAAAGCTCTGTAATGTGTTTGGCAAGCTCTGCAGGTCTATCAAGAGAACGGAGAGTAGCAGGAGCTACTTTGACTGAGATTGATATGTGTTTTAATGGTATTTTGAGATGTTTGCTCATGTTCCAGATAAATAGACATTCTTTCCCAAGACAATTGGTATATTCGATGTTTAATTTTCTTAGGCGTTGAAACGGTAAAGGTACTTTTTGAAATAAGGATACTGCGTCTTTGCTTTGTTGTTCGACTGTTGCTTGGTAATTTAATGAACAAAAATCGAATGTGTGTAGATTGGGATATTTACGAGCAAAATAGCACAGCCACAGATAGTCGGTTTCCGTGGATGTTATGGTTAAGCTTGCCATCTTTGGTGCCGGTAATATTTTTGACATACGTTCAAGGTCGGTTTGGGAAATGGTCAACAAATCTGAACTTAGTTTCAGATGTCCAAGGTAGTTTAGATTCGAGTGAATGGTTTCAAGGTCGTTTAATGAGAATACGATTAGATTCGGTTCCTCCATTCGATTGATAATCTCTAGTCGTTTCAGGAGAGGTAAGCGTAAGACTATTTCAAGAAGAACATTCTTTGTGTCCGGCATAGGCAGATTATTTAAAGATATATGAAGCTCTCTCAGTAATCTCCAGAGGTGCCAATCAGCAGTGATTCCAAGGCTTATTGGGACTAGATAGCCTGCTTCGAGATGAAGGTGTTTTATATTCTGAAAGGTATTTTGTAGCACGAAAATGTCTTTGTCTGTTGCGTTCAAATGATGATTTACGTATAAATGTCGTACGAGGTGTCCAGTATCACGGTGGGTGTGTTGATAAGTATGAAGCGGATCAGCAAGGGCTTCTAAGGTTTCGTTGGATTCTATTACTAGAACAGAATGCAATGAATCCTGAAATATTTGTTGCCATGCTTTACATACTAAAGAACAAGAGACCTTGTCGTTGAGGGGAAGAAAATCCGTGAGTTTGATTATGATTTCTTGCGGAAAATCTGACAAAAGCATGCTAAAAAGGGTATTTTGAAAGTAGATGTTGTGGAAAAAGATATTTCAAAACCTTTTAAACGCAAAAATGCCCTTTTATTAATTCAAATACCAGAAAAAAAGCAAGACACAATATATTGTAGGACAAAGGGATCCAATCCGCAGTAAATATATTTTGATGCCCAATAATAATCAATGGCAATATTCTATAAATCCCAAGTGTTTGGGCGAGATTTACTTGAATATCTGCATTATACTTTTTTACAGCATGTCTAATACGTACACTCATGTAAACACCAATGCATACATATATTTCTAAAAGCTCTATATGTTTAATACTTAATTAGAGAGGTCCAAAATATTGAGTGCTTAGCCATTGTCATACATTGAATCAGTAGCATTTATATCCTTAATACTGACTATTACAGAGCTCCTCCAAGATAGTACAAGAAATGTAAATAACCCAGGATAGAAAACCTTGAGGATCATTCGTCATCTAATAAATTGAAAATAATATTTTGACAATAGATCTCGGGTTTCAAGCTAGCCTGTAGTTTCATTTGTATAGCTCCCACAAAAGCGACGCACTTTTTAATCCAAATATATTTCTTGATCGCTAATCCTAGGGGATCTATCTTTTTATTTTGCTAAATATCTCAAGAGTGATAAATGGTTGCAAGGACAGTGTTTTTCTTTTTTTTTCTTTTTGAGAATCGGGTAATGCGAAAAGTACTTTTTGTATCTTTCTGCTACTGGCAATTGATTCAGTAGATTGCGTATAAAAAAGTAATCTCATTGGGAATCTACTACATTACAGCTAAACACTTTTTTTTTGTTGTATACTTACGGTACAGTAGGAAAAAGTAAGTAAGAGTAGAAGCAGAAAAGCAAAAAAAAAAAGGCGAATGGATTAGCATGGGATTTAGTAATTAGCTACAAATGTAATGATTCTATTATCTTGAGTGATGGGCACATCATTTTGGTAAAAAATAGCCTTTTTTTTTTTTGTATTATTTCAGGTAAAAAATAGCCAGCAGACACTATAGACATTATTACCATAAAAGGCAAGCAAAGAGTTGCACGTATTTCTTAATTTTCTATACACCGATAATACTGGTGTATGACTCGGTTGGTTGAGGCGTTGGATTTTCAATGTACAGGTCCGGGGTTCGAACCTCGGGCTTGGAAATTGGAGAAGAGAAGACGTTTTCGCCGACTTGGTTATATCACACCAAAAGAAATTTGATTACTAATTTGGACAGGTTTTCAGCACTTTTATCGGCGCTTGCTGGGAGCAATAAATCGCCTTATATAGAATAAGGAAATCTGGCCATAGAATGGGTTTAAATTATAGCTGCTAAAACGAATTTGGAAATAATGGGTTTTGGAATACAGCAATTTTATTTAGAAAAAATATTGGGAAAATATTAGGGGGGTTCAACTTTTATTAGAATTAGAATTAGAATTAGGCCACTACTAGGCCACTACTAGGCTTTTACTTGGCCTTTGCTTGATACCTGTCCAGAATTTACCTGGCTACTTGGACTCCAGCAAGGTTCACTGACATGATATATGGACAAGCAAGGTTGCAGTGTAAAGAGCCAGGGTCACAGACAAACTATTCATATAACCACAGACAGAAATATCCATTGCTAGTATTGAAAAATGGCAAAAGTTAGTAGTTGTATTTACACTGATAATTATATAGTAAAATACCTTTGTTATGGATGAAGAATGATGCTGTTTTGTATGCCATTTCCTTGTCTAAAATGTAAACCATGTGTTAGTATGTGAAGTGTTTTAGCTTGCAGTGGCTTGTTTATTCATGTAAAAGCTTACCTCATAATGACAAGCACTTAATTAAAAGGATCTTGATTAATTAACAAGTACAAAAGTAATATATGGTTTATTTTATTTACCAGAACTGATCAGAAGCATGATTTGAGTATTCTCTATAAAACTAGAGTATTAATCATCAGTCATTACAATTTTTGTTTGATGAGTAAGAAAAAAGAGAAAAAAATCGACTAGTAAAAATAAGAAGAAAAGAAAAAAAATGCCAAGACAAAATTCAAAGTCAGAAAACTATTTAAGTAATCATTGGTCTAATTGTTGACAGGCACCTTCTTTGGTTTTCTTTTTTCATTTACTCAACATCACTTTATAATGGGAAAGGAAAAGTTAACATATAATAAATGCTTGAGCAAAATTAAGCTCGTAAACCATTCTCTCGTCTGCCACATATGTTCGCAAGAGTGCAGTACATTGTATAATCTTCAGCGACACATTCAGGCCCATAATCCAGTTACCTCTTTGGATTCATCAACTGAAAAATGTACTCGATCCCAACGCCACAAATATTCCCGATTCACAAAGAGAATTTAATGTTGCGGAAGATGATCAAGAAGCAGCATTCAAGCTGATCTTTCAGCCATGATTGAGGAAGAACAGGAAGAAGCCATGGGAGAGGATCTTTCATCTCTTAGAGAGAGAATTTTCAACATGGCATCATCAACAATTGACAGCAACAGGGAATCGGATCTTCCTACCTTGGCCTTTGAAGACTGCCAATCTCTTTTGGATTTTTCTGCTGCGTCTGGTGAATGGAATCGAAGCGTACCTCCCTTCTTTCCTTTCCAGAATCTCCAGACTTTAGTCTTGCAAGCCTTTGTCGACGGTGACGACAGCATGATCTCTGTTTCCATGCTTACAAAGATCATGTATACTATCAATCTGCTGTTTGGGTTGAAGAAGAAAGCAGATGAGGCCAAAGCAGAGTTCAAGCTGCCAAAGGTCGGAACCTTGTTGAATTATCAGCACAACAAGTTCAACAAGGTTCCTCTGTTCCCTACGACTGTCAAGAAGGTTACCATCAAGGCCACCTCAAATTTGGGCTCAGGCATCACCGGCCAAGAAAAGACTGTAGATTGTCACTTCAATTTGCCTTCGGATCACATACGTCTTCTCTTGGCAAACCCTCAAAAGGCACCATATCTTTCGGCTCTCCCTGATTTCACCGAAGATCAGTGTCTTTCTGTCCAGCAAGGCGAAAAATGGAGAAGAAATCCTTTGTTCCAGCATCCCTTTGTACAAGCAAACGGCAAAGACTTCTGGGTTGGTGATGTTGTGGTGCTATCCAGTGGACAATCGGTTTTAGTCGAGAAGTTTTACCTCAGAAACACGCTCACTCTTTTTGATGGATTTCTTGTTGAACAAGGCTTTGACAGTGAAGGCCATCCTTTACATAAAGTACAAAACTCTCCTGTCGCATACGAAACTAAGTACCTGGATTCTGTTTGGCTCCCTCCTATGCTCTATAGTCATCCTAAGTACTGGATTTCCTCTGGTGAAGTATCTCTGAACCAAATGCACTATGGCCTGTTGTTCAAAAACCATCCTTTGCAAAAGCCGATATTCAACAGTGCCAACCAGTTCATTCGATATCAGAAGGCCATTGTCGCCCCACTTGCTATCTTTTCTGACGATACCTCTGGAAATCTGACGAAAACTCATGGTATGTATGACAGTGTGCTGGTAAACTTCCCTGCCATGCCATATGGTATGAGAAACCGACGCGAAAACAACTTCTTTGTCACCGCAGTTTCTCAACAAGCCGGATTCAAGTCGACGCATCTGATGCCCGTTCTCACTGCCGACCTCAAGTCCCTTGAAAATGGTGTTGAGATGTACTCGTCAGTCTATAACGAGACTGTAACTGTCTGTGCTCCACTGCTCTTCGTTACGGCTGACAACGCCCGCCATGCTGAACTTGTTGGCTTGAAGCACTCAACGTCCAATTTCCCTTGTAGAAAGTGCTACTACCGCAACTTGGGAAGAGTGTCTTTTGATGAGTTCAACTCTGATCATCTGGTTTGCCACTGTCCACGCAGATCAAAGGAACATTTTGAGCTTGCTGCCGCTGACCCAACCCGCAAAGAGAAGGCAATTCCTGGTATCTTACCGAACATCGACGACCTTTACCTGGAAACAGAGAAGCCAACCGATAAGGCGCTTATTCTTGCTGATCTTGGATATAGTAATACCGGTACCGAAGACCTACTGTGTCTGCAGTCGTTCGATCCCGCCCTTGATACACCTGTAGAGATTTTGCATACTGTTGCTCTTGGAGTATGTAAATACCTTGTTAACCATTTGTTCAAGGAAGTTTTAAAGGGAAACACTGCTTCACAAGTAAAGTTATCTGATCTGTTGGAGCAAGAAAAAGGTTCTAGGGACTTTACAAGGACTTTCAGAAAGAAGCTTAGACATAGTGGATCTTACCTTGGCAAGGAGTTCAAGATTCTGGTGCAAGTTCTGCCGCCGATTCTTAATGCTGAATTCACAGACGACCCAAAAGTTTGTATGATTGCCAAGCCCTTTACAGAACTTGGTATTCTATCATCTTTACTGTTTGTTCGAGAGATAACCACTGACTTTGATCAATATCTCAACAACATCGATAATGCTGCTCGCCGTCTGGTCAAGTCCTTGCACGAATACGATGTCTATGCTAAGACCAAGTTCAGCCTGACCCTGAAGACCCACCTTCTGCTGCATCTTAAGGAAGACATCAAGAGGTTTGGTTGTGCTTTACATTTTGAGACCGAGAAAGGTGAACAATTTAACAAGTTCATCCGGACTCATTTGGTGTATTC
The DNA here is from genome assembly GCA_022702545.1 of Phycomyces nitens. NCBI lineage: Eukaryota > Fungi > Mucoromycota > Mucoromycetes > Mucorales > Phycomycetaceae > Phycomyces > Phycomyces nitens. The sequence goes on from JAHRBC010000001.1 coordinate 7,541,651, forward strand.
GAACCGTCGTGCTGATAACAGGGATCTTACCCATAAGTTTGGAAAGCAAGATATGCTCAGACACATTGCTAACGGAAGCTCATGGATTGACAGGACTACAAGAACTCGTGTACAAAGTGGACCCGGTATATCTGCCTTTTTTAATGATCAAGGAAGCAAATTTTCTGACAATTACTTTGGTAAACGTCAGGAATTTGTGGACAACAATCATGTAAACAGAAAGATTGTTGCTGGTGTCTCTGTCGCGTTTTCTTACAACCATGATGCCAACAGACTTTTTGCTGGAAAGGTGATGGAAAGTAATGGTGTTTTGTACATTCAGCATTACCAACTTTCCTCACCCAACCTGAACTTGGCAATAGTTGGCTGCCAAGCAACTGAACAATACTGCAAGTTGGAAGATGCTAGAATCGAATGCATGCTACATCTGACCTTAGGTGAGCGCCTTTCTCGCATCAACCTCTTCAAGTTTGGATCTTATCACTTCTTTTGCAAGAACTACTTCCGTTTTTTTACTTTAAATCAATAAAATTCTTTCTTCTTTGTCCTCTTTTTTTTTCAAAGTGCTTTTTAATTTCAGTTTGGGCTGTTAACTATTTCTATTGGCTATTTGTCAAAAAGTAACAGCGAGATTCAATTTTAGAAGTACCGACTCTCCCAAATTAGATTTATTCAGATTATTCTGAAAAACAGGCAATTTTCAGCTCAGAATTGACTTTTATAGGCAAAAAAACCTTGTTTTAAACTCAATGACCCTAAATTACCATATTTATACGAGAATTTCTTTTGGTGTGATACTGGGGCAGTACCTGGGACTTTGGCCAAGTCTCAGCTTGGACTTCAGTAGCCGCGGGGATTCCGATCTACCAAGCTTAGCTTGGTAGAGTACTGTTGCATTTTTTTAATTTTTTTTGTCGTTTTGGATCTGGGTTGTTCTTCCAATGCTATTTCACAGCCAATATTGCCCAAACCCACTAGGAATAGTAAACGAGGATAGAAAGATAGATCCTTTTTATTCAATGAAATATTGTCCTTTTTTATATCTTTTCTGAACCTACTCAGTCATCATAAATGTCTGACATTTTGGTGGCCTCAAAGGTTCCAATCTACTAAGAAGAAGACCTTAGTAGAGTACTGGTATTTTTTATTTTTCAAATATATTTATCAGGAGGTTTCATTGATTTTTATTTTCCGTTTTATCTATTGGCAATCGATATTTTAAAAATATGTTATTGAACCCCCCCTCTTTTTTTTTTAATCGGTTCTAGTATTGTATCCAAAGAATATTTGTATGGTGCTCATAATGTCAAGTAGCTGTTTTGAAAAGACTAGTGGTATCTTTTTTTTGCAAAGTCAATAGGTGGTCTTTGTAAACCCATTCATAGTGAGGTGTTTGGATATGTTAGTATCTTATGAAAAACAAGAATGTTTGGAGAGTGTTGTTTATCGACAAAAGAATACTATGTGTGGTATACCCACCGCTGCCGAGTGAAGAGAGGCTCTAGAACCGATATCTGGGTACTCTTTGCTATTGATCATGCCAAGTTAATATCCCAAGAACACGTACACTACATATCACTACAGTTATAACCAGTCATAATACAATAGAGACAAGCGTATAAGTAAACTAGAATAACAACTATATGGACCGTCATAATACTCTTTCTTTAATAATTTAACAAAACTCTATTTTTTTTGTTATGTTTCAATTTTAATTTCTATTATAATAATTTTTCAAAAATTGCAAAAAATGCACTGATTTGAAGCAAACTCCAAACCCCCGCGACCTCTCAATTAAGATCCGTCGCAGCTAAATGCCGAGCTTCAGTCGCGCACTTCCCGTTTCTGACCAGCAAATGCGTGTGTGCAATTGTATATAGCCATAGACGCTCACATGCGGCATCCACCCCAACATACGGTGCTCATTTAAATTAATATTAGGGATTTTAGTTATAAATAGGAAATAGCTGAGTTTTACTTGACTTGTGGTATTTAAACTATTTTACTCTGAGAAGCAAAAAACTTGGTAACCCGCTCCATTCTTTTTGTCATCTTTTCTTTATTCTTGTCTTGCAAGTACCAAAGAAGGTATTTTAAGAGGTACCAAAAAAAATCCCACTTGGGTTGACTAGTAAAAGACTCGTTTTTGGTCAAAAATATGCAGAGCCACTATAACCTGAAAATTATTAAAAATTGAAACAGCTAAATTCACCCCTTGGTCAAAAATACCATTTTATAGTGGTCAGTTTATTGAGCGTACAGACTCTTTCCCATAGTACCGAATCAATCCAATATCCACCAAATCCAAAAAAAATATAACTTCTTTAAATCTCTCGTTGTATTCTATTCACTTTTATTCAACATCTCATGTTCTAAAATACACGAGTAGATACATATAAAATTCAATAATAAAAAAGAATGTTTATTAAAAAACTTGGTATTTTGTGGAGCCACCACCTGCCTTATTTTAGTCTATACGATCTAGCATTGAAATCCAATGCCTTTTACATACTTTAGCTTGTATTTTTTCTAATATTCATGGATCACAGAATCCAGCCCTTTAGTATTTTTGGATCCGGTACTCTTGTCCTTACCTTGCGCCCAATATAAGCCATGAGCTCTCAATAGGGTTGAGATCTGGGCTTTGTACAGGCAAAAAATCAAAGCTACTCAAGAGACACCTCTCTTTCTTATATAATCTAACATAAACACCAGTATGACATGGAGCACCATATTCTTGGAAAAAGAACTGTCTGCTTATATTTCTGACGATCTCTTCATACAGTGAAAAAAAAAAAGTGTTCTGCCAGGCAGTCAGCATATTTGTCATGGTCAAGTGTTTCCCTTCATGGTGATCAAAGGGTCAAGACCCCCTCGATAGAAGCAGTCCCAGATCATAAAAGAATCCTATCCAAACTTGTATGTATTGACAATTTTATTATCTTCATAACTCTCACTCTTCTTCCTGATGACTTTAATACTTGCATTATAGCCAACAACAACAAGTCTGGACTCATCTGACCAGACAGCCGATTTTATTTTTGCTTTTCGGTCATACCAGGCTTGTTTGCTGGTGCATATGATCCAAGACCAAGAATCTCCATATTCTTACGAAATGTGACCATTGACATGGAGATTCCTACATCCAGTAATCTCTGATGCTGGACTGCAATTGTGGCGTGTGGGTCGTTGCGAAATGACCGAACCATTGCAGCCTGAGTTCGCTTTGTAACCTTTGGAGTGGCTCCCAGGCGTTTAGAGGGCACGGAAATGCCTTTATCTCTAAAGGCCGTTATGACATTTCCAACAGTACTGATTGGAATGTCAAGGGATGTCGAAATCTCAGAATATGTAGCGTCTCTTTCCCATTGACCTATAATTCGGCCCCTCATGAACGCATCCAACTCCTGTCTTTTGGGCTTTGGGTTTTCGGTATGTGATAGAGCCATGTTATGTTATGTTTTGTTCAAATAAAAGAGTTTGGCATGTATAGTAAAAAAAATGGGGTTCTTTTTCTTGAGAATTAATCTCCGTCCCATGACCCATTATATTCGAGTGTACAATAGTGGATCTCGGTAAGAACAAATCTTTAAGCTGAATGTTCTAGCTTACACTCTAAAGTATATTTTATAGCATTAATCGAATTCTACAGGTAAAAACTAGAGAAGATATAGAGTGGACATAATAATGTCTTTTGAAACTCTAATTAAAGCTGCAAAATATCGTGGAATGGCATTTATGATGTGTAGGTGTATTGTATTATTTACTTTTTTCTATTGCGACTAATCTTGATCTTGCGCTTCTTCTCTGCCTTTGGGAGTTTGTGTTTTCGCTTCTCTCTTGCCTCTTCCTTTGCCTTTTTCTTGCGGTCTTTCTTGTCATCCTTATCTTCATTCTTTTTGCCTCTCAGGGGCTTCTTTTTTCCACCGTCATCGCTATCGTCTTCACTATCATCTTCACTGTCGTCATCACTACCATCCTCACTGTTATCCTCGCTATCATCTTCTTCATCATCTTCACTCTCTTCAACCTCCTTTTTGGATTTCTTGATTTCTTTGGCAGCTGGCTCAACCGTTGCCTTTTCTTCGATCTTTTCTTCAGCCTTTTCATCTACAATTGTCTCTGATTTGGCTTCAGATTCTGCCTTTGTTACAGTCTTATCCTGAAGACTGAGCTTGTCCAGAGCAAATGTAATCTTTTTCTTGGATGGCTTCAGAGTTTCTTTTGCGTTGGGATCAAAGTTGGCTTTACCCAAAAGATTGGCATAGACCAACTGTATATATTTTAAATCCATTAGTGATTCAAATCCATGCCGTCTTTCATGATCATTAAATAAATAAAAAAACTTACGTCCTTGCCTTCACCTTCAGCAATCAAAAGGGTATCTCTTTCCACATCAATAACTTCCTCTAATGTCTGAGGAATATAGGAACGCATAAAAATCTCTTCTTCCAGAGTGTTTCTCTCCTTCTCAGGTTCAGAGTTCATCTTGACTTGGATCTATATTAAAAAAAAGTTCATGGTCAATTCATCTTCATCTACTCTTCAAGCCATTTTTTTTTGCATTTACCTTTTCCAGGACATCGTCTACTACTGAATCTTCGTTGCTGAAACTTGGGTCTGTTACAAATGAAAACAGATCCATGAGACCCATTACACGCACACCACGCTTGGAAAAGTAATCTGTCACATTTGAAAGATCCTTTCGCAAGAATTCAGAGGCATGAGGATGATCATGTTCTACAGACTGAGACACATCAATGATGTACAGCAATCCCTTGTGATAACTAGTATTGGGGTTATTTAGTTTAACTATAGATATTATGGATTCCTTACTTACAGCAAATTATATTCACTCAAATCGGCGTGGACCAGACGGCACACCTGGTACATTGTGCGAACATTCTTGATCAACTGATAATACAAAGAAGCGTATTTGGACTGTTCAATCTGAGCATCCTTGAGTCTAGGGTATGCCCTATTAAGAATATTCTTGTTAATGATAACGTACGCCGCCTGTTGGTATTCCAGACATCTTACCATCCATTCTTGTCACCCAAGAACTCCATGACCAGCACATGCATACGTAAAACAAGTGCTTCTGGGGAAGGGATACCAGCCGCCTTGATACGACGCAAGTTACGCATCTCTTTCTCTGCCCACACCTTTACCATCTTTCTGGGGTTCGATTTACTGTATCCGTGACGGAAACGGTACTCGCCAGTTACATAGCGATCACGATCCTTGAAAGTCAGAACGGAGGTCTTGTAGACCTTGATAGCTCTATGAAGACCATCTTCGGTGGCAGCATGGTAGACATTTGCCTAGACATTCATACCACATAAGTCTCTTTTTTTCAATATTTCTATTCCCACAATACCTCTTTACCGGTACTGATACAACCGTTGATTTCGTAGAATATACCTCTGTTCAACATCTTGAACAGAATAATACGTGTACGGGGATCAAGTACCTGCTCGACAGTAGCACGATCAGACTTGTCCTTTTGGGTGTTTCTGAATTCAACAATATGTTAGCTCTTTTCATTCAGGTACAGTCCACTCGTCTCTCTTGAAAGTTACCTTTCACCACTGGCCTTTTTGCTGCTCAATTTAATATCACTTGCTACCGAGGTTGACATGCGTGGGGGTTCATAGGCACGAACTTGGATACGACTGGTGAATTTACTGAGACTCTCAATCTGGCTTTCCAGCATTTGCTTCTTGACAGCAACGTCTTCCTTTGAAGGAGCATTGGTTGCAGCCTTTGTTTTTTTGTTGGCAGCAGGGGCAATTGCAGTTGCAGGTCCAGAAGTAGCAGCAGGTGTACTGGGTCCAGGACGAGCAGTAGGTGCTACCTGTTGACGGAGACGGTTGTACTGTTTAGTGAAATCTAATGAATCATTATTATTTTACTGGCATAAATCTAAAATCGTCATGGTTCTTTACCTCCCGAAGCGCTGTCCCATAGATCAGTGTCGTTTAGTTCATCGTCGAGGTAATCGTCGTAATCGTCGTCGTCCGAGTCTTCTTGGTAGACGAAATCTTCATCGACATTAGAGTCGACAGGTGCATCGGTAGCTGGCTTTGCAATAGAAGACATGATCTTTAATTGTAACAGTCAGAAATGAATCGCTTTTTTTTTCTGGCTCCAACTCTTCAGTTTCTCTTTCTGGCTCTCATGCAGTCGGTGGCTTGACCAGAGCAGTCGGATCTTGTAAATTTATAAAAAAATATTGTCATGGCATTGAAAACAGTGAAAATTTGATTCTCGCTGTGAAAAACATAGTGAAGCATTTTGGCTATCAAGCATATCCAATTGTAGCCTACAAGGAGCCATTCAAGGCACACATGCACCAACAGTTATTTATAAGCAATAATTGTGCCTTTAATGATCTTTCCTGTCTCTCCTATCTTAATAAGCATGCATTGTCAACTTTAGCATCTGAAATCTTGTATATTCAACCTGTGGTTAGTTTCGAATTTGAGGCAAAGCTTTTCTTCTTTTTTTTTGATGAGTTTTACTGGATCCACCGAGAATATTGCTCGCTTGTATGCAAGCATGCAGTGCTTATTCTCAACAAAAATATTTATTTGTTCGATTCATATTACTGGTCTTTCTAAAGGCCGTTTGATTAGCAATACGGATCGGGTCCAGTCCAACGAGTCTATACAAGGTTTGGTACTCTGATTTTAATTTCCAACCAAGTCTTGGTCCAAGTGCTGCTCCATATAGTGTTGATTGATACATCTGGGCGGGTACACGCTACCTCATTATTAGTTACAAGTGTCCTACATGAGCCGTAAATAAGTAAAACGATGACTATATTGCATTAATTAATCTAATAACTTGCCACCAAAAGATATGATTTGCTTGACCAAACTTTCAAAGTGGTATAAAGAAAAAAGTAGATTAAAGCCGTCTGGTAATGAGTTTAGTTTCTTGTGGTCCTGTTCCCTAGATACCACGAAACAATTGCTCCACCCTGACAAAGTTTCAATTCTTTTTTTTTGGTAAACTTTGGACTTCCGTATTACATATCATCAACACAATTCTGTTGGTGCTCTTGAAGGCGTATCCATCTAAATATTCATAATCTTTGCAAAGACAAAGACAAGCGTGAAAAAGTTTCAGTACCATTGGAAATCCAAAGATAATTTACAAAATCTAAAAATCCACAAATACAACTTATATTATTGATAACACTGTGGAAAAATTGGGATATCGTTAAATCGACAAAGCGTAAATCAAGGCACGGACTATATGAAATAACAAGAATACTACAACACATAATATAAGAATGCTTCATTTACTTTTGACAGAAACCAAAGCATTAGAGATATAAACACCGATCAATGTTTCACACTGTTTTTTTAAAAGTATAGTATTCAGGCATTTTGATGTGAAGAATTTGTCAGAATCAACTGTTGCCGGTTTGTTTGATCTGTATTAAACTCTTGTTAACAATATTTATACAATATGTATTTAAGAGTCCTTACTGATTCTAAGCATATTATTATGCCAGCAGCCATGTTTGATATATATATATATATTTCCAAGTTTGGCGATTTTATTTCTTTAACAAAAGCGATTCTAATATGTAGATTGTGATGGATAGATTAAAAAAGTATTGATAGCCAAAACATATTACAATTGATTAATCTGCAACCGTGCGACTCCCTTTGTGTCGATTTACCACTGTTACCGGTGCACTTTAGTTAATCAGGTAAAGTCACAAGTGTGACTCGCGTTTAAGAGAGATTTTTCAATGAAACCTTTGAGCTGTTTCAATTTCTTGGAAATTAGAATCTCTGCTATATGTGTATATATTTTTCTTATTATTATATTTTTATTGTGATATATGTATATATTTACTAAAGCTACTTTACTACAAAATAAACCGTGGAGTTTATTGATCAATGCACTATCTACCTAACCCACGGCTTTAATTTTCATTTTTTACAAAAAAAAAGTCTTAGGCTTTTGAAAAGTCTGTAAGAACGTTGACATCCAAGTCTGAATGGACAATATGCTCGGTGTGCAATGACTAGAAAAAGAAGAAGAAAGTTAATAAAATGAACAGGCTATGATCTGAAGACTTACAGGCTTCCATGACAGAGGTTTGACGGTCTCTTGAGGAGTAATATAATTGAGACGTTCCAGTACAAGTCTGGTGCTACGGTCTAAAGTACAGGGTCAATAAGGAGAAATGGTGAAAAAGGTGGCCAAATGTTCTTACCGAGATTAAAGGTATAAAAGTGGACACCATTGATACCAGCAGCGAGCATCTTTTGGACAAACTCGATGGTCAATTGGATACCGTATTCCTTGACGGCAGCATCATCGTCCTTGATGGGCTCCAAAGCATCCCAGATAGCCTGAGGAACATGGTTGTCGTTGAAGGAAATGACTCGCTTGAGGCCATTGTAGTTTTGGATAGGGAACACACCAGGCAAGATGGGGCAAGTGATGCCGGCAGCTCTGCACTTGTCTACAAACGACAAGAAGAGGTCGACATCAAAGAAGAGCTGGGTGACTACGAGATCAGCGCCAGCGTCAATCTTGGCCTTCAAGTGGAGGATATCTTGGTCGAGTGTAGGACAATCGGCATGCTTTTCGGGATGGCCTTTTAATATGGAGTGGCGTGAGCGTCAGGAAATTAGGGTGAATATTGTGATACTAAATCTGACTATGAAGCTAGCTTACCGGCAACAGCAATGCCAAAGTAATCGCCGTACTTGAGACGGATATATTTGACAAGGTCAATGGCATTGTTAAAGCCGCCTTCACATGATTTCCATGTCTCCTGGCCGTGTGGAGGATCGCCACGAAGGGCGAGGATATTTTGACATCCACACTCCTTTGCTTTCTAAGTGAAGTAGTGAAATGAGTCACTAGGCATTTGGTCCAATAGTGGATAAGAATGACTTACTTTCAGGGCAGCATCGATTTTCTCAACTGGCATGTTTGTACAGGTCAAGTGCATCATGGTATCGATGCCATACACAGACTGTGCTGTCTGAACAATGTCTGTTGTAAGGTCTGAGGTGGTTCCGCCAGCTCCCCAGGTAACATCGATGAACTCTGGGCCAAATTTTTTCATGCGCTCGATACGGTCATAGAGATTTTGGACACCCTTTTTTTTATCAAATGTTAGATATCGTGTGCATTTCATCAGCCTTGTTTATTACCTGAGTGGTCTTTGGAGGGAAATATTCAAAGGACCAGTAGGCACGGCCTTCTTCCTCGGCACGCTTGATTTTGTCAATGACCTTCATGATTATTTTTTTATTATTATTTGGAGAGAAAGTAGTAAAAGATGGGAATATAATAGAAAGAGAAATTAGATGAAGTAGAAATAGAAATAAAATAGATCTATAGGTTTAACTCTCCCCCACTCTTTCTCCCTCTTTTTGTGTGGCGGATCTCATCTATTTTTCTTTTGCCACACCTTGGGCCCTATGATATTTTATTTTATAGATTTCCATCAGTTTGTCTCTTCTAGTGATGTCGCCATCACAGTCACAGCAAGCTATCTTTCATTCAAATGTATGTCTTTACAGACTTTTTCCAATCTTAATTGTCTGTTATTATTATTATCATTTTGCATGGTTGTGATTTATATAATTTAAAACAATGGCATAACTGATGTTAACGATAGCAATGGTAATAATATTTGGATTTCGCCTGCAAAGATATACCAAAACTTTCATGCTTTTGAACAAGTACAAACATTGCCAAAATATACAAATGTATAAAAATACAAATTCTATATTCACAGTTATAAATATTTTGCTTTTTAGATTCCAATTATGTGCGACATTGACTGATCTGGTTGAACTAAATCTAGCCAATTATACAGCCAAACTCTAGTAGAAATTCCCAAAACCAATCCAATGTGACTCTCCTCAATACAAAGTACAACCCACCTTACCAGACTATCCATCTCAAATAGCCCAAAGTCCAACAAGTACTTTCCGTTGCTAACCGACATAAAAGTCGTCCACCTTTTTCTTCTTCTTCTTCTTTTTTTTACTGCAACAAATGGCACTAAAGTAAACGAAATGGCTCTGGTGAGATATCGGTATATTCAAGATCAGGGTCCGGTGTCTAAACTAAAGATCTACAACATATAGATCATCTCTTTAGTGGGATATTTTTGGGTGATTTCATTAATTTTTTTTGGCTTATAAATATGCACATTGTATCTAATATTTCTACTTTCATTAGCTGCCATTTTTATCAATAAAAGAAACCTTTGGCTCAAATGGCCGAGGTAGAGCAAGGTATTTAAATATCTCATATTATCTCACCTAATTAGAACCCTAATTCTAGCTGGTCAACATTAGCATCACTTCTTTTATTTATACTGAAATAAATAAAAAAACATTTAACCTCTCTAGCCTTTGCTAAACAATGCCCAAAGGAAACCAAGAAGCCATTAAAGCCATGACTTTTTTTTTAATAAATCATGCTGAATAAAATTCTGTCTAGATGACTAGAAAATGGGCTATAATCTTGCCAACTTGGCCATTTCTGTCATTGCGTGCAATACTTTTTTTTTAAAAAAAAACACTCTACCCAACTGGCTTTCTCAATTACCATTCAAAAAAGCAACTGAAAAACCCTGGTATTCACGTATATTTTCTAATATGGGTTTAAATATAATCAATCTCAGATATAGGCGCGTCAATATGTTATCTTGAAATTTAGATGAAGTTCAAAACTCTTGACGAAACAAAACCTTTTCTCATACATCATTATGTGTATACTAAATATCAAGACTCCAGTGTGTTTTTGTGTTTGAGTATTTAGAAATATTGCTTTCAATATTTCTAGTATAGCCCAACCAGTTGAATGCAAGCTATAATCTAAAGAGACCACCTTTAAAAGTATACAAGAATTAAATGGAAAAGACCGAGATCTTTATTTAATAAAATGGTCTAAATGTGTTGAATGCTATAGTCTATTTACAAATAGCACTGGGAACTAACCAAACTCCATAGAAGTGTTCATACCTGATAGTTTGTACCTCTCAAAGTTTACCCAATACACGCACCAGTCCATTCAGCCATATAAACCCTCATTTTGAAATAAGGATCCTTTATTAAAAAGTGATTGCATTTTGAAACCCTCCAATAATAAATACAAAAATTATTTTGAACCTTGGCACTTTATATGCACATCATTGAGCAAAGTACATTTGATAACATCTATTCTCTAATAACCAACTGGGCAAATATAAACAGCTTTAAAAAAAAGCATGGAAATCATTCAAATAGTTATGACAGACGCGTATGACATACTACTGAAACACCAAATGTCTTATTCTACAGGATTTTGACTCACAATGAGATTACTACAAGACATCTTTTGGTTATTAAAAAACGAAATTGAAAACTTTATTAAACGGGTTCATCATCTTTATTGTTTACAGGTTTGCAAGTAAAACACAAACAAGTAATTAATGATTATATGGGAATCAAGCACCATTTCCAAATCTCAGTGTCTAAACCAAGGAGCCTTCAAATACTCTTGACCTTGAAAGTGTGCACCTTATTGTAAGTTAGGAACATTTTTAAATCTTTTTTAAAGTTATGGACAAACTGCCAAAGATTTATTTTTGTCAATAAGCGAGCTACTTAATATTCTTTAAACATTATCCTCACATTTTTGCGTTACTTGCTGCCCTACTCGTATCTAGAATCCGGTTCTCTCCAGGTTCCATAGGGGTTTTTCAAGTCGGCTATTTGCTTGTATTCTTCTAATAGTAGCCCAAGGTCTCGTTTTACGTAAAGAAGCCCATTGTTTTCTTGCTTAGATAGATAATACTCTGAATATTCTTACCTACTATTAAAGTCAGATACATTGTTAAATATCTTTCCATCATCTGACCAACTTGGTCATCGTACCTTGTTTTTTTTATCAGTCTGGTATGTACACCAGATGGTCTTTGCATCTTCAAGTAATAAATACTGCCAGAAAAATACAAATCTATAGTACAGAGAAACCAACCGACTTTTCTTTTTCTTTTTCTTTTTTAAAAATAAGATGCACTTTGTAATAAAAGCTTTTGTAAATTCTGAGATCCTTTGGTTTAGTATTTGATCAGTGTGTTGTGCACCCATACTGGTTTTAATAGAGTTTATTTTCTAGACTTTCTAAAACTTGTCCAGTGAATTATAAACATATTACTTTGTATGCAGTTCTTTTATAGCTTCAAGGAAAAAAAAATAGCTTTCAAGTATATAAACGAGCCAAAGTGGCTTGGTAAGTACTGTTTGTAAGTCTTCAAACAATCCAAGATGTCTTGTAGTCGTCTCTTATTTGGGGTTAGAATCCTGTATCATAGGCCTTGGCTAATTAAGTAGTTTTTACTACTTGGGAAAATTGGACTAAAAAGAACCTATTTTTACTTTTCTTTTTCTACCATTTGTTTTCGTATTATGTCTTTATAGTGTCTTGTAAAAACACCAGGTTAACCTGAACAAGAATAAGGTTTTAGAATACATTAAAAGCAAAAATTGTCAATCCATATAACTCTGATGGCTTTTATAATCTAGACTGTGCAAAAAACAAACAAACAATAAACTCTATATCACAGTGCCAATTATCATGCAGAGAATAAAGAATACCGGTATTCTTGTTCAAATAATGCAACAGAATTATAACTTGAAAAGGTAGTGTTGGATATCTGTGGACCATTGTGATTGAAAAAAAAAACAACAACAGCCAAATATTGGATTATATATTAGTAGCCCTGATCAAGGTAGACATATAAAAGTATTACACTTGATATTAGAAAAGAGAATTAGCAATGTTCACATTGTCTAGTCATTGAATTATAATCTGATCATACTACTGACCAAGCAATATAGCTGCAACAACGGATCAATTAAGCATATGGGCCTTCAAGTATTGGGTAGAATTGGGAAATTTCTGTGCCTACCTTTACTAACAAGAGTTGAACATAAAGATCTTTGTGAATAAAATATCACTTTCTTACTGCCTGTTGGCTGTTCTAATGAGTCATTTGAAATATAAAGATGTGGTTGTATATAGCTGATTAGTATGGCCAAAAAAAAAGAGGTAACAATGAGTTTATTATTATTAATATTTATAATGAAGAGCACATATTCTATTTTTAAACATTTTTGTAGTTAAACTCATGGAGACAATGGCTTCTTGTTTATTCAGGCACATTCGTATCAAGAAGTCCATGTCTTTAGCGTATTCCTTGTATTGAACCATCTTTTTGGCTATTGGGCTCGATCAAATAAAATTCCCAACCGAGGTCCATTAGTCTACCAAGCCTTCCAACCAATCTACCGTGACACAGTTGGCCCATAAAAGGAATCCATAAGAGCTCTTATCAAGGCTGTTTGTCTTTTTTTTCTCATATTTTGAGTGAGAGAAATCCAAAAACAATCACATATAAATAAATAATAATATCAACTCGATCCAAATGCAGTGAGAAATGACTGGCCTTTTTATTATATTTTAAATATATTACACACATTATTATCCACACTAGAAAACAATCCTATCTTTCTCTCTTTACCAAAAAAAAACCTGTTCCTGTTCCTGTTTCTGTGTGCGTGTGTACCTGCCTAAAAGCCCTTGTTTTTCTTGATGTTATGAAAGTAAAGCGATCAAACCATCAGCTTTAACTTATTATACACACAAGTCAATAACCACACAATGGAAACAGCCAAGCCAAGAGATAGCCTGGCTCAAACAGCCGTTCCTGAAGATACCAAAAGTATCGTTCAGGACGGTAAAAAGAAAAGAACCGGGCCAAAGAGACGCAAAGTAACCCATGGTAATAATAGCCTAAATCAACACTGTCTAAATAAAAAAGCAAGGGAATAAAAGACACACTTTTCAATATATATATATATATATATACTTCTTTATTTTATGTTCAAAGAAGACCAAGGCTAATAAGACCAATATCTTCTTCTTTTTTTATATTATTTCTTTCCATAGCATGTGTTTATTGTCGTCGATCGCACATGACATGTGATGATGGTAACTATCACCATTAAGATGATCTTGCTAGGTTTCTGCGGCCATATCTTTCTTGTTTTTCTTTTCTCTTTGGTCATTTGAGATCCCAGTTGATTTCAAATGATCAAAAAGGTGTTTGTGCTGAATAATAACAATAAAAATATATTAAAAAAGGACGGCCATGTCAACGTTGCATTAAACGAAGCATTGGACACATGTGTCATGATGAACCAAAGGAATCTGCATCTTCTTCGGGGTCTGCTTCCAACGGCACTGCGCCCAAAGGCAGCCGAGAATCATCTATCACTAGCGATTCCGATTACAAATCTTCAGTCAAGACCGTGCTACCTCCAACAAAGCAACAAAGCAAGTATATTCTGACCTACTCAGCGATTCTAACCCCCTGTATAGATCATATGTCTGCAAGTAATCTTGGTGGTCTACCTCTTCAGTTCTTTGGACAAGTAGGAACTGGCCAATTGACATTTGCGAGTGAACACATGGGAAATGAGATTTCTGTTATAAGGTATTTAACATGAAAAAAAAACATGTCAAATGGGATATTCAATTAATCAACTTTACTAGTGATTTTCTGGACTCTGTGGGAAACACCAACTTTGTCTTGGGAAACCAAAACAATATTGGCAATAACAACAATAGAGCTGTAGAGACAGCGATTGTCAATACGACCGAGAAATTCTTCTTGACGGCTGCAGACCCTTCTGATGGTCGATTGGAAGACAGACTGACAGAAGTTATTAATGCAAAGTATGAAGCTGGGTTCCTGAAACCTTACAACTATGTGAATGGCTATGCACGTCTCCAAAAGTATATGGACCGCCAGTAAGTACAAGCACAACATATAAGATTATGTATGTATCTTAAAAAACAAGAACAGTGCCCACAGCATGTCGGCTTCAAGCAGGCAACGTATCTTGAATGTCATGGGTACCTTTCGCCCTGCATTCAGATCTGTAGCCCAATCATTAACGGACATTGACTTGATTCTGGTTGAAGAAGCGTTTGAACGGCTCTTGCTGGTAATTGTGGATCTTGTTGGGGGCCTTTATAGTAGCTAAATGGGCTTTGTAGGACTATGATCGCGTGTTTAGCTCGATGGGTATTCCTGCATGTCTCTGGCGTCGTACTGGTGAGATCTACAAGGGAAACAAGGAATTTGCATCCCTTGTGAATGTACCAATAGAGACACTACGCGAGGTAACTAATAATCGTGGAGGGGAGGGGAGGGGGGCGTTTAATGCGATGATTTGATTCTAAATAGTAATAATAATCATAATAATAATACTTGAAAAGGGGCGCCTTTGTATCTATGAGTTAATGGCAGAGGAATCGTCTGTGAACTATTGGGAGAAATATGGAAATATTGCATTTGATCCTGGTCAAAAGGCAGTCTTGACATCTTGCTTGTTGAGAAACCCAGGCCGAGAAGAAACCAGTGTGATCTCATGCTGTTTCTCCTTTACAATCCGCAGAGACAAATACAATATACCGGTAAGTGTATTGGGATCACCTTTAAGAGTATAAATAATATTGATCAATGATTTCTGATCTACAAAATTTGGCTATAGACTGTAATTGTAGGTAACTTTTTACCCGTTCAACTCCAGTAATAAAACATATAAAATATTATAAGTGTAAAATGAATAGATGAATGTATGTATAGATGTAGATGAAAGAGAATGATTTCCTAGATTATATATATATATATATATGTATATATATATATTATCCAAAGTATAAATATTTATATGTTGTGTTAACCTATGTTTTTCTATACAATCCTAATGGCAAGTCATCCTCATCTGGATCAACTTGTTGTGTCCTGTGTTTTCTTGATTGGCTTTCTATAGGTGTTGGCATCTCGTCCCCAGAAGAATCACTTGAATTCCTATCATCCGACTCTTCTTGTGAATGGTGTTGACGATGTTGCTGCTGTTGCTGTTGTTGGCGTTGGTTTGGATTAAGGTAGTTATCGGGCACAACAAATCCAGTCGACTCCTTTGACTGGACATGCATAAACGATTGAAGTGTGCCAGAATCCTTGGTGCGCTGTTTGGGCTCTTTACGTACCAACCTCTTCTTTTTCTTGCTTGCGACCAGCATGCGGCGTGCCTTGAGGGCTTGTTCTGCCTCGTAAGCCTCTTCGTCCATATCATCATGGGGCTGGATCTCCTGCTGCTGAGCACTGATTATAGAGAGATACCAGAACATGAGGTTGGATATCAAGACCTGTTCCTTTAGTGGCCGGCGTGGATTGGCGAGTTTGATGTGGGAGAGGCGGTAGACGGCTCGCTCAATGTGAATCGGGAGACGGTTCTGGTTGATCTTGTTGAGTTGGAAATCCTTGGGTGGTCCCTGAGTGGCAAAGGGAGTGTCAGTAGAAGAGGAGACATGCTTGGTGGTGGATTTCTTGGAAAATAAGGACGAAAGACCAAATCTTTTGCTGGGCACAGCCTCGGCTGAAACTGGGGGGAGGGATGATGTAGAGGGTGGTTTTTCATGGTCATTAGAAGTATTGGGCGGTTTGGTAGGTTCTGTGGTCTTTGTCTTCTTTGCCTTGTCGTCGGACCAGAATGCCCAAGACCAGGTCGATTTGCGTTCTCGGGTGGCGCTCTGGGTACGACTCATCTTTGATGATTCAGGAGGTGGTTCTACGGAGAATGCCTGCACTTCCGTGGCATTTTCGCATGCCAGAGAGCGTGGTTTTGAGGATGTTGATTGTGGTTGTGGTTGTGAAGGTGGAGGTGGAGACGATGATGTGGAGGAAAGGTCAAGAGAGCGAGAGTGCGAGTGAGTTGTGGCAGGCGGCTCGAATGAAACTGGCCTGTCCTGTAATATCACACCTTCATCCAGGGGCGCTTCCAGACGCTCTGTTGGAGTGGTTGGATAGACTGGTTCGCTCCGGCGATAGTTGTGCCATGGCTTTGGATGCTCCATCCGTGTGGGGGTAGAGAGGGAGAGAGAGGCAAGAGAGGAGTTGCGTTGGAACCTTGTCCGGGCACCCCTTCGAAACAAAGGCCGGTCTGCTTTAGGCACCAGAACCGGCGAATCGTCCAAAGAAGTAGAGTTGCGGTCAAAGACGAGAAAGAGAGGCAATTCTAAAGAGCATTGTATTGTTTATTTGGTTATTCCCAAGAAACACAGTTCAAGGTTTCTCTATAAAGCGGGAGAGAAGGGGTTCTCTTTTATTTTGTGCAGCACAAGTTATCCCCCATATTCTTGACAGTGTTTAATTTATTATGTTGATTTATATTCTTACCTGTGGTGCTTGGAAGCTGCAGACTTACACTTCGTCGCAATCTCACTCGTTTCTGCGCAGCCAAAAGTGCTTCTGCAGGTGATTGTTCCTCCACTGGATCATGGTCGGTCGATAATCGTGCATGGCTCGACTGGGTGCGTGTCATTTTCTCCAGACTTTCTCCCTCGGCCTCGCCCTTGTCAAGATCTTCGAGGGCAGTAAAAGACATGGACAGAATCGATTTGCGACGCTTCATCTGTGACTGGGACCTGTTTGCGAATCCATGACCTTGAAGATATTTCTCAAACTCTGCAGGTGCGATTTCTGGGTGTTGTGACGCCGGCACCCTAGAAAGAGGAGAGATGGATAAGTTGCCTGTCTGGTTTCTTGGCATAACATATAAAAAGAGTGTTTTACCAGAACAAGTGAGAGGGATTGACAGTTTCGATGCTAATGACCTTTGTGCGTGTCTCGCCTACAATGTCATCAAGGAGGGATTTCGAGAGAGAAAGAGCGCGTGTTAGCCCGGCTGTCGTCATTGGACTCAGACGAGTATTTTCGTCGTCAGCATTATCATCATCTTTTAGTGCTTCTGGCTCGGTGGTTAGAGTGGTAGGTGATGTGTCGAGGGAGAGGGATTTTCGAGCAGACTCTTTCGTGAGAGGGTGTTCGGCTGATTGGAAAAAGGATGTATAGGTAAGATCGAGGTCTTTGGAGAAAAAGGCAAATGGGTCATCTTGGTCGTTCATTGCTGGAAATAAGAAATAGACCAAAAAATAATATATATATATAATAATAATAAAAGAGAGAGAGAGAGGCTGTGTGAATATGAGAAGAAGAAGAAAGGGAATAAAAAGAAAATCAGAAATAAAAAGGTTTAATTAAACGTGTGTTGGAATGTATGTAATAGTAATAATAATAAAAAAGAAAAGAAGTGCAATCTGCCAATTCACAAAGGATGAATGATGGTTTGGATCCTTTTCTGCAATTGTGTGTGTGTTTTTTTGGACTTCTTTAGGTATGTATTTAATATATATACACATATATACATATATTTAGCGATGGATAGGGACCATAAGATCGATAATGAGGGTCAAAGCGTAAGAATGAAAGAAAGGAGGTTTTGGTTTTCATGGTCACCACTGATGGATTGTCAGGGAGGCCGGACTGGGGTTTTTCTTCTTCTTCTTTTTTCTCAAACGTAACATGCGGTGTTACCATCAATTATGGTTGGATTCGTCATGAAACCCAAAGACAAAGAAAATTGCTTGGGAAATAAATGGTTTGATTTTGGCTAATCGTCTTGTCCAATCACAATCAGCTATATATAATTGATGTATTAAAAGAAGTATAAATCCTTTATAATTGTGGCTATCCATAACCTCTTTTCTATACTGCAAAACACCAGCTCAATACTGCGCAAAGAATTTATCTTGTTATTTAGATTTTGCGTTTACAATTACTAAATTTGAAATCAGCACAAAAGCTCACTATGCATTACAAACAATAAAAGTCCCTGAATTCATTAAACAATGTAATAACTGTGGCATTTCATAAAAACATGGTAATGCCCAGTGGAAATCCCACTTGTTCTCATAAATCATAAAGCTGCCTCGGGAGATGGGCCATAAAAGAAGTTGTATTAAGAGTGAATTTTGTAGCCATGGTAACCGAATAGCCAGTCCAGACATTGGGTGCATCACAATAGAGTGAAATGCAATGCTACAATACAATGTCCTGACAATGGGCAGCAAATAGAAATAAAACTTGTGTTTATATATATATATATATATATATATATTTACCCATTCCCGTGATCCTATTGGCCAAGAAATACAATTATGGTAATTCAAAAGAAGAAGAAATTAATACTAAATAAATATAAAATACCTAAAATACCTATACAAATTAGTTTCATAAACACGCTATTTAGCCTGAATATCAAACACAGTCAATCTTTCTAGACTTTTTTTTAATATACATAATATACATATATACATTGCCTTGATTTAATTTTGGTGACATGGTGTATAAGGAGTATAATTTAATGCATATAAAAAGCACTAGATTTACATCCAAAGCATTTCAATTTGTCTTTCTAGTAGTGCAATCACCCCAATCCTGCTCATCTCGAAATAACCAGTAAACCAAATAAATCATTGTAATATACAAGGATTTGGTAAATAGTGGGATATTTAAAGCCAGACTTAACAAATTTCATGGTGCAAATAGAGCGTATATTTATTAATCTTGAAACCCAGAACAAACGATTGCAAGTATTGGACAGAATCACGTATAAACCAGTACAATGGTATCCAACCTTTTATCTGATGATTGCTTGTGGTCTTGTAGTATAAAAATGACCAGATGACCCAAGGCTTTACTGACAATAAGTCTCATTCTCCCCCTCCCCCCCCAAAATGATTGCTATATTCCTTTAAATGGTTGGTCTCTTGTAAAAAGCTACTATCTTTTCTGAGCAAAATAACCTCGATCAAATGGAATGTCGGAGTATGAACAATACATTTTCAACCAATAATATCGAGCCGCTTAAAAGTAATGATATGGATTGGTTTGGGTTTTTTTTTGTTTTTTGGGCGACGTCAGACATTTGATGCCCTCTTTTTTTTTTTTTATCAACTCATATTGACATTCCATTCACTCTATACTAAACCTTTTTTATTACCTTTCTCTTTATTTTATTGACCCCTTTAAACGCTTTATATTTTCTTTACAAGATGGATATGGATGTTGAAGCAATGCTGGATGCCCCCTTCCAGGAAAACAAAGTGAGCTTCATTTATTGATTTGTAGACCACAGAATTATAGCGAACCTGTTTTTTGTTTTTTAATTTTCCTTTTCTTTACTAATCAACCACTTAGAGTGCTCCTGTAGAGAGCGAACGTCATCATGAAGTTGCAGTAAAAGACGATCGCCACCGAGAAGAAAGAAGGTTTGAGAACTTTTTTTTTAATTGACAACAACAATACAAAAAAGAAAAAGGCAAGGAATTTACTGTATTTTATAACAACAACAACAACAACAACAAAGATCTAGACGGTCATCACGTTCACCTTCCCGATCGCATGGATCCCGCTCTAGACATGGAAGACGCCATCGTAGCCGTTCGCGTGAGTACCGTCGTTCAGGTTCGCGATCTACTAGCAGAGATAGACGTAGAAGACCATCCAGGGAACGTAGAAGACGTAGTCCTAGTCCACGTATGCCACCCAGTCGTGGTTTTGACAGAAATCAGTATGTAATTTTTATTTTATTTTATCATATATATATATATATATATATATATATTGGGCAAGAAACAAGAATTGCACAAATTAAACACATCTTTAAAACACCAGGCGTAGAAGAGGACGCGCTCGATCTCCTTCACCTCCATTGCCAGAAGAAGAAAGAGATAGACGTACTGTGTTTGTGACACAGCTGGCACAGCGTCTCAAATCTCGAGAACTCGAAGACTTTTTTACACAAGCAGGTCGAGTTCGTGACGCAAAGATCATTTTCGATCGACATTCGGGACGGTCAAAGGGGTAAGTGATGAAAACTGTGCATCGAGCTCTGATTGCTAAATGTCCCTTTTTTTCTTTCTTTCTTTTAAAACTAGAGTTGGGTATGTCGAATTTTATGACGAAGACTCGGTTCAAAGTGCATTGGCGATGTCAGGCCAAAAACTTTTAGGTATCCCGGTCGTTGTCCAACTTACAGAGGCTGAGAAGAACCGTCTTGCTATGCAAGCAGCAAAGAACGCGTATGTATAGTATTCTGACTGATCAAATGTGCGCTCTTATTGATATGTGTTTTTTTTTTGGGTGGATCACTAGTCAGATGGCCGCACAGGATCAAGAGTTATTCTATCAACGTCTGTATGTGGGATCTATTCATTTTAGTCTCACAGAAGATGATATTCGTCAGATATTTGAACCTTTTGGTCCTCTTGATTTCGTTAATCTTCACAAAGGTAAAGATATTCAAACAGCCAATGTGTCTGGACCATTTTTTATTAACTATATTACTAAAAAAAAACAAAAGACCCCGAAACTGGCAAGTCAAAAGGATATGCTTTTATTCAGTAAGTGATAAAGAGCTTCTAGACCCGCAGCAACTAATCTGTTTGGTCCAATAGATACAAAAATGCCGAAGATTCAAAACAAGCCCTTGAAAAGATGAATGGATTTGAATTGGCCGGAAGAAACGTAAGGCCCTAGAGTATGGTACAAACAAGAAGATGTGGCTGATGTGGGACTGTATATAGTTGAAAGTAGGATTGGTGACTGAAAAGACATCCGTGATGAGCTCCAGTCTAGACGACGATGGTAAGCTGAATTATTCCACTATATATTTATCATGTACTCATTCTCTCGCCATTCTAGCTGGTCTCGCGCTCAATTCGCTCTCACGCACAGAGTTGATGAAGAAACTGGCTGCTCGTCAGACAGATTTGATGGAAGAGCTTGAACCCTCGATTCCTATTATGCCGTGAGTGGACAAATGTCATCAAGCCAGATACGCGTATATTAATTCTATTGTGTAGACCCAAGCCTATTATTCCTGTCAGTGCATCTCGTACAGTAATGCTGAACAACATGTTCAACCCTTCAGAGTAAGAATTTGGCTTATGTGCTGAATGGGCATTAAATTGTTGTGAAACCCTTTAGAGAGAGTGAGCCAGACTGGATGCAAGATTTAGAGACTGATGTAAAAGACGAATGCCTGCACTTTGGACATGTCACTCATATCCACGTTAATGAAGACTCCTTGGTAAAGATGCAGAGTAAATGGATATCTTGATACTGATATTTTTGTTTTGTAGGGTGAGATCTTTGTCAAGTTTGGTACAATTGATGCTGCCGAGAGAGCCGTAAAGGCACTGAATGGCAGATGGTTTGGTGGCAGACAGGTAAAATACAGCCAAAAATAAATCAATAGGATTCTTATTAATGTATGAAATAGATTACGGCTGCATTTGTCTCGGAGGCTATCTATAATGCCAAATTCTCGCTTTAAAACAAAATGAAAGACTACTAGGAATCCTGCCAACATGAAATCCGGAAAGCAAAGCAAATACACACACACACACACAAAAAAAAGGACATCTCACACTCACCATTACTCACAACATACACCTCTCTTACATCACATCTCACCAGAAAATCCCCTAACCTCCTTGGCCAACAAATGAAAGAGAAAGAGAAAATAACAAGAAATGCTAGCTGGTGAAACTTGCGCAATGAAAGAGAATATGCTGATAAACGCTTCATTCTTTCTCAACATAGGTTACAAGTTGCGATAATAAAAATCCCCCACCCTCACAAAAAAAATACTTTTATTCTGGCCATAATATCTTATTTTTTATCATAGTTGCGTTTCCATCCAAGGAAGAAGTCTTCATTCGTACGTTGGAATTGCCACACCATGGCCATATCAGGTTCTATGCCTTTTTGGAACTCATAATAATGTATATATAATCTTAAAATGTCTTATGAAAGCAGGTCGGACCCAAACAAAAAAAAAGATGGGATTTGTATAAATGTTATCAGAAAGAGTGTGTGTGTGTGTGTGTGTTGCCTAGAGAGTACTGGTTTCTATTGAATAGCTTTGTATCTAGAATAAACATCTATACTGTGACATCAAGGCCCGTCTTTTGAGGATCAAGTAATTGGAATTGGTAGTTTTTTTACAAGACGTGTTTGGGCCAACTGGTGGCTAGACTACACTCAAAAACGTCTCTTGTGCATGATAAAACTATTTAGCAAACAAGTATCGTTACAAGTATAATCTAATTGTGTACATTGTTGTGTTTCTAGAATGCCAAAACATGATTGGCTGAATGTCGTACACGAACTGTGCCAAGTTTATGTAGACGCCTGATTTCCATAAATGTCACTTTTAAAAGCAAAAGAGATAAATCAGGAGCCAAGTATGGCGAAAGAATAACATGGCATTGAATTCCGATAGAATAAGGAAAGGACACAATTTGTATTGATAAAAAGGCAGTTTGAGCCGTTTGATAAATCAACAAGCGTTTCTAAAGATCTATGCTAGCCCAAGAGTATCAAGAGCAAGAGAAAAGAAAGGTAAAAGTATTGCCTTGGCCTCCCTTTTTTTTTCGCCATCACTTTTGCTCTTTTTCTCGACTTTTCTTATTTTATTTTTTTTATTTTATTTATATGATACATATATATATATATAAATATATAAATATAGATAATATTCTATACTTGTTATTCTATACCATCTTTTATTGCTTTATTACCTTTGTCTTTGCTCTTATACACTATTGAAACACTAAAACATAAAGAGAAACGACCATACAACCTTTTAATATTCTGCATATTCCATACTACACTCATAAACAAGATTCCTAATGTCCTCACCATTCGATAATCAAGTCAACCTCACAAAGTTTGCGACATTAAAACTTTCAGAAGATTCAATCATGACGGATGATTCCCAAGTGACATTAACTGAAGGCAGCTCTTTAACATCCAGAAGCCATTCAATCAACTCTAGAAACGGGTCTCGTAAACTGAGATCCAAACGTAGCTGCAACTCTGGACGCACCCTTTTCTCCAGGAATTCAATAACTCATAAACCGCTGGTATTGCCAAGGAAGATTGGTGCGTAAATCAAACCAATAGACAAAATATCAGAATTTCTGCATTCTGATGATAGCAATAACAATAGCAATAATAATAATAATAATAATAGCAATAATAATAGCAATAATAATAATAATAATAATAATAATAATAATATAATAAAAATTGCTTAATTTCTCTAGATTTTCTCAGGCATTTGCCTTTTGAACTAGGGGCTTACATTGTATCTCTTTTGGACTTCCAGAGCCTGGTGACGATTTCTTATGTATCAAAGACATGGCTTCAGCATTATCTCTCAAAAGACCAATGGAGGTTTCGAATCCTGGAAAGAAACTGGAAACTCAGAGTGCCGCCAAGTCTCAACGTCAAAGAACACCAGGTGGACTGGTATTATTGGTTCAAGCAACGTTACCAGCTCGAGACTCGTTGGCGCCTCGGCAAAGTTTCAGCACACTACTTAGACGGACACCTGCAGGGAGTATACTGCGTCCAGTTTGATGATCAGAAGATCGTAACCGGCAGTCGAGACACTACAATCAAGATCTGGGATGCTCGGTCATACCAGTGCATTCGAACCCTTCGTGGCCACGAGGCCAGTGTATTGTGCCTGAATTATGATGACCGGACAATGGTCTCTGGTTCTTCGGACACGACACTCATAGTCTGGAATATCCAGAGCCTAGATCAGAGAATGAGACTTAGAGTAAGGTCTCTACTGATATTAGCTGGCCACCAAAGAGAGAGAGAAAAAGAGAGACTAAAATATTAAACATTTCTAGGGCCATACGGCAGGCATTTCTGGAGTGTGCTTTGATGACCGGTGTATAATCAGCAGTTCAAAAGACAACACGATTCGGATATGGAATTTTGCGGACGGTGTGCCAATAAGAGTGATTACAGGACATTCAGGGCCAGTAAACTCGATTCAATTGAAAGGAAACCACCTTGTGTCTGTCTCTGGAGACGGTCTGATTAAACTGTGGAATATACTCAACGGAAATTGCATCAGAGGCTTTTCAGGACACACTGGTGGACTGACCTGTGTGCAATTCGACGGTCGAAGAATAGTGAGTGGAGCGAGTGATCATACAATCAAAGTATGGGATGCAGAGGTAAATATATCTATATACATTGAGCCATTTGGGTCTATACTGACTCATTCTTAGACTGGAAAATGCCTATTGACTTGCGAAGGTAAAGAAAGGCAAGAAACGATCTTATTGTTTTAACCTATTAAATAGGACACACAAATCTGGTGCGATCTTTACACGTACAAGATAATACGATTATCAGTGCTAGCTACGATGAGACCATGCGTGTGTGGGATCTTAGGTAAATAAGCCACAGCTATAGCTTGGCGGTTGCTAACCATTTGGCTCACAGGACGGGTGAATGCCTGTTATGCTATCAGAGTGGACACACAAGCTGGATCTTTGATGTCTATTTTGATCAAAAGAAGATTGTGAGGTAAAACCAACGCCCTGTGTTCCATTACTGTGTACTGATCGATGGAATTGCAGTGTTAGTCAAGACAAGAGGATACTTGTGATGGATTTTTCAGAAGGACTAGACACACGGTTCTTTGCCTAATTACTTTTGATATAATTATTATGATTATTATAACTATTATTTTACTATTATTTATTTTACTATTAAAAAAAAAAGAAAAAAGTCGTTTCCAACACAGTACAAAAATAAATAAAGAAATATTTTATAGTGTAACCAGCTTGGTTTATACAGCTTGTACTAAATAACTGGCTTGTCCGACAAACCTTATTCAATCTGTACCCTTTACTTGGACCCAGGAAGAAAGGATATTTATATAATAAATAATAATAATAATAAACATCAAGAGTTATAAAGAAGGGGGGAGGTTAGCAAACAACAAATAAAGGTTGCAAATCTCAATATTACACTCTGTATTTATTATACTATACTATATAAATATACATAAAATATATACTTGCAGATCCAATGCATAGGGCGGTTGCCAAAAATATATGTATATATTTTACATATGAAATAATACAAGAATATTTTAAACCTATCTATTCTTTGAATATATGACTGTACCAATCTTTTCTGGACATACAATACCCGATACATTCAATTGATGATGGGCCTAGACCCTCCCAAAAAGAAAGATTATTATCGATGAGATGCGGAGCCTTTTGTGGCTGTGAGACGATGCCGTGGGTCAAGTTTTGGTTGGCCCATTTGTAAAGCGCATGTTGATGTTAAACAACAAGTATGTCTGTGCATTTTTGTGTGACAAGATAAAATGTGCGTTATTCATTGAAATCATGTAAGAAATATTCTGACTAGATAGGCCATGGTTATCAAAGGGTTAGATTGGTTTTTTTTTTACGACTTGGTGGAATGGTGTGTCAACTGCATGGAAAATTGGTTGACCAGATGCGAAATTTTATAAATTTATAAAATTATTCTATTTAAATCAATGGCGATTTCTGACAATAATTAATAATAAAATATGCATTCATTTATTTTTAACCGTCTCATTTGAACTCTGTGGTTGTGGTTTATAGCTTTTAGATAGTCCTTGATATGTTACGGCTTGGAATATTCTGGCCAATACAACTTTTTTTTTATATATATTTTTTATTTCATATGACCAATAAAGATTGGTTATTCATGTCGCGTTAGAAGGAAAACAGAGATCGAGCGAGATGTTCGTGTATCCTGTTACCCTGGTCACACTGACCACATGCCATGTAAACGATTGGGACTTATTATATTTTAAACATCTGGGAAAATTATCCAATTCACTCCTCTTTTATTTATTTCCCCTTCATTTCCAGAGTAAGTAAGGAAATGCCTGGTGCTTTGATGATTCTTAACAATCTAAATAGACATGAATACCCTTGGTCACTCTAATTACCAAGACCTTCAAATGTCCAAAGTCTTGCCATTCATTAATATCAACTTACAGCCAACCCACACGCGTTCAAATGAACATACAGCCACATTCAATACTTTTCAGAAATACTTACCCTTAACATCTCAGCCCCAGACCACGCCTCCAATAATGAGCCAGCCATCAATAGATTATTACCTGAACAACCCATCAAATACCCACAAACATCAACCTACTTTTGATTATTATTATTATTATACCAACAATCATTTACCGTCAATGACCAATTCGCACGAAATACCAGTAAACGGACATACCCCAACAGGTAAAGCAATCATCAACACAAATATATCAGATCATTTGAAGAATCTCTAGAAAATAAATTGGCAAATGTGTGTGTGTGTGTGTGTATAAACCATCTTTTCTTTTCTTTTTTTTTTGCTTAGATGCTAGTCAAGATGTTCATCCCTTGATGATCATACCTCAAGATTCTCCAGAAATCCCAATGAACCCCACCAGACAAGTCGCTTTCCAGTTCAGTCCCAATCCTGCTGATCCAACCCTATATTCACTACAGTTCTCAGAAAGTGAGATTCAGGCTGCGTTTAATTATACAAATCCTACCTATGACTCTCAATGTGTGTATCAGAGTATGTACGACACCAGCGGAACAGGGGCGGAAGCAGATACATCTTTTTACCAGATTGGTTGTGAGCAACAAAAAACTCCACGTTTGGATTACAGTACAAGCGAATTAGGTTCACTGTCGCCAGACTTGTGCATAGTTTCTACGGGAAAGAGACGTCTCACATGGCAACAGAGTATCATAGCAACTCATCAAAATCTACCTTGCCCTGACAATGATTATCAGACCACAAGACCCCTTGGGGGTTCTACATCATCACCTCTCTTGCAAGATCCTCTAGTCCAGAAAGAGCGCGATCGAATGAC
Organism: Phycomyces nitens; assembly: GCA_022702545.1. Taxonomy (NCBI): domain Eukaryota; kingdom Fungi; phylum Mucoromycota; class Mucoromycetes; order Mucorales; family Phycomycetaceae; genus Phycomyces; species Phycomyces nitens. The sequence goes on from JAHRBC010000001.1 coordinate 7,569,364, forward strand.
AGCCATGTTCTCAAATCGAAAGCAGTCCTTGCCTGCTAAAGACTCGTGGTCATATCCTTCGCAGAACAGTACAGGAGCGCCGATATTTCCGCTGCAACAAGAACATCACCATCCCAATAATAATAATAATAATCACAATCACAATCACAATCACAATCACAATCACAATAATAGTCTCAATCGGACCAATAATTCTCTGTCACCCACGGCGCTTACTCCATCATCTCAGTCACTAGGACAATCAGATTCGTCTTGTTTAGATGTCTTTGCGGACTCTTCAAAAAACAATGTGCCATTAGTATCCCTGTGGAATAACCAAAACAGTGGAATAGCACAAGGGTGCTTGGACCCGGCAGAAAAGTTGAATCGTAAAGTCAATGGCCATCAATCGCGGGTACTCTCTCCGGCCAATAGTAAAAACAGTAACAAATTAACAATGGCCAATCCGTCATATACAGCACCGACCACTTCAGCCCGAGATCTCTATTCGTCCAGTACTCCGCGGCAACAAAGTACCCGTTACAAAGGGGATAGTTACAAACCAGAATGGGTACGGTATGCTGGGCATATGAAAGAAGGCTACTGTGACCTGTGTAAACCCGGAAAATGGTTACAGCTGAAGAACAGCGCGTATTGGTAGGTTTTATTATTTCTACTAAAATCTTGCTATATTTTCTATATTCTAATCTAACAATTTATAATGATAATAATTATTATCATTAAAATAATTATTATTATCAAAATTATTACTACTTAGGTATCATAAACAATTTCTTCATGGTATATCTTCGGTTTCACGAAAGCCATTTATCGAACCACTCAAGCAAAGAAGAGGCGTTAATGGAATGATTGAAGGTTTATGCCATCAGTGTTACTCCTATGTTCCAATCTCTAGCCGAAAAAGAAAAAACCATCTATTGTGGTACAGGCACGCACACAAGGTAAGCACGATGTTTCCACATTGTTAGCATCATTCGAAAATAAATATATAAATATATATATATAGTCTGTTTCTTAAAGCAAATAAGAATATATACTAATTTATATTCTATCTATATTACAACTAGTGTCACGTCTATACCAAAACATCGAGTTCCTTTGAAAAACCTTTAAACTCCAAATGAATCTAAAGACAAGTATATCAAATAAGACGCGAACTCCAAATATTTAACATATTTAACGATATATCAGCCAAATACGCACTATATATTCCTATGCATAAAATTATGAAAAATCTGCTTTTATTCAGCTCGTAAAAGCTTATATATGCCTTACTAATATTATGGGCTTTTTTAAAACTGTTTGGTTTGTACACTAAAATATGCAATTGTCGGTATGATAGTATATTCTTCTTTTGTATGTTTATTTCATGTGAAACTATGCTCTTTGATTTTCCCTCCTTTTTATACCTTTACAAAATAACGAAATGTCCAGACCCTAATTAAAGAAAATACAGATTTAACCTTTATATATTTTTACTGTATTCTGGATGGTCCGTGTATTGAGTGTACACAAGCCTAAATGGCACTTTTTGATTATATAAGCCCTATAATATTATAACTGTATACATATTTATCTAATTATCTAATTATCTACACTCGCGTTCTCTATTTTTGTTTTTTCCTGTATTCCAAAATAAATAAAAGGGCGTCTATATATATATATATATATACATCTGTTATCTTTGTGTGTGTGAGTCTTTATTGAGGATAGTAAAACATTCTGTATGCCTGTTACGTATATAAAAGGTTATTCCAGGCAATTCTGGAAGTATCTAGGGACCCTAGCATTCTAATGATCCATGCGGAATAACAGATTAAGTTTCTTTTTTGTTGATGTTATGATTTCCAAGAAAGAAAAGGTCCGTGGATATTATATATATTGGTACATATATCTGTGTTTACTCGGAATGGTTTCGTCCTTTGCCGTAGGGCGCATATTTATCGCCATTTATATTTTACACTTGTTAAGAAAATTTCTAAAGACTTTTACATTTTAAATAATAATAATAATTATAATAATAATTATAATAATAATAACAAACAAAATACAGCAAGTCAATAATAATGCTTGTCAGATGAGCCAAGGCATGCAATACGTTTATCATAGGGCCACTACATCATTAGAGTCAAATGGGTAAGTTAAATACAATTAAACGATTTTCTTGTTACCTGTACGCTTTCTATACAGCCCACGTCTAGGTCTCTGTAACCGTGGACGTGCTTCGTCCCAAGGGCCATGAATCTCACTAAGATGACAATAATATTTTTGCTAGATTAGATTTTTCTCTCTCTTTGATTTCTTTACATACTTTTTGTACTTTTGTATAAATATAAGCCAGTAAGGGCATATGAATGTAAGAAAGCAAAACCCAAGGATGTAGAGAGAAACCACTGCTTTTGAGATGTGAGAAAACATAATAATGCACATAAAAAGCATCACGGTCGTCAGAACTGGTTGAATATTAGAATTTAACTCCTAAACACACAAAACAGATAGATTACAAAAATAAATAATTGATGTCGGTATACCCCCCAAAAAAAACTTTTTCAATAAAAAGAATCTTGGTATCAAACCTCGTTATGGAAATAAGAAACACTAACCTGCAAGTGTCTGCGAAATATAGGAAACAAGGCAAACCATTGAACTGCAAAAGACAACAAACCAAACACATCCAAGTTTGTGTCTAGTCGAGAAGCCAGCAAAACCGAAGCAAAGATTGCTGCATTTGTAGACAGGGATCCAAGAATCCTTTAATGCCAAATCAAACGATATTTGTCAGATTTCTATACACACAAACATATAATCTCTTACGATATTTCAACTCACTTGTCGCCTGTTCGAGTGGCCGTTGCATAGTCGTTAAATAGAATGTTTGCCAAAAAGCAACAGACGGTCAATGCCCAGATTGTATCATCGCTAGTTTGGCTGGTCAGGGTCTTTAATATTGGTGACAGGCCAAGCAGGGTAGAAAAGAAAAATATGGCACTTTTGACCACACGTTTACCTTTATGTCAACGGTAAGTATCATGCTTTAATTATATTGATTTTAATGTTGACCTTACGTTTAATATCATAGTTTTCGGTCTTTCTTAACATGATGAGATCTAGGAACAGGTAACCTGTACCTGTCAATAGTGATCCAGTCCAGATCAGATGATTTGCTGACAATGTGTGGGTTTGGAGATCGATAAAGATGGCTATAAAGATCACAACACTGCTAATGTGCTGAGTGATTCCTCCAGAAGCATGGACCATTGTCCAATAATCGTATGTTCGCATGTTCACTTTATTTATTTATTTGTACATAATGTCAGGATCATTTAATCAGTAATACAAAAAAAAACAGTAATGAATATCATTCATACCATTTCTTTGTAATTCATCCAGAAATGTACTATCCACGTAATTATCTGGGTAATCCTGCTTGACCCACAATAGTTTTCGCCATGGTGGGTTGTTTGGATTGTGATGATTGATAGTACTTTGGAACTGCTGAGATGGAGTGCTGTACATTATTCTCTTTCTATTTCTCTATATTTCTCTCTATATCTCTCTAGTTATATTGTATTTTCTCTCAGTCTGATGTTACATTCACGTACCAACACACACACACACACACATACACATATACACACACGCACACACAGACTATCTCTTTCTGCCCAACCACAGACAGAAGATCGCCCGGTCCAATCGATCTTACTCACGTGATATTGGGTCCTCCTGCTAGAAAAGGTTCAATTCAAAGGCTAATAGGATATTGAAATGGGTATGATTGGAAATCTTTACATACAATAGAATAACATGCTTACACTTAAATCATGATTATCATTGTCACTTGGATATGCAAATTGTATTTTATTTTGAAATTAAACAAACTAGATACTCTATATCCATCTCTTCTTTTCACAAAGTTCTGTTGCACAATGGCTTTAAAGAAGAGATATCAAGTGGCCATTCTTTGTTTTCAGGATTAGTACACTGTATTGTTTATTTCTTCTTTTTTTTCTGTGCAATTAAAGGAGCATGACATTTAGAGTGTAAATGGCATGGCCTTGTTTTCATTGAAAACACCCTTAAATCTCATCAGTACACATGTAACGTTTTGTGTGACATCAGTCTCTAATACATTACAATAAATCGATTGAGCATGTAAATGCAATGAAACAATCACAGATCAATATATTTAACAATATTCGTATTCTGCATTACACTACAATGAGCCTTGAGGGGGGGATATTTAGAAATCAAATATTAAATTCGATCAATAGATACATGTATTTATTATCCTAATACAAATTAGATTTGCCAAATAAAGATACCAAGGTTGTGAAATATGGAACAAGGCAAATAAATCAATCTACAAGAGATTCAGCAATTTGATTATAACAACTCAATATGCACGGTTTATAAAGGTATTCTCATGTTATTTTTGTCCTGACGCCCTGGTAGCTGCCAAGGCTTGGAAGGTCTGTGTATAATTCAATTGGCAATATTGCTGTTTAGATTCAATAATGCAGCTCATATAATGTCAATACATAATTGTCCATTGACAAGGGGAAAAATAAAGCGTTTTCTACATAAATCAAAAAATAAAACAAGTATTTACAGGATAGAAAATGCGCTTTGGGTGCAAGCAATCAAAACGCAAATTTGTTTTAAAGTGCGATATATATACGATAATTGGACTGCGTGCTATTTTTAGACGTCGCAAAAATCAGCTGGTTGTGACAAGTGGATATTTTGTACACAAAATGTAAAACTTTGATGGATTTACAAGCACCCTAATAAAAATATAAAAAGATGGAAAATACACACACACACTCTATTTGATGCCGTATTGAAGGAACATTTTTCCTTTCCTAGACATTCGAATTACAGTCGGCCTTTGGAGTAGAATACACTAGGAGAATTGGCTAGATTGTTTCACAAATATCCTTTATTTAATAAAGACAAGCATATAAACACATGAAGTCCTTAAAGGCAACTTGCTTTGTGTAGCTAGTCTAGTTACCATCAAGTAAACTCAAATATAAAGCCAACGATGGTCTAATTGAATTGGTAGCTTCGCTATAATTGCCAATGTGAATATTTATACAAAAGTCTATAATAATATATGAAATGATAATAATAGTGTGTTTGATTTAATATAAATTAATTGTTTGGGCGGTGTGTTCCCATCAATCCCCAAGGCTCTTTTTTTTTCTCTTGTATGTATTGGTACCCCGAAATACAGTGACCTAAATATGAACACAATAAAAAATTGTCATCCATTTGATGTTAATATGTATCACATTCTAAAAGGTATATTTATCCACAAGAGCTTCTAGGGATGAGTTTCAAGCAAGAAACTTGATACTTTTCGACAGTATATACGGCTACAGAAACCAGTTATTGGTTTAATTACTAAGCACCAACTTCTTTTTGGTACTAAATAATGTGTGTAGGCAAGGATAGAAAGGTAGATTTACAAGAGAAAAAGGAAAAGTGAGTAGAGTATCACGATAGCAAGTGCAATTCTCACAGGTAAATGCTAGGATAATCAATTGGCTAAACTCTTCATTAATCACAAGTGGCCAAATATTCTCATCTTTTTCAGCTTTTTCTTTATCGCTCCTTTCCTTTCGCTTTCTAAGCTGTGAACACATCTTATTGCCATTGACCTTGTTAGTAATGGCTTCATTCTCTTTGTGCAGATTTTGTCTCCTTGCAATCATTCTATTGCAGATCATTTCTTGCACAGAAGCACAATTTACTCTACCTGGATTTCCTGTAGACCCTCCAGCTTCTACCACTGCTGTTCCTACAACCGGTTCCGAAACTAAACCATCTTCTACCTCCGCAAACCCACCTGTTGATCCTTCTACTACAACAGACCCAATTATTCCTACTCTTCCATCAATAATTATTACATCTAGTATCCCAACTTCAGCTACTTCTGACCCTCCTGTCCCATCTGTTCCCTCGGCACCTTCTGTTCCGCCTGTTCTGCCATCTTCTGCCACTACTCCTAGCGCTGCTCCTTCATCGGCTCATCCCACACCGACCCCATCTGCAGCTCCTAGCAAAACATTGTCAGAATCTTTAACGACCAATACACCTTCGAGAACCAGTAGTTCCAGTACTCCTACAAGTTCAGCCAGCTCTGACAAGGAGGAGAAATCAAATACCCCAGCCATTATTGGAGGTGTTGTTGGAGGTGTTGGTAAGCAGGAAATGATAGACTCTTTTGTGTATAGCAAATATCTTTGTCAATTTCTTGATTGAAATCTAATGATCCATTATTTTCCTAGTTGGACTTGCTCTTATTGGTGGTTTGATTACCTTTTTGAACCGTCGTGGAGGATGTACGAGCCGCAGTGAAAAGCCAAAAAGTGACTTTAAAGACTTTGAAATGGCAGAGAATGATTTCCCTCAACGTAGAGCACCTACAGGAGGATTGCAAGGCTTGGCCCCAGTTACTGGTAGCCCTACTGTTCCTCAGCTTAATGATCAGGGCAACTTTTACAATGACCACAATGGCTACAACCAAAACTATTCCAATGTTCAGCCACAGGGCGTGCAAGACGGATATTACTATGATAATTATCCACAAACCCAAGGCTATTACACTGATGGAAGATATTACTATGAGAATAGTAGCAATTCACCTAATACCGGATATGTTCCACAACAAAACTATCAGCAGTACCAGACCAGTCCACCAGTCCAGCCAATGGTGGCAGAGTACAGTAAGCCTGACTTGGCTGACTCGAAGCCTCATGAAAAAGTTTAATAAGAGAGAAAGGTTTCAATTTACACTTTATATTCATCTTTTTCTTTTTTCTTTTCTTTTCATACCTACAAAGTCACCCTTGTTCGTAATTCCACAAATAATAATATCATTTCTGTTCATTTATTTACTTTATTTTCTTTTTGTATTAAATACTGATCATCTTTTTTTTTCTCAGTTTATCGCTGCTAATATAGTGATCTCTAATATAAATTGGTCTTGAGAGACTAGTAATAGTAACCTTAATTTTCTCTTACAAAACAAGAAACTATTAATAAGAATTCAGGTTTTTTCTTCTTCTTTTGAATACACATGTATATATTTGTATGTCTGTGTAACAAGATAAATGTCACCAAACAAAACTGAACTCTTTAGCTAATAGACTCTTGATTTCAGTACAAAGAGATGATAAAGGTACCCAGAGTATATGGCTCGAGAGAATTGGTTTTGAGTTGGCTGGAATAAATTAGATTATCAAATATTTGAACGTAATAATTGAATTAAACAAACCCAGGCTAATAATAATAAAAAATCACTTTCTTTTTTTTTAAATCCAATAGTTCAAAATATATTTAATTGAATATTTTCTTGTAGTCTAGATTAGAACCAGAGCCCAAAGCCAGTTTTTGAACTCGAAATGAACTGCATTTTTAAAGAAAAGTATCATTCAATGTCGAATAAATTTATTTCATGCACAACAAGTACAATGTGCTAATTTTCTGACAATTACTATAATATATGACATGTCATAATGAAAGTAAATATCAGCGTTTCTCTTTTTCAAGTGTAATTGTTTTTTCTAGTATTTATTCACCTTGTCCTAGATTTACAAGTTAATCTAATATACATCATCTTTGTTCTTGGGTTGACGGCTATAAAGTGCGCACACTCAATTTTGGACTAGAATTAGATTATGTAATTGGTATACTATGCACTATTTTCAAACTTTCTGTTGGTGTAAAATGAACACTCTAATGTGGATATAACAATTAGTATCGCGAGCTTTAAATAATCATTTATTTTCAACACTATATATTACTGATAGTCATAAAGATTGAATTGGAAATCCAATTCACGGAGCACCATATGTTTATGATTCTTCTTTACACATCAGTTGAAACTGTAGTCATGTAGATTATATTATTCTATTAAATATTCTATCATGTACAGTCTACTTTAGGTTTATGAGGCACATTTACTAGAGTGCATTAACCCAAAACGCAACTTGTAAATATTGGCAACACAAAGTAACCTAAATAATGATTACAGTGAGGTTTGTACGTTTTTTTTTGTAAGGAGCCAAAGGCTCTGCTTTATTTGGTGCAGTGAGGTTTATACGATAAAATAATAACAAAATAACAGGAAAAAAAAAAAGAACTCGGACAAGTTTACGATCATAAAAATAAAGGCCAGTCAATTTTGATCACCGAATATGATTAAATAAAACGCTCATATTACCTACTCCAACGCACTTGTCTTTATAATGTGTTTTTAGGGCTTGGAATTATCATAACACCTTTGCTACTTGCCAATTCTTTTTTTTTTAAAAAAAAGGAGCCATTGCCATTATAACATTGTAAAGTATACTTTTAGTTAGAAATAAAGTATATCCATGTGTATAATTCCATTGTGATTCCGCCAACACAGGACGCTTCAGGTTTGACACGTTGTAACATGGTGCAACATCTCGCTCTCTGAAATGAGTGTCTTTATCAGCAAACCGTTTTGACAGGTAGGTTTTAGCATTTTCGCTTGGTCACATTTCAATCGTCGAGCCTTGTTATGGATCGAAAGGATTTGTATGCTGCTCTGGGTTCCTATTGTAGTTCCTTGTGGCTTTTTGCGTTACGTTACCACTTCTTTTCTCAGGGTCTTTGTTTGATAGACTTACTTTCTAAACACTCGATAACCGATGAATCTTAAAAGTGGAATACATCTATCTATCTATCTATATACATATATATATAGTATAACCACCCGAACAATCTGATAAACTTTTGATGGTTTCTCGTGATTCTCTAGACCAATTTACTAAAAGCATTAGTTTTTTTTCGATTTTTCATGAACGCGATAACTAGTACCATTTTCCATTCCATACACACACACACACCGAAACTTCGGGATTAGTTTTATGCTCAAAGTTTCTCGATATATTCTTTTTTTTTTGTCCCATTACCGCATATTTTCTTTCGCTGTCCGCTGAAGTATCAATTGTTTTTTTATTGGACCCCTTTACCTACCGATGTATCTTAAAGCACAATTCGGACACGTCTGTCGCACACAATAGAGTCATAATACAGCTGAAAAAAGCAAACTCCGGGACTGCCAAGTCCAACAAAAGTTACCTTGAGAACCATATCAATAGAACCTGAAACGTTTGATTCAGCTTCAGCTGTACCTTGGGTTTTTGTTTTGTGCGCACTTTGTTTTCTATTGATTACTAGAGGTAGTGCAGTAGAAGATAGCTCTCATATTGCAAAACTATTTATCGATAAAAAGAAAGGAAAATAAGCAAATAGATACTTTACATATTTCGGTTTGGATTTATGCATATTATTATTATTTTTGGATAGGAACTTATCTTTATGTCTTGCCTTGCCCACATTATGGATACAGAATGAGAGCCAATCGAGCAAGATAAAATTGGGGAAATTGGTGGCTCATTTTTTTTTCAAAAAAAAAAGCTCAAAGGTACCAAAATAGCAAGAATTCACAAATTTATCCTGCCTTTAAGAAATAGAATCAGCAAAAATAAAATAAAAGTGCAAGTATCGTAATGTTTAAAAAAGCATACTTTTATATATATATATAATATATGGTGTGGTGTATTCAGTACTGTAAGCAAACTGTGTCCAATACTGCACTTGATAAACCTCTTGTAATCCTTGTTCTTTAAGTTGCCGGACACTTCTGTTGTTAAAATGTTGGGTGTATCGTGTACAATATTCGATCAATACATGTAATTAGATAATTATCGGAAGAAGATTAATAGAAATCTATTTTGATAATTTACTCAAACAGCCTACAAGCTCACCTTTGGTACCCATTTAAGGCTCAAGGCTATTTACAATAGCATGTATTTAATCAAGAAAAACTCTTTTTTTTTTAAGTAAAGCAAAATATAATCGTGTGAGATTTATCGTTCTGCTGAAAAACTCGGGACAATTTTATATTCATGTATTTACAAGGATCTGTCTCTAAATAATACAGGTGTGCCCTTGAATATGTAAATATTAGGAGTTGGAGTATGGTGCCGATGGTCTGAATAAAAATATGCAACATTGTGCGAATATGTACATGTGTATAATAAAGAGTACATTTGGCAATATTTCAGTCTTGTCGTTTCTTATAAGAATTGTATAATGTAATTATATTAGTATTAATCACTGAAATGTGAATCAAGAGCTAAACAAAACTATTATGATTTTCTTATCAATATTTTATTGTATTTTGAATTCAAAAAGGTAGTATTGTTTATTGTAGCCATTTCTAAAATCTATTGAGATATAAAAACATGGACCAACAAAGTGATTTAAATATATTCTTTTTGTACTTTTATCGAATAAATACGGCTCAGAATAACTCTAAAAATCTGGTCGTCTTAATGCATACTCTTTTTGAGATCCTTTCAAAAATATCAACGTGTTTGTTTTATTTTGAAGATAAGTTTACCACTAAAATGCAATATAAATCACTTGTAGCTTTTTATAACACAGGGTTTTCTTGTCTAAATATTAGTTTTCTGCTGACCAGCTTGTTCCGTGTTATATTCCAAGGACTTTTTTGCATGATTGCAACAAAAAGGTTGAATATATTAGGCCAAATATTTTATAAAGTCAATTAAACATATCACAGCGATTTGTCACCATTTCACCTTTTTGAACCTGTTTAGCCATCCAAAAAATAAATAAATAAAATAGTAAGTTTATTATTATAGAATTAAGATAAATATTTTCTAGTACCTAACCGATGCGATGCGCATTGTAGAGAAATGCATTATACCCATGGTTGTACTTATGGTCATCCAAAATCAATTCTAGCTCTAGTGACATTCTATATGAGTAATCCAATAATTAAAACGAATAAAATCAAGTACCCAATTCTCTCTCTAGTATATCTGGCGATAAAATAAAATGGAATACCAAATGAGCTGCATGTAATTTATAAATAATTAAATTACAAGCACATTTGTAGTGAGGTGATTCTTATATTCTGTATTGGACAAGTAAAACTTTGCAGGGTGTATGGGAGTTTAAATATACACATGCACTCATTAACAGTTTCATACGCCGTTAAATGTTTGCTGGAGTGGCAATGGACTTGATACTTATTTCACTGTAAATTTCCAAAAAATAAAAATAAATAAAATATATATATATGTGTATATATGTACATTTGTCTATGAGCATATGTATGTATACTCAATCAGCCATTATATATGCACATTTTGACCAAATCTAACCCTGTACATAAATAAGAGGGGGTTACAGTGTTTCTAAAAAAGTGCAGATCCGGGCGATTGCCTCTATACATTGGTCAACCATTTGTATGATTATTGTCCCCATGTATATCACAATATGTTAGCCTTGTAAAACTCTACATTCCAATTTAGATTTAGGCTCTAATAAGAAAGACGGACTAAAGAGCGTCTTGAAACTCTTAATTATAGTAATATTTAGATACATTACTTGTTACGATATCTAAGAGACATTAGAGTAGTAGAAATATGTATTTGGAAGCTTGTATTAGCTATTAACAGGATATGTACATAAAGTATGAATAAAAATAATCAGTTTATGTGATCTAACCTTTAACAGAATGTTTTGTATATATTTTGCAACCATCCTTATAGTTTGAACCTTGAGTTATTAGGGTCGGAGAGATATGCAAAACGAAGAATATTATAATTGGGGCTTACATATTCTTAATATGTAGAACCTGAATTGCACAACTTTGAGGATGGCGTTTCTTGTATTCATTTATAGAAAATTCTGAAAAACTATATTTTTTTTCTCCATTTCAAAACTGCACACATTATCTTTAACGCATGGTTATCATGTTATTAATCACAGAGTACTAGGAATATATGCTTCAATAATAAACACTATAAAATATGAAAAGAAAAACTTTAGTAATTTTATTATTAGCCTTGTTTCTGGTAGACATGCAATACGTTTACATGGTGTAAAATATACTCTTTCCATTATTTTCTCTCTGATTTCTGGTATTTTATAAAGATGATGGGATCCAAATATATCAACCCAGAAGCAACCACATTGCATCACAAAACCCTTTCCAAAAGTTCCCAGTCTAAAGTATATTTTTTCTCCTACAAACGGTCACCAGAATGACGAATTTACATATGGTGTAGAGCGATTATCTGGATAGTTTCCACCAAAGACGATGCTTTTTTTTTGTTTCAATATTAGTCTTTGGCTGGCCACTGGGGACACACGGAATACACTCGTTTATCCAGCAATAGTCGTTAGCTCTGTAGATAATTACACCAGAAAGTACCAATATTGGTAATGATACCCATAGTAACCAAGACAATGATGCTTTGCACTTTAAAGAACCTAGTCTGGCCCATGGCACTCGGTCTTCTTAATTCTTGGTAGCACATTTAATTGTTGATTGAAAAATGCTTGGTTTTTGTTAAAGAAAACTCTGGATAGACTTTGGCCCTGTATTTGACAGAGATATATGGATCATGAGCTTCTTTGCTTGCATCTTCAAGACATATATTTATAAACTTGATTACTTGATTACTTGATATTATAGCATGACTGGTACCAAAATGAAAAGAATAAGAAAATCTCGAGGAACCGTGAATACCAGAGGAGCGAGGAAAATATACATTAAGGCAGTGAGACGATCCAATAACTGTAGTGGTTGGATTAGATTAGCTAGGGTCCCTAATAGGGTCCAAAGGTATATCTCAAGGCAAAAGAGAAAGTATAGTAAGCATCATATACACAGTTGTGAAGATTATTGGATACAAAGACTATTTTTCAATGAAAAAAAAAATGGCAATATTCTACTCAAATATAGAAAATCAATAGACAGAAATTTCCAAAACTTGAATAGGTATTCCTAACCACGTTTTGTGGATTGCCACCGGAACACATATACACACCGACTGTCTATTAATTCTTGCAATATTTATGCGCAATATGAGCCAAAATATGCTTAATACAAAACTATTGACAAGACCCCTCTATTTCTTATAATATGTGTCCCAAGTACCGGTGTGACAAAGTACTCCATCTTCTTGGAACAAAAAACTTTTGGTCTGTATCCCTGGTGAGTTCTTTAGGCTACAGAAGAAATTGCTTAACCAGGTAATCGAAATATTTGTCTTGGTCGACATTTCCTTTTAATGTTACCAAAAGGACCAACCCTTGCCAGACTTGTATATAGTGGTAATACTATTGCCATCTTAGCTCTCCTCATTATTTCTGGTGGCTCTGATACTGCCATTATCTTCAATTACAGAGAATCTGGGTTTATCTGACTAGAAAACCGATTACCACCGGCCTACTGTCCAGTTAGCCTTTTTTTTTGACACCATTTCAAGTGGGCTTCCTCGTATATTTCAGTCAGACCAGGCTTATGTACTACTACATGGGATCTAAAGCCAAAAAAAATCCACATTCTTATTAAATGGGACGAAAGGCTGCAAATTCCTACATGAACTAATCTCTGATACTAGATTCCAATCAAGACAAAAGGTTCTTTGCTGAATAAGCGAGCCATGGTAGCTTGAGTTTGCTTTGTGATCTTTGTGGGTCTCTCCAGATGTGCTGAAGACTTGGGAATGCCCTCATCTTTAAAGTATTTTATAATATCATGTTATGGATTGTAAACCTTATTTGTAAAATAATAAAAACCAATGAAAGGGTGATTGTTGGTTTGAGAAAGTTATTGAATAATTGTTTAGCAAATGAAAAGGGAAAGAGAAATCGTAAGAAGCAAGAAATGGGTAATTTAACAAAATAAATTACAACATCAATTTACATTGTGTAACTTGGAGCTGTAACAAACAGACATCATTGTATTTGGTAAGTCCTTTTCAATCAACAGTACACTTTGGAATATCAAGGGATGTCGAAATATTAAAGTAGTGCCTCTTTTCCCATTAACCTATAATTCGGCCCCTCATGAATGCATTTAATTTGTTTATTTTAGATTTTTGGTTGAGAATATGCGTGAGAGCCATTTTATGTTTTTGTTTGTACAAATAAAAAATTTTGGGATGTTTATAGAGAAAATTATAGTGATATTGATCACAATGGGCATAATGGTAATAATAATAATAATAATAATAAATGAAATATTAGGAATACATTTTCGTCTAAGGGTTTTCTATATTCTAGCGTAGTAATGATGCTTATTTTCTAAATGTCTTTTTAAATTATCAGGTCTTGTAAAGGTATGGTAACAAAACCGGCAAGGGATCCTATTATTCTGAGAGTGCGTTTTCTCGTGGCGTTGAGCGTTGGTTTTTCGACCACTGGTATGCTCGCACTGACTACAACTGTACATGTTTTTAGAAACATGATTATTTGTATCTTTCTTGAGTTTCGTGGTTGACTTGGACCTGGGTCTTGTCGGCATTAGGTTCAGAATCCTTTGCTGATTTTCTTTTTGTAGAGGCAAAAAGGAAGATGTGGACTGTGAGTCTTTACGCGTGGAAATGACCATGGGTTCAAAACTGATTGGGGATTGCTGGTGCGATGTTCGATTAGACTCGAGAGTCGAGACAGCCCATGTATACTCGTATGATATAGAATCACTTTTTACAATGTCGCAAGAGCACGGCTTGGTCATAATATTTGGTGATTCAAACATATCAAAAATAATTCTTCCAAAACGACATGCAAGGTCCAACTTTATGCGCTCAAATATGTATGGGTGATTTGGATAGTTGACGACGTATGGATATTCATTAAAGACTTTATTGACTGTAGAGATGTATTAGAATAAGCCTCATATTGAAATGCCATAGTTACCTAAATTTGTTATGGTGGCGATGTTTTGGCAGCCACACATAGTTCCTTGGGAGCCAATCGTATCATGGGTGGACGACCTGCCTCTTTCGTTAGAACTGTCTGTATCTAATGCACCGGGGTTTCTATTCTTGGTTATCTCCACACCAAAGACCTTTATCCATTCAATACAATAAACACATAGGCGTGGATAGGGTTGGGATAAATGGTTCATTCAGAGGATATTTTTGGACTCTGGGAAGACAAATCTTAAGTGTCAATCATCTCCCGGTTTTATACTAGCATCAGCCAAGAAAAAAAACGCTTTCATGGCTTTTGTTATAGAGACAATCTATATTTAACCTTTTTAACTATGATGGTATTTTCCATGTCTTATTCTGGCACACGACATTTATTGGATAACAGACTTGTACACCATGAAAGCATCTTTATTGTTAATACAAAAAAAAGGGCTCCTTTCTTACATTCATATTAATATTAATATTCATTTATTTTTGTATCGTGTCTTGCGGTCATTTATATGGTAGCAGAATATTTGGCCCGCTCAATATTTATGGCTCTAATTTGTATGATTATTATTATTGTTTTTGGTGATAGTACAACCTCCCACTGATATCTTTGGGTGCACACTTCTAGCCATGTGGCGGCACCACTGGCTCTACGTATTTGACCAAGTACCTTTTGTCTAATCTGTTCCCTTATCCACCGCTCACACTCTCATGAACCGCCTCCAGAGCGAGATAGATCTTGCCCAAGTGTCATTCTAGTTTATGTATTCTCCTTCTCTCTCTCTCTCTTTCTTCTACATATAACCAAAAAAAATAATATTACCAAAAACAAGCAGAAAACTCAAAAACTCAAAAACAAGTCGTGGCTACTTTTGTAGCCCACAGCTTAAAGACTCACATAATACAGCAGAGCATCCAACTCATTGCCCAAAAAAATACGTTCCATTTCTATTTAAATCTTCCAATGAAATCAAAGAAGGGGGCAATAAAGTATAATTCCTGCCAGCATTCACACTGTACCACACACTGCGTAAAATTTAGTAGATATATAATCTTTCTTGTCTCACATAGAGCCATGTAAATAAATTGGATTTAAAAAAGCTCCATAAAAAGAAAATAAAATAAATTAGGTTACACTCCGAGTGCTATCTGGTCTGCCCATTTCAGACTAGTGTTTGATGATACGCCGTTTAACCCCCAACTTGACAGCCGCAATAGCCACCTTGGTTATTCGACGAGTTGAAGCAGAAGAACCTTTAGACCTAGCCCTCTATATACATATATTATACACGGTTAATTTAAATCTAATAAACAATACAAAAAAGAAGAAGAAGTAATCCCTGTATTTCTCTCCTAGAATTATCACTCGCCAGATACACAATCTCAAGGGAAACCAGATAAGCACCATATGTCAATAGTGCTCTTCCTTTACTTTATAAAATATCATATAGCAACGTCCTTGTGGCTAATCTTGGCTACAAGCCTATAGGATAGGTAAAGAAATTTCTGCCTTGAACCAATCAATTGACTAGAAAGATTCTTTAACTATAGAGCAAGATTTTAAAGGTAAAAGTGAATTTTATTCATAAAGTTGTTGTTGTTGGTGATGATGATGATGATATGTATAAATCTTTTTATGATTTCTATTTAACATGTTACATTGGCTATAATAGGAGTCGTGCCAAGAAACCTTGATTTTGATGAGTCAAAAATTACATGATACGGAAATACACCATTGTTTTTATATTTATTTTTGTAGAAATATCGTCTTTTGTTGCTTTACCGATACACTTTACATATCAGAGATATCATGATGGTCTCAAGTCTTGTAGAAAAGTAGTTCTTTGGGAATGGAGGCAAAGAATGCCTTTGACCATATTTTTTAATATCTGTATGTATCAAATATCTTTATAACCAATACAGGCACTACAATTCAACCTCTTGTGTTATAAAATAGACAAGAATGTAAATTATCAATAGAGATTAGAAATGAAGGTCTAGATAATGGGTCTTTAAAGCAAGTGTCAATAACTAGTAATTAAAATAAAATTAACTCCTCAATAGAGCCACCCCCTTTATTTTTATAAGCCATGTGATTGTCAGTCACTAAAATAAGAATCGTGTTTACCCCAAAGATTATACCTTGACCATTCCCTCACCAGAGCTAATAATTCGCAACATCATTTGCATCTATCAAAAGTAAATCTACCAACTGAACCGAATCACTAAAGTCTTGATTGGAATAGGCATCAAAGACAGTTAACCATGTCATTTAAAGACGGCTTTAATGGTCAGAAACCATAGTAATACTCATAACAATAGGGCCACGATATTACTCTTTAAACATAACCCTCTCCTACAGAAAAGAGAACAATTCTTGGGGAACAAGTAAAACTCATCCTTTATTATAGTCAAATTAAACGCCACAAGTCAACCTCTTGATCTCAAAGAAATAATGAAAATATATATATACATATATACAAAATCTAAAGGGGCTCGTGGTTTTCGAGCTTATTATCCGCAAACAAACAAATGTCGCATTCACGAGAATGATGGACCAAAGATAAAATATATACATATTGACAAGTCGACTGTGAATCTATTACATCTAACAGTGAGCCGCGTGCTAGATCAATACAAATCTGGATTCCTTGGAGACCCAATATATCTTTTTTTTTTAAAAAAAAATCCAAAGTAGACATATTGGCTTGAATGTCTAGACAAATCTCCAAAGACTTCTGAATTAGATACGCGGCTTTGTGTAACTTCAACCAAGGGTCCTTTGGGTGATAAAGATACTTGAAAGGCGTGTGTTACCTGAAGGCTCGTCGTGATTGGAGGTATCAGTTGAAAGAGGTTGCGATACTTGTATCTTCAAATGTGAATAAAATATTGTAATGAGGGCATCGTCCCAATTATGTGATTAGGAGGGGACGATTTGGCTCATTGATTGTAGTTCTTGAAATACCATCTCAAATTCATCCAATAAACAACAGTCTTCTTTCCACTCTAATATAGAATATCAATAATACATTGTACACCACAGAATTCTCAACAATATTCATACCTGAGTAATTACCCGTTAATACTGGCTTAAAAGCTTATCAAGAGCATAATCGATACAATATAATATAAAAGTTGTCTTACTGCTAAGCTCTTGGAATTCTAGAATGATCCTCCTCTCAGCGAAAATGAGGGCCACATATTTCCTGCCGACGCCACACCCACGAGACGCTATTGCTCAACGGATCCATATCAAACCTTGACTTGGATATTTTAGAATCTTTAATAAAAATAGTTCTGGTTGGTACATCATCATATTAAGACAGAATGAGATTAGTCCGTCACGTGTTACAATATCTTATATATAAAAAAACCTTCAACATGCGAAGTCTACGACTGAGCCAATATAATTAAGCTTTTGCAGTAGAACCAGATATTTCTTTCTGCCTGTAGTTGAGAGGTAATCAGGGAGCCCTCGGAGAGCGAGCAGCGCTCGTAATTATAATTTTACAGTTGTAAATACGAGATCCGGACTCAGCTCCTGTCTTGCCGATGCTGATTTGCTCTCCTCCCTTATATTTATTTATCTCGTGGCCACAAAATGCCTCCTCTTTATCTCTATGTTTATTCATAATTTGTTCATACCTGAGGAGTAGTGTAATCTATAAATTAGCAACCATACTATAATACAGCATTTAGCCGAGTCCGATTGAAAATGTCTATATCTATCTTGAACAATTAAATCAACCTGTATCCTAATAAGCTTAACTCACCTGGTCAACTAAACTTGCTTTTCCAACAGCAGTAAAGAGCCGATAAAAGTCATTAAACTCACAAATATAGGCTCACTCGCAATACACCTGGACAATAAACCCAAATTACAACAACAACAACAACAACAACAGAAATCTAATTTTATTTAAACCTGATTTTATTTTTTAGACAAGACCCCATGTCTTTATTATTATTTCTTAATAGACCACCTCTTTTGATTTCCATATTTAGAGATCAAAGTATTAATTTCCATAATTTATTATCAGGATTCATGTATTTTTACACTGAGAAAACATTATAGGGACATAAGGCGCATATGTTTCTTTTTATTATTGATTGGCTTGATAGAGTGACATAAATAGGCAACAAAGGCTGCTCATAGTATAAATAATATAATATAGACATAAAGGCATAAAGCAAAATGAAATGAAATTATATACACAGAAAGTAAAGGGATAATTATAGGACATACATCATGCGAAATAAGCTCTTTTTTGATTATTTGTGAATATTCTTGACATGTCTTACAAGATTGGATTTGCTACAGTAGGACTTTGGGCATTGGGTACATCTCCAAACCTCGCCGCATTGTGTATGAGATTGAATGTGTCTGATAAAATTGTTGATACGGTCTGTTTTGTAGGGGCAGAAATAGCACTTGTGCCGCTTGCAACCAGCCCGCAAAGCCGGGTTTGGGGGTCTGCCTCTTTTTCTTCGTCCTTGATCAGGTAAAATCGATGCTACGCATTTTTCGGGTTTTTCGAATCTTTCGGGTTTTTCGGGTTGATACGACTGCGACCACCATGTGGAGATGTTCTCGCAAACCGGTTCCGGGTGACCAGAGCCCTGATTTAATGTTTCCAGAGGTACAAACATACTATTTTGGACAGGGGAAATGGTCTGGGCCAAATGAGAGGGAGTATACATAGGAGTGTAGAGAGGTGACAGGTACGCCGATGACCCCAGACTGATTTCTGCGGTTTGGCCAGAGTGAAAATGATTTCCACCGTGACATTCATATTTTTCATGGATTTGACTTGAATTGAACACCATGTTTGTTGGCTCCTTTGTTAAATAAACAAAGTCCGGACGGTTCAGAAAAACTTGATCCACCGAGAAGTCTTGATTTGTATCCAACAACAGGGAGTTGCTGGTATGAGATGGAAGGGTATTATCATGCTCGAGTTGATTGTAGACATCATAGTCGTGTCTGTAAGAAAAATTGTCGAGAACACCCATTGTTGTAAACATGGAAATATTGGCTGTCGGATCTTGGTCTTGCACTGATGGACTAGAAAATCTTAAAGGATCTTTTTGCGAAAGACACCCTTCATTTGAAATGTACAAGTTGGACCTTTTATAAGAAATTACTGGGCTTCCGACACTTGTAAGCCTCCCGATCTCGTACGAGTAAGAGGTACTACGCTATTATTGAAGTTGATTGATTCATACTTTACACGATCCAAAATGAGCATTGTAATAATAATAATAACTTTTTATTCTATATTACTCCTCAGATACTTAACTGCATCCTCCCAGAATTTTAAAAGTCCGGTATCTATAGTTGCGGATGGCGTTCTTTCTTAGATTATAGTTATTTTATTATTTTTTATTTTCTATACATTTTTCTGTTTTTATTTACCTTGTTCCTCTTGATATCCTTTTTATTCTTGATCTCCTTGTTGGCTTTGCTATTTCTATATAATAGTACTCTTGATAATTGGCTAGCCAATATAAACATTGTATAACTACAAATGCTTTGAGGTCTGAACCTCTGGTATTCTTGTTATTTTCATTTGTTCCAAATGTAAAAGTATGGATAGACCAATAATACATAGTATGCTCGCCTACTTCTTAGACTTTTACAACATCTTTAGCCCCACAGTCAAGAGTATTTCAAAAGGGTCCAAAGAACGACCAAGATTTCAATTATTGCTCCTCTGAATTCTATCTAAGCCAGGAATAATATCAGATCATTCTGTCAAAATGAAAATATCCTCTGTACTTTGTAACATTGAGGCCTTTCGTAGCCATGCCCCTTACAGCTTATGTTGCTGGTAGCTATCTGTTTCATAATTCAGAAACAATTAGGGCTACAAGAGGAGCTGGCCAAACAGTGATATTTTCCCAAACCAGCCAATTCGTTAATAAATAGGTCCATGGCTCATACAGAGTGACAGTCATTTCCCACGTGTATTGGCGGACTGCAGCCGATTTTGTTTACTGAAGATCTCTTTTGATCGATGCCACATGTATTAATTTCAAGTACAGTCTTCTGGGGTGCTTACTGGGTAATATACAACTCCGTTACAGTTAAAGAAGTACATCACTTTTTATTAGCACCTACTAGTGTTCAAAAATATTTTTGAGATGTAATAAATGAGAAAAAGAAACATTGAGAGATGAGAATGATTGTCCTAAAATAAAATAGTTTAGCAAGGTGTATGGCCACTACGCTTCTTTCCAACTTCAGAAACCCTATTCTTGATACTCTGGCAATATTTCACGCAAGTTTCGAGCAAGATATTTTATCTCTGATCCTGTTGGCTAGATGGCTCCAAAAATTTTCTATTGAATTGAGATATGGACTATTTGCTGACCATGGCAAAACTGTAACATCAGTGTCTTTTTTTTCACTCTACTGCTAGTTTTCTCTTATGTGACGTCGCATTATCTTGTTGCAAAATATAGCCCGTAGTGTCTTTATCTGAAAGATCTTGAAGGAATGGGAGATACTCTTCTCCCAAGGTGTCAATATATATTTCTTTTGTCATGTTATCCAAACCAACAAGAGGTCCAATACCTGGCCAGATATATCCCCATATAGAAACAGAGACAGATCCACCATAACCCTGGACTTTTGGTACCATACTGTCATTGCTAAACTTTCCATTAGGTTCTCTCTAGAAATTCTGCTTTCCATTTTTCTGAAAAATGGTAAATCGTGATTCATCGTCACAGTTCCTTCTAAAGTGCCTATTTATAACAGGCATTTTTATGATCTTTATC
This sequence comes from Phycomyces nitens, assembly GCA_022702545.1. Lineage (NCBI taxonomy): Eukaryota > Fungi > Mucoromycota > Mucoromycetes > Mucorales > Phycomycetaceae > Phycomyces > Phycomyces nitens. The sequence continues at coordinate 7,590,942 of JAHRBC010000001.1, forward strand.
AAGTAGAGGCTTGGATACGGCAATACATAAATATAGATCCAAGCCACGGAAGTATTTACAAACAGTGGATTGACTAGTGGAAATGTCATGTAATTCCTCAAAATCATGCCTAATCTTGGGTAATGTCATTTGTCTGTATTTCTTGGTAGAGAACCTCAAGTAATATAATAGCCGTGGTGTGAGCTACTTTGGAGGTTGAGGGTTCTTCTTGGCTTTGTAGGTTCTCTTTTTCCCATACTTTAAGATTATAAGGCTCGCATTTGATCAGGGAATTCCCTCTTTCTCATACTTTAAGATTACACGGCTCGCATTTGATCAGGGAATTCCCTCTTTACGAGAAATATTCCAAGTGCTACATCCTTCCTTGTGTCTTCCAATAATGATTCCTTTTTCAAACTCTGATGCCTATTAATAAGACTTGTGATATTCAGCTTTATTTTTCTTTGGTATGGTGATTGTATTGGTTATGGATATTTTGGGATGAAAAGGGGGAGAGGGAGAGAGAAAGAGAAAGTAAGCAAAGATGTGCTTGCACGAAAAATTCTGATCAGAGTTATAAAGACAAAACAAGCAGGAGACGCCTGTAAATCTCCAAACAATTTTGCTAATTTTGTGTAAATGTGATTGGCCAGAATTAACGAAAGTTTATCGTCAAACGAGCGAATAGGAGTCTCTCCAAAAAAAAATAGATCATTTATGAAATAAATAAAAAACCAGTGATTAAACTATTAACAGAACTTTTAAGATTTATATCGGCACACAAAGTGTGGCTTGTTCCCCAGTGTGCCGGATTTCCTCAGCCTCACCATGTGTACGCGATTTTCCCTTTTTATACATGTGGCGCACGCGTACTACTCGACATTATTATAGAACTCTAGCATGTGTCTGGTTGCCATGTTTTTGTAAAGTAATGGATGGTATATATATTAAAGATACTTTTTTATATGATTTTATGGCTATTAATAAAGAGAATAATGAGTTGAATAGCAAAGGTATAGTGATGGGAATGGAAATGAATATGCATATGGTGATAAATAAATACAAGTGAGAATATATATGTACAATGAATCGCATCTATTGATGGACTTTACTGGCGTGTCTAACAAGGTTAGACCTACTCGAGTATGACTTGGTGCATTTATCACACTCCCATTCCTTGACCTCTCGCATATGCGATCCCTTATGCCGGAGAAGATTGTTTGATCGGTTAGTGCGGTAGCCGCAAATGTTACACCGATGCTCCTTTGTGGCGGCCGTGGAAGATGGAAAATTGTTTCTGATTCTAGCAGGGCGTGCGATCCTGGGTACTTTCTTTTGCACCCGACTAGTGGTTTGAAAGGTACTTGGTATGGGATCCCACACCGGCTTTGTAATTGTAGGTACATAGACATCTTTCTGAGAATCGTCGACAGTGTACTCAAAGTCAAGCAACATGGATTTTGGAGAGTCAAAACAAGAGTCGTATGCAGAGAGTTCTGAGAATGATGGTTTTCCTGAAAACCCGAGGCCACAACTCTGTACAGACTTTTGATCGAGGGTATGTGGGACCATATCAAAGGATTCCCGACCCGAGTCGTAAGGACTTGGGATATATGAGGAGGTATTAATAGGGTAGCTTGACAGTTCTTTGCTGTCTACATTTAAAAGATTGTTGAATATATTTGTGTGCTGGGTATCTAGGGGTGTGGGTGTAGACTGTGATTCGGTAGACCAGTTTTGGCTATTGGAGAAAACCCAGTCGACATTGATGGAGCTTGACGGGCTGGTATCGACTGCTTGTGTGTAGAATTGTTCTTCACTTAAACGGTTTGCGGCTGGTACGGTTGTGTTGTATTCAAGAGACATGTGTGCCATTTGTGCATCAATTGTGCAAAAAGGCATCAAAAATTGACTGGGATTTGACTGAGAGCGTAAATGAGAAACTGAGGCATAATCAGTCTCCAACAGGCTAGAATCGATATTTGTGTTAAATTCGAAATTCACGGGGCGCGAGAAATACATGATGTATTGGGCTTCGAGATATGAAGTTACAGAAAATAAGAGAGAGAGAGAGAGAGAGAGAGAACTGGGAGTATTGCTCGGAAGAGTGAGAGAAAACCCTAGTAATTCTTATATGTTTATATATAACTTTGGGTTACACAGTTGTATGTCACTTTTGGACTAAAAATAAAATAAAAAGAAATAATGATTTTCGCGTCTATTTTTACTTTTGTAGGTTCAATGGAATAATACCCACCCTATGTTTTGGTACTATGATAAAGTCAAGCCTCAGTTCTCTCCAGGTACTCTACAAATTGGCGAAAAGGTCTAGAATATTGCTTAATTTTGATTCTAGGTATCAAGAGCTTCAATTCCATTTGCTAGCTCGCTCATTAAAAAAAAAGAACAAGCGTACCAATTCATTCACCGGGTTTCTCCATTATTGGAGAAATTAAGAAATTTAAGAAAATAAATAGAATAAAATGGTATACTTTATGTGCCACGGCTTTAGATTATAATAACTCAAGCCATTATTTATCTAAAAGGTTCAGCAATATCTGAATTGAATAATGTCAATAGGAATTCTTTGGGCTATTTTCGTCTCATTTCTCGTCCGACCATCTAAAGTGGTCGAGTGATGAACCTAAATACTTTTTTTGCTGTCAGGAACCCTTAGAGACTGTGTTTCTATTGTGTAGTAAGTGTGTGTGTGTGTGTATGTGTCCTATCCAGTAAACTTGCCAAAAGTGTCTTTGTATTTAGTGTTGCGCAGTTAGTTTTATGATTTTTATTCTTGTGGCACTGTAATCCTCGAACACAAGATTAATGTGGTTTTATTTTTACAACTTGCATCAAAATCACAAATCTGCTGGTACTGTGGCGCAGCTCAAAATCGGAAGGGGACACCCGCTCCCACAGATGAGATAACACAAACTATAGTGCCCACGACAACAGAGCCTTTTAAACTTGGTAACAAACCCAATCTAACCAATACCAACAATAATTTGACGTAAGGTCACAGGCTAGCTGTGTACATTAGACTGAATCACTAATATAACCTTTTGGAGTCCAACTATATCCTAGTACGATCCTTTATACTTCCTTGGAAACAAACTGAAAACAAAACAAAAAGAAAACTCTGATGAAATGCGAATTTCCAGTAAAATGAAGTGAGCAGGGGTTGAAGGACCAGGCATAAGATACCCTTGAAACACAAGGACAATCAAAACATTTCACCCCACAAAAAATACTACGCCACCAGGCATAATATCAAAACACGCTTTTTTAATAAAATCTTATAAAAGAAAACCCTACCAAACAACTTCAGTTGTGCCATTTTGTTCAATTGAACGCATTGGCAATGATTCTGTTTGCTAATTGACAGCTTAAAATGGTCTCTTTACTTGCAAGGACCATACATGAACAATAACATCCCACCCGGGATCAATGACTGACAGTAGACTTGTATCTATCAATGTGATAGTCTTAATATTACACCATTAGAGGATGATGTGCCATCAAGTCACCAGGATTGTGGCTGGAGTGTACAACTTACTAGATAGAATCCAACAGAAACATATGCCCTAGAGATGTAGTTTTCGAGAGTCTCTTGAGACCTGGCAATATTATGCTAGATATACAAACAAAATCACAATCAGATAATGGTACACCTATATTAACAAATAAATAAAAAGGTTTGTAGAAATATTGGTACTCTGAACCCTATTCCTTTTCATTGTGTAACCTTATTAGTTCCACTATTGTACAAATCTAATTGTGTGGCTGAATCAGACCAAAATACCCGTCAAGATATTCCGTCTCACCCGCATTCGGAGCCTTATTATAAGAATACTACCAGGCACCAAGCCACTTACTGCCCCACTAACCATCATCCTTTGTCTTGATCTTTATATTTTATGATGTCTTATTACCTACATCATTCATTTGTAACATTGACTCATAATTGGCCTGTCTAGCGTGATACATTGTACTCAATTCATTCATATTCTCAAGGCACCATTGAACAAAAGTTTAGGGGCAGCCAATACTGCGCATTTCAAAGATTTGCCTGTAGGCCTATGTTCACTTGACATTAAGCTTATTCGTGAGCTCTGTGTGGCATTATAGACAATTGCTTATAGCATATATCTCTAGAGTAGTTTTAACATTAGAAAAAACCCCACTTGGCATTTAAATATTATCAGCCAACATTAATAGCATTAGAATATGTCTGTATAAATCTCCATGGTTAAGAATAGTAACAATAATAACAATCAACTAGTCTGTGGAGCCATTGATTTATTAGATAACAGCAAAAGATGAATAATGGTCATATAGATTTAATGATAAATGTGTGTAATGCTTTGTTATAATTAGTGAAATACTATATGAACTTGTGAATATATACGTGTGTATGTGTTATATACATAGATTGTTTTATGAGGGAGGGCATAGGGGTATAATTGTGGCATAAATGTTAGTATCTAATGTCTAGAGAAAATTGAATGATTAAAGAGGTCTAAGCGAGAAGAAATGAAAAAATAAATTAATTATAAACAGTTGGTATATGTACATTGGCATAGTTAATGGCGAGTCCGCCTATTGTGCCTTGCTAGATTTGACTTGCTGGAGAATGATATTGCACACAACTTGCACTCCCATTCATTTGTACACCGTGTGTGAGATTCGACATGGCGAATAAAGTTGCTAACACGGTCCGTCTTATAAGAGCAGAAGCAGCAGACATGCTTCTTGATTCTATCGGATGACTTGTCTTTTGTTGACCCTCGTTTTCTTCCTTGGCTCTTGGGTCTTGAAGAAGTGCCGATGACTGGGTCTTGGAGGAGCTGGTGCAACCAAGAGTCATTTCCTTTGCCAGAATTAGATGCATAATCAAGAGTTGATTTCAATTCATAAAAGGGCATAAACATATTATTTGGAGCTTCGTTCATAGAGTGGGTGATAGAGCGATCTGTGGGCATTGGTGAATCGTAAATGGATAATGAGGTCGAAAGACTGGGAGTGAATGGATCAGGAGAGTCATTGGAGTACTGTTGGCTCGTTACAAAAAGCGGCTGCGGCTGGTATGGCTCTGAAGACATGCTTTCAAGTGACCAAGAGGCTCGACTCCCAGGTGCCTGATCGACTAAATTATAAAGACAAGGGTCCTCTTGAAGAAATTGGTTCAAGAACTCTTGGAAATCAAGATTATGAGCTGGTACGTTTGAGGCTTCGTCTTCGTCTGTTTCTAATGACATGAGATCGTCTTGAAGGATGTGCCAGGAACCACAAGCAGCTTTGGCCTCGACTGGAGAGCAAACCAAAAACTGATCTTGAAAAGGCACCTCAGAGCACTCGGAGGAAAACGTGTCGCTGGGATAATGACCCGAATACGTTGGTTTGCTGTTAGAAGGGTAGGTGATTGGTAAGGATGCCTGGAGTAGGTCTGGGCCGACTAGAAGGAGCTCTTCCATAGGATAAGCTTGGGGGATGTTTGAGTCAATGTTGACATTGAAGGACTCCAATTGAATGCAGTAAACGCAAGAGCATTTGAGTAGATCATCTAATTGGGAAGCCACTACAGGAACTCCAGCAATGTGGTTTACAGATGATGGGATAGACATTGAGTTATGTTGGCTAACAGAGGTTAGTGCTTAGATGGGCAGGCTTGGTGAATTTTGAAAAGTGAAGATAAATAGAGAAAGAGAGAGAGACCTCAGTAGATATTAATTAGGTGGGTATTTATAAGAAAATAAAAATAACTGATGGCTCTTCTGTCAATGCCTGGAGCGTGCCTGTTGTGTATCCAACATTTATAGTTAACCAATGGCATCACTTTTGCAGTGGCACATCTTTCTTTTTTGGGTACAATGTCTTTTTCTTAGTATAGACACAACAGTCACTTGGTTGGAAGAGCTAGCCTCATCGATAGAGTGCACTGCGATTACAAAGGGTTTGGCCGATTTCCTAAAGTGATTGTTAGGAAGGTATGTTTACTTAAATGGATATTATCTGTTTTTCCCCATTCTTAATTCTCTGGCAAAGTATAATATTCTCGTACAAGGCACTTTACCTTAAAATATCCTACTTGTTCAGTTTTTGAAACATTTTGATCCATACTATTGTATTTTGATTCTTGGAACGATGCCAGAAAGTCTGATTTTTATGCATTGCATATCTCATCCGTCACGACTCCTCCAGATGGCTGACATCTGCCAAGCTTCTAGGAGACCAGATCTACCCAATATACACAGAGCCAGTCTTCGGACATTGGAAAGGGATGAGGTTTCTCTGCTTGGCGAATTACTGCGACACGGTAGCAAAAATATTTTTAATACGTAATTTTGTGGTTATGGTTATCTGTAGGATCACCGGGGAAAGCCAATAAAAATTAAGCACGATTTTGAAAACATTATATTCAAACAATAAGCTACAAGATAGCCAAGAAAAGAAAAGAAAAGAAAAGGGTTCAATAAGGAGGTGTATCTGTCCTCTGTCCAAAACCAAGAGGGTATCATGGCTACAATTTAATCCCTGGTTTTGTATTGTTTTGTTTTTTTTAAAAAGGATTTCAAAAGGTATCGTAAACAATTTTTTATTACATGTATAAAATCTTTCTACTGTATATTCATCGGCCTTTTTGCCCGTTTCCCAATCATCCTTAATTTCAGCGCACAATTCGAGAAACACAGAATTATGTCTTTCAACTGACCTGATCTTTTCTTAGGCACTTGACCATGCAATTGAATATAACAAAACATGACTCATAGCAGCCACTTTTGCCCAATAACAGCGGGGGCCTCTTGAATAAAATTAAATTGTTTGGTTTGGTGCTCAAGAGGATCAGGTATCTTGTTTATTTGTGATATGTATTGGATATATGTTGTTTAAAGAAAAGTTGGAATAAATACAATGGGTTGGTGGATATATAAGTGATTTGAATAGATAAATAGCTATAGGCATTAATTCTAAGAAACAAAAATGTCATAGAAAACGAGAGTATAATAGTGCTGTACATAAAATATAAAATGGTAATAATACAAGTGGATATAAAAATAATAAATAAGGGATACAGGTGTAAAGGAGTGTAGGTTGGTCATTAATACGAGGCCATAGAAGCCCTGGAAGATATGAAGCTGGGCTCACTTTCAAACTGTCCATTACCTATACATACACTTGTATTAGAATACATTTTATCCCAGAAAACAAAACACTTACGAAAGTTATTAGCACGATCATAGTGCTCTTGGGCTTTAACTGGATCGGCCACCAGACCACCAAGACCATGGGTATAATAATACCCCACACGATCAATGGCTTCCACATCATCATCAAATTCAGCCGCTTGGCGCCACCAGAATAATGCTTCCGACTCACTAGGGTCAACACCTACACCATTCTCGTAACACGTTGCTACCTTTCCAAACGCATCTCTACCACCGTCCTTGGCAACCGCCAAGAGCTGCGAGAACCCTTCAGGTTCATTCTTTTCAACAGGTTTCCAGCCGTTCAGGTAATAAAGGGCGACCATCACACGTGCGTATGCTCCCGTATCTTCCTTGAGGCTGGAGGCTCCCTGGAATCTAACAAAAGCATCACTGCGTAACTGTTCGGCTTGCGAAACATCTTCTGTATTCTCAGCTTTGGTGTACAGGAGGTTCGCAATAGCCAGATCGGCAAAAGAACCGGCTCCCATCCGATGGGCTTTCTTGTACCAAGTAAGAGCACTCTCATGGTCCAAGGCACTTCTACGGAGAAAACCCTCGTCATAGTATGATCCCACCATTAGCGCAGCCATACAGTCATTAAGTTTGGCGGCCGAACGAAAGTAACTCAGGGCGCGCCCGTAATCTTGCTCAATGTGAAAACCTTTGGAGTTGCTATGAAAACCTTGATGGTATAGATTGCCCAGGCGTCGCAAGGCCTCTGGAACGTCTGCCTTGGCTGCCAGGTCAATATATCGCATTCCCTCTTTGTATTCTTCTTGTTGCCAGAGGATGTTTCCCAGGCACAACAGGGCCTCCTTGTGTCCTTGGTTGGCAGCCTTTGTAAAGTACATCTTTGCAGCAATGGGATTGGCACTGTGGTTGGCAAGTCCACTGGCATGGAACAAACCGAGTTGATACTGAGCATCAACATGGTTACCTTTGGTAGCCGCACGTAGGAACCATTCGAAAGCACTCTCTTCGTTACCATCCAGACTATCCAGGTTTCCAAGTCTGTACATGGCCTCGACGTTCTCAGAGCACTGGACAGCCTTGTTGTACCATAGAGTAGCCACCTTTGCATCCACCTCGACAGCTCTTCCATGCTCATGACACTCTCCAATCGTAAAGTACGCCATTCCAAGCGCCTCTGTCTCTTGTTTGGTCCGGACATCAATGCTCTCGAGATCTTTGACTGCCTTGTGAACGTCAGCCAATCCGGTAAGAGCGTCTTGGGAAATACCACCTTTGCCTTGGATACGATAAGCAGCCAATACTACACGGGCGTAGTATCGATGAGAAATCTTGGTGAGCCACACGACCACTTCTTCAGGTTGCTCAAGGCGCTCGCAGACCCGAGCAGCGTTCTCAGCAGCCTGCTCATGACCTTGGTGGGCAGCCTTTCGATAGGACTCTAGAGCTCGAACTGGATTGATTTTGGTCTTTGAGTTCCCAAGTCCGAATTCATAGATGAGTCCAAGTTGGTAGTAAGCCTCTTGGTCATTGAGTTGGCAGGCTTCCTCGAGCAGGTCGTACACTTCGCGGCCATTCCAGTTGATTTCATCCCGGTTTTCGCGCAGCCAAAGCAACCCCAGTTCACGGATACACCCGGGGTGGTTCATAGACCGACCACGTTTAAAGAGCTCTTGAGCAGTGGCGTCGTCATTGTCTGAAATAGCCAGCAAACCAAGCTCGTAAATGGCAGACCCTTGGCCTTCATCTGCTGCTCGACCGAGCCATATCTTGGCTTCGCTGATGTTTCGATCACTAGGGATTCCATGCAGGAGGAGATAACCTGAAATAAGAACAAAATAACGTTTAATTGATATGCAACTTTGATTGCTTTCTGTTTCAAGAACAAGTAACTTACCAAGATAATATCTCACTTGGCGTGCTTGTACCATTGTTTCATGCGAATAACGGGTCATAGGATCGAGAATACCCTGGAGAACACGGAATTCCTGGAGAGATCTTTCATATTGGGCTTCTTGACAGAGAAGACGAGATAGTTTAAACCTCGCATTCTCTTGGGCCCAATGAATGGGAACTGTCGTAGGCTGTTCGAGTGCCTTGTCATACCATAAAATTGCCTGTTCAACATCCCTTGGGGTTCCCATTCCCTTTTCGTAGCACATTCCTTTCACGAACCAAAAAAAAATCAAAATCAAAATCAAAATCAATAAATACCCAAGTGCAAGAACTATGATGATATAACTCACCAAGTAATGATAGCGGCTCAATTGACGATTCGCCAGGTCCCAGTGACACCATCTCAGTGAGCCATTGGAACACTAGAAAACGGTCTCTTTCAGTACCCATCTTGCGACGAAGCACCAGACGCGCCTTGCCAATACGAGACTTCCAGCCGAGAGCAGACTTGAGGATGTTGGCCTCAACAGTGCGTTCATACTGATTCCATGCCTGGTCCCACAGTGCCTTGCGTTCAAAGATCTCGGCAATCATGATTGTGGCCCTAAGTTTGTTTGATTGGTAAGTATTACTTGGATTGAATGGTGGTTTGCTTACATTGAATGGTTGAGGCTCTCAGCCTTTTTCAAGCATACGAGCGCCTTGTCGAGGTTTGGAGATACGGCCCATCCATTTTCATAGTAACGGGAGAGAGCACACCATGAAAGCGGGTCGTCCTTGAGCTTGATTGCTCTGGTCAATAGTTCGAGACCAGTGGCGTTTCGTTCGTTTTCCCCAGCAGATGGAATCAGGCCAGTTTCATAAGCCTTGGCCAGTTCTCGGAGGCCAGCCGGATGTTCCATCTCGACAGCGGTATTTAGCCACTCGATAGCCTCCTTGTGAACAGAATCAGACTCGCTTGGGTTGGCAATCAAGAGCTGAGCAAGGCTAATCATAGGATCTGGCAGGCCATTCTTTGAAGCTGCGCGGTATAGCTCAATGGCCTTTGGAATATCTGGTTTCTTGAGAGGAGGTAGTCCATTTGCATAGTAAAGACCAAGACTGTACTGGGCGGTAGGGTGACCCTCACTGGCTGCCTTGGTATACCAACCAAATGCCTTGACTTGATCCTTGATGGTAACAGACTGATGGGTGAATCCGTTGGCTAACATACGTGCGACCTTGTGCATCAGATCGACATCACCATGAAGTGCACCCTGCTCATAATAATCAAAGGCTAGTTTCAGGTTTGGCTCAATGACGGTCTGGTTGTTCATGTTCTTGATTCCACTTTCATAGCCTGCACCGATCCAGTAATGAGCTTCCCAAAACTCGCCTGTCTTGGCCAGATCGAGTAGATCCTTGAAACCTCCAACAGGATCGCAGACTGACTGTCCCCAGCCGTTGATATGATAGCGGGCAAGCATCAGACGCGCTCTGAACAAAAAGTTTCGATCATCAGCATTCTTTACGGCTGTAGTGCTGGTGGCTGCTTTGCTAAACCACACATAGGCCTCGGTTCGCCTGTCCATACGATGCAATAAGATGGCCTTGGCATATACTGCAGCATAAGCGCCTCCCTTTGCTGCCTTTTCGTAGAGATCGAGTGCTTCTGTGACGTTCTTTTTGCATCCCCTGCCGTTTTCTGCCTGGTCAGCCAAGAGACTCAAGGCATAGGCATCGCCCTGAGAGGCAGCCACCTTATAGAGTGTACGGGCCTTTAAATCGTCCTTTTGTACGCCCATGCCTTGGGAGTACATGAATCCGAGTATGCGGTTGGCCTGAATGTGGTTTGTGTTTGCTGCTAGAGTCAGATGATTGACGGCAAGGGCAAGGTTGGATAAAGAGGTCTGATCTGATCTGTACATTGATCCAATCATATAGTGTGCAATTCCATAGTAGGAGCTATTGACATTGACGGCTGCCTGTTTGTAAAGCAGCAGAGCACGTCCAACGTCTCTTGTCACCCGAATTCCTTGTGCATAGATGGTCCCGAGTTTGAGGAATGCCCAAGGGTGGTTCTAATTAGGAATGATGTTGATATTTCTTAATGAGCAATGTCTTGTCGTCTATTATTATCATATCAAAATAACAATCGTATTTTCCATACCTGGGCAGCTGCCCGGTTGAGCCATAAAAGTGCTTCCTGGACAACTTGTTCTTCCTTTACTGCACCCTTTGCAAAGGACTCAATGCCATCGATAAGCAATACGCCAAGAGATGCCTGGGCACCAGAATAATTTTGATGAGCTGACAAGCTATAAAATTCCTTTGCCTTTACGGGATCTCCTTTGTTTTCGTACTGCCATCCAATAATGTGTTGTGCGACCGGGTGTCCTCTTGTGGCAGCCTTTTGAAAGAAGTCTGTAGCCTTGGCTGTATCAGCAGCAGTGCCTTGTCCCTGACTCAACATGTATCCACTGCAGTATTGCGACAGGCAGACCGTCATCATCGTATCAGGATCTGTATGTTGCTCGCCTTGGATTGCCGCACGACTTATCCACCGATAGGCAAGGTTATAGTCCTTTTGTTGGTCTGGTGTTAGTCCATGATAATAACAAAGGCCAAGTAAGTAAAATGCGTTGATGTGATTGGTAGACTCGGCAATGTTTAATAATTCTTTAAACCCTTGATGAATTGCAACGGGAGTTCCATAGCCCTGTAATCTGGCCTGTGCGACTACAGTACGCAACTGAGGATCATGAGTGATATCAGCTCTGATCAGGAGACTTTTAAATTGCGCTGAAGGTGATTTGGGGTCTGAGTCGGGTGGGTGAATGTGTAGTGTGTGTGGCAAGGTCGATGTACTGGATATACTTGAGGAACGGGTATGATTCTGCAAAAGGGGGCTGCCAAATGTGTGTGATTTTGAGTTGAGCGTGACAGATGACAGTGAGGAGCATGCTGTACTGATTGTTGAGAATACGGTGGTTCTTAGTGAGTCAAGGGAGGTGGTCGAATCTACACTGATACCAGACACTACAAAGTCTGGAGGGTGTAGGACGTGGTTGACTGTGGGTTGAATGGAATTGGTCTGGAGAATCTGATTGAGGTCAAGGTCGGCTTCGAATGTCGAAAGGCGAATTTCACGAGTCCGTTCTCTTTCCATCAGTGGTCGAGTAGGTATTGGTAAGGGTTGTTTTGGCGGTGGTTCTGGTAGCGGCTGTGATTTTCGAGATGAAGTAGATGAAGATGTACTGGATTGTCGGGTAGCGACATTTTTCGGCTTGATCTTTGACTGATGAGCGCCCATTGTGTGAGCGTTCTTTGTGCGAAAGAAAGAGCCGTGAAGAAATAAGAAACACTAGAAGAGAAAAAGAGACTTGAATATATAAAATAAAGATCTTCAGAATGTTTATATTTATATATATATATATATACACGTTTCCATTTTGAGGAAGAAGCTAGCCATTGTAGACCGCAGCACTATAGGACGTCCTTGCGTCACAATGCTCTCGAAGGGTATTGTTTTGGAAGACAAGATTGTAAGATATAGATACATAAAAGGAGAACCTTGTTTCTTGTACGCCAGTCTTATTGTTCAAGTCTTATTGGAATTTGTGTTTTCATTGGTCCTTATTTTAATAAATATTTTTATTATTATTAATAATATTATTATAAAATGTGTCTTTATTGGCACACTGCCACAGCCATACCATCCTATGAATACAATGGCGTTGGAAGCACAAGAAAAACCCGTGAATAAGTATAGGATAGTATAAAGGAGTATCCTCAATAGATCACCTGTTACACAGTTCCACGGTAGCAACCAAATATAAAAAGAAAAGAAATGGAGTTGATAGCCCGCAGTAGCATAAAAATATATATATATATATATATATATTATATATATTTTTAGTAAAGAAAAACAGTTTGAGCATCATTAGATAATTTGTTGCCATGGTAACCTGCTTGTATTATAAAAATACGCATGACAATTAGGAAATATTAATAACGCTTTATGGCTTGGTTAATACAAGCCAGGTCAAAAAGACGTCTCGAATGTACCTTGTACAGATGACCTTGAGGGAGAGCAAGTGGACTTGTTTACAAAACCATGAGGGTGATATGCATCTGATCCCCCAGATATACTCAGTTTCTGTCTTTGGCTTGTCCTCTCATGCGTTACCTATTTAGTCACCGTTATGCACGTTACTAAACTTCCCATACCATTCCATATTATACAGGTCACGGCTTCTCTTCTTATTGTCCCTGCTCTTCTTTGGCATCTAGAGAATGGAAAACGCGTTTAATACTAGGAACCAAGTAGTTTTGCTGTGCTTGTGTCCCAGGCACATGACCGTCATACGATCCGTTTGACGGGGTTAGCCATCAAAATGAAATTCAATAGATTTTTATTATTTATACAACGAGAATTCTATTTTTACTTGGATTCTTGTCCCATTACTATCATAATCTGGAAACTACGGATGACAAGCTGCTGTCTATAAATGAAGGGCTGAGCATAGACGTATGTCTATTGATCAGGAGCAAGCCTTTTATCAAAATACCATAGTATAAATTACTCTGGAATCCCAATTATGTATTGAATGATTATTAATACTCAAATGAGCAAGAGTGCCAAGATAACTATGAGCTAATATGAGGAATCATAAGTGACAAGAGGATCCATGAGATTAATAAGAATATTCGAATTTATACTACAGCATCCAATATTCATTATTGGACTACCAAGATAAAATAATCCAAACCAAATCAGCGCAAAGATTAAATCACAATAAAATTACCTTGATTCCTTGTCGATGTACCTTGTTTTTTTTTCTGGTAAAAATATTGCCAGAGTTTCAAAAATAGGCATCTTTTCAAAAATAAAGAATCTTTAGGATTTCCAAATTTGTCTTGGAGGATTATTTAATCTCAGAAAGACCAGAATTATAATACCGATCACCATAGCAACCCAGCATATCAAAGAGTACATGGGAATATTTATTCTCTTTAATATATCTTAGATCCAAAAAGAAAGAAAAAGGCTTTTATTTTTGTATTTAAAGACATGGGCCACAGATCATGCAGAATGCCTGGGTGCCACCAGCTATCTTATTCTTTATCTTCCCCTTTCACCATTGAGCCTGACTTTTTATGTTTCAAGAGCACTCATGGACATTGATTACCGCGCTCGCGGACAAGTAAATAAAATAAGAAGTAATTTTTTTTATACCTGACCTCTTCTCGTGCCTATCCTACTTGCAAAACTTGTTTCCTTTCGAGAAAAAATCATGATAACGTATATAATGTGGGTGTATATATAGACATATTTGTATGAATAGTATATATATATATAAAATGGAAATATTTTGGGTTGATACTTGTAGTAATAGTAGTTGTATAGTATGTAGTAATAATAGTTGTAGTAGTTGTTATTGTTATTGTTATTGTTTTTTTTTTCTAGAGTTTTAGACACTTTATACTCCAACTCTTTCTCAGTATCAATATTAATGCCCTGAGTTTTGCAAAAGAGCATCAAATGCAGCAATCACCTATCATAAACCCAAAATAAATAAGAACAAAGGTTTAAATAGGTACACAAGAGATGTGTACCCGTTTGTGTGATTAAAAGCTTAACTTACTGTGTGGATATCAGGTCGTTCCTTTGGATCTACGATCAACATTGACCTGATAAGGTTTCTCAAAGGTTCACTGTACGGATCTTGAACTGGAAATTTGTATTGACCGTTTAGGATAGCCAACGAAAGCGAACCTCCGATTTCATTAATATTGGCCTCAAATGGACTTTGCCCATAGGCCGTCGCATACAAGGTACACCCAAGACTCTAAAGACATCTTTAGTTGTGCCTTGAATAGATATCTTTTCCAGCAACTCCTTACCCAAATGTCCACCTTTTCGTCTAGCTCCATTCCAGTGTGTACATCATACAACTCTGGTGCTCTATAGGTCATTGTGCAATTCTCGGCAGCCAGATCCTTTGGAAAAATATAGCTCATGAGACCAGGGTTATCAAGTATAGTATTGGGTGGTTTACCTGTTGGATCAATGCGTCTTGTCTTGTCTTTATGACTACATGGGCTCGCATGGTCGATCCAAGATCCATTAGAATTGGGCTTTGTCCATCATCAGAAATCAAGATATTTCCAGGTTTAATGTCGCGGTGAGCTTATTATAAAAGATTAGTAACTTTTTATTAAATATCCATATTTCTCTAGCTTACCGAATGGAACTATTGTTCCCCTTTCTTTCTTGTGTTCCATAGGTGGAACAGGTACATAACTCAGTGCCGGTATTGGCATCAATGGTTCCTCTGACAAGGGAGACGAAGTCAGAGTGCTGTCTAGCAAGACTATATTATTCTTTGGCTTCCTGGCCTCTTCTTCTTCCTCTGGATTTTTCATTGGAACGTCGGGAAGACGATGTGTGTGCAATACACGAATAGCATAACACACTTGACGGAAAAAGTGAAGAATCTCCTTTTCTGGGAAATGGGTTTTGTTGATGTTGTTGGCATTTATACTGTCTTGCAGGTTGCCTTGCTAAATAAACCGCACATTTAAATATTAATATTATTTCTGTCTGCCAAGACATTTATCCTTGATGTGCATAATATGCCTTGTCTTTTGGTACCTTGTGGTAGGGTAAGAATATATAGACAGTTTTGGTACCGTCCTTGTCTGTCATGACGCTTGTGTCCTGTAGGAGTACAAGCAATTAAGGCCGATATTACAATGGTTAACAAGACTTACCACAACCTTGATTATATTTGCGTGCTGAAACATTCGATACATATCAATCTCTCGCATTGCGTCTGCAACTGCCTGGCTCCCAAAAGGGCATCGAATCTTCTTTAGAGCAAAGTTACGTCCGGTAGATACGTCTTGAACAAGATAGACAAACGAGAAGCCACTAGTATATAATAAAAATGACTCTCCTGTTTTTTAATACGTTTTGTATATAAATTCATATCTTGTGTTTCTCTTGTATCTTTATTGTCCAAGACGTTTTTTAAAAGGATGAAGTTCAAATGAAATGATTATTTAGATTACCCTTCTCCTAAAAGACGAATGACTCGAAAAGTACGTTTGTTGACTTGGATGGTCGGATTGGGAAAGCAGCATGATGCTGCAGAGTAAAATGTGTCTCTGAATACTGATAAAAGCGACATGAATTTATGATTATAAAGAATAATGAAGGTAATGCGACATGAAGGTTAGATGACTATAGAGTTAGTTTCGTCTATCTAATTAAAAAAAAAAGAAAAACGTTATTTGCACCACTTTAGATGAAGCTTCGGCCTATTTACACCATGTTTAATAAAACCAAATATTTATATTTTTTTTATATTTATTTATTTATATTATACCGCTACAGTTGAATAGAAACTTTAAATCATCAAAGAGAATATATTTGGCTGTTGAAACAAGTAAATTATACACAGAACGACCACTAATAGCGTTTGGTTTATAAAGCATTGAAATTAAATGCTGCTTATTGTATATATTTATTTATTAAAAAGTGTTTGGAATAAGTATTGGCCATCATACTGCTTGGTTGGACGAAAGAGGACGTGTTATACTAATTCGGGGAATCTCCGTTATATGGTCATGAACATCTTGCGAGGCTTGGCTCTAACGTTTGCCATCTAAATCAAGCAACAAGAAACATGTTTTCAATAGGTTATTTTGCTGTAGAATATTGTAAATGTATCACTTTTTTTTAATAGGTTTATTTAAAAAGACAAAAGGTCTTCTTTGGATGGCTTAAACGAAGTATTTTACAATATAAAAATAGTACAAGCAAAGAAAACTGGATATCTTGAGCATAGGATACAAATCAATCATATAAGCTGGTTTTAACTGATAAGTTCCCAATAACCTTTTTGGATTTATACTCTTTGCAGAGACTATGTATATGTATGTATATATGCACGCACGCATGTATGTATATGTGTGTAGGGTTTCAGTAAGCAGCAGCAATACCGTATTTGCGTGGATCACTAGCAGCAATAACACGCCCATTGGTCAATCTGCCGACTGCCTGTACTGCAGTAATTGACATGTTTGAGTCCAAGAAAACAATCTACGAGATCAATTGTACCTGTGAGCCTACATATCGTACAAATACACTTGTAAACTTTGAGTTACTTACATCATGACCTTTCTCCTCCAAATCTTTGCCTATCTTCTGATCATAATCATGTTCAAATATTGCAACGTTAGGCATCAACTGATGATGAGCACGAGGACTAGCAATTGCCTCGTATAAGTCCATATCATAGTCAATCAAATTAAGGATTGTCTATAAACCAAAAAACAGTTAAGCATTGTATAATTTACTCTGGGAGACTTACATTGAGAGTGGCAGTTGGGATACCTGAACCTCCTGAACCTCCAATTGCAAGTTCAAACTCTGAATCGCGTTCAATGATCACTGGCGTAATTGACGAAAGAGGGCGCTTTCCGGGTGCTTTAAAGAATACTTATTAGAAAGTAGCACAATAAAGAGGATCTTTAGGAAATTCTTACCTGCATAATTATAGAAACTTGGGTACAAGCCAAAACTGTTGGGTTTACTGTTAACCAAGAGGCAGAATTAGAGTTAAATATTCATCTTGGCACTGTACTTGGATTTTCATTTACCCAGGGATCGAAAAGTCATCCATCTCATCATTCATTATCACACCTGTTACAGGATCAAGCAGACGGGCCCCAAACAGCAGGTTGACGGTTGATGTCAAGGCCACAGCTCCATCATTCTTGTCTACGACTGATAGATGCATTGTTCCGTGGGTATCGACATGTTCAAACTTGGGTTGGTAGTACATTGGATCAAAGGTAGTTTCCTGTTCAGACCAAATAACCCATGGTTAGTTCAAGGCATATAGATATCTGGATAACTTACGTCTGAAATATTCTTTCGTACAAGCGATGCCCACTGCTTGGACACAATCTCGTCAAGACGCTCGTAGTTCTTTGTGAAGTCGGGATCGCCAAGTTCAGTTCGGAATGCATAGCCAAACTTGAATGCCTCCATTAATCTATGAACATTCAGACTAGTCTTGCCCTCTATCTTGATGTTGAATCGTTCCAATAGATTCAAGATACTCAAAAGTATAGGGCCACTTGTGGGGGCTGAACAAGTGGTGACCTTGCGACCGTGATAGTAGGTATCAACAGTAGGACGAATCAAAGGACGGTAGGAAGCCATGTCTTCAAGGGTGAGAATTCCGCCCGCTGCTTGAGTTGTATTCACCATGTGTTGGGCAAGCGTACCCTATAGATATTTATGAGATCAAGAATAGATTGTGATTTATACTCACGGTATAAAACGCATCGGCTCCTTCATTTGCGATGGTCTCTAGAGTGTTTGCCAGTTGAGTGCGCTTGATTAGCTCGCCAGTTATTGCCAAGTGGCCCTGGGGAGCAAACACGTCTGCCCACTCTGGTGATTTCTCCAGCCAGGCCTTTCCAGCCTATAAATTGAGATTCATTCAACCAATAGGAATGTCAATATTTGATATCCGAACAATTAAAGAGCTCTTTTGTACCTGAAGACGCTTCTCGAGTAGACGGGTGGTCTTGAAGCCACCACGGGCCAATCTGATTGCAGGCCCAAACAATGCCTTCCAAGGCAGCTTTCCGTGTCTTTAGATCCAAGGGTCAGTTTGATTGCCTTTCAATGTCTTTATTACCTGTTGTGCGCCATCTCAAAGCCTCTGATCTCTCCTCTGTAAATCAATGGCGTCTTAGTTTTCAACCCACGCCAACTATATGGAAATACTTACGGCACACCTACTGCCATACCACCATATTTTGCTAAATCTGGCTGGTCTACAAACATATCCTTGTGAGATGCAGCCGGGGCTGTCTCTCTAAAGTCGATGAACTCGTAGGTTCCATTAGGTGATCTAATCAACATGAAGCCTCCCCTGAAGAGTAATAAGATAGACTGAGTTCGCCATGGACTACCCAAATCACGCAACCGGTTTTGTTTTGTTATGTTGACCTACCCTCCGATGCCTTTTCTCACAAATACAAAGTCTAATCAATAACGGTTCCACAGATGATCCTCTTCTTGGATAAGACATGTAAAGGGTATACTTTACCTGTTGCAAAACTGTCAATGACACCAATACAAAGGGCAGAGGCGATTGCTGAATCAACTGCATTTCCACCGTCCTTTAAGACTACAAGGGTGTTAGATCCGGTTTGAAGTTGGATTTGTACCTTGGATTCCTATATCTGAACATTCTTCTGCCTCGACAGCAACGGCTCCCTGGTATCCAGTGACCAAACGCCCTTTGAACTCGTCTGGGTCTACAGAGGGGAACCTTGTGAGTACCACAAGGATATTGGACATTATTCTTTTGATGTACTTTTGTTTGGATTTGATGGGGTTGACCAAAGGAACAGAGCACCGGTGGCCAGGATAGCAAAGGTAATGGCAGCATATTTCACGCTGTTCCTTTCAATCCATGATTTTCTCTTTGTTCCAAGAAGATTTGATCGTTCGTTATTATTGATTGGATTCATGATGAAAAGAGAAAAGAGAAACAAATCACTCTCAGATACATTTTTATACCCTTCGCTCTTCATATCTCAAACATAGATAAGCCTCTCCAATCTACAGTTCCTATTGCCTTTTTGTAAATGACAATAAACCACATCCTAGTCGCGTTGATTAATAATCCAAGAAAAAAACCCCCATCTGTTTGACTATACTGCATCAATATCAGAGCAATAAGAAAAGGGTCCATGTTCAACAATTGATTACACAAAAAGGTTTCCTTCCAATCTCACGTGTGTCTCTTATTCTGGACAAAAGCTACCATCTGTTTTGCATCTCTTTAATGATTCCAATATAATTGAATATTCGGTAGGCAATCCAAGTATTTTTTTTCCCGATCATTTTGGGATGACGTATATTTCCATATTCAAAATCAAATATTTCTCTTTCTCTCTCTTTCTCCCTCTAGTACATTATCATTGTTACTATTTAGGTAATTCGGGCCGAAATGGCCCATTTGTTCTTTTTGTTATTATTATATTCTACATATTCTGAACATTTTCTGCTATTTGGTACAAAACATAAATTGCAGAAATCAAAAGAGGCCAATTGGATTTGTGCCAAAAATGACTTCTTTGTAGTCATGAGAAAAATTCCATCACACTAGCAAGTATCATATTACCTATTTATTGACCACACTCGAACAACACTCCATTTCTACCATCATTAGGCCCCAAGTCGATTAATATCAGATGATTGCATTTGAATATCCTGGTGCCATAATCCATGTGGTCCATATCAACACAATACTAACCCCAATATATGCCCAACATTTATTTTATTTTATTTTTGAAAATAACACTTGGATACTATACATACTATTCTCCTTGGAGGTAAACAACACAAAGCAACTCTAAAATATCACACCAACCACATTTCTATATGGGTAAATGTTGATTATTCAGAAATAAGCTATCATTAATAATCAGTCTCACGGATAAATTTATTACATTGATCTATTTGTACAGATTCTTAATCCCAAGTCGTCTCAAATTATTCGGCTCCAATCTACTGCCGAAATGATACGTCTTTTATATACCTTGGCTATTTGTACTAGGCATTTGAAACTTTATAGAATATTTTCAGGGGAAACATGAGCTCTGTAAGGACTAGAACTCTCAAACACTGTGGTCTTTTTAATCATTAATTTAATAACATTATTATTATTCTTTGAAAATATTGGAATTTCATCATTCCTGTCACATAAAACAATAAAAAGTGACTGTATGAAATGGGAATACCATATTTGAAACTGGAACTTTAATCAATTTCACTGTTTCAATATCCGTAAATGTTACACACAGCTGTAATATGTTGCATTATCAAATACACTCTTTCTAGAGAGTAAATTCACCTGATGGCAAGAATAAAATTCATATTGTACTAAATGTAAATCTTTGTTAGTTGCCAAATAGGATGTCTTGTCATGAATATTTTGTAGTACAACTCTTGACATCTTTAAGAACTTACAGGGTGCTCATCTTTTTTTATTATTTTCCACAATTACACCAAAATCACATAATAATGAACATTAAATCCTTGTATGAGAATGAGAGAGGTTATGCTGCCGATGAATAATGTTAAGAGTGAAACATCTATGAAGCAAAACTATACACGCTATTCTGATCAAGACAAAGAAAAGTCTTGTTGTTTTAAAAGGGGTTGAGCACTGCTGCTGCTGCTTCAAAGCAGTTTGAGACTCCCATTCTTTTTTTATAAAACCAAGAAAAGCACCTTTAGATACTTTTAATTCTGTTAATACTTGTTTTAAATGCTTCATCACGTCGTCCAGGATGATTGAAGGTCTTGTATAAATGCATTCAAGAATAATTTTTGTGCTCCTCGTTGAGAATGCATGATCGACCATTCTTTCCTTGTTTCTCAAAAATACTTTTCAGCCCGTTTATGTACTGTACAAATGGGAGTCCCAAACTGTTTTGAAGCAGCAGCAGTGCTCAACCCCTTTTAAAACAACAAAACTTTTCTTTGTCTTGATCAGAATAGCGTGTATAGTTTTGCTTCATAGATGTTTCACTCTTAACATTACCAGGTTTTGTCTCCTTTTCCATTGATTCCTCCTACCATTTTATTGCTTTCCAGAGGCAGTTGTGCCAAGTTTTGGTGTAATTGTGAAAAATAATAAAAAAGATGAGCACCTTGTAAGGTCTTAAAGATGTCAAGAATTGGACTACAAAATATTCCTGGCAAGGCATCCTATTTGTCAGTGAGGATGAATTTACATTTCGTACAACATGAATCTTATTCTTGCCATCAGAGGAATTCATTTTCCACTAGGGCGATTTTACTTTTCATGCAACATGAATTCTGTTCTCGCCATTGGATGAATTTACTTACTGGAGAGTGTGTACTCTACCAAATTACCCCATCTTTTAACCTTGATCCAAAATGATCGAGACGTATGGTACCTTGACTCTATAACCCTTTCAGCTAATATAGTTGTGTGCATGGCCTCTTAATCATCTGACCACACATACCATGTCACATTAAAGGCTATCATAACAATAACAATAACAATAATAAATATTTTTTTGGTTTGTTTCAAAGTAACAACAGTATGGATTTTTATTGAAACAGTGTCGACAGAATAATGTCAAAAATATGCATGTAATTGAGTAAAATACAGAGAGAATGATTTATTTCTCCTATAATCACAAATGAGGTTTGTATTAGATAACCAGGCATTTATAAACCAAACAAAAGTTGTACTTACGGGAATTTCAACTTCACCAGCATCAATGGCATCGCACAAATCCTTGGGGCTCTGACCATCAACGGTGCAACCAACAGAGTTAGCAGTACCGAGGATCTCCTTGACAGTACCCTTGAGCTCACGAGCAAGGGACTTGAAGCGCATGGTACGGGCAACATCGATAATGGCCTCGAGGGAGACGTTACCGCTGTGCTTAATGTTCTTCTCCTTCTTGCGATCTCTTGGGGGCTCGTTCAAAGCCTTGATGACAAGGGAAGAGGCAGAGGGAACAACGGAGACCTGAGCCTGACGGTTCTGGATGGTCAACTGGACGGTGACACGGAGACCCTTCCATTCCTTGGTGTTCTTGGCGATGTCTTCACCAACCTTCTTGGGGGAAAGACCGAGGGGACCGATCTTGGGGGCAAGAGCAGAAGAAGCACCAACCTCACCACCTGTAATCCATTTCAGTTCAGTACAATCCACATTCGAAAAAAAAAGTTGTCGGTTGTGAAAATATAAAAGGGTTCGTCATTTACCAGTGGCGCGAAGGTAGATAATCTTAACCTCAGAAGGATCAAACTTGGGAGGCATCTAGAGAGATCAAATGGATGGTTGGATGGATTGTTTCTTCTTGTTGCTCAGATGATGTTCACCTTACCTTGAAGTTTGAAAAAGGAAGGTACGACCACTCAAGACTATGCGTATGGATTACATTGCCCGAGGAAGAAGCTTAAGGAGAGTATAAGTCCGACCGGAACGCAAAAGTGTTCGGTGCAGTTCCGGTCCGATTTTTAATGTCTTTATAAATTTGTTTCAAAATTGCACACATTTTGTAATATTTTCAATATGATAAAAAGAATATTCTTTTTTTTTTTACATTTTCTATAATAATGTGCAAGAGATGTACATATGGCACAGAAATAATAAAGAGGGACAATGGGGCGACTTGCGATAAACATAATGGCAAGGCAAACATGCAAAACGAACAAGAACAAAAAGAAAAAAGATTAAATGAAAGAACAAAAAGAATTAAAAAAAATAAAAAGCACATGTACAAAACAGCTCTTTCTTTAATCCTTGCTCTTCTTCTCCTTCTTCTCCTTCTTCTCTTTCTTTTCCTTCTTTTCCTTCTTCTCCTTCTTCTCCTTCTTGACCTTCTTGGGAGCTTCCTCTTCGGTTTCGGGCTCAGCCTTTCTCTTCTTGCCGGCAGAGACTGCGGCAACAGGCTCCTCAAGCTTGATCTCATCCTCATCATTCTCCATACCATCAATAACCTTCTTCATGACATCGAGGTTCTTGGCAGGCAAGGCACCGCTGTCATAGAAAGCCAAACGCTCCTCGACCTGGGCCTTGAGAGCCTGACCAAACTTGTCAGTAGGCTTGTCGCTGAAGCAATCGATACGGGAAGCAATGGTACACTTGTTGGCCAAATAACGCGAGATACGACCCTTGTTCTTGGCACCAGCACGGCCAATGAAGGAAGAGTGGTAGATCAAACCGTACTTGGGTGTGTTACCCTTGGTCTTCAAAGCGCGGAAAAGAGCCTTTTCGGCACCCAAGATCTGAAGGGTGGAAGCAGGGTATTTGGAGAGGTTGGTGAGCGAACCGGCCTGGGAGATCAGACGGGCACCAACAACATCACCGATCAAGGCGGCCAAGTTGGGAGCAACGTAGTTCATCTTGGTCACCAAGTAGTTGTGGAGCTTCTTGCGGTACTCGGCCAAGTTGACAACACGGTCAGCAAAGTTCTGGATGTTGATCATATCAATGGGAGAGATGTCGGTTCCCATTGAAGCACGGGCAGCGTCGAGGATCTGCTTGGCAGTGGTCTCATCATCATCAAGAACCTCGGCCATGGCCTCCAAATGCTCCTCAGACAACTCAGACTTGTTTTTGATCACCTTGACGAGCTTGGCGTATTTGTAGTTATCGTTGACAATCTTGACAAGCTCGGGGAAATGCCATGAGTACCATTCTCTCATGCGCATAGCAAAGGTGTTGACATCCTTGTCCAATTGATCCAAGAGAGCAATGGCCTGGATGATCATGTTATCGGCACGGTTGACGTTGAACTTGACCTTGGCGCGGGAGTAGCTGTGACCAAGACCAAGCTGGGCCTTCTCCAAATCACCCTCCTTCAACTGACCAAGCAACTTGTCGGCCCAGAGACGGATGCCACGGACCAATTCCATCACAGTCTCGTCAGCAACACAATCGTAACCGCACTCACCCTTGATAGCACCAGCCAAGTTCTTTTCTCCAACACCAAGGGAGAAAGAGCTCTTCTTGGAGGCCTTGGGGAGGTTCATCTCCAAGAAAGCCTTAAGGGAAGGGTTAACAATACCTATAGAAAACAATACATATACATATTTTTAGAAAAAAAAAAGCACGAAATATAGCCGTCGTCATTATTATCATTTATAAAGTATTTGACAGATCGATTGATTGGTTTTTGTGTAATAACGAGTTCTTACCCTCGGAAACATCGTTGGCATTCTCAAGGGCATCGGCAGCACTCTTAAAGGGAGCGAATGACTTGAGCTTGATCATCTTTCCGAACTTGGAGAGATCCTGGACGGTCTGCTGGACTTCAGCCAACTTGGAGCCAATCTCTTCGGACTGCAGACGCTCAAAGAGCGCATAGCCAGAGGCGGTTTCGAACAGCACGTAGTTAACCTGGTTGAAGAATTAGTTTTTTTATGTCTCTGAGAAAGTGCAGCGTCTCAATGGGACATACCATGGTGGCAATGACGTGAAAGAAGAGCTGTCTTGAAATTTGTTGTTCAAGGAAAAAAAAAGTTCGGGAGGACTTAATTTTGTGGCGTCAAAGTGACTGCCGAATTAACTTTCTTTGGATGGACGGAGACCACAGTTGTGCAGTCCCATATATATATATATGTTTTTTGTATGAAATGGATGATGGATGAGAAAATAGGTTACAAGCTATAGAGATAGAGAGATAGAGAGAGGCTAAAAGATAAAGAATAGAACAATCGCACAGAAATAAAGATATATGTAATTACGCCAAAGCATCCTCTTGCTACAAATCAGAAAAATATTGGTCAACAGGGTATTAAAGAGGCCATTACCCTTGTTCTTTATTACCTTGCGCTTTCTAGGGTTGCGTGGCTGTTCTTCATTTGCGAGCCTGTTTGTAGAGCGAGATCCTTCAGAAACCGTATGTTCCTTACCCTTCCAGGTATCTAGTCTAGCCTGGGATCCTTTGCGATGATGAAGAGCTCTCTCTTGTGTAGCAAATCTGAATGGCTTCTTTGGAGCATTAGGACCGTCTAAAATGGTGTCTCCAAAGACAATTTACCTGGACAGATCCCTTTTGATCCATCTTTCTCTGTCGTTTGGCAGCCGGATAGGATGTATCGTCAGACTGGATAGCTCTGGATTTCAGAGGATTATGAATACGCTGCTGTGCACCACTACTTGTAGAACGAGTTGTGGTAGGTGGTTGTGTGGCCTATGACAATTGATTATTTGTGCAAGATGATCAGTACTTGAATCAAAAGGGATATCTGTTAAAGATGTCCTTACTTGCTCAGCTTGGTTCCTGATTTGTTGAATCCAAGAAACCTATATTGTTAGAAAGTTGCCAAGCAATAGATTGTCTAATTAATCTTGCCTGTTCAAATAAGCACGCTGGCGTGTGAGTAGAAAAGGTGATTTGGCCAAGGTAGGCTTATGAGGTACAAGAGGTTGCTAATAAAAGATAAATAAATGAGTCTCGGGGCTGTGACAATGAGAACTACAAGACAAGCTTCTTTGACCAAGGCTTACGATGCTCTCAAGTGGATTTTCAGTCACCTTGGGTGCAGCTACCAAGCCGTTGCCGAGGTTCTTTTCAAATATCTTAATCCGTGCAGCCAAAGGAATATACGCCTCTCCTGGACCCATTTCCTCTTTGTTTTCTGTAGTGTTAATTCGTGTGTGTTTGTAGCGAGGAATACGAGACTGGATAGGTCGTTTCTAAAACAAGAGGATAAGCTTCTACTACATATAGTCATCTAGGCAACAAATTACAATGGTATTCATCGGTCTGGATCGAGAAGTGTTTTCAGTAGCTGGTTTATCTTCAAGGTGGCGATTTTTAAATGATAGCGTGGTGCTCATGTACGAAGGCACAGAGCGAGTGCTCGGGTTGTTTCGTTTGGTTCTAACAGACGCAAAGTGTCTATCGATGGTGGTTGTTGATTTTGGGTGTGTGGTTACAGGTGCAGGAATCCGGGTAGGTTGTTCATCAGCAGGAATTGGTGCGCTGTCCACAGTTGGTACTTCTACTGTGGGTTGAGGCGAGGTTTGCATGGGTAGGGTGTCTTGGTTATTTGAGAACATTGCAGGGTTCTCAAAAGAGGGAATTGGGTTGGAATGAGGGTAATGATTCTGAGAGACGTTTGGTGATTGCACTTGATTCATCGTAGCAATACTATATATATATATGTGTGTGTGTGTATAAAAAGTACTTGTGAATCAAATTTGGCAAATAAATTCAAGAAAAAGAGAGGTACAGAGACCAAGACTGAAATGATGCAAATTTCCAACAGTACAAGGCAGTCCCACGTGACACAAGGTATTTCTTGATTTGATTTTTGTATAAAATGTTTATGAATTTAAAGAATGAAGAAAATGAATGAATGGATAATTGCAGGTATCGAAAGAGCAAAAGGAACCCAAAGCGTATCAGAGTCTCTCTCTTGAGCGCTGTTTACGCAGCTCCAATGCCCTGATTTTCTGGACCTGCCATTTATGTATAGATAAAGTAGTTGTCATGCCCACAATTAAACACACACCAGTCACACATACACCATCAGGATATTCATGAAGTACAAACACTCCAGACAGATATGCAAATACAATATCACAGATACGCATCAAGGCTCCTAATAAAATAATTAGTGTGAACAATTCAATTAAGAAAAAAAATGTGTGTGTTATATTTACCAAGACCAGCAGGAACCATTTGAATGCTATTCGTAAAGTCAATATACAGCAAGCCAAATAGATTATGCCACTAACCCTTGATTCAGGAAGCATTGACCTGCAAATGAAAATAACGCCATTAAACCAAGAGGGATATAGGATGACCAGTCCTTTTGCAGCAATGTACTTTGAGGCATAAATAATACGCCTCCCATACAAAGTGCACATGAAATGACCGCAAAGTATACCGAGTGGACCATGAAATGCGTCCCCTTGCCGACCTTTCTGACAGAAATATATGCAATTGCTGACATTATCGCTCCTGCAACTACGCACAAGATAGCAAAAGATCTTGCCATCTCATCCTCAGCCAATCGAGACGGATCAATACTGTATATGGCCATTAAAGGATCAGCCACCGGATGGCCCAAGGCATACTTTGGTCTCCACACCAACACAATTCCAAACAGGCATCCAACAGAGCAAACACCATCAAATAAAGTATATGGCTCGTTCAGCACCAGGTATGAGACAATGGCAGTAAATGTCGGACCTAGAAAGAAGAGAGCTAAACAGGGAAAAGCATAAATGTATTAGATTTTTTTTAAAGGGCTTTGAAGAGGTACATCCGGATTCCAAAATACAATATAGCGATATTTTGTGGGTATTTACCGGTTGCCTCTAGCATGGGTAGACGAGTCAGACTGTAGAAGAACAGGATGAGACCAATAGATCCCACTAGAGCTCTGAAAAAAAGCCATTTCCGAACCCCATATTTTCCAAGAGGATTCAGTCCAAGTACTGCACAACCTCCCAGAGACAGTACGAGTTGGGTAGCAGAACGGGCCAAGACAATGTCTACAGTTGAAAAAAATACGGCACTGATGCGGACTAGCATTGCCATGCCTGAGAATGACATTGCAGACATAACCAGAATAAGCAGCCCGATCCACTGTCTTCGTCGTTCGGTTGGTTCCAGACTAAGTGAGAGATCTGCTGATTTGTTTTGGGAAGGGATCAATGAGGTGGCCTCATTCACAATCTGGACATTGGCACGTTTTGGTTTCTGGGCACCATGCGGATGCTGTTCTGCCGCATTAGCCATGGTTATTAACTTGGTGGTGCAGGTAAAGACAAGGAAAATATACACAGATAAAGTAAGGAAAGAAAGAAAGAGAGAGAGAGAGAGAGAGAGAGAGAAAAGGAGAAAACTTTGACAGTTGGATGATAAAACATGCTCAATTCCAGATGATGTCACATGCTAACGTTTGGAGCTTTGGCGACGATGGAATAGGCACCCTTTGAAAAGGCGGTTTTGTTTGACAACAAAAGGTACAGATAGCTAATAAACTATTGACTGACAAGGATAGCTCCCCGAGTATTTCTATTGAACCTTTTATCATTAATACCGCAGTAAAAAAACGAGTTTGTTGTGTTTATAAACTTTGAAACGATATATTCTCCCTCATCAGATACTAGACATTGAAAGGCCCTGGAGATTGTTGTACGAGTGTGTACAGCCCTATCATGAGTTCCACTTCTTGGACATTTCAAGGGTGCTGTTGGTAGAGACCATTATTGACTGTAGATCATTCAATGGCCTTGGCATGTTTAACGAGTACAAAGATGAGCTCTTGTTTCTCATCACAAACAACTGTCTGTCGTCTGGCCTTTATTTTGCCAAACACCCCAGTACAATCCTTATCTAGAAGTGTTCGTTCCACTGTGTTCTTGAAATCCATAGTCTCACAACCAGCATTAAACTAGAGACCAATACTGCCTTTTTAAGGCCTATCGTTGTACATTAATTCAGCCCAAGAATCGGTCCGAGCTTAGTTATCTTATTGAACATTTTGCCATCAAATCGGATTATTACAAACTATTTGTACCAACATTCTTTATGATGATTGGAGCCATAGCAAAAGCTTGGCTTACTCTAGAGAGATATTAACTCAACAACAAGAATTGCACAAGTATACCACAGCCCGCATTTTCTAGTGTTTAGAGCTCCAAAAACATTGAGCCTCTAATAGGCATTTTGTATTCTATTGCACTTGCAAGGAACATGAAAGGTAGAGTACAAATGTATCTCTACCAGACAATTCCTTATTTTTAATAACAAACAGACTCTTGTCAAATAATAGGTACTTTGTATAAAAAGCTTATTTTGCCTGTATAGAGCATTTAAACTTTTTTTTCTTAAAAAAAATTAAAGACTTTGTCGTGACATGAGAACCAATAGACTGGGCAGTAAAAGCCATTCGAGTAAATAAGTTTATTTTTGTGAAAATACAATATTATTTTCCAACCATAACATATATAAAGAATAAATTATATTGTCACAACTATAATAAGATTGGGAGATACTCACAGAAGAGGTTTGTGGTTGGCTGAATAGTCTTTGACTAGATATATTAATATGAATCTTTAGAAAACTAACAATGGCGTTTACCGAGAGAAATTACATGGATTTTTATTATATGTTATACCGAGTAACTGCAGTGTATGCCCCAAGATACTAACTGCGGTCCATATGGAAGAGCGCTTAGAGTAAAATGATTGAGATTCCGATGAACCTGAACTCACAACAATAAAGATTCTCAAGGTATTAATAACCTTGTAGACATCTTTACAAGGATATCAATCTATAAATAATAAAAAAAGATCTTTGCGTACAAGCTGTATTAAAGAGATATTTTTGAGGTGTAATAAAAATAAAATATACTTGTCTATCAAATAAATCATAGTTGTACAAAGTGGATCCTTGCCAACTTTCAGCCTCACAGGCTTAGCATTACACAGATTTATCGCATATAAAACCAAGTATCTCGACATTTACTGCGTCTTGTATTGTTCTTTTTCATTTTTATATTAACTTGACATGCTTGCCACCGAGTTTCCCTATGAAATATTGACTGACATTGCAAACTTCCTTTGCAACAATGACAAGATGACTTGCTCAATAGTCTGTAAATCATGGAAGGCTCCATTTCAACATTCACTATGGGATACTCTAACTATCGATAGCAAAAATATACTGCAAGTATGTTGTATATCAAACACTCAACCAACGGTTTATCAGCTGAATGGAACCCGTGTCCAGTCATTAATCTTTCAAGATGTCCAGACAACAGAGCATCAGCTCTATACTTTACAACAACTCTTCTCAAAGTTAAAAGCTGTGTTTATTCCCCACAATACTATTGTCGAAGATAATCTCGGAAATCTTCCGGATTGGAACCTTTGGGGAGGACTGACTACGATGACCATATATACCAGAAAACTAAATGACGATGATCAAAGACTACAAGTATTCAAGATATTGGCTTGCTTGCCTCGCTTGAAACAGTTAACACTCAAAGACAGCGTTTTTTATTCAACGATACCTCAGCCAAAAGATACTTGGGAAATATTAGAAAAAATACATGAATCCTTGCCTCAATTGGAATGTCTGGATACAGACATATTACTTGGGCCTCTCCCAGTATCCGATATACCAAAGATGAAGAATATAACACCAGCCAGTACGATGACCGTGGTTAAGCTCAGTGACCTTAACCTAGATCTTGGGTGGATATTCTACCTTGGTCTAAAGTACCCAAACATACACAGCATATATACCAAAAAAACTTACTCGGATAGACCCCCTGTCGACCTTACTCCAGACAAATATGCTTTGACGGTCTTGGATCGACTACCAAAGTTCTCTAATTTGAAGAAAATATCAGTGATACATAAAGGAGGAGTTGGACTAGACTATGATTTATTTTGGGACGCATTGAAAAAACCGATCCAAAGTCTAAAATCCCTAGACTATATTCTGGATATATGCAAATATACAGAAAGAGGACAATTCGACGAACCCCATACGATATACTTTTCATCGCCAAAAATTCAGCAGTTTTCATTTCAAGCCATGTCTTTTTACTGTGAAGGTCCAGAAATCATTCTAAGTCTTGGAATTTGCCCTCTCCTGGTAGATCTAAAGATATTTCATCCAGACAGTGATATCGAGTTGGACACTATTTTGAAAAACTGTATATCATTAAGAACCATTTGCTTGGCTGGCACATTTATCTCGCTAAGCTCTGAAGCATTCAATGATACGATCACACACGAATTGAAATCCATCGAACTCAGGAGATTAAGAACTGTTCCAGCTACATTTAATTATCTTTCGTCTTGTTGCAGAAATCTCGATAAAATGTCCCTGAGTCACGTACAAATTGGCGGAAAAGTCGATGAAGACCAAAGAAAACTCTCTCTAAACATGCCATTCACACGCTTTAAGAATCTCAATATTGCAGACACAACATTCTTTGCTGTTGATAGCGAAGAAGGCCTAAAGTCAGAAGATTTGAAAGAGGAAGATGCATTGAGATTCGTTTGTGTTGAACAAACAGATGTTATACAACAATCTATGGATATATATACATCAAATATCGGATCTTCCAGCAGCCAGACCCCCTCAAATAATGTCAAGAAGTCGTGGAATTATTCTCAGTATAATACTCAAGCCTCAACCTCCAATGGAAATACGCGAAAACTTGGGGAAAAGATCATAAACATAGCAAAAAAGCTTTTTGAAGTGCCTCTGAATTCAAAGCAAGACTCTCTTGAAAATATCAAGAGCGGATTTTCTAAAAGATTGGTTATTCACCCTTCATTAGAAGATGATCTTGATGGTCTATATATAAAACTATGCTGTAGATTAATTGAAGAAGGATCAATTGATAATATTGTATATGGTAGTTAGGGTACTTGTATTAAAGAAATAAACAAACGTTAAATGTTAAGCAGCTCAATATTCTTTAAACTTGGATCATTAAATATCAATTCCTAATAAAAGCTAGTACAAACGGATATATTCTCTGATTACTACCTCTTACATACCTTCCTTTAAAAGTTAGGTTTAAGTCCTAAAGAGAGCTTGTCTGTCTGATATTGACAATGATACTTGGTTTTCGTATTATTAAAATGGTCTATAAAAGTATGACACTGTCTCTATTTGTTGTCTTTTGGAATAGAATACTCTTCTTCCACAAGCCAATATATATATATAAGTCAAATGTGTGTTTTGATATAAATGTATGTGTATTATAGCTTAATAAATTCATTTATTTAAATATGTTATATTAGTTTTATGGCAAAATTAATATTTGCAGTATTTTAATGGCCCTTCTAAGCAGTATTAAAGTATTCTAAAAGTATCGGTTGTTACCCAAGATATATATTCTTTTGTCTGCTTTAATAGTTACTATATTTTATGATTTATTGTTAGGGCTTCAAGTATACAATTAAAGACAAAACTTACTAATGATTCAATTATCTCTATTATACTCTTGTATAAATCTCATGGATCCATTATAATTTGATAAAGGCGAGGACATAATAGGTATATATATATATATGCCGGGCAATATATGTTGATTATGAGTGTTTTGCCATGACATAATTTTACGACAAAAACATTTTATGCAAAATATTAGGCGTATTGTTTCAATTTCTTTAATCATCCACGTATGCTTTATAAATCTGCAAAGACTTTGAACAACATTATTTACCTTTCTTTCTCCCAAAAATCGCCTAATCATGCTTGGCCAACAGCAATCAAAAGACTTCTCTGCCAACTCTGTTTCTGATAAAGCTGCCGTCTCTTCTATCCCACGCAAAAGAGCCAGATCGAATTCTTTAAAAGGTAAAATAAAGACCAAATTAATATATATATATATATTTGAATTTATTTTTCATTGAAACAAAAAAAACTACTTAGATCCAAGTTTCACTTTTGCTTTGGACACTTTCAGCTCTACCATGGATTATGAGTACGAAACCCTCTCTAATGATGATGAAGAATATAATGAAGAAGATAAAGAAGAAGAAGATGACATTGAGATCATTTTGGATCCTTCAGACCTCGATTATGAAAATCAATTTATCTTTGAGATTTGTAATATCTCCACATTTTAACATGTACTTTTAAGAGAGTAAAACATGTATTAAAACAATACACTTTATAATTATTACATTTGAGCATTATTATTATTATACAAGCAATTTCAACTTAATCAACCCTTACTGGCTATGTTACAGTTGAAGACTTATTAAATGCAGCATATATTCCAATACAAAAATATAAATATAATACATACTGAAATATATAAAGTATTAATATTTATTATCTATATGTTTCATCATGGAATACTTTCTCTCGAAATAATCTGTCCAAAGTCTTGTAGAATATGAAATTCATGTGTAAAAATTAAATTAAAAGAACCCTCTTTACTATATTATAGCATGCAACTACCTAAAGAGCAGTAAGTATATATGTATACATTTTTAATCGCTTTAAATATACTGAGCAAAGAGATTTTAGTAGCATGTAATTTATAGATAATATTAACCAAAAGTATAGGGAGATTAGTGGTCCGTAAAAGTGTAGCGGTTTTTATCCTCTTGTTATATTCATTCAGCAGAAATATTAAGACAAGGATTTATGACAGGGTCTTCAAGTGAAAATTAGTCAATATTAAAGCGTGCAAGGGTACATTATGCTATGTATTGATAGTTTGAACCAAGTGTAGGTATAGTATGAGACCTCTTTTGTGTTTATGGATCCATACATGACTGAAAGATTTAGTTGACTATAAATGACCGGGTTGCTAGTTAGATTTATAAATAATAATTAAAAAAAGTATCAGGAATTAAAAGGTAAATAATAATAATAAAAGTAGCATTATATTGTAGACGGAAAATAGCTCTGTCTGGATCATCACTCTTCGTGAGGCTTTACTGGTTCCAGAATGATAGGATGAGCATCAGGCTTATTATCTAAAGATGTTTTTAGCTTATTATTAAATCACAAAAGCTCCGAAAGCTTTTTATATTTCTACTTGTTGAGATTTTCGACTTACTGATACCATTCAATATGTTTTGCTGGTAAAATCTGGCTTGAACAGTGTTTCCTTCTTGATTTATAGGAGAAATAAGAATTGGGGATTCCATACCAGGAACATTATCATCTTTGTGAATTGCTTCCTTTTGATATTCCCTTTTTCTTTTCAAGAACCATAATAATAGTCCAGATATAGCTAATGCAGCCACCTATTAAATAGTATCCATTAATATATATATAAACTCTCTAGTCAAATACTTACACATCCAACCACAATTCCTGCAATAACACCTCCACTAATACCCCTATGAATATCTATGGGTGCATGCTCTGGAGTAATCGTTGAATTTGTCGGTGTCAAGTCAATTAGTGAACTTGGTGTGAACGTAGTTTTCCACTTGAGATCATGAATATCGCTAGTGTCTAGAATATAGTAGTCATTTCGGCTTATACGATTGCTGTCAACACCAAATATAATAAACAGGTCACCATTAGGATGCAACACCGCTAAAGACAAGCGATTAAAGTATAGATTTGCTTTTAGTCTGAAAAAAAAATATGCTCAACTCAAAGTATAATCATTATTACCTGAATGGCCATAGCGTGGTCCTGCTCCATTTTTGTCCGAGATATTTGCTAATGACCAGGAGTTTGTCATGGTGTCGAATAGATAGGCATAGTCTTCGTAAGGAGGTGACACTAATTTGAAATAGAGTATAAAGATGAATAAATATATACGTTAAAATACTAGACTATTAGCTTGATTCTAATATATATATATGCATACCATAATTTGGATATTGAACCCCACCATAAATAAGAAAACTTGTGGAGTTTGGCACTTTATGAAAATAATGTTAGGATTAGGATTTTGATCCATACATTAAAATTACTTACATAATGTGGCAGTAAGCAGGGTTCTGCTCGAAGGAATATTTCCCGGACCAACGGTTACGGTTGACCATATGGAAGTATCGGTATTGAACAACAAAAGTGTGCTGAAAGAAGATGGGTTTGTTGTAAAATTCCCAAAATCTGGATCATAAACTCCATCCCATCCACCAAAATGGTAAATGGTTATGCCATCAGGTCCAAGAGCAGCTCGTCCTGCTCCAGGCATCTTCATTCCATCTCCTAAATTGGCAGTGAATTTAAAAAATGCCGAAAGATTCTAGAGTTGTGATAATAATAAAGCCAATTTTCTATAAATACGTCGTCTTTCTCTCAATAAATAATTTATACATACATTGACGTCAAAAGTATAAAATATCGGGTTTACGTTTGTATTCGTATCGTTCGTCGTACTAAATTTTAAAGATTTTAGTTTTTGATACTTTAAACATATCATAGAATATTTACAAATATTTAAAAAGAAATGTTGGTAATCTGAATTACCTTTGCCCGCCCCAAAAGTAGACCTTATTAATGTGGCTCACGTATACTCCAAAGCCTTGAAAGCTACATTTTTGGAATTTAATTGTTAGAAAACTAATAGATTTTATATTTTGCACATTTTATATTTTACTTTTGTTGCAATCCAGGCTGGTTGTAAGGTGTCCATTTCTGTGTTATTGCGTCAAAGACAATCGGATTGTTGGATAATTTCACAAATTTATCACAATCTCCACCACCAAAAACTATGTAGCGATTGTTTGGAAGTGCTGCTGAAGCTGCATCACAACTTGCTTCCAATATAGATCCATCGCCACTGATCGAAATATCTTTCCATGCATTATAAGAATTGTTATTCAACTCAAACTGCTTAGAGAGATCCAGAGAAAAATGTCCTGGGAGGTTGATGACGGAATTTAGAGTATCCTTTCCACCGCCAAAGCAATAGATTGCATCTTTGACGAATTCGCATACTGATTAAAGCAATCAATCAATACGCCAAGAAGATTTTTGAGGGTGTCTATATATTTACCTTGAGAAGTTCGTCCCTCAGGAAGATATCCTGACACTGATATAATACTTAGCAAAAGGAGTAAAGGTATTCGCATAGAAGACAGTTTTTAAAGTAAAATTATCAGATAAGAGAGTTCAAAACAAAGATCAATCAATTTCATTTTTTATAGTATTTCAGTGTTTTCTTGCCGTGTAGTACTTGGCTAAAATATTTGGTTTGGATAATACTATGTCCTACGTTACTACATAATATATATATGTATATGTACAAACACAATTTTTATATCTAAAAATATCTTGTCCACAATATAAAGGATAATCAATCGAGACTTACAATCA
Source organism: Phycomyces nitens (assembly GCA_022702545.1). Lineage (NCBI taxonomy): Eukaryota > Fungi > Mucoromycota > Mucoromycetes > Mucorales > Phycomycetaceae > Phycomyces > Phycomyces nitens. The sequence continues at coordinate 7,627,352 of JAHRBC010000001.1, forward strand.
ATAACTTTCGAATTAAAGAAGCATTATTTATCAGTAGTCGTTTTTGATTAGCAGCCCTTCAAGTATATTTACATATCCCAAGTAATTTTAAGATGAGGAATTAGACATTCAATATTATTGTTTTGAGACTTTATAAATAACTCGAATCACAATTATCCAATTGGAACGAGTGTCTAGCATTTAAGCTTGGGTCTTTATCCGAGTAAATGGACAAATGCAAGTATCCAGATCAATAGTTGAGCAATAAGTAAATTATCAATGATATACAAAGGCCTTGCTTTCAAGTATTAAATATGCATTATTTATCTGGCTAAAAATTAAAATTAAAATCTCAAATTAAAATAAGACTAGAGCATATATACTTGGTCAGCATAGTACAATACGACTACTGATATGTTCTTTGCCTGTCATAAAACTCTAATTAATACAGTAGTGTTTAATTCATATAGTAACTAGGGAAATACATCTTTGTGTACCCTTGAAATTAAAAAAAAGATGTGCTTATCATTCCGGTATTAAATAAGTAAAAGAGTCTTTTTTTTTGTTTTTATTATTCTTCAAAGTAGACTCCACTGACCTTACATAAAAAGGTTTGTGAAACACAAATTAAACCGATTTACTTCTTTTATTCTCAAAATTAGGGTGACAAGCTGTTGAACATGCTGAGTAATTTATCAATTATCTTTACAGACTTTTGACATGATTCTGTAGGTTATTTCTCTGGCTTATAACATGTTTAAACTTGGATTTTTAAACAATCATTAAAATTTAAATGTACGGATAGAATAAGAGACATACTACTCAACATTTATTAGTCGAGATTGGTTTTCCTGAAATACTCTACCATTCTATGCTACGGCATACATCCAGCTATGTATTAAGAAGTAGTGCAAGATAATTGGCCAAAATTCCCATGGAAAGACGGGAATTTTTACATCTATAGAATATTAAAAGAAGGTTTTAGCTACAAGATAGCAAAAATATTCAGGTAGACATAGTATTTATTGCTACAAAAGTAGGAGATATGGTTGGTCCAAAAGCATTGAGGAGTTTTTCTTTAACTACAGATAAGATTATTTTGTACCTCCTCAATATAGCACTCTTGTGATCAATTGCTTACCAGATGTTGTACTATGCGCCATGTTTAACTTATATAGAGTAAAATAAACAAAAGCTATCAGGAATTCTAAAACAAGGCTATTTACAAAGATAATATACACAATTGTACTTGGTGTCCCTTTGAAGTGTACTATTCTCATGATTTCTTTCCAAATGTACAAAGTAACTAGGATTCAATTGGGATTCTTGAATATATTTAATAAAGAGAACAGTGGGTTATGTATTATGCTCGATGACAAGGTGAATGGACCAAAAGTATCTAGAGATTCTTGTTGCGTTTAGTAGCTTATAAAGCAATACTAATAAAATTTGGTGTTTGTCTCAAAATTAAGGTCTCAAGCCACATCATAGGAAGGCTCATGTAAGAGTACAAAGAAACCCACAGATCTTCTGTTTTGAGTGGGTCACAAACCAGTTTTCATCTAAGCCCAATAGTAACTGTATATAAGTTACTTTATTAACGACGTGGGCTGTGGGCTTGTCAGCTTACACTAATGAAAATAGTTTATAGGATAAATATATTATCTTGGGAAATAAATATAGACTTTTGGGTCAAAGGATTGGTACATGTATTTTGCTACATAAAATAACTTGTGAGTATTAAGGCCTTGCACGTCTTTTACACATGCTAATTCTTATCAAGATCCATAATGTTCTTTATACAATCACTTCAATTATTATTAAATAAAATAAATTTCAAGTAATTTCAGAAATAGCTGTACACCTTTTTCAAAAAGGTATTTAACATACATAGAATGGCCAAAAGTTTTATATTTTGTTTAAACAAAGATTATTTAAACATTCTATTCTGCCACCATTGTCATCAATCACTGCTGATACGGCATTCCTTTATTTATATCTTTCTCCAGCCTTTGAAGAATTCACTTGCCACAATCATTACCGTTCAAGCAGAAAGGTAACTTATCAGACCAACTGACATTATATCATTAATTATCTATCCATGTCACTCGTTCCTTGGCCCAGCAAAGTCTATTCCTGAAATATTAAAAAGTGAAAGATTGGCTTATGAGATGTAGAAAACTCACAATTGTTCGAGTGATTGCTCTATACAAGGTCCACGAGAGTTGGTTTCGGATTCTTTGGCTGGAATGTAGATTCGATTAATGAGATGTGTACCTTAACTAATAACTGTTATACTAGACCTTTGTAAATCTAATAGGCTTTATCAATAACACATAAACCAAGCACCTGTAGACGCACAGTTTCTTTCGAAAATTAAATAGTACAAATGCCAATATTATAATTTTAGCATGAATTTTTATATATTCAAGGCTTGGGCGGGTTTGACAGCTAAATAATTGTTTTGCGCGGATGAATATTCTACCGACATAAATCCCATAATAAGAAATAGTATGAGTACCCCTGAGGGATCGAACGACCAGCAATCCATGTACAGAGCACACTTCCCTTCTTAAGAATAAGTCTCTTTATTCCTTTAATGCACCTGTTTTAACTAGACCCTCTCAATGGATCCAGCATATACTGTTTGGACCAACACCATCCTTTCATTGAGTGTTTTGTTTAATCTAGGCAAACTTATTCCTACCGGCGTAGTAGAAGATGTTCTCTCTGACCACATTGACTAAATGTCCTTGTTGACCTTGCATTACACTCGTTCAAAGGTCCTTTTGGCAGAGGCCATTTTCACCGAACCTACCATCCGAGTGAAAGGCACCTCCGATGGCCTGGTGTATCAGAACACCAGAATCGTCGCTTCTCCAAGTTTGCCTTCCAATAGTCATATTGTGAAGGCTAACATGTATTGCATCAGTGCTTGCGATCCCAAAACTGACCTTCTTGCGCCAATTGAAGAGGCCTTTTACTCGTACGGAAAGGTTGTTCAATTGCGTGCCTACGTCTCCCACCATGGAACTTTCCGTGGTAAAGCTTCCGCCCTTCTGGACACATCTAGGTTAGACACACCCAAATCCCTCCCCAGCCGTCTTTATTTGGAAGGCTCCATCTCTTGCGTAGTGGATCTGGGTTCCAAGGATATCCCACCCGTGTGCGGTTATTGCCGTGAGGAAGGTCACTTCCTGCGTGTATGTTCAAAGCGCCCATTTAGGGCACCCCGATGTAAACGCTATGGTGTCTTGGGACATGAGATGACCACCAGAGACAGTCCCGCGTACCCTGACACCGTTGAGGACACACTTCTTCAGTAAGAGAAACTCCAGTTGGATATTACTGAAGCAGAAGCTCTCCGTGCTCTTCAGGCAGCTGGCAACACTTCCCTTCTCTTCTCTGTACAGCTGTGGGTTTGATATCGGACAACATGCCTCCTTCTCCCACATCTTCGGCTCCCAAGCCCATTCGTCGCCGATCCATATCGGTGATGACCACTCGGTTCAAGGCTGGATCCACTCGGTCCCCTGCTCCAACTTGTGATGACATTTACATAACAATGTATGATCCCAGTAGTCGAGGCACTGCTTCCAGCAAGTACTCGTTTGTCGCTTGAGGCATTGCCCTTCCTAATAATGGTGCATCCTGACCAGTCATGACAGATGACAAATTTCTCTAGTTTTTGCTCGATCTATCTATCCAGACAAAAGCCTAGGGAAATCAATCCTTCATTGATCTTGACGCCGATACGTCTATGGATAAACTTAACTCTCCCTCTGGTCAGTCTGACCAACTATCTTTATAAATGACTGTACAATCTATCTGCTTAGGAACTTTGAATATCCAAGGTCTCCTCTTTACCATCACTAATTTGCAATTCCTCAAACGCCTCTTTATCCGCCACCACTGCTCCTTCTCTCCTTCACTTTCCTTACTTGCTTTACATGAGAAGAATCTTCTTCCTTCACACTACTCCACTATGCACCTTCTCTTCCAAGCCCAGGCAAGACTTTGTACTTCGTATTGTGGCCTTATATCCTTCGATCCCCTTATCCACCTTGAATAACTGTACGTGTCACCAGATGACCGTACGCTAGTTTTAAAGGTTATACGTACTAATTAACGCATTGATCCTTTTGCTGTTGTTGTTCTTTATGCTCCTGACACGGTTTATTTTATTCACCGGTGTTTGTTGTATCGCTCATCGCAGTGAACTTCGAAGTAGTGATGTATCTGTAGAAATGCCCCGAAGTAGTTAAATAGTCTCTTAATCTGTTCTTTATTAAAATTGTCTTTCTACCCGTATCTATTTTCTTGTCACTGAGTTGGACATTTATACTACATAACCAACCCACCATGTGTCACTCCCAATATCCCTCCCCAGGTGCGCACTTTCTTTTTTTCTCTTGCCCTCTTCCTTCCTTCCCACGTACCTTCACTCCATGCCTTTGTCTTGGGTGACTTTGCAACTTACATCAACGTCGAACCCATCCTACAGATTTTCAAGGCTATCTCCAAGGTAATTATATCGATGCTATAATTAATTCCGCATCTTCCTCTATCCCTACCTTCCATAGTTCCCGAACTCGCACATGCATTGACTACCTCTTCCGCCCTTCTGGATCTGGCGTTTCAATACCCAGTACCTTTTCCACGACGAATTTGACACTATCTTGACCGATCTTTTGGATAAGGCAAGCCACTCTTTTCCCGAATATGCTTCCCCTGGGATCCGTTGGGATTGTCACAAGAAGGTTGTCAAGCAATTGGCTCTCACTTATGGCAAAAAAGTCCAACGTCGCCTCCGTTCTCAAGAGCGTCGCCTTCACATCTTCCGCAATGAGCTCTCAGGATTTTCATCCTCACCTCAACTCTCCTCCGTCGAATATGTGCTGGCCTCAGTTCAGTTAACTCGTGCCTCCACCCTAGCAGCCCAATTTGGTGCCAAGCGGTGTGAAGAAGGCGAGACATCGTTCAAGTATTTCTTTCGAGTACTTAAGCAACGCTCTGCTGCCAAGTCCACCACCACTCTCGTTGACCCCGACATCTCCACCACCTTCACTTCACCAGCAGGTCTGCCTGGTCACATACGCTCATTCTACCAATACCTATACTCTCAAGAAGTCATTGATCTCTCGGCCGCTCATTCTCTCCTCGACCACATCCCTCCTTTTACAAGCCTTTCTTCTTATGACTCTGCTTCTGACAAGTGTTGAGTTGGTTTTGTGGTATAACGTTGTCAGATACAACAAAAATGATCAAGGGTTGCCAATGAGTTCAGAAGGCAAAATTTATGTGAAAAAGGGATAAATTACTGTGATAACGCTCGAGTCTATCCAATAGTAGAGAGATGGGGTAGAAAGTATATAAAGAAGACAAATTTGACAAGAAGTATGCTTATAATTATCGCTAAGAGTTATTATAAGTCAGTGACTATGAAATAAATGTGCAAATAATACAGTCAGGGTTTGATCAATATGAATAAAAGGTGGATAAAGATAGAGATTTTATTGATTGTTTCATCGAAGTCTTTTATACAAGATAAATCTATACTATTCTGTTATAAAAACCATTCGAAGCAGTATCCATGATAAAATACAAATGTGCAAGGGTATGCCTTGTACAAGGGGAAGAGTAATTCCTACAAAGAAGTGTGATACTTTTTGCAGGATGTAGTGGTCAAGTGGAACCAAAACGACACACGCCGTGTCACTCCTTTGACCTTGAAAGTGACGCTGGACGAACTCAAGCCTATGCTTAAGAACACCCTGAACAACTCCAGCCCTGGCATGGACGGCCTGCCGTATCCTCTGTGGTCGCACTTACTTGCTCACCCCACCATCCAGTCCCTTGCTGTTGAGGTGTATCAGGATGCCCTCTTTGGTGTTTTCCCCCTTTCATGACTGAAAACAGTTTTGGTCTTGCTTCCCAAGGCTGGTGACCTGACCTCCCTTCGGAATTGGCGCCCAATCTCCCTCACCAACTATGATGCCAAACTCTTCACCAAGATGCTCACATCCTGTCTAAGATGTTGTATATGCCCTCTGATCACCTCCTTCAATGGGAAAAGCTTCGCCGTAGTGTACTTTGGAAACATGTCCGACATTTGGAAAAAAGCCAACCCAGGCTGAAAGACCCATTGAAAGAAGCTTATATCTAATTACGTCAAAAAGAAATCGACAGACAGCTTGCGAGCAAGAATCCCCCGATTACCGTCGCTAGAGGTCTGTGCAAACCTGTTTGGGATCCGGTTTTACTATTGCCTTGCACTCGTCAGGAGCGTCGTCGTCTGATAAAATGGCGTTTTGCTTGGCTCCCTCCCTCCCCATCTGTGGCCTGTAAATGTGGCGCTGTCAAAGGCAACCGGGCTCATATGCTGGTCTGCCCAGATACAACTGCGATGGTACAGCATCTTCAAAGACATTTGGACCCTCCCCCGCCACAGGATGTCCATATCATTGACCATGCTCTCAACTGCCTCCCCAGGTCCTTCAAAACGCCTGGTACGTGGTGCGATTGGTGGCCATGCTTACTTGTTTTGCTGCGTGCTATTGATCAAACCGCCTCTCAATACACCATCCCTCCCGAACCATATCCTGGTCAAATTCTCATCGACCTTGCAACCGCTTACCGCTCCACTAAACTCTCATCCAAACCAAAAACCAATCCTCGACGACAGAGAGAGCCTGTCACCGGCGACCCTTTCCCTTGGCTCACGTCCAAAATTTCCACCGTTCCCCGTCAACCCCTCCCGTCTGCGTCTTCCCAAAGCTGTGCTTAGTACGGTCAAGATTCCTTGGCTCTGTTGTGCGATCAGATTCATAAATGGATTTTCCGAGTTTCTAAAGGGGATCCCTCTTTAGAGTTCTGATCCTTGCTGAAATCCGTTCCCAATCTTGGTGCTGTCAGTACCTAGTTACTTATTCTCGATTCTTGACGTCTCATTCTTTTTTCTTTCTCTATATATTTATTTCGCCTGTATTCTTACCCGCTGTATGTATCTATTTACTTCCTTAAAAGCCGTTTTCCCCCACTGAGGGTTTTTTCCGTGCTTTCTTTTCCTTCTCGCTGACTTCTCTCTCTGTCATGCCGTGTCAAACACAAAAACTTTTTCTTTTCGTTCTTATACCTTATTTCTTTTCCCCCAGTACTTAGGGGTTTCTTTTTTATTATTTATTTTATATATTTTCAATTATTCTTTTCGCTCTCATGGGTGGCCTATATGCCTACAGGCGCCAGGCCTTGACACACCCGCAAAATAAACAAAATACTTTTACCTGATCACCTCCTTCCAAACGGTTTTTGTGGCTGATTGCTTCATTGCAGACAATGGACTTTTGACTCGTCTGGCTATGTCCTGTGCCCAACTCACCAAGGATCCTGGCTTTGGACTCCTTCTGGACCAAGAGAAAGCCTACAATCAGGTCCATCCCACTTACATTCGTCTTGTCATGGCACGGTTAGGTTTACCTACTATGTTCATTGACTCTGTTTGCGCCCTTTTCTTCTCAACCGAGATCCATGACAATGTCAATGGCCATATATCCTTCTCCTTTGAGCGAGGTTGTGGGCTTCGACAGGGTTACCCTCTCTCGCCTCTGTTGTTCAAAATTGTCTTTGAGCCTCTACTTTGCTCCCTCCTTGCTTCTCCATCCCTTTGTGGGTTTTGCTTCTTGGCTCCTTCCCACTCCGCCTCCTCTACACCGCCCCTCTATCCACCACATCTGAAGCTTCTAGCGTACGCTGATAATCTTCTGTTGCTCCTGCCCTTTCCCTCTGAGATGAGCGTCGTCTTGTCGATTCTGCACACTTTTGGGCTGGCCTCGAATGCAAGGGTCGATCTGAACAAGACAATTGCTGTTGGTCTCTCTGGGCATTTCCATCCCGGTTGGAGTTCTGTTCTGGATGCTGCCAATCTTTTCACCCGCCATGATTGCCATGAGGCTAACGCCATTCGTTATCCGGGGTTTCCCCTCAGCTCTCATCCTGCCCAACTTGAGTCTTTCCGTGCTGCCCTCCTGGCCAAACTTGAGCGCCAGTGTATTATGCTCTCTTCAAGAGGCTTGTAAGTACACGGTAAGAGTATTGTTGCCAACTATCTTCTTTTGATCTCCATTTTCCATGCCCTCTATGCGACTCCTGTCCCTCTCTTTTTTTTTGCTGCTATACGCAAGCATGTTGGTTCTTTTCTCAACCTTGGTTTTGGCAGCCCTGGTTTGCTTCTTCTTTGCCAACCACGCAAGTCTGGTGGTCTGGGTCTTTTGGATTCTTATCACCAACACATTATCCGACTGCAATGGATTATTCCCATTTTGCATTCTCGATCATTCTCTCGATCTTCTTCCTTTTTATTGACTTATTTAGAATTTTTACTTCCTCTTCACTTTCATTCTCCTTCTGCTAGTATAGCTCTGTTGTTTCCTTGTAGTACTGTGGATTTCCCCAGTTCCCTACAACCGATTTACTGTGCCTGCTTTCGGTTGCTTCCCGATACTCTTCCTTCTGCACTCGGTGTAGTACCTTTTATGGTTCTTGAGTTCCCCCTGGCTTCTGTTTGAGCTTTTGTCCCACCATTCGTTTCTCCAGAAATGAATCTCAAGTCACTTGTCTCGGATGCCTTTCTGGTAGCTGATGATGGTCGTCTTTGTCCCCGACTTCGTGGCAGTCCCCCAAGACCACGGAACCGTATTGACCAAATTTTCAGCAAGACTGATGCTGGAGGAATAATCTGTTGTTCTTGGTTTCTGCCGTGTCTTCAACTCCCATACCCAACCTCACCTTCTCTACCTGGTCTCTTCTATCTTCTCTCTGTGGTCCTTTTGAACAAACACCCTCTGGGAAAAAGCATCCACAGGATCCTTGCGCCGACATCTTCGTCTGCCCCCTCCTCTGCCTCTTCTCCCTCCTATTAGTTGGCGTCGTTTTTGGTCCCTGGTTATCCCACACTATTGTCGCACTTTGTGGTGGAAGGTGTCATGGGAGCAGATTCCTGTCCGACTGACTATTAATACCATCATGCCTCGTACAGTCTCAGACGTTGTGTGCTCGGTGTGCTCCAGCGCCACCGAAGACCAAGCCCATTTCCTCTTCTTCTGTCCAAAAAAGTACCAGGTGTGGAACGTAGTCCTCTATCGTTTCTGCTGGAGCTAGACTCTGGATGATGTTAGGCAGATACTGACATCCTGTTAACTCCCCTGTATTTCTCCCATTTGGGATACTTAGATTCTGATGGCTGTTATGACAGCCAAGGCAATTTGGAATGCCCATTGGAAGCTTGTCCTTGACAATCAGTCATTTCTTCCTGAAGTAGTGTCTATGAAGGCATTCAGTACTATAGATAAATAGCGAGCTATACTAGCTCAAGGAGTTTTCTTCTTTTTATCACCTTATATTGTCAAATTTTATCTTTATCCCTTTCCTCCAAATCCATTTTAATGGAAATCTGGAATCCGTACACCTTGCGTGGCGTCAGATCAATAAAATACTAAAAAAAAGTTATACTGAGTAACCGCAGTATATACCCCAAGATATTACTGCGGTCCATATGGAAGAGCACTTAGAGTAATTATTGAGATTCCGATGAACCTGAACTCACAACAATAAAGATTCTCAAGGTATTAATAACCTTGTAGATATCTTTACAAGGATATCAATCTATAAATAAAATAAAAAAATCTTTGCGTACAAGCTGTATTAAAGAGATATTTTTGAGGTGTAATAAAAATAAAATATACTTGTCTATCAAATAAATCATAGTTGTACAAAGTGGATCCTTGCCAACTTTCAGCCTCACAGGCTTAGCATTACACAGATTTATCGCATATAAAACCAAATATCTCGACATTTACTGTACCTGGTATCGTTCTTTTTCATTTTTATATTAACTTGACATGCTTGCCACCGAAGTTTCATACGAAATATTGACTGACATTGCAAACTTCCTTTGCAACAATGACAAGATGACTTGCTCAATAGTCTGTAAATCATGGAAGGCTCCATTTCAACATTCACTATGGGATACTCTAACTATCGATAGCAAAAATATACTGCAAGTATGTTGTATATCAAACACTCAACCAACGGTTTATCAGCTGAATGGAAACCGTGTCCAGTCATTAATCTTTCAAGATGTCCAGACAACAGAGCATGAGCTTTATACTTTACAACAACTCTTCCCAAAGTTAAAAACTGTGTTTATTCCCCACAATACTATTGTCGAAGATAAACTCGGAAATCTTCCGGATTGGAACCTTTGGGGAGGACTGACTACGATGACCATATATACCAGAAAACTAAATGACGATGATCAAAGACTACAAGTATTCAAGATATTGGCTTGCTTGCCTCGCTTGAAACAGTTAACACTCAAAGACAGCGTTTTTTATTCAACGATACCTCAGCCAAAAGATACTTGGGAAATATTAGAAAAAATACATGAATCCTTGCCTCAATTGGAATGTCTGGATACAGACATATTACTTGGGCCTCTCCCAGTATCCGATATACCAAAGATGAAGAATATAACACCAGCCAGTACGATGACCGTGGTTAAGCTCAGTGACCTCAACCTAGATCTTGGGTGGATATTCTACCTTGGTCTCAAGTACCCAAACATACACAGCCTATTTACCGAAAAAACTTACTCGGAAGAATCCACTGTCGACCTTGCTACAGACAAATATGCTTTGAAGGTTTTAAATCTACTACCAAAGTTCTCTAATTTAAAGAAAATGACAGTGATACATAAAGGAGCATTCAGACTAGACTATGTTTTATTTTGGGACACATTACAAGAACCGATCAAAAGTCTGGAATCCCTGGACTATATTTTGGACATATGCAGCAATACAGAAATAGGACAATTCGATGAGCCACGTACAATACACTTCTCCTCGACAAAAATCCAGCAATTTTCATTTCAGGCCACGGATTTTTACCCTAACAGTCCAAAAATCATTCTAAGTCTTGGAATTTGCCCTCTCCTGGTAGATCTAAAGATACTCAATCCAGGAACTGATATCGAGTTGGACACCCTTCTGAGGAACTGTATATCATTAAGAACCGTTTGCTTGGCTGACACATTTATTTCGCTAAGCTCTGAAGCATTCAATGATACGATCACACATGAATTGAAATCCATCGAACTCAGGAGATTAAGAACTGCCTCAGCTACATTTAATTATCTTTCGTCTTGTTGCAGGAATCTCGATAAAATGTCCCTGAGTCACGTACAAATTTGTGGAAAAGTCGATGAAGACCGAAGAAAGCTCTCTCTGAACATGCCATTCACACGCTTCAAAACTCTCGATATTGCAGACACAAGATTCTTTGCTGTTGATAGCGAAGAAGGCCTAAAGTCAGAAGATTTGAAAGAGGATGATTCATTGAGATTCATTTGTGTTGAACAAACAGATGTTATACAGCAATCTATGGATACATATTCATCAAATATCAGATCTTTAAGCACCCGAACCCCCGCACATAATTTCAAGCAGACGTGGTATCATTTTCAGCATAATATGTATACCTCATTCTTCTGTAAACGTACGCAAAAACTTGGAGAAGAGGAAACAAGGATAGCAAAAAAATTTCTTGAAATGCCTCTGAGTTCAAACCAAAACCTTATTAGAAAGATTAGGATCAGATCTTTAAGAATATTGGTTATTACCCCTTCATGGAAAGATGATCTTGATGGTTTATATATAAAACTGTGCTGTAGATCAGTTGAAGAAGGATCAATTGATAATATTGTATATGGTAGTTAGGGTACTTGTATTAAAGAAATAAACAAACGTTAAATATTAAGCAGCTCAATATTTTTTAAACTTGGATCATTAAATATCAATTCCTAATAAAAGCTAGTACAAACGGATAAAGTCTCTGATTACTACCTCTCACATGTCTTCCTTTAAAAGTTAGGTTTAAGTCCTAAAGAGAGTTTGTCTGTCTGATATTGACAGACTATACAATGATACTTGGTTTTCGTACTATTAAAATGGTCTATGAAAGTATGACACTGTCTCTACTTGTGGTTTTTTGGAATAGAATACTCTTCTTCCACAAGGCAATATATAAACTCAGCCACAAAAATGTTTGGACCTCTCACAAAAATCCTAAAAAAAAACGGTTTTTTTTGAAAAATAAAAACATTATTTTCTCTTCTTTTTACTAATCAACACCAACATGAAAATATCATTTGCAGCAGAGAACATTTGCGGCCCATATTATAAGGCTGATGAGCTTAAGTTCAGTGGAATCATGTACCTGCACTTGGCTGAGATTGGTCCCACAAGGATTTCGGCAATTGTCAAGAAGATCATTAAGAGATTCAAAGAAACAGGATCGCCCCTTCCTAGAAAGAGCTCTGGACGACCAAAAATCATTAACGAGAGGACAGATAGACATCTTGTGCAATGCGTACGGAAGAATCCATTTGCCAATTACAATCAGCTGAGATTCGCATTGCAGGAGATGGAGATTATTGTCTGTAAAGCAACAGTAATCAGTTGTCTCAAAAACCTTGGCTTTGGTTCTTATATTGCAGCTCATAAGCCAGCTTTGACAGAAATACACAAGCAAAGAAGACTGCAATGGGCCAAGGATCATGTCAATTGGACAGATGACCAATGGAGCAGTGTAGTCTGGTCTGATGAGTCACGATTCACAGTCGAGGGCAACGATGGCGGTGCTCGGGTGATCAGAAGAGTTGGAGAAAGGTACCAAGGAGGGCATATTTTACCAGTGATGAAGTGGGGCAAGGGTAGTGCCATGATATGGAGTTGTTTCTGGGCAGGTGGTTTTGGCCCTTTGGTCTTCCTCGAAGGCAATGTAAACCAAGACGTATATGTCAACACTTTGGCCCAGAACTTCCTTCCCTGGGTCAAAAATCTGTCAGAGGAACAGGATAAGGAGTTTATACTCCAAGAAGACGGCGCCAGCTGCCATACTGGCTCCTATGCGAAGTGGTGGAAAGAGGGTCATGCAATCAAGGGCTTTGAGTACTGGCCTGCTCAAAGTCCTGATTTAAATCCCATTGAGCACGTTTGGTGGACCCTCGAAGTAAAGATGAGTGAAGTAAGGGCTGGTATCCAAAATGTGGCCAATTTGAAGGTTGTAATGCAACAACAATGGCAGATACTGGGCACTGAACTTGCTTCACGTTTAGCGGGGAGTATGCAAAATCGATGCCAGGCAGTAATTGACGCAAAAGGCAGTCATACTAGATACTAGTTTATAATTTTTTTTAATAAATGAATACTTGACATGTATATCTTTTTATGTTTCAAGTTTGGATACTCTAGCTATCATCATTGTTGAGAGGTTGTATGTTGAATAAATGTAAGCATTTCTTTCCTTGAGAAATTATTTGCGGAGATCCAAACATTCTTTTATCTGAGTTTATATATATGAGTCAAATGTGCGTTTTAATATAAATGTATGTGTTCCGATGCTTGAAAGAACGCCGACAGGCACAGAACATCCGAGCACTGCAGAAAATGGTGGCCTAACCGAATCCCCAGATGGTCTGGTTAAATGTGCCCACACCTTCTATTCCGATTTGTATGCTGCCGAACCCATCGATGATAATGCCGTCGAGTCACTGTTGGCCAATATTCCAGATTCCAGCTGCCTACCTAGCGAAGAGGGAGAGACTATTACGGCAGAATGGGATGCTGAGGACATATTGAGAGCCCTTAATCACTCCCCCACTCGCAGTAGCCCAGGCGTATATGGTATACCATACGAACTTCTTCTTTGGCTATTCCAGCACAAATTTGCCCAAGGCCTGATGGTCAAAGTCTTTGACCTAGCTCTCCAACGTCAAGAAATTCCGCGCTCATGGAAACGGTCCGTGGTTGTTCTGCTGCCAAAAAAGGGAGACTTTACTTCATTGTCCAACTGGAGGCCTATATCGCTGATATGCGCTGACGCCAAACTCTTCACTCGCCTTATCACATCACGCCTTCCAACCGCTATGAAACTCACTATCAACCCATACCAAACAGGGTTTTTGGGAAATAGGTTCATTGCAGATAATGGAATAGTCGCCAGAATAATCATGGATACGGCTCAAAGATACAAACTACCCGGAATCGGCTTACTACTTGACCAAGAAAAGGCTTACGATCGAGTTCACCCTGAGTACCTGCGTCGATGCCTTCTTCGGTTTGGGTTTCATTCCACTTTCATTCTCGCCATCACTGCCCTCTTCTTTGACACAACACTTTGTGTCAATATCAACGGATATCTGTCAGCTCCAATAAAACAAGGCCGAGGTTTGCGACAAGGGGATCCACTCTCCCCTCTTCTTTTCAACCTGGCCCTCGAACCTCTACTCCGCACCATCCTTGCCACCGAACAACTCAAAGGATTCGTCATCTCAAATGGCCTCCCTTTATTGCCCCAGTCTATAGATGAGCCACCACCTATTAAGTTCTTAGCATATGCTGACGACGTAGTAGTGTTCTTGAACACGCCTGACGAGCTCGACACCCTGATGGATCAGCTCCAGGTATATGGCCGTGCGTCAAATGCCAGAATGAATAGACATAAAACAGTCGCGGTCTCCTTATCTGGTCGTGAACAACAGACTTGGAATTCTCATCTGCAGAACCACGAAATAACTTCATGGCATGATAGCCGTAGCTCGCAGCCAATAACCTATCTCGGTTACCCTCTCACCAGCTCAAAGGCTCAACTATCCTGTGCTTTTGAAGACGTAATTACAAAGATCCGTAACCACGCACAATTTTTAGCACAGCGAAACCTATCAGTTCTTGGTAGAGGGCTGGTCGCCAACTCACTTCTTCTGAGTAGGGCATGGCATGTAATACGCATCCTCCCAGTGAATACGGCAGACATAAGCAGACTTCGTTCAGAAGTAATTAAATTTTTATCTCATGGACGCTACCCATTTGTTAGATTTGACGCATGCACTCGTCCACAACGAGAAGGCGGCCTTGGCGTCCTGGATCCTCAGACCCAATATTCCTTACTGCAAACCAGATGGATCCTCCCCTTGCTCGATCAGACCGCCCCACTATCTTTCGCCGGCAAAATACTGGCATACCTTATAAGGCAGTATTGCAATACAACCGACCCACTTCTTCCTCTGGTGTTTCCTGAGCTGCGGTCACCTCGCCTCAACACCTTTAGTATCTTTCCCACAATCTTCCGTGCTATGAAAACCATTCCACTCTCCTTTGACTGGACTGTCATAAATCCTGTCACTGTACAGGAGCTGCCTCTCAGCACAATTCTGGCCCCATCTCATCCTCTACCACTCTTCTTTTCCTGCGGCAAACTACGTGTATGTAATGCATTCATATATGACTACACTCTTGGATGCATACGTCGACTCAACCAGTATGAACGAAGACGAGCCAGGTCTAACATAGACACGCTGTTTACCCTTTTGGATTACGGTAAACTCAGACTGAAGGAGTAGTTCTCTCTGCTCACAGTTTCTCCATTGCGAGAGCCTGGCTCAGTGATGGCCTCCTTCTTTCCGACTCCACCTCGCCACTTTCAAGGCTTCCTTTCCTCTGGGATACCAAAAGTTCCACGGATACGCAATCTCTCTGCTCAAGTGATCCGTGCACACATAAGACCGCCCCTCACCCAAGTCTCACCCCCATTCCCGCATGCAGCACCAGTACACTAGCGTAGCTTTTAGGAATCACGTCTTCCTCTTAGAATCTACACCATCTGGTGGAGATTGATGCATGGAAAGGTTCCTAGTAGGCAGCGGCTATTTAGCCATAACGTTACGGATGTAGACGACCCACAATGCATTTTATGTGGCGAACTGGAAGATGATGAACATCTATTCTGGGCATGCCCTCATAAAAAGTTAATTTGGCATCAAATTGCAACCCGGTTCCTGGAATATTCCACATCGCTTACGTTCGACCACCTTCTCCTTCCTTCTTCTCCAATGTCAGTTGAAGTCAAGAATACCACAGTGTCCGCCTATAGTATTCTGGGATGCACAATAGGGGCCATTTGGGAAGCTCACTTCCAACATATCTTCCACGATGTTCCTTTTGTCACTAACCGAATAGCTGACATCGCTACCTTAAACATTAGAAAAATAGAATTAGAAGACTCACTCTTTTAGATAGATAGCATATGACTATGAAATTTCTTTAATAAACAATACAAAAAAATGTATGTGTATTATAGCTTAATAAATTAATTTATTTAAATACGTTATATTAGTTTTATGGCAAAATTAATATTTGCAGTATTTTAATGGCTCTTCTAAGCAATATTAAAGTATTCTAAAAGTATCGGTTGTTACCCAAGATATTTATTCTTTTGTCTGCTTTAATAGTTACTATATTTTATGATTTATTGTTAGGGCTTCAAGTATACAATTAAAGACAAAACTTACTAATGATTCAATTATCTCTATTATACTCTTGTATAAATCTCATGGATCCATTATAATTTGATAAAGGCGAGGACATAATAGGTATATATATATATATTCCGGGCAATATATGTTGATTATGAGTGTTTTGCCATGACATAATTTTACGACAAAAACATTTTATGCAAAATATTAGGCGTATTGTTTCAATTTCTTTAATCATCCACGTATGCTTTATAAATCTGCAAAGACTTTGAACAACATTATTTACCTTTCTTTCTCCCAACAATCGCCTAATCATGCTTGGCCAACAGCAATCAAAAGACTTCTCTGCCAACTCTGTTTCTGATAAAGCTGCCGTCTCTTCTATCCCACGCAAAAGAGCCAGATCGAATTCTTTAAAAGGTAAAATAAAGACCAAATTAATATATATATATATATATTTGAATTTATTTTTCATTGAAACAAAAAAAAACTACTTAGATCCAAGTTTCACTTTTGCTTTGGACACTTTCAGCTCTACCATAGATTATGAGTACAAAACCCTCTCTAATGATGATGAAGAATATAATGAAGAAGATAAAGAAGAAGAAGATGACATTGAGATCATTTTGGATCCTTCAGACCTCGATTATGAAAATCAATTTATCTTTGAGATTTGTAATATCTCCACATTTTAACATGTACTTTTAAGAGAGTAAAACATGTATTAAAATAATACACTTTATAATTATTACATTTGAGCATTATTATTATTATACAAGCAATTTCAATTTAATCAACCCTTACTGGCTATGTTACAGTTGAAGACTTATTAAATGCAGCATATATTCCAATACAAAAATATAAATATAATACATACTGAAATATATAAAGTATTAATATTTATTATCTATATGTTTCATCATGGAATACTTTCTCTCGAAATCATCTGTCCAAAGTCTTGTAGAATATGAAATTCATGTGTAAAAATTAAATTAAAAGAACCCTCTTTACTATATTATAGCATGCAACTACCTAAAGAGCAGTAAGTATATATGTATACATTTTTAATCGCTTTAAATATACTGAGCAAAGAGATTTTAGTAGCATGTAATTTATAGATAATATTAACCAAAAGTATAGGGAGATTAGTGGTCCGTAAAAGTGTAGCGGTTTTTATCCTCTTGTTATATTCATTCAGCAGAAATATTAAGACAAGGATTTATGACAGGGTCTTCAAGTGAAAATTAGTCAATATTAAAGCGTGCAAGGGTACATTATGCTATGTATTGATAGTTTGAACCAAGTGTAGGTATAGTATGAGACCTCTTTTGTGTTTATGGATCCATACATGACTGAAAGATTTAGTTGACTATAAATGACCGGGTTGCTAGTTAGATTTATAAATAATAATTAAAAAAAGTAGCAGGAATTAAAAGATAAATAATAATACAAGTAGCATTATATTGTAGACGGGAAATAGCTCTGTCTGGAATATCAACGTTCACGAGGATTTACTGGTTCCACCACGATACGAGAAGCATCAGGTTTATTATCTAAAGATGATTTTAACTTATTATTAAACCATAAAAGTTCCCAAAGCTTTTGATATTTCTACTTGTCGAGACTTTCGACTTACTGATGCCATTCAATATATTTTGCTGGTAGATTCTGGCTTGAACAGTATTTCCTTCTTGATTTATAGGAGAAATAATAATTGGGGATTCCATACCAGGAACATTATCATCTTTGTGAATTGGTTCCTTTTGATATCCCCTTTTTCTTTTCAAGAACCATAATAATAGTCCAACTATAGCTAATGCAGCCACCTATCAAATAGTATCCATTAATATATATATATATATAAACTCTCTAGTCAAATACTTACACATCCAACCGCAATTCCTGCAATAGCACCTCCACTAATACCCCTATGAATATCTATGGGTGCATGCTCTGGAGTAATCGTTGAATTTGTCGTATTAGTTGAATTTGTCGGTGTCAAGTCAATTAGTGAACTTGGTGTGAACGTAGTTTTCCACTTGAGATCATGAATATCATTTGTGTCTAGAATATAGTAGTCATCTCGGTTTACTTGGTTTCTGTCAACACCAAATATAATAAACAGGTCACCATTAGGATGCAACACCGCTAAATACAAGCGATTAAAATATAGATTTGTTTTTAGTTTGAAGATAATATGGCCAACTCAAAGTATAATCATTATTACCTGAATGGCCATAACGTGGTCCTGCTCCATTTGTGTCCGAGATATTTGCTAATGACCAGGAGTTTGTCACGGTGTCGAAAAGATAGGCATAGTCTTCGTAAGGATATGCCGACTCTTTGAAATAGAGTATAAAGATGAATAGACATATATTTTAAAATATTAGACTATTAGCTTTATTCTAATATATGTATATATATGTATATACATACCAACATGTGGATATTTAACTCCACCATAAATAAGAAAACTTGTGGAATTTGGCACTGTATGAAAATAAAAATGCTAGGATTAGTATTTTGATCCATACATTAAAATTACTTACATAATGTGGCAGTAAGCAGGGTTCTGCTTGAAGGAATATTGTACGGACCAACGGTTACAGTTGACCACATGAGAATTTCGGTATTGAACAACAAAAGTGCGCTGAAAGAAGATGCATTTGTTGTAAAATTCCCATCAGCTGGATTATAAACTCCATCCCATCCACCAAAATGATAAATGGTCTTGTTATCAGGTCCAAGAACAGACTGTCCTGCTCCAGGCATCATCATTCCATCTCCTAGAGGGACAGTGAATTTAACAAATGCCGAAAGATTCTAGAGTTGTGATAATAATAAAGCCAATTTTCTATAAATACGTCGTCTTTCTCTCAATAAATAATGTATACATACATTGACGTCAAAAGTATAAAATATCGGGTCTGCGTTTTTATTCGTATCTTTCGTCGTACTAAATTGTAAAGATTTTAGTTTTTGATACTTTAAACAGATCATAGAATATTTACAAATACTTAAAAAGAATTGTTGGTTATCTGAATTACCTTTTCCCGCCCCAAAAGTAGACCTTATTAATATGGCTCACGTATACTCCAAAGCCTTGAAAACTACATTTTTGGAATTTAATTGTTAGAAAACTAATAGATTTTATATTTTGCACATTATATATTTTACTTTTGTTGCAATCCAGAAAAGTGGTAAGGTGTCCATTTCTGTGTTATTGCGTCAAAAACAATCGGATTGTAAGATAATTCCGTATAGATTTCACAGTTTCCACCACCAAAAACTATGTATCGATTGTTTGGAAGTGCTGCTGAAGCTGCATCACAACTTGGTCCCAATATAAATCCATCGCTACTGATCGAAATATCTTTCCATGCATTATAAGAATCACTATTCAACTCAAACTGCTTCGAGAGATCCAGAGAAAAGTGTCCTCGACGATTGTAGATCGCAACTCCAATATCCTCTCCACCGCCAAGACAATAGATTGCATCTTTGACGAATTCGCATACTGATTAAAGCAATCAATCAATACACCAAGACAATTTTTAAGGGTGTCTGTATATTTACCTTGAGAAATTCGTCCCTCAGGAAGATATCCTGACACTGATATAATACTTAGCAAAAGGAGTAAAGGTATTTGCATAGAAGACAGTTTATAAAGTAAAAGTATCAGATAAGAGAGTTCAAAACAAAAACCAATCAATTTCTTTTTTTATAGTATGTCAGCGTTTTCTTGCCGTGTAGTACTTGACTAAAACATTTGGTTCTAATAATACTAAGCCCTATGTTACTACATAATATATACCATTTTTATATCTAAAAATACCTTGTCCACAATATAAAGGATAATCAATCGAGACTTACAATCAAGAGCTTTCGATTTAAAGAAGCATTATTTATCAGCAGTCGTTTTTGATTAGCAGCTTTTCAAGTATATTTCCATATCCCAAGTAATTTTAAGATGAAGAATTAGACATTCAATATTATTGCTTTGAGACTTTATAAATAAATATAATCACGATTACCCGATTGGAACTAGTGTCTAATATTTGAGCTTGGGTATTTACTCAAGTAAATGGACAAATGCAAGTATCAAAATCAATAATTGAGGAACAAGAAAGTTATCAGGGATATATAAACGTCTTTTTTTTTTAAGCATTAAATATCAATTGTTGATCTGGCTAAAAATTCAAAGAAGACTAGATTATATATAATCTGTCAGCATAGTACAATGCAGCTACAGATACGTTCTTAGTCTACCATAAATCTCTAATCAATATAGTAGTCTGTGATCCCTGTGATAACCAGGGAAGTACATCTTTGTGTACCCTTGGCATTAAAAAGTTGTGTTCACCATTTCTATACACGTTAGACAAAAAATCCCTTTTTTATTATTCTTAAACGTGGATTCTACTAACCTTACATGAAAAGGTCTGTGAGACACAGATTAAGCCGAATTACTTCTTTTATTCTCAAAATTAAGGTGACAAACTGTTGGACATTCTGAGTATTTTATCAATTATCTGTACAGATCCTTGACATAATTTTGTAGTTTATTTCTCTGGCTTATAACATGTTTAAACTTGTCTTTTTAAATAATCATTAAAATTGAAATGTACGAATAGAATACGAGACATACTACTCAACATTTATTAGTCGAGATTGGTTTTTCTGAAATATTCTACCATTCTGTGCTACGTTATGCATCCAGTTGTGTATTAATAAGTAGTGCAAGATAATTGATCAGAATTCCCATGAAAAGACTGACTTTTTTATATCTATAAAATATTAAAAGAAGGTTTTAAATACAAGATAGCAAAAAATATTCAGGTAGACATAGTATTTATTGCTACAAAAGTAGGAGATATGGTTGGTCCAAAAGCATTGAGGAGTTTTTCTCTAAATACAAATATGATATTTTGTACCTCGTCAATATAGCACTATTGTGATCAGTTGCTTACCAGATGCTGTACTATGTGCCATGTTTAGCTTATATATAGTAAAATAACCAAAGAAAATTTTATTATTGGAAATTCTAAAAAAAAAATTGGCTATTTACAAAGACAATATACATAATTGTACTTTGTGTTAACAGTGGAAGTGTACTATTCTCATGATTTCTTTCTAAAGATACAAAGTAACTAGGATTCAATTGGGATTCTTGAATATATTTAATAAAGAGAACAGTGGGTTGTGTATTATGCTTGATGACAAGGTGAATGGACCAAAAGTACCTAGAGATTTTTGTTGCATTTAGTAGCTTATAAATCAATACTAATAAAATTCGGTGTTTTCAAAATTAAGGTCTCAAGCCACATCATAGGAAGGCTCATGTAAGAGTACAAAGAAACCCACAGATCTTCTGTTTTGAGTGGGTCACAAACCAGTTTTTATCTAAGCCCAATAGTAACTGTATATAAGTTACTTTATTAACGACGTGGGCTGTGGGCTTGTCAGCTTACACTAATGAAAATAGTTTATAGGATAAATATATTATCTTGGGAAATAAATATAAATTTTTGGGTCAAAGGGTTGGTACATGTATTTTGCCACATAAAATAACTTGTGAGTATTAAGGCCTTGCACGTCTTTTACACATGCTAATTCTTATCAAGATCCATAATGTTCTTTATACAATCACTTCAATTATTATTAAATAAAATAAATTTCAAGTAATTTCAGAAATAGCTGTACACCTTTTTCAAAAAGATATTTAACATACATAGAATGGCCAAAAGTTTTATATTTTGTTTAAATAAGGATTATTTAAACATTCTATTCTGCCACCATTGTCATCAATCACTGCTGATACGGCATTCCTTTATTTATATCTTTCTCCAGCCTTTGAAGAATTCACTTGCCACAATCATTACCGTTCAAGCAGAAAGGTAACTTATCAGACCAACTGGCATTATATCATTAATTATCTATCCATGTCACTCGTTCCTTGGCCCAGCAAAGTCTATTCCTGAAATATTACAAAGTGAAATATTGGCTTATGAGATGTAGAAAACTCACAATTGTTCGAGTGATTGCTCTATACAAGGTCCACGAGAGTTGGTTTCGGATTCTTTGGCTGGAATGTAGATTCGATTAATGAGATGTGTACTTTAACTAATAACTGTTATACTAGACCTTTGTAAATCTAATAGGCTTTATCAATAACACATAAACCAAGCACCTGTAGGCTCACAGTTTCTTTCGAAAATTAAATAGTACAAATGCCAATATTATAATTTTAACATGAATTTTTATATATTTAAGGTTTGCTGACTTGTGTTACCAGTAGAGTCAATTGGCCATTGTTAAAAACCGAGTATTTGGAATAGGATAATACAGTGGCTGTAAAATAGTGAGACAACTTTTCCGGTTCAGACTGAAGAGGTATGTCCATAGCTTATAAAGTGGAAACGCCCACAATTATCTAGATTAGGGCAAGATTCACAGAAAAGTAAGTAATAGGGTCACAATCCCTCTTAATAAAGATAATATTTTCACGTTGTTTTCTTTATAGAGTATCTTTGAAATGTCTCTGAGAAAATATTGAAGCATGTAATTGTATATCTATCAACCTATCTCGACTGTTCTGTACTTTCTCCAAAATATCAATCAAGTAGCCAATACTACACTCTGGAGGAGCCACTGCTGGCGTTTATTTTTCTCGAGTTGGAAATATAGCTATTTATCGTTTTTGAACTCTCTGTTACCCCATCCTTTGCTCAAAATTACATGTCCACCAAAGTATGAAATATTAATAGTAATTTGTTTTGCTATACTTTTTATTTTATTTTTTAAAAAAAATAGCCTTTAGAATACCCACAGCTATTAATACCATCCGTATTTTTCTACCCAGTGCACCGAAGATAGTAATAATACTAGTAAGAATAATACTATATACCCTATTCCAGATATTTCTTCATAATAGGCTTGATGTATATCCAGCTTGGATTATTTCACTGGGACAGCCTGTATGATAGATTTTGGCTTTATTTCAGTCTACTTTCATCACACTGACAAGACTTGTTGATGTACCAAACTAAATACAGCTTATTGGACCATATTCCATGTTTATATACTAATGACCTTTAAAGCAATATATATATATATATATTTGACTATAATATTAAAGTGTTTGATATACCATTGTTACCCGCAAACTAATGTACAGTACGATTAGACTTATTTGAAATGACCAATATCAATGCTGATTAAATACAATCAGCTTTCTAACTATGCTGATTAACCTGGTTTCACTTTCAACCTTTATTTATTTTTTTGGTAATCAAGAACCACAAGTTTTAATATATTTTGGAATCTAGGCCTCTTTTCAATTTATTCTATTTGGTTTGTTGACTGTACATGTCGAGACTTTGTTTTACATTTTTATTTATTTTACTGTGTTTATGACAATGATGATTATGTGCTTTGGTTTCTCTTGCTCAAGAAGTTACCAAGTGGTGATTGCTCAAAGGCTGTGTTTCTCAAGAAGGAGAGAGCCTCATCCATTTTGTTGGGTCCATACTCAATCGGTGCTCGCTTTTGCTCAATGTAGTTCTTGTGTGTTTCAAGCTATTTAGGCATGTTTAGTAAATAAAACATAAGTCTCATAATTGTAATCTCTAGGTCTTACCTTTTCGATCAATACTCTAAGTGACTTTGAGAAGCGTGTTCCCTTCATCTTGTTCTGCTGTTCTTTGAGCTGCAATACAATCAAGTAAGTGGGTTTATTCTGTATGTATGAAGACTAGTGATATATTTACCTTGTCAATGGCTGGAATTGCAAGTTCGGGGAACGCAATTGAAAGGCCAAAGCAGGCAAAGAAATCGATAAGGCTATCGTAAAGAACCTTGTATACAGCATCCTAGAGAAATATCGCGACAAAGCTTAGACTCAAAAAGATTTTCTAGTTTATGGCTATTTACCTGATAAACCTTGGAGTTCATATACACCTTGGGAGTCTTGAGATAAATATCCCATTCGAATGGCTCGATTTCAGCATTATCGACTCGTGTCTTGAAAATTTCGTGCCCAAAGATATCAAAAAGAAGAGGTGCGAGGGGAATGTAGTAGCCAGTGGAATCACACATGCCAATCAACGAGCGAATGATGTGGATACGTAATGGAAGGAACTGTGCTGTGGGGTTTAATCTAAGTAACCAGTATTAGAATCTCTTTGGGATTAGCTTAGAAAAAGGTAGTTACCGAAGAGTATGAAGAGACATATCTACCAATGGCTGTACCATTGCCTGCATAGGAGAAGATGCGCCAGTCTCTGGATCGCATGTTGCGCCAACAACTGCTGCCCAAAAGTCAAGACAGCTAATGAATTGCCAGGTGTAGATTGTCTTGAAGCTCTCTACTGTCTGTGCCTTTTTTGCTTTCTTAAGATGTGTTGCGAGCTGGCGGATATAGACGTCGGCATGCTGAAGACTGACTTTGGGGTCGACAGTAAAAACATCAGCACCCTCCTCAATCATCTGCTGAACCAACGGTAAGCTTGTCTCGTTGATTTTGGTGGCATGTTTGGCAAATGTGAGGTAAACACCCTTGAGAGTCAATGGGAGATATGATCGCTTTTCAAGATCTACGGCTGTAGCAGCAAAGTTGCGAATTGCCTTGAAGCACTGTGCACGGGTCTCTGAAGACAATGCGACATCAGACCAGCGGTCCAAGAGAACTCGAAGATATTCGCGTGCTGTCTTTGGGAAGCATCCAAAATAGGCTGCACAAGGGTCCAAATGTTTAACGAAATAGCCAACCATATCATCCTGATCCAAATCTCGAAGAAATCTAACGCTGTTGTTGAGGAACAAGTGAATGACTCTCTCAAGCTTGGGCCAATCTCTGGTTTTTGCGGGGTGTCTCACTTTTTTGTTGATGAGGATGTGTTGGCTGAAGAAGGGGTAGGCGGCAGAAACGGTCTTCTTGACAAGCTTGTTATATACTGTGGTAAGGTGAGCATTGGCTCAACATTATGCATGGTTTAATATTCAAATTACCCTTATTGCTGTTGATTCTATATGTGTACTGTGTCTCGGCATCCTCATCAGATCTTGCAATTGCTCTAAAGGCCATCAACATCTTTTTGAAAGCCTCTGGTGATTTATTGGCAGCACCAACGGACCATTCTTCCAACATTTCTTTTGTAACGACCTGCGAATTATCTTCTTCCATATCGTCATTCTCTTCGGTTTCTTCTTCAGACTCTTCTTCAGACTCTTCTTCAGATTCCTCAAACTCATCGCCCATCTCATCTTCATCAGATTCCCCATCATCTTCATTATCTTGGGCATCCATATCCACATCGGCACTCTCGACCTCCTTAAAGGCATCCAGCGCGTTCAGATCTTGTTCCTGTCAAACGCATGATATTATGAGATGGATGAACCCAGCATTTTCCAGTGTTGTATTACTTCATCAGCTTCCAAGTCGAGAAGTTCTTCACCATTAATAGAAAATTCACAGAAATAGTCTTCAACGTTGACTTCAGGTTCACTACAAAACTGAATAAGCTTCTTGTCTTGGAACTTTTGTGATCCAACCCAACCTCTTGGCTTCTTCTTCTTCAACAGGCTTTTCTTTGGTTTCTTCGGTGGTTTCTATGATGATTAGGCTGTGGTGAGAGGTGATTCGGTATATAAGCCATGATTGCTTTTGTGCATAATTGTGATCTACCTTTGGTTTCCTTGCCGTATTCATTTCCTCGGCGGTTTTTACGCTGAGTCAATTGCTGTTTGAATTTGTTGTTCTTCTTTCTACGCTCAACGGTCTGCTTGAGTTTGTTCTTTTGGAACTTGATCGTCGCCTTCTTTGCTTTTGCCATTCTTAAGTGTAGATCGGAAACGTTTTTTTAGGGAATCAGAGAACCATTTTTTAAACCCTTATTCCCGGTGCCTTAAAGACTGCTTTATCTCTAGTGGCTTAGTTTAAAGAAGTTGGTCTCCTGAATACTGTGTGATTTGTGATGGCCTTTTATGGAATGGGAACAACTCCCTATAAGATATACTGGCTCCCCCTTGATATTTATATTTATTTTTATCAGGCAACAGAAAAAATAAATAAATAAAAATAAATAGAAAATAAAGCAATAAAAATATTTGTTCAGATTTAGATTAAAATACCTTTTCTTTCCACTTGTTGAACACCATGACTGTCTGCACCGACCTTGAGCCACTATTCCTAAGAGAGGCCCATCTTTCAGCAATGGAGCTACAATACAGTCAAATAAAGCGTTCCTTGAATGACACTCCTCTTGGACCACAGACATCCTTGAATCAAACTCGATCGCTTGGGGAACTATTTAACTCAAGTGTCAGTTTTCTTGGACGATGGACGGCTCCAGTTGACAACACCAATGCTCTGGGACAATCAAAGTCCAGTCTACAGTCTCGCATTGTTGCCGCCAAGAATCTAGACAGACTTGTATCGTTTTACCTTTAATCTTTAGAGAAATTCCTGGACATCCCATGTGTCGTACGAACGATTTCGGTTTCACGACATGTTTGCTATACTTTTTTTTTAAAAAAAACCAACAAATGATAATTGTGGTTTGGCTATTGAATGATTTGACTCTATTGTTGTATTTTGGCTGTACATAAATAAATATATATATAAATATATATACTTGCATTCAAAAAAAAAAAGGGTTGTAGACATTCCTCACTGAGGATATCCATTGCATGTCAATACAGCCTTGCAGTATACAGCTGAGAGGGGGGTCGATCACCTATAAACAATAAAATTCATTATTATTATTATTATTATTATTATTATTATTATTATTATTATTGTTATTGTTACTATTATTATTGGACCTATTACCCCCTTTTTTTTCTTATATATATTTATCTGTTGCAAGACATTATACATTTATTATTTCGAGTGATTGTTGGAAAGGACACAATAGACCAATTCTACTTTTAACGAGGTCTGATGGACTCTGGAGCACGTTCCTGTTGATGCATATCAAATTCTACAGTAGGTTTTAAATTAAATGCAAAAATCCCAAGCAACTTTGTCTGTTCTCATGAAAATAAGGCAAATGATTATATATGCTAAATGTAATTGTATCAAGCCAAAAAGTGATTCAATAAAGATGCCCTTTTCTATAAACCTGGACAACAGACCCCCATTTAGCAGGGAAAAAAAAGTCATTAGGAATGTAACGTCATTGTGTATAATTTACATGAAATAATCCGGGGTTTTCATGAGGAAGAATGATGTCCACAAGGCTACGCTCAGTTGGAGATTGCATTTTGGCTGAAAATGGGTGTTTGTGGAAAGGGATATTGGGGTGTAAAGAGCATGAATACACTCATAAAAAGGCTAGACCTGTATAATCGTGTGATATTGCAAGACAAGAAGTGAACTTGAGAATCAGATGAGAAGCAGTTTATAACATCAAGACTTTTTGGTAGCAAGCACCAAATTTCGAATGGTTTGGCTTTGTTTGACATTAAGCCACGAACAATGATGCAGACCAACCTTGCCCCCCCCCCCCCCCCCCTCTTGTTTCATTTAGCCTAGTGACCCTAATAAGTCACCAAAAAAGCTAGAAACCAGCAGAGCCACCTACCACTGTAAATTAGAACATCTTGAAGGTGTGTATATATATATCATATTCTATAAGAGATATTGAAATTATGATCCAATATAGTGCAAAGCTCTTTTGGCCTAAATTATACATGTATTCAACTCGGTGTGTATTGCAATGTCACTAGTTGATGATATTTGGCAAGATAATGATTGGGAATCACTAGAAAATACAAATGAATTCTAGCAGGGTTAGATAATATAAAAAAATAGGGATCAATAGGCCAAAGTAAAGATAATCTCACGGAGTATAATATTAAATTACAAGATAAAGAGAGATAGCAAGTGCTTGTTATCTATCATTTCTGGCCTGAATTACTTTGTAGCAGGGTTCGAATGGCTGATTAGAATAGACAACCTTAAATGCTATCGAACCCTCTAGTTTTAATAAAGAAGTCCTGTTCAGAATTGATAGGAAAGTGTCAGATAAAGCATTGGGTTAGCTTTGGTTATGCAATTGAGCTCTGATAGCCTTGATCTGAAATCTCGATAAAAAATAAAAGAGTGTTGCCAGGCCTCTTGGGGCTGCACATGGGTGCATATTATACATATATATGTGATTATTTGCATCAAGACCTTTCCTACCTATTGTTTATTGAATGAAACAGCTCAGAAATCGTACCCTATCCTGGGCTGACCTAGGCCAAGTTTGGAACCAGAGCCAGATTCGATTGGGTCGATAAGTAACGGTTATTGAGCATATCAAAGGGTTGGAAACCAGTTGTTTAGTCATTTTGAAAGCCCACGCGGGCCTGTGTTTATCATCCGTACGACCCTGATTACCTTGTTGACCTTATTCGCACGGTAATGGTGGAGATTCCAAAGTGGCACAAATGAGGGTTGATTTGTCAAAAGCCGTCCTATGGGAAGGTCGGTGTTTGACTATTTAGGAATACATACTAAACTACCTGTGATTATCATCCCAGTGCTTGGCCTAAACATGCCCTCCGTAGGTTGGTAACGATCGGGTTGTTTACCTTTAGGCACTTCTTGCATGAAGTGGTCTAAAGAAATATATGGCATTAAACTGCTTCTTTATGTAGTTCTGAGAAAGATGGATTTAAAAGGGCCAAGGGTCATTATTCTGTACAGTATATCGAGAGACTGGCAGACTGCCGCAGATATTTCTCTACAGTCGGGGCTTTTACCTAGTGCTCTGTGGAGTGGGGGGGTAGTCTGAGGCTAGTAATGACAAATATCAGAAAACCTTCTTGTATAGCCTCATACTACTCGTCCAAAACTGCAATCAACTTGGACCACTGACTTGGCCTCTATCAGCAATCTCCCAATTGGTCTCGATTTGTCACCAGAAGAAAAAAAAGGTTCAAATGTATAAATATATGGCCACTTGCTGTCATTCTACTCACTTTAAATCGTTTGAACCTCTTGAACCTTTTATTTATTTATTATTATTATTATTATACTATCACCATGGCCAGTCTCAAGGAAATAAAACCCGTGTCAACTAATGCCGAGTATTCTCGTATCCATCCCCTGGACCAGCTCACTGGCGATGAGATCATGACAGTTGCTGAGATCGTCCGCAAGGGTGTCAAGCTCAACATCGTCTTTAACACCATTACTCTCAAAGAGCCCAAAAAAGAACTCATGATGTCCTTCCTCGGATGGGACACCTCCAAGCCCCGTGTTACTAAGATTGAGCGTGAGGCTATTGTCATTGCCCTCGAGAAGCCTTCCATGAAGTGCTACGAAGCCCTGGTCTCCCTCGACACCAACCAGCTCAAGAGATTTGAGCATATTCCTGATGTCCAGCCCATCCTTACCATGGACGAAATGTTCGAAGTCGAAGAACTTGTCACCAAGGATCCCCGTGTCCAGGCTGAATGCCGTGAACTCGGTATCGAGGATATGTCCAGCGTCTTCTCTGACCCTTGGGCCATTGCCCGCCATGTCACCTACAAGGGTCGCTCCAAGCGTATGATGCAGGCCTTGATGTACATGCGTACCTGCGAGGATGACAACCAGTATGCTCACCCTCTTGACTTTGTTCCAATTATCGGTAAGTGTCCATACTTAATCTTGTGGGACCAACGTGGACTGACTTCCCTTAATAGACCTTGGCCTGATGAAGGTGGTTGATATTGAGCGAATTAAGCCCAGAGACAGCAAATTCACTCGTCCCACCATACCCCTCGAGAAGCACAACTTTTTGCCCGAGTTTGTTGGAGAAGAGAACTTTAGAAAGGACATCAAGCCCATCATTGTTCAGCAGCCCGAGGGTGTGTCCTTCAAGGTCAAGGGCACAGAGATTGACTGGCAAAAGTGGAACATGAAGATCTCGATGAACTATCGCGAAGGTCTTGTTATTCACAACGTGAGCTATCAGGATGGTGCCGAGAAGCGTCCTCTTTTCTACCGTATCTCTCTTTCTGAGATGGTCGTTCCCTATGCCGATCCTTTTACTCCCCACAACCGTAAGCATGCATTTGATGTTGGAGAGTATGGTCTTGGTCTCTGCACCAACACCCTTACCCTTGGCTGTGATTGTCTTGGTTCAATCTACTACTTTGATGCCGTGTTCAACGATCACCACGGAAAGCCCTTCCACGTTCCCAACGCCATTTGCCTCCACGAAGAAGATGCTGGCATTCTCTTTAAGCACACTGACTACCGCAACGGTCGTGCCCATACTGTCCGTTCTCGCCGTCTTGTGATCTCTCAGATTGTTACGGGTAAGATGTCTAGTCAGGGATGTGCGCAACCAGATGACTAACCAAGCATTACATTCAGTTGCCAACTATGACTATGGACTCTACTACTACTTTTACCAGGACGGAAGCTTCCAGTATGAGGTCAAGGCCACTGGTGAGCTCAACACCCACGTTCTTGCCGAGGACGAGACACCCGGACCTTATGGTGTCATGGTTGCTCCTCAGATCAACGCCCAGTACCACCAGCACTTCTTTACCATGCGTATTGACCCTATGATTGATGGTACCAACAACTCAATTTGCAAGGTCGATACCCAGCGAGTTCCTCACCCTACAGGACACCCTAACAACATGTACGGTAACGGATTCTTCTCCGAGGCTACCATCTTGAAGGATACCACCGAGGGTCAGCAGACTGGCAGCTATGAGACCTCTCGCTTCTGGAAGATTATCAATGAGAACCGCATTCATCCCTACAGCAAGGGTCCTGTCGGCTGGAAGCTTGTGTCTCATCATCTTGCTCCTCTGTTTGCCCAAGATGATTCGGTTGTAGGACAGCGCGCTGGTTTTGCCAAGAAGGCTTTGTGGGTCACTCCTTACAATGAGAAGCAGATCTTTGCCGGTGGTTTCTACTGCAACCAGTCTGACGGTGACGACAATGTTGAGCACTGGGTCAAGGATGTCCAGAACATTCAGAACGAGGATATCGTTCTCTGGTTTACCTTTGGTGTCACCCATCTTCCTCGTGTCGAGGACTTCCCTGTCATGCCTGTAGAAATGTGTGGTTTCTCCATGAAGCCCTGCAACTTCTTCATGGCCAACCCCGGAATTGACGTCCCTCCTACAAACAAGGGTCTCAACCACTCCAAACTTGCAAGCAAAGAGAAGGACGACAAGGCTGCCTGCTGCACCAAGCTCTAAAATTTCATACTCATTCATACCTTGCTTTAAGTCACTGGGTGACCTGTACAAATTATAAATTACACACTTTATTATTATTATTATTCACCATTTCATTTCCTCTAGTCTAGTCTAGTCTAGTCTAGTCTAGTACTTTTTAACTCGTAGAGCTCCAAAGACACATCTTCTTGATTGCTTTAATAAACCAAACAAAAAGACCTGTTTACTTTAATTGATCGAAGAAATCCCAAGAAATGCTATTTTATTTAGTTGCATATAGTCACGAGTAAAACTGTCTTTATTTTCTTTCTTTCTTTTGCAACCATCAATATTTAGAGAATGACAGACGAAGACTTTATTCAGAGACTGTGGAAGGTTACTAATGAACTGGCCAGTCAGCATCAGACCAACCAGGAATTCACAGGCAGTCTTGCATCACAATTACAAGATCTAAAGGTTTATATACATAAAGATGGATGATCTTTGGTTGCAAGGAATCCGACAATTAACAGCCATCATTAGCAACGAGCAGTAAACACCAACAGCAACAGCAACACCAGCAGCAACAGCAACGTACAAGGTAAAAAAAAGGGAAGAAGAAGAAGAAGAAGAAGGAATTGTCAGAGGCTGTGGGCTACAACAAAGTAAACTTTTGCTCAAATGGGGGTTTTGATTTATTTTCAACCTAAGAACAGGCATCCACCATTCCATCCGATCGTATATACTCTCCATTGCCATCCCATCTAGCAAATGATCTCTCGGCAAAAGATAACGAACCAAAAGACCTCATCTCTGAGAATCATAAACTGATGCAAAGGTATCAAGCACTCTTGAACCGAAATCAGTATCTGGAAAATGAATGTACCAACCTACAAACGCTGGTGAAGGATTATGAAACCAATGTAGAAGCAGTTACGACCAAATTGAGATCCCATGCAGTAAGGAATTTAATGTGGGAAATAGACAAGTTGATCCTGATCTGTATGGTACTCATATGTAGCATGCGACGACTGAAGGACAGGCGAAATTGAGAAGAGAATATGAAGCCTTGCTGGATGCTGAAAAAGTAAAGATGCTGTGATATTTCATGAACTACTTGGATTAAGCTTTAGTTGTAGGGTACAACTGCTGCCCTGTTTATGGAAAATACAATGTTGCAGAGCAGATTACATAAACTGGCATCCATGCTGCGATCCCTTCATGATGATGGTGCAAATGATGAGCGCGAGGCATTGATTACACAGCTAAGGGCAGAAAACCAAGGCCTTCGAGATATGCTCCATTTGCCCTTGACCCCTCCAGAAGACACGCCAGATCATCCCGATCAGCCAAATCAGCCAAATCAGCCAAACCATCCATTTCATCCAGTGCAGGACATGGAGACAAAAGAGAGACTAGGAACAGTTGGTGAAAGCAAGATTATTAGTCAAACTAACATAGTCGAAGAGTACTTTGCAAGCGACGATGAATAAAACCCACGTCTGATTGTTATTATATGATATACTTGAGAGTTTATTTGGTTTGGAAAATGTTCAAAGGTACTTTAACGTATAGGTATATGGCTGATTGTCTGGGCTCTTCCCTTCTCATTCTGCCTTCCCCACCATCGAATTGCACTCATTGCCTCTATTCTCCACAGACTGTCACTAAGAATATCCTTGGTCATTATATGTCTTAATGCCTCCAAAGGGGTATCCTGCCCCTTTTCGTACGCTTCCTTGTATTTCTTCACCAGGTTGATACTGATGTTGTTCAAACTTGCGATATCCTTTTCGGCCATATTCTTGTCCAGCATCTCAAGAACTGTCCATATCCTTCCCTTCTTCAACAGCCATGGCTGCTGTACATAACGATAGGGTATACCAACAAACCAAAGACACTTGTCATACGGCGTGTTTGCTTTCCAGGTTCTTAAGCCTACTCGACAAGATGCATAGATGGTATCTATCGGAAGAGGTCTATCGATCTTTCTTCTTTTTGCAGGGACTTGTGTGCTTGTATCTTTGGTTTCCTTCTTGACAAGATAGAGACAGGTATCGGTTGCCCAGCAGTTGGCTGGTTTATTTTTCCATTTCTCAGTGACAAAGACTTTGAGACTTGTATAGCCATGTACTTTAAGGATCTCATCAACAACAAGACTAGGACCTTCCACAAGTCGATCCGTGCCGTGTTCCTTTATCGCCCGGATAATCATACCACCTTTGGTGTCGTTTTCTGGATTGCCCATCGTAATGTCAACTCCCTTACGACTGCCACCTTTGAATCCATCTGTCTTGCCAATACGATGAAAGTACCAATTGCTGAATGTCTTTTGAAGGGGATGATTATGGCAATGAGGATCCTCATGGCCCAGTTCTGAGGTGTTCAAATACATTTCAACCTCAAGTATATCATATCGCTTATCTCCTATGTAGAGATCATGGTCAAGAAGAATCTTTCGGGCAAGTGTGTCGAAATGAGTTTGGTAATGGTTTGCTGGATCAGATGAAGCAAGTGGCGGAGGAATAAAGAAAAGAGAGTCGAGAGACATTGTCACCAACTTTCATTCGACTAAAGACCAGTGTTTTGAGTTATTTGACGTACACTGACCTGGAACAAATCTGAATAATTTACTAATTAGGAAATCTTCAAAAACCCCACCCGTTTTTTTATTTTATTTTTATTATGATTATTATGATTATTATTTCTTGATCTTATGCCAACCGACATTAAGGAAAGTGTATTTGGCTCTTGATAGTTGATTCTTGGGTCTTTTGGCAGCTACATATGTATTTACGCGACCCTAAACTGGCCCTATCAAATCGTATAAATACCAAAAAGGACAGGCTAGGAAGCGCAAGACATTAATGTTGGAGACCTTCCAAGTGTTTTGTACATGGCCTATTTCGATAATCTTTCATAAAAATTATAATAATACGAGGTTCGGTGATTGTCTAGAGGTGGCATGGGGTGATAAGAAAGATTGCAATCACCAATTGGCCTATAGACCAGCACAATCGCACACGGCTCTTGAAACGTCTAGTGCCCTGACACCAAAGTTACAAAGCAGAGAGATAAGACGATTGGAATATTTGATATTTTAAAGAGTTTAACAATTATATGCCTTTTTCTTTTTAAAGCACACCTGCTCACACTTTATAAAACATTTGGTCGTGTGTTTGGTAAGAGTCATAAAGATATGGCCTACAAACAAACACTCTAGGAATCGAATACAGTATGGACCAACAAGCACACATTGGCCAATATGCTGTTTAGATGGCATGGCAGAAAATGGTATCTTGGCCATGTCTTTCTAATAAGCTTTTTTTAGTAATAATAATAATATAAAAAAGCCTAATTATAACGTCAAAGGATCATGGCTTCATTTTTATATATAAAAAGCAAAAAAAGTAATGGAAATTTAATAAATTATTAATGCAATCTATCATGGGCTGTAATTTGTGACTATTTTGACTAGGTCGGTACACAGACGGTTCATTTGGGATTGGGATCTCATGGTGAGCTCATAGCCATTGCAAGCAGTACTTCTTGAGGACTTCTTTAGAGATCCTTTCAAGGCAGTTGGAAATAGGTCCCAGATGTCCTCTGATAGGCTGGGCCAAATGGCCAAATGGCTAAATGGCCAAATGGCTCAAGGTTCAATGTTTGGTGTACGGGTGACGAAATGGTTTCTGAAATGTCCTTACGTTGGCCCAGGCCAAAAAGGCAAGCTATTCGTGTTAAACTCCGGTTTCTTTGGTCATCTTTTTGTAGCCTATTTCTCATATTTTTTTATTTTTTTTTCATTCTCTATTCTTTCTCTTTAAACCGATTGAAGCCTATCTGGTTCCTGGCCCTATCAATCAACACTGTCTTTTTAAGCTTTCCCCTTTTTCAATCTCTATCCAGAATTCAAAGCAATCTACATTTTCAATCGCATTCTCATTGAAACACTTTTGTTTGCTTAAATTGAGTACTTGACGCACATAGAATGAGCTATCCAGACGTGAAGCAATCAGCATTCAATGACCTGAATATAGCCAATGGTTTATTTGGAACTCTTTCTCAAACACCAGCTCCAGCATTGCCTGATCATCGTGTTGACCATACTCTCCCACCTTCTTCGTCTAACTCTCAAAAGATAGACTGGGAACATGCGTACACTAAAGATATGCTAGAAAAGGCAGCAAAAGACGAGTGTGGCCTTCTTAATATATCCATGACAGATGGAAAATGTCGACTATCAGGCCCAAGACCATCAGTGACGCTTTGGGATGAAAGACCTTATGATGGACTGGAACTTCCACAAAAATCAGCCATTTCATCCAAAGAAGAGCCCAAAATGTTCTTTCGAGCCAAAGAGCCCGAATTCGTGCCAGAAGGTACGCACCGAGGGCTTTAATATTGTCTCTCGAGCACAATATTGATCTCTTGCCTCTTCTCAACCTAGTGCAGAACATAAACAAGGGGAAGATGCAACCAAGCTCTCAGAACATTCACCAGCCACATCGCATAACGTTTACAAATAGCCAAGCCTGTGAAACCAACCGGATACACCGAATGCATGAAGCCACTCGTCCACCGCCAATTAACACTTGTGCCATTGTCTATGGGGCCCTTATTTCTGCAGTTGCCCAAGAGTTCCAACAGAGAATCATTCAGAGCGACCGGGTCAAGAATGGAATCGAATACAAGGGCGCATTTGATGGAAAAGAAGCTGTTGTAAGTCATTCACGTGTATTTCTGGGATGTCTTTAATGGTGTACAACTGCTAGGACAAACTAGCCTTAATCCTCAATACGTACGATCGACGATTGGCCCTTGGTATTGGGCGGGCTTTGGGTGCCCAGCGTTTCTTTCATGATGTCAATTACGAGAGTCGCCTAGTAGATTCAACAGCAGAGATTTACCAATTTGATGACTGTGTACTACACTATGCCAACAAGACAGATGGACATCTTAGTGGAAATGGCTCAGTAATAACGTCCCCTGGAACAATGACAACCGCCAGTAGTATATTTAGTGAAAGCCTCCGAGACGATGAATCAGTCACCATCTTTCACGACGCCCGAATTGATCTCGAAACCACCGAGTTTCCTACGGGCATCTTTACCGGACTTACGCACTGTTTTGTACCTACGTGCGATCTTAACGAGACGAATTTGCCATGCTATAGTTACACGTGCCCTAAACGAGCAAACCTGGTATGTACTAAATAGTCTGAACATGGGTCCTTGCCTTGAATCAAACGTACAGGATGACTAAGATGCGTGCGTGCTGTGTGTCCATAGGCCAATCGTCACTACAGTGTCGATACTCCACTCACTGCCTCAACTACCCACAAATACCTCCAAACCGAAGCACAGCAGCTATGGATAGACAATGTGTCTCCAGAGATCCGAGCATCTGTTTCCAACAGCGAACGAAAACGACAGGAGACCATTTTTGAACTAATTTATACAGAAGATAACTTCTCTAGCGACCTAGATTACATGAATGAGGTACACTACCAAACACTCTAGCTCTTGTATAAACATACACATTTGTATATATGTCATTTTTGATAGTTGTGGATAGAGCCTCTGCGCGATGGAAATGTCATTCCGGCCTCTCGACGGGCTACTTTTATCGACAAGGTGTTTTCGAACCTTCTCACCATTCGAGACATTAGTCGAAAGCTTGTCAATGTACTTTTGGAACGACAAAATGAACACCCTATTGTTTCACAGATCGGCGATATCATGCTAAAGTTTGCAGTGGACTTTGAACCTTTTATTTACTATGGAGCGAGACAACATGAAGCGAAATTCGTATTCGAACAGGAACGATACATTAACCCTGCCCTAAAGGAATTTGCAGAAGTAAGCCCAAAAATGAGAGTCTCTAGGCGTCTCACCCTTGCCAAGCATTCATTCTTCTTTAACAGACAACAGAACGCAACCCCCTGTCCAAGAAACTCGAGTTGAATGGCTATCTTACCAAACCAACCACCCGTCTCGGTCGATATACTCTTTTACTAAAAGAGATTCTAAAGCACACTCCCGAAGGCCACCCTGACCGAATACAGATCCCAGAATCTGTAGAGACCATTCGACAGTTTCTCAGACGGGTGAATACCGAGACAGGAAAGGCAAAAAATAAGTTTGATCTCGAACGAATACATAAGCATCTCACCTTTAAAAATAAAGCTGATGCAATGGTGAGTACTTTTTAATGTCTTGCGGTCAATCTTAATATCAATCTGGAGTGTAGGACCTAAAACTGCTCGACGAGGAACGCCATATAATTAAACAAGGTGTACTTCGCAAAACAAGCAATCTAGAATCAACAGAATATCAAGCCATCTTGCTCGATAACTATCTGGTCATTGCAAAGATAAAGATAGTAAACGGCCGAGAATGCCATGTTATTCGTAAACGAGTAAGTAGTTTATGAGGGGGGAATTGCGTAGGTGATATTGAAAAAAAAAAGTTACTGTGAAATAATCTCGTTCAAATTTTAGCCTATTCCATTGGAACTTCTCGAGGTCTCGGTACCTCAGTCGTGTTCACTTTCTCATAGGAGTGGTAGCATATTATCCTATATTCCAACCGTTGAATCACAAAGGTCTTCTGCTGTTATTGGAAGTTTGAGGCTGGCCGGAAACACCTCTATAACTGCAAGTAGAATAGGGCACCCGATCGTATTTAAACGTATGGGTCGTAGAGTGTCCGAGACATTCACCCTTTACGCACCATCGGTAGCCACTAGAAAACCTTGGCTAGAGCACATACAATGCCAACGAGAAATGAAGAATCAGAAACAGCCTGTATTTGATATACAGCCTATTCTTCCAGAACGCACATTCTATGTCAACTCCAAGATCAATCACATTGTTACATTTAGTAAGTATAATTCCAACTGGTTTTCTAGAAATCTAATGTATTCAAATCCCATTAGAAAACGGGCAGCTCTATGTTCTCGGTACAGATAATGGTGTCTATATTGGGCGTGTTATGAGCCAGAGTGCACCTCGCAAAGTATTGAATCTCGAAAGGGTCACGCAGGTCAATGTTCTCGAGAGTGATCAGCTGCTGATGGTTCTGGCAGATAAAGTACTATGGGAGTATCCTTTGGCTATCCTAAACGATACATCCCAAGTACAGATGCCAGGCATCAAAGTAGAGACCCAGGTTCCATTCTTTCATGTTGGATACTGCCTGGAAAAAACCCTAGTCTGCGTGCCTCAAATATCTCCGTTGAGCACTAATATCGTTCACTATGAACCATCAAACTCTCTAGAAAAGAAGTCTGGATCGTTCCTTGGTTTATTTGGAAAACCAAAAAAGGCTTCAACAAAGACACGACTAAAGATATCCAGGAAAACTTACGTGCCAAGTGAAGCCTGGGCTCTGGAATTGACTCCTAATAATCTGTTGATTACCTGTAAACGAGGAATCGTGATTGTTGATATGCACACGAACAAAATTGATTGTAAGTATCTCCTTTTTCTAAAAGAAATGACATTCTAACCTTTTGGGATTCTAGACTTGCTTGATCCAAAGGATAAGAACCTGGACTTTATCACGTCAAGAGAAAAAGATGAATCACGGCTGAATATCGGTATAGACGTAAAGCGTATATCTCTTTTCCGCAACCATCTAAAAGAGTACATTGTCTGCTACGATGGTAAGAATACAAGGCACTCGAATCAATAAAACGATACTTACTTTGGCTACTTTTAGAATACGCTTTTTATATCGACAAAAAGGGCAGACGCAAGTACCCAAACTTTTTAATTGAGTGGGAGGGCACACCTGATGCGTTTGCATACTCTTATCCATATCTTATTGCCTTCGAGCCTTCCTTTATTGAAATACGCAATATAATCACGGTTAGTATTTCACTAGACGGGTCCATGGAATTTGTAAGCTGATATCTGACTTTAGGGCAATCTCGAACAAATCATCCGAGGGAAAAACTTTCTCTGTTTAAGCAACGGCCACAAAACCGAAGTACCTTGCATCTTTGGTGTCATGACCGACCCTGTTAAAGACGCCTATCATTCTATATTCCAGTTAAAACTGGTATCAGAGCCTAAACCCCCTCTGTTGTAAACATTATTAAGCCATCTCTCCTTATATTTATACCCTTTGTTACTATCTTTCTTAATTACATCCTTTCTTTTACCGACTTTAGCCGGAATTCACTATATTATTTCAATCATTCAGTCAATACAAATACATATCTTCACGCACATGTCCATGCATATATACAGGG
Organism: Phycomyces nitens; assembly: GCA_022702545.1. Lineage (NCBI taxonomy): Eukaryota > Fungi > Mucoromycota > Mucoromycetes > Mucorales > Phycomycetaceae > Phycomyces > Phycomyces nitens. The sequence goes on from JAHRBC010000001.1 coordinate 7,667,109, forward strand.
TAATCAAAAAAATTTTATGGTTTGAATTTCCGACTGCATACCTTGATATGCTTGCATTTTTCATTTTTAGTTCTTTTTCTTTAATAATCTAAACATGTCTACCTCACAATCAAGCAATGAAAAGGAGACTTGTCATTACATCTATACTAAGCTCTCAAACACTGATAAGAGAATTCTTGTCAGTTTACACATGGCAGGATTATCATTTGTTGAAATCGAGAAATGATATAATGTCAATAAAGAAACAGTATGCCATATAGTACACAAGTACTACAAGACTGGATCTATAGAAGGTAAATCTCACACAGGTCAGCCTAAGATTCTCACTCCCAGAGATGAATGTCATTTGGAGATGATTGTTAGAAAAGATTGACATCAAACATTATCTTCAATTACAAATGACATGGAGAACATCATCAAAGTCCCCATTTCAAAGGCTACAATAAGAAATACTTTACACAGCCTTGGCTACAACTGCTGTGTTGCATTGGCAAAGCCTTTTCTGACTCAGGCAAACATGGCTGCAAGGCATAAATGGGCTCAAGAGAAGATGGGCTGGAAAGAAGAGTGGAAGATGGTGATCTGGAGTGATGAGTCTTGATTCACTCTTTTTTAAAAAAATAGAAGAGACTATGTGTAGAGGAGACCTGATAAGAAGTACCTGCCTGACTGCCTTTGTCCAAAAATCCAGGGAGATGGAGGATTGGTGATGGTGTGGGGGTGCATCTGGTCTGGAGGTGTTGGTCCCCTTGTCTTTCTGGATGGTAATATGAATGCAAGACAATATGTCAAGGTCTTGCAAGACAAGTTCAAGCCATTCTATGACACACTACAGCACAATGAGCTTGGCGGCTATCAATTCCAAGAAGATAATGACATGCCACATAAAGCTGCAATATCAAGAAAGTTTAAAGATGATCTTCGAATAGATGTTCTTGACTGGCCATCAAAAAGTCCTGACTTGAGTCTAATTGAGAACATCTGGAATAGATTGGATGACAATATGCACTCCAGGGCAGTTTAACCTACAACACTGGTGCAGTTAAAAGAGGCTCTGAATGAAGAGTAGAAAAACATAGATGAGAGAGTATGTGAGAAATATTTCCTCTTTATGCACAATAGACTACTAGCTTTATAAAAGTATAAAGATAGACCTATCCCATATTAAATAAACACTATATTTATACTATATATAATACAGATGATATACTTTATTATTACAGAGTTCTATATTGATTGCTTATATTCATAAAGAATAAGAGCAATGTAAAGATTTGTCTTTCATTTGCCTTTCATTTGCACTTCTTTCAGAGATTTAAACCACAATATATTTTTTAATCCCCTGTATATACATGTATATATATATTGATAGTAGAGTAGTCATATATAGCACGATCATGTACTGTAAGCAAAGTTCATTGGTTTCTACCAACTGGTGATGGCTGCATGTTCCTGACATCTGTATACTGTAGTTAAGACTCTTTATTCTGGGCTTATTTTATACCAGTGCAATGATAGCCAATACCAACTTTTATATAAAAGAGAATATTGATTCCTTGGATATGTATATGTATATGTGTATGTATATTCAAAAGAAAAAGACTTTATTTATTTTTAAAGCGCCAACAACCAGGACCACATACAAGATTTGTAATCCATGCATTGTTTTCATCATTTTTAGAAGAAGAAAAAAAGAGCTTTATATCATATTCCACAATATTAATTCAACCGACGAAATTTCACATCATCACCACATTAAACCTGCCCTAATATCCAAAGAAAATACTTGTTGGTTTTGAAAGAGCTGGAATAAATGTTTGTCAAATCTCATAGTAACAGAGACCACTACTGTTTATCCTTAAAGGCAACAAGCTCTGTAACAAAACATTCTAAATCCAGAATTCCACAGCTTTTCTTCTTCTCAAAAATTAAAGAATGCTCGTAAACTGTATGTTAAGCAATAATGTCACGCGAGAAGCAATGTCTTGTGGATGAAGCATGGTAAATCGATACAGCAAACCAAGTCATAGGATTACACATTAATTGTGACATTTCTTGGTTATCAATACTTTACTCTTTACGCACCATTAGAATCGCTTTTTTTTTGAACCATATTTCTCCTTGTTTTAGTCTTTGGTGACGAGGAATTAAAGAGGTTGTTCAATTACAACCTCATCCACTGCTACCACCATTTGACAATTTGGGCAAACTCTTGAACAGTTTTATTGATTTGGTACAAGAATAATCGATAATGTGGTATTAGAGATGATTTAGTCTTCAAAAGACTAGACTCGCAGGTTCTCTATATATCACTGTCGAAACGCCTGAAAGCCAAGCTCGAAAGCAACCGTTTGGTTTTCGTGCAGACTTTGAACTTTATTGGGTACAATACTCAATAAAAAGTGTCATACGCCTTTCTCATGCCAGCTGCTTTCCGTTAACGGACCAAACCGAGGCATACATTACCCAAAGTGTATGGGGTTTTATTGACACGGCTTTTGATGATGTGAAAGTAAGACATTCAAACGCAAGTAACTTTGAGAGAAAAGATTCCGTAGTTGGTTTAAAAATGGAGATGGAGGCACTGAGGAATGCAGATAGTTGGGATTAAAGGCCCCAAAAATGCTTGGAGACCAAATTTATCAGCCTGTCAAAGCTTTACCTAATAAACACCAACAACTTGTCACTGATGGCTTTATGATGATGGGTGAGTAAAATATGGCAAGTGGCGACCTAATATTTGACAGCCAAAGCGATGATTTATAACTGGTTTGTATTTTTTTAGGCTAAAGGCTGAAAGTGGTGGTTCTCGATAACTCTCAAATACATATGCCGTACTAGAACTCATCTTCCAATGTACTTTAAGAAATTAAATAGATTATGGATAGTAGCTTTAGAGCTCTACTTGATTTGGGTTCACAAATCGAACAATTAACATGCTCAGTCCCTATACTCAATACCCTCACAGTATATCTAAAATATCAATTATGAAGACTAGTTTAACTAATCTGAACAACTTCCACGTTGTATTGGATCGCCTAAAAACTTCAATATAGCGACTTTTTTTTTCTTGAAATTAATTCTTACTTTATATTCTTAGCTCTTAACTAGTGCCATGCAATATAAATACATAAAGCATATCGACTAAAATGCATTTGGCTGTCTATAATTGGCGGGAAGAAATGGTCAGTGGTATTTTGTTGACCGAAAATAATAATAATCTTTTTTTATTAATAAGAGTAACGGCAACAACCTAGATATTTAGAACAACCTTATTCAACGATATATCTTTCAAGAGGTAAATACAATAGAACCAACGAATTTCTTTAAATAGTTAATAAGTGCTGCAAAGGAAATATATATATTGATACCCTTCATTTACACCGTATGGCGGAGATTACAATTGCTGAATTATCCTGTATGCTCTCCAACCGTGGTATAAAAAAAAGGGGGGGTTATTTTTTTATAGCAAATCAGCAATTAAATCTATAGCTTCTTTTAGATTAATTTTAGCCAATCGCTTTAATTTGGATTTAAAACGCCAAGGGAACCTTCTCGAGTGATCTCTTTACACTCTGAGAATAAATATATAGTCCGACTATTTTATATATATTCAAAGCCAAAGAAGCTTGACCGAGATTTATAAACGTCCTTTTTTTTCCTTTCGATAAAAAACGGGATTTCTTCCCTTGCTCATGTCTACAAGAAAGAGACAATTGTTTTCTGAATGGCTTTAAAAGGCTGGAATACTATATAGATTTAACGCCCAGTGTGCTTTTATATACCCGTTTCTTATTCCACTTTACAATAACCAAAAATAGAAATCTCACATGATATAATTTATCGTGTTACATAAAAATGTGAAATAAATGGGTTTTATTTCACACAACGGACGATACAGTTGACAAATCAAAATCTAGTTCGTTGTTATGGATACACTGTTAAAAAAAAATTAAAAGCAAAAAAAAATAAAAACGACCTTTTTATCTTTTATACAAATAATTATATATTTTTTTAAGAAAATGTCCAGCCAGTTTGTCAACCTTTCTTCCTCAACAAACGAAAGTGGTGAGAGCACTATTGTTGGCAGAGTCAAGGCATATGGTAAATGGAGTGATAGAAGAGAGGTTGCCCTTGTGGACGCTATGCTTCGATACCACCCTTTTAATGCAAAGAGGTGTGAGAGGAAAATTGCCCGAGACCATGTTCGCGACGCTATAAATGAAGTCGAACCTCATTTGGGAAATCTCGCAAAGACAACTATCGATAACAAATTTGAGTCGTTGATCAAGAAAACCAAGGAAAAACAAATCAATGATCTTATGTATGGAGCCGCCTCGAATAATTCACACACATCGCTTGAGGAAAAGATGATTACTATAATTTCAATGGTAAAAAAAACATGGATATCTAACCAAAATGAGCCCTTATTTACCCCATCATCCAAATCCACAAAGATGTATGATCATAATGAATTGAAAAAAAAAAACAATGCCAAGAAGGCTGGTGCCAGCGTGGATAAAAGTCAAAGCCAACAGGATCTGCCTACGGGTTCGCTGACAGGAACCGAGTCAAATTCCCCTGTGGTCCCGAGTCAATCACAGGCAAACAATACTGAAGGTGGCAGGGATGGCGAGAGAAGTCCTGAAGGACAAAGTGATGATGAGGAGGAGATTGAGAGGGAACAGACCAGAAGGCCCAAGCGAGTATGTCGTGGTCTATCCAATGGGATTTGCAACGATATGGACTTTAAACTCGCACTAAAAAGAGTTGAAGAACAAAGGGTCAGTCAGTCAGAGAAGTTGAAACGTCTGGAAGAGGTTGTGGGCCGCTATGAGGTGACTTCCAGGATTCTTTTCGAGGAAACAAAGAGTCTGAAAGAAGTCATATCAAGACAGCAGAAACTGCTCGATCAACAGCATCAGATGCAAAGTCAGCACCAACAAATCCAGAGCCAACAATTGGGTATTCAGCAGCAAATCCAGAGCCAACAAATGGCTTTCCAACAGCAAATGTTGCATGTAATGAACAGCATCAATTTTACCTTGGCACACACCACTAGGCTGCCACCAGTCGAGGCTCAACAGACAACTTCTCCTAGACATAATGATAAATAAAAGCATGATAGTGAATGTCTTTCTTTTTTCTTTTTTTTTATTCAGCTTCGAATGGGTGTAATGCTTCTTGTTTTCTCATTAGAGGATACTTTCACTAGAAACCCACTTTTATATAAATATGTATATAATATTTCTCTATATTTTCATTTTAATCCTTTTTTTTACATAGAAAGCTATAATGATAGAAAAGCGAGATCCGTCATTTTTAGATATCGTCTAATTTCTGCAACTGATGCAGAACAGCACGACAGAGAGAGGCAGAACAATGAAAGCCATGCGGGAAAGGGAGTGCCCTTGGCCCATCTTCTTCCGCCCAGGAATGATGCGACACATACCATGGATTGTCTTGTTCATCAGCACACATGTCTTTTGAAAATATCCACTCATCAAGTCTTTCTAATAACATATCAAATTGTGCAAAAGGGACAAATGTCAACTGCTGCGTCACTTTGATCGCTTGATTCATGGTGTGTGGGGCAAGCGATGAAAGGTAGGGCTGAGGGACAACCCATCGCTCTGTCTGCTTATTTGCCAAGGTGGAGTAAAAGATCGAATGGTATGCAGCATCCGATACACATAACGTTGATGCGTCTGTGAAGCGAATATCCAACGCATGCCTATCAAGAATTCGTCGTATCATGCCGTTCAGAAAACAATAAGTGAGACTTACATTGAAGAATATACGATTCGAACAGAATCAACAGCACGGGGAATAACAGACACTTTTCCAATATTTCCACTCTGTGTAAAAGCAACCTCCATCTCTTCCAAACCAGCCATCAAGGGAAGTGTTTGGAAAAGTACCTTGATATGGACGGATAAATATTATGGATAGATATCAATCACAGTACCACACATACAACCATCTTACCTGTATAAAGTAAATCAAGTCGAGCTTTTCATTAAGAATATTTTGGAGATATGTAGCCACTCTGACATGGGGGTTCCTACTCAGCGAGAGTCTGAGAACGACCGGACTAGGCTTTTTAGATTGGTGTGTTGGCATAGTGAGGTCGATAATATATTGTCTTGGGCGTCCCTTTTTAGGAGAATCCCACCGGATAGAGCATATGAAAGCCTTTGCATAGATAAACTTGAGTTCTTGTGTATCAAAAGGCTCAAACTTCAAGTCTTCATTGTACTTTTTAAGCCATATTGAAGGAACTATTTGTATGGGTTAATAAAGCTTCATCTCATTCATCACATTTCAACTTTTTTTTTACTTTGTCTGGCCAGGTTTGTCATCATGAATATTCTTTCCCAATCCATCAAGAATCGTTCTACACACATGTCAATCTGTGCATAGGTAAACGACAGTACACTCGTTGTCTTATCAAGTGAGATGTGATCTGGTTGTTGGAGTAAGTTTAAGTCGTTTTTAAACACGCCTAATATACCTACCATTAATGTAAAAAGACTTGAGTGGGACACGCTTCCAATTGAACCTGTCTTGAAACACTACATGACAATCGCCTCGTCGTCCTGTTGTCCACCTTCCAGATGCTCGTATCAGAATCTCATTCTTCATTTGAGCCAACTGTTTCTCTGCCCAAGGAGTTATCTTTGGAATGATGTCTTTTGATAGTGCAGGGTTTGAAATGTCTACATTGCTTTGTGCACACACTGTGAACAGATCCTTTTGAGGAACACATATGACTTCCATACGATCTACACCAGGGTGGTTCATAACCTGGACCTCAGAATCAGATAGACATTTAAGAAGAGGTCGCATTCGATAACCAAGAGCACCCTTGTGCTGTTGTAATTGGAATTCGATCTTTTTGTTGGTTATAAAGGCCCTAAAAGCCAAAGAGTGTTAATGATGTACATTGCATAAACCAATTATACTCTTACCGACAGAGTGAGTCCAACTTGGCCATGAATCGTAGGTTGATTGACAAACTAAATAACAGTGAGTATTTGGCACCTAAATCTAAATAGTGATATTTACTTGTCAATCTCGCGAGAGTTATTGGCCGACGCTCCCATCAATTCGTCCAAAGAACCCAGGGTCCGTCGACGCTTCAAGGTTTTTGGCTGGTTATTATTTACTGACTGTTCTCGCCTCCGTTTGCGTGTGTCGTTATTCATATCATTCTCTTCATAAAACTGTTCACGCCAGATTTCTTTATAGTCAATGTGGATAAGCTCTGTGATAGTCTGGTAGAGACCGCTCTGATCATATCCTTTTCTATATCCATACAAGCACATCAGAATCGCATCAAACCATTTCATATCTACTACTACTCACAAAAGGCAACATAGCCATGCCTGGAACTCGTCATTAACAATAGCAAGCACAAGGTACCAATCCTCAAATTGTAAGAACTGAAGGAATATACAATGAGTTGGATAGATTTGCTTGCTGGCGTTTGATTTTGCGTCGGTCGACATGCTTTTCTTTTGAGAGTAATGGATGTCTGGTTCGGGCTGTTTAGGACTTGACATGGGAGGAATGTCGCTAAATAGCTTGGCAATATCGTCTGGTCGCAAATTCATTTGTCCAGGATGATAGGGCTGTAACCTCAATTGTTTCGCCAGCGAGACAATTTCACGAACAACAATCTCTGACCGCAACCAAAGAAGATGTCGTGGTGTATTAATGGGATCATTGTTTATCTTTTCTTCAAGAGCCTTCAATTTGGCTAGACAACTGTTATTAATCATAAATTCACCCCCTAGTCCCAACTGAATGCCTTACCGTCCCCTTCGCCGTAGCCATGTCCAGCCTCACATATCCTGATGAGACCAGTACGAGTATCGACATCTATACTGATATATCTCTCATGGCGATAGCGTACAATTAATGTCGAATCATCTGTTTCTGACGGTCCATCTGTTTATCTCCTAATTTTAGCATCGTATATACTACATGGTCTACTATCTTGCCTGTGTCTTCAGATTCAGAGTCATCCTTTTCTACAGTCAGATAAAGACCATTTTCCTCCAAGAACTTCTCTTGGTATTTAAGGACCTTTCTGATTTTCTCGATAATGCATTTTCCGTGGTAATGTGTGACATGTAGTAAGAGTCTTTCCGCACTGAGATCGGTAGGATTCTAGACAAAGTTGATTAGTCCAAGTAGCCATTTTGATACAATACGCACAAATAAAATGTCTTTTGTATGTAAATCTGTTGAGCCTCCCCACATAAGATCCAGTTGGGTTTTGGGGTATTTGAGGGCTGAGACGACTTTGGGTCGATCCGAGGCATTTATGTCAGCTAATGATACAGAGGCACCAATTCCGGCCTTCTGGATCAACCCTTTGAATTCATCTCGAACGGTTGCAACCATATAATCGTTTGACGATAGTTTTCCCCGTCGTTTCTCATCTTCATTGCTCATCATGATCTCTACTACTGTGCTCTTTGTCTGGCTTTCTTCAACTGTTGAAAATGGCTGTGGGCATGCCCAATGTGCAGCTGGTGAGCCGCCTCCCCAGTAAGACAGGGTTAGTTTGGTGCGAGCAGAGTCCATGTTCACTTTGAGTTGATTGACCCATCGGGTTCTTGCCAGCATGGCTGCCTGCATATACACAATCTCGAGTTGCATATTAAGACAAAACATGTGGAGATAGTCGTACAAATTAACAATCGGAAAGAAAAGCGGGGGTTTTTGTTCAGTCGTCTCTGGAGGTGCGTCTTCGGTTGGTTTCGGTGGTAATGGGGTTGGTGGTGTCAATTGTCTTTGGGCATTGCTTCGAAGGTGTTGTTGCTGCATGTCATTAAAGGAGATGTCGACATCTGTTTTACACCAATCATGGTCAACCAATATGTGTATTTCAATATACACTCTCACCTGCTGCTCCACCGCCACCCTCTGTCGTTTGTACCAATACATCCAGAGACACAATCCACCACTGCCGAGCATTACTAGGCCCCATTAATGTAAGTGATACCTTGAACTCATTCTCAATCGAAAAGTAGATCCGTCCATTTTCTTACAAATAATAATAATAATAGTAATAATGTCAGTAATGTTTGATATTTTTCCAATCAAGACCGTTACTGCTCACCTATCCGATGATCCAACATAGGTGATGGCAACACCTCTGTTGTCAATAGTCTCACACGAATAACATCATTCATTTTTTGAAAGGTTTCCAGCACTTCTTCATCTGTCAGATGTGCAGGAGGAACCATATCCTGATACAGTGTTAAAGATCTCTGTCGTTTTCTCTTGTCGATCTACCTTTATTTTTGTCGGCATTCGTTGATATGTACCGGTCGTCAGAACATCGACGGCAGTCTTTACATCGTAATTGCGTGTTCTCGCTGCAGGCAATTCGACATGAATTTTGTGTAGATAGTCAGACGTATCTTGGAATATCTTGTTTTGGTTGGCTAGATGGGCCATGATATTCTAGAGATTGTTGATCCTGTCAGTTTACAAGCGAATCCAAAGATTGTCGATCTACCTGACACATTTGAATATCATTCGCATTCTCTGCCCATTTCACTAGGACCGATAACTTTAGAAACTGTTTTCTTGCAAATGTAGCGAAATTCAGAATCTGCCGTTTTCGCTCAACATCGGACATGGACGGCAATCTAAAAGGGAAGATGAGGACGATGCTGAATCTGGAGGACGCGTTTCTTACGTATCCGTTAGGGTCATGAGATCTGCATGCGATTTGCGAACCATTTTTCCAATTAGCACCCTCAGGGGCACCATGCTAGCCATTTCAACAGGAAGGACCACCTTTTCAGCATGGTCTATTGGGGTCTGTTCGGAATGCGGCAGAATCTCTGTGAGAGCTGCCGACTTCTTGCCATTCTTGTGGTCCTGATTTACATGGCCATTGGTTTCTGCTGTTTCCTGGTTGTGCTTGGTTTGGGAGATCGTCTGCATAACTATACAATCTATGGAACACGGCTCGAAAGTCCCATTAAGATGCCCAAAAAACAGGTCATTGCTGCTGACTTGGGGATTGTGATTGGTCGTGACGTAATGTATATTTCACGCATTTGACCTTTATTCCCATTTGAGTTGACGTTTATGCGTGGCTTTGATCTATGAACAGGCAATGGAAATTATTCCGTATTTCAATGATATGGTCCATGTTAACTGTGCAATTGACAACAGGATCTCTATCTAGAACCCGTAGAATACAAGGAGACCAATGGCTCGCGCACCATCAATAATATAATAAATTTTATTCGCTTTCATTATCGTATTTCCAGACTATATCTTGCAGATAGCATGTTTCTCAATTGGTATAGAATTATATGGAGCCCATAACCAAAACACTTCCAAATAGTTCTTCAGCTCTATATAGACCCAAAATATCCTCTACAGGTGTCACAGCACTAGAGAAATTGATTTCATTTCTGCGTTGGCAGTAGCACGAAAATATCGCAATTAATCACATGAAATTCGTAAAAACAATTTATTAAACGCGTCTTTCCGAGACCCAAAAAGACAATGTAAAAAAGCCGTCACGTATTCGTACCTTAATTAACCTCACCATGTCAAGTATTTTCTTTACTGGCCATCTCAATGTACAGACTAATTCTTCAGAGCAAGCCTCTTATTAGAAGCCTCACGCGTCTACCAGCAGGACGGCACACCAATGTCCGGTCTGCTCATGCCTTTTCTACCACAACTCCCTTTAGGGAAAACAGCACCATTACGAAACTCACAAGCAACTCTACACACACAACCTCTAAAGATCCAGCACTGCAGAAACGCAAAGCAGACATGATCGAATTCCTCTACAAGAACCATCAGCGCCCTGTCCCAACTGGAAAAAAGGACTTGATTTTGACAAACTGCCCTCATTGCATCAAGATTCGTAAAAACAGCTTTGCAGCCTACTTAGATCTCGCCAAAAGCACCTATAATTGTAAGACGTGCGGCACTCGTGGATCATGGCAAGAGTATACCCGGACACTCACGAAGAGATTAACAGACGAGAAGAATGATTTCCAGTTAATCTCAGCTTCCAATGTGTTTGGATCGCAACATTCCCTATTTTCTAAACCTATTGAACAGGTGGAAGCATACCCTGAACGTCTTCTTCAGGACACAGACGTACTAGAATGGCTGCACACAACTTATAAGATCAAACCAGAGATATTTAGCACCTATAGTGTTGGGCTTGCAAATTATGTTGATCCCGAAACTCGTTTGAAAGAAATCCAGGAGAATGAAGAGGCACAAGAATCCCTTTGTCTCACCTTTCCTCAGACTACCTTGGTCTACAACCCAGAGGAACTCGAAGATGAATCATCCTCTGAAGATAATTTTAAAATAGACACAGTACGAATTAAAGCAGCCTCACTCGATACTCCTTCAGAAGTCTTGACATACGATCCTCCTGTACCGAATCGCTCTGTATCTGCAGGCTTATTCGGCTATAAGACCATAACATCTGAATCAGACTCCGTTATTATTACTCGAAGAGAATTCGATGCAATGGCTGCTTACCAGGAAACAGGCGTTCCCAGTGTTTCATTGCCCACTGCAAATTATCAACTCGAGGAGTCTGTCCTTCCTTTACTTGAACGATTCTCAAAAATCTATATCTGGCTGGACGATGATGTAGACGGACAGTTGGCTGCCGATAGATTTGCAAATAAGCTCGGAAACTCTCGGTGCATGATTGTGAACACTCGTATGAACGCACTTCATGGGCCATTAAATGCACACAGTGCGTTGTTGGCAGGCGAGGATCTTCGAAACATCCTAGGATCTGCCCGTCAAATCAAACATGATCAAATTATGGACTTTAGTGATCTGCGAGAGGAAGTGTACAGTGAGATTATGAATCCTGAACAGACTCGAGGTGTACAATCCAAAGATCTTCCTGGATGGAATTCTCTGTTAAAAGGACATCGCTCAGGTGAATTGACTATCCTGACAGGCCCAACAGGATCTGGAAAGACGACCATCATTAGTCAATTGAGTCTAGACTATTGCCAGAGTGGTGTCCCTACACTCTGGGGGTCCTTTGAGATTCTCAACAAGCGACTGGCCAAGAGAATGTTGTATCAGTATTCGGGTAAGGATCTCAGCAAGGCCCCCCAAGAGATTGATGTGTGGGCAAATAAGTTTGAACAGGTAAGACGCGTCGTATTTGAACGAATCTTTTTTTGACTCATACTGTAAACAAAACAAAACAAAAAGTTGCCTTTGTATTTCTTAAAGTTCTTTAGTAGCACTGCTATCAAGGATGTATTAAAGGCATGTAGTCATGCAGTATATGCTCATGATGTCAGACATATTATCCTGGACAATCTTCAGTTTATGCTTTCTCAGCAAGGTCGCTCTAGTCTTGATCGGTGGGAGTTGCAAGACGAGGCAATTGCAGAACTGCGTCGGTTTGCTACACAGCAAGATGTCCATATCACTCTGGTAGTGCATCCACGAAAGGACATTGGCGAACAGCTTGATATCAACTCGGTGTTTGGTAGTGCAAAAGTAACACAAGAAGCTGACAATGTGGTCATTATACAAAAGCCTTTGAATGAAAAAGGATATCGAACCCTTGATGTCAAGAAGAATAGGTAGGAGCTTTCTGGGCTGTGAATGGGGTCTAATTGAGTACGATAGATACGATGGTACACTCGGTGCTATGCCTTATGTATTTATGAATGATTCATTAAAGGTAAAGTGTTTGTTATACATTGAATTTGGATTTAACTTGCTTGCAATAGATTCGATGTCTTGAAAAGTCAGAGGCCAGTGCAGCAAAACGTGCCAGTAAACCAACCTCTTATACTCGTTATCCTAAAAGTAAAAAAGCAGTGATAGAACATAGAGCCAACTACATTGAATTCCCATCATCATCAGAGGAGATAACCAGCCAAGTATACTAATTAAATAAGATTCTAAACCTCCCCAAGTTACATATTTTTGTATTAAATCTTGTAAATACACAAGCTACATATACATTTACTTATCATGACATTGCTATATATATATTTTTAAAAAAAACATTATCCTTTATTTATTAACATTACATAGAGAGAAGGGGGGAAGGGGAAGGGGAGAGAATTAAATACAAGATCTTATTTGATTAACAAGGTTTTAATATGAACAAGTCCGTCTCCACGAACCACACACCCTCTGCTTTCATATCTTTCTAACCATTTGCGTGCCTTGTCGAAATGGCCTCGCCTGTAAGCCATGCAGACAAAGTACCATGCCGTCCGTTCATCCATATTCACACCTTTAGACTCAAACCAGTCCACCATCTTTTCTGCTTCTTTCCATTCGCTGTTTAGTACGCCCAAACCACGAACCATGGTATTGAGTGTAGAAGTCGTCAAGGGCACATTGCTCTTTGTTGCCATCTCCAATAGCCGGTAGGGTTCACTAGGTATACTACGTCTAGTCTTTGATTTGTTGTTGTGATGGATAAAGTAGCCATCGATCATGATGTTGTACAGAACCGTGTCTGAAGATTCAACTGTAGAGGTCTTGACGGTCTCGTTTTTTGCTAACATTAGCTCAAACATACTCTGGGCAGCTCTAATGTTTGCATGTCCAGACTTCAAGATACCGTAGAGCAATACTGACCGGAGGACTTGATTAGGATATATTTTATGTCCAAGCATCTGTTGATAGATCTCTAGTACTGATTCCATATCGATCAAATCAGGTGAAGGAGCATTGCGAATATATCCATGTATCAATGTCGTAAAGCTGATAATATCTGGTTCGGGAATTGGTCGGTCATAGTCGTTTCTTTCCATTGATGACAGCAGTTTGCGAGCCGAGGGCATGTTACCCTTTAGCGTCAAGGCGTGTATCAATAGATTGTAAGCATATACACTTAGGTCTCGTTCACTTTTAAACATCGTCCGAAGAAGTCCAAGAGCAGTATCGGTCTTTTTGAGTCGAAGCAGGACTGCAATGGTGGTGTTTAGGACATATTCTGGATCACCCGAAGGTGGAATATGTGCAGCAACACGATCAAAGGCTGCCACCACAGACGGCTCCTCATGCTCTGTTACTGCTGCTAGAAGGATACGCAGAGTGATAAAATTTGGCTTAGAATTTGCTTCCAATAGATCCACCCACTTTTCTAATATGGTCCATTCCTTCTTCTGGCACACATACGACAAAAATGTGTTGTAGGTTACAACTGTAGGCTCAATCTTTTGCAAAATCATATCATCGTAGACTTTTGTAGCTCCCTTGAAATCCAACGTTACGAGTTTTGCTCGGATCCAGATATTGAAAGAAGCAGCGTCCGGAATACAATCCAAAATCTTCATCTTTTCAAAAATCGCGTCGACGTGTTTGAGCTGCTTTTGCTTTAATGCAGTGTCCATGGCCATATTACAGAATCGCGTGCTGGCTTGCAGGCTGAGGTTTTGTGGTATATCCAACAAGAGACTGAGGTCGAGCGAATTGCGGTAGAACCGCATCATAATACTGAATAAATAAAGCTGTATCCGTTCTTCGGTGGACTTGTGGAGAACAGCTTTTATCTTGTCTAGTTTCCAAAAAGAAGTTGCTTCCTTGAGACCCCTTTGGATACGCCGTCTGTTACCTGTGCCCTCTTTGTCTTTGATGGAAATGTACTGTGAATATGGTTCGAATAAGGCAATGATTTTGTCGACAGAGAGTTTAGATATCTTTTCATAGACCTTCTTTTGGTCTTTGAGGGGATATACAGGCGCATTGGGGTTTGGATTGAGGACAAGAGAGAGAGCACTGGCGAGGTCATTGTTGTTAATGTGATTATAAAGAACGGAGTTGTCTCCAAGAGGTTGATTTTTGCAGGGTGTTTCTAGTGGCTGTTTGAAAGTGTTTGAATCTTGCTTTGCGAGTTCTTTTGTGAATAAGCCGTGAAGATCTATAGGAAAGTCTAGTTTTTCAAGTGTCTCGCGATCGTTTTGTAGTTCGGGTGGTAATTCTATCGATGTGTGGGTCGAAAGAAGGCGTTGGGGTATCCACAATGTGCGATGTGATCTATGTTGGGCCTGGATCGAGCATGGAGGCTTCACAGGGCGTGTTCTTGGCCTTAACGCTGGTTGTGTCGACAAAGCTCTCGATCGCCGTAAGAGTATGAGAAGAGCTTGTGTGTTCCTTGAAGCATTACATTTGCTGGGAAAAAGACATGTACCAACCACCATCCCGTTCTCATGCCGTGGTTATCCTGGCCATATAGGCTCCCTTGGGTTTCCTTTTTCTGTCATTTTGGGCCACGATTGGTTGTCAAGCCACAGAAATTGCTATAAACACCTCTGGGTACGCCACCCCTCCCACCTTGTAATGAAATGACGTGAATGATATTTAAGCTCCGTTTATCATATAAAAAAGGTGGTTTGAAAAAGGCACAGGATATTTGATAATGATGGATTTATATATATGTATTGTTATAGTTGTATATAAAAAAATCTGTATTTCGACAGATAGTGCTCATGATAATGGAGGAATGTGAAGTTGTTGGTAATGTATATAATCTAAAAAGGACAGATGTAATAAACATAAAGATCTTCCTTTTGTTGCTTGTGCAAAGAGGTTGGCAATGAAATTTCCAGCCAAAAGATAGAGGAAATATAGGGGGGGAGGGGGGTTTAGTCACGGCGAATGAAGCTCTTGACTGCTCTCAGGATGGCAACCCAGTCCATCATAACTGGAGTGCATACCAGGAGTGAGAGTCCAAAGGCAAGCATAAGCGTCTCAAAGCCAGAAGAGGCCATGACAGCGCCCGCAAGCACAGGACCAATGAACATGCCGATGGAATAGGCCATATTGTACAATGCATATACTATACATGGGCGTACAAAGTCAGTCAAGAGTCCCACAGTGTATTTATTATATATTTACCTTGTGCATAAGCAGCGCCGCCCTACAAATAAACCGGTTTGTTAGATGGGATCTTATCAACCCATGAAATCAATATTTACCATATCATGTACAGTCTCGCCCATCTCTGGCAGGACTGGTGTGAGGGTAACAGGGCTAGAGAGACCAAAGATCATCAGTGGAGGGATAATCAGGTAGATTGAGTCAAAGTGGAGAGCAACCAGGGGAGCTGCAAAGGCCATCATAACCATTCCAGTAGCAGAAATGACCTGGCGACCAATCTACAAATCAAGTTTTGTCAGTGGTCTAGATATCCCACTGCCAAAGCCCAGCTTACCTTATCTGACAGATGTCCGATAAGAGGTGCAAGGAAAGCAGGGACTACCATGGCCACAAAGATCACTACGAAAAGGGTTAGCAAAGTCCAAAGTACTCCCATGTTACATACACCCAATTGTCGAGGCAGAGGCATTGTAGGTCAATTGAAGATGGATAGGAAGGGCAGGCTCGATACCAGCAAACACAGAGGCACTCACGACCACACAGAGCAAGCAAGACATGATCCGCCAGTTTTTCAGCAAGAGCCACATTGTTACCTTTGGCTTCTTGTGTGGCAGGAGCGGTGTTTCTTCATTGGTTGTGAACGAGCCCTCTCCCTCGATTTCTTCCTGGGCCCTGGACACCTTGACAGAGGTCTTTTCGGTATGCTTCTTATGCAGTGGTTCTGCAATCCACACAATAGCAATGAAATTGATTACAGCAAATCCAGCACAGAAAGTAAAGGGAGCACTAAAGCCACCATATTCATATAGAAATCCACCGGCAGCAGGCCCGATAGCGAATCCTACAGTGTGCGCAGTCAGCACAGTTCCCATCACGACACCTAGTTTCTTTGTAGGAAAGACATCGGCAAGCATTCCTAATCCAATGGTCCTAAATAGACGGCCAGGTTAATGAGGATGTTGGTTATCTTTGGTGGTCTGAGTTTATGGCTGCTTACCAAGATGCACCTCCTGCGACACCTTGGGCAACTCTGGCAAGTACAAGAAGAACATATGTATCTGCAACAGCAAATGCGAGAGTAGACACCACAAGGCCAAGCATACCGGCCATCATTGGATAGCGTCTGTTCTGGTACTTGTCGGATAGGATAGCGAATACGGGTGTAGCCAGCAACAGTCCAAAGGCTATATCGAGCGAAAATTATTACGGCGTACCAAAAAAAAAGTTTTTTTCTTATTCTTCTTCTTCTTCTTCTGTTTACCATAACATCCAAATAAAAAGCCAACCATGGTAGAATTGCCCTTGAGTCGGTCGATCACAAGCATCGGCAGACAGGGAATCACGACACCATAGACAAGCATATCACTTTTTGATAGATTAGGATTAGAACAATGGTATAAAATACACTCAACTTACATAAAGAGTGTCAGTGCAACCACACAGGCAACGCTGATACGTGACCTGCGTGCTCTGTACCAAGCAGAACCAGATGGATCGGCCATGGTTGGGCTTTTACGGCCGGTTGAGTTGGCGGGTATTCCAGTCATACCAAAATCACAAGATAATGAACTTGGAAGGAAAGCGAAAGAGAAATGCTGTGAATAGAAAGGTGTTTATCAACACATTTTTTGTGCGCATTTTGAGGTGCAAATAAGACTGGCTGCGATGAATATGAAAGTCAGATGTGGCGACTGAAATCCTAACCTCCAAAGGCTGTCAATCTTGTGAACCCATTCAACCTTATCACGGCTCCTGGCCTCTATTGTTATTATCACCCTCTTTTTCTCATGCTTTCTTCTTCTATTAAACGGGCTCTGAGGCACACTGCTCTTTCTCGGTCCGCTCAATTGCATACCTCCAGAAACGTACTTGCTCCCCTCACCCCTCTTACTTGTACCAAGCACCCCGAGCTCAAAAGAAGCACTGTATTCAAAGAGGTTTATATTATTCACCAAGCCTTGCTGGCTGTTGGTGTTGTTGTTGCTGTTTCTGATGCTCCCATTGCCCACAATTTAGTTGCAAGAAGTTGATGTAGATTACTTTAGAACCGTCCTCTCTCCCAACAATATCCTTTACCATCCTCAGCCGGAAACACCAGAAAAGTCGATTCTGGCCCACCACAACGTCGACTGGTTCAACCTCTATCGTGGTACCTCTTCGTACGTCTCAACCTAATTAGCTCATGCAAAACCAGGTACTCACGCCACTCACGGGGTCGTTAGGCTATGCCTCTTTCCCACAACTACCGACCAAGTGTCTCGTATCCTACGCTATTGCAACGACAACAAGCTCGCGGTTGTACCCCAAGGAGGAAACACTGGTGTCAGTGGAGGTGCAGTTCCGGTATTTGATGAAATCATTGTAAACATGTCCAAGATGAACACCATCAGATCATTCGACACCATCTCTGGTGTAGCTGTTGTTGATGCGGGTGTTATCCTCGAGGTGCTTGACCAGTACCTTGAGCCCAAGGGACATATGGTACCCCTCGATCTTGGTGCAAAGGGATCTTGTCAGCTGGGTGGAAATGTGAGCACCAACGCAGGCGGTTTGCGTTTGATGCGTTATGGAAATCTCCATGGAAACGTGCTTGGGCTAGAAGTCGTAAGTGATGATATTTCGGTCTCACAGATCTCTGTGTATCCTGTACTCATCTCTTAATCGCTCTAGGTATTGGCTGACGGTACTATTCTCCATAACCTCTCGACACTCCGAAAAGATAATACGGGATATGATTTGAAGCAAATGTTTATTGGTGCTGAAGGAACCCTTGGGCTGGTAACCGGTGTTGCGCTTTCAACTCCAAGACGTGCAAAGGTAAGAATAGGACCAATTTAACGAAAATCGCCCTGAATTTGAAACGTTTCACTTTAATATTAACAAA
Organism: Phycomyces nitens; assembly: GCA_022702545.1. Classification (NCBI taxonomy): domain Eukaryota; kingdom Fungi; phylum Mucoromycota; class Mucoromycetes; order Mucorales; family Phycomycetaceae; genus Phycomyces; species Phycomyces nitens. The sequence continues at coordinate 7,685,878 of JAHRBC010000001.1, forward strand.
TTCTGGACTTTGCCAGTCCACACACGTGGCCATGGTGGGTCTGCCTTCTTTTGAGCATGTTCAAAAGGCATTTGTGATGGCCAAAGAAGATTTGTCTGAGATTCTTTCGGGTAAATCTTTTGCCATGATTATCTTGAGAGAAAACCTTATTTATTCGGGGTTTGTAAAATATAGCCTTTGAATTCTGGGATCATGATTCAGTCGGTATAGTCAAACAAGAGATGATGCAAGAGACATCGTATCCAATTCAAGGTGAACATGCATTCTATGCATTGCTCGAGACTCAGGGAAGCCGGGATGAGCATGATGGAGAGGCAAGTCCTAATGGATCTTTAATCGCACCCAATTCAGGGTTCTGATGGCTTTTTGAATAGAAACTCAATGATTATCTCGAACGACTGATGGAGACCTCTGTGGCAAACGATGGTGTGATTGCCCAAGACAATACCCAAGTAAAGAGTTTGTGGGCATGGCGTGAAAAGATTCCCGAGTCCATGGCAAAAGCAGGAGTGGCCATGACTTATGATGTAGCAATGGAGGTCCCTCTTTTGTATAGAATGGTGGAGGATGCCAAGAAGCATTTTGGTGAAAAGGGTCTGCTTGGCCCTGGAAAACTGTATTCAAACCTACTAGGCTTTGGCCATGTCGGAGACGGAGTAAGATCAATGGGAATGTATAGTAAATCAAAGCTAACATTCTGTGGATTAGAATCTGCATATCATGGCTAATGTAAAGGACTTTGGCCACAAGGCTCAGGCTGACATGGACGATTTTGTATTCAAATGGGCTAGTAAGTTGCAATGTGTACAAAACCTCGGGAGACTTAACCAAAGAATTATAGTCGAGCATAACGGATCAATCACAGCAGAGCATGGAGTTGGGATTTCAAAAGTGGGCTATATGAATGATTGCAAGTCAGACATTCAACTGAGCCTAATGCGCGCTATAAAAACCGTTTTGGATCCAAAGGGCATCATGAACCCTTACAAGGTTATCCCCAAAGAGAACAGCCAAAAGCAGTTTACATAACAAAAGTTCCCACATAATATTTTTTGATGGAGTCAATCAGAGTATCTCCAGACACTAAAAAAGTACACGGATTTAAATATAATTGAAATCACAAATCACACTTTTGATACTCTGATCCCTTGTATTTTGGAAATAGAAGCATAGGGTTTCATCCCTAAATCCAATCCCTAATGCTTTATAGTTTGTGTCATTTTATTGGTGCTTAGATTTCAATGACAACGCAGACACCATTCTTTTAAATTATTACTATCAGTGCTTCTTATTTTACTTGAGAAAGGGTATGCGAAAATCGAATACCAACTACTGGTTTAACTCGTAACTTATTTGATCAATGTGGGTTTTTGTCCTGCCAATTGGACATTAAAATAGCTTGTCTGAATAACCAATTATATTTCGCATTACAAGCTTTAAATACAACCCACTCTCTTTCTCATAGCAGCTTAAAGATTTTATACAAAGGTTTATATAGATATATAGTTTTTTTTTTACTTTGCACATGTTACCACCAGTGAGCCATTCAAGTATATGTTATCAGTTTGCTTTCATATCAAACGTAATCTTTGGTGTAGTATGCAATTAATAGGAATGTCATCAAGTGGTAACTTTTTATTGATATCCAAATTACAATTGAGGTAAATGTACCTAAATATTTTATCTTTATGAGGGCTTGTAAATATAATAGCTTGTCTTGCCCGTTTGTTGCTGCTACATACATGAATCGATTGTGGTTCAAATCAAGTGTTGTATTTGGCATTCTTAAATGTCTGGTAAAATTATATATGGGCCAAGACAGCTGGACTATCAGAGATCGATATAGACTACTATGTAGAAACCCTTATCCGGCACAAAGGTACAATGTCTGATCCATGGCAGGGTACTGTCCACAAGTACTCGATTAACTGTCACCACAGTCATTGCAATAGTCAATATCTAGGTTGACTTGACTTGGCTCAATAGTTATAAATATTTGTAGAATTGTTCATTCAATTAACTTTTAATTCGATTCGACTTCATTAATCTTCATACAATAAAGTAATTTCAATGTACCTATTGTCCCTTAAGTACCAATTATCCCAGCAAGTAATCCAATATTCTCAAAGTAGTTTCTATTTGACAAGACCAACAGCAGTCTACTTTTTGAGACCATATTAGTTTTGTTTCAAATGGCTGAGGACTGACCTCAATATATTTAAAAGTGTGGATACATCTTTAAGATATGTTGGATTCATTCGGGAAATTCACTTTATTTGAGAATTCATACTGCGAATGTATCTGATTATTGTCAGAAAATTATACAAGTAGCTATAAATGGCAAGGAAAATAAAATCATGTTGGCTAGTTAATACTTGCAGTACTTGTCGATTGGTTTCAAATCATCAGCAGGGGATGTTAATCGTTGTAATTTGCACAAGCTATTGGAAAAGCTGAGAATAGATGATAATATAGTCATAAGTGTTTGCTTCGTACATTGATATCACAATATTTCTCTTTACCTTTGAATTTTTCCTACATCTTTACAAAAACAGGACTATAATGTAGGCTTTCTTGACTACTGTGAATGTCATACTTTTAAAAAAAAATCTTTAGAAACAAGCACCTTGCCCTTTTGATTTTATACTGTGATAACATGGCTTTTTTAATCCGAATCTATGGGGGTCAAGACCAAAGTACTTGGGATTTTTATATCCAACAACAGATATAACGCTTTGTCTCTTTAATTATGTATATTCATGAGATGTATAGACATTGTTCTTTAAGATATTACTTTTACAGTGATAAAAATATATTATATTTAATAAATAATGCTCAATTTTATTTTTCTTCAAGTGACAAACTGATCATCCGTATAAAGACTATATATTTCACAAACATCTACATTTACCATTTTCCAGATTTCTTGAAAAGCTTCTTTCAATTCTTTTTGATTGGTAGGTTTGGGGAACCTAATTCTCAAAAGATCATAGAAATTAGTCCAGATATTTTCTACATGGCTCAAGTTAGGACTATTTAATAAGCACTTCAAAACCTTTAAGCCGAAATTGTTTTTATACATTTCTAAAATTGATACGTTGTGAGAGATGGTGTTGTCTTTTTATAAAAGTAGCCATGGTTATCTGCATTAATAATATCATTGTCTAATAGCAAAAGACAGTCTTTAAAACCTAGTATTTTTTTTGGTAATCATGTTAATATCCGGTATGACTAATGGTCCAACCCCTCCTGACCAGATACACCTCAAGACCATAATAATGCCTCGATTTTTTGAACATCTGTAGCAAGATAGTCATGGTAGTGCTTTTTATTAGGCGCAGACCAAATATTGTCAAATCCATTCTTAAATAGAGTGAACTTGGGATCATCACCCCAAATCACCTTTTCCCATTGTTTATCCCGATTTTTTTTTTACAATTTTGTAAAAAGCATAGTCCCCAAAAATATGCTCGTTAAACAGAAAATAATTCACAATACTTAAATATGAATGAATGTCAGCTCTCCAAAGATTTACTAAAAGTCTTTGAAAAAACCAGACCTCTCTCTTATTTTATTGAATGTCCAAAGTAGCAAAATTTCTGTACCAATTTCTCTTCAATTCAAAAACAAGATATTTTTCTTCTCTGCGTGTAAGTAGTCTTAATTTTTTGGGTGGCTTCTTGTCATTATCAAATCAGGTTTCCTTGTGTTTTTTAAGAATAAAAGAGATTTTTGAAAGGAGTATGTTTTCGTATCTGGGAATTTTTGCAGGTTTCATTCCGTCTACGTTAAATTGAGTTATGGCTCCTTTTATTAATCTGAAAGTCTTTAAAGATCTTATGAAGTTGAACATTTTGTACTTTAGGTAGCTTGTTAAAGATACCAATAGAATTTAAGAGGTTGAGAAAAGTAAAGTGTAAAGGTGGATTAAAAACGAAGGCCCGATGTTGAAAAGCAAATGGTTTACTCTAGACACTATATTAGTCTGTGCTTTTTCCTGTTTAAGCATACGTTGATTGATTGTTCTGGTCTAACAATCAATTCTCCGATATTCTTGATAGAATTAGTAGTGTATTTGACCTCACCCTGATTGTTTTTGACTTATGTATAGCTGGATTATTTTAGTAATAGTATTTCAATGTCAAAAGGTTCTTTAAATAGTGACACTGAGTTCTCTTCCTCTGTAAACAACACAGTACCTGTCATAAATATCTAATGTTTCCACTTTCCGGGTTTCTTGCAGTTTCATTAAACTCTTTCGGACTGATGAGCTTGCAAGACCTCATTCTCAAAAGATCATGGAAGACACAAAATATTTTCTATCGGACTCATGTCTGGACTATTTGGTGAACACTCCAAGACTTTTAAGCAGAATTCCTTTTTATACATTTCTGGTATTGCTGCCTTTTGAGATATGGTATTGGATCTTTAATAAAGATATTCACCTTTCCGTGCATTAAAATTATTTCTATAAAATAGCAGAATACACTCTTTCAAATATTGTACATATTCTTTAGTATTCATTCTGTCATTCGGTATAACAAGTAGACCAACTCCTCTTGACAAGATATACATCATGACCATATTAGAATCTCTGTTTCCTTGTAATTTTGGAGCAAGACCGTCAGGATGATACTTTTCGCTAGGCTCCCACCAAGTATAGCTGTGGACATTCTTAAAGAGAGTGAACTTGAAATCGTGTCTTCAGATCACCTGTCGTGCTTTAGGGTATTAAAACAGTAAAAATAATGAAATGGAAAATAGACAGTGAGTACTTTGAGACTATATAGGCTTGTCTTTATTAAGATACAAAATGTGCCGCTCTTTATATAATCTTTCAATCTGCTGTTATACAAGATCTTGGACTTTCTGATATGTGTGGTCTTTCACCAATATTAAGATATTAGATGGAATAAGCTTCTGAGCCCAATATCTATGTTACTATTATTCTGATTCATTGCCATACCTCGTCTATCGTACCTTATTAGCTCTCAGCTAATCTGTACTTATAGCTTATGTATATGTAAAATATACATTAATAAGGCTGGATCACCACAACTCCTACTTTCTTACAGTGTTGCAAATGGTATAGCGCTCGAAAATGTACTCCTTAGACAGTAAAATGTTCTAAAGAGTTGCACATGAGCGCACATTTACTTTGAGCAAAGTCTTACTAATAACCTTTGTACAAACATGTTTCCCTATCTTTTTGTTCATCGAAAGTCCCAAGTCGGCCAAAGTTTGACAGCGATTTCTCTTCAATTTGTTTTAAAAAAATGATTTTCAGATGTCAGTACCTTTGTACTTAACATTTTATTGTCAGTGAGAGATCCAGTCTACTGGTATATTTTTCTTTGAGAATACAAGAGGTTGTTGAACGTAGTGTGTTTCTGTATCTGCCAGTGTCTAAAACATTCTCTCCACTAATGTTTAATGCAATTATGAACCCATTTTTAAATGTGAAATCTTTCAAAGATTCTTGTAAGGCTGAGAACTTTGTGCTTTAGTCATGTTAAATTAATAATAGAATCCAAGAGACTGAGTAAAGCATATTTCAAAAGAGTACAAAGAAACGAGATTGAATCGCAGATATCTTATTCTAGCCCCCATATAAGTCTATGGCCTTACTTGTCCAAGTATACATTAATTGATCTTTCTAGTCTCAATCAGTTTTTCATTATTATTGACAGAATTATTAGTTTGATTGACGATGTATGTATACTTTTCAGACCGATGGACATTTGAGCTATATTACTAATAATCTTCCAAAGCCAAAATATTTTCTTGAGTAATGGTATCGCATTTTTGTCGTAAACAAAAAGCACACTATTTATTACTCGCTAGATCTATCCTTAATGGAATATTTCCAGAGAAATTGAGTAGTCATCTAAAAATGTAAAATAACGAATGAAAAAGAGAAAAGAATTCATTTCGATCTGGTGTCACCATTGACTCTTACATCGATGAAAGTTTCATAAACGTTCTTCTTGATGCTGCCTCAACAAGTTATTATAGCAAATAAGATGCATAGTTATATAAGACGCAATAAAAAATAATAAGAACCTTATCAAGTATACTGAAACTAGCGTGTATTTTTAATACCCATTTGGCTAATTTGTGTTCCTGCTTGTACAAAAATCAATCATTTTGAACAAGTGCACAGACCTGCTTAGATTACCTAAAAGTCATGAAGAAACCAATCGCCGTTACAACAAAACATACTGTCTTTAAAGATATTGCTACACCGATAAAGACCAACCTTCAACTTGTTGTTTACTTCTTTACTTCTTTCATTCTTTCCTTTTAAAATCAATAATTTCTGCAATAAACCTATTATGGGTAAGAAAAATATTTCGACACCGTGCTTCGTCATCACCAAAAATTGTGATGATCTCACATACCAAAGAAAAATCTATAAAGAAAGGGCACCAGCGCGCCTGTTCTTGTTTCTGTTTCTTTCCTTCTCTTTTCATTTACTCATCACTTCTTCCCAGGTATTTCAAGGTAAGTATTTTCTTCTACATCCTTTCATATTTCTGTTTCCCATACCTTCAAAATGAATGTTCGCGCATTTTTGGTGATGGATGGATGTTTTTGATGGTGTTTTTGACCTATTATATTTCCGTGTCAATAGACCTATCTCACCTTACTATACTTGTATATTCCATCTATCTATGATCATCCCTCATTGTATCCCCAACATTTTTGTGTTCTTCAGCCATATTCAGACAATAAACACGTATCATCACGTAAGTTATATTATACACTCATTTTTTTTGAACGTTTAATGAACTTTTCTACACTTTAGTGCAAGGTCTTACGCGTTGGTTCCTATGGATGTACTCAAACAAACATCGCAGCCATCTGGTATCGTCTACTAAGCTATTCGGTGTCCATGGTTGCTGGCAGTTTTGATCTAAGGAAGCAAGGCAAGCTAGGCGGAGATATATTTCCGCCTGGTACTCATGGTTCCAAAGATCGTCGCGGTCCTGAACAGTCTTCATCAGTTCATCTATCGTTCTGATGAATGACTGTTCAGCGGGTTATGCTGGTGGTCTATTTCCAGCGGGTCAGGGTTGTCTCTGTTTGTATTTATGAATTAGTCAGCAACAAAATCCTATCAATGATTTTCATTTTAATTGCTATTTTATTCGTATCGTTGTATTTACTTGTAAATTAAGTGTAATGTATGGAAATCTTATCTTGTCACATCCGCTATATCTATATATTCATTGTTAATTATTCTTTGTTTATGTTTATACATATAATATGAGTATTGATACTTTTTTTTTGGAAATTATAATTGTTTATTATTTAATGAATCTTTTGAATAAATTCATTACATAAAATACAAGTTATGGAACTAAATATTAGTGTATATGATTTTTGATAAAAGTAAATTATAATACTGGTATTTTTGATAAAAAGTAAATACTTGATATTACTATACCTTTGTCATTACTATAACAATTTTATGGATTAAAAAACAATCTATTTTTATCCATTTATAGCAACCACCCCATTTAGGATGTGAAGACAATAACTTTTGTAAGTATATACTGTCATCATCCCACGCAACAAATTATCTAAAATATCCTCATTAGATACAACAAAAAGTATAATTTTATTTGAATTTATTTGTACTTTTCGAATATGGCAGTTTGGGTTGTACTTGTTGTTATTCTGTTATAACTTATCTTCACATCTATTATGAAAGAATATGCATTTGGAGCAATTACTCCGAATTATCTTTTTCATTGTTGAATACGACTTTGAAATAGTGTATTTTAATAGCAAACTCTTTAAAATTATGCGTTAACGAAAATTCCTTTTTTATAAAGTCTTTTTGTAACTTATTTAGCCATAATTTTCTCCAGTCTCATTTCTACTTCATCCGTTTCAGGCAAAGTTTAATGTCCTTTTTTTTCTAGTTCAGAGCAAATTTCATTTTTTATTGAATACAAGAACTATTTGTGTTATTGATACGTTGTGTGTAGCTCCATATTTCCGGCTGGCCCAAACATATCATATCTTCCCAAATCTTTCTGTATCGATTATGTAAACATATTGGTTAAGTAATGACCTTGGGAAGAACATGATTGCTACGTCTGGCGCAGCAATCAATTGAAAATCATAAGGATTGTAACAAAGAACCCCAACAATATTTATCTATTCCTATCTATCTTATTCATTATTAACTATCCAAAGAAGCATGATCTATCCCAACATTTTAACAATAGCTTAGTAATATCATACTAATTATATTATATTATTTATTATCAAAATATCTATATAAACATCGAAATGATGAAAGCAATAAACAATATCCTTACACTTCACTTCTTTTCTTTTATACATCTTTCTCAAGAGAACAAGCTGCCGATTGCCAATATTTGGGCTAAGGAGTTGTTAGAGGAGATTGATATTTATTCTCTTTTTCTTTTAACCGTTTGGACCACTTCATTACATAAACCAACACAGCCCGTCTCATTATCAATTTTTTCTTTCCAATGACAGATCTAGTTGCCTTGTATATTTAAAAAGATACCATATTGTTGAGCGTGGTATGGTTTTATGTTTAGCAAAGTCTGCAATTCTTATTTAGCTCATGGTAAGTTGGCTTGCGGCTTTTTTTCTTAAATTCAAAATCGTTTGTAAGCTATTATAGGGTCGAGAACATTGAAATTTAAGATTTCTGTTAAAGATGTTGGTCTAATGTAAGAAATTAACAAAACAAATATTTAAAGATGTACTGAGAAAGGAGCATATGAGATTGAATGATGAATATTTTGATCTTGACTCTGAGAATTGTAAAAGCTTCCTTTGGCCTTTCTCTGTCTTGGGCACTACACACAATTATATCGCAAATATCTTTCGAGTGTATGAATTAACACACTAGCTACCTAAAAACTTCTTGCCACAAAACACTATATAATTATATAAATGATAAATACATAGTGTTTATCCCCTTTCGTTTTTAACTGTGTCGTTAATAAATTCGAGTCCAAGTGCTTTATACAAATACAAAATGCACGTTGGCAAATTTCTTTTTTAATAATGCTCTATTTTAATCTTTGTATTTTTTGCTCCTTATTTGACTTGATTTTCTTGATCCAGTCAAAGTCTATTACTTCCTACAGAGGTAAAAGTTTCCATAAACATTCTAAATTAACTTTTCTCTTTTTGTTTGAATGCTTTTAATAAGCCGGTTTCATAGGCTGTAGTAACTCTTGAGTCATGAATATGGCAAGGAACACTCAAAACACCCCAAGAGCTTATCTTATTAAGTTTATAAGAGACACTTTGTAGAGAGTATCTTTGGTTTTAAAAAAGGTTCTTTCATATCTTGCGTACATTAATTCATGTAGAATGCGGTGATACCCAAAATATATGTTTTTTAAAAATGCTGGTTTTTTTGACTCGCATATTGTGTAAATATCTAACCCTTCGTTTAAATACATGCCTCTTTAAACACAAATATTTGATAAGAATCAAAACACTCTTTAGCTTATCGTGAGCCATAATCTTGTCCAACAATTGTTTCATCAAGATCTGAAAAACCCCTTGTATTTTTGAATGCCAAGAATTACACCATGACTTTAAAGAAATATCAAACTAACTTTGACTGGATGCTATATTTCTTGTCGGAAGCATTGTAATAGATAGACACCCGAAAATGATTTATGTGCCAAAGAGAAAAATAAAATCAAGGTGGTTCCTGCTTTTATATAGGCATACTTTCAGTAGTTTTTACGTTTACAACATCTATACAATTCATGGGATACTACGTGCAGATTATCAAGTATGGAAATATATATCACGATACTAAAGAAAAACTCGCGATTTAGCATTTGTAACAGAGACAAAACCCAAAATAGTGATCTGTGCTTTAAACTCATTACTAGTAGGTTCTTGAGTACATCTTTACGCCAGATATCTTGCGAACCAAATAATATTACTAAACTTACTGGTAAACATAACTTTGATCCAAACAATCAACTTTGGGTGGGGGTTACACCTGTACGTACAAAAAGGAAATACTAAAGACGTTGGATAAAATTATATTAAATTATGCTTTAAAGGTGTTATAGCATAGTGTAATAATAATATGGTGAGATGATCCTCATAAGAACGTCCAAAAGATTGATGTCTTGTAGGTATTTTGCTTTATCGACAGCTTGGTTTGTATATCTTATTATCTTGTACCTATTAATATTACTATATGTGATATTGCTTACTACTATAAAGCAAGCATCAAGAAAAGTAATATATTTTCGACATCATGTATTCAAAAAAATATTTTCTTGTTTTTACAAGGTAAAAATAAAGAATAATATCCCTTTTTTGTGTTTTAAAGAAATTACTTGGTAAAATGCAATATTTTAAGTATATACATCAATATATAGGAGGCTTATTTTATTTGCTTGTGTTTTAGACAAGGTTTTAAATATCGAGATAAATATAAATAGTTTCTCATATATCTCGTAAAATGCCCGAATCTCTTGGACTAGGGGAATTATTTGAATTATAAGTACTCTGTGGAATATAATGCAGTACAAGAACTTTGATTTGGACATATCATCAAGTGTCCAATAGTTTGTCCTAATGATACTGTATTCATTCTGGCTTTAATTTCTTTTTAATAACACTCTCGCAAAGTGTTGATAATTATAACAAATAAAAGATAACAACAATATTCCAAAGAAAAGTCTAGATATGTGTACATTATCATTATTTTTACATGTTGATGAGGTTATAGTGTGAAAATTTAGTTTATAATTTAAAGAAATTGAATAATAGTTTGTATAACTTGTCAAACTCTGCGTGATAAATGAGATCAGAATCGTTGATTTGGGTTCGCTTGGCAGTTATTGGGCCTATGCATTTTTCAAATATCTGACAGCTGTATTAGAAAGTCCCCTAAGCTTTGCTTGGCAATTTTTATTTTTTATAAATGTCCGCCATTGAGTATATGATCCAAAATTTGTGTATGTTTTTAGCTCATAAAGACTAAAATATGTATGGATGTATTGTTTAAAGTCTAGTATAATATGTTTTAAAAATTATAGGTAACCGGGCTCAAGGCACAATATGTCTAGTCATAATAAAAGTGGCTATTGGTGCTATTAATGTAATATTGTAAAATACTTTTATTGATCTTTAAAGGTCAAAAGTGAAGAAATTCTTAATCTTATGCAGGCAAAATTTGCTTTTATTAATCTATTTATGGGCTAGTTATATTAATATACCTATGATACTTGTCTTTAGATATTTTTGAATGTCATTGTCTGAAACCATAATATGTTTATTTATACAGCTCAAAAAAATCGTGCTCATTGACCTATTGTTACTATTAGTACTCAAAATGGCTTGATGTAACCTATCAAAAGTGAAAGTATCGTATCAAGGATACATTAAAAAAATATTCTTGAAACGATCCGGACTATACAAAAAATCCGAACCACTTTCGAAGTTAATATAGTACAAGACTGCCTTTATAACTTTCAAAGAATATGTATGCATTTATAGTTTTATTATTAAGTTTCTGATATTTTATGTCATGGATCCAAATGTACTACTCCTTTCAATATAAATTTACATCAATACTCGTGTCATCACATACTTACCTAAGTTTAAAAGTGGAAAATAAGACAAAAACTATAGAATATTTCCAAAAATAAAATTATTTTGTGATATTCAAATGGCTGTATTATACTTGTGTTTCACTGATAGAGTAATTCATAGAAATCTCAAGTAAATATTCCATAAATGTGTATTGCCAAGTCGCTTTATAAATAGCCCAAAGTAAAAGCATATTTACCAGAAACTCTAGAAAGATTATTTGACTTGTAAATGTAGTAATATAGATGTCGTGCTCTTGACTGATAATTTAGATAATATATTGACTTATACTCCACACATCTGAGTTACCAATTTCAAGCCAGAGCTTGGTATACTTTAAGTGTATTTATATCTAAGCAATATCATCAAGTAGTCAAATCACTAAATTATATCTCCAAATTTAAGTGCAAAGTCAAATATAAATATTACATAAATACCCGGCGGTTTTTCGGTTTATACTTTTCATACAAACATTTTTCACATCTCTCATTTACAAGCCTTAAAACCTAGACTTGAACAAGCATCTTAATTTTTATTTACTCGCTTACTCTCACAATGGCGACCTCAGACTACTATCGACTATCATCGTCAAAAAGTCAAGCGTTCCAGGGAGAATCAACTGCCCACATAGTACCACTCGATACCAATGATGAAAGGTCTTTGCAAGAAACCGCAAGTCTCTCTAAAAGCTTTTCCGCTCAAAAGGTCGAGATTGAGCAAAAGGATTCTAAAAAGAAAAACAAGGACAAGGAACCTATGGTCGGCTTCTGGGCAATATTTCGATACTCAACTCGTCTCGATAAATTAATGATCACGACCGCTTTTACCTGCTCTGTCATGCTCGGTGCGGTCCAGCCTATGTCTTTTGGTGTTCTCGGTGGATTTTTGAAGAAGCTTCAGATAGCTGCAGAGAATAATGAAAACATCCTGGACGCTACGGTCGGACAAATCCTTATTTTTGCATATCTTGGTGTTTTTATTACACTTATTGCCTACACCGCCAATACTCTATGGGTCATCAGTGGTGAAAACCAAGCGCGACGTATTCGTCAACTCTATGTACACGCTATTCTCCGTCAAGACATGACCTGGTTCGATAACGCTGGCGAAGGTTCTCTCAACACCCGTCTAACAGTCGATACCCAAATGATTCAAGAAGGCATTTCCGAAAAGTTTGGACTCTACGTCACGGCAGTTTCACAATGTTTTGTTGGATTCTGTGGCGCGTTTGGCCTCGGTTGGAGACTTGCTATTATTATGTTGGCTCCTATGCCTTTAATAATTGGAGTCGGTATGATATCAAGCTCCCTTACCACAAAGTACACGCTCAAATCCCAGGATAGCTATGCTGAGGCTGGATCAATTGCTGAACAGGTCTTCTCCGGAATTCGCACTGTCTACTCTTTCTCTCTCCAAGGCCGTTTCTCTGCTTTATACAATCTCAAACTTGACAAAGCCATGCAAATTGGTATCAAACGCGGTTACATCTCTGGTGTTGGTCTGGGTTTATCTATGCTTATCCTTTATGCTACCTACTCTCTCGCTTTTTGGTATGGCTCCAAGCTTGTCTTTGATGGAATTATGAGTGGTGCCTTTGTTCTTATGATATTCTTTTGCATGATTATGGGCACCATGTCTATCAGTCAGATACCCACCAGCTTGGCTGCTATTTCTGCTGCTCGTGGTGCAGCTTTTAAGATTTTTATGACTATCGATCGTGTCCCAGTTATTGACTCTGATTCTACCGAAGGCAGCAAACCTCAAGATATTAGGGGAGAGCTCGAGTTCAAGAATGTCCAGTTTACTTATCCTACCCGCCCAGATGTTCCTATTCTCAAGAACCTTAGCTTAAAGATTCGTTCAGGCCAAACAGTTGCATTTGTTGGTCCTTCTGGTTCTGGAAAGTCTACTAGCATTCAGCTGATTCAGCGTTTTTATGATCCCAACTATGGGCAGATTCTTCTTGATGGTCAAGATATCAAGTCTTACAATGTGTTATGGCTACGCTCTCGGATCGGTGTTGTTAGTCAAGAGCCTGTATTATTCAACATGTCGATTCTTCAAAATTTGCTCATGGGGTCTTCTCACGACATTCCAAAAGAAGATGTTATCAGTGCCTGTAAACAAGCCAATTGCCACTCGTTTATTTCAGAATTACCACAAGGCTACAACACGCTTGTTGGTGAGCATGGTGGTATGCTTTCTGGTGGTCAAAAGCAGCGGATTGCCATTGCCCGTGCAATTATCAAGAACCCTTCGATATTGTTACTCGACGAGGTAAAGTATTATAATTAATTTTTTAATATTATACTTAATAATATTCTCTTTTTAGGCTACTTCTGCCCTTGATACTCAGTCGGAACGCCTGGTTCAAAAGGCTTTGGATGCTGCCTCTGTCAATCGTACTACTATCATTATTGCCCATCGTCTCTCAACTATCCGTAACGCTGACTTGATTGTTGTGATGCAGCAAGGCGATATTATTGAACATGGAACTCACAACCAGCTGCTTGCCAATGGAGGTGTCTACTCAGAGCTGGTTTCCAAACAGAAGATCGAGATTTCCCGTGCTGAAAGTGTCACTGAACCTGAAGATCACGATATCCCAGAGTTCAATAATGTTCAGATTCATGATAGAGATATAAAAACTTCTGTTAAGCGGTCCCAATCAATGCGGCTCTCTAGGTTCAGCACTACTGCCTCTGTAGATGCCTTTGAAATGAAACGACTTCAAGAAAAAGGTTCAAAGAAGGCTTCTAGACAGAAATCCGCTCCTGTTAGTAGAGTATTCCATATGATGCGCTCGGAATGGAATCTACTGGCCGCTGGTGTCGTTGGGTCTGCTATCGCTGGTGCTGTGTCTCCTTGTTTTGCTCTTGTGTTTTCTTATACAATTTCGGTCCTGATTTTTCATGGAAAAGAGTTAGCGCTACCATTCCAAGGGATTAATCTGTACGCTTTTCTTTTCCTTGTTATTGGAATCGTCTCCTTTTTTGGTTTTACTGCCCAGACCGTTTTCTTTGAGATTGCCGGCGAACGCTTTACAAAACGGTTTCGTGGTGAGCTATTCCATACTTTGATGCGCCAAGATATTGGGTTTTACGATGACCCAGAGAATAGTCTCGGTGGACTGACTTCAAGACTTGCAGTTGATGCCAAAAACGTAAATGAGATGGTTACCAAGTCCTGGGGTGATATTACTCAGATAATTGCTACTGCTATTACTGGTAAGTTTCATTACAGTCAATTATTAAAGAAAAACATTTTATTAACATTTTTTATTACATCTTTAAAGGATTATGCATTGCTTTCTATCAGAGCTGGCTTCTGACTTTGGTAGTTCTGTGCGTAGCTCCATTTATTATGGGATCAACTGCCTATGAATCTCGAATCAACCGTGGCTTTGAAGACAAGTCCAAGAAAGCCAATGAACAAAGCGGCGAAGTTGCTGGTGAAGCGATCAAGGAAATCCGTACAGTTGTTGCTCTCAATAAGCAATCTTACTTTGAAGACAAGTACTACAAGGCTACCGAGTACCCTCATACACTCGCTAGGCGCAAGGCATGGACTTCTTCGATTGGATTTGGTCTTCAGCAGGGTATTGTCTTGTTCACATATGCCTTGGCTTTCTATACCGGTATCCGTTTGATGTCCGAAGGCAAGATTGACTTTACAAAGATGTTTGGTACCACCATGACCATCATAACCACTTCTCAAGTCATCGGCCGAGCCAGTGTATTTACTTCCACATTTGCAAAGGCAAAGCATTCTGCCATTGCTGCATTTGAGATTATGGACAGAGTTCCTTCAATTGACCCAGAACTAGAAGGAATCGAACCTAGCTCTTCTCAAGTCTCTGGTGATATCTCGTTTGAAAACATCACTTTCCGTTATCCTTCTCGTCCTGATGTCTCTATATTCAATGGTGAATTCAATCTTAACGGAAAGGCCTCTCAGACAATTGCTCTCGTTGGACCTTCTGGGTGTGGAAAATCCACTACTATTGGTATGCTCCAGCGTTGGTATGATCCTGTGTCCGGTACAGTCCGTCTTGATAACAGTAATGTCAATAAGTATTCTGTTGGTAATCTGCGAAGCCATATGGCTCTTGTTGGCCAGGAACCTGTCTTATTTGATATGACCATTGGTGAAAACATCCGTTTTGGTGTTGATTCTAAAAATACTGTAACTCAAGATATGGTTGAAGATTCCTGCCGTGCTGCTAATATTCACAAGTTTATTGTCGGCCTTCCACTTGGTTATGACACTCGTGTGGGCGACAAGGGCTCTCAATTGTCTGGCGGGCAGAAGCAACGTATTGCAATTGCTCGAGCATTGATCCGCAAACCGCGGGTGCTTCTCTTGGATGAGGCCACTTCAGCTTTGGATTCAGAATCAGAAAAACTTGTTCAGACGGCAATTGATAATATTTTGGAAGAAGGTGGTCGTACAACCATCACTATTGCCCATCGTCTGTCCACAATTCAAAAGGCTGATCTCATTTGTGTCATTAAGGATGGTCATGTTGCTGAGCAGGGAACACACTGGGAATTGCTAAAGTTAAATGGAGTCTATAGTTCTCTTGTACACCAGCAGACACTTAATGCAATTTAAACTATCAATATTATAATAAAAATATGTGAGACATATTACTTTTAAATCCCTATATTCTAGTTCTCCAGTTTTTAATGATTGTTTTCTATGGATACTTGGGGGAGCTCAACATTTGTTTTTTGGCATAGTAAACAAGAGGCTGATCTTGAAGATATTGACACAATTAAAACACCTGTATTTTGTGGTTTTTGTTTTATGATTCACAAAGGCTACAAGGTATAGCCTCTGGTGAATTGCTCTCAAAAGAAAATAGAACAAGTTGGTTTGTTTCCTACAAATTCTTACCACGGCTATCTGTGGGTTATGGCTTGGCGGTAGGTATTTTGAATAGTTGAAATATTTGAATTTTGGTAGAGACCATTACCGTTAATAAAAAAAAATTCCTTTATTATTATTATTATTATTAAATACCCATTCTTTTTTTTTAAGAAATCTAATTTATACGCTGAAATTTGACTATAATAAAAAAAAATCAAAGAAAACAATTGGATATCTTAAAAAGTAATACCCATCATCCACACAAGAACAAATCATTTTCATTTTCATTTTACAGACTCAGTACATGTGCCCTGCAACGGGCGCGTCTTTTAGGCGCGATACTAAAACCACGTAATGTAAAATAAAAAAA
The DNA here is from genome assembly GCA_022702545.1 of Phycomyces nitens. Taxonomy (NCBI): domain Eukaryota; kingdom Fungi; phylum Mucoromycota; class Mucoromycetes; order Mucorales; family Phycomycetaceae; genus Phycomyces; species Phycomyces nitens. The sequence goes on from JAHRBC010000001.1 coordinate 7,702,742, forward strand.
ATCAGCGTGTCGCGATTAGAAAACATATTTTATCATAATTAGCATTGATCCCATGCAAGACACACGCAAACGAACACGAGACGAATTCTATGGCTCTGATGATGAAGAACTAATCCTCGAAGATTCGCAAGATGATGGCCCCGAGACAGTGGTTGGATTCGATGCTTTCTTTAAAGAAAAGAAATCTGTACAAATTGCACCACTCTTGGATACCGAGAATCCAGATCGACCTCAATTATTTAAACCTGTCAAAAAAACCGTCAGCTCAAGCATCGCATGGTCTGTTCCTGACGATGATCTGGAAATAGAAGATCTTGCCTACCCAGATTCCCCTGGAAATTCAAATCAAATATTAGATGCCATGGATATTGACGATGACGATCTGGACAACAGTTTTAGATTTGAAGACGAAATGCTTCCTGAAATACCACAAATGGACAATCTACCCAAAGAGACAAAATATCCCATGCCCAGTCTGATCAATCCCAAACAACCTGCCCAACCAAATAAATACAGCGAGCCACCAGCTAGTGGAAGTTATGTAAAGGCCATCTGCCCACGAACCGGCAAATCACTATATTTCCCCAAGATTGTCCAGGCCACTCTTCGTAGAAATGCAATCGAGACAATCAGGGATAGTAACGAAGTTTTAAATTTACTGGAAAAGCCTATCTGGAAAATGAGACAAGATATCGAGAGAAATCATCAACTAAGATTACAACAATTGGAAAGGTAAATTGGAGTCTTTTTGGGATACATGTACTGAGCTGGTTTATAGGGAAGAGAGAGAGGAAATTGCGGCAGCCTTGCAAAAGGCAAAGAAGAAGAAAAAGGCCCATGGGTTGGAGACGTATGATTTGTGGGTTGAAAAGTACAGACCAAAAGGGTTCTTGGATCTTTTGGGTGATCAGGTAAATTGGATCTATTGATATAGGCCTGAATGTCTTATTGACCAGAAACCGGTTAGCGAGTGAACCGTGAAGTTTTGTCATGGGTCAAACAGTGGGATTTCTGTGTTTTCAATCGAATGCCCCCAGAAGAAAGTCAAAGAGACAAGGTTATCAAAAAGTACAAGACTACGTTTGGAAACTTGCCTCGCTTTGGAAATAAATATGAGAATGAAAAGGTAAATTGATTGCAGTCAATTGTGGATCAAAGGTCATATCTTAAAGTTGAAATAGCCCAAGGATTCTTTATTGCGACCAGAGAGAAAGGTAAGAAAAATAAAAGACATCATCTTGGGGGACAAGAGCGATTTACTTTATAGTGTTTAGATTATGCTTATATCGGGTCCTCCTGGATTTGGCAAAACTACTTTGGCTCATGTTATTGCCCGGCACGCAGGGTATAACATTATTGAAATCAACGCAAGGTAGGGTTATATGATTAAACTATTTCTGTTGTCTGTTGCTTAAATGTCTCTTTAAACAATAGTGATGATCGTACTGGTGAAGTCGTACGGTCAAAAATCAAATCAGCCTTGGAAATGCAGGCAATTATAAGAACAAAAGATGAAGCAAGTTCATCAAAAAATACCATGAAAATGCAGCAAAAGCCAAATATGCTGATTATTGATGAAATTGATGGTGCAAGTAGTGGTGGAGGCTCAGAGGTATGTCCAACAGAAATGCTAGAGTGCTCTATTGTGGACTAACCATGACCAGAGTTTCATTAAAGAACTTGTCAACCTTGCCACCACTAGCTTAACAAAAGATGAGAATTCAGCAACACGAAAAGGTATTCATACCATTGAGTCTACTTTTTTTAAGCAATTTGTTAGGAAAAGGAAAACATGCCAGACCTTTACTACGTCCTATTATCTGTATTTGCAATGACCCGTAATGTATTCTGTTCAGAAAAATGAACCGTAGTTGACCTTTCCTATAGTTATGCAGCCGTCCTTCGCCCCCTTCGAGCCATTGCTCAGAATGTAGTCTTTAGAAAGATCCCTTCATTGACCATTTCTAAGCGTCTACAGGAGATTTGTGAATACGAAGGGCTTCAGAGTGATTTGAGAACGCTTTGTATGCTTACAGACTCTACAGATGGCGATATAAGAAGTTGTTTAAACACCCTTCAGGTAATAAAATATACAAGATATAGAGTAATAGCTGTTAACTTGGTTATCTTAGTTTATTCGAGGAAAGAGTACTGTATTCTCGCGGGACATGGTAAACAAGTCAGGGCCTGGCCAGAAAGACATGGGAAAGTCTCTCTTTTCAGTATGGGAAGATTTGTTTTCTGCACCTACTGGTGCCAAGATGAGAAATAATGGCGAGACTGGTAAGGATTATCTGACCAGGATTCATCATATTAACACGCACTATTGTATAGAAAGCGATCGTTATATTGGACGTCTTGTCAGATCAGTTTCAGTAAATGGTGATTATGAAAAGATTATGCAGGGTACGTTGATTAATATTAATAATTGCTCTATTACTCAAGTACTCACCGTCTTTTATAGGCTGTTTTGAAGCTTACCCGAACATGAGATTCCACGATGTGGCACTCAAAAAGTGTGTGGAAATGAGTGAGTGGCTCGGATTCTATGATACTGTCAACTATTACGCCAATGAACAGCATGAATATGGACTTTATGGATATCTGGCATATCCAGCTGTCAACTTTCACCGCTTCTTTGCTGGATCAACAGTACAAGAACACCGTATTGAGTATCCTCGCGTAGATTATGAGGTATAAAGCCCAACATATCAATCACTGTGTGGTCTAGTGCTTAAATATCTTTTTGGCTGCAGGCGTTTGTGACCAAGAAGACATACGAGAACCTTTTCTCTGTCTTTTCGACGGGTATCAGTCCTATTCAGCGACGATTTATGAACAGGAGTAGTGCTATTATGGACCTTATACCTCGACTTATGCGCATAATTTCTCCAGAAATAAGACCTGTAAGTTGGTATTTACGTGTGATAATATTTACTCATGTTAATGTTACTGCTAGGTCAATAAACAGGTTATCAGACCTGCAGAAAAGATTGTTCTTGGAAAGCTGACTGATTTGATGATTGAATTTGGCTTGACTTTTATTCAAGACAAGACAGAGGAAGGACATTTAGTGTACAAGCTTGATCCGTAAGTTGTCGAGAATGTCTGTCAGTATCCCCACTCACACAATTTCATAATAGTCCAATTGAGCAAATGATCAATTTCGAGGCTGCTCCATCCAAAAGTGTTTTGCCAAACAAATATGCCGTTCGTCAACTAATAGCCCAAGAGGTACATTGGATAAAAGAAACCTCACTCTATTCTCCAAGGTTGTGGCTCATTTAAAAAAAAATCACTAGGTTGAAATGGAACTCTTGAGACGCCGTACAGAGGCTGCTGATATACGTTCAGGGGGACCCAAATTACGGAAAAACCTGAGGACAATGGATGGCAGGTAAATATACCCGAGCTGCTGGTATGAATCATATTAACATTATCAATACAAGTTCTGTTATCGAAAAGGCAGCCGAAGAAGTAGCTGAAAAGGTAAGGCTTTAGATAATAACGTAGAAAAGGCTTAAAGCAGTTTACTGACATCCTTTTTTTAACATTATAATCAAGATTCCTACCGACTTTTTTGGCCGTCCTATTGTTCCAAAACAAAGCCAAGATGACGAGAATGGAATGCAAGGTATGGACACTCTTGTAGATTTGATGGTCTTATTAACATGAATAAATAGTTGATGAACCCAAGGTCCCAACTGTTACCTATCGTTACCACGAGGGATTCTCTAATGCGGTTAAAAAGCCAATGACAGTACAAATGTTCTTGTAAATACCAAAAAAATAATAATAATATTGTAGTATGCTTTACCAAGATTTCATTTCAATTTTACATGGAAAAATAATAGTTAATACCAATAGAAACGGTTCATCAGAGATGACTAGAGTGCCAAGTACCTGGCATTCTGTAAAGATGTTTGGTTTCCATAGGCCTTTTATCTTTTTTTTTACGAAATGTATCTTAGTTCCTTGATAGTGCGACTATGGCTGTGCTACTTTCATCTGGTGCAACCCTGCCTGGAGGTCTGATCGAGAGACACATTTCACAAGCAAAAAACTTTTCGTGATTTTGAAAGGTACATGTAGGACAGCTCCATTCAACTGTCAAATCTATCACGACCCTCTTCTTGGCTGGATGGTCTTGAAGCTGCTTTCTATGTGATGCCCCAACTTGAGCGTGTTTGCGCTTCTCTGCGGCATTGGCTGCCATTATAGATGGTGACACATCCTGATGTTGAATGCCTCCAAGACAGATACCTCCGACTGGTAGCATGATCCCTTGAAGACCCCTTCTTCTCTCCGCTGCTGTTGCTGCCCGACATTTCACTTGGTGGGACAAAGGGTTTTGCCCAGTTCCTACGCGGTGGCCCATGGAATAGAACCCTTGTCCGGTGTATCCCGTCCGAATAAGCTCATCTAGCTCCTGATTCAATTCCTCTAACATTTTGTAAAACGTAGCATCGTGTGGAGCCTTAACTGTACAGAGGTTCAGCTACACTGCGCTTATCTTATCTTGATTGTTTACCAATATGAACAAGTCTACCAATTTGTTGTTGGTAAATTAATATTTTTGCGTATTTTTTTTGTTTCTTGTATACTGCTTACTCGTGCAACATAGTGCCCAATATGTCTTCATAGTCGAGAAAGATGCTATCGTCATAATGAGGACGTAGTCGCAGGTTGATCTTGTATCCTCGGTTTACATTTGTGCCTGTATATGCTTAGTAAAAGCCTTGGTGGCCATTGTAGATTTACCTAGTAAATTTGGGTTGGAGGGAAAGAACTCTTGGAGGTGTGTGACTTTCCAGGCTCGGTTGGTTAAGATCGGTTCTACCTTGGATGGATGAGGAATGAAAGGACATTATGAAATGTACCTGCGATGCAACTCTCTTGAGGATGTCTAATGCCTGATCCTCTTTTGGTTTCTTGAGTGCCTTGCAGATCATTCCAAGCAACCACAAGCACGCTCCCTGTATTGTTAAACTGTTTTTTTTAGGCGGGGACCTCAGCGGACAGCAAATATAATTCAAAAATGGCGAATAATAACCCGCCCCCAAGTTTTGACCATGCCTTTGATTTGGCCTTATCTTATTTATACACATATATATATATATACTAGCTATACAAGAATATCATCTTTCGGACTCTCTGTTCTCTTTCTCTTTCTCCTATTTTTTTCATATAGCCTTCTAAAGTATGGAGAGAAGGCCTTCCAACGACCCGCGCTCCGGGCCATCGTCTCCTCGAGACATCATATCCCCTCGACAACTCTCTCAAGAACTGCCTTCGCGCTCATACTACTCTTCTCACTTGAACTTTGATTCCGGTAAGCAAATACTGATAATAGCATGCAAATCTGACCATTTTCTCGGATATCTTAGCAGGAACAAGCCCCCAGTACTCTGCCTCCCTCGAATCAATTAGAGCACAATCTCTTGCGTTAGGAAAACTATGCTTGGACGAAGACGAAGCACTAGAAAACATGGACCTTGTTGGTCAGCGGCAGCCTATTCCAAAAGGAAATAACAGCAATCTATCAATGCTCTTGAAGCAGCAGACAATGACACCATCCGATCTTCTGGAAGAAAGACGTCCGCTTCTCAAAATACCCTCGGAGCAGAACCACTATCCAGAGTATCAATCTATCCCGATCGGTTCAATTGCATCTCAAAATGGACATGAAGAGCATGGAAAGAGAAGAGAGAGTAGTACCAAGCCTCAGGCTGCCTGGGATAAATGTCGCTACAACCTTGCTTATGCCCTAGACTGTATGTCTACAAAGGACGGATGGGTGTATTTAATCAAGAGGCCAATCGAATGTATACCCGCCGTTATTCTGGGACTCTTACTCAATCTTTTAGATGCGATATCCTATGGTAAGTTTATCAAATGCCGAGTAGAAATCTACTAACTCTATAGGCATGATCACTTTTCCATTAAACAACCCGATATTTGCTGCGTTTGGTCCTGATGGAATCTCCATGTTCTTTGTCAGGTAAGATTTCATATTACTACGGCTGGATTTTAGCAGTATTGACGTCTTTTCTAGCTGCATTGTTTCTCAGCTTGTATATTCATGTGGCGGAAGTGCATTTCCCGGTGGAAATGGCAGGTAAGCACCTCTTATCATACTACAACAACAGAAAACTCAAGGAATATCTTTATAGTATGATGATTGAAGGTAACCTAACAATCCTGTCGACTCTTACTAATTATGTCTGTATCAGTCGTTCCTTTTCTTCATATCATGTAAGTATGGAAAACTTGACCTAGAAACTTGTTCTTATCTCTTGGTCTATTTTAGTGCCGAGAAGATTGTCGAAGTAGTTGGGCCAGAAAATAGTCAAAGGGTCATCTCGACCACAGTCGTTGCATTTGCTTTGAGTAGTCTAATGACTGGTCTTGCATTCTTCTTGCTTGGTGCACTCAAATTGGGTTCCTTGATTGGATTTTTTCCTCGCCATATCCTGGTCGGTACAATTGGCGGCGTTGGTTGGTTCTTGGTGGCTACGGGTATAGAAGTATCGGGTCGCTTGGACGAAAACCTCGAATACACTATTCCAATGTTTAAAAAGATCTTCTTTGACACTCATGTCCTTGCCCTCTGGTCATCTGCACTTGGTGCCGCCTTGCTTTTGCGTGCAATCCAACACCGTGTCTCAAGTCCCTTGGTAGTTCCCGGCTTTTTCATGGCTCTTCCGATTGTCTTTTTTGCAATCATCTTTTTGGGTGGCTTTGATGTCAATGAGGTGCGCAAAGCAGGCTGGATCTTTCCTCTTGTGGAGAGCAATCTACCATTTTGGCACTTTTATACCTATTATGATTTCTCCGAGGTTGACTGGACAGCCGTGGCACAAACAGTGCCTGCTATGCTTGCCTTGACTTTCTTTGGTAATACGGCCCAGTATTTACGGTGTTGGATAATTATCTCATATTGTATATATATATTGCTTGCTTTAGGTGTCCTTCATGTCCCGATCAATGTCCCTGCTCTTGGTGTCTCTACCAACCGAGATGACATTGATGTCAACCGAGAACTGGTTGCACATGGTGTATCAAATGCTCTATCAGGATTCCTGGGAACTGTACAAAGTATGTTGTTTATTTAACATCAACCGGTCTTATCTAATCTATAGATGTTAGATTATCTTGTATACACCAATAGTCTACTGTTTATTCGCACGGGAGGAGATAGCAGATTGGCAGGCATAATGCTTGCTGCGGCCACAACAACCTTATGGATGGTCGGTCCTTGGATCGTTGGATACATTCCTGTCATGGTCGTTGGCAGCCTTATTTTCCATTTGGGATTGGATCTTCTCAAGGAGGCCTTGATTGATACATGGCATGCCGTACACTACCTTGAATACCTTACCATCTGTGCCATCATTGGCTGCATGGCTGTCTTGGGCTTCGTTGAGGGAATCCTTGTTGGAATCATCATGGCCTGTATGTTCTTTGTGTTGCAGAATTCTCGGCGCACAGAAACAATCCGGGCCATATACACGGGCCAACTGATGCGATCTACCGTAAGACGTCTTTATCGCCAGCAGAAATTCCTTGGCGAAGTAGGCGGACAGATCCAGGTCGTCAAGATCCAAGGCTATCTTTTCTTTGGCACAATCAACCAAGTCGAGAGTGCTATCCGAGGAATGCTTGACGAGTCTGCTTGGAAAGAGAACCCGATTCGTTTCCTGGTTCTCGATCTTCAGCTAGTACAAGGCCTTGACTTTAGTGCTGCCGAAGCATTTGTACGAATCCGGCGACTTTTGCGCTCACGCCAGGTGTTTATGATCCTTTGCAACGTAGCACGCCAATCTGACGTTGAAAAGGCACTGGTCAAGGCCGGAATGTGGGATGATGAAAACAACATGGATGATGAGAGGGATCTGATATGCTTTGAGCACCTAAACGAAGCCCTCGAGTGGTGTGAGAATGTTCTGTTGCAATCCTACTTTGCAAAGCGGGCACATCACCGTCTACCAGGTAAATTGTAAAGAGGTTTATATCTATAGTGTTTTATAACTTTCTTATAAAAACCATAGTACCCATGTCTACACCGCACAGTGACAGTAACATGCAGGTTGAACAAAACCCTTTGAATGCTTCTCCTCGTCACAATATGATCAAGCAAGCTGTCCAGCATGTATTCAAAGGTAAAAATAAAAATAAAAATGCTTGATGAGGGGCAATTGAGACAATTTGGTGGCCATAACACACTTTATTTTAGATTGGCATGGACCCCATACACATCTCAATATGTCTCAGCCCACACTCATTCTGGTACAGGCCCTTGGTGAGCTAAGCGATGATGCCTTGCCGGTAGAATTCTTCCATAAGCTCGGCACCTACTTTGTAAAGACAACGTTTGCAAAAGGACAGGCAGTCTGGAATGAAGGAGACGTATGTGACAACCTCATGGTATTAGAACAAGGCTCTCTGCGTAGTTTGATGACAGTCGGTCCCAACCAAGAGGTCACAGTTGAGACAATTCTGCCTGGAACTGTGGTTGGAGAACTTGGGTTCATTACCTCTAGTCAGGCCCGTACCCGTGCACTGATGGCTGATCAGGACTCCACACTCTGGACACTTACAAGACAGTCCTTTGAAACAATGCTTGGAGAGGATCCACAAATGGCCAACCAACTCATCACCCTTACACTCTACTTCTCTTCAGATCGCCTTGATATCATGACCCGCTATGCATTCCATTTGAATTGATGATTCACATCTGACAGCATATATCATCATCTCTTGCTTATACTCTGTTCAATCTTCTTCTTTTTAGACATGGTTCAAGAAAGGGAAAAAAACTATCAATCATTGCACTCATAAAAAATATATATATAAATAAATAAACTTGCTTATAATTACATTTTGTACAGGTTTATCTATTATACTCTATCAAATGTTTTTTTTTTATAAAATGACTTGGATATAATAGTATTGATGTAATAATTAAGCCACAAACCAACCAAATTCATAAATAAAAATTTATAAAAAAATAAAAATAAAGTAAAAGGTGGATTTTCCTGTATTTATATTCAATCAATGATATACAGGTTGCTAAAGATATATTGGGCAACATCAGGATGTTGTCACTACAAGTCTGTGATGAAGCTTGTGGCTGAATGTTGTTTATTTTGTGTATTTGTGTGTGCTTACAATATATGATGATGATCCATAAATTAATGTTTGAAACAAGAATGGACTCGGTTTTGTCCAACAAGGCAATAAACATTCACTAGCATATTGCATATTTGACATAATTAGTGATGCTTTTTTATTATTGTTATTATTATTCAAATTATCCACAGACCCCCAGCAAGGTAGAAATTGAGGGGTCCTCGTTAAGAAATGACATGTTGGCCCTAGATGACCTAATAGAGCTATTCATTACAAGATCCAGACCTGTGGCCTCAAGATTGTTCTGTATTCCTCGGTGTTTCAGTTGACTATAGATGACTAGTCTGTATTATTGTGTTGTCATTTAAAACTATTGTTTATGGCCGTTACCCTGGTGATGATCATGGTGCTGACTGCTTATCACCAGGACTTCTTTACAATAAATCCGGTGAGAATGATTGGTATCAAAGGAAAATGTTTATGGTCCAAAGAGAATACAAATGTCTATTCCAATACAAAGGCCGTATAGACCCGACCTCATTGTACTTGGGAGAATTACAAACTAGCCAAGTCCGTTCTCTTTTTTTTTCTTTGATTGAAATCGCTCGTCGCACTATCGATTTTGGAAAGTTTTACTTGATCAGAGTACATTGGAACACTCTGAGGTGTACAACTATAGCCATCGTATGTGTCCTCAAGGGTAAACTTGTGTGCTCGGGTGACGGTGCTCAGCCCTAATCTCGGCTTTGTTTCTGATGTAGACATGGTTTCCGTTTATAAAGATGTTTTTTATTGTTCAAATGTGTACCCAAGAGGGATTTCTAGAGTTAAGGTTGGTGTGGTTAAAGTATACAATCAGCCAATGTTGAATCCCAGATGCCAGTGTAAAAGCTCAAGGGACAAGATGCCCAAAAAGATGGTCACGGCAACGCCAAAAGATTTCTATTTTAGGAAGGTGTTTTGGAAAGGGCTGTGTTTCAGAATCCCCCCTGACCTGGCTGAACCTAGTATGTTCAGAATGATACGAAACCAAGTTTGCCTTGAAACTCTAGGCAGATAATTTAGGAGTGTATATATATATGTATATATATTATATTATATATTTAAATGTATTTAAAGAATAAATAAATAAACAAAAGTCATATTTACCTGTATTTATATCTTGACCGTTTCCAAAAGGAAGAGTCATCTTTGGACGTGAGAAATTAAATGACAGGATTGTCAATTAAACACAGTCTTGATGGCTAAGGACCTGGAGCCCTAGACCAAAGATATTCGGACCATGTTACAGAGAAATACACTGGTCTCTTGATCTGTCCATTCAAAATACATGCTGAATTAACAAAATACGAGTATATTTAGCCATGAAGATCTTGTTTCAATAAGAAAATCTATTGGAGTACAAGTGAATATAAATGATATATTTGTTACATCTTGGTTAGTGCTGGAGTATTGGAAAATATATACTCCAAGCCGAGTGAGCTGACAAAAACAATCAAAAGATAAGATCATTGGCCGACCATATGATGAGAGTCTTGTCTTTAAGAAACTCTTGTTCACATATGCTTTATACATTTTTATTGTGAGATAATGCCAAGCCAAGACAGTATCTTGTAAAGCGCTTGTCTAGTGCCTGGTACTACATTTGGGTCTGATATCTATAAAAAACACACAACAATAGGATTTAAAGAGATATGGTATATTTATCACATCTTGACATATGCCCCGTCACCCCATTGCCCTATTGCAATATATCAAACAAAGAAGAGAATTGGTGTTGTTTGATGGTGTGCAAAGTTAATATTGTAAGAAGAAAAAAAGGTTCTGATATATTGGATATGTCGACTGCTGCATTCCCAAGCCTGATCACATTAGCATTCAAGAGGGCAAGATAGACCTCATATTGCTATACATGTAATCATGTTACACCCCAACTGATAAGCAATATTTAAAAAAAAGCATGTAAGAGTAATGGGGTACTTGTCAATATCTGGTCAAAGGACCATGGATGATATTTGTATATAAGATATCAGGCTGAGTCTATGCAGTATACCCACAAGTTGAAATGGGTACAACCCAAACCTTGGAGGCACATATTATAAAGAGATTCTTGTTAGGCTTATTGATAAACCAAATTTGTGGTAAATTGAATCAATACAATACCTTGAGACCCCCTTTTGGTACGACACTAATACTGTGATTTCAATATTGTTTTCAATGATTATATTAACTTGGTTTGCAGAAATCGAATCAAAGGGCTTAATTACCAAAAGAAACATGCCTTATCTCGAGATATCTAAAACTTTCTTTTTCTATAACCAACAGTGACTCATATGTTTCAAATATTTATATATATATATATATCATATATACATAAAAATATAAAAGCAGCTGTTGATATCTCTCTTAACAAAATGTATTGATAAATAATCCAGCGAATCGTCTGTGCACGATCGATAACAAAAATAATAATAAAAATAATAAAAATCGATTGTGACCGCATGTACTACGATGTGAAGAGTTCAGAGGGATATACTCTCGTCTTTTCCCCCGGGCTTATTGATTATAGGTTTGAATGCATGCAACAGTTTGTTATTTTATCCTCTATTTGAAATACAAAGGAGAGATCGGATGATTTGAACCTAGAAAACAATACCACTTGAGCACAAATAAACTCACACAGGCATTTTTGGCCATATTAATCAGTAATTTCGGGGTTCCAGGAACGCCCTACAAAGACTTGGAGTCATGTAGATGTGTTCACGGTCCTTTTGCTGAGTGCCTTTTTGATAGTGTGTATATTTGTTATTGATCCGCAGGAGTGCTTTTTCTCCTTTCCTATGAACCAATATTTTGCATTCCTCATATTAAAACTATATATATATATACATATATTATATTATTATTATTATAAGGCCTGTATTAGACTGGATCCAGGCAAGATACAAAATCTCATCTGATGTTTTAAACAAAAATCATTGGCATTTTGCATATTAATTATATAAAAACCCCAGGATTATATTTGTGGCCATTTATTTTTTACTAATCGTTTTTGAACCACAAAAAGAGTAACTAGTCAAGGATTCCTTGTTGACTATTTCATATTAAACAGAATTCATTTATAACCATCGCACGTGCTATTAAACATCTCTTTAATTTCATACCTTTCGAATGGCTGATGATTAGGAGTCGGTTGGAATGAGCACTATCATCAAAAACGAGCAATTCGTTGGCAAGACGACGGATTGTTAGGAGTAATCTCCAAGAGATATTAAGGGGTAGAGAATGGCAGGAGTTATAAAGCCCAGGAAACGGACCGTCAAGACGATTGACAGAAGAAGGAGGACATGTGTTACCGTTTTCCTAGGTTTACCATGTAACCCCAAGGTTTACTCGCTTCTTATTTGTGTGTCATTTTCACGAGGGAATCCTCACCTTACCGTGCCTAGAAAGACTCTTGTGACAGAGAAGGCTGCTGTTCTATCTGCATTTGTTTCATTCTTGTGTTTCGTCTTAAAAGAAGGGATGACGGAGTAGTTTGCAAGTGCTTGGCTGATTGAAGAAATTACTACCTTGTCAGTCTTGGCTCTTTCCTCCAGTTTCTCTTTCTTTTTTTATTTATTTTTTTATTTAAAAAAAAAAACTATATATACACCTAATTTATTTTGCTGATCAATGATTGCCCAACGTATCATGTTACCTGACGGACAAAGCCTGGCAGACTTTGATAGCCGCCACTCTCGTGTGGCTATGTATGGACCCTATCAACCCTCCATGCAGGCTGAGAGTGAAGAGTCTTCTGGACTGTGGGTCAGCCACCCACCAGCCCAGAGACACACCAGTGTCCAGCTAAAGAACTCGCTGATCGAACAGGCCACGGCAAGACTACGACGTCGACTTCTTGAGGAAGATCTTTTGGGTGTTGTTAACCAAGTCGACGATCTCCAGAGCCAGCTCGACATACTCCGCGCAGACGCTGCAGCAACCCTGGACGCAGTGAAGAAAACCAAGGACCAGCCCCCAAACGCTTCCAATCTTGATAACTCCCATGATTCCCAGATGAAAATGTTTGAAAGTCGCGCCGAGATGTTCAAGACGAACCTGACGATCCTAAAGACCAACCCGCACGTGAAAGGCTCGGACGAACCAATCAAGATGACCCCTTCGACTTCCTTTACATCAACCCTGTCCAAGATGTCCTCCCTGTTCAGTCGTGCCAAGCGTCGATTGTCGGTCGAAGCCAGCCAGAGCGAAGCAGAAGATGATGTGCCCCGTATGCAGCAGCCTGCACTGGACACCATGATTGCATGTGATCCGATGGCTGCCGATGATGAAGCACAGCAGCGGCGACACCGACGACGCAGACGGGTCAGACACTGTCGAGAACGTTATCTCGAATTGATGCAATCGTACGACCAGGACTGGGATCAGTCCGAGTCGCAAGCTAACGAACACCGGCTAGCCGAAGATGCTAGCGTCCTATCGTTCTCTAGCCACGCGAGCCAGGACATTGAGGCCGAGTACCTCCGCATTCTAGCAGCAAACATGCCTGCCACACCGTACTCTGACACCAGCTCCATCGTCTCGGATTTGCTTGTTGACCAGACCGGACACCATTCCCCGAGCCAGTATCCTAGCCTATCAAGCCCTTCCATAGCCGATGACCCATTGATGATTCCCTTACCCTTGACGATACCGCCACCCATCTCAATGGCCCCCTTTTTCCCTTTTCCAGACACAACTGACCCTAACCTCGACCACTGGTTGTCCGAGCAAGAGGCCCAGCATATCTATTCATCTCCACTAAATATATACCCCCCTACGCCAAATGGGCTCAACCCCCAAGTTCCCGAACGCAATGCGTTTGACGAAACCCTAAGCTATCTCGATCACCCAAGCTTTAATGCCTATGATATCAATCTTCTCGAAGATCTATACGAGCTCGTCAATGATCCCAACCTATCCCCATCAAGCCCATCAAGCCCATCAAGCCCACCCTTAAAGACCCAGTCATTTGTTGACTTTAATCTCTTACAATGGTTACAGTTCCTATTGCCGACCTGGCTGTTCTTGGCCGCACAAGCAGGCTGGAAGTGGTACAAGTTTTTTAATGTTCTTGGACTTGCCCTCATCATCAGCCTTTTCAATGGCCCAGAAGAATTCAATTCGCCATCTCTTAAACCAGATCATTAAGACTTTTTCATATATATACCTATATATATATACCTATATATATATATTGTTTAACTTATTATAAAACACAAAACAACATAGAACACAACCTTTAACATCAGCATCAATAAATACCTTCATATGAACCGCAGCCTTTGTCGGAGGCGATGTCGGCAATTCAATAATTTTTCTTGCGAATATCTTCTTCCAAACCACCCATCCATCCTTCTCCTCCTCTCTCCCATCGTCTTTGAACTTGACGTAAAATGGTAAGAGACAGATCATCCACCTACCCAGACATCCATCCATCCATCCATCAATCAATCCATCAATCCATTCAAGACATTCAACTAATCATCTTTTTCATCATTGAATCAATCTGTCATTGTTCTCCATAGTCGCACAGGTAAGAACCTCTTTACACTTGATCATTTTGCACATTGACTAAACCAAATCTTTATTGTTTAGAAAATTCGAGGGTACATTCTAGCACTTTTGCCCAGCCGAGATCAATCAAACTTACCAACCATGTTTCTTTTTCTTAAAAATAGCTCCCCGTCACGGTCATTTGGGTTTCTCCCCTCGCAAGAGAACCAGATCTCACCGCGGTAGAGTCAAGGCCTACCCCAAGGATGACTCCAAGAAGCCCGTCCACCTTACCGCCTTCTTGGGTTACAAGGCCGGTATGACCCACATTGTCCGTGATCTCGAGCGTCCCGGATCCAAGATGAACAAGAAGGAGATCGTCGAGGCCGTCACTGTCATCGAAGCTCCCCCCATGGTCATCATTGGTGTTGTCGGTTACGTCGAGACTCCCCGTGGTCTCCGCTCATTGACCACCGTCTGGGCCGAGCACTTGTCTGAGGAGGCCAAGCGTCGCTTCTACAAGAACTGGTACCGCTCCAAGAAGAAGGCTTTCACCAAGTACGCCAAGAAGTACTCCGAGGGAGCCAAGGATGTCACCCGCGAACTCGAGCGCATCAAGAAGTACTGCTCCGTCGTCCGTGTCATTGCCCACACCCAGGTTGGCAAGGCCAGACTCGGCCAGAAGAAGGCTCACCTCACCGAGATCCAGCTCAACGGTGGTAACGTCTCCCAGAAGGTTGACTGGGCTCGCGAGCACTTTGAGAAGGAGGTCACCGTTGGCTCTATCTTTGAGCAGGATGAGATGATTGATGTTATCGGCACCACCAAGGGTCACGGTTTCGAGGGTGTTACCCACCGTTGGGGTACCAAGAAGCTTCCTCGCAAGACCCATCGTGGTCTCCGCAAGGTTGCCTGTATCGGTGCCTGGCATCCTTCCCGTGTCATGTACTCCGTTCCCCGTGCTGGTCAGCGCGGTTACCATCGCCGTACTGAGATGAACAAGAAGATCTACCGCATCGCCACCGGTTCCGACAAGAAGTCTGGTTCCACCGAGTACGATGTCACCGAGAAGGTCATCACTCCCATGGGTGGTTTCCCCCACTACGGTGAGGTCAACGAGGACTTTGTCATCCTCAAGGGTTCCGTCTCTGGTGCCAAGAAGAGAGTCTTGACCCTCCGCAAGTCCTTGACTGTCCACACCAAGCGTTCCGCCCTCGAGAAGGTCACCCTCAAGTTCATCGATACTTCCTCCAAGTTCGGTCACGGTCGTTTCCAGACCCCCGCCGAGAAGGCTCAGTTCTTGGGTCCCCTCAAGAAGGATCTTTAATTGTGTCCCTGATACGTTTAATAATAAATATGAGAAATATCATACTGTACAAAGCATAGTAAAGAAGCATCAACCATTTGAAAAATGAAAGTAGGTTTATATATGTATATATATATATATACATTTATATATATATATAAATGTATATTATACGAGTTTATATTTGCAGGCCAGCCAAACAGGCCATTTGGAAAGTGCGATTTTTATATATACATATAATATATATAAGGTTGCAGGATAGAAGGGCCCCTTTTTCGAGTGAGAAACACGTCAGCTTTACTGTCCGCCAAGACGTTTGACACTATTTTTTCCCACCTTCACTCTTTATATTTCTCTTTGCTCCTTTCACAGCTATAGATCAAAAAAAGATATATATATATACATACATACATAACAAAAAAAATGTTGAGCTCACTACAGCACTCGGACCCCAAGCATGATCATTCAGACACTTCCTCTAGCAATTCACCCACTACTCCCAATGCAAACCCCAAACCAATGGCAGAGCTTGCCTGGCCCACACAATACATTGATCATCGCCCACCTCACTTTGGCTGGGCCCACCATGGGTCCATCTGGACAGACCACCCACTCATATCGCCCCTTCTAGAAATTGACACCACTTTTACTCTGGATCAAAACAAGTCGAGTCTGATCGATCGTTATCCGCAGCCACGAAGAGAAAGTGCGCTCTATGCAGCCCTGCCGTCCATCTGGGCCGCACCTGATCCAGAATCAGAGCACCAACAACGCCGTTTCTCAGTAGCCGAGCCTCGTGTTGATTACTGGACTTCGTTGGCAAAGGAAATAAGGTAGACTATTGTGAGAATGATATGTACGGAATATAAACCTAATGTGATACAATATTAACCCGGTTGTCTAAGCAGACCATTTGAGGAAATGTCAAGTGGTTTGGTGGGACGTCGCCACTCGGTTGCAGGACCATACGTGACCGCCCAAGACCACCCGATGCTTACAGACAGCTATATACAACGCCAGGTCCTCAACAAAGACTTGCTGGACCATATTGATGAGTACCTTGGGCCCCGAGGTCCTCCTGGATCTAGCTCATCTGAGCCAGTCCAGTCCTTGGGCAAGGGTGTGCTTCTGCAGAACTTTGACGATTCCAACTCACTCTATCGTGTGGAGTTCAAAGCCGGTCGAACCGAGGTGTGCTACGTGATAGAGGGACCGCAGCTCCCAAAGGTAGGCGATCTTGTCATTGTCGAGGCAGATCGTGGCCGTGATCTTGGAGTGGTTATTGCCGATAGTCTCACGCCTGATGAAGTGATGGCCACACTTGGCCAAGGCGATGATGACAAACCACTACATTCCAAGGATGTTCATGTCAAGCGCCTTTACCGCATCGCCACCCCAAATGAAACGAGCACCCTGGCCCTCAAGGAGCAAGATGAGGCCAAGGCTCTTGGTGTGTGCCAAGCCAAACTCAAGCAGAGAAATATGGCTATGGAGGTCGTCAATGCAGAATACCAATGGTAAAGATGCCTTTTTTTGTGTGTGTGAATGTGTGCGTGTGTGTGAAGGCTTGTTTACTAATCATAATCATAATCATAATTATATATTAATAATATAGGGATCGACGCAAGTTGACCTTTTATTTCGTGGCCGAGCAGCGTATCGACTTTCGTGAGCTGGTTCGTGAGCTGTTCAAGATCTACAAGACACGTATCTGGATGTGCGCTGTCAAGACAACCGACGATTAAATATATAGTAAATACCACTTCATACATTGCCTTTACCTTGAGCCTATCAAAAACGAATGATTGCCTTATGTTACAGGTTTTCTAGAACGCATTCCCCCTCCCCCCCTCAATCCATATTACCCCTCTTTGTTTCATCAAGCTAGAATTACCTGACTAGAATTAAAAATACAAATTAAATTCTGCAATGCTATAAAATAAATCACCAGAATTCATGATTGATTGATTGATTGATTGATTGATTGATTGATTGATTGATTGATGTCTTTTTTTTATTAAAGGGATTAACAAAATCTGGTTATTTTTTGTTTTTTGGCAAATGGGTATTTTTGTGTGATCAACGGCTATTTTTCGCCCACTGAGAAGGATGGACGCCATGCCTAGGACAATTGTGCTGGGATATGGTTTTTTTTAGTGATATCAAACAAGGCTAGAGACATACATCATGACGGGGCATCCAGTAGCCACATAGTTCGCATGTGGCTGGACATTTGATGAATAGACGGCAAAATGGAGGGTTCATAATGATAATATAGAGGAAAGAGAAGAAAGACAGAGTCTTGGTAGGTTATTTAATAGCTTTGGGCTATGCAACATATCTTTTGTGAATTATCTATCAAACTGCATGATTGTGCAAGAAGATTAGCTATATACCGGTTACTTTTTGTTTATGAGATGACTGATATTTACATGTCTTTTTGAATATATGTGTATATATATATCTTTAAGAATTGCATGCCAGACATTGTTTGCCTAGCACCTGTTTTTTTTAAAAAAAAATAGGCTAGTCTATAGACTAATGATAATAATCACAATAATAATAATAATAATAATAATAAATACTAGTCTTCATGCTTCCTTAGCCGCAACACACTTCTCACATCAGCCGTAAACCTCAGTGCATCAAGAATGGGCAGTAGATCCAAGAGACACTCGTCGTTGGGGTTGGCCACCCATCCTGGCAATGAAATCCCGTTCTCTGAGATCAAACCAACACACACATACACACACACATATACATATACACACACAAAAAAAGATATAGAAAAGCACCGCTTTACAAGTCAGCCTTTTATTATTATTATTTGAGATTGTGTATTTTGGTAGGGTATCTGATAACTTGCCTTGAAAGAGTCCAAATGCTTCCGGACTATTGTCTACCAAACACACCTTTGAGAGATCTGGCTCAGCAAGAGATATGTCCTTGAGAAAGTTGCCGTCCTGAACAATACATGCCTTTTTTGGAATTTAAAAAGATCCAAGGTTTGGTTTAGTGCTCCGTCTACCCCTTTTCTTGGTCTTTCCCCAAATCCAAAATAAAATCCTCAAAGACTTGCCTGTCGAAAGTATCTTTGCGAAATCACAGTCTGGCTCTGGTCTAGCCAATCGATGACAGGGTTCGCATACTCGGCCATTGAGGCAGTGTAGATGACAACCTTGTACCATTGACTGATCTACAGTAATCATCAGCCCAGCTTTTCCTCATATTATCGCACGCCTTACCGTCTTGAGAAAGAAGTCCACGTGAGGCCTTTTGTAGACCTCGTAAAGAAGACTCTGGCGCTCACTCTGGACCTCAATCGTCTTGCGCTTCACCGACCCATTCACACTACAGCCTGACTCGGGAGACCCGAGACGGACGGAGTGGACCAAGGTCTCGTCAAGGTCAAGCACCAGGGTCTTGCCTTTGTAATACTGTAATTCTGCCCGGCTGACAGTTGCAGGCCGACTTTTGGGGCGAGTGAGAGCAAGAGGCCGGGAATAGAAGAACTGTCGAAAGTATTCGTATGCCAGTGCAATAAAGTGTAAAATAGACCCAAGAAACAGTCTGTCTCTCTTTCTCAGTATGATTGAGCTGCCGTTGTTTTGAGGCGACATTGCTGGTGGTGGTGATGATGAATTGAGGATGCTCATTAAGTAAAAGAAAGAGACAGAAAAGACCTGTCCAATTAATCGGTTTAATGGGTTACCCCCCCTCCTTTCCCCACTCCTCCTCCCCCCACCCCCGGGGGATTAATGGTCGACAAGAGCCGTCACTTGACCCATACGCGGGGTTTTTATTCTGCATTTTCATAAACCCTTGGGGGACACCATTAGCGTACAACAATCAATAGGTAAAGAAAGAGTGAAAAAGAAGTTGGGTTTTGGGGATGAGAAAAAAAGCCTGGGAATATAAAGTCATTAGAACCACCAACCCTTGACATGTTTCAAAATACAATATTTTCACCAAAA
Organism: Phycomyces nitens; assembly: GCA_022702545.1. NCBI lineage: Eukaryota > Fungi > Mucoromycota > Mucoromycetes > Mucorales > Phycomycetaceae > Phycomyces > Phycomyces nitens. The sequence continues at coordinate 7,722,692 of JAHRBC010000001.1, forward strand.
AAAAAACGACCAAGTGACAGACACTGTGGCACCCTTGATTGTCAAAGCACTTGATTTTATAGTGCAAGGACACTTTGGGGGTAAATGTTATTTAGACCATATACATTCCTAGCCACGAGTTTGCCCACCAATATCTGCTTTATTAATCTAAAACCACCAACATTTGACCATTACTTGCAAAACCTCCCAATCAGAGTATTGGTTCTGGTACGTAAAAAGGTATATCATTTAAATTTACACTGGTCATCAACTATTCCTATTCTCTTTTTCTTTTTCTTCTTGTCGATACTTTTAGTATAGCATTCATCTACTTGACATTTATAGGCCACCAGTTGGTGCACACACACACACACAAAAGGTTTAGATTGATTGATTGATTGATTGATTGATTGTAACTATTCAAGAATCAATAGCCAGGCTATTGTCTATGCTTTTTGACTATTGTAGAGATCTCTGGAATAAATATAGTATATTTTATAAAAGCATGAATTGTTATTCCAAATATAGTATTTTAATTCAGGATTCTTCATGATTTGCAAAGCCTATATACAGAGAGAAAAATATTAACATGTGTAATGTAACAGTACTGGACCTCAATATTCAATCGGCGCAACATCAGAGTTGCGTACTTGAAGCGCAATAAATTGTATTGCCGATCGATACTTTTTCTTCTTCTTTAAATAAAAAGAAAAATATTGAAAAGAGGCAGTTGGAGAATCTCTGCAACATAATACCTGTTCTTGTGCACTTACTTTACACTCTTTGCCCTGTACTGACCACAAAATTAAATGTATTTCATCATGACCAGTATATAAATCTTATTTGGAGGACCGTTTGGCTTCGAGTAACGCAAATGTTTCCTTCAAAAGCAATAACCTTCAATCTACAAATCTACTGCTATCTTTAATTCTTATTTCGGACATCGGTTGAACAAAATCACCGAGAACGAGTACTGTACTTGGAAGCACAATGGATTTAATATACATATATATATAAATATATGCCCATATACATCTCTTATACGCAGCAACAAAAGGATTTTGCTCAGCAGCACTTCATTTACGTAGCCACAGAATGGTTACCATAGAGACCTGCGGATGTGTAACCATCAGACCCGCTCCCCTCCCCTCCCCCCTCCCCTCCCCCACTTCATTACACTAATCAAGTATAAACCACTCTTTTATATTATTTTGTAAGCATGATTGTCAATTACTCATACACCCTATTGTTCAATTGAGCTGTTATTGATTAAAGGCTATTGTCACCAACATTTATGCTGGTGTTATACAATAATAAAACCATAAACAGAGAATGCTCGTGAAACACAGTAGTCAAGGTGCCCTTTTGACCTGAGCATCAAAAGGTATATCCAGTATCTATTTTACCAAAAGTCCTTACCGGGAAAACATTGAGCTCCATTTGGGCCTGCCGTCAACAAGAAATATAAGCATGTAAAAAAAAAACTAGTGTTGCAGCCAGCTCAGGTTTCTTTTCGTTTTTAAGTTCCGATCTACAGATAAAACCCACCAGCCCTTTTCAACCCCCCCAGTGTCTCTCACCTTTCTCTTGTAATGCCATTGTCTCACTTTTTTATTTCGAAACATCGCAAAGTTGACTATGAAATCAGCATCTTAATACACGATCTGAAGAATGTACCACTGGTCAGTGGTCTTTACCACATTAGGTGGCGAATGAAGCATGCATCACACACCAATGGATCTACTCAGAGGTCAGCCATAAAATCACAAATTAATATTAATATTATTAATAGCATTATTATTATTATTATTATTTATTAATTATGTAATAAACCTAATAGAGCACCTATAAAAGACCATAGTATTTACTGGAACCATCCCATAAGCACCATGGTCCAGCTTGTTATTGATAAACAGCATGTCCTGAGTCAATGCGAGTTTAAGCTCGAAATCTACCAAGAGCTCGGGAGTGGTAAAGAAGCAGAGATGATTGGAAGTCTTGCTGTCAATTTAGCCGAATATGCTACCACTGGTCTAACCACTCGCCGCTATCTTCTTGACCAATGTAAATTCAACTCAACCCTAAAGGTAAATAAGATGCATAGTCAGCTCAAGGTGGGGCCATATTATGTTCAAGATAAATAAAAACAACCTTGATGTGTAGCTCTCTATAAAAATGGCCCAAAAATCAGAACTTGGTGCACAATTTGTGGCGTAAGTTTCTAGGTTCATAAATATATATCCCTGCAAAGTCCTAATCCTGTTCTTATAGACCGCCGCTACGAAAACAGCAGATATTTACTGATATACCAACCATGATCAATAAAGACGAAAAACAAAAATCAATGGTGTTTTATGAAAATAAAATAGGTAGACTGGACTATATAGATTTGACTTGGGCTTATATATATACATATATAAATATTAATATATTTTCTATTCAAGCACGACCTTCAAGGCCTTCTCCACCTACCCTCAGAAAATCACATTCTGCCATGTCCCTTGTAAGATTCAATAAATGCCATATTCCATGTAATTATATTAAAAAAAAAACATATCGAATATCTTTAGCCTCGTTTCTGTAGACAGACTGAATTTCAGAGTGATGGTGAGGAACCATCCCCGACCGACCTCGTTGAGCAACTGTTTATGGGAAAGCAACCCGACATCAATGCATTTTCTTAGCATCCCCGTTTTCATTATTTTCTTGTACTACTTTATATATTTTATTTGCCTTTTTATACAAAGTGTATATAATATATCATCTAAACAAAGGCAACCGACTCCTTTTCCGTGCTCTATTCGGCGAGGCATTCCAGATATTAAGCAGGCTTGTCAGTCTAAAAAAGAGTCCAATATTTTATATAATTCTGAATTACAAAAAGTTCCACAACAGACACAATTGCATAAATTGTCTTGACGGCATAAACAAGTTGATCAGAATATTCATAGCAAGTATTCTCTTTCCATTAACTTGAAGAAAAAAAAAGGATTATGACAACTATTGCTGAACGAGGCGCTGCTTACCTGAAGTCCATGTGTGGTCGCATGGGCAAATCAGTCGAGAATAGCGAAAAGATTGTCTGTGCAATTGGTCCCAAGGTAGCCTTGAGGTTAGTAAACATCTTGTTGTAAATATCATGATTTTAATGTCCCAAAAAGCCACACCGATATCACAAAACTTCGAGTAGATGCAATTGGTAAAGAAAAATAAACCGATTGACTAGACTATGCTTCTAAAAAAACAAATCTCAAGTGAATGCTGCAAACGAAACGTTACTTGGAGGAGGAGGAGGTTGGTCTGGTCTCTAGATATTTTGGACAAGACTCACAAATCTATTGTTTCTAGTTGATGGGGCTATTCACAAGTAAGATTTATAGCAGAAGCAGTATGTGCTTATCCACCTGACTTTTTTTTTGGTTGCAGAGCAGCTGGACCCCGTCTTTTGGAAGAATGTCGTATGTTGGGTGGTTGTAGAGAGGGAGTAGGTCTAATAATGACATTCAATCCAATGATCAATGTGGCTAATTATATTACCTAGGACGCAAAGATCACTGCTGGTAATAGCCTTGGAATAACAAAATGTGCAAAGCTAACATTATATTCTTAGGATACAACTTGCCTTCCAAGCGTATGTTCATACACCCACAAGACATCCTAATAACCCACTATTATAGATGTCATTCACACAGTTGGCCCCCAGTCAGAGAAGCCAGACGTCTTGTCCGATTGCTATTTGAATAGTCTGCAACTCATGGAACAAAACAATCTTCGATCGATTGCATTTCCTTGTATTGCGACTGGGGTCTATGGATACGACAATGAAAAGGCAGCGAACATTGCCTTGTGGACCACCCGGAAGTTTATCCAAGACAGAATGGCCACAGGCAAAGACCCGGTAAGTCTAATGCTCTTGGCAAATTGTTCTGACAGCCATAACATAACAAAACAAAACAAAACAAAACAAAAAAATAGGTGGACAAGGTCATTTTTGATCTCTTTAATCAAAAAGACATTGCGATTTACAAAGGTAAGAAATCCCTCTTACTTTTTTTTGCTACAAGGATATTTACCCTATTCCAAAATCAAACTTTGAAAGCCCTTTTTCCGATTTACTTTCCAACTGCTTCTACTACCTTTGAAAATCCATAAGTTTCCTGTAAATCAAATAAATGTATCATGACACGACACAATGAAGATGTATGGATTTTTTTGTTTTTTGGTTGACTGGTTTATTAAGTCGTATGTTTGTATTTGGTTTTCCATCGAGACACTCTTTTTCTTTTATTTTTACTGCTTTAATCCTTGTTCTTCTTCAATGTCTCCTCTACAGCAGGCTGGAGAAAATAGCAATGACAATCAATATCCATTCAATAATCCTTTCTCTCAAGACTTACACTGGATCGAGTAGAGTACATGCTCTCGACTTCCTTCTTAACATCCGAAAAAGCCTTCTTGCCCTCTTCGGCCTTGGAAGATACCTGGCTCTCTACTTTGGATGCCTCACCCTTGACCTTGTCAAGTCCAGACTGGAACTGGCTAGCAAGAGAGCTGGCGTTGCTGTCAACTGCACCTCTGAGTTGAGCAAGGACACCCTCAACCTCTTGGCGGGCCTCGTAAATGACCTGGTCAACAGAGTGGTGGGCAGACTGGAGCTCAGGGTATCTCTGCTCCAAACGCTCAACCTGGACACCAATGTTGCGAGTGGTCTGGGGCAGCAAGTATACAGCAGCACCATATGCAAGGGCACTTGAGGTCAAGAAACGGACGACTACATTGTGCTTGCGAGCAATGATTGTACCAGCCAAAGCAGCAACACCGACGTAGAGGGCGTTGGGAAGGACATCTTCATCGGTGACAGTGTCACGAACGGTGGCTGTATTAAACGCAAGACAAATTGGCCATCAATTCCAGTGTTCAACTTTGGTGACTAATTTAATTCTCTATCTAACCTTTAACGTCGTTTTCAAAGTTCTTCAACTTTTGGTGAAGGCTATCTACATGACCCTAGAGATAAAGTATGTTATGTATAGGCCAATACGAATCTTGTAGACCACAATCTAATTTCTTACCTTGCCCTCTTCAATTGTGTTGTTGGCGTACTTTTGAGCATAAGCAACGTGCTCCTCGAGTTTGGTGGGAGACTCGACGATAATGACCTTTGGCTTGGGCTCATCGTAAATGCTAAGCTATAATATTTATACACAATTGATATATATATAAATGTAAATATTCATAATACACATAATGGTAGATATAAATTTAAATTAAGCTTCACGAGTATATATATATATAAAGATAGCTATGGAATCTTGTCGACATAATATCGATATCATTTTTATAATTGTTACTCTTAACACTATTCTTGAATCAGAAAAAAAAATATTAACCTTTTTCTCCTCGGCATAAACAGTGGGCATGGCAGATGCCAAGACAGCACTTGTAGCAGCGGCAGTCACCAACTAAAATAAACAAATAGATAAATTCGTATGAATCTGATGAGTCTTTTGTCTTCTTCTCCTCTTTTTTGTACCCTTTTTGAAGAACACTTCTTACAGATCGTCTCAGTACAGGCGAGAACATGGTACAAGGAAAGGTGAATAATAAGAGAGCACCTTGCCGGAAAAAAAATCCCCTGCGACTTGGACAACGTCACATCTTTTTGCTCTTTGTCGGATACTGAATAAAAGATTTATGATTGGCCAACATGTATGTACGCCTATTTCCTCGAGGGGTGCAAGACTTTGGGTTCTCTCAAATAAGCTACTTTTGATGATCCAGATTGTGAAAATCTAGTTAATCAACATCTTTCTAGCGTTTAAATGGACTCTTTAATCTAACAATCAATTCTCCCGGTGCTGAGATTTCCATTGTCAATTCCCAGCTCAGTACAGAAAAATCATTATCATTGAAATTATTCGATCCTATTGGTGTGTGCACTCACAAAAAATCAGTACATGTTTCCAAAGCTACAATAATAGAGAAACTAGTAAACCCTTTCATCTCTCCAAACTTTACCATGGCTTTATTATAAAAAGGTTTTTTCTTTGATAAAGCCGAGGATTCCTCAAGGGATCAAGGTAATCAATCATGAACATTTCTCAATCAACAAGTAAAGGTATAATTGAGCATTAAGAATCTGGTGCATCAAAAAGTCAAATCCCGAACCAAAAGTATCGAATAGACCGAGTGCCATGGGCCAGAATAGGTTCTTTAAAGTGTAAAACATCATTGTTTTGATTGCTATGGGTATCATTGCCAATATTGGTACTTTCTGGTGTAATTATCTACAGAGATATCAACTATTGTTGGATAAACAAGTGTATTCCGTATGTCCCCAGTAGCTAACCAAAGACTAATATTGAAACAAGAAAAGCATCGTCTTTGCTGGAAAATATCCAGATAATCGCTCTACACCATATGTAAATTCGGCATCCTGGTAACCATTTGTAATAGAAAAATATACTTTAAACTGGGAACTTTTGGAAAGTGTTTAGTGATGCTGTGGGGTTGCTTCTGGATTGATATATCTGGATCCCATCATATTTATAAAATACTAGTAACAGGTATGTTCTAAACTATATAAGCTTATTATGAGTATCTCTGACAGAAACAAGGCTATAATGTTTGATGAAAAAAGTACTAGACCAAGTTTTTACTTTCATATTTTATGTAACGTTTATTATTGAATCATATATTTCTAGTGCTTTGTGATGAATAGCCCAGAATGACTATAAGACAGTTTGTGATTTTAAATACATAGATACATAATTACTATAAAAATATTGAGCGGTTGTAAGCTCTATCACAAGGTGTAAATTAAGGGAGTATATCGACATTGATCTTATTCTTAATGTATCCAACCAATTGATTTAAAAAATCTATCATCATAAACTGGATCTTGAGTAGACTATGTAATGAGACAAAGATACTTATTCCATATTGGATAGACCTAGCTTTATATTTTCTAAGACTAGTGATATATTATGGATAAATAGCAATACTCTTTACATATTCTTTTATGTCTATCCACTCTTTATTCAGAGACTATTTCAATTTCTTCAATTATGTAGGTTGGATTGGTCTTGGACTTGTATTATAGTCCAACCTATTTCAAATGTTTTCAATTGAATTTTTGACACAAGAGTTTTATGTGGTGCAGAAAATAGAAATAAGAATATAGGTATATAGGTATATCTTCCAAGTATCTTTGGGAATTAACAAACTCGATGATTCTGTAGTCATCTTGTATATTAAATGAATAGCTTGTTTTATCCGTATAGCTGATTTTCTTGCCGTTGATATAAATGAATCTTGCTATAATGCTTTTTCATTCCTCTGGTCATTATCTTGCTACTTTTTGTTTTCACTTTTCAATAATGTCTGTTTATCCTTGGTGTTTGGTTCGAGGGAACAGCGTCAACAAAGCCAATACTGAATTCAAGAACTGAAATAGTTTTTATACATAAAACAAGAGTGACGAATGGTTACAAGGACAGTGTTTCTCTTTTTTTTTTCTTTTTGAGAATCGGGTAATGCGAAAAGTACTTTTTGTATCTTTCTGCTACTGACAATTGATTCAGTAGATTGCGTATAAAAAAGTAATCTCATTGGGAATCTACTACATTACAGCTAAACACTCTTTTTTTTTGTATACTTACAGTATAGTAGGAAAAAAAGTAAGAGTAGCAGCAGAGAAGCAAAAAAAAAGGCGAATGAATTAGCATGGGATTTAGTAATTAGCTACAAATGTAATGATTCTATTATCTTGAGTGATGGGCACATCATTTTGGTAAAAAAAATACCCAGCAGACACTATAGACATTATTACCATAAAAGGCAAGCAAAGAGTTGCACGTATTTCTTAATTTTCTATACACCGATAATACTGGTGTATGACTCGGTTGGTTGAGGCGTTGGATTTTCAATGTACAGGTCGGGGGTTCGAACCTCGGGCTTGGAAATTGGGGAAAAGACGCTTTCGCCGACTGGGTTATATACTGGGGCAGTACCTGGGACTTTGGCCAAGTCTCAGCTTGGACTTCGGTGGCCGCGGGGATTCCAATCTACCAAGCTTAGCTTGGTAGAGTACTGTTGCATTTTTTTTTATTTTATTTTTTGGTCGTTTTGAATCTAGGTTGTTCTTCCAATGCTATTACACAGCCAATATTGGCCAAACCCACCGGGAACTGTAAACGAGGATAGAAAGATACTTGCTTTTTTTATTCAATGAAATATTGTCCTCTTTTATATCTTTTCTAAACCTACTCAGCCATCATAAATGTCTGACACTTTGGTGGCCTCAAAGGTTCCAATCTACTAAGAAGGAGAGCTTAGTAGACTACTGCTATTTTTTTTACAAATTTATTTATTAGGGGGCTTCATTGATTTTTATTTTTCAAGTTTTATCTACTGGCAATCAAGACTTTGAAAATATGTTATTGAACCCCCTTTTTAAATCTTTTTTTTTTAGTATCCTATCCAAAGAGTATTTTTATATTGCTCATAATGTCAAGTAGCTGTTTTGAAAAAAACTAGTGGTATCTTCTTTTTTTTTGCAAAGTCAATAGGTGGTCTTTGTAAACCCATTCATAGTGAGGTTTTTGGATATGTTAGTATCTTATGAAAAACAAGAATGTTTGGAGAGTGTTGTTTATCGACAAAAGAATACTGTGTGGTATACCCACCGCTGCCGAGTGAAGAGAGGCTCTAGAACCGATATCTGGGTACTCTTTGCTATTGATCATGCCAAGTTAATATCCCAAGAACACGTACACTACATATCACTACAGTTATAACCAGTCAAAATACAATAGAGACAAGCGTATAAGTAAACTAGAGTAACAACTATATGGACCGTCATAATACTCTTTCTTTAATAATTTAACAAAACTCTATTTTTTTTTGTTATGTTTCAATTTTAATATTTTTCAATTTTAATTTCTATTATAATAATTTTTCAAAAATTGCAAAAAATGCACTGATTTGAAGTAAACTCCAAACCCCTGCGACCTCTCAATTAAGATCCGTCGCAGCTAAATGCCGAGCTTCAGTCGCGCACTTCCCGTTTCTGACCAAATGCGTGTGTGCAATTAGCTATAGCCATAGACGCTCACATGCGGCATCCACCCCAACATACGGTGCTCACTTAAATTAATATTAGGGAACTTACTTATAAATAGGAAATAGCTGAGTTTTACTCGACTCGTGGTATTTGAACTATTTTACTCTGAGAAGCAAAAAACTTTGTAACCTGCTCTATTCTTTTTGTCATCTTTTCTTTATTCTTGTCTTGCAAGTACCAAAGAAGGTATTTTAAGAGGTACCAAAAAAATCCCACTTGGATCGACTAGTAAAATACTCGTTTTTGGTCAAGAATATGCATAGAGCTACTCTATAACCTGGAAATTATTATAAAATTGAAACAGCTAAATTCACCCCTTGGTCAAAAACACCATTTTATAGTGATCATTTTATTGAGCATATATTTTCTTTCTACAAAGTCCATATATGTATGTTGGTTAAACATGTCCTTAATCGTTTTTAAAAGGTCTAAGCCTTCTGCCAATATACATCACTAAACCACAACAGAGCCTCCACCAAGCTGCATTCTTAGCTTTGTAAAATCTGCTTTATACTTCAACTTGGTGCTAAATTCTCATATTTCTATCTTTACGAGAAAATTATGACTCTCGACTCATCACTTTACATGACATAAACAGCTCTCATAATACTATCATTTCTCATACGATACTAACATATCCAAAAACCTCACTATGAATGGGTTTACAAAGACCACCTATTGACTTTGCAAAAAAAAAGAAGATACCACTAGTTTTTTTCAAAACAGCTACTTGACATTATGAGCAATATAAAAATACTCTTTGGATAGGATACTAAAAAAAAAAGATTTAAAAAGGGGGTTCAATAACATATTTTCAAAGTCTTGATTGCCAGTAGATAAAACTTGAAAAATAAAAATCAATGAAGCCCCCTAATAAATAAATTTGTAAAAAAAATAGCAGTAGTCTACTAAGCTCTCCTTCTTAGTAGATTGGAACCTTTGAGGCCACCAAAGTGTCAGACATTTATGATGGCTGAGTAGGTTTAGAAAAGATATAAAAGAGGACAATATTTCATTGAATAAAAAAAGCAAGTATCTTTCTATCCTCGTTTACAGTTCCCGGTGGGTTTGGCCAATATTGGCTGTGTAATAGCATTGGAAGAACAACCTAGATTCAAAACGACCAAAAAATAAAATAAAAAAATGCAACAGTACTCTACCAAGCTAAGCTTGGTAGATTGGAATCCCCGCGGCCACCGAAGTCCAAGCTGAGACTTGGCCAAAGTCCCAGGTACTGCCCCAGTATATAACCCAGTCGGCGAAAGCGTCTTTTCCCCAATTTCCAAGCCCGAGGTTCGAACCCCCGACCTGTACATTGAAAATCCAACGCCTCAACCAACCGAGTCATACACCAGTATTATCGGTGTATAGAAAATTAAGAAATACGTGCAACTCTTTGCTTGCCTTTTATGGTAATAATGTCTATAGTGTCTGCTGGGTATTTTTTTTACCAAAATGATGTGCCCATCACTCAAGATAATAGAATCATTACATTTGTAGCTAATTACTAAATCCCATGCTAATTCATTCGCCTTTTTTTTTGCTTCTCTGCTGCTACTCTTACTTTTTTTCCTACTATACTGTAAGTATACAAAAAAAAAGAGTGTTTAGCTGTAATGTAGTAGATTCCCAATGAGATTACTTTTTTATACGCAATCTACTGAATCAATTGTCAGTAGCAGAAAGATACAAAAAGTACTTTTCGCATTACCCGATTCTCAAAAAGAAAAAAAAAAGAGAAACACTGTCCTTGTAACCATTCGTCACTCTTGTTTTATGTATAAAAACTATTTCAGTTCTTGAATTCAGTATTGGCTTTGTTGACGCTGTTCCCTCGAACCAAACACCAAGGATAAACAGACATTATTGAAAAGTGAAAACAAAAAGTAGCAAGATAATGACCAGAGGAATGAAAAAGCATTATAGCAAGATTCATTTATATCAACGGCAAGAAAATCAGCTATACGGATAAAACAAGCTATTCATTTAATATACAAGATGACTACAGAATCATCGAGTTTGTTAATTCCCAAAGATACTTGGAAGATATACCTATATACCTATATTCTTATTTCTATTTTCTGCACCACATAAAACTCTTATGTCAAAAAGGTGTAAAGACAAGATTTGGATGTTCTTGACTGGCTATCACAAAGTCCTGATTTGAGAATTCAATCAAGAACATCTGGAATAGATTAAATATGGTATGTGATCAATGTCAACCCAGCCTATGACACTAAACCACTTGAAGGAAGCTCTAACCAAGGTGTGAATAACGGTTGCCTCTCCGTGAATAATAGAATGGCCTTTAAAGGTGTAAGGGTGGCTTTATCCTATATTAAATAAATATCTTGCTTTTGTTATATAGACTATACAAGATATACTTTATGATTATATATATATATTCCTAGACCAATTGGTTGTATTCATTAATACCAAGTTTAATGTCAAAGCATGCCTTTCATTTATATCTTATATCAGACCTTACGGCTGCTCAATATTTTATAATAACCCTCTATATCTGGCGAGATTCCTGGATTCAGATTAAAAGTATATCATCCAACTCGCCAAACAAGGAGAAAAAAAATCTTGGCAGGGTTTCCGTATTGTTCAAAGATTCAATTTAGCGAGCCACTATTTCTATCCTTTTAACGGTATATATCTAGATAAAGAGAATAAGTATTTATATTTAGACCCATGAGCGTGATTTCTCAAGAGACACCGAGTTTCTTGCTTTGGTGATATGCCGATATATTAGATGAACCAGTCTTGCTTATTATTAGTTTGGGTTCATTAGAACCCGATACTTTAACTGACTGTGATACATATTGGACTATTCCAATGATTGCCAAGCATAGAATTGACAGGACCCATCGTTGTACTAGCTTGACCCATAAAACTGTGATACTCAACGTTACCCAACATACGTAAATCCCTACTTTTGGCCTTGTCATAAGAGACTTTTACTATTTTACTCTATAGCTTTACTAACGAATCGATACCATCTAGGACAAAATCTGCTCACTTTCAGTCTTGTACTCAATACTTTACGGCTTGTACTTTCTAGCGTCATCCTGGGACCTACATTCGGGCCACCACGTTTACTTGTTAGTGTAATACTTGTAAGTAATCAAGACCAACCAAATTGTACAAATTCTCGGACAATATAAAGTAGGAAAACAAAGAGTAGATCCTTGGCCTTTAGGACCATTTGGATCAGTAACGTTTTATTGGCTCAGAAAGCATATTCTATTTTTGAACAAGTTTTGGCTCTTTTTCTTCTTCTTCTAGATTCCTTGAATAGACAAGAAGCCAATTTTTTTTTTAAAAAAAAGGAAAATTCAGTAAATCCATCTTGATAGCTAGCACACAATGAAAGACACAATAAAATTGATTGTATTTTGACAATAGAATATGTTTGGTGGATGTTTTATAGTGGCGTATATGGTCTAATAACCCTTTCATGCCAAACATTTAAAATGTTTATCCAGATATCAATAGGTCTCTATAATCAGAGCCCCGAGTACCAGTGCTTTGAATGATTGAGATTTGAACTTGGCTCAAGATTATTATTATTATTATTATTTTGTTATTATAACTGCTTGGATAAACATCTGCCTCTGTGATGTCATTGAGGTCTGATAACTCTCTGTTGTTTATCACATACATATATCAAGGCTCTTGTCATTGGCGATGACGATTGGTGCCTATTTATTTGTTACTAGGATGATTTTTAAAAAACAAATAAAGGCTGTGCACCTCTTTAACCCCTCTCTTTTTCTAATTTATATATATATATATAAATGCACATAAAGAAGTGGCTCACATGATACCCATTGATTCCAACTGTGTTTGTGCATTTCGCGCCAAAAAAAAAGAGAGTTAAACTTCTCTGTGCACACACAACAACAACAACAAAAGGAACAAAGAATAAAGAAAAAATGTTTATTTGTTTTTCTTTTGCCATGCACGGCCTTTGTTCAATAAAGAAAACCCTATTGATTGTGCACACATATATTGCATGCATATCCAAGCAAAGAAGAAAGGGAATAAAATAGAAGGTATGTCCGGTTGGAACCTTTGGATAGATGTCATACCAATGCTCACAAACCAATGATTGTGGCAGATAGATTTACAAAAAAGGGGGTTAAAAGAAGTATAGGATTTCCTCTCAAAAATAAAGGCTCATTTGATATGTCAGGTACGTCCTGTCTTTATTTGCGTCATGTTTCTGTATATATATATATATATCTCTTGCGAAGCATCATTGTTGTTGTTATTATTGGTGTACTGACCATATTTTTTTCTTAAAAAAATGGCATTCTAGTATTATTAAACAAAATAAAGTCTAAGACCTCCTCCACTTCATCTGAAATGAAGTATCCTTTGCACTTGAATCGCTACAACTCTTGACGATATCAGTGACTGGATAGACCGGGCACTTTGAGCGCATGCATTTTAATATCGATGCTGCCGTGTCCCGACCTTCTAGCCAAGCACCATGTAGATAGCCATAAAAGTCTGTAGACATTGCTTCCCCTGAGAACCACAGACGGGGACTGGCATTTGACCGATTAAATCCTCCGAGAGGAGCACGCATGTTATTATGGTGTTGAGTAGAGACACCAAGAGGCCAATTTGAGTACGATCCTCTAAATAGAGGATTACTATGCCAACGAGGAATAAGGATTTCGGTAGGTCTAGAGATGTTTTCCAGAGGAAACATCTTTTTCAAGACCTCGACAATTTCTTGCTCGACCTGACTTGTTTCCAATTTCTCGATTCTCTCGGACTCTCGAAAGGTCGTCGTAACCATGAGTATATTGTCGTTGGCTGCACGCTTGTTCTTGCGCTGGGGATCGGCTGCAAAGTATCCTGGTGCATTAAGATTCTGCCAGACGGTGTAATAGCCAGGTCGTTGAGTGAAATTGCCAGCATACAGGGCAAACTAAAATCCCAATACTTTAAAACCACTGCCCCCCTTCTCCTCCTCCTCCCCCTTTGAGTGCAATTCTTACCTGCCAATCACCCCAAAACTTGGTGTCAAATTTCAAAAAGATTTTTGTGTAGGTGGCCATGTGGAAACTAAGCAGGGCCTCACGCTTCCAGTCAGGAAAGGCTGGTACAAAATTGACACTGTCGCTTTGCAGTACTCCTAACCTAATCACAACCACCGAATTTCAGACGGCAGAAAGGTAAATCGAAAACGGAGAAAACTATATACTCACGAGAATGTGCAGATGCAATAGTCTGCAATGATTGTTTCTTTGTTGGCAGTGTGTATAATGACCTTTTCACCATAAATGATGTCGGTCACAAGGGTGTTTAGCATCAACCGAGGATCATTTGGTTTGAGGAACATTTTGGCCTCTTCTTTGAGGATATGATTAAAGCCCCTAAGCATGACCACATCTCCTTAACCCTCTGCCTTGTCTTCTCTGGTCTCTAAACTTACCGGCCATCGACCACAAACCCATCCTCACCCGGATAAGTGCCGACAATTGTTTCGGCAGTTCCGGCAGAATAGTCGAGCGAGGCAAGTTCTGATGGCTCGGCTAGCTCCCAATCCATGCCAAAGTATTCGACGGCTGCCTTTAGACTGGTATCTGGCTTCCATCGAACCATACTCAGACCAGTACGTGCCGAGACGTCTACTTGATTTGAATCGACCCGTTTGGCTAACAAAACTAAGGCTGTGTTTCTTGTGTTTCTTGTGGATCTTTTAAAAAACCTACTTGCATAATTGACCAGATCGATCATTGATTCTGCAAAAGAATCATATACTTGCTTCCCAGAGCCGTCCTTTATCTGGCCATAATCGTCAAAAAACTCCACATCGTCCTTATCATTAGGAGCAGTCTTGAGACCATGTCGGGTGGCAAGGGTATAGATTGGATTGGAACCCTGGCCATAAATCTGTTCTGGTTAATAGATGGCCAGCCCAACCAAACCTCCTTACCCAGTTTGCTCCAATCTCCACCTGGTAATCTCCAAATTGTGTATGCTGCACTCGACCTTGAGGTAATGAATGATCTGTACACAATCGTTGACTGGATTACCTCCAACAAAAGACTGGGCATCGACGATAACGAAATCCTTCATGTTTGCAGCGTTGAATCGCTTGGCTGCAGAGATGCCTGCCCCACCAGCACCCAGGATGGCGACCTTTGTATGGCGGATGTCTGCACCGACCAGGCACAGATATATTGCTACCCCCAAAATAGGGATCAAATTAACCATTAAAGAGATGGTTTATTAAATAAAGACAAAAAAAGGGGTACTTTTTTAATTTTTTTTAAAGAAATATGATATATATATATATATATTTATTGTTATCGATTTGTTTTATTGGTTGGTTTTTGATGGGCTTGCAGATACATGTGGATAGAGTGGGTTCTGGAAATGAAAGTATATATATATTATATATATTATATATATTATATATTAAGCAGGACGCCTGGCTGACTGGTTGTACAATTATTCTCGATAATTAAAAAACTCTTTCAGTTGCACGATAATCTCCGCATGGAGAAGTGTGGTAAAATATATTTTTTCTAAAGTTCGAAGTTTTAATTTCTAATTGATAAAAACAATTGTGTATCACACAAAAAGGCCATGAATTAGACTTTAATGATATTCAGGGCAGTAGGGTTGGGTACAAAAGGTAATAAAAATCCATTTCTTGCTTTATTTCAAATAGAATGATAATAGAATGAGTTTCATAAGGTGAATTTAAACAATGCATTGATGAAAGAAAGGTATAATAAGTTTATGGCCAACAAAAAAATAAAATAAAAAGAGAGAGATTGGAATAATTTAAGGGAATCATAGGTACATATGAAGATGCTAAATAAGAAAACATAGGTAATAAAATCAACAATTGTAATCATAAATCATAAGTGTGCACACAGTTTAAAAAAGAGAAAGAAAGAAAATGAGTGGAGTCTTAGCGATAGGACATTGTCAGATCGAGTGGAGCGTATGAATAGGGCTGGCTGGGCATAATGTCTTGGAAGTTTAGTGAATCACACGGTAGCATCAATGACGAGTCGAGACAGGCATGATCTGGTGCGAGAATTGGATAGCCGTAATAGCCGCCTAATTGGAATGTTTGAAAGTCATCTTGATTCCATTCGGGTTTGAAAGGTGACAAGAGAGTCATTTGTGACCCAATGTCATGTGGGTTAGGGTTGTAATTGTATTGCGGTGATTGTGGGGGTAGAGGAGGTGTGTGGGATTGTGGAGAGGATATTGGAGACAGGCAGTCTTCATATGTCATCGAGAGTCCAGCCAAATCCTGGGTGATGGACTGGTAAAAGGGCTGTGGCTGGAACGCTGACTCGTACTGGATCAAATGAGGCTCTTGGTGCTGGTAATTATTCAGGACTGAAAAATCAGCCGGATTACTGCTATTGCTGTTATTGCTGCGGTGATAGTGGTGATTAATGGTGTGACTGACATCCTGCATATCCAGGTCTGCATCAAGATCGACGTCTAACATGGGACTGAGGGTGCTGGAACGACTGCTTCCACTGCTGACACTCTGGCCGCCTGCTCCGTGCTGGTAGTTTGTATACTGTCCAAGGCTGTTGCCATCGTAGTTATCCTGGTGGTTAAGCACAGTCGGGGCTGCTCTCTGGGAATAGATGTTGTGGCGCTCGACATTGTTGTGGGGGTCATCTGGTGCATCGTCCCTGTCATCGTCAAGGTGTACCTGTGTGCTTTCGAGCAAATGAGACTTGCAATGCTCAGCCAATGAATCCGAGCACCCAAAGCTCCGACTACACACATTGCACGTAAAGGACGACGGCGAAGATGTGGAGGGTGTGTTGATGGTCTGGTCTTTGTGACGGCGAGTATGGTGTCGTAAGGCGTCCATTCGAGAGAACTCTTTGCCGCACCCAGGATGAGGGCAGACCAGATGATTATAGTCGTTGGAACCCATCATCATCTGGGGCGGGGATTTCAGAGAGGATCCGAAGCCGGCCTTTTCGGCAACCATCGCCAGATGGCTGGGCCCACAGGAGGGGTTTGAAGCCGTCCTCAAGTGACAGTTGGTATGACGACGGACACGCTTTGCACCCGACTGTTGCTGTGTAGAGACAGAATTCAGGGTAGAGGGATAAGGTGATCGTGGAGCACCCGGCAGAGGACCAGTGGCGGCCGAGGCCGTGACAGAGGCTGCCCTTCTACGACGCTGTTTGTACATTGGAGAGCCCTCGAACAAGGCCATGGTGCCAAACAGCTTTTTTTTGCCAAGAGTGTTTGGATCCATGGAGCGAGTGATATTGATTGATCCTTCCATTTGGATCTCTGGCTGGGCTGGGGGATTTCCGAATGAAAAGGTCTTTGTGTGAGGTATACCCGAATATCCGAAGATCCTGGGGGACTCTTCTTCTGTCGAGGACGACGACGAGGTCCGCTGTCTCTGGAGGGGTTTGTTTAGCGATCCGTGGGAGACGTGGCTCATTCGATGATAACGGTGGGTTTGTGATTTAGGGGAGTGGCCTGTTGGATGTTGTTGTTGGCTCTGAACGGGTAGCGAATTCACACGGGATCGTCGCGCTTGAGTTGTGGCCTTTGAGGGCGTAGGTACGACTTGAGAAGGAATCCAGTCGCCGGTCTTTCCGATGTTTGTCTGTGCATAAGTCGCAGCCTGACCAAGTCGTGAATGGACGGGGGAGGGCAGACCTAAGACAAGATTAGGATCGTTTTCTTGGCAGCCAGCAAACTTACGTTGGGTGATTGCGCTCATGGACAGGCTGGTGGGTGGACTGACCTTTGGAAGATCGGAAGCGACTGCGACAGAAAGCGAGGTTGATTTTCTGACCTGTTGAAAGAGCTCCTGAGTGGAATCTAGGGACAGGGAGGATGCTGGTTCAGCCATTGGGACACTAGAGGGCTCAAGACCCATCTTTTCTCGCTTGAGATCTCTTTCGAGGGCATCGAGAAACAGTCTGTCGTGGGGCACTGAATACCAAAAAAAGACCTTTTGTTTCTTTTGGGTACGAATGCAACTGTTTTTGTAGAGCATGTCGAGGAGCTCTGATTTTGGTTCTTCTAGACTGGCATCTGTTCCTGGCTTGAGGTTTCTGAGGTCGCTAAAGATGCCTTCCTCAAACTTCTTTGCGTTAGTAACAGGGCGTCCAAAGGCGTGGAAGCGGAAGGTCAGAGAGCGAACAATGTCAGTACCGGTGATGAAGAATAGATTGTTCCACAAGATACACGAGATGACCTCTCCTGTCGGAAGCTTGAATCGCTTGATGGCCTTGTCCTGGGGCCATTTTTCGGTTGCTGTTGCGAGAAAGTATTTGAGGTCGTCAATGAGAGTCAGCCGGTTGGATACGTTGGATGGTGTTGGTAGTTCCATGGCGAGAATGGGTCGAATGTCCCTATTGCTGTAACCAAGGGCGGGATCTGATTTATGGATTTCCATCAAAGGCAAGAGAAAATATATATATATTTATATATATTTATATGTATATATATATGTATGTATGTATATATGTGTGTGTATATATATAATATATATAATGATATATATATTATTTATATATAATTTATGTAATGTTTTAGAGATTTAGAAAATATTTAAATAAATAGAGAAAAGAAAAAGAAAGAGAAAGAGAGAAGAAATACAAAAAGAAATTAGGACACGGAAGAAACGGATTAAAAAAAAAATTTAAAGTTAAAGAATTTTTCAAAGGAGATATGAAATAAGAATTTAGGGGTTTATTTTATTTTTTGTTTTGCTGTTAAATTCATAGGATATAAGTGTGAGTGTGTATATATGTGTGTGTGTGTGTGTGTGTATGTGAGTGTGTGTGTGTGTATGTGAGTGTGTGTGTGTGTATGTGAGTGTGTGTGTGTGTATGTGAGTGTGTGTGTGTGTATGTGTGTGTGGGGGAAAAGTAAGTTTAGTAAGGATCAAAAGAAGAAAAAAACTGTAAAACCGTCAATACACGCGACAGTTTAGAATATTTTAATAATTGTTGATGTTCAAAAATAGTATAACTTGTAATATTTAAATATATATATAATAAACATTATGCTTAGCAATACAAAAGTTATATATATAATATAGCAATAATAATGGCAATACTATAATAGTATTATATAATAGTAAATAAATAATTATACATATTTATACATTAATAAATATCCATATATTCATTATCTCTATTCATTCAAAATGCCTTTTTGAAATTCATTTTATAACTGCAAGCAACTGCATGGCGTAGTCGGTCATTGGGTTACACTATAAACATCAAAAAACAACAACAGAAAGGGGGGGCTTCTTGTTTACCAGGCACTACTAAACAGAGAACATCTTGCCCATGATCTTTATTTTCAATAATGGCGCGTTGATTTCTTTCTAAATCATCTATATAATAGTGTAACCAATTATAATTAACCAAGAAATGTCACGTGTTTTAATCTTTTTCTTTTTTTTCTCTTTTTTTTTTAAATCCAATTCTAAATCCTTAAACGTCATCATTGATTTATTTGTATTTCAAAAAAAATAAAAATAAAAAAAATCACACTTCTTTTCTTTAATCATCATGTACTTGATCCCATTGCCATTCAGCATCACTTTACAAACAACTTGAAAACCACCCACACACGTTCAATTAGAAGCGGAGCAGTTGCCAGCATTACTAATCACCTTTTACTCTATTCTTTATTCTTAATCACTCGAAAGAAGAAGAAAATATTAGTTGGCAACACTTTCTATTAGTTTGTTATTTAAACTGCAAGCAATATGAAACTACCAGGAGTGAAGAGAAGAACAAAAAAGAAAGAACAAATAATAATAACAATAAATGGTCTGAAACCACTGGTGCATACGCAAATGTAATAAATGCATCTCAAATAGTACTACGTAATACAGACAAAAACATTACCAAGAAGATGAACTTTCATCACAAAAACCCACAAGGAATCCCAAAGCATAAAATTAATTTGGATATTCAAAATCACCACCACTATTACTACCACTACTACTACCACCACCATTTCTGAATTCCTTCAAAAGCCCTATCCTGGCCTCAGTTCTCGGAATATCTCACCATAAACATATTGCATCAGCCTATCTTAAATGGCACTCTACTTGCACAATACCATTGTTTTTAGAATCATTGTCTGCACTCCTTGTAACCCCATATCTGACTGCAAAGTTTCATCATTAATTTTATTTCATTTTACCTTTCAAATGCTGCAGAGCTTCCTTGGCAGCATAATACGTAGCTCTTTAGAGTTGATGAGCATCATCATCATCAGCGTCAGCGTTAGCGTCAGCATCATAATCTACAAGCCAATAGATTCTGTAATGAGAATCTCGCCTGTCAGTCATTGGTCTCCTGGATACCACTCACTCACTCACTCACACTCACTGGTGACAGGAGCTCAGAATGCTGCCAAGTAGAATGTTTATCAAATAAGTCAAACGCTTGCACCAATCAGGCTTCAAGGATAAATCCAATGGAAGTTGATTATCTTTGGAATAAACAAATAGATGGATAAATAAATGGTTTTCCAATTCAATATGCTATTCCGTAATCATCAAATGATGAAACAAGGAGTACACACAAATGCAAAGGGTATAAATCGTCAGGATAGAATATTTCTATTCCTATATATAGCAATCAACAATAATATCTATTGTAAAAAAACTGTCAAAACAAAGAGTGTCATGGCAACGGATGTGAGCTGGGCAAGTGATGATCGTCATGGATACAAAATAGCAACTATTTTCTTTTGTATATTGCACCCATGATTTTATGGGTATTTTGGATGTACAAATAATAAGCCAGTCAGGATACAAACACTCTATCTTTTTATGGTTTACCGATACAAAGATGTGATGAAATATATATATATATATATACGTATACACATATTTATTGGCTGTATTTAATGGGTTGCAAAATCGTATAAACATTTCTGCTGATTAAAAGAATGATTTATAATATATATTTTATACTTTCAACTCAGTACACTTTGGATATAAACCTTTTAGATATATATACTTATATATATATATCGTGTGGCTACTGAGCTCCAAGCAGCTTTGTTTACCCTGAGAACTTGTGTACCTGTCTTGGCACATCAACAACCATGTTATAATGAAACAAAAAGGAGATTTTACTATTTTTATTATGGTATCACAGCAAAATATTATTTGCGATTTCCAAAAAGAAATATGCGTCAATATAAATCGCAACTTTTTGTTTACACAAATACGCATTTGTAGTGACACTGAAGATATCAAACCCTTTTTTTTTGTTAAAAAAAGAAAAAACAATCCAACAGGCATGAATACTAAACTAAAAAAAATGGCGAAATTATATAGATATAAATTGGTCAATAGAGTCAAATCTATATAAATTATATTTGCAATCTATCCAATATACAGCAAGGGCAAGAAATTATTATTATTAATAATAAAAGGTTTTATTAGTATTGTTATTATTGTTTATACAAAAACGACAACTTCTTTAATAGATCAATATGCGTATTGGTTGATAAGAACAATAAGAAATCCAAAAAGAGGTTTAGGAATGGTGTACAGGGTTGTCTTTATTATTTCTTTAATTCATTCCATTCAAACTGTGGATATAAAAATCAAACAATTGCTGATTTGAACATTGACCAAATGCACTCCTTTACTATATTTCTTCACCTAGTGCATAGTTTGCTCGATCTTTGTCGAGATGGTTTCCCAAAGACGATACGTCACAGTACCCTTTTTTCTCACAAAGAGATTCATCTCTTTTATACATCTGTATACACACCCTTTTATATATATATACGTACACACACACACACACACACTGATTGTGCTACAAGATGTTTGGATTTGTAAAACACAACACTGGTTTGTGTTCTCATAGCCATTTTGGCATCACATAATTATATATAAATAAATATATTTTTTATTGTATTATTTTTTCTAGTGTTTGTTTAGAATGATATTATAAATTCATTTTATTTATTTTTATTTTTCCTTTCTTTCTCCCCTAAACCTTCTTGCCCTCCCCTTTACCTTTCTTCTTCCTAATCACCATTAGGATCATCGTACCATTCCAAAAATAAAGAACGCAAACTCATGACGGAGATCAAAAAGGACGGTTACCTACTAGTCAAAGAAGACGGTCTACGAGCATGGATATGGTCAAAGAGATACGTCGTCCTTCGAGAGCAATCGTTGACATTCCACCGAAACGAGGTCAATATCCCCTTCCAACACCACCCTATAAAATACAAAGACTTCTTATGCTCCTCTTGACTATCTATAGCAAATGGGACAGTGCGTGGCCCTGATCTTCCTCAAAGACATCAATGCCGTGACACGCGCTGAATTAAAAACACATTGTTTTGAACTGAGCACGAAACAAAAGACATATTATGTGGCATGTAAGAATGATGAAGAGCTCTATTCCTGGATGGACGAAGTATACAACGTAAGTGAGGGGTCCAAGTGCATGGCCTCATGTCTCTGTCTACTACTTGTCTTTAATCTCTAGCGTTCTCCTCTGGGTGCCTCTGGTCCTACAAATTTTGAGCACAAGGTTCATGTGGGCTATGACCCGATCACAGGCGCCTTCACTGTAAGTCACCATTACTACATTTCCAAACCAAGCTTATCTCGTGACCAATTCTCTTGTAAACTATAGGGCCTACCTGACCAGTGGAATGCCCTCTTGAAGGTGTCAAAAATCACCCCAGAAGATGCTGCAAAGAACCCTCAGGCAGTTCTCGAAGCACTGGAATTCTATGCAGAACAGACAAAGCAAGAAAAGGAAGAGTTTGCCAGACATGAAAAGGAAATTGTCTGGCCAAACAGCAAACCATTCAAACAAGACCCCGTCCAGCTCAAGCCAAGTCGATCCACACCTGCACCAAGGTACATTAGAGACCCACCCGTCATACCACCCTTGACAGAAACAGAGATACCAATAAGAGAAAAAGATATTGTGGACAGGTTAAAGAAAGACGTAGGTTGTGTATAATATGTATTGCTGTTAGTAATATTCTATCAATAGGCAAACATACCAGACAACATACCCACCAAAACATCTTCTACTCAGATACCCATCGTCAATTTGCCTTCTCCAGGTCTCTATAGGCACCCCTCTCAAAAGATAACTCCCACAATCCCTCCTACTCCACAGCCTTCTGTATCTACAACTGCCCCATCCCGTCTGATTTCACCCGAAAGAGCCCGATTTGAAAGAGAGAAGGAGCGGCTCAAAGAATCAGCCTTACTGTTACAACAGACCACTATTGAAAGACGAGCTCGCGAAAGACAGCCCCAGCCAGTCACCTCGGCTTCAACTTCAACTGCCCATTATTTGAGACAGTCCAATGAGCGTGACCGAATGCGGGAGAGAGAACGCGAACATATCATGAACCTTCGTACTAGACCCCATCCCAAATTACATACCCCTCAACCACAACCACAACCACAGCAATCTACTCCAGTTCCCTCTTCAAATCCAATAGTAGAACCAAAGATATCGCCTCGAAGAAAGGAACAGAGGATAAGCACCATGTCAGACTCACAGATAATGGAAAGATTGAGTAAGTAGGAGGGTCGAGGGTCTTTGATATGGGGGTGGGTGAGGTAGCTAAGATTATTTCCAATAGGAACCGTGGTATCAACAGGAAATCCAAGTCTGCTTTATCGTAGATCAGAGCGTATTGGACAGGGGTAATTATTATTTATAGAGTGGCATTATCTCGAGTTTTCTTTTTTTTTTAAAGCAGTGCCCAAATATCTTTCATTAGAGCGTCTGGATCAGTATATCTTGCTACACATCTTGTAACCCATTCAAAGGTGGCCATCAAACAGATGAATCTGGCTCGACAGGCTAGACTTGATTTGATCGTAAACGAGATTATGATAATGCGAGAGTCTGGTCATGACAATATAGTCAATTTCCTTGATTCGTTCCTGGTATTAGGCGATTTGTGGGTGGTGATGGAGTATATGGAAGGAGGTGCATTGACAGATGTAATTGAAAACAATACCATGACAGAGCAGGACATTGCCACCGTGTGCTTTGAGGTAAAAAGGATCTAGTGAAACCCCGATTTTTTATTTTTATTTTTATTAATTTTGAATTGGTTGCAGACGGCCAAGGGACTTCATCATCTTCACACCCAAAATATCATTCATAGAGACATCAAGTCTGATAATGTATTGATGAACTTCCAGGGTCAGGTCAAGATCAGTAAGTAAAAAGACTTTCCAAAAAAAAAACTTGCGACTAAAGTCAATGTTGTCTAGGTGATTTTGGTTATTGTGCTAAACTCACTGACCAGAAGAACAAGCGTGCAACTATGGTCGGGACACCGTATTGGGTAAGTACCCTTTGGCACCAAAGATTCTTATTAACACAATGCATAACAGATGGCCCCAGAAGTAGTCAAACAAAAAGAGTATGGTGCAAAGGTTGACATTTGGTCATTGGGTATTATGGCCATCGAGATGATTGAAAATGAACCACCTTACTTGGATGAAGAACCTCTCAAGGCTCTTTATCTAATCGCAACAAATGGCACACCTTCACTAAAGAATCCCGAAAACTTATCAAGAGAACTAAAGGGATTCTTGGCAGTATGTTTGTGTGTAGATGTAAAATCACGAGCATCGTCTTCTGAGCTATTGGAGGTATGTTTCCAAAGGTCATTTAAAAGAGTTGTCTTTATTAAAAAAAAAGCCTTGGTTTCTTTCAATAGCACGATTTCATGAGAAAGGCTGGTCAGGTAGATCTCTTGTCCAGGCTATTGAAGTTTAAGCGAAAATAATTAGCAACTATACACATTTTTTATATATCTATACATACACACATATGAATAAGAACTCCCAATATAATAACATCTTGTCCTCTTCAATACATCTATACCTCTGTTAATAAATGTAAATCTTTCTTGAAATATTGCCATTCGATACACTTTACCATATTTTTTTTTTTTCAACATGACTGCAATTCTTGAAAATTGCAAGTTTGGCTATCTTGCCCACGAATTCTTGCTTGTGCATACATTTTGTATTATAAACTTGTTGATTGTGTGCAAAGAAACAGACAATAACAAAGCATTGAATTCCTTGGCATCTGTGCACTTAATGAATATTAATATCATTGTCAGAAAATTTACTGCGCATTTTATACAATGCTAGACCGAAAAGAGCTATTTTAATGGAATTAGTTCAATTGGACAATGGTTGGATTTTTATTTTTATTTTTTCTATTATTTCCTTCCTTTATCTTTCTTTTCAATTTACTCTATTTATGAAAGCTTACCTTCTGTTTTGTTTTGCTATACAATAAATTATAGCACCACGTTAGGTTTATCTTTAAAATATAGTTTAGGAAAACGATATGCATTTCAAAAGTATAGCGTATGCTGTTCTTGATTGCTAACTAGAACAGTCAGTATTTGGTACTAGCCGCAAACACAACCTCTTATGAGGAGTAATAGCCAGAATATAATACCAAGCATTCACGCAAGCTCATATACGTCAAGCCATCTTTTCTTTGGTTTTTTTTTCAGTGCGATTATTGGGACCACGGAAAAATAAAGGTTTAATTCATTTTGACTGGAATAAATGACTCTAAAGATTTTGAATTGTATTTTATTTAGTTATTCAATTAAATCTGATCAATACAGGCTTCGAGAGAGAGAGAGAAACAAGGAAATAACAAGACGTTTGCTGTCCCCGAGAGAAAAGGGGCCAGAACACTTTGGGAATTGGATATTGTGATCTGGCTGCCATCCGCTATCAGACTAATAGAAAAAAAAAGGTATACTATGGTACAAAAACATGTACTACTGTAGGACTATATTCAAAGCCCCAATTTTTTTTGGATGAGCCGTATTTCAAGAGCCATGGGCGTTGTACTTATCCAAGAATAAACCCGAATATGGATAAGGGATGGCCACAGTTTTAAGCCAACGATGATGAGCCATTAAACGGAGATACTATATTCCAGTATACAAAAGGTAAATATATATCTTGTTATCGCTTAAAGACGTATATTTGCAAGTAAACATTATATATATACTTGAATTACTATGTTCTTATTAATATTATATAGTATACAAAAAGAGTCCAAGAGTCTTTTCAGTTTTTTCATTGAACATTAGCTAGGTGTAATAATGAGCAAAGATATTTATTTTTAGACGAATCGTACAGGATGAATGCATTTTATGAGAGATAGTGTAATGTAAGTACAAGCCCAATAGTTTAATAAAGGATGTTTTCTGACCTTAATTGCTGATTATGTAACAATGTTTGATATAAGCCTATACTTTAATGCTAATTTAGTATGAAAGGCAACGTACACAAAAACATGAGATCAATGATGAATATACTTTACGGCTGAAAAAATAAATATAAAAGAGATGTATTTATTGATGAATATTCATCTTTATATTCTTTTGATCCATTCAATTTACTTTTTGTTTCTTGCTTATTTCTCTCGCGGCTGGCTATTGATTATAACCCTTTAATCTTTCATATTATTATTTTTTCAATTCACTGATTTCCCCAGGACATCCGAACAATTCGCGATTAAGAGCATAAATCATAATTGGTATATTTTTTGTATATCGAAAATATTTACCACTAGAGCATAATTCATAAAGGTATAAAGTACAAATTAAAAGTTATGATATATATTTTATAATAAATCGGTTCAAGAAACATGTATATCTGCTAGAATCGGATTCTATGTTCGGTCGAGTTTCCATTGATAATGGAAACACATGGACTGATCTTGATGTTGAAAAACGTCTTATGAGCTTGAAAATTGTGTGCAGTACTTCAAGTGATTTTTGAGAGTTTGTTGATTACGAAAACGCTGGGAGCAAAGCCTTTGTGTGCAGGGTATATCTCTTATGTGTATCTCTTGGTCTTCTTTTTTTAAGTAGAGTGGTAAGTATATAGTGGCTTTAGAACAAGTTCTTGACTTACCACGACAGACATCCGTTTGTTCTGATTCATCGACTTTTTTAAGACTATTTTTGAACTTAATGGCTTTGATCTTGTCCAAGAATCTTTCCAGCACATTTCTAGTGTTTAACTCTTCTGCAGGTTGTGAGTTCTCTCTTTCCAGAATCATTCGAAAGGAATGAAAAGGAAAGTCTGGTATTTCTGAAGATGCATTGGCCATCGCGAAGAGAATTAGTTAACTCAATTACCAATGTTTTTTTATAAAGGGTTGTAGGTTACAAATATTTACAAATACAAGAGCGCTTATATAGCTGGATATAATCATCCTCTCAACATATATGGGTATATGTTTTATGGCTTAAATGCTTGAATAAAGTTCGGTGAGGCTTCCACTAACAATATGGCTTAAAAAGACACGGCATATTGGGAACATGTTTATTTGACTTTTTTGAGTATCGAATATGGCTTGAAAAGTCGAGGCATACCAGGAATTTTGTTTATTTAACTTTTCCAAAAATTGAATATGGTCGAGATGGCTGAGACGGCTTGAGATGGCTGAGATGGCTTAAAGATGTTAACGTTTCTTATATAATATAATAGCAATAACTAAACTTTAAAGAATGTCATTTGAATTTATAAATACATCAATGGTTTGGCCCAGTCACAGACTTTGCAACCAATGGGTTTAGAGACGCGAAGATGTAAAGCACATAACTTATAGCAAGCTTTGATTCGTATCTCTGTAGGATTCTATATGTATTGCGGTGAGATGTTATGGTACAAAGTGTTTTCTTTAGAATGACCGACCTTTTTTTTTGAGCAGTAGGTTCTTGTTTTCCAAGTATCGAAGGGTAGATGTAAAGTCTTCAAGTCTATGATAGATAGCTACCTCCACTTACCTATTATATTCTCAGTAGAGTGCCTATCCAACGTCCTCTTTACGTAAAAGAAAAGAGGATGGAAAAAATGATGAGTAAGTTAAAGAGGGAAGAGGAGGAGCATATTTTCTAAAAAAACAAGAGGAGTAGTTAGACTATTGATTTTTTAGAACCTTATGTGTATATGATATAACATATTGTCAGTTACTATAAAAAGACCACAAAAAAAGTTAAGTAACATATTTGAGAATGTGGTAATGTAATTTGAAGATATGGGTTCCAGGTGTCGAATAATTAATCATAAAAAAGCATAAATAACCAAAAGAATATAGAAAACACGTAGCATAAAAAAGAAATGTAATTGGTACGAGCTCTTTTGAAAACAAAAAACACCTACCAAAGGCCTCGTTTTCTTTTCTATCTACCTAGATTTGCCTCTGTATCTTCTGTACATTTTTTTATTATACAACAAGAATATTTATGAATAGACATCATTAGCACACTTTACTTGTTAAAGACAATTGTACAAATACCAGAGAGAGTTTGCTGAAAACAAACAAATTATTCTTCCAAAAAGAAGAGGATTAATGCCAAGCCGCTATTCTCAGTTAATCACATTGTTTGATCAAATGTAA
Organism: Phycomyces nitens; assembly: GCA_022702545.1. Lineage (NCBI taxonomy): Eukaryota > Fungi > Mucoromycota > Mucoromycetes > Mucorales > Phycomycetaceae > Phycomyces > Phycomyces nitens. The sequence goes on from JAHRBC010000001.1 coordinate 7,751,270, forward strand.
GCATTACTTTTGAGGGATATTGGTGTGTACAGCTTAGAACTTAAATACATTACTGGAAATACACCGAGACCTAAAAATAAAGGAACTCATAGCCTGCTAAGCCCAAGTCAGGTATCCATTGCTTCATAAATCAAGAGAAATATAATATAATAATGCAAGTAGACCATAAATTCGACAATATATAGTGTTAATTATATATTGATATTCTTGGGCCACCAATTGTATCTATAGCTAATTGGGAGTGTTTATGCATTCAAAGGTTAACCTGTATATTATGGACCGAATACTCTTTTCAATATCATCCAAAAGGGTATTCGGTTGAATCGAGACAAGGGTTTTGATAAAGTCAATCAATTAAAAAAAAATCAACTTGTGCTGCTTCTTCCACACTGCTGGTATAATACTCATCTATTTGCTACCAATGGTCTCTTGTAGTCTGAAGTTGATACTACCAGAATATCGCTTAAATCTACCAAGAAAGGGAGATGCCCTTCTCTCAGCGCCTAAACGTACTTTGAAGAAACGTTTATTGTGAGGCGACTTTTAAATCTCCGGTATTCTTATAGAAGCACCCCCCCTAATCCCCTAAAAACTTCATAATTGGTGAGATAAAGGTGTAGAGAAGACCAGTATTGCTGTCCCAAAATATTTTCAAGGTCCATTGCTTTTGTGAAGCTTGGGGTGAGATATATCAAACCAAACGATGAAATTCTAGTTGATGGGGCTTCAATGGAGATGGTCCATTTCCCATTTCCCATTTCAAGCTTACTTTCTCACTCTACTTTACTTGAGCTTTTAGATTAGTTACCGAGAGTATATTTTATATTTACAAAGACAAAAAATATTTGGACTGGTGGAGGTGCAGTGAAAGTCTTTCTCAGAGTCACTGTTGTCTGTGTGTGATCTCCAATGAGTTCTCAAAGAACCTCTTTTGTATCCATTTCTGTAGTACTTGAATAAGCCTGATACACAAAACTTGCTAAAATGAAGAGTTTAGAAACTAGCTCACTATTTTTGGCTAATTTATTAGAAATGTTGTTGGTTTAAAAGAGAAATAGGCTGCTCCAAGTTTGAAAGTCTCGAGTGATTTAAGACGGTTCTTTTATTTTTAACAAAAGCTTAAAGAAACTAGAATCAACTTTAATATCGAGTATTAAAGTAGGCTGATATGGTCAGATGAGGCCAGATTCATAAAGAAAAGTTATTCTGGCCCCTTATACGATTCGTGATCCTAGAAATATAGGTCCATCGAGACATGTTTTTACAACCAAGAAACACAGAAAGGGTTCCGTGATTGTATGGGGCTATCTCTAGGTAGGTGGTCTTGTTCCTCTACAATTTCTTGAAAGGTCTGTTGCCCAAGATGTCCATGTCGAATGTTTATCAAAGAACTTCAATCCCTCATATCAAAAATTAAAAGTAAGGATATAGCTCTACGTTTCCATTACAAAAATGCCGAGTCAGCTACCATACTAACTCATGTACAGCATTATAGAAGAGTCGTTGAGATATTCAGTGATTTAACTAGTGGTCATCCCAAAGTCCCAACCTCGACTCAATCGAGCATGTCTGGCATGCTCTAAAATCCAGCGTTCAATACAAGTCAATTTAATAATTTTAATCATTTCAGAGGCTATTTGAGGGTGCTCTTTGAAGTAATGAAATTGTTAGACTTTCAGCATATACGTTCAAACAAATGATACGTAAAGCTTTGTCAAAGTCGGGCTACTCAAGTAGGGTGGGTTTCTAATAAGCAAAGGAATCAATGATGGTGTACTATCCATGCTAAAAGCGTTTAGTTTGACAGTTTTCTTTCTTTCTGTTGTTGAGCATTTTGACCATATCGTTCATGGCTTCTTTTTTTAGTATTTCAAGTAGTTCCAAGTAGAGATAGAAAATTAATGACAATGGTACGCACATTAGATGGAAAGGCAATACTCGGCGCTCTTGGAGTGTGTGTAATATTGAAACCAACAGGGCAATCCATGATAGCAAATCTCATATCGAGACCTATAGCTTTTATTAGTAAATACTTTTACGTACCACGGCAGCATTTTTTTGTTTTCTCACGATTAAGAAACCAATGGCTTGGAGACAATTGACTAGAGTAATTATTTTCTACCAACACCTAAAAATGTATCAAAGTATTTCTGGTAGTTTGATAAACTGGTCGCTTAGATGTATCTCGTCAACTACAATAAGGTAGTCTTTTGATACTTTGGGTGATTCAAGTTCATCCTTGTAAACTTTAAATAAATTATCAAGTTTTGTCCTAATCGGTTTTCTTGATCTTTTATTTATGACTTCGAGATTTCTATCTTTATTTTTGCACAATGAAACGACTACGCCTGCGTTTTTACCAAGGCACCCCTTTATCTTCTTGTCTTTAAAGGCGCTATATACAAATAACCAGACATCATGCAAAATTCCCGCTTCTGAATAGTCAGCTAGAAGCAACGTATCGTCAAAAATATACAGATTAAATACTCTGATGAAACATTCTTTAATTTACTTTAAAATAAATTCACTGAAAGGAGCATGCTTTTGATTTTTATTTTTATTTGCAAAATTGTAAAGATCTTTGAGGGTTTCCTATGGTCAATCGTATTTTCCCGTATACTCCTCGATATCGGTTAGGATATTTGGCAGGAGGTTGTTATTTATTGTTTTGAGCTCATCTATTTCATGTCAGGTAAAGCAAAAGTTCCGTAATAGATTACCAGTGTCAAGAATCAAAGAGTATACTGGGTGCTCGTATAACTCACTCTACCAGAATTCTCATTAAATCTTTCACTATTTTTCCAGTGGACAGGACCCATTTTTTTTTAAGAATCAAGTATATTTTTATAAATATCGACTAGGTGATCTTTCTCGTTATTTAAAGACTCGTGGTTTGAGATTGCCGATTAGCTATTGATTGATTCTTACTTCCTCTTTGTATTCGAGAAAACAAAGACATTGTCATCAAAGTAACTCGAGCTATAACCCATTATTCTTATGATATTTTAATTATCATCTTCCAGTCACCCCAATGTGCTTTAACAATTTTGCCATTGTAGTTGCTCTTTATCAGACCGCACAATTTTTCAATCAATTCTGCCCATTCAACCTCCTTTTTAACATTAGAAACCTTGGAAGCAGAAAAAAGCAATTTTTCTAATATGATTGAAAACAAAACGAGGGTTTAGTGCTTGGACAAATATCGCTTTATAGTGTTGGTTATTTTTATATGTACCATTTTTGAATAAAACATTATCGATATTGTTATAAAACCCTTTTTATAGTGAATCTTGCCAAGAACTAGACTAGGCAAGGCGAAAAAAAGTCGAGAGAAAAGGAGGAGAGGTTCACTTGTCAAAACTATCTTTCGCTTGAAATTTTAGGATCAGCTTCAATGGGAATTCATACGTTTTTTGTTTTGTTTTGGCCAAGTGTCAAAAAGGTATAATTATTCGCAGAATAAAAAGCCCAGTGGAAAATTGGAGTATCTTTTTATGCCCCAAAAATATAAATATTTTCGTCTGTTCATTGTAAAGACCCAAGACTTTGTGTTCCAATAGTCAATAATTTATATATTCTAAAGATAAAATTTAATATTGGGTGTCTCCACTACGAACAGCAATTTAAGTATTGTTTCGATCAGAAATACTTGCAACAGGCCTTGCACCAAATTCAAGATATAAATGTTTCCTATTCCCTGACAATACAAGCTTTGAGATGATCAATAGTCAAAGTACTTGGTTTGGTATTGAATTTTCTTTCACATTGTGTATGATCCAGTAGTGTAACTGGTAAAATCTTTTTGAAAAAAAATATGGCATCATATTCATCATTCAATGTTTAATACCAAGGGTTAAATTTATGGAGCAAACAATTGACATACACATCTTGATTGACAGAGTCATCAAGCATGGTTAGAGGCCCAAAATCCTCCAATATAAAACCACCCTCACCCCATCGCCAAATCATTTTCCAAACTTTTCAGTCTGAAACATATATATATCCTGAAAGCGTTCTCCAGGTGTACGAACCACAGATTGCCCAGGACCATATCCCTTTACCATAAACCCGGACTCATTTGATTATATAACCCTTCTCCGGTCTTCAATTGTTAAATTGGCTCTGGGTCTTACCCAACAAGGCCAATTCTTCTTCTGTTTAGGTGCCAAGTCTTTGTCTGGACAATGGTACATGAGAGCCAAATACATTTTCCCAAACATAGTTGATGACCGTCTTTCTACATACAATGACACTAGTAAGTGCCAGATTTTGTTGGTGATATACATAGATATCAAAGATATACCGCATTGCACTCAAACAAAGGCCAATGTTATCAGTAGTACTGATTTTTCTAGGCCTTCTTGACCTAGACTTTGACGCTGTTTTACCATTTCCTTTTCAATGTTTGATGATATATTTAATCGTTGATCGTACGCCCATTATTACTGTATTTTCTGAGGAATGGTTGGCATTGTAAAGAAATATGAATCTTTTATAAAGAAACTCTGCAAACTCATAGTGAGCCATGGTTCTTTTTAATCCTTTTTTTACAAAAAAAAAAACTTATAAAAGAGGACTTTGTTAATGTAGTTTTGGTTCAAGGCAAAAGAAAACAAGAATCAATAAGGCTATTCAAATTTTTGCTACAGTTTCAAATGAATTTGTGTTGTAGTGTATAATAACGTAGTTGATCAAACGCATGAAAATTTTAGGAGAACTAGGCAGGAACCGACACATAAAAAATAGAGTCCTCCCTGGGGTGATTAAAAAGTTGCCGTTTTATATCGGGGAGTCAGGACTGTATATAATATACCTACAGGACATTTGCAATCTAGATAGTCTTGGATCGAAATACATACATACATACATATATGCATATATATAAAAAGTTGCTCATTAATACAAAATATGCGATCCAATATCAAGAATTGATGAATTCCAAAGTAACGACATGGGTACTGGGTTGTCTAGAATGTTCATCTTATTGAAACATAAAAGTATTATTGTTTTTATTAAAATACAAATCGTCTACTGTGTTGTTATATCTTGAAAAACCCAAGAAAATACGCCACATTCTAACCTGGGGGGCAGGTAGAATAGTAAACATTACTACATTGCAAGCTGGGTAATACAGTTTGAATCCATAGACTTTTGAGATAAAGTGCAGAATAAACCAACTCTTGCACAGATTATATGCTTCCAGCAACAATTGATACGTGTAGATTTCAAGATCGACAAGAAGAAATAATAATAAAAAAAACGTGTTGCATGGTTATAGCATGATACGTTATATTGTATGGTGCATTAGTTATTTTCAGTCTTAAAAACCCTAGCTGACCTTTATATTTATCCAAATACACGACCACCTAAAATTTCCATCAATTGAATGAACAATACAAACCAGAAATTCAAGTGCATCAAAGAGGTATTTATTTTGGGTTCATTATCGGTCATTATTGCTTTTCTAAATTACCCCTTGATGAACATGTCAAATAAGCATGGTTTCACTAGGAAAATCATGGCTTGCCCTTTTATGTGATATGCATATTTATATTCTTGTATTGTGTATTGAGTGATAGCCTCAAAGTTACAATGTATCTGGCCATTATGAATCATTTTCTAAACATTTTTGTGTCTGGACATCTTGTTTGAATGGTTAGGGCTGTTGAAGGTGTGGCTTAAATTGTACTTGGAAATTCAAAAATCGCATTAATCTGTATATTTGTATTATAAAATTCACAATATATATATGTATGTATGTTGGGAAGGAAATGTGTACTTGGATATTAGTTGTCAATGTACTTGTTTAATAATCTAATAAACTGTTCCAATCTATTGCAATTTCTTTTTCTCCTTGACCTTGGTATCCTCTTGTTCAAGTCTTGCGATTTGTTCGGAAAGGAAGAATGAGAGTCATCGGAATATATACATATTTCCATTTCTGGAATTACGTGTACAAATATGTCTGTCTGTGTGTGTCTGTGTGTGTGTGTGTCTATAGGAAGGGGGAGGGGGGGGGGAGTTTGGGCACCAATAGCATATTCTTTCCACACAACAAAAAAAATGTCCAACCCTATCAAAGTTGTCGATGCCGAGCCTCAGGCCCCAAACGCTGGAAATTCAATCAACAATTTGAATCCTAATCTTGTCTTGAACAATGCGCTTGATGGTTTTGCTAATCTCGGTTCAAAACTCAATCCATTTGCACAGAGATTTGGAAAAGGACTCGGCCAAGTACGCCAAGTAAGTCTTGGCAATCTCTCATCTGCCAATATAACACGTACTCATCAAAACCACAGTACGCTCAAGAGAAGCTCGGTACAGCCGAGGATGTAACAGAACTCCCTCAGGAATACAAGGATCTTGAAAAGGTAAAAAAAAAAAGGGCCAAAAGGTGTTATTGGGACGCATGTTCTTTGATATGTTGTTAACCTTTAACAATTTAGCGCGTAGATGCCCTTCGCAACGTACAAATGAACCTCCTCAAGGTGACGCGCATCCACAGCAACCCTTCCTATGACTATCCTGTTCAGCTCCAGGAATCTCTGTTGGGAATCACCAACAGTGTCACTGCCCAGCTCCAGACATTGACTGTCTCACCCGCCGAACGTGCTGTTATTGATGCCAAGCACCAGGCAGAAGTCCATCAGCCAAAGACCCTGTCGCATGCTCTCGGAAGAGTTGCTGCAGAGGGAGCATTGGCAGTAGGCCATGAGGAGCCCCTTGGACTGGCCTTGGAGAAACTGGCAACTGTATCGGAGCAGGTTGGCAATGCACGCCTTGCCATGGACCAGGCCATTGTTACAAAGTTCAACCAGCCTACCCAGACTACCCTCAAGACATCCATTGAGCAGGCACTAAAGGCCAGACGCAATGTCCAGTCTGTTCGTCTTTCGCTGGATGCCTGCAAGGGCCGTTACCGAGCTGCTCGTCCCGAGAGATCTGATGCAGCCCGACTTGAGGTTGAGCAGGCTGAAGATCTGTTTGTGGCTGCAGTTGAGGAGGCCACTAGCCTTATGAAGGCTGCCCTTGAGAACGTAAGCATTAAAGACCTATTGAACCCCATTAAACCTCTCATGTTTTTTTGTTTTTTTAGCCTGAACCCTTCCGTCATCTGGCAGATCTGGTGGCTGCTCAGGCACAGTACTTTAAGCAGGCCCATGATCTTTTGGCCGAAGTGGCTCCTGAACTGGACGAGATCCAAGTGACCCAAGAGTCCTTGTACCGTAACAGCCGGGACTAAAGAATGATGAAAAATAATAATAATAATGATAATAATATAACGATGATTTAAGTGTGGTGCAGTTTATAATATATATATATATAAGAGAAAGAGAGAGATAAAGAGAGATAAAGAGAGGATTATACCAAAAATCGCTTGTAATCCATACTTGGAAGGTCCAAAAGGAGATCACATGGATCCAAAACTGTTTTGCCCTTTTCCCTCAGTTGGGATTTCGTTCTGTCTTATTTTCCACTCTGCTGCATCTTGAAGATCGTTATTCTCTTTCCTTTACAGCTTATGATGCATTGAATGACAACCTCATCATGATCACCCCCAAAGCCACCCCAGTTGTCAAATCTACCTCTGTCACTGTCCACAACGACGATCCCCATCCCACTCCAACTGCCCACGCCACTCTTGTCCTCACTCAACTCACCCACGCACCCCAGACTGCACCACAACCAACACGCTCCTGGTCCCTCCAGAGCCATTCTTCCCTTCTCCAGCGCCTAGCCCACCCCACCCCAAAGGCTATTGCGGCCTCTTTGCCCACAAGCGTGGTTGTGGGTGGAAATATGTCTATCCACAACGAACCCCTTGCCGCAACACCCTCCGTGGTGGAGCTCCTCAGTCGTCAGAGTGAACAAGAAAAGAACCGAGCGTCATCCCTGAATATTCCGTCCACCGACAGAGACAAGAAGGAGTGCTCATCAGTTTTAAATAGCCAAACGCTTCCTATTCCCATCAATCCCACACCCCCAGTAGACGTCAGAAAGCCACAAAGCCTAAAGGACATTGACACGGCCACAATTACTTCTGTTCGATCAAAGTGGTCCTGGTTTGGACTCTCTGAATCGGCCGAGTCCGATCTCCCTTTACTCTCACAAAAGCGGTCGTCGGCATCCCTTGCCTCTAGCATAAAGAGCACCACCAAACCCAAGAAGAAGAATGTTGTCTTGCCATCCTTTCAGTCCCAATTCATCCCCATCCCAGAGGCCCCTCCTCCGCCTCCACCCTCATTATTCCACACCACATTAGACGCCTTTCAAAACTTCTTTAACCCAAAGATCACAGAGACCATTGATCCAAAGGGATGGAGGCGACGGGTCCATGCAAGATTCGCACAGTTCATGTCCGAACTCAAGGAAGACCCGGCCGGGGTTGCCGAAAAGAAGGTGGTTGTGATTGGTGTCCATGGTTGGTTTCCCATGAAGGTAAAAATTGAATGGTTAGACAAAGAACGCCAATAAAGGAAGAAAGAAAAAAGAGAAGAGTATTTGCTAGACATTTTTTTTCTTTTATTTATTTATTGTGCCCTAAAGTACAATGCATCTTCTCAATCCCATAGTTGGTCCGTAGCATGGTTGGAGAGCCTACAGGAACATCGACCAGGTTCTGTGAGCAAATGTCAACGGCAGCCAAACTATACTTCCAGGCCGAACATAATGTGCAACTGCCGGACAGTGCAATAACCTGTGTGCCATTAGAAGGCGAAGGTAAAGTTGAAGATCGGGTCAACAAGCTCTATGGTAGTCTGTTGGCAAACTCGGTCTGGCTAGACGCCGTTTCGTCTGCGGATGTGATCCTGTGGGCCACACACTCACAAGGCACACCAGTCTCGGTCATGCTCCTTCAAAGGCTTCTTGAACGGGGCCACATACATGTCCACCGGCAGTCTGTGTGTCTATTGGCCATGGCAGGCATCAGCCACGGACCATTTCCTGCCCTCAAGGGGAGTCTTATTGTCAAAGTAATTATGAGGTGCTTCTCATTATCTCCTACTCACCCAACTTAGTATTTTGAGGCTGATCCAGCAAGAGAGCTCTTTGAATTCATGGACTCGAATAGCAGCATCTCCCAAAAGTTTAGAGAGGCCCAGGCCCATGTACTAAAGAGTGGTATAAAGATGGTTCTGGTGGGATCAATGCAAGACCAGGTTGTACCCCTTTATTCAGCCATAATGTCAGCCACCACTCATCCAAACATTCTCCGATCTGTATACATTGATGGACATATCTATTCTGACGATGACTTCATTATCCACCTAGTCAGTTTTGCCCTCAAACTGCGTAACGCTGGCCTTTCTGACCATGGCCTATTGACCCATGTGAGTGAAGTCCTGGCTGGAAATATATATGCTCTAGAGGGAGGCCATTCTACTATATATGAAGAGCTCGATGTCTATACCATGTCTCTGCGCTACCTCTTTGAGACCAAACCATTTGGAAAGCTATCCCTTGCAAAAAAGGCAGCTGGTGATAATGGTGATACCCCGGATCTGCTTGAACAGGATCCCAGACTCGATTCATTTCAGGCCAAGGTTCAGTGGAACCCATTCTATCTGCCTTGGGCTATGCGTGGCATTTGCGATGACGCCCAGATCACCAGTGACCCTGAATTGCACCAAGAGCTTCTTCAGCTAGTACAATCTCTCAGTAAATGGAATCCACCGAGCAGCAAAATGCGAGAGGTCAAGTATCGCTTAGAGCCATTGCAGGCTTTTATTTAGATCTTCTTTTTTTTTTGAGGGGGGGGAGGCCAGGCATTTATTGTATCGGCAACACTTGGTCCTTTTTCCATAGATTATATATAAAGAAAAGGACCACAGTCGTCTATACACACACATACACACACTTCTTTTTATTATTATTATTATTTTAATATTGCCATCATAAAACTATATGATGGCATTTTAAGCATCTTTGGTTCATCTCTATTAATACTACAATGTTTAATTTCAATTCTTGATCTTGATTCTTGACAATGGTCTAAGCAGTAATAAATAAATAAAAAGACAATACTCATTGTTCTCTAGAATTACAAAGAGGTGTTGTTCGCAAGTATTGACGCTCAGGCACAATTGGCCCTTTGGAAATAATATTATTTTTGGACCAGATATTTATAAAAGATTAGAAATTTACTGCGGCAAGATATATAATATCCAGATAACCCAATAGTTCGGACCTCTTGTTGATTCCTGCCTTTTTAAGGGCCACACAAGTTCTTTTGCTGTCCAACCTACCTTTAGATAGATCGTTTGCCCAACCTTGAAGATTCATAAACGGAGTCCCAAGATTTATCTACACAGTCAATCTGAAGAATTTGTTCAGAACCTGTATATATATATATAATTTATTAATCTCATATTCATATAAACCAGACCCCCTTTTATTTATTTATTATTATTATTATTATTATTATTCAACAATGTCTAACAGAAATAATTCTCTGATCTCTCAGAATGTCCCTGATTTCTTCAGTGGAATGATCGATCGCCAAACCACCCAAGAACAGGCCGAAAGTCTGGAGGATGGTGAAATCAATCCATTCACCAATCACCCTTTTAGCAAGACCTACAAGAAAATTCTCAAGGGCAGACGCAAACTCCCAGTCCATGACCAACGGGAAAGATTCCTGTCTTTAATTCAGTCGAATCAGTTTGTGGTTCTGGTTGGTGAAACCGGATCTGGAAAGACTACACAGTAAGTAAAGGTTAAAATGCATTGTCTGAAATGTCAATAAGAATCAAGCTAATTGACGGATTCCTTCTTCTTTTTTTTTAAAAAAAATGCTAATTACAATAGGATTCCACAATACTTGGTTTATAATGAGCTCCCACAACTCAAGGGAATGCAAATTGCATGCACCCAACCTCGTCGTGTTGCAGCCATGTCAGTAGCTCAACGCGTGGCAGAAGAAATGGACGTGACACTTGGTCTAGAAGTTGGATACAGTATCAGATTCACTGATCTTACAAGCTCTCGGACGTTCCTAAAGTATATGACAGACGGCATGTTGCTGCGCGAGGCAATGACAGATCCTCTTCTCTCCCGATACTCCGCAATTGTTCTTGATGAGGCACACGAACGCACCCTTAGTACTGATATCCTAATGGGATTAATTAAAGAAGTAAGGGACCCCTCATAACCCAATCGCTGCCTATTCTTATTCTTATTTATTTATTTTTTACTTGATGCCATGTTAGATTTGTAAGAAGCGAACTGATCTAAAGGTCGTAATCATGTCTGCCACACTCGATGCAGGCAAATTCCAGAGATATTTTAATGATGCTCCTCTTCTGGTAAGTCTTTATACTGTACTTCAAGGGCCAATTGATAACCCTGTGCTTTGTAGAGTGTGCCAGGTCGTACATTCCCTGTGGAAGTTCTTTATACCCAAGAACCCGAGAAAGATTATGTCGAGGCTGCCATTCGCACCGTGCTACAGATCCATTGCAATGAGCCTGAGGGTGACATTCTCTTGTTTTTGACTGGCGAAGAAGAAATTGAGACAGCATGTAGAGAAATTGCAGCCGAAGCAGAACTTCTCAGAACCCAAAACAAATGTGGACCATTGACAGCCCTGCCTCTCTATTCAACCCTTTCTCAGCAGGCCCAAGCAAAGATCTTTGGACCTGCCCCAGCCGGTCGCCCTGGAGGACTTCCTGGGCGCAAGGTTGTGGTGTCTACAAACATTGCAGAAACATCCTTGACAATTGACGGTATCGTTTATGTGATTGATCCCGGATTGTCCAAGCAAAAGGTCTATAACCCACGTATACGTATCGAGTCCTTGCTTGTGTCTCCCATCTCAAAGGCATCTGCACAACAACGCGCAGGACGTGCTGGGCGTACCCGGCCTGGAAAGGCCTATCGACTGTACACCGAGACTGCATTCGATGAAGAGCTTTTGGAACAAACCTATCCAGAAATCATGCGCAGTAATCTAGGAAATGTAGTTTTGCAACTCAAAAAGCTAGGAATCAATAATATCGTTCGTTTTGATTTCATGGATCCTCCTGCACCAGAGACACTGATGCGTGCTCTTGAACTACTCAACTACCTTGGAGCCCTCAATGATGATACCTCGATTACCTCAACTGGTGAAATCATGGCAGCCTTTCCCCTGGACCCCCAGCTATCCAAGATGCTGATCGAGAGTCCAAAATTCAAATGTTCCAACGAAATCCTGACCATTACGGCCATTTTGTCAGGTAAGAAACAAGTACAGGCCAATTGATAATCATTTGGAGAGTTACTTAAAATACATGAACATCTAGTGCCTCCTATCTTTGTGCGCCCAAGAGACTATGAAAGAGCCGCCGCTGACTCTGCCAGGGCCAAATTTATTAACAAGGATGGTGACCATCTTACATTACTCAATGCATTCAATGCTTATACAGTCAGTAAGTTATTATTATTATTTCAAGTATAGATACATGCATACTTTGTTGAAACAGAATAATAATGACTTGTGATTCTAGACAAGGCCAATCCTCAGTGGTGCAGAAAGAACTTTGTTAATGAGAGAGCATTAAAGGCTGCCTTTGATGTTCGCAAGCAATTGACTCGTCTGATGGATAAGAACGCCATTCCGATCAATACCACAAAGGCCAGCAACCACTTTTACTCTTCAAACATTCGCAAAGCAATTTGCAATGGTTATTTCATGCAAGTGGCTCATCGGAATTCCTCTGGTAATTATATAACCCTCAAAGACAATCAGCATGTGTCATTGCACCCGTCATCCACAATCAAGTCCAAGCCAGAATGGATTCTATATGATGAGATTGTCCTGACTTCTCGCACCTTTATTCGTACTTGTGTGGAAGTAAATGTGAACTGGCTATTCGAAGGCACATCTGATTATTACACCGATCTCTCATCATTCCCAAAGAATGAAACAAGAAGTGCCCTTGAGCAGGCCATCAAATACTTCAAATCTTCAAAAGGCAATAGAAGATAGTCAATATTTTCTTCTTAAAAATAGCCACATATGAATTGCTTTTAATAAACTACATTTGACATGATTTAATGATATTATTGTCAACAACAAATCTCTCCAAAGTATATCCTCAGGGCCACTGAGTACTGCAATTATGATTTGGAACAAAAAAAAGATATTCAGGTATAACAAACCCAGGTACACAAGGTCCGGGAAGAAGCTTTTTGGAGTTCAATTGCAAATCTTTATTTCTCCAATCTCTTGGATTCCATCATTTTTAACAGTATGGCCATGTACAAATATCTCGGCCCAACAAGTATTTCTAAAGGGTTTCATATTTGAAGAAGAAAAAACTAGTCGTAAATTAGTATTAGGATGAGCAAAATGAAAGTTGTGTCTATTGTCAGATACAAAAAAAACATGCTACAATAAAGACATGTCGTTTTTGACTAGATTCTAGCCATACACTACGAAAAAGAAAAGAAAAAGGTGCGGTTTTTGGACCCGGTTTTGCGTAAACCTTGCCCATTATACAAATTACATTTATGGACTATTAAGTACCGTTTCTCACGGCATATATCTTTTGATTTATGTGTGGCTGTTTATCATCATAGTGATCTTACCAATGTAAAATAAACCGGTATTACTCTCTTGATAACTTGGATATCTAATATCCAGCCCATAAACTGAAAGTAAAGAATAATACAAGCCTCTTGAAAGTGGTCCATGTCTTTAAAATCCAAAGAGCAAAAAATGGTGTATAACTTATATTTTAGTTGAGATTTATGCTTGACTTTTAATAATAATAATAATCTGTATATATTGGGCTGCTAAAGACCATTCTGTAGGATTATAGATATTATAGATAGTATTGTCATGTATTTTATAATGGCTACAATAGCTCATTTTCCAACAGGTTATGGGCAACAAGGTATAAATAAACAGTCTATTTATACATTCAAGATCATTTAACAAAAGGGCTAAAAACAAAATTGTATACAGTCTCTACACTCTCTGCTGCAATGTTATCAGATTAAACAATCTTTAGAATATCTGTGCTCCTTGTACCTTGACAACACTAATTAGATATGACCTTGAGCCTTGTTTTTGAATCTTCTCAAATAAATTACTCTTTCTTTTTTACTGTCTTGTTTGCCAAAAAGATGATTGCTAAAATCGCGCTTGTTCCGAGTGCTATTTTCATTATATATCAATGCATCTTGCATGAAAATGGAAACGATATTCTTAAATGTATTGGAACCACCCTAATGGCGACTATCTGACTCGAATGTTTTTTTATTTATTAGTGATTGAAGCGACAATGGCTCTCTTGCGAAACACTAGTATAGGTCCACCCATCATTCTGCTCGCATTTATCGTACTGTCTGTTGTCCCTGTTGCGAGCTTCACTATGCTGACAGTCGTTGCTGGGTTCATGTATGGGTTCCATCGAGGAGTAATTCTGGCCATCCTGGGATCATTCTTGGGCTCCATATTTTGTTTCTGGTAAATCAAGATCTGGTTTGTTTTATGAAAGATATTGATCAAATCTAGCTTGATCCACAAGGTGAATCTTGAGGATCATTTGAAATTATCAAAGAACAATCAGGATAGGCATAATATTCTTTTAGATATCATCAATAAAAGTGGACTTTTGGTAAATTATCCTACAAACCTACCAAATGATTCTAACTTTATACCCTTGGCCATTTCTCAGATGGCCGTATTGATCCGATGGAGCTTTCTTCCCTGCTCAGTATCCAACATTATGCTATCAAAGGCTTCAAATTCTAGATTTGGACACTATTCTCTTGCTGCAGCTATTGGGTCTGTAAAGGTGTTGCCCAAAGTATGGTTGGGTTCACAAATGACAACTTTTGTAAACCCCTTGGCCCCAGTTCATTCAAACCATGTCACACAATACGCAATGGGTTCAAGCACAATTATCTCTATCCTTGTGGGCCTATGGGTTCTTCAAAAGGCTCGTACCTCTAGTGCCCTTTGAAAAGGTTCAATAATAAATAATAAAAGATTGAATAGCATACAAAACCCTCGTTCTCCTTTTTGATTGGCTTGTTTATGAGTTCAGTCACCTAAAAGAGCGCGTTTTAGTCGAATGTAATCATTAGTCCTTTTCCTCTACATTCACAATGGCATTCAGAGCAATCTCGCGTAACAAGGCCTTCGGAGGACATGTCATCAAATATGAGCATCATTCAAATGAACTCAATTGCGACATGAAGCTCAATGTCTATCTTCCCAAAGAGGCCGATAGTGCTCCCGTACCTGCTGTCTATTTTCTGTCTGGGCTGACATGCAATGAAGACAACTTTATCCAAAAGAGTGGTGCATTGGTAGAGGCAGCTAAGCATGGACTTGCTCTTATTGCTCCTGATACCTCTCCTCGTATGGAAATTTAAATGATAGTGATTAGAATCTCATATGTTCTATAGGTGGTGTAAGTATCCAGGGCGACAATGATTCATGGGACTTTGGTACTGGTGAGTACAAGGCGACTAGAAGACGTGATATTGACATTGAATAAAGGCGCTGGATTCTATGTCGATGCCACCGAGCCTTCCTGGTCCAAGCATTATCGCATGTACTCTTATATAGTGGATGAGCTCCCTGCTCTTATCAACAAGAATCTGCCAATTGTAAGAATCAAGTGATTGATTGGTTGATTTATAATACTAATTTGAAACCTAATAGGATGGATCAAAAGTCTCTATTATGGGACACTCGATGGTTAGAAGACCACATTCTAAATGTTCACATATATACTTATGCTTGATATTTTATAGGGTGGACATGGTGCATTGTCAATCTTTCTAAAGAACTCTAACAACTACAAGGTACGTTACAAGTGGTAATTCGGCAATTTTATTTTTTGACTATTATTATTATTATTATTTTCCATAGTCTGTCTCGGCATTTTCTCCAATTGCAAACCCCATCAACTGCCAATGGGGACAAAAGGCATTCAGTGGATACCTGGGAGAGAACAAGGAATCTTGGAAGGAGTATGACACTGTTGAGTTGCTGAAAAAGTTTAAAGGAAAGATTGATGCACTTGTAGATGTGGTAAGTCAACTGAATACATATTGATAAATACATACCAACACGCAAATCTCTGGTAGGGAACAAACGACAACTTTTTGGAGAACCAGCTTGGAATTGATACTTTAAAGAGCACCGTTGGCTCTCTTGGCAAGGATAGCGAATGGGATATTCGATATCAGCCAGGTTATGACCACAGTTACTTCTTTATCTCGACCTTTATTGCAGATCACATTGCTCACCACGCAAAGGCACTCAAGCAGTAAATTTCTTTTATGATTGGCAAATAAATCGGGGCTTTTGGTTATTAAGGGGGTATTGGTTTCTGGTGACAGTACTTGTTATAAATCCCAAGGACCATTTGCACCTCTTTGGGGGGGAGGGTTGGATTCACCTTGATAATTTTAGACAAGCCACATATCCTAATTTGCATGACTTTGCCTTTAGTCTAAACTTGTTGGTATTTATCTTGGCTGATGGTGAAACAGGAAGCAAAACAACGCATTGACACACATGCGAATGAGATCCTCAAGACTCAGATTGATGCCTCTATTGGAATCGCTCGCTCAGTAGTCCATTCCTGGTTGCCTCCACCTAAAGAAGGAGAAAAAATAGAAGACAATGATGACTCATTTACACTTTACACAACAGGTAGACCTGACAGGTAACAAGAGGAATGTAGACCTGTTTCGTATGCTCATCGGACAATAGACTCGGTCTAGGTGCAAAGTTCTTGTCGCATGCAGATGCTATGCGACATACACCAACTCCAACCACAGGCTCGAAAGAAGAAATCCAATTAAGAAACAAGATATTGAATCAGAATAGACGGTCGGGTGCTAGAGATCAATATGCAAAGAGGAAAGAGGAGAGTGAAGATGAAGAAGAGTCGAGAACACAGCGACCTGCGCCCAAGAAAGCCAAGAAGACTCAGGCAGCTGTAGAAGGCAAGACTGGGCCAGCAAAGAAAATTGGCCAACAAGGAGATTTCCTGTCAATGTATCTATCGGAACGCAGTAAAAAGAAGAAGAAGGGTTAGAGATGGAATTGATGTTATAAAAAAGAAAGATATTTTCGGCTGTATTTGTCCAATATATGGTACCACACTTGTAATCAACACCTCAACATCCTGTATTAGTTTTCTAGCAAAGAGATTTCTTGGAGTATTTTTTATTTATAATGTTTATACTAATTCTACATGTAGAACGGGGTGAATTCCTCTATTTCTGTTGAAAGGTGCGTAAGGCTACTAATGAAATCTACAGAATCCCATAAACCATCATTCTGTCTCTCATTTACACATTTAACATTGGTTCATGTATTGATTTCCTACAAAACTGTAACTTTTATCCACAGGCAATTGTCTATAAGCGATTGCTCAATCAATGGCCCAAGTCTGATCTTGTTTGATTTATACATATTTATTTATTAATTACAAAGTATGAGAGCTGTCCTCATCGTCATCATCGCTACTATCACTGCTACTGCTACTGCTACTGCTGCACCTAACAGTGCTATCTTTACTGCTCGAACCATTCTCAGTGGCCTCTCTTTCTTTCTTTGCTTGTTCAAGTCTCTTGATCGTGTCTTTGGTTGATTTTCTACATGCTTCTCTTCTCGCCTTCTTTAGCTCTTTCTTGGCTCGCTTCTTTTTTGCCTTTTTGATTTCTTTCTTGTGGCCGGCCATGATGAGGTCAAGGTCTTCGGGAAATGATACTGATTTTTTTGGTTTGGTTTCATCAGACGACTTGGGAGCCAGGCCAATAGAGGGATCGACATCAATTGACTTGTTACGAAGAGTATTTCGAATGGTTTCGTCGTCAAAAACAATCTCTTCGCGTGAAATGGTAGGAATTTGAGGCTGTCTAGCGTATGACCCCATCCCAAACTGGGCCCGCAGTGTGGATTCATAGGAATTGTTGCCATAAAGACTGAGCTCGTACTCTCTTTCTTCTCTTTCTTCTCTTTCTCTTTTTGCTCTTTTCTTTTCTTTTTTTAATCTCTTTTGGATCTTGTCCTTCTTCTTTTTCTTGCCGTCTTTTGTATCCTTGCCTAGATCTTAATTGAAAAAGGGGAAATATTTTAGCAGGGCAAACAAAATATATATATATATATATCTAAAAAGACATACTTTCTCTCCAGTCTGGACATATTTTGTCCCGCAAGATGTCTCGAACAAATGGAAGAAGCTCAATGATCTAAACAAGGTATGAATAAAAACATCTTTACTCTAGTCATCTTACCTCCCAGCTTTCGTCTGATAGGTCTCGTAAATCTCTTACCTAAGATCATTTGATAAAAATTAGTACACGTTTAAAGTATTCTACTGCTAATATATATATGTGTGTGTTTTTTTGGCTGACATACAGAGTAAAGTCGATTTCTTTGTAGAATGGTAGTGTCATTGTCGACCTGGCTTTCAGACCATTGCTGATCTTCTCCAATTTTCTTTAGTAGTTCGTCGACGCTCTAAATTGAGAATGAGTAATTGAATGAGCATGTGGAATCAAACTCACCATGTTGTCTTTGTAATGAACTTGATTTGGCTCTGGATTCCAAGCTCATTAGTCCGGATTCTAATCAGACCAGAAGCGTAACAATACACTTACTACGAGGCTGTGTAGCAGCAGCTGTATTTATCGCCCAGTCTTTAAAAGATATTAAGAACTCGTGGGCAACCATTGTTTGTTCTTGATTTCCAAGGCAAGAAGGTTAGAATAAAGAAAGTGGGATGTTCTGAGATTGAAACTCACAATAGTAAAATTGATCAAGAGGTTGATTGAATGGTTGTGACTCGATAAAGTATAAACAAAGTCGAGAAGAGTGAAAGGTGAATATATAGATTAAAAAAAAGGCGTAATACCTTGGAGGATTAAAGTAGTTGTCTCGTTTTATAGCTTTCTTGGATTTCGAAATCCTACAATTGTGTAACTATCCTATTTGGGAAATGGCTTATAGACAACTTGCTGTAAAAAAAAAGGCGTGGAATTTGGTTTCACATATGCGCTTAGATCCTTTGCCTATTATTTATTATAAGCCTATTATTGATGAGCAAAATTACTGGTTGGCTATTAAAACAAACTGTCTATTGACATTTAAATATCCTTGAACTCTTGAGTTAAAAATATATACACGCTTTCCGGGGTAATTGTGTTGGATCTTGATGGCAAGGAAAATCAGTGTAATGGTAGTCTTGGAGCGTTGCATTTACTTTTGCAATTAGAGACATGTGTGTGTGTGTGGAGATCAATCTGCATTTGATATTTTTAAACAGCAGTACTAGAAACCATGGGCTGCATCATAGAGATATTATTATTTTTTTGTGGAGTTGTCTTTGTACACAACCGGGCATGATGGTTCCTTTGGTTACCAGCCACAATGCATACCAATTATATTCTTATGAATTTAATCAATTATGCATATTGTTACTTGCAATTTCCTTTCTTGTACACACTCGCCACAATTATTTCCTGGATCCACGGTATGAGATTTGACTACAAAGTCCGTCAGGTTTCAATTTATCTCATTCTGGTTTAATGAACTCTGGCCAAGTATATCTTCATGGGCAATCTGACGATGATCGACCAGGGTATAAGGGCATTAATGTCTCTGTATGTATAATACAATATATCATAAAGCCTTTTTGTTACTGTAAAAAGGGACCCAATGATGTTTTGTATGGTTTACGTCTTGTCTTGGCATCAATGCCAATTATCAAACTACGTCATGTTGATCTAGTTTGTCAATCTCCAGTATTGATTGGTACAAGCATTAAAGAGGATGACTTTGCACAGAATATCTAATGGTCCAACAGATCTAAGAGGTTTCAGTCTGACTCTGTCAGGCAAATAATATTAGATTTGTATGGTTTACATACATAAGCATTGCCATGACGATTGGAATATGTTTTGAAACAGCATAGAGAGTCCAGATTATACCCTGACACACGCACTTTTATTATTATTATTATTTTCTGATGTATATCCACAAAGCTATATAAACCGCCGCTTAATCATTGTTCTGGGAATGTTCCAATATTTCTCAGTTTCTTTCCAAAGCGCTGGACATCGTGTGCAAAAAGTTGGTCTTCTTCCATGGCAGGGAAATGCCCTCCCTATAGACTATAGTAAGGTCTTGGACTTCATAAATGTGAACAAATTAAACTAGTCCACCTACCGATTCAAATCTGCTGTACTGCTGCAAATTAGTGGCAGCCTTTAGCCAGTCTTCAGGAAGCTTGTTTTTTTAAAAAAAAAATGTTAAATGTGCAAATGAAAGCCAAGACCAGTAATTCTATTGGTAGGTCACTTACTCTTGCTATATCATGCGCAAATGCACAGACGGCTACAGGAATCTTGACACGCGGGACAATTACTTTGATCATTTCATTTTGCTCGAGGCATTCATAATATATTCTTATGGAGGATGACATGGTATTTGTAAGAAGATAGATGGATACTTGAGTCAAAAATTCGTATGAAGTAATGGTGTCTGGCAGTGCAGTTTTGTCCTTGTCTTTGTCTTTGGGATGGAATGACCAATTGTGATATTTTTCAAGCATCCAGCCCAGTAATCCCAGTGGACTATCGCTCAGTCCATAGGCAAGAGTATAGGGTCGAGTGCCTTGGATTGATCTGTACCCACAATCATTATTTCTCTCGGCATTAGCAAATGTTGCTCCACCTAATATAGTACTGTCTTTGCCATAAATTATATCAAAGCCTACAAGTAGACTAGCAAAGAACTTTACAATCTTGAAAGGATGCAATACAATATTGCGAGGAGTAGGCAAGGGTGGAAGTGCCCAAGGGAAACCGGTATGGAATGCTTTGCAGTTTTCCGGGTAGTTGGAAGCAATATACTTTCCAATGATTCCACCCCAATCACCTCCTTGCAACACTACATAAAAGGCGTGTTTTGTTAGATGGGATTGATTCTTGACCTGTTGTTCTGGGGGCACTTACTGTACTTGCTGTACCCAAGTCTCAGCATTAATGAATTGATGATTCCTGCCATTCTGACCACTCCATAACCAGTTTTCTTGGGTGCTTCTGAGAATCCATATCCAGGAAGGCTTGGTACAACCACATGAAATGCCTGTTATTTAGACTCGCGTTAAATTGACACAAACACTTTCCAAAGTCTCTATTTAACCTTACCTGTCCCCCATTTGCTCCGTCGCGCAACGGGTCGATTACCTTGTGAAATTCATAGAATGTAGATGGCCAGCCATGCAAGAGTAAGATGGGTATAGCGTCTCTATGGCTAGAAGGTTCGTGGACAAAATGTAGATTGATGTCATCTATTGTAGTATGGTAGTGACTCCAGCTATTCATCTTTGCTCTGGGAATTTCCCAATCAAATGCATGCGCCCAAATCTTTGCAAGGGGCTCGATTGCCCAACGAGGCGCCCCATGTGTCCATCCCACATCTTCGGTAAGTTCGTTTGGGTAATTCGAGGTCTTTAGTCTCTCATGAAGCCAATTTAGCTTCTTGGGAGAGAAACTTGGGACTGTAAAAGGTACGATCTCTTGGTTTTCCATCGAATACAACACCACAACAAAGAAGCTCCACAGGATCCCTGTACACAGCAACTCATATATAGCTACCTTACAAAAATGGGTATTAAGCGTGACATCCTCTAAATCCGACTAATCTAGAACAAACATCTTTAGTGTGTCCAAAAGCACCATATAAAAGGTTTTATAGCTCACCAAAGCAGCCATTAATCTTGCTTTTTTTTTTTGGAACAGGGCATTCTATACCTGATTATCTCTATATTCTAATGACCATTTTCTTTATAGTCCTCTAGTTATCGTTTCAGATCAATATGTTTAATGCTGTGTAAATGTGTAACGAGCAAGGCTTGGTTTTCATTTATGTTTCTTGGAGGCCCAGCGTCTTGTACTTGCTACTCCAACCTAATGCTTTATCTTTTGGCCAACTAATCAAAAATATATATATATATCATTGGCTATAGATCCTTTATTAGATTTTATAGCCTCGAGAAAATATTGACAGAATCCCAAGTTGTATAGGCGACAATCTCAACTGATATTTCACATGTTCTATTTTGTGCTATAGTCTGTTGAACTTCAAAATAACCTGGGCTTATGAGAGCTACACTCGAATACCAAAAGATTCATTAACTACCGTTTAGAGCAAAGACCAAAAGAACAATATCTACCTATATATGTTTTATCAACTCTGGTTCAATTGATTAACAAGGCTCTCTCTATATTAGATTGAAACTGTTGAATGTAAAGGTACCTGTGGACTTGTCAATACATGGCTTATAATTGTAATCACATAATATTGTGCTAAAGAACCGTCTTTTACACCTCTAAACAACCATATGTGCTGTTGATATTGAATTTTGGACCTGAGAACATTGTCTTTGGCCTCTACTGAAAATCAACCCAAATTCGTTTTTTAATTTCTTTGGTTCTCCGTCATGACTTGGTTTTGTGTACAACAATAGGGGTATGAATGATATGATCTCCTACAGGCCTCATTTGGTGGTGATATCATGATTGCCTGCTTGGTTGCTCAAGGTCCATTATTCTATCTTGTAATCTCTACTTATCCTTCCCATTCTCCTTCTTTTCTCTCTCGACCACAAAAAAAAAATGTCTTTGACCAATCTTACCAAGCAGTCTGTCCGTACCGATGCCCAATGTGATGCCCTAGAGGAGCTCCACCAGCAATTCAGATTGCCAACTGCAGAACTCAAGAAGATGTCCAACTATTTGGTTGAAGAAATGCGTGACGGTCTCAAAACCCACAATGCAACTGTCCCAATGCTTCCCTCGTTTATCAAGCACCACCCAACCGGTCAAGAACAGGGCGAATATCTTGCCCTTGAACTCAGTGGTAAGTACACGACCATACCATACCATACCATACCATACCATGCCGTGTTTCTGTTTATTAATTCGCGTATTCACCATAGGCTCCTATGTCCGTACCTTTCTTGTCCATCTCCATGGCAAAGGAAGAATCACAACCCGCCAGCAAAAGTACCGTATCACAGACAACCTAAAAAAGGGATCGATCACAAATCTTATCGATTTCCTGGCTCGTTGTGTTGACTCGTTCCTTATTTTTGTTGGGAAGCAAGACATTGAGGAACCACTCGCCTTGGGTTTCAGTATTTCATTCCCCCTTAATCAGACTGCAATCAACCAGGCATCTGTGAGAAGATGGACAAAGGACTTTGAAATCACTGGAGCAGACGATAAGAATCTCTCTGACCTTTTACAAGAAAGTCTCAAGAAACGCAAGGTGCCTGTGGTGGTCAAGGCTGTCTTGAATGGAACTGGTAAGATTGCATTGGTTATTGGTCAACACTGCCTTATATTCCTACAACCATCTAAATCTCTCTCTTTTTCTCCTAAAGCCGGATGTCTCTTGGCTCACAACTACCGTAGTCTGGACACTCTTTTGGCATGCACTGTCAGCACTGGTACCAATGCAGGCAAGTCATCGATACACTTTTGCCACGTATGTAGACTAATATTTGGGTCTATTTAAACAGCCTATTGGGAAAAGACGGTCAAGGTAGTCAAGTATGATATCAAGGGTGCCAAAGAAGATGATGAGATGATTATGGATACCGAATGGGGATCCTTTGGTGACAGCCATCCCCACTACCTCCCCCGTACCTTTTATGACAATACTGTAAACCGTGAGTCTATCAATCCCGGCATTCACCTGTTTGAAAAGATGATTTCCGGTCTCTATCTTGGCGAAATTGTACGCTGTATCATGGTAGACTTCTTGGACCGTCGTTTGATTTTCAATGGTCAATACACAAAGGAGTTGAATACTCCATACTTCTTTGAGGTTTCTTATATGAGTGCTATTGAAATGGATACAAGCGAGGACCTTGAGGACACCAAACACATTCTTGAGACCATTCTCAATATACCTACCACAACCCTTGTAGACCGTCAGATGGTCAAGAGGTTCTGTGGGTTGGTAGGCCAGCGTGCTGCCCGTTTGACAGCTGCTGCCATGAGTGCTGTTATTGACAAGAGAAACGTTCTCGAGACTGGATTGACTGTTAGTAAGTATTAGAGCACTGTGGACAGGATTTCTAGACAGACGGGTTGTTGACATTGATCTACTCTAGGCGTTGAAGGTTCTATTTACGAGCATTACCCAAGTTTCCCCGAGAGAGTCAACAAGGGCATTCGTGAAATATATGGTGCCAATGTCGACTGTATTAATATTGGAGTAAGTAATTGGGTGGAGATGTCAGGCAACCAGAATCTCATTATTATTATTATTATTATTATTTCAAAAGGTTACAAGAGATGGCAATGGTATCGGTGCTGCGTTGGCCGCCATGATTGCCTGTACAAGAGAATGAAGCTGATTCAACCAACAACATTACTTTTATATATATATAATAATAAAAAACCCTTTGTCTCATAATACTCCCCAGCAGTACTTTAAATGACACTTTATCCTAAAGATGACTGTTTTGGCTTCTATATATCTTGATCTGTCTCTAAACTGTTATCAAGTGGCTGCAATTCTGAATAGGAATATTTGAAATATACATAAAAATTCAGCTCGAGATATAGGTCTATAGACAATTGTCATTGATATATCGCTACACTGGCGAACATTGATGGAAGCACTGGGTTGGCCGTTTGGTAAACTATTTTTAAATATATATTTTCATGATATATCCCAGGGTTGAGCTGGAAATTCCGGGAGATTCGGTTGATTACTACGTTTCTCTAGACAATACGGATCATTTTACGTACACTTTACATAATAATAAAAATAGAATTCGAACAAAGGATTGTATTCGATAACAAAAGTCTGTTGGGCCCAATAATTAATACAAGTGTTTCTGAGACAAGAATTCAAACACATTTACATGTCTGCCATTTTCGATTCCATTTGTTGAAAACAACTTTTTTTTTGTACAAAACAGGTGAAATTAAATAGAGGTCTATTGTAGCTCCATGTCACTATTTGATTTGATTTGATTTGGTTATTATTTTTTGGTCAAGTATAAAAAAATATATCATACGATTCCAATAGCCACCCTGAAGATGACAAAAATGATTGTGATACAGAATAGCGTGGTGTAGAAAAAACATGCAAACACAACAGGAGGTTTTGGTCAAAGTAAAAAAAAATCACCAATAGCCCTGATTTACTTTGTCAGAAAGTTCTATTATCGTCATTTTTGGTACCAACAGACATGAATTCATATATTTTTATTAATATACAAAATTATAAATCATTTTCATAAAAAAAAAGACTATTCGGGTGGTATTTATAAACGTTCTCTCACATATGCTTTTCAAATCCATTATCTGCAAGCCATTCTATTGACTTTTGACCATTTTATAGCCATTCAATCGTAATATAGCCTAATGCTTGTCTAGAGATGCGAGTAGATTCTTTGTATTCCATGTGCTGAATAAGAAATGAATGAGTAATATAGGCGTACTGGTTAATTTTATTACATCGTCTGATGCCATGAATTAGCAAGGTACATGATATATGCATTGACATTTATTATTTGTAATAGTAAGGGAAAAAATTATCTAGGTATATTGCAAAGTCTGGGACTAGACAATCGCTAAAATAAGCCCTTGGGAAAAATGCCAGCAATAACAATTCTTTTGATGCTTAGCAGCGTTTGTGTTTGCAACAGAGCAATTTAGCATGCCCTACTCAGACATTTGCCACACATTTCCTTTTTTGGAATGTGATGGCAAAGAAATAGGAAAACCTAAAGGAAAACCCTCTTATTCGTAAATGATTTTCACGTGACTTTTATGTGAATCTAATATCCATGGAATGTTCACTAAAGGTCATGGAAGCCATCAAGTATGGAAACTGTTACCCTAAGGATATAAACAAAATATTATATAAATTAATTCATTTGTGTGAGATACCAGAATGTCAGTCGGTCTTTAAATCATTTCCCACTTGAAGGTTTTGTGAATTTATTTACGTCAAATATCTTGGAAAAAGAAAAAAAAATATCCCTAAACTGGCTGTTAAACGCAGCTCTGGAATCAATATTCTAGCTCGTATGTATGGTCGTTTAGTATATAACTTTTCTCAATAAACAATACAAAATATACATCTATCGTTTTCAATAAGATTAAAAAAAAAGAGTGCGGAAAGATGCCATTAAACCATGTAGTCTAATAGTTACACGACAAACCTTGGGCCACAAAGGTTCTTTTTGATATGTAAACCCATTTTTTGTGCTTGTCAAACAAATGATGAGTTGCAGAAAACACATATATACCTGAACATACCTACTTCTAATTATTCAATATGTTTTAATGTAGCATTTTGTCAATTGCCATTATTCTACTCTTTGTATCAATACACCTCTCAATTCCATAATTTGTAAATATTCAATTGTTTCAAAAACAATTTATTGCCACAAAGAGTGGTGATCACTTTAAAGTTGTCTTTACCATCCTATCATTTCACACAAGATCAACAGAGCCAGAAAGATACTAGAAAAGTATAATGATCTGCTTTAACATTGGCCCATTGTTCTGTGAATTCTTTGAATCCAGAACCAAAAACTCGTAGTACCAAATGTATTTGGGGGCTATGGTGGCGTATTTCTGATTCTCGACCAAATGCCATGTGGAATTTGTCTTTACAGCTTAATCCAATCTCTTTGGGGCTATTTATCAATGTCTTTTACAAGAATTAGGTTGTGATTGGTAGAATCAGGGAAAACTGCCATAGATTGGATCACTCGAGCCAAATAATGGGACAATGTGTATATCATGTGCTCCCTTTATTTCCCAGTAGACACATCAAGCTTTTTTAATTGTGCACAGACCATTTCTAGACAACTGAAAACTATAGATCCACTTGTAATACAGGACTTTAACCTAAAAAAAAAGATTGCAAGACATTTTATGTCCTGGTGCATATGACTAGTTAAAATACCAAGAACAGACCAAACAGGCCATGTCCCTCCCCCCCCCCCCCCTACACAAGCGATTCCAAACACGGCCGTTTCTTTGAAAGTTTAACTCTTGTTGTACTCAGTTTCTGTGGCTGTAGGTACACCGATCAAGATCAAACCTTGACTCTTTCATTCTTGTTTTGTGTCTAGAATTGACTTGATTTACAAGGATTTAGTCCACTCTCAAGTCACTTTTTCTTAAAAAAAAACCCCTCGATGGTACTTTTGGCCTCTTGTAAGCAAACCCAACGTCAAGACAACCTAATTGAAGCATATTCCCTCCAACAGGATTTTGTATAACCCAATAGAGTCTACAACAGGAAAAAAAAAATATCTTTTATACATATATATAATTGGTCTTTGAACCTCGAGTCAAAGTTTAGAGGTACTTTGTGGTATTTGATAGACCTTGTCTGCTTTGACTTTATCTGGGCTGATCTGTATGATGAGCTATATAGAGCAAGGACACTGCTTTCAGATATATATATATCATGATACTAATCTCAATAATATCTTTCAATATGTTTGGTGTACTATTCACATTACACTAGTTTTCTGTAGTTACCTAGTGTTATATCTTGCAGCAATGCATTTAAAAAATAGTTTAACAATTAATTCAAAGGAACAATGCATTGGTCATTTTAATTGCTATAGTCAAATATATGTACATGGTATTAATTTTTAATAAACATTGTTACATATAGACCAGAGCCTAATTCTGAATACATTTAAGTTTTTTTCTTTAAAAAAAATGTCTAGAGTGTAATTATTGCAAGATATTGTGTATTGCTGCTTACCATTGCTCCACATGCGACTGCTTTTCCCACCGATATAATATATTCGCATAGTCCGACTCCCCAATAAATCGTTTGATATCTCTCAATGCTATCCTTTCTCATGAATTAAAAACCACATTGTTTCAGCCACCCAAGAACACCAGAAGCAACAGAAATACTCTTATCGACATTGCCTTGTGTTGCCATTTTACGCCTGGGACTTTAATTGGCTTGAGTAAAGAAAGAGCCAACATGGTTCAAAGTCATCATGGCGTCAAGTGGGATATGATCGATACCCAGCCTCATCATGTCACTCTTGCGACTATTTGTAAGCTACTCGATCTTGGAAATAAAGTATGGAGTAAATAGGTCTCCTTGTGATTTCCTGGAGCATTTTATTTTTAGGAAATTAATTTCGAGATAGTATGTCACTAAGCATATTTACTCATTAATACATTTACTTATGAATACATTTTCTCTATATGTTTATGTAATGTGTGTGTGTGTGTGTGTGTGTAAGTTGGTTTACAAAGAGAGAGATAGAAAATTAAAGGTACAGGGGAATGGATTCCTATTAAATGTCCCAAAATTTGGAGGCAAAACAAATAAAATGACAAATCATAGATAAAACCCAATAGTAATGATAATTATTTTCTTGGCATGAACCTTGTCATTTAATGTCAACTGTTGTTATAACTCTAAGAGATTTATTAGAAAAAGGGAGTATTTGAATTGACAGTTAATAGACAGATGAATATTTCAATGATGGTCATAAAATCAAGCTACGCTGTAAAATTGAAATCCAAAATACAAGAGCGCTTTATGGCCATGGTTTGGATAATTAGATATGGGTCCATTTACGATCTGTATAAACTCTGCTGGCTTTATTGTTAAAAAGGCTTAATCGACCATTACAGAGAAATTGGGATGTTTTAATGTAAACTTTTGGATTCCATTATGAATACCAAGAGTGTTTCAAGAGACGCTAGTTTCCCATAAACACGTTTTTGCGGAATAGTATCCTTGGAACACATTCTTAGTACCTAGTTTTCCTGATCCGGTAAGCTGCTATTACCAAAATCTACAAATGTATAAATGTTTATTTCTATCCTGGGGCTTACAACGGCCTGATCCGTGCTTGTGATTTATTATTTGGTGATGTTAACTATAGATCTCCAAGGATAAAGCATATCTGGCTATGTGTTGTTGGATTTGCTTGATCAGGGATCAGATCTGGAATACCCTTATCAAGAAGAGTGGGTACGTTTAATGAATTTTAAAAATGTATATATACTTATATATTCATCCGCTGAGTAAGCGAGTGTATAAGAGAATATTCCACCGGGGCTGGATAATTACAGGATTCAGAAAAAAAAATATTTATATATAAAAAATTTCCTTTGCAACGAGCGCACAGACACTATTATTATCGCTCTACGAGAATCGAGTTGCAGCCGGAAATTATGTCCCTGGCTTGTGATTGCAGTCGTTTTGGTCAGTGTGTTGAAAGACTATGTGTTCTGTATGACTTGCAACTTTGCTTGGCGTGTATGAACATTAAGAATAAATATGTATGTGGTCTGCAAGGCATATGAGATCTACAATACCGAATTGGTGTTTTAACATTTGATCGGCTGTGTTGGAAGAATTTATAAAGAGAAATGGCCAATTTAGCCTTTGGACTACATATGATATAACAACTCTTTATCCAACAGTGGGAATCAAGGCCCTTATGACTGATCGACATCCTCATTGTACCATAGGAGAATATCAAGGTAGATGTGATACATTGATTTGAAGGCATATGAAGATAGACAGTTTTTTAAATAAAATTATAAGATATTAGTATTTTCTGAATATGTGTATATATGTAAATGTATCCCAAAGCAACTTCTTCTTTTGATCTTATTTCAGCTGTCCATCTTGACAAAAATGCTCTTACTCATGACAGGATTCAAATGAGAGAAAGATGAGAGGTCGGACAGGGCACGTGAAAATATTGAATGCCTCGTTTTCACATGTCAATCAATTCTATTCATATTCGTTTAGATTTGCTTTAAGAGACTTGACACTTCCACACCTTTCTTCCTTCATTCCAAATACAATGAACCCAAACGCTCAATCTTATCCAATTGTCTCCTCCATGAACTACTCTTCTCCAATGGCAAACATCTATCCACCTACCTTTCCTTACCCACCCAACAGCTGGCACTCTTCATCTGCCTCTTCTAGTCCTACTTCTCCCGGCTCATCACGGAAAAGGCGGTCTCCCGAGGATTTCTCGGTACAGGACATTAAGCCAAGACCACGCGAGCGCAGACATCGCAAGGCCCCTCATGAACTTCTTACAGACGCAGAAAAGAAAGCGAATCATATTGCATCAGAACAGAAGCGTCGGCAGAACATTAGACTTGGTTTCGACCAATTGATAGATAGCGTGCCTTCACTTCACCATGGCAACCGCAGTGAAGCTCTAATCTTGCAAAAATGTAAGTTTTTTATTTTATTTTATTATTTTATTTTTATTAAAAACGGGTCATGAATTAACCAAACCACAAATTAATTCTAGCTGTTGAGCATATCCAGCACTTGATTACTATCAAGAACGATCTAAAGAACCAAGTACGCGATTTGCAGAGTGTTTTGGGCGATCCGTAAGTAAATATTATAAAACCAGGTTCTTATTCTAATCACAACCCAATTGTTATCTTCTTCTTTTTTGATATATAGAAATTACGAAGAAGATGTAAGTATTTGGATATTTAATGGGAGACAAGCCAAGACAAAATACATGATGGAAATTAACTGATGTTCTTCAATTCCAATGTAGTCTTCTGAAGATGAACTCTCTTATTCATATTAGACAGTAGAGACGCACATGCAGCCCCCCAAATGCCTCCGCTTCTATTTCATAAGCCATCCTACTCTATTTCTTTTCTTTTCTTTCTTTTTTTTATATGCTCTTTTATAAGCTTTCATGCCATCCTGCTTCTCCAAGACAAAAACGCATATCAAAGAAAAAGGAGATCGCATTCCCAACATTTTATCGTCTTTATTTTATATATATATATAGATATACTTCATGATGCTTTTCAAAACAAAAACAAAACAAAAAAATGACTATAGGTCCTAAATGAGCAAAAGCCTTTACCATTCTATTCAAATTACCATGCATTCAATTCAATCCAATTCAATTCAATTCAACAAAAATGTATATTATATTCCTGCTTGATATATAATTTATTATTTTTCTTATTCTTTTTCTTATAATCATCATTATCAATATATATTTATATATGTATATATATTGAAACATTATCATTAAACCTGCATCTGCTTTAAAAAAAATATAAACTCTTTTGTTGAACAATTGTTATTTTCATATCTGGTGTCCATATGGCAACGATTGTCTAACAAAAAAAAACTGTAGGCACGCTTGTTATTTCTTTTTTTAGACTGAACAAGAAAATGAAGAGTCCCAATTAATAGAATGTTTGAAGTTTGCCGACTAATTGGATAGTAAGCACCAGCACCTTGGAGGATTAGTAATTTCTACTAGACATTTTATTTATTTTATTTTATTAAATTTATTGGTGTAAATGTTTGGGAATTAATGTAATCTAATGCAATTTAATATAATAATATTAATAATAAAAATAATAAAAATATCCAACAATATAACAAAGAGCTTTTTGTTGAAAAAGGTGTATTTAACAATATGTGTTTTCTGTATTGACCTTTTTTAAAGCGTCTCTATTATATCCTACACAATAACTAGGGCCTGGGTCTTGGTTATTGGTATCAAGATATGCGTTTATGTGTACCAAAAATAGTAGTGATTATAAAAAAAAAGTATGTATAAATTAAGGGTGGCCAGACCACCCATTTGATATTGGGATATGTGCCTATTAAACATTCGAGCCGAGAAACCTTGATGTATTTTATTTTATTTTTATTTTTTAAAAAAAAAAGAAAAGATTGAATGGATAATCAATATTTTTATTGTTCCAGGGCTGCTCTTTATGATTAAACCCTTTGTAATATGCCACAATAATGAAGCAATAGATATCAAACTGTTTATATATTTCTTTATAAAAGCTCTGTTCTGCCCCAAATCAATTAGCGGACAAGAGATTACCCTCTTGGCTGTATGTTCTTTGTTCCACTATTCTGCCAAATATTCAGGTGCTCGAAATATTTGCTGATCTGTAAATGGCAGAATAGTGATTTTGTAGACATTTTCAATTTAAATGGTGCAAAGTGAATATCTTCATGTGCGCACCATTTATACCACTGGCCAAAATTTGCCTGCATGTTTTTGCCAATAATCAAACCATAATCAGAGGTGTTACTTGAACACAATCTATATTTATCAAAAAAGTCAAAAAAAGATTTGAAGATTTTTTCTTCTTCTTCTTTATTGTGCTACATATCACAATAAATGGAATTGGTTTCTTTTTGCAAGAAAGAGAGAGAGAAAGTCTTATTTTCTGCCTGGAAATGCAGCGATATTCTTTACAATAGGGCTGTCAATGACGATTAGAGTAACGATGATTAATAGAGTATTTGTGATTGTATGGGACACGATGGGTGAAAAACATCAGAAAAATAAAATAAGAAAGCAGAAAAATACATGTGGATGAATGAAGTCTATAGCTCGCTATATAGAAATACAGAGATGAGGCTGAGTATAGTAATTATTTTAACGAGGCTGCAAGGAATATAGAAATGAATAATTGCTTAGAAAATAGCGACTAGAAGAGAGAAAAAACAACAACAACAACAACAAGGTTGTAAATATTATAGCCATCTCCGCTTATGAATTGGGAGCCATGGGGTAGTATTTAAGCCATCTGTGCTGCCGATATTTGATGTACTTTGAAAATGTACTTTTGGGTGTGCCAACAAAGCGTGAGGAATGGCTAGCCACTTCGGCGTCAACCAAAGGAATAAAGATCCCATGGTCTGACTCCACAAGGTTCTTTAGGACCTCAGGAAAGTCATTGAGTGTAAAGAGACAGGGAAATTCGTGGTGGAACTCGGACATCGACTGTCGGGAATCGTGGGCATCAGTAGCCATAAAGATAACTCGCAAGTGAGGATCCGTTACGCTTGGGTTGATGCATGCCTTGAGGCGCTCGGGAATCGAGAGTTCACGCATGGCTTCTACAGCCTCGGGGTCACGCTTGCCCTTGATCTTCTCCAAATGAGTCTGGACATGAGCAATTGTTGATTTTAAAGCCTTGCGAAATGGACCATCGCCTTGACGAATATGAATACTCAAGAAGTTTCCTGGTCCACCCAGATGTGAGACGATGGAAAGACTATCTTGCATGATAACCGAGTGAGAGATACCGAGTTCGGCGGTCAGATACTCGCGTAACCAGCCTAGCTCCGAAGTAGGTTCGATTGCGAGTCGGTAAGAGCCAAACAGGGAGCCAAAGAATACAAGTGGCTCGGTTCTCTGCCGCAGCACTGACATTTCCAACGGGAAATCAAAGGTACCCAAATCCATGGTGCTATTATCGTAGATTCTATACGAGAATCGACTGGGATCTTGGACATAATAAGTGTCGTCTTTGGTCAGCCCAAAAGTCTTTTCGAAATAATCAAGGCTCATGTCGTTGCGCTCCAGGACTCGTATGTCCTGCTCTTTTACGGCAGATAAATCAAGTATGCTGGAGACTGACCATGGCTTATAGCTTCTAAAGGCATAGCATCCAGTAAGAGGGACTCGATTAGGACCCTTAAAAACCTTTCGAGCACAATCGTCAAATTTCAAGGCAAGTTCCTCGTTTGGCCTCCAGTAATTTGCGCGTCCCATGTTTAGTTCGGGCATGATTAGGGTGCGGTTGAGTGCCTTTGCAATGATCATTGCATTGATGAGGGCAATTCGTTGGTTGTGGAATCCAGAGTGTGGCAGATATGTGACATACTTCTCGGTTGATTCATCCTCTATGCTATCGTCCATCATGCCCTGGCTAGGATTAAACCCAATAGGTGATTGTGTAGTTAGATCGGAGAAGTACTGGGGAATTGTCTGGGGTATCCATTGACTAAAGATGATCAGCAAGAGTGAAAGGGACACTATGGTGATAGCGATCTTGAAGCCACGCATTTTTGTGAAGAAAAGCAAAAGAGAAGGATATCAAAGTAATAGTGGTTTAGATGGAGGGGAGGGGGGTTCTTAAATAACAAAAAAAATGTAACAATCTTGGGATCAAAAGTGGCTGAACCCATCTGTAAATAGATGGATACTATACAACTTTGTGAACAAGATTACCTGGAAACTTTGGTGATTGTCAATTTTGGTATATTTCCTTTTTGATTCTCCAATAATATTATTTTTTAACGTTTGGTTAGCTATTTTCATCCAATCAGATAGGGTATGGTTACCGTACCTTGGTTACATTATCAGATCAGAAATGGGCAGTAAGAGAAAAAAAAAGTGCTTTATTATATTATAGCCTGTACGACAGAATAAGGCGGTGTTTAGTGTAGGTACAAAAGGCCTTTTATGTACGTGTATATATATTTATATTTATATATATACTTTATTTATTTGCCTTGAATATTCTTAGCCCTACTTCCTATTTAGATGATTCATTGCATGGTTGTATGAATGCACCCATAGCCTACCCAGACTTATAGTACTTGATGATTGGACCTTGCAGTTATTACAGTGTGTTTGGTTAGAGCACAAAGCCCCAGGGCATGATACAGACTATTTTTTTATATATATAAAAAAAGATAATATAAATAAGCTAGACTCAATCATAGAATTCAATGGCAACCGTAAGGATTACATCGAATCATATACAGTCTAACCTGGTCCTACACGAATGGGTATATATGTACAGGCATTTCAGAAAGCAAGATCGCGGTTCTCAAAAACAAGTGTCGTGCAAAAAAGGCTTTGTGTTCAACAATGATATCTATAGTGAAACGGCTACGACCACACACTTCCTCAACACAAATCGACTAGCTCATTAGACTAGAGCAATTCAAGAGTACTACATCTAATAGAACAAGAGCTTTTTTTTTCACCAAAGTGAACCTATGCATTGTGACCTCTGTAGCGGTTACCTGCGGTTAACAATAAATATTTTTAGAGACAATAGTCAGCCTTACATCTGTAGTACTATCGATCCCTAACAAATGACTGTTGATCCAAAAATAAAAATCGTATTTTTATGCTAAAACTTTACGAAATTCCTGATCTTTATTCTTGTATGGAAGAAAAAAAAACCTTTTATTTTACAAACATTAGAAATAATTACACAACGTTTCTACAAAGATGGACACATTGATGAACACATTTATGGACACATTGATGAACATGGCGTCAAATCCATAGAGCTTACTTATTTTCTAGTCAATTCTAGAATGTTTTTGCTGCAACCCAACAATGGAGCACTATTATGGATATTCAAATTGTATTTCTTACAAAAAAGAAAAGAAAAAGAAAACAGTTTCTTTTTGAATTACATTGGTGAGAATTCTTTTGTTGTTGTAAAAGTAGAAGAAGAAAAAAAGGTTTAACACGAAGCTTTGTAGATCTTGCTCCTTATAGTTTTATGACGGCTCAGTGTAATATATCAATCAAGAAAGCACATTTTCACCCTGTGGGAAGGAGGAGTGAGGAAAATGCTCGTCAAAGGTAACATCCGGGCCATATCTGACAATATATCTGGTTTGGACAAAAAAAGGAAGTCCCGCAATAGTTGCAATACGTGCAACAAGAGCGAATACAACGTCAATTTCAGGGGCAATATCCGTAAACTGGATTGATCAATGTTTGGTTGAGGGTTCTGAAACGCATCAAAAAGAGAAAGCTTGGGAGTGTAACTGATGTTTGTAGCATAGGAAGAGTGACAGGACATTATCTTGTCATGGATAACGCTCCTTATAGTCCAACTGATATAAGAAATATATATATATTGATTCTTGGGGATACAGGTACGTTTATCTTTCTCTGTGTTCATCTAAATCGACCCCCTATTGAGCAGCTTTGGGCAATTGTCAAGAGTAAAGTAAAAGCAACTTTTTTTTTGGAAAAGAAAATGTTTATGACTAGGATCGGTGAAGCCTATGATGATTTGTACTTATTGATTTCAAAGACTTTGTTTTTCATTCTACAAGTGTTTCAACAGCTTCCTCTAAAAATAAAGATTAAAAGTATTGATCAGTCGAGGGCCAAGATTAAAGGAAAAGTACTTGCTTTGTTTTGCTTTCTTTATCAGACATCATTTCACGTTAATTGTATCGACTTTGTATTCAGATTTAACATGTATAAAAGAGGATGCCGTTAGATCGACACAGCGTAAAGCAAGTCGTGGACTATACTAATTGACAGGAATACTAGTCCACATATAATACAGGCGTGCTTTATTTACTTTATTTGATAGGTAGAAACCAACCCAAAGCAAGAAAGAGATACTAGCAGAAACATGTTGGACACTTTGTAAAACAATAATATTTCTGACATGTTGACATGAAGAGCAAAGAATCGACTGCTGCCAACTTTCTCGACCTGTATTTTAAACTCTTGTTAACAAGATTTATACAATATGGATCAAAAAGTCTTTGATTCAAAACATATTCTTAATAGCTACGTTCTTTTGGATGTTCCAAAGGTTGATTGCAAATATTGATCAATAAATACTTGGTTTTTTTCGGGTACTTTATTCATCTTAAAATGATTGTCAAGGTATAATACGGTTCAAATCAAAGCGATTCTAGTAAAGTAGATTGTGATGCTTAAAGAAAACCAAGTACCGTCAACCAAAAATGTATTACACTTAATGGGTAACGGTGTGACTCGTATCTCTGAAATGGCTGTGTATTTAGATTTTTGTGGATCTATAAAGTCTTGAATATACGTTCCACACTCCCTACAAAAAAAATATATATGTTCCACAGTACCTTGTACCATCTTTTCAAAGCCAAACCACTCGAGTTCCACCAGACATTAGAGGAAAATGGTTTATCAATAATTTTAGAGAGGATTAATGTGGTAGAAACATTAAATAGACAAGCACCTTGGCAAGAATATCTTGTAAAAATTAAATATAGCCTTGGTATATTCATGTCTGTACGCACAGTGTGAGAATATATGGATATATAAAAATACACTTGTAATTCAAGACTAAAAATAATAATCACATAATAAGCATACTTTTTATAGTTAGTTAGCTTTGCCTGCTAGTCAGGGTCTGTGAATATATTCCAAAAGCCCAGATCTTTTTTTTATTTTTATTTTGCTAATTCAGGATCGCATATTATATTATTCTCTGG
Organism: Phycomyces nitens; assembly: GCA_022702545.1. Classification (NCBI taxonomy): domain Eukaryota; kingdom Fungi; phylum Mucoromycota; class Mucoromycetes; order Mucorales; family Phycomycetaceae; genus Phycomyces; species Phycomyces nitens. Next base: position 7,788,324 of record JAHRBC010000001.1, read on the forward strand.
CAGCCAAGATCTGGGATTTGGGATTTGGGATTTGTTTTTTTGTTTTGTTTGGATTTTGTACATATTCAAGAGTTACAGAAATCTACAGAATGGTACTGTGTAATTCTGTTTTGGATTTCCAACCATTGATGGTATTCTGGTTTACTACCGTGACTACTTGACCCAATTTCCTTTTTTGGGTATTTTATATTTTATATATTTTTATTTTAGATAAAAATGCTTGCAAGTTCTTGTGAAGGGTAAACTTTGAAGTAAGTTTGCTAAAAAATGATAGATATATTTATATACATATATGCATATATTTATATAAATGATGGAGAATAAGAGGTTTATATGTAATTGGATTTTTGGAATTTATATTTAATTTTTGCCTGCCTCAGCCTCTTCCATTGTTCTTTGAGCTGCTGACAACTGACTTTCCAGTTCAGACATGTGTTGTGCCTTGACCTTTTCGTCTTTCAAAGAATCTTTGGAGATAGACTGTGAATCCTGTGTTTGTAACGAATGATGCTGTTGTTGTTGTTGTTGTTGTTGTTGCTGTTGTTGTTGCTGTTGTTGTTGCTGCTGTTGTTGTTGTTGTTGTTGTTGTTGTTGTTGCTGTTGTGGGTGGTGATGGTGGTGGTGATGTTGCTGTTGCTGTTGCTGTTGTTGTTGTTGTTGCTGCTGCTGCTGTTGTGCTTGTTGCTGCTGCTGCTGTTGTGCTGCCGCCATGACAGCCGCTGTCAGAGCACTACTTCCGCCTGGTAGATGGCCCATACCCAACTTTGCATTCAATTCCTCAACCTCTTTCATCAATCGATAGCTTTCTGAACCTTGCATGGCCCCAAGTGTCAGTTTTGCATTAAGCTCTTCTACCTCCTTGTGCAAACGAGCATTTTCATCTTCGAGCCGCTGGATCTTCTCTTCCATCTCATGGATATACTGCTTCTTCTTCTTACGACACTCTTTGGCCGCAACTCGATTCCGCAAAAGCCGTCTCTGTCGACGTTCATCATTAGACATATTGCGAACGCTCGGTCCACGTTTCCCGGGCTGGCCATCATCCGAAGACATGCCGTCGTTATTGGACTGGGAATGGTTGCCAGACGTGGGAGGAATCTGAGGAGGAGGTCCTGGAAGAGCTGTGATAACATTGCCGCCCTGGAGGTGCTGGAGAAGGTTCTGTGTAAGACCAGGGACGGCGATTGGAGAGACCATAGCTTGAGCTAGTGAGGATGCAGTGAGGTTGGCAAGATCCTGACCACTTGCCTGTGCGTAGGTTTGTAAGAGCTGCTGGTGTTGTTGTTCGGTAAGGTAGGCCAAAGGATTATTGCTTTGGCCGTGTGCGGGCATACTCAACAGCGTAGTGGTTGTCTCTGTATTAACTTGATGCTGCTGTACCTGCTGCTGTACTTGCTGCTGCTGCTGCTGCTGCACTTGCTGCTGCTGTACTTGTTGGTCTGGTAATCCAGGAGCGCTGGGCGAACAGTTCATATCGGGCACATTCTTGTCGGCCTCCTTGGGTTTGACCACCACAGACGGATCGAGAGCAGCATACTCCTTTTCATCTGTCTTTCGCACCTTGGGATCTTTTGGGTTGTCTGTAGGTGTTTCTGTGGCTATTCTCTTGCCCGTATCTTGGTGTGACTCGGTTTGTTGAAGAGATTGGTCAACATAAGTATCGACATCATCCGACAATGGGGTACTATAAGTGCTTGTGGGATCTGATGCGGGGGAGTCGGACATGGCGTGGGTCATCAAAGCCTGGGAGATAAGAGGGCGATATGTACAATCGAAATAAGTATAGGTTATTATATTTATATATTTATATATACATATATATATTTATATATATATATATAATTGGTCTTTTTTTTAAAAAAAAAGTATCTTCACGCCTTTGAAGAGGAGGAAGAAGAGCAGGAAGCAAAAGAAGAAGAACAAGAAGAACAAGAAGAAGGGGGGAAACAAAAGGGGGAGCGCGACTTTTCTCTTTTTTTTTACGTGAAAAACAAGTACGGTGGCGCACTCACAAAAAAATAGCAAAAAGGAAAAAATAATAATAGTAAAAATAGTTTAATGCTTCAAAGGTACTTCTTGCCGTTGCTTAATGCGTCTTGCCCTCTTTCTCGCTTTATTTTAAGGATTCCGCTCGGGCACTGAATCTCACCTCAGAATGCTTTTGATGACGAAGAAGCGGTTGACGACGTCGTCAAGAATGAAAGTGACGAAGTCTTTTTTTTTTCTTTTTTTTTTTGATGGGGGCACTGGCGATTTTTTTTTTGGAAAAATAAAAATAAAAAAAAAGTGTTGATGACGTGGCATCATGATAGCGTCATGAGATTAGTGACCAATCAGATTGGCTCCAACTATTTTCTCTCAATCAATCAATCAATCAAATGTAATCATTTTACCGTCTCTTTGCGTGCGTGGAAAATATTATAATTTTTAATTTTATTTTTGTTTTTCTATATTCTTAAAGAGGGTGGGATTCAAGGCATGTTTTGTGAAATGAACAAGACTCACTAAATATAAATTCGAAATAGTGTATATGAATACTGGATAGACTCTCTAATGACTTGTAAAAACACGAGACAACATGTATATCTTGTATTCTAAAGGGCTGGGACATATAATATAAAGTAGGGGTGCAAAGGGGGAGAGAGAGAGAGGGTTCAAGGGATTGATTTTTAGTGTATTGCAAGTAAATTGATTGATTTTCTCGCTGTTATACCTGACCCTGCCTGGCTTAATAAGCAATATATAAATATACACAGCATACATATATATCCTTTTCTTTTTCTTTTTCTTTTCAATATACTGGCCAAACCTTTATTTTAAATAAATCACCTGTTTAATAGCTTTTTTTTGTTTTTTGTTTTTGTTTTTTGTTTAGCCGTTTGATACAAGACATGTAAACATAATCCAACGTATATTTCGCTGTTTATTTTATTTTTTACAAAAATTATAAAACATCCAGTTGGCAAGGGTGGATATGTTTTAGATGCTTAAACGACGTCTCAAGAGAGATAATAAAGAGGTACATCTCACAAGCAGATATGGTTGGATAGTCAACATATTGGCCCATATCATCTGGTAGTGCAAATGTCTTGTTCACTTGAAATACTCATTAAATGAGGAAATAAACTGTATGTTCAAGTGTTTTCTATTAGGGAACTGCCTGTTTTTTTTTTATTTTATTTATGTATTAATCTTGGCTTTCTGAGTCAAACTATAACTAAATAACTAGCAACCAATATCAGATCAGATTACGAGCCTTTTCCGTTTATTCCCTTTTAACCCTGGAACCAGAGTTAACCATTTGCGCAGCAAACACACTAGTGGTCTGTACGTTAATTATTAAATATTCAAACACAAATCAAGGAAAAATGTTATTAAAAACAAATCCAATCGATTCGTCAATCATTACTGTGTATTTTATCATTTGCGAAACACGCCCTGTTTGAAAATATTAAAGAAGTATAAGACGCTAGTGCTATTTCTAGTGCTATTTCTATTGCTATTGCTATTTCTATTGCTATTTCTATTCAATAAAATAAATCTGCTGTTTTTTTTATTGATAAAGTTAATTCATATCACACAGGTTGTACTTGGGGATCTTGATTAAGATTAAAAAATACTCGTTGATAATCTTTTGTACTGATAGTTATATATTTGGAATGAAAATAATTTAATATTATTATAATGAGCAGATCGCAGACGCTTCTTGGTAGTTTGGCAAAGTATTCCTATGACAAAGACGATATCTAGAAACCAAATAGAATTATTCTATATTCTTCCCCGCTCTTCCCCTTTGTGTCCTGTAGAAAGACTATCTTTCCTAATACGAAACCTGAGGCAGGTCATAGGGAACTCTTCAAAGATACATAGATTGACTTGTGACGATTATAGCCTCGTGGTCAATACGAACAAATAATAAAGTGGAGTGTCTTTAAAGACGCCATTCGGGAGAATTCGCTGCCTAGATGGCTTTATAGAAAACAATAAGCTTCGTCTATTGTTTTTATTATTTGCTTAACAACACTCTCTCCATGGCAACTAATTGTTGTCTTGGAGACTGTTGATATTAAATCATTTTGGTATGCTACACACGCACATATAGCAGTGATCTTTCTGCATGATACAGAGTGTGTGTGTCTCTCTCATAATACAGAGATACTAGGCACAAGCTGTTTCCCACGAGTCTACTCAAAAATAGAATTAATTCTTTTATCCAGTCAAACATTGCAACAATAATTATTCTTCTTGGGCAAATGTGTGACTGGAAAGATCAGTGGGAACCAATAAAGACCTTGATGCTACTCTCGACGATAGATTGGGGTGCCAGGAATCACACGCTTAACTAAAGACGCGCGATGTTTTGTTGCTTAGCCCAAAAAGATTGACCATGAGGGAAGATAAAGGCTTATTAACACTTCCAGGGACTCGGAAGCTGTCAATTGGATAAGGAAGTGGGAGAGCAAATAAATGTGCCTTGTCGGGTACTTGTGTTACTTGCTTAGTATCGGATGATTTTCCGTTAACAAGGGCCTCATTACATCGATGCCTCTACCTCTTTGCAACCAAGACGACTACTGCCAATCCCAAAAAAAAAAAGAAGATTCTGAGTGCCTCTTTTTCCTTAGTCATTCTTATTCTTGACTTTTAATCTTTATATAAATTATACTTTATACTTTTTCATCTGTATGCAGTCGGGTAGAATCGGTTTCTGCAAAGGCACCCAAGACCCTCTTAGTGAATTGGTGCCCAAACGTCTTGGTTCCTTTGAGAAAGCTTATTCTCGGAAGCCTCACCGGTCGTCTCGGAATCATATAGTGCCCTCTCACGAACGTCAGACACAGAGCACGAGGGTGATCCCAATATCTAAATGAAAAAGACAACCTTGGTTTCCATAAAGATGATAAACTTGCCAGTCAAGGCAAGTTTTCACATGGATAAATACCAGGACAGAAATGAAAAGGAAGAAATGGGTTTTTAGAATGCTATTTATCTCATGTGAGCCTTGTATTTCTTTAATGAATCTCAAGTGGCGTGAGTTTGTTTTTGGGCTTCTGTCGATACATTGGAATTAAAAATAATAAAAAATAAAAGAATGAGGTGAGGCAAAGGAGCCAATCAAAATAAAGAATACTCTAAACCATTGCTTCATCTCAAAAAGTGGCCTGTTAATTAAAGGACTTGTATATCTACCCCAGGAACAATGGGATCAGCTTCACCTTCAACCCTCTTCTTCTCATAGTCTTCTAATAATGATGCAGTCAATATCAGATTTAGACTTTGATTCATATCTTGACGTACCTTCAAACGTCCAGCAGCATCAACAGCAGCAACAACATCAACATCAACAGCAACAGCAAACACAACAACAAAACCATCAGCGTGATATATTATATCACGGAAGTATGAACACAGACATGACAGGACGCTTCCAAGACATCAACACATATCAACCATCAGAGCGGCCTCGTCCTGCCAGATATTCTTCTGGCATGTCAGACTTCTTGTTCTCTGACACAGGTGGTTTTGATATGATGGGCTGGGACATGGAACCCCACTCCCATCCAGACCATGCTCACTCACCGCATTCTTCTCCATACACTACAAACTCTGACTACACTGCTCTTTCTCCAGTAACCTCAATTTCACCTCACTTTTCTGGTGGTGACATCCAAAGCCTAGACAACATCAACTGTAATGAAGCATCCAAAGCCCTGGCTGGCTACCAATATACCACAACCCCAACCACATCTTCTGCAAAAGGCTCGTTTTCCTTTACATCTCTGCATGCTCTCAACGGAAATGTACCCGGAATTGCTATCCCAACTACTCCTGCCACAGATCAAGCACACAATCAGCCCATTCATACACATCCCTCACTCTCACCCTCGGCATCCACATCTTCGGCATCTCTCTCGCCTCTGATGGAAAGCCACTCTCCTCTCACTGGAGCCTTTATGGCCATGAACCCATGGGGAACTGACAAAGGTAATGATTGTTAAAAAAAATTAAAAACAATATAATATAATATAATGCATCATTAAATAACTAACCTCCTTTAATATTTATGATGATTCTGTACAGCCCCTGCCTACACATCTGATGAACACGAAACTAGACGCTGGAGAACTTCAAAACACTCGGATGATGACCATCATCGAACCCGTCTTGAACCAGGACAACAGCTCAAAAAGGTTGCTCACAATGCCATTGAACGTCGTTACCGTAACAACATCAATGATCGTATCCGTGACCTCAAGAATGTCGTCCCTGCCCTCTACAAAGCACGCATCAAAGAAAAGGGTCAGGATGATGATGACGAAGATGACAACAGCGAGACCGAAGAGATCGTCGACGGTGTCCAGGTAGCAACAAAGCTCAATAAAGCCACTATTCTTCGCAAGGCAACCGAATACATCCAGTTCCTCAAGCATGACAACGACCAGGCCGAGCGGGAAAACCAGATCCTACAGCAGATCATCTCCCAGATGCCCGGTGGCAAGCATGTCCTCAACAGATTCAGAACCCAAAAGGCAGCCTATGAAAAGGCCGAGCAGGAACGTCTCTGTCGCGAACGCAAGGAACAGATTGAACATGAGCGTGAAGAACGCCAGCGTCTCTTGAGAGAACGTGCCGCCCAGCGTGCCGCCCTTGCACAGCTTGTGCCCAAGCCAGAACGTCGTCCATACCGCAGAAGAAAGCAAAAGGCTCTTCCCAAGAAGAAGGAAGAGGAAGGCACCAAGATGTTCATGGCCATGTTCATGGCTCTTGCCTTTTTCTCTACATCGCCCACTGCCAGCACAGCACCCTCAACGCATGCTGCACATACTAATGCACGAACATTCTCTGCCTACACAAACTCCACTGGTCCCACTTACCGCACCATGTTTGGCATCACCTCTACCAACTCTGACTTGTGGTATGTATTAATGACAATTACATGACTAAAACTAAAACTAACTTTTTTGTTCTAAAGGACTAGCCTCCGTTGGACTTTGTTGGCCATTGGTATCTTTTACACTTGTGTCTTGCCTCTTTGGTCCCACTTCCGTCCTAGACGCGTGCCCCGTAGCAAAAAGTGCTCGGGCCATCATCATTATGCTACTGATGTTCCTCAGGCGTGGTACCAACTCAATCAGTCCTTTTCTGATCTCATTTCTCTTGAATCTGCTTCAAATGGCATTCAGACCACAATTGGTCTTATCAGAGATCTTGTCTACATTGCTCTGCCCACCTTTATCCAGCCCAGAGCCAAGATTGGTCCCAAACAGCTCTCCCGTTCCGGTGCTTGGGTCCGAGTGGCCGAAACCGAGTGCCTCGGCGGAAACCCTGATACCTCTTATATCCACATGCTGCGCTCTTGTGTCGGCATGCTTGCAAACGTGAAGCCCCTTGAAATCAGTGCCCAGAGTGCCCTTTACTTGCGTCCTCGCACTGTTGCCCGCATCTATGCCACTGCTGCTATTCAGCTCGAACTCACTCTTCCTGCCATTCTGTCTGCTCCTTTGGCCCACCACTGCTGGTCTCGGGTTATCGATGCATTTGAGCAAGCACGTGAAGTTCAAGACACCAAGGACAGTGACGAGCACTGGATGACCCAAGCCACCGGTATCCCTGAATGGCCTGTGTCCAGCAACCACAATGAGATCCTTTCCATGGTCAAGGCCCGTAGTGGTCTTGTTGGAAGACAATCTGCTGCAGTCTGCCAGAATATTTTTTACTCTTTTGTCCTTCCATACCTTACCTCTCCTCTGGAATGGATTGTCTACTGGCAGAATCTTAGTAGCCTTCAAGACTCCTGGTTAGCCCAGCTTCAAAACAAGCCTAGTCTGTTCAAGGTCTCGCAGCTCCCCCCTTCCACTACCACTGCTGTTGACCAGATGCTAAGCTGGTCTATCCATCTTGGTCTTTCACTCCAGTCGGATGAGTTGCGTGCATCTGCCAGCATGCTTTCCCTTTCAGAGGCTCTCAAGGCGTCTTCTTCTAGCTCTTACTCTGTCTCCAATCTCCTCCAACGTCATCGTTCAATGGTCTTTTACACTCTCCAGGGCTCCAAGCTTCTTGAGCGCAAGGACACCGAGGGAGCTCTTCAGTCATTTGCCCTTGCTCAAAAGGATAGTCGAGCAGGATTGGACTGTATTAGACACATTGCTACTTCCAACGTAGAAGCTTCTGTTTTGGCCTTGTCGACATTGGCTGTGACATGGCATGCTTTTGAGATGCTTGCCAAGCATCCTGAACTCAAGACAACCATGGTGTCTGTTCGCGATAGATTGACTCGTTCTTTGGCTCTTTCAAGTGGTCACCTTCCTGGAACCATCAAGCGTAGTATTCAAACAAGTCTTGTTGAAAACTAAACAAAAAGCATCATGACCCCCAAAAAAACACAAAAAGCACTACTAGAATCTTCTTTAGCTCTCACACACTTAAAAATTTACCACTCACCCACACACAATTTATACACCCACACTCATCTTATTTTATCACACCATAGCATTTGCTTTTGTACACGTACCTCTTCTCTTGCTCTCTTGACAAATTGAGCCCTTTATTATTTTGTATCTATTTATTCATGTACTTATTCATAGCTCCTTCGTGTACCCTTGCCAGCTTTATCAACCAATAAATATATTCACCTGTCGTTTCAGAACCCAATTCTCTAACCAGACGATATTTTTGTCAATGTAATGCAGACAGGTCAGTAGTCGTCATGGTCACCCAGAAACCAATGCAAGATTAGTCTCTTTATTTATTATTATTATTATTATTATTATTTTACCCCACAAAATGTACTATACAAACAAGTATAATAAGGGAAAAGGGGGTTCTGGCCAACAAGCCATTTATATTTGCCTTGGATTCCTACATCTTCTTCTCTTTATCATAATATATAAAAGAAATGCCTGCTGCTCATGCTCTACCCGTCGAAATACTCACTTTGGTCGACAAACATTTGACTTTTCACCAACGTTACACATGCCTGTTCGTGTGTCAGTCGTGGTACACAGCTTTCCGTTCACTCTTATTGTCCACGGTCGTTCTCTGGCATACAGACCAGCTGGTCAGCTTCTTACGCGTTCTCTCGGACGCTGCTCATGAAAACGAGGAAATTGGTTTTTATGTGTCCCACCTAACGATCCATGACGATGTGCGGATCCGACATCATCAATTCCAACAGCTCATGGCACTCTGTCCAAGAATTGGGTCTATTTATATGGGGTCACGTCTAAGACAGACACTATTCCGCCACGGGCACCTCAATGATGCCTCTTTCAAGGCACTGTTGACGTCAAAAAGAGTGGGACGACTTGCATTAGGACTCCCACAGTTCAAGGCTTTGTGTGGGGCACCGCATGCAGCAGCATTTACAGGTGGTCTGAGACACCTGATACTAGACTGTGGGAGGACATCGCTTCAGGATCTTGAGTTGATTAGTTCTAGTTGTCCACTATTGGAATCCCTTAGGCTGGCCATGGCAGATCTTTCGTGTCGTCCTGATCAAGAAGCAGCCCAGGAGGCTATCATAGAGACGGCTCGGCCGTGTGGTCTGCGCCAATTATCGATCCAGAGGGATGTGTACGGACGATGGAAAAATCCTGATCGATGGCTGACATACTTTGCAGCAGCCTATCCACGGCTAGAAATGCTTGAGATTCAGACCAGTCAGGGTAGCAAAACCGAATGGCTGTCAGATATTCGATTGTCTTTAATTGAGACCGCTGCTCGTGCCCTAGCATTTGGCTGTACAGAGTTAAAGACGATCAATATCAATGGTCTCTGGGCATGCATGATATTCCAAGCACTCTGTAGAGCCAGAGCACCACTTGTTGACTGCAGTCTTGAAGAATACGCAGGAGAACTCTATTCAAATGGTGTTTCTATCCTCTCCAGTCAACCCCAAAATAATATCAATCGACTTGTGCTAAAGATTCGTGGATTGTTTGGGGCAGACAGACTATGTAATCATCTTGTTGGGCTGCCCCTCACCCAGCTTGTTCTCATCAGTACCGATCGTATTCATATATCCCCCAACATTGTCCTAGACAATTGCCCATCTCTCACTACTCTTCACCTTGAGCATGTTTCTCTATCAGCTCCTCTTTCACACAAACCATCTCCCCTTGTACCTCTTGTGTCCCTTTCTATAAAATACTCTGATTTAAATGTGCTTGGATTTGAGTATCTTGGTGACCGATGCCCAAACATATCCAGCCTTGTGTTGGATTCCTGCTGTGTAGCCGGAGGTAATGAAGACATTCCAGGTCCTTTTCGGCTCAACTGGCCACACCATCGACTCCACTCACTTCAACTTAATGGCCTAAACACTTTTCAACCTATGGCTCCTTCAAAACCAGCTCGTCTGCAAGTACGGTCTTTCCACATTCTTATGAAAGTTCAGACACCAGTTGAGCTACCTAAAGAACCAAAGGATGTGTGGGAACAATGGTATGCTGTGGAGACCAAAGGACATCCTCAATTTGTCCAGAACAGGTCTCAGTGGACAAATCCTGACAAGGATGCTGGCTGGATGGTTGAGCCTACGTTTGTCTTTGAAACTATTGGCCATGTCAAACCCTGTCTTCCTATCAAAGAATGCCAACCAAACCACATTTCATTTTCGACGTACTCTCTAGCCTTTCTTTACATTAACCATCGGTGGCTCAGTCTCTTGGACTCTCCTTTCAAATAAATGTATCATTTTTATTTTTAATCCAACAAGAGGCTCGGTAGATTGACGGTATCAGTAAACCGACACACCAAAGGGAGTCGCGCAATTACGCATTAATCAACTATGATATATATATATATATATATATTGATTGTCAATACTTTTTTACTCTTTACGCATCACAATCTACATGTTAGAATCAAATTCTTCAATTCGTATTGTATAAATATTGCTAACAAGAGTTTAATACAGCTCGAGCAAACCGGCAACAATCGGTTCTTTGCTCTTCACATCAAAAATGACAAAAATATATTACTTTTAAAAAACGGTGTCAAACATGGATTATTGGTCATGACAACCATATCCTTCTTGCCTTGTTTTCTTTTTAATCTTTGAAAGATCAATGATCATGAATTTGAGATCTTGGCATCTTAATTCCCAGGCGCAATGGGCCTGATCACTAAAATCTCCAAGATCGGAGATCTCCTTGCTAAATTGCTTCTAGACACCAAGCAGAGTTTTCATAAAGTCATGACTACCGGGATCGTTGTTAAAAATGAAACGATCTTGGGATCGCCTAGGATTTCAAAGGACAATCATGAATGTGCTAATGCTCACATGAGAGATTTGAAAGGAATCGTAATTGACAGTAATTACAATCCTGCTAATTCAATAAACCGACCCATCATAGACAGTTAGAACCCACCCAACGACTGTGTAAATGCAAAAAATAATCTTGAATAAGCAGATCTTTCCAAGATAGCTTTTGGGAATCCAAGTAGCAACGGGAAATTGAAGCCAGTCACCTGCAAGAGAGAGAGATAGAGAGAGATAGAGAGAGATAGAGAGAGATAGAGAGAGATAGAGAGAGATAGAGAGAGAGATTGTAAGGATACAGACACTGGAGAACATGGCTAAGCAATTGAAAAATGACAAAGATATACTAGTAGATCTCTCGTCTCCCGGTGAGCTACACTCTCTCCTTCATCTGCTCGAGTTTTTTTTTGGACGGGTATCCAACGCAAAAAGTCAATATAGGCAAGACAGTTTCCATGGCTCTATCCGAGACATTTGTACCTGACTGTGGTCCTGTTTTTGACAAATCCCATATTACGTGTCTCTACGACAAGAACTCAAGCTAATGCTGTACGGTATCTGGGTTGTCCACTCTTACATAACATTCCAGCAAGTAGCTTCTTTGGCATAAAAAGCCAACTGCTCAATATTCTTCACTGACGCTGACCAATAAATACAAAATAAAATTGAATATCTTTTTTCAGGACAACATTTATTCCATAAACTGGGAAGAGGCACTAGATCCAGGACCCCAAGTCGCTCTTGAAAAACTGTGGTAAAACAGAAACGTCGTGCCCTAAAGATCACTGATACTCTTTAAAAGGCACGAACAATGGATAGATGGTGACTGTGGAAATCTGGATTTCGCCTTTTTGTCCTTCTTCATTAAACTCATTGAAACTATGGATGCTGAATTGATGGCAACCCTCGATAGCATGTAATGTGGTCCTCTAAAAAATAAATAAAGGAATCTTTTTTAAAACAAAATCGGATTGTACGCTTACCCTTTGCTGTAGAGCCAATAAGGATGGCGTAAAAGGTGTTCTCCTAGCAGACGACACGGGCTTATGTTTGGGAGGTGAGACATGATAACTCCAACTTGATTCCTCTGCTAATGATCTGGAATCAAGCGCGTGGAATTGCAAAGCCTGCTGCATCTGCCTTTGTTGCTTCTATTGCCAACACTGCCCTTGAACTCAGCGAGAGGGGCGAAACAGAAGACAAGTCTCAATATCCCACCATTCATCTCGAATATGAACATCAGTAAGTTTGTATATTGAAACATGATTTAGTGATTGTGAATATAGATATAGATACAAGTGTATGCACATATTATTTTACTGACTATAATGATACTTTAGCAAGTTAATCATTCGCAATGAAGGTGCTTTTACACTTGCAATCTTCACCTAACAAATCTACATCACCGTGGGCAGTAACAAAGACAAGAAACTCTTCTTTCTTTCTTTCTTTCTTTCTTTCTTTCTTTTTTGGCTGGCTGGTCGATTAGTCTACCCATTGCCCATAAACATCATTGGATTGGTCTTCTTTCTTTTTGTTGACTGGTTCTTTTGATTGTTTCTTGTTTATATGGTCATCAGGGCCAGGAAGACCTGAATCTGACCCTGGTTCTGGTGAAAAGGTCCGTTTTCCAGTAGAACGCTGGATAGGCGAGAGGAAGCGAGCAATAGATCCTTTCTGTTGGTCAACCGGTACAATGGAATCGGGGGAGTCATAGCCAACAGAGCCCATCTCGTTCTTGACTTGATAGCTGCGAAATTAAGAAGAGATGCCAACGTGTAAGAAAAGGAGGATTAAAAAGGCCAAAGACTACTTATGCATGCCCCCTTCAAGCTCTCTCCTTGGCTGTTTGGTTTTCATTTATTTATCTATTTACCTTTCCAAAGCGCCTTTAAAGGGGCGCATAATGGAAGCGAGTTTATCATCCCACGGTTGACCAGATAGCCAAGTCTTGACTGCTTCCGAGTTATTTTCGAGAATAACAGGCATGCGTGTATGAATTGATTGTAGTGAAGGGGCAGCAAAAGTAGTAACAATGGCACATGTCGATTGGACTCCTTGATGTGGTGTGAGTACAGCAAAAAAAAAGTAGATGGCTAGAATGGTTTACCGGATATGTTGGATATATCATAAATTCCAGCCATAAGCATCAATTGTCTGTCTTTACGTCTTATGTAATATGGGGCCTTTTTCTTGGCTCCATGCTTCTTCCATTCAAAAAAGCTAAAAGAGGTTAATTGACGATTATCGTCTCAAGATTTGGTTATATATGTATATTTATATATATGTATGTATACCCTTCTGCTACAACTATACACCGCCTCTTGTTCTTGGACTTGTCAAAAATGGTTGACCCTTCAATCAATGTCTTGTCTTGAACATTGATAGGCTTGGTCGCAAAAGATTAGAATTCTACAAGACGTTAATGATAGTCTACCTGTATCTTGGGTGTCTTGGTGGCCCAATATGGAATAAATCCCCAGGTCTAGTACACAAAACAAGTTACAGGGAGTCCAAAACTGTGTACAATCAGCCTTTACCATGCTGTCAAGAGTGACATCTCCTATGCTGTTTAAATAAGCAACTACTATCTTTTGATGAGGCGAAATATTGTATCTTTCCTGCGAGTCTTGCAATTTAGATTCTAGAGTTGCCTGGACTCCACTCTCCTTTAATTTGGTTTGAATTTGGTGTATATCATACGGACAGGCAAATCTACCACACATTGTTGATAGAGAGAAAGAGAAAGAGAAAGAGATAAAAAGGGCTTGAAAAATAAAATATTTACAATACATATACACAAAAAACCGATTGCTCATATTGAATCTCAATTTTATTTTACTTTTTTAATGTTCGCTGTTTTTCTGCGTGTTCAACCAGTTTCTTCTCGACAAACATGCCCTGTAAAAGTGTTTAGTTTAGTACTCATTATGATCTTTTGCTAGCCGTATATTACCTTTCTCTTTCGAACTGTCTCCATGTACTTCTTGGCCAAATTCTCTCTGTCGGCCTTTTCTCCCAAGTCCTCCAACTCTTCTTCAGTGGTAGGAACCCAGAATGGATTCTCATTCATCATTTCAAATCTACAATAACAGCCAGTCAGTCTTGTTCTTAAATCCAACTAATATTCTCATCGCATACCCGCTAAACACAAGCTGTGGACTGGCGGCACCCGAAGTTCTCTTGCGGATTTCTTTAAAAAAAAGTGTCAATCATCCAAAGCTTTACAGACATACACATGGCTGCAATTTACCATCAGAGAAACCGAAACTCTCGATAACAGGCAGCAAAGAATGGATTTGCCAGAACTGGGTACCATCTTTGAGATCTTCTGAAACAATCTTTCCTTTGCGCTTGGAGATAACACCATATACTTTACCAAGTACCTCGGCTACAACACATCAACACATTATACAAATATTCACAGAATACATTCCAAAGTCCCCCTTTTTTTTTTACCTGAAGCCTGGATATCACAAGTATACATTGCCAACCAAAGACGAGGAGACCAATCAAGGAATCCTTGGCGGCATGCTTCTTTCATGGCAGAGATCACTTGTCCCTGGATAAGGCCCAGACGGGATCTCACTATAGAACAAATACCCACAGTTTAATATATACACCCATTTATCTTTAGATAAGAATCTTACCTTCAATTGGTTCACCATGACTATCTACCATCTCATTTTTATTCACCACAACGTCCTGGACAATATAGCAAACACCAGTGACAGGCTCAGCACACAGGGGACCAGTCAATGTAGAGAGTTGGAAACCAGTGTGGATGTGGAAATCAACATCAAGAATGCTCAGAGCAGCATCCTTTCCTTCTACCTTGAGGACCTCATCTGCATGGTCCTCTGCTATACCTGACCCATCCTCTCTGGCCTCTGTTCCATCTACATTGAAGAACGATTTACGAATATAACCAGGTACACGGTTTACCAACAAATTTGATCCGATTCTTCTTGGTCCAAAAGCCCAAATCCTATTTTATATAAAATATAATCAATCATTACTCACCATCATCAATGAACCAAACCCAAATAAACACTACTTACTGGTCAACAATTCCATCCCACAACTGTGCGAACGGGCCACCTTCCTTGCGTGCTTCTTCAAACTCGTGCTTGAGCATCTCCTGGAATTCTTTGGCACCAAAGATCTTTTCTGCCTTTTCGAGAGGTTCGTCTCTTGTCACAGTAACTTCTTCCTCGTCGTCTTCCTGACCATCATTGGAGCGTTTTGCCTTTTTCTTTTCCAGCTTTTGCTCAACAATGGACTTGATTGTTGCTGCATTTGCAGTCAAGAAGGCAGTTACACGTGTTGGGAGAGGTACAGCACGTAGCTTCAAAGTAATAAACTTGGTCTGAGTTCTGACTTCAAGTGTACCGCGAGGAAGGACAACATTGTCTTTTTCCTTGTTTGGCGGCAGATCTATATATTAAGCCCACCCCAACAAGATCGTTTAATATTAAAAAAAAAAAGACTCTAGAGAATATTAAATGTTTTTGTGTACTTGCCTGCGCTAACGATACTTTCACGGAAAGGAACAATGGGTTCAGAGGCATGAATCTCAATCTTTGCAAAACGCTCTTTCAGGTCACGCAAGCATCGCTAGAGAAATGGCTGTTTAGATAAAATCATGTGATTGCCTGTGATTTACCTCCAAGTGAAGTTCACCAGCTGTTAGGATAACATGCTCTCCGGTCTCTTGAAGAAGAACCTGGACACAGGGATCGGCCTGGTTCAAAAGACGAAGACCTTCGACAAGCTTATCCATTTCAGCTAAATATATATATATAAATAAAAAAATAAAAAAAATTGGGGGGAGGATATGTATGATTAAACATTCTAATTGGATTCTTACTGGGATCTTCTGGCTCGAGTGCAACACGAACAATGGGTGCCTGCTCTAACCGGACTCCGGCCATGTTCTTGACTCCGTCCAGGGTGCTTGCCAGAGTACCATTCTTCAAAATATGGCCTTCTAGTCCACCAATACCAAACACGTTACCAGCCGACACTTCGGACAGCATCTCAAGCTCACGTCCCATAATCAGGTAAAGGCTTTGGACCGTAATTTCGGTGACATATCGCTTGGGGTATTTTGGATCGTACTTGGGGCCCATGACATAAAGCTTCTGGCCTACACGGATGGTGCCTGAATACAAACGAGCAAACCCGATCAAATGCTCTCCTTTGGGATCCTCCAACTCTGGTTCAACGTCTTCAAGAGTTAATTCCTGAACCAGCTTATCCATGTCGAGAGGAATGCCATTTTCAGCATTTGCTGATTCAGTAGCCTGTGATGCCCTTAAAGCACGCTGCTGACGACCTCTTTCTCTCATTTCTTCAGCTGTCATTTGTTTACGTCTGTTCTCAGGAAGTTGGTCTGCTGGAATGGCAAACATCTTGCTGACATAGGCCACTACTGGTGCTTCTGGCGAGGAATCGCAACTATAAAGTGCTCT
The DNA here is from genome assembly GCA_022702545.1 of Phycomyces nitens. Lineage (NCBI taxonomy): Eukaryota > Fungi > Mucoromycota > Mucoromycetes > Mucorales > Phycomycetaceae > Phycomyces > Phycomyces nitens. The sequence goes on from JAHRBC010000001.1 coordinate 7,805,061, forward strand.
TTCAACATCATTTGTGGGTTCAAGGGGTTCACTGTCATTTTGTTGGATTTCTGGGTAGAGCATCTTGGGCAAGCGAATACGCTGTGCCTCTTTAGGAGGAGGAAGCTGGCCAATAATAGCCAGTAGAATACAAGTAGACAATGGCAACCATTGGAAAAATATGGCAGCCAAAAGGATCTGAGGGTCTCGAGACTTTAGGTCGCGTGGAAGGATTTTGAGATTGAGTGCATTGACAATCTTTTCTGTACGCTCGCGATCACTTTTTTTTGTTTTGTTTGGCTTCTTGGTCAATTAAACTGGTATACTTATTGATCGAGACTTACTGTTGAACCATTACACTGTCATAAACAGCCCAGATGTTCTCGAGTACGAATTGGACAAACATGGTCTTTAGGTTGCGACCCTTGAGATACTTCTGCTGAATTACACGCTTTGTCTTTGGGTCAAAATAATAGTCACCCCAGAGACATTTTTGCAAGGCGGTTTCGTTAAACCCGAGCTTTTTGGCATAAATGGTAGCAAACTGCTGCACTCTTTAAAGTATATCCGTGTGAGAACATTGTCATACAAGTCTTGTTACTGCCAAGATGGGTTATATGTATGTACCTGAATGCCCAGCCGTCAATTGCACTTGAGAATATGACATTGCCTTTGGATGGATCAAAGTAAATGTCTGAATCATCGCGTTCCTCCATACTCCAGTCGTATGTCTTTCCGGCAACCGACTCTGCTTCTTCCTCTTCCTTTGTTCGCTTCAATTTATCGGCTTCCATTTTTCTTGCTTCATCTTCCATCCAATCTCCGGTAAAGAACGTTGCCATGATGGCATTGGTCTGTTCGAGAATCTTGTTTAGATGAAGATAAGCTTCTTGAGGAGTCAACTTCAATTCAACAATTAAACGATCCATCTTGTTGAGCACCAATACAGGCCGGACTTTATCGATCCATGCTTGGCGCAAAACATTGATAGTCTGGCAGACGATTATACAGAAATTAATTCCAATCAAGGTTGATTTATATCTCTATATTACCTGAGTGCACACTCCTTCTACCACATCAATAAGAACCAGACCACCATCACATAGACGAGAAGCAGTAGATACTTCAGAAGAAAAGTCGACATGGCCAGGAGAATCGATCAAGTTAATCAAATATTCACTTGTAACTTGCTTTGGTTGATCTGTACGGGTTGACATTTGGTTTTATTATTTTTGATGATTGGATTTAAAAGCCCACAGACCAGATCAAGGCAAAATAAATAAATAAAAATAAATAAATGCTTAATTGTGTTTGTGTGCCTAGCTTTCTCTTTCAAACCATCCTCTCTCTCTCTTTTTGGGTGGTAGTTCACTGACTAACCTTCTTCCTCGGATTTGACTGCCTTTACTAGTTTAAAGTAGAGACTGATCGCACTGGATTCCATGGTAATACCACGCTCTTGTTCGTCAGGTCTTGAGTCAAGGTAACGGATCTTGCCTGCCATTTTTGAAGAAATAATTCCATTGGTAGCAAGAAGTGAATCGGAAAGGGTTGTTTTGCCATGATCAACATGAGCCAAAATACAGATGTTTCTAATATTCCGGGAGTTTTTCTGTAGCGCAGAGAGTTGTGATGAAGTAATGGCTGGCATGTTAACAATGAATGACAACTCCTTGTCTTGTTACGAAACTTGACTTTTGTACTTGAGCGGAATTTGTATTAAAAAAGTTCCTTTGCTGCGGAACACCATTAAAATTAGCAATAAAAAATACGAGTCACAAGAGCAAAATGAGATTTTTCGAATATGTAATGAAACTGGGTTGGTTTAGGTGTCTAGCATGGCAGCAAGGCCAAGAGAGAGAGAGAGAGAGAGAGAGAAATAAAGGAAGACATGTATGATCACATAAGGGTGTATGAATCATCAGAGCGATGTATTCTGTCAGACTAGGTCTAGTGTCAAAAATGGGTAGCTCATAAAGAGTATGCATTTTAGAGCATTGGTCTTTTGCAGTGGCTACTTGTACTGTTGCCAGTTGTCTCTTTATAATTGCCAACTTTATTCAAGCAAACAGCCAACAGCTGGATCAGAATATTACGAAAAGGTTGCAAATATCAATTAAAGATAATTTGAAATATGTATATATATATATTTATGTAATCAAGTTTTTATATGGATAGTTTTATCCAACGTCTTTGATTATTTCATAACAATAGATATATCGCTGTAAAAAAGGTGCGAGTGAATTTGAACTATGTAGGCATTGCAAAACTTTGACAGGATGTATCCAACTAGTAACTCCAGTCCAAACTTTCTTGAATTGACCGTTCTATAGCCATAACATCCGACTTTTTTTTCTTTTTCTTTCGTTGGAGCATTTACTTGTGTAACTAATCAACCGCATAATTAACGCATCAAAAACCTCTAATTTTGTTTAGACCTTTGTATTTTTCACTGGTCATATTTTATTCATTCTGTATACCTCACTCCCAAAATTCTTGATTAACCATGTCGAATCATTAGTATTCAAAATATTCTTTTTTGGAGGCTTAATTAATCCAATTCTTATTACTTGCCAAGGACAATATACAAAAAAAATAGCATTGCTGTAAACTCTTGTTTACGTGGTATTAGTTTAAGAGAATAATACAAGTAATAGCTCGAGTTAATGATGTCCGGGACCAATACACTTAAGAGCGCACCTATCTATTACTCTTATTTATATTACCCATTTCATATTTACAATTATTTTTTTTTGGCTATAATCTCTGCAGTCTGTACGCTACGTGAGACTAAAAGCACTGACCCTATTTTTTTAAAAATAAATAAATAAATATTGAGAGTATTATGGCATAAAAGCAACCCTGACAGGTTTATAAGGGAGTACCCCAAAGGTGTTTAAAAATATATTGGAAATTTATATTCGGCATACAACACGAGATGTAAGCTATCCGAGAGCATTAGTTATTATGATATAAAAATCAACCCAAAAAAAAACATCTTTTGTGCTACTTTTGTACAGGCAAGATTTGCAAATAAAGGTTAATACTATTCTCAACTCTTGCACTGTTGAGCTTATGGATTATATATTGCACCTAAACGAATAATAAAACTCTTTAAAGAAGTATACCCTACATTTTAAAACTTTAGCCGAGCATGATAAATGTAATATTCATGTTTCTATTAATAATAGGAAATTCAAAGGTCAGTATCTAGATTGTCTGATACAAGTCCAAGAATCAGCCAAGCAAACTAGCATGGATATATATGATATAAAGTAAGATTTTCTGCTTGTCTTTGATAAAAAAAAAACAATCCTATAGTGGCAGAAAAAATAATAGAGGTACCAATTCACAGAATCATATATACATACATATAATACATTCAAATAACTCTAATCCAAAGTACTTTGCACATGTCTTCATCAGCCGGAATAAAAGAAAATGTGTATTGTATGCATAAAAGCAGCACCCCCTAATCTTCTTTTAATTTATGGCTACATCTCAAAGTAAAAAACTCAAAGTCAAACAGGTTTTTCAAGCATGTAAATACTTGCTCTTGTAATATTCTGCTCGCACAGTAGACATATGTATATTGCTACAAATAATATCTGACATTATAATCCAGAGTCTCTAAACCCTTTGTAAATTACATTAATCTACAGATTCTATTATTTAGAAAACTATGATTTTCAACATACGTTCAAGTACAGACTAACGAATCTCTTGCAAACAACTCTTGTACAAAGTTTGGACACAAATTCATCATGGCTATGGGAAATGCGTATGTTGCCACAAGAAATCATTAATCAATTTGTTGTGGTATTATGAGAAATAAGCTTGTAAATAATACGTTCAATACACTTGCCGTTGATAGATACAGGGCATCAAATACTTGGCTTGTCTGACGATCTATTTTTTTTTCCAAAAAAAAAATTTAAGAATATAATAAACCCAGGCTCTCATTATAAATCATGCAGAATAAGATTTGTCATGGCCTCTTGACACATTTTGTCCAACATAATCGTAGATTAAAACATATTAAATAATTAACACATTAAAAGTGTATTAAGCAATACATGTTTCCACGCAACTTGTTTAGATGTAAAAAAACATAGAAGCGACTAGAAAGGGTATTCTCCCGACACTCTATCCAATAGATATATCAAAAAAGTCTCGATATACCTTTTTATTATATTTTTCTGTGATCTGATAAAGATAATTATATAAATTTTTAAATTTTTTAAAAAAATAATAATAATGATAATAATAATTTTTTATTTGACTCTTGTCTATTTTTGTATCTTGTAATTTAAATATACCCTTTTTTTTTTATCTTTATGATTATATTTGTACTTGTTTTTTTTTATTGATATATACTTGAAATATAATTATATTTTTGCAATACTTGGCATCAAATAATAAATAATAAATAAATAATTAAAAATTGTACAAATATTTTTAAAATTGTACAAATAAAGTTGAAATAAATTGATTTCAAATTGAAATATATCTATTTAAACTTTTATAAACCATCTAAAATATAGTATAAAGGCTAATACATCTGATAGATAGCAAATTGAATATAGGTACTACATTATTTTAGCTATATTTTTTGCATTTCAAAGCTTAAATTTGTACTGCTTTCATGTGCATCAATGTTTGGATCAACACTAGTTTAAAAACAAAAAAGCACGTGATTAGCTTCCGTGGCGCAATTGGCAGCGCGTCTGACTGTTAATCAGGAGGTTGGTGGTTCGAGCCCACCCGGGAGCGATAAGGTTACAATCATTTTGGAAGTGCCATTCGGCTAAATAATTAGCCAGGACAATTTGATCTATTCTTGTGTGCTTTTTTTGAATAAACTATATTAAGCATGAATGTTGAATAAGATTGAGATTAAAAGTTGTTTTTATATATATAAATATATATACATTCTGCTTCCACGTTTGAAAGTTTAAATAGAAATTAAAGTAGCTTGGTGATATACACGCATGGATCAGACTATTTTTGAGAGTGACATATGAAGAGCTTAGTTTTGAGGACATGTTTGCTGACCAACCCAAAGGCATCAAAAAAAGAACAAAAAAAAATTCAGACTGGTCTCACGTGAAAATCTGCCAGACTTTCTCCCGAGTAACCCGACTTGAGATTGAAACTCAACAGAGCTCACCCGTTTATTCGATCGTTTTTGTTCCTTATTTTGTTTTTAAAGGTGGCTTCCCTCCTCTTTCTTCTTGCTCAATTCATTTCCTTGAACATGCTTACTCCACCCACAGCAGACAATCGAAGCCGGCCGCATTCCCACTCACGATCGACGTCGCCTATCCGTGCAGCACCCTACCACACAATGAAGAAGCCTCATCATGCGGTTATCAATTCATCACAAAGCAAGTGGCAACAACTAGTTGTCGGTGCCAGTTCTGCAGCTGGCACCACAGCAGCCGTGGTGAGCGAAGAATCGATGAAGTGCCTAAAGTACTGCCTCAGCTGGCTTCAGTACGCCGTCCAACACATTGAACAACAAATGACCCTTTTGCGCAACTTCCTCGTCTCACTCGCAACCGCCCAATCATCCTCAACATCTCTCTCAGCACCTGGCAATAAATCCAACACTCCCGCCCTGTCGTCAATCAAAAAAGACATTGTAGAAACCCTGCGCAAGGTCGTGGATGTGATCAGTCGATATGCTGGCACATCCTTGCCTCAACATGCAAAAGTAGCCGTTCGCGGCTTCATCCTCAATTTACCTGGTAGATGGGTAAGTTTGACTGGATCAAATAAGACGAAAAAAGGAAACTAACCCAATTATTAGGCTACCCTGAATGATATCCACTCCACAGCCACCTCTCCGGCAAGCTCCCCAATGCTCGGACCTCGGATCCACGATGGCTGCGATATGAATGGCCTTCCACGCGTTGGAAACAAACGTCAGGAAGAAACAGCCATTCGACTCCTCACATTTGGCCAAGAGTCCGTCGATATGCTGCAATCAATCTCGAGTGTGTTTTCAGAAACAGTCGAACGTGCCGAACTGTGGCTGGATCGCCTCAGATTGGTGCGCGTTCCAGGCATCAGTGCTGCCGAACAGGACGATAAACGGACTGAGAATGACCTTGATAGCGTGCGTCTGCCGCCAATCCGCACCCTTGATCCACCCCAGTACTCGTTTGACCGGACTGAGAAGATGGACCTGGATCACTAATAACTGACTGCACTGCTCTTCCCATACTCGCATTTCTCATTACCTTATTTCCCCCCTTTCCTTTCCTTTTGCTTATTTCACATAATTCCCCCTTTTTGTCTTGCATCGTACTCAATATACTTGATAAAAATTAGTCGTGGTACCGAGAATATTTCTAGCCCCATATCAAACATATTCACAATCACATGAATTTCAGATATATATATATATATATATAACAAAAAAGCCGTTTTGGGGGTAGGACAGCCACGACACAGTACTTGGGATCCATGAGAGAGATTAAAAGACATGTGAAGAAGTGGTCTGAGGTTGCACACCCCAAGATAAAGAAGACATTGGAAACTTGACGTCTGTTTGCTTATTTTGTATAAGCACTGTGCGCATGTATTTTATTATTTGATTATCAAAGATCAGACGCCTTTATAAAATTGCGCGGTGAATCGTACAGGACACCGTCGTAGGTATAGCTATAGACCCTTCTGTCATCCTTGCTGCCACCATACACAATCCAACCCCCACACTGCAGGCTGATGTGGACAGAAGGCCCACCAGAAGTGATATAGTCTTCTGTAATCTGGAGTGTGCATGAGAACAATGTGGCACATTTGTTGAGATTGCAGCTTACCAAAAGTGACGCTGTGGCATCCCTCTCTGGTCGGTCACAGCAATCTTCGTTGTCATATGGGCAGCAGCCATTATCCCCAGCACTCATCGACAATCGCTTGAAAGAACTGCAAACATGAGTATCATGTCTGAATTCTGTCCAACTTACGTGCTGTAACTGCCTAGTCTGACCTGGTCGGCCTGGATACTGATTGGCGTACCATCAGAGTTGTCGTTGTAGACACAGTAGCCATCTGCGCACCATACAATGGCCCACAAGAAGCACAGGAGCTGTAACAGGTGATATAATTGCATATTCAAAGGTAAAGAGCAAGCATTATGTCTTTAGAAGAGCTCTTTTTATAAGGGTTCATAAATCAAGTCCATTGTTCTCTAATGCTGATCTCTGCAGCAACGATTTCCATAGTGATTTGATTCATCTTTGTCGACCAAACAGTTTTGCCCCAACAACAATAAAACAAGCACTTATTTCTACAAAAGGCAACGTAACAGGTATCCAACCGTATTCATAATACAAATAACTGCAGGAGAATAAGCTTGTGGCCATTTTTTCATTTGATTTCACCCTACAGATGAATAATATTTGGTCTACACAATCGAGCCTTTTAATAATAATCCAGTCATAAAGAATCTATTCTCCTAATGACTTTAATTTCTTTACTCTAGAGGCCCCACTGGCGGATGTCTAGTGAAACTCATGTCAATATCATCAGCACAAATAGTATTCTAATTTACCAGCGGCAGCTTCTTTCTTTTCCTGTCTGACATTGGGCCATCATATTCATTCGAACTTGCACAATCATCTGATGCATTTGATGGATTAGGTGATGATCCTAGTCTAAGTATTATTATTATTGTTTAATATTAGCAATTTATTATAGCAATTTATTATTTTCATTATTCACCTTCTACTTGCTACCCTGCTCGACTGTCTTCCGGCCAAACCAAGGCACTTTTCTAGATGAGGTGCGTATCTTGTGGAGGCAATCGTATTGTCACAGTTCATACACTTGTAGGACGGCAGATTGTTGACATTATAGTGGTTTCCAAATATGTCTGTGTTGGGGCGCACGACTAACAAGGACACATCAATTTGGGCTCGGACAATATAATAGAATATAGAATATAGATATAATGAATCAATAAGAAATATATAATGACAATTTACCATAGGATCGACACCTTATATATATATATATATATATATTAAGATTATTATTATTGATATAAAGCAAATGGTTAATACAAGCAAACTATCAATTGGTTTTTTTTTACTTTGTCTGGCACAGTTGGCAGGTCTCTAGGGCACGTTTTGTATCTCGGTGGACTTTAGACAGCACATCATAGATGCATTCGTCTATGAGGTCTCCAAACAGCCCAAACGCCTAGAACAATAAAGATTGATAATGATTCGAGATCAGGTATATTTACCAAGGTTGCCTTTGTATTTGGGATTTCTTTTGGGGAGTCCTTATCGCCTGCATCCAGCAGCAGTTTTGGAATGCTCTTTTGAAGTGTTGCATGAGTCTGCTGGAGTTCATCGAGGGTGCGATTGCATTCGGCCAAAAGTCGTCGAAAGAGACTGCTAGGTGATGAACAAGCGTTGTGAGGTGATTGATGCACAACTTACGCATTGCTTGCCTCGCGTTGTTCTTCAGGGATTGCTGGGCTGGATGTATGGGAGTCTAAGGCGAGTTTTGGTTTCTGCATTTCTCTAAATGTGTGTGTATATATTTATATGTATATATATATATATGTATATGTATTGCTGGGCTTGCTTAAAGTCCAAAGATTTATGTGTGTGTGTATGTGTATTCAATTTTGATGGCGTAAAAATAATATAAATAAATTATGTGTATGATATAAAACAATTGGGACCCAGCCAAAAAGGGTCGCTAGGAAACAAAATAAAAGTGCTGCAGGACAATACAATACAATCAGATCACTAGCAAGATAAGGCGGACTTTGGTGTTAAAAGATTTCAATGCAAAAGGTGGCTTGTGTTCGTGTCGGAATTCAGCATTAGTTTGTTTGTATTTATTGGTAGGCCAAAAAGTATTAAAGATGTGTATTAGGAGTATTCCTTCAAAGACTATCAAGCCATGTATTCAATGGATCGTCACTTCTTGCTTCTTTGTGCCGATTCCAAACTTGAACATCTTTCCAAGAGAACTCTTGAATGAACCCGTCGAGGATTTCGTCTTGTTTAATGTGCGTTTATAGGTGTCCTAAGATAATGAATCAATAAACAATACAAAGCATGTATATATATGTATATATATATGTATATATGTATATGTATATATAGATCGAATGGCCTACCAGGTACGCAATCTGCGGCTTATTAAAGGCTCCCCTGCGGTTCTGTCGCACATAGTCTACGGCATCCAAGGGCTGCATTCCAAGCTCAATTAGCCCAATGGCAACCAGAGCAGGTGCACGTCCTAGGCCAGCTACACAGTGAACAGCAATAGTAGGAGGAGTGTCGGGGTGTGCTTTAGCCACGCGGTCCTGAGCATCCAGGAGAGATAGCCACTCACGGACCACAGTAGGAGGGGGCTAAAGGAGGATGATCAGCTCATGTATTTATAATCATGATCTTACCACACCGCCATCCTTAAAGGGCAAATCATGAACTTGGATTCCATGTTCAGCAAGTGTTGAGGCACTGTAGGTCTGTTGACAGCATCGGACAATGTCCGTGACATTGAATCGTTTGAATTCTTCTAGGTAATATGGTAGGGTAGATTCGGTTGGGCAATCGAGGATGAGGAAGCGGAGTGGTGAATCGGGCACTTTGATGAGAGAGAGCATGCGGCCGAGAGGTGAATTGGTGCGAGTGTAGGTGTTGACCATTGTGATGATGTGTAGGTGAAAGAAGTGATGTTTGAAAAAGAAAGTATAAAATTTATTTATCCTTCTTCTGAACTGTCTGCTGGATACTGAGTTGTAGCAAAAGAGACACTGTTGCCGAGACGAATTACTTGTGGGAACAGGAAGGAGACGTTTAGAGAGTTCGAAAAAGGGTGCATAAGTTGGAAGAGGAGAAAAATGGTTTTGCTTCCAAAATTGAAAGACAAAATTATTATTTTTTTTTCGGTTCCTCGGCACCCAAAGTTGGGACATCCGCGATCAGAGCTAATCACAGCGCGTGTATTGTTTGGAACACATGCTGTTAATTGCAGGGTTTCAGCCGTGCTGACAAGACAGGGGACTAAAGAGATATTAAATCCAATTCACTGCTCATTATACACTCTTGATACATTCAAGAATCTCCTTTTTCTTCTTCTTCTTTTTTTTTAAACAGCTTGTCTTGAAATCGCTCATCTCTCATTGGAAATCGCAAATGTAGTGTGGTACAGCCAAATATTTCTTGCTCAGACAGACTGGCAGATATGGCCACGTTCCTTACCTGCCTCTTTCTCCAGTATTTCATGTGTGAGGCGCAAAAACACAAGTTTTATTTTCCTTAGAGCCAGCACGGTTTACTAGTTGGGATCCGCACGAGATCAGTATCAAACAGCTCGATAAACTGTTCATTCAGCAATCGCACTTTTGGTCCTGCATATCGTCTGTACTCTTCAAAGATAGCAGTCAAGTTCCACCTCTGCAACTTTCTCAAACATCCCACAATTGTTCCTTTTCACATCATCATAAATAAATAATAGTATTTTTATATATATATTCTTTTTTTATTTTTTATAATTATGCCTCTTGAGCCCCCCCCCTTATATATATATATATTTATCTTTACCTGTTCTGTGTCGTCCAAGATTGCACATAATCATCATGGGGTAGTTTCTAGGATTCAAGATAAGTTCCAAAGCCTGCAAAACCGCCTCTTCAGTGATGGGATCCCATGCATTGACAGCCGAGACTACGCCCAGGTGGTGTAACTGGATTTCTTGATCATCAATAAAGTCAAGGCTAAATAAATATAAATAAATAAATAAATATAAATAATAAATAATAAATAAATAGAAGAAGAAGAAAACAAGTTTTTATCAATATTTAGCCACCAGTCTACACACTCACAATCTCTGGTTGGGTTCTTCAGGAGCGAGCCAGGCAATAGTCTTTAGGCCAAGTTTCTCTAGGAACGGAAAGTTGAGTTCATTGGGCTGTCCAGATCTATACAGATCCTCTTCAATCATTCCATAGTTCTACATCATCAACATTGTCATTATCATCATTGTTTTCATTCTCCAAGAATTGACCTACTACTGGTGGAATAAAATGTTGGGAGCTCATAATAATATTGATAAAAATTAAACGTTTTCTCTCTTGAAAAATATTACATACATATATATATACATATTTTTATATATATATAAAGATATATAAAAGTTGCTCACGTCAAGGTCCGCGCTTTGTGACTGCGGAGCAGCAAAAAAGGCAGCATCAAGACCACACAATGTGCAACTTTACATTCTTTAATCCATGTCTGTCTACGCGATCTACCAGGAGCTTTTCCCACCGCAGACTGTGGAGCATGCAGAAAGAGCTCATTTAACCTCCCCGGACGCCATTAACCTCGTAGTCGCAAAGGCTTCCCTGCTCCAGGTCTATGCATTTGTCGAATACACTCCCGAATCTACACTGGATGACGAAGAGGCCGACCAGGACATAAACCAGAGTGACAGCGACAAGGAAATTGAAAACGAACGGTCTAATAGGGATGAGGAACAAGTAGGTCCAGGGTCTAGTCAGCATGTCACAATCTTTACAGATTTAATATGACCATTTTAAACAACAGACCTTGGTGTACCCAAAACTCAAGCTATTAAAAAAGTCGCTCATGGACACCACCAAAGGACGGTTGGAATTGGTGGCCCAATACAAGCTGAATGGAAGCGTATCTGCAATGGGTGTTGTCAGGACCTCTACTGCACGTGGAAAGGCTGGCTGTGATAGTCTGCTGCTTGGATTTAACGATGCAAAGGTAAGTTTTTTGGAGGGTAAAATCAAAATGGCTTCCTAAAGCATGAGATTTAGATGTCATTGCTCGAATGGTCTCCCGAGACCCACTCGATTGTGACGGTATCGATCCATTATTATGAAAGAGACGAAATGAAGGTAATTTCAAGCATATTTGTAATTGACCAACAAGCCAATTTAATGATGATCTCTGTTGCCTATAGAAAGAATTCTTGACAAACCCTTATCCACCTGCAATTCATGTAGACCCTCAGCAGAGATGCGCCCTGTTGAATTTTTATGACAACAAACTTGCTGTCTTGCCATTTTGCCAATCTGACAACCTTGACACATCAGCTTCTAATCCTGGAGACCAAGAAGATGAAGATCATGCCCAGTGAGTGGGGCATTAGAGGGGTTTTGGAAAGGGAGTATTAACGTCTTTATCTGTGTAGAAAGTGGCCCTATTCACCTAGTTTTGTAATAGAGCTGGAAAAGATTGATCCTCGGATCAGAAACGTTATTGACATGACATTCCTCTCGGGATACTATGAACCCACACTCGCCATACTTTTCCAGCCTGAGCAGACCTGGACAGGGTAAGTTGGATATATATATATATATATATTTAGGGGACAGTTTGTTAATAGCTAATAAAACTATAGACGGCTGGCTACCACAAAAGACACTGTCTCGATTGTAGTCATCTCACTTGATTTGTCTGCCAAAGCATATCCCATCATCTATTCCCTCGACAATCTACCTTATGATTGTCGTAGTCTGGTAGCAATGCCAAAACCTGTAGATGGTCTCCTTGTCATTGCCTCCAACGCACTCCTCCATGTCTCCCAGGGATCTCCTGGTGTGGGTGTGGCAGTAAATGGATACACCGAAAAGGTCACTGAATTCCCTGGGATGATTTATGAGGATGGATTGATTGAGCAGGGATTGATGCTGGATGGAGCAAAGGCACTTTCGATGGGTGGCAACAAGTGTCTCTTGTTTCTGCAAAACGGAGACTGGGTGGGTGTTCAGATGAAGATGGATGGTAACAAGGTCGTTGGCATGTCCATGGCCACCATCCACCATCCACCAATTCTGGGTCCTCAGGGCACAGGAAATGCCCATTCGCCCGTTGCCTGTATTCCTACCTGTATTTCGAGCATAAAGGACGGCGAGTTCTTTTTTCTCGGCAGCCGAGTAGGAGACTCCCTTTTGATCAAATGGAAGAATGGCAGCGAGCCAGGATCCAAGCCAATCTCACCAGGTAAATTAGACAATCATGGATCATAGGATTGTGCCTGGACATTACTTACCCTACTCCATTCTAGAGATAGACTGGACATTCCGTGTGTGCGATTCACTCCTCAACACAGGCCCAATTGTTGACATGACTGTAGGCGACATGGAAAGCAAAGATGTAAGACGACATGTCAAGGGACACTGAGTGGTACTATTCCGTGATTGATTTTTACTGATCAATAATACCATGCGTTTGATGATAAAGGCAACAACTGACTTGGCCGAAAAGTCTGTTGAATTTCCTGACCTCGAACTTGTGAGCTGTTCAGGCTATGGAAAGAATGGCGCACTATGTGTATTCCAAGTAGGTCCAAGTGGTTTTTTATTGGGATTTATAAAAGGATTGTATAAAAGAGTATACTGAACCATGTATGCCGATTAGCGCCATGTTCGACCCGAGACTACCTTTTCCTTTACCCAGTCAGATTGTCAGGCCGTCTGGTCAATAAAGTGTCGTAAAGAGCACTTTTTCGAGGGTGTTCAAGTAGGAGGAATTCAGCACACACAGACAGGCTTGGCACCCGACGAAGGCACTGGTCACTGGGGAACTGTCACTTCTGATGACGGTTTTAAAGACGCATTTGATAAATTCCTGTTTATCAGCAAGTCTGAAAGCACACTTGTAAGCCCATTGTGATGATTTTAATGAACAATGTTATTAAATATATATTGGGCTATCATAGGTCTTGGCAGCAGGAGATGAACTGTGCGAGCTTGAAAGCAGTGACTTTCACACAACTGGACCAACAATTGCTGTCAGCACTCTATTCGATCATACACGCATTGTACAGGTCCACACTCATGGCGTTATGCTCCTTTCTCCAGGTTATTAAACGGGATCCTAAATAGTTTAATTAAGGGTTATTTGCTTATCATTGTGTATTTCATTAGACGGCAAACTCGTGCAAACAGTGCCCGTAAAAGAATCAAAGATCATAGACGCAAGCATTCACGACCCCTACATTCTCCTCACACTCGAGAACCAGACCATATTAGCATTGAAAGGTGATGCAGAATCAAAAGACATCATTTATGTCCAAGTACCTGCATCAATTACGGTAATATTGCCAATTTAAAAACATTACAAACCGATCATTAACTTGCATATAGAACAAGGACGTGTTGGTAGCCAGCGTATTTGCAGACACATCAGGAATATTTGCGTCTGTATCAGAAAAGCTTGCCACCGTGGCCAAGAAGCCCCGGAATTCTGGACACGAGAAAAAGAGAAAGGCTTCAGAGGCCTTTGTAGCCAACCCAGCCAAGAAGACCAATGTTCCACCAGCCCCAGCTCCAGTCGAGTTTGATGAAATAGACATGGATCTCTATGGCGACCAAAGCGAAGAAAAGGCCGTGAATGCAGTGACCACCGAAGACGAGGTCATGGCAGAGGCCTCGGTTCGCATTGAAGAGGAAGAAGAGCAGGTTGATGATGATGAGGCTATGCTATACGGAGAGAGTGAGCCCATAAACAACTACCCTGGAATCTTTAATGAAGAGGTCGATGAGGTGAATGTGAGTGTCAAGGGTGGACTGACCCAGATAAAGATGATCAGTTTCTGGTGCTTGATCTACACAGTCGATGGCACCCTGCAGCTCCACAGCCTGCCTGATTTCAAAGAATACTTTGTCTTTCCACACTTTGACGTCCTTCCGAGTCTGATAACCGACTGTCCGTCTCACGAGCAAGAGCAGGTTGCAGCACATGTGCCTGCTCATCAAGAGACAGGATCTTTATCGATAAAAGAGCTTATTATTACTCATATTGGCAAGGAACGGAAGGATCCTCATTTGGTGGTAAGTCAGGATATCTACATTTTAAGGAATATTTAGGGAAAATGGCAGTGTAATGTATACAACAAGGTCACTTTATTAATTGGTCTAATACAGGCTCGTACATCGACAAACGACATAATAATCTACAAAGCCTTTTCATTTGTACCCGGACTCGACGCCCAGTCTGAAAACACGGCACCATCAAGTGAGGCCGGTGATAGGCTTGCTCTACGATTTTCTCGGGTACACCATGAGTATGTTTCACGTCACACCACGGATGAGGAGTCTGAGGAAAAGAAGGA
Source organism: Phycomyces nitens (assembly GCA_022702545.1). Taxonomy (NCBI): domain Eukaryota; kingdom Fungi; phylum Mucoromycota; class Mucoromycetes; order Mucorales; family Phycomycetaceae; genus Phycomyces; species Phycomyces nitens. Next base: position 7,820,163 of record JAHRBC010000001.1, read on the forward strand.
TGAGGACATGGAGGATCCATTTGATAGTGCCCTAAAGGAACCCCAGGTTAAGCCACGTCGCCAACGCCTGTTGATTCCTTTTAACGATGTGGCCGGATATGCCGGTGTATTTGTGGCCGGCCCACAGCCTGCTTGGCTGATGTGTTCCTGTAAAAGTTTTGTGCGAGTACACCCCATGAAGGCTGACCAGGCCGTCATTGGATTTACACAATTCCACAATGTGAACCTGAAGCATGGCTTTATCTCGATTGACGCAGAGGTAAATCGGTACTGTGTGATTTGGTTTGTTCAGCATATTCACCCCCCTTTTTTATATCTAGTCAACAGTCAGATTATGTGGACTTCCTGTAGATAACGCTACATATGACATGGACTGGGTGATGCAAAGGATCCCATTGGGACAGACTGCCCACAAGATTCAGTATGATCCTACCATGCGTGTCTATGCCGTCCTTGTCTCAACCCCACAGGCCGTCCGTCTAAGAAATGAGGAAGGGGCACCGGTCGATGGCAAGGAAGAAGAGGGCCGAGAGCCAGGAGAGTTTCTGCCTCTGGTCGATCGCTTCTCGCTTCTCATGGTGTCACCTGTAACATGGGAAACTGTGGATAGAATCGAGTTTGAGGAATATGAGCAAGGCTTCTCGTTGCAATGTGTCGCCCTAGAGTCCAAGCAGACCAGCACAGGACGAAAACACTTTATGACAGTTGGTACCGGATTCCTACGCGGTGAAGATACTGCTATGCGCGGATCAGTAAGTAGATCCAAAATAATAATAGTGACATGGCAGCAATGGACTTATTATGGATCTTTAGATATACATATTTGATATCATTGAAGTCGTACCCGAGCCCAATAATCCTCAGACCAACCATCGCTACAAGCACCTACACACTGAAGATGTCAAGGGTGCCGTGACAGCCATGTGTGATGTGAGCGGCCACTTGGTGTCATGTATTGGATCCAAAGTGATCATCTGGAGCTTCGAGGACAATGAGAGTCTTGTAGGCGTGGCATTTATCGATGTACAGATATACGTAACCAGTCTGTGCTCGATCAAGAACTTTATATTGCTCGGTGATGCACAAAAATCGATATGGTTCCTTGGATTCCAGCTTGAGCCTCCAAAGCTTGTATTGCTGGGCAAAGACTACCAGGCATTTGAAGTCGCATCCGTGAACTTTATCATTGATGACAAATCTCTCTTTCTCTTGGTGGGAGACACAGACGATAATCTCGATATCTACCAGTACGCACCTTTCAGTAAGTCAGAGACGCCAGATCAATTAAGTAGCTGAACCTGTCTCTACAGATCTACAGTCTTTTACAGGCCATAAATTGATGCGTCGAGGCGATTTCCATGTGGGAGCCCAGGTCAAGACAATGGTACGACTGCCACAGATCGTCCGTACCGAAAAGGGTCTTGAATATAGCCGGAGGCACTTTTGCCTATGTGGTAAGACCCAACATTATTGGCTTTATATTTCTGGCTTGCTAATATTATGTTGTAGGATCATTTAGTGGCAGCATTTCTGTGGTCTCCCCCATTCCCGAAAAGACCTTTAAGCGCCTAAACACACTGTATGGCCAGCTTGTGAATGGTATTCAGCACGTAGCAGGCCTAAACCCAAGAGCCTTCCGATTGATAAAGGGTCCAAAGCAGAGAATGGCCTCCAACCGTACAAAGGCTATCCTAGACGGCGATTTGGTGTTTGAGTTTGCTGGCCTGTCAATGAACCAACAAAAGGAAATGACAAAACAGATAGGAACAACTGTAGCCAAGATTATGGAGGATCTTGTTGACGTTGATAGCAGTATCGACCACTTTTAAATACACCTTTAAGCAATATATATATATATATATTTATATAAAAAGTACAAAATAAAAAAAATATAAAAAATATATACATGAATATATATATATAAAGACCGCCATTTTCATATAATAGAGATCCAAAGAGCAGAGAAATAAAAGAGGGGGGAACCACTTGCGGGCTCAGGGTTCGGACAAACCGATGGCCGACCGAGCTTGGTAAAACGAAAGCCCGCGCATCCATGATGCTCTCTCCTTTCCAATCATCCATCAGTCTTAATAACAATGGTGAGTTGAATGATACGTTCATCGGATGGATTGGCAATCCTGCCTGTCGATAGAGAGGGAGTTTATAGTCCATAGAGACTGATACAATCGACCCATCTAGGAATCCTCCAAGACCCCCGTTAAGCTCGCCAAGGTCATCAAGGTTCTCGGCCGCACTGGTTCCCGTGGTGGTGTCACTCAGGTCCGTGTCGAATTCATGGACGATACCAACCGCAGCATCATCCGTAACGTCAAGGGTCCCGTTCGTGAGAACGACATCCTCTGTCTCTTGGAGTCCGAGCGTGAGGCCCGCCGTCTCCGCTAAAAAAAAACCACAGCAATCAATTGCGATCCTGGTTTTATCAAGGATGCTTTTTGTTCGACACAATTTGATTTAATAAACGGCACTTTGTACGATAATTGTTTATTGATTTGGATTAAGGATTAGCTTTTTTGAATTAGTCTACTGGAGGAATGCGTTCATGTCAAACTCGGTTTGGCCAGGTGCTTTGACCGCCACACCACGTTCAGTCACAATTGCAGAAATGAGTTCACTAGGAGTAACATCAAAGCTAGGATTCCACACACACACACCCTGAGCAGCAGTGCGCACAGTAGCAGGGATATTCTTTCCCTCCAACAAACCAGTGACAGTAACCAACTCTTCAGCAGGACGTTGCTCAATCACAATATCTTTTCCACTCTTGGTCGACAGGTCGATCGAGGTCGAGGGAGCGGCAACAATGAAAAGAATATTGTGGTGTTTGGCAGTAATGGCGAGCTGGTAGGTGCCAATCTTGTTTGCAGTGTCTCCATTGGCAGCAACCCGGTCAGCACCAACAACAATTGCCTGCACATTGGGGTTCTGCTGCAACAAAGCAGATGCCATGGAGTCGCAGATCAAGGTGGCAGGAATATTCTCATACACCAATTCGTAAGCTGTCAAGCGGGAGCCTTGGTTGTAAGGGCGAGTTTCGGTGCAATAGGCATGCTTCAATTGGCCGTTTTGGTGAAGATCACGAATGATGCCAAGTGCAGTTCCCCATCCAGCAGTTGCCAAGGATCTTATAAAATATCGTTATTACCTTTACAAGTATTCACCACAACTTACCCAGTGTTGCAATGGGTCAGGACACGAATATCTTTTTTGTTTTTGCAATTGTCGACAATAAAGGAAGCACCGTGCTTGCCAATGTTCTTATTGTCCTGTACATCATCCACCAACATCTTTTCGGCTGCATTAATATAAGCGTCTGTAACGTCAGAAGGGCTAGTGGCCTTTTTGGCAGCATTTTCAATCACAATCGACAGTTTGTTTGCAGCATCAAAAAGGTTGACAGCAGTGGGTCGCGATGTCTTTAGGTATTCGAGCGAGGAGTTTAGGAATTCGACAGCCTGGGGAACCGTCTTGAACTCATGCTTAGCTGCCCGAGTAGCAACGTCCACAGCAAGTGAAAGTGCGGCAACAATGGCAATAGCAGGTGCACCACGGGTCTTCATGGTCTTGATTGCTGCATGACCATCTTGGATATTGAGAATGGGTTCAAAGATAGTCTCATGGGGAAGAGCAAGCTGATCGAGAATCAAAAGGCTGCCAGGGGTATACTTGATAGCCTCGAGGGTTCTGTTTGCTGGGTGGACATTAGTGACTGTTTGTTCTTTCGAGACTGTTGCTTACCACTCATTGAATTAATATAGAAAAGATTGGCTTTACATTCTGACATGTCCAGAGCTTTATTGAGATGAAAAAAAAAAGACCAGCGGAGATGACGCCTTTGTGACTGCTTAATCCGCTTCTTTATAAACACAAACGTCCATGGGGGAGGTTGAAGAAAGCCATCTGTCTATCCAAAGAATATCCTTAATTGCTTGCGTCTAGATAATAGCTAGCCCACACTAATAGCCAATGGATATACACAACTTTGAAGAGTACCTCGACTTACATGATCCTCTTGACAGCAAACAAGACACTGAACAGTCCCTAGAGTTAGTATCCGAGACTTCTGCACAGGCAATCACACTCCCCAATAATAACTGGGAATCGCATCAAGATATTTTGGGTAATACTTTGGATCCAACCAATTCAATGGAACACTTTATTTTTCCAATGGACAATAGTAGCTGGAATGTGCTTGGTCAAACAGACCAAACTCCCGACAACTTACCAGGAATAAATTTGGAGACTCACTCTGGCATTCCAGCGTCACAAGATACAGCCACAAATACGACCGCGCCTGTGAATCTGACTGACCTGTCCCATTTCCTTCCACCCCGTTTCCTCATGCATTCCGAACACCAAATCTTGCCTACTCCAACTCCAACCCCAACCCCAACAGCACCACAAGAAGAACAAGAAGAACAAGTAGAAGCTTTACAGCATTTGGAAGACCAAGAATTTCCCACGCCTGCACAAAAAAGTCCTAGCGATGGCACAATCTCACCAGCTAAATTGTCACAGTCTGATACCTCTGCACAGCCCGAGACTGACAAGGAAGAAAGTGGTCGAATGATGACACGCCTCCGGAGGCGAAGATCGACAGTACAGGAAAAGGGAAATGAAAAGGCGGCGGCTACAACAGAGCCAAAGAGAAAGAGAGTCAAGAAACTGTATTGTATCTGCCAGCAGCCTTACAATGGAGACCCGATGGTTCAATGCGGGCAATGCGAAGAATGGTAATTATACATGCAAAAATACCAGAGACGTATGGATTAGCCCAGAGTACTAACCCATACAATTTATCCAGGTTTCATTGTGCGTGTGTCAAACTCGATCCTGAAGAGGCCGAGGATCTTGACTGGGTGTGTGAGAAGTGCATTGAGAAAAAGGTTGTCAAGGAAAAGGCTGATGCTGAGGCTGAGGCGACAGGATCAGGAGCAGCACAGGCAGCAGTATCATCATTAGCAGGAGCAACCGCAGAAGCGACTGCTCCTACTTTTACAGCTGTGCTCAGTACTGCGGCTACGAATGCAGCTGCTGCCACTGCTACTACTGATGCTCACCCAGAACAACCTACTGGAGAGCCAAACGCCGTTTCGCCTACAAAGTCTGCTAATCCAACAGCCGATTTAAAGACTGGAGACCTAGATGTGGAGAAAGGTAAGAATTCTGTTTTATGTTTACTACTATTGGGAGTATCCCAAAAAATACTATTGGGTGTTCGTGGGATAGACGTGATTGTGAATGGTCAAGGAGACCATATCTTCAAAAATCACCATTTGGTGAATGGTAAAACACACAGAAATGAAATATTTTTGCCAAAAAAAAAAGCCAAAGAAGACGTATGGACAGGAAGAAGGAAGACATACGTAAAACACCATTTTCTATCTATTCCCCCCCGTCCCATCTCTTTCCTTTTGTAATATAGTCAATATTTTAAGCGCGAAAACCAAAAAGATGCCAGGAAATATCTGTTTCTGTTATCGCGTCTGATTGCATTTCTTTCTACACTTTGCTTTGAACTATCAAAGTGATTGTCTGCCCTTTATGTATACATGTATATATATATATATATATATATTTCTTGCGATACATGTCGCAGAAGATCTTTCAATGGAAAAAGATGGGGTTCAATGCTATTTATGTGGCGAACTACCCTCTTTTTCTATAGATCTTCTTTACTTTGTATATGTATTCGTATGAGGTCTTACCTTCTGTCTGTTGCCATGCGTTTGTCTGGAATATAAACAAGTTGCATGGATTTTAATCAACAAAAAACTAGAATACTTTAAATGATATAAACCCCAATGATGATTACATGGACGAGTTACGTTTTATTTTCTGACCAAAGTTACTTACCTTTATATTCTTTATGTTACAGCCAAGGAATCAAATAAGACTCCACCTCTAGCAGAAAGGGCGTTCTTACCGAATTCCATGACGACTCTAGACAAGCCAAAAAGATCACCAGAAAAGGTAAAGATAAGAATATTAAATTGTAGATACTAAATGTTTATATAGACTTATGGTGGACGACACATGCGCAACTTGACAAACCAGGGAAAATGTCTCTACCCACCTTGCCAAAATAAAACACGCGTAGATTCCTATTGCAGTGACATTTGTGCTCGTGCGGATGCCATGCGTCAGAAAGCAAAGGACTTTGAGTACCTAGGCGAGGTTGAAGAGTCGCGTGCTAGCCAAAGACGTTCTAGAAGCACTTCTGGTACTTCTGCACTTGAAAAATCCAGCCTGGCACTTGGGCACCACAAGAAGCCTTCAATTAGCATCAGCACCAGTTCAAGTGGACCAAACTCGCCCATATTTGAGCTTCAGTCACCAAACCAATCTGCTACAGAAGAAAATCCTATTCGAAAGAACGTGGTCAAGAACATGACAACCATCCTCAAGTCTATCATGGATACTGCTCTTGAAAACGAACCAACTCTTTTTGACTCCGAGTCTGATCAAGAATCTCAAGATAAGCAAACTATGACTGAAGATGATGATTTGGCTACAAAAGAACCAGCCCATGTGACCACAGTAGCCTTGGATCCCACAGACAGCGGAGTTCCTGAATCAATCCCTGTACCTGAGATCACAAGCTTGGAGGCCACTTTGAATACGGTGGCCACAGATCTTATCGTGGCAGATGGCACTGTCCCATACGATAATGACACACAAGGCACAACTTCAAACACTCCAGTTCCACAAGCAGAGCCAGAGCAAATCAACACTGACCCAAACACTACAAATATAGAAAAGTCCCCAGCCAAGTCGAGATCTACACAAACCATGGCTGAAGAGTTGGCCCAGCTAATAGAAGAAGCCATGTATCTCCAATTGGGCGATCCCGTATCCCAAGCCAACAAGCCACTCAAGTGTGGTGAGAAATACAAAGGAAAATTCAGAACATTGCTCTATAACCTCAAAGACAAGGCCAACAAAGTATTCCAGATCAGAGTCATCACTGGAGAACTTACTCCTGATGAGCTCATCAAGATGTCTTCTGAAGACATGGCTAACCCCGAGCTGAAATCAATGTCAGAGACCCTGCGCAAGAAGAGTATAAAGAATTCTGTTCTAAAGGTCCAAAACATACCTTTTATCAAAAAGACTCACAAGGGTGATATCATCATGATACCAAAGGGAGAAAATGAATATGGTGATGACTCTAACAAGGCAAAACAGCTGGAACAAGAGATGGTCATGGTCTATCAAAACAACGAGAGGACTGGCGAGGACGACGTGCCAGGAACCGAGTCTGATGTGTTTCCAGACAGCAGAAAGTCCAGCATCAGCACAACTCCCACACAAGCACGCCACGATCCTCTGGACGATATCCTGGCTCGCATTGGTGTCTCGACCGATGGAATGCGGGAGGATTCTAATAAGCGCGCAGGTGTGGGACTTGCTGGATCTGACCGAAATAAGAAACGAAAGCCAACCTTTGATGTTGAAAAGTTGCTGGGGGACGAAGATATTCAATTGGAAATTGGCAGCGATGATGAGGGGATCATTACCACTCGTCGTACAAGTGATGGCGAGACCGTGCGTGTGGACAATATTGAGGTTGACCAGACGCCAAAGTTGCCCAGTATTTGGAAAGGCAGAGTGAACATGCCTCAGGTTGCTGAATTCGAGGCAGTGGCGCGTCAAGTAGGAGGTCGTCCTCTTAGTGATACTGAATGGGCTGATGTGCTTTCTCCTACCATGTGGATCGAGGGACGGATACCACAGGACAGGGTGACCACATACGTATCTCAAACACAATATTCCTCTAGTCGAGAGATTATATTACTTGAAATTGAGCCTTCAACATTGCTTCCTGATGCAGCCAAGGAGGCCAAAGATTCTAATCTTAGACAGTCGGACACACTCTTAAAATACTTTAATTCTCGGCAAAGATACGGTGTGGTGGGGCACAACAAGACAAAGGTCAAGGACTTTTATCTTATTCCTCTTTACAAGGCGCATGATATTCCTGATTGCCTTTACGTTGTCCGGATTGAAGAGTCAAAGCGTGATTGTGACTTATTTCTCGGTGTCCTTATTCTCACCAAACAACCAGAACAACGGCCGTTACCAATCCCAGCAGCTTACCAAAACCACCCTCCCTACGAACCCTAAGGATAATATATATTTCTCACCCAACATTCCCCCCCCTTTCCCTCTACCTCATCCTAGTAACCATTATTTCTTAAAGATCAATAAATATGTCCATTTCATAAAACACCAATTCTTGTTTTACGGCAGCGGAAATGCGTTAATGCCTTCCGAGAATTAAGGAATCTCGGCGAAAATTACGAGACGATCATCTGGTTAACAAGGAACGGAGAAGTGGATTATCCGTCGCTTTCACTTGTTTATATAACCTTGTTGACTTTATGATTATCACAAGGCAGCATGTATTTATAAGCATTTAAATTAAAAAAAAATATATAGCATATATTGATACAAAGAACATTAGTGGATTAAATGTGGGCGTAATTATTATATGATTATATTTTGTAAATTTGGTTAATGCCTATTGAATCAGCTTAAAAGAGAAGAAAAGGAAAGGCTTAAAGAGCATGGCTTTTCTTTTATTGTTATTCTCATGACCAAGCCTTTTATTCCTGGGTTGCCTAAGCGCGGGTTTTCGATTAGAGTCCAAAGAAATGGAGAACCTAAATATATTCAAACTGTTTATTTTTGATATTCCAGGCTGAATACGTCGATCTTTTGTCACTTTGTACGGGATATCAGCCGCGAGAGCAAATTCTTAAAATAAACCAAATGTGTACGTGTGTCTAGGGACCTGGTGTTACGGTGCAAAAGAAGAGAATATGTTTTGTGCCTCTATTCTTATGACAATTGTACCAGAATGAAGTTTACCCGACCTATATATTCGAGGCTTGGCAATCAAATGAAAAAGAAAGAGAAAGAGATTTTCCTTGCGATCATCAAATAAGCCGTTGGGCCATGAAGATCCTGAGACTCTAGGACAAATTAATTAAGCTGTCCAATCCAGCCGAGCCAGATAAATTATGACTTGATTTGGGTTTTACCACAGAGAGAAAAAATATACAAAAAATATACACTCTTGTACGTCCCCTAAAGACATATTTTATTGTTTTACCGAGAGTACAAAGAGATACCACAGAACTTGGATCATACTTTTATAATCAATAAAGGAGTATCTTGCACTGACAGTGAGTTAAATCCAGATAGAATAAAAAGTAATGCTTAATTAGCCAGTCTAATGAGGTAAGGGATCAGCCTGTTTTTGGCTGCCATATAAACATGCTTAATCAATCAATGTATGCCTTTCTGTATATGCTTATTTTTCAGAGTGATCAATGTTACTCTGCAACCTTGAATTGGTCTCTTTTGAATTAGTCTGTCATTGGTTGCTTCCCAATTCTTTATCAATCACCTTGGATACCAGCTTTTCATGGCAGGCCTACAGCACCTTTTGTATTAGTCAGGATTCATTGTTCTTTTCACTTTGGCGTACAGACTGGCATGGGAGTCTTGATATTTTTGACTCGAGTCCTACATGCATCTCTCCTTTTTGTGCCACGTTTCACAAGTATACCCATGGATGCTGGTAACTGTCTAATTCTTTTCTCCAGTCGCTGACGAAACCTTTACGGATCGGGAAGTAGTCAGTATAACCAAGTAGCAAAACGAAAAAAATGGGGACCAAGTCAAAGGAGTGTGAGAGAATGAAATCCAACAAAGGCACTATGGTGCTAATTATTTAGCTTTTACTCTGTTCATGGCTTTGGATGTACATTATATGTCCAGATCTCTAAATATATCCTTTTCTAGGGGTTCCGAAGAAGTTCTCAAGCCCAGTAGTAAGGAATAGAGATGATAATAATAATAAAAAAACAGACGAAGCAATAAATAGCTACGAGTTACCAAACTAGGATTGTTGTCAAGGTAATAAAGCGGCTAGAAACACTCCATCGGTATCTGCTTCCAGCTTGTCTTTCTTTTTTCCTTTTATTCGTATATATAAAAGTTTAAAAATATATATAAATTCATATTTATATATATATATTTTGTACCTAAAATTCAAAGGTATTTAAATAGCCCAACCCAAGCGAAATCAAGTCCCCGTTCCTGTCTTTATTTAACCCCCCAATCTCATTCCACTCCACTCTTTCTGTGGCTTCCTCATCATTCTCTTCATTATTGTATATATACATTCATTCAACCATGTTAAACAGTGATTCCACATCTGTAAATTGTCTAGGTATATTAAAAAAACCATTTGGACTATATCCACCTCACAATTGAATAAATTTCAATTATCTATTTCTCAACACTAAAGCCGTCTTTATGTTATTTCTTACTTGTAGCCACTGGCATGCCATGGCAGCGTAAAAAGAGCACCCAATGGCCCGCTGTTCTCAATAAAATACGATCCTATTCCCAATTCTCTCACTCCTCGGTGTCCATACCAATCTCAGTCGCATCCGAACAAGTCGAACCTGAAGTTGACACATCATCAGAAGCACCCAAAGACGATAATCTCGATCTCGAACCACCACAATATGATGATCCTATTCACCCCTGGACATCGATTTTCCCAGCTTATCTCTCTCAGCGAACAGTAGAGCCAAGAGAGGAAGAAGGGAGAGAGGTTCTACCGGAATACGAATGCACCATCTTCAAAATGGGATTTGTGCGAGTGAAACGCGAAATGGAACGGCCCAAGGTTGAATCAAAAGACCGAGCATGGAAGTGAGTAAATTTATCTACAGTTGTCATGGTTACGAAGTCTACTTTATTGGTAGTCATGGTGACCATTGTTTTATGTACATATATTTATTTTTAAACTTTTTACATGCACATACACACCTGGTTTGGCCTGGCTTGGCTTGACCTGGCTTGGCTTGGCTTGGCTAATGTGCAATATCCAACTAATTATTATTGGACTTTATTTCATTTTACTTCATTTGACGGATTTGATTCTTTCCATGTGGAAAATTCATTCAATTACCATTTTACTTTGGACTCTTTTATATTTTTTATTTATATATATATATTTCTAGCACTAAAAGTATTGCTTTTTTCTTATTCTGTAAACCAATTACTCACACTGTCACTGTCATAATTAGGAAACTCTATCTAGTCCTCTGGGGAACAACAATTCATGCCTACAAGATCGAACAATACCAAGGAATGAAGCCAGTGTGGTCTTTTTCAATGCAATCGGCCGAGGCAGGCATGGCCCCAGATTATCTAAAGTACCGGAACGTATTTCGGCTGCGAGTTAGCAATGGTCCACAGATGTTAATTAGGTTACCACTGGAGGAAGAGCAAGTTTTATGGATTGAGCACCTTCAGGCGTCTGCTAATGTGAGTCCAGACCTCGATGTCCGCCCAATGCCACGGTTTATTACTCTGACAACTCGTCGCCGGAGGGAACGGGCACTGCGCACTGCTGGACAGAGCGAACCTGTCGAGCCATCATTGATATAAAATAAAAAATAAAAAAAAAGAGAAAGGAAGGAGGAGGTGGTGGTTGGTTGCTTATTTTGGTGTGCCACATGAATGGAAATTAGGGGAAGGAGTCACGCTCTTATGTGACGCGGGATTGTAGGATGGGGGAGAAGGGACCTTTAAGGCTCTCCTTTTTCTGCTTCCTTTCTCTGTCCGCTTTTTTATCGCTCGACACTCTTTTCTTGCATCCATTTTTGGTTGCTTTTCCCTAATTATTCTCAAGGGCTTGTTTAAAATAAAAAAGAAAGACTTGATTTATAGGCAGCTGTAGATTGTGCGCTGCAACATCAAAAAAAAAAAGCCTGAATAAGCCAAAGATTCCACAATGAATCCGAATCTGAATGGCCAAAATGGCTCACAGGGAATGGGAATGCCCAATGGCATGGGAAATCCAGCAGAATCTCAGCCAAATCCCAACTGGCGTGATGATATGAAGACAGAAGAGAGAGCACACTTTGTATCTAGACTGTAAGTAACAAGACAGCTTATTTTTACTATGCATCTCTTTTTTGGTCATGCTCTCTTTTGTCTCTGGCCTAGAGCCAAATACGCGCTTTCAGTTGGCTTACAATAATACTATCATCTAGTGGCCAGGCTCTCCGGCACTTATCGCCTGCCACATCTGAAGGTGACATCCACCAGGCTTCTGTGAATTTTGAGGCCAATCTTCACGCCAAAAGTACTAACAAGGTAAGAAAAGAGGAGAGGAGGATGGCAAATCACCCGATGTATCACGGCGGGATTTCTTGACTCGTTTTTATTATATTTTACTGGTTAGAATCAATATATACTGGCCTATGCACGAAAGTTATATCAAATCAAATGCCAAGTTACAATGCAAAACCAGAGCCAGACTGGCGCAAGTGGTAATCCTCCAACTATGGTGGATAATGTGCAATTGGCACAAAACATGCCTGGAGCAATTCCTCAACAGCAGATTGCCCCGACTGTACAGCAGCAACAGATAGGCTCTCCTCAAATACAGCAAACACCCCCACCACAGCATCAGCAACAACAACAACAACAGCAAGTTCAACAGCAAGTCCAACAGCAACAGCAACAGCATCAACAGCAACAGCATCAACAGCAACAGCAGCAGCAACAGCAACAGCAGCAGCAGCAACAACAGCAACAACAACAACAACAGCAGCAGCAGCTTCAAATGTTGACCTCTCCTTTAAATCCAAACCAACAACCAACCATTGCCGGACAGACCCAGTTACGACCAAATGTCTATCAACAGACTATGATGTCCCAACCACAACAGGCTCAACAGCAACAGGCTCAACAGCAACAGGCTCAACAGCAACATGCTCAACAACAACAGCAACAACAACAACAGCAGCAGCAGGCTCAACAAAAGCAGCAGCAACTTTCACCTCAACCACCGGTACAGCAACAAATCAAAACTACTGCCCAGGCCCAGAATGCTCATAATGCTCAAATGCTGGCTATCCACCGATCCGCAGGAGCAGTGGTGACACCAACACCTGGTGTGCAGACTTCCCAAGCCGGGCAAACTCCTCAAACCATACCTATCAATATGCTTCAAGGCTTAGGAAACGGAGCTGTAAACGGAAACATTAACCCTAATCAACTTTCTCCTCAACACTTACAAATGCTTATTGCTCATCAACTTGCCTTAAATGCTCAGGCTCAAGCACAAGCACAGACCCAAGGTCAGGGACAACCACCGACTCAGCATCAACCCCAAGGCCAGGCCCAGGGTCAGATTCAACAGCCAACACCACAGGGGTTTGCAGCCGTCAACAGTAATCTAGCGGCAATGGGTCTAACTCAACAGCAAGTAATTAATATGGGAATAGCCAAGCAAAACAATGGGGCTATGCAAAACCCAAATTTCAGGCCTACCAGTGCTAGTTTCCCACCTTCGGCCTCACCTTTACAGGCTAATTCATATCCTCCCGGGGCTGTTATGAAACAGGCCTCGACTGGGCCAGGTTCAACCCCATTGGCAGTTAACTCACAACAGAAACAGCAACCTCAAGGTCAGCCTATTCAAAAACAGCACGATCAACAGCAACAAGGCCAGCAGCAACAAGGTCAACAGCAACAAGGTCAACAGCAACAAGGTCAACAGCAACAAGGCCAGCAGCAACAAGGCCAGCAGCAACAAGGCCAGCAGCAACAAGGTCAACAGCAACAAGGCCAACAGCAACAAGGCCAACAGCAGCAAGGTCAACAGCAAAAAGGGCAACAGCAGCAAGGTCCACAACAAAATATACTATTGGCCCAACATAGTATTGCTATGGGAAAAGGACAGCCAGGCTCGCAGGTGGGTAATCGCGACATGTTAGTGCAACATCTTCAGCAACAGGCCCAACAGCAACAAGCTCAGCAACAAGCTCAACAGCAACAAGCGCAACAGCAACAAGCGCAACAGCAACAGGCGCAACAGCAACAGGCGCAACAGCAACAGGCGCAACAGCAACAGGTGCAACAGCAACAGGCGCAACAACAGCATGCTCAACAGCAACAGGTGCAACAGCAACAGGCGCAACAACAGCATGCTCAACAGCAACATGCTCAACAGCAACACGCTCAACAGCAACAAGCGCAACATGCCCAACAGCAGCAGCAGGCACAACAACAACAACAACAACAACAACAACAACAACAACAACAGGCACAACAACAACAGCAACAGCAGGCTCAACAGCAGCTTGCTCAACAGCAGCTTGCTCAACAGCAGCTTGCTCAACAGCAGCTTGCTCAACAGCAGCTTGCTCAACAGCAGCTTGCTCAACAACATCAACAAAATTCAACCCAATCTCAACAAAACCAAGGTTTACCTCAAGCGCCAATCAACCCGGCTTTAGTTGGAGCAAGCCAACAGACAATCGCAACCATGAAAACAGCTGTAACATTTCAGCAACGTAACAATGCCGCTGAGGTAGTACGCCAAGTTGATGATGCTATTCGGTCGAGTAGAGGTAAAATAAAAAAGTTGAAAATTTTGGAAATAATGGCATCTAAGAGTACTCACAACTTGTGTATAGCGCGTATGGTATTCATAGATGATATGAAAGAGGAGGAGAAAATAGCCATTCGCGATCAAATGAATCAAATGAAGCCTATGTATGACAAACTTGACAGCCTGCTTCCTGTCTTCCTGGCAATGACTTCTAACCTCGAAGCTACCCGTCGCCTTATTTTCATGAAGTATATGTTTGAGGACCAACTTAATATGCTTGCTCAAAACAAGTTTGTTATCACACACGAAAATTTGCAAAAGTTAAAGGACCAGTTCAATGGTTATTTCTCTTGGGTCAGAAACGCAGTGAGCACGGCCAATGTACAACAGCAACATATAATACAGCAACAGCAGCAACAGCAACAGCAGCAGCAGCAGCAGCAGCAGCAGCAGCAGCAACAGCAACAGCAACAGCAACAGCAACAGCAACAGCAACAGCAGCAGCAGCAGCAGCAGCAGCAGCAGCAACAACAGCAGCAGCAACAGCAACAGCAACAGCAACAACAACAACAACAGCAAGTTCAACAGCAAGTCCAACAGCAACAGCAACAGCAACAACAGCAACAGCAACAACAGCAACAACAACAGCAACAACAACAGCAACAACAACAGCAACAACAACAGCAACAGCAGCAGCAGCAACAGCAGCAGCAGCAATCACAATCCAATAATACACCCCCTCAACAACAAGGTCAACCTGGAGCAGGACCAAATCAATCAATTTCAACACCACAACAAAACCAACAGCAAGCTCAGGTTGGATTGGGGCTCATTCCAATGCATTTACAACATCATCAGCAACAACAACATGCTCAACAACAACAACAACAACAGCAGCAACAGCAACAGCAACAACAGCAGCAGCAGAAACAACAGAATCAACAACAGATTAATTCGCCTGCTTCGAATTCGGTATTCACTGGAAACGATTCACAGCAAGGAAAAGGTCAAAGTCAACCTCTACAACAGGCACAAGAGCAACATGCGCAAAATCCTCAACAGCAGGCACACAACCGCATGGTTCTTCAACAGCAACAGGCCCAAGCCATACAATTAGCACAACAGAAGGAAGCACATGCTCAGACAGCACAGACATCAAAGACCCCCAAGACAGCACAAGTATCTCAAACATCCAAAGCAGTACAGGCGGCACAAACAAAATCACCAGCTCAAGAACCACAAATAGACCAAGCAGATCAGTCGACAAAAACAGCACAAGTAGATAAAGCAGAGCAAAGTATACAAGCAGTACAAACAGTACAGGCAACCCAAGCAACCCAAGCAACCCAAGCAGCACAGGCAGCTCAAGCAGCACAGGCAGCCCAAGCAGCTCAAGCAGCTCAAGCAGCCCAAGCCGCCCAAGCAGCCCAAGCCGCCCAAGCAGCACAAGCAGCCCAAGCCGCCCAAGCAGCACAAGCAGCCCAAGCCGCCCAAGCAGCACAAGCAGCCCAAGCCGCCCAAGCAGCACAGGCAGCTCAAGCAGCACAGGCAGCTCAAGCAGCACAGGCAGCTCAAGCCGCCCAAGCCGCTCAAGCAGCACAGGCAGCCCAAGCAGCACAGGTAGCCCAAGCAGCACAGGCAGCCCAAGCAGCACAAGCCGCCCAGGCAGCTCAAACAGACCAAGTCACTCAAATAACCCAATCAACCCAAGCAGAGGTGCAAGTAACTCACGCACTATCCCATACCCAACAACAAGGACATTCTGGCCAACAGAAGCAGCACAATCGCCCTTTAACTTCCCAGAACACAGAAACTTTCCCTCAGTCAAATTCAAGCCCGTCAGCAACTGCAAAGAATGTAAATCAAATGAATATCAAACGTGGAAGTATCGATCTCAAGATGCCTACACCTAAAAAACAACGAAAAACAAGCGCTCAATCTCCAACAAACAAAAATCAACAAAAAAGGATGTTGAATGAGAAAGATATGGTTTCCAGTCCACCAGTGTCAACTCCACCGTCTACAGTTGCCACACCAAACAGTCAGTTTGTTTCAGTAGACGGTCCACGCAGTTCCACTGCAGGCAGCCCAGCTTCTCAAACCACTGATCCTACGAAAACACCCCAGCAGCAAAACATTCAGCCACAACAAGTACAACTACAGATGAATCATCAAAGTCCAACCAACATGGCCGAAGGAATGGCTTCTAACGCAGCTGCAGCTGCAGCTGCAGGAGCTCAGATGGGTATGGCCGCTAATCAAAGACAGGCCCAGTCTGCCATGGTATATCAGGCAGCAATATCAAGTGGAATTTCTCCTCAGATAGTGAGCCTTTTGCCACCAAGAGCACTTCAATGTAGCTGGCTCCTCCAGCAATCTGCCCAAGGAAAGATTGCCCTTACACCTGGACAACAGCAACAGATTAGAATTCTTTTGAACGATAGAATTGAAGTTGTAAAAGCTCAATTGGCAAAACAAGCAAGTGAAGGTTCCTCTCCACAGCCCCAAATGCCACAACAGCAGATTCAACAAATACCACAGCTGGAGGTACAGCAGCCAGAAGTACAGCAAATACAACCTCAACAAGTAGAGACCCAGATAAAACATGAAATGCAACAGCCATTATCTCTGTCTACAATCTCTGCGGTTAACCCTTCATATACTGCTGAGCAGAATGACAATAGAGTCAAGGCACCATTAGATGTGCTTCAGGCAAAGATCAATTCAGAGATGCCTATTGAGACGGTGCAGCAGTACGCAACAAACATGAGCAGCTTCACCCAAACACAGCCAAAGTATGCTCAGATGGCCAACAGTACAACCACCAACGTTTCTACTATGGCTATGAAACCTTCAGCTATTCTGCGACCGGGAATGGGACCAGATGAAATTATATCAAATACAATGCTATTTACCAATGATGTATTGAAGGATGTTGCTTCTATACTGGATCGTTCTGCTTCAGAGGTCAGACTGGAACGGCACCAATTGGAAGTTGTTAGGGATGGTAAGCACTGTACCCTAGCATTCGACAATATCTCTTCTGCACTCAAGGAAGGCTACAAAGATGAAACATTTGGCACTGCTGAATTGTCTCCCCTATTCCGTCGTGATACAACTCCTGGTCTGATACGTGAAGATGATCCATCAACTTCCTGGTATGATGTTGGTATGGATGTCGATATTCCTGGACCCTACCAAATAATGGAGGGATTTGACTGGAGAGAAGACTTGTACGGATCTGGCTACTATGATGTCGATGAAGAGCAAAACCAGGTGCCTGAGGAAGGAATACTGTGCATGGCTGGTTTGTAATAGTAGACAAGACTTTCTCGCTCTCGCTCTCTCTCTTTTTTATTTTTTTTAAAAAAAGGGCATACCAAGCACAAGCATATCTTTCATTCACCTTTTGGAATTTACAAACATCCGCGCATCCACGACAAAAGACATACACATACACATACACATACATATACATACACCTATATAAAAACCATACTTTTTCGCTTACATATATTTATTATACATACATAATATTCAGAATTCATAGAGTATAATTATGACTTGAATATTGTTTATGACAGGAATCAGGGTGAATATTGATCAAGCCCTTGATATCCTATTACAATATATATATATATATAGTCCCAAATATCAGCTACAAATTTGTACCTAGAGTTGTTCAACTGTATGGCTGTCAAATTCTCTCTCTTTACAGCCATAATGATATAAATTTAGACACTCGCAATAAATTAACAATAGCAAAAGGTATTGGCTAAAAGGCAGGATTCATTCATTTATACTTTTGTACAAAGTCTTGCATCCATTTGCTAGAAAATAAAATTCAAGATCCTTTGGATTTGTTAAAGTGTACTATATAGATCTGTGTGTCACAGCTGTGATAGATTTAAAGTGAAAGATGAGTCAATCTGTAACTATTCTTCAATTATGTCCACTTTCCAACCTTTAGACCTGTGTGAGTCTCACCTAGGCATATATATATTTATGTATACAGAATCACAAACTGGTTTTATTTAGCAAAGCCTCGGTACCCTCAATCGACTTATTGGGGACGCGTTCGCCATTTCATCAATGTTACCGATCCTAGGTAGATTACAATGTCAATTTGAACAAGCAAGATTGATTTATACTATCAATCTTTAGAACTCTATTTGTGACAAAGACCCAGCTCGAGAATGCAAAGCATCTTTTGGCAGACTACAAGGCAAACCCTACCCCAGACGCTGACCCTGAGACGCTCTGGAAAGCCAAGAAGAGTACGTAGGCCAGGCCAAATACACGGTACTAACACTGTGTTATCTAGTCATCGACTCTACTTTGCACCCTGATACAGGAAAACCCATCTTTCTGCCTTTCCGAATGTCATGTTTTGTACCAACAAACATGATATTGGTGGCAGGAATGCTGATGCCAAACCCTTCTGTAAATACACTAAGCGGTCTGACAAGAAAGTAATCTAATAATAATGATGTATGCCCTTTAGGTCAAGAGTATTCTGTTTTGGCAATGGGCTAACCAGAGTGTAAATATCGCCTTCAACTCTGCAAACGCAAACAAGACGACGCCCATGAGTGTGCAAGAGACAGCTGGTAAAAAGAGTGATGGGATTATGATCAACGATGGATCCTCATGTATCTGTAGTCGCGTATGTCTCGGCTGTCACCACCTCGTGTGCATTGGCTGTTGGACTGTCTCAGACAGTGCCTCGTCTCAAAGTATCGCCTTCCATTAAATCATTGATGATCAAGATGGTGCCCTTTACAGCCGTAGCTACTGCAGGAACAGTCAACGTGTTTTTGATGAGAGGAAAGGAAATCAGGCAAGTGAATGATTGACTGGAGATTGAGATGTTATTAACTCTTGGTAATAGAGATGGCATTGATGTCTATACAGCCGATGGAGAATCGGTTGGAAAGTCAAAGGAGGCTGGCCTAGCAGCTGTATCTCAGGTAGAGTTGTCATGTACTTGGACATTTCTTAATATCCTCCCCACCCATTGGTTATAGGTGGCAATCTCTCGTGTGCTGACAACTGCACCTGTCCTGATCGTTCCTCCCTTGCTGCTTAACCAGTTCCAAAAGACCAAGTTTATCCAAGCCAACCCTCGACTGGTGGTCCCATTGAACCTTGGTGTGTTTGGCCCATTGAATATCAACCCATTCTAAACCATTTTTTTTCTAGGTCTCATCACTCTATCAATCATGACAGCCCTTCCGGCAGCAATTGCTGTATTCCCCCAGAGAGGAGAGCTCTCGACCGACAAGATGGAAGACAAATTCCATAACCTCAAGGATAAAGAGAATAGACCAGTCAAGGTGCTTTACTATAACAAGGGCCTTTGATAAAAAAATGTATAATTATTTTGGCTGTCACATTTCGATTTGGCGTGTCTTGGATTTATCGTTGTACAAGCATCAACATCTTGTGTTTCAATCAACATCTCCAGGTCTAAACGATGGGGGAGAAAGTGACCTTTTAAATAGAGTAATCTTTGTGTTTATGGGGTTCCCTTGACCTACCTACCTACTTTTTATTTTATTTTTATTTTTATTTAGATGTATAATTATCTCGTGCCAAAGATTAATTTCCAAATGAGAATACCATTTGACCTCTGTACTTTCGCCAAGATCATAAAGGTGGCTCACAGTATCCTAATGACTGTCAGTAAAGAGTGATTCCTTTCTTTGTCATACAGTAAAGAACCCTTAATTATTTCTTCTTGTTGGCTCCGACCAGCAAATAAGAATAATAATAAAACTCTTTATTTCTCTTTCTCTCTTTCACCTTTCTCTAAACATGGCCACCAAAGTCTCCAAAAGCAACAATTCTGGAAACAATACCTGGGACAGCAAAACCCAAACCTTCCATGGTGGCCAAGAACATTTTTTTATTGACAATTTTGTCGAGGATTTCAGTGTGACGACCAACTATCTCGGCACACCCAAGAAAGCCCTCGAGGCTGCCCGTGTAGCAGTATGTCTTTGTTGTACTTGATGGGAATGGGATTGAAAAAAAAGGGTTCTGACAAGTCAATTTGGCATGCATCAAATGATTCAGATGGGAGAGATTCACCATTACCCAGCTGCAAACCAAGAACCTGCAAAGTCAAGATTAGCAGAGTTTTTGTGGCCAGAGGATTTTTCCCAGCACCACGGACGCCTCTTGATGGGAAACGGCGCTTCGGAGCTCATTGATCTTGTTGTCCGCAAAGCGTTGGACCAAGCACGTGAAAGAGGTGTCAAGAACCCTACCTGGAAGGGTGGACCATGGAACGTCCAGGTAAAAGAATACCTAAAAAAAAAGCCCCCAATATATTCTTTTGGCCAACCTTCAAAAAAAATATACTAGTACCAAGAGTACCAAAGAAGTGCAGCCACAAATGGCTTCAAGATTCTCGATCCCTCTAGCACAGAGCGCGCTGATATGATTTGTATCGTCAACCCTTGCAACCCCACAGGCGACTATCTGCCTATTGAAGAAATCAAGACCTGGCTCGAGCAGAATGTGGCTCCAAAGGGAACTGTGATGGTTGGTATGTATGCTGTCTTGTGGCTTACATGGTAATAATAATGTCTACAAATCAGATGAATCGATGCAGCTCTGGCACTCGGCAGATTTCCGTGCCGATTCATTGATTAACCAACATGAATTTATGCGTTCGATGCTGGAGAGAGATCAAGTATCTGTACATGTGATGCATTCATGGACAAAGATCTGGTCCTGTACTGGTCTACGAGTAGGCTCTGTCATTTGCCCTACTGTCCAGCATTGTGAGGCTCTGAAGAAGATCCAGGTACCATGGTCTGTCAATGGTCCTGCCCTCAAGTTTGTCGAGGCTGTCGTCAAGGATGATGAGTATTTGAATGAGACCTGGGAGAATACCAGCCGGTTGAGAGCTCATTTGGTTAGTGAACTCGAGAAGATCAAGGGTTATAAAGAGCAGGGATGGGTTTGTCATGGTAAGCCTTTCCTGAGCTGGGTCTGGCTTGATGTCCGTAGTGATGAGGTTGCTACCAAGGCTGTTGATCTGGCACGCGCTGCAGGTGTACCTGTTCGTAGTGGCAAGCCTGGTTACGGCTGCAACACGTTTGTCCGTATTGCTGTCCGTGAAGAACACCAGGCTGCGATCCTTATTGCTGCATGGGCTGGACTCTAAAAATAATAAAATATAATATAATAAAAATAATAATGTTGTAATCTTTAATCATTCTCTTTGCAAATAACTATTATTATCACTAGGCAGTAATATATATACGTCTTTTTATCGAAGCGCCACACTTTTTTATATGCAAAAAAAGGGGGAGAGAGAGGGTGATTTGTTGTGAGAACGGTGGCCCTGAAAATCTAGCTCTGGCCATTTAATTTCTTATTCAATTTTAAATTACAAGATAAATAGAGAAGCATGGATTGATTTGTTATTCATGAAAAGGAATGTGAGGATAAAATAAAGCGTCTGTGCGTGTATTTTGTATATGTTCAAACAATTTTATTTGTTTAAATTTGGCAATCAATATAATTCTTGTAGGTTAATAAACCATTTGTAAACTTGGGCTGTGGATAGAATGCTCAATATGGGTCTCATTCCAATACAAAAATAATGAAATATTTTGAATCGTTATAGAATGTCATTACATTCAATTATGTTTCTATTGCTTTGTTTTGATGATCCAAAAAGGCATTTAATAAATAGGGACCCATCAAGAAAAAAAAATACAAGTGTAAAATATATGTATATATATAATTATATAAATATATATAAATATTTATCTCCATGGCAACCTTTAATAAAATTCAATCTATTGCTTATTAAAATAAAAAGGTATAGACACATAATTTTAATCGAATATTTCCAAAGATATGGTTCTTTAAATAAGCAAGTGTTTGAACCTTAGGGAGTATAGTTGTGGTTGATAAGCAAATTATATTGTATATTCTGGCTAAACTCTTTATAAAAACAAGTGGTGATTTAAGAACATCTGGATATCTTTTGGCATGGTTTGGACGTCTGGCGAGGAGCCAAATTACCATGAGGTTTCTTACTCCATTTCTCAATAAGGATATTTCTGTCTGTGCATAAAGGCAAGAACAGCTTAATAGGATTGGTTATGTACTGAAATGCGAGTGTATGTAGGATTAGTTTCATCTGTCTTTATTTTTTACTGCAATATATCGAGAACTGTATATATATATACTTATATGAACAAAAACAGGTTCCTTGGTTTGTGAACATCATCACTCTGTCCAAGTCTAGGCTACACAACCATGGCACAACCAGACCAATTATGATTTACTATATATTAAAATACATTGTTCCGTGTTTGCTAGACTTGTTTGAGGTGGCAACTATGAACAATTGAATGGGATATGAAAATACAAGATATTTTAAATGTAAATAAAAGCTATTTTCCATTATGAATTTTAATAACATTTCATAAATCGTCCTCTACATCTTTGTACCTTGTATTCCTACTGTACAGCTGTGCCTGCATAACTGCCCATAAGCAACACTTTCCAATAAATATCCAATGTCTGGCATTTTCTTGTTTTGATGACGAGACTGAATGTGGAAAGAGTTACTATAAAGAAGGGGAATATAGGCCAAAGAGGAGTAAAATGCTTGATGTTAAGGTCTAATTATATTTTGGGATTGCTTTTTGTAATGAGAATGACAAGCAAGTTCGATCGCAATCTCGTCTTCCCCTTCTTATCCCTCACAAAACCCCTTTTTTACGCTTTTGAATAACTAGCTAGTACTATTTTTGCAGTTTGAGCGAGTGAATATGCACAAACTTGCAGAATGTAACTCAGCTTCTTTTTGAGCTTTATTTGTATCTATACCAAAAGTTTGAATAGTTTGGCCTCGTATTAACAAGTCGAAATTGGCAGGCAAAAGGTGCCAAGAGAATAGCAATAATTGACCACCACAAAAAAAAAGACTAGACACTAGCCAGGGGTTGTGGTATAGGAGTCTTTTTCTTTTTCTTTTTTTGAAGGGGAATGGTATGCTTCTTCATATTTGGTAGAGATGAGCGTTTTACGCTAAAATATATATATATATTTATTTTTTTCAACCTCTTTGCAAGACAACAAGAAAACCAAGGATTATTAATAAACAAACCCCATTGTCTTGATCCCCTTTTTCTTCCTTGAACTTTCTCTTTTTCCAATCTCTTATATGCTGGGCATCCAATTTTGGTCATCTATCTGGTGTTTCTGGGTTCTTGTGCTTGTAGACTCAAGTAGAGCGTTACCCTTGTTAAATCGTCAAAGTGGATCTTTTAGCGGCTCGGGGACTTATTATAATGTCGGCCCAGGATCGTGTGGAGAGACAAATTCTGATACTGAGATGGTCGTGGCTGTCAACATTGGCCAAATGGATAACGGTAAGTAGCGGCAGGGTCTTCAATTTTTCTTTCTATTGACATCTATAAAAAGGTTAAAATAATAAATAAAATAAAATAAATAATTTTTTGTAGGTCCAAATCCCAACAATAACCCTCACTGCCAGAAAATGGTTTCTATCAAGGGTGCTCGAGGTGTTGTAAAGGCCAGAGTGGTAGACACATGTCCAGGTTGCTCGGAAGGTAATTCAACACGAATTCCTGTAAATATATTGTCTCGGTTATTTATCTTTTTTCTTTTCTATTCTAAAGGTGGTCTGGACATGTCTCCAGCATGTAAGTCGCAAAGATTGATAGTTGCCCAAATTTAACTTGTCTATTTCTAGTATTTCAAAGGGTCTGTGGTGATCTTGGTCGAGGGCGTTGTGATATCGAATGGCACTACCTTTGAGACAAATAAAAAGATATACAAAAAATAATAATAATAATAACAACAACAATAACAGCAAATCATCAAGGAATAGAGCTAGAAAAAAAAACAAATACAGGCGCACATATTACATAGAACATGCAGATGTACAAAGAGAATTGAAGTCTTATTCCACACAATCATTATTTATTTATCGTTTTAGTTGCCTCGGTTTGTGTATCTGTTTATGCTTGTGTGTATTGGATCCCTTTTTCTTTTTTTTCTTTTCTTTTTTTTGCCCCTCGCAAGATTATCTAGACATTTCTCGTCATTCTTGCACGATTTTGTGCTCTGTATTTAACCCTTCAAATATTCCTGTTAACCTTCCCCTTTTCTGTTTCCTTTGCATGTTCGCTCTTTGTTCATGTCCTCTGTCAAATCTTATCCTCGCCCCTCTTCTTTCTCACTGGGGGTCTGGGCTAAATCTCAACTACGCCCAAAGGTCACTTCGACAAGAGTAAACCAAACATCCCCACTAGACCCTTCTGAGCTCTCTTTTACCTCTTCTATCATGCTAGATGATCTAAAGAAGCACCCCTCCTTTCTAGGCCGCATTTTTCACAGAAAGAAGAGTCCTTGTGCTCGCACCAAACGAAAGCCGTTTTCCAACCTCAGTAGCCCAAAACTATCCAAAAACTATTCTGCCGCAACAGAAGCTTGGAATCTAGACGAGGAAGAGGATGAAGAGGACGAAGATGAGTTGTCTGACATGACCACCTTGCCCAGCCCAGCCGACATGACCACCTTGTTGGCTCGAACTCACCTAACCACACCCTTATCACCTTGTACTCCTTTACCTGGCAACACAGCACTCAAGACAGAGTTCAACAAGCTGAGCAAGATATACATCACAACTCTCACCAAATTAAAGGCGGTCAGTCAGGACTATACCATGAGCCGGTACCTTTCTGTGTGCCGTGTACTGGCCTTTTTGCAGCAGTCCAAAGATGCAGCGCCACTGCTGAATCAACTGGCTCGCTCCCATCTATTTGAGCGCGAATTCACCTCCTCTCCTCTCACCCGTGCAGATTCGTTTAGTGGCAGCAGTCGTAAACCTCGCCGTACACGCTATGTATTTATGCTTCTAGAGACCCCAATAGATCGTATACGACACAATATACATCCCATACAGGAAGCCACTAGACGTCGTCGTAAGCCTTATGCTGATACCGCAGCTGTGATCACACGCGTAAATGAGTCATTGGAAGGTGAACCGGCCACTAATTCGACCAAGTCTTCTCCTTGGATCTCACGCAAGGTGCGCAAACAGAAACCCAATACATGGAAAATTGTACGATCGCCAGTGTCAAACACAGTAGCCCAGCCAGAAAAGGCTTTTCAGAATCATAGCCATTTTCTGCCCAACTCGGTCTCGACGTTTGCAAAGTATTCTCGTGCCCCAGTGCGCCCCTTGCTCGACCTTTCTTCTCCGTCCTCGACCCCAGCTCCCCGTAAATCGAAGCGTATCCTAGGCCGCCACAACATCTGGACAACCCAGTCAGAACCACATTTGAGAAGTAAATTCGAGGAATACGGACAGCCAAAAAAAGAAGGCCAGGATGATGATGTGCCACTTGGACTGCTTCAGGCAACCCTGCCAAAAACCAAGTTTGAGTCGGATGAGAAAGACGAGTTTGCTAGAGTCAGCCGAAGATCACGCTCCTTGGACAATGATCTTCTTGGTCTGCCGGGTGGGATTGCTTCGAGTTGAGAACTTGGTGTTTAATACTATTTTACTTTATCTTTTTGTAACTAGTTAATGATTTGAGCGCACTGGATTTTTTTTTAGGTGTGTAATAACAAGATGATCTGTTTATAAAGTAATTCGATATGTATAGTGTGGGTATAAAACTGGCAGAATCACGGAAGGAGCTGGATGATAACAATGGTTTCCAAGAATGGAGTCATCGTCCTTAAAATATATCAGCTCTGCCAAATTCAAATCTGCCTACAAGCCTTCCTTTTTCTTTTTTTTTTCTTTTTAATTTTCATTTAATTCTAGTTTCTTCCAACTGAGCTCGTTACTTTTTCTTTCTTTCTTTATTTTGTAAAATATCATCATAATCATCATAATCATCATTATCAGCAGCATGTCTGATCCTACTGCCTCTAAACCAAACCTCTTCAAGACCGAGATGTGTCGCAACTGGACAGAAATGGGTCAGTGCAGGTGAGATTGGAAACAAGAATTTTTGATCTTGTTTAATTATTACTATACATTACATTCCTGCTCTAGCTTTTTTGTATTGACCTTTTTGGATCTCTTTAGATATGGAAGAAAATGTCGATTTGCGCACGGGCATGATGAACTGCGGACAGTGCAACGACATGCACGATACAAGACGGAGATTTGCAAAACTTATCATCTTACTGGCACGTGTCTATATGGTGTCCGATGTACCTTTATCCATGATGAAAGGTTGTGCGAGAACAAGTCTGGTATTTTATCCGAACCGGCCTCTCTCAATGTCCAGGATGAACTGGCTGTCCTGGATACCCAAGACGCTCTCTCGACAAACTCTTCGTCTGCAGCGTCCTCACCTCTAATTAACGACCACAGAGCCAATTGTTCAAAAGAACAAGCCGAACAGCAGTTCATCACATTCGGTGTTCATGAGCTCACCACGCCACCGGGCTCTTTTTATACCTGGCCGCAGTCCATAGCTTTTCAGAACTTTACGACAAAAGAACGGCTGGGAACTGTGGACAGCATCTGGTCATTTCAATCCTCCCAGTCTTGGCCGTGGTAATGATCCTGGGAGCCTATATTTCCACAGAATCATTTTCATGGTGAACTGGCCAAACCTTTCTAATCTTAATTTTATTCCATAGACTTTCTTTATTATCATTTCTTTGTCGAGCATTTTCTTAATACATGTATCCATCTATTCTATTGTAAAGACATTTTGTTTAAATAAAACCCGCACAATTATTATTATATAAAAATTATATATATATATATATATATATATATATATATATATTATTAAATTGCCATATATATTGTTTTTTATTCTTTTTTTATAATCTAGTAATTTATATAGAAGAAGAAGAAGAAATAACAATTATAATGAATGGATTCCAAACCAGCTTTTGTGCACAACTACAGGACCTATTAGCGATCCATGCAGAGATTGGAACACCTCTACAAAAGATCGACCAAGAACGCACAGATCTCTTCAACTCAATCCTCAAACTCACCAGTGACCTCATCCAAACGCGTTCCAAACAAAGAGACGACATGACCGCAAGGGCAGACGAATTACGGAATCGAATCTCCAAAGCAAAACGGCTCATGGGAGAATATGTGGCCGACAATACAACAAAGGCACCAAACCAGACACTTGATGACTATGTTGGCAATCTTTGTCTAGAAGAAGAAATCGTAAAAAAGGTACGGCGCTTTTGGAATCCCAAGAAAAAAAGTCATTTATTGATCGATTGGAATGTCTAGCACTATGAAAAGAGATTAGGAGACGTCAAAGGTATTCTTTATTATTATTTCTTGGATTCCAACCCAACATAATTCATTTCAATAACACGATCCAGAACTCTATGGTCAACTCGATTCGTATGCAAACTCTCTGGGAGACTATGTAAACACTGAAATGATGACCCAAGAAAACATTGACGTGTCACTGCCGGCAGTGACAGCCCTAGAAGAAGAAATACGACGATGCGAAAACGAATTTGTAAGACCCTCCCCCCTCCTCCTCCCCTCAGGACCACATTCTTTGGATTTACTTTTGGTGTATTATAGACTCGCCGCACTCAAAGAGTTGACCATCTTGTCCACAATATCGTCTTGCTTTGGGCAACTCTTGGTCTAGAGCCCTCGGGAGACCAGGATCATTTGATTGAGCAGCTCTACCGTCAAGTGCGTATAGATGACAAGATACCACTGTACAATCAATTGGTGAGCGACAAGGGGCTTCAGGCAATCACACAATTGTTCAAAAGGGTATGTTGGTAGAAATGTCTGTCGATGAGTATTGAGCCCAGAGTGTATGTTTGGCGCCACAACAGCTCGAGGATACAAAACAGGAGTGCGAGTTTCGTAAACAGGAAATCATCCAGAGTCTTTATCAAATGTGGGAGAGATTAAGAATTGACCATCAAGAACGAGATCTATTGTTGAAAAATAGCCAGGGGCTGACAACTGTAGATATGAAAATGGTGAGAAAACAAGGGTTTAATGATGATCGACTTTGGGAATCTAAACATTGTCCATGGCAACTAGCTCGAGGAAGAACAAAGACGGCTGATAAAGTTAAAGGAAGAAAGAGTCGGAGACTTTATAAACGCCACAAGGGAAGAACTGGCATGCTTGTGGGACCAACTCTACATGTCAGACACTGAAAGAAGGATGTTTGGACCAGCATTTACGGGTAAGATTAGACACAAGGCGTATTGGTACTAAGGTTCTACAGACGAGCATGATGAGAATGCTCTAGAGGCACATGAGAACGAGGTGGCCAGATTACAACTCTTGGTTGAGGATCGTAAGCATATTCTGGAAAAGGTTGAGCAGCATATGAATATTCTTCAGGAAATCAAAGACTTTGAGGTAAATATAAATATATGTATATGAGATTTTGTTGTGGTACAAAGATGTTTATGTTTCCAAGAGCACAACAAACGATCCTTCTCGATTGTTTGGCAAGGGGCAGCGTGATCCTGGGCGCCTGTTGAGAGAGGAAAAGTTTAGGAAGAGGGTCCATCGAGAACTTCCAAAGGTACATTTGATGCCAATGATGCTCCTATTACTAATCAACAATTTTTTTTTTTTAAAAAAAAAAAAAGATCGAGAAGGAGCTCAAAGGTGCCCTGAATGAATTTGAGACTACAACCAAAAGGGCGTTCAATGTCTATGGAGAACCTTATCTAAAGGTTTTGGAAAATAGGGTAAGAATAATCAAAGACCAGGCAACAGCCAAGACATAAACGCCAAATAATTAGGATAAACGCAACAATGAATTACGGGATGATAATGACCCCAAGACCCCAAGGCGTACAAATGAAGAGGCTTTTAATAGACAGCAAATCGTAAGCCCTGTCAGACAATCACCAACCACACGATCTATCTTCAGGACACCCCAGCCTACACGCACCCAGGCCACGACTGCATCGCCACGAAAGCTCAGGAGACAGCTGTCAGCCCAGACACAGACATCTGGAGAGAGTATACTCCACCGTGTACGAGAAAACAACATCAAGGAACAGCAGCAAAAGACTAGCCCCAACAAACGAAAACGCTCCAATACTGAACTAAGCTCAAGTGGAAATAGTCAAGAAATGTCTGAATTGGATATCAATTGCAAGGAAGAAAGCACATTGTCTTTTGAACTCGATCGGCCCATTAGAAAGCTACGTGTAAGTCTATCTAGATAGTGTGCTCCATCTTATTATTATATCCTTGGTCATATTCCTAATCCCAAGACCCCTCTCTCTCTTAACATGTTTCTAATAATTTTAGAAGAGAATCCCAAGACCTGATCTGGCACCATTTGTTCGTGAAAAACCATGCAGCGATGAAGACTTTTCGCTCGACACAGGCATATTCGATGACGGACCAGAATTGAGTGACATGTCAGATCATGATAGTCCATAACACACAAACCTCATATTAACCACCTCAAATACTCACATTACACATACACCATTCATAATACTACTCAATAAATAAATAAATAAAATTGGTAATCTAAAAGTGAATATTATTTATTGCACCCCAAAAATAAATAAACTCTATAAGTTACAATGATTATGCCTTTACAAAGAAACGGAAATAAAGGTAACCAAGGATAATAGACAAGGGGATAATGATACGAAGAGGACTATAACGAAACACGACAATGCATTAGACATCTACTCCCTAGCCAAACTATTAAGATCAACTTACTTTCCTTGAGGAGAATCACCCACAGTACTTGTGCTGTTGTTGGGTGCGCTGCCCTTGACAGGTGCCGACTAGACAGATAGACAGATAGACAGATAGACAGATAGACAATAATCAGATTTTGATTCTTTTGGGATATTGTAATATTGCAATATATATATATATATATATATGTAATATATCTTACCGAAGTGTCAACATCACCAATGTAGTACTTCTCGAGCATCTCGCTGGCTTCAGGAGAGTGACCAATGTCATTGAATGATGCAGTTGCATCCTTGGCACCCTCATCAACCAAAACCTCTTCACCTCCAGGATGCTGATGGGATTATTATTAGTATTGTTTTCATGGTTGGGTGAGGCGTGTTTAGTAGGCAGACACGTCGTTCTATCTTTTTTTTTTTAAAAAAAAACGTTGGGTTTACCTCATCAACAAACTTGGTGATATCGTAGACCTTGTTGTTGATGATCATATAGAGGTCATCGCGAGTGTTGTGGGTAGAAACCTCCTCATAGGTAAAAAGTTGGACGGCCATGATGATGAGAGTGGGGGAGAAAGAAGAGGAAAACAGAGAAAAAAAAATCCAAGTCTTGAAAAAAACGATGTGCGTGGGCCAATGGTAAAAGATAAGTTTGACCGTCATATATTTGGAGAACTCCGAATCTCCATCTCATTACAGGATTTTAACTCAAAATAAAACAACTGGAAATTTGGTTTTTGACGATCTAGCACTACAATCGAACCAACTGCATTATCTTTGGTACAAAGTTGAAATCTCTCTCTTTCTCTCTTTTAGATCGCAAGTGATGGGTATTTTTTGAAATATTATCGGTCTTGATAGCAGCTTTACGGATGCTTTACGGACGCTTTACAAATCTGTCCAACCTTGTTAAAGTCGATAATCAAATTTCATCATAATTATAATATTTAGAGAAATAGCCAGTATTACAGGTATAGTTCACCAAGCATGATATTCAAATAACTTTTTGCGTGCATGGTGGTAAATAAGAATGTTCTTCTACTCTCAAACTGAAAGTCACCTCAATTTCATTCTGTGTGTTACCAAAATGATTTTCATTGTCCTTGGAACCCATCTTGGGTTGGTAAATATGTGTATTTGCCATGGAGACATTCTCCTAAGAAAAGGGGGTGGGTACTGGCAGAGAAACAAGATGGACATATTATGGACTCCGACTATAGGCACCTTTGCTTCCCATCAATAGGTAAGTTCATGCTAAATACCAACACTACCTTTTCAATATACAAACCCATCTTTTGTAATCTTAACCAGACATCTTATTATATATATATATTTATGTATCTTGTTCTTAAATTTCCTCGAAAAATTAGCTATAAAGATAGTATATTTAAGCGGATAAGATTCCAAATATCTTCATTCAAAGTAAAAATACCAAGCTAAAAAAAGGGTATATTCAAAGGATTAAAAAGCCATGAATTTTTTTTAAAAAAAAAGATATATAGACAAATTTCCATTTCCCAAATGTTTTTACTGTTGACCATCTTTTAAACACGGTATATGGATCTCTCAGACTCAAGGTATTTTCGAGTCGGTTAATATTAAGCAGGTATTGCTGAAAAAGAAAAAGCTTTTGAGATTACTCGCCCAATGCACAGAAAAATACTATAAGATACGCAAAGATAGCTTGCCCTGTCAGATAGAAACATTTGTTTTTATTAGTGGGCATGTCGAGACGAGGTATATAAAGGCTTATATTCTACTCGTGAGAGCTGTAGAATAATTGGATATAAATAACTCAACCCCTCTAAGTACTGGGGAATTAAAATAATAATAAAGAATATAAAAATAGTGTTTGATACAGCATGACAAATGGTAGTCAGCAAGAGAGAATAGAGAGTATGTAAGAACAGCTTGTAGGAGAAAATATGCTGTAAGTAAATAGAGATATACAGCTGGTAAGAATACATATGAAATACTATTATAGAGAAAAGAAAAAGAATGAGACATCAAGAATCGAGAATAAATGAGGTACTGACAGCACCAAGATTGGGAACGTATTTCAGCAAGGATCAGAACTCTAAAGAGGGATCTCCTTTAGAAACTCGAACAACCCATTTATGAATCTGATCGCACAACAGAGCCAAGAAAACTTTGTACTAAGCACGGCTTCGGGAGGACGCAGAAGGGAGGGGTTTACGGGGGACGGTGGAGATCTCGGACGTAAGCCAAGGGAAAGGATCACTGGAGACAAGCTCTCTCTGTTGTCGAGGGATGGATGAAGGTTTGGGTGAGAGTTTAGTGGAGTGGTAGACAGTTGCAAGGTCGATGAGGATTTGACCACAATGTGGTTCGGGAGGAATTGGAAATTGAGAGGTGGTTTGATCAATAGCACAGAGCAAAACAAGTAAGCATTGCCACCAGTCGCACCACACTGGCATTTTAAAGGACCTGCACTGCAAAAATGATATTAAATTAATGACTAATTGTGGGGTGTTATTATCAATAATGACACGTTGTATGTAGCTCCATATTTCCGGCTGGCCCAAACATATCATATCTTCCCAAATCTTCCTGTATCGATTATGTAAACAAATGTGTTAAGTAATGACCTTGGGAAGAACATGATTGCTACGTCTGGCGCAGCAATCAATCGAAAATAATAAGGATTGTAACAAAGAACCCCAACAACACTTATCTATTCCTATCTATATATATTATTCATTATTAACTATCCAAAGAAGCATGATCCATCCCAACATTTTAACAATAGTTTAGTAATATCATACTAATTATATTATTTTATTTATTATCGAAATGTCTATATAAACATCGAAACGATGAAAGCAATAAAGAACATTCATCCTTACACTTCACTTCTTTTCTTTTATACATCTTTCTCAAGAGAACAAGCTGCCGATTGCCAATATTTGGGCTAAGGAGTTGTTAGAGGAGATCGATATTTATTCTCTTTTTCTTTTAACCGTTTGGACCACTTCATTACATAGACCAACACAGCCCGTCTCAATAATAGTATATGAAAAATTGCAACTCAGGAAAAATCCTTTGGTTAGTATCATTGACAGATATATGTGTTGTTCCGGGTTGAATTGAGTTTATTTTTATAAAAAGAAAATCCAACTGTTTCCACAGTTGGACAAGAATAATGAAGTAACTCTAAAACATATCGAATATAGCTCGTTGGTTATATGAATACAATATAGTGGAACAATAATATAATCAAAGAAAGGGAAGGAAAACAGTGATAGCGACTAGGGAGCAATTTAACAGTAACAGAAAATTATAGTAAAATGAAACCTATGGGATGACTGTCGATCTGAATTAACTTGATATCAAGGTACTCCATTTCACGATCTCCCCGTAGAACGAACAATACAGGTGTAATTTCGACTGTAAAAGCGACGCAAAGTGGATCTGTTAACTTGTCTTTTCAAGAGATGACCAAACTTATCCACAAGCTGGTAGAACACATTTTCAAAACGTTAATCTTAGGGGATACCTGTTGTGACAGTCAGACCAGAACTACAATATAGCAATACTCCTATAATATCACCTATCCTTTTTATCTCACTATAAGTTACACTAATTATAATATATCTTTCCATTGTATTACATCTATGTGATAGTCGTATAATAGGGGAATAACCTCTGTCATTTATTAGATAAGAGAATGAGATATGTTATAAGAGTTAATGGTATACTAAGGATAAATATAGAAATAGTGATAGTAATTGGTTTCTAGACAGCGCATCTGTCACAATCTATGTAATAGCTGCTATATTGGAATAACCTCTGAATTTATTGTAATTGATAGTTGTGATGTTCTAATTTCACCAAATATTCACATTATAAAGACTCTATACATTGTTACATGAAGTATCTTTTTTAGTTTCTATCAAATTATCTATATTCTTAATTCTCGTATATCTTATTTTCCTTCCCTTTTCCCCATCCCAGAACAATTCCCATATTCTTTTAACTTAACCACCAATCTGTATTTTGGTATGTATTTCATCACCTTTTACACTTATCCTAACTATGATTTAGGTGGTTTTTATTTCAAGTTTAATAAAGTTATCTGTTCCTGTAACATTTTGGTGCCTTCTGCCAGAAGCATAGAAATTAGTCTGAAAGCCGAAAAGAAACGACTGAAAGGATCTAATCTTGCAACACATGTCTTTTTTGATGATTAAATGCCCCTGATCCGTTGTTACTTGTATTTATTAATAAAAACCAACTTTTGAACTAGTTAGCAAGATTGAGATAAGTATGAAAAGATATAATAATGTACCGATTATATGTCAT
The DNA here is from genome assembly GCA_022702545.1 of Phycomyces nitens. Lineage (NCBI taxonomy): Eukaryota > Fungi > Mucoromycota > Mucoromycetes > Mucorales > Phycomycetaceae > Phycomyces > Phycomyces nitens. Next base: position 7,854,646 of record JAHRBC010000001.1, read on the forward strand.
TGGTTGAAATAGACAAAGTAATGAGAATCAAAAGAATAGAGAAGAAAGGGGAGGAGAATAAGAAAGTAGACTAATTGGGAGTATTAACAATTGGGACGAGATCCTGTAACACTATCTTGAAAGTTACAACCCTAAATGGATTAATACAATAGTCATGCTTGTCCACTTCACCCCCAATTTAAGAGAGGCAAAGACCCTGAACTGTGGCTACAACAGTATGAGAAATATGCTTGCACATAACAAATGGGATAGCCAAACCAAGCTTTTGTGTGCCAAATCATTTCTTCAAGGAAGTGTTTTATCATGGGCAGTTTACAAAGACTTTCAGACCTGGAAGGATTTCAAGGAAAATTTCATTGGGGAATACGGCAAGAAAACTAGTTTAAGGAAGACTGTGGACGCAATTTTGTCCCACACCATGAAACGCAAAGAATCATTTCATCAGTACATAACTCGCTTCAAAAAGCTACGCAGAAATTATAAGCTCGAGAAAAAGAAATCTATCAAGAGAGCAGAAGAAGACCTTTTTGAAGAAGACAAAGAACAAGGCGCCTCAAATGACAAAAGAACAGTCAAAAAGGAAATAATCGCCAACCTGACTATTTCTGAACGAGGATTTATAAATTATTTTGTCAAGGGAATTAAGCCAAAGAGTCTGTGCATGTATCTCAAGGACCAGAGACCAGATTCGATAAAGGAGGCTTACACTATTCTAAAGAAATACGCAGATTCTGACAATGAGAGTAACTCAGAAGACTCTGACTCGGATGACTAGACAAGTACTGAAGAAAACTCTGAAGAATCTTCTAGTGATAGCAAAGATGAAGAGAAGGAAAAGAAATCCAAGAAAACAGTAAAAGATAAAGAAACAAAAACCACAAAGTCAAAGTCAAGCACAAAGGAAGTGGCCAAGAACTCGGACATCGAGATGTTAGTCCAAGGGTTCAAGGATATGACTCTCATGTTAGGAGAATTGAAGAATTCTTGAGAGGTTCCAAAGCCCAAGCCCAAGCCAACTTCATTCTCTTGCTACAATTGTCACCAAGAGGACCACATGGTTACCCAATGCAATAATCCTTGTAGTCTGTGCAACGATTCCAGACACAAACACTTCCAATGTTCACTTTATAAACCAAGGAAACCAAAGGTCTCAGCAGCAATGCTAGTAGAAGATGTTGATGAGGTTTTCCTTGGCAAGAAGAGAACAACAGAAGAGGTTGATGTTGATGTCGACATGGCACCCGTACAAAAGAGGAAATAAACTGTAAAGAAACAGATTCAGAAAAATACTACAAAATCAAACCCTCACAAAGGACCTGTACCAATGGACACAGAAGTTATCACTGTCAAAGTCCCTAAACCCTTTACAACAATTCCAGTACCCCACATCCAAATTGCTCCCAAATCCTCTAAAAATTCAGTATCCTTACCAAACAACAAGTCTCTTACACTTTCAAGAATTGCTGATCCTGCTTTGGAGGTCAACAAACTTGTCAATCGACCTGTATATGCATTATCTCTAGCCCAAATTGCAGACATTTCTGCAACTGCACGTATCAAGATCAAGGGTGCACTGACTAAACCACACTCAAAGTCTAGTGTAACAGCATCTGGGTTGCAAACGTCTAATATCTTGGTAGATGAAGCTCCTTGGGATGAGTACAATATTGGTCCATCAATTCCCAAAGGAAATGGAGCACCAAGAACGCAAGGATCTGTTAATAGGGTCAACTGTGAAATGATCCTAGACAACGGCTGTATGCCATGCATAATTAGTCTCAACTTTGTACATTGTCTGGGAATCACAAAACTTGCCAAGGCTTCTAGAGAACTGATGCTAGGTGATGGAAGTGTTACCAAGGCAGTTGGTATTGCTGAAAATCTTGTCATCAATGTTAGAAACCTAAGTAGTATCAAGTTCAGAGCACTTTGTTTGGACGTTGGAGATAAGTACGACTTCTTAATTGGTTACATAGGATTCCATCATCTACATGTTGGCACCGACTGGACATCACACTTCTGGTATATTTGTACCAACACGGGTGTTCTGCCTTGCCAAGTATACTATGAAACAAAAGTAAATCAACTGCAAATTGAGGCAACATCAGAAGAAGAAGAGGAATCTGATGAAGAAGACGAGGATCCCATTGAAGAAGAGGGCTCACAAGTGGAATACTTTCTAAAAATGGCATCAGATAGCAAAGAAGAGGAATCACCCAATCAAGATAGCCAAGAACAACTAGAGAGAATACCTGACTCTATTAGTAACAATGACTTGCTATCCCAAGAAGAAAAGGTTCAACTCTTAGAACTTGTTAATTCTAATATTGATTGTTTTGGCATCAACTATCAACATTTCTCACAGACAGACCTAGTCAAATTGCACATTGATACAAGAGATTTGAGACCAATCTACAGGTGGCCATACCCTCATCTATCCCAAGCTGAGAGAAAATATCTGAAAAATAATTTGGAAGAGATGGTGGCCAATGGAATTCTCATTCCTAATACCTATGTACCAGGCAATTCAAGGATAGGAGGATGGAGTTTCCCGTGTTGCTATGTCAACAGAAAGACTAGAGATAGGCAGCTTGTCACTCAATTTCAAGACTTAAACAAGATAACCATCTGGGATACCTGGCTGTTACCAAATATTGCAGACTTGTTAGAGGCACTAGGCAGTGCGAAGATATACTCTGCATTGGATATGCTCAAAGGATTTCATCAGATTGCTGTGGAAGAAGCTTCCATTCCAAAATTGACAATTGCTACACCATGGGGAAATTACTCATACAGGGTTATGCCCTTTGGGATCCAGAATGGTCCAAGTGCTTTCTCGAGGGCTATTCATCTGGCAATTTCTCCTTTCATTGAAAAATTTGCAATTGCATATGTTGATGACATCACCGTCTACTCACAATTCTTCAAAGACTATCTACAACACCTCAAGTTAATGTTTGAAAGACTCATGGAAGTAAAAATAAAATTAAATGCCAATAAGTGTTTTCTGGCCAGGGACAACATAGACTTACTTGGGTTCAACATCTCTCCTACTGGCATAAGACCACTTCCGAGCAAAGTTTAAAAGATTATTGACTTTCCCAGACCCTTGAATGAGACTAGGATCAGAGCGTTTATAAACCTTTGCAGGTTTTACCAAAGACACATCCAATTATTCAGTGACATAGCCAGTCCTTTGAACAAATTATTAAAGAAGAAGGTCAAGTTCCGATGGACTGTGATGCAAGAAAATGCTTTTGAGCAGCTAAAAGAAGCAGTAGCAAGATCTATCACTCTCAAGTTCTCTGATCCTGACATGCCATATCTTCTTTATACTGATGCATTGGATATTAGAATTGGAGTGGTACTCTCCCAATCTGATGATGAAGGAGTCAAGAGATCCATTTGTTTCCTTTCAAGAAAACTTCAACTCTCCGAAGTGAAGTATCCAATGGTTGAAAGAGAATTACTAGCTGTGATTCATGCCTTGAAGAAATTTCGGAAGTATTTGTATGATAAATCATTTACACTCTTCACCAACAACTCTGCCATCTCATATCTATTTACAAAGTCAGACCCAAATCAAAGATTGCAACGTTGGTGTCATAACTCATTTGACATTCCCTACTAGCTTTAATTAATTATCATCTTTAATCACAAAATTAATATCCCTTTCAATATCTCTCAATCCTAAATCGTTTATTATACTTGTTGTGGGTAGAGTAAAAATAGGAAAGATACAAAAGAATTCGTGAGAGCTTGTGTAGGGTGTTTATTATCAAGAAAAAGGTTATATTTCTACACAGAACTAACTACTGATATTTATATGTTTTCTGATTTATAATTCAGTATATGCTTTGGTAATATTTATCACGATGAGTCATCTTCCAAGAGTATTGTCTTTCTGGAAAGATCCAGAGAGACCTATTGATATGATACTTCTCCAGTCAGATCAGCCAGAGAGCTTTGGTAAAGAAGAGCATTTATGCTATTGGTAATATTTTAATATTCCGACCCAGATACTTGGGTAATATCTTAGAATTATTAATTCATTGTAGTTGTAGTCTCTCAATCAAGTATTCATATAATAAACGAAATATGTAGATGGAATATGATGATGCCATTAGATAAATATGTGTATATCTGTATATCCCATATTATGGTGATAACGATAATAATAATAAATAATAATCAATTATGTGTATGATGATCTGTGTATTAGATAATCTCATAAAGGCAGATCCATTTGACTGGAATAGCTGAGGATATTATTTTATCCTTCAGTCTTACTCTCAGATTCAGCAGTGATCAATACTCATTTACAACAATACTACTTTATATTCTCTACTAATCATATAAATACCTCTTGTAATTCAAATAATAAACAATACTCAATTATCTTTGTTGTAAATGAGTATTGATCACTACTGAATCTGAGAGTAAGACTGAAGGATAAAATAATATCCTCAGCTATTCCAGTCAAACGGATCTGCCTTTATGAGATTATCCAATACACAGATCATCATATACATAATTGATTATTATTTATTATTATTATCATTATCATCATAATATGGGATATACAGATATACACATATTTATCTAATGGCATCATCATATTCCATCTACATATTTCGTTTATTATATGAATACTTGATTGAGAGACTACAACTACAATGAATTAATAATTCTAAAACATTACCCAAGTATCTGGGTCGGAATATTAAAATATTACCAATAGCATAAATGCTCTTCTTTACCAAAGCTCTCTGGCTGATCTGACTGGAGAAGTATCATATCAATAGGTCTCTCTGGATCTTTCCAGAAAGACAATACTCCTGGAAAATGACTCATCATGATAAATATTACCAAAGCATATACTGAATTATAAATCAGAAAACATATAAATATCAGTAGTTAGTTCTGTGTAGAAAGAGAACCTTTTTCTTGATAATAAACACCCTACACAAGTTCTCACGAATTCTTTCATATCTTTCCTATTTTTACTCTACCCACAACAGTCCTGTTTGCATCCTGTTATGTGGTTGACAAGGGCGCCATTGTCTTGATCGAGTTTGTCAACAAGCTCTTGACAATCTATGATCAAGATTTCCAACTGCCCACAAGCCTTCTTGGTCTGCAGCGCATGACAGGATTTTCAGCCATGTCCCAAGGAATAAGGAAATCTGTTGTGTGCCAGGATTGTCACAAGGTGTATGGGGAAACTGGGTCTGTTCCCCTTTGGTGCAATTTCCAGAAGCCAGGAACACATTCCTCTTGCGATTCCCAGTTGATGAAGGTGTCATCATCAGGTACTTTGGTAGCCAGATGCCAATACAACTACCATTCTGTCAAGCAGGCGTTGAGAGTGTTTTTTCTCCACTCAGATTTTGAAGCAAGAATCCGCCATTAGAACAAAGAGCTGAAGGTCAAAGACACAATGTGTGATGTGTATGACAGTGCCATGTGGAAGGAGCTCAAGGACTCGAATGGTGTTTCTTTCATCCAAGACCTACGTTCTCTCATGCTGACATTGAACGTTGACTGGTTCCAGCCGTTTGATGGGGTGACCTATTCCTGTGGTGCGATCTACTTGGTTGTCAACAATCTTCCTAGGGCTGAGCGATTCAAGGCAGAGAACATCATTCTTGTTGGACTTATGCCTGGGCCTAAGGAGCCAAAATCTGATGAGATTAACCACTATCTCAAGCCGTTGGTGGACGATTTGGAAGAGCTGTATGTTGGTGTGAAGATGTGAACTGCCGAGTGTTCATCAGGTGTTACCGTCTGTGCTGCGTTGTTTATGGTGGCGTGCAACATTCCAGCTGCCAGAAAGACGAGTGGGTTTACTTCCCACAACAGCACCCATGCATGCTTCAAGTGTAGTTGTGGTTTCTCTTGTTTGGACGGAACAAACAGCATTGACTTTTGTGGCTTTGACTCTGCACAGTGGTCCCTTTGCAGTGGTGTCAAAAATCGGTTGCATGCTGAGGTGTGGAAGAGTGCCAGTATGCCCTCAGAAAGGCATCAGCTGGAAATTGAAAATGGCATTCGATGGTCCCAGTTGCATCACCTTGGATACTTTGATGTTGTTTGCTGCACGATCATTGATCCCATGCACAATCTCTTCTTAGGTATGGCCAAGCAAATGGTCAAGAGGTGGATTGACGATGGTCTGATCACAGACCGTGATCTTGCTGCCATGCAAAAGACTGCCAAGTCTATGGTTCTGCCAGCCAATTATGCTGTCCTCAAAGGCAAGATCAGAAAAGGCTTTTCCTACATGAAAGCAGACAAGTGGAAGTCCTGGGTCCTTGTATACTCTCCAGTCCTGTTGAAAGGTGTGCTCCCTCCTGACAACTTCAACAACTGGATCAGCTTTGTTGATGCCTGCTGCCTTTTAGTCAAGCCAGCAATCTCGGTTTCTGAGGCAACTGATGCCCACAATTTCCTGGAAACGTTTGGTCAAAGATGTCAGTCCCTACAGTAGGTGGAAAAAGGGTTCGCATATTCTATTAAAAATATATATTTTGATAGTACTCTTTCAATTTTTAATATTTTCATATAAAACAAAATGTTTTATATGCATTATATATAAAACTACCACATATAAAAATATCAGCGGCTGAGAATGAATATTGACTTAATAAAACTCAGACAAAATTTTGAAAAGTATGCAAACCCTTTTTCCACTTTGGATAAATTAGTAGAAAATAAATTATTTCTCTGTGACTTTTGCTTATAAATCGTTCAAAGTCACATATAATAGTCAAAATGAGTCATATAATCGGAATATAAAACAAAAACATATATAAATGACTAAGTTTTTCTTTTTATTTTCATATTATTCCTTGTTTCTTTTAAAATGAAAATTCTACCTCTTTCTCTCAGAAATTCTATCCAAAGTCAGCTTCAAAGTGGTGCCTCTGTCAAGAAAATTTCCAAGAACCTTTCTATCTCTGCTGGGACTGTATCCAAGTATAAAAAGAAGATGAAAATCACTGAAAAAATCTCTATTGGTGGCCGAATTGCAAAAATTTCCCAAGTCAGAAGGCACCTGTTAGTAAGACAATTTGTAACTGGTGAAATACAAACTGCCAAAGAAGCACATATGAAATTGAATCAAGAGAGACTGCAGCTTGACTATTCTACTGTTTGCAAAACCCTGAAGGCACTTGGTTTCAGAGCAGCAATTAAAAAGAAGAAGCCAATGATATCAGAGAAAAATCAACAAGCAAGATTTAAATGGGCTTTAGAGCATTGACACTGGACTATTCATAATTGGAAACTTGTTATATTTTCAGATGAGACCAAAATCAATATTTGGGGATCTGATGGAGTAAAATATTATTGGAAAAGGCCAGATGACCCACTACAAGACCATCATCTTGATTTAACTGTAAAACATGGAGGAGGCAGTTTGATGATGTGGGGATGCATGACTTATGAAGGCATTGGATATGGTTGTCACGTACAAGAACTCATGACAAGCAAAGTTTACTGTGACATACTTGAAGATAACCTGAAAGAAACTATAGATTTCTATAGTTTTGATAAGCAAAATATTATTTTTCAGCATGATAATGACCCAAAACACACAGCCAAGACAACCAAACAGTACATCAGTGATATGGAATTGCAAGTACTCCCTTGGCCAGCCCAATCCCCAGACCTGAACCAAATGATATTTGTAAAAAGTATATAGATACAATGCCAGCACGAGTTGAAGCAGTAATTAAGGCAAAAGGCAAAAATACTAAATATTAATAAAAGTGGCAAAAGGGTTCGCATGTAATAAAAATCTTTGTATTTATTTATCTCAATATGTTTTAAATCTCCGCTTATAAAATTTATAATAAATATACACCTAAAAAATATCTTTCAGATACTTTTTGTTTTATGCTAATATGATGCATATTCATAGAGATATTATAAGAATAATAAATAATATATAAACATGCGAACCTTTTATCCACCTACTGTATATCCTGCAAATCTTCTCACTTGTAATATGCACCTACACCTTCATCTTCATACTATTATTTGTGATTTTGGACCAGTGTACGGTTATTGGCTGTTTTCATTTGAGAGATACAATGGATTGTTAAAAAACATCAAAACCAACAGATGAGATGGCTTTGAGTCTACCTACATGAAGAACTTTATTAATGATGCATACAAGGACGATTATGTATCTTCTGTTCTTCAATGTCCCAGTCAAACCCCCTTCCGCCCCTTTATATCTAAGCTAACCTCCTCCTCCTATACCCCATCCCATGCCTCCTCCCATGCCTCCTCCTATTCCCCCTCCTATGCCATGTCTCAAGGCCCTTTCTGGTTGAGAGCATTTATGTAAGCCTCTATGAATCCACTCTCTATCAAAGGCAATGAACCTCTCCCTCCTTCTGCGTTGCCACTCTCTATGAAACCATATGAATCAATAAATGACCTTGAATATCCCTATCTCTTGGAACACTATAAGCTTGTATATGCAAAGCCAGATTTAGTGGATTACCGACATGCCTCATCTTTGCCATATTTTTTTGACAACCAAATATGCAAGATCACTTCTATCAATCTCCTTGGCCAGTCATACAAAGGCAAGAAGGGTACTGTTGGTCATGGTTCTTATGTTCAAGCTCTGTTCTGTGGAAATGACAACGAAAATCCGACTGCATATACAGGCAAGATTCAATATATGTTTGTCCATTCCCAGTCTATGCCCCCTATGTCTCATGGCCAACTAAATCGTCATCACAATAAGCAACATGTTTTTGCGTACATTCGCTGGTTTGTCTTTGATTCCGAGTGTACAAGAGAACATGAAAGTGTTGACATTTGTAGGCCACAATTTTCTCTAGCCAACTACCACAGTATTGTGCCTGTACATTGCATTCTGTTAGAAGTAGCACTGGCTGAACATATGACTCAAAATAATGTAAAGAAGATACTGGTTATCCCTTTATCTAAAAAAATATATGCTTAAGTTTTAATAAAATATGTCTTTACTCATTTTTAAACAAGATTGCATACCAGAATAAAATAAACAAGTATATGATTTGAATGAGTCTTCAGGATTGAGTGCATGAGAGGAGCAAAGATGAGGTTTTTTTATTTTTTTTAATTTTTTTAATTTCTAACGGCCCATTTAAGTGGGGGAGGGACCATTCCCTCTGAGACTGCTACTTCATCGACGCGGCCAAACTTTCGACAAAGCATCTGACGATGTCTTGTTCCCAAGCTGGCAAGCACATAGTCATCGACAAGTTCAAGGAAACGATTGAACTAAAATATTCATTAGTATTCTATAAAAATAATAAACAATATTCTTTGCAAATTTATTTACCTTGTCACTTTGCCAGCTTGGGCGCACAGTGAGGATGCAACGCCCAAACGAAGCATTGCTCCCCTCATTGTCAGACTCACCCTCAGACATTACTGCCTTTTGGATGAGATTGCTGCAGTCCCAGTCCATCTCTTGGTCAATTGCTGCCTTATTATTGGAGTATGCCTCCTGGCGGCGAGTGAGATGCTGATGAAATATATGATTGTCAATTGAGTTAATAGGAATCCTTTTCATAATAAAAATAATAACTCACGTCCGCCTGACGGCCATTTCTTCTTGAGCAAGCATTTGCTTCTGCTCGCTTCTCAAAAGACTTCTTCTCCTGACTCCGCCTTCCAGAAAAGTTGATGTAGATACACCGGCAGAGGCCAGGGTATCTCAACCCAGACTCAAGAAACCTTGGCTGGAGATAGGCCATTATCTCGAGTACCAACTCTTTTTTGGGACTCTTGTTAAAGGCCACATCCGTTTTCCAGCTAGGCTTTTGGTTGTTAGCCTCAACCAAGTCTGGGTTGTTGGACCTGAAGTTTTAGGTCTTCAGGTAGTGTCTGATGAAGCCCTAATATATTTTAGAAGGTATTAGACTAGTGTCACACTGTGTTTGTGGTTCTCCGTCTTCTGTCCATATCAAAAGCACACCATCTTCTTAACAATTGGCATGCCACCCTTTTTCAAGAGTGAGCACTCCATATTTTTACTAAGCAACCTTTCCCAATTTCTTCCATTTTAATTAATATAAATACCAACCAAGATCTAACAAAATAAATCATTGAATTAAACCCTTTACAACTTTCTCTTACATTTGCTTCTACGTTTCTTCCTGAAGAACAATTCCATTTGCTTGCTAAGCTACGAATTGTTGGATATTTACGTCAGAATCTCTCTCTCTCTCTCTCTACTCTTTCTCTCTCTTCGTCTATCTTCTTGGACACTTCTTGTCTAAAGACAACACACCGCGTGACAAATTGGAGGTTGTGCTGAGGAAATCTTTACATTTTACACTACGTCCACGTTGTGCATTGAACCATCTTCTCTACTACCACTTGGTACTTGTTTCTTATATATTTTTATATTTTGATCCCTGTACTTGCTTATTTATTTTTATTATTTTTACCAAACTCTGTATACTTCTTGATATATTTTATTACTCAACCTGTGTACTTGATATTTTTATCCTTTTTATTTTTATTATCAATCTGTGTATCTTTTAAATTATTCTTATTACTCAATCTCTATACTTCTTCATATTATTTTTTATTTTTTATCTCCTGTTATCTTCTCTAAAGTCTCATGTCAAGCTCTACTGCTGTAACTGGAAACATGGCCAAAAGACCCGATATTTCTCGTTGGTTAGAACCACCCCCACCTTTCACAGGCGCTGCTTCATCCAATACTCCTTCCTGGTTAGCCCAAATGGACCGCCTCTATACTGGTCTAGGTCTTAACAACAAGGAAATTCTGCTCTTGGCTTCCTCTAGGCTCCGAGGTACAGCTGCCAGATGGTAGACAGTTTCGGAAAAGAAGATAACCACCTGGAAAGTCTTCCATAAAGAATTCAATCTTCAGTTTGCGTCTCGTTACACAGCAGACATATGGTGGTCCGAGCTCGATTCAATGAAACAGGGCATTGACCAGCCAGTAGATGAAGTAGTTCTAAGAATGGAAGAACTTTTCGATCTCCTTGTTGTAAATGAGTATTGATCACTGCTGAATCTGAGAGTAAGACTGAAGGATAAAATAATATCCTCAGCTATTCCAGTCAAACGGATCTGCCTTTATGAGATTATCCAATACACAGATCATCATACACATAATTAATTATTATTTATTATTATTATTGTTATCACTATAATATGGGATATACAGATATACACATATTTATCTAATGGCATCATCATATTCCATCTACATATTTCGTTGATTATATGAATACTTGATTGAGAGACTACAACTACAATGAATTAATAATTCTAAAAACATTACCCAAGTATCTGGGTCGGAATATTAAAATATTACCAATAGCATAAATGCTCTTCTTTACCAAAGCTCTCTGGCTGATCTGACTGGAGAAGTATCATATCAATAGGTCTCTCTGGATCTTTCCAGAAAGACAATACTCCTGGAAGATGACTCATCGTAATAAATATTACCAAAGCATATACTGAATTATAAATCAGAAAACATACAGTGAGCGGAACAAAGTAGCAGCCCAATGTTTAATAGCCGATATTGCATCATAAATAAAAACTCTCTCTTTCCCTTCTAACACATCATTTCAAAACAACATGGAACAAACTAAATGCACAGAAAAGTCCCCAAAGGTTCACCCTTCTGGTTATAAGCAAACTGATGACACAACTCGTGCCATCATTGTACATGAGAGCATTAAGAATGGAACAAGCCAAGTGGACATAGCTAAAAAAGTCAGTGTCGGCAAAGGCGTCGTAAAGCGTGTCCTTAAAAGTTACAGAGAAACAGGCTCGCATAAAGCTTCTACACGATCTGGTAGACCACCAAAACTGAATAAAAGAGACAAAAGACAGATCATTCTTGAGATTAGCCGAGATCCAACAGAGCCATTAACTAAGATCTGTAAAAACTTGGCTACACCTGTAGCAGACAAGACTCTACGCAAGTTTCTACGTGGAGTTGGTATTTACTCCCGTAGAATGATTTCAAAACCAAAGATTTCAGAAGTTAATCGAAAGAAGCGATTGCAATGGGCAAAAGAACATCTGACATGGAAACTCACAGATTGGAACGCTATCATCTGGTCTGATGAGTCCCGTTTCAAGCTTCACGGAAGTGATGGGCGCAGGAGAGTTCTTAGGCGCAACAAGACCGGTTTTCGCCTCAACTTCATCTCACCAACCATGAAGTTTGGTGGTGGTGCCATTATGGTCTGGGGGTGTTTTTATGGCAAGGGTGTCAGAGTTTTAGATGTCATGAAAGGAAATATTAATTCCAAGAAGTACATCAGCACCTTGGAAAGAGCTTACCTCCCTTCTTTAAATGCTTTTAAGCAAGACCAAAGCTGGAGGCGTTTTAAGCTACAGGAGGACAATGCCCGATGTCACACAAGTGCTTTGACGATGGCCTGGAAGAAAGAAAATCGTCTTCAGCTTATGGGTAACTGGCCAGCCCAAAGTCCAGACTTGAACCCCATAGAGCATGTTTGGGCTTACCTCAAGCGTCAGGTACGATCAAATAAGTACAACTTGATCAGTACCTATCATTTGAAGCATGCTGTTGAAAGGGAGTGGAAGAAAATACCAAAAGAGTATTTGGGGAGTTTAATCTCCAGCATGCCTAGAAGATGTCAGGCTGTTATTGATGCCAATGGTAATAATACCAAATATTAAAAATATGTATTTTGTTATAAATTATAAAATTAAAATGTTCAATAAGTGTTTTGTAGTAATATGAGCTTCTTAACTAGTATCTTTGATATGCTTTTTCAAATATGAAAACCATGCATGTTTTCAAAATATGCAGCAACTGAAAATTGGGCTGCTACTTTGTTCCGCTCACTGTATAAATATCAGTAGTTAGTTCTGTATAGAAAGATAACCTTTTTCTTTTGAATAAACACCCTACACAAGTTCTCACGAATTCTTTTGTATCTTTCCAAGTTTATTTCTACCCACAACACTCATAATAATAATTGCTCTATAATATTTATTCTAATATATATATATAATTCTTGATTGTATGAGAGAGATGTAGATACTTGCTTTATAGATATATTCTATAATAAATAGCAAATGCTATTAATATGATTGATTTTGATACTATTAATCAAATTATATAATACCTTGCTTCCTTGATTTGCTTGATATCTTTTTAGAGCTAGAGAATATTGTGAGAAAAATTATTAAATATTTATACCAGCTTACTTATTATATATAGTCCTTGGAAATGTTGAATACTTTGATTTAATAAAGGCAAAGACAAACTTTTGAAATAGAATACTAAGTAGAGATAGTAATGAGTAAGAATATTAAAAAATATTTTTCAAGTATATATACTTACTAGAGGTATGAATTTCTGGAAGGTGGCTATATAGATACATAACATTTCTAATAGAATATGTATCAGTAAGAATAATAATCGAATGTAATAAAGAACATAGTACTTATCTTTGTATACCAGAATGATTTTGATTTTGTTTGCCAGGAGTATATATGGCAAACCGCGCTTTAGAAGAAGTACTTGGATGATAATAAAAAGTAGAGAAAGAAAAAAATGGATGAATAAAAAACAATTCTTGAAATAGCCGTAGAATCTGAGAGATGATTACATATTTTTTTTTGAAAATAAAAAAATAAAAATATGTTTGTTGTGAATACCAAGTATGCAAAAAAGACAATTAACACACTGTGCGCAAACCCAGTCTGTAATATTCATTGTACTCTCAGTGCTACATGAATTGTTTAGGAAATAAAAATATAAAAACAATAGAAATAGGCATACTGATAAAAGATATTATTTTATAAAACAAATGAATATTTAGTTATATGATTAGAATGAATATTCAAGTAATTAATCAAACTAAAGATCTGAAGATATTAAATAATAATTATATATATATATCATTGTCAAATCTAAATCTTATAAATATTAAGATAGACAACATTTCTTGATATCGGGCAAGTACCGACTGGAACACAGATAGATCCTCTGCTTGATTGATATGTCATAAGAATAACAATTCATTTTTATATTTATAATCAAAATACCCAAAGATTTTTTTCAAGCAGACCTTAACACTAAATAGTAAAATGTATGTTGATACTTGAACAGCTATATTTTATAGAGAGATGACTATCAGACATATACTTACAATTGAATAAATACCAGAATCTGTAAATCATGAGCCAACAATTAAACAAGGAAAAGAAGAACATGTCTACAAGAGCGTCATCATCCAGATCACTACTTACCACAGTGAACACTGGTCGTGTTGGTACCCCTCGCCCATTGCTTGCTTCTAGATCTGACGATGTAACAATTCCCAGGAGTGAATATAACACTATGGTTGGCCTTTTATCCACTGTTGTTAAAAAGTTAACTGGTGTATCAACATAAGTTGGCGCAGTGTATGATAACAAAAGGCAAATGATGTTGTCTCTCAATGGTCTTGTTGCTTGCCAAGCCAGAGACCAAGTATCAGTCCAAATGCCCGTGGTAGAAAATGATGAGATCGTGAATATCATCCAACCTGAAGATATTCTTTCTGTCTCTAACTCACAAGTTAGCCTTCAGGATATTGTCAGTGCAACAAGATATCCAAAGTTATCTGTAAGTTCTAAATGAAACAGTAATATCAAAATATATTATTAATATATACTTTCAGAAAGTTATTCAAGATTACTTGAAAAACTTTCATCTTAAATCAGACGATCCCAGTTTGATCAAGGATAATGAAGAGAAGCCAACTTGGGATGTCAGTGTTGGATTGGCTGATTATGTCAATCAGAATCTAGCAAACGCTCTGATCATATATGCCTGTGAACAGCCTGAATCAACATCAGTAACAGGAAAAGAACTGGGCACAATAATTATAAATAATTATTATAACCGTTTGGCTGATAGCAAGCTTGTGCCAGAGCTTAGAGAAGCAAAAAAGACAGCAAACCGAAGAGGCAACCGAAAAACTGAAGTAAGTGAATATTAAATAAAATGCGCAAATATTTATATATTATGCTTTGTTTCACTTTAGCTTTTCAAGAGACAAAAGAGAACCTTTGTAAAGCATAAGGAAGCTGTTGAAAGAAGATTCAACAGGGATGCCAGTGGCGTCTTTCATAGAGATGTAATGTCAGATAATGAAACAGACACGGAGATCACTGTGAGAGTACTTCGTCTGAACTGGAGGAGTGATGAGGTAAAACACAGGCAGATTGATATTTCTTATGTTTTATGTCTAATGATAAAATATATCTGTATAGCTGAATGAGCTGTTTGACTTTTTGGACATGCTTGCCAAAAAAGATCTAGGAAAGAAAGCCAGTCAATTGAAGACTCGTCATTACGTAGTCATGCAAAAGACAATTCCTCGTGGCTTAGTAGCCAAAATTCCCGCGTGGTCAAAACGTGAATAAATCAACAAGCATCTCTTTTTCACTCCTTCATCTATATTGATTTTAGCATATATATATTGCATATTTTATGTAAGAAAGTAAAAAATAATAATAAGAAGATTAAGCATAAATTTTTCTAGGCAATGGAATAACAATGACTTTGGCTGCACCACGGCCAGAAGCTTGATTGCCGATTGCAATTGAGGATAGAATTTGATGAACTGGTAGAATGTTGTCATAGTCATATTTCTGAAAGGTTGGCTTATACATATCAATTCCTTGGTCTATTCTTGGCTGATGTTGAAGAACTTCATGCCATTCAACAAAAGCAAAGACATGCTGAGGATTGAGCCTTGTCATAAAATTGTCATGGGTGGGTTTTGGGCAAAAGTTGTGGGCAAAAAGATACTTGATATAGCCAGCATAGGTATAGCTTGATTCACTATTTTTCTCGATATATATAGCCTGGATATATGACCCTCTTGTGTTTGACCCTTCACCACTTTTGTAGACTTGGCCAAGAAGATTAATGAATGGAATCTTCTGGATTCGGTCATTTACAAAATTTGAGCTCTGGACCACACCTTTGGCACTTTGCAAGAGATTGTCTTGGTACTCAATGCGATAGAACTTGAGAAGGCAATTGTACTTGGCCGTTCTCATTGTTGTTGGCTCTTGGAGTTTTAATGGCAAGACTGATGGTGGAAGAGACTCATTTCCCAATATGGATATTTCAGTTTCGGTTGCAGAGTCAACAAATGTAGGCAAGTGAAATATGGTGATCATATTGTTTTGGGCAGGGATTGTGGCATAGGTTTCTGTTATACTGGTAGACAGTTTTTGGAAGATGGAGAGGTGAGATGGGTTGGTGAGGTGTGATCTGTAAAAATCGCCCTTTGATGCATTTTTGATGAATTTATCCATATAGGTTTTTTCAAAGTCATTCTTCTTGTTCGTGTTGAAACCTTTGATTAGGCCATTGTATCGTTCGAAGCTAAAAAGCCAGTATCCGTATATTGGGCCAAAATCTTGGATCGTTTCTTTCAGGTGAAGGTGAAGGTGCATATTGGGCGATAGAAGATCAGGTTCATACAATTTCTCACATCCAATGCAGAATTTCTCTAGACTGTTGTGAGCTTGGCTTAACTCTTCATCGGTGATACTTGGCTTTGTCAACAATCAGCATGCATCAACAAAATTGATTCAGTTGACAAAAAGATCATTGCGTAATCTGGACTTAAGCACAACAGGAGAATATATCAAGCACCAGGATTTCCATTCATCAGCTTTCATGAAAGGAAATCCCTTTCCAATCTTTGTAGTCAATGTGGTATAGTCTGGTGGCAGAGTCATGGTATTTGCTTCGTTTTGCATTTCTACAAGATCATGATCATTGAGAAGATTGTCGAATAACTATTTTTCAACCATTCTCTTTGCAGTTCCCAGGAAAAGGTTGTGCATTGGATCAAGTATGGTTGATCGTACGGGCTCAAAGTATCCTAGTCGATGAAGCTCTGACCAGCGAACCCCGTTTTCAACCTCCAATCGTTTTCTCTCCACATTAGTTGCTGCATTCTTCCACATAATAGCATGCTTCAGATTTTCTTCTTTGGTTCTGCCTGTCCATTCAGAAAACTTGAAGCCAGAATAATCAACGATGCTGGTACCTTCAAACCAATGGAAGTGGCGATTACACTTATGGCATGCATTTGTACTGTTGTGCAAAGTGAATCCACAAGTTTTTCTTGCAGCAGGTATATCACATGCAACCATTAGCAGAGCAGCACGGACCAGAGTCTTGGAGCAGGTGTGGGTGTTGATATATATGCCTGTGTACAATTCTTTAAGCTCGTCAACAAGAGGCCGAAGATAATTATTTATCTCTGAAGTGCTGGCTTCTTTTGGTCCAGGCATCAGACCCACAAGTATGACATTCTCTGCCTTATTTTGCTCTTCTCTTGGGAGGTTGTTGATCGTCAGATATATTGCTCCACAGGAATATGTCACCCCATCAAAGGGTTGGAACCAATCGATGTTGAGAGTGAGCAGCAATGACCTTTCCTTGGCAACAAATTGTAAACCAGCTTCATCCACGAACTCCTTCCACATTCTTCCATCGTATACGTCAAACATTGTTCCAGCAATCTTTGGTCCACGGTTCCACTTGTTGATTTGATTCTCAAACGTAGGGCGCTGGAACAATTTTTTCAAAGCTGTTTTGAGGGAGTTATATACATATGTGCGGTTTGGTCTCAGAGTTTTACTGTTGCTGATTTTGTACAATGCATTTCCACACTCTCTATTGCTTCCAAGTTTCTTGAAGTCGCATGTACTAGGAGCTCCATTAACATCACTGAAGATACTATGACAATTTCCACATGCTACATATTTTGACACGCCACTTGTCAAGTCGCTGAATCCACTCATTTTCTTCAAGCCAGGAATACTAGTAGGAAGACGAAATTCCTCGCCATAGTGCTCAAGAACCGAATTGATAAAGGTAATCAAAATGACGCTGCCTTCATCAACAACAAAACAAGATATAAACATGACAATGAACACTGTTATCAGTCGGTGCCATGGATCTTGAGGGAGGTTTGGTAAATTATCTATAGTTTGATTGAGCCGCATGTTAATATATTGCTTTTAGTAATAACATTATCCTTTTTTATTTTGCACCTGTTTCTTCATCCTGGTCCTGCTCTTCATCGTCATCACTCTTCTCATAGTCTTCAGAGTCAGAGAAAGCATCAATATATTCTTCACCTGTTCCAAAAATAGACTCTTCCACTGAAAGAGGTAAGAGAAACTCTATAGTCTCAATTGGTAAAGGTGTACCAGGAGAAGAAATATTGTCTATGGATACACAATTTAAATACGGTTGAATACCCCTTTGGTAAATAAAATAAAATTACACTCAAAACCCTCATCAGCCTGGTCTATTTCCATAGTATTATTGATGGTGTTTACTTGGCTTGAATATGCTATTTGGTTTGGATTATATATTATTATTATTAAGGTCTATATTTCTGTAGCTTATTTACTATTAATCTGACTGTTAAACAATTTGTCCTCATCGCTTTGGACATGGTGAGCTGCAGTTCTTTTGCTCGTCATTGTGAAGCCAGAATGATTGCGAGAGCATTTCGAGCATCTGCATTGCACTTCATTGGAATTACGAATGGAAGACATTTTTCTTGTTACTTAGTATAGTAAAGAAGGAGTACAAAGTATCTAGTACTAATAGTTAAAAAATACTTTTTTACTTGAGAATATTAAATCAGATGATTGAATATCATTCAGCCAATAAAAACATTCAAATCAATCTCTATTGTTAATGCAAGATTTTGCCTGAGTTATAAATATTTTTACTCATGTTATTGATAATTCCAGATAACTATTAAATTATGATTTAAATTGATTTTTGCAGTGTTACACCTATTCTGTCTCTGTTTCAAATTATATATCCTTGTATTCTTTTCTTTTTTGCTCTTTTTTCCTTTCCCTCGTTTCCTATATCTGGGCCCATTTTTTCTTTCTTTTTTACACCTCTTTACACTAAAAAATCGGCGGCTTCTTTATAAACATGCGCTCATTCCAATACATCCTGCCTGCATTGCTCATCTAAACAATCCGTGGTCAGTTGAATGTGCCTTTAGCATCTCGCAAATTATCCTGACTCTCTTTTTTTTTATTTTATAGACCTCCTCAACTCACACAGCTTTATTATATGGTTCAATCATCAATATTGGGCTAAAAAAATCTTTTTGTGTCAAACGATTTTCTATTTTAACGTTGCTTATTTTATTGTAGACCACACCACCAATCACCCCATCTACCTCTTCCTTCATGTACGATTGTAATCATAATGGTAATATCTTTTTTTGGTCTTTATATTTTTTATAATATTATTCTGATCCTCTCTTTTTATCTTATAGCCTTCCGCCACTCACACAGTCTATTATATTGGTATTGTTATCAGTGTCATGGTAAAAAAGAACCTTTTGGTATCAAACTTTTTTTTTCTCTAACGTTGTTTATTCTACTTGGGTCACCCCCATCACACCCTGTCCGTCTCTTCCATCATCTACAACTGGTTATCATAATGGTAATGCCATTTCTTGGTCTATACTTTTCTATAATATTATTGTTATTCTCTCTTTTTATTTTATAGACATATTCCATTCACACGCCTATTATATGGTATGGTCATCAGTGGCATGGTAAAAAATCGTGTCAAATAATTTTCCCCTTTAACGTTTCTTATTCTACTATAGACCGCCGCCATCAATCACCCCATCTGGCTCCCCCATCATCCTCAACTGTTATCATAATGGTAATGCTGTCTCTTAGTCTTTCTACTTTCCACAACACTATTCTGATTCTCTCTTTTTATCTTATAGACCTCCTCTACTCAAACGGTCTATTATATGGTATCATCATTGGTGGCTTGGTAAAAACTCTTCGTGTCAAACTATTTTCTCCTTTAACGTTTCTTATTCTACTATAGACCGCCGCCATCACTGTCCACCCCATCTGGTCCCTTCATCATCTACGACTGGTTATCAAAATGGTAATGCCTTTTCTTGGTCTTTATCTCTTTCCATAATATTATTCTGGCTATTTACTAATATTGTTCTATACTCTTAATAAGAATCTATTGTTGGTCATCACGTAACATCCCTCTACTTAATTGTCAACTCTGTTTCTGGTATGTAAATCGATTATTCTATTACCCAATTCACCCATACTAATTTACGTTACCCCATCTCTAGTCAATCTAATCATACAAGATGCCATGCCATGCCGCACAACTCAGCCCCACTTTGTCTGTTCTTATCCATCCCTTACAATGTAAGTACAAAATATCTCGCATCTTGAACAACACCCGCACTCTTGAATATATGTCACTAATATAACTTTTATTGTATTAGAATACTGCCGCAACCACCCAAATTGCCGTCGGTCCCTATTTTCAGGTATTGTTCAGTAGTAAAGCACCCGATCCAAGTAGTATCAAGTAGGCCGGTAGAAGCGGCAAGGATAAACAGTAATAGTATTAGAGCTTGTGTACAGAGCCATTCTATTCTTTCCAATAAACACAAATATAAACCATAAACCTAATAAGTACGGGGTATAAAACAATGGGGGGATCATTCTATGCTTGATTGCACAGTAATAGTATTTGATGATTGGTTAATTGCTTGAGGATATCCTTGATACCATGGAGAAAGCCAGCTTCTCCCCAACTTTATTTGCTGTGTGTAATCGTCTTTTCAATTTATAAACACATAATCTATTACACTAAAAACATAGTTTTAAGCACAAAAATCTGGTAAACACCAAAAATCTATATGCAGAAAAAGCTAACGAACCCTACTCTCCCAAAAGTTTTCAACTTTGCACCTGTATGAGATTCGACTTTGAGCCCAGGAGAAACCTTGCTTACTCCCATACTCGTAGTATTCTGTTCTCCCCTGAAAACCTAAACTTTTCCCCTATTTATTTCTGGTTATATACATGGTTTTACCCCACAGTTTTTGCAGTGCAATATCTGCAGGTATTAACACAGTGCCTGCTGCCCATTCGCTATTGCTGACCTCAATCTTATTTAGCTCTACTAATTGCTCTATTGCTATTCTCAACCACTGTTTAGAATCCTGAGGCACCCCATAAGCTGGACAGCTTTGGGGTCTCGCATTAGGCTTGAGACGAATTTCATATGGGGGGCAACTCAATTTATTAACTTCTGCCAACTTGGTGGCAAATACTCTAGGATGTTGTCCTAGCACCTCCACTATAGCCTGTCTTTGCACTTGAGGCAAGGCTGGATTTACATCAAATCCATTTGTGTCTACTTCTTTGGCCCCCTCCTTATTGATCTCTGTTTGTACCATGTACAGAGTGGCCTGAGAGCTCCCTTTACTGGCTGGTAGAAATATTGGCCCAGACGTCACTGCGGGTACGGGGTGTGTGTTGGGGTACTCTACCACCTCCTCCAAGTACCTGATTACCTCGTCCATCTCTTCGGTCACCCCTCTCCTCGTCTTGATCTCCTCCAGCAATGATCCTGTTGGAGTTATCATTCCCACTGTAGTTCCCTCTTCCAGGACCAACTTGGTACCTCGGCCATTAGCCACAACTACTTGGGCTTTTCTGCTTGGGTGGAACACTGTTGGACACAATATCAAGCCTTGATACGAGTGGAACACTCCTGGTTCCAACAGACTTGTGGCCCCTACCATTGTGAACTGGTTTGTTCCGCACTGTACGGTCACACACTCTACCTGGTAAGGGCCCAACCTCAATTCCTCCGCCAACCTTACTGCTGCTATGTTCTCTCCCACTGGTTGGACTCTTACTTGCAGTACTCTCTCCTGTTCTTCTTGCTCATTGTCGGCGTGCAGCCCTGTACCGTCATGGGTTGGGATTGTCACATATTCCGGTCCAGACCCATCCTTTCCTTCTTCAATCTCAAACTTCAATTGCTCGTTATATGGTTCCACGACCACCTTGGCCCCCTTGAGGAAATCTCTTCCTAGGATGAATGGCGATTCCGGGTGATTGCACACTAAAAAGTTGTGGATGACTTGCAGCCTTCTGGAGAACACCAACTCCACACCCTGTATCCATCCTTTGGCGTGCTCCACATGGCGTCCGCCAAAGTTCAGCTTTACATTGCTGTCTTCCATGCACAATTCCCATTTCAAAGATTGTATCAACAAGTATGGAATTAAGCTCACTGACGCTCCAGAATCGACCATTGCCTCACACAACTCGTCCCCAAGGACAATATGTATGGCCTGCAAAGATCCATGTTCCAGGTTGGCTTTCGATAAGTTGATAGTTGTTCCCTTTTCCACCAAGTTCACCATTCCTGTGGAGACTCTTGCCGTAGTAGCTCCAAACCCTAGACCTTCTTTCAGTTTCAACCGCAAGTCTGGCGAATGGTACATGAGTTGAGGTACAGAGATGGAGACTTCCATCTTCTTCAAAGCGCCTAGGATATCATACTCCTCTACAGAGCCATCTGCTCCTATTAACATTGGATGATGTTTACGAGCTTTCTCCAGGATTGATGGTTTTGGTAGCCCTAACTTGGCCGCTTCCTTGTCCAGCTCCTTTTTAACTTTTTTAGTTTTGCGGGCCTTTTCCAATTGGAGATGCCTCTTCTCCAGTTTTTCCTTCTCCAGTCTGAGCATCACTCTCTCTTCGGCTTCCTTTGCTACTTGGGTTTTTCTCGTGGCCATTTTGGTGTCCTCTTCCACTGTGGTGTAAACCGCTCTGATGGCATTTACCGGGTTATGATTAGTGTGGGCACCAGTCCCCGTTACTGGCGCCCTTGGTGAAAATCCTGGCGGTTTTCTTGGCGGTTTTCTTGACGCCCTCCTCCAGAGCTTCCTTCCGATCGACAACCATTGCGGGTGTGCCCTCCTTGTCCACACTGTCCGCACACATTGGGGCAGTACTTTGCTATGTGCCTAGGATCTTGACAATTATAGCACCCCTTTGGTTCTTTGCTCTGTCCTTGAGGTCTTCTCGGCTTAGGCTCTAAATGTTTTGGTTTCTCGTCAATGACCGAGGTCAATATTTTGACCAATCTTTCCTCTTGAGCTCGCCCTTGTTCCTCATTGAGAGATATCCTTGCTGCACTAGTGTTGGCTAATCCGTTCATGGCCCCAATGGCATAGATGGAAGGAGAGATGCCTGGGGCCCAACTGGAACCATAGGGTTGGCTCGCATTCGCCATTCCCATGTTGCCCATACCGTTGTGGCTACCTACAAGGGGTTGGTCCATGGTAGCCCCAAGTTGCGCTTGATAATCCAATCTTTGCACTACCTCTTGCAGCTCGGCCAACTCCTTGATGGGGATCATGGCAATCATTGCCTGGTAGTGGGGAATGAGCCCATTGATTATCCATCCTATGGCTTCGAGTTTGGCTTTGGTGGTCTTAGGCTGGAATCTTCTTAAGAGCCGAATCTTATCTGTCATGTAGGCTCCTGCCGTCTCTTGCTGACCTTGAGTACGACGTTGGTATGCTTGGGCCAACGTGATGTATTTTGCGGGGGACAAGAACCGGGCCACTAATTTACTTGTGAAACTCTGGGGTTTGATTCCCTCGAACGGGGTGTCCTTCCAGTCTTGCTCTTGGTACCATTCTTGAGCGGTTCCTACTAGTACGACTGCGGCAGCCTTGATCTTTGATTTGTCGTTCTTGGCCATTTGAAATAAAGGCATTTGACGCAACACTGTGAGGAACTTGTATACGTTTTCATCGTATGCGTTGTCTGAGAACAGTGTTCCTTGACCTCCACTTGGGTGCCAGAAGGGTCCAGGTCCTTGGCCATATACGCCTTGCATGGGATATTGAGGAGGATATCCAAACTGTGCAACGCTGTTCCAGTACACTTGCATAGGGTTTTGGCCCGATTGCTTTTGCTTTCCATCGAACGACATGGTTTTAATACTTAGGGGCTTTGTAGGTTATTTGGATGTATTTTAATAATGGGGTTGTTTGTAATTGCCCAGCTTCTCCACCATGTGATATTGGGATGTTTGGCTGATCTTTTATTACGGTGCGATGTGAACGATGGGTTCTTCGAAGTAGAAGAGATGTTACACGCACGGATTTGAGAGGGGAGTGAGAGAGAGGCAACAGGTGATAGTTATTGATAAAGAATAGAAGATTGTAGACAAAGAGGGTCTCTAAACAACACAGACAATACTAGATGACCAGAGCGACCTATGTCCTCTGCAACAAATACAGACTTATTGAGGGAAGAGAGTTGTTTTATTCATTTTGCTTGTGTGAGGTTAATAAGATCAGGGCCTCAGTAGTACTACTAACTACTGCTTGTACCCAATTTACACTCCAAACCCAGCCTCTCCACGCCAGACCGAGCTGTCTGTTGATCCAACCCGGACAACATCACAAATGAGTCATTTGTTAGGAAAAACGAGAGGATAGTAAAATAATAATATGAATTTGAAATAAGGAGAATAAAGAAGAAAGGAAAATAGTAAAACAAGAGATGAATAGTACGGATCTGCGAATCAGAGAGAAAGAAACGAGATATTGGTTGGCAATCTCCAATGAATGGCAAAAGAGAAAATATAAAGAAGTGGTTGTTTAAATGTTATAGATGTGAACAGAAGGTTGAGGTGAGAAAGGTAAATGCAAGTTTGTACAGAGAATGAGGTAGAAACATTACTTGCAACTTTTCATGCATGGGCATACACAAATAAAGTTTGGCAAGAAAATGTGAAAGGCTTACCGACCTCACCAACTGCCCAAGGCATTAATTTCCAATGTTACGTGCTCCGTGACTTAGGCTAGGCTTTCCATGCCAGCCTCCCACCTTCCGACCACGTGGACCAGACCAAGCTCCTGGACCCTTAGGCCGGACTGGCCAGACTGGCCAGACCAAGGCAAGATTTGGGGCTCTGGTGATCACTTCACCACAACTGTGTCACACATGACGCGTGATGTGTGTATACGGTTGTATATAGTGACAAACAATGGCAAATAATAAAATGATAATAAAATAATGAAGAATGACTAACGAAACTCAACAGTATAATCCCAAAATGTAACCAGGAAAAATATCACTGCTCTTCAGAGATTGAAAAGTACAAATACAATAAAATAGCACCGGTATTAAACCCAACAAAATATCCCTTTTATTGATTGAAAACTGAATGTCTTTTATAGACATTCAGAATCGAAAAAGAATAACCAAAAATAATAAAATAAATGGATATAATTGTGCCATTGCAGTCAAGGTAAAACAAAGAATAAAGAAATAAATGGATAAAATGATGCAATTCTAGACACACTACGGCAGAAAAAACGGTAGCTAACTACCGTTTTGGTAGCATTACTACTGTTTTTTCCCACCAAAAAAAAAACGGTAGTAAAGACTCTGTATAAGGCGATTTTGGTAGCTGTTACCATTTTTTTAGTGCGAAAAAAAAGGGTAGTTATGAGGCAGGAATAGGCACAGCTACCGTTTTTTTTATCCAACCAAAATTGTTTCTTTATATACTATAGCCTCTCTTTTATATTACTTTATATACTAGCACCCATTCTTTTTTTACTGTCATTTATTTGAAATAATGGTTTATTTTTTATTATAATTTCGATTTATTTCAAATAATATTAAAATATATATAATAATAATATAGAAACATATCAAAAGCAAATACTATTTAATATTATAAAACGTATATGGTACAAACCTTTTACTCAAGCTATACACGATGCCAACAACATGTTGTTATGACTTGGATGGCCTTTGGTTTTCACTGATTGCTATAAAAATATTGTGGTCAGACAATGAAGCAATCAAATAAACCGAGCTTATTATTTTGGATAGCATACCAGTATACATTGTGCTTGTCAATCAGCGTGCCAAGCATCTTGTTATGGATCACTGTCATGACTTGGATAGCACCTTTGGTCTTCATCGATTGCTATAAAAATATTGTGGTCAGAGAATGAAGCAATCAAATAAACCGAATATATTGTTTTGGGTAGCATACCAGTATATATTGTGCTTGTTAATCAGCGTGTTGAGCATCTTGTTGTGAATCACTGTCATGACTTGGAAGGCCTTTGGTCTTCATCAATTGCTATAAAGATATCGTGGTCAGAGAATGAAGCAATCAAATAAACCGAGCATATTGTTTTGGATAGCATACCAGTATATATTGTGCTTGTTAATCGGTATACCAAGCATCTCTTGAATTAATGCCACTATATGAAACGTACAGATGTAAATACTAGATGCAGTAGAAGGAGAATAGAGAATGCGCAATATGATTAATTAAAGAGTGTAAACATATTATAATATTCTTACCATAGAAAATATATTGCTGTAAAGTCAGCTCATAAGATTTAAAACTAATTCGAATATAATGGTAGTTGGCAGAATGAGTACATCATTAAGAAAACAATATGCATATTCTACAGAGATTCCCAGGTGGGGAGGTGGGGAACAACAAACTTTGGTGTAATATAGCTGTAAAAAATTTTCACCTTTTTTTAGTATCTGAAAAATTATGAGATGAGTGTTTCATTCCTTGATTAAAGATAGCAGACTTGAAGATGTGGTATACAAGATTCCAATCGGATGTTTATGCCATTGACAACCTTACATAAGGGAGGGTCATTTAGTTTTACTTCAAAAAAGTAGAGCAAAGCAAAGAAAAGAAATACAAACTAACCTCGGCATAATACAGCTATAAAAAAAATTTCATTTTTTTTTGGTGTTTGAAAAAGGGCGAGATGTGTGTTTCATTCCTAGATTAAAAACAACAGAGCTGAAGATGTGGTATACAAGATGCCAATCGGGCATTTATTAAGGTGGCAATCTTACGTGATGGAGAGTTATTTGATTTTATTTCAAAGGAGAGGACCAAAGCAAAGATAAAACAGCTAAAGGAAAAGAGGAAAAGAAAAAGTGCGCTAAAACATATACTAAAAATATGAGAGAACCAATAAGAGCAGCCTAAAGAATATTAAAGACTTAGTCTGTTTCTCTTAGATGAAGGCTCATTGCTCATTCCTAGTGGTGTAAACCTATATCAAACAGTAGAAATATTATATTAATATTAAATTGAGAATAGATGAGCAACAAAAAAGCTCTAACTTATAGTACATCTGTCATGATTGGGGATTCAGCCTCGTCATCTGTTTGAAATACCTCATCTTCTGAAAGAAAAGAACTGCTTGCTCTTTCCTGCTATAACATAATAAAAATATTGTATTAATTATAATGTATATTCAAATGTTTGTTAATTAATAAACTTGCCTGGCTGTTCTCTGCTATTTTTCTCTTATGAGTCTGGTTTGCACTCTTAAAGGTGTCTTGAAGAAGATTCTTGGCACACCACATTCTTTTGCACTTGTAAATGTGGAGTGTTATTGTCCTAGCCGTGCCTCACTGGCCACAATCATTGATGACAGGTACGTTGATTTTGTCATCATTGACCAAGAAGTGTCTTTGCTGCTGTTGCTATTATTAGTCAAATAATCTCTTACCTACCCATGGAAAAAGTAATTAGAGTATACTCCAAGCTTATCACGTCAAACTTGAAGGGTGGTAGAAATGCCAGTTTGCTTGTTGAGCGCTTTGCTGTTCATAGCTTTGTCAGTTCAGCAAACAGCTCTCAGAATTATCCCAGTACAAGTCAGCCGTCCACATATAATGAAGCAAGTTTCTTGGATCTTCCAGATGGTGTAAGTGCTGCCCAGCTATGGGAGCCATTCAACTGACATGCCAGCTTGAATGATGATGACTTGGAAGGTGTTAGCAGCCCTGTTGTCAAGAATATTTTGGCAAAGTACTATGTGCGAAACAGTGGTATGAACAGTATTGAACTTGATGACCCGACAATTGTTGTTGCTTCTCGTCTTTGGAAAAATTCAACCATACATTCTTCATGTATGTACCGAAGAATAAAAAACGAGACCAGACGTGGCAATCATCATGTGATGTTCACCTGTCCATACAGAAAGTGAGTATTGGTATTAGTCAAAATACAAAATAGAGATCACTCACATTTTTTATATTTTTATCTAGCCGTCGCAATATAACTATTCAAAGCTGGTTTGTTGGCACTGTGGAATTTTATTTTGAGCATAAAGAGGTTGATGGCACACCGCACTTTCTGGAGTTCGTTGAAGTGATGAAAGAGCATGGTACAGCAGCCCATGACTCATCTGTGCCAATCGTAATATGGCGGTCACACAGCTCAACTGGACAAACAACCCAGCAAAAATATGCTGTTAATGTGGATGACATTCAGCATCAAGTTGGGCTCATCCAGTACCCTCCGAGTAGTAATCAGTTCTTTATCATTGCACCATATTACATGTTTAATGACAATCTGCGTGTGACTGTGGGGAACCTTGCCACTTTATAAAAATTTTCTTTTTCTTTTTTCTTTCCTTATAAATATCAATACCAAATAAAATAAAATAAAATAAAATGGCTAATAATGTCAAAAATAAAAAAATTGTTTCAAAAAAACGGTAGCATAACTACCGTTTTGTTCACACAGGCGAAAAATTATTTTTCTCAAAAATGCGCAACATCTTTAACACCAAATAAAATGCTCATTTCAATAAACAACGTTGCCTAAAAACTTACAAGCCCTTTATATGGTGCTACAACTACCTCATTGCCAGATGAAAAGACATTTCATGCAACTTTTATGAATCGGGATCAATGACATTACCTTTCAACCACAATCTGCGGAGATAAAGTGCTCTAAAATCATAAAAAATGGTAGTTATGCTACCGTTTTTGGCACAGCTACTGGTCCTTCCGCCGTAGTGAAAATGGGATATACAGTGAAGGTGATAATATAAAAATGGAGAATAAATATGATAAGAAAAAATGAAATATGAAAATGTGCAAAGATAATGTAGATATGAAGTATGAAGATATGGATAACAGTAATATGATAAAGTGAGCAGTGTGAGAGAAAGATAGAGATATGAAGGGGTATGAATAAAATGAAGTGCAGATGTGCGAGAGGGTGTAAAGAGGTAGATAACATGAAGATAAAGATAAGTGCACACAGACAGCAATGTGGGGAGAAAGGAAGGGAAGATAGATGACAAAAATAGTGTACAATGGATAAATATGGAAATGGATAAGAGGGGTTTGAAATGAGAGTGAGGGTGACAAATATGGAAAATCAAAGAAGTGTGGAAAAAGGGGAGATATGAGAAATAAGGTGACTTGCAAATGGAGAAAGGTGATGTTGCCAAGTTGATCAGGATGCTACGTCACACTTTCTAGCAGAGAAAGCCTTGGAAAAGTCACGTGAAATGGAGAGAAGTGGGCGAAGCTAGAAACCCTACAACACCCGTGTCACACATGACGCGTGTTGAGTTTGGTTGTGTAGCATAAACTGGTCAAGAAGGTTTACAGACAGTTAAAGGCTAGTTGATTTCACTCGGGACAATCAACGGACAGAAATCGGTATAAGAACAGACAGAAAAACGGACAGCAACGGACCAAAAATATGAACAATGGACAATGGAACCAACAGTGAGACAGAGATCTTATAACTTTAATGGAAAACAGCCTTGTATTTCACTCAGGACAATACAAGCTTGAATTGGGTTCAAAAGAAAATAATCGGAAAACTGAATGAATTTTTATTGATAGAGATATTGCTCTTCTTTTATACAAAACTATTGAATAATTCTTCTTACTAATTATGTTATTCAAATGTCATTCCAATTGTAGCTAAAGATAAAAGAGATTATATGAACAAATCAGGAAAGGTATCAATGAACAAGAAGTATAAAATATGGGGGGTAAGCTGGAAAGAATTATTGAAGTGTAAACAATAGAATGAGTAAAGGTAAAAATGTCAGGGTAAACACTGGGAAAACGGTCCTGAAGTACAATGATAAGAAGTAACCTTTTAACCTATGCAAAACTGGAGTGATTTTGTATCTCAGAAAGTTTTTCATATTCAGGTTAAAGATAAAGCTTTACTCTATCTTATTGGCTTAGACACAATAGACATATGAATATCAATTTGTAAGATTATAAAGTTGTTGAGAATAAAGTAAATGTAACACTTGTTTCCTTATTATCTTAATATTCAAAAGCATACAATATGTCTTCTATTACTCAACTTCGCAACGAGGTCTGTTATTGCACTAAATGCAATGGTAACGCCCAAGGTTACAGTCTGGTAACAAAGAGAACCTCTCAGCGTCATAATAAGAGAGCAAGAATTGACGAACTTGAAAGAATTGTGATGGGTATGATGATTTTGGTATTGTTTTTTGGCCCTTGTATAATAACACGGTTTTTTATTAAACACAGAAAGACAAAGAGAAATGGTGGAGATTGATATTGAACGTAAGGAATATTTATTTGAAGAGCAGCAGATAGTAACAAGCTATTGTATTCTATATGTAGCTATCACAACCCATCAATCCAGTTCTATGGAAAGACAGAATGATTTTTCCCACTCACCCGTTGTGGAATCTGAGCTGATGCTGGATGGCGATGATTCAGCTGCCAATGAGGTGAATGGCAATGACAGCAACAATGAAGAGGAGAGCAATGCCAAAGACAGTGATGGTGACGACGTCGAGGAGATTGAAGTCGAGGATCTTAGCAGTGAAGGCGAGTGTTGAATAAAGAAAAAAGAACCTGAAAAAATTGAGTGTTAATAATTATCATTTTAAAATAGACCCCTTTTCCTCCCCCGAGATGCCAGAGAATCCAGTGCACAGGTCCATTGCCATATTCGTGGTCCTGTTTGCATCCCGATACGTGGTCAACAAGGGTGCTGTTGTCTTGATCGAGTTCATCAACGAGCTCTTGAAGATCTACGAGCAGGATTTCCAATTGCCCTCTAGCCTTCCTGGTCTCCAAAAGATGACGGGTTTCTCAGCCTTGACCAAAGGAATAAAGAAATCTGTTGTGTGCCAGGATTGCCACAAGGTGTACGAGGAAGCTGGGTCTGTTCCTGAGTTCTGTAACTCATCCAAGGTTGGTTCCCGCTCTTCCTGTGGGTGCAAGTTGATGAAGGCGTCCTCTTCTGGTACTTTGGTTCCAAGACGCCAATTCCACTATCAGTCCGTCAAGCAGGCGTTGAGTGTCCTTTTCCTCCGCCCGGATTTTGAGGCCAATATCCGCCATTGGAACAAAGAGCTTAAGGTCATGGACACCATGTGCGATGTGTACGATGGTGCCATGTGGAAGGACCTGAAGGATAAGGATGGTGTCTCCTTTGTCGCTGACCCACGTTCATTGATGCTGACATTGAACATCGATTGGTTTCAGCCATTCGATGGGGTGACTTATTCCTGTGGAGCAATCTACTTGGCAATAAACAATCTTCCTAGGGCTGAGCGGTTCAAGCCCGAGAATATCATCCTTGTTGGCCTGATGCCTGGGCCAAAGGAGCCAAAATCAGACGAGATAAACAGCTACCTGGAGCCGCTGGTCAATGACCTGAACCAGCTGTACGTTGGTGTTTCCATTCCAACGTTTGAGTGCCCTTCTTCTGTGGTTGTCCGTGCTGCCTTGATGATGGTTGCCTGCGACATCCCTGCTGCCAGGAAGACTAGTGGCTTCACAGCCCATAACAGCACTCGGGCATGCTATAAGTGCAGTCGCAGTTTCTCCCATCTGGAAGGCACGAGCCATGTGGACTTTCGTGGGTTCGAGTTTGTCAAGTGGAGGCTTGCCAATGGTGAAGAAAACCGGGTGCATGCTGAGGAGTGGAAGAGTGCAAGTACGCCCTCAGAAAGGCACCAGCTGGAGGTCGAAAATGGTGTTCGATGGTCGCAGCTGCACCACCTTGGATACTTTGATCTAGTACGTGGAACGATCATTGATCCCATGCACAACCTATTCCTGGGTACGGCCAAGAGGATGGTTGAGACATGGACCGCCAGTGGTCTGATCACAGACCGGGATCTTTGTCAGATGCAAAAGGTGGCAGAGACAATGGTGTTGCCTGTGGGATATACCATGTTGAAGACGAAGATCGGAAAGGGGTTTCCCCGAATGAAAGCCGACGAGTGGAAGTCCTGGGTGTTGATTTACTCTCCTGTTCTGCTGCGGCCTGTTCTTTCTGGAACAAAGTTCAAGAATTGGATCAGCTTTGTTGATGCCTGCCGTCTCCTCACCAAGCCTACCATCACTTTTGACGAACTTGATGAGGCCCATAGTCACCTGGAGAAGTTCGGTCGGGAGTGTGAACAACAATACCCTAGTACCATCCTCACCTGCAACATGCACCTACACCTCCATCTTCGCGACACTGTTCGTGATTTTGGACCAGTGTATGGTTATTGGCTCTTTGGGTTCGAGCGATATAATGGGTTGTTGAAGAATGTTGATACAAACAGGAGAGATGGGTTTGAATCAACATACATAAAAAGTTTTACTGAAAATATGTATAAGGGTGATCTTGTGCAAAGACTTACATGTCAGAGCCAAGTCCCCTTCAAAGTACTATTGAAAAACTCACCTCCTTGTCCAATACTTTTATAGTAGCCCCAGCCCCAGCACCAGCACCTCAACGCCGTTTCCGTCTTGACGCATTCCTGCAAGCCTCGTTGGATGTCAGTCTTACGATTAAGGGTAACGAAGCTCTCCCTCCGTCAGCATTACCTTTACCAACAGCAACAGCAACAACACAGATGGGTGATATCGACTATCCCCATCTCCTAGAATATTACAAGAGAGCATATGACAATGAGCACCTTGTTGACTACCTCCATGCATCTTCATCACCATTCTTTGTCAATGACCGAATCACAAAGATCAAGGCCATTGATCTTCTTGGTCAGACATACAAGGGCAAAGGTGGATCTGGCAGTCGCGGGTCATATATCCAAGCTCTTTTTCTGGATTTCGAGGGTAGAAAGACAAACGCGTACACAGGAGAAATCCAATACCTGTTCGCCCACAACTTCGTTCCTCCTCCCAGCCCCTCCAACAGCCGCCCTCATTTCCACCACAAGCAACATGTGTTTGCATTCGTCCACTGGCTTGTTCCAGATCCTGACAATCTCAGACCAGTTGAGCAAGTTGACGTCTGCCTCCCTGGTTTTGTGCCAAACACGTTCGACAGCATCTTGCCAGTGCACAGGATTCTCTTGGAAGTGGCTACGGCCGAATTAAAAATTGAAAACAACGCAAGGATGCTGGTCATTCCACTGCCAAAAAATATATGCATAAATACAAATAAAACTTTTCTCTCTCTCTCTCCCTTTTAAAGAAGCAAAAACAAAACAAAGCCAAGTAAAATATACATATAGTCCAAATAGCGCATATGTGAAACAGGGTGAAAATTAAGAGAAAAAGAAAACGTTTTATTGTCTCAGTGACCATTGAGGAAGGGAGGAAGAAAGCCCCTCAGGGACTGCTAAATCTGCAACGCGGCCAAATACTCTTGGGAGCATTTGGCGCACGTTGACACCCAAGCCAAGGAGCGAGTACGAGTCCAACAACTCAATCAACTGATTGAACTAATATACATTCATTAGAATATTATTTTATGATTCAAAAGCAATAAAAAAATTTATTTAAATAATATGTTACCTCATCGCTCCTCCAGCCTGGGCGTACTGTGCGGATCATCCGCCGGCCAGGAACTCCAGGAAACTCATCCTCAGACTCACCCTCAGACATTGCTGCCTTTTGGATGAGTGCTGAGCAATCATTGCCTATCGCATTGTCAATTGCATCCTTGTTGGAGAGGTATGCCATTCGACGGCGATGGAAATGCTAATCAAACATATGTTTAATATTGTTTTTCAATCTCAAGTCTTTTAGATGCTATACTATTACATACATCAGCTTCCCGGCCGGCTTTTCTGGCACGAGCATTTGCGGCTACCCGTGCCTCAGGAGACGCCCTCTCCTGGCGACGCCTTCCGCAAAAGTTCCGGTAGACACTGTCCCGAAGATCCCTTTGGCGCAAGCCAGTGTTGATGAACGTTGGGCCCAGGTAGGCAAGGAGTTCAAGAACCAACTCCTTGTTGGGAGATTCATTGAAATGAACCTCCGTTCTCCACCTGGGCCTGTTGTTGTTGGCTTGCACCATAGCCGGGTTGTTTGACCTGAAATTGGGCCTCCACAGATAGTCTCGTATATGTCGCTATTAAATTTTTATAAGCCAATGAATTGGTAAGCTATTGAGAATATTAATACTTACAAACGCTTCTGTGGCGGCACCAGGGTTATACTCCACCACAGCCGGGATGATGGGAGCTGGGCCAGTGGCAGGGATGGCAACAGGACCAGGAGCAGGGCCAACAATGGTGAATAGCTCCTCACCAAAGGCAGAAGCAAGCTCGGCGGCAGGAACTGCACTGTTGTTGGCAGCCACCAACTCAGCCAAACTGTCAATAGCCTCGACAGTACTGGCGTTGCCTTCGATGCTGGTGCCAATGCGAGAATCTACCCTGACAAGGATGTTTTGAATATCCCGCAAGGTCTCCAACAATTGGAGTTGCTCATCGGTTGAGCGAGAAGTGGGAGTGGATCTTGGTGCCATAGTCTATAGAATATCATATGTTTTCAAAATTAGCTTTATATTCTCTTTATAAATTATAGACTCTACTCTTTACATACAAAATACTTGGTTTGCGAGTGCAGGAGGGTCGATTCAATTGTAAATAGATGGTCTTTATATACACAGATGAGTTTAATAAACAGATTCCTAATTACCCTTTGTATACTCTGTATAAATTAATAAAAAAATAATTTTGGATCTCTGCTTGAAATTAAATATCATTTCTTTCTTTCTTTTTGTTCTATCTTCTTATCTCTGTTGTTTTATCTCTACGTGGGTTTCTAATAAGACATTCTTTATACTAACAAATTAATGGCTTCTTTATAAATGTATACTCATCCCAATACATTCTCTCTACATTGCCCATCTAGACTAATCATGGTCAGTTACATGTGCCGGTGCCATCTTGCAAGTTATTCTGATTGTCTCTTTCTATCCTGTAGACCTCTTCCACTTGTACAGCCTATTATATGGTGCCATCATCAGTGCCAGGGTAAATAAAATCTTTTCGTGTCCAATTTCTTTTTTTCTCAACGTTTGTTATTCTACAATAGGCCGCCGCCATCACTGTCTACCCCATCTGCCTCCTTCATCATCTACAACTGGTTATCATAATGGTAATGCCGTTTCTTGGTCTTTGTGCTTTTCCCTAATATTATTCTGGCTATTTACTAATACTTTTCTATATTCTTAAAAAGTTATTGTTGGCTGCCATATACCATCCCTCTACTATAATCGCCAACTCTGTTTTTGGTATGTAAATCGATTTTTCTATCACTCAATTCACCCATATTAATTTATTTTATCCCATCTCTAGTCAATCTAATCATACAAGATGCCATGCCACACAACTCTGCCCCTCTTTGCCCATTCTTATCCAATCCTTGCAATGTAAGTATAATATCCCTTGCATCTTGAATAGCACCCGCACTTTTGAATATATGTCACTAATATAACTTTTATTATATCAGAATACTACTGCAACCACCCAAATTGCTGCCGGACCCTATTTTCAGGTATTGTTCAGTAGAGAAGTATCCGATCCAAGTAATATCAAATAGGCTGGTAGAAGCGGCAAGGATAGACAGTAATAGTATTAGAGCTTGTGTATAGAACCATTCTATTCTTTCCAATAAACACAAATATAAACCATAAACCTTTTAAGTACGGGGTATAAAATGATGGAAAGAGTAATTATTGCTTGATTATACAATAATGAGTTTCAAAGAGTGGTCAATACTGGCAGTTTGAATGGGTAAACAATAATAAACCCTCACTATTAGCGTATGAAAAACAACAATAAGATCGCCCTTTCAAGATGTAAACACAATACCTGTACACCAAAAACATAATGTCGGATGTAACAATTGAGTATATCAAGTCAGTTAAGCATGTCAAAAATGCTAACAAACCTTTGTTCCGTTCACTGTCACAACTTTTACCATGTTTATTTCGAGTCTTACAACCTGATAGGAACCTAGGTTCTCCTATCTGTCATATCTGTGTTTTACCATAGAAAATTCGCGACTTTTCACATATTTATTTACAGTTTTACACATGATCTACTTTTACCGTTTTCCCAGTGAAATCGAAGTGAGGGGAAATAATCTTTAAAGATAAAAAGGGAAAAAAGAATTGAGACAATATTCTGGACAAGAAATCCGGAAATTTGGGATAACTTCAGGTCCTGCTGAAGTTCTGACGATAGTAATGACGGTTAGTTGTGATGTAGCACTCTTTCTTGGTGGGGCCCTTAGTGACGTCACGGAATTTCTGCTAGTTTTGTGGTATAGCTGGCAAATCTACAACACCTGTGTCACACTGATGCGTGTGGTACTTTGTTGTGTGTAGGAGGTGGACGAGAAAAGAAAGGTACGGGTAGTAGTATGGATCAAAATCCGGAATGGAGGAAGAATAGGTTTGAAAAGAGGGAAACGGGTACAAATAAGATAGTCGCTTTGTTACCAAAGTGACTACAAGAACAGGAATAAGAAATGCTTTCACAAAAGTGAGAGCAAAGGGGATACAAATAGGATGGATACAAATATATGATATTAACTTCACCTCAGGTGAATCAATAACAAAATACAGCACAGGGATACAAATGAGAATAAAAATAATAAAATAAAAAAGAGGGGTAGTCAATCTTCCAAGAAGACTGGTCTAATACAAATAAAAATATAAAGAACAACCAATCTTCCATGAAGACTTGGTAAGAAACAAAATATAACGGAAGAAATTCACAAGAAAGAATAAGGGTTCAGACAACTTTGTCAGAGAAGAAACTTGTATCAGAATTCGACATTGTTTATTGAGTGTTTGATTTTGAGATATTTATACTAATTGTTGGATAAAATAATATACAATAAAATAATAGAAAGATGTTGTATGAAATCATAAAATAACATACGGAAGAGTTGACAGAAGATTGGATAGAATAGAATAAATAAAAATAAAAATAATAATAAAACTAAATAAATGAGAAAATTGTTGGAAGATTTGTAGACTTGACTAACGAGAGATTCTTTACCAAAATTGTTAAAGAAGTGTACAACAAAACACAACACTAAATTTTAGTGTGAGTGGAAATCGAAAGAAAGGGGAAAAGGTTTTGTTAAGGAAAAATTAGAAAAATTGAGAGGCAAGAAAAAATGTCAAAGGGAAAAGATGCAAAGGTCCTCGCCGCATCTCCTTATTTTCTATCGTCTGATGTTTAAATTTGGAGGAATAACAGGAACTTGTGACAGCTTTTACTTTTACAAATTCTTGTAGTGTGATCTATTTACATTTTTTAAATACTTTTTGTTACAAAACCTATTATGAAAAAGATTGATTTTTATTAACGTTGAGTATTTATATTTTGGAAATGAAGAGAGTTTTCATTCTTCAAGTCATCAACATGCTTTAATGCATCAAACAGTAACCTGTCTACCATCTCTAACTTAGAAATATCCACACCTGGAATGCTCCTCAATCTCTCCAAATCTTCTCTCTGATGATACAATGTTGTTGCATTAGCCATAATACTTTGGATTACTAAGCTAGGATCTTGCAATCCATTTCTTTGCTCAACATTGTTATCTACTAAAGCTTCATTTCTGACACTCTGGGCTGATTGTTGCAACTGCATGTGTGCATGGTCTTGCTGCTCATGATATACCAAATTTGCTTTACTGTATCGCTTGAGCAGGTACATATGGTTACATGACAGTTGGCGATGGTGGAAACTGGGGCAAGAACACTTTTGGATCAACCCATGTTCAATCATGACAGTATACCATTGATTTTCTGTTGAAAAAGACTTGATTTGCCACTCACCATGAGAGTCATCCATACTATTACTAATCTCACCCAAAAGGTTAATGATCATAGAAGGGAGTATGTCATCTTAGATTTGGGAGGCAGCAAAGGAGTTTCTTGAAAGCTCATTTTCAACAGGACCCATTCTTCTATTGCTGAAATTAAGTCTTTCAACCTCTTGTTCATAGTAGAACTCAACATCGTTGGTTAGGATAAAGACAAGACGGTCCAATCTTCTGATTCTTGCGCGATTGAAATAAATGACTTTCAGTTGGTTGTGCCATGATTCAATGTAGTTGTTTGTCAAGTATCTTTGGTGGTGCTGCTGAACAAAAGGACGTCCCCATCTTCTCAATATATTTTTGCTTCCTGTCCATTTTCTCTCGAAATATCTTAGAAATTCAGGTTGATCTTGGATCATTCTTTTAAACTCTCCAATTTTTGTTATGAAGATTGCTTCATTTGACTCAACAAGAATACTTTTCAAACTGTTCTTCAGGCTTTGCTTATACTCTGCCAGCTGTTGCGTTGTAAATGATCCATCTAGCTTGACTTTACTGTCAAGGTTATGTTGCCAAGCACAAAGGACATGAAATTCACAGTAGTAAATCGATGTTTGTGGTAATGCAGAGGTGATTGCATTGGCTTCGGCAATACAACAGTCAATCGTGATTGCCAATGGATTGAAGGAGTTGGTTTGGCGAAGATATACAAGCCATTGGTTGATGGGACCAACACTTTGATCATTTGTGATCATAAATGCAACAGGATAACCTTTTCCGGTTTCAGGGTGTTTGGTAACCAAGGAGTACATAACCTCTGTACTTCTACAGGAAACTCCATGGGTGGCATCCAAGCAAAATGATTGAGATAAACTCATGATTTGTACTTGTGTTGGCGACTGGAATCCAAATGCAAAGAGATCTTGGTTGTTTGAGTATGCCAAGAGATTTCCAATAAAGATTGAATAATTCTGGGATGCCAGCTTTTTGTTCAACCAGATTGACAAAGATGTCTTCTCATTTGAGTTAAACATATATAACAATGTTTCCATCTATATTTTGTATCATATTATTAAATTCAATCTCTTTTTCTTTACATCACTGCCAACAAACCTTCTTCATTCTATTGTAAATCTCTTCATAATTGGGCTTTCTGATACCCACACCCCAGTTTTCAATTTGTCTAAGAGTAGATATCCTTGTGTTTCTACAGCTGCTTCCACTTCTCAGCTGATCCTCAATGATCTTGATTGCCTCAGAGGGCAAAGGCAAAGTTCTGATTTCCTGGCGCTCTCCAGGAACATGATTGATATGATCTTTTGTCATGCAAAAGGTAACAATTGAGGTGCCATTATACTGCTTGATTTTCAAAGCAGCAGTACACCCACATCTCTTTGAGTCCTTTTGTGCAAGATGGATTTGATGCTTAGGCTGATATTTTCCAGAACGATGACATTGTCTAGTCTCTCCAAAGACTAAACTT
The DNA here is from genome assembly GCA_022702545.1 of Phycomyces nitens. Taxonomy (NCBI): domain Eukaryota; kingdom Fungi; phylum Mucoromycota; class Mucoromycetes; order Mucorales; family Phycomycetaceae; genus Phycomyces; species Phycomyces nitens. The sequence goes on from JAHRBC010000001.1 coordinate 7,893,932, forward strand.
TGATCCTGAAGTTTTCTATTTACTGTCCACTTTGTTGAGCAGAGTGCATTCATGCGGCCAAGGCACTGCTCCCATTCACTGGCTTTTACTGAGATTGTTATATTCAAAGGAAGCATTTTAATGCCTTCAATTGATGAGTTGATCAAAGCATTTTTGATGTTCGAAATGTTATAGATAATAGTGTTGTTGGACATTTTTGAATATTTTTAATAAAGAATTTGAGAAAGAAAAAAATAAAAAGAAATCGAGAGAAAATAACTAGTAACTCAGCCAAGCCTTCACTGAAAAAGCCACTATTCCTCCAAATTTAAACATCAGACGATAGAAAATAAGGAGATGCTCCTCGCCCGCCGTCGGCAAATGAAATAAATTGAGGACCACGTCACGACTACCTGCACCGTCAGTGACCTTGGCTACCCAAAACGGCCCAAAAATCGGGTTGCGACTGGGGCCAACAACACCACAACACACCGTGTCAACTGACGCGTGTGGTGCTTGGCGATGTGGTAGATGTCGATAAAGAAGAAATTGAATAAAACGAATATAGAAATATAAAAAAATGAATAAAAGATATTGCCGGGTTTGAGGGTAATGGGTTCAAAATAGGGTAAAAAGTGAGTGTCTATTCCACAAGAACACTCTAAATACAAATAACAAGGGGGTGAAGTTCTCTATTCTACAAGAGAGACTTAATAAAATGATATAAGAAAATAACTGAACTCAAGTGAGAACAATTAAGATACAACGATCAAAATACAAAGAGGGGTACAAATAATATAATCAAAACCAATCCACTGCAGGGACTTGATTAAAACGAAAAGATAATAAACGGAAAATCGACAAGAGAAATAGCAACCGCGTGCCTCGAAAACTTGTAGTCAGAATATAACACTACGGTGGAAAAAACAGTAGCTAACTACCGTTTTGGTAGCATTACTACCATTTTTTCCCACCAAAAAAAACGGTAGTAAAGACTCTGTATAAGGCGATTTTGGTAGCTGTTACCGTTTTTTTAGTGCGAAAAAAAGGGTAGTTATGAGGCAGGAATAGGCACAGCTACCATTTTTTTTATCCAACCAAAATCGTTTCTTTATATACTACAGCCTCTCTTTTATATTACTTTATATACTAGCACCCATTCTTTTTTTACTGCCATTTATTTGAAATAATGGTTTATTTTTTATTATAATTTCGATTTATTTCAAATAATATTAAAATATATATAATAATAATATAGAAACATACCAAAAGCAAATACTATTTAATATTATAAAACGTATATGGTACAAACCTTTTACTCAATCTATACACGATGCCAACAACATGTTGTTATGACTTGGAAGGCCTTTGGTCTTTATCAATTGCTATAAAGATATCGTGGTCAGAGAATGAAACGATCAAATAAACTGAGCATATTGTTTTGGATAGCATACCAGTATATATTGTGCTTGTTAATCGGTATACCAAGCATCTCTTGAATTAATGCCACTATATGAAACGTACAGATGTAAATACTAGATGCAGTAGAAGGAGAATAGAGAATGCGTAATATGATTAATTAAAGAGTGTAAACATATTATAATATTCTTACCATAGAAAATATATTGCTGTAAAGTCAGCTCATAAGATTTAAAACTAATTTGAATATAATGGTAGTTGGCAGAATAAGTACATCATTAAGAAAACAATATGCATATTCTACAGAGATTTCCAGGTGGGGAGGTGGGGAACAACAAACTTTAGTGTAATATAGCTGTAAAAAATTTTCACCTTTTTTTAGTGTCTGAAAAATTATGAGATGAGTGTTTCATTCCTTGATTAAAGATAGCAGAGCTGAAGATGTGGTATACAAGATTCCAATTGGATGTTTATGTCATTGACAACCTTACATAAGGGAGGGTCATTTAGTTTTACTTCAAAAAAGTAGAGCAAAGAAAAGAAAAGAAATATAAACTAACCTTGGCGTAATACAGCTATAAAAAATTCATTTTTTTTGGTGCTTGAAAAAGGGCAAGATGTGTGTTTCATTCCTAGATTAAAAACAACAGAGCTGAAGATGTGGTATACAAGATGCCAATCGGGCATTTATTAAGGTGGCAATCTTACGTGATGGAGAGTTATTCGATTTTATTTCAAAGGAGAGGACCAAAGCAAAGATAAAACAGCTAAAGGAAAAGAGGAAAAGAAAAAGTGTGCTAAAACATATACTAAAAATATGAGAGAACCAATAAGAGCAGCCTAAAGAATATTAAAGACTTAGTCTGTTTCTCTTAGATGAAGGCTCATTGCTCATTCCTAGTGGTGTAAACCTATATCAAACAGTAGAAATATTATATTAATATTAAATTGAGAATAGATGAGCAACAAAAAAGCTCTAACTTATAGTACATCTGTCATGATTGGGGATTCAGCCTTGTCATCCGTTTGAAATACCTCATCTTCCGAAAGAAAAGAACTGCTTGCTCTTTCCTGCTATAACATAATAAAAATATTGTATTAATTATAATGTATATTCAAATGTTTGTTAATTAATAAACTTGCCTGGCTGTTCTCTGCTATTTTTCTCTTACGAGTCTGGTTTGCACTCTTAAAGGTGTCTTGAAGAAGATTCTTGGCACACCACATTCTTTTACACTTGTAAATGTGGAGTGCTATTGTTCTAGCTGTGCCTCACTGGCCACAATCATTGATGACAGGTACGTTGATTTTGTCATCATTGACCAAGAAGTGTCTTTGCTGCTATTGCTATTATTAGTCAAATAATCTCTTACCTACCCATGGAAAAAGTAATTAGAGTATACTCCAAGCTTATCACATCAAACTTGAAGGGCGGTAGAAATGCCAGTTTGCTTGTTGAGCGCTTTGCTGTTCATAGCTTTGTCAGTTCAGCAAACAGCTCTCAGAATTATCCTAGTACAAGTCAGCCGTCCACATATAATGAAGCAAGTTTCTTAGATCTTCCAGATGGTGTAAGTGCTGCCCAGCTATGGGAGCCATTCAACTGACATGCCAGCTTGAATGATGATGACTTGGAAGGTGTCAGCAGCCCTGTTGTCAAGAATACTTTGGCAAAGTACTATGTGTGAAACAGTATTATGAACAATATTGAACTTGATGACCCAATAATTGTTGTTGCTTCTTGTCTTTGGAAAAATTCAACTGTACATTCTTCATGTATGTACTGAAGAATAAAAAATGAGACCAGACGTGGCAATCATCATGTGATGTTCACCTGTCCATACAGAAAGTGAGTATTGGTATTAGTCAAAATACAAAATAGAGATCACTCGCATTTTTTATATTTTTATCTAGCCGTCGCAATATAACTATTCAAAGCTGGTTTGTTGGCACCGTGGAATTTTATTTTGAGCATAAAGAGGTTGATGACACACCGCACTTTCTGGCATTCATTGAAGTGATGAAAGAGCATGGTACAGCAGCCCATGACTCATCTGTGCCAATCGTAATACGGCAGTCACACAGCTCAACTGGACAAACAACCCAGCCAAAATATGCTGTTAATGTGGATGACATTCAGCATCAAGTTGGGCTCATCCAGTACCCTCCGAGTAGTAATCAGTTCTTTATCATTGCACCATATTACGTGTTTAATGACAATCTGCGTGTGACCATGGGGAATCTTGCCACTTTATAAAAATTTTCTTTTTCTTTTTTCTTTTCTTATAAATATCAATACCAAATAAAATAAAATAAAATGGCTAATAATGTCAAAAACAAAAAAATTGTTTCAAAAAAATGGTAGCATAACTACCGTTTTGTTCACACAGGAGAAAAATTATTTTTCTCAAAAATGTGCAACATCTTTAACACCAAATAAAATGCTCATTTCAATAAACAACGTTGCCTAAAAACTTACGAGCCCTTTCTATGGTACTACAACTACCTCATTGCCTGATGAAAAGACATTCCATGCAACTTTTATGATTCGGGATCGATGACATTACCTTTCAACCACAATCTGCGGAGATAAAGTGCTCTAAAATCATAAAAAACAGTAGTTATGCTACCGTTTTTGGCACAGCTACCGGTCCTTCTGCCGTAGTGTAAGATAGATGATAATCCTCATTTATTGAAAGAATTCAGAAGGGGTATTTATACTACTTTGTGGATAAACAATATTGAACAATTCTACTTAGATGATGTAAATTGTTATAAGAAAATGGGCTAAGAGACATCAGTGACTATCGTATAATGCTCGGTTAAAAGAAAATAAGAAGTGTCTTTAACAATTTTGGTAAAGGACAACCTTCAAGCAAAACTAAAGAGAAAAATGAAATAATGTAAAAAGGATTTTTAAACTAAATTGATGTTCTTTACTGAAAGTGTTAAGAACAGAGCAACAGAAAAATGTAATAAAATAATTGACTAATTTTTAGTCGAAGAAAATAGTACTTGAGAAATTTGACTAAGTCAACATCCTCTTTAACAAAAATGGGATAGACAAGAAAACAGGAGAAAAGGAAAAAGGGGTGAAATCATCACAATTGTTGGGCCGCCGTCGGAGTTACAATTACATTCCTGCCGGAAAGACCTCGAGTTCGGTACACGTCATGGGCCGGGAAGGGGTTCGGTCCGGGCAAGTGCAAAGAGCCGACAAAACCACAACGCAACGTGTCACACGATGATGCGTGATGTGTTTGTATGGTTGTGTATGGTAACCGAACGGGCGACAAATAAAATATATAAAAGAAACAATGAAAGAACCAGTAAAAGACTAACGAAACTCAACAGAAATATCCCCAAAATGACCGGGCAAAATATAACTGCTCTTCAGAGATCGAGAGCTTAAACTCAAAAGAATAAAATAACCGTAAAATTGATCATAAAACTCACTGATGATCTTTATTTCATTAGAAAAGAATGTCTTTTATAGACAAAGAAAATAACTAAAAGAATAACCGAAAAATGAAATAATAAAATAATAAAATGATGCCATCAAGGCCAAAGAAAAAATATAATAAAAAAAAATACTATAACATAGTAAAGAAAAGGGTAAGACAAAGAAGTAGGGGAAATAAACTAAAGAAGTACAGAATGGTGCAATCCTGCAAGAAAGTGAGAAAGGATTCACAAAGGAAATATAAAAGGAAAGAGTATAAAAAAGGAAATAATAAAATGTGATAAAATAAAAATAAAGAAAAATTGAAAAGAAAGAGAAATAAAGAAACTCGGGGATCGGCCATCCTTACTCGGCTCGGACTTCTTCTTTGGACTGGTCTGGCCTCCGACCCCTCCTAGGCCTGTTCCGGGCCCTTGGTCCGGCTTCATGGTCGAAACCGAACCTGCCCACAACACACGTGTCAATGATGACGCATGTTGAGTTTGTTGTGATGTGAAAACGAGTCAGAAAATATAATAAATTAAATACCACTCGTTGACAATAACGATGGTGTGATAGAGATAGACAATAATGGGGGTAGAAACCAAAATTTGACAGCAAGAAATGGACAAGAGAAAGAAAAGGTGAAAATATGGATAGAGATATATAACTTCGCTCGGGACAGTTGAATATATTCTTGACAGCAATGGAAACAGGGAGGAAGAGATATAATAGGAGAGGGGAACTAGATAATTTCACTCAGGACAATTACTAAAGTTGACAGCAAGGTACTGGGAAGATACAGATTTGGACGGAAAAGGGAATTGGATGAAAAGAAAAATCAATCTTGGCACAGGTATGACTAGGAATTTCTATACAAGACAATTCACTAGTTCAGGGATGGAAATTAAGAGAGAGGTAACTGATAATGTTTATTGATTGAAATTTTGGTCTCTTATATAGACTTCGTAAAATGTTACTTAGTGATAAATGGTGAATTGATTAATAATAAAATATAGGAATTGGGTGTGTGAATGAAAAATAGAACAGTATATGAGATAATGGATAAGGATAATAATGACTTTGGGGGGAGAGGTATGAGATGATAAGACAAAATAAGATATGATAGTATGAGAAAATGGGATATACAGTGAAGGTGATAATATAAAAATGGAGGACAAATATGATAAGACAAAATGAGATATGAAAATGTGCGAAGACAATGTAAATATGAAGTATGAAGATATGGATAACAGTAATATGATAAAGTGAGCAGTGTGAGAGAAGGGACAGAGATATGAAGGGGTATGAATAAAATGAAGTGCCGATGTGTGAGAGGGTGTAAAGAGGTAGATAACATGAAGAGAAAGATAAGTGCGCACAGACAGCAACGTGGGGAGAAGGGAAGGGAAGATAGATGACAAAAATAGTGTACAATGGATAAATATGGAAATGGATAAGAGGGGTTTGAAATGAGAGCGAGGGTGACAAATATGGAAAATCAAAGAAGTGCGGAGAAAAGGGAGATATGAGAAATAAGGTGACTTGCAAATGGAGAAAGGTGACGTTGCCAAGTTGATCAGGATGCTACGTCACGCTTTCTAGCAGGGAAGACCTTGGAAAAGTCACGTGAAATGGAGAGAAGTTGGCAAAGCTGGAAACTCTACAACACCCGTGTCAACGACGTGATGTCGCTTTGGCGGAGGTTAAAGATTATGTTTTATTGAGAGATATAGTGCTGGCAGTCTATAGACCATATAGCATCTCGAGAACTACTGGAAGGGAAGCAAAAAAGTCTCTTGGGCACAAGGAAGACAAAAAAAGTAGAGAAAAATGGAGTGAGCTAACAGTACTAAGATGAAAGCTGAGCCCTACTCTCCACTTCGCAGCTGTGAAATAGTTGTAACAGTGGAAGGGAGGAGATAGGAGAACAGACAGACAACTTTTCCTGCGCGAAAAGAACTAGAAAAAGATAAAATAAAATAAAATAAAAAAAATGCTAAGCAGCATGCCACAAAGCACCATGGTTCTTCTCGTGGGAGTACTCCCCATCAGGGTTGCACAATTGATCGATGTGCCAGAGAATGGTGAGCAATGGCACCCAGTATGGCGGACATGGGGCCGAGGAAGAGGAAGGGAGGGAGGAGATGGCAAAATCAATGGGATGATTCGCAGGAGAGGGAGGGATTGGGAGGGAAGCAAGGAGTTCTGATGGGATCCTAGGGCAGATGGCGAGATGACGGCGAGAGGTGTGGTCTGTCTCACATGCACATGAACGAGGGTTTCCGGGTAGCCAACCCATTCGCCAACGAACAAGGCGACCACGTTCTACTCGGGAAGCAGGGAGGAACAGGATTGGGTCAACCCCAAGGTCAGGGCGACATGCTTGGATCAAGACTTGGGTGGTGTTGGAGAGGAAGGTGGCGAAAAGGGACACTCGACGGGAGTCAAGGTATTTTTGTACGGCGTTGATGCTACGTACGTTGAGGGAAACTGGCATATTGAGAAGGAATGGATGGTTGCTCAGCGGGACAAGGGAGGAATGGGAACGGTGGTGTTGGTGGAGGAGAGAAAGGAGACAGCGGGAAGGAAGGGTACGGGCCCGAAGGCAGAACTTGGTAACAAGGATATCCTTGCGGAATCTCATGCTGGGTATATTACAGATGTGCTTCAACACAATAGTGGAGGACGTGGCATGCCCCCCAACTATCATGCGAAGACACTTATCTTGTATCAGTTCCAAGGCCTTGAAATCCTTTTCTAGGAGTGGGGCAATGGCCAGGCCATACTCGAACTTGGGACGGATGAACGTTCGGTATAACCGAGAGCTCAAGAGCAGAGAGAAACCAGAACGGCAGGCACCAACGGCGTGCATTGTGGCCATGGCAGCAAGGGTACCAGCTCGACGATGGGTTACAATGGAGGGGGAATGAATTCCCTTACTCCGGAACGGCATGCCAAGGTAGATAAACTCATCCACTGCAGGGAGTAACTCACCATACAGGGAGAGGGAGGGAGGAGAGTGGGAGCGGGAGTTTTGGTACACAAATGCACATTTGGATGGACTCCAACGGTAACCGAGTTCCAGAGAGTGGGCTGCGGCCAGATCCAACATTTTCTGAACGTCAGGAACGGAACCAAAAATGGCAACGTCGTCAGCAAAGAGAAGAGAGTTAATCGGCGTGGGAGAGGTGGAATCGCCAAAGTCATCCACACCTGAAGGATCCAAAAGGGCGCGATAGGAATCCAACGAGGAGGGAGAGGACGATGGGACATGGGCGGCGGATGTAGACAGAGCAACTGTGCGAAGGAGAGGCGGCAGGGAGTTGATGTAGATAGAGTATAAGTGGGGACTGAGGACTGAGCCTTGCAGTACACCTGTGGAAGGAGAGAAGGAATGGGAGGAGAAGTTGCCAAGAAGGACAGAGATGGAGACATCGTCAAACATGTTGACAAGGAGGCCAACGAGGGCAGGGGGAGTTTGACGGCGGACAAGAGCATCCCAAATGACACGTCGGTCTACGGTGTCATAAGCTGCCTTGATGTCAAGGAAGGCGACTACAGGGTAGCGGTTGTGGCGGCGGTAGTGGGCTTTGACAAGGTCATGCAAGCAGAGGGCCTGGTCCAGTGCTCCACGTCGGGGGCGAAATCCACCTTGTGCTACGTCCAAGGGAGGAGAGAACTTGGTGAGATCAGGCGCAATACACATCTCAAGTAATTTCCGAAGAACAGAAGTGAGAGAGATTGGCCGATAATTGGCAGCGTCGTTTGGGTTACCCTTCTTGAAGATTGGGAAAACTTGGGCTTGGCGCCAGAGAGAGGGGACATAAGACCACTGCCAACACAGAGTGAAGAGCAGGGCAAGGAGAGGAGAGAGTTTGGACCGAACGGGCTTAAGCATTTCTGCACGGATATGGTCAGGGACCCGGCGCCTTGCGGCTAGGCATAAATCGCATGTATTCTTCCACCACTGACGAATCAAATGGGGAGTCAACAGCGGCGAAAGGCAGGTGAGGAGAGGTTGATGGAGGAGGAGGAGGGCGGGAGGAAGGAAGGATGTGGCCACTATACACCGAAGCAAGGTGGTTGCACATGATGGTTGCTGCAGCAGCTGGGCCATCGTCATGTTAGAAGACATGTTTGGGTTGTCGACGCCTTTTGATCTGTTTGATCTTGGAAGTGGCCTTGGCAAAGTCACGTTCCAGAGACCTACAGAAGGCGTGCCAGGATTGACGTTTTGCTGTCTGGACTTGTTGACGGAACTCCTGATGTGCATGTTGGTGCCGGCTCCACCAATTGATCTTGTCAATGCCACAAGCACGACGCCATTGCTTGTAACAACCATCACGATGGTCGGCTGCCGCTTGAAGGGCAGGGGTCCAGAATTTCTTCCATTTGGATGGGCGGTGAGGGCGGGTACCTATTGAACTACTAAGAGAATCATAAATGAGTGTGTTGAAATCGTTAGTAAGGGCATCAATGGGGGGAGGAGAGGAGGGCGGGTTTTGTACAATGTCTTGCAAGGTGTTGAGGAGGGGTGTGGCGTTGAGGATGAGGGAATCGGTGTAGAGTTGAAGGACGTCTGGTTCCTTGAGGCGTGAGAGGTTCCAGAGTCGGCGGAGAGGGGGTGGAGATGGAGGGGAAGGGTCAAGGTCATAGGTGAAGGAAAGTGAAAGAAGTCGGTGGTCAGAGCCTAGGGAGAGTTCGGTTTGAATGTGGAGAGAGAGATTGGCGAAATTGGTGTTGGTGATGAATAGGTCAATGATACTGCTAATTTCGACTTCACGGCGAAAGGAAATGTAGGTGGGGGTGCAAGGAGAGAGTGAGCCATTAAGGACAGTGAGGGATCTTTCTTCTAGCCATGCACTAAGTGCTAGGCCGCGAGAATTTGTGGCATAATCTCCAGTGATGGAACCCAAACGGGCATTGAAGTCCCCACAAAGGAGGGTGTCTTCAGTCAAAGGAATGTCAGAGAGAACAGAAAGGGCATCGGCAGTGGACATAGAGGGGGAGGTAAACACAAACCAATCGAAGGGTGCCAATCTTGACGGCGAGGGCATAGTTGTTGGGCATAGGGATTTGGGTGACGGTGTAAGGACAGGAAGGGGAGACTAACAATGAAACTCCCATTGACCCACGGTATGTCCCAGCAACAGGGGGTCCGTACAAATGAAATTGGGACCATGATGTGAGAATACGCGCAGGTGACAGGAGCCATGTTTCTGTGATGAAGAGCATATGGAGGGACTGACAGTGGTTGAGCACGTCGTTTATGGCACGGGGTTGAAGCCCATTGGCGTTCCATAATCCTATAGAAAGCTCACTCATTCTTCCATGAGGCTGCTTGGATCGAGAGTGCGCTTTCTCTTAAACAGTTGTTCAGCATCCCCACCAAGAGCAGAACGGGGAGGCACCTCATCAGAGCTAATCCACCCTTCTTCAACAAAGAAGTGGGCAACTGGGAGGGCAACATGGGGGCGGAGGAACTTGAGGGTCTGGAGACAACGCGCATTCTGTACTTGAATGGCAGTATTTGCCCGCTCGTCCAGAGGGAGATCGTGGTACTTGGGGTCTGCCAAGTGTTGTGGGTCAACGGGATCAAAGTCACCAATGATCTCCACCTTGGCTCTATTGAGTTGTGCCTCAAATTCGTCAACGAACTGGAGGTGGACCAGTATGCCAACAACTCCACGAGCAGGGAAATTAATGTCCAACAGACGAGCAGTGTCAATACCAAGGGTGCGGAGGGAGCTACGCACTTCCCTGTGGGTAAGGCGACGGGAGCGAGGAATATAAACGTATTTATATCCAAGGGGGCCAGAGGCCGCAGTGAAAATACGCTGAGAAGCAGCAACTCGGCGTGGGGAAGGACCCTTACGGGCAGGAGGGGGGCGGTTGACGCTGGCCTTGGCAGCCCAAGTGGAGGCTTCCAATCCTGGTTCCTGGGAACTGGGATTTGGGGCGGGGTCGGAGGTTGAAACATTTGGGCTATTGCCCAGGGGAAGGGAGGTTTGAGAGGTCGTAGCCTGCTCAAGACGTTTTCGGGTGTCCGCCAATTCTGCTTGGAGGCGGTTGTTCTCGGCTTCAAGAGCCTTCACTTGGACAGCAAGCTTCTCAGTGTTGTCAAGGCGGGTCAACATGGAGGCCAAAAAAGACATGAGCTCATTTGATGCGCCTGGGATTGGGGGCATCATTGAAGATGACATCGGGAATCGGGAAAAATAAATGTCGTTCGTTTGGGCTGAAACTTGGACAGTGGGTGCTTGGACTGGTAAGCTTAATGGAAAACTTGCTACGGAGGCGGGATGGGGCGTGGTAGGCGATGGATGCGTAGTTGTTGGCAGTGTTGGTTAGGATGGATGGAAAGTTCGGTAAAATTACTATAAAAGGAAATTTTTTGGAGTAAAAAAATCCTTAAGCGAAAGAGCCGTGTCGCTTTGGCGGAGTGGTTAACGCGGTGCCCTGCTAAGGCATTGTCCTTTGGACGCGCAGGTTCGAATCCTGCAGGCGACGTTTTTGACAATTATTTTTTTGTCGTTCCTGATCTAGGCTATCTTCCAATTCACTGTAAATGTAGTCAAATTGGTCAAGCTTTAATACACAGGAGTATTCAAAATAAGAGAGAGGATAAAAGATAATTTTTATTGTTTTGAATTTGGATATCTTATATAGTTTTCTAAATGATTATTCATCTTTGACTACACTGAAGAGGTGTCTAATGTTCTTACAAAATTATTATAAATGGATTACAAATTTCTGTAATTACAAACAAATGAATAATCATTTCAAATCATGCCTCATTTGTAAAGACAAGTCACTAGAGCTTGTTTCACCAAAATTAGGCACGACATTGTCGTTTTGGATCTGGGTTGTTCTTCCAATGCTATAATGCAGCCAATATTGTGTCAAGTCTTGACTGGGTGTATCTTGCTAATGCTTGACTTAGATAAGTTTTGCAATAGATCACCACCAACTAGGACGTTTAGGATAAATAGGAATATAGAGAATTGAATGCTTTTTATTGTTATAAATCGTTGTAGTATTTATACAGATTTTATAAGTGAAACTATCTAAACTAATTACTCTTTACTCAAGACACATTGGTTATCTCTTTATGAGAGGTGATGAGAATATGTCTTGGTTTTACAAAAAGGGGAACCAATCAGTATAACATTGAGGACATATGTTAAAAGCATTACCGATTGGGTACGCACTGGAAAAACTCCTAAATTTAGCATTGTATCAATGTGGCAAAAGGGTAGTGGAAATATAGAGCTTTTTTTCATCTCAGATATTTTTTTTACTTCAAATAAAAAGTGTAATTCTAATCCATCCTATTGGTTCGGGCAAAAGATTAAAAAACAATAGCTTTTTTTTCATCTATAAAATGACAGCAAATTAAAATATGTAGCACTTGTTTCCTTTTTTATCTCACAATCGAATCATATAAACAATGTCTTCTATTTCCACTCTTAACAACACTGCCTGTTACTGCAACAAATGCAACAACAACCAGCAAGGATTCTCTATTGTATCCAAGCGCACTTCCCAGCGTCATGCCAAGAGAGCAAGATTTGAAGAAGTCTTGGATTTTGAAAACAGTATGTTATTTTCAATATTAATTTTATCTTTGCTGCGCAATAATAACCATTAGCCTTTAATTGAACTCAGGCACACAAAGTGCCGTGATGGACGTTGATGTTGAGGGTAAAAAATATTTATTTGAACACCAGTACAGGGCAATAAACTAATGTATTCTATATTTGTAGCAATCCCGACCTCTCAATCCAAATCCATGGAAACGGATGGTCAGGTCGGCCTACCATTTTTGGATTCCGTCCCGATGTCTGACAATGATTCAGTTGACAATGAGGTCAATGGCGATGACGCTGAAATCACCGATGACTCTGACAATGACAGTGATGATGAACCCAATGTTGAAGAGATCAAGGTCGAGGAGTTTGATAGTGAAGGTCAGTATTGAATATCTACAATACAAAAGCAAGCAAAGATTGAGTATTAATAATTTTCCTTTTTAAATAATAGACCCTTTTGCTACTCCTGGTATGCCCGAAAACCCAGTGCACAGGGCAATTGCCATTTTCGTTGTTCTGTTTGCATCCCGTTATGTGGTCGATAAGGGTGCTGTTGTCTTGATTGAGTTCATCAACAAACTCTTGATGATTTATGGACAGGACTTCCAATTGCCTTCAAGCCTTTCTGGTCTCCAAAGCATGACAGGTTTCACTGCCTTGACCAAGGGTGTAAAGAGATTCGTTGTGTGCCAGGATTGCCACATGGTTTATGAGGAAGCTGGGTCTGCTCCCCTTCAGTGCAGTTCCGCCAAGCTCAGTTCCGTTTCTCCATGTGGTTGACAATTGATGAAGCAATCATCATCTGGTGCTTTAGTCCCCAAACGTCAATACAGCTACCAGTCCGTCAAGCAGGCGTTGAGAGTCCTTTTCCTCCGCCCGGATTTCGAAAGCAAGATCAGACAATGGAACCAGGAGTTGAAGATTGTTGATACCATGTGCGACGTTTACGATGGTGCAATGTGGAAGGGGTTGAAGGACAAGAACAGCGTTCCCTTTGTTGAAGACTCTCGATCACTCATGTTGACTCTCAACATTGATTGGTTTCAGCCATTCAATGGTATCAGTCATTCCTCTGGAGCCATTTACCTGGCAATCAACAATTTGCCTCGAGAGGATAGGTTCAAGGCAGAAAACGTGATTCTTGTTGGTCTGATGCCTGGGCCAAAGGAACCAAGATCAGAGGAGATTAACAACTACCTCAAGCCTTTGGTCGACGAGTTGGAGCAGCTGTATGTTGGAATGTCTATTCCAAGTTATGAACACCCCACTGGAGTAACTGTCCATGCTGCGCTCTTAATGGTTGCATGTGATATCCCTGCCGCCAGAAAAACCAGTAGATTCACGTCCCACAACAGTACGCATGCATGCTACAAATGCAGCCGTAGTTTCTCTCGCTTGGAAGGCACAAGCCATGTAGACTTTCATGGGTTCGAGTTTGCCAAGTGGAGGCTTGCAAATGGTGCTGAAAACCGGGTGCATGCTGAGGAGTGGAAGAGTGCAAGTACGCTCTCAGAAAGGCATCAGCTGGAGGTCGAAAATGGTGTTCAATGGTCGCAGTTGCATTGCCTTGGATACTTTGATCTAGTACGTGGAACGATCATTGATCCCATGCACAACATATTCCTGGGAACGGCAAAGAGGATGGTCGAGACGTTGACTGCCAGTGGTCTGATCACAGACAACAATATTCGTGAGATGCAGATGGTGGCAGAGACCATGGTGTTGCCTGCAGATTACGCAGTGTTGAAGACGAAGATTGGGAAGGGATTTCCCCATATGAAGGCCGACGAGTGGAAATCCTGGGTGCTCATTTACTCCCCTGCTCTGTTGAAGACTGTTCTCCCTGCTGCCAAGTTCCAGAATTGGATCAGCTTTGTCGACGCCTGCCGGCTCCTTACCAAGCCAACCATCACTTTTGACGAACTTGATGAAGCCCATAGTCACCTGGAAAAATTTGGTCAAGCCTGCGAACAACAATACCCACACACTGTCCTCACCTGCAATATGCACCTACACCTCCATCTTCGCAAGACCATTCGTGATTTTGGACCAGTGTACGGCTATTGGCTCTTTGGGTTTGAGAGATACAATGGGTTGTTGAAGAATATCGAGACAAACAGAAGAGACGGGTTCGAGTCAACGTTTATGAAAACATTTGTCCAGAATTTGTACAAGGAGGACTATACAAATGCCATCCTCAAGTCTTCGATATCAGCTCCTTTCCTCCCACTCATTGCCAAGCTCTCTTCGTCCTTTGCCACCTTGTCTCCACCTGCACCTGCACCTGCACCTGCACCAACACGACGCCCATTCCGAATTCAAAATTTTGTGGATGCATCCCAAGATTCCGAATTCCCGATCAAGGGTAATGAGCCTCTTCCACCCTCTGCGTTTCCTCTGTTGCAAAAGTCTGCCACAAAAATGAGTGATGTTGACTATCCTCAATTGTTGGCTTACTATGTGGATACGTATGACATTGACACCCTCCAGCATTATCAACATGCCACTTCTTCTTCGTTGTTTGTTGACAATCAGATCATAAAGCTAAAATCGATAAATCTCCTTGGCCAAGTATATCGTGGGCACAATGGCTCTGGAAATAGTGGATCTCATGTCCAAGCTTTGTTTGGCAACAGCACTGGTGAGAACCAGACCGCATATACTGGCGAAATACAGTATATTTTTGTCCACCAGTTCACGCCACCTCTCTCTGCCTCTGTTCATCTAAATCGCCATGCTCATCAAAGCCAGCATGTTTTTGCCTTTGTCAGATGGTATGATGTGTCCTATGATCGTTCGCGTGAGGATGAAGGTGTTGACATCTGTTTGCCCAGCTTTTCTCCTGCTACCCATGAGTGCATCTTGCCAGTCCATCGCCTTCTCTTGGAAGTTGTGACTGCCACGCACACAAGCCGAAATGGTATAAAGAGGATGCTGGTCATCCCTTTGCCAAAGAAACTTTACATATAATAAATAAATAAATATCTTTTCTCTTTCATAAAAAAAACAAACAGAAATAGCATTGTCTTTATAAATGTTGTCAAAACGTAACGCGTGTCAAAAAAAATAGATGGATAGATAAAAAAAAATATTTTATTAAAGCCCATGTCTAAGAGCCCACTGAGGAAGACTGGGATTAAAATTAGTCGGGACTGCCACGTCCACAGTTCTGGCATAAACCCTTGACAACATTTGATGAGCATTTGCTCCAAGTTGGAGATCAACGAATCTGTCAACGACTTGGATGAATCGGTTAAACTATCAATTGTGCATCAGTAATCTACTGTCAGGAACCGATCTAGGCAAAGGCAAGAACAGAGAAAACAGGCAGGGAGTTTGAAGATAGATTCTTTTAATAAAGATATTGTTCGCTTGATCCTTCTATGATCAAGCTCTAGGGGTATTTATATGAATATTTCTAGCTAATGTCTACTAAGATAATTATAATGATTGGTTCTATGGAGTGTCTTTACAAGGAAAGCAAGGGAAGAATACTATTGGTCTTAGAGGTGCGATGTCCAGATCTGGTTATGATTGGTCAATTGATTTTACCAATAGGATGTTTCTTACATCTACAGTCATTCAATATACTATTTATAATCAGCTCAACAACTCACTTCATTGCTTCTCCAACTTGGGCGAATTGTGCGAACCACACGTCTTCTTCCTGCTTCAGAGACTTCGTCATCTGATTCTCCCTCGGACATTGCTCTCTTTTGGAGTGCACCTATGCAGTTCCAACCCATCTCCTGGTTGATCTCAGCCCTGTTATTGTCATATGCTGCCAAACAACGAGCATAGTTCTACAAATATTATTATTAATATGCATTTAATGGATTTTTAATATATTGCAAACAACTTACTTCGTTTGCATGACCAGATCTTTGTGAACGTCTGTTCAACGCAGCCCTCATAGCAGGAGACTCTCTCACTTTTCGGCATCTACTAATGAAATTCTTGTGGAGCCTCTCACGAAGATCCTTTTGCCTCATTCCGTCGCCAGCAAACTTACGCCCCAGGTAGACGAGCATTTGATCAACCAACTCCTTGTTGGGAGTCACGTTGAAGTGAACATCGGTGTTCCACCTGGGCTTATCGTTGTTGGCCTCTACTTCTGCTGGGACAGTTGACCAAAACTTTGGATTCCACATGAATTTGCGGATCACAGCCTAATAATATATAAAAGTTAACAAACTGATAGTATAGTCTTTACTCTTTAGTATAATACTTACATAGACCTCTGTGGAAACTCTCTTGCTGGGGTTTGACAAAGCAATGGGATCCGCCACAACAACATTGCTAGTTGCACTGGTGGAGGCAGCAGGAGCAACAGGAGCAGCAGGAGCAGCAGGAGCAGCCTCAACGAAATTATCAATGGCAGTGATAGTCTCACGGTTTCCTACAATAATGACACCAAGTCTGGAATCCATCGTTACAAGTCTGGCATTTGATGTCACCATCTAGCTTTCCATAATGGTCATCTTGTTTTCCATGGCAACAAGCTTTTCCAATATCAGATCCATGTCAGCAGTAGCAGGACGAGGAGCAATCGATCTTCTTTGGTTAACCATTTTCTAGAATATGGTAAAGTATATTTCGATTATAATTATTAGTTTTTGTTCAATTGAAATAAAAATAAATATAATATACATACAAAAACTGTTTGGGTGAGTGAGTAAGTAAGTGTGTGTGTGTGTGGGTTGGTGTAAAGGTAAGAGAGGTTGAATACTATCAAAAAGGCCTTTATATATAGGCATTTTGAATGACTATAAAGATGTTCATCCATTGTCTTGAAGCACTGAGATGCAAATCGGCCTTGATATTGTTTTTGGGCTCAATCCATCACACCTTCCGCAGCATGTTTCAAAGGTGAAAAAATTTTCAGACTCTCTCCTTTTTCTTTGGTTCCCTTTATTTTTCCTTTTGTTTGCTTTTTTAATATCGGCGACTTTCTCTGGTAAGACATTTTTTATACCTCTTTATACACACAAATTAACCTCTTTTTCATAGATGTGCGCTCCCATTCCAACTCATCCTTTCCACAATGGCCATCTAGACAAATACTCACTGGCCGCATTCACTGGTCCCGTCATCATGATAAAAATTATTTTCACTTTCTCTCTTAGATTGGCCAAACAACTTATGTAAGGATGTCATCGGCACCAGGTAAAATTTTTTCTTTCAATCATACTTGTTCCCTCTCTGACTCTATTCCATTGTAGACTGCCCTTTCTATTCACGCCATTGGCCTCCTCCATCATTCGTGATTGTAATCATAAAGGTAATATTCTTTATAAATCTCTTTTTACTTATCTAAAATATTATTCAGACTATTTATTAATAATTATTATTATGTGTTTTATAGACTCACTTGGGCTTCCTTTGCACACCATGCCCCCTACTTTGATAACCCATTTGACTCCTGGTATGTAAATTAAATATGTCATTACTCTGTTCACCCATATTAATTTTTATTCCCTTTTTTATAGTAAAACCCGCCACACTGTTAAATCAGAGGAAAATAAAGCACGGACAAGAGTACGGTGAGACTTTGTTTATTGAGAGAGAAAGAATTTGTGAATCAGATGAAGACTATTGCTATTCGTATTGTGCGTTTATATAGACATTGAGATGAGTACTAGTGATGATATGATGATATCATGTAATGTCTGTTCTCTCTACCAACTATTAGATATGACTTGTTATTTTACTTAGTACTATTAACCAGTGTGTTAGCACTGGTTGTTAGTGTGTCTTTACGTATGAATAATGTATTTGGAAAGGTACACTCTTTAGTGCACTTCCAGTAGGTCGGTTATTCAATATGTTTCAATATTGGTAATTTGTGTTAATGTTTCAATCTACGATTATGTTGGATACAACACACACAGCCCATCCAGCCTTACAATTCAAGTCCCCTTTGCCCACTCTTGCCCATCTCTTGCAATGTAAGTATCTTTTGTCACACAAAAATTTCCTCTTTGTACCCCACATCATTAACACTTCTTTATCTTTTACAGAACACTCCCGCAGCCCAAAAAATCACTGGATATTCATATTTTTGCAGGTATTTTTTATGTAGAAAAATATTCCATCCAAATAGCAGCAAGCAACCGGGTAGAAACGGCTAGGCATAGGAATAGGCGTAATAGTAGACCCTAAACCTAGAAACATTCTATTCTTTCTAATAAAAATAAAAACGTAAAACATTACCAATCAATTATAAACAGGAAATCAAATAATGGGTGATATATTACTGGTGAAGAAGAATAAAGAAGCTTTCAATCCATTCATTTAATTGGCTTTCATGAAGAGTATGCTCAATATTTTTGACAAATACACAACCATGTATTTTCATGAATATATGATTCTCCCAATATTTCCAGGTCCATAAATACGGCACCAAAATAGAACCGTACTTTTAAATATTTCTTTTTGTTTTTCCAGATCAGATCAGTACACCGAAAGTGCTAACAGCCCTCACCTGCGGCACATTATTTCAAAAATCCACTACTAGATAGCACGTCAACGAGATAGCTGACAAGGTAGCTTGTCTCATAGTCGGAAAAAAAACCACCCTATGTTAAAACATTGCTTTATAGTACAGTATTGCCACTTTTACGTTATTGGAATTTCTTTATTTTTTGCAGTGTACCTGATTATCTGGGTTATTATTCACTATGTCAACTCTGACAATTGGTCAAACCCACTGGGAATTGTAAAAGAGTAAAAAGAGGATAGAAGATAGATACTTTTTATTCAATGAAATATTGTCCTCTTTTATATCTTTTCTAAACCTACTCAGCCATCATAAATGTCTGTTTCGGTTTCTAATCTACTTTTGTTATAACTAATGTCTTCTAGGTCTTCAGAGAGCAAAAGGGAATCAATTCGGTTGTCGTTCTCAAAAGAGAACTCTGTGTAATTGTCATCCTGATTGGCTGACATTAATTCAGGCACGACACTTGTTTCACCAAAATTAGGCACGACATGACACAAAAATAAATAACCATATCCTCTACTATAGAGGGAAGATAAACACTATAGATATTGGAGAAGCTGGGCGTCGATCCCAGTGCCTCTCGCATGCTAAGCGAGCGCTCTACCATTTGAGCTACATCCCCATACTCTTTCTTGACACGTGTGTTGTGGACAGGTTCGGTTTCGACCATGAAGCCGGACCAAGGGCCCGGACATAGACGTAGGAGGGGTCGGTGGCCGGACAAGTCCGAGTAAGAAGTCCGAGCCGAGTGAGTTGGGCGGGTTTCCGGTGAGGTGACGTTGGCTGGGCGATCCCCGAGTTTCTATATTTTTCTTTCTTCCCAGTCTTTTCCCGTTTTTATTTTATCACATTTATTTATTTCCTTTTTTATATTATTTCCTTTCCTATTTCTTTTGTGAATCCTTGACACCTTCTTGCAGGATTGCACCATTTTACACCTCTTTAAACAATTGTCTTTGTACAATGTACTTCTTCCATTTTTACCTTTATTATTTTTACAATATTTTTATACTATACTTTATCACACTTGTCTAGAATTACATCATTTTATTCACTTATTTCTTTATTCTTTGTTTTACCTTGACTGCGATGGCACAATTCCATCCATTTATTTTATTATTTTCAGTTATTCTTTTTCGATTCTGAATGTCTATAAAAGACATTCAGTTTTCAATCAATAAAAGATATCTTTCGTTGGGTTTAATACCGGTTCTATTTTATTTTATTTGTACTTTTCGATCTCTGAAGAGCAGTGATATTTTGCCCGGTTACATTTTGGGAATATACTGTTGAGTTTCGTTAGTCATTTTCTTTATCTTTATTATCGTTTTATTATTTGCCGTCGTTCGTCACTATACACAACCGTATACACACATCACGCGTCATTCTGACACGGGTGTTGTAGGGTTTCCAGCTTCGCCCACTTCTCTCCATTTCACGTGACTTTTCCAAGGTCTTCCCTGCTAGAAAGCGTGACGTAGCATCCTGATCAACTTGGCAACATCACCTTTCTCCATTTGCAAGTCACCTTATTTCTCATATCTCCCTTTTCTCCGCACTTCTTTGATTTTCCATATTTGTCACCCTCGCTCTCATTTCAAACCCCTCCTATCCATTTCCATATTTATCCATTGTACACTATTTTTGTCATCTATCTTCCC
This sequence comes from Phycomyces nitens, assembly GCA_022702545.1. Taxonomy (NCBI): domain Eukaryota; kingdom Fungi; phylum Mucoromycota; class Mucoromycetes; order Mucorales; family Phycomycetaceae; genus Phycomyces; species Phycomyces nitens. The sequence goes on from JAHRBC010000001.1 coordinate 7,914,530, forward strand.
TTCCCTTCTCCCCACGTTGCTGTCTGTGCGCACTTATCTTTCTCTTCATGTTATCTACCTCTTTACACCCTCTCACACATCGGCACTTCATTTTATTCATACCCCTTCATATCTCTGTCCCTTCTCTCACACTGCTCACTTTATCATATTTCTGTTATCCATACCTTCATACTTCATACACTGCAAAAGAAGGGCCATTTTAGTATACTGATATTTATAAAATTCTTGACTGAATGATAAAGATTTGATATAATATTTGCCAAATTTTTCAATATTAAATTTTTAGGATTCGTTGTCTGAATGATTCCAATCAGTATACTGAAACGTCAAAGTGCAAAAAGCAAAAGGTGGGTGTTAAATCAGAGGAAAACAAAGCACGGACAAGAGTACGGTGAGACTTTGTTTATTAAGAGAGAAAGAATTTGTGAATAAGATGAAGACTATTGCTATTCGTATTGTGCGTTTATATAGACATTGAGATGAGTGCTAGTGATGATATGATGATATCATGTAATGTCTGTTCTCTCTACCAACTATTAGATATGACTTGTTATTTTACTTAGTACTATTAACCAGTGTGTTAGTACTAGTTGTTAGTGTGTCTTTACGTATGAATAATGTATTTGGAAAGGTACACTCTTTAGTGCACTTCCAGTAGGTCGGTTATTCAATATGTTTCAATATTGGTAATTTGTGTTAATGTTTCAATCTATGATTATGTTGGATACAACAGTGGGTTATTTTTTTTGTGCTTTTTTTTGTCACGAAAATTGGGGGGTTTCTTTTTTTTTCGTCCCATATTTTCTAGCCCCGAAGGATTCAGTTCTTTAAATTACTTGATATAGGTTGCTCTTTTCAATATTAAAGCAGTGTCCTCATAGGATTCAGTATGAATTCGGTATGAATTCATGGCAGATACAGGCCAAAGATGTAGTTTATAATAGTTTTTATTGGATAAAAAAAGTTTTCCTAATGATTTCTATTCGTTCTCATCTCTACTCACTCCTACTTTTATTGCCTAATATGCTAGCCTTGCCCTTTTCTCAATTGGATGGGTATTCTTTTACTCACCCGGAGAATATATGGGTTACCCTGGTCTACTAGACCCCCTACCTTCCTTTGTTACTTGCTGCAGCACTGCTTACGTGGGTGTTTGTTTTCTTTTGAAAAAAGAGGGTGGCTAGATAATTTTCATGGGTTTATTTTAGCAGACTGTAAAATAATTTGAATAAAACAACAATACTTACATTGGTATTTATATCGAGAAAACTTGAATACTTTGATAAATGATATAGAAAATTTCGGTAATATCTATTAAGAATATGTCAGGAAAATAATATAAATGTTGAGTGGTTATATACTTACTTGGTAATCAGTGTAATGGGCGCAATGGCCGACCAGATGAAGAATATTTTGATTACATCTATTACATAATAGATTAGTAAAGTGATATAAGGGCTGAAAGGTTGTATACTTACTTGGTAATGGGTATAATGGACACAATTACTGACCAGATGACATGGAATTGGCACATACCAGATGACCGAAAAAATTCTAATGAATGGAACGAATGTTAATAAAGCATGCCTAGTATATAAAAGAGTGTCATCATACCATAATATACAGCAAAGTGCTCCTCTGTATTTGTTTGTAATGGGAGGCCGTGAATTACTAAGCAGAGCAATGAGCTTGTGGAAACTGAATGAGATAATAAAAAGAACATTACCAGTATACCAGAGTTATTGACATAAACCAGCAGCCCTTGTATGGATATAGAAAAGAATATCTGGACAAATATAAGGTCATGATGAGTAAAAAAAAATTTAAAAGAGAATGATGCTTACCATGCCGAAAAGTAAAGGAAAGGAAAAGAAAAGAAACGAACAAAGGTTGAAAGCAAAAATCCAATAGAGATCAACGGCAATATTGAGTGTCCCGAACGTGACGTGGAACTAATAAGCCCACTTAATAAAACGATTTGTATTTTTGAAACAGAGCCCAAATATTACAAATGGATTAGTCAGTGCAAGCAAATTAAATGGATTAGCCAGTTGAAGCAGATTACTAAGTATACCTGACAGCATAATGTAAGCAAAGATCAAAATACTATAAAACCTCTTTAGAAAGAAGTATATTTTTTAATTACTTTTAATTACTTTCTCATGTATGTATTATTTACGGAATATTTCAAAATCTATTGGAAAATAGATATTCATAATCAATGAACCTCACACTTTAATATATTTTTCTAGTATTCAATGTCTCAATTTATATCATCAAGCTCTAAAAGACCTACAAGTCGACTACCAAGAAGTCGATTGGTAAGACTAGTGGCACTAGACCAGCAGGAACCGTGATGCAGACGATCCTTCCTGCTCCAAGCAACAACACTGAACAGGACGGCGCAGTGTTGTCAAACCTGTCGGCTCTTCAGACAAGACTGAATGAGTCGCATGTCCTGTTGCAGCAGGTCCATCAAGGGATGGAATCCCTCAAGAACTCGAATGGCAACAGTAGCCAAGTTTCCCCCCATCAAGCTCCACCACCACAGATGTATATGAAGTATCAACTTCCATCGGTCTCGGTAGGATATCTATATATAAATATTAATTTTATATTGATGAATTACTTACCCTATGTCATATAGCGTCTCATACGATCAGAGACAAGGAATGTCTTGGTGTCTACACCATTGACAATGAATGAGGGGGCACTCTCTTCATCCAACCGGCCTATTGCAGACAAGGTCCGGATGTACATTCACCAGCAGCCTGAAGGACAGCCTCTTGCGTCTGCAGTCATAGAGGAAAAAACAAGACGGCACATCTCATACAAGCTAAACAGAGCTAACACCTCACCAGAAAAGTTAGCTAAGCGAAACCAGTCTTCTCGTAGACGTACGAGAAAAACAAGAGTTAGTATAATATAATATTTGTTTTCATACTTCTAATACTTGATTTTGAAATAGATCCTCAAAGCCTACAAGAGGCTGCATTTGGCAGACAAGACAAACTTGGAGTCCAAGTATGGAGAGACCGTCGAGGATCTCTTGGACAAAGAGATGTTGTCCGACATTGAGTCTGATGATGAGCAACGGGAGTATACCGTTTATACTCCCAGTAACAGACATCCTTTGGTAAGATATTGTTCGGGCAAATTTGATGTGCTTCATATAATTAATTAATTCGATTATGATATATAGGTCGAGGAGTACTTGGGCGAGTTGAAAGCCCAGAGGAGCAAGGAAAAGAAGATGAAGGTCATTGACTTTTCTTCTTGTCCTGTTGAAAGTAGACACATTGAATTGTCAAAAGAGCAGAAGGCGCGTGTTGCCAAGTGGATTGCAACACGGCAATAAAAAATTTGTATTTGGTTGTCTTGATATAATGGTCTTTATTGAATAAGTTGAAACAAGTTGTTGGGCTGGAAGATGATGGTGGTAGGGTTGGCATTACTCGTTTTTGTATTGTTGTTGCAATAAAAAATAAAGAAAGACAAGATGGTGAGAAACAATATTATTTTTAATGGTTATTTTATTTTAGTCGTAATTATTGCAAAACAAATATTTAATAGCAAAATAAAATATTTTCATCGGCTTTATAAACTTGGAATTTAAATGAAAATTTTTAGTATATTATGTAGTATAAACTTTAAAATATAGCTGATCATCGGGTATTAAATAAACAACTACTTGGCTTATCGCATAATGAGCTGGAGAAAATAAATATTTGTTTTGAGATCTGTTTTAAAGGACGTAACTTGTATATATCAATCTAATATTTTAATCAATCTTAAAAATGTATTGATAAAAGAACAGATAGTAAAGTAAAACAAGAAAAATAAGCATTACGTGGCTGATGTTTGTGGTCAAAAACGCAATTTTTTTTATTAAGTGACGACTTTTCTAGGTAATGGAATAATTAGGCGTTTTTGAGACCCTTGTTGGAGATTGTGAGTTGTCAATGCAAAGCAAGAATGCAGACGATGTACTGGAATAATACACTCAACAGTCTCCTCTAAAAACCCCTTCTCCCACAGCTCCAGACCTTGGTTTATCAACGGTTGATATCTGCCAGCATTATATGTCGGAAACCATTTGACGAAAGCAAAAGTAGAAACTCTTTCGATTCCACCAATCTTGATAACATGAGTAAATAAATACTCAATCTGGCCGGGAAATGCAACAAATTTACTTGTCAAATTGTCCAGAAACAAGACTTGTACAAAAGAACCGCGCTTTTTCTTTTCACCACTCCAATACTCTTGTCCTAGCAACGAAATCTTCTTCATCTTGCGAATCCGGTCATTGATATAGACATGCCCTCCAAGTGGGATGCTATCCGTGGCACAGAAGGAAATGCCAGTGTCTTGGTAAGCCTTGTTATAAAATTCGACCAAGTACTTATAATGATTGCCAGTCATTATAGATAAAGGCGACAATTTCAATGGCAACGAGGTCAATGGCAGGGCTTCACTTCCAGTGACATTAAACCATGGATTGGTGGCAGCTTGGAGGAACATGTTGAGGTTGAATTGAAGATGTGGAGGGTGGCCGTACTCAGAGTTCACCAAGGATCTGACAGGCGTCGGTGCTATTTGAGCAACTTCTTGGAGAAATTCTACCATGGGTGGTGAAAGTTTGGCAGAATAGAACTGAAGAAAGTTGCTGATGAATCCCTTTTCCAAGAAGACCTTCATGAAAGTGACCTCGAATCCATTGCGGCGATTTGTCTTGATGTTCTTGAGCTTGCCATTGTATCGTTCAAAGCTATACAACCAGAATGCATAGACAGGGCCAAAGTCAAGCATGGACTCACGTAAGTGCATATGCAGATGCATGTTTGGCATGATACTGACAGTTCCATACAATATCTCACACTTTTCGCTAAAATCACCAAGGAGCTGGTGTGCTTCGTCTATACTCTGGGTCGTGACAGATGGTCCTGTCAATAGGCGACATGCATCAACGAATACTACCCAGTTATTGTAGTCTGTTTCTGGCAAAGCATTCTCCAGGACAACCAGCGAATACACAAGACACCACGATTGCCACTCGTCTGCCTTCATATATGGGAACCCAGAAGCAATTTTGTTGGACAATACAGCATATCCAGGAGGAACAAGAATGGAATCTGCCAGATGTTGCATGCGGGCAAGAGTAGTGCTGGGAAAATAACCGAGGTCTCTCCAAATGTTGACCATCCGTTTGGCTGTGCCAAGAAACAAGTTGTGCATAGGATCCACAATTGTACACCGAACAGGATCAAAGTAATGTAGGCGGTGCAATTCTGAATACCGGGTACCATTGTGCTTCTCCAACTCTGCTCGCTCGACGTCTGATTCTGCATTGAACCACATTTCGGCATGCACAGCATTGGTTGCCTTTTCTCTTGGTGTCCAATTATCAACGTCAAATCCAGAGTAATCGATCTTGCTTGATCCATTGATCACCGAAAATTGACGTGCACACTTGTGACAGGCGTTGGTGCTTGCATGCCCTGTAAATCCCGCGGTTTTTCTTGCAGCTGGTATATCGCAGGCAACACACATGAGAGCAGCACGAACACAAACACCACCAGGGAACATGGCCGTCTTGATTGTCATTCCACTGTAGAAGTCAACCAACTCGTCAACAAGAGGTTCAAGAAAGTTGTTCATCTGATCAGTCTTTGCTTCCTTTGGCCCTGGCATGACACCAACAAGAATGATATTTTCTGGCTTCATCCTTTCTTCCCTGGGCAAGTTGTTGATTGACAGATACAACGCACCACTGGCATGAGTGCGCCCATCGAATGGCTGAAACCAATCCACGTTCAATGTCAACATGAGAGAATAGTTATCATCAACAAATGGCATATCGTTATCATCGAGCAACTCATTCCACATTGCACCATCATATATGTCAAGGAAGGTGTTCTCAACGGTCTCTCTTGATCTCCATTGCAACATCTTGTCCTCAAATCCAGGCTTACAGAGATACTGTGTCAAAGTGTTCTTGAGCAAATTGTATGGGAACACCATGAATGGAATAGGATCTCTGGCTGATGAATTGTGGAAAAGAGGATTGTTGCAAATTTGGGCTTGTGTGGTGGAATACTTCTTGAACATGCATGTTGGCTGATGATTGTCTGGCGAGTAGATTGCAAAGCACTTGTTGCAAACGGTGTACTTTACAATGCCTTTGGTCATTACGTCAAATCCGGTCATTGCTTTCAAGGCGTTGACAGTAAGAGGCAGGTCAGCATCCTTCTCAAATGCAACAAGAAGATGGCGGAAGAATTTGAGCATGGCCGATCCTCCCGTTTGCACCAAGTAGAATGCTTGGAAGATAACGCCAAAGATGGCCATGAACTGGCTGGTTTGGGACATGTCATGAATTTTCAGGGATCCAACTACAAAGGAAAGTATATGATAAATAACTTGTATACAATTAAATATGTTTGTATTTTATGTATACATACTTGAAGCCATCATTTGTTCAAAACCATTGCCGCCATCAATCTCAGTCTCATCTTCATTGCTAGATTCATCATTTGAATTGGAATCCTCATTGTCAGCTGCAATGAGTGATGACTCAACATCTGATTCCTCCTCAACGTCAAAAACATCGTCTTCTCTCAAGAAAGGTATCTGTTGTCCAGTAGTTTCGACTGACATGATAGAAAAGTTGTCTTCATCTATAATAAAATAAAAGTTAGTACCTGTAATTGATAACCAAAATATATCGCACTTACAATCAATAAACTCATTAGAAACATCAGGCATTATGATATCTGACTCTTCTTCAACTGTGCTTCTGACATTGGCTGTAATAATTAACAACAAACATTATTAGATTATGAATAACGATATACAATTTCACTTACAATCATCTCTATCCTTGGGACCAATGCTTGACACATTATCAGAATTCTTATGGCGCATGAATGTCTGTGCATTCTGCAATATTCCATCGGCTGTATATTTGGTACAGGCCAAACATTTGCACAGGAGGTTGTATGTTTCGTTTTTAATGTTATTCATAATAAAGATTATATGAGCAAGAGGTATTATATTTGGCTCTTTTTTATATGAATCATATTTCAGAGCAAGACGATATATATTATTAATCCTACCATCAAACACACCATTTATTCATCATCGTCTTTTGATATCTGGGCTTTGAATCAATCTCCCTTAATATTTATAAGCATTACAAACCCAATCTCTGTTAAATTCAAAAAAAATTGGTGGATTACTAATGGTGCCGAAATTATTAATTATCCTTGAATATTATTTTTTTATTTTAAAATATTGGTCATTATTATTATGTACACATCAATTCATCTTAAATATATTGAATGTTTTGTCTATAAAATCAATAAAAAAGCAAGAATCGTAAAAATTGATATAGTTTATAAAAATGAAAAAAATAGTACCAATTTTATTTATTTGTTTTGCAAAGTCATTTAAAATGTGTGCTATTTTGCGTCAAATCTGCGATTTAGAGCTCATATATGAAATAAAATGCGAAATTAGGTCTCATCATTAAAAAATCATCAAAATGATGGAGTTAGAATTCATTTTTAAAAATTCGTAATAATTCAAAATCTCTAATTCTGGCTAATACAACCCTTCTTTTGCAGTGATATTTACATTGTCTTAGCACATTTTCATATCTCATTTTGTCTTATCATATTTGTCCTCCATTTTTATATTATCACCTTCACTGTATATCCCATTTTCTCATACTATCATATCTTATTTTGTCTTATCATCTCATACCTCTCCCCCCAAAGTCATTATTATCCTTATCCATTATCTCATATACTGTTCTATTTTTCATTCACACACCCAATTCCTATATTTTATTATTAATCAATTCACCATTTATCACTAAGTAACATTTTACGAAGTCTATATAAGAGACCAAAATTTCAATCTATAAACATTATCAGTTACCTCTCTCTTAATTTCCGTCCCTGAACTAGTGAATTGTCTTGTATAGAAAGTCCTAGTCATACCTGTGCCAAGATTGATTTTTCTTTTCATCCAATTCCCTTTTCCGTCCAAATCTGTATCTTCCCAGTACCTTGCTGTCAACTTTAGTAATTGTCCTGAGTGAAATTATCTAGTTCCCCTCTCCTATTATATCTCTTCCTCCCTGTTTCCATTGCTGTCAAGAATATATTCAACTGTCCCAAGCAAAGTTATATATCTCTATCCATATTTTCACCTTTTCTTTCTCTTGTCCGTTTCTTGCTGTCCAATTTCGGTTTCTACCCCTGTTATTGTCTATCTCTATCGCACCATCGTTATTGTCAACGAGTGGTATTTAATTTATTATATTTTCTGACTCGTTTTCACATCACAACAAACTCAACACGCGTCATTTCGCTTATAGGATATTTTTCCCCAAAAAATTTCCTTTTTTAGTAATTTTTTGCCGATACCTATCTACCCATAGCAACATTGAACATCCCCAAGCATCCATCGTCTAAGACGTCGCATCCAACAGCCATAACACCATCCTCAACATGCTTACCCATCATAGCACCCACTGACCAAGTCTCAGAACGATCGAACAACTTTTTTCCGTTGAGATTACTGATGTCAACATCATTGCCCCCATCTCTCATGCAGGGAATGCCAAGTGATCTCATGGCATACCTTGCTGATCTTGCCAAGAAGGTCGATGCCCTCACTGCTGCCAGTGCCCACTGGGAAGCCGTTGTGGCCAAAAACATCCGGTTGACAGAAGAACTTGCTGAGACCAAGTTGCAGCTTGCCAAAGTTTTGGGCAAACAAAACTCTTCCCCCCAGGGTCCAGCCCCTGTTGTTTCACTCTCCGCCCCTGTCCCCACACCCAGTTCCCAGGAACCAGGGTTAGAAGCCTCCACCTGGGCTGTAAAGGCCAGCGTCCACCGCCCTCCCCCCACCCGCAAGAGTCTCTCTCCTCGTCGAGTTGCCGCCTCCCAGTGAGTATTCACTGCCCCCTCTGGCCCCAACGGATATGAATACGTTTATATCCCACGTTCCCGCCGCCTCACCCATAGGGAAGTGCGCAGTTCCCTCAGAACCCTTGGCGTTGACACAGCTTGTCTTCTGGACATCAACTTCCCTGCTCGCGGTGTTGTGGGTATCCTTGTCCACCTCCAGTTCGCCTCTGACTTCAAGACACAGCTTGAAAAAGCTGGTGTCGAACTCATCTTGGATTTCGATCCTTTGGACCCCCAGCACTTGGCTGACCCTAAGTTTAGGGATATGTCAATTGACGACCGTGCTGACAAGGCCATGGAAATCCAGCACGATAGGTGCATCCAAGCCCTTAAGTTCCTGTGCCCCCATGTTGCCATACCTGTGGCCCATTACTTTGTTGAAGCAGGCTGGATCTGTAACGACGAAGTGCCCACTCATACAGCTTTGGAGGGTGATGCTGAATCAGCCTTCAAAAGAAAACGTAGCCTTGCTCCCAGCGACCATATGGAAGAATCACTACGGCGGAAAAAACGGTAGCTAACTACCGTTTTGGTAGCATTACTACCGTTTTTTCCCACCAAAAAAAACGGTAGTAAAGACTCTGTATAAGGCGATTTTGGTAGCTGTTACCGTTTTTTTAGTGCGAAAAAAAAGGGTAGTTATGAGGCAGGAATAGGCACAGCTACCGTTTTTTTTATCCAACCAAAATCGTTTCTTTATATACTATAGCCTCTCTTTTATATTACTTTATATACTAGCACCCATTCTTTTTTTACTGCCATTTATTTGAAATAATAGTTTATTTTTTATTATAATTTCGATTTATTTCAAATAATATTAAAATATATATAATAATAATATAGAAACATACCAAAAGCAAATACTATTTAATATTATAAAACGTATATGGTACAAACCTTTTACTCAATCTATACACGATGCCAACAACATGTTGTTATAACTTGGATGGCCTTTGGTCTTCACCGATTGCTATAAAAATATTGTGGTCAGAGAATGAAGCAATCAAATAAACCGAGCTTATTATTTTGGATAGCATACCAGTATACGTTGTGCTTGTTAATCGGTATACCAAGCATCTCTTGAATTAATGCCACTATATGAAACATACAGATGTAAATACTAGATGCAGTAGAAGGAGAATAGAGAATGCGCAATATGATTAATTAAAGAGTGTAAACATATTATAATATTCTTACCATAGAAAATATATTGCTGTAAAGTCAGCTCATAAGATTTAAAACTAATTCGAATATAATGGTAGTTGGCAGAATGAGTACATCATTAAGAAAACAATATGCATATTCTACAGAGATTCCCAGGTGGGGAGGTGGGGAACAACAAACTTTAGTGTAATATAGCTGTAAAAAATTTTCACCTTTTTTTAGTGTCTGAAAAATTATGAGATGAGTGTTTCATTCCTTGATTAAAGATAGCAGACTTGAAGATGTAGTATACAAGATTCCAATCGGATGTTTATGTCATTGACAACCTTACATAAGGGAGGGTCATTTAGTTTTACTTCAAAAAAGTAGAGCAAAGAAAAGAAAAGAAATATAAACTAACCTCGGCGTAATACAGCTATAAAAAAATTTCATTTTTTTTGGTGCTTGAAAAAGGGCGAGATGTGTGTTTCATTCCTAGATTAAAAACAACAGAGCTGAAGATGTGGTATACAAGATGCCAATCGGGCATTTATTAAGGTGGCAATCTTACGTGATGGAGAGTTATTCGATTTTATTTCAAAGGAGAGGACCAAAGCAAAGATAAAACAGCTAAAGGAAAAGAGGAAAAGAAAAAGTGCACTAAAACATATACTAAAAATATGAGAGAACCAATAAGAGCAGCCTAAAGAATATTAAAGACTTAGTCTGTTTCTCTTAGATGAAGGCTCATTGCTCATTCCTAGTGGTGTAAACCTATATCAAACAGTAGAAATATTATATTAATATTAAATTGAGAATAGATGAGCAACAAAAAAGCTTTAACTTATAGTACATCTGTCATGATTGGGGATTCAGCCTCATCATCTATTTGAAATACCTCATCTTCCAAAAGAAAAGAACTGCTTGCTCTTTCCTGCTATAACATAATAAAAATATTGTATTAATTATAATGTATATTCAAATGTTTGTTAATTAATAAACTTGCCTGGCTGTTCTCTGCTATTTTTCTCTTACGAGTCTGGTTTGCACTCTTAAAGGTGTCTTGAAGAAGATTCTTGGCACACCACATTCTTTTGCACTTGTAAATGTGGAGTGCTATTGTCCTAGCCGTGCCTCACTGGCCACAATCATTGATGACAGGTACGTTGATTTTGTCATCATTGACCAAGAAGTGTCTTTGCTGCCGTTGCTATTATTAGTCAAATAATTTCTTACCTACCCATGGAAAAAGTAATTAGAGTATACTCCAAGCTTATCACATCAAACTTGAAGGGCAGTAGAAATGCCAGTTTGCTTGTTGAGCGCTTTGCTGTTCATAGCTTTGTCAGTTCAGCAAACAGCTCTCAGAATTATCCTAGTACAAGTCAGTTGTCCACATATAATGAAGCAAGTTTCTTAGATCTTCCAGATGGTGTAAGTGCTGCCCAGCTATGGGAGCCATTCAACTGACATGCCAGCTTGAATGATGATGACTTGGAAGGTGTCAGCAGCCCTGTTGTCAAGAATACTTTGGCAAAGCACTATGTGCGAAACAGTGGTATGAACAGTATTGAACTTGATGACCCGACAATTGTTGTTGCTTCTCGTCTTTGGAAAAATTCAACCGTACATTCTTCATGTATGTACCAAAGAATAAAAAACAAGACCAGACGTGGCAATCATCATGTGATGTTCACCTGTCCATACAGAAAGTGAGTATTGGTATTAGTCAAAATACAAAATAGAGATCACTCACATTTTTTATATTTTTATCTAGCCATCGCAATATAACTATTCAAAGCTGGTTTGTTGGCACTGTGGAATTTTATTTTGAGCATAAAGAGGTTGATAGCACACCGCACTTTCTGGCATTCGTTGAAGTGATGAAAGAGCATGGTACAGCAGCCCATGACTCATCTGTGCCAATCGTAATACGGCGGTCACACAGCTCAACTGGACAAACAACCCAGCCAAAATATGCTGTTAATGTAGATGACATTCAGCATCAAGTTGGGCTCATCCAGTACCCTCCGAGTAGTAATCAGTTCTTTATCATTGCATCATATTACGTGTTTAATGACAATCTGCGTGTGACCATGGGGAATCTTGCCACTTTATAAAAATTTTCTTTTTCTTTTTTCTTTCCTTATAAATATCAATACCAAATAAAATAAAATAAAATGGCTAATAATGTCAAAAACAAAAAAATTGTTTCAAAAAAACGGTAGCATAACTACTGTTTTGTTCACACAGGCGAAAAATTATTTTTCTCAAAAATGCGCAACATCTTTAACACCAAATAAAATGCTCATTTCAATAAACAAGGTTGTCTAAAAACTTACGAGCCCTTTCTATGGTACTACAACTACCTCATTGCCTGATGAAAAGACATTCCATGCAACTTTTATGATTCGAGATCGATGACATTACCTTTCAACTACAATCTGCGGAGATAAAGTGCTCTAAAATCATAAAAAACGGTAGTTATGCTACCGTTTTTGGCACAGATACCAGTCCTTCTGCCGTAGTGTTGCTGGAACATTCTACAACACTTGTGTCAAAAATGACGCGTGTTGAGTTTGGTTGTGTAGCGTAAACTGGTCAAGAAGGTTTACGGACAGTTAAAGGCTAGTTGATTTCACTCGGGACAATCAACGGACAGAAATCGGGATAAGAACGGACAGAAAAACGGACAGCAACAGACAGAAAATACAAACAACGGACAATGGAACCAACAGTGAGACAGAGATCTTATAACTTTAACAGAAAACAGCCTTGTATTTCACTCAGGACAATACAAGCTCGAATTAGGTTCAAAAGAAAATAATCGGAAAACTGAATAAATTTTTATTGATAGAGATATTGCTCTTCTTTTATACAAAACTATTGAATAGTTCTTCTTACTAATTATGTTATTCAAATGTCATTCCAATCGTAGCTAAAGATAAAAGAGATTATATGAACAAATCCGGAAAAGTGTCAATGAACAAGAAGTATAAAATATGGGGGGTAAGCTGGAAAGAATTATTGAAGTGTGAACAATGGAATGGGTAAAGGTAAAAATGTCAGGGTAAATCAAAGTGAGGGGAAATAATCTTTAAAGATAAAAAGGGAAAAAAGAATTGAGACAATATTCTGGACAAGAAATCCGGAAATTTGGGATAACTTCAGGTCCCGCTGAAGTTCTGACAATGGTAATGACGGTTAGTTGTGATGTAGCACTCTTTCTTGGTGGGGCCCTTAGTGACATCATGGAATTTCTGCTAGTTTTGTAGTGCAGCTGGGAAATCTACAACACCTGTGTCAAAAATGATGCGTGATGTGTGTATACGGTTGTGTATAGTGACAAACGACGGCAAATAATAAAACGATAATAAAGATAAAGAAAATGACTAACGAAACTCAACAGTATATTCCCAAAATGTAACCGGGCAAAATATCACTGCTCTTCAGAGATCAAAAAGTACAAATAAAATAAAATAGAACTGGTATTAAACCCAACAAAAGATATGTTTTATTGATTGAAAACTGAATGTCTTTTATAGACATTCAGAATCAAAAAAGAATAACCAAAAATAATAAAATAACTGGATGGAATCACTGGAAAAAGTATACGATTTTATGGTGGAGAAATATCTGTAGTATTAAAGTACCATCATCGATTTATTGTTATTTCAATCTATATTTCTCCACCATACAAATATGAATGATACTATAGGGAATGACGCCTGGTCTATCAGAGAAATAGGTCTTTAGTTCCGCTTGAAAAACCTTTGATACCCCCCAACTTTTCTGTTATTAAAGAGGTCTAGTTTATTTTATATTTCGTGTCGAGTAAGCCTATTATTTATTGTATTTTGTGCCATATAAAGCTAATCGCAATATCGCGATTTACAATCTATTCATATCCTTTACTTTTAACCTCAGTAACTCATCTCTTTAGGCTGAAAAGCAAAGGGAAATAGTGTCTTTAGACTGAAAATCAAAGGGAAATAATGTCTTTAGACTGAAAAGCAAAGGGAAATAATGTCTTTTAGACTGAAAAGCACCGTATCATACGTTTACATACAAGCCTCATTTGTTGATTTTTAAAAAATAAATTGTTTTTTATTTATTTTTTATTTATTTAATATATATATTTCTAGATGAATGCTCTAATCATATAATAATAATATATATGCTATTTCTAGAGTATTGTTTGATATTTTGCATCTAGCAAGACCAACAAGTTCCTACCTGATAGATATTGGGTACTGTCTTGGAGAAGAATGGTGCTATTTAATAGTAATAGGAGCAAAGATTAATTAAATAATCGTAGTGGATCAAATTATTTGCTGTTGTACTTACAATGTTGATATCGTGAGTAGATGGACTACTTGATAGATTCATGAGAATATCTCAGCATATTAGCTGCCAGTTGAGATTGTCTAAGAATTGTAAAGTTATTAGTATTCTAGATATTCATATATACTATATTATCAGCGGTTTTCTTACCTGTGTGATTGTTTGTTCAGGCATGCGGATGAGATTCTTAATATATCTAATAGAGAATAGAACATAGTTATATATGTATAAGTAAAGAGATATATATAATTTGTAATAATATAATAGCTTACCATGATGTTTGATTACAAGATTGAGTGACATGCAAAGCCGTGATGACTGGAGGCATCAAGTCATTAGTAAAGAGAAGCTTTGAGCAAATATTATTTTATGTTATTAAACCATGTAAAATGACCAAAGAGAAGAAGCTTGTTGATGATCTGTAAAGATAATGGCAAAATTATTAAGTAATTACATAAAATAATAAGAATAAAATAATTACCAGTATGTGTATAAGAGCAAGAGGCAAAAGAGAAAGAACAAAAAATAATTTGAGTTCCAAGGTGGTTTACCCCTAAAAAAAGTGCGGTCTCTAAAATCAATAATCCCAAAAACATAATATAATCGTCATTTTCATTTTACAGTTAGACGCTTTATTTAATCAATAAAAGACACTAATTAGTTTTAAGCAAGTCATTGTAAAATATGATTATATATTGTAGAATAAACATCAGTAACAGTTCATTATACTTCTTTACTTGTAAGAAACATTATAATATCATAAAGATAAAATATTAATAATTGTCATTTAAACATTTATTCATATAGAAAATGAACAACTTTGACATCTCCAAAATCTCTACCAGTAGTCCTATCTATGCATCTATTATGCGTAGTGCTATGGCTAATGTCCAGAACAGTGAACTTACCACTGCATCTACTTCGGCCACTGTAACAGCAGAAGAGACATCCAATTACCAGGATGATAATGAAATCCGTAGCTTGCTAAACTCGGCAAATATCAAGATGGATTCTCTTGAAAATCAAAACAAGACAATTGCAAGTGAAGTGGGTGATTGCAAGACGTCAATTTCGCAGCTTGAGAAGGTCATTGATAGACTTGTCACTGGCCAAATCAGCATCAAGGATATTTTGTCTGGTGGAAATACTCCTGCAAGAACGATTGCAGTGGCCAGTTTGGTACCTCGGGGTGAGGAACCCTATGTTGTTGGAAAGAGATATCCAAAGATCTCAGTAAGTCTTGACTAGACATAAAATCAATAAGAAGAGTATCTAAAACCAATTTATAGAAATTAATCAATGGCTATATCAAGCACCCAAACTTCACCAGTGACAACCCTGTCAAGATAATGGAGAATGATGCCAAGCAAGGGTGGTCCTTGACTAGCTACTACAACAGTAGCTATAACAATGCACTGGCCATAAGGCTGATCACCTACTTGGGAAGACAAGAGGCAGGAAAGGCGATCCCTTTGAATGATCTTGCCAAAATGGTAAAAAACCATTTTGTCAACCAGGTGCGCCAGCGCCAGCGAACCCCAGAGGCTGCAGACAGAAAAAGACTTGCATGCAGAAGACGACAGCGAACTGTTACGGTAAGTTTATATTTTAATCAATATAAAACTGTTATTTTCTTACACACTTAATATACAGATTCTTCGTCGCCGAATCAAGGCATACAACAAGTACAGAGACCAGATTGACAGAGAGATGGGCAGAAAAAATTGCGACCATGCCCTCCAAAAGGAAACCATGTCTGAAGATGAGACTGATGGAGAAGATAAGGTAAAGGCCTTTCGCCCTAGCTGGAGAAGTGACGAGGTAATTATTTTAGCATAGTTTTTCATATTAAAATTCTATATCTTTTATTAATACACCTTATTATATTCAATAGCTCCAGACTTTTATAGATCTTGTTGATGATTTTGCTTCCCAGTCACTAAAGAAAAAGGGAAGCTCCATTTTGAAACGCGTCCGAGTAGTTCGTCAAAAGGATGTACCAAAGGATTTAGCAGTCCCATTGGCCGCGTGGACAATAAATAATGAATAAACTATCTATTTTATGTTTTATATTTTTTGGCTATCTTTTGCTGCAGATACTTTTGTGAGATAAGGATAGGTAAAGATATTTATTTTTAAGCATATATTTTTCTAAGAACAGGAGCAACAATCATCTTAACATTTCCTGTCTCAGTTGTATGCTCACCAATGGCAACCGACAGCAAGATTCGGTGCACTGGCAAGATATTTTGATAATCCCCTCGGGCAAAGGCAAACTCATTCAACTCTATCCCTTCATCACTTCTTGTGTTCAGACCAGATGACCTATACCATTTGACATAAGCAAAGGTATGATTGTCAGGTTGAAGAGTCTGGGGATTCACAAGCGAGTTGACAAACAAATACTGAATCTGACCAGTAAAGGCACTTATACCACGGTCATTGTTCTCTTGGAAGATTGCCTGTATATATGACCCGGCGAACTGCACCATTGCTCCCTTTGTATATCTGGCCAAGCAAGTTGATCGATGGGAACTTCTGGATCATATTGTTGACAAAGACATTGCCGAACGAAGCTTGCTGGTAACTGCGAAGAGAATCATCGTCATAGGAGTCTCTGTAGAACTCAAGAAGATGCTCATACTCTTCTTCTACCATTCGTTCATATTGCCCTAGGGAAAGTGGGAAGGCCGACGAAGGAAGAGGTTCATTGCCTTTGATGTTGACAGTACTGAACTGCGCGGAATCAAGAAAGACTTTTAGGTCAAACCTAGGAGAAGCAACTTGGAAATATGGGGCGGTGGTGACAGTGGTGGTTGCAGTGGACGCATGGACAATTGGAGCAGGAGGAGGAGTAAACTCGACGAGTTCAGAAAGCAATGCAATATACGATGCATTTCCAATTACGGCCATCATTCTACAAGCAATATCAACCTTGCAAGAGTCCTCAAGATATTTTCGCATGAACGTGGCCTCAAAGCCGTCTCTCTTGTTTGTCGTGTAATTCTTCAGTACACCATTGTACCTCTCGAAGCTGAAAAGCCAATAGCCGTATACTGGCCCAAAGTTGACGATCGTCTCATGAAGATGCAGATGTAGATGCATGTTAGGTGAGATAAAATCTGCACCATACAAGTTCTGACATCCTTGTCCAAACAACTCCAAACAGAAATGGGCTTCGGCTAACTCGTCTTCTGATATGCTGGGCTTGGACAAGTATCGGCAGGCGTTGACGAAGCACATCCAATTGTCAAGATTGTCCCTTGGCAACCGGTCTTTCAAGAGGACAGGCGAGTATACCAGGCACCAGGACTTCCATTCGTCGGCCTTCATGAACGGGAAGTCCTTGCCAATCTTCTTCTTGAGGGTGCTCATATCTGGGGGAAGGACCATATTGTCAGCCTCTTGTTGCATATCGGCCAAGTCTCTGTTGGTGATCAGACCAGCTGATCTCCACTTCTCCATCACTCGCTTCGAGGTTCCCAAGAAGAGGTTATGCATCGGGTCAATGATGGTGCACTCGACTACATTAAAGTACTCAAGATTGTGGAGTTCCGACCAGCGGACTCCATTCTCCTTTTCCATCCTCTTTTGGTCTGCCTCACTCGATGCACGCTTCCAGGCCAGGGCATCACGACGATTATCTGCTTCGGTTCGAGGCACCCACTCGGAAAAGACAAAACCAGAATAATCAACACCGCCATTCCCTGGGAGATGGGAGAACTGGCGATTGCACTTGTGGCAGGCATTGGTGCTCATGTGGGACGTGAATCCGCATGTCTTGCGAGCAGCAGGAATGTCGCAGGCAACAAGGAAAAGAGCAGCACGGACAAGAGCACCAGAAGGACAGCGCACAGTAGGGATCACCACACCCACATACAAGGATTGGAGCTCGGCAACAAGAGGACGGAGGTAGTGATTGATCTCACTGGTCTTGGCTTCTTTTGGGCCAGGCATGAGGCCAACAAGAATGGTGTTCTCCTTCTTGTATCGTTCGTCTCGTGGCAAGTTGTTTATGGACATGTAGATTGCCCCACAAGAGTAAGTAACCCCATCAAAAGGTTGAAACCAATCGATGTTTAGAGTCAACATGATTGATCGTTCATGAGCCACGAATTGCTGACCATTGCTGTCTTCCAGATTGCTCCACTTGGCACCATCATAGACATCAAACATCATGCCTGCAACTTGCTGTCTATGTCTCCAGTGATTGATACTGCTTTCGAATCCAGGGCGACAGAAGAGAACGGACAAGGCAGAAATCAAGGAGTTGTACATATACACCTTCTTTGGCAGTGCTACGTTTCTCGAAGGCTTGAAGAGATCGGCGCCACATATACCGCCAGAAAGTCTTCTGAAGTTGCAGCACTGGGGAACACCGTCAAACTCCATGTATGTCTTGTGGCACTCGCCACACACCACGTAGCGCTGGACACCTTTGCAGACTTGGTTGAATCCTGTCATGGAGGAAAGACCACTCAAACTCAATGGCAGACGGAATGATTCGCCAAAGTGCGCCAAAACCTCATTGAGGAACTTGATCAAAATTGCTCCTCCAGAGTTTACAACATATTTTGATATGAAAAAGGTGGCAAAGGCAGCAATGAAAGCATGGGTGTTATCCGCTGGCATGTTGGAGGATGAGAATTGTTCTATTTGGGTTTTGTATATTAATATATGATATCTATGTTTTTCTTGTACTTTTACTAACCTTCAAATTCTTCAGCTTCATATTCAGAGCCTTCCATTGTATCAAGCTCAATGATATCCTCATCTTCATTTTCAGCTATAAACAAAAATTGGTAACAGACACAGGTAAGTTTTCCATTGTTTTTTTTTGGAGCAAAAAGTAAATATTCAAGTGGCTGCAATTTATTATGCAATTTGAATAAAATTTTATACTTACATTCAACATGAGCATCAACATCATGGACCTCGGCATCAATCTCCATGTTATTGTCATTCTCCATCTGAATTGCTTCAGCTGACAATGCTATATTTTTTAAAATGTTTAATTACACTTTGAAATGCGAACAAATTATATATATATTACTTACAAGAAGCTGTCTGCATAAAATGTCTGACAAGATCGTTATCAGCATGTCTTCGTGCTGTTTGGGCAGATACTGCTACAAATCCTTGGACATCGAGAGAGCAGACTGAGCACTGGCATTGAACTTCGTTATTGAAAGTGTTGTACATATTGTTTAAAGAGGTTATAGGATTGATATAAAGAAAAGTGGTTCAGGAACATAGTTTATTTTGCTTGTTTTATAGTTCAGGAACCATTTACATTACGTACATGCCGTTATTATAAATATTAACAAATTCACTTAATGATTGTATTTGGAAATTGACATTATTTCATTTTAAATATATGACTATATACCAAGTAGTTGTTTTGTATATACATCTTTTAATAATATGATATCATGTCTATTTCTCCAACTCTTCATTAACCAAAGTACATCGTCATTAAAATATACTTTAACTAAATATATATTTCAAGTAGTCTCAGCTGCGCACTCTTGCCCATATTTGATAATTTATTTTCAACATCCCCAAGAATATTAATTTCGCGACCTTCAAAAGACAGAGAAAATATCGTAGTTGAATAATCAACAAAAATAAAGACATATTCTAATGTCCATCCAATAGAACTACCAAATATTCTTAACGCCGTCTAAAGTGAGCAATCAAGAAAAGGGCTAATCCAAGACCTATACTCCCCTCGTTTCAATTGATGTATTCAGAGTTGAAATCGGGTATTTTTTGCAGTGAATTGTGCCATCGCAGTCAATGTAAAACAAAGAATAAAGAAATAAGTGAATAAAATGATGCAATTCTAGACAAGTGTGATAAAGTATAGTATAAAAATATTGTAAAAATAATAAAGATAAAAATGAAAGAAGTACATTGTACAAAGATAATTGTTTAAAGACGTGTAAAATGGTGCAATCCTGCAAGAAGGTGTCAAGGATTCACAAAAGAAATAGGAAAGGAAATAATATAAAAAAGGAAATAAATAAATGTGATAAAATAAAAACGGGAAAAGACTGGGAAGAAAGAAAAATATAGAAACTCGGGGATCGCCCAGCCAACGTCACCTCACCGGAAACCCGCCCAACTCACTCGGCTCGGACTTCTTACTCGGACTTGTCCGGCCACCGACCCCTCCTACGTCTATGTCCGGGCCCTTGGTCCGGCTTCATGGTCAAAACCAAATCTGCCCACAACACACGTGTCACAGAAAACCATTGGCTTCTTGGTTTAGTGGTATAATTCTCGCTTAGGGTGCGAGAGGTCCCGGGTTCGATTCCCGGAGAAGCCCGTGAAATGTTTTGTACTTTTGTCATTTGTTGTGCCTGTCGTTCCTGATCTGGGATGGTCTTCCTTTTACTATAACAAAGCCAAAAGGTCAATCCCACTGGGGAAACAGGAGTATACGTAAAATCAAAGAGAGGATAAAAGATGCTTTTTATTATTATGACTTTGGTTATCTTATATAGTTCTCTAACTAATACTGCGCATTATCCGCAGTAGTTATTATATGATATTTTCATAAAAGAAGAGACATTGTACTGCGGTTAATGCTCAGGAAGATGTTACTGCGCATAAAGAAGTACTGCGGTTAATCATCTTCAGATTTTACGGATTCATCAAAATAATGTCCGACATGCCTAATTTTGGTGAAACAAGTGTCAAGTCTCGACTGGGTGTATCTTGCTAATGCTTGACTTAGATGTGTCAGAGTTGACATAGCGAATAATAACCCAGATAATCAGGTACCCAATCGGTAATGCTTTTAACATATGTCTTCAAGGTTATACCGATTGGTTCCCCTTTTTGTAAAACCAAGACATATTCTCATCGCCTCTCATAAAGAGATAACCAATGTGTCTTGAGTAAAAAGTAATTAGTTTAGATAGTTTCACTTATAAAATCTGTATAAATACTACAACGATTTGTATCAATAAAAGGGGATTCAATTCTCTATATTCCTATTTATCCTAAACGTCCTAGTTGGTGGTGATCTATTGCAAAACTCATCTAAGTCAAGCATTAGCAAGATACACCCAGTCGAGACTTGACAGATGAGTTTTGCAATAGATCACCACCAACTAGGACGTTTAGGATAAATAGGAATATAGAGAATTGAATCCCCTTTTATTGATACAAATCGTTGTAGTATTTATACAGATTTTATAAGTGAAACTATCTAAACTAATTACTTTTTACTCAAGACACATTGGTTATCTCTTTATGAGAGGCGATGAGAATATGTCTTGGTTTTACAAAAAGGGGAACCAATCGGTATAACCTTGAAGACATATGTTAAAAGCATTACCAATTGGGTACCTGATTATCTGGGTTATTATTCACTATGTCAACTCTGACACAAGTGTCGTTTTGGATCTGGGTTGTTCTTCCAATGCTATAACACAGCCAATATTGGTCAAACCCACTGGGAATCGTAAACGAGGATAAAAGAGTAAAAAGAGGATAGAAGATAGATACTTTTTATTCAATGAAATATTGTCCTCTTTTATATCTTTTCTAAACCCACTCAGCCATCATAAATGTCTGTTTCAGTTTCTAATCTACTTTTGTTATAACTAATGTCTTCTAGGTCTTCAGAGAGCAAAAGGGAATCAATTCGGTCGTCGTTCTCAAAAGAGAACTCTGTGTAATTGTCATCCTGATTGGCTGACATTAATTCAGGCACGACACAAGCTCTAGTGACTTGTCTTTACAAATGAGGCATGATTTGAAATGATTATTCATCTGTTTGTAATTATAGAAATTTGTAATCCGTTTATAATAATTTTGTAAGAACATTAGATATCTCTTTGTTACACTGGAAAAACCCCTCAATTTCACCTAGTATAAATGGTGCAGATGGGTACTAGAAACATAGAGCTTTTTTTCATCTCAGACATTATTTTTTTTAAAAATAAAAAGTATAATTTTGATGCATCCTATTGGTTCAGGCAAAGGATCAAAGAACAATAGCCTTTTTCTTGTCTATAAAATGACAGCAAATAAAAATATGTAGCACTTGTTTCCTTTTTTATCTCACAATCAAATAATATAAACTATGTCTTCTATTTCCGCACAAAACACTACTGCCTGTTACTGCAACAAATGCAACAATAACCAGCAAGGATTCACTATTGTATCTAAGCGCACTTACCAACGCCATAGTAAGAGAGCAAGAACTGAAGAAACTGGCAAATTTGAGAGCAGTATGTATACTAGTGTTAATTTTCATTTACTGCGCAATAATAACTTGTATTTTTCAATTGAACTCAGGCACACAAAGTGATATGATGGATTTGGACGTTGAGGGTAAAATATATTTATTTGAAAACCAGTGCAGAGTAATAAACTAATCTAACCCATATTTGCAGCAATGCCGATTATTGAATCCGAATCCATGGGAGTTGACAGTCAGCCCAGCTTACCTTTTGGGGATTATGACCAAATGGTTGATGCCGATCAACTTGACAATGAGGTCAATGGTGATGGTGCCGAAATCACCAACGACTCTGACAATGACAGTGATGATGAAGCCGATGTCGAGGAGATTGAGGTCAAGGAGTTTGATAGTGAAGGTCAGTATTGAATAGCTATAATACAAAAGCAAGCAAAAATTGAGTGTTAATAATTTTCCTTTTTAAATAATAGACCCTTTTGCTACTCCTGGTATGCCCAAAAACCCAGTGCACAGAGCAATTGCCCTCAAGCCTTTCTGGTCTCCAAAGCATGACAGGTTTCACTGCCTTGACCAAGGGTGTAAAGAGATTTGTTGTGTGCCAGGATTGCCACACGGTGTATGAGGAAGCTGGGTCTGCTCCACTTCGGTGTGATTCTGCTAAGCTCGGTTCCCAATCTGTATGTGGTTGTCAATTGATGAAGCAATTGTTATCTGGTGCTTTGGTTGCCAAGAGATCATACGTCTATCAGTCCGTCAAGCAGGCATTGAGAGTCCTTTTCCTCCGCCCGGATTTTGAGACCAAGATTCATCACTGGAACCAGGAGCTAAAAGTTGTAGACACCATGTGCAATATCTACGATGGTGCAATGTGGAAGGGTCTCCAGGACATGGGTGGTGTTTTGTTCATTGCAGATCCACATTCTTTGATGCTGACACTGAACATTGACTGGTTCCAGCCCTTTGATGGAATCAGCTATTCTTGTGGTGCTATCTATCTTGTAATCAATAATTTGCCTAGGGAGGAAAGGTTCAAGGCCGAAAATACCATTCTTGTTGGTCTGATGCCTGGACCCAAGGAGCCAAAGACAGATGAGATCAACAGTTATCTCAAGCCGTTGGTCGATGAACTGGAGCAGTTGTTTGTTGGAATAAGGATCCCAACCTTTGAGTGCCTGTCTGATGTCAATGTCCGTGGTGCATTGTTGATGGTGGCGTGCGATATCCCAGCTGCAAGGAAGACGAGTGGGTTTACAGCACACAACAGCACCAATGCATGCTACAAGTGCAATCGTCAGTTCTCTCGTTTGGAGGGGTCAAACCAGGTGGATTTCCATGGATTTGACTATTCACAATGGTCTCTTCGGACATCAGTTGACAACAGACACCATGCAACACTTTGGAAAGATGCCCAGACGATTTCTGAAAGGCATGGACTTGAAGTTGAGAATGGTGTACAATGGTCAGAGCTTCACCACCTCCAGTATCTTGATCTTGTCTGCGCAACTGTGGTGGACCCCATGCACAACCTCTTCCTGGGAACTGCCAAGAGAATGGTTGAAAACTGGATCTCTGGTGGTGATTTGTCCAATGACGATCTTCTTGTGATGCAGGAGATAGCAGACACCATGGAGCTGCCAAGTGATTACAGTTCACTAAAGACAAAGATTGCCAGGGGATTTCCATTCATGAAAGCAGATGAGTGGAAATCTTGGGTGCTGGTATATTCGCCTGTTGCATTGAAGCCCATTCTCCTGCGTCAAAAGTTTAACAGTTGGATGAACTTTGTGGATGCCTGCCGCCTGATTGTCAAGCCATCTGTGTCCTTCCAGGATGTTGACAATGCCCATTACCACCTTCAGCAATTCTGCCAAGAGTGCGAGCACCTTTACCCTCCAAGTCTTCTCACCTGCAACATGCACCTGCACCTCCATCTTCATAAGACCATCAATGATTTTGGACCGGTGTACGGCTATTGGCTCTTTGAGTTTGAGAGGTACAACGGATTGCTAAAGAACGTGAGCATGAATGGAAAGAATGGGTTTGAGGCAACCTACATGCGGAAATTTGTCCAGGACGTATTCAAGAATGATTATGTCAATGCTGTTCTACAATCTCCAAGCCAAGACATCTTCACTCCTCTCTTTTCAAACCTCCTCTCTGCCTCCACCTCTGCCTCTATCCCTACCCCCACACCCACACCCACACCAACACCAACACAACGCCCGTTCAGATTGCTGGATTTCATTGAAGCTTCAGAGAATTCTGAATTCCCAATCAAGGGTAACGAGCCTCTTCCCCCCTCTGCGTTTCCTCTGCTTCAAAAGTCTGCCACAAAAATGAGTGATATTGACTATCCTCAATTGTTGGCTTACTATGTGGATACATATGACATTGACACCCTCCAGCATTATCAACATGCCACTTCTTCTTTGTTGTTTGTTGACAATCAGATCGTGAAGCTGAAATCGATAAATCTCCTTGGCCAAGTTTATTGTGGACACAATAGCTCTGGAAATGGTGGATCTCGTGTACAAGCTTTGTTTGGTAGCAGCACTGGTGAGAACCAGACCGCCTATACTGGGCAGATACAGTATATTTTTGTTCATCAGTTTATGCCGCCTCTCTCTGCCTCTGTCCGTTTAAATTGTTGTGGCTATCAAAGCCAGCATGTCTTTGCCTTTGTGCAATGGAATGGTGTCTGTTATGAACAATCACGCAAAGATGAAGGTGTTGACATCTGTTTGCCCAGTTTTTCTCCTGCTACCAATGAGTGCATCTTGCCAGTGCATCGCCTTCTTTTGGAAGTTGCGACTGCCACACACACAAGCCGAAATGGTATAAAGAGGATGCTGGTCATTCCTTTGCCAAAGAAACTTTGTGTGTAATAAAAAAAATATCTTTTCTATTTTATAAAGAACAAACAGAAATAGCATTGCCTTTATAAATGTCGTCAAAACGTAACGCGTGTCAAAAAAAAATAGATGGAGAGATAAAAAAAATTATTTTATTAAAGCCCATGTCTAAGAGCCCACTGAGCAAGACTGGGATTTAAATTGGTCGGGACTGCCACGTCCACAGTTCTGCCATAAACCCTTGACAGCAACTGGTGAGAGTTTGCTCCAAGTTGGAGACCAACAAATCTATCAACAACTTGAATAAATCGGTTGTACTATCAATTGCACATTAGTAATCTAAAGTCATCCAAAATATTATTTATAATCAGCTCAACAACTCACTTCATTGCTTCTCCAACTTGGGCGGATGGTCTTAACCACATGCCTTCTCCCAGTTTCGGTGACCTCGTCATCCAATTCTCCTCCGGACATTGCTTCCTTGGGGAGTGCATTGGCACAATCCCGGCCCATCTCTTGGTTGATGGCAACCATGTTGCTGCCGTATGCCTTTGTTTGGCGCTTGTGGTTCTAATAATAACCTTGTTATTATTTTTTGGAATAGATTTTTAATATATCAAGGATAACTTACTTCACCAGCACATCTGGCTCTCTGTGAACATGTGTTCGTGATCTCTTTTGCAGCAGCAGAGATCTTCTCCTGTTTGCATCTGTTGATGAAGTTTTTGTGGAGCTTATCACAAAGATCCTTGGTTCTCATCTCATCGCCAGCAAACTTGGGCTCCAGGAAGACAAGAAGCCTGTTCACTAACTCTTTGTTTGGAGTCACATTAAAGTAAACATCTGTGTTCCACCTGGGCTTGTTGGTGTTGGCCAAGATCTCTGCTGGAGTATTTGCATGGAAATTTGGCTCCCACAAGAACTCACGGATCTTTCTCTGATACAGTAAACAGGTTAATGAATTGATAATATAGTATAAGGTATAATGCTTACATTGACCTCCACTGATGTTTTATGGCTGGGTCCAGCCAAACCAATGGCCTCCACAACCACAACATTGCTGGGTTCACTGGTGGCAGTGGCAGGAACCTCTTCTCCAAAATTGTCAATGGCCTTAATGGCTTCATGGGTTCCAGCAATGATGACACCAAGTCTGGCATCCATCATTACCAGTTTGGTGTTGGAGGTCACCAACTCGCCTTCTACATTGGTGATCTTATCTTCTACTCTGGCCATGTTGTCTTGAATTCCAGAGAGCATCTCGACAATTTGCTCCATGTTGGCAGGAGTGAGAGCAGGAGCAGGAGTGGGACGAGGAGCAATCGATCTTCTTTGGTTAACCATTTTCTAGAATATGGTAAAATATATTTCGATTATAATTATTAGTTTTTGTTCAATTGAAATAAAAATAAATATAATATACATACAAAAACTGTTTTGTTGAGTGGGTGAGTAAGTGTGTGTGTGTGTGTGTGTGTGTGTAAAGGTAAGAGAGGTTGAATATCAAAAAGGCCATTATATATAGGCATTTTGAATGACTATAAAGATGTTCCTCTATTGTCTTGAAGCACTGAGATGTAAATCGGCCTTGATATTGTTTTTGGGCTCAATCCATCATGCTTTCCACAGCATGCTTCAAAGGTGAAAAAAAATTTCAGACTCTCTCCTTTTTTTTAGTTCCCTTTATTTTTCCTTTTCCTTGCTTTTTTGATATTGGCGCCTTTCTCTGGTAAGACATTTTTTATACCTCTTTATACACACAAATTAATCTCTTTTTCATAGATGTGCACTCCCATTGCAACTCATCCTTTCCACAATAGCCATCTAGACAAATACTCACTGGCCGCATTCACTGGTACCATCATCTTGATAAAAATTATTTTCACTTTCTCTCTTAGATTGGCCAAACAACTTATATAAGGATGCTATTGGCACCAGGTAAAAAAATTTCTTTCAATCATACTTGTTCCCTCTCTGACTCTATTCCATTGTAGACTGCCCTTTCTATTCACGCCATTGGTTTCCTCCATCATTCGCGATTGTAATCATAAAGATAATATTCTTTATAAATCTCTTTTTGCTTATCTAAAATATTATTCAGACTATTTATTAATAATTATTATTATGTGTTTTATAGACTCACTTGGGCTTTCTTTGCACACCATGCCCCCTACTTTGATAACCCATTTGGCTCCTGGTATGTAAATTAAATATATCATCACTCTGTTCACCCATATTAATTTTTATTCCCTTTTTTATAGTAAAACCTGCCACACAGCCCATCCAGCCTTAAAATTCAAGTCCCCTTTGCCCACTCTTGCCCATCTCTTGCAATGTAAGTATCTTTTGACACACAAAAATTTTCTCTTTGTACCCCATATCATTAACACTTCTTTATCTTTTACAGAACACTCCCGCAGCCCAATAAATTGCTGGATATTCATATTTTTGCAGGTATTTTTTATGTAGAAAAATATTCCATCCAAATAGCAGCAAGCAACCAGGTAAAAACGGCTAGGCATAGGAATAGGTGTAATAATAGACCCTAACCTTAGAAACATTCTATTCTTTCCAATAAAAATAAAAGCGTAAACCATTACCAATCCAATATAAATGGGAAATCAAATAATGGGTGATATATTACTGGTGAAGAAGAATAAAGAGGCTTTCAAGTGTTTGATTTGATTGGTCTTGGGTAGTAACCACTAGTAGATACATCGAGTTTCTACAACTCACAACATAAAGATATATGACGTATCTGAACATTTCAACAACCACGTTGAGAAGACCAAAATAGAACTGTTCTTTTAAATACTTTTTTTCATCGTTCCAAATCAGATCCATATACCAAAAGTGCTAACAGACCTCACCTGCAGCACATTTTTACATGTTTCTACTACTGCAAACCACGACACCAAAGTACCTGTGAAGCTAGCATGCCTCCTAGTTGACAAAATATTTAAACTAGGCGAAACCCACCCCTTTTCAGTACCATAATGCTGGATTTCTGGTACTACAAACAGCCCCTCTTTTGCAGTGTTGTTGCTGATGCCAGGTATGTGTACCACAACATAATTATAATCAAGTAATGTATCCATCCACTGGATCATCATGGGGTTCGCCACCTTTTGCGTGTGGATATATGTCAAAGCCTTGTGGTCAGTGTACAATGTGAATTTCTGTCTCTATAAGAATTTGTGGAATTTCTTAAGTGCAAATACCATGGCCAGTAGCTCACGTTTCGTTGTAGAATAATTATGTTCTGATTTTGATAAAGCTCTGGCCATAAATCCAATGTACTTCTTTTGGTCATTGATATTTTGATACAGAGTAGCACCAATTCCTAGATTGGAAGCATCAGTGGCAACAAAGAATGATTGAGATAAGTCAGGAAAGTGCAATATGGGATTTGTTTGCAAAATGGCTTTAAGCTGCTTGAAACTCCGTTGGTGATCATTATTCCAAATCTTGGATAAGCTACCAGCGTTTCTGAGAGCATCCAGTGGCGCAGTAATGTGGGCTGCCACTGGTATATATTCACGGAAATAATTGATGACTCCTAGAAAACTCTGGATGTCTTTTCCTGTCTTGGGTATAGGCCATTGCAGCACATTTGTAATCTTTCTTTGGTCAATTCAACTGCCTTGTGCGTCGACTGAGAATCTCAGTAAGTAGACTGACTTCTGGGCAAAATGACATTTGTTGGGGTTCAAAATTAGATTGACCTCTGTCAATTTGTTGATAGCTTGACAAACATGATGGGTATGTTCCTCTAGATTCTTGGAGAAAATGACAATGTCATCCACAAACGTTTGTATGAAAGGCATGTCCTGAAATATCAAAGACACAACTCGTTGGAACTTTGATGACAAGAGCTTGAGTCCAAAATGACATCCCTGAAACATATACTGCAGATTATTGTGTGTAAATGTCGTTTTATGTTGATCCTCTTTGCGTATTTGGAAGCAATGGAAGGCACTTTTTAAATCAAGTGTAGAAAATACACTTGCTCCTGCTAGAGTATCGAAGATCTCTTGGATTAATGACAAAGGGTATTGGTCATCAGGAAGCAATTTATTAATGTGCCAAGGATCAAGGCATGGTCTCTTGCCCATCTTGTTTCCTTGTGCATCTTTTTTGTCAGCCAGAGTCAGTGGACTGTTCCATGCTGAGTTTACTGTAGATTTCACAATAGTTCCTTCTTTCAGCCAATTATTAACAGCCTCATCTATGATGGGTCTTAATGCATAGGGAATAGGATATTGTCTTTGATATGTAGTTGCAGCTTCTGGTGTGTGCAATGCCACCACCGATTCAGGTACTGTACAAAATGAATCTTTTGGTATTGCTTCATTAGCCTTAATATATGGTGTGACTGCTGAGAAAACTTTGCTCTTTCAGCCTCTGTGCCATAGGGTGCATTGTTTGGCTCAAGATCATCTATTATAAGTTGTTCCTTTTTCATATTTTCTTTATAATCATTTGCATTCCAAGACGTGGCAACACCCGTAAAGACTATTCCCATCTTTGGCATAATATCAAAACCAAGAATAAGATCAACACCTTCAATATTCATATCAATAAGTTCAAATTCATGTGTAAAAGAGTGGCCATTAGCATAACTAACTAGCAAAGGAGATGTCTTTCCTATACATTGCACAGATTGTGCTTTACTTGCAAATGTTATGTTTCCTTTGATTTTTGTAATAGGTAGACTTATGAGTTTATTATATAGTTCTACACTAATATATGAGACTTTGGCTCCGGAGTCCAGCAAGCCCATGAGCTGGTGCTCATTCTGTAATAATACAAGGGTGTTTAGTGAGAATGGATTCAAATGATATTATTCCTTATTTGTCTTACCTAGTGAGGTATACTCCAGTTCTTTGAACAGTTTGTCCACCATTCTGCCTCTTGATGTGCGTACAGCATGCACAGCCACATTGGGCTTGCACTGTTTATTCACAAAAGAGGTGTGGTATTCTGGGCATGTATGTCCTGGGCTCCATTGTCAGTGATGATACGTTGTGTGTAGCTCCATATTTCCGGCTGGCCCAAACATAGCATATCTTCCCAAATCTTTCTGTATTGATTATGTAAACATATTGGTTAAGTAATGACCTTGGGAAGAACATGATTGCTATGTCTGGCGCAGCAATCAATTGAAAATCATAAGGATTGTAACAAAGAGCCCCAAAAATGTTTATCTATTCCTATCTATCTTATTCATTATTAACTATCCAAAGAAACATGATCTATCCCAACATTTTAACAATAGCTTAGTAATATCATACTAATTATATTATATTATTTATTATCAAAATATCTATATAAACATGGAAATGATGAAAGCAATAAACAATATTCTTACACTTCACTTCTTTTCTTTTATATATCTTTCTCAAGAGAACAAGCTGCCAATTGCCAATATTTGGGCTAAGGAGTTGTTAGAGGAGATTGATATTTATTCTCTTTTTCTTTTAACCGTTTAGACCACTTCATTACATAAACCAACACAGCCCGTCTCAGTGACAATGGTAGCATTCCTTGGCCTTGGCATTTTCCACACAACCGGAGATGATCCTACATCCCTCCGTGTTGTGGGTGGTATTCTTACCATGCTGAGTGCAGAAGAATCCTGCACCAGCTGGGGAACCTGAGGCTTTTCCAGAATGATGTCTGCTCGACCCGAACTGGAAAGACTGACCATCTGTGCATCAGCGGGAACCAGTGTGGGTCTTCTCGGCCTCGGCTCTAACCCTCTTCATGGGGTGAGTCAGCGTGATTGCCAGATCCAGGACTTGTTGGATGGTCTGCGGCTTGTGGGAGTTGCGGGTCCACCAGGCAACGTGGGTGGTTTGATGGAAGTGTGGGGTGAGAGAAGCCATGAACCGCAAGGCCACAATCATGTCTTGCTTCACATTGCCCTCGCAGCAAGTCCTCTGGAAATGGTGTCCATACTCTTGGACGGACTCGTCCTCTCTCATGGTCATGGTCAGCGCCTTGACCGACATTATTGCCTGCTGCTCCTCGGAGTCATAGTGCTGCTTGATCAGCACACGGGCCTCCTCCCACTTGCAGTTCTTCAATGCCAATGTACTTTTGTACCAGGCGTTGTACTCATCCACCATGGCATTCGGGAGCCATTTCAATCAGGCAATGTCAATGTGCTCCTTGCCAGTTGCAAGCACATTCTCAAACGCAGACAGGTAGAGCTCCACGTGTTGGTACACCTTGGCATCCGGGTTGGGGACGGAGTGACCAGCCAGCTGGAACAACGGAATGTCCCTCAAGTTGATGGCGGTCCCATTGGTGTTGGTTGGGATAGGCTCTTGGGCGGCCACAAGGAGTGTTCAGAATCTGGCCAACTGCTCGTTGGCATTGTCAATCTCCTTGCCAAAGGTCTTGGCAACCTCGTGGTCATCCTTGTCGGTGGCCTCATCCACGGCGATCATGAGGTCCCAGGCCTTCTGCTCGTACTTGCTGATAAATCTTTCAGCTACAGCCCTGGTATTCTTTTGCCTTTCTTCTCCAGAGACGGCGCTTTGCTCGGTCACCTTGGGAGCATATCAGGAGTCAGCTAAGCCAGAAACACACTTTTGCTCGGGAGTAATGTCCAGTTCCATGAGCTCACTTGTGCTCTCCTTGTGGGCAGGGGCCTCTTGCTGGGCAATGGTAGGGGTCTCGTTGTTGATGGAAGACATTTTTTCAGATAGTATTTTTTTATAGAAGCAAGGGTTCAAAGTAAAAAATGTGATATTTGTAGTAGAAATTGAGACGGTGGATACTTTGAGACTCTTTATTGTGGTTTAGAAAAAGTTAAAGTCTATTGAGTTGTTGATTCAAGAAGTATGTTAACTTAGTATTTATAATTATTGTTATAATTCTTATCAGCTTGGATATTCATTATCATAATAGCTGTGTTATCAGTTAATAGGTATTTTGGGACTTTGTCCCACAATAGATTGGGTATGGTATTTTCATATTTGGATAAGGATTTCTAGATAGTATAGTTTGTCTTGATTTTATATAATCCAGCTATCTGGGTTTATATATCACTTTTCTCTGATATACTATTATGTCAAATACAACAGTTACAAATTATCTTACTAACAGGCGCCTTCTCACTACGGCAAGAGGAGTGGGAACAGCTACCAAAACGGTAACATAACTGCTGTTTTTTCTGATTTTAGACTGCTTTTTCTCCGCAGATTGTGGTTGAAAGGTAATGTCATTGATGCCGATTCATAAAAGTCACATGGAATCTCTTTTCATCTGGTAATGAGGTAGTTGTAGTACCATAGAAAGGGCTCGTAAATTTTTAGGCAACCTTGTTTATCGAAATGAGCATTTTATTTGGTGTTGAAGATGTTGCGCATTCTTGAAAAAAATAATTTTTGTCCTGTGTGAATGAAACGGTAACATTACTGCCATTTTTTGAAACCGATTTTTTGTTTTTGACATTATTAGCCACTTTGTTTTATTCGGTATTAAATATTTGGGTATGAGAAAATAAGAGAATGATTATAGGATTGATAGGTTACCCTTGGTGATACGTAAGTTGGTATTAAAAACAAAATATGGTGCAATCACAAAAAATTGATTGCTGTTTGGTGGGTATTGAATGAGACCAACTTGATAGATGATGTCATCTACGTTGATGATGGCAAAAGTTGGTGAGGGTATATGTCCATGCAGGGTATCAGTTGGTCTCGTCTTTACAATTGGGACAGAAAAGTCATGTGCTGCTGTGGTATGCTCTTTCATGACATCAACAAATGCCAAAAAGTGGGTTATGCCATGGGTATTGAGGTATATGGTTTGTTAGTATCTCTTCAGGGAAATAAGAATACTGTGAGAGTGTTGTTTATTGAAGAAAGAATATTATTATTGCTTATATACTATTATTCAAATTCCCTTGTAATTAAAGTCCCCGTCGTGTAATGGTTGGTTATCACTGTAGCAGTGTGAAGTGTACGTGTGCCTGGTGTGTAACTGCTCCTGAGATGTTAACTTGCCAGGGTCATTAGCAAGTAGTAACCGGAGATTGGTTGTGGAGTCTGTATTTCACTCAACTGTGGTGTGTATACCACAGGTATCTTTATGCTGAAAATAAAACTCTACAGTGCCAACGAGCCAGCTTTGGATGGGTATATTGTGATGACTAGATGAAGATTTAAGAATGTGAGCAATCTCTACTTTGTATTTCGACTAATACCAATACTTACTTTTTATATGTACAAGTAAACATGATATGATGGTTACCGCGGCTGGTCTCGTTTTTCATTTTTTGGTATATGGATGAAGAGTACACTGTAGAGTCTTTCCAAAGGCGGGAAGCAACAACAATTGATGAGTCAGCGAGCTCAGTGGTATATGTAGTGGTATTTTGGGTATAATATCTGAGCAACGCATTTCTCACAATGTTGCTGCTTATGCCTTCAATGGTATCATCAAGCAACTGGGTATTACAATGAAATGGTTCCCATAGCTGGGCACCACTTTTATCATTGGGTATATTTATGAAACTTGATTTGTTGTAGGTATGAGGATGAATGATGCTGGTATGGTTATGAAGATCGATGGCTGTATGGATATATCTGTGGATTGCAAATCGTTCTACGAGTAAGCTGGCATTTTGCCCACCTTTGGACTTTGACCTAATGAGCTTGGAATAGACGCCAATGACTCTCTCCATCGATCTGGTAGAATAACTCCTTAGAGGGCCCTGGCGCCTTATGATATGGGGTATATGGATGAGATAATGCTGGACTGGTTAGAAGACACTACGAGATAGGGTCTTTTGATGAACTTGGTATAATAGGAATGCATGCCAGTCTTTGAAATGTCTATTGAAAAAAAGGTAATAATAAATGTTAAATAAAAGTAATGATTCACTTTTGTTTGAGATACCTTTCCATTTCGTCAATCAGGGTATATGTGAGTGACCACTGTAAGGCAAGTGCACACCCTTTTACCAAGGACAAGATGGCATTTTTGGCAGCCCTGCTTGGTAAATAGGGGACGACAACTGTGGGTATAATGTATAGAAGGAAATCAAGCCAATCTACTGCACGAGTGCCATCAATTTTCTGGAAGATGTTGTCGAAGCTGCCTTGGAATGAAATGGGTATAAACTGCCTGGAGTTGGAAATGCAGTTTCCAATGTTCTCCAAGTCAGATCTGGGTATATAAAATGGGTAATTGTCTGCTGACTGGGTATTGTCTTCTTGGGTATAGTAAAATTTGGTGTCTTTAGAGTGAGCGACGGATATAAATTCAAAGAGGTGATGGCCGATTCCTCTTGCAATCAAATGCAGTTCGTCCAATGCAAAAAATGAAGAGCCAGAGAAGGTCGACAGTTTGGCAAAGAGACTTGGCTGGTATATGTTTTTGATCTATTATACATAAGTATTTAGTATAAAAAGAATGATTAATTGAATATTCATATACTTACAGGGTTGCTGGTATAAAAATCTTCAACAGGTCTTAGAGGAGCAGAGCTGTCATCAAAGTATACTCCATGCCTTCTGTTATCCACTGGCTTTCCTTTGGTCTCGCAAATGCGGCAACCAAACAAACTGTTGTGTGACCCAAGATGGGCCATGTCTGCAACTGCAGGGATATCACCAGACGCCAACAGCAAGTGGACCTTTGATTGGCATATCTCAGCTCCATTGTGCTTTACAATGAGGCCATGAACTTTGAGGTCCTTTAGCTCATTTATGATGGGTATTAAAAATGAATCCAAATTGGATGGTTTTTTGAGACCAGGCAAAATGGCGAGTTGTATGAGGTATGGGGTGGTATATCTAAGCTTTTAATTAGTATTTTGTTTGTTTAAAATATTAATTACCTTATGGATGGATCGATGTTGAAAATGATTAAATGAATGATGGTATATGAGGCTTTGCCTTTTTTCTGGTTGACAAAACCATCGGTATATATGCCCAAGGCAATATCATTGGGATTGGCAAACATGCCTTGTCTTACGAGCTGCTTATAATTTTTATCATCAAAAATATCATTGATTTTGCCGGCACGTGATTCTCTGTTGGCTCTGTATTGTAGGAGCTCTCAGTGTTGTATCCAACATAATCGTAGATTGAAACATTAACACAAATTACCAATATTGAAACATATTGAATAACCGACCTACTGGAAGTGCACTAAAGAATGTACCTTTCCAAATACATTATTCATACGTAAAGACACACTAACAACCAGTACTAACACACTGGTTAATAGTACTAAGTAAAATAACAAGTCATATCTAATAGTTGGTAGAGAGAACAGACATTACATGATATCATCATATCATCACCAGCACTCATCTCAATGTCTATATAAACGCACAATACGAATAGCAATAGTCTTCATCTTATTCACAAATTCTTTCTCTCTCAATAAACAAAGTCTCACCGTACTCTTGTCTGTGCTTTGTTTTCCTCTGATTTAACACTCAGGTATCTTGATCGACCAACATCTTGGATATAATGTCCCCAATGGACAAAAGCTTCATTTGGGCAATTGGGACTTTAACAATACTGTTATTTGGCTTATACCGTTGTTTACCACAGGCTGCACATTCAACTTGCTCATCGTCCAGGTTGTACAGCTTGCAACCCTTTGGGCACACATCATATTCATAGCCCTGCAGATCTGACTTCTTCTTGAGTAGAACATCTACTCCTTCGCCATGTCTAATCTTGGCTCCAGGCTCTAAAAAGAAAATGAATGATACAATTTATGTCAGTGATTGTTAAGTAAAATAACAGTAAGTAATATCATTTACCTAGCATGATCTCATCGTGATCCCGAATGAGTGTGTTAGCAAACCTAACAATGTCTCTGTAGGCTGCCCTAGTTATTTTATGCTGGACCACCAAGTGAGAGAGATGGATACTCAATAGTTCAGCTTTTGTGAAGGTATTGAGCCCAATTTGCTCACTATTGTATATGTGCGCGCTACCCTCAGTGGTATCAAAAGTACAGCCACATTTGTATGAAAGGCTTTCATCGGCTTCTATGATATCTGTAGAAAAGGTAGGTATTATTTTGAATAAGTGTTTGTGAATCAGTGAATATGATTATATTTTTGTATTATTACCTGAATCACTCATAGATTTATCATCATCCTGCATTTCAATATCTTCAGACAAACATTGGTGAAGTCTATTGTGGTTTTTTAGATGCTGGTAACTATTGAAAGTCAAGGCACACTGAGCACACTGGTATGTCAGCATAGACATTTTGTCTCTCGATTGGTTGATATTGGATGAAGACATATTAATAAAAAGTGTAACTGGCTGGGTTGGGTGAGGATGTGAAATATAGGGTTATAAAAATCTAATGTTGATAGCTTGGTAAAAAGAGTAGCTTTATATATGGATTGATTTTACACTGAATGATTGCAGCAATTTTTCTATTTCTCATAGTGACGATTATGATGATGATGGTAGTATAAATTCTTCTTGGTTAATATATCTATTAGACAAAACACCTCTTGATAATAATGTCAATGGTAGTTGAGATGTCTCTTGCTCAATGTTGGCGATAACTGTTAAATTACCTATCGGTCAATAATTTTGGTAATAGGTAAGACATGTCTTGGTTAATAATGGTGGTAATAGATAAAATACACGTCGGTCAATAATTACAATAAGTATGATATGACTAGGGTCATGTCATTTACTTTAGATTATTAAGAGACTATAACCATTACATATATAGTGTCTCCATGGTACATTAGTTATAAGGCTCGTTTATATTTTGATTCTTAATTTACACACCAATATATTCCTGATAACTGTAAATCATTTATTATATCCTAGCTTTGCCTCGCAAATGATTATATCAATATATCATACTTTCTAATAAACTAAGGTGATAATAGATCCAAAGTATATATATTCTTTAATTCAAAGTACAACCTTCATTATATTTTAAATTATTAATAATTCACTTTATCAACATGTCTGACATGAACGCTACCTTTATCAACTCTGTTAAGAAAGTTGAACGTGATGTCGCAGACATTAAACAAATGTTACACAGTCTTCAAGACCAGTTTAACAACCAATTTGGCTCAAAAATCAATGAAGAAGAAGTAAACGTAATACAGCAGGGTATTATAGAGCAAAGTGGTAAGATTGTTTCCTTATCTTATTTGCATTCAATCGTTTTATTAATACATATAAATATATTTACTATTAGCTCTTGAGCGTGTGGCCGAATCTGTGAAGAGGGCTCAATTAACTGAGTATCCTAATTGACTTGGGAAACGATTGATTGATACAGATGGAGAATTCAAAGGAAAGTATGATACCCAATGGTATAACATGCTGCTGCAAGTGCTTCATCGTCAAGACTGGGAAGCAAAGTGCAAGGAAGTCCCGGAAGGACAATCTTTGTGTCAGTTGGTCCTTCTGACAGAGCACGAATTGACCATGAAGCGTCTTTTGCTCAAAACCTTGGCCTGTGCAATCAAGCGCAACTTGATTGACAAAGATTATCCGGAAACCAAGAAAGAATGGAGAGGTATTCCAGAGCATCAAAGGGAATATTACATGATGCATCTGGAAAAACTTGCCAAGGACAGTGGCCTTGAGATTTTTAAGTGCAAATGAATGTGGTGTGTGAAGAATCTTCTTCGCGACACATTCAAAAGTGATAGCCAAACTCACAGGAGAAGAATTGTAGACAACAGCCAGGCAAGTTTATTAATTAACAACCATTTGAATATTTTATAATTAAAACGATATTTTTATTATGCTATAACAGGAAGGAGCAAGCACTTCTTTCCTTTCAGAAGATGAGGCAGGTCAGACTGGTGATAGCGCCGAATCACCAATCATGGCAGATGTGCTGTAAGTTGTTTTTGTTGTTGCTCATCTATTGCTAATCCAATGCTAACATAATATTTCTACTGTTTGATATAGCTCTACACCACCAAGGACAAGTGTTGAGCCAGTACGAAAGAGAAAGAGAACAAGGGTTTAAGATTTTTTGTTTAGCCGACTCTTATTGGCCCCGTTGCATTTTTTAGCATATGCTTAGTGTGCTTTTTTTTCTTTTTTTTTTGCTTTTCTTGTCTTGTCTTTGCACTGACTCTTTGAAATAAAACCAAATGAGCCTCCTTATGTAAGATCGGCACGGTTATAAACACCTGATTGACATTCTGATTGAAGCTGTAGCAAAATTACTAAAACACGATAAGTCAATTTTACTTGATATTTATTTCTCAAAGTAAAAGAGAAACTCAAATTCTGTCTGTTGTAGGATTTGTGTATAAATACTTGACTGGGTGTTAATAGGGCTTTTAGATATTAGTGTAACTTAAATCTACTTGAGTGGATTTTGTTACTTAGTTTTTGTTAAGCCAATTTGTAATAGTATTTAAAGGTGGTTTTACCACACTCCCCCCAGCCAGGTTCAATTATGATTGAAACGACTTGTTAGTCTAATAATCCAAAAAAACAAAACAAAACAAAAAAAAACCGACTTGGATAAAAAAAAAATGTGAAAAATAAAAGTTTTAGAGTTTACGAGGTCGTCCTCTCTTTCATACAGGTTGGTTTTGGACGGTGGTAGGTAAAGTCATTGTCCATGTGCGTTTTGTCCCAATTGTTATAGCATTGGGATTGGTAGTTGGTACATCGCTATCGGTTTTTCTTGGACGCCCTCTTTTACGAACAGGTTGTACGACTGTAGCGACCTTAGCAAGCATTGCTTTGCTTTTTTGTTCTTCCAGTCTTTTCCAGTACTTGCGAATGGGTTCCGGTGAGCGAAATTCGCTAGCCGAAATCCAAGAATTTTCATGTTCTCCAAGTCCTTTCCATTTGACCAAAAATAGACGAGATTGACCTGCGTCTTTATGGTCTCGTATTTCGTCTACTTCGACATATTCATCTTCGATAGCAGTTTCATCAATGTTCACCACTTTTAGTTCTGATGGTGTATAGTCACGATGTAATAGTTCATTCGTTTCATCGTGCAATACATAGTTGTTACTTTCCGTTTTGCGAACGACTACAAATGGACCTTCGAATAGTGGCGATAGTTTTGTATCTCTCGATGGTAATTGTACCATGACTGTTTGTCCCAAAGGTATATCGATAAGGTAATGTTTCTTGTTAAATTTCTTGTCATATTCTTCGATGAGTTGCATTGTACGTTTCTTAATTGCAGGAAATACTATTGTTGACATTTTTTCTGCTCGCTGAAGTATTTCTTCTTCAGTAAGACATTCTTTGGTTGTAGATGGCTGTGTATTGTTGGCAGAGTAGTCTCCAGGTTTATTAACCTTACGCGCAAACATGAGTGAGAATGGGCTTGAACCAGATCTGGTACGGATCTTCAAATTGCAGCATAGTTGTGCTGTAGGTAGTATGTCATCCCAGTTTCTGAAGTCTTGTCCACATAATTTGCGCAAGGTATTTGTTATCATTTTGACGCTAGTTTCAGCAATTCCATTTCCTTGTGGGTAGTAGGCAGTCGAAAATTTATGTTTGATACCCAGAATCTGGGTAATAGATTGCATCAGGCTGTTCCTGAATTCCCTACCATTATCCGATTGAATGAATTGTCCTACGATTGCAATACCATAATCTCCAAATATCCCTGTTAAGACTTTGGCTACAGTGTCACTTTGTTTGTTGGGTAATGGTCTGGCAATAATGTATCTAGTTGCTACATCGACCACTACCAATATGTATAGGTTTTGGTTTTCGGTAACTGCAAAAGGTCCTGCCAAATCCATTGCAATATGATCGAATACATCCCAAGCCACTATGCTTTTCTTGGGGTTGTACCCTCTTTTTACAATGGTATGTTGCGCACAAGGTATACAGTTTGATATGATTTCCTTGCATTATTTATACATTGATGACCAATATATACCATCACTTAGTAGTGATTGTACTATGCCTTCTATGCCAAAGTGTCCCATTTTGTGAGCTTCTTCCACTAATAACTTTCTGTCAGCTAGAGGTGGAATCAAATAATCTAAGGTAGCTTCCTTGAATTGCTCATTGTTGAGTTTAACGGCTAGGATATGTAGGTCTTTGTCCTTGCTATGTACTATTTGACGTTTGGTGAAGTGTGATCCTCTTTTCTTTACTTCATAGTTAGATGTAATATCAGGTTCAATGTTCTGTCGTTTTATCATAATATATTTTAGCATTTTACGGATGACTTGATCCTCCTCTTTCTTTTGTTGCACATCTTCTTCAACCGGAGGGTATAGCCGGCTCAGCGCATCGGGTAGAGTGTTATCTACTCCTTTGATGTAGCTGATTTTCAGTCGCCCATATTCGTTGAGAGTATCGACATAATTTTGGAGGTTACTGGACAAATAGCTACTAGAATATAAATAAACTAGCGCTGAGTGATCCGTTCGTATTTCTAGGTTTGGGTTGCCTAGCAATAAAGGTCTAAACCTTTCCAGCCCAAATATAATAGCGTAGATTTCACGACGGTTGGTCGACCATAACCTTTGATGTTTGTTCAAAGATTTGGATATAAATGCAATATGCTTAGTGCGCCCATCCTCCGCCTTTTGGTACAGAATAGCAGATACGCCATAAAGCGAGGCATCGGTTTGCATGTAAAACTTCTTACTCATATCTGGGGCATGTAATACCGCACTTGATAATAGAACTTGCTTAATGGCTTCTAGGCATTCTGTATGTGTGTTATTCCATTTTTCTTTGACATTAGGTTCATAGCGTAATTGATCCAAAGGTGCAGTTAGTTTGGAGCTCAATGGAATATAGTCTCTCATAAATGTGATAGTTCCCATGAGTTTTCTGACTTGTTCTGCAGATCGACAGATTGGCCATTCCTGAATATTCGATAGTTTTCGAAAGTCTATTTTGGTAATACCAGGGCCAACGACAAATCCC
Source organism: Phycomyces nitens (assembly GCA_022702545.1). Taxonomy (NCBI): domain Eukaryota; kingdom Fungi; phylum Mucoromycota; class Mucoromycetes; order Mucorales; family Phycomycetaceae; genus Phycomyces; species Phycomyces nitens. Next base: position 7,955,970 of record JAHRBC010000001.1, read on the forward strand.
AAGGTAAAGATTGTAGTTTGGAAAAATTTGCATTTTTGTACATTGAGTTTTAGATTAGCAGCTGTAAGCTTGTTTATCACGGTTTGTACGAGTTGAGCATGTTGTGCAGGGGTACTGAATAAAATACAGTCATCAACGTAGGATTCGACACCTTCAGTATCCCCAAGAATTATCTTGATAACTCTGCAAAATAAACTTGTAATAGTTTTTAAGCCAAAGCAGCAAGCTTGCCATTTGTATGTTTTGTTCTCAAAGGTAAAAGAAAGTACTTCTTGATCAGATTCTTTGACTTTAAATGAGTGGTAAGCATTTTTTAAGTCCAACTTTGAGAACACCATCCCTGGTTTGGCAACTTTTCGGAAAATATCTTGAATGCAGTTGACTGCATAGTCCTCTTTGTATGAATCTGATATGTTGATATTTATCCGACGTAAGTCCTGTACTATACGCAGCTTTGTTAAAGCACCATCGTCTCCTTTCTTAGGGATTACTAACAATGGAGAGTTATATCGGGCACTTGGTTCTGCTGGTACTACCAAGCCACTCTGTAGCCATTCGTTAAGCTGCTTTTGTATTTCGGGCATGTATTTATATGGTAGGGGGTATTGTCTAATATAACAATTTGTTCCGTCTTGCTTCATAGGAATACGTACTTCTGAAGCAGGTACATTACAGAATGTACCGGGTTTGATATCTTCGTTCTTCTGTATGGCCACCGAAATATCTTGGAAAAATTGTTGTCTTTCCGATTCAGTTCCATAATTGCTGTTCTCAGGATTATAATAATTATTTGTATCAAAGTTTAAATCTTGCAGTTCTGAGTAGTTCTCTTCAAATTCTTTAGGGTAACGATAAGCAATTCCCGTCATTCGGATATCCAACTTTTCGAATATATCTGTTCCCAACAATATATCAGCTTGGGCTGCTATGTGATTAGGGAAATTTACGACTTCAAATTGATGGGTACAGTGAAATGGAGCATCTCCATATACTACTGACAGTAATTCTGTCTGACCTAATCTCTCAGGGTAATTGCTACTTTCATGTGCAAAGTTTTTTATCACATCCTGCACTGGAAAGATTTGTTTGTGCGCAAAATATTTATTAAATGTGTATTGGTTAATACACGTGGTGTCGGCACCAGAATCGCACATGGCCATGAGCTTGGTTCCTTCTATGACAATAGGTGTCAATAACAATTTGTTGGATGGATATGTTTCTCCATTAATTTCAGCCAACTTACAATCTTCGTTGTCGAAGGGGTCAGAGCTCATGGCATTGCTCATTGCGTCTTGAATTTGGCTCCTGCCAGGGTACACAACTCCGCCGCCGCTGTTGTTGTTGCGGTTGTTGTTGCAGTTGTTGTTGCAGTTGTTGTTGCTGTTGTTGTTATTGTTGTGGTGGTTGTTGTTGTACGGAGCCCACTTGCTCTTGTTCAATCCATCAGAAGACGTCACCATGTTGATGGCAACGTTTCTTCCGGCTGCCAGGTTTTCTGGTCTTCTTTCTGGGAACACATCGTAATATGCCTCGCAAGTATGGCCCCGAGTGAACGGTCCTTTGCAGAACTTGCATCTACGGTCCTCCGTCTTGTTAGAAACTAGTGGTTTCTGGTTTGTGGAGGTGGCTCGGTACAGAAGGTTCTTTGAGCCCAGGTTTCTTGGCTTGTTGCCATTTGACCTGGCCTCATCGTGGTAGACCAGCTCCCTTCTCACTCTCTTGCCTTGCTCGGCCTGACTGCAATTCTCTTCATCGTGATCTGCAGTGTAGCCTCCGTGAGCACTGCAGAAGAGGTTGTTTGATTCCCTCAAGAATTTCCTCTTGTCTCCCTTGTTGTAACGCGGGGCAGAAACTCTTTTGGCGGCTTGGGTGACCTGGTCAATCGTCTTGACAAAGCTTACGTCTTCCTTGCCTGTGCTCAGGTTATTGAAGATGGGATCGTACCATGACGATGGTAAACTCTTCAAAAAGAATTCAGCCAAGGTCGTGTCCTCGCTGTTGAACCCAGCCTTGTTAGCCTCCTTCAAGAAACGCATGGAGTAGACCTCCACCGATTCATCGTCTCGGATTGACATGAACAGGATGCTGAGCCTGCTCTTGCCACAGGCGATGTTGGAGTTAAATTTCTCCTCCATCATCTTCTTGGCTTCCTGCCATGACTCAACCAAACACAGTTTTTCCTGCACCCAATAGTGGAAAGTCGCATGAAAAACCATGATTAATAGCTTCTTCCATCCTGTTTTTCCACCCAATCCTGATAGATTCAGAAAGAGTTCGTAGGCGACGGCAAATGCGTTCACATCCTCGTAAACCATTTCACCGGGAAAGTACACCATGTTCATGGCATGGATTTGGAACTTGGGTATGTCCCTAAGTGAGTACATGCAGTTCCCTGCTCCTTTGTATCCGCCGGGTTGCGAATCATCTTCCAACAGCCTGTTGGTCTTCTCTTCCTCCTCCTTCATAGAAGCCCGAAATAACTTGAGTCTCGTGGTTAAGAGAACGGTCCTCTGTTGGAGATCCTCCTCAGCAAGTCTCTCTTCCTTGGACTGTAGTCCTGGTCTTGTGGCGATGTTGATCATCTCCAATTGGATGTTGTCCAACTCCTGCTCAGTAGATCTGATGCATTGACGAAGAGAGTCTTGTTTGTACTTGCTCTTCTTCTCCTCATCGGTCAACTCCTTTGTAGAGGAGTTGTCCTCTTTCATCAATTCTGTCTTGTTGGACAAAATTGATTCCGCCATCTCTACATCCTCAGTAACTGATAGTTGGGCTACCTGGTTATTGAGGGTAGCTTCAGCGGTAGAAATATTTTCAGAATGGTTGACCATTTGACAGAATTTTTTCTCTTTTGATAATATTTTGAAAAGGGAAATATTGAAATTGAAAAAAGTGTAGCAAAATTACTAAAACACGATAAGTCAATTTTACTTGATATTTATTTCTCAAAGTAAAAGAGAAACTCAAATTCTGTCTGTTGTAGGATTTGTGTATAAATACTTGACTGGGTGTTAATAGGGCTTTTAGATATTAGTGTAACTTAAATCTACTTGAGTGGATTTTGTTACTTAGTTTTTGTTAAGCCAATTTGTAATAGTATTTAAAGGTGGTTTTACCACAGAAGCATCTCCAACTCAATTACCTTTGATTTAGGAATAAAATGCAGCTCGCTCTTTTTCCCCCAGAAACAAAAGAGCAAAAACTTTTTACGGCTATATTACAATACGGTTTGTCCTTTTTACACTTGGCAATCTCTGTAAGATATACACTTTTCTTTTCCAATGAGCTGATTACTCTGTTTGCTACAATGAGATTCGAATCATTTTTGAATCATATGATTTGAATATGCCAAAGTTGATTTTCTATGGTAAGACAATTGTCTAATAATTATATTATTCTTCAACTAATTTTTCAGTACATATTCTATTGACCTCCTATTACATATAGTGTTTATTTCCAGAGATCCCTTTCAGTATAATCATTCAAAACAAAAGGCATGGTATAGTAATTGACAAGCATAATATATACTTGCATGCAGTACAAAATAATGTACTAGGTTTATATGATTGCTTCTTTTTCTAACCACAATAAATTTTTAGCAATTGAATGAATGCTAAGGATCATCTAATATATATCAACGTAGTATTATTATGCGTGTATAGCTTATAACAAAGGTTTGTACTATATATGTTTTATAATATTAAATAGCATTAGTTTTAAGTATTTTTCTATAATAATTGTGCGCAAAATATGGTATGAATTAAATCAAGACATTCTATAATAAAAAATAAACCATTCTTTCAAAAGAATGGTCGTAAAAGAATAGCAGAACCCATTATCAAATAGAGTACTATAAAAGAGAGGTTATAGTGTATAACGGAAGCATTTTTGGTTGGATAAAAAAAACGGTAGTTATGTTACCAAAACGGTAGCAATGTTACCAAAGCTGTAGATAACTGCCGTTTTTTTAGTGAAGAAAAACGGTAGTTATGTTACCAAAACGGTAGTTATCTGCCAATTTTTGCCACTATAAAAACGGTAGCTACTACCAAATTCGCCTTACACAGGGTCATATCTACCATTTTGGCCCACCAAAAAAACGGTAGTTATGTTACCAAAACGGTAGTTATCTGCCAATTTTTGCCACTATAAAAACAGTAGCTACTACCAAATTCGCCTTACACAGGGTCATATCTACCGTTTTTCCCCACCAAAAAATTGGCAGTTATGTTACCAAAACGGTAGATAACTGCCGATTTCTTAGCCATAGTGCAAAGGTAAGATATTTAATCCATTGCTATTAGATACTAAACATTTATCCACTCCTATACGTTCTAAACATACTGAAACCTTTTGATGAAGATGATTGGATATGTTCAGAACATTATAAGTACCTATAAAAACTAAAATACTAAGTTTCACTGAAAAGAACCAATAGATTTAGCTCACAGATTATGAAAATAATCACAAGTCCAAGAAAAAATTTTCTTTACTTTCTTCACAACAAACCCTCAGCTCTGACAATATTTCTTTTATTATGAACAACACAGATAATTCAGTCATACAATTACTCCAGAGCATCCAAGAGACTCTGTATACTTTGCAGAAAGACCAGGAAGCAATCCAAAATGAACAACAAGTCACGAAACAAGAGATTGCATGCATTTGTAATGATTTGGACAAAATCATGTGCCCAAAGGAAGATGTTATTATCCCTTCCAATGTAAGTAACTAATGAAACAATACTGCGCTTGACTAACTTTGAAATAAAAGACTTCCAATGGCACTATACCAAGACCAGTGTCTAGGATCTCTAAAATAACTTGGGCGCATATTCTTAACATGATGAGCCAGGATCTTGGGATTGAAGTAAACTATGAAAACAAATCAACAGTCCATACGTGTGCAAAACTAGTATGTGATCAACTGGCCACTTTCCCTTCTGTACTGGCCCTTGGCTCTTTTTCTAGTTGGAAATCTATATCTAAAGAACACAAGCATGCAGCTTGTACCCAACATGCACTTCTCCTCAAAGAACAAGGAATTGACTTTACTAGATGCCACAATAATTGGGCATCTGTAGCAAGAATTGGTCAACTTTGGCAAGACTGTTGCAGAAGACAACAATAATCAGTAAGTTATTAAACTGGTAAGAATATGATGATGATTATTATTAAATAATATTAACATTAACATTAATAATGACATTAAAATTGCTATAAATTAATAATTATTATATGATATATGTATGATAAAGCTAAAAGATATATAGAATAAGAACTAATTGAATCAATATTATTGTTTAATAAATATATTGTTTAAAATAAATATAATTAAGAACCAATTAAATCGGTATCATTATTGTAATAAATATATTATTAACCTAAAATATATAAAATGAAGAACCAATTGAACGAATTTTATTGTAATAATAGCCAATTAAGTATAATATCATAGCCAAGTTAAACCCACAATGTCCAATTAAAAATGTTAAATAGCCAAGGATTACATAAATTAGAACCAATAGAGAATGTTGTATAAAATCCAGGATGTGTTATTGGTGTATTAAAAAATCACTGTACATCTCTAATAAAGCGGAGATATTTAATAGTCCATAAATGTAATTTGTATAATGGGCCCGGTTTACAGTAAACCAGGCCCAGAACCGGGCCCTTTTTTCCTGTAGTGAGTATAAAAGGAACAGGAACACAGACTAGCAACATCATCTTAATTGATACCAACTTTTCTACCTCATTAAAAACCACACTATACAAAGTCTCACTTTACTTACTACGTCTCTTTATTTCATTACCTTTATTATCACATTTTACTATATTCTTACCCTAAATACATCATGCATGCAGTCGATTTGGCATATAATTACAATGTGCTGCACACACTTCAACTGATATTTTATACCATTCTTTTTTCAAGACTTGCTTCGATTCTTTTAGATTCTTGAGCTGTGGTCTTCTGGCCCTCGCCATTCTTCAGAGGTAAGCCCAGATATTCTCAATTGGGCTGAGATCTGGGCTGTACGCAGCCCACTTCACCGCCTCCAGATCTGCATTCTTTTGATACTCTTTTACCATTTTGCTTCAATGACATGGAGCTTTGTCTTGCTGAAAGATAAAAGAGTCGTCTTGCTTATATTCCAAATTGTTTTTAAATAGAATTAAGGTGTCTTGGAGTATATTCTTATACCCCATTGCTCCAGGCTACCATTGGTGATTTCCATTGGCCCAACACCACCAGACCAGATACATCCCCAGACCATAACATATCCACCACCACTTTGGATTCTGGGACGTACACAGCCTCTGCTGTACTTCTCTGACTGAAGATCCCAGACTCGTACGTTCTTGCGCATTGGGAACATCATGAATGTCGATTCATCGCTCCAAATCACCCAATCCCAGCGTTGATTAACCTCTTTGGCATGCTGGGCAAAGGCAAGGCCGTTTCTGCGATGATACTCAGTGACCAGTGGCTTGTATACAGCTATACAAGACTTCATATGAAGAGTCTTTATAGCAGCACGCATCATATCCTTGCAAACATATCTTCCCAGATTCACACTGTTAGGATTGGTTCCTAACAGCCTTCGCGCCACACTCCCGAAATGGATAATAACTAGAAGACCAAATACATCATAGCTATCTTTAGACTTTCCTTTCTTGTACACCCACCCGCCACAGTTACCAATCATTATATTTAGACATATCTTTATCCTAGCTAGAAAACATATAAATACCAGTAGAGCTTGATCATGGAAAGATCAAGCGAACAACATCTTTTATTAAATAACTTATCCTTGAACCTCCTGTTTCTGTCTCTTGCCTTGTCTGCTTGGATCAGTTCCTGACACACACCCATTATGCTGATCAACATATCCAAACTGGCCACTCGATTTTTTTTATCTCTCTGCACAAAACACGCAAATCTCGCTCACCAAATATCCTTGAGGGTCCCTTGTGCCTGTGTATAGCTATCGTTCCAGTCTCTCTGTACCTTCGCATTGTATTGTATACAGTACGGCGTGCTACATTATATCGCTCACAAATGGTTGACACTTTTTCTCCTGCTTCAAAGGCACCAACAATCGTTCCTCTGACTTCAATTGGGACCTTCTTTTGCTTGGAAATATTGTCAGAAATGTTTACTGAAGACATGGATAGAATCGAATTAAAAATAAAGGTTGTAGAAAAGAAGACAAACTGAGGTGTACGTATTTTATTTAAAAAAAACTCGGGATTTCAAAGTTGTGCCATCCCGAAATCGACCCCTCTGTAGGTACAAGATGCTTTAAGTTATAAGCTTATATTTGTAGGTGTACAGAAATGGAGGCCTGTAAAGTGTATTCATGATTAATATTACTTGTTCACCAAGTAGGAATTGATCTTTGAATTGAATCTCGATATGAGGATCTAATGATGTACCCTATAAAACTTGCAGTATACACTTGAATATTATTACTTTAAAAATACGATGCCTATTTTCTTTACCATTTGTTTTCTAAACACAAAACCTCACAGCTCAACATCTGTAATACACACGGTTTTCCTTTCAATTTTTGTTTTGTTTTTTTTGGTCCAAAGACTTTGTTTCAATAAGCTTTATATTGTAATCCTTGGGTGTTTAGCACTGATTATAAGTTCTACTATTCTGTCTTTATGGATCGTGTTTTGGGTTCAACTTTTTGATAAATCTCAAGATTTGATTACCAATTCTTTTTTCTTTTCATCTAGAAACATCTAATTGGCTTAAAAATCCCGATAAATATCAATCTCCAGCCAAATTGTAATGTGTTTGGATTGATTTGGTGTTGAACAACATTTTTGTATGCAGCCAAAAGTTATAATGTTAAGCTCTGCATGTCATTGCAAAATCTATACAATATATTTACATTGATTAAACATTTGTGAACAAACAAGTATGATTGTCTGTGTCTACAAAACGGCTCTTTGGAATATTTCTCACTTTGGTAGAGTGATGTAAAGAATTGGTTGCCATGTCTCGGTTGCCCTCCATGTTTTCCTCTCAATTTCATCCTACTCTTTTATTGCCATTGTGTGGGCTGTGGTGATGAGAGTATGAATATATTACTCCCCGCGAATCTCATTGTCAATACACAAAGCATAATGAGACAAAAGCTTTTTCCATTAAGCCTCGGTCATTATTCGCTTCCCCTCTTTTGTTTTGCTCCACATTGGCAGGTCTTCTCAACTGCCTTTGAATTTTTTTTATGCTTTCGAGGTCGCACACACTCCAGGAGAACCAAGAAAGGATTGAATATGTTATCTCTTTGCAAAAGCATGGCTACGAGATGTGCTGATTGGGTTCTCGCCATTGCTCCACTTTGGAAAAATATAAACCAAAACCAAGTCGTGTCGTTTGCTTCTGCTTCACAGCAATAGAGGATCAATTCTTTGAGCTCAAGGTCCCTACTAGAGAAAAAAAAGAAAGTGGCCACAGAACAGTAGGCCAACGTAAATAGTGCAATACACATTTAATCAGGGCAAATTCATTGGACAGACACACACACGCTTATATTATATAAATATATAATATATATTTATATATTATATATTTAATATTATTGATCGCATTCATATCTTTTGTTGTCATTTCCAATAAATGGTCTGATTTGGGTGACCTGAATGCTCTACAGCATGAAGTTCAAGTAGTATCTTTAAACGATACATTCAATAAAAAAAAAGAAAACTCAAAACCTTTAAAGCAGTATGAGGTGACTGCTGCGTTGAAAATTTTTGTGGTGAATCCAGAAATTTTTAAAATTGATTGGCGCTTTATTTACTGTCCGACAGTAACAAATGACCTAGAGGGTACTCAATTCAAGGACCTCTGCGGTTACAGAATGCCAAATGAACAGTGTTACAAGTTTATAAAATTCTACTCGGTCTTTACATTCTTCTATTACTTGTTCTTTTCTCCTTTTCTCTCTATTATTTCATAAAATAGATATTTCTGCACCCAATGGCTAGCCAACATTACTATTGCCAAGCCTTGGCGTTCATTCTCTTTGCAGTTTTTGTACAAGCTCAAGGTAAGGACATAATAATGTCGCTTTCAAGTATTCTTTTGGGTTATATGGTATATTTATAAACATCCACACATATCTTTACAGAAATTTCAAATGAAATACCCGGTAATGAAGAAGAGGAAGACGAGTGCTCAGCCACTGTCATTGGAGACTACAATATGCCCATGCGTATTGGATCTCTCTTTATCATCATGGCTACCAGTGCAATAGGTATAATGAATTTAGAGTTGTATATTTCTTGGTTGATAACATTCTTATCTAATCTTATTTTTGCAGGTGTATTTACGCCAGTAATAATACATCGTATTAAGCCCTACGATCAGGGAAGCATTCGTGATTGGCTGCTCACCATTGGAAAGTTTTGTAAGTTGCGATCTTTTGGCCTGTATTTCTTCAAGAGTCTGACGTCTAACAATAATGATATTTGCAAAATATCTAGTCGGAACAGGTGTAATTCTGGCCACTGCATTCATTCACATGCTGCCCGAAGCCTTGAGCAACTTTGACAGCCCATGCTTAACTGAAGGGTGGAAATCGTACGGTGCTTTTGCTGGTGTATTTTGTATGATCTCTTCATTCGCACTCCAATTGCTCGAACTTGCCGCCGTTTCAAACCTTGATCGGATCTATGCAAAGAGACAGGCCGAACGCGATACGATGGATATAGAAAAGACAGAAGTGTGTAGCACGGCCATTGGATCTGACGCCTCACAATCTACTGCCAAAGAAGCCCACGACCATGATTTTGGCCATGTACACAGTGCTGGACTGCTGGAAGACGATCAGTCGTTTCGTAACATTGGCACCCTTATGCTTGAACTTGGAATTGTCATGCATTCTATAATCATCGGAATCACACTGGCCAATACCGGCAATGATGAGTTTATTACTTTATTGATTGCCCTTGTTTTTCACCAGGTATTTATTGATCTAGGTTTCCCAGAGAGAATATGTATTTACTGTTTAATAGTTCTTTGAAGGCGTTGCTCTTGGTACGCGTGTAAATGACATGAACCATTCTAGCTGGTTAAAACCTGCATTGATGGGTGGTCTGTTTATGATTATGACCCCTATTGGTGTAGCGATTGGTATCGGGATTCATTCTTCTTTCAATGCCAACTCTTCGTCGTCGATTCTTGCCAGTGCCATTCTAGATTCTCTTTCGGCTGGAATCCTGTTGTACAATGCCTATGTGTCACTCATGAGCTTAGAAATCAATCATAATGTCGAATTCCGTCGAGCTCCTTTTGTACGCAAGGCTGTCTGCTTCCTGTCAATGTATGTTGGGGCTGCAATAATGGCTCTGATTGGTAAATGGGCATAAAACAATTGGACATGATTGTTTATTACCACATCTCTTCTTTCATCTCTACTTCTCCATCCCTATACATAGTATATATTCTCATCGTGATACTCTAGAGTTATCAGATTCATTGTACCATAATACTCTTTTCTTCATCTACGCATATCTTCATCCTATATATTTGTCTATTATATATTAGCGAATATTATCAATCCCTTTTATTATTATTATTATTATTATTATTATTATATTTATAATAAAAGAAATAGAGTTTAAATAAATACCCTTTTAATCTAATTTTCAAGCAATAAATGTATAATGATAGATTTATTTTATTGACATATAACATACACGTATTTATATAGCATTTACTTAATGCTTAGTCATAGTTTTAGGACTACAGACTCTTTTTGTTGACAGCTACAACCTTGGGGTCTGTTGTACCCACAGCAGCCTTTTCGTCTTCGTTTACTGCTACCAGCTTTGAATCTATCTTTCCTGGAGTAGTTTCATTAACAGCATTATCCACTTGTCTCACAGCAGCATCGGGAGTCTAGTGTTCATGTTAGGATCCATACGCTAAAAAAATAGTCAAACTTACAATCTCCTCTAGGCGATTAACCTTTTCTTCTAGTCTCATATTCTCAAGCGTCATGGTATAAACACGGTTTAGGATTCTAATGCACGTAATTCCATCAGAACATTTTGGCTAGCATGATTTAGGCCTCAAATCAACTTACACGAGCAATAGTAAACTGAAACCTGTAAGATACCTATAGACACAGAATATTATACGGGTTAGCTATATACCATGGATCAGCATAATGTACTTGCATGTTTCTTTGCGCATAAAATTTCTTGGCTGCAATGCTGGCTTCTGCACGCATATCGTGAACAGCAATAGGAGATCCACCTTCTTCTTCATTCGATATTGCCTCACTGAGTGTCTTTATACGGTTGACAGAGTCTAGGAAAAGGACAAAAACGAAGCTAAATAAATGATGCCGGGTTAGCCATATGCTCATCAATATTCTCAATTGACTTGCCCAAATATTATCCTCATAATGTAATGCGCATGGGCGACCTATAGACACACACAACCGTTAGTTTCAAACCTATTGAACGGCCAATACTTACTGTCGGGGATGTTGCCAGCCAGTGAAATACACTCTTTTGCCATTGCAAGGGCAACGGAAGCTTAATAGAGTAGAGAATTGACATGGTTAGGCCAAATACATTTGTATCTAAAGTGACTTACCATGAGCAGGAAAAAGATAAAGACCTGTACAAATGGTCTTAGCGATCTGTTGTTTCAATTGAGCGAAATGTTTACCTCGATAGCAAGGATGGCAAATACAATCGCATAGTAGAGTGTCATTATAGATTATTTGGAGAAGAACAGTAATAGAATGCAAGCATCAAGATGAGAAGAAAAAAAAGGGTTTATATTAACATTGCTTTGTGCATGATGTCAGTATGACAGTGACTACTCGTTATCAATGCTAAATATGTACAATTTATTCTTTTTATTTTATTTTATCTTATTACGATTATGATTATTAAAACACCTTTTTGTAACCATGGCAATATAAATGCATCCACAGCCAAAGTCAAATTTGTATTTAGGGAGTAGCGAGTGAATCGATTCAAGCATCCATTAAATATTTTATATACATAAATTATAATTTCCATTTTTGGAAACTTAATCTGCTAGAACTATTTGATATAATACTCTTGTATATATTTTATATTTATGTATATAAATTAATATATATATGTATACAAAAACGTACAGTCTTCCTGTCCTCCTCCCTCCCCCTCATCTTTTTCTTTTTATTCCGGTTATTGCTCTTTAGAGTCTAGCAATGAATCCTAGCCTTTCGATTAATTCTGGAGATCCACCTTCTCCAGTTAATGATCGAAATGGACCTTCGATCAACAACATCTTTAGAATTGCACCTCAAGTCAGTGCAGCCTTCATCACCAAGCTGTACAGGTAAAATAGCCTTTAAGCTGTAATGTTTTTTTTTTAAAAAGAAAAGAAAAGAAAGAGAGAGAGAGAGATGGAGAATAAATAAATAAATCTAAAAAAAAAAAAAAAAAGATAATGAGACCTCTGAAAAGATACTTGAATATATACATAAATGCACATGTGTCCATGTGTATCTACATTATATGCATATATCTGTATATATATCTCTATAATACACAGAATCCTAGGAATCGAAGAAAGCCAGTGCTTGATATCCTGGACACCATCTGGTACACAGTTTTGCGTACATAATATGCATAAGTTTTCAAAAGACATCCTACCTCAGTACTTTAAGCACAATAACTGGCCCAGTTTTGTACGTCAACTGAACAGTACGTCTGTCTTTTATATTTATAAATCTACAAATTTTAAGAGTGTATATTAATTTGCCATCTAATTGACATTAGTGTATGGATTCCACAAAGTTAGCGAAGTGTCTGGGCCTCATTCAAAGCCTTTGACTGGTCATGATTCAAACGTAGTCTATAAGTTTCGCCATGCTGATTTCCAGAGGAATCGGCAGGATCTACTGCATCGAATCAGACGCAAAAAACCGCGAACTTCGCATCAAACCGCTTTCCATTACACAAATGGATTTGACTTGGACAGACAACAGAGGCAAGACAGCCCAGAAATAAGCAGCGAATGTTTTGGCCTAAAGAATGGAGACGAAGGAATATCTGTCAGCATGGACCAGATCTACCACATTGACGAGACCCTGGAGAGACTGAAGAGAAAGGCAGACACGGCTCAGATAGAGATTGACGATCTACGCAAATCCGTCCTTTTGCAGCAAAATGTGTGATTACCCTTTCACTTGCAACTCGATTCCTAATCCTTTTTGTCTTGTCTGCAGTTATTGGAGAGATTCCTAGACGCCATGAATTCAAATACGGAATCCTCTGCCAAAGGTAGGCCAGTAAATAAACCTATATATATATATATATATATATATATAATCGAGCAATGACTTATACTTAAGCGTAGAAGACATGATTTATGTCATAAAACAACTAAAGGCACAAGGTAAGTTTTTTTAATGTATGTGGTGCATATCACAAGGCATATTTTGTCCAAGTTTAAAACGCCCTTTGATTCACCTTTTAGCTCAAGGGCTATGTGGATCCGAGAATGGGAGCCAGGAACTATTGGGATATTCGAGCGAACAAGACCGTTTGATCAATCAATCTTTGATGGCCAAGGGTCGAGCGCTGAATTCCAAGAGTAGACTTCATGTCATCCAGAGCATTTGTGATTTGCAGACCACCACACACCCCTAGAAAGGGTTTTCTTAGCTAGCGTATAATAGAGTCTGCCCGATTGGTTTACTCATGGACAACTCTTGTTCAATTGAATTAAAGACATGTCTTTTTTCTTACTTTAATACAATGATACACAAGAAGACAAGGGATCTTTTTATTATTTTTCAATTTTAAAATAAATAAATAAATAAATAAAAGCTTTTATTTTCATAATAATAATAAACCCCCACAGCATTATTGGCCTGGAGAAACAATCACCACCCACCAAAATCACTTGACCGAGCCTATTCTTCTGGTCATCAAAGGACAAAGAGCCCTATACAACAGAAAGGGCCAAGTGGATCTCAGGGAGTGCCCTTTTCTTTATATATATATTACATTTACAAATATTACTACTGCTACTACTAATAATTACTAATAATCCAAACACTATAAATACACAATTAAAAAAATAATAGGTAAAGAATGTCACGCCTATAGAGTAGATATCCTTTTCTTCCTTGTCAACATTTTCGATTAGCATGTTCTCGATCTTTGGTAGCTGTACGCACTCTGGGCAGGAAGATGTCCAAGATGAATCCCGTAGAGGTACTTGAGGGGATCGAGACATTTCTTTTTTTTATTTTTGGAATCTATTAATCATTTGTTGCCATTGGTCATTAACAGTCTTTATCAATGTATACGACATGGTACTCCTCATTTCAATTATTATAATATTGTTGTTTAATAACAATAATAATAGTTGGATTTATATATATATACATATATGATATAAATTACAAATAATAATAACAATAGTGATAATTATTATCTTTACAGGTCCAGCCAAGTTTGATTACTGCCGTTGGCTATTTTGCGCTAGGAGTCGGCAAGTATTATTTTCAAATGGATCAAATGCTTTATATTGATCCTATACTAGGCATATACCACTCTGGTCTTGAGCTGGGCGATAGAGAATATTGCTTTGGTGGCCATGATAGAACTGACGAGACAGGAGTATTTGTGATGGAGCCTAGAGTAGGTCCTCCAAATGTACTTTACAAGTAAGACCAGACACACAGTCTAGTTTGGTAGTGCCATTAATGCCTTTATTAGACGCTCTATAGACATGGGATACACACATCATACAGAAGAAGAGATCCAAAACATATTCCTCGCAGTCTCCAAGGACTTTGTTGGTCCATCTTATAGTCTCTTGACAAGGTTACTTTATTCCCCATCTCAAGTATCACTCTACTAACGACCAAATCAATAGAAACTGCAACCATTTCTCGAGTAGACTTAGTTTTCTCCTCACCGGCAAACCCTCTCCTGCCTGGGTCAACCGGGCAGCACATATAGGGACATTCTTCCCTTGCTTTATCACAGATGATATGGTACAACCCCCAGATTTCGATGATGACGAAAGTTACAGCGACATTAGCCCAACCACATCCCTATTGCGCGACAATGGAGAGTGGGCATCTGAAGCGACCACCAGAAACATAGACTCCAATACATGGATCACAAAAGATAGTTCAACAAGCCCAACATTAGA
This sequence comes from Phycomyces nitens, assembly GCA_022702545.1. Taxonomy (NCBI): domain Eukaryota; kingdom Fungi; phylum Mucoromycota; class Mucoromycetes; order Mucorales; family Phycomycetaceae; genus Phycomyces; species Phycomyces nitens. The sequence goes on from JAHRBC010000001.1 coordinate 7,971,168, forward strand.
ACAAGACGACGGCCAGGATGACCCTGGAAAGCGGCCTCTTGTGAATAGATCAAGACGGTCTTTGTTTAGATACGATAACACAAAGGCCCATTGAAATAAGCACAATAGTAATTAAATATTTTCTAGACATTATCTTTCTGTTTATTAATTGGTTTCAGTTGTTGGGGTCCAATATAGAGAGGATTTGAAATGTATTCTTGATCCAAATCACTGCGTTTCAAGCAAGTCAAACACACTTTAATATTTGATTCGCCCACGACTTGCTCCAGTCTCTTTGGTAGTGGGCGAACGGTCATGATATGTTGAGATGGGACGGATGCTACACCTTTGGGGGGTCTTCCACGGCGAGGGGTGGATGGTGGGTGGGGGTGGAGACCATGTATACGATAGTAAGCATGCTTGGGGTGCTGACAATAACCTAGTCGTGCATTGGAGGATTTCTTGGTGCGTTGTTTGGTATAGAGTGGCTCCAGACTGAGCTGAGATGGCCATGAGGAAGACCATAGTACAGGATCAGGAATTGAGTGCGACAAGAGCTCAAAGAATGCCCCATCGTCTATATCAATTATACTCGAGTTATCGAGAATAAAGGTTTCAAAAGTGTTCTTTGGTATGTATGTCATTGCAACAACAACAACAACAACAACAACAAAAGAAAAAAAGCAATCTATTTGAATACTACAGGAAGAAGTGATGATGTTTTGGCTTTATAGTTATAGTTATCATGGTGTCATGCTTGTGCATTGGGCATGAAAAGGAGGCCCAAGAGTTGCAAGTAAACACGCTCAGTACAAGATAAGTGTATCTAACCTGTCTGAAATATCATTTTTTTTTGTTCTGCCTATTAGTCACATCTAGTTTAATCCAGCACACTACAGGGTTTCGTATTGTATTCTAATGGTTATGCTCAATAGCTGTGATTTCAAACTAGATTTTGATATTTAATAATAATAATAATATATATATATATATATAAACGGCTGCTTTACGTCAGTATCTTTTAATATTTATTTTGTATGTGATGATCAAATAGTAACCATTAATAAAGACCATGATAGTGATCTTTGATCATCTAGAGCCAAATATACCTGCTTGTTTATTACTAAATAAACGGGATAAATATGTCATCTCTATCCTTTTACCCAAAACATTGTTCACTAACCCACCCAGACCTCAATTGACCAACCATTGCGAGAACCTGTCGAAGGAAACATGTGCTAATGATTCTCTTTATCGACTTTATACAAAGAAGAAGAAAAAACAAATGGGAGAGTCTGTTTGGACTCATTTAATGTGCTTATGCCAAAGACATTTAGAACATAGCTATTCAACTAATTTATATGTTGCAAAGACAATGCAAGGAAACCTTTGTACAAAGGCACAAGTTGTACGAGTCAATATGAATGTCCATGAAAACACTTGGAATCTTTTAGATGGTGTATTTGCTCGAGACTGTATCAGTAACTATGCCAATTATATATGTATATATATAGAATATGATAGGGAACTAATGTGCGTTGAAATGACTAGTTGTAAAATGCAGTAATGCCAGGCAAGTTTCATATTATATATTGACTTGATATCGCATAAAATATATATGTATACATATATATATATAAGCCTATTGATGTCGGAGGTTAAACATAAACCACTTTTATGGACACCCTGTGAAATGCGACATTTGATTTGTCATGATACTCTGTGAGATTCACCTTTATTTCTTTGACCAAAAGTAAATGTCTATAAAGACACTTTTTGAATGGGTGCTGAATTGCATCAGATATTGTCTCCAAAGCTATCGATAAAAAGATTGGTTATTAATCCCAGACCAGATTTTTTGCGACACACAATTTTCCCATCCAATGATATCGATTGAAATCTTTTTTTATTTTTAATTTTTCAATATTCATTGATGAATAACATGGTATCCAAAACTCTGATTTGCTGGCAGCCTATATACACACATATATACATACATATATACATACACATATTGTATCCAACCCTCACCATCTCTCATTGGACTGGCACACGGTATATCCAGTTGGATATTTTATATACTTTTTATGCCTAGGATATCAATGGCCATTGTAAAACATAAATATATATAAAAAAGGGCTCTATTTTTAATGCGTATACCGATTTTCTATTATTATTTTTATTGCAAGGCAAAAAATAGAGAGAGAAAGAGAGAGAGAGAAACTTTTTGTATAATCAAGCTCAGTTTCATCCCACTAACTGTCTTTATCTCCTCTTGCTTTCTTTCTTTCTTTCTTTTTTAAATATATTTTCACGTCTTCTCCTTTCTTTTATATTTTTCTGCTTACAAACTTGCTTGTAAAATATTATTATTAATAATACTAATTAAAAAAAAAAGGATATAAAATATACATTTAAGAAAAAAAAAAGAAGCCATGCCATCGGGAAAGGTAAAGAAGAAGAAGAAGAAACAGATAAAAAAAAAACAAACAAACAACAAATGACTAGGACAGCAACGATTTCAATAAGCATTCAATAATAAATAACAATCCATAATGTCAATGGATGACTAGATCCAGGCACCTACTCTCTGTTTTGGAGACATTAGCCGGGAAGAGATCAACACTTTGCTAGGTGAAGCAGGCGTGTCTCTGACTGCGCCTCAAAAAGTAATGCAACCAAGAAAATAGAAAATAGAAACATTAAACATAATAATACTAATCTTTAATCAATCTAGACGCCATTTGCCACTGGCGTACGTAGAAAGACTCCATTGCGTAAACAAAAGCAAGTCATTGTCGAACCTTTGGCTGTTGCACCTAGACCAATTGCACCAGCAAAAAAAGAAGATCAAGCCTTGGCACCAAAATCAGTTCAATCACCACCAATACAGACCAACGCACGAACCTCACCAGCACAGAATACGACACCCGTAGCAACTGCCGTATCAACACCTCCAACCCCAACCCCAACCCCAACACCCGCATCTGCACCTGCGCCAACCGCACAACCAACGACACCCGCTCAGTCTGGACCTGCGCCTGTTAAACCAAAGCCAGTCTCGAGTTGGGCATCTCTTGTTAAATCCAACGTGCCTGTCAAGCCAGTGTCTCCGGCTCCAGAAAACACACCGATCCAAAAGGTTACCAAACCAGTGACTGTGGGACCAGCCGTGCCAAAATTCACTGGCATTGCAGACATCATCAACACCTATACACCCACTTATGAAGGACCTCTCTTACAGCCACGTGGGTTGATCAACAATGTCAATACATGTTTTATGAATGTGGTAAGCAAAAGACTGGACAATAGAGATGAGAACAGGGGGTCTATGTGAATGGTGGTGGGAAGAGAGAGGGGGGGAAGGAAGCACTAAGTTTTCCACTCAACACGACAAAGTAATTCATCTTAGATCCTCCAACCTCTGTCACATTGCCCACCTTTCTACAATCTGATCAAAAGTATCAGCCAGCATGTCATCCACACATTCAAGAGCAAGACCCCTTTGTTGGATTCACTGTAAGTTTTCTTTTCTTTTTTGTGTGTTTTTTGGTTTGAGAAAAAGGTGGTAGTAATTAGTTGTAGAAATGATTGGTTAATGTCTGCTTAGGATCGAATTCATCAATGAATTTCTGCCAGAACGCGCTGATCGTGTTGAGGAGCAGTTTGGAAAGCCATTTGTGCCTGAATATGTGTATGATGCCCTTCGAGGACAAAAGAGATTCGATTCATTGAGGGTAAAATCTTTATATTCTTGTTTGACCACCCAATTGACATGTCGTTTTAGGGTCGTCAAGAGGATGCAGAGGAATTCTTGTGTTTCCTATTGGATGGTTTGCATGAGGAAATGGTGGCTGGTAAGGCAAGATGAAGAAGGGTGAAAGAGTGTATAGAATGTGTATGGGGGCTGAACACGTATGTTAGTATTGAAGGATCAAAACGACAAGCGATCCCAAGAAGCAGCAGCCAATGGCACCCAGGATGTCTGGCTTGAGGTTGGACCTAAAAACAAGACGAGCAGCTTGAGAAGTGTAGGTGGCAGGATATAATATAATATAGTATACTATAGATTGATCGATTGAATTGCAAGATATATTAATGTCTTTCTACAGGCTGGTTTCCAGGAATCGCCCATTAGCAAGATCTTTGGTGGCAAGGTTCGATCTGTACTGAGATGCCCTGGAGCCAAGGATTCAGTCAACTTGGAGCCATATCAATCATTGCCTTTGGATATTCAGCCTGCCAATGTGAATACCATTCAAGATGCCATCCGTAACATGACATTGCCAGAGACAATGCATGATTACATGTCTCCAAAGGGCGTGTGTGTAGATGCAACCAAGCAAATCTACCTAGAGAACATTCCTCCTGTGCTTATTTTGCACATGAAGCGATTTGTATTTGATAATGTTGGAGGTGTCCAAAAGTTACAAAAGCAGGTTACTTATGGCACCACATTGACTATTGATCCAGGCAAGTCAATCAAGGGGAAAAAAAGCATTAATAACGATTGCTAATCTCTTCTTCTTGGGGGTTACAGAATGGATGGCCCAGAGCTCAAAATCTTCCAGTCCTATCAACTACCACCTATTTGGAGGCAAGTATATGTATATTTATATATATATATATATATTAACCATGCGATATATTCCTATCCTTTGCTAACACTAATAATACTTTATTAACAATAGTGGTCTACCATCATGGCGTATCTGCTGGTGGAGGACATTATACATGCGACATCAAACGGCGCAATGGAGAATGGCTTCATATCGATGACACTACCATTACACCTATCTCTGAACAACAAGTATTGGTTACAGAGAATACCCGCACAGAATCCATACACACTGATCAGACTGCTTACATTTTGTTTTATATGAGAGCATAAAAAAGTATCTATATATATAAATAAAAACATAAAAAACTTCATATATATTTCTATCCACCAAAATAAAAGCACACACACACGCATATATATATATATATATGTATGTATATATGTATGTATGTATGTATGTATGTATGTATGTATGTATGTATGTATGTATGTATATTGTTTCTGCTAGTAAAGAAATAAAGAGAGAGAGAGAGAGAGAGAGAAAGAGAGAAAAAAATCATACGATTTATTTAAAAGGTGTAACCCTTTATATAATCCATCTATTTTTTATATATTTTATTATTATTATTTTTTTTATGATAAAAAAAAACACAAAAAAAAAGGAAAACATCTAGTCGAGTCTCCATTTTTTCTTCTTTTGTATTGCAAATGATCCCTTTACTTTAATCCATAACGTAGCCCTTGCCCTTGAATCCCTCGGAAGAGATACCAGAGATGGGGTTGGAGTTCTGGCTCTTGAGATACTCGTTGGTAGCCTCCTGCCATTCCTTGGTCATGGTCTTGGGAGTTTCTTGACCTGGGTAACCCCAGATAATAATAAAAACAATAATAATAATAAAACACATTAGTTTATGAACAGGCATCCCAAGCCAATACTTACCCTTCTGGGACATCACGTAGCTGAGGGCAGCAGACACGGCAAGGGCAGCAGCGACACCGCCGGCAACCTTGACACCATGTCCAGGCTCAGTGATAGGTGCGCGAGGACCGTGGGCACCAAAGGAAATGTAATCTTTTGTTTGGTTTTGTTTTGCATGATATTGTTAATAAAAGATCAAGACTAGTCGAATGGATCTTACAGGCAGCCTTCTTATCATCGGTAGAGAGGACTTTCCAATCCTGCTTCTGGGCAGTCTCGAGCTGCTTGGCCAAGGTGTTCTGCTCTGCAGCGGAGAAAGTCTTCCAGCGGGACTCGAGGTTCTCGACAGCAAGGTTGGAGTTGTTGCGGCGGGCCTGGATAGCCTTCTTGACGACCGACTTGGCCTGGTTACGGGACAAATTGCAAAGCATGTCAATAATAGAAATACAGTGGTAGTGCAATAAAAGAGAGAGAAAGAGAAAGAGGTGAAAGTAGTCAGGTGAGAAAGAACGAGATATTTCAAGCTTGCACAACGGGGCAGAAAAACGGTGGTGGATTCAATTCCCGGGGGGTGTAATTTTTGTATTACCCACACACACACACACACACAGTTGCTTCAAAGGCTCTCTCTCTCTATAGTCTCTCTGGTGGATTTCCGTTGATTATGAAGAAATGTTTATAATCATCTATAGACTCTTGTCAAGTGTTGGAGACAATTATCCTTAAAGCAATCAATGATTACAAAGTACAAGTCCTGATGGTCTGCTGTAGAGTATCGAAAACCCAAATGTTTCTTTGATTTGCAAGGATCTAAATTACACTATGATTTCTATTCTATTGGTAATGTTATCCAATTGTTTATATATATAAACTATAGCCATATTAATGTTTAATGGTTAATTAACTGGAAAAAGATTTCAAGAATAATAATAATAATAATCTATAGATAGGTCTTTGGCTTGTCGTTCTCATTTCTTTCCAACACACCATGCCAGGTCTGTATCGTGAGGGTAAAGAATCTTGCCGTCCTTGGGTACAAATCCCTTTTCAGGTATTAATTTGGCTTGGATATCCTGGCGTAATTTTGCCTTTTCTTCATCTGAAAGGATTGCAATGTAGCTCTTTGTCAACACACGTTCAAATACATGATTGGTTGGAACATTAAAATCATTAGAGAACGTGAGTTCGTGCAAAGGCAATTCAAACAGCTTCTTGGCTTCTTCTGTCTCAAACACCTTTCTCCATCGACCCTTTCGATACTGAGGAGCCGCCTCATCATAGGCTTCGTATATTTTCCGAATGTCAGCTACCCATTCACTTCGCTCCTTGCTTTCCATATTCCATGTCAGGGCAAATATTCCCCCTGGCTTGACTACTCTGTGAATCTCCCTCAGAGTCTCGATATCGTCAAACCAATGGAATGCCTGGGCAACCATCACCATGTCCTGAGATTCATCCTTGACAGGTATCTTCCATGAGGTGCCTTCTAGGGCAGGAATGCCGACTTGCTTTTCAAGCTGTTCACGCATATCCGAGACTGGCTCAACTGGTGTGACTTTGTAGCCAGCATCGACAAGCGACTGTGTCATGATGCCTGTGCCAGCAGCTAAGTCCACGACATTGCTTCCACGAGGCACGATCTTTAGTACTTGATCGATAAGGGCCTTTGGATAGTGTGGCCTTGTCTTTGCTAACAAAAGGGTTTAAGCAGATTGGTCAAGATTGTAATACAAAAAAAAATTGGCGTCTTGGCCTACCATATGAACCTGCTGCAGGTTTAAAGCCATTTGCCGCAGTTTTGTGTACGGCCTTCATGTTCTCAAATAATAATAATAATAATAATTGGAATAAAGGGAGAATCTTGGCAAGAATAAACTTTTGGGTTTTTATATGTGTATATACAATATTATAGATCCTGTATCTCTGACGTCTCATATGGTCGTACCATTTTTATAAAGTGCACCAAAAAATGAATGAAAAAATGAATGAAAAAATGAATAAATGAAAAAAAAAGAGTATGGCATCTTATTATTAGCAATAGTTTGGAATTCATCGTGAATTGTAACTGCAATCGTAAACTATTCTCAAACCATTCCACTGTACTCTGATGGATCTGATTTGGGCCTAGAGTTCACTCGACAGAATCTTGATATATAATTGAGTACCAAAATATTTTATAGAATAGAATCTTAAAGTGTCTGGACTGTATTTAGAATGCAGAGTTGTTCAATTGACCAAGATTTTTCTCTCTCTCTTTGGATATTTCATAAAGTAGTATCCTTGTAAACCAGTACGTTGATGGCTTGTATTTTTATGAGCATTACTGGTGCAAAGATAAATAAAATATATCATTATAGCCTTTTGATAATGAACTAGTAGGGTGACATCACGGATCAAGTCCAACTATAGCCACACTTCCTATTTTTAAGCCTCTAAAGATATAATCTGAGTTGAACAGGAAGAGCCCCAAAAAGGAGGTTAATCATTATAATAAGGTACCCTCTTGTAAGAGCTCGTTCTTTCTTTCTGCTCCCATACCCCACTTTTACTTTGGTCATCAGACGGAAAAAATGGCGTCTAAAGATGATGACATTCACCTGAGTCGTAGGGATGGCAATGAGGATGAAGAAGCCTTCTTGCCTGGTCCAACTGTCCAACGCGCAGTTGCCGAAAAGCACAACCCAGTTGGCCTTATCGTGGCAGTAATCACTTTTTACTTTGTTATCTCGCTCTCAGTCGTGTTCTTGAACAAGTTTATCATGAGTGGATCCGATTTCCCTTATGCCTTGTTCGTCACCTGGTACCAGCTAGTTGTGGCTCTTGTTCTATTGTTGATTTGGGCTCAAGCAGGCAAACAGTAAGAATGGCACTGGGAATGAATAAGTGTCTAATATAAATGTGTGTGTGTCTCTAGTTACGCGATACTTAGCATCATTCCTCCCTACGAGTTTGACTTGCGTATCGCAAAAAAGGTCGCGCCATTGACATTTGTGTACGTGATGATGCTGGCCCTTAACAACCTGTGTCTCAAGTATGTCGAGGTTACATTCTATCAGGTAAAATATAATATCCTGAGACAGAGAGACGTCTTTGTGAAAGGGTCTTGATTGACGACCGATTTTTTCTAGGTTGCACGATCGTTGTCGATCAATTTCACAATCTTGTTTACCTACATGATCCTTGGCAAGACTACCTCGATGCCAGCCATTGTTGCGTGTGGTATTGTGTTCTTGGGATTTGCGATTGGCTCGTATGGTGAGATCAACTTTTCATGGGCTGGTATATTTTATGGTGTGGGTTCGTCTGCATTTGTGGCCCTGTATGGTATCTATGTCCAAAAGACCCTGGGGGCAGTAGAGAACAACCAATGGTGAGTGCTTTATGCTATCTACAGGATCTCCTCATCATCATCATCAATTCTCCTCTAGGCGTCTGTTGCACTACAACACTACTCTGGCCATCATTTTCCTCTTTCCACTCGTCTTGTTTTCGGGAGAGCTGTCCGAGATCTTGCAAACAAAGACCGAGATTCTTGGTGACATGGGATTCTGGGCCCTGATGGTAAAGATGACCAGATTGATATATATATATATATATATCTAGTGTGTGTGTGCTAATAGCTCTTTGTGATTTAGACCCTGACTGGTGTCACTGGTTTCGGTATCAATATTGCAATGTTCTTGCAGGTCAAGTATACATCTGCCTTGACCAATACCATCTGTGGCACAGCAAAGGTAACAAAAAAAATGATAAAGACAATGTTTATATTGAGAGCAGAGGAGACTAAAAGGGCATCTGAATTGTATTTTAGGCTTGTGTCCAGACAGTATTGGCTGCAATGATCTTTAGAAACCCCATTTCAGAACTGGTAAGTCTTTTGTTTTTTATATATATTTATATATTTATATATACAACTTGATTCTAAACCATGTATATAGAATGGCTTGGGCATCCTATTGGCCTTGTTCGGTTCGGGTTACTATGGCTGGGTGCGTTATAAGGAAAGAGTCGGAAAATAAATATCTCGACAAAAAAGTTAAAACTATAAATAAATAAAAATACATCTTTAAGGAAAGCGTGGCTTTTATTATACATGCAAAGATAACTACAGATAGAGTTGTACTAAAGAGAGAGAGAAATAGAAAGAAAGAAAGAAAGAAAGAAAGAGAGAAAGGTAGATAGATATAGAGAAAGAAAGAGAAAGGCCTTGATTATGTGTGGGTGTGGGTGTGTGGGTGTGTTGGTGTGAGGGGAGGTTTCATTTGATTACATCAAAAAATAATAATAAAAAGGGAAACTAAGAAGCATACGCTAATATATGCTTGTCTTTTTTCAATTCATTCATTTTTGTTTTGTTTATAATATTATTGCTGGTATGCTGCTTCCTGTCCATCTACAGGTCCTGTCAAAGGGGTTCCCAAATACTGAGAGCCGTCAACATTATCGACATTGTGGAAATCGAGAATCTCAGAGTACATCATGACTATAAAACATGGAAAACGTTATTAGGCTTCTCTATCCTCTCTCTCTCTCTCTCTCTCTCTCTCTCTCTCTCTCTCTCTATCCTCTCTCTTTATGCTCTCTTTCTTTTGTTCTTTTGTTCTCACCCTTCCATGTATCTACTGGCAAGTCTGCTTCATTGAATGACCAGTCAAACTTCTCGGGTGCGGCAGGCTCATCAGAAGGATCATGATAGGGTGCAAGATAAGGATGTGACAAAGCCTCGGTGGCAGTAATACGCTTGCGAGGATCAAACATCAACATCTTTTCCAGCAAATCAATTGCCTCGGGGTCTTGGCCTGCAAATCTCTGGCTGAATGGAACAGGCTCTCGTTTTGGCAGATTGTTCACGAAGCGAAGAGTCTATTCGGATTTTTGCATGTTAGGCCCACTTGTTTTAAAATACAATCATCAAAACTTACATTTTCGCTGCAAATGGTCGAAATAACATCATCAGGAGGTGTACCAAGCAGTTCGGTAATAATGGAGAATTGGTGGACATCTAGGGTTGCAAAAAAAAGTGTTATGATTTGTTGTGGCCCTTTGGAGTCGTCTACTTACGATCCTTGCCGGGGAAGAGGGGCTTTCCTTCGAGCATCTCTGCAAAGATGCAGCCTGTACTCCAAATGTCGACTGCGACGTCATATTTCTGCCAGGTAAGCATAATTTCGGGTGCACGGTAATAACGCGTCGAGACATAGCCTGTCATCTGAGGGTCTTGGATACGAGCGAGGCCGAAATCACAAATCTTGAGATCGCAATTCTCATTGATCAAGATATTGCTAGGTTTCTATAAAGGATTGCAAAGCCCATTTAGTTGGTTGTCCCAATATACTTGTCCGAATAGTAAACAAACTTACCAAGTCACGATGAATAACACCAGCCGAGTGTACGTATTTAAGACCTCTCTATTCATCAAGACGGTTAATAAGACCCCTAAGGATATAAGTAAATGATAGCGTACCAATATCTGATATAAAAAGTATTGGATAAATTGTTTCTCAAGAGGACGAGACTGCAGCAATCTGTGGAGATCTGTGCCCAATAGTTCTGTTACAAAGTAGCTATGATGCCGTGTTAGCTAGCTGCTAATCGACCCTTGGTAATCATCATCATCATCAATTTCCCCCTTCAACATACATGTCCTCGAGAGGAGAAATAAAGATATCACTCAAACTGATGATCTACAGAGTGCCAAAAAGAGCCGTGAGTGTCCATGTCACAGGTTTAATCATCCTACTTACATTTTCGTGTCTCAATGCCTTTAAGAGCTTAAGTTCTCTGTAGGTACGTTTGGCAAGGACGGGGGCAGAGAATGGCTTCATGATCTTCTTGATGGCAACACTTGTTCCGGTCAGCTGATCTTTAGATGAGCTGGGTAATGATGACGATCAGTCTAGTTTTTTTTTCTAAATCATCTATACCAATCACTCACCAGACAAGACCGAAAGCACCCATGCCTACAGGTTGGAGATCAATGTATCTGTTTCATCAATATAAAAAAAAGGGGGTGGGTGGGTGGAGGGGACAGGTTAGCTTCCTTATAAAACAAATACTATGTCTAGTACCTGGTAGTAACCTCGAATACGGTACCAAAGATTGAGAGTTTGACGAATTCAGCCATGACTATTGAGATCTATAAAAGAGGTTGGGATTAGATGTTTTTGTTATTGTTTTAAGTATTCAAAGGCCAAAATACAGTGCAATATTGTACTCGCAATATTCCATCTATGTGCTGCATGTTCCTTACCCTTTGAGACTATGAGAAAGATGTAAAAGTAGAAGAAGAAACAAAAAAAAATCTAGGTCGATTGGCAGTGATGAAAAGGCCAGTATAATAATCCAATAAAAATTATATAACATTATAAAACTCAACGAGTCATGGTCCCGACCGGTTCACAGGACATATTCTGATGTCATTGTAACCGTTTGTATTAGGCATTTTGTTCCGTACGTCATTTTCCCCCCCCACTTTTTTTTTGCGAAAGAGAAAAAAAAAAGAAAACATCCACCTGTAATTCACTCTCTTTCCCTCTTGTTGTCCTTTTTCTTTTTCTAATAAATCATCTTGGTCTAGCGGGTGGCTGGAAATAAGACATGACTGGAAATACTCTATGAATCGGGCTATTTATTAGAGATCAAACCCATATTATTATTGTCATTATTATCATTGTTATTCTCATTATAATTATTATTATTATATGTTTCTATGGCTTGATTCACACTTGTCGATCTCAACATCTTTATTAAAACAGTTTAATCGCCTATTAAACTATCTATTTTGTTTCGCAATAAAAGGCAATTTGCGCTTGCTGGGATTACCTTTGTTGCGGAGCTTATTAGAATTGCCATTTTTTACATCATTCAAAATTCCCGTTTTAGCTTTTTGTGTATTTATTGGCCGACAAATAAAAACCCAGGGTTTTGGCTCTTTTTTATTTATTTATTTATTTATTAGAAAGATAAGATGTTTAACATGTAGCCATGCTATCCCATATCCAAACATCAACGAAGCCACACGCTTTAATAGACACCAAAAGTTTATTTGAATTTGGATAGATACGACAACAATAATTAAATGGCCTGCAAGGGTAGGCGGTTAGTCTTGTAACCACCTTGTTTCTGTAGCCTAACCCCCCTTTTTAACTATCAATGTGGGCATTAGGGATCAATCAGTGGCTAGTTGGTTAGCCCTCTAGAGTAAAGTCTGGTTTCTAAAGATGAGGTCCTCGAGCATTGAGGGCGCGCTTGGTATGCATGTACAAATGGCCCTGAAAGAATAGGCCCAATACGGCTTTCCTTGTTTGCACTATCCATTTCCATCCCAAAAAGCTAGTTTTCTGTGGGATGGATTTGAATACACGAAATTGCCTTTTACACATGAAATTCAACAGAGAGTGGCATTTTGAAGACGTCTCGAGATTTCTCCTTGTGCTTGGAATATTTGATCTGTCAATGACATTTCACCCGAGGGAAATTCAATGCTGGCCAAGCCAAAATCCGCGCCGTCCGGGCTAAGCATAGACTAACTAGCCAGTATAAATTATATAGTGTCAAGGCGCCATATTATAAAGATCAATTAAGCGAGAGAAAAGAATACTGATTACTGATAGTCAATGATCTGACCCAGAGGATGAGTATCAATGAGGGCTACAGTTTAAATTCAGTCATCAACAACGGGATAGTCAAATTATCGAAAATGCAGATCGCTAGCAGTGTATGTGCAAAGAAAAGAAAAAGTATTGTATTGCTAGTATTAGTATCCAGAAAATTGCACTGTAGAAGGGAGTTGGTTGCTTTAGGCTACGATTCACAAAGCCCCAAAGAAGAAGATCTGTTGCCATGATAGACGTATATATGAGTAATCATGAAAAGGTTTAAAGAATGCCAGGCAATAGCGGAAAACTCACAAGGAGAATTTGGCTAAAGTCAGATTGGTTGGCCGGGGGTGTGTGCTTGGAGTACAAGAAGATATTCTTGGAAAAATAATTGGGGGGTGTCTAGAAAGCAAAAGTGTCTGGGTGAACTCACGTTTGTGGCAATTGATTCGAGGCCTAAAAGCAACACTAGACCTTAATATTTACACTTTCCAAGTTGTGCTTTCTTTGATACTTTTTCTACTTGCAGATTTTAATGTTCTATGCACAGAAAAAGATGCCAAGGGATTCAAAGTCTGCCTTGTAAAGTACATTTGTTGAACCCTTTTGCTCCTTTTTTATCTATGCATATTATTTTGCAAGGCTACATCATTGATGATAATTGTTCTAAACCCTACACTGATCAAGAAAAGATCAGGTTCTTCATTGATATTCTAGAAACTTGATTGAATCAGGTGCTCCAAATATAATCCATAAAATGTCTGCTCAGCACAATAGATATATCGAGTTTTTAGCATATTATTTATATTGTCAATTGTCAAGAGCAGATAAAGTCAACGCATTCGGGGAAAAGCGAGACATTGATGGCTTATGTGCTCTAATATAAAGGCTTTGGAAATTTAAATTTCACAAGAGACCGTAATACAAATACACAACATATATAGAGCTGTTACCACCATAACAACTTTAATAAATAAAACAGGCCAAGTTACATCATAATACGCAAATATATCGTAAGCAATCCAAGTATAATCTACTTTTAAAACTACCGTGTATCTGTACAGACCAGAATTTGGTAGTATCGATTGATTATCTATCCTTTGCCATCTGGCTGACTTTTACAAGATATTTTTTTATAAAAACAAGAGTGCTCCTTGCTAGAAAACTTGGGCACAACATTTATGGTACCCCAATGCAATTTCTAATGCTTCTGGAAAAGTCATAAGGGTCCAATCGATATTTGTAGGGGTCCTGAAGCATTAGAAAGCGAGCCAGGTGTTGTGTATTGGTTAAAGTTTATTGGCTGGCTCTTGCTTGGATGAAAACTACAGTAAAAGGTACATTGTTACTAGTGCATATGTAATGCTTTACTTTTGAATAGTGTGTGTGTGTGTTTTCTTATAAAGAAAAGGGGCGATTATGGCGGGTATCAAAGAGTCTTGTAGTTCTTTACCTCAAAATACGATTTGGGTTATCGATTGTTTCATTTTTAAAGAATATTCTTCATTATAAACTTTTCTATAGCCAGGTATTTGCAAATGCGTGTGCATTTTATTTTTGGGGTAATCAAACATTAACTTGAGATTTTTAGTATTTGATAATAAAGGGTATTAAAATAATGTCATTAATAAAGTCTGGTCTGTTTGAGGCTTTGTGTTGTATTGTATGTATAAATGGTATTGTTAATCAGTCGTTGTACTGTCTGATCATAGATATAAACAATACAATTGTATGGAAAATTACAAGTTACAGCAATTCCATATATATGTATATATATATATTTATGAATATCATTAAAGTAAAATTATATTTTGAGATTTAGAATTAGAATATATAAAAAAATAAGGTCTTTCTTTCTTACAAAACACCAACTATCAATGAACAATGTTGCCACTCAATATCATATTTCCCTTGTTATCCATTGCTTTTTTTCTCATAAGCTATGTATTCATGCCCAATAATCTCAGTCTACATTATCAAGGCGTGCCAGCCTCAAAGTTTTGGAATAGTATAAGAGCCAAAACCCATAGTCCCTCTCTACACTCTTCAGCATTCAAAAGTGAATCAATCTCAACCATTGTTATGGCCCTCTATACTCAAGGGCAGCCTAGTCCTACAGCTATGCTTACTCCATCTGTCATAGAACCATCTAGTAAGTCTATTAGATCCTATAAACTCTTGTTAAATCACAAATCATCACTAGTTGAACCAAACGCAAACAGAAAGATAGTGACAAAAACAGCTCAATACAAAGGCCACTACATATCCTATGTAACAAAATATGATCAAAGTATCGAGCCAAAGACAATATCAAAACACGTGTCAAACCAATCAACCATTACAATCACAAAGTATATTGACACAGAATACACGACAACAAGGACAGTTTACAGGGGAAGTCAAGAAATCACGTCTGTGGCAAGTGACGAATCTAAATCCAAACAAAATCCTACAACCGTGTTTTTACTCTCATCACCCGTCATCACTCCAACCGGTTATGACACGGGCATAGCACAGACGGAGTACATCACTATCAAGGACATTCTAACTATCAAGAGTATACCGTTTGATTATGACTATCCATCAGACCATGCTAATTTACGTAATATCAAGCGCTTCAGCATTGTCTTTACAGATGTAGAGCTGGCTGTGGCCATAATAGTGCCCCGCAATCTGTGCATTGCTCAGGGGCCATATACGTTATGCTGGCCAACACCAGAAGCACATATCGATCTATCGATCAGGAGATCCTACTATGTGCTTGGTGCAAGTATAATAATCATAAACATCATTATTACTGGCTTATTATATGCAATCAAACGCATTGCAGTATTCTGCAAAAGACTATTCGAAAGATTCAATCAACACCCATCGTCACCTACACCTTTGGCCGAACGTACAAGTGAATCACCACAAATCGAAGAAACCCCATCTTTGGATCTTGAATCAAGACCTTTTCTTGGTCTCACTTTATCCACACGTACATCATCTCACTCCAAAGACGAAAGTTTAGTTTCTCAGAACCAACTTGATTCAGATGTCTCTAGTTCAGTACCACTTTCCAGTCCCAATACAATAGATTCTATTGTTGACGCTCCAGTAGAACCTATTGCTGCTTATGCAGTATATTCCACTGTAGATTTTCCAGTAGATTCTGTTGTTGATGCTCCAGTAGACCCAGATGTTGATGCTCCAGTAAATCCTGTCAGTGATGCTCCAATAGATCCTGTCTTTGATACTGCAGCAGATCCTGTCATTCATGCTCCAATAGATCCTGTCTTTGATACTGCAGCAGATCCTGTCGTTGATACTCCAGTAGATCCAGTTGTTGATACTCCAGAAGATCCTGTCGTTGATACTCCAGAAGATCCTGTTGTTGATACCCTAGTAGGTTCCACCGTAGATTCTCCAGTAGACTCCGTTGCTGATCGCTCCAGTAGGCTCAGTTTCTGATGAGTCTATAGATTCTGTTAATGCTATTCCAGTGAGTTGTGCTGCTAATGAATTCGTAGATTATATTGTTGACAGTCCCTAGATCATTTTGCTGACATTATAGTTCTAATTATTCATGGCCCTACAGTTCGTCGCGTTTCTAACCTAGTACCTTTTTACTGTATCATAGTCGCACCCCCAATGGGCAGTTGTATTGCTTCTAATTCAGCCCAAACCTTGCACCAAAGCCTTAGAGCATCAATCAAATAAAACCTCCAGGTGGCAACCCCTCAAGTACTCTCTTAGTGTGTGTGTGTGTGTATAGGTCGGAATGCTCATTATACAGGTCAAATAATAAAGCTGCTACAGTGTTTAAAATGATAACCCTCGACATGAAACCTGGTCCTATCTTTTGGACCCGCTCTATCAACTCCATCTCATTTATATATAGTTGGCGGAAGAAGTTTTCAGCCAAACTTAGTTCGAGAGGTTGGTGCAATTGTAAACGGCAGCAGTAATAGACAACTTTATAATCAATCAATTGGTTCTATATACTTTAGAAATATTAATAATTCATCATCATAAGCTCACAGGACAATGGGTTTAATGTTTAAAAGAGATACACTGTGAAATATTAAAGGATGGGATATCATGTAGTTTTAGTGCGTATTTTAAATATACAAATCGTGTAAGATTTGACCTGGACAGTTTTATACTGAAAGCTTATTGATCTGAACCTTGAGGCATTGCAATGTATACTACATATATATACTGTAAATACCTTGGGCTCCAGTAATGATTATAAAATAATAATAATAATAATATAATATTTGGCAAAACTCTATAGAAATGCACAGAAGCTGTATAATTATCAGCTATGGTGCCACGAGTCAAAAATATCAATGTTGTAATGTTCTTTAATCCAAAATATGGGACCCAGAGGGTTACACATATAGACGGTAGATTGACAGATATACAAATTATACAGCAGCATAATAACATGAGTTGCCAAAATATACTCTATTTCTTGAGCACAACTATCTTTAAGATCCCCAAAACCCATAGACTTTATTTGCTCTTAATATTAAATCAAAGCTTATTTAAATGGTCATTAAAGTATTTTCTACATTAAACACAGCACAGATGCTTGAGAATATAGTTTTTGTTTGCATAAACACAATCTCATAAAATTGAAACAAACGAAAACATTGATATTTATCCCTCATATATTGAATACGCTTTGCGCACAATATTTTGCAATTTACCTTGCAATTCTTTTTTCTTTATAAAATGTAGCACTAAAGAATTGTCTTGAGAATGTGTATACATTGCAGACACATTTATGCAATTATTGTAGCAGACAAAAGGTTATTCGAGTCAAAATTGTTTTCTTATTATTCGTCGCAATCCAGATCCTCCTGCATTCTGTGCATCAACCTACTTTTTTTGACTTGTTCCTTGCTGCCATAGCTTTCAATATCTTGTGTATATGGTATATTAAAAAAAAATAAAAAAAATCTTCTTAGAAATTGAGGTCCAATGTAGAGAAATCAGCGTCTCCGAGCTCAAGTTCTATTGCCTTTAGCAATGCATCATCGTCTTCGTCAATATACGTCTTTGGCTGCTCCGTAGAGCGTGGAACAGGCGTCTTTGGTGGAGATACCAGTCCAATTGTGCTTGTGGGTGTTACTGGAGTTGCAATCTTGGTTCTACCAGTGTCCCGGGCGCGAGGACGAAGAAACTGGCCGAGTTGATTGTCATCAATGGCCCGTGTCACGTCTTCCAGTTGCTGCCAGTCAGAAACAAAACATTAGAGAAATCCAACTAACAAAAGAAAAACACTTACCCCGCGGTAGTCGCCTCCCACAAAGACCTGGGGCAAAGGCTTGGCTCTTCCACCAACCACACTGCTCTGACGTCTCATGTGTTGTAATGCTTGCTCACTCTGGGCAACGTCCATAACATCGTATAGGATGTTATGAGTCGTCAACATGGTCTGCAACACTTCCTGGTTACGTTTGATTGTACTGTTGGTCGACACACTAGAAACATAAATCTGCACCAAAGCAGGGTCGCGTGGGGTCAGGTTCAAGGGTACTTCTTTCTGGAGCATCCCAGGCCATTTTAGCTTGCTAGTCACTACAGGTTTGCGCACTGGCTCATCTTTGGGTACGTCCAGTAGATCTCTCAGTTCGGCTTGTTGGTCTTGTTTGAGAATAGACACTTGCTCCTGATGAGATTTCTGTAAATGGGCCAACTGCACAGAGTGATTGTGTTCAGACTGCTCAAACTCCTGTAGTAGTTTCTCGACCTCATCATTCATATTATTCTTTGCATGTTTCTCAGTGCTACTGAGGCGTTCACGAAGCTGTGCTAGATCATTGGCATGACGTTTCTCAAGTGAGGCAATGGTATTCTTTTGTTCGCGCTCCAGAGAAATAATAGCAGAGTTATGCGAAGTCTTGATTTCCTGTAGTGTTTTCTGATGCTGCACTAGAACTCTGTCCTTTTCTGCCATTGCCTCTGCATGCACTTGTAAAATAGCCTCGTGTTTCTGTTTCTGTGCCTTTAGAGTTGACAAAGCATGTTAGGATATGAATAGGTACCAGGCCAAAGTACCCTTGCACTGAGTGCCTTTAGGGGATCCATTACCTCTAGTTGATGATTAAGTTCGTCCAATTTCTGAATCAACATTCGATCACTTTCGAGGTCCATTGTCAGCCGATTGACTCTCTTTTGACGTTCTTGATCCTGATTGCCTTCCCTTGGCTTGCGATCTCTTCTGTTCAATTGGGCTCTCAATTCAGCCAGCTCATTCTCCTTTTCCTCAAGACGACCCACAGCCTCTTCATTCTAAAAATCAGAATATAAACAAAATTGGACATCTTTTGGCCGACATGGATTCCTTTTGGATACTCACAGTCTTTTTCAATTGATCCAACTGGAAAGTGACCTCTTCTAGGGCAGGTTTGACCAAATCTGCTCGTTCGCTCTGCCACTGTTTTTGCCATTCCTCGAGTTGCCTTTCCTTATCACGCAAAAGTCCGTCCTTTTCGGCCAATTTCTTCTCCAAAAGACCACTCTTTTGCTCTTCTTCGCTCGGACCTTCGTCAGGCTCTTCTTCGATTCTTTCCAACAGGGTTTCAATTTCGGCCTCCTTTTGCTGAAGGATCTGTTCTTTGAGTGCCAGAGCACCCATGATCTCTTTATTGCGTGCTTCAAGGTCGGCCAGAACCCTACTGTTGGAAATCGTCTCTGCTGAAGGCTCTGCGGTGATGCTGTTCTTTCGCTGACTCTCATCCAATTGATGTCGTAGCTGTTCTAGCTCGACAGATTGACGTGCAATAACATCGAGATGTTGACTGTTCTAAGGAGGATTAAAAAAAATGGCAGGAGAGGTGAGCTCCTTATTTCATATTAGCCCCCCCTTTTTGTTGTTTGTTCTATTCTATTCATTTTCTTCTTTCGTTTTTACCTTTGACTTTAATGCGTTGTACTCTTGTCTGATCTGTGAAACCGCTGTACGAGAACTGGCTATGCTGGCCGGTCTGCATGATCCCATTGAGCGGGCAAGGGTGTCTGATGATTTCTCACCACTGAGCTTTGAGGCAGCCTTTTTGCGGCTACCGAGACAAAGCATTTTGAAAAAGAGTAAGAAAAGAAGGAAAGAGTAAGTTTGATCGAGACACTGTCTTTATCTCTCAGCTTTTTTTTAAGCTGTTGTTGTTCTTCAAAGGGATCTACGGAGTAGCGCACGTGCATCCCCCTTGTCTTGCTGGCTGTGAGTGCTTCCTTTGCGTTGCGTTGCTTTGCGTTGCTTGGCTTGGCCTGAGTTGGCTTTTTTGTTTGGTCTCCTTGCTGGCCAATGTGAATAATGTGGAAATATGAGGCCCATTGACTGTTGGGATGATATCACAACCAAGAGCAAAACCTGGGCATCAACCAAGGTATGTACTATAAGCTTTTTGTTTTACTGTTATAATAAATGCAAGGCATTTATTGTTCCATTGTCACCGACTGATAAACAAGCATAGATTTGGCCCCTATTATAACATATCACCCACGCTTTTGACTTGCCATGTCTAAAGCCTAAGAAGTGTCACAAGAGTGTATCTATTGATGTAACTGATTGTGCATTTTGGGCTATTTATTGTGCCCTTTCTTTGATAGAGTGAATGGGATTGCACCTTGTCCTCCTTGATAGGTTAGGGAACTAAAACAACAAAAATCCCCTTTGCAAAACATCTCTTGTTTGCCGTCCCTCCTTCTCTTGGTCCCCTTGAAGGCTGATAAGTATGACTATTGCAGCCAAGCCATTTTATTTTTATTCCAGGTGTTCTGCAGATAGGTTAGAGTTGCACATTCTTTAGAGTCTTGTTGCACAGGCTTTATTTGGATATGTACACAGATTCAAAGAGCCAACGAAGTATTTTTTCTTCTTCTTTTTTTTTTTTAAAAAAAAATGTAGAAGAATGCTGGGTACTTGAACCTCGTTAGATAAATAAAAAACTGGCCATATAGTCAAATGATTCCAAGAGCCTCATGAAGGAAATGTGACGTGAAAGATTAGCTGGCGGAGATGCAACCGGCTGAACGGACAGGACCAAAAGCAGAGCATGTAAATATATGTATACGGTCAAACAGATGGAATTTGGCGTTTTCTCAAAAATAAATGTCATGAGTTTAAATTGTTCTTGTCACCTTGGTTAAAACAACTACCGCACTGCGTGAAAATGGTGCAAGTATTACAAAGGAACAGAGGTTGGGTATAAAAAGTTTAAAGAGAACAGTGGCCCAAAAGAGTTCATTTACAACCGAGCATAACGAGTATGTAAAAGAGCTGGTTGATAATGACTTCCCCAGTTATATTCAGGTAACATAATAAATAGCTTGACTGAGCGATCTGAAGATTGTGCTATATCAAAGTCGCAGCTTAATAACCATTCTACGAAACATAGTGCTCTTCACTGTGAGAAAACCAATGTTTGGACCCAAGTCAGGAAATCAGTGGGGAACCTACAGCCGAGATTCACATGGGTTATGGGATGGAAAGATTCTGATCTGTGTTTTACGGAAAAAATAATTGTATTTTCATTCATGAAGCCAGGTTTCATATTGATATGAAAAAATAATTGGGCTAGATCAAAAAGTGGCAGCGACAAAAGCTCGATTCAATAGTTCTCGATGAAGAGAATCTTGACCTTGACTTTCTTGGTCATGTCAAAATAGTGAGCCCAAAATATTAAATGTTAGTAAATCAATCATATATACTCTAGGAACACGATAAACATTGGTAGGCTTTATATCATTAACCTTGAATAAGTGATGCGACTGTGTCAGAAAAAAAAACCTTTCAATTCACATTTATCTTGAGGAAGGAATAGTTTGCCTGTTTCTTTTACACCCACCGCATTGTCTATCATCTTCTTCATACAATAACCATAACCAAGTAATCCTATAAAAAGAGAAAATGGTTGTTGAGATGTTTAAAATAAATGTGAAATTGTATTCAATCTCTTTGTACCTTTCCAATCCATTCCTAAAACTATAGTGTTATTATCGTTTGAATGTTTCCACAACTCATAAAGTATGCAATTTTTGACACAAAAGTTCTTGACAAATTGCTTCATAATAACAGCTCTTGATGAAGCCATCGATTTCCATTCGGCAGAACAAAGAACAATATCGTCAAATACGAGCATCAAATCCAATTTCCTTTCGCGTACATTTGTAGGCTTTTTGAGTGTTAAACATTGTTGTCCATTAATTCTTTGAGCGTTTTTAGATGGATCACATCCCTTGTCAGCGCTAAATATCATAAATCGAGAGTTAATACCATTATATTCCATAGGGAATTCCGGGTCCTATGCACACTTACATGACTAGTTTGATATTCGTGTCTCGGAATAACATTCTTAAAACGTGATATATGCTGGAAAGAAGCATTGTAATTTGGAATAGGATTTGTCGATATTCTTTAGTTTGGTCAAATTTACAATCCCATGTGGTTAATGATCAAAGTGAAAAAATAATAATAGTATATAGCCTTTAAAAGCAATTCCCGTCATGGTTTGAACCCTCAAGACACTACAGACTTTGGCATGAAAGTCAAAGGATATTTGTGTCTTTCACTTGCTAATAGATGGATAAGTTTAATATAATAAATGCACGGGAGACAGTATTAGGATGACTAACCTTGAAAAAAACTATCAATAAAATCTGAAATTATAAATGGAAAATCCAGGTCTTCTCAAGTTTCTCTCCATATTCATTCACTTTTGCTTCCCCAATTAATGGAAGCATGGGGTTTCTTTTATTCATTCCATCGATGATTCGTGACATGCTTGGTCTAGAAAAGTATTCAAAAGTTTGGTTACATACTGTGATTGATCCCATGAAAGGTTCAGTTTGGTATGTTGGGATACAGTTAAATCGACAACGTAAACCAAGTCAAGCACTATATGAATTAGCAATAGTGCAAGGTACAAGTCAATGCATAATATAGGTACGCTCCATTTACTTTTTGGTCTACTGGAACCAAAGCAAGAAAGGGATGGGTGTAATATAGTAATTCATGTTTGATACCGTTTCTAAAAGTAATATTTCTGACATGTTATGTTGATGTGAAGAGTAGATTAGAATCGACTGTTGTCAGTTTGTTCGAGCTGTATGAATTGCTTTATTCTAGAGTCTTTACTGTTTCAAGGCATATTCTTAATAGGCCTTTTGGTGACTTTATTCGCTTAACAAAAACGGTTCAAACACTGATTCTAGCATGTAGATTGTGATGCAAAGAGTAAAAAAGTGATTGACAACCAACATCTTGCAATTGATTAATGCGTAATATTGTGACTCCCTTTTGCTGTATTGATTTACTGATAACGCAAATGTACAAATGCGGATTTTAAACGAGTTCCATAAATGGAATACAAAGATGGCGGAACCCAAACCAAATTGCCAAATCTATAGATTCCTTTTCACCGGGTCCATATTTTGGCGCGGGGAAACCATGTGGGTATGTATTCATGGGTTTTCTGAATTAATTATACAGATATATATATATTATATTTGCCAAGCCTTTTTAACCTTTGTCCACCAAGTTTTGGATTCTGCTTCTCTTCCTCTTTCTCTTTTGTACCACACATAATGAAATACGGATTTCCTACCGAAGGCTATTTCTACATCAAATCACTCAACAGTGACAATGTGATCGATGTGTTTATGGGCGAGTTGACTGTAATAAACCAAACGGAGTGTTGAGAATGTTACTCACCAAATAATTAGTCTGATTCTGCAATCATTGTCTGGCCCCAGGTAAGACGATTTGGGTGATATGAGCATAACAGACTAACATTATACTAGAAAGGAGCAGACGATAACCAAAACCAGGTAATTTGGGTGGCTATTTTGAATTTTGTATTTTTGTACCTGAAAGAGAGAAAGAGAAAGAGAGAAAGAGAAAGAGAGAAAGAAAAAGAAAGAAGAGAGAAAGAAATGGGGTTTCAAAGTATGAATTCAAATTGGCTTTTAATATATTCTTTTTCAAGCTGTGGAGCTTTGAGGATGGTTTCTTGATCAACAAAAAGTCAACATTAGGCAAGTACAAAACCCAAGGTTGGTAATGCCCAGGTTGACTAATTTGGCTCTATTATCTAGTGGTTGACATCAGAGGAGGTACAAGTATTCCAAAACACTTGCCAGATAGCGTGCTGACAAAGCCAAACTGAATAATAATAAAGGTGACTTGAAGGCCGACTCGATGGTTGTTCAATATGAACGCAAGCGTACAATGTAAGAACAAATGTGTAATAAATATACGCCTGCTACGTGTGAACTGACTCTACTGTCTCGTGTATATTTTATTATATCATCAGGGCACACAACCAGCGATGGGCCTACAGAGACGGGTTCATCTATGTGATCTCTGACCCACGTCTTGTATTGGAAATAAAGGTAATATATATATATATATATACCCAATAAAGCCCTTTGATTCTGACCATGCCATATTCTCCTAGGGAGGAAGCGGTAAAGATGGAAATAAGGCCACTCTGGGTATGCGCAGACCAGAAGACAATGATAATCAGCAATGGGTTATTGAACCCTTTGAGACATAAATTTGCAAAAAAAGAAAAAGAAAAAGAAAATATTCCCGTCCACCTATTGATCATCTGATCATCAGATTCCCGCTACTCTCCCGCTTCTCATAATAAAATTAAATTAAAATTGTAGAGCCTATATAGTCGGTCCAATTTTATTTATTTATTTATTTTTTATTTTTATTTTATTTTTATTTTATCCTCTTCTTCATCTCGGATGGATCCTCAACAGGAACACCCTCATCATGGCAATCTAGAACAACGCCAAGCCATCGAGGAACTCCGTAATCTATTCGACCTCGATCGCAATTGTCTTGTCAATGTCATTCAACACTTTGACAATGAACTCAGGGCAGGATTAGCAGACGATCGCTCGAGCGACCTAAACATGATTCCAACCTATGTAACCGGTAAACCATTCAACACACCCCTTTAGAATCTAAACTAAATAAATAAAAATACACAATTACCGTTTCAAAAGGCTATCCAACTGGAAACGAAAAGGGAACCTATCTTGCCCTGGAGATTGCTGGTATGGATATTTATGCCTGCCAAGTAAAGCTCAAAGGCGACAATGGAAAACTAGCAATCAACCAATACCAGTACAAAATCCCCCAAGACTTGACAAGTGGAGACGACTTTACTGTCCTGATTGACTATGTCGTCGAATGCTTCTCAGACTTCTTGACCAGAGTAAATACCCAAGACCTCTTCATCTATCCAATGGCCGTTTCTTTTGGCTTTGCAATCAGGCAAACTGGCCTAGACAGTGGAAAGATACTCTCGCTCGGCCATGGCATCAGCTATCCAAATGGAGTGGGCGTCGATATCGTAAAACTATTACATGAACGTGTAAGGCTCAAGGGTCTTCCGGTTCGAATAGTTGCAATCGCAAATGGTAAATACACAACAACAAACCAAATATCTCTGTGCTAACCTTGTGCCATTCTTCATTCTAGATGCCGTGTGTACTCTTCTGGCACATGCTTATCAACATCCATGTACACGTATTGGCATAGTACACAGCCTAGGCACCAATTGTGCGTATTACGAACGAACATCAAACGTTACTAAATTACGCGACCAGCTTACCTCTCGGGACCGAGACGTGATTATCAATACAGAATGGGGAAATTTCGGGTCTTCTCGACGCACCCTTCCCTGTACCTGGTTCGACCGCAAACTCGATCGAGAATCAATAAACCCTCAGTTCCACATGTTTGAAAAGATGACCACAGGTATTTTCTTGGGCGAACTAGTCCGAGGAATCTTGATATATCTCGTCGACCGAGACCTATTATTCGGAGGAGATTGTTCAGAGACCCTGAATACGACCCACAGTTTCGACACTAGCTACATGTATGTGTGTGAAGGGGATGACTCTGAGACCCTGGAAGATACCCGGATTGTGTTGGAAGACATGTTGGATATATCAAAGACGACTCTTGCTGACAGAGAGATGGTGAGGCGCGTGTGTGAACTGGTGGGCACTAGAGCAGCCATGCTGGTTGGTGCATCCCTTGCAGCAGTTGTAAAACGAATGGTCGATGGTGGAATAGGCATGGGCGAAGAAGAGGAAGGCTATGCGATTTGTAAGCCCAGAGTGGAAAAGAGACAATGGGGAATGATTAATTGACTCTACTTCATTAGCAATCAGTGGGAGTATCTACGAAGACTACCCTTCCTTTCACCCCCGGGTCTGCAAAACACTCAAAGAACTCCTTCCAGACTCCATTGCTTCTCGACTGTCGGTTGGCATCGTCAAGCACTCTCGGATCGTTGGCGTGGCCATTGTGGCCATGATGGCAGAGAAGGCAGCCGCTAATTCGCCTTGAAATAATAGCAAGATACTCAAAAATTACCATTCATAGCCCTCCCCCCTCTTTTACTCCATTTTATTCTAATGCATTTCTTCCTTTTTTTCTTTTTTCTTTTCTATTCATAACAGACACCTGTAAATTACCCCATTTCCTTGTATTCTATTAAAAAGTGTTTATGAACTAGGAACTTGTATTGGTCAAGGCCTCTAGCCAACCAATGGCTTTGGGTGTTGCTTTGCTTTGCTTTTTTTGCTATATTCCCAGGATTAGCCATCCCTGGCACTGTCTGGTGTTACTGCGAGCGGGAAACACACATAATATTTATGCACAAAAGCTTGTGGTACAACCCTTGTGTTGCCTTGATGGCCAAGGGAAAACATATAGTTTTTTTTGAAGCTCGCCATTTTAACTCATTTGGGTGAAGTCTCCTGTTCCTAAACAATTACCTATATTGTATTTAATTTAAATTAAATTTAATCATGCCATATTAATTATTTAATGCAATTATTATATAAATCACCAAGACTTTCCTTGACGGTTGATTAGAAAAAAGAAAGCACCAAAAAGACCTAGAGAACCACCAGGAGCACAACCTGGACAGAAAGATAAATATATGGTTCAACTAGGCTTAGCCAGGTATAAAGTAGAGGATCATGGCTGTGTAGCCTATAAATGACAGCAGACATATCAACCAAATATGTCCAACGCTTTATAATTTCCGTTCCATGAGTTCACTCCCAAAATTGGGAAACCCCAGGGTCATTAGGGACCGATTGGTTTAGACAGCCAAATACATATATATTAAAAATAACACTAATCTATATATACATACATACTCTATTGTGGGCAGTAAATATTCAAAATCCAAAAAAATAATAATACGCTAATAGATATTATCCAAGCTATTGGGCTATGAAAGCCGTATTCTACCGTTAATATTCAAAATCATACAGTTTATAATTTTTCTTTCAGCAATTTTCCATCCAATCATATTGTCCCAAAACCCTTTAAATATATGAGAGGGGTTAAATATGGATAACCAAGTTCCCGGTCTCAAGTTACCATGATCTTAACCAACTCTAAAGAAACGTTTTTATTTTTTATTTTTTGATAATATCCAGAAGCAACAGCCCAATATTTAAGTTGATACTAAAATAGGGTCAGATATCTAACCTGTACTCACACACTTGCCAATTATTTTGAAATCAAGTGTACAATTGACAGCCTCACTATAACTATCGAAAATATCCTAATTGTAATACGCTTTTGTGTCCATGGTCCAAACATGCTAAAAGTCTTTTATTTTTAAAAAAAAAACAAAAGTTGTATACGGTCCTTTTGATAACCTTGTTGCTCTTTAAAGACATTTATAAATTTTAATAGAAGGCTTGCATCTCAAAGCCAAGGCAATGTTCATATTAGCATTAAAAACAAGTGTACTATATAGCCACTCCCCCCTTTGCAACATCCCCACAGACATTATAAAATGGCAAGAATATCCAGTTTTATTGTTTCAGCAGACTTTCCACTGTCATTTTTGGGATCACATTATTTACACAAGAGTCTATAATCCAACAGGGCTAAATATCTCGAATATTATATTCACCAACAGCATAAAAACCAATAAACCTGCCATGAGGACCCATCTTTTCGACGGAATCCATTATTACCCTGGTCCAGACATTTTTATGATGTAGACTATTTGTAAGCAGAATAGAATACAATGATTTTTACAAATAAGAAACTAAGATTGGGTTACATAAAATCCGGCAAAGTTTGAAATCATCTAGTCGTATACACAAAATTTTACGTGATAGAATTCTTGATTATCTTTCTAGGCACTCTGAATAAGCACCCAGTTTTGGTAGGGAAAAAAAGGCACCAACCAAAAGCTTTAATATAAACCGTTTTTACTACCATCAGCCTTGTGAAAGCTAAAGGCCGATGGATTTGTGTTTGATTTCTATTTATTTGATCAACCCTGCCCAAGATTTGGTAATTATTATGAAATTGCCCAGACACAGGGTTTAGTAAGCAATTCCCACGAAAATGATCACCATTCTTCTTAATCAGATCACCCAAGGAAATAAGGGCAAGATGTCTTGAGAATGTCCTGATATTTTTGTGTGTATGTGTATGGCAGGGTTCATGTAGTACACATGGCAGGATATGGTTCCACTTGCTCGATTTAGTCTGAGCCACAAAGTATAAAGAAGGCAAAAGGTGTGTACTAGAAAATAAAGATGTGGGGTCTTGAAAAAAAAGCATGAATTTCTAAAGTGTACAAGTTCCTTTGTTGGCAGTAATACCTTATGCTCAATATCAACACTGTTACTCTAAAAAAAAAGGGTGATAAAAGGCCAGAATCCTCTTTAAGAATCCGTTTCTTGGCTCAAATACTTGACGATCACCATCTTTATTACCACATGTACGCAAAAATTTAGTCATTCTAATTGATAATATCCTTATTGTTTATATATTAAAACACAATTTAACTATGCTTATGGTAAGAAACAAAGAAGTGCAAAGTCATCTCTGTGGGAGTAGAGCCATACACATTTATGCTTGGCATCAATTAGCTTTTGAACTGCTTGACGAACCCGGGTTAAGATATCACGTTGACTTATGCCTGCACACTCCAACAACTTCTTGAATCCTTCGTCTTGCCAAAAGGCAAATTCTGTCATACGCTTCACAAGCTCTTTGGATAGATCGAATGCAATCACTTGTACATCTCCTTTTGTTAAATTCTCCATGATGGGCGATAGGCAATTTAAAGCTTTACAAAACATTAATACTTTTGAACAACTGCGAGATATCAGTCAGTACCTTTGTCTATCAGAACCATCTTGTGTTTCTGTTTCATTTTTGTCTGTCCCTTTCCACGTCCTTCGTTGTATACGATTTGTATATCAAAGTCATTTTTCTTGTGATCAAGCGTGTCGCCTTTTGCCAATTCATGGGAGAAATCGTTTCTCGCTAACAGATATAAGTTGGCTGGTTAATAAAGTATGCTACACGCCAATACAAAGCAAAACTAACCAGCCTCAACAGCATCTTTTGTCTTTAGATCATGCTTGTTGCGTATTTTTCCCATTGCATGACCATGATCTACTTTCATTTGCTCTCCAATCTCGGCAGAAAGCCAAATACTTAGCTCTGCCTTTGGTACTTCAGTTTCTGACTTGCGTAGGACATCCTTGACCTTGACAGTTGGTCCATTCTCACTGCCCTGATGACTGGTCGCCTTTCCTTCTGTACTCTTATGCTTCACAATGACAATCCAATTAATGCTCGCTTTTTTACAATAGGAAACCAGGACATCTGGGGTAAGATCATTTCCATCATCGTATTGGAAATCAGCCCTCAACCCATGGCTCCATAGATCACGGACAATCTCAAGGCGTTCTTGCAGCAGTATTTTACCAAAGCTTGCGACATATACATCGCACTACAACCAGACCGTCCGATTAGATTTATTAAATTCTACACTTTATTCAAAAAAAAAAGAACTCACCTGTTTTGGGGCCCACATACCAAAGCTTCTCGTCTTTTCATTCTTTGATCTCAAAAGAAGCTTTACTTGTTCGGATTGGTGCAAGTCCAAATGTCGAATAAGCTTTTGGACAGCAATATTGACACCAACTCCCCTCATCTTTCGATCAGTCAATTCATTGGGAGGGGAAAAGTGTTGAATCAGGGTATCATATCTACATCATCTCGTTAGATATCCCATACTCTAGACATATAACCCACTCTAGAATTTTACGCACCTTCCTCCTACGGCCAGAACATCCTTCTTCTTTGAGTTGATTATGTCCGTAACCGCCTCGAATATCATTCCTCCTTTATAGAAATGGTTGTTGTATCTATCAAGCCGATATAGTTTTAAAGTTTCATACTTTGATTTGGACCATATCCAGAGAGAATAAGCACCATTTTATGTACTTACGCAAGCAAAGGGTAGAAAACGATCTTGTGATGAATCCCAATGAACTTTGACATGGTCAACAGCGTACGCAGTTCACTCACACACTCTTTAAACTTTGCCTTGTGGGATGCACTCAATAGCCCTTCAACCCTTTTGCTAATGACCTCAAGATCACCTAAAATTTTTGCAAAAACGATCAAAATTTGGGCATTCAACCTTTTTGTAACATTTACCTTGCATATGGAACATGGAAAGCTCGTCTAGCATACTTCTCTGGAGACCATGTCTAATTTTCAGTTCGTTTCTTACTGATGCAAATGATGTTGACCGACCAAGGCTAGATAATGTCACCAAGACACTTTGTTTAACCATGTCAGGTATCCTACAGGTGTCCAAAATATAGTATGTGATATTGGCATGATTCAACAGAAAGTAAAATCCCTCGTTTTTATAAGGTGGCAGATCCTCCAAGACCTCCTCAACGACCTTTAATACTTCTGCGTCGGGTACCATAAGAGTGGTATCCCTATGAACAATGTCAAAATCAGCTTCCAATACTGACTCGGGCTGGCCACCAAAGAAATCTTCCCTAAAAAAATCACCACGTCGATTAGATCTTTACAAGCTAGGCATATGCTATAAATGTTGTTTACCGATAGACACGGTCAAACGTGAATCTCTTGAGTTCAGGAAAGTCTTTTTTACGAGAAATGTACCGTGCAAAAGGAACGGTATGATCAAAAGGAAGTTGACTCAATACACCTCGAGAATCCATCAAGTAAAACGGCTTCTTCTCATTGGATTCGTACAAGTTATTTTTTGGGATAAGCAAGGGAGACGATACGTCGATAGCGCCGTGCCTCCTAAACACCTTGATCATTTGTTCACGAATCTTGTCATAAAATATATGGCTAAATGGATCAAATTGCTTTTCCTTATTCTACATAATTGAAAAAAAAATGAATTCAATATGACTAGAGCCCACACAGAATCATAAATTGAACTTACGCTTTTATAATCATAAGCAAAGTCCTTGTGTTTATCCGAGTGTTGTGAGAACATTGCATGCATCAACTTTTCGTAATAGGGCGTATTTGGATTGGCTACAAGCAGAGTGAGGGTTTATGTTATTGATTGACGATTTCTAGTTTTCAAGACATACCTATTGTCCGTACACATTCACCGATATATTCATCTTCCTAACAAATTGACACCCGGAAATAAATGATTGAATTCAAGGTTATAAGTATACATAAATCCTCATACCAGTTTTGGAGGCAACATGCTGTCTCCCAATAAATCAGAACTACACGGGCGATCTTTTGGCAAAGGAGAGATCAGCTTATTTATGATGACCTTTTGATTGACATAGTCCTTTGGGAAATCATCTGGAAATTTTCCTGTTCGTAGTTCTTGAAGTGTCTAGTCCATTTTTTTGTAAGTATTGAATCATGTACTTTGAACCAATAGAGAAAAACTTACAACCACACGCTGCATCGCCGTACTGAATTTGTAGCACAGCTCAAAGAATATGATTCCTACAGAATAGGTTTAGCAGACAATATTTGTTGACCAAGGTACTAACCAAGCGAAAACATGTCAACTAGAGAATAAATGACAGAGATAGTTAGAGAATGCCAAGATAAAAAGAATGGCATCTTCCATTGTATATACCTTTATGGTTATAGCGCATGCTAGAGGTAGCTCCAGTGTTTGGGTTTGGTATTACTTCAGGCGATACATAAAGCGTGGTTCCCACACCAGTCGTCATGCTCTCTTCGGCACCTGCATTAATACTTGTAGCAGAATATCCACTATAGCCTGGACCATCTGCAAAAGAGGGTACCTGAAGACTGTTTGTAGGCATCAAAGATGAACGGCCAGCAGAATTTGCAGCCTCGATCTGGCTCTGATTAGTCGTGGCTAATCCAAAATCACCAATCTTAACATCATTGTTAGAATCCAAAAAGATATTTGGTGGTTTGAGATCACGATGAATCATTCCTTGCGAATGAATATGGACCAATCCTTCGAGTATCTGACGAAACAGTCTCCAGGCCTCTTGTTCATCGATGCCTTCGTCAATCACATCTTTTAGGGTCTTCTTTTCACAATACTCCATTTGAATGTAAAGCACTCGTATCTGTTGTTGGGGGTTCGGTTGACTTTCTGAGCTCTTGTCTGATTGAGGAATTTTCTTTAGCTTCTCTAGTACTTTTCTAGCCAACTTTTGTTTGGTTATCGAAGTAGATATGGAGGGGCCGCCAGCCTTTTCATCATCCTCATCATCCTCGTCGTCGTCGTCGTCGTCGTCATCATCATCATCGTTATCATCAGCAGCAAAAGAAATAAAGTCTTCTGAAGATGTGGAAGTGTGGTTATCAGGCCGGTATTCTACATCAGAAAACTCTGATAAATCATCATCATCATCATCAAATTTGAGGGCCGAGTAACTTTGACTCTTTGAATGTTTTGCTGACAAGAAATCATATCGATTCTGCAATACTCTCACGTTTTCATCGTCTTCATCGTCGTACTCCAACTCTGACTCTTCTTCGGTGTACTCTTCATCTTCACTGTCCTTCCAGCTCGAACCATCTTCGTCTATGACAATATAAGAAGAGTGATAAAATCGAATATCAAGGTTTACCTTCAAACCATGTCGCATAGTATCTCACAACATACTGATGATGTAGACTAGATAGAGTCTGTACTTCACGTAAGATCTTGCGCAGATCTTCACTGTCTCTGGGGTCAAGGCGAATTTTCTTGATAGCATAAAGTCTAGAATAGATATTTTTAATTGATTTAAAAACTAGCTATGCTCAACTTACCTGCCATCCAGTTTATTCTTGGCCTTGATTACCTCGCCAAATCCACCCTTTCCAAGGTACTCCATCTCTTCAAAATCTGTCTTGTAGCGCGAACTGGCGAGCCCATGAGTTGACAAAGGTTGACCCAGAGGAGTTACGTGTTGGTGTTCAAAGTAGTTTCGGTCATTATGTATAGCCACCCATGGCTCAAAAGCTATCGGTCGCATGTCCATCACAGATCTTCCATTTGCCATCATAGAAATT
Organism: Phycomyces nitens; assembly: GCA_022702545.1. Classification (NCBI taxonomy): domain Eukaryota; kingdom Fungi; phylum Mucoromycota; class Mucoromycetes; order Mucorales; family Phycomycetaceae; genus Phycomyces; species Phycomyces nitens. The sequence goes on from JAHRBC010000001.1 coordinate 8,004,584, forward strand.
GCTAGCCAATTATCAGACCCAACTTTCCTTTGTATATTGCATAGTGTACTTTACTTACCATTATCTGAATAATCTATCGCATTATTCTCATTCAAGGAACCCGAAGATTCAGAAACAATAAAAGGGTCATTGAGCAAATCTATCGCTGTTGGACGCTTCTTGGGATCGTTTTCTAGCATTCTCTTTGCAAATTCACACGCTTTAGGAGGAAATTCATTGGACACAGAACGTAAAAAGGCGTCAAAATCTCCGTATTCTTTTGTAACATCGATACCCCACAGCATCTCCAAGAAAATGATTCCTAGGCACCAAATATCATTCTTCCGACCATATACTCCCGGTCTATCTTTCACTTCAGGGCTAATCCACGAAGAATGAGGGTCGGTGGTTGTAGGATCCTGGCCATTATTGGCTATCAAAGAGTTTGATTTGTTCAAGTCATTGAGTCGTTTGGCATAGCTGATATGACCAATCTTGATGGTCTGTTGTTGACAGCAAAATATTCCACTTGATCGAATGTCTTTACAGATAAATCCGTTGAGATGTACATGGTTTACAGCCCAGAGAAGTTGACGCATATACTTTCGCGTCATTGCTAGTCGTAATCCACCTCCACACATCTTTAATAAATCAGCCAAACTGCCACCCTTTTCGTATTCCATCAATATATAGAGTGACCATGAATTTCTTTCTACTGTCGAACGTTCAAGTTTTCCATCGTATATAGTCAGAATGTGAGGGTGTTGTAGTGATCTTAGCCTATCCAATTCACGTTCAACGTCTTGTAGTTTTTGCTTTCCTGCTTGTGTTTCATAGTAAGGTCCAGTTACTTCTACTCTCTTCATGGCCAGTAAGCTGGGCAGCACAACATCAGAATCTTCAGGTGTTCCATCATTCTTGAGTATTTTATATCCCAAAGGTTGAACCGAGAATGTCTCTCCAACCGTGCCTTTACCGACTCGTGGTCCTACTGCAACTGCCCTGAAACACACGCTTAAAGGGGTCTCCTCTGAATCCTCAAACGGTATCGATACGAGATTCTCAAAAACAATTGTCTTGATTTCACTTGCATCCACCCGTAGTTTCTCATTCTCATCCTCTGGAAACCGGTCATTATAATCATCATCTGCAATAGACTCTTCATTGCCGTAGCCATAATTCTGGCGTTGCTCTCTGGCTGCCTTTGCATAGGCACGCTTTCGTTCGAGTTCTTGCTGAATCTTGGCATTCATCACCTCAGACTGGGCACGTAAAGCAGCATCTGCTTCTTCCTTGCGCTTTGCTTCTTCTTCAAGAGCACGCTCCTTTTCTTCCTATACTGGGCCTTTAGTTTTTGATGACAAATGTTTATATTATTTTATATTATTTAATTTTATTTTATTTTAAGCAAGAAATTATTCAGATTATAGAAAATAACGATATAAAACCAAGATTACCTTTAGATTGTTTTCAGTTCGCATCACCATGCGCTCATGAAAACTAAGTTTGCTTCCTTCGGGCGGTGGCTCATTATAGCTGGTCAATAATTCCCGGACATTGTCAGCAAGATCAAACGTCATTTCCTGACCAATGGAGTCTTTTGCTGTCCGTTTGAGAGATTCGTTTATTTCATGTAATGCTGCAGGCGAGAGTCCCCGACTGTTGATAAGGGACATTTCGGGTGGTTTGTTGGGATAGGTTTTTAAGAATCTATAAACCAGGAAATGGATCGATGAGATTAATATGTATAGATTTCAGGTACATTTTTTAAATGCCATACTTGATTTTAAGGTCTACTGCCACATGTGTTTCATTTTCATTCACTCCATGAGGTACCAAATGGAGGATAAACTCGGGAACATTGCTTTTGATCTAGGGCTGCAATCAGCTTTGTTTTTTTTTTTTTTTTTGTAATGTCGAAAAACTTACTTTCCAAGCTGTTTGGTCTACGACTTCTTGGTAATCTTCCATAAAAATAGCTTTAAGAGCCTCAATCTCATTCTCTTGGATTTCGTGGAGTGCCTCCAGATCCATAGTAAAAGTGTGTATATATATATATTATAATAATATATATAATAATATATTTATGTGTATAGTTTTTGGTTTCGATAAAGCTTTGTTTTTGGCAATAGTGGTATTATCCTATTCTTTTTTTTTTTTTTAAAAAAAAAAGAGAGATATGGTGAATGGATTTGTATAGAAAGAAGTAATACTATGAGGAGCTACGTGTCAATACAGACAAGTTTTACTCCATGATGCCTGCTCAAAAAAAATAAAATAAAATAAAAAATAAAATAAAATAAAAGATAAAAAGATGGAAACTGTAGAAAGAGGTTCTTTGTAGATATTTACTCTGTTATTATACACCTGTGGAGTGGTCACGAAAAAGATCACGGCAGGAGCAGATAAGACGTCATCTTTGGTATGGAATGTATAGCTTATTCATATTCATTAAAAGGGCACCTGAGTCATAACCATGACTCACTACTTCTTTGCAACTTATCAAAATTTCAAAGTGAGCGCGAATACGGGCAAAAATATCACTCAAAAGACATGATGATGAGTAGCCGTTGATTATATAAATTGAGAAAAGACCTTTGCTCTTTCAAAAGTCAGAAATGAGCAGATCCCGAAGGAATCCGCGTTTTATGTGGCGACTGAAAGACAAGCATTTTTGACACATATTGAATATCTGGATCACCATTAAGAATAAGTACAATTGAGCCAGCACAAAATATATTACAGAGGTACAGATGCTGAATGGGTGATTGGTATTGGTATATCTTTGATACTTGTCAATTTCTCTTGGCACAAGTCTTCAAGATGATATACTGCAATCGATTTTTTTTAAATAGGGATTATTATCAAAGATGTATATATGTAAATGTGTATGTAATACTTTTGTACAACTCTTCTACTAAAAGTATGGCGAACTATAGTAAGAAAGGTTGTGAATATGTCAAGGGGAAAATGGTACATGTGTGCAAAGTCTGTGTTTGTTTGAATGATTGGTTTTACCAAGCTGGAATGATTCAGCTGTACGGCCAGCGCATGAGGACAGCATTGAGAAAGATATTATACTCAGTACAAGTTAGTCCGGGCGATTAGGTGAGTGTTGCCCGCCTTTCCTGCTTCTATCTCTCTCTGTAGCATCATATTGATTTCGTCTTCATCGTCTTCATCTTCGCTACATGTCCCAGTCTGCATTCTTTCCAGCATGGGGTTATCTGATATTGATGATGAGCGGGATGCAGGATACTCGTTCTCATTAGTATACACTCGGTTTTTCCGCTCTTCCTTTGTCTTCTTTAACCATTTATCATAAAAGTTGTCATCTTTTTCAATTTTGATTTTCGACAGCCCAGACGTCCGAGTATAGATCTCTCCAATACAATCAATGGCTGCCCTTGTCTCTGCAGTCAGGTTGCTTGTATTATCTGCCGCGTATATTCCCAATGTTTTGGCTTTCACTAAAAAGCATCCCCCATTTTTTTTTAGATAACTGGAGAATAATATGAATTACCAGGCTGCCTAGACTTACTGCTTTCGATTCTTCGTGCCCTTTCTTCCTCATTACTTAACATGGTTATATGGTCAGGTCCATTCTTTACAAACGAAATGTATTCAAACTGTCCTTTTGAATCAAAATCGCTCATACACAAACTTTGTATCGCATTAAATCGATCTGTAAGACGCTTAATATGGTCATCTTCAAGCACAGACTTTGATCTTTCATTGGTAGTTTGTGGTGCCTGGGATACATCTTGTGCACTTTGCGTGTTTGGCGAGGCAGGTTGACTAGATTCAGCCTAGAGACAATTAAGTAAACATAATCTTTAATCAGCCCATTATTTTGCGTTCCTTACCGTATCCCTGAATACTACAAATGAATCTTTCCTCCGCCGTTTGTGAGGAAGTTGAGGAAGAACAGCTCCTCTAAGAGGCTCGACTCTCACAGTATTCTCTTTATGTTCTGGTGAATTGTGTGTATATGGCTCCATGGATTGTGGAGGGTAAATACTGGATTGTGATCTTGCTCCGTTTCCTTCAGAGTAGACATTAAATCTACGTTGGGTTGCTAAAGATGGCGAACCGACTTTGTCTTTCTGTCGCTGGGGTAGACCTCCTCCATAGTGGTAGGCATTACCAAAGTTCTTACAGAATTCAGCCGAGCTGTCAAACTTTACACCTAATGGCATTCGACCATTGCGTTCCAAGACTCGATTCCTTTCCTGCGATTGTGTCGCAGAAGCCGATCGACCAGCCAGGATCCGCTGCTCTTGTCGTGCTGCAAATTCGTCTTTGGCACGCTTTAACCTTGCAAGCGGTTCGGCCTTTTTATTGATCCCCTCTTCGAATACTGTGGACGCTTCACTGTATTTCTTGATCCCTTCATAATATTGGGCATAGTCTTCATAGAACAATGCACATATTTGTCCAATATTCTGCTTCATGAGGTGGTGATAGATCTTTATAGGGTCATTTCGAAACTTTGATAGCCGAATCCAGCACCTGAGGTATCGTGCATCGTTTTTGTACTGCTGGCTATCTTGGAAACGAGTCGTTACTTGCTCAAGAATGACTTGAAGTGGACTGGCATGAGATCGGCCTTGGACAAAGATCTGATCGATCCAATCTAGATGCTTTAGGTAGACATCGAGTGGATCGTCTCTTTCGTCCAGAGTTTCGAGTTCTTCTTTAAACTTGGCTTCGCCTTGTTCAATCGTGTCGAGTAAGTCGTCTGTTTTTTTTTGTAGGATATCAGAGAGGATTCTTGAATCACGTCCCTGAGGCAAATGGGCAATGTTCTCTTTTGACTGAACAACGGTATCAAATTCTGGAATGTTGTTAAGAAGGGTCTGTCGATATTCTTCATCGGGTTCTGTGAATGGCAATTTATTTCGATTCATGCCGTAGAATTGAGTCGGATAAGCGGGTAGGCAGCCTTGACACGGATGAGTTGAGGTGTCGATTGATGTCAAGATACAGAGTTTTGGTGGACAAAGATATTATAAAATTTATGGTTTTTTTTTAGCCTTGAGGAATCTAAACGTCACAAAGAATAGTGATTTGGTTGAGTTAAGCGCAAGGAAAAACAAATATGTGTATAAGAAAGTTGGATTATACAAAAAAGGGCACAGGAATGAGTCCATCTGATGGAATAAGAACAAGAAAGTCACACATGACGTAACAGTTTCATTGCTGGAATACGCAGCATTCTGCAAGTAGACATATTTGACAGAAAGAAGAAGAAGAAAAACACGAGCAAAACCAACGCTTGGGAGGTCTCTTAAAGACTGCAAATAGACAGAAACAACAAAGATCTAGAGTGCATAAATACAATCATTGTAATGCCCTCTATTCATTATCTTGCAGTATATGGCAGGAAAATCATGCAAGGTGTTCTTGCATTGTTTAATTCGCCTATACCGATTCTGTTTTGGACAAGTATAAGAAGCAGCGTTTAGGGTTTGTGAGGACAGGGCTGGTAAAAGTGTGGTTCCAGCTTTGTTGGTTATTGTGCATTGGTCTCTTGGCTGCCAAACAAACTTGGCTCAAAGCAAGTTACATTGCAAGGTTTCAAAAAATATATATATTAAAATCTTTAATAGACTTGTAGAAGCAAATGCTGGCTCGGTTGGGACGAAAAACAGCGATAAAATACTCTAAAGGTTTTCAGTTTGAAGGATATCAAGACTGATTCTTACTCCATTAACCCTTTATGGCAGATAACTTGAGCGTTGGCTTTAGCCTGCTTGGCTATTGTACCTAATGATTCCAAATGTGATGTATTCAAAGACACTTTAGGCGTCCTCCAACTCTTTTTACTTTGGTGGAACAAATGGTAGGAATGTGCTGATGATTATATAGCTATAAATGCACATTAGTATTGTTGATGGTGTGTAAGATCCTTGCCAGAGAGAGATAGAGAAAGACTTTATGCGCGACCTAAAAAATATTAAATCCGCGCAGTTGCTGTTGAGAGTCCGAATTAAATAAAAAGGCTCGACCCGCGAAAATAAAAATTAAATCCGCAAACTTTGTAAAAAATAACCAATATAGGCGAGATTATGAATAACATGTCCAACAGCCCTGCTCCTGCAGAAGACCAGGCCAGACTTCTTGATGAAGTACTCAATGTTGTCAAATTGCAAGCACATCAGATGAAGAAGTGTTTGGTAAGCAGTACATGAAGGACCGACAAAAAAAAAGGACATCAATTGACCATGCAATACATTTAGGAAAACAACAAGCTTATGGAAGGCCTCAAGCATTGCTCCAATATGCTGGCCGAGTTACGTACTTCAGCACTCACTCCAAAGACTTACTATGAGCTCTGTAAGTTAAAAGACGCCAAGAATAAAAATGGTTACTGACTTGGCGGAATACGGCTATCTATAGATATGGCTGTTTTTGATGCCCTTCATCATTTGACCATATACCTTATCGAGGCTCATAGTGCTGGTCGCCACCACTTGGCCGATCTTTATGAGCTTGTGCAGTATGCTGGTAACATTGTACCGCGTTTGTATTTGATGATTACTGTGGGTGCAGCATATATGGGTATGCCAGATGCTCCTGTTCGTGAAATCATGCGAGATATGATGGAGATGACGAAGGGTGTCCAGCATCCTATCAGAGGCCTTTTCCTCAGACATTACTTGAGTGGAATGACAAGAGACCATCTTCCTGTGGGAGAGAGCACTGGGTACGTCTCTTTATATTCATGTCAAAGGACGTATTAGAGACCCAACTAACCAATAACCAAAGTCCTGATGGAAATGTTCATGAGTCAATTACTTTCGTTCTCACAAACTTTACCGAGATGAACAAGCTCTGGGTACGCCTTCAACACCAAGGCCATTCCAGAGACCGTGAAAAGAGAGAGGCAGAGCGAAAGGAATTGAAAATCTTGGTGGGAACAAACTTGGTGAGACTCAGCCAGCTGGAAGGCGTGGATCTCAAGATGTATCAAACGGTAAGACTTGTATTTGGTTATCTCAGCAACTGATCACTCTATTGATAATCGTCCTTAGACTATTCTACCAGGCATCTTGGACCAGGTTGTGAGCTGTCGTGATGTGATTGCGCAAGAGTACCTGATGGAGGTCATTACTCAGGTAAGAAAACACAACGTAGGCAGACTTTTTTAAAGACTAGTGCTGATGTTTGGGATACCAGGTCTTTCCAGATGATTTTCATTTGCGTACATTGCAACCTTTCTTGTCTGCTACAGCTCAGTTGCATCCCAAGGTTAATGTAAAGCAAATCATCATTTCCTTGATCGATCGTCTTGCTGCATATGCTGCCCGTGAAGCTGATGGCGAGAGAACCGAGGAAGTCTTGGAACAAAATGAAAAGTCTTCATCTACGGTTGAAAAGGAGGTTGAAACTGCCAAAGAAGCCGAGGCCACTGAAGAAATTGTCTCGGAAACTGCTGATCTCAACATCATTGACAATGGCGAGGAATTAAAGGTTGAAGAGACAATTGTGGCCGAAGTTGAGGGTACCTCAGAGGAACCCAAAGAAGACGAGGTTGCTAAAGTCAAGGAGAGTATTGAGACTGCAGAATCAGAAGAAGTCAAAAAGGTTCGCGGTATTCCCCAAGACGTGGAGCTGTTTGTTGTGTTTTGGGAGCAGATTGTTGAGCTTGTAAAGGTAAGTTGGAAGTGGTGAATATGAAGATGATCTTTAGATTGACTTTGCTTTAGGCCCGTCCTGACCTTTCTGTGCAAGATTTGACTGGCTTGTTGGTATCACTTATCAACTTGTCGCTGTCCTGCTACCCAGAAAAGCTCAACTATGTCGATCAGATTCTGGCTTATGCTAGAGACAGAATCATTGATCTTTCTGGCTCACCGGATCTACACACCAAGCCTACAGAGGCAAACCTTTTGGCTCTCTTGCTCGCTCCAGCCACCCACTACGATTCTATCCTCACCCTTCTTTCGCTTGAAAACTATCAACCACTTCTTGCCATCCAGCCCTTTACTACAAGACGCACTGTAGCACATGCTATTGTAGAAAACCTTTTGAAAAAGGGAACTCTTCTGACTGTACCTGAGCATATCCAAGGAATTCTCGAATTGTGTGAGGTCATGCTACATGATCAAAAGGATGCTCCTTCAGCCTCTGGATCTTCGTATGGTGGACGTGGAAACTCCACCGACTCTACTGCTGAGCACGAAGCATATGTGGAGGAACAGACCTGGATTGCCAAGCTTGTCCATTTGTTTGTTTCTACAAATGAAGATACCCAATTCTTGGTAAGAAACCAGAAAGAAGCAAGAAATATATACTTACTCTGCCATTTATGTAGCTTTTGTCTGCTGCAAGAAAGCAGTTTAGCCAAGGTGGCCAGCGTATCATTTACACCTACCCATCATTGGTTACTGCTGCTGTAAAGCTGGCAAGAAGATATAGACTTTTGGAGGAGCAGGTAAGACTAATGATAGAGTATCGTTTGGAGTTTCTAACTGTTGTGATTATAAGAACGAGGTTTGGGAGTCAAAGACTGCTGCTCTCTTCAGGTTCATCCATCAGGTCATTTCTACCATTTACCACCAATGCGATCAGGCTGAACTGTGTCTCCATCTCTTTCTCCTGGCAGGCCAGAGTGCAGACGAGATTGGATTTGAAGAGATTGCATATGAGTTCTTTGTTGAAGCATTTACAATCTATGAAGAATCGATTTCTGAATCCAAGGCTCAATTCGAAGCAATCACATCCATCATTGGCACTCTCCAGCAGACCCGTGTGTTCTCTATCGACAACTATGACACACTTATTACCAAGGCTACCCTGCACAGCTCCAAGCTTTTGAAAAAGCCTGATCAGTGCAGAGCTGTCTACCTTAGTTCCCATCTCTGGTGGGCCACCAGCCGAAAGGATGAGACAACCGAAGGACAGGAGCTCTTCCAGAACGGCAAGCGTGCTCTAGAGTGCCTCCAAAAGGCACTAAAGATTGCCGACAGCTGTATGGATGCAGTTACAAATGTGGAGCTGTTTGTTGAGATCTTGAATCAGTATGTCTATTACTTTGAGCGTGGAAATGAGGCAGTAAGTTGGAAGTTTAGAGCAAGAGAGTGTCTGGTATGCTGATTTGTATTGGATAGGTGTCTGCAAAGTATTTGAATGGTTTGATTGATCTCATCAACACCAACTTGAGCAACATGGATGATCCAGACCAGCATCCTCCTACTGCAAACTCGTCTTCACTTGTCGAGAGAGTTGGTCCTGTATCTGAATATGTTCGCCGTTACTTCAATGCCACTCTTAAGCAACTCCAGCAGCGCAAGAGAGAAACCAAGGGCACAGATGCTGGACTCAAGTACGAAGAATTAGAATTGTAAACAAGGTGCCATTGAAACAAAAGTTGTACAAATAATGGTAAAATTGTCCTTTATAATGAATGACAATGTATTTTTTATGATTTTCTTATAAAATATGCATTTTGTTAAACTGTGATGTTGAAAGTCTTCAAGTAATCAAAGCGGTGTTGGTTTTCGTCAGCCAAAGGACCTTTGGAATATCAAAAAAAAAGAATGAGTTGGGTCTATATGCTTTTACTGGTATGCTTACGGTTAATGGGTGTCCATTGGGGATCCTCTTTGAAAAGACGCATGGCCTTGATGTAGTTGTTGGAATCAGTGGTGAATCGGTGGTACATACCTGCAGGCTATTTTATTTTTATTTTTAAAGCAAAATTTAATTTAATGGTCAATAAATCATTATAAGCATGTCAAGACCTACCAATACAATCATTTCGCCTTTTTCGAGATGAATACGGATCCACACATCATTCTTATCACGGACATCAAAGAAACCTGATCCGTCAAGGATAAAACGAATCTCTTCGTCTTCGTGTAGGTGCCTGTGGAGTGTCAGTTTAGAACAAAAACTATATATATAGATATAGATATATATACTCAATAAAAAACTTACTCGGCAAAGAAAGACTTGACCTTTTCTTCGTATACAGGGCCCATAGCCTCGGGAGAGACGACAATCTAATATAGCCTGTAAGGATATTTCTGGACACATTGAATGTAGATCTCACCTCGTCTCTGTTTTTGTATTTGCGTTCAACAGCAAGGGCATTGATTCTGTCAAGGGCATCGTCGCCATTGAATTGCCAGTACAAGACACCAATCTGTGCCAAATCTTCAGCAGACTTGTAGACACCAGTATTGTGAGGTTCGCGCTGGTCAGCCTCGGATTTTTCAAAAATGTAAGCCTTCATGTTCAAGAGTAGGGGAGAAGAGGTATGGGACACCAAGCGAGCGGGAAAAAAAGAGATGAAGACCGAAAGATGAAAAGTCACACTATATCGGGTTAACTATAAGCTTACTACAGCTCCGATTGTCGTTTGATGCCCTAATGCTTGATGTAAATGGACGATTGCTTTTTCAGATAAATGGCTGCCATGAACATACTTATCTATCGAGTGCCAAAGTATATTCCAGAGAGTCTTTGAATAAACTGCTCAAGGGAACCTGATCAATTGTGTTTCAGAAAAATGACTTGATAATCTGTCAAATTGCGACATTTTAATAAAGCTGAGCCAAAAAAGAAAGAAAGAAAGAAAGAGATTGGTTTGTAGAAACGGCCACTTGTTTAAAGAACTGATGGACAGATAGATAAATAAATATGTATATATATGTGTGTGTATGTGTATGTACGAATAAAAGGCCATTACACTAACAATGGACTATCAATAACTGCAAAGCCTGCTGCAACACCACCTTCGTTGGTACTATGTCCTTTTGTACGCAGCAAATGGCCGCCTACTTCATTGACCACGACCTTGCCCCCATCACTAGATCCATAGCAATAAATACCTTGGCAATCATCAACTCTAATCTTCTTACCTCAGAAAGATGCCATAGATTCCCAGCTCACTTGCAACATCTCCTTCAATGATCTCTCCTTCGCGTACCATCAGATTCTTTGAAGGGGGAGTCTTGATCAAACTCATGAGAATATAAGCATTGCGCTCCTCTACGCTCAGCTTCTTCAATTCATTTACAACGTCCTGTCCGTAAAAGTTATGTCCTCCGCCTTCTCTTTGTGGCTTGAGTACATAACGGTCGGGATGTGCTAGAGCAGATTCGTATGCCTTGATGCCCTCGGCAGAGGTATCAAGAGGGTATAGGCCAGCAAAAGACTCGCGCAAAAGTTCTGCAGTGTAAACATCTACATAGCGCTCAAGACGACCAGGAACAGTCAAGACTTGCTGTACCTTCTTGCCACCTACGATCTGGTAGGCAGCAGTAGGGCATTTGATGGACAAGGAGCGTTCCAGCTTGAGTCTGGCATCCCATTCCTATAGTCTCATCAGTAAGATGTTTAACACATCTCCTTCTTACCTTTTGGGTAGGGTAATCTTCTGGGCCATAGCCAGCACGGAAGTAAGTAACGGCAATTTCATGACCATCCCTGAAGGCTGTGGGTTTAAAAATACATCCCAAACCAACTTGTCCATAGACTTACATTGTCAGTGCCTTGGTGGTAGGATTAAGAACAGCCCTTTGCTCAATCTCAGCCAAGGTACGTCTCATGAGGTGGATACCATGCCTAAGAATACCACATGAATATTCTCCTTGTTTCAAGATGGCAAACAAACTCACTTATCCACCAGGCTATACTCGATCCACCTTTGATCAAATACATTTCTCTCTCCAGGCTGAGTCACCATCAAAATATAAGCACTGCGAAACACCGGTGATTTGTCAGCACCCAATTCTTGTACCTTTCTCTATTTCTTACTCAGGTTTTCCATAGTGTTCCCAGGCACTTGCGAGACCATTAGCAAATCCTTCGATAGCATTGTTTTCAGGCAGTTGGTTCAGCTTAATCTGTCCTCCTGCATAGCTATCCAGAGAACTCAAGAGGAATCTATAATATTCATGAGGCTTAACCCACTCTTTTTATATCTATCTTACCTGTGCAATTCACAAGTGCGTGTGCTCAAAGACCCAAAGCTAGAAGAGATTGTGTTGAACTCGACTTGCTGGATATGAGCATCTTTAATGTCTTTTCCACCGTCCGAGTGCAACAAATAGTCACAGCGATGAATACCAAGTGATGCACTCTATGTTTCATTAGATAATCCCCGTTTAAAGACATCACTCAAACCACTTTAACCAACCTGGGCAAAGCCTTCCTTCTTGACAGTCAGATACACTTTATAGAGTTGCCTCATAAACTCATCAACCTTGGAAAGACTTTAAGGGGTATAAGTATTGGCTATCTTGTTGACACTGTCGTATCCAGAAAGTGAAACCTACGTTTCCATAACCTCGGTTATAAGAGAATCATCTTGGCTCATCTTATGAATCAAGGTATTCCAGGGCTGCTGAAGTCCCTTGGCCTTTTCAAACTCGGCCCTGGGGAATCTCGAAGGATAGAGAGCAAATGGAGCATGATTCACTACGGACGTACTAGTGAACTGATTTTGGTTTGAAGCAGTGGGCCGGACTACGAGTCCATGAGCAAGGGCCCAGTCAATGGCAGAGATTCGCAACTCTTCGAGTTCAATTGTGGAAACTTTTGGTGGGTAGGCCATTAGGAATTTATAGACAGTAAGTTAGAATGAATAAAACAACAAGCTGCACAATGACTATAGGCGCGTCTACTGGTATTTCTGGTTGAACTTCGGACGTTTTTTTTTTCTGACGAATCAAAAATAATCTTTGGTTGTTCTGTTTGCCTTTTCTGGACAGAACAAAAATAAATCTAGCCAAGAGAATCAGTTTTGTAGACAAAATTGGGTTTGTGCTCAACCTTGAAAACCAGTGCCCAAAAAAAAAGGTACGTGTCTGTCAAGGCAACTAATGAATGGTTTGTCGATTTTAAAGGACTTGCACTGCTATTTCGAGCACCAGATATAATAGACGCTATATCAATTGGTGAATTTGTACCTCGAAACCATCAGCTTATGTTGAGATCCAAACAGCTCCTAATTTTATCAAGAAAAGGCACTCTTGGCTATCAGATAGCATGTTGCTTGGCTATTGTATGCAGAGTATATTATCAAGGTTTATGATAAAGGGTATCAAAAGGTAATATGTATATCAGCTACAGTTTATATGCTACAATTATAAATTGAAATACTTTTTAAAGCAAAGTCATTTATAAAAGCCAATATAAAGTCTTTGGGACCAGATGTATTTATCAGACACCGAATGTAAAGTCACAATTTAAATGTCCGAAACAAAACGTCGTGTTCCTAAGATTAGTATATGTCAAGGTTTACAATGATTCGATACTTCTATAGTAGCCTTGTCTACAGAGATTCAATTTAAATACTGCCCTACATTGTTAGACTCTGGCCGGAAAACAATCTTGGTAAATAAAATCGGATTAAACAATAAAGAAACTTTATTCAAATTAACAGAATATTGGAAGTTCTTCTTCATCATTGAAACGGATACCAGCTTCTAGTGAGTTTATTTGCTCGACATCTGTAATATGAAGGTGTAGTAAGCTTGCTTCAAGGTTTGATTTTAATCGTTGTATGTTGGAGCTTCTGGGGATCACAGCTACTTTACGGGAAATTGACCAGCTTAGTAATACTTGAGCAGCCGTTCTATTGTACTTTAGAGCTATAGAATTTATCACAGGATGATCCAACAAAGACAGGGTTGATCTCGCCTTTTCAGAATTTTTGACATACGAAAGTGGGCCGAATGGCGAATAGGCAGTGACTCGGACCTTATTGGCCTGAGCCCACTTTACTAACCGGGTCTGTTGCAAGTAAGGATGAAGCTCAACTGGACACAAACCATGGTACAAGCATTAATGATCTTGGGCACCAGCTTACTTTTATCTCAGAACCCTTTTTTATCAAATATTTTCTACCTTGTAAGACGGAAGGTTTGTAATGTGCGTATGTCAATAAATCCAGGATAGATTGAACATTAAAGTTGGATATTCCAATATTACGAGCAGCTTTAGTGTCTACCAACTCCTCCATAGCTTCCCAGCATTCTTTCATAGGCGAACGTTCAAGTTCTATCTTTACAGACCCTGGCTGATACCAAGAAAGGGGATGATGATTTGAGTTAATATCGACTGCTTTGAGTGGAACAGGAACTAATATAAAGCAATTGAAGAATACTAGAAATTAACTATCCTGTCTAGACTCTGTGTATAATATAACACTTGCAATGAATGAGATATAGGTCAGCATATGTCAACTGAAGATCTTCAAGCGATTTTTCTAATGCGGGTCCAACATTCTTCTTGTGGTGAAATGTATTCCAAAGCTTTGTGACAACTATGTAAGCCAAGCATTTATATAAGAACGATTGAAAAAGAGCTTTAATCGATGTTAGTGTATAGTAGCTAAATTGAATTTACCAAACAGATCTTTTCGATCAACAAGACGATCTTTAATGGCTTCTTTGATGCCCTGCCCGACCTCTACTTCATTTCCATAGATTGGAGCGCTGTCTATCATGCGATAGCCAGACTGAATAGCTCGGTAAACTTTATCCTTTGTGGTCTCTCGAGGAATCCCCATGCAGCCAAAACCAATAAGTGGCATCTTATCGCCTGTTGGATTTAGCTTTAGACAGCCTAGAGTCATTTTCTGCGAAAAATTAAAGATATGAATACAAAAGAAAAGACAATAAAGATAAACTAAAGCAAGACATTTATCTGTTTATTTAAATTCTTGGAATAACATATAATTTACTGTGGGCTGTACCTACCACAATAGTCATAGCCTTCGCTTCGACTCCAGATATGATGTTTTTCTCCGTATTGTTAGCAGTAAAAATGGTTTTCACCAAGGCTGAATTCTCTTCGTGTTGGTTATTTGGCTTGAGATAGTATTTCTCAAAAGTGTCGCTACGCAAACTCCAGTTTCCATGCATCTTGACTTGTTGAATTGGTATTCCTCGTTGGACTGGTTTTGTGCTCAAGGCTGCTTGTAGAGAGTGGGGGGTGTGGTGATCCAGCCTTATTAATGTATATTTTACATACACATAAGCTATAAGTACAGATTAGCTGAGAGCTAATAAGGTACGATAGACAAGATATAGCAATGCATCAGAATAATAGTAACATGGACGATGAGCTCAGAAGCTTACTCCATCTAATATATTAATGTGGTAAAAGACCCAACGTATCAGGAAGTCCAAGATCTTGTGTAACAGCAGATTGAAAGAGTATATAAAGAGCGGCACATTTTCTATCTTAATAAAGACAAGCTTATATACAGTCTCAAAGTACTCACTTACTGTCTATATTTCCATGATCATTTTTTATTGTTTTAATACTCTAAAACACAACAACTAGCAAAAGGCAGACCACGTCTCTTTTTGGGAAGACCGGAAAGCCAGAACCATTCGGATTCAACGAATACGACCAAGAGACATTCCACTAAAGGATGTCCCTACTCCAGGTCTCAATCAAAGGTATAAACTGAAGAGACATAAACCAAATCCAACCGATAAACCAACAAGACCCAAATGACAAAGCACAAGGCCCAATCATCCAAGCCCAATGATTCAATATAATCAAATCTAGTCTCGACAACCCAAATTCCGGATATTCCAAGTTCAGATTACCGTAATCCAAACCCTCAGTTAACCAAGTAGTGTACTCTGTCGCCCAAGAGCCAAGGCCTAGAAGACCCACCTCAGGATCCAAGAGAATGGGAACCAAATAGCTGATGGCCTGTACTAAAGAAAGAAACCGTAGTCCCAAGAGCCTGACCAGAACTTGGGAAGGGAACTCGTCAAAGAACCCCCAACAAATGTAACTAGAATCAATTGAGATTAGTATACGGCCAAATATTCCCAAGTCAGAAACCATAAAAAACAAACCCTTACCTTTGATAGAACTAGATCATCGCTACCACAACTTTCGAATATATACTGATGGCAACTATTGGCAAGCGTGAGGGACCACAACTCAGCCATCACCTCAGCATACATCGATGTAGACAACTCCACGTCTACCTTCTCTCTAATATCTAAGAGATTTATGGATTCAGAGCTATGCGGTTTGTTAGTATCTTGTAAGGGAAATAAAAATACTGTGAGAGTGCTGTTTATTGAAGAAAGAATATTATGATTACTTATATACTATTATTCAAATTCCCTTGTAATTAGAGTCCCTGTCGTTTAATGGTTGGCTATCGCTGTGTCAGTGTGAAGTGTACGTGTGCCTGGTGTGTAACTGTTCCTGAGATGTTAACTTGCCAGGGTCATTAGCAAGTAGTAACCGGAGATCGGTTGTGGAGTCTGTAATTCACTCAACTGTGGTGTGTATACCGCAGTGGCTATTAGCAAAGGTAGAGAGAAGACCTTGATAATTCAAAGTTTCTAAAAGGATAGACCGCATAACCATTTTATAAGCGCTGTTAGCCTACATGGCTCAAGATATTTATGCTATCATACATTGGTGCTACCATCAAAGCCAAATAAAAGGCAATACCCTTGCTCAAAGGCTAGATTAGCGAGGTTAAGTAAACGTTGTCTGTATCTCTTGTTATTAATTGAGTAGCGGTTAAGGCCGTCATCTGAATGAGAGAGTCTTTTGGCAGCAAGCAAATACTTCCTCGAGCTGGTGCCTCTACTACTAGTATCGCACATTAGTATCTCAAAGTTCCTGGAAAGGATTTTATCATTTTTTATTACATCCTTTCTGGTCTACAAGCAAACTTACATAATTGAGATGGGTTGAAAGTGGATTGGTATGAGGTTAGGACAATCTACTTTTGTTAGAAAGTCATCAACAATCATATCTTGTGTATATAGAGTCGGGCGGGAGGAAAATATTTAAAGTGTGGGATTTTTGTGAGAAAAAGTAGCTTTGGCTTCACCGAGCGCTAGATACTACTATTTCTGACGTGCTCAATCCGCTTCAACGTTATCAGGATGGGTGTAATCGTTGCGGCTAACTATATTACAATCTACCATACCACATAGTTGGGATATTAGTTAATGAGTTTTTTTTTTCTTATTGTTAATCTTAGGGGACACCTGTAAAGTACAAGATGTTATACAAAATATTTTCACTGTTCTGGCAAAAAAGCTTGAATGCAACTACTTGGGTTTTGTCCGGCCCGCGACCCCCTGTCTCCTTACCAAACTGGATTTGTGTCCCCTAAGATCGCTGATCATCAATGCCGTGATGAATACAAGGCGACAAAAACAAATACTAGGTTTTACTGAGGGCCTAGGGTGTTTTACACGTACCTAGTATCAGACATAACGGGTTCAGACTCACAGCCTTTGAGCCTCACGCTATGTTGGATTCCTCTGTTTGAACTAACTGCTATGTGAATTGTCAGAGAAAACAGAAAGAAAAAAAGTTTTAGTGGTTTAAACGCGGTATACTTACAACTTTTTCGCAGTCTTTTATCTTTCGTCATCATTAAAGATGTTTGAATACCTGTTAGAAGTCTGTGATGTGCGATTTACGTAACCCTCGGCGTAATGCGTGTGCCAATTTTCGTCGATGTCATAATTCTGGGATACTTCTATTTTTCTCAAAGAAAAAAATATTCTTTTGACTTGCTACCATCTTCAAAAAGATTTGTTTCATCACAGATTCTTTAAGTGAAGAAAGGCCTACATATTTGATCTATCAAAGGGTATTATTATTATTATTATTATTATTATTATTATTATTTAAAAAAAAAACATAACCTTACTGCTATGATAATTAAAAAATACTCAACTCGTAGCAATATAAACTTATATAGATGATCATAAGACTCCTTCTCTAGCAGCCTTTGTCTTGGACCACCAAAGTCTTGTTTCCACATATATTGAACAATTTGACAAAATTAGTGACGCAAGGCTAATCTTGAGAGAAAAATGACGACTTCGTACTTTTCCAAGTATCCCAAGAGAAAACGAGGTCCAGGCTTAAAGGTGGATCTTGAAAAACTGTGGTCATCTTCAAAGTTAGATGATACAGTTGAAATCGAAGGAAACAAAACCTTAGCAGCATCTGTTAAGGCTAGTGGACGGAATACTAGAAAGCGTCTAGAGGTATTTATTGAATAACGCTCACTTACAATTCGGTTTATGTTAATTTTTCTTCTAATAGGATAAAAATACGACAAAAGAAAATAAAAGTGATCGATCCGGTGAGGTGGAAAGCTCTTGTATGAGTGAAGAAGAAGATGAAACAGTGGATGAAATTGGATACAAACTGAATGAAGAAGATGCTACTAAATTCGAGCAATCCTTACTTTCTGATACTGGCTCACCTTATATGCTGAAGAATGGTCACAACTTTACCAGTAGCTTCAAAAAGTTCCAATCAAGAGCATATCAGGAAGCAAGGTCTTCTGGCTTATTCATCAACGCCAATATTCATGAAATATTGTAAGTAGGCCTTATATGGATCATTCATTAGTACACATTCTGAATGGCACCAATTTAGATCTTTATATCATACAATATTGTTGCGAAAAGACCAGAATAGCCAATTAATGTCAAATGTAATTGGACTCAACAATATTCAAGAGTTTCACACAGAACTCTTGAATAAATATGTTGACAAAAATATAAAGGTGGAAAATAATTTATTCCTTGAACTGATCAGCATCTTCAGAGTGAGTATCTAATAATGTCATCTGGCTTACTTTGACAGCTTACATCCTTTTTTTTAGAGTGTGAATGAGAATTCTGATCGTAAAACACTTAAAATTAAACTATACAATCTATACGAAGCTGCCGACCCATTGGATTCCAAAATAATCGATATTTTAGTAAATCTGTAAGTAAAACACATATGACCCAATAAAATATTTCTGTTTGGAGGTCTAACATGTAATACATAGCATAAACAAGTTGCCTGGCAGTATTCTTATAAATGAAGAGATCAAAGAATTCGAATTGATAACGAATTATCTCGACATGGTCTTCAGCCCAATTTTCCATGATCCCCAAAAGAAACTGATGTACAGATGGTAGGTACAAACGCAAAGATCGTCTGATCGTCAAGCCAAAAAATATATACACCAACGGCTTTTTTGTAACTAGGCTAAACAAAGCAACGGAGTCTTTGGGCGATAGATATCCTGATGGTGGCAGTTGAATTATCAGCCAAAGACAGATTTCTTGCTCCACTGGCTCCTGTGAAGTGAAAGCAGATTATATGAAAAATAATACTGTAGACCAAATGGATGGTTAATGGTTCCAGGTAGTTAAACAGGATGGCCATATCACTGACCATGCTCTCAACTGCCTCCCCAGGTCCATCAAAACGCCAGTGTGGTGCGATTGGTAGCAATGCTTACTTTTTTTGCTGCGTGCTATTGATCAAACCACTCGTCAATGTCCAATTCCTCCCGAACCACATCCTCGTCAAATCCTCATTGACCTTGCAATTTCCTCCTGAAGCTGTGCTTAGTACGAAATTTTCTTGGCTCTGTTGTGCGATCAGATTCGTAATGAGGCTGCATGCTCATGTTGACGACAATCCATGTCTGGTATCTGTAGGAGTGATAGAGGGAGGAACCCCAGAGGATCGGCTCACCACCGTGCATAAAGGGAGAACTATGGAAACGATTATCTTCCTTGACCAATTACCAAAAAATAATTGGGACAATAAAAATTGGCATATCCAACATTTGGACGATTACCTTTGGGATATAAAAAAATGAGAAATTAAAAGGATAATTCCAAGTGAGTATTCTACTGTCAATCTTTTCCATTTTATCAAAAACAAGCATGATAGGCAAAAATTAAGACAACAAAAAAATTGACAGGGTCTAGCTTTTGAAGATAGATTTGCGTTCATTCATTTTGGATCTGAAACTAAAGCTTCGACTTTTTATCACATTTGTTGTATTCAGAAAAAAAGCTTATATGAAGAAGGCGTAAGGATTAACATAAACCCAAGTTTATTAAATAACAAGCCAATTGCCTACGTGAGTTTTTATCATTTTATATGAAATAAAATAAAATCAATGAATACACTTGATATTTTTGTTAGATCTCCAAAGTACAGCCCCGAATTGGTTTATCTTTAAGATTGACATGCAAACGTTCTATCACCACCAGTACTAGTGATAATTTATCAAATAAAAGCTTGGAAAATATTGATGAAGGGAATAAGGATATTGAAATGACCAAATCAAAAGAAAATCAAGTGTAGAGAGAGACAAATATAACTACAGTCAAGTTACGGGAGCTCACTTCCCGTAACTCAGTGAGATTGTACTGCTTCGTTTATTGCTTCAAGTTTTCCAACTACTCGTATGCTTTATTTTCCAGTAGTTACCTAGTACATAATTTGGACTAAACTATGTATCCATAAAACTTGTTTTCATCCAGATCATAAAATCTTTTATATAATCAACTTTACCTAAATATCTTTAAATCAACTCTTCATTATATCATTAAGCATTATGGTAAGGCATAACTAGATCCACAATTATAACTTTAGTTTATAGCTTTTGGTCAAATATTCATCAATTTGTCCCATTTTTTCACCTGTAAAAATCATCCAGCATTAATTTTTCGCCATTTGCACCAAAAAGTCGATTTTCGATACCCTCTTATGAATTCTCAAGGACCTCAGACCAGTCTGAAAATTTGCAATCTTTTACTTCTAAGTAAAGCTGTAAAGGATAGTAATATGAGTTGTTCAGTGCTTGTCTGGCTGGTAACAAGTGCGTACTTGTGGAGATATTAGAGTCTCTAGATCTGTCGGAATTTGTAAAGTAGTGTATATAAAAGGCAATTAGACTATTTACACCACATACTGGTTTTTTACCAAATTTTGTCAGTCTTGTCAATCTTTATTGGTGCAGTGGGGAATAATTATTGATGTTTTTCCCTCGGATCCTTCTGCTTTAGATCACCAATAATTATTCCCCACTGCACCAATAAAGATTGACAAGACTGACAAAATTTGGTAAAAAACCAGTAGTTACGCAAATGCATTATGGATGCTTCAAGTGTGAGGTTCATTGTCAAATGCAATAATCATAGATCGATATAGTTTTGACATGTTTCAACGGTAAATATAACCCAGCGTTTCTCCTAATACTTTGATTCAAAAACATAAAGTGTGTCTATCTTTCTTATGTTTTGGTATAATAAGCAGTCTACACAAATGCGCATTTACTATACAATGTGATGAATAAATAAAGTGGATATTTTCAGAATAATAAGCAGTAGAATATATAAACAGCAATAAAATAATAAATGGACATTAGAATTCTCGAGGATAAATCCATATCGCGACCAATGGCAAGATCAAGTAAAAGTATCTTTCTATAGATCAATCCATGATAACATTTAAGAATCGGAATTGAATAGACCATATTTAAAGGGACTTGTAAAGATAAATATAATTGGCAGTTGATACACGATTATAACAAGCGTGAATGTACTTTTCTTTCAAGCAGTGGTTAACAAGACTCATAAAGATGCTGGCAAGGAGTTGTAATGATATTTGCTTGGTTTCCATTCCAATTAAGTTTGGTGCCTTGGCTTTATGGGATGTCAATTGATATTCAGAATACCATGGCTGCAAGGCTGGCTAATTATTACTATTATTAAAAACGCATATATTGCAGTGAAATATGCATATCTACATATATATCATTGTTTGTTTTGTGCCTAAATTTCCCACGTTTTTTTACATTTGATGCTTACAGAGATTATTTCACACTTGTATTATTGTCACACATTCTATGGTAATGCGGGGAAGCCTAGAATCTGTTTATATTGTATCTTTGGAATCACTTTTACTGTAAATTAATCGTAAAATATGTCCTATAATTACATTGATCAGACCATCTGCAAAAATGTCAATAGCAGCCGGCCAATACCATCCGTATCAATGTTTGAGAAACATGATGCTTTAATACATTCATTGTATTCACATACAAAAACAAGACATTAAACACGTGAAAAGCAGTAATTGATGAATGTATACTATCACATTTCCTATCATGGATATGCCAGTCACGTAATTTTAGATTACAGTGTACAGAAAAGATAATTGTTGTGTAATAAATGGATAATAATACTAATCCAATTGGCAAAATACGAATGAAATCTGATAATCTTTTGCAGCATAACCATAGAAATAAAAAGGCTAGAGTATTCTGACAAATGAGCGTGCGAGGTACAGATGGTGAATCTGGTTTGAGAGTGTATATTGGTACCAACACCACAAAAAGGCCATTCCAAGTACTGATAAAGGAAGTATAGGAAGATGACCAATGCTTACAAATAAAGACCAAACTTATTTCTCAATTAGATTGGCAGCCGAGAATCCAACAAGCCCATTCTATTGTATAATGTGCTTATGAATATGTATGCCAATTGGCTCTAGAGGGTACCAAGAAGTCCTCTTTCTTGCGAGGCACTCACAATTTTTTTTTTAAAAAAAAGTCATTAGTCGGCCTCTCAACCTCAGATCCGACCGCTGACTCAGTTTGATCTTTTGCTGACACATCGACTACACAGTCCCCACATGAGCTTGACGCCTGTCTAAATCCATTTCATCCTCCCCTGCCTTTCTATTTCATACTTCTTCCTTTCTCTTATTCATACAAGTCCGCATATTTTACCATGCAGCAAAAATACGAACAACATGAGTTTCACCCAGTCGCAGATGCCGTAAAGGATTTTGGTAACTACCTTTCATCTCACTTGGTTACCTCTAACTGACCCTTTCTATTCCTCAGCCAATGGAGAGTTTGTCATTGTAATGGACAATGAGGATCGCGAGAACGAAGGTGATTTGATCATCGCAGCAAAGACTGTGACAACCGAGCAGATGGCATTCTTGATCCGCTATTCAAGGTACAGTGGATTACACCTAGCTTGCAATGAAAAGAGTGGAATGGCTAAGTGAGATGTGAATGTGGGGTTTAGTGGATATGTATGTGTTCCTTCCACAGACGAACGCCTGGACGCATTAGAGCTGCCCCTAATGGTCCCCAGAAACACAGAGTTGATGAAGACAGCCTATACGATTTCTTGCGACTATGTACATGGTACAACTACTGGTATTTCTGCACACGACCGTGCCTTGACAGCCCGCAAACTGGCCGACCCTACTTCGGTTGCCTCTGACTTCTCCAGACCCGGACATATCTTGCCATTGCGCGCAGTTCCCGGGGGAACTTTTGAACGTTTTGGTCATACTGAGGCAGCCGTTGATCTGTGTAAGTTGGCTGGGTTACCAGAAGTGGCATGTATTGGAGAGCTCGTCAAGGAGGATGATCCCTCGGGAAGCATGGCTCGCCGTGACGATTGCTTTGCCTTTGCAAAGAAGCACAACATCAAGATGATCACCATCAAGGATCTGATTGAATGTAGACGCCAGGTTAACATCTAAAAAAAAAGAATGACTCGCTGTACTCTTTTACCATCTTCTTTTTATTCTACTGCAGACTCTTTTCTTGTATATAAATGTATGCATCCTACCCTTTTCCTCTCTTAATATTCTACATTTGAAAAAAAAGATATTTTATTTTACTTTATCAATGACCAAAAACCAAAAGAGACCATTCATCTCAAGGTGAACAATGGTGATTAGGTTCCATTCTTTTGATTAATCTGGTGGTGGTTGTAATGGTCGCTTGCAAATTCAAGAAGCTTGTTGAGCAAGCCATCGTCTTCTCGAGGCTCCTTTATGAATGCGGCAGGGAGACCAAATGGTGTATCGATAGTTACATACTTGCCATCAGCCGGATAATATTTTCCCGTCCAGATGTGTCGCCAAAAGATCTCTTTTGTGTTTTCTTTCGGGAAATAGACCTTGACGAATGTGGTCGAAGGCGAGAGAGTCGGGGCAACCAAGAGTGCTGAGCCAAGCATGAATTGCTGGTAGGTCAATTCGCGAACTGTAGGATCACTGGGATAGTAAAGCACAAGGTGGCGCATCAGTGGCCATCCCTTTTCATTTGCCTCTCGAATTAGGTGCTTTCTATAAGGTGACAGAGACTTGAAGAGCTTGGCAGTGTGCGAGAAATGAATGTAGGACTCTATTGTTTTCCGTAGGCTATTATAAGCATATGTTTCACGAGTTTAGCATCCCAAACCATACCTTCAGAATCGTAAAACTGCGCATTACTTTCAGGTATGGTGCCTAGTTTGAATAATTGGGTAAGTAGAGTACTTTTTGGGGTGCCAATTACCTTCGTGTGTCCTGAATACGGCCGTGAATGCGGCCAGTTCCATCCACCGATACAACAAATCTCTGGACCGAGTGATCTTTAGACCGGGCATAAGACCCTCCAAGGTGGTGTAGCCTCCAATGTCACTATGAGTAACAGAGAATCCAGAGAATCCACCCGAGAGCATGCCAATTACCTAAGATCATGTATATATATATATATATATATATATATCAATAGACATTTTAAAGAATACTACTTGGGAGCCATGAAGCTTACAGCACTCTTGATTCCGTCGTTTTGGTCCCATGTCACATTTTGGTCGCCAGCCCACATCAGATTCATATAGCCTGGCGAGCGTGTGTATCCAGATCTATAAAAGTTCACCGCTTCATTCTCCAGACCTAGCTCCTTAATGACTTCATGGTTAAGACTAGCCCAGTCTTCAGGGTATCGGTTGTGATAGGTCTCTGGAGCAATGCCAGAGTGAAGACTGGCTCTCTTTGAGCTATAAGGAAGATATTCACCGAAATCGGCCATCATCCCTAAGCAGCACTTGAGTTTCATAATCTTATCTCTCTATTTTGTTTGGTTTGCCCATACCTGATACACCTGCTTCCCAAACTTGGTCCTTGAGTACCTGCTTGAACCATATTCTAGCTTCCGGGAAAGTAATGTCCAACAGACCGGCCTCAAAGTCAGGACCACTGTTGATAATCAGAGTCTTGGACTCGGAAGGATTCGAGGGATCTTTGACAAGGTATCCCTTGTTCTGTGCCTCCAGAAATAGATTCCTACGTGCACCTTGCTTGTCCTCGACATTGATAAGAAAGGGATTTACATAAGACAGTACACGAACTGAGCCATTTTCTTGATGGAGCATTTCCTGTACAAAGTCTTTCCAATGTGGATATAGGCTATTGTCACTTTCCCAATTCCACCAAAGACGCTTGAAAGAAATCTTGCTGCCAATGTTCTGGACGCGTCTACCACACCAATCCTGCAACCATACTGCAGCCAAAGGTGTGTCGTAGCTTTTTAGCTGCTTGACAATATCGCGCACCTTGACAGCACCGCCCTGTATGCCTGCTACAGCACCTTCGGAGATCCAGTCAGGCAGGACAGTCATACGACCACAATAGAGGGTGTATTCTGATATCAAGTCCAGCATGGAATCTCCGTCTAGTATGCGACCTTTAATCGAGATATTAGTCAATATCACAATATCCACAAAGATGTGTTTGTGTTTATCTGTCATGTCTACAATTCCAACCCATCTTACCTGTCATTGTGTTTGAATTAAGACGGACAACAACTCGGTCATGTTGTTTGAGATCAAAACTGGCATATTCAGATGTCTCGAGAAACAAACATTGGTTATCTGTAGTAATATACTGAGGGACCGAGGCATATGTGGTAAAATAGTCTCCACCTGCAAACTCTCCGAACATGCCAAATGAAGAGTTCAAAAGAGCAGTAATCTACAAAAAAAATATCAGATTAATACTAAAGAAAAAGAGAAAGAAAGAAAAGCGATCCAACTTACGGGCTGATCACCACGACCAATTCCCTGTTCTCTAGAATTGGGATCTCGAGGGTCAATAGAGAGTGAGAGGTTGGATAGACAAGATTTACCTTACAAACACCGGGACCTTTTGGCCTTTGAAAGAAGTGTAGCTAAACTGTTCTCCAAACCCATAGAATTCTTCTTCCTTTCTGCTTCTGTAGGTCAAGATGACTCTGTTGTGGTCAACCATAGAAGGATCCTTGTGCAAGAATTTGGCACTAAACTGGAGCTGGCGAGGCGATACTACCCTAAGTGTAAAAGTATAGTCTAGATGGGTTGGCTGGATAAGTTTTGTGGTCAGTCCACCAAAGATAACTATGCTTTCGTCAGTGTGCTCCACATGGGTGATGGTTTGAAGATGAGTTGGATCTTGGTCGTGCTCAATAATCTTGAACACGCCTCCTTCTCCAGGGCCAATATCATCGGTCCCACTGGTTGATGATAAGAATGGAGTATGGTCAAGAGCTAAATAAACACCATAAGATAAGGACATTTGCTTGGTCTGTAGCCCAACAGAATCTTACATTTCCATATGATACGCTCTTTACTGTTTTTAATCACAAGTGCTTCGATCTGTGCATCCAGATGGACACTAAAGTCTCCAATTGTATAGGCTTCATCTGCTACTGCAGTTCCAATTGATAGGCGAGGTTGAATTAAGTCTTGAGTGCCCAGCCCGATATTATTAAGAACTGATTGCAACATGGTAAAGAAAAGTATGGAATGAAATGAAATGAGATTAAATGCGCATTAATTGATTTCTATATATTTTTTTATTTAAAGTCAGTATCAAGCAAGATTAAAAGCACGTCATCTTGACACACATAGCATTGTCTTTGTAGAGCTAAAAACCTGTAGGCTAATGTTAAGATGAATAATTGATATTAGTTTATTACAGAAAGACATTGGCAGTCCAGGTAATTTATGTATTATTGCGGATTACGCACAGTGTGGGACCAGCGGGTAAGTCTATCAAAGGTTGCGTCTAGGCGTTCACGAGTATAGGGTGGTTGTTCAAGTGCAGTGGCTCTGTCCCGTTCAGAATCCAAGAGGGCTCTCTCGTAGCGTACCCGATGAGACTCACACATCATCTCATCTTCAACTGGTCCAACCTGTCTATGATCACCATGTCCAATATGGCAAACACTCGATAGTGGCACATAGGGTGTATTCCATATCACTTTCTCAACTCCATCCACAAAGCACCTCACTTCTGTCAATAGCCGTGAACGGGCTCTCCAGGCATGTACTGATTGCTGAAAGGTACGAAGGTCATGGATGTCCAATTCAGCCATCAGGGTCTATTTTTTATACATAAAACAATGAGCCACATTTCATCACCTAGGTCTCCATGCTTACATCAAGCATGTCTGCTTTCATGTCTTTTTCCTCTCTTTCTTCCAGCTCTCGGCTAGTCAATATTGGCTGTAAATCTGCCTGAATGCCTAGAAATTTATTGGCTTAATATATCAGCCAGCCCCCCCCCCCCTTGGACAATTTACCTTTGGACACTGGCCTCGAATGTCTTTCTACTACCGGTCGAGTGGCCCGGTAGCGTTGTTCGAGTAGCTAAAAAAAAGAAAAGCAATATATTCAGCCAGACTGCATTGAATTGAATTGAATTGCATTGAATTGCATCTCGTTTCCTTTAACCCACTCATACATACCCTCACACGCTCATTCATCGCGGTTTCCATTGTAGTGCACCTTTCTTCAATGGTCTGTAATAGGCTTTGTTGTAATGCATTCTCAGATAGATTCTGCCACGACCCAGACGAGATGGTCGGCTGTCTCTTGGAGTGAGAGTCATGGAGTATGTCCTCCTCTGTTGAGGGTCCTGCATAAATATCGGCTGCAGCTGTCCTCAATTCTCTGTCAGTCATTGATAATGCACTTCCTCTCCTGGCACGAGGTGTCAAGGATATCTTTTGGTCGTTATCAACCAACGATCGAGGGCGAGGGCGAGCCAGCCGTATCTCTCTAATGGTCTCTAGTGAGTGCTCGATTGCCTGTCGAATGTCTAGTGGTGCATCCTCGAACAATGTCGAATGTCGACTGGGTCCATCGGTTTCAATCCGGGAGAATCCAATGCGTTTCTCGCGAGGTTCTGACTTGAATGAGCGGTCAACTGTAAGTGGGGACTTGCGTTCACCGAGAACACTTGTGCTTTTCCTACGCATGCTGGAACCTCTGGATGTCTCGAGTGGATCATTGGTTGATAAATGTCCACTAATGATCTCTTGGACAGCCGAGTGATTAGACCGCTGACTTGCCGAGACTTGCGAGTAGCCAAATAATAAACAAGGATAGATTGAGTATGGTTTTGGCTGAAATGTTCTCAGGAATGACTTACAAACCTGGTGAGATATTTTTGGGAATCCTATGTGGTGAATAGGAGAATAGATGGCGGTCTGTGCTCGGGTGATTGATGCTCGCGCTATTGTAGTTGAATGCAGAGTCGGTCGATGGTGTGCCATCCAAAGTGTATTGATGAGATGACATACGGATATCTTTCTTTTTATAAATAATAATAAAGAAATGATCGCATTGTCAAGGCTTCTTCGTTTTTTTGTAAGGATGACTTTGAAGCACAGCCTAACTGCACCATGGGTGACGTGGAAGAAAAAGAGAGGGATTGTGCATCTGGAAGGCTTGGAGGGTTTATTAAGGAAAAGAAAGAGCAAAAGAATAATTTACAAAGAAGTATAGACTATGTTTGATACAATGGAATGAATAGGTAGGTTATGAACTTGGTCTCTTTTGCCTTAGAGTTGCAAGAGTTTGTTCGAGTCTAATAAGTTTAAAACAATCAGTCGTCTTGGATATCTTAATGATCGACTTACCTTTCTGCTCTCAATTTTGTCTCTTCAGCCTCGGCCTGGACCAGTTTTGCCAGTTGATCCCATTCACTCTGGTGATCTGTGGTGTCTTGTTTGCGCTGATCAGTCTCGGTGGCCAGCATTTGTTCGAGCTCTTCAGTGTGCTCTTCTAATTCTCCGCATCGAGTCTCAAAGTCTTCGCGCAGTGTGATCTCTTCTGACAAAGCTGCCCTTATCCGTGTCATTTCTTCCATCATTACTGCCAATGTTTGCTCTGCCTCGTTTGCTCTGGTTACTTGCATCTCGTATTTAGTTTCCAGTGCTAATTTTGCTTCAGCTTCTTGCTGTTTGTCTTTAAAGAACTCCATTTCTCGTATCCGGAATTGCTCAACCGAAGCAACCTGTTCTGCCAGCCGAGATTCAACTTGGCGCACATTGGCCTCTAGTTCGGCCTTTTCACCATAAAGCACCTTGTTTGCATTTTCCATGGTCTCTGCCTGGAATACCAGGGCTTGGTAGTTTTGCTGAAATGCGGTGTGCTGTTCTGCCAGGCGTTCATTATCTTGATTGCATTCAAGAATGTCTTGGTGCAATCTGGCGATCATTACTGCCTGCGCCTTTGTCTTTTGCTCACTAGCCTCCAGCTGGTCTCGCACATCTTCCACAGTCTGGGCCATTTCCTCCATTCGCTCTTCTGTTATGGCCAGCTTATCAGCCAGATCCTGCTTTCTTTCCTCCAGCTCACGTACTGTCGACTGGCCATTTTTCAGAAGCACCTTAAAGTCCATGTGCTGGGTTGCGAGCATCTCGTTTCTATCGGTCAGTTGTATAACCTGCACTTGGTTCTCTTTGAGCTGTGTCTCGAGAGAGGTAATCTTTTGGTCCTTTTCCTTGATCTGGGTCTCTACTCTATAAGCGACATTGAGTGGCTTGAGTTTGGCATAGATCTTGCGCCAGGGCCATTCATGCAACTGGACATAGATCCTTGCGTTCTTTTGCATTACTCGGATAGCTTCTGTTTGTCTAGCATATCGACGGATATTGTTTCTAGCCATATATCTGCGACAAATAGCTTGGAAGCCAGTGACATATTCAGAGAGCTTCTTGTCGCGGTTCTCTTCTAGTTCAGCCAACTGAGAGGTGGGGGTAGGGGGGTTCAAAATAAGTGGCTTGATTCATAAACTATCCAGTCTTTTTGATACGTACCACTGTTGCCTTGAAAAAGACCTTTGTTGCACCGATACGATACTTTTCCGTGCCCAATTCCATATAATCCAACAGGCTCTGACACGCACTTTGGCCATCGATGAAGCAATTCGGCTTTAGTAGGTTTGGACAAAGGATCTCGTATCGTTTTCTGAATTCAGCAAACGAAAGTCGGTTTGGATAGCCTGTACGGCAGATACGGATACCTTCCAGCACACCGTTGCATCGCAATTGATCGAGAACAAGCTTTGTCTGTATTTCACCCGAGCGTTTGCGATGGTTGGGAACAATACAGCGGACAAAGTGGGGATGGGTCATGTACAGAGTGTTCATCAATGACAATAGTTGCTGCTTGTGGCGCTGGCCTACTGTTCTAAATGATCCTCCTCCCTTGCGCAACTTTAGTAATGTCAATGTCGACCTAACCCGACCACTGCCTCTGTTTGCGTAAAGACCACCAATTGAGCTGTCATCGCTGTCCTCGAGATAATCTTCAAACAAACTGGCCACATATCGGTTGGTAGAGCGAGCCAGCAGACGAGTGATATCTTCATTCAAAGGGTCCTTGTTTTTGTCAATCCAGCCTGTCGTGCAGTATTCAACATCTCCCGCATAATGCTTGACCACGAATCCGTCTTTAAACCGGGTACTCTTGTATTTCTGTTCTGGATCTCCACTATCCCAGACCTTGTCCAACTTTTCCAAGAACCGACTGTCTGTACCACGAGGGGCCACGCATTCTTCTTCCAAACATGACATGATTCCTACGGGCTATATAATAATAATAGAAAAGTGGTGTGTTAATTAAAACACTAGACACACTCGAGACAGACACTGGACACTTGCGTTGGTTTTTTCGATAAGATCAATGGTAGGCTGAAGATCGAGGCCAAAATCAATATAGCTCCATTCGATCTTTTCCTTTTGGTATTCTTCTTGCTCAAGTTCAAACATGCTGTGGTTAAAGAATTGCTGAAGCTTCTCGTTGGTATAGTTGATACACAGCTGTTCAAAGCTATTGACCTAATAATTCACATAAGTATCCAAACCAAACCCTCCTTTGGACATTTATATTACCTCGAATATCTCAAAGCCGGCAATATCTAGTACACCAATAAACCCAATCTTGTCTATTGATTTCTGAGCATCGATTGCCTTGTTGATTCTCTCGACCAGGGCAGCAAAGTTACGTTCGTATAGTGCCTTTGCAAGTGCGTCCAGACTAGAGACCACTTGGCTGGGTGATTTTGATTGGTTGACCCAATCGCGTCCTGCTTTGATACGAGGCGACAAGAGACTGTTCTTAAAGTCCTGGGCAGGGATTCCTAGCAAATGACATACGCGCTCCACAGCCGAAAAGTCGCGAATATCAGCACGGTCTCCTCTATAGTCCTTTGTGACTGCAATGTTTCCTAGATGAAGAACAGCGGCCACGATGGTAAAGAGGTTCATCTGTTCCTTGGAAGAGAGACCCATGACATTCAAGGAGTCCTGTAGAAAAAAAACCCCCCAAGATTAGATTTTATGTTTGATAGACATGCTTGAGAGTGTTACCAGTAATTTGCGATATTCCTCTGCATCATCGACAGATTCAATGGTAGGGTTGGAGCCTTTGGTGAATCCATAGTCGGATGGTTTGCTGCTTCCCAGCAAGAGTTTATCTACAGGGGATGTTTAATTAGACAGACATAGGACACTCAAATAGTCTTACCCTTGGTCTCTTTATCACCACTAAGCAACTGGTAGAATACATGGTAGCTTCTTTCCTTTGGTGATTGCTGATGAACTCTAGACTTCTCGAGTAAATACCACTCGATATTGGCACCACAGATCTGAGCCCTTTGGTTGAATTCGATTCGAATGAATTTGCCCTTTAATAAACGATATGAGCTTGTGTACCATATTATTTAGAATACTTACAAATCTAGAAGAATTGTTATTTCTGATTGTCTGTGCGTTACCAAACGCCTCTAGAATTGGATTTGCTCTTAGGATCTGTTGGCCCAGTAGGTCAGCATTGTGGTTGGCATCATTTCTAGTATGTTCGCTAGCAACAGTGGTAAGGTACCGAATGACAATCTTTGTGTTTTCTGTCTTTCCTGCACCAGATTCACCACTATATCAAATATATATCAAATATGTATATATAAAAAGTCTGTTAGGCGACCGAGTTTCTTTATATGACCAAAAATCCCTTACGTGATCAGGATCGATTGGTTTTCTTTGTCTCTGACCATGTCATGGTAGGCTTGATCTGCAACAGCGTAAATATGAGGAGCCATTTCACCCCTTCTTCTGCCTTTGTAAGCCTGCAGACAGTCCTCTTCATAAATAGGCAACTGGCGGTATGGATTGATGGCCACCAAAAACAGCCCCGAGTATGTCTAGATGGCTGTAAGCATCTTTAATCATAGACCAAAGGCATCCTTACATAAATCATATTCGACTTGTATCGCATGGCAAGATTGTATATCACAGATGGTTCGTTGAGAAAGGTGAGGTCAGCCATGTCATCGACCTTGTCGAATTTAGGTGGGTTCATTGGGTATATCTTGTCGGGCGATGTGAATGCAGTCTATAAAAGAGGTTATAAGGCAAAAATCCCTCCCCAAAAAGACAGCCTTTGGACTTACGGATCCATTTTCCAATTCTATCTGGACCAAATCTCTGTCTTCCTTGACGATATGTGCTGCTACATATCCCAGCTGAATATCTTCTACCCAGACCCATCTCTTTTCATTGAATCTCGACTGTGCAACCGCGTCCTGGACCATATCCAATCGGGGTCTCACAAAGACCTTGGTGCCATAACTGTGAATAAAAGACCCTCCAATATCCTTGGCGTGGTGGGACGGTAAAGGTGAGGTCGCCATGGAAAAGAGTTGTTTAAAGAGAGCTTGGAGAACATTTAGGGAATCGATCCTTTTTTATTTATTTATTTAAATAAAAGTGTTTCTCTTTTAAGGCTTGCTTTGTAAACAACCCAAAAAGGCAATGTATCGTCCATACCAAAAGGCTCTTGTCTTGACACAAATACTCTTTAATAATCTTTAATAATAATAATAATAATAGTTTCTACATGCTGATGTCATGGGAGCCATTCCCTCTTTTATTTAGCAGACCACTCCAACTGGCCCTGGATAGAGCCATCTATAGCACAGATATCAGCCTGGAATTCAAGACGCATGGGTGGTGGACTGTGTTGTCTTAGCTTCACATTGGCTTCCTTAAAGATCTTTGCTGTCATTTGGTCCATGCCATACGATTTGGCATAGACAACTTCCTTGATACCCTGTTGAACAATCTTGATTGCACATCCTAATACAATAATGAGTATAATCTAGACATACATGTCTCCTTACCTAGACAAGGACATCTAAAAGAAGAAATAAAGGTCAATTGATTTATCATAACAGAGTAATCACCTACGTATTGGTATACAGAACCGTGCCTTCACAATCATCTACTCTTCCTCGTCCTGCTTCTAAAAGAGCATTCTCTTCTGCATGCATGCACAAACATCGATCCAGCCCTGTTCCACACGGTGCTGCTTCGTTACATCTGTCACATCCACCTTCGTTGCAATTCCTCAGTCCACGAGGAGTTCCATTGTATCCTGTCGCAATGACTCTTGAATGTTTGACCAATATACATCCTACCCGTCGCTTCATACAGTTTGATCGTCTGGATGCTAGGTCAGAAAGGTGCATAAAGTAAGTATCCCACGACGGCCGTAGTCGCTCGGTGTTTGTCAACTGGAGTCCATGGACTGTATTATGCAATTCATTCAATGTCTTAAAGTCATTTGTCACCGTAACATCTGCATGGGACATCAATATGTGCAGAGGTACGCTTTCTTTGGAAACTGGTGACAGAGTCTTTTGGAACAAGGTGCGATCATCTTGGGCCACAAACTCTTCCAACGACAGACGAGTTGTCGATCTATGGGATTATTGCTCAATTGTTATCAAACCCTGGATACTACAAAAACACTCGTCTTACCTTTCGGTATATCTCTTGTACCGCATAAGCATAGGTGCCTCTACAGACACAAGGAGAAAGAAGGGCCGTTTTCTGGTATCCTGTCAGTTTCCTGGCCTCGTTTATTGTTGTTGTTTTTTTTTGGAATCTTACTTTAGGATCCACAGCCCATTGCCCTCAATGTCGCATGTCACGAAATCCTCTCTCCATCGTTCGGTAACATAGATTTGCATCTGGTCTAATGTGTCAAACATAAGACAGTCTGAATAGAGTTCGTGACTCTGATCATTGTTCTTCTTGAGAGACAGAAAACGAAAAGAAGAAGATTTTACAAGGTAATCTGCAATGGCATGCTTGCCGCTGCATTTTGTTCCTGTAAGCCCAATAAACATGACAACAAAACCCGGGCAGGTGTGAAGATGGGTAATGTTCCAGGTAGAAACCCAGTGAATATATTCATATTTATATATATTGTTATTTTAAAATTTCCAGCCTTTTTTTTGCTTTTTTATTATTATTTATAGCGAAAACATTTTTTGAGAATTGCTCTTGATGAATAGAGGAATAAAATATAGGTATTGTTTTGAATAGAATGGCACCAGCTATATAGAAAATATGATTTTTTTGGGGGGTCAATCAAGTATATATATATATATATATTTGCAGACATATTCCTTGCCACAGGCATAGTAAATAGATTCCACCACAAAAGACAGTTAATTTAGCAGTCTTTATATAATTTATCTATATATATATAATATATTTGCATTGGTTGTGAGGGATAGATAAGCATTTAGGATCCAAGGCAGACTCGAGTGTCTGAAGGAATGCATATTGATTAGAATACAGTTTAAATAAGAGATGGGTGGCCATTACAGTATGAGGGAGATTATAATATAGGCTTTTTTTTTGATATTTATGAGATCTACAGCCAGTCTACTTGTGTTTCCCCAGGCCCTTTAGCCCAGACAGACTTCCGGCATGGCTCTCACCAACCATGAGATTCTTGATGCCATGCTCAAACGGTAAGCCCATTGTGGTAGAGTCGCTGCTGGTGCTGGCCTTTTTGGCATACTTTTTGATGTCTGTCTTGGACAGTTTGATCCGAAATGCCGTGTCAAGCAGTAGATCAGGACCAAGGTATTTGTGAGGTATATGGAGTAGAAAGGCAAGTAGTTCGGAATTTGTGGGACAAGAGTTCAGTAGATGGTCTAATTGAGTTGGCAAGTATTAATACGAGTTGTTTGAAGACAGCACGGCTGCAGTCAATATTACCTTTGGAGATCTCTAGGATGGCCAGACTGATACGATAAAACACCTTTACACCTATAATGAGACGAGTGAATAAGACGGTTTAAACAGCCTTGTTTGTATATGAACTACTTGCCTTCAAAGTAGAATACATCCCAGACTCGAAGGACAGATTGCCAAGGAAGAGCCATGGTAAATGCGGTTAGGAACCACTGTGCAATATACATGATTGGCATAATGTCATTGGCTTCCTATTAAACACAATCGTTTAGATTCCCCATCTACACAACTAGACTTTTTTTTTTTGGCTTACTAGATGCTGGGCAAGTTTAGGAAGGTGATCATGTAGCAATTGACCAATGATATATGCATCGATTCGCAGTTGAGATAATGTGGGTGTAAAATATCCATTCATGTATCGATCAAGTGTGGCAACCATTAGATAAAAGGTATCCTATAAAGCCAGATTACTAAATACGCTTCAGGTATACCATTATAATCACTTACTTCAGCCGGCATGTGCATCAACATACATCCGGCCAGTCTTCCCATACCCTGACAGTATCCAACCTGGGGATTGTGTTGAGAATATGCCTTTAGAATATTCCTGAGGTCCAACTGTCCTTGGCCATTGGCATCATTAAACTGACTGTGGTCAGGATAACACCTTGCAATATCTCTTTCAATAACACTATAAATCTCGGTTGGCTTTCGCTTCCCAAGAGACTGTTTGACATGTCAGATTATTTCCAACCAATGATCCAATTAATCATACCTCGTAGTAGCCCTTCTTTTTGTAGTCCATACTTCCGGCCAAAAACTGCCATGCCCGTGCTCGTACAGATCCAGGGATACCACTCCGGACAAGTTTTTTGAGTTTGGCATCCTTTTTAGCTGTCCCTGCATCGAGTTTTCCAACAATTGACAGCCATTTTGCCTCTCTTTCTCGGTAGGCCTTCATTGATTTTGCAGAAATATCAGATCTAGAGTATAGAGATAAGCAACCAATTAAATAACCCAGGTCTGCTACTTTACCTCATGGTTCCATGGTTAGCCTTTTGGCTCGAAAGATCGACAATAAAGCCATATTCATCAACAGAATCGTTCTTTGTTGTCAGAGATAAGGATTTAACAGGTTTTTTGGGAGCCACAGCACTTGTATCTCCATTTTCACTCTCATCATCCCCGTCATGCATGTGATCGTCTTCGTGTCCAACATTGGCCTTTGGAGGCTCGTTTGCAGTACTCCTGCTAGGAGTTGGACGAGTGGTTGGTGCTGGACGCATCACAGGAGAGGGACGAGTGGTATGGCTAATACTTTCAGAAATCGATGGACGGGCAGTTCTCGACGCCCTGACCATACTCACAGAGGGCTCAACTACCAATGGTCCGGGGGCCCTTTGCTGCTGCTGCTGCTGCTGCTGTTTATTATAAGTTGTTGCCCCACGACGTTTGCCAGTCTCTTCTTCAGACTCGTCAGAATAGTCTTCGTTGAGGGCCGAAGTATCAAAGACGTCGTCATCCTTTCGCTCTGAATTGATCGACAAAGTGTCGTCAATGCCTGGCATATGCTGGCCGATATGAGAGGTCGATAATGGAGATGGTGCCGAATTGTGTGTATTTAGACTCTCGAAGCTTGAGCGATGTAACCACGGCCTTTCGTGAATTGAGGGGGAATACTGTTCTGAGGTCGACGAAAATGATCTGATTGAATGGCGGGTGTGGGAGTCCAGATCAGGACGCAATGGATCGCGCTTTGGGTCGTCATGGGAACGAGCGGTGTAGTCAAAGTCTGTGTTTTGGCTGGCAGCAGAGTAACGACCGCCATAAGACTGATCCATTGAAAACTCAAGGTCTGCATCCAATGATTCCAATACACGAGGATCAAGTTCAACAAAGTGAACACTTTCTGCATTGAATTGGCCAATGACACCTTCGCAGTAGCCCTTTTTTTTAAAAAATATTAATAATGAGCCATTTTAACTCTTGCTAAAGGCATCATTACTTACGAGGTAGATATCGTCCTCTACATGTTTGAGGACAATGATTCGTTCGCCTGGGTCGAGAAAGGGCCAAATTGTTAGGGCGAGTGGTTGTTTTGTTAATAAGGGTCCCTGGACATACCCGATAGATACATCAGATCCTCTGGTGTCTCGGCAAGGACGTCTTCCTTTGATACACAGGCTCCAAGACCACCTTTTTTGCTTTGATGGTTATCAATTGTTGCTATTACGGCTTGATTCATGTTTGGGTTATTTTACCTTGCTCAGCAAATGCCTTTAAATCCGAGAGTGACATTGCATCAATGTCAATTGGTGCTTGATCCATTGCATCTGATGGATCTTTCAAAAGTCGAGCGATCTTTCTGTTGATTTCATCAAAGTCTGTCGAAGTGTGCCGTGTTGTTTTGATTCCCATGGCGACTGAATTGATCGTTTTATTATTGTTTCCTAAAGAAAGAGAAAAAAGAGATAGAGTAGGCAGGAAACCAACAGCTGGCGAACAACCAAAAAGGCAATTGGTAGTGTGTGAATTCAAAGTCAGAAACAGTAAGAACAAACATAAAATAATCCATATAAAAAAAAAGAAAAAGGAACATTGGTGATTATATGGGGTATATTATTGTTGGTGCACAAAAATATTTGTTATGCCAATTGGGATCCACCAACCTCGCCCTGTTTTTTTGTTTTTGTTTCGGCTCGTATGAGAAAGTTCCAAATAAGTTCAAGTGCTTATAAGCTGTCAAATCACACCAGCCCAGAGAGATTGGCCCAACAAATCATGGACAAAAATACATATACATATATAAAAAGGTGAGACAAACTATACGCATTGACATGACGTGACCTCTTCCATTGATCAATTATCTCAAGTCACATGCGGTCTCTGCAAGCCTATTTCATAACCTCTTTCACTCGATGCAAGGAAAACCGCCAAAAGATAAGCAGCACCAGGATCCCTTGCTAACACCTGGCCATATCAAACAAGTCGTCAAAGCTCTGCCTAGCAAAATCAAGGTGTGGTTCTGATTACCAACATTAAAACATTCTCACACATGCCATAGCATCCCCATGACAATTATAAATATCAAGACACAGAACCATTAAAACAGGAGATTGACGAGTTTTTTAATTATGCTGAAGCATCGATTGACCTTCCGGACCACAGACGAGAGTATAATCGCTTTTTTGGATCAGGTACGCCGAATCCCAATCATATTGACTTATACTCATTGACCTTTTAGCTTGGAAGACAACCAGTGATGCCGATCGCAGAGGTGGATTGGAATTGCTCTTGGATCAGCTAGAGTATGTCCAGGCCAATCGGCGCATCAGTGCAGCAAAGCAACTGGTTTATATATCACTAGGTAAGAATAAGAAAAACAGAAAAACAGAAGAACGGGAGTTGTTTATAGAGATACTTATTGCTCTGGACGATACAGGATGTCTAGGAGATGGTGCGTGCGACTGCGATGACTATCTAGGTACCATACTTGCCAACAACCAACTCTTGTATGAATCCGGTGCCCTTCCTGCATTCTATCAGGCCCTGAGAAGAGCCTGCGCTAAACATGACGACAATTTAAGGTGAGAAATGATACATTAAAGGATATTAAAAATCCCATTTATGTATATATTTGTTTATAGTCAAGAAAGCTCTGATATGGACCAAATGCTAGAGATCAGCATCGAAATCGAGCTCTATCTTTCACTCCTCTATCTATTGATAGAGTCTCGTCGACAGGCAGAAGCATCTTGGGATGAATTGGGTATATTCTAGACAATCAAGAGAGATATATAGGTTGACTAACAGGATTGATTTCTAGCCTCTCTTAGTCCAAGCATGGTAGAGTTCCTGTTTTCTGTTTTTGCCCCACTGAGAGAGAAATACGTAAAGTCATTTCCTTACAAAAAGGCAAGTTATATATATATATAAAAAGAGCGTAAAAGACACAATTGGCTTACACTAGGCACCAGCTTACTCTTTTGTTGTGGAAAGTAATGTTGGCTACCTTTGGAGGACTAGAAGATCCAAAGGCTCTCAAAGAAGATGTCAAGAAACTCAATGGATTTCAATTTAGTGAAAAAGGTAAACTTTTTAAATAATACGTGTTGAGACAAAAGGGTGTTTAGTGGTGTCTATTCATTAGAGATTGTTGCCAAATGCACTCCTCTTGATCTCTACAACTTTCAAAACGAGAGCGTCCTTAAATACCCGGCCTATACCCCTCCTAAATTCCCATCTCCAATTTCTGAGACAATCACCGTCAAGGCTACATCGGCCCTGGCTAGTGCCATGGGGATAGCGTCTGCTACTGCAAACACTGATCTCCCTTACCAGGCCCTCTTTCCACCAAAACAGGGCCAGCCAGCCACACAGCCAACTACAAAGAAACAGCAGCAAACAAATCCATTTGGGCCTTCACAGCCAAATTCGTTTGTTCTTCCTTTGACTGAATCGCAGCCATATGTACCAAGGAGCATATCAGAGGCTGGGGATTCGTTTGTTAACAATATGCACATGTCCCTTTCTACTTATCAAATAATTCATGAACGTGAGAAAGCGATTCATAAGTGGCAACATCAGAATGAGAAACACCCAGAAGAAACCAATAGTGCTGCCGACGTGCCTGTAAAGGTACAGCGACTTATGGATAACATAGAACATCTTTATGTAAGTCAGATTATATATTTGAGCCTCTATACAAAAATAAACCTCTCACGGCATGAGCTGTGTAGCATACTATTATGCCTGAGCTGCAAAATATCATTATCGTCCTCTTGAAGCTTCTCCTGTCAACAGTGACCAACAATGTCAATGGTACTGGGAATGCTTCAAAGCAAGCACACAATCCTAGTTCTATAGAAGCCCAGGAAGAGATTGATATTGTTCGTAATCGCGAGATCATTTCAAAAGCTATCTCTGCCATTCTTCTTTTACTCTTAAAGTGGACTAAACTATCACGCAAGTATATCAAACATCCTTTTTTTTTTGGTAGTCTTGATATTTATGATATATTGACTATAGATGTTCTTAAGCATGAGTATCTGTCACAGCTTCTGGTTGATTCTGGATGTCTCTTG
This sequence comes from Phycomyces nitens, assembly GCA_022702545.1. Lineage (NCBI taxonomy): Eukaryota > Fungi > Mucoromycota > Mucoromycetes > Mucorales > Phycomycetaceae > Phycomyces > Phycomyces nitens. Next base: position 8,044,586 of record JAHRBC010000001.1, read on the forward strand.
CTTATCCTCAAGATACTCGGGCTGCAAGAGATCACAGCTCTTGTTGCGGCACAAACAGACCAAAGTGATCACGGGTAGGTAGGATATATTGATAACTGAGAATTACAAAAGGTCGATATATGGTATGTTGATACTTGAGAGTCTATAGTTTATTCCATCAGTTCTGTACTAAGAAAGAAGAACCCCCCTCTGCCGAAGAACCCCTCTATACAAACCAAAGGAACATGTTTTGGTCAATAAACTTTCTCCGTATCCTCCAGATGCTAACTAAACGCAAGACAAACCGTGTTATGCTTCTTGTACAATACAAGTCTTCGGTAAGAACAACAATAAAAAATGTCAAAAAGATACTGATTCGTGTACAAAAGGCCATTCTTAAGCGTATGCTAAAAGTATCCCACCCGATTCTCGAGCTATATACGCTAAAGGTCCTCAAGAGTCAAGTCCCATATCTCGGAAGAAGATGGAGATCTAGTAAGTATTTGGGATCAAATCCAATCGTCCGGTTCATGTTCATCTTTTTTTTAATATAAAAAACAGTAAATATGAAGATCATTTCTGCTATATACCTTCAGTGCCACACTGCCCTTCGAGACGATTGGATATCCAAGATAGATACTGACACTGATCTTGAGGACGGCATGGTAATCTTTTGTGCCTCAAACTTTGGCTGAATACATACCTTTTTTTTGTTTATATAGGCTCAAGAGATTAATTTGAGAATATTGATTCGAATGTACAATGGTGAACACTATATGCCTAGCATGCTTCCACAGCCAGACGACATTGATATACCGAGATTCTCGATGGACAAGCTGATTCCATTTACCACTGACGATATGAAAGACAATATTGAACTTGATCCTGAATTTATGGAAAACTATGAGAAATGGCTACATGATGAAGTGTATGAGAGTGAGGATGACATTGAGCCTCCCGAGACAAATCCATTGGATGTCGACACGCCTTTACCTTCACCTGTCATGAGTGCTCATAAATTGCCTGATACGCTTGCTATGGAGATCCAAAAGATTTATCTAGAGGAGCTGAATCAAGAGTTTAGGACCTTTGATCCAGATGAGTATACGAGTCTTGAGCATCAAGGCCCCACAGAGGCAGCCTTTGATCAAGAAGTATTGACCCTGCGCCTACAACAGGTAGAAAAGCGAACGGCTGAGAGATGGACAATGTTTGATACCCAGAACGATGTCTGTATATAACTTATTTTTTTTTATTGCACAAAAGCTTGTGAGGTAAAAAAAGGTTATTGGCTATTGATTATTATCATTGTATAAGATCCAATAAATAACTCGTCAATTTGGGATATATAAAGGTAGGATAGGACAGTAATAAAGCATTACCGATCGTATCCTTTATACATACATGGGTGTATTTAATCAAGATCATACTATTACTATAATTATTATTTGAAGATATATATATGTGTGTGTGTGTTTTTAGCGAGTTGCGCCCTCTGGAGTCAAGAGGTTTCCAAACCCATAGCCCTTGATAAATAAAATGTTAGATGCGAATATCCTAAATATATCTTTAATGTACCTTTGGACCAAAGGATCTTGAGTAGCATCCTCGACAGTAAAGATCTGAATCACGGTCGACCATATTGGTTGAGCTCAATAGCTTTCCACACTCACAACACTTGAGACAGAACTTATGGTACTTGTTTCCAGCACCCAATGCCTTTTGTAGAGAACATTGTCAATATCCACAAGTCCATCACACCAAAGATCCTTTCTTTTTTTATATAAACATACCAATTCAGCCGCATACACTGATTTTCCACACTTTGTGCACGTATCATTCTGAATGGTAATGCCGGTTTTTCTGGGGACATATCCAGTGTGATGGTTCATATAAGATGTTTTATAGGTGCCTATGGATCTCGGTTGGTCAATAGGACTAAATGCTTCTGGCTTCTTGGGTAAAGATGGCGGGGGGTTGGGGTTTGACCAGTCTGAATCTTCTGAGGCTGGTGATCCTGGCTCATCTGCAGAAATAGCAGGCTCTATAGGTTGTGCCTGACGTTCTGGTAGTTTGGGTGATTCAGACATACGAGGTGGGAGGGTAGGTGGCTGCATTGATGGACGTGTTGATGGCAATGCTGGTGGAGTAGGAGGTATTGTTGGAGGAGCAGATGTTACAGGACTATAGCTGTTTGTTTGGCGAGATTCGTTGAGGATCTCGCTCGGTAACTTGGTTTCTGTGCTCAAGAATGCAGCTCCACCAGCTAACCAAAGAATAGACTGGTAAATACACCACTCTATCCTTATTATCCTTTGTGATTTCACATACCAAAACCATATCCCTTTGGTCCCCACTGGCGTGTATAGCATACTTTGCAATAAACCTTAAGACCATATCAGCCTAACAAGAACATATCTATATTTTGGTACACAATTCTACCTCTCCATCACGCTCTGACAAGGATGAGTCTAAACGTTTGTTGCATTCCTAAATCAAAAGGCTGAGCAATCATATATATTTTTTTTGACAAAGCATAGCAAGAACAAAAAGATATTTTTGTCTATTGATTTACCTTGCATGTTAGACAGTTTGCATGCCAAGCACCTCCAGGTCCAATGACCTAATAGAGTCAACGTTAATACTCTGATATTTATCGAGTCGAGATTGTCATTTACCTGTTCTGCCATATAGACAGCTAAAACAATACAACAACAAAACCACAATTAGATATCCTGTCAATAATTTATCAATAAACGCCTACATTTCTGGCAGCGTGGGCATTTGGGTGCTCCTCCGAATCTAGGTGGCATGATGTATACAGTAGATCTAAAATTTAAGCAAGCAGTACAAAAAAAACGACCTCGTTTTTTTTTCTAAAGCTGGTCTATATTTCGTTGGCTAAATACACCATTACCATTCTTTGTACATTATTTGGGCTACACCATTTATGAACAGAATGACATATTGATGTCGTTTTTGGCGAAATTACCAGGCAGAGACACACTGGTAATGAATTATGGTTATTTCCTCGAGAAACCCTTTTTTTATTAAAGAATAGAATCCAAGGCTAGTTCAAGTTGCCAATATCCTTTTGCTTGAATTGCCTTTATATTTTACTCATAAATCTAGTAGCCTTTTGTGCTTACCATAGCAATACATAAAACACAATATTGTTTGCAAGGCTATCATTTATAAAAAACCAAGTGTAGATGTGTAAATAGCCCGTTCCTGTATTGGGTAATTTCTGGTACATGGTAGATTGTGTTGCTCTTTCCAATGACCCAAAAGACGATTTACGAGAAGCTTGTTTCTGCTCTTTCATCCAATATGTTTGTGATTCCCACCATGATTCCCAACAATTTCACCACTCTTATGTGCATTAAAATAGTGATGAGATTGGTCTCTTGCATATTCAACCAGATCTATCGGATCTTCCGCCAGAAAGCGCACCTTTTTACCCACTCATCGTAGTTGAATCTAAGTTGGGCATTTCCTTTCAGCATCTACCAGCACTCCTAAGTGAGGCTCATGAACGCTATCTAAAGGTCCGTAATGCAAAGGATGGTACAGATCTAGTAGACCTAGAACAAGTCAGTAGAGTCTTGGTATTGATCAAGCCTGACCATTATACTGCAATGAATACAAGGTAGACAACTTGCTCGAGGTCTAGGATTGTGCTGACATGATTTTGTAAAAGAAAGCAATTAATTACATTGGGACACATCTCAATAGAGAATGAGCTATTACTTCTTGAGCTTATCTTTACTATCCCTAAACATTCCAAGAGCTCGATTGCCTGGCACCATCGGTAAAACCTTGTGGCCAAGATTTTCTGCATTTATCTAACTTTTTTTTATATAAAGGCAGTGGTTGTACAAGTTGAAGCATTCGCGCAATGATCCTCAGTCTAGTCTTATTGATCATATCAATATTGAACATGAACTACAATTATGCAACAGGACTATAACCTTGTATCCCAAAGGATATTATACATGGAACTACCGGCACTGGCTACTTTCTCTTGTGGATACAGGCCATCATCTCATTAAAAAGGAGTACAATCATGCACGGTCCTGGGTCCAAGTGAATGTCAGTGACCATTCATGCCTGCAACACTTGGAACTTGCTCTCTCTGCAACAGTAAAAGATTCTCCTTTAAAGACATCTATAGTCGACGATCATCTCCAATGGCTCGATGGAGTTATTATAAGCTACCCTGGACATGAAGCCTTGTGGTATCATCGGCGCTATTGTCTAGATCTGCTACTACAGGACATAAACAATCCATTGGATCATTCTCGAAAACATTATGATTTCATAGAAAATATTGCAAAAGGCGAGCAATCTCCTCAAGCGATAGACACAAATAGCAAATCTCTTTTGCGCCAGGTTGAGCTTGCTTTACATTTTGGTGTATGGCTATTCTTGAGGGTAAGTTGATGTATACGCATTCTAGGGTCAAGGGCTGTAACGGATTTTTCTTAGGAAAAGGATCTTGGTAGTCCAAATGTCGACAAGGCAAAATCGTATCTAGACAGATTGGAGAGTACGCCTGCCATTATTGAGATGCGTCGTTTGCTTGACAAAGGTACATAGATATATTGTGCTTTTGAACTCGCTAGTGGTTAAATTGTATAATATCAAATATTCGGTGTTATCACGAGTGTTTATATATTTCATCATGAGAGAACAAGTAAATACAAATACATATCTAAATATATTTAAAGAGGTCTATGTAAACCAAAAATGCAAATCATAGTTTGCTTTATATCTTGTGCAATTTATGGACAGACTTGCGCGCCAAGGCCCACTTGGCTATTTCCTCCTTGTGCTCTCCAAACACGTCGTTTGATGGTCCAAATGCATCAAAGGGATCACTGGATAGTATTGGAATTAGTCTATAGCCTCGAAAAGATATAGTTATTGCATTTACCAGACACGGATTGTATTTCTATGCCCAATAGCAGAGATCAGGGCAACGTCTTCAGGGTCCATTGGAAACACCACAAGGTTTTCCTTGATACGCTTTGGTGTTGCTGACTTTGGGATGACTAAATAGAATGTTATATGATATAGACTTGCAGCATTGACACGGTTAGGATTTCTAGTTTAATGAATCTTACCACTATAGCCACGGGAAATTCCCCAGTTAAGGATTATCTGAGCCGGTGTCTTTCCATACTTTTTTGCGACCTGAAGAACCTAAGAGATTTACAGAGAATATCAGCCAATATTTATTTATCCAAGTCATTTGTTCGTCCAGACTACCTCTGGTTCTGCTAATGGGTTGATCTTTCCAGCTCCAAACAATCCAGGATTTCCCAAAGGTGTGGATGCTGTACAGTGAATGTTGTTCTCCTTACAAAAGGCAAGCATTTCTTCTTGCAAGAGATTGGGGTGGATCTCAATTTGATGGGCGGCTGGTGGAATATCGCATTGACTTAGGAGCTCTTTGATCATAGGCAACGTAAAGTTGGATATTCCGATGTTCTTTACAAGCCCATCTTTGACAAGCTGCTCCATTGCTCTCCAGGTATCAATCAAAGGTACGTTGATGCATTTAATATCACCTTCCTCATCCTTTTTGCGAAGATTCTCAAACTCAAAGCCAGAAAACTTCCATGCTAGAGGCCAATGGATCATGTACATGTCCAAGTAGTCGAGTCCTAATAAAGAAAGCGACCGCTCACAGGCGGGGCGGACATATTTTGGCTCATGAAAAGTTTGGGCAAGCTTTGTGTTTACAAATAGGTCTTTACGCGGCACATTGCTCTCCCTGATAGCCCTTCCAAGAGCCTCTTCAGTTGTATCTATTAAGAAAAAAGCTTATTTAATCTGGGCAGAGATACCAGCAATTCTGGGTTCCTGTGTGTATGTGTATAGTCTATTTCTTGAATACTTGCAACTATAGGCGGTATCGAAGAAGCGATAACCAACATTTAGAGCTTCCTTGGAGGCCTCGTACATGGTTTCCAAAGAGTTCTTGCCACCAAAGGTCCCATAACCAATCATGGGGAGTCTATCTCCAGTATTCAACTATCGTGGTAGGTGGGTTAGAATAGTAATGAATTGGGACATGTATCACTTTCGTTACGTACCAAGAATGTGGGTATCTGAGCAGTCATACAGTGAGGTTGGTGCGTAAAAAGAAACAGAGGATGGCCAAGAAAATTCTTACAAATGAAGATTATAACCGACCCATGTTTCACAAGATATTGTGGCTAAAGCATGCAGAATCTGTAAAACTCAGGTAAAAACGTAAACGGGTTTTAGATATCAGATAGTAAATGTCCACAGTAGTACTAGTCTTTTTCTTGAACAGACTTTTATACTCATTGCTAGATGTTTTAAAATTGCTATCTATTCTATATAGGATTCCACCCTTCCATCTTTGCTTTCATCCAGGTTACATTTTACCTATCAAACAATTGATCCAGCTCTCTTTACATTAAACAAAGCTACATCAAAGGTTTAACAAACTTTGTGAGGCATAACAAGATCCACCATTATAACTTTATTTTATAACTTTCGGTCAAATATTCATCAATTTGTCCCATTTTTTTACCTGTAAAAACCATTCAACACTAATTTTTCGCTATTTGCACCAAAAGTCGATTTTTGATACCCTCTTATGAATCCTGAAGGACCTCAGACCAGTCTGGAAAATTTCAATTTTTTACTTTTAAGTAAAGTTGTAAAGAATGTCAATACGAGTCAGCCAGTGCTTGTCTGGCCGGTAACAAAGTCATACTTGTGGAGATATTAGAGTCTCTAGATGTGTCAGAATTTGTAAAGTAGTATATATAAAAGGCAATTTGACTATTTACACCTCGAGATGAATATAGAATCAGGTCCAAAACATTTAAAATTTTAATATCCAACGAAAAATGGAAAGTCTTGTATTTTTAATCATCTAGTGAAAGGCATATATTCCATATAGATTCTTAAGAGCCATAGAAGCTATCAAGACATCAAATTTACAGTGATAAAATAAGTACGTTATATTTAATAAATAATTTATAAATTTATTTTCCTTATAAGCAGCCAATCAATTATTCATTTATGTAAAGACAGTACCTGTCATAAACATCTAATGTTTCCACTTTCCGGGTTTCTTGCAGTTTCATTAAACTCTTTCAGACTGATGAGCTTGTAAACCCTCATTATCAAAAGATCATGGAAAAGACACCAAACATTTTCTATCGGACTCATGTCTGGACTATTTGGTGAACACTCCAAGACTTTTAAGCAAAATTCTTTTTTATACATTTCTGATATTGCTGCCTTTTGAGATATTGTATTGGATCTTTGATAAAGATATTTACTCTTTCGTGCATTAACATTATTCCTATAAAATAACAAAATACACTCTTTCAAATATTGTATATACTCTTTGGTATTCATGCTGTTATTCGGTATAACAAGTAGACCAACTCCTCTTGACAATATACACATCATGACCATATTAGAATCTCTATTTCCTTGTAATTTTGGAGCAAGACCGTCAGGATGGTACTTTTCGCTAGGCTCCCACCAAATATAGCTGTGGGCATTCTTAAAGAGAGTGAACTTGAACTCATATCTTCAGATTACATGCTGTGATTTATGGTATTAAAACAGTAAAAATAATGAAATGGAAAATAGACAGTGAGTACTTTGAGACTATATAGGCTTGTCTTTATTATGATACAAAATATGCCGCTCTTTATATACTCTTTCAATATGCTGCTATACAAGATCTTGGACTTTCTGATATGTGTGGTCTTTCACCAATATTAAGATATTAGGTGGAATAAGCTTCTGAGCTCAATGTCTATGTTGCTATTATTCTGATGCATTGCCATACCTCGTCTATCGTACCTTATTAGCTCTCAGCTAATCTGTACTTATAGCTTATGGATTATGTAAAATATACATTAATAAGGCTGGATCACCACAACTCCTACTTTTTCACAGTGTTGCAAAGGGTATAGCGCTCGAAAATGTGCTCCTTAGACAGTAAAAGGCTCGAAAAAGTTGCACTTGAGTGCACATTTACTTTGGGCAAAGTCTTACTAATAACCTTTGTACAAACATGTTTCCCTATCTTTTTGTTCATCGAAAGTCCCAAGTCAGCCAAAGTTTGACAGCGATTTCTCTTCAATTTTTTTTTAAAAAATGACTTTCAGGTTTCAGTACCTTTGTACCTAACATTCTATTGTCAGTGAGAGATCCAGTCTACGGGTATATTTTTCTTTGAGAATAAAAGAGGTTGTTGAACGTAGTGTGTTTCTGTATCTGTCAATGTCTAAAACATTCCCTCCACTCATGTTGAATGCAATTATGACCCCATTTCTTAAATGTGAAAACTTTCAAAGGTTCTTGTAAGGCTGAGCACTTTGTGCTTTAGTCATGTTAAATTAATAATAAAATCCAAGAGACTGAGTAAAGCATATTTCAAAAGAGTACAAAGAAACGAGATTGAATTACAGATATCTTACTCTAGCCCCCGTATAAGTCTATGGCCTTACTTGTCCAAGTATACATTGATTGATCGTTCTAGTCTCAATCAGTTTTTTATTATTATTGACAGAATTATTAGTTTGATTGACGATGTATGTATACTTTTCAGACCGATGGACATTTGAGCTATATTACTAATAATCTTCCAAAGCCAAAATATTTTCTTGAGTAATGGTATCGCATTTTTGTCGTAAACAAAAAGCACACTATTTATTACTCGCTAGATCTATCCTTAATGGAATATTTCCAGAGAAATTGAGTAGTCATCTAAAAATGTAAAACAATGAATGAAAAAAAGAGAAAAGAATTCATTTCGATCTGGTGTCACCATTGACTCTTACATCGATGAAAGTTTCATAAACGTTCTTCTTGGTGCTGTCTCAACAAGTTATTATAGCAAATACGATGCATAGATATATAAGACACAATAAAAAATAATAAGGACCTTATCAAGTATACTGAAACTAGCGTATATTTTTAATACCCATTTGGCTAATTTGTGTTCCTGCTTGTACAAAAATCAATCATTTTGAAAAAGTGCACAGACCTGCTTAGATTACCTAAAAGTCACGAAGAAACCAATCGCCGTTACAACAAAACATACTGTCTTTAAAGATATTGCTACACCAATAAAGACCAACCTTCAACTTGTTGTTTACTTCTTTACTTCTTTCATTCTTTCCTTTTAAAATCAATAATTTCTGCAATAAACCTATTATGGGTAAGAAAAAATATTTCGACACCGTGCTTCGTCATCACCAAAAATTGTGATGATCTCACATACCAAAGAAAAATCTATAAAGAAAGGGCACCAGCGCGCCTGTTCTTGTTTCTGTTTCTTTCCTTCTCTTTTCATTTACTCATCACTTCTTCCCAGGTATTTCAAGGTAAGTATTTTCTTCTACATCCTTTCATATTTCTGTTGCCCATACCTTCAAAATGAATGTTCGCGCATTTTTGGTGATGGATGGATGTTTTTGATGGTGTTTTTGACCTATTATATTTCCGTGTCAATACACCTATCTCACCTTACTATGCTTGTATATTCCATCTATCTATGGCCATCCACCATTGCATCCCCAACCATTTTGTGTTGTGTAGTCATATTCAGGTAATAAACATGTATCATCACGTAAGTTATATTATATATTCAATTTTTTGAACGTTTAATGAACGTATTTACACTTTAGATCAAGGTCTTACGCGTTGGTTCCTATGAATGTACTCCAACAGACATCGCAGCCTTTGGTGTCGTCTACTACGCTATTTGGTGTCCATGGTTGCCAGCCGTTTCAATCTGAGGAAGCAAGTCAAGCTAGGTGGAGACATATTTCCGCCTGGTATTCAAGTCTCCAAAGGTCTTCACGGTCCTGAACAGTCTTCATCAGTTCGTCTATTGCTCTGATGAATGACTGTTTAGCGGGTTGTGCTGGTGGTCAATTCCCAGCGGGTCAGGGTGGGTCATACAGTTTGGTTGATACTCTCTCAACCAAACATCGCAGCCATCGGTGTCGTCTACTAAGCTATTTGGTGTCCATAGTTGCCAGCCGTTCCGATCTTAGGAAGCAAGTCGAGCTAGGCGGAGACATATTTCCGCCTGGTGTTCAAGGTTCCAAAGGTCTCACGGTCCTGAAAAGTCTTCATCAGTTCACCGATTGCTATGATAAATGACTGTTCAGTGGGTTGTTTCGGTCGCGAATTTCCTGAGGTTAAGGGCGGGTTGTATTTGTATTATTGAATTTAACATCAACAATTGCATTTTAATGATTCATATCAATATTTTTCACTGGATACGCATGTTTGTAAATTTCGTTTATAATTTTCTTTTGATCTGACAAATAGTCTAGTTGTCTGAAATTTTATTCTCTGACGGTTGAACTCTGATTTGTTTATTCTATTATTTATGCGTTTGTTCAATATTCAAATTGTATATTTATTAAACAATTATTTGAAAGAGTAGGGAATATGGACTGTGAATGGTCGAAAGAAATATATTTTTGTTTTAATGTTTGAGTAACTTGCGCTTTTGTGGAAGGAAATACTTTGTAATAGTTGTACATTAATGGATTTTTGTTGTTACAAATTTTTCGTTTTTGTTTCTTAGCAAACTGCTTTCCCTGCGTCTTTTTTTAGCAATTGTGCCATGTTATCTAAATTTTACTGTAAATTCTGGTCAAGTTCTAAAGGGGGTGTGTCTAATTTGTAGTGTACCTAGTCTTGCTTTCTATCGATGTTTCTTGTCAATGACAAACCCAGTCTCCTGTTATTGTTTAATAATTCAAATAATTGTTGAAAGTTATTATTTTTTGGCGTCTGTCAATATCTGTCATTTCAAGTCCAATTACGGCTTTCTTCATAAATCTAAAGGCTTGTGAAAAGTATTTCTTTTTTTCGCTATGTATATTTAACCTTTGACATGCTGTTAAAAATATAAAACAATTGAAGAAATTGAGATAATGAAAGCGTAAAAAGGAATAAAAAGTAGGGTTTGACATCAAAGTGTGAATATCTTGTTACATACCTTGTGGGTTATCCACACTTATATGTGTGTTTATAGTGTTCTCCAAGACTCGGATCAACGGCATCAATACTGATTTCTACATTGGATTTTCTCTTGATGATATGAGAAACTCTCCTGAAAGGCGGATAAATACATATTATGGTCTATGTACAATGTATTGTATTCGATTAGCTGTTTTTCCGATCAATATGATAAAAAGGTTACTTGTATTTCCAAGTCTCAATGCCCGTTCTATAACTTGGCGATATATTTTAGTATTGACCTGGAAATCTTTATTGAATTTTCCAACTGTCGCAAGTGTATACATTGATGACACCAGCCAAAAATTACATGTTTCCTAAAATCAGTAGCTAGTAGAATTGTGCTTTGCTTAAACGGAGTTGGAGCCCTTGATGATGTTAAGTAGAGTCACTTGGCACTATACAATGCTAAAAGCAATCGATCCTTTTCTACCAGTCCACGATACATAGCTAGAACATCATTGTAATTAATGATTCAATTATACATTAATGTCAATCTCATGAAAAAACAAAAGTCAACAAATTATATTTTGACTTTAATGTTGGATATAATAGAGTATAATTATAGACTTTGCTATCCAATAAATTTACTTTTTTTTTGTGTGTGTGGGTTATTTTATTGTGAAAAATACAAAGAAAATGATACAAAGCGTTTCTTTCTATACCAATACGAAACTATTATATGTTCTATATATATATAAAGGGGGGTACAGATCTTTCTCACTGCTTGCGAAAGATAAAGATATTTTTGAGACTTAATCATCAATAGGAACAATATTTGTGCAAGTAGCTTCAATATCGCCTACTAATTCGTCAAACTTGGACTTGTGGACCAATAAGAGTTTGCGTGATGGTGCGATACCAAAGTCAGAAAAGGCACGCTTTGCATCAGACACTGCTTCCTTTTCACTGTTTGTGAATTTGAAGTCAAACTGAAATGTTGCGTATTTTGCAATGATTTCGTCCTCTGCTTGGAAATAAAAGGTTTCGTCTACAGTCTTGACAGCCTTCTTTCCCTATCGACAAGTATTCATATCACGTTTTCTTTTACCAAGATTCAAACCTACCTTTTTGGCCTTCTTTTTTGGTGCCTGAGGTTCTTCCTCCTCGCCATTTTCGTCAAGTGATGACGATACTTCTTTGTAAGTTTTCGAGATAATCATGTACCATTCGAAATCATAAGGCTCTTTCTATTATCCATACATGTCAGATTGGTCGATTTCACAATTTTCAAACCCTACTTTTTCTACTGCCTGCTTCAGCTCTTGCTGCAGCATTGAATACATTGGAGGCATGATTTCTACTGGCATATTGATGAATCTCTCGGACACAATCCAGCCCACAGAGTTCCCGGATCCCTTTTTGAATGAGAGTATATCTGTCACTGCTTTGTGGAGCTTTTCTTCTTTCTTGGGACACTTTGCCATGAGGTAGGAGCACAATGACTTGACGCCTTCGTTTTCCTGTATCATATATCTATATCAGACCTCTCGCTTTACTGTGGCTCATACGGCCGCCGGTTTCCATTAATTTATTTAGTACCTTTTGTTCGTTGAGATTAATTACACTGAGGATGGCATACGGATCTGACTCTTGTCCATCTACTTTGACTGTCGTTCCCACATGATTCTCCTCGATAATTATGTCAATAATATCTGACAAGTTGATCAGCTCTGCGTCTGAAGAGAACAGCTGAGTCAAGAGTCTCTTGAGAGCATGGAAATCGACTGGCTCAGGGTTGAAAAAGTCAAAATCAACATTGACAATGTCCTTAAAGATCGAATAAGTAAAAAGATCTCTAGAGTTTGACTGTTTTTTTTTGTCTAATATAAGAGCAAGTGTGACATACATCGGGAAGACCATCATCAGAATCCTCATCGGAAGAGTTTTGGTGATCTTTGACGGGAATGTCTTCTTCGTCGGATGCTTTTCTCTTGATGCCCATGATGGAAATGATATGTAGATCAAAAGTGAAAAGGGAGGGGGGTAGTCTTTAGCGTGTTTCCTGCATCCCCGACTCTTGTCCACGTGACATTTATTTTTTCAAAGAAACTTGTTGTGACGTGCAATTGTGGATCCGGCTGGCTTTATGACTTGCTGGACCAAGAGTTCTTTTTTTTTTTTTAAAAAAAAAGAAGCAAGTGCAATATAATAAAAATAATAATAATAATAATAGGGAAATAGTAAATGCCAATTATCGAGACATGAACGATAGTCTTGGCTGCGATTCCAGAAAATATAAAGAAAATTAAATGTAAATGGAGATACTGCTGTTTATTTGAAAACAGGAAAAGTGGACAAAATATCATTATGTTTTTTATTTTATTTTTCGCTGGTGCATAAAAACAAGAAAGGTCAGCTCTTCACCGCACAGACTGGTTCTATTTCTGCAATCTAGAATCGTGAATCTTTGGATTCATTTGCCACATTGCCCAATCGTCTTAATTGATTAAGCAAAAGAAAGAGTATCCTTAGGCAGTCACCCATTTGGTCGTCTTGTTACTATAACGTGAAGCCAGCACAGTCATGGCAATGCAAGAGAGAATATAACCACTGAATTTAAAGAATGCTGCCCGTGAAAATTGACGCTCTTCTTCAGGTGTCCGGAATGAGGAGTAGATTCTCCAGAGATTAGGTAAAGCCATTAGTTTGAGATAAGAAAGGGAGTAATGGTTGAACAAAGCAAGTTGAAAGGCCAATTTGCCATTTGAATCTCCTATAATTACAGCATACACTACCCTTTAGTTTCCATCCACTGCGTCTAATTTCTCTGACTATACTAGTCAATAGATCCAGTAAAAAAAAATACAAAGACTTGGAAAATATGAATGAATTGATAGGCAGGATATTGACTTTTGTAGCTATAGTGGAAAAAAAAACTTGTTAATCATAAAGTACACATGTCATGGCTTGGTAGAAAGCAATGAATGTGTCTGTATGATTGTTACTGGTCGATAACATCCAGTGGTTTTCATGATACCACTACTACTAATAATAATAATAATTCTGGATTTTGGCTGCAAGACATGTGCCATTTTTGCATAGTTGATAAAGAGAAGGAGAGACTTGTGACTCTGCAGTAAAATATATGGTACTTTGCTATTGGATAATCGATATAATCACATATTTGTTCTGAAAGCAAGTTTGGTTGCCACAATAGGCTGGGTACACCCGGATAATAAGAGAGAGAGAAAGAGAGAGAGAAGAGTCTCTGTTGCTAAAAAAGAATATAAGCAGTTGTATAACTGTTCTCTTGGAGAAAATTGACCAATACTTGATGGGTCCAGATCTTGAAGGAGCCAAAGTTTTTTTTTAAAGGTTGTATAATAAATATGTATTACTCTGCTAGGTTGTTCGGCTTGTACTTCTAAATTGACTATAATCAGGCCAGAGGTTGTGATATTTTAATGAGCTACCATGACTATATAATTATTCTTTATCTGGGATGATTTCTCAAATGTTCAAGCAGGACAACCACTTTTTTTTATCTCAATCGCCACACTTTTGAAATCAAATGTCTATATTTGAGTACAATGTTAACATGTACAATATTTGAGCCACAGGTGTACAGAAATTACAGTTTCCTGAGCCACACATGCATTTGACCTTGTGCGCTTCTGCTGATTCTATAGATACCTTGATATTTATTCGTAAAATAATCAGTGATTCTATCAATACGGACTAGACAACTGAACCGCATGTCATTTATTGGGGTTGGACCAGTAGCAAACCCAAGAATATACTACAATTGTCAATAAGCACTTTTGTATTTTTGATTATTCACCTGGAGTCTTGTGGTAAGGCCAACTAACGGTGGAGCAGTAAGGACCAGATGAAGGACCAGATGAAGGACCTGAAGAAAGGGTGTTTGGCGTATAGTCTAGTCAGATGAGACTCTTCTCCGTTTCTCTCTCTCTCTCTTATTATTATTATTATTATTATGACCCTTGTTTTGCTCTATCGATCAATTGCTTGTACTCTGTCAATTCAAAATACATTGAAACTAAATGTGAAAGCTGTCTATTATAAACTTTGGGAAGCCAAAACTTTAAAACCATAAATATTTTAAAATAGAATGAGAGCATACCAGACGCGTATATGATTTGATCGGTACGCGGTCTCATGCAGAGAACCATTTCGCCTTGGAAAGACGTGATAGGCGCCAATCAACAACAACAACCACAAAAAAAACCCTCATAGTATGCTATGTATAGCTTTGGAGCCATCACAAAATCTATAAAAAGAAAATGAGCAAGTCTCATTATCTATAGTGCGCTCCAAAATACTTTTTTTTATTAGAATAATAAGAATAGGTTAAGGTTCAAGCCACTCAGTTACACTGCCTGTTTTTGTCTAATCCGACATGTTGGCTCTCAATCCAAGAACAAATAGAACAGAAAACAATACGTCGAAACCCAACTTCAACCCCACGTGGGGATGGTGTACAATGTTTAGCTTGATCCTCCAGGAGCTTTTATGACATAATCATAAAGGACCGTTCTGGAGCCTTATATTTACTGCAAACATCTCTTATTACAATATCAAACTCTTGACGCTTTCTAACAGCATATTCAGATACATGGGTTTCCAACCATAGGCAATAATTAATATGTCTTCTTTTGTACTTCTTGTTTGCTCATGTGTAACAAAAAAAAAGGGCCCCCCTTTGAACCTATAATTACACAAGGTCTCTTTTGTGATTAATTTGTTAGACCTGTGAACATCAGTTGTCTAATGGCCAGATTAGATTATGCCTTGTTGAAACATAAAGTTTTCGAGTATGCCCTGGCTGTCCTACCATGTGATGCATTTGAAGGCGGAATGGAAGGTTCTTGTCTGCTAGAGTCCAAATAGAACGCAACGTAATGACAAGGAGCGGGTACATGAAGTAGGTATTGAAAGGGCCACAAAGACCCAAGCAGTACATATTTGCAGCATGGGTAGCAAGATATTCACAGTTTCCAAAAAGATAAATAAATATCACCCACCAATCAATCGAATGGTGAATCTGGAAAAGTAAATAAAATTAAATGCATTATTCTATAAAATGTTATATGATATATAAACTCGGAATTTGCAGCACAATCATGTCAAAGTATAGCGAGAGAGAATAATTGGAAATTGGAGTATATTTGAAAAGCCATAAATGGATAAATCAATCCCTGGAAACATTCTTTTTTTTAAAATATATATATATATATATATATAATAAACAGATGGATATAGTGCTCGTCTATTACTACAGACAATAGAGAAATGTTCTGAATGGAAAGATGGCTAGATACTGCTGTTTTATTCTAATGATGTTGTTGATAAAAAGAAATAAAGAAAAATAAGAATGCGGTCAAAAGAATTCTTCATTCTATAGAATTGTTCTACAATAATTGTGTATTACCTCCTATGGTCCAACCTATAAATATGGGTTCCAATAAAGATTGCATGTTTTTCTAAAGAACAGTGGTTGAAAAAATAAAATAAAATAAGCAATAGTGATGAGCAAGTGTAGGGTGGTTAAAATCAATTAAGCATACTCACGGTTACCATGGTACTTGAAGTATTATAAGTATTAGATGGTATGATTTTTTTATAGAGTGATAAATAGGTGAGGGTTGTGGAGGTGGCGAGTAATGGCTGCTTTCAAACAATAATACTCTGGACCCCTCTCACAATCAAATATATAAAAAAAAATGATTGGTTTATCCGAGAACTATTATCCCATAAAATATCCATTTATAGAACTATTATCCCATAAGATATATCTTTATTTGGGTATATATACTAAATCACATTTAGATATGGAATACGTATACTAAAATGGATAAAAAACGGCCTTAAATGGCAAGCGTCTTGGGTTAAAATATTCATTGAAATAAAAATAGAGGGAGGGGAGTGGGACTTGATCTTGTTCCTGTTTAGTGCCCTTGTTACATATCCTTTTTGTTTTCTCTCCATTGACTGAATATTTGTAGCACTTGCTCTCAAAATCTCCAAAATAAAGAAGACCCCCCCCCCCCCTCCTTTCTATTTACATATCTACCTTTTTGTTGGAATTAGTTTTTGTACGTCTTCCGCTTTTGAAAACAGAAGGATTCCGTTATTTTCCGGGTTTGTATTTTCCTTCAATTCTCCTGAAAAGTAGGATTGTTACACTTGCACGGATTTTGTTTACCGTCGTTTTTTTTTATTCTAAAAAAGAGTAAGGGTACTGCTACGCATATTTTAAAGAGTTTGTAAAACTATACCAAAGAGTCTTTGAGCGGCGTTTGTGTTGGTTAAAAGGTTCTTTATTTGAGGAGTGGAGCAGACTATGAATGGAACGAGAATAATTGGTCGATAAGGCCATTTGGCTCCATGCCTTTAAATAAGATAAAGTGAAAATTTTATGAGGAAAGACAGCCCCACCGAGGTTCTGTATTCTCTTTATTGTAGTTTTAAGATTCTTATGTCTTGGGGGTATCTTGGTGATATATAGAGAAAGTAGAGTGAAATACCACTTGAGAATATGTATAAGGAGAGGGAATAAATAAATAGAGAGAGAGAAAAAAGAATCATACAGAAAATATAGAAAATAGAAAATCATACAGAAAATAAACAAGAAATTTGAAGCAAGTATAAATCAGAAAATAACGTTACTAACTACAGTCGACTGAAGAAAAGAAGAAGAAGAAAAAAGAAAAAGAAAAAGGTTCATAGGCATTTGTACATATATATTTTGGTCATGAAAAAAAAAAGTCATGATCCACGGATTATTTACCGGTGGTGTATGTATTGTGTCTTTCATGAGCCTTGATGTGTCTCTTGAGATCATGCTTGCGAGCAAACGCTTTTTGGCAGCAATGGCAGACAAAGTTCTTTTGGCGGTTAGGGTCGTGGGTCAGTATGTGCTCCTTCATGTTGTTTGCACGGTTGCTGCTGTGCATACAATAAGGACATTTATGACGGATTTGCTTTACAGGGAATGACCTGTTAGACGGCCCGACATAAGCTTCCATTGGTGACCAGGGTTCAGTACTTGTGCCCGGACTAATGCCAAAGCTAGTGTTTGATTGATACAGACTAGGGTCGATGGGGTTGGCAGATGAATCGCTTTGGATGATAGGCGAAATAGGGAATAGACCGGCCATGGGAGACAGCAAGATGTCGGTTGGAGAGTAGGATGGCTGGAATACTGATGGGAACGGAGACTGGCTAGAAGGTAAGGAAAAGGGAATATCGGGATATTGAGATAGACACATTGAGAAAAGATCATCGCCTTCGAATTCTGGGAGCACTGGGTTGTTGGTCTCTCTGAAGGATCCGTTGTCTTCAAAGGAAAACAGACTTGTATCAAAACCTGCCAGTGATTCAGAAACCGAAGAAAATGAGCCAAATGAAGATGGTACAGAAAGAAAGCCTAATAAAAACAAGTCCAAAAAAAAACAAAGATGCCCATGAGTTGATCATTGAGACTTTGATAATAATGGAAATTGTCGTACCAAGAGACAGGTTGCCATTTGCAGGAAATGGATCGGAAATTGGCACAGAAGGTGATCCAGGGTAAACAGACTGTGACACTTGTTCAATTGAGCCAAATAGATCCAGAGATGGCTGCGGATCGGATACCACTGTAGTTTGGTCGTCACCAATGACAGGCTCAAGCTTTGGGCAAGACTTTTCAATGAATGTCTTTATGAAATCATTAAATGCAGACATTTGTTGTTGTTGTTGTTGGTTTTTTTTATTATTATTGAGACAGGTGGTGGTTTAAAGGACAATGTTTCAAAAGAGAAAGAGAGATCAATTAAAGAAAAGGGAAGATGTGAGTAAAGATGAACCGAGAGAATTCGATGTTGGTATTTATATGTGTTTGACGTGCCTGTAGGTCTTTGCGTAGCTCTTTTTTTTTAAAAAAAAAAAAAAGGTAAAAAATAGAGCAAGTACTGACTATTGAACCACAGAGCGTAGCGTGGCTTTCGGTGTATGTGTAACAAGGCCAAATAATTGTATGGAATGACCAGCAAGAACAATGCCACAAGGTCGATATAAACCATAATAAGATGAAATACAAAAAAAACGTGGTAAAATAATAATGGAAATGGAAGTGACGCAACCAAAGTTAATAAACAAAAGGTGATAAATGGTAAACTGCATATATGGATATAATCACATTCAGAATTACTCTTGTTTTTTATAAAAATATTTTTTTTGTTCCACTCAAAATCAATTGTTATTATTATTATTGTATTTTTGCATTAAATTTGCAAACACACCAATTTTTGTATGTTTGCAATGATTATATGATGGCAAATCTCTGTCTGGCATATTTAGAAAGCAGGCTAAACCAAGCGGCGACTCTCATTCCATTCTAAAGATTATATAAAGCCAATATTATATTACTTGGACGCCTCCATCTCTTTCTATTTTCCTTAAAAAAAATGATATTCTCAAAGCAAAAGGCTCCTATCCAGCACCATTTGGAGTGGGTGGCAAATATGGATGTTGGTGTAATTGGCAAAGCAGCCCGAAAGACATCAATTATCTGTACCATTGGCCCAAAGACAAACACAAAAGAGAAGCTGGTTGAGCTAATTGACGCTGGCATGAGTATCGTCCGAATGAACTTCTCCCATGGTGACTATGGATATCATTCCTCAGTTCTCACTAATGCGCGTGCTGCTGCTGCTGGTAAGCATCTACTGCTCTCTCTCTCTCTTTTTTTTTTTCTCTTTTTTTTCTTTTTTTGGAAAAATGACGTAGTTCAAATGATTTATTAAGCTCGTTTATTTTATCCGTTATGAAGAGCGACCAGACAAGGCCATTGCAATTGCCTTGGATACAAAGGGCCCAGAAATCAGAACTGGTGTTATGCGTGATGGCAACGACATTCCTATCAAAAAGGGCCACGTAATGATCCTCAGCACCGACTCTCAATATGAAGAAGCATGCGATGATAAGGTCATGTATATCGACTACAAGAACCTCCCAAAAGTCATCAATATCGGCATGCCAATCTATGTAGACGACGGTGTCATGTCCTTCAAGGTTCTCGAGAAAGGTGACACACACGTCAAGGTTGAGGCCATCAACAATGGCACCCTGTCGTCTCGCAAGGGAGTCAACCTTCCTGGAACAGATGTCGATTTGCCTGCCTTGTCCGAAAAAGACAAGTCTGACCTACGATTTGGAGTAGAGAATGGAGTAGACATGATCTTTGCGTCGTTTATTCGCCGTGGACAAGATGTCAAGGATATCCGCCGTGTCCTGGGCGAGAATGGCAGGATGATCAAGATCATTGTCAAGATTGAAAACCACCAAGGTGTCAACAACTTTGATGAGATTCTTGCAGAGACAGACGGTGTAATGATTGCCCGCGGTGATTTAGGAATCGAGATTCCTTGCGAGCGTGTCTTTATTGCCCAAAAAATGATGATTGCAAAGTGTAACCTCCACGGGAAGCCTGTAGCCTGTGCAACCCAAATGCTCGAATCAATGACCTATAATCCACGCCCAACGCGCGCCGAGGTCTCAGACGTGGCAAACGCTGTGCTTGACGGAGCAGACCTTGTTATGCTCTCGGGAGAGACCGCAAAGGGTGCCTACCCAATCGAAGCCGTCAAGACAATGTCCAATACATGTGAACTTGCCGAGTCAGTGATTTGCCATCCCCCTTTGTTCAACCAACTCAGAGCCCTGACACCCTGGCCGACCGAGACCACTGAAACAATTGCATGTGCTGCTGTGTCTGCTGCAGCTGAACAGAATGCTGGAGCAATCATTGTCCTCTCCCGCTCTGGCCAGTCTGCCCGCCTGGCATCCAAGTATCGTCCCTCGCAACCAATCATTTTGGTATCTAGAAACGACCAGGTTGCCCGTCAATCGCATCTCTATCGAGGCGTGTTTCCGTTTGTCTACCGAGAAGAACACAAGAGCGACTGGCAGGAGGATGTTGAGGCAAGAATTAAGTGGGGAATTATGCAGGGCAAGAAGTTTGGTTTGGTCAAGTCCAATGATTCGGTGGTTGTTGTGCAGGGATGGAAGACAGGTGTAGGAAACACCAATGCGATCCGAGTACTGATTGCTCCTTAAAGATAGAATAAGCTTTATTTTATCTTTCTTTTTCTTTTGTATATACGCACACAATATATTACATGTGGTTGTATTGAATAAACCAGAATATTATATTATGAATATTATTATATATATTTGCTCCTTTTTTTTACACTCTTTGATCTCGATATAGACCAAAATTAAGCAACAGGTGTTGAATTGGGTGCATGTTAACCTTCTGTCTTCTTGGTTGCTAGTTTTACAGTGTAATTTTGAATCTGTCGTGGTAAGATTGATTGGCAGTGTATGTGTTTAGCAATATATATTTATTATATTTTGTATATACGTATTTACACATATATGATATTGATACAATCACTGCTTGTTTTCTTGAATAATGTTTACGAGCCTAATAAATAGATTAAATATCAACCAACCAACCAATCCAACCAACCAATACCACAACTTACCAATCCAACCCCTCTGTCAATCCCTCTCCCTTGAGTGCACTTGTCTTGTAAATCGAATACTGTCTATTCTTGAGTGTAGACAATCCAAGGGCCTCTGTGACTTGTGCTGCTGAAAGCGCACCTTCCATGTCTTGCTTATTAGCAAATACCAACAATGCGGCATCCTTGAGTTCCTCCTCTTCCAGCATTGCATGTAGTTCCTCTCTGGATGTCTGCATACGATCCTTATCGACACTGTCGACAACATAGATTACTGCGTCGGTATTGGAGTAATAGCAGCGCCAATAGGGTCTAGAGTATTATTGATTATAAATACTGCAGTTCACACCATTTCATCATTTCATCATTTACCTGATGCTTGTCTGGCCTCCTAGATCCCACACTTGGAACTTGATGTTCTTGTAAGTGACGGTCTCGACATTGAATCCAATGGCTAAAACACATTAGTCATTATTCAAAAAGAAAAAAAAGGGGGGAAGATTCCAGGGAAGCTTACTTGGAATGGTAGAAACGACTTCTCCAATCTGGTTTTTTTATTATTATTATTTGGAGATTAGTTGATGAGATGATTGTGATGGAGCCCTTACCTGTAATCTGTAGAGAATGGTTGTCTTTCCTGCACCATCTAGACCAAGAATCAATATCCGGACTTCCTTTTCACCCCAGAGTCTTCCTAATACTTTGCTAAACAGGGCTCCTAAATCAACTTTGGATTAGTGATTGGCTTTAATAAAATGATGTTCTGCTTTATATAAATGTTTACCCATTGAATCGTTTTTTTTTATTTATTTGGTTTGCAAATGGAATCCAGGCAATCGTAAAATACAAATATATTTATTGATATAATGTATGTATATAACTTTTTTTTTCTTCTTCTTCTTCTTCTTCTTCTTCTTTAATATATATTATACATAAATATATATATACACATAAATATATATATATTTAAACTTGTCTTTGAGCACCCTTTTTCTTTCAATCTCCAGTCTTACACTTTGGAAAGAAAGAGAAAGAGAGATTAGTGATACAAGAAGAACGCGGTAGAGCACCTCTTTTTTTTCCCTTTCCTTTCTTTCGTAGCGGCGACGCAAAGTAAAATCTTTTTTTTTTTGGCTTCTTCTTAGCGTCACCAAGCTTCAATTATATGCGTCATTTGTATCGTATTTTGAGAATAGGTTTTGGTAACCCTAATATTAATCAATCGCCTAATTATTGAAAATGTAATTAATGGCACATTTGTATACACTTCTTTAATATGATTTATAGAAACCATTTGTGCTGTAAAGGGGCAAACAAGAAGATAAAGAGGGGTAATAGATTTGATTATAGTTTTCTTATTTAAATATATATAATACTATTATTATCATGGTTGTCTTGGAATCCAATTGAGATATTCCTTTATTTAGTCTAATCAAATCAATATATACATCTATATATCCTTATAGACAGACAGAAAGAGATCTGCACTTACATGCATATTTACTATATATTACATAAAATCAAATCAAATCAAATCAAATCAAATATATATATATATAAAAAGAAAGAGGATGAATTGTATGCATTTATTGAGACGAAAAGAAATGGAAAGCAAATAATAAAATAAAATAAAATAAAAAGCAATGAATGCATTGAATGTAGTGCGAGTATATGCGTGTGTATTTGTTTGTGTGCATTGAAGAGATAAAGGAAAATGAAAGAGATTTGAATTTAGTAGTTTGTCTCTTGGGGATGCCAGCCCGCAGGAGCAAGATGACCCTGGAGAAGGGAGGCACGATGAAAATGGTCTTGATTGGAGCCGTACGAGATGGCAAAAGGGAATCCATTGTGTCGCGCAAACGAATGATCAAAGGTATCATGAGGCCGAGAAGACATGGAGATCTGCTGTGCAGCAACTGCTGCTGCTGCTGCTGCCGCTGCTGCTGCTGATGTTGATGTTGATGGTACGTGCGAAGAAGATGAAGAGGTTGAAGACGACCCAGTCATTCCATGCGAATCGCGTTTTTCATGTGTCTTGATGTGCTGGGTCAGGTTGTCTGACCGAGCAAAGGTGCGTCCACAACCAAGGTAAGTACATTCAAACGGGCGTTCGGCAGTGTGGATACGCTGGTGTCGTTTGAGGTGTTCAGGTCGCTTAAAACGTCTTTGGCAATCGGTGTGTTCGCAGACATACTGCTTCTGACGCTCTTCCTCACAATTGGACTGTCCTTCCATCTCAGAAAACGAGGGTTCGTAATGAGAAAACGCTTTGTTGGGTGTAGGTGAGCTGGTTGGTGGATAGGCTGCATGGAGCTGATGTTCTGCCTGGACAGCCTGGACTTGTGCCTGTGCCTGTGCCTGTGCCTGTGCCTGTGCTTGCGCTTGTGCCTGTGCCTGTGCCTGTGCCTGTGCTTGCGCTTGCGCTTGCGCTTGTGCCTGTGCCTGTGCAGATGAGAGGTCATGGCTGAAATTAGATTCTTGCCGGACATCCGTCATGGAAACCGAACAAGGCCGGTGCTGAGGCATGGGCGAGACGTGGTGCTCGAGGGCCTTTTTGGTATGGGTGCGAAAGTGTGCATGAAAATTGTCGGACCTGGAGAATCTCTTGCCACAGCCTGGGTGGTGACATTGATGAGGGCGCTCTCCAGTGTGGACAAACATGTGTCTCTTGAGATGCTCATGGCGCTTGAAGCTCCAGTCACAATCTGGTTGGGTACACACATGTTTGTTCTGTTTGACGGGCTGGCGACGGGTCGAAACAGCACGCTCAGTAACCGAAAGAGATCGCTTTTGGAGATGGATTGGCCAGTAAGAGTGATATTGATTGTTGCTAGCGTTATTGTCGACGGGTGCTGTAGAGCAGGCTGACATGCGTCTGTCGGTGAATTGATCAGGATATGGTGGATAGGAGAAGTTGAGATGGGCCATGTCCATTGAATACTTGCGCTTGAAGGAAGGGTTAGTCAGGGTTCCGGAAGGGGAGAGGGCCGGTGTCAAGGGTGGCGACAATACTTGGTCTGAATCTGAGCCATGAGCACACGCTGTTGGGTACAACAAGGGGCGCGAGTTGGATAACTCATCAAAGCAATAGTTGGCGGCACTCATTGTCATGTAAAAGGGTAAAGAAAAGATTGGAAAATGAAAAGGTGTGGGGTCAGTAAAAGGGGAAATTTTTGCCCAAGCTATATAAACAAAATCTGAGGCCTGCTTTTGGTACACGCACGCACGTTCATCTTTTAGATATATATTCCAATAAGCTTTTTTCTTTGTCAAGGTTGTCGATCAAAGAACAAGGCAATGTGCAAGATACCCAAAAGAGGATATATTGATTAAAAGGAGTCCAAGACTTCTGCATAGGATCGATTTCAAACAAATCCATCTTTAGAACCCATTGAGTTTAGCC
Source organism: Phycomyces nitens (assembly GCA_022702545.1). Taxonomy (NCBI): domain Eukaryota; kingdom Fungi; phylum Mucoromycota; class Mucoromycetes; order Mucorales; family Phycomycetaceae; genus Phycomyces; species Phycomyces nitens. The sequence continues at coordinate 8,069,489 of JAHRBC010000001.1, forward strand.
AACTCCCAGTCCTTTCTCTTTTGTTTATTCTAGCCATTTTATTTGATATCTGCCCCTTTATAATATTTATATATATATATATATTTATATATATATATTTAAAGCAAAATGCTCTTCGTCGTCATCTTTAATCACGTTTTCCTACTTTGATAATGGTCGGCTTCAACACAGACATCACCATGGTGATAGATTCCTTTGAGGCGATTAGTACCACCAAAAACAGTCAAGTGTGTATTGTTTACCTCTAACCGAACTGCACGCGTTCCACTCTGGGCATTGGGATCAATGAACATATCAAACATCTCGGCCGCATCCTCTCCCGCAACCTTGAGATCTTCATCGGCCTCAATAGCCTCCTGCAGACCTCCCATTGGACCTCCAAATGCAACCAAAAGATGGCTATTTTGTGTGTGTGTGTGTGTGTGTGTATGTGTGTATGTGTGTGTATATATATATTATATATATTATATATATATATATGTATATATATATATACGTGTCAATCAATATCCCCTTCTTTTTTTTTCCTTCTTTGCTTTCCAAAAAGAAAAAGAAGCGCCAATGGGATTTTTGATATATTTCCCCTTACCTAAACTCTTTGGGTCCAGAAACGCCATACATGTCCTTTGCTGAACGATCACTAACACCCACCATATAGTCATAGCCATCCTAAACAACAAAGAGGTTATTGAGATCCCAATACCAAATCAATACCTCGTAAGGACTCTCGGTCATGACCCTGGAGATCGAGGATGCCAGGCGAATTGAGTATCCCCAATAGAGACCCATTTTTTCACGAGGTGTCTTTGGGCTGACAACCTTGGCTGGCAATGGTTTCTGACCCTTTCTGGTTTCCATGGCAGCAATGGGAGCCAATTCAACAGTGACACGGACACCTGGTTGGATCGCCTTGTCGATCCTGACGCGACGAAACAAACCGACATCGACAAGTGTACCATCTTCCTTGTTAGACATCAATGTCACACCTTCGCGGTAACGGGTTTGTTCATGCATGCCGGGATGGTGCGGCACATCCAGGGGTGGCAAAAGTCCTTTTTTTTTGGGTTGAATAAAATAAATACGTTTATACATTTAATAGGCACATAGATATATATGTATATATATATCTATAAAGGGGCCTGAAGAGGAGGAGGGAGAGAGGGAGGGAGGGGGGGTAAGGATAGAAATAAAATAAGAAGAAATAAAGAGAATCTTGATGCGTCAACCCGTGCCATTGTTGGACTCTTCTTTCACTATTTCTTTGGCTATCTTATTCTGTCTTTTTGTGAGCTGTTGTAGTCTGGCTCCTTCTTTCCCTAGCTTTTCCCCCCCTTCTATTTTCTTTTTCTTTGTACGTTATTTCGGTCAATAGCAACACCAAGGAGAACATTTGGAGTCAAGTTTAAAGACCATGTTTGCCCCTCCAAATAAAGATAAAAATAAAAACAATATATATATATTTATATATATTATATTACCTGCAAATTTAAGGTCTGGGCTGAGTGGTACAAGTGCCTTGCGAAGATATCTGTCACAAATCAATCCAAAATAAAATATAGATTAATAAAGAAATCCCCACATATTCTGTCAATCAAAAAAGAAAAAAAGGGAAAAATAGGGTATTTATTTTCCTATCCTTTTTTCTTTTTCTTTTAATTATGATCATCAGAATTTCTTTCTTTCTCTCTCTATTAAAAAAATCATCTTACTGGGGTGTCTCCATATATTGAAAGACTCGCGCCAAAAACAAGTTGGGATCAACCTTGTGGTGTGCTTTTTGGATCTTGTCTTGGTAAATAACAATTTCATCAACATTGAATATAACAAGACTTCTGGCAATCTATTCTTCATTTCAACAGTCATTAAAACATAAAGAGCCAACACAATGATGGATTCTTGCCTGTCCTGCAAGAATCGTCTTCATTTCCAATGTAGGTGCTCCATCGATAATACTCGAAGGAATGGCAAGACTGACAGTATAAGAGCGTGGAGTGCCCTTTGCCACTGAAGTTATCTGTTGATGATGTTGGGGTTCATGGGTCGTCTTTTGATATTTTCCTGGACGTTCACGATCGTAATCTGGTCCAGACAAGAATTGATTGTCGAATGACTTGACTGTTCTACGCTTCAAGAGGGAATGAATATATGATGATCCCAAAGGGTTTGGTGCCTTGATTCCAGCCCTAAACTTCTACATTAAACCCATTGCTCACTTTGGGTTGAGTATTAGCCATCTCTTTTGGTTAAAGCAATCACTTGGAAAAAAACAAAAAAAAGAAAAGAATGCAAAATACAGACCGTTCATTTTTAACATTTGACAGTCACCCATTTTAACTTTTTGGAAAGGGTTGATGGCAAATCTTAAGCAGGCTAGGCTACCAAACGCTATCAATATTTGTGTACGAGTTTTGTTGTGAGTAAATCAAGAGGCCAAATAAAGAAACCAAAAACAAAAGAAGATGTTGAGCATTCTTTACCGGCCATTTGGCATTGTGTATTAAATACAGTTGGTGTTTCCAACAAATATGTTGTACTTGCTACTTTTAAACCTGTCAAGGCAAAATATACTCTTTTGTTTGCCTTTTGTTTACTAGAGTCTAAATTGTTTCTTTTTTGGCGTAGAGATTATGATCAAAGTTGTGGTCATTCTTGGTGTTATTTATGGCTCTGTACATATAAATATTTCCTGTAGTGATAATACTAGATAAATATTATTATTATTATTATTATTATTATTATTATTATTATTATTATTTAAAAAAAAGCCTTTAATGTCTTATTTAATTTCATAGTGGGACAATTGCAATCAGAGTCTGATGACACTGCAAGACTTCTTTATAAGCTCCCATTTATTCTCTTGAGCCTTCTCAGTTTCAACTGTCTGGTTTACAATGGTGGGCACTCTATGTGACCAAGTAAGCAAATTTTGCACTTTTTTCTTCTTCTAGACTCTCGATCGATACTTTACCCAAAGTACAAGGGGTGGGAGTGCTTTAGAATTAGTCAAGTATTTTTTAAAAAAACAGATACGCTTCCCTTTTGTTTGCTAGATATCATTTTAAGCTTCCTTTTGTAATTCACTGTGATTTTGGCCTTGTTGAGGACTAGACAATAGCCAAATAGTCAATATGTGTTTTTATTCTGAGGTGCACTTTTATAATAATAATAATAATAATAAACAAGAGCTCCAATATCAACATGTATACTCTTTTTTATAATAATAATAAACAAGAGCTCCAATATCAACATGTATACTCTTTTTTATAGTCTTGTGCTTTATGTTTAGTGTGTCAGGTATACCCTGAATTGCTCTCATTAGGACTATAATGGCCACATTGCTATGAGTGACAAGCCATGTATAGTAATGTCTAATCATGCTTGTTTTATATTCCAATCATCTAAGCAGTCAATGTTTAGAGTCAAGAGTACCAGCTGGCTTTCACCCAAACAAGCCCTTGTCGACTATTATTCTAGCCTCTTGAGAACCATTGGAACCGCTGAAACCATTAAAACCATTAAAACCATTGGAACAATTGCTGGCTTGAAAGATAGATTACCATTCTTTTCTTGGGTGCACCTCCAAGGTCAGTAGAACAATGGTCTCTTGAGCAATATTTGCTCAACACACCCAAACTCTCTTTGTCTCATATGTCTGAGCAGCTTCTGATCTTGTGATATAATTTATGCTCAACTGACAATACCTTGAATGCATTTGGTTATTAATATTGTGCCATACTTTATGACTGTCGACACCAGTACATCCTAATTGGTATATCTACTCTGAAATAATCTACATGATAAACAGCCTTGGCTTGGCAAATGCTGACCAATATTTTATGTTTCTACACACCATGTTGAATGTTTTGATAAAGAGTCTATTTCTGATGTCCAGGGCCTTGTATCATTATTATTTAATTGCCTGGATCACATCAACATTTCAATACACTATCCCTCACATTATTTCCCAAAAGCAGCCTAGCGAACAAAAAATAATACTTGATCTGTGCTATTATTACCTGTTTGAATCGAAACTTGATTTTGGTAAACTTTGACTACATGTTTAGCCAAAGATTGTCAACATTTTCTTTTTCAAGCCCAAGAACCTGGAGTTGTCCTAAACCTGTCAGTAATTGTCTATCTAGTGTGTACAACAGTACATTTGCCTATAGAAATGTTGTTGAATTGCAAAGACAGGAATTCCAGATTGGCTTGTCGTTTCTCCAAATCACTTTGGATTCATCTTGGGTTTATATACTAAAGAAGAAGAAGAAAAAAGCTGTCTTCTTTTTTTTTGTGCTAAACATTTATAGGTAAGCTCCAGACACTGCAGTTTTGCTCTCTAAAAAAAAGTCGAGCTACAGTTAATCAAGGTTTTCAACTTTACATGGTTTACAAAACAAAAATTGGATCTTGTAAAAAGGGTTCTATGGTCAAGTATGGCTTGCAATAGGGAGTCAATGGTGCATATGAAAGGCACAAATGGCCTTCTTAAAACCATCAAAGTCACCTTGTATTACCAGACGAATGGTCCATGAATCTATTATGAGTAATATTTAAAACAATAGGCAAACTAAATGCTGTATATGTATATTCTGAAAGCCTAATCCTCTATAGATCTTTTGGGGGACATGGTATCACACCCTAAAATAAAAATCATTTCTCGAGTATTTCTATCGCCATCACCCAGTCTCTCTCTCTCTGTTTTTTATTCAGCCACTGTCCCAAGTATTTTTTTCTTTTAGTAGGCTTGTAAACGGCATTGACTCTTTATCATAGTCAATACTTTATTAGTGTGGACAACATTGGTCTATGCTAAGAATCATTTATTCACTTTTTGCTAAATCGCCTTTATTTGAAGTCTAGCTACTCTAAACATGCCATGCTATGCCATCATCTGCCCGTGTGGAAAGTATTGGGATGATGTTATAGCTTTTATCATCTATTGAAAGGCCAACAAATCATTTGAAATATACTTTTTTTCTTTTAAAAAAAAGAATCCTCTTGATACTCCTTTGTTTTGGTTGCTTTGAATCTAAATTGGCTGGTGTTGGCGTAAAGAAGCCGATCAAGGCTGTGATCATGAAAACCATACTTGAAAAGAAAAAGAAAAAAGCCCCATTGGCGTTCTGTCTGGATGTCATTAATCATTATATAATTAACTAGAATAGCCTTGGCTTGACTATCGATATATTTGTCCCCCCCCCCCCCCCCCCTCCCCTTTATAATAACATGAAAATCACAAATACTGCTATAGTTTTATTTATTTTAAAGACAAATATATATATATATATATATATATATGTTGTGATGAGCATTATTCGGCTTTCGGTACTCCTTTGACTTTGACACCTTGTTAATGAGCCTTCTATGTAGAATTCCTATATTTATTTTAGGAACACAAAATGTTACATCTAGTGTTACCTTATTCACACACCCAAGTGACGTATCCTGTTGAGGAGGAGAGCCAAAATAAATATACATAAAAAATGAAGAGAAAGCAGGATGGAGGTGACAAAAGGGTTTATTTTGTTTGAAGTCCACCGTATCTGCTTCTTTCTCTTTCAAAGAATTTTTTCTTGATATATTAAAAAAAAATGGCAAGTTCCCCAGGCCCCCCTCCCCCTCCCTCCTCACTTTAGATGATTATTGTCTTGGTCGAATGTCAAGGTCGAATGTGTGTTTTTTTTAATCTAACAAGACCAACACTCCTTCATCTTAGGCTGACCAACTCACTGAAGAACAAATCGCAGAGTTCAAGGAGGCGTTCTCTTTATTCGATAAGGATGGCGATGGTTCCATTACCACCAAGGAACTCGGTACCGTCATGCGTTCCCTTAACCTCAACCCTACTGAGGCTGAGCTCCAGGATATGGTAAGGGTCTCTTATTTGAAGCCAAGCCAAGATATTTTTAATATTAACCATATATTTATGGTAAAGGTCAACGAGGTCGATAGTGATGGCAACGGAACCATTGATTTCAGTGAGTTCTTGACCATGCTCGCCAGGTAAGCCGCCTACAGGACTTGCAAAATAAGAATAAATCAATTTACCAATATATAATCTTTGTACCTGCAGAAAGATGAAGGACACCGACTCTCAAGAAGAGATCCAGGAAGCCTTCAAGGTATTTGACAAGGATGGAAACGGTTACATCTCTGCTGCCGAACTTCGTCATGTCATGACTTCTCTTGGTACGTGTTTAGCTCTTTATGTATTTTACTACCAAAGCATACTAATGTCATTAAATAAATAGGCGAGAAGCTGACTGAAGAAGAAGTCGATGAGATGATTCGTGAGGCTGATGTTGACGGTGATGGTCAGATCAACTACGAAGAGTTTGTCAAGATGATGGTAAGATTTGATTGAAGATCAAGCTCCCCCCTCCCCCCTTTTTTTGCTATTATTATTATTTTATACTAATCAAATACAATGTGCTTGTAGATGTCAAAGTAAATAATTAAACAAAAGAAAAAGAAAGTACCTCTTGTACATTTTTCTTTCACGCCCCATGTATGTATGTATGTGTGTGTGTATATATGTGTGTGCGTGTGTGTGCGTGTACGCGTGTGGGTGGGGTTTTGTATCAAACTCTCGAGTACCAAGTATATCAAATAAACCTTTTTATATAATATAATAATCATTTGTTTGGAATACAGTTCCATTTAAGCGGTAAAGAAGTGTATGATAATTTAAACAGAGGCAGAGTTAATTTTTTTTTGTTCTCTGGACCAGGTTTGTGTTACCAACCGAGGAACCGCGCGGTTCCTCATATATGTATTTCCCTCAGGCTTATTTTTATCTTGGCTATTTAATCTCTTTAATTTCCTTTTTTTTTAAAAAAGAGTTATTATTATTATTATATTTTGTTTTATTATTACTATTATTACTATTAGTATTATTATTATTATTATTATTATTATTATTATTATTATTATTATTATTAGTGTATAGTGGGCTTCTCTAATTTGATCCTACTGCATATAAAATGTACATAATAAAGGGTTACAGTAGATTGTTTTTTTCTTTTCTTTTCAAGGAATCAATATACATGTATAATACATATATGCATATGGATTATATATAAGAAAAAAAGGGGGGGCATGTAGGATTAGCTACGGCCATCAGGCTTTCTGGCCGTCCATATCTTCCATTTCATTGTACACTTTCGCTCCTCTAGCTCCTCTAGGGCCATGGTACAAAGGTTGTCATAGTAATCGCTCTCGACGCCGAGTTCAACCACCCACCAGAGACGCATAGATTGAAACATTGCCTTGGTCTGTAGCTTATACAGAAACCCCTGCTCTTTTTGGGCTACGATGAAATAGTATTATAGATGAGTCTTTATGTATTCACAGACTGGGGGGGTTAAGACGACACATACCATCATCGGCTGGCCATTCTCCAACAGGCACATCTAGATCTAGGGTCTCAAGGTCTACAAAACCAGCTTGTAGCAACTTGTCCTCCAGACCTTCTATATACTCCATTTCGATACTCAGGCCCTGGGCGACCTTCATGAACCATTCGTTGGCAAGTGAGAGGATGGGTCCAGGATTAGAGAAACTGAAAGCTATTGAAAATTGTCAGTAAAATAATAAATAGCAACCAAAAAAACAAAAAATCAAAAGGGTATAAAATATTACAATGTTCGACCAGTTCAATCCGTCCGTTCGGCTTCAATACCCGATATATCTCGTCCAGCAACCCAGCCCATCGTGCTGCTGGGACAACTGTCGCCACGTCTCGTTGAAAGACATAATCAAACGTGCAACTAGGAAACTCTAGTGGTACAAGGATATCGCCATATTGATACTTTACGTTCTTTGCTCTTTCTGCCCCATTTAGTTGTCTGATTGAGAGCTCCTTTTCATGGTGATCGAGTCCGGTAAAATTATCGAATTCTTGTACACTTGGCAATGTATCGATACCAATTACCTCGCACAAAGGAAATTTCTGGCCTATTTCCAGTGCCCACAGACCTAGGAAAGGTAAAAAAAAAAAAGATTTATATTGCAGATCAAAAAAAAATTATTATCATCTTTTTACCTATGCCACAGGCAATCTCGAGGATCTTCTTTGGGTTCTCTAGCTTTACTCTTGTGTTTGATCCAAAGGTCTGCTTGAGTACATAATGCTATGATTTTTTATTAGAACTAATAGCATTATCATTATCATCATCGCAATGATCCTTACTTGACGTGTTTGCCTAGACAGATTAATTAGTTGTGAATTTAGAAAAAGGCAATGTTGATTCCTACCTGTCATATTCCTTTTCTGCACCGTATTCAAAGTAAAAAGGGTCTTTTGTGCCTAGGATCGTCTTGTTTTTGAGTGCACGAGTCAGATAAGATAGGTCGATATCGCCAAATACAGGGTGATTCATTATGTTGTATTCTTCGTCAGGGCAACTGGATATCATGCTGCTTCCAAACGAGCTTGATTCGGATGATTTTGAATGGTTATATGAGGTTTGGTGTGAATGCTTTATAAAGTCTTTGGAAGTGAACTTTGTTGGGGATTGGACTGATATGCTAGAAATAAAACTATCATGTTCGGATTCTTTTGGGTCTTTTGTTTTTGTTGATTTGGTTTGTGACAGAATGCTGGGTAGGATGCCCTTTCGACGAGACCGACTTTTGGAGTGTTTACGACCGGACTCTTTGCTTAACTGGCCTCCCATTCTATATAGTGCCAAGAAGAAGAAGAAATAAAAGAAAAAGAAGAAAAAGATGAATGGAACAAGAAGGGTTGTGGCTGTAAAAAAAATGGCAAGGACGGGGAATTATTAAACTTGAAGCTCTTTTTTTTTTCTTTTTTCTTTTTTCCTGTGCTACTTCTTGAGCTGCAGCCGAAATGTTCTGGTGCTACACACCTGACTTTCATGTCTTGATGTAGGACTCAATAATATGATTGGAATATCAGTCCATTTCATGTTACTAGACATTATATATATAACCTTGTGGAATGCAGGATTATTACTAGAAATTTACCAATAGCCTTATCAATGGATCTCGAAACAGAGTCACATCCATCTTGTTCTAATGTCATTCAAAGGCAACCCGTCTTGAGAAAGGCCAGACAGAGCTCTCTCATTTTAGGGCCTTATTGTCCTATTATTTGAGCATCAAACGTTGTGCCAAGCTCAACAAATGTGTCCAATTTTGTATAATTGTATTGTAATTTAGCATCTAAATTAAATATAAACTTGTTATATTGCTAGTTCATAATAATAACAGCAGTAATGAATAAAGGTTATCTTTGTTCTGGAAGATAAGAGTTGGCCACAATTGTCTCGAGTTAAATATGCAGAAAGATTACCCCGAGTGTTTGGACTGCAAAAGCTCAAGGGTTTAGAATATATATATAAATATAGAATCAATAAACAGAGCAGGCATCAAGGCAGGATTCTGCAATAATTTAATAATCATCAAGTCTAACCTCCAAAGGCTGCCATTCCATCAAAGCAACAATGGTCACAAGCATTGGACCAAATTCTTTTATATTATTATTATTATTATTATTGAGCTATTGTTTTCCCATCTCACAAAGAAAAAAAAAGAGAAAAAAAAAGTCTAAACTACAGAAGCTTACATTTCCATCTCCTTATCTGATCGAGTGCTTTTTGTCCCAAACTCGAATGCTTAAAGAGATTGTCTCTATCTTGATTGAATAAAGACTCTCATTAGCAACCTTGGGGATGGGGAGGGAGTAGAAAGGTTTATTGACAGATACATTGGGCCTTGAAGCCAATGCTTTTGACTTGTACAATAATAACCATTCTGGTATGAAAATTCATTCTAAAAACACTAATAAATTCAATTGTATAATAATCGGCTCCCAGCGATTTGTGTGTTACCAATCGACGGAGATCTGTGAGCCAAAAGAGACTCTAGAAGGTTTGTATAGGCTGGACAGTCAGCTGACAGCATAAAATGTAGAGAGCAAACATGTAGATATCATATTATTATTTATATATTGAAGCCTAGAGATAAGACAGACTGGGAACTAGGCACAAATACCAAAAACAAAAACAAAACAAAAAAGTCTAGAGTAGTACCCCTGGATATTTTGAAAGAGTCCATCTGCTTTTTATTTTATTTTATTTTTATTTTTTATTTCCATGGCGCTAAATGGCTGGGAATCATATAGAGGCAAATGTGGGCCTGTGATATTATTTCCCGGGCATATATAGTGGTGAGACTTTGTCCTTTAGAAGAAGTTGGCAACGAGTTAGCTGTCTACGGAGATATATGATTTTTTGTAGATATCCATGACTTAAATATAGATTATTATTATTATTATTTCAAAAAGATGCGGTTGTATTATACATTTATTCAACCTCTTGACATTCTAGCAGCCCTTTTTTTTTTAATTGATATCAAAAAGAATAAAATTATTATTATTATTATTATTATTATTATTATTATTATTATTATTATTATTCAAACCCAAAGCACTCTTGGTCTCTAGATACCACAATGTGTGTGTGTGTGTCCACAAGGCAATTAGTATTCTTTCGGATACCCCAGACAATGACAAAAACCTTGATACCTGTGATCCCATAATCACCCTCCGCTGGCTAGAGACAAGGGGAAAAAAAAGCGCACAAGGTTACATGGGGTGCAAGAAGAGGCTGATTCAAATTGAGGAATAATTTTGTCAATCCCAGCTATACAAAAGAATGATCGATGGGTCGCTCAATAACGCGAATAAGGTCAGGGAACCTGAGTACAGAAACTGTGAAAAAGGGCGGTGTGTAATCGGGTAGCAGTCAAAACGTGCGTATTGTTCCAAGTACAGGGGCGGCGATAATGTGGCAAGATATATCAATGGAGCCGAAAAACCAAAACCAAAACCAAAAATAAAAAAATAAAGGTCGATATCAAGGTCAGGCTATCTCGGCAAAAGAAAACGACAGGAGACCAATGCTGTTATCAATAGATAGTAGACTGTTGCGAGTATTGGGCATCAATAGATTAGGCAATTTACAGCAGTTGGCGTGTCTTTTCTTTGAAAAAAGAAAGTGTCATAGACTTAGGTTTCCAAACCTTGGTTTCCAAACCTTGTCTCTATTGAATACATTTTATCAATAGATAGTGTGGGTGATACGCATTTCTATCCTTAATTATGCTTTGAGTTCTATCATGAGTACTAGGGCGCGATAGTATTCTAGGTGTTAATCAATCACCCCACTGATCTGAATGTTTTCCGCGGCAGGCCTCTGTGAGGTGAGCAAGACACAGTGAGTAAATCTCCTGTGGGAATATGGTGTTTGTCATGGGATGTCACATTACGGAACCTGGATGTGAATAACATCCGGATCCAGTTGAGGAGCGCTTTAACTACACGTCCTTGCCTTTTAATAACTCTACATTGGCCGAGAATCGGAACAAATTTAAAGTTGGGCCTGCCTCTCTTACTTTAAGTAAGCCAAAAACGATTATATATATATATTTGAAGTTTTAAGCAGTCGATCGATCATTGTACTTTTATAACACGATGAAATTTGTTTCGCCGAATATAAAGAGGCCAAGACCTTTTTAAGATGCAAAGACGAAATAGTTTGTACTTTTGAGCCAACAAAAAAAACATACATGACGCTTGGTTGGCCGTGTACGATGTGTTACTAAACGAGAGTAGAGTTAGTTTTCATAAATTATCTTTCTTGTCATGAAGCCCGTTTGTAACCCGTTTATAGATCAAGCCAAAAAGTCCAAGGCACGGACACGAGTATGGCGAGGCTTTGTTCATTGGGAAAGAATATTTGTAAATATGATGAGAATTATTGCTATTTTTAGTATTCTTTTTATATATACACATATTTACTATTATTATTACTATTCTTTAGTGTCAATACAGTGGTTTCTAGACAAGCTATTGGCGCACCACCTGTGGATGATATATACATAAAGCCATGCACTTTATTATTTAATAACAGGGTTATATTGTATACATTATACTTGTCAATCTTGCTGTTAATGTCTCCAATGTCTATTGTATAAAATTACACATCATCTAAAGATAATAAATCATTATTTTTGCAAGAGTTTTGAAGCTAGAAGAAAGAAAGAAGAAGAAAACCATTATGTAGCTTTACAAGATACTGATGGAATAAACAAGGTGCCAATCAAACCATTTTTTCATCCGATAACTCTTGTTTTATACCCATTGATTTTAAAATGGCATAAATGTCATTTTTTTTGTGCCTAGATATTGAATAAAGTAACAGGCGCTGCTACGTACTACTTTGTTAATATATTGCAGAATATCTTGCAAGGTTGTATAATTGACATGAGCTTATTTGACTATAAAATAAATGTAAATGTGATATACTTTGATCGGTACATTACTTTTATGTATAAAGTTGGATGTCAAGTTTAATAATGGGAATTTGTTATAAAAAGGTATATTATTATAATTAATCTAATCATGTCCTTTCTAAATAATCAATCGCGGTAACTTTACATAGAATGGCGAATGGGGGAAAGAAAAAAGAAAACTTGACCAAGGCTTAAACGGCTCTGCCATATGACTACACCATGGTGTAGTCAAATATAGAGAGCTTCACGAGCTTGGGATCAATTTTGGAAGACAAATTAAACCATGTAAAAAAAAGGGGGTAGAGACTAGTGAAAATATTAAAATAAAAAGAAATAGCAAAATACTAACAGTTATAAATAAGCAATCAATTTCACCATTTTCTATATATATTTTGAATCATTCCAAAAAAAAGAAAAAAGAAACTGCCTTTACAATTCAATGGTTAGTGAAACTAGTGACACAAAACATCAGTAATGGAAATATAGCCATTGTGCTAATGTGTGGTCCAAGTTGACAATTAAACAAGATTTTTTATAGGACAATGGGAAAGAAAAAAAAGAAGGTATTTTTGGGTGCCGAGAACGTTGGATTGTATTACTTTTCCTTTTATTTGCCTCTACCTTTTTTGAAGACAAATACACGAGTGTAGATAAAAATGGCAATAAAGCGTGTACAAAGGTTTGAGTCAAATGTTACGCGTGTCAAAAGTAGGAAAGCCGGTCAATGCGAGTAAAATATAATGGATGAGCTATAAAATAAAAAAATAAAGAACAACGGAGATGCATAAGAGCCTTGGGAATTAAGCAAATAATGGTTAGTCAGGAACCAATGCATCTAAAAATACTTGTATGATGGTAGAAACATTCATGTGAGATGATGATGCTGATGGTAATGAGTCGTACTGAAATTTATCAAGTTTACTGGGTCAGTTACTATAAGATTTATTCCAAGAAATTTGAGCATGGTTATAGCGTGTATTACAAATTGTTTGCAAAGCAATTGTTTTTTGTTTAAATAATAATGAATAAACCAAAAATCTTTATATCTAATAGAGCTGTATCTGGCATATTTATTTAAGAATTTAAAAACATTAAAGATGCTAGTAAAAGTTGTTGTAGAATTTTATAAACCAGGAAACAAGGTGAGCTCTTTAGATGATTGTCCAAGAGTGTCTATATGGAGTTGGGAAACCAAGGAAAATTAGGAAAAAAAGACTTTAGCTAAAAACAAGCACAAGGCTCACACTATTACTGCACTTTCTCGGTCATTAACAATGAGTCCTGTCAGCAAGGGGTCCCGGATCTGTAATAGGTCTCATAAAAGGGCTACTTGGTGATAAAGGCAATACGCCAAATCTCATTTATGTATCCTTGGATTGTTTGAGGAATATAATATGTATATATAAACTAATTGTGTATATTTTTTTTTCAACATTTCTGTTGGAGAGATTGCCACAAATTGACATGAAATTGTCTAGAATAATTATTCTATACTCAATGACATCCGTATCACTACCAAAAATGAGTAGAGGAACATACCCATATGACCAAGCACATCTCTAAACCATAGGATATCCCCCAAGCTACTTTGCACCTTTACCCTAATAAAATTGATCGCATTCTTCTCCTTGGGCTCACATTATGCATAATTCCTGCCACGCTTTATTTTATTTTTTCTTTGGCAGAAAGAATGCCAATTTGTTTATTTACTACATATGCTAAACAATAGGCTGGGACAAAGTATCTTGAGTTTTGAGCTTACAAAACATTTTGCAAATGCCATTTCTATATGACAAAAACAGTCGTCTATCATTACTGGGAAATTATTATTATTGTTATTATTATTATTATTTAGGATAAAGATTTGTATTTGAATTAAACAAATTGAAGAATACAAAGATTAGACTTAATTACGATTGAACTTATTGTTCAGAATCATTAGTAATACATCTAATATTCCTATCTGACATCTTATCTCTCTTGATATCTATACAAGTTTTAATATCAGTTATGCTTTATTAAATAATAAAGCTCCCCTTGATAATCAAGCATTCTTATCTAAAGTATACCAACACAAGGAATCATCATTTGTTTGAAATGATGAAAAGCAATATATATAAAAATAACGGGACTTAAAATTCAAGTTCCTCTTATCGGTATATAAAGTGTAAACGATTCTAAAACCCAGTCTATATTTAATATATTAAAAAGTATACTGATAAACGTATTTGATGATAGATTTTTACAAGTCTTCAATACTTTGGCTATTGAGATATCTATAGAACTGGTTTATTTTGAGACTCTATAAGAGTAAAAACTAAAGTATAGCTGAAAAACAAAACAGCAAGAAATATATCACGGAGATTTAAATTATAATATCGGAATCTAAAATCAAGTATATGATATTATATTTATCCAATCAGTATAGGATCTATATAGACAATAAAAAATATATGTATGTATGTGTGTGTATAATAATTTCTACAACAGAAGCAAATGTACTTTGGGTATGTAGATAGTGCTCATTATGTAGAAATGAGAATGATGGGTGCTCCCAAGAAGATGCCACACTTGAGGACAGGTGAGACGGGTCAAGTATGACAGTTATTGTACAAGGATCATTGGTATCTTTACAGATATCTGGGCCCAAGGTAACCTGAAGAAATAAAAAGTACCAAACTTTATAATTTTTTTAGAGGACAAAGGGGGTAACGGATGAATTGTTGATTGGTTCTTTTTGATATCAGGATTTCTCTTTGAAAAAGCAACTTTAGAGCTTCTTGTCAGTAGTTGGCATTTAAATAGCAAGATGGTGCGTAAGTCTATAGACACTACCCCCATTATTTTTTTTACAGATATGTATAAGATGGGTATTTTTGTTTTTGGTTCTAGTGGTGGCATTATACATATCAGATCTTGTACGATTACATGGAGTACAAGCGGATAAACAAATCTCTCTATATTTTCCAAGTTTGATACAAGCCATACGCCTCGTGGAAAAAGCGTTGGAGTAAAGAGCTCCTCCCTCATCTATGTATGTACATATGTACGTGCGTATGTGCGTATGTCTGATTGTTCCAAACTTGATAGTCTGCATTTACAAAAGGGATTTCTATACTAATTAGCTCCAGTACTATTTGAATAAAGACACAATTAACCATATGCATTTCAAGTCTCATTTGTCAATATAGAGGGTATTTAGAAAGTATTGAAAAAGATAGACATATATTAAATACAAGTTTTTGTATCGATAGAGAATAGAAAAACAGGGTACGGTGATTGGTGAAACTGTGAATAGGCTGTATATCACAAACAACTTGTGTCATGGAATAAAGTCCTCATCTCTAAGCCCAAACCATCTTATTATTCTCCAATCTGTCCCACTACCACTTATAATGCTAAAAACAGCTTGTTTTTTTTTTTCACTGATCAAAATCGATTGATCAAAGGACAGACAGACTATCAAATGTTATGGAGCATCTTTAGTGCGTTGATGGTTTCTTAATATTGTTCTTGAATATATAGAATTATGTCTTATATCCTAATTTTACATGCTATTGTCCTCACAGGCAAGCTCTTGCCATTCTTCACCCGAATTAGCCTTGAGTTTCTGCAAGTGGGCCAAAGTAGCCATAAAGTGGCGACGCACGTACTCCGATAAAGGCCCACTCTGATCCAATAGTCTTGAAGAGCTTGAAGGCAAGGGGTGTTGATCAGGATTATCAATAGATTTTAAGTTGGTTTTGATCAAGTCAATAAGACCATTGAGATACTTTGCAGTGACCTATTATTAATCAAATGTAAATAAATAACCAGAGAAAGACAAGACCAGGTAGAGAGATGTACATCTCCCCTTGAATATACATGCACGAGAACCCTTTGTTCGTCCTACGTTCTATTTATATCACTTACAGCTTCATTCCCTTTTTCAAAGTAGTACACGTATCGATTCAATATCTCAACAAAGAGCTCTACATTTGTGCCCGAATGCATGCAGCTGTCTGCAATTCGAAGCGCTTTTTGCAGGCACTCGACAGAGCGCTTTCCATTGCGGTATAGCTCCTCTTCTTTCTCAGGTGTCAGGACCTCTCCGGGTCGCTCAGTCATCCACCACAGGTGAGAAGACATGTAGACAGCCCGACACTGATCAGGTTTCTTGAGCAATTTGGCACTGTGGAGGGCTGCTTTGGTAATTAGAGTGTCATAGCTATCGGCCGAGAAGACGCGAGTCTGTTGAAGAGCACCGACAATGCATGTAATGGCCTGGAATTGAGCTTTTGACTCGGAAATGGACTCCTCGTAAATTGTGAATGCCTCCACAAAAAATTCGTATGCAATCTCTTCAAAACCTCCTTCATCTGCACTCTGTCCGGCTAACAAAAACAGGCGAAGACACATGTCTGTACATTCACATTTGTTATGAAGCACTGAAATGACTTGGTGAATGAAACGGAACAAGGCAGAAGTCTTCTTCTCCCAGATTTCATCCTATAGTCAGTCAGTCAGTCAGTCAGTCAGTCAGTCAGTCAGTCACATAGTGAGTGTTATAGTATGGTCTTCTTTTGTATATTAGCAAGCCAAGTAGCCAAGTATAATTACCTTGACCTCATGGGTCTTGTATCTACGGGCCAGCTTGACAGCTGAAATAATAAGGGATGGGAAAGTGTATCGAATACGATCACCACCCTCGCCCAGCTGTTTTCTTGCTGCGGACAAGAGCTATAATAGACACAAATAAACAACCTTTGCCTTTTGATTCAGATTGTTTCAATAAACAATGTTATACTGACCAAGAATTGGGTATCTTCATTATCAGACTTGAACAAATGAACCAGCTTGGCAATCCACCCCTGTTCTTCTGCCAATTCTTCATCTTCTAGACTGGTAAATGCCGTCTTGCGATCCATGGAATTTCCATACATGGTAGTTGGGGTAGCAGAAGCCATTGGAGCATCTTTTTGTTCGCGCAAGATGACATCGCACAAATCCAATACTCCATGCACTTCGGCTGGGCTACTGATAATCGTGCCATTCTTAAGGATACTCAATACCACCGATACTGCCACGTTACGTCTGGTAGTAAACGGCTGGAGTGCAAGTAAAGGCTGATAATTATCGAGAGCCAATAGAGTAAGGACTGAAGTATGGTGCTTGATGGGAGCCAGCAAAAGGGCAAGCAAATGGCCTTCAGTCTGCTTGGAATGAAAATCTGGAGAGTCAGTGTATTCGTGCACCTTGTCTTTGGCATAGGCCAGGATCTGGTCAACATAGTCAATCTTTTTAGGATAGCAGGATAGCGAAAGGTTAAGCAAGGACACAAGAAGTGCAGTGAGATCTTGGATCGAAAGGTTGGGACGAGCCTAGAGATAAAAAATTAAGTAACTTTTGGTACATTTTGAGCCAGCCAATGTTACCTTTACAAGCTCGACAATCTGATTCCAAAACACGATAAAGAGTTCGACATTTTCAGGAATTCCACGAATCTGTTTAATCTGCTGGGGTTTTTCTGTCTGCTCTGTTTCTTCTGGCTCCTTTGGCTCCTTTGTTTCTTCTGGCTTCTCTGGCTCCTCTGGTGTCCCATCTGGCAATTCGTTTGCCAAGAGCTCTTTATCTTCCAAGTCTTTCTCTGGCTTGGTCTCCTCAAGCTCTTCTTTTGGTTCTTTTATTGATTCAGGTTTGGTGTCAATAAGCTCTTCATCAACATCAGGTTCAATCTCTGCTTCACGGGCAGCATATGCAGCCAAACGATCGATCAAGGCAATAATGATCTGTTTGATATTGACCTTGGGGTGCAATTGAGCTGTTCCAGCAAGGAATGGCTGGAGAGTCTGAAGGTGGAATTCATCTGGGAATACCTGCACGGTGGACATGAAAAAATAATATGTCAAGACATTTTTATATCACCAAAAGATCTGTAGCTTACCTGAATGATGACCTCCATCAAGTACTCCTGGGCAATGATATCTCTACAGCTCACTACTTGATCCAAAATACCAGGCAATATCAACTAATGACCTATTGTGAATACATAGCCATCGACCATCTTTCAGCTCGTCTTACCGACTGATAAACACGCAGATCAACACCATCCAACTGACTGAGTCGAACAAGGTTGGTACCGACCAAGATACGAAGCTCTTTGCGCTCAGCCTCTCTCTTTTCCCGGTCTCTCGAATGTCCCTGGTGCTGCAATCGAACCCACAGCTTGTTCATCTCAGTAAAGTTTGTGAGGTTAAAATGAATCGATTCATGGACATTTCCCTCTGGACTATAGGACAAAGATGTATTAATAATGAGCCCATAATGCTTTGATTGCATCCAAACAACCACTTACCCTGAACTCTCACCCACTGGAAGATAGTCACGAGTCATTCCACTGAGGTAGTGTCTAAGAAAGAGACCGCGTGTAGGGTGTTGGACACCTCTTGTCATTTCCATCATATCTCTCATGATCTCCCGGACAGGTGCATCAGGCATACCCATATAAGCAGCACCCACGGTAATCATCAGGTAAAGACGTGGTACGATATTCCCAGCGTACTGGACCAATTCGTACAAATCCGCCAAGTGGTGCCGACCTGCATGGTGAGCCTCGATCAGATAGGCCGTCAAGTGCCTCAGAGCATCAAATATTGCCATATCTTTTTTTTTAAATATATATATATGAGTATATAAGAGTAAGCCCAAGAGCCAATACACACACACACACATATTGATGTGTACAATGGATTACCTACACAGTTCATAATAAGTCTTTGGAGTGAGAGCAGAGGTGCGCAACTCGGCCAGCATATTTGAACAGTGCTTTAGGGCGTCCATAAGCTTGTCGTTATCCTATATCCACCTTTTTTGGTTATTTATCCTCGACCGCCTTATTCGGTAACTATTACTATGATTTTTGGGTATTCTATAATACTTACGAGACATTTGTTCATCAGATGAGCTTGAATCTTGACAACACTCAGAACCTCATCCAGTAGCTTTGGCTGCTCTTCGGCAGGTGCAGGACTGTTGAGGGCCATGCTCATTGTGTTGTGGGTGGTGTTGGTAAAAATTGAAAAAATAACTTTATAAAACACAAAGGGGTAAAACTCGTATTATAAGCCAAAATATGAAAAAAAGCTTATGATGAATATAGCAAGTACAGTACAGGTAAGTGTATGTATTTGTATTTTGGTGTGTATATAAAAGTAAAGGCAAAAGAAGTAAAAAGAGAAAGAAAGAGAGAGAGAAAGAAGAATATATTGGAAATATCTCTCTGGCTTTCTCTATCAATCTCGCTCAAAGATACACACACACACACACATATACACACACATACACACTTACTTATACGCATTCCACGTGACCCATCTCCTTTCATATTTGCTTTACAAAAAGACGGACTTTTGCATTTTAGGACACGTACAAGTCGAGCCATCATGTACGATTTACAGCAACGCGCCAACGTAAGATTCTCTCTTGATAATCGCTTTAGGCCTAATGTATTATTTCTAGACCGTCCTTTCTTTTGCTGTCACAGCATTTGCTTGTTTCTTGGGTGTTGTGTCATTGTTGTCGGTCATCAATGGCTATGGACAAGTAGATGGAAACATTAATGTAGACACCAATGTAGTGAAAGTGTATGTGCAACTATTTACGATCTGCAACCTCACACTCTTGGATTGAACTTACTGACCCGAATCTAGTGTTAATCGTCGTTATGGTCCTGAGCATTATGATTATAGAAGCACAAAGAGTGAATTTGCCCGGGTACTCTTTGATGTTGATGCTGGTGAGATCAATATATGATTATATGAAAATATCTTCTTCTTTTTTGATGACCACAAGTCTAATGCACTGTTTGTACCAGACTTTACACCTCTCTTTAACTGGAATACCAAGCAGATCTTTGTCACTGTCGTAGCCGAATACGAATCACCATCCCACGCAAGTCTATACACACCAACTTTTATAAACCTCACAACGTTTTGTCTTTTAGAACAGAAACTCGGTTGTGCTTTGGGATCGAATCATTGGTCGCAAAGATGATGCTAAATTACTTCTCAAGAATGTGCCTAATAAGTATGCTCTTATTGATGTCAGCCAAAAATGGAGGTAAGGAGGATAACTAGGGTCATCAAGCACCCAAGCTAAACTTGTTATTCTTTATAGCCACCAAAAGGCAAACTTGTCTTTACAGTGGGATATTACTCCTCATGTTGGTATGCTCAAGGCAGGAAGAGCTGCCTCGACCTCTGGGAACTTTGTACTTTCACCTGTTCAGGAGAAGCCAAGACGTTAAACCAGATTACACACACACACATAAAAGCATCGTCCACCTGGCTCTTTTTCTTTTTATAAACAGCTCGAGTCTACTAGAAATGTGATGGGCATTGTTCTTAAACGGTTTTACTTGAAAATAAGTAGAGGGTTGGTCACTTTCTAAAGTACTGCTTTGGGTTAGGGTTAGAAATAATAGTATCAAGTATAAATACATCATTCAACATTAGTTTTTTCTTGGCTTTATCGTAACAATAAAGAGATTTAGATATTTGTCGTGTATCATTCTCTGAAATCAAACACAGTAAATGGTTCAAGGAACTCTGTGATATACCAATCTTTATTCAATCCAAACGATAAATGATGTAGGCTAGAATTTGTAAATAGAAACTGTATATATATAGCTGACACTGGCATATATAGACTTTAATCACAATGGAACCCATCAAAGCAGTATGACATACACAAAATAGCTTTATTTACACTTTACTTTTGTATCAATGTATTCCGCATTAAAAGAAAACGAGTATCTAACCTAGCAATGACGGTCTTGTCTAGTCACCTTATAGCTAATAGGCCGTATGAATGTTGTATTCATACAAAATAAATGAGTCTAAAGCAGTTGGGTACACACCAGTGGCATCTCTATCCAATATTTTCTGCTTGGAATTATTCAACACCTTTTTTTTTCACAATATTTAACCAGATTTTGTTGCCCTGATTTTTGTTTCTTGCTCAACCATTGATCTTATTCACACTTGAGGATGATTGCAGACCAAAACTCTGCACATAAAAAAAAATGGGCAATCTGTTGGTGACTCCATGCGTACTACAAACAGCGTGTTTCCTGACCATAGACATCAAAAGCAAAACGATGATTATTTATATTCACCTGATGCCATGGGCAGGCACACACCAATAGTCTTTTTCTTTTTTTTTGGAATAAACGACTTGTAATCGTTGCCATCAAGAGTGAGGGGGTTGATTAAAATCGCACAAGAATTGGGATATTAAAGGTGTATTTCAATAATAACCCCCCAGGATTCACAAAGGTTGCTAGGGTTCACTCTTGGCAATTTTATGTCTAGAGTATAAAATGACTTGATCCAATTTATTTAGTACAAAGTACAAGTTCACCCTTGAGGCTTGATAATGCTTGGTTAATGGGACAAATGGTATATAAACTTTGGCTGTGATTGCACTGGGAGCCAGATCAGCTAGTTTGAATGATTATCAAAAGTGATGAATTTTGGAAATGAGAATAGGATTATTATTATTTTAAAAAAAAATAAGATTGATGCATCTACTCAAATCATTAGCCTTTCGGGATTGCTACTAAATATTATTGGCCATGTAGATTAGTACGATCGTCTGCAATTTTGTTTGGTTTTTTTTTAATGGCTTGTCCTTGTAAGCACCAAAAAGTACAGGATACTCATAAATAATAAAAAAATACTCTTCACAAAGTAGCTTTCTTTGAGCATGAACCATTAATAAATCCAGGCAAATTAAAACATGTATTCTCCATCAATCCAACCCCCTCCCTCCCTCACCCACATTTTTTACCAGGCGTGACTCTTTTTTTTCTGGAGTAATAAATAAATCATTTCCAGGACTTCATCAAAAGGTTGAACCTGTCATTGAAAGCAATGTTGCGAACATCCTCTGCTTCAGCCGCCAGAACTCTTCAGACAGCATGCAGACCTACTCTGGTCAGCCTGAGATTCCAAACTTCGGCTGCAGCTGAAGAATCCAACGCCAGCATTGATGATACCAAACCTGCTACCAAGACCGATGGTTCCGCAAACCCCACTCGTGTTCCTTTGTCAGCTCGTCTTGGCGGTTCTGGTCGTGGAAAGCCTCTCGAGAAGGCCGATCCCTTTTCTCTCTTCTTGGCCAACTCCAGACCCCCTCGTTCCACCAACGGAAAAGACTTTAATCGTGGACGTCCCAACAACCGTGCACCTCGCGCACCAAAGCAGGCCGCTCCTGGCCAATTTGACGATGCAGTCGAGACCAAGCCTAAAGATGGTGAGGCCGCCACTGCCTCTTCTACCGAGAGACAATCCAGACCACCCCGTCAGCCTCGCAACAACAGCAACAACAACAGCAACAGCAACAACAACAACGAATCTACAAATGCTCCTAACAACAATCGATCTCGCCGTACTTTCAACGACAGAAGGGCTGGCGATGCGAACACTGGCGACCGTAGATCCAACGATAGAAATGGTGGTGATGTGAACAATGGCGATCGTCGATCCAACGACCGTTCCAAGTCTTTTGGCAATCGTCCCCGCCGTTCAGAAGTCAGCAGCACACCTCTTCGTCGGGTTGTCACGTTTATTAACAAGGATATCGATTGGGCTTCATTGAACCCCAATGAGGGTGTATCTGCACAGGCTGTTGTTGAGGGCGAGGTAGACAGTAGTGTGGCATTGGCAGAGACACAGGGTGATTATGAGCGTTATGCTGATATCACCAATTCATTGAAGTGGTCTGAGACTATCAATGTCTCTGCATTGAATACTCTTGTTGGTGGAAATGCTACATACAGCATCCCCCAAAAGACTGCATTTTTGCAGACAGTGTCAAAAGCCACCATGGGAGCATAGAAAGGAATGAAAGTTATGGAGAAAATAAAGAACAAAAAGAGAAGGAAAAGCTGGACTCGTTTCGTATATATTCTGTATTAAAATTATATTTTGTACCATCTTTCTTTACTATAATTGAAATATATGGAATAATATTATATATATATATAAATATATGTGTATATGTATATGTCTGTATTTCTCGTCTATCCAAAACACACACACAAACACCCACACACGCGATAACTACAAGGTACTACCAAACTAACTCGCCTAATGTACAACGTTACTTTTTTATCCCACTCATCGGGCACTTGGGTCCCTCATCAGAGCCATTGCTCTTTTTCCCTGTGACAGGGCACATTGCATCGCTCTTTATGCCACTCATAGGACAGGCAGCTGGGATCTCTATCTTTTCTTCAGGTGCTTCATAGATCAGTTTCTCCCCGGCTGGTGGTGTCTGGATACTTGAGAAATAAACCTCGACATGTTCCTCATCAGTCTCTTCCCAGGCGCACTCTTGGCTAAGCCATTGCTGATAGTCTTTTGAGTGTCGCCATTGGGTATTCATATCATGCTCAATCTTGTGCAAATCGACCAAAGTCGCGTCTTTTATCTTGTGGACTAGACGAAACATTACCTATATTCCACAATTAAACAAATGTTTTCAATACAATATTTTAATAGAGATCTTACCCTGAGAAGTATAGATGGAAGTTGTTTCCAATATTCAAGTATAGAATTGCTCCATTTGTTGTTGGTTTTCTGTAAACTGGATTCAAGTTCATCAAATGTTTCTGCTGCCTATATTAATCATCATTTTCAGGAACATTAGGGTCAGTGAATAATATCCAACAAAAGGTCCATTACCCCAAATATGTTCTCTATCTCTTTTTCCCATACACCCAGTCGATCAGGACCAGAATATACGTGCTGGGACAAGAGAGCAATCTGTACAGCTTTCATGGTGTCAGGCAAGGGACAGATACCCATCTGTTTTGCACTCTCAATGGTTTCTTGTAGTCGTAACTCGGGCACAAATACATCTGCAACACCAAGTCTCAATAATTCGGGTGCCCTCAAGCGTCCAAGTTCAGGAGGTGCCAGAGCCAGATAGAGCCCTGTCCCGCGTGGTAATGGACGAGGTGCCTTGGAGAGACGGGATTGAAACAATCCTAGGGCAGAAAATGGAGCATGCCCTGGCCTAATGCCGAGATCTATCAAGGTATTTTCGGTAATGACACGAACAAACACATTGCCAAGGTACATATATGCTGCACTACGAGGAACATCTCCATTGATGAACCACACCATTGGCTTTTCTGCTTGATAAAGTCCAAGAGAAATGGCATGATATGTAGCCTCAAGCGTATCCTGGGATGCTTGGAGATTATACAGTGTGTTTGCTGCAACTGCATTATGTGTATCTTCATATGCCAAACCACGGCTGACTACTTTTGTATCCTTTGTACAAAGTGGTGTGCTATCCAACAATGGCTCGTTGGTTGCACTGTCTGCCACGGTTGCTGTGAAGAATAGACTTGTCACTTTTGGGTTTTCTATGGCCTCTTTGAATGCTTTGTTGATATCATCTAGACGTTTGACTGTCAAGACATTCTTGCTCTTTGGAGAAGAAAGGTTGATAAATGTAGGGCCACCTATCAAAGGCGGCTTTTCCACTGTAATAAAAGAAGCACAAGTAGTCTGTTCTTGGGGAGCAACTAAGAAGAGGCGAATAAGTAGCAGATATAGAAATCTGTTGATAACCTTACTAACCTTTGCCTCTGTTTTTCCACAGGTTAGCAAATGGGCATGCTGGTTGAGATTTGGCTTGGCTGTTTCTTTTCCAAATCAGATATCCACCAAGATCGACTTGTTCTACATGTCTTGCATTGCAGAATTAAATGTTGGTTGTTAATTAAAGTCTATAATTGTTTATATTTGTGGCGGTTTCTTACGAGTTATAGTATATGGCTTTAGTTTTAAGGAATTGCTGATCAAGGATCTCTTTATCCCAATTTGAATGGGGTTCTTGGCCGGATATCCAAGTCTGGATAGCAGCTGGTAGGCCATTTTGGTACTTTGAATCGTTTTCATAATCATAGGTATCCATTCGCTCATAGGCCATGATTTTGTTCTCTTTGGACTCTAGAGCCAACAACTCTTTTTCATATGCCAAAAACTGCTCAAGCTCAAAAGGCTGTTTAAATCTATAGAAGAAAAAAAGGCATATAATAAATGGCCAAGCCCAAAAGTATTATTATTATTATTATTATTATTATCTATTTTCACATCTCCTTGCTCCATTGATCTAATTACAGCCTAGCTTGGATGCATCAAGATTACTTGCCTTGAGAAATAGTAATGTTTGGCCTTTAGTAATTCATGTGCCTGGAGAACGTCATCCTTGTTTGCAAGATCTGACTGGCCAGCAAGTTTATTTGTATTGCAAGTCAAGGTCGGCTGATTAGCTTCTCGGCCTTTTGTGATTGTAGCAAGACCTGCTTGGAAGACTTGATCTTCATGCCAGGGGTAGGCTTTGAAATCCTGAAATGCCTGTTTTTGTAGGCTGGTGAACGTGCTGGTCTGCATGGTTAACCTGTAGATCCTGACTCCGCTTCCCACCCCCTCAGGTTCCCCTTATTCTGTCTGAGACAACACGCGAGTTGACCTTTATTTTTTATTTTAGTGGCGGGAATCCCAGAGATCGGTCAAATATGCCATTCTTGATGTATATTTTTGTATGTGTGGTCAATACCACAATCTGCCTTGAGGGCATGCGTTTTATTCTGCAAATTGGCCCAAAGATTTGGCCTCTTTGGTTATATATATATATATAATATATATCAAGAGGTGTGACTGTAATCAGTCGAGATCAAAGATGGATCTCTGATGGCACAACATTTTTTTTTGGCTGTGATTAGATTGAAAGACACTTTATGGACATTTGGCAAAATATTGTACTTGTTAGATGATAGTTTGTCTATAATATTATACGTCGTGTGTTTGTCTAGCAAGCACAGAAGATAATGATTGACTCTATATTTCCATGGCCAATTTAGAAACCCTCTGCAGGCCACATCCAGCCAAAGGTATCTTTAATTTCACCCTTTTGAATGCCACGGTATTCATTAAAGAGCTTGAGGAAGCCCTCTCCAATCTCAGTCTGGTTACCAGAACCAATGTTGACTACCTTGTCACCGCGAACAATTTTCTTGATGGGTGTAATCACAGCAGCAGTACCACAAGCAGCCACTTCGGCAAACTTATTCTCCTCGAGCTCACTAAAGAACACCTTGCGCTCTTCAACTTCATAGCCGAGCTTCTTGGCGATATCACACAATGATATGCGGGTGACTGAGCGCAAGACGGTACTAGAGTCGGGAGTAACTAGGGTTTGCTTGCCGGTCTTTGGGTCAGGGTGGGTGATGGCCACAAAGTTGGAGGTCGAGAACTCATCAATCATGGTGCGTGTCTTGGAGTCCAAGTGAAGGGTGATGGGATATCCATTATCCTTTGCAACCTTCATGGGCTTAAAGGTAGGAGCATAATTGCCACCAAGTTTGGTAGCACCGGTTCCAAATGGAGCGGCTAGGCAAGACAGTTGCGCATGAGTACAACATTCTCTTGCCCTTGGATTTCCAACAATATACTTTAACCGCATTCAACTTACTTCTGTCGAAATCCTCAATTACCCAGGCATCAACAGGAACCGCGTTACCCTTGTAATAGTTACCAACTGGCATGCCAAACACAATAAAGGTAAACTCCTTTGCAGGGCCCATGCCAATAAAAGGACCACTGCCAAACAAGAGAGGGCGCAAGTAGAGAGAGCCACCTGAGCTTCCAGGAGGGACAAACTCGAGGTTCTTTGTCACAGTCAGACGAACTCCCTCTTCAAACACTTCAAGAGGAACCTCGGGCATGTAAGCCATGTCAGCACTACGCATCATACGAGCAGCATTAGCCTCGGGGCGGAAGACGCGTACGAGACCTTTGGAGTCGCGAAAGGCCTTTAATCCTTCAAAGCACTGTGGTTGCATATGAGTATCGACAGCCAGGGTATCCAATTGAACTTATACCTGTTGACCATAGTTCAAACCGGTGGCACAGATGTGAACCTTTACATAAGGGTCCTTCTCGAATGTAGGCTTGGCCCAACCCTTTCCTTCAGTCCATACAAACTTTGCATAGCCATTAAGATCACGGTATTCAAAGCCGAGGTTGTTCCAGTCGATAGCAGTAGTAGGAGGAATCATTGTAAAGAAAGGCAAAAGAGCGGCTGGTTGGGTTTAATTTGTAGCTAATAAAAAGTCACTAGGATTTTGAAAAAGCGACTATGAGTCGTACGGCGTCATTGACTGTATGGCTTGTATTGTTTGCAACAGGCTGAGGAGAATTGATTGCATACAAATTTGCATTTTTCTTTAAATATATATGTATACATTGTTTTTGGTTCTGTGCAATGTATAAAGCCATGGATACATAAAGTGGCTGCCGTGGGACTGTACTCATAATAACAGACTTGAACAATTGCCAGTAAAAGGCGGAATGCAGATCTTCATTTACTACGAGCGGGGTACTTTGCACGAGGGGAGAGGTGGTCCAATAGACCGGTCTCAATGCTACCTTAAAAATGGGCAACACCGATCCTTAAATGGTTAGTAACGTAAAGACTGTTTCGGTATTGCGCCCGGTCAATGAGGAAGTACAAATTTGACAGATTGAGAAAGACCAAGATATTTGTTACATTGTCGGCAGGGAGCAAAGAAGTCTAGGCAGTTTTGGATGAAATTGCTGACATTGAAGGAATGCACAGGTGGAAAAGGGCATGTTTCGTTTAAGGAAACAGGAGCGAAAGAGGGGGGGAGGGGTCCCTTACTTGCCACACATTGCGCGTTTACTGAACACATGCAGAAATAGAAAGCCGTTCTTCCTCTTCTACTTGGACTTTAACTCCTCGCCTATTCTACCATTCCTTCATTCCTTCATTGCAGTAAGATCATCTCACCTAATCTCCTCTAATTCTGGACCATCACTCTCATTGGCCTCCATTACCTCAACCCTAACATTTCTATCTCTTCAAGATACCAAGAGCTGGTCCGCAAACAAAAAAAAAGAATCACTTCATTCCTAGTGCCATACGGCAATCAATCCTCTTAACACGACGCCCTCACGCCCCCTTGATCAGTTTGATCTGTAAGTCCTTACTTTGAAGAGTGTGCAGTTGGGGTTATATGAGATCAACAATAAGACGAGCAGTCGATGGATCTGTGTGGGACAGACAGCATCTATGTTGCCAATGCTTCTACCATAGCAACTGCCGCTGCTCCTCTTTCGTTTGTTGCCATGGTTGCTTACATCAATGTCAATACTCTGCCTGTTGCCATAAATCACCTCGATCTTGCCATATACACCTCAAACAGTCCCTTCCACCTCGACTCTACCAGCAATTGATACCCTACATGGACCGTCCTCCTTCTATAGATCCCTCTGAATGCTCCCTCTGTAGCTGCACCTCAACCGATGAGCATCGATCATTACCTTCCACAGGTCGCACAACTCCCATTGATCCATCATTCTCAAAACGACGAGAAGACATGACAATTGCCGAAATGGACGAAGCGTGGAAGGCTCGCAAACAACCCCTGCGCAGGCACCATGCTACCCACGAACTGCTCCAGACCGAAAGGGACTATGTTCGCGACCTTGGCCATCTTTCAGAGGTATATTCTGCACATGGTAACTCTTAATCTCATTCGATTGTGCTACAGATTTTCTTTGATGTGCTTTCTCGGGAGGAATGGATTCCGCATGAACATAAGCGGGTGATTATTCGAAACGCACAAGATATTCTAAATTTCAACAGACGCTTTTTGCAAGCGCTGGAGACGTGTCTGGAGCAGAGTCTCGACAATAGAAAAACCACATGCGAACTTATTGCCCAGGTCTTTCTGAATATGGTATGCTCGTGTCTAATGTGTGAGCTGGGCCTTACATGTCCTACTGATATATCGATAATAATAATAACAAGCATGGATGTTTGTTATTTATTTATCTACTGATCAGGCAGACGATTTTATGGTATATGCTTACTATTGCGACATGCATGCAGAAGCTCTTGCATTGTATGCGGACTATCGCACTCGACCAGAATGGACAATGTTCTTGAAGAAATGCTCTCCTGCAGATAGACCTCTGGCACAAGGAAATAGCGAATCTTCCAAAATTACCACCACCATCCCAGGATCAGTCAAACCTCTCCATTTTGAAGACTATCTGATAAAAGTATGTTTTTTTTTCATTATTATTATTATTAGTATTATTATTATTATTATTTCATCGTAATCTACATTGAAATACCAAGAAACTTATCATCCCATAAAAAAAAGCCTGTTCAGAGGATATGCCGTTACCCACTTCTTCTCAAGGACCTCGTGCGTTACACGTCTCCACATGCAGACGAATACACCCTCTTAAACGATGCACTTACTGCCATCCAAAACACTGTGGGGGAAATCGATTATCGTAAATACACGCGTGATAGTAAAGAACGAACCGAACTGTTTGTGCAACGATTGGAGAACGACAAGAGGATAGATAAGCAATTTCTTCCTAAACTAGGAAATTTTATGATTGCAGGTGGTCTTGAAGTAAGCTTCACAAGCATGGGACAGACGGTCTCAAAGACAAAGTACCTCGGTTGTTTCTTGTTCCCAACATATATCATGCTCGTGAGGCCCAAGAAATCGACTGTTTACGAAGCCAAACATTGGTTTTCATTGCGACAGGCAGTATTTGAAGACGTTCTAGAAAGTGATGGTAAGTAACTGATCTGGCATAAAAAAAAACAATGTACCAAACAGTATATATTATATATGCACTCCAAATGCAAACAATAACAATAACATTTGGAAACAATGCTGATTCTCAACATAAAGAACAACAGGAAAATATGTTTATCATCTACACAAAAGGCCATGTATTTACATTCAATGCAAGCTGCTTCCAAGAAAAACAATTGTGGACCAAGAGAATACAAGAGGCCATAATGTTCACTGACAATCAGGGCGATGCCATCCCAGCCGATCTACGCGAAGCTGAGTATTCATTGGACTGCTCCTTTGCAGAAAGTTCTCTGCTGCCAGCTCAGCACACAATTCGACAGTCGAAATCATTCACCAATATGCTCGATTTTGCCACCTCCATAAACTATCCCTCGAGTCAAACATCAAAGTCAGCCACTACTACTTTGCCTGGCATACGACGATCAATGTCAACAGGAGTCCAGCTGTGTGAAGAGCCTTTCAAAGGAAAATCAAGGTGCAATATGTTGTGTGCACCGATAAATATCGACACCAAATCAACATCCCAGGCCAGGGTATATTTCTCTACAGGCTCACCAGCCAGCAGAGAAGACTCGCTTAGATCAGAAAGCCAGCCTGCGTCTGGATCAAGAACCCCAGACCTCTTGGAGGGCTACGGAACTCCTCATAGACGGCCTAGTTCTATCGATCTACTAATGACCGCCAACAACACGACGGCAAACATGATTGGAAAGATGTCCTCTCAGCTAAAAAATAACCATAAACACGCCATACAAATGGCAGTAGACCACAAACTACGCGACGTATGTACCCAAGACTATCTTTCTTCAAGAGCATGGCACATGCGTGACAAGGAGCTACTTTTGCTCTCTCAACCTACAAATTATGTCCCTCATAGCAACTACCGTAAGCGCAAATCCACTCCTTTCCTACGCCCCCCTCCTTCCAATGGATCTCTTCTGTTGGCTCGAAGAGCAAGTGAGGCTGGACTCATCTCCCGCTCTTTGCGTAATTTTGAATACGATGACCAGTCAAACTTTAGCATCGAAAGTTCAGTAGATGACACTCTGGGTCGAAAGCAATCACATTCAACCACGGGCCTGTCACAAGCCAGTCACTTACGATCCACAACCACAGATCCAGGTCGCCATCACTACTCTATAGAGCAACTGTCGACTATCGAAGGATCATCAGATACCGGTATAGAAGAGCTCGATTATACATGTTCCCTAGATACCCAACAAAACAATGGCTGGCCCAATATATGCACCGAAAACATTCCCTGTCAAACAGTAGAGGACCCTCTGACTTCATACTCCAAGCCAAAGAGTTTTCGACAAAAGAGAGCCTTTGTTGGAAAAATCCTGGATAAGCTGACAGGACATAACAAGAAAGTAGCCAAGCCCGAGAATCCAAAATCCCATTCTTTTCCGTTGTCCCGTGCGCCAAGTAGACATAATTCAGATATGCAACCATACTCTAATAGAGAGGCAAGTATGCTTATGGTTGCATTGTTGTGGCATGTTGGGCTAACATGGTCATGAATGTTTATATGTATTGCGAATATTAGTTGGCTGAGATATCACATAGAATCTCTGTATCCGATCCAGTCCTTCCCCTATTCCCAGACGAACACAACCCCACACCCACTAGAGAACCTCATTCAAAGTTGAAACACAAGCGTTCGTTCTTTGGACGTATTAGAAAAGAACAGCCAAACCCACCCACATTACCTACTATACCCCAACCTATTCACGATATTCCTCTTTCTACTGCATTTGCTTATGCTTCCACTCCAGCCCAACCACAAAAGCTGGGCTGGAAGAAGAAGCTTAGTGCGATGCGCCAGCCCCACTCTACTTAAATTATACATAGACATTAATATATTAGGTATACAATAGATGACACTTGCTTGTTCTTGATTTTGCATATTTATTTACTTACTATCATTACATATAAAAAAACACTGGTATTTCATTTCGAATTTCATTGTTGTCGTGCAAAACTACTTTAAGTCTTGCAGGAGTATAAAATGCTCTTGGGGTAATAAGAGAAACTTGTTTAATAGGAGGTGATCTGCAATAATCTACCATATTTTGTGAATATCAAAAAATAAAGTATATTCAATAGCAAATTAACAGCGTATAGATTTGCACAAAAGGAGGCCAACAGGTTGTAAAGCAAAATAATAATAATAATAAAAAGGCCATTGGTCTTTTGGCTGCATAACATAATACAATATCTGGTCATCTTTAAGCCTCTCGCATTAGCTCTCTCTTACTCCTGCTTTTACTTCTTTGACTCCCTTTTTACCTGTTTTTCTTTTTTTTTCTTTCTACACTAGTACTGCATAGTCTTGACTGCAGTATATATCTTTTCCCTCTTTCTCTTGCTCTTTCTATTGGCGCGTGTTCTTTATTTCTATCCTAGTTGGTCTAGACATGTTTCGCCAGTTCACATACATTACAAGGCAGACTA
The DNA here is from genome assembly GCA_022702545.1 of Phycomyces nitens. Lineage (NCBI taxonomy): Eukaryota > Fungi > Mucoromycota > Mucoromycetes > Mucorales > Phycomycetaceae > Phycomyces > Phycomyces nitens. The sequence goes on from JAHRBC010000001.1 coordinate 8,101,971, forward strand.
CTTCGTCAATCAAACATGCCAGTGCCAACGCAGCTGATATTTATTCAGGCACAAAGTCTAATTCAGGTCAGCCATTCAATATTTGGTTAACAGAAGTACAGCATGGTTTGGTAGGCATGTTTACATATATATATATTAAATATTGTTAGCTTCTATGGATCTTGTTGTTTATTTGTTTGTTTGTTTATACTTATTAATGTAGGATACTTTTTTGGATGATCAGATCAATGATGCTCAGGCAATATTTCAACAATCTGCTGCAGAGTCACCTTTTCACGCAGTTGGATACGCTTTTGTGGCCTATGTTGAAGCAATGTCAACACTGGAACCTGAAAAGATCCAATTGGCTCTCTGTCAAATAACATCTGCCGAGACTCTCGTAAAACAATCTGCCAAGCATATTTACAAAAGGACTCCAAAGACTGCACAGCAAGGAAATCCGCTACTAACCAACCCAAAACATGTCCCAGAAAAATCTGTTTGGATATCGTTCTCCTCACCCGGCGTAACACCGTCTTCCTCGAGCAGTACTCTCGGGGACATTGACGATTCCAGCTTTCCCAGCCATAAGCCAGTCTACATCTCCCCATCTGAACCTGGCCAGGCTGCCAGCATTCAACACAAGCTTCTAGAGCTTAATTGTATGCTCATGTACGCAACTTTGCAGCTTTTGCGAGAAAATTGGGTCGAATACATAAAGTCGGCTTACAAGCTGCGTACAGCATACAAGACCTATGAACACCTCTTCCATCTCATCACTGGACTTAAGCCAAGAGAGTACGCAAGTCATTTTCAAAAGACAGGAAAAAACTACTCTGATCATTTCAGCCCTCAATCCACTCTTTCGGAACGTCACTGCACATCCTGTAAGCTCTCTACCCTATTAGACCCTACAGATGGTTCTCTGTGTACAGATTCTTCAATGATTGGCGCCATGCCCTGCACACATCTCAGGTCACCTATCCGTTCTTGCACACTCCCTTCCCTGAGTACGGCAGGATCAGCACAGCGAAATCGTTTTGGAAAACGCAGCAGCGTATTTAGCCTCTATTCATTTCGAGATACAGAACGTGTAAGCGCCAAAAATTGCCAAAGGCTTTACGATCCCTTATTACGCCAATCACCACTCGGATGTGGAGTCAATAAGACAGATGAAGATGAAGATGAAGATGAAGAGGAGAACCAAGGTGCTCTGGGGGCTTCTCAGGTAGATTCCATGATAAAAAGCGGTGTGTTTTTTGGAATTGGTGTCTTTAGCTTGATATTTTCCCTTCTTCCACCAAAAGGTAAGGTAAAAACAGTGGCAAATTATTTCTAGTTTTCTTCTTTGAATTGATAGAAATATAAGAGCAAGGATGTGGCACCAAGAGAAAGAGAAAGAGAGAGTTCTATTTTTCATATTGAGTATTCTTTTTTTATATATAGTGAGTAAAGTTTTGAATACGCTAGGGTTCCATTCGTCAAGACCTTTTGCTATTCATTTATTACGACAGTCCTATGAAAGTAAGGGTCTATATGGTGATATAGCAGGATTCTTTCTATTGTCCTATTATACAAGTCTATCATTCTTTGGACATAATCGTCTTTTGCCGCGTTCTCTAAAGGCAGAAGATGCACGACACATGTTGAATCAAATGAAAGAAAAGTACCCTCGTGGAAAACTGTTTGAACTTTTGGACGGGAGGATGGTAAGAATGGAAGGACAGACCGAAAAGAGCGTCGACCTTCTCAGGGATTCTCGACGAAAGAACTGCATCTGGTATACAGCCGGTACACCTGGGCAGAATAAGATAGACAAGTGGTATGGATTTGACTTTGGCCTGAGCGCAACAGACAAGAGGTCGCAGCACGGGGCGACGATCAGTGATTTTGGACAATTTGAGATGCTGGCGATACATGAAATGGGATGGTAGGCTTTAAACATAAGGAGTCCCCTGGTTCTAAAAACGATCGACGTTATTTTGTATCTCTTAATATCTGCTGCCCTGATCTTATTATTCCTGTCATAATTATAGGGGTCAGATATTCCTAGGAAATTATTTCCAAGCATCCGAGACCTTTTTCCGACTAGAGACTATGAATCTTGGTTCAAGCATATTCTACCATTATATTGCTTCCTGCTGCATGTTCTCTGATGAGTCGTACGATAAGGCTGCTTTAGAGTTCCAGCAGATACTCAATCTAATTGACCGGAAACAAGGTACTGGCAGCCAGATACTTCGCAAGGAGCATTTCTCTCTGCGTAGGATACAGCGTTGGCTAGAAAGGGCGCAAGAAATGGAGCCCAGGTCGATCCTAAATGGGACTTCTCTCCGACAAGCAGTACTTCTAGAACCTCTGTGGGAGCTTATCTACCTCTGGAACGGCTTTTCGTTTCTTAAACCACCTGCACTCACAGCATTGTATGAGTGTATGGAGACCTGCATGGTACGACACCAGAAAAGCTTGACGTTATCCGAAATTGCACTATTGTCCTTGCTATTGGGTGTAGTTACCCGAGAACTTGGTAACTATAAACATGCAGATGATTGGCTCCAAAAATCAATAGCCCTTGAAAGCAAGTTGACAGAAGATCGCTGGGTGATCTCATTCTCCTACTACGAAAGCGCTATCCTTTACTGTCTTTGGGATGATATTACGAGAGATAACCAGACCGCTGATGAAACACGACATATTCGGGATTTATATTGCCGTTCCATTGATCCTCTGAGCCCCAAGGACTCTTTAAAGATATCGGGTCAAGAAGGGATCTATTGGGGAACCAGGCTTCATGTTCGCTGGCAGATTCTACTTGAAAGACTAGAACGACCTTGACCATAAATATCATGGAAAAAGGGGTATATAATGGGGTTTTTTATTAATATTGTACCATTTCTGCAAGTGAGAAAGGTTTATTTTCTAAATGTATATTGTGGACCATCACTTTAATGACACATTTAAAACATGTACACAATTCTTCTATAGATTCTATGTTTAATTATCATGTACTTCTTCCTTTCTTTACCCCTCAAGTACCAAGTCAGCATTTAGAGGTCTTGACAGTTGTAAGAATATCTATTATCCTATGCAATCTTAATTGAATAAATTGATATGTATGGATAGCAATCAATACCAAAAACAAGACTAATTTGGCTATTTTATGGTCGGCATACAAGCCGAAGGTTGATATAATTAATTTATATTTTAATCTTGTAATAAAAAATAAAATAAAATAAAGAAATCCCCACAAGCACAAACACACAAATCAATGTACCTTGATGTCATTTAAAGGGTATAAAAAATGCGAATATTAGGTCCAAAATCTAGACCATTTGATATTTTGATATTTAAACCATCTTGATGATGTTGACAAAACAAAAATTAATATAAATCACATTCCATTCATCTTTGACTTTTTCTTCACTTTTCACTAATGCAATCATTCATCTCTACCTCGTCCAAATTCTGCGAAAACTACAATTTACGGCAAGAGGTCGCACTCTACAAGGCCAGACGTGAGTACGCTCGCCAGATTTTAAAATATACGGCAGGTCAGCTGCAACTCCTTCATGCTACCACACAAAAATCAACATAAACCCACCTTACAAAGTACATCTTCATCAAGAGGGTTATCTCTGCTCCAAGTCCAAAATACCCTATTCCTTTGGATTCCGCAGGTCAAGCTTTGCATGCCTTTTTTAATACGTCGCTTTACTCAAGGCTCTTGTCGAAATTATATATATAAATATAAATATACTAGATAACATAAACCGAACTATTCTTTCAATACATTTATCCCATTATCATTATTATTATTATTTTGTTAATAAACCAAGCACAACATTTAATACACTATTTTTAAATCTCATTGATAAATTCAGTCATTATATTATCCACCCGTGAAAATATATTTTTTGCAAACACAATCTAATCTGACAGCTGCTTTTTTGACGGTCATGACAATTACTTTTTAGATCTATCCTATACTTATATTCAACTTGTCTCCCTCGACCTCTTCTTTCAGGTTGGTTGTAATTCGAATAAATAGTCATCCCTGAGTTTATGTAGAAGCGTGTAACCGCTATTGTGTTTTATTTAAATCTATAGCAAAAAAGAAGGCAGAAAAATCAGTCAAGACTATCACAGGATCTTGTCTTTCGGCTACAGGCCGCTTTCTATCAATTATCTGCCTTGAACATGGACATTCATACAAGGCTGTCTAATAATGAACCGTGCACAACGTACCTATAGAGAGCCAGTACTCGCAAATATACATCATATTTACACCTGTATTGAAATAGATTCAAATCCTTTATAGGGCCTTGAAACATTGACGAAATTGTAAAAATGAGCAAACGGCGATCTGCAAAAGTGGATACTGAACATTCAAATGTTGTGCAAATCTCTACATCTGTAAAAATACCGTCAGTATACATTCTCTCTTTTGTTTCATCATACATCCAGGTTAATATTAGCATCTTGTATTTTACCGCTAATTCCAAATGCATAAAAAAAAATAACATGTTAAAAACAATGGCAATTTATGTATATCAATATTCATATCATATGCTGTATTAAATAAACCAATTTGAGAATGAGGATTTATATTGACAAGGTATGTTCTTCATACTTGGACATGGTCATCTTTACTACTATTTGTGAAATCATCCCAAGCCAAGTTGAACTCTTTTTTAAAAAAATAATAATTTAGTTTTATAAGTAAATCTGGACCGAGACCTTTCGTTTACTTTGAAATGAGCGCATTGAATTGTTCTTTTTTTTTTTGGTTTATTATATTGGACTTTATGTTTCATACTACCCCATTTAACTTGTGCGTTTTACAGAAAATATCCTGTGAAATATTCTGTATATATCGTCATCTACCTAGCCTTATTGTTAGCATGTAATCACGAGTATGAAAACATCCAGTCATCAATCTCCTTTATCTTGAAACTTTTTTCAGGAACTCTCTTCTTAAAACGATATTCGAGACAGTCTACAGTATAATACGAACGAAAACGTCATGTACAACAAAGATAATGATAAATAGATGATGTGGGTGATATAATTACCAATTCAAATTGTTCTAAAAACAAGTAAAAGCGTTTAGATTATAAATAAGCTCAACTCACCCAAAAGAAAATATAGACACAAAACATTGTACATCGTCTATGGAACAGCATTAAACATTACATCTTTAATAAAATGGTGCAAAATGACTATTTATTATATCTGTCCACCTTGAATTCTTTCGGTTGTAAGTCAAGTATTTAATATTGTTTTTCTATACAATGTCTGTAATAAGCTTACTGCAAACATCGAGGAATGGGTAAATACTCAAGACATGTTCATTGTCAATGTCCTTGCTATCTAATTTCCACCCAGGCGGATGGGCGGCCCTGTCAGCATGTAACTGCTCTGCTGCTGAATCTTCCTCATTTGGGGACGAGAACCGTAGATCACCCAATGCTTGGGTATTCTTTAGAACCATGCCTTCAAATACAGAAAATGGATAATCCAGCTTTGCATCTGCTCCTGTGCTTGGGTCAATATCGTTCGACCTCTTTTCGCCAAATACAGAAGTCCCGACATTCTTAAAGTCGACAAGATAGCTGTTGTTGTCTAGTTTATAGAGCTGGAGATCAAACTTGACAATAAGATTGACAGACTCGTACTGGTATCGACAACGCAAATGATAAGGATCCAAGTTTCTCCATGTCTATAGATAATATAGCTTAGAGTTTGAATATTGATATACGATAATTCAACTATTGATCTCACCATCCCAACATTCTGCAGAGATCTATAGATCTCAATCATGACTTCCCAGGCTGGGCACTTACTGCGAATGCCAAAATGCCATTTTTGACGGGCTTTGTGTGGGCGCTTTTGTACAATCTGGTGTGCTGAAAGATGCCGTGAATGCTGCGAAGTTCTTCCTCCAGGAAGCGAAGAAGGGGCCATGACACCTGGTGGGGGTGTTCCAGAAATTGGTAATATTGGCTGAGCATTACTGGCATAGTCTCTATTAGGTCGATCTTTAACTGTATAAAGTTATTATCTTTGGTTCTCTGAATGGCATTTTGGCTTACGATGCATGTTCATTTCAGATTTGGGTAAACTTGAGCTGAGTACTGATATCGATGAGGCAGAATCGGTATTGCTGTCCTCCTCTCGACCCTCGCTTTTGTTCTAAGGCATAGTGTGAGTTGAATGATTTGGAACTAGCTTTTTGTGTACGTGCCTCAAATGATATGTTCCATGGCGGTGGAGAGGTGGCAAAGAAGCTCTGTACGTTGCTATGTTCGGCTAAAAGACAAGGGTTTGGGCTTCTTGTTTCTTTTGATGTAGATTACTTACAGTCTTTCAGCATACGTTTGTGGTCAAGCACTAGCTGATAAGCCACCTTGAACTGATTGTTATCCGAACCGTTCAGGGCCTTTTGGATTGCTTCCTTTGGATAGCCCATTCTCTATCAAACAATTGAGTTGCTTGCTCCTGGTGCTCTCCTCACACTTTACTTTTGACATTTCAGATACAAGCTCTTCATCTATGGGATGAGATCTATCTTCTTCGGTTGCTGGGAGGGGCTGAAGATAATCTGGAAGGTTTTTAAGGAACCAAGGGTTTTGGCTATGATCAGGATCTGTTAGACCTTGCTCTCTGTGAATATAATGCAGATTGTTGTTTACCGAATTTCTGCAATTGTGATGCGCTTCATGGGGTCTACAACCAGCATAGACGTCAGTAGATATTTTGTCTCTGGACTAAGGAAATTAGGCGTTGTATAAATTCCACCTAGAATAATATACCATTAGACAGAAACCGGGTAGATTGTGAAGGAAATACCATTGATCTTCTTGAACAGGGTTGGAATGTACTCATCATCGAATGGAAGTCGCCCACACAACATTACATAGAGAATCACACCACAGCTCCATACATCTACTTCAGGACCAGCATAGAGTCTTATGAAAGGACAGAGATGAGTAGGTTTGGTGAATAGACGCCATAGACTTACTTTCCCGAGATAACCTCAGGCTAAAGGAGTGGAAATGTTGGTTACTCAAAACACTTTACACTAGACTTTAACCTACTGCTGCATAATTAGGGCTTCCACAGCTGGTCTTTAGGAAATCACCATCTGTCATGATATTAGATAACCCAAAATCGGCGATTTTGACATTATTATTGGCATCCAGTAACAAACTACAGAGCGGCCAATCAATAAAGAGTGTCTTTTTTTTTCTTGCATGTGAAATCTCCCGCTTACTTTTCCGGTTTCAAATCTCTGTTTGGAGCAGTGTGAGTGACATTAGATAAGAATCCTGCAAGTTTTACCTGTGGACAATCTTGTGTCTATGGCAATATTCGACTGCACAGATTATCTGCTGGAAGAACTGCCGAGCATCATCTTCGGCCATCTAAGAAACAATAAGGCCTGGTGCCCCTTTGCCAAACAACTTTACTTACTCGCCCTTTTTCTACAATGTAATTAAATAACTCTCTTCCTGCATATTCAATGACCATGATAATATCGGTTGGGGTCGTAATCACTTCATATCTAATACACATTCCCATCATTCAATCTTTTCGGCCGTTTGGGTGAGCTGGATTCGCTTACAGTTTGATGATGTGCGGATGGCGCAGAAGTTTCAAGTATTGAATCTCGCGTTTGACTCTTCCTCCCATATCCATGCTGGCAATCTTCTTTCGATTGATGATCTTCATTGCTACCTTTTGGCCAGTAGAAGCATGAACGGCCACTGCAGACACAAAGAGATAAGCAAACTGCAGATAGAGATGGACAGAGACAAGCAAATAAAAGGTATCTGTCTTGCTTAACATACACTTTACTTTTCCAAACGACCCGGTGCCGATGGTTTTGATGATGTTATACTGGCCTATTCGGATTCTAGTGTTGTTGGAAGACATGATTAATGTATGGGTGCATTCTCCAGGCGGGGCTCCTCTTAAAAATATCGAAACCAAAAAAAAAATTGCTATCTGCACCCACATGCTCTTCAGAGTGAAACGTCACTGCATTGGTGCAGAACAGCAGAAACCGTTTGGTCTCGAGGTAACCATGGTCTGCAAGCATATTTGGCTTGAAAGGGCCCAATTTATTATCCATAAAATGATTAAGAGATTAAGAGATCGAGAGCTATTATTCTATCACCATTTTTAGGTGTCCTGATCTAAATATTTGATTCAGGAGAGATTGACTTCCATACATGTTTGGTGATGTATTGAGTAGAATAGTCTTTTGTAGGAGAGGTATAGACACGGTTCTGGTCATCAGAAGCTAAATGACCCAGGATATAAGGCTATAAATACCTCTTACATGTGTTAGTAGCACTTACTTAGTTGAACACCGGTTATTGTCCCGTCTTCTTTCATCATTGTCTGGATACCCAGGCCACGGTATATTCCAAGCCCAAGCCTATTTTCCATATGAACAAAAGGATCAGGACCAATTTGATCATATACCTAAACCATCTTACGCTTCTATATCCAATTCAGTTTCAGGATCAATGACCTTGTCGAGCTTCTCAAGCTCTTGCTCTAGTGCTTTCTTTTCTCTATCCATTTCTTCATATTCTTTCTCGACAATTGACAGCTTATTTTTCCCATTGTCCTTATCGAGCTTTTTCTCGAACACTGTGCATGATTTTACTATTGCGTCAAGTTCTTGCTTCAATTCAGCGTCTTTTTGTATCAAATTCTCGAGCTCATATTCATCGTCTATTGAATCAATATCTTGTGAGAATTAGTTTTATCACAGCTATATTACCATTTAAGCAATCCTCCATAATCTTCTTTCGAGCATCAAGTTGCTCTGTTGCATCATGTGCATAAAGTCTTCCATCGGCGATCTTTTTTTCAATTGCAGTAGCATTCAGTTTTACTAGTCCATCGTCAATCTCTTTAACCAGATCCTCAAGTTTCTGTCGAGTTGATTGTTCGTTTTTTTCCATTCGAGCTCACAATGAACTTTCTTTATTTTTTATACAAGAAATATGGTATTCCAGATTTGCAGGTTGGCGTGACACGAATATTAGGACAAGTCACAAAGAAGTGTGTCTATGCAGAACCTCTTTAAGAACAAGCTCTTTATAGAAAACACAAGTAGTACCAAGGTGTTCAAGTCATAACCATAGTTATTTCAATTTGTTTGATAAATATGTAGATATAAATACCAGCTACATTTTATAAATATTTATAAATGTGTATACAACAGCACCTTTTAAAACGCACATTTAATAAATAGCTCCAGGGCATGCAGGTCTCGAGAATTGAAATCTAAAGACAATACGACCACAGAATATTCAAGGTAACGATTGAACTTCTCTGATATCACACAAAACCTCTTTTTCTTCAAGGATAAACATATTAAATATGAACAATAATGCAAGGAATACCAAAGGCTGACGGTCACAGCAGCAGTCAAGCCACCAAGCCGCTCTACGAAAAAAAAAAGGTAAAACTCAAAGTTGGCCGCCTTATACTGCCACGATCTACTAGAAAATGTCTACTGAACAGGAACAAGTTCAAGTTCGTTTTGTCACCAAGCAAGAGAAATACGCCATCAACGATGCAGCAATTCTCGTGCCCGCAAACTTTAAGCGCTATGGTCTTTCTGAGATCGTGAACAACTTGCTTCACCATGGTATGCAAAAACCTAAATCTCGAATTTCCCCTTTCATCGCCTCTCATCATTCAACTCTGGCTTTTTTAGACAAACCTGTTCCTTTTGACTTTTTGATCGATGGTGAAATCCTCCGTACCAGCATTGCCGATTATCTCTTTAGCAAGAGTCTCTCGACTGTAAGAAACAAAAAAAAAGAATGACAGATTGCCTAGTTTGGAAACCGAAATTAACAGCATTATATATTGTTTATTTTTTCTATAGGAAAACATTATTACCATTGAGTATGTCGAGTCAATGCTTCCTCCCACACCTCTTACTGCTTACCAGCATGATGATTGGATTAGTTCGGTAAAAGGTCGCAATGGGTAAGTTGTGGATTTCTATGGATGAAGAACATTAGATCGTTTATTAAAAAAATCTTGGTATAGTTTATTCTTGACTGGATCCTACGATAACAATGTACGACTTTGGAATACTTCGGGTGAATGCATTGCTACCCTGACAGGACATTCTGACTCTGTCAAGAGTGTCGCATTTGGCTCTGTCGACAGTAAGAAGATGAAGAAGAAGAAGAAGAAGAAGAAAGAAGACATTTTATAAGAAATCTAATTAGAGAGACTTAATATTCCTGTTCTTCAGATTCGCTCGTTCACGCATATTCCGGATCTCTCGATTACAGCTTGCTTGGATGGGAGGTGGGTTGGATAAGAGTTCAAAGAATTGGACGGCAAAACTAATGGCTGATCTATTATCAGTACTCGACCGAAAACGACACATCTCGCATTCGCTATGAGTGCAAGGGACACAAGGCTGCTATTGAGTCTGTGGCCGTTGATTCCACCAACACATATGTAGGTTATGATTAGTACGATGTAAATATATCGAGAGATTCTAAAGAATATGATTATAGATTGCATCTGCATCTGCAGATAGCACTGTCAAGGTTTGGTTAGCAGTGGAGCCAGTAGAGGATGAGCCTGCTTTGGAAGAATCTGCACCAAAGAAGAGAAAGAAAGCCGAAAAGAAGAGCGATAGAAAGATCAAGGTACGAGTGTAGCTGTCAAATATTTTTGGGCGAGTTATTAATATGGCCCCTCGACAGACTAGAGCCATGACACTTGAGGGACATGTTGGTTCCGTGAATGCTGTTGTATTCGATGGTAATGACTCAAACATTGTCTACACCGCTGGCTGGGATCATTCTATTCGCTCTTGGGATGTTGAACAACAAGTCAACTTGGTTACAAAGGTATAAAAAGATTTGTGTATTGTCGATATGATACAGACTTTTAATATATATATATATGTGTGTGTGTGTGTGATGTTTGGGCAATAGAACTGTGAAAAGGTTGTATTGGATGTAGACTATTCAGTCCACTCGAAGCTGGCTGCTACTGGACATGCTGACAATATTATCCGCCTATGGGATCCTCGGTCAGATGGTAAGAAATAATTGGTATAGACCGTATTCTAGCATGGTTATAATGAAAATGAAAACTAAATATCTGTATTACTTTCTAGATGGAACAAATGTCAAATTGGCACTTCGTGGTCACTCTGCCTGGGTTTCATCAGTATCTTGGTCGTCGACCTCCGAGTACACACTCTGCTCTGGCTCTTACGACTCCACAGTACGTATATGGGATATTAGAAGCAAGGGTCCTCTTTACACTATTGAGGCAGAAGACTCCACAAAGAAGGAGAAGGTGTTTGGTGTTCACTGGGATGGTGAGAGAGTATTGAGCGGTGGTGAGGACAAGAAGCTGAGATTATATCAGGCCAAGGTATAGAGGCTAATAAACAATAAAATATGAACTTGCATGAACTTTGAATCTTGGACAACTTTTAAAATTCGAGGAATACAAGAGTACTTTTTATATAATCACTCCAAGAATTCCACAATCATATATGGATATATGAAAAACCAGAATAGATTCTACTAGAGATTTATTCTTGTATCTTTTTTTAAAACGATACAAAAATATAGACGGAAGGCTATTATTCAATTATATCTATAGAGGGGAAAAAAAAGGGAAACGTTGTATATTAAATGCTTTTATTTTGATTTATCGATAACTTTGCCAACTAATACGATGTCCAAGGTATTTTGACATAAAATAAAGCTCTGTTTATTGTTACCTTTATAACATCTTGTTCATGTTTATCATAACTTGGCTAGATGTTATTCTTACTATAGTACAACAAAATGACAAGTCTACAAGGAATAGATTATAGCAAAAAATTAAGATATAATACATATTTTATCCTTCCCAAATAAGGGTATTTCTTTAGTCTTTTAAATGTTTATTCATCATTAATATTTTTAAAAAAGGCATACAATTGAGATTATATGGAGGCCATAAGTTAATACTTGATTTTCTGGGTTTTTGCCTCCAATGTCAACTTTATCACAATGAAAAAAGAAAGTCACGAAAACAGGTGTAACCAAAAACGATTCTCCGGCAACCACTCCAACTTGGAGCAAAAGGTAGTAGCTGAAGGAGGTTTCGATCCTCCGACCTTTGGGTTATGGGCCCAACGCGCTTCCTCTGCGCTATTCAGCTAGTCGGATGAATTTATTAAAGGGCAATATAATTTATTGACGTTATACAAATTGCCTAATATGGTAATTTGTATAACGTTGATCACTGACGGTGTATTTAGCTGTGACGTGAACCACATAAGTTATGCGCGTTTTGGATAACAGGCAATAATTGGCAACTCGTTTATTCTTTACTGATATTATTAATATAATATCCCAAACTTCAAAATCAATACATAGCTTTAGCCTTGCATCTCACTTTCTATTAAATAATATATATTTATTATTATTATTATTATCTTGCTATAAATAATGATTGCGAAATCATAATCATGTAGATCAAATGTGACTAGACTCTTTCACTCTTATATATAAAAGGTCTCCTTGGGGATTTTCATACTTTTTGATACATACATTTGTTTGACAGTTTTAAATAACAAATCATACTCCATTATTTTTATTTATACAATAATATTCCTGCTCTTTTTGACATTCTTATTATAATTGTCATGTTCTTGTCTTGTCTTGTAAAAGACCTAGCACATTCTTTGACAGCCTTACTTTCACATCCTACATTATCCAAGTCTTACTCATCGCCACACCATCCAGAAATCAATCCAACCAGGTAATTTAGGAAAACAAGACAAGAAAGAGATCAGAACGCTCTCAAACAACAAAATCTCTTCCTATCCGCAAGTTTGTCATTGAAAAAAGTATAAATCAATTGAAGACTCCAACAGAGATCAGCAAGGAGCTCAACATTTCCAAAGAAACTGTCTCTGTCATAGTCAAGAGATTCAAAGAAACCCTTAAGACTATGTACAAGCCTTTTCGGGGGTAATAGGTAAAGAAAAATCAAAGAGCACCACAGAAACTACATCCTTGATATTATTGACGAAAATAATATGGTGACAATGGAGGAGATGAGATCGTAGCTCCTGACCAAGTTTGATGATATAGAAAGCATTGGGATCTCTACCCTGTGTACGTTTCTCAACTATGTTGAGACAATAACTTTGGAGAGATCAACACCGATTGAGGAGAAGAGAAATGATGAGGAGACTCTCAAAAGAAAAGAATATGTGCTGAGGCTCCAGCCTGAAGGGATAGTATACAACCATCACTGTATAATTGTAGATGAGGTAGGGTTCAACATCAACATGGTAAAGGGCCGGACCAGATCCAAGGCAGGACAGCCGGCTCTGGTGACAGCAAAAACCAAGAGAGCCAAAAATGTCACCATTGTTTTTGCCTTGTCTCCCGAAGATGTTGAATCCTGCCAAGTAAAGGTGGTTGATGGTGGCACCACAGGCATGTCTTGTAAATTTTAATTCTTTTTTCCAATTCCAATGATAGCTTGATTAAATATTTATGTGCATAATAGTTGTACAATAGACGCAGTGGTTGGTGGTCACCGCCTCGAAAGGTAAAGGCTAGGGGAAGAATAGAGAAGTTTTAAGCGGGTAAATGCATAAAGGAGTGTAGTTGACAGAGGAGGTCATTTCAGAGAAAGTTTAGTATGGTAAAAGAGAAAACTTTTTACCTCGTTAAAAACACTTTCTCCCATTTATATTTTTTGACAGCTGATTCTCATCACCATACACCTAGTCATAAATATTATTTGACGCATCCTAATAAAATACTGAGTGCACCTATATTGTCTTGAGAGCGTATCATCTTGATAGTAGTATATTGTCCCTCTTTACCACGCCTCGGATTAGAATAATGACGTTTGATATTTAGATCATCCTTCCCCACAATAGTCCTGTAGCTAGTTATTTTTCCTTACTCAATAAACCCGCGTATCATTATACTTGATAGGAATGATCTTCAAAGAGTTTATCTAGCAGGGCTTTCTACTCTCTGCCGAAGAATGGTTTTCAGAATTGAAAAAGCTTGTCAAGCATCATTTGGATGACCAGGATATACTTCTTGGAAGAATTCAGAATGTTAGTTATGTAAAAAAAAATACTGTAAAGGATGGGTTAGTCACACAGTATGTTTTGATGAAAGTTGTATTAACATGAAAATGAACCATAAATCAGAATATTCAGACACGAGTTATTCAGTTTGTATTCTATGGGCAATTTGTTTTGAAACCCCCGACTTTTGATATGAAGACCTTGTGCTATAATCATACCTTTTTTACACTTGGCTAAAAAACCGTATAAATGTCCATTGCAGTTGATCATAGAAGATCAAGCGAGGAATACGTTTGATAAAGGAACCTCCCCTCATTTTCTCTTCTCTATTTTCCTTGCTCAGCCTGGTTCCTGGTGGGAGTCACTATAAAAAAGTTTTTACAAAAGTATGAATAATGTTTTATTAAAACAATGATATATAAAACGATATTTGTCCAAACACTACACCCTCATTTTGTTTTCAATAATATTAGAAATTGCCTTTTCTGCTTCTAAAGTTGCTAATAATAAAAAAGAGGTTGAATGGGCAGAATTGATTACAGAACTGTACTGTTTGATAAAAAACAATTACAATTGCGATTGTAAAAGCATCAAAGGATGTAGTGGTGAATGGAAGAGTAGAATTAAAATATCATAAAAGCAATGGATTATAGTCCGAGTTACTTTGATGATAATACCTTTTTTTCCATTGAATACAAATTGAAGGAAAGAATCAATTAGCAGCAAATCGATAAGTTCAAACTACAAGCTCTTGGATAATGAGAAAGCTCACCTAGTCGATATTTATAACAAGACATCAGATGCTAAAAAATGGGTCATTTCCACTGGAAAAATAGTGAAAGATGTAATGAGAATTCTGGTAGAGTGAGTTATACGAGCACCCAATATACTCTTCGATTCTTGACACTGATGACCGAGTGTGGAAATATTACTTCACCTGCCATAAAATAGATGAGCTCAAGACAATAAATACCAAGCCTCTGCCGGCCATCCCAACCGATATTGAAGAGTATATTTGCTCTCAATACAAAAATATCTAGACCTTGCGACCATTGGTATTATTAATAGATATCTTTTCTTCAACTTTGACCTTTAAAGCAAAACAAACATGTACGATTGGACCTCAGACTCAAACAAAGGTATGTAGCATTTGCAAAAGCGAATTGTTTTTTTTTGCTCTTCCAGGCCTATGCTTTGAATTTGTTATTCAAGGGATATTATGTATGGAGTATTATTTGAGGAATAATTAGAATTAGAGGACCAGAAAATATCTTTACACTCAAGCTTGAATAACTCGCATTTGGTAAACAGGATTTTGGATATTTTACTCTAGTAAAGTGGAAACGGCTTCTCATATTAAAGTATTAATATCTCTCATTCCAAACAATGCTGGAGTACTTTTAAAGTTCTTAATGAATTAATATTATAGACTGGTATAGACCATGCTTTGTTTCATTACTTTTATAGTCAAAATATTTTAAACATTATCGCTGCTCCCAGTAATAAAAAATGTCAAGTTTGATTGTTCTCGATATCTGCTCCTAGAATTATTGCTGTTATAAAAAATAAAAGTAAGTGGTTTATATAGTTTAATTCAAATCTTTACCAATTCCATGTGTATTCATCTAATTGTGGCTTTATTCTCAAAGAAATTTGAGATTCAATATTTTATCTGATGGAAAAATATAGCAAGTATACTTTCTGAGACAAGAATATGAGTGTATGGTATGATATAATCCATCAAACAAACATGTATTTTATCTATATATGACATGCAAGCATACAGTATCTAATAACGAGTATGAAAACGTATTGTTGCAAAAGCATTTTGATACACATTCAACTCTTAAACTGCTATTATAATAGACCCTTGTGAGCCAGATGCAACCATCAAGTCACAATGGATAAAGAGGGGGGCTTAAATAAAACGTCGTGCCTCTAGAATCAGCAGATTACTTTTTTGTTGCTTGTACTGGGATTTCTCAAAGCTCACAGAAACACAAGGGCCCAAAGAGAAGATATTCTTTATTTTTAGGTAAGACAAAAGGCTATCTATAATATGATCTGTAATTTCAATCTTATCGACCTCTTTGAATTTCTTACATGGAAGAAATACTCGGTGAATATGACTAATAAACCCTTGTTCCTTTAGAGAAATGCTTTAAATTGTTAATAGAGGTATATTTGACTCAAATATCCCATCATGATACATGTGTTACTCTGTAGATTAGTGCCATTTACATCAAATTAATCGAAATTCTCTCATTTATAAATTATTCCAAAAAAACCAAAAACTTAAAAGTCCCTGTTTTTATAATTTTATTTTTCCTTTTGGATTAATTTCATTTATCCGTGAGCGGTCATTTTTTATGTCCTATTTGAGGACAAAATACCACGCACAATCACCAATTCTTTTCCAATTTACATCATTTTACCATCTTGATGAGAAAGAATCGTGCAAAGGCTAACAAGACCATCGACATTCGTCTTTTCGAAGAGAAATTTTACTTTCTTAATGAAGCCATAAAAGGTACACCATTTAGATAGATTCTACGGGAATGTTGAATCTTATTGTTCTAGGTGTTGTTATTGTTCATCCAAAGAGTCCGACGAAAACCAACGCAATTCGGTTACGGTTCACAGCAGAGCTTGTCCTATCCATAAAAGCCAAGGAGACAATTACTTTATTTGAGGAATTAAAGGTAATTCCAGTGAGCAATGGTCCGGATATCAAAGCACACATCTTGGAAGCAAAGCAGCACACATTTCCCTTTGAATTTATTGTGCCAGAGAATCTATCTCTACCAAGCTCCATGGAGGTAATTGCCCAAACATATTGGCTAGTATAGACTTGATATTATCAATACTACAATAATACGCTGATTTTTAATAAATTTTGCTTACATTTTCCCTTTTTTTTTGTAGCTTGACAAAGGAAAATCCCGTATCCATTATACCCTCACTGCCATTCATGACCGCCCGATGATCCCAGAATCGCTCTGTCCAAAAGCAGAATACTGTGTCCGTATGCTTGAAAAGATTGATACAATGGTAGAGCGCTATCAGACACCCCAAGAGAAATCCACCGAAATCAGCTTACCTTTGGCAAAGAATAAGAAGCCTAAAACCAAAGTATACATGCCCAGAAGAGGATACACACAAGGTGAGACAAAGAGAGAATCCCCAAGATTTGATCGACTGACGACCAAGTAAGGTGATACCATACCAATGAATATTACCGTGAGCCATTTCGAGCCTTTCACGCGCAGTAACGGAATCACTGTTCAACTGATTCGAATGGTCGATGTTTCTACAGCAAAGTAAGGTGTTCAATCCAAACCAGCCCAACCATCTCACACTAAAATATTACCTTTAGAAATGTTGTTACAAAGCAGTATGTATTGCGTTGTATTGAATACAACCTAAACATCACTTCCGCACAAAACCTCACTCAGTACATCTCCTGCCAAGTCTCGATCCCAACGTCCACCCCACCCTCAATACGATACAAGCAAAATGTTCTCGTCGTACATTACAAAATACGCGTCCGAGTCAACTTTACCAAAAAGAATGAACCCAAAGAACACATATCAGTCGTCGAACTTCCTATTACTTTAGGTACCTGGCCTCGTGCATCAATTCCTATTGATGATGACGAGGAAGAAGAAGAAGAGATCTCCGAGTTTATGGATGGACTTGCACTGAGCGATGACGATTTTGAGGACGATGGCATTGCAAAGCCGTATTATAGAGAGCCCAGTTTTACCTCTAGGCGAACTCCCAGTAACTCTAGCGGGTTTGATACTTGCCTTCCCATAAATGCCTCTACGGTTACTGTTACCCAACGAAACCCATTTACTGAAGGAATTGATCGCTCCAGATCAACCGCATCTTGTTCTTCAAACGTGTCTCTTCAATCAGGGTCATCTTGGCAATCGAACCATTCAACAGAGCCACTCAGCTCACCTGCTACTGCTACTACCACTACTACATTAATGACCCCACGAAACATGTCACTTACCACCAGCATCTCCAGTACTGACTTCCAAACCCAATCAAACACTCCATACGGGCGTAATTATCCATACGGTGATAATACTCCAAGTACATCCTTTTCACAGGCCTACCTTAACCGGTCATCTTCCACGCCTGATCTTATAACTCATCCCGCCAGCCCCGTGAGTCCTGTGATATCTAACCATTCTTATACACGAGGCGATTCCCTCCCAGGAAAGATGCAACACACACCAATATACGAGAGCCAAGATGTTCGGGCACCGTTTTTTGTAAATGCCAACAATCGCCAATCAAAATCATTCCATGTGCATTCTTCTGGGCCAAATATTCCTTCTAATCACCAGCATCACATGCGTATACCATCAGAAGACTTGCGATTTTATGGCGTTTCACAACCATTACAGCCACAATCGCAACCGCAACCGCAACAACAGCCACAGATACAGCCACAATCACAGCATCATCAATTCAATTCAAATGTACCCAGTCGTGTATTGCAATTGATTCCATCCCAACCCACCTATAATACTCCACCTCGGATGGTCTCCCCAGTAAACACACAGCCATCTTCTCCATACATAGAGAATGTTTCAAATATGGACTTTATGGAAGAAAAGAACGTTTCTGACGACTCTGACGACAGCGACGACAGCGACGATCTACTGGGTATCATTGCCAGAAAGAAAAGGCTTCAGGAAAAGGAGACGAGAGAACGGCAGCGTATGGTATTTACCGTTTCCGAATCATACATGTAGACCATCAATACTGATCTGGCTTATCGGAAATCCTCATTATCCTATTCTATACTGCTGTATTTCTTTATTTTATTTTATTTTCATTGTAATTTACTTACAAGGTGTACATCCTTAATCTTATTTCTTTCTCTTTTTTTTTTTGTTAATCTTGTTATATCATTTTGCTGGCTACAAACCATATGGTGAAACTATTAGTTTCTGTATTCTCTAATGATTCTAATTAATGGCGGGATACAATACTTTGCACAACTATTTAGTCTCCCAGGGTTTTCAGGGATTTTGTGTAATCTAGAGCGATATTTTTCTATTTATTAATGTTTCTGAAATCACTTTGTGACATTTAGGTTTTGGAAGTACAGCATACAATAATGGTTTGTTTCTAGAGTGAATAATTTGTATTCTCTAGTATATGTATAGTGGTCATCGACAAGGTTTGGGAATGTCCAATAATCCCTTGTAGACATCATAATGATATGATTATCAGAGTTCCTTTTCATCTCTTGACCCATGTTTCTGTTTCCTAATTGCTGTATTTTAGACTACCTGAAAATATCTTTAAAGACGATAAAGAGATGCCATTAACACATAAAAAAAATCACTAGTAATCTTGGTTTTCATACTTTAAATCAAAACAAACGCTCTATTTATTTGTTCAGATTATTTTCTATTAGACAAATTCAAGGGCGAATCATCGGTGTACTGCATCTATAATTCACAAAAACAGAAAAGTAATGAGAAAAACCAATAGATTGTCAAGTGCCTACTGTTGCACATATTTATCAGATATCATACCTCTTTGGCTCCAACGGTGCCACCTCCACCACTAACGCCAAATGTAGTCCATGAGGTGACATCAGATGTAGGCTCAAGAGCTGCCCACGAGACACCTCCAGTCTTCTTCATGTTCAGCTCCAACTTGGTGCTCAATACACTGAACTTTGATTGATCAATATCAATCGTCTATAGACCAAATGTCTCGAATGATTAATACTGGAATCCATTTCTCGACTGTTTAACTTACATGGAAAAGATCCAAGTGTTTTTTATACCGCTTGTTGTCCTTCATTTTGACATCAATATCCACAGAGTCCTTATTAAAGGTAACCTTAGTGTCCAACTTGTTCTTTGCAAAGATGCTCAACATAACATGAGTAGGGGTCTGATACCAGTCAGTACGACAATCGACCAATTCCTCTTCAGACTTGTTGCTACCAACAAACAAGTGCTTTCCCTGCTTACAGCCCTTGAGTTTGAGAAATTCATCAAATTCAAGCACTTTGCGAGGGCAGCAAGACCATCCCTTGGAACCCTCATGGAAAACTGGGGCTCCAGGATGGTAGCAACACACAGCCTCAGCACCATTGCCACGTGATACAGAATCCCCTTTATAGCTCACACCACAACCACGTCTCTTGCAAGTCTTTCCCTCTGGTACTGGAATACTCTCGTCATCATCTTCTTCCACTTCAACTTTCTTTACTTCCTCGACCTTTTCACTCACAGAAAGAGCAGCGGCAGGGGTCTCTTTCTTTGTCTCAGCCTTAGGAGCTCCGTAGACTTCAACACCATCCTTTGTCACTTGAGTTGCGGCAGGAGAGCTCTCCTTAGGTGCAGCTTCAGCAACCACAGGGGCTTCAGTTGAATGACTGCCAAATGTACATCCTGGCATGTTCATAAAGTCATCGAAATCCGTCACACGTTTGGAACAGCAAGACCATCCTTTAAGACCTATAATTGTTTTACTTTTTTGTTAAGAATTTCAATTTTCACTGATGGTTTTCATTCTAATCAAGGGATGTGAAATCTTACCTTCATGGAAAACAGGAGTACCAGAATGGAACTGACAGCCTAAGTGATGCCTATTAGCATGACAAGGCAAAAAGGACAAGACGAATGTTTATAACTTACAGTTTTCTTTATTGTCCTCCTCCTTGAACTCCTTCCCACAACCTTTACGTGTACACTTGGGCATGATGTTGATTCAAGTTGATGTCTAAGGAATAAATATTGTTGATTGACTAGAAAGAGAAGAGAGATTTGCACTGACACCAATGTAGAATTTGCTGGCAAATTCTGTCAGTCACATACGTTTGTCCACAGAAAGAATTGGGAATATAATAATCTCCGTCTATTCACAGTACAACATGAGACCTTTTATAAACGGCACTCAAGTCTCTTAGTTTTATACTTCATTCTTCTAATACTCTATTCGGAAGCTAACTAGATGATACTCGAGTGGTTTACCAAGATTCCATGTCGATTGATATAAACTATTGAAAGTTGTGGGAAACATAAAATCAATGTCAATTATATCATATAAACAGTAATTATAATTTATAACTTGTTATTATGTAGCTCTTAATTAGCGTCAGGCAGTATATCTTGCTGTAGAATATTATATTCTAAATAAAAAACCCTAGACTTCAATTATAAAAACCTAGCAATGCTATCATTACTTGATGAAAATTATTCAGGAACATCACATCAATCAACTATATTAACTGAAAGTTAACAGAAACAATTATTGTTTACACCAATGTTCATCTCTATCGTTAATATTAGCAGTAATAAAGATCAGACTAAACAAAATATATTTGTCAAAGTTTTGAAGAGCACAGACCGCCTTTCAAGTACTGTAGAGGTGTGTCGAATTGTGGCTGACAATAAGCTTTTGCAGCAATAGGATCTGAGCAGAATTATTCAAGATTCAATCTCAGGCGTTTCTTTCTCAGTATACCTTTACACTTTTAGTATTAACAATTTCTTATATATTAACATTATTGCCATCCTACCTAGAGAGCAAACTTCCAAGCGCTGCCGAGCTTTACAAAAGGTTACATATATATATAATATCATAATTATATTTGCAATTAGGAAAATAACAGATGCAGAAATTTGCAGAAAAGATAATATATAACCTTCATGAATATTTTTTATTGTTAGAAATAAAAGGAAACTAGATATATACTTTACAAGAAAGAAAAAATATATAAATCATCCAAATTCGTTAAAGACAACGCACTTGGTGTTAATATTACCACGGAATATATATAGATATATTATATAGAAAACAATATGAATATAAATAATTCATATCGCGTTTATACCTGTAATTACATGATTGAAAATAAAACACATTGTCAAATTTTATCACTTAAAACAAAAAAATAATTAATTCCGGATCCCACATTCCATTTTACATATTATTTTCCAAAACAAAAACTTCAAAACAAACAATTGAACTTGGAACAAAAATGTCTATAATCTGATAATATACACATATTTAAAAAAACTAAATTAACAAAACCAGATTCAACATCAAGAGAATGTAATTGCGACCAGGTAGGATATCAGTAAGCATACAAAAAAATTAACAATACGAAATACAACCACGAGTGTAACATCAAAAATACAATAGAACCTGTTGAAACACAAGTGATGGTGTTAAATTCAACGATACAAATAAGCCCGTCCTGACCAACTGGGAATTGACCACCAGCACAACCCGCTGAACAGTCGTTCATCAGAGCAATGGACGAACTGATGGAGACTGTTCAGGACCGTGAGACCTTTGGAACCTTGAACACCAGGCGGAAATATGTCTCTACCTAGCTTGACTTGCTTCCTCAGATCGAAACGGCTGGCAACCATGGACACCGAATAGCGTAGTAGACGACACCGATGGCTGCGATGTTTGGTTGAGAGAAGTATCAACCAAACTATATAACCCACCCTGACCCGCTGGGAATTGACCACCAGCACAACCCGCTGAAAAGTCGTTCATCAGAGCGATGGATGAACTGATGGAGACTGTTCAGGACCGCGACGACCCTTGGAGACTTGAACACCAGGCGGAAATATGGCTCCACCTAGCTTGACTTGCTTCCTCAGATCGATACGGCTGGCAACCATGGACACCGAATAGCTTAGTAGACGACACCGATGGCTGCGATATTTGGTTGAGAGAGTATCAACCAAACTGTATGACCCACCCTGACCCGCTGGGAATTTACCACCAGCATAACCCGCTGAACAGTCGTTCATCAGAGCGATAGATGAACTGATGGAGACTGTTCAGGGCCGCGACGACCTTTGGAGACTTGAAAACTAGGCGGAAATATGGCTCCACCTAGCTTGAATTGCTTCCTCAGATCGAAACGGCTGGCAACCATGGACACTGAATATCTTAGTAGACAATACCAGATGGCTGCGATGTCTGTTTGAGTACATCCATAGGAACCAACGCGTAAGACCTTGCACTAAAGTGTAGAAAAGTTCATTAAACGTTCAAAAAAAATGAGTGTATAATATAACTTACGTGATGATACGTGTTTATTGTCTGAATATGGCTGAAGAACACAAAAATGTTGGGAATACAATGAGGGATGATCATAGATAGATGGAATATACAAGTATAGTAAGGTGAGATAGGTCTATTGACACGGAAATATAATAGGTCAAAAACACCATCAAAAACATCCATCCATCACCAAAAATGCGCGAACATTCATTTTGAAGGTATGGGAAACAGAAATATGAAAGAATGTAGAAGAAAATACTTACCTTGAAATACCTGGGAAGAAGTGATGAGTAAATGAAAAGAGAAGGAAAGAAACAGAAACAAGAACAGGCGCGCTGGTGCCCTTTCTTTATAGATTTTTCTTTGGTATGTGAGATCATCACAATTTTTGGTGATGACGAAGCACAGTGTCGAAATATTTTTTCTTACCCATAATAGGTTTATTGCAGAAATTATTGATTTTAAAAGGAAAGAATGAAAGAAGTAAAGAAGTAAACAACAAGTTGAAGGTTGGTCTTTATCGGTGTAGCAATATCTTTAAAGACAGTATGTTTTGTTGTAACGGCGATTGGTTTCTTCATGACTTTTAGGTAATCTAAGCAGGTCTGTGCACTTGTTCAAAATGATTGATTTTTGTACAAGCAGGAACACAAATTAGCCAAATGGGTATTAAAAATACACGCTAGTTTCAGTATACTTGATAAGGTCCTTATTATTTTTTATTGTGTCTTATATATCTATGCATCGTATTTGCTATAATAACTTGTTGAGACAGCACCAAGAAGAACGTTTATGAAACTTTCATCGATGTAAGAGTCAATGGTGACACCAGATCGAAATGAATTCTTTTCTCTTTTTTTCATTCATTGTTTTACATTTTTAGATGACTACTCAATTTCTCTGGAAATATTCCATTAAGGATAGATCTAGCGAGTAATAAATAGTGTGCTTTTTGTTTACGACAAAAATGCGATACCATTACTCAAGAAAATATTTTGGCTTTGGAAGATTATTAGTAATATAGCTCAAATGTCCATCGGTCTGAAAAGTATACATACATCGTCAATCAAACTAATAATTCTGTCAATAATAATAAAAAACTGATTGAGACTAGAACGATCAATCAATGTATACTTGGACAAGTAAGGCCATAGACTTATACGGGGGCTAGAGTAAGATATCTGTAATTCAATCTCGTTTCTTTGTACTCTTTTGAAATATGCTTTACTCAGTCTCTTGGATTCTATTATTAATTTAACATGACTAAAGCACAAAGTGCTCAGCCTTACAAGAACCTTTGAAAGTTTTCACATTTAAGAAATGGGGTCATAATTGCATTCAACATGAGTGGAGGGAATGTTTTAGACATTGACAGATACAGAAACACACTACGTTCAACAACCTCTTGTATTCTCAAAGAAAAATATACCCGTAGACTGGATCTCTCACTGACAATAGAATGTTAGGTACAAAGGTACTGAAACCTGAAAGTCATTTTTAAAAAAAATTGAAGAGAAATCGCTGTCAAACTTTGGCTGACTTGGGACTTTCGATGAACAAAAAGATAGGGAAACATGTTTGTACAAAGGTTATTAGTAAGACTTTGCCCAAAGTAAATGTGCACTCAAGTGCAACTTTTTCGAGCCTTTTACTGTCTAAGGAGCACATTTTCGAGCGCTATACCCTTTGCAACACTGTGAAAAAGTAGGAGTTGTGGTGATCCAGCCTTATTAATGTATATTTTACATAATCCATAAGCTATAAGTACAGATTAGCTGAGAGCTAATAAGGTACGATAGACGAGGTATGGCAATGCATCAGAATAATAGCAACATAGACATTGAGCTCAGAAGCTTATTCAATCTAATATCTTAATATTGGTGAAAGACCACACATATCAGAAAGTCCAAGATCTTGTATAACAGCATATTGAAAGAGTATATAAAGAGCGGCAAATTTTGTATCTTAAAAAAGACAAGCCTATATAGTCTCAAAGTACTCACTGTCTATTTTCCATTTCATTATTTTTACTGTTTTAATACCCTAAAGCACAACAGGTAATCTGAGGATATGAGTTCAAGTTCACTCTCTTTAAGAATGCCCACAGCTATATTTGGTGGGAGCCTAGCGAAAAGTACCATCCTGATGGTCTTGCTCCAAAATTACAAGGAAATAGAGATTCTAATATGGTAATGATGTGTATCTTGTCAAGAAGAGTTGGTCTACTTGTTATACCGAATGACAGCATGAATACCAAAGAGTATGTACAATATTTGAAAGAGTGTATTCTGTTATTTTATAGGAATAATTTTAATGGACGAAAGAGCGAATATCTTTATCAAAGATCCAATACAATATCTCAAAAGGAAGCAATATCAGAAATGTATAAAAAGGAATTTTGCTTAAAAGTCTTGGAGTGTTCACCAAATAGTCCAGACATGAGTCCGATAGAAAATATTTGGTGTCTTTTCCATGATCTTTTGATAATGAGGTTTTACAAGCTCATCAGTCTGAAAGAGGTTAATGAAACTGCAAGAAACCCGGAAAGTGACAACATTAGATGTTTATGACAGGTACTGTCTTTACATGAATGATTGATTGGGTGCTTATAAGGAAAATAAATTTATAGATTATTTATTAAATATAACTTACTTATTTTATCACTGTGAATTTGATGTCTTGATAGCTTCTATGGTTCTTAAGAAGCTATATGAAATATATGCCTTTTACTAGACGATTAAAAATACAAGACTTTCCATTTTTTGTTGGATATTAAAATCCTAAATAAATGTTTTGGACCTGATTCTATCTTCATCTCGAGGTGTAAATAGTCCAATTGCCTTTTATATATACTTCTTTACAAATTCCGACACATCTAGAGACTCTAATATCTCCACAAGTATGCCTTTTTTACCGGCCAGACAAGCACTGGCTGACTCGTATTAACATTATTTACAACTTTACTTAGAAGTAAAAAATTGAAATTTTCCAGACTGGTCTGAGGTCCTTCAGGATTCATAAGAGGGTATCAAAAATCGACTTTTGGTGCAAATAGTGAAAAATTAGTGCTGGATGGTTTTTACAGATGAAAAGATGGGACAGATTGATGAATATTTGACCAAAAGTTATAAAATAAATTTAGAATGGTGGATCTTGTTATGCCTCACAAAGTTTGTTAAACCTTTGATGTAGCTTTATTTAATGTAAAGAGAGCTGGATCAATTGTTTGATAGGTAAAATGTAACCTGCATGAAAGCAAAGATGGAAGGGTGGAATCCTACAGTCACATAGGTTGGCTAATGGCAAAAATTTGACTTCCGCGAAATAAAAATATACTTCTCTATGCTATTATCCCTGTTTTCTCGCTTTCTACTATAATTACATAGTATCAGAACTTATTGGGATAAAGAGTAAAGCATGATGTTCATAAAATATAGTATCAAAGATTTTTTTTAATATTTTGTGTGCAGTCCTTTGTTCTTTCAAAGTGCATGTAGTCGATTGGGCATAGAATTACAGTGAGCTGCACACACTTCAACTGGTATTTTATACCATTCTTCTTTCAAAACTTGCTTCAATTCTTTTAGGTTATTGGGCTTTGGTATTCTGGCCCTTACCATTCTCAATCGGGCTGAGATCTGGACTGTACGTAGGCCACTTCATCACCTCCAGATCTGCAATCTTTTGGTACTCTTTTACCATTTTGCTTCGATGACATGGAGCATTGTCTTGCTTAAAGATAAAAGAGTTGTTGGGCTCATATTAAAAATTGTTTTTGAATGGAATTAAGGTGTTTTAGAGTATATTCTTATATCCCCATTGCTCCAGATTACCACTTATGATTTCTATTGTCCCAACACCACCAGACCATCACGTATAATCCACCACCTTGGATTCTGGGACGCACACAATACATGCTGTACTTTCCTGACTGAAGGCACCAGACTCGTACATTTTTGGACATTGGGAACAGCATGAACGTCAATTCATTGCTCCAAATCACTCGATCTCAGCGTTGATTAACCTCTTTGGAATGCTGGGCAAAGGCAAGGTGGTTTCTGTGATGATACTCCGTGAGCCACAGCTTGTATACAGATATCCAAAACTTCATATGAAGAGTCTTTATGGCATCACGCATTGTATCCTTGTAAACGTATCTTCCCAGATTCACACCCATTATGCTGATCAGCATATCCAAACTGGCCACTCGATTTTTTTATTTCTCTGCGCAAAACACGCAAATCTCGTTCACCAAATATCCTTGAGGGTTCCTTGTGCCTGTGTATAACTGTTGTTCCAGTCTCTCCGTATCTTTGCATTGCATTGTATTGTATACAGTACGGCGTGCTACATTATATCGTTCACAGATGGTTGACACTTTTTCTCCTGCCTCAAAAGCACCAACAATCATTCCTCTGACTTCAATTGGAACCTCCTTTCGCTTGGAAATATTGTCAGAAATGTTTAATAAAGACATGGATAAGATCGAATAAAAAATAAAGGTTGTAGAAAAGAAGACAACCAGAGGTTTAGGTATTCTTTTTTTTTAAAAAAAACCCCGGGATTTCAAAGTTGTGCCATCCCGAAATCGACCCCTCTTTATATTTCAGTATAGATGTTTTAGCTTGGTATAGTTTTTGGACAAAATACTGTAAACTGGTACGTTTTAATACTTTTTTTTAATTGTTTAGCTTGTTCTCTATCTCAGGTAACGAGTGTGCTATGTTTATTATTGGCTTACATTCAAAACAGTATCATCTTTAAATATTTCCCTCTACACTATTTATTTGCTAGTGTTAACTTTAGCAAATTTTATCCTTGAATACATCAACCGCAACCCCAAAAAATATGCTATCAATCATTTCAACTTTGTACCATTACCCCTGATAGAACCTTATAGACATTGTTGCAATGTCAAACTTAATATACTTTTTTACATTTAACATCATACATCCTTATATGCACGGACCAACCTTCTCCTTCTCGCCATAATACGCTACATAGTTCTTCTTAATCATATCCATCCCGTTACAGTATACATATAAACCAGGAGTTTTTCTTTTATATGATATACCCCTTTATCATGACGAATTGATAAAGTTGACAAACTTCATGACTCTTTAAGTAGTTTTTTTTTTGATTAAATGGATACCATTACATACCTTTAAGATATTATTTTAAATGCTCCAAAAAAATTATATATCTAATATAAAAAATAACAATTGTTGCCAAAAGACTGTTGGACATTATTTTAGCTATGATTTACCCATTTTTTTTGTAATAACAATCCTTCTAGATTAACCAATGTTAAAGGAAACCATCCTAGATTACAGTTTGCCAAAACCGCCAATTTAGCACATAATATTGGCGTCTGTTGGGAAGAATAAACTATGCAGTTTAATACTTGCGTTTATATAATGAGCAATTATCAATACATAGTATGTTTCAATTTATTACCTTTTTGTTTGTTCAAGCATGTCAATTTCACTGGACCCTATATACTGCTAACACCATTGACTCTGAAGCTATTGAAACACTTGTACACAGTTTCTCTTTCAACTACTCTCTATTACGCCAAATATCACATATCATATACTTTACTATCAAAAACTCTAACCTTGTCGAATGTATTTTCGGTTCAGTCGGGAAAATAAGTTTATTCTAATCTTTTTATATAAAAGTTGGCTACATCAGCTCACCAACTCCTCTGTATATTTAGTTGTAACCTTTTTGCTGTTGTTGTTGTTGTTGGCCACAGAGCTGGTCCTGCTTAATAAAGCTGAAAATATTCATATCCCAAAAAAAAATCAAGGCTTAATTCTGTTTACTGTTTGCTGTTCCATATATACCACAAGTAGATCTAACAACAACTTTTCAACCAGTTTCTGATCACTCTTTACTAATGATCACCATAAGTTTCTGTCTTGGGAGCAGCTGGACACCAGCTACATATACAGTTTGCAGTATTAAAATAATAACCAGCTATTACACAACATCGTATTAGTCGCAAGGAAAATATAGAAATAGTATACAATGCTAAACATCAATTTTGCAATGTTTATCAGTTTACTCACTTTACTTGGGACAAAAGATTCTCATCAAGCTTATGAAGAGAATCTCATGGGTCTAAATCAATCCTCTTGTCATTCCATTCTTATATGGCCGAGAGTAACCTGCTCACTCACCTTGCCATCAACCATCTCCAACTACATGGCACCTCAGAGTGTATACACTTACAGATCAATAAAAGTAAATGATTATAATTTTTTTTTAATTTTATTATTTTTATTATTATTATAATCCACACCAGCCTTAAAATATTGTATTTTTCTCTCTCACAAAGCTGCAAAAGACGACAAGATTAAAAGCCTTTTTTTTATTTTATTTTATATCCAGTCCACACTTTGGAATATAAATCGGTATTATTAGGGGTTCTTTATTTATTTTGTTTTATTTCTCTGCCATTGAGAATCATAAATAGTTGGCTACAAGTTTCTCAAAAAAATAATAATTAAAGATTATTAACCCTAGATTTTATAGTTTTTAAGGGTGATTAGGAATATGAATGTAAAGCACAGTTTATTTAGATTGCCTAATTTCTTAAAGTATGAATAAGTACCTTGATAGTCAAGGAAAACATTAAGAACCAACCCTTTATTATTATTATTATTATTATTATTTAAAAAAATGAGGGGGGATTCAATAATAATTATCAATGTATTGATGTAATAAATAACGGGACCCCTTGGACAAATGAAAATAATTATTTTACATGAAGCAAATAAACATTGACTGCTATTTTGTTGGTGTCTCTGCCTGTATTTTACTTTTGGTGGTCTCTAAATGACCTTGTCCCGTACCAAATACACTACTTTTAATGCATCTTATACACATCTTTACGAAAATATATATGAATTCAATATACTCAGTTTTACAAGGCGCCTGTATATTCACCGCCGACATACTTTATATATATAATGATTCATCACAGTGAATACCAGCGCTTGGTCTTCATCTTTGCAATCTCACATTACTAACCTAATCTCTTCATCTGTATGATTAATCACCTCATTAATACCAAGATGCCTAAATTTTATTTACTAGACGTGGACTATTTATAATACACAAT
This sequence comes from Phycomyces nitens, assembly GCA_022702545.1. Lineage (NCBI taxonomy): Eukaryota > Fungi > Mucoromycota > Mucoromycetes > Mucorales > Phycomycetaceae > Phycomyces > Phycomyces nitens. The sequence continues at coordinate 8,132,267 of JAHRBC010000001.1, forward strand.
AGTAGAAACTTTTTTTAAAAAAAAGAGAGATTAAAATTATATATAGCATGTTTTCTAACAAGATAATTATAGAAATATGATTTAACCATGAAACCAAAACATACTTTTTGCTTAACAATCAAGCTAAAACCTTTATGCAAAGGTTTATAAAGATGCATATGTGCATCTATATACTGGTATATGTATTTTGGACCCTAAAAGATACCTTTGAATAATAGACATATTTACTCGTATAATTGAATTTGATTTTTTTTTGCATGACAGTTTAGGAATCCCTTTTGCAGGTATTGTATTGTATTGTATTGTATCTCACAAGTTTTCTATCTTGCAATATATATATATATATATATATATATAAATATGTATATATGCACCAGCTAATAATGTCTTATACTTTTTGCTGTCGTGGTACCTTTTTTCTTTCTTTCATTATGTGAAACCCTCCCTCTTTGCATTAAAGACGCTGTTTGTTATACATCACAAAGAAACCCCCCGATACTTTGAATGCCATCTCATATCAAACTCTTCTCAGGACTCCTTGTCTGCAGCATCTAACCATATTTTCACACATACCTCTATATAGCTCTACTAGCCAATTAAGGTTAAAGACGACATATAAAATCAAAAAAAGTAGAGTATATGATACTACTGATGTTGGGCATGGTATCCTTGGCTAGTTTATCGATTATGAGCAATGTATAATATAAAGATAAATAGTCTTCAAGACCAAGGCATGATTAGCAGTATATGACTGTCAAGAGGTATTTTTATTTGGAAAACAACTTCTTTTTATTTAGCAGATACAATCAACCATCTATTAAAATCTGTTGTATTTACATGATCAACCAACTTTATCAAATGTCAATGCCTATCATTCACTTTATCCCGACTGTTTGTTTGTGAACAGTGGCAAGTATTACAAACCAGATTATTATTATTATTTTTTGACATTTAAATATCTTGAATGCGATATAGAAAGAGTTTCATATAGAAAATAGGTTTAATTAGTACTTTTTATACGACCATATAAACACATGTAATTACTGAGTAACCGTTGTACAATGAGTGATAGTCAAGAGACAGACGCTTAGCATAAGAAGTATGGGATTGAATTTGTTGATTTTAAGACTGTATGGAATCAATAAGATTCTGTCGTCTTTCTATTCTTGGGCATCAGGAAGCATATAAGACATACATGGCTAGGCCTTTAAATGAAACCCAAGAAAGGATTATTAAAGACGGGCTATTTATTGTTCACACGCTCAGCAACCTCTGCCTGATTGTTATTATTTGGCTGTCATGAAAGAGCTGCATTACATGGCATCATCTGTAGATGGCCATTAAAGGAAGATGGTGGGGTTGGAAGAAGTATGCTGATAAATGGAAAAATAGATTTGTGAATTGTGAATTGTGATCATTGATTTATCTGGACATCATTGGGTCCAACCTTGTTCCTGTGGCTCTTGGACCAGACGGACCCAGATAGCCACAATTCCTCCACCATAATTGATTGGAATTGAGTGATAATTCACATGATTGATTCATTAAAAAGAAATAAAAAGATAAGGGCTACCCACTATTTCAAAGAAGCCATTCTTGTTTGGAATTGGTGGTTGGGCTGTACGGACTAGTTGATAGTGTTATTTAAAGATGCCGAATTGCCAGCTATCAATTGGTATATTATAGGATCATCATCACAATTATAATCATAATTATAATCATCATTACTACTACTACTACAACAGGCTCCTAATGACAAGGACAATAGGCAGCCATATTTTGGATATCTACCTCGTGCTAAAATTGCACAAATAAAACCAGCCTTTGAATTCTGTATTTCGGTTTCCAGACTGACAATAGTCAATTATAAATAAAGGGGGGGATCTGTTAATCTCATGAGTGAATGAATATAAAAGAAGGCCAAGAATATAAGATGGTCGAAAGACAGGAGAAGGGCATGAAAAAACAAAAAGAAAAAAGAAAAAAAGGGGGTTTGCCAAATCAAGTGTTTTTTCCAAAGTGTTTTTTATAACCATATATGCCTTGTGCATCTGGTTGCAATTCATTAGCAGAAAAAAAGAAAAGATAACATTATCATTTGGGATAAAAATAATATTTTTTTAACAAAAAGTATAAAAAGGCCTCCAAACTCTTGGATTTCTACCCTTTAACCCCTTTATCTAATGAAATCTCAAAAACTACCACTCTACCGCTCTGTCACTGAGGACAAGTCTCCCACAGAGAACCACTCTCCTCTGACTCGCTTTGTGTCAAAGCTGCTAGGTAAGTCTCCTCTTTCCATGTTCCTGGCTAAACATAAATCTTAAAGGCTTTGTCCGTGTCCCAAAACGCCCACGATTAGAGCACAAGTCACATTCAACAACTTCAATCACCAAAAGCTCTGTCATTTCCTTCCAACCCCGCCACTATAACCAACCAAGCAACAGTGACGCTTTAAAAGCCCAAATCTGCTCCGATCCCAACACCCTTGTTTCTGCAATCCATTGTGATACTTCACTCATCACAACCCGGACAGCATATTCTAGCAGTCTATCCAGCCAGACTACAGACAGTGCCCAGAGTACTGGAGACGAAGAAGAAGAAGAAGTAGACGAAGAAGAGGAGGATTTAAAAAGTATCTCAAGCACCAGCACCAATACCAGCATCCCTCGATCTACTTCCTGCCCTCCATCTCGTCGAAAACCCTTTTCTGCTGCTATCGGAGCCTTGGTATCTGCCAGCAAAATACCCGCCCAACCACAACCACGTCTTGTTCATTTCGATACTTTTGACATGCCTCCACCAACCCTTGTTGACAGACGCCCCGATACCGAGCCAGTCATGACCGGCGAGATTGCAGAGCAGGTAAATGCCCAGGATTGGATCGTTGGAGTTGGATAACTTATACAATTCAATCAAACAGCTTCGACCCTATCTTCCTCGGCGATACCGTCTTGCCCCACAGTGGAGTCTCCTCTATAGTCTGGATCAGCACGGAATCAGTCTTACTACTCTCTATCGTCTGGTCAAATCAAATAAAGGACCGTGTATCATTACCATCAAGGATGCCGATGACCAGGTAGAGTAAAGCACATTGATGCCAAGAAGATTTACTAACAGAATTATGGCCAACGATAGATATTTGGTGCCTTCTTAAACGAGACATTAACCTGTGGCACTTCTTATTATGGAACGGGAGAATGGTAAATATTCTTATAATAATAATTTCTTAGAAATAGCCTTGTTCATATCAATTCGCTCCTAGTTTTCTCTGGAAGACTACCAAACAAGACTCTGTGCAGAATAAGCCAATGGCACCAAAGATCAAGGTATTCCCATGGACTGGAAAGAATGAATACATGATCTTGTCCGAGAATGACTTTATTGCCATTGGAGGAGGGTAAGTTATTGACACTTTATGTTCAATTACTAAAAAAAAATGATTACCATTAGTGACGGAAAATTTGGACTATGGATCAATGCTGATCTCGAAAAGGGTCATAGTGAGGAATGCCCAACATTTGACAACGAATGCCTATCTCCTTCACCAGAGTTTGAGTGCATTGAATTAGAAATTTGGGGATTTCGTATCTAAGCAGCAAAATATTCAATTCACTGAAAAGAAAAGAAAAAAGAAAAGAAAAAGGAAAAGAGCTACGACTACTACTATTACACCTATTACTCTCATACACACATCTTACATCATGTTCTTGTTTCTTGTACCGTTTACTGTATAGCACTTTCCATACCTGTCCATTCTGAACTCACGTCTCATATTGTCTCGATTTACATGTATATATATATGTTATACATCTATAAACATATATAAATACAATAATAATATAATAATAATATAATAATATAATAATTTAGCCATATCAAAATGGTTATTGAAATACATATTTTATTTTCATAGGTTGCCATTAAAAAATAGATTTGATTATTGAATTGAAGATAAATCACAATTAACAATACCCCCTGGTCCAGAAGTATAGATATTACCACTGTCTGTCAATTGTATCTGGGTAACTCCATATGCCTTGAGCTTATAAAAAAAAGAACATATTCAGTATCAAGGTCAATTGAATACGTTTTACTTACAGATATCCGGTTAAATGATGGGCCCAAGAAGCGGTTTCTGGGCTGGTTGTCAAACGAGTACTTTTGTTTGTAGGATCGAATATCCCAAATCTATTTCGAGAGGTCGTCAACCATCGTAGATTACATACATATATCATTCGATTTTTACTATACCTTTAGTTCACCATCGGTTGATCCTGTGACCAAGATATTCTTCTCGGTATCAATTGCAATTGATCGTATCCTTGACTGGTGAGCCGAGAAAGTGTGCAGCAATGTACGTTGTCGTATATCCGAGACCACTTTATCCAAAATGTCAATAAGAAATCATATCGTCATCAATTTTATCAAAACCAATTACCAATCTCGCCACGAGAACCACCAGAAAACAGATAATTGCTTGAAGAGTCAAAGGCAACTGCATAAGCACCGCTGTCGTGACCAGGCAATGCTTTTTAAACGGAAATTAGTCATTAAGTTTGGCTAGAATAGAAGAAGAAGAAGAAGAATGGAAAAAATAGGGCTACTTACAGGCTACTTGGGCCTTTGAGGGCGGTAAGAGAGTATCCCAAAGGCAGATATGGTCCTTTCTATAGGTCACAAGCCAAAATTAACCGGTCAATTACCATTCTTTATAATCAGAATAATCCAATTGTTATTTCTGTAATTACCTGCGGCTCATTGCCAGTGATGTACCCACAGTAGCCAAAAGACTACTAGACCCAAGAAAGGCAAAGTCGCGCGTTGCTTTAGAGTGACAGGACATGGTCTGTCATTATAAAGATCATTTAAACCTTGTTAGTCATAAAAAGTATTATTGGTTCATAGACTTGGTTTTACGGCATACATAGTAGGGTGTATCGGATTGAGTGTGAGAATCGAATTTCCAGAGAGAAAGCCAGCCAGAGGTATCACCCATACCAAACTTCTGACCAAACTGATCAAAGTGAATTCTACAAATGTATTATATGCACCACACACACACCAAGTCAGACTTGGTCGATGGAAAGCATGGAAGCCTTGAGGTTGCTTACCTTGTTGCTGATCCTTGACTTCCGTAATAGTTTGCGATCTCTCGCTCCTGTCCAAATGGCCAGAGAATCGCACTTGGTCCACCATTAGAACTCTGACAGCCGGTTATATCTACGATCAAATATTTAAGTAATCTGTCACAGCCAATCTTGTTAGGATATATCTATACACACATAGAGGGAACTGTGGGTGGGCTTCTGCGCAGGTGGTCGAGACACTTCGTTTCAAGGTAACCTAACAGTAATATACTTTAGTATTTCATAGGATATACAACTTTACACCGTTGTGAATATCGATATTCTGGCCACATATCACTTGATTTTTTTTTACCATATGTTCACTATTCTCAGATGAAGACCCCATTGGACTCATAGCGCCTGGAGAACGGAAGTTCTCTACATATGTTTTGGATACTGTTGGTTACAAGGACTATGCTAAAAACAAAGCAAACCAAAAAAAAAGGACATTTGTTTGTATTACCCATTCCGAGTGATCGCTTCAATGCTTCTTGCAGGTTTTCAAGACTACGGTTCTGGAACGGTCTATCTTCAGCTTGAATCCGACCGGCCGCCGGCGAAAGACCAGGAGAGCTAGTGTATGTTGCTTTGGGTTGAAGGCTTCTTGGCTCTCTTCGCTTTGTGTGCCGAGATGATTGCGAGGACCGGACTACTTCTGATTCACCATCAGACAGACCAAAATCTTCTTCTTCTTCTTCTGTATCCGGGTAGCTTCCTGTCGCCAATTCTTGATGCACCCCTGAAGATGAGCCAGAACCAGATCTAGCTAACAGCTAAAGATACCGGTACATGATATGTATGTTGAGAAAACAAGCTAGTCGTTTAATCACAATTACTGGGTTCTTACTGGTCCATGATCCTGCACTTTGCTGAGGTCTACTTCCTGGATTTCTGTTTTCATGCAAATGGCCATCATCGTAGGATAAGCCTGTAAATATTTACATGTACAGACATGTAATGGACATAATGGTCAAGGCAAGATTTTGGTCAATAAATCTGCAGCACAGGCAACACGATTACACAACTTACCGAACTGATACAAAAGGCATGAGTGGTGGTTGGAGAGTAATACATGGTATGCGAGTGTGGCTGTGAGTCATTAGACATCATATTTATGCCTGAAGGCTAACAACAGATTCACAAGAGACATTTACTCAATAAACAATCCAAGATTTTCATACTCTACCACAACAATATTTCCTACCAAGAAGTTTACAAACGGAAGCAGGCGTTCTGTACTGCTGAGGGTCTTTATAGAGCGCCAGTACTTCTTTTGTCTCAATGTCTTGAACTGTTTAAGCACATTGCCTACAGACCAATTTTCACATATTTATATCCATATCATTCTCTGTCTTTACTTACGTTTTGTTGGAGTCTCTTCCATCTGAAGCAACACGTCCTTTTGTAAACATTGTGCTCGATAGGCAATAGGGTCAAGAAGTGTTGTCCAAATAAATGCCACAAAGTCACCTTGTGATATTTTTTTTTAAAATAATAATAAGATGCCATTGTTGACACTGTGCCAACCAAAGAACCTTTTTTTTTTACGACTTACCTTCCATCTCCACACTTCTTTCCGTGTTTTGCATGCTCAACTCTAGCAAATTAAGCGTGTAATTGAGAGAGGCAATCTCCAAAAGATTTGCTCCAACAGAGTTGTCCCCAACGTCTTCCAGAGGGCGATACACTTCTTCATTGAGATCAAATCCAAACAGACTATCGTCCGAGAAGCTTTCAAAATCCTCTGTTGACATTTCCACCTATTGGTTTTTTTTTTTTTTTTTGTTTTTACCAAAATCAAAATAAAACAGGGTTAAAAAGGAGTACAGGGGAGCATAAATAGCGTGTTTCCGTATAGGTTGTTTGAGAGTGTGCATCTCTAGCTCATGATCTTTGTGTTGTTACCATTTTTGCTGAATTGGCCAAGAGATCGGTGTACATGTTCTTTACGTCTGTTTGAAGCGTATTGCGCCTAGAGGCAGCCATACACTCCATCAATGTCTTTAGGTAATACAATAGTCCCCATGTCTTTTCAAAGTGTCGTTGCTTCAACGTGACGAGAATAAGGCACAGATGGTTGGTTAACACGAGCTTCTGTGTCCCGAGTTTAAGGATAGAAGATCGTGTAGGATACTTCTCCTTCAGGGAACTCCAACTTCCAAAGTTGGATATCAAATGGCTACAAATTAAATTATGTCAAGTATTAAAGATGCATCCATGTGTATTTATATCCAAGACTTACTCTGCCCATCGCTCGACAAACACAAGGCCAGAATAGCCCAGTTGGCACGGCATCATTGCAGCCTCAAACACCTGGAAACAGCCTGCTTCAAATGACTCTAGGAAAACTGCAACATTAAAGCCCTCAGGGATGCCCTTTTCAAGGATAGCGAGATAGAATACAAACGCATCGGCCTCAATACTCTTTTGAATCAAGAGTCTTGAAAAGTCTTTCTGGGGCACCTTTAGGGTATCACCCAATACAAGCAGGTCCTGTCTGTTTTGCAAAAAGGTTGCCTGGTACTGAAAGTCTTTTCCGGCCTTAACTGTGCTGTCGTATAAAGCCGAGGCAGCTCGGAACACGGTCTAATGGATGGATCAATAGGAGCACTTGGTAGCTATTAATTTTATCCTTTCATACCTGAAGCATACGGATGACCAACAAGGCTTTGTAAGAAGAGAGTCCGTCTTTAATTGCCATACTTTCTTTGGGCTTGGATGAATCAAGAGTAGTCTTGGATTTCTGGCTCGAGTCTTCAAGAAGGTCGGGTCCACCAGACTGGCTATTTCTCTCAAAAAGACTTGGATCGTCTGCAAACAGATCATCTGAAGTACTGTTGTATGGTTCTTCATCTGCAAATAGATCTGTGGCGTATGAAGGACGTGAAGGAGCATCGTCTTCATCGAATAGATTGGCTGAATAAGAAGGACGTGTAGGAGGATCATCGTCATCAAATAGGTTGGCTGAATAGGAAGGACGTGTAGGAGGATCATCGTCATCAAATAGGTTGGCTGAATAAGAAGGACGTGAAGGAGGATCATCGTCGTCGAATAGGTTGGCAGCAAGTGCTGGACGCTTAAGAGTACCGTCATCCTCTCCAAACAAATCGGCTGCCTTTTCAGAAGACTGAACAACATCTTGTTCAGGTTCAATTGTGGGTGGCTTCATCTGGTATTGGGTCAGAATATAGAGTGAGAGTAACGGACACCCAAGACGTTCATAAGCACGGGCTACTTGTAAAGAGAATTCGTACTCAAGCTTATAAGATACACCCAAGTCCTGACGGTTCTGAGCCTTCAGCTGCTGTTTGAGTTGTTGGTAAAGAATAAATAGAGTCGGATCTCCCACAGGAGCCGACTGCTCTCCATCCGTGTTTTCATCTTTTGGTTTTTCTGGAGCAGCAAGTGTAGACAGTGGCGTCTAGATGGAGAAAATTAAATAAAAAATAAACAGAGATTTTGTATAGACTTACAACAGTAGCATGGATGGCATCTTGGGGTCGATCTAGTATAGTATAACACATACTGGCAAGCCAACGGTCGTTTGATTCAACGGCAATCGGCAATACATTCTTTATAAGAATGTCCTTTAAAAGTGGACTATGGTCGCCTACAAAGTATATAAAGGTCAAGTATACCACCCACACGGTTACCAGCGTATAATATGCTCACCTTCATAGACACGACAGATGGCAATTGCGAGTTGAAAATCCTTCATGTGCTTGAGAATAATACCCACCGCATCTTTTATCTTGTCGCCCAACAAGAAGAATGCGGCCGCATACTCTAGATTGTTGTTTTTTTTTAAGAATCAAACTCTTGTATACTTGTATTCCACCATTTTTACTCACCAAAGCGCTGTCTTCCCAGCAAAACATAGGCGTTTTTAGAGGCAGCAGTTTTCCAGCGAGGAAGAGTAAAGTCATTGGATAAAAACTTGATCATGACGGCTTGTTCTTTGTGATGACTAGCTGAGCGCCACAGACCAAGAAGAAGGTTCTTTTTGCGAAGGGCTAGATAGAACAGTGTACAGCTTTCTGGATCTTTAAAGTCTTCCTTGGACAGATACGTATTGCGTGCAATAGCGCCCATTTGCTCTTTCTATTAAAACATTTTCTGTTAATATACCAAGTATATACATATATATATGAATCAAGTCGACTCTTTACCACTGTGTCGATTTTCTTTAACCATAAAAAGATTCCAAGGGATTTTGCGTCCTCCCACATTAGTTTGCCATTGCACAATCTGATGCATCTTTCAAGAAGAATATCCTTTTATATATATATATATAAAGAAAAAGTTGAATATCACAGAGGTTCAGTCAAGACCAAAAAAAAAACACTTACCTGAGATTGGCTGTGCAGAGCCCACACAAAATCTCGCGATACCAGTGCTTGTTGCTGTTCATGAGGGATTATGTTATTCAAATGGAAATGGTTTTCGAGTAGGGCCGTGAACCGTGCACCATTTTCATCCAATGCTTCTCCTTGTGTAGAAACCTTGAAGATAGTAATTAGGATTTGTCAAAAAAAATTATAAAATATATATATATATATACCTCGTCAAAGGTATCAATCATTGCAACAAGGTGCATCCGTTCGTTTTCAGAAAGTGGAGGCATCTTTTTGGACTTTAAATGTTCCATTAGATAATTAGCTTCGTCATGACTGAGTGAACGTGTATCATCAGCATCATCATATTCTGATCCATTGCTATAGAATATCAAGAAAATATAAAAGATGTCGTGTCAGGTACTTGATTAAACTCTCGAGGTAGTTTATTAAATACAACTACTTACTTAAAGTCATCATCATCATCATCAAAGAGAGCTTTGTATTCCTGCTTCTTGGTCTCCTTTTTGGAACTCTTTGGGAGGTGTGCAGGCAAACAAAGAGAGTGTTAATATTTGAGGCTCTTGGCTATTCAAGACACCTTACATTTTGTAACTGCAATATCTTTGAAACCAAAAGAGGAGGTATCTGGTCAATTGTGTCTTCATCCACATAGTATCTCAGGAATTTGTATAGGGATCTCAATACGCTATTGATCAAGTCCATTTTTCCTACAAGGACAATACTTGTTAGTGTCTTTATTCGCAAGCCATTTACTGTTTTTTTCCCCTTTACCCCACATCAAGTAGTGAATCAAGTAGTTTGGGTGATAGATCGTGAGAGGGCCATTGCTGTTATAAGACAAGTCATAAATATTTGCCATTGGATGCAAATCAGGGTCCATATCCAAGGCTGCAGAGATATTGACAGTTTCAAACAGTTAGTATTAAAAAAGACAAGGTAAATAAGCCAACTTACGTTGGTTCAACTCGTCGTCAGATGTCAGCCATTTGAGATAGCAGCGAAGTTGGTTTCCAGCCGCAACGGCAAGTACTCCGTTCTCTACCCAGGTAATGCCAACAATAGCCTCTGGCCTGTACGATTCAAACCAAATTTAAATGATCAATAACTTTTTATAATACCAGGAAAAAAAAAGTGCTATATGGATATACTTACATGTCTACAGAAAACTCATCATAGCATACCCAAATATTGTCATCATTTGTTACGCTCGTTGCTCTCTTTTGACCATAAATAGATATCTTGGTAGGAAACGCAACTGCCAAGATAAACTGGGCATCGCATGAAACGTTCCAAGCAATTCCAATAACGGGCTCACTAATAGACCATTACATCAAATTCATTTTTTGTTTTGTTTTGGATTTAGTCAACATCCAAGTGTCAGAATTTAAAGAAGCACATAATACTTGCGAGAATTCAAAGGTCTTGTGAAGAACTGGAGGAACGCCTGTGCGTATTTCTGACCAAAAGGTAAGTTTCCTAGATGGTCCATAGGTTTCAGAAGAAGAAACTGTTTTCAAGATGGTTAAATGTCTGTTGATCTTGCGTTTGATTTCTTACCAAGTACAACCTGGTTGACTACACATCGCATCTGCCGAATGCCTTTTAGGCCTGTTTCAAGTGTGTAGAGGAGATTCCATTCAAGAGATTTACTGTTTCCTTCCCAATCAGATACATAGTGAATGCCATAGAAAAGGAGCTTGGAACCAAGAGCAACGGTGATTATTGGAATACTGTCTGCTCCCATGCCAATCTGTTGCAAGAGTTTTGATGCAGCATGGTTGGATCCACCATGGGAAGTGACAATCACCAAAGGTTCTTCTTCCCAGTCGAATTGCTGGCTGCCCAAAAACACAATGTCTTCCAGACTTTCATTGTCTTCGGATTCTAGCTGATCCTGGATTGGCACCGGAGGAGTGAATCGTAGCTGCCAAGAAAAGATTTGCTTCTTTGATCGAGACACACCAAACAGGACGTGTATTTTGGATTGGCCGTCTCCTCTGAGTATTTCGGTATGTAGTGATGAAAATGGAACAGTTGGATCATAGTTTTCACATACTTGGTAGTGATTTAAATGGCAAGCTTGTGCATCTAGACGATAGATGAGAAGCTGCTTTCCATTATAAACAGCAACATGTCGATCTATATATATATAAAACAAAAAACAAGTATCAGCAATGGTCTTTTATCTTGTCCATTTACCTCTGTGGACTGGTATAGAAAGCACAATATCAGATTTGAGGCCAAGAGAGCCACTCAATTGCAATCGATTTGTCAATTTTCCTCCATCCTAAAAAGACATGTAATCAGACATTGATCCTTGATGGTCTTGCTTCCGTCCTCTCTTTACCTCTCGAAGTGCATACTTCCACACATTTATCTGTCCATCTTCACCAATCGTACAGAATCTACTTGATCGTGATTGAGGAAGGCTTTTTATAGAGTTTCTGTGCCCAAGCCAAGTGTATTTCAAATGAAGACGAGGAGTAAATTGGTTCTGCTCCAAGAAATCAACCAGGTTGAGCCCATAACATCTGATTTGACCGTGTGGATTTCTAGCTACCAAGCTCAATTCTATGGGTTTAATGGTTGCTGTACAAAAGAGGGTGTTGAGTTGGATGCCTAGTGGCAGTTGTACATCTTTAACTCACAGGAAGATTGGATGTGGGAATAGTCATGAAGAATCTTTACTGGGTTGAGGAAATAGGCTACATCCGCTGGATCTACAGCCTGAGCAATTCTTAGGACAACAAATACGCGTGGCACTCTCCTGGGGAACGAGTTTAGATGCTAGATTGATACAATTAATGTTAGTGGGTTAATGACCAATCTCCAGTCTACCTTGACTCCCCAAAACGTCAAAGATCCATCAGACTGAACTCTGAAGAGTAGATCTGGGGTATCCTTGATGAGATCTCGAACTTTCTTGATTCTTTGATCCAGTTTTTCCTGCTTGGATTGAGAATGGGGTTGAGTACTGATTGCACTCTGAAGTTCTCCACAATCAATGTAGTGTATTGGAGACACGTCTTCAATGTGATCCAAGTAAGCAACACTTCCGTCCTGAGAGGCCATTGATCCCGATTCTGCAGTAACCAGAGACTGACTAGGGTCAATAACTGCACACATGTACAGAGCATGAGGTGTATCGAGATCAACTGGACTCCAGAACCGTCCAATGCCATCCCGGGCCATGGTGAACAAGGCACAATCCGGGCGCTTTGTTCTAAAGAATATAGCATGGTCAGGGCCAGCAAGAATAACCAGCTGTTACCAAGTGCTTACTGGGAGTCTTCTAATAGCGTCCTCCATACAAAATGGCTCACTGATCTTGGATGAGGAAGATGGATAAAAGAATAGTCTAAAAAGCAAAAGGCGATGGATGGGTTAGACAGAATGCACGGGGATTGCAACCTGTTGTACCCTTGCCTTCTTCTGTTGTCTGGTGCCACACGGTTACCAAGCGATCATACTGATGATATTCAAAGCATTATTAGACAAAAATCCAATTGATATATCCTTTGGTATACCTCTCCCAAGGTTGCAAACATGGTTGATCTTGGCTCAAATTTGGCCATAATGACATCCACAGCAGGTCTATGGCAGGCATTTAGACTCGTAAATTGGATTTAATAAAGGTACCTTGTAGTCCACTGTATCTTCCACTGATCTGTATCCAAGGTGTTTTTCCAGATGGTCAAATCGGTACCTGCTGCCAAGAGGAGATCTATACAAACAGATTATGGGCCCTTGGACCTTGACGATCCCCTCCCCCCTTTCTTAAATTACTTTACCATTTACACTCCAATCAAGACAAGTAACTTGGCTCTTGGTACTCAATACTGTTTCAATCTCCCAAATCGATTGCTTCTACGCCATGAAAGACAAACAGCCATAAAGACAAAGGTTGGTTGGAATATACATATGTTTTTGTTTTAATTTTTTTTTATTTATAAAAAAAAAAGAAGAAGGGGGAGCAATGAATAAAAATCCAAGAGAATCAATAGAGTTTTTTTTTTGTAAAGAGATTGATTTACCTTGCCGTCTTTCTGTTCTTGAGACCTAAAGAAGCAAATATGGTTTCGGTAGGCGACTGCCAGCTAAGGAAATCATTGATGGAAATAAAGAAGAAAAAAATCAATATAAAAACATATATGTCGGAAAACCGACTCTACGAATGAACATCAAATGTTACCCTTCCTGTTCTGCTGTTGCCAGAAACTGCGGCGATTGTTTCAAGATGGCGATCTTCTTCTGATTGCTCGAATGGGACAGGGATGATTTGGACAAGCACATCCGGATCGGCATAAATTACCACCTTTGAGCCCGTGGCAAACACCTTGAGAATTCAAACAATCATCAATCCTCTGAAAACTAAACTGTGTGTGCGTGCGTGCGTGTGTGTGTTTTTTTTTCCCTGAAAAAAAAAAGAATGATGACTCTTACTATATAACGTTCTTCTCTCCATACAAAAGTATGGATGCAATGGAATTGAGGATTGACTTGTCCGGGACATATCTGCTCTAGGAACATGGTGACAATAGCTCAAACACCAAGTACTCAAAGCGTTCATGCCCGATGTTGCCGTTTGCCTCAAGTCTAGTCACACTCCAAGTTTATCCGACTCTGACCACCAAAATCTGCCTATTGACTTTTTTGGACATCTTGTGCTGTCCTCTTTACTGAGGTCATATTTACACAATCTGTGCTCTTTTAAAGGTCACTTTATCATCATAATTCGTATTCTTTCATGGGTCCCTTTTGGCTAAAGAAATGAAAATATCATGATAAACAGCTTGTTGGCACTAGATAAGCAAAATACAAGCAGCATCAAAAAAATAATAAAAAAGGCGCAGGCTTATGGTATAAAGGGTCTGGTCTTGCCCAATGGCTGTCAAAAATAAGATGGACATGAGAGAAATAATAACGCCTTGGGAATAATACCAAGGAAGCTTGTGATGACTTGCGGATATTAAACTGATGATGGACAGCTTGGATTCAGAGGCCACAAGAAAAAGAAAAAAAAAGGTACCCTTTTAAAAAGGGCTATGTGGGCACATTTGATATCCTCTTTATCCCACTCTTGATCTTGATTTTTTTAAAACTTTATTTGCCATGAATCCTATTGACCAAATGCGCGCCCAGGTGTGCAAGGAACTCAAGGGCTCCATTATTATCGTTGGTAAGTTGTGTGCCTGAAAAAATATATATTTAAAGCATCTCAATGGGTTTGGTAATGAGCACCATTACCACATTGCCAAACACATTGCATTGTCCTCTTGAGGCTTCTTTATTGACCCAGCACTCTAGTTCTCGGTGCGTCTGGAGATCTTGCTAAAAAGAAGACCTACCCCGCCTTGTTCCGCCTGTTCAACTATGGCTTCTTGCCCGAAAACACATTTATTGTTGGTTATGCCCGCTCAAAGATGTCTCATGAAGAGTATCTTGATCGTATTACGCGTTACATCAAGGTCAAGGGTGCCGAGGAAAATATTGAGCGCTTTAAGAAAATCACTTCCTATCACCAGGGACAGTATGATGATGACAAATCTTTCCAGTCGCTCAATGACTATCTCAAGACTCTCGAGGAGGAACGTGGGATAGATGTCGGAAAGCGAAACCGGCTATTCTACATGGCCCTTCCTCCGTCTGTTTTTATCCCTGTGGCCCATGGTTTAAAGAAGAACGTGTATGCCAAGGAAGGGTCTACAAGGGTTGTTGTTGAGAAGCCATTTGGAATGGATTCTGCTAGTTCCAAGCACCTGGCCGAGTCTCTTGCAAAGTGCTTTTCTGAGGAAGAGGTAGAGTTATCCGACTATTTTTTTTGTTTGTTTGTTAAATGGCCCATTTAACCTCCCAGTATACACAATATAGGTCTATCGCATCGATCATTACTTGGGCAAGGAAATGGTCAAGAACCTGATGGTGATCCGGTTCGCCAACATCTTCTTTTCGCAGATCTGGGATCGCAAGTACATTGATAGTGTCCAGATTACTTTCAAGGAGCCTTTTGGTTCAGAGGGTCGAGGAGGATACTTTGATGAATTTGGCATCATTCGAGACGTGATTCAGAACCGTAAGTAAAAAGAAAAGAAAAGAAAAGGCACTTGGGAAACTATTGGCTGACTAGTAGAGTCCTATAAGATCTCTTGCAGGTCCTGTCCATTGTCGCCATGGAGCGCCCAATCTCTACAGAGGCAGAGGCCATTCGTGATGAAAAGGTCAAGGTCCTCAAGTGCATTCCTCCTATTGAACTGTCAGACGCCCTTTTGGGACAGTATGTGGCTGCCAACGGAAAGCCTGGCTATCTCGAGGACGAGACATTAAAGGACAAGAACAGCTTGACACCTACGTTTGCAGCACTGGTATGCTGGGTCCAGAACGAACGCTGGGAAGGTGTGCCATTTATCCTAAAGGCAGGCAAGGCCCTGAATGATGCCAAGGTGGAGATCAGAATCCAATTCCGGAACGTGGCGGGTAATCTGTACAAGGGTGCAGCCCGCAATGAGCTTGTGCTGCGAGTCCAACCAGAAGAGGCAGTCTACATCAAGTTCAACAACAAGGAACCCGGTTTATCGTACCACACTATCCAGACTGACCTTGACTTGACCTATCACAATCGTTACAAGGACCTCGATATTCCCGATGCCTATGATTCCTTGTTGCTGGATGTGATGCGTAAAGACCACTCCAACTTTGTGCGTGCCGACGAGCTAGAGGCAGCATGGAAGATCTTTACGCCCTTGTTGCACACGATTGATAAGAGAGAGGGGGTTAAGATTGAGGATTATGCATATGGCTCAAGAGGACCAGCTCAGTTGGATGATTTTGTGAAGCGTTATGGCTATGATCGATCTAAATCTCATTATTCATGGCCCATTCAAAAGGTGGGTCCTTCAAAGGAACAATAAACATGGTCAAGATGTTATGTTATGTTATATATATATATATTGGTATGTAATATAAAGGGCTAAAATGGTGAATAATCGTGAGTGTACGTGAGTATTTAGATGGGTGTAAGAAAGATATATATATATAAATGTGCGTGTGCGTGTGTCTGTCTGTGTGTGTGTGTGCGTGTGCGTGTATGTGTATAGTCTGCGCAATAAGTTAAAAGCTTTAGTTTATGTTTTATACTTTGATGTAGATGTGGTGTATAATTATGAATTGCTTTAAAACGGCTCGTCGCCTTCCCTAGGAGACGCTGAGTGGGGAGGAGTTGGGAGACGATGTGGACCATGGTCAGGATGCCAAGTATGACGATGCTGTGTATAGACTTTGGCTTCATAAAGCACATCAAAGGAGTGCGAGGGAGTGACTCCACGGCTCTCTTTAGAGTCCTCGGTATGATCTGGCTTGTGGCGGGAGGTTGATCGAGAATGAGCATGCCGTGTTGGCATCGTTTCGCTCTTGACTCTTCCTAAAGAATGCTCAAGGTCTGTATAGGTGGATGAGTAGGGCTGGCGTCTATCTGAATAGCTATCGACATATGATTTGCGAGGATGTCGTGAGGAATCTACACTGGAGGACCGATGGTTGTCAATAGTTGCTCTGCAACGTCGTGGTCGGTCATCGGGATGTGCTGGCCGAACAAGACGTTCTTCTTCGGCTTGTAATTTGAGTTCTCTTCGGCGATACTCTGCTTCTCTTCGCCGTTCTTCTTCTCGCATGCAATGCTGTAATAGCTGGTCGCCGTATTGCTGCAACTCTTCAATTGACACGCTTAGGTTGTAATCGTTGAGCTGAAGGAACTCGACTTCGAGTGCATTGAGTTCAGCTACAGGTAGACCGCCCACCTATAACATTTCATATTTTGTTTTTTTTTGATGTTTTTTTTGGGGGGATAACAAAAGATGAGAAGAGATGTATAGACATGTTGTCTTTGTAGATTCAAAAGTGGTTAAAGATGTAAAGGGGGGGGGGGGGGGGGGGGCATTGAATGTTTCTTTTCTTCTTCTTCTTCTTTTTAGTTTCTAACATTATTATTATTATAATTATAATAATTATTATTATCATTTATATTATTTGTATTATTTTTCCCTTTTTTCTTCTTTTCTTTTCTTGTCTACATCCTCATGTCCTTTAATTTATATAGATTATGTGTGTGTGTGTGTGTGTGTGTGTGTGTGTTTGTTCTTTAAAGTCTGACCAGAACTAGACGTTTCATCCCTGCACTAAACAAAAACAAAAACAAAAGCCGAGAGAGCTCACCTTGGCATAACGCGAGTTTGTAAAAAAGATATCGGAAAAGAACTTGCTTGCCACCATGATGCCCGAGATGACAAGACGATGGATGTTGTAAGAGTCGATCCGTAAGCCTGAAGAATTGCGGGACATGCGGTCAAAGTATACTAAAAGGCTGAGAAAGCATTCATTGGCACATGGGCAATATTTGAGGATGCGGTTCAGGTAAGAGTGAATGTCAATGTTGGGAATAGACCTGGCATGGAAGCAGGTATAGGCTGATGCACGCGGATGAGGATGACGCCCACTCTCTACGCTTGCAGCGTACAGTTTATCATTTGTCTTTGTGATGCGCTCTAGCAGGCCAGTGAGCATCTTGATGGTGTCAGCAGGGGGGTGATTGGCCAGATCATAAGGAAGAGAGGGAGAAATGGGCATGATGGATGAGAGGGTAGATCGATATAAATGTATTAAATATATGTATAAAAAAGAAATATAGGCAAACAAGTGTGTGTGTGTGTGTGTTTTATATATATATAAATACAATAATAAATTATATATTATATATAATTATATATTATACAAGTATATAAATATATGTATAAATAAATAAATAAAATAAAGAATAAAAAACAGTTGGATAGAGAGAGAGGAGGGAGAACAAGTGACAATGATAATAAAAGGAAGAGGAAGAAGAAGAAGAAGAAGAAGAAGAAGAAGAAGTTGTCTAGCCCTTTAAAAAAAAAAGACAAAAAAAAAAAGACAGAAAAGGGGAAAAGGGGACTGGCTGATATCGCCTGGATACAATCCCCGCCCCCTTTTTTTCCACTTGGCTTAATGCACTCCGCTTCCCTTGCATGGGGTTTCTCTCACTCACAGTCAACTTTTCTCTTTCTCTCTTTTGGCCCTTCTTTAGCTCTTACAGTGCTTGTTTTTTGTCATGAGCTTCAATAATGATACAGGCAGCAAGCAGTCCCGCTCCCTACCACCAAATGTCCTCATTCGTATATTTGAGAACCTCCCCATAAGTTCACTTGCCAATGTAGCAATGGTCTCGAGGAGGTTCAAAGTCCTTGCCTACGACGACGAGATCTGGGATGCCAAATTGAAGATTATGCTAGAATCAGACACTGGTGCTCTAGCTGCCCTTCTTGGTAAATATTCCAAATTCCTACATTGCAATGTAGTGGAATCAACCTAGTTAACACACACATACACACACACATACACACCCACACACCTACCCACACCAACACAATTACCTACACAATATATGTCTATATATGCATACAACTATATATTTATATATATATCTATGTGTATGTATATATCTATATATAAATTACGACACGACCACCCAAAGAGGATCCAAATGCCAAACTGTCACTCATTGACAAGGACACGAGCTTCCTTATCAACAATAAGCCTCTCAGCTCGCTTATTCCTGGCATTTCCCGAGATCCCTACAGCGAGCGAGCCAGGGCAAAATCCACAGGTCACGCAAGAGAGCGGTTCAAGGAACTTTATGTCCGAATTGCACCCTATTACATCGATCTTCGTAATACTCATGGAAAATCCAAAATCCTTCAAGATTTTGGCTCCACTCCAGAAGCATGCGGCAAGACATTGAACCTGCTGGTTGGGCTGGGAAAATGCAGGGTTGTGGATGACTGGAGAGAAGTAAGCTCGCTATTTTAGTTTGATAATGAAGAGATGGGTGTGGTAATGAGAATCATCCTTGTTATACCTATTGGGGGAGGCTTATGACATAAATGGAACGTCTTTGTTCTAAGCCTTGTTTCTTCATTAGCTTAATGATACAGTCGAAGCGCTGTGTCAGTATTTCGAGAGTGCGTCTCTCCATGAATTCGAGGTTGCCTATGACTCCAACAAGCCTGCCGACATGAAGGTGAATGGTAAAGGGTTCAAGGGAGCCTTGGCTAAGATATAAACAATACATAGGTCTATGCACATGCGATTATTGCATTGAATGGAGGATCGCTCTGCATTCAGACCTTTCTTCAGAAGCACCCGATATTCTATGATAACCCTTTCAAACCCGAAGATAACTTTGTGTAAGTGTTTTGTGACCAATACGAATCTCCTCCCTCTCTCCTCCTCTCCCAGGCAGCTTACTCTCGATAGTTCTTCTGGACTGGACATTGAGTCCCTCAAGAACCTGTTTGGTGCAATCACAGATTCAATGAAGCAGCAGGCAGAACTTATCAAGCAAGTGTTTCCACCAAGTGCGGATGTGTATTATATGTTTGCCGACCGAGTATTTGAGGATGTGGTAAGCGTTAACGTTGGGTGTCACAAAACCCTTTCTTAATGAGATTGTGTCTTGTACATAGATGGCAGACTATGTCACACAACTCTTGGGAAGAGCACAAACCATAGACTCTAGCAATTACCTATATGCCATCTCTTCTCTACTCACTCTAGTATACTCTCTTGTCGATGTAATTACCGGAGATGATGTTGCCATCAAGATTGATAAAGAACGAGGTATCAATCTCCTCTATAAATTATTCTTTCCCTTGTTGGACGACTATCTCGAGGAAGAAAAAAAGTATGTAGAAAAGAAGTACACAAAGGAAATTGCCGAATGGGTAAGTACTACTTGTATATATCACCCTAGTCCTACTAGCCAACACATCCCCAAGCTGGTCCCCCCACCTCCCCCTCCCCCTCCTTTTATTTATTCGTGAATATAGAATGAATCTTCCGGGGAGCGCCGGGAAGATCCCTCGGTCCGGCTAACCAACCAATCTCGTGAACTATTTAAGCGGTAAGCCTACCAATGTCAATAGATCCATCCTAAACACTCTTTATTAGAAACTACCTCTTGGCATTCAAAAAGGTCATTGCATTGCCTATTGACCTTGTGTCTTCAGCAGCAACCACCATTGCCTCTCCTTTCCAGCGCTCCATGCAATTTTCCTTCAAGTCCGAAGACAAGACCGCCAACAAACGTGCTTCTTCCACCCTCACATCTGTCGAGTCCACCTCAACCTCCACCAGTTTCTCTCCTCAATCGACCCCTCCTTCTACTCCAAAGAATTCAGTCTCTATTCCTCGACACCAAAAGACCAACTCGACCACTTCCATCTCAAAAGCATCTGTTAATGAATCATCCTCTCTTCATTCTCGCCAGTCTTCCAAGACCTCCATAACCACCCCAACAGACTCAAAATCACTCGAGCCTTCTGACGCACTGGAAAATGCCCAGCATGAACTGGATGCCCTCCAGAACCTGTTGAGCCTGAGTGTTGCAGTCAATATGATCCATGTCAACAAGGACTCTGAAAGGAGAGTCCAGAGATTTATCAATATTGGATTTCCAGGAAGAATGAAACAAGACATGTAAGTGTATTATCGCTTGGAATCATTGATATATACAATCTAATAAATACTTTTCTCTCTCTTTAGTCAAAGGACCTTTGAAGCAATCTTTGTAAAGCTACTCAAGACCCTTGGCCATGATCACATTCAGATTGCATTTGAAAGGCAAGTGGAACACATCAAGCCCACTTGGTCTAATGATGATTTCAATAAAGAGCGTCCAAGAGGCTCTTGTCCTACAAGCCAGACCCAGAATCCCTAAAATTCAACAATGGCGAGGTGCCTCCATTGACAGAGTTCTTTGGAATGGTACATCTTGCAGATTTGATGCAGCATATGGTTCAAGCCTACTATGACGAAGAAATTGTAAGCATATACGATGTAGAGATATTTGCACTAAACATTGCAATTCTCTAGACAAAATATGTAGACAGGCATGATTTTATGAATGATGTCAACAAGGAAAAGAAATTGTTTGAAAGGCTGTTGGACGATTGTGTGGCTCAGGGCATGGATCATGGTATTCAGGTAAGCTACAGGAACCCACCCACCCACCAAGAAGCTGAAATCAATTTAACTAAATATATATATTTATATATTATTGCCAAACAAGGTCCTGTTGGCTCAGGTAGAAATGATTCTTTCTAGCGAACAGAGACCAGAAGACTATAACCCACCAGATGATATCGATGTTGATCTCAAGCCTACAATGGTATTGTTGACAAAGAATTGACGGCTGTGATTAATAAACTTGTTTTAGGCTTGCTATAATTCAATTGAATGTCTCAAAAAGAACATTTCGATGCTTACTGGAGCAGCAGAAAAATCCACAATGGATCTATTCTTTAGTGAGATTGGCCGCCGGTTCTTTGAGTAAGAAATATATATATATATATGCTTAGTGGCCATCTAATGACTATTGTACGCAGGGTCCTCTGCAAGCACCTCAAGGCTCAGACTGTAAATGAGATGGGTGGCCTGAGATACATCTGGTAAAGGCCTTGGCCTTGTTTGAACAATTGTCCATTATTATTATTATTTACTCGTGTAATTCTAGTGATATGAATGCGTATTATGCATTTGCAGTAGATTTGAAGCAGAGGTCTATTACACCCTACTTTTCTGCTCTCAAATCACTCTCGAACGTGTACATCATCACATCACCACAGGACATCAAGAGTGTGATTCATGATCTGGAAAGATACCATGGTCTGATGCGTATTGAAGACCTTTTTGAATTTGCATCCTGTCGAGCAGACTGGCCAACCATCAAAAAGGTTGTTCAAAAAGACATGACGGATTGCACCATCATGTAGAACTATGTTGGACTACTTGTCAATATTGAATATTATTTTTGTTGTTGTTTTCATCTTAATATTTCTTATTATTTTTATTATTATTATTACTATTATTATTACTACTGTCTTTTATGTATATATATATATACTACATTTTATGTGTCCCAAATCTATCGACATCAAGTCTCCATGGTAACATATTGGGTTGCTTATGGCTAGAGACGACGGACCCAATGGGCGCGGTCATGTGGCGATTGTGGTGCTCGTTGTGATCCGCTGCTGCTACTGACGCTTCGTCGTACTGTGGAGTCCATGGGCTGAGATCGATATGATGATGATGCGGTACGACATGGATCGGTGGAGTACCTCTGTCCAAACGAGCAGGTCTCATTGTATACACGTGGCGTGGGGTGCCGTGGGTACCTTGTATGCCCACGACCAGAAGGCTGCGGACAGGAAGAAGACCATGGTACACCAGAACCCTCATGCTCATAGTCATCCAGGTCGACATCGTACACACTCTGGAATACATGTCGTCCACCATCCTTTGGCCACCAGCCTCGAGTGTCACCCGAGTTTGGTGTACGCCCAGAAGCATAACGACCATTATATGGCTTCCAAGGGATACTTTGCGATGTGCGATGAGACGGAGCAACTGGATAGTACATGTAATGAGGGTCATCATCACATGAAAACTCTTCATAGCTGTCATTATAGTCGTCGCCGTAGTCATAGTAATCGTCGTCATAGACACTATTTTCATTTGTTTCACTTGATTCACTTTCTTCGTCTCTTGTGTAACTATTGTTTCTAGAGCCAGTCGAATGGGAGCGCGATCGACGAAGAGAAGGCAGTGAAGACGAGATTGGTATAGAGGGATTGCGTCTACGCGGGTGCCAAGGGGATTCTGGTGTCTGGGAGTTTAGGGTAGCCAAGGACAGTTTCTCTAGCTGGACCTGAGTATTATGGATTGTCTCGAGCATCCGTTGTTCATTCTGGCGATGCTCTGTCTCTCGTTTGGCCCATTCGGATTTCTCTCTGTTGAACTCGTGTATTCGTTCCTGGAGGGCAGTGATTTCTTCCTGTAGATCATTCTTGCGCATCCCATTTTCAGGGCACCAAATGGGGTTCTCCACAAGGTTGTCATGAGAACGAGGTCTTATCGACATGTCTATTAAAATTTGTTATTCTCGGCTTGTTGATGCAATTTTAGATACTTACTGTTGTGAGTATAGATATCTGTTGATAGACGGGGATTGATGACAACATTAGGATCAAAGGGCGCGGTTAAAAGAGACCTTTGGCCATCTTTTTTGGAATAGATTGATTCTGGCTCTTCTACCAAGGTTTTGTCAGTCAGCTCAGCAGAAAGCATGTGTCTGGTTGGTGGGATGACTCTTCGAGGAGTAGGCATTTTTAGTGGTGGAATTGGTGTTTGTTTTAAGAATTGGGTCTGGTCAGTTGGGGGAGGTGTTTGGTTTCGAATGGTAAAGCAGCGTTGAAGCTGCTGAGGTGATTGCTGTCTTTGGGTGGGTGTGCTTTTAGAGAGTCGTGGGTAGCCCACAAAGTCAAGTACATCTGAAGGCGATTTTGCTCTTGAAGAAAGAGGAGGGAATGGTCTGGATAGGATTCCAGAAGGGTCCGCTGTGGTTGATTTTGTCCTTGGCCGGCCAGAAACGTCCTTTGATGGCTTTCTTTTGGTAGAGAATAGTCTAGAGAGAGCCATTTGTAACAACAACAAAAAGAAAAAAAGAGATTGAGAGAGATAGAGAGAGAGAGAGCTGTGATTTGTCCTGAACGATGGGAATTGTCATGTTTTGACTCACACATAGTATTTTATTCCCACTTTTGGGTATCATCACAACACTGACATTTGTGTTCGTCATGACAACCCAGAAATCAGAATCAAATTGACTTGCAGTTTGGGATAGACATATGGATTCTCCTTTTTTGGGTCATTTAAGAGTACCCATCAAACCATGGATGTTTTGGTTTTTAGTAGCCTGATTAGCATCATTTATTGGCTATTTTTGTATACTTTCCAATCGACAGTTGCAATTTAAATTTTTGTATATTGGATTTGCTAGTTGATACCAATGGCAGACCATCGTTTATATATATATATATATTTCAGAATGCAACAAAGGGCCAGGAGAAGGTATTCAATAATCTCAATTTGTTCCACCATGCGAGACAAAACTAAAGGAGGTTGATATAAAAAAAATTATATGATCAATAGACTGTTTGTCTAGGTTGATATTGTGTAAAGTAAATGCCAAAAATCCAATGATTTCATCGATAGACCATCTTAATTTTAAATCAATGATTATGATTATGATTATGATGAAAAATATGATGAAAAATATCATTTAAATCACCTTTTTTTTTGGTATGATACTTTGCCAAGGTAGCCTCAAGTTTGTCGATAGATGTCCAAGGCCAAAGTCGCTCTGTTTTTCTTCTTCTTCATTGTATGGACAATATCATTATTTATATGTGTATTGGTAATCATTCAAGACTTTTTATTTATAAACTACAAGGTCTGGAAGGATATGTTTAAGTGTGGTTTATATAATTGGGTCTCTGATAGAACTATTTTATATTTCAGGTCAACTAGCACAAAAAGGAGCCTACGGGTGGTTTAGTAATACAATGGTTCGATTTATTCATATGGGAGTCTTGCTAGGCAATATATATGATGTATAGTCTACTAGTCGAAACATATAGCTTGATGTTGCACACTTTTTACATGTCTCTTGATCCATGGCCTTGAAAGTATCATGATAAATTGCACTTTTCTTTGGGAGGCACAACATTTAATACTCCAACACACTCGAGTACCCAATCTTTATATATACTTATATATATATATTGGGATTATGGTAGTAAAACTTGTAATCATTTGGAAGTTTGGTCTTGGAAACATATATATATAATTCAGGAGAATGGCCATACAGTTGATTATTGATATCCAAAGAGTTATCTATTGAAGAAATAAAAATAAAAAAGTTTCAAATCAACTGGCTTTTTTGAGAATATTAAACCTTGGCAAATTGGCTGTTGTTCTTTGTAGGCATTCTTTTTTTCAAGGGCAAGAAATATGGTATTAATTGGTGTTTTTATTAAATGATGCCTATTAAAAGATCGATTGTTAGCCTACAACACATTGTAGTCTCCTTTTGTGAGTTGATATACCGTCACTTTGAGCAATTATACCCAAAAGCAGAGCGAGGGAGGGGGGGGGGCTTTTAGTGTTGTTTATGGAGTATAGATGTCTATAGGGTCCAAGTGTCACCAAGTGAGGACTCCTAAAGATTGGAATTAATGATGTCTTGAAACAAGCATATTTAAAAGAACATTCTCTTTCTGTTCCATTGTGTTTCTTTCCAGTAAATGAAAAAACAAAAAAAGGGTATTTGGAAGATCGGATTTTGGTCTACAAACCTGTTTGGATAATTAAGTTGGATATGCATTATGTGATGCCTGTCAAAAAATAATAATAATAATAAAAAAAGGGTCCCTGAGCAAAGTAAGATATTTATAAACATGATCTGTGCATAGCTAAGCTTTCTTGTTTCCAGAGGTACATATCTAAATATCGTCAAACTCGATAGATTAATGAAACAATCTCTTTACATATATTTAATATTCATGGTATATATATATACACTCTTTATAAATCTACTATTGTGTATACATTTATAAAGCAAAATAAAATAATAATAATAATAATAATAATAAAGGAGCAAGGTTTGGATGAAACGAGTGGACCTGGTTTTTAAGCACTGCATCCAGAAATTAAAAATGAAGGGGGGATAAGACTAATGATGAGATGTGAGCAGTAAAGAAGTACAAGAGATATTGTGTGCGTGTGTGTGGGAATTTGGGCTAGTTTCTCTCTCTGGACTCTAGGACGGCAAGAACTATTAATGCAATCAAGAGCAAGATGCTGAAACCAATAGACATGCAACGGTTAAGACGCTGCCAACGTTCGGCCATCTTGCCACCCAGTTCTCGTGCATGTCTGGGCCAAAATGAACCTATCCACCAAAGAGGTGGACACAGGAATCCGAATAGAAACAAGAGACAGCCGAGAGAATAAAAGCCATCTTCATCGTCTGCAGACCACCACGGGGTTCCTTTCTGGAGTGCGTTCCATTGCTGCTCTTGATCGTATGCGTGCAGGTAGTTTGGATCAAAGGGTCGCTCGGTGTCCTTGGGAAGATTGGCCAACAAGCCAATAAATGGGGTATTAGGGTCGCGGAGGGTTGATTGGGAGGGTCGCTGGTTGATGGAGTCTTGGTCTGGGGAATGAGGTGTGAGGGATGCGTGAGATGGCGGTTCGGAGGACTCGGATAGAAACGGTCGAGGGCCGAGGACGCGTGGAGGCTGGGGATGGAGCTGGAGCTGTGGTTGAGGTTGAGGTTGAGGTTGAGGTTGAGGTGGGGATTGGGGCTGTGAGGTTGGTGAGCGTGATATGAGATTCTCGGTAATATTCTGAGGCCACTGAGGGCTTGGTGATAGGGAACGGTCCATGAATAAAGAGCCAAGAAAGAGGACAAGGATGTATTTATTTTTTTGTATTGATATACCGCGGCCTTTTATATATATATATATATATTATTGGAAACAAATACATGAACATTTTTATATTGGGTTGTACGAAAAAGTCAAATATATATATAAAAGATATATGTATTTTAATGGCTTAATATTTGATCCGCTTCCATTACAGGCTCACACAATTCTCTCGCTTTTCAATTCTTCTAGGCTCACGTTCTTCTTTAGCAGTGATACCACTTGGTCAGCCAGGGCCAGTTTCTATTGCAACTTTTTATGATTATCATGAGGTTTACAGGACCAGCCTTAGACTCGCCTCTTCCAAAACATCACAGTTGGTCTCTTCTCTATAGTGCATAAACCTCGCATGGGTCTCCTTCTTGGCAGCTGTGGACTTGGTTAGTGAGCCCGAGAAGCGAGTTTATTACCTTGAATGGCACCAAGGTCATCTAGGATTTAAAACTTTAGAATCCCAAAAACGCCATTAATTTCTATTACTCTTGAATACGTCTCGCTGGGTCTTGAGCAGATTACGGTAGGCAGCAATGGCAGCTAATCTCGAGGGTGTCAGTGGAGCCATTGAGGTGCTTATAATAAAAATTAATAATAATAATAATAAAAAGGTTGGGCAAGAGAGAAATAGGTTTCTTTTTTCTTTTTTTAAATAATATAGTCAGCTGTGTAGTATGGAGCCGTGTGACCCTTTTATTATATATATTATATACATATATTCTGGTACGAATAGAGTGAGTGCCTTTGGATGTGGCAGGAGTGGAATGGAATGGATTGGATATTCCTGTGTATGCTTGTATTTTTGGCTCCTTTGGCCTAATGGTCTTTAGCAGACAAAGGGGACTTGCACAGTCGCTGCAGACCCAAAACTATCAAGATAGAGAATTGGATTTAGGCTTGTGCATTGCCTGCATTATCCATCATCTTGTTTCCTCAAACAAAGACAGTCTACGGAGACGCCGAAAAGGAGAGAGATAAAAAAATACCTAATGAATATTTATATAATCATGTACATACATTCAAGAAGGGGTGCTGGTGCCTTGTGCAGGTTAGCGATAATTTCTACAAGGTATTGTATGTACGGCTATCTAGGAATCAGGGATCCTACTTTCTCTCTCTCTCTCTCTCTCTCTCTCTCTTTCTTTCTTTCTCTTTCTCTTTCTCTTTATCTTTTTTCTATAAATCGTACAAATTCTGAATATCTTTGAAAAGGGCTGCCCATGCACAAACCAATCAGAACAGTCGCGTCCCTTGGTCTGGTTTTCCTAATTGGCTGTTGCAGTCTTGTCGTGGTTGCCCTCAATGCCGCAATCGTCAAAGTCCGCCCTCCACCAAACCCAAGTCCACTTCCAACCCTTCTTATCCTAGGCGTCTGCACCCTCGTAGTAGCAATCCTTTTTCTCAGCTTTCATCTCTACTGGGTCACCAAACGCGCCTTGGCTCCCCGTCCACTTCTTCTCTGCCAGTTTTTTTCTGGCAGCTCCCTTACAGCCTTGTGGATCTGGGCCACCTTGAAAGTATATTATCATCTAGGTAAAGAACTCAATCGTCTAGGTCATCACTAATCAGCCCCAGATTCCACATGTCCTCCAAGCGCCTCTCTCTCAGTTTGCGACCTCATTCACATAATGCTCGACATTGGCAAGTATTGCCTTTCAGTCCACTCTAGAAACCCTAACCCTAACCTTTTATTATGATTATTTTCTTACGGACAGCCTATGCAGTGTGTGCTCTATGGGGTGTCTTGACTCTAATGTCAATCGCCATGGTCATATTTCCCTCCAACTCATCCCAAAACCCCTCTCAGATATCCGCCAAAACCATTCAATCCAAACCAAAACCAAAACCACTCACCATACACACCATCCCAACATACCAGCCAAGAGTGGTTCCTGTGGTCCAGGTCACTGCTCCCTCTATCGACCAAATCTCAATAGAATCTCCCTCTCTCCACACATTTAAAGACCACCACCCTGTCATCAAAGACCACCACCCTGCCATCACAGTCGATGAATACTCTCACAGCGATTTATTGGAATCATTTGCATGCGAACCCATCATACTCGATCTTCCTACCATCCAAGTCGGAATGTCTCAACTCAATCTCTCATTTTCTTCATTTTTTGATTCATCTGTATAGATCAAATGTATATCATCTACACTCTCTTGACTGGTCAATTTCAATACCATGCCAAGCACAAACACACATACCTGTGCTCTTTTTCTTCTTCTTCTTCCTCTCTCTCTCTCTTTTTTTTAAATATAATAACATACACATCATACACACATCTCTATACTAAAAAGAAAAGTGCCTCCATGTCAAAATATATTGGAAACCTAATGAAAAACTTTCTTTTTTTTGCAAAAGAAAAACACGTCCTATATTTTTTTTATTATCATCATCAAACATAATTATATTTACTGGCCACCCATCTCCTTGGCGAGCTCCTCGGAACGCTTGATAACATCGTTGATATCACCCTGCATGTAGAAAGCAGTTTCGGGAAGACCATCGTGCTTACCGTCCAAGATTTCCTTGAAGGAGCGGATGGTGTCCTGGAGAGGGACGAGACGACCCTCGTAACCAGTGAAGACCTGAGCGACAGCAAAGGGCTGGGACAAGAAACGCTGGATCTTACGGGCACGCTCGACAACAAGCTTATCCTCCTCAGACAACTCATCCATACCGAGAATGGCAATGATATCCTGGAGAGACTTGTAGTTCTGGAGGATCTGCTGGACCTGGGTGGCGACCTTGTAGTGCTCGTCACCGACAATACGGGGATCCAAGATACGGGACTTGGAGTCAAGGGGATCGACGGCAGGGTAGATACCCAACTCAGCAATGGAACGAGACAACACAGTGGTGGCATCCAAGTGAGCAAAGGTGGTGGCGGGGGCGGGATCGGTCAAATCATCAGCGGGCACATAGACGGCCTGGACAGAGGTAATGGAACCGTTCTTGGTGGTGGTAATACGCTCCTGCATGCCACCCATATCGGTGGAAAGAGTGGGCTGGTAACCGACAGCAGAGGGAATACGACCCAAGAGGGCAGACACCTCAGAACCGGCCTGGGTGAAGCGGAAAATGTTGTCAATGAAGAGCAACACATCCTGACCTTCGTCATCACGGAAGTACTCGGCAATGGTCAAACCAGTAAGAGCAACACGGGCACGGGCTCCTGGGGGCTCGTTCATCTGTCCAAAGACAAGAGCACACTTGGACTCACCCTCGAGCTTGATGACACCAGTCTCCATCATCTCGTGGTAAAGATCGTTACCCTCACGAGTACGCTCACCGACACCGCAGAAGATGGAGTAACCACCGTGGGCCTTGGCGATGTTGTTGATGAGTTCCTGAATCAACACAGTCTTACCGACACCAGCACCTCCAAAGAGACCAATTTTACCACCACGGGCATAGGGAGCCAAGAGATCGACAACCTTGATACCGGTCTCGAGAATCTCGGGAGTGGGAGACTGGTCAACGAACTCGGGAGCCTCGGCGTGAATGGGACGGGAGGACTTGGCGTTGATGGGACCACGCTCATCAATGGGCTCACCAATGACGTTGATGATACGACCGAGGACTTCCTTACCGACGGGAATGGTAATGGGAGCACCGGTATCAATGACCTTTTGGCCACGGACGAGACCTGGGAGAGACAGAATGAATGATGAATATGACGCGAAATACAAAAGTGGTTGCAATTCTGTAGTCTATTATTTATTTATCTTTTTGCTTACCTTCAGTACCGTCCATAGCAATGGTACGGACAGTGTTCTCACCCAAGTGCTGGGAGACTTCGAGAACGAGACGGCCACCGGTGTGGTCCTGGACCTCGAGAGCGTTCAAGATAGCGGGGAGGTTGTCCTGCTCAAACTGAACATCGACAACGGCACCAATGACGGAACTATTAAAGACAATAAATGTAAATAGAGAGATTCATCATGGTATTCAAATGATAACATTGACGTGTTTTGAAGTCTTACCGAATCTGGCCAGGGGCAGCAGCTTCAGTGGCATAGGTGCGGGCTATGAACAGACAAGGGCATTAGGATACTTGTTTTTTAAAAAAAATAAAAAAATATCTATATACATTTTCATGTATACATTTTCTACAAAATGTGTAATGTGCGCGTATTTTTTTTTTGTATTTGTATTTTTTTATATTTTGTATTTTTTATTATTACCCTTCAAAGAAGCCTGGGAGCCAATAGCCTGAGTGGCAGTGCGGGTAACCAAACGAGCGTTGGCCTTTTGGGCACGAACAGCGTTGGTGGATGCCTTTCCGAGAGCACGAGTGAAGATCATTGCAACAAACAACAAAAAAAGCGAGTGAGCAACTTAAAGTCTGTTGGCCCCCCCTATCATGTTGTGGCAAAACTTGTACCGGCTTGTGCGAATTTTACGGCTAGGTGCACCATGCGATTTTTTTTTGGCAGGCCGTCTCGAGTGACGCAATATTCACTCTTGTGACGTAACAAGAGTATGTGTACCTGCTTCAGAACAGGGCTTCCAATTGACCAAGGAAATATATATATTATATATATATAATGTTACATGTTTTCTATTAAAGTAACAATTCAATGGCCAGAAATTGATCCAATACGACTTTTGAATATTTGTTCAAAAGTGTCTGGTCAATTGTTCATTATGGCTTGCACAGCCTTGAAGCAGATCCCAATTGGCAGCTGCAGCCACCTGATTTCTTTATTATTTATTTATGGGATTGATAGTCTTGCTCAATGGACAGACAGTTTATGTTTGAGGGTCAAGGATGTATATATACAAGAGATTGTGCATTAAAGAAATACGGTATTAAAATTTATTGATATCTATAGTATTCAGACAGTTAATTTTGTCCACAATTACTGCTTTAAACGGCGATTGCACAAAAGCCATTGGGAAGAGAGAGAAAAAGGTACAATTTTTGAAAGCATACGTATTCCCAAGATTTGTACTAGAATGGCTTGTTGTTCTTTTACTTTGTGGTTAATAACATTTCGTATTTATTTTTCGTTTTCCTATAATGAATACAAATGTAGACATATTTGTATAGTTGACTATTCGTACAAAAGTGTGTTTAATGGCAAGGTTAGCAATCTTTTCTTTTTGAGAGAAAGAGAGAAAGAGAGAGAGATTTGGCGTATAAAAAGAAGTGTAAAGTTAATATATTTTCAAACACCGATTGCGATTTTGGCGTTTAGTAAGCAAATGCATGAATTTATACGATACTTTACCTGTGTAGGATAGTAATCTTTATACCAAGATATATATATATATATATGCTATTATGTGCATCATTTACATCTTGACTCTAAAAATATAAAGTGCCTTTAAACAAGTGTCTTTAATCCTTTTTTTCTTTATTTTCCATGCATTCCTTTTAGGAATACAGTCAAAAGTATATATGCTCCAAGTAGGACATTGAATTGCTCGACTGCTGCAAATGTGCTGGCTGCTCAACACAATACAAATCCATGTTTGTATCATCTTTACATGTATTTTTGCCATTCAAGCAAGTAAATATCAATAAAGAATATAAATTATTACATTTCTTAAAGTGTAAATTGGTCATAATATTACAGGTTTTTTTTTCAAGTACCATTAAATACACTGTCCTAACAGTACTTGCAATTAATTATTTAACTAGAATTTGTACACCATATCTATGACTTTATATAGATTCAGGCATTATTCTTTTACATTTATCTGCACCTTGCAAAATAAATAAATATATAGAGAGAGGTCTCGAGATCCCTTTATTATTATTATTATTATTATTATTGATAAACCGGCTCAAGCAGCACAAATATTCTTGATAATAAACAATCTTTGGGGCAAACCGCAAGACTGAATGCAGAGAAAAAAACCAATCTAAAGACATCTATTCGATACATTTCATTTTCGATATAATGGGAATATGTATACCAGAAATTTAAAGGGGAATATTCATGGGGGTATTAGCTCTGGGCACAAAACGCACTCTGTATTCCTTTGGTGGCAAGTTTAGTCCAGTAGACATGGCATCCAGGTCGTAGTAGCGCTCGGTTCCGTCTGGGTTAAGAGCAGGCTCTATTGTGCAGCGTGCAAGAGTACGAACACATGTGTTAAAGATCTCTACCTCGGACTACAAACACAATTGGATAAAGATTCTAAAAAAAAAAGTACATCTCATATGCTTACAAAATGGGATCCTGGACAAATGCGCCTTGAGGATATCGGGGGGAATATTTGATTAGGATTTCTTTTGGTTTGATTTGAAATTCCATAGTTCAAGACATACCTTCCCCATCCAAAAGCAAACATTTTGCGACTCTTGCTGTTTCCATTTGATAGACTTGTCCAAGACTTGAGACATCCCAGGAAACGCTCTGGCATAAACCTCTTTGGATCCTCATAGACGGCTTCGTTCATGTGCATGGCATGCATACTGTTCATGATTACAGTTCCTTTGGGAATAAAGTAGCCCAGGGACTCGACTGTGAAATAGAGTGTGAGCTATATTGGCAATCAATCATAATCTACCTACTATCATCTGTAGCATAATGAGGGACTCCAAAGTTTGTGATGCTTCTGAAGCGAAGGTTTTCCATCATTACAGCAATGAGATATGGAAGCTCCTCACGGTCAGAGAAGCTAGGTAAATGGCCATTCTTGACAATAAATGCATCAATCTCATCACACATCTTTCTTTGGATTTCAGGATAATGAGGCAAGATTGCGTAGAGCCAGGACAGCGACAGTGCAATAGGATCTCCACCAGCAGTAAAAAGATCGTCTTGTAAATTATTATTAAAAAAAAATGGATAATCTTTTTTGAAAATTACAGCCTCGGTATCTTGGTACTTACTCATGATTATGATTAGATCCATGTCATCCAGACCATACTCTTCCTTGAGTCCATACGCGGTCTTTGCCAAGCAATCGACATCGCCTTCCACGGCATCGGTTATCAGTTTTTTATAAATTTTATCTCTGTTGGCAACAGTGTCAAACATGGCCTTCTTTTCGGACAAGAGTCTAGTCAGCCATTTAAAGTGAGGAAAGAAAGAATCGATATCGCCTTCGGGACCAGCTAGTCTGACAACTTCTTCTGCTATAAATATAATAGCATTAAAGGTCTCTTCACCTAGATCTTCTGCAGTCTTTCCAAACAGCGATCTCGTAATTGCACTAAATGTTCCTGCTTTCAAGATGGGCATGGGCCACACTCCTCCTTCCTCGGCGGATTTGGCCATTAATATCTTGAGAGTGCTGTCTGCTAAATCCTCAAAAACACCAGTGAATTTGTCGACATACTTTGGTGACAAGATCGACAGTGCTTTTGTATACAAAAAAAAAGTACGTTTTAGAAAAATAAAAAATAAAATGAAAAATATTCTCTAGAAAGCCTCTATTTACTTACACATCCCACGAGCATTCTTCCACTTTTTTCCAGTGTCGTTGAAAATGATACCACGGCTAGCGAGGTAGATGAGTAATGGTTCATTGAATCCAAACATCTTACTTTCCACCATCGGTATATATCGTATGTGTGAAAAAGTGTCTCTGTCTACCGGATGCCTTTATTCCACACCGAGAAAAGATATCATGAGCAATAGCCGGGTCACTGATTATGACCCAATGTTGGATTCCCAGAGTGATATGAATGATTGGACCTATGCCAAATATTTAACACGGCAATCGCTACAAGTCTATATAGAAACCAAAATACCATTTTCTTGGTGCCATTTTTCAACTTGAAAGGCTGGAATATCTCCCATGGAAATAGCATGCCCTATTCAAAATAATAATAATAATTAAAAAAAAATAAAGTATTAAGTACAACGCCACAATTAAGAGTTGTTTAATACCAAAATACGGATATTTTCCTAAAGGTACAGGAATCGTCTTAAAGTCCTTTCGATTCCAGGGATCCTCTCTCTTTGGCTGATTGAACCAAAGCACAACCATCTGGACAAGCTTAGCAACTACGCCTACTGCAAACACTTTTGCAAAAACTCGGATGTTTTCTGCATTGTAGAGGTTCTGAACTAACAAAGTACTCATGATGTTTAAACCAAGTAAAGTTGATGCGAAAGATGATGGAGGTACAGACAGTATACTTTGTTAGGCTTATATAGGTACTATGTTACATAATCTAAAAATACAAATATCAAGCATAAAGGACCATTAGAGATGTCTGCTATTATTCTTTAACAATAAAACCAGAAAAAGAGGCGTACATGTATTTTTTATTTTATTTGTTTAGTATTTGATTATTAAACAACAAGCGTGCTTAATTGACTTGTTTATTAGACTCTAAAACCAATAAATGAATATTTTTTTGTTTAGATTGGCTCCTTGTTAATGGTGTTATTAACTGGTAATATTCTTGGTAGTGCTTAATTTCTTTGAGCAGCGATAGATAAGAGTATAGATGCCTTTGTTTCCTGATCTTTTATACATTTGTACCTGTCATTTTACAGCTATTAAATATCTGGCTTACATGAATTATACCCATGAAATAAAAGGCAAAAACAACGAATATTATCTGGCCAAGTTTATTTTTGCTCTTCGCATTTTGTACATTTTAGAATGACTGTACCATATTTGATAGTAAAAGTTGCATATACATAATGAGCCAACTGAATTACATGGAGATGACTAATTAATGCAGAATTAAATGGTTTATACTGGTCTATCAAGACATTTACCATCATGGATTGACCCCCGAAACAACAAGAATAGTGAAAAAAAGATCTAGTTTAATCGAATACATTTAAATATTTGGATACAATGTTGAATAATTCATGTAATTTATTATTATTATGGCTATTATGGCTATTGGGTTTGTACAACTCAATGTTGATGGCTCTGCACTATGCTCTATAGTATGTTTAACATGTGTAAAAGACCCTCGAAGCTTTAAAGACAAACGGTAATAAAAGCAAATTTCTTTGCAAGGTCTCTTTATACAAAACTAGATATTAAAGTCTATAGTAGTTATGGGAATATTTGGATTATTAGATACAGTGGATCCTTGAAAAGCTTAAAGTATACCATATTGCTAGAAAAAACTTGATAAAGAAACTTTACAGACACAACAAAAACTCTGGTGGATAAAAGTAAGAAAAAAAATTGCTATTCTTTGATTCTACAGATAATAAACTCTTGGTTTCTTTATTATCACAGTCGACAACTATCCTTGGGATCCAGATGGGCCACTTCTCCCAAGCTCACAGATTTTCGGTGCCATTCTCCAGATAGGTTAGAGGGGGTATTGGGCTCTTGTATTTGACAACAGCGATCTCAAGGGCACAACGTTTTTGTTTTACCAGACTTTTTGAAAGTGACTTGTGGTCCAGCATCTAGTGCCTGTTCCCAGTTTACGGAATAAAATGTTGTGTCCTAAAAAAGGATATTCAAAGACTTTAAATAAAACTTTCTTTTCTTTCGTATAACTCATCTTGTAAGAACTAATCATCTATTGTCTCCATTAGTCATTTCCCCGGAGATTACAACAAGATCACTTTTTTCATGACCAACTTGAAATTACAAATACTTTATAGAACTCGCTTCATTATGAACCCTACCAATAAAGAAACTATTTTTATCGACGGAAAGGAATATTATCCTGTTAAGCAAGCCCTCCCTACCCCACCTGCTAATGGCTACCATGACATGACCATGGCAATTGGAAAGATGCAAGAGTATGTCCTTGCCAATAATTTTAGCCTGACAATCAAAGACCGTAAACCAACTCGAGTTTACTTGAAGTGCACCAAGGGTGGACAGTATAAGAGCACCCGCAAAATCAGAGACAAAGACAGAATAAGGATTCCATCGAGTAGAATAACTGGCTGCCCTTATCTCTTGAAGGTTTCCTACAGGAAGGGCATCAAATGGTATATTCCTTTGAAAGCCACTCATGATATTGAGGCATATCACAATCATCCTCTTGATGATGAGTGTCTAGAATCGACACTGAAAGGCAGATTGTCAAAGGTGACTGTAGACGATGCCAGAGATATTCTGAAGCTTATTGGAGCAAAGACAACTCGTGAGATCTAAAAAGCAATCAACGATGACACCACCTCTGGCCATAAGTTGTACATAAATGATATTGACAGCATGAATGCTGCATTTGCTCGGCTTTCTACCCCCGTTGTTGAGAATACTAGAGAAAAACTTGTGGAGGCTATGGAAGCAAAGGGATATCAAGTTCGCTATGATGTGAGCAAGAATGGGTCCCTCGAGAGGATTATGTTTGCCCATCCAAAGATGCTGGAGAGAGCCCATTGTTTCTCTAAGGTAATGGTTTAGACGCAACTTACTACACCAACAATCTCGGAATGCCGCTCATTTGTGCGGAAGGAATCCATAGTCTTGGAGGGGAGACCCTTGAATCCTTTCCTATTGCTTTTGCCTGGGTTTCGAATGAAAAACAGGCTTCATATCTCTGGTTCCTCGAACAGGTCAAATCGCTTGTTTTTGAAGGCAACAAGTCAGCCACTCTGTTTGTAACAGATAAATGTGATGAATTGATGAACTATCTTGATATCTTGTTTCCGGAGAACATAAAGCTGCTATGCTACTGACATATGCTGAACAGTGTTGATAAGGCAGTCTTTGGGAGGTTCTGGTCCGTAAAGACCAAGGAAATGCTAATGGAGCATGTCAGCAACATGATCCATAGTACAACAAAAGAGGATTTTGACCTGGCGCATAAAAAGTTTGACAACACTTCTGCTGGAGTGGATATTGAAGATGGAAAAGATAGTGTTGCAGTGTCGGTATACTTTACCAACAGGTGGATTAGATGTCGTGAGAAGTGGGCGGGCTATATGACATCTCAGTATATGCACTTTGAATGTACCACTACCCAGCGAGTGGAAAGTGGCCATCAGGTTTTAAAAAAGGGCATATTCTCAATCTCTTCTCTTGAGTTGGCTTTTGAGAACATAGCCAAATATGTTGAACGGCTAGAAATGGATTTCCGGACCACAAAAATAAGAGAAGCCAACAGGATTGATGTTCTTGTTGGAAGAAACCAATTGCTGACCCAACTCTTCATGAAAGTAAACAAGCCGGTCTTACTTGCGATCGATCAAGAAATTAGCTTGCAGGAGAATAATGACGGAGATTGCCAATGCAAGGCAAAGATCCAGTACGATCTACCATGTCACCATACATTGCCTGTTGGAAGAGATCTTCAAATCTTTGATATTCCAGAGAGATGGATTATCAATCCAGGTACGCTAGATACCTCTTTCAATGGAATCAAGGCGACTAGTCCGGCTTTTGAAAAGGCAGAGCCATGGATAAAAGAAGTAGTTCAACTGGAGAGCCTCTTTCGTTCGTGTGAAGGTGGCCAACAAGTCCATGAACATTTGGAGAAGGTCAGGACTGTTGTGGCTGGCTACTGTGGTATACACACCACAGTTGAGTGAAATACAGACTCCACAACCGATCTCCAGTTACTACTTGCTAATGACCCTGGTACTTTAACATCTCAGGAACAGTTGCACACCGGGCACACGTACACTTCACACTGACACAGTGATAGCCAACCATTAAATGACAGGGACTATAATT
The DNA here is from genome assembly GCA_022702545.1 of Phycomyces nitens. Lineage (NCBI taxonomy): Eukaryota > Fungi > Mucoromycota > Mucoromycetes > Mucorales > Phycomycetaceae > Phycomyces > Phycomyces nitens. Next base: position 8,170,734 of record JAHRBC010000001.1, read on the forward strand.
ATAAGGGAATTTGAATAATAGGATATAAGCAATCCTAATATTCTTTTTTCAATAAATAACACTCTCACAGTATTCTTATTTCCTTTACAAGATAATAGCAAACCATATACCTCACATACATCTCACTGTAATAATACAAAAGCAGCAGATATATATCAAACATCATATATCACCTGTACTTTCAATTAACAAAGAGTATCAGTTATAAATATTTATCTGGACCATTCTATAGTCATCCACTGTACGTGTTGTTGAATAACAATGCTAACATTATTATAGCTGTAAAGGTTATAATGATGAAGACGCTACAAAAAGGGCAATTTTTTTTTTGACTATGATTTCGACATTTGATTGGCTCATCATGGCAATGACAAGATGCATTGAAATGGCATGTCAAGACCATTTGACATGAAATCTCTAAAGCTTATATATAACTTTTACTGGAATATATATATATTTATATATTGTAGCAGTAACCCTGGCGTAAATATTGTACGTCTTGCCTTCATGTAATTTTGAAGCCATTTCATTCCTGAATAAAAAGCGCACGGGCCATCTCAGAGTAACGTACAGAAACTAATCGCCGTTCAAAGAAGTACAACTGTATTTAAAGATATTCCCACACCGATGAACACCACCTTCTTTCAAACTGATACTATACGATTTAAAAGTTCTTTAATTGTTTACTTGCTTCCATTGAAAAAGAAGTAGTCTTAACATTAGTTTAGTCAAACTTATTTACATACAAATATGCGCTTCCATATATGGTAAAACAATACATTCCCACACTTTGATGACTTCATCACCTGAAAATTTTTCTATATCTTAGCACCCTGGGGGTAAGGATTTGTTTTTTTCCCTTTCCCTCTCTCTTTCCATTTCATCGCTGCAAACCAATATTTGGATCCAGGTAAGTACAAATATCTTTCCATCTCCTCTTCATCCATATTCCATCTCATACTACACGCCCTTTATAACCATAAAGACGCGTTATTGATGATGGATGGATGTTTTTCACGTTTGGATCACTGTATTTTTGCCACAAGAATTCACATTTTCTTCTTCTTATTTTTTATATTATTAGGCATCCATCCATGAGAAAGTCAAGTACATGGGTTCACTTAACATCTACCACTGCCTGAGCAAGTCCAAATGGTCTTATAGTCATGTTCCGAAGGTCCGCTTTGTGCTCAACAGCCATCCACCTATATCGTCATTCTACAAGGAGCGTTTCAAAAAATTGAAACATTTTTCAAGGCCAAGATGAGAATTGCAAGTCAATGCCATTAGATTGCAAGTCAAGATGAAAAGTGACCCCATTCCTTTTCAATACAAGTCTTCATTGCAAAGAAGCCAACTGCTCTTTCTACCGGTGGTTCGCTGACTGCAACATGAGTATGTCAAAGTCTTGATGCCAGATAGCTGGGCTTGATGAAAGATAGTTCTGACTCTTATGTGGACAAATGTCCACTTTCAGACCCCAGAACCTTCTTTCGATAGCTCGTTCTCTGGCATCGATAAGACGTTGACATACTTTTGACAGCAGCTGCCACCCTTGATGAAGAAAATTTTCCGTGGCCACTCCCCTGGACCTAGCATGGAAACACTACAGTCTTGACATCGGAAAGCTCAGCTTGATGAAAGATGGTCCCAACTCTTTAGCGGGTGAAATTCCACTAAAGGGCGCAGACCCATCTTTCAATTGCTAGTCTTTCGGTGCCAAGACAACACCGGTGGCTATCCTTGATGAAAATCTTTTCAGACTCTTTCAGGGACAAACACCCGTTGTGAAGAGTCTGAAATGGTTTTCAGCCGCACATGTTATGGTGCCAACATGCAAGTCCAGAATTATTGATACCAGACGACTAGAGTTGATCAATACAGCTTAAAGCTCTTTGACGTATATACATATATATTAAAGATGCTGAGCAGTTGTTCAACTACTAGTGATCCGGTGACAGCATCTGAAAACCAATACTTTCCCTTCAAGCCGCCGGGCTTCATCATAAAATGGTCAAGACTCTTTGAGGGCAAGCATCCAATATAAAGAAGCTAATTTATTTCTGAGGATCAAGCTGTTGGCCTGCCAATAGAGACCATGTGGTGAAAGTTTTCAGGTTGGTGGTAGACATCGACGAAAATACATGTATGCTAAGACTAATATTTCTCTTGTGTACATTTGTAGATTTAGTGGTCAGTTTTCATCAGCATGTCCAGGCCGGCGAGACGATTAGGATGGTTCAAGACGGGGTTGGTGGAGGGTTGCAGCTAAGTATGAATGTGTTGCTATTAAGCCTTTTTGTTTTCTAGTTCTAGCTCCAAGGCCAGTTTCCGGCGACATGTCCAGGCCAGGCCGACGATCAGGATGGTTCAAGACGGGGTTGGTGAAGGGTTGCCTATGACACGCTGTATTTTATTCGCTGATGTTTGTTGTATCGCTCATTGCAGTGAACTTTGAAGTAGTATTTATCTTTAGAAATGCACCGAAGTAGTTAAATTGTCTCTTAATCTGTTCTTTATTAAAATTGTCTTTCTGTCCGTATCCATTTTTCTGCCACTGCGTTTGACATTTATACTACATAGCAAACCCACCATGTGTCAGTAGTAACATACATTCAAACTCTTTGAGATAACATATTAATAGTAAATTCTTATTTTTCACTTTCTACATCTTTTTTCTCATTCGATTTACGCTTTTTCATCAAATTAGTAAAAACGTCTTTATGAACATAAACAATTTTTATATTACTAGAAAGGTCTAGTCAACATACATGCTATTTATGTTATCCCATGTTCTGACATTTCAACTAAAACGTATATACTTAAAAGAACTAACCAGAGAACTGCGCGAAAATACACGAGGCACCCCATTTGACGAAAAGCAGAAAGATGTACAAGAATCCTGATTGAGCTCAATATATGCTATATTGAGACTTAATCGACATATTGCCTTGGGGTTACACTTGAAGAGCTACCAGACACCATGAGAAATACAATTGTCAATTACATCTCCAAGACTACCATCCGCCGTATATTTTGCAGAATTGAAATGTCGGCTCATCGCATTATGTTTATGCCTCAACTACCCAAAGAACGTAAAAAGAAATGATTAGCTTTTGCTCAGCACTCTAGAAAATTAAACCAATGATTAGGTCATGTCATTGCAAGGATGAATCTAGACTCATGCTTTTTCCCAAGGAATGGAAGCATTCAGTTGTGTTGCTTTCCAGTAAAGAAATTCAAGAAAAAGCAATTAATGTTAAAAATTCAGTTTGGCCGTGGTTCAGCAATGGTGTAAGCCTATTTGTTGGAAGGAGGAGTTGGCCCTTCTGAAGACCATAATCAACGCTTACAGTATGCTTGAATTAGTATATCGGGAAGTAAACTTGTCCCTTTTGTGATCAATTTCAATGAATTTTATGACAGAGAGTTTATTTAGCAAGATAATTCTCCTTGTCTTGGACGGAAGGTGGGTGGAACTGTACCATCTTCAAGAAATATTAAGGTATTGGATACTGTAATCTATTAAGAGTAGAAGAAAATGTTAGTTGAGGTATGTGAAAGGCCTTGGATATTAATGCCAAATCGTATATACTAAATGAAAAAAGGCAGAAGTTAGGACAAAATACCAAGTTTCTTTAAAATTATTATTACTATTATTCAATGCCGTATGTTTCTGCTCGTGTACTTTTATACATGATTTATTATACAAAAGTAGGTATAATACGACCAGAGAGTTGAAGAAGCTATTTTTTTTATTTTGCAGATATTCAATTGACCCATTACTATGAGAAGAAGTCTGTATGCTTCCTTTATTAAATCTCAAAGGTTTTAAAAGAAAGTCTTGTTGGGCTGAGAATCTTGTGCTTTTTACATGCTTTCAAAGGTGTTGATGGAATCCGAGGGGTTGAAAAAAGTAAAGTGTCAAAGTGTAAATGGCATACCAAGCAGGTACGACGGCCATGAAGAGTATGTTGAAAGCTTTGGATAGGTGCCGAGCACCAATAATTAGAGACTAGTCTGACCGTACTACAATACTCTAGTATTCGAGGCTGAAGTTGAGTCTAGCCCTTTCCCAACGTAGCCGGTTCTTCTTATGTTTGATAGCTAGGCTTGGCTTGGATACAGGTTTATAAAATCTGAAGCCCTTTCTCAAATATCTGATGAATATTTCACTGCAGACAACTGTACTTGAAGTCCCCAGATTTACATGGTAAGAAAAAACTTTCAAAAGGATCCCATCTCGCACTCAAGTAAAGACTCTTAACATCTGTGATACTAAGTTTGCTTTGTATCCCAAGGCTAGGCTTCATATTCGCTATAACACTTTCTTTCCAGAGTTTGATGGTACTACTAATTGTCAATTGAGGGATGTTTACGCACGCAATATCAGTCTGACTATGGTTGGCAATAAAGAGCCAAATAATACCACCACGGTCAAGCTCAGATAGTTCACGTTTAAGAACTAGGCATCCGGTTCTTTTTTACCTTAAAAAAGTGTAAAGTTAATAGAAAAAGTTTTATTTTTTTTAATAAAGTGCCGGTAATTTCTATGGTCTGAATTTATACCGCTTAATTTTTTTTTTACAATTATTGAACCCATTACTGTACATAGTTTTGCCTTTCTGCCGTACATGTATACATTTGAAATAAAGCGAGTCAAAGGACATTGAATATGTGTCTTATTTGTAATAGTGTACGAGGATAAAGATATTTTATATACAATGTGATATACATTGCTGGTCCTCCAAAACGGAGGGAGTTGGACACAATGTAAAGTGGTTGGGAATACAGCGATCTCATGGGCACGACATTTTAAGCGGGCACGACGTTTCTTGATGGGGTCTAGTATTTCTGGATGTTATGGTGTCTGAACATTTCCGTAGAGCTTTATGTTACACTTTGCACTTTTTGACATCAAAATACACCGAGGATATAAGCTACATTTAATATATCACCTCCATTACAAGTTAAAATCGTTTTTAAAGCATGTCATTTATAGAAGAAATGTTAAAGTCTTGGGGACCAGATATATTTATTAGACACCGGACAGCACGCCACAATTAAAATGTCCGGTGGAATCAAAAAGTCGTGCCCGCTCAAAAACGTCGTGCCCCATCCAGAAACGTCGTGCCCCTAAGTTTAGCGATTTGACAATGTCCCTTTTGTTCCTGCTGCCGTCAGTGCATCTGCCCATTCCCTCCTTCACACCTGCGTTGACCAAACCAGTATACCCTAGACATCTCTATATCTCCATAACATATCAACTTTCATTTTCCCAGTACCCCTTTTCATACTTCATAATCTCTATCTTCATATATAAGTTTCTCTCATAAGCCTTGAGGCCAATAAGACACCCCCAGCATCACCAATCGAAGAATCGTGACTGTGTAGGGATAATAAACTATCTTCTACAAAAAAACTATCCTTGGGATTACACAATTGTTCAAAGATAACAAACTTGAGAGTATTGACTGTTTCTACATGTAAACCCCAAACTGTGGAACTCCTTGTTGTCATTAAAGCCATCAGCCACCACAATGGTTCTAGATTTACAATAGAATATTATATATCATCATGACCATATCCAGTAATCTATTTTCAAAAAAAAAAGTATATATATATATATATATATGCCTGATAAAGAACAACCAAGTCGACAGTGTACTGACGGATACGATTAGTAATACAATTGCCATTATATCATTGTTCTTTATATATATTTGGAAGCTTGCTTACCAAGAAAGAGGCTCGGTTCTCCAAAGTAAAAAGTTTTCCGTTAAAAATAATTGTATAAATGGAAAATGACTGAGAGATTTAACTATGTATTTCTATTTTAAAGAATGGGATTTGGAACCAGTCTTACTAAAACGAGTCATGAGCACAGGTTTAACAAAAGTGACAGATTTGACCAAAAGGATATTGGATCCTAGCCTATTGCCCAAAGAGATTTTTCGAATGGTTATTGAATACTCCTTTAAATAAATAAAAAGGGATTGAAAGAATATTGGGAGATATCATGATCTATTAGGCAATTCTGTACAGATGGTAATATTGACCGAGAAGTTGTTGTTGTTGTTGTTGTTGTTTTTAGTTATTTATTTATTAGCAAGACTATATTAGCAGGAGTATCTCTAGTGAACAAGAAGTCCTTGTTTTCTGGGTGGGATTTAAATGATCTTGTGCCCAATTCTTTTTTTATTTTCAAAAAAACAAACATATTTTGGTTTATTGAAATCCATTCTGTGATAGTCTTGCAACCGATATTACAAATAGGTGGTCTTCAAGTAGTTTACATAAAAACAAGGCTAGACCAGAGTCTGACAGTATATGTTTCATGACAATCTATTTTAATTCTATGCATTAAAGATATCATGGAGAAATGGTGTTTGTCGCCCACGGCCACCGTTGGATATTTTCCCGAGTCTATAAACACTCCCCGAGAATTGAATCAGGGTAACTGGTCCAATGTAGTTAAAAAATATGTATATAATATCATTTATATATCGATGAGAATGAGGATGCTTGACAGAACTTTTTTTAATGCTAAAAAATATGTTGGACAAACTCCTTGAGAATGATGGAAGATTACGTTTAGCTTGGCTGATTAGCTTTTTACTACAACATACGTATTATATTGCAGATAGATCATGAATAGAGTTATATAAATAAATAAAAAGCATATTTACAGTGTGGAATCCAGACTATATAAAAGTAGTCTAATATATAAAAGTGTCAGTAAATATTCGTGCATGACGCTCAGTGTCTGACTTTGCATGGCTACACTGCTGTGCTGTTGGCTCATTTGGAATCTGCGTCTGTATGCTAAGCATTGTACGACGAGACCTTTTTATTTATTTATTTATTATATATATATCTCTCTCTCTCAAGTGCAGCTTCTCTACTAGACTCCTACAACCAATATTCTGTTTAATTTATAAAGTTTAAAGAATAATAGTTTTCCCGTATATTCCTTGAGTTTATTACGGACTATGGATCTTTCTCCATCTTCTGGATAAATCGGTAAAAATAACATTGTATTTCCTTTTTCTATCATAAAAATTAGCAGCCTTGACTTTTTCAAGATGTTGTCGTGTTACTTAATAATAGGATTTCTAAAATACTGAGGTGCCAAATTACAATACAAATGCTATTATTATTATTATTATTATTATCATTGATTTAAAAAAGGGTAAATGTCCAAGAATATATAAATATGTGTAATGACATGTATGACTCACAGGGTCTGGCCTAGTGCTATTTGTATTACTGTGCATTCCATTGTCTTTCCAAAGTAAATGTAGTCCAAGATACTTAGCAACCTTGATAATATTTATAGAACACCAAGAAGATGAATCCCAAAGTGTATATATTTTAACATGTATTTTAATTTAATGGATTTATATAGAGGCACGTGATATACACACACATACACACATACACATACACATGCATCTATGTAAGATTGTTTATGTATGATTATACTGAATATCATACTGACGAGGCTTAAGACCAATGGATACGGTGATGAAATGAGAATTGGGGGGTTTTTTTTTCAAGCGTATAATAATGTTTATATATTATTAAGATATATGGATAAATAATTATACTTTATATGGAAACTGAAATATTTGTATAATTCTGTGAATTTTAAATTCTGTTTTCTTGTCTTTTTAAAAAAAAATTATTATAAATGATAAATACATTGTATTTAATATTAATTTATATAGATGTAGATATATAGATATATTTGAGTGTGTATAAAAAGATTACTATTCAATAAACAATAGGTTATAATACATGGTGGTTTTTATATAGTGTTTACAAAGGCATCAACAAAGACAAGGTGATGCCAAGAACCGTAATCAATGACCCGAAACTCAAAGCTGAATTAGCTCCAGATCCAGCAGAACCAGGAGCGGCTGATGATGGCGAAGTGTTTGAGCTAGTTCCACCACTCTGGCCATTGACACTGCCGCCCACTCCGTTGGCCGCAGCAAGACCAATACGCTGTTGACCGACATCAAATACAAGGTAAGCACTTCTGAGAATAGAGTCTCCAATAAGGTACATTGCAAACGCATTGGAATTTGATGAACTGGCCGAGGGTGCAATGCCAAATATACACACTGTCGCCTTTTGTGGTGTGTCTCCATTGACAGGAATAATGAGATTTCCACCAGGAATATTGAGAGTGACAGGACTGGACATGAGCTTGCCAGTGGTTGACATTTGAAGCTGGACAGTGGCGGTTGATGACACGGCATTGCAATCGACTATGTAAGTTCCAGACGAAGAGTCAAAACGGTATCCATTAGAGCCAGCAACCAAGGTGATGATTGCCTTTGTCATGGCCTGGGGAAGGTATGTCAGGGTGGTTCCGGTGTCAAAGATAAAGGCATTCAAGGAATTGGAGCCAACTGCCGTGGTCTCTGTTCCATCAATCACCGAGATACCCTGACCATAAACCATCCAATAGTAATATCCTCCATATGATTTTGCCGCTGCTCCTAGACTAGCCAGTGAAGAGGTTGATGTTGAGGACAGGCTTGCTACCGGCAGGTAGACAATGTCGCCAGTGTACTTTGAGCTATCTACACCGCCAATGATCAGTTCGCCAGCCCAGCCGGCTGAACTTGCGGTGTTCATGTAGATTGAGAATATGGGATCCGTAATCTTCTTTTGGTCGATTAGATTGAAGATAAGTGGATAATAGGCTACTCCGTCATTGTTTGCAGACGTGGTCAGTTGGGGGAATCCCATGCCTAGGATGCCGTTGCCGACAGTATCAGAGTTGCTGCCCAGATCGGAGCCAGACGAACTAGACTGAGAACTGACGCCAATTGTGGTTGGATTAGTCAGGATATTGCTGGTCGAAGAAGCGAGTCCGAATTGCTGGTTTGATACTTGGATGCCTCCGATTGTAACGGTGTCTGAGGCAAAGGTTCCATTGACATCGCCTATGCCATAGGTAATAGAGAATGCTTGGTTGAGGGATTTAAAGGTAGTCGAGGCTGATTGGTCAAATCGAGTGTAAGGACAGGTGTTTTGAGGGCATTGAGCAGATGGAATCCAGAGGTCAGCACTAGAGAAATTAATGATGAAATTAATATATGATACTTTACTTTTGGTGATACATTTAATTTCTAGTTGCTTTGAATGTCCCATATGATTTTATATATATATTACCTTCCGGTGTCTAGTGTGACAGTAAAGTTTTGCTCAGGACTTCCTACACTCAGTTGGACGAGGTATTGGGAGCCATCGTCATTGTAAAGGGGGGTCTCTGATGGATCTCTCTTGAAAAGATGTATTTGGCGTTTCTGGTTGATGATGTCTTTTGAATATGGGTTACGGAGAATTGGCAGGCGAATGACGGGAGGTTTGGTGGATGCAGCATTGACTGCCGAGGCAGCCAGGCAGAGAAGAATGGAGGTAGAGAGATGCATGGAATGAGGTTTATAAGAGAGAAAGAGAGAGATATAACAAAAAAGAAAAGACGTGGTTATGAGTTGAATATAAATATTGGATAAGAGTGAGTTTGTCACAAACTGCTATTTAAGGCACGTTGTCCCGTGGTCCCAGCTTGTTCTTGTAGCCGGAATAATTAACATGCCCTTACTAGCCATTATGAATACCCAAGTATAAATAACCTTTAATGCAAGGCCAAGATAATCGTTTTGAATCTACAGCGCCTTGTACGATTTATGGTTATAAATCACAAGTACATTGTCATCAATCATAATGTGTAATACTGATCAACAGATCTTGGCAAATTTAAACTTTTTTTATACAAATATATCTATATTTTTACAAGTGTATATAATAATAATAACATAACATTTGTTTCATTTTTTATTTATTTATGTATTTATGTATTTATTTTTAACTCAAAGTGTATTTAGACAAATGCCAAGATATCTTAAATACTTGGATTTACGCATCCAGATAGACAACTTTTAGTGACACTGATGATTGCATAATTGATGACGTATGTGTGACAGTCCACTAGATAAAGATCATTACGCTTGTATATGTTTTGTATATTATTATTTTATAATTTTTTTAAAAAAATGACTGTGATCATCTCTTTCTCTCTTTTTCTATGTTTACAAGTGACAAAGAGGATATCTTGTGTATAAGTTGGAGAATAAAGGGAAATAGTACTTTATAGCTGATGACATACGCAACCCTGAAGCAATGACATCCAGAAAGGTGTTTGGGGGGAATATAAAGAGAGATTTGAAAATTGTACTTGATTTGTTTTTGTTCTTTTTTTTTTGTTCTTTTTTTTTGTTTTGTTCTTTACATGTATTATGTACATAATCTCTCTCTCTCTCTTTCTCTCTTTTGTTTTGTTGTTGTTGTTGTTGTCTTTACAAGACATGTATATATACATATATATATGTATATATATATATATTTGTTGATTGTCTAGTCAAAGAGGATACCTACCTCGTGTGCTAGTGATGTATCCGAAAGCTTGTCAGTGAGCTCGACATTCTGTCCCATCACACCTTCATCAGACTCCTTTAGTTTTGACTGATTAAAAGAGGTGCGTCGGCGTCTGGTCATAACCCAAATAAGCTTGTTTACAAATGGCCGGACCTTTCGCACAATGTCTTCGCCATCATCCAATTCCCAGCCTCCTTCAATGTGGATAGAGGGCTCAATATGGCGAATGAGGTGGATCTTGCCTTCTTCAGTAGAACAATAGAGAATTCGGCGACTGTCAATAAGCTGGGGACCTACAAGGCTGGCGTTCTCAAGTAGCTTTTGGATCTGATGGCGTTCGTCTTCAGAGTGTATGTGGATAATGAGGTAGACTTCATTAGCCTGTGCCAGTCTCAGCAGCAGGATTGCTCCGTTTTCATGAAACGCATGGTTGGGGGCATTGACATCTGGTGAAGGGTTCCACAAGATAGTCTATATTGATTTGATATAATGGCCATATTAGAAAAACACTGTGGTGTTATTAAATGGCTGGACTTGCATTCTTCAATGACAATGTAATCTTCTTTTTGGTCTTGCTTATCCTTGCCACTGATCTGACATTGCCCAGCAGACGTGTTCCCCACCCTGCAGATGGATTCTCACCAGGAGTATTTGGGTTCTAGATTGACAATAAAACATCATCATTTTTCATGTGTTACTCCTTTTTCTTCAAAAGAGGGGGGTGGATGGCTCAACATTGAGCATATTCTTGGGTACCGTACCCCTTCCTCAGATAGACAGCTTCGACTGCTGCTTGTTCTCCGTAATGTTGATTTTTCTGATGATGATGATGAAGACGATGATGATGATGAAGAAGAAGAATCTTTGCCAAGTGCTCGTCGTCCACCCGGAGGAAATCGTCTGTACCAATAGAGAGCAAGGCTTATGAGGGCAACAAATGAAGTGCCACCTACTAGACGCAGCAGCCAGGTAGGGAAGTTTGGAAGACGGGCTATGGGAGATGGCATGGTCTGGAGATAAAGTGGTAGATTGAGTAGAAGATATAATAAAAAAAAAAGAAAGAATAGATGGATATTTATTCAATAAGAAATAAATATCAACAATAAAAAATAATAATAATAAAAAGAGCTGGGGGAGAATAAAATATGTGTGTGTGTATATATATATATATAAAAAGGTTTAAAAAAGGCGGGGAAGGCAAGCATGTGAAAATGCAATCCCATGTGCTGTTGGTATACTTTATTATTATTATTCTTCCAAGTCTTGCAAGAATTACAAGTATTGCTAGGGACCCATCGTCTATTAGCAGCACAAACAGTGCCAATCCTGACCTCATCATACAGCCTACAGAGACCATGTACAAGGTCATCAAGACATTTATCTCTTTCTGCCAACTCTTCTTTCTTTCTTTTTCAATCTCATCCCCATCACTTCCACTGTGAACAGTAAATTGGCAATCCCAGATACGAGTCACACTTTCTACGTCACAAATATTATACTAATTCCCATACGCATGCCCCTGAAGCCTTTCTCTCAGACACTTTTACTGATAATCCAATATCAGACTTTAACATTGCTGTCAATTATGAGAGCCACATCATCCTGGAATACTTGGAGCCTATTGAAATGCTGGAGTTTCCAACATAAGCTGAATTTGTGAATTGGTTCAATAAAGTAGCTCAAAAGCATGCTAGCAAGTATTTACAACCGCACCTTGTCAAATGATACAATTCTTATAAAATACAAGTGGCAACATCCAAAAAATATAATCCTTTCGTAATTGAAGAATTCAGTGCTTCAAGATTATTGCCTAACGAATTGAAAAGCATGGGCTGAGAACCTTGTCCAACAAGATATGTATGGGTTGGAAGTCTATAAAGAATATACTTGTGATGAGTGAAAAAAACTTTGTAAAATAAATCCTCCGATTGATCAGTCTATGATGTGCAAGGATCTATATGATAATGCTTAAACAAAAAACACTTTGCCTTGTATTCAAACGAGTATCAAGCCAAAATGAAGAGTTACAAGAATGATCCAGAAGGCCTAGACCAGCTTGTTAGTTCATCAAGAACAGTCTATAACAGGCTAAATGAATATGGCATCCCTTAATAGACATGACCGACTAGACAATCATAATTCTTTTTTTTTCATTTCTTTCATCTCTTCTCAATTAACTGTATGTTATAAGCAACTCATTATGTTATCTCTAGAATATTTTAAATATTCTTAAAGTTAATTTCGATCCCGAATGTGACTCGTATTTGGGATTGCCAATTTAACGGTACTCGGCATTTAACGTTACTTCTCCCTTCCACTGACAAAGGTGGCTTTTGACCAAGATACCTAGTCACACATTTAACAGGGACAATTTCAATCTTTTTAAAAAAAAAGAAAGAGAGAGAGAGAGAATCTCTCGAGGTTCTTGAGAAGAAGAAAAGAAAAACTTCCCTACACACACATTTTAGCATGGAAGACAAGGCACACAAAGCACACAACAAAAAAAAGGGAGGAAAGAAGGAAGCAAAGGCCGAGAATAAATTCACAAACTCAAAAAAGTCTAGCAATCCAAGGGTAATAAGAATATATATTTATTCAAGTATATAAAAGATTAAATGAATATTTTAGAACAATCGATCGCAATTCAACTTATTCATTCATTCTTTAATTCATTCCCAAAATACCCACAATAAAGGCATTCACCTTTCAAAGTGCAGGAAGAGCAGAAAAGACCGCCAGACGTAATAATGACAATGACCAAAAGAAACTCCATGTCCCAATGGTCGATCGCACTCCAATCGAGTCTCCTCCGGTTGTGATTGCAGTAGTCGGTCCACCAAACGTAAGGAGATTCTCAAACACATGTGTATACATATATAGATAGATTCTGACATTCTGTCTCTAGAGTGGCAAGTCAACCTTGATCCGTTCGCTCGTAAAACGCTATACAAAGCACAACCTGACCGAGATAAAGGGACCCATCACAGTTGTCAGTGGAAAAAAGAGACGGTTGACATTTATGGAGTGCGCCAACGATATGAACTCAATGATCGATATCGCAAAGATTGCCGACCTGGTACTCTTGACAATCGATGCCAGTTTTGGATTTGAAATGGTAAAAATAGATCTACAAGTCTTGCGAGTATGATTAACAAGTCTCTATAGGAAACCTTTGAATTCCTCAACATCCTTCAATCTCATGGATTCCCAAAAGTCATGGGCGTCTTGACCCATCTAGACAAATTCCGCAACAACAAGGCCCTTCGTCTCACGAAAAAGAAGCTCAAGCATCGTTTCTGGACAGAGATTTACGAAGGTGCAAAGTTGTTTTATCTTTCGGGTATCATCAATGGAAAGTATCCCAACATGGAGATCCAGAACCTCTCTCGTTTCATTTCAGTCATGAAGTTCCGTCCTCTTTTGTGGCGCAACACCCATCCTTATGTCGTCGCAGATCGTATCGAAGACTTGACAGATCCAGAACTCATCCACAGAAAGCCCAACTGCGACCGCACTGTAACCTTGTATGGATATCTACGTGGAACAAATCTCAAGCCCAATATGCGAGTCCATATTCCTGGTGCAGGAGATCATGTATTGGCAGATGTGTCTGTCCTGCCTGATCCTTGTCCTTTGCCCGACAAGGAACGCAAGCGTCTGGATGAAAAATACAAGCTAATCTATGCCCCAATGTCAGATGTTGGTGGTGTAATGTACGACAAGGATGCTGTGTACATTAATGTGCCCGGTCATTTTACAAAAAAGTCTGCCTATGCACCAACTGAGGAGCAGCCAGACCAGGAGGAAGAAGAAGAGGAGCTTCCTTATGGCCAGGGTGAAAAGATGGTTATGGACCTTCAGGATGCGTCTGATACATTTGCCGATCAATTGGCAGATTCAGAGCTACGGATCTTTTCGAATTCGGCACCAGTTAGAGCTGGCGATATAGACGAAGATGAGGAGGAGGAGGATAAGATTAGCATCACAGAGTCCATGGAACAAGACGATCAGGGCAGAACTAGACGCAGAGCCGTTTTTGGTGATGCAGACCCTGAATTCGATGAGGATGATGAAGACGATGATGAAGACGAGGATGAAGATGAGATGATGGAAAGCGGTCAAGATTCCGACGCTGAAGGACCCCAGCGTGGTTCTGCTCTCACAAAGTTCGATACTCGCAACATCCGCAAAAAGGGCGAAAAGGAAGACAAGGAAGATGTAGAAGCTGAAGATATCCAATTTGCTGACAGTGACAGCGAGTTTGCCCTCTCTGAAGAAGAGGAGATGATCAATGTCGATGGTCGTCTTCGTGCCCAAGATTCTGATGATGATGATGAGTCAATGGCCGGTGAATTGCGCTGGAAGGCCAATCTTAAAGAAAAGGCCAACAGTCTTTTCCATAACCATCGTCGTGTGAACCTCATGTCACTTATCTACAACAAACCAGAGCTGTCTCCCGAAGACATTGCTGCCGGAAATTATAACGAAAAGGAAGATGAAGATGAATCAGAGGATGAGGAGGAGGAAGAATTCTTCAAGCTTAAATACGAAAACAACGACAAGGCTGTTGAAATCATCGATAGTTCCCGCCAGCAACCCAATGTCGAAGCTCTAGATATGTGGGAAGATGAGGATGCATTGGATTCTATTCGTAACAGATTCATTACCGGCGAGACTGGCGAAGATGATGACGAGAAACCCGAAGAAGAAGAAGAGGTGTTTGGTGACTTTGAGGATCTTGAGGATGAGGGTGCCAATGGATCAAAAGAGGAGGAGGAAAAAGAACAGGATCCTGTTGAAGCCGAGCGCGAGAGAATTGCCAAGCGAAAAGAGCAACTGAAAAAGAAGTTTAATGAAGAGTTTGAGGATGAGGATGAGGGACCAAAGATGGACTTTTATGAGACCAAAAAGGCCGAGATTGAGAAGCAATTGCTCATGAACCGAGCTGAATTCGAAGGCGATGATTCAAACACTCGTGCCTTGGTCGAGGGTTACAGACCAGGAAGCTATGTGCGTCTTTTGATCAAGGAGATGCCTGCAGAGTTCATCCAGAACTTTGACCCTACCTACCCAGTTCTTGTTGGTGGACTTTTGACATCTGAAGACCAGTTTGGTTTGGTCCAAGTCCGTATCAAGCGCCACAGATGGCATAGAAAGATTCTCAAGACCAATGATCCCCTCATCTTCTCTATGGGCTGGAGAAGATTCCAGAGCATTCCAATCTACTCACTGGACGATGGAACCAGGAACCGTATGTTAAAGTACACTCCTGAGCACATGCATTGTCTTGCCACCTTTTACGGTATGTACAAGATCTAGATTATATGATTCCAAGTTTATTGACTCTGTATACACAGGCCCTGTCCATATTCCCAACACTGGTTTCTGTGCTGTCCAGTCAGTAGCAGACAACAAGACTGTAAGTTGAGTCCAAGTGATAAAACAAATCCTCATTTATTTTTTCTCTAGTCTTCTTTCCGGATATGCGCTACTGGTGTCGTGGTAGACATTGCACAGGCATCAGAGATTGTCAAAAAACTCAAATTGACTGGTACACCATACAAGGTGTTTAAGAACACTGCCTTTATCAAGGACATGTTTACTTCCTCGCTCGAAGTTGCAAAGTTTGAGGGTGCCAGTATTAGAACTGTGTCTGGCATTCGTGGTCAAGTCAAAAAAGCTCTTCCTAAACCTGAAGGACACTTCCGTGCAACCTTTGAAGACAGAATTCTTATGAGTGGTAAGTATTGAGATGTTTTGTTGCTGTTGTTAATTTGATGGTTTTACTAATTGATCTTTATAGACATTGTGTTCTTGAGAGCGTGGTATCCTATCAAGCCTCGTAAATTCTATAACCCTGTCACATCATTGCTCTTGTCTACCAAGTCAGACTGGAAGGGTATGCGTCTGACAGGCCAGGTTAGACGTGAACAAGAGCTGAGAGCACCACAAAATGTGGATTCTGTTTACAAGGTATGTTTATATTGCGATTAGAAACATAAATGACGATTGATATTAACTATTGTCTATAGCCAATTGAGCGCAAGGAACGTCGTTTCAACACTCTCAAGGTGCCAAAGAGTCTCCAGTCAGAACTTCCATTTGCTTCAAAGCCTAAGCAGGCAAAGGCACAAAGCAAAAAGTCATATGTTGCCAAGAGAGCAGTTGTGATGGAGCCAGAGGAGAAGAAGATTTATACTTTGATGCAGCAGCTCAATACTCTGCGGAATGACAAGACTCGTAAGCGTAAGCTAAAGGATACCGAGAGACGAGAGGTGAACGAGAAGAAGAAGGCAAAGGTTGAGGAGAAGACGGCCGAGAAGGACAAGGAACGAAGAAAGGACTACTTTAGAAAGGAATCGAAGCGGGAGATTGCCATGAGCAAATCTTCAAAGTTTTCAAAGAAGAAATAACACTACATCACAATACATAACACTTGATTCATCCCTTATTAAAAAAATACATTCCACTTGAACCGTTGTTACTTGGGTTTAATGATACAGACCAACTATTGAACTGATTGGCTAGGTTGACATGAAATGAAAAGATATAAAGAGTACTTATTGGTGGTTGTTGGTCGAGATTGATTGACAAGGCAATTATGGATCAAAAAAAGAATATAAAATATTAACATTTGGAATAAAATCAAGTAACACTTTCTGCAAGTTACAATTGTCATTATTATTATTATTATTATTAATGAAAAGAAGCCTTTCTTATTTCAATTGAAATTTTGTACTAGGTAAAATAAAGCCTAGTTGAATAAAAGGAGACCATGTCTTTATAAATTACCACAAAATATTCTAATAAACTAGTCTTGCCTTTTTGCAGAAAACCTATACTTTCAGGTTCTCAAAAAAAAAAAGGGGGACTATTTTTATCTGCGTGGCTGAGCGTGACATCTTTGGCAAACGGATTGGATCAAGTATTTACCCAATCATATAGCTGATCCATAAATTAACCTGGCCAATCATTATTAACCAATAGAATTAAATAAAAATTTTCAAACAAGAAGGCGGAAAGGACCGGCACTCGATGTTTTCCCGGTTAATAGAGTAGAAAAGCGTTTTTCATTTCCTCCACTCTATTCCTCTGGTTCATTTTTTTCGTTTTTTTTAAAAAAAACAAAAAACTAGAGAAATGTCTGATTTGCCTCGCGGTGACTTGTCTGTTGTCCTTGGTGCCCAGTGGGGTGACGAGGGCAAGGGTAAGCTTTCTGATATTCTGTGTGCTCAGGCTGAAGTCTGTGCTCGCTGTCAGGTAAATATATTAAAACCAAATGGTCTTGGTATGGGATATCTGTGCTAATATGTTCATATAAAAGGGTGGTAACAACGCTGGCCACACTATTGTTGTTGGAGATGTCAAGTACGATTTCCACTTGTTGCCTTCAGGTAAGAACACCAGCCAACAAGGCTGTATGCTAAAATATCCCATATAGGCCTCATCAACCCCAACTGTGTCGCCTTTGTTGGTACCGGTGTCGTTGTCCACTTGCCTGCCTTTTTTGAGGAACTCGAGAAGCTCCAGAAGAAGGGTTTGAACTGTGACAAGCGCCTGTTTGTCTCTGACCGCTGTCACCTTGTGTTCGATCTCCACCAGACCGTCGATGGTCTCAAGGAACTCGAACTCGGACGTGGTAGCATCGGCACCACTCGCAAGGGTATTGGACCGGCCTACTCTTCCAAGGCCTCGCGCTCGGGTCTCCGCGTCCACCACCTGTACAACTTTGAGGATTTCTCCACAAAGTTCCGTGTCTTGGTTGAGAACAAGCGCAAGCGTTATGGTCACTTTGAGTATGATATCGAGGCTGAACTTATCCGTTACAAGGCTCTTGCTGAACGCCTGAGACCCTATGTTGTTGACGGTGTCTGGTTCATGCACCAGAAGATCAAGGAGAACAAGTGCATCCTCGTCGAGGGTGCCAATGCCCTCATGCTGGATCTTGACTTTGGTACCTATCCCTATGTCACATCATCCAACACCGCCATTGGTGGTGTCTGTACTGGTCTGGGCGTTCCTCCCACCAAGATCAAGAAGGTGATTGGTGTCGTCAAGGCCTATACCACACGTGTTGGTGGTGGTCCCTTCCCAACTGAGCAGCTCAATGTAAGTGTGTTTTTATTTTATTTTATTTTTGGACATTGATGATCCTGATATAAAATTATCGTTTTGATGACTCATTTAATTAATTATAACTCTTTTATATACAGGAAATTGGTGAACATCTCCAAACTGTCGGATTCGAATTTGGCGTGACCACTGGCAGAAAGCGTCGTTGCGGTTGGTTGGACATGGTGGTTGTCAAGTACTCTACCATGATCAACGGCTACACCAGCTTCAATGTCACTAAGCTCGATATCCTCGATCAATTGCCCGTTATCAAGGTTGCTGTTGACTATATCCACAAGGGTAAGCCCATGGTTTCCTTCCCCTCCGAGCTTGAACTTCTCGAGGAAATTGAGGTCAAGTACGTCGATCTTCCCGGCTGGCAATCCGATATTTCCAAGTGCAGAACCTGGGAAGAACTTCCTTTGAATGCCAAGAAGTACATTGAGTTTATCGAGAAGGAATCTGGTGTGCCTGTCGAATGGATCGGTGTTGGTGCCAGCAGAGACGCCATGATTCACAGAGCCCAGTAAATAGCCTGCATATACATATTTATTTCTTTCCATTTAAAAAAAAAAAGAAGAAGAACCATCTCTTTTTTTTTTGTTATAACCGCTTTTATTGTTCCTCACAAATAAAGACATCAATACAATCAGACAATACTTAATTGCCAGTTAAGAAATGACGGTAATTTCTGGATACCACAAACTAACAGGGATTCTCAAAGACAGTGAGCGGATTGTAAGCCATCTTGTATACCATTAAATCAATTTGGACAGCCATCTTTTTATACTCTAGTATATTATACACTGCTGGGGTCAATAGTTTCAACACATTCCCTCGACTGCTTTAGTGCTGTAGATTGGGTTGCCTTGAAGCGTATATTTGTCAATTGGATTAAAGCCTTGACTTTATGACATTTATCCTCTTGGAATAGATTGCCGAAAAGCCCATTATATCACATGTGATAAAATGTCGTGAAATACATCTTGTCATTTCAAAGACAATTCCATTATTAATCGTTTGTCTGCATTTATATCATGCTTTCAATATTTGCTCTCTTTTGACACATCATGGCTTTATCAATACTAAAAGAGAGCCAGAACGATAACATCAATAATTCAAAGTTTAAATATGCTCAACCTAAAATAGATTCTATAATCAAGCACGTTTCTGGAATCTTGCTGAATATTGCCCCAATGGATCATATATTATCAATTAATTGATACTTTTAAATAAATATTTGCTGGCTGTACTTTTATCTTTCAATATTATATATATACCCTCCTGGCACACTTTTTTCTTCATCTGTTATCCTTCCCTTTCTCTTTAACCGTTTAAACATGTCTTTATAATCAATCAGCCAAGGAAAAAAAAAGGGGGAGGCATTTGGCCATAGTTACACCAAGAATTCGACCACTGGAAAAAGGGAATCATTATTGTTGTACATGGGTGTAAAGAAATGTGATCGAGTGAAAATGAATTGGAAAGAATAGAGCAAGGTGGTTCAGAGTGACTAGCCTTATTATTATTGTTTTTTTAAAAATAATAATACAGATGAGCCAGTTTATGCGTAGGAGAAAGCCTCATGACAAATACGTTGGCGACTGTCTCGAATCAAAAAATGCAGACAATGGATAAATAATGGAATTGCCTTTGAAATGACAAGATGAATTCAGGATAAATAGGTCGACAGAGCCTACAATTGCTCGATATATTTCCAGTAACTTTTAATGTGCTTGAAAGTGTCTCCAAAAAAAAACAATATCGCTGTATATTTGCATTATAAAATTCCCAAAAATACGATATCAACATACACTAACAGATAGAAATCACAGTCAGGGTAAATGCATTCATATATGCTATTTATGATTTTTATATAATCAGAAACTGTTGATCAATAAATCCACCATGTGATTTATGATTTATGTAAAAGTCAAAGGATATAGAAATACATTGCGCTCATAAAACTAAAACGGAATATGCGACGAGACGCAAATGCTAACTAGTAAATTCAAGAGGAGTGTCGGGATTTGGTTCCAAAAGTAAAGAATATGTGTATATATTTAATCACCGAAGATGGCTCTGTAAAACGAGAATTGAATAAGTATTGAAAAGCATCATTATTATCAATACAATAATGCTCTTGAATAAACCAATTAAAAACCACCAATTGATACCCTCTTGACTTCCATTAAATAAATAAAAAATAAGAAGAGCAAGCTGTCCTTTTTGTATCATCACACCTCTTTAGAATGCCCAGAAAACAAAAAGGAAGCGTTTCAAAATGGATCTGTAGCTTGCGTGTTAATTAAAGACAAATGACTATAAAACTTGTCAGCCTGTACTTCCAATGTACCACATTTATCGCGTGGGGTTTACAAACAAAAAAGAAATATTATATATATATACATATATATATATGTATATATGTATATATATATGTTTCATTCTCATTTCTATTTCACTATTCTAAAACTGCATGAAAATTCTAATCATTCGATAAGATATTTTATAAATAGTGATTTCATAGATTCGTAAAACACCTTTATTATATATATTTATATTATTGCCTCACTTCTCTATAAATCATCATCCAATATACTACTTGATCTTGCTCTCTTTCTGCTCACCTATTTTTTATTGGTATTTCAACGTAATCAGCTCCGCGAACTACTTTATTTTTTTGTTATTTTTTGTTTTAAAAATAATTCTTGAAAAAAAAGCAAAGAAAGATTATATATACTACTTAATCATCAAGAATGTTGGACCCATCGACAGAACACAAATCATGGGCAGACATTATGGACGAAGAGATGGCAGAAGAAGATGCCGCAATCAAGGCTTCTTATGTCCCAACACATGAGCCACCCAAACCTGTATTCACACCCATCAAGATTGAACTACCATCCCGCCCAGAGAATGAAGACAAGCCGGCCACAATCGACATGTCATCTGGAACCAGTGCAAGCCGGTGGGCTACAAAACCAGCCGAGAAAACCACAGAGATTCCAAAGGAGGAACCAAAAGCCTGGTCTCGTAATCTCGATTCACCTTGGCGTCAAAGACTTGCCCGTGCAGCTCAACCCCCAGTGAGAGCTGTAAATATATATGCATATAGATATATAAACATGGTTGGAATACTTGTATCCTTATTAACCCATTCTCGTTGTTCTAGGCCCCGGCTGTAAAGCCAGAGGATGAAGCCAAGGCTAGCTCTACCTACACTGCTGCCAGCTGGCACATGTATGCCGCTGCAGGAAGCCCGATTTTCACAAACGATGAAGACAAGAAAGAATTCGTACAGACTCTGGCTGGAACCACAAAGGCTGCAATGGAAGCCAAGTCTCCTTTAAATCCACAAGTGCCTGTTCCAGGAACCAAGGTTTATGAAGAAGCATGGCCTACATTGGGTGCCCCTAAACCATCAGTTGCCAAAAATTCTGGTCCAGGTAAAAATAACAAATTTTAATCTTGGGGAGACGTTGATTTAAACTATTCTGGCCTCTAGACACTTGTACCAATTGGCGTAAAAAGGGATCTACCACTACTACTGCATTACCAAACAAGGAATCGGCTATCATGACAAACCAACCAATTAAATCCGAACCTAAAGAGGCCAGCCAAGAACAAGCCAAGTGTTTATTAAAAGATGAGCAAGAACAATTAGACGACTCTTCCTTGGCAGCCACACCCCCTACCAACCCAGAGTCTACTTTGCCCTATTCGCAACCCAAAACACCTTTGAACAATAGCGAATGTTCAGATGAGGCTGAATTGCCCATTCACACCGAGGCTATTGACGGTCAACACACCCAATCTGAACCATTGGAAATCCAATCAGAAGTAGACCAGTCCTCAGCCACAAAAGACGATTCTTGTGAGCCTGTATCTGACCAGGCCGTTAATTGGGACACAGTTTTCATTTCTCAACAAACTGTGCGTGATGTTCAAGACCCTGCCTTTACAGCACAGACCTGGTCCCAGACATCTAATCGGTCGGACGTCTCTTCAGCCAATGCCTTGCCGGTGCCCTCGAATGAAACCGTTCCGAAGGAGGTTGCACCCGCGTCCCCCATTGGCGTGCCAGAACCTTCTTGTGTGACACCTGTAGTCAAAGGTATTAGTAGCTGGCAGGCATTTGCAGCCGTCGTACCAGCCAGCGCCCATGAATCCCCAGACGCAATTCCTGCTATCAAACAGGATAATACATCGAAATGGCAGGACCTTGCTGCTGCAAACGTCCGTCAAGACACGAGCTCCAATTCAAACAATACTCCTCTGGCGTCAGACCAAGATCTTGCCGAGTCAGTCAACAAATGGAACGACTATTGCAAGAAAAACCTTTCCGAGATAGTCTCTCCCGAAGTCACACAGGATACCAAGTCAACCGAACCCAATCTCGATGAAAAAGTATCCAATTCAATTGAGATTTCTGCCACATCCTATACTTTAGAAGAACCCTTGCAGGAAACCACTCCCAATGATGATGGGGATGCTTGCCCATCAATTAAAATCCAATGGAAGGAATTAATCGGTGAAGCCACAGAAAGATCGGTTTCAGGTGGATCTGAACAGTCAACTTCATGGGGACCTAATCCAAACTCGGACACTGGTGCGAGTCAATGGAAATCGTTTGCTACAGAAGTACAGGACAAGCCCAGATGGGGCGCAAACCAACATCGACCCAGTATGTCACCCAAGGAATCTGGCGTACCAGAGCATCAGCACCCTGACCATGGTTCTGATTTTCCTGAGAAAAAGGTGTCGAGTGGCGGCGTACAAGACACTGGATCGGTTGTGGATGGGGCGAGCCGATGGCAGGCATTTGCGTCTGTTAATCCTCGGCCATCGACCTGGAAAAGTGGCGTTCCTGACCTTCATGCCCATCACAAACACGGTGCAGCTTTTGGGGGCCATCACGATAGAGGCCATCATTCGAATGCTGGTCACGATGACAACCATGGCAGAACTAGACATGACAACCACAATTCATGGCAACCAAACCACAACTCTCAATGGGATAAGCCCGCAGATGCCAATGAACGCACTCATATGTGGGAGGCAGAGTCAGGACCTTGGGCTAATGCAACACAGGTTAATCCACCAGTCCAAGACACTCACAATGCAGCTCAAGCTTGTTTGAGCAATGATAAAATTGGCGCTCACACAGATACAATCAGTAGTGCGACCAACCAATACGAAAAAAAGCATGGTAATACGATTATTTAAATTGTGCCTCGCTTTATTCTATTTTCCTCTTTGCTAACCTAACATGTATACAACCTTTATTTTAGGTACTGGTAATCTGCCAGGACACGAGACATTCAGGTCATCAAAAGCATCATTATTATCATCATCATTCGAATCAAGCTCTACAAAGCACTCGGCCGATGTTGGCGTAAATCGATGGAATATGTATGCAATCTCTCACAAGTCTCAAGCGCCAACTCCAATCGAAAATAATCATCATTCTGGATCAACTGGTGTGGAAATAAACCAATCCTGGACACAAACACATGAAGAGAAAGGTTCTTTAGAAGCCAATGTTGCTGATCCACCTTTTGCTGCCTCGCCAGGAGAGACAAATGTTGGCTGGTCCAACACAAATACCGCAAGTAATGTAGAATATCATGGGTCGTCCTTTGGGGATCAAGCTCATTTGGAAAGACACCCGACTGATCCTCGACTAGAAATGGCAGCCCCAGCATGGCAGCAGCAGGTTCGACCCAGGAGAAGCCCTCGACCAGCCAATCGAGAGGAGAGCAGACCTATGCGTAGTTACTGAGACGATAGAATGATTATTATTTATTAAAATTGATTCCAGGGCATTATATATTTTAGAGCAACTTTGCGATTGTTGGTTAAATATTGGTACTACAGTACTCTTATGCTAAAATCAGTCTGATGCACTATAGACATCAATCCCCGAAAGACCGACCGTGTATAAATGTCTATTTTGTTCCAAAGTGTTAGGGATGTGTATTGGAGAAAATGAATTTTGGCGGAGAGAAAGAATAGTTCATGTGTTGTTTCATATAGTGCTTTAATGTGACAGAAAGCTGTAGTATGAGCTAGAAGAAGATCGTGTTACTGTACACAATCCCTAATCGAGGGCGTGTAAGACACAATAGCCTATTGATCAACCAAGAACAACGGGTATCATTGTCTGTTCTCCCAACTAAAAAGAAATCGCGTCGTTTTGTGTTGCCTGTCATACACGAGAATTAAAATCATTTTTATCATTTTATTTCTTACATTATATAGTTTTTTAGTTGCCAAGACAACAGGTAGTCATTGATACAAATTCAGATTTATAGATGGGTGTATAAAGCAATGTGATTAGTGTCATCTTTTTGAATTGTAAAAAAAAAATATACACACATATAGAGAGTCCACTGTGGAAATTAAAACAGGAATAAATATGGATAAAATAATCAATGATACACTTTATCAGTTCATCTCCAACGCGTACAATACATTCGGATATAATGATAGATAATTGTCAATTCCTGCTCATTTGCAATAGAATGCATCTATTGTCCTGCTTATCTTTGTCACCCTGGTCTTTACAGCATAATATAAGCCTTGAAAGTTACTCTTTATTCTTCTTATGATTCCTGTGGTATCAGCGTCATGTTACCACTGAGTTCAAATGAATGCAACAGGTACAAGCCTGTTTGGAAGATTGGTAATGACGTCTTGAACAATGGCATGGTCTTTTTATTATTCTTATTCTTCCTTTCCAATGTCTGGCCATTGTTCCTGTCAAGAAGTATAGAAAGTAAAACATCGTAAGGTTGGAAAGGTGAGAAATAGTGTGATTCTTGTGTACAAAAAGGGTCTCCTAGCAACAATATTTTTTTTTCTGTGTTGGTATCTGAGCAACAAACAAAGTTTATATATTTTTTTTTGTATAATTTATACAGGCAGCCGTTTCTTGTTTGTTTCTCCGCTAGCGCACCGGGAAAGCTCCGGGTAGATGCATTAATAGTCAACCAACCAACCAAAAAAAAAAAAAAAAGAAAAGAGAGAGAATTCACTTATAACTGTTTGGTGATTGTACACTTGTTCCTTTCTTTGTCTTCTTGTATATTTTACTTTTTATTCTTTACATATCTTTACTTTTAATTAATTAAATCTCTAATACATAATGACAACCTACAAGACAATCAACATCATCCAGGACCATCCTGCCAAGAATATCTTACATACCTGCATGCTATCTCCTCCCCTGACACCCACAGAACCAAAGGCTGTCTACTCCTCACCATGGCAATCATGCTCTCACATCCATTCCAAGCCATCAGGAGCCAATTCTACAAATACCCAAGCCCTGGTTGCACCTTTTGGTGACAGAAGAAAGCAATTTGCCCAGGATTATGCCCGCATGATTGATTCCCTGAGACCAACAATTGGGCTCGATTCAGATCGATTCGCAAGTACTAGGCATGATCAAATCTTTTCTATGGATGTCTATGGGTCCCTGGCGTATAGTCTTGGCAAAAAGATCAAAGCAAGGACACCATTTGGCTCGAAATCCTTGCGTTCCAATGAAATCAGAATTAATTCCATGGCTGCAATCATGACCGACAGTACAGGCGGCAAGAGAAACGGAGGTCGTTCCTGTGGCATGTTGGACAAAGACGCTGTGCATCCTGCCTTAAAGAGAAAGCACTCAATGTCCGACAAACCCGCCACTAAAAAGAAGACGAGTCGTGTTTCAAGGGCCAAGCCGAACCTATCCAGCCTTCCAGTGGCTTTAAATGAAGGTGTGCCGAGCCCATTACAGTCAACCAAGAAAGAAAAGGTCGATCTCGCAGCTGTTTTTGATACCGTCGACATTGATGTTGAAGATGATGTTTATTTCCCGTCGTCATGGATACCACAACCCGAGGCTTTGGATCACATTCAGGTCAAGGTGTCCTGGAAAGGTAAAGATGAATATTATATTATATTATTTTTTTCTTAAAAAAAAAGAAAAATCTCAAACACATAGCCAAAAAGATGAATGCTATATTTGAACCTCAACTCATTCTATGATTGCTATTTGATTATTATCAGGTGCCTCACTCCAGATCACTAGTCAGCCTTACTTCCATCGTCTGCATCCAGTCGAAGCTCGAATTGCATCGACCCTTCGCCTAAGCCCAATCCAGTACATTCGCTGTAAACGTGTTCTTATTAGAGCAGCACAAGACTATGGTGAGAAAGACACACCGTTTCGAAAGTCAGATGCCCAAAAGTTGTGTCGTGTTGATGTCAACAAGACAAGTGCTCTCTGGACAGCCTTTGGTCAATTGGGCTGGATGGGACAACGATGGCCCAACTGATTTCAGAAACCAGAACAAAAAATAATACAATTATCCTTCTTGATGTATATTATGATATATTATTCTTATTCTCATTATTTTCCTCTTTTTCTTTATATATATATATATACATATATTTTTATTTACTATTTTACTTTACAAAAAAATAATTCCTTGTCATTATTATTCTTACTATTATTCTTATTATTCTCATTATTATTCTTATATTACTAAAATATTATATTTAATTATTTAATTTCTACCTTGTATTTTCAGAAACAAAAAACAAAAAAGAAAAAGAGCCAATTCTAACCTTTTCAGCTTTGTATGATGATTATGATGCTTATTATGATTCAATCGAGATTTTCATTTTATTTTTATTTCAATTTGAACTGAGCACAAGCAAGACCCATGAGAGAACTATAATGAACATAAAGGTTATTCTAACGTAAACAAACAATAATTCATTCTTGGCCAAAATATCCAGAATATCTTGTTACCCACTTTACAAATCACCTCTTTTTTTTATTTTTAATTAACGTTATATAAATAATGTTTATAAACATGCCATTATATCAAACACAGTGTAACCGATACAATTAAAGAATCACAATTAGATTAAAGATTAAACACTGGAATTCTGGATTTGGAAATCACAGAATCACACTACAATTTCATAATTTAAGCCAAAACAAAATGACAAATTATATATATATACATATAATATGTTTTCGGTCGGGGTATTAATAAGAGATGACAAAACAAAAACAAAAAAAAATTCAGGCACCACAACACAGTCTTATTATTATTTTGCGTGTGCCTGTCTAGCTGTCTGTGTGTAGAACTCTCTTCAATATGCAGCGCATTCAAATTCTCAGTCGTGCAGTACAGAAGCTCAACGCATGCCAGTCTGCACGTACATGCACTCAGTCGATCCGATTGGTAATTGTTTCGAAATGACACCTTTAATTAAACTAAAATGTCCATTAGATGGCAACTGCCTCCAAGCGTTCTTCATTAGAGGTAAATGTTAAAGAGTATTAAAATACGCCATTTATAGACTACAGTAACAGGCTGAATAAATAAAAATATTTGGCAAAAAATGCATAATTTATTTATACATATATATATATATATATTTAATTTAATTTTCTTGTACACACATAAAAATATATATTGATTTATTTATTTGTACTTGTCTAGTCTCCTGCCCTGTTCAACAAGGTCCTTTCCTCTCGCAAGATCACCCTTAACCGTCCCGAACGTCTCAATGCATTGAACCACGATATGATCAAGCTTATTCTGCCCAACCTCTTGGTAACAGTTACTTTTATATCATCTTTTAACCACTAACCCGTCCAATTCACAAGGCCTGGGAGAAATCAGAATTGGCAAATGTCATTATCCTCAAGGGTTCCGGCCGTGCATTGTGCGCTGGTGGAGATGTCCGTGGTAAGTTTTATTGATTGACTGGCCACCAGACTTGTCCTTATTCGTTTAAAAAGACGTGGTGGAATCTCTCAAGGATCAAGAGCATCTGTCTGAAATCATCAGCAATGAATATCGTCTCTTGCACACCATTGCTACCCTTGAAACTCCCTATGTTGCCCTCATGGATGGCATTACAAGTAAGCACTCTCTAGTCTTGTGAATTTACTGACATTTCTAAAGTGGGTGCTGGTGGTGCCTTGTGTGCTCATGGTGGTTTCAGAGTCGCAACAGAAAACACTGTGTTTGCCATGCCAGAGACAGCCATTGGTCTCTTTCCTGATGTTGGATCTAGCTTCTTCTTGCCCCGTCTTGACGGTAAGATCGGTACATACATGGCTATGACCGGTAACTCTGTCAAGGGTGAAGATGTCCTGTAAGAAACTAGTGGTTATATAAAAAAACCAGCAACAGATATTCAATTGTTCTCTTTTTTTTCCCTAGTTTCTCTGGTCTTGCCACCCACTTTGTGCCCTCTTCTCGTCTTCCTGCTCTCGAGAGCCGTCTTGCCGAGATTGATTCTGCCAACCCCGAGATCATTAGCGATGTTATTGAGGAATTTGCTGCCGAATATGACTCTTCATTGACCCCCTCCCTTGGTGGCAGTGTTCGCAAGACCATTGACAAGTGAGTGGACTGATCGAGACTTTAGCAATGGCTGGTGATTCTTATTGTTATTATAAAAACAGCTGCTTCAAGTATGATACAGTAGAAGAGATCATTGGTGCTCTCAAGAAGGATGGATCCGAGTTTGCTCTCAAGACAAAGGCCGATCTCTTGGCCCGTTCTCCAACTGCCCTCAAGGTTACTCTTGAGCAGATGCGCATTGGATCCACTCTTGGTGTTGCCCAGTGCTTGAAGATGGAATACAAGTTGCTCCAGACCATGGCTGTAAGTATATTCAAGATATGAGGCCCAAGGACAAGTACCAATATTGTCTTGTGCGCAGTGCATGCATGGATTATCAACACAATATGGACACATTTGATGGTCTTATGGTCTTATAACACTGCACAGTCCATCAATGTATAATATTAACATCTTGTGCTATAGAACCATCATGACTTTACCGAAGGTGTCACTGCCCGTTTGATCAACAAGACCGAGCCAAAGTGGAAGCCCAGCACCTTGGCCGAGGTCAAGGAAAGCACCATCAAGACCGATTTCTTTGAGACACGTACCGACCACAACTTGACTCTCTTGTCTCAAAAGAGCTTCAGCATGCACCCCTTCCGTAAGTACGGTCTTCCTTCAGAAGAAGAAATCCGCCGAGTCATTGTTGGCGAGGCTTCTGCTCCCCTGAATGGAGTCATGACCCAAGAGTCAGTTGTCGAATACTTTGTCATGAGCCGCAAGGGCAAGTTTGGTGTGCGTGAAAAGGTTTCCGAGGTGCTTGACCGAAAGACAAAGAAGTCTTCCAAGGATTCTCACAAGTTGGAATGGGTCTATTAAGCCTTGATTCCCAACCATATTTATATAGCATATAAGAAAGTATGAATCGTACGAAGGGAATATTCATCATCATTTTGAAAATCAAATAAAAAAAAGAACCAACAGGATAGAATAGAATAAAGAGATGGTGTACCTAGCGAGATTAAAGTCAGTCCGATTGAGTGAATCGATTTTTATTAAGCTTTTAGCATTCTAATCATTCACATGTTGACAGATTGCCAGAGTTGTCAAACCTATTGATTGCTATTCCAATACCCTACAGTTACAGATTTGCTTTGCTCAAATCTATAAATCCCGGGTTCAATGTATTCAAAGTGCATCCAACGATTGATGGATCAACGTAAGCTCATTGACGATTCTACCTCATTAGCTACAACATTCCTCACGCTTTTTTTATATCTATCTAGACAAATCAAACTGGCTGAACCAAAACACTTCTTTACCCCATTCACTCACAACACGACCTCCTCGCTATTACATGCTCGCAACCGAAAGCCTTATATCAAAACCATATACCCCACTTGATCATCAACCCAGACACACCGATAGACTAACTGAGTTGAACAATACAGTAAACCAGCTAGAAAAAAGATTAAACGCTCAATTGGTCTATACCTCTGCCAATCTTCAGTATAATGCAATATCCCCTCTGAAACCAAGGGCAAGGCCAACATTAAAGGTGAGATGGTCGGGAAGATCAAGAAGCATGTATTCATTTATACATATAACCCAATAAATCTTACACTTGGATACATTAGATCCAGGCTAGAATGAAGCCTTGCAAATGCACTTGTACATGTAAAGGTCCAGTCAATTCTGATCTTCTTCACCAGCCAGATCTTCCTCGCCAGCCAGATCCTCCTCGTCAACCAGACCCTCCACAACATTTTATATCTGAAAACCATCATTTGGTCAAAGAGGCACATCATCCAGTAATCCTCGAGTCGCGCTCTCCTTCTCCAATACCGATCATTGTAAAGAAACGGGATCGAAAGTCATTCCAGGCCAATCTTAGGGCACAATGTGTGTCTCCCGAGAGGACTTTTTATTCTCAAACCATTCGCCGTGCCTGTCACTGGAATGGGTGTGATAAAACAGGATTGTCTCTTGTTGAATTGAAGGCTCACCTTTTGAACGATCATATTGATGTTCGAGGCAAGGTATGCCCAAAAAGAGAGAGAGAGAGAACCACTGGCCAAAGGTAATGGACATTAACCACCCTTGATTAGGCTTACACCCATTGTTACTGGAAACAATGCAGTTCGTATGGAAAAAACTTTTCCAAGTTGTGTGGGCTTGTGTCTCACATCAGATATCATACTGGCGACATACCATACAAATGCCATCTCATAGGTAACGCTATTGAGCTGTCTTGTGTTTACCGATACTCAAACTATCCAAAATAGATTGTAAAAAGGGGTTCTACCGTCGAATTCACCTCGAGAAACACCTCTTTAGCCATGTCAAGGGATCTACATTAATAGAATGTCCACACACCGGATGTCTCACTCGTTTAAAGTCTCCCAGGGATTTTTTAAATCATATCGAAAAAGATCACGAAGACGATTGGGATACTCTGCCTTTGAGAGACTCCATTCATGTAAAGCGCACCGAATGTTCTGGAGACGAAGCCAGGGAAGAAGGCAAAGTAAAGAACTTGCCTAAAAAGAACACGAGTATAAAGATGAAGAGGAGGAGGATGGCTAGAGCTAGAGCTAGAGCTAGGTAGACAAAGGTTAGATTTGTTGCCTTGGAGATATTTATATATATATAAATGAAAAAAATATTGGATTTCTTTGCTGTTACTGATTACATTATATCATTTATCATTAATCTCACCTGTAGAATTATGCTTACAAGCCAAAATTACATATAATACGATAAAGCGTACAAGTTTTTATTTTATTTTATTTTATTTTATTAAACCGATTGTTTGTGACGTCCAAAGGCAGTTTAAGACCTCCCCATTTTATATATTTATATATTTCTTTCCTAATGACCACCAGAGACGAATGGGATCCACTTGTTGATCAGGCTGCCGAGGAGCTTGCTGAGAGATGGAGTATCCAGAAAACGGCTGCACCCACAGTAAATAAAGCGAAGAGTAGACTAGAGAGGATATTGATTGATTGTCTTTAAAATCAACTCTTGAGTTGATTGAAATGGACAAGATTACATTGACATGCAACAATCAAATCAATGCCACAACAAAGACTGTCCAGAAAGTAAAGTCTAGAGATATTGGCCAGCCTTTTTATTGTTGTTGTTGTTGACCTGGACTTTATAGACTAGAGAAGATACGGCCAATATTGAAAATATGATACGATCCTTGCGAGAACAAGATCAAGCACTACAAATGGCTTTTGAGCGTATTGATCAATTGGAAGTAAATGATACAAAGGCTTATATAGTCTGAATAATCTATTCATTGGAATTTGATTTCTTTTTCTTTTTTTAAAAAAAAGTCCATAATCCAAACTGTCAAGGACACTTATAACAAGGTGGCCGAGAGTGTGGACACGATTGAAAAGGCTGTTGCGGCCAGCCATCGTCCTTTGAACAGCTTTCCTATATCTTTTGGACTGGTAAATTGATTGATTTTGGTGTGATTGTCGTAAAACTAAATTGTATATATTTTGAATATATATATATATATAAACAACAGCCTAGACGTTCTATGTCCATCAGTCAACCATACTTTCCTCCTCCTCCTCTGATTGACATTTATTCAACAGAAGATCTATTCTCTAAAGAAGGTCTACAATAAAAGCAGATTTGGATTTATTATCAGATAACATTTGGCATCTCTCTAGTCATAGGCATCATTGCTTGGCAGTGGAATGTAAAGACCATTTTAGGAGAATAAAGATCAAGATTTTTTCTTGTTATTCAGAAGAGGTTGTCTCTGGGAGTGTAAGAGGCGAACTACGAGATTCAACTGGGCGAGGGTAATAGTAGGCGTAGACTGCATGGTAAGGTGGCTGGCCTGTTGTAGGCATAGTCTGATATCCTGGCCATTGACTGGTGTTGCCTTGGGATGCTGAGGTCGTAGTTGATGATGAAGACAAGGGAGTGGGAGGTGGTCCTTTTGGTCTTATGATGTACATTGGACGTTGTCCATACTGGAAATAACTAGGTCCATATGTATAGACTCCATGCACTGGTAAAGGATAGGTGTTATTGTAACCCATCCAATACTGCTGTAGTTTATCTATGTATGGCATTTACACATCTTGTTACTCTGCAACCGTCATATAAATAGTGTCTTACCTTGATCTTTGGGCTGGCCTCTTGTTTTTGTCAATAGGATCCAAAAAGTGTTATCTTGCCATTCAAAACAAGCCCACTTTAATCATACCTCGTCTGGTGCTGGATGGCAAATGGATCCCCCTGAACAGGCACTCCATCTGGTCCAGACACATTGGCTGCCTGTAGGCCTTTTGGTCCTTCAATCAAATCGTACTCCACCTAATTGCACCCCATTAAATTTCTTGAATATTCATGTCACATATCATTCATTCTTGTATTACCTGTTCGCCCTATAGTACAACAGAATGTATATATATATACATTATACACGTACATTTTTTTATATAAAAAGAGAAGAATCTGTTTGGATAGTGTCAAGGAATACGCTTGGTCCAACATTTTATAGTTACCTCCTTTAGACTCTTGAAGCCTCCGTTGTTGTGAATGGCCGTGTGATGAACAAACACCTCTTTTGTATATACAAAAGTCAGGATTGATTGGAATAAAGACATGAATTTACCTTCTGTTGTAGACTCATCGACTTGTGAGCTTGGGATAATGAATCCATACCCCTTTGCTGAATTGAAGAATTTTACGATTCCTGTCTGGCGAGACATAGACATAGACATGGACATGGACAATGAGCTAAAGACGTGTATTTTCTTGGAGGAATGAATATCTGTAATTCAAGTGTCTAGAAGGATGATTTGAATATGTTACCTTTATATAAATGATGATTATATTATACAGATCTATGGAGTAAATGCGAATGTATTTTTTTTAAAAAGATATCTATGTATATTTTATGTATTTCTGTCAAGCAATAGCTTAAACAGCAAGACAGAACAATAATTTTTGTAAAATAAAGAAGGAGAGGAAAGAGAGCAAAAGGGTTGGATACACAATTTTAAAGAGGTTTAAAGAATAATAATCTTAATAAATGTGTGTGTGTGTGTGTGTGTGTATAAATATTCTGATATATCCATTAAGCTTGATATTTCTTGTGTCCTGCCAATGATGAAGAACGGTCCATAGAAGGAACTTTACTGTACAGCTATCCTCACCTGGTAATTGGATTGTATTACTCAACCTTGTGTTCGTTGCAGCCGCTTTTGTCCACACTTGGCGTGAGGAACTTTATATAAAAAGGTCTACATTTCCTTTGCTTGGTCGAGTGCCCACACCCAAGCCTCCTTCTCTTCTTTGTCTCTTGCTTGGAATATCCAGACACTTTTTTGAGAAATCTTTCTGCGAATCCAAGAATTTGTTGGATCTGGAGGCTGGTAGACGACAAACAATAGCTGGATCGCATGCGAACTCTCTGTCATGCCGTCCTCAAACATCTTTGGAGGCACACTCTGGTTCCTTGCCTTGGTTCTTATCATGTCCTTTACGCAGGACGGACTGGTGTAGACATAGGCCTTGCTGACAGACAGAGTGTTAGGGGACCGGCGATATACTGGCTCGGTTTTTGCTTTGCTTGTCCAGTATGACCTCTTGTACTTGTCAAACAAGATCAGCCCGCGATGGCGCGTCAGGACGCACAAATACTGTTTGAATGTGCTACGGCGGCCTCGCTTAACATAAAGCATACTTGCCTTCTACATATCCAAAAAAAAAGTGAATATTCTATGATTGTACACACTTTTATTAGCTTACCCAGATAAGATCTGAATCTATCTCGGGATATCGTACTCTACCATTGGATATGGTTGAATGTTGAGATCCTTGCTGCAATCGTATTACCCATTCGCGCAATGTGTGATCTGAAGACGCCTGCAGTTCAAGTACGCTGTCGTGTGTGTGTATCCTAATATTCCTATGGGATCCAATGGTGATGTTGTGCGCACGACTCAAGTCGAATGCCCCAAATGCATTCAATATATTACTCAACCTTCGATCGAAATCACTGGGGTTTGGAAGAGAGCATGCAGAATTTGGTCTGGGATGCTGAATACTACTTGATCTTGTACTCAGGTAGGTGGCTAGAGAGAAGCGAGTAAACCGAGGACGATGTCCATGATAAGGAGTGTTCCACAATAGCGCTTTATTGAGGTCGATCAGGAACAGGAATGAGCCGGACTGGAGACAATAAATGGGCATTTGTTGACTCTCCTTGCGTAACCACACAACCTCGTCTTCAAACCAAACCCCAAGTTCTTTTATTGGGGGATTCCGAAGCTTGAGTTCCAAGGAGTGTGTCTATAACAACACATTAGAAATCATTGTGTTTGGCCATACTGAGTACTTGCCTGTTCAATTAGCTGAGGACCAACTAGATAACTTGGTTTGGTGGGTGTGTCCTGTACCCATTCTTCCTGACTTTCGAATCTCCAGTAGAGGTCCATGGGCATATTAAAATCGTATTCCAAGAGACCTTGTTTCACCAGGGCATGTATGACTCCTCGTTTGATGTCCCCCATTCGAATATCCAACTTTGTGTTGCGGGAAATTATCTCTAGACAAAGAGACACCTGTACATCACACAACGGCACATTGATCTGTGCCAGCAAAGGCATAGGCTTCTTTGAATGAAAGGCCAAGGTGCGGTAAAGAGCCGTATACCATTCGCGTGACTGCTCTATTGTGCGAGCCATGAAAAGGTAGCGCCCGGTGGATGACCCGAGTCCTTGGTGGATCGACATTCTAGGTTTGATCTCAAGACTCCAGCAGCAGTCTTGAGGTGATACCATATTGAGGTAAGCAATGCAATGCCTTGAAGAGAGAGGAATTCGATGGACTCTTTTGTTGTCCTAGAATATTTTTAATCAGAAATTCCCACACACACACACATGTACATATATATATATATATTGCGTATTTCATGTATCAAAAATACTACATTTTGAGTTATTCAAATGTTTTTTTTTGATTTAAAAAAAATCATACAAAGAAGTTACTTACAGTTTGCTGGAACAGCTCGATTTGATTGGACCCTAGTTTTGCGTTCAACTCTTGCCAGTCTAGTTTCATTTGTCTCTGACGTTTTTTAAGTTGGTCGAAATCTTGGGGACTTTTTCCATTCTTCATTTCGCACACACACAGCAAGAGGCCTTGGAGGATAACATTTTCTTGGTCTCTTATTGGCTGGACAGGTACTTGACTAGATATCTCAATACATTTCAAAGGCTTCTTTGATGAATCGAGGTTGTTCCATTGATCTGGTTTGGTGCGACTAGGCAAAGATGTTTGACAAAAGCCTTTAAATATGATGCGAATATATTTACTTTGGGGGTTTATGTGCCGGCGAGCGAAAAGATGGCTGGTGAGGAAGAGCAGAGTAAAAACTAGAGTTGTGGCTAGACATGTTTATTAATCGTGGGTTGGCAAGTCATGGTGGACCTTTTTTATATTCCTGTTTTCCAACATGACATCACTTAAGACACGGTGGATCCCTCGAGTGACATGCAGACATTAGTTTGATAATCTAACTAAAAGCAGAGCAGTAGAGTAGATCAAGAGATAATTACAAGATTATTATTATTATTATTATTATTATTATTTGATTATTTTATAAAGGAAAGGACTTTGACAATGCTAGATGCAGAGAATTATATGAAAGGAATGGCCTCGTATGAAGTAAGCGTCTAAAAGTATTATGAATGATGATAAATGTATAAAATAACAAAAAAAAAAGAATTAATCTCAAATTGTGTACATATATGGCTTAAATGGTGCATAGGATAATGAAGGAATAAAGGAGGGAATGAAGATTGAGATACTACTTTTTCTTTCCAAAAAAGTCAAATACATCCTTGTTGGTCTTTGGAGAGTGACCCATGGCCTTTTTGTAGCTGCGTATATCTGAAGACGTGGGTGATTCAGAACGAGATTGTTCCTGGAAAAATGCAGAAGGGTCAGGGCGATAATAATTGAACTCCACGCCAACCAGTGTGCGACAGAACTCGTGAATCATTGATTTTATCAGCTCATGGCGACGTCTTGAGGTCTGGCAAACACTCATGAATACTGGTGTGTCTGTATGAGGATCTGTATAAATAAGTGAATGTTGATCTTCAATATAATTAATGAGCTTCTTGACTGCAGAATCTCGGGACTCGTTATCATAGTTTGTCGTGAGTTCGCCTATAGGGTTGTTAGGATACTATTGATTGACATTATTGAATAAACTTGCCACAATTTTCAGTCATCTCATCAAACACAGGGCTCTGTGAGAAGCGAAGAAAGCTAGACTCCAGCAGACCATAGACTGCTCGTTTGGCTGCATCGAAACAGCCCGAGATCTCATTGTTCTCCAATGCGGTTGTCACGGCTCGCCTCACTCTGTCATCGAGATTGACCTCAAAATGACTGTTGTGGGTCAGATATGTGTTGTAAATGTGTTGGGCTGTGGTGAGCTGTTGTAAAGGAGAGCTATAGGTAAAGGACTCGTACTGTTCTAATTCGATAAAGAAAAACTAGAATCATGCAAATTAGTACCTGTCCCCAATTTGTCACCACAATTTTCCACCACAATTTGCTACCACAATCTTACCAAATTCTCACTGCTGTACTCCTCCAGCAGATGATACAATAGATAGCAGAGCGGGACCTTTGATTCGAGCATTGCCTTGAGACCTTCTTTGCGAATCTCCTTTACGCAGATATCGTGGGGAGCCTGCTCACCAAAAAAGTAGTCGAGTTTCTTTGACGAGCGTGTGGTTCGTATCTTGTAGAGAGTATGGACGTCAAAGCTAGGCAGAGAACTGGTTGTGACCAGCATACTGGTAAGCGATGAGGACCGAGAGCGGGTCAGGATCTCTCTGGTGGCGCCATTTGCCTTTTGGTGGTTGTCTATTTCTTGGATATAGGCGGTCGTGCTGTCGGATAACAGGGCCGGTGTGTGCTTCATTGAGGTAGCCATGGTAGGTCTGCAAGGAGAGCGTGGGGTGTCGTGGTGTTCGGGGACCAGTGAAGATCTACGGGACTTGTTGATTGACTTGGGTGTGCGTGGAAAGAGGAGGTCGTCCCCAAGAGCAGTAGCAGCAGCATTGATATTTATATAAGATGGTCGACGCTTGGTAAGGGAAGTCAATGTGTTGGAACGATCTCTGGGCATTTTTGTGATAAAATAAAATAATAGTATTTTTTTTGGGAAGAAGAGACGGGCAATAAAGCTCAAATCAAGGGCGAGAAATAGCAAACAGCTAACAATGGTTTCAATAGCCAAACGGATGACCAACCTGAAATTAAAGAATATAGGACCAATGAAAAATATATATATAATGTAATAACAGTGGAGATCGATTCTCAACATGAGCTCCATTGACCAATCATTGGCTCCATTCTTTATTAAACTCGAACAATGGCGATCAAAACTGCTAAGATGATCCAGCATTCTTTTTAATAAGCTTCACAAGCCCAGTCAAAAAGGGGTCTGCATTCATCACATCTCTTTCCAGGGCAAAT
The DNA here is from genome assembly GCA_022702545.1 of Phycomyces nitens. Classification (NCBI taxonomy): domain Eukaryota; kingdom Fungi; phylum Mucoromycota; class Mucoromycetes; order Mucorales; family Phycomycetaceae; genus Phycomyces; species Phycomyces nitens. Next base: position 8,209,208 of record JAHRBC010000001.1, read on the forward strand.
GTCTTGCCCTTTGCCTGCCACACCACAGCAGTTGGTGTGCTCTTGTCGGTAAGATCGGACAGGCGGACCGTCTGTTCTCGAACCAACCCCATCAAGCCAACCTTTTCGAGCCCAACCCATTTGTCTTTAATCTCCTGGGGCTTCTTGCGTTGCTTCTCAACCGTCTTGACATCATCATGGACTATCATTCGGGTCACATAGTCCTTTGTGTACCAGTGGACAAACCCAATAGGAGTAACGGCAGAAACGCCAGCTAGATACTTCACATTAGAAATCAATACTTTTGTGTCAATTAATCTTACCCAATACCACACTCATTATCGGTGCCTCTCCTGTGCTCAATAGTGCAGGCACAGCACAAATGCCACAGATTCCAAACAGAGAGGCTGTGGTCTTGTAGCGCCGAATGGTCTCGGTAAAAGGACCTATTTTGGTCAAGACTTGGTACTTTATCTATAGAGAACTCACCAATATAGACCAGAGTCCTGTTGATATTGGCAAAAGTGTCACCAGCCGGTTCAACAAGCTTATTTGGCGTAAATGGCCCGCTAGTTTTGTTTGGTAGAGTAGAATAGTGCTGGACTCTTGGGATGGCCAACCTGCCGAGACATCTGTTGATCGGTGACATTGGACACTTTGAATCTCACAACTGCTTCAGGGACTCCAGGCTTCACAATTCCTCCAAGCCACCCGATGCACTGGGCCGTGTCGGAGAAAATGGCTGGAGTGAGTGTGTCAGCGGGCCAATGATCAAATTAGGCACTGGAAAGACGATCTGGCTACCCGTGAAGGCAAGCTACCCTTCACCGCAATATAATTCTGGCAGACTCATGCTAATAATGGCCTTTACTTGACATAAGCCATATTTCTTTTTTTGGAAAGTGATAATGGCCAGATTGGCAGGAAGCCACAAGGTGTGTCAATTGGGTGTTGTTCTTGCTTATTTCCGCGATTATTGTTGGTGGATAAACCATTTGCAGCCAAGAAAGATTATGGCAATTTATGGCTTGCAGATCGTTTTTTTCTTCTTCTTCTTTTCTGTAAAACTATAGAAAAACTCAGAGATTATATAATAATGCTTATATTTATATATATATATTTAATAATGTGACAGATGAGAATTAATGGTGATTTATATATAAGAAATAGGGTTGTTTTATATTCCCTTTCAAGCAGCCCTAATATAGGCCCTGGTCCATTGCTTAATGTCAAATTCAATGTAATTTAACCCTTTCACATGCTGAAATTGCATTATACAACAATCGGCTAAATTTCATACAAAATGCTGATATCTCTTCTATATTTAAAAATAAATAAATAAATATATCATTATCATTATCATTTTTTTTAAATTATAAATGCGTGTTACCTTGACATATGACCAAGCCTTCTTTGGAATGCATGATTATTCAAACACTATCAACAATTGCAACAGATTTCCAATATTTTATCATATATAAATATATAATTATAATTATAATTATAATTATTTATTTTGTGATTATAAATGGCGTACAAGTCAATTACAAGCACAAACTGTCATGTTAAATGACTTGTGAATTGCCTGACATTTTATGATCAGCGCAAATCTAAGAATATGGCGCAATATCTGCCTGATTCACAATTGCCTTCCATTGCACCTCAAACTATATATACATAATTTTTCTCTTGGTTCATGCGGCCCCAAATGGAAATTGTATTTTCTCATCTGACTTTAGATTATTTTATATCAATATACTTGAAACCATGGATCCTTTTATTGTTTACCAAACTCATCTTCAATGGAGTCTAATGCTCATAAAGCCTTTACGGTATGTAATGACGAAAAGTGCTCTTCGACCTTCAAGTACCTTGATCCATCTATCCACACATTTATCGACGGCCCTGATCCCAGAGATCATTTTGCCAATGAGCGGAATCTATTAACATGGATGCGCACAGGCATGACAATGTCCTTGCTGGGTAAGCACATCTAGCCCTCGCCAGTCTATTTACTAGTATCGACAGGATTCATCACTCTTCTCGATGTGTCTGCAAAGGATTTTGCCCCGTCCTATTCATTTCCCTGGACAGAGCAAGTAAACGCTCCCCAGACCAATATTGTGGCCTACATTTTTGTTGCTCTAGGGATCCTGAGCATATGTGTGGCATTTGTAACTTATTTCCAGAACCAGAGCCGCATTGTGAACCGATTGCTCCATGTGGGCCATGGCTGGGCTGGCTACATGATGATCTTGATGATTATGCTATTTGCCTGTTGTGTAATGTCACTTGCTTTGAGTCAAGAGTAGCAAGGATACAATAGTAACTCGATTTATTATATCTATTAAATAAACCATCAAGCAAACATCTTGCGGTAGATGGCTTTTTCTTTAACCTCTGCATTCTGCTCATCATGCTCAAGACGAGCAATCTCGTGTTTCACAAGAGGATCTAGTGTCCAGAAAAGTGAGTTGATAGAGGTTATATTGGATCCCTATACTTTTACTTACCGTCTGGGTTGATCTGTAATGCCTGATTCAGCAAGGGCTTGGCCTTGTCACCCTTTCCTTGGCGCAGATATCCTTGTCCTAGCCTAAAGGTAGCTTTTGCGTTTTTGCCATCCAGCTCAAGTGCCTATTGTTATTTGGTCAACAGAAAGATCTTTAGAGTCAAAGGCTTACCTTTGTTGCATAGTGAATCACTCGGTCCCACTTGTCTTGCTTGGAAAAGACGGCTACAATACACAATCGTTTAGTAAGCCTACTATATATTCATACGGTTACGTACTGGACATGTTATTGTAAACCATTACAAGCTGCTCATTGGATTTCTCTTTGAATGTTTCCATTTCCCTGTTGCCGCCAACAGTACGGAGATGCAGAATGGCGTCGTAGTAATTTCCCAATGCTGCGTGTTTTTTTTTTGAATGATTAAATGATGAATCTGTTTTGAATAATGTTACCTTCTGTGTAATTGCCTTGCTTGAATGACGCATTGCCCTTGAGGCGATATTCAATGCCCTTTTCAAACGTCTCTTCAGATTCAATCGAGCCTTTATTCAAAGTCATTATTTAACGAAAACACACACACACAAAAAGAGAGAAAGAAAGAAAGAAAGAAATAAAGAAAGAAATAAAACAAATAAGCTATAAATGATTTTTGAATTCAAAGCCTATTGTGCTAAGCAGGAACACAAAACTTAATTCTTGTCAAAAAGATGTACATTATCTTTTTTTTGTAAGTTCATACCGAGCAGAAAGACAAGTAGTTTGGTATTATTTTAAATAAAGACAAATGTATATATACTGCTATAGCGTGTATATAACACAACGCGTAGACCAGAGATTGAGTGGGCATTCATTAGAGCTGTAGTGATTGTGGGTTCTTTTTTGGGGGGAGTAGGATAATAGTTGACAATTGAGCTGGGAAAGAGCTCTACCATTAAAGTGCTGCTCCAAGAGCCAAGCTAGAGTGCCAAAACTTGTCAAACGAACGGTATTGAAATGGATAGTAAATCGACACACCATAAAGCGAGTCACGAAATTAAGCATTAATCAACTGCAAGACTTTGATTGTCAATCACTTCTTTAATCTTTAAATCAGAATTCTCTCTCGACATACCAGCATAGTTGTATCTTTCTTTCAGTGATTTAAGAACATGGAAAACCAGAAACAAATTCTGTAATTTCAATCTCATTTTAACGAGATGCCCACAATAAATATGAGGTCTGTCTCCTTACAATCAAAATAAATTACGCATTACAATCAACATATTTAGAATCAAGTTATGAACCGTCTTATTGTTTGTTTTTTTGAAAGAGACTTTGTTAACAAGCAAATTACCAACTCAAAGTCCTTTAAGAATACAAGATCAATTCATATAGTCCGTGACTTGCTTTTCGATGTGTCGACTTTGAAGGTATCCCATTTTCATTGACTAGCGCCAATAATTACTGGAAACACTGTAAAGTCATTTTAATTATAATCCTAATAGAATGTCCTGGTATTTGACATGCTACAAAAGAGAGAGAAGCCAGCTATTTGCAGATACTTTTGAGACCTGGACTCTAAGCAGGATAAGCATGTCTTCAAGACCATATTTGCCAATAATAGCCAATCTAGGCTGCTAATTCTCTGGGTATATGTATCCTGTCTTGCCATGTATGCCTATAAATCCATAATTAAATCTGTTTCCAGATATCCGGTAAGGATCCCATTTCCAATCTAATTTTTTCTTTCTTTTGGGTCTGGAGGTCAATTCAACCCAAAAGGGTGTTCATGCCAACCAAAAAAAAAACCAAGTCATCGACGTCACCCTCGCTTACGTTTTTGGACCTACTGAACCTTTTTGACGCGTAATTCTGCAGGTATTCCCTTTTTTATCTTGTACTTGCTCATTCTCTAGCAATGGAAGAAATCGGAATTACCATCAAACCAGAAGTAAGTCTAATAGCTGCTCTGCACCAAGAAAGCTACTCATCCATTGCCAGTCCAAAGAGATCCCAGCAATCGTATCTCAGACAAGTTTACTGGAAAAGCTATCGGAAGATGACCTCTATGTCAAGTTAAAGAAACTCCAGCGCAATCTAGAGTTTCTTGAACTTCAGGAAGAGTACATCAAAGATGAACAAAAGAACCTGAAACGAGAACTCATTCGATCCCAAGAAGAAGTAAAGCGTATTAAATCGGTTCCTCTCGTCATTGGCCAGTTCCTTGAACCACTCGATCAAAACACTGGCATCGTTGGATCCACCACAGGCTCAAATTATGTCGTCCGCATTCTCAGCACCATTGACCGTGAACTACTGAAACCCAGTTCATCCGTCGCCCTCCATCGTCATTCAAATGCACTTGTTGATGTACTTCCCCCAGAGGCTGACAGCAGCATTGCCATGTTGGGTTCAGATGAGCGTCCTGATGTGGGTTATCAGGATGTAGGTGGTTTGGATATTCAAAAGCAAGAGATCAGAGAAGCAGTGGAATTACCGCTCACCCACTTTGACCTCTATCGACAAATTGGTATTGATCCCCCACGCGGTGTGCTCTTGTATGGTCCACCGGGCACAGGAAAGACCATGTTAGTAAAAGCTGTAGCGCATCATTCAACGGCTGGGTTTATCCGTGTGGTTGGATCAGAGTTTGTACAAAAGTATCTTGGTGAGGGTCCACGCATGGTCAGAGATGTATTCAGGTTGGCAAGGGAGAATTCGCCGTCAATCATCTTTATCGATGAAATTGATGCCATTGCCACCAAACGCTTTGATGCACAGACGGGTGCCGATAGAGAAGTACAGCGTATCTTGTTGGAGTTGCTGAACCAAATGGATGGATTTGACCAAACATCAAATGTCAAGGTAAATATAAAAAGAGATGAAAAGAAATATATTTATTGACAATTGATCTAGGTTATAATGGCAACCAATCGTGCCGATACTCTTGATCCTGCTCTTCTAAGACCCGGTCGATTGGACAGAAAGATTGAATTCCCCACACCAGACCGTCGCCAAAAGCGTCTTATCTTCTCCACTGTAACATCAAAAATGAATCTTTCAGAAGAAGTTGACTTGGAAGAATGTAAGTGATTATGATGTGGGAAAGGCTGAACCTCTTTGCTAATCTAATGTGTGTGTGTGTGTTTATTATTATTCTCCAGTCGTCTCACGGCCAGATAAGCTGTCGGGTGCAGAGATTGCTGCCATTTGTCAGGAAGCAGGCATGCAAGCGGTTCGAAAGAATCGTTATGTTATTCTCAGTAAAGATATCGAAAAGGGTTACAAGGCAAACGTGAAAAAGGAAGACACAAACTTTGAGTTTTACAAGTAGAAAGTTTTGCTTTTATCTCCTGGTTTTACTTTTCAGCATTAAACTTTGTTGCAAAAGGGTTTACCATTCAATATAAAAATAGTTAAAAAACATGTTTTATCTAGGGGTACATTAATGACATGGTTTCCCAGAGCAGAATACAAGCCAAATGGTCAATGAAATGCGATTAAAGTTGGATTTATTTTTATTTTATTTAAACATTGGTCTTGATACTCGCAAGATATATAGGGTTTGTATTGGCATATTCAGGAGCAACAATAGTTAATTAAAGACACACACAAAAAACAATCTTGCGTTTAATGGCAAGGTTAGCAATCTTTTCTTTTTGAGAGAAAGAGAGAAAGAGAGAGATTTGGCGTATAAAAAGAGGTGTAAAGTTAATATATTTTCAAACACCGATTGAGATTTTGGCGTTTAGTAAGCAAATGCATGAATTTATACGATACTTTACCTGTGTAGGATAGTAATCTTTATACCAAGATATATATATATATATATGCTATTATGTGCATTATCTACATCCTGACTCGAAAAATACAAGGTGCCTTTAAACAAGTGTCTTTAATCCTTTTTTTTTCTTTATTTTCCATGCATTCCTTTTAGGAATACAGTCAAAAGCATATATACTCCAAGTAGGACATTGAATTGCTCGACTGCTGCAACTGTGCTGGCTGCTCAACACAATAAAAATCCATGTTTGTATCATCTTTACATGTATTTTTACCATTCAAGCAAGTAAATATCAATAAAGAGGTCAATGAATTATATCCTCGGCCTTAATTATAAGACAGTCATAAATCCACAAATTGTCTGCCCTGGACTGAAAAGCACAAGTATCTTTCAAGGTTTTCTGATCCACATGCAAAACCGCCTTGGTCTATAACTACTAATTTCACAAAGTAATGGCCATTACTTTTTGCCTCTTGAGCAGCCCGACTTTTCTTTTCTGTTTTTAATCTTTGACTTTAATATACAGCTATCGTTGCTCTTGATTCACAAACTCTTTTCTTTAAAAAAAAACTTTTCACTTTTGGTGCAAAATACAATATTTAAAACGGTTGTATGATTATGGTACAGAAATAAGGCAAGAAGGAATGGAATGTAATGTGATATAATAGAAATAGAAATAAAAATCAATGAGGATGGACCATTTTAAACATCAAGCTCCATTCCATTCTCTTTTTGCCAGCTTGAATCCTTGGCTTCTCCTTCATTGTCATTGTCGTCTTCATACCACTCTCCTTCTACAATCACTCGGCCACCTGATCGTCGTCTATCTTTCCCGGCTTCAGAATCGTCCTCGGCATCCTGAATTTCTTCCTCACCGTCCAAGAAGCCTTGGATATCCGGAGGAATTTCTTGCATTTGAATGCTAGGTGCTGCATCGAGATACCGAAGCTGCTCCATAACACGTTCACGCACTTTGAGGAGATACTGGCGGTCATTTTGATTTTCGACACGTCCAGAGAGATGAGGATGAAGTTTATAATCTGGTCTAAAGAAATCGCTGTATTCATTAGGAGGAAGGTTGTTTGATAGCTCAGTGTCGACTAGGATCGATGTCTCGTATGTCCAGCATCGCGCGACATTGCGAACCGTATATCCACCACCACCAACAACCAGTAGTGGAAGTTTGAATTCCTTGATGATCTGAACACATCTTCCATGAGCCTCAATACTCAAATTGAAACAGCCCAATCGATCACAGCCAAGTGAATCCGCACCACATTGGAGTACAATAGCCGATGGCTGGAATGTACCCATTACTGCGTCAATTACTTCCTTGAATAACCACACATACGCATCGTCGTCAATGCCATCTCGCAAGGGCACATTTACTGCATAATATTTTCCAAGTGAAGATCCAATTTCGTCAATATGGCCAGTACCAGGGAAGAAATCACCATTGTATTTATGAAAAGACACGGTCATTACACGATCTGTCAGGTAAAACGCTTCCTGGACACCGTCTCCGTGATGAATATCAATATCTACATACAGCACACGAGGAAAATATCTATAATTATCATATATATATATATAAATATTAAATACACTGACAGAATTCATCTAGTATCAACACTAGACTATTTAATAATCATTACCTAAGGAGCTCAAGGGTACCAAGAACAATGTCATTTACATAGCAGAATCCACTGGCTTCGCATTTCTTTGCATGGTGAAGTCCTCCGGACCAATTGATACAGATATCTGCGCCATTGGCAATCAATTTTCGCGAGGCTTCAATAGTTGCTCCTGCATATCGTTGGCAAAAGTCATAGATTCCATCAAAGATTGGACAATCATCTCCTACGTTGAATCGCTGAAAGAGAGATTCAAATTGTTCTGCATTGTCTGGCGTCACTCTACAGAATTGTTTTTTTTATTAACTTGTGAGCAATAGTAGGATTCCAAACCTACCTCTTGAGAAAGTCTACGTAATCTTCGGAATGGAATTCCAGGATTTCAGTGTCGGTTGCTCGTCTTGGTTGAAAGATCTCCATTTTTTTATGTAAGTCGTATTTAAGTACAAGGTGATTTGTTAACGTCAGACGATGAGGTTTCATGGGATGGCGTTCCTGAGATGTGGGTTAGTGATCTAGAAAAAGGTGAATGTGGCTTACTCCATAATGGTAGTTCCCAACTCCTTCATCGTGAAAGTATGCAACTCTGGTCTTGTTGTGGGATGCAAGGCGTACGGAGCTGGGTGCCATGTACTTTTGCTTCTGGGTAGAACGATGGTCTTCAGAGTATGTGGCTACCACATCGTCGTCATTATAGCTTCGGCGAGGCATGACAAGTGGGTCCAAACCAAAGAAAAGAAGGCTACAAAAAAAATGTTGCTGAGAGCTGTAATGGAATGCAAAAAAGTGGATGATTCACGTGACCTTTGTAGAAAGTATTAAATGTAGATTGGTTTAATTTAATTTACAAGGTTTGATGAAGCCAACAGTAGGAAAGCATATAGGTATTATAATAATAATAATAACAATAATAATAATAACAATAGTAATAAAAAGGGGAGGATATAGTGCAGATGGTGTCTAAGATAATCTAGTGATTGCAACAGTTTTCTTTTTTTTCTTTTTTGGTGGTTCTATGGAAAGGAAGACTTATCAAGAGGATGAATTGGAGTCGAATGTTCAATAACCTCGATAGTCTTGATGGTCTTTTGGATCCAGTCTGGGTCATCCTTGTCAATGGCCACCAAAGAAGAATTGTCAGCGACCTGTGGTATGCGGCTTTCTTGGTCCCAGATTTCTAGCTGGGCATGGGTATAGAGTCCTGTCGGCTTATCGGTGCCAGACAAGGGGTTATCGTCGGTAGTTGGGCCTGCTTCAAAATCGATTCTATTCTCATTATCATCGTCAGCCTTCATACTGCATTCACCAGGCGCCTTGTGTTTACGGAACATGGAGAACAGGCCATAGCTGTTGTGTGGAGGATCATTGGGGACGTCCAGCAGTTCCTTCTTTTCTTTTGGCTTGAGGGTCGAGCGAGGCTTCTTGAGGCTGGGGTCTGTCTTTTCGATGACAGGGGCTCCTATTCGGGGGTTGACAGGCTCTAGGAAGCGAATGGTCTGGCTGCCGAGGGTTGCCGAACTTCCAGGGTGCTGTAGATATAGACCAGAGTGGGGTATGATCGAGTCAGCCACTCTATTCTCATGGTCGATATCCAGACCATTGTAAGATTTTGCGTCATCCTCTCGCCCAAAAGGAGCACCTGGACGGCTATCATGCATATTGATCAAGAAGCCTGGGCCTGTATTGTGGTCCGCAAGCGACACAATTCCCATCACGCCCTCTTCCTTGCCTCGACACTCGTGCTGGATGGTGTTGAAAAGGGTATTGCGTTGTAATTCGGTCATGGGCCCATCAATGTCTCGACTTAGTCTACCGCGTCGACCCTCTTCACTTCGCCGGAGATTACCTGGATGAGACTGCTGGTACTTTGGGATATTGGCGTTTACACTGCTGGTGATGCTCGAGATCGAAAGTGTACGTGTCTGGATGCTCTTGCCGAGTTTAAACAGCGGGATTGTCGTGCCATGGACTACAACTGAAGACAGGACAATAAAGAGCACGATGGGATTGATGACCTTGACGGATATAGGCTCTTCTTGATCTGTGTAGACCTTCATCAGCTCCTCCTTTGCAATCTTGGACAAGAACACGGCCCCGACTCCCATGGGCCCAAACCAGCCCGTGAAAACAGCCTCTTGGTAAGTTTTCATGGCCGGCATAACTGGCTTGAGCAAGACAACGATTGGAAGGCGGCGAAAAAGCAAGATTAGGATAGCCATGGCCACCAGTCGCCATGCGGATAGGCCCAGTTCGGCATTGCCAAAATCAGACCAAGGCTAGAAGCAGCAAAAAAAAAAGACAGGCATACAGGACAATATGCCGTTTATCTAGAGGTCAGCACTCTAGTTCATTGTGCAGCCTAGTACTTACGATAATGGCACCAATATAAACAAATATTGCGAGGTTAAGCATCATGTCAATTACATCCTGGAAATGGGCTTCTTCCGTTTCCTGTCTGAACCAGTCGTCCCATGAAAATGCATTTCCAGCAACAAAGCAGGCCAGGACATCATCACTTCCGGAGAATCCTGTCATGCTCATAAGAAAGAGCTAATCGGATGTCAGACCGTCTATACGGATGCAACGTTACACATTACTTACAGCCAGTGCAATAGCAAACGACAGGAAAGAAGGCTTATCGATGAGATGGCTAAAGACAGTCGATTAAAGACCCAAAGAGCAATCTGGACCACTTACTTTCTCTCGGACCATTGCAATGCTTTGCGTGCGGCCCAGCCGACAATGACGCCAATGACACACGAGAGGGCAATCTGGAAGAGACACGTTTCATAAATCCATTTTCCAACTGCCTGGCCGACATCATCTTCACCAATAATGAAGATGGCCAGAAAGAGAAAAGGGAATCCCATGCCGTCGTTTGCACCACTAGAGGTACTTTAATGTCGACAATCAGGATGTTCAGCCGTCATGAGCTCACCTTTCTGCAGACAATGCATTGCGGATGTGCGAAGGGACATGCTTCTCCGCAAACCGTCCCTTGACGACTGAATTTGCCAAGATCTTTGGCAAAGCGATGTGAGCTGATAAGAAATTCCTACAGAGTTTGCATATCTAGCTATACTTACGGGATCAGTGGGGCAAATACAGGCAGATATGACAAGCGCCTCTATCTACAAAAAAAAAAGAGAGACTTAGTAATACTAAACCAAGCTCTCTAGACTTACATAGTTAATTGTTGGGACCATCCACCAGATAATGAGTCCACTGACCATCCACATCACAATCATTACAGGGAGAAGTAAGATGATCATCGTCTTCCAATCTTTTTTCATGTAGTGTCTTTAGATAAGGTGGTTAAAGAGGTAGGACATTATGCATTCTGCCATTTAAATATAATTAAATATATATATATAATATGATACGTTACTTTGGTAGTTCAATTCCTACAGCCATGACCTATAATAGTAGATGTAGAATGAGAGTATGAGTGTTTGTCAGTCTCAGGAGGCCAAGCGATTTACTTGGATGGCTATAATGCACCGAGTGAGTTGCTTGGTGATCTCATCGTTTTCTCTCCAGCTATAAGGGTTGATTCCATTTGCCACCAATGGTCCTGCTATGATGCCTACTATGACTGCAACGACTAGAAATATTGGGGTGAGGTCGGTTGCTGATCTGATTTCCACTTACGTGCTTCAGAGAGAAACAGCCGTTCTTTCAGGAACATGGATACATAGCCAAAGAAGATGATGAAGCCGCTTAGGATGGCGATCGCCACGGAAAATGTCGTGAATTCGCCGGGTATAAGGTCGACGGACATGGAAAATTTATATATGTATTTGGATATGGCTAGTAAACCATAAAGAAAGAGAAAGAGAGAGAGAGAGGAAGGAGAGGAATAGAGACAAGGGGAAGAGAAGATATGAAGGTCCTAAGAGATGATGTGCATAAGCGCATTTCCAGCCGCTGGGCTTCAAATGGCCAGACCTCCTCCCCGGTTGTAAAGCAAAGAAAGCAGTATTCGCCAGAATGCATGCTATTGCCACACGCGCCTGTACGTGCAAGGACAACGAAGCCAAATTGTGTCTTTGCTTTGGCTATCTTTCAATGTAAAGAGGGTACTTGTGGACTCTTGGCAAAAGATCATTGCACCAAAATGTGTTTAGATGTGTTGGTTCAAGCTGGAATACTCCAAAAGAGAGATAATGATGAGAATTTGGAGCGGTTGGCATGACGGGTCTATGTACCTTTAAGACAAAAAAGTGCTACTGAGACGAGACTGTCTCAATAAGTTTTTGACTCGTCTTTTGGTGTCCTCCCCCCCCCCCCCCTCCTCCTCCTCCCCCCTGAGACACTGCCAAAAAGTGCCTCGGGCGGATGTTTAAACAAGTATAAAAATAATTCGGGTGGATCTTTAGTTTGCCCGCAAGGTTTGGGCTTAATTGAGCCAGTGGCTCCCATGGAAACCAAAGTGCTGCACTCGTTCCATTCAAGGATCACCACACGCACACGCGCACACACGCGCACACAAACACACACACGCACACACAAAGCACCGTTGTGATTCCAAAAAAAAAAGATTGTATTACAACCAATTTGTTTTGTTTCAATTGTTTCATCTGATTCTAAAACTAATGAAATAAAACCCTATTAAATTCCTTCAAACCTCCGCTCCAAGACATATGGTGTCGCGTAGGCTGAAAAGTGACACGATTGCGGTGTCTCAATCTAACCCGAAACTGTACAGTGCAGACAAGCGGGCAAGTACAACAAGCCTTGTTCATTATTGGAAATGTCGCAAGGAATCGACTGATTGCGGCACATGGCAGTTGGAGAAAGTGACGCAAATTAGCGGTGGCTTGCGGTGATGTTTGGTGTGCACGTGATCGGCGTGTGTCATGACGTTGTTGGGCTGTGTTCGATTGGTTCAGCGGGAAAGAAAAAGGGATTGGAACAAAGTTGGCTTCGTCCTCTTTCTCTTTCCATTTCTTCATTAAATTGTAATGCGTGAACCTAATCTGTCATTTCCTGCTCAAAGCAAGGCTGCCGTTTGCATTACATCCGCTCTTTATGATCGTCGTGCACTCGATTGCACTGCCACCCTACCACTCATTAACTCCCTGACGCACCTGTCTTATTTGACGTCCACATCACCGCGCATCCGGGAGATTCTTTGTCTTGATGGTGGTTTGGAAAGACTAGTTCGTGTCCTATCACCTACAAATCCACAAACTGACCGTCGTAGTCTGTGGAAATGGTCGCTTGCATTCCAATGTGTAGTGAATGTGGGTGTTAGAGGCACTGAACAGATCAGGACCAAAGTAGTAGAGGCAGGGATGGTGCCGATAGTCCTGAGAGTACTTGAAAACTTTTTAAGGGCACTTGAAATTGTTCGTCAGGAAAATGAGCGCACCAAAGCAGCCCCCCCAGACCAATCTTTATTACCTCCCCGTAGAATGTCTCTTCACTCATTGTCGTCGCTGCTCACAAGCGAACTAGATGGATTAGGTTGGTATTCCGACTAAACCTGCACACACTCTTTGTCAGCTGCTTACTAACAATGTCTCCCTTTTTTTCCCTCTATTTATTGTCGATTATCTCGTTAGTAACCCCTCCAATCAATACTGCCACCACTGTAACATCACCCAAACCTCTCACCAATGCCCACAGCCGCATCATTCGCCGTGCACCTTACCCAAAGACGAGCTCTGAGCAGCGCCGTCGCAATCGTGTTACCCGTGAATTACCACGCGCTGCTCCTACATGGCAAGATCCTCGTACACCTGATATCGATAATGTGTTTTATCGTGAAGAGGATATCTTGCTGTCCTTACAACTGCTGGCCTATCTATCAAAGTACCCTCATATCCGCAATCTTTTCCATACTGCATACGACCACAATGTATTCTCAGTAGTCGAAAGCTTCTGCCATCGACTTCACCCATCTGGAATCCAGTATTGGGCCGGCGTTATTATGCGCAATGCATGTCGTAAGGACGAATCCCGCGGTGGTACCCGTCGTTGTGCCTATATGAACTGTGGAAAATGGGAGCGTCTTCCTCGTGAATTTGCAAAATGCCGTCGCTGTCGCAAGGCTAAATACTGCAGCAAAATATGTCAAAGTAAGGCATGGGGAGATGGACACCGCTGGTGGTGTGTAGAGCGAACCGCCATCCCTGGCTCCGGTCCAGGAACCGCCCCAACCAACTTAGCAACCACAACCACAAACATCACCACCACCACAGCACAAGAAGTGGATACCCGTCGCAGTGTCCACGAAAATAATCAAGCAACCATTGTCGTCAATGAACTCACACTCCCTACACATGCTCATGATATAAGCCATATTGAGCCAGAACTTGGAGACCAGACAGGCACCGAAAGCAGGCTGCTCCCTGACATGGGGGTTCATATGGAGCTCTAAACATCTTCTTATTATTATTATTTTTTGTATTCCATTGCACTGCTACATAATTATTGCATTCTACACGTCCATTTTGCATTGCTACCCTTATATTCTTATTCATACACACACTTACACACACACACATCTTATTATATATATATATATAAACAATGATTCTTTTTGTCTTTTACTATCTTGTCCGTATGATGACATCACGTGCTCAGGTTGTATAGAGCTTTGTGTGTGTCTCTTTCTGTAGTACTCATTTCCTTTCACTTATGCCTGACAAACCTTTACCAGTGCCTCTCTCACCACTCTTGGGAAATCCCACATCCCCATCCCCGCGAGAGTACATTGCCCGCTCACTCTCGCCTCTAATCGCAATCGCAGCTAGTCCCGACGCAGATGAGATTTGCCAAAGTAATCATATCCCATCCTTCGCCGACTTTATCAAGCCATTTGGAGACCATGTCCAAGGAAGAGGTGTGAAATTAAAAAAAAAACACACACACACACACAGTAAACTAGGGATGCTAATTCCCATGTATTAGTCACTCCTCGCGATTCACAAGGCACACCATATGCCATTGATAATTTCTGTGTACGCTTCAAAGCTATCGATAAACTCGACGAACCAAACCATCGCGCACTGATGGACGTGATGGATGACCATGTGAGAGCATGTGGATCAGATCCTGCTGCTAGTGATATAGTTCATATCAAGTCCCGCAGCGATGTTAATGACAGCTACCTCGACAGTAAGCTTCCATAGCTTGTTTGTAAAAACCTTTTTGGCTCATGAGTTATGTAGCTTCTTTGGACCAGCTTATGCCTTGGTATGCAGATTTCAAACACATGATGCTCTCACTTCGTGGAATCACTGAGCATGAAACCTTTGATCATCCTGTCGCTGTCCTTATTGTCATCTCCTCAGCAAACCCAGACCCAATGAGCACCATAATGCAGCTCTATAATCCCAATGTTCCTTCTTTTACTATTGACAAACCCTATGTTGACCCCAATATTCTTCGCTTCTATGTTCTGCTCCATGACCCGCAGCAGACAACTCTCGAGCAGTAAGCCAAGGACTATTGTTGACATATAGGCAGCTACAGATTAATCCACTCTTCAATTCATATAGATCTCAAATAGTGTTTGATAAGATGAAAAAGACGTTTGGATTGCATTGCCATTTGCTAAAGCTCAACTCACGCCCACCACCCTCTGATTTATTTGAGGATTCTATTCAACACATGGATGAAAACAATGCTATCCGTGACATTTGGTCTCAACTGCCAACCTCTCTCAATATCGAATCTCGGCTCCAAGCGCGCACCAGCACCCTGGCTGGCCCGGAGCTCCTCTCTCCCAACAGCTCCTCTTTCTCAACACCTCTTTCACCTTCACCATCGGGACATCGACGATCCAACTCGGCATCCTCCAACACTAATAGCTTTACGGCACCTACTCATGGCACTAATCTCCAGAACGGACCTCTTGATATGACTAGTCCACTAGAGGATGGTACAAGGATGCCTACTCATGACATGCATCTCATTGGTAGCGCAGCCTCACCAGCCATGCAGTATGGGCGCTGTTTGACTGTTGATGATGTCCAGAATACCCAATTGATGGTCAAGGAGCTTGTTGTTCAAAGCCTTGTGCCGTTTATGGAACGCAATGTCCAGCATTGGAACGAACAAGTTGCTTCTGCACGACGAGGAATTACTGGGCGTGTATTTGGAGCCGGACGTCGGTTCTTTGGTACATCTTCTCGTACCTCTTCACCTCAGTCTATCCAAAGTATTCCTGCCACAGGGCCCAATACGCCGGTTGGCACAAACACCTTGACGATGTATGTAGGTCTTCTACGTCCGTCATATCATCCTTGCTTCTCTTTGATGCTTATACTCATCCGATCACAGATTTCCTTATGCTGCGCCTGAAGCCCAGATGCGGAAGCTGGCAGACTATGCGTTTATGTTGCGAGACTTTAAATTTGCACATGCCATCTACGACAATGTCCGTCGTGATTATGCCACAGAAAAGGCTTATAAATACCATGCTGGTACACAGGTTAGTGTCATACATGAAAGTAACATATTGTTTTATCTGATAAATTGGTGTCTCAGGAAATGATTGGAGTCTGCCAGCTCATGCTGAATCAACCGTTGACCAATAAACTCGATGTCGATCGCAACTTTGAGCTTGCTGTCCAACAGTACCTTGGCCGCTGTCGATCTTCCTTCCATGCCACACGCACAACCATCATGTACTATGAGCTGCTCAAAGCACGTCGGATGTGGAAGGAGGTTCCTACAGCACTTGTGAGAATGACGGGTGAGGATTCTGACTTGCGCTCAGCTCTGTTCCTGGAGCAAGCAGCCCATTGCTTCTTGCGTGCACCTAGCCCAATGGTCAGAAAGTATGGCTTCCATCTTGTTATGGCTGGGCACCGTTATGGAAAGGCATCTCAGGTAAGTCATAAGAGGCAATTAGCCAACCGAATACTCATCAACCATCAGCGTCAACATGCTTTTCGATGTTACAAACTTGCTGCCTACATTGTGGAAGGCCAAGAGTGGTCAGTGGCAAAGAGTCACATTCAGTTTGCACTTGGTAGACAGGCATTCCATCTCGGACAACTGGAAGATGCTGTCAAATATTTCACCAATGTGTTGGCGGATGCTAAGCAGATGCCTCAGCAACAGGCAGCACATATCCGAGAATTCCTGTTCATTTATCGTGTAAGCAATCCATGAGACATGAATATAGCTATAGACCAGTAAAACTAAACCGAGACACGAATAGCAATATACCACACAAGCAGGAATTGATCCTCTCAAGGAGTCCCTACCTCACCTTTCATTGCCTGTGATTGATGATAACGCCACACATGTAACACTGTCCAATACTCAGTCCAACACGGGCGACAATCAAGAAGAATGGTCGACCATGGAAATCGAACTACTCGAAGAGAGTATTGCAAAGGGTTATATTGCCGGATCAAAAAAGGCACTGGCAATACAACAACAAGATGATCAGCGTCCTATTTGTGCAGTAGGAGGTAAGAGTGGTGGTATAGATAGATAGATGCATTTATAAATACAGTCTGCTCATCACTCTATATTCAAATCAACAGAGCCATTTCTGGTTCACATTAGTCTCTTTAACCCTTTGCAAGTAGCCATCACTCTCAGCCAGCTTATCCTTGGCTGCAAACATCGGGAATCGTTGCAGCATAATACAGATGCTTCCACAGAATCCGATAATGAGCCCATGATCTATGGTACTCAGATTGAAGGCACAGACATGTATGCCTTTGATGATTTTGAACTGGAAAAAGTGACAGAGATATACCTTGAGCCTTTAGAGAAGAGGATGGTATGAGCAGCTAGACAGCATATTTGACTCGCCCCGTTTGCTAATTCGATATTTTGAATGTCTTTAGATTAGTTTGGCCATTATACCACGCCGTGAGGGCTCTATTGCTGTCAAGGGCCTTCATTATACATTCAATGATCTCGTCCATACCTTTAAACCTTTCCATAAGAAAGGAAAGCGTTTGCACAGCACACGAGAGCAGCTGATGACACCTGTATATGCAGTAGACCATACCCTTGATATAATCGTTACTTCCCCCATGCCACTCTTAGATCTTGCATTCCACGGGATACCTGAAACCATATTGTCAGGCGAGCTTGTTCAGGCTGTCTTGGAGATCAATAACAAGGGCAACAAGGGAATGACAGCCCTGAGACTAAAATCAAGTCACCCAAGTTTCATTTGTATTGGTAATCCAGAAGAAATGGACAAGCATGTGTATGGTGAGTGAATGGCTGTATACATGGCAACAGGATAGAATAAGGAGTCTTATGATTGTAATGTATCTTGTAGCAGGTGAACCAGATTCAAAAACTCAAACAGAGGAAGAGATCCAGTTTGATAATCTTTTATTTGACTCGAGTGTGATTTCTGTACCCCTTCCGGCCGAAGGTGGTGGCCAGAGCAATGAGAGAGGTGTAGTGAGTCCAGGAAAGACTACCTTGGTCCCACTGTGGATCAGAGGAGATCGTATTGGAAAACATACTTTCAAGTTTCTGTTTTCCTATCAGTCAGAGGTTTGTTTATTTATTTATTTACTACAAGATTTGTTGTTAATCAAAAAAATACACGAGATATTCAATATATACATGCCATTGCTTTACTAATAAGACATGTCACACGCGCTAGGAAGGTAACGGTGCAATTGCCCATCGTACATTGCGTTATACAGTCAACCTTCAGGTCCTTCCTTCTCTCAAGATCAATGCCTTTACGCGTCCAAGCACGACTGCTGTGAACGAATATATTCTTGGCATTGAGGTATGCATTGGATCTCATAAGCTACAACCCCATGCTGACACCTTTTTTTTGTGTCTTAGATTGAGAACCTTCAGGTGGCAGCCAACTTCCAATTGAACCAAATATCTGCAACTAGTCCAGTATGGACCATTACACCACTGAGTATCAACACAGATTCTCCGTAGGTTGATCTCTATTGGGGTCAAACACATGCTGACATCCTGGTCTCTTTTTTTTTCTAGACAAGATATCCAGGCAAAAACTGCCATCCCACCCAGGCAAACTACCTTTGCTTATTATAAAATTCAAAAGAAGACCAAACAAGCAGACCAGTCTCTTTGTCCTGAGGCATGGACTTCTTCTGCACTCGAGGCCTTGCTTAATAACATAGAGTATCGCGAACCACCCCCGTCTGTTGACCTGCACGTCAGCAAACTTTCTTTTGTAAGTGCATACTCATGGCTGTCTGGCTGAATCAAGCGACTTATAAACATGCAATTAGAGAGACACCGTGATTCCATTCAATACAGTCCCCCTAAAGACCTTTGCACTAAACTCTCGGATGCACTGGCGTAACTCAAATCTCCAGAGCCAGTTCCCAAACATTTCTCCAGAGAAATATAGTGCAATGTTTACATTGTATAATTCGAGTGATGTTGACCTTACGATCTACTGGAATATCCCAAATATGAAACGGCATGGTCATCATTATATTATCGGCGTTAATCTTGGCATTGTACAGAATCCGTTCCAGGGACAAGTTACAGCGTCCAAAGGTAACTCGGGCCGAACCATGTTTGAACAGACTGCCAAGGAGCGAGCAACTCTCTTGTCTAGCTTGACCAAGAATAAGATACTCAAGGACGAGAGTCCGATCAAACTCATGGTCAAGGCTAATGATGCCGTTCACCATGACTTTGAAGAAGAAGGGTAAGTTTGCCAAGTAATTAATTAATTTTTATTTAAAAAATGGTTTCTAAATAAAAAATAACATAGACTTTTGGGAGTTCCTGTGGATATTATCCTCAAGAATTGCTCATGGAACAAAACCGCCACATATACGCTCGAACTCATGTCCTGGACAGAGAACAAAGTAGCCCAATCACAGAAAAGGCATGTAGCTAATAGGACATGCTGTGGGTGTCTCCTTGACTAACGTACTATGTTTAGTGCTAAACCAACTCTGAATATTCACCCTTTCCATTGGACAGGTGCTACAGTATTTACGGGTACTTTGCACCCAGACGAGGCTAACACATTAGAAGCCCAGGCTATCTTTCAGCTTCCAGGTGTCTATGATGTCAATCGTTGGAAACTAACCGTAGAGACCTCCAACTACAAGGATGAGCACCCTGAAAGCACCGGCTATTTTGTTCAGTGGCCAAGTTTGCCTCAGATTGTTACCATTATAAACTAGATGTGTATTTACTATGGTATAACCCCAATCCACCCACACCTTCTTCTTCTTTTTTTTAATAAACCACAAAGAAAATAATAATAATATTTTGATCAAGATATTACATGTTTATTGAGAAATATACGCATCTTCATGTAGTCTCTTGCTCCTAATTTACAATACGCTTTCATTGACTGGAGCTAGCCATGCGTCTGGTGTACTGCCACTGACAAGAGCAGCACGTAGAACATCCCATATGGTTTTTGCATAGACAATCTCAATTTCATTTTGAACCTTGTCAGGTATATCGTTTGTAACATCTCTCTTATTGCGGTAGGGCAAGATGATTTTGGTGATACCTGCTCGATGAGCCGAAATGACCTTTTCCTTGATTCCGCCTACTGGCAAGACTTGTCCACGGAGAGAGATCTCTCCGGTCATTGCAGTGGTAGTTGGTATGGTGTGTCGAGAAAACAGAGATACCAGAGCACTGACAAGGGTAATGCCTGTCATTAAGGTGAGTTGCATATTCTTTAAAGGTTCAATATTACCCGCACTCGGTCCGTCTTTGGGTACTGAGCCATTTGGAACATGGATGTGTACGTCGCATTGGTTCATAATGTTGATATTCTTTCCAGAACCAAGTTTGAG
Organism: Phycomyces nitens; assembly: GCA_022702545.1. Classification (NCBI taxonomy): domain Eukaryota; kingdom Fungi; phylum Mucoromycota; class Mucoromycetes; order Mucorales; family Phycomycetaceae; genus Phycomyces; species Phycomyces nitens. Next base: position 8,229,855 of record JAHRBC010000001.1, read on the forward strand.
AACCTCGGCATGGGCCTTTACCCAGCTCAGGGCAATATTGGCAGATTCCTTGATAACTTCTCCCAAAGAGCCTACAAATAAATGATTCAAGAATATTTATAGTGTAAATATGTGTATACATTACACAAAACCTGTTTACCTGTCAATTGGAGTTTCCCAGTACCGGGCATCTTTGTGGCCTCGATAAATAGAATACCGCCTTGTCCACTTCCAGAGTAGGCCAAACCAGTAGCGATTCCAGGCTGCGAATCTCTTTCTGCAACCTCCTTCTCAAACATCGGTGGCTAGAACAAATTGATAAATTAACGAAATTCTAAAAGCATTGGATTATATAAACTCACGCCTAAAAGAGTCTCTAGATCATCCAGTTGAATGTGTGAGCGATAATGCTGCTCTTTTCCAGACTCCTTGAGGTGAACCAGGTCAACACATTTTGCACGGACAAGGGTGGCTATCTTGCGCTCGAGTTGGCGGACACCACTTTCACGAGTGTAATTTTCTGCCAATTTGAACAGAACGGCATCACTTATTGTGATTTGACCTGGATCCATGCCATGTTCCCTTGTTTGCTTTGGGAGGAGGTGAGCTTTGGCAATATGAAGTTTCTCATCAAATGTGTAGCCATGGAGCTGTATAATCTCCATACGATCCACCAGAGGTTCCGGGATAGTGTCCAGTGAATTTGCCGTAGCAATCACGAGAACATTGGACAGATCAAACGGCATGTTTAGATAGTGATCAGAGAATGTGTTGTTTTGTTCAGGGTCCAGAATCTCCAATAATGCAGCAGCTACAATGGATTTGAGATCATTAGAATCAAGGGCTGGCTATTGAATTGAATGCTTTATTTAAAAAAAAGAGAGTGCAAACCTGGATTTCCATGGTTGGAAGTCTGTCCAAGTTTATCGATTTCATCTAGAGACCGAGTTGATTAATTTCTGATTGATTATAGAACAAACAATACCTAGAAGGAAAAGGGGGTTGTTTACACCACATTTGCGAAGACCTTGTATTATGAGTCCTGGCATGGCACCTACATAGGTACGACGATGTCCTCTAAAGTAACATTTCATCTTTAGCTTCTAAACCTAGTGTATTTTTAAGCAATTCTTACCGCATGTCTGCTTCATCGTGAACTCCACCAAGAGATATGCGATGAAACTCTCGTGAAAGGGAAATAGCAATTGACTTTCCAAGGGATGTTTTTCCTACGCCAGGCTACATAAATGAATCAATAAATACAGGTCCCAAGAACAATGCTCATCATAATAACATACTGGTCCAACAAAACATAGAATCGGAGCCTTTAGATCGCCCTTGAGCTTTGTCACGCACAAATACTCGATAATTCTCTTTTTTACATGCTCTAGGCTATTTAAAAACAATGTTATGCGCATTATAGTTTAATATTCCACGAATTCGTATCTATTATTTTGCAACCTACCCAAAGTGATCTTGGTTCAATTGATGTGTGGCTCGTCGAATGTCCAGGACAGACTCTGATGTATTACTCCATGGCAAGTCTGTAACCCATTCTAGGTAATTGCGACTGACTGCCCATTCTGTTGATGTAGGATGTAGCTGTTTGATACGCTTAAGCTCTCTGCGTGCCACCTTTAATGGCTCTTCAGGAAGTCTGGCTTCAATCAATCGACGGTTCAATCGTTCCAATTCATCCTCCTCTTTGTCGTCGACTGGTTGGGAGCCCTGTATTTCACTTTTCACTTCGTCAAGCTAGTTATATATATATATATATATATAAGAAAGCAGCTCTATTCTGGTCAATTTACTATTCCAAAAACACTACTAAACTGATATCCACAATACCTGCTGGCGAAGGTAGAACTCTCGTTGCTTTTGAGTGAGGTTTGTCTCGATACCTGAATGTATCTTTTTTGATATTTGAAGAACCTGAGGCAGTCTCACGTATTAATTGGTTTGAATGATATATTGGCTTGATTGTCCTACTAACATTTAACTGACGGGTAATCCAGGTCGATGCCATCTCAAGACGCTCTTTTGGATCAGCTGTAGAAAGCATCATGAGACGCTCTTCAAACGTAGTCTCGATCATAGAAACAACCATATCTGCCAGAGCAGGCACAGGCACAGTGTTTATGATATTTACGAGCTGTTTGGTCAAACTCTCGGGTATACACAAAGTCTGCATACGTGTAGCAAAGCTACGACAGAGTGCCTTGAAAACAACCATTTCTTCATTATAGGAACTCTTTGGTTCCTCCAGGTACTCTACATCTGCTACCCATATGGCGTCACTGTCCTGATTATATTCTTGGACTCTGAACCGTTTTCCACCTTCGATAAATACACCAAAGATATCCGCGTCGAGTCTCTGTATCCTTATGATGGTCCCTGTACACCCAAACGCATAGAGTCTTTTACGTTTTCCATGTGGTACAAGGGAGTCTACGTCCTCGGTTTGGTTCTCATCGTTGTTCTCCGGATCATTTGATGGAGGTACAAAAGAAATTGGAGCAAGAGATGCTTGACACGTCTCATCTGTTTCGCCTGAAGAGTCTCTATCCTTGAGCACGTTGGGGTCCTTTTTTAGACTCTTTAGGGGAACACATGCGATATGAAGCTTAACACCTTGTCGTGTGGCAATGGAGTGTCGTTTGATAATTTTTGCTGCCTCAGCTCCACGCAAAACGACACGAAGAACTACATGAGGTAGGAGAACCTTGCGTTCAAGAGGGATAATGGTGAGATCTGCAGGTAGGTTCGCCATTGGGATAGTGTGGGGTAAAAGTGGGGAATGAAGTACAAGTGAAAGAAAGAAGTAAATCTGCTGTTTTTATTTTCTGCTCAAGAGTAATGATGCATGTGAACATGTCTCACGCATTTTTCCCTTGCTTTTTCTCACCTTGAACCTGCCATCCCACCCCCACACTCTTGAGTCGCACATCAAACGACGGCCTAGACAAACCCCTCGTTTTTTCCCATCACTATAGAACAAGGTTTGTGTTCGTATTCATGCATTACACCAGACAGGGCTTTAAGAGAGTCAGGCCATATTAAAGGGGACAAAGGTGTCCAAGTAAATGCTGTCCAGAGTGCCTGGGCTTCTCTTTTCTTGGGTTGGCATTCTTGTGAATATAAAATAGCCAACTTTTGTATTGGTTATAATAATAATAATAAAAATGGGGGCTTGAGAATATCATTACGAGACAGTCTTGTAGGCATGACAACAACATGATAAAACCAGCAAGCAGCTGTTTGAGATGCACTTTTTTTTTATAATAGTTCAAATAATATCATTTTGGCCCATGATACTCGACGAGCAAAAGATGTAGACTAATTCTAAAAAGAAAACTGGCTAAATTTTATATTACATTGTTTCAATTCTAGTAAATATCCCTATTCTAAACAACTGGGCCATATTACACTCTTTCTTTTTCACTATATATATATATTCATTTAACCACCAGTAAGTATTGTGGTATGTCAATTGTCCGCCTTTTACACTTTTTTTCTTAACTCTCATTTAGATGGTTACTATTTCACACATCTTTAATCAATCTATTTGTTCCCGCAACAGTCTAAATCAACCTGGCCATTGTGCTAATATAAGAATCTCAAAAGTTACATATGACTTGCGAGCGCTTATCTAATTTGTTTTAAATTTAGAACCATATATGGAAAATGTGCTTTAAACAATTTCAGAAATATTTTATGGTCATAAAATACATCTTGTACACATGCAATTTTTATTTTATTTTTACTTATTTGTTTCTCTTAATCACTCTTGGCCAAGACAAGCACGGTGCGGTTAGGAATATAGACCTAATATAATATAATATAATAAATGATGAGTAACCCATAAAAACTTACTCCTAGAGCTTACCTGAAGCCAATGGTCTCTGTTGTCCCAGTTGCCCTCGGTTGTAAAGAACTCTCCATTAGGATCCACTCTTCCATGACCAAGGAACCGTTTGTCGTCCGAGTTCAGGACAATCTTGTACTTGCCCGCCTGGCCAGTTCCCACTCTATAGTCGCTATAGGAGTTTGTAGGGTGGAAATTGAAGATGAACAGGACATTTGCACGTTCAAACACAAGCACCTTGTCGCCTTCGTTCTTACGAGACACATAGGCCTACATGGTTACAAAGCTTAGCCTCGAGCATATCTTTTTAGAGTGTTACCTGTGGGCTATGGAGCCAGCCGTATTTCTCTTCGGTCTCTTGCATGGCCTTGTCCCATTCATTGAGATACCTGTACCGAAGAAGTTTGTCGTCGAGGACGTTCCACTGACGACGAGCATAGTGGAAACTAGATCCATTGCCATCTCGAGGAAAGTCCAGCCATTCTGGATGACCAAACTCATTGCCCTCAAAGTTCAGGTAGCCCTCTCCGCCCAAGCCATGCGTAACCAACCTAGAGTCTTTGTGAATAAAAAGGGTTGAAGGTGACTCGAGAATGCTTACCGAATCAGCTTGTGCAACGACATTCCTCGATCGATAACCGGCGTTAATTCAGTCAAGTCGCTCATGTTTGTATACATTTCCTTATCCATCATCCAAAACGCCAATGTCTTGTCACCCACCAGGGCCTGGTCGTGCGATTCACAATAGGCAATGGTTTTTTCCTAGGACAATGTTTTAGTCGCACAGTCTTTAGACCATGTACTCACCAAGTGGCGGCGATTGGTGAGGATGTGTGAGATATGGCCCATGCACCATGCGTCATCCGAGCTTTCCTTTAAGAGCTTAATCCAGGTATCGGGAATAGCCATTGCAAGGCGGTAGTCAAATCCTAGGCCACCTTCGCGTACAGGGCGACACGAGCCAGGCATTCCAGACACGTCTACCAGATCGGATAAGAAGGTGGCACACCAGCAGCAAGCCTAGAACTTACCTTCAGCAATGGTAATCACATCTGGATACTTTTTGTGCAAAAAGTCATTAGCAAGCTGGGAGTACATTACGCCTTCTTCATCGACAAGATCTCCAAAGTATTCATGGTAGTTTCCAGAGAAACCATAGCCAATTCCATGATGTTTGTAGAGCATGCTAGTCACACCGTCAAAACGGAAGCCATCAAACTGATACACGTCCATCCAGTATCGCAGGTTGGACATTAGGAACCTCAAGACTTCATAGCTTCCATAGTTGAACAGTCGAGAGTCCCACAGTTCATGGCGGCCCTTTTGTCCTTCATGGAAGTAGCAGTGGTCGCTGCCGTCAAACATATTCAGACCATCTGCGACATTCTTGCAGGCATGCGAGTGCACGACATCAAGCAACACAGTCAGACCGTAGCTATGGGCAGTGTCCACAAGCTCCTTGAGGTCCTCTGGTGTACCATAGCGGGAAGAGGGCGCAAAGAAGGAAGTGACCTGGTAACCAAAAGAGGCATAATAAGCGTGTTCCATGATAGCCATCAGTTGGATCGCATTGTAGCCGAGGTACGCAATACGTGGAATGATATTGGCCGTGAACTCCTTGTAGGTACCAACTCTGGGCTCAGAGGAAGAGATGCCGACTAAAATTTTTTTTTTTAGTTGAGTGCTTTAGTGCTGTCTCTTACCACTTCATCTTACCATGGGCTTCGTAGATCCTCAGACTCTGGGGCCTCTTTGGCCTTTGGTGTTTGAACGTGTAAGTCTTCTCTGGGTTCCAAAACACGGCGTCGTACGTTGGGCTAACATTGAGGTCCTGTGTGACGTATCGGATCCATGCAGGGAGACGATAAATACGCTCGTTTGTTCCCGGCAGTGTCATGGAGATCTAACCCAAACAGATTTTTCATAAGCTTTCAGGTGAACACACCTCTTTATTGTCTACCTTGACTTTAGATCCGTGAGGAATCACAGGCTTTCCGGCCTTTGGGGGCAGCACAATCTCAAATACACCATACTCGTTCTTCTTCATTGGGTGTGCATTCACATCCCAATTGTCTATAGTGGGGATATTAATGGACTAGCATTTGAAACACTTTATAGCTTACTAAAGTCTCCCACAAGACTAGCCGTAACCGCATTAGGCGCCCATTCTCTGTAGGTAATCGTGCCGTCCTTGGAGACATTGAAGCCATAGTACTCGTAACCCTTTGTGAAATTATCGTATCCGCCAACCGATTCATTGATTTTCTCGCGCCATTGGTTAAAGAAGTTGTATCTAATAAAAGATGGTCAAGATGATGTATACATATACATATACATGTATGTATGTATTGGCAATTTACCTTTGTCGCAGAGCATCCTTGAAAGGATCCAGCCAAGGGTCAAGCACTGTCAAGCCAGTACCATCTTCTGGCATAGTCAAGACGCGTCCTGGCTCAACCTCTGTCTTGAACGTTTTAACTTCCTGGTTTGTGGTCATTGTATGAAAATGAAATAAGCGAAACAAAGAGGAGAAAGAACTGAGCAAACGGGATGATTGCTTCCCAGGTGGTATAAGTGTTCCGGTTTCCTTTTTAGGATGCGGCATAAGTAATACCACGTCATTGGAATCAACAGCAGTAATCTTCCTTGGCTTGTCTTCCTTGGCTTGTCTTCTTTCGTAATGTCATCTCTCGAGGATCTATTCGGCAAGTTGGCCATGACAACCGTGACCACAGTGTCACGGATTGCTCTCAGTCATGCCACAAATGCAGCCATTGTAAGCAGCTTTTAATATTGTTGTCTCGAGCTCATTCCATCATTAGCGCAACGTCACCACCTATATCACTCAACAACCCAAAAGCAAGGAAAAGTCTAGCGAATTGGAGTCCTTGCAACGTCAGCTTGATCTAAAGATAAAGAATCTAAAGGTATGTGTACCACATATGAAATACATATATACTATCCCCAAGTACTGCAATAATTAATGTTTGTTGGGGAATTAAGCCGACATTGGATATTATTGCCCGCAGTGTAGCAGATGGCAACACAGATCTTGAACCAGCCCTAGAGATGTGTAACGATTTGAAGCGAGATATCGATCAATTCTCTACAGAGACCACCCAAGGAAATCCAAAGCCTGATTATATCACATTGCGTCTAAAACAGGTTCTGAGCAATGTTGACGACATGGTTCCTTCTCTTCATCTTGCCCTCAGAAGCTTCGAGGCTACTACCGGAAAACAGCGGGTTTCTAGCTCAAAACTCATTCAGGCCTCCTATTGTCTCGAGGCAGCCAAACCAAAATCAGTTTTGGCCAAGCCAGTCTTTTGTCTCAAACTTTACTCTCTCTTTGCTGCCAATGCTCGATCTGCCGAAAAGACGGCATTTACTTGGAAAGAGGAGTTTCATAAATCCAGTCTGGAGCTTCATTCACATGGATCTGGTACCAATTGCCAGTTGGTAATCAAAGAAGATCTTGATGATGGGCTATATCACGAGGAACTTGGGGAAGATCAAAAGAAAGAAAAGACATTAAAGGGAAAAACCCTAGTTTTAGATGTAGACAAGATAAAACGTATGTATTATACACAGAGTGGCGAACTTTTGAATATAGAAGACGCCAAGACACCCGTGCTTGTTCTCAAAATCATAAAGACGGCCGAGGGTCAACATGAGCAAATCAAGGCAGTTGAAAAAAAGCCAGAAATTGGTCAAGAAGAGCTTCAGGATGCAGACTGGTATGCATTTGAGATATGGTCGAATGATGATAAAGACGACGAAGATGACGATGACGAAGAAGAGCAAGAGGAAAAGAAGACTAGCAAGACTAGCGAGTCTCGATTCCAAGCATCTCTTTTGCTTTTAGAGTCGGCCATACGGCTTGCTATGCTTGAAGCTACTGAGCATATAGACCATTTGGCTGCCTCGGATGAACTCATTGATCTTTACATGGTGTAAAGTATATGATCCTGAATAAAACTACCTTACAATCAATAGTCGAGCTATATAATCTTATTAGGGTAACCAACAAATGTCCAAGTACTTTTTATATTTTTGTATATCATGGCTTGGATATTATTAAACCTCGTTTGATTGCTTTAAAAACAAAAAAAGATGGATTCCTAGTCTTTCAAAGCGTTTGATACATTATACTTTTTGTTATCCCATAAATAAACAGACTCAGTTTCCTTGTATTTCTTAAGAATACGAGTGATTGTTGTTGGTGAAATGTTTTGGTTTCTGGCAATGTCTGCAATTCCCATTCCACTCATCCAAAGGTCAATAACGATTCCTTTTCTCGAGTATGAAAGCTTCATGATTGTCCTGCTAGGTTTAGATTCTTGTACTTTGAGCATAATGTTAAAGAGGAATGATTGCAGAGATTGCAAGAAACTAAAGAATAAATAGCCGAGATTGAATGGACATTGTTTCCTTTAGGATTCTCTTGTTGTAAAATGGCCATTTTATAGTGTTGAAACCAATATAATTAGGGAAGAAATCGCACTATCTCCTTCATTAAAGGTCCAAAGTTATATATATATAATAAACGTGGATCAAATATTTAATAACCTTGATTTGCCTCGTTCTACTCTCAAAAACATCTTTGATCCGCTTTTAAATGTATGGGGACTGATCAAACCCTCCAGTTATAAACATGGCATCAATATGTCTGCCATTAAGCTGTTCTAGTTCAGGAGATACATGCTCTGCATATAAGGCAGCTGCTACAGCTTCATCGACAATCATTAATTTATCTGGTGTATCGTCTTTTTTTTAATAAGCTTGGATAGTATGGCAGCCTCTCTCATTATATTCTTTGATCCCTCGGACCACATGGTCGGAACTGCCATACAGAATATGTACTTGGAGATATATTTATGTTTAGGATACTCAGAATTCATGGATTTGTAGGTTTCCTTGTGCATTTCACTCAAATAATCAGCAATAACTAAATACATGATATCATTAACCAGGTACATAAGATCATTTCTTGATTACCTTGGACCGGAGACATATTATATAGTAATGGGAGAAAGATCTTCTTCTTTGGGGGTTCGATCCAGCCTCAGTTTAACCTTGGTCACGTAATATCCATACCCAGGACAATTCTTGTACATCCAGTCAGTATTGGATCCATAATAAGCTTGTTCATTTTTCTTCTTTGCATATAATATTTCAGTTGGAACAGTCTTTGACGACCAAGAAAGGTCTATTGAAGGTCCTATAAAATGTTTCATACGCAACCTAGATGGTTATAATAATCAATTTGAATATGTAAAAGTGTGAAGGGTAAGTCTTGATATCAATGCAAATGATATTCTGATCAAAGACATACAAAGCAATTTCAATTCGTACATGTTCAGATGGTAAATATGGGTCCTTTAGGCACCATAATCAGGTATTAGAAAGTGGCTACTGCTTAGTGCCAATGTGTGTGTGTGTGTGTGTGTGTGTGTGTTGCTCTTCTGACATATTGCCACATATCAAACATTATACCTCATCAGCTCTTGGCTATGATATACTCTTTTTATCTAGAGCTGGACTTCTTATTAGTCATTTTAGTTCTCTTGTGAAGTAACATCAATATAGTACTGAATATAGTTATTATTGGTATGATTCTCTTATCATGGATGATCTAGATACCATAGTAGCCAAGTGAATAGCTGCCAAGTTCTTAGGTTACAGAAATGCACACAGTAACCTGGCTGGATCACCACAAAAATCACGCCATGTCAAATTCAGTCATTTAATTATTTGAAACTTGGCCATCAAAGCGTTTGCTACCTGGATTTCTTTGAGAATAGCAATATACTTTCCAGACCAAGCAAATATTAAGCTAATGTTGTCCTCACGAATGTCTAGTGTCATTTTTATACACTAAAAAAAAAGAACGACATAATCAATGAACGTGTTGTTTAAGCCTCTTGGAGCAAGTCAGCATAGCATGATCGCTGGCAATTCAACCTTGTAATAAATGCTGCAAATCTATATAATGATTTTTGCCTATATCCTCTTGAAAGTCTAATTAAATTGTCGACTTGGTTTGTCTGATAATCAGATCTTGGTTAGTGGCCAATACGTCTTTAATAAATAAAATAGCTAATTATGATTTCACACTACATTCTTGTACAATATTTTAATTTATGATTATTAGGAAATCAACAATGCTGACCAAAAGAATCATCATTGACTCTGTCCTGGTAATGGACTAATGGATAAAAAGCCGAGATGGCATTGGTGATATCCTATGGTCCCAAATTCCAGTAATATTTCTATACTATGAGAAGAAAAACAGGGTATTCGACTAGGCTACTCTGTACATTTGGAAAAGAAGTTTTTTTTTTGTAGATTGGCATTCGTAAAGCCCATTTTTATACATATTCATATTTTTGGAAACTTTAGTCTTGGCCATGAACACAAAAAATAGGTTTTTTAAGAAATAAGCATAGCTGGACATCTGTTATAATCATCTTGCAAAACTCTAAACCATACAAGCCTTGGCATGCATTCATGGAAAGAGAGAAAGCTTGACACAAAGTAATCTTTTTCTGCAGGAAAATGAAAAAAGTCGTGTGACTGTTGTAATAAGCGTTAAAGTGAGGAGAGACCAAGTACAGAATCCATGCTTTTTTTGGCTGTATACACACATGTCTGATCAATCGCGTGTAGATTCACCTGCTCCGGGCCCTTTTACTCCAATGGAGCTTGATAACAATTCTTCCCATGAGTCTATTCAAAATCATCCTAACCATGATTACCAGTCCAGTCCCTTAAATACTGCTATCAAGCAGGAACCTGCTGCTGCGTCGTCATCCAACGAAGCCGTCGCTCCAGCTCCCATGGACCATTCACGACTAGATGTTGAAACTGATGGTCGTGAAAAGAATCTAGCCGAATTCTTGGCCATGATGGATAATTATACTCCAATCGTACGTATAGATTACTTATTCGAAATCAAGTCATCAAAAAAAGAAAAAGAAAAAGAACCACCTTTTACATTCTCTTTCTCGGGTATCCATTTTTTTTCAGATCCCTGATGCAGTAACAGACTATTATTTGAGTCGAACAGGATTCGATTGTGATGATGTGCGGATGTAGGTCTCAACCTCTGTTTTGTGGATGCATAGGGATTTGAAGCTAAAAGACGAAAGAAAATAGAAAGAGACTGTTGGCATTAGCAGCTCAGAAATTTGTTGCTGATATTGCTACCGATGCATTCCAGTACTGCAAAGTGCGTCAGTCAGGAAACCGCAGGACTGGAAAGGTAAAGGAGATTGGTTTAATGACCAACTGTCGTGACGAACAAGAGTTTTTGATGTGGTCGACGTTTGATTCTTAGGAACGCAAGACAGTCCTTACAATGGAGGATCTTTCGACTGCCTTGGCTGAATATGGTGTGAATGTGAAGAAGCCAGACTATTACTCGTAAGGCGAATGATTATTTTGTGTATAAAGAAAGAAAAAGAAGCGAGAGCAGCTTTTTGTATCCCATCGTAAAATGAGCCGATAGACGAGATTATGATGAAATAAAGAAAAAGAGGGTACTTTTTTTTAAAAGAAAAAAAAAAGAATGATAAACATATATATATGTGTATATATATGCTTTTTGATAAATAGATAGATTGACATAAAGAGGTAAACATTGGAAAAATGTCACTGCGCTTTTCTTTGTTTTGATTTATACACAAAATGTCTAATGATGATTGGCTTGACGATGAGATCCTGGCTCGAATTCTTCAGGATGAAGAAGATGAACAAGACAGGAAAAGACAAAGGATTTGTGAGCAAGATGAAAGATTGGCTAGATCACTCGATCAAGATCAGAATAAGGATGATGACAATGTCTTTCCGGATCTCCATGACCTCTTCATGACCTATAACCCACTATATTTCCAAGACAAGCTAGGGATGGTTGAAGTAAGGAATTTTAAACAAGTATTTTGTGATTCTCATGCTGCAAAGGTTAAATGGTCTAGCCGTCTTACACTCTGGCAAGTAGTTGAGAGTGATGCCTTTTTTTTATCATTATTATTATTAATTTGGGTCATTATTGCAGTGCCGGCATCTGTTGTTATCACCAAGGTGGTCTGTGTACCATTAAATTATCAGAACCTCTCTTGAAGCTACGGCCACCACAAGACATGATTGATACTCTCTTGGTAAATATAGATGACAATTCTTGACTCTATTACTCTTTCAAATATCAACCCCCTTTTTCAGCATGAGATGATACATGCCTACCTATTTGTCACCAAAGGACATTCCAGTCATGGTAAGCATTTCCTTGTACAATCCAATTTGTATTCTTGTTAATCATATGAAAGATGGTCATGGTCCAGAGTTCTTGGAAATTGCAGATAGAATCAACACAATGGCCAATACAAACATTACAGTCTACCACAAGTGAGTCTGTTTGACAACAATCGATTGGCTTACCCAACCAAGCTTTCATCAGGAAGTATCTTATTACCAGCAGCATCGATGGCAGTGCAATGTAAGTTTAGCCAATAAACCACAAGATATAGCGCGTTTATATTTATGTATTTATTCATTTATTTAGGGACCTTGTAAAAATCAGGCGCCTTACTTTGGGCTTGTGAAGAGATCGATGAATAGGTATAAAGACCTGATTGTTCTGTTGTCTCACCAACTTAACTTAGACCACCCCAGCCGGCGGATCGGTGGTTTCCCGAGCATCAACAGACGTGCGGTGGCAAATTCATCAAGATTGCCGAACCTGCTGCGAAAATCAAGCCAAATCGAAAGCCTAGGCCGTCTGGACAGAAACAGATTACAGACTATGTCAAAGACCAAGAGGAATCTCCAATGAAGGAGGCCGCAAAGAAGCGCAAATGGTGAATTGGCAGCATGTTCTTTTTGTATTTCTCGGACCTTTCTCGGAACACCAATTCTTGTGATATGCATGACCAGAAAATGAGCTACCAAGAGACGTCCAGACTAATGCGTATCTTGGTGCAGGGCCTGTGAAGCCGGACATCTTTCGGATAAGGGAGCCCAAGTCTAGAATACTCTATTTTATTTTTATTTTTATTTTTTAAATATAAATATAAATATACATTACATATATGATTTTCATATAACTTTCTCTTTCTCTTGCTTTCTCACTTTAAAATGTACAAACCAAATGTTCAATACAGCCCTCTACAGAGCACTCCTCTGCTCAGCTCTCACAACAATACCACCACCAACACCACCACCACTTACAACTCTACCCTTGGCCCAAGAGCTAAAAATGACGGCTGGAATACTTTAGACCCAGACAGTCCACTCAAGTTATCCGACCAACACATCCTGCGTCAGGTACAACAACAGGCATGGTGGCTGGACCGTGGTTTCCGGTTCTGCGGTCTGGCAGTTGGTCTTGATGGAATTATAGGTATATATTTAACAATATCTTGACGCCATGGCTTGTTTATTTATTTATATTTATTTATTTATTTTAAAATTAAAAATTAAAATAAAAAAAGGCTTGGTGCCAGTAATAGGCGATCTCATAGGTGCCTTTTTCTCGCTTCATCTTATTCGAATGGCCTGTCAAATCGACCTACCACGGCACATCATCTTCCAAATGGTCCTCAATGTCCTTGCCGACTTTCTGGTAAGGAATTGAAATACAGAGTTTGTATTTAACAATCTTCTAGATTGGTCTAGTGCCTGTGGTGGGCGATATTTTGGACGCCATGTTTTGCTGCAATATTCGCAACGCACAAATGATTGAGAACCACCTGCTTTCCAATGCACTTCAACCTGAACAAGGGATGGTTGAGAACGAAAGATCATCATCATCAAACCTATCCAGTATTTCATCGGATGTTATAAAATCACAGCCCACAGACAAACCACCCTGCTCCCCAGCAAGGGCAAGCCACATGACCACCAATCTCCTCACACCCACGCCGTCTGTATGTCAAGAACACGACACTTTTGAGAATATTGCAGGGTCACTGCCTCTGGACCAGCCCCATACGCCACCTTCTGAACCAAATACCCAGCTCAATTGCCTTGATCAGACCTCGGTCGATGCCGCACTCGTCAATCTTCTCAAGGCTGCCCACAGTGACGGTGACACGCTCGGTGACATGGTCCAAAGTGACATGGTCCAAAGTGACATTGGAGATTCTCCGCAATCAGCGTCACGAACAAGTGACTCAGCCGATGAAGCAGAATCTGACACACCAAGAGAAGAGAAATCAAATCTTAATCCATTGGTCTCCCCCAATAGGTTTGTGGGTAAACGACAGGCATTCTCATTCTCAGTCGGATGCCAGGACGCCCTTGTGGAATGTAGTCCTTTCAACAAATTTGTTACCGCCAAGCAGAAAAAGATTATCCAAAAATCAGGAAACCCTACAGACCTGCTTGTGGCCCTCTACAACCCAATTACGCCCGAAGAAAGCACGCCTTTGCCATTGACTCAAATTGTTGACCCAACAAAGATCAATTTACAAGAACGCATCATTTTGCGTCGAGAATCAAAAAACAACTTTCGCAAACCTCTTCGACGGTCAGCAAAGTGCTAACTTATTTGACAAGAGCTTGTTTTTACTCCATGCACATTATATCCACCAAAACAAAACCAAAAAAAAATAATAGGAGAAAATAGAGTTAGTCTGCCGGTCATTTTTATCTCTCTCTCTCTCTCTGTCTCTGTCTCTCTCTTTCTCTCTCTTGAGAGAACTCATGTCCTAAAGGGTATGATCTTTGTTACTTTCTTGTTAGAATTATCTCGAGAACTTGCAAACTGTATGTATGTTTTTTAGAGAATGGCATTATATTTTTAACATTTTTTATTTATTTATTTATTTATATATATATATATTTTTAAAAAAAGCATGGGTGTTTATTTTATTTTTTTTGAAAAAAATAATACTTGTGGTGAAAATGATCAAGCGCATTAGAGGGTTGGACAAGAGGTTGATGGCGAACAAAGCTGATTGGAATCAATTCTGGGCAGATGACTCCATGTTACACATGTCCATATTCTAGATACGTTGATGTGTGTCACTATGGTAACCATAGTTGTCATGGATTTTTATTTCATCTCAATCTTTTTTTTTTGGATGTTTCAATCAACCCATTCAACCCTTTAGATTTAATCTTCCAAGCCAATTCATGTATTGTTTGGGCTTTGGATCAAGCACAGTTTTGTACAAAAGATTCTAATTAATTACTGATTGCTAAGCAACTAATTTTTTTTTAAATAATAATAATATAATAATTGGTTACTCTGGCAACCAAGCGAGGAGTTTATTTCACGGGCATAAATATGACATCATGAAACCAAAGACCAAGATATGAAAGTAAAGAGGTATTAATAAAACGAGATTTCTTTTTTATATACACATTTAATTTCGCAGTTAATTATTCTTATCATGCCCAACTACCATTCAAATGGAGTCGATGGTCCTCCCTCTAACCCCACCGACCGAATCGAAATGATTGTTCAGGAGGAGGCAGATATAATTGGTTATGAAGCACAACCCGACTCGTACAAAGAAGGAGGAGGAGGTGCTGGAGGGGATCCTTATGTCGACAAGATCACGAGTAGTCTGTGGCGCAGGGCTGCTCAGTTGCAGTCCACCCTAGGATCCCTGACCGGCAAAGATGACTGGGAAGAGGCCGGGAAACGCAAGGAACGAGAGGCTCAAGACATGTATCGAGAGGCTAAATCACGAGCAGAAGCACATGAACCAAGCTGGACTCATGGCGAATATGAACGATTGATGGGAAAGTTGGAGCAGGCGATGGGACATGTTTCAGGCGACGCAGAAATGGAAGCCAGAGCATTATTAAGAGTTCAAAAAGGAACAGAAGAGATTGAGAGAGCAAGTGAATAATGAGTAGAATGAAACATAATTATAAATATAGATACAATACAATAAACGCACTCAAAAATTGATTTTCTAATCCAGATTTCTATTAACAAATTTAAGTTTATTTTATTTGATCCATTCCAAAATATATATATTTATATATATAAATATATAAAACCGGCAGTCTTGTTCTACTAATTTACAATGTTCCCTGCCACTACCGAGTTTGACCCCCAGCTTTTGGCAAAGGACCCCAAGTCCAAGGATGAGGCTCACAAGGATCCTAATTCAATCGAGCCATTGGTCTTGACATCTCACAACAACCATGCTGATAATGAAGAGTGTCATTGCGGCACTCCAGCCACCATTAACCGTTTTGATCCCAATGACAGCTCATTGGATGGTCTCTTAATGAACAACCGTCGTTGGGTCAACTCAATCATTCGCGAGGACCCCTTGTTCTTCAAGAACATCGCCTTGAGACAAGAACCAAAGCTGCTTTGGATTGGTAAATGTCAAATACACATAGTTT
This sequence comes from Phycomyces nitens, assembly GCA_022702545.1. NCBI lineage: Eukaryota > Fungi > Mucoromycota > Mucoromycetes > Mucorales > Phycomycetaceae > Phycomyces > Phycomyces nitens. The sequence goes on from JAHRBC010000001.1 coordinate 8,246,065, forward strand.
ATTTATCTTCATCTAATCCTATCATCTTTTTTCTCTCTCTCTCGATCTTTAGGGTGCTCGGACTCTCGTGCCCCTGCCAATCAGCTCGTGCAGCTTGGCCCGGGTGAGATCTTTGTTCACCGCAATATTGCCAACGTAGTCAACCACTCGGATCTCAACTGCCTCTCGGTTATCCAGTATGCTGTCGAAGTCCTCAAGGTAGAGCACATCATTGTCTGTGGCCACTACAACTGTGGTGGTGTTGCTGCTGCGTACGGAAAACAGCAGTACGGCCTTATCGACAACTGGCTGCGAAACATCAAGGATGTCTATAGACGTGAGTTTATTGTTTGTTATCTGATGATGATCATCTTACTAAACGTGTTTCATCTAGTCCACCAAGGTGAATTGGAGGAATTGGATGACGAAGACGCCAGAATCCGCAGATTGGTTGAATTGAACGCCATCAACTCTGCCAAGAACGTCTGCCATTCTACCATTGTCCAGAATGCCTGGAAGAATGGCCGTGCCTTGACTGTCCATGCCTGGGCTTATGCTATTGAGGATGGGTAAGATGATTTTTTTTTGATTGATTGATTGCAATATATTTTATTTTATATTATATTATATATTTTTATATTAAATTTAATATTAATCATTGTTATTTCCTTTAGTTTGGTCCGCAAACTTGATTGGTCGGTGGATAACAACACTACTCTCCAGCACATCTACCACCACTAAATAGATACTATATTTTTCTATCCCTTGTATATTTAGTTATTCTTTATCGGCTATCAAATATATACTTGCATATATTTACAATCTGGGGGATCCTCTCTAGCATATTTATCACAAGTGTGTGGGACTAGCTTAATGCCAGGAATATTTTTTTTTGCAGTCATTGAGATCGATTCCCTAAAAAGGAAATCGTGACTGGCATTTACGCTGGCTTGAATTTTTTTTTATACTTTACCAGTTTTAAGCGGGACAGCTGTGGAATCCCAACTGTGTCTGTGTGTCTCTCTCTGTGTGTGTCTGTGTGTGTCTGTGTGTGTGCGTCTTGACATTTAACAATTACAAAATGGCAAAGAGAAAATCCCAAGCAGATCCTGAACAAAGACGCAAGTCCAAGCGCGGCACTACTAAAAAACAGTCTTCTGACAAGGACTCAGAATACCCAGCCGGTAAGTCTGAATTGACATTCCAAACTATACAAGCACTCCATTAACCTTTGGACATGTGATATACACGACTATTTTATTTTTTTCCTACTTTTTTTTATTGTCTTTTTTTATTTTTTGATAGGCGTAATAAAAGTGTCAAAGCACCTGGCCTCAGTGGTTGTACGAAAGGAAAACCCAAATCCCGAACAAGCTGGCAAAAAAGTTGAAGAAGCACCTAAAAGCGCGGTCGCTGCACGTGGATCAACACTCGAGGATTTGCTCAAAAGAGCAGAAGAGATGGACGATGTAGAGACTGGAGATGATGAGGATGAATATAAACAAGAAGACGAAGACGAAGACGAAGACGAAGACGAAGAAGAAGAAGAAGAAGAAGAAGAAGAAGAAGAGGATGAAGAAGAGGATGAATATGTAGAAGAAGAAATCGAAGAAGATGAGGAGGTTGAAGAGGAAGATGTTGAGGAAGACGAAGAGGAAGAGGATGAAGAAAGCGTTGTATCAGTCACACCACCTAAAAGAACTTCTCGCCATTCTAAAGCATCTCTGGCTTCCAAGCCTTCTCCACCTCTCAGTGCAATTGCTGCTCGCCGTGCTGTCAAGGCTGCGATGCATGAAGAAGAAGAGATTGTGGATGATGAGGAAGACGAGGAAGACGAAGACGAGGAAGATAGCGGGGAGGAACTTTTGTCTGTTGGACACGAAGACAGTGAAATGGCAGAAGATGATGATGATGAGGATGAAATTCACTATGCACCATCAGAGACAGGCGAAGATATTGGCATGTCAGACAACCAGGCAATGCTGAGTGATGGTAGTGGAATTGAACGTTCGCGTGCAATTCAAAAGAAAGCAAAGCCATCTGCCAAGAAGCCTAGAAAGTGAGTGTTCTGGTCTGATTTAATGATTGATAATCTGTGCGTATTGCTTATATTCATCCTTTTATCCTCCATCAGCTTAACCTTTGATGAGAATGCGCTTTCAAAGTTTCTGCCTGTGGATACAAATGTGGTTGCGTTTGATTATGAAAAAGAACACTACCTTTGCATTGGACTCCAGAAAGGAGAAGTGAGTTGTTGATCTGTCAAATATGCACACGGCGCATCCTTTAACACCTTGAATCCTTAGACTCTTGTTTTTGCTGGACAAGTTCTTGTAGCTCCTGTCTTTGGCGCCATTTCTGTCATGGGTTCCGTGCTTTCTTCTGTTAACCCTGTCGTACCTGCCGTTATTCCATCAACACTCACCCTTTCGTTTCACCCTGTCTTCTCACCCAAGACACATTCACTCCTGATGATTACACCTTCAGTCAAACAGGCTAAGCCAAGACGCTCTGATTTTGAAACGACAATTGACCAGTTGGATGACCATCTTGGTCCCATGGTCAGTCGCCTGGCACACTTTGAAGCCGTCTTTATTATGAAGGATGTAACGACTGGTCTAGAAGAACTTGACGATCTCTACCCAGCCTACAAAGGCCTCTTTGAATTCCCTAGAAATACTCGAAAGGACGAGCCTATTTTACCCATAAATTCACTCAAAGGATTTCATCCAGTAAGAAACACAATTGCTTGTTGGCTCGAGAATATCAATGCTAATAAATCAATATAGATTTTGAACGCAACTACAGGCGTCAGAGCTCTCAAGACACCCATTTCGTGGGATACCGAGATTGACCAGCTGATTCATCGGTCTAGTCTGGACCACAAGCCAATTATATCCTTGGTTTGCGGCAGTAAGAACCTTGGTAAATCCTCGCTCTCAAGACATCTTGTCAACCGTCTGCTGAATAGGTATTGTGACAGAGACGCATTCGTGACTAAGCACACTCACAATGACTCCCTCAAGTTACAAACAGGTTGCTTTTATTGAGGCTGATGTTGGACAGACAGAATTTACTCCTCCAGGCATGGTCTCTCTCCACATCCTGAGTTCCCCTATCCTTGGTCCTCCTTTTACTCACCAGAACATTCGCCCTGTACGAAGTTTCTTTATTGGCTCAGCCTCAGCCCAAAAAGACCCTAGTTATTATCTCGAGTGCCTTGAGGAATTGATGTCTACATGGCAATTTGAATGCACCAACACTGTAGATGATGACTTTGAGCCAATTCCGCTCGTGTTTAATACCCATGGCTGGATCAAGGGCCTTGGTTACGATCTGCTTTTGAGTATCATCAAAAAGGTTCAGCCAACAGATGTGTTTGCGTTTTATTCGCGCCAAAATAGCAATGCAAACAATCTCCCTCCTACATTCGCGAATTCCGTAAGTATGATCTGTGATGCTGGAGCTCCTGTTATGCGCCATGTCCAGGGGACAACGATGAATGGTACATTGTCCGATCGATACGATGCCTCTAGCCTGCGTGCCCTTTCCATGATATCTTACTTTCACAAATCCCCATCCTCAAAAATATCTCCTCACCAGCCCATTTGGAACTTTGGGAAGCGTCTCGTGGAATGTGTGCCTTGGACCCTTGACTGGCGGCACCTAAAGGGCGTTTGGGTGCTGTTTGAAGAAGTGGCCACCCGCCAATTACTATATTCACTCAACGGGAGTGTTGTGGGTCTGATAGGCGATGTGGTAGATTACAAGCCGGTCGAGAGCCAGAGTTCGCCAACTGCTACACAAGAACAAAGTTTGGTAAATTAATTTCTGGTCAATTGATGCCTTTCTTATACTAAAAAGATGCTCTGTTTATATAAATATGAATACATAGGTTCCACCTGCCTACTTTGACTGCCTGAATTATCCCCCTCCACCTCCCACCAAGACAACCTGCCATGGTCTGGCAATTATTCGGGCAATTGATCCTTCCAAGCATGCATTTTTGCTCTTGACCCCTCTACCTTTGGAGACCTTGAAGCTAGTTTCGGGCATCGTAAAGGGAGACTTGGAGTTACCGATGCAGTGTATGCTGGATGAGAAGATGGCAAGTGGACCAGGGATTTGTGGTGTTCCATGGAATATGACACCTTATGTTACTACTGAGGCCAAAGAAGGAGCAGGAGGAGATTCTCTTCGGGTGCGACGTAACTTGATGAGAAGAGCTCAAATGTGAAAAGCCAAAAAAGAAAGAGAAAGAGAAAGAAAGAGATGGTTATGGTTCTCAATTAACTTTCGGCCAATATTTTTTTATTTTATTTTTTGTTTATTTTATCAAATTGCTTAATACACATAATTTGTCCTTGTCGTATTGCTGTCTTTCTGTATTAATATTTCTGGTATTATTATATTATTATTATTATTTAAAAAAAAGGTGTATTGATAAGATATAGCTTCTTTCGAGCACGCGTCTTGTAATCCACTTGTTAAGGGTATATTGTGGTCTAAATTTTATTTTATTTTTGGGGGGAGGGGGGGGGGGGGGGGGGAGAAATTGAATACAAAATATATAAAAAAAAATCTATAATCTCATGTGGTTGCTCAACTAGTCTATCTGCGACTTTAGACAGTTTGCCTTTTTTGGATATTATATGAACGGTTGTGTGAAATGAAGAGTATGTTGATGGTACTTGTGTAGTAAAAAGCTAAAAGAGATTGCAGATTTTATTCCAATCTCTCGATAATACATGTACAACCATTTTAAACAGTAATTGGGTATTCTGAAAATCATGAAACTCGAAAAGCATTACCATTAGTGCTTTATTCTCATGGCAAGGGTTTTTGTTTTTTGTTTTTTTTTAAGGATAAGACAATGACCCTTCCTTTATATATAAAAATAGGCATATTGCAACGATTAAATCGACAAGTTGAAAGTCGATTTGGCTTCTATTTCACTTGGCCATCAGCTGGTCCTGAATGAAACGTTCTTCTTGTCGTCCAATGTCTGCAAGTACACCCCCCCTTTTTTTTTCAAGCTGTCTGTGTACTGTTTAGCTTTGGTTTTTACTTTTTAAGGCTTCTTGCAATAAAGAGCCTCAACTTTGTACCAATCTCCGAAGATTACCACCAAGGTTTATAATATATTAACCTTTAAAACTTTGTTTGTCATTTAAAAAAACAACAACAACTTGAGAGCATTTCGAATCCACTCTGATACGATAAATCCCAAAAAAAAAGGCAGACGTTCTATCTACATGTCTTTTGGAATCTAATAACCAGAAAACGCCAATTGGTACCCCCCCAAATGCACAAGAGCCCTTTAAACAATAATCAATACCACCATCAAAGGCTAGAGAAAAGCTGGTGCAGGCAAAACAAAGTCCAGATCTAGGAAGCCGATAGATAATTGGTGCCACGGACGTTAAACACCTATGAATATGAGGCGTAAAATTCTTGATATTTGTGGCCATTATATAAAAAAAATAAAGAGTTGACAGCAAGTAAGTCATTGAGACTATGATTAGATGCATTCAGCCAAATGCCTTTATTTGTCAAACCCTAGACCTCCAATACAGGAGATATGGCCATGTTATTAAAGACATGGCAATCTTTACCATCAGGTACTCAATGATATAGTCATATGACCTTTCATAAATGCCAATATGTCTAACCCACATATGTTTCATGATTCTGTAGATAGAAAAGACATGTATCTCATTGGCATATATAAAAAAAAGAAAAGCCTACAAATAGTTTCATATTTTTTTTATAAACTGACGGACCTGACCATTTAATGTTCTGCAAACCAAGAGAGCTACATTAATTATCCAACGCCTTTGCTTGGGTGCCAGAGATTAAATGAGGAACATGACACCATGCTTACGTTTCAAGGGAATTACCACAACCGTTATACTAAATCGTACATGACGTTGTAGACATGGCTACTGAAGTCTTTAAGGCCATGAAGATTACTTTATGGAACCTGACTTCAATCCAATTGACCATATCTTTGAGCTCTAACCAAAATCAATACATGTCAATAATCTCAAGACCTTGGCTGTAATGGTATTCGAGAATGAGGTGCGTGTTTGTTTAATTGCATCTAATTGAATCAAGACTGCCATAGAGGCGCATGGTGTACATGTCCTCTGCTCAAGTACAATACCTGCATAAAAGAGAAAACGAGGTTTCAGCTTGTTTGATTTGTTTTACTTGTTAAAAAGTCAAAGTCTGGTTTATTCGGAATTAAAAAAACTGGCCTTGATTTAATTGTGTGTGACTATTGAGTACAGAAAGCAGTTGTGGAGTTTGGGGGGTGTATGACTAATGTTGAACAAAGAGAAACGATAAGGTCCGTCATGCTTTCTCATAATATCTCAAATATTGATATAAGCTTGATGATTTGTCACTTTAAGGCAGAAATAATTAGATTTATTCAAAATCATAACAACGGAAATTATTGATTTTGGTTCCTGGTTGTCATGGTTATTAAAATAGTCTAATTTACGCGTATCATTTTTTTTGTTGCCATGGAGAAGAGTGAAGAAAAGGAAGATGACCTGATGGTTTCTTTTTTAATATTTTTTTTTATTGCCACCACTCAGAAAAAACATTTTGCAGATTGATATTATTTCCTTTTTCTGTCCACGTGTGGTTAAAATAATCGTGGTTGTTGCTAAACTTATTCAGTGTTTGAATTTCAAAGATGGGTGTAAAAAAAAACCCCAAAGTTCGGGAAGATATAAGATACTCGTAAACAAGTCGAGATTTCCGAGTCAGATTTGATAAAGATAGTTTCGATAATGGCCAGTAAGCTTGGACAAGCAAATAATGTGGAGGAGGAAGTTAATGAGACAGGTACACAATAGAATCTCGGCTGTTAGCCTCCCGTTATGACGAATGAAGTATCGAGTTCACTTAAAAGAAACATCCTAATGGTACTACAATGGTAAATCTAAAAGGGAAGTCTGGACGAAATACATCGCCGATCGAACTCAAGACACGCGATGAGCAGAGTGTCTTTATATTCAACTACTTCTTTACTATATTGACTTGCAGTTTAATTAAGAAATGTGATATAAGAGGTACGCGAAATAAAATTATGATTATCTATTTACTACAAAGAGCTCGTAAATGCAATGATTGCCCGGGTGGTGATGTAGATTGAAAAAGAATACGCAGGATCTACAGGATGTCAGATCGTTTGATTTATGTATCTTGGCCCCCCTTTTCTTCTTCCCTTTTTTTTTTTATTTGTGGTTGGCCTGTGTACCACAGTTCAGTTATACTTGTCGACTTTTATCTTGTCCCTTGCCTTCACTGTCTCCTTAAATAATTTGTAAGAGTTTATCCCCGCTGTAGCAAAAAGCAATATTTCCATATAAGCTCCTTGCAAGCTGTTCTTTTTTTTTACTTGCTCACGTTTTTTTCGTCTCGTATCTATAAATATTCTATCCTTTTCTGCTGTCTTGTCTTCTTATCTCTTTCTTTCTCGGTTTGGACAACACTTGACCATCTTTACCCAGAAAAACCTCTATTTCTCAACCTCTTTAATCCACCATAAAAACAACGCCAAGTTCATCAATAAAACAAAAACAAGCCACCACCCCTTTGCAAAGGTGCGTTCTTTGCTATATTCTAGCAGCCTGCACATAAAACTCCGATTTGTCCTTTTCGGATCCTTATTCTGTCGCCTTTCAGTTATACATTTATTGACAACCAGAATCGACCTACAAAAAATATCTATAAAATGGACATTCTCGAACTTATTCACTCTGAAACCCAGCAAAACGAGCACAAACCACACAAATGCAAAGTTTTGAATTGTGAAAAGGCCTTTAGTAAGAATTGTTTCCTTGTATTCTGATTTGTTCATATTTAGTATTTATGTATTTAGAAAAGCATAAAACAGCAATAATCGTAATAAATATATATTTTTTTAAAAAAAAAATTATGTCGTTTTAACACCTTTTATCATTAGAACGTCGATCCGACCTTTCAAGACACGTACGTATCCATACCAACGAAAGGTAAGAAACACCCCCACTCGGCAATCTCAAAAAGTTTCTCGGCTGACAATAATGCTTATTCTAGACCATATGCTTGCCCAGAACCATCATGTACCAAAAGTTTCATCCAGGTACGCCAATTTTGTACACCAATCATTTCCACAAAGTATCCTCACACTATTTTTATATAATCTTAAAGAGATCAGCTCTAAAGGTCCACATGAGAACCCATTCTGGAGAAAGACCTCATACCTGTGAAGACAAAGGCTGTGGAAAGACATTTAGCGACAGTTCATCTTTGGCACGACATCGGTAATAATCCTTATTTCTTTTTTGTACTAATTCCATTCACAGACATTTTTATTTATACAACATATAATTACGTGTGTATTTATAAAGTGCTACGAATTGTCATTATTGTTATTTTTTTTTGGCGATCCGAACAATCGACCTTTACTCATGTTCTATTATAATGATCGTAGGCGAATCCATACAGGAAAGCGTCCTTACAAATGCCGTCATGATGGCTGCAACAAGATATTTGCCCGAAAAGCGATATTGACTCAACATCAAAAGGTAGCACACGAATCGGCTGTCAAGCGCGCACCACTTCAATGGCGTCCATTGAATGAGAGTCTCGAAGCAAATAAACGCCACCAAATCCGCACACCCCAAAGTACCAAACGAACAAAAACCAAAGTCACCAAACCTGCCCAAGAGAAGCCAGCTGCAGTACTATCCTACACAATGCCTCCTTCGCCCGCGCCTTCGCTGGTGGAAGCAGTTTGCGATGATATGAGCCATGATGCCCTTCTCTCTCCAACCATCACGTCCAGTACGGTTTCCGCCATCGTTTCTCCTCTCATACGCCACCAGTCTACAAATCCCAAGCCGTCTACTTCGCCAATTATGGCCTGGCCAGTCACTCCACCTCCGGTATGGCAGGAAGCATCTATGGACCAACCTTCGGGTGCCATACAATACGTTCCCTATGTATTTGAGCCACATGAAGACCCATATCTATCCCACAATGAGATGCACAATCTCACGCATCATCTCCACACCTTCTCTGTCAATGACTCCATCGATCGACAGTGTCCTTCCTTCCCTTTGTCCACCTTTTGTCCTCCTGTGTCATCATTCCGCCAACAGACATACTCTTACCAACGATATGAACCCTATTGAGATTTGAGTTACCACCCTTGTTTTAAGCTTTCTTCTTTTTTTAAATTCTTGCCTTGATTCCCTTATGTTTTCTGCTCTATGCCAATTATTTCTTTCTAGTTATTTTGTGATATTATAATCTTTCCCTCCAAGCCCTTTTTATTATTATATTCATACGATTATGCCCTATTGTCTTTATGCCGGCCCAGTTTTCTTTTTAAGCACCTTTTCCTTTTTTATATCCATTGTTGTAATAAAAAAAACTAAAAAAACAAAATTGCCTTTTTTGACAAGTGAGGATTACACAAAAACCATACTATAATCATAAAGATATTGCAGTACCCTTTGTGTGTTGGCCCGTCGATCGCTTGCCTTTATCTGGTAACATATTCTTTGTATTATAGACCTGTCATTTGGTCAATGTAAAGAAGAAGAAGAAAAAAACGCTTATTTTCTGCTATAATAAAGCGCTACTTTTTGGCATAAAAATAAAATAAAGGTGAGGGTGAACGGACATTATGTTTGACAAACAAAGAAGGCGTTTCTTTTTTGTCTTTTTCTTGTGTCCACAACGAAAATATAATAGACCGACAGGTACGTTTGGCTTCTTTTCAAGACAAAATCAACTGGCTTGTTTCTATATTAGGCCATCCGATCCATTCCCGTGGTTTATATCTTCCTGAATCCTTCCTTTTTTTCTTGTCTTTTTAGTGTTTAAAAAACACACAATTTTTCAAGAATAGCCAAATCTGTCCATGCTTTCAAAAAGTTCCTAATAGAGCCTTGAGCAAAAGGAGAAATCATCATCTTAAACTCATTTGTTTGACCGCACAAGATAGTAAATAAATATATCGTACCAAATATGTGTATGCATTCAATATTATTATTATTATTATTATTATTATTATTTTGTATATGCTTGTTAGACCCTGCAGGTAATTATTGCTGTTGTTGCTGCTTCTGTTGCTGCTGCTGCTGCTGCTGCTGCTGCTGCTGTTGTTGTTGTTGTTGTTTTGTGGTATTCTTCATCTATTGACCAATCAAATGGCACCTATATCACAATTATCAAGGTACTAATATGCCCAAAGGCCACATTTATCTCTTAACAATCAATGTTTATAATCACTGTCAAGCCAAAATCTATATGATTTCTCTATAGCAATACGGAAAATAAAGGAGAAAGTTTCACAAAAAACAACGTCGAAATAAAGTAACCCCTTCACTCACACTCATATTCTCTCTCTTGTTCTCTCTTCCCCTTTGGCGTTGGTCGCACTTACACGCGTGGAAGCATGGTAACACGAGTACACGAACTAAACTTCTCAAGCCATTCACACATCAAATATGGGTCTAGTTGTTTATTCTTTCTTTTTTGTTTGATAGAGTCAATCTTGTGATGTATAATATTCACCAAGTTTTCCGAGTTATATCCTTCCCACACTACAAAGAATATAAAAACAATAATTATAATAATTATGATAATTCAATCTCTAGTGCCGGAGATCGACGGCTGTCCAAGTTTATATTAGCCCCTTTCTTCTCCCTTTTTTTTTACTGTATTTTATGATCTCTTTCTTCCGTACCTTGAAACATCATAATCCAAAGCAGTTTGTAAAAAATATAGCGATACTAATGATCAATTATTCAATTATTCCAATCTTTGGCCAATTCTCGAAATCCTAGAATATCAAAACCAAATTAATTTCTCGATTTTTACATTTTTATTCATTTGTTCATTTAATAATAATAATAATAATAATAATAATAATAAATAATAAAAAAGGAGCCTTTTTTTTCCTGGAATTATTTAGACATCTCCTAGCTAGTACATACACTGGACTAAATACTACACCATTTTGTATAGGCAAGACAAGAGAAGGGAAAAAAAAGGCATGCTCGACCAAACTCCTCTCTTTTCCCTTCTCTTTCCTCTTCCCTTCTCTTTTACTTTTTCTCATTTCCAATTATTGTCAGTATTTTGCCAAACATTATGGAACAGCAATACAGCCCTCAGCTAGAACGCTATCTTGGACTTCTTGATCGATCAAGTAGCCTAAAAAAGAATATAGATCGTCTCTCGGATCAATACACTAGTCTGACCACATTCGACACCATGAGAGTCTCCGCACGAGTGGTTCCTGAACAGGGGGCACTCGTATCCAAAAAAGCAACCAAACCTATCGATGGAAGCACAATTCATCGTAAACAAAGTCAAACTAAAGCCAAATCAAGTCATCTTGAGCGAAGAAATACACAGATACAACAAAAAGACACAAACAACAAAAAAGGTATTTAGACTTGATGATTACCCACATCTTCTGATGTACACAGCGTCTATATACATAATAATATGTCATAGGGCATGTATCACTGCCTCTCATGAACAGAAAAACCCCCCAGGAGGTTCACTTTAGTCAACTCCAGCGTGCACTATCATCCGCCACCGTAGGAAACAAGGCAATAATGACAACAAACACAACAACATCGGTGTTTCCGATTGCCTCCATGAGCACCTCATTTCGGATCCCTGAAAGAAGCGCAAGTACAATCAGATCGTCGCGAAACTCACTTAGATTCTCTCACAAGGATAGTATGGATATTTTGAATGCTCACCTTTACAAAGATGAACAAGGGAGATGGACTGCAGACAGTATAAAAGAAAAGTCTTTCTTTGGCCCCAAGGCCCCTCAATACCCGCTTTTGTCCAGCGTTTATAAGAATGTGCCTTCGACTTCCACAAAACCACAAAACCTTTACCTTAATAGAAATACGCCACCGTCCCCTCGTCCTATTCATCCGTCGATCGGCATGTACGACCTTCCAATCAGCCAGCTTGCCATGCCTATTACACCAGACACTTCTCCCCAATCAAGTGTAAAGGGTGCTGTAAGAATGACACTTTCAAACACATCAATACCCGAAGAAGGGTCTACAGGGATAATGCCTTCTCAAAAAGTAAGATTCATTTCTAATACCGAGTTATTTAACCCTATGATTTTTTTGGCAGAAAACCAAAGGACTCAAGGGATTCTTGACACGGAATTTACCAGGACGAAACAACAAACTGTTTGGAATCCTCAATGGGTCTCCCGAGGCAGCAGCTGGTCAACGAGAACGAGCCAAATAGATTCAATTGGATTTGTATACAGACTGCCTAGTAGCAATTTTGTATATGCAATATCAATTCGATCTAAAATCTCCCTTGTTTTTATGCTTTTTATACATACACCTTTATTACTTCTTTGCAATAGGCACCCCAAACTCAATAAAGAACACAAACCAAATGAGCATGTACATCAGGGCATGTGTCCTCGTTTTGGAACAAATCGACTTGGTATTCACAGATATACTTTCTTTGTTTTACAACAGTCTATAAAAGGGAATTTACATTGACAATTGCTACGCATGGCATCCATATTTTACCTTTTTTATAATTTATACTATATAGTCGCATGGTTACCTTGGATACATAAACGCCAGATACATTATAACTGGTAATTTCCAGAACAATCCACACCGAACTTGTAACCAGTATTACTACAGTTTTTGTCTTGACACTTCTTCAAGACAAAAACCGAGGGGATTGTATATTAAGGACCCCTTTTTGTATTTCCCCCCCTTCTTTTTTTTCCTATCAAATAATATCAGTGTCAGATTTTGAGTCACCAGAAACAAATCGCAACACGCATATGGTTACACTTTAAGCAGTGCAATTGGGATAAGGATTAAAAAGAAAGGAATATAAACAAACTCTCAGAACCCATGCTTTGCCTTTTATGATATTTTGTGTATTATAATAAACGTAAATGCTATTGGAATACACGAATTCGAGATTGTCGAATGGGTAAATGTTGCTCAAATTAATGGCTAGCCAACTAGCTCCCCTCCCCCCTCCTCCTCCCAAAGTACATGGATAGATAACGAGGCTTCTAAATGTAATGATGATAAATTCTAGGTTTAGGAGCAATGTCTAATAAACTTTGTATAAAAAAGAATCTTTATTATTCTTTTTTATCTAGTCTTGGTTAATCTACTATGGTTTCTATATTTGCCATCGGTATCACGTAGTATTGCCCATTCTTTGGGATATTACAGACCTAGTGATCAAGTAATCTTTACACATGCAGTACCGTTTAAGAAAATTACTGTCTTTATTGGCATGGCCAGCGCTTATACGGAACGGTCTTTTTTAATAATAATAATAATAATATACTTTGAAATGATAACGAAAAACATAATTACTGTGACAGTAATGGCTCAATACAAATGTCCAAATAGTATTGGGCTACAGCCAATAATCCAGTCTAGATTTACGAGACAGACAGCAAACACAAGTTTGTGAATAGAAGAAGCTTCCAAGGACAACAACATTTACAAGGAACTTTTAGGAGCAGGAAAAAGACAAGGCGCAGTAATGGAAATCCACCTTCCCAAGCCCATTTTCAGCACTTGTAGAAAACTAAATACCAGCCATTTACTTTAATACGTAACAGACTCACAAAAAGTGTCAAAAAAAAACCAAGGCAAAAGTACAAAGATCACTTGCATGATACATACCAGAAAAATAAAAACAAAATTGAAGAAAAGCAGTGAAAAGAGAGTAATTTTTCTCCTTACATTAGTAGCCGTATTTGGTATACACATTTCCTTTTACATTGAACCTCCTTCCACTTTGGGAACTTGTTTTATTTTTTATTTTTTACAAGATTCGCATTCTGTATATTTTGTATTATATAACTGTTTAATCTGCAAATAATTTTGTTGTGGAGAAATGTGACTTGAACCTCCCCGATTAAAGCTTTTGTTCGTTACTATGGAGATCTAATCCAACAAGTTTCTCGAGTTGTTGAATGGCCTGATCAGATTTTCCAATCTTGACCTCTAAAGACATGTCATCAATAAAAAGCTCTTTAAAATATCAAAAAGAGGACTTACGAATAGTTGCCATGCCAAGTTTCTTTGCTGAACTGAGGTTCATGCCAATGTCATCTAGAAAGATGCACTCGCTAGGATGTACATTGATGAGCTTACATGCATGCAGATAGAACTTGGGATCGGGTTTTCTGCAAGACCAATCAGTTAGATTCTGTTTGGAGTTACCATGTACACCAAATACCTCAGGCCAACCAACCGCGACTCGATAAAGAGCTCAAACATATTCTTTAATGAATCAGGCACCTTTCCTCCCAATTCCTCGGTCTCCTTGAGATCATCCTCGGGAAGCTCAAAGTTGTTTGTCAGGGCAGCCACTCTAAACTGCCCACTCTCTAAGAGGGTTTATTGAATTGAAATCAATGCTGTTGTGGTTGGGCAATTCTGTCGCATTTTTTTTTCTTTTTTCTTTTTTCTTTTTTTTTTTACCTCTTAAACGTCGAATAGCTCTGAATACCTTTTGATCGAGATTTTGGGTCTCTTTCATCATGGTCGTAAAGAGATCCTTTCCATTTATGGTCACATCAGGAATGAAAGAAGGAGCAGCTGTAAAGGCTTTGGTGAATATCAAATGGGCCCGAGAGGAGGATGAAATTGAATAGATCAAACAAAGCATAAATCAGGCTCTTACGCTTTCCTGTCTTTGCAAGGTAGTTTAGGTAGTGCTGCTTGTTGGAAGGGTGAGATAGCTGTTCTCCGAATGCGATGTAAAAGTCATGTAGTTTGATTTCTCCTCTTTCCAGTTTCTACAAACAGTAGGTTCGTTACAGCACAATAGCACAGGCCATTCTCCTATCTTTTTTTTTTTTTTGAAAATATATATAATAATAATAATACCTGAAAAGCACCCTGGTCTCCTTGCTGAGTACTATGCATAAACCAGATACATTAATCCTAGCCAACAAGACAACAGACGTACATTGCCACATTAATGTAGTTACTCGGCAGACCGTATCTCTCCTCATACAGCCTGATACCAGCCATAGGAGACCCAACGCACACACCACCTGTTGGTCATATTAACAAAAAAAAAGTGTTTTGGGATCAAACCAAGGATTTCTATTCGCTTTACCAATATCAAAAATTACTGCTTTAAAGGTCATGAAAGAAAGAAGCGGATGAGAAAATCCACAATGTGCCTGACAAATTCAATTTATTTCGATGCACGTGATATCCGCTTGAAAGGACAGTCAAAAAGTCAAACGGGGATGAAAGGAATAGATTTATTGATCCTCAAGTAAAAAGAGAGAGAGAAAGGATATGATGAGGGAACGCAAAGCAGCAGTTCAATAGAAGCCTTCTTGGGTGCATTACTAATTAACCAAAGGCAGGGACAGACCTATAATAATAATAAAAAAGAATTGAGTTTCTGATACCCAAAGTCAAACCTACATACTTTTGAGACTGTGCAGGGCTGCCCATTGTAGCCGGGCTTCCGATAGTACTAGGGCTCATAACCGTAGGAGCCATGGGGTTACTGAGCATAGTGGCTGTAGGAGAAGCAACCGAGGGCTGAGCACTGGCAGGATGAGTAGATTCTCTGATGGCCAGCAATTGTTTGGCACGGAAAGCCTCATAGTGGATCTGAGCTGTAGTCTCAATCAAGTCTTGCAAATGGGTGCGAGTCAAGAAGTTACGGAGGTAGATGAACTCACAGTGCTCTTCACTTTCAACTGATTGGTTTGGTTTGGTTTGGTTTAGTTATTATCGATCAATCACAGTAATTTTGCTTACCATTAATCACACCGTATCTGTTCTTTCGTCCTCGAACTGCCTTTCCATCAATAATGACATTTCTCTCTGACCCAACAATGGCAAATGGGAGTAATTCCTATTTGAACCAGAGAAAATTCAGCCAAAAAGTGTATATTGGCATACAGAGATTTCATAATTGCTTACACGAATGCTTTCATTCAAGGCCTGTTCTTGTTCATCATCCTCATCACTCTCATAGGGATAGAGCTTGATGTTGTGGAATACCAATTCGGCTTTTATCTATTGATATCATTCAAATGTGTCAATTGAGTCCGAACAACATGTCTTTTGGTCTTACTCTCTGCTTGAAAGCCTGGCGCTCTTCAAGGGTCAAGGAGTCTGACTTGGCAATCACAGGTACCACATTGACTACTTCTGACAACTTTTTCAGGACAACAATATCAATTGGCTTCAGGCTATTTGATACGAGTTAGGATCCAAATATATCATCAATAATTGACGACTTACGCATGGCCAGTGGGACCAATGAAGAACAGACAACAATGGACTCTGCTGTCTTGAATGTAGCGGTCGCGGGTAGCAGTGAGTTCCTTTCGGAGGTAGGCAGAGTGCTGGTCTTTGATGTACTTGATGATGGGTTCCCAGCTAATTGATTCTGGTTAATACATAATGTATGGGTACCTATGGTCCTCACCAATTCTCATTGTTCACTTGGTCTCCATAGCCAGGGGTATCGACGATGTTTAGTCTCAGACGGACTCCGTGTTCCTCGATCACTGCATATCGGTACATGGTTCAAAAGGAGAGAACATCATCAGTATTAATTTTTGGTTGGGAGACAATAGACATACGGTGGGATACTGTCTGGATTTCTGTTGTCTGTCTAGGGGGTTCATCCGCAGCCAAACGGGCCTTGCTTTCAATCAGATGGGATGCAAAGATTGTATTGACAAGAGTGGACTTTCCCAGTCCAGATTGGCCTATTAAATAACCAGCGCTTTAGTCTCTTGGGACCACTTGGTCTATAGACTGACCAACAACCATGACATTAAAGTGGAAGCCTCTCTTGAGAAGCTTCTTCTCGATTTGTTGGGTAATGGTATCAAAGCCAACGTAGTTTTCAAGAGCAGCCTAAGCAAGAGAATGTCAGTCGATTTGGACTATTAATGATTCGATATATTACAGCAGCTGGCTCAGAGTTTAGTGTATTGGACGACATGATGGAGAGAAAAACGAGTCAAGAAGAGGAAGAGGAAGAAGAGGTGGTTTATCAACTTTTTATAAAACCAAAAAAAAATATAATAATAATAATAATTAAAGGAGACCATCTCCATAAGGGGGAGCATGATTCAGGCACTCCAAGAGAGCCAGGGGATATGGGAATGCAAACCCCCCAAATAAATAATAATAATGATAATAATAATAAAAAAAGCATCTAGCTATCTATCCAACTTTACTCTATTGTCTTGGAACGACCCTTTAGATTGCTTAAAGATGTACAGTATGCTCAGCTTATTTGGTCTCTTTGGCAATCTAGTTAAAAATGCACGTCTTAAAAACAGTCACGTACTACTCTTGCTCACTTTTGCTGTGAGTTATGGGGGGAGGGGAGGGGCAAGTTTAGTGCCTGTCCTACTTTTTATACATAAAAGCATTTATTCATGGTTGCCGATACTGAAAATATCCAGAGATTGCGCACCTACTTGAATTTTAAGACACGTATACAGACTACCGATGGAAGAACATTTATAGGAGTATTTGTATGTGTCGACAAGGACAAGAATATTATCCTTGCTCACACTGAAGAATTCAGAGGAGGTGAATGGATTAAGAGTTGGATTCCAACATCATATTTACCCGTCGAGATTGGTTTTTAGATGAAAAGCGTCTAGTAGGCCTAGTGATGATTCCAGGAAAGCATCTCGTTAAAGTGGAAGCAGAAAACATGAATGCTGATGATCTTTATTCTTGAAAGAGAAAGTAAATAATTGTTAATTTTGCACTTTAATATTTATACATACACATACACACACACATATATATATACCCCTGCCCTTTATTAAATAATCTCGGCTTGTTTCTTAGAAAGATGCACAAAAGAGAAAGTGTATGGATATTATACATATTATATCTATGGCGATGAATTCTGCAAGTCTTTCCATGGGTCACTCACAAACAAAGGTGAATAGAATGCCCGGTAATGCTTTTCCAATGTCTCTGGAGAGAAATCAGCAATAGTATAATCCTTCAATATCATAAGAAAATAAGCAAAAGTTGTCTGTATTGTGCCACCAAAAAAAGAAAAGAAAAGAAAAAGGTTGCCTTTTGATTCATCCTTTTGCCATTCGTAATGTTAATCTACTTGCCTGCTTCTGACGAGATCCATAACCTCCTCCACCACCACCGCGACCTCGATTACGATTGTCACCACGTCCACGTCCACGTCCACCACGTCCTCTGTTGAAATGTGATCTAACCTGTCCATAATTCCCACCATAGTTGGGATTCCCTCCATAGTTGGGATTTCCACCATAGCTGGGATTCCCACCTTGGGATCCTTGGTATGATGCATTCATGTGATTGGGATGGGATCCATCGCCACCGTAACCTTGCCATTGACTGGCTGCTCCCATTCCATTAGGATAGTTGGCTGACATTGTGACAAATCTTGAGAGATGTTTATTAAAACAAGAAAAGGCTTATTGTTCGGTCCTCAAATTTAAACATGGAAAATAATAGTGTTTTGCAGTCTTGATTTCCAAACAAGTATACTGCCTTTGGAGTAGTGATAAAGGGAGGCACTCGAAATAGAAGAGGTATAAACAGACATATACATACGGAATATCCATTAATATCTCCTATAGCCGTATGATATACATATTTGTATATGTGGGACAAGTATGATATATATATATATACGAAAAAAAACGAGGCAAGATGTTTATGATTATTTGCCTCGATTTGGAAATGTTTTTCTTTAGACTTGTTTCGAATGACAAAATACATTGTTTTTATGCTCTTCTTCCCGTCTCAGTAAACTTACCTATATTGCCAACCCCCTTCTATTTACCAAAATACCTCTTGCTTTGTCAATATCAAAGAATATGTCAAGAAGAACCATTTTATCTGATTATAACAACCAAGGTATTATAAAACACACACACACACACACACATATATATATATAAATGCATTTAATACCAATAACACCCTATTCAATGTTAGAAATGATGCGAGATCTTATTGATGACATTAATGACTATATTGGAGGTTTGTTATGGTTCAGGCTTATTTGACATGAATAGACATTGATCAGAATATCGCCATACCTTAAGATCCAGAAAAGCCCAATACAAAAACAAACGAATCCAATCCATCTCTTCCGGAAACACTCGAGAAACAAGTCATGAATTCACATTGCAAAGAAACATTGATGTCTGATATTGCAAAGTCCCTTGATCCAATGGATTCTGAACGTCCTCTTTTGGTTGAATCAGATACCGAGGACGAAGAAGAAGAAGCCCAAGACGAAGAATACGATGATATACGCAACAATCATGAACAACAACAACAAGAAGAAGAAGAAGAAGAAGATGATGATGATGAAGAGGAAGAAGAACGTTATGCTCATCGGTATGGCCTAGTTGGATGGCTATACTGTAGAAACTAATATATTATTTAATCAATAGTCGGTTCCCTTCGCGTCTCTCTCCATCAGCTGTTTCTACCGTTGCTAGGGATTCGGTCGAAAGATCATCTGTAAAGATATGTCACAAATGTAAAAAAGAGGAGCCTGTCAAACCAAAGCCATCCAATACCCTGCGTCCTGAATATACTTGTAAAGATTGTAAAAAGGGCAGTAGAAGAAGATCATTAAGCGCAACTGGTATGCGAATACTCGAATTTGCTGGTCGTGTAAAACAGACTCTATTGGCACCTATTAAAACAATCGAGAGACGTAGAAGTATGCCTTCTATTGAGGTGTATACAAAGGACGGAAAGGATCTTTTGCACAAAAATACCCCGTCTCCAGCCACATCTACTGGAAATCATACCATTCCTATAGTCGACAGACAATCTATAATATCTCCAAGATATGGGGACAGGCCTGGGACGTTTTATAGCGTACCGGAACGAGCAACAAGCTACAGAAAGCCAGAGGAAAAAGAAACAGATCAAGAGTGGACATCCAGAAATCAAAGGTCTTTGGGAAATCTAAAGTACAATCTTGAGCCACAAACTATACAGAACCGTCAGCATGAAAAATGGCCATCTACAGCCATTGAAACCAAGGATCGTATATTTGCCTCTCCAGAATACCCAAGAGAGTCTGTACACCAAGACAATCAAAAAGAAGAAGAAGAAGAAGAAGAAGAATACGAGGAAGAATATCATCAGTATCAGTATCAGGAACAAGAACAAGAACAAGAACACCTAAACCAATATAGCCCTGAAGAATATTACAATGACCAAGGAGACTATGAGGATGTCGACCAAGACCAAGGATATATCATGATGGGGACTCCTAGTGAAATGGTATATTCTACAAGTCCCTCTCATCAGTGGAGCTGTCTTACACCTGCGAATCGTAATGGAGAAGAGCACATACCACTACGAACTATGGATCTAGATGGCCTAAATACCCACAGAGATCGTATGATTGCCTATGGTAATTACCTTGTACTAAAGTGTCTATTGATAGTTGCCGATATTAATGAAATATATAGAGCATGCTTATTACAACTGCATTGCAGCAAAGACGTATCTTACTCCTTGGGTCAAGAAACAATACAGCAAAGGTCCTCCAGATGCAATGTTTGGTAAATCATGGTTTATTTCTATATGAAAAATGCAAGTAGCATCTAATTGTAATCATATGGGCCGTGTGTTTTTACGACAAAAAGACTATACCCCTCCCCCAAAAAGATCTACTAGCAGGATATTTGGTCTGTTCAAGCGTTCCAGTAGTAGGAACCTTAGTCAAACAAGCATGGTGGACTTGGCAAACCCTCTGACAAAGAGTGTGCTTTCTTTGTCGAGCCATATATCTTCCTCTCAGACTCCAATATCAACCATTGCCACGAACCAGACTGGCCATCTAATTCAGGATCAAAGACTTGCTTCCAATCTAGATTTTCATAGTGGTGACAAT
Organism: Phycomyces nitens; assembly: GCA_022702545.1. Taxonomy (NCBI): domain Eukaryota; kingdom Fungi; phylum Mucoromycota; class Mucoromycetes; order Mucorales; family Phycomycetaceae; genus Phycomyces; species Phycomyces nitens. The sequence goes on from JAHRBC010000001.1 coordinate 8,267,017, forward strand.
GATGAAGAAGACAACTCATTGCAGATAGTAAATCCAAAGAAATCAAGGTCTTCTCTACAGATATCTCCCAGCTCATCTTTCAGAGAAAGCCATTATTCCCCTACATCGATTAGCAGTGTCAGTCCTGTAGAAGAACCAGTGTCAATTTTGAAGAAAAAGCCTTCCAAAAACAAGATATACAAGACCCCCAGTCCACGCCACTCTGTATTCTTGGACCAAAGTGAAGAAGATTATGATGAAGATGTCCCACTAGACAATCATCATAATCATCAAGACTTTTATGAGCCACATATACCAGTCCAACGACGCTCTTCATATGCACCAATGACACCATCTTACCATAAACAAATTCCAGACAGCAGAAATAGAGTCATTGATCTTGACAACTTCCAAGAACCCTACTCGGCTCCTAAGCGAAGAGTAAAATCGACTCCTCCTGCAAAGCAATACAACTCTCGACCTTTATCTTATACCGAAAGTGCACCCTTGCCTGTTCCTACTCGATCCAGTAAATATGTGGGTACATCGCCAAACTCGAGTCTTTATAGAGAGTATCAAACATCACAGGCTTGGCCACAAGCACACTCCTCACCGGCTCAAAACACATTTGATTATGACTACACACCAGGCTATTCTGACCAGAGAAGCTATCCTTATCAGAATTACCGTCCTGCTCCAGAGCCTTCCTATGAATCTCAACGCTACCACCATACTCCAGCTGCCCGAGCTGCTCAAGAGGCACAGTTTTCCTATGATGCTTGGGACAAGGCCTTGGATGATTTGTGTGCATTTTTTCGACATGTGGATCGAAGTATTCTTGAAGAGTACCTTGAAGAGGCACAAGGCGACTTTTATGTTGCAAAAAGAATGTGTATAGATACAATAATGACTAGTGGATTATAGTAATATTCAGGCATATATATATATATATATACATATAAATTTTGCGAGCAAAGCCAGTATAAATAGCCTTTTTTTTTAATTATAAGTACACAAAACATTTGCATATTGGTGCCTATTATAAACCCAAGCTTATTTTACTATCATGATATTTATAATAGCAATAATAATGGTTGCCCAGTGGCAAAAGTAGATGCCTTGTTCAATAGTCTTTTACCAATATCTATATACTTTATTTACTTTTCCTTTTTAAACTTGACCTCAATTTCAGATATTCCTACAGGTTCATTCGACTAATAGACACATTTGTTGCCTATTAGTACATGTACAATGTATGCATAATCGTATTCCAGTAGATCTTACCTTGTCATCGTATTCAGCCCATTCACCCTCCAACAAATCAATATCCTCAAACTTGGTTCCTGACTCTACACCCTTTGCCACCCATGATTCCTAATAGCATTCATTCTCGTGTTAAAAAAATGTCCTCTCTCTTTTTTCCCACATAACCGAGGCCTCTGCTTACTCTAGGAGAGAAATCTACAAGTTCCAATCCTCTGCAATCAAAGGTTGCAATCTTTTGGAACTCTCCACTTTTGGTGTAAGGTACGATTTTTCCATTGGTTTCAAATTCTGTTTGTAAATTCATTATCGTTATTGATCAAATCCAAATGTCGATAATTAGTTTTATGAAACCCTATACTTACGTGCAGTGGACTCGCGTTTACAGAATTTGCAGCGCATTACCAAGTTTGCAGTGCCTCTTGATCCAGACATTTCATATGTATCCTATGAAAGCAGGTGTTAGAGCACTTGTAAATACCCTGTATACCTTACTTGACGATTAAAGGTGATCCAAGACTCATCAACCTCACGACAGCTTCCACATTCAACCTTTTTTTACAGGAAAAAAGAAATAAAATGAATCAGATTTTGATGCCATACATCGACACCTTGCGGAGTATTCGACGCGTCTTGTAATTATCTACCTTGAAGTGCCATTCGTAATCCTCCACAGGCACGAGATCGGTCACATTCTCGAGATCAGCTTTGATATAAAGACCAAGTTTCTGTAGCAGGAATCAAGCCAGACTTTTGGTTTAGCCTTGCAAGTGCATTTATAATATCTGTCATTTAGATGATGACGGTAAAAAACATACCACCATTTTGCGTACAAAAGAAAAGAGAGATGGTATTATTTCAATGGCCACAAAAGTAATCGTTCGGGATTTTAAACAGCTTGTAAAAAGACGTTCGTGACTTTACTTTTGTTTATTCACAAGTTTCTCGAGTATCAAACAGAATGTCTGTTGGTACAGTCAAGGCTGTTCCATTCCATGAAAAGAGTTACTGGGAAAGTCGATTTGAAAAAGAAGATCATTTTGAATGGCTCCTTTCTTGGAGTGCATTGAAACCATTAGTGGAATCCTACTTGGATCCTAATGAACCAATCCTTCACATTGGTAGTGTGTAACCACAGAAATTACTATATATATATTTTTATACTTTTCATATTTTCATATTATTGATCGATTGGCCTTTCATTATATACAATGTACATGCACAAACACAAATACTTTGTTAAAAGGATGTGGAAACTCAAAATTGGCTTTTCATTTGGCGGATGATGGTTATCCTAAAGTGATCAATGTCGATTATGCAGAAAATGTGATTCAACAAATGAAGGCAGATACTGCTTCAAAGTACGATGGAGTCGAATGGTACACAGGCGACTGTTTAAATGACCTCTTATTCTTGCTCAACAAACAAGATATTCAAGAGGGATTTTCTGTGGTGGTAGACAAAAGCCTGTGCGATACAATTGCATGCGGAGACGACGACGACCAAACCTCTCAGCAGAAATTAGCCCATCAAGTTGGATCAGTTGTGCGATTTGGTGGCGTTTGGCTCTGTGTCTCCTTTTCTAGTCAGCGAGAACATGTCTGGGACCAACCAAGTGGCACTGGGTGGAAGTGGAAAAGAGAGCATGCTATACCTGTGGCAGTAAACCATCCCAATAGTTTGCCTGGAGCACCCGAGATATTTCACTATCTATACATAAATCGAAAAGTACGGGCATAAAGCACAAAAGCACAAAAGCACAAAAGCATCAACTTCATATAATAGAGTGTATAATCAATAAACACACCAATACAATCACACCCAACCAAACGGATCATATATATACATTGTGTATATATCTTTATTAAGCAAACATGAAAAAAAAGTTGATTCTTTTGGGATTAAAATAAAAATAAAGATGGTTGTCTTTAACCAAATGTCTGACTGATTCTTCCACCACGCTTGACTTTGCTGAGACGCCACTGGTTTGGCTTTTCGTATCTGTTGTATAAGGGCTATAAAAAATAAACCATCAGTACACTATCTTTAGGTATCCCAGTCAGTCTTACTTCAATCTTCTCCTGTCTCTTGCGTTTCGAGATCTTATTCGCATCAGCCACCTTGAAGAATGTGGGTGCAGCCTCTGACAGCCATCTGGGATCAATTGCTGTTACTTCACGCATATACTCTTTAGAGGTAAATACGATTTCATGGTAAATGACCCTAGATAATACAAACAAGATGAGTATGTATATTTTTGACCTCTTTAAACCTCTTTGGACTTACCATTCAGGTCCCTTGTTGAATAGTGCACTTGAAGGGTGGATATAAACGGGTGTTCCTTCCAATAGTGTCTTGTATCCCTCTTGAGGATCTTTCTTTGCTGCATTTCTAAAATAACCTGATACCAGAGCGCGACAGACCTTGGCATAGTTACGACCACAAGAAAGAATATCGTGCTTGTATCTGTAATGAGAATCAATTGTTAATAATGTGCCAACTCAAACACGACTGGCCATTTTGGTTGTTTACCTGTCCATAATACCAAGCAACTGTTTTCGTACATCTTGGGCACGCTTCATACTACGGGCCTGGATAAAGTTATCAAAGCACCATGGGCTTGAGAACTTGCTTCCCTTCCAGCCATTATATACAGTTAACAATGTCAAATGATCGCCTTCAGGTTGATGGAATTTAGCCTTCTTGGCATCTGCCTGTGCTTGTTTTTCCTTTGGACGGTAAAACACATTTTGTGCAGTCAGCATTGCAACAATTGTCAAGATCTCTTCTGAGCAGTTCAATTCAACAGACTGAATAAGCATCTTTGACAGCTGGGGTTCCAGAGGGAATTCAGCCATCTTGCGGCCCAAGCGAGTCAATAGGCCTTCGTCATCCAAAGCCTGCAGAGCATACAGTTGTTCAAGTGCTTGAAGCAAGTTTCCTTCGGGTGGGGGGTCCATGAAATCGAAATGAAGCAAATCGTTGATACCCATTGCCTTTAGTGTCAAGACTGTCATTGACAAGTTGAGAAGCTGGATCTCAGGAATTGTGCTGGGCAACATTTCGTTTCTGTAGGCTGATTCAGTATAGAGTCTATAGCATTTTCCAGGTCCAGTACGTCCGGCACGTCCTGCACGCTGTCTTGCAGCAGCCTGGGAGATGGGAACCACTACAAGTGAATCCATACCAAGCTTGGCATCCCACTTGTTTTGCTTGACAAATCCAGGATCAACAACATAATAAACACCATCGATAGTAATAGATGTCTCGGCAATATTTGTAGCAATAACGACCTTGCGGCTTCCAGGAGGTGCAGGATCGAAAATCTTTGACTGCATTTCACTGGGAAGAGCACTATAGACGGGTAGGATGATGAGCTCTGGAACATCAGACCCTAATGCCTTCATTCGTTCATAGAGAATTTCACTTGATGTATCAATCTCTTCTTGACCAGTCAAAAAGAGAAGAATATCTCCTGGGGGTTCTGACAGATGGATTTGCATAATAGTGATCAAGGCAGCATCAAGATAATCAGGTTCAGGATCCTTTGTATACAATACTTCGACAGGATAAGTGCGACCGGGAATAGTGAAAATAGGACAGCTGTTAAAGTAGGTGGCAAACTTTGCGGCATCAAGAGTAGCAGATGTAATGATCAACTTTAGGTCGGGTCGTTTCTTGGCAGCTCCTAATTGAATTGTGAGCAATTTGTGTCTTGGATCTTATTAACTATGGACACTTACTCTTTAACAGGCCAAAAAGAACATCAGTAGAGATGGTTCTCTCGTGTGCCTCATCGAGAATGATAACAGAATACTGGGACATTTCAGGGTCGATAAGACATTCTCTTAGAAGCATACCATCTGTCATGTATTTAATTCTCGTATCTGGACTTGTGCAGTCCTCGAAACGAATTGTATATCCAACTTCTTGACCAACACGACATCCAACTTCTTCAGCTACACGCTTTGCTACAGACATTGCAGCAACACGACGGGGCTGAGTACAGCCAATTCTTCCACGGTTGGCAAAACCTTCCTCGGCTAGGTATTGAGTCATCTGTGTTGTCTTTCCTGAGCCAGTATCACCAATAACAACCAACATTTGGTTCTAGAGTAAAGATGTTATTAATCCTTGTCCTAGACGTATTTGTGTCTCTCATCCTAGATTACCTCTCTAACGGCCTGAACCAGATCCTCTCGAAGTCTGTGGATTGGCAGTGACTCACGCTGCTCTTGGATAGTCATGGAAGTAATCTTACCAAAACTGGTTGCATTGTTAAAAGTAGCCTGCTTCCACTCGGCCATCTGTCCAGGCTTGGTAGTAGCTGCAATGCCTCTCAAATCTTGGGCAAACTGTCTTTCTCCAGGTTCTGGCATAGGATCCAGCCATGGCATATTGACGTCCTTTGGCACAGCATCCATCTCCTCATTCTGTTGCTGCTGTCTCAGTTCTCTTCTTTCTTTTGCCAATGCAGCACCTGCCAATGCAGATCTGTTGAGTGTACCATCGGGAATCTTGACAACCTTTACAGGACTCAAGTCTAGTGTTTTTGTAGTCTGGCCCTTTAGGAAAGGAGGCTCTTCTTCACGCACTTCAACATCGATTTCTTCTTCTGTCTCGATATTTCCATTGAAATCCGTATCCTCTTCCAACTCTGGGTAATCTGCTGCATTTACAGCACCAGAAGCAATGAGCTGCTTAATTTCCCATCGTTCAGGTGAAGACATTCTCTTGACAGAGCGCGAAGGTCCATCATCCATGTCTCCTTTTCTGACAGTGTTTGCTCCAGTGGTTGGTCTATCTGGGTTACGTGTTGCCATGGCCTCCATCTCCTCTTGAGACCGAATGCGCAGGTGAGGTGTAAGATCTTCTCCAGTTTTCTGATCCACATCTCGCATTGATAAACCGACACGGGAACCTGCGACAGACATCACTTTGACCATGACCTGTTGGTTTCGCTGAACAATGTCGCTTGGGTGTCTAACATGTCCCGATGCCAATTGAGTGACGTGAACCATACCCTCCACACGCTCTCGCACTCCTTCCAGCTGTACAAACGCACCAAAGTCCTTGAGGTTTGTAACCTTTCCTGTATATATTTTATAGATTATAGGCTTATCGTCAGGTCCCTGAGGTCTCTTGCGACCACGAGGCGGGGATCTGCTTCTGCGTCTTCGAGGGCTGCGGGATCTCGAGCGTCGTCTTTGATATGATCTGTCACGGGATCTACTACGGCTTCTATGTCTTTGGCGAGAAGTCTCGGCTCGTGGTTCTCTAGAGCGTGTTCCTTGTAAGCCTTCTAATTCTGAAAGCATGTCCACTGCAATCTCCTGATCTTCTTCGCGCTTCTTCTTCCAATCTGGATCGTCTGGCAATGCAAGTCCGGGGAAGTTTTCTGTTTTAACTTCGAGAGATTCTTCCATTCTCGATCCTTTTGGCTTCATTGTCTTGATGACACGATCGAGGTTCTCGATGAATGAGTCTGAAAAGTCAGCATCTTTTAATGATGCTTTGAATTTCTTTAAAGATCCTTTGGCTGCTTCATGCAAATGGAGAATGTATTCGGCTATGGGGGATCGAAATTAAACGAAATAATCATTAGATTCCTATGCATCTAGATTATGCTTTGTTTGTAATACCCAAAACTTTCTCGCCTAGCCCTGTGTGGTTATACAATTCAGTGATGATCTTGTTGATCAGCGAAAGACGCTCAAGTGGCTCTAATTCATCCATCGTTGTATTGAGTGCTGCACAGGATTTTACAGCCTTTTTGGAGAAAAAAATCACTGCCTTTTGCACACAAAAAAAAGTCCGCGTCAAGGATTAGAGTGACGTATATTTGGCAGTACAAGAGAATCCTATTTCTTTTTTAAATAAAAAAAAAAAGAAATGTCGGAGTATGAAAACAGACAGCAGAAAAGGGTTTTGTAGCTATCTGTTGACCAATTAAAAATGTAGCTTGTATTTCCATAAGCTAAAATATATTATTTAACAACGTAGATTTGTATGGTGAGCATCACAATACTAGGGCAATATTAGAACTGTGGCATTGTAAAACGTGTTTCAGCCTTTGGAATTTGTTTCTTTGCCTTGACCAGAAGGCTTGTGGACTAACAAAAAAGGTCTTTATGACCTGTAACAATTGGACACCTATCTTTGTGGCCTTTTTATTATTATTATTATTATTATTATTAATCTAGTGATAATTAAACGACTGATGTTGTTTTGGAATCCTATGCAATTATGCATGTCCGTGATTTCGGTAATAAAACAAATCATGAGTATTAGAGAGTACAAAAGAATAAAGTGGGCTCTCCTTGCATGAGGATTAAAGGAGAAGACAATTAAGCAAGGTACATTAAAGAAAGGCTCTAAACATGACCATTGATACAGATTTTTCCCCTTGAAGATCAAGGGAATGTTGAACTCACAATTTTTTCTTTTTTCTTTTTTCGTAGTGTATGAAACGGGAGGAATGATCTCTTGTCCCACACAAGTACAAGATGTTCCTGTACGAGTGCATAAGAATCATTATATATATATATATATAATTGTTCAAAATAATCACAATATATTAATCTCTTTAAATGTTCAAAGGCAAGTGGCTCTTGGACTACTTTGCAGCCACCCATTATGCGTCTTGTTCACCAAATTCTCCAAGTGATAATAATAATAATAATGATAATGATGGAATAAATAATACTATAAATTCATGATTATATCCCAGATTCTTTATTCTGATTACCCAATTACAACTGTCGCAGCAAAAAAGAAATCAAGCATGATGTGGTGTAAATAGCACCTAAAAATATCCAGCCACTCATGACGTGGCAAATTTATTTAGACCCTCAAGATTTGTCTCTTGCTTTGATTTAACTGGTCTTTCCATAACAATGATGGACAATTTTCAAAACAATGGCAGCGACACCAAAGTGTCCGAACAAACACATAATGATACAGCATCATCTTCTGTTGTAGATGATTTTCTTTCAGCCTTATTTGCTAGTAAACCAGCAGGAATCATTGCGAATCAGGAAGCTTCATCTGGAGAGCAAAAAAGCCGAGAATTTGCACCTGTAGATACGGGCGTGCAGCAACGAGAACCAGCCATCAAACCAACGCCTGTTGCAAAACAGGCAGGATTTAAGCGTGACCGATTGGCGGATGAGTTTGAAGAATATTCAATGCTTAGTAAACGCCAGAGTGCGAATCCTTCACAGGCAAAGCAGCGACCTGCCTCTGAAAAGACAAGAGGTCATAAGCCAGCACGAGGAAATCGATTTCAGGCACATAAAAGAGGTGGCCACCAAGCTCAGTATCAACCCAGACAGCCTTCTAATTTTGGCCACGAAGGACAGCCTCATACTTTCGACAGACAAGCCTCACCAGTAAAACGGATGGATTGGGAAGGCCCAGGTAATCCTCAGGCTGAAGTCGGCTCCAACTCTCAGAACAATAGAGGAAATTACCCACAATCATCATCATCATCAGCAGCACGTGGAGGCAGTACCCAAGCCCATAGAAGAAACGGCAATCTCAATTTTCAACAAGGCAGACCAGGCCCATCTTCTCTTCCTTCTCAAGAAAGGTCTCCTGTATCGGTTGGAGTAACAGGCTATCCTTCTGAAGGAGCCATTAATCGAAACACTTTAACTCCTGAAACTCGTATGCTTATTCGACGTTTGCCTGCTCATATTAAGCACCGTGAGATCGTAAACCACTTTAGCAAATATGGAGAGGTTCTCGAATTTGTTCCGAAAAAGCTTCATGGCTTTGTCCAATTTAACAATCCCCATTCCTGCGCTGCTGCTGTAAGAGCAGAGAGTGGAAAGTCTTTCCATGGTTTTGTCCTCGGTACGTGCCTTTTTTATATTATCCAGATATCCCCCCTCTTTGCCCCCTCTTTGCCCCTCTTTTTTCCTTTTTTCTCTTTTCTCTCTCTTTTGTTTCTTGGAGGGAATGCCTAGACGATGTATCTTTGGTCGTTCACCTGAGCTTGCCAGTGAGTGAGAGATATTGCAATTGCAATGTTTATACCAGTAGTGTTGCCTTTGTACAAAGGCAATGTGTCCGTGTGTTATCTCTTGAGTAGCCAACTGGAAGATCAGTCAATGGTCAAGATCAAACCCTAAAGATATGACCTTGTTGTTGTATTATGGCTGTTCAGTCTTTTTGTTTTGCTGCTACCAAAAAGACTTGCATCTCTTGTACCGTCTTTGACATATGCCGTAAAAAAGTGATCCTTGACTTGATGGCATCTTATGATGTTTGCATACATCTCTTGTTTGATTATCATCTATTTCAACCCAGTGGATCTTAAAACTCGCCCCCCCAAAGCATACGCTTTATAATGTTTGCCAAACCCGTGGGCGTATTTCTTTTCACTATTTACTCTTTTTTCTCACCTCAACTCATCTTTATTCAACTCACGCTTCATTATGTACCGCTTAAAGAGGAGGAGGGGGTCATGATATCTACATGAATTTTTTTCTAATGGTATCCTCGACATCTATCTTTATCTTTATTTATGTCTATCATCGGTCAACTCCGTATACTTGCTATATCATCTATAATTCCGTACCCAACTTGTCTCGCACATCACAGATTTGGAGATTTGTCAACCAAATTCAAATTTGGCTCGTGGCTATGATGCCTATAGTGATGTACGACCTAATACAGACCCGAAGATCAACCATGGAGCAAGAGGCCGTGGTCAGATCGGCTATCGAGGTAATTATGCACAAGGCCGCCCAACGGATTCTATCAATAGCGACCAAAATAATACGGCAGGTGGCCGAGGCAAGAGAGGAGGTTATGTTCCAAGTTATGGTAGAAGACACAGCCAAGATAAGCCAAAAGGAACATTGGATTACAATGATAGTGGTGCAGCAGGCTGGGAGCAGTATGACAGTGCAGTTAGAGGCCCAGATGGGATTTATCAGCATGAAAATACCAACTCATCATGGCAATCAAGTGGATATGAGGGTGAGACTTCTTCAGATCCTATACTTCATGATGAGTATAGCCCGAGTCAAAGTCTGGCAAGTAGTTTTTATGAAGACTCCTACAGCTCTCAAAAAGGAGGTGACCAGGTGATGAATGGCATTGAATACAACGGCCAGCAACAAAATGGGAAATTTGGTCATCAAGAGAGACACGGTAGCGACAGTTCAAGTCGTGGCCGTGGCCGTGGCCGAGGCCGCGGAGGATATACTGATCAGAGAAGCTTTAGATCCCATGAAGATAAAAACAACAGTGAGCCGCCAATGATGAACAAAGGACCTCCAACTGCTCCTTATTCTTTGCTGTCTACTGAGCAAAGAGGAGCTAACAATCCGGCAATAAGACCACCTACAGTGGAAAGAAAGGGACAAGATAGCATTGGGGGTGATCAAGTGCCTATATCGCGTCGATTTGGTAAAGATGTGCCCGTTGTGGAGATCTTATGCTGGGGTGACGTGAGTCGGGATCATATCCTGAATATTGAGAATACCTTTGAGGCTGCAAATATTACTATCCATACATTAATTCTTCAGCATGGACGTACTTCTCGAGAGGCTGCCACAAAACATATGATTCAGGAAGGTGTAAAGGCACTGATTATCATTGAACCTAGACACGTAGCCCAGGGAAAGGTATATTTGCAAGCATTTGAACCAAATGGCGATGGAAGTGTACGATATGATGGTATGTGTAATATTGGAAAAAAAAAGGCTATGCGATTTATTAGATACTCATATAAACTTTTACCTGGCTATTTTTTCTTCTAATAGAATACGATAGTATCACTGTCAAAGAAGCTGTTGTAGTTGTACAGCAGACATTGAAGAAAACCGCAGTGCAGGCGTTATCGGTTCCCTCTGCTCCATTCCACTCACAATTGAGCTATGGGGCTGTTGAACCTGCTCCTGTTGTTGCTACACCTCAAAAAACATATACCTCTCAGCAAAACTATGGGGCTACTTCTGTAGTTCAACCACCACCTTCCGCTCCCTCTCAGCAACCAGCGAGCACAATTACACCAGCCCTTGCTAATCTTGATGTTAACACCCTTGCCGCTGTCTATGACCTTTTACAAAACTTAACCTTGCCACAACAGCAGCAAGTTCAACAGCAGCAGCAACCTCAGCAGCAGCAGCAGCAGCAGCAGCAGCAGCAGCAGCAACCTCAGCAACAACAACAACCCCAGCAGCAGCAGCAGCAGCAACCACAACAGCAACATCAACAGCAGCAGCAGAAATCGTATCAGCCACAACATCAACCGCAACAACATAAACAACAAAGCCAACATCAACATCAGCCACCACAACAACCTCACTCTCAAAAATATCAGAAATATCAACAACAGTCTCCCCAGATTCAAAAAAGATCTCCTCAGACTCAATATAATACTCATCAGTATCAACAGCCACCTCAGCAGCAGCACTCTCAAAAGTACCAGCCACAGCAAACCCAAACGCAGCCTCAGAAATACCAGAGTTATCGAGAGCCTCAGTTATCCCATACATCTCAGTCTCAGCAACACCAATCTTCATATCAGCAGCCGCGTCCTGCACAAATCCAACAGAATTATCAGCCACAGCAATCATACAAACCTCAACAGTCGGCAATCCAAAGCCCACCACCCACTCCTTCTGTGACTCCAGGCCCTGGGCCTATTTCAAAAGAATCATTGCAACAACTTTTATCAAGTTGGAGTGCTGGTGGTGTTGGAGCATTATTAGCCTCTACAAATGCCGTCAACCAACAACAACAACAGCAACAGCAGCAACAACAGCAGCAGCAACAGTCGATACCAGTGGCAACTCATTCTGGGACATCAAATCAACCATCCTATGGAAACTCTTCTGGGTACTCTTTAACTCCTAGTGTTCCGGTACCAACTGCAACGTCTACAACAGGCTATTATTCCAATGGTAGATACAATGGTTCCGGAAACCAAGCATATTCACAAGAATCACATACAACAAGAAATAATGGATACGGAAATAACTCCATCTCCAAATAAACAACTCACCCACCCACTTGCCTGTGAATTTTATTTTTATATACACCTGGTTTACCTTCTTTTTCTTTTTTTCCCTTATATACGTGTATTTAATATAAGAATTCTTGTATAGCAAAGCTTTTGTCAAGTTTTGTCATTTATAGTAAAATGAATTTATTCATAATCTCCATCAATTATAACTAATAAATAAAGTACGAAATACCTCCATCATTCTTCATGTTCAAAAACGAACTTTTATGACAATGTTTCAATTTCATGTCTATTCTTTAAAAAAAAAACATCGATCATCATCATATTGTAGATTTGATGGTAGATACGACAGAATCATTGATATATTGACAAGATTAGCCTTTTTTGATTTCTGAGGACCACCAAAAACATGTTTCTCAATCTCCTGCTCATTTGACCGGAATCCGCCCAAGACAAGTAGTAATGTAGACAATACAACAATTGAATGCGTGTCACATCATGACCTTTTTTTTTTATTATTAATTGTTCTTACTAAATCTCGCTTTCTCTCTTTTTCTTCTAGTTTTCTCTTTCGCCATGGCAAAACGCGCAGTCAAAAGAAAAAAGTCTCCTCTTACGGAAACTGGATCTACAGATAAAGATCAATGCAATGACTTTGAAGATCAACCACCCGCAAAACGAATCACTAGATCGCAGTTGAAGCGACTATCTTCCGATCCCTCTCCTCAACCCTCTGGGCTGACAAAGACTTTTAAAGCAAACCCAACACCTCAAAAGCAAGAACCTGCTGCGACCATTGAAACAAAAGAGCCCGAGGAAACTGAAAAAGATTTGGGTTCTCAGATATCAGATGATGAAGAAGAAAAAGAAGACAAAGAAGACAAAGAAGAGGAAGAGAGTGACAGCGAGGGAGAGGGTATTGACTGGGAAACTGTAGAGCTTCCGGATAGTTATTTGCAAGAAAGACTTTCTCAAGGACGTGTCTACAAGGATGTTGAAGTTATATTTGAAGCGCCGCATCCAATGCATAGGCAAGTATGCAAAAAAAAAAAAAATTGGCTTTAGATTCAAGATCTTACTGTGATTTATAGGAAAAATGCCTGGGAGCTGGCCTACGAGCGTATGCTGCGGGAATGGGTACACAATAGCCATGTACTTACTTTGATTGCGCACTATATGATACGCAATAAATGGTGTGCGTCCCCAGAAGTACAGGTAAAACAGATTAAACAAATGTCCAAATATTGTGCACATTCAAATAAAGAAATATATATAAATATAAATATAAATATTCATATATCCATATATTAAATGAGCCCAAAGTCTGTGTGTTTATCAGTTATACCAGAGAATGTTCAAAAGCAATGCTCTCAGTTGACCCGATCAAACAAAGACTTTCAACAAGGTGTAGAGAGCTTATATCTCTGGTGGAAGGATTATTTTAAACTGACAGGTGTTGGGCTAATTACTCGTCCTTTCGAGGAATTTGGTTTTCTAGAAAACGTTGATGTCTTGACATCCGAAAAAGTAGGTCAATAAGTTAATATGTAAAAACACACACACACACACACAAAACATCATCTCATTGGGGAGTAAATGTCCAAAGTCCATAGAGGATATGTTGAAAGAACGGGGCATTGACGATGGAGAGACGATTAAAGACCGCAAAGATTTTGTTAATCGCCTTTCCACCAGGGCTGGAACACGCGATACGTCTGCTGAATTATTTGTGGCACATTTGAGAGCACTTGGATACGACACACGTCTCGTATGTTCTCTTCAGCCAGTCCCATATCGCATACCTGCAAGACGTCCAAAGATAAAAACCCAGGAACTAACAGAAGAAACAACTCAAAAGGCTGAAGAACCAAAAGAGTTTTGTAAAGATGAAATCAAGTTTCCATATCGCATGTCACGTCCAAAGACTACGGATCATTCTCGCCATACTGACAAGTCACTTAAAGCAAAACAGCCGACAGTCTGGGCAGAGGTCTATAACCCTCATTTGTCTAGATGGGTTTGTGTTGATCCAATTCGAGGGTTCTATGACAGGCCAAAAGAGATGGAGCCCTTGTTAAACGACAGGCACAATATAATGTCATATGTTCTTGCATTCTATGCCGATGGGGACGGTTGTATGGATGTCACTCGTCGTTATTCTTCAAGGATCACAAAGGCCTACAAGTTGCGAGAACGTGAACTGACAAAACGTGAAAAGCAAGGCGGATTTAAGCCATGGTCTTCTATTTTACTGCAATGTATCAACCGACACCAATACGGACAACGGGAAAATCAAGAAGAAAAAGAATTGGAAGAATTTCAGGAAAAAGATGCAATGCCGACATCGTTCCAAGGCTTCCACAACCACCCTCACTATGCGCTTGAGCGTCACTTGAAGAAAATGGAAGTACTCTTTCCAAAAGAGCCAATTATTGGCTATATCAAGGGAGAGCCTATATATCTTCGAGAATGTGTAAAAGAAATACACACACCCGAGTCTTGGATGAAACTTGGTAGAGTTATAAAAAAAGGTGAACATCCTGTAAAGCGAATCAATGCACGTGCTGTCACCATTGAGAAGAAACGTGCTCTTGAACAAGCCAAACAAGATGGAAATGATGTCCTGGTGAACTGCTACGGAGAATGGCAAACAGTACCATATGTACCCCAACCTGTGGTCAATGCAAGTGGGAAAAAAAAAGTGTTGTGTTGTTTAATGGTTACTTGACTCTTATATGGATTTTAACATCTAGGGCAAAGTACCAAAAAACAGCTATGGTAACATTGACATGTTTACACCAGATATGCTACCAGAGGGTGCTTCTCATATCCCAAGTAAGTATTGAGCCCTCAAATCTAAACTCATGGCTAATCTCAAGACCCTATCATTGAATTTTATAGTACAAGGCATTGCAAAACTGGCCAGGAAATTAGGAATCGATTATGCCGATGCAGTTGTGAGTATACTGATTTCATTTCGCCTAAATACTGATTTAATACTATTTTCTTAGGTTGATTTTGAATTCGCAAGAGGACGTTCTACCCCTGTAATGAGAGGAATTGTTGTTCCAGAAGAAAGCGAAGAACTTTTATTAGAGGTAAAACCTGTTTGCATATTTTATCATGTAATTATTAATTATTAATTATTGTTTTTTAACAAAAAAAAATAAACACGGAATATTTTCAAGGCATGGCAAGAACATCATCATAACGAAGCTACCAAGGAAATTGAAAAGAGACGAAAAGAGGTATATGGAAACTGGCGTAAACTAATCAAGAGTGTTCTTATCCAAGCAAGGCTTGAAGAGGATTACGGAAAATCACCTTGACCTTGGACGCGTCTATTTTGTCAATATTCCAGAATATTTTTTTAAAAAAAATATATATATTTATATATATATTGTTTGTGATAAAGAATGGTTTAGATTGACAAGATGAAGGAATATACTTTATATTTATATTGGGAAAGCAATGTGCAATAAGATGGGTATGCCTTTTAAAAATGGACATTGGCTGATTATTACACCTTGTTCATTTGTGCACTGTAAAGAAGATCAATAAATCCGGCGGCGACATCATCGATAATAGACTTATCGGGTATGCTGGCAGCAGTGCCGTAAATTGCGGCAGTGCTACCATTTCCACTAGAGGGATCGGCTGCAAGGGCAGCAACTACTTCTTTGAGATCCGATACAAACAGGTCAGCACTCTGAGCCCATGGCAAAGTGACTGAGATGTGAAGAGCAGCAGGGTTCTGGAGGGCATTCAAGTGCCATCCACGTTCAGAAAGCTTGTCTCCAACATCGTAAATATTCATTGGCTCATTTGCTCCAAAGGCAATAACGGGTCCAATGGGTTCTCCCTTGACGTGGAGCTGTGAGATTGAACGAACACTAGAATAGATGGTGAATATCCAAGCCCTAGGCACCTTTTAAGAACCGTTACCCTTTCTCAATTGTTCGACGAGCACCAACAATCTGCTTGCATGAATCCAGATAGCCGTCCTTGCCAACTCTCATTAATGCGGCCCAGCAGCCAGCAATCAAGGCTCCAGGTCTACGGTTTACATATTTAATATCTGAAAAAGAGTACAAGCATCACACTTTACCTTGATCCAGCTACACCGGGTGATGCATAGATACCACCAGTCCAATCAGCACACAAAAAGTATTGGTATTTTCTAATGGTCTTGTCGCGGTACATTATGATAGAAGATCCCTTGGGGGCAAATCCATACTGCAACACACACACACACAAATGATATTAGGACCCTGAAAGGAAACAAGACTGATGATGTTATCCTGTTTAAATAACAGGTAAGTAGTACCTTGTGTGTATCACACGAAATAGACGTTACACCCGGTACACGGAAATCAAAAGATGTTGTAGGGAAGCCTGCCTTTTCAAGAAAAGGCATAATAAAACTTCCAAGACAACAATCAACATGTAAGCCAATTCTGTGTCTCAAGGCCAGTTTGCCAAGAGCTTCGATATCGTCAGCAATACCATGAGGGAAGTTTACGGCGGAACCGGCGAGCTAAATTGACATTCATTATGTCAGGATGTGCAATACTATGGATCTCTTTGACTTACCATGATCGTGTTCTTGTTGATGGCCTTGGCCACACGCTTAAGATCAACTTTGCACGTAACAGGATCAATTGGAATAAGGACGAGCTTAATATTGAAATAGCCCGCAGCCTTCATAAATGCCGCATGGATAGTCTCGGGAACAATCCTAGGACACAAACCAGAATTATCAGCATACTTCCTTAACCCTCCCACCCCCCCTGTCTAGGAAATCCCCTAGTATCCTTCTTATTTACATTTCAGGGTAGTTGATTCCCTTTATATCCTTGTACATGTCACGATACGCCTTGCAGGCCATAATGATACTCTCTGAGCCTCCACTGGTCATGACTCCACAGCCAGTTTCTGGTGCATTGTACATCTTCAATACCATGGAAACCGACTCGGCTTCCATACGTCTCACACCGGGAAATACTTCTGGGTGAAGAGGATTTGAGACAGCAAACATATGGTATGCTTGGGCCAAGAGGTTGGTGAGTTTCTTGCCACCATGGTAGATGGTTCCAGAGACCTTTCCATTCTCCCAGTCAGCAGACTTCATCATTTGGAATCTAATGGGGAGGTATTGTATTAGTAAAAAGATATCCATCCAATAAACCAGCTAGGTCCATTAAGCCAAGTAGAAGAAGAAAAAAACACTTACTGCTCAAGGCTATTGAGGATGAATTCTTCAGATAAGCCCTTTTCAGGGAGTACCAATGTCTCTATAGTATTGCCTTCTCTCTTGACCATTGATTCTTCCATGCCCTGGAGAGTTTTGTCGAGTTCACCTTGGATTTTTGCTTGGACAGCAGGTAGACGGCGAAGTTGTTTAAAGACGAGCTACAACACACAAGTGTCAGACCTGGATGTACCTTGAGTACTGCAGACTTACTTTGATAAAATATGCCTTGAAATCCTTGGCGGCTCTTACGGGGCCAAGAACCAAGACTTTTGTATAGAACTTGGACCAGTAGTGAAAAAGGACCAGGATAAATATGACATTCTTCAATGTCTTTAGCCTTGGAGTTTCGAGCATGTTTGTGGTCTGTTTGAGGGCAACCGCCAGGAATGCTGATGTGTTTTGTAGGTTCGGCATGATGGTGATCAGGATAAACAAGCGAGACTTCTTTTATCGTCACACTTTTTTAAAGCAGCAAGCGGTTTTCAGATATGAAATCCCGATTGTAGAATTTCCACGGTTTTTATTTAATTTTACTTCATCATTACACTTGCTTATTATCTTATCCTTTTCTTTTTTTTTTATTTAATCATGTCTACTAACTCTAGAATCCAACAAGGAATCGCCAAAGAGCATCCTGTAAGTAAAGACAGTACCAAAATAATGATAAAAAAATACCCTATTAAATCGCTTGTTGGCTGAGCAGGAATGGGTTCTTCCCAGGCTCTGTCAGCAGAGTGCAAACAAGAATGGAATCTATGCTGCAGGTAATAAGCCTGTAAAGACAATCTAGGTGTGATGATCTTTTAATACATCCCATAGTTTTCGGTGGTCTGTTGTCTGGTGAGGATTTTGGATGAATTTATCCTCTGTGGATATTAATATACTATATACCATAAAAAGTTCCTATATCCCGTCGTTTGGGCCTGGATAGAAATAAGATCACCTTTGTTGCACTGGGTAAGTAAGTAGGTCTTTCTTGGTAATAGTTACTCATGCTTGTATCCTATAGCCGTATCTTCAGTCACAGGATACCTTGTAGCCAAATATTCATACAAGCAGTGTATAGATACTTATGAGTTTACAGAAGCAGTAAACAGAGAGCACCAAGGACCAAATGGGTCTCTTTGATAAAGGACAAGAGGGTTTAATATATATATATATATATATATATATATATATAAATATATATATTTTTTAATTCATATTCCTTGTCGATTTTTTGGTGGATTATTTTTCAGTTGGATTTTCTCTCTTTTGGTCTCTATTTTTCTTTTTTAAAAAAAAGATAGATATATAGATAGATAGAATCTCGATGGAATCCAACTTTTCATCCGAGCTTTTCTTTAATGAGGCCGACTTTCGAGTACTCATCCCAAACCTCCATAGTCCTGATTCCACGCCTTCTTTTGAGACCGTCGCAAAAGCCAAACAACGCGCATTTGCATTCTATGGTATTCTCGTTGTCCCAACCACCATGTCCAACTCTCTAAACACATCTACCCTCAAGATGAGCCCTTGACTGTCTACCTACTGGCCCGCATTCCCCATCAAGTTACAGGCACAGGAGATGAGGTGACTGAAGCAGTGCGCAACTTTTATAGTCAGTTAGATGTCCACGTCGAGGCATCTATTGTTGACAGTCATTCAGCCAACGCAAGCCAACGAACAGTAAAGCATGCCTCTAGCATGCCATCCACTCCATCTTCTGTACCAACCTCCCCAAGAATGTCGGTTACCCACAAGCATGAAGGGCCCAGGAATCCATCTCCCCATCTTTCAAATGAACCCTTGCCATTCTTTACCCATACCTACAATAGCCAAAGCAAGGATTTGGAAATGACTGTGGCAGAGTATGAGCAGGCCCACTGTTGCATATATCCTTTGAGTATTCCTATCGGTAAGGCTGTAGTGTAGATCATGAAACCAAGGGCTTGTATGCATACAAAAGAGATTGAATGTGATCTTTAGTCTATGTCAAGAACAGAGGTGTGAGCCCTCAGCTATTGATCAACTTTAATGTAACCTATCGTCCAATGGCGATCAGTCGACAGTCTTCTGGAGATGGGCCTGAAGATGTGTCTGAATATGACACTGACATGTTTGAGACCATCGATCTTCTCAGTGGATTGTCTGATGGTAAACTTGGAGGGGGTATATATACGTGTATATAAGTGTATACTTATAGGCCGTGTCATAGGCCCCACATTCTCTTCCAAAGGAGACAAACCTCTGCAGAGATTTGTAATGGAATCATCCCAGAGCCGCCAAACAAATGGAAGCTTCTTGCCCACCACCCACTCAAACGCACATCTCTTGACCTTGAGACGACACGTGCGAGAGACAATCCCAGTACGATCCGGATTGATGGTGAAAATGAAGACCACCAATGCGTCTGTCACAGACAAGACCGTGATGATGTCAGTAGAATTGGAGAACCCATCAGACACTGGATCTGTGTTTATGGTAGATAAGATTGAGGTTCAGGTGTCACACTCGGTGGTTTCAATGGCATTCGCTGAAGAAGTAAGAGAATTATGACGATTGAAAGAGGCTGGGTAATAAACCTATTGTCATAGATCTCTTTCCCTGTTAAACTCAACACCCTAGACCAAATGGTGTTCTTATACAATGTCACTCTGCTGGAAGATGGGTCGATTAAACCTCCAGTCCAGCCAACCCGCATGTTCCCTTCGCGCAGGATCAATACCATGCCAGTAATACCACCACCTTCTCATTATCAGGATGAGCGCCTCCAACCACAGCGAGTGTCTATTCAGGTGTATGGAGCCCCTGTCATTGATGGCATTGCAGCAGCACCAATGCAGTCCAAATGGAACACAATGCTGGACGTCACTGGAATGCGACAAAAGAGAGAAGATCCCAACCCACCCGACCCGCGTTTCTCATCTCTTCTTGCATCCGGTCATCCTGTACGCACCCAGAGTTCGTTACCCAGCAGTGTATCTGTGTCTCCAGGAGCCAGGTCTGTGGGCAGTCCACTACACCAGACAGTTGGAGACAACAAGAAACGCATTGTACTGAACTCTGGGTCCGTTGGCCAGTTCATTACACCCGGAAGAGACCATCGATCCAACAGTTCCGGACCACTTGGCAACAGTGGAGCCAGAAGAGCACCCGAGGTTGAGATTGCAGACGGAATCGTCGTCTCATTCACTGTTCCTCACCTTATCCAGGTCGGCAAGATATTTCCTCTCCATATCTTTATTGTCAATCGTTCCAAGCACACCCGCCGCTTTTCTGTGATGATACCCAGTCGCAAGAGACATTTACCCGAGGGATTCACCAACCCAACAAAAACATCGCTTCCACTCCTCCCAGCTGAGCAAAGACCAATTGAGCCATTTATGGAAGAAGGAGGTATTGTGGAGTACTTTTTTAACAAGCCACTCATATATATATATATATATATTCTTTCTTAGAATTCCTTCGCCAGTACTTTGAAAACGAGACCCATGAAGCAGATGTGATTTGCTTGGAAAACAATGTTCGATTGAGGTAACCATAATAATAGACCTGACCTTGTTTGCCCTTGTTTGACAATCTCTTTTCATCTCTAGCCCTCTTGGCCCCTCTACATCTCAGACTGTTGATGTGCGCTTTATAGCTGTAAAAGAGAAGCTGCACACGATTGATTTGATTCAATTAGTTGACCAGGATACTGGATTTGTCACTAATCTCAGACACGTCTTGGAGCTATTCGTCGATCCTCAATAAAGCCAAAAAAAGAAAAAATATTTGGCCCGGGTCCATGACTTTTTTATTGACTTGGCAGTCCCATGGATAAAATCAGGATAAATTTTTTTTATTGATTTTAATATAAAAAGGGTTTAGATATTCTGGAATACGGTTTCTCTTTATCTGTTCAAAAGGTAAATATCTCTTTCCACTTCCTATCCATTTATCCCCCTTTTCCCCTCCTCAATTTTTTTTATATGATGAATGCTTGTCGCCCCAGGCGTAACAATTATGTCGAGAATACATACAGCTACCCTTTACTCTGAAAAAAAAAATTCAAATTCAAACTTTATATTTTTACTGGACAATCAAGGCATGTATACTTATATATCTCTCTTGTCTTTCTAGATTCACGAAATACTTTAGGATGAAATATTATTATTTTACAAAAAGAATTAATAAATAAAAAGAAGGTGAGAATCATATTTCCACATAAAAAACAAAACTATGAACGTGTGTGTATATTATTTGAGAGGTTCTTTATGATGATTTTAATATTTCATGCTAACCCGGAGCTCAAATATGACCGACAAGTGATATTACTGATAAAGAACCTCCCAAATATATATATTATACATGTTTTTTGTTTATACATGTCATATATTTTGGAAAGCACTTGAAATTAATTAATCGATATTCTTTGATTTCTAGACATGTAATGAGAGAATATCACAAAAGCATGAAATTAAATATTAAAATAAAAATATTAGAATAAAAAATGTATATAATTATGACTGTTACGTGACTAGTGTTTATCAATGTTATTTTTTGGCAAGGGCAAGATGATGATTCAAACAAATTAATTTGTAAATAGATTTACCAAAAATAAAATGAAAAATGTTATTGAGAGTGTTGAGCATATTATATATATACACACATACATACACCTTTATTGAATGAGCTTCACTTTTCCTTTGATTCTTGATGGCGGATTCGCTACTCAACTCGAAGAAAGTTTCCAAAAGGACTTGACGGGTAATAAAGCTTATTTTAGTTTCCAAGAAAATAGACAATTGAATATCAAAATGATTATTATTATTATTATTATTATTATTAGGTGCATTGTGGTGTGCCAAATGTCTTGAAGATGATCCCAATGCAATCAAAGTAAAAATTCTCTCATTACAACCAAAAACACATCTACTGAAATACTCTTAGCAAGTCCATCGTTTGTATTATGAAGCCGGGGCTCAGGTGGCTACCACTTGCAGCTATCAAGCATCCATCCAGGGATTCTTAAACGAAGGCTATTCAAACCAACACGCCATTCAACTTATGCGCAAAAGTGTCCAACTGGCCCGTGAAGCCAGGGATGAATTCACTGCTGCTCATCCCAACTCACAGCCGAGATACGTCGCCTTGTCTGCTGGGTGCTATGGTGCGGTGCTTGCCAATG
The DNA here is from genome assembly GCA_022702545.1 of Phycomyces nitens. Classification (NCBI taxonomy): domain Eukaryota; kingdom Fungi; phylum Mucoromycota; class Mucoromycetes; order Mucorales; family Phycomycetaceae; genus Phycomyces; species Phycomyces nitens. The sequence goes on from JAHRBC010000001.1 coordinate 8,289,646, forward strand.
GAGCGGAATACACAGGTCAATATGGTCTGGTTACCAAACAAGATCTTGTGGATTTCCACAACCATCGTTTGGATATCTTTTTGCAAGGTAACAACAACAAGCAAAGAATAATATTAAAAGATGTGTTAATTCTGCTTGTCATAAAGAGCCTGGAATTGACATGATCTTATTCGAGACCATCCCGTCCATTATTGAAGCAGAGGCTATTCGAACAATTGTCGATAGCCGAACCGACCTTCCTCCTGTGGGAGTAGGGTTTTCCTGCAAATCTGACAATCAGATCTCGGACGGCACCTTATTATCCACCTGCCTTGATCAACTTGACACCTTGAATGTGTTTGCAGCCGGAATCAACTGCACAAAGCCTCGTTTTATTCCGTCTCTGCTGTCCATCTGTAGTTTGTATGCCCGCAAAACTGGCAAAGCTATTCTCTTGTATCCAGATGGAGGTGCCGAGTGGGATGCTGTGGGTCGCTGCTGGCACAGTGAAAAGGTTACTCCAGAGACATTTGGGAAACAAATGGCAGAGTACACCAAGCAGTATGGCCCCAAGATGGTAGTTGGTGGCTGTTGTGGAACTAGCCCGGCGTATATTCGATCCTATCTACACTTTTTGTCACAATAAACAAGAGGCTTTAATGTGATCAACTATAGAGTATTAAAGACAAGAAAGAAAGAATGAAAGAAAGAAAGGGTGATTTTAGAAGGGCAGATGTAAACGCATTGTGTGGTTGAATCTCCGCACACCATGTAAAACCAAAGCACCTGTTCCTACTTTGTGTCGTCCCAGAAACACATACACACACATTTATATAATTATACAATTATACATCAAGGAAAACGCACACATCATGACCTTTAGAGAAACATTGTTAGATCAAATTACGAAGCGAGACAAACGAGAAGGACAATGGAAGGAGATGATTAACGCTAGTAAGATTCCTAATCTTTAAATCTTCATCCCTTTCCCTCAACTTGATAATCATTGCCATTCTCATTTTTCAGACCAGCGATTGCTGCATCATACGATTGAACTTCAAAAGAGAAACGATCAACTAAAGACGTTGTATGACTCTGGTAGTAACAACTCTCATGCTCAAAAGTAAAGTTTGACGATATGCTTAAAGTTCATCATATCATGTATTTCAATATACATCATTAATCTCCAAAATATTAAAAAAAAAAAAAAAAAAACCTCTCTCTCTCTCTCTCTCTCTCTCTCTCTTCTATTGTCCGTGACCTGTCATCATAGTACTCCTGCAAGCCAACAGCAGATTAATGATTTGGATCGTCGGATAAGAGAGCTGCATGAAGAGAGGGCCGAAATGTACAAGTCACAGAGTGAGAATGCCCAAAGACTGGTTCACATGAATGAACAGCTGCGAGCCAAGGAAGAGACCGACAAACACCAGACAGAAGAGTTGAGTATTGGTATAGGAATGACCAGACACTTACAATGCCATTAGAATAAAGTCTTTCTCGGAAAGAATCAATGAATTGTCAGAGATGTCCAGTTTACAAGCCCAACAGTTACGAGAGAAGAATGTTGTGATCCAAGTAGAGTGTATATACCTTGTAGCCTAGACATGAGCATTCTTAACGATACTCGCTAGATATTGCAAGACGAGCTTGCCACTCTTCAATTGGAAATCGTCACTACTGAGGACCGCAGTAAGAAACTGAGAAAAGAGAATGATCAACTGTTGCAACGATGGATGAACTTGAAGAATGAAGAAGCCGAGAAGATGAACGAGGCAACCCAGTTTTATGAAGAGTAAGCAAACAGGACACTTTGTTGACAAGAATATATTCTAAACAACCCAGGCTCCGTATATTGGCACGTAACAATGGCCAGACACTACGCCAGGTGAATGGCAAGTGGGTTATGGAACCATCTTCGTCTAGCTCTACCAAGAAGGACAATCCAAAAGACGGTAAAAGAAGTCCTCGGGTACTAAGCAACATTTTTCTGCCCAGTCGTACAAGCAAGAGATTTGTAAGGATATGCCACATTTGTGTATCTATAGTATCAACTTGTTTTTATTAGACAATGCACGAGGAGGAGATATATTGTGTCCAGGCATCTTCAACAGGATCAATGTTTGCGACTGGCGCAGCAGACAAGAAGATCAAGATTTATGATGCAAAGACAGGCAAGATAGATCATTAAGCCGAAAGCCACCTTTTAGAAATTGATTATCTTGTCTAAACAGGTCGTGTGAGCCAGACACTTGGTGGTTCTTTACAGACAATCACAGCAGTAGATTTCAATGCGACTGATGAGCTGGTCCTTGGGGCTTCAACCGACTGTGTTACTCGTCTGTGGCAACTGAATACAGGAAGAATAAGGGTAACGAAAAGTGCTGGTGATAGATAGTCAAGGCTTAAATTTTTGTTTGATTACCACAGCATACCCTGACTGGACACATTGGCAAAGTATACTCGGCCAGATTCAATGCAGACTCCAATCGAGTGGCAAGTAGAGCTTAAAGACCAAAAGACAGATTGTCTGATTCACCCAAACCATTAGGTTTCTGGTAGCCATGACAGGACTCTCAAAGTCTGGGATCTTCAAAAGGGAAACTGTGTGTAGAGTGTATACAAAAAGTCAATTACTGACACAGTTTGATTTTATTTTTTTAAAAAATATAGGCATAAGAACCATATTCACCTTTTCGAGCTGCAACGATCTCTGCCTTGGTGATGCAGATGGGTAAAAACTCCAAAAAGAATGTTATCTGGCCTGTAGGCTCACTCTACTTTAGAATCACCCTGGTCAGTGGACACATGGACAACAATATTCGAGTCTGGGATACTCGTACTGGCAACGGTATCAAGGACATGACAGGGGTTCATACTAGCCAGATTACATCTGTGTGCATGTCACCAGGTACGGAGACTATTTATCACCTTGAACTTCTCATGTAACATCCATCCATCCATCCATTTGAAATACAGGTGGCTCCACAGTCTTGACAAATTCTAGAGATCACACACTCAAACTCATCGATTTGAGAATGTATGAAGTTGTGCAGTCGTTTCAGTAAGTTTGATTACTTGATGCTTATAAATCACCCTAAAATTATGCCCATAGAGCCGATACTTTCCGTAATGGCATCAATTGGTCTAGGGCTTGCTTTAGGTAACAAAAATTAATATTAAAATGACATAACAAATACATAAAGATTATCAATTTAAATTTTAAAATATCGACTTGAAATTTAAATGTATAGCCCGGATGGTCATTATATTGCAGCCGGCTCGGCAGGTAAAATGATAACCTTTGTACCCTCAAATACACTCATCATTACTTCTTTGTCACATCTTAGACGGAGTACTTCACATTTGGAATTCTCAGTCAGGAAAACTGGAAAAATCAATTGAAGGCCACGGGTAAATCAAGAAAAAGAGATGATTAATTATGATTTTAAATGCTCATTTTAAATCCCCCCCTCCCTATTTTTTTCATCATTGTTGTAGGGCTGCGGTATGTGGTGTGTCATGGAATCCGAGTGGCAGCCTATTGTATTCTGCTGACAAGGGCAAGACGGTGTGTATGTGGGATACAGCGAACCCTGAAGCCTGAAAGCCTGAAGCCTGCTGAATGGATCATCAATGGATCTTCATTGTGTAAACAGATAATAAATCCAAAAAAAAGTACAATTCTTGATATATAGAATATTTTATTTTTTAATGTTGTGAGCAAAAAAAGAAAGAGTGGTTATGATAGATAATATAAGACAAAGAGGAAGAGGTAAGGGTGACTGTTTACTGTCTGTGGGTCTTGTAGTAGTTGATGAGACCGTTGGTAGAGGGATCGTGGGAGGTGACAGGGCCAGGGGTCTGGAGTTCAGGCAAGATAGCCTTGGCAAGCTGCTTACCGAGCTCAACACCCCACTGATCAAAGGAGTTGATATCCCAGATAACACCCTGGACAAAGATCTTGTGTTCATACATGGCCAGAAGAGAACCAAGGGTGGCTGGAGTGAGCTTCTGGAACATGATGGAGTTGGTTGGACGGTTGCCCTTGAACACCTTGTGGGGAACAATGTTCTCGACAACCTTGGCACCCATCTCGGCACGGACCTGCTCCTCAGACTTTCCGACCATCAGGGCCTCGGTCTGGGCAAAGAAGTTGGATAGAAGGATCTCGTGGTGCTTTCCACCAGAGATGGGGTTGAATGTCTCGACAGGAGCAAGGAAATCACAAGGAATCAGCTTTGTACCCTGGTGAATGAGCTGGTAAAAAGCGTGCTGTCCGTTGGTACCAGGCTCACCCCAGATGATGGGACCTGTGGAGGTCTCGACAATGTCGCCCTCGCGAGAAACGTACTTGCCGTTGGACTCCATGTCACCCTATAACAATGGTTGAGTTGGAGGCCATATAGAAGAAAAAGTTTTTTTTTTTGTAGAGAAAGTCTTGGTCTTACCTGCTGGAAATACGCGGCAAAACGGTGCATGTACTGATCATAGGGAAGAATGGCCTGAGTCTGGGCACCAAAGAAGTTGTTGTACCAGACACCCATGAGGGCCATCAAGACAGGAATGTTCTCCTCGAGAGGAGCGGTAAGGAAGTGCTGGTCCATCTCATATGCACCCAACAAAAGCTGCTCGAAATTGTCAAAGCCGATATCAATTGCAATTGAGAGACCAATGGCAGACCAGAGAGAGTAACGACCACCGACCCAGTCCCAGAACTTGAACATGTTCTTGGCGTCAATACCAAATGCAGTTACATCCTTGGTGTTTGTTGACAAGGCAACAAAGTGCTTTGCTACATGGGCAATCTATAAAGAATATTTTAAAAAATATTAATTTTGTGCATTTGCAACCCCAACCCAACAAAAAATATTATTTGTTTTACGCGCCCAAGCTCAGTTCCCTTGTTTCAGCGCCCTATTTAACCCCCGCCCACACGGATTCACATGAACGCGTCTGATTGCTGGCAAACTACAGACTACAAACTATGGCTGAATACTTATACTTACATCGCCTGCAGTCTCGAGGAACCATTCCTTGGCAGAGGTGGCATTGGTGATGGTCTCCTGGGTAGTAAAGGTCTTTGAAGCAATGATGAACAGAGCGGTCTCGGGATCAATGGTCTTGAGGACTTCAGCAAGGTGGGTGCCATCAATGTTGGACACAAAGTGAGCCTTGAGACCCTTCTTGGAGTAGGGCTTCAGGGCCTCGGTGACCATTACAGGGCCAAGATCAGAGCCACCGATACCAATGTTGACAATGTCAGTGATGGGCTTGCCAGTATATCCCTTCCATTCGCCTGATCGGATGGCCTCTGAGAACTCCTTGATATGCTCAAGCACTTGACGAACCTCGGGCATGACATCTTCTCCATCATCATAGATGGGCTTATCAGACATGTTGCGGAGAGCGACATGGAGTACGGCGCGGTCCTCGGTAAAGTTGATGTGTTCGCCAGCAAACATCTTGTTGCGCATCTCCTCGACCTTGGCTTCCTTGGCCAACTCAAGCAACAGCTCGAGGGTCTCCTTGTTGACAATGTTCTTGGAGAAATCAATGAGGATTTCGGTGGAAGTCTTGTCGGATCCACTGAACTTGCGCGAGAACTCATCAAAGCGGGCAGGGTCTTGGACAAAGAGATCCTTGATGACCAGATCCTTTCCTTGGGCATCGTAATGCTGCTGGAGTTTCTGCCAGACACTGAGCTTGTTTGCGAGAACCATTGTTGAGTTGGGAAGAAGCTGGCTTTTTTTTAAAAAAGATATAAAAAAAAGATGGGCTGGGACAATGCAGGGTTTCCCTTTTTATTTCCGCAAACTTTCAAAAATAATCCGGATGTGTGACTCTTCTTGTTTTGCTGTGTGGGCCATGGAAGTGGATTTTATTTTGTTATTTTATTAAAAAAGGTCAATTTGGCTCACAATATTTTCCCCGAAAGGACAAGGAAGAATTAAAATATACACGCACAAGATAGTAGTGTAAAATCCCCCGTTCGTCATCCCAACAAGAAAAGAAAAAAAAAAACTCTGTATCCATGGCAGCATACTTTGGGCCAATAGGGAATTGAAACGGTGCTTAGTGAGACAGGTGTCAATACTCTCCAAGCCAATAGGTCTTTTCTGGTCTATTGGGCTGAGGGCCGTGTTTACATAACCATTACAAATTACATTATATATCAATTACTAATATCTCCAGACTCCAGACTCCATTATCTATTATACATTATCCATTATCCATTATCCATCGCGTCTATTGTTGCAATTATATTATAAAGGCCACGACACTCTTAAAGTTCTTGTTCATTGCCATTTATAGAATCGGGCTTGCAAGATATTCAAAGTGATTTTTAATAAAAAGGTAAAGTGCCTTCAAATCCCAACTGATTCAAAAGAGGACTTCTTGTACTTTTAACGAGCCCAAAGTTCTGGGAGATTTGGTAGCATTTTCTAAAATTAAATTGTCTTGCTTTAATGCCACCCTAGATAATATACCAGCAACGATGCTCTATTTACAGCATATATAATTACAGATATTATCATTATTTGTTTATTTTATTTAATAAAACAGAGATGTTTATAATATAATGGCTACAAAATATCTTGAAGACTTTGGGCCTGAATTTCATCCAACTTTAGAGGCACAATTGTAGCAAAGTATGTCTAATGCATCACCCACAATTCACCATTAAATCTTTATATAAAGATACACTTTTTTATTTATTATTTTCCAATTTCACCTTGTGTTTTTACTCTATAAAATCTCTTTAATATATATATATATATCTAAATCCTGCCTTTAAATCTGCATTAAATTCATATTGACCTTGGATCAAACCAAATGTTATACGTCTTTATCACTCAAAGTGAAAGATATCTAAAGGCACCGCTCATCGAGTTTTTGACGTCAGCAATCAAGCAATGCTGCCAATCAATGACGAGCAACAAGGTAAATTTTCAATCGCCGGTTCGAGAGAAGGGGGTCGCCCTTACTTCTCTTATTACAAGAAGGCTTTAACATACTCGAGACGCTTGATTGGAATCTAATCTTCTTGTCAGCTTCATCTTCGATATCATCCTTTTGTGTCCCACTCGTCTACATTACACACCAATCGACACGCATTTTATTTCTTTCTCACAAAAAAAACCAACTCCTATTCGCCCCTTCCTTTAATTTTATTTTTACTCTTGGTTTATTCCAAACACACATATACACGCCTTTACCACAATAAGAGATAATCATGGCTACTGACCTGTGCTATACGCTCGTTCATCCTGATGACGCGACTGACCAGCCTACTCTTCAAGATTTCCAGAATGCCTTTGAAAAGGGTTCCGATGAAGCTCGCATTGAGACAATGAAAAAGTTGCTGGTCATCATGGTTAACGGAGATCCCATGGAGAAGCTCCTCTTACACGTCATTCGCTTCGTATTGCCATCCAAGAACAAGCAACTCAAGAAGCTTTTGCATTTCTACTGGGAAATTTGTCCCAAGAGAAAGCCAGATGGCAAACTCAAGGAAGAGTTCATCTTGGTGTGGTATGTGGGGGTGGATGAGACAATAATCAGAAAAAGAGATGGAAAAGATGGAAAGGGGACCAAAAGAAACGAGCCTTGTTCGACTGAATCTTCTGGTCTGTATATAGCAATGCCCTTCGCAATGACTTGCAACATCCCAACGAGTACATTAGAGGCGCAACTCTTCGATTCTTGTGCAAGATCAAGGAAGCTGACGTGTTGGAGCCCCTGGTGCCTTCTGTTAGAGCATGTCTGGTAAATTATCAATGGGTTTATTCGTATAGATGGTTCAAAAAAAAAAAGAAGAAGAAGATAGGAAGCAGATACACGTATATATATATAAAGAGGGGGAGAATGATAAAAAGGAGATGGAATCAATGCTAGTGGGAGACCTATTTGCAAGAGATATTGTATGCAGTCTATTCATCTAAAACTCTTGTCGCGTTGCAGGAACATCGCCATTCATACGTGCGCAAGAATGCTGTTTTCGTTATTGGCTCCATTTATAAGCACTTTGAGATGCTCTTCCCAGATGCACCCGAAGTCATTCAAAACTTCTTGATCTCGGTAAGATATTGGGGGTATATTGTCCTTTGAGGTCCAAGATAATAACAACTTTGATAGGAAGCAGATATGACTTGTAGAAGAAATGCCTTTGTGGTCCTTTGCAATATCGATCAGCCTTTGGCTGTAGATTACTTGACTCAAGTATTTAGCTTGGTTTCTACCTATGATGAGCTACTCCAACTGGCTGTTATTGAGTTGATTCGCAAAGACAGCAAGACAAATGCTGCAAACAAGGTAAATAAAAAAAATATAGGGATTCAACAGAGATTATTGAGTTAACACCACTTTTTCTTCAAAAAACAACAACAACAACAATTCAAGGGAGCTTATATTAGATGTGTATCAGAGCTCTTGTCAGCAACTTCTCACTCTGTAAAATATGAGGCTGCCAATATCCTTATATTCTTGACATCTAACCCTGCTGCCATCAAAGGTAACTTGTGCATATCAAAAGATATTAGCTTACTGATATTCATGTCAAATCATGTGTTGTATAGCTGCCGCTTCTTGCTACATTGATCTTGTTGTTAAGGAGTCTGACAATAATGTAAAGCTTATTGTTTTGGACAGACTGGAAGATATCCGCTCAAAGAATGAACGTATTCTGGATGATTTGGTTATGGATGTCTTGCGTGTGTTGTCAAGCCCTGATATTGATGTCAGACGCAAGGCATTGCGTATTGCCATGGATATGGTATCTTCCAGAAACGTGCAGGAAGTTATCCTCTTCTTGAAAAAGGAACTCACAAAGACCCACGATCAAGAATATGAAAAGGTAAGAGCCCCTTGGTCTAATGTCTTTACCAACTCACTCTTTTTACCATAGAACACTGAGTACCGTCAGCTCTTGATTCAGTCTATCCATACATGCGCTATCCGCTTCTCTGAAGTGGCTGCCAATGTTGTTCACGTATTGATGGAATTCCTTGGCGATTCAAACAACCCTTCTGCTGTTGATGTGGTTTCCTTTGTTCGTGAAGTAGTAGAAAAGTTCCCTGAACTTCGTGCATCTATTCTCGAGAGACTTCTCGAGACATTCACGGACATGAAGTCTGGAAAGGTGTTCCGTGGTGCTCTTTGGATCATTGGTGAATATTCAGACTCTGCAGAGGAGATTGATGAGGCATGGAAGCAGATTCGTAACGCTCTCGGTGAGATTCCATTGTTGGCCTCTGAGCAGAAATTGTTGGATGCTGCCGAGGCAGATGATGAACCCACCGTAGATGAGCCCAAATCTGCTGTTCCTTCTGGAACTGCTGCTCCTAGACGTGTTCTTGCTGATGGAACCTATGCCACCGAGAGTGCTTACACTTCTACATCAAGCAATGCTGCTAGATTAGAGGCTGTCAAACAGGCTTCCAAGCCTCCCCTCAGAGGTATGAATTTATCAAGATGAAAATACTTGAATCTAACGGGGTCAAACGATAGCTCTTATTCTCAATGGTGATTACTTCTTGGGTACCGTGCTGGCCACCACATTGACCAAATTGGCACTTCGCTACGGAAAGGTCGTCTCTGACTCTTCTCTTGCCAATGCCCGCAAGGCAGAAGTAAGTATATATATACACCAATGGACCTGGGATCTTTACTTATTTCTTTTTTAAAGGCCATGTTGATCATGACCAGCATTATTCGTATCGGTCAATCACAGTTTGTTGCTTTCCAGATCGACGAGGATTCGTATGATCGTATCATGCAGGACTTGCGCGTGGTTGGCAGCTACTCTGAAGACAAGGTTGTAGACCATGTCTATCTTGAGGAGACGCATGCTGTCTATGCAAAGCAAATCCAGGCAGAAGAGGTAAATTCACATTTATATTTGGCTTGCTAGTCAACCTCGTCTCTGACTCCATTCATACACACAGAAACGCTTGGCAGACTCAAAGGCAAAAGACAAGACAAGTGTCAAGGTTCAGGTTGACGACGCCATCGTATTTAGACAATTCTCAAAGAAGTCTGGAGATGATACTGTTGACGAATATGAGCAGGACTTGTCTCGTGCTACTGGCTCGCTTGATTCCAAGGACGACCTTATGTCCAAACTGAACCGTATTGTTCAGCTCACTGGTTTCTCTGATCCTGTGTATGCTGAAGCTGTAGTCAATGTCCATCAGTATGATATTCTTATGGGTAACGTATTTAAGAAAAAAAAAATCTCGTCAAGAAATAGGTTACTAATGCGTAAATAATAGATGTCTTGATTGTCAACCAGACTTCGGAAACACTCCAGAACTTGACTGTAGAGTTTGCCACCCTTGGTGATCTCAAGCTTGTAGATCGCCCAGTTACCCACAACCTCGCACCCCACTCTTTCCTTTCCATCAAGGCACCTATCAAGGTTTCTTCTACCGAAACTGGTGTTATCTTTGGTAACATTGTCTATGATTCTCATGGCACTTCAGAAGGCAACTGTGTGGTGCTCAACGATATCCACATTGACATCATGGACTACATTAAACCCGCCACTTGTACCGAGACCCAGGTGAGGATAAATAGGGTTGTATCCTTGGATAACCAATGTTAACAAGCGTTCTATAGTTCCGTAGCATGTGGACCGAGTTTGAATGGGAGAACAAGGTCAATGTCAACACTAATATTTCGTAAGTATAAAAATGAAGCAATGGTATACGAGAGTATGCACAAAAAAAAAACTCAACATTTGTGATAGTGACCTGAGAACCTACCTTGACCATATCATGGCATCCACAAACATGAGCTGCCTAACTCCCGAGAAGCAACTCGAGGGTGATTGTGGCTTCCTGTCAGCCAACATGTATGCCAAGAGTGTGTTTGGTAAGTCTATTGTACAATATATCAATGTTTAAGGCTTTATTGAACCTCGGGTGGTTTTATAGGTGAGGATGCATTGGCAAATCTGAGCATCGAAAAGGCAGGTGAGGGTCCTATTACTGGACACATCCGTATTCGCAGCAAGACCCAGGGAATTGCATTGAGTCTGGGTAAGTTTCAATATGATTAGGGACCTTCTTTAAACTCACTTTTGATATCATCATTACTACTACTTGCAGGCGACAAAATTACTTTGGCACAAAAAGTTGCTTTGTGAAAACAATAAAACAAGAAAGAAAGAAAAAAAAGGGATTTCATACACACCCCTTTGTACCAAACACAATATTATTTCTTTACGGATAAACATAAAGTCCTTGCTTTTATTCTTTTACTTATTCAACACATTAAATACTCAATGTCTTGAGTTGTTATTATTATTATTTTTTCGAATCGCTTCTTTACTTGGTCAAAGCAGACTGGAGGGCCTCGTAGAACTCGACCTCAATCTTAGCCTCGGCCTTCTCGACCTCGGAACCGCTACCAGCAAGGGCACGCTGGGCCTCAGCAAGACCAGACTGGACGTTCTGATTGGGAATACGTGTCAGTTCATATTGTCATTTATCCATTTATCTTCTTCTTACCTCGAGGGAGAAGTCCTCAAGGGGAGCAGCCTCGACAGCGTTGATGTTGAGGGAAGAGTCAGGGTTGATGGTAGCGAAACCACCAGAGACTAGGTAATTAAAAAAACGATCAATTAATACCTCCATATATTCTTTAGAGCCCATCTACGCGTTTAATTATGTCAAATATGATAAACGTACCAAAGAACTTCTTGGTCACTTCGGCAGACTCAACAACCTCGACAACACCGGGGTTGAGCTGCTCGATTGTGGGAACGTGGTTGGCAAGGATACCCATGTCACCGGAAGTGGCAGCCAAGTTAACCTGCTGGACATCAGTGGCCTTGTAGATGGCCTATTGCAAACAATTCAAATATGTTCATTAGATGATGACCTTGACTAGATTTTATTTTATTTTTACCTTGTGGGGCAATACAAAGGTCAAACGAAGCTTGTCAGTGGCAGGGGCCTCGGAAGCATAGAAGCGAGCTAAACATTAACCAACAACAACAACAACAAAAAACAATAACAGTTTAATGTTTGGAATCCAATTGTGCTGTATTCATTTGGCATGTAATTTACCAAGACGAGCAGGCTTGGCAGCGGCAACGGCAACACGAGCAGACCGGGCAAAAACGTTCATTGTGAAATAAGGACGGTTTAGGTGAGAGGAACTAAAAAAAAATGGGCAACCTTGTAGCAAGACGACTGGATAATTTTTTTTTTCTTTGGCCTGAATTTTATTTTTCAATAGCGCTAGGGGGGGGGAGTTGATTTTTTTATTTTATTTTATTTTTGGACTTCTTTACTGGCTTTTGCACTGCCAATTATATAGAATCTTTCATCTTCTTTAAACAAGATTTTTTTTTATCTAGCTGCATTAAAGCAGCTCCAATTAGTATATAAATACGGATATTTTTGTGCGATATTTTTAATTTTAATAATAATCTAATCACAATAAAATTAAAAAGAGAAAGGGAGGGGTGTAAGGCTGTTGTGTTATTCTTATTACGATGACGTCGGCCATTATCAGGCCAGCCACACCTCATATACAATTTCATGCTGTTAAAAATTAGAATAAGAATATTTATAAAGTGTTTATTAATTAATTAATTAAAAATAAAAAATAAAAAGGCGTGCTCTGCCAGTAAACTGTAATTTATTACCATGGAGATATTAGGGATCGTTTCCATGGCAATGTGTATTCAACTCTGTATTTAGAGATCCATTATATGTAGACACTGTTGAGTATACTATAAATCATCAAAAGCACATTAAACATTGACATATCATATTGACATTTATAAATATGTGTCATGTATTTATCTTATGGAGAGAAGCACAGTAGCCAAAATACGCGTAGCATTCCCAACTTTTTTTTTCTGCTTCTTTTTGCCTGGTTCCCTGGCAACTAGCTACCCCTACCTGTTTGTTGCCATGGTGATTTAATGTCCGCTCCCAGCCATGAGAGAATTTATTTTATTTTCTAAAAAAAATCTTTACTCTCCAAAATAAACTCCCCCACCCCTTTCCCTATACTTTCGCGGTATAGACACAATGTACATTTCTCGTGCACTTGGCCATGTCGCCTCTAGCGCATTCCGCGCTCAGTCTGTCAACGTTGCCCGTGCTGCTGTCCAGCCTCTTGGTGCCCAGGCCTCCTTGAAGGGTAATATCACAACACCAACAATAAACGACTACTGCAACTATACAATTGCCCGCCCCTTTTAATAATAATAATAATGTGAATATGAATATTATTATTATTATTATACATATATACTGTTCAACCTGACCAGTTTCCATTGACACGAACCCTTTTTTTTAAAAAAATTCTATTTCTTAATATTTCTTATAGTCCGTGGCTATGCTTCCGAGGCTGCTGCTCCCGGTCAGATTCGGTACGTAACATGTTCAATTCACCCAGCAAATATCTTATAAAATTCTTCAGTTCCGTCATTGGTGCCGTTGTCGATGTTCAGTTTGAGCAGGACAACCTCCCCGCTATCTTGAACGCTCTCGAGGTCCAGGACCACACCGGTGGCCGTCTTGTTCTCGAAGTCTCCCAGCACTTGGGTGAGAACACTGTCCGTACCATTGCTATGGACGGTACTGAAGGTAAGCAAAAAGATAAATAAATAATAGACTACAGAATTGCAACCACTTTTGTATTTCGCGTCATATTCATCATTCATTCTGTCTCTCCCAGGTCTCGTCCGTGGCCAAAAGGTCATTGATACCGGTGCTCCCATTACCATTCCCGTCGGTAAGGAAGTCCTCGGTCGTATCATCAACGTCATTGGTGAGCCCATTGATGAGCGTGGTCCCATCAACGCCAAGTCCTCCCGTCCCATTCACGCCGAGGCTCCCGAGTTCGTTGACCAGTCTCCCACTCCCGAGATTCTCGAGACCGGTATCAAGGTTGTCGATCTCTTGGCTCCCTATGCCCGTGGTGGTAAAATTGGTCTCTTTGGAGGTGCTGGTGTCGGTAAGACTGTGTTGATTCAGGAACTCATCAACAACATCGCCAAGGCCCACGGTGGTTACTCCATCTTCTGCGGTGTCGGTGAGCGTACTCGTGAGGGTAACGATCTTTACCACGAGATGATGGAGACTGGTGTCATCAAGCTCGAGGGTGAGTCCAAGTGTGCTCTTGTCTTTGGACAGATGAACGAGCCCCCAGGAGCCCGTGCCCGTGTTGCTCTTACTGGTTTGACCATTGCCGAGTACTTCCGTGATGACGAAGGTCAGGATGTGTTGCTCTTCATTGACAACATTTTCCGCTTCACCCAGGCCGGTTCTGAGGTGTCTGCCCTCTTGGGTCGTATTCCCTCTGCTGTCGGTTACCAGCCCACTCTTTCCACCGATATGGGTGGCATGCAGGAGCGTATTACCACCACCAAGAACGGTTCCATTACCTCTGTCCAGGCCGTCTATGTGCCCGCTGATGATTTGACCGATCCCGCCCCCGCCACCACCTTTGCTCACTTGGATGCCACCACTGTGTTGTCTCGTTCCATTGCTGAGTTGGGTATCTACCCTGCCGTCGATCCCCTTGACTCCAAGTCCCGTATCTTGGATCCCCGTATTGTCGGTGACGAGCACTACAAGGTCGCCACCCAGGTCCAGCAGATCCTCCAGAACTACAAGTCTCTCCAGGATATCATTGCCATTCTCGGTATGGATGAGTTGTCTGAGGAGGATAAGCTTGTTGTCGAGCGTGCCCGTAAGATCCAGCGTTTCTTGTCCCAGCCCTTTGCTGTCGCTCAGGTCTTCACTGGTTACGAGGGTCGTCTCGTCCCTCTCCAGGACACCATCCGCTCCTTCAAGGAAATCTTGGACGGTAAGCACGATGGTCTTCCCGAAACTGCTTTCTACATGCAGGGTGATATCAACGATGTTATCAAGCGTTCCGAGGAGCTCGCCAAGGAGATGGGTGGCCAGTAAGACACAACACACCTTGTGTGCATAATGTTCTTCATTACTACCAAACCGCATTTCTTGTAATAATTCCCCCAAACTCATTTTGTGTTTTGTCTTGTACAAAAAATAAAAATATAAACGTCTGTTTTGTGATTAATGTAAAAAAGAAGAAGAAGAAGAATATTGTAATCGAAGCACAGCTTGACGACTTTCTTTTTTTATTTGTTTTTTTGTATGGCTTGCTAAAGAAGTACTTATTTTTTCTGGAAACGATGGGTAAAAAAAAAGCATGAACAAAAGGAATGTAGAAAACAGAAAAAAAAGGGGGGTCTGGCTATATACGAATGAGAAAGATTCTCTTTTTTCTTTTTTGTTGAAATCTTTACAGCAAATACCAAAAAAAATAGAGAGAGAGAGAGAGAGAGATTGGGAGCTAAAAGAAAGACGAGTATAACATTCAGTAACGCAATACGAGAGTAAGCGTTCCATCGTCATTGTGATTGACGTCGATATCCATTGCCTGTTCTTCTTTGATGTCCTGAACTACAGCGTCATCTACACACACCACCAGTGGTTCTGATTGTGGCTTTGAGACATGGCGAACTATTCGAGTTACTTGCTGGGTAATGTTCATTTTGGCTGATATTTTTTCAATAAGTTCTTGGAGATTGAGGCGTTCAAGGTAAATGGCCCGATGGACTTCATTGGCATCGAATCGTGCAAAGAAACTAAGTTCTAGAGAAACAAAAAAAGTATCAGTAATGAAATACGATGGCACCTATCATGTTGCTTGTATTCTTACTTGCAATGCGACGTCGCCTCTGGGGAACATAAGTTGGATCGATATCAGTAGTCTGTAATTGGCTGTGGAACCAATTTTGGTGAGAGTTTGTGGAACTTTCAGGAGATCTGACATCTGGAGCAAGGGACTGATGGTTGGAAAAATGTCCTGGATAGGCGCGTTTGAGGCTGTGAGGTGAAAGTTGAATATCGGCGGTTGATGGAGGAGGGAGTGTGATGTGGCCAGATCCGCTTCTAATGCTACTGACACTTTTTGGGCTGTCTAGACTGCCAGTACTTGGGCTAACACGCGTGTGGGATAAATGGCTATCAGTAGAGCCAACCAGGGGGGTTTCGAGTACTTCGCGAAAAATCGATTGCGGTTGCATTTGCGAATAAGTCAACCAGAGCGGATGAGGTTCGCCATTCTTTCCTGGAATGATCAAGATGGGTAAATATACAATCTTATAATAGTGCTCGATTGAATACAAGACTTGCCTCGTGGTTTCTCTAATTGACGCTCAATATGCTTTGCATCATCTTTGTTCTTGCGTTCTGCGCCCTGGTGATACACAAGATTTAGTGTTTGGATGACATGCAGTGGCGGAATACTTTACCTTGTCCCGGAATAGCTTTATTCTGCAATAGGCTCTCTCAATGGCCTGCTCTCCAACCACTTGAGTTCCCATTTGAAGACGGAGTGGGATACCCTTGACACCTTTAATACGTGAAAAATCTGTGGAAAGACAGTTGAATCGAATGTTGATCACTGCCCCCTTTTTGGTGTTCCACTCAAAGGCTATTCTATCAAATGAGGAGTACTCTGCATTCTGAACTCCCGAGGAACGGCTGATGTCTAGAGATTGTTTTTTTTTTATTTAGAATGAATCAATAATAGATTAGGAATATTTACCAATGTCGATAGCTCTTGCGGACTGGGCGTCTTTCTGCTGACTTAACCAGAATTTCCAGTAGCTCTGAGCCACCTTTCTATGAGACTCGTCGTTGAACATGATTATGATCGTACTCTTTACAATCTGATCAACATGGCCTGTTTCTGTATCCTTTAGTGTGACTGAATAATATTGGCCTATATATTGAATATTTTATGATTAATTTAACTAGATACCAACAAGAATTATGTAGTCAAGCAGGTTTACCTTTGTTGAGATAAGTCAATGGGGACTCTTCTAGCTTTTGTGCTGCAGCGGTTGGTGCTTCAATTCATTAAAAAAAAAGAAAGTAATATGAGCTTCTGTAATACGCAGATAGAACATGTATGTTTACCGTCAAGTCCGATATAAAACCGTAGGCTATTATTGTTACATGGAAATAATAAGGGGGTTGGTGACAAGATAATATCAGTAAGGAATGAAAAATGTGTAGTCAACCTTGTTCGCATGGGCCAAAATATCCGAGCTCAAGCATGAACCGCATGGGTTACACATCACTTGTGTCGGGACCCATGGCCGAATCATTAGGATTTTATTTTTCCAAAGGCAATAGCTTACTTTGTTGAACAATTGACAGGTGAATGGACCATTGATAAAGAAGAGGAGCGAGAGTGAGGAGAAAAGGTATCCATTGGAGCGATCGAGGGTGGACTGCGAGCAGGGCTGACAGAATTCGGTGGAGAGGGAATGAAGTTTTGGTGATGGATATAGTATTGCCTGTTACTTAAATATACTGTAAATCAATACAATTAAATGCCAAGAGCCTTTGGTTGTCAACCAACCTATCTGTGTACGGTAGTGTTTGATGAAAAGGAGGAAGCTCGGGTAGACACTGTTGTTGAGGTTGATATGAATTGGCTAGCATGGCTGGCAAATATTGTTCTTATAAACCAAAGGCTTTTTTAGATTTTTTGATTTGATTTTGGTAGTCTACCTTTGAGCAGGTTTTGGGCAAGTTAAAGATGTGCAAAGAAACAAAGAAAGATGATTTATTATTATTGAATTAAATAAAGAAAAATAAATGGATATGAAAAAATAAGGCAACAAAGAAAGTATAACTGTATTTCTCTGGCAGAGAAAAAAAAACGTATTGCGTATCCAACCCTACGTTCTTTTAAAATACATTTTGCTAGTTAAAGCTAGAAAGAATAAAAAGTACAGATAGCAAAATAGACACAACTACCCCTTTGTCCTTTTTCGATACATGGTAACCACAAACTCCTATAAGAGCGTGTGTTTGTACCCAAATTAGTATGCCCTTTACAACAATTGTACCTTTACATGCCAAAAATAATCAAAAAGAGTCAAATCATCAATACGTTTGATATGGCCTGTACTCATGGAGTCTACCTTGTCCAAGACTGTCTAGATAAGAACTATCCAAATACAATTGACATCGTGGATCATGACAGGATAACATGCTTCTCTTTTTTATTTGTGACATTGTACTTTCTTGTAGGACAAATGTCCAACGTTGTTCAGATCGTGTCACCTAATTCTCTCAAATTACAATGCCAGAACAGGTGGTGGCTGACATCAACACACCAACCTGCCTTACTGGTAACCTTGTCTCATTTTGTTCTAAAAAGTCTCGACAATCCCTGTGCACGGTGATTCAAAGACTAGCCATAATATCTTTAAAGAGTTCAAAGACTAGAGCTTTTTCTTATTGTAAGTAATATCTCACACGTGCTAAGCCAAGTAGCCAGCCATGACCATTTGTATGAGAGTAATAAAACTAATAAATATTTCTCTAGTACTTGCAAACAATCGATACAAAGACCCTAAAAATGACTTTGAGATATCACAAGAGGGTCTATTTACTTATGACCATCACAGCAGATCAGCCTCG
The DNA here is from genome assembly GCA_022702545.1 of Phycomyces nitens. Taxonomy (NCBI): domain Eukaryota; kingdom Fungi; phylum Mucoromycota; class Mucoromycetes; order Mucorales; family Phycomycetaceae; genus Phycomyces; species Phycomyces nitens. Next base: position 8,308,125 of record JAHRBC010000001.1, read on the forward strand.
TTTGTCTGGAGGATTATCGACCCCAATTTGTTTTTTAGGTAGCTCAAGTACCTGGCCATGGCTTCTTGATCTCCAATACCACCGCAAATAACTGCCGACATCAAGATGATTGTCTGTAGGATAGTAGACAAAACTACAATAAAGAATAATGCAAATACAAATACAATCCGGGTTTCCTGTACGACTTTTTTTTTAGGGTTTACTTTATGGTTAGAAGTGAACAACGTAAAAGAATATTTCATACATCACGCCACTTGGCTCCTGTCTACCACGCGTTTCGAGGTGTCCGATTAAGCAATTTCTCTCTCTGGGTTCTTTTTTGTTCATTCATTGTCTTTCTCTTTCTCTCTTTCTCTTCTTGATGTCTTTCTGGATCTCCATCTGTTTTTATTTATAATAACAGATCTCATGATGGCTGTGACACAGTCTGTTGAATATTGATAATGCCTTGCACTTTAAGAAGTTGACTTATCACTTTCTTAAATGTACGGATAATACATGTGTAATCTAGACCTTTCCATAAGCCTCATCTTAAATTGGTATAGAATACGAATTTTATACAATCGAGCTGCACATTTGTTTCGTTGGGAACAAGACCTTGTTCAAGGGGCAATACATACATATATATATATGTATATATACATTAGATATCATTTATTAGCTTTATCTTAATAAACAATTTTAACTCAAAGTACTAATATTATTCTTTTATTTTAAAAATAATTAATTACATGTCTACTAGGGAGACAAGATTACACATCTTTTTAGTAATTTAATATATAACAAAATAAAGAATTCTTATTGAAAGCATACAGCATGATGCAATACAATTAAAGTATTTCAATACTCTAAAAAAGAAAAGTTTGATCTTTAAGACTTTTAGGCAGGATAAGATTACTCTTGAGCACCTTTTTTTTTGCGATTCTTTAAGAGTCCGTAACCAATAGATTTTTGAACAGTCTACACAATTATTGATGGCTGTAAAAATTGCACATGATTTTTTTTAATCTTAAATCCCATCATATCTAATAACCCGAAAAACATTTAGACGCTTGGGAACAAAACGAATAAAAGAAGTATCTGGTCGGCCTTGAACGAGTGAATTGAAATGACAGAGCTTTAAAGGCATTGGTTATAAAGTAATACAAAGATTCAATCTCGAATACAAGCAAGCCTAGATTGTTTGACGGTTGATCTCATCCAGTCACTGTAAGCTAGATTGATGAGTATAATTCTAGTTATTTTCACTTTTTGAATAACAAATACAAAGGCTAATAATCTTTATTTGCATTGCCACTTGGTATCCTAAACATGCTTGAATGCAATTTGATTAATATTAATATTTAGATTTTGTTTTTTTTTAAAAAATAAAATAAAATCAACTCGATTACATTGTACTTGTATTGGCTGACAAGGAATGTGAATAGATAAAGACAGAAATAAAAAAAGGGGGTATTTTATGTCTATCCAAAAATACATAAAGAAAATACTATTAAAAAATTAATGTCAAGTAATTATATAGTGTTAAAATGAATTCTGGCTGATAACTTTGATGAATATCTTGTAGTCAAAGCTCTTTTAAAGCCTAGGTTTCCTTTTAATGATCAATACAAGAATATGTCAGTAAGATAATATTCATATTTATACTGCCCAGCAATCAATACTTGACTAATGGCCATTAGTGATATTCAATTGCCCTTTCTATTATGCTTGTAGATTTCTGTAAAATATAGTTTCCAAGATGGTTTTGCTTTGAATGCATTCTAAATCTACCATCCTAAAAACCAAGTGTATCTTTTACGGTTTTTATTCTGTTTGGAATTAGCATTGTAATGTTGGGATTTTATGACCAAAAGTAATCATTGTCTTATATATCTATGGCCACTATAGAAGAATAGATCACCTTTGTTTGCCAAAATGCTATCAGCATTTATTTCAGGAACTACGGCCAGGTGCAGACAGGCAAAATGTTAAAGAAATCAGAAAATATGTCATGACATGAAACCAGAGTGAAATTTGCAAGTCTAATTATAAAAGTCTTTTGTTTTGTTTTTTTAGTTAATAAGCTGTATATAATTCAACTTTCAAATCCACTAGCCTTTAATTCCAAAAGAATTGTCTCATAGACAGGTAAATCTATGGTATTTCCAAGTCTAGTACAGTGTTTTTCAAGTATATCCATGATTTGATTTAAAAATATTAGAGGGTGATTTTTGGTTCTTCATTTAAAAATGACTTTTAAAATATTTGGTACGTGTAATGTGGGTTCTTGTGGGTTTCTGTGTCTGCAGTGAATATGAATATAAACATGTGTTTCTAGTAAACTTCTTTAAATCTAGTTTGAATCCTTCAAGGAACAGCCCTTTTTTAAGCTCTTGATAAAAGGTAAAATCGCGTTAAACCTTTGAGAATCTCTAGAGATATGGCTTACTGATGACGCACTTAAAATACACCAGTCTGTGCCTCTCAGTATCTGCGGGTGTCTATCTCTCACTCCCTTTCGAAACCAGCCACCTTATTCCGTCACTTATTAACAAGACCTCTTTCTCTCTCTTTCTTTTTATTTTATTTCCTTTAACCGCCAAATAAGCCAAGAAGGAACAATTATGGCTCATCAACAGCCACAATACCCAGCCCAACATCCACATCCTCCCCAGGGTCGTCCTCCCATGGGAGATCCCAACAGAGCTCGTAGTCCTCAATTGCCGGGACAACCACCCATCAGACCAGTTGGAACACCTCCCCACACAGGTGTCCCTCCTTATCGTCCTACATCTACTCCCCCTCCCCATGCAGGCACTCCCATAAGACCGGGATTCCCACCTCAGCGTACGGGGTCTGCCCAAGGCTACCATCCCGGTGGCCCTAATCTTGCCTCTCCCCGTCCTCCAATCGCACCTGGCGCACGGCCCATGATGCGACCCATGAACCCACCCATCTCTGGTCCATTCCCACCAAACCAACAAAGACCTGTCATGAGTGCTCCAGTAACACCCCCTGTCATGTCCCAAACCTCTCCTATTATTGCTACTGCTGCCGCTGCTGCTCCAGCTACTGCTTCTGCTCCTCTCTCACCTACTGTAGCATCACATCACGAACACACGCGTCGCAAGAGAATGTATCCCGAACAGAGCGTGAATGCCTATACAGAAAAGCCTATCCAGTCACCCCAGTACCAGGATCCTTCTCAGTTTACGCCTGCCATGACCCCTCCAGCCTATGGCCAGCCTGTTCAGCAACCACAAGCTCCACCAGGATATAGCCAACAGGGCTATGCTCAACCTGGTTCTCCAGGCTATGCTCAACCAGGCTATGCTCAGCCAGGCTATTCTCAGGCACCTCCATCATACTCACAGGGTTCAGTGCAACAAATGACAAATCAGTTTGGAAACATGAACATGGGAGCTCCACCACCTGTAAGTGCTTGGATTGTAAAATGGAATTTAATGTAGACATTGGAGAAGAAAATTGAACTGTGTATGCTTGTAGATGGCCGCACGTACAGTATCTTTAATGGGAGTCCCTCCCTTTATTGCTGATCTGCATGCTCCCCAGCCTCCAATCCATTTGCCTCCCAATGTAAGTCAATCGATGCTTGTAGGCAACAGAGAGAGAGAGAAAAGGCAAAAAAAAGATAGATGAATATCATTTCTATCTAGGCATCCATTACGGACTCACCTTACGCCAATGCCGATCCTTCTTACATGTGCTCCACTATAAATGCAATCCCTTCGAGCGAAACTCTTCTTAAAAAATCCAGACTTCCTCTTGCACTTGTATTGGCACCCTACAGAAGAATTCAGGACGGAGATGTAAGGCATTCTAGAGACAACAAAAGGAATTCGCACATTGGTGTCTAATCATATTGATCTATAAAGGACGAGGTTCCTGTAGTGACAGACTCTGTTATTTCTAGATGTCGTCGCTGTAGAACATATATCAACCCATTCGTTACGTTTGTTGAGGGTGGACAGCGGTGGAAGTGTAACATGTGCTTCCTTTTGAATGACGGTACGTGGAATGATTTGTGTGGTTAAAGGCATCATGACTTATTTTTGTGTGCCTGCTTTTTTGGTTTTTGGCTTTAGTTCCTGCCGCATTTGAGTTTGATTCTCAAACACAGCAGCCGGCTGACAAGTGGAAGCGTGCCGAACTCAACTATTCTTGTGTCGAGTTTGTTGCACCTACTGAATACATGGTAAGGACACAGATACATTGGAAAAAGAAACGTATTGGGGAGTTTTCTTTTTTTTTTAAAGAAAAACAATATATTATATAGATACGTCCTCCTCAGGCGCCTGCGTATGTATTTGTAATCGATGTATCATACTCTGCTGTCCAATCAGGCATGCTTGCAACCGCTGCTCGTACTATCCTGGACTCTCTTGATCGTATTCCTAATGACGAGAAGCGTACAAAGATTGGCTTCATCACAGTCGATAGTTCTCTTCACTTTTACAACCTCAATTCCAACCTTACTGAACCCCAGATGTTGGTCATGTCTGATCCTGACGATATATTCCTTCCTCAACCCTCTGATCTCTTGGTTGAACTGAGCGAAAGTAAGGCTGTCATTAGTGCCCTATTGGAGAAGCTGCCCGAGATGTTCAAGGATACACTGGTGGTCACAAATGCGTTGGGAAGTGCTCTTCAGGCTGCCCACAAGATGGTGGTAAGCATGAGTATGGTTATTGGAATATCAACAAAATAATCAAACACCTCATTTTCTATTGTAGTCTGTCAATGGTGGTAAGATTATCTGTCTTCAATCCACATTGCCTACAGTTGGAACCGGTGCATTGAAACCTCGTGAAGATGTGAAGCTTTTGGGAACAGCAAAGGTAAATAATAAAAAAAAGGGATTGTCAAGGGCATTAGAGCTAAATAATACTTGTATATCTAGGAAACTACCCTGTTGAATGCTGCTTCTCCCTTTTATAAATCATTTGCTGTCGACTGTTCTCGTTCTCAAGTGGCTTGCGACATGTTGATCTTTGGTGGCCAATACTCTGATGTAGCCACACTCAGTAAGTCTGCCTTGTTAAATATATTGCCAAGTATTGACTATAAAACACAAAACCAGGCTGTATTCCTCACTATACTGGTGGCCAGACCTACTTTTACCCTGGATTTAATGCCAGTCGTAGCGAAGACGCTCTCAAGTTTGCTCATGAATTCTCTGAACTCTTGGCTGAACGTATTGGTCTTGAGGCTGTCATTCGTATCCGTTCCTCGCGTGGTCTTCGCATGAGTGCATTCCACGGAAACTTCTTTATCCGCTCTACAGATCTACTTGCTCTTCCCAACGTGCCTCGCGATCAGTCTTACTGTGTCGAGGTTTCAATTGAGGATGACATCAAGACACCAACTGTCTGCTTCCAGACGGCCTTGCTGCACACAACCTGCTTTGGCGAACGTCGCATTCGAGTTGTCACCCTCTGTTTGCCAGTTACTAACAACATGTCTGAGCTTTATTCAAGTGTCAACCAGCAGGCTGTAGCTGCCTATCTTGCTAATAAGGGTATGGTTTTGAACAGAGTATTTTTTTTTGGTAACTATCAAAAGGTACTAATATTCTCTCTCTGTATTAACATAGGTGTTGAGCGTGCCCTGTCTTCAAAGTTGGATGATGCTCGTGATGCAATTGTGAACAAGTTGATAGATATGATGGGTGTTTACAAGACCCATGTGTTGGGCTCAGGACATGGTGCCACTCCTCAGTTGACTGCACCAGAGAACATGAAAATGTTGCCTGCTCTTGCGTTTGCATTGATCAAACACGCAAGTATTCAAACAAGTAGACTAGCATCATGGATCACTAGGCCTAACTCGTGTATGTATATAGGATGCCTTGCGCCAGACATCTCAAATCCCAACCGACTTGCGCTCAAATGCAATGAATCTGCTCCGTACCATGCCTATTCAATTACTTCTTCCTTATGTATATCCCAATTTCTACTCTCTGCACAATATGCCACCAGAAGTAAGTTGACGAGATTTAATACTTTGAGATAAGGTGCCTAATCCTCCCAACCTGTTTGCAGGCTGGAGAATTGTCAGAAAACGGAGTGGTGTTCCCTCCTGCAATGAACCTGACAGCAGAGAAACTCGAGGCACATGGTTGTTACTTGCTTGAGACTGGGCAGAATATATATATCTTTGTTGGTCGTGGTGTTGTTCCCCAGTTGTGCGTCGACTTATTTGACACCAAATCCTATGAAGGATTGCGAGCAGGAAAGGTTACCTTGCCTTCTTTGGAAACCTCTCTCAACAGAAAGGTCAACCTTTTGATTGCCAAGATCCGTGAAATGCGCCGCGGTAACTACTATCCCCAACTATATCTTATCAAGGAAGATGGCGACCCTGCCTTGAGAATGTGGTTCATGTCACACCTCTTGGAAGATCGCACTGACAATGTGATGAGTTACCAGCAATTCCTTCAGCATGTCAAAGACAAGGTAAGAAATGAATTCAGCAATGTCGATGGGATGATACTAAAGGTAGCATTTGTCTTAGGTTGGCTCGAGTTCGTATTAGTTTGATGCCTTTTTAGAGAGGTTCTATTTTTTGTTGATCCAAGATAGCTTTCATTTGAAAATACATAAATATTGTGATTAGATATGTCTATGTGAATATGATCAACTATAGTATAGATTCTAAATGATGATGCCTTGGGGAGTGATGATACAATCGACCTGCTTGTCAGTTGGTTCCAGGGGAATCTTTCCAATCTCTATGATTTGTTCATCCAATCCTAATGCCACTATAGAATTGTCTTGTGTCATTATGCTAGTAAAGTGTGTTTAGCGTACCTGTTGTTGGTGGTGGGTTGTCTGTCTTTTGAGCCCATTCATGACACTGTTCAATGTAGCGATCATAATAGCTAACATCATTTTAGTATTTTGGCATTCAAGCCATAAATCATCATCATCATCATCTTGTCTTGTTCTTGTCTTTTATCTTACCCTTTTCCATGGCCAATACGGTTACGAGACCTGTCAAACGCAAGACCTAGAATGATGATAAATATCTATGATTATAAACAATTGATCAATTACCTGGGACTAGAATAAGGTCAAGGCCATCCGTATCCAGGGCTAATTCAAAGATCAATGATTAAAAACAGGTCAAAGATTGATAGAATTCACACCATTTTCCATCACAGTAGTATGGGGTGGTTCAGGAATATTCCATTTGTTGATCGGCAGACTCAGAAATTCTTCCAGGCTTTTGATCTTTACCATCTCCATGGAATCCCTAGAGCATCTTGGGACATACAATGCCTTTTCGCCTGGGGGAGAAAATATTTCAATTGAATTAAAAAGAAACAATGACTAATGTGCATTACCAGCACGCAGAATGGAATGAATGATGGGGTAGGTATCGATTTCACTGTCAGGCAGGCTAATGTATACACTAATGTGGCGACTCTTTTTGTAGGCATCCAAGTTGAACAATTGCTGATGAACAGCCTCGGCTAAACTCATTGAAATATGGTTTCTGTCAAGTTGGACTCTGTTTTTGGTGATTGCATATCATTATTACATTGAGTCTTGAGCACTGTCGAAGGAATGGTGCGCAGTTTAGCCCCAACCTCTTTACGTAAAGCACGCTTGAGAGTATTGATGGACATTTAAATTTAATGAACCAGAAAAATAGTAGTTTTGGACAATAATAGGTGTTTTATGAGCAGTGAAAGTCACTCGGGAGATCAAGATTTGGCAGTGGAAATAATTGGATCATTTTGGGCTTAATGATTGTAAATAGAGGACAAAAGTTTATAAAAAGAAAATGAAATAGATATCGCCTTGGTTCTCTTGTTCTATTCACAACGTATGAATGTCTTTTTTATTTATTTATATATGTTTACCATTTATTGAATTGTCAAGACATTCTTATATAGACCAAATATGGTGCTTCATGTAGGCTAATTGTACCATTTGTTCTTCTAGACTTCTTTAAGTTCTTTGAATTCTTTGGGTTCTTTGGGTTCTTCAGGTTTGGCTCGGACAGCTGTCCATTCGGCTGCAGTTTTCACATAATCATCATAGTCTCGCAAATAATGGGACGCAACTTGTGCATCCTGGCAATTTTAATGGTAAGAATCAATTGCTTAAATATTGACAGGTATGGGAGATGTATATATATGCAAATATACATGTATTGTTGCCATCATTAATTATTTAGCCATCTTACCTGGGGATCATCAGGCACAGGGGAGGAAAGGAGAATGATAAGGGACAAAAGAGAGGCCTTGATCGTCATGATCGGAGACCAGCCATCCTTGAGAATATCCATACAAATCGCACCCTAGGATTGAATTCAGCAAGACATCTAGAGTTACGGGAAAGCTTACTGTTTGTGAGCTGATATTAGGATGGTAGATTGGGGTGATGAACTTGAGCTTTGTAGGCTTAAAGGGAAAATCATCCTAAGATCATCAAACTAGTCAGCATTAATCATTCTCTAGAATATCCAGAGAGCTTACAGCCAGTCGCATATCTACTTTGAATCTTCCGCCTAGATAAAATTTGATTTTACTGTTATTGTGTAAAGTAAAAGACACCAAGAATACCTTCATAGGGTGTATCTCTTGGTCCAGAGATTGTGGCAATGAAGTGTCCTTTTTGGAATGATTAATAAATGTGAATTGGCTGCTAATAAGCAATCAGGTATTTTACCAAGCGTGTCTCCTGGCTCAATGTCAATATCTGCAGCCTTGTCATCCATTACATCCTTGTACTCTCTCTTGATGCGTAACAGCATTTTATTCAAAGGCATGGTGGAAATGTAGTTGAAAGAAGGTAAACGTCACTAATTTTTATAAAGTTTGATTTAAATATATTCAAAAAGTACATGATTGTAATATTCTTGGTATTATTATTTTTGGTTATAAAATCAATCATCTTGACCTATTTCTTTTCAGTTCCCCCCTTTTTATTATATATATATATATATTGATGTGTCTTTGACAAATAAAAGCCATCTCTATTCAAAGAAACCTTTTAATATGTCGCAATTAACCTGCTTTGAATGTATATATATAAAAATAAAGTAATAAGAATGGCAAAATAATATAGTCTATATGATTAGGTTAATTTATTAAACTGGCAACGAATCATTAGTATAAACTTTATCCTCAAGGCAGTATCTGCAATGTATTCGAGTACAAGAAATCAAACTTTTTCTAGAGTATGATTGCCTAGAGAAATATTTTTAGTCTTGTTATCATGGCAACCTTTAAGCCACTTTTTTTTTTTTTACTTGAACTTGTAAAAATAAAATAAAAGCTACAGACCAAACAAATGAAACTTGGCAAGACCATGAGTGCTTTACGCTTAGACTATAGTTTGAAATCGTCTTCAAGCCACAATGTAAGGAACTGATTGTGGATAGGATGCTTAGAATTTGCGTGCTCAGCATAGCCATTATTTCCTAAACATGGGTTTTTTATCAAACAGAAATATTTCCTTGTTGGTGCTATTCTTAAACAGACCTTTTAATATACAAAATGATAGTAAATGATTAGATTATGAGTTTCTATAGGAAATTATGTAGAAAAATAAAGTAGATGTTGTAATGAATGGATACTTTTTGTGCCATTAGCAAGATTGCGTTAAAAAAATATATAGTCAGGAAGGTTGAGTGACTGAAAGGTCTTGGAACTCCTTAATAAATCCAATGAATAGGTGGGCTGCTAGATGATGTATTTTGAGAATGAGCAAGATAGTAACAGACACCCTCAAATTGTTCTAATGAATTTATAGTGATTGTTACGTTCGACATTAGTAAAGTCTTGTTTGAGTAAGCTTTATCAAAAAAAAAAAAAAAACAACATCAACGATTCTTGTATCGATTTGATTTAAACCATGCCTTTTTATTGTATTCCCTCTTTAAATTTTCCTTCTCTCTGCAGTTATGAAACTTGTTTATTGATAGAATATTAAGACCAGTCAGAATATGTGTAAGAATATAAGAAAATGATACCAAACTATGGTTGTTGGCTTATGAAAAGCAATAAGCTGTTCCAAGAGTTTCTCAAAGTAGGAGAAACAAAAAATGAATAGCATGCCAAGGACAATTAAAGGCAGCATTTTTGTTTCGTGGTTAACTTTGGCATTTATAAACATTGTTATATGACTGTATAAATAGCACATTCAACAAAGTCTGCAAGTATGGTCGACTTGTATATCACTGGATATTTCTCAAGTGCTCAACTGAAACAGAAAGTGTCAAATATTGAAGTGTTGAAGACCGAATGAGAGCAATAACAGCTTATTTTACGTTTATCAATACATGATAATAGTAAAAATAAGCCAAAGTATATATGAATAAAATCTTTGGCGGCAAGTCATACATGAATCTAATACTAATTTCAATTATATTTTGAAAATATGCCTCTTGTTCCTGTCAAGATACATTTATATATTTTTCCAGAAAGGAGAAATATAGTGATAATACATGTCCAAACCAAATAACCAAAACCATGTAATATTTATTTCTGAGCAAGTTATTCTCCAAAAAAAAAGAAGTGTAAAAACAAACTAATAACTATCTCTTGGACTTTAACAAATTTGTTTCTGGAGTCTGACATAATTTTGAATCTAATGGTACGGGTATGTAATACCATTTCATATCATTGAAATTGCAATTTACGGCACATTTAGTTCAATCTTTGTCAGATATTTCTCTTATTCTATCTCCAAGACATAGAGGAACAGGCAGCACATAAGATATAAATAGCTGCCTATTTTGCGCACAAATAATACAATGGGCTAGACCATGCTATTAATACTACGATTTTCTGTATTGAATAATTAGATTCCTCATTTTAACATCATCATCACATTACTTTAAATCCAAATCTGAACAATTACCACTTGTTGTACCAATAAACCCTTCTTATCTTTTGCCTGGCCATAATCTACATGTACTTTTTACTCTATTTTAAAGAAAGTGTCCCAATAGCTTCTAAATAAAATGTAGCATGTTCAACTCATTATGGACCAATATGTTTCAAATATGACTTTTTAATTGCATTGATACTTATGGTTTTGTTAGCTTAGCAACACAGTACTTGATGATCGTAATTTACTTTGAAGACTTGTGAACAGTCGTCTTTATTTTATATATCTACATATTCTATTCATTTCACCAACTCCAAAAGTATAATATAAAGGCCTTGGGGTTTTATACAATTTGAATTTTTGGGCATCATGTTGTCTACCCAATATATTTTAGTATAATTCCTAGAGGCATTATCTTTATGTCGTTGAACAAATACTAGACTTTGTGGGCCCAGTGTCAAGAGGCTTTTAGTTTTTTTTCTGGTGCAAAAAGGCTGCCTTGCTTTTTACCCTATGAATTTGATAAAAATTAAAATAAGTTTTTTTATTTTATTTTATTAGCCTTTGTATCTACCATGGAATAAATTATCAATCGTTCTAGATTGCAAAAACTGCCATTTGGTTTGGAATATGGGTGCCGGTTCAAGCATAGTCATTACTGGACATTTCTCAGTCCATTTAAGAGAGTGGCTGTCTTGCAAAGAAAGATTGCCAAAAGGCTTCACTTTCAAGGGCGACCAAGATATTTACTAATAAGCCATCTAGCTTATATTCATTATCTGCCCAAAAGCCAATATTGATTGACTGACTGATTATATTATTACTTTTAAAAAGAAAGTTTAAATGGTATAGTATAAAAGCAAGCTTTGGAGTTGATCATTATCACAAGTCTGATTTAATACTTGTTTTTACATAGTCCAGACCGCTGTGAGTGTACCAATATGGCCACCATGTTAATCTATAGAATCTCCATTCCAAAATAACAAAGAACAATAATAACAATGACAATCTCTCTTATATAAAACATTTATCATTTCTGGTGTTTCAAATATGATATTTTTCATTTTCAAAAAAGTTCAAACATTATAGCGGGAGTGCAAAAAAAAACAGGTGCATATAGAGACTCTCGAAGGACAATTCAGTATTCCAGGTCTATCGTACTTGCTCTGGCTTTTCAGTCAAAAGAACCAAAAAAAAAGAGAGAAATCAAAGACAATAAGATAGTTCACGCGTACTCAGATTCCAATCAACCCCGAATCATTTCTTCATTAAAAAGAGAGCTTCACCAATCTCATCTATTCCCCTTGCCCATTTGTTTGGCTTGTCGAACATCCAAAGAAAAAAATCAATCTCGAGCAAGTTACAGACATTAAAAAGGTACGTAATCTCATGTGGAGCGCGTCTCTAACCAAATCCCTCAGTAATGTCCGTCTATAATCACCGTCCAATGGTTCCTACGCCTCAAAACCGCATCATCGAGGTCTTGGACGCAATCCGAGCAGAGTTTGATAAGATGACTCAGGACATCTATCTTTACAAGAGTGAAAAGGATGAATTTGAGCACAAAAGTAAAACAAAGAGAGAGAAAGAGAGAGAGAGAAAAAGGCGATTCGAGTTGGATGTTTGATTAGTTAAAACTAACTTGACTGGATTGCTGTTTTTTTTTCAGTGGCTCAGCAGACGCAGGAGATGAGCAATTTTCAACAAAGCTTGTCTGAAATTGAACGCTCGCAACAGACTCTGAAGAAGCAGTATGTTGGAGTGGATTGGTTGTAGATGCATCTTGGCCAACGCGTGTTTTGTTGCTTGTTTATAGGTATGAAGATGAGATTGCAAGACTTCGCCAACAGTTGGAGCAGGCGCAGTCTCGCACTGGTGGTGGTGGTGGTGGTGGTGGTAGCAATGGAAATAGCAATGGCAGCATTTCTAATGGCCATTCCGAACTTGCTCCTGGTCTTATCCCGGCCTCTTCAGCTGGTCTCCACACCCACCAGCCACCACCGCCAAACATTGGCCCTGGCTCTAATTACTTTGGCGGCATAATGAATGCTCATGGGCAAGGTCCGCTCGGCCTGGTTGCCCCCCCGCAGATGAGTGAATCAAACTATCCTCTCCAAGCAGCACCTTTACCCAGTGCCCCAAGTAACTATATAAGCTCAACTGGACCCCCAATGTACCAAGGACCAACAAAGGCCATGTCCCAGCCTCCACCACCCGCAACAGCAGCACCACCACCCGCAACAACACCTTCTGGACCATATCATCCAAAGGAAGAATGGCACCGTGAGTTGTGGGGATCAATAGGGTCTGGTATCAAATGTCTCAACAGTTTTATATAGCTGGATATGGGTTCTCTCAGCGTGCAAGCAACACTCCTGCTGTGCAGAATCCAATGGATATGAATTCTGGCTCAAAGCGTAAATCTGGATCTATTCCCCCTGGTCCTCCTTCTGGGCAAATGATTATGCCTACAGGACGCCCTGCTCCAAAGGCTCAGACAGGGGCAGCCATCACTGGAAACCTGGCAGACGTTGACCCTGAAAGTGTACCGGCAAATATGAAGACTGAAGGCAAAGACTGGTTTGCACTGTGAGTTGACAAGTTGATGACTAAACTTGGCATTTATTAATAATCTTTGGTTAGCTTTAACCCAAAGGTACCTCGATCTCTCCAGGTCAATCTGATGCACACTCTTGAGCACAGTAGTGTTGTTTGTTGCGTCAAGTTTAGTGCCGATGGTCGGTTCCTTGCAGCAGGATGTAACCGATCTACTTATATTTATGATGCAGTTACTTCCCAAAGAATATGGTAAGATTGTTGGCTCCAGATGTGCAAAAAAAAGGCATTAAAATGTCTTGTAGTACTCTCCAAGACGATAATGTTCAAAAGGATGGTGATCTTTACATTCGAGCAGTCTGTTTCAGTCCAGACGGCGTCTATCTTGCTACTGGAGCAGAAGATAAGCAGATCAGAGTAAGCAACCTAGAATTGTCTTGATGGCTTGGCTTGCTTACCAGAAAACAGATTTGGGATATTGCAAAGAAAAGAATTTACAATGTATTCGTGGGACACGAACAGGATATCTATTCACTCGACTTTAGTCGTGATGGACGGATCATTGTTTCTGGTTCGGGAGATCGTACCGCACGGATATGGAGTATGTCGGATGGCCAGTGCTTACATGTTCTCCGTATCAAGGATGTCGATCAAAAGGATCCCGGAATTACCAGTGTGGCTGTTTCCCCTGACAGCCGTTTTGTAGCAGCCGGTAGTCTTGACAAGATGGTTCGCGTCTGGGACACCTATACTGGTAATTTCTTGGAGAAACTTGATGGACACAAGGATAGCGTCTATTCGGTTGCCTTTATGCCCGATGGAAAGACCCTTGTGAGTGGTAGTCTTGACAAGACACTCAAACTGTGGAAGTTGGGCACACATGAAGGCCGTGGTTATGGCGTTGACAGAGACCGATCCAAGGGTCCCTGCAAGATGACCTTTTCAGGTCACAAGGCAAGTTATTATGCTGTGGATTCTTTTATTTAATTTCATGTATTTGGTCAAGAGAGGAAATATGATGGCTAATATTCAATATGCCTCTTTACAGGACTTTGTACTCTCTGTAGCGTGTACTCCCGATGGAAATTGGGTCGTATCAGGTTCAAAAGATCGCGGTGTACAGTTCTGGGACCCCCGAACAGGCCAAACTCAGTTTATGTTGCAGGGCCACAAGAATTCGGGTAAGTTTCAATTAAATCATTAAAATTAATTTACTAATAAATCAAAAACCCTTTCTTTATTACCAACAGTCATTTCAGTGGCAATTAGCCCGGCTGGAAGACCCATGTTTGCTACTGGCTCAGGTGATAATCTTGCTCGTATTTGGAGCTATGATCCATTTGGCCCATAAAACCAACATATATTATATATCTAGTATACATATATCTTTTTTTAAAAAACAAAACAAAACAAAAAAACAAAAAAAGGGGAGAAAAAGGGGCCTTCAATTATTATTTTATTTTATTTTTTTTATTATCATTATCATTTTCTTTATTTTGAGTAGGGTATTGTGGGACTAATAGTTTACATTTTATGTATATGAGAGGTGTGTGTATATGTGCATTTTGGAATGAAAGAAAACAAGGAAATTAGGGATAATTACTGTATATCAATAATTACTAGATCGCCTGGTGATTTGTTTGTGATGTACTCTGGGTTGGGATCACAGAGTAGCCATGGGGCACATCTTGGTCGTATTTGATTGACTTCTCTTGTACATCTGGCGACTCCAAGTCTCGGACCGGCTCACCGGTGCGTTCAAGTTTAAAGTAAAACGAATAGCATATCAAAAGGCCAATTACCTAAGAATGCACTAATTATTAGCCATCTTGACTATTTTTAATGCAAAAAATATATCATATTTACCTGAACCACATTAATTGCCCAAAGCTTCATTCCCCAGGAATAAATATCGGTTCCAAATGAGGCCACAAGATATGAGAAACATGGCTGTGTAAAGTGTGTTCCTGGTGCTGGTCGATCTTCAGGTGTACGGTAACCCTGACACTTCCATTGCTTCTGAAGAAGATATAGGACCGAGCTGCTGTTGCTCTCTTGGGAAAATGCACGTTCCCAAGTATCACTCAGCTGGGCTTTTACATACTCCTCTCGGTCCATGAGAACCCACGAGGATCGTAAAAGCTGAAAAAAGGCAAGTAGGGCTAGTGGTAGAAAATACTGTACGAGAAATTAGATGTGCTTTTCATTTGCCCTTTTTGGAATCGAGATTGCTCTTTAGACCAAGGTATATTTACCCAATGAATGTGTCTACTCAAGGACAGCCAGTGAAGACCTGCAAGGTAGACAAGCACTGCTCCTACCGGCAGCCATTCGACGCGAAATCCAAATGAAGGTAACAAGGCAATGGCATCTCTAGTAATTGGGGCTCCTTTGATAGTGTCGTAGGATAATGGATGGTTGAGGTAATTGGAAGCGTAAAATACAAAGGAAGATCCAATACACTGTAGAGAGTCAATATACAAGACGTGTAGAGTAAGAATGTCTTACGATGATAGCCAGTAGGCCAATTGCTAATGACCACCGGTATTGTTTTGACCGACGTTTTTCTTCATTTTGAATAAGTAAGTGAACAAAGCTGTACATGATGAAGAAAGACACAATAAATAATTGTGGGCTGCTTATATATCCTGACGTTCCACTTTAATCAACATTCATTCGGCAAAGTTTCCATATTTATGTAAATGCTAATCATTGTCAATTTGGTACTATTGTTGTAAACTTATTTTAATCACAAAAAATTCTTGCTACAATTATTGCAGCCATTTTTTTTAAAAGGCAGATTATTAAAACCAAGAAAATAAAACTGTTTCTATAGTTTACTCTTCAGCAGAGAAGTTAACCTTGGGGTTGAAGAAGAGGGAGTTCTTTCCCCAGAAAAAGTCCTAATACATGTATTATTATAATTATCAGTAATCAATAGGGTGTTTAGATTATAGCCATTACCTTTGCGCGGTAGTTGATGTAAGGGTACTTGATGTACTGGGGAGGGTGGTGAGCAAGGTGCTCAACGTGGTGGCTGTACAAGTTGTAAGCGTTGAAACCAGCAGCGGCAAGACTAAGAGAATCAAAGAATTTAATAAGTTTTTCTTTTTTCTTTTTCTTTTTTGGGGGGAAATAAAAATAGCGTTGGAATCTTACGCAGGAATGCAGACGAAGATGGAAATCTTCAACCAGGTACCGGCAGCCTCTACATGATTATAAACAAAACATCAACATATCGTCCCACTTTATTTTAATACACGTCTTTCATTGTGTACGTACCAGCAGCATGGTGCTTAACAGCCTCGCGCTCGGCAGCAAATTGGGTGGCGGCAATGGAGGATTGGTAGCGAGCACCGGAACGCTTGACAGAGTTAACGAGCTGGGTGTTGAAGAGAGCACGGGAAGCCATTGTAAGGAAGAGTCTGGGAAAGAAACAAACAAGGCAAGCCAAAATCTAGCCAAAAATTGTTTTTGCAACGGTGGTTGCCTCTAGTCACGTGATTCATAGGGCCTGTCTGTTTTTTTTCTCAGTCGCTGACGTGGGTCCGTATTTTGTTTCTTTGCCGTCCGACCATCACTTTATCCTCTACATCATGGCCGACGCACCTGGTAAAGGAAGAAGCAAAGAAGAGGAAATGGAGGGGTAGAGGGGAAAATTGTGAAGGGTTTCTTTCAATGTAGCTGAGACTTGGAAAAAATACACGTGAACGATTATTGAGAGAGGGAGAAAAAGGAGAGAGAAAAGACATGCTAAAATCTCGTGTAGAAATGAAGGCTACTCAGCAGGAGTTGAAGAAGGCTCGCATTCCCATTGAATACCGCGACTATTGCGCACACCTCTTGATCCCTCTTAACAAATGCAGAGGCGAGACATTCTACCTCCCCTGGAAGTGTGAAAACGAGCGTCACGAATATGAAAAGTGCCAATACGATGAGTGAGTCCAATAGTAATCAATTTGTTCATAAACTTATTCAATATGTTTTCTGGTATTAGCTATAAGCGTCGCATGGTTGCCCTTAAGAAGGCAAAGGAAGACGAAGAATAAAAAAAAAAGAGCGATAAAAATACCAGTCGATTTTCTTTATCTATAGAGGGTGCATACCATTGGTTTTTCATTTGACAACATATATTCATACACTATACAAAGCAGAAAATGAAGTGAAAAATAGGAATAAGAGACAATTGGCTGTTCAATCGAGATATTCATGGATATGCATGTGAGAAGGCAATATTTAAATTAGAAAATGGTCGGGTTATATGTTTTTTTTTGGTGTATAGTTTAGCCTCGGATTGTTTACAAGTGTAAATGTTGTTATAGTCGTGCCAGTTAATTGTCTGGTTGTCTTTTTAAACGAAATAATATACAATAGAAAGCCACTTTTCAAGAATTGTAGGCTTATTTACATATTCAATTATTAAAAAAAAATGATAGCAACTAAACATTTAACTTTGCTTATTTCTTCTGGCATGCCTGTCAACTTACTTGTGGTCATAAAACACACAAACCTTGTGAAGAAATCTCTTTTCAACTGTTTTCCTTAAATGGCTTAATTTCTCTTGTTACACGATACATGTTGTACAAGATCCCTTTAAATCAACTGTACAGCCAAGAGAGATGGATTTTTCATTAGAAAAGTTATGAATGTAATATGTTATATGTACATGTACCTTGGACTGTATTAAATCAAAATAAAACAAGTTCATTTCAAATCAAGCTTCCTAGGTAAATGTAATGATACATTCTATAAACCTTTAATATTAACATTATTAATTGAAATATTGAATAAATGAAATTTATATATACATATATATATAAAAGGTCATGGATAGATAGTGTCTGGATCTCTCACAAAAGCCCGAGCACTCCATATAATAGAGGGAAAAAAGATTTGCCCATTGCTGAATACAGTATTTAATACAAATGTAAATACTATAAAAATTGAGTAGTTTCACTCATAACCAACTACTATATAATCTTACTATTAGTAAACTTGAGTTAAACATAATAAACTTTTTTTTCATTTTTGATAGTGATTATAATATTCAATATGTTCTATTGGATAAAATAATAAAGTAGAGCCTTTTAGATATAGTACTTGTTTGTGATTTATTTCCACTTCTTGTAACTATTTTGTAAAATTAATTGTAGTTGAAATAATAAGCAAATCAATTATTATCTTGCTTATTCTCATAAGGAGAAAGAGAAATATTACCAGTATACTTGCAAATAAAGAAGTTGACCGAAAATAATGAACTGTCTTGTAGTTTTATTACTATTTAACAGCATTGTGTACACTCTTGTCACTACAAAAGTCTAAGGGTATTATGTAGATAAAACTTATAAAATAAGCTACTTAATTGTATAGTTTTACTATGCTTTTGGTAATATATAATCGTGATCTGTAGTAGACTAAAAAGATATGGGGGTGAACTGAATCATCCTACCTACTGGTGTACAAGAATCCAATGTAGAATATTTAAATGCCCTCAAACAGTGCAAAACTTAAATATACATTGTAGCCACAATATATTCCTAGTCGATCTACCCTTTTTTGCATTGTATTTTACGATACACAGACAGTTTGTGTCAGGGAGATTGACCACTTACAAACAACCAGTTTTATCTTTCATTATATTTTATAGTGGGTTTTATAATATGTTTTAACAGTCCATCAAGGATGATTGTAGACTATTGCAAGGTAATTGTAGTTATTCTATGCAAACAAGCCTCTCTGGTTTGTTGTTTTTTTAGAGCAATAGATTCTGAAAATTTTTATTTTTCGTTTTATTTGATAAAAAATACATTTGCGCTATATATTCTAGTCTCTAGATTATTTCTTTGGTATATCTATTCTACCAATCAATATTTCTTGGTTGGCACCATCAACTGGTTCTTAATAGAGCCAGGATACTTACCTAGCTGAGAGAAAGCCAATACTGTCTAAAAGTAAAAGAGAAGATTGTTAGTAAATTATTTTTATATAAATCATTCATTCTTATACTTACATTTTTAATATAATAAACAGAACATTTGATAGACTCTCTGTAATATACTAACAAATGATTATTGTCTAATAGATATATATTAATATTTGTAGATAAACAATATGTAATACTAAAATATTAGTTTACTTACAAGATATAGCCATTGGAATGGCCAGATAATTTCAATCGGGAATCCATATAAGAGCATAGCAAGATGTCTGTGATAGATGTTATTAAAGAGGACATATTTATAATATAAAAGGTTTACCAGAATATTATATTGAGATGGATAGAAAAATAGAATTTGCGGCTATATATAAAAGAGTGATTTGGTTAATAAAGAATAGCTTTAGCATAATATGATCTTACCTTTGGATATACAGCCAAGTGCAATAGAGAGCCCCATAATATATTTATAAGCAGTTACCTATGAATAATAAAATATATTGAGTAAAAAATATATTCACAAGAGAAAGAAAAGAATTAATTACCAGAGTATTTTGCGGTAATATTTAGGCACAAAAGAATATAAAAAATAAAAAGGAAAAACAAATACTTTGTATTAAAAGGCTGTTTGACCCTGATAAAATCCGGGCAATAAAAATGATAATCCAAAAGAATATGCCTGCCGTCATTTTCATATCTTTGTAATTTATAGTTTATTAGGTTGAAAAAGATGTCTTGATATAGAACAAGAGTGTACACAATGCTGTTAAATAATAATAAAACTATAAGACAATTTATTATCTTCAGTCAACTTATTTACTTGCAAGCATACTGGTCATATTTCTCTTCCTTCTTATGAGAATAAACATGATAATAATTGATTTGTTTATTATTTCTACTCCAATTAATTTAATGATATAGTTACAAGAAGTAGAAATAAATCACAAGCAAATATGACATCTAAAAGGCTCTACTTTATTATTCTATCCAATAGAACATATTGAATAATATAATCACCGTCAAAAATAAAAAAGTTTATTATGTTTAACTTCAGTCTACTAATGGTAAGATAATATAGTAGTTTGCTATGAATGAAACCACTCAATTTTTGTAGTGTGTTTTATATCTAGACATCTTCTTTTCGAACTCAATAAACTATAAACCATAAAGATATGAAAATGATGACAGACATATTCTTTTGGATTATCATTTTTACTACCTGCATTTTATCAGGGTCAAACAGCCTTTTAATACAAAGTATTAATTTTGCTTTTTTATTTTTCTTATTCTTTTGTGCCTAAATATTACTGCAAAATACTCGATAATTAATTCTTTTCTTTCTCTTGTAAATTTATTCTTTACTCAATGTATTTCATTATTCATAGGTAGCTACTTATAAATATCTTATGGGGTCTCTCTATTGCACTTGGCTGTATATCCAATGGTAAGATGATATTATACTAAAGCTCTTTTTTATTAACCAAATCACTCTTTTATATATAGCCGTGAATTATGTTTTTCTATCCATCTCGATGAAATATTTTGGGAAAACTTTTATAATATAAATACAGTTGCTACCACGTGAATATCGTACGGTTGATGAAAATTGATAATTCAAAAATACATGGTCTATTTTCAATAATCCTATACTCCATGAATTGTCAGGAACCGATCTAGGCAAAGGCAAGAACAGAGAAAACAGGCAGAGAGTTTGAAGATAGATTCCTTTAATAAAGATGTTGTTCGCTTGATCTTTCTATGATCAAGCTCTAGGGGTATTTATATGAATATTTCTAGCTAATGTCTACTAAGATAATTATAATGATTGGTTCTATGGAGTGTCTTTACAAGGAAAGCAAGGGAAGAATACTATTGGTCTTAGAGGTGCGATGTCCGGATCTGGTTATAATTGGTCAATCAATTTTACCAATAGGATGTTTCTTACATGAATAAATTTTATAAAACTCTTAAACTCTGTAAAAGTATAGTTTAATGTATATATTTTAGTAATATGTAAAGAAAAAAGAGATTTCAGTACTTGTTAGTACCACTATGAGCATCAATTACAGCTTGTCATCTTCTTTGCATACTGCCAATTAAACGCCTTGCATACTCGAAGCCTAACCTCATCCATTCTTCTTGAAGACCCATTTCCAAATCAGCTAGATCACTGATTTTGCTCCTCCTCTTCTCAAACAACAGCTCCAGAGCATTTCAGATATGCTCGATTGGGCTCAGATCAGGACTTTGAGCTGGCCAGTACTCAAATCTCCTGATCTGATGGGTCTCTTTCCACCATCGCGCATATTCCCCGGTATGACAGGTAGTAACATCTTCCCAGAATATAAAATCCGTATCCTTATCCTTGGCGACCTTTTTGAACCATAGGTAGAAGGATTGGGCCAGTATATTGACATATACATCTTGATTGACTTTGTCAGTGTCAATTATCTTTAATGGGCCAAATCATCCACCCTAAAGGCACCCCTAAACCACGAGTCTACCACAACCCCATTTCAATGTCAATATGGTATTTTTTCATTTGTATCTTTCTCCAACTTTTCTGAAAACGCGTTTGGCAGCATCATTTCCGTTCAAACAAAAATGCAATTCATCTGACCCTACCACACTGTTCCATTGGTCGCTTGACCATTTCACCTTTTCCTTACACTACAGGAAATCAAAGGGTGTTTCTAGGGGCGTGTTTGTGTTTACACCTTTTGCATTTCCTTATACTTTTTTGGATTATCATGTATCTCTGTGTTAGGATTGGTTCCTAACAGCCTTCGCACCACACTCCCGAAATGGATAATAGCTAGAAGACCAAATAGATCATAGCTATTTTTAGACTTTCCTTTCTTGTACACCTACCCTCCACAGTTACCAATCATTATATTTAGACATATCTTTATCCTAGTTAGAAAACATATAAATACAGTAGAGCTTGATCATAGAAAAATCAAGCAAACAACGTCTTTTATTAAATAACTTATCCTTGAACCTCCTGTTTCTGTCTCTTGCCTTGTCTGCTTGGATCAGTTCCTGACACTCTGTGATATTTTGTAGTAGAAAAGGGATGGTAGATACTTTGAGACTCTTTATTATGATTGAGAAAAAGTTAAAGTTATCCAGTTAAAGTTATTTCAAGAAGTATGTTAACTTAGTATTTATAATTATTGTTATAATTCTTATCAGCTTGGATATTCATTATCATAATAGCTGTGTTATCAGTTAATAGGTATTTTGGGACTTTGTCCCACAATAGATTGGGTATGGTATAGTTTGTCTTGATTTTAGATAATCCAGCTATCTGGGTTTATATATCACTTTTCTCTGATATATCATTATGCCAAATACAACATATATAGGCATTTTGAATGTGTTCTGGGTTGAATTGGGTTTATTGATTTATTAAAAGAACCAACTGTGAAAACAGTTAGATAAGAATGACAAAATAGTTCTAAGACATACCAAATATAACTCGTTGGTTAAGATAATACAATAAAGTGGAACAATAATATAGTCAAGGAAAGGGGGAGAAAAGAACAATAGTGACTAAGATTTGTCGCCAGCGACACGTGACTTAGCAAAGGATCGCTATTATAAATAAGTTCAGACAGCGATATTTAATAAAGACAGTTCTCTTCCTATTAAAGATCGCATCTACTTTATTGTCTGCCAGACGTTGTCTTCAAAAAGATCCTTGCTAGACTCTCCCTTGATATCTGATAGCATATCACGTGTAGGTAAGTCTCGCCAGTAACATTGGTAGCTGAAGTACAAAAGACAAATCATGGCAACCGATCCCAACGATCATATTGAAGAGGTGGTACAAGAGGTACAACGCCTACATTTAGACGAGACAGTGCCACTGAACGGCCGGTTGATACAAGTGGAATACAGCATGAGCGAGCTAATGGCTGAGACGCGAGAGCAGCGGGGCATTTTGGCCCAGATCACCTTGACCTTGGAACGTTTGGAAAGGCGGAACGAGGAGAACAGCCTGCACCAGCAACGAGGGGTCCATGTAGACGAGGCAAGACGATCTGACAGCTCTTCACATAGACACCACTCGGTCAAGGTCGCACCGCCACAACCATACGAAGGAAAACGCAAGCATAGCGACATCGTGCGATGGGTAGATGGGATGGAGAGATATCTGTATCATTGTCAAGTACACGAAGATGATGCATTGGACATT
Organism: Phycomyces nitens; assembly: GCA_022702545.1. Taxonomy (NCBI): domain Eukaryota; kingdom Fungi; phylum Mucoromycota; class Mucoromycetes; order Mucorales; family Phycomycetaceae; genus Phycomyces; species Phycomyces nitens. The sequence goes on from JAHRBC010000001.1 coordinate 8,331,664, forward strand.
GCAGCCAGTTATCTCTCGGGGGCCGCCGCAGATTGGTTTACTCTCAGGAAAGATTATTTCCTTGACGGCAAGAACCGCACCTCTCTAATTACCTTTCACGAGTTTGCGGACGAATTAAAGACTCAATTCATGCCTGTAGACCACGAAAAGATGGCTTATGACAATTGGGCCAACTTGAAACAGACGGGCACCGTTAATGACTTCTCTAATGCATATTGCGACATCATGTTGCAGATCAGGAACATGGATCCATTTACACGCAAACATGGGTATATCGATCGGCTCAAGCCAGAGCTACAAGGCCATGTGTGGAACGCCAAGCCAGAGACGTTGCAAGACGCCATAAGAATAGCCATGCAATGGGATGGTGTTAGGATCAGAAATCCTAAGCAAAACAATCTGCAACCGGTTCGACAACAAGCATATTCTGCACCTCGGGCAAGAAACAACACCTCCGCACCAATGGATTTGGACCGCATGCAAACCCATGCACCACGAAAGGTAGACCGACAGGAAGCACGACAGCAAGGTACATGCTACGAGTGTGGACAGCCAGGTCACTTGGTACGATTCTGTCCGGACCGTTCGGGAAAAGACAGTCGGACAGTTTAATGCAGGGGAACTCGTCCGGCAGCACTTACCCTGCCCAAAACAACACTATGACACATTACAAACAACACAGTCCTCAAGAGGAGGAGACGGGATATACAAGCAGAGGAAGCCATGCCTACAGGTTCGAAGACCAAGATACCAAGGTTCCTCAGGTATATTATGACGAAGAACAAGCTTTCGCTTTGGCCAACCGATCAGAACTGACACTCTTTGCAGGCACTATCAAGGGACAAACAGTCAGAATCCTGATTGATAGCGGCGCCACCAGGAGCTTCATATCTGAAGAATTCAGTTCTCGAAACAATCTACCAATCACCTCAATCCTCAACTCCAATACAAGAGTGGAAGTAGCCAATGGAAACTTTGTCCAAGTCAATAAAGAAACATCCACTATACTACACATTGGTTCTCATTATCAAGTCCTCTTGTCTATGGTTTTGTTCCCTTTGACCAAGTTCGATGTGGTCTTGGGAAAAGACTGGTTGAGAACAGAGAATCCAAATATTGATTGGAGAACGGATTGTATGCAGTTACAAGTAGATGGTCAATGGATTACACTGGACCCTTATGTTGCCCCAGTGTGGGAAAGTGATACTAAGGGAAAGCCCATCAAGTTATCAAGTATGGAAAAGGAATGCGAAGAGGAAAGTGAGAGTTTTGCGCTGCTGACTTTCAAAGAAGCACGCAGATACTTGAAAGATGGATGTGAGGCGTACTTGGCTATGCTGGATGTTAAGGGAGAGTTGCATGAGATGCCCAACACTGCAGAACAATTCCTTAACATGACAATAGAGTGTGAGGAGGACACAGAAGACAGGTGGAGGCTCATCTGCGATGAATTCAATATTGTGTTTACACCCCACACCAAGCAAGACAATGATTTTTTATTGAGTATAGCCGAGCAGCCGTTGAAAACGATCACTGAGCAATTCTGGGATAAGATACGAGGAGAATTCAAAGATGTTTTCCGCGATGATCTCCCAGGTCCTAATCCAGAGTATAACGGTCCTCTAATGACAATCGATACTGGCAATTCCACCGCCATCAAGGGTACTACTTACCGAATGTCGCCACAAGAACTGGAGGAAATGAAAACACAGTTAGCTTCGCTAATGAAACGTGGAATGATCCGTCCTTCGGCATCCCCTTGGAGCTCTCCTGTGATATTTGTGCGTAAAAAGAATGGACAAATGCGGATGTGCATAGATTATCGTGCTCTAAACAATGTCACAGTCAAAAACCGTTATCCTTTACCACGCATCGATGAGACTTTTGATCAATTAGCTGGTGCACAGTACTTTTCAACAATTGATCTCACCTCTGGTTATTGGCAACTACAGATCGATCCAAAGGATGTCCCAAAAACTGCCTTCAATACACGCTATGGCCAATTTGAATTCCTGGTGATGCCATTCGGACTTACCAATGCTCCACCAGTTTTCCAAGCCCTGATGAATGAAGTCTTGCGTGGATATATTGATCAGTTTGCTTGCGTATATTTAGATGATATTCTTATATACAGTAAGAGTAAGGAGGACCACATCAAGCATGTTCGTATGGTACTTGACCACCTTCGCAAACACCATCTGTATGCCAACCCGGCGAAATCGCACATTGGCTTGCAAGAAGTCCATTATGTGGGTCATGTCATTGGTAAGAAGGGTATCAAAGTCGAGGAATCCAAGATCGCAGCCATCAAGGAATGGCCCCAACCAGCTACAGTTCGAGAGGTTCGTTCCTTCCTTGGCCTGTCCAGTTACTACCGACGGTTCATAAAGGACTTTGCCAAGATTGCCGCACCACTACATGCCTTGACCAACGGTGTCGGTTTCAAGACACGGAAGGTTGACTGGTCTCCCAAGTGTGAAGTCGCATTCTCCACTCTCAAGCATGCCATGACTAATGCTCCAATTCTGCAACTGTATGATCCAACTATTCCTGTCGTCATTGAGACAGACGCATCGGATTTTGCTATTGGAGCGACAATGTTGCAGAAGGAGAGGCCTGTCGCATTCTTCAGTCGCAAGCTGAAAGATGCCGAAATCAACTATGCTGCCACGCAACGCGAAATGCTGGCAATTGTGGCTGCACTGACTGAATGGCGTTGTTATATCGAGGGCCGACCGGTAACCGTCAGAACTGACCACAAACCTTTGACGTATTACCCTACACAGAAAGAGTTGCCTCCAAGAATGCGTCGATGGATTGAAGACTTGGCACACTACTTTGTCACTTATGAATACAAGAAAGGCAAGGACAACATCGTTCCCGATGCCTTATCACGACGAGCTGACCACGAAGATCATCATGGAGGGGGAGAGGAGTGTGCTGATACCAATTCAGATCAGACAACGGCACACCTCAATCCCATGGTGGATACAGTTATCGATGATTGGCCTTTGTTGGTGCCCACATATCTGCAGCAAGGCACCATACCAGAAAATACACCACCTTTTGTTGTAGGGCAGTTACAACGACCTATTTGGAGGATTGGGGAACAGGGCGAAATATTGCGGGCGAACTCAAACGGACAATTCCGTAGCTTCATCCCATTTTCAGAACGTGCCAATCTAGTAACCACCTTCCACCGAGGCCATGGCCACTTGGGAGCGGATGGTATTCTAAGTCTTCTAAATTCAAGAGCATGGTGGCCAAAGATGAGGGACGAAGTACGTGCCTGGATTTCTACTTGTCCCAAGTGTCAAATGGCAAATCGTCCACTAGACCATCAAGAAACAGCTGCCCTCTACCCTCTTACTCCTGTACAGCCTTTCGAGCGTTGGGGTATTGACTTTATCGGACCATGCCCACTCAGCCCACGGGGTAACAAATGGATACTCGTTGCCATAGATCACGCAACTAACTGGGCAGTGGCCAAGGCTATACCCGAAGCAACAGAAGACGCAGTGGCTAATTTCATATATCACGAAATCATGATCCCATTTGGATGTCCCAAAGAAATACTATCTGATCAAGGATGTAACTTCATGGCCAGAACATTACACCAGTATTTAGACATCCAAAACATTCACCACCTTCGAACATCACCGTATCACCCACGAACAAATGGAAAAACAGAACGGTTCAATCAAACTCTCAGTGGAATGATAATCAAGTTAGCAGGAAATCGAAGGGAACAATGGGACAAATACTTAGAACAAGCATTGTTCGCAACCAGAGTCAGGATTCACGATGTAACAGGATATAGTCCATTCTTCCTGGTATATGGTCGTGAGCCGGTGTTACCCGGAGACCCCACGGAACCAAACCTTTGTGAGATTCGCGAAGCTAGTTCAACTGTATATGACAGAATCATACCATTGAACACAGCAAGGGATATAGCACAAGAGAATCAGCAAAAAGCAATGGAAAGAATGACAGCAAGTCATGAGAAGAAAGTGGGAAAGAGACAAACGTTTGCAGTGAATGATTGGGTCGTAATGAAGAAGGAAAACAGAAAGAAGTTCGAATTTGCTTGGAAAGGACCATTTCAAGTTGTACGAACTACCACGATGGACACCTATCAGCTAAAGACACCAACCGGAAGAATCCTGGGTAGCTACATCCATTCGAACTTATTAAAGCCCATCAAACTCGGCGAGGCCTCGCCCCGTTCCCTTTGGGATACTACTCGACCAAGAACGGGAGGTCAACAGTCTTGAGGAGGGGAGTAGTGTCGCCAGCGACACGTGACTTAGCAAAGGATCGCTATTATAAATAAGTTCAGACAGCGATATTTAATAAAGACAGTTCTCTTCCTATTAAAGATCGCATCTACTTTATTGTCTGCCAGACGTTGTCTTCAAAAAGATCCTTGCTAGACTCTCCCTTGATATCTGATAGCATATCACGTGTAGGGAAGTCTCGCCGGTAACAGATTCAATTTAACAATAACAGAAATTTACAGAGAATTGAAACCTGTCAAATCACAATCGATCTGAATTAACCCAATATCCAGGTACTTCATTTCAAATGACTATAAAGACGTTTCTCTATTGTCTTGAAGCACTGAGATGCAAATTGGCCTTGATATTGTTTTTGGGCTCAATCCATCATGCTTTCCGCAGCATGCTTCAAAGGTGAATTTTTTTTCAGACTCTCTCTTTTTTTCTTTGGTTCCCTTTATTTTTCCTTTTCCTGGCCTTTTTGATATTGGGGCCTTTCTCTGGTAAGACATTTTTTATACCTCTTTATACATGTAGCAAAATTAATCAAAACACGATATGTCAATTTTACTTGTAATTTATTTCCAAAGTAAAAGAGAAACTAAATTTCTGTATATTCTAGAATTTGTGTTTAAGTATCTGGCTGAGTGTTAATATGATAATAATTGGTAGCTTGGTTTAAATCTACTTGTGTAGATTTCACTATGTAGCTTTTGTTGTCCCATAATAAATTATTGTACTATGGTGGTTTTACCACAATACACACAAATTAATCTCTTTTTCATAGATATGCGCTCCCATTGCAACTCATCCTTTCCACAATGGCCATCTAGACAAATACTTACTGGCCACATTCACTGATACCATCATCTTGATAAAAATTATTTTCACTTTCTCTCTTAGATTGGCCAAACAACTTATATAAGGATGCCATCGGCACCAGGTAAAAAAAATTCTTTCAATCATACTTGTTCCCTCTCTGACTCTATTCCATTGTAGACTGCCCTTTTTATTCATGCCATTGGCCTCTTCCATCATTTGCAATTGTAATCATAAAGATAATATTCTTTATAAATCTCTTTTTGCTTATCCAAAATATTATTCAGACTATTTATTAATTACTATTATTATGTGTTTTATAGACTCACTTGGGCTTCCTTTGCACACCATGTCCCCTACTTTGATAACTCATTTGGCTCCTGGTATGTAAATTAAATATATCATCACTCTGTTCACCCATATTAATTTTTATTCCCTTTTTTATAGTAAAACCCGCCACACAGCCCATCCAGCCTTAAAATTCAAGTCCCCTTTGTGCACTCTTGCCCACCTCTTGCAATGTAAGTATCTTTTGACACACAAAAATTTTCTCTTTGTACCCCATATCATTAACACTTCTTTTATCTTTTACAGAACACTCCCGCAGCCCAAAAAATCACTGGATATTCATATTTTTGCAGGTATTTTTTATGTAGAAAAATATTCCATCCAAATAGCAGCAGGCAACTGGGTAGAAACGGCTAGGCCATAGAAATAGGCGTAATAGTAGACCCTAAACCTAGAAACATCCTATTCTTTCTAATAAAAATAAAAACATAAAACATTATCAATCAATTATAAATGGGAAATCAAATAATGGGTGATATATTATTGGTCAAGAAGAATAAAGAAGATGGTTAGCAAGGTTAAATACTACACTATGAGGATGAAAAAAGTGTAGTAAAGATGTAAAATACTACAGTATTAATACATACTGCTAGCAGCTAAGACCAGGTTGTTCTCAAGAGGGACTTGTCTACAACCAAAATGTTATAAACAACTGGACTACCTAATCTACCACCCACCAGCAACCAACCAACCGTATTTCAACAGAGTAACACACCATTGCATGCCTCGCCTCTATCTACCTCAACAATGGAACCAACTAAAACTTCAACAACACCCCAGATCCCCCCTCAGACTGCCGCAGTCCCCATTTTTGGAAACTGGGCTCGTGTTGCTCGGGGAAAACCTACTACCATCTTCAATAATGTAGCTGCTAAATCGCAGATCAAACAACATAATGCTAACAAGCTTTGGATTTCATCTAATGAGGACAATACTGTTGTGTTTGACATTACCCATAGTGGCTTAGACGCCTCACAGTTTTTTCAGGCACTCAAAGCTCAGTACCCCAGTGTAGTAGGAGCCTTGGGGCAAGATTGCAAAGATTGCAATATTGTTATCATTTTGTTTGATACAGCAGAGGATGTACCTCATGCCTGCACTGAAGGTGTTGTTGTTCAACACCAAACCTTCTTAGACACTCCCACCCTTGGGGGTGACAGTAAAGTTCTTCACGTCTATTTAGACAAATTGCCACTCTGCAATTCACAAAAGTTGGAATTGCAAGTCAAAGAAGTGCTGGGTCAATATGATCAAGTGATCCATATTGGACTCTATATGGACCTGCAATTTAAGTTATTTGGAGGAAAGAGTTTTGTTATATTAGATACCTTACCAGTTGAGGAGGTGGAATACCTGGCCCTGTCACATAAGATTGACTTTTGAGGAGAGAGAGAAGTATACGTCAAATAGCAGGACATGCCAGTTGTGTGCAATTACTGCCACAGTGAGGGCCATAAGAAAACACAATGCCCTAAAAAGAATAATAAGTCCTCCCACCTCTGTTATAGCTGTAAGCAACCAGGCCATATTCGCACTCAATGTCCAGATGAAACAGAGACCAGGGAGCATAAAAGACAGCATCAGGAAGACTTGCCAGTCAACAATGTGTATAAGACACAACAAGAGAACAGCATTGTAGATGTGGATGCAATTGCTATGAGAGACACCAACCAAGCCTTACAGGCAGAGATTGTTCACATGGCTAAAGTGCAATTGGAATTGCAGACAACAATTAGCCAGAAAGAAACATGGATCAATGAACTTGTAGCTAAATAGGATACTTGTAAGCAGTCTCAATACATAGATGCACCCAGCAAACGATGCCAAGAATGTCAAGACGCTCTCCTTCCTAAGGGTAATGAGATCCAAGAAGACACAGATGGCAATACCAAGATGGGTGGCCATGAAGATAATAAAGAGAAACCTCTGAAAGATAAACAGAAGAGACATCTGAAAAACGGTATTGGTAAGTCCAATATCATTGAAGTTTCAAGACGTCACACACCCCTTCAAAACACCTCCACCTATACACCTGCCCATGAGATCATCATCATCAATGGTCCAGAGCAGTAATTATGACATACCAACTGAAGATAGCCTTGAAAAAGTTGTTGACCAACTCAAGGAAACACTTTGCACGACATCTACGCAACCAAAAATTTGACATATTAGCCATCCAAGAAACTCACACCAATACAGATATCACCCAACAATCCATATCTATCATATTACAAGCAACCTCCAGTACTTGGTCACATCACTGTGGCCTTGTTTCTTTCAACCCTGACTTATACATAGAACCTGTAAGGAACATCTTATTGGTCAAGATTTATTGACCTATCATAACAAGATCCGGACATCGCACCTCTAAGACCAATAGTATTCTTCCCTTGACTTCCTTGTAAAGACACTTCATAGAACCAATCATTATAATTATCTTATTAGACATTAGCTAGAAATATTCATATAAATACCCCTAGAGCTTGATCATAGAAGGATCAAGTGAACAACATCTTTATTAAAGGAATCTATCTTCAAACTCTCTGCCTGTTTTCTCTGTTCTTGCCTTTGTCTAGATTGGTTCCTGACAGTTTGTTCACTTCTACAAAATTCCTGCCTATACTGCTCCGTCCTGCTCCAGTTTAACAACCACCACCTCCAGCTCCGGTTCTTATAAGACTATGCCTGAATATGGAGAATCTTCGGAAATGGCCCGCCTAATCCTGGAAATGGCGACCATGCGACAAGAACTTGAAGAGCTTCGTGCTCTAAAAACTCCTACCACCAACCAAGAACACACCTTTATGGAGAATCAGCCAACCCAAACACAGTACCCTCCTCCACAGTATGAGCCCAAGGTAGCTGACCCTGAGGCCTTTCATGGTGATCATCATCTTGCTGGAGATTTCATTCTCCAGCTACAACTGGTATTCATGTCTCAACCCATGCATTATTATAATGAAGGGTCCAAGGTCTCTTTTGCTGCTTCTCGTCTCCGTGGTCCTGCCTTCTCTTGGTTTGCTCCCTATCTGCGTCAAAATAACCAGGCTATACTACAAGACTTCTCTGCTTTTGTCCGCGAATTTAACGTTGCCTTTGGTGATCCTGATGCATCAGGAAATGCTGAAAGAAAACTCATGACAATAACCCAAGGGTGTCGTTCTGTTGCTGTTCTTGCTGGCGAATTTTGTCATATTGACTCTGATGTCTCCTGGAATGAGTCTGCTCTCTGTGCTGCATTCTACCGTGCACTTAATGAGGAAATCAAAGATGAACTTTGCAAAGTCCCACAAAGACCAACGTCTATGAATGAACTTGTCAAAGTCACCACTAGAATTGATAACCGCTTCCAAGAACGCTGCCTTGAACGCTCGCATGGTCCTCGTCACCCTCATTTCTCCTTGTATAACCCTGCTCAAACCAATCCCCATACCAACGCACCAGCCTCTCCCCAATATACCGGTCCCGCACCAATGGAAATTGATGCGTTGCGTGTAACACCAAGAGGGCCATTACCTCAAGCCGAAAAGGATTGCCGAAGAGCCCAAGGTCTCTGTCTGTATTGTGGCCAAGCTGGCCATATGGTCTGTCAGTGCCCCGCCAAGTCTGCTCCTCCCATGGAAATCCTTGCCACAATCAACCAGGGAAAAGACCAGGTCCAGATACCCCAGTAAGGGTGGGTATTCTGGACAATCCTCTTCTGACTCCCCCAGACCCTCCAGACCCTACACCACCTTTGACCACCTCCGAAAGCCACCTTGTCCTCCCAGTTTCCTTATCCTTTGATGGAGCCACAATCCACACTCAAGCCCTTGTGGATTCTGGTGCCCACAGTAGTTTCATTAGTGAAGATTTGGTAAAGAAGTATAATATTCCCACAATCAATAAAAACACACCTTTGCCAATTTATGTAGTTGATGGACAGGAACTAGAGGGTGGTGCAATTACTAAAGAAACTCTGCCTATTACTCTTACTGTTGGTAATCACCTAGAAACCGCTAGTTTCCATGTCCTCCCTATCTCTACCTACCCTATAATCCTTGGCACCAGCTGGTGTGCTCGCCACAATCCAATTGTTCTCTCTTGGAAAAAGCAAACTGTGTCCTTTAACAATACAAATACTCCTTCCTCTGTCTCTGTTCCTGTCATTTCGATACCCAAGCCGTTATCTCTGTCCTCTGTCTCCACCTCTGTTCCTGCTCCTCATTTGTCTGTCCCAGTTTCTTGTCCATCTGTCCCAGTTTCTCGTCTGTCTGTCCCAGTTTCTCGTCTGTCTGTCCCTGCTCCTCATCCATCTGTCCCTGCTCCTCGTCCATCTGTCCCAGTTCCATCCTTTCCGATTGCTGCTTCTAGTCTGCCTGACATTGTCCAACCAGTTATACTTGACCAACTTCCTCCCACAATTGTAGTACCATCGAAATATACCGAGTTCTCTTCTGTATTTAGTAAGGCTCACTACGGCGGAAGGACCGGTAGCTGTGCCAAAAACAGTAGCATAACTACCGTTTTTTATGATTTTAGAGCACTTTATCTCCGCAGATTGTGGTTGAAAGGTAATGTCATCGATCCTGAATCATAAAAGTTGCATGGAATGTCTTTTCATCAGGCAATGAGGTAGTTGCAGTACCATAGAAAGGGCTCGTAAGTTTTTAGGCAACCTTGTTTATTGAAATGAGCATTTTATTTGGTGTTAAAGATGTTGCGCATTTTTGAGAAAAATAATTTTTTGCCTGTGTGAACAAAACGGTAGTTATGCTACCGTTTTTTTGAAACCAAATTTTTATTTTTGGCATTATTAGCCATTTTATTTTATTTGGTATTGATATTTATAAGTAAAGAAAAAAGAAAAGGAAAATTTTAATAAAGTGGCATGGTTGCCTCTGGTCACACACAGATTTTCATTAAACACATAATATGGTGCAATGACAAAGAACTGATTAACACTTGGAGGGTACTGGATGAGCCCAACTTGATGCTGAATGTCATCCACATTGATAATGGCATATTTTGGCTGGGTTGTTTGTCTAGTTGAGCTGTGTGATCACTGTATTACAATTGGCACAGAAGAGTCATGGGCTGCTGTACCATGCTCTTTTATCACTTCAACGAATTCCAGAAAGTGCGGTGTGCCATCAACCTCTTTATGCTCAAAATAAAATTCCACGGTGCCAACAAATCAGCTTTGAATAGTTATATTGCGACAGCTAGATAAAAATATAAAAAATGCGAGTGATCTCTATTTTGTATTTTGACTAATACCAATACTCACTTTCTGTATGGACAGGTGAACATCACATGATGATTGCCACGTCTGGTCTTGTTTTTTATTCTTCGGTACATACATGAAGAATGTACGGTTGAATTTTTCCAAAGACGAGAAGCAACAACAATCGTCGGGTCATCAAGTTCAATACTGTTCATACCACTGTTTCGCACATAGTACTTTGCCAAAGTATTCTTGACAACAGGGCTGCTGACACCTTCCAAGTCATCATTGTGATATTTGTAGTAGAAATTGGGACGGTGGATACTTTGAGACTCTTTATTGTGGTTTAGAAAAAGTTAAAGTATATCCAGTTATTGATTTAAGAAGTATGTTAACTTAGTATTTATAATTATTCTTATAATTCTTATCAGCTTGGATATTCATTATCATAATAGCTGTGTTATCAGTTAATAGGTATTTTGGGACTTTGTCCCACAATAGATTGGGTATGGTATTTTCATATTTGGATAAGGATTTCTGGATGGTATAGTTTGTCTTGATTTTAGATAATCCAGCTATCTGGGTTTATATATCACTTTTCTCTGATATACCATTATGCCAAATACAACATTTCCCCCCTCCAGACTTGACTTTAGTTAAGCGCTTGCTTTGGCGTCTATTATCATAGTTCTTCTTGGCGATGGAGTTTGTTTTGTTTTGTGCACTGAGAATCTTGGTCTGGTCCTTTCTTGGACGTCCTCTTGGTCTTTTTACTACAAGCTCATTCGTGATATTCTGTTTGTCTCTGCGTACCCAATATTCTTGGATTGTTTGGAGATCTGTGAACTTATCCGGTGTGATCCAGGAATCTTCTTCTGGTCCGTATCCTTTCCATCTCACTAGAAACTCACGCTTGCCAGCGTTGCCTCTGTGATTGATGATTGCCTGTACTTCAAACAGTTCGTCTTCGAGTATTGCCTCGTCCATCGATATCAATTTCAAATCCGATGGTGGGTAATCTCTAGGCAAGAGTGCTCCTGTCTCATCTTGTAATACATATGAGCCTCCTTTGGTTTGACGGATTACTGTGTATGGTCCTTGATATGCTGGAGCTAATTTGCTGCTTCTTGTAGGTAGTTTGATCATTACATAACTACCATTGTCAATTCTTGCGATTCGATGCGTGCTATCAAACTTTTCTTTTTGTATGGCCGTAATTCGATCGGTTCTGTCTTTAATGGCTGGAAACACAACTTCTGCCATATGATCGATACGTTTGATAAGTTCGTCATAGGTCATTGGTTTCGATGGTGTAGATTTGGGATCTCTATAGTCCTCAAAAGCGTTCATTTGTCTAGCAAACATCAGTGAAAATGGAGCAGTATTTAACCTTTTTGACATCTTATTATTGATTGCCAATTGTACAGCTGGGAGATAATAGTCCCAATCTTTTCCAGTTCCTGCTACCATCTTTCTGATGACTTGCATAGATGTCTGTACCCATCTCTCTGCTAGGCCATTTGCTCTAGGGTGGTATGGTGTTACAAGTCTATGATCGACTCCTGTATTCTGTAGTAATTTCTTCATCAGTTCATTCTTGAACTCTGTGCCATTATCAGATTGTATGATTCGTGGAAACCCGAAATCACCAAATATCTGTACTAGTGTTTTGACAATAGTGTCCGATTGTTTGTTCGGAATTGCTCTTAATAAGCAGAAGCGTGTGCAAACGTCTACCATTACAAATAGGTATACATTACTCTCTGTCGTAGGATGTAATGGGCCAGCTAGGTCGATTGCCCAGTGGTCTCCTGGTACATATGCATGGATAGGTCTTAGAGGATTATAGCCTTTCTTAGTGATATTATATTTCTGACAAGACGGACATTCCTTTACACATTCAAGTGCATCTTGGATCATATTTGCCCAATGTATACCGTTCTTGTGATTCAATTCTACTATGTGTTCTGCACCAAAGTGTCCAAAGAAATGTGCTTTCATTAATATATCTTTGCGCTCTTCTTCTGGAGGTGTCATATAGTCTATGGTATCACTCTTTGTCTTGACCGTAAATACTCTTTGGTCCTTTGGTTTAGATGTGTACTCAATTTGTTCAAACTTCGGATTCTGCTGAGCCTCTATTTTGTCTTGAGATGGCTTCAGTGCCTCATTACCCCCCTCCAGACTATTTTCCGGGGAGAATAGACGAGATAAATAATCCGGTAACTTGTTGCTGATGCCAGGTATGTGTACCACATCATAATTATAATCAAGTAATGTATCCATCCACTGGATCATCATGGGGTTCGCCACCTTTTGCGTGTGGATATATGTCAAAGCCTTGTGGTCAGTGTACAATGTGAATTTCTGTCCCCATAAGAATTTGTGGAATTTCTTAAGTGCGAATACCATGGCTAGTAGCTCACGTTTCGTCGTAGAATAATTACGTTCTGATTTTGATAAAGCTCTGGCCATAAATCCAATGTACTTCTTTTGGTCATTGATATTTTGATACAGAGTAGCACCAATTCCTAGATTGGAAGCATCAGTGGCAACAAAGAATGGTTGAGATAAGTCAGGAAAGTGCAATATGGGGTTTGTTTGCAAAATGGCTTTAAGCTGCTCGAAACTCCGTTGGTGATCATTATTCCAAATCTTGGATAAGCTACCAGCGTTTCTGAGAGCATCCAGTGGCGCAGTAATGTGGGCTGCCACTGGTATGTATTCACGGAAATAATTGATGACTCCTAGAAAGCTCTGGATGTCTTTTCCTGTCTTTGGTATAGGCCATTGCAGCACATTTGTGATCTTTCTTTGGTCAATTCGACTGCCTTGTGCGTCGACTGAGAATCCCAGTAAGTAGACTGACTTCTGGGCAAAATGACATTTGTTGGGGTTCAAAATTAGATTGACCTCCGTCAATTTGTTGATAGCTTGACAAACATGATGGGTATGTTCCTCTAGATTCTTGGAGAAAATGACGATGTCATCCACAAACGTTTGTATAAAAGGCATGTCCTGAAATATCAAAGACATGACTCTTTGGAACTTTGATGACAAGGGCTTGAGTCCAAAAGGACATCCCTGGAACATATACTGCAGATTATTGTGCGTAAATGTCGTTTTATGTTGATCCTCTTTGCGTATTTGGAAGCGATGGAAGGCGCTTTTTAAATCAAGTGTAGAAAATACACTTGCTCCTGCTAGAGTATCGAAGATCTCTCGGATTAATGGCAAAGGGTATCGGTCATCAGGAAGCAATTTATTAATGTGCCGAGGATCAAGGCATGGTCTCTTGCCCGTCTTGTTTCCTTGTGCATCTTTTTGTCAGCCAGAGTCAGTGGACTGTTCCATGCTGAGTTTACTGTAGATTTCACAATAGTTCCTTCTTTCAGCCAATTATTAACGGCCTCGTCTATGATGGGTCTTAATGCATAGGGAATAGGATATTGTCTTTGGTACGTAGTCGCAGCTTCTGGTGTGTGCAATGCCACCACCGATTCAGGTACTGTACAAAACGAATCTTTTGGTATTGCTTCATTAGCCTTAATATATGGTGTGACTGCTGAGAAAAACTTTGCTCTTTCAGCCTCTGTGCCGTAGGGTGCATTGTTTGGCTCAAGATCATCTATTATGGGCTGTTCCTTTTTCATATTTTCTTTATAATCATTTGCATTCCAAGACGTGGCAACACCCGTAAAGGCTATTCCCATCTTTGGCATAATATCAAAACCAAGAATAAGATCAACACCTTCGATATTCATATCGATAAGTTCAAATTCATGTGTAAAAGAGTGGCCATTAGCGTAACTAACTAGCAAAGGAGATGTCTTTCCTATACGTTGCACAGATTGTGCTTTACTTGCAAATGTTATGTTTCCTTCGATTTTTGTAATAGGTAGACTTATGAGTTTATTATATAGTTCTACACTAATACACGAGACTTCGGCTCCGGAGTCCAGCAAGCCCATGAGCTGATGCTCATTCTGTAATAATACAGGGGTGTTTAGTGAGAATGGATTCAATTGATATTGTTCCTTATTTGTCTTACCTAGTGAGGTATACTCCAGTTCTTCGGACAGTTTGTCCACCATGCTGCCTCTTGATGTGCGTACAGCATGCACAGCCACATTGGGCTTGCGCTGTTTATTCACAAAAGAGGTGTGGTATTCTGGGCATGTATGTCCTGGGCTCCATTGTCGGTGACAATGGTAGCATTCCTTGGCCTTGGCCTTTTCCGCACGACCGGAGATGATCCTACATCCCTCCGTGTTGTGGGTGGTATTCTTACCATGCTGAGTGCAGAAGAATCCTGCACTAGCTGGGGAACCCGAGGCTTTTCCAGAACGATGTCTGCTCGACCCGAACTGGAAAGACTGACCATCTGTGCGTCGGCGGGAGCCAGTGTGGGTCTTCTCGGCCTCGGCTCTAACCCTCTTCATGGGGCGAGTCAGCGTGATCACCAGATCCAGGACTTGTTGGACGGTCTGCGGCTTGTGGGAGTTGCGGGTCCACCAGGCAACGTGGGTGGTTTGATGGAAGTGCGGGGTGAGGGAAGCCAAGAACCGCAAGGCCACAATCATGTCTTGCTTCCCGTTGCCCTCGCGGCAAGTCCTCTGGAAACGGTGTCCATACTCTTGGACGGACTCGTCCTCTCTCATGGTCATGGTTAGTGCCTTGACCGACATTATCGCCTGCTGCTCCTCGGAGTCATAGTGCTGCTTGATCAGCACACGGGCCTCCTCCCACTTGCAGTTCTTCAACGCCAATGTACTTTTGTACCAGGCGTCGTACTCATCCACCATGGCATTCGGGAGCCATTTCGACCAGGCAATGTCAATGTGCTCCTTGCCAGTTGCGAGCACATTCTCAAACGCGGACAGGTAGAGCTCCACGTGTTGGTACACCTTGGCATCCGGGTTGGGGACGGAGTGACCAGCCAGCTGGAACAACGGAATGTCCCTCAAGTTGATGGCGGTCCCGTTGGTGTTGGTCGGGATAGGCTCTTGGGCGGCCGCAAGGAGTGTCCGGAATCTGGCCAACTGCTCGTTGGCATCGTCAACCTCCTTGCCAAGGGTCTTGGCAACCTCGTGGTCATCCTTGTCGGTGGCCTCATCCACGGCAAGCATGAGGTCCCAGGCCTTCTGCTCGTACTTGCTGATCAACCTTTCAGCTACGGCCCTGGTATTCTTGCGCCTTTCTTCTCCAGAGACGGCGCCTTGCTCAGTCACCTTGGGAGCATAGCGGGAGTCGGCTAAGCCGGAAACACACTTTTGCTCGGAAGTGGTGTCTACTTCCATGAGCTCACTTGTGCTCTCCTTGTGGGAAGGGGCCTCTTGCTGGGCAATGGTAGGGGTCTCGTTGTTGATGGAAGACATTTTTTGGATAGTGTTTTTTATAGAAGCGAGGGTTCAAAGTAAAAAATGTGATATTTGTAGTAGAAATTGGGACGGTGGATACTTTGAGACTCTTTATTGTGGTTTAGAAAAAGTTAAAGTATATCCAGTTATTGATTTAAGAAGTATGTTAACTTAGTATTTATAATTATTCTTATAATTCTTATCAGCTTGGATATTCATTATCATAATAGCTGTGTTATCAGTTAATAGGTATTTTGGGACTTTGTCCCACAATAGATTGGGTATGGTATTTTCATATTTGGATAAGGATTTCTGGATGGTATAGTTTGTCTTGATTTTAGATAATCCAGCTATCTGGGTTTATATATCACTTTTCTCTGATATACCATTATGCCAAATACAACAATCATCATTCAAGCTGGCATGTTAGTTGAATGGCTCCCATAGCTGGGCAGCACTTACACCATCTGGAAGATCTAAGAAACTTGCTTCATTATATGTGGACGGCTGACTTGTACTAGGATAATTCTGAGAGCTGTTTGCTGAACTGACAAAGCTATGAACAGCAAAGCGCTCAACAAGCAAACTGGCATTTCTACAGCCCTTCAAGTTTGACGTGATAAGCTTGGAGTATACTCTAATTACTTTTTCCATGGGTAGGTAAGAGATTATTTGACTAATAATAGCAACAGCAGCAAAGACACTTCTTGGTCAATGATGACAAAATCAACGTACCTGTCATCAATGATTGTGGCCAGTGAGGCACGGCTAGGACAATAGCACTCCACATTTACAAGGGCAAAAGAATGTGGTGTGCCAAGAATCTTCTTCAAGACACTTTTAAGAGTGCAAACCAGACTCGTAAGAGAAAAATAGCAGAGAACAGCCAGACAAGTTTATTAATTAACAAACATTTGAATATACATTATAATTAATACAATATTTTTATTATGTTATAGCAGGAAAGAGCAAGCAGTTCTTTTCTTTCGGAAGATGAGGTATTTCAAACGGATGACAAGGCTGAATCCCCAATCATGACAGATGTACTATAAGTTAGAGCTTTTTTGTTGCTCATCTATTCTCAATTTAATATTAATATAATATTTCTACTGTTTGATATAGGTTTACACCACTAGGAATGAGCAATGAGCCTTCATCAAAGAGAAACAGACCAGGGCTTTAATATTCTTTAGGCTGCTCTTATTGGTTCTCTCATATTTTTAGTATATGTTTTAGTGCACTTTTTCTTTTCCTCTTTTCCTTTAGCTGTTTTATCTTTGCTTTGGTCCTCTCCTTTGAAATAAAATTGAATAACTCTCTATCACGTAAGATTACCACCTTAATAAATGCCCGATTGGCATCTTGTATACCACATCTTCAGCTCTGTTGTTTTTAATCTAGGAATGAAATACACATCTCGCCCATTTTCAAACACCAAAAAAAATGAAAATTTTTTTATAGCTGTATTATGCCGAGGTTAGTTTGTATTTCTTTTCTTTTCTTTGCTCTACTTTTTTGAAGTAAAACTAAATGACCCTCCCTTATGTAAGGTTGTCAATGACATAAACATCCGATTGGAATCTTGTATACCACATCTTCAGCTCTGCTATCTTTAATCAAGGAATAAAACACTCATCTCATAATTTTTCAGACACTAAAAAAAGGTGAAAATTTTTTACAGCTATATTACACTAAAGTTTGTCGTTCCCCACCTCCCCACCTGGGAATCTCTGTAGAATATGCATATTGTTTTCTTAATGATGTACTTATTCTGCCAACTACCATTATATTTGAATTAGTTTTAAATCTTATGAGCTGACTTTACAGCAATATATTTTCTATGGTAAGAATATTATAATATGTTTACACTCTTTAATTAATCATATTGCGCATTCTCTATTCTCCTTCTACTGCATCTAGTATTTACATCTGTACGTTTCATATAGTGGCATTAATTCAAGAGATGCTTGGTATACCGATTAACAAGCACAATATATACTGGTATGCTATCCAAAACAATATGCTTGGTTTATTTGATCGCTTCATTCTCTGACCACTATATCTTTATAGCAATTGATGAAGACCAAAGGCCTTCCAAGTCATAACAACATGTTGTTGGCATCGTGTATAGATTGAGTAAAAGGTTTGTACCATATACGTTTTATAATATTAAATAGTATTTGCTTTTGGTATGTTTCTATATTATTATTATATATATTTTAATATTATTTGAAATAAATTGAAATTATAATAAAAAATAAACCATTATTTCAAATAAATGGCAGTAAAAAAAGAATGGGTGCTAGTATATAAAGTAATATAAAAGAGAGGCTATAGTATATAAAGAAACGATTTTGGTTGGATAAAAAAAACGGTAGCTGTGCCTATTCCTGCCTCATAACTACCCTTTTTTTTCGCACTAAAAAAATGATAACAGCTACCAAAATCGCCTTATACAGAGTCTTTACTACGGTTTTTTTTGGTGGGAAAAAACAGTAGTAATGCTACCAAAATGGTAGTTAGCTACCGTTTTTTCCGCTGTAGTGGCTAAGGCCAACCTTTTACCAGAACATCGTAAATATGACATGGAAATACAACTGATGGAAGGCGCTGTTCCCCCATGGGGCCCCATCTATAACTTGAGCAAACCAGAATTGAAGAGTCTCCAAGAATACCTTGATGAAAACCTAGCAAAAGGCTTTATCCGCCATTCCAAGTCCCCTGCTGGTGCTCCCATTCTTTTTGTCAAGAAAAAAGATGGATCCCTTCGCCTTTGTGCTGACTACCGTGGTTTGAACAAAGTCACTATCAAGAACCATTACCCTTTACCTCTTATCAACGAGTTATTGGATAGGTTGGGTGTGATATTTGGTAGTAGAAAAGGGACGGTGGATACTTTGAGACTCTTTATTGTGATTGAGAAAAAGTTAAAGTTATATCCAGTTATTGATTCAAGAAGTGTGTTAACTTAGTATTTATAATTATTCTTATAATTCTTATCAGCTTGGATATTCATTATCATAATAGCTGTGTTATCAGTTAATAGGTATTTTGGGACTTTGTCCCACAATAGATTGGGTATGGTATTTTCATATTTGGATAAGGATTTCTGGATGGTATAGTTTGTCTTGATTTTAGATAATCCAGCTATCTGGGTTTATATATCACTTTTCTCTGATATATCATTATGCCAAATACAACATTGGGTAATGCTAAAGTATTTACAAAAATTGATCTTCATGATGCCTATAACCTAGTTCGTGTAAAGCCAGGCGATGAATGGAAAATGGCATTCCGGACTCGATATGGTCATTTTGAATCAATGGTTATGCCCTTTGGTCTTTGTAATGCTCCTGCGACATTTCAACATATGATCAATGATGTATTCCGTGATATGCTTGATGATTTTGTTGTTACCTACCTAGACAATATCTTGGTGTTTTCTCCTGATCAACATACTCACGATTCACATGTACAAAAAGTACTACAGTGCCTTTTGGAAAATGGGCTCTATGCAAAACTGGAAAAATGTGCCTTTGACAAAAACCAAGTCGAGTTCCTGGGATATGAGATCTCTCCTTCCGGTGTATACATGGATCCTAGCAAAGTAAAAACTATCCAAGAATGGAAAACACCCAATTCTGTCCATAGTCTTCAAGTCTTTAAGTCTTCCTTGGATTTGCAAACTGTTGTGGGTAGAAATAAACTTGGAAAGATACGAAAGAATTCGTGAGAACTTGTGTAGGGTGTTTATTCAAAAGAAAAAGGTTATCTTTCTACACAGAACTAACTACTGATATTTATATGTTTTCTGATTTATAATTCAGTATATGCTTTGGTAATATTTATCACGATGAGTCATCTTCCAGGAGTATTGTCTTTCTGGAAAGATCCAGAGAGACCTATTAATATGATACTTCTCCAGTCAGATCAGCCAGAGAGCTTTGGTAAAGAAGAGCATTTATGCTATTGGTAATATTTTAATATTCCGACCCAGATACTTGGGTAATGTTTTAGAATTATTAATTCATTGTAGTTGTAGTCTCTCAATCAAGTATTCATATAAGAAACGAAATATGTAGATGGAATATGATGATGCCATTAGATAAATATGTGTATATCTGTATATCCCATATTATGGTGATAACGATAATAATAATAAATAATAATCAATTATGTGTATGATGATCTGTGTATTGGATAATCTCATAAAGGCAGATCGGTTTGACTGGAATAGCTGAGGATATTATTTTATCCTTCAGTCTTACTCTCAGATTCAGCAGTGATCAATACTCATTTACAACACAAACTATTATCGTTGATTTATCAAAGGTTTCTCCCAAGCAGTACTACCAATGATCAAGTTGCTCTCCAAGAAGGTCCCCTTTGTGTGGTCGGCAGAAACTCAAAAGTTGTTTAATAACCTGAAGTCTCAGTTTTGCTCAGCACCAATTCTTATTCATGCTGACCCTACCAAGCCGTTTGTCCTAGAAACTGATGCCTCAGACTTTGCGATTGGTGCAGTACTGTCTCAAATTGGTCCAGATACCCTTCTTCATCCAGTTGCATTCTTTTCCCAGAAATTCTTACCAGCCGAAATCAACTATGAAATCTATGACAAGGAAATGCTTGCCATCATTGATGCTTTTGAGACCTGGCGTCACCACCTTGTTGGTGCTCAACACCCAGTAACTGTATTTACTGACCATAAGAACCTAGAGTACTTTACTACAACCCACCATCTCAACCACCACCAAGTTCGCTGGTCTCTCTTTCTTGCCGACTTTGATTTTACCATTGTGTACTGACCTGGACACATGCAAGGTAAACCAGATGCTCTGTCTCGCCGCCCAGAATTTGCCCCGAAAGGAGGAGATGAAGTCTTGGAGACTCAGAATTGGGCTCTTTTGAAACCTCAACAGTTCACGATTGCTGCAACCACACTTCGTTCTCAAGCCCAGCCACTCCTGGCAATTATTAAGCAAGCAACCAAAGAGGATCCCAAGGCCCAAGAAATAATTGCAGATCTGACTTCACATCCTGATTTCTCTGTTCATAATGAAGTTCTTTACAAAGGTAGCCGTATCTAAACACAGATAAAAGAATGTTTGGACCTATGCAAATAATTTTTCAAGGAAAGAAATGCTTACATATATTCAACATTTAATATCTCAACAGTGATGATAGCTAGAGCATCCAAACTTGAAACATAAAAAGATATACATGTCAAGTATTCATTTATTAAAAAAAAATAACAAACTAGTATTTAGTATGACTGCCTTTTGCATCAATCACTGCCTGACATCGACTTTGCATACTCCCCACTAAACGTGGAGCAAGTTCAGTGCCCAGTATCTGCCATTGTTGTTGCATTGCAACCTTCAAATTGGCCACATTTTGGATACTGGCTCTTACTTCACTCATCTTTACTTCGAGGGCCCACCAAACGTGCTCAATGGGATTTAAATCAGGACTTTGAGCAGGCCAGTACTCAAAGCCCTTGATTGCATGACCCTCTTTCCACCACTTCGCATAGGAGCCAGTATGGCAGCTGGCGCCGTCTTCTTGGAGTATGAACTCCTTATCCTGTTCCTCTGCCAGATTTTTGACCCAGGGAAGGAAGTTCTGGGCCAAAGTGTTGACATATACGTCTTGGTTTACATTGCCTTCGAGGAAGACCAAAGGGCCAAAACCACCTGCCCAGAAACAGCTCCATATCATGGCACTACCCTTGCCCCACTTCGTCACTGGTACAATATTCCCTTCCTGGTACCTCTCTCCAACTCGTCTGATCACCCGAGCACCGCCATCATTGCCCTCGACTGTGAATCGTGACTCATCAGACCAGACTACACTGCTCCATTGGTCATCTGTCCAATTGACATGATCCTTGGCCCATTGCAGTCTTCTTTGCTTGTGTCTTTCTGTCAAAGCTGGCTTATGAGCTGCAATATAAGCACCAAAGCCAAGGTTCTTGAGACAACTGATTACTGTTGCTCTACAGACAATAATCTCCATCTCCTGCAATGCAAATCTCAGCTGATTGTAATTGGCAAATGGATTCTTCCGTACACATTGCACAAGATGTCTCTCCGTCCTCTCGTTAATTATTTTTGGTTGTCCAGAGCTCTTTCTAGGAAGGGGAGATCCTGTTTCTTTGAATCTCTTAATGATCTTCTTGACAGTTGACAAATTCATTTCGACAATTACCGAAATCCTTGTGGGACCAATCTCAGCCAAGTGCAAGTACATGATTCCACCAAACTTAAGCTCATCAGCCTTATAATATGGGCCGCAAATGTTCTCTGCTGCAAATGATATTTTCATGTTGGTGTTGATTAGTAAAAAGAAGAGAAAATAATGTTTTTATTTTTCAAAAAAACCGTTTTTTTTAGGATTTTTGTGAGAGGTCCAAACATTTTTGTATGTGAGTTTATGTCCCAGAGGGTTCTTGCCGCATAGAAATTCTGAAGTCAAGACATGATGCCCTTCTTGCTGGCCACTTTGGTGTAACTCGAACTCAAGAACTTGTATCCAGAACTTACTGGTGGCCTGGGATGTGGTGTTGTATCCAACATAATCGTAGATTGAAACATTAACACAAATTACCAATATTGAAACATATTGAATAACCAACCTACTGGAAGTGCACTAAAGAGTGTACCTTTCCAAATACATTATTCATACGTAAAGACACACTAACAACTAGTACTAACACACTGGTTAATAGTACTAAGTAAAATAACAAGTCATAACTAATAGTTGGTAGAGAGAACAGACATTATATGATATCATCATATCATCACCAGCACTCATCTCAATGTCTATATAAACACACAATATGCACTGCAAAAAATATGTTACTGTACATATGTTCAAGGATGTTTAATTCTGAGTAAGATTTAAATCAAATTCCGGAATCCAATATAACTTGATTTTGTTAGCTATATAATATGTCTCATATGGAATGAGTGCAGGATTCTGAACCCATAATTCTCTATAGACGGACATATAGTTTCTTAACACAGCTGAATACTTTAACAACAACCAAACTTCATGTTTTTGCACTACGTTACATTTATCTATTGTTTTAAAAGCCAAAATACAATGGACTAAAATTAGATTTTGGGATGGAAGTATACTTGAATACGTTTTAAAAGAACATTATTGAACATTACAATCAATTATTTGGTTTCCAAGTATACTTGAATCCATTTTAAAATCGTTTTATTGGACATAATATTCTGGATAAATGATAAAATTTTTATTTGATAGAACAGAATAGAAGAATACTTCTTTTAAATATGTTGTGGCAAATGGTTTACCAAAAAAATTATTTCATAAAAATATTTTGTAAATACTATAATATCTATTGCAATATATCTCTGTCTATAATATGGATTACTATACAATTAATATTACAACATACCTTTTCATTAGATAATAGAATAATATAGATAAATACTTTACAATCATGACATATAAACCAATCGCACATTTTGATATCTATTAAAATAAAATTATATAATAAAAAATATGATTAATAATTTGATATCATTGTATAAATATATTTGAATATTTATCCACTTACCATTATTATAAAAATATCAGGGGGGAATTATATAAAGATACTATATAGCATGATCTTGATATTAAATGTTAATAAAAAATAAATTTGTATAGAAATGCTACTTGCCAAGCAAATTATAATCTATGGGATTTCAGTATTTGATGACTATATTGCAATACTTAGATGACCTTACATAGATACTAAAAATAAAATGTAAGTAAGAAAATAAAGATATATTTCTTTAAGTAGACATACCATATGCTTATTATTTAAAAATCCCATTATTGTAAACAAATAGTAAAATCTGTAATAGGGTAGTTAGTAAGTAAATAAAATCTTTATCAATTGATTTACCTTTTTATAATGAAAAGAGAACTAGTATGTGTATCTTTCATTATTAAATAAGCATCTACAATATTATAATTGTATTAGAGTAATGTAAAATATAATGTAAAATCACACACCATGACATACTACAAGTGCAAGTAATAAACAGAGAAAAAGAGAAAAAATAAAAAAAAATGAAAACAAAAATTTTTAAATAAAAATTATTTTCACCTCATAATCGAGGCAATTAAAATAATGTGGCCAAACTGGATTACAATATTTATTATGATATTAAACTTCCAAGATGTTCTTTGTATATAAAAAAGTTTTTATTAAATAAGTCTTCTTTCTCTGCTCTCAAGTTACCAAGAATATTACTATCTCTTATATCTTATCATGTATGTAAACTATCCAAAAAATCAATATAAATTAATAAAAAAAAATTAATATTTCTATAAAGAAAATGTCATCCAACACTCCCAGAACTCCAGGACGCCGAACCCAAATGAATGCAGAGGCTACAGCCTCTCACCAGGTTCAGGCTGGTAGAATTGACAATCGTCAGATTGCTCAAAGAGTCCCACCTGTTGCCAATGAAGACCAGCGGTACGAGGCAATAATTGGCATGCTGAATGGTGTCAATAGCAACATGGTAGCTGTCAACAATAAGCTTGGCATGCTTATTGACAGTCAGGGCAAGACTCACCAGGCTGTAGGTGCATTGGCCAATGCCCATGCAAACAATGTGGTTCAACAACAATTGGCTGTTCCAATTGCAATTGCTCCTTCCTCAGCCCCTCCAAACATGCTAGGTATTACTGGAATGGGTGATATTATCCTGGTAAAAGCCACTTGTTATATAATATAATATGACACTATTAAATAAATTATATTTAGGAATTGATCAGTGACAAGATGTGGAAGAAAGACTTCCCATCCAATGATCTATCTCTGATTGCTGAAAATGAAAGCAAAAAGAGGTGGAATAAGGATGAGCAGATCAACTACCTGGACAATGTTGCTGTCATCAACTACTTGAAAGAGTATATTCTTTCCCAGCCCCGTGCTGCTGGTTTTTGGCCTGGTATGGTAGTTGCCAAAATAAAAAATAACTACAAGACCTACTATCGGTATGCCAATATGACAATTGAGCAGGCAGAAGTCAAGAAGCATAAAGGATGATCGAGCAGCCGTATTTCAGAGGTTTGTAATAGCAGGTTTATAATAATTAAATATTTTATTTGTCTTTTATGCTTATTTAAAAAAAAAACTAGATCTGCTCTCATCGTAAAGATTTTTATGAAAGTAACTGGAGACTTGTTGATGAGGAGATGGGTCGTGCTGCAGACAATTTTGGAGAAATGGCCTACAGCAATCTTCTTCAGAAGGAGGCAATGTCAGATGGTGAATCTGGGGATGAGGAGATTGCTGTTGGCTATACAGTACGTGTTTGGAAAGTTGCTTGTCCCAGCTGGCAAAGTGAGGAGGTAAATATCTTTTATAAAAGACAATATAATTTAGTATAAGAGGAAAAAACAAAACTAATAAAATAAATGTAGTTCAACAAACTCATGGCAGTCATTGACCGTATGACAAAAGAACGTGACTTGGGTAAATCCAAAATGAAGTCAAAGCCAAGAATGCCCCAATACCAAAGAACGGTCAAGGTTACTCCTGTTCCCAGTAATCTTGCATTGTCATTGCTACCCTGGGTCATTAACAGTGAATAAATAATTTTTCACTATATCTCTATGCTTAATAACAACTGTTGAAGACTTAATTAATATGAAGATAAAGGTAAATATATTTAAAAATTAAAAATAGATTTTTTTGGGCAAAGGAATTACAATTTTCTTGGTTTTATAGTCAAGTATGGCCACAGGCATGAGAATACGATGGATGGGCAACATGCTCTGAAAATCCAATGGTGAAAAGGTGTCCTGGTGAATTTCAGTACCTTCAAACTCTCTACTAATGTCAGAGGTGGTTTTGTACCATTTGACAAAAGCAAAGGTATGTTGGCTGTTGTGGCGCATGGGAGATGTTGTTGATATTGGACTAAAAGCGTGTATAAAAATATATTAGATTTCTCCAACGTATGCATATACTGCATTTGTCCTGTTCTCCACAAACAATGCCTGAATATATGAGCCCCATTTGTTGCCGTTGGAACCTTTGAACACCTGCCCAAGAATGTTGATTGACTTTAGCATCATGATCCAGTCATTTACAAATGCAGAGCTTGCCATGCTCTCTTTGCAACTCGAAATGTTCTTGTCATTGTACGCGACTTGATAGTATTCCACAAGACAATCATACTCTGACTTTGACATTGGTGACAAAGGTTTTGTTGCAAACAGAAATACAGACAGTGGCAGTGGCTCATTCCCTTTGATTGCCATTGATAGGTCTTGTGCGGCATTCAAGAACTCAGAAAGAGAAAACAAATGGTGTTGGCTTGCATGGTTTCCTTGTTTGCTATTAGGCTCTAATAATTTTCTGAATATATCAAGAAAGGTATGTGAATCAACAGATTGAAGAATATGCTGTGCAAAGTCGTCCTTATGCGATTCTTCCACAAACTTCTTCATATACGTCAACTCAAATCCATTTTTCTTGTTGGTGTGGAAGTTTTTGAGGACGCCATTATACCGCTCAAAACTGAAAAGCCAGTATCCATAGATGGGCCCAAAATCCTTGATCGTTTTTGATAGATGGAGATGCAGATGCATGTTCGGTGACAACAAATCAGCATTGTAGATAGACTCACACCCTTGGCAAAAATCCTGGAGATATTGGTGTGCCATGCCAATTTCTTCTTGTGTGATACTAGGCTTTACCAGGAGTCGGCATGCATCAACAAAAAGGATCCAGTTCCTGAAATTCCTTTCTGGAAGGACACCCTTCAATGCCATGGGTGAGTATGCCAGGCACCACGACTTCCACTTGTCTGCCTTCATGAAGGGGAACCCCTTCCCAATCTTTGTCTTTAATGTCATGTAGTCTGGCGGCAATACCATCTTTTCCACCATCTTCTGTATGGCAACAAGACTCTTATCATTGACTAGACCATCTGCAACCCATCTCTCCATCATCCTCTTGGCAGTGCCTAAGAAGAGATTGTGCATTGGATCAATGATTGTGCAGCGGACAATATCAAAGTACTGGAGACAATGCAGTTCGGACCAGCGAACACCACTGGCAACTTCAAGGCGCTGCCTCTCAGCTTGAGTGGCTGCATTTCTCCAGACCTCAGCATCCTTACGATTATCATCTCTAGTGCGAAGGAGCCACTTTGAGGAATCAAATCCAGAATAATCAACGGAGCTTGTGCCAGCTAACCGAGTGAACCAACGATTACACTTATGACAAGCGTTTGTACTCGTATGGGAGGTGAACCCACATACTTTCCTTGTGGCGGGAATGTCACATGCAACCAGAAAGAGAGCGGCATGGACAGTTGCACCAGATGGGCATTGGTAAGTTTTCATTCGGATTCATTTGTAGAGATCCTCCAACTCATTGACCAGTGGTTTGAGATAGTAATTTATCTCTGAGGTTTTCGCTTCTCTGGGTCCAGGCATTAATCCAACAAGGATCACATTCTCTTTCTTGAATCTGATATCCCGTGGAAGATTGTTGATTGCAAGGTAGATGGTGCCACAAGAATATGTTACACTATCAAACGGTTGAAACCAGTCAATGTTCAATGTCAACATGAGAGATCGCTCACTGTCAACAAAGGGGGTTCCATTTACATCAGCCAATTTGTTCCACATTTTCCCATCATACACGTCAAACATCATGCCCTCTGCCTTTGGGCCACGATTCCATGAGTTGATCAAATCTTCAAATCCAGGGCGGTGGAAGAACTTCTGGAGAGAATTTTTGAGAGAATGGTAAACATATGTCTTTTTTGGGATTCTTGATACAGAACCAGACACAAAAAGTGGGTTGCCACACACAGAGTTTTTCCCAAACTTGTCAAAGATACAATGAGATGGAGTGGCCAAATCGTTCTCATATACTTTATGGCACTCAGAGCAAGAAATATACTTTGTGATACCATTTGTCAAAGTGTCCATACCAGCCAGCTTTTTGAGTCCAGGAACACTGACAGGAAGGCGGAATGGATCAAAAAACAATGCAAGGATCTTGTTCACAATGGTAATCAAGACGACTGCACCTTCAGCAACAACATACAAGGATACAAAGAGTGCGATGTTGATCACAATGAAACGGTGAATGAAATTTAATTTCAAGATGGATTCTGAAGAATAATCTATTACAAGGAGTATTAATTTATGAGAGTTTGTTTAAGGGCCTGATATTGATTATTATTATACAAACCTTCATCTTCAAGTATCTCACAGTCACTGTTTTCATCATCTTCATCTTCTTCCTCAGAGCTATCATTACCAGGATCTTGTTCTTCAAACCCAAAGACAGAATCTGCCTCGGAAAAAGGTAGGCTTCTTGTCATCTCAGCTCTAGTTTCTTCAAAAGAGATCGGGCCTATAAAATCAAAATATTAGCCCTAAACAGCCAATGAAAAATAAATTATTCTTACCATTGCACTCATAATCAACTTCGGCTTCATATTGTTCACTCTGAGAAAGCTCTGCATTATCAATTGCAATGGAATCAAGTACATAACTGGTTGTCTCAGTTGCTTTATTACAAGATAATAAAATATAAACATTATTTTGCTGAATATTAGAAATTAATTTTTTTATCTTACATCTTTGGGCAACCAATTTGTTTTCATTATCTTTTTTCAAATGACAGTTGAAAGTTTGGAGAGACAACATATCATATCCACCTTCTTTATTTTTGCACATGGAGCATCTGCACTCCTTTTTAGTTCTTGAGTTGTGTGTGGGAGCCATTGTTAAATAAAATGTTTATAATTATGTTTAGCAGTAAAGAAAAGGAGTTCAAAGAATAGTTTATTACACTTTAATTGAGTTTGACTTTGACATCTAAAGGTACACAACGGTTTTTAGCCAATGGTGATGGCCAAACCATTATTGAAATTGATTTTATAAAAAAATATCTGAATTACAATTTTATCTTTTCTGGGACACAGAACTTCAACATACTGTACATATGTAAAGTAACACCATTTTTGCAGTGGGGAGTGGGTACCAGGACAAGGCATCGGCAACCACATTAGTCTTTCCTGGTATGTGGACCACAGTGAACCAAAATTCTTGGGTAGCGAGAACCCAGCGCTGCAACCTCTGATTTGGATCTGTCTTGGAGAACAGGTAACTAACTGCAGAGTTGTCAGTGTACAAGGTGAAGTGTTTATCAAAAAGGTACTTGCGCAGTTTCTTGAATGCGTGGATCACCGCTAGCAGCTCTTTTTCTACTGTCGGGTACTTCACTTCTGAAGGCTGTAACTTTCTTGAGAGAAAACATATCGGGCGTTCTCCATCATCATCTTCTAGTTGCAATAATACCGCCCCTATGCCAATGTCCGAGGCATCAGTGTATAGCCTGTACGGTATTTCAGGGTCTGGGTAACGTAATGTTGTTGCATTTGCCATTGCTTGCTTTAGATTCTGGAAGGATTGTTTGCACGAGTCTGTCCAACAAAACTCCACACTCTTTTTCAGGAGCTCATTCATCGGACTAGCAATGTCACTGAAAGACTGGATGTGTCGGTGGTAAAATCCGCAAAGATTAACAAAGACATGGATTCCAGTCTCGTTAGTGGGTCTTGGGAATCAAGTATCTTATTTAATTTCGCAGGTAGCAGCTTGATACCCTTGGGAGAAACGTTGAACCCCAATAGATTGATATCTGATTTTGCCAGGAAGCATTGAGTTTCATATTGACCTCGTTCAGCCTCTTAAAAACTTGTCTCAAGTGTTCTAGTTGATCGTCAACAGAGCCAGAGTACACAGTTACATCGTCTATATAGGCGACTTCAAATTTTTCCAAAAAGGGGAGCATGGCCAAATGTATAGCTCGGGAAAAGGTGCTAGGACCGTTCTGAATACCAAAAGGCATGACTCTGTAAGAGTAATTACCCCAGGGAGTGGTTATTGTCAACTTGGGTATTGAAGCTTCCTCTACTGCAATCTGGTGGAATCCTTTTAACATATCCAAAGCTGAATAGATTCTTGCACCTCCAAGCGCTTCGAGTAAATCAGGTATGGTTGGTAGAGGCCAAGTGTCTCTGACAGTAACCTTATTCAGGTCTTGAAATTGTGTGACTAAACGACGGTCCCCAGTCTTCTTCTTTACATATCTGCATGGGAAACTCCATCCGCTGTGCTTGGAATTATGAGGTGAATAAGTATTTGGAATAAGGATGCCGTTCAGAACCATTGCTTCCAAGTCTTTTTTCAAGTATTCCCTTTCTGCTTGGGACAACAATGGATAAGGTCTACAATAAATGGGCTTTGCATCTCACATATCAATATGCAACTTAACTAAGTCTGTTTGGGTGAGATGCTCATAATCCACACCAAAACAATTTTTGTACTCTATGACCAAATTCAAGAGTTTATTCTTTTGTTGCATTGACAATAGGGAGTTTTCGAGGATTGATTGGGGAAGATTTCCTAGACGCTCTCTGGCGTCATTTACAGTAGGGACTTCTTCCTCATCATCTGAAGCGATTACTAAGAAAAATTCTTCATTTTCTTCTTTGCTCTCCTCGCTTCCAGAACTGTCTTGAGTCTGTTCTTTATGATCCTGAGGTTCATAATGTACTTGACAGGGTGTAACACCGTTATCAGTGCGGATATACCAAAAATAGGTTGTCCAATCTGTTCCAATACGCAAGTGATGCAGTCCAAGACGACCAATGAGAAAGTCATACTTGTTGCCTACGTCCAAACAAAGGGCACGAAACTTGATGGTGAGGTATATGGTTTGTTAGTATCTCTTAAGGGAAATAAGAATACTGTGAGAGTGTTATTTATTGAAGAAAGAATATTATTATTGCTTATATACTATTATTCAAATTCCCTTGTAATTAAAGTCCTCGTCGTGTAATGGTTGGTTATCACTGTAGCAGTGTGAAGTGTACGTGTGCCTGGTGTGTAACTGCTCCTGAGATGTTAACTTGCCAGGGTCATTAGCAAGTAGTAACTGGAGATCGGTTGTGGAGTTTGTATTTCACTCAATTGTGGTGTGTATACCACAGATGGTACTTACAGTAGGTGGAAAAAGGGTTCGCATGTTCTATTAAAAAATATATATTTTGATAGTACTCTTTCAATTTTTAATATTTTCATATAAAACAAAATGTTTTATATGCATTATATATAAAACTACCACATATAAAAATATCAACGGCTGAGAATAAATATTGATTTAATAAAACTCAGACAAATTTTTGAAAAGTATGCGAACCCTTTTTCCACTTTGGATAAATTAGTAGAAAATAAATTATTTCTCTGTGACTTTTGGTTATAAATCGTTCAAAGTCACATATAATAGTCAAAATGAGTCATATAATCGGAATATAAAACAAAAAAATATATAAATGACTAAGTTTTTCTTTTTATTTTCATATTATTCCTTGTTTCTTTTAAAATGAAAATTCTACCTCTTTCTCTCAGAAATTCTATCCAAAGTCAGCTTCAAAGTGGTGCCTCTGTCAAGAAAATTTCCAAGAACCTTTCTATCTCTGCTGGGACTGTATCCAAGTATAAAAAGAAGATGAAGATCACTGAAAAAATCTCTATTGGTGGCCAAATTGCAAAAATTTCCCAAGTCAGAAGGTGCCTGTTAGTAAGACAATTTGTAACTGGTGAAATACAAACTGCCAAAGAAGCACATATGAAATTGGATCAAGAGGGACTGCAGCTTGACTATTCTACTGTTTGCAAGACCCTGAAGGCACTTGGTTTCAGAGCAGCAATTAAAAAGAAGAAGCCAATGATATCAGAGAAAAATCGACAAGCAAGACTTAAATGGGCTTTAGAGCATCGACACTGGACTATTCATGATTGGAAACGTATTATATTCTCAGATGAGACCAAAATCAATATTTGGGGATCTGATGGAGTAAAATATCATTGGAAAAGGCCAGATGACCCACTACAAGACCATCATCTTGATTTAACTGTAAAACATGGAGGAGGCAGTTTGATGATGTGGGGATGTATGACTTATGAAGGCATTGGATATGGTTGTCACATACAAGAACTCATGACAAGCAAAGTTTACTGTGATATACTTGAAGATAACCTGAAAGAAACTATAGATTTCTATGGTTTTGATAAGCAAAATATCATTTTTCAGCATGATAATGACCCAAAACACACAGCCAAGACAACCAAACAGTACATCAGTGATATGGAATTGCAAGTACTCCCTTGGCCAGCCCAATCCCCAGACCTGAACCCAATTGAGCATCTTTGGCATCATTTAAAGTTGCAACTTTCTTTATACTCTTTGAAGACTAAAGGAGTACATGAACTTTGGGAAAGATGTGATAAAGAATGGAACAATATCACGCAGGATATTTGTAAAAAGTATATAGATACAATGCCAGCAAGAGTTGAAGCAGTAATTAAGGCAAAAGGCAAAAATACTAAATATTAATAAAAGTGGCAAAAGGGTTCGCATGTAATAAAAATCTTTGTATTTATTTATCTCAATATGTTTTGAATCTCCGCTTATAAAATTTATAATAAATATACACCTAAAAAATATCTTTCAAATACTTTTTGTTTTATGCTAATATGATGCATATTCATAGAGATATTATAAGACTAATAAATAATATATAAACATGCGAACCCTTTATCCACCTACTGTACTTTAAATAACTAATAAATATTTAATATCAAAGAAGCAGTATTAACTGAGAATTTTAGAGCCATTCTTGGCGCTTGAATGCCTACCTTGACAATGAGGACACAATCAATGAGATGATGGGCAAAGATTGTGCCAACATGATCATAAGGGAGGCAATGTCCAAGGGTGAATCTGATGTAGAGACATCTGAAAGTGGCACCAAACGTGTCATCCGTACTGTTTGCCCAGGATAGAGAAGTGATGAGGTAAATAATAATAAGGCAATAACTGGGTTATGTGTCTGAATTGTTATATAAAATATTAATACTTGTATTTCAGTTTAATAGACTCATCACTATTGTTGACTCATGTCCTTGATGGAATGGGTTTGCATTCCCATCAATTCTTGCCTTGGGTTTTTAAGAGTGTGTCAAACTCAGTGGCCCCAAATGACGTGGTTTCCCGCCTCCCACAGTGGGCTTTTAGAAACGATGTATAAATAAAGTTGTTGTTTATATTTTCTCACCCACTTCTCCAAGAACGTAATACTGTCAATATATATAAAGTATATTTTTGGTGCCTTAATTTTGGTTATCTTTAAAAGAAGAAGATATTTTTTATTTTATATTAGGCACAGATTTTTTTTGGAAGAGGGATGACAAGCATCATTCTCTTATTAATTCGAGTGATGTGCTCTCCAATGGCAACTTCTAACAAAATCCTGTGTACTGGCAAGATGCTGTTATGATCAGGCCTGGAATATTGGTTTTTGCAAACCTCAACACCTTCATCCTCACGCGATCTGTTAGAGGTTGTTGCAAACCATCTAACAAATGCGAATACATGTTGATTTTCATGAACCATGTGAGTCCAGTGGTTGGTACTAGTTGATGGCGGCATGAACTTATGAATAAAGAGATATTGGATCTGGCCGGTATATGCATTTACTGTCTGATCATTACTACCAACATATAACGCCTGTATATAGGATCCATGGTTGCCTAATCCATTTGCTCCACAGTAGACTTGGCCAAGTAGATCGATTGACTTCAACTTTGTTATTTGATTGTCTACAAATGAGAACCGAGAAGAAGCTTCCTGATAGCTGGTGAGTTCGGCGATGCCATATTGCTCTCTGTAGTAACTCAACAAATGAGGATAGTCTACATCCCCCATTGACGTTGTCTTTCCAAGTTGCAGAGGAAAGGCCAAGGAAGGAAGAGGTTCATTGCCATTAACAGAGATCTCTGGATTCAAGGAAGAGTCCAAGAAGTGCTGCAAGTTGAATCGGCGTTGGGTGTCTGGTACAGTGGCAGGTGAAAGGGTGGGTGAGGAGACGAGCTTGGCAAAGACAGAAGAGAATGGGATTTTACTGGAGTATCCAAGGACTGCTTGCACATAATTGGCCTTGTACGATTCTTCAACAAAATTCCTCATATACGTTGCCTCAAAACTATCCTTTCCATTAGTGCTCACGTTCTTTAGCAAACCATTATATCGCTCAAACCCAAAGAGCCAATAGCCATACACTGGTCCAAAATCATGAATAGTCTCACGAAGATGGAGGTGCAGATGCATATTGCAGGTGAGGACACTAGGAGGGTAAAGACGCTCACACTTTTGACAGAATTTCTCTAGGTAGTCATGGGCATTGTCAAGTTCTTCAAATGATAGGGATGGCTTTACAAGGAGATGGCAGACATTGACAAAGTCTATCCAGTTTCTGAACTTGTCATTGTTGAGAACATCTTTCAGCAAGATGGGAGAGTATGCCAGCACCCAGGACTTCCATTTGTCAGCTTTCATAAATGAAAACCCTTTTCCAATTTTCACTGTCAATGAACTGTACGAGGCTGGGAGAGTCATTTTCTTGGCGATTTGCTGCATGTTGTTCAGTTGTCCACTATTGATATCACCACCAGCAATCCACTTTTCCATCATTCTCTTTGCCATGCCCAGAAAGAGATTGTGCATGGGATCAATGATCATTCCACGTACTAGATCAAAGTATCCAAGGCGATGCAGCTGCAACCATCGAACACCATTTTTGATCTCCAGCTGATGCCTTTCTGAGGGTGTACTAGCACTCTTCCACACCTCAGCATGCACCCTGTTTTTGACACCATGACGAATAGACCACTCCAGATAGTTGAAACCACGAAAGTCCACACTGCTTGTCCCAGCAAGACGGCTGAATTGACGACTGCATTTATAACAGGCGTTGGTGCTATTGTGGGATGTGAATCTGCTTGTTTTCCTGGCTGCTGGGATATCACATGCCACCATTAGGAGTGCAGCATGGACGGTTGCTCCAGATCGATACTCAAAGGTTAGAATTGACATTCCAACGTACAACTGCTCAAGGTCATCCACCAAAGGCTTGAGATAGCTGTTGATCTCATACAACTTGGGCTCCTTTGGTCCAGGCATTAGCCCAACCAAGACGACGTTCTCTGGCTTGAACCTTTCATCTCTGGGCAAGTTGTTGATTGCCAAATATATGGCACCAGAGGAGTGGGTGACACCATCGAAGGGCTGAAACCAGTTGATGTTGAGAGTCAACAGAAGAGAACGAGGGTGGGCAACAAATGAAAGACCATCACTGTCTTTCAACTCCTTCCACATCTTGCCATCGTAAACGTCGCACATGGTGTCTGCCACCTTCAGCTCATTGTTCCAGAGGCCGATCTTCTGCTCGAAACCAGGACAAAGAAAGAGAACCTTGAGTGCATCTTTGACGGACTGATACACAAAGATTTTCTTTGGAACCATGGCACCAGACGTCGACTTCTTTCTCAGCTCACAGTTACAAGTTATGTTTGTGCCTATTTTCACAGAGCTACACAAGGGAGGAACGGAAATAGATTCTTCGTAGATCTGGTGGCAATCTGGGCAAGAAACAAATTGTTTGATATCTTTGGTGATATTGCTAAAACCCGTCATCTTCTGAAGACCAGCAAGACTTGTTGGTAGCTGAAAGTCTTGTCCATAAACCATCAAGAGCTCATTGACAGACTGGATCAATACAACTGTGCCCTTGTTGACTGCATAACGGGATGCAAAAAGAACAACAAAAATGGCAATAGCCCTATGCACTGGATTTTTGGGCATACCAGGAGCACCAAAGGGTTCTGTTTTAAAAAAAGGAAAATTATTAACACTCAATTTCGGCATGCTTCTTTATGATAGTTATTCAATACTGACCTTTGCCGTTGAACTCCTCAACATCAATCTCCTCGACATCACTCTCTTCATTGTTGCCATTGTTGCTGTCATTGGCAATCTTGGTGTCATCGTCAGACATCGGGACGGAATCCAAAAAAGGTAGGTTGGCCTGACCGCCCATTGTTTCCATGGATTCAGATTCAAATATCGGGATTGCTACAAATATGGAATAGATTAGTTTATTGCCCTTAAACTGGTTTTCAAATAAATATTTTTTACCCTCAACATCAACATCCATAATGACACTTTGTGTGCCTGAGGTTCAATTAAAGAATAATGGTTATTATTGCGCAGTAAATATAAAATTAATACATACTACTCTCAGTTCGTCTAGCCTCTTCAATTCTTGCTCTTTTGGCATGATGCTGATAATTGCATCTGGATACCATAGAGAACCCTTCTTGGTTACTATTGCATTTGTTACAGTAACAGGCAGTGTTGTTTTGGGAAGCAGAAGACATATTTTGTGTGATTCGATTGTAAGATAAAAAAGGAAACAAGTACTTCATATGTTTTATTTGCTGTCAATTTATAGACAAAAAAAAACTATTGTATTTTACTTGTTTGCCCAAACCAATAGGATCTGTTAAAAAGTCTTTTTTTATTTGAATAAAAAAAATCTTCTGAGTTGAAAAAAAGGCCTATATTTCCTACACCTTAAAGTACTCTTGGCGCACTAGTAATCCAGCCCATTTTTCCAGTGGTTCCAAGAGATAGGGATATTCAAGGTCATTCATTGATTCATACGGTTTCATAGAGAGTGGCAACGCAGAAGGAGGGAGAGGTTTGTTGCCTTTGATAGAGAGTGGATTCATAGAGGCTTGCATAAATGCTCTCAACCGGAAAGGGCCTTGAGACATGGCATAGGAGGGGGCATAGGAGGAGGCATGAGAGGAGGCATGGGATGGGGTATAGGATGGGGCATATGAGGAGGAGGTAAGCTTGGACATAAAGGGGCAGAAGGGGGTTTGACTGGGACATTGAAGAACAGAAGATACATAATCGCCCTTGTATGCATCATTAATAAAGTTCTTCATGTAGGTGGACTCAAAGCCGTCTCGTCTGTTGGTCTTGATGTTTTTTAACAATCCATTGTATCTGTTGTAAATGAGTATTGATTACTGCTGAATCTGAGAGTAAGACTGAAGGATAAAATAATATCCTCAGCTATTCCAGTCAAACGGATCTGCCTTTATGAGATTATCCAATACACAGATCATCATACACATAATTGATTATTATTTATTATTATTATCGTTATCACCATAATATGGGATATACAGATATACACATATTTATCTAATGGCATCATCATATTCCATCTACATATTTCGTTTATTATATGAATACTTGATTGAGAGACTACAACTACAATGAATTAATAATTCTAAAACATTACCCAAGTATCTGGATCGGAATATTAAAATATTACCAATAGCATAAATGCTCTTCTTTACCAAAGCTCTCTGGCTGATCTGACTGGAGAAGTATCATATCAATAGGTCTCTCTGGATCTTTTCAGAAAGACAATACTCCTGGAAGATGACTCATCGTGATAAATATTACCAAAGCATATACTGAATTATAAATCAGAAAACATATAAATATCAGTAGTTAGTTCTGTGTAGAAACATAACCTTTTTCTGGATAATAAACACCCTACACAAGTTCTCACGAATTCTTTTGTATCTTTCCTATTTTTACTCTACCCACAACACTACGGTTTTATAAGAGTATAAAAATATTATCTCCTGTTCTTTATATCCAAGCCAATTAAATACAATAAAACAATATTTTCAAGGTGATCACAAAAAAATGTGTTGAGTTGCAAATTTGCTTCAGCTTTCTCCATGTTCTCAGTTAACTGTGCACAGTAGAATAACCCACCATTTTCCCAGTGTATCTCATATTTGTCAACTACCTTTTTCAAAATTGTTTTTATTTGAAGCCCATTGTTCATATTGATTCTGCAACTCTCAATTAGCAAAAAATATATGTCTCAAATCAATTCTCCTCAAGAAAAAAAGACAATAGCTTTATTACCCAATCATATAACACATTATTATCATCTCCACTATAAATCAAAAACCCATTTTAACATCAATTTGGATCTACTGATGATCAAATATTTACCACATTCCCTCACATGAAATTGACCAGTTTTTGTAGTGGTGTGTGAATGAAAAATAGAACAGTATATGAGATAATGGATAAGGATAATAATGACTTTGGAGAGGAGGTTATGAGATGATAAGACAAAATAAGATATGGTAGTATGAGAAAATGGGATATACAGTGAAGGTGATAATATAAAAATGGAGGATAAATATGATAAGAAAAAATGAAATATAAAAATGTGCAAAGACAATGTAGATATGAAGTATGAAGATATGGATATCAGTAATATGATAAAGTGAGCAGTGTGAGAGAAAGATAGAGATATGAAGGGGTATGAATAAAATGAAGTGCCAATGTGCAAGAGGGTGTAAAGAGGTAGATAACATGAAGAGAAAGATAAGTGCGCACAGACAGCAATGTGGGGAGAAGGGAAGGGAAGATAGATGACAAAAATAGTATACAATGGATAAATATGGAAATGGATAGGAGGGGTTTGAAATGAGAGCGAGGGTGACAAATATGGAAAATCAAAGAAGTGTGGAAAAAGGGGAGATATGAGAAATAAGGTGACTTGCAAGTGGAGAAGGGTGACATTGCCAAGTTGATCAGGATGCTACATCACACTTTCTAGCAGAGAAAGCCTTGGAAAAGTCACGTGAAATGGAGAGAAGTGGGCGAAGCTGGAAATCCTACAACACCCATGTCAATAATGACGCGTGTGGTACTTTGTTGTGTGTAGGAGGTGGACAAGAAAAGAAAGGTATGGGTAGTAATATGGATCGAAATCCGGAATGAAGGAAGAATAGGTTTGAAAAGGGGGAAACAGGTACAAATAAGATAGTTGCTTTGTTACCAAAGTGACTACAAGAACAGGAATAAGAAATGCTTTTACAAAAGTGAGAGCAAAGGGGATACAAATAGGATGGATACAAATATATGATATTAACTTCACCTCAGGTGAATCAATAACGAAATACAGCACAGGAATACAAATGAGAATAAAAATAATAAAAAAAGGGGTAGTCAATCTTCCAAGAAGACTTGACTAATACAAATAAAAATATAAAGAACAACCAATCTTCTACGAAGACTTGGTAAGAAACAAAATATAACGGAAGAAATTCACAAGAAAGAATAAGGATTCAGACAACTTTGTCAGAGAAGAAACTTGTATCAGAATTCGACATTGTTTATTGAGTGTTTGATTTTGAGATATTTATACTAATTGTTGGATAAAATAATATATGATAAAATAATAGAAAGATGTTGTATGAAATCATAAAATAACATATGGAAGAGTTGACAGAAGATTGAATAGAATAGAATTAATAAAAATAAAAATAATAATAAAACTAAATAAATGAGAAAATTGTTGGGAGATTTGTAGACTTGACTAACGAGAGATTCTTTACCAAAATTGTTAAAGAAGTGTACAACAAAACACAACACTAAATTTTAGTGTGAGTGGAAATTGAAAGAAAGGGGAAAAGGTTTTGTTAAGGAAAAATTAGAAAAATTGAGAGGCAAGAAAAAATGTCAAAGGGAAAAGGTGCAAAGGTCCTCACCCGCTGTCGGCAAATGAAATAAATTGAGGACCACGTCACGACTACCTGCACCGTCAGTGACCTTGGCTACCCAAAACGGCCCAAAAATCAGGTTGCGACTGAGGCCGACAACACCACAACACACCGTGTCAAATGACGCGTGTTGAGTTATGGTGTGTGGTGCAACAGGTCAGAATATATAAATAATATATATTGTATTCTTGTGATTTCGCTCAGGACAATCCAACAAGAAGAATTTGACAATCAGACGGGACTTGAAATAGATAAAGACAGTAAACAGGCAAACGGACAGGCAAACGGACAGGCAAACGGACAGGTAAACGGACAGGTAAACGGACAACAGATAAACAGACAAACAGACAAACAGACAAACAGACAAACAGACAAACAGACAAACAGACAAACAGACAAACAGACAAACAGACAAACAGACAAACAGACAAACAGACAAACAGACAAACAGATAACAGACAAATGGTGAGACAGTACTTGTAGATCCTAACAGTGTGCAACTTAGTATTTCCCGCAGGACAATAGCTCAAGTTCAGGGATGATGTTCAAAAGAAATAGAGAGAAAACTGAATGTATTTTATTGAATAAAAATGGAGCTTTTTTATACTAATTGACAACTGTGCACGTAGTGACAATCTAGATATAACTTATGCTAAATGATGATTATCGAGAAGAGTGTACAGTTCTTCAGGCATAATCACAAAAGGAAATACTCAAAAGGAAAACAAAAAGAAAACTAAACATCAAGAGAGAAATGCACTATTGGGAAGTATACAAAAAGAGTAATATCAAGAAGTGCGAAAGGAACAAGTGCAATGCAGAGGGAAGCAAACAAAAAAGGAAATATAAATCAAAGGAAAAGAAAGGGGAAAACATTTAGAACTCAACGGGGTTGTTGACATAGACAAATGATTCCAAGAGATCGGATCATGCCTTGCATGTCCCAAGGGAAGGTGACGTCTTCGACTGTCCCAAGGTAAAAACTTCAAAGTCACTTAGTAAATTGAGGGTTGGTGGTCGTTGCTCCAAGATTCTACAACACTTGTGTCACAAAAAGAGCGTCGCTTTGGCGGAGGTTAAAGATTATGTTTTATTGAGAGATATAGTGCTGGCAGTCTATAGACCATTTAGCATCTCGAGAACTACTGGAAGGGAAGCAAAAAAGTCTCTTGGGCACAAGGAAGACAAAAAAAAGTAGAGAAAAATGGAGTGAGCTAACAGTACTAAGATGAAAGCTGAGCCCTACTCTCCACTTCGCAGCTGTGAAATAGTTGTAACAGTGGAAGGGAGGAGATAGGAGAACAGACAGACAACTTTTCCTGTGCGAAAAGAACTAGAAAAAGATAAAATAAAATAAAATAAAAAAAAAAATGCTAAGCAGCATGCCACAAAGCACCATGGTTCTTCTCGTGGGAGTACTCCCCATCAGGGTTGCACAATTGATCGATGTGCCAGAGAATGGTGAGCAATGGCACCCAGTATGGCGGACATGGGGCCGAGGAAGAGGAAGGGAGGGAGGAGATGGCAAAATCAATGGGATGATTCGCAGGAGAGGGAGGGATTGGGAGGGAAGCAAGGAGTTCTGATGGGATCCTAGGGCAGATGGCGAGATGACGGCGAGAGGTGTGGTCTGTCTCACATGCACATGAACGAGGGTTTCCGGGTAGCCAACCCATTCGCCAACGAACAAGGCGACCACGTTCTACTCGGGAAGCAGGGAGGAACAGGATTGGGTCAACCCCAAGGTCAGGGCGACATGCTTGGATCAAGACTTGGGTGGTGTTGGAGAGGAAGGTGGCGAAAAGGGACACTCGACGGGAGTCAAGGTATTTTTGTACGGCGTTGATGCTACGTACGTTGAGGGAAACTGGCATATCGAGAAGGAATGGATGGTGGCTCAGCGGGACAAGGGAGGAATGGGAACGGTGGTGTTGGTGGAGGAGAGAAAGGAGACAGCGGGAAGGAAGGGTACGGGCCCGAAGGCAGAACTTGGTAACAAGGATATCCTTGCGGAATCTCATGCTGGGTATATTACAGATGTGCTTCAACACAATAGTGGAGGACGTGGCATGCCCCCCAACTATCATGCGAAGACACTTATCTTGTATCAGTTCCAAGGCCTTGAAATCCTTTTCTAGGAGTGGGGCAATGGCCAGGCCATACTCGAACTTGGGACGGATGAACGTTCGGTATAACCGAGAGCTCAAGAGCAGAGAGAAACCAGAACGGCAGGCACCAACGGCGTGCATTGTGGCCATGGCAGCAAGGGTACCAGCTCGACGATGGGTTACAATGGAGGGGGAATGAATTCCCTTACTCCGGAACGGCATGCCAAGGTAGATAAACTCATCCACTGCAGGGAGTAACTCACCATACAGGGAGAGGGAGGGAGGAGAGTGGGAGCGGGAGTTTTGGTACACAAATGCACATTTGGATGGACTCCAACGGTAACCGAGTTCCAGAGAGTGGGCTGCGGCCAGATCCAACATTTTCTGAACGTCAGGAACGGAACCAAAAATGGCAACGTCGTCAGCAAAGAGAAGAGAGTTAATCGGCGTGGGAGAGGTGGAATCGCCAAAGTCATCCACACCTGAAGGATCCAAAAGGGCGCGATAGGAATCCAACGAGGAGGGAGAGGACGATGGGACATGGGCGGCGGATGTAGACAGAGCAACTGTGCGAAGGAGAGGCGGCAGGGAGTTGATGTAGATAGAGTATAAGTGGGGACTGAGGACTGAGCCTTGCAGTACACCTGTGGAAGGAGAGAAGGAATGGGAGGAGAAGTTGCCAAGAAGGACAGAGATGGAGACATCGTCAAACATGTTGACAAGGAGGCCAACGAGGGCAGGGGGAGTTTGACGGCGGACAAGAGCATCCCAAATGACACGTCGGTCTACGGTGTCATAAGCTGCCTTGATGTCAAGGAAGGCGACTACAGGGTAGCGGTTGTGGCGGCGGTAGTGGGCTTTGACAAGGTCATGCAAGCAGAGGGCCTGGTCCAGTGCTCCACGTCGGGGCGAAATCCACCTTGTGCTACGTCCAAGGGAGGAGAGAACTTGGTGAGATCAGGCGCAATACACATCTCAAGTAATTTCCGAAGAACAGAAGTGAGAGAGATTGGCCGATAATTGGCAGCGTCGTTTGGGTTACCCTTCTTGAAGATTGGGAAAACTTGGGCTTGGCGCCAGAGAGAGGGGACATAAGACCACTGCCAACACAGAGTGAAGAGCAGGGCAAGGAGAGGAGAGAGTTTGGACCGAACGGGCTTAAGCATTTCTGCACGGATATGGTCAGGGACCCGGCGCCTTGCGGCTAGGCATAAATCGCATGTATTCTTCCACCACTGACGAATCAAATGGGGAGTCAACAGCGGCGAAAGGCAGGTGAGGAGAGGTTGATGGAGGAGGAG
Organism: Phycomyces nitens; assembly: GCA_022702545.1. Taxonomy (NCBI): domain Eukaryota; kingdom Fungi; phylum Mucoromycota; class Mucoromycetes; order Mucorales; family Phycomycetaceae; genus Phycomyces; species Phycomyces nitens. The sequence continues at coordinate 8,374,663 of JAHRBC010000001.1, forward strand.
GAGGGCGGGAGGAAGGAAGGATGTGGCCACTATACACCGAAGCAAGGTGGTTGCACATGATGGTTGCTGCAGCAGCTGGGCCATCGTCATGTTGGAAGACATGTTTGGGTTGTCGACGCCTTTTGATCTGTTTGATCTTGGAAGTGGCCTTGGCAAAGTCACGTTCCAGAGACCTACAGAAGGCGTGCCAGGATTGACGTTTTGCTGTCTGGACTTGTTGACGGAACTCCTGATGTGCATGTTGGTGCCGGCTCCACCAATTGATCTTGTCAATGCCACAAGCACGACGCCATTGCTTGTAACAACCATCACGATGGTCGGCTGCCGCTTGAAGGGCAGGGGTCCAGAATTTCTTCCATTTGGATGGGCGGTGAGGGCGGGTACCTATTGAACTACTAAGAGAATCATAAATGAGTGTGTTGAAATCGTTAGTTAGGGCATCAATGGGGGGAGGAGAGGAGGGCGGGTTTTGTACAATGTCTTGCAAGGTGTTGAGGAGGGGTGTGGCGTTGAGGATGAGGGAATCGGTGTAGAGTTGAAGGACGTCTGGTTCCTTGAGGCGTGAGAGGTTCCAGAGTCGGCGGAGAGGGGGTGGAGATGGAGGGGAAGGGTCAAGGTCATAGGTGAAGGAAAGTGAAAGAAGTCGGTGGTCAGAGCCTAGGGAGAGTTCGGTTTGAATGTGGAGAGAGGGATTGGCGAAATTGGTGTTGGTGATGAATAGGTCAATGATACTGCTAATTTCGACTTCACGGCGAAAGGAAATGTAGGTGGGGGTGCAAGGAGAGAGTGAGCCATTAAGGACAGTGAGGGATCTTTCTTCTAGCCATGCACTAAGTGCTAGGCCGCGAGAATTTGTGGCATAATTTCCAGTGATGGAACCCAAACGGGCATTGAAGTCCCCACAAAGGAGGGTGTCTTCAGTCAAAGGAATGTCAGAGAGAACAGAAAGGGCATCGGCAGTGGACATAGAGGGGGAGGTAAACACAAACCAATCGAAGGGTGCCAATCTTGACGGCGAGGGCATAGTTGTTGGGCATAGGGATTTGGGTGACGGTGTAAGGACAGGAAGGGGAGACTAACAATGAAACTCCCATTGACCCACGGTATGTCCCAGCAACAGGGGGTCCGTACAAATGAAATTGGGACCATGATGTGAGAATACGCGCAGGTGACAGGAGCCATGTTTCTGTGATGAAGAGCATATGGAGGGACTGACAGTGGTTGAGCACGTCGTTTATGGCACGGGGTTGAAGCCCATTGGCGTTCCATAATCCTATAGAAAGCTCACTCATTCTTCCATGAGGCTGCTTGGATCGAGAGTGCGCTTTCTCTTAAACAGTTGTTCAGCATCCCCACCAAGAGCAGAACGGGGAGGCACCTCATCAGAGCTAATCCACCCTTCTTCAACAAAGAAGTGGGCAACTGGGAGGGCAACATGGGGGCGGAGGAACTTGAGGGTCTGGAGACAACGCGCATTCTGTACTTGAATGGCAGTATTTGCCCGCTCGTCCAGAGGGAGATCGTGGTACTTGGGGTCTGCCAAGTGTTGTGGGTCAACGGGATCAAAGTCACCAATGATCTCCACCTTGGCTCTATTGAGTTGTGCCTCAAATTCGTCAATGAACTGGAGGTGGACCAGTATGCCAACAACTCCACGAGCAGGGAAATTAATGTCCAACAGACGAGCAGTGTCAATACCAAGGGTGCGGAGGGAGCTACGCACTTCCCTGTGGGTAAGGCGACGGGAGCGAGGAATATAAACGTATTTATATCCAAGGGGGCCAGAGGCCGCAGTGAAAATACGCTGAGAAGCAGCAACTCGGCGTGGGGAAGGACCCTTACGGGCAGGAGGGGGGCGGTTGACGCTGGCCTTGGCAGCCCAAGTGGAGGCTTCCAATCCTGGTTCCTGGGAACTGGGATTTGGGGCGGGGTCGGAGGTTGAAACATTTGGGCTATTGCCCAGGGGAAGGGAGGTTTGAGAGGTCGTAGCCTGCTCAAGACGTTTCGGGTGTCCGCCAATTCTGCTTGGAGGCGGTTGTTCTCGGCTTCAAGAGCCTTCACTTGGACAGCAAGCTTCTCAGTGTTGTCAAGGCGGGTCAACATGGAGGCCAAAAAAGACATGAGCTCATTTGATGCGCCTGGGATTGGGGGCATCATTGAAGATGACATCGGGAATCGGGGAAAATAAATGTCGTTCGTTTGGGCTGAAACTTGGACAGTGGGTGCTTGGACTGGTAAGCTTAATGGAAAACTTGCTACGGAGGCGGGATGGGGCGTGGTAGGCGATGGATGCGTAGTTGTTGGCAGTGTTGGTTAGGATGGATGGAAAGTTCGGTAAAATTACTATAAAAGGAAATTTTTTGGGGTAAAAAAATCCTTAAGCGAAAGAGCCGTGTCCGTCGCTTTGGCGGAGTGGTTAACGCGGTGCCCTGCTAAGGCATTGTCCTTTGGACGCGCAGGTTCGAATCCTGCAGGCGACGTTTTTATGTTATGCCTAATTTTTGTCGGATATTATTTTTGTCGTTCCTGATCTGGGATGGTCTTCCTTTTACTATAACAAAGCCAAAAGGTCAATCCCACTGGGGAAACAGGAGTATACGTAAAATCAAAGAGAGGATAAAAGATGCTTTTTATTATTATGACTTTGGTTATCTTATATAGTTCTCTAACTAATACTGCGCATTATCCGCAGTAGTTATTATATGATATTTTCATAAAAGAAGAGACATTGTACTGCGGTTAATGCTCAGGAAGATGTTACTGCGCATAAAGAAGTACTGCGGTTAATCATCTTCAGATTTTACGGATTCATCAAAATAATGTCCGACAAGATTAGGAACAACAAAATATCAATGCAAAGCATGTACGCAATGAGGGACGAGCGACTCGAACGCCCAACCTTCAGATCTGGAGTCTGACGCACTACCATTTGTGCTAGCCCCCCATGCTCTTGTTGACACGGGTGTTGTAGGGTTTCCAGCTTTGCCCACTTCTCTCCATTTCACGTGACTTTTCCAAGGTCTTCCCTGCTAGAAAGCGTGACGTAGCATCCTGATCAACTTGGCAACGTCACCTTTCTCCATTTGCAAGTCACCTTATTTCTCATATCTCCCTTTTCTCCGCACTTCTTTGATTTTCCATATTTGTCACCCTCGCTCTCATTTCAAACCCCTCCTATCCATTTCCATATTTATCCATTGTACACTATTTTTGTCATCTATCTTCCCTTCCTTTCTCCCCACGTTGCTGTCTGTGCGCACTTATCTTTCTCTTCATGTTATCTACCTCTTTACACCCTCTCACACATCGGCACTTCATTTTATTCATACCCCTTCATATCTCTGTCCCTTCTCTCACACTGCTCACTTTATCATATTACTGTTATCCATATCTTCATACTTCATATTTACATTGTCTTCGCACATTTTCATATCTCATTTTGTCTTATCATATTTGTCCTCCATTTTTATATTATCACCTTCACTGTATATCCCATTTTCTCATACTATCATATCTTATTTTGTCTTATCATCTCATACTTCTCCCCCAAAGTCATTATTATCCTTATCCATTATCTCATATACTGTTCTATTTTTCATTCACACACCCAATTCCTATATTTTATTATTAATCAATTCACCATTTATCACTAAGTAACATTTTACGAAGTCTATATAAGAGACCAAAATTTCAATCAATAAACATTATCAGTTACCTCTCTCTTAATTTCCGTCCCTGAACTAGTGAATTGTCTTGTATAGAAATTCCTAGTCATACCTGTGCCAAGATTGATTTTTCTTTTCATCCAATTCCCTTTTCTGTCCAAATCTGTATCTTCCCAGTACCTTGCTGTCAACTTTAGTAATTGTCCTGAGTGAAATTATCTAGTTCCCCTCTCCTATTATATCTCTTCCTCCCTGTTTCCATTGCTGTCAAGAATATATTCAACTGTCCCGAGCGAAGTTATATATCTCTATCCATATTTTCACCTTTTCTTTCTCTTGTCCGTTTCTTGCTGTCCAAATTTCGGTTTCTACCCCCGTTATTGTCTATCTCTATTGCACCATCGTTATTGTCAATGAGTGGTATTTAATTTATTATATTTTCTGACTCGTTTTCACATCACAACAAACTCAACACGCGTCATTGTTGTGACACGTGTGTTGTGGACAGGTTTGGTTTCAACCATGAAGCCGGACCAAGGGCCCGGACATAGACGTAGGAGGTGTCGGAGGCCGGGCTAGCCCGAGTAAGAAGTCCGAGCCGAGTGAGTTGGGCGGGTTTCCGGTGAGGTGACGTTGGCAGGGCGATCCCCGAGTTTCTATATTTTTCTTTCTTCCTAGTCTTTTCCCGTTTTTTTATTTTATCACACTTTATTATTTCCTTTTTTATACTCTTTCCTTTGTGAACCCTTTCTCACCTTCTTGCAGGATTACACCATTCTGTACTTCTTTAGTTTATTTCTCCTACTTCTTTGTCTTACCCTTTTCTTTACTATGTTATAGTATATTTTTATTATATTTTTCCTTTGGCCTTGATGACATCATTTTATTATTTTATTATTTCATTTTGCAGCTATTCTTTTAGTCATTTTCCTTGTCTATAAAAGACATTCTTTTCTAATAAATAAATATCATCAGTCAGTTTTACAATCAATTTTACAGTTATTGTTGTAAATGAGTATTGATCACTGCTGAATCTGAGAGTAAGACTGAAGGATAAAATAATATCCTCAGCTATTCCAGTCAAACGGATCTGCCTTTATGAGATTATCCAATACACAGATCATTATACACATAATTGATTATTATTTATTATTATTATTGTTATCACTATAATATGGGATATACAGATATACACATATTTATCTAATGACATCATCATATTCTATCTACATATTTCATTTATTATATGAATACTTGATTGAGAGACTACAACTACAATGAATTAATAATTCTAAAACATTACCCAAGTATCTGGATCGGAATATTAAAATATTACCAATAGCATAAATACTCTTCTTTACCAAAGCTCTATGGCTGATCTGACTGGAGAAGTATCATATCAATAGGTCTCTCTGAATCTTTCCAGAAAGACAATACTCCTGGAAGATGACTCATCGTGATAAATATTACCAAAGCATACACTGGAAAAACGGCTCTGAATACACTGGTGGTATAGTAGCCCTGAACTGGTGTGAAAGCTAGTCTATTTTTCAACTCCACAGTTTTCCTTTTTTTTTATTTCGAAAATATAATTTTACTACATCCTATTGGTTTGGATACAATGAGCATTAGAATATTACTTTTTATTATTATAAAAGTATAGCAAATAAAATACATGTAACACTCGTTTCATTTTAATAATAATATTACAAACACAAACATCATGTCTTCTTCCAACAGTATTTACAACACCAAGTGCTATTGCACTGTATGCGGTGATAATGAAGAAGGATTCACCTATGTGACAAGAAGAACTGTCCAACATCATAACAAAAGAGCCAGAGTAGATGCAGTATTCACATCTTCAAGGGGTATTTTATTTAAAACAACAGAGTATACTTGTATATTAATATTATATTATAAATAAAGACTCTCAAAGAGAAATGATGGAAGTTGATTCTGAGTATAAGAAATATATTTATTTAAATGTCAATGGTGTCTAACACACTATTATATTCTATATTTGTAGCTGTCATAACTTACCAACCTGGTCCCGTAGAAGAGGGTGGCCAAACAAATGTTCCTGTTTTGGAAATTGAGTCCATGCCTGCCAACAATATCTCCATTGAGAATCGCGATGATGACAATGAGATCTCGGTTGAGAATGACAATGGCGCCAGTGATGATGAAGATGTTGTTGAGCTTGAGCTTGAGGAGTTGGATGCCGAAGGTTTGTACATAATCATTGAATAAAAGAAAAAGCCTGAAAAATTGAGTATTAATATTTTCTCTTTTTTTTTACAATAGCCCCTTTTGAAGCCCCTGGTATGCCTGAGAACCCAGTTCACAAGTTTATCGCCATCTTCACGGTCCTTTTTACATCCTGCTACGTGGTCAACAAGGGTTCCATTGTCTTGATTGAGTTCATCAATGAGCTCTTGAAGATTTACAAGCAGGATTTCCAGCTTCCAACAAGTCTTCTTGGGCTCCAAAGAATGACTGGATTTTCCGAGATATCCAAGGGAATCCACAGATTTGTAGCATGCCAAGATTGCCATCAAATCTACGATGAATGCATGACAGTTCCTCCCACCTGTGTGTTCCAGAAGCTTGGATCCAACTCTGTCTGCAGGTGTAAGTTGGTGAAGGAGTCGTCTGTTGGTGCCTTGGCCCCAAAAAGGGTGTTTGTCTATCAATCCGTTAAGCATGCTATGAAGACACTCTTTCTTCGCCCTGGCTTTGAGGCCAGAATCAGACACTGGAACTCAGATCTCAAGATTCCACAGACAATGTGCAATGTCTACGACGGCGCCATGTGGAAGGACGTCAAGGACATCAACGGCGCCCAGTTTACAGCGGATCCGTGCTCCCTCATGTTGGCTCTCAACATCGACTGGTTCCAACCTTTCGATGGTGTGGTGTACTCTTGTGGTGCCATTTATTTGGTCATCAATAATCTACCTCGGGAGGAGCGATTCAAGCCAGAAAACACCATCCTTGTTGGTCTTATGCCTGGACCAAAAGAGCCAAAGTCAGAGGAGATCAACCACTACCTGGAGCCGTTGGTAGATGAGTTGAACGAGCTCTATGTTGGAATGAATATTCCAACATTTGAGAGGCCAATTGGTGCCAGTGTCCGTGCTGCACTAATGATGGTGGCATGTGACATCCCAGCAGCAAGAAAGACCAGTGGATTCACCGCCCACAACAGCACATGCGCATGCTACAAATGCAATCATCAGTTCTCTTGTCTGGAAGGCACGACCAGTGTAGATTTCCGCGGTTTCGAGTTTGCTGAGTGGAGGCTTGCGAGTGGTGCTGAAAACCGGGTGCATGCTGAGGTGTGGAAAAGTGCAAGTACATCCTCAGAAAGACATCAGCTGGAGGTCGAAAATGGTGTTCAATGGTCACAGCTGCATCGTCTTGGATACTTTGATCTAGTACGTGGAACGATCATCGATCCCATGCACAATCTCTTTCTGGGCACGGCAAAAAGAATGGTAGAAAAGTGGACTGCCAGTGGTCTGATTGTAGACAGGGATCTTCGCAAGATGCAGAAGATAGCCGAGACCATGGTACTGCCTGTTGGCTACAGCATGCTGAAGACGAAGATTGACAAGGGGTTCCCCAGGATGAAAGCTGACGAATGGAAGTCGTGGGTATTGGTGTACTCTCCGGTTTTGCTGAAGTACGTTCTTCCACCAGCAAACTTTGCCAACTGGATCGATTTCGTGGATGCATGTCGTATTCTGGTCAAGCCAACAATAACGTATGATGATGTCGAGTCAGCTCACCTCCATCTCCAGCAATTCTGTCAATCGTGCGAAACGCTTTACCCTGCTACAATCCTCACCTGCAATATGCACCTGCACCTCCATCTTTGCGACACCGTTCGTGATTTTGGACCCGTGTACGGTTATTGGCTCTTTGGGTTTGAGAGATTCAATGGCTTGTTAAAGAATATTAACACGAACAGAAGAGATGGGTTTGAGATGACCTATATGCGAAACTTCCTGGAAGATGCATACAAGAGTGACTATGTCAATGCCGTTTTTCCCAATTTGAGCCAAGTCCTCTTTTCTCCTGTTCTCCAGAAACTCACGTCCACCACACCCACCATCCTCTCCTCTCCCTCTACAACCTACTGCACATTTGACTTGCAAGACTTTCTTCGACTCTCCAACGATGCAACAATTCTTGTCAAAGGCAATGAACCGCTCCCTCCATCTGTATTTCCTCTCTTGACCAGTAAGCCTTCCTCAATAAGTGATGTCTACTATCCTTTTTTGTTGGAGTATTACAAGAAGCAGTATGACATTCCAGACCTAGTGGACTATCGTCACGCCTCCCTCTCGCCGTTTTTTGTTGATAATCAGATTGGCAAGAATAGTTCTGTCAGTCGTGGGTCTTTTGTCCAGGCACTGTTCCTTGGCAGATACGGCGACCATGCAAATGTGTATACTGGCCAAATCCAGTATATGTTTACTCATTCCTTCATGCCACCAACCAACCAGACAATCTGCTCAAGTCATGGAATCCAGCACACCGAGCATGTTTTTGCATTTGTCTGATGGCTTCCTCTGTCTTCAGATAGATCACAAGAAGATGATGGTGTGGACATTTGCCTGCCTGAATTTTCAGATGATGACTATCAGTACATCCTGCCTGTTCATCGCATCTTGCTTGAGGTGGCCACTGCCAAATATAGAAAGAACAATGAGACGACAACACTAGTCATTCCTCTGCCAAAAAAGCAATATGCTTAAATAAATAAATAAAAGCATCTTTCCTCCAAGGCAAACAATTTTACCTTCTAAGTATGTTATTAAGACAAACTGTAACAATCAGCTTAAGAAGAGATTTTTTTTTAATTTTTTAATTGTTTAATTTTTTATTTGTCATCTCTGACGGTCCACTGTGGTGGTGGGGGGAGCATGCTGTCAGGGACTGGTTTGGTCACGACACTGTGGAAGCGTCTTTCCATCAGCTGTCGAGAATTGTTGCCCAAGTCGACACGGGCATACAAGTCAACCATTTCGAGGAAATGGTTGAACTAAAAGGACAATTAGTTTCTATTTATTATATTTCAAAAACAATAAACTTGGCTGGAAAACAATTTACCTTGTTGCTTCGCCAACTTGGGTGCTTGACGTGAACGATGTACACACCTGGAGTCCCAGGTGTCTCATCACCAGACTCGCCATCAGATATTGCTCCTTTCTGAATGAGATTGGAGCAATCCCTACCCATTGCAGCATCAATGGCAGCCTTGTTCTTGGCATAGGTAAGGCCACGGCGTTTGAGGTGCTATAGATCAATTGGTATTAATATTACTCTTAAAACTAAGCTCTGATTAGAATATAAAACACAACTTACATCACCCTCATGAGAAGAGTGCCGTGTCTTTGCCTTTGTGGCATCCCTCTTGCTAGAACTCTGGGACTCCAGGTGACACCGACTGCGGAAGTGGTTGTGAACCTTTTCACAAATGTCACTGTTTCGCAACCTGGGGTCCCGAGACCTTTGCACCAGGAAGGCCATTAGGTTGTCCACCAACTCTTTATTTGGACTGTCGTTAAAGAAGACCTTGGTGTTCCACCTGGGCTTCCTGTTGTTGGCCTCAATTTCGGCCTGGTCATTCAACCTGAACCTGGGCGTCCACATGTAGCCATGAATAAGTCTCTATTTTATAGCATTAAATTAGTGAATTATTATTACTCTGTTACTTACAATCACTTCCGTGAGGTCCTTTGGTTTTGGCTCAGGAAGAACATTGCCAGTAGTGCTGACAACTGGGGCCACAGCAACAGGAACCACTGGCCCAGCATTTGAAGGCTGACCAGTGTTGGTGTTGCCTCCAACATTGGTACCACTTTGGCCGTTCATGGTGGTATATGCTTGTTTGTGAAAGCCTACGTCGTTGCTTATTGTCAAGACAGTTTGCTTTATAGCAATTATCTCCTCCATCATCCGAGGATTCTCTGCATTGGGCTGAGGAGCGAGTGCGCGTCTGTTTGCCATTGTCTAAAGAATATTAAAATAGTCAGTGTCAATTATATTATACTGTGTCTGGATTTAATATAAATGATATTCTTTACTTGTAACTAAAAAGATAATAAGATGATGAGAACACAAAAGAGTGAGAAAGAACAAGTCAATTATACAAAAAGCATATTATATATTAATAGCCATATACATGGCTGTATCCAAAAAGACTTCTTGTAGACTATCAGAGTTGATATTGGCAATCAAAATTGTCCTTTATTAATTAACTAGTGAGTTGGTCTCTTTAGATAAAGAAAAAGACTTTGTAAAATCGGTTTTTATATATATATACTTTGGGTTTATTCTATAACACAATTAATCACTGCAAAAAGCATACAGTTTCATAGGGTAGAAAGAGTGGGAATATTATGTTTAAATCATTGATTTCTATATGGTTTTACTCTAATTACCATCATGATACCTAGCTTAATAATAACGGGTAGAAAGAAGCTTGAGATCATAAAGAAACCCTTTACCTGTCACACTACAATAGAGTTCTTTAGTCTGTCATATACAATCCATAATATGTACTCTGTGTAAACACTTGTACTCCAAGCTTATGTGGTCAGTAAAATCCATTTTGAGTTTCATTTGTTATAAAAAAAGATTAAGAATTGGGTACCACCTCAGCACATACACTTTCTCCATTTCATAATATTATTTATTAATTAATTTATAATAGACAATGAAGAGTAAGTGTAGTTTATGATACACAATTATGGGGAAAGTGTAGATTTTAAAGAAGCGTTTTGGCTGAATAATCATTTTGTTTTTATTTGTTTCATAAAAAATATTCTCTAGGTGGGGGCTATAATCATACGATTGATTTCTTTACTAGAGCTACTGTATCTATTTGTATTTGTAAATAAATACTCACGGCCAGATCTTGGGCAAAACGAAGTATACTCAGGGAGTTGTCCAGTGCTATATTTTATACTCTAGAATAAAGAGTCCATTAGAATATAGTCATCAAAATGTAAAATATATATATTGCGGTACTTACAGGTATCATAACAAACATTTTATACTCTTTGGTCCTGTTTTGAAGTACCACAGTTAGTATAATGTATGCTGAAAGTATAAGAGACTTGTTTTAAAATAACTTACTTTATATCATCGGCCACAACACGGCAGTATAAATGAGAGATGAGCCAAAAGAATCTATAACAGATATTTAGTAACTGTAAAACAAAAAATAATATTTTATATATATTTACCATAATATTTTTCAAGAGCCAAGACCAGAGTAAGTAAGGATAATAGGAAAGCAGAGTATAGAAAGATGGTGAGTACTTGTACTAGGCATAATGATATCTTACGTTTGCATGTCTTGTTTGGTCTTTCAAGTAGAAACAAAGGGAGAATATACCCTCTATAATCAAGTCCCATAGTCAGTAAAAATAAAAAATATATTAAAAAACTTACCGTGTATTGAGTATCAAAAATAATAAGAGAGGAAAAGAAGGAGAAAAAGGAAAAAAGACTCTGGCCAAGATGTCTGGATTGTAAAATAAAATATGATTGGTAAATCAAAAAAATCCAAAAGAAGATGCCAATTTGTGTATCCAATGTTTATACTTCTCTGAGTTGAAAAGACGTTTTGATCTTATTAAAGAAGTAGAAAAATTCTCTTAAATATCATCTCAAACAAACCAAACCAACCTCTCTTACTTGCTCTTTTTACTTGTATGTATATATACATATACCAGCATATTTATTTATATTAATTGATATTGATTTATTTGTAGAAAATGTACAACTTTGACCCCTCCCGAATTTCAGTGAACAATCCCATGTTTGCTGCTATTACCCGTAGTGCAATGGCCAACAATAGTAGCATGCAAGCACCTCTAATTGCTGATACTAGCCCAGTACCAGAAGTTGTTCATAACTTTCAAGGACTAGAAGATCCTGTTCTCACCTTGTTGCGTTCAACCAATGCAAATATCAATAGTCTTGCTGATCAAATAAAAATGATTACGACTATTGTTGGGGACTCCAAAGGTTTAATCACCCGTTTGGAGCAAACAGTAAAGGAAATTGTTGATGCCCAGACAGTCATCAGCACCACTCCAGTCAGCCAAAACATGGCAGTAGAGATCCAGAGGATGCCAGATTTTCGATCCCTTTTGGAGGAGAACCATGTTCCTAGAAAAAGACATTGTCAGATATCTGTAAGTTTTGTTAGAAAACATAGTGATGGTAAATATATTAAATGCTTTATTCATAGAAAATGATCAATGGTTACTTGAAAAAGCCAGATTTTAAACACATTGATCCTTTAAAAGAAGCTGAAAATGATGCGAAACCAGGGTGGTGCCTGACCAGCTACTTTAAGGGTGGATACAACCATGGTTTGGCCATGGTATTGATTGCCAACCTGAGAAACCAGGAAGCTTCTGTTGGGGTCGCAACAAGCGATCTTGCCAGAATGGTTAAAAACCATTTCTGCAATCAGGTGTGTCAGTTTCGCAGATCTCCAGAGGCTGCAGATAAAAAACGATTAGCATCTAGAAGGCATCAGCGTGGTGTGGCAGTAAGTTTTGGGCAATCACTTTAATAAATATAGTTTAATTTAAATTGATGAAATAAATATCTAGCTTCTTCGACGTCGTTCTGGTGCATATGCCAAGTATAAAGAACGGATTGACCGAGAGATGGGAAAGTCTGACTGTGTCAAGGTGTTGCAAAAGGCCGCAATGTCAGATGATGAGACTGATGGTGAAGATCAGCTCACAGCTTACCGACCAAGCTGGAGAAGTGATGAGGTAATATATATTTAAATATTATTCTTTATATTAAAAATTAAATATACTTAATTATTATAATATAGCTCCAAAAGTTCCTGGACATGGTTGATGATTTTGCTTCCCAGTCTTTGAAGAAGAAAGCAGCCCGATTATTGAAGCGTGTTGCAGCTGTGAAAGAAGCTGAACTGCCTGTTGATTTAGCAGTCCCACTCCCTCAATGGGCTGTAAAAAATAATTAAATATATTCTATTTTGTTCTATTTTGCTCTATCTTATTTATCCGAGCCATATATTCCCAATATTTTTGATTATGTTGATAGTAAAAAAAATGATATTATATATATATTTATGCGTATATTTTTCTAAGTAAAGGGACAATGAGCATCTTAATGTTTCCACTTTCTGTTATATGCTCTCCAATGGCAACTGACAACAGAATATGGTGTACTGGCAGAATGTTTTGGTAATCACCTCTGGTAAATGTCGTCTCACACAGCTCTACATCTTGTCCACTTCTTACATCTTGGCTTGCTGTCCGGTACCACTTAATGTATGCAAAAACATGCTGATCAAATTGGCCAGTTCTTGGATCAAAGATGGCATTTGCAAAAAGGTATTGAATTTGGCCAGTGAAGGCACTAATCCCACGGTCATTGTTCTCACCAAATAAGGCTTGTATATATGATCCGCGGTTGGCTCTACCATTGCAACTTTTATAAACCTGGCCAAGAAGATTGATGGAAGGAATCTTCTGGATTATGTTGTTGATGAATGTCTCCCCAAAAACTGCATCTCAATATCCTCTTATTTGATCATCACCATATGACGTGCGGTAGAACTCAAGCAGGTGGGCATACTCTTCTTCTTTCATTGGCATGTGGTTGCCAAGAGCAAGAGGAAAGGCAGACGGTGGCAGTGGTTCATTGCCTTTGACACCAAATATATTGCGTTCGGCGGAGTCAAGGAAGTTCTTCAGGTGGAATCCAGCAGGAGAGAAAGGAATGTATGGCGTAGTGGGGATGGTGACAGCAGGAGCAATATGGACAAGTTCAGAAATCAAAGAAGTGTGCGATTCGTTTTCAACAAATGGCAAGATTCCACGGGCAAGATCAACTTTGAATATATTCTCAAGGTACTTTCTCATAAAGGTTCCCTCAAAGCCATCTTTCTTATTTGTGGAGTAGCTTTTCAAGATACCATTATATCGTTCAAAGCTGAATAACCAGTACCCATATACCGGCCCAAAGTTCAGGATTGTTTCTTGCAGATGAAGATGCAGATGCATATTAGGTGAGATGAATTCTGTGCCGTATATGTTCTGACATTGACGGCCAAACAACTCCAGACAGTAGTGGGCCTCAGCCAATTCATCTTTGGATATGCTCGGTCTTGCCAAGTATCTGCACCCATTCACAAAGCACATCCAGTTGTCCAGATTCTTGCGTGGTAAACGACCCAGCAAAAGAACAGGGGAGTACACCAGGCACCAAGATCTCCACTCATTGGCCTTCATGAAAGGAAAATCCTTTCCAATTTTCTTTCTTAGTGGCGTGAAGTCTGGGGGAAGGACCATAGTCTCAGCCTGTTGCTGCATTTCTGTCAAGTGTCTATTGGTAATCAGGCCAGCTGATCTCCACTTCTCCATCATACGTTTCGCAGTTCCCAGAAAGAGGTTATGCATCGGGTCAATAATGGTGCACTTGACTACATTAAAGTACTCAAGATTATGGAGTTCCGACCAGCGGACACCATTCTCTCTTTCCATCCTCTTCTGTTCAGTATCACTTGACGCACTCTTCCAGGCAGCAGCATGTTGACGGTTTTCAATATCTGTTCGAGCCACCCACTCTGAGAAGACGAACCCAGAATAGTCCATTCCAGCATTTCCAGGAAGGCGAGAAAACCTGCGATTACACTTGTGGCAGGCGTTTGTACTGGCATGGGATGTAAATCCACATGTTTTGCGAGCTGCAGGAATATCACAAGCAACCAAAAGAAGAGCTGCACGAACAAGAGCACCAGAAGGACAATGGAAGGTCGGCATAATGATACCACCATACAATTTCTTGAGTTCGACAACAAGAGGGGCCAAATAGTGATTGATTTCACTTGTTCTTGCTTCTTTCGGACCTGGCATCAAACCAACAAGTACTACGTTCTCCTTCTTGTACCTCTCCTCTCTTGGCAAATTATTGATTGAAAGGTAGATTGCTCCACAAGAATAAGCAACCCCATCAAAAGGCTGAAACCAATCAATATTCAATGTGAGCATCAGAGACTGCTCATGGGCTACAAATTGTTCATCGTTTTGGTCTTTCAGTGCACCCCACTTTGCTCCATCGTAGATATCAAACAGTGTGTCTGGAACTTGCTGTCTGAATCTCCAATGGTTGACCATGCGCTCAAATTCAGGACGGCGGAAGAGAGAAGACAAGGTGTTTGTGACCGAGTTGTACATGTACACCCTTTTTGGTGGAGCCAAGCTACTGGATGACCCCAAGAAAAGCTCATTTTCGCACATATTTCCGGAAAGCTTTCTGAAAGTACAGCACTGTGGAACCATCTCGGACTCGGAATATATCTTGTGGCATTCACCACAGGCCACATAACGTTGGACTCCTTTTGTTACTGAATTCAACCCCGTCATATTGTAGAGGGCATTCAGACTCAATGGCAGGTGGAACGATTGCCCAAATTGAGCCAAAACCTCATTAATGAACTTGATCAATATGACACCACCTGAGTTGACAATGTATTTGGAGATGAAGAACGCAGCAAAGGAGGCAATGAATAGATGGGTCGGGTTGGTTGGCATATCAAAGACAAAGGATTGGTCTATTTAATTTATTGAATTAATATCTCTGATATTTTTTTAAAATATTTTGCGATTTTACTAACCTTCAATTGTCTCATATTCCTCTTCAAAGGTATCAGAATTCACGGATTCCACACTCTCAGCATCATCGTCAACTTCAGCAAAAGGTGAGCTTGGCATTTCTTCATGGGCTATAAAACCAAAATATTATAGACAACAATTAGTTAAAAGCTTTTAATAAAATTATATACATACATTCAACATGAGTCTCAACAATGATGTTGGTCTCAATCTCCATGTCATTGCCATTGCCATTCACATTCATGGCCATTGCTTCAGGGACCAATGCTATATTATATAATATTATTAAATTTCCACCAAAAAATTATTTGTGTCTGTACATACATGAATCCTGTCTTTGTAATCTTTGCAAAATATCATCAGCAACATGTCTGTGATATGTTTGGGCTGATACCAGCTCGAATGTTCTGCCAGTTGGTGAGCATACAGAGCACTTGCATTCAACTTCGTTGCTTGAGTAAAAAGACATTTTGAGTTGTTTTGTATTTAAAAAAATTAACAGGAAAGGGTAACCATTTGAAAATATGCTTTTTTTTTATAGTTTTTATAACACAAATGTAACGACCAAAAGGTAAATCATATTTATTATCCAATAGAACAGACTGAAAATTACTGGCGCAGTTGAAAATAAAAAAGTTTATTGAGTTCAATTTTGATACACTTGTATCTTTAATTCCACTGAAATATCTCTAAATGAAAGTGTATATTTTTTGCAGTGAATATTACTATTCATTTAGCTTTAAATCTATTTGTCTATATATTTTATTCTGTTTAAATTATACAGGCTCTTTAACAATAAACATTATCCATCTATCCCGAAAACCTTATTCTTTGAACCAAACGATTCTTGATAGTGTTGATTACACAGCTTTTTTTTTTCACATTGATTCTGCGCCTTTATTGTAAGCCCAAGAAAATAATAAACAGCAGACTGAAACCTAGCAAAGCATATTAATCGCTCAAGATATATTTTGGATTCCATCCATTACACCTATTCTGTCTCTATTTCAAATTTGATGTGGGCCCTTGTAATTAATCTCTCTTTTTCCCTATATCCGTGCCAATTTACTTTTCTCTTTACACTCCCATAAACACAGGCTGATTCCGATGCATCCTTTCCACATTGCCCATCCAGGTTAACAATCATCAGTTAAACTCTCTGTAATCTTATAATTTATTCTGACTCTCTCTCTTTCTATCAATCTTATAGACCTCTTTGACTCACACATCTCATTATATTATACTGTCATCGGGACCATGGTAAAAAAGTCTTTTCAAATCAAAATTTTCCTTATCTGACTTTGTTTACTCTGCAATAGACCACCCCTGCCATTCACCCCATCTGCCTCTTCCATAATCTACAGCTGCTATCATGATGGTAATGCCGTTTCTTGTTCTTTATACTTTTCTATAATATTATTTCCATTTGCTCTTTTTATCTTATAGCCCTATTCCACCCGCATGGCCTATTATATAGCACCATCATCAGTGCCCAGGTAAAAAAAAACTTTTTTGTGTCAAAAAAAAATAATTTTCTTTTCTAACATTGCTTATTCTAATTTAGGCTATCACCATCACTGTCCACCCCATCTGCCTCTCTCATCATCTACGACTGGTTATCATAATGGTAATGCCATTTCTTGGCCTTTATTCTTTTCCATAATATTATTCTGGCTATTTACTAATAATTTTCTATACTCTTAACAAGACACTATTATTGGCCGCCATATACCATCCCTCTACTATAATCACCAACTCTGTTTTTGGTATGTAAATAAATTTTTCTATCACTCAATTCACCTATATTAATTTATTTTATCCCATCTCTAGTCAATCCAATCATACAAGATGCCATGTCACACAATTCAGCCCCTCTTTGTCCATTCTTATCCAATCTTTGCAATGTAAGTATAATATCCCTCGCATCTTGAATAGCACCCGCACTCTTGAATATATATCGTTAATATAACTTTTATTATATCAGAACACTACCGCAACCACCCAAATTGCCACCAGACCCTATTTTCAGGTATTGTTCAGTAGAGAAGCACCCGATCCAAGTAGTATCAAGTAGGCTGGTAGAAGCGGCAAGGATAGACCGTAATAGTATTAGAACTCGTGTATAGAACCATTCTATTCTTTCCAATAAACACAAATATAAACCATAAACAACCTAATAAGTATGGGATATAAAATAATTGAGAGTATATCACTGGTCGAGAGTAATAAAGAGGATACCAAAATCAATAAATAATGGGCTATCTACTGTAGGCAAAGTACCTTATACTACAGTTATGTGACTTCTCAAGGGTGTAGGCAAAGGAATCTCGCCATTCTACTTTTAATAGACTTATTGAATATAATAAAATTAAAACTGAGATTTGCATAGGTAATTCTGGTATTCACTTCAAGTTGACATATTAAGAATACTAACTCCCCTTACTAGCATCACCCCTAGTAGACTAAACACCAGTGTTTAGCGCGAAAATGCTCAGGCACCAAAGGTACCTTGTGCACTAGGCATTTGTTCACATAAACTCCAGTATATACCTTACCTTTGTCCAGGAATATACCTACCTATATACCAGTGTATATCAAATGTTTTTCCCAGTGATATACTGAATTATAAATCAGAAAACATATAAATATCAGTAGTTAGTTCTGTGTAGAAACATAACCTTTTTCTTTTGAATAAACACCCTACACAAGTTCTCACAAATTCTTTTGTATCTTTCCTATTTTTACTCTACCCACAACAGTTATTTTATTCTTTTGAGTTTAAGCTCTCGATCTCTGAAGAGCAGTTATATTTTGCCTGGTCATTTTGGGGATATTTCTGTTGAGTTTCGTTAGTCTTTTACTGGTTCCACTATGGCGGAAGGACTGGTAGCTGTGCCAAAAACGGTAGCATAACTACTATTTTTTATGATTTTAGAGCACTTTATCTCCGCAGATTGTGGCTGAAAGGTAATGTTATTGATGCCGATTCATAAAAGTTGCATGGAATGTCTTTTTATCAGGCAATGAGGTAGTTGTAGTACTATAGAAAGGGCTCGTAAGTTTTTAGGCAACATTGTTTATTGAAATGAGCATTTTATTTGGTGTTAACGATGTTGTGCATTTTTGAGAAAAATAATTTTTTGCCTGTGTGAACAAACCAGTAGTTATGCTACCATTTTTTTGAAACTGAATTTTTATTTTTGACATTATTAGCCATTTTATTTTATTTGGTATTGATATCTATAAGTAAAGAAAAAAGAAAAGGAAAATTTTAGTAAAGTGGCACAGTTGCCTCTGGTCACACACAGATTTTCATTAAACACACGAGCGCTGCTCGCTCTTTGAGGGCTCCCTGATTACCTCCCAACTACAGGCAGAAAGAATATCTGGTTCTACTACAAAGATCTAATTATATGGTCCTATGATTTTATGATTTTATAGTTGGATCTATGCTTATTAAGCTATTAATATGGAGGCTCTACTGAGTTTATAAATTATTTGACTGCTGGCTACAATTAGAGTTTTCGTGGTTTGGTTTAGTGGTAGACTTTACTGCTGATATATCTGTATCTTGTTTAAGAATAAGTATAAGTATAATTTTTAATGACAGGAAAGAATTTATTTGACAAAAAAAAAGATAAGTATATTGGCATAAGGCATAAGGCATATTGGCATAGGGTATAGGGTATAAGGCATAGGGCTTAAACTTTAGTTTCTTCTAAATACTTCTTTGTATACAATGTTGTTTGTAAATACAGGACTGGTTACAGTGTTAGGGTCATATGAGGTATCAAGCATAATTTTGATTGCAGATGGTCTGCAAACTCGAGAGAGAGCAACATAGAGTTGGCCATGACCAAACACTGGGGATGGAAGATATAATCCAACACTATCCAGTGTTTGTCCTTGGGACTTGTTGATTGTCATTGCAAAAGCAAGACGAACAGGGAATTGGTACCATTGAAAGTTGATTGATGATACTGTTTCGGATGGATTGAGCTTAATTTTAGGGATTAGAGCTACCTTTCCAGCATGAGATCCAGTAACAATGGTAGCTTTGATTACAAATCTTTAGAAAGAATCGCAAATCAAGCGTGTACCATTGCATAACCCATTCTTTGGATCCAAATTTCTCAAGAGCATTATTGGACACCCTTTCTTGAGTCGAAGACTATGAGGGGGCAGAGATCCAGGGTCAATTGTGTTCAGGAATTCGATTGGGTATGCAAGCTGATCATCTTCATTATTGCCTTGATCAATACTCTTGAATTCGTGAGCTTCACCAGGAAACTGGTTCAAGAGGATATTGTTGATAGTGTTAACATCATGATTCTTTGGTGTAAGTATTGCATGACACATGAGGAAATCGGCATTTTCTGCATTTGCAGTCAGATTAGGGAAAATAGCACTGGCCAGGTGAAGGAGATTACGGCCGGGAATTAGCATCGTTTGAGGTATAGGAAGGGTATCTGGTTCACCGGTTGTGGGAACAACACCACTACCAACACGCAAGAGAAAGGCAGCAAAGTGTCTGAGCTCAGCTGCTTCTTCAGGGCTACTTGCTTGGGCTATTCTCATGTTTGCTTTGAGTGAGCGTGTGATAACATCTCTCCAGGCTGGAGCACGGTTTATACACTGAGAAACTATCTGGGCTCTTGATGCTCTCGGTATTACGGGGAGAACCTGTCTAAAATCACCTCCAAACACAAATAACTTCCCTCCAAAAGCCACATTTTTGAGTGCAGGGTCGACACTTCATAATATCTTGCATTGATCTACTGACGGCATTGAAGATATCTTTGCTAATCATCGATGCTTCATCCCAGATGATTAGTTCAGTCTTTCTCAACAAATTTGCAACTTGTGAATTCGCAGAAATTGAACACATTGACAGGGTATCAATTTCCAGTGGGATCTTGAACTGAGAATGAGCAGTACAACCACCATCTAGCAAAAGGGCAGCAATGCCACTTGCTGCGACTGCCAGAGCAATGTTTCCTTGTTGGCATACTTTGCAAAGAAGAGCATTAAACAAAAATGTCTTTCCAGTTCCATCTGGACCGTCAACAAAAAACAAATGTGGAGAAGTTTGGCTTGCATTTAATGCTTCTACGACTGTATCATATGCTGCTTTCTGGTGGGTGTTGAAAGACAGACTGTCAGGATCAGGCATAAGTGCAGCCTCAGCACAAAGATCATCTTGCTCATGAATAAGTGTTTTTAATCCTCGACGATGTACTGTCTGAACTGATATGTCTGGCATAGGAGGAAGAGTGAACCCGCTGAATGAAGTAATCGAGAGAGAGTTTGCGGACATATGGCTCTCAATGTCCCAAAGGCACCTGTCATACATTTCTTGTGTCGCTTCAAGAGAAAGATTAACTTGTTCAATTCTGGCCAAATGCAGATAATCTTCTACCATAAAGGAGCGGTATTCCATCCAAAGAACGAATGGGTCAGAAACTGTACAAAATACCAAAAGTATAGCAAATAATCATCTCAATGACGATGGAATCTGATAAGTGATTGCTTCTTCTATACAATCTTTCCATTCATTGCCATCCATGAGAAGGTTAAGAGCATGGCAAGCAGCTTGGTTGGTATCGTATTGGTGCCCATTGACAGTTCGGATGTTCTGAAAACTTGTTGCACCTCTGACATTATGTAACAATATTCTCAAGAAATACTTTTCAGTATCTCTTGGAGATATCATGTATACTCGTCCAATTGTCTCTCTTTCAAATCTTCGGCGTGGAGTCCAGTATCGGCCCATTTTATTCCAGACAAAGTGTCCAGGAAAATCTGTATACAGATATTGGCGGGACTCTTCATGCTCAGCATTGTAACTGAACCAAGCAGTCAAAGTTGTATTGGTGTTGGTGTTGGATAAAACCTCAATGTCTGCAGAATCACGAAAATAAACAGGCTGCGAATTTTCAAGGTGAATTGCTAGCCTTTGGTGGGTTGGGTGCTCTTGGTGTAGTTTGAAGGAGAATATTCTCCAGCATGCTTCTGAAGCCGAAACATATCTTGCATCAAGAAACTCGGCAACCTCGTTCGTTGGCTGTTCTTGCTGTTGAACATTGCCATTTTCTGATGATGGTGCAGCACTCTGAACACTTGCCATTGCTCGGTCATGGCCTTTATAAACGTATTTGTACAGGTATTTCACTGCAGAAACAGATGTACATATCTCAACGTTTATATGTGCATTGTACTTGGCACATAAGTAAAGGTTGTGGGGAACCACCCATTGATTGTCCAAAAGGGACACTCCTCTCGTGACTGATCTTCCGTCATATCTTCTTCTGTACTTTGGATAGCCTGATCCATCTTTGACTGTTTCCATGCAAAACGATTTTGGGAATCACTTTTTGCATTCTCCATTTTCCATGCACTGGGCTCTTGGATTTTGTTGCCCACATGGACCATGCATCATATTCCATTGCACTGTCTCATATGCAAGTGGGTGAGATTCAGGATCTGGAAGCTCGGCAGACACAATCTTGTCATAAACCTCTACTGTAGTAGGTTTATCTTCCGAACAAAGGATCAGGAGAATGTGGGCGTGTGGGAGACCTCTTTTCTGGAACTCAATGACATTTACAAAAGCCAAAACCTTGCCTAGGATATGCTTCCTTGTCAAATCATTCATAAGCTCTTTGAGCTTGAGGTTAAACACCCGGGAGCAAAGATCAGGTCGATCATTGGCCCTTTGTCCTGCCAAAAGAGAATTGGTGATCTCTGGCCAAGTTGGATTGCAAGTGAAGGTGATAAAGAGATCAGGCTTTCCAAAATGGCGTACGATACTCATTGCATCTTGATATAGTTGGCGCATGTGGTGAGGGCTACTAACAAAAGAGGACGGAAGGATAACTCGTCTTCCAAGATTAGCAAGATCGCTATCGTCAAGGTTCATTGCATCTTGGATTCCACTGTAGAGATCTACACGCAAGCGGTCTTGGTTGTTGGTGATAAAGCTCATCCTGTTATGCTCAATTTTCGCATACATATCAACAACATATTGTTGAAATAAGCGTCCAAAGAGATGGAGGTGATGGTTTGTGTTTTGATGATACATAAACCGGCTTGAATACCATTGCATTGCTGTAACCTTGTTTCCAGAAAGATCACAGGAAGTGATAGTCCAGCCATCTTCACCAAATGGAAACATCATGATGTAGTGTAGAGAATCATAAGATCTATGATACTCATTGATGCGCTGGAGTTCCTCTCACTGCAAAAATACCCCCGATTCCCATATGTGATAGTTTGTAAAATTCTGAGTGAAATAAAAAACAAATTCTAGAATTAAATTGAAATGTTATCTTGCATATATAAAAAACAACACATATAAGATAATGAAGTAATTCGGTGGATATAAAGCTCTGCTTTTGGACGTGTAGGCTTGTTAAACTCAAGAGTGTACAGAACTATAACTGAAAGTGTTATCTTATTTCTTTTTAGTCAAACGTTACATGAATTATTTTTTCAATATCAATAAAAAAATCTATTTTTTAATAGATCAAGATGCAAACTTTTCGACTATTTTCTGCAAACTATTCACCTATGTTCTAAAGGACGTATATTTATTGGTTGTTTAATCTGTTTGACACTTTAAACACTTTCAATTGGGGGTTTATTTTATACTTCTTTATAAATAAGTCATGGAAAATAGTTTACGAATAGACTTTTATTGATAAAATATTTTTCTCATAATATACAGCCTAGTAATTTGGTCTAGATTCATGGCTATAGCTATATTGATACTAATTTGTTTTTACCTTTTGAAACACGGGTAGAAAGCATAACTGATTCATTGACTATCATCTTGAATAACTGGAAAAGTAGTTGCTCAAACAGAGTAGACAACTAAGACTTTGAGACCGAATTTTCAGGTATACCAAACAGTATCTCAAGATAGATAATGATATAGCAATCAAAAAATGTGTACGCGTAATAGAAAAAGATATCTATATTTTTCTGTTAGAAAAGCAATAGGAATGACTGATTACTTACCAAGACAAACTGGTTTGTTGGATATTCCATGTCTTTATTAAAACGCGGCAATTTTCTTTGATAAAAAGGCTGATAGTAAAGACAGAATATATTAGTATTAATAGTGATAAAATATTCGAACATACCAAGTACATTCCGTCCATTCGACTTCATCATTGTCATCTTTGGCCATTGCGATTGAAAGGAGTTGTTTTGAATCTACAAGATGAAGATTACTGATTAGCAACAGCAATAAAAAATAGTGCACCCATTTACATTTTTCTTGTGCAAGCTTGAATAAAAGTGACTATAGGACACCTTTTAGATAATTGAAAAGATGTTAAAGATTATCTTTAATTGCGTGAAAAATTTTCAAGTACTTACCAGAGAGTATAAAGGAAGCAAAAAGTAAAAAGAGAGAGAAAAAGGGAAAATTGGGAAAAAAGAATCCATATGCATTTTTAGATTATAGTAAGCCCTAATAAATTATGAGAACAAAGGGATTATGAAAACTGTGTACCCAAGACTCTTTTTTTACTGTATTCCAGATATATTTTTTAAAGATATAAATACAGTCTTTTATATATATATATAATACTATTGTTCTTATTTGACACTATATCTTATACTGCAAATTATAATGTATGTTTATGTATTCAAAGAAATATATGTTAATATATATGGATTTATTTATGCTTATTATTTTATTTTATTTTAAAAAAAATATTTAGAAAATGTCTTCAAACCAGAGAAACTCAGGACGCAAAGCCAGAGCAAACCAAACTGCTCCCATTCACCGTGTTGCTGCTGGCCGTATTAGCCAGCGTGAAATCCTTCCAAGGGCCCCCAGTAGCAGTGAGGAAAGTAGTCAAGGACAGACAGAAATGGCCACTGTCCTTGAAGACTTGAGGTTCCTCAAGTCCAGAATGGGAATGGTCTATGACATCGCTGGCAAGACCAACCAGACCATGAGTACATTCATGGAAGCCCATGCCAGTGGTGTCCAGAGCCAGCTCCCTCTTGGCCAAGCTGGTCCCGTTGGAATGGCTCCTTCTGTTGGCCCCTCCAGCTCACTTGGTACTAGTGATATGAGTGCGATTGTCTTGGTATGAATATTATTATTATTTTGTTAAAAAATATTTTCTAATAAATTATATCTAGGAATTCATTAATGAGAAGATGTGGAAGAAGAACCTCACGTCTAACGATCCTGCTCTGATTGCCGAGAATGAAGGCAAACAGAAATGGAATAAGGACAAGAAGATTAATCACCCAGACAATGTCAGGGTCATCAACTACTTGAGAGACTACACACCCAGGGAGTTTCGTTACCTTTTATAGTAAAAATTCCTCTCCCAGCCAATTAGATAACTCAAAATGGTGGAAATTCAATTTTTTTTTGAAAAATCTGCGTTTCAAACACAAGAATCGATTGAAGCCACGACAGAATTTTTTTTCATCCAATAAAATAACATCGGAACTTCGGTTGCAAAAATGAGTTACCATAAAGGCAAAATGGAATTTATTTTATTTTTATAAGTTGTTTTTGTGTGACAATGCCCACCAGAAGGTGCCAAACTTGCTGGTGTTGATTAAATTAAAGTGATCAGATCTTCTTGAAATGTCAAGCATTTCTATGAACTGACAATCTGTTTCTCTAATAATTGATTTTGTCTCCAGCAGTTTTTCGGCGTACAGATTTCCACCGCGATCTTTTCTGCAAGTGTGATAGACACTAAGGCTTGCATCTTCATCACTGGATGGGCGAAATCTGGTGACTTGGCCTTGATCACACCATAGAGCGTATTCAATGATGGTGTAAACACCATTTGTACTGTCAAACTTGGCGACCTCTCCAATAAGCAGGTTGTTGCTGCTGTTTTTAAAGATGCCAGCGGATCCAACCTTCATCGTTTTCTCATTGTCATCATTGTCAGCAAAGTCTCTTATTGTCGAGCCAAAGGAAGCAGAACTTTCAAGAACTTTGTGAGAAGCTTTGACAGGATTGACAATGTCCGCCACCGACCAAGAACCACCACTCAGGATATGATAAGCCATCATTCTTTTTGCGAAAGCAACAGCAACATCTTTAGAAGGATTATGTCTATTCGTCCGGAAAAGACACTCTCTGATAAACTTATTGAATTGCTCACCCTTTTCTGTTTCGTAGAAAATTGGGGAGCCAAAACGATAAATGTCATCGACAAGATGATGCATAATATGCATTTTGCTGGAATTATAGATGCTGTGACCTGATCTTGTTGGACGTTTCTGTTTGATGAAGGCATTGTGATATAACACGGAAAGACGAAGATCATTGTATGTCGATGCAATTTGTTTCAGGTACAGATTTGAGTTGGACTTGATTCTACTGACATAGGAAAGCGAAGCCAACTTGCCCAGGTTTTCAAAACATGCTTTTATCAGCATGATTCCTTCGTCAGGTCTAATCTCTCCAGAGTCAATCAATTGATTCAACAAAATTGGAATTTGCTGGACAAGAATTTTGTAGTCTCTGCCCAAGAAAGAACCGTGTAAGCGAAGAGAGGAACGAAGTCTTCTTGAGAAACCATTTGAAATATATCCATGGAGTCTTGATTCTAATATGCTTTTCTCGGCAGGTTTCAGATGATCTCCGAGTAGACATTTCACTAAAGCTTTGCCTACACCAAGCATAATTGTATGAAGAAGCTCAATGGGGCAGTCCTTCATTGTATCAAAAGACTTTAGCTTCAGCAAAGCTTGGCCACCAACAAGTTTATAGCCTGCGTCAGCATCTACCAACAACGTCTTATCTCCACCGGAAGCCACATACTGAGCATGCATTTGAGCAACAACATCTTCGGATCTTGGAGTACAATGATAGTCGCTACCATCTACTGTTCCCGGTGTCTTCAGCTCCCAAACACACTTGCGACAAGGCATCTTCGATATTGCACCACGACTTGAAGCAATTTCTGAATGGCGGGCATTATCAGCAGTGATAAACTGTAGTGGAGCAACAACGACGACACCCTCACCACTAGGCAAAATCATTTCGACTCCTTTTTCCAACAAAACAAGATCATCGACAATTGCAGGGAGCATCTGCATTGCGGACAGCAAATGATCAGTACATATGAATGCAGTGTTTTGAAGGGCATGCCTTTCGGAAAGAGGTAAGGCAGCAGGAACCATAATCCAACTATCAAACTTGTTGTGCTTTTTTGTTCGGTTTCCACTCATATCATCAGTAAAGAAATTCAAAGGAATTACTTTCACGGGCATGAATTGACGAGCGGGAGACAGAGAAGGACGTTTGAGCGGGTTTGGTTTGGTGATTTTACTCATAATGGTGGTAGATATGGCATGAAGATCAGGATTACCAAGAACATTACTTTCAAAGTTCAAGGACAATGTTTCAGGACAATTGCAAGCAATGTTTGAAATTTTCCTAGTTTCGACAGAAGTTTTCTCAGGCATATTGTGGAGGTAGAGCTTATTATCGACAGTGACAACTTGATAACCCTCAGCCATAACAGTTGAATGATTCAGTGTATAGAATCTGTCCACAATCATTTGCATCCGACCAGCCTCGACAAGATCACCGACCCAGATATCTTTCACCGTACTATTCATCTGAATAGACACCATTGGATGCTGAAACAAGCTTTCAGTTTTCCATTTCTGCGACTGGTAGTTATCCACAAGCTCGCCTTCAGTATGATCAGGAAGTTTTGCCAAATGATCAGTGACTGAAGGGTTCGCAACCAACAACTTCAGCACCTCGGAAGGAGGATTCATATGAAAAGTCAAGGTTTGTTCAACTTCTTGACCATTGACAGTTTTTGAACCTTAACCTTGTGCTCTGTCTGTTTCAACAAGGGAATCTGGTTCTTCGTTCTTCTCTTATCATCAAAGTTGAAGATCAAATCAGCTGCAGGTACTTTTGCTTCAGGATAATCGACCTTGGCTTTCGTAACATCGCTGAGGAGCTTTATGATATCTTTCATCAAACTTTGCGAGATGTCTCCTCCAGATCGATAGTAGAATTGATACACCAATTGGTGTATCTTGTCTCTGAAAGGAAAAAACTCTCCATTGGCAACAATTGGTGTTTGATCCTCAATCTCATCGGCTACTGCTTCAGGTTCATTACCAACATATTCCGTGAATGTAACGTTTTCGTCCAAAAGTTCGTCTTCATTCTCTTCCTCATCCATGGGATTGTGATATTCGGCCTCGTCGTTTTCATGGAACACCATGTCACTGAGATCGACAGGAACAGGGCCAACTGAGGCAGAGGAGGAGATATCTACCGATGGTTGTTCATTATTGAAAAAGTTGTCGTTTGGTGTCATGAGTGTTCTGAACTTCAGGGTGGAGGACTGGCCGGTCTCTGTAGATCTATGGGTTGTTTTCTTATGACGTCCAAGATCACTTGGGTACCGGAAGCGCTTGCCACAATTGTTCAATTCACAAACGTGCTTTTTAGCAACGTCTTCGGTCTGGTTAAATTGGCTGTTCATTGTTCAGGGAAGTAAATAAGGTACAAAACTGATTTGTCTTTGGACGATTTGTCAATTTAATTTATACCATAAATTTGAACCGCAGCAATCTTTCCAGCAGGTTCTTTATTTATTTATTTTTTATTCATTTTTTTATTTCTTTTCTTTTCTTTCCGCTTCTTCAACATTTTTTATGGTAAGTGATTTTCGTTTGACCCCTACTTTGTAACAAATTATATATAACAAAGCTTCTTTTTCTGTCTCTATTAAATAGACTACTCGAGCCTGCTTTATGTTGCTGTAAGATATTCAAGTCTGCACTGTGTTCAACTAAAAACTAAATGAATGTCTTCTTTTATAATAGGCATTTCGTTTACAGTTTGAGATAGCAGTAGCTCATTCAATGTACAAGGGCCATCTATTGCCCATCCTCTTTGTTTAAGGTGTGTATAAGACTCCTATATATCTAGCAACAAATATAATGACGCGTTTTTAAAGAGTTGCTGCGTAAAATATTATAAGATATAAAATTAAACACTATTCTTCATATATTTTTGTTGATTATTAACTTTCATACTTTTGTTAGATAGAATCAACTGTGAACAATATGTATGGTAAGGTAGTGTGTACATTATCATCTATCTATTCGAGCTTTGTTTGCTAATTATCATTAGTTAGGTTTGTATATACTATCTTGTCTAGACATTCTATCAAATAATGGATACCGCTCTCCTGCCTTTTGGGTCAGACTTATTTGATTCTGCACTCATTCATATCATCTTGAAAGAGCATCAAGCAACTGACAAGGTAGGAATGCCCTCATTGCATCATTTTATGAAAGAAACCCCTGGCCCAAAGCTATGAGAATTTTATCCAATAAAAATCATTTGTAAACCTATAAATCTATCCAATGAATGCTGTCTATAATTCGTACTATCAATAATTTTTGCATTTTGATTTGCAATTTTGATTTTTTTGGAAAAAATATCTCTCCCGATAATTACTATATTAAGAATAATCAAAAAATACGAGTTTTGAAAACCCGAAAATAATCCTTGTTGGTGAAATTCTATCCAATGAGAACTGTTATAAACTGTATTATTAATGCTTTATTTCTGTATTGTTATTGGCTGTTGGGATTAAATATGTGCAAAAAACTCTCCCGAAAATTACTATATATGGATGTCCAAAAAGAAATGAGCTTTTAAAACCCAAAATACTCCTTGGGTGTGTACATTCTCTCGCAGCCTCGTGCTGCTGGTTTTTGGCCTGGCATGCTAGTGCAAAAAATTAAAAACAATTACAAGTACTACCATCTCACTTCAAACATGAGTGAAGAGCAAGCTTCTGCCAAGAAGAGAAAGGTTCGGGCTAATACCAGGCTCGTCGAGGTTAGTATAAAGACGATTTGATATTTTTAATTTAATCTGAAATTTTTTATAGATCCACTTGCGCAGGGTGGAGGCCTACAAACGTCACTGGAGGGCAATCGATGAGGAGATGGGCCATAAGCCTGAAAACCCTGATGAGATGGCCTATCTCCATGTCCTCCAGAAGGATGTGATGTCTGATGGTGAATCAGACATGGAAGACGTTGCGCCTGGTATTAGCATGTGTGTTCTCTGTGTTGCTCATCCCAGTTGGAGAAGTGATGAGGTAATTAATATTTTGTAGAGTGATGTGCTGATTGATGAGAAAAGACTGATAGGTTTAATATAGTTGAACCGGCTTCTGGAGGTCATTGACCGTCTTGCAAGAGAGGATGACCTGAGACGGTCATCAACAAAGACAAAGACAAGAATGCCCAGACAGCAAAAAACGATCAAGGAGATTCCTGCCCCAAGTCACCTGACTTTGAATTTGCCTGCCTGGGTATTCAAAAATGAATAAATCTTTGTTTTTGTCTTTTTTACTTTTTAAACACATGATTCGCAAAACAAACTATGAAGTTATGATTAAGAACAAGAGAGATAAGATAAATATATTTAGGCGGAAACCTTTCTAGGCAAAGGGACAACTAGTTTTTTGTTAATGTTACTACTAGATTTATAATCCACAATTGCAACAGGCAGGAGAATCCGATGGACAGGAAGAATGCTTTGAAAGTCAAGAGCCGAAAATTCATCCTTGTGAACCTCAATTCCTTCAACCTCTCTGGTGGTGTCTGATGTGGTCTTGAACCAGTTTACAAAAGCAAAGGTGTGTTGACTGTTGTAGGAATTTCCACGATGCGAAGAAGAAACAGCAGGACTAAATGTGTGAACAAATAGATACTGAATCTCTCTAACATACGTGTACACTGCCTCTGTCTTTTCCTCAACAAACAATGCCTGGATGTATGACCCATGCCGACTTCTACCACTCCTTCCTTTGAATGTCTGGCCAAGGATACTGATGGACTTGAGCATTTCGATCCAGTCATTGACAAAAGCAGAGGAAGTCATGTTGTCATTGCAGCTTTTGATATTTTTGTCATCGTGAATGACCTGGTAGTATTCTACTAGACAATCATATTCAAGTCTAGGCATCATGCTCATTGGTTTCTTTTTCAATGGCAGAGTTGAGGGCGGCAAAGGCTCATTACCATGGATTGTCATCAGTGGGTTCTCTGCTAATTCAAGGAAGTCAGGCAATGAGAAGGCAGATATGTCAAAGTACGGAATTGGGGTGGTGGCAATGCGTGGACTGATAGTCAACTTGCTAAATACATCTGAGAAATATTGTCCACTTGGTGTGCTTAGGAAACCGCGAACAAAATCTCCCTTTCTTGTGTCCTCAACAAAGCTTCTCATATATGTGGCCTCGAATCCACTTTTCCTGTTGGTATTGATATTCTTGAGGATACTGTTGTACCTCTCAAAACCGAAAAGCCAGTAGCTGTAAACTGGCCCAAAGTCCAGGATGGTTTCACGAAGGTGAAGATGTAAATGCATGTTGGGAGAGAGGAGGTCAGGCTCATACAGTTGCTCACAACCTTTACCAAACTGCTCTAGATTGTTATGTGCGTCTTCAATATTGTCCTCAGAGATACTTGGCTTTGTCAGACAACGGCAAGCATTGACAAAAAACATCCAGTTTTTGAACATTGGCAGTGGCAGCACGTTCTTCAACACCATGGGAGAGTACACCAAGCACCACGACTTCCACTCGTCAGCCTTCATGAATGGGAACCCCTTCCCAATCTTTGTCTTTAGTGCCGTATAGTCAGCTGGCAACTCCATTTTCTCCACCATCTTCTGCATGGCAACGAGTTTCCTACTGTCAATCAGACCATCTGCAACCCATCTCTCCATCATTCTCTTGGCAGTGCCTAAGAAAAGATTGTGCATTGGATCGATAATCATGCAGCGGACAACGTCAAAGTACTGGAGACGATGCAGTTCGGACCAGCGAACACTACTGGCAACTTCAAGGCGCTGCCTCTCAGCTTGAGTGGCTGCATTTCTCCAGACCTCAGCATCCTTACAATTATCATCTCTAGTGCGAAGGAGCCACTTTGAAGAATCAAATCCAGAATAATTAACAGAGCTCGTTCCAGCTAACCGAGAGAATTGACGATTGCATTTATGACAGGCATTGGTACTGGTATGGGATGTGAATCCACATACTTTTCTTGCAGCGGGGATGTCACAAGCAACAACAAAGAGAGCAGCGCGGATTCTCACACCAGATGGACATTGGTACGTCTTGACCTTGATACCAATGTACAGATCTTCCAATTCATCAACAAGAGGTCTGAGATAGTTATTGATTTCAGACGTCTTTGCTTCTTTTGGCCCTGGCATTAATCCAACAAGGATGACATTCTCCTTTTTAAACCTGACATCGCGAGGAAGATTGTTTACTGCCAAATAAATGGCACCACACGAATATGAGACACCATCAAATGGCTGAAACCAGTCAATATTCAGTGTTAACATTAGAGAGCGGCTGTCATCAACAAAGAGGTTGCCATTGATATCTTTAACACTGTTCCACATCGCACCATCATACACATCAAACATTGTCTTTTCCACTTTGGGACCACGATTCCAAGAGTTGATTTGGGTTTCGAAATCGGGCCGAGAAAAGAGAGTCTGCAGAGAGTGTTTGATTGACTGGTACACATATGACTTCTTTGGGATTGTGGACGAACTGGACTTGAACAAGCTATGGCCACACAAGGCGCTGTTTCCAAACTTGTCAAAGGTACAGAAAAGAGGTGCATCATTGTTCTCATAAATACTGTGACATTCACCACATGCAACATATTTTTTGATTCCCTTTGTCAAGGTGTTCATTCCTGCCATGCTTTTGAGACCAGAGACACTTGATGGGACTCGGAAAGAATCGCCAAAAAAATCCAAGATCTTGTTTATGATTGCAATCAAGATAATTGCGCCTTCATTGACAACATAAAAGGAAATGAACAGGGCAAGAGCCTTGACCACAAAGCCGTGAATGAAACTCAATTCTGAGTTGAATTCTGAAAAATATCAACACAAAACACCTCATTAATATACAATCTATATAGATGGGTGTATTTGCATCTCAGGTACTACACAAACCTTCATTATCAAGCATCTCATCTTCACTTTCGTTATCAGAGTCAGAGTCAGAGTCACCAAACGAGCTGCATTCATCCTCTGCACCAAAAATGGCGTCAGATTCAGAAAGAGGTAGGTTTCTAATGGGTTCTTGTACCCCCTCATGTCCTTCAATATCGTTTTCCAAGTCTGCCCAAGTGTAACAACATCGGTTTAATAAAAAAACAATAAAATTTTAAGAAATCCTTACCACCAGACTCAAAATCCATAGCCTCTACATTGTCTACAGCCTCAAAGTATTGCTCTTCTTCATCAACAATTTCCATTGCTATTTAATTCGAAAACATATTTATTATTAATTAAATAATTTACAAATTCAAATATAAAATATATCTTACATCTGCCACCGAAAAAACTGTTTTTGGCATCTTCTTTAAGCATATGACGCTTAAATGTTTGAACAGTGAGAAAATCAAATCCTCCCTCTTTGTTCTTGCAAATAGAACATCTGCATTCTTTTGTTCTGGTAGATTTACGGATAGGAGCCATTGTTTAATAAATAACTTAAAATGTTTTGGTTTAACAGTAAAGAAGATATATTCAGGTATAGTTTATTTGATATGATTTGAGTTTAATATTTATTTTTCATGCTACACTATTCTCTACAACTAATAAAATCTATCTAAAATACAATTTTTTCTCTTAACTCACAAAAAAGGGCCTGAGCTAGAAAATTGACCTTTATATCCCATATCTTCTGTATCAACTACACATATGGGAATTGGGGGTATTTTTGCAGTGTCTGAGCGTGTGTGCAAGACAATATCCCTTGAAGATCCTGGCTCGTTGTTCATGATGAGGACAGCAACTTCTTCTGCGGTTGGTGCATTATAACATCTTTGATCATGTGGGCCCTTGGCAACCAAACGAAGGGTCATATCAATGATCTGATTATTGACCTGGGCATAGTATTCCATTGACTTGAAAAGAGAGACAAATGGATTTACTCTAATGAGACAATTCTGAATTTGCTCCAGTATATGTCTATTGAGGTGAGAGGCATTATGATGACGATGATCCACTTGGGAGATAGGATCATATATGTATATCTGTGCATATCTTGGATTCACAGTATCTTCAGGAGTAACCGGGAGAATTGATCCAATTTTATGGCAGATTGTACCATGAATTCTGAAGCTGTAGGCTCCTCCTCTATTATTTCCAACAGAATGGTCAATATTAGCTCCAAGAGATGTGAAGCTAAGAGTGCTGTTGTAAGCTCTGATCTTTGTAAAGAACTCCTTTGATGCAGGAGTGTTGTTGTGGGTTAAGAGACTGGCAATCTCAGGTGGTGTTGGCTCAAAGCTCGGAAGAAGAATTTTGCCTTTAGCACAACACATATTGAATCTTGGTCTTGTCAAGGATGATCTGGCAATTCTTTCATTGATCCACATAATTGAGCCACAAAAGGCACACTCGACATCCATTCTACCCTGATAGTCAACTGATGGTTTGGTTATAGCAGAAGAACGGGCAATGCCACGCACAGAGTAGACTTCCATAATGGACCTGTTTTCCACTGTTGTGGGTAGAAATAAACTTGGAAAGATACGAAAGAATTCGTGAGAACTTGTGTAGGGTGTTTATTCCAAAGAAAAAGGTTGTGTTTCTACACAGAACTAACTACTGATATTTATATGTTTTCTGATTTATAATTCAGTATATGCTTTGGTAATATTTATCACGATGAGTCATCTTCCAGGAGTATTGTCTTTCTGGAAAGATCCAGAGAGACCTATTGATATGATACTTCTCCAGTCAGATCAGCCAGAGAGCTTTGGTAAAGAAGAGCATTTATGCTATTGGTAATATTTTAATATTCCGACCCAGATACTTGGGTAATGTTTTTAGAATTATTAATTCATTGTAGTTGTAGTCTCTCAATCAAGTATTCATATAATCAACGAAATATGTAGATGGAATATGATGATGCCATTAGATAAATATGTGTATATCTGTATATCCCATATTATGGTGATAACAATAATAATAATAAATAATAATCAATTATGTGTATGATGATCTGTGTATTGGATAATCTCATAAAGGCAGATCCGTTTGACTGGAATAGCTGAGGATATTATTTTATCCTTCAGTCTTACTCTCAGATTCAGCAGTGATCAATACTCATTTACAACATCCACGTTTTCAGTATTGATTATAGCAGCCACTACAGAATTGGCTGCAGCAGAGGTTTCCTCTTCAGACTGATCTTGTCCTACTCTCACAGCAGCAACTGAAGCTATAAAATATAGGGAAAAAAGTTATATAACGGAATAGTATATTTGATCTGTTAAGAATAGTAAATATTATATCTGCGGCTCTCTGTAAGATGCTCTTCTTCAAGAGAGAGGGTATCATCATTTGTTCTTTTTTGAGGAATATATAAAGAGGTATTTCTTGGATTCAAAGGACAGAGTAAGTTTGATCTACAGCTATGACCGGGCAAGTTGCAAGAAGCACAAAGTCTTTGGGTTGGAAGCATTCTGTGTTTTTGTTTTTTTAACGGTAGTTGGTTTGTAGATTATAATTGTTTAAGAAAGGGATCTGTTCTAAAAGTATTGAGAAGAATTGCTTTATTATTTATTCAATTATTATTATTGTTTAATATCAAATTCTTATACTTTATTACTTTATTGAACTCTAAATTTTTACATATCTTGGATTTTTAATTCCTAAGAGGCAAAGGGGAGGTCTGTAAAGATAGAGAAAAGGCAAGTAATCACGTGACTCAAACCGAATGTAAAATTGTAATTTTTTTATAAGCAAAAGGATAATAAAGCATGTGGTTTACAATCGGGATAGGAAAGACAGAAACATTTTAGTGAGTGATGATTAAATTAACTACTAATAAGCATAATTGTTGGTTTTACTACTGATTTATTTGGTGGTTTTGAGGAAAAGATGGATTAAAATAAAAAGGATTCTTCTCACATGACTTACAACGAATGTAAAAAAAATGCAAAACACATGATTTAGGATTGAGTTTGAAAGACTGACACATTTTAATAATATAGATAATATGGTGCAATGACAAAGAACTGATTAACACTTGGAGGGTACTGGATGAGCCCAACTTGATGCTGAATGTCATCCACATTGATAATGGCATATTTTAGCTGGGTTGTTTGTCT
The DNA here is from genome assembly GCA_022702545.1 of Phycomyces nitens. Classification (NCBI taxonomy): domain Eukaryota; kingdom Fungi; phylum Mucoromycota; class Mucoromycetes; order Mucorales; family Phycomycetaceae; genus Phycomyces; species Phycomyces nitens. Next base: position 8,410,223 of record JAHRBC010000001.1, read on the forward strand.
AGTTAAGCTGTGCGACCACTGTATTACAATTGGCACAGAAGAGTCATGGGCTGCTGTACCATGCTCTTTCATCACTTCAACGAATTCCAGAAAGTGTGGTGTGCCATCAACCTCTTTATGCTCAAAATAAAATTCCACGGTGCCAACAAATCAGCTTTGAATAGTTATATTGCAATGGCTAGATAAAAATATAAAAAATGCAAGTGATCTTTATTTTGTATTTTGAATAATACCAATACTCACTTTCTGTACAGACAGGTGAACATCACATGATGATTGCCACGTCTGGTCTCGTTTTTTATTCTTCGGTATATTCATGAAGCATGCATGGTTGAATTTTTCCAAAGACAAGAAGCAACAACAATCGTTGGGTCATCAAGTTCAATACTGTTCATAACACTGTTTCACACATAGTACTTTGCCAAAGTATTCTTGACAACAAGGCTGCTGACACCTTCCACGTCATCATCATTCAAGCTGGCATATCAGTTGAATGGCTCCCATAGCTGGGGAGCACTTACACCATCTGGAAGATCTAAGAAACTTGCTTCATTATATGTGGACGGCTGACTTGTACAAGGATAATTCTGAGAGCTGTTTGCTGAACTGACAAAGTTATGAACAGCAAAGTGCTCAACAAGCAAACTGGTGTTTCTACTGCCCTTTGACCTTGACCTGATAGGCTTAGAGTATACTCCAATTACTCTTTCTATGGATAGGTAAGAGATTATTTAACTAATAATAACAATAGCAGCAAAGACACTTCTTGGTCAATGATGACAAAATCAACGTACCTGTCATTAATGATTGTGGCCAGTGTGGCACGGCTAGGACAATAGTACTCTACATTTACAAGTGCAAAAGAATGTGGTGTGCCAAGAATCCTCTCCGAGACACCTTTAAGAGTGCAAACCAGACTTGTAAGAGAAAAATGGCAGAGAACAGCCAGGCAAGTTTATTAATTAACAAACATTTGAATATACATTATAATTAATACAATATTTTTATTATGTTATAGCAGGAAGGAGCAAGCAGTTCTTTTCTTTCAGAAGATGAGGTATTTCAAACAGATGACGAGGCTGACACTGCAAAAATGGTGTTAAATCAATGATTAATTGTGGGGTGTTATTATCAATAACAGTATATGAAAAATTGCAACTCAGGGAAAATCCTTTGGTTAGTATCATTGACAGATATAAGCATGTCTTATTGGTTAGATAGATTACGGAGTACCTGAAAGTAATAATAAAACTATAAAGGAATGGGCAATAAACTACTGCTATTATATATTCTCTTTTGATATAAACCCTAAAAAATGTTTGCCATTCCCAATGCTAATGAAGTTGAATGCCGATGCTCGAAATGCGTTTGCAATCCTGCTGGCTACATGATCACTGCCAAAAGAACTGCCAAGCGTCATGCTCAGAGTGACAAAGACAGAGAATTGGATAGAAATATCAATCGTAAATAAAATGGCTATTATATAGTGTGGGCTGTAATATTAATAATATTTTAAATAGTCTTGCCCGTCCATCAAAGCAGTGTTGATGTGGACATGGAAGCAATTGAATTTGAAGAGGACATTGAATGTACATAGTATTTTATTTTTTATACTCAATATACACTTTACTTATGCTCGGTTTCAATAGATGACAGTTACTCTAATGATGTACCATCATCCATGGAATATCCCGATGGGTTCTTACCTCTTTCGGCCGAAGATTTTCTTTTTGGAACAGATGAGCTCATTGAAGAATATTCATCTGAGCATGAATCGTCTGATGAAGATGCCGAGGAAGAAGAGGCCGAGCAGGGTGAAGGTCAGCAATAAACAAGTGTTGCTAGTGCCTTTGGATAAAAGATATTAATATTTAATTATCATTAATACTCACAGAGAATTCAGCCAATCTTCCTGAAGATCCATGGCATAGATTGATAGTCATTTTTCTTGTCATGTTTATTTCTTCCTTTGTTGTTGATGAGGGTGCCGTGATATTGATTTCATTCATTAACGCAATCTTGGAGCACTATGGGGAAAGCTTCAGACTCCCAACAAGTATCCCCGGTTTAAAGAAGATGACTGGATACAGTGCTATGACAAGTGGTGTGTCAACATTTGTTGCATGCAGTGATTGTCACACTCTGTATAAAAGCAATAGTGAAGTACCTACTTGTTGTACTGGAAAGAAACTTGGCCGCCAGAATGAATGTGGAAACAGTCTGTTCAAGTCTGGAATTAGTAATGGATTGACTGCAAAGTGCACTTTTGTATACAACTCGCTGAAAACTGCCTTGGCAAAGCTTTTCAAGCGTCCTTCATTTGAAACAGCCATAAACATGTGGAATCGTGGTCCAAAGGTTCCTGGCACCATGTTTGATGTTTATGATGGAAAGATGTGGAAGGAGTTTGTGGACGAGGACGGCATGCAGTTTGTGGCCAAAGAAAGATCATTGCTGTTAACACTCAACATCGATTGGTTCCAGCCTTTTGATGGGGTAACTTATTCTTGCGGTGCGATATATCTTACAATCAACAATTTGCCAAGAGATGAACGTAATAAGATGGAGAATGTGATTCTCATTGGGCTCATGCCAGGTCCCAAAGAAGCAAGCACTGCTGAGATCAACAACTACCTGCGCCCCCTTGTTGATGAGCTCAAGGATCTGTACACTGGTATCAGTATTGATACGTATAGTCGTTCTGGTGCTTTGGTTCGTGCTGCTCTGCTGATGGTTGCATGTGATATACCTGCTGCAAGAAAGACATGCGGATTCACTTCTCACAACAGCAGAAACGCATGCCATAAGTGCAATCGGCACTTTTTCCGTTTTGAAGGCACATCCATTGTTGACTATTCTGGATTCAACTCTTCAGAGTGGATTGGCCGCACAAAAGAAGAGAACCGCCAGCATGCCATCATGTGGAAAAACGCAGCAAGCTTGACAGAGAGAAAGCAATTGGAAGTTGAGAATGGAGTGCGGTGGTCTGAGCTTCACCGCCTTTCATACTTTGAGCCAGTCAGGGCAACCATTGTGGACCCGATGCACAACCTCTTCCTTGGAACGGCCAAGCGCATGATGGAAAAGTGGATCCTGTGTGGTCATCTTGATGATAACGACCTTTGTGAGATGCAGGTTGAGGCAAACACGATTACATTGCCCATGGAATATGCCACTCTCACCACCAAGATCGCAAAGGGATTTCCATTCATGAAGGCAGATGAATGGAAATCATGGTGCTTGATTTACTCGCCTGTTGTGCTGAAGGGACGGTTGGAAGATAATCTGTTTGCCAACTGGATCGAGTTTGTTGATGCCTGCCGATTATTGACGAAGCCAACAATCAGTGAAGAAGAGGTTGAGCTTGCTCATGATAGTCTCGAGAGATTCTGCAGTGGGTGTGAAGAATTGTACGAGCATGACGTCCTGTCTCCAAACATGCACCTTCACCTCCATTTGAAAGAGACAATCCAAGATTTCGGGCCCATTTATGGATATTGGCTGTTCAGCTTTGAACGCTACAATGGGCTTGTCAAAGGCTTTAATACTAATCGTAAAGCCGGTTTTGAGAAGACGTACATGAATAAGTTTGTCCAAAGTGGTTCAAAAGGTGACTTTTACCAAGCTCATCTCGCCACCATCACCAGCCCAAGTCATCTTGCTCTGTTCAACAGACTGTCTCCCACCACTGTGTTTGCGCCTCAGCAAAATAGGCTGTCGATTTTTCTCTCCCTGCCTTTTTGGAATCAGCAATGGATCCAACAAAGCAAACGTTTGGCAATGAGCCCCTTCCGTCATCTGCCCTGCCATTGGTCCTGAAAACACCAACAACAATGAGGAAAATTGAGTACGAATGCCTGCTGAAGTATTACAAGATGGAATATGCCGATGATGATCTTTGCAGTGCAAAGAACATCATTAGAAGCACAAACTTTGTCAATGACAGAATCCAGAAGTTTACCTCGATAAATCTTCTTGGACAAGTCTATAAAGGCAGCGAGGGGGCAAACGGAAGAGGTTCATATATCCAGGCAATGTATATTGAGAAAAATGGTGATTCTGGGGAGATATACGCTGGTCGTATTAAATATCTTTTCGTTCACAATTTTTCGCCAACCCCTACTCCAGCCAACTTTCTTGTGCGCCTGAATCCTCAGCATGTTTTTACTTTTGTTGAGTGGTATGAAATCCCTTACCATCAACCAAGAATCAACCAGGGTATTGAGCTGTATAAGCCAACTTTTCAAAAGTACAACTATGATAATATTTTGCCTGTCCATCGCATCCTTTCGCCAATTGCAATAGGCAATCATATTTCTGGTCGTGGTGCAGCCAAAGTTCTTGTCATTCCCTTGCCTAGAAAGCTTTATGCTTAGACTTCTTTTTCTTTTTTATTATTATTATTATTATCTTTCACTATCTTATATAAAACATACAATACTTGTGTATTCAAAACAATATTAATGAAAGTATAGGAATGAGAGATGCAAGTAATTGTTTATTCACGTTTTGTCCATGCGGGCATTTTGGCTACTAAGCCACGAGGAATTGCTTTTGATACAACTATGTGATGGCGAGCCTTCAGCTGGCCTGCTCTCTTTCCCAAATCACTTATTGCAAGAGTATCAAAAAAGTCAAAGAACTCATTCAACTATCCAAATATTTTCTTTGTTAAACATATAATAAAAGTGGAAATATATGTTATAGCTACCTCATCACTTCGCCAGCTTGGGCGAAGCACTGTTACAGTTGTGTCTGTATCACTTTCGTCATCAGACATGACATCTCTATAAAAGACGCCACTGTAGTCTCTCCCAAACTTTTCGATGGAGGCGGCCTTGTGTTTGGCAAACGTTCTCTTCCGTCTCTTGAAGAGCTAAAAATATAATGATAAATATATTTATGTTTCTCTTATTTTTTATAGAGCCACCTACGTCTGTCTTGCGATTGCCTCTTCTGTTTGCCTTTTTTTTGGCTTCTTTGCCCTCCAGTGAGAGCTTGCTGTTGGCCATGCAGTTGTAATAGTTGTTTACTATCATACCACATAATTCTTTTGTTGGAACAAAGGCAGACTCACTCTGGCCACGCAGATACACCAACAAGTCATCTGCCACATTCTTGTTGACCTCATCAGACAACCCAACACTGACATCCCAAGTCATCTTTGCATCATTCTCACTTATTGTTTGGGGATCATCAGTGTTGAGATTCATGTTTCTGAGGCGATCACGAATGAGTTTCTAGTTTATATTGATTAATAATGATTCAAGCAGTGTTTACTTTTAATATTTACTGAGATCTTTGGGTTTCTGCTATTGCCAACAACATCTCGCAGTTGGATCTCAAAATTACTACTCTGGATAGCCTGTGGACCGGCCAACTGAGGAGCTTCTTGTCTCTTCATTGCATCAAAGACAAGACCATCCACGGAAGTCATCATTTTGCTTCCACTATCCTTGAGTGTGCCGACATCATTGCACATAGTTGTCATTTTTTTGTCCAAGGTGGACAAGAGGTTGACTATGTTATCAAATTCCTCTCTAGAAACCCCAACAACATCTTGTCTAGGAACAAGAGAAGGACGAACAGGTCCTACACGGCCATTGCTGACAGTATTAATCAATGGTCTGGACATTGATCCATTTGCAGATGCATTTCTGGCGGTATTGATTCTTGGTGCCATTTTCTTAATTATTCAATAAATAAATCAGCATATATAATATATTTTGATAGCCCATTATGAACTTACATGATAAAGAAGATGGTGGTTAGAGTTATTGAAAGAGTAAAGAAGTATATGTAGATATTAATAAGAATATAAGAGACTCTATTATACTTTGTCTATAAACCAAGACGGAGTCAAATTCTTATTAATATATAGACCAAAACCTTTTTCTTGGGCACTTTCAATGTATAACTAACATGACTCTCCGATTTCAAAGCAAGAGAGAATGATCATGCGTATTTCAGGGGGCATAGATATTTTAATCGTAATTTTTATTTTTTATTCTTTTACCCTTTTTCTGCTCTTTAACACTATGTAAGTATATCACCTAAAATTCTCGCACCTTACATTATATACACATAGGGTGCCAAACATCAGATTTCTTTTATACAAAAGGTAATTACTATCAATCACATTCTTTACACGTTGGTCATGTCTCTTACCATAATATTTTCAAATAGCTGCGACTTGCCATGATATCATTTTATAATCCATGTTTATCAAAAAAGTTATTATTGCACCCATGTATGTATTTCTTCCTTTCTTTACTTTCTCATTTATAAAAAAGACATTGCTCTAACATGATTGCAGTTTACATTGTATACTCTTAGTAAACCAAATATCCATTTATTCAACTGCCAAAGGTATGTATTTTCAACTATTTCTCTTGTTAAAAATATTTTTCTAATATCAATTATAGTATATCCATGCCCAAATGTATCCATTATTACGAGCATATGAATATATACTGGCTTGTTTATATCAGTATACTCTTGTTTCTTTCATTTAATGAAATACCCGGTTGCCAAGTAAGTACCTTGCCTTTCAACTCTATAAAATGCTATAACAAAAAATCTAAAATGTGCTCTTTTACTCAATTACTAGACTATAAAACTTGGTCAGGTAAATATAATCGGAATCCATGTTCTTCAGGTAGGAAATAAAATATGGTCTGCAAGAACCATTAGACGTATTATTAGAATAAGACCATGTAGTCCAGATCAAGAGATTATATTACTGCAAGTGCTTTTACAAATAAAAATATTATAATAAAATATACAAAATTATTATATCCTACCAAAACAAAATCAATATCAAATGTGTTTTTTTAAAAATCCGATCAATACCAGGTGTTGTTGAAGCAATTGATCCAATAGAATGAATCAATAGGCAGCCGAAACCACCTAGTATTGAAAAAATAACAGCTCTCTCAAATCCAGGTGGTTTATAAATGGGGTTTTTTAGTAATCTATATTTGTAATTTTACAGATACTTGGCTTTCAATTAAGGTTCGCACACAGATAATGTACCTAAGCTCCCTTTCATAATGACAAAGTAATCAATACCATTTGGGCAAAAATCCAATATTATGTCAGCTAGGTATTCTATAATATTATGCTGTCAAGCATTATTATGTTACATAATATCCCAATAACCAACACCTGTTATTTCCATGATTTGCGTATATTTTTCCAGTGTGAATCACCAATCATGACAGATGTACTATAAGTTAGAGCTTTTTTGTTGCTCATCTATTCTCAATTTAATATTAATATAATATTTCTACTGTTTGATATAGGTTTACACCACTAGGAATGAGCAATGAGCCTTCATCAAAGAGAAACAGACCATGGCTTTAATATTCTTTAGGCTGCTCTTATTGGTTCTCTCATATTTTTAGTATATGTTTTAGCACACTTTTTCTTTTCCTCTTTTCCTTTAGCTGTTTTATCTTTGCTTTGGTCCTCTCCTTTGAAATAAAATTGAATAACTCTCCATCACGTAAGATTGCCACCTTAATAAATGCCTGATTGGCATCTTGTATACCACATCTTCAGCTCTGTTGTTTTTAATCTAGGAATGAAATACACATCTCGCCTGTTTTCAAACACCAAAAAAAATGAAAGTTTTTTTATAGCTGTATTACGCCGAGGTTAGTTTGTATTTCTTTTCTTTTCTTTGCTCTACTTTTTTGAAGTAAAACTAAATGACTCTCCCTTATGTAAGGTTGTCAATGACATAAACATCCAATTGGAATCTTGTATATCACATCTTCAGCTCTGCTATCTTTAATCAAAGAATGAAATACTCATCTCATAATTTTTCAGACACTAAAAAAAGGTGAAAATTTTTTACAGCTATATTACACTAAAGTTTATTGTTCCCTGTGGTAAAACCACCTTTAAATACTATTACAAATTGGCTTAACAAAAACTAAGTAACAAAATCCACTCAAGTAGATTTAAGTTACACTAATATCTAAAAGCCCTATTAACACCCAGTCAAGTATTTATACACAAATCCTACAACAGACAGAATTTTAGTTTCTCTTTTACTTTGAGAAATAAATATCAAGTAAAATTGACTTATCGTGTTTTAGTAATTTTGCTACACTTTTTTCAATTTCAATATTTCCCTTTTCAAAATATTATCAAAAGAGAAAAAGTTCTGTCAAACGGTCAACCATTCTGAAAATATTTCTACCACTGAAGCTACCCTTAATAACCAGGTAGCCCAACTATCAGTTACTGAGGATGTAGAGATGGCGGAATCAATTTTGTCCAACAAGACAGAATTGATGAAAGAGGACAACTCCTCTACAAAGGAGTTGACCGATGAGGAGAAGAAGAGCAAGTACAAACAAGACTCTCTTCGTCAATGCATCAGATCTACTGAGCAGGAGTTGGACAACATCCAATTGGAGATGATCAACATCGCCACAAGACCAGGACTACAGTCCAAGGAAGAGAGACTTGCTGAGGAGGATCTCCAACAGAGGATCGTTCTCTTAACCACGAGACTCAAGTTATTTCGGGCTTCTATGAAGGAGGAGGAAGAGAAGACCAACAGGCTGTTGGAAGATGATTCGCAACCCGGCGGATACAAAGGAGCAGGGAACTGCATGTACTCACTTAGGGACATACCCAAGTTCCAAATCCATGCCATGAACATGGTGTACTTTCCCGGTGAAATGGTTTACGAGGATGTGAACGCATTTGCCGTCGCCTACGAACTCTTTCTGAATCTATCAGGATTGGGTGGAAAAACAGGATGGAAGAAGCTATTAATCATGGTTTTTCATGCGACTTTCCACCATTGGGTGCAGGAAAAACTGTGTTTGGCTGAGTCATGGCAGGAAGCCAAGAAGATGATGGAGGAGAAATTTAACTCCAACATCGCCCGTGGCAAGAGCAGGCTCAGCATCCTGTTCATATCAATCCAAGACGATGAATTGGTGGAGGTCTACTCCATGCGTTTCTTGAAGGAGGCTAACAAGGCCGGGTTCAACAGCGAGGACACGACCTTGGCTGAATTCTTTTTGAAGAGTTTACCATCGTCATGGTACAATCCCATCTTCAATAACCTGAGCACAGGCAAGGAAGACGTAAGCTTTGTCAAGACGATTGACCAGGTCACCCAAGCCGCCAAAAGAGTTTCTGCCCCGCGTTACAACAAGGGAGACAAGAGGAAATTCTTAAGGGAATCAAACGACCTCTTCTGCAGTGCTCACGGAGGCTACACCGCAGATCACAATGAGGAGAATTGCAGTCAGGCCAAGCAAGGCAAGAGAGTGAGAAGGGAGCTGGTCTACCACAATGAGGCCAGGTCAAATGGCAACAAGCCAAGAAACCTGGGCTCGAAGAACCTTCCGTACCGAGCCACCTCCACAAACCAGAAACCACTAGTTTCTAACAAGACGGAGGACCGTAGATGCAAGTTCTGCAAAGGACCGTTTGCTCGGGGCCATACTTGCGAGGCATATTACAATGTGTTCCCAGAAAGAAGACCAGAAAACCTGGCAGCCGGAAGAAACGTCGCCATCAACATGGTGACGTCTTCTGATGGCTTGAACAAGAGCAAGTGGGCTCCATACAACAACAACTGCAACAACAACAGTGGCGGCGGAGTTGTGTACCCTGGCAGGAGCCAAATTCAAGATGCGATGAGCAATGCCATGAGCTCTGACCCCTTCGACAACAAAGATTGTAAGTTGGCTGAAATTAATGGAGAAACATATCCATCCAACAAATTGTTATTGACACCTATTGTCATAGAAGGAACCAAGCTCATGGCCATGTGCAATTCTGGTGCCAACACCACGTGTATTAACCAATACACATTTAATAAATATTTTGCGCACAAACAAATCCTTCCAGTGCAGGGTGTGATAAAAAACTTTGCACATGAAAGTAGCAATTACCCTGAGAGATTAGGTCAGACAGAATTACTGTCAGTAGTATATGGAGATGCTCCATTTCACTGTACCCATCAATTTGAAATCGTAAATTTCCCTAATCACATAGCAGCCCAAGCTGATATATTGTTGGGAACAGATATATTCGAAAAGTTGGATATCCGAATGACGGGAATTGCTTATCGTTACCCTAAAGAATTTGAAGAGAACTACTCAGAACCGCAAGATTTAAACTTTGATACAAATAATTATTATAATCCTGAGAACAGCAATCATGGAACTGAATCGGAAAGACAACAATTTTTCCAAGATATTTCGGTGGCCATACAGAAGAACAAAGCTATCAAACTCAGTACATTCTGTAATGTACCTGCTTCAGAAGTACGTATTCCTATGAAGCAAGACGGAACAAATTGTTATATTAGACAATACCCCCTACCATATAAATACATGCCCGAAATACAAAAGCAGCTTAACGAATGGCTACAGAGTGGCTTGGTAGTACCAGCAGAACCAAGTGCCTGATATAACTCTCCGTTGTTAGTAATCCCTAAGAAAGGAGACGATGGTGCTTTAACAAAGCTGCGTATAGTACAGGACTTACGTCGGATAAATATCAACATATCAGATTCATACAAAGAGGACTATGCAGTCAACTGCATTCAAGATATTTTCCGAAAAGTTGCTAAACCAGGGATGGTATTCTCAAAGTTGGACTTAAAAAATGCTTACCACTCATTTAAAGTCAAAGAATCCAATCAAGAAGTACTTTCTTTTACCTTTGAGAACAAAACATACAAATGGCAAGCTTGCTGCTTTGGCTTAAAAACTATTACAAGTTTATTTTGCAGAATTATCAAGATAATTCTTGGGGATACTGAAGGTGTCGAATCCTACGTTGATGACTGTATTTTATTCAGTACCCCTGCACAACATGCTCAACTTGTACAAACCGTGATAAACAAGCTTACAGCTGCTAATCTGAAACTCAATGTACAAAAATGCAAATTTTTCCAAACTACAATCTTTACCTTGGGATTTGTCGTTGGCCCTGGTATTACCAAAATAGACTTTCGAAAACTATCGAATATTCAGGAATGGCCAATCTGTCAATCTGCAGAACAAGTCAGAAAACTCATGGGAACTATCACATTTATGAGAGACTATATTCCATTGAGCTCCAAACTAACTGCACCTTTGGATCAATTACGCTATGAACCTAATGTCAAAGAAAAATGGAATAACACACATACAGAATGCCTAGAAGCCATTAAGCAAGTTCTATTATCAAGTGCGGTATTACATGCCCCAGATATGAGTAAGAAGTTTTACATGCAAACCGATGCCTCGCTTTATGGCGTACACTGGAAAAACCCCTCGATTTCACCTAGTATAAATGGTGCAGATGGGTACTAGAAACATAGAGCTTTTTTTCATCTCAGACATTATTTTTTTTAAAAATAAAAAGTATAATTTTGATGCATCCTATTGGTTCGGGCAAAGGATCAAAGAACAATAGCCTTTTTCTTGTCTATAAAATGACAGCAAATAAAAATATGTAGCACTTGTTTCCTTTTTTATCTCACAATCAAATAATATAAACTATGTCTTCTATTTCCGCACAAAACACTACTGCCTGTTACTGCAACAAATGCAGCAATAACCAGCAAGGATTCACTATTGTATCCAAGCGCACTTACCAACGCCATAGTAAGAGAGCAAGAACTGAAGAAACTGGCGAATTTGAGAGCAGTATGTATACTAGTGTTAATTTTCATTTACTGCGCAATAATAACTTGTATTTTTCAATTGAACTCAGGCACACAAAGTGATATGATGGATTTGGACGTTGAGGGTAAAATATATTTATTTGAAAACCAGTGCAGAGTAATAAACTAATCTAACCCATATTTGCAGCAATGCCGATTATTGAATCCGAATCCCACTGGAAAAATGGGTCTGAATACTCATGTGTAAAAGTGCGGTTACTAAGGGGTAAAATTAAGATTTATTAGATACGCTGTATGGGTTTCTGTATGTGCCAAAGCCAAGTTTTACACAATGAGTTATGACCTGGTTTCTGCATGAGTATTTACTTCATGGGCTGACCAAGTGGGGGTTGTTAGTATGAGCGGGTCATTAATTTGACCTGATGTACAGAATAAAAGTCTATTTGAAACCAAGTTTCGTTGTTGTACACTCTTTATATAAGAGGAAAGTTGAAAGCAAAAGAACCTCTTGACATGATTAAAATCCGATTATACTCAGGTGGATTGAAGGCTTTCTTAATTTTTAACCAATATTTGAAGGCTATTACTGTGTAATCAAGCATTGAATGCTCCCCCATTATTTTATATCCCGTACTTATTAGGTTGTTTATGGTTTATATTTGTGTTTATTGGAAAGAATAGAATGGTTCTATACACGAGTTCTAATACTATTACTGTCTATCCTTGCCGCTTCTACCGGCCTACTTGATACTACTTGGATCAGGTGCTTCTCTACTGAACAATACCTGAAAATAAGGTCCGACGGCGATTTGGGTGGTTGCGGTAGTGTTCTGATATAATAAAAGTTATATTAGTGACATATATTCAAAAGTGCGGGTGCTATTCAAGATGCGAGGTATATTATACTTACATTGTAAGGGATGGACAAGAATGGACAAAGAGGGGCTGAGTTGTGCGGCATGGCATCTTGTATGATTAGGTTGACTAGAGATGGGGTAAAATAAATTATTACAGGTGAATTGAGTGATAAAATAATTAATTTACATACCAGAAGCAGAGTTGGCGATTATAGTAGAGGGATGGTATATGACGGCCAACAATAGCTTCTTATTAAGAGTATAAAAAATTATTAGTAAATAGCCAGAATAATATTTTGAAAAGCACAAAGACCAAAAAACGGCATTACCATTATGATAACCAGTCGTAGATGATGAGGGAGGCAGATGAGGTAGACAGTGATGGCGGCGGCCTATTGTAGAATAAGAAACGTTAGAAAAGAAAATTATTATTTTTTTGACACAAAAAGATTTTTTTTTACCATAGCACCAATGACGATACCATATAATAGACCATGCCAGTAGAGGAGGTCTATAAGATCAAAAGAGATAGTCAGAATAAATATATAAAAAAGTATAAAAGCTAAAAGACAGCATTACCATTATGATGACAGTTGTAGATGATAGAAGACGCAGATGGGGTATAGGGTGATTGATGGCGGCAGCCTATAGGAGAATAAGAAGCATTAGAGAAAAAAAAAGTTTGACACGAAAATATTTTTTTACACTGGGACTGATGACGTTATCATATAATAGGCTATGAAAGTGGAAGAGGTCTATAAAATAGAAAGAGAGAATCAGAATAATTTGCAAGATGGCACCGGCACATTTAACTGACCATGATTAGTTTGGAGGAGCAATGCAGGCAGGATGTATTGGAATGAGTGCGTGTTTATAAAGAAGCCGCCAATTTTTTAGTCTAAAGAGGTGTAAAAAAAGAAAGAGAAAATAGGCGCGGATATAAGGAAACAAGAGAAAGGAAAAAGGCTAAAAAGAAAAAAATACAAGGATATATAATTTGAAACAGAGACAGAATAGGTGTAATGGATAGAGTCCAAAAGCAATAATGGTGCCGTTCATTAATGTGTACAAGAAGTCTTTTTGGATTTATAAATAAAGCTGTCTTTACTAATATATAATCTGTATTTTATATTATTAAATCCTTTTGACCAACTTGTTCACTCTTCCCACTCAAATCCAATTTTTCTATCTATCTGTCTCTTGTGCGTTTTAAGTAAAAGATATGTTTAAACTTAAAGTAGTAAACGAGTATTAAATATTGTGTATTTTTGATATAATTTATAATAGAAAATGTCAAACCAAAGAAGGAATATTGCTCCACGACCTGCTGACGACGATGTCAATATGCAGACGGTCATCACGAATCTCCAAGAGGATCTTGCCTCAATTAGAGGCGACATGACCACGATGAACAGAAGAATGGGGACTCTTATTGAGTCCAACCTCACTGTCATTGCTGCCACAAGTATTGTGGCTCCAGTACCTGTTCTTGCCTCTGTTGCTGCCCCAACTGCCGAGGCCACAAATGAATCGATGTCTGATGCAAAGAAACGTGTGTTTGTAGGTGTCACCAGATATAATATCCTATCAACTAAATTCTTATTTTGATCAAACAGAAAGATATTCGTGAATATTTGTGGCAGCCAAAGTTGAGGTCAAGGGCGTTGGTTGACATCCAGGCAAATAACAACAAGCCAAGGTGGGATGTCCATACTCACTTTGACGAGAGTCTCAACAAGGAGCTGGTAGAACGTCTACTGGCTTACCTTGGGCCAAATTTTGTTGGCTCGCCCTTGAGAAGAAGTGACATTCGAGAGAAAGTCTACAGAAACTTCTGTAGCCGTCGTCAGGAGCAGAGAAAGTCTTCTGAGAAGAAGGCAGTCTCCAACGCTCGTTCGAGAAGGGCAAACCGTGAAAAAGATGTAGGTTGTATACTATTCAAACTAGAGACAAATATTAATGAATACATGTTGGATATTTGTTAGCATTTCGAACGTCGCATGACTGCCTTTCTCAAACATAAGGAGGCCATTGAGCAGGCAATGGGGCAAGTTTGTTCTGGTCTGCTTCAGAAAGAAGCAATGTCTGAAGGAGAATCAGACAACGATACTTCAAAGACTCTTGGCAAGCGTCGGGTCTCCGTTTATCGCCCAAGCTGGAGAAGCGATGAGGTAAATTATTCTGTAAACAATATATAATAATATATTTATTAAGATATCATTTTTGAAATATTAACAAATGCTATTTAGTTCAACCGGTTTATTGAAATCGTTGACTCATTCGTTTCTCTTGACTTGGGGATGAATGCTCATCAGATGCTGTCAAGAGATCTCAAAGGAGTCAGAGACTTAGCAGTCCCTGGTGACTTGGCCGCCCGTCTGCCTCCTTGGGTCATAAGAAATTAAATAAAAAATAAATAAAAAACAATTGTTTTATTTTACTCTTGCTTACGTATTTAATCCCAAAGACATGTTTAAAGGCAATGAATGTTTTGTTTTGTTCTTTTTAAAAGAAACAAGTATTTATTTATTAATGCTTTAAGCATACATCTTTTTTGGTAAAGGAATGACCAGCATCTTCACATTAACACCAGACACCAGCTCAGCAGTCGCGACTTCCAAAAGAATACGATGTACTGGCAATATACAATGATAATCATCTGGAGAGAAACTTGGCGAGCAGACCTCAACTCCTTCGTATTCACGTGTTCTACTTGGCATGTTGATGAGCCATCTCACGAAAGCAAAGACATGAGTGGAATTATTTCCGATTGATGAACAACTGAGCTTGTGGAGGAACAAGTACTGAATTTGTCCTGTGTATGCTCGTGGAGGATCACCAACTCTACCCAGGAATAGTGCTTGAATGAATGACCCACGGTCTACGGAACCATTTTTGCCTTTATACATCTGGCCGAGAAGATTGATAGATTTTATCTTTGTGATATGATTATCAACAAAGATACCTGAAGACGTTGCCTGATGATAATGCTGAAGACTTGGTATACCATACGATAGCCGATAGTACTCCAACAACTGGAGATAATCTGTATCATCCATTACAGATGGCTTTCTCACCAAGAGAGGGAAGGCAGAGAGAGGAAGGGGCTCATTTCCCTTTATCGGAAATTCAGGCTTTAAAGATGCACGCACAAATAGCTGAAGTATAAATGGCGTGTGTGAAAGAGGGGCAGAGGAGGAGGTGGCAGTTGTGGATGATGATGTGAGTTTTGACAGAAGAGGACGGAAAGAAGCTTGGTTCGGACAGGAGAGCATTTTTTGTACGTAGTCGCCCTTGTACATGTCTTCAACAAAAGTCTTCATGAATGTGGACTCAAATCCATCTCTTCTGTTGGTGTCGATCTTCTTCAACAGGCCATTGTACCTCTCGAACCCAAACAGCCAATAACCATACACAGGTCCAAAATCACGAATGGTTTCGCGAAGATGGATGTGCAGGTGCATGTTGCAGGTGAGAGTGGGAGCAGGATACAATTCTTCGCATTTCTGACAGAATCTTTCCAAATGGGCATGGGCGTCGTCAAGGTCATCAAACGTGATTGTTGGTGTTGCAAGGAGACGGCAAGCATCAACAAAGTCGATCCTATTCTTGAACTTATCCAGAGGAAGAACGTCTCTGAGCAGCACAGGAGAATACACCAACACCCAGGATTTCCATTCATCAGCCTTCATATATGGAACTCCTCTACTGATCTTCGTCTTCAAAATGGTGTAGTCAGTTGGCACCACCATTGATTCGGCCATTACTTGCATAGAAGCCAGCTTCCTATCCGTGATTAGACCACTAGTAGTCCACGTCTCGACCATCCTCTTGGCTGTACCCAAGAATAGGTTATGCATGGGATCAATGATCGTTCCACGTACTAGATCAAAGTATCCAAGGCGATGGAGTTGCGACCATCGAACACCATTTTTGACCTCCAACTCATGCCTTTCTGAGGGCGTACTTGCACTCTTCCACACCTCAGCATGCAAACGGTTCTCCACACCACGACGACGACGCCACCCAGACTCATTGAACCCACGGAAGTCCACACTGCTTGTCCCAGGAAGACGAGAAAATTTGCGACAACACTTGTAACAGGCGTTTGTGCTGTTATGGGATGTGAATCCACTTGTCTTTCTGGCTGCAGGGATGTCACATGCTACCATGAACAAAGCTGCACGGACGGTTGCTCCAGAAATGCATTCAAAGGTTGGGATAGTCATTCCCACGTACAGTTGTTCCAACTCATCAACCAAAGGCTTGAGATAATGGTTAATCTCTTCGGACTTTGGCTCCTTTGGCCCAGGCATGAGTCCAACAAGGATAGTGTTCTCTGCCTTAAACTGCTCCTCACGAGGCAAGTTGTTAACCACCAAGTAAATGGCCCCACAAGAGTATGTGACCCTGTCAAAGGGCTGGAACCAATCAATGTTCAACGTCAACATCAAAGAACGAGCACTGCAAAAACTGTGGGGTAAAACCATGTATATAACCAGAAATAAATAGGGGAAAAGTTTAGGTTTTCAGGGGAGAACAGAATACTACGAGTATGGGAGTAAGCAAGGTTTCTCCTGGGCTCAAAGTCGAATCTCATACAGGTGCAAAGTTGAAAACTTTTGGGAGAGTAGGGTTTGTTAGCTTTTTCTGCATATAGATTTTTGGTGTTTACCAGATTTTTGTGCTTAAAACTATGTTTTTAGTGTAATAGATTATGTGTTTATAAATTGAAAAGACGATTACACACAGCAAATAAAGTTGGGGAGAAGCTGGCTTTCTCCATGGTATCAAGGATATCCTCAAGCAATTAACCAATCATCGAATACTATTACTGTGCAATCAAGCATAGAATGATCCCCCCATTGTTTTATACCCCGTACTTATTAGGTTTATGGTTTATATTTGTGTTTATTGGAAAGAATAGAATGGCTCTGTACACAAGCTCTAATACTATTACTGTTTATCCTTGCCGCTTCTACCGGCCTACTTGATACTACTTGGATCGGGTGCTTCACTACTGAACAATACCTGAAAATAGGGACCGACGGCGATTTGGGTGGTTGCGGCAGTATTCTAATACAATAAAAGTTATATTAGTGACATATATTCAAGAGTGCGGGTGTTGTTCAAGATGCGAGGTATTTTATACTTACATTGTAAGGGATGGATAAGAACGGACAAAGTGGGGCTGAGTTGTGTGGCATGGCATGGCATCTTGTATGATTAGATTGACTAGAGATGGGGTAAAGTAAATTAGTATGGGTGAATTGGGTAATAGAATAATCGATTTACATACCAGAAACAGAGTTGACAATTAAGTAGAGGGATGTTACGTGATGACCAACAATAGATTCTTATTAAGAGTATAGAACAATATTAGTAAATAGCCAGAATAATATTATGGAAAGAGATAAAGACCAAGAAAAGGCATTACCATTATGATAACCAGTCGTAGATGATGAAGGGGCCAGATGGGGTGGACAGTGATGGCGGCGATCTATAGTAGAATAAGAAACGTTAAAGGAGAAAATAGTTTGACACGAAGAGTTTTTACCAAGCCACCAATGACGATACCATATAATAGACCGTTTGAGTAGAGGAGGTCTATAAGATAAAAAGAGAGAATCAGAATAGTGTTATGGAAAGTATAAAGACTAAGAGACAGCATTACCATTATGATAACAGTTGAGGATGATGGGGAAGCCAGATGGGGTGATTGATGGCGGCGGTCTATAGTAGAATAAGAAACGTTAGAGGATAAAATAGTTTGACACGAAAATATTTTTTACCAAGCCACCAATGACGATACCATATAATAGACCGTTTGAGTAGAGGAGGTCTATAAGATAAAAAGAGAGAATCAGAATAGTGTTATGGAAAGTAGAAAGACTAAGAGACAGTATTACTGTTATGATAACAGTTGAGGATGATGGGGGAGCCAGATGGGGTGATTGATGGCGGCGGTCTATAGTAGAATAAGAAACGTTAAAGGGGAAAATTATTTGACATGATTTTTTACCATGCCACTGATGACCATACCATATAATAGGCGTGTGAACGGAATATGTCTATAAAATAAAAAGAGAGAATAACAATAATATTATAGAAAAGTATAGACCAAGAAATGGCATTACCATTATGATAACCAGTTGTAGATGATGGAAGAGACGGACAGGGTGTGATGGGGGTGACCCAAGTAGAATAAACAACGTTAGAGAAAAAAGTTTGACACCAAAAGGTTCTTTTTACCATGACACTGATGACGATACCAATATAATAGACTGTGTGAGTGGCGGAAGGCTATAAGATAAAAAGAGAGGATCAGAATAATATTATAAAAAATATAAAGACCAAAAAAGATATTACCATTATGATTACAATCGTACATGAAGGAAGAGGTAGATGGGGTGATTGGTGGTGTGGTCTACAATAAAATAAGCAACGTTAGAATAGAAAATCGTTTGACACAAAAAGATTTTTTTAGCCCAATATTGATGATTGAACCATATAATAAAGCTGTGTGAGTTGAGGAGGTCTATAAAATAAAAAAAAAAGAGAGTCAGGATAATTTGCGAGATGCTAAAGGCACATTCAACTGACCACAGATTGTTTGGATGAGCAATGCAGGCAGGATGTATTGGAATGAGCGCATGTTTATAAAGAAGCCGCCGATTTTTTAGTGTAAAGAGGTGTAAAAAAGAAAGAAAAAATGGGCCCGGATATAGGAAACGAGGGAAAGGAAAAAGAGCAAAAAAGAAAAGAATACAAGGATATATAATTTGAAACAGAGACAGAATAGGTGTAATGGATAGAATCTAAAAACAAATGGAGCCATTCATTAGTGTGTACAAGAAGTGTTTGGATCCGCTCATCAAACTCTTTTTTTATAAATACTCTGTATTTTATATTCTCAAAGGCCTGTTCACACACAACACACCCTTCTGCTTCCCAAAACCTTTCAATAAAACAAATATCAATTGTATGTATAAGACATTACATATTTTATATGAGATCCCATGAAATAAAGACAATTAACAATTGAAAATTATTATTTGATATTTTGTAGATTATGGCAAACAGACGTGCAATTGCTCCTCAAACAACCGACGAGTTCAGGGAATTGATGGACAGATTGACCAGTGTGGAGGCTGGTTTGTCCAATGTGACTGGAGAGGTGCGTTCTGTTGGCACCAGGCTAGCCACCATGGACACCAGGCTTGGTGTTATCATCCAAGATGGTGCCAGTACCATTGCCATCTTGGATGGTTTTGGAAATGTCCCTGGGACAACTTCTTCTGCCCCCGTTGCTGCTGCTCCCGTTGCTGCTGCTCCTCTCTCCCCCACTGTGGTTGCACTTGCTGCGTTTGAAGCTCCTCAAATGCAGGAAACCAACCGCGCGTATGTGAGTATATACTATTGAAATATATTGCTAGTCTAATACCTTCTAAAAATATATTAGGGCTTCATCAGACGCTACCTGAAGACCCAAAACTTCAGGTCCAACAACCCAGACTTGGTTGAGGCTACAACCGAAAGCCTAGCTGGAGAACGGACGTGGCCTTTAACGAGAGTCCCAACAAAGAGTTGGTACTCGAGATAATGGCCTATCTCCAGCCAAGGTTTCTCGAGTCTGGGTTGAGGTACCCTGACCTCCGCCGGTATATATACACCAACTTCAATGGAAGGCGGACTCAGGAGAAGAAGTCTTTTGAGAAGCGAGCAGAAGCGAATGCTCGCTCAAGAAGAAATGGCCGTCAGGCGGACGTGAGTTATTATTTTTATTATGAAAAGGATTCCTATTAACTCAATTGACAATCATATATTTCATCAGCATCTCACTCGCCGCCGGGAGGCATACTCCAATAACAAGGCGGCGATTGACCAAGAAATGGACCGGGACTGCAGCAATCTCATCCAAAAGGCAGCAATGTCTGAGGGTGAGTCTGACGATGAGGGGAGCGATGCTTCGTTTGGGTGTCGCATCCTCACTGCGCGCCCAAGCTGGCGAAGCGACGAGGTAAATAAATTCGCAAAGAATATTGTTTATTATTTTTATAGAATACTAATGAATATTTTAGTTCAATCATTTCCTTGAACTCGTCGATGACTACGTGCTTGCCGGCTTGGGAACAAGACATCGTCAGATGCTTCGTCGAAAGTTTGGCCGCGTCGACGAAGTAGCAGTCCCGGAGGGAATGGTCCCTCCCCCGCCTGAATGGGCCGTTAGAAATTAAAAAAATTTAAAAAAAAATAAAAAAACCTCATCTTTGCTCCTCTCATGCACTCAATCCTAAAGACTCATTCAAATCCTATACTTGTTTATTTTATTCTGGTATGCAATCTTGTTTAAAAATGAGTAAAGACATATTTTATTAAAACTTAAGCATATATTTTTTTAGGTAAAGGGATAACCAGTATCTTCTTTACATTATTTTGGGTCATATGTTCAGCCAGTGCTACTTCTAACAGAATGCGATGTACAGGCACAATACTGTGGTAGTTGGCTGGAGAAAATTGTGGCCTACAAATGTCAACACTTTCATGTTCTCTTGTACGCTCGGAATCAAAGACAAACCAGCGAACGTACGCGAAAACATGTTGCTTATTGTGATGACGATTTAGTCGGCCATGAGACATAGGGGGCATAGACTGGGAATGGACAAACATATATTGAATCTCGCCTGTGTACGCAGTCGGATTTTCGTCGTCATTTCCAGAGAACAGAGCTTGAACATAAGAACCATGACCGACAGTACCCTTCTTGCCTTTGTATGACTGGCCAAGGAGATTGATAGACGCGATCTTGCATATTTGGTTGTCAACAAAATACGGCGAAGATGAGGCATGTCGGTAATCCACTAAATCTGGCTTTGCATATACGAGCTTATAGTGTTCCAAGAGATAGGGATATTCAAGGTCGTTCATTGATTCATACGGTTTCATAGAGAGTGGCAACGCAGAAGGAGGGAGAGGTTCGTTGCCTTTGATAGAGAGTGGATTCATAGAGGCTTGCATAAATGCTCTCAACCGGAAAGGGCCTTGAGACATGGCATAGGAGGGGGCATAGGAGGAGGCATGGGAGGAGGCATGGGATGGGGTATAGGATGGGGCATAGGAGGAGGAGGTAAGCTTGGACATAAAGGGGCGGAAGGGGGTTTGACTGGGACATTGAAGAACAGAAGATACATAATCGCCCTTGTATGCATCATTAATAAAGTTCTTCATGTAGGTGGACTCAAAGCCGTCTCGTCTGTTGGTCTTGATGTTTTTTAACAATCCATTGTATCTCTCAAATGAAAACAGCCAATAACCGTACACTGGTCCAAAATCACGAATAATGGTATGAAGATGAAGGTGTAGGTGCATGTTACAAGTGAGAAGATTCGCAGGATATAGGGACTGACATCTTCGACCGAACGTTTCCAGGAAATCGTGGGCATCGGTTGCCTCAGAAAACGAGATTGCTGGCTTGACCAAAAGGCGGCAGGCATCAACGAAGCTGATCCAGTTGTTGAAGTTGTCAGGAGGGAGCACACCTTTCAACAGGACTGGAGAGTATACGAGGACCCAGGACTTCCACTCGTCTGCTTTCATGTAGGAAAAGCCTTTTCCGATCTTGCCTTTGAGGACAGCATAATCGGCCGGCAGAACCATAGACTCGGCAGTCTTTTGCATGGCAGCAAGATCACGGTCTGTGATCAGGCCATCGTCAATCCACCTCTCGACCATTTGCTTGGCCGTACCCAAGAAGAGATTGTGCATGGGATCAATGATCGTGCAGCGAACAACATCAAAGTATCCAAGGCGATGCAACTGGGACCATCGAACGCCATTTTCGATTTCCAGCTGATGCCTTTCTGAGGGCGTACTGGCACTCTTCCACACCTCAGCATGCAACTGATTTTCGACACCACTGCGAAGGGACCACTGTGCAGAGTCGAAGCCACGAAAGTCAACGCTGTTTGTTCCGTCCAAACAAGAGAAACCACGACTACACTTGAAGCATGCATGGGTGCTGTTGTGGGAAGTAAACCCACTTGTCTTTCTGGCAGCTGGAATGTCGCACGCCACCATAAACAACGCAGCACGGACGGTAACACCTGATGAACACTCGGCAGTTTGCATCTTCACACCAACGTACAGCTCTTCCAAATCGTCCACCAACGGCTTGAGATAGTGGTTGATCTCGTCAGATTTTGGTTCCTTGGGCCCAGGCATAAGTCCAACAAGAATGATGTTCTCTGCCTTGAATCGCTCAGCCCTAGGAAGATTGTTGACGGCCAAGTAGATCGCACCACAGGAATAGGTCACCCCATCGAACGGCTGGAACCAGTCAACGTTCAATGTCAGCATGAGAGAACGTGGGTCTTGGACGAAAGAAACACCATTCGAGTCCTTGAGCTCCTTCCACATGGCGCCGTCATACACATCGCACATCGTGTCTTCGACCTTCAGCTCCTTGTTCCAATGGCGGATTCTTGCTTCGAAATCTGGGCGGAGGAAAAACACTCTCAACGCCTGCTTGACAGAATGGTAGTTGTATTGGCGTCTGGCTACCAAAGCACCTGATGATGACACCTTCATCAACTGGGAATCGCAAGAGGAACGTGCTCCTGGCTTCTGGAAATCGCACTGAAGGGGAACAGACCCAGCTTCCTCGTACACCTTGTGACAATCCTGGCACACAACAGATTTCCTTATTCCTTGGGACATGGCTGAAAATCCTGTCATGCGCTGCAGACCAAGCAGGCTTGTGGGCAGTTGGAAATCTTGATCATAGATTGTCAAGAGCTTGTTGACAAACTCGATCAAGACAACGGCGCCCTTGTCAACCACATAACGGGATGCAAACAGGACAACAGAAATGGCGATGAACCTGTGCACTGAGTTTTCAGGCATTTGGGGGGAGGCAAAAGGATCTATTTTAAAATGGAAAATATTAACACCCAATTTTTTAGGCTTTTTCTCTATTTAACACTGACCTTCACCATCCAACTCCTCAACTTCGATCTCTTCCAAATCGCCCTCGTCGTCATCATCACCACCGTCCATCTCATTCTCATCGGCATCGGCATCAGCATCGGCATCGGCATCGGCATTAGCCTCATTGTCAGCACCAATTTCGCCATGATCGGCAAAAGGATCGGCTTCCAAAAACGGCGAGTTCTCCTGATCACCAAGTACATCTGAGGACCCGACTTTATGGAACAAGGTAGCCAGATATAGAATATAGTAGTTATTTAGTTTCTATTGCTATGCCAATAAATAATCCTTACGTTCAAAATCAACATCTATCATATTGCGTTGAGAGGAGATTTCTAGTAAAATATATTATGATACAATTCATAGAGTGTTTACAAAAGTGACTTGCCCCTTTCGCAATTTTCAAGACGCTCTAATCTTGCTCTCTTTGCATGACGTTGAGCAGTCAGTTTCTGGACAAGACTGTAACCATTCTTGCTTGTACTGCATCTAGGGCAAAAGCACTTCTCATTGTAGACATCGGAAGTAGAAGACATGGTATTTGTGTATTGAAGTTTAAACAAAAAGGAAACAAGTGTTACATATGCTTTATTTGCTACGGTTTTATAAGAGTATAAAAATATTATCTCCTGTTCTTTATATCCGAGCCAATTAAATACAATAAAACAATATTTTCAAGGTGATCACAAAAAAACGTGTTGAGTTGCAAATTTGCTTCAGCTTTCTCCACGTTCTCAGTTAACTGTGCACAGTAGAATAGCCCACCGTTTTCCCAGTGGCTCCAGACGATGTAACCTTGGTCAACTTGCAGTTGCAGGTCAGACGTGCACCAACTTTCGTGAAAACACAGTGAGGGGGGACAGACTGGTTTTCTTCATAAACTGCGTGGCAATCAGGACAGGCTACGAATCTCCTGATACCGTTGGAAATCGCAGAATATCCTGTCATTCTTTGCAGACCAAGAAGACTGGATGGGAGCTGGAAATCCTGCTCGTAAATCGTCAAGAGTGTGTTGATGAACTCGATCAAGACAACAGCACCCTTGTTGACCACATAGCGGGATGCAAAGAGGACAACAAAAACGGCAATAAACCTGTGCACAGGATTTTCAGGCATATTGGGGGTTGGGAAAGGGTCTATTTTAAAATCGAAAAAATTAATATTCAATTCTTTTCAGGCTTTTTCTTTGCTGCTTTCTCTTTGCTTTTGGCTATGCAACACGCACCTTCACTGTCGAATTCCTCAACCTCGATCTCAACTTCATCTTCGCCTTCATCTTCTTCATCATCGCTTTCGTCATCGCATTCGCCATCGACGCATTGGCCTCATTAGCAACTGAATCGCCCTCATCCAGCATTACATCGGCATCCCAAAAGGTGAGTTGGTCTGACCGTCCAATACATCCGAGGGTCCAGACTGTTGAGTAGAAATGACCGCTTATAGAATATAATAGTTTCTTAGTCTCTACTTTTTTCAAATAAACTTTTCTTACATTGAATATCAATATCCATGTCTGCTTGAGTGTCTGTGTTTCATACCGCCGAAATTATTATACAATACATAAAAATAAACACTGAAATTATCATACCAATCTCATTTGAGTTGCTCTGTTCAATTCTTGCTCTCTTGCTATGACGCTGAGCAGTTCGGCTTGCTACCAATGTGTAGCCTTGGCCATTGTTGTTGCATCTATTGCAATAGCACTTGGTGTTGTAAAAAGTATTTGAAGATGACATTGTGTTTGTGTTTATAATGTTAAAACAAAAAGGAAACGAGTGTTACATATACTTTATTTATTAATATTTTATAGTGGTAAAAAAGCAACGTTGTTTTATTCTTTTTAATCAAGCCAATGGGGTCAAGCAAAAGAACGTTTTTAATCAGAACACAAAAAAAGGTGTTGAGCTGCAAATTTGCCCTAATTTTCCTCAGGTAGACAGCTTTGCTCACACATGAGTATTCAGACCCATTTTTCCAGTGCATATTACGTGTTTAATGACAATCTGCGTGTGACCATGGGGAACCTTGCCACTTTATAAAAATTTTCTTTTTCTTTTTTCTTTCCTTATAAATATCAATACCAAATAAAATAAAATAAAATGGTTAATAATGTCAAAAACAAAAAAATTGTTTCAAAAAAACGGTAGCATAACTACCGTTTTGTTCACACAGGCAAAAAATTATTTTTCTCAAAAATGCGCAACATCTTTAACACCAAATAAAATGCTCATTTCAATAAATAACGTTGCCTAAAAACTTACGAGCCCTTTCTATGGTACTACAGCTACCTTATTGCCTGATGAAAAGACATTCCATGCGACTTTTATGATTCGGGATTGATGACATTACCTTTCAACCACAATCTGCGGAGATAAAGTGCTCTAAAATCATAAAAAACGGTAGTTATGCTAGCGTTTTCGGCACAGCTACCGGTCCTTCCGCCGTAGTGTTTAGGAATTTCTATACAAGACAATTCACTAATTCAGGGATGGAAAATAAGAGAGAGATAACTGATGATGTTTATTGATTGAAATTTTGGTCTCTTATATAGACTTCGTAAAATGTTACTTAGTGATAAATGGTGAATTGATTAATAATAAAATATAGGAATTGGGTATGTGAATGAAAAATAGAACAGTATATGAGATAATGGATAAGGATAATAATGACTTTGGGGGGAGAGGTATGAGATGATAAGACAAAATAAGATATGATAGTATGAGAAAATGGGATATACAGTGAAGGTGATAATATAAAAATGGAGGACAAATATGATAAGACAAAATGAGATATGAAAATGTGCAAAGACAATGTAAACATGAAGTATGAAGATATGGATAACAGTAATATGATAAAGTGAGCAGTGTGAGAGAAGGGACAGAGATATAAAGGGGTATGAATAAAATGAAGTGCCGATGTGTGAGAGGGTGTAAAGAGGTAGATAACATGAAGAGAAAGATAAGTGCGCACAGACATCAACATGGGGAGAAGGGAAAGGAAGATAGATGACAAAAATAGTGTACAATGGATAAATATGGAAATGGATAGGAGGGGTTTGAAATGAGAGCGAGGGTGACAAATATGGAAAATCAAAGAAGTGCGGAGAAAAGGGAGATATGAGAAATAAGGTGACTTGCAAAATGGAGAAAGGTGACGTTTCCAAGTTGATCAGGATGCTACGTCACACTTTCTAGCAGGGAAGGCCTTGGAAAAGTCACGTGAAATGGAGAGAAGTGGGCAAAGCTCCAAATTTTACAATACCCGTGTCACAATTGACGCGTGTTGAGTTTGGTTGTGTAGCGTAAACTGGTCAAGAAGGTTTACAGACAGTTAAGGGCTAGTTGATTTCACTCGGGACAATCAACGGACAGGAATCGGGATAAGAACGGACAGAAAAACGGACGGCAACGGACAGAAAAACGGACAGAAAAACGGACAGATAATACGGACAACGGACAACGGAACCAACAGTGAGACAGAGATCTTATAACTTTAACGGAAAACAGCCTTGTATTTCACTCAGGACAATACAAGCTCGAATTGGGTTCAAAAGAAAATAATCGGAAAACTGAATGAATTTTATTGATAGAGATATTGCTCTTCTTTTATACAAAACTATTGAATAGCTCTTCTTACTAATTATGTTATTCAAATATCATTCCAACTACAACTAAAGATAAAATAGATTATATGAACAAATCCGGAAAAGTGTCAATGAACAAGAGGTATAAAATATGGGGGGTAAGCTGGAAAGAATTATCGAAGTGTGAACAATGGAATGGGTAAAGGTAAAAATGTCAGGGTAAATCGAAGTAAGGGGAAATAATCTTTAAAGATAAAAAAGGAAAAAGAGTTGAGACAATATTCTGGACAAGGAATCCGGAAATTGGGGATAACTTCAGGTCCCGCTGAAGTTCTGACGATGGTAGTGACGGTTAGTTGTGACGTAGCACTTTTTCTTGGTGGGGCCCTTAGTGACGTCACGGAGTTTCTGCTAGTTTTGTGGTGCAGCTGGCAATTCTACAACACCTGTGTCACAATTGACGCGTGTTGAGTTTGTTGTGTGTGATAACGAGTCAGAAAATATATTAATTTGAATACCACTTCGTTGACAATAACGAGGGTGCGATAAAGAATGAATATAACGGGGGTAAAACCGCGATTCAAAGACAGCAAGAGGACAAGAAAGGAAGAAGGTGAGAGAATAGAAAGAGATATATGAACTTCGCTCGGGACAGTTAAATATATTCTTGGCAGCAACGGATACAAAGATAGGGATACAAAGAGAGAGAGAGAACTAGATAATTTCGCTCAGGACAATTAATCAAGTTGACAGCAAGGTACTGGGAAGTTACAAAATCAGGAAAAAGGGAAAAGGATGAAAAGAAAAATCAATCTTGGCACGAAGTATGTTTAGGAATTTCTATACAAGACAATTCACTAATTCAGGGACGGAAAATAAGAGAGAGATAACTGATGATGTTTATTGATTGAATTTTTAGTCTCTTATATAGACTTCGTAAAATGTTACTTAGTGATAAATGGTGAATTGATTAATAATAAAATATAGGAATTGGGTGTGTGAATGAAAAATAGAACAGTATATGAGATAATGGATAAGAATAATAATGACTTTGGGGGAGAGGTATGAGATGATAAGACAAAATAAGATATGATAGTATGAGAAAATGGGATATACAGTGAAGGTGATAATATAAAAATGGAGGACAAATATGATAAGAAAAAATGAGATATGAAAATGTGCAAGGACAATGTAGATATGAAGTATGAAGATATGGATAACAGTAATATGATAAAATGAGCAGTGTGAGAGAAAGGACAAAGATATGAAGGGGTATGAATAAAATGAAGTGCCGATGTGAGAGGGTGTAAAGAGGTAGATAACATGAAGAGAAAGATAAGTGCGCACAGACAGCAACGTGGGGAGAAGGGAAAGGAAGATAGATGACAAAAATAGTGTACAATGGATAAATGTGGAAATGGATAGGAGGGGTTTGAAATGAGAGCGAGGGTGACAAATATGGAAAATCAAAGAAGTGCGGAAAAAAGGGAGATATGGGAAATAAGGTGACTTGCAAATGGAGAAAGGTGACGTTGCCAAGTTGATCAGGATGCTACGTCACACTTTCTAGCAGAGAAGGCCTTGGAAAAGTCACGTGAAATGGAGAGAAGTGGGCGAAGCTGGAAACCCTACAACACCCGTGTCACAATAAGGCTGGCTTCTTGGTTTAGTGGTATAATTCTCGCTTAGGGTGCGAGAGGTCCCGGGTTCGATTCCCGGAGAAGCCCTACCCTCTATCATTCTATAAAATAGAGATGTTTTTCACTTTTTTATAACATGTAAAAAGGAAATTGTCATGCCTGAATTTGTTGTTTTTGTTGGACATTATTTTGATGAATCCAGTTGAAAGACACCAAGAAACACTTGACAACAAAACACTTAGCCAGTTCGAGATTGAAGAACGAGTCCAGAACTTGTTACCCAGCGAACTAGTAACCGACTATAAGAAGAACCGGCATGTACCATACGTACCCGAAGAACAAAGAATCAAGAGTACTCCTGCACAAGAAGAAAAGTGGTCCGAACTTGCCCAACACCTTGCCGCAACACTAACAGGAAAGAACAGAAAACCAGAAGAAATGGCCCCTCCACCTGTCACAGTCACAGCCGAAGCCATAGCAGCAGCTGTGGCTGAAGCAATGAAGGCAGTAACTGCACAGCAAGACTCACAAGCAGAATGTATAAAACAACCAGATTGTTTTAGAGGAGAACGATCTGCCGCAGTTGTCAATGGTTGGCTGCGCACAGTCGAACGTTACACCAAGTACTACAATTTCACCCCCACCAGAGCCTGTGATTTTGCAGTGAACCTGCTGCGTGACCGAGCTGACACTTGGTGGTGACAAATGGAACTCAAGGAGAAGCATCCAACAACCTGGGACGAATTTAGACTTGCTCTTTCAGGAGAATTCCGCCCAGTATACTCGTTACAGACCTCTAGGGACCGCCTCGCAAGACTATACCAAAGAGGAACTGTGGCCGAGTACATCAATGCCTTCCAAGACATCCAGTTGGAGCTTCCTGGGATGAACGACGAAGAAGCTCTTGACAAGTTTGTCCGAGGTCTCCACCCAAGTGTGCGTGGTAATGTCCTTGCTGCCCACCCTGTCGACATTGACAATGCCTATAACATTGCCTTGGCATATGCCAGTGGTCTCCAGCTTGGTCAACAAGAAATGTACATGCCTGCCCCATTGCCTCAACAATACCAGCCACAGTACCAACCACAATACCAGCAGTATAGTGGACCTGAGCCCATGGACCTGGATGCAATCAATGGCCGCCGCAACAACTACCAGTCCCATCCCCAGCCAGCACGAACCAGTGCTACTTGCCATTGGTGTGGCAAGCCCGGCCATATCAAGAGGAATTGCAGACAACGCATGGCTGTGATTAAGCAGTTGGATGAGGAGCACCGAAAGAAGCAGGATTTTTGCGAAACACAACCGTAACGGGAGGTCGGTTGTGTACAATGGAAGAAAATTCCTCCCCACAGGCCAGTATCAATAATGAGCCTATTGAACATTTGAGTAATAAAGAAACTTGTGACCAGTATAAAGTTGTTACCAATGAAAAGAACAAGACTATTTCTGAAGAGAACTGTGACCCTTGTCTCACTGCCAATCAAAGTTTTCTTGAAGATCTTCACTCTGCTGTGGATACCGATCTCCCTCTGTATGCTGCTACACTCAATGGACAACAGATATTGGTTCTCATTGATAGTGGTGCTAGTGCAAACTACGTATCCCCGCAAATCACTGATTTAGCCACACTTGTCACAGATATCCCTGGGCGATCAGTTGAAACTGCCGGCAGACACAGCATTAATATTAATCAAAAAGCCACATTAACTCTCTCTCTTAACGGCTATAATGATGTTGTTGTTGCCTTCGTGTTCCCCACCAAATTCGACCTGATCCTCGGACGCACATGGTTGCAGAATGCCAAACCCATTCCCGATTGGCATAGTGACAGCTGGTTACTCTCGCGTGATGGCTATGAATTTGTCCTGCGTCCTTATGGTAACCGCCCGATGAAGCCTCACTTGGGCTACCTCATATCTGCCAAGCAAGTCCAGAAACTCTCTCGGAGGGAGGAGGCTGAATGCTTTTTGTTGCACATCAAGAGCGAGAAAGGTGAAATGACAAAAGACGAGCAATGGACATCATTGGTGAAAGAGTTTGATGACGTTTTCCAAGATGGTTTGCCCGGATTACTGCCAAGCCGTGATGTTCAACATGTAATAAACACTGGCGATGCATACCCTGTTAACAAACCACCGTTCAAGATGAGCCCACGCAAACTCGACGAGCTCAAGAAACAATTGAAAGAACTCTTAGACCTTGGCCTCATCCGTCCAAGCTCATCACCTTGGGGTCCACCTATATTGTTTGTGAAAAAGAAGAACGGCGAAATGAGAATGTGTGTTGACTACTGTGCCTTGAATAAGGTTACTGTCTGTAACAACCACCCCTTACCAAGAATTGACGAGTGTTTAGAATGGCTCTGCGGGTCAAACCATTTCACAAGTCTGGATTTGAAGAGTGGTTACCACCAAGTACGTATCCAAGACTCTGATGTGCCGAAAACTGCATTCAACACCCGATATGGTCAATAAGAGTTCCTGATCCTGCCTTTTGGTCTGACAAATGCCCCGCCAACTTTCCAACACCTCATGAATAAGGTTCTTGGAGATTGCTTAGACCAGTTTGCTTTGGTATATTTGGACGACATCCTCATATTCAGCAAGACCCCTGAAGAACATGCTAAACATGTACGCCATGTGTTGAACCGCCTCCGTGAAGCCAAGTTGATTGCCAACCTCAAGAAATGTGAATTCAACAAGGAGCTAACTTTCCTTGGTTTCAACGTGTCAGCACAAGGCATACTTCCCTCACCGGACAAGGTCAAGACCATACAAGAATGGATAGCCCCCTCCAATATACAAGAAGTCCGGCAATTTATTGGCCTCGCACAACACTACTGACACTTTATTCCTGGTTTTGCTGGAATTGCTGCCCCATTAACAGATCTCACCAAAGGCACAGGGCCAAAGAGACGCCCTATTGTATGGACGAACACATGTCAGGCAAGTTTTGACATCCTCAAGGAAAAACTTAGTACAGCACCGGTACTCCTAGCCCCTGATATGGACAAACCGTTCCATATTGAAACTGACACCTCGGATTTCGGTGTTGGTGCTGTTCTAATGCAAGAAGATGAGGAAGGAATTTGGAAACCATTGGCGTTTGAATCGAAGAAGTTATCTACCACTGAAAGATCATATCCGGCCCAAGAAAGCGAGCTACTGGGTATCTTACACGCCTTGCGTACCTGGCGGTGCATGATTGAAGGAAAGCCATTCACGGTATATACGGATCATTTACCACTCAAGTATTTCCATAGCCAGGTTAAGCCAACACCACGTCTAGTTCGATGGATCGCTGAATTTGAGTTGTATGATCCAATCATTCAATACAAACCAGGAAAGGAAAATGGTGTTCCCAATGTGCTCTCTCGTCTTGATGGCCCAGAATGTGATGCGTCCTTAATCGAATCAATGGAACCGGAATACCTGTATATAATTCCTGACTCCCAGACATCTGATTGGCCAAAGTTCTATGCTCGCACCAAGAATGAATGGCCTGAAGATATAAAGGATTTACTACACAGACAATGCAACAAGTTCGTGGTCCATGATCAGAAAGTTTTCCGCCTGGTCAAGATTGGTGATACAGTACAAGAAATCCGTTTTGCCTTGTTTGCAAAACGTGCCGACCTCGTTAACAGTTTTCACAATGGTTTTGGACATGCTGGCGAAGTAACCGTATACGACTTGATGAAGAAGCATTGGTGGTGGCCAGGAATGAGAAGCCAGATCCAGGAGTGGCTTGGCAAGTGCCCTCAGTGTCAACTTGCATCAAACACTGAACGTAACATACACCATGCTCCTATGGAACCATTGGATATTCCCCCTGCTTTCTCTCACTGGCATCTGGACTTCATTGGTGAGCTCCCAAACACTGTGAATGGAAATCGCTAGATTCTGGTTACTGTTGACTATGCCACCAATTGGCCCATTGCTCGTGCTGTCCCTGCCACTACTGGCGAAGCAATTGCAAACTTCCTGTATGAAGAAATTGTGATGCGCTTTGGGTGCCCAAATGAAATTCTTACTGACCGAGGTGCCAATTTCATGCCCCATATCCTGAGTTTCTATATCAAGAAAATCAAGCTGCATCACAAACTGACTTTGGCGTTCCATCCAAGAACTAATAGAAAGTGCGAAAGACTGAATGACATACTCAAACAGATGTTGCGTAAGTATGTGCATGGAGCAATCAATTGTTGGGACGAATATTTGGAAACTGCCCTTTGGGCCTGCAGAATTAGAAAGCACCGAACCACTGGTTTCAGCCCATTCTTCCTGACCTATGGTCACGAACCTCGTCTTCCAGGTGACCCCTTGCGCCCATTCATGGACATGTCTATTCCCAACGATCCCACAATAATTTCTGACGGCGCTATCCCTTTTCTTTGTAAGCTTCAACAAGCTCGCATGGATGCTGATGCTCGAGTAGCCGTAAACAGTCAACAAGACAAGGAAAGATAGGACTCTATTATGAAACCGCACCAGTTTGCAATTGGTGAACACTTGTTGCTGCGACATGAGAACAAGTTTGGTCTGGAATACAACTGGATGGGGCCGTACATTGTTGTTGACAAGAACTTTGACAAGAACATATACAAGTTGGCTACTATGGAAGGTGTGCCTTATACTTCCTGGGTCTATGCCGATCGCCTCAAGATTGCTAAATCTGATGACTTTAAGAAGACATGGTATCATCCAACCCCTGCCCGTGCCCAGATGCGTCGTGACCTTGCCTTGGATGCCTCTTCTGCCTTGCCGTTTTCCCTTGTGGATTCCTTTGTGGTTGATCGAGGACTATCAACAGTTTTGGGAGGGGGTGATGTCGGACATTATTTTGATGAATCCATAAAATCTGAAGATGATTAACCGCAGTACTTCTTTATGCGCAGTAACATCGTCCTGAGCATTAACTGCAGTACAATGTCTCTTCTTTTATTAAAATATCATATAATAGCTACTGCAGATAATGTGCAGTATTAGTTAGAAAACTATATAAGATAACCAAAGTCATAACAATAAAAAGTATCTTTTATCCTCTCTTTGATTTTACGTATACTCCTGTTTCCCAAGTGGGATTGACCTTTTGGCTTTGTTATAGTAAAAGGAAGACCATCCCAGATCAGGAATGACATTTTGGATCTGGGTTGTTCTTCCAATGTTATAACACAGCCAATATTGGTCAAACCCACTGGGAATCATAAATGAGGATAGAAAGATAGATACTTTTTATTCAATGAAATATTGTTCTCTTTTATATCTTTTCTAAACCTACTCAGCCATCATAAATGTCTGTTTCAGTTTCTAATCTACTTTTGTTATAACTAATGTTTTCTAGCACTACAAAAGAAGGGCCATTTTAGTATACTGATATTTATAAAATTCTTGACTGAATGATAAAGATTTGATATAATATTTGCCAAATTTTTTAATATTAAATTTTTAGGATTCATTATCTGAATGATTCCAATCAGTATACTGAAATGTCAAAGCACAAAAAACAAAAGGTGGGTTATTTTTTTTATGCTTTTTTTGTCACAAAAATTGGGGAGTTTCTTTTTTTTTGTCCCATATTTTCTAGCCCCGAAGGATTCAGTTCTTTAAATTACTTTATATAGGTTGCTCTTTTCAATATTAAAACAGTGTCCTCATAGGATTCAGTATGAATTCGGTATGAATTCATGGCAGATACAGGCCAAAGATGTAGTTTATAATAGTTTTTATTGGATAAAGAAAGCTTTCCTAATGATTTCTATTCGTTCTCATCTCTACTCACTCCTACTTTTATTGCCTAATATGCTAGCCTTGCCCTTTTCTCAATTGGATAGGTATTCTTTTACTCATCCGGAGAATATATGGGTTACCCTGGTCTACTAGACCCCCTACCTTCCTTTGTTACTTGCTGCGGCACTGCTTATGTGGGTGTTTGTTTTCTTTTTTAAAAAAAAGAGAGTGGCTAGATAATTTTTATGGGTGTATTTTAGCAGACTGTAAAATAATTTGAATGGAACAGCAATACTTACATTGGTATTTATATTGAGAAAACTTGAATACTTTGATAAATGGTATAGAAAATTTTGGTAATATCTACTAAGAATATGTCAGGCAAATAATATAAACGTTGAGTGGTTATATACTTACTTGGTAATCAGTGTAATGGGCGCAATGTTAGGAACTGATCCAAGCAGACAAGGCAAGAGACAGAAAACAGGAGGTTCAAGGATAAGTTATTTAATAAAAGACGTTGTTCACTTGATCTTTCTACGATCAAGCTCTACTGGTATTTATATGTTTTCTAGCTAGGATAAATATATGTCTAAATATAATGATTGGTAACTGTGGCGGGTGGGTGTACAAGAAAGGAAAGTCTAAAGATAGCTATAATGTATTGGTCTTCTAGCTAGTGTCCATTTCAGGAGTGTGGCACGAAGGCTATTAGGAACCAATCCTAACATGCAATGGGCACAATGGCCGACCAGATGAAGAATATTTCGATTATATCTATTAGATAATAGATTAGTAAAGTGATATAGGGGCTGAAAGGTTGTATACTTACACTGCAAAAATGGTGTTAAATCAATCATTAATTGTGGGGTGTTATTATCAATAACAGTATATGAAAAATTGCAACTCAGGAAAAATCCTTTGGTTAGTATCATTGACAGATATATGCATGTCTTATTGGTTAGATAGATTACGGAGTACCTGCAAGTAATAAGAAAACTATAAAGAAACTGGCAATAAACTACAACTATTCTATACTCTCTTTTGATATAAATTCTAAAAAATGTTTGCCATTCCCAATGCTAATGAAGTTGAATGCCGATGCTCAAAATGCATTTGCAATCCTGCTGGCTACATGATCGCTGACAAACGAACTGCCAAGCGTCATGCTCAGAGTGACAAAGACAAAGAATTAGATAGAAATATCAATAGTAAATAAAATGGCTATTATATAGTGTGGGCTATAATATTAATAATATTTTAAATAGTCTTGCCTGTCCAACAAAGCAGTGTTGATGCAGACATGGAAGCAATTGAATTTGAAGAGGACATTGAATGTACATAGTATTTTATTTTTTATACCCAATATGCACTTTACTCATACTCAGTTCCAATATATGACAATTACTCTAATGATATACCATCATACATGGAATATCCCAATGTGTTCTTACCTCTTTCAGCCGAAGATTCTCTTTTTGGAACAGATGAGCTCCAGGAAGAATACTCATCTGAGCATGAATCCTCTGATGAAGATGCCGAGGAAGAAGAGGCCAAGCAGAGTGAAGGTCAGCAATAAGCAAAAGTCTTGATAGTGCCTTTGAATAAATAAAGATATTAATATTTAATTATCATTAATACTCACAGAGAATTCAGCCAATCTTCCTGAAGATCCATGGCATCGATTGATAGCCATCTTCATTGTCATGTTCATTTCTTCCTTTGTTGTTGATGAGGGTGCCGTGATATTGATTTCCTTCATTAATGCAATCCTTGAGCATTATGGGGAAAGCTTCAGACTCCCAACGAGTATCCCTGGTTTAAAGAAGATGACTGGGTATAGTGCAATGACAAGTGGTGTGTCAACATTTGTTGCATGCAGTGATTGTCGGTTGAATGAAGGTTGCCGGGGTTTTCGGACCCAGATTTAAGTACCGATTTGTTAGTTATATCAATGAATATTCAAATTCAAGATAACATTTTTAATGCAAATGTGACTAGTTTTTAATTTTCTATCCAATAATATAATTTATTTTTATTTTGGTATTTTCTCTATGAATATTACTCCTATTTTAATAAAAGTTATATCATTTGTTCTGAAATTTTTTTGTGATCAATATCAATATATAACAAGCATATAATATTTTGTCAGAAAAACTATCAATA
Source organism: Phycomyces nitens (assembly GCA_022702545.1). Classification (NCBI taxonomy): domain Eukaryota; kingdom Fungi; phylum Mucoromycota; class Mucoromycetes; order Mucorales; family Phycomycetaceae; genus Phycomyces; species Phycomyces nitens. The sequence continues at coordinate 8,446,837 of JAHRBC010000001.1, forward strand.
GACTATAATAAAAAGTTAAATTAACAAACCGTATTTTGTGCTGCTTATATATATAAAAAATTAAAAATTACTAAATTATAACTACACACCCAGGAAGTTTCGTTACCTTTTATAGTAAAAATTCCTCTCCCAGCCAATTAGATAACTCAAAATGGTGGAAATTCAATTTTTTTTTGAAAAATCTGCGTTTCAAACACAAGAATCGATTGAAGCCACGACAGAATTTTTTTTCATCCAATAAAATAACATCGGAACTTCGGTTGCAAAAATGAGTTACCATAAAGGCAAAATGGAATTTATTTTATTTTTATAAGTTGTTTTTGTGTGACAATGCCCACCAGAAGGTGCCAAACTTGCTGGTGTTGATTAAATTAAAGTGATCAGATCTTCTTGAAATGTCAAGCATTTCTATGAACTGACAATCTGTTTCTCTAATAATTGATTTTGTCTCCAGCAGTTTTTTGGCGTACAGATTTCCACCGCGATCTTTTCTGCAAGTGTGATAGACACTAAGGCTTGCATCTTCATCACTGGATGGGCGAAATCTGGTGACTTGGCCTTGATCACACCATAGAGCGTATTCAATGATGGTGTAAACACCATTTGTACTGTCAAACTTGGCGACCTCTCCAATAAGCAGGTTGTTGCTGCTGTTTTTAAAGATGCCAGCGGATCCAACCTTCATCGTTTTCTCATTGTCATCATTGTCAGCAAAGTCTCTTATTGTCGAGCCAAAGGAAGCAGAACTTTCAAGAACTTTGTGAGAAGCTTTGACAGGATTGACAATGTCCGCCACCGACCAAGAACCACCACTCAGGATATGATAAGCCATCATTCTTTTTGCGAAAGCAACAGCAACATCTTTAGAAGGATTATGTCTATTCGTCCGGAAAAGACACTCTCTGATAAACTTATTGAATTGCTCACCCTTTTCTGTTTCGTAGAAAATTGGGGAGCCAAAACGATAAATGTCATCGACAAGATGATGCATAATATGCATTTTGCTGGAATTATAGATGCTGTGACCTGATCTTGTTGGACGTTTCTGTTTGATGAAGGCATTGTGATATAACACGGAAAGACGAAGATCATTGTATGTCGATGCAATTTGTTTCAGGTACAGATTTGAGTTGGACTTGATTCTACTGACATAGGAAAGCGAAGCCAACTTGCCCAGGTTTTCAAAACATGCTTTTATCAGCATGATTCCTTCGTCAGGTCTAATCTCTCCAGAGTCAATCAATTGATTCAACAAAATTGGAATTTGCTGGACAAGAATTTTGTAGTCTCTGCCCAAGAAAGAACTGTGTAAGCGAAGAGAGGAACGAAGTCTTCTTGAGAAACCATTTGAAATATATCCATGGAGTCTTGATTCTAATATGCTTTTCTCGGCAGGTTTCAGATGATCTCCGAGTAGACATTTCACTAAAGCTTTGCCTACACCAAGCATAATTGTATGAAGAAGCTCAATGGGGCAGTCCTTCATTGTATCAAAAGACTTTAGCTTCAGCAAAGCTTGGCCACCAACAAGTTTATAGCCTGCGTCAGCATCTACCAACAACGTCTTATCTCCACCGGAAGCCACATACTGAGCATGCATTTGAGCAACAACATCTTCGGATCTTGGAGTACAATGATAGTCGCTACCATCTACTGTTCCCGGTGTCTTCAGCTCCCAAACACACTTGCGACAAGGCATCTTCGATATTGCACCACGACTTGAAGCAATTTCTGAATGGCGGGCATTATCAGCAGTGATAAACTGTAGTGGAGCAACAACGACGACACCCTCACCACTAGGCAAAAGCATTTCGACTCCTTTTTCCAACAAAACAAGATCATCGACAATTGCAGGGAGCATCTGCATTGCGGACAGCAAATGATCAGTACATATGAATGCAGTGTTTTGAAGGGCATGCCTTTCGGAAAGAGGTAAGGCAGCAGGAACCATAATCCAACTATCAAACTTGTTGTGCTTTTTTGTTCGGTTTCCACTCATATCATCAGTAAAGAAATTCAAAGGAATTACTTTCACGGGCATGAATTGACGAGCGGGAGACAGAGAAGGACGTTTGAGCGGGTTTGGTTTGGTGATTTTACTCATAATGGTGGTAGATATGGCATGAAGATCAGGATTACCAAGAACATTACTTTCAAAGTTCAAGGACAATGTTCACTACGGCGGAAGGACCGGTAGCTGTGCCGAAAACGGTAGCATAACTACCGTTTTTTATGATTTTTGAGCACTTTATCTCCGCAGATTGTGGTTGAAAGGTAATGTCATCGATGCCGATTCATAAAAGTCGCATGGAATGTCTTTTCATCAGGCAATGAGGTAGTTGTAGTACCATAGAAAGGGCTCGTAAGTTTTTAGGCAACGTTATTTATTGAAATGAGCATTTTATTTGGTGTTAACGATGTTGCGCATTTTTGAGAAAAATAATTTTTCGCCTGTGTGAACAAAACGGTAGCATAACTACCGTTTTTTGAAACCAATTTTTTGTTTTTGATATTATTAGCCATTTTATTTTATTTTATATGACATTAATATTTATTAGAGCACTTTATCTCCGCAGATTGTGGTTGAAAGGTAATGTCATCGATCCCGAATCATAAAAGTTGCATGGAATGTCTTTTCATCAGGCAATGAGGTAGTTGTAGTACCATAGAAAGGGCTCGTAAGTTTTTAGGCAACCTTGTTTATTGAAATGAGCATTTTATTTGGTGTTAAAGATGTTGCGCATTTTTGAGAAAAATAATTTTTCGCCTGTGTGAACAAAACGGTAGTTATGCTACCGTTTTTTTGAAACAATTTTTTTGTTTTTGACATTATTAGCCATTTTATTTTATTTTATTTGGTATTGATATTTATAAAGAAAGAAAAAAGAAAAAGAAAATTTTTATAAAGTGGCAAGATTACCCCTGGTCACATGCAGATTGTCATTAAACACATAATATGATGCAATGATAAAGAACTGATTACTACTCGGAGGGTACTGGATGAGCCCAACTTGATGCTGAATGTCATCCACATTAACAGCATATTTTGGCTGGGTTGTTTGTCCAGTTGAGCTGTGTGACCGCCGTATTACGATTGGCACAGATGAGTCATGGGCTGCTGTACCATGCTCTTTCATCACTTCAACGAATGCCAGAAAGTGCGGTGTGCCATCAACCTCTTTATGCTCAAAATAAAATTCCACGGTGCCAACAAACCAGCTTTGAATAGTTATATTGCGACGGCTAGATAAAAATATAAAAAATGCGAGTGATCTCTATTTTGTATTTTGACTAATACCAATACTCACTTTCTGTATGGACAGGTGAACATCACATGATGATTGCCACGTCTGGTCTCGTTTTTTATTCTTCGGTACATACATGAAGAATGTACGGTTGAATTTTTCCAAAGACAAGAAGCAACAACAATCGTCGGGTCATCAAGTTCAATACTGTCCATACCACTGTTTCGCACATAGTACTTTGCCAAAGTATTCTTGACAACAGGGCTGCTGACACCTTCCAAGTCATCATCATTCAAACTGGCATGTCAGTTGAATGGCTCCCATAGCTGGGCAGCACTTACACCATCTGGAAGATCTAAGAAACTTGCTTCATTATATGTGGACGGCTGACTTGTACTAGGATAATTCTGAGAGCTGTTTGCTGAACTGACAAAGCTATGAACAGCAAAGCGCTCAACAAGCAAACTGGCATTTCTACCGCCCTTCAAGTTTGACGTGATAAGCTTGGAGTATACTCTAATTACTTTTTCCATGGGTAGGTAAGACATTATTTGACTAATAATAGCAACAGCAGCAAAGACACTTCTTGGTCAATGATGACAAAATCAATGTACCTGTCATCAATGATTGTGGCCAGTGAGGCACGGCTAGGACAATAGCACTCCACATTTACAAGTGCAAAAGAATGTGGTGTGCCAAGAATCTTCTTCAAGACACCTTTAAGAGTGCAAACCAGACTTGTAAGAGAAAAATAGCAGAGAACAGCCAGGCAAGTTTATTAATTAACAAACATTTGAATATACATTATAATTAATACAATATTTTTATTATGTTATAGCAGGAAAGAGCAAGCAGTTCTTTTCTTTCGGAAGATGAGGTATTTCAAACGGATGACGAGGCTGAATCCCCAATCATGACAGATGTACTATAAGTTAGAGCTTTTTGTTGCTCATCTATTCTCAATTTAATATTAATATAATATTTCTACTGTTTGATATAGGTTTACACCACTAGGAATGAGCAATGAGCCTTCATCTAAGAGAAACAGACTAAGTCTTTAATATTCTTTAGGCTGCTCTTATTGGTTCTCTCATATTTTTAGTATATGTTTTAGCGCACTTTTTCTTTTCCTCTTTTCCTTTAGCTGTTTTATCTTTGCTTTGGTCCTCTCCTTTGAAATAAAATCGAATAACTCTCCATCACGTAAGATTGCCACCTTAATAAATGCCCGATTGGCATCTTGTATACCACATCTTCAGCTCTGTTGTTTTTAATCTAGGAATGAAACACACATCTCGCCCTTTTTCAAGCACCAAAAAAAATGAAATTTTTTTATAGCTGTATTACACCGAGGTTAGTTTATATTTCTTTTCTTTTCTTTGCTCTACTTTTTGAAATAAAACTAAATGACCCTCCCTTATGTAAGGTTGTCAATTACATAAACATCTGATTGGAATCTTGTATACCACATCTTCAGCTCTGCTATCTTTAATCAAGGAATGAAACACTCATCTCATAATTTTTCAGACACTAAAAAAAGGTGAAAATTTTTTACAGCTATATTACACTAAAGTTTGTCGTTCCCCACCTCCCCACCTGGGAATCTCTGTAGAATATGCATATTGTTTTCTTAATGATGTACTCATTCTGCCAACTACCATTATATTCGAATTAGTTTTAAATCTTATGAGCTGACTTTACAGCAATATATTTTCTATGGTAAGAATATTATAATATGTTTACACTCTTTAATTAATCATATTGCGCATTCTCTATTCTCCTTCTACTGCATCTAGTATTTACATCTGTACGTTTCATATAGTGGCATTAATTCAAGAGATGCTTGGTATACCGATTAACAAGCACAATATATACTGGTATGCTATCCAAAACAATATGCTTGGTTTATTTGATCGCTTCATTCTCTGACCACAATATCTTTATAGCAATTGATGAAGACCAAAGGCCTTCCAAGTCATGACAGTGATTCACAACAAGATGCTCGGCACGCTGATTAACAAGCACAATATATACTGGTATGCTACCCAAAACAATATATTCGGTTTATTTGATTGCTTCATTCTCTGACCACAATATTTTTATAGCAATCGATGAAGACCAAAGGCCATCCAAGTCATAACAACATGTTGTTGGCATCGTGTATAGATTGAGTAAAAGGTTTGTACCATATACGTTTTATAATATTAAATAGTATTTGCTTTTGGTGTTTCTATATTATTATTATATATATTTTAATATTATTTGAAATAAATCGAAATTATAATAAAAAATAAACCATTATTTCAAATAAATGGCAGTAAAAAAAGAATGGGTGCTAGTATATAAAGTAATATAAAAGAGAGGCTATAGTATATAAAGAAACGATTTTGGTTGGATAAAAAAACGGTAGCTGTGCCTATTCCTGCCTCATAACTACCCTTTTTTTTCGCACTAAAAAAACGGTAACAGCTACCGAAATCGCCTTATACAGAGTCTTTACTACCGTTTTTTTTGGTGGGAAAAAACGGTAGTAATGCTACCAAAACGGTAGTTAGCTACCGTTTTTTCCGCCGTAGTGGTTTCAGGACAATTGCAAGCAATGTTTGAAATTTTCCTAGTTTCGACAGAAGTTTTCTCAGGCATATTGTGGAGGTAGAGCTTATTATCGACAGTGACAACTTGATAACCCTCAGCCATAACAGTTGAATGATTCAGTGTATAGAATCTGTCCACAATCATTTGCATCCGACACTGGAAAAAGTATACGATTTTATGGTGGAGAAATATCTGTAGTATTAAAGTACCATCATCGATTTATTGTTATTTCAATCTATATTTCTCCACCATACAAATATGAATGATACTATAGGGAATGACGCCTGGTCTATCAGAGAAATAGGTCTTTAGTTCCGCTTGAAAAACCTTTGATACCCCCCAACTTTTCTGTTATTAAAGAGGTCTAGTTTATTTTATATTTCGTGTCGAGTAAGCCTATTATTTATTGTATTTTGTGCCATATAAAGCTAATCGCAATATCGCGATTTACAATCTATTCATATCCTTTACTTTTAACCTCAGTAACTCATCTCTTTAGGCTGAAAAGCAAAGGGAAATAGTGTCTTTAGACTGAAAATCAAAGGGAAATAATGTCTTTAGACTGAAAAGCAAAGGGAAATAATGTCTTTTAGACTGAAAAGCAAAGGGAAATAATGTCTTTTAGACTGAAAAGCACCGTATCATACGTTTACATACAAGCCTCATTTGTTGATTTTTAAAAAATAAATTGTTTTTTATTTATTTTTTATTTATTTAATATATATATTTCTAGATGAATGCTCTAATCATATAATAATAATATATATGCTATTTCTAGAGTATTGTTTGATATTTTGCATCTAGCAAGACCAACAAGTTCCTACCTGATAGATATTGGGTACTGTCTTGGAGAAGAATGGTGCTATTTAATAGTAATAGGAGCAAAGATTAATTAAATAATCGTAGTGGATCAAATTATTTGCTGTTGTACTTACAATGTTGATATCGTGAGTAGATGGACTACTTGATAGATTCATGAGAATATCTCAGCATATTAGCTGTCAGTTGAGATTGTCTAAGAATTGTAAAGTTATTAGTATTCTAGATATTCATATATACTATATTATCAGCGGTTTTCTTACCTGTGTGATTGTTTGTTCAGGCATGCGGATGAGATTCTTAATATATCTAATAGAGAATAGAACATAGTTATATATGTATAAGTAAAGAGATATATATAATTTGTAATAATATAATAGCTTACCATGATGTTTGATTACAAGATTGAGTGACATGCAAAGCCGTGATGACTGGAGGCATCAAGTCATTAGTAAAGAGAAGCTTTGAGCAAATATTATTTTATGTTATTAAACCATGTAAAATGACCAAAGAGAAGAAGCTTGTTGATGATCTGTAAAGATAATGGCAAAATTATTAAGTAATTACATAAAATAATAAGAATAAAATAATTACCAGTATGTGTATAAGAGCAAGAGGCAAAAGAGAAAGAACAAAAAATAATTTGAGTTCCAAGGTGGTTTACCCCTAAAAAAAGTGCGGTCTCTAAAATCAATAATCCCAAAAACATAATATAATCGTCATTTTCATTTTACAGTTAGACGCTTTATTTAATCAATAAAAGACACTAATTAGTTTTAAGCAAGTCATTGTAAAATATGATTATATATTGTAGAATAAACATCAGTAACAGTTCATTATACTTCTTTACTTGTAAGAAACATTATAATATCATAAAGATAAAATATTAATAATTGTCATTTAAACATTTATTCATATAGAAAATGAACAACTTTGACATCTCCAAAATCTCTACCAGTAGTCCTATCTATGCATCTATTATGCGTAGTGCTATGGCTAATGTCCAGAACAGTGAACTTACCACTGCATCTACTTCGGCCACTGTAACAGCAGAAGAGACATCCAATTACCAGGATGATAATGAAATCCGTAGCTTGCTAAACTCGGCAAATATCAAGATGGATTCTCTTGAAAATCAAAACAAGACAATTGCAAGTGAAGTGGGTGATTGCAAGACGTCAATTTCGCAGCTTGAGAAGGTCATTGATAGACTTGTCACTGGCCAAATCAGCATCAAGGATATTTTGTCTGGTGGAAATACTCCTGCAAGAACGATTGCAGTGGCCAGTTTGGTACCTCGGGGTGAGGAACCCTATGTTGTTGGAAAGAGATATCCAAAGATCTCAGTAAGTCTTGACTAGACATAAAATCAATAAGAAGAGTATCTAAAACCAATTTATAGAAATTAATCAATGGCTATATCAAGCACCCAAACTTCACCAGTGACAACCCTGTCAAGATAATGGAGAATGATGCCAAGCAAGGGTGGTCCTTGACTAGCTACTACAACAGTAGCTATAACAATGCACTGGCCATAAGGCTGATCACCTACTTGGGAAGACAAGAGGCAGGAAAGGCGATCCCTTTGAATGATCTTGCCAAAATGGTAAAAAACCATTTTGTCAACCAGGTGCGCCAGCACCAGCGAACCCCAGAGGCTGCAGACAGAAAAAGACTTGCATGCAGAAGACGACAGCGAACTGTTACGGTAAGTTTATATTTTAATCAATATAAAACTGTTATTTTCTTACACACTTAATATACAGATTCTTCGTCGCCGAATCAAGGCATACAACAAGTACAGAGACCAGATTGACAGAGAGATGGGCAGAAAAATTGCGACCATGCCCTCCAAAAGGAAACCATGTCTGAAGATGAGACTGATGGAGAAGATAAGGTAAAGGCCTTTCGCCCTAGCTGGAGAAGTGACGAGGTAATTATTTTAGCATAGTTTTTCATATTAAAATTCTATATCTTTTATTAATACACCTTATTATATTCAATAGCTCCAGACTTTTATAGATCTTGTTGATGATTTTGCTTCCCAGTCACTAAAGAAAAAGGGAAGCTCCATTTTGAAACGCGTCCGAGTAGTTCGTCAAAAGGATATACCAAAGGATTTAGCAGTCCCATTGGCCGCGTGGACAATAAATAATGAATAAACTATCTATTTTATGTTTTATATTTTTTGGCTATCTTTTGCTGCAGATACTTTTGTGAGATAAGGATAGGTAAAGATATTTATTTTTAAGCATATATTTTTCTAAGAACAGGAGCAACAATCATCTTAACATTTCCTGTCTCAGTTGTATGCTCACCAATGGCAACCGACAGCAAGATTCGGTGCACTGGCAAGATATTTTGATAATCCCCTCGGGCAAAGGCAAACTCATTCAACTCTATCCCTTCATCACTTCTTGTGTTCAGACCAGATGACCTATACCATTTGACATAAGCAAAGGTATGATTGTCAGGTTGAAGAGTCTGGGGATTCACAAGCGAGTTGACAAACAAATACTGAATCTGACCAGTAAAGGCACTTATACCACGGTCATTGTTCTCTTGGAAGATTGCCTGTATATATGACCCGCGGCGAACTGCACCATTGCTCCCTTTGTATATCTGGCCAAGCAAGTTGATCGATGGGAACTTCTGGATCATATTGTTGACAAAGACATTGCCGAACGAAGCTTGCTGGTAACTGCGAAGAGAATCATCGTCATAGGAGTCTCTGTAGAACTCAAGAAGATGCTCATACTCTTCTTCTACCATTCGTTCATATTGCCCTAGGGAAAGTGGGAAGGCCGACGAAGGAAGAGGTTCATTGCCTTTGATGTTGACAGTACTGAACTGCGCGGAATCAAGAAAGACTTTTAGGTCAAACCTAGGAGAAGCAACTTGGAAATATGGGGCGGTGGTGACAGTGGTGGTTGCAGTGGACGCATGGACAATTGGAGCAGGAGGAGGAGTAAACTCGACGAGTTCAGAAAGCAATGCAATATACGATGCATTTCCAATTACGGCCATCATTCTACAAGCAATATCAACCTTGCAAGAGTCCTCAAGATATTTTCGCATGAACGTGGCCTCAAAGCCGTCTCTCTTGTTTGTCGTGTAGTTCTTCAGTACACCATTGTACCTCTCGAAGCTGAAAAGCCAATAGCCGTATACTGGCCCAAAGTTGACGATCGTCTCATGAAGATGCAGATGTAGATGCATGTTAGGTGAGATAAAATCTGCACCATACAAGTTCTGACATCCTTGTCCAAACAACTCCAAACAGAAATGGGCTTCGGCTAACTCGTCTTCTGATATGCTGGGCTTGGACAAGTATCGGCAGGCGTTGACGAAGCACATCCAATTGTCAAGATTGTCCCTTGGCAACCGGTCTTTCAAGAGGACAGGCGAGTATACCAGGCACCAGGACTTCCATTCGTCGGCCTTCATGAACGGGAAGTCCTTGCCAATCTTCTTCTTGAGGGTGCTCATATCTGGGGGAAGGACCATATTGTCAGCCTCTTGTTGCATATCGGCCAAGTCTCTGTTGGTGATCAGACCAGCTGATCTCCACTTCTCCATCACTCGCTTCGAGGTTCCCAAGAAGAGGTTATGCATCGGGTCAATGATGGTGCACTCGACTACATTAAAGTACTCAAGATTGTGGAGTTCCGACCAGCGGACTCCATTCTCCTTTTCCATCCTCTTTTGGTCTGCCTCACTCGATGCACGCTTCCAGGCCAGGGCATCACGACGATTATCTGCTTCGGTTCGAGGCACCCACTCGGAAAAGACAAAACCAGAATAATCAACACCGCCATTCCCTGGGAGATGGGAGAACTGGCGATTGCACTTGTGGCAGGCATTGGTGCTCATGTGGGACGTGAATCCGCATGTCTTGCGAGCAGCAGGAATGTCGCAGGCAACAAGGAAAAGAGCAGCACGGACAAGAGCACCAGAAGGACAGCGCACAGTAGGGATCACCACACCCACATACAAGGATTGGAGCTCGGCAACAAGAGGACGGAGGTAGTGATTGATCTCACTGGTCTTGGCTTCTTTTGGGCCAGGCATGAGGCCAACAAGAATGGTGTTCTCCTTCTTGTATCGTTCGTCTCGTGGCAAGTTGTTTATGGACATGTAGATTGCCCCACAAGAGTAAGTAACCCCATCAAAAGGTTGAAACCAATCGATGTTTAGAGTCAACATGATTGATCGTTCATGAGCCACGAATTGCTGACCATTGCTGTCTTCCAGATTGCTCCACTTGGCACCATCATAGACATCAAACATCATGCCTGCAACTTGCTGTCTATGTCTCCAGTGATTGATACTGCTTTCGAATCCAGGGCGACAGAAGAGAACGGACAAGGCAGAAATCAAGGAGTTGTACATATACACCTTCTTTGGCAGTGCTACGTTTCTCGAAGGCTTGAAGAGATCGGCGCCACATATACCGCCAGAAAGTCTTCTGAAGTTGCAGCACTGGGGAACACCGTCAAACTCCATGTATGTCTTGTGGCACTCGCCACACACCACGTAGCGCTGGACACCTTTGCAGACTTGGTTGAATCCTGTCATGGAGGAAAGACCACTCAAACTCAATGGCAGACGGAATGATTCGCCAAAGTGCGCCAAAACCTCATTGAGGAACTTGATCAAAATTGCTCCTCCAGAGTTTACAACATATTTTGATATGAAAAAGGTGGCAAAGGCAGCAATGAAAGCATGGGTGTTATCCGCTGGCATGTTGGAGGATGAGAATTGTTCTATTTGGGTTTTGTATATTAATATATGATATCTATGTTTTTCTTGTACTTTTACTAACCTTCAAATTCTTCAGCTTCATATTCAGAGCCTTCCATTGTATCAAGCTCAATGATATCCTCATCTTCATTTTCAGCTATAAACAAAAATTGGTAACAGACACAGGTAAGTTTTCCATTGTTTTTTTTTGGAGCAAAAAGTAAATATTCAAGTGGCTGCAATTTATTATGCAATTTGAATAAAATTTTATACTTACATTCAACATGAGCATCAACATCATGGACCTCGGCATCAATCTCCATGTTATTATCATTCTCCATCTGAATTGCTTCAGCTGACAATGCTATATTTTTTAAAATGTTTAATTACACTTTGAAATGCGAACAAATTATATATATATTACTTACAAGAAGCTGTCTGCATAAAATGTCTGACAAGATCGTTATCAGCATGTCTTCGTGCTGTTTGGGCAGATACTGCTACAAATCCTTGGACATCGAGAGAGCAGACTGAGCACTGGCATTGAACTTCGTTATTGAAAGTGTTGTACATATTGTTTAAAGAGGTTATAGGATTGATATAAAGAAAAGTGGTTCAGGAACATAGTTTATTTTGCTTGTTTTATAGTTCAGGAACCATTTACATTACGTACATGCCGTTATTATAAATATTAACAAATTCACTTAATGATTGTATTTGGAAATTGACATTATTTCATTTTAAATATATGACTATATACCAAGTAGTTGTTTTGTATATACATCTTTTAATAATATGATATCATGTCTATTTCTCCAACTCTTCATTAACCAAAGTACATCGTCATTAAAATATACTTTAACTAAATATATATTTCAAGTAGTCTCAGCTGCGCACTCTTGCCCATATTTGATAATTTATTTTCAACATCCCCAAGAATATTAATTTCGCGACCTTCAAAAGACAGAGAAAATATCGTAGTTGAATAATCAACAAAAATAAAGACATATTCTAATGTCCATCCAATAGAACTACCAAATATTCTTAACGCCGTCTAAAGTGAGCAATCAAGAAAAGGGCTAATCCAAGACCTATACTCCCCTCGTTTCAATTGATGTATTCAGAGTTGAAATCAGGTATTTTTTGCAGTGCGACCAGCCTCGACAAGATCACCGACCCAGATATCTTTCACCGTACTATTCATCTGAATAGACACCATTGGATGCTGAAACAAGCTTTCAGTTTTCCATTTCTGCGACTGGTAGTTATCCACAAGCTCGCCTTCAGTATGATCAGGAAGTTTTGCCAAATGATCAGTGACTGAAGGGTTCGCAACCAACAACTTCAGCACCTCGGAAGGAGGATTCATATGAAAAGTCAAGGTTTGTTCAACTTCTTGACCATTGACAGTTTTTTGAACCTTAACCTTGTGCTCTGTCTGTTTCAACAAGGGAATCTGGTTCTTCGTTCTTCTCTTATCATCAAAGTTGAAGATCAAATCAGCTGCAGGTACTTTTGCTTCAGGATAATCGACCTTGGCTTTCGTAACATCGCTGAGGAGCTTTATGATGTCTTTCATCAAACTTTGCGAGATGTCTCCTCCAGATCGATAGTAGAATTGATACACCAATTGGTGTATCTTGTCTCTGAAAGGAAAAAACTCTCCATTGGCAACAATTGGTGTTTGATCCTCAATCTCATCGGCTACTGCTTCAGGTTCATTACCAACATATTCCGTGAATGTAACGTTTTCGTCCAAAAGTTCGTCTTCATCCTCTTCCTCATCCATGGGATTGTGATATTCGGCCTCGTCGTTTTCATGGAACACCATGTCACTGAGATCGACAGGAACAGGGCCAACTGAGGCAGAGGAGGAGATATCTACCGATGGTTGTTCATTATTGAAAAAGTTGTCGTTTGGTGTCATGAGTGTTCTGAACTTCAGGGTGGAGGACTGGCCGGTCTCTGTAGATCTATGGGTTGTTTTCTTATGACGTCCAAGATCACTTGGGTACCGGAAGCGCTTGCCACAATTGTTCAATTCACAAACGTGCTTTTTAGCAACGTCTTCGGTCTGGTTAAATTGGCTGTTCATTGTTCAGGGAAGTAAATAAGGTACAAAACTGATTTGTCTTTGGACGATTTGTCAATTTAATTTATACCATAAATTTGAACCGCAGCAATCTTTCCAGCAGGTTCTTTATTTATTTATTTTTTATTCATTTTTTTATTTCTTTTCTTTTCTTTCCGCTTCTTCAACATTTTTTATGGTAAGTGATTTTCGTTTGACCCCTACTTTGTAACAAATTATATATAACAAAGCTTCTTTTTCTGTCTCTATTAAATAGACTACTCGAGCCTGCTTTATGTTGCTGTAAGATATTCAAGTCTGCACTGTGTTCAACTAAAAACTAAATGAATGTCTTCTTTTATAATAGGCATTTCGTTTACAGTTTGAGATAGCAGTAGCTCATTCAATGTACAAGGGCCATCTATTGCCCATCCTCTTTGTTTAAGGTGTGTATAAGACTCCTATATATCTAGCAACAAATATAATGATGCGTTTTTAAAGAGTTGCTGCGTAAAATATTATAAGATATAAAATTAAACACTATTCTTCATATATTTTTGTTGATTATTAACTTTCATACTTTTGTTAGATAGAATCAACTGTGAACAATATGTATGGTAAGGTAGTGTGTACATTATCATCTATCTATTCGAGCTTTGTTTGCTAATTATCATTAGTTAGGTTTGTATATACTATCTTGTCTAGACATTCTATCAAATAATGGATACCGCTCTCCTGCCTTTTGGGTCAGACTTATTTGATTCTGCACTCATTCATATCATCTTGAAAGAGCATCAAGCAACTGACAAGGTAGGAATGCCCTCATTGCATCATTTTATGAAAGAAACCCCTGGCCCAAAGCTATGAGAATTTTATCCAATAAAAATCATTTGTAAACCTATAAATCTATCCAATGAATGCTGTCTATAATTCGTACTATCAATAATTTTTGCATTTTGATTTGCAATTTTGATTTTTTTGGAAAAAATATCTCTCCCGATAATTACTATATTAAGAATAATCAAAAAATACGAGTTTTGAAAACCCGAAAATAATCCTTGTTGGTGAAATTCTATCCAATGAGAACTGTTATAAACTGTATTATTAATGCTTTATTTCTGTATTGTTATTGGCTGTTGGGATTAAATAGGTGCAAAAAACTCTCCCGAAAATTACTATATATGGATGTCCAAAAAGAAATGAGCTTTTAAAACCCGAAATACTCCTTGGGTGTGTAGTATTTGGCAAATAGTAAGAGCTTATACAAGATGTTTGCTTACATATTGAGAGTTGCGGGATAAAAACAAAACACAGAACATGAATTGCAATATGTTCAACTAAAAAATAATAAATTAACAAGTTGAAATTACGCCGGCCCAAAGGGGCCTGGTCGGCCCAAAGGGGCCGATAATTAATATGATTTTTTGAAGGGGTTGACAATGTTTTTTTTTATCTCTTTGTTTTGGTTACACTCTTCAGAATAAGGGGTAATATGTTACGTTTATTTCAAATTATTTTCATTAGTTAGGATCAGTTGAAAATTTCTTTTGAAATAAACACCTTTCACTTCTAAAACACCAAAAAATATGCCTCTCGCCAACTCTAATCTCGCTGTTAACGTACTTGTGTCAGTTCATAAGCGCTTTATCAATAACCAGGAAGTCAAAGACCTTTTGTGCAACAAGTATGACTGGAATACCCCACTTCTAAGCTTCAAAGGAAAGACAATTGCCTGTTCATCAGTCAATGGTGCAGTACTTTATGATATCATACTAGATGAAGTACCTGGTATCACTTTGACACTCAAGCAAGGTTGCTTGAAATACCTGGGTCCGATTGAAACCAGCTCTCCTACCAGAGATGGACCTTTAGAGGATCCTGCTGCTCTTGTAGCAACAGAGGAGGATTCAGAGGATGAAATCCAAGAAGAGGAAGAGACAGAAGATGAGGATGGCGAAGATCTTTCGGAAGGATGGACCCCTGGAGAAGTGGCTATTGATAGCAGACTCTGTGATGATAGCTATCAACAACAGAATGCAAGACTGAGCTTGGCTAACCCAGGATCTGCCTCGCCTTTGGATTATTTTCTGTTTTTCTTACCATTGAACTACTTTCATCAGATAATTGCCAATATCAACACCAATGCCAGGGATTTGGCCAACAACCTGTGGTCAGATCTCACATTCAATGAGTACTTGATGTGGATTGCGCTCTCGACTGTGATGACAGTACTCAAGCACTCTGACCGTAAAGCGTACTGGAAACAAGGGTCAAGCCATTTCATGATGAACATTGACTTTTCTCAGTACATGTCATACAAACGATTCAATGATATTATGCGAATGCATGTGTTCGAGGTTTACTCTGTGGAGAAGCAAAAAGTTGATCCTTTGTATCAAATCCGGTCTGCAATTGAAGCCTTTAATGATCATATGGCTACTTGTGTAACACCAGGCAAGTATTTGGTTGTTGATGAATCAATGAACCAGTGGTTGGGTGCAGGCATGCCAAACTTGAAGAATGTTCCTCGCAAGCCACACCCAATCGGTCAAGAATTCAAGACGTTGGCTGACCACCACACCTACTGCATTCTGCGCATGGATACGGTCAGTGACCCAAAGGTGAAGGAGTTTGACGATGAACCAGGCATGAAAAAATTGACTGCCACAATGAAGCGTTTGGTGAAGCCTTGGTTCGGAAGTGGTCGCACTGTGATTGCTGACTCCTGGTTCGGATCACCAGCAATGACTACGATGCTGAGCGATCTTGGCCTCTACTCCATCATGCAGGTGGCCAAACGTCGCTACTGGCCCCGCGGAATGCCCACCACGGATATTGTGGAGACAGTTGGTGAAGAGCGTGGTAGCCACTATACCATGAGAAAAGTCTCGAGTAGTGGTAAGCTCTTTGTGTGTGCCTATTGAGATCAAAAAGTGAAAGCTTTTGTATCTTTGTGCAGTACCACAAGACTTACCAGCGAAAGAACTTTTCTGGGTTCTGGGGGCAGTCTTGTTGCCATCAAGCGACCAGAAGTAGTAGATGAGTATGAGACTCATAAAAGTGAGTAAAAGATTGATTCCAAAAAATATATACTGCCATATTAATGAGTTTATTATTATAGGTGCTGTAGATGCAGCCAATAATTTAAGAGACAATATGATATCTTACCATGATATCATCTCTACTGAAAGGTGGGAAATGCGCTTCCTTGGGTTCTTTCTGGGAATTTGTGAAGCAAATGCGTTCAGCTCGTTTCGCGTATTTGGCAATGGTGGGAGCACAAGCCATAGCACCTTCAAGGATACTTTGGCTTGGCCTTTGTTGAAGCACTGCAAAGAGTTGGTTCATGGCACAGAACCTAACTTGGATGATCAAAGAGTGCTCAGGTCGGATACCAGCCATCTTTATGTGTCAATGAGAGGAATGAATGGCAAAAAAAGAATGAGGTTGGGTTGTAAAAACTGCCAAATTTTGGGTGCTCGTCGTACAAGAGTAGAGAAATCTTGTAGCTGCGACCCAACTACACCAATGTGTAAAACATGCTACAACGATCATTTACGTACAACCTGGGTTACCCAAACCCACCTTAATAATTCTTTGTAACCTAAAGCATATAAATATACTATTGCAAATAAAAATAATTGAAATTCTTATATGTAGAATAGTTGATCAAAGAGACGGCCCAAAGGGGCCGCCAAATTTTTTACAAAACCACCTTTACTAAATAATGGACTGATGCCCCACTTTTTGATTTTTAAGAAAAATACAAAAACCACAAATAAAAAGAAGGTTTTCTTGTTCAAACGCACCAAAAAAAATATTTAACACATATATTTTTTCGAGAGAAAAACATTAAAGCAAATTGGCCCAAATGGGCCGATTCGGGTAATCTCTACTTGTTAATAAGAGAAAATATAACGATCTTTTTATATTTACCATGTATATTATCATCAATATCATTTTGAAATATCAGAAAGCTGTGAATCTTTTAAATGAATAATTAGTAAACATATAGTTTATCATGATATTATATTTACCTTTGTCATAAAAGAAGAGCATATTATACTATATTAATAATATATCAGTAGTTAATATAGTATACTTGACAATATAAACAACATGTTTAAAAAATAATAACTTACCAGGGTATTGAAAAATAAAATAAATAGGAAAGAAAAGGAAAAGGAGAATATATTATTTGAAATTTATTTGAGGTTACCATGAGTCGTACATACTGGGACCCAGTTTTACAGACCAAAATAGATTAATACAGATGATCTTACAGCACTGATTAAAAATGTAAATTATAATAAAAATATTTTCAATAAGCATATTGTAGTCTGTCCCCTTTTTATTTTCTAAATATCTTTACCAATAACTGTATTTTGCTTCGTATGTATTTATATGCTGAATAGGCAAAATATAATATTTTAATATATTCATATATTGTTATATTTATAAAATACATATAGAAAATGTCTTCTAGCTCAAGAAACTCTAATCGCAGATCAAATGCTAATGAACAGCCTGGCAGTTCTTCCCAGGGGGCAGGTAATCAGCCAAAACGCCGCAGACTTGCCCCAAGATCTGAGACAGTCAGAAATGATGATGAGGGATATAAAGAACTCTCTGGACAGATGGCATCGATGAGTCGCCAGCTTAGAAAGATGTATGACATGCAGGCTAGCTCAGCAAACGCAGTGAGCATGTTCATAAATGCTCATGCCAATGGTGTTTTTAATGGAGCACCTGCTGGCCCAGTTTTGCCAGCAACTATCTCTCCTTCTGTTCCTGCTCAGCCTTCTCTCAGTGAGAGTCAGATGAGTGCAATCATTTTGGTATAGATAATCTTGACAGAGTATAATAATATATAATCTAATAAAAATATACAGGACTTGATCCATGAGAAAATGTGGATAAGGGACTTAAAGTCCAACAATCCCATTGAGATTGCTGAGAATGAAGCCAGGAGAAAATGGAATACTGATCAATGGATTGATCATCAGGACAATGTCAAGATTGTCAAATATTTGAGAGAGTATATACTCTCACAGCCTCGTGCTGCTGGATTTTGGCCAAGTATGGTAGTTGCTAAAATCAAAAACAACTACAAGACCTTCTACCGAAGTGTTAACATGTCAGAGGAGGCAGGCATTATCAAGAAGCATAATGCACGCATCAATAGCCGAATGAGAGAGGTAATTATAAGAAAAATATTAATGTACATGGTTATCTTATATTCTAAAAATATTAACAGATTCTTAATCGCCGCATTATTACCTATGAGACCAACTGGGAGATCATAGATGCTGAGATGGGTCCAAAAGAAGGAAATGGTCATGAGATGGCATATCTCAATGTTCTTTGAAAAGAGGTCATGTCAGATGGTGAATCAGGTGTTGAGGATTTTGGTGAAGGTGTCAGCCTGAAGGTTGTAAAGATTGCTTGCCCCAGTTGGAGAAGTGATGAGGTAATTATTTTCAATTTGTATTTGTTGCAGCACAAGTTAAAACTAATGACAAAAACAGTTAAACAGACTCTTGGCAATAATTGATCGCATTTCTAAAGACCGTGACTTGAGAAAGGGGCAGTCAAAGTCAAAACCAAAGACCCCTAGAATCCAAAGAGAAGTTAAAGTTGTCTCTGTCCCCACTTCTCT
Organism: Phycomyces nitens; assembly: GCA_022702545.1. Lineage (NCBI taxonomy): Eukaryota > Fungi > Mucoromycota > Mucoromycetes > Mucorales > Phycomycetaceae > Phycomyces > Phycomyces nitens. Next base: position 8,465,969 of record JAHRBC010000001.1, read on the forward strand.
GTCCACCATCTTGCCTCCCTGGTCAATTAGAGATGAATAAATATATTTTTTCTTTTTCTCTCTATATTTTATATCAACTGCAAATTGTAAATATAGCTGAAGAGTTTTGACCAATAGATAAATATATTAAAAGCTAAGTATAAATTTTGCATGGCAATGGAACTACAAGTTTTTTGCTAATCTTGCTTAATGGCTGGTAATCAACAATTGCAACTGGAATGAGAATTCGGTGCATAGGTAGAATACTTTGAAAATCAACTCTTGAAAACTCGCTTTTGTAGATCTCAATGCCTTCCATTTCTCTAGTCCTATCAGATGTTGTTTTATACCATTTAACAAAGGCAAAGGTATGCTGGGGGTTGTGGTATTCAGTTGATAAGGATGCTGGACTAAATGTGTGCACAAAAATATATTGGATTTCTCCAATATATCTATAGATTACATTTGTTTTGTCCTCCACAAACAATGCCTGAATGTATGATCCACGTTTGTTACCATGATTGCCTTTAAATACTTGGCCAAGAATGTTGATAGACTTCAGCATGACAATCCAATTGTTGACAAAAGCAGAACTGTCCATGTTGATTTTGCAACTTGAGATTGACCTGTCATTATAGACCACTTGGTAATGTTCAACAAGACAATCATAATCAGGACTTGGCATTGGTGACAAAGGCTTTGTTCTAAGAGGAAATGCAGATGGTGGAAGAGATTCATTGCCTTTGATAGAAGATGTTGTGTTGTATGTGGCATTTATGAAATCAGACAGGGAGAATGCATGAGGTTGACTGGGCGGGATTACTGAACAAGTCTCAGTTTTTAACAATTTCTTGAAAATATCCAGATAACCATGTGCATTGGCAGACTCAAGTATATTCCGCACAAAATCTTCTTTGTGAACTTCTTCAACAAATCTCTTCATGTATGTCCATTCAAATCCGGTTTTCCTGTTTGTCTGGATGTTTTTGAGGATACCATTGTATCTCTCAAAGCCAAAAAGCCAGTAACCATAAACAGGGCCAAAGTCTTAAACTGTCTGATGTAAATGAAGATGAAGGTGCATATTCGGTGAAAGAAGATCAAGATCATAAAGATTCTCACAGCCTTGGCAAAATTTTTGTAGATATTCATGAGCATTGTCAATTTCGTCTTCAGTGATGTTGGGCTTGATGAGTAAACGGCATGCATTGACAAAGAATATCCAATTTTCAAACATTTTTGGCGGGAGTAGATCTTTCAGGACAACAGGAGAATACACAAGGCACCACGACTTCCACTCATCAGCCTTCATGAAAGGAAATCTTTTTGCAATCTTTGTCTTTAGTGGTGTGTAATCAGGTGGCAGTACCATATTTTTAACCATGTTTTGCATAGAGACGAGTTTTTTGGAGTCAATTATTCCATCTGCAACCCATTTTTCCATCATTTGCTTAGCAGTTCCCAAGAAAAGGTTGTGCATTGGATCTATAATGGTGCAGCGGACAGCATCAAAGTACTCAAGACAATGCAGTTCGGACCAGTGAACACCATTTTCAACTTCAAGACGATGTCTCTCAGTCTTAGTGGTTGCATTTCTCCAGACCTCAGCATCCTTACAATTATCATTCTTAGTCCGAAGGAGCCACTTTGAGAAGTCAAATCCAGAATAATTGACAGAACTCGTTCCAGCTAACCGGGAGAATTGGCATTTGCATTTATGGCATGCATTTGTACTCGTATGGGATGTAAATCCACATACTTTCCTTGCAGCGGGGATATCACAGGCAACCATGAAGAGAGCAGTGTGGATTGTTGTACCATTTGGACATTGGTGGGTTTGGTTTTTGACACCCTTGTAAAGACTTTGCAACTCATCAACAAGAGGTTGGAGATAGCTGCTTATCTCTGATGTCTTTGCTTCCTTTGGCTCTGGCATTAATCCAACAAGAATTGTATTCTCCTTTTTGAACCTAATCTCCTGAGGAAGGTTGTTGATGGCAAGATAAATTGCTCCACAAGAGTAGGTAACACCATCAAATGGCTGGAACCAGTCGATATTCAAGGTCAACATGAGAGATCGGTCAGTGTCAACAAATGGGAAGCCATCAATGTCCTGGAATTCATTCCACATGATACCATCATAAATGTCAAACAATACTCCATCTACTTTTGGCCAACGATTCCATGAATTGATTGCATCTTCAAATCCTGGGTGACAAAAAAACTTTTTCAATGAGTCTATGACAGAGTGGTATACGTATGTTCTCTTTGGGATTCGTGACTCAGATCCAGACTTGAACAATGGATTGGAACACAAAGAGCTGCTGCCAAACTTGATTGATGTACAAGACAAAAGAACAGATACACCAATATCATAGATTGTATGGCATTCACTGCATGCAACATACTTTTTTATCCCACTTGTCAAATTGCCATAACCTGCCAATTGCTTGAGACCAGGAACACTCAAAGGAAGACGAAATGGATCCTGGAATATTTCAAGAATCTTGTTGATAATGGCAATCAAGATAACTGCTTCTTCATCAATGATGTACAAGGATACAAATAGGGCAATGGTGGTGACAATGAAACGGTGGATGAAATTCAACTTTGGTTGTGGGTCCAAAGAAAAATCTTTTGTGTAAAAAATGAAAATTAGCTCATATAATTCTATTTATCAGGGGTCAAGATTAATTCATGATATCCATACCTTCACCAAAAATTGCCGCCTCATCATCACTATCTTCACTTTCTTCCTCGTCTTCTTCATTCTCAGAGATGCTCTCATGAACACAGTCATCTCTATCAACACCAAACATGGTGTCAGCTTCGGAAAAAGGTAGGTTCCTTGTCTGTGCTGGTGCTGCCTCATCTTTATCCAAATATTAAAATAAAAATTAGTAAAGAAAAATAAAAAATAAATTTATTTCTATTACCAAATTCACCTTCATTTTCAATTTCATATTCTTCAGCATCAAAAAACTGTTCATGTTTATCAATGGCCTCAGATGTTTCATGAATCATTTTGATTCTGTCTTCATTAAATACTATATTATACTTGTTATTTTACTGGGAAAATAAAATTATATTAGCTTTCTTACTCCTATGACTGAGAAGGTTTTTCTTTGTTTCTTCTATTCTCATATGTCGTTTGAATGTTTGAGAGGATATAATATTAAAGCCTCCCAGTTTGTTCTTGCAAACATAACATCTGCACTCAACTGTATTTCTTGAACTTCGGTTAGGAGTCATAATTAAAAGATTTTACAGTAAAGAAGAGAGATACAAGGCAAAGTTTATTTTATATATTTGGATTTGATATTTATTTCTTATGCTACACATGTTTTATAGCCAATTACATTGACAAAACGTTTTGCTATATGTCTAAACTACCAAAAAACATCTGATCTTTAATTTTACCTTTTCTTTCACGTATAATTAATATTCTTTGAGATACATGAAACTGACCAATTTTTGCAGTGTTTGGTACATTCATGAAGCATGCATGGTTGAATTTTTCTAAAGACAAGAAGCAACAACAATCATTGGGTCATCAAGTTCAATACTGTTCAAAACACTGTTTCCCACATAGTACTTTGCCAAAGTATTCTTGACAACAGGGCTGCTGACACCTTCCACATCATCATCATTTAAGCTGGCATGTCAGTTGAATGGCTCCTGAGGTATATGGTTTGTTAGTATCTTTTAAGGGAAATAAGAATACTGTGAGAGTGTCATTTATTGAAGAAAGAATATTATTATTGCTTATATACTATTATTCAAATTCCCTTGTAATTAAAGTCCCCATTGTGTAATGGTTGGTTATCACTGTAGCAGTGTGAAGTGTATATGTGCCTGGTGTGTAACTGCTCCTAAGATGTTAACTTGCCAGGGTCATTAGCAAGTAGTAACCAGAGATTAGTTGTGGAGTCTGTATTTCACTCAACTGTGGTGTGTATACCATAGCTCCCATAGCTGGGGAGCACTTACACCATCTGGAAGATCTAAGAAACTTGCTTCATTATATGTAGATGGCTGACTTGTACAAGGATAACTCTGAGAGCTGTTTGCTGAACTGACAAAGTTATGAACAGCAAAGTGCTCAACAAGCAAACTGGCATTTCTACTGCCCTTTGACCTCGACCTGATAGGCTTGGAGTATACTCCAATTACTCTTTCCATGGATAGGTAAGAGATTATTTGACTAATAATAACAATAGCAGTGAAGACACTTCTTGGTCAATGATGACAAAATCAACGTACCTGTTATCAATGATTGTGGCCAGTGTGGCACGGCTAGGACAATAACACTCTACATTTACAAGTGCAAAAGAATGTGGTGTGCCAAGAATCTTCTCCGAGACACCTTTAAGAGTGCAAACCAGACTCGTAAGAGAAAAATGACAGAGAACAGCCAGGCAAGTTTATTAATTAACAAACATTTGAATATACATTATAATTAATACAATATTTTTATTATGTTATAGCAGGAAGGAGCAAGCAGTTCTTTTCTTTCAGAAGATGAGGTATTTCAAACGGATGACGAGGCTGAATCCCCAATCATGACAGATGTACTATAAGTTAGAGCTTTTTTGTTGCTCATCTATTCTCAATTTAATATTAATATAATATTTCTACTGTTTGATATAGGTTTACACCACTAGGAATGAGCAATGAGCCTTCATCTAAGAGAAACAGACTAAGTCTTTAATATTCTTTAGGCTGCTCTTATTGGTTCTCTCATATTTTTAGTATATGTTTTAGCGCACTTTTTCTTTTCCTCTTTTCCTTTAGCTGTTTTATCTTTGCTTTGGTCCTCTCCTTTGAAATAAAATCGAATAACTCTCCATCACATAAGATTGCCACCTTAATAAATGCCCAATTGGCATCTTGTATACCACATCTTCAGCTCTGTTGTTTTTAATCTAGGAATGAAACACACATCTTGCCCTTTTTCAAGCACCAAAAAAAATGAAATTTTTTTATAGCTGTATTACACCGAGGTTAGTTTATATTTCTTTTCTTTTCTTTGCTCTACTTTTTTGAAGTAAAACTAAATGACCCTCCCTTATGTAAGGTTGTCAATGACATAAACATCCAATTGGAATCTTGTATACCACATCTTCAGCTCTGCTATCTTTAATCAAGGAATGAAACACTCATCTCATAATTTTTCAGACACTAAAAAAAGGTGAAAAGTTTTTACAGCTATATTACACTAAAGTTTGTTGTTCCCCACCTCCCTACCTGGGAATCTCTGTAGAATATGCATATTGTTTTCTTAATGATGTACTCATTCTGCCAACTACCATTATATTTGAATTAGTTTTAAATCTTATGAGCTGACTTTACAGCAATATATTTTCTATGGTAAGAATATTATAATATGTTTACACTCTTTAATTAATCATATTGTGCATTCTCTATTCTTCTTCTACTGCATCTAGTATTTACATCTGTACGTTTCATATAGTAGCATTAATTCAAGAGATGCTTGGTATACCAATTAACAAGTACAATATATACTGGTATGCTATCCAAAACAATATGCTTGGTTTATTTGATTGCTTCATTCTCTGACCACAATATCTTTATAGCAATTGATGAAGACCAAAGGCCTTCCAAGTCATGACAGTGATCCACAACAAGATGCTTGGCACGCTGATTAACATGCACAATATATACTGGTATGCTAACCAAAACAATATATTTGGTTTATTTGATTGCTTCATTCTCTGACCACAATATTTTTATAGCAATCAATGAAGACCAAAGGTGCTATCCAGGTCATGACAGTGATCCATAACAAGATGCTTGGCATGCCAATTGACAAGCACAATGTATACTGGTATGCTATCCAAAATAATAAGCTCAGTTTATTTGATTGCTTCATTCTCTGACTACAATATTTTTATAGCAATCAGTGAAGACCAAAGGCCATCCAAGTCATAACAACATGTTGTTGGCATCGTGTATAGCTTGAGTAAAAGGTTTGTACCATATACGTTTTATAATATTAAATAGTATTTGCTTTTGGTATGTTTCTATATTATTATTATATATATTTTAATATTATTTGAAATAAATCGAAATTATAATAAAAAATAAACCATTTGTTGTAAATGAGTATTGATCACTGCTGAATCTGAGAGTAAGACTGAAGGATAAAATAATATCCTCAGCTATTCCAGTCAAACGGATCTGCCTTTATGAGATTATCCAATACACAGATCATCATACACATAATTGATTATTATTTATTATTATTATTGTTATCACCATAATATGGGATATACAGATATACACATATTTATCTAATGACATCATCATATTCCATCTACATATTTCGTTGATTATATGAATGCTTGATTGAGAGACTACAACTACAATGAATTAATAATTCTAAAAACATTACCCAAGTATCTGGGTCGGAATATTAAAATATTACCAATAGCATAAATGCTCTTCTTTACCAAAGCTCTCTGGCTGATCTGACTGGAGAAGTATCATATCAATAGGTCTCTCTGGATCTTTCCAGAAAGACAATACTCCTGGAAGATGACTCATCGTAATAAATATTACCAAAGCATATACTGAATTATAAATCAGAAAACATATAAATATCAGTAGTTAGTTCTGTGTAGAAAGATAACCTTTTTCTTTTGAATAAACACCCTACACAAGTTCTCACGAATTCTTTCGTATCTTTCCAAGTTTATTTCTACCCACAACACCATTATTTCAAATAAATGGCAGTAAAAAAAGAATGGGTGCTAGTATATAAAGTAATATAAAAGAGAGGCTATAGTATATAAAGAAACGATTTTGGTTGGATAAAAAAAATGGTAGCTATGCCTATTCCTGCCTCATAACTACCCTTTTTTTTTGCACTAAAAAAACGGTAACAGCTACTGAAATCACCTTATACAGAGTCTTTACTACCATTTTTTTTGGTGGGAAAAAACGGTAGTAATGCTACCAAAACAGTAGTTAGCTACCGTTTTTTCTGCTGTAGTGCTCTCAGCTAATCTGCACTTATAGCTTTTGTATATGTAAAATATACACTGATAAGGCTGGATCACCACAATTACCTTTACTAACAGCAACAGCAACAACACAGATAAGTGATATTGACTATCCCCATCTCCTAGAATATTACAAGAGAGCATATGACTATGAGCACCTTGTTGACTACTGCCATGCATCTTCTTCACCATTCTTTGTCAATGACTAAATCACAAAGATCAAGGCCATTGATCTTCTTGGTCAGGCATACATAGGCAAAGGTGGATCTGGCAGCCGCAGGTCATACATCCAATCTCTTTTTCTGGATTTTGAGGGCAGAAAGACAAACGCATACACAGGAGAAATCTAATAACTGTTCACCCATAACTTTGTTCCTCCTCCCAGTCCCTCCAACAGCTGCCCTCATCTCCATCACAAGCAACATGTGTTTGCATTTGTCTACTGGCTTGTTCCAGATCCTGATAATCTCAGACCAGTTGAGCAAGTTGATATCTGCCTCCCTGGTTTTGCGCCAAACACGTTTGACAGCATCTTGCCAGTGCACAGGATTCTTTTAGAAGTGGCTACAGCCAAATTAAAAATTGAAAACAACGCAAGGATGCTGGTCATTCCACTGCCAAAAAAATATATGCATAAGTACAAATAAAACTTTTCTCTCTCTCTCTCTCTTTTAAAGAAGCAAAAAACAAAACAAAGCCAAGTAAAATATACATATAGTCCAAATAGCGTATATGTGAAACAGGGTGAAAATTAAGAGAAAAAGAAAACGTTTTATTGTCTCAGTAACCACTGAGGAAGGGAGGGAGAAATCCCCTCAGGGACTGCTAAATCTGCAATGCAGCCAAATACTCTTGGGAGCATTTGGCACACATTGACACCCAAGCCAAGGAGCGAGTATGAGTCCAACAACTCAATCAGCTGATTGAACTAATATACATTCATTAGAATATTATTTTATGATTCAAAAGCAATAAAAAATCTTATTTAAATAATATGTTACCTCATTGCTCCTCCAGCTTGGGCGTACTGTGCAGATCATCTGCCAGCCAGGAACTTCAGAAAACTCATCCTCAGACTCACCCTCAGACATTGCTGCCTTTTGGATGAGTTCTGAGCAATCATTGCCTATTGCATTGTCAATGTCATCCTTGTTGGAGAGGTATGCCATTTGACGGCAATGGAAATGCTAATCAAACATATGTTTAATATTGTTTTTCAATCTCAAGTCTTTTAAATGCTATACTATTACATACATCAGCTTCCTGGCCGGCTTTTCTGGCACAAGCATTTGCAGCTACCTGTGCCTCAGGAGATGCCCTCTCCTGGCAACGCCTTCTGCAAAAGTTCCAGTAGACACTGTCCTGAAGATCCCTTTGGTGCAAGCCAGTGTTGATGAAAGTTGTGCCCAGGTAGGCAAGGAGTTCAAGAACCAACTCCTTGTTGGGAGATTCATTGAAATGAACCTCCGTTCTCCACCTGGGCCTGTTGTTGTTGGCTTGCACCATAGCCAGGTTGTTTGACCTGAAATTGGGCCTCCACAGATAGTCTCATATATGTCACTATTAAATTTTATAAGCCAATGAATTGGTAAGCTATTGAGAATATTAATACTTACAAACACTTCTGTGGTGGCACCGGGGTTATACTCCACCACAGCCGGGATGATAGGAACTGGGCCAGTGGCAGGGACAGCAACAGGACCAGGAGCAGGGCCAACAATGGTGAATAGCTCCTCACCAAAGGCAGAAGCAAGCTCGGCAGCAGGAACTGCACTGTTGTTGGCAGCCACCAACTCAGCCAAACTGTCAATAGCCTTGACAGTACTGGAATTGCCTTTGATGCTAGTCCAAATGTGAGAATCTACCCTGACAAGGATGTTTTGAATATCCTGCAAGGTCTCTAACAATTGGAGTTGCTCATTGGTTGAGCAAGAAGTGGGAGTAGATCTTGGTGCCATGGTCTATAGAATATCATATGTTTTCAAAATTAGATTTATATTCTCTTTATAAATTATAGACTCTACTCTTTACATACAAAATACTTGGTTTCTGAGTGCAGGAGGGTTGATTCAATTGTAAATAGATAGTCTTTATATACACAGATGAGTTTAATAAACATATTTCTAATTACTCTTTGTATACTCTGTATGTTAGGATTGGTTCCTAACAGCCTTTGCGCCACACTCCCGAAATGGATACTAGCTAGAAGACCAAATACATCATAGCTATCTTTAGACTTTCCTTTCTTGTATACCCAACCGCCACAGTTACCAATCATTATATTTAGACATATCTTTACCCTAGCTAGAAAACATATAAATACCAGTAGAGCTTGATCATAGAAAGATCAAGTGAACAACGTCTTTTATTAAATAACTTATCCTTGAACCTCCTGTTTCTGTCTCTTGCCTTGTCTGCTTGGATCAGTTCCTGACACTGTATAAATTAATAAAAAAATAATTTTGGATCTCTGCTTGAAATTAAATATCATCTCTTTCTTTCTTTTTGTTCTATCTTCTTATCTCTGTTGTTTTATCTCTACGTGGGTTTCTAATAAGACATTCTTTATACTAACAAATTAACGGCTTCTTTATAAATGTATAATCATCCCAATACATTCTCTCTACATTGCTCATCTAGACTAATCATGGTCAGTTACATGTGCCAGTGCCATCTTGCAAGTTATTCTGATTGTCTCTTTCTATCCTGTAGACCTCTTCTACTTGTACAGCCTATTATATGGTGCCATCATCAGTGCCAGGATAAATAAAATCTTTTCATGTCAAATTTCTTTTTTTCTCAACATTTGTTATTCTACAATAGGCCACCGCCATCACTGTCTACCCCATCTGCCTCCTTCATCATCTACGACTGGTTATCATAATGGTAATGCTGTTTCTTAGTCTTTGTGCTTTTCCATAATATTATTCTGGCTATTTACTAATACTTTTCTATACTCTTAAAAAGTTATTGTTGGCCGCCATATACCATCCCTCTACTATAATCGCCAACTCTGTTTTTGGTATGTAAATCAATTCTTTTATCACTCAATTCACCCATATTAATTTATTTTATCCCATCTCTAGTCAATCTAATCATACAAGATGTCATGCCGCACAACTCAGCCCCTCTTTGCCCATTCTTATCTAATCCTTGCAATGTAAGTATAATATCCCTTGCATCTTGAATAGCACCCGCACTTTTGAATATATGTCACTAATATAACTTTTACTATATCAGAACACTACCGCAACCACCCAAATTGCTGCTGGACCCTATTTTCAGGTATTGTTCAGTAGAGAAGTACCCGATCCAAGTAATATCAAATAGGCTGGTAGAAGCGGCAAGGATAGACAGTAATAGTATTAGAGCTTGTGTATAGAACCATTCTATTCTTTCCAATAAACACAAATATAAACCATAAACCTTTTAAGTACGGGGTATAAAATGATGGAAAGAGTAATTCTTGCTTGATTATACAATAATGAGTTTCAAAGAGTGGTCAATACTGGCAGTTTGAATGGGTAAACAATAATAAACCCTCACTATCAGCATATGAAAAACAACAATAAGATCGCCCTTTCAAGATGTAAATACAATATCTGTATACCAAAAGCATAATGTCGGATGTTAGGAACCGATCTAGGCAAAGGCAAGAACAGAGAAAACAGGCAGAGAGTTTGAAGATAGATTTCTTTAATAAAGATGTTGTTTGCTTGATCCTTCTATGATCAAGCTCTAGGGGTATTTATATGAATATTTCTAGCTAATGTCTACTAAGATAATTATAATGATTGGTTCTATGGAGTGTCTTTACAAGGAAAGCAAGGGAAGAATACTATTGGTCTTAGAGGTGCGATGTCCAGATCTGGTTATAATTGGTCAATCAATTTTACCAATAGGGTGTTTCTTACATCGGATGTAACAATTGAGTATATCAAGTCAGTTAACCATGTCAAAAATGCTAACAAACCTTTGTTCCATTTGCTGTCACAACTTTTACCATGTTTATTTCAAGTCTTATAGCCTGATAGAAACCTAGGTTCTCCTATCTGTCATATCTGTGTTTTACCATAGAAAATTTGCGACTTTTCACATATTTATTTACAGTTTTACACATGATCTACTTTTACTGTTTTCCCAGTATACAGAAGATGTAGCTAACCAGTAAGTTATTAACTGGTAAGAATATAATGATTATTACTATTAAATATTTAAATAACAATTGCTATAAAATAAATTATTATTAGAGAAGGGAATATCTTATGAAAATTTATAATTTCTATATTTGTACAACAAATTTAAACTCACAAGAACATTTAATATCTCCGATAAGTCATAGAATTACGAAATTTTTATAAAATTAATATGTAGGTGGCTAATAGGTATTCAGTAAAGAATGAATGTAGAGATCTCTTTCTTTTCATTTAACAACTTCCAAAGATGAGATTACACAATTGTGCATTAATTGCTTATGTTCTCACTCTTGGCCAGACAACTCTCCATCAAAGAAAAAAGAGAGTCGTATACAAGCGTCTTGACATCAAGTCTCTTACACTGCAAAAATCAATTTAAATCATAATTTAATAATTATCTGGAATTATCAATAATATGAGTAAAAATATTTATAACTCAGGCAAAATCTTGCATTAACAATAGAGATTGATTTGAATGTTTTTATTGGCTGAATGATATTCAATCATCTGATTTAATATTCTCAAGTAAAAAAGTATTTTTTAACTATTAGTACTGGATACTTTATATTCCTTCTTTACTATACTAAGTAACAAGAAAAATGTCTTCCATTTGTAATTCCAATGAAGTGCAATGCAGATGCTCGAAATGCTCTCGCAATCATTCTGGCTTCACAATGATGAGCAAAAGAACTGCAGCTCGCCATGTCCAAAGCGATGAGGACAAATTGTTTAACAGTCAGATTAATAGTAAATAAGCTACAGAAATATAGACCTTAATAATAATAATATATAATCCAAACCAAATAGCATATTCAAGCCAAGTAAACACCATCAATAATACTATGGAAATAGACCAGGCTGATGAGGGTTTTGAGTGTAATTTTATTTTATTTACCAAAGGGGTATTCAACCGTATTTAAATTGTGTATCCATAGACAATATTTCTTCTCCTGGTACACCTTTACCAATTGAGACTATAGAGTTTCTCTTACCTCTTTCAGTAGAAGAGTCTATTTTTGGAACAGGTGAAGAATATATTGATGCTTTCTCTGACTCTGAAGACTATGAGAAGAGTGATGACGATGAAGAGCAGGACCAGGATGAAGAAACAGGTGCAAAATAAAAAAGGATAATGTTATTACTAAAAGCAATATATTAACATGCGGCTCAATCAAACTATAGATAATTTACCAAACCTCCCTCAAGATCCATGGCACTGACTGATAACAGTGTTCATTGTCATGTTTATATCTTGTTTTGTTGTTGATGAAGGCAGCGTCATTTTGATTACCTTTATCAATTTGGTTCTTGAGCACTATGGCGAGGAATTTCGTCTTCCTACTAGTATTCCTGGCTTGAAGAAAATGAGTGGATTCAGCGACTTGACAAGTGGCGTGTCAAAATATGTAGCATGTGGAAATTGTCATAGTATCTTCAGTGATGTTAATGGAGCTCCTAGTACATGCGACTTCAAGAAACTTGGAAGCAATAGAGAGTGTGGAAATGCATTGTACAAAATCAGCAACAGTAAAACTCTGAGACCAAACCGCACATATGTATATAACTCCCTCAAAACAGCTTTGAAAAAATTGTTCCAGCGCCCTACATTTGAGAATCAAATCAACAAGTGGAACCGTGGACCAAAGATTGCTGGAACAATGTTTGACGTATACGATGGAAGAATGTGGAAGGAGTTTGTGGATGAAGCTGGTTTACAATTTGTTGCCAAGGAAAGGTCATTGCTGCTCACTCTCAACATCGATTGGTTCCAACCCTTTGATGGGGTGACATATTCCTGTGGAGCAATATACCTGACGATCAACAACCTCCCAAGAGAAGAGCGAAATAAGGCAGAGAATGTCATACTTGTGGGTCTGATGCCTGGACCAAAAGAAGCCAGCACTTCAGAGATAAATAATTATCTTCGGCCTCTTGTTGACGAGCTTAAAGAATTGTACACAGGCATCTATATCAACACCCACACCTGCTCCAAGACTCTGGTCCATGCTGCTCTGCTAATGGTTGCATGTGATATACCTGCTGCAAGAAAAACTTGTGGATTCACTTCGCACAACAGTACAAATGCATGCCATAAGTATAATCGCCACTTCCATTGGTTTGAAGGTACCAGCATTGTTGATTATTCTGGCTTCAAGTTTTCTGAATGGACAGGCAGAACCAAAGAAGAAAATCTGAAGCATGCTATTATGTGGAAGAATGCAGCAACTAATGTGGAGAGAAAACGATTGGAGGTTGAAAACGGGGTTTGCTGGTCAGAGCTTCATCGACTAGGATACTTTGAGCCCGTACAATCAACCATAATTGATCCAATGCACAACCTTTTCCTGGGAACTGCAAAGAGAATGGTTGAAAAATGGTTATTCGACAATCTTCTCAATGACCATGATCTTGTAGAAATGCAAAACGAAGCAAATACCATGACTCTGCCACCAGACTCTACCACATTGACTACGAAGATTGGAAAGGGATTTCCTTTCATGAAAGCCGATGAATGGAAATCCTGGTGCTTGATATATTCTCCTGTTGTGCTTAAGTCCAGATTACGCAATGATATTTTTGTCAACTGGATCCATTTTGTTGATGCATGCTGATTGTTGACAAAGCCAAGTATCACCGATGAAGAGTTAAGCCAAGCTCACAACAGTCTAGAGAAATTCTGCATTGGATGTGAGAAATTGTATGAACCTGATCTTCTATTGCCCAATATGCACCTTCACCTTCACCTGAAAGAAACGATCCAAGATTTTGGCCCAATATACAGATACTGGCTTTTTAGCTTTGAACGATACAATGGCCTAATCAAAGGTTTCAACACGAACAAGAAGAATGACTTTGAAAAAACCTATATGGATAAATTCATCAAAAATGCATCAAAGGGCGATTTTTACAGATCACACCTCACCACCCTCACCAACCCATCTCACCTCTCCCTCTTCCAAAAACTGTCTACCAGTATAACAGAAACCTATGCCACAATCCCTGCCCAAAACAATATGATCACCATATTTCACTTGCCTACGTTTGTTGACTCTGCAACCGAAACTGAAATATCCATATTGGGAAATGAGTCTCTTCCACCATCAGCCTTGCCATTAAAACTCCAAGAGCCAACAACAATGAGAACGGCCAAGTACAATTGCCTTCTCAAGTTCTATCGCATTGAGTACCAAGACAATCTCTTGCAAAGTGCCAAAGGTGTGGTCCAGAGCTCAAATTTTGTAAATGACCGAATCTAGAAGATTCCATACATTAATCTTCTTGGCCAAGTCTACAAAAGTGGTGAAGGGTCAAACACAAGAGGGTCATATATCCAGGCTATATATATCAAGAAAAATAGTGAGTCAAGCTATACCTATGCTGGCTATATCAAGTATCTTTTTGCCCACAACTTTTGCCCAAAACCCACCCATGACAATTTTATGACAAGGCTCAATCCTCAGCATGTCTTTGCTTTTGTTGAATGGTATGAAGTTCTTCAACATCAGCCAAGAATAGACCAAGGAATTGATATGTATAAGCCAACCTTTCAGAAATATGACTATGACAACATTCTACCAGTTCATCGAATTCTATCCCCAATTGCAATCGGCAATCAAGCTTCTGGCCATGGTGCAGCCAAAGTCATTGTTATTCCATTGCCTAGAAAAATTTATGCTTAATCTTCTTATTATTATTTTTGACTTTCTTACATAAAATATGCAATATATATATGCCAAAATCAATATAGATGAAGGAGTGAAAAAGAGATGCTTGTTGATTTATTCACGTTTTGACCACGCGGGAATTTTGGCTACTAAGCCGCGAGGAATTGTCTTTTGCATAACTACGTAATGACGAGTCTTCAATTGACTGGCTTTCTTTCCTAGATCTTTTTTGGCAAGCATGTCCAAAAAGTCAAACAGCTCATTCAGCTATACAGATATATTTTATCATTAGACATAAAATATAAGAAATATCAATCTGCCTGTGTTTTACCTTATCACTCCTCCAGTTCAGACGAAGTACTCTCACAGTGATCTCCGTGTCTGTTTCATCATCTGACATTACATCTCTATGAAAGACGCCACTGGCATCCCTGTTGAATCTTCTTTCAACAGCTTCCTTGTGCTTTACAAAGGTTCTCTTTCATCTCTTGAAAAGCTAAAGTGAAACAAAGCATAATATATAAATATTTGCGTATTTTATTTAATATTCACTTCAGTTTTTCGGTTGCCTCTTCAGTTTGCTGTCTTTTTTGCTTCTCTAAGCTCTGGCACAAGCTTGCTATCAGCCAAACGGTTATAATAATTATTTATAATTATTGTGCCCAGTTCTTTTCCTGTTACTGATGTTGATTCAGGCTGTTCACAGGCATATATGATCAGAGCGTTTGCTAGATTCTGATTGACATCATCAGCCAATCCAACACTGACATCCCAAGTCGGCTTCTCTTCATTATTCTTGATCAAACTGGGATCATCTGATTTAAGATGAAAGTTTTTCAAGTAATCTCGAATAACTTTCTGAAAGTATATATTAATAATATATTTTGATATTACTGTTTCATTTAGAACTTACAGATAACTTTGGATATCTTGTTGCACTGACGATATCCTGAAGGCTAACTTGTGAGTTAGAGACAGAAAGAATATCTTCAGGTTGGATGATATTCACAATCTCATCATTTTCTACCACGGGCATTTGGACTGATACTTGGTCTCTGGCTTGGCAAGCAACAAGACCATTGAGAGACAACATCATTTGCCTTTCGTTATCATACACCACGCCAACTTGTGTTGATACACCAGTTAACTTTTTATCAACAGTGGATAAAAGGCCAACCATAGTGTTATATTCACTCCTGGGAATTGTTACATCGTCAGATCTAGAAGCAAGCAATGGGCGAGGGGTACCAACACGACCAGTGTTCACTGTGGTAAGTAGTGATCTGGATGATGACGCTCTTGCAGACATGTTCTTCTTTCCCTTGTTTAATTGTTGGCTCATGATTTACAGATTCTGGTATTTATTCAATTGTAAGTATATGTCTGATAGTCATCTCTCTATAAAATATAGCTGTTCAAGTATCAACATACATTTTACTATTTAGTGTTAAGGTCTGCTTGAAAAAAATCTTTGGGTATTTTGATTATAAATATAAAAATGAATTGTTATTCTTATGACATATCAATCAAGCAGAGGATCTATCTGTGTTCCAGTCGGTACTTGCCCGATATCAAGAAACGTTGTCTATCTTAATATTTATAAGATCTAGATTTGACAATGATATATATATAATTATTATTTAATATCTTCAGATCTTTAGTTTGATTAATTACTTGAATATTCATTCTAATCATATAACTAAATATTCATTTGTTTTATAAAATAATATCTTTTATGAGTATGCCTATTTCTATTGTTTTTATATTTTTATTTCCTAAACCATTCATGTAGCACTGAGAGTACAACGAATATTACAGACTGGGTTTGCGCACAGTGTGTTAATCGCCTTTTTTGCATACTTGGTATTCACAACAAACATATTTTTATTTTTTTATTTTCAAAAAAAAAAATACGTAATCATCTCTCAGATTCTATGACTATTTCAAGGATTGTTTTTTATTCATCCATTTTTTTTCTTTCTCTACTTTTTATTATCATCCAAGTACTTCTTCTAAAGCGCGGTTTGCCATATATACTCCTGGCAAACAAAATCAAAATCATTCTGGTATACAAAGATAAGTACTATGTTATTTATTACATTCGATTATTATTCTTACTGATACATATTCTATTAGAAATGTTATGTATCTATATAGCCGCCCTCCAGAAATTCATACCTCTAGTAAGTATATATACTTGAAAAATATTTTTTAATATTCTTACTCATTGCTATCTCTACTTAGTATTCTATTTCAAAAGTTTGTCTTTGCCTTTATTAAATCAAAGTATTCAACATTTCCAAGGACTATATATAATAAGTAAGCTGATATAAATATTTAATAATTTTTCTCACAATATTCTCTAGCTCTAAAAAGATATCAAGCAAATCAAGGAAGCAAGGTATTATATAATTTGATTAATAGTATCAAAATCAATCATATTAATAGCATTTGCTATTTATTATAGAATATATCCATAAAGCAAGTATCTACATCTCTCTCATACAATCAAGAATTATATATATATATTAGAATAAATATTATAGAGCAATTATTATTATGAGCGATTCTTTTTTATTCAAAATAAAAATAAAAATAAAAATATATTCCTACAAACCAATTTCCAATTGAGAATATTATTTTTAGAATTAATACCAAAAAGAACAGCTTTTCCGAAGCAATTGATCGAATCATTGTCATCAAAAAATGCAAAACACTGCTGTTATTACGTGCCTAGATATATGTTCTTCTCAGACAGGTGTTCTCAAACAGTGCATGTTTTTATTCTTAATTTGTAATAGTATGTATGTTTGCTTTTGGAATAGAGTTTATACACAATCTTTATAACTAAGCTCACACCAAATTTTCAAATCTGACATGTTAATATATAATATCTGGTCAGTTATTCTTTAACATACTGACTGGGTATTTATTAAAATTTATCTATCAGATATTAAATTAATACATAAAATTACAATTATAAACTTTTAATATTGTAATGATTTAGATTATTTTTTGCAGTGTTACTGATGCTAAATGCAAACTTGAGTTTTGCTTTACTTTCGCAGAAGTAATATTACTAGCCTTTCATTTTATTCTAACAAGTACTAACAACAGTTTTTCTCTTTCCAAACTAGATTGAGAGAATGTGCATCGCAATGAACTTGACAAAGACGATGAGTTTCAAGTGTGAGAATGGGTATGATTTGCACGTACAAAGAGAGTATGCTTTTGCTTTGGTACTCTACCGGTATGCTTTCTCACGGCGGTATCTCTCAATGGAAGATATGTGGGGAATGAATGCAAGAAGCTTGGGTTCTATTGTGAGCCAGTTCTCACGCATTCTACTGAACAAGTTCAAGCATGGGCTAGAGTTTGACACTCGTCAATTCTTGCCTGAGAACTGTAAAAGGTTTGCCCAGGAAATCTACCAAAAAAGTAAAACCATTATTTACTACTTCTACTTTATAATAATTACATAATTTATTTGCTAATCTTATATAAACTCTTATAGCAAATGCCTTTCCCAATATCATTGGCTTTGTGGATGGCACAATGCAGAAGGTTTCCCGGTCAACAAGAAATGATGAGCAAAGATGTATCTACAATGGGTGGAAGGTAATGTGCTTATATACATATAATCATATTCTATTGAGTGTCAGGAACTGATCCAAGCAGACAAGGCAAGAGACAGAAACAGGAGGTTCAAGGATAAGTTATTTAATAAAAGATGTTGTTTGCTTGATCTTTCTATGATCAAGCTCTACTGGTATTTATATGTTTTCTAGCTAGGGTAAAGATGTGTCTAAATATAATGATTGGTGATTGTGGCGGGTGTGTGTACAAGAAAGGAAAGTCTAAAGATAGCTATGATGTATTGGTCTTCTAGCTAGTATCCATTTTGGAATTGTGGTGCGAAGGCTGTTAGGAACCAATCCTAACATTACCTCCCTCTCAAGGCTGAACTACTCTCGGATTTTGATGGCAGTGTTGGCAAGATTCTCCAAAGGTTCCCAAGTGCGCTCTTCTGGGCCATACCCTTTCCAGTCCACCAGATACTGGATCTTCCTATGGTGTAGCCTTTTTGCCAAGATCTCCTCAACTTCATACTCTTGCTCGTTATCTACTATAACTGGGGGCGGTGGGTCTTGATACCTTGCTGATAATTCGTTTCTGACTACTGGTTCCAACAGGGAAACATGGAACACATTATGGACTTTCATTGATAGCAGAAGCTTGACATGGTATGCTACTGGATTGATCTGTTCTTCAATAGTAAAAGGACCCAATCGCTTGTAATCCAGCTTATTGCTTGGGCGAGAAGTTCTGATATTGGTACTTGAGAGCCAGACTTGGGAACCAGGGAGCAGAGCAGGAATATCCTTGCGATATTTGTTAGCTTGCTGGGAGTATGTGACTTGGGCTTGCTTCATGTTAGTTTTGATGTTATTGAAGACTTCTTGCATGAACTTGACTTTGTCTTCAACTATGGGTGCTACAATATCTTGGCTAGCAGAGAAATCTAGGCATGGGTGGAACCCATAATTTGCCAGAAATGGGGAGTGCTTTGTTGCAGAGTGGGTAGAGTTGTTGTAGGCAAATTCGACGATAGGGAGAAGCTGGACACTGGAAAAAGTATACGATTTTATGGTGGAGAAATATCTGTAGTATTAAAGTACCATCATCGATTTATTGTTATTTCAATCTATATTTCTCTACCATACAAATATGAATGATACTATAGGGAATGACGCCTGGTCTATCAGAGAAATAGGTCTTTAGTTCCGCTTGAAAAACCTTTGATACCCCCCAACTTTTCTGTTATTAAAGAGGTCTAGTTTATTTTATATTTCGTGTCGAGTAAGCCTATTATTTATTGTATTTTGTGCCATATAAAGCTAATCGCAATATCGCGATTTACAATCTATTCATATCCTTTACTTTTAACCTCAGTAACTCATCTCTTTAGGCTGAAAAGCAAAAGGAAATAGTGTCTTTAGACTGAAAAGCAAAGGGAAATAATGTCTTTAGACTGAAAAGCAAAGGGAAATAATGTCTTTTAGACTGAAAAGCAAAGGGAAATAATGTCTTTTAGACTGAAAAGCACCATATCATATGTTTACATACAAGCCTCATTTGTTGATTTTTAAAAAATAAATTGTTTTTTATTTATTTTTTATTTATTTAATATATATATTTCTAGATGAATGCTCTAATCATATAATAATAATATATATGCTATTTCTAGAGTATTGTTTGATATTTTGCATCTAGCAAGACCAACAAGTTCCTACCTGATAGATATTGGGTACTGTCTTGGAGAAGAATGGTGCTATTTAATAGTAATAGGAGCAAAGATTAATTAAATAATCGTAATGGATCAAATTATTTGCTGTTGTACTTACAATGTTGATATCGTGAGTAGATGGACTACTTGATAGATTCATGAGAATATCTCAGCATATTAGCTGTCAGTTGAGATTGTCTAAGAATTGTAAAGTTATTAGTATTCTAGATATTCATATATACTATATTATCAGCGGTTTTCTTACCTGTGTGATTGTTTGTTCAGGCATGCGGATGAGATTCTTAATATATCTAATAGAGAATAGAACATAGTTATATATGTATAAGTAAAGAGATATATATAATTTGTAATAATATAATAGCTTACCATGATGTTTGATTACAAGATTGAGTGACATGCAAAGCCGTGATGACTGGAGGCATCAAGTCATTAGTAAAGAGAAGCTTTGAGCAAATATTATTTTATGTTATTAAACCATGTAAAATGACCAAAGAGAAGAAGCTTGTTGATGATCTGTAAAGATAATGGCAAAATTATTAAGTAATTACATAAAATAATAAGAATAAAATAATTACCAGTATGTGTATAAGAGCAAGAGGCAAAAGAGAAAGAACAAAAAATAATTTGAGTTCCAAGCACTACAAAAGTCTAAGGGTATTATGTAGATAAAACTTATAAAATAAGCTACTTAATTGTATAGTTTTACTATGCTTTTGGTAATATATAATCGTGATCTGTAGTAGACTAAAAAGATATGGGGGTGAACTGAATCATCCTACCTACTGGTGTACAAGAATCCAATGTAGAATATTTAAATGCCCTCAAACAGTGCAAAACTTAAATATACATTGTAGCCACAATATATTCCTAGTCGATCTACCCTTTTTTGCATTGTATTTTATGATACACAGACAGTTTGTGTCAGGGGAGATTGACCACTTACAAACAACCAGTTTTATCTTTCATTATATTTTATAGTGGGTTTTATAATATGTTTTAACAGTCCATCAAGGATGATTGTAGACTATTGCAAGGTAATTGTAGTTATTCTATGCAAACAAGCCTCTCTGGTTTGTTGTTTTTTTAGAGCAATAGATTCTGAAAATTTTTATTTTTCGTTTTATTTGATAAAAAATACATTTGCGCTATATATTCTAGTCTCTAGATTATTTCTTTGGTATATCTATTCTACCAATCAATATTTCTTGGTTGGCACCATCAACTGGTTCTTAATAGAGCCAGGATACTTACCTAGCTGAGAGAAAGCCAATACTGTCTAAAAGTAAAAGAGAAGATTGTTAGTAAATTATTTTTATATAAATCATTCATTCTTATACTTACATTTTTAATATAATAAACAGAACATTTGATAGACTCTCTGTAATATACTAACAAATGATTATTGTCTAATAGATATATATTAATATTTGTAGATAAACAATATGTAATACTAAAATATTAGTTTACTTACAAGATATAGCCATTGGAATGGCCAGATAATTTCAATCGGGAATCCATATAAGAGCATAGCAAGATGTCTGTGATAGATGTTATTAAAGAGGACATATTTATAATATAAAAGGTTTACCAGAATATTATATTGAGATGGATAGAAAAATAGAATTTGCGGCTATATATAAAAGAGTGATTTGGTTAATAAAGAATAGCTTTAGCATAATATGATCTTACCTTTGGATATACAGCCAAGTGCAATAGAGAGCCCCATAATATATTTATAAGCAGTTACCTATGAATAATAAAATATATTGAGTAAAAAATATATTCACAAGAGAAAGAAAAGAATTAATTACCAGAGTATTTTGCAGTAATATTTAGGCACAAAAGAATATAAAAAATAAAAAGGAAAAACAAATACTTTGTATTAAAAGGCTGTTTGACCCTGATAAAATCTGGGCAATAAAAATGATAATCCAAAAGAATATGCCTGCCGTCATTTTCATATCTTTGTAATTTATAGTTTATTAGGTTGAAAAAGATGTCTTGATATAGAACAAGAGTGTACACAATGCTGTTAAATAATAATAAAACTATAAGACAATTTATTATCTTCAGTCAACTTATTTACTTGCAAGCATACTGGTCATATTTCTCTTCCTTCTTATGAGAATAAACATGATAATAATTGATTTGTTTATTATTTCTACTCCAATTAATTTAATGATATAGTTACAAGAAGTAGAAATAAATCACAAGCAAATATGACATCTAAAAGGCTCTACTTTATTATTCTATCCAATAGAACATATTGAATAATATAATCACCGTCAAAAATAAAAAAGTTTATTATGTTTAACTTCAGTCTACTAATGGTAAGATAATATAGTAGTTTGCTATAAATGAAACCACTCAATTTTTGTAGTGAAGGTAGTTTACCCCTAAAAAAAGTGCGGTCTCTAAAATCAATAATCCCAAAAACATAATATAATTGTCATTTTCATTTTACAGTTAGACGCTTTATTTAATCAATAAAAGACACTAATTAGTTTTAAGCAAGTCATTGTAAAATATGATTATATATTGTAGAATAAACATCAGTAACCGTTCATTATACTTCTTTACTTGTAAGAAACATTATCATATTATTAAAATAGAATGAGATTAGTCCGTCACGTGATAAACCCATCCTAACTCATCACGTGCTGTATAATATCTTATTCTTATCATCATCACCATAAAAAAAAGGTCACATAGTATAACACAACACAACACAGGGAGAGATATATAATTTTTTTATCTGTTACTTACATTCTAAAACAAACGCAATCACTCGATAATACTTTTTTGAAATGCCTCAAGCTACTTCTTCAATGCGCTCATGCAGATGTGGATCTACTAATCATCTGAGAACAACTCACCGTGATTGTCCCCTGAATACAATTTCTCCATATGTACAACCCCAAACTGTACCTTGCCCCAGTTGTGGCTCATTTGAACACAGACGCTCTAATCATCGTAATTGTCCAAACAATACCAGCAATACTTCAGTTAATGTTGTTAATCACAAACAAAGTGAATCGAATACTACTCTTTCTAATATTCAAAATGTACCAAGATCGAGAAGAAATGCACGTCGTAATTGCCCAAGCTGTGGTTCAAACACTCATTCCAGAGCAAGCCACCATGAATGTCCTTTCAATACTGAGCAAACAAGAAATACAACCAATGAGATTACTCCAACAATTTCACAGTATAGAGTCGCTCGCATGATCCCTTTTAACCCTGAGAATATTATTGAACCAAACATTTCTTTAACTGAAGGAAACTTATATCGCAGACATGTTTTTCCACGTATGGAAAGCAGATGCCCCTTTTGCAATGCACACATGTGGGTGGATGAGCACTTAAAATCAAGCAGTATCCAAAACCCAAGGTTTGGATTGTGTTGCTCCAATGGAAAGATAACACTTCCATTACCTATTGCACCTCCACAAGAGCTTTTGGATTTTGTCACCAACCATGATGCAAGAAATGAGCAATGTGTGAATTTTCATACCAACATTAGAGCATTCAACAATGCATTTGCTTTTGTGTCTATAAAGGCTAATGTTGACGAGAATTTGGCCAGTGGAAGAAATGGCATATCAACATTTCGTGTAAATGGTACAATGTACCATAATGTTGGAGCACTTTGAGCTCAAAATGGAGCCTCAGCTGGATTTTCACAGATCTATTTCAGTGATACGAATGAGCAGCTTGCGAGACGGACATCGCTTTTCTCTGGATTAAATCATTTGACTGTAGAGACAATCCAGTCCGTCATCCAGCATGTAAATCCATATGCTCAATCCTTGATGTCTGTCACTGAGCAGTTTCGGAACCAGCCATTCGGTAGCCTGCAAGTAATAATAAGAGCAGCAAGAGATGCCGGACGTCGCTATGACATACAGAGCTCGCCTGAAGTAGCGGCG
The DNA here is from genome assembly GCA_022702545.1 of Phycomyces nitens. Lineage (NCBI taxonomy): Eukaryota > Fungi > Mucoromycota > Mucoromycetes > Mucorales > Phycomycetaceae > Phycomyces > Phycomyces nitens. Next base: position 8,490,071 of record JAHRBC010000001.1, read on the forward strand.
ATGTTTATTGAAGAGAACGTTGATGGTAATGCATCTCCACATGATGTGTTAATAAGTGATCGTACAACTGGATTACGATCCATTAGCTCAATGCATCCAGGATATATATCATTGCATTATGTCCTCATGTTCCCTTTTGGAGACGATGGATGGCACATGAATCTTGAATCTGTTCCCTCCAACCCTTCCATCACAAACCTCAATAACCAACCAGTACGCATCACCATCCTTGAGCATTGTTATTATTTTCTGATGATCCGTGATGGCAGCTACCTACATCACTATGGCAGATTATTTCAACAGTACATAGTTGACAATTATGTTCGCATAGAGACAAGCCGACTTTTGTACCTTCGACTCAATCAAGATGGTCTCAGAGCAGAGATGTACAAGGGCATTGGTGATAATATAGAGGACCCTCGGCAAATCGGAAAAGCAGTAGTCTTGCCATCAACTTTTACCGGAGGACCTCAGTATATGAAGCAAATGCTTCAAGATGGACTTGCCATCATAAGATCCCGTGGAGTACCGACACTCTTTGTTACATTCACCTGTAACCCTCAATGGCCAGAAATTACAAGAGAGCTCAATGGTCAAAAAGCCCAAGACAGACCAGATATTTGCGTCCGTGTTTTCAACTTGAAGATGAAGGAGATGATAAAGCATATACTTGATACAAAATGCTTTGGTGATGTATCATCTTACATTGGCACAGTTGAGTTTCAGAAGAGAGGCCTTCCCCATGTCCACCTTCTTTTTATTCTGATGCCAGATGAACGTCCTCGAACGCCTGTAGAGTTTGACAACTTTGTTTGTGCAGAGCTCCCTGACCCAATCACCCACCCAAAGTTGTACAATACAGTAGTCAATAGTATGACACATGGTCCTTGCGGTACTGCCAAGCCTGATGCTCCATGTATGCATAATGGTATATGTACCAAGGGCTATCCAAAGGCATTCATCGAGGAGACAAGGGTAAGCTCAAGTGGATATCCACTTTACAGACGAAGAAACAATGGGCAGTTTCACATCTTTGGCCGTGGACATTTCGTTGTAACAAACCAACATGTTGTCCCATACAATCCATACCTCTGTCACAAGTATGATGCCCATATCAATGTTGAGATCTGTTCCACAACCCGTGCCATCAAGTATCTGTGTAAGTATCTTACAAAAGGCTCTGATCGTGCACAAGTAGAAATTTCAAACGAGAATTCTGCTGTTGATTCTGGACATCGAGATCAACCAGTTGCTATTGATGAGATTACTGAGTACCAGAATGCTCGATATATTGGCCCATGTGAAGCTGTGTGGCGCACATTTTCAGTCCCTATTCACATGCACCACCCAATGGTATCACGACTCAGTATCCATCTACCTGATGAGCAATACGTCAATTTTCGGGAGGACATGTCTGCAGAAGAACTTCGCCTTGCACGTGACTCTCTCTCTCAAGGAACAAAGCTCTTGGCGTTTTTCCAACTCTGTGCTTGCGACGAAAATGCACGTCAATATGCGTACAATGAAATACCAAAGTATTACACTTGGATGGCTGCCAGCAGAAAATGGAAGGCAAGGAGCAGACCTCCATTTAAAGATGTTGTATCTCGGATATATGCCGCCAGTCCGTCAAATATGGAGTTGTTTTGTCTTCGGATGCTCCTGCTCAAAGTACGAGGACCAACAAGTTTTTCGAGTATCAAGACCGTAGATGGAATTGTGTATGGAACCTTCCAACAAGCTGCTCTTGCTCTTGGGCTCTTGGCGGATGACAATGAATGGGATAAGTGCATGGATGAAGCCAGACAACTCTCCCCTTCGGCCTCAATAATTCGTGCATTGTTCACATACATTCTGACCAACTGTTCTCCATCTGATCCTTCTCTTCTTTGGGAAAAGTACAAAGATGATATGGCTGATGACTACTTTTTCGAGATTCTAAATACTCTTCCAACTACAACAATGGACTTGAGTGAGGAACAGAAAGAGTTGATCTTAAAAAGGGCTCTTGGGGACATACAGTCTCGACTCCAGGTTACTGGCCATAACCTTTCGGATTACCCAACAATGCCGCAAGAATTTGTTATGGATATGGGAGATATTCCAATTCTTGAGACACTTGAAATGGCCGAAAAGAGAGGATACGACGCCGAAGAAGAAAGGCAGGTACTTGAAGTAGTTCAGAGGATGTTCAACACAGAGCAAAAGATCGCTTACGATCAAATTGTTGCATCCCTGAATCTTTTCGAAAGTGAACCCCAGAGCAGACTGTTCTTTGTTGATGGGCCAGGTGGGACAGGAAAATCGTTGCTGTTCAAAGCACTTTTGAACTATGTACGATCCAAGGATGAAATCGCTCTCCCTGTCACTACTTCTGGAATTGCCGCAATCCTATTGCCCGGTGGAAGGACAGCACACAGCAGGTTCAAGATACCATTAGATGCAAACCATGACTCCTCCTGTGGTATATCACTTGGATCTTCCCACGCAAGGCTTCTACAAAAAGCCAAACTCTTTCTCTGGGACGAAGCCGTAATGTGCAACAAACACAGCTTTGAGGCTGTTGACAGATGCCTTTGGGACATTATGGGTGCAGTAGACCCTGTCTATGAGAGAATTCCGTTTGGTGGAAAAGTGTTTGTGTTTGGCGGAGACTTTCGTCAAATCTTGCCTGTTGTGAAGAAAGGCACACGATCTCAGGTTGTAGGAGAGTGCTTAAACAGAGCTACTTTCTGGAGATTTGTAAAAGTGTTCCGTTTGATCCAGAACATGAGAGTTTCTCAAAGTGGTCCTCTTGCTGCTGAATTCGCTGCAAAGTTATTGGCTATTGGAAATGGTGACGGAGAACATGAGCACACTCTTGAGCTCCCTCCACAGTGGTGTATTGACTCGGAAAGCTATGGAACCCTTATTAATAAGGTGTATCCTCAAATTTCCTCAATCAACCAGCAGCCCCACTACTACAGCCACAATGCCATCCTTGCACTAACCAACAACATGATCACCCAAATCAATGATGTTGCCATCGAGATCTTTCCTGGAGACACCAAAGAGTATTGCTCTTTAGACACGGTCATGGATTCTGATGATCCGGATGCAGACAATGCCAGATACCCAGTCGAGTTCCTCAATTACCTCACTTGCAGTGGTATTCCACCTCATATACTCAAGTTGAAAATTGGTATGCCTCTTCTTATCATGCGCAACGTCGATCCAGAAGCTGGACTATGTAATGGCACAAAAGTATTTGTAACCACACTCACAACAAACATCATTGGCATCAAACGTTTGGATCAAGGCAATAATGGAATTGAATACTTCCTCCCAAGATTCAATATGACGACTAATGAAGGCGAGTTTCCCTTTAAGCTCTCACGCCGTCAATTTCCTGTCCGGGCTGCCTTTGCCATGACAATTAACAAATCTCAAGGACAGACATTGTCTCATGTTGGTGTCTACCTTGAGCATCCTGTGTTTTCTCATGGTCAGCTGTACGTTGCACTCTCCAGGGCAACAGATCCAACAAATGTGTGTGTGGCTGTCCCAAAAAATGTATCCACCACAAAAAATGTTGTATATAAAGAAGTTCTTCTTTAGTTCCCACATCATCAGTTTTATCAACATATACTTTTATCCTAACATCAATAAATTTTCTATATTATATCCTCACTAATAACTTAAAATATCTTTTACAACCTATAGCAACTATTTACCAATATAATTTATATTATGTCTATCCTCTTATTAAAATGTAGATCCAATTATTAGTAAAGTCAATGGATGAACCAAACTATTAAAACTCTAATAATGTAACCAGTAGTCAAAATAATTTATAAACTCAGTAGAACCTCAATAACAGCCTATAGCCATAGATACTACGAAATCGTAAAATTAGATCTTTGCAGTAGAACCAGATATTTCTTTCTGCCTGTAGTTGGGAGGTAATCAGGGAGCCCTCGGAGAGCAAGCAGCGCTTGTAATATTATAAAGATAAAATATTAATAATTGTCATTTAAACATTTATTCATATAGAAAATGAACAACTTTGACATCTCCAAAATCTCTACCAGTAGTCCTATCTATGCATCTATTATGCGTAGTGCTATGGCTAATGTCCAGAACAGTGAACTTACCACTGCATCTACTTCGGCCACTGTAACAGCAGAAGAGACATCCAATTACCAGGATGATAATGAAATCCGTAGCTTGCTAAACTCGGCAAATATCAAGATGGATTCTCTTGAAAATCAAAACAAGACAATTGCAAGTGAAGTGGGTGATTGCAAGACGTCAATTTCGCAGCTTGAGAAGGTCATTGATAGACTTGTCACTGGCCAAATCAGCATCAAGGATATTTTGTCTGGTGGAAATACTCCTGCAAGAACAATTGCAGTGGCCAGTTTGGTACCTCGGGGTGAGGAACCCTATGTTGTTGGAAAGAGATATCCAAAGATCTCGGTAAGTCTTGACTAGACATAAAATCAATAAGAAGAGTATCTAAAACCAATTTATAGAAATTAATCAATGGCTATATCAAGCACCCAAACTTCACCAGTGACAACCCCGTCAAGATAATGGAGAATGATGCCAAGCAAGGGTGGTCCTTGACTAGCTACTACAACAGTAGCTATAACAATGCACTGGCCATAAGGCTGATCACCTACTTGGGAAGACAAGAGGCAGGAAAGGCGATCCCTTTGAATGATCTTGCCAAAATGGTAAAAAACCATTTTGTCAACCAGGTGCGCCAGCACCAGCGAACCCCAGAGGCTGCAGACAGAAAAAGACTTGCATGCAGAAGACGACAGCGAACTGTTACGGTAAGTTTATATTTTAATCAATATAAAACTGTTATTTTCTTACACACTTAATATACAGATTCTTCGTCGCCGAATCAAGGCATACAACAAGTACAGAGACCAGATTGACAGAGAGATGGGCAGAAAAAATTGCGACCATGCCCTCCAAAAGGAAACCATGTCTGAAGATGAGACTGATGGAGAAGATAAGGTAAAGGCCTTTCGCCCTAGCTGGAGAAGTGACGAGGTAATTATTTTAGCATAGTTTTTCATATTAAAATTCTATATCTTTTATTAATACACCTTATTATATTCAATAGCTCCAGACTTTTATAGATCTTGTTGATGATTTTGCTTCCCAGTCACTAAAGAAAAAGGGAAGCTCCATTTTGAAACGCGTCCGAGTAGTTCGTCAAAAGGATATACCAAAGGATTTAGCAGTCCCATTGGCCGCGTGGACAATAAATAATGAATAAACTATCTATTTTATGTTTTATATTTTTTGGCTATCTTTTGCTGCAGATACTTTTGTGAGATAAGGATAGGTAAAGATATTTATTTTTAAGCATATATTTTTCTAAGAACAGGAGCAACAATCATGTTAACATTTCCTGTCTCAGTTGTATGCTCACCAATGGCAACCGACAGCAAGATTCAGTGCACTGGCAAGATATTTTGATAATCCCCTCGGGCAAAGGCAAACTCATTCAACTCTATCCCTTCATCACTTCTTGTGTTCAGACCAGATGACCTATACCATTTGACATAAGCAAAGGTATGATTGTCAGGTTGAAGAGTCTGGGGATTCACAAGCGAGTTGACAAACAAATACTGAATCTGACCAGTAAAGGCACTTATACCACGGTCATTGTTCTCTTGGAAGATTGCCTGTATATATGACCCGCGGCAAACTGCACCATTGCTCCCTTTGTATATCTGGCCAAGCAAGTTGATTGATGGGAACTTCTGGATCATATTGTTGACAAAGACATTGCCGAACGAAGCTTGCTGGTAACTGCAAAGAGAATCATTGTCATAGGAGTCTCTGTAGAACTCAAGAAGATGCTCATACTCTTCTTCTACCATTCGTTCATATTGCCCTAGGGAAAGTGGGAAGGCTGACGAAGGAAGAGGTTCATTGCCTTTGATGTTGACAGTACTGAACTGCGCGGAATCAAGAAAGACTTTTAGGTCAAACCTAGGAGAAGCAACTTGGAAATATGGGGCGGTGGTGACAGTGGTGGTTGCAGTAGACGCATGGACAATTGGAGCAGGAGGAGGAGTAAACTCGACGAGTTCAGAAAGCAATGCAATATACGATGCATTTCCAATTACGGCCATCATTCTACAAGCAATATCAACCTTGCAAGAGTCCTCAAGATATTTTCGCATGAACGTGGCCTCAAAGCCGTCTCTCTTGTTCGTCGTGTAGTTCTTCAGTACACCATTGTACCTCTTGAAGCTGAAAAGCCAATAGCCGTATACTGGCCCAAAGTTGACGATCGTCTCATGAAGATGCAGATGTAGATGCATGTTAGGTGAGATAAAATCTGCACCATACAAGTTCTGACATCCTTGTCCAAACAACTCCAAACAGAAATGGGCTTTGGCTAACTCGTCTTCTGATATGCTGGGCTTGGACAAGTATCGGCAGGCGTTGACGAAGCACATCCAATTGTCAAGATTGTCCCTTGGCAACCGGTCTTTCAAGAGGACAGGCGAGTATACCAGGCACCAGGACTTCCATTCGTCGGCCTTCATGAATGGGAAGTCCTTGCCAATCTTCTTCTTGAGGGTGCTCATATCTGGGGGAAAGACCATATTGTCAGCCTCTTGTTGCATATCGGCCAAGTCTCTGTTGGTGATCAGACCAGCTGATCTCCACTTCTCCATCACTCGCTTCAAAGTTCCCAAGAAGAGGTTATGCATCGGGTCAATGATGGTGCACTTGACTACATTAAAGTACTCAAGATTGTGGAGTTCCGACCAGCGGACTCCATTCTCCTTTTCCATTCTCTTTTGGTCTGCCTCACTCGATGCATGCTTCCAGGCCAGGCATGAGGCCAACAAGAATGGTGTTCTCCTTCTTGTATCGTTCGTCTCGTGGCAAGTTGTTTATGGACATGTAGATTGCCCCACAAGAGTAAGTAACCCCATCAAAAGGTTGAAACCAATCGATGTTTAGAGTCAACATGATTGATCGTTCATGAGCCACGAATTGCTGACCATTGCTGTCTTCCAGATTGCTCCACTTGGCACCATCATAGACATCAAACATCATGCCTGCAACTTGCTGTCTATGTCTCCAGTGATTGATACTGCTTTCGAATCCAGGGCGACAGAAGAGAACGGACAAGGCAGAAATCAAGGAGTTGTACATATACACCTTCTTTGGCAGTGCTATGTTTCTCGAAGGCTTGAAGAGATCGGCGCCACATATACCGCCAGAAAGTCTTCTGAAGTTGCAGCACTGGGGAACACCGTCAAACTCCATGTATGTCTTGTGGCACTCGCCACACACCATGTAGCGCTGGACACCTTTGCAGACTTGGTTGAACCCTGTCATGGAGGAAAGACCACTCAAACTCAATGGCAGACGGAATGATTCGCCAAAGTGCGCCAAAACCTCATTGAGGAACTTGATCGAAATTGCTCCTCCAGAGCTTACAACATATTTTGATATGAAAAAGGTGGCAAAGGCAGCAATGAAAGCATGGGTGTTATCCGCTGGCATGTTGGAGGATGAGAATTGTTCTATTTGGGTTTTGTATATTAATATATGATATCTATGTTTTTCTTGTACTTTTACTAACCTTCAAATTCTTCAGCTTCATATTCAGAGCCTTCCATTGTATCAAGCTCAATGATATCCTCATCTTCATTTTCAGCTATAAACAAAAATTGGTAACAGACACAGGTAAGTTTTCCATTGTTTTTTTTTGGAGCAAAAAAGTAAATATTCAAGTGGCTGCAATTTATTATGCAATTTGAATAAAATTTTATACTTACATTCAACATGAGCATCAACATCATGGACCTCGGCATCAATCTCCATGTTATTGTCATTCTCTATCTGAATTGCTTCAGCTGACAATGCTATATTTTTTAAAATGTTTAATTACACTTTGAAATGCAAACAAATTATATATATATTACTTACAAGAAGCTGTCTGCATAAAATGTCTGACAAGATGATTATCAGCATGTCTTCGTGCTGTTTGGGCAGATACTGCTACAAATCCTTGGACATCAAGAGAGCAGACTGAGCACTGGCATTGAACTTCGTTATTGAAAGTGTTGTACATATTGTTTAAAGAGGTTATAGGATTGATATAAAGAAAAGTGGTTCAGGAACATAGTTTATTTTGCTTGTTTTATAGTTCAGGAACCATTTACATTACGTACATGCCGTTATTATAAATATTAACAAATTCACTTAATGATTGTATTTGGAAATTGACATTATTTCATTTTAAATATATGACTATATACCAAGTAGTTGTTTTGTATATACATCTTTTAATAATATGATATCATGTCTATTTCTCCAACTCTTCATTAACCAAAGTACATCGTCATTAAAATATACTTTAACTAAATATATATTTCAAGTAGTCTCAGCTGCGCACTCTTGCCCATATTTGATAATTTATTTTCAACATCCCCAAGAATATTAATTTCGCGACCTTCAAAAGACAGAGAAAATATTGTAGTTGAATAATCAACAAAAATAAAGACATATTCTAATGTCCATCCAATAGAACTACCAAATATTCTTAACGCCGTCTAAAGTGAGCAATCAAGAAAAGGGCTAATCCAAGACCTATACTCCCCTCGTTTCAATTGATATATTCAGAGTTGAAATCGGGTATTTTTTGCAGTGGGAGCCAATTGTCCTGGGAGTAGTTGGTATAACAACGAATGTGCTGTTCCAATATCTGGTTGATACGTTTGGTTTGATCATCTGACTCAGGGTGGAATGCGGAAGACAGAGAAGTAGTAGTGCCAAGGGCCTTGTGGAAGGAGCGCCAAAAGCAAGAGACAAATTGGGGATCACGGTCAGAAACAATATCAAGAGGAACACCATGGAGACGGACAATGTTGGCAATAAATAAATCTACGGTTTTGGGGGCAGTTACTGTCTTGTTATACGGGATGAAATGGGCCATCTTGGATAGCCGATCAACTACCACCATGATGCTATCAAAGGAACCAGATTGGGGAAGATCGGTGATAAAGTCCAGGGATACCGAGGACCAAGGTTGTTCAGGAACAGATAGCAGCATCAGATTACCATGCTTGGCATGTCTGGAGGTCTTGCTTCGGGAACATGTTTCGCAGGTTGCAACATAGTCTTTTACATACTTTCGCATGCCAGGCCACCAGTATGCTTGAGCAACAAGATCAAATGTGCGAGCAACACCAAAATGACCAGCAAGGAGAGCGTTATGGCAAGATTTCAGTACTTGGATACGGCAATTTCCATTGGGGACATATATACAACTATTTTTGTATAAGATGCCATTGACAAATGTTAAGTCTGAGGATGGATCTAGGTTCTTAATGAAATCTTGGGCAGTGGAGTCAGTCTTGGTGTCTTGCTGTATGGTTTGTATGAGTGGTGTGGACTTGGAGCGGGTTGAGATGGCCCCCAGAATAAGCTGTTTTGGCTTGAGTAGTACTTGATTCTGGATGTCGTAGGCTTCATCACCTCCTTTAGGCTCATACTTGGGGCGGCGGGACAGAGCATCGGGCTTGCCTTGCATATGGCCAGGGCGATAGTGGATACAGAAGTTGAAATCAGCAAGGAAAAGGGACCAACAGACTTGACGGCGGTTGAGACGGCGGGTGGTGGTGAAGTATTCGAGGTTCTTATGATCAGTGAATACAGTGATTGGGTGTTGTGATCCAACCAAGTGGTGGCGCCAGGTTTCAAAAGCATCGACAATGGCAAGCATTTCTTTGTCATAGATCTTGTAATTAATCTTGGCGGGCAAGAGCTTACGGGAAAAGAAGGCAACAGGATGGAGGATCTCATCAGAACCAACTTGGGAAAGGACAGCACCAAGGGCAAAATCAGACGCATCGGTTTCGAGAACAAAAGGGTGGGAGAAGTCAGCATGGGCAAGGATGGGTGCAGAGCAAAACTGAGACTTGAGGTTTTCAAAGGAATTCTGGGCTTCTGTGGACCAGACAAAGGGAACTTTCTTGGACAGAAGCTTGGTCATTGGCAACACAGCATGAGAAAATCCTTTGATGAAACGACGGTAATAGTTGGCAAAACCCAGGAACACTTGCAAAGCATGGACTGAATGGGGAGGCTTCCATTCTTGGATGGTTTTGACTTTGGCAGGGTCCATGGATACACCAGATGGAGAGATCTTGTAACCAAGGAACTCGACTTGGGACTGGTCAAAAGCACACTTTTCTAACTTGGCATAAAGCCCATGATCAAGAAGACGTTTCAGGACTTGACGGACATGTTGATCATGATCTTCTTGGTTGGGTGAGAAAATTAGAATGTTGTCAAGGTACACCACAACAAAATTGTCAAGCATATCCCGAAAGACATCATTCATCATGTGCTGGAAAGTGGCAGGAGCATTACTAAGACCGAATGGCATAACAGTGTATTCAAAATGGCTGTAGCATGTTCTGAAGGCTGTTTTCCACTCGTCACCAGGCTTGACTCGGACAAGATTATATGCACCACAAAGATCTACTTTTGAAAACACTTTCGCTGTAAGGAACCTCCAATTGGTCTTGACCTTTAGACCAATCATAACTGATTCCGTCTTTAATACTCTCTGACCAATCAAACTATTGTATTCATTCCCATAGACAGAACACTTATAACACCAATCATAATTATCTTTTATAAATAGCAGACATAAACATATTCATATAAATACTAGTAGAGCTTGATCATAGAAAGATCAAGCAAACAACTTCTTTAATAAAGGAATCTATCTACATTTCTCTGTCTGTTTTCTCTGCCCTTGCTCCTGTCCAGATCGGTTCCTGACATTCGCATTTCCAAGACGGTCCAGAAGTTCATTGATGAGTGGCAGTGGGTATCGGTTCTTCACAGTAATCTTATTTAGGCCACGGTAGTCGGAACAAAGACGAAGAGAGCCATCCTTTTTCTTGACGAAGAGGATTGGGGCACCAGCAGGAGATTTGGAATGGCAGATAAAACCCTTTTTCAGGTTCTCATCAATGTATTCGCGAAGGGCTTTTAATTCTGGCTCACCAAGGTTGTATATAGGACCCCAAGGTGGAGTTGTACCTTCTTGAAGTTTGATTTTTATATCATACTTTTGGTGCTCAGGTAATAGATCTGCGTTAGCTTTACTAAATACAGGAGCAAGATCAGAGTACTTGGCAGGAATGTCAGTTGGAGGTGGGGAAGATGAGACAGAGACTGGGAAAGGGGGTACAGGAATGGACTGGGACTCGGGAGATATGAGCACAGAGGCAGAAACAGAGACAGGCGAAGGGACAGGTACAGAGATGGGCGAAGGAACAAGGGCAGAGACAGGCAAAGGAACAAGGGCAGAGACAGGCAAAGGAACAAGGGTAGAGACAGGCAAAGGAACAAGGGTAGAGATGGGCGAAGGGACAGGAACAGAGACAGGTGAAGGAACAATGACAGAGACAGGTGAAGGAACAAGAACAGAGGCAGACGAAGGGGCAGGAATGGACAAGAGAGATGCTTGGGAGACCGATGTGGAAATTGATTTTACAGAGACAGGAACAGGAACAGGAACAGAAGACAAGGAAGTTACATTGGGACAAAAGGAGACGGATTTCTTTTTCCATGATAAAATTATGGGATCGTGGCTAGCACACCAACTGGTTCCAAGGATAACATGATAGGTCGAGAAGGGGAGTACATGGAAGCTTGCAAGTTTGGGATAACTACCAACAGAAAAGTTAAGTTTAGTGGTTTCCTTAGTAATAGCTCCACCTGCCAATTCTCGACCATCGACTACATAGATTGGCAAAGGAAGGTTTTTATTCTTGGTTGGGATATTATACGTATTTACCAAATCAGTGCTAATAAAGCTACTGTGGGCACCAGAGTCAATTAAAGCTTTGGTGTGAATTATTCTATCATCAAGTTTTATGGATACGGGCAAGACAAGGTGTTCTTTGGATCGGGTCAAAGGTAAGGGATCTGGTGGTAGTGGTTGATTGTCCAGGGTATTACCCCTTACTGGTAAGTCTGGACTTGGTCTTTTCCCTGGTCAGTAACAGCGTGGACGGCCATTGGAGTACCAGATTTAGCAGGACAGTTACGGGCCATGTGGCCATGGAGACCACAGTACAAGCACAGACCTTGGGCACGGCAACAATCCTTTTCTTCTAGAGACAAAGGACCCTTTGGAATTGCCCAAGTGGCGTCAAGTTCCATTGGGGTGGGACCAGAGTAGTAGGCAGGGTTTGGCATTGTGGGACGAGGGGCAGGAGCAGACAGAGGTATAGGTTGGTTGTGGTTGTACTGGAAGTTGGTCGGGTTGGGTTGGGAAGTATGAGAACATTCCAAATGACGTACTTGGAAACGATTGTCAATACGTGTGCAGATTTTGATCAGATGGTTAAGTTTTTCAGGTGTTTCAAACCGGGAAACTTTGTCTTTAATGTCTTTGTTTAATGCCTGGTAAAAGGCAGAGCACAGCGCCGATTCGTTCCATGACACATGGGCAGCCAAACGCCAAAATTCACCAGCCATCATTGCTACGGATTGGCGACCTTGTTTCATTGTCAGGAGTTTATGTTGGGCATCTCGGGACATATCAGGATTGCCAAAGGCAATTCTGAACTCATGGCAAAAGGCAGAGTAATTGTTTATGAACTCGGTGTTGTTCTGGCTAAGGTATGGTGATACCCAGGAGAAAGCAATACCACGGAGATGGGAGGCAGCATAGGCAACCTTGGTGCCATCATTGGCATATCGAGAAGGTTGACAGGTAAACAGGATCTGGAGTTGCATCAAGAAGTCGTTGGACCTACGATGGTCCCCATAGAAGAATTCGGGGTCAGCAATTCTGGGTTCAGGTGCAAGTTGTACGTTTTGGTGTTCAGGTTCAGAGTGAGGTTCAGGTTAGGCAGTTCGAGCACAAAGCTCTTCGAGTTCACGGCACATGGCCATCATTTCAGTCGTCATTTGTTCCATGGATAATTTGTTAGATTCAGGCATGGTATAATATGAGGAAGCAGAGAGAGGGGAGAGCAGAGGGTTGGAGTATAGGGAATCCAGGGCGGGGTACAAGAGTTGTGAAGCGAACAAACTGTCAGGAACTGATCCAAGCAGACAAGGCAAGAGACAGAAACAGGAGGTTCAAGGATAAGTTATTTAATAAAAGACGTTGTTTGCTTGATCTTTCTACGAGCAAGCTCTACTGGTATTTATATGTTTTCTAGCTAGGGTAAAGATGTGTCTAAATATAATGATTGGTGATTGTGGCGGGTGTGTGTACAAGAAAGGAAAGTCTAAAGATAGCTATGATGTATTGGTCTTCTAGTTAGTATCTATTTTGGAATTGTGGTGTGAAGGCTGTTAGGAACCAATCCTAACATTGAGCGATTTATATGCTTACTTAACATTATCTTTCTTAAATAGCATTCCCATTGTATTAAATATCAGGCAATTTCTACACCTGATGGCATCACAAGTAGTCTCATTGGGCCATTTATTGGATCCACCCATGATACTAAGATTTTTGACAAGTCCAAGACATTGGACAGGTTGATCTTGCACCTTGATCTCTTTAATTCCAAAAGTAATCCTGGTTTTCCTTTTGCTATTTATGGGGATCAAGCCTACAAGAAATCTACGCATTTATACAGGCCATATACAGCTTATGAGATTGACAATGATCGTAAGTTATATTTCAATTATAATATAGATTTTCTTTTCTAACACTTTTTTGTATATTTAGCTGTAAAAGTGGATATCAACAGAAAGATGGCACGTGCAAGAGTACAGGTAGAGATGGAGTTTGGTAAGGTAAGCCAATACTTCAAATACTGTAAGTATAGATATGTGATGAAGGTTAGAGGACATGCCAAACCTGGGATGGTATACATCCTTTATACTCTATTCAAGAACTTCCATACATGTATAAATGGTTCTGCAACGACGCAAATGTTTGGCCTCCAGCCTCCAGACATTGAGGAGTACATCACTGGGTTGATGCGGGAGCAAGATGCTGCAGACACCTTTGATAGCATCGAGACTATCCTAGACAACTTGTCTAACATCGTTGAGGCTTAAACGCATATGACTAATAAAAATATTATTTATCAGAAAATTTATCCTTCTCTTATATGTAAACAAATATTTTTATTTTATTTCTTTAGTATTTCTAATATTTGTTTATGTGTTGAAGATAGTTCTTCAAGACTTATAGCAATTCTTTCTGAATTATCAGCTATTTTTCGACAGTCTGCAGCTATTGAATCTTTGGCCTCATTGTCTTTTTCCAAAGATTCTGATTCCAACTTCATTATCTGCAAGATCTTATCCGGCAAGGTCTCATTCCTGGTTTCTCCTGCTTTTTTTTCAGGGGCCTTGGCCTCCTCAACTGGACAACTGGCATTTTTGGCACTTTGTGATCCATGTTCTGCAATGGACATCAGGTTATCTCTAATATTCTCGTTTTCCCTCTTGACCTTCTTTTCCAACAGCTTTGCTAGTGTGATATTTGGTAGTAGAAAAGGGACGATGGATACTTTGAGACTCTTTATTGTGATTGAGAAAAAGTTAAAGTTATATCCAGTGCTTGATTCAAGAAGTGTGTTAACTTAGTATTTATAATTATTGTTATAATTCTTATCAGCTTGGATATTCATTATCATAATAGCTGTGTTATTAGTTAATAGGTATTTTGGGACTTTGTCCCACAATAGATTGGGTGTGGTATTTTCATATTTGGATAAGGATTTCTGGATGGTATAGTTTGTCTTGATTTTAGATAATCCAGCTATCTGGGTTTATATATCACTTTTCTCTGATATACCATTATGCCAAATACAACAGCTAGCAGCTTGTTTTCCTTATGATCTTCCTCCTTCAGAAAGAAACATCAAATTATTTTTAGTAAAGTATTTTTGTATTATCATGATCCAAAAACTAACATCTTTCATTGCCGTGAAGACAGCCAAGCCAAGCTTTGTTGGAATGCTTGCACTGATTCCAGACAAGCTCTCATGACAATGCTTGTCAAACACAGGTTTGAACTCGTCAAAGAGGGCATTCTTCTTCTGCTTGATCCCGTTCATTGTGAGAGGTGCCAATATATTTGCACTTGTCTTGTTGACGGCATCCAAGACCTTGTTCCATGCCATGGTTGTCTGCCCATGAGGCACAGAGAAAGGATGGAAATTATGGTATGCCTCCATAAGAGCCAACTTTCTTTCCTCATCCCATGATCCACGAGATTTATCTTTAGACAATATAGTATTTTGTAAGTACTTGTATTTTATATTATAAATATCATATTACTTTGTTTCTTAAATGGGGCTGATGATGATGGAGATGTAGTACGCTTCATTTTTTGAGGATAAAAAAGTAGAAGAAGAAGATAGTTTAACTAGATTATATTTAAAATATATTTTATTTTCTTACGAAAATTTGGTCTGAAAATATCGTAAAATCATGTAAATTTACAAGGATTCTTTCATAACTAGGATCCAAATTTTCATAGGACTTTAAAAATGAAGCGATGTCTCACATTTAACAGCCGATTTAATCACAGACCCTTAAAATTTATAAATTTTCATAAGATATTCCCTTCTCTATTATCCTATAAAAAAATCAAGCTAAAATATATAAAATATGAGAACCAATGAATGAATACTTCTGGTATAATGGCTAATAGAATGTAATATTATAACCAAATTAAATCTGCAATATCTAATTAAAAAGCTAAATAGCCAAAGATTATGTTGTGGGTAGAGTAAAAATAGGAAAGATACGAAAGAATTCGTGAGAACTTGTGTAGGGTGTTTATTCAAAAGAAAAAGGTTATGTTTCTACACAGAACTAACTACTGATATTTATATGTTTTCTGATTTATAATTCAGTATATGCTTTGGTAATATTTATCACGATGAGTCATCTTCCAGGAGTATTGTCTTTCTGGAAAGATCCAGAGAGACCTATTGATATGATACTTCTCCAGTCAGATCAGCCAGAGAGCTTTGGTAAGGAAGAGCATTTATGCTATTGGTAATATTTTAATATTCCGACCCAGATACTTGGGTAATGTTTTAGAATTATTAATTCATTGTAGTTGTAGTCTCTCAATCAAGTATTCATATAATAAACGAAATATGTAGATGGAATATGATGATGCCATTAGATAAATATGTGTATATCTGTATATCCCATATTATGGTGATAACGATAATAATAATAAATAATAATCAATTATGTGTATGATGATCTGTGTATTTGATAATCTCATAAAGGCAGATCCGTTTGACTGGAATAGCTGAGGGTATTATTTTATCCTTCAGTCTTACTCTCAGATTCAGCAGTGATCAATACTCATTTACAACAATCAGGGTGGAGCAAAAGGAATCTAAGGACTTAGCAGCTGCAGCTGAATAGGATAAGGGTAGGGGGGTGGGTCTGCCATGTTGAGAGGATGGCGAAGAGGTGGTAGACATTGGTGAGCCAGGAGGTTTGTCCCTTGGTAGGGTTGGCGGTTTTTTAGCGGAAAGAGCCATGACGTGTTGTATAATATCATATTCTTATTCTTATTAACAATATCATCACCATAAAAGAAAGGTCACATAATAATATATCATAACATAACACAGGGATAAAGACATAATTTTTTTTGTTTGTTACTTATATTACTCATATATTCTGAAACAAACACAATCACTCAATTATACTTTTTTTCAAAAATGCCTCAAGCTACTTCTTCAATGCGCTCATGCAGATGTGGATCTACTAATCATTTGAGAACAACTCACTGTGATTGTCCCCTGAATACAATTTCACTATATATACAACCCCAAACTATATCTTGCCCCAGTTGTAGCTCATTTGAACACAGGCACTCTACCCATTGTAATTGTCCAAATAACACCAGCAATAATTCTGCTGATATTGTCAATCAAGAACAAAGTGAATTGGATATCACTCTTTCTAATATTCAAAATGCCCCAAGATCAAGAAATGCACGTCGCAATTGCCCAGGATGTGGTTCAAACACTCATTCCAGAGCAAGCCACCATGAATGTCCATTCAATACCGAGCAAACAAGAAACACAACCAATGAGATTACTCCAACAATTTCACAGTATAGAATTGCTCGCATGATCTCTTTTAGCCCTGAGAATATTATTGGACCAAATATTTCTTTAACTGAAGGAGATTTATATCACAGGCATGTTTTTCCACGTATGGAAAGCAGATGCCCCTTTTGCAATGCACACATGTGGGTGGATGAGCGCTTAAAATCAAGCAGTATCCAAAACCCGAGGTTTGAATTGTGTTGCTCCAATGGAAAAGTAACACTTCCACTTCAAATTGCACCCCTACAAGAGCTTTTGGATATAGTTATAAATCACGATAGCTCAAACCAGAAAGCTGAAAACTTTCACAAAAATATCAGGGCCTTCAATAATGCATTTACATTTGTCTCAATCAAGGCAAACATTGATGAGAACCTTGCAAATAGAAGAGATGGTGTTTTTACATTTCGCGTAAATGGTACAATGTACCATAATGTTGGCTCTCTTCGATCCCAAAATCAAACAACTGCTGGATTCTCACAAATCTATTTTTGTGACACAAATGAAAAATTAGCAAGAAGAGCAACTCTGTTTTCTGGACTGGATACCACTACAATTGAGATGATCCAAAATGTACTCAATATACATAACCCATATGCCAGAACCCTTATATCAGTAGCTGAGCAGTATTGTGAACATCCTTTTGGCACACTTCAAGTTATTATTTGGGCAGCCAGAGATATTGGACGCCGTTACAATATCCAAAGTTCACCTGAAGTTGCAGCAATGGTCATTGAGGAAAGTGTAGATGGGAATGTGTTGCCTCATGATGTAGTTATCAATGATCGTATCACTGGATTACGATCCGTTAGCTCGATGAATCCAGCGTACGTCTCACTCCACTATGTCTTTATGTTCCCTTTTGGTGATGATGGATGGTATATGAATCTTGCATGCACTCCACCAAATCCTGCGATTCACAGCAGCAGACAATCCGTCCGGGTCTCGATCCTTGCCCACTGCTGTCTCCTATTAATGGTTTGTGATGGAACATATCTTCACCACTATGGAAGATTGTTACAGCAGTACTTGGTGGACAATTATGTACGGATTGAGACAAGTCGGCTTCTATATCTCAAACTCAACCAAGATGGCCTGAGAGTAGAACTATACAAAGGCATATTGGACAATACCGATAATCCTTGCCAGGTTGGAAGAGCAGTAATCCTTCCATCTTCGTTCACTGGAGGGCCAAGATACATGAAACAAATGCTGCAAGATGGATTGGCGCTTATAAGAACCCGTGGAGTACCAACTCTCTTCATTACTTTTACCTGTAGCCCACAGTAGCCAGAAATTGTCAGAGAACTTCATGGACAAAAGGCTCAAGACCATCCAGAACTTTGTGTTCGCGTGTTCAATATGAAGCTGAAAGAACTCATCAAGCATATCACAAACAGCAAATGTTTTGGCGCAGTCTCTTCATATATAGTAACCATTGAGTTTCAGAAGAGAGGTTTACCCCATGCTCACATGCTCTTCATTCTTGAAGAAGGTGAACGCCCACAGACACCACAAGAGTTTGATCACTTTGTTTGTGCCAAGTTGCCAAACTCTCACAAAAATCAACAGTTGTACAATACAGTTGTCAACTCAATGATTCACAGTCCATGTGGAACATCACGCCCAAATGCACCATGCATGAAAGATAGTCAATGTACAAAAGGCTATCCAAAGGCTTTTGTAGAGGAGACAAGAGTGAGCAAGAATGGGTACCCATTATACCGCAGACAGAACAATGGTCAATTCCATGCCTTTCACCATGGAACCTTTGTTGCCACCAACCAGCATGTAGTTCCCTACAACCCATATCTCTCACACAAGTATGCAGCGCATATTAATGTCGAGATATGTTCGACTACTCGCGCCATAAAGTACCTTTGCAAGCATATCACCAAAGGATCTGACCAAGCTCAACTGGAGATTAGAGATGAAAATGCCTCGATCACTCCAAATGACCAAATTCTCCCTCCGGCAGTTGATGAAATAGCAGAGTATCAGAATGTAAGGTATATTGGTCCATGTGAAGCAGCATACCACATCTTCTCTATGCCAATCCATGTCCACTTTCCCATGGTACAAAGGTTGAGCATCCACCTGCCTGGTGAGCAATTGGTCAACTTCCGTGAAGATATGAGTGCTGAACAGCTTCAGTTGGCAAGAGATGCAGTCTTGCAGGGAACAATGCTGTTGGCTTTCTTTGAACTTTGTTTACAAGACCAAAATGCCTGCCAATATACATACCCCGAAATCCCAAAACACTACACATGGAGTCCTGATACCAAAACATGGAAGCAAAGATTACGACCACCATTTAAGGATGTAGTAGCACGGATATATGCAGCAAGCCCAGCTAATATGGAATTGTTTTGTTTAAGACTTCTCTTACTCAAAATTCCTGGACCAACTAGCTTTGAGCATATCAAAAGAGTGAATGATTTTCAGTGCGAGACATTTCAAGAGGCTGCTCTTGCTTTTGGACTGCTCGCAAATGACAATGAGTGGGATTTGTGCCTCTCTGAAGCCGGCCACATGGCTTCTTCTGCTGCTGCAATAAGAGCTTTATTCTCTTACATTCTCACCAACTGTTCACCTGCAGATCCTGCTTCTCTCTGGGAGAAACACAAAGATAGAATGTCTGACAATTACTTCTTTGCAATCCGCCATTCCTTCCCAAATGTTGAAGATGCAATCAGTGAAGAACAAGAGCAGAATGTTTTCAAGAGAGCTCTTGGAGATATCCAGACACGATTGCAAGTAACAGGGCATAATCTGTCAGAATTCCCCACTATGCCACAAATATTCATAACAGAGTTGGAAACTCTGCCATCTCTCCAAGCTCTTGAAATAGTTGAATCTAGAGGATATGACCGAGAAGATGAACAAGCAAGCCTGGATATAGCAGTTCCAATGTTAAACCTTGAGCAAAAAACGGCATATGATCAGATTGTTGAAAGTATAAGTGCATCAGCCAACACAAACCAACCAAGAATTTTCTTTGTGAATGGACCTGGCGGTACTGGAAAGTCTTTGCTTTTCAAGACTCTTCTCAACTATGTCAGATCTCAGGACAAGATTGCTCTTCCTGTCGCAAGCTCCGGAATTGCTGCAATTCTTTTGCCTGGTGGAAGAACTGCTCACAGCAGATTCAAGATACCATTAAATGCAGATATAAACTCGACATGCAATATTTCACTTGGATCCTCACATGCCAATCTGTTACAAAAGACATCTCTCTTTCTCTGGGACGAGGCTGTTATGTGTAGCAAGTACAATTTTGAAGATGTTGACAAATGTTTAAAAGATATAATGGGTGCTGTTGATCTGGCATACCAAAATATTCCATTTGGTGGCAAGGTTTTTGTCTTTGGTGGCGATTTTCGTCAAATCCTTCCCATTGTCAGAAAAGGTACTCGATCAGAAATCGTTGGACAGTGCCTTCACAGAGCATCATTCTAGAGTCATGTCAAAGTCTTGCATTTGACAAAGAACATGAGAATTGGGCAAAGTGAGCATCTTGCTGCAGAGTTTGCTACCAAACTCTTAGAGATTGGAAATGGGCAAGGAGAGCATGAACACAGCATGTATATCCCAGTACCATGGCGTGTGAAATCAAAGGATTTTGAGGAGCTCATAAAGAAAGTATATCCATACATATCTTCAGATCAAATCGATCCTATGCAGTACAGTCACAGTGCAATTCTTGCTCCCACCAACAAGACAATTGACCAAATCAACACTGTTGCTCTTGATCTTTTCCCTGGTGATGTGCAAAGATTTTATTCTTTAGACAGTGTAATGGATTCAGATAACCTAGATTCGGATAATGCCCGATATCCAATCGAGTTTCTTAACTCAATCTCTTGCAGTGGGATACCATCTTATAAGCTCAACTTGAAGATCGGTATGCCTCTTTTGATTCTGCGCAACATTGATCCAGAGGCTGGACTTTGTAATGGAACAAAGGTATTTGTGACAAGACTATCGCAGTATGTCATAGCTGTCAAAAGACTGGATCAAGGGCACAGCGGCAAAGAACATTTGATCCCACGGTTCAATATGGCAACTAATGATAGGGAGTTTCCATTTCGTCTCTCTCAACGCCAATTCCCTGTCCATCCAGCATTTGCCATGACTATTAATAAGGCTCAAGGTCAGACCTTAAGTCATGTTGGCATTTACCTTGATCAGCCAGTCTTTTCTCATGGACAACTATATGCTGCTTTATCAAGAGCCACCAATCCAACAAATGTACATGTTGCGATCTCAGACAACTCGGAGTATACTGCAACTATTGTATATAAAGAAGCACTGATCAATTAATCATCATATTATATACATACTATCCATTTAAATAAATCTTTATAAATATCTACTGCTATTAAATAATACTCTTTCTATTGTACCTTTTATAATATAATATCAAAAATAGATATATATTTTTTATCATTAAAAAGAATGAGATTAGTCCGTCACGTGATAAATATATCCTAACTCATCACGTATTACAATATCTTATATATAAAACATATAAGTTGTGAAGTCTACGACTAAGCTAGACCAGTAGAAATATACAAGTTGCGAAGTCTACGACTGAAGCAACCCAGTATATTTCTTATATAGAATCATATAATTATAAGCTTTTGCAGTAGAACCAGATATTCTTTCTGCCTGTAGTTGGGAGGTAATCAGGGAGCCCTCGGAGAGCGAGCAGCGCTCATCTTTTTTAAAAACGAATGAAACTCAAAATGGATTTTACTGACCACATAAGCCTGGAGTACAAGTGTATACACAGAGTACATATTATGAAATATACATGGCGGACTAAAGAACTCCTTTGCAGTGCAACGGATAAATGGTCTCTTTAAGATCTCAAGCTTCTTTCTACCCGTTATTATTAAGCTAGATATCTTGATGGTAATTAGAGTAAAGTCATACAGAAACCAATGATTTAAACACAATATTCCTGCTCTTTCTACCCTATGAAACCTTATTATTTTTGCAATGATAGCTATGTAATGATAAGTCTATCCACAAGAAGCAGCAAACTAGCTCCAGCATATCAAGGACTGTACACAGTAATTCGTCAAACTAAAGGAGGTTCATATGTACTACAAGATGAGACAGGAGCACTCCTACCCAGAGATTACCTACCATCATATCTAAAATTAATATCGATGGATGAGACAATACTTGAAAATGGGCTGTTTGAAGTACAGGCAATCATCAATCATAGAGGCAACGTTGGTAAACGTGAGTTTCTAGTAAGATGGAAAGGGTATGGACCAGAAGATGATTTCTAAATCACACTTGATAAGTTCACAGATTGTCAAACGATCCAAGAATATTGAGTACGTAGAGACAAACAAAATATCACGAATGAGCTAGTAGTAAAAAGACCAAGGGGACGTTCAAGAAAGGACCAGACAAAGATTCTCAATGTACAAAACAAAACAAACTCCATATCTATGAAGAGCTATGGTAACAGACGCCAAAGCAAGTACTTAACTAAAGCTAAGTCTGGAGGGGGGGGGGGGGGGGGGATCTTGTATTTGGTATAATTAAATATCCGATAACGTGAGATACAAACCCAAGCAGCTGGAGCTTTTGCAGATCGATATAAGCTATTACCCAAAAAGTCGTAGTTGAATAAAAAAAAACCTAATATGTCTGACACACTATTGAACATTGTCAAAAAGTATCAAAGTAACTATGACTATGGTTATTATGATGACTAATATCAAGGGTAATTGGATATCTTTCATTAATTATATATATTCATAGAATTCTTCATTCAATTTTAGATCTTTGATTCCACTTTATTTCTCTTTACACAATAAAAGAGTTTCAAAGTACGTATCATTCCTTTCCACACAGACCAAATACAGCACAAGGTAAACTCAAATTAAGTATTTGATTTTATATGGTCAACATTGACCAAGTCTATTTTGATATACTTTGACTATAAGCCTTGGTACTGATAGCATTAAAAAAAAGCAAAAGATCCTAATGATGTTTGGTATTGCCTGCTTATAATATAATATAGCATCCCGTAATTAATTTTTATGGTCATATGAAAGGAGATGATGTCTGTGCTGCTTCACAAAAAAAAACATCTTGCCGGGTGTTTATCTGGCTTGTAGTTAAATAGAGCAGATATTCGACCTTTTGAGATCATGTATATCATTCAATAATCTTTTCACTTATTTTATCTAAATCGGCATTGTGTCTGCGGTAAAATTTTGTTTTATGAGGCTTAAATATTAATCTTCACACTGGGGAACTTTTAATTCGGGTTCCATCCATAGTTTCAGCAGTATAAGAGGATATATATCTGCATCTCTTTTTTCTTTTGTAAAGTCAAATTCAATTGAGTAATTCTAGGGCTTGTTTGATATGAGATTCAAAGATAAAAATAAAAGCTTGGCGACATTAAATGTAGCCGCTTTATTTATTATCAATAATAGTGTGGCATTATCTGTAGAGGATATAGTAATTTTTACAAGAATCGTGCAGTATGATAGTGGATGTCAAGGGATTTTGATTTCGTATGTGTGTATGTGGGAGGGGGTGTAAATAAGCTCTAGAGGTATAAAGATAAAGACAACAAAATAAGGGGGTGGTATGTTTTGGGTCTCCTTTATCTTGAAACCCCCCCCCCCCCCTTTTTTTTTTTTTAAAAAAAAAAGGCAACCACAATAAAGATACTTTATAGATGCGCCATCTGGTATATAATTAATAATATCGTGAGTCTTATAATCATTTCCTATTTATTAAATTCAGTATTTTTTATATTCATATTAAAAATAATGGTACCGATCAAATATATACATAGTCATTAGTAATTTATATATATATATATTGTAAAATAGATTTTGATTTATTAAAAGAAAGAAAAACCAAATAGCGAATACTCAAAACAACGGTTTAAATGACATGGAACTGTCCTGAATTGCTGTGCATTGTACAAGGTGCCAAAAGACATATTAGGCTGTAGAACTATATGATAAAAAGAAAATAGCATTAGGCTGTACACAAGGGACAAAGAATGAAGAATTATAAAAAATAGACAAGGTTCAAGCTGAGAACTCTTTTTTTTTAGATCTAAAGCATGAAGAAACCAGAGATCAAGCCAATACATGTAATTGTGACATGTTTGGCTGCCATAACATATGGTTGGGCACCACTTGTCTTACTGTTGACATTTGTACTTTCGGCATCTGGGGTAACTCCTGTTGATCCGGTCGAAAGGGCAGCAGTTTGGATAGCAGATGAAGGAGACACAGAAGAAGAGGAGGCCGTAGGGTTACCGGGAGGATAGACAAAATTTTCTTCCCAGTAGGGATGGATCAACTCGACACATTCGTTCCAGGGCACAAGACGGAAAGCTTCCTGAACCTGAGGCAGCCACTTTTCGGCCATCGAAACAGTGGCGTCGTTGAGTTCATGTTGGAGGACAATGTGTCCGCGTTCGTTGTCTGTACCACTCTTGCGGGCATTGATCCACTTTTCAAAGTATCCGTCTACAGTTGCTGGTGGAAGGTTTCCGCCGCCAGTACCCGGCATATTCCAGTCGTTGGTATCCTCATCCCATAGAACGGTCGTCATGCCCATTTGCCAGGCAATTGCTCGTACGCGATCATCCACATCTCCATATGGAGGGCGCCAACAGCGAGGAGTAACTCCAGTTACTTGCTTGATAGCACGCAGAGTCCAGTAGAATTGTGCAACAATCTGTTCATTAGTTTGAGAAGTCATGGCTGGATGGGACCAAGTGTGAACACAGATTGTATGTCCATCTGCTAAAGCACGTTGTGCAGCAGCAGGGGCGTTGATAACGTTTGATCCAATATCTATACAAGAGTAATTATGAGATTATTATTTAGAGTTAACGGTGTACCACATATCTCAAATATGAAATAAATTTGCTTACAAAAGAGACCAGCCTTTTGATTATTTGCCGCCAACGAATCGTAAAGGTTGGGTTCAGCCCATTGACCAGCATCTGCAGCAAGGGGTCCATCATCGTATGTCTAAAGCACAAAGATAAATACTTGTGCTAATCTACAGGGAATTACTGCTACTCACAAGTCCCCAATCGCCTGCGGTTGGGCAGAATGCTACATCGGCAGGGATATTACTTCTTTTTGATACAGTGCATCCAGAAGCACTCCACCAACAATCAGGATCTGAAGGACTATACCCAGTCATCTTGACTCCACCGCCTGAACTTGCTTGTCTAACAGTGGAGTTGGGTACTTGAGTCCAGTCAAGACTGTTAATTACAGCCACTACTTCGGCAGAGGTTGGGTCAGGGGCTTTCCAGGCTTGAGGATAACCGGTCAATTGAGCAATTGTTGTAGTGAATGGGCCGGTTGGAACAGGACCCGTTGGATAACTCTGAACATTTCCTTCTAATGGTTGGACATCGGATAGCCATGCAGGCGATACTTGGGCAGGAACATCACCACTGGTAGTCGAAGAAGGTCCAGGATTGGCAGATTGATCAACCGAAGAAGGTGTCGCTCCATTCATGGACACGGCATCTTGACTGCCAGGTGCACCATTGACAGATATTCCCAAAAGAAATAGTACAAAAAGACGTTTGGTACAGATGATCCCCATCTCAAGCAAAGATGATATTACAAAAACAAAATGAATAAATAAAGAGAGAAAGAGATGGGTAGGTATCAAGGGGGAGAGGGAGGGTACTTTATAGAGAAAATGATTCTGACCAAGAGGCAAGCATATAAATAGCACCTACATACACATATAAAGAGGTAAAATATCTGTGTGTTAAAGACCAATTACCGGGATGTGCCAACCGGTTGATTTGTATTTCATATTGAGCAAGAAATCACGGCCAACTCATAATTTTGGTACTATGATTGTCACACATACACAACGAGAAGACGAGAAAATATATTTTTATTCCAAATCCTGTTCTTTTTTCTAATTTTGAATCTTTTTAACTTTTTTTATAGACATATAAAGGTAAAATAACCAGAGACACAAGGCTGTATGAATTAATAGATATTTTATTTATATACACATTCATGTACGTGTACTCACTTTCAAATTGTTTGCAGCACTTTCTTTTTGTAAACTGAAAATCATCTTGGCGCCAGTTAAAATCAGATTGCCGTGGTCCACGATTCAAAATATGCGTTTAATTTTTGTGTTCAAGATTACTGAAATCGAGATTTCATATCGCCCTTGAGGGAAAACTAAGCGACCATTTCTGCATTAGACACCTCGATCTGGTCTCAAAGACCAATCCAACTCCAAATGTCTTGAATTCCTTTTTCTTCCCAACAGTTCTTTGAAAGAAGACCCAGACGGGGCTGTACCATAGTATTCTTTCGTCAATCTCATTTTACTTTTCTAATAAACCACGCATATTGATGTTGGTTTCACCAACCAATAAATAAATAAAACAGTGAGCAGTATTCATTATAAACCCTGCAAGAAGACGCAGAGATTAAAGAATATATAGTTAATATCCTATAGGTACCGCCATGCAAACAAATTTTAAGAGATCACTTGATAAGCAACACACAACAAAACTTGTCAAGCCATCAAAGTTGATAGACTACCTTTGTTTGAATCAGTATTTTTATTGCCACAGAGATTATCCAACATGTTTGAGCCAAAGTCTTTATCTCTACATTTACCTTTAACCATTGCATTTCACAAGAAACCATTAACAAATAGTAATAATAATAATTCAAAGTATAATGCATTGAGAATAGCACTTTTACTGATCGCTTCTGCCATTTGGTGTGGAGCCATAAACTCTGTTGTACATCACCATTATTAATCTCTCTCCGAGCATTCAAGGACTCCAAGAGTTTCAGTCTCTCAGGCATGGTCGTAAACGACAATAAAAAACATACAATCTTTACAAGGATGGTTTGGTGGTCTAGCCCGTTTTTTCATACATTTTCCAAGGAATATATACTAGCATTACTTTATAAAATCCGAAAAAGATTGGACTGCTTATGTCACTTTGTCCAAGAAAATTCTGCTTTACAGCCCTTGCCACAAGGTTCAAATCCGCTTCTTAGACACCTTCAAGCGCACGTCTCTCGTAGGCTAAAGATACTATATACCTAGACTTCTTCACATTTGATACTTTAATAGTGCGCAATCATCCAAGCACATCAACTCCAGACCTTTCTACTGACTCTGACAGTAAAATAAATGTCGTGGTCCCGGCTTAAAAGATCAATCTCCTCAACATGCACTTTCCTGTCATACTCTAACTTGCCGTTGGGTCTCTCGCCGTCTTAACCTTGGGGTTCATTCCAGCCTTTTTTCTGGCTCTAGATTGCTATATATTTTTTTATGCTTTCTCCAAAGAGAATACAGACAGGATTGCATTATGGTGGCTTTTTAGCCCATTTCTCTAGTTTTTTATAATGTCTCGGGATCCTTCAACTAAAATAATTTTTGGCTCATGTAATGGAAAACCATTGATAATTGCCTGGTACAAACATCATCTCTTTGTCAAAAATGGTTCATTTTACACTTGTCAGTCATGCGCTTATCAGTTCACGCTTCATTCTCTGGCTCTAAAAATATTTCTTACTTGCCCTTTCGGCATTGCTCTCA
Organism: Phycomyces nitens; assembly: GCA_022702545.1. NCBI lineage: Eukaryota > Fungi > Mucoromycota > Mucoromycetes > Mucorales > Phycomycetaceae > Phycomyces > Phycomyces nitens. The sequence continues at coordinate 8,517,799 of JAHRBC010000001.1, forward strand.
TAAGGAGTACGCGTGAAACGTTTTGTAACTGTACCATAATGCCGTAGCTGGTACAGGGTTTGACGAAATCCAAGAACATCAAGATCTCAGTTTCACAGACGCTATTTAAAGTGTGGCCTAAACATACTCTCCGAAAAAATATGGATTGATAAATATAGATTGATGGAAAAGGACATGAAATGTAGGCCGGTTAGAGTCTTATTCAGAACAATCAGGACAGATTTTTGTGCTTTGGGACAATGGCATCAAAGAGAGTTGATGACTTTTGAACATTTTTTTTTCAAAAGATGGCTGAAAACACAGAGAAATATGCTTGGACGTACCAAAAAAAAATCACGATTAAGAAAACCCTCAAGCGTCGCTTGCAAAGTACACGTTGTATCTCTACGCCCTTTATTGGGTGGTGTCATCTATTGTGCAAAGCAGACCAGCAAAAATGGACAGCCAATTTGTTTGACCTGGAGGCCATATGAGCTTTTATGCAATAAACATTTAGTTGTTGTTATTAAAGGTTCAGATTCATTCTACATTGCCTGTCCTGTTTGAATTTAGATTGCTGTTGTCTGCAGGTGTATGGATAGAATGATAGATTTGTCATATTATAGTCCTTTTCTAGGGAGTACAAACGGTTTCTCATTCCGGAATAAAGCTGACAGCATCACAAGCTTGGCTCTAGACTTCATTACTCCAAGTTACCATATTGAACAGTCTTGATAAATCCAGTCACAAACCCAAGTGCTTATGGATGATATCCATCATTTTTGTAGATAGGTCAACAAAGGATCATGGTGGCAATTTCAATGTGCTATAAAGATTAAAATTTCTAAAGACAGGAATAGTTAAAAAAATGGTGGCAAGATCGACTCGGGAGATGGTCCATATGAAATATCTGGCTGAACAAAAGAGTCAATTTATAGTTACAATAATAATTGTAATTTAATTAAAACTTTGGAATGAAAAAGAAAAATAGTTTGGGTAAAGTTTGCAAATCTTGCGGTATGCACACCTAGATAGAGTACAATTCAAGTTATATGACCAGACTCTGGTTATTCTATCAGTAGCTGTATCATATTGTCATCTCGAGAACACCTCTGCATGGGGTACATACATGTTGCACCCAGGTATTCACAGGGTCCATTTCTTTTGAAATTGACAATTAATTGGTGGTCTAATTAAACGTATAGTCTAATGGTAGATTGACTGCCCAGAACACAAAACTTGTGTAGATCGGTAAAGGCCAAAATCCTGATGGTTTTAAGATTATAAGGATATCAATACACGCCCTTTTAGACTGGTATACAATAACTTTTGAGCCCTGAGATTTTACTGTGGAAATAAAGATAATGAAAGCTTGTTTTTATTGTATACAGCAGAATCCCAGAGTTAAAGACATCAATGCGAATTGAACAATTAACCCTTGTTTGTTATAATCAATTGACAGTGGCGTAAATGATCAGGAAAACTAAATAGACAAGCCTTTTTGGTTCATTTTATTTTGGTTTAAATGCGCAGAGAGAGATTGAGATATACAGGCAAGAAATGACAAAAGGAGAATAAAAGAAAATGTGAAATGTAAGTGAAGTGATTGTGAATGTAAAAAGTGAGTTGAATGGGAGAAGCAGAATGTTTGTGAATTGTGAAATTGTGGGTGGTTCTTGTGGTTTATGTTTTTTTTTGGGTGTTGTACGGCCACCTTGTTCTCGCTGCAGGTGCCAAAGATATTTTCTTTGTTACTTTGTTCGTCGTCTTGCCTTTTTGTGCATTCCGGCTCCAGTCGTGGGACCTTCCTGGTGGACCATTGGAAAAGAAATGTCGTGAGTTCTAGGCAAACAGAGAACGGGTGATATGCGTGAAGAAGTGGAGGATGAAGATGAAGAAGGCGTGGGGCAGTTGAGGAGGACACTGCTATTGGCTCGTTTCGGGCAGTAGCGGTATTCAGGAAAGGCTTCCTTGTGCGCCTGCTTTTCTTGTTCGGCCAGATCATGCCATGGTTTCTTTTCCTTCTCCGTCAGACGTGCCCAGCGCCTAGATGCACGCCTAGATAAAGCGAACAATTTAAACATTAGGTATTGTGTTGTACAGCAAGTACGCAAAGATGAATGTATTTTGACTTTCTTACTTTGAAATTTCTTCTGCGCGAAGGGTCGGGTCTTCGGTCTTCAAGGCCTGGCCATAGTGGCATCGGAACTAATTACAAACATAAATAAAAAAAGTTTTTTTTGGTGAGAATAATGAAGACATTGGGCCTCTTTGATAATAACAATAGAATACTTGCGTGAATCCAAGCGTTTCTAGGCCGTTTGATGTGAGCATTCTTGGTCAGGAACATACTCTGGTCAAGGCCAATCTGGGACTTGTTCATCGCATGCACAGTGAAAGATACTCGGTCAAACGTGCCGTGTGGTTGGCGGGGATCTACAGCTGTTTCTATGATGTTATCCAGACGCGTGGGTAGAAGAAGATCTTGTCGGTAAGGGGCGTTGGACATGGTTGCAGTAACAGCACACGAAAGGTTTGTGGGAGCAACGCTGGTAGCACTATTGTTTGTAGCACTGACAGCATTGGCAGCAGCAGCCGAGGCAGCAGCCATGGTGGGCGATATGGGAGAGAGAACTTGATTGTGGGAGTCAATGAACATTTGGTCTACAGGATCGGGTCGAGGAAGGATATGCATCGATCGACGCGGGATAGGTATCTGGAGGGCGGGTATCTTGCTGGGTGGAAATGATAGTTTGCGAGTGTGGAGCAGCTGCTGGGGCGGAGGACGGGACTGGAGAATGCCGGGGATCGTCGCCCGCCTATCGCGCTTTACGGGAGATGGAGGACAGACAAAAGATGTAGGCAGTGAGAGACGGTGCCTTTCCTTTAGAGTAGGGAAAAAGTCTGGGCGAAAAGCAGACTCGTACGCATGCATGCTGAGGAGTGGAACTGGTTCAAGAAAGGCTGGAAGTGGATGACCGGATGATGAGACGAGATGACATTGGTCATCTGATGGATCTGTTGAGATGGTTGGTTTGGGCGATGTTGGCGATGGTGGACTTGTGTCTATGGTGTATATACAAAATATAGATATAGATATGAGGTTTTGTTTTCCTTGATTTGTGCTTTTTTTTAGTTATTTCTTTTTAGCAGCATAAAATACAAGTGCTTGTATTGTATCGAATGCCATAAAGATTAAGATATATGGAACCATGCTTAGGGATATAATGATGATTATATTTGAATATCTATTGTATCTATTGTATTTTATGTACATCTTATAATTTTTATTGTTCCTTTACCCATTATTTCTAGCATTGGTGGTAGTTCAAACGGAGAGGCCGACAGTGGTGGAGTGGAAAAGGCGGTAGAGTAGGGTAGCGGGGAGACAGCTGGAGGCATGCTGACAAGGACGGGGGACATCAAAGGCATTGTGGGTTATTTATGTGGTGAATTCGTAAAGGGAAGAAAGAAAGGATGAGTAAAAGAGTTGATTATTATTATTTTAAAAAAATAATAATACTAATGATAATGATAATAATAATAATAATAATAATAATAAATATATTTATATATATATATATAATAAATGATAATATATAGTACGAAAGGGACCAGCAAAAAGTAAGGCACAGACGCGCAAACCAGTCAAAAAGAAAGAGAAGAGGAAGGGGAGGGAGGCATCAAACAAGGTCTTTTGGACTGGGCTCAACTGGCTTTGAATGCCAACACTACTTTGTGCTCTGGTCGATTCAATTGCCACACATACGCACGTACTCGAGTGTCACTCCTTTAAACAAGTCCGCAGCTAAATATTGCTAGAAACCACAAAGAACATTGACAGATGCCCTGTTTTGAAGCCCTCACCTGTCTCAATGCTCTTTTCCCCAACTTGCTATCCCCTTTACCTCTTTCCCCCCTTATAAATACAGATTATGTATTTATATACATATTTATATATTGCAACTCATTTGTGTCACTCTCCGCTCATCAAACAATGAGCGACTGAAAACAACTCAAACCTTTGCACTGTCAAACACCCCCCCCCCCCCCCTCTTTCTCTTTCTCTCTCTCCTCTTTCCCCTCCCCCCTCCCCCCTTCTCCGAACCCAGGTAATAGAGTACCAGTTTTTTGAAGGCCGCCATCATTTTTTTTTCTTATTGTTGATGTGCTATTTGGTGTGAAGCTCTTGTGAATGATTGTTTCTGAGTTCTTGTCCTGTCATCACATCAATCACCATCTTTGAGTGTCAAACATCAATTCCTTATGACATCCTCCTGCATTCAGCCCTTCACCCCTGTGTACCTCATTCGCCCTCTTAGTCGTGGCGTCATCTCTTTCTAGTGCAACAACAGACCACAGACACCTCAACATGCGTACTGATTGTATTGTTTAACCGTCATGTGACAAGAAGCACAATGGTATCGATTCATCTTTAAACTGTGCAATTGAGTTGGTTGTCATGGCAATTAATTCAATTGTCCTTTCCTTATCTGATCTGATAAAATCCAAGACAAAAAGATTAAACAGGAATACTTTGATCATTGTGAGAATAATAATGAATAAAATAAAGGGGGGGAAGATCTGTTCTGCTGATGATCGAATCACACACAGAGCACACATTGCTCGGGAGTTCCGGAGATTGACCCAGTCTTTCATGTCACACACGAGTTCATGGTTGCCCTCTCTTTCTTTTCAATAATGTATACATGTAATGATAGGCCGTGTGTAAATGTATGAAATTTAAATTGCAAAACCAGAATTCTTATTTACCTCTTTTGTACAGTTCATATTCAATTGGTTTATTTCTTTATGTATTCTATTTAATAGATCTGGCTAGAGTACCCTCTGCATTTCCACTCAATTTTTAGTGCTTTTTTTATAAAAAAAAATCAATATATAAAAAAAATAGAATAGACCGCCCACTGCAGTCCGATAAAGATACTATAAAGTAATGGACCTGAAGAAATGGTTTGCCATAAAATAATATTCACATTACAATCAGGGCCAATGGTGCCCGAGCCCTCTACTCGCTCTATATTCTCTCCAAAGACAACCAGGAATTGGCTTTGGAACCTACGTTCAGCTGTCCTTATCAAAGGCTTATAGGGTCTATAATGGTCATTATGTACAATGTAAATAGAAAGATGTTTTCTTTTTTTTTTTGGAAAAAAAAACACAAGGCCATGTTTTTTTCTTCTTCTCTATCAAACGAACCTAGCCACATTGCACGACTCTTTTATGTATCGGGCCCAACTGCCTTTGTTCACAAGTCCCAGGTTCAGATTTTTTTTTAACTTGTTGGATTTAGCATTGCTTGAAAACTGCTTGAATTGCAAATAAACTATTATTCTGGCATGTTATTCTACAAGGCTGTCATATTTATATGTGCTGGCAAATGCATTCAGTAGAGATGAAGCACAATATCTTTGAGACCAGAGATTAAAATCGTCTGGGAATAAACTTGGTATGACTGTGAATCACAATGAAGAACACGGTTACATTTCTTGGTTCTCACCATTTCAATTTCTACAGACTCCAATAGGAAAATAAAGCTGGCAATTATATTGCACCCCAGAGCCAAATACTTATCCTGGACTGTGAAGCGATAAAGTCAAGCTGAATATGTATATATTTAACCCGACAAATATTCTACATTTTTGCAATGTTAAATGCCACAAACACAAAACTTATCGTCTGTTAAAAGCAAAAGTTTTCCCTCAGATGCACGCAATGGTTTATAATTGTAAAAGGGATTCTCGGTGATTGTTATTGATAGAAAGTTGTATAGGCTAATCAATTAAGCTCCAGGATATCTGAATTGAATTTTTAAGGGTATTGAAATATTTGATCAACAAAGCAAGACGGGATCCAGCCAACATGCAGAAATAGACTGAAAATCGAGTGATATTTATTTGGATAGCTTGGGATATGGTGTCTTTTAGACCAATTCCTGAGATTATTAGAATGTTTAGGGTTTTGGGACACTTGCTAGACTATGGAATTGAGGGTAAGGTTTAACGATGACGAGTGTCTATGTTGCAAAGGCCAAATGGATGGTGTCAATGTAGACTGAAAATAAGGAAATCCTTATAATGTAAATGTCACCAAGGGAATAAGCAGTCCAAAGGTTATCTACCACTTTTCTTGTTCCCCTGTATATTTATAGTGTTTGCCATTGGACTACCGCCATCTGTGGCACGTCTTTGCTGTTAAAAGCTTTTTTACACATGTCTTTCTTGTTTGGGTGAACTTGATGTTTCACCCAGAGCACCGTTCCTCAGTTTATAGACGGTTGACTATTGTCCCCCTTTTATTATGCTTAGCCTGCCTACAATTGCACAGCAGCAAACAATGGCTACACACACACACACACTTGGTTATAGGGCCAATTGGGAGCCCAAAGCGTGTTCCCAAGACAAGGGGAAACTGTCCGCTTGATCGGAACCCAAACACAGAGCCGCAGCCTCGTCTGTGTATTTATATATATCTCTACAAATGTCACCAAATGTCACCAAATGTTATTCCGTCATTTTGGCTTTGCAAAAAAAAACATTTATGTGTGAATATGGAAAAAATAAAGAATATCTCCCAGATTGGACACCGTATTATACGACTGTAAACTCAGGATCAGGGAAAGAGAATAATTATCCCAAAACGGAAATCCAAATCATGAATAGAACATTTCTAATGTAGAATCCAGAAATAACCCCTAAAGACTAACGTTGTCTTTACGTGTCATAGCCTCCTGTGGGCCCTTTTTGGCTGTCAAATGACTGGGCCTACCTGGTTGCCATGTACCTCTTTACTGCCAACGAATGGTCACTGGGGCAATATCCACAGCTAAGCCTCTGGTACCATATCTTTACGTTGACTGAGTCAAAAAGAGTTTCTCCTTTTTAGATGGTTATTCCCACTATTCCGGTCATTTTTTATTTTTATTATTATTAAGATTATATGTATATATATATATAAATATATACACACATATATAAATATATACACACATATATAAATATATACATATATGTATATATTTATAAACGTCTTTGCGGATAAACTCATAGACAATAGGCGGAGAATACACGCTCAGAAACAGAAATACTTTCTCTCTATAACCAACTCAAATATAGAGTAAAATAATAATAATAATAATAATAAATACATAAAAAAAGCGTTGATTTTTGCAAAAGCTTATACATCCGATTACTCAAATACTACGTGACGGATAGGAATCAGAAAAGCTATAAAAAGCACCCTTATCGAGTCCAAATACCCTCATCGTTCACCACTTTCCCCCCTTTACTATCTCATCATGCAACTCGCAATGATTGGTGCCATGGTGCTTGCCACCGCTTCATTTGTCTCGGCAGCATCTCCAACCTCCTCTGGAATCCTAGCCGTCTCTTCTCCTACCTGGCTCCCTGCCTTCCCCAAGCCCTCAAATGTCCTCGATGGCTATCCAACCGGCCCGCTCGACACCTCAACTACTCTCTCTCACGCTACTCTCGACCTCAAAGTCTATCCTGAGCCCTGGAAATCTCCATCGACAACCCATCCCGAAGTTTTGGCAGTGTACAATTCAATTGACTGGACCCACGTCCCAGCTGCTTCCACCCACAAAGCAAAGTCCAATGGTGACCTTGACTTTGCAGGTTACGATGAGAACAAAGATCCCTACTGCTGGTGGTCCGACACCAACTGTGTTGATCCCAAGGTTTCTTATCTCCCAAGCGATATCTCGTACTGCCCTCGCGCTGGAGATTGGGGCCTGACTTACGATGATGGTCCCTTTAACCCTACTGGCAACTCGGCTGTCGACAAATACGCAGAGCCTAATCTCTACAACTTCTTGGCCACCACAAACCAAAAGTCTACTTTGTTCTATATTGGTTCCAATGTTGCCACTTTCCCTGCTGCTGCCCAACGCGCTTTGAATGATGGCCATGTTCTCTGCCTTCACACCTGGTCCCACCCCCAGATGACTTCCCAGTCCAATGTCCAGGTCGTTGCTGAACTGTACTGGACCCTCCGTGCCATCAAGGAAGCCACCGGAATCACTTCTCGCTGCTGGCGCCCTCCTTATGGCGATGTAGACGATCGTGTTCGTGCAATTGCTTGGCAGATGGGTCTCCGTACCATTCTTTGGGACGAAGACACCAACGATTGGGATATGCCCGGAGAAGGTGGAGGAAATCTCGCTCCTAGCAAGGTTGACGGCTACTTCCAGGGCTGGATTGACGCTCGCACAAGTGGCAAGGATAACGAGCGTGGCCATATTGTTCTTGAACACGAATTGAACAATGCTACAGTCGACATGACCGAGAAATGGTTGCCCAAGCTCCAGGAAGTATTCAATGTTGTCTCTGTCCATGCCTGTATGAACATTTCCCAGCCTTACTGGGAAGAAAACTGGGTCTATCCTACTGAAGCCAACAATGCTGTTACCCCTATTGCTTCATCCTCTGCTGCTGTTTCGAGTACCTCTGCCACCCCTGCTATGTCCCTTGCTCCTTCTGCTGCTCCTTCCGCCGATGCATCTGACAAGCAAACTGATGCCACTCCTCCCGAAGCATCTTCCGCAGGTCTAAAGGAAGTCTCTTCTGAGAGTGGCTCTTCCGTGATGACTGTTTCTGGATCAATCACTCTCGCTGCCATTGTCACAGCTCTTTGGCTTTCTTAAGATATAGTTTATAACCGCTATAATTCCTGTTTTTATAATTTTATATACATAAATCACTCTTGCTCCTGTCATTTTCATTGCCATAATAATAAAGAATTTAATGCAACATTCATTAAAATTTGCCATGCTGAGCAAACACAAACCCCAAACGCGTTTGGGCTACAAAGTATGATTTCATTAACAACATTGTCAATGCTGATTGGAATAAAAACAAAGGTTCGGATATTCGTTTCTCTTGTACTCTAGTAACAGCAGTTTATATTACTAAACTTTAATTGCTTAGTATTACAAAATTTAACTTTCGGCATTGAACACCACATTAAAAGTAGAATTTGTTTTTGAGAATTATGTGTATTTATCGAATTTAGCTATTCTTTACTTTCAAATGTCATTTATGAATTTTTAGCTTTGTAAACAGAGGCTAGAGTGCCATTGGCCCCTTGGACTCTTTATTTCTCTTGAGCCACTAACCTCGTGCGGCTATGTACAACGGCTGTGTATTCGACCGTTACACCGCAGATTATTCCCTGGTGCTTGATTATTTCTGTATCACAATCATGAATATATATAATTTTCCCAAGCTTGGCAATGATAGGATAGATTATTTAACAATACAGAAAAATCAAGAGTTGAAAGAATGGTTGCATTATGATGCCATTGTATGGCCTGACTTTCCAAGCTTCAATTGCAGTCCTTGTGAAGTGATTCTGATTGCGTGCGTTTATCTTACTTGGCCACCTTGGTTCAACCTTTCTTATTATTGGTTTTTTGGATAACATGGACAGCCTTAAATATTTATAGTACCAGGCTTAAATACCAGTTTGAGAATATATATACATATATATGCATATACATATTCTGCAATTGGGGGCCAAGTGTCAGTTTTATGGGCTTAAAACCAGAATACATGTCCTCCAAGGATCGGGTGGCACTGGAGAGTTTCATAAAGTATCTTGTGGTTGGTATTCAAGACAAGAGTTACAATAATGTTTGATCCCAATTTACTAAACTTGCAGTGAAATCAGCCATTCCAAATGACCGATTTTTTTTTGGGAACTAGGTCAAGCAAGAGATTCGTAGCAAATGATTAAAGATTGGGCTAATCAGTGTCGAGATGATCTCTATAGTTTTGATCCATGGCTATTCCAACTGATTTATATGCTCTTGCAAGATGTACTGGTAATAATCAGGGTGGCAGGAATATCCTTTGGCTAGAATGCCAATTGGAGCAGTATGTGAGCTGTATTTCTTGTGTCTGGCTTGCTTTTATGTTCCAATTCTACTTTATTGCATTTATTCCTGGCTTGATCTTTATAAAGCCATGTTTGGACTCCAAAAAGTATTGATATTTAATAGAAACCAGCAGCACTCTATGCATAGTTATAATTTGATCAGGCACCTTGACCATCGCCACTGATCCCTTGAGAATAAAGGGATGAATATTAAGAGACCAACATTTGATCTAACCCGTGTATAACTTGCTTTTTTGGCAATTTAAACTGTTTTTTTTTAAAAATATATTTCAGAGACAGCCACATTCGATGCCTGTGTATCAGAGTGTATGATAAAGATACACACCTTTTAACTTGAAAACATGGGAACAGCAAGACTTGTAGTCAGCATAACAGTCTGCAAAAATATTTATTGCGCTATAGTTTGATTTATACATTTAAAAAAAAGGTGTTTTGCTCCATGTCCATTTTGAATATATTCGAGTGCGACGTGGTAAAAATGGTGAACTGGATCAGACTAAATTTCAAGTGTTGGTGTTCATATTGCGGAAAAAAAAAAGAAACAGTGGGGCTCCTTATGGCTGCTCACAGGTCCCGTACACAGCCCCATTGTATCGACGACAGTAAAGTCCGTCCATACAGACCAGATTTTGTGAACATTCTACAGTACGATGTTGAGCCAAGGTGTACGTTTATATCCTGTGAATCTTACCATTGTGAAGTGTGCGTAGATTGGGCAGATCTACTGCTTGAGTAGAAATGGCAGCAGAGAGTGCCAAGATTATGTACATCAGCTTCATGATTTTGATTCGGTTGGAAAGAGAGGTGGTTGATTAACAGACATTCCGTACCTTGTCTTGGTTTTTATATATTGGTGAAATACTAATCTAGTCCTGCCGATTGCATTGACTACATTAAACAAGAATTTTGAAAACAACTATACCAGACCATCTCTCCAAAGATTTTCCAACCTATTCTTATTTGCTTTTGATGGTCTGTATATTTCTTGATTTGATCAATTGGTGCCAATGTTCAGTATCCCGAGACCTCATCAGTACATTGCGTACTACACCCCCAATTATTATCCAGAATATCTTGGTATTTCCTGTATTCTACCAAACATTTTAAGGTAGCAATGCCAAGGTTACTCGTATTAATATCTGCTTACACAATAACTATTGTGCTCATGATTTCTACTATTAAACACTGTGATTCATACAAGCTCATTTACACAGCATAAATCTCTTTATAGAAGAATAAATAATTATAAACACTTTTTATGGCAGCCCTTGGATAGCTATCGATATCGATTGTTAGGAACCAAAGATCTATATCATCCCCCAATACTACCATGCTCTAGAGGCATGCGTTAATTGACCAATAGGCAAGAGTGTAAACCGAGTGGTTGTAGAAACCATGGGAAGCACATTGGGCTGGTTCTGCTGGACCAGCCCCTTTGTCACTGCCTTGTTACTATTGTTTGGACACAGCCATTAGTTTTGAGACCTAAAGAAGCCTCGAGTCTTACCTTTCAAACACTTCTCCATTCAAGCATGTCAGGGTATGTAAGAACAATGCCTGTTTTAGGTAGAAGCGCTCTATCCGAGCATTGAAATGAGGAGAAAATGCAGCCCAATTAATTGGATCAACCTGCATATTTTTTTATTAGAAAGTTGGTTATGAACAGAGATGTTCATATTATGACTTACATGCTTCTTGACGCCATCAAGGTTGAGGCGCCCGCCTTGGCGTAGTACAAATCCCATGAACTGTAAATCGAACATTAACTGAAGCGCACCTCTTTCTGTCATGGTTTGACCTTCCAGAAACACATCAAGTGTCTCTTGAAGAGTGGTCAATAGTTGGTTAACCAGACTATGTATGACTTTCTAAAAAAACATTTTTTTATTATTAAACCATCAATACTTCTTTGCCTTAAACTCACCTTGTTCAACAACATCATCTGGATCCGTTGCATTTCTTCACAAACACCAAACAAGGCTCGGACAGTTGGGTGTGTTGCCTGGCTTGGAAGCGGACCTTCTTCTGTATCCTCCCACAACAGCACAGCCGCACAATGTTCATCCCATGTTGTGGTCCTGAGTGCATCCCCAACCAATGATCCAAAAGAGCCAACAGCCCTTTTGATCCAGGGAGTGTGTGCCTCTTCAAATAGGCGCATAAAATCATTCTGCAGGCCGATATAGCTTGGATCTTTTAAAAAGAGATTGTATTACTAATCAGCACAGCTCTAGTGCCATTATTGTTCCAAAAACAGCTTGTGAACTAAAGATATGTCAATGTTTATGTTTACCTTTGTCAATCGCACTTTGAAGCTTAAGGCTCGAAAGGGTAGTGAGGACAAGAGGAAGTGATTGGGAATGCTGAGCAAGAGATCGGGCTAATCTACCGATAAGCAGTGAAGCCTCACTCGCTAAGCAGGCATTATTTTTAGTTTGTTTGTAGTATTTTTAGATAATAATACCTTGCTTGGTGTTATTCCATTCGGCTACTTTAGCTAATAATGTGCGCAAGCTGCCACAGTATTGAGTTATGGCTCGTACAACATTCGTTTGAAAGTAAGTCCAGAGCTGCTGAGTACTCCTAAAAAAACAGTTATCAGAATTATGTCAAGAATGTCGCGTCTGGCTTACTGTTTGGCACCAAACGAATCCTGGGTAGAAAATGACGCGTGAGCCTCCTGATCTTTACGAATCGTATCCAATGTGGTCTCGAATGCTTGGTATCCTTGTTCGATCCAAGATGTCTCGCCCTGCGCCAACTTAGTAAGAGTGAGCTTAAACGCTCTCATGTCTGCTACAGACGATAGGCTCAACAGGCTATCGGAGGCAGCGGACCGAGTCTTGCTGGAAGGCCAGAGGGATGTAGACAGTTCGTTGCCTAGCAATGCACAGCCAAACAAAAAAATCAACCTTGAATTAAAACACACAAGACCCTGTAAAAGTCAATTGGAATCTTTACAAAGCTCGGCTTACTTTTAGCGGTCAGAGATGATGAAAGGAGAGTCGATGGCTGGTCAGACAAGGACTTTAGAGTCTTGTCAATCAAGTACTTTGCATGGCCATCAAATGAGTCCTTGAACATGGAGTCCCAGAGCGAATAAGAGTGTCCCAGAACACGGCTACACACTTTGCTCCAAGAGGCCTCTTGGGATTCCAGCAGCTGCCACACCTTTGAGCGGGTCTGAACGAGTTTTAGCTGGGTATCCAATGGGCTAAGCATGTCAGGAAGTGGCGACTTTAGAAGCCCTAGGAGCTCTTTGAGCCAACTCTGGGCCATTGCACGGACTTTATCTAGATCTAGAGGCTCATCCTCCAAGGTTGGTGTGTATTGTTGTACAGAGTCTGGCAAGTATCTTATCAAGAGGTGTGCATTGGTACTAGGAGAGAACACAGATGTGATTGCAGATAAGGTCGTGTTGGAAAGCAGCTGGTTTGGAAGAGAAAAGTTTGTTTGGAGATCCTTGGCATACAATTCAAAGGCACTAGGTGAGCTGGCATAGACAATTGTGTCGATATGTGCAAGTGTGCGTTGGATAGCATATATGATGTCTCGCAAGTGAGACCCAAGACGCTGCTCGGCTGTATCTGCTACAGAGAATTTAAGGGAAGCTTGAATGGTGTCCTTGATTCCTAGAGTGCGCATTCTAAACAGTTCTTCCAGACTAGTCGTAAAGGTTTTTTGATCCAATAACATCAACACCAGTAGATCTTCAGCTACATGCTTTTGAGATAATCAATCAATCAATCAATCAATCAATCAATCTAAATGGTCGGTCGCAATAGCCACAGCAGCCTCGTCTTACATTGCCCGATTGTTCTGTAACTCGTAAATGAAGTGTGGCCTTGTGAATAATCTGAGGCATAAAGAAGTTGATGGCATCCCACTGACGACGAATGACTGGAAATGCAGCCTGATTTTAACCCACATACACACATTTAGCCTTTATGATTCCAAATCCTTGTTTGTTATACTTGCATTTGTATCGACAGATATACAGTCGGGTTCTTCCAAGAGGTGATCATGAACCACCTTTGCAAGGGTGTACAATCGACCTGCCTGCAAATATTGATGGTGTTCCAATGAGTGCCAGATCTAAATAAGATATCGATGGTTTAGAATGAGTTTGGATCCCCAAATACCTGTTTATTATTGAATAATGGATAAAACATTTAAAGCTTACTTGCTCAGGTACATCTGCCAGGGATTTGATCAATGCGGCCAGGGTATACACTGGACGTTGCTGCCGACCTTTGTGTACACAATGGATGGATCAATACCTTGAAGGTCCGAGTTTCATGATTCTAGCCATCTTTACACTTGGCACATTTATTACCTGTAACCGGGTGACTATCGCGTACAAGAGCTGCCTTTTTGCGAATAGCATGACCATCGCATACTGACTGCATCCGACGCAGTTTCTCTTGTATCTTGTTGGCATTCTTGCTCATTGCAATAATGCAATCGGCTGCCGAGATGAGATCTAGGTACTGTTCACTACAAGTAACAGTAACAGTAGGAATAGCAATGTACCAATATTGTTGATATTGTTTATTTTATTATCAAGGTATCATGAGTTTTACTAATCATTACAGCTCAGTCATTGTCTTTACCCAACTCTGGCCCGTAATTCTTTCTTTTGCGTCTCAATGGCAGTTCTAATCAACAATGGTCAATAACATTATATTCTTACAACAATATAAACCCAAGCTTTCTTTTTTTACCGTGTTCTTTTCTCGAGGGAGCGGACCTGGGCCACACTCGCCTGTGAAAGAACGGTGTCTGGGTCGCTGTCAAGTACGGCATCGTCCAAGATGACCATAATGTGTATATGTTAAGGATTGTCCAAAAGAAGTAGTAAACCAAGTCGGTCTCTCAATCGTTTTCTTGGTAAGGCAGCAACCTTGAATTAATTATATTATGTTTTCAATTAGTGACTGGGCCACTTGTGCATTTCTACAATGTAAAGATGCACAGAGGTCTATAATGGTAGTAACAAAACCAGCGTTCCATTTGTCCTGTGTTTTGAAGCCTTGTATGAGACGCTCAAAAGGGGTTTTTATTCTGGCTTGGATATTTCCAACTGGTCCAAGAGTATTAGAAAATTAGATAAAAAGTACAAACATATATATGTATATATATATATATATAAAGGTAATTAGAATGTATGCTAGTATGATTGATTATTGGCTGGTAGAAATCATTCGTCCATTTCTTTGATAGTGCTAGCATTCTCCAAGATGGCCTCTGGATGAGACCGTTCAGATTCCTGCATCTCCTTGCGCTTATCCATACTCTTTTCAAGAGCATCGCAATAGTTTTGGTACTTTATGATTTCATGCAGCATGTATTTTGATTTTGACTCCCAATTTGACAGGACCTTTGCATGGTTCTGACTCTTTGCAGGGAACTAGAGGTACAGATGTATTAGTGGTGAGTATATATATATATATATATATATATTGGCTGGTTGCTTACTTTTATGAGAATCTTCTTTTTTAGTTCACGGTGTTCGTTAATATCGCTGTTGAGAGTCGAAAGATGTTTCTGGAGAGAATCGTACTGCTCTTTTTCACCAAGAGGGCTAGCTACCATGGGTGGAGCAGGCGGTTTCCAGTCATAAACCATGACCGTATCAGGATCAGACAGGGCACTTCCGGTAGGCACTCGCTCAATTGTGTCCAGATCCAAAAACACATCATTGAGACAAGAATTCCATCCATACTCCATATTGCTGACTCCACCCGGAAGAGGCTCTTTACTTTCTCTTGCAGCCCAGTAGTTGGCAGTAGCCACCCACTCATTGACTTGCTCTTGAGATGCTGCTTGGAACAAATACACACCTCCATTGGGCTGCTGAATGGCAAACACATGAGGTCTTTGCCGATTATAGCCAGGAGGTGGCAGGACATTGGAGAGGGTGTGCGAAAACTGGATGGTACCCAGTAGCTGTGAATGAGACTATAATAATAATAATAATAAATCAGTCTATTTGATTCGGACCAATCTATCCTTTACTTACAGCCCATTTGTTTCCACTTTGGCCACTGGAATACGAGGCTGTAGCAGACTGCTTGGAGATCGAATCAGCAAAACTAGAGAAACTTGCACTACTGGCCCGTAGCATCGACCGTCTTTCTGCCTCTCCAGAATTGTGAAGAGCATACATCTTTATCTCTCCTTTGCCAATGGTCACAAAGATTTCTCTCCATTCACGATGCTTGGCCTTATGGGTTGCACTTTCTAGTAGATGTTTGCGTATCAAGACACCTTCTTTGAGGTACGGTGGCTGAGAGGTAAACAAGGCTGATCCGTGAGTGTTCATAAACTGAACCATAGGCGGTTGCGGTGTCAATTTCCTCGACTGACTCAGGGTACGAGTGGTGACAAAGGATCCGAGAGAGGTAGCCGAGGCTACAGAAGAAAACGAGTCTCTGCGTGGAGAGCGAGGTGGAGGGGGTGGTGAAGATGATCGAATGACGGCCGCACTGACACTTGACTTTAATTGTATGTCTTCAGGCAAGACACTTTCGCGTGTACTCTTTCGAATGATTCCATTTACACTACGTTTCATGTCTGCTACTCGTCTTCCACCCAAAATACTGCTTCGTTTCTCGAGTGTATGACCAGGTGCTGACAAGGGCTGCAGAATTTGATGGTGCTTGACCGACACATACATGTCCTACACTTTTATTAGATGCTTCAATATAAAGTGTCAATATTACCTTGAGCCATATCTCCATGTCTGCCTCCCATGCCTTTTCATCAGAAAGCACACGACGTTGCTTATTATCATTGATCTTTTGTTCATGAATCGTGCTCATTGTGTTCTTTACAAATGCATGTCGAGTCATTCGAGCATAATTTCCCTGTGCCACATGAAGATCAGTGTTGAGAAGCAAAAGGGAGTACACAACAGCATAAACAATATCTAGTGTGATTCAAAGGCATATGTTGAGATTTTGCTTGTGAATAGGATATTTGTTTGGGTGTACCTGCACTACCAAATATACATCTTGGATTGCATGTCCAGTACCGCTGTGCAAATACTTCTAGAATACGATCAATCTGCTGAGCTTCGGCCTTGAAGTAGAGTTTGCTGCACAGTTTGCTAGATAATATCCAAGAAAAAAAGAGTCATTTAACCATTAGTATTCTGTGAGATAAAGAAAAAAGTCGATTGTTTACCGAAAGGCTCCGTCAAGACGCATTCGAGAGAATTGGAAGTTGTTGAGGTAATAATACAGTGCCTTACTGTTTGAAGTTTGACCCAGCCATTCGGCCATGCGCTCCTTGGGCACAAACGTTGCGTCCTCTTCCCAAAGACGTTTGGCGGCGTCCTTGGCCTCTGCTTCGGCGTCCACGTTTTCAATTGACGATTCACTTGTAGTAGTGTTCGTACTCACACTGGAATCACTTGGAGAGCTGTTCGTGCGTGGATCTCTCACAAGTGCAACATGGCTTGTCTGGTGTGTCCAAGAGTCCTGCAAAAAGACATCAAGATAGCTATGGGATCCAGTACGTTCGTGACCAAGAGTATCATCTTTTGTTGGAATTGGGGGTAAAGGCTGATGTTGGATTGGAAGATGAATTTCTGGAATCTTTATAACAGAAGCAGTTGTAGAAGTCGATGTAGAAGTCGATGTAGAAGTCGAGATAGGAGGAGGGGGGGGTGAAGAAGAAGGAGGGGGAGGGGGAGGGGGAGCCATTGTAATGACTGGCTTTGTCTTTGACACTTGAGCAGGAATTGTGGGTGGTGGATTGGTCGTCAGATTTACTGTACTGGAAGATAAGGATAGGAGAGGCAAAGATGATTGAGGCAAGGGTACTTCTTCCGATATATTCTTGGAGGAATTGATTTGTCGCTTTGGAGCACTGCCACTCTGTCTTTTCCAATTAAGCATCGCTGCTGCAAGATCCTCAGGCGGACGACTGTTGCGCCTTTGGGCTTTGCTATTCGGGCTAGGCATTACACTGAACATCAGTCCACCCGCACTTCCAAAATGCCCGCCACTTAGCCGTTTTGCCAGAGTTGCCTCCTTTTTCTCTCTCTCGACATCTTCCTGAGAAGGCCCTGTGGCATCTACAAACAAATCATCGTCGTCATCATCATCATCGTCGTCATCGTCATCGTCGTCGTCGTCATCGTCGTCGTCGTCGTCGTTATTATCATCAGAATCACTACCATCATGGAAATCAGGTACCAGACGTGCTCCATGGCGTGGATTGACGTTTTGTTGAACAATTTCTGCAAGTGTTTTTGGATCACTTTTTTGTGTCGGTGTGTCAGCCGTGTCTTCTTCTTCTTCTTCTTCTTCTTTGGCTTGCTCAAATATATACTCATTTTTATTTTGAATTGGTGAAGCAGCCTTTTCTTCCTCTTCACTCTTTGGCTCTCCATATGTAAGATCTGTGGAATGATATGATTCGGCAAAAGTGCTGTATATAGAATAAGATCCTGATGATTTGCGGGTAGACGATTGGGACCACCGAGAAGGTTGTTCTTCCGGTGACGATGGGCGAGTATTTACGGGAACTGGCTGGGATATAGAGGCTGTGATGGGAATCTGGGGTAAAGTGTCTCTATAATTCGGTCGTGGTTTGTAGACAGATGGTGTGCGAGAACGATAGTCGGTCTGCTTTGGTTCTGCAGAGATGGTCGGGGGTTCTGGGGTCAGAATTGGGCTAGAGAGGCTCTGGGGCGGTGGAGGTGCGAGTGGGATATTGTGGTGCATGCGAGACGACCTGACGGAATTATGTGAAGCAGGGCTGGCTACTGGTATAGGACGAATTTGGGGCTGTAGATCAAGTATATCCTCTTCTACTGCCTAGCTCAAGGTGTTAATGTCTTTTAGGTGCGAATAGACTGTTACCATTCCAAACTTCTTGAACAGGCGACCAAAACCTAAAAGAGTGCCTTTTGAGCTTGGCTAACAAGGGTCAGTTTAGAATGACTAGGAGAATATTGTTACCTTTCGATGATGGTCATCAGGTGCTTCAAATGATGTCGTCTTGTGCTTATTGTCATGATCTGCTGAATCATACTCTTGGCTGTCATTAATCGAGCGGGTACTTCGGGGCTGGGACTGGTCTGCATGGCCAAATCGGCCAAACATTGTCTTTCTGTCTTGTGAAGGACGGCTGTGGTCGTCTTTAGAGGGTGGAATGATGCGGGAATTAGGTACGATGGTTGACATTTAGGGTGTATGTTTCTAGAGATATGTATAGATAATTAAATAAATAGAATATAAAGAGGTATAAAAATAATATAAAATAAAAAAGAAAGAGAGAAAGAGAAAGAGAAAAGGCCGATTGATTCATTTCACATTCACTAATATAACAGATGAGCGCGTTTATTCAGGTTACACCATCACACAGGGTGGTGTTGAATTTGATGCTTTTGGAGAACTGCCACATGGCTCAAGTAAATCTCACTTTATGCGGGGCCATTTCCTGATCTGGCTGGCTTTCCCACCTAGACTTTTTGGCATTGTCCAAAGTTTTAAAGAGTGTGATTTTGCAATAGTTTATATAAAAAAAGACATTGTTTTAATCAGACAAAGGAAGTCCACACATATCACAATTCTCTTGTCCTCCGGGATTAGAATATGTACAGTGGCGACATGATACTTGAGCTTTAACGGCCGCTGGTGCGCCTGAGCCATGAGACGATTGCTGGCCATAATGTGGCGAGATTTCTAGCAAATTTATAAATATTTTTTTTATAGTTAGTTTGTTAAATTAAAAACAAAATTATATATTGGAATCCAGGCACAGACCCATATTAAGGCATCTCTCATTCATTTATTTCTTCTTACCTGCTTCAAGAGACATCCTAAGCGTCTTCCAGCCAGGTGTGTGCTCCAATTCAAATGTGCCTTGACTAGGTTGGGTTGCAATTGAGCACAATAACCCAAACTCCTCATCACTCAACACATTAGTCGATTGAATGGCGCACAGCACGTTGAAATCATTGAGGCTGTGGGCCAGATCTCCTTCTGCCTTTGCCAGGTACTTTGCCAGCCTTGCCATCTTTGACTGCCCATCCATCTCACTCCACCCAGTCGCCTGGAATAATGGTGAAGGGATCTGAGGAAATCCGTGTGTAACCTAGATTATTGCATTCCATAAAAGGCAATTATGGATCGATATTAAAACAATATAATATAGTTATACTTTCATATGCTTACATTGACAAGAAGATATTCCACGGGGAAAGTGGGCTTTGCAGACTCTTTTACAACCACCCCATACTTGTTTTTGTACTTGTAAAACACCTCGGGTACATATCGCTCATGAGGGATTGACTCTTTGACTCGCATTACTGATGGTTTGCGACTGGCTTCTACAATGCCTGCTTCATGCATAGCAACCAGGCTGTTGGAGACCTGGTATGCCTTGACATCCACATTTCCTTCCAAGTCTCCCGAGATAACACAACTCACAAACTTGGATCCATAGTGTCCGGTGGCTGACTGGCGAGTGATATTGGGATGTCGACGCTGCATTTCTGCTGCGAACAGGCATTCTTGGGAGGACAAAAAGTATGAATCTCCATGACGCTTGGCCAGGACCTTTCCTGTGCCTGAGCCATCATCAACCAGGTCCGTAAACACCATTCCAACCTGAACCAACCCACATGCAGCAGCCACCTTGTTCACCTGTTCCTCTTCGGCCCATGGCATGGCAAGTGAAATTCCATCCACATGGTCTTCTTGAGTGGGTTCTACAATTGCTTCTACAACTGCCTTGATGCCTAGGGGCACATCCAGGTAAGGTTCATAGCGACCATAGAGGTAGCCAAACCGCTGGCATCCAGAGTCTCTCCATGCATTCAGAAAATTATCTACAACAGAAGCCGATGAAAACTCTACATGATCCACCATACGATAGGTCTGGCGTTGGAGTGTGATTGCACTCGGTTGACATTTTGTGCAGATGCCCTCTGGCCATGCTGCATGAGCACCTGTACAGGGCACCTTGACTGTATAATGCGCTTCTTCCAATAGTGGTAATTTTTGTTGTGTTGTAGCCGAAGGTGCCTTTGTCTGTTGAGCAGCGTCTATTTTGCGCAAGTACGAGTGAAACGACATGTGTTTAATCTTGTTTTCTTCCAGGTAGCCTGCATCGTATGGCTACATGATAAAAGGGTTGATTACAACCATATTGATTAATAATAGTGCTAATTACCTCGAGAGGCATGCAGTAATCACACATTGCATGAGCACCATGGCGACAACTAGGTCAATAAAAATCCAAACTATTACTCTCTGTTTCAATAATAACACTCGTACGCGTCTTACAACTTGGCATCCTTGGAACGCTTGATCACTCCTCGCTCATTTTCTAAAAAGTTATCAATCTCATCCTGTTGAACTGTGGTGTAGTTGGTTGGTGTATGTGCTGCAGGTCCAGTGGTGGTATCGGTCGGAGGAGACGATTCTTTATAAGACACAAAAAGCATGCTGCCATGTCTATACAACAATCAAACTATTCAATACCTCAATGATTCTCAACTTTTTTTTTAAAAAAAAAAGGCTTACTGGAGATGAGCTTGGGCAATGGTCCTTGTGGCCATGTGGGCGATTGGTGTTGCGGCTTCGGGATTAGGTTGTTCGCCCAGAGCGAGGGTTGAAGGATCGTCCAGCTTTAGTTCGGCAGCGATCTATGGCAAATGTTTTAGATTTCTGAGGGTAGAATGAAGAGCTATGTACCTTGTTGCCGAGCGTGGCAAATGTGTCGTTTGGATCGACCTGGACCCTGATCATGCCCTCTTTGGAACGAATACGAAGCAACTGTCGGATCGTGAGTAAAAATAGGATTTTTGGGTGATTTGGTCTCTTTGTTTTCTCACCATGATTGGCAAAATAAGCTTCTGATTAAGACAGTAAGAGCCAAGGTAGGTTTTTGTTAATTGGCCTTGCAGTGAACTTTCCGTGACGATGGCGTTACGCATTCAATGTGACGCATAAAGTTCCAGAATTAAATGTCAGCAATAAAATAAAAAGATGTATTGAATATCGCAGTGTCTTGTAGACTGGACAAATATATAGTGAAAAGTGTCAATCAAAGTCTTGGAGCAAGTAGCTTGTTCATGGTTTATGTCCTTTATTGCATCTCTGGCACAAATCAATCTATATTATTGGTGCCATTATATCTATAAAGAAAAGAAGAAGAAGAATGGCATCCAGACCATATAATATTGGACAAGAGTATTATTTTTCTATTTTCTCAGACTCCTTTGAAGACTTTTGGATAAGATCCTTTACAAGGGATGCCAATTCCTCAATATGCTCATCTCTATGCTGTGGGGCAATTTCCCGTAGAGCATCAGCAAGTTCCAACAGATATTCTGCATTCCAGCCAGAAGGACCTAAACACAGTTTAAATATGGATACATGAACATGCTAATATTGAGCCATTCAAAGCCTTACCATAGGTATCATGGATCTGCTGGGCAATCTCCTTTGCAGGTGCAAAACCAACATAGGCCTCATTGTCTTCTGTGGCAATATAGACAAGAGCCTGTAACCCAACCCAAAAAAATACATTCTCGTTTAATGTTCATCTCCACATCATATCCAACTCACCTTTTCTACGACAGGAACCTTGTCGTCCTTGTCAGTATAGACATCGACCGAATGGACTGTATAGCCATTCTAGACATAGGAATGACGACCAGTTGAGAAAAATGTATATAAAAAAAAAGACATCCTAAATTACCTTTTCTCGATGATCAAGATACGCTCTTGTTGTCTCGACATCGTCTGAAGGAATCTTGAATACTACTCCCCACGTAATACCATCATGTCCGTGCTAATATACAGAGCAATTCAAAAAATAATAATATTTAGTTACATCTTTACAAACAAAATGAATTTCATCTTACTTCGTCTCCAGACTTCTTCCATTGTTCATAGGGAAGCAAGGTCACAACACGGCCAGGCTTCTCTGGTGTACCTCGATGATCTTCACTGTGCTACTCTCTCGTTGATAATCTTAATAACCAATTTCTCGACCTTGTTTAATTTAATGTCTAGGTCTATTAAACACACCTGCCAGAATCTTCTGACGTAGCCTTTTATATAGCCAACAATTCTAATGGTAATGTTAAGATTGGTTGCTTAATTGAACATTATGCCTTAAAGACTTGCCTAGACTCATACTGCGGTGGTGGTTTCCATATCAAAGAACCATAACCAAATACCCAGATACCACTAGAATCAGGATGGATTGTTTCTTGTGGCATGATCGATCAATGAACAACCAAGTTGCCTTTCTTGCTGAGTTTTAATGTCATGGTTGGGTGAGGGGGAGGGGGTCAAGCCCAGTCTGGCATACTGGAGTGCTGTGACTGCTATGACTTGCATTTTCCAGAAAAGGATGGAGACAATAAAACCAGTCTTTTCCGGACCTGCTTTGTATTATCTAGATTGAATATACACCAAGATACGTAGGGAGCACAAGCACAATCTTTTAATGAAAGTGTTGACTATCCAGAGTCATTAAAGCTAAAATATTGCTTGCACATGCAATTTGGGCAATAGTCTTGTAACCACTGCATGAACATGCTTGTGATCTTTCTTGGAAAAGCTTGTTTATCTTTACATTCTGGCAACTCAAAAGTGCCATTAATCTTTATGAAACACTCCTTGACACATTTCAGGGTCAATGGATCCAGACTTGTGAGCTGGCCAATAATACCATAGATCCGATCCAGATACTAGTCATTCATTAAAGGCAGTGACTATAAAGAGCCTGCAATCTCTTTATTGTTATAGAAATATGTGTATGTATATATATATATGTATATGTATATTTAAAAAAAAAGCTTACAAGTTTGTCTAAAAGGTTTGAGGGTTAGAGACCAACTATGGTCATCAATAGATAACCAATGGTAGTAACACAAATCATGGCAAACACACTAGAGGGAATACCATTGCGGACAAAGTCCTTGGTGGTCAAGTAAGGCTGACCAAGTTCGTTCTCTTGAGCAATGGCATTCATGTTTGGGAAGCCAGACACGGGCAGACCCATGGCAGCTGAGCACATAAATGCAGTTCCCTATAAAGGTAGTTTAGATATGGTTGGTACACTAGTGCAACAAGCGTTCTGTCCACTCACCATGACCAACATGCTGGGTCTTGGATCGTCCATTCGAGCACCAACTTCGGCAACAATAGGCAGAACAATCAGTGCGGCAACTGTATGGCTAATAAAGGTAGCAATCACAAGTACAAGACAGCTAAAGGTGAACAAGACCTGGAAGGCATTCATGTCAACTACAATGGATTCAATCTGGACAGCAATGGCCTGTAGCAATCCAGAGCTCTCGACAGCCTTTCCGAGTGCAATTCCACCCATGGCCAGCATAATGACGTTCCATAGGAAATTGTTAAAGTCGTCTTTAGTCAAGAGCCCGGTGCCAAAGAAGGCGAGCAAGGGCAGGATGGCAATGATACCCATGTCACCAAAGATCTCTTGGTAAGTGTGGGCAAGACACCAGAGAATAATTGTTATGAGGGTGACGACGCAGACATAGATCTGGGTAACTGTGATGGGGTCGTTGGAGGCACGAATGGCGTGGATATGAGGGGTCTGCTTTTCGGGCTCATAGCTCCAGACAAGGAACATCCAGACAATGACATTGCCAATAAGCGAAAGAGGGATTGCGACTGCAAACCAGATTCCCCAAGATGGTGGTGGGTTCATGTTTTGGATGGCAATGATGTTCTGGGGCGATGAGATTGGGGATGTCATGCCTCCAAGGTTAGAGGCCAAGGCAATTCCAATAATGAGACAGGGACCAAACCGAGAATCGACTGGAAGGGTACGCAGAATAGGCTAATGTTGACAGTTATTAGCTGAAATACTAGTGAATAGAGAGGGCTTACCTGGATCAAGGAGAAGCAGAGGACAGGTGCGGCCACATTACTGATCCACATACTGGCAATTGTTGCGACCAACATGTTGACCAGCAAGACACGGTTGGGACGGGTACCTGCCTTGGAAAGAACAAATGTCGCCATTGATTTGGCAATGCCAAACTTGCTCAATGCACCTGCAATTGTAAATCCACCCAGAAGAAGCATAATTACGGGGGAGAACATGCTGGCAAACACACGTTTGGTTGCTTCTGGAGCACTGAGACGCGTAAAGTTTCCATCTTCAGAGCGCATAACACGCAAGGTGACAATCAACAGAGGCACCAAGAGAGCAGTAGCAAACAAGGGCATCACCTATAGACGGCATTGATTTTTAGTATTATTGGAGGAGCCCCATTGGTTTATGTTGTACCTCTCCAGCCCAAAGGATACTTGCAAACACAAGGATTGCAAAGCACCTGTTCTGCTCAATATGCGCAAAGATCTCGACCTGCAACAATATAATAAACACAAGGATGCTGGCCACCAAGAAAAACGTATGCGTAGCCTGCTCACGATCGATCTTGAGTGTACCACAGGGGGTCTTGATCTGCATCATATCAGACTCTCCTACGCCAACTGTTTGGACCTTGCGTTCCTGGCCAACCATGTCTCTCCAGACCGTATTGCGCTCCCAGACAATGTGTTCGCGCAAATGGGCCTTTAGTTCGTCAATGGCCTGGTCAAGGTTGTTGTTGGTTTCCAGGAATGCATAGGCTCGCTCGGTTTGCTGGATGCGTTCGTTGAGCCGAGCCTTTGTGGAGGTCTTGAAAGGGTAGGCCTGGCTGACATGACTGGCAGTGTAGTCTCTCTTGAGATTGCTGTTGGTGATCTTGTCGTATTTCTTGAGGATTTTTGCAAATGCTGTCAGATTAAGGGCCACAAAGGACTTTAATTCGGACAACAAAACGAACAGGTCGATTGTTCGTTTCCGGAGTTCGGCTGTTGCGTCAGGACCGATCTTGCTGTTTGACCACCCAGCCGTGCCTCCACCCTCGATTCCAGCCTCATGGTCACAATAAGTGTCCGTTAGGTTTTGGGAGATTATGTTTGCTGGAAGGGCGTCTCCGTCTAGGTTGGATTCTCGGCGAGGGAAATCAGCCCGATGATGGGGATGAGGCGCATCCCCAAGAGTGATTTCTTCATCCTGATGCGAGGGCCGGCGGGAGTTGTCAAGAGATTCAAACTCGAGTACAAGCTGGTCTAATTCGTCGTATAGTTCTGTTTCCTTTTTGGCGTAGAATTTGACAATCTTTTCGAGGGACTTGTCTAGCGCAGCTGCGAATACGACATTGCTGTCCTGAGCCTGATCGCTCATTAGAGCAGTGTGTTCGCTAGGAGCATTCTCAATATCCTGGGCATGGTTTGTGCCATTGACTTTGTCTTTTTCAATGGAATAAATAAGTTTCTTGAGATTGGAATATCTAGAGGGTTGGTGGTTAGATATCGATGGTGGTGCATTTAGGCGTTCTTACGGTAGATAATGGTCTGCCCAGTCCGGAACAGCATTAAACTGAATCTGATGAGAGAACTTCATGACTCAAAGATAAGAGAAAGAGAGAAAGGTTGGTATTGGGATTTATTTTCTTTAAAAAAAAGGCATTACGGTTGCTAGCGTGTCACAAACTCGGTCGTCATTGCGGTTGATGTATGTATTTCCAAATACATTCTGTGCTGCCAATGAATTCAGGGATCCGGGAAACGTGCATAGTGTTGAGCCATGAGAAAGGAGGGTGTCCAAAAAGAAAAAAAAAGTAAAGGGGCGGAGGTGCCCTTGCGCAAGGTCCACAAGGGTCTATGTTTTTTTTTTTGCTCAAGAGGCCTTTAAATCACCCATGGTTTATAATTATCTTTATTGTACAACTAGATCACTATGGAAGGAATAAAAAGACTTTTTGTATGGATCCTTGATGGTAGTTTTCAAATGTCACAAGAAACAAAGGATGGGTTGGTCTGGGGGCATGGAATTGGGCGGGATTGTGGCATTTTTGGCAGGCAGGCAGACAGACAGTCAGGGCATTATTCCCTTGTGAGGACCAAGGCACTTGAGTCTTTTTATACATTGTATTCTAAACCACAAAATAGGTTACGATCATTTCTAATAGAAAACAAGAACTCAAGGCCACTGATATCCACAGCCCTTTGATCATCACTAGACAATCACCAGGGTAGACTTGGCAATTTTTATAACCATGGTAACACTAACAAACGAGATTTGAAACATATTGACATTCTGGCCAATCATATTGGTTATAAATATCCATTGAAAATATTTTAAAGATTTATTGATTTATTTATTGTAGATACAACAGAACCAGCTGTGTTTAATAAACATATTAGCATAGGCTAACAGTATATCCCTCGGCCTTGCAGGCGTACATGGAGGTCTTGTCATCCTTGGAGTAAGAGTAGGCTTCGGGACAGGCCTTTTTGACAGCAGCAGCGTACTCGGTATCTTCGCAGTCCTTGCAGGAACTTTCGCAGCCAACAACATTTCCCTTGCTGTCTTTTACTTGAGCATCCTTGGGACAGGCAGGCAGGTTTGAGCAGGTTGGGGTGCCACAGTCGTAGCCAGAGCCGGACTTTCCGTTGGGAGAAATTGACATGCCAACATTGTAACCATCGACAAGAGAAATATCATAAAAGTCATCGCCATTGGCACCCTTGAGAAGGAATTCGGCCAGAGAGGCAGGTGCAGATGAGTTGCAGTCCTTTGATCCTGTACACTCCTTACGGGCCCAGATACGGCCACCCCAGTTTGAGGGCACCTGGATGTCAGTAGATGAGCCGGAAGCCAGGGTGGATCCACCTCCTGAAGACGATTGGTCATTTGTTCCCTGGTTGACCTGGACATCATAGGAGCATTGGTTGGACACAGTAATGGTAACGCCATTGGTAGGAGCAGCTGAACCGAGACCAGCAAGAGCAGCGAGGAAGAAGATGGCAGAAGTGTACATGATAAAGATGAGAATAATATTGAATTAAAATGTCCAAAGTGCCCTTATTTATACCCAAATCTTTGACTTTGAGGATGGATAGAATGGCCAATGAGTAGGTCACAAAGCGCCAAGTGTTTTGGATGATGATGTATGATTTCAGGTACCTTTAGTTGAAGCTAGTGGTTGGATAATCTATAGACAGTGTTTTGGATGATGATGTGTTATTTCAGGTACATTTGGTTGGATACCAGCGACTAAGGTGTTGATTGCGCTGATTGGTCGAACGAGATTGATCTGTTTCAGGGTTGAAAGATTAGTCGGTCAATAAGACCATTTCAGAAATGAAATCATAAAGTGAAAGGTTGCCAATAGCAATGAAGCTTCTTGAGAAACAAATGATTGGATTATATTATTATTTTTTCAATTGTATCTTGCACTTTACAATTGAAAATAATTCAATATCATTATTAATATAATCGCTGGTCCTACATAGTCTGGCTGGTTCGTGCGGCCTTGCGAATTACCTTTTATGTCCAAGATTAGCGTGGTGATAGATCGACTTTTTGCACAACAGCAGATGTGGAAAAGCCTATTTGATCGCCTTTAAACACGTTTATTTATTGTGTCCATGGCAACGCAATATAATGGAATCGACGGATTCTCTTTATTAACTGTGGGTAGCAGTCAAGGTGAGTCTAGCGCCAATGCTGCAGGGTTGAGTATGTCTGGCTTATTGGACCATGCTGCAAACTTGTCATTTCAACGTGGCCATGCCCGTTCAATCGGCCCAAATCCATTCCAGTCTTAGTGAGGCTCAAGGGCCACAATTTATAATCACTTTATTATCTCTTTTTCTCTCTTTTTCTCTTTCTCTATCTATCACTTTATTTACCATGATGTGTTTGAAATGAATATCATCACTTTAAAATATATATAGATATACATATATATATTTATATTTATATATTTATGTACAAAATTATTAATATTAATATTAATAATAACAATAATAATAATAATAATAAAGTGTAATTAATCTGCTCTTTTGCCCGCTCTCTATCTACCTCTTCCTTGCAACTATCAGCTCAAGTGTGATTGTATTGGATTCCAATTCGATACTATTCGATTCATTCCTTTTTTATATTAATATTCATCTTATCATTTATATCCTCCGCCCTCTGTTTTTTTCTTCTTCTTCTTCTTGTTATTGTTGTTATTATCACACTTTCTTCTCGTTGGTGCTTCTCTAAACCTTGCTCTTATAATTTTATGAATCCAAACGTCTCATGGCTGGCTCCGAGACTGTCTATGGAATCCATCATTTTGACGCTGAGAATGACGACGAGATCTCATTCTCGGTAGGAGAAGCCTTGATAGTAATTCAGCGAGATGACGGCTATGACGATGGATGGTGGCATGTAAGCCCTCTTTTTAGTTTTTTAATCTTGATCAGTTAATCTCATCCCAATCTCCACAGGGTCGTAATGCCCTTGGCCAGATTGGCCTCTTTCCTGTAAACTACACCTCTCCCGAACCGCCTACAACCATCCACACCACGTCCCTGCCCACACCCTCTACGTCCAACCAACTCCAAAAGGCACCCAGCCCTCCACTAGACCCTCCCACATACTCTCAGACCAATGATCAGACAGAATCTCCAACACCTCGCATGTCACAACCTCTTGCTGCCCGACCAGACCAACCCACCCAACCCAACCCACATTATTCATCCAAACCATCCAATCCTACTCGCCAAGAACCAGGTCCACCCACACATCAAACATCCTTGCGAAATACCCAAAAGACCTTTTCGGATAGCATGTCCCACCCAGCCATTGCCAATGTCCTTCCCGAGGATTGGTCTGTAGATCAGGTAGGTATCTGGCTCGAGGCAATGCAATTTGACCAGGTAGTCCATATCTTTAAAGGTAATCCACTCTCTTTGCCAAAATCAGACCTCCCTTTAAGTCTTTGGAATATCAAACCTCTTCCTTTTTTTTTATTTTATTTTAATTTTGCACGAGCATTCTGTATATATTAAAACTCATGAAATGAATCAATCTGTAGCACAAGAAATCAGCGGTGATATCCTGCTCGAGCTCACCATCGAATCCCTCAAAGAGCTGGACATCAACACCTTTGGAAAGCGATTCAAGATCCATAGCGCCATCAATGCCCTCCGTGAACAAAGGAGTCGCAATGAAGGAGAGGTAAGGACTGTCAAAAGAGTAGGAATGGTCGAGTAACCTTCTTGTTAGCCTCCACGGAACCATACCGAAGTCCCGCCACAGCGCCAATCGTCCCATCATTCACGAACAATATCCGTCGATCGCCACCAAAGCAGCTTTGGCCATAAAACATCCATAGAAAGCTATAACAAGAGTGCCTACAAAGACTCGGTGGAGTCCAATATCTCGCAGCAGGATGGACCTCGCCGACTAGTGTCATCATTCCAGTCAACATCTTCAAACATTGTTAATCTTACTAATACAAACGACACCCCCGATACCATAATTCATCATCAATCAGTGCATGGCCCTCTGGTCAGAAAGTAAGTCTTTGGTTTAATATGTAATGTGTATTCATCTGGCCAATTTAACAGTCGATCCGATTCCATGCGAAACTCATACTTCCCCACGGGGAAACCCCAGTCTGTCCTGCCAGTCGACTCCCGGTCTTCTATGGATAGCATCAACCAAAGGACCCGATATTCAGACGGTAATGTGGCCCCAGACATGGAAGGCTGGCTCCATAAGCAAAGTGACAAGTACAAGACATGGAACAAGCGCTGGTTTGTCCTCAAGGGTTACAATCTGTTTTATTTCAAGAGCCCCACGGTAAATATATCTACCTAAACCTTCAATCCTAACCACTCTTACAGGACGTGCGTATGAAGGGCATAATCAACCTTCGAGGCTACAAAATCGTCACAGACGAGACCATCCATACCGGCAAGTACTCCTTCAAGGCCCAGCACGACACCGAACGTACCTTTTACTTTCACACAGACACCGAGAGGAGTATGCGCTCCTGGCTAAAGACACTCATAAAGGCCACGATATCTAGAGATTACAAAGGTATGTCCCCACGTCCTTTTATACTAGCCATTTACTTTTTTATATATATATATAAATAAAGCTCCTGTCTTGTCATCGAGCACGATTCCAACTGTCAGTCTCGATACTGCCCGGAGGATGAAGCCTCGTCCACCCTCGGTACTGCTGTATGCTAAAGAAAACCCACCCCAGATTCCAATGCAGACCATTCCTCACTCACCCACCGATTCATCAATGCCACCAATGACTCCACGCGGGCCCACTACACCAAAACCTCGTCCCCGCTCCCAGTCGTGTTCGGACCTGTCCTTCAACACCCACGATTCTGATTCAACCATTCGTCGGGTTCCCAGCCCAGACACAAACCCGCTCCGTTCAATTGATCGCAAGGCACATCAGGACTCTGGGTTTAGCCACACTGCACGCTCAATGGCCATATCAGCCACCCAGCCGAGTCTGATGTTCTACCAGCCCTCCACAACATCCTCCTCGTCTCCAACAAATGGCTCATTAAATAGTCTGAATACCACCAAAGATCCCAGTCCGCCCAAATTGCCCAGCCAACCCCAGCCAAAGTACGTGGCTGGCAGCCGGTATGATCGTGACAACGAAACCACCACAGACGATGACAATGAGGACGATTTGGCAGAATATCGACCGGGTGGGTTGCGTCGGTTGACTGAAGAGAGCCAAAATGTGTGTCTACTGTCAAAGGACCACGAGGACTGGACCACGATGGACTATATTGACTGGGTCAACCAGACGATATATCGTAAACTCAATGACCTGACCGAGTTCCGTACGGGGGAGCTGTTGATTGAATTGCTAGAGAATCTGAGCGGAAAAGAGGTCGAGAGACTGCCAACTAGTGGGACAACTGTGTCGGCAAGTATGCAGATGTTGGACACCATTGTGGCAGCATTCAAGTTTATGAGCCGAGAAGGAGTTGATATCGAAGGAAACTTTACGATCAAAGACATATTTGGTGGAAATGAACAAAAGATCCTGGAGATGCTGAGTGCCATAAAGACCTGGGTTGATTCTTACCAGATAGTGAGTGCCAAGAAGGCCAGTGGTGGCACGTTTGGAGCCAAGAATGACCGGGATGATTTGAGAGCTTGGGACGATGATATTCATTTTTGATTTGTGTATTTAATAAAAAAAGAATTAAATAGAATTGAACCACAAGTTGGACTGTAAATAGAAATTTATATAAACCCAACCCCAATTGAAACATCGTCGGGTTAAACTAAAATAAATGTGATATATATCATCATTCAGGCCATCTCAATGCTTTGAAGGAATAAGTGTCACATGAGAGCGATCCAAGAGATGGGAGGAATCGCTAACGCTGTTAAGTCATTTATGGCAATGAACAGAGTTCGATAGTAGCCTCTCAACAGCTATTACAAACTATCAAGAAAATGAAAATAGAGACACAAGAGGGTTTGGTAACAGTTATCCAAATATTCTCTTACCTAAAAAAGGAAGTCACGATCTTTGGCTTGCTTCAAATTA
This sequence comes from Phycomyces nitens, assembly GCA_022702545.1. Taxonomy (NCBI): domain Eukaryota; kingdom Fungi; phylum Mucoromycota; class Mucoromycetes; order Mucorales; family Phycomycetaceae; genus Phycomyces; species Phycomyces nitens. Next base: position 8,550,151 of record JAHRBC010000001.1, read on the forward strand.
TTTTCAAAAAGAAAATCGATATTTTGGTTTATCCTAAAAAAGCAAGTGTTACTTTAATGTTACACAAATATCCTATTAAGGTAGTGTTTTTTTTTTGCAAAGTCAAACTTGGACGATCTTTTGATTATTTACCAAACCCTCTAACATGTCTACCTACATTCACCATGTCACTTATGTTCTACTAAATCTTGACAAGATACTGGATTTTAAAGGTTGTCTGACCGCCAAAAGCCGCTTCTATCTTTGCCAAGGTGTTCAAGGAGCAAGAGCAGAAAAAGAAGGAAAGAAAACATAAAGAGGTTGCAAAGACTGATAGGAACAAGCAAATGATACAAGAAAGTGCAAGGTAGGTTCATAAATTACTTGGATTATAATCATTGTATATATATATATATATATATATTCACGTTTTGATTTATTAAAAGAGCAAACAAATACAAGGAACCAGAGAAGATTGCCCAGACTAGAAACAAACTACCAATCATCTCATTTGGTTAAGATCAAGGGTCTTGGTTCAAGCGTCGTTGGTGCTCTTTGGCGACAACTCAAGTGTAAACAGAGATCCGGCAACCTTTTGCTCGTTTATGTGGATGAATTCCGAGCCTCAAAGGTACGAGATGTCGAATCAATTTTGCTTTGTTATCTAGTAATTTTGTGAATCCAATGTCATTCTTGTAATGAAATGTCCCTCACAGAAGCCTACGTCGGGTTAAATAGCGTTCTTGCTTGCCAATGCTTTGAAAAACATCTACAAGATTTTAAACAGCATAATCTGCGGCCATGGTAGCCCTCAACCATTCTACAGAAGCAATCAATGCTTATATTTTCACTACATCGCCGTAACGAACACGGTTTCCCTTTTTGGGATTTAGCTTTTTACAGGTAAAGTCTGCACAAACATCTCTGGTCTCAAAACCAACTCTCTTTTTTGCTTGTTCAAAAAAGGTAAGCAAATTTAAAAAATTAATTTTCATTTGTCCAAAAAACTAACATCGTCTCAATGTCAAGTAGAAACACTGTGACAATTGCACCTATATAATCACACTTTTTTAATGCATCATTGTTTTAATCACTAAGAAATATGTATATAAAAGGTATCCATATACTTTGGATCGCATTTTTAATGGCCGCCAGAGGTGGAGCTCAAAACAAGGAACCTCTTGTAAAGACGAGTTCCTTCTCTTTCCGTATATCTCTAAGCGCGTTCAACTATGGTAAGCCTGCCACACAACCAATGTCGACAATGGATGGATGGATGGATAAATGGATAGATGGATGAATGAAAGAAGAACGATTTTATACAATTATACAATCATGATTTATACCACATAATTACCGTTTTTTTTTTCAATTACTGTTCTATAATGAGATTCCAATTGGAAATTATCATTTTTATTTTATTGTTTTTGAGTAAAGCATTCCAGAGGCAAAAGACGTACGCATATACAAACACATATACAGACAATAGAAATACAATTAGCAGATTATGGAGAGACGAGTTTGTGGATTGTATTAATGACGAATTGACTCGTCAAAATCGCCCAATTGTAGAATTATCCATTCATTCATTCAAAGACACTTGAGAATACAATATATTTACACAATCATTCTACCACAGCCTCAGCAAATTAAGGATATTAAGCAGTTCCTTGAGATCTCCCGCAGAAAGGATGCTCGCTGTAAGTCTCTGAGAAAGATTGTCAGGACCTTATTAACCGCATCAATTGATAGCTGCTCGCATCAAGAAGAACTCTGATGCCACCAAGTTCAAGGTTAGATGTTCTCGTTACCTCTACACCCTTGTTGTCAAGGACCAGCAGAAGGCTCTGAAGCTCAGACAGTCCCTTCCTCCTAGTAAGTGTCTAGCATTATCCACAATGATATCCTAAATTTGATTACATTTATAGCCCTCTCTGTCACTGACATCTAAATTAAACCGACATTTCCTGGAGTTTTCTGTTTAATTTTATGATTTGGACCTTTATTTGTTTTGCAAGTAAACAGTGCACCTACCCATGTGCATATACATATCTGCGTTCAATAGAGGACACCATGCTTCTCTATTTTTATATGTGATAAGAGGGTAGTATAGTGCTCAAAGAAGACTAGAAATCGAATTGGGGCTTGGGTGGAAGGATGGGCTGGCCAGATATTGAGAATGAGCTTATTGCTGTAAAATCATGTTTTATAATGGTATTCTGGATAATGGTAATAATAGAATGAAGATATGATTTTAATCATAACCAGGTAGTTTGGCTCATTTCGTGTGCTTGGTTTATAAATCACAGGCACAAATGTCCTATAAGCCTTGATGGTTCGATTTGATTGTACGCATCGATCGAATGGCCCAGAATAGAGGCGTGCATGTTACAGGGAGCAAATGTCGATTCTGGTTCTCTTATCAATACCATTGCACCTCTTGTTTCTGTATTGTCGATTGTGCTTTTAATGTTAATGGATAAATGTGGGGTTTATACCGTTTATACGAGTATTTATTGTAAAATGTGTATTCTACCAACTGATCTATTGCCAAACCATAAAGACTCTTTATTATATTCATTACTAACCATTGTGCATTTTTTTTTCGAGATTGGTTTGTGTAACAAGACGATTCAAATCAGTAGTGCCTGTATATACATCTTTTTTAAAGACATATAAAGCCACTCTATGTTTTTGGCTAGTGTTTTCTAGTTGATAGACAACGAATTCTAACCTAGATACATAACCCAAATGGGCATACAAATAAATAAAAACTTATAATTTATTTATTTAGCCTATTTTATTATATACCAAAATATATACACTGTCACGTGAAAAGTATTGTAAATTGAGATTTGTGGGTTAGTGTGACCACTCTGTGTGCTTGTGTAGAGATCTGTCTCACTCTCCACTGTCTGTCTGTCTGTCTGTCTCTCTGTGTGTGTGTGCGTGTGTGACTAGCTCATTTCTGACCTACAACTGATCACACACACATTACATACATACCCTCACAATCTGTACTTTGCAGTCGCACCTATTCTTTCACCCCTTTATTGCTCTTTTTTTCTCTCTTCTCTCTTAAGCCCTTTATTTTCAACCTTTTTCTATATAGATAATATATATATATATATTTAAGCAAATATGAGCAGAGACGACGAATATGACTACTTGTTCAAGGGTAAGTATCTGACAAAGCAGTACTGCAGATGATGAGAACCATCAGATAAAATAATACTCACAATCCACATCTTTTTCTAGTTGTGCTGATTGGTGATTCTGGTGTCGGTAAGACCAACCTTTTGGGCCGCTTCACGCGTAATGAATTCAACCTTGAGTCCAAGAGTACCATTGGTGTTGAGTTTGCCACCAGAAGCATCCGGGTCGATAACAAGGTCATCAAGGCCCAGATCTGGGATACTGGTAAACATCATTTTTATTCTCTCAGATGCTTGACAAAAACCAACAATATTGAAACATTATATCCAACTTTTTCTTTAGCTGGCCAAGAACGCTACCGTGCAATTACTAGCGCGTATGTTGTCTAGAGATTGATTAAGCCTGATTTCTTATGATTCTATGCTGATGATAGTTATTATCGTGGTGCTGTCGGTGCTCTGTTAGTCTATGACATTTCCAAACACTCGACCTATGAAAGTGTTGGACGCTGGTTAAAGGAACTCCGTGATCATGCAGATTCCAACATTGTTATTATGCTTGTTGGTAACAAGAGCGATCTTCGTCATTTGAGAGCTGTTCCTACTGATGATGCCAAGCAATTTGCTGGTGAGTTCTTTATAGGCATAGTATATAAACAGGGCTTTAATCTAAATTTCATTTTGTAGCTGATAACGGTCTTTCGTTTATCGAGACTTCCGCTTTGGACGCCACCAACGTCGAGCTCTCTTTCCAGAGAATCTTGACAGGTAAATTGATAAAACATGTGCATACAAGCCAAACAATAAAAGAGAGAAAAAGAGAGAAAGAACCAAAGGGAGAGAGGGGGCTTTGATGTACAGCGATTGTGGTTGGCCCAATACAAGTGCACACAGCAATAAGATTCTAATCTTGCAACATTAATAGAAATTTACCGGATCGTGTCCAACAAGGCTTTGGAGTCGTCCAACAATGTCATCAAGCCCACTGGTGGACAGACTATTATGGTGTCCCAGTCCCCAGATGAACAAAAGCAGGGTGGTGGATGCTGCTAAAGAGGGATCTATGGATATAAAACAAAAATAAAGAGAGAGAGAGAGAGAAACTATAATGAAAGGAGGGAATGAAGAAAATAGTTTCCGAAAACATTAAAGAAATGTCCCTTAATTCTCTCTCTCTCTCTCTCTTTATTTTTTATATGCGATGTTTTACCTTTATTTTTTCTTTCTCTCTCTCTTATATATCTTGTATCGCCCAAGCTTTAAACCTTTCTCTCTCTCTCTCTCTCTCTCTCTCTCTATTATATTCTATATTCTAACGACCCTTTTTTTATTTTTTTATATACATATATTAAAAACAATAAATAAATAAAAAATTATGAAATATTTTGATTTGAAACACAAAAAAAAGCCACTTTAGAAATGGCTAATGTAGGACAGAAAGTTTAAAAAGGTTTGAAAGAACCATGATTTATTTAATGTGGTGAGCAGGGTCACAGAAAAAAGACTTTGTCGTTTAGCCATAGTCTACTGATGGTTCACTGGGATATTCGATCTATAAATCTTCTTTATCTTTCTGATATTTCTTGCAAGTACTCACAATATGTGTTTATTCTATAAAACTCTTGTTTTAAAAAAAAAGCACCAATTTCAGTTTTTATCTAAAAGTACATTATACAAGCGATTGATACAATCTATCTGAGGAATAGTTGACACTGCTTGATTCCTAAACATACCGAGTCCATTTCATACATTATATATCCTACAAAGTTCTCCCCTCAAGGCTACTCTATATCTTTTTGAACAAGGATCCGGAGACTACTTATCTTATGTACTTAAAAGGCATTAAATTTCGCACAACGATATTCCCTCGAGTTTGTTAAAAGCTTACCTCATGGTCTTTGGTACTTATTACTGTTGGGGTTCTAAGCACTTGAATTCTTCAAGGCCAACGGGGAATTCTGCAAGACATATAATATCGTACAATTATGATGCATAATCCCGCTGTTGGCATAATATATAGACTGAAAAGTAACAATGTACAAAAGTGCAATAGCATTATAGCAAAAATTTCCTTTTTCTTAATCTTTCCATGTTTCCACTCAAATATAAAACACTCATTAAAGTCAACATTTGAATTTTGGTAACCAAAAGATCAAAACCTTTTACGAGATATTCTTTCTTACAATGGGTAGTATAAGCACTAATATAATACAAGGTGCCATTTTCTTGGAACTAAAAATGTTCATTCGACTCTATAAAGTTTTTCTATACGACAAAAGAAGCTTTTTTTTTATCAAACTCCCAAAGTGTCTTCCCAAGATCGGGACAGAACCATTTCCAAAATTCCTTGTATTGGTATTACTAGTTCTTGTTTCTTTTGCTAACGATATATCCGAATCATTTTGTACTTTTACAACCTTACATGGAAAATAAAGAAAAAGGTAAAAGGGATGGAATCTTGACCTCACTTGACTCGCTACCCTCGAGTATATAGAAGTGCTTATTTGAGATAATAAAAGCAACCCATGAATTGTAAAACATGTAGTTTAAGGAGAATAAAAGGTTCAGTTAAAGGAATCCTTAATAGAAAATACATGTTTTAAATGATCAATCTCTTGAGGAAGTGAAATATAAAGCTTAGAGGCTCAACATTATCATCTGCAATAACATATAGACTATTTTTTTTTATCTATTGGGCGTAATACAAGTATACCTTTTTATTTCATCTATATGAGTATAAAACGGACTTGTAGATATACTAATTTTTCTTGACGATATTAATGCTGTATTTATGGCCAATGATGGTAATTGTGTATTCTGTTGGAGGGTATTCTTCCTTGATGATCGACTTTTGATGTATGTATGAACAGATTAGTCTCCAATGTTATTTAGTATACTTTTTTTTTAAAAAAAATTGAAGAAAATATGTTCGTATAATGTAATACATAAACAAGCCTAAATTTTTACAAACTGGTACACACCAAGTCCATAAAACTTTTTGGTCTTTTTGGGCATACGCTTCCCAAAATATCACAAGTCAATGTTTGAATAGCTTAGTATTGATCGGTCGGTTAAAACAAAACCTCACCTTTTCTGATGACTTTATATACTTCAATACCGAACCTACACCAATGATCCTACTGAATATAAATCTAGTAGAAAATGGACGATATTTTTCAGGCCATTGTTTGGGTTCTGGATTCAGTCTGTCTTGCAAGCAATATCCTGGTAATATTGAAATTGTTGCAGTATCATTCTTTTTGATTTATTGCCCATCCTTTGGCACAGGAAACAAAGTACCGATTGCATAGATTCTCAATATTTGTGCAGAACACCCTTTAGGATATCAACTTTTATTATAGTACAGGCTGTGGTATCCACTCCAGAACTGAGTGAAATACAGACTCTACAACCAATCTCTGATTGCTCTTTGCTAATAAACATGACAAGTTGGCATCTAAGGAACGGTTACGCATCATTTAAATGTACACTTCGCACTTATACATTAATATCCAACCATTGCATGACAAGGGCTTTAATTACAAGCGAATTTAAATGATTATTTGTATAATATTATTCAAATTCGCTTGTAATTAAAGTCTCCATTGTGGTAATCAAGGGTTTTTGGGGAACTTATAGATACCGTGAGAGTGTTATTTATTAAAGAAAGAATATTATGGTGGTTTATATAGTTATTATCCTAGTTCCCTTGTTCTATTAATCTCTATTGTGTAATGGTTGGCTATCACTGTAGTAGTGTGAAGTGTACGTGTGCCTGGTGTGTAGCTGCTCCTGGGATGTTAACTTGCCATGGTCATTAGCAAGTAGTAACCGGAGATCGGTTGTGGAGTCTGTATTCCACTCAACTGTGGTGCGTATACCACATAGAGCATCTTAATTGAAGCGTCATTTATAAGAGCCAAAGTGTCAGTTATACAGTAAATGTCGGGTTCATATTATTTTTTATTTAAAAGATGCGAACACATCCACATATCTCACTGTAATAATACAAAAGCAGCAGATATATATCAAACATCATATATCACCTGTACTTTCAATTGACAAAGAATATCAGTTATAAATATTTATATAGACCATTTTATGATCATCCGCTATACATGCTGTTCAATGACAATGCTAATATTATTATGTTTGTAAAAGTTATCATGGCCAAGATGCTACAAAAAAGGGTAAAAGTTCTTTGACTATGATTTCGACATTAGATTAGCACATCATGGTAATGACAAGATGTATTGAAATGGCATGTCAAGACCATTTGACATGAAATCTCTAAAACTTGTATATAAATCTTACTGGAATATATATATATATATATTGTAGCAATAGCCCTGGGGTAAATATTGTATGTCTTATCTTCATGTAATTTTGAAGAGATTTTATTCCTGAATAAAAAGCGCACGGGCCATTTCAGAGTAACGTACAGAAACTAATCGCCGTTCAAAGAAGTACCACTGTCTTTAAAGATATTCCCACACCGATGAACACCACCTTTCAAACTGATACTATACGATTTAAAAGTTCTTTACTTGTTTCTATTGAAAAAGAAGTAGTCTTAACATTAGTTGGGTCAAACTTATTTACATACAAATATGCGCTTCCATATATGGAGGAGCAATACATTCCCACACTTTGATGACTTCATCACCTGAAAATTTTTCTATATCTTAGCGCACTGGGGGCGAGGTTTTGTATTTTTCTCTTTCCCTCTCTCTTTCCCTTTCATCGCCGCAAACCAATATTTGGATCCAGGTAAGTACAAATATCTTTCCATCTCCTCTTCATCCATATTCCATCTCATACTACACGCCCTTTATAACCATAAAGACGCGTTATTGATGATGGATGGATGTTTTTCACGTTTGGATCACTGTATTTTTGCCACAAGAATTCAAGTTTTTTCTTCTTATTTTCTGTATTATTAGGAATCTATCCATCTACCACTGTCTGAGCAAGTCAAAATAGTCTTATAATCATGTTCTGAAGGTCCGCTTTGTGCTCAACAGCCATCCACCCATCGTCATTCTACAAGGAGCGTTTCAAAAAATTGAAACATTTTTCAAGGGCATGTCAAGATGAGAATTGCAAGTCAATGCCATTAGATTGCAAGTCAAGATGAAAAGTGACCCCATTCCTTTTCAATAAAAGTTTTCATTGCAAAGAAGCCAACTGCTCTTTCTACTGGTGGTTCACTGACTCCAACATGAGTATGTCAAAGTCTTGATGTCAGACTGCTGGGCTTGATGAAAGATAGTTCTGACTCTTACATGGGCAAAGGTCCACTTTAAGACCCCAGAGCCTTCTTTCGATAGCTCGTTATCTGGCATCAATAAGACGTTGATAAACTTTTGACAGCAGCTACCAGCCTTGATGAAGACCATCTTCGGTGGCCATTCCCCTGGACCTAGCATGGAAACACCAAAGTCTTGACTTCGGAAAGCTCAGCTTGATGAGAGATGGTTCCAACTCTTTAGCGGGTGAAATTCCACTAAAGGGCGCAGACCCATTTTTCAATTGCTAGTCTTTCGGTACCAAGACAACAACTGCGGCCATCCTTGATGAAAACCTTTTCAGATTCTTTCAGGGACAAACAGCCATTATGAAGAGTCTGAAATATTTTTTCAGTCACACATGTTATGGGGTCAACATGCAAGTCCAGAATTATTGATACCAGACGACTAAAGTTGATCAATATGACTTAAGACTCTTTGACATATATATATATATATATATATTAAAGATGTTGAACAGTTGTTCAACTACTAGTGATGCCGTGACAGCACCTGAATACCAATACATACCTTTCAAGCCGCCGGACTTCATCATAAAATGGCCGAGACTCTTTGAGGACAAGCGTCCAATATAAAGAAGCCGATTTATTTCTAAGGATCAAGGTGTTAGCCTACCAGTAGAGACCATGTGGTGTAAGTTTTCAGGTTGGTGGTAGACATCGACGAAAATACATGTATGCTAAGACTAATATTTTTCTTGTGTACATTTGTAGGTTTAGTGGTCAGTTTTCATCCGCATGTCCAGGCCAGGCAGACGATCAGGATGGTTCAAGACGGGGTTGGTGGAGGGTTGCAGCTAAGTATGAATGTGTTGCTATTAAGCCGTGTTTTTTTTTTAGCTCTAGATCCAGTGCCAGTTTTTACTAGCATGTCCAGTCCTAGTCAATCGTTCCAGTTGGTTGGGAAGAATCGGGGATGGTGGTGGGCTCCAAGGTAGGTAGAAAGTAGATTAGAAATTGTAGTGTAGATATTGTTTAGAGTAGCCGTCCGAGTAGAGTAGAAAGGTAAGTCCATCCCAATCAAACTTGACAGCACTGTTAACAATGACTCCACTCTATGTAGTAGCGTAGCCCGTCCCGTAGTTTAGTCGTCCGAGTAGTTTAGCAGGTAAGTCAATTGAATGCGATCAAAGACACACTGCTAACTTGGATTTCAGTTTAGCTGTAGCTTAGTTCCGGTTGGTAAGAATCGGGGATGGTGGTGGGCTCCAATTTAGCTAGAAAATAAATTAGAAATTGTAGTATAGATATTGCTTAGAGTAGCCGTCCGAGTAGAATAGAAAGGTAAGTCTATCCCAATCAAACTTGACAGCACTGCTAACAATGCCTCCACTCTATATAGTAGTGTAGCCGTCAGAGTAGTTTAGCTGTCCGAGTAGTTTAGCAGGTAAGTTAATCCCAATCAAACTTGTCAGCACTGCTAACAATGACTCCACTCTATATAGTAGCGTAGCCGTCCGAGTAGTTTAGCTGTCCGAGTAGTTTAGCAGGTAAGTACATCCCAATCAAACTTGACAAGCACTGTTAACAATGACTCCACTCTATTATAGTAGCGTAGCCGTCCGAGTAGTTTAGCCGTCCGAGTAGTTTAGCAGGTAAGTGTATTGAATGCGATCAAAGACACACTGCTAACTTGGATTTTAGTTTAGCTGTAGCTTAGTTCCGGTTGGTAAGAATCGGGGATGGTGGTGGGCTCCAACTTAGCTAGAAAATAGATTAGAAATTGTAGTATAGATATTGCTTAGAGTAGTCGTCCGAGTAGAGTAGAAAGGTAAGTCGATCCAAATCAAACTTGACAAGCATTGCTAACAATGACTCCACTCTATATAGTAGCGTAGCCGTCCGAGTAGTTTAGCTGTCCGAGTAGTTTAGCAGGTAAGTTAATCCCAATCAAACTTGTCAGCACTGCTAACAATGACTCCACTCTATATAGTAGTTTAGCCGTCCGAGTAGATTAGCAGGTAAGTCCATCCCAGTCAAACTTGACAAACATTGCTAACAATGACTCCACTGTATATAGTAGTGTAGCCGTCCGAGTAGTTTAGCTGTCCGAGTAGTTTAGCAGGTAAGTCCATCCCAATCAAACTTGACAAACATTGCTAACAAGGCCTTCACTCTATATAGTAGTGTAGCCGTCCAAGTAGTTTAGTCGTCCGAGTAGTTTAGCAGGTAAGTGAATTGAATGCAATCAAGGACACATTGCTAACTTGGATTTCAGTTAAGCTGTAGCTTAGTTCCGGTTGGTAAGAATCGGGGATGGTGGTGGGCTCCAACTTAGCTAGAAAATAGATTAGAAATTGTAGTATAGATATTGCTTAGAGTAGCCGTCCGAGTAGAATAGAAAGGTAAGTCTATCCCAATCAAACTTGACAGCACTGCTAACAATGCCTCCACTCCATATAGTAGTGTAGCCGTCCGAGTAATTTAGCTGTCCGAGTAGATTAGCAGGTAAGTCCATCCCAGTCAAACTTGACAAACATTGCTAACAATGACTTTAATCTATTATAGTAGTGTACACCGTCCCGTAGTTTAGCAGGTAAGTCCATCCCAATCAAACTTGACAAGCACTGCTAACAATGACTCCACTCTATTATAGTAGCGTAGACCGTCCCGTAGTTTAGCTGTCCGAGTAGTTTAGCAGGTAAGTCCATCCCAATCAAACTTGACAGCACTGTTAACAATGACTCCACTCTATATAGTAGCGTAGCCCGTCCCGTAGTTTAGTCGTCCGAGTAGTTTAGCAGGTAAGTCAATTGAATGCGATCAAAGACACACTGCTAACTTGGATTTCAGTTTAGCTGTAGCTTAGTTCCGGTTGGTAAGAATCGGGGATGGTGGTGGGCTCCAACTTAGCTAGAAAATAGATTAGAAATTGTAGTATAGATATTGCTTAGAGTAGCCGTCCGAGTAGAGTAGAAAGGTAAGTCGATCCAAATCAAACTTGACAAGCATTGCTAACAATGACTCCACTCTATATAGTAGCGTAGCCGTCCGAGTAGTTTAGCTGTCCGAGTAGTTTAGCAGGTAAGTTAATCCCAATCAAACTTGTCAGCACTGCTAACAATGACTCCACTCTATATAGTAGTTTAGCCGTCCGAGTAGATTAGCAGGTAAGTCCATCCCAGTCAAACTTGACAAACATTGCTAACAATGACTCCACTCCATATAGTAGCGTAGCCGTCCGAGTAGTTTAGCTGTCCGAGTAGTTTAGCAGGTAAGTTCATCCCAATCAAACTTGACAAGCACTGCTAACAATGAATCCACTCTATATAGTAGTGTAGCCGTCCAAGTAGTTTAGTCGTCCGAGTAGCTTAGCAGGTAAGTGAATTGAATGCGATCAAGGATACACTGCTAACTTGGATTTCAGTTTAGTTGTAGCTTAGTTCCGGTTGGTAAGAATCGGGGATGGTGGTGGGCTCCAACTTAGCTAGAAAATAGATTAGAAACTGTAGTTTAGATATTGCTTAGAGTAGCTGTCCGAGTAGAGTAGAAAGGTAAGTCCATCCAAATCAAACTTGACAGCACTGCTAACAATGACTCCACTCTATATAGTAGCGTAGCCGTCCGAGTAGTTTAGCTGTCCGAGTAGTTTAGCAGGTAAGTCTATCCCAATCAAATTTGACAGCACTGCTAACAATGACTTCACCCTATTATAGTAGCGTAGAACGTCCCGTAGTTTAGCCGTCCGAGTAGTTTAGCAGGTAAGTCAATTGAATGCGATCAAAGACACACTGCTAACTTGGATTTCAGTTTAGTTGTAGATTAGTTCCGGTTGGTAAGAATCGGGGATGGTGGTGGGCTCCAAGTTAGCTAGAAAATAGATTAGAAACTGTAGTTTAGATATTGCTTAGAGTAGCTGTCCGAGTAGAGTAGAAAGGTAAGTCCATCCAAATCAAACTTGACAACACTGTTAACAATGACTTCACTTTATATAGTAGCGTAGCCCGTCCCGTAGTTTAGTCGTCCGAGTAGATTAGCAGGTAAGTGAATTGAATGCGATCAAAGACACACTGCTAACTTGGATTTCAGTTTACCTGTAGCTTAGTTCCGGTTGGTAAGAATCGGGGATGGTGGTGGGCTCCAACTTAGCTAGAAAATAGATTAGAAATTGTAGTATAAATATTGCTTAGAGTAGCCGTCCGAGTAGAATAGAAAGGTAAGTCTATCCCAATCAAACTTGACAGCACTGCTAACAATGCCTCCACTCCATATAGTAGTGTAGCCGTCCGAGTAATTTAGCTGTCCGAGTAGATTGGCAGGTAAGTCCATCCCAGTCAAACTTGACAAACATTGCTAACAATGACTCTACTCTATTATAGTAGTGTACACCGTCCCGTAGTTTAGCAGGTATGTCCATCCCAATCAAACTTGACAAACATTACTAACAAGGCCTCCACTCTATATAGTAGCGTAGCCCGTCCCGTAGTTTAGTCGTCCGAGTAGTTTAGCAGGTAAGTCAATTGAATGCGATCAAAGACACACTGCTAACTTGGATTTCAGTTTAGTTGTAGCTTAGTTCCGGTTGGTAAGAATCGGGGATGGTGGTGGGCTCCAAGGTAGGTGGAATGTATATTAGAAATTGTAGTGTAGATATTAATTAGAGTAGTCGTCCGAGTAGAGTAGAAAGGTAAGTTGATCACACTCAAAGCTGTCCTTATTTCTAATAATGTAGTTATTATGTAGTGTATCATAGATTATCTTTAGTGTAGCCGTCCAAGTATATTAGAAATGTAAGTGAATTGATCGCGATGAATACGGAAAGACTTACATGGATTACATATTCTGTAGTAACTTAGTTCCGGTTGGCAAGATCGGGGATGGTGGTGGGCTCCAAGGTAAGTGGAATGTATATTAGAAATTGATATTTTAATAATAGTAAGAACGGGTGTCCGATTAGAGTAGAACTGTAAGTATGTCCAACCAAAACTTGCCTGCACTGCTAACAATGCTTTCATTTTGTATACTATCAACGTTTGGTCTTATTGGAGTTGTCCCATTTAGTTAAGGCAAGTACATCTTATTCAACCTGGTTTGCACCACTAACAATGTTTTCAGATTATATAGTATCTTTTGTGTTTGGTTGTATGGTTGTCTGAATTCAGTTTTAATCACCTTAAAAGAACTCTAGTATTTCGACACACCTAGGATTGATTGCTTGTACGTATGGAAATAGAATAAATGTTTTATCTCCTAGAAAAACTTTGAAAAGATGTGCTTTCATATTTTCAACGCTAAGCGTTTCAACTGCGAAAATAGCGATAGGGTACAAGCGTTAATTGTACAATGATAAATAAATTATGTATGTATTTATTAATATTATCAAGAGCCTAATATTTGGTATCAATGTGTTTAGTGTAAACCACTATACGTTATCAATTTTGTACTCGTCCCACTAAACCTTTGGTATGATTCAATGCCCATTATCCCACCTTATTTCATTATGACTTCAAATGTTCCATAGTTTTAAAGATGTCCTTTGTTTTACTCATTGTCCCCACGAACACTCATTAAATATCCTCAAGCAAAGCTAGTCAATACTTTGAACAGGATTGTAGCGGTGCCGTTTAATCGGATGTCTTTCTCTGCACCACTTTTCAGTCGAGCTGTCTTTCTTGAATATTAACATTATATCCTGTTCGTCTGAAGGGTGTTTGATTTTGGGAAGGAAGTTCCGGTTTAAAGTGTTGATACACTCAATCTTGGTTTACAGTGCCTTGAATGAAGATCAAAGAACCACAACCACCTGCCCAGAAACAACCAATATCATAGCGCCATCCTTGCCTCCCTTTGTTCCATAAAAGGTATGTTCTTCTTTGGACATTTTTCCAACTTGTCTAATGGCTTTAGCACGGCTATTGTTGCCTTTGATTGTAAATTGGGTGTTATCGGATTACACTACACTTTTACATTTGTCATTCTATTTAATTGACATTATCCTTGACCCATTGCAGTCTTTGTTGGTTGCTTCTTTCTGTCAAGGATGATTTTTAGGCTGCAATGTAAGAACAAAAGCCAATGTTTTTGAGATGACGGATTACTGTTCCTCTGTAGATGAAATTCTCCATCTCTACTGTTAATCTCAGCTGATTATAATTAGCTAATGGATTCTTCCATGTTAATCACAAAATGCCTCTCAGTACTCGTGCTATTTATTTTCTGTCATCCAGGGCTCTTTCCAGGAAGAGACGATCTAGTTTTTTTTTTTTTTTTTTTTGAATCTCTCAATGATCTTGACAGTTGACAAACTCATTTTGGCCAATGCTGAAATCTTTGTTATACCAATATTAGCTAAATACAGGTGCATAATTCCACTATACTTGTGCTCATTGAGCTTATAATAAGGGCCACGAGCAGTTTCTTATGCTAATGGTACGTTGATGTTTGTATTGATTAGTAAAAAGAATAAGAAATATAATATTTTTATTTTTCAAAGAAACAAACATTTTTTATGATCTTTTGCGAGGCTCAATCTTTCTTGTGCCTGTTTTTATATGTCAAACCATTAAAACTCTGACTGTAACAGGCACTTAAAAAAAACAATCTATAAACTAATTCTAAGCTTAATATCGATGCTCTACATCCATGCATCTTATTCAGCCATAAATCTATAGTAATTAGCGTATAACAATACAGCTAGATATAGCCTCTTGAGTATAAGGTGGTAGCCACCTTTGAAAATCAAGTTTGGCTTTTAAGGAACACAGACCGAATGCTGACACTCTAGTAGGTTACAAAGTTTATAATTCCAAATTTAACCAGTACTTTATATAGGTATTGTTTGTTTTTTTTTGGCCTGGAATCTTATATAGTGTATAGATTGGATAGGCTTGTTAGTATCTTGTGAGGAACTTATAGAGAGGTGTTGTTTATTAAACAAAAAATGTCATGGTGGTTTATATAGTTATTATTCTAGTCACTTTGTACTTTTTAGGCTCTATTGTTTAATAGACAGTTATCACTATACTAGTGTATATGCGTATGGTTTGTAACTATTAAGATGTTAAATTGCCATGCTCATTAGCAAAGAGTAACCGGAGATCGGTCGTAGAGTTTGTGTTTCGCTCAGCTACAGTTTGTATAATACACCATCAAAGTCCTCAATGTCTATATATATGCTCACACGATAATCAGATGCACACTGAGTGACATTTGGCGTGCCCATTTACAATATACTTTTGATAATGCTGCAATTGTCTTCAACGGAATAATTGCTTTCGCTACTCTGCCCACAAGAAGATTCAAAGCTAAAACAGCTCTCAGATGCTTTTAATTTTTTGTACATTCTAAATTGTATTTTCAATAAAGAATACAAAAAATTACTAGGGCGAAGAATGATGGGTTTGTGATGATATAGATATCATTGATCTGTGAAAATATTTACTAATATTTCTTTTATTCTTTTCTTTTAAAAAATATTTAGTACTTACAGTACTATCATTGTTTCCTTGAAATGTATCGTAGAAACATCTTTGTATTTTATTTTATTTTCAACACCACATAAAGCTGCAATATTAGAAAAATGTAAATTCAAACTTGGGATATTATTAACTTACCATCAAAAGGTCCTTACTTGAGTCCAATCCAGGACATCCGAAATAGATTGGACGGCGATATACGTTCAAGGTCAATTTAATATACAACACCAAAATAACTAAAAGCTGTTCCTATCAAATAATGATTAAGTATAAGGAGTATATGACAAATATTGCTTTCTCACACATAATAAATTATCTTGAGGAAGTGCAAAGGTGGGTTAACATCATATTGAATAAATACCTTGCTTTTATTACATAAAATACACAATACACAGTTTATTATAATATATTGCTGGTATATATCAAGAGTTGGATCAATGTAAAGTAATCTATTTCATTTATATCTTGTGACAAAGTTTACAATCGCTCAGCATTTTTATATTTTGCCTTGCTCTGTAACATTTATGAAGCTATCCAGCTCAATAAGTATCCCAGCTTTTCTTGACCAGACATACCCAATACTTAATATTAATAATATGTATATGTTTATTGCTTTGACACGGTGTTAGTATTATTACCTATCCGCCTGCTCTTTAATTTTATGAATGAGAAAATCACTTGATTGTAGAAAGAGTTACTGCCTTATAATAGTATAGTAATTTGTAAAAGTCTACTGTGTATTAATGGTTAATTTTATGGATACACTCTTGGGGAAAGATTGAGAATGCGTGATTTCGAGATTTTTAAAGTGTGTTTTTTCTTTGTTATTATTAGCAAAGTAAATACCTGAACATTTTTCTATAAAAGAATATCAAAAGGTAAAAGGTACATTGAGTTGATGTTTCCATGTAATATTGTTTGTAGATAAAGTTTAAATGATAAGTTTTTTTTCCTAGTCATATGTTTGTTGATTATAGCACCTTTAATTAATGTATTAAGCGAGTTTGCTTTTTTTTTAAGAAGTGCAGTTGATATCCTTGATTATACATTAATATGTGAAAGATAAGAGAGAATATAAGATGTAAAAAGTGTGCAAGAGCTTCTTTATTAAGATTAAATAAGAGTAATGATATAAGTATTAGTATTATTATGAATTATGTACAGTCAGCACAGCAATAATCCGCATAAGTAAGATCAGGATTGCCGGCCCATGTAGGGAAAGGTGTCTCGACACCATTGCCACCGCCAAAAACTGACATGGCCAGTATAAAGGATAGGATTGAAGCTCCAGAATCCAAAGCAGCAGACATTAGGTAATTATGCTTGACATACCAGGAATTGTAGCGACGCTTGACGTACAACTGACTGACAAGGATAATGATAAATGAGACAGTAATCCATGAATAGCTGTAGCCAGGGAAAAGGTTGAGGCCATAACAAATCATGGGAGTATTGACCAAGTTAAAACCGACTTTAGGGAAGAACTTGTGAAGAATCCAGAAAGGAATTGGAAGAGCAAATCCGACAAGGAAGGCCCACAGGAAGAAAGAGTACTGGGTATCAGGGCCAAACATGAACATAGGACCAATACCACCCCAGGTGATACCAGCAGAATTCATGGTTTGCATTCCTGCACCACTCCAGATGTTGCCGTTGGGATCCAAAAGCTCTTCTCTCTTGGAGTTAATAATGGTCTATTGGAAACCATTTTGTTAGAAGCCAATAAATATTTAACAGATCCAATAAAAGATTACTTACGTAGTTGACAATATAGTTAAAGATACAACCGATGACGGTACCAATCATTTGGCATAAGAAAACCAGTCTTGGAGGAACCTTCATGTAGTGACCAATCTTAAGATCGTTTGCCATAATTCCAGCCTGGCTTAGAGTGTTGAATCCAAGGGTTTTGAAGTACATGTTAGCGATTGGGTTACCAGGAAGGATAAAACCGCAAATCATCTCAGCAACAATATTGAGGCCAAAACCAGTACCCGTGATGGCTGTAATCATATTCAATGGAAGAGACAGGATGGTAGCCAAGAGAATTGCGAGCAAGAAACCCCACCATGGAAGCTGGCTGTGGTTGGCATAACCAATACCGATGTTAAGTCCGATACCACAGACAAAGATGATGTAGTACCACCAGGCAGGGACTTCCTTGTAAGCGGCCATGAGACGGTTATGAATATCGTTCTCTCTTCCTTCTTTGCGTCTAAAAATTCCAAGGGCAATTCTCTTGATGTCAGAACCATAGTAAAGAGCAACATGGCAAATCATGGCAGTGACACCAAGGTTACTGACGATGTAACCAATGGCGTATATCGGACCAAATGAAGGGCGACCAACTTCAGCGAGAGCAGTTTGGTTAATGTTGTTATACTGATCAAGGATAAGTTCTTGAGGATAATCTACGGCTTCTCCTGTCTCAGGATCGATTCTGAACAGACCGTTTGCCAAGAAGGGGAAGTTTTTTGCGTCCCATACGTTGTAATAGTAGACAAGAGGGGCTATAAGCCACATAAGGAATATACCGCCATAAAGGTTGAACTGGACATACAGAGGAAATACAAGGGGGGATAACATTGACAAACTGGTCCAGTCCAGACTGATTGAGCCAATACCAAGACCTTCGTTGACACCAATACCGCCAAAGAGATACTGGACCCAAATACTGTCACGTTTGGCGAGACAGACAACTGAGATTCCACCGAGAACAGGGAAGATATACTGAGGGAAAAACTCCCAAATGAAGATTCCGCAAAAGACGGATGCGAAGAATTTAATAAGGGTCTTGTTTTCACTGCTGGGAGTATTGAATGTCTTGAGGAAAGAGATGACCGGAAGACTAGTGGGCCAGATCATTATAGAGGGGTAGACAAGGAAAGGACGCAGTTGACCAGCAATACCATAACCAATCAATTGGGTAGCAAAAAGTAAAAAGATACCACCAGCTGCAGATGGGTAGGCATTATAATAAAGCTGCTGGGCGCCGAGAATATTGGTACCATAGGCAGTTGCATTTGCAGAAGAAACGATGACATACATCAAGGTATGTTCCTTGATGTTGAAAGGGCCAGGGTTGAAAATAGTTCCTTCTTTAAGCACGCGAGTTGAACCAATACAGATGAGATACCCGACGATCAGCATAAACACATTGGAAAGAGGAACAGGAACAGGCTTAAACTGCATTAGCTGGTAGACTGATGATCCGAGACATGCAAGCAACTGAAATCAAATCAATGAGGTTAAGAGTTTTCCAGAGTAAATATTTTAGTGTGTCGATTGGTATACTTACAGAGCCAACTACAATGCTACGAATGGTCAGGGCTCTCATTGTTGGATCATCTTCAGTACGTGCAATCTTGTTTACAATTTCGATATCAAGATCTTCATTCTCAAAGTCAATATCCCTTGAATCTTTGGTGTCTTTGTGGGATTCGCTTATGGAGCTGATCTCTTGTTTATCGTTGAAATATCGTTCTTTTTCTTCAAAACTAGATGTTTGAATGACCTCGTTATGCCTTTCCGTGGCGCTCTCCATTTTGTATAGCGTTTGCAAAATGAAAGATTGGAAAGACTAGGTTATTTAAAGGTAAAAAAGATGGGTTCAATAAATATGAAACCCGGCAAAGAGCTTATATATATATGTTAATTTTTACAAAAAAAAATTAATTAGCGGATTATATTCTCAATACTGATTGTCCTTGAAATCGTTTTTTTTTATTTTCTTGAATCAAAGGTTTAAAAGTAAAGTACATTTGATAAGAGTGTGTTCTTTGCGACACAAGTACACTATAAATAATAATATTACCAGATCAGATGTATATTAGGAAGAATATATGCCGAAAATATTTCTTTACCCGTACTTTATAAAATTGTGTACCACTAAAAATCCCAGTTCTTATTTGGGAAAATAATGACTAGAAAGACAATTCCATCTCATAACTCTTGTAATAAATTGTTTATAATTGTACATTTATTAGCTTGCAATACAATCAAGAAACAGAGTTTCTACTTTTATCGACTTGGGTTTTACTGGAAACTACACCTTACAGAATTAATGTCTGTAGAAAATTACGCCTTATATTATTTATTTATTAGCCAAATATTGCGAGACACAAACCAATCTAAATAGCTATTTAACTAGATCCAGAACCAGGTCTATGATTTACTAATTATTATTGAATTTAAAAGGGTTGCAATATTGGAAGGCTGAATGGAAATATAGCAAGATTATCCAGAGACTTTTTATTTGTTTATTATAGTCGAAAGTTGTACTGATCTGGGCCAAATGCCTAAATAACTCCATTGTGAATCTTGGCTCTCAAAATATACCTGGCAGCCGTGGATCTTAACTATAGTACTGCTAATAAGAGTTAATCGAGTACTGTTTGGCACCACAGACAGCTGATGAGATGTACTACTGTTTATCTCAAATGGGTATGTTTGGGTAATAATTTATACCAAAATTTGACAGCTTTGAATTCCTGAATCCATATTGCTTTATTAGATACTTGTAACATAACAAATACAGCACATTTAACAACAGTCCTGACCATATAATAAAGCCTGCTGTTACGATATTTTTTTTTGTGAAAAATGTTGTACGAATGGTAGAATGGCTCTTGTTACCATATAACTATGGTAGTACTTATTTGAAAGTATGGGTACAAGCTAAATGAGTTGAATGTGCTGCGACATTTTAAAATATATAAAACAATGCTTCTTGACTATTCTAGAGAGTTGGAGATCATAACGAATTATTATTTTTTAAAAAAAAGTATACTGGATCAGACCAATTTTACGATAACAATTTAGATATATATTTTTTTTTAACTGAAAAGAGATGTTGATAGTCAACACTTGTACATTTGCAGTAAAATTAATGCCAGAAATATTAAATTCACCTTTTCAAGCTAATAGGGTCATTTTTGGTTAAATCAAAAACAGTGGTGATAGTGGAACAAAGATAGAAAATGTGGTCCTAGCACTGGGTATGAAAAACATCCAACCTTGTGTATTCCAAATATTCTAAAGCTCTTGATATACCTTGATTTTGGTACTGCTTATGTTTGTGCTACTGTACCTTTTGTCATTGGGATTCTTATGGCCATGACCTTTGAGCTTTAACTGGACGATTATAAATGTCCACATTTGATATTATTTATTCTTTTTAGTTTATCAAGTCTAATACATCTATTTCTCTGTTCCAAGCTTGGCCCTTTGCTAAACCCTCGCTTGTCCAATTCGACATTTGAGTAATGAAAACTCTGATTCATAAACATACCACTTAATCTTAGCTTTATAAAAATGGGAAGTATACAACACTAAACCTGTGGTATTTTTGTACATGGGGCTAGTATAGCTTACATCAATGAATTACCCGTTGCCATGGAGCTTAATAGTTGCACGCTGTTTGACAAGCTCTCAAGCGTGACAAATAAATCACATTATACGAGACCATCTAGATCCAGGGTGCTCAAAGTTATCGAATGCGAGACAAGGAGACAATTATAGGAGGGATTTTAAAGAATGTAACAGTCGATACTAGTAATTAGAAATGATGTTTATACTCCTATACCAAGAAGCTTGTTTGAACTTTCTCACTGGAAACCTATAAGGAACTAAATACAAGTGGCTAAAACTTCATTATATGTGTGATATACACACCACATCATAGTATAATACAAAATATTAGAACCACATATCTGGTTTCTCTTTGCTAACTACCACAAGACAATGTCTCAGGAATAGTTACACATCAGGGACTTTGGTTACAAGAGAGCTTTAACAATACTATATAAAGCACCGCTATGCTCTTATTTCCCATAAAGGTACTAAATAATCCATTCAAGTCAATCTCATTTGGGATAAAAGACCAACTTTGTACGGAAGTGATGGGCGCCAAAACAGTTTTTTTTTCACACAAGGAGGTGATCATTTGGAAAACTTCGATGGCAAGACTAGTGACCGTAAAGTTAGTGGTGACATGATACCATTTATCTTTATACTAACCCATTATTTTATACCAGACCCTGCTACACTATAATCTCATTAGTGACACTATGGATGAAACGCAATGTCTCTCTTTTCTTTTTCTTCTTAACAGCAATGTAGCTTTTGTACTTGAAAAAGTTTCCATGAGCTTCAAAAACTTTGGTTATTAAAAAATGTCAATTTTTCTTTGGATTAATAGTATATAATGTGGACCAAATGAACATACTATTACTACTATTTGCTTTTATACCAAGTCTTTCTCCTTTCAATCTTGCCTAATTATCAGCTTTCTTTAATCTACTATTAATGGTGGTATCAATAAACATGAAATGAGTCTTCATTTGACGAGTATTTTCCAAGTTCAACTTGATGCTAAATATCATCTTCATTTATGTCTACGTAAAATAAAGGTAGTATATGACCATCTGTACTACCAGTTTTCCACTGTTTGACGATAATACAAATCCATAACTTACTATATATTGCTTTATTGCTTTTATGAATGCACTGTTGGCTTTCTCCAAGTTTGGTCAGTATTAATAGCAATGAAAGAACCAAATTTATTAGTCTTTAAGCTGGTACTCTATAGCCAATAATTTATTAATATCAGCTTAGCAATAGGTTTGGTCCAACAATCAATTTAGAGAAACTGAATATAATGTAGCAGGGCATTATTAAGAGTGTCAAAAATTACCTATTTTATAATTGTATATAAAACGTGTGGCCAAGTCGGTAAAAATAGTTCAATTAACCAAATGTCCAGATCAGCCCGGAAAGCGAACAATCAATAAAAGCAGCAATATATCTTTTAAACGGGTTTGATATACCAGGTACAAGTATTGAATTAGCACTAAAAACAGTTAGAAGATGCCTTTAAGTTTTTTTTTTGGTAATTCGTATTGCCTCGGTCTTAATATGTTTGCCCTATACTTTATATATATATAATTTGAATGGCTATAAAAATCATCAGTGCCTAGCATGCATCCTTGCTGTTCCGCAAACGTTGATTTAGGAACAAGGCAGACAAAGTCCCTTTTTTTCAGAAAAAGTAATAATGCTAATACTAATATATTGCACTTGAGAATTGGTCTTTTTATATTTGGGAATATTTGCAGAATATACACATATTTTCTGTAACAAGATTATTATTCAGCTTATTACAGTTAAATATAAATTGTTTTGAAAGCATATGCTTTGCATCTGTACCAAAGTCTTTTTTTATGGTATTGACATTGTACAATCCCCATGTTTTTTTTTCAGCTAAAAATACCGCACATGTTCTAGTTTGTTTTTTGTTATCCAGTGAGAATGCTAAATATTATCACTTTGCCAAAATTAAATGACACTGTTGTGTTTTAGGATATTAAAACAATAAACAATAATAATAGATATATAGACAGTAAGTGAGTACTTTGAGACTATATATAAGCTTGTCTTTATTAAGATACAGAATGTGCCGCTCTTTATATACTCTTTCAATGTGCTATTACACAAAATCTTGAACTTCCTGATACATGGGGTTTTTCACCACTATAACGTTGGACGATGTGCGGATCTTTGATATACGATGCGATATGAACTGCTGGTCCGCCATGAGGGAGAAGAGTTATATGCAAAGTTGTGAGGGGATGTTGGGGACAAGGCCCGATGTGGGTATCCACAGCAAAGTAATAGAATAAAGTGGATAAAGTAGTTCTCTCAACGATTCAGACAATACGAAATGACCAGAGCGACCCATGTACTCTGCAACAGATATAGACTTGACGGAAAAAGAATCTGTTTTATTTAATCTGGCTGATATGGAGATAATAAGGCCATAACCTCAAAGGTAGTATTATAATGTGAAAATGGGATACATGCTCTCTGAGCCTCGCTTTATTTTCATATATATTCAATAAATTTGTTATCTAAACTACTTTATATCTTTCTAACTAGCCAAGTGTTATATGTATTCATTTTTTTTCTTGGGTAGGGATAAGTTATATAATAATGCTTGTCAATCCTAGAACCACTTTCGATACCAACGGCAGGCATGTATCACATTAGAGGTTGGAATGATACCAACGGGGATTGGTTTAGATACGACAAGCAATTATATACGGAGTATTTCTATATGTTTAATATTGATCATCGAAATTTAAAAAATTAATTTTGAGCTACTGTATGTAAATCAACTTCCAGTGACTGTATATAGTGGTTCCAGCAGTCAAGACAATTTGGAATCCCCATCAGAAGTTTGCCTTTGACAGCCAGTCCTTTCTTCATGGAGTAGTGGCTATAAAAATCTCCAGTGATATAGAGAAACAGCAAGCTATACCAGCTTAACGAGTGCTTTTTTCTTTATCCCTTTTCTATTATCATTTTTTATCCAAGTTCATTTTAATAATACTCTAGAAGCCATATGCTTTTCATGACGACAGATCAATAAAGTATTATAAAAATGTATCTGGATATTCCTTGCAGTGTAGACATTCAAAAAAATATACTTGGTATACTTATTAACAAGCATATTCTATATTGGTAAGCAGTAAAATAAATTACTTGTATATGATTATTATTTTTTGTTATTATTCTGATGGCAATATATCTGTAACAGTTGACGAATGATAAATGCAAAAAGAAAAAAAAAAAGAAATATTTACAGAATCCAATAAAAAAAAAGTACCCTGACATCTTTTATTTTTTCTCAGGAAATAATATTGTGGACAAGAGTATAATGTTTGAACATCTGATAAATATCACGCTGCTCAAATATTTGGGTATTTAAATATTCTTTAATAATAAATTCTTAAAAGAAAAAAGAAAAACTAAATGGTGAGATATCTTGTAAGATTATATAGCTCATCGAAATAAATGTCAAATGATTTTGGTTGTACAAGGTACAAAGTATTTATATTTTAAAATATACACATGTATTTTGGGAATATCAAAGATTAAGCTGAAAATAGCAACCAACTGTTCAAGCACAATCTTTGTGTTTGAGAGTAATTTGTTATCTAAAAGCTTGGTCAAAGAAGCTGTGTAGATATTAACACTAGCACCAACAGTGCACTTTGACGATGAACATGGTTTGTAAAACAACAACAACAACAAACAGAATTCTGCTGTTGCAGAGACCAAAGATAAAAAAGTAAATTTTAGGAATAAGAAAAGTATATCAATATACTTTAATCATCGTAACAAAAGTGATATATTCAACTAGAAAATGTCTTGCTTAAATGACAGTATTTCAATGGGTTTGGTGCCCACCTGCAAAAAAAAACAACCAACGGGGTGTATAGTTTGATATTTATTAAGCCCTTTTGATGCTCAACCTATTTTATCATAAACAAACCTAGCCACAAGACCATTCCGAATCACCCAAAGCTGTTTGGTTGGTGATATGAAACCATATATCTATCTGTATTCGTTACGGATTCATTATTTTAAATAGAAATCGCTTTTGTAAAGTGCTGATACACCTAATCCAATACCCATCAAATCATTGATTATTCTAGTATGAGCATTCTTTGGTGACCTTTAGTATCTCTAGACTGCTCTACACCCTGCAACTCTTTCAAAATACACATCAAACTTGGAAGATGCCTAAGCTCCATGTCTACAAGACACCGTGAGAACATTGATGATTAGCTCTTTTGACCATGCACTATGGACGGTCAATAAAAAAAAATAGAAGTCAAGAGGCCCATCTTGAAGGCTTGACAAGATATATCAATACTAGGTCAGTAATAGTGTGGGTCAAGATATAGAGCATAATCATCTATCTATATATATATATACTAACTTTGCAGAAGAATCATATAATTCTTATCCTCTCAAGGGCTCCTCTCTTTTTTAAAAAAAAATAGCCCTTGTATAATACAATATATACGACTCTTCTCTTGGCTCATTGTAGATATGTCCCAAGTTGCCCTTATTACCTATACTGTGTTCCCGTTCACAGGTTTGGGTCACATATCTTTATTTAACTCTTGTCCTCCCAAAAAAAGAAACTATCTTGACGCTTTTTCTTTCGAAACAAGTTTTGTCATTTGCTTCATCATGTTAGCATCCGAATTGCCATTTGAAATCCTTTGCCACATTGCCAGCTTTGTCGGGGCGGACAAGAAATCAGACTATGCCCTGGTGTGCAAAGCGTGGAGAATACCCTTTGAAGAGTCAATGTGGAGAATAATGAATATATACACAAAAAAGAAGCTTGAAGACGCCTGCAATACATCACTAACCTATCAATCGCACCAAAAAGCACATGGGCACCTTGTACGGGAGCTGACCCTGTCAAAACGACTGCACACCTCTGATAAACAGCTCCGTATCCTCCAGGACCGCTTTCCTAACTTGAGGAGTCTATGCATATACGAGGAAAGTGTGGATCATATTGATTTTGGAGTGACAGCAGACTGGAGCATCTGGGGATCGTTGACGACTCTCAAGATATGTATGGAAGGGTTCGATATCGAGGTTGACGTAAAAAAGTTCCTTGGACTGTTGTCATTCTTGCCTTGCCTTCGACGACTAGAGTACATAAAGGCGCTTTGTGGCCTGTCATCTGTCTTTACAATCGATGATTTTGAGACACTCCATAGACATTTGCCTCAGCTGAGACACCTGTCGACAGCAATGGATCTTGACAACATATCGGCAAACGACATCCAAACAATCGAACATACCGATCCTGCAAGTAGATTGACAACAGCAGAGATTAGGGTTGATCATATGGATCTTCGGTGGCTTTGGTACTTTAGTCAAAAGTATCCAAACATACACACTCTGGAATGGAAGATTATCAATACCCAGCACAATGACGATTCATCAGATAAACTGTTGTCAATGTTTCCTGACATTTCCTGTGCATTTCCTCGCCTAACAAAGGTCATCATGAAGGGAGAATCCGAAAAGATACCTGTACACCTGGCGTTCTGGGAGCTTATTTATCGGTTCCGTGCCCCAATCAAGCATTTGGTGTATTACCTGGCCGACAGAGGCAATGATCCGGAATCATTGGAGCACCTTATCAAGAGGTGTATGAGTGCATGCTCAAGAACCCTAGAAACCCTTTTGCTCCTGTGTGGGGCAGAAATGAGTGATCCCTTGATGATTCCAAATGCACTTGGTATCTGCACCAGCCTTCAGAGTCTTAATCTAGAGGTTCGTCAAAGTTCGGTTGCATTGGATGTCATATTTGATAACTGCAGTCTACTCAGGAAACTAAAGGTGACCAGCCAAAGGGTCTCCACAAGGTCCACCAATGGCCCTACACATGGACTGATATTCTTGGAGATCAGGATGGCAACTGTCAGTTCACTATTGTTCCAGTACATCTCCTTGCGTTGCCAGAACCTTGCGTATATGCGACTGGCTAGTCTGAATGCCTTTGGACCTCTGCTACCAAATGGAATCCTGAGCCTGGACATGGAACATACATGCTTTGAGAGACTGGAGCTCAACTGTGTGAGGTTCTATGCCTCACCAGATGACTGGACCATAGACACAGCCATCAATTTCATGGCACTTTCTCAGAGTTCTCCTTGTGATAAAGCACCACCACTCACATGGTTTCATCTGCACCGACCTTCACGCAGTGGTTATCAGAGAGATCAGATCCGGGCACTAAAAAACGCCGAAGCAAAGCACTCTAAAAGGTTCTTTCGTGCCTTTGAACGCAAGATCATCAAGAACCCTGATAGTCAAAGGGGAGTCCAGCGATCTAACAATGGGCAGGTTCTCAAACACTTGTGGAAAAAGGATCTTCCTCTTGGATATGCAAGGCTAAACTGTAGATATTTAAAGAGCTTTGTGGTGGATACCAACATGTCCTACAGCAATCCCCTGTGGGATAATATCTATGAATCCTTGCATTAGATAATAATAATAATAATTGTAATAATAATCGTAATAATCTTAATAGTAATAGTAATTTTAATAATAATTTTAATAATAAAAAAAGTTACATGTGATTATGCCACCTACTCTTCATATCAAATAAATAAATTAAATAAAATAAAAAAGGGGGGTTTCATATGTAGAGTCCTGTCAACAGACACATTAATCTCTTGGGGATCTCTGCAGCCAATATTCTCAAACGGCTGCAGCCAACCTTGTTTTGAGAGCAGTTTTGGTCGTTTGTTTCTCACGGTGACCAAGCTGCCTTGGGGATTGGTCTATGATAACACATTCATTCGTATCTTGTCCTCCCTTGAACTTGTTGCTTTTAACCTTGTCTGCCAAGAGAAAATAATATCATATTATCCTTTTTTTTTAACCATTATGCCCAACTCTGAATTGCCATTCGAAATCCTCATTTACATTGCAAGCTTCCTCTCAACCAATGACAGACTCTCATGCATCACTACCTGCAAGACATGGGAACCAGCATTCCAAGAGACCTTGTGGAACACAGTCGATATTCGCCACAAAGGGAAACTAAACGCTATTCACAACCTACTTGTCTCCAAGGGCGACTCTATTTACAGCCAAGGAAAACATGTCCGTAAACTTGTGTTTGCCGTGGGCCTCAAGGTCAACAGTGACCAGCTCTGCTCTTTTCAGAAACACTGCCAAAAGATCCAACATTTGGTTATTCGAGAAGGCGGCCTAAGCAAGGATTACTTTTTAAAGAGGCCAGACTGGAAACTGTGGGGATCACTAACATCTCTGGAGATCTGTCTGTCAGGACTGAACCTCGTCAATGAACCCAAGGAGCTTAATTATATCCTGTCTCATCTACCTCGTCTTAGGCGGCTAGACTACGTAGATGCAATGATGGGACCAAGACCGGTTTACAAACTAGACGACTTTGAGACCCTACACGCTCATCTACCCCAACTGGAGCATCTATCCATGGCTGTCTGGCTTGATTCTATACCAACAAAAGATCTGTCTCTCATCCAAGCAACTCCTCCAGCGGCCAGTCTGACTACCATGAAGCTCTATGTGGACAATATGGACATCTGGTGGACATATTATATGGCTCAAAAGTATCCCAACATCAGTACCCTGGAGATGAAAATCGACACTGAATTCCGCAGGCCAAATGACTTTCGTCAAAGTGCAACACTCGAACTCTTTAATATTTCGCGTGCATTTCCCTGCCTCGAGAACACAGTTATAACATGTAGACCAAACACAGAATGGTCCCAGCTTACCCTATGGAATCTTCTTTGCCGATTCGATACACCCCAAAGACACCTAAAGTACGACTTGCACTCCTGCTATGACATGTCTGGATCCCTAGAGAGAACCGTCTCAGCAAGCATTCAATCCTGTACAAAGACCCTTGAATCGTTTCATATCTCTAGCTACATTGACTTCTCTGACCTCTGCAAGGTCTCAAAGGTGCTCGGCTTCTGTCCTAACTTGGTTGACTTGCAAATAACTTCCTACATCACCGTCGTTGGATTGGATGTGTTTCTGGATCATTGTTTGGTCCTAAAGAGCCTAACCCTTGGCGTCAGCATGCTGTCTGTAATAGAGTCGCCATTAGATTATTCCACTCCACACGGATTGCAGTCTCTGAAGATTATTAGGGCAACAACCAACAGGTGTATATTGTATTATGTCTCGCGCCGTTGCAAGTCTTTGAGTTACATGCGCTTGGCCGACGTAAACATCTTTGGAGTGGTCAATCAAGAGACTGGAAGACTTTTGATTGATATGTCCTGTACTAGTTTCAAGTATCTCGAGCTTATTCGCGTGTCGTTTTATTCATCATCTGTTGAGGATCGAGAACGATCTCTCAAATTCTTGGTTCTCTCGTATCCAAACCACTCGCTGCCTTTGGGTGGAATTGATAATCTAGAAAATTCATTATGGTTTCATATGTACAGCAGTCTAAAGACAAGACAAGACAATAACGAGATGAGGGTTATGAATGAAGAGGAGATTAGGTTTTCGGAAG
The DNA here is from genome assembly GCA_022702545.1 of Phycomyces nitens. Taxonomy (NCBI): domain Eukaryota; kingdom Fungi; phylum Mucoromycota; class Mucoromycetes; order Mucorales; family Phycomycetaceae; genus Phycomyces; species Phycomyces nitens. The sequence goes on from JAHRBC010000001.1 coordinate 8,579,905, forward strand.
CCTACTATTCAGACTTTAAGCAAAGGAGTGAACAAGTGGTTGACAACCAACAAGAGCGTTTCTACAGGCTCAAGTCACCCTCGAACAACCGGCTCGATTGGACAAGATCGCTCTCACTTGGTTATTGCTCAATAAGGTGTGCGTCTCTGGAAAGATATAGTGTCAGCCTGGAAGCTTAAGACGCACTGCTTTTGGATGGCTATTTGACATGGCGTGAATATATTACATTATTTAAAGTGATGGTAATCTAGGGCTGTGGCATAACTGCGCCCATCCTTGTCAAGGAGAACAAGGGTCGATTGTAGTCTGATATTAAAAAAGCCAAAGAACTCGAATTTGACCTGTGAAATATAGTATCGACTGATGGCCATGGTAAATTGGTTTGCACATTGGAATCCTCTTGAAGAAACCAGTCAAACTTTAGAATGGGTCCATTGATCGCATGGTATTGAAATCATGCACACCACAAAACATGTCGTTGGACCATTTGGGGTGCTTAAATGTGCTGATGTCGGCAAGAACCTGCGTCCCAGGGATGTCTTGTTCAAATACAAGGCTACTCCAACTACTGTTATGAAATTCAACCATCATTTCCTGGGGGTACCTTTTGATTGAGATGCAAAAGATGAATTGATGGGTTGTTGGCTTGGCATTATATAATAGTCGAGTGCTGGCAGCCATGTATTACTATCATTTTTTTAGGCTTTGGGTTCGGCAAAAGATCCACCCAAACCTATTCTTGTTTGCCTTGATAAATTCTGTCAACATATGCAGGCACCGGTCGTCACTTTTTCTTCCTTAATGTCAGCATCTTTCTTGCCATTCGAAATCATCTCCATCATTGCAAATTTTCTTTCGCTCAAAGACAAACTATGCTGTACTACTGTCTGTAGAACATGGAGAATACCGTTTCAAGAATCCTTGTGGCTCACAATCGATATTTCTGGCAGGCGGAAACTTGAATCGATATGCGACCCAATCTCACATATCTATCAAGTTTCTGGATACCGTGTGCAGACACTGAATCTGGCCTGGAGACTTGGTGTGAGCGATGAGCAGCTTTACACCTTCCAACAACTGTTTCCAAATCTTAAGCAGCTCTATATTCGCCAAGGAAGTCTGAGCAAAGATAATTTTGGAAAGACGACAGACTGGAGTCTCTGGAGATCATTGACCCATTTAAATGTCAGTTTGTCCTGGCTTAGCCTCGAAGATGAAGCAAAGGAACTTGTTCACATTCTGTCTTTCACGCCAAATCTCAAGTGGCTAGAATACAGTGATGCCGCCATTGACCAGAAGCGTCTCTACACATGGGAGAATATCGATGCCCTGCATTTACATCTACCGCACCTAAGTTATCTGTCAATGGCCGTCTATCTGGACCCAATTCCTCCAGCAGACCTTTTGCGGGTCACCAATGTCAACCAAGCAGAATCATTGACGACCCTAAAGTTGTGTGTGGATAACATGGACATTTGGTGGATGTATTACATGGCTCGAAAATATCTTTCTATCCAGACCTTGGAATTAAGAGCAGATAGTGAACGTTATAGACCAAAAGATTATCTAGAAACCGCTATGCCCTTATTCTCAACCCTTACGAGGGCATTTCCGAATCTAAAGACGGCAGTTTTGACCAGTCGACCAGGTATGGAGCTTCCCCAGACAATGTTTTGGGCACTGGTCAATCGTCTCTGTGTCCCGTTGAAGAACCTAACCTACGAGATGGGGTTCTGTGAGGATGACCCAAATTTATTGAGGAAATATGTCACCCAAAGCATACGGTCTTGCTCAAATACTCTCGAGACTCTTTACATCTCAAGTCCTGTAGATTTTTCAGACCGGCTGGGGGTTGTCGGTGCTCTTGAGACCTGCCGTTTTCTAGTCAATCTACACATCATGGCCTACAACTGTTCGCTTGCGTTTGATATCCTGCTGGATCATTGTGTGTCCATCAAGCGACTGACCCTTAATGTTGAGATTCTTTGCGAGGTTCCATACACAGCTAGTACAGAGTCGCATGGGCTGCAGATGCTGGACATTAGCCGAGCAACTACCTGCGCAGACCTGTTTAGTTACATATCCCACCGCTGCAGACGATTGAAATATATGCGTCTTGCAGACATGAATGTGATTGGCCAGCTTTCTAATGGGGGCAGAATATGCCTTGACATGTCACCTTGTCGATTTGATTACCTGGAACTAAACCGAGTACTGTTTTATGGATCCATGGCCAAGTGGGGACCAGAAAACATCATCAATACAATGGTCCTTGTCCAGAGCCGCGAAAACATTTCAGAACAAGGCACATCAATACCTGGGGATCAGACGGTTCCCTATAAAGATTCGACTTGGCTTCACTTGAACCAGACACCAACGTCCTTTCCGTGGATGCAGAGATGGCGAATACTCAAGGCCAATGAGATTAAGGTTGCCAGAAACTATTTTATGGAGTTTGAGAAAAATCGTGGCAGTGGGTTTAGTAGTGCCGATATTGAACGATCAGACATGGGCCAGGTGTCTTGGTACAACTGGAGACAGGATCTTCCCAGAGGGTTTGCAGTGTTTTGTTGCGAGATTGCTAATAAATACAAAGTTAATACTTGTCGGTATCCTGATAATCGTGCTTGGGAATCTTTGTATAGAGACCTGGATTAGGTGGATTATTTAGTTTTAGTTTTAAAAAGAACATTCAATAAAGTATAATTGTTGAAACTATTCTTTTTAGAAATAATAATAATAATAATAGTAATAATAATAATCCAGGTTTTGCATGTATATAAAGAGGTCATAAACTGGTTTCCTTGAGGTTGTATTTACATGTATTTGGCATGATTTATTCAATAATATATTGATATTCAATGGTCAATTGGAGAATACAGAATACATGGTAAGAGATGCAACTTGTCTTTGCTTGTTTTGAGCAAACTGACTGATTGATTTGACTGGGTCTTAGGTCTGTAATTCTATAAAGAACGATTGGATCCACACCATGACTATTTGCTACCTAGATTCAACAGTAAGAGTCTACTATTACAAAATAGAAGTTACATAATAGAGTTAGAATAATAAATATATAAACTACCATAATATCTGTGGTAATTTGGGGTTGAGAACTTATAGATACTGTGAGAGTGTTATTTATTGAAGAAAGAATATTATGATTGTTTATATAGTTATTGAGGTAGATTAGGGTTTGTAGGGAACTAGTAGATACTGTGAGAGTGTTATTTATTAAAGAAAGAATATTATGGTGGTTTATATACTTATTATTCTAATTCCCTTTTAATGTAACGTCTATTGTGTAATGGTCGGTTATAACTGTTGAAGTGTGAAGTGTACGTGTGCCTGGTGTGTAACTGCTCCTGAGATGTTAACCTGCCAGGGTCATTAGCAAAGAGGAACCGGAGATCGGTTGTGGAGTCTGTATTTCACTCAGCTGTGGTGTGTATACCACAGTTATTACTCTAGTTCCCTTGTTCTATTAATCTCTATTTTGTAATGGTCGGTTATCACTTCTTTAGTGTGAAGTGTACGTGTGTTTGTTGTGTAACTGCTACTGGGATGTTAACATGCTATGGTCATTAGCAAAGAGGAACCAGAGATCGGTTATGAAGTTTGTATTTCACTCAATTGTGGTGTGTATACCACAATATCCTTTCTTCAGTAAACAACACTCTCACATTATTCGTATTCCCCTAAAAGATCCTAATAAACCAAAATAGAGGGTTTGGTATGTTATCAAAATACCCTCCTACTTAAAAAAGGAAGCCATGGTCTTTGGATTGTTTCAAATTATTTTCAAAAAAATGCGATTTTTTGTGAAAAATAGCAATTGTATATTTGAAAATACATCTTCTTGCTGGCTGTTTTGTCAGTTCTGGTGGCTTTTTTTTTAGTAAAGTAACAGTATAGGGTATATTTAAGTAATGTATTAACAATAACTATACAATTATTATTTACAAAAGCATTTATATACTCTTATAATGTTATAAACTTTTGTACCAATTGATATTTTGGTACGTCCAAAAACGCAAGTTTCACTTCTTCGTTACACAAATACCCTATTAAGGTAATGTTTTTTGCCAAGTCAAACTTGAATGATTTTTTGATTATTCACCAAACCCTCTAATACATCTATACTTATGATAATCAGCTTTCGTGTAAGGACGGCGTGTGAATTCTGATAAAGATGATGTTTTCATAATGGGCTCGATTAATAAAATGGGAAGGGAATAATATTTTTATTTTTAAAAAAAAAGTTGACTTTGTTATTTTTGTTGGGACTGAAACGTTTCTCACTGTAAGTGTGTAGCCCATAATTTAAAAGAAAATAAAATATTCTGAATGTTAAAATATAAGCTATTGAAACCCATATTATTCTGGGTATTAGTTATTTAAAGTGAGTCATGGTCCTACTTTCCTTATTTAGTAAATAAAATATTATATATGGGCGATATTTTTTATATACCGCTTGCACCACACATCGATAGTCCAATCGGTTGTACACTTAGCTTTTACTCCGTCGGCGCCGGTTCGAATCCCGGCGTGCGCCTTTCGGCGTGTCAATGATATGGGTATTGGCTGGTGTGTGATCGTTGGCGCTTCGGGAACAACTCCGAAGTGTGTAGGCTTTTTGCCATTTTTATTCAAAGTACGTGTATACGCGAGTGGCATACTCCTTGTTGATGATGTAGAATTAATGTTTTATTCTTTAAAAATTCTATAATTACTGCTGATAGTGAAGCCCAAAACTTGTGGTTTTTTAAAAAAAACTGTCTACACAGATAAAATGTAAGAGTCTTGGTTAAAAATAAAAGAACCAACTCGACTCAAGAAGATCAACGTCAATTTACAAGGTCTCAGATGAAGAAGTATATTTTATTGAATCGCAACTCAAATATCTAAAGATGCCCATGGCGCGAATCGAACTCAGGACCCTTCTTCCAATTCCAACGTCACACCAACTGAGCTCTGATTAGTAGCTCAGTTGGCTTAGAAAAAAAATTGGATACGTACAGCTCTTTTGTTACCGTCATGGAAGTCTAAATACTCTGTAGTACTTACCAGCCATTTTCTACCAGACAATGTCCAGCCACTCAAAATAATATATTCTTTATGCCTGTAACTAATCATTCACCAAATCTCATGTTAATCCAACTGCATTTCTCCTTCTGCTGCTACTGTTCTTACTGAATCTTAAATATATATAAAGTCTTTAGCTCTAATGTAGTAGATTCTCATTGAGTTTACTTTTTATACACATTCTACTTGATCAACATCCTTCAATCAACAGACGCGCAACAAACTTTGGGCTGTCACCAATATAAAAATACCAAAATATTTCTTGCATTAGCTAATGTACAAAAAGACATGAAACAATAACCTTGCGACTATTTGTCACTCTTGTTTTCTCTATAAAAACCATTTGCAATCTTGAATCTAGTATCAGCTTTGTTGATTCTGTTCATTCAAACCAAGAACAAAATGATAAAAAAAAGATGATATTGAAAGTGAGAAAAAAGATAACAAGATAATATAAACCTGGATTTGTATCTGACAACATGTTAGATATATTATACTTGGAATATATATCCCAACGTATGGATGAAATCCTCATAAAAATTGGAGACATAATCAGAATTTTATCTGTTAGGCTTGCAATGCTTTTCGTAAAAGAGATGTACAAGAGGAAGAAGCTTACCAGACACTCTAAATTACCACTGAATAAATATATTTGATAGTTTCAATATATTAGCCTTGGCCTAACGTTAATAAGATCTCTCAAAGCGATACTTGATGTCCTGCTCACTGCATTTTACTCCTAAAACCCTTGGTCGAGAGTGATTTACTCCTTTTAAATATATGTATACATTTCTACGGCATTTCCACATTTTATTGACTTTAATTCTACCTACAACTCATTGCTAGTAAATATCAATAGTGAATAAAAGAAAAGCTTTGAATAATTCGTAAGTTATATAATCTATATTGGCTGCTTAAATATACTTTCAAGAATATATTTCAACAATATTCTGAGAGACAGTTAAAAGGGTGAATAAACATATCTTATTTACATAATCTATTTGTAAGGTGGTTGTAGACTTACAAATATAATAGTCGGTCATTAGGTTTATCAATTGTACAAAAATACATGTTTTAATCACCACGAGCGCTGCTCGCTCTCCGAAGGCTCCCTGATTACCTCCCAACTACAGGCAGAAAGAAATATCTGGTTCTACTACAAAACCCTAATTATATGATTTTATATAAGAAGTCTACTGGTTTGGCTCAGTCGTAGACTTCGCAAGTTATAGGTCTACTGGTTTAGCTCAGTCGTTGACTTCGCTACTTATACGCTTCTACTGGTCCAGCTCAGTCGTAGACTTCGCTACTTATATGTTTCTACTGGTCCGGCTTAGTCATAGACTTTGCTACTTATACATTTCTACTGGTTTGGCTCAGTCGTTGACTTCACTGATTGCTGGTTTACTGGTTTGGTTCAGTCGTTGACTTCACTGGCAATTGGGTTTTTTTTAAAAAAAATGCCTCAAAAAAGAGGACCCCGATCGTAAATCACATGACTTCTAATACCATTGAATTTTAAGAGAGGTTTTAAAGTGGATTTTTGTCTTGAGATATATAAAAAAGAATGTAATCCCCAAACGTAAATCGCATGACTTCTAATTTCATAGCATTTTAAGATAATAGAGAGAAGATTGGCTGTGATATTTACTTGAAAGCATTGTATATACATATATATATATTTGCTCTGTAAAAGCTTCAAAAATAATATACACAATCTGATAATCACAATTATCAACTGCGGATTTCATATATTTTATATTTTAGACTTTTCTCTCTCTTTCAAAATACCGATTTTCTTTCTTTTTCTCTCTCTCTCTAAAACGTAGCAATGGACGAATACGAGAGTGTGCTGCTTATTATCCGAGAATGTTTTGGTAAATAGAATATGGCTAGATATTCGATAAACAGGCATTTATCCGTCATATGGCGTAGTCTACAGAATTCCTCCTCGAACCACAGCTAGAGGATACAGGTATTTGGAAACAGGATGATATACGAGGCTTGGGATGAAATGGTGAATGGTGAATGGTGGGTTTATTATAGGGCAGCTGAATGGGGAGATCTTGGAGATTCATTCCTGTGGAAAGGACGAATGCGCATCATGAGAAAAGGAAGTACATGCACAATCAGACTCGAGGATCCCAACACAGGTAATCTATATTAAGATGGAGAATCAAGATGGAGAGCAAAAAGAGAAGTCAAGTTGATTTATTATATCATTATAGGCGAAGTATTTGCTGTGTGTCCTTATGACCCCAACTCAAACTCAATGGAACCTGTCCTGGATTCCAGTCGATACTTTGTGCTCAAGATTGAACACGAAGGTAGAATATATTTGTGGCCTATTTTTTTTTCTGTACCAGGGCATCTTTTTTTAAACAATCTTACCCTTGTAGGAAGACATGCTTTTATTGGAATGGGATTCCAGGAGCGTAGTGATGCTTTTGATTTTAATGTTGCATTGCAGGATTTCACAAAGTAAGCAATACAAAATAGAAAGGGTTCTTTATTCATGTAACAATCATTTATTGACTTCTTTTTTTTTTCTAGGCAACTCTTGGCCGAGAAAAAGGCCAGCGAACGTGCTGTTGAGGTAGACAATACACCTAAAAAGGACTATAGCTGGAAAGAGGGCCAGACGATCAATATCAGCATTGGATCTGTAGGAGTAAGTCAGAGAATCCTGGAGTCTGTGGTTTATTAACAGGCTAATAGGCAAAGCGCACTCGCCCTCGTCCCTCTGGTTCCGACTCTTCTGGTTTTGTCCCTATTATCCCTCCTCCTCCCTCAGCAGCACAAGTTAAGCAGCAGCAGCAGCAGAGACAGTCGTGACATTCATCAGTTGAATGATAATCGTTTGTATCCAAGACATTAAATATATACATATAAAATATACTAAAAGATCGACGCGGATATTTTAAGCAATAAAAGATATACCAAATATATATATATATACACTCTTTCTCACAATTCCCGGGAAAACAAGATGTTTATAATGGTGATCATTTAAAATAGATTCTCTCAGAGAGATAGGTTGCGCAACCTTTAATTAATTGATATTCGTATTATTAATATTATTAAAGCTATGTCGTGCTCAAGATCTATGTGGGAATCACGCCATGCTCTTACATGGTATTTTTGGTTGATAATTCTTTTTTGTATTGTTTATTTGGTTGATAATGATATTATATAAATCCGCCTTTTTTTTTATTATTTATTTATTTTGATCTTGGCTTTTTTTTTTATATAATGGGCGAATGAATATACTGATTGATATAAGAATAGTAAAGTATAGTATAGTATTATTGTTATTATTGATACTATATTTATGAAAGGATATTAGGTTGAATGATACAATATGCAGAAAAGCAAGAGACTTGACTTATGTCACACAATAGCACAGGCCTCTTTTCTTGTCTTTCTGGTCTGTCTTTACATATGTATCTATATATACATATATTGCTTAAAGCTACAAGAAAATTAATACAAAATTTATTAGCCAGAAAATAATCAAACATTATTTAGCTTACAAAGATGGTCAAGAGGGCTGTGGAACCAATCATAGCAGCACTCATGGCAGCCTTTGGTGTAATCTGGAAGGCAGCACTATCCTTGGAGGCAGCCGAGACATTACCGTCGGTGTCCTTGCTAGCACTCGAGCTCGCTCCAGAGCTCTTGGGTGTACTGGCAGTTGCAGAAGCACTCTGGGAGACAGCAGCAGAAGAGGCAGCAGAAGAGGCAGTGGATCCAGGGGGACCAACAGGAACAGTGGTGATGTCCACCTTGAATTCAGCAGCAACGGCCTGGCTCATCGACACAATCCATTCGATCAAACCCCAGCCAGCACCTCCTCCCTCGCCGCCAGTGCCACTCACAGCCTCGTACAGGTTCTGTGAGACCTGATCAGCGGTCCAGCCAAAGTTAATACCAGGGGATTTCTGGACAATGCTACGGTCCCAGAGAAGATCAGGCAGGACAAACTCATGGTAGGCCAGGACACGGTTAGTGAGAGTAACGTTGTTGAACAGGACAGACACAGTGTTCTTGATGTATTTCTCAAAGGTAGCCTTGGTGGTGGGGTTCTCCAACAGGCGGTTGATCATTACAGCGCCTGGGTAACGGGTTGGGTAGGTTGTGTAGGACACCTTTGTGAACTCCTTGCCTTCGACTGCGCCAAGATTGACACCAAAGGTAGCATCATAATCCTGTCCGAGGTAATACCACTTGCTGTCGGTGGGGTCCTGGTAGGCACCATCGTTGGTCTGTTCTTGCCAGTAACCATCCCAGTGGCCAGTGAGGTATTCCATGACCATGAAGCGAAGGAACTGGTCGACATCAAACTGCTTTGCAAATGCTGCTACTGAGCTGTCTGATGACATATCGGTCTGGTTGAGTGCGAGTGCCAAGGGCTTGATGGCACTGTAGTCCTGAGGGCTGGCAGCATTGGGAATAAATGAGCTATAACTATCGTCGTTTTCAGAGTAGGCAAATGAGGCACCAGAGGCACCATCGAATAGAGGGCCCTTTGTTGCAGGAGGCTTTCCATTGTAGAACATGGCATCAATGTACGAATACTCGACCACATCATCGAGCATGTTAAAGGTACCAAAGCCCTCGCCGTTGATAAAGAGACGGACCATGTTGGCCTGGTTGCCATAGGTACCCATGGCATGGAGAATGTCAGCGTAGAGCTTCTCGCGCAATTGGGTAGGATCTTCTTCCATGTGTCTGATCTTAATGTAGTTACGGTTGTCGATTGTCTGGCCAGCGGGAAGAGTCCACTTCCAGCTCTGCTTGGCATTGTTCTTCTTCTTTCCGGCACCATGGATACCAAAGCTGCAGCCCTGAATTGAAGAGGTTAATTGAATGTTGAATAATTTTTAATGTTTTAATATTTTACATTGTAGACTCTGACGGTCTCGGGACCGATGAATGTGAACTTTACAGTGGACATTGTTGCAGGCACATTGGTAACCATGTTGGAGAGTTCTGCGGCATCTCCGGTCATGAAGACCGAGGGAATGTAGTTATCGTCCCACATCTCTTGGTTGCTGCCACCACGAGTCCATTGGGGCTATAGAGTGGTTGAGTATTAATAAACATTTGAAATGGGATTAATAATAATAATCTATTAAACTAACGTTTTCAGCAATAGGCCAGGGAAGTTTGGGGATATTGGCATAGGTGACTGGGCGGCTGAAGAAATCGTTTCGGGTGGCGTTGCGGCCTGTCTCGAGAGTACGATCAAAGCTTTCGGCTTGACCATTGACAATGTACTAAACAAGATGCCAGAGTGAGCAGACTTGTTGATAGTCTGTAAATTATTTGTTACCTTGTATTTTCCAGAGGTTCCGGCCTCAACAGATCCAGTGTAGTAGGGAACATCAGCATCGGGAGCGGTCAAATCCGTTGCCTTGCCGTCAATTGAGACCTGTGGATTTCCTGTTGCTCCGGGAGCAATCACACGAAAGGTGACAGGAGAGGCTTCGTTGGACGCAACCAAGAGGGCAAATGCAATGAGCGACAAGGAAGCAAACTTCATTTTCCAAGAATTGTAAATAAAAACAAAAACAAAGGATGGAGTGAAAAGATGAAAAAAAAAAGATATTTAAATATATCTGAATATGAGATGAACTTGAAAATATAAAGAAAGGCCATTTATACTTTATTTTCATTTTTAGCAGCAGTTGCACAGACTTTGAATACGGCCGGATTTATACCCTGGTACACTTTCCATATTCCCTATTTTGGATCTTGAGTGTGGCCTCACGTGTGGCAGAATGAGTGGATAGCAAAGATCGAAAAGAAGCCTTTAAAAGGAAATGGATTAATTCTGGGATACTTCTGTGCGTGTGAAAACAAGCAATGAAAGAACTTGGAGATGATGAAGAAATACAAGAGGATATTTAAATTGAAAATGAAGATCAGTAAAAAAATAAAGGGCGATATTTGGACTATTGAGTTTCAATACAAACTTTTGGTGCCTGCCATTGTGGCCCGATTGCTTTGGCTTATGAAAAAGAAAAGAAGCTTACATATAGGGTCAGAAACGAAAACAGTCTTGGTCGATTGACTAGAAACCATCTGTGCAACTAACAATCTATACAAAATTACTAAAGATCCTATTTATAAAATATATATATATTTATTTATATACATTCAGGGCTGTCGTACAATGGCGAAATATAGAGAAACAAATAAAAATGTCAAGGATAAATGACATATGTTTGATAGAAATAATGTATAAATAAATGGCTGTTTATCCATTAATCCCAAAAAACCATATGATGAGGCTCATTTACTTTCTTATTTTTGTTGCAAAGCATTTTTGGTATAATTCTGTTGCAAAACTTGCAAACAAAAATAGAAAAAGGCGCTCGAATTGTCTGTTAGAGCCAAATCTATCAAAAGTATTTAGTAACCATAACAACCGTAACCCTTGGTTACCTTTAGAAAACTGTCCCAGCTCCCTGTGCAGAGTGCCCTACCGTCACTAGACACTCCCAGACAGGAGACCCTGTTGTCGTGTCCCCGCAAGATTCCTACTCGTTCGCCGCGCAAAGTATCCCAGACGTGGCAATTGAAATCATCATAGCCACCAAACAAAAGTCTACCTGATTTTGAAAATGCTAGGGACGTAACTCCACTAAAGATCTGCTCATGCGAGAATAGATTCAATTCACGGTCAGCGCGCATGTCAAATAGTCGGCAACTGGCATCGTCAGAACCTGACCCGACCGCGTTTCCGTCTGGAAAGAACTGGACAGCATTGATATCAGACTCATGTCCACTAAATATCTGGACACACTTGTCGGCTCGAATGTCCCATACTCTGGCCGTAGTGTCGCAAGCCCCAGACACGAAAATCGAAGGGTTTGGTGAAATTGAAACACTAGAGATCATTCTTGAGCAAAGCCGGCCTATCAACTACCATGACTTACCTCATCACATCTCCAGAATGGTCCGTGAATTCCTGCAACTTTCTCCCCGAATCAATGTCCCACAATATACAGGTCGTGTCCCCACTGGAGCTCAGGATCTGGTGATCGCTTGGAAACCGACAGCAACTGAGATAGCCAGTATGGCCAATCAATTCTCTTGTTGGCCGGCCAGTGCTCCCTGAAGTCTTGATATTAAATATGGAGCAAATGTTATCCAGTCCACCAGAAGCAACCAAGTCTCCAGATGGTCCATATGCGCAGGTCATTACCCAGGATGATTTCAGAGGCACAATATGTGTCTTGTTTCCACTATAGGAATCCCACACAAGCAATTTGCCATCCTGGGAAGCCGACACTAGGCTGTTCTCATTGAATCCCCACTGCATTGCGTAGATCTTTGCCTGGTGACCTTTGAGTGTCCTTCCTGTCTTGATCGACAGGCGAGGTATACGCTCCAGGTGCTGTTTTGCGTAAGTGCTGACTAGATTGGCCTATGGTGAGAATAAGCTGTGGCTATGGTCAATTGAAAACATACGTGTGGTGTCGCATAGAGAATTCTTTCGGTTCTTGATCTTGTCTCTCAAGAGTTCTGCTTCCTGCCGAGCAGCTGCCATGCGCTTCTGGATATCACTCGGGGAGTTCATGGCGAGATTGTCTTTTGGGTGGGAAAGAGACAGCAGTTTGGAATTTAGATACATTTTGACATGCCTGATTACTTACCTTCAAAATCTTTAGGGAATATTGTGCAAAGAAAGAAGGAAAGAAAAATGGCGATTATGTTGATTTGCAATAATGGAATATATATATATATATATATATTATACCGCGCTGACATGACTGATTTTTATTTTCAGTAGAGGATAATGGCGGTATTTTATTATTGTTTGTTATTCATCATGACGACTTGAGATATTATTTATAATACACCAATTGGTTTATGGTATAGAGTAAAACTACAAGCAATTGCTCGTCAAATAGGCTGCAGCACTTCTTTATATTATATATATATATATTATCAGTCTTTGTAGTTACACACTAAATTTGACAGTTTCCACTCAAGATAACAAACCGTTATTTTGTTTCTTTTATTCTTTGGACATCTTGTCTTTGGTATCAAGACCTCTTTACCGTTCTCATTGCTAGTCATTGAATACTGTCACCCAGAATCGCGCCCTTTATTGGAACATCTTGTGGATCAAAGAAATGCGCCATTTTGGATTTCTTCTCAGGAAATATTTCATATCCCGCTCTTCATTGACCATCTAACCTTGATTGGCTCAGACATGTTTTCCAAGCTCTTGTCCATTTTCTGAAATAAATAAATAATAAAGGCTTACAACGGTTGTACGATCCAGATTCCCTTTTTTTTATAACAAAATAAAAATCCTCACTAGTATCCTTATCATAGTCAATCTTCAAATCTATACAATCGTACTATTGAAGATAAACATTCAATGGTAGAAAGTAAAAAGGTGAGTTTTTTTTTTGCCTTCTTGTTTTTTATTGATTTTCAGAACAATCGCCTCTATATTATATATATTTTCCTTTCTTTTTTCTTTTCATTTGAACATGAGGACAGGCCAACTAAACGTTTTCCGAAACAATTTGCAATTCAATGCGTAAATTCAGTTATTATTTGAAAATCTGGGATCCCTGAGAATAGCCGATCTCAAGGCGATTATAGACTTGGTCAATGCCAAATACGATTACAAAATCAGCTCCAGAGGTAGAAAGAACGAGCTTGTCGATCGATTGAGCCAAGAGATACCAAGATTTATAGAGAAGCATGATAAAGCAGACTCAAGACACGTCATAGAGTTTATGAATCTTGTTTCAAATAAAAAGTAAGGCATCAAAGATATGAATCAGTAATCGAATTTATCCGATAGGTTAAGATGGGTATTGTTTAAAGGCTCTATTCATCTCTGGGTCAACCTTTCACCAGCCGAGCAAGAGTTGATTAGCCGTGAAGAAAACCTGGCCCATAGTGGCCATCCACCAAACGTAACAGGTGCATTGGATGAGCCGTGGCAAAAACGACGGAAACTACAAGACATACATAGTCGACAGGATCAGCCACCACCACCACCACCAACATCACAGCAGCTGCTGCAGCAACAGCAGCAACAGCAACAACAGCAGCTACAGCTGCAGCGGCTGCAGCGGCAACAATCGCAGAATACATACATACTACCATCTACCCAAGCCCCCATTCAAGATTCTCGTGCCCTCTTTCATCCAAATATCAATCGAGATTTCCCATCCCCACACGCACCCGAAATTGCACCAAGATTCACCGTCAAGCCAAACTCCTTTTACCAACACATTGTCTCATTAACAGCCCCTGTCTCCTGTCCAGGTAAACCACAATCTTCTTGTTGTCAAAGAGGTTCAAATATCAAACTCTTTTTCTTTTTTCTTTAAAAAAACATAAGTTACCGAAAATGCAAGGGGTTCAAGGCATTTCAACTTTAAATTAAGCCCTCAGCAAACACAACAAATCAAACAACCCAGAGAGTATGATGGACGGACCATATATCAAGTACGAGTGTTCTGTGTAGCGGCACCGTCATCGTTTGAGGAGTCAAAGGACGTGACAATAGAGTTTCCGAGTATGTGTGAATTGAGGGTCAATGGTCATATAATAGAAGGCAGTGTAAGTCTATTTATTGTTTGGATAAAAAGGGCGACCGATAGTCCTGTACACTTGTTCCGTTACTGCGATGGTTGACCATAGTATTGAAAGTCTGCCAACTTAATATATCCCACAATCCCCTTAGACACTTCGTGGCCTAAAGAACAAACCAGGCACCGTACATGCTCCTGATGTCACACCTTGGATTAAACCCGAGTATACAAACAAAATCGAGCTATTGTTTGCCAACACAGCAAAGGTAAGCAGACATCATGAGGGATCAGTATTCACATTGGCAACCCCTTGCTAGCGTTATCTGGCAAGCGTAGAGTTTGTCCAGAGAAACACAGTAAACAATCTAGTGAAAGATTTATTAGCAACCAGGACAATGGCTAAAAACGAGGTTCTGGAGAACTGTAAGTCATCAAATAAAGTATTCAAACCAATCTTGACCCAATGCTTTTTTTCTTCAGTCCAGAGCCAAAACAAAGATACAGACATTGTAATCACTCACGCAACATTAACTACAAGATGTCCTGTAAGAAGAAGAAGAAAAACAGAGCTAGATCCACTCAATTACTTTTTGATAATAATCCACTGTATCCAGATTGCTTTTAGTCGTATCAAGGTCCCTTGTCGAGGCATTGCTTGTATGCACCTCCAATGCTACGACGCAACAACCTTTCTGTCGATGAATGAACAAACACCTACCTGGATATGCCCAGTATGCTCTCGTACCATGACATCCTACAAGGATCTGGTTATCGATGGCCACTTTACAGACATCCTGGCCCGTGTTGACGAAGATGTTGAGAGTGTACAGATTGATGCAAACGGAGAGATGCAGATCGAGCAAAATACCAGTGAATCCGTAGTTGAGCCAAAGGTCGTTCCTCAGTCAAAACTAAAAGAAGATGGACCATCGAATTCGTCTTCAGTTGTTCTAGATACTGATACTGACGAAGACTATGATGATTCCCAATCAAAGCCATCTACATATACTCCCAGCCGGACTGTCAGCAATGTAGCCCTTGATAATTATCAGGATCGAAGAACAGGGTCTTTGGAACATGGGGAGACAAGCACATCTCAGGCGTTTTTTATTGATCTCACCACAGATAGTGAAGATGAAGACGATGAGTACAAGAAGAAAATCATAGCAAATTGACAACATTAATGATTCTAAAATATCTCAAAGAATAAACAATATGCATTTTTTTTCTTAAAGGAATAATATTTGTAAATGATATTCATGCCTCGTTTAATAATCGATCTGTCTTTACAACTTCCATCCTTCTCTCCTCCAACAGCCCTTCCAATTCTCGCTTCTTGTCTCTTGCTTCTTCAACAAGTCTATCCAATCGACGGATAGCATCACGTCCAACATCAATATCTCTGGATTGTTTATGGACCTTGTCGGCAACATCGGCTTGGTCTGTGAGCTGTCGTAACTTGTAATCATACAAAGCCTGGAACTGGTCTCTTAATGGACGCGATTCAAAATCATTAGAGCCATGTTCCTTCATGGCCAAAGCCCGTTTCTGGGCCTCCTTTGCTTGTAATCTGACAACTTCCA
This sequence comes from Phycomyces nitens, assembly GCA_022702545.1. NCBI lineage: Eukaryota > Fungi > Mucoromycota > Mucoromycetes > Mucorales > Phycomycetaceae > Phycomyces > Phycomyces nitens. Next base: position 8,596,145 of record JAHRBC010000001.1, read on the forward strand.
ACTCTCGCTTTAGCATTTCTTCCTCGTCGTACTTTTCACCCTTTACAGATGTTCCTATGGTTTCAATAAACATTAGTATTTTATGATATCAATCTTGGTTTGGCTATATTACCTTTGGAACTAAGGGAAGTACTTGCAACTCCAAGGCGGTTCACATAGCTATCGGCCAACTGTGCACTTTTGGACATTGATTGATTGTTGCCCTTGCGCGCTCCTGTGCCTGCTCCCGGACGTTCTCCAAGATCAGCAGCGTACTCACCTGCAAATGCTGCCTGGAGATCTGGAGGAAGCTGTTTAGGAATAGGAGCTCCTTTTGTTCGTTGGTTTAATATGTGAAAGTACGTGAGGCATTGATCTTGGGTAAGAGCATATGTGTGATTGACGTCTACCAATGACCTTTATAATAATAATAATAATAAAACAATTGAGAACCAAAGCCTGTCATTGTTTCTATTTTACCAGGCATCCGACAGATCTGCGTGCGAGAGTCCAAGAGCTCTGTAAAAGTCGTCCATCAAGCCAACTATAGGTAATATGTCAAGGTCAATGCGGTTTTTGGTTGTTGAGTCAATTGAGACAAGGTGTCAATGCTTCCACATACATTTTACTTTGCCGGTTTCATTGGCATATTTTGAATAGATGTTTTGGTAAGAGGTCATGTCCTGGGGTGTCATGTCCCAGCTAAATTCAACTGGACCAGATGGGGGTGGGGCCTGAGTGTATCCGGTTGCATAAGGCTGTTGGTATTGTGCATACCCGGTCTGTTGAGGCATCATTCCAGTTTGCTGAGGCATCATTCCAGTCTGTTGAGGCATCATTCCAGTCTGCTGTGGCATCATTCCTGCTTGTTGTTGTGAAATATATCCACTCGGGAACAAATGTACTTTGGATTGAGGAATAAGTGTTGGTGGTAAACTGGTTGGTGTGTCGGCTCCATTGATACACTCAAATGTAAGGTGCATTGCAATACAAAACTCTTCGAAATCTAAACTTCCATCCTTGTCAATGTCTGAAAGATCCCTAAAGACAGCCGATTATAAGTATTGCAAGGTCCTAGAGTTTTGGGGTTTGGATATTTACCAAATCTTTTCGAGTCTGTCTGGCGGTAGGCTTGAACTCAAGAGGACATCTCTTGCAATTGAGCCTAGAAGAAAAAAGAATTGTTGGGTAAATTAAAGTGATGAAATGTGGATGGGGGGGCTACCTGACATGTAGCCATTGACTTGACCACGTGCTTGGAATATTTCGGCATATTTTGTCTTTTCTTCTGCTGTAATGAGGCTCATCTCTGTCTTTCTGTTTCGAGAGTTCGGGGATGCAGCAAGAGATTTGCTGTAAATTTCACTAAATGACTCTTTTGTGTGCACGGTCACGGTTCCTAAAAATGGATATCCAGACACAGTCCAATGAACGGTACAAAGTGCACTTGTGCTTGAGACTCAATTGACAGTTAAAGATGTATTCTTTGTGAGAATATCGATTACAATTGTCAGTAATTTTTGTGGGTCGAATTGGATCCAAAGTGCAGGTTAATACATTGTGGCATTATCCACGATTGCCAATTGACTACTTTTTATGTTTATAGATATTTTTTTGGTTTATTTAAACTAGCACAAGCGAGTCTTGCAAGTATAGTCTAGTGATGTGATTCGGCTTATTGATCAAAAAATGTAAATTCAAATCAATAATTGCTTAATGACGACGAGACTCGGCAATGACAGCAGAGAGCTCTTCAATCTTCTTCTTGGCACGGAGGAAGGTACCGAGTCTCTTCTTGGTAAGCTTCTTGGCACGCTTGTCCTTGGAGTTCTTGATCAATTCCATAACGCGACGTTCATAGGGAGCAAATCCGACAACTTCACGAACAATGCTGCGGACAAAGGTAGTACGCTTGGAAGCAGCCTATCGACAATCAAATTCGTATAAGTCTCTCTTTATTCGACCAGTTTATAAAAAAAGAAAAAGAAGAAGTATTGTTTATTAGTCTATTAATAATAATAATAATAATAATAATAATAATAGTACTGGTATCAATATATAATGTAATATTATTACTATCATTCTTATTACTATTCTGCTTTTGCACTGAAAACAGTAAACGCTCAATGCATAACGCGCTTTCGATTAATTCTTCAATATTGACAAGTAGTGTTTTCTGTTGCATCTTTTTTCGTTTTTCGTTTTTTGTTTTTTTTTGGCACCATTGTTTATTTCTGAATGAGTCTCATTTCTTTTCGTACGTATAATTTTTGTGTGTGTGTGTATTTTTTTCGTCACTGGAAATATGTTTTATAATGATAATTGATGTTTTTATATAAAATAAAGAAAGTTAATGACTTACACCCTTTGTGTAAGAGGGAGTGATCTTGAGTTCACGACGAGTAGTAATGTGTCCCTTGTTGAGACCAACAGCAATACCAGACTTGGAAGCAGCCATTTTGTGAAAGAGGAGGAATCCAATAGCTTAACCAAATGGATTCAATATAAAAAAAAATTAAAAATTTTCAGTGGCGTGCCGGTTTGGCTTGTGACGTTTGTCGGCGGGCCAATTGATAATGAACATTAAGGTAGTCTTTATTTGTCAAGGTTATTTCAATTGATACATTAGCATTGCAAGATTGGCATCAATGGCATCAATGGCATCAATGGTCTCTAGACACCTCTGGACTGGTCATACTCTTGGCGAGTAACCTCCATTTTTGAAGACTGATAGCGCGTCAACTTGATCGTCTTGCAAAACTCTGGCGTAATCTGTCCATGAAACGAACCTTTTCTCAATAGAGAATGAATTGTTTCTTGCTTTGTCCAGCCTTGTTCTGGCATTACCTCGGGCAAATAAGTAGCTGTGCTTGTCATGCCATTTATATCCTTGAATTCAATCCAAATCCCATGCTTTCCGATTTCCCAGTCAAGATAATTATCCGCTTGTTCAAAGTTGATCAAAAGAGAAACAGCACATGTGAGATGAGGAGTCTCTTTCAAGGATATTGGTGGGAAACGAGAGTCTTGAAGAGCACTTGTTTTTTTTTTTGCAAAAGGTTAGGTTGCTGATACAAGGCTTTTGTGGTTTTGATTACCTGGTGAGTGCAAATTGCTTGAGACCTTGGACGAGAGGCAAGGGTTTAAAGCTACCTATGCAGCCTCGCAGGTTCTTTTGGCCATGGTCAATAATATTCCATGTTACGAACAAAGGACTAGTGGTGGTTATTTATCTTTGTTGTAAGCCCTGCTGCACAAATTGTAGCTTACAAGGACTCATTCTGGAAATTTGCTGCGGGTGTTGCTTGACGCTTGAGGTGGGCCAACAGGACGTCGAAGCAGTAGAAGCAGTGTTCTTTGGTTGCAGCCATTACAATGTATAATATTAAAAGCTTGTTTTTTCTTCTTCTTATTCTTGTACAAATGACAAAAGAAGGAAAGATGTGCAATGCGTTTATGCAATGATATATACATCCAAATATTTAGATATTAAGATGACATCAGCTGTCTTACATATTCATATTCATATTTATATATTTATATTTATATTTATATTTATATTTATATTTATATTTATATTTATTACCACTATTCCCAATCACTGTCACTGTCACTCTCTTCCTTCTTTTGAGTGTCTGGTTTGACCCATTCCTCAGCGTCAGTGGAACTGTTGGCTTTAAGAGGAGGAGACAATAGACTGGGCTCAGTAGAGTGGGGAGCAGAAATGGTGCTATAGTCTGTATCAGATCCCTTGTCCTTTTTGTGATCCACCGAGGTCTTTTCATTATCCTCATCATCAGAATAATCCCACTTGAACTCGGTATCCTGATTGTCTTGAACACTGGCCTCTGTAGATAGCCCAATTAGCCATGATATCCAACATTAATGACAGCTTTACCTTTGACTACCCATTGACGCTTTTGCTCATCTTGGTCAATTTTCCAAGCATAATAAAAGTATCTCTGCCAGAACAAAGCATAGCTCACCTGGACAGGCACTTTAAAACAGTTTAGCAAACTATGGATTCAAATCCAAGACTTACCCAACTTGTCCATCATTTCTCTCAAATCACTATGCTCCTCCAAGAGACGGGCAATCTCATCAGTGTATTCTGTTGCATTGAATCCAGCCTTGAAGGTCTCCATGACCTTTTTCTCGTTTTCTCTCTCTGTCTCTGTCTCCAATCTCTCTGCAGGATCCTTGAGGAAATTGTCCGGGTCTGTTCTCAAGGCAGCCAACAAGCCTTCCTTGCGAGTAGCCCTTTTAAAAACCAATCTTTAAAACCATCTTGATGGGTACCAAATCTATCTTTTATGCACTTACCACACACGAGCTCCTTCTGAACCCTTTTGCTCAGCCTCTTCTGGTCTTGAGACCTGTTCCTCTGCACTTGGTTCAACAACCGTGATAGCCTTGCCAAGGATCTGGATTACTTCTGTACCAAACTTTTGGATGTATTGTTCAGCAAACCGGGTGCCTTGACTGGCTTCTTCTTTGAGGGTAGTCAAGTCAATGTTGTCTGGCAATTTAATGGGAGGAAGATGGGCAGGCAGGGTCTGGATATAATTCGTCAAGCCGTCTTTCAAGGACTCTAGATTGACAGTGTTTATCTTGTTGAGATTGTCACGAATGGATTGCAGAGGGGCATATGTTGTGGTGTCTGGCTCAGCAACTGCTCTTTGTTTTCCTTTTTCAGTTGGTTGGATTGTAGATGAGGATTTGTCTAGGTTGGACTGGTCATCGGATACCTCTTCGTCTTCACTGGCGTCATCGACAAGGTCTTCGCGCAAAACTTGAGCGAATTCCTGCAAGTCCTTTTTTGTGACCTCTACAAGAGCTTCACTCTAATCGAACAGGAAATGATTTAGCATGTGCATTGGACAATCTTCGGAATCCACAAAGGAATCTAACAATTGGCTTGCCTGTTTCTTTACAGTGTCGACAATGCTAGTGAATCGTTGTCCCCATCCAAAGTTTGTGAATGCCTTGAGAATGACGTCTTCTTCTTCAGGCACGCTCTTTGGAGCGACTTGTTTGTTTTCATTGACTGCAGAAGCAGCATACTGGTACATGTCATCCATGGTTGTTTATATCTGAACTTGACTTGAAGATACGGTTAAAGCAAATTGATTACACAAATCCGCACTCTTTTTTTATTATTATTATTATTCTATGTACACAATATAATATATATATATATATAATATATACACACACACGCACACAAAAGAACTTGCTAATCGTGTAAAGAAAATGTGGGGCAAGATAAGACTGCTGTGACTTGAAATATATATATATATATATATATATATATATACAATCTCTGGATATTCCTGACTGGGCTTAATGAGATGTAATGGCAGCATCCAGAGCCAGCTTGTGTAAATATATATATGGGGTCTTTATGGATCAGGAGCTTCATGTGCTCCTTGCTGGAACCGACTGATAACAATGCACATCCTCAATGTTGAATAAGATAGAGATAGTCCACCATTATCTATATTAATAATATTAAAAATATTAAAAAAATAACAATCTTTTATTGGAAATGGCAGAGTGACCAAGATTATACAATATACATAATTTGTATATATAATTGTGTACATGGGTATGTAAATATATATGTAATTGTATGAACAAGATGTATATAAAAATAAAAAAAGGAATGAGGGAGCAGATTTTCAAAGAATGACAAGAGAAATATATAAATATGAATAATATATCTAAATAATATATAGACTTTTTTTTTTGAAAATGTGGGATGGGAGTTGTTTGCTTATAAAGATAGATATGTAAGCCAAATGAAAGATAGAGGACGGTCTTTGATATGTGAAGGGAGAGGATGGAGGATATTGAGGGTCTTGTTTTTACCTAATGGCTTAGTGATAACAATAGTAATAATAATAATAAAAGGAGAGGAGAGGAGATCGAGCAGGTTTTTTGGAGTGGTGATTTGTTGTTTGCAGACCTTTGCTTTATGGGGCAGACATCCTGCGGTGCTCCTTGTATCCTGGTGCTTCTGTGTAGGCAATACCTGCCTTGAGAATTGCCGTACAGCCAGTGTAAAGGGCATCTGTCAGCATACGGTGGACCTCGTACTGCTGATCGATCTCGACTGCCTTGGCGACACCCTGTGTTGCAAAATCCCATGCACGTTGACGGATATGGTATGCTTCGTCTACGGACTGGAACCCTGACTTGGCATAGGACACTGCGGAAGAAAGGACATCTGAAATGATTGGTTAGATATGCGCATGCGAGAATCTGTTTTATATTTTTGTACCTGGAAGGGGACTTCTCTTGAGTGCAACAGCACCCAAAATGGCTGCATTGATAACAAGTCCAGAAAAGCCATAAGGTTCATCGGCCGGGACGTCTTTTTCATCCTCTTCAGTGGCTTCGACGATGCTCTCTAGGTCGAGGCCTTTGGTTTCCTTGAATTCGACCAGCTTGCGTTCCAAGGCAATCTTGAGTCTAGGATCAGACTCGACTATTGTAAAGTGTTAATGGTTAATATATAAATCATTAGATATCCAAAATTGCTTACTTGGCAGGGCACACAGCATGCGTTCAAGGCCCATGAGATAGAGATCGGTGGCCATTTGGTGGTTGCCAGCCTGGTCCATCTCTGTGGCTACATTGATCAGTGTTACACCGTGATCGGTCTGCTTCTTGTCAATCGTGACTTCTTCGATAAAGGCAGGCTTGAGTGGCGATGGAGAGGCTGCGATTGAGCCTCCACTGCCAATTCCCGAGGAAAAAGAGGCTCGTTTCCAGACATAGTCTGAGATCTTTGTCAGTCGAGAAGAAGGAGGGCCTACTTTCTCGTATGGCGGGGGAGGAGTGGAATAGATCCGAGGTGAGCCCGGGGCACTGCTGAACGACCGAGGTGCTCCGGGTGGAGGATAACGGTATTCATTGGACTCGTAGGAAGGTGTGTTCATTGAGGTACGACGACTGACAGGAGGGCTAGGTAGTAATTCCTTGGCCTCTTTTTTGGAGTAGCCAGGAATCCAGGCAGAAGCATTGGTGATGTGCGAGCCGACTAGAGGAAGTCTGTCGGCTTGGGACATGAAACTTGAGACAAGACTTGTCATTGAAAAAGGTTGGAGCTTGGTAGCTAGATTTAGAGTGTATCGATGGTGATAAAGAAGAAGAAGAAGAAGGGGTTTGTCAAGTTGGCCGAGGTCCTTTTATTGATCCTCCAGTCTAGTCTCACGTGCAACTCAGGCCAACCACGCGTAGCACAGTGATGCAGCGCCATGTGAAGTCGCCACGAGCCAAATTGATATTTCAATCCAACTCTCATGTTGTGAATACTTGGGGCTTGATCGAAATATGATGACTAGCTGGCATGGCATAAGGAATATATCGAACTCTAAAGAAGTGTAGCGCCACCTTGTTTGCAGTCCAAACAGCACAAGCACTCTAATCATTCTTATGAATAGAGATTATGATTGACATTTGATTTCCAAGAAGTATCTTGTAAATGGCACTCTTGATGGCCTTTGTGCTGTCCCACCTTTGGTCCACCTTTGGTTCACCCCCAATAACTTCCATCTTGGTCCTTGGGCAAGTGATACCCTCTTGATGAGAACACGATCTGGTATGTGATTCGTAAGGCTTGGTTTCATATAGAAATATATCCTACATTCAGATTAAATAAATAACGGTCTTTCCATAGGTTGTGTCACTAGATTTCGGGTGAACCAAAAAGGTTGTTTCTATTATTCTGGTGATAGAGCCATCTTATGCTATTTCTCTCTCTCTCCAAAGGAAATTCTGTTTATAGATTAAGAACAAACTCTTTGGACATCTCGGCAAAAGATGACACCTAAGCCTAAATTCCCCATGAATCCTATTTTATTACACTCAACACTTGCTCTCTTGATACCTTTAATAACATCTTGCGGCTGACATGAGATTGTAGCAATCTAATAAATTATATTTTTTTTGCTGTAATTCTGGTGGCCTCTTAGTGATCCACCCCATGATAGGGTGCAATATAATTATATATAAAAAATATATATAATTATATATTATATATACTATATAAAAAGTATTCTAGTCAGTGCTTCCGTGGGATGAAACAAGGGCGTGTGTTTCATCAACCAGCCTCTATTTCTCCTAGTCTGGCATCACCAAACCAGCCAAGAACCCATTCTTGATGCTTTTTTGGCGCTGACAAACATATCATTTTCACTACAGATTGACATTCCACTTTTTTGGCTGTCCATTTGAAATCCTTGGATCCAAATAGAAATCCATCAGAATTTTGCTCTTGTTACAATCAAATCTAACTGAATAACTGTCTGTATTCCCTAAACTTTCACATGTACGATTTTTATGTGTGTGTATTATATTACTCTTTAATATAAATAAAGAAATTTTATATTCAATTTGTATTGATTTGTATTAGTTTGTGTGGCGTGGTAAAGAGTCCATGTAACTAGAAACAAGGCACTTGTTTTCAAATAGATTCACAAATCTGTCTATGAGACATTTCTATAAAAAAAAAGAAGTATTACCAGATTCTGGGAAGCATAAAGGAAATATTCAAACAAATAAATAAATAAAAATAAAAATATGGTTATAGTATAAATCTATAAAATTATACAATGAGAATTTATCTTTTAATTATTTTTTGTGGGGAAAAATATATACGTGTATTATAAAACAGAAAAGTTGCGATTGATAAATCATTTTTATTTGCGTAGTCATGTAACCAATCAGAGTGTTTTATAACGCATATTTTATTTTTGGATCGCACAATGTTTGCTGTGCCACAATTGCAATCTTGGGAATTTGCTGGCAAAAAATGTCATTCTATATTTCTTGTTTGTTTGATAGGTTTTGGCACCCATTATCGTCATTAGTTTATTTTATTTTTTATTTTATTTTTGCATGGGATCCCTTTGGTACCTATATGTCTTATCCTCTAGTTTAAATATTATTTTTTTGAAAGAAAAATTCCAAATCACATTTTATCAAGAACCAATAATTATTTTAAATATCCAAAAGAATTTTCACTAATGATTAATATGTTTCAATACACATTATATGTATGTATGTATGTATGTATGTGTATATTTTGATAAAATACCAGTGGTTTTAAACTGATACACACAAGGGGGTCAATTCGTTTTTGTACATATTTAATTTGGGTTTACGTGCATACGCATTTATTCATGAAAATAGCAGGGTTCTCGTACAACATAATGGAACAAAGTACGCCGAAGTGTCCCGGTTAAGGCGATTTCAATACAAATGTCTTGGAAGAAGAGTATTATCGCAATGATCCTTGACCCTTTCTTAATAATAACAACCATGGCAAAAAACAGTTTCATTTCCGTATTCCTTTATCTTTATATCCATGTTTCATCCTTGAACAGACTATCCTTTTATTTCCGGTTATTATTTTTTGGGGGGCCTTTGCTCAGAATCCCAACCCCCCGCCAGGTCCACCACTTGTTACCCTCAAGACCATAGAGAACTTCAACTACTTGTGGGTTGCCCTTTAACTCTCTTTATCTCTAGAGTGTATTCTATAAATCGGACAACCGGCACCAAATGGTAGCTCAAACTCTCCCTTATTGACTGGCATGACCGGGAAAAGTTCAATCTCAATCCTTTGTGCTTTGAAGCTGTCTTACGGACGTGTAACAAAGTTAGTAATAGCTTTTTTTTATATATACAATTATTTTCAAACATAAAAAAGCAAAAATAATCAAAATCGAAAACATCATCTCTTTACTTCTTTTACATAAAAAACATGTCCGCCGAATACGGAGCCGTCCGCACTCAGGATGAGGAAGCACCTCTTTTGAACATCCAGATTGAGCCCGAGACCTGCTGGCAAAAGACCAAGCGCGTTCTCCATCTCCATGGCCATCGCGTTCTCATCACCTGGTTGATCATCATTGCTGCCACTGCTGTCCTTACCCTCTCTTTCCACTTTGCCCTTGTCCCCACACAGCGTCCCTCTGAGGATCCCGTCGAGGACTCTCCTGTTGACTCTGAGTGCATCTCTGACCGCAGCTGGTTCTTGACCCTCATGCTCTCCATCTTCTTTGGTCCTTTCGGTAAGTTTTGTTTGATTATGATTTAGAGCGTGTATTGACAGGTCATTCTAGGTGTCGATCGTTTCTATCTCGGATACGTCTTCCTCGGTCTCCTCAAGCTCGTTACTGCTGGTCTTGGTGGTATCTGGTGGACCATTGATATTATCCTTATTGCCCTCAATGTCCTCAACGACCATCCCGATGGTTGCCACCTCCGTTAAAAAAAAATCTCTTTGTTAATTCCCTCTTTTCTTGTCACACCCTTTTTGTTTAAATACCGTTTTTTCCCAAAAAATAATAATGATAATAATACTTGAAACACTTTACATCAACCCTTGTCTTGCCAAGCCAAAGCACAGGAAAGCATTTTTATTATATAACATGTATAAATATAAATATTGATGTTGCATTTAGATGTTAAAGTCTAAATAAGCTCCTGTAGTAGTAATATGATCTTGATTGCTATACTGATGTCATTTTTAACAAAATATAAATTGTTGTGATTTTTTTAGTTTTAGTTTATTTTTAAAAATAATAATAATAATAATAATTAAATTTGGTCACTCTGGTTCACAACTAATTGAAAAAACTTGCGACTGTATTGGCCAATAGATTTGTTGTAAAGAAATTTTATCTTTATGGTTATTTGTTTTCCAAGTATGCAAATGTTTATTAGGAAAAGAGTTCATGAAATTTACAAAACGGTTAAATTTGAAAGAAGAGAGAAAAAAAGATGACTTGAAATATATTTTTTTTAAGAATTATTATTAGGACCTAGAAACACAATGTCAGTTATTTGGCTTTGATGATCCCTCTCTCTCTTGTTTACTTACATCTTGAACTCGCAATGCTCCTTTATGCTACCGTGGCTTCCAGCAAAGCTGTAGTCAATGACGATGTCAAGATCTCTAGGGTTAATGGCGTTGGGTGCGCAGGAGAGAACACCTTCGATGGACTCGCCATTCTTGACAGTAATGGCCTCGGGGGTGTAGAAGACAGTCTGCTTCCAGTGAGTGTATTTGGCATGGGGACCGGTGGAGAAGTAGACAGGCTTGTGGCAGTGGGTGAAGCCAATGTCAAACCAGGAGATAAAGGCATGTACATAATCATCGCGGGCAGCGGTGATCTTGAAGGGAACAGTGAAAGTCAAGTCGGATTTCTGGACAGTCAAAATGTCGATTTCCTATAGCATTTTGTCAGTCTTTGTGGATTGCTTTTAGGTTGACTTACTCTAAAGGCACAGGGAGTTGTGACAACGGCACGGGCCTCGACAGTGTCCACAAGGGGTTCCTTGATGGCAAGGCTCTTGATGGAAGAGTAATCGAAACCGTAGACATTGTCCCAGTAATCGATCTTCTCCTCCTTGTAATCACCATCCTCAATGGCAGCAATGTACATGGTGGCCTTGTCGGGGAAGATCATGCCACCGGGAGCCTTGATTTGACAGAAACAGAGTATTGGGTTTAGCAAATCGCCAAGTGCAAACCAAAAAAACTAAATGAAAACTCACCAAGTACTTGTCTCTGGCGACAAGGACGGTGTCCAACATGGACTCGTACAACAAGAAGTAACCCATCCACTCAGAGATAATGATGTCAACCTTGTCAACGGGGAGCTTGACATCCTCCATCTTACCCTGGATAAGGGTAATCTTGTCGGTCAAACCATTGTCATCGACAATCTTGCGGGCTTGGATGATGATGTTAGACATATCAATCTGTACACATCAGATCAGTAAACGCGTCCAATCCTGCAATTACACACTTACACCATAGACATGCTTGGCACCAGACTTGGCAGCGAACATGGAGAGGATACCGGTACCACAACCAACATCGAGAACGATCTTGTCCTGGAAGAGATGCTTGTTGTTGTAGATGGAAGCACGGTAAGAGAGAGTGCGGACCTCATCCTTGAGCATTTCCTGATAATTGGTAAAGTTTAGTTGCTATTCATATATTTGTTTTAATTCATGAAAGTTACCTCGTGGATGCCTGTAGATTTCCAAAAGGGATCGCTGATTAGCCAGAGCTATGCTATATATTCAATCACTTACCGAAATGAGCATACGAGTCAAAGTAGTAGTCCTTGCTTGTCAAGCCACTTTCGCCCTGGTTGTTTGCCATGATTAGGAAAGAGAATGAAGATCTAAGGAGAAAAAACAATACTTTTTTTTTTCTCTTCTTTCTTTCTTCGTCAAAAAGTCAACAGTCACTTTTTTTTTCTTTCGTTTTTTTCAACGGAGTTTTTATTGCCATAAAAGTACATCTTTTTTTTTTAATATATATTTTTTTATTTGGTTAGTATTCTATTATTGTTCTCTAGGCAATGTAGAGGCGACCGTGAATTGATAGAGTCAATTGAAGATATTGATGGTATAAAAAGTTCAGTGCAGAATCTCCATGTCTTCTCTGTCTATTTAAACGCGGAATTCATGCATTTTCAATTTTTGTTCTTGGTTGATTTCTAGTTTTAGAGTAAAACTGATTTTAATTGGTTAAAAATAATTATCCTCGGCCCACGCAAGGTGACAGATTGAAGATGTTTCAAAATCGGGAATACATTTGAAACTGCTGGAACAACAAAAGAAATGGAATTACTAGCTTGCAAAAATATATCACCATGTTATATATATATATATATTAGATCCTGGCTTGCAAAGTAAGTGTTCTGCAAGTTGAACGATTCAGTGAATATTTTACTATTCTTTTAAAAAAAATATAGTACATTTTTTTCTTTTCTTTTCTATTTACAATAGCCGAGAATTGAAAAGGAATATATACACCTTTGCCAGCATTTCTGCACAAAATCTGAATAGAAAATGCCTGCATTGTTTTTTTTGAGAGAGAGAAAAAAAAGGCGAGCAAAGAGCATGTATAATCCAATACCTCTTTCTTTCTCTTTATCATGACCTCTATCCTTCCGCGCGACATACTGTTATATATTGGCAGAATACTTCAACCAAAAGACCAGTTGACGTGCGCTTCCGTCTGTAGAGAATGGAGAGAGCCTTTCCTAGATGCTCTTTGGGGTGTCTTCAATGCATCGGAAGACAACATAAAAGAAATTTGCCAAATGATTGACCAGGACAGCCCATACAAAAAGAATGGCCACCGTGTATGTGCCCTTAGGTCACTTTACCTCGAGTCATATACTCAAATAGAGTTTCAAGCACTACAGTATTTCTTTCCCAACATAGAGTATTTTGAATACATACAGTATCGTCGAGGACCATCTCTTAATATAGAAATAGTCGACTGGGACATTTGGAAATCTTTAACACATCTATGCGCACCTCTTGGAGTTTCCATAAAGTTCTTTGGCTATGACCATGTCTTTAGACACCTATCCTCACTACCAAACCTTGTGCACCTTTCGATCAGACGAGATTTTGTTACCAGCAGAGAAATAGATATTACCTGGGAACAGATCACTGCCCTTCACGTTTACCTACCAGATCTAAAATTCCTAGAAAACGACCTAGCCTTGGGCTCTATACCACAAATAGCCATGGAATCTATACAGACCGTCGACCAAGTAAAAAGCGTAACGACAGTCAAATACGGATCAATTAGATTTAGCAAGCTGTGGATACTTTTCTTTGCCCAAATGTATCCAAATGCCCATACCTTGTCACTTGGATTCATTTGGAATGGATACACTGATGAATCGATTTTCTATGAGGACCAGTCGACCCTACCGTTTGAACCCTTTACTTTCTTTCCTGGCTTAAAAAATCTAAATATTGCCGGTCTACATTGTGCGCCTCATACAATAGTTTCGATTTTCATAATATTCGAAAAGTTCAACGTCCCAGTCAAGCGTCTAAGTGTCCGTGCTTTATTTAATGGATCCGAAAACCGGTTGAAAGAAAGAATAATTGCCTCGACTAGATGCTTTTCAAAGACACTAGAAACCCTGCATCTTCTTATGGCCTGCAATGAAGAAAAATTGGTCGGGTCCAAAATCAATATTGACTTGTATTCTAGCCTGGTTGAATTGTCGATTTCCAACCACGGGCAAATCATCGAATTAGACAATATCATTGACAACTGCCCAGCCTTGAGATCATTGATGGTGACCAAGGCATTTTTGACTTTCAAGCCCTCGCGAACAAACACCGTACATCCCTTGTCAGAACTAGGTCTCGAGAGTGTGTCCTTGAAGTCATATGTTATGTTTTTTGTATCTGTACGCTGCAAGAAACTGAGGATTCTAAAGATGAAGACAATAAGGCTTTTTGATGACTATTTTGATGAATCAGGGCACATAGTTCTTGATATGCCTTTTTCTCAGCTGGACAAAGTTGCAATCGGCGAAATGATGTGTGATGGTTATCATTGCCATTTGTATTTGATTGACCAGGTACGATCAAGCCAATCAATTGCATATTTTTTGTTTTACTAATAATTTTTTTTCCCTTATTGCTCCTAGATTTTTCCTCCTCAGTTAAAGTGGTATCATCTATGCAAGGGAAATATAAACGGGGAAACGGTAGTTATGGAAAGAGAGCTTAGTATAACTGATATTGGAATTTGCAAGTCATATTTCAATGATTTCAAAAACATGGTCTTTTATGACCGAAAGCTCAATGGTATTCCTAAAGGACACAACTACGATTTGTTGTGGGCAAAAGACTGGAAGAAAGATCTTCAGTTTGGCTATATAACAGTTCGATGTAAATCAGTCAAGGATTATTACTTTTATTCTCATGACTATGTTTAATCCGTCATACTTGATAAACTCTTTTTTGTTTGCTTGAAAGACTCTGCTTTAAACAAGTTAAAAAGGTACATTTATGTGTGGGTATAGTTGGAGTACAGGTAATTTTTATGTGGTACCAAGTGCAGAGTGTCTAGATTATTGATAATCATATTTCATGACTGATATATTCATTTATGAATATATTCTGACATTTTGTCATATACATATCACCCTATAAATTTCTTGTCTTTACATTTATCTTGCAGCCTTCAAGATATTACCGACACTTTATATTTGTATACTTTGAGGCTATACAAGCTTTTACATATCAAGTATGTAGGACATGCTTAGAATTTGAATCCTCATGTGCAACATTCAGAGCCTTTTTAATCAAGGAAAAACAATACACTCTCTTTTTTGAATCTATTTCCAATGATTTTCAAACTACCTCTTGAAATTGTTTCGCTTGTTGCATCGTATCATTCACAGCAGGACCGAATTACTTGCTTAGCAATTTGCAAACATTGACTACCAGTATTTCAACGCTCTCTTTGGCAAAAGATATCCCTCGACGATACTTTTTTTTAATTTTTTTTTTTACAAGATACCTACAAAATCAATGGCTTCAGAGTACAGCAATTACAGATAGCTTCAAAGCATAGATTTTAGAAAACAATACTTCGTAGAACTGTAACAGCTCTTTCCACGCACAAGACATCTTGAGTTTCTAGTGGATGTTCAGCCAGGTCTGTATACAGTGGATATATTTGACTGGAGTATTTGGAAATCTTTGACACAGCTAGAACTAGCTTTGGACGATTCGATACGAGCATTTGGATCAGAATCCACATTTGAAAAACTCTCTATTCTAAAATTCCTTGTTCGTTTTAATATGATCTCTGACTCGAAGAACAACAGCTATCCCTGTTTCAGATGGTAAAACTTTGAAGCATTTCATCGATATCTACCAAGACTGGAATGTATAAAATCTAATTACAGTATTGCCAATATATATCATTCAGCAACTTGAAAGCGATAAAGCATATCATTCCAGCAGTAACTGTCAAGAAATTAAGGTGCAAGAATAACTTTTCTAACTTCAATATCCACTGGGTGCTATACTATGGATTCAAGTATCCAGATCTGGAGACTCTAGGCTTCAAAATAATTACTGGAAGACGAAGGATGCCACTCCCCAACCCAAAATATTTTAAAACCTGAGATTTCAAAGTACCCAGACATGTTTTGCTCCCTCAGAACACTGGAAATAATTGGCAGTGCTGACTATACCGAGAATATGATTCCCTAGTACTATATACTCAAGAAATCCAAATCACTGATTGAGAAATTGTTGATAAATTTCCATACTTTCCAGCAAAGAGACCAATTGTTCAAAGACGCCATTGATTTAACAAGCAATCATATGACAATGTTGAAATACTTTGAACTTTCCTTAATTATTTCCAGCCATCCGACAGACGGTCTACCAATTAGGATGATTAAATATTCTGTATTGGTGTCTTTGGATATAACCCTATCAGGATGTAGCATTCAAATAGATCGCATATTAGATCAGTACCCATTATTGAAATCCTTCAAAGTCAAAGGACTTGTCATATCTCTCGGTCAATATAATAACCCTTCTCCGCATGGATTACGGGATTTGGATATCGATTGCCAAAAGTTTGATAACGATATTATGAGCTATGTTTCGTTTCGTTGCAGATGTCTGAGGCAACTGAAGCTAAATGCTCATGTACACAAGCACCGTCGAATTGATCGTTGTTTTCATATATTCGACATGGCCTACACACAATTAGATGAGCTAGTTACAAGTAGCATTATAATCCTGTCAGGAGAATGACAGCTTTATTTTACCGAGGAAACAGACGGGTGTGCACGAAACAACAATGTAACAGCTATTCCAACTATCCAGGATCCACAGACCCAGGAGATCCGATCAAGGTGCTATGCTCTAGAGGGAGAAAAACAAATATTCTGGTATACCAGAAATACTTACGACAGTATAGCTTAGCTCTCAAGATGCTTGAAAAATCCAAAAGATCCTCCTCAAACAGGCACTTATAACCCGCTTTCATGAAAAGGGGTATGAAAAAGAATCTTCATCCATGTCAAAAGATTATTTGACCCCATTTATCAATGGAGGCTACTTGATATTTAAATTGAGATCTGTCAATAATTGTCGCTTTCAACCCTATGAGCTGTACTATAAATCCCAGTACGTCAGCACAAGATCATGTATAAGCCTTGTTGCTTTTAGTAGTGGCACCATATAAACACTCTATTAGTTTTTTTTTGCCAATATGTTACCTATATTATTTTATCAATCCAATAAATATGTGTAAACCTATCAAGACTTAATTGTATGAAAGCAGACGACTTTATTAGGACAAGAAAAACAAAACATATATCAAGTCTATCATGTATAGCCACCCAAATATCATACAAGAGCAGCAATATACGTACACGGATCATGCTTCTAAAAACACAAAAACACTCAGGCATTGTTTGCGGATTGAGTTATATGGCTTGTTAGTATCTTGTAAGGGAAATAAGAATACTGTGAGAGTGTTATTTATTGAAGAAAGAATATTATGATTGCTTATATATTATTATTCAACTTCCCTTGTAATTAAAGTCCCTGTCGTGCAATGGTTGGCTATCACTGTAGCAGTGTGAAGTGTACGTGTGCTTGGTGCGTAACTGTTCCTGAGATGTTAACTTGCCAGGGTCATTAGCAAGTAGTAACCGGAGATCGGTTGTGGAGTATGTATTTCACAACTGTGGTGTGTATACCACATAGAGCATCTTAATTGAAGCGTCGTTTATAAGAGCCGAAGTGTCAGTTATACACCAAATGTCGGGTTCATATTATTTTTTATTTAAAAGATGCTATCACATCCATATATCTCACTGTAATAATACAAAAGCAGCAGATATATATCAAACATCATATATCACCTGTACTTTCAATTGACAAAGAATATCAGTTATATATATTTATATAGACCATTTTATGATCATCCGCTATACATGCTGTTCAATGACAATGCTAATATTATTATGTTTGTAAAGGTTATCATGGCCAAGATGCTACAAAAAAGGGTAAAAGTTCTTTGACTATGATTTCGACATTAGATTAGCACATCATGGTAATGACAAGATGTATTGAAATGGCATGTCAAGACCGTTTGACATGAAATCTCTAAAGCTTGTATATAAATCTTACTGGAATATATATATATATATTGTAGCAGTAGCCCTGGGGTAAATATTGTATGTCTTATCTTCATGTAATTTTGAAGAGATTTTATTCCTGAATAAAAAGCGCACGGGCCATTTCAGAGTAACGTACAGAAACTAATCGCCGTTCAAAGAAGTACCACTGTCTTTAAAGATATTCCCACACCGATGAACACCACCTTTCAAACTGATACTATACGATTTAAAAGTTCTTTACTTGTTTACTTGTTTCTATTGAAAAAGAAGTAGTCTTAACATTAGTTCGGTCAAACTTATTTACATACAAATATGCGCTTCCATATATGGAGGAGCAATACATTCCCACACTTTGATGACTTCATCACCTGAAAATTTTTCTATATCTTAGCGCACTGGGGGCGAGGTTTTGTATTTTTCTCTTTCCCTCTCTCTTTCCCTTTCATCGCCGCAAACCAATATTTGGATCCAGGTAAGTACAAATATCTTTCCATCTCCTCTTCATCCATATTCCATCTCATACTACACGCCCTTTATAACCATAAAGACGCGTTATTGATGATGGATGGATGTTTTTCACGTTTGGATCACTGTATTTTTGCCACAAGAATTCAAATTTCTTCTTCTTATTTTCTGTATTATTAGGAATCTATCCATCTACCACTGTCTGAGCAAGTCAAAATGGTCTTATAATCATGTTCTGAAGGTCCGCTTTGTGCTCAACAGCCATCCACCCATCGTCATTCTACAAGGAGCGTTTCAAAAAATTGAAACATTTTTCAAGGGCATGTCAAGATGAGAATTGCAAGTCAATGCCATTAGATTGCAAGTCAAGATGAAAAGTGACCCCATTCCTTTTCAATAAAAGTTTTCATTGCAAAGAAGCCAACTGCTCTTTCTACTGGTGGTTCACTGACTCCAACATGAGTATGTCAAAGTCTTGATGTCAGACTGCTGGGCTTGATGAAAGATAGTTCTGACACTTACATGGGCAAAGGTCCACTTTAAGACCCCAGAGCCTTCTTTCGATAGCTCGTTATCTGGCATCAATAAGACGTTGATAAACTTTTGACAGCAGCTACCAGTCTTGATGAAGACCGTCTTCGGTGGCCATTCCCCTGGACCTAGCATGGAAACACCAAAGTCTTGACTTCGGAAAGCTCAGCTTGATGAAATATGGTTCCAACTCTTTAGCGGGTGAAATTCCACTAAAGGGCGCAGACCCATTTTTTAATTGCTAGTCTTTCGGTACCAAGGCAACAACTGCGGCAATCCTTGATGAAAACCTTTTCAGACTCTTTCAGGGACAAACAGCCATTATGAAGAGTCTGAAATGTTTTTCAGTCACACATGTTATGGTACCAACATGCAAGTCAAGAATTAATGATACCAGACGGCTAGAGTTGATCAATATGACTTGAAGCTCTTTGACATATATATATATATATATTAAAGATGCTGAACAGTTGTTCAAACACAAGTGATGCGGTGACAGCACCTGAATACCAATACATACCTTTCAAGCCGCCGGACTTCATCATAAAATGGTCGAAACTCTTTCAGGATAAACGTCCAATATAAAGATACCGATTCATTTCTAAGGATCAAGGTGTTAAGCCTGCCAGTAGAGACCATGTGGTGTAAGTTTTCAGGTTGGTGGTAGACATCGACGAAAATAAATGTATGCTAAGACTAATATTTTTCTTGTGTACATTTGTAGGTTTACTGGTCAGTTTTCATCCGCATGTCCAGGCCAGGCAGACTATCAGGATGGTTCAAGACGGGGTTGGTGGAGGGTTGTAAGCTAAGTATGAATGTGTTGCTGTTAATCGGTTTTGTTTAGTTCTAGATCCAGTGCCAGTTTTCACTAGTATGCCCAGTCCTAGTCAGTCGTTTCAGTTGGTTGGGAAGAATCGGGGATGGTGGTGGGCTCCAAGGTAGGTATAAAGTAGATTAGAAATTGTAGTGTAGATATTGCTTAGAGTAGCCGTCCGAGTAGAGTAGAAAGGTAAGTCCATCCCAATCAAACTTGACAAACACTGCTAACAATGACTTCACTTTATATAGTAGCGTAGCCCGTCCCGTAGTTTAGTCGTCCGAGTAGATTAGCAGGTAAGTGAATTGAATGCGATCAAAGACACACTGCTAACTTGGATTTTAGTTTAGCTGTAGCTTAGTTCCGGTTGGTAAGAATCGGGGATGGTGGTGGGCTCCAACTTAGCTAGAAAATAGATTAGAAACTGTAGTGTAGATAATGCTTAAAGTAGCCGTCCGAGTAGAATAGAAAGGTAAGTCCATCCCAATCACACTTGACAGCACTGTTAACAATGACTCCACTCTATTATAGTAGCGTAGCCGTCCGAGTAGTTTAGCTGTCCGAGTAGTTTAGCAGGTAATTCCATCCCAGTCAAACTTGACAACACTGCTAACAATGCCTTCACTCTATATAGTAGTGTAGCCGTCCGAGTAGTTTAGTCGTCCGAGTAGTTTAGTCGTCCGAGTAGCTTAGCAGGTAAGTGAATTGAATGCGATCAAAGACACACTGCTAACTTGGATTTCAGTTTAGTTGTAGCTTAGTTCCGGTTGGTAAGAATCAAGGATGGTGGTGGGCTCCAAGTTAGCTAGAAAATATATTAGAAACTGTAGTTTAGATATTGCTTAGAGTAGCTGTCCGAGTAGAGTAGAAAGGTAAGTCCATCCCAATCAAACTTGACAGCACTGTTAACAATGACTCCACTCTATATAGTAGCGTAGCCGTCCGAGTAGTTTAGCTGTCCGAGTAGTTTAGCAGGTAAGTCCATCCCAATCAAACTTGACAAACACTGCTAACAATGACTTCACTTTATATAGTAGCGTAGCCCGTCCCGTAGTTTAGTCGTCCGAGTAGATTAGCAGGTAAGTGAATTGAATGCGATCAAAGACACACTGCTAACTTGGATTTCAGTTTAGTTGTAGCTTAGTTCCGGTTGGTAAGAATCGGGGATGGTGGTGGGCTCCAACTTAGCTAGAAAATAGATTAGAAACTGTAGTGTAGATAATGCTTAAAGTAGCCGTCCGAGTAGAATAGAAAGGTAAGTCTATCCCAATCAAACTTGACAGCACTGTTAACAATGACTCCACTCTATATAGTAGCGTAGCCGTCCGAGTAGTTTAGCTGTCCGAGTAGTTTAGCAGGTAAGTTCATCCCAATCAAACTTGTCAGCACTGCTAACAATGACTCCACTCTTTATAGTAGTTTAGCCGTCCGAGTAGATTAGCAGGTAAGTCCATCCCAGTCAAACTTGACAAACATTGCTAACAATGACTCCACTCTATATAGTAGTTTAGCCGTCCGAGTAGTTTAGCTGTCCGAGTAGTTTAGCAGGTAATTCCATCCCAATCAAACTTGACAACACTGCTAACAATGACTCCACTCTATATAGTAGCGTAGCCGTCCGAGTAGTTTAGCTGTCCGAGTAGCTTAGCAGGTAAGTTTATCCCAATCAAACTTGACAGCACTGCTAACAATGACTCCACTCTATATAGTAGCGTAGCCCGTCCCGTAGTTTAGTCGTCCGAGTAGATTAGCAGGTAAGTCAATTGAATGCGATCAAAGACACACTGCTAACTTGGATTTTAGTTTAGCTGTAGCTTAGTTCCGGTTGGTAAGAATCGGGGATGGTGGTGGGCTCCAACTTAGCTAGAAAATAGATTAGAAATTATAGTATAGATATTGCTTAGAGTAGCCGTCCGAGTAGAATAGAAAGGTAAGTATATCCCAATCAAACTTGACAGCACTGCTAACAATGACTCCACTCTATATAGTAGTGTAGCCGTCCGAGTAGTTTAGCTGTCCGAGTAGTTTAGCAGGTAAGTTCATCCCAATCAAACTTGTCAGCACTGCTAACAATGACTCCACTCTTTATAGTAGTTTAGCCGTCCGAGTAGATTAGCAGGTAAGTCCATCCCAGTCAAACTTGACAAACATTGCTAACAATGACTCCACTCTATATAGTAGTTTAGCCGTCCGAGTAGTTTAGCTGTCCGAGTAGTTTAGCAGGTAATTCCATCCCAATCAAACTTGACAACACTGCTAACAATGCCTTCACTCTATATAGTAGTGTAGCCGTCCGAGTAGTTTAGTCGTCCGAGTAGCTTAGCAGGTAAGTGAATTGAATGCGATCAAGGATACACTGCTAACTTGGATTTCAGTTTAGTTGTAGCTTAGTTCCGGTTGGTAAGAATCGGGGATGGTGGTGGGCTCCAACTTAGCTAGAAAATAGATTAGAAACTGTAGTGTAGATAATGCTTAAAGTAGCTGTCCGAGTAGAATAGAAAGGTAAGTCCATCCCAATCACACTTGACAGCACTGTTAACAATGACTCCACTCTATTATAGTAGCGTAGCCGTCCGAGTAGTTTAGCTGTCCGAGTAGTTTAGCAGGTAATTCCATCCCAGTCAAACTTGACAACACTGCTAACAATGCCTTCACTCTATATAGTAGTGTAGCCGTCCGAGTAGTTTAGTCGTCCGAGTAGCTTAGCAGGTAAGTGAATTGAATGCGATCAAAGACACACTGCTAACTTGGATTTCAGTTTAGTTGTAGCTTAGTTCCGGTTGGTAAGAATCGAGGATGGTGGTGGGCTCCAAGTTAGCTAGAAAATAGATTAGAAACTGTAGTTTAGATATTGCTTAGAGTAGCTGTCCGAGTAGAGTAGAAAGGTAAGTCCATCCCAATCAAACTTGACAGCACTGCTAACAATGACTCCACTCTATATAGTAGCGTAGCCGTCCGAGTAGTTTAGCTGTCCGAGTAGTTTAGCAGGTAAGTCCATCCCAATCAAACTTGACAAACACTGCTAACAATGACTTCACTTTATATAGTAGCGTAGCCCGTCCCGTAGTTTAGTCGTCCGAGTAGCTTATCAGGTAAGTGAATTGAATGCGATCAAGGATACACTGCTAACTTGGATTTCAGTTTAGTTGTAGCTTAGTTCCGGTTGGTAAGAATTGGGGATGGTGGTGGGCTCCAAGTTAGCTAGAAAATAGATTAGAAACTGTAGTTTAGATATTGCTTAGAGTAGCTGTCCGAGTAGAATAGAAAGGTAAGTCCATCCCAATCAAACTTGACAGCACTGCTAACAATGACTCCACTCTATATAGTAGTGTAGCCGTCCGAGTAGTTTAGCTGTCCGAGTAGTTTAGCAGGTAAGTTTATCCCAATCAAACTTGACAGCACTGCTAACAATGACTCCACTCTATATAGTAGCGTAGCCGTCCGAGTAGTTTAGCTGTCCGAGTAGCTTAGCAGGTAAGTTTATCCCAATCAAACTTGACAGCACTGCTAACAATGACTCCACTCTATATAGTAGCGTAGCCCGTCCCGTAGTTTAGTCGTCCGAGTAGTTTAGCAGGTAAGTTTATCCCAATCAAACTTGACAGCACTGCTAACAATGACTCCACTCTATATAGTAGCGTAGCCCGTCCCGTAGTTTAGTCGTCCGAGTAGATTAGCAGGTAAGTGAATTGAATGCGATCAAAGATACACTGCTAACTTGGATTTCAGTTTAGTTGTAGCTTAGTTCCGGTTGGTAAGAATCCGGGATGGTGGTGGGCTCCAACTTAGCTAGAAAATAGATTAGAAACTGTAGTGTAGATAATGTTTAAAGTAGCCGTCCGAGTAGAATAGAAAGGTAAGTCCATCCCAATCACACTTGACAGCACTGTTAACAATGACTCCACTCTATTATAGTAGCGTAGCCGTCCGAGTAGTTTAGCTGTCCGAGTAGTTTAGCAGGTAAGTTCATCCCAATCAAACTTGTCAGCACTGCTAACAATGACTCCACTCTTTATAGTAGTTTAGCCGTCCGAGTAGATTAGCAGGTAAGTCCATCCCAGTCAAACTTGACAAACATTGCTAACAATGACTCTACTCTATATAGTAGCGTAGCCCGTCCCGTAGTTTAGTCGTCCGAGTAGTTTAGTAGGTAAGTCAATTGAATGCGATCAAAGACACACTGCTAACTTGGATTTCAGTTTAGTTGTAGCTTAGTTCCGGTTGGTAAGAATCGGGGATGGTGGTGGGCTCCAACTTAGCTATAAAATAGATTAGAAACTGTAGTGTAGATAATGCTTAAAGTAGCCGTCCGAGTAGAATAGAAAGGCAAGTCTATCCCAATCAAACTTGACAGCACTGTTAACAATGACTCCACTCTATATAGTAGCGTAGCCGTCCGAGTAGTTTAGCTGTCCGAGTAGTTTAGCAGGTAAGTTCATCCCAATCAAACTTGACAAGCACTGCTAACAATGAATCCACTCTATATAGTAGCGTAGCCGTCCGAGTAGTTTAGCAGGTAAGTTTATCCCAATCAAACTTGACAGCACTGCTAACAATGACTCCACTCCATATAGTAGCGTAGCCGTCCGAGTAGTTTAGCTGTCCGAGTAGCTTAGCAGGTAAGTTTATCCCAATCAAACTTGACAGCACTGCTAACAATGACTCCACTCTATATAGTAGCGTAGCCCGTCCCGTAGTTTAGTCGTCCGAGTAGTTTAGCAGGTAAGTCAATTGAATGCGATCAAAGACACACTGCTAACTTGGATTTCAGTTTAGCTGTAGCTTAGTTCCGGTTGGTAAGAATCGGGGATGGTGGTGGGCTCCAATTTAGCTAGAAAATAGATTAGAAATTGTAGTATAGATATTGCTTAGAGTAGCCGTCCGAGTAGAATAGAAAGGTAAGTCTATCCCAATCAAACTTGACAGCACTGCTAACAATGCCTCCACTCTATATAGTAGTGTAGCCGTCAGAGTAGTTTAGCTGTCCGAGTAGTTTAGCAGGTAAGTTAATCCCAATCAAACTTGTCAGCACTGCTAACAATGACTCCACTCTATATAGTAGCGTAGCCGTCCGAGTAGTTTAGCTGTCCGAGTAGTTTAGCAGGTAAGTACATCCCAATCAAACTTGACAAGCACTGTTAACAATGACTCCACTCTATTATAGTAGCGTAGCCGTCCGAGTAGTTTAGCCGTCCGAGTAGTTTAGCAGGTAAGTGTATTGAATGCGATCAAAGACACACTGCTAACTTGGATTTTAGTTTAGCTGTAGCTTAGTTCCGGTTGGTAAGAATCGGGGATGGTGGTGGGCTCCAACTTAGCTAGAAAATAGATTAGAAATTGTAGTATAGATATTGCTTAGAGTAGTCGTCCGAGTAGAGTAGAAAGGTAAGTCGATCCAAATCAAACTTGACAAGCATTGCTAACAATGACTCCACTCTATATAGTAGCGTAGCCGTCCGAGTAGTTTAGCTGTCCGAGTAGTTTAGCAGGTAAGTTCATCCCAATCAAACTTGTCAGCACTGCTAACAATGACTCCACTCTTTATAGTAGTTTAGCCGTCCGAGTAGATTAGCAGGTAAGTCCATCCCAGTCAAACTTGACAAACATTGCTAACAATGACTCCACTCCATATAGTAGCGTAGCCGTCCGAGTAGTTTAGCTGTCCGAGTAGTTTAGCAGGTAAGTTCATCCCAATCAAACTTGACAAGCACTGCTAACAATGAATCCACTCTATATAGTAGTGTAGCCGTCCAAGTAGTTTAGTCGTCCGAGTAGCTTAGCAGGTAAGTGAATTGAATGCGATCAAGGATACACTGCTAACTTGGATTTCAGTTTAGTTGTAGCTTAGTTCCGGTTGGTAAGAATCGGGGATGGTGGTGGGCTCCAAGGTAGGTGGAATGTATATTAGAAATTGTAGTGTAGATATTAATTAGAGTAGTCGTCCGAGTAGAGTAGAAAGGTAAGTTGATCACACTCAAAGCTGTCCTTATTGCTAATAATGTAGTTATTATGTAGTGTATCATAGATTATCTTTAGAGTAGCCGTCCAAGTAGATTAGAAATGTAAGTGAATTGATCGCGATGAATACGGAAAGACTTACATGGATTACATATTCTGTAGTAACTTAGTTCCGGTTGGCAAGATCGGGGATGGTGGTGGGCTCCAAGGTAAGTGGAATGTATATTAGAAATTGATATTTTAATAATAGTAAGAACGGGTGTCCGATTAGAGTAGAACTGTAAGTATGTCCAACCAAAACTTGCCTGCACTGCTAACAATGCTTTCATTTTGTATACTATCAACGTTTGGTCTTATTGGAGTTGTCCCATTTAGTTAAGGCAAGTACATCTTATTCAACCTGGTTTGCACCACTAACAATGTTTTCAGATTATATAGTATCTTTTGTGTTTGGTTGTATGGTCGTCTGAATTCAGTTTTAATCACCTTAAAAGAACTCTAGTATTTCGACACACCTAGGATTGATTGCTTGTACGTATGGAAATAGAATAAATGTTTTATCTCCTAGAAAAACTTTGAAAAGATGTGCTTTCATATTTTCAACGTTAAGCGTTTCAACTGCGAAAATAGCGATAGGGTACAAGCGTTAATTGTACAATGATAAATAAATTATGTATGTATTTATTAATATTATCAAGAGCCTAATATTTGGTATCAATGTGTTTAGTGTAAACCACTATACGTTATCAATTTTGTACTCGTCCCACTAAACCTTTGGTATGATTCAATGCCCATTATCCCACCTTATTTCATTATGACTTCAAATGTTCCATAGTTTTAAAGATGTCCTTTGTTTTACTCATTGTCCCCACGAACACTCATTAAATATCCTCAAGCAAAGCTAGTCAATACTTTGAACAGGATTGTAGCGGTGCCGTTTAATCGGATGTCTTTTTCTGCACCACTTTTCAGTCGAGCTGTCTTTCTTGAATATTAACATTGTATCCTGTTCGTCTGAAGGGTGTTTGATTTTGGGAAGGAAGTTCCGGTTTAAAGTGTTGATACACTCAGTCTTGGTTTACAGTGCCTTGAATGAAGATCAAAGAACCACAACCACCTGCCCAGAAACAACCAATATCATAGCGCCATCCTTGCCTCCCTTTGTTCCATGAAAGGTATGTTCTTCTTTGGACATTTTTCCAACTTGTCTAATGGCTTTAGCACGGCTATTGTTGCCTTTGATTGTAAATTGGGTGTTATCGGACTACACTACACTTTTACATTTGTCATTCTATTTAATTGACATTATCCTTGACCCATTGCAGTCTTTGTTGGTTGCTTCTTTCTGTCAAGGATGATTTTTAGGCTGCAATGTAAGAACAAAAGCCAATGTTTTTGAGATGACGGATTACTGTTCCTCTGTAGATGAAATTCTCCATCTCTATTGTTAATCTCAGCTGATTGTAATTAGCTAATGGATTCTTCCATGTTAATCACAAAATGCCTCTCAGTACTCGTGCTATTTATTTTCTGTCATCCAGGGCTCTTTCCAGGAAGAGACGATCTAGTTTTTTTTTTTTTTTTTGAATCTCTCAATGATCTTGACAGTTGACAAACTCATTTTGGCCAATGCTGAAATCTTTGTTATACCAATATTAGCTAAATACAGGTGCATAATTCCACTATACTTGTGCTCATTGAGCTTATAATAAGGGCCACGAGCAGTTTCTTATGCTAATGGTACGTTGATGTTAGTATTGATTAGTAAAAAGAATAAGAAATATAATATTTTTATTTTTCAAAGAAACAAACATTTTTTATGATCTTTTGCGAGGCTCAATCTTTCTTGTGCCTGTTTTTATATGTCAAACCATTAAAACTCTGACTGTAACAGGCACTTAAAAAAAACAATCTATAAACTAATTCTAAGCTTAATATTGATGCTCTACAGCCATGCATCTTATTCAGCCATAAATCTATAGTAATTAGCGTATAACAATACAGCTAGATATAGCCTCTTGAGTATAAGGTGGTAGCCACCTTTGAAAATCAAGTTTGGCTTTTAAGGAACACAGACCGAATGCTGACACTCTAGTAGGTTACAAAGTTTATAATTCCAAATTTAACCAGTACTTTATATAGGTATTGTTTGTTTGTTTTTGGCCTGGAATCTTACATAGTGTATAGATTGGATAGGCTTGCTAGTATCTTGTGAGGAACTTATAGAGAGGTGTTGTTTATTAAACAAAGAATGTCATGGTGGTTTATATAGTTATTATTCTAGTCACTTTGTACTTTTTAGGCTCTATTGTTTAATAGACAGTTATCACTATACTAGTGTATATACGTATGGTTTGTAACTATTAAGATGTTAAATTTCCATGCTCATGAACAAGCAGTAGCCAGATATTGATTATGGAGTGTATACTACAATAGTAATACATTAACTGCAAGTTTCCTAATACATGTAGCTCGTTTCTATAAGCGATACTACAAAGGGAAAGAAATGTGGGGGGAAATTTTGAAATGTGGTTGCTAATCCAGAGAATATATAAAAACTCTTAAAAACCCACACTGTATTATTCATGGCATCAAAGGTAATGTTTTCTACGCTTGTGATAAGAATATTATTGAAATCAAAACTGTAAAAGTTTTTTTTTCCTGGTGATGGTTTTTCAAATGTATTTCAAGTAAAATTACACATGGTAACAATACCATCCTTTGGAATTCCATATTGAGGTACAACTGAATCTATCGATCGTAAAGAAGCCTATTTTTCAATAATAGACAACCAAAAGGGTTTTAATATCCAAACTTGGGTTTATGGATACCGTGTGCTTTGTTTGGCTTAAAGGAATTGGAAAAAAAAGAAAGGTTGTAGCATGACAAGAAGGTCGACGCTGAAAAATAAGTTGAAGTATATATGGGACAAATCCGTTGGTTGAAGTGGGAGTTCATCAGACAAGACTTGATGTTATCTGCCTTTGCTGCTTTTCTTTGGATATTGTCGATTGAGAGGAATCGGGCGAGTGAATAATGGGCATGTTGCCCATAAAACTAATTAGATTGACTGGCACGAAAGATTTCTGCAAAACTTGGTGTTCAATGGTTCACTTGATAAAGACTATCTGATCCCGTCTACAAGGTTTGCTGATAGGATTGTCTCACAAAAAACGGTTGGTAAGAATCATCTGAGCATTGGAGTTTAGTTGAGATTTGTCGTCTTTGAAACGGCTTATCTCCAGACGGCACGTTTCCAAGTACTGTTTGTCATTGGCCATATTAAACTTGGTGTGAGAAGCTCAATTGGCGAGTGCCTGGATTGTTGGGAACCAAAGAGCGCTGTGACAAGGTGTAATCGAGTGATCAAGTTTCAAAAAAGAGTTCTAGGCAAGTGCAATTGGTTCCAAGGGATCATGAATGTGTTGGTGAACAGACTTCCTGGGTCTGAAAACCAAGACACGCACTTTGAAGGTTGTGTCATGATGTTGACGAAAAGACCAACATTGTATTCATTTTTTGGACTGCAACTGGGAATTTGTATCTGGATTTTTCTATTAAAGGCTCTCAATATTGTGGTTCTGAACAGTCTTGCAAGGTTCTCTGATAGGAACCAAAGGGTAGTCTAAGCCAATAATAATGAGCCACCAGAGCCTCTGCCAAAGAGGGCGTTTGGCAATGATCTGATCAAGCAGTATTTTTTTTGGAATGGCATTAAATACAGTGTTTTTTACTTCAGATTGAGACGCTTTCTCATTTAATTCTAAAAAAATGAACTTGTTCATTATAACTTTGAAGAATAAACGCTTCTAGTATTTGATGACAGTGCTACCAAATAATATGATAATATAGTCATCAAAAATGGCAATCTTTAATGCTTATTGATCTCGACACAATTCCTAAGCCTCAATCAACAATGTTTGACAATAATCCAACTAATGTTCTTGAAGAAGCAAGACAAAAGATGTGTAAATGTTTTAAAGGTCTCGAGTCTCTCTTTCTGGGTTACACAAGCATATCTGTGAAATGTGTGTCTTGGAGAAACTGTAGCTGGTCAAAAGGTTGGAGTTCCCACAGGTAAGTAGGTAAAAGAGAGTGAAAATAACAGTATTGATGGCCTCCCTTTACCATTGGTTTTTTTATAAACCTTTAAGAAAAGAAAACCTATGGTACTCGATAAAGACAACAACAACAATTTTTGATTAAATTCATGGAATTAGTATGGATGTTCTGGACAGACACAATAAAATCAATACTCTCACTCCCTACAAGACTGGATAAGGTTGTAAAACAATCATATTATTTTCATAATTCTTATTCAATGAATTTAGTTGGGATTTGTTCTGACACCCATAGTTGTTGAGAATATTTAAAGTAAAGATGTATTGGCCAATCAAATAAATAAAAGAGAAGAAGCAGAAGAATAGTGTGATTTGCACCAATGGAAACGATTTGAATCAAAATCGAAAAGGAGTTTGATCAAAACAGACAATCCGGTCAAACGTTTTTTTAAAAAAAAATGGCTGCGATCTGCTAATGTTCTGATGAGAATCGGAACATACAAATTAAATGGATTTTAAAAAGAAAACATGTATTTATCCCTTCCCCCCATTGAATGCTATGCGTATTATAAATCAAACCCCCAACAAAACGATAGTCTGCAAAGGACCCCCCCTTTTTTCCTAAAGTCGCCTTAACCTTTTGGTCGTTCAGCTTGCTCTTCCGTCCATTCCCGATTATAATGTGAGAGCATGTTGAATCTACGTCACCAAAGTGAGAAAAAGCAGTATTGGACTGGCTGCATGTATGGAATATTGAGTGAAAAGGAATATCAACGGTGTTGATTGCCACGTGTGTATGGTGTCCAGAAAGCAATATGATTGGATAATGAGAATTAAACTTTGGATTGACTGTTTAACCATGGCTTTGCCCTGACGTTATTTTCAAAAGGCATTGTATACCCATTTTTGGCTTTATTTTTTGTTTTGTTACAAGAATGTCCAGTAGGGATGCCCGGTCAACCAGCTTAGAAGACCATGGAATATTCATATGATGTACAGAATGATGTACAGTATGATGTACAGTATGATGTTTAAGCAAACACGGCTAGGCAACAAGCATATCCGAATGTAACACTATAAAAATTGTATTGAATACAAGAGCACTATTTCTGATTGGCTGGATAGATCATTGCGTCACTAGATTACTACTGTGCAACAAATTAGCTGCGAAAGGAGCTGTCAAAATGAAGTATGGGAGAGATAAAGAAAATCAAAATTCAAAATTCAAAATTCAAAATCAAAATTAACATGAAATAGTGCCAGCCAGAATGTATGCGTATATTCATCTGGGATGTAAAGCTTGAGATCATTGTTTTGCCAAGGAGTTTGATTTAAGCCGGTTTAGGATCGAGTATTACAAGTTAGTCATATCACCATGAATGATAAGGCAATTTGTTTGTTCAATATTGCTATGCCACGACTATTCAGATGTGTATGAGAATGGTTTGCCTGGAAGTCTATACTGCTGTTTTGTCATCATGTAGAAAGATAGATCAAGGAAACGCAGTTGTACAGCAAAAAAAATTAAAGTGGTTTTATTTGTGTAGCTCACCTGAATTTATCCGTATCAATTGTGTGTTTATTAATATATATTTATATATATTTGTTGGATCTCTTGATGGTGTTGAGTTGGAGGACTCTGCTGAATGAAATGATGACTATGTTTCTTTGAATCAAGCACTAGGCTCTGGTCAATTCAACCATTTCAAATCCACTTGAAAACAAGGTTTCTTGCCTTCCTGGCCTTCCTGGCTTCTTTTAGAATATTGGCGATAATAATGATAATACATTCAGACTCACACAAATATATAATGCTGATTAGAACAGAATAGCTAGGCACCCTTTACACCAGACTATGCTTGATGAATTGGTTTCACTAGAATGGTCACTTCATATATATGGCCAAATCTTCTTGTTTTAATGAGAATCTGGCAAGACCTCCTTTGGTGTACTACATCTGGTGAGTCAAGTGAGCTCTTGGATACAAGGATGATATGATTCGTTGAGTGGGTTGCATGTAACTATGGTGCAACATATGAAGGCTAATTCGTCTGACTGATGTACAATTCCCCCACTATTTGTGTGCCAATGATTCCCCTGGAAATTGTTCATAATTCCCCTTGAGGCCATCGATTGGCGCTGATTTGCCAAGAGTCATCCTTTTTAGCAAACACTCCGAACTTGATTTTCTCTTAATATTCTTATATCCAAAAATAAAACAAATCCCCACAGTCTTTGCTTGCTTCACATGTAAAGTCAGGCAGAAGAATCCAATCGGCTCAATTCAATGGTCTAAAAAAGCAATAAATGAATTAGACCACTCCCGGATACCCCGAAATCAAAAACCTCCAAACCTATAAATACTGCTTTCAAGTTTAAATCATCCTTTATTCATTCAATCAATATAACAATCAATCAAACAACCAACACAATAATAATAAAAATGTCTGCCTCAAGAATCGTCCTCTCTGGCCCTGCCCGTATCCTCTCCCGTCCCTCTTCCTGTGGTCCCATCGCCTTTCGCGAATTCTCAACCTCTTCAGTAGCTACCAGCGAAGAGCACAAGGAAACCAAAATTGAAGACCAGTGCCACCACCAGGCTGCTCCCTTGACAAACTCCACAATCTATGCTCCCCTTGGTGTAAATGAAGCAGCCCTCGACCGTGTCATGTCTGCCTTTAGTCCCTCCGTCAACTATGTGTTTGACGACTAGGCCTGCCTGATTCCTAGCCACTGCAATACCACCTGTATATAACCCTTATATTGAACATTTTCTTTTTCCATTTTATTTCCTCCCCTCTTTATATATATATATATATATATGATATATATATATATTATTATTATTTTTTATTCATCTATATATACCCACACTTATATATAAAATATATATAGATTTGAATATCAAATAAATCATTATCCATATCACTATCAGTATATTCACCTTGTATCATTTATTATGGGTTGATAAGCAATATATCTTTTAACAATTGCCATTCAAATTGGGTATATTCACCAGTCATCATTGTCCATTTGATGCTATAATCCATGATTTGTGTATCCTAATCATCCTTGACACTACTCCGGCTTAATATCCCAAAGAAACCCTATCTTTCTTCTACCTAGACCATCTTTATTTAATATATAAATATGTATATATACTTATATAAAAAAAGTTGGAATTCACAAGCCATCCCAGATATTGAATGAACAAAAGAGAGAGATAACCAACCAAAAATCAACTACAGGAAAAAAAAATTAGCCACGTCACAAGGTGGCCCCACCTTTGTCTTGGTCTGGGATCCAATTCTTAAAAAAAAGGACTTGCTTTTTCTTTTATTTTTTCTTCATCGAAATCCGAGTGCCTTGCCTTTTTGCCTCTTTGCCTCAAAGTGACCAAAGAATAACAAGGCTTCTTTGCTTCTTATCTCTCACACCACAGCCCTCTCTCTCTCTCTCTAACAGCCACCCAACTTCAGTCGAGCCCTCTTCTTGTCCTTGGATTCCAACATGTCTGACAACTCCATCAAGATCTTTACCGGAAACTCCCATCCTGAACTTGCAAAGCTGGTTGCTCGTCGCATCGGCATCGACCTCGCAAAGGCTGTGGTCATGAAGTACTCTAACCAGGAGACTTCTGTCACAATCGGTGAGTCTGTCCGTGACGAAGATGTCTTCATTATCCAGTCTGGTTGTGGTGAAATCAACGACAACCTGATGGAGCTTTTGGTTATGATTAATGCCTGCAAGACTGCCTCTGCCCGTCGCATCACTGCTGGTAAGTATACATACATCTTTTGCCTGTAGATCTCCCGCCAGTTCCACAGAACCTAATCTTCTATGCACCAGTCATCCCTTGTTTCCCTTATGCTCGTCAGGACAAGAAGGACAAGAGCCGTGCCCCAATCACTGCCAAATTGACTGCAAACATGTTGACCGTTGCTGGTGCCGACCATGTTATTACCATGGATCTCCATGCCTCCCAGATCCAGGGTTTCTTCAACATCCCCGTCGACAACCTGTACTGTGAGCCCTCGATGATCAAGTACATTCGCACCCAGATCCCCAACTGGACGAATGCCATCATCGTCTCTCCTGATGCCGGAGGTGCCAAGCGGTAAATATTATATATGTTTTAGACTAGATGAGAGAACCCAGAAACTTATTCTGCCATGTCTAGTGCTACTGCCATTGCCGACCGATTGAATCTTGATTTCGCCTTGATTCACAAGGAGCGTAAAAAGGCAAACGAAGTATCTCGCATGGTGTTGGTTGGTGATGTTCGTGATAAGATTGCAATTTTGGTGGACGATATGGCCGATACTTGCGGTACCCTTGGCCTGGCTGCCAAGACTCTTAAAGAGAACGGTGCTATCCAGGTATACGCCATTGTTGCCCATGGTATTTTGTCTGGAAAGGCTATCCAGGTTATCAACGACTCTGTAATCGAAAAGTTGGTTGTCAGCAACACCATTCCTCATGAAGACAAGATGGTGTGTATAACATTTGTGTGCAACAAGATGAATCTTCATTATACTGACCAACAAAAAAATAATCTATGTACAGGCAATATGTCCCAAGCTCGATATCATTGATATCTCACCTACTCTTGCAGAAGCTATCCGAAGGTAAGAAAACATTATACATACATGTATAACAAAAACAATGAGCAAAATAGAGAGAATGGGGGAAAAAAAGAGCAAAAAGATCTCGAGTGATCCAGTGGGTGGTGACTCATACTTTCTTGTCTATCTATCTATAGAACCCACAATGGTGAATCTGTCTCATATCTCTTCTCGCACGTCCCAGAATAATTGCAATAATAAAACCAAAATCATAAAGGTCATCCCATTACTCAAAGGCTTAGAGACCGACTTACAAATCCATCACAATAAAGCATCAATATCAATACATTACACATTACCTATTTGTCCTTGGGAATTGAGTTCTCTGGAGAGATCCCACAAAAAGGTCCCTTGTTTGTACTCCACCAAAATATTCACATTATTATCATTATGATTATTATGATTATTTTTTACAGCGAGGATATATTCTGCAAATTATACATGTAGGAGTTTAAATCGTTATATCCATAAAACAATTGGTGGGAAGATTGGGTTCAACTATAGCATCGTTTATATCTTTAGTTTCTATCATTTACCAGCTAGAAATATAGCATTGTTACGAATATAATTATATAAAAAAAAGAGAGTTTGCAAATGACAACAGATTCAGGAATACTAATTGCTTGATAAAATCAGATTTAATCACGTCTATAAAGCCTTTCTGAATATCGTGAGAGCTAGGAGTAGAGACAAAAACGACTTGGGACTTTTAATGAGTATGATATTGATGAAAAAGTGGCAAATATAACCTACAGGCTTGTAAATCTATCAAATGATTCCAATCCAATTAATACTTTGGAATTGCTGTATCAATATTTGTTGAATATTCTTTTTATCTTGGGGGGTTTTTTTAAGCAGATCATTTGTGCTACTAACAGTGAAGATACTCCATTAATCACAAAAGCATGGCCATGGTCGTCTATTTTCTTTTCTTTTTGTATTTTTTATTGGGTATGGCGTGGTATAGTCATGGTCATGGGCACCGTATTCAAAATTAATATCGCGCTTTAAAATACAGTTGCATTATTAAAGTAGTGTCCCAAGAGGTGGTATAGACTATAAAAAAAAGTAATTAACCGCAATAATCGTAAATATGTACACTGGACAATACCAATGCTAAAACAGCATGCTATTTCATTAAACTTTCAAATATTCGTGTTTATGAGCATATCCAAAGATGCTCTGCAGCCTGAATCCACTGCAACACTACAATTGGGGATTTTCTTGGTATTCCACAGCTACCAACTGTAAAGTATATTATATTCGCTCAATGACAACTTGGAATAGAATAGAATAAGACAGGTACTCAAGTAGTTTCTTGGACATACATTTGAGAATGACTGATTTGGGCTAGACACATATGCTTATACCAGGGAGTGTTCCGGGGTATTGGTTTATATTAATGGCGAGGATTACGGTAGGTAACTTTACTTATTTGTTGACAATAGAATATCTGCACTAATAAAAAGCTTAATAGAATTATCATACATTCGTTTGTCTGGGATCCGGAAACTTGGATTGACCGTCAGTTATTAAATATTGAATAAATGTCTTGTTACAGGTCTGATATTCCCACTTGATAGCAGCTTGGAATTATTTATAAGAATACAATGAGATCTTGGTACCCTCGACCCTGGTGTGAGAGATGTAATATATGATTGGGGTAAGCCTAAATATATAAAACTATTATCTAATAAAATCATCAATAGATCTGTATTATGCATTATAATACAGGATTACGGTAAAATTAACAAGGCTTTCCAATCACTTAGAATACTACCTGACACCCTTGGGTTTTTATTTTTATTTTTACTTTTACTTTTACTTTTACTTTTTAATCGTCCAAGTATAACTTTACAATCAGACAATGAGAAACAGACAACTGATATTTACAGTAGATGATTATTATTGACATTTAGATGGCTATATTATCAATTGCTCAACTTCACAAGCGTCGTAATATCTATAAAGAAACAACACATCATATAATACAAAGACACAAAGACAATTATTTGAATGGCAATATCAAAAGATGCTGCTAATAGAATTGTTCATAGATTTGACAACAATTGTCATGATTAATTGGCTACAAATCTCCTAGCTCAGGCCAATTTTACTACATAAATGAAATGGACTTTAATAAGAGCAAACTAGGGAAAAAAAGACCAGTAGTTTGGGATGAGTCTCGGATTGAGTGCGAATACTATTGTGAGAGCTAATAAATATTGTAAGCTCAACTCTCTGCTTACATTATTTCCAATATCTTTTAGGATTATTAATTCCAATTAAACAATTATTTATATAGGATACATCTTAAACTAAATTTCCATGGCAGACTCTATATCTCCATTGACTAGGCAGAGCTCAAAACATACAAGCAAAGCTTGTGTTTGTAAAATGGAGATACATAGGACAGTCCTTAGATCCTCAGTTTAAACATTTTTTAATATATATTATAACATATCAAATGGTACAATGATTGGGGAGTTGGGGTTTGAGCTTGGAAACCACGT
Source organism: Phycomyces nitens (assembly GCA_022702545.1). NCBI lineage: Eukaryota > Fungi > Mucoromycota > Mucoromycetes > Mucorales > Phycomycetaceae > Phycomyces > Phycomyces nitens. The sequence continues at coordinate 8,633,102 of JAHRBC010000001.1, forward strand.
TCCTCACGTCCAACGTGTTCCTTCTTTGGAATCACTATCGTATGATGTCGATCTTTGGTAAGCCAAGCTCTGCGGTTCCCTTGCACGAGTCTCCTTCTTGACAGCCGTAACCAGCCCAAATGCATTCTTTATGGCTTGTTTCCAAACCGTTTTTTTAGTATAATATTAGAGAAAAAGGTTTATTAAACCAATTTACCTTTATAAAGTTTAAGCTTGGAATGCACTTCTTACTCAACAGTTGTAGGTCTGCAAAATGATTAGGAATTTGTACGAATCCTATATATTTATCAGTATAGAGACCCGGTGCAACCAGCTTCATTACTTTTAGTTCGCCATCCAACCCTGCCGCTTGAAAACGTGGTATAATCAATCTGCGGGCCTCAGAGTTGGAGACATATTTGGTGTTGGCAATACTGTCAAGAATTACCTTTGACTCTTGCAAGACTTTTTGATGATCATTTGAAAACTTGGCTGGGCCAAGTGCCGCATTCGCAAATTCGCATGTCGATACATTGTGGACAGCTCCGTCAATACTCGTAACTACACGCAAGTCTACTCGATTACCCATCTTTTCTTCTTGAGATTGTCGTTTTCTGGCTACTTTTGATATCCGCGGCACAGAATCTCTCCTTTGCTTATGTTTAATATAAGTTAAAGCCGAATGAATGCTAATAGCTTACCACTTCAAAGAAAAATCTGGATCGTTAAAGATGGAGGACATTATTGGTGTCCAAACTTCTTCAACAAAGTCTTGCTCCGTAACTGTTTTTGCTTTCTAATTTTTTAAAAAAAAATCGGATCGCTTTTGTTGAGAAGGCAAAGACTATCAACTGATATTAGAAAGGTTTGATTATTCGGTTTTTCAAGACTTACACATGGGTATATATCTCAAAAAATGCTTCATCTTGCGTGAATGCATATTTAATTTGGTATTCTAGGCAAAGCTGGTAGGCTTTATTTAAAAACTGGAAACAGCCCCCTATTGATACGCATATTTAGTTTTAACGAATTATAAAAATACATAGATCAAACCTGTTTGATCTTTATTAGACCATCTATGTCGACTGGAAATCTTGGATTTTCCCTTGAAATATAAAATTTATCGTTAAGTTTATTCCAGGCCTTGTCAGGGAAGAGTGACCTTTGGGGACCCCTTGGAAGTATTATTATTGGACAAGTCGCAAATGGAACTCAAGCCAAACATGACAGCGTATTTTTTTTTGTTCATTATCAAGCTTCGTGTAATATTTTTCCATGTTTGTAATTCTTATTGCTTCGGTTTTTATAATAGATCCTAAACTTTTCATTCCAGAAAGCGTGATTCCATCAACCTTTAATCTTTCTTCCTCGTCTAGTCCGCTTGACCTGGTTTTATAGTGTTCAGAAGATTTTTTTTTCAATCCTTTCACAAAGTTTTTGCCCGAGATTTCTTGGTGTTGTAAAATTTCGCAATATTGACCACGAATACCATTAAACCGACATAACGGAAAGAAAGCCAAGGATTATGTGAATGAACAAAGATACTAAAAGGTGCAATTGAGTACATAAAGTACAAAGATATCCTTAATCTGCTTTTTCTCTGCCAGTCAAAAACCAAAGCAAGAAGGAGGATTCTTGTGGATGGTTATGAACAGATGATACCGTTTGTACGGTAGACGGAATGTATTATTCATTCCAAATATTGACAATATTTTTCACGTACCGGCAGCCCAAAGAATAGAACGGAAAGAACTGTTGCCAGTTTGTTCAACCAGCAATCTTTAAGGTATAACACGCTTTACTGGGATTTTTGAAAGTGTCGTGAATAGTGGTTATGAGACATTATCACATAGATTTAATACAAAAAAAAACTCTCGCGTGGATCAGCTGTGACTAGACTCCCCTTGATGCATGTAAATTGCTTCAGCTGTCCATTATTTTTGGAGTAAAAATGTCGTGTCCTTAAAAAGATGTCCAAAGGGTATTCATCCTCGACCCATATTGGCTTGTACAGTGTTTTTGCTGCAGTTTGGAAAGAATATTGGAAAATAGTTTTTTGACAATATTATTTTTACTCTCTTTTTTTTTGCATGGGTGTCTCCAATACCTCCCTCCATTCCCTTTTCTCCTCCCATTTACTTGACCAGTCATCTTCAGTCTCTAATACATAAGAGTCTGGCTCCAAGGTATGCTAGCTGAAGACGTTTCTTCTTCTTTTTTCTTTGTCTCTTTTATTATCAATCGTCCATTAATTTCTCTCTTACAAGTCCATTTAATGGTACTAGAAAAACTACAAGCTTTGAGTGATAGCGGATTAATAAAAAAAAACTTAAAAAAAAACTTTCAGAGGTCTAAAGGACACGATGTTTCTTGATGATATGTTGCTTAATTATTACACGTATAGAATTTGGTATCAAGATCTATAATTAATAACAGCAAACTATAATGAGGGTATCAACTACAGTTAATATACCAGCTCTATTATAAATTAAAATAGTTTTTAAAGTAATGTCATTTATAGAAGCTAATATTACGTCTTGGGAATCATATATTTATTTATTTATTAGACACTGGAAATTAGGCCACAATTGAAATATCCTGTGAAAACATTATACCCTTAATATTAGCGTCGTTCATGCTACTTAAAATCTTGTTAACAAGATGTATACAGTATGGATTGGTCTAGTTCAGAGTGTTTACTTATTCTAATTATATTATCAGACTTGCATCCAATTGAGGAATAAACTGGCTCAGATAATTAATAAAGAAGTGATTCTAAAGACGTAGAAAGAGAGAAACAAGTATTGCTGACATCAATTTTACAATAAAGTAACGCGCAAATCTGTAAACTGCTTTCTGCCATGTCAATTTACTGCTTCCTCAGACAAACTTGAAAAAAACAAACAAGTATTTAACTCTTAATGCACTATATTTATAAAATCTTACAATATCTTATTAAAAACGAGGTTCAAATAATTTGAATACTAAAAATTTCAATCTTCTTTCGTGTCGCATTCAGCTACATAACCAATCTTTAAGTTTGTATATCCAAACATACACCTGTTGTTCCAATGATTGGACCGTCTTCCTCTTCCTTTATGAATCCCTTTCTCAATTGTGACTCCTTTGTTCCTCTCGTAACTCTTTACGAATCTCTCGATACGGTAGCCTTTTGATTCTGAGAGAACATACATACCATTTGAATCATGTGAATGAAACCAGTAGCGGCAAGGTGCCCTAGATGTATTTCCACTAACGACCGGCAACGCTTCATGATCGGTCTCTTGTTTTGGAGTAATATCGTCAAGTTCAAAAGTAAGAAGAAATAAATCCCAATTGTCCTTGGATATCATGTTGTCTTGTATAATAAATACTGTCGCTTTGATAGTCAAGTACTGTAGACGGGTATAAGACATGTCAATAAGCTGGTATCCAGGCGCCGTAAAGTCGCCTTGTACTATCGTGTAAGTCAAACTCAATGTATTTAAACTTCTGCAGTGGAAGGAAAGAAACCGAAGAACATCAGAGGTAATCATTGATAATTCTACTTTGAATGACTCGAGCCCGAATCTGGTTGAATCGTAAAGTTCATTTTTGACGCTGATATCAGAATTGCTGAGTGAAAGCAATTTCAAGCGAGGTGCTGCACAAAGAAGGGTATCTAATTCAAAAATCGTGGGAGATTCGATTTCCAGTTCGACCAAATTGCAAAGCCTGTCTTTAATCTCCACAAAGTCGAAAACTGCCATATCTTGTTTGGTGCCTCTTATAACAAGAGTTTCAATTGTCTTTGAGAATCTTGACAGACAAATAGCTATGGTTCGTTTGTAAAAATCGCAGATATGACTATAGCTAGGAGCACCGTATAACCATGAATCTATCTTTATGAGTTTTAAGTTGATATCGTGAAAGGCGATCAAGTCCAAGAAAAGTAGAAATTCCTCATCAGAACATTTTTGGTAGTGAATATCTAATATTGTTAGGTGCTGGAATAACCGAGGAGCTTTTTTGAACAGTTCTATTGCATCGTATCTTTGCCTTTTAGTATCGTTTCTTTCTTCGTCATCATTTCTGGTATCTTCAAGATAAAGCTCGAGTGCATGTAGATTGGGATATTTGCGAGCGAAATAATATAGCCATCGATAGTCTGTATCTTTGGTCTTTATCTTCAATATTCTCATTTCTGTAGCTGGCAATAATTCTGGTATACGTTCAAAGTCGGTTTTAGGAAATGTCGATAAACTTAGGCAGAATTCCAATTGTCCGAGGTGTTTTAGATGCGAGTGAAGGATTTCAAACGTGTTTAATGATACTGGTATTGAATATGACTGATCAGGAAAATAATGCATATCCAATCGTTTCAAGCGTGGTAAACATTTGACTATTTTTGCGACTATGTTCTCTAGATTAGACATAATCGAGTCACCAAAAATAAGGTCGAGCTCTTTTAATAGTCCCCAGAGGTTCCAATCAGCCATAGTTCCATCGTGGCACGGGCGTAGAGAATCAAATCTGAATATAATAGACTTTATATTTGGAAAAGCTTTTTGTAGTGCGTAAAGTTCTTCATCTGTTGCATGTAACTCGTACTTTAAAACCAAGTATTCCACAAGATCCCAATTTTTCTGGTAAGGTTGTTGATCATCTTGGGTAGAATTAACAATGCTGTCCAATTTCTCTCTGCTTATTTCTATATCATAGTACAAGGAATCCTGGAAGAGTTCTTTCCATGCTTTGCAAACTAGAGTACAAGTGGCCAGGTCATCGAAATAAAGAAGTTTTGCGATTTTGTTTACAATTTCTCGAGGAAGCTCTGATAAAATCATGGTAATAGAGAATATTTGGAAGTGATATTGGAAAGAGAGGTTTTAATATTTTTTTAAAAAAGTTCCAATGGCTTTCGATTACTCCTCCGTCTCACAAAAGAAAAGAGGCGCAGGACATTGTAAGACAAACAATACAGTCCGCAGTATACAGAGTTTAAAGACGAGCAAGGATGTACAAGTCCTACTGAAATGATCTTTGTACTGATACGGACCGAAAACTTTATTGTAAAATAAAATAAAAAACTGTGATATTGGAGGATATAGGCGGATCTTTTGATACGGTGCGATGTGAATGAGGTGTTCTTCGGTGAGGAAGAGAAGTTACACCCACGAGTATGAGAGGGGAGTGGGGATGAGACAGAAAGTGGTAGCTACTGGGAAAGAGCAGAAGATTGTAATCCAAGAGGTTCTCTATACAGCACAAACAGTACTAGATGACCAGAGCGACCTATGTACTTTGCTACAAATACAGACTTATGTGGGAAGAGAGCTGTTTTATTAATTTTACTTGTGTTGGGTTAATAAGGTCAGGGCCTCAATGGTACTATTAACTATTGGAGATACCTCCGTTAAACTCCAATTGTAACCTCTTCACGCCAGATCGAGCTGTCTGTTGATCCAACCTGGACAATATCACAAAACCAATTACGAAAGATGTTAGATATATGTAACAGGGAAGTAGATAGAAATCATACCAAAAGTATGATCATTAATTTAGAGAATGATATAGATAAAAGTTTAGAAAGTTGAAAGAGAGAGAGAATGGCAAGACCATAGAATCGCCTTGTATTAGTGTCACGCTGTGTTTTGGTTCTCTTCGTCTTCTGTCCGTCTAAGCCGTGCCGTTCCCTTCCTACTCATCTCATCATTTACTTCCTTCACCTCACTTTCTTTTCTCGTCTGTCTTGCCACACTCTTCTTTCCCACCTTCTTTTCTCATCTGTCTCGCCACACTCTTTCTTTTCTCACGTCTCTCCACAATTCTTCAAAATAACAAACGTATAAAAACTTACAAATGATTCATTAAATAAAAACAACTTTTTAACCCACAATTACTTTCAATCTGACTCCCTGTCAAAATACCCCTTTCCTGAAGAACAATTCTATTTGCTTGCTAAGCTACGAATTGTTGGATCCCGTATTAGACAGTTATCTCTCTCTCTCTCGAACTACTCTTTATCTTTCCTCTCTCTCAATTATTCATCTCTTTCTCTTTCTCTTCTTGATCTCTCTCCGTCAAATCTACTATTGTATTATCTTTCTTTCTCCTGGACATTTTCACACTAAAGACATTACATCGCGTGACATTAGTATGGTTACATTCGAATTTGAATAGGGAAACCAAAAACAGTGAATAGAGAAATTAAGCAAAATAAATGTAATCATCTCAGTACAAGAAAAGGTTTATTGATTTACTAGAAAAAAGTATCTTTTAATTTTTATATAGAAGAGGTATACTGGTGTAAATATTATAGACGTATAAATCCAACACAGAAAAGTAAAAATATGTACAGTAATGGGTTCAATAATTCTGCAAAGTTAAATTGTATTTAGAAAAGTATATCATACACAAGAAGTGACAAATGAATATTACTATTGGTGGAAATTGAATGAGTAAAAGTGAATCTGGGAAATACGTTTGATATAACCATATTTGCAAGAACAAAAGGCACTTGTTTTGCAAAAAAAAAAGTTCCCTAGCATACATTGCAAACAGGAATACTAATGTATCTCTTCGCATTATAAATCAATATTCCCTACAATTTCTGCTACTGAAAACTCTGGGTACATGATTGAGTGCTATAAACCTTCTACTACAAGTGCAATTATATCAAGAGTCATTGGGGGTGCAATACAATGTCAAGATTGTCTTTAATACGATTATAGCTACAAGTCCCTAGATGTCAAGATTTATACTACTTCATCAGATTGAAAATATGTATTAAATAAAAATATATTAAAGTTAATTTTGGGGCTATACCAAGATATGAAAGTAAGGAATTGTCATAACGTTGTAAGACAACCTACTTAAATATACTTTCAATTGCCGTGATAAATGTAAAGAGCAGATAGTTATGCTTTTTATTTTTCAATTATCTTTTAGTTCATTGTATACCACCATATTTAACTTGAAATTCATATTTTTTTATTAGATATAAATCTTGCTCATCATATTAAGCAATTTATATGACATTATCGCTTGACAATTATGAAAAATGTTCTCTAGAATCCTGGACATTAAATATTATTTTTCAGAGTTTTATAAAAAATTGAAACGTATCCGAAAAAAATATCAATGTTTAAATCTAAATGTACTATCCTACTAATTACAAAACAGACTCAAATAACTATCAATAAGATTTAATATGTACAACAAAACAATTAGCTATATATCCGATTTTTAACTTTGTATATCCAAATACACAGACGTTGTTCCAATAATCGGACCGTCTTCCTCTTCCTTTATGAATTCCTTGTTCTATTGTGATTCTTTTGTTTCTCTCGTAGTTCTTTACGAATCTCTCGACACGGTAGCCTCGTGATTCTGAAAGCCTGCATATATCTACTTCAGTATTCTTATAGAACCAGCCATAGCGGGTTTCCCTAGATATATTTCCAATAACGGCCGGCAATACTTTAGGATCGGTATCTTGTTTAGGAGGAATATCGTCAAGTGCTTCAGCAATAAGAGTTATATTCCAATTGTTATGGGATTTCCTGTTGTCTTGTATAATAAATACCGCCCTTATGACAGTCAAGGACTCTAAGCTGGTATAGGACATGTCAATCAACTGACATCCAGACGTCGTAAAACTGCCTCGTACTTCTGTGTCAATCAAAATCAATGTATTTAAACTTCTGCAGTGGAAGGAAAGAAACCGGAGGACATCTGATGTAATTTTTGATGAATCCACTTTGAATGACTCGAGCCTGAATCTTCTTGAATCGTAAAGTGCATCCTTAACCCTGATATCAGAGTTTCCGAGTAAAAGCGATTTCAAGTGAGGTGCTGCAAAGAGAAGAGTATCTAGTCCACCAGTCGTGGGAGATTCGATTTCCAGTTTGACCAAATTGCAAAGCCTGTCTTGAATGTCCACAAAGTCGAAAGCTGGTATATTTCCGTGACTACCTCTCATAACAAATGATTCGATGGTGTTTGAGAATTTTGGAAAACAAATAGCTATGATGTGGTTGTGAACATGACAGATATCACTAAAGTAATAATAATAATATAAGCGTAAGTTTACACTTAAAGTTTTTAAAGGGATATCGTGAAAGTCGATCATGCTCCAGAAAAATAGACATTCTTTATCAAGACACCTGGAATATCCAAGATTTAATGTTGTTAGGTGTTGGAATGACGGAGGTGCTTTGCGGAATGATTCTATTGCATCGTTTCTTTGCTTATCAATACCGTCCTTTTCCTCTCCACCTTTGCTGGTATCTTCAGTATCAAGTTCGAGTGTATGCAGATTGGGATATTTGCGAGCGAAATAACATAGCCATCGATAGTCTATATCCGTGGCTTTTATCGTCAAACTTCTCATTTTTGTGACTGGAGATACTTCTGGTATACGTTCAAAGTCGGTTTCGGTAAAGGTCAATAAATTCAACTTGAATTCCAATTGTTCAAGGTGTTTTAGATGAAAGTGAATAGCTTCAAAGACGATGAATGAGAACGGCATTGTATATGGCCAAATAAAAGCATGATTTATCGCCAGTCTTCTCAAGAGGGGTAGGTACTTGATTATTTCAACAAACTTGGTATTTATGTCGGGCATAGGTGAATCATAAAAGGAAAAGTCGACCTCTCTCAGTAATCCCCAGAGTTTCCAATCGGCCGTAACTCCAAAGTTTTTTGAGCTTATAGAATATGAGTTGAAAATAAGATACTTTATATTTGGAAAGGCTTTCTGCAGTATGTAAAGCTTTTCGTCTGTTGCTTGTAAACCGTTACTTAAAACCAAACGCTCTACAAGGTGTCGAGATTTCTGGTAGGGATGATGATCGTCTTGGGAAGCATAGACAAGGTTCCGTAAGGTTTTTTTGCCCACTTCTAAATCAGAGTACACATAATCTTGGAAGAGTTCTTTCCATGTTTTGCAAACTAGAGTACAAGAGACCTTGTCTTTGAGGAAAAGAAGTTTTGCGATTCTTTCAATTATTTCTTGAGGAAGCTCTGATAAAGTCATGATAATAGAAAATATTTGGAATAGAGTGATATTGGAAAGAGAGGCTTCAATATATTTTTTTAAAAAAAAGTTCCAATGTCTTTTCAATAATTTCTGTCTCACAGAAGAAAAGAGGCGCAGGTTATTGTAAGACAAAGGGTACACGCAGTAAATAGAACAGAAAGACAAATAAGGATGTACATGTACTACAGAAATGACAAGACAACGTTTATTGATTTACTAGAACAAATAGGTCTTAATTCTTGGAAAGAAGAGGTATATTGGTGTAAAAATAGTGGGCCTATCAATGTAAGAGAAAGGTAGAGCTATGCACAGTAATTGGTTCAATAATTGCAAAGCTTAGATAGTGTATAGAGAAATATATCATACACAAGAGGTGAAAAGTAAAATCTATTTGAGGATATGAGATGAGTTAAAATGAAGCAGAGGGATATGTCTGAGGCAACTACATTGGCAAAAACCTTTTGGTATACCTAAACAGAAGCAATAATTTATATCTTTATTCCGAAAAGCAACGTTTCCTAAGATTACTGTTATTTAAAACTTTGAACACATAATTGAGCCTATCCAAATTTCTGCTGCAAGTACAATTGACTTTTTTTTTAAAAAAAAAAAAACATTGGGAAGCCATACAATACCGAACTCGGCTTTAATGTATAGCTACAAGTTCCTGGATACCAATATCCACACTTTTGTTTAGTATGCTAATATATATATATATATATATGAAATAAAAAGGTGTAAAGTAAGTGATGTCCATAAGATCGTAAAAATTATTTCAAGAAAATACACTTCCAATCGCTAAATGCAGAAAACAGGTCAAGTCGCTTGTTTTTGAAGGCAACAAGTCAGCCACTCTGTTTGTAACAGATAAATGTGATGAATTGATGAACTATCTTGATATCTTGTTTCCGGGGTACATAAAGCTGGTATGTTACTGACATATGCTGAACAGTGTTGAGAAGGCAGTCTCTGGGAGGTTCAGGTCTGTAAAGAACAAGGAAATGCTGATGGAGCATGTCAACAACATGATCGATACTACAACAAAAGAAGATTTTGACCTGGTGCATAAAAAGTTTGACAACACTTCTGCTAGAGTGGATATTGAAGATAGGAAAGAGAGTGTTGCAGTGTCGGTATACTTTACCAACAGGTGAATTAGATGCCGTGAGAAGTGAGCAGGCTATATGACATCTCAGTGTATGCACTTTGGATGTACCACTACTCAGCGAGTGGAAAGTGGCCATTAGGTTTTAAAAAGGGCATATCCTCAATCTCTTCTCTTGAGTTGGCTTTTGAGAACATAGCCAAATATGTTGAGCGGTTGGAAATGAATTTCTGGGCAACCAGAATAAGAAAAGCCAACAGGATTGATGCTCTTGTTGGAAGAAACCAATTGCTGGCCCAACTCTTCATGAAATTAAACAATCCGGCCTTACTTGCGATCGATCAAGAAATTCGCTTGCAGGAGAATAATGACAGAGATTGCCAATGCAAGGCAAAGATCCAGTACGATCTACCATGTTGCCATACATTGCCTGTTGGAAGAGATCTTCAAATCTTTGATATTCCAGAGAGATGGATTATCAATCCAGGTACGCTAGATACCTCTTTCAATGGAATCGAGCCGACTAGTCCGGCTTTTGAAAAGGCAGAGCCATGTATAAAAGAAGTAGTTCAACTGGAGAACCTCTTTCGTTCGTGTGAAGGTGGCCAACAAGTCCATGAACCTTTGGAGAAGGTCAGGACTGTTGTGGCTGGCTACTGTGGTATACATACCACAGTTGAGTGAAATACAGACTCCACAACTGATCTCCGGTTACTACTTGCTAATGAACCTGGCAAGTTAACATCTCAGGAACAGTTACACACCAGGCACACGTACACTTCACACTGCTACAGTGATAACCAACTATTACACGACGGGGACTTTAATTACAAGGGAAATTGAATAATAGTATATAAGCGATCCTAATATTCTTTCTTCAATAAATAACACTCTCACAGTATTCTTATTTCTCTTAAAAGATACTAACAAACCATATACCTCATATACCACTTAATTTTTTTTTACAATTATTGAACCCACTACTGTACATAGTTTTGCCTTTCTGCCGTACATGTATACATCTGAAATAAAGCGAGTCAAAGGACATTGAATATATGTCTTATTTGTAATAGTGTACGAGGATAAGGATATTTTATATACAATGTGATATGCACTGCTGGTCCCCCAAAACGGAGGGAGTTGGACACAATGTAAAGTGGTTGGGAATACAGCGATCTCATGGGCACGACATTTTAAGCGGGTACGACGTTTCTTGATGGGGTCTAGTATTTCTAGATGTTATGGTGTCTGGACATTTCCTTTGAGCTTCATGTTACAATTTACACTTTTTGACATCAAAATACACCGAGTATATAAGCTACATTTAATATATCACCTCCATTACAAGTTAAAATCTTTTTTAAAGTATGTCATTTATAGAAGAAATGTTGAAGTCTTGGGGATCAGATACATTTATTAGATACCGGACAGCACGGTACAATTAAAATGTCCGGTGGAATAAAAAAGTCGTGCCCGCTCAAAAACGTCGTGCCCCTAAGTTTAGCGTTATATCTCTATAGCCAACTTGTTATTCTTGTATTGTTTTCATTAAATATATATTTATTACTCATCAGACTAAACAAACTTGATTTTATGATTATTATTTTATATATTTTCTAGAATGCTGGACATAAAAGTATCATTTTACTTGCAGAGCTTTATCAAACAAAATTGAAACATATTTGAAAATAAATCGATGCTCACAAAATAATTCAAATGTGAATATGTGACTCGGTTTCCGGTGTCGATTGAACAATATTGGTTTGATGCTTAAAACTTTCTTTTTTTGGGAATTATGTAGCAGTAGTCCTTTGATTCCCCCCTTTGTTACGTGACAGGCTAATACAATGGCATCACTCGGTGAAGACCACAATACAGTACTTCGTTTTCTTGTTCATCATGGTTACAAAGATACAGCCGAAGCCTTTAAGCGAGAAGCTGCTGGCTTTATAAACCTCAAGAGCTCTACACAAACATTGGTTAATGAGGAGCAGCTTACACAAGACCTTGCCCGTTTGACTATTGAAAGGTTGTTGAAAATATACAAAGTAATACTTGTATGGATATCGAACTTATATGTTATGACAGAGCCCTTGAAGTAGAAGATGGCGATGAAAACTACTTTAATACACTTTGTTGCCCATTCGACTCTGTTCATCAGGACAACATTCTAGCTGCAATTATAGTACCTGATTCCAATACCATAATCAGTAGTTCTACAGACAAAACTGTTGTCGTATCTCCAGATTTACTCGGCAGTAACACTTCTGATCCTCGCTCATACAAGCACCACGCCGCTCCAGTATTGAGCATCGATACCCATCCTCTTCATCCCAATGTAATGTTGACAACCTCAATGGATGGCACGGCTGCATTAGTCGATACCCTGCAGCCCATGGACATACTTGACCCCGAAGGTTCCGGTTTAATCCAGCTATTCAAAAATCACTCAAAATATGTCACAAGAGGCATATTTTCTCCTGAACATGGAAAGTACATTGCCACTGCTTCTTATGACAAGTACGTCTGTGTTTATGAGGCCGACCAAGACAGTACAAGCGCTCCAACCTACACACTCATCAAGAAGCTGGGTCCATTTGTCGGCAATGCAGAAACGATCTGCTTCTTGGGACCTGACGTGCTAGTAATAGGTGTTCGTGATGATAATTATCTTCATTACATTCATCTCCCAGACTTTAGTCGCGAAAAGTATAATATGAATGCAAACGGTGACAATTGGGTATCATTTTCACCAGTCTGGCTATCCCCATCGCCAGATCGACGTTTCTTGCTGTGTTCTACTGACCATGAGAGTGGAAGAATGATTCTTTTTGCTGCACACCAATCGAAGCAGATACAAAACTATTACGACTCGCCTTCGGACAACAAGTTTGCCACTAGACGACATGGATGGCACCCAAGTGGAAAGTACTTTTATACTATTGGAGGAGATGACAATAATGTTCGGGTAGTGGAAACAAAGACGGGGCGTGTAGTTGAATCCTTGAAATCTCACAAGAAGATGATTAAAAGCATCTTTGTTGATCCTGAACAAGGTGTTATCACGGCTGGTTTTGATCATTTAATCAATGTCTGGTCTACACCGCTTCACAATGCTGACAAAGGCGCCGGCCGATAATAACATTAAAACGTAATATTGTACACGATATAATCATCTAATTGTTAATGTTATATATATATATATATATATATATATATATATTCAATAAATATAGGATTTGGTGATAGATAAACGTTATTTGTAGCTACAATATAGTTATTTGTATCTTGTGTAGTATACACACCCCATAGCCGATCCCGGGTTACTCTTTTCTGGTGAGCATGGCAATTTAGCATCTCAATAGTTATACACCAAGCACTCCTAAATATCATAAATAGCCATTATACAATAGTGAATTTGACCAATAGTATATAAATAATCATAATATTCTTTCTTTGATAATTAAAGCTTACTGTATTCCTTTTTCCCATAAAGATACTGTAGATATATACTTGTGGTTTCATTTTATTTTTTATTTTTCACAAAGCTAAAATGTCGAAAAGATGTAAAGACAAACTGGGGATGTTCTTGACTGACCACCAAAAGGTCCTGATTTGAGTCCAATTGAGAATATCTGGAATATGTTCAACGCTAATATTCTTTCAAGGGTAAACCAAATCTTCAATACTAAAGCAGTTGAGAAAGGGGCTCTGGCCAAAGAGTGGACTAGTTTTTAGAAAAGTATAAGTTGGCTATCTCATATTGAATAAATGCCTCGCTTTAATTATATATTCCTAAATACACTTCTTACATGCATTAGGAATAAGATCAATGTAAAGACATGCCTTTTATTTACATCTTGTAACAGACCTTACTATTACTCAATGTTTTCTCTAGTAATCCTGTAAATATTTATTGATTGATTATTTATGGTTATTTGGGTCAAGAGATTAGGACAAATTTATTGGGATCCTTGCCAAATGCAGGACAATTTTTTAATAAATTAATGGCTCAAGCTTACTAATGATAGAAAAAACACATCTCGTTTCAAAGGACACTAGGAATACAAGGGTTCATTCTATGTGATGAGAAAAGGATGATGTATTTTTGCTCTTACAAACCAAATATTCTTTTAAAACAGTGCAGGCATTACTGGCATTAACCGGCCTATTGTGGAAATAATACAAAAAGATGAAAATGTGGGGTTATTCATTAGCTTTGCAAGGACCTGAGTGCTGACAAGGTAAGAATATGAGCACGCTTAACAAAGTATTAGACTGCTATACAATACCTTGAAGAAACAAGACGCAATATTGGGAATCTAATATACCGGACAAAATAATTCTAGAAACCAAATAAAACTACAAATAGGTTCTTACATCCTCGACAGTTGGAATCAAAATATAAAAGATGCTGAATAAAAGTATTGTGTCAGCATATGTGCCTGCTTTATTTGAATAGGCCAAATACTCTCATCAAAAATAACAGTTGGTCAATACTTTTGATGAACCTTTTTACGTTCATTAGAGGACCTGGTATTGATAAAATATTGTTTTATTCCCATATGTTTGCGTCTTATAATATTGGTTATAAGTTTTTTGCTTTATCTATATAAAAACTGCTTTACTAGCAAGATCAAAGATATATTATAAACTACTTGAAAAATATATAGATTATTAAGAATAACTACAGTGCCATATGGTTATTATAATTTGACCATTATTGCCCATCTTGTCGTCATGGTAGGAATTATACTGTGTTGTGTCCTGTTCCGGTAGTACTCGAGAGATATAAGAAATACAATCGTTAACTTGCTGCTGCAACATCGATAACTTTGAAATTAGCTGCAACAAATAATACACGAATTATTCCTTTTCAGTTGTCTAATTACACTGAAATGATACAAGCTGAGCAGTTGACAAAAGGCCTTCCATAAGTAACATTTGGTCCGGTAACGTATTTCTGACTCACAATATAGAGGCTGAGCAGGTTATAAAAAAAAACTAAATAGAATATTGTATAACATATTTCCATATATTGAACAGCCCACAAAAACTCTCTCAAAAGTCGGGACTATTTCAAAGCTCAACGTTTGCTATGCACTGCAGATTATGCAGCGGTATGTATTGATTAATATGCACAGGAGTATATTTCATTAATTGACAACATTTTCTATCTTGTAGCAGAAAACCTGTCCGTCCAAGATATACTTGCAAAGTTACTGACAGTTCACTTGTATAACTTGAATATCTCTTGTATAGTTTTACAGGATCTTAAAGAGAATATATATATATATAAAGCCCACCTATATCTATATATCCAAATATATTCGGTTCACATATATTTACCAAAAATGGAATTTTATAGGACTAGACAAATTTCCTCATATGTTAAGTCAAAAGATTATTGCTGAATTACATCATTATTATACTGTACGTGTGTTATGTTTCAATAGGACGAGTACTCAAGTATATACACCAAAGGATAGTTTGAGGTTAAACAAACAAACAGAAAAAAAAGCAATCAATTAATTACCTATATTTCTATAAACATTTTTTTATTGATAACTTTTTTAGAATAATTCATGATTTTTGTAATGTCAACTTGACAAATATCCAGATCAAAGTACTTTTTATCAAGACACCAAAAAAATTATATATATTATAGTCTTCAATATACCTCCAAACCATTATTCAACAGCACAAATATGGAGCTAAACATATTTTCTAGAAATGGAATAAAGAACTTCTTTACAGGCAAACATATTGCGTATACCTTTGTTCAACTTTGGAAATTTGGACATACGAATCGTTTTAATTTACAGTCCCGCTAAAATATGACCTTTTTTTCTTTAGATTATGGAGTACAATTGCTGACGAATTATCCAAGAACTTATTTGGGCAGCTTGGACAGGACCTACTTTAAGCAGTTAATAGTTGGAAAGAATGTCAATTCAATAAAAAAAATATAAATTGATAATTCAGCAGCCTGCTTTTTTGTTAAAACCACATCTTTTTTTACTTTCAAAGCAATCTTTTATCAAATCTAAACAAACAAAATGATCCCTCTCAGAGAAATCGGCAAGACTGGTGTATTGGTGCCTTCTATTGGACTTGGTTGCATGGGGTAAATTCAAACTACTTTGCTAATACCTGATCCATATGTCAAGAATGTACTCTAACCTGTACATAGTATGAGTGAATACTATGGTCCAACAGACGATGAAGAGAGTACCAAGACTCTCGAACGCTCAATTAAACTAGGGTATGCATATTATACATATAAGATATTGACACAAGTTACTCATGAACTTATACAGATCAACTTTCTGGGATACTTCTGACTTGTACGGCCTCGAATCCCACAACGAACGTCTATTGTCGGGTGTCTTGAAGACCGAGCGAGAGAAAATATTCTTGGCGACAAAGTTTGGTATCACTCGTACTAAAGAGGGCGTATATACTGGCGTCAATGGCACTCCAGAGTACGTCCGAGAAGCATTCGAAAAGAGTAAAAAGAGACTTGGTGTTGATGTGGTTGATCTCTATTATCAACATCGCGTTGATCCCAATACGTGAGTACTTTTTTTTTGTGACCACTTGGAATCATGTATCTTTGGGTCCACTAAACTCTTCTCAAGTCCTATTGAAGAAACCGTTGCGGCAATGGCTGAGCTTGTCAAGGAAGGACGTGTACGTTTCCTCGGTAAGTCTATGATGCAGTTCTACAATATATATATATAGTTAAATATCTCACAATGTTTTGATGATTAATTAGGATTATCAGAGTGCTCTGCAGCCACACTTCGACGGGCTTACAAGATACATCCAATTACTGCCATTCAGGTGGAATACTCTCCTTGGACCTTGGACATTGAAACCAATGGCATACTAGACGCTGCTCGCGAGTTGGGTGTTTCTGTTATTACCTAGTAAGTTGCAAGAATCAAAAGATACCTTTTCTCAGAATCTCATAAAAAAATGACATTGAAACATAATGTGATTATAGCGCCCCTCTTGGCCGTGGCTTCTTGACGGGTGCCATCAAGAGTTTCAATGATCTTCCTGCCGATGACTTGAGACGGAATCTTCCTCGCTTCTCTCCTGAAAATTTTGATAAGAACCTTAAGCTTGTCGATGGAATTACTGCCCTTGCTACCAAGAAGGGTGTTACTCCTAGTCAATATGTGCTGGCATGGATCCTTGCCCAAGGTCCTGAGTTTTTTGTGATTCCTGGTACGAGAAGGATCAAGAACTTGGAAGAAAACGTCAAGGCTGGAGATATTGTCTTGACAAAGGAAGAGGTGGTTGAGATGAGACAGTTTATTGATTATGCTGGTACTGCAGGAAAGCGATATGTTCCTGAGCACCTTGCCATGGTGAATATTTAGGACAGTCTAGAAAAGCATGCTCTAGTAAATAAGTAAATAAATAGCTTGATTTTACATACGTGAAAAAAGATGTTTCTAGTAATGTGTAATGAGCAAGATTATGTAAAAGCTAAAAAACAAAACAAAAGAGATTTGATTTAATTGAGAACAATGAATATTTTGGTGTTGTATATGCATGGGATTAAAGAAGTATTTATTTTTTCAAATGGATTAATGAAATGTATAGATTGCATAATATTGTATTCTGTGATTTCTTTATCTCTTAAATCTGGGTTTGTTATCTATGGACCGAGTAACACAGCCTAAAGACTAACATTATAGTTGAGATAGATAAAGACACGTTCGTTTCTAAACTCGTATATACACATATATGTGCCCTGACCAATGTGTTTCTGTAACCCATAGACAAATACAAGCCAGTTTTTAGGGAGAAAAGAATGAGAGATGGGCAGAAGTCTGGTGTACTAAGAATGTTGGGAATTATGACCGACAGACTAGATTCTAGGTACGCTTTGTCGATTATACTTCTTTAACATGGAGAGTGTGATAGAAAGAGGATAAAAGTTGCTACATCTATGATTTGCATGATGATAATCATTAATATATTTCCTAATGAAGAACGTCTTGTATTCATTTTTGCCCTGTTCTTGCCCGCTCATTTGTCCTATCGATTGATACTCCCGCAAGGTCATTTGATATTCATAAGCGTGTGTGTGTGTAAGCGCCAGACAAAAGGGCCTATAACGTGTGCCTATGCATGACTTGGTTCTAAACCCTTGCACGCCAAATACCCCCCAATAACCAATGATTCCTATTTCACCCATTTCTTTCTCTTTAACAACTTTTTTTTTAATTATATAATATTAATATTATTATTATTATTTTTTGATGGATTCTTTTTGCATTCCCACAGTAGAAGGAGCACCCTATATACATTGGATCTATGTAAGCCAATATTGTATATTTAGACTTGATCTCTAAATGCTCTCCACAATAGGCAATCTTTGGAGACTGTGTATATGGGTGGCAAGAGGCCACAAGCATCTTATTAGGCTACGTGTCCATCTTTTGCTGGTTAAATGCCCAGATGCCACAGGTCATCAAGAACTATCGCCTTGGGAATGCAGACTCCCTTAGTTTTCTGTTCCTGGCAGTCTGGCTTACAGGTTAGGATGTAGTGCCACACAGGCCATATCAGTGCACTGACTAATATGACGCCAATCTGGGGATCTGCTTCTATATAGGCGATGTTGCGAATTATATCGGGTGCGTCATTACAAACCAATTGCCATTTCAACGGTATCTGGCCATCTACTTTACGGCCGTAGATGCACTTTTGTGTGTCCAATGGCTGTATTATGTCCGTTATCTTGGACGCACTAGTCTTGTTTCATCAAACAGCCAAGGAGACGGACTCGAGCGGGTCTCAACCGAGACGGCCATCAAACCCGGTTATGCCGAGCGTGAACCACTCCTCATAGCAGCCCCTTCAAAGAAAAACTATACAAAAACTGCCAATAGTGCAACAACAGCGTTTCTGATGATCGCATTCGTTACATTTGCCAACCCCCCTTCTGTCCTGGTCAGCTCTGATGACATGTATACCCGTATGAGCGACGATACCACCATCTGGGTAGGTCGCCTGTTTGCCTGGATCTGTACCTTTCTCTATCTGTCATCACGCGTGCCACAGATTGTTCGCAACTACCGCCGTAGATCAGTAGAGGGTCTATCGATGGCCTTGTTCTTCTTTGCTGCCATGGGCAATCTGACCTATTCGCTTTCAATTTTCGCCAACCCCCACGCTACACGCTATACAATGCTGGAAGCCGTGCCTTATCTTCTCGGGAGTGCAGGTACACTCGTGTTTGATGGCACCATCTTCCTCCAATACATGCTCTATACACCTAGAAATTAACTACATTTTACCACCAGATATTCTAGATTATCATTAACTTTAGGTTTATTAGAAATAAAGAGATATAAGATGATTAAACTACAGTCCTGAGTGTATTCTGGTTCCAATAGCAGGAAATAAAAATATGGATAAAGAGTAATAAGGGGGGGTGAAGGGAAGGGGAAGGGAAGGGGAAGGGGGGAGATTTTCTTTTGATACCTTATCGCCCAAGGCCTTGAAATAAATGAGGGGTCTTTTATGTAGTGATGATTACCTCCTGATAGTATTTCCTCTGCTACTCTGGTGATGGTACACCTGTTCAAGTTCTGCCTCGAGTGCCTTGATTTGAGCATGCTGTGTCTCCAAATCCTTATTGAGGCGATTACGCTCAGTGATAAGCTGAATTCCACATTAATTTTTTTTTAGTTCCAAGCTTGTCTCGATTTTGTCATTTATAATTTAATTTACCTGCTGCTCCCACTGACGGAAGCGTGTCTCTTCATCTCGGACCTGCTCAGTGAATATCTTGCGCAATTCGTCTTCTTTCTCACGGTGTTTTGGATTCTCATACTTCTTGACCCTAATAAAATCATAAGCACCCAGATATTCTAGATTGAATATACAAAAGATCTTACTTTGGTTCACCAAATTTACGAGTGGCCATTTGTTGCTGACGATAGTTCTCATAATGGTTTTCTTCGGTTGTCGAGATGAGATCCAGCATATGCGATCTGATCAACAGATTTCTCAACTTTTTGAAATCACAGTGGACATCGTTCTCTACTTCGGCAACACCCCAGGTGTAGGCTCGTCCACGGACAAGACGACCATCGGGTGTCTTTACGAATTCGGTAGATCCAATGACAGAGAAGGGCATTGCAGACAAGATTGTCTCGTTTCTCGCTGTGGCATCTTCGTCTTCGCTCTCTTCAGGACATCTGTAGATCTGGATATTCTGTGCCTCAATGACTTGCATAATCTGCCTTATATATATTAGTCTTGTTGTCTGAAGCATCTTAAACAACTCACGTTTTTCTTGAATTTGGCAAGGTTTTCAGGTGCCAGAGTATCTGCCTTTGCAATAACAGGAATCAAATTGACGCGAGATCCGAGGCGCTTCATTGTCTCAATCTCGAGAGGCTTGAGGCTATGTCCAGTAGGGCGAATAAAGTATAAACAGGCATGGACACGCATATCAGTGGACCCATTTCGTTCAGGCTGTTGTTCCTGGCGCATATAGCACTCGTGCTGTTCGTCGATAAAGTCTACCACGGGAAGCCAGCTATCGTAATTGTTGACATAATCACCAAATCCAGGTGTATCAATCACACTTAGGTTGACCTTGAACATCTTTTCTTCCAACTCTACATGTTTGCAATAAATTAAACAAACCAATCAACAGACCAACAAATTTATCAATAAGCTTACCAGCCTTGGTGATCTCAATTTCAACAGTACGGTCCAATTGCTTGTCGTGTCTCTTTTTTGGGTTCTTGTAGTCTTTTATCGAGGTTGTAAAAAGCGTGTTGATGAATGTTGTCTTTCCAAGTCCAGATTCACCTGAAAAACTCGGTTGATTAGTTTGAATGACAATAAGAGCATGATAGATGTAGAGAGTGTGTTTTTGTTTTTGTGCTTACCACAAACCATGATGGTGAAATGAGCACCTCGCTTGGTGAATATCTTGTGCTTTTGGTTTGGAAGATGAGCGATTCCGACACCAGCGGTTGAGACTACGGGAGATGACATTGGAAAGTGTAGAGGGAGAGGGAGATTAGGACAAGATGGTAAAGAGAAAACAAAAAAAAAGGGAAGAATAAGTAGGTTGTCTCTTTCGAGAGTATTCTCCACGATGTGTGTATGGTTGTCTCGGTGTACAGGGAAAAATGAACGGACTGCTTGATTTAGTATGTACAAGGGCAAATTTGTGCCGCCATAATAAAATAAAATAAAAAGGTACAGTGCTTCAAAGCAATATTGTGACCAATCATAATCGAGATTACTGGCAAATCAAGTTCAACTTTCTATTTTAGGAAGTAAAAGTTGTATTTTTAGAAACCCGTTGCTTGCCAAAAAATCATATGTCGTGATTCTTGATACTCGAAAATATATAAAGAGATTAATTCTCTCTCTTTTTTATTCTTTTAATAATTAATACAAAGTGACATTAGCACAACTTTTCTCAATTGAACAATTCTGGGCAGTAACAATGAGTAAAGTTGAGCATCATGGACTATCACAGGGAGATGCTTTATCAAAAGCCACCAATACAGCTATAAGATAAGATAAACAGAAATCAAATCAGCAATAAACAAATGTATACAGCCACAAACACTTTTATCCCGTACAATTAATAAAAGCGATAAATTGTCCGGAATATTTTGAAATATATCCTTTATCTTTTCTATCAATAAATTACTTGAAAGTAACCAAACTCCAGATTTACAAAGCAGTACTTACGACCTTTGAATAACAAAAGAGCAACAGCAGTATTAAGGTGTCTTATACTTTCATAAAGTTTATCTTTCCCTTGAAAAGATTGCAGCTGCAGTTGAAATACATAGGTCAACGGTACAAACGTTTGTTGAATGCACCAGACAACACACGTATTCATTATATAGAAAGCACCTAAAAACCCAGGAATTAGATGAGAGGAATGCAAGACAACTCGAGAGAATTATACGGAAAGATCTGTTCACCTATTATAAACAGTTTAGATTAGAAACATCTAACATAGATGACAATATAACAGTATAATGTGGTCAGATGGATCCCGTTTTTGCTTGAATGAAAATGATGCTGCCACACGCCTGTTCAGAAAAGTTGGAGAAAGGAATAAAGGAATAAAGGAATAAAGGAATAAATAACATATCTACAATAAATGGGGCGATGGGGAGGGGGGCCCATGATTTTGGGATGCTTTTGGTGTGGATAATTTGGCCCATTAAAGATAATAGACACTGTAATTGTGAATCAGAATATATTGACAGAATCTGTCTATCGATGATTCTAAAAGATTACTATGCACAAGGAAAAAAATGTTTTATTTGGCTGGAATATGGTGCTACTTTTCATACGGATTGATATGGTTGATGGTAGAAAGAAAGACACAGGATAAAGAGATTTGAGTACTGATTAGCCCAGAGTTCTGATCTGAACCCATTAGAGTACCTTTAGAATAATCTCAAGTTGTTAATTTAGAAGCAAAAGACCACTATTAAAGATATAGCTAATTTGGAGGTGGCTCAACAAAAATAATGACTAATATTAGGTATCGACCATGCAAAGAGTTTGACTTACAGTATGCAAAGATGTCAAGCTGTAATTGATACTTAGAAGGTACGCCAAAGTACTAGAATCCATTTTTATTCCAAACAGAGTATGAGAATTTTAGCGAATTTCTTCATAAAGCATACGCTTATTGAAAATGAGCCATATATTTTTGCATTATCAACTTTGGTCAACTGTACGGGATCCAAGTGGTTGTGGCTTTATATTGTATCCCTGACTGGAGTATTGAATAGACAGAAAGATACCAAAAAAAAAGTTGGCCATGTTTTTCAAATGTCTTTATCAATCTCAAATATTATAAAAATATGAGATTATGTTGAGAATGGTAGAAGCCCAAGAGACCATTTTGATGGGAAAAAAAAAAGAGTAATTGAAAATAATGATATTCTATCATGCCAAGCTTTATTAAAGACATTGGTTATAACAGGACTTTGTCATTATAAATTTTAAAAGTTTTGTTCAATTGTATTTTTTTTGTACTTTGTATAGTGTGTGGACACGAATACCACTTTTTTCCTATACCATTGGGACCATGAGATTATGCTCTGCGCTAATGCACTCTGTAACTTTATCTAACAGAAAAATGTGGTTAATGTTATAAAGTACTTGGACATATATACCTTTATAGATTTCACATTATTCAGATAATCCAAAATTATTCAACAGACCTTTCTGTTTTAATCAAGAAACATTTATATTGAGATGGATACAATAATTAGAGATCCAAATGTAAAATTGGCCGGAAATATTGGGTTTTATCCTCTCTTTAGCTTTGTCTACAATATACAACATTCTTCAAGAGCCAGGCACTCTGCGCGACTGACACCAAAAAGTACAAAGAAGATATGCTTTTGTACAATTTGCGTATTTAGTCGCCGATAATTTATAAACCAGTTGAAATTACTGTATCTGAGTGGTACAACTGAGAATTTATTTTCGTAAAATCTTGCGATTATATCCTTTTTTAGGAGTTACAACGCAAAATATTTTGAGTTTTGTAGAGATATCAAAAAAAAAAAGAGTACACAAGCTCTGGTATTTTTACAACCTCTGCTAGGATCGGAAAACAACCATCCTATCTTGGATTTATATGGGGTATGAAAAGAGGAGTTTTTGAGTGCACTAGACGGCATGGACATGAGTGCCATTTGAACTGGGGCCTATTGGTTTTATTATTATTTTATTTTTCGTTTAAATAATAGCCAAACCATCAGTTGTATGCAATGACACACATTATGCTCCAAGACCATCATTGGTCTCTAGATTTTTCTGCTGTTCATTGAGAAGAGAACAATGTTTAGCAAGGCCCCTAATATTCGCCTGTTTGATACACCGATTCTGTCTGTCTAACGTTTGATCAGGACTCTGTATTGATGGGAACATCTTTGACCGATGCTTCGGCGTATGAATAGGATTTTGCAAACTACAGGTAATTCACTAATTATTATGGGATTTCCTTATAAATCACAGCAGATTTACACTCTCAAAAAATAAAAAGAGAATTCCACCCCTCATCCTTGCTGATACTAGACAAGTGCAATACAAAATCCTTGCTCAAGAAGAAGAAGAAGAAGAAGAAAGATAGAACTGCAGGCCACACGTATTGTCCCGACGTCCGATCTTCGGTTGTCCTGCTATATAAATACTATAAAAATCTTTTTTCTTTTTGGCTGGTACTACAGCAAGATTTTACAAGTTTATAGACTAGAAGTCCGGTATCTTCATTTTTTTTTTCTCGGGCCTAAAATATAATGTGTAATCTTTAAGTTTTAAAATATAAAAAAATATAATGGTAATTGATTTGACCATTTTCATCTAATTTTGGTTGTTGAATTCCTTCTTCTCTACTTCTTTACCAAAACTGCATCATGTCCAACAACCACTATGAAGACCAGTCTGTCGGCTGCTTCGGAAATATCCTCTCTAGACTCGGTGTAACAACCTCGCCTGCCTATGTCAGAGCATCGTCTAGCGATGAAAAGTTGCCTGCCTATGAAGAATGCATGTCCCAGGCAAGTCCTGGACCCAATTCTTGTCATCAGCCCGGGATTAACAATTATTTTTGATCCTCTAGGCATTCCATCACATGAATGTCAAGGCCGACAGCGAAGTTGAGGCTATCGTCAAGACTGCTATCAATGCTGTCTCCTCCGAGCTCCGTACTATCAGTTTGGATGTAAGGCACACTTGGGAATGTTATCTTGGTTACTCACACACCCGTAGCTTCACGAGAACTTTGAGATTGGCATGAAGGAGTACCACGCCCATGATGTGCTTACCGACTATCTCGAGAAAAAGGGATTCACTGTCACTCGTAGTACTTATGGTATGGAAACTGCTTTCCAGGCCGAGTACACTCGTGGCCAGGGCAGACGTGTCGGCATCTGCTCCGAGTATGATGGTCTTCCAGGGTAATTATATTTTGACAGATATTTTAAGAATAAGAAAAAGAAAAAGAAAAAAATAGTTAACAAACATACCGTGGATTGTAGTCTCGGCCAAGGTTGTGGCCACAACTTGATTGCCATTAGTGGTGTTGCTACTGCCATCGGTGTAAAGGCTCTCTTGGATAGCGGAAAGGCCTCTGGAAAGGTTGTCTTGTTCGGTACTCCCGCTGAAGGTAATTATTTTTTTTGTAAAGGATTCTGGCCATCAATTAACGGATTTTTTATTATTATGTAGAGATCTCTGTTGGAAAGATCGTAATGGTAGGAAAGGGCGCCTTCCAGAACAATGTAGATGTCTGCATGATGTTGCACCCTGGGTAATATAACTTTATAGTTCAAGTCAATGAATAAGTATAGGCTATCAAACAAATGCGGTGTAACCATACTGACATTTTTGATATATCTTTCGGTGTTGTCTAGTCCTTATGAGGCTAATTATGGTGCCTTTATTGCAGTTCACGATGTCCAGGTTGATTTCCATGGAAAGCCCACACACGCCTCTGGTAAGGATATTCAGTGTTTTCATGGTTGATACTCGTGGCTTACAATCCATTCTATATATTATAATTGAAGCTACTCCCTGGGAAGGTAAGAATTATAGAGTCAGTTAGATCTTGTTCATTATTGCAATGAATCTTATTCAACCGTTCTCTGGTAATCTCTGATCTATCTAGGTGTCAATGCTTTGGACGCCATGGTCCAGGTGTGGAACAGTGTTAGCATGATGCGCCAGCAATTGATGCCAACAGACAGGTAAATAAGCCATAGTATACTGCAATATAGAATCTAAATAACACATGTAACCAAACAGAGTCCATGGCATTATTACAAACGGTGGTCAAGCAGTAAGTTTCTCGTATTTAACAAAAGTATCCTGGTGCTTATCAATTATCTACTTTATTTTGTACAGCCCAACATCATCCCCGATCGTACCTCTGCTCTGTTTTTTGTTCGCACAACCAGATTCTCAGATATTGGACGTCTGATGACAAAGCTCGAGAACTGCTTTACTGCTGCTGCCCTTTCTACTGGATGTGAAGTTACCTGGAAATGGCGTGAGAATGGTGTCACAAAGGGTAAATATAACACATTGTAAAGAGCAGATTCTAACCATCGGGGGGTATATTAGATGTCGTCCAAAACGCTGCCATGGCTGATAGATATGGTGCCTATATGGAGAAGGAAGGCATCACATTCCTCTCTCGCGCAGACCAGCAAAAGGGTGCTGGTGGCTCTACCGATATGGGTAACGTCAGTTACGAAGTTCCCACCATCCACCCCATGTAAGTTACAAGTGTTGGCTCAATTGTGTGTGTGTGTGTGTATTCACCAATTTTCTATTAGCTTTGGTATCCACACCACTGCATCAAACCACACCATCGGGTTCACTGCTGCAGCAAAGACCATGGATGCCCATAATGATACCATCAAGGCCTGTAGAGGACTTGCCCTCACAGCTGCCGATGTTCTTATGGACAATTCCTTCTACAAGGTTATCCAGGAAGACTTTAAGGAGAGCATTAAGAACTAGGATTGTTTAAATGTATAAATATTATATTTTTTTTAAAAAAAAAAGAGTTTGCAATGGCTAAAACCTCCCCAATTATCGAGACTTTGAATGATGGAAGTTGAATACATTAATGAATCACACTATTCATTTAGATCTGATGCCATTTGATACTTCTTTTCATCTGGATTGGAGGCAGGTATTGTGGCAAGTGCTTGTAAAAAGTGTTCCATTGTCTATAGAGAAATTAGTGTTGATTCAATAGATGGTCCATACTTGCCACTTTTACAGCCCAATGGTTCTCTCGAAGGGAAATCATGGCTGCCTCTCGGCAAACATTCTGTAAATCAGCTCCCGTATAATTATCAGTCTATGGGCAAAGAAAAAAAAAAGAACACATTAGAAGGGAGGTAAACAAGGCACAAGAAGAGGCTTTTGAGATACTCACACCATCAGCAACCACTTCAAGGTTCACATCGTCAGATAGAGGTATACGACGCGTGTGAATCTTTAGAATCTCCCATCGAGCCTTGAAATCTGGGGGAGGAACATACACCAGACGATCAAATCTACCTGGTCTCAATAGAGCAGCATCCAGCATATCCGGTCTGTTTGTAGCACCCTTTTTTTAAAATATATATGTAAAATGGAGATTGGCAAGGTTTTGATGGACTTACAACGACAAGAACCGATTCTGCAGTCTCTACACCGTCCATCTCATTCAATAGGGTCGAAAGCACTCTTTCCTGTACACTGTCTCCTCCACCACCACCATTACCCATATCACGCTTTCCTACAATAGCTTCTGTTTCATCCAGAAAGATAATAGATGGTGCAGAGGCTCTTGCCTTTTGGAATGTGGTTCGAACTAGTTATCAAAATGGCCACAAATGTTACAACAAAAGCCTTTATACTCTATAGCCTAAATTCTGACTTACTGATCTTTTCAGAGTCGCCAACATATGGAGAATACAGCTGGGCACCATTGATGGATAGAAACGCGGCTCCGGATGTCGAGGCAATGACCTTTTTATATGTATTGATTATTGGCCTAAGCTCGATTAAATTAGCCTTGATTACCTTTACAAGAGTCGTTTTGCTACATCCAGGAGGACCGTACAAGAGAATGCCTCTTGGTGGTTTAAGTCCCAGGCGAATAAACGAATCTTTATAAAGAATTGGCCATTCGACTGCCTGCTTAAGTTTCTATAATCATGAAAAAATTGGATTATTGAACATTGATCATTGAGTATTATCTACAAGCATTGTATATATTACCTTTTTGACATCCTCTAGACCTCCAATATCGTCCCATCCGGTCTGTTCTACCTGTACTTGGAAACCACGTTGCATCGATGGACCCACGGATCCAAATGCGACCATGAAATCCTCCATTCCAACATGCATTTCCCTGGTTTGTTTGTTTTTTCCTTGTGGTTAGCTTGCAAATTTTACGAGTGGATCAAGCATACTTTGTCGGATCTTTGGTTGCTCTTTGTACAGCGTGCATAGCAGCCTCTCTGCACAAAGAAGTGATGTCGGCAGCAACGTAACCATTTGTCATTGTGGCAAGGGATTCTACAAGGAATGCATATGGTTAGGAATACATGTTTCGTTAATATGTAGTCTTACCAACATCCATGGAATTATCCAGTGGCATACTGCGCAATTGAGAAGTAATGAGAGCATGTCTTGTTCCTTTGTCGGGTGCGTCAATTGAGATCTCTCGATCGAATCTTGGGGGCAGCAAGTAGATTTCAAATAAGAGTTTTATCCAACAGTACAACCAATACTGTATAGCTTACCTTCCTGGACGTCTCAAGGCAGGATCAATTGAATTGGGGCGATTGGTTGCTCCAATGATCACAAGCCGGCCTCTTGAAGCAATACCATCCATCAATGTCAGTAGCTGGGCTACCACTCTATTTTCATGAGATTGTGCGCGATCACGATGTGGTGTCAGGGCATCCTAGAATAAGCCAGCTCCTCCATAAATACATATACTCTTCCCTTTCTTTCTTTTTTTTTTTGAGAAAATCAGTAGAATACACTTACAATTTCATCAATAAAGAGAATCACAGGCGAATCGTTTTCGGCTGCCCATCCCTGGGCTTCTTTGAACTTTAGTCTCAATTTCTCTTCGCTTTCACCAAGATAAGGGCCATAGATCTCTGGGCCTTGGATGACAAACACTTTTGCGCCGCATGCTTCTGCTACTGAAGTTACGAGAAATGTCTTTCCAACACCAGGAGGACCGTACAACAGAATGCCTTTGGGACACTCGATCCCCAGAGTTGCGATCCAATCGCGGTAAAGAAACGGATAGCTCAAGACTTCATAAAGTGCCTCGTACGCCTTTTCGAGACCAGTCGGCTTCTTACCATGAGATGTGGGGGCATCTGATGAAAGAGAAAGGGATGCAATAGTCTTGCTCAGTGCTTCTACAGATGTCTCTGCCGGTGGATCTGCTATAGATATACGGGTAGCACTATTGATTATTACAGGAGTATCTTGCTCTTCACAAGATACTACCTTGACAATCAGGGTAGAGCCAGGAGCCTGGCTGGATATGACAGTTCCAGGACTAACAAGCATGCCATTTATCAGACTGCGTACACTCTAGTATGGATAGATTGAATGAGCCATGATCCATGGTTGATTGCAATATTCAGTACTTTTAGTATCTGATCCTCGGTGCCGTTTTTGTACAGATAGCCTAGATCGGCCAATTGTTCATCTTTTGTACAGTTTTTGAGATTGACTTGGAGCGTCGCTCGGATGGCAGTTTTGACAGGTCCTAGAGGGATCATTTGTACAGCCTCTATTTACAAGACGGAAATCACAAGGATGTATATATATATATGATTACAATTATGATTATGATTATAGCCATATACGCTAATAATATATTTACTTTGAGAAGCTTTGTTTTCGACCTTTATAAAGTCATCAACTAGTATTTGATGTTCTGGTATATCGGATGGCCATAGAGTGCAGTAATATATCTGATCAAGAGAATATGATTTGTATGGATTTTATTTCAATTACTTTTATTATTATTATTGTTATATATGTATTTATACATTTATATTTATTACAATTACAATTACTCTTATTGTTATTACTGTTGGCAATGCACACTTTATTTCCTCTACAAGATCTCTACTTACATTGGACAATCCATCGTCAATCTGAACCCAACTTCCAATCGGAAGATTCATTGCTTTCCATCTGCCAAACGAAACACGAGCAATCGCATGCCGATTAAACAAAGGAGAGACAATGACAGACATGATGTTAATAAAATGTCAAGGAATTCAAAGACTAGTGAAAATTGCCTATAAAAATTAAAAAAATAAAAAAAAGTTGCTTGGTCGGGGATTGAAATTAGTGGCATCTTCTTGGTTAAAGTCGACCAATAGAACTACCAAAAAAGGGACATTTTTATTTTTTTAACCCATTTTTATTTTTTGCAGGTTCAACTGATACACTCAGTTCTCTTTAACATAAAGTATTCGAGTGATGATGTCGCGTGAAGGGCTGCTGGTGATTGGTGTGATATTTCACATCGTCTACCTGTTCAGCATTTTCGACATTTACTTTACATCTCCTATTGTTCATGGCATGACTCCTCAAAAGAGTCCAGTTACTGCACCTGCAGATCGTCTTTTGCTTATTGTAGGCAAGTCTATTCCCCCCCCCCGGATAATTAAATAGACTTGAGGACTTAGAGTGGGGAGGGGTATCTATAGGCGATGGTCTCCGTGCCGACAAGCTACTTGAGCTGGATAATGGCGATACCCGTGCTCCTTATTTGAGAAATATTATCAAGACCGAGGGAAGCTGGGGTGTATCCCACACACGCGTGCCTACCGAGTCAAGACCTGGGCATGTGGCGATTATTGCTGGTTTTTATGAGGATGTGAGTGCAGTGACGACAGGTAAGTAATATATCTTTATGCCAGCCAGAATCACTCACACCACAACATAGGCTGGACAATGAACCCTGTCAACTTTGACTCGGTATTTAATCAGTCAGAACACACCTGGTCTTTTGGATCCCCAGATATCCTGCCAATGTTCCAGCATGGAGCAAGCGACCCTAGTCGGGTGGATACAGTAATGTACCCACCAGAGTATGAAGATTTCTCGGGTGGTAAGCGACCTGTAGGACCACAATGGCCATCCGAGAATGTTTAATCCTGACCAATCAACCAGAGGCTTCTCATCTTGATACTTGGGTGTTTGATCATTTCAAGGCATTGTTTGAAGAAGCAAAGACCAACCCTGAACTAGATGCCAAGCTGAGAAAGCCCAGAATTGTGTTTTTTCTCCATTTGCTTGGTCTGGATACAAATGGCCATGGCTTTAGACCTCATTCAAAAGAGTACTGTGCAAATATTGGCTTGGTTGATAGAGGTGTGGCTGAAATGGTCAATCTTGTTGAAGAGTTTTATGGCCATGATGGAAAGACAAGTTTTGTATTCACAGCCGATCATGGCATGAACAACAGAGGCAGGTTATTTGTTATGTTACGCTACGCTACGACAGCTGTCCTGACACCATTTGCGTAGGTGCTCATGGAGATGGCCATCCAGACAATACACGCACACCTTTGATTGCCTGGGGTGCTGGTATTCGCAAACCAGTCGAGGGATCCAAAGGACACGATGAATTCTCTGCTGAATGGGGGCTGTCTGATGTCCAGAGAAACGATGTACTCCAGGCCGACATTGCTCCATTGATGGCTCATTTGATCGGTATTCCTCTGCCTGTAAACTCGGTTGGAGAGCTTCCACTTGATTATCTTGATGGAGACGAATACACAAAAGCCCAGGCTGCGTTTGCCAATGCACGCCAGATTGCCGAACAGTACAAGATCAAGCATGGCAAGTATATATACTCCAAATGAATGGTTACAGAAAGCTTATGGTCCAAACGTTCTGTAGATGAAAAAGAGGAAAAGGAACTGTTCTTTAGACCTTTTAGACCCTTGTCTGGCTCCAATGACCCCAACAGCTATCTTGCTCAAATCCAGTCCTTGATTGACATGAAGGACTATGTGGCTGCAGAGTCCTTGTCAAAGAAACTGATGACTGAATGTCTGGCTGGCTTGAGATACTTCCAGACCTACGACTGGCTGTTCCTTCGAGGAGTAATTACTGCAGGATACATAGGCTGGTGTGCCTTTTGCCTCGAGTTTGTGATTAGATATTACATCTTACCCGAAAATATTGCAAGATCCCTGGGCCAATCTTCATCAAAGCTGGTAAGTAGTAGTAGTTATAACCTTTCAAGGACATTGATACTAGTATGGTTTATAGGTGGACGGTGCAGCAATCTTGGTGTTTGGATTCTTGTCGTTTATGGTGTGGATCCAGGACATGCCGACCATGTACTATGCATATGTATTCTTTCCTGTCTATTTCTGGCGCCAGGTCCTGCAGAACAAGAGCATATTCGTTACTCTGCTTAGCTCGGCCTCACGCCAAGGATGGACTGTGCTGATAAGAAATACGGTTGGGACTCTTTTGGCACTTGAAGCATTGGTAAGCTTAGTGAAAATAAAAAACACCATAATTTGGTCGTCTAAATGGGACCCCCTTGATTATTGATATATTAATTAAAATAACCATAATAATAGGTCTATAGTTATTTCCGGCGGGAGGTGCTCACAGTATGCTTTGTGTTGCTTGCTTGCTGGCCATTGGTTATGCCTGCCCGCATGCGCAGACACCATTCAAAGCTATTGACTCTCTGGTCCGTCTCTTGCCTGTGCACCAGTGTCTTTACCCTTTTGCCCGTCGAAAAGGGAGAGAATATCCTGTTGGTGTGAGTGACATGGATAGATTATTTGAGACTGTTCTAATCTCTTCATAGAGTGTTTGGTGGCCTGACTGGCATCGTTACAGGTGGAATTGTGCTGGCAAAGCTAGAGCACGATAATCGTATCAAGAGAAAGACGTCAGTGTTGATGAAGACTCAGGTGAGAGTACATAAATAGAGTGTAGGCCGAGTTTACCAGAATCTTGGCGTATATTAATACCCTGTGGCAGTTACTCCTGAACCTTGTCAGTATTGTACTAGTCTATTCCACATCCACAAGTCTACAGGAGCGACAGGGACTTCCTGTGGTTAACCAATTGTTGAGTTGGATTGTCATGGGTAAAGACAAAGACTTGGTATTGGTCATAACTATTGACATCTCACCCTATTGAAACGTTGTTGATCCTTAGCCTTTTCAAGCATCTGCCCTTTTGTGTATCGAGGGCCTTTAAACGAAGATTACCTGGCCCGCCTATTGATGATTTGTTTATCTTTTGGACCTCTGATGACCCTGCTCAGTATTTCATACGAAATGCTGTTCTATGTCTGTTTCTGTAGCACCGTTCTTCTCTGGCTGGAAACCGAACGTGCTCTTTACCGCGACCAAAGAAGGACAGTTGACCGGCCCCTTCAGACCAGCGACTGTCGGGCAGTCTTGATCTTCTTGTTCTTTATCTGTGTGGGATTCTTTGGGACCGGAAACGTGGCGTCCTTGAGCAGTTTCTCGCTCGAGAGTGTCTATAGATTTGTGACGATATTTAACCCCTTTTTGATGGGCGTTCTCTTGATTGCCAAGATCCTGATTCCTTTCTTTGTGGCATCTGCTGTCTTGGGCGTCCTGAGCATCAGTCTCGATCTGCCTCCATTCAGTCTTATTCTGGCTGTCATGAGCATCACAGACTTCCAGACGATCAACTTCTTTTACTTTGTCAAGGATTCAGGCAGCTGGCTAGAGATTGGTACCACAATCAGCCATTTCTGTATCTCGGAGTTGTTTATCATCTTTACCATCATACTCTTCTTGCTCTCTCGACTACTAGTTGGACATCTTGTTCTGCCCAAACTGTCTAGCATGGCAGATTAGACTAGATTGAATATAAATATAGATATATATATATAGATATATATCTCTCTCTACAGTTTATTTATTTATTTATATATATATAATCATAAAACAATAGAGGCAGCAAAGAGGTGGGGGTAAGGTGGGAGGTGGGGAGGTAGAGGGTGTAGTTTGAGGTATGAAGGTGTCATTTTATGAAATTAATTCTGATTGTCAATGTCTTGGTCGTAAGAAGAGGATAAAAGCATATCGATTTGGAATTGGAGGGCGTATGATTGACTCAAGAGACGCTTTAGTTGATTAGACAGACGCTCTGATTCCTATACAAACACGTCGTTGGCTCTTTTGGATCAAAATGTGCTTTCTATCCTCATATTGGGTTTCTGATGGCTTACATTTCGAAGGGTCTCTTGTTCAGATAACAGCTGTTTCCTTTCAGGCGAGTCGTCTGAACTGGTATCCTGTGTTGAGATATTTGGAAGGATATCCTTATTGTCTTCTAGCCATATCGCTGTCAAGGATAATTTTCCTAATAGTGCTTCATAGTCTTTTCGTGCCTTTTGAAGTGCTGCTAAATCAGGCTCGGTAGTCAATGACTTTGATGATGCTGCAGACACGGCCTGGATGATGGTAAGCATGCTTTCCCATACACTATAAAGTGTATCAAGGGCAGCGTTGGATTTGTTAAAGATGTCGGTGTATGTGGCCATGTCAGATGCATCAGTCTAGAAATGAAAAAACACCAGAGCTTAATGCAAGTATGGTCGAGAATTAAGGTGGCTTAGAATATGAAACAAATTTGGTTCTGCTCGGCTCCATAATACACCATTTTCACAAAGACTCTTTGATCTTTATCCTTGAGACTATAATAAGCAGGCCAGGTATCCATATGACCAAAAACGACAATAAAGGAGTATAATGATATGCTATATTTGAAATATTAATTGGCAATTTCAAAAAGGTTTACAGTTATTCTTTTATTGCATGCAAATCATTATCTCTTTATATCCAAATAATAATAATAATAATAATAATCTTTAAATACCTGTTGGTCTTTGTCAATACAGCTGCAGATACCCACATGTATTCTATTTATACACTTCTCTGTCAAAGATCATCTTGGGATGCATAGGGAGCGTACAAGGAAACCTTTCAAATCTCGACCAAATTTTAACTTTTAAATTGTATCTTTTTTTATTATTACTTTTTTGGATCTCTTTAATGATAAACAAGAAGTCAAAATATCGTTTGTTTATATATAATGGAAAACACCAAAATACATATAAATATGAAACCTGCGGTGTTCAAGCATTGCATCTCTCTCTCTCTCTTTCTCTCTTTCTTGTTTCATTTACCTAAACATATCATTATAATATGCACCGCCTATCTCGTCTAGCAAGACAATCGTCCCGTCCCCTGGCTCAATTTTTGGTGCCTGTTGGTCAATCAAGTACACGTCTGCATTCCACTTTTCTGCTAGAGGGAACAATTGGCAATGCAAACAACCGATTGAGACTCCAGGAGGAACGGTATGCAGGTGATGTCAGCACCCCATTTCCAAAGCAAGTAAATTCTGTCATGAAGTCTCTTTCAGAGGAAACAGCCCGTGATTTCCCCAATGGATTCATGATGATCAGCGAAATACAAGCCAAGCTGCTCCATCACCTCGTCTCGATCCTTCGACCCAAGAAAGTATTGGAGATTGGTACATTCACTGGCTATTCGGCTATAGCCATGGCATCTGCCCTGGGACCCAATGCTAGCTTGATTACCCTTGAGCTGGATCCCTGTCATTTGGCAGTCGCACGTCGTTTTGTAAAAGAGGCCCAACTGGACAACAAGATAAAATTCCAACAAGGCCCCGCTTTGGAAAGGTAAAAAAAAATGAATAAATTAATAGTCGCGGATACTTGGGCTGGATAAACTTACCTTTATGATAAGTATGCTTGAGTTTATGAAACAGACACCACAACCACAATTTGATATCATCTTTCTTGGTAAGAACCGAAAATAAATAAAGAGGCAATTGTATTGATCAAGGTTATTATTTTATCAAGATGCTGATAAGGGTGGATACATCAAGTACTTTGATCATATCATGGAAAACAATCTTTTGACTGAAAACGGTGTCATCATTGTGGATAATGGTAATGGATATCTTTGGTATGGATAGGATGCTAATATGTGTTCTAGTCTTATTTTTTGGCCAGGTACATCAGCACGCAGGCTATGAAGATTCTGAGCCTGTTCAAGTCTCAAAAAACGTCAAGAAACTGGCAAAAAAGGCATATGAGTTTAACAAGTATGTAATGGAAGACGACAGAGTCGAGGCAGTTGTCCTGCCAATCTTTGACGGTGTGACCATTATACGAAGAGCCAATCCAAAGGCATTGTAATTGATATAGAATTGAAACAAGTGTGATCATAATAAAAGGACATGGTGGATAGAATTTATTTTATATTCATTATAAAAGGCCCTAGGTAGATGAATAATGGTCGTATTGGACTGTCTAGAGGGATAAATAGATAAATAGATAAAGGGATACTAGGTTTATGTTTTATATATTGCCACAAATCATTCTCTAAACATTTACTGCATAAAAGACACTTGCCAATGTCGTACAATTGAGGGAGTGATACTAAAAGGATGTTTTTGTTTGGTGTCTTGAAACTTGGCCT
The DNA here is from genome assembly GCA_022702545.1 of Phycomyces nitens. Classification (NCBI taxonomy): domain Eukaryota; kingdom Fungi; phylum Mucoromycota; class Mucoromycetes; order Mucorales; family Phycomycetaceae; genus Phycomyces; species Phycomyces nitens. Next base: position 8,669,309 of record JAHRBC010000001.1, read on the forward strand.
GGATGTTTAAAGTAATGGGATTGTAAGGCATCACAAGTAAACAATGCTGCATATTCCAGAATAAGGCCAAGCGATAAATATAACTTTGTTGAAATGCGGATGATGATCTGTCCTATGGTTTATATGTACGGGCAGCATAATTGGTATCGACAAACTTTTTTTTAAATAGACGAGAATTCCAAGCCTGTTTAAACCACTCTATCAATTAGATCCTATTGAATGAACCATTGTGATTTGTATCATTTTGATAGAGTAACATTACAAGGATACTAATAATCATTCGAATTGAAATAATTAATAAAACCAGGATTATCTGGTAAAGCATTTATCCAAAGATTCGGTCTTTACACCTGATAAGTTGAGCTACATAGTCTCAGGAATACCTTGCCATTATGGCCACTAAATATACCAGTATATCCAAGTATCCCATTAAATCCGCTCATACAGATATACACATACAAATTTACTGTCTATCAAAACATCTTTGTGATTCATCAAGGGAAAAAAAAGCAAGTTGTTGTTTTAGATATCTATACATTCATGTCGTTTTAACTAGAATTTCGGGCAATATTACTTTTTTCTTGATTTGCAAGCCGTATTTATTCAGTTTGGTCGCTCAAATATCATTTTTCTATTTAATCATAAATGTACAAGTATTCTGAACACTCATGATAGAGTAGGTCTAATATTAGAGAAAAAAGTGCAAAACAACTTCAAGACAGTGCATGTTGTTTTATTGATTATCCATATACTCTTTGGAGAAATATCGTAAATTTCTCTATTTCTTTTTTAAAAAAAAATGATAATGCCCGATATTCAAAAAATTCAAAACAAAAAAAAACTCGTTTACAAAAGATGCAAATGATACCTAGGATTTAATATTTTACTTCTTTACCATTCGTCTCCATAACATGTCCTTTAATTTATCGCAAGACATACTTTTGCATATTGGCAGATTACTTTCGAAAGAAGATCAATTGACATGTTCGACAGTCTGTAGACAGTGGAAGAAGCCTTTCCAGGACGTTTTCTGTGGTACTCTAAATGTATCAGCAACAGTGTTTCCTGATATTTGCGACGTGGATAACCCAAAAAATACATACAAAAAGAATGGCCAACGTGTTCTGACACTACGAATACATGAAATCAAATCATTTGACAAACATCAGATCCGGGCACTACAGAATTGTTTTCCAAACATAACCCACTTTGATTATCTGGCATCTTATCGAATGCCGAATTTTATTCCAAATGAATTAAACTGGAGTCAATGGAAGTCATTAACACATTTGTGTGTGCCACTTGGAAACTCTATACTATACTTTGGCTCAAGTCATGTCTTTAAGCTTCTATCTGAACTTCCAAACCTGGTACACCTCACAATGAAGCGAGAATTTCATATCTGGGCGGCAGGATTTCTTACGTGCTCAACCATAAGCAACCTTCACCATTTTTTGCCACGCCTAGAATACCTGGAGACTGACATAATTTTGAAGCCTATACCCTTCAGTTGTCTGGAGATTATCAAATGGATTGGTTCAGCCAGCAGGGTGACAGCAATAAAGTTTGAAAACATTATGTTTAACAAGATGTGGATGGTATTCTTTGCAATCAAGTATCCAAATATCCACACTATGTCGCTTGGATTCTTTTTAAATGAAGACGTTGCAGAAACCTACAAACAGAACCGCCAGCTCAATCTGTCTCGTGAAATCTTGTCTTTCCTTCCTCATCTAAGAACTTTGGAACTTGGTGGCCTACATTCTGATCCCCAGATCATATCTGCAATTCTCGAAATCCTCAACAGCTTCCGTGTTCCTCTCAAGCGCTTGGATATACATCTTTTACTTGATGAATCAGAAACTGCGTTGAAAGAAAGGGTCATTACTTTGACCAAGTTTTTTACGAGAAGTTTAAAGATATTGCACCTCTTCATGGGCTATGATAGAAGTAGATTGGCCAATTACACGACTGTTGTCGGCCAGTACCTCCAGTTGGTGGAGTTGCATATCTCTAACAACGGACATTCTATTGAAATTGACAGACTCTTGGACCAGTGCCCTAGATTAGAATCATTGATGGTGTCCAAAGCTTTCCTCACTTTCAAGCAATTCGACCAAGACAGACCTAGGCCCCACAATCTATCAAAACTGGATCTGCAGTCTATGAATCTTTGTCCAAAAACTATGTATTACATATCGTGGCGCTGCAGGCAATTAAGAAATCTAAAGCTAACATCTATAAGAATACGGGAGGACTGTTTTGATGAAACACGCTACGTTCTTTTGGACATTCCATTTTCACAGCTAAACGAAATCACCATCACGGACATAATTTGCAATACGACCCATAGTCGCCTTTTTGTTATTCGTCAGGTATGTAGGAATAATAGGTCCAGGACCTGTAATAACATTTTATTACCCTTAGCTAGAAAGCCCCAAGACAAATTGGTACCACTTGTGCAAAGTCAGGACAGGCAAGAAAGCAATGGGCTGTGGATGGGCGCTTGACAAGGATGATATTAGTGCCTGCGAAAAATATTTTGAGAAATTTAAACCCAAGCCTACACCCGAAAGATTCAGCAATAAGATATCTGCCGACCACACCTACAAGTTATTGCCAAAAACGGGGTGGAAAAAGGATCGTCAGAATGGCTTTATAAAAATTCGATGTAGATCAGTCAAGAATTGTTATTTGTCTTCTTTATACTGCACGTAATCCACAATATCGGATAATAATGTTCAAGAAATATATTTAAAAAAATGCCTTTAAGTTTGTCCAGGGTTCGCTTGAGGGCAAAACACAGATATATATATCTGATTTACTCCAATTTGTAACGTACAAAAAATATTCAACTTGAATAATCTTGGCCACTTTGGCATAAACTAAACGTCTTTATAATGTTCTTTGCTCATTTTCAGCTCACTTTGCTTTTGATAAATGCTTACATCGTGTTCAGGACAAAGCACACGCACACGCACACGCATACGTATGTATGCCTATGATTGGATAGCAGAAAATATCAATGTGATACCAAGTAGAGGGTGTCTAGACTATTGGCAACCATAGTTACCAAGTGCCATGCTTATCTACGCATATTTTCTTTAGTGTTTTATTATACACATATAAGCCTGTAAACTGGCCGGCATAAAAAAAAATCATTTGTCTTTTACCATGTCCTCGATATTTAACTACTTTACTAGACAAACTTTCACGGATCAAGTGTGTAGTACATGTTTAGAGTTTGAATCCTCATGTATAACAAGGGCTTTTCAATCAAAATAAAAAATCAATAAACACCCTTTTCACTCTCTTTCCAATGGTTCCCGAACTGCCCTTTGAAATCCTTTCGCTCGTCGCATCGTTCCTGTCGCAAAAAGATCGAATTACATGCTTGGAAATATGCAAAGATTGGCTACCAGCATTTCAGCATTCTCTTTGGCAAATGATGTTCATCGACGATACCTTTATAAACTCTATTTACGACACACGACCTAGCTCGGATAATGTCTACAGAATCAATGGCTTCAGAGTTCAGCGGTTAAAGATGACTATTAACAGCCCTGTCCAGAAACATCTTTTTGGACTATTGCAACAACTCTTTCCGTGCATCAGACACCTTGAATTTCTAGTCGATGTTCAGCCAGACCTGTATACTGTAGATTTATTTGATTGGAATCTTTGGACCTCTTTGACGCAGTTGGAGATAACTTTGGACGATTCGATACGAGAACTCGGACCAAAGGCCACATTTGAACAACTCTCTAGTCTAAATTCCCTTGTTCGCTTTAATATGATCTCATATAACAGTACTGAAATCGATTACTGCTTTAAATTGGAGGATTTTGAAGCTCTTTACTACCATCTTCCAAACCTTGTATGCGTAGAATCAGACTACGACATTGGCACTCTATTTCTTGACGATTTGAAAAACACACGCATTATTCCAGCAGTAGCTGTCGAGAAAATAATCTGCAGACAAAATTATGCACAGTTTAATATACACTGGGTAATATACTATGGATTAAAGTACCCCAAGTTGGAGACCCTAAGTCTCAATATAAACACTGGCAGACAAAGAATCCCGCTCACCAGCCAAGACTATTTAAAAAGCGTTCTTTCTACATTTCCAAACATCTTCTGCTCCTTAAAGACGCTGGAAACAACCGGCTGTGCCGACTTTGCTGAAGATATGGCCGCATTGTACTATGCGCTTGAAAGGTCCAAGGCACCAATCGAGAATTTGTCTATATGTGTTCTCAATGTCTTTCGAGGATCGCAATTGATCCAAAAGATCATGAATTTTATAAACTTATTTACGGCAACACTAAAGAAGCTGAAATTTTCATTAGTTATTGATTGCTATCCTCCACAAGCTATTCCTGACCATAATTGCCACTGTCCTGGCCTGACATACTTGGAAATAAAATTATTCCATTGTTCCGTTCAAATCGACTACATATTAGATCAGTACCCATCGTTACAGACCTCCAAGATCCAAGGATCTAAAATAAGTATCGGTCAAACTCCAGCCCCTTCACTGCATGGCTTACAAGTCTTGGATATAAATTGTGGGGAACTTGGCGTGGATGTGATGAGCTATATTTCGTCTCGCTGCAGAAATCTAAAACGCTTGCGGCTAAATGTCCTTTCGTTCAATCCGCTCCAGATCAAGGACAACTTTTATCTATTTGACATGCCTTATACACAGCTGGACGAATTAAACATAAGTATGATGAAAATGAAGATACAGCCTTGTCAGCTATTTGTTATTAAGCAAGAAGTCGAGATTACACAACAAAACATTGATCCAGCATGTGCACTTGGCCAGGATTTGGAAACACAAGGATTTCTGACAAAATGTTACGTTTTACAAGATAAGATTGACTCTATCATGCCAGAACGTTTCAAGGTGCTTGAACTCAGTCATCAAAATATTAAATATATTCAAATATATTACCCCGAGTTTGGGCGTGAAAACAGCCTTTTCGAGGGAATTGGAAATAGTAAAGAACGTTTGTGTGTATCAGACAATTACTGGAGACCGTTTACTTATGGAGGATACTTGACATTCAAATGTAAATCTGTCAAGAATTATTATTTTCAGCCCTATGAATCACGATTATAGTTTCAGTTTATACATACATACAATTTTATCAATATAATAAAACTCTTTAGACAAACTAAAAAAACACACACACTTTATTATCTGGAAGCAATTATTCTTGCCAAGTTATGATAAGCTAAAAAAAGGCATTTATACGCTTGTCATATATGTGCATGGCCTTGACATGCACAAGAAGAAACATCCGGGTATAAATTATATTTGATAAATCACAAAGAAATCGAGTATTTATCCAAACTTTTTTTTTACATATACCAAGATGAGTCATGTAGTAACTCGTATACTCTTGGGACACCTTGCAAGAAATTTTCAGTAGACCTGTTAATGCACCCGAGCATCGTATTCAAGGTGCACATACATATACACAAAATATATCGTCTGATACAATTTTTGTGGTCCATCAAAGAGTATCAGAGCTCTAGATATTCATGCATTCATACCTTTAGAACTTTGGGCAATACTATTTTACCCTTTGATTTCCTAGCTTTATTTATTCAGGCACTCTACTTTTATAAAGCCTTTTATATATGCATAGATGAAGCTAATTATTCTAAACATTCATGACATAGCACGTCTAATATGAAATAAGCGCATAAAGAGCTCTTTAAACAGTGCATCTGGATTCATTAATTATCCATATACCCGTTGGAGAAATACCATAAATTTCTCTAAATGATAATACTTAAATTTGGGAAAGGGTATATATAGATATAATCTTGTGAAGATGAATATACAAAATGTTTGTAAAAATGTAAACTATTTACAAAAGATGCAAATGATCCATAGAGTTCCATATTTACTTCTTTACCACTCATTTCCATAATGTTCTTTAAACTACCATACGATGTACTTTTACACATTGGAGAAATGCTCTCAATGAATGACCAGTCAACATGCTCAACAGTTTGTAAACAGTGGAGAAAGCCATTCCAAGATGCTATTTGGGGTGTACTGGATGTGTCAATGAAAAACTTGGGACGGATATGTGAGACAGTCAAACGAATAAACATGTACACAACTAATGGCCACCGTGTATGGGCATTAAAGGTACTTCACCTTGACTCATATAGTGAACAACAGCTTCAAATAATCCAGAAAGTATTTCCGAACACAGAATACTTTGAATACATACGATCTACCTTGGGCCCTCCTTTCATTACAAGTGTACTCAACTGGAGCTTATGGAAATCATTGACACATCTATGCGTACCTCTTGAAGCCTCTATACAAAAGTATGGGTCTAACAGTGTCTTTGGTCAATTATCTACAATTCAAGGCCTCGTATACCTTTCGATTAAACGAGATTCTCATGTGGAAAAAGAAACATGTTTTACTTGGGAAGATATTCAAACCCTTCACTTTTACCTACCTCGCTTAGAATACCTGGAAAATGACTTGGTTTTGGATATTCTTCCCTACGGTATGGTGGAAACTATCAGCTGGATTGGTCCGGCAAGTACTGTAAAGACAGTGAAATATGGATCCGTTAAACTTAGCAAGATGTGGATGCTCTTCTTTGTATTAAAGTATCCAAATATCCAAGCTATATCTTTTGGGCTCCTTTGGAATGGATATGCTCCCGAACAAAATGTGGATAACCCTCAGTCGATCCTGATATTTCAACCCTCGACCTTCTTTCCTCGCCTGAAAAGAGTGACTATCGACGGTCTTTATTCAGATCCTCAGACAATAATGAATATTTACGAGATATTTAACGAATTTCGGGTACCCATCGAGCATCTGGAAATTCATGCTTTGATTAACACGACTGAACTTCGGATTAAAGAACAGATTGTTGCTTCGACTAGATGGTTTTCAAGAACACTAAAGGTCCTACGCATGTGCATAAATTTCAGTGGAGAAGATGAATTCGAATACATAATCAACATTGGCTTGTACTCTAGATTGGTTGAGCTCCAGCTTTCTAGTCAAGGAGATATCATTGAATTTTACAGTATTATGGATCAGTGTCCAGATTTAAAATCATTGACGATAAGCAAAGCTTTTCTGGAATTCAGACCTTCGCGAGACTATTACATGTCGCACTCCTTGTTAAAACTAGATCTAGAGTCTGTGACCATTGTGTCCCATGCTATGTATCAGATCTCTTTGCTCTGTACACAATTAAAGACTTTGAAGATGAGGTCTCTAAATATCTTGGACGCCTATTTTAATGAGACCGGACATATAGTGCTGGACATGCCGTGTTCTCAGTTGAACGATATTGGAATTGGTGATATAATCTGTAATGGCTATCATTGCCACATTTTTCTCATTCACCAGGTAAGAACAAGCTACAAGTTTGCTATTTTTGCTAATATTCTGCTCCGTGGCTCTTAGCTTTCATGTTTTCGGCCCCAATGGTTCCATATGTGTAAGGTCAACGTAAGCAGAAGAACCGTACCCTGGGCACGAGAACTTGGCGTGACAGACATTAATATCTGTGAAAAATATTTCGCCGAATTCAAAACCAAAGTTTCTTTCGAACGAGAGAGGAATGGCCTACCTGTAGGATATAACTATAATCTGACATGGTGCAGTAGTTGGAAAAAAGATCTTCAGTTTGGCCACATAATAATCCGACCCCAATCAGTCAAAAACTATTACTTTTATTGTCCTGACTATGTTTAATTCGATAATTAATAAAATTTCGAAATGACAGTTGAGATAATCCAGTTTCTGTGATGTCCGTTGTCGATCTTTAGCTCACTGTTTCATACAAGCTCAGAGTAGAACACACATATATGTATAGCTATGATTGGATGACAGACAATCTCGATGTGGTACCAAGTAGACGGCTAGACTATTGACAATCATATTTGAGAATTGATAAATTTATCTATAAAAAATAGTTTGGCACTTTATTGTAGATATATTAACCCTATAGAATTTCTTTCCTCCAAAGACATTACAGACGCTCTATATATCTGTATACTTTGAAGTCATAAGTTTCTACCTTGTAAGTATGTAGTACATTTTTAGAGTTTGAATCCTCATGTGTAACACTCAGGGCCTTTTTTAATAAATAAAAAAACCAATAAACACTCTTTTAACTCTCTTTCCAATGATTTCCAAACTACCTCTTGAAATCATTTCGCTTGTTGCATCGTATCTTTCACAGCAGGACCGAATTACTTGCTTGGGAATCTGCAAACATTGGCTACCAGTATTTCAACATTCTCTTTGGAGAAATTTGTCCATCAACGATACTTTCTTGAGCTCTATTCACGAAACACCTGGCTTAAAGGATGTCTACAAAACCAATGGATTTAGAGTACAGAAACTAAAGATAACCTCAGACCATAGAGTCCAAAAAGAACACTTTGAAATACTACAACAACTCTTTCCGTGCATCAGACACCTTGAATTTCTAGTCGATGTTCAACAAGACCTATGTACTGTAGATATATTTGATTGGAATCTTTGGACCTCTTTGACGCAGTTGGAGATACCTTTGGACGATTCGATACGAGAACTCGGACCGAATGGCACATTTGAAAAACTCTCTAGTCTAAAATCCCTCGTTCGTTTTAATATGATCTCATATAACAGTACTGAAATCGATTACCGCTTTAAATTGGAGGATTTTGAAGCTCTTTACCACCATCTTCCAAATCTGGTATGCGTAGAATCAGACTACGACATTGGCACTCTATTTCTTGACGATTTGAAAAACACGCATATTGTTCCAGCAGTAACTGTCAAGAGAATAATCTGCAGGGAGATTTATACACGATTCAATAATTACTGGTTAATATACTATGGATTAAAATACCCCAAGTTGGAGACTCTAAGTCTCAATATAAACACTGGTATACAAAGAATCCAGCTCACCAGCCAAGACTATCTAAAAAGCGTTCTTTCTACATTTCCAAACATGTTCTGCTCCTTAAAGACGCTGGAAACAAACGATAATTCCTACTACGCTGGTAATATGATCTCGCTACACCATGGAATTGAACTATTTGAACCACAAATTGAAAAACTGTCTATATGTCTTCAAACCTTCCAAAAGAGATATTTATCACTCGAAAGTGTCTTATATTTTACATATGTATTTGCGGCAACACTAAAGGAGCTGACACTTACATTATCTATCTATTGCTACCCTATAAAATCCACTCTAAACCAAACCATCTATTACCCTGTCCTGATGCATCTGAACATGAACATATTGGACGGTTATGTTCAAATCGATTACGTATTGAATCAGTGTCCATTACTACAAACCTTCCAGGTCTATGGATACGCTGTAACTCTCGGCCAGAATCCAAGCTCTTTTCCGCATGGTTTACGAGAATTGAAGATAGATTGTAAATGCCTTGATATAGATGTCATGAGCTACATTTCGTATCGTTGCAGATATCTCGGGCGGCTGAAGCTAAATGTTTTGTCGCTCAATCCACGCCAGCTCAAGAAAACGTTTTTTGTATTTGACATGGGGTACACGCAACTAGACGAATTATATATAAGCAACATTATTATCATGACAGGGCCTTGTCGACTTTTTACCATTGAGGAAACAGATAAGTGTGGACAATACGAAAATTCCGATCCAAGTTGTGCAAGTTCGCAAAAGTTAAAAACGTACAAGGCTCTTCCGATATGCTACGCTTTGCAAAAGATCAGATCTTCTGGTATACCAAAAACGTTTAGGGCAGTCCGGATGAGTCGTCGACATATAAGAAAGGTCCAAATGTGTTACCCTAATTTTGGATGTCCAAGCAGCCCTCACGAGGAAGTTGAATATACAAGCGAAGTTGACCACATACCAGACAATTACTGGAAGCCATTTGTTTATAAAGGCTATTTGACATTTAAATGTAAATCTGTCAAGAATCATCATATTCTGCCCTATGAACCACGATTATAACTCCAATTTGTATCATTGCAATAAAATATGTACGCTTGATTGTCTCAAGTAATGGTAATTTTTTTTCCATTATGTTTTTGTTTTATTTTTTGCAATGTAATAAAGGTTGATAAAGCAATTGGAGAAATTTGATAATATTAGAGCAACTCCACTTATTAGGAAACAAGGAACCGAAAAGAGGCGTTGTCATGACAATTATACGTACTTACTTTAGGTCCATAAACAAAAAAATACTGCATATACATAAATTAACTCTAGCAGAAATGTTTTGTGATTATTTTGTATTTTATTGATCGAAAAGCTAATTTGAAACAAATCATTTATTTTCCCTATTTTTCTTTTCTTTATTCCTTTCCTCCAAGTCCATTTTAATAGCAGTCCAGAAGACGCATGCCTTGCGTGACGCAAGACTAATAAAATAGCAAAAAGGAGAATCAAGAGGGTTGGCAAAGGAAGTCATTTGAGAAGTTTAATAAAGAACAATAAAATAGCCTTTTTATACCTCGTTAAAAACACTTTTATTTTCCATTTTTTTTTGACAATTGATTCTTATTCCCATACGCCCATTTATAAATGTTACTTGACGCATCCCAGCCCCTTTATAAAAATATATTGCCCCTCGTTATAACGCCTCCAATTGGAATAACAGTCGTGGTTAACTAGTAACCTGAATATAAATAATAGATAACTCAAAATTCCTTCCTTAAAATAGCCTCGTAACCAGTTTAATCTACTCAAACACTCTACGTGGCAACGGTGGAAGCATCTTCAGACCACATTCCAAATTTGGAAAGATGCTTCCACTTGTTCAGGCTAAAGTATTTTGTTTATTTTGCAGGTGTGTCAAGGCCTGGCATCTGTAAGCATATAGACCGCCTATGAAATCGAAAAGAATAATTGAAGACATGTAAATAAATAATAAAAAAGAAACCCTTAAATACTAGGGAAAAAATAAATAGTGTTTGACACGGCATGACAGAGATTGTTGTCAGCGAGAAGGAAAAGAGAGCGCAGAAAACTGCAAGTGGGATAAAACCAACGTATCAAAGGGATGTTTCTTTTAGAAAAAGTAGTTTTGTGTCTAGATCCCATAAACCTTTAAAAAAATGCCTTTGTAGCGTGTAGATATGAAAAAAGGAAATGAGAAAATGGAGTAAAAAAGTTCCAAGAACAGCCTCGACAGGCAACGACAACAAAAGTTATCACCACACAGCAAAGGCAATGGGGTCACATCATAGGATAGATGTCAAGTTCAAGAAACCAGTCAGGCAAATCTCCCCATGCCTTACCAAGTCCTTTGACATGAAAGGATTATTGGGCCCCCTTTTGAGTCAGCCAAGACTCTCTTTGGGTAAGTCATATAATAAGGGTAACGTGGTATTTACAATTCCTTCTATAACATTTCCTAAATACAAACAAGTTAAAACTTTGAAATCAAAGGCTATAAGAAGAAAAAAGCAATTTACATTCGATATCCATCTCTCAGTTGTGCTTACAAAACGCGTGACAACAACAAAGAAGAAATAAAGCATGAACAGTAAATTGGCAATTTCAAATATGGACCACCCTATTTACGTCACAGATATCATACTAATTCTCAAACACTTACTCTTAATAATAATACAACTCCTTAAAAACTGGCAATAGTTCTTTCTTTTCTCTTCCCATCACCAAAATATCAAAAATGTTACTGTCCTACAAACGTTGTCCAATATGTACTACTCATTACAATAATATCTTTCTTGCTTTGGTTTCTGTATATAAAAGAAAGTAAGTGAAGCACATCTCTATGTTTTATGTGCTGACGTACCTTACCCTATTGCCAATTCATATAGTCCATGCCTTGCTTTCCGCCGTATCGATTTAACGGTGTCCATATTTCAAATTTGAAAGAGATTCCTAATGACATAAAATATCATATCTCTGCTACTTTGGCACCCAAGGAACACGTAAGGAGTATGTTCCATCAAAGAACCTTGGAGTACTAACACATGTTTGTAGTATCCAAAAAGAAAACTAAAGTTGATTATATAAAGTGAAAAAGGAGAAACAGTTCACAAGCCACTTATCACAAAGAATTACACTGAATATACATTTAATTCAGGGGTAAGTTGGGTCAAACTTGGGTTGACCACAGGGACTTGATATTTGTATCAACTTTACAATAGAGCACGCAAATCAACTTCTTATTTTTGTAAAGGCTTTGACTCAAAAAGAAAGCACGTCCAAGTATCAGATGATAATGATAGCATTAGTGCCAGCTCTGATGAAGATAGCCATAAAGTAAATATATGACTGACATATATATAATTTACTTCGATTAATAACGCATAATATTCATAGAAATCAAATATATGGAAGAATTGGCTAAAGTTTCTCAGTGCTGAAAAAAATGACACAAACTTTCATATTTTCAGGTATTTATATTCGTAAGAAAAAACTTGCTAAAAGAAATGAATCTCATGTATGTATTTTATAACATCTAGCCCTGAAAAACACAAAATCATTCGTTGCGGCCATGGGATATTGCCCCGCCCTTATTTAGACCCTAGTCTTTATAAGAGGCATCTAAAAAGACATGCGGTACAAAGATTCCCCTTGTCCGTAGAGTCCACAACCTACATTGATAATGTTTCGGATAGTGTAAGTTCCTGTGAGAAATTGCTGTTTTCAGATTGAATTATTAAAGTGTATGTCATATTTAGAACACTATCCGAACATTTGAAAGGGCTATGATGGCCGTTCCTGAATTTTAGGATGAAAATATCCAAAATTCAGTTGATTTTCTTAGGGATATTTTCTTATCCATGTAATATTAAAAAAGAATCCCCAGTGTAATACAAACAAGACAGAAACTAATATCTTTGTTCACCTAGGTTAAGACTCTATAAATCAAAGCAAGATCTGGCTTCAAGTGAGTCTGTCTTTAACCATCTTTTGGTTTATCGATTCATGGATTCGGTTGCCCTGTCGATGCAAAGCAAGCATGACTGTGGAAGTGATTTTGTCCCTGGCGAAGCTTTCCTCTCTGCTGTAAAAAAAAACTGAAAGACATCGGCAGCTATAAAGACGATCGATTCCAATACAAGGCCGATGGTATAATCAAAACGATCAATATCAGAGGCCTTGAGCTATTTCTGGTCGAAATTCCGGTCCCTATGGAAGCGTAGACAAAACCAAGTCGAACTTTGACCACCATAAAGGGACTTTCGGTACATTAGCTATGCTAAAAACGATTGCCGATGAGTTCAACTATGCCGAAATCGATGTCTTTCTAAATATCAAAGTTTTTTTTGTTCACGCCACAGGTAATTTAACCAAATCATACATACTTAAATGTAATATTATTATATACTGATGCAAATATACAAAATAGATACTTCCATCTACCTCTGGAGCCTTTCCTTCAAAAAAGAAGGCATTTATGAGTTGTGGAGGGAAGAGAGCGTGGACATAAGACCTTTGTTCGCCGAGCATAAAGACATGCTCCAAGATGCCATTCACTTTTTTTGGACCATGAAGGTAATTATTATCATTTGTACTTCATATACATATGCACTAATATGTATAATTTTATAGAGACTCCTTGAAGAAGCGATAGACAACATCGTCTTATTACGGGATAGCCATGATGTGAAGAAGAAAGAATTCAGATATTCTGAGCTTTCCCCTCCCCTTCTTACTGATGTTATCAATCCTGCTATCCTTGCTCTTAATCAGAAGCATCATAGTAAGGGTATGGCAGAAGAAGGTCCATTTTATAACTAATTTTGTACATTTACATCCATCCTACAATAAATTATATCCCAACCATCTGTTCATATTAGGCCTGGTCAAGCGTAAAATACCACGCTTTGTTCAATTTTTTTAATAAGCATCATTGGATATGTTCGCCAAAAAGTCTCAAAAAGCATTTGAACAAAACGTAAAAATTTGAATATGAAAAATCCTGTTTAAATCATGCAAGAAATTTTTTTTCTTTCTAATAGAGGGTTTGGTACATTATCAAAATATCCTCCTACCTAAAAATGGAAGCCACGGTCTTTGGATTGTTTCAAATTATTTTCAAAAAAAAATGCGATTTTTTGTGAAAAATAGCGATTGTATATTTGAAAATACATCTTCTTGCTGGCTGTTTTGTCAGTTCTGGTGGCTTTTTTTGTAAAGTAACAGTATAGGGTATATTTAAGAGATGTATTAACAAGGAATATATAATTATTATTTACAAAAGCATTTATATACTCTTATAATGTTATAAACTTGTATCAATTGATATTTTGGTAGTCCTAAAAAGGCAAGTTTCATTTTGCTATTACACAAATATCCTATTAAGGTAGTGTTTTTTTGCCTAGTCAAACTTGAATGATTTTTTGATTATTTACCAAACCCTCTATTAATTTGAGTGGTTGGACATTGCCTGGTTGATAATGGCTGGTAAGTACTATGGAGTATTTAGACTTCCATGACGGTAACAAAAGAGCTGTACGTATCCAGTTTTTTTCTAAGCCAACTGAGCTCTGATTAGTAGCTCAGTTGGTGTGACGTTGGAATTGGAAGAAGGGTCCTGAGTTCGATTCGCGCCATGGGCATCTTTAGATATTTGAGTTGCGATTCAATAAAATATATACTTCTTCATCTGAGACCTTGTAAATTGACGTTGATCTTCTTGAGTCGAGTTGGTTCTTTTAGTTTTAACCAAGACTCTTACATTTTATCTGTGTAGACAGTTTTTTTTAAAAAGCCACAAGTTTTGGGCTTCACTATCAGCAATAATCATAGAATTTTTAAAGAATAAAACATTAATTCTACATCATCAACAAGGAGTATGCCACTCGCGTATACACGTACTTAAAATAAAAATGGCAAAAAGCCAACACACTTCGGAGTTGTTCCCGAAGCGCCAACGATCACACACCAGCCAATACCCATACCATTGACACGCCGAAAGGCGCACGCCGGGATTCGAACCGGCGCCGACGGAGTAAAAGCTAAGTGTACAACCGATTGGACTATCGATGTGTGGTGCAAGCGGTATATAAAAAATATCGCCCATATATAATATTTTAGTTACTAAATAAGGAACGTAGGACCATGACTCACTTTAAATAACTAATACCCAGAATAATATGGGTTTCAATAGCTTATATATTTTAACATTCAGAATATTTTATTTTCTTTTAAATTATGGGCTACACACTCACAGTGAGAAACGTTTCAGTCCCAACAAAAATAGCAAAGTCAACTTTTTTTTTAAAAATAAAAATATTATTCCCTTCCAATTTTATTAATCAAGCCCATTATTAAAACATCATCTTTATCAGAATTCACACGTCGTCCTTACATGAAAGCTGATTATCATAAGTATAGATGTATTAGAGGGTTTGGTGAATAATCAAAAAATCATTCAAGTTTGACTTGGCAAAAAACATTACCTTAATAGGATATTTATGTAACAAAAAAGTGAGACTTGCGTTTTTGGACGTACCAAAATATCAATTGATACAAAAGTTTATAACATTATAAGAGTATATAAATGCTTTTGTAAATAATAATTGTATATTTATTGTTAATACATTACTTAAATATACCCTATACTGTCATATTACCAAAAACAGCTGCAAAAACTGACAAAACAGTCAGAAAGAAGATGTAATTTCAAATATACAATCGCTATTTTTCACAAAAAATCGCATTTTTTTTTTGAAAATAATTTGAAACAATCCAAAGACCGTGGCTTCCCAAGAAGTAGACCTTGATCCTATCTTCTAACCTACCACACTTCTACCATAATTTACAAAAACAAAATCCCCAAAAACATTGAAAAAGCTAGAAAACCCTCCAAAAAAAATGTTGTGACCACTCTTTTGATTGTCTTCTTTTGAGTGTCACCAGACTTCTCAAGCGTAATAAAATGCTTCTTACAAAAAAAAAGACCGTGGCTTCCTTTTTTAAGTAGGAGGGTATTTTGATAACATATCAAACCCCCTATTATTGTGGGCATTTGACAATAATATGTGCTAGTGTGCAAAATAATATGTGCTAGTGCGCACACTTGTTTCTCAAGTGGGCAAATTCTAACGGGTAAACCAGTACATCATTCCCTCCTAACAGAATCATTGAATGATAGCATCACATTGCCAGATGACATTTACTTGGAATTGGTCTATGCCGTCACTGATGTTGATTCCAAGGTCAAGACAAGAGGTCATGTAGAATTGCTTTTGCTTACTATGGCTCAAGACTTGGATATTCGCCAGCAATCAGTAGTTTGGGGAATTACAGCTGCGTAAGTTGTGCGATTGAGATTTATGACAACATAGGATTAGATACTAATGGTAGATATTACATTTCTCACAAGTATAGTTTGAAGAAACTGCCATTCACTGCCATCAAAGATAAAACAACCATTGGAGAAGGAGAACTTCTGACTACATACTTTGATCCCATCCTTGCTAACATTTTGGCCAACCCGGATGAAAATGTACTTCTACGTTGGGCAAACGTCACTTGTGATGCAACCGGAGATAAGAGACCAGATGCAACCATCAGCAAGCTTACGCAAATGTCTTTTGGACCAAGCCTTGGATTTGGCGAGGCAAAAGTGGCTCAACCAACATGCGATAAATACATGCTTTGCCTCGACTTGACACGTTTGGCCACTTTTGCAAAAGATACGATTGACGAAAACAAGTTGAACATATCTTTATCATTCCAAAACAATACAAAAAAATCTTTATCATTCCAAATACATGGTAAGCAAAGGAAAATGGAAGAAAGAATAAATATGTAAAGAACCCCTTTATTTTCTTGTAATAGGCTTTAGCATTACTTTCTTCATCACCCGTTTACGACACGATGGCATCTATATCATGCAAGAAATATCCCATATGACGTTTCTTCGATCGATTGAAGAATTAGTCACTTTCATCAACATGAAAAATTTGAAGATGCTGCTCAAAGTCACTGATATATTTTGGCGATTATGTAAACCATGTGACAGTAGACTCCACACTATAGCAGTGATAGCCGACCATTACAAAATAGAGATTAAAAGTACAAGGGAACTAGAATAATATTATATAGATAATCATAATATTCTTTCTTCAATATATAACGCTCTCGCAGTATCTATAAGTTCCCAACCCCAAATTACTACAAAGATTTTTGCACTCCAGTCATTCAAAGTAAGCGGTACAAAGCTCACGTCAGATGCTCCCGGGAGGTTTTCTTTTCATTCTACTGCAGAGGTTGGAATATATTGAGTTTGTATGAAACATTATTAGGAAATTTTACAGCACATTGGAGCCAGTTTATCGACATGACATAATACATCGGTTTAGAGGCATTGAATATATATAATACAGATTGTATTATAAAAGCCAACAAAGAGTGTCTAGAAAATTGAAATATAATTCTGATTACTAGACCAATTGATTATATTACTCTGAAGTAAGAATACAATCCTAACGTATTACCGGTTGGCATTGGAGGTACATTTGTCAAGAATCATTATGGGTGGATTTGCCTATATATTAGAAAACACTGGATGGTTAGAATTTCAAAAGTACAAGGCTCTCATATCACGAAACTCGTTCCAAAAGACGAGTAGCACAAAATAATTATTATGAAGAAAACCTTTCACATAAAAAGAGCAGCTTCTGATTGTTGGAACGACACCAGTTTTTTTTTGGATATACAAAGATAGACTTTTGTTATGTAGCTGACTATAATCGTAATAATATCTGACTTATTACAAGCCCCCGAAAGATTAAATAGGGTAGTTACCAAAGCTGAGACGAGAGATATGGTATTAACTCTCTGAGCCGCGCTTTGATTCTCAAGTTTACATTGATAAAGCTTAACCTTCTATCAAATCACCTCTTTATATATTTTGGTCGTGGAAATGAGATTTATTCATTCATCCTTTATTTGCCTGAGACTCTGGACCTGGTACTACCATTTCTTTATTCATACGAAATTTCCAGAATAAATTCTCGCTAGTTGTATTCTATACTCATTATCATCAATAAGCAAAGGTGTTATATTCTTAGGCAAGAAAATAGTAAAAATAATAAACTATAATATAGACAGCAGCGAGTACCTTGAGACTGTATATAAGCATGTCTTTAATCTCCACAAAATCGAAAACTGCCATATATTGTTTGATGCCTCTTATAACAAGAGTCTCAATTGTCCTTGAGAATCTTGCCAAACAAATAGCTATAATTCGTTTGTAAAAATCGCAGATATGACTACAAAGGGGAAGACCGTATAGCTATGAATCTGCCTTTATTAGTTTTAAATGGATATCGTGAAAGCCAATCAAGTCCAAGAAAAGTAAACATTCTTCATCAGAACAATTGTTATAATAAACATTCAATATTTTAAGGTGCTAAAATAGTCGAGGAGCTTTGTGGAATAATTCTATTGCGCCGTTCCTTTGCCTTTCAGTATCGTCTATTTCTTTGTCATCATTTTTGGTATATTCAATAAAAAGCTGGATTGCATGTAGTTTGGGATATTTGCGAGTATGTTATCTAGATCAGACATAATCGAGTTATCAAAAATAAATACGAGCTCTCTTAATAAGTCCCCAGAGGTCCCAAGCAGCCATAGTTCCAACGTGGCACGGGCGTAGAGAATCAAATCTGAATGTAATAGACTTTATATTTGGAAAAGCTTTTTGTAGTGCGTAAAGCTCTTCATCTGTTGCATGTAAATTGCGCTTTAAAACCAAGTATTCCACAAGGTTCCAATTGTTTTGGTAAGGTTGTTGATCATCTTGGGTAGAATTAACAATGTTGTCCAATCTCTTTCTGCGTATTTCTAGATCATGTCACAAGGAATCCTGAAAGAGTTCTTTCCATGCTTCCCAAACTAGAGTACAAGTGGTTAGGTCATTGAAATAAAGAAGTTTTGCGATTTTGTTTACATTTTCTCGAAGAAGCTCTGATAAAGTCATGATAATAAAGAATATTTGGAAGTGATATTGGAAAGAGAGGTTTTAACACTTTTTAAAAGTTCCAATGTCTTTTCAACTAATCCACTGTCTGACAAAAGAAAAGAGGCGCAGGACATTGTAAAACAGACGATACAGTCAGTAGTATACAGAGTTTAAAGATGAGCAAGGATGTACAAGTTCTATTGAAATGATCTTTGTACTGATACGGGTAAAAACTTTATTATAAAATTAAAAAAAAACCAACTACGAAAGATGTTAGATACAAGTAATAGGGAAAAAGATAGAAATCATACAAAAAGTATGATCGTTGGTTTAGAGAATGATATAGATAAAGGTTTAGAAAGTTAAAAGAGAAAGAGAAAATAGCAAGACCATATAATGGTCTTAGTGTATTAGGATAGTTACATTCGAATTTAAATAGTCAAACCAAAACAGTGAATAGAGAAATTAAGCAAAATGAACGCAATCATTTCAAAGGTAACAAATATCGTTTATAACTTATGTAAATGCAAATTAATATATATATATAGTTTTATAGAGACTCCCTGAGAAAGCGATAGACAATATCGTTTTATTAAAGGGTAGCTATGATATGGAGAAAAGGGAATTCAGATATTCTGAGCTTTCCTTCCCTCATTACTGATGCTGTCGATCCAACCATCTTTGCTCTTAATCAAAAGTATCATAGTAAGGATATGGCAGAAGAAGGTCCCTTTTATAACTGAATTTGTGCATTTACATATATTCTATAATAAATTATATCCCAACGATATGTTCATTGAAATGGGCCAATATTTTGCTCATATTATATATCGCATTCCATCATAATAAACATAAAGGAATGGGCTTTTTTTAGTCAAATTAAACCCTAGTAGTTGTTATTCTTTTTGCTGTAAACAAACAAGTGGCAATTATACTGTGAGAATATTAGGATTGCTTATATACTATTATTCAAATTCCCTTGTAATTAGAGTCCCCGTCGTGTAATGGCTGGTTATCACTGTAGCAGTGTGAAGTGTATGTGTGCCTGGCGTGTAACTGTTCCTGAAATGTTAACTTGCTAGGGTCATTAGCAAGTAGTAACCGGAGATCGGTTGTAGAGTCTGTATTTTACTCAACTGTGGAGTTATATATCATACCCTTGTTGAATATTTTTTAATACCTCTCAAACTTCATAATACCTTTTATTATTCTATTAAAAAATGGCATCTACTATTTATCTGGCAAGAGCTGCGATGATTTACTATGAACTACGCAACGAAATCATAAAGCAGAATGAGGCTGAAGATGAGTTGTTCATTCGTTTGAATCGTGATTCTACAGCTTATGCATTGCATTACCAACTGGCCCCTTTGGACATCTCCTCATTGGATAATGATACTTGCGAGTCATTGTTCAGATTCACTTACACCAAGATTCGGGAGATAGCAATAATTTTGGGCTTCCCTAAGCAAGTTTCTTTCAGAAGTGGAACAAACAAAAGCTTCTTGTTGCACCGAAATTTAGCACTGGCTATCATGCCAAGAAGGCTGGCATACCCTTCAAAACTCATGGACTTGGAGCTACTTTTCAAAATGAGCAAGCCAACTATCAGTGTTGTTTCCGACTTAATGGTTGAATTGCTATACGACCGATACCATGAAGGAATCAAATTCAATAAAAACCATTTGCATTCATTTAACCTTACAAGGTTCTCTGACGCAACAGAAAGAAAAGGTAAGCAATTGATTTGACAAAAAGACACTTTATAATGGTGCCCTCTCTAATTACATGCTTTTATTAAGGATGTTGTTACGAAGGGGTCGTTGGATTCATTGGTGGCACTTTGAATGCCACAACACATCCAGTCGGATACCAGGATCGTATCTACACTGGCCATGTCGTATGTATCCCAAATAAATAAATAAAACTTTGGGACTTTTAATCTCTAATTTTTGTGATTATTTAGCAATCCCACGGGTTAAAGTATCAAGGGATCGTAACCCCAGATGGCATAACCGTCAGTCTGTGTGGTCCTTTCCCAGGATCTATTCATGACCAGAATATGCTGGTGGGTAGTGGCATTACTGGTAACCTTCGGAAGTATTTGAACTGGAGAAGCGAGGGAGGGAAGTTGTATGCCATCTATGGTAATCAAGATCACAATTCTTCTCTTGTTATCATCAAGCCATTCAAAAACAGTAAGTTTATAAGTAATTATCATATAGCGAATGCATTCATCTTTTCCATTACAGGTAAGAAAATGGACACAATAAAGAAAGATGTAAACGACACGATGTCAGCTTTGAGGATTGCTGCAGAATGGGAGTTTAGGCATGTTGCCAACTTGTTTGGTTTTATCAAATGCAGACCAGGACAATCGGCTTCGCTGAGCAGACATGATCATTTTTATACAGTGGCAACACTTTTGAAAAACATACACATTTGTGTTAATGGTGGGCGAACATCCAGGCACTTTAACATTCGCCCACCAACACTTGTAGAGTATATTGATGAAATTTCGCCACAATAAAAATACCATTTTAAAACATATTGTATACATATAACATATTTACTTTTATTTTTATTTTAATGATTTTTAGTGTTGCCTGGTAATAATTGTGGATCCTGAGGAGGCGTTACTGGAAACTTTTTTGCATAATCTAACCAAAAGAACGCAATGAGTAAAGGAGTGTAGAGGGCAGAGGAGGCCATAACAGAGGAAGTTTAGTGAAGAACAATAAAGTAACCTTTTCTTACCTCGTTAAAAACACTTTTCTATTTTCCATATATTGACAACTGATTCTCATCCCCATACGCCTAGTTATGAATGTTATTTGGCCCATCCCAACTCCTTACTAAAGGCAGCTATACTGTCTTTATATATCTTAACAGTAGTTTATTGTCACTTGTTACCGTGTCTCTGATTGTAATAACAACCGTTGCTAGCTAGTAGCCCAGCCATAAACAATATATATCTCGAGGGTCCTTTCTCATAATAGTACCGTAACTAGTTACTTTAACCCACTCAGGTACCACACCTGTCATCCTAAACCTCTTCAAAATACTTGGGTACATTACTCCATATCCCCATGTCACTGACAATACCAATACCAATTCTGTACAATAAAATATGGTTCTAACAAATATCCCTTTTAAGCAGGAAAGGATTCTGCCATAACTTGAATGCAAAATACACTTGATTTGTACAAGACCTCAATAGATATTTTTGTACTCACAGACTGTCCTGTCTTTGGTTTATTTTGTTTCTTTGGGTACAATAAACCATGTCAAAATGTTAATATCAGGCTTCAGATCATGGCTAAAAATCATTTAAAGGTCCGCCAATGGACCAAACCCACAAGTCAATTACAATTACAAAATTTGGTATTTATAAGTATTTTAGGAATATTATATTAAAATGACAAGTGCTTGCACCTCTGTCACATATTAAAATTGGAACGATACAGAGAAGATTAGCATGGCCCCTGCACAAGGATGACACTAAACTTCTGAGATGGAACGCTCTACGGAGCAGATTTTTTTTTAGTTTCTCTCTCTCTTTATATTATTCTTATATTGTTTGAATCACTCTTGTTATAAAGATTAATTACTCTTTTTATTATTATTTATATTCATCAGACCCATCCTTAAATCATTCCTTTCATTCTAAATCATACAATTTCTCTTGCAAAAGTCGATCATTAACAACTATGGAGCTAATGTACATGAATCTCGCTATATATTTTTTTGGTAGAGGAACAGGCCCTAATATCTATTGTGTGTTATGAAAAGAACACAATAGTTTTTAGAGGTTTTTTTTGGGAGAAATAAAAGATAAAAAACGAATGAGTGTCCATGTCAAAACTAAATCAGAAAAGTGTGAGAGAGTATCTCCATTAGACGTCCAAATGGGATAGCTTGGCGTGACAAAAGTTGTTGGAGCACGGCTATAGAGGGTGTATTGACAAGATGGGGAGTCTAATATATAACACCATACAAAATGTTTTATGAGGCGTGATGGATTGGGAAGATCTAAAAGATATGCTGTGGTTTTGCTTCCAATTGGAAAGGGACAAGTGCTGATTGGGTGTGGTAAAGTCAATCAAACGTTTACATCAAGTTTGAAAGGCTGTAGCGAATGTCTGGCAGATCTAACGCAGGATAGTCGTTTGTGGGAGGTGACAATGTGAGGCGACCCAAAAAAAAGGCTTGAGTTAGGTAATTAGCCTATCTGTGACCAAGTACATGTCAGTTTAGGGCTGTTAGTGAAGTACAATTGAGCTAGCAAGAGGAGTAAATTCGGTATCTAGAATCCTAAAGTTTGTTGAATTGAACAAAGCTGGAAATATTGATCTAATTAGACAAAAAACAATGGGGATAAATCTATCAAAATGAACAATGCATATTTATATATGTCGAAACACAGTGCGGGTCTTTGATTTCTCTCGAGTTCAATTTTGCTGGTTAAAAGCAAATTAAAGCCAAATCAAGTCACACCTCCAGTTCCTCACAATGCCTATATTGCACTCTCGCCCAACCCTCAAAAAGAAGATCAAAAAGTACCTGCCAAAACATACATTCACAGAGAATGTTGATATTATGGTAGGTCTGATCTATGAAAAGATCATCACTAATCATAAATCAGATCTTTCTGGATTACATCTTGTTCTTGGAGCAATTAGCACATGCAGCAGATGAGGATGCTGTGGCAGAAGGATCAGACAATATCTATGAGCGTAATGTCAGCAAGGTGACAAAGGTAAACGATCGCAATAGGTTTCAAAACATTGCTGAAAATATACATTTTGTGTGTAGAGAGTGCTTCAGCAATTCCGTGGTTAAGTCATATATTTATTGACATGCTTATCTGTGCGTTTACTTTGGCTCGTAAATATGATTTATATGTATACATATTGAGTTTATGAGTGTATTAATGAAGTTGATTGGCCTGGACTGTCTATAATTTGCCAATATCCCAAGTGCGCACATGCTTTATGCTGGGTCGCTTATCCAAAGATTCGTCGCTGCTACTGTCACTCGAATAATCTTCAGACTTTCTTTTCTTGCTTTTCTTGCTCTTCTTGCTCTTCTTCTTCTTCTTCTTTTCTGATTTGTTCTTTTCTTCCTTTTCCTTTTTTGGCTTTTCTGGCTCAAAAACAAACGCTTCTTCGTCTGATAAAACGTCGTTGAAAGGATCATAGTCGTCTTCAAAATATTTGTCCATAGCAGACCCACCAACATTTATCTTTCCACGGCCTCTAAACGACACTTGCTCTGTTGTCTTTGTCTGTTGAGATGGGGGGTTTAGTCTATTGGAGTCTGGTGCGGCTTTGTCTGTATTGTTTCCAGTAGATCTAGCCGTTTCTTGTGGCAATGGTGATTCAGAACGAGGTTTTGGACGAGGTGATTGAGATCTAGAATGTCTGGATATAGGTGATCTGCTTCGTTGTCTTTCTCGACGATCTTCTCGTTCGTGTCGCCGAACTTCTCGTTCGTGTCGCCGATCTTCTCGTTCGTGTCGACGGTCGTCTCGTGGCGAATTACGACGGCCATACCGACGCGATGATCTATTGTATCGCTCATCTTCTTCTCTCAATCTCTTTCGCCGTGCCTGTGCTGCCTGCTCTTCATTGGATCTAATTACTTCCTGGTTGTGACTATCTGTTGCCTTTACGACATTGAGTAAGAAGCGTTTGTTTGGCTTTGGCAATCTATTTGGTGGTCTGGCTTGGAAGAATTAAGATTATTGCTCTCTTGTATCAAAAGTATATATCTCTATTCAACACTTTACACCTACAGTCCAGTATCAGGCTGATATGCGCGGATTCCTACTTGGTTGTACTGTTTTCTCTTTGCTTCTGCCTCTTTGAGAATGACATTGGCTACATAACGATCGAGATCTTCATCAGCAACTGATTGGGCATCACTACCAGCTGCAGCTCGTATAAGATCGTTGACGACTGAGGATATTGCTGATGGCTTTTTTGATGGATTCATTGTAATCAACAAGTGAAAATATATATGTGTGTATATATAAATATATATATATGAAAAAAGGCGAAATAAAACGCTCAAAAGAGTTCGGTTTGCTTTCCCCGTGTAATCATTTGCCTTTTTTGGACGCAAATTAAAAAAAAGATGTAAATGGCAGCATGGTTCAGTATAAGCAACGAACCTTGTCTTTGGGACACATTGATATCGATATTATTATTATTATTTTGGATATAAAGCTCTGTAAGAAAGCGTGAATGAATAAAGGATTTCTGTAGGATCCTATTGAGTGATCTTTAGTTATTTCAGTACTGGCTCTAGCCAGCCCCAACTATCATAGGTCGAGTATTAAGGCCGGTTTTTATCACAAGGATGAAATGGCACAATATCCAAGCGTATAGTCTTGTACCTGGACTCTCCAATATAGCCTGCCTGCTGCTTACCACTGGCTGTCAGGCGATAGAATAGATATATAAGCATAAATCATAAATGGTGCAAATGCAACAACTCCAAATGGTTATCCACAATGATCAGCTGACCTTTAATACAACCACTTTCTATAAACGAATCTCTTTTTTGATAGACATCACGATCGTCTCTCTGATTAGGAATGATAACTCCAAAGGCATCACGCAATCTCTATACGGCCTCGCTCTTCTTTCTCATCTTCCTTACTGCCATATGTCTGGCCATCTCAGCTGCGGACGTGATCATTCAAGCCTTGACAGATCGTACAGAGAGTGAAAAATTCGACTATCGAAATCTCGTTGTGGTTGGAGGCGCCTATGTCTTACTTGCAAGTCCTTTTGCTAATATCTATATGGCAGGATAGCTAACCAAACACCAATTCGTCTCTGCACAGACTGTCCTCTCTTTATTATTCTCCTGTAGTCGACTTTTCACAGTAAAAAGCTCGCTGCAGGATATCCCCAAGATCTATATACCAATTAAAGAAGACGATCTACCAAAGGTGATGTATATATATCCCCGATAATTATAACCCGATTGATATAGAGACTAATTGCAGCCTTGTGCTTATTCAGAAAGTATTCCATCATATTCAACAGCAATTCACCAATGTAAAAGAGGTCAGAAACGAATGCAAACCTCTTTCGTCAGATATAAAGCTAGTAGGACGTGCTCTGCCAGGTAAAATAATACTTGCCCTATCTATGTCTATCATCTGCTTATATATATTCTATCAATCAGGAGAACCTCTTTTTGATGGAGTGGACTTTAAACGAGCCATTTCCAGAACACACACCATCATTGGTAAGGTGTCTTTAGATTCTTGGATTCCATGCTCATCAATAGAATAGAAAATGCGGCCATTGAGCTAAATCCAGAGTATGCCAGACCACTCTTTGTACCCGTTCGACAGTATATAGAGTTTCTTATGCACCATAACCTTGTTGACCCCCAGCTAGGGCGTGTGTATCTGGAAGGATATGAACGAGCCAGATTTAGTCCAGATCAGGTCAGCCAGGCTGAATACCTGGACATCATGAAACATCTTGCTGTGATGTTGCACCACATGGGATTTTACTTTAACCTCAAGGCCCATTCAGAGACATATGAGTCTGGAAATACGACTGACGATGGCTCTGATAATGAATCATTCGAAGCTTCCAACTCTACAGCCTCTCCGGGCTCCCATCAACGCCGTAATGTATGCACAAGATCCACATCAATACATGATCCAGCCAGGACTCGCTCCATTGATCAAAGAGGTCCCCTTGAAGATGATGTCGCTTCTCTTGCCCAGTCTGTCGCAACCTGGACATCTCGCTCTACTTCGACTGTAAACCAAAGAAACCCTCACTCTGTCACCCGAGCATCACTGACCAGACCTGACCTAGAACATAGTTATACAGACGAAGAAAAGAAACTCACGGTGTACGAACGCCTTATGATGGACCGTATATCCATGCGCATGTAACATCATAAAACCTATTATTAGATGCCTAGCCAAGAAGTAATCTCATATAATTGTAAATAAACCTCCCATTCAATGCATTACTTAAACCAGTTGTACTTGCTCAAAACCATTGTTTATTGATTTCTAAATATATGAATTTACAAATTATGTCCAGGAAAGCTTGCACGACATTTAGCTTTCTATCTTTGTGGAAACCTCGTCTACAAAGATGCTATCTACAGGAGTCTCATTTGTCTCTGTGATATTTCTGGCTACGAGGAATATGAGTGGAAAGGATATAAAGACCAATATCCAGCAAATAAGGCATTCCCACCGGAGGGGTATATTGACTGCATCAATTCCAAATGCAATGGCTGCTCCAGCAGACTGAGTGGCCTTGTAGAAACCAGCATAGCGGGCAAGTAGAGTTGGATCGTTGGACATGGCCCCCATGAGCCAATACATGTATGTCTGGTAGAGAGCATCAGACATTCCGTATACCATGTACAGAACAAACGGTCCTCCAAAGCCAGGAGAGGTCCAGTGAACAGGCTCAGAAAACGAATTATCAAATGTGAGTTGGAAAGCAAACCCGCCAGCCCAGACCGTCATGAGACAGATAAAGAGAATGCTGAATCCCAAGAGTCCACGGCTTTTGCGAGACATTCCTTGATAGTCGAGCAGGTTTCCGATCAGTATGGAACCTACTATTTGAAGGGCCCAGTACATGGTATCGTTGAGTGCGCGTGTCGAGGCATCAAAATAAACTGCATTGAGTCTAAACTGATAAGCATAAAACCAGTTGGAGGCCAAGAAAGCCGGTATAAGGCAGAGCATACGCCATTCACTCCATATCATGATTGCACCCTTGAGTTCGTCTTTCCAGTGCGCGGCTTTTCCCATTGCTATGTTGGTACCATTGGGCCGAAAGACCTGAGAGGGAGAAGAAATGGCAAGTGTAAAGACTACACCCACAAGCATAATCACCACAAAGGCAGTGTAAGTTCCGGTAGAAACACCACCTGTATTGCTCTCAAGGTTCAGTACGAGAGCAATGATGGATCCGAGGATTCCGCCCAAGTTAAAGAGGGCCCAAAAGATGGCCACGTATTTTCCCTTGTCCTTTTCTTCGGGATAGGACATCATGATGGCCCCTTGAGCGGACCAGAATATGCCTGCACAGCAGCCAAGAATGGCACCGGCTGCAATCACGAAGCCGGATATACTCTTTCTATCGTATACCCAAAATGCAGATGCATATATAGCGTATCCAATCGACCCAAGCTATAAGAAAATTATTGTAAGAATAAGCAACGACTAAATGGCCAGAATACGGGTTTGTATCTATTATTTACTGTAAGAGTGTATTTTACACCAATGGTGTTTGTAATCGATCCAGCAAAGAATCCAACAATCGAAAAACAGCCATAGAGGGTACCATTGGCAGCATCTGTCAGACCCACGTTTGAGCTCATTGATCCTCCTGCTCCAAGACCCATCAAGGCATTAAACATTCCAGGGCAACACAAAGATACGAATCCCAAAAGGATGACTTGAACAAATGGTGTATTGTACTGTGTGACTAGATGTGCTGTCATGAATAAATTTGAAGAAGAACAAGATGTCTGTTTTTGATTTTCTCTACTAGCGAGCGTAAATGCTGTACATATTTATAAGATATGAACCAAGGTCAGTCTTGCTTTGATTTGTGCAGAAATATCAACAAATGGTCAAACTTGGTTATCCCTGGCTAGGTTATAATGAGCACTATACTGAAACAATCACAACGAGTTATTTATTGATATCCAACAAGAAAAAAGCAAAAAAAAAAAGAAAAGAAGAGAAAACAGGGAATGTATTATGTAAGCCAGCCAAACCGAGATCCCTGGAAGACCCTAATGTTTTGTAATGTTTATACTTTACAACAACAATACCTGTCTGTTCATTAGCAGACTTGGCTAAATTATTAAACCATGGACAATTTTGATACTCTTGCCATAAATCACACCCCAGTATCATAAAATCACATTCATGAATGCTTTTTTATATATATAAAAAAGCCATTGTGAATTGAACAAATATAGGCTTTCTAACCTGTTGTCGCGTTAGAGTCGATGTGAGTCTTTGATTGGAAAGACATGGTCTCCATAGGAGGGACTAATCAATATTGATTGGCTGGATGATGTGACTTGTATTTCCATTTTTAGAATGAGCGAGTTTTTCTATCAGGAAGAAAAACACTTGTGGTTTGTAAACCGAGATAAACAACGCCACCTTGATGAATAAAGAGGGAAGAACCGGCGTGTGAGTGATCTTGCTTAAAAGGATAGTTTGTCACACACATGATTGGTTCACTAACAAGGCACAAGCATGAATGATTTATCCAATCATCATCGTCAAATAGCATTGTACTCTTACTAAACTGCCCATAGTTACACCCAAATTGATTTTGAGTTACTAATCTGCTCAAGGAGGTTAATGGCCACCCCCTCGGGGCTTATCGTATTAAACTTTAGGAATTGAAATAGATAGTAGAATGTTGATAAGTGTATTAGCATAATGTCATGAATGAATGAATAAGAGTATATTTACAATAAACCATATAATAGAAATATAAAAAAAACATGTATGAATATATATATGTACAGCAGTAATCTTTTTTGTGTGTGAATTAGAGATGCTCTTGGTTCATTTGGCGCATCATTTTGTCCATTTCCCACTCGTCTGGTGCACGCCCAGTATCTGCACATTGGACACTTTTCTTGACCACCTCGAGTAGCTGATCGACACTGAAATGAGCTAATTTGTCAGGTTGTGTCAATCTCTGCCATAATTCGCATGTGCTCATATCCTGTCTGCCCTTTTCGGCGGCCTCTTCTCTTCTATCTGATCGTTGGACGGATAGAACCGGACTAAGCGGTAACTTTGGGGAAGGTGTAGAGCGTGAGGGAGTATTGGGTGTGATGGTGGTGGGATCTTTATCCATCAGTAACATGTTGAGCTCGCCTTGAGTGTCAAAAAGTGGCTTGGATAAAAAGTGTTCGATTGATTCATTGGTATGCTCTTGAATAAACAAAGTCGGGTCGTTGGCTTGGTTTGTCTGATCATCAAAGATATTGTAATTGTCCATATGGCTGAAGCTCAAAAGGCTTGAAGGTGAATTGTCGCTCTGATGAGAATAAACCGAATCATTCTTGGAGCTATGAGTAGTCTCGGGCGACATTTGGGCGTCGGTTTGTGGAGGACTGGGTTCTCTAATGGGTGCGGGTGTGGATGTGGGTGTTGGTGTTGGTGTAGATACTGGTGTGGGTGTAGATGTGTTTGGTGGGTTGGCCTGGGCTTCTCTTCTTATTTGAGTTACAGGATGATGTTCATCAACATACAGACGCACAGGCTTAATTGGAGCTGGAGAAATAGCCTTTTGGCTGGTAGTAGTTGATGTTGCTCTAAGGGTTGCAGGTGTACTAACAGCAAACGTAAATTGCTGGGCTGGGGGTTGGGTTTGTTGTGGGCGAATGGGAACTGGGACCGTTCGAGGTGCTCTTGGCGCAGGATATGATGAATACGCTGGCTGAGGCTGAGCAAGTATAGGCTGGATAGTAGCATTCCGCGAATCCTGTACTTTGCCTCTAGGTGCCAATGGTGCTGATCCCAATGGCGGGAAGCATTGTTGCTGCGTCGGTAGCATAGAACCTACATTGACAGGCATCGGCGCCGCTTGGAAAAGACCCTGTTGGCTTTGGATGCTGTTGGCCATCCAATTATCCTGATGCTCGGTCTGTTCACGACATACATTCTCCAATCCGGGAATATTGATCTGCATACCCTTGAGGGCAAAATTTTCTGTCTCTAGACGATAAATAATCGACCGCAGATACTGGTTCTCTTGAAACAGCTGGGAGGTAGCAAACAAGTGGCTGTCCTGGACTTGTTTGATCTTTGTCTCGAGGTCCTTTACATAACGCTCCTTGCGTTCACGGAAAGCTCGCTGGGCAGCCCTGTTTTGGACTTTGCGTTTTGCCTTTGGATCTTCGTCTTCCTGTATATCAATAAGTATGAGTATGAAATCGACCAACACCCAATGTAATCAATGTATACTTGCATCGACAGATTCTTCAGTCATTTGCTTCCTGCCTGGCTTTCGACTTCCAGACTGAGAGTCATCGCTGTCTATAAAAAATATTATTAAAATGCCCCTTTTTTTCTCTCCATTGGAGCTGCTTGTGCGAACCTTGACTGCGATCGTCTTGAGAATACAACGAAGAAGTGTCTTCGTATCCATTTTCGGTATCTATATTAAAAAAGGAAACAAGGTTAGTTGGGTTCCAAGACTAGCGAAATATAAAGAGAGAGAGAGATACTTGCGAGATGCCTTTGAGATATTTGAACTTGCTTCCTGGCGCTCGGCAAACGTAAAGGAGTCGTTCCATTTGCGCTTGTTTTCGAGACCATCAGGAGAATTTCGTCCAGAAATGGAGTAAGAGGGGGAGGTTGAGCGAGGTGATACAGAATCTTGGGTATTAGACGTGAATGGCCTCAAGTCGCAGAGTTTTTCGAGATCATGGGTCGAGGGAGAGGATGGGCTCTGGGTGGCTGGGCTGGAGTGAAGACAAGGCTGGTTTGTGTCCAATGACAAGGTATTACTGACATTATTGACAGACATGTTTTGATACAGGACAATAAAAGCAAATGTTACTTGTTTGACTCGAAAATAATAACAATAATAAAAAGAAAGTGAAAAAGAAGAGGATTGAGAAGTTTAATAAGAAAAGATTGGTATGTTTTGTGTTAGACCCGCTTATATATAAGTATAAATATATAAATATATATATATGTATACCTAAAAGCTAGATTCCGTCATGTGTTTGTGGTGCCTTTCCTTCTTGATGAGCTTGCTGGTCTGAGGTTAGCAGAGGGTACATCTCAGCATTCGCCCGGGAAAAATGATAGCCATTTGGTCTTTTTAGGTATAAAAGCATAGCAAAAAATGCTCTAGAGACACTAGAATATCAAAACAAGCCAAAAAATGATATATTAAACTATTTCCCCACCGTGCTCCACAATGCTTCTCAAAGGGACTTCTTCTTTGGTACTTCTTTAGGCCAAAGGGTCTGTACAATTTTATTTTGCTATCCGCTGAGGACTACTCCGAATCATTCGTTATTGGACAGCACCAGCCCAAAAGAAGAGCCGATTCATACAGATCCGGGCACCAAATTCGTGGAGTCTGATGGAATCTTGTGTATTCGCATCTTGTAACCTAAAAAAAAAGATACTCTGTGGTCTGGCCAAGAATGTCCATGGCTCCGCATTTCCCTTTAAGATAAGGGTTTGCCGGTGGTTCGGCTGATTGAACAAGGAACGTTTAATTGCAAGGATGCCTTGAAACGTAACCATGGTTACGACAAGGGCACATTGTAGGTCAACAGCCTTTTGGCCTGTAAACCAATGGCACTGGAAATGTGAGTACGATGTTTGAATATGATCGAACGTGTCTAATCCAACCATTGACATATTAAGCTAATATATTAGTATCTTGATAAAGATAACACTGCATGGCATCTTTATCACTGAAGCTCCGCGGAAAACAGAAGCAAACTGTTTGTAAAGGTTTATCTAAAGGCGTTTTTTAAAGACCCATTCTGGCTCCGTTCCATGAGATAGGAACTATCAACTAGATCGGTATTCTTTCCACTAGGCTGGGGGAGTGAGCAAGGCAGGCATGGCTTAGGGTTGAATCGTCTTTTATATATAATTAATAAATGTATTTATATTTTTATATTGATTTGATTCTGGTAATGAAAATAGTCGCTGTTTTGTCTCTATTTTTTTTTCTATATTGGCTCTCCCCACGGTCGTGTGAATACAGCCGCACAGAATTCTGGACTAAATGCAAAGAATGCAAATATTACTGCGTTACAGGCATAGTGTATACATTGCGTCTTTTTTTTTCCAAGTCAAGACGCCGATTATGTAGTATAATTAGCCTTTTGGGTATGACAGAGTATGCGTCACCCGTACGTATTCTTGTGTGAAAGTTGAAGACACAACATGTTGACGTTGGCAGTACTATGTTTCTAGAAGACACAAGAAGAGCCTAATTAAGGGTAGATCAGATATTTAAAGAAAAATGAGAAAATGTCCAGGATTATTGCCTTGGAAGAAGAGTGTGGGAAGTAATTTTGACAAGATTAGATTACGGAAAATAAAGGGAATGCATGGCATTATAATATATATACATACACACACGCATATCCTTTGAACAATAGAGATACGTGTGAAATTTCAAGTTTCTTATTATAGCATTGGATTTTCTGTAGAATGAATGGTCAATGGATCCTGGTATTCTACTGCCCTGAAGAGATCTCTTGGTTCCAAGCCAGTTTACTAGAAGCTATTTGACTGGAATAGACTTTAGCCAGCCCTATTTTGTCTTAAATTTCTACAGCTGTCAAGATAATAACGAAAGCATGACAAAATGGGTAAGTAGCCTTGGGTCTGTATGCTATTGGTATTGAGCCTTTGGGCTTTGGTCGATTGAGTTTGAGATGCCAGTGCAACCTAGACTGGATCTTAAAAAAAAAGAGACTTTTAGTCCAACAAAAAAGGGAAGGGCAATAAAGGGTATAATTGAAAAATGATTTATTATTATAGCTATAACTCCTGGGTTGAATATACATATATTTCTGATTGGTATTTTTGGCAGAAATTCTAGTCAGCTTTTCTGTCTTTGATCTGAATGGCATTCAAAACAGCAGAACTGGTTGCACATACAAAGCCAAACAGACCTGAGCGGGACTTTATTCAATGGTTTCTTCATTGTCTATCTGCATATCCAAAATATGCTGCTCTGCACAGAACCCAGTATCTGGATACAGCATAAAATCTACCGTGTGTAAATCGGCAAAGGGTCCTAGATCAGGGCAATTGGTAAATCCCAGACTACACTTTCCAAAGCGGCTGTAGAGGTTTTTTTTCTGGTATTGTATTACTTTGGATTGGACATGGCACATAGAGAAACCAAATAGATGTGGCCTGTCTCCATACATTAGTAACTGCCAGTGCCTTGTGCCTACAAGACTTGCTTGCCCAGTCCAAGATCATATTTAAATAAAATATTATTTTTTCTTTTGGGTGTGGTGATTTTGGTGGTAATTTGAATCCCAGAAAGAGATTTCCATGGTAATTTTTTTTGTCTTTTTTGTTTTGGTCATAATTTCAAATCTTAATCTCCATCTCCATCGTTACCTATTCAAGTTTTTTTTCCTTGTAATTTTTATTGCGTCATGTGTATTTAATATATCATATCTTTATTAATTTTAAAAATAAAAATATATAAATATATATATATAAAGACACCTGATTTGTGTAGATAATTATATACAATTCTATATACATTGAAAGAAAGAAAGAAAAAAACATCTGACAGAATAAGGTAAAGAAATGTAATTCTATAATACTATCGGCCGTGCAATTTGTATAGAGTCATAGGAAGGAAGATTGGACGCCTCAAACACGAAATGATGTCTTAGAGCTGTTCTGTAGGATGGGACTCTGGAAAGATCTTGGCCGTTCCACCAGCCTGGTGGTCGATCAGGGCAAGATGGGTAAGATGGGCAAAATGGGCTTGGTGATTGTTGATTGTGTGGTGTTTGGATAATATCAGGATCATTGCAACCCATGTTATGATCATGTGAGATATTTTGACTGATAAGAAATCTGCTAGGCGTGGCCATTACTGCTTCAGCTGATCTTGTACTCTGAGAAGAGTCTGACGAGGTTGACGATAGGCTGTGGGATCTACTGACAGCCTCAAAGACGTCTGGATTACAGGGAACCGACCGCCAAATGTCATTGTATGGCGGTAATTCGTCTAGTCTGTACTGCTGTTCAGCATATGAATCAATGATAACAACAGGCACTGAGCACCGTACTTCAGATAAGTAGCCGTCTGGATTGGCAATAGAAATAATGACGGATATCTTGTGCTCAATAAGAATCATGTCATTAGCCGCATCACAAAACACTGAAGGGGATTTGGCGGGTACTTTGATACTGAGGGCTCGGTTCCAACAGGGTTGGTCAGACATAACCGGGTCTGCAAAGGGGTTCTCGTGGCGACTGAATCGCAGAATACGAGCATCAGTCTTGTTGTGATCCTTGGTGGTATACGTGCAGGATTCCTTGAGGGTTGCCATGAGTGATATGATGGAAAGATTGGGAGCGATTGGGAGGATGTTGAATGTGATGGGTATCGTATCGCCATAGGTATATACTTTGGAAGGTAAGGAGATGTCATATTCTAATTTGTCAGCCCATGTGTTGTGTATCTCAAAGGACTGGATAAGCTCAAATGCACAAGATAGCAGACAACGGAAGATTTTTATAGGGATTTTCTTGACAATATTGTGGACCAACCCGGATCTTTGGACGGTGGCCTTGAGAAGATACTCCACCTGGCCACTGGTTGCTGATACTGATTGAGGAAGGTCTCCTGGAATGCTCAGTTCAAAGTTCCACGCGTATCGTCCTGGACCAAGCGTACGTTTCTTCTTGGCGTCGTTTAAGGGATCAGCCAAGAAATCCCAAGA
The DNA here is from genome assembly GCA_022702545.1 of Phycomyces nitens. Classification (NCBI taxonomy): domain Eukaryota; kingdom Fungi; phylum Mucoromycota; class Mucoromycetes; order Mucorales; family Phycomycetaceae; genus Phycomyces; species Phycomyces nitens. Next base: position 8,704,751 of record JAHRBC010000001.1, read on the forward strand.
ATGGGATATGATTGTCCGTTCTTGTTTGTAATGACGCTGGTTGTGGGCAGGGCCTATAAGAGAATGAGTGAATCTGAGACGATTGAAAGAGGTTTCAAGGGTTCTTTTACCTTCTGACCAGCCCACTCGCATCTTTCCAGTAAATTCTAGGCCAATAGACCGAATTCTGGTCTGTTCGGCTAAAGTAAGGACGACTGTGCCCTGGAGGGATCTTCCAGCAGACTCTTCTGCCTGGCCTTGGAGCAGGATCTCATCTGTGGCCACTTGGATTTCCAGCTGTGACTTTCCAAATATGGCGACCATAATGAATACAGAATAGATGATGTGAAATTTGGTTTATTGATTGATTGAATGAATAATATATTAATGTATTTTTTATAAAAGAAGAAGGAAAATCAGGGCATTTTGATTTTTGTTATTTTATAGCCAAAAATGAAACATTGTAAAAATATAGAGATTTTTCGGAGTGAATCAACAGGGACAGTATAAATAAATACATACATAAATAAATCTTGATAGATGGATACATTGGTACATGTAGATAAATACATGCTGCTACTACAAGAAATAAATAAATGCATTGATTATAACAGATCAGACTAGATAAAATATAATTGTAAATGTCAGTATAGCCAAATTCACCTACTTTCTATTCACTTGGAAGGTACAAATAGTTTTTTTCAACCCAGCTCCGTTTCAACCAAAAGACCTCAGATGACAATAAAGATGCACTCTATATATAATGTTGTTTATCCATATATGGAAAGTGATTTGATTCAGGACAAAAGTGTATGATTTTTTTAATAAAAATCCTTATTAGGAAATCGTGGTTAGATACAGTAAAAGATGAAGATGGCTAATTCGATATCTAGTATATCATATATATGTGTTTATATGTATACAGAGAATTTTATAGGGATTGAAGGGTGTGTATTGTAGTTTTCCGGACATTGCAAGATAGCCTCGACTGTTTTTTTCTTCTTTTTCTTCTTTTTCTTCTTCTTTCGAGAGGTAATAAGAAGCATGGTAATTGATTGTGTGTGGGTATAGGCTCAGTCGGTGGGGCATGCGAACCCGTTACTCGGAATCACGGCTGCAACTCGAGTATTGACCATTCCGGCAATATGCCAAGTCACTTCAAACCGGACATTAAGTGAGGCTTGCTCATCGGGCATCGGGTTCTGTTTCTGAGGACCACAGGCAGTGTAGAGGTTCTGCCAAGTGACATCAGCCTCTGACCAAGCCTTGTAAGATATGGTCATTGGGAAAGAGACTTGGGACTGAGTCCTTGCTGGGAAGACGCGGAATCCCGAAGAGCCGTCTCCAAAGGTGCGCCCGGTTGTAGAGTCGAATATTTTGAAATAAAGCGTATTGACACGTGTGGGGACCCAGTTGACTGAATTGTCGACTGTCATGTTGATTCTCCAGCTAGAGTCCATTTGATAGATCGTGCCATTCACATTAAAATTATTAGAGGGCACCAGCAGCCCGGCATCGAGAAGATGGAGGGTCGGTGTCCGGGGCCAGACAAAGAACCAGATCACACCCACAACAATCATAAACCCAAAAACAATGAACACCGCGGTTCGGCCAGCCAGACCGCAGAACCGTCGTCTTTTCCTCTTGATTTCCGGTAGTGGTTCAAGGTGTTGCATGTTTTTGCTTCTACCAGCCGAACGGGGTGGGTTGTTGTCTACCATGTCCATTGCAATATTGTCCTGAAGAATCGACCCAACCGCGCCATCTTTTCCGGGAGACGAGAAGCTCGGCAGAGGATCTTCTTCGAGATAGATAGGCTCCGAGGGTGCATAGGGATCGTGTCGATGATGGGAGTAAGGCAGGTACGAATTTGCTCTCTGTTCAGGATTGTCTCTCTTTCGGTGTCTTTTCTTTTCGCCTTGGTGATGTCGGGCTGCAACTGCATAGGGATCTTCCTCATGGTACGGACTATTGTTGTAATTCTGTTGGTAAAAGTTGTCATCGTATCCCTGGGAGTATGATGTGTTGTTTGGTTGGCTGGCAGAGGCTAGTTTGCTGGTGCTGCTGTCAGAAGCAGTTCTGGAATGAACTAGAGTTGAATGACAAAAAAGGTTAATGGATTGGGATGAGCTGAATTGGCTATTTTGTACCAGGACTGGGGGTTTTTCTCACTGCTCTATAAGGATCATGAGTATCTCTGGGAGGGTAGTCGTAGGCATTATGATGGCTCATTGCCCAAGAAGAAGAAGAAGAAAAGGGAGAATATGAAGAAGAGGTAGAAAGAAAGAAAGAAAGAAAAAAAAAGAGAGAGAGAAAGGGATAATAGGCCAATAATAAAAACTGGGAGAAAACTTGGTTGGTTATCAATTCTCTCTGTTACTTGGCTGTGTCTATTGACTGGCTGCCTTGTCTGTGGCAGTCTCTCTTGCCTCTATTTTTTTTTCTCTCATTAAATTTATTTATTTATATATATTTATATTTATATATAAAAAGTCTATTTTCGGCATTCTTTGTGGGAAAGCATCCGTACACACATATATATATTGCACTGGGAAATATAGAATTGACAGTCCGGTTCTTGGCTCTCTATACAAAGGAGTTAATGGGGAAGGAGGAGGAGGAGGAGGATGTATTGGTTGTATTTCTACAGCTGATTACTGTCAAGAACAAAGGTCTATATGTTATCAATAAGCCCCAAGTATCGGAAGCCTTGGATCTTTTGCATTGCCAAGAAACATTCAATTGAACTGTAATTCATATGGGCTCGGCGTGAGAGATGTGACAAAATTACCCTATTTTTAACCAAATTCAAAGCCGAGTAATGATACAATATAGCCTTAATTACAAACCATTACAAGGAGTCCTTTACTTTTTGCACAATAGCCTCGAGACCCTATTGAACTACAATTCTCCTAAATGTTTAGTGTCTAAATATCTTCAAGTATGATCCCTTTATTGTTTTGTTTTGTTTTTAATTTATATTTATATTTATATATTTATATTTATATATTTATATAATAATGCCCACATCACCCAAAAAAAAATGTATGGTGTCGGACCACGAACCCAAAAGAAGCCTGTTGGATAAAGATAACCAAAACTTCTTTAATGTCAAACCAGAATCTATCTAAAAGTATGTGCTCCAACCACCTCTCGCGTCTAAATCACCTTTTTGCTGACAAACCCTAGACGATTACATTATTGCTGCCTGCAGAGATGATCAAGACGACATTCTGATCGATCTGCTCAAACAAAAGGATCATGACATCAACTTTGCTGATGGTGCCGGCAACACGGCTGTCCACCACGCGTAGGTTGACATGCAAACGTAGACCGTCTGTAATCATTATTCTCAATAGGGCACTGTTTGGTGCCCTAGCCTGTTTAGAAATACTGGCCCATCAAGGGTCAATTAATATGAACAAAAAGAATCTTGCCACAGGAGACACTCCTCTCCATTTGGCAGTTCAATACACAGATGAGCCTGATATTGCGTTGGCCATGGTTGACGTCCTGGTGCAGGGTGGTGCTGATCCAAGGTACATATGAGCCAGATGCATATAGAGCCCTAATGTCTTTTTAGATTAAAGAACAAAAACAACCAGACACCCATCATGCTAGTCGATCCAAAAAACGAAGACATGCTGGATCTCCTTGGCCAGGCTATTGCAGGCTATGAAATGGTAATAATTAGCTGACAATAGGCACATCTAAGTCTCTCTCTCTTTGTTTTTAGGGTGGATCTGATATGGAAGGGCATCATGCTGCATACAATTCAGATGATTATGATGATCCAGACTTTTAATCATATACACTTTGAACAAACAATATACGATCGTTGCCAATACAGTCTACTTTAATACAACGGCTGCATTGCGGCTGGCCAAGTATGTCTGGACATTGGGAACACCTAGGGTACGAATGAATTGGTAGATTTCTGCATTATGATATCGCAGACCCGTCTTTGGATCAGTGTACTTGGCATCCAACCCAGTAATATCACAATACTTCTTTTGAGGCAATACAGATGGTGGGCATTCGATATTTTGGTCTGTGAAGCCAATCGACCTTGTTAGTCAATATTCTTCTTTTTGATCATCTCAAGCCTTACAAGTCGGGATATCCAATGCAAGTTCCTGGGCCTTTTCGAGAGCAAGCACCTGCTTTAGGTTCTTTGACTTTTTTGGCGAAGAGTATTTGGGATTCTTAAAGGGCTTCTTGGCAATTGCTAAATTGAGAGGTCCAGAAATGATCTCTTCAGGGTCATCGTAATCTGGATTCTTTTTTTTTAAAAAAAAGAAAAAGTAAGCCAAGAGCATTGGTGCCAAAGTTATTACCTTTTGCTTGGATCCATTTGATGACTTTTTTTGATAAGCCTTTTTGGGAGCCCTTTATACGATAATCATTTAGTCATTCTTTACGCATTCCATCACTCACATTTGCTATCCTTTGGAGATGGTTTGCAGGACAAATGTGGTGGTTTTAGCAGACCAGATCCACAGTCACGTTATTCTGTTATTTTCATAATTAAATGTGCATATATCTTTATTATAAAGACCAAAAAAGGATAGTTAAAGATGTGTCCATAAAGAAGACTGTGATTTGTACAAGACGTTGATATCAGATAGTTTCGAGGTCTATTGTTGTTGAGGATTTCCAATAATGTCTCGAAGCCAATGAATATATATTTTTTTTATTTTTTTACCCTATTTTATTTTTTTATTATTTGGGCCACACCATTTAAAGAGCTTTTGATTCAGGCTTTTGGCTTGGTAAGCCATATAAGTATGTAGATTATATGATACAAGTAGCATTTATCTCGAATATAAATAAATAAATGCGCATAGTTTGACTGGCTTTAAATTGTGACCACCACGTCACTAATTACGCGTCGCATTCATGATGTGTCGGATGTACGTAGACTTTGGCCTAAAAGCACACGTCTCCTCAGCTTGACTTTTTTATTTGATTTTTATATTTGATTTTATTTGATTTTTATATATATTTTTATTCTTATTTTTTGACTCTAACCAATAAGCAATGGTGAGGCAGATTACATGCAAAACGGTTGCATTTAAACTCGATTGGAATCCTAATACACTCATTAGGGAAACTCACAATCCAACTTGCCACGCGGCAACGATAAAAATAAAGAAAAGGTAGCTGACAAAAAAATAAAAAATAAAATAAAGGGGCAATAAGCCAACCCTAGGTTGACCATGGACTATAACAAGGCTGTAAATTTGTAAAGGAAAAGGAAAAGAAGAAGAAGTGGGAGCCTCCAGTTCCAACCCGTGTTGGCAAAAAGAAGAAGAGAGGACCTGACACAATCGCAAAGCTTCCTGCAGGCAAGTATGCCCCATCTCACCCATAAGCTCAGTATTCTCATCCATAAATCTCTATCCAGTCTTTCCCACAACTCGCTGTCGACTAAAGATGTTAAAGATGGAGCGCATAAAGGACTATTTGTTACTTGAGGAAGAATTTGTACAAAATCAAGAGAGACTCAAACCTCAGGACGAACGGGATCAGGAAGAGCGAACGCGTGTAGAGGATCTTCGTGGATCACCCATGGGTGTAGGAAACCTAGAAGAAATTATTGATGATGACCATGTTATTGTTTCTTCGTCAACTGGCCCAGAGTACTATGTGTCTGTCATGAGCTTTGTGGATAAGGATCTTTTGGAGCCTGGGTGCAGTGTATTGCTACACCACAAGACAATGTCTGTAGTTGGTGTTCTTGGTGAGGACGCTGATCCTATGGTCAGTGTAATGAAACTCGAAAAGGCACCAACAGAATCCTATGCAGACATTGGTGGTCTTGAGCAGCAAATCCAAGAAATCAAGGTAATATTATTATTTTTTGGAAACAAAAAGGCTATCCGTTGACTATCAAGATCAAATTTCTAACAAGAATGTATGGCTTAATAGGAAGCTGTAGAGTTACCATTGACACATCCTGAGCTTTATGAAGAGATGGGTATCAAGCCACCAAAGGGTGTAATCTTGTATGGTGTTCCTGGTACCGGTAAGTCAATAAATATATTTTGGTATTAAATGCTTATACTCCTGTACTAGGAAAAACACTTCTTGCAAAGGCTGTGGCTAACCAGACCAGTGCTACGTTTTTGCGTATTGTTGGTTCTGAATTGATTCAAAAGTATCTTGGTGATGGTCCCAAGCTTGTTCGTGAGCTGTTCCGTGTCGCAGAAGAGAACGCTCCATCAATTGTGTTTATTGATGAAATTGACGCCATTGGTACCAAGCGTTATGATTCTACATCAGGAGGAGAGAGAGAAATTCAGCGCACTATGTTGGAGCTCTTGAACCAGCTTGATGGCTTTGATTCTCGAGGAGATGTCAAGGTTATCATGGCAACAAACAAGATTGATAGTTTGGATCCAGCCTTGATCCGTCCAGGTAAAAAAAAATTAAAAAGACATGATAAAAACAGAATTGGTGGACTTATGTTATTGTGTTCTAGGTCGTATCGATCGTAAGATTGAGTTCCCTCTGCCAGACGTAAAGACCAAACGACGCATTTTCAACATTCACACATCAAGAATGACTCTATCTGACGACGTTGATCTTGAGGAGTTTGTGATGTCCAAGGATGACTTGTCTGGTGCAGATATCAAGGTAAATACATGACATTACACTCTATATACAAAATGGATTTAAACAAATTGTATTCTCTACATAGGCTATCTGTACAGAGGCTGGTTTGCTTGCATTGCGTGAGCGTCGTATGAAGGTTGTAGCAGAAGATCTGCGCAAGGCCCGAGAGAAGGTGCTGTACAGAAAGAGTGAGGGAACTCCCGAAGGATTGTACCTTTAAATGTCATGTCAACATCAATACACATTCAACGCCACTCTATCTATTCAATCACTATATGATTCATGAAATTAAAAATGGAAACCCAAGGGTTACAATTCAAAGTAGAGATTAGTATATATATATATATATATATATATATATGTGTGTGTGTGTGTGTGTGTGTAGTATATCTTTATTGATATTGTAAGATGGACTCAAAGAGTGAATGGGCTCAATTAATGATGTATTGACTATGAAATGAAACCCTATTGATCATATTTGTGTCTTGGGATGTTCCTTAATTTATTGGACCTAATGTTCTTTAAAGTGAGCATAGTATGTAAAACTAGATGGAATTCATTATGGGGTCTTTACTCTATACTCTATCATCTGGCATTGTTCTTTGTTAAATGAACGTTTAATAAAAAGAGGTCTTCCAAAATATCTAGACAAATGGCATCAAAACCGACTTAAAGAACATTAAATGATATCAAATTGATAAAGAGATCCTTGGTTACAATTTTTTTTTAATATTGTTGACTAGAGAATAGGCGCAAAAACAATAATGAAACCTGGGACATTGATCGAGTGCAATATGTGTATACATAAAGAAAAGCTTGATACTTCTTGATAATGTATCAATAAAGACCCAGAAAGAAAGGATCAATGAAGGCTGGACTGGTAATAGTGTGTGTTTTTACAGTAGACGACTAAGAATAGAATGTGGTTACTTTATATTATTATTAAAGAGCAAAGGATTTTATATTCGCAGACTATAGCTTTTTTTTGTTGAATAACCAAAATCTCTCCCTCTTGAACAATATCTTTCTAGAGAGAATAAAAAAGTAAAGATATCATTGTCTGCTCTATGCGTCGTAAAATTAAGCAATTAAATATTTATATACTTTGTATTCTGTATAAAAGAAACAAGAGTAAAATGAATAAACAAGATCATTTCTCTTTACAAAGCATCCATATTTTTACGAACCAGAGTACTTGTCAATCAAGGTACTTTAGATATTAAGAGTCCTAGTGATCAATTGTACCCAACATTAGGAATACTAAATCCAAACTGTTTCTATCAGCATGTACAATATTTCGTTACTATTTCTACTGCTGGTATCGTTTGATACAATTGTATGCAATCAAGCGTTTAATCCAGTAACCAATTCGAGGAATGCATTTTCTCCAAGCCATGTCAATGAGACCAAGATTATAGTCGAGAGCACGCTTGGGGACCTGGGTAGAATCCAAGCTGATTCTTGGCAATCGAAACTACCTTCTGATGCCAGAATCATCATGGAAGCCCAGGTTCTGTCTGGTAGATCCGACTCTTCTCCCAGTAGTCCCTTTCATTCCTTTGTAAAGACAATCACCTTGAAGCCCCACGGGACAGAAACACAGTTCAATACCTTTACATTCACCTCGCTTCCTACACCGTTTGAAAACAAACTACCTGTCAAGTTCAAGTTTCTTGTCGACAAACTAGACTATGAGCGCACTAAAAAGTAAGAAATATTGAATCCATGATAATTGGCATTTTATTTTATCAAAATCCAAACTAACCACTCTTTTACTTTCAGCAGTTACATGCTTATGGATCTAGTCTGGGCAACGTTTATCGTCGATTGTTTACTTGGTATATATTTTATCTGGAACCATATAAAGCCAGCGTAAGATATCTATATCTATATATATAGACCCATGCTCTATGCAGTACTTTATACCCAAGTTATACGTCTTTATTAATAATGTGTGTATTTATACTTTCTTTCTTTTTTCTGGCAGAGTTGCGACTATTATAATCACACTAAGTGAGTCCACACCAAAGGAGCTCTCGAGTAAAGAAAAGGAAGATGTTCGAGACCAACTCATAATGGGTCTTTGCCCTGTGGATCAAAAAAAGCTGTGGGTCAAGTTTGGAAACCCAACTTATTCAACAGAATACCGATTCAATAAATTGGCTAATAAAATAACGAGACATGAAGCACTGATTGCCGATAATCTCCATGAGATGGCACCGTTACAGCCCCTATTTGACTCCAAGGAAAGAAGAGACCAACTTCGCAGTGTCCTTAAAGCCTATGCTGCGTACGATGAGACTCTTGGATACTGCCAGGGAATGAATTTTATTGCTGGATGTCTTTTGGAACATGTAAGCATAGGCACTTTGCAATCTACTTTTTGTATATTCATATTATTGATGGCACAGCTGTATCCAAATGAAGCTTTTGGTGTCATGGTTACCTTGCTTGGCCCAAATCCTGGATCTCATCGTCTCCGGTATCTCTTCCACCCATCAAGCTATGAGCTATATGAAAGTGTTGAAAATCTAGACAGACTAATCTTCACAAAGTTACCCAAGCTCTATAAACACATGGTAAAAGAAAACGTACATCCGTCAATGTATGCTGTGAGATGGTACCGTACCTTTTTTGGCCACAGTGGCCCCAGGTGTCTTTTAATAAACACCATCAACCTGCTGTTACTAAAGGGATCAGAAATCCTTCCCTTTTGCTTGCTGGCCGTCTTGAAGGCCAATGAAGACAAGATCAAGAAATTGGACTATACCGAACTACCTCGTTTCCTTAACAAAGCAGTGTTTGACGTCTTCAAGGTAACTTGGCCCTCTTTAGTTTTGTACGTGTTTTTTTTTAAAAGAAAAAAATGTTGCTTTTTTGTCTAGACTGACAATTCGTTTGTCCAAGACACCTTGTGTCTAGCTGAAGAACCCTCATCCCAGGGTGACTCAAAGTATGAAGTCGAGGGCTCAGATGATGGGTTTTGGAGTGAATGATATCAGTATACCCTAAGCACTATAAGAAGATTATTATTAGAGCTAATAGTGTATATATTATTCCTAATGTGCAGTTTGATGACTGGTAAATGAACAAATCTTAATTGTCTCATGTAGACATTTAGTTCTATTAAGAAACAACGAGTTCCCATCATATAGTATTGTATTTAAGAGTGTTATAAAAAGAAAGTAGATTTTCTAGTGATACCATTTGAAATGCGAATCTAGTGTGGTGCACTATATTTGTCGATTTTGTTTTTTACTAACAAGGTATAGAATATTTCCAATAGAACTAACGGTATCTTTTGGGTTGAACAAATCCCAATAACAATGATTATGTCAGGCCTTTCTATATATATATATGTATATTACTAGTAAAAAAAACGATTCTTGATAAAATAAAAAATCTACAGGTGGAAACACCAAATTTTATACTCTTGGCTTTATTATGGCTGCAATTTTGTAGACAATAGACAGTAATCCTGAAAGCACAAAGACTTTCTGCTAGATATCCATCAAGACAGTGTAACAGGCTTATTGAGTACATGTTCGGGCAGCCAAGTGTTACAGTTTTGTAAAACAAGGCCTTGATTAGTATGACAATTTACATGCAATACGTATATCACTTAAAAACCAGCTACAGGAACCTCATGGTAAGCTATCCAGACCAAAAATGCATTTTTTATTGCCTGTTATGTACAGACCATAAACTGATCGCACTCTTGGTATAACATAAAGGCCTTTTAGACATCAAGCCAAGGTTTATCTATGGTCACAAAGCGTTTTGTTACTATTCCAAAGATACCAAAATTCATGCAACAACTTCATGGCAAATGATTACCACAAAGGTTGAGACATATAGCTACAAATACTCCCAATCAGTTACACCAAGTCAAGTCTATTGCCGTTTGTATTATAATAAAAAGGTATCGCACTGGGTCAACATGTTACCTAGATGTGTCTAATTTATTTAAATCCACAAGATTATCACAAAATCCAAAAACGACAGCTGGCGTGGGAAATAGCTAGCAAGGGCCACCTTTTTGTTTTTGTACAATATATAATATCTTCAAGTCTTTTACGTCTAGAGATAAACATGAAAGAATTTTTTTTAAACAAAAAAATTTTGTGTATTGATATAGAATGCTGCTACCAATAAATGTGTATATTCGATCTGTACCACATTTGTACGTAGCCGCACATTACATGCTTTCAATTGTAATGGGTCATATGGAATGTAGAGACATGTATAAGAATTAGTGACTCGTGTTACCTTTTAAAAAAGTGTACAATGTGAGCTTGATGCTGTCTTTATCTGTGGATAATCACTCAAGTCCTAGTGTACTGTCATACACACGCAATGGTATAAAAATAATAGACTTTCGGTAACCATTCGGCACATTTCTCTCGGGTTTCATTTTTTTTTCAAGAACAAAATGGATCAAGTTTGGGTTCAATTGCTTTCAAATGAAAAGTACATACTCTCTACCATAGGAGTTGTATTATTGACAATTGGTGCCAAGGTTATCTACACACTCGCAAGCCCACATGCCAAGACTGGAATTATTATTGCTGGCCAGCCCTTTAAAGAGATTCCCTCTCCAAAAGCTGGGTACCCGTATGTCGGTGAGTTGGAAATAAAGGTTGCTTGACATAGTTTGCAATCTAATTTTCATACAAAATACAATAGGCCACATGTTTTCAATGGGAAGCAACCCTAGTATCCAGGTTGAGAAATGGCACCAAGAACTTGGTAATGATCATTTGCGTATCACAAGTCATATATATATTATTGATAATCTAACGTCGTGTATCTTTGTAGGTCCAATAATAAGAATCAAGATGGGCATCCAATCCTGGGTAATAATAAACGATCCAGTTATTGCACACGATGTATTTGTGCGAAACGGGACAAGAACATCTGGCAGACCTGTCCATAGTTTCTCGACTGGACTCTACAGCAAAGGAGGAAGGTATGTTAACCATTCTAGATACCAAAGAAAGGGAGTGTCTTACTTGAGATGTCATATAGAGGTGTCTCGTTTAATCAACCTGGCAAGAGATGGAGATCTACAAGGGCAGTTGGTAATATTCTATAAACACATTTTTGCAATATTTAACTCTCTAATATAATATAATATAATCTTTAAGCAAGCACGGTCTTGGCACAGAAATCGGTTGATAAATATACAGAGATGCTGGAAGATATTGCCGACAGACTAGTCGACACCTTGATCAGCGTATCAGAAAATGATGGACCCCTGGTTCCTTTCCGCTACTTTCAATTTGCATCATTCAGTGCCATCATTAAGCTTGCATTGGGGATATCCGTAAAGTCAATTGATGATCCACTGTTTCTTGAACTACTTGAAATGTCTGATAATGTCATGGTATATTCTGGTATTACTGGTGACATTGGATCTTTTCTTCCAGCCCTCAAATGGATCACCATGTTCTCAAAGCTGCAGAGAAACATGGTAGAGATGGTAGAGAAACGAAACAAGAATATTACAAAACTTGTAAACGATGCAGTGGAAGGAGATGTTGAATGTCTCGCAAAACAAATGGATATTCTCAGGGCTGAATACGGACTTGTGGGTCAGGATATAAACGTTTTGTTCAGTAAGTCTGCTTTATTATTGAATTTCTTTAAAGATATTTAAAAAAAAACAAATTGACTAGGTGATTTGATTACTGCTGGTGGAGATACCATTGCCGTGACACTATATTGGCTTTTTGGCTATTTGCTGCAAAATCCAGATGTAAAGAATAAGATGCAAGATGAAATTGACAGCTTTATTGCCGAGAATAAGCGAACTCCTGGGTTCTCTGATCGTAATCAGCTAAAATACAATGTTGCCGTTCATCGAGAAAACTTGCGGTTCAAACCAACTACGATATTCGGACTTCCCCATCATATCACTGAGGATGGCAAGTATATTCAAAAGAAAGAAAAAGAAATCATATTAACAAGGGCTAAATACAGTTGTCACCCATGGATATTTGATTCCAAAGGGCACAGTTGCTCTTAATGGAATGCACTCAATGCATATGAATCCAGATGTCTTTACAGACCCAAAAACATTTAATCCTGATCGCTATCTTGGAAATGAAAAAACAATGCTTGCCTCAAACAATGGGCCTATTGAAGAAAGAGATACTTATGCATTTGGATGGGGAAGGTATGCTTCTGTACAGATACAAAAGTATTGAAAGACTATTGGCTAATTACTAGTTTTTAATAGACGTATTTGTCCTGGAATCTACATGGTAAGATGAATTAGATATTAGAGCGAACATGGCTTAACACATGTATACCTAGGCCGAAACAGAGATCTTTAATATATGTACTCGAATCTTGGCCCGTTGCGATATTAAGCCTTCCCTAAGCAAAGATGGCACTCCAGAATACCCAGACTTGGATATAATGGTTGCCATGGGGATTGTTGCTATCCCAGAAGAGTACAAGTTGCGATTTGTTCCTAGGAAAGGTCCTCTTGAAGTCTAGTTTTATAAATAAACGAGGTTACTATATCGTTCGAACAGACCTTGGCTTGAATATCGACTGTTGATAGCCTATAACATTAATCTACTGCTCTTGGCCATAAAATTGGCATACATGGACATGGTTAAATAAGCCAGTTTTAATTACCGCATCTATTCGGTATAGAATTTGATATAAAAAAAAGTTAGTCCATAGTTTATGCAGAGACGGTTTTTGTCATGAGCGTAAAAGATTTATCAGTCTTGACGCTAAATTGCTGGTAATATCTATAGACCCAACTTTTTTATTTATTTATTTATAGCAACTCATCTCGTAAATAGGGGTCTATACCTTGTAGCCAAACAGCGAAAGATTCGATTAAGAGCAATTGCAGATGCTCTAAGTAATGAGAATCATGACATAATCACATTGCAAGAGATTTGGATGTTGGAAGACTTTGAGTACTTGAAAACAAAAGTGAAGCATGTGTTGCCATTTGCCAATTATTACTACAGGTTTGAATATAGCAATAGTGGTTTGTTTTGGATTGTTATCAACACCTCGTGTATAGTGGAGCCCTCGGTAGTGGTCTGGCTATCCTTTCACGATTTCCAATCGTTTCGACCTCTTATTTCCGCTATACATTGGCAGGTCGCCCCCTCAAGATATTTCATGGCGACTACTATGTTGGAAAAGGATGTGCTTCAGCATGTATTAACCATCCAGATATTGGGATAATTGAAGTATTTACCACTCATGTAAGCCAATATTTCACAATTCATCTTGATTTCGTAAAGTATATTGAATGTCTATATTTTTGGTGTGTGGGCGATAGCTTCATGCAGGGTATGGAAATGTTGATGAATACGAAGGTCACCGTGTCACTGAATCCTGGGAGTTGTCTAATCTTTTAAGAGCCTCTGCTGCCCAAGGAAGACAAGTAATTGCTGTAAGGATATTGGTATAACCAAGACCCAACCCTATATTAACTTTGTGGTTTTCAATAGACGGGTGATTTTAACAGCATTCCTACAAGCTACAACTATGCTTTGCTCAAGAAGCATGCATTTATGACTGATGCTTGGCTCGAAGTCCATAGTAAAAGACTTTCACAGACCGGCCTAGACCCTGGCCACCGTAGTCCCCTTGAATGTATTCAACATCTTGGAATAACTTGCGACTCTCCAGTAAACACTTGGTCCAAACATTTCTTGAAACAGCAACCCCACTCAAAACAAGTTGGTGATCGTCTTGACTATATATTTTACAGAAGTACTCCTCAGCTTATATGTACTGGATCTGTGGTAGCCATGACAGAGTGTATTCCTGGTACTCAAATGTGTTATTCTGACCATTTTGGAGTACAAGCAACATTTTCACTCAATCCATCGTCTACCCAAGTCAATTATTCAACCCCATCAGCAATTCAATTATCCAATCCTTCTTTTACAGCCTTTCCGCTCTCGATTGCCCAGGCTGTCCTGACTTTACTTCGCCGAGACCAGGCAGCAACACGCAAAACAGCATTCAGACTTCTTTTCTTGTTTTTTGTTACCGTGTTTACATTGCTGTCTCTCTGTGCTATTACGGTGGTCGTCTTGCCGAGTTGGATTGGTCCAAAAGACAAGAGTCAATTCAAGTTTGTTCTGGGAAGCTTGGCAAGCAGTCTGGTTATGATCGTCTCTGCTGTTGTGGCCACAATCTGTGTAGTCGTTGGATTTGTGTTTGGACACACTGAAGAACGTGCTTTGAGGCAGTTTATTGAGGAAATAGAGCTTTTGGTGGCATCTATCCAAGAAGCAAGTCGATCGAATGGCTCTTTTGGGTATTTGATGACAGACCAAGCCGGCGAAAGACATTCGCATGATGAACTTTTTAATGATTTCAACGAGAGAACAAGACTTTTAGATGGTGTATGAAAGCAGACTCTCAAGATTAATATATTTGTATATTGTTTTTATAAATATGTAAGAGAGAGAGAAAAATATTAATATTTTGTTTATTTGATTCCTAATGTACTCTAAAAGAATAGAATATTTTTCTTGTCTTTCTAATAATAATAATAATAATAATAATAATAATATAAAAAAAAACATTGTCATGATAAAAAAAAAGAATTGTGAAGGGGGGATGAAATGATAGACAGGTGGATAGAAGAGGTATGTTCAAGTAAAGGAAATATGCTAATTACAGTAGGTTTATGTGTAATGCTGTATAGCAAGACATTCAACTCAAATATCGTCCTCCATCTCACCTCCCAGCTCGGACTTGATTCGTTCACGCAAAGATTCGATACAAGACCCCTTTTGCTCAAGTATGTCGTCTAATTTGTTTAGATAGTTTCCATAAAGCTTTGTGATCTTCTTGTTGTCTGTTTCGCCTTCTTCTCTAAAATCACTCTGGCTTGACAGCATGAGCGAAAACTTGGCCACCATTTTCTTTTCAATCTTTATACGCTCATCAAGTTCTTTGATCTGTGCACGATGAAGCCTAAGGAAATCTTTGGCTTCTTCGGCCGAAACTTCTCTTTCGTCTTTTTCGTATTCACTGTCGATAATATCATCCCTTTCTTCTCTTGCAAGTAGCATCGAGCTCTGTGCATTTGATAAGCTGGTCATTGGTGGTGAATTATTGGGCTCTTGGTGCAAGGGTGTCAAAATATCCTCATTCTCTCTCAAATCAGGCGTATGATATCCTGCTACATCTTCGACTGCGTCTTCCCACATGGTTTCGTTCTTTTGTGGCGTTTGAGGTTCCTCGGACGCACTGGCAAACGCTTCTTCTGGAGGCGACGACAATCGACGCATATAATTCTGCTGGCGTTGAGGAGTCGTGGGCTCCCAGTTACGATTATTACGGGGTGTACCAAACGCATTGTTATTAGCCGTAGATGGGTACTCGACATCCAAGATGTTTTCAGATATCTCTTGATCCCAGTTATTAACCGATACTGTATGGCTCGTGTCTTCTTCAATTTCGTCCATATCAATGTCAACACTGGTCGTACTGATGTTCAAGCCATTCATTTCCATCTCATTTGATTCCATTACAGTTTCTGTGCGTGGGGGTTCTGCCAATAAACGCGGATCAGATTCTCCCTTGATTTCTTTTACCCTATACACAAATTATATTTGTTAGAAACGATAACTTGTAAAAACAAAACTAACGTACCTGTCAGCATAACGAAGTGTATTCAATGTGTGTTCGCTATTAGACATGTTTGGTGAGATTGTCGCAATCATACACGTCCGAGAGTCGCCAATAAATGAATCTCGAAGCACCTTTATTATATCCATGCGTATAGAGATTAGACACGACATTTATATTAAATATACCAATCTATCTATTCATTTACCTGTGTTAGTTTACTTCCACGAAAAGGAGCGTGCTTTTGATCCTGATCCAATGCTCGGATACACTCTTTTAATGCCAAAAGACTCTTGTTGATCTCTGCACCTTCACGTCTAAATTTCAACAATTGTTGTTTAGACTTTTCAAAACGGCATTATTTCTTACCTTGTAGTTGTCGATGTTTCTTCACCTCTGTCTGCTCCTCGCTCACTGCCTGCCAGATCAATAAAACTGAGCTTTCCATAAATCACAGATGGGTTATTCACGGATTTGATCAATACTTGAAGGACAGCATGGGATCGAGATGAATTATTATTTGCCCCAGTTTTGCCTATCGTAGTACATACAAACCACAATCTCACGGTTAATGACATTATATTTCCCCTTTCTCTCTTAATCTTACCAGTCATTCTTGCTTGACTTCCAAACTCAAAAGCGTACATAAGTTTGTTTACATCTTTCACAGGGACTTCTGTAAGACCAGCAATAACCACATTGTTATTGCCGTCATTTCGTGGAACGAGGCCCTTTCTTTGATTTAGTAGGTCGTAGAGTTTGTTTTGATATATTTCATAGAATCCAATCGAGGCGGTTAAATGAGAATATTTCTTTTGTCCAAGCCGATTAAAGATATCTTTGGCGGCAAGGACATACAGACCATGCTGAGGGTCCAACATGGTATATGTCTTGCCTGATCCTGTTTGGCCACTTTATTTGATAGACACAAAGAGGTGAATTACAAGTTTGAGAAATGATTCTAAAACACAGGTTTGGATTCAACCATTGACTTACTAGGCAAAACAGGTTGCTTTTCCACCCTGAAGCATATAATCCACCAAGGGTCTTGCGGTTCTATTATAGATCTGTTGTTGTTGTTTTTTTTTTAACAATAAGACTCTGTGTGTGCTTTTTTTTATAGCTAGAACCATTATTACCTGTTCGTTTGTAGATGTGCAATCAAAAGCGTCGTCAAATGTAAATGAGTATTGTTCTGTGAATCTGGTCATATCAATCTTTGTTCTAAAGACGCTCTGATAAGTTATTAAGCTTCGACACTTGGCTTGGCATTTGTCTAGTATATATCTACCTTGGTGCTTTGACAAGAACAGTATGAGGTCCTGTTACAGGTGCTATATCTTTTTCCCCTGTGTTTAATTCCTTTCGACTCAAGGGACGTTTTCGAACACACACACGGATCTTTTGATGAAGATCAATGCCGGTATTCTGAGCAGGTTGATTTGATGATGGTGTATTCTTGGTTTCTTTGAGCTGGAGGTATTGCTCCAATGTAGTTGTCTTGTTCTTGCTGTGAGGTGGACCACTAGAGGGGTCTACACTCATCCGCCGTTTCTGGGGTGCAATTGGCACACCATATGTGTCTAATAATCTACCGACAGTGGTGTGTTCTGATGTGGCATTCTGCGTACTCTTTTCCTTATCGATTGCCTTTAGATCATCCATAAATTTCTGGACAGTTGAAGAGGTCTGACCAGGCTTTGGTCTCATTGGACTTGCGGTTCTGAATGTTCGAGGACCAGGGCGTACGGGAGAGCGAGAAGATAATCCACTTGTCCAGGTCGTATTGTCGTTGGGAATCTGAGCTGGTTCGCGCCGAGGGAGATATGACATGCGTCTGTCGCGCATTGGGGTTTTTGGGACAACGGCAGGTCGAGAAATAGGCTGATTCGACAGGGTCATGCGTCTGGCAGTACGATCGATGGTTGGTTTTGTTATGCGTGCAGGAGCTGGTCGTTTACGGGGGGAAGTAGTGGTGATTTGTGGGGGCGAATGTGCACGTTGGCGTTGTTGTTGCTGCTGCTGCTGTGATTGGTGTGATCTTGCTTCTCTGGACAGGTGATCAAATTTTTGTCTGTCGGCGATCGAGTGGATGCCTAGGACCATGTGCTCTTTAGAATTTAGCTGTGGTGCTATGATTAGTTAAAAAAGCCAAGTGAATGATCTGCATTGTACCTTTCCCAAGCTCTCGTAGCTAGCGTATCCATTCCTAATTAACCTGCAATTGTATGTGAGTTATTGTTTAGATTGTGTAATGTGATTCATACTCTGGATAATACTATAGATAAAATTAGAAAAATTGTTGGTTAACATATGTATTTATGAATCTTACCTGGAGTAGATCGCTCTTTCTCAAAACGTCTACCAGACGGGTGGCACTCATGATCTAATGAAGAGTAGAAAACTAGAAACTGATCAATGGTTGATCGTGTGTTTCTGACTAGGAGGGTCGGTTCTTTTAGTATGTTTTCTATTGATATAGAAAGCAAGACAAAAGAAGATAATAGGAGGTTGAGCGTATTGTGAGGGAGCAAGAAGAGTCAAGGCCAAATAATGTAAAGGTAAAATCCACGTGCCCACAAGCGCAGGCTGGATTATTATTATTATTATTTTATTTTATTTTGTATGGGCTTAAATCAAAAGGATCCAGAAAGTATGTTTCCAAGTGACGTAAAAGATGGGTTTGCTAATATCTTTAAGTGTGAAGAGCATGTGACTGTCTAGATTGATTGAGTCTAACTGTGGCGTCTACTTTGACTATGGTGGAAAGAAAAGAATATGAAAGTGTTGAGTATTGTGTGTATATTGGGATCTATTTAATCAATTGGCAATTGTAAAATAAATAAATAAAGGATTGGTGGGCAGGTCAATAACTAGAGAGCAAATGTCAAGATGATCCTATTACCAACAGCAGTATCCATTACTAGATCAAATACCTTTGAGGTAAGTTAATAATAATAATAATAATAGTTGTAATAAATAGTCTTTGTATTTTCACTGACTATTAAGTTTATTTTGCTAGTACTAAAAGAAAGCCTGCTTTATTCAGCTTGTTTCAAATTATTTCAAAAAAAAAAGAAGATTATGCTACGTTTCAATCCTAAAACTGTTATAAATGTGTATAATACTAATTGTCAATGTACTTGGAAACCTACCAAAAAAAATTGTCTTTGCTGATTAGAAACGGCAATATTCTAATGGATAAACAAATGTTTTTTCTATCAAATCAATGTATCACTTTGGAATTATAAGCTGTTGCAAGAGTAAGCTTCCAAATATTGGTGCTTGCGAGGCCCAATGGTCAATTGACGATTAAATGCCTAAAAGACAAGTGTATTGGCATTGAGAACCGTGTACTATCCACGTTTTCCCCTTTTTTGTTGTTGTTGCTGTTGGTAAAGCCTTGCGATGGTTGCAATTTGGCTCTGTACAGTGAACCTTGAAAAGCAAAACAACTGTGGGATTATTATGACTAGAAAACAGCATATATCTGCAGTCTGGATCCACTGCAATTCAAAGATTGGGTATTAGTGCAGATCATTTATATGCTCCTTTTATAAAAAAAAATACACGTTCAATATTTACTGTATAGTATACATATGTCCCTGTAAATCACTTTATTACTTTCTTTGTTTAGTGATGATGCTTTTAGACCGAGAAAACAAGTATATAGACTACCTTGAAGGTTTATTACAGCAAATAGAACCGGAAATCCACCCATTGCTGATAATAAACTTGATTATTCCAAATATACTAGACACAAAGAATTTATTTTTGAAAAGTATAATTTCCTGTTATAAGAACGTTTTTGGCTACAGAGTACAAAAAAAGTGCATATTTCTGACATGATGTACTTTACTAATAACCCTAGACTGAACCCGTATCTTATTATAATTATAATTATAATTATAATTGGGGTATAAACTAAAGACCAGAAAGCCAAAACCTACAAATAAGCATTCTTTGACCTGCTCATTACAAGAATAAAGGTTGGTTGATCCAATTACATGTCAAAGCCAAATCAGATCCAGAAACTTGAAATTATGTGGTCTGCATTCACTATTAGATTATCAAATAAGTTGGATTTTCATACTTGTTCTAAAATTTTTTTAATGGGTTGAATTAACTTGCAGTATAAATGAAATCAATAAAATCAATGCACATATTGCAGCAATTCTTAATAATGGCCAATTATCCAACCTGGACAAGTCATCGAGTCATTCTTCTTCTTTTCTGATTGACTATCAACGTGAAAT
This sequence comes from Phycomyces nitens, assembly GCA_022702545.1. Lineage (NCBI taxonomy): Eukaryota > Fungi > Mucoromycota > Mucoromycetes > Mucorales > Phycomycetaceae > Phycomyces > Phycomyces nitens. Next base: position 8,725,231 of record JAHRBC010000001.1, read on the forward strand.
AAACCTAGCCAATGCTCATATATATATATAAGGATGATAGGCCGCATGTATTATAGAGTAATCACTAGATATCCATGAATCAAATGAATAGACAAACACATTGTTTAGCGTAAAGAGACCCGACTCTTTCTTCTTGCTTGTACATACATCTGATTGGCAGGACTAAATTATATGGCCATGTAATATTTTATGTAATATTTTATGTATTCCATCTATTCTGACAAAAACCAAATAAATTTATTGGTATATTTAATGTAAAATGACTTGGGGCTCCTTGAGATTACATGCATTCAATACTCCCAAAAAGGGCTATTTTCTATAATTGCTATTATATCCTACCTTTCAGAAAATACATGCATGCATTATATTATATTATATTATATTCTATTCTATTCGATAATAAATCTTCTTTTTTCTTCAGTAATGGCCGTGGCTGTAGTAATGAGCAAGTTATTCGATCATTGTACTTTGGGCAGTATGATGTGATTTGCACCATTTATCCTCATAGTCCTGATGTCCCGAGAATCTCTCTCCCCCCAGACTAAAATTAAAGGAGAGGCATTAATCAGGTATCTTGCGGTTATCCAAACCAAACCAAAGGAAAAATTTACAAAGATCATGGTCGATATTTTACGATATGCTACCGACTGGAATATTAGCACTGATTAATGGATAAATGTCCTCAATTGACATGGTGTCACTTTGGGTTGGACAATCAAATTATACTCTCATTTACTTCAATTGATCTTTATTGTATATCTAATGGCCAGTGTTTGTAAAATAGCAGCCGGAATCTATTCTGGATTTAACCCCAATTCAAATGACTTTTAAAAACAATAACAAAAAGGGACTTGTTGGATGGAATCAAGAGCCTGGTGTTACAACTACTAAGCTATTCTGCCATTTGTAAAGCATAATAGTAGAAAATTGACAAGAAAAAATCCTAGTGCTCGATATAATAATACATACATACACATATATAATAATTCGTTAATTGATTAATTTATGTATATTTAAATGCGTGATTTGGTGTCAATTAGTAGAAAATCATCCAATTGACAGTACAATCGGCTTTTAATCATTGGCTGGGGGGGGGGGGAGGCCATTGTCTGGGATCAAAAAGGTGTCAATTTTAACTCTATTTCCATAATTAGAAACAGAATTAACATTCGATTGGTTATTTAACCTTGTGATTGGCCACAGCTCAGGTCGAATACTGGTTTAGATTATTATTTTTATTATTTTTGCAAGTTTTTGATCAAATGGCATTTTTATGGACGCAGATTTTTATTCAAGTGGCGCAAAATCATAAGAAAGTAAAAATATCTATGGTATGAAATATATATTTTGGAGGGTATACAGTATGAATAAAATGGAAGAATAAATGTAATACAAAGGAGGGGCTGACGAATATACAAATAAAGAGTGAGTGCACAGACGTTTGAGGAAATACAAGAAAAAGGGTCTCTCAAGGTAATAATGATAAAAGGACAGTCTTGTTTTTTGGTTTTTTGGTTTTGTTTTTTGGTTGATGTGAATGTGCGAGAGGCTGATTGTCTCTTTGTTAAGTAATAATATATGATATACATTTCCTATATGGATTGTTTGGACCGTTGGGATAACATTGCAATGGGTGGTGAGCGAAGTCTGGCCAGCGATCTCTTTATAGACCGTCGTTCGACAGGCACACGTGCTTCGAGCACAGGAAGCCGTGGTCTGGTGGGATTGGCTGAAGATGTGGGTGTCAAGGGTGGAGAAGAGAAGAGATGAAGAAGACGGTCGTCTTGGTTCTGCCAATGTGCTGAACAGAGTCGATATTCAAGTGGGACCATGATATCGGAGCGCTCGACAAAGCGGCCTCGTAAGACATGGCTGGTGAAGTAGGGTCCATGGCAGGAAGTGCACACTTTTGAAGACGATATATAATGGGCAAGTGGGTCTGCGAGTCTCTTGGGAGCTAGTTTTCGATTGACAATCTGTCGTGCGCATATTTCCTTGAGGCTAGGTGGATCATGAGCAAGTTCGTATTCAAGGCTGGTCTGCAGAGGGCAGTCCTCGAGCACAAGCCGCCGGAGAAAGGACAATTGTGAAATCTCGGCTGGCAATATCCCCAGAGGATTATGGGCCAAGTCCAATGAGGTAAGTTGCCTAAGGTTGCCGATCTCTTCGGGTAAGCGGCTGAGCTGATTATAAGAAAGTCCGAGGATTCGCAGTTTCTTCAGGTACCCGACCGAAGGGGTAATGTGAGAAAGTTGGTTTTTGGAAAGGTCTAACTCGAGTAAACGGGAAAGATAGCTGATTGTGTCTGGAATCTCGACAATCTTATTGTTCGCCAGCGACAGTTCTTCAAGGAGGACAAGGTAGCCAATCGTATCTGGCAATGATTCAAGGTAGTTTGAAGATCTATTATTATTATTATTATTATTATTAGTATTATTATGGGTGAGCCAAAGGGGATGATAAATCTTTTAGACTTACAAGTCCAGCTTTCTCATCATTCGCAACAGCCCGATTTCTTGCGATAGTGAGCCAAGTGAGCGCAAAGACAACTTGACCTCGAGCAGCTTTCCCTCGTGAGCAGTCGCAACTGCTGCAAAAGTGAGTTTGGGTGCCTCTTTGGGCTGAATCTTTGGTTGGGCAAGACGCGTGTCGGGATAATATTTTGCATCAATGTAGGCGAGGTCATTCTCAAGGGATTGGGATCCTTCAACTGAATTCAAGCCATAAAGATCGGGATGAGACTTCAGGGGGTCATTAACCTGTTCTTGTATGGTTGTAGTAGGGGTGACAAGGTAGCCAAAGGTATGAGCACCGTGGGTCTTACTCGTGGCCTGACCCATAGTAACAATGAATACAAAATATAAAATATAAAATAAAAAGTAAAAGGAAGAGAAAGAAGACGGAGGTGACTCTTTCTCTTCTATCTATTTTTTTATGTTCAGGAGGAAGCACAAATGGAAATATCTATTTTTGGAAACATTATTTTCATTACGCTGCCTCAACAAGCACCTTGAGGGTTGTTGATTGGTTTCCGGCCTCAATGGTGACAAGATGTTCTCCAAGAGACTTGATACGACCACCCTCTGACTGAAACACAATTGTCTGTCTTTCCACCAGGAGCCCAATGTCCTTCAACTTGGAGATCACGTCATCAGCCGTAACAGATCCAAAGGTGTTGGTGCTACTGGGTACTACTGCACGCTTAAATACCAATGTTCCTACACTTGACAGACTTCCTGCAAGTTTGCTAGCACTCTCACGGCGTCTTTCTTGGTTTACGGTCTAGATGATACAAATGATGTTTAGTAACCCCAGCACGTGCCATTCTGTTGCTCATGATGGATATTGTTATTATTAATAAATATGTATCTATATTCGTACCTTGTCAGCACCGGTCTCTGTAACTGCTGCCTTTTCCAATTCTAATTCCAATTGGCGGTTACGGGGTCCATTAAAGGTAGGTACATAGCTGGCCTTTTTTGCAGGATAAAGGATGTTGCGCATCAAACCAGCTATAAATCTAAAAGTTGAGAAATATACTTGTATTTTCACTTTTGGTTTTTTTACTTACGTCGGACAGACACAACCTCATCTATGATACCCATTAGTATTCCGGTTCCAACCAAACCAAGGTCTCTGGCTCACCTTTCAGACCAACACCGTCAATGAATTGGTTCAGCTTGACCTGAATGGAGGCCTTTTTGTGGGCACTTCTCTACGATGCCAATCGTCAGCAGCCATTTCCAGACAGTTTCAACCCGCTAAGCAAACCTTGGCCATGGTGCTGGCAGCCATCAATGGTCCATTAGTGCGTGCGCATGTGCGGAAGAGGAGAGACATTGTGTATGGTCAAGAGTATACAAGCTCTGTCTATACCATGACAACCAGTTCAAGTAACAGTAGTGGCTTGTTTTTGTGACTGCTAAAGTGCAGGACAGGCCCTTTCTCATTCCCAACCCCTCTTTCAGATGATTGCAAGGGCAACGGATGTCCTGGTGAGGCGCCAACTCTAACCATTCTCCAGATAAAAACCACTCCACATCATGCTCCAATATTAAATTGCTGCCCCTTGACTTGCCCAACCCACCTTTATGCATCTATAAACATATATACGCACACACCTTTAATTTAATATTTCATGCAGCCCCCCCTCACCCACCACCAAGACCTACAGAAAAGCTTAATGGGTAAAGGAGAGTCAGCAATAATTGAAACAGTTATTTCTGGCTATTATAAACATTTATTGTTATTATTATTATTGTTGTTGATTTGTTCTCTTGGACAATTGACAGGCGGAGTTGGATGGGATGACGGCATCCGGACTATATGTTTGCAACACGCGTATGTTTGTGAAAAATAAAAAAATAAAATAAAAGCAGCAGCACTCAGTCTTTGAACATTCTTCTATTGAGCATCCAGAAAAGATAGTAAGTTGATATTTCAGCTGTTTTTTTTTACTTGCTGGCTCTATTGGTCGATTGGCGATCACAAGATGAAGACGTAAAAGGTTCGAAGACCTCTCTCGCGTCTATCATCAGAACACATTCATTAGCACCCTAAAAAGGTGCCCGATCATCACTGTCCGTAATCTTGGTGCCCTTCCTGAGACTGTGGATGTGGCTCCGTAAGGCCGGACATAGAGCAAACAAGGGGAAATCTACCACTACCTCCTTCAGAGGTAGCAAAACTTCCCGCTGCCATTGTTAGATCGTCTGGTAGGAGAATTTTACCATGGCGTTAAAGGGTGGCACGACATTTTCTTCACAAGAAGCTTTTTTCCTGAACCACGGCATCGCGAGTCAAGATGCTGTTGGTGGATAAAACAAAGCAAGATAAAGGCACAGACTCGTTCTTTCTTTATGTTTTTCTTTGGAAAACAGACTGGATTGGATTGCAGTCTGTCTTCCCAAAAAAGATGACATCTTGATCCAATCAATGATCTCGCAATGGTTCTTTGTGTGGGTTGTCTATACAGAATGAATGTGTTCAATGGCGATAGACGATAAAACGAGAGTGGATATTATGTGAACAATTGCACAGCTGAATATTATCGCCAATCGACCCGTGTTATTTATGACCCAATATCCAACGACCTAATTGATCTTGTTTATTAACTCGTTTTATTTTCGTTTTGTTGGTCTATATGGAAGTTTAAGGATCGGATTCTCTTTTACAAAACAGTAAGCATCTTGCGGAATCTGTTGCAACAACAACAACAAAAAACTAACAGTCGCTTAAAGTGGAAGAGTATCGCAGAACAACAGAAGCAGGCACATCTGATGAAATCAAGTCCGCGGCAGACAATGAAATTGCTATAGGGTCTAATGGAACTATCACTAGCTATGTTGATGTTGGACTCAAGGCACTACAGGTAAAGCTAGGTCACAATATACTGTTAATTCAAGCCGTTGAATCTCACTCGTTGGTAAAGGAAGACAAGAAGCCCAGCATTGTGATCATTGGAAAAGGAAAGACTGTCAACAAGGCAGTTAGTGTGGTAGAGATTATCAAGCGACGAATGGAAGGTCGATTATATCAATACACACAAATCGGAAGCGCTAAATCTGTAGATACATGGGACGCTGTCAAGGAAAAAGACTTGGACAAGTAAGTGTGTGTGAGGAGGGGGTTTGATTGAAAAAATAAATAAAAAAAAAACAAAAAGGCTTACTTACATATTGGTGTGTGTGCGTATTTTAAAAAAAAGAATTGCAGTCACCAAACAATTGCCAGTGATCATCGTCCACCTTTCTTTGGCTGCCATTCCAGAATTGGAATCTACTTCTGGATTCCAGGCACCTACTGGAAATGATATTTACCAGTGATTCAATTGTAAATTTTTTGTAAGGATGTGTTATTATCAGCTCTGGTTTAACGGTAGAAAATTCTTGTTTATATGTACTAGAGATAGACAACTTGTTTTTGGCTTCTTCTAATTAATTGATTGTTTTATGGGAGAAATGAAACGTGAAAATATTGAGATGTTGAGAGGCAGACAAGACGAGTATACTTTATCCAATTGGTAGGCCCACAAACAGAAATACAGAATGCAAAGGTTGCATGAGGTAGGTTTAAAAGAAAAGGTAAGGTGGGCAAGAGAGGCAATGGAGCACAAGTCTCGGGACTTTTCTTTCTTTCTTTTTAATGATTAAGCATCGCTCAAAGGGGTGTGTGTTCCCGACCATGTTCAAAGTATTGCCATTCTAAATCAATAAACATTAGTTTCCAATGCATACCATATCGTGATATCCACACTGGGCTTTTGCATGTGCATGCTGGACTTTGCTTGTTTCAATAGACTGTAATGTGCTATTTTATCAATGTTATTGCAGAGTCCTATTATGGCGAATGTCCATATTTGTAGTTGCCAAAGGATCCAAGTTACATATAGCAAATAACCAGAAGCATGTTTCAGCTGTGTCAATGTCACCCAATTGCTGTATATCGCTGTCACATCACGTGACTATAAAAATTAGCTGTTCCGGCAAGTGGGTTGGGCATTGACCTTTTTTTCCTTTTGCCTGCCCTTATTTGGACCCTTTTTTTTTTTGTTACTTTACCCCCTCTTTATTTATTCAATTCACCATTACTCCAATGGTACAAGAGGACATCGGCGGTTCTCAACATAATTCTGAGAGTCAAGAAAGAATATCCAGCCTGTTGGCCTTTGTGCGACAGAAAGCTAAAGAAACGGCAGCTCCAAAGTCATCTGTCATAAATCATGATTCAACCATCTCAAAGTCCACACCAGCATCAGCCCAGTCCAAGGCTGGAGGCGCAAAGAAAGCTAAATCTGCACCAAGTAGTGGAACTTCCCCTTCTGGACGGCCCTTGCCAGACTACGCATTCGAGTCAGATCCAAAGCTGGCCACTCTTGATCTCACGCTGCGGCCAGAGATTGAAATCAGACCCTATCAAACGGAAGCGCTAAAGGCAGTTGTTGATCAAGACAGTCAAGATCCCAGTCAGCACAAAGTCAAGTCGGGTATCATTGTACTGCCATGTGGCGCAGGCAAATCTTTGACTTCAATCTTGGTCGCGTCTGCAATCAAGAAACCTGTACTTGTGGTGTGCTCAACAATCATTGCCGCAGAACAATTCTGCAATGAATTCTTGCGCTTTACTACATTGATGGCTTCCAAGACTGGAATGTTTGCAGGAGCCAAAAAATGGCCATACAATGGTCCTTCTGGCGTTCTCTTTACCACCTACACCATGCTCATGGACAACAAGAATCGGTCGGCCGACAGTAAGCGAATGTCTACTTTTATTCATTCGACTGATTGGGGTGTCGTTATTCTTGATGAGGTCCATCAAGTCCCAGCTAGTGGTTACAGCAAAGCAATCACCAAACTCAAGGCACGCGTTCGCCTTGGCTTGACTGCAACCATGTTGAGAGAAGACGAAAAGATTGATGACCTGAATACAATTGTTGGTCCCACACTATACCATGCCAAGTGGAAAGAGCTGGCTGACCGTGGATATATTGCCAAGGTTATCTGTACACAGATTGAGACATCAATGACCGACATTATCCAAAAGGCGTATGATGCTGTTCAGCCTTCGAATGGATCCCAGAACAGTGTTCTCGGTCATAGTCATCACCTAAAAAGTCTGTTGGCCATCTTGAATCCAACCAAGATGCAGATCTGCCAGCGTCTGATTCAATACCATGAGGCCAGAGGTGACAAGATTCTTGTATTCTGCGATCACATTGATGCCATTAAGATCTATGCAGACAAACTCGATCGTTCCTTTATTTATGGTGGTACTTCTACAGAAGAGGCTCGCAATCTTCTCCAGCGATTCCAAATCGATGTTCAAAAGGATGTTGAGGGCGAACCCTGGGCAGCAAAGGCAGCCCGTCGCGCACAACGCGCAAAGCAAATCAACACCTTGTTTTTGTCGCGTATTGGTGACACTAGTTTGGATTTGCCAGCAGCAACCGTGATTATCCAGGTCTCTTCTCACTTTGGATCCCGTCGTCAAGAAGCACAGCGTCTAGGTCGTATTTTGCGTGCCAAGAAGCGTTCTGAAAAGGGTTTCTATTCCAGATTCTATACACTGGTGACCACCGAAACCCATGAAATTTCATTTTCAGAAAAGAGACGCCAGTTCTTGGAAGAGGATTGTGGGTATGGATACCAATTGTGGAAGGTTGGCAAGGAAGAGGGTGGAGACGGTGGCTGGGAGCTGGAAGAGAGTGTGGACTCGAGTGGTCCTGTGGATGATGTAGTCAAGGCAGAACCAATTACCTGTGCAGTAAAGTCCACAGATGTGCGGCCATTTAGACAGGATGCAGAGCAAGAGAAACTTGTTCAATTCCTTCAGAAACTTAAAGAAGTCCAGGTAGAGGACGATGACTTGGAATCTCTGCCACTCCCTCCAGCAAAAAGGCGAAAGGGACAGGGTCCTACTATATATGAGTATATGAGCTAGAAGTGTATCAAAAATGAAAAAAAAAAGTCATAAATTGCCAGTTAATAAAGTCAAATGGTTCCTATTCGCATAAACTCGATTTTATTGTGGAGCGTCACAGAGTCGGAGTTGAGGTCGGAAGAAGACCCACGCACCGGGCAAGGCGAACTCTCAAAGTGTCGTCCATGGGGGGAGCGCCATTGAAACTTTCTCTCGACTTCTTTGACCATCCAGTATGGTAGGTGATCCTAGTCAAGAATCCATCCATTATCCAGTCAACACTAACGAATTCATGGATGGATGGATGACAAAATATTAGACCTGCAAGAGAAGAAACAACGGACGTAACAAGCACGGACGTGGCCACGTTAAGTTTGTGCGTTGCATCAACTGCTCCAAGTGCTGCCCCAAGGATAAGGCCATCAAGCGTTTCACCATCCGCAACATGGTTGAGGCTGCTGCCGTCCGTGATCTCCAGGAGGCCTCCATCTATGAGGAGTACACCATCCCCAAGTTGTACGTCAAGTTGCACTACTGCATCTCTTGCGCTATCCACGCCCGTGTTGTCCGTGTTCGTTCCGTCAAGGACCGCAAGAACCGCGCTCCCCCTCCCAGATTCAGATTCCAAAAGGTAAGAACATTATGATGATGGAGAATTTGGCAAGGTACTAAAATCGTCATCATTATTACAGCCTGCCACCGCTGCCAAGGTCTAAATTGGAAGATTGAATTTACAATTGAAATCCTCAAGGACCTGTGGACCTTCATTTTCTCTCTTACTCTCTCACTTAGTCTTCCTTTATTTGTTCTGTGATTCTTTTCTTAAAGATCATATTGAAATAAAGCTCAAAGAAAAAAAAATATTTGGCTGTGTTTGTGTGTGCTTTTTTTTTATTATAGTAATTGAAGTAATTTTTTTATCTTTTTATTTATTTATTTATTCTTGGAGTTCAACATAGTTGGCTATTAACAGTACGAAATCAGTTATTTTCATCGATGTAACTACAAACTATTTAAACTTACCTGGGAAAAGACCAACTGTCTTGCCGTCAGGGCTCAATCCCTGCCACCATTCTTCACTCACAAACTCGATTTGGCTAATAATCTCATGCTCCTGGAACGAAATCTCGTTATCCTCTCCAGCGGCATAATCATACAGTGCTACAGCAGTATGTCCATGGTCTTCTTCTTCTTCCTCCTGAACTGGCTCTGGAGCAGGAGCAGCATGTGTCTGTGGTGGCTGTTGAACAGCACGGGCTACTACTGGTGCAGCCTCTTCCTCCTTTTCTTCGTATGCATTAGGTTGGTGGCGCTCCTGAGGCTGCTTTAATACGAAAAGAAATGAGATTAAGCGATTTTCAGGTATCACTCTATCCTTACCTCTTCTTGCTCCAAGACTTGGACGTAGTTGGCTATGTTTTATAGATTAATAAACGCTACATTTTCAACCTGCTTTACACTTTACCTGGGAAGAGACCCTGTTTTGATCCGTCCTCACTCACACCAAACCACCAGCCATCATCGACCTGGTCAATGTTTGTCACAACTTCACCTTCATCCAGAGACATCTCATTGGCCTCGCCTTTGAGTAAAATGGTTACTAGAGCCCTATACTCAATTTCAAATATTCATAACTTACCAGCTTCGTAAGCAAACAGTACAACGGCGTGAATTCCGGTGCTCTCCTTGTCATTGTCGCCAGAAGTTGCAGCGGGTTGGGCAGCAGAAGCCTTGGCAGCCTATAAGCTATTGTCAGTATCCCCCCACATATTATTATTCTTTGATATCTATCATTTAGTCATACTTCTTCGTGCTGTCTACGCTCAATTTCCTCCTACAAATGTAAATTTTGTCAGAACCTCGCTTTAGTTAATGTTCATCATCTTTACCTGTGCTCTTGCCTCTTCAGCGTGTATACGCTCTTCTTCCTCTTGCTGGCGTCTGTACTCTTCCTCCTGTTGGCGGTTATATTCCTCCTGTTGGCGCTCATACTCTTCTTGTTGACGTCTATACTCCTCCTCTTGTTCTTTTTGTTGGCGGTTATATTCTTCTTCTTGACGCTTATACTCTTCTTCCTCTTCCTCTTCAGCAGACAAAGCCGAAGCAGTGACGGCGGCGGCGGCTCCCACAACTGTTGCTGCTGCAGCTGCGGCTGCTGCCTTGGTGTTGAACTCTTTTTCTTTGCGCTGTTTTTCCTCTGCCTGAGCCTGAGCTTGAGCCTGTGCTTGGGCCTGTGCCTGTGCTTGAGCTTGTGCTTGTGCTTGGGCCTGTGCTTGAGCTTGAGCTTGGGCCTGTGCTTGAGCTTGAGCTTGAGCCTGTGCCTGTGCCTGAGCTTGGGCCTGAGCCTGTGCTTGAGCCTGTGCTTGAGCCTGTGCCTGAGCGCGTGCTTGTGATTGAGCCTGAGCACGTTCTCTACGTTCATCTTCTTCCCTCTTGATCTGCTGCTGCTGCTCCAATTCACGAGCCTTGCGCTCGGCCTCTTCTCGCTGTCCTTGTTCGCTAGAGCGCTCGGCGTGAAGACGCTCGCGTGCAAGCTTCTCTTCTCTTTCACGCACTTCTCTTTCAGCACGCTCTCTTTCGGCACGTACTGCAGATGCTCCAGAGTCCTGTGCAGCAGTGGCAGCACCCCAGCGGCTAGCAAGCGGTTTGGGAGCTGTCTGGACTGGTTTATAATTCGTGCCCTAAATTACTTTACATTAAAAAGGGTACTCTTGGCATCCAGGACTATATTTTTGTCCCACAAGAGATACAAAGGGATAAAGCTTTCTGTATATCTTACCACAGCAGGAGGTGGACCTTCTTTCTTCATAGATAGACGCTGCATTGCGCCAATATCAGGCACAGTAGTCTTGGTATATACTGAGTTCTGTCAAATATTCACCTTTGCGTTAGATACAATATTTTCTTTAAAAAAATTGCAATCTCTAGACTTACGACAGGTGTCACTGCAGGTTGTGCTCGACGGGTCTCCTTGTGGACACTGTAGTTGGCTCCCGAGGATTCAGATACACGCTTGATAATCAGACTTGGCTCAACATCGGCCTACGATGGTTTGTATCTAATTAGTTGTCCAAACGAATAGGCGGTTTCTCTAGCCCCCTTACCTCATCACGGGCATGGATTTGAAGATGGTATCCCTAATAGATAATATGTGCGTAAGAAAGAAAGAAAGAATTCGGTTGTGTTTCTAGGGTAAAAATACGATACACCCAGCTATAGTATACAATTTACTTGCCTTGAAGAAGCTAGAGACATCTCGCAAGTGAGAACTAAACAAACCCTTGCGTGTCTCGGGTACTCCACTTCCGCACTGTGTCGAATTATTAATACCTATATATATGCCAAGACATATCAAGCTAATATTTACCCAACCAATTAGGACAAACTTGGGGAGCTCTGTATTGGGATCTCTAACGCGGGCAAATGCGTACTGCATCTTTCCGTCCATAAACTCATCGTTGAGTTCCTCCAGACCACCATCTGTTTAAAGACGTATAAGCATTGCGCGTCAAAAAAAAAAAAAAAAAAAAAAAAAAAACAAGTACGATTACCTCCTGTGGCCTGTACTTTAAGGTCATTTGTGCCCTTGTCGTATGTGCATATGAGCCAATCTTGACTGTCAGTATCGCTCAGGACGGCTTGGTAGGCTGCACTGATATCCTGGCCGTGAGTAGAAAAGTTGACTTGTAAGCTCATGAGAAAGACAAAGAAGAAGATAAATGACGGAGTTTGGTGTCCAAACGGGATTGAATCCAAGAAAGAACCTATTCAAGCATCTCACGACGTCACTTGGGCATCATGATCAGCATCAAGAGCAGACAAGAGCGAGATGAGATGTTCATTACTGCTAATCTACCTCTGGGACTAAATGTAACCGAGTCTGATGGATGTCCCGAACGGCTTCGGTCATCAATTACCCAGGACCTGGCTCTCCATCAAAATGTCGATGAGTTTGGTTTGGCCGGCAAGATATGGAACAGGTACGTCGAGCAATCTCGACAAGGAGAATAAACATCCTGTTATCTAGTGCCTATATCCTCCAAGCGTTCTTTTCTCCATCCAATGTATCTGAGCCACTGTCGCCTATTCCTGCTGCGTACTATCGTAATAGTGCTGCTCCTGTCCCAACCAAACCATACCGTATTCTTGAACTTGGAGCAGGCACTGGCTATGTAGGGCTCTCTGTGGCTCAACACCTCCGCTCACCCTGCGAGATCATCATCACAGACCTTGCTCCAGTAGTTCCTCTTATGCAGGCCAACCAAGATGCCCTATTTCCAACTCCAGACAAGCAATCGCCGCTTGTGGTGTGCACTGATCTGTGCTGGGGAAGTAGTGCTGATGCTGACCGGGTGCTTGACAAGAGGCCATTTGACCTGATCATTGTCAGTGATTGTGTGTATTTCCCGGAGCTGTTTGGTATCCTGACACATACATTGAGGGAGGTGTGTGGACCAGATACGCAGGTGGTTATTGGCTATAAATGCCGCTCGCTTGAGAAGGAAACTGGATTCTGGCAGGATTACTTTGGGAGATACTTTGAGTATGAACCCGTCAGATACCTTACGACTATACCACAGACAGACCAGACAGAACTAGGAGGACTTGTTGGAGAAGAGGAAGAGGCATTTGTGTTTGTGGCTAAGAAGAGGCCCGAGAACGAGATCAAGACTGCCGACGATACATTTACTACCCTTTTGTTCTGCTCTATTGGAATCTAATACCAAATACTAATTTTATATTACATACAATATATATATATGTGTGTGTTTCTGACACAAATATACCTTTATGAATCGCAAATCTATTTTTAGACTACGCAGATGGTTTAGAAGAAAAGAAAAGAAAATGTATTTTGTATCACCTCGCACAGACTGGGAGTAAATAAAACTACACAGGCGCATCATTCAACCCACGACGCTTCAAGAAATAAAAACACACATTTCATAATCATGATCCAAATTTTATTAATATATATATATATAATATATATGTATATCTATATAAAATATAATATATGTATATATATTATATGATATATTACATATAATAAAGGCTAGGACAAGAGGTGTAGACCTTTCTGTATTGTTGCAGTAGCAGTAAAGAGGTCCATTTCTATACCAAGCACTATAATTATTGTGGCCTGAATGTGTGGTGTAAATAAGCATGGCCAATCCATTTTCATCCAATTTTTTTGTATTGACCTTGATCCTTACTCGCGCCAAACTTGTCTCTCCGCTCCCCTTTGCTTCTCTTTCTTATTCCCTTGTTTTAGTACTCTTCCATGGACGCCGGTTTTTCATTCGCCCAGCCAGATGACTATACTCAGCTTCTAACAGAACTCCATTCAGAGTACTGCCGTGATCAGCCTGAAGATGTACTCCAGTACTGTGCCAATTTCTTCAACCACAGACTTCAAGAACAACGTACGATGTTTCGCCAGCAGCGCAATCCCCAATCCTTTGAAGGTAAGTAGATAATCTAGATGAGGGAGATTGAAGCTCATCATCTCATCCAGGCCAAGAGTTGCATCCTCTTGCGGGACAGAACCATATGTTCGGGGACCAACTATCAGACAGTGATAAGGACGATGATTTCGAGAGTCTCGAGGCTTCTGATGAGGAACGGGATGAATTTACTGGAGAGCTCCTCTCGATGGCTCCTCCACCAACCTACAGCCGTGACCGACGCACCTCTGTTAGCGCTGAATCAATGGCACCTACTCAGGGACGCGACTTTGTAAAGACAGTGATCCCAAAGAGCCCTGAACAGTGTGCCCGTATTCGAGAGAGTGTTGGTAATAACTTTCTGTTCCGCAGCCTTGATGAGGAGCAGTACCAGGACGTGGTGGATGCGATGGCCGAGAAACAGCTGCCTGTCCATGAACGTGTGATTGAGCAGGGAGCAGTGGGCGACTACTTTTATGTTGTTGAGCATGGCACCCTAGATTGCTACATAGCCAAGAATGATGCCGAGCCAGTCAAGGTTACAAGTTATGAAGCTGGCGGCAGTTTTGGCGAACTGGCCTTGATGTACAATGCACCCAGAGCAGCCACCATTATTGCAACCTCGGATGTTGTTCTGTGGGCCCTTGATCGGGTCACCTTTAGAACCATTCTGATGGAGAACACGTCCAGAAAGAGACGAATGTACGAGACTTTCCTGGAAGAAGTACATCTCCTAAAGTCGCTCGAGGCCTATGAGCGCCATAAAATTGCCGATGCTCTAGAGTCGGTTTACTTTGAAGATGGACAAAAGGTGGTGGCGCAGGGGGATGTTGGAGACCATTTCTTCATTATTGAGTCTGGCAAGGCAGGTGTCTTCAAGACTGATGGTGATGGTATTGCCCACCAGGTCAACCAGCTGTCTCGAGGCTCTTATTTTGGAGGTAAGCTCAACCGACCAAGGAAATACAGCAGATCCTAATGATGCTTTAGAACTGGCCCTCTTGAACGACAGTCCGCGTGTTGCGAGTGTGGTTGCCCAGGGACACTTAAAGTGTGCTACTCTTGGCAAAAAGGCCTTTACACGCCTGCTGGGCCCTGTTCATGAGATTCTTCAGCGTAATTCAGAGAACTACTATGCCATCATCAACCAGCAAGAAAAGACCGAGTAGAGAGAGGAATCAATAATATATATATATATCCTACATCCCCTCCCCCTCCCCTCCCCCTTTTTTATTTTACTTTTGCAGCTTCACAATCCATTTGGTTTCCCCTTATTTCCTCCCTCTATCTATCTATCTATACATATCTAGACAAAGCATCCTATCGCATACAGAAAGATTCCTTTTTATATTTTCTTGTTCTTTTACCCCTTAAATAAGAGTATGTTGCCTAGAACTCGTGTGTTTGGAGAATTATGGAACTCACCACAGTTAAATAGAATATAGAGATGCAGACAACAACTACAAGACCACAGGGGATCATCCACTAACTTGTCCAAGGCTATTGTCTAGGACCCCTTATTTTAATGAGACCTACCTTGAAAAATAAATAAATATTTAAATAACATACCTCAACCAACTTGCCCAATCTTCATCTCTTTCTCACCATGATGGCCCTAGTCTCACCCAGCGAAATCGCACCTCCACCTCCACCTGTGCCCATCACATCTACAGGCACAGGTATTGCCAACCTGCCCAACCAGAGACACAAGATCGTCGCAAAGAATGGTGCCAATTTCACCCTGATGGTCTGCGGTAAGTTATTCTGGTGGCCACAACTATTGCTGACAACTTATTAGGTGAATCTGGAGTTGGCAAGACTACCTTTGTCAATACACTCTTTACCTCTACCATCAAAGAACCCAAGAACCTCAGCAAACGACGTCTTCGCCAACCACCTCCCAAAACATCCCAGATCCAGATCACCCGGGCAGGTAAGCCAAGTTGCCAAAAAGAAAAGGGTCTTCAATTAACAATCCTTTGAACAGAACTGGAGGAAAAGATGTTCAAGGTCAAACTGACCGTCATTGACACGCCTGGATTCGGCGACTATGTCAATAACCGCCACAGCTGGATTCCTATCATTGACTTTATTGATGACCAGCATGAGAAATACATGCGACAAGAGCAACAGCCATGTCGCAAGGGAGCAGTCGATATGCGTGTCCATGCCTGTTTGTACTTTATCAAACCCACCGGCCACACCTTGACTCCACTTGATATTGAAGTCATGAAGAAACTAGGCTCACGCGTTAACCTGATTCCTGTCATTGCCAAGGCAGACACCCTCACTCCCTCTTGTCTCGCTAAATTCAAACAGAACGTAAGCATATAATCCTTCTCTCCTTGGTCTCCTATTAGTGATCGAACCATCCCCCCTCTGTCTCTCTCTCCCAAAAGAACTTGCTTGACGTCCTTTCCTCAGTCTCCTTGTTCAAAAGGAGGAGGAGGGGTTGGGGGTGGGTTGGGGGTTCAAGAGTACCATGGCTGACCCCCTTTATTATTATTATTATAGATCCGTGATGTTGTAACAGCCCAGAATATCCAGTTGTATTCCTGCCCTATCGAGAGTGACGACGATAGCACCACCAAGCGCAATGTCAACATCATGACCGCCTCTCCCTTTGCCGTCATTGGATCCACCCAGGATGTCTTGACTGCTGATGGTCGCAAGGTCAAGGGTCGCGAGTACTCTTGGGGTGTGGCCGAAGTGGAAAACGACGACCATTGTGACTTTAGGAAGCTCCGTAGTTTGCTGATCCGCACCCACATGCTGGATCTCATTACCACCACCGAAGAAAACCACTATGAGAACTACCGCCAGGCACAAATGGAGACCCGAAAGTTTGGAAGTCCTCGGTAGGATTTATAGTTATTTGACTAGCAATGATTTTTTGTTTATTTATTTATATTTACCTTGTCAATCTATATAGCTCTCAGCCTTCAGAGAATGCAAAATTCAAGGAAGAAGAAGAAGTGCTTCGCAAGAGGTTTACAGAACAGGTCAAGGGTGAAGAAGCTCGGTTCCGTGCTTGGGAACAGCAACTGCTTAGTGAGAGAGATCGTTTGCACAAAGAACTCGAGTCTCAGAGCGACAAAATTAAGGATATCCAAAGCGAGATTGATAATTATTACTATAGCAACCAGCGCGACTCCCCAAGAACAATCAGAAAATAACATTTTGCACTCTGTAATAGTCTCTGGGGGGTTTTTTGTGCCCTCCTTTACCTCCAATAATATAAGTTTCTACGGCCAATCAAGTCCTGATACGATAAAATGCAATAAAGCAATGCATACAAAATACATATTTATAAAGTCTTGGTTTTCTTTGTTAAAACACCTATATATCAACCAATGGATCTCAACTGACATTGTACTCTATCCAATGCTCTTTATTCTCTTTACTCTCCTTTTCCTTGTTGCTGGCATCTCTGCCCAGCCCCGTCGTATTCGGCGTCTTGATCCTTGGGATGTTATCAACAAAACCTACCTTGTACCTGTAGTGGCCCCACCAGGAGGATGTAGCGACTTGGTTATGCCATGGTAAGCCCCATTTGCATACTCTAGGCATGTCAGATCCAGAGTCTTGATTTCCACACACACACCCCTTTGTTTTTTTTAGCGACAGTTATTGCCCTGATACTTGCTACTATCCCGATGTACCCTGTCCTTATACATATGCCTCTATATGCCCTCAAATCGCACCCAACACCCTTTAATAACATTGGCTGTGGAACATGTATTCATTACCGCATTCGCTCCAATTTTCAATAATAATGAATGTTTAACAATTAAATAAATCCAAAGTTTATTCAATTGCACGTAAATTACATACAGTATGCCTAAAAGTACCAGTGTATGTCTTGGTCTACAGATACTTCTTGGTCCCCTTTTTTTTACTTTCTTCTTCTTCTTCTTCTTCTTCTTCTAATGTCTTTGTGACTGCAGCCGTCACGTCTATCGCAGGCGAAAGAATAAAAGCGGGAAAAAAAAAGAGAAATTTTTTGACCAGCTAACCTTTGGACAAAAAAGCTACTCTCAAACGCATTTTTTCTTGCAAGAGAAAGAGAGGGAAAAAAAACCGACCAAGCGAACGCAGGATTCCAACTACACCAAAGAAAAACAGTCACTGCTCTTGAACGCCGTTGATTCTTGTTGACTTATATAATTTGCGCGATCGATCAGAACAACCTAATTCCTGATGCCCAGCCACGAAAAGACCAAATCAAGCCCTGCCAAGTCAAAGGCAGAGGCCAAGACCACTACACCTACGATCAATGCCCAGGCGGATTCCTCCAAATATATTGCCAAGCACAACCTGGTCATGACAAAGACCGCAGGTGGAAATATTAGCGAGTTTCCCTTTGAGTTTACCAAAGATTCAAAGTGAGTACTCCATATATATATATATATACTTTTTATTTTTTGCATTCTGCTTCAATAGGCATCAGAATACATAAAGCGGATCTGTCACAGGGTTCTAATTAATTGACTAGATACTTCTTTTCATGCGTTGGATCGTGTGTCAAGGTCTACAGCGTGGCTACCGGGGCTGTCGTAAAGGTTCTGTCGCGATCTCCTGCATCTGGAGGTCATAATGGAAAGATCACCCGGGTAATTCTCAATCCAAAGAATCCAATGCAACTCTATTCAGCAAGTTTGGATGGCACCATCAAATTGTGGGATTACAATGACGAGATTCTGTTAAAGGTAAAATAGATTACTTCGACTAGAAAGCGAAACTGAATTATTGGTTAACACAAAGATGGTTGTGGAATTGTGGAGTAGACATATCGCATTGGTGCTGCTATTGAGCACATGGTTATTTCGGCAGTCCGCCCTGAAGAAGCTTACATTGTAGTCAACAAGGAGACCGTTGCAGGTAAATGAATCTCTATTAACAATTGTGTGTATAAAACTAATAATAAAAGCGACCTTTGAATCGGTTTATAGGCGAGAAAAAGGAAAAGAATGAAAAGATTGTGTACCGCTATGCACTTGGCAATGATCTGCCATTGACATCCCAGGATCGATTGCGGTGGATTACCTCTATGCCTGAATGTCACTGTGTGGATGTATCAAACGACGGACGCTTTGTGGCAATGGCAGGAAGATACAAATGTGTGGTTTGGAAGGTGACTGAAGGTGAAGAGCGTGTGTCAGAATCTGAATTACGCAGGTACATGGAGGAATTTAGGCTTTTGTAAACATCAAGTTAACCCTTTGACAGCTATACCTTTAAGGAACTCTTGACAGTATTGGCATTTAGCCCAGACAACACCTGTATTGCAGTTGGTGACCAGAGTGGTCGCATTACATTACAGTACTGCCTTGCTCCTGGCACAGAGGCCAAGCCTCTGGTGTCTGTATTCCACTGGCATCATTTACCTGTAAAGGCATTGAGATTTATGGGGGATGGCACTTATCTGATGTCTGGTGGTGATGAGGCAGTATTGGTTATTTGGCAGTTAGAGACAGACAACAGACAGTTCTTGCCTCGTCTCGGTGGAAGCATCACATCAATCAACATTTCACCCAACCACAAATACTACTCGGTTGGATTGGCAGACAATTCGATCCGTCTCATCAACTCCATTTCTCAGACTATCGAGCAAGTAATCCAGGGTCTTCAATATGCCCAGGTTGAATCCAACCGCTTGCCACTTACCACTGGTCTTATGGTTGAACCACGCAACAACAACATTGTCCTGAATGGTGTTCCCGGAAGCCTTCAGTTCTACAACACCCAGGGAGACCATCATGTCATGGATCTCGAAGTTGCACCTACAAACCACACTGCACGCAAGGAAATCACGGATAAAATCGTTACCTCTAATGTAGAGCATGTTGCCTTTTTGCCCCGTGGAGAATGGATGGCAACTGTCGATATGCGCGACGATGGAGAGACTTCTGTAGAACTGTACCTCAAGTTCTGGCAATGGAACCCCAACAGTCAGTCGTACGCCCTTCACACCCGTGTGGACTATCCTCATTCACAGGCCATCACATCACTCACATTCTCACCTTCCACCCGCCATGGCCCCATGGCTATCACCACTTCTGCAGACAAGACCTTCAAGGTATGGGTTCTTTCAACAGAACGTGAGGTTGTTTGGACCTGTCGCTCCGTGGGTGTCTACCGTGATAGCCCTGCCACTGCTGCTGCATTCTCTGATGATGGAAGTATTCTGGCTGTTGCATTTGGTTCAATGCTCACTCTTTGGGATCCCTATGAGAACACCCTTCAGGGCATCCTTGCCCAGCCATCCGATCAGGAATCAATTGTACATGCTGCTTTCTTGGGAGACAGCCCTTATGTGGTGACAGCTTCAAAGACACACTTTTATGTGTGGAACATGTTGACCTGTTCTGTCTGGTGGAGTTACCGATGCCCTGTTGACCAGCTTGCTGTCGATCCTCTGAGCGGACGAATTGCCATTGTTCATTCCTCTGGTACTTCTGGACGAGTACTTGTATTCGAAGCCAAGTCAGGCCTGCCTCTTGTCATTCACACTCTTCCCCACCGATGCACAGCTGTCACTTGGGTCCCACAAAACGAATCGTCCGATCGTGAGACCAAGTCTAGCAACCTTGCTGTTCTGGATAATAGCCATGACCTTATTATTCTGTCCGTCGTGCCTGTTTCCAAGGCTAATGCTATTTCTACTGCCTCGGCAGAAGAATCATCATCAAAAACCACACTCGAGACTGATGGCACTGTAGGAATCCTTGACGGCATGTTTGGCGAACGTCGTGATGTGCGCCAGGAGGACAGAGAGCAAGAAGAGCTGAGACTCAAGACAGCACTCCATTTGCGAGAAGAGGCCATGAAGCAATCTAAACGGGACCGAAGACACAAGACTGAGGACTCTGCAGATCCTACTGGTCTCAAGGCTCCTAGTCATGTCCTGCCA
Source organism: Phycomyces nitens (assembly GCA_022702545.1). Taxonomy (NCBI): domain Eukaryota; kingdom Fungi; phylum Mucoromycota; class Mucoromycetes; order Mucorales; family Phycomycetaceae; genus Phycomyces; species Phycomyces nitens. The sequence continues at coordinate 8,746,009 of JAHRBC010000001.1, forward strand.
CACGTTGAGAACATGTTTGAGACTTTTATGGGTAGCTTAATGCGCCTTCGCATCAACAACGATTCAGTACAGGAGGTCGGCATGGATATCGACTCTGAGGCTACTCCCGAGCCAATAAAGGCGCCTATCACAGACGTAGACACCACTTTCATTCCCTCTGAAGACTTTACATCATTAACCGCATACTTTTCTACCGTTGTCTCAAATGGTACGTTGATATCAAGAGTGTGTAAAAGAAGAGACTAACGTATTTGTATATAGCACCCATCAAAAATGCTTCAGAGGCAGCCGCATCGTCCTCTGAAAATGAAGATACCGACGACGATGAGGATGCATCTCAAATCGACTGGTAGACAACATCAATAACAACAATAACAACATCAACAACAGCAACAACAAACGTGATAGATCAAACAAAAAATGAACCTCTTTATATATATAAAAACAAGCAAACAAACAAAAAAAAATATATATGTCTACCTATGCCTTGTTGTAGATGAATTAAAAGGGAATTGCTGATATGATTGATTTATTATGTTACACGGCTTCTGTCGATACTGGCAGACTGGGTGAACGGAATGTCCATTGTTGCTCAAGTCGGTCAATCCAAGTTAGCACAAGTGCCAACCGACTCTTCAATGGTAGTGTCTTTAATAGTCTCAGCTTATCCTTATTCTGGATTGGCAATACGAATGCAACCCACCAGCACAATGCGGCTGATCTAGAGATAGGAGGCATATTGCCATGCAAGATCTGAATGTTTGTAAACCATGTTGGTCCAAACAGTCCTTCTGTTGATGCCTTGCAGCCTACCACAGGTGGGCTAGCGATGCGATGGATAAAGTCACGAATCGCAAGTGTCATTGAATCTGTCTGGTCATCTGGCAAGTCATGGGAACTAAAGGAATCGCCATCCTGAGGCATGATATCTGCTGTCCACAAGGGACGCCCAATTTCAATAACATCACTCGAGGAGTCTTTATCGTATTCAGAAGATGTGCGTGGACTAGTTTCTGGGCTTGTGATGGCTTCAGACTCAAGATGTTCTTCAGATAGATGGATTTCGGGTAGGATATTAATTGTGGCCAGGGTGCGGGCACCGTCTTCTTCTTTGGTGTAGGGGCTATGCTCGATAACCTGGAATCGATCAAGACCAACCAGATCGACCAATAAAACACCATCTGGCCGATGCTCGACCGCCAGTAGTTTTACAAGAGTACCCATTAAGCAAAGTCTGGTGCCATAGTAAACCATCCCGATACAAACGCCATCGTAACGCGACGATTTTAACAAGGATCTTTGGAAACGAACTATTTTATCGGGCATGACAGGCAGACGGAAACGCTGGTAGGGTAAGATTATTGCCTGAGAGACATACAGGGCCACAGAAGAATGCTTGTTGGCATTACCAAGGTCGCAACTGGCTCTTTGTGGGGACTCTTTAAACATCTTTTTCCACAGTTGACTTATTATGCGATTGTTTGGTTGGGTGGCAAGAGAGGTATAGCGAGGGAGGGGGAGCTGGCATATTGGACAGCGGTTTTTGGTTGCCTTTAAGGACAAGGCGCATAGGCGGCAAAATGTATGGCCACAGTGGGTGGTTATTGGGTCTGAAAAAGGGTCATGGCAATAAAAGCACTCTAGGATTGCCCCAAGTCCACCAGAATCTTTTGTCAGCTCTGTTGATGGCTCTAAAGGAGTGCTGGTGTATGTAATTAGGCGAGAAATGGCCATAACTGTGGTGTCTTGGTAGAGACTTGGACCAAACAAATGGGATGCTTGGGTGCATTCCTGAACAGGGCAGTGAAATACTTTTAATGGTGTTATATCGACGCAGTCTCGACAAACGGTGTATCCACAAGAGAGCGCTATGGGATCTACGAGGGGCTCCTTACACACACAGCACAATAGGTATTGACTGACCATCAGAGCTCATGTAAAGGATGCAAAAAGAAGCTGGCAGGTAAGGATATGACCATTATCCCGATAGGCTTATATACAGGAACTGTGCTTAAATACTTGGCAACTCCCTTTGGCCCCTTTTTTTTAAAAAATATCATCTGTCAATACTTTATCCTTCGATCAAGACGAATTCCTGATCTGGAAATAAAGCTTATTTTTCTCGATTTGGCATGTTCATTAGAGTCACTTTCCTTCCAAGCCACGGATCCATCCGTCACATCCCAACCATCCACATTTGCCTAATCTGTTTAAAAGCCAGCCTTCAACCCCCTTTGTCTTGGTCATGCCTCACACACAGAGCAACAGCAAGCGGAAATCCATCTTGCCATTGCACATTGACACCACCTCATTCACGGCTCCTTCTACCCAAAACAACTATCCATGGCGACGCATCATCTCATCCAAACGCCAGCTCCCCTGGATCATACTAATGTCTTTTTTCATCGTCAGTCTTTTCCTCAACTTTGCCCACTATCGTTCCCAGTCCATCCCCAATCTAGTGTTTTCAAACGACCCTCTCCCAGCCCCTCCTTTGCCTGACCTGAATCATGCAATCATCGTTGCTGGCCATGCGATCTACTCTGGGCCCCCAGACCTCGAGAGTGCTGCCCTGGATGATCACTGGATTCTTGAATCCTTCCAAAAGAATGGCCAGGTCCCTACATTCATTCAACATATTGACCGTGGATTGGTTGCTGCCGAGGCAGATCCCAAATCACTCTTGATTTTTACCGGGTAAGCCCTAGAAAAAGTGCTCCCAATTCAATTCTGACATTTATTTTCAAATCCACCAGTGGCCAGACACGTCCTTTGGCTGGTCCACGCTCAGAAGCCCAGTCCTACTGGGAGATTGCAGAAATGGTATCGGCAAAGAATATCAACTTTACACAGGAAAATGTGATGGGCAGGGTTGTCACTGAGGAATTTGCGAGGGATTCACAAGAGAACCTTTTGTTTTCTCTCTGTCGATTCTCGGAAATCACGGGTCAATATCCGTCGCGGGTGACGGTGATTGGATTTGAGTTTAAGCGGAAGCGGTTCCTAGACATCCATCGTGCGTCTGTGCGATACCCTCTAGAAAGGTAAGGTCAAGAAGGTGTTTATTGCAAGGGCTCAATTGATTTTGTATAAATTGGCACTACAGATTTGAGTATATTGGCATCGATCCACCCTACAACCCTGGAGGTGTGTCGGAATGGAAGGCAGGAGAAGAACTCAACTCTTATGGACCATTCCAAAATGATATATACGGCTGTCGTGATAGTCTCAGACAAAAGAAATTAGACAGAAATCCATTTCGACGAAGGTAAAGCGAAAACTAATGGGATCCTCTAATGATCAATTGCTTATTTCAATCAATGTTTGCCAGAAATGCCTATCGTTACTCATGTCCTGCTCTGGTTGATCTATTCAATCATTGTCCTGCAAATAACAAAATATTCGAAGGCCCTCTTCCATGGGATGGTGGTTTACTATAGCGGAACAAATACTTTTTCTCTCTCTCTTACATCTAAACCGTTATATTCCCCCCTCCCCCTTGTTGGACTTATTTATTAACTAATATTGTATTTTGAATGAAGAACGGAACTAGTTTGTTTGGCATGGTCTTGGTTCAACAATGATATCAATTTGCGCACATAGATAAATATATACACAAAGTACCCTGGCTAGTCTAGGCCGACTCAGAAGAATGAATATTATTTTGTTGAAACAAATTGCTCTTTTGATTGTTACAAGACTGTTATGTTTACCAAGACTAAATATATATATAAGCTTATAATGAAAAGCAATATGTACCTTTTTTTTCATTATCATTATTACTGCCAGCAGCAATTTCTAAAAATATTTTTCATCTATTAATCTTTATGCGGGCTCTATGTGATCGAAAACTCTTGATGAGTATAATGTTTTGATGTGGTTGAAATTAAACAGGGTGCGCCCTTGTTTTCTATGAATCTTTCACTTGGCACGATATATTTGATGGTTAGAGATTGGCTCTAATTATCCTTTTTTTTTTTTGGAATATTTTATTATAGACAAAGTTTGTATCGATTTACAAGACTTTTTGTTCTTTGTAAACAAACTTATGGCTAGTGGTTAACATTACTGTAATACAATAACAATTCCTCTGTATTTTGTTTTTGGTCATTATTTGTTTCGATACTTATAAAACTATATTCTGGTACTAGTAAGAGTCAAGAGGAAAAAATATAAATTATTTTTAATCAACCGCAAGTTCTATATCATTCTTCTTATTCTTTTTTTAGTATAAAATCTTGATGATATATCAGAGATACTAAAAGGAACACGACTAGTAAAAAAGAACCATGGTTTAAAATAATTATTTGGAAAAATAAAATAGATTGCCAACTAAAAAAAACATATACATGGTATTTTCCAAGCCTTAATAATTACTATTACTTATTTATACAAGTTCATGTAAAAATATATACAAAAAAAAAGCTCTGTATTGATAAAGGGCATCGTCAAATGTACCAAAAACAAGGATCGACATTTGATTGGCCAGCCCAAAATAGCACTGAAATTTTTGAAAAAAAATAAGCAAGTGATGAGACTACCAGGGGTCGAACCTGGAATCTCCTGATTCGTAGTCAGACGCCTTGTCCATTGGGCCATAGTCCCACTTGATGATTTTTACGTCAGCTGACCAACCTTAAAATTTCTAAAAATAGCACAATTCCGGCAAAGTCCGGCTATATTGCGAACCGGACTACTATGTGTACCGGTATAGACCGGCCGGACCACCGACGATAACAGTAAAAGATAAGTGATACATAATAAAGTTGCTAAACTGGCATGCCACACTATTCATTTTCATAGCCTTTATTAGTATCTTTGTTTAATAGCTCTGTAGTTATCAAGTAGGGATTTTAGTAAAAGTTAAAATAGATTATCTCATACTGAAATCCTTGTTATTCTTAAAGTTATTTTTTCTACTACTTGTTCTTTCTCTACTTTACTTGCACTCGTGCTCAATTAGTTACCATTTACTAAACTCTGAATCTTAAGATGATTAATTAATTCAAGACATATATCTGATTGCTACTCTCGAGATTCTTGCCTAAAAATACCATGTCATGACACTTGCCTGAAACCATCAACTGTTGGATGAATTCCAGTCTCTCTATTTCTTTGGGTCACCATTCTACATTAAAGAGAATCGCCAAAACATACCATTTGGGCAATATATGAGTACTTGGCAAACCCATCGTCATGCCATTCTTGACAATTGCACTGGTACTAAAAGCTTCCAGGCCCACTACCGAGTCAACAGGGAGACATTTGACTTCATCGTTTATACACTCCAACAAAAAAAAAGTCGTCGCAAACCAGCAAAAGTTAGAAAAAAATGATTACTTTTGTTTTCTTTTGCCATTAAAACCAAAATTGGATCAACAAAGCTCTCATGTCATCAGTTGAAGAATGATTAAAGAAAAAACTATACCTCGTCATGAGTTGTCAGAGTTACTTTGTGGAAGAATTATTTTCCTTTAAAAGGCCAACCATTCCTCAGGAGAGATCAAAATCATCATGGGCATTTCTCAATCAACGATTAAAAGCTTCATCAAACGTTGGGAAGAAATTGCCACAACATCCCCAAAGCCTAGGTCAGAAAGGCCTAAAAAACTCAGTACTACATATAATACTGCGCTTTGTTCGAGTGCGAGGCGTCATCCTTTCAATGACTATGGGTATCACCAGCAAGATTTGGCGCTTGCTAGTGTCATTTTATGTAGAAAGACAGTTATCAACTATCTTAAGGCAAATGTATTTGGTTCTTATGTACCAGGATCCGGACCAAGACTGACACCTGATTAGAAAAAGAATCGACTTTGTTGGGTAAGAGCCAGAGCCAGTTCGACAGTTGAGGACTGGGGAAGGGTTATTTGGTCAGATGAGTCCAGGTTTATGGTAAAAGGGCAATGATTCTGACCCATCCGTGATTCGTAAACTTGGAGAACGCTTCCAGTATAGACATATGCTTCAAACTGAGAAGTTTGAGAAAAGTTCAGTGATGGTGTGGGACTGCTTCTGGGCTGGAGGATCTGTACCTCTAACCGTGCTTGATGACTTTGTCAATCAAGATGTATATGTCAACTGTTTGTCCCAAGAATTCAACCCTTGTTATCAAAAATTGAATGAGAAACATTATACCATCTTCACATCCCAAGAAGATGGTGTTAGCTGCCATACTGGCTCCTACACAACATGGTGGAAAAATAGATTCCAAATCAAGCGCTTTGACTACTGGTTATCTCAAAGATCTGATTTATATCCAATTGAGGATGCCTTGAAGGCCATAAAAGACCGTGTTGCAGAGAAAAAGGCATACATAAATAATGCTAAATGTCTAAAGGCCTGTATTGCCAAGGATTTGGAGCAGATGGATCCTGAATTCGGTGCAAGGATTGCTACAAGTATGCCTGATCAAATTAAGGCTGTAGCTGGTGGCTGTAGTGGAAACACCCGCTATTAAACATTCGGTTTTTATTTTCAAAGTATATGCACTGTTTACTGTTGGAATATAAAGCTTCAAGTCATTACAGTGAACAGATAAAAAGATATTTGTTAAAGAAGACAAGATGTACATTTTCGGGGTGCAAAAATACTCTAATCTTGCAATGACTTTTCTTCTTCTGAGAGTGTTTGTTGAAGAGCGACCCTGGCTTCCGGGTGTCAATTGAGAGGGATAGCTCCAGCTACCCCATGTGGAAGTAAGCTAATGTCGTCCTCTGGAGATTGAGCAACACTCGTTTGAGATATCGGCTGGCATATGAGATGTTTGACATCAGCCAAGCTTCTTACCACCGGTTCATAGAGAGATTCCTGAAGCTATTGTCAACAGTCTTTGAGAGTCGACAATTGTATGGCCAAAGGCAGTTACTTGAGTGGGTGTGTTTGAGCAATTGACAGACATGGAAACACATCCATGTCTCTCATGGGAGTCTGTGACCGCAAGAAGAGGTTCATGAAGATCAATGTTGGTCATTCAGGTAAACAACATTGAGTAATATCAATACTATCAGTATTAATAAGACTGTCATACTTGGGCAGCCAGCAAGATACCCATGCCTTCAAGTCTAGGGAGTCCTACACCGCTATGATTGATTGCCCAACCAGTCTTTTCCCTGAGCTTAGCTCATATATTGTTGGAGGTACTTTATATTTCTTTAATATTTTCAAACAAAACTAATTGAATATATTTATTATAATATATTCAGGATACCCTATCCTTCAGCATTGTCCGACCTTATACCGCCGCTCTTCTCGCGCCACCCGTGAAGAAAAGACCTTCAACAAGGTCCATTCTTCCATAAGGTTTGCCATTGAGAACGCCTTTGATCTGTTGGTTAGCCGCTGGGGGTTTATGTTTAAGCACATATATGTCATGCACATAGACTGGATGACAAAGAACATCACTACTCGCTGCACTCTGCACAACATGTCCATCAACTTTGGTGACATAAATAAGTACTTGGAGGAGCTTGTTGGAAGCATAAACAATGTTGATGGTATCAGTCTCACTACTCGCAATCTTCAAAATGACTATGAAAGACCATCAGAGTCTAGTCTTGTAGAGACTGGAAGACAAAGGAGAGATGAAGTGAAAAATTCTCTCTAGTGAAACTTTTTTCATGATAAATATTTATACAAAAGTATAATACTTTGGTGGACTTGCATATTTTAAAAGTGTACCAAGAACCAAACTGTCAAAACAGAATGGCTAAGAAAAAGCGTCGCACTAGCTTATTCCTTCACCTATAATTTTGGCTGCACACTCCATGTCATCTGTCGCCACAACTGTCATATGTTGGACGACGCATATTTTGTCCTTTTTCTAGCTCTCGGTACCATTCGACAGGCCTTTACAAGTCTTGGTAGAGAATTAGATCTCGACCTACTTCCTTGACTTTTTTTTTGATCTCTTAAAACTTCCATTCCAAGAAACTAGAAATCCCAAATAAAATCTGCGACTAGTCTCTCAAACATAGTTTCTTGATTGTCGCCAAGACATCCCAAGCTTAAGTAATAGACAGGAAATCCCAAGAGGTTGCTTTTTTAAAATAAGCAGTTACCGCCAAAATATATCGACCAATCAAATCCAGATGTCCGTCTACCTAACCTCAGCAGTAAAAAGCAAAGTTTGACTAGAAATCAGAGACCATTTTGTACAATATCTTGATGGAGTATACTTAAAAGACGAATCAGCAACTCATAACATCTATAATTGGCAATTACTATCCATAAACTATCTTGATTGTCGCCAAGACATCCCAGATTTAATTAATTAAAAGGAAATCCCAAGAGGTTGATTTTTAAAATCAGCAGTTACAGCCCAAGATATTGCCCAATAAAATCCAGATGTCCGTCTACCTAACTTTTTGGCAGTGAAAACAGCTTTTGACTGTAGAAACCAAACCCCAAGTTGTGCAGTGTATTTATAAAGTATGCCTAATACACGAATCAGCAAACCATGTAATTTAGCATTGGCAATTGATACCTGTAAAATATACAGTACAATAAGCAAAAATTGCGAGCACTTTTACATCTGGTGCAAAAATAAGCGATTATGCCCGCAAGTCACTCACTAACAATGCTACCAATGATGATATTGATACTAGAACAAGACTCTTTCAAGTCACAATGAACAATTTGCATGTACAATCGTTTGAAACCAGAGTACATACTTTCATATACTCACTTGTACTTTCAAACGAGATTTATTTATTTTTTCAAAGAAGAAAGACTGAATAATTGATAGATTGCATCATATCTAATTTACTGTGAGGATATAGTTGAAATAAGCAACGCATACAAGTGTCTATCTGGTCTCCATTTAATTTTCTGGAATTAGAAGCCATGATATAATAATACAGCTTATTGAGAATAATCCTGCAACCAACAAAAAAAAAGAATAGTCATGGAAGGATTTAATGTTGCGAATGTGTTCTATTTATCTAGTTTTGATGAGGTTTTTCTTTTTTGACAGCAGACGAGTAAATTACTCTTTAAAGTGAATTAACTTGTAAAAAGAAATCTATAAAGATTGTTTCTAATATACAAAAACTAACACACATTTAAAGATGCTCTTTATCTGAAAATACGGCCCAAAGTGTAAAATAAGAACGCAGTCCCACAGCAATTGACTAGTTACACCACTATAGATAAATTCACTAGTTATCATAATTTTTCGAGACAATTCTTGACTGGAAAAAAAACCAAGTATTTCTGGGAGATCTTGTGTGTGTGTGTGTTTTTTTTTGTTGCGTGGTTAAAAGAAATATCTCCTATACACTATTGCTGAATACAACACATTTTTTTTTGCAATCGATTCCTAAATACCACGACCTTTTTTCTTCTTCTTTTTGCATCATTTTTATCGATTGGTGATTTTCTTTAAAGAAAGAAAAAGAAAGCCTTATTGCTCATGGACAACTTAAATACCAGCAACATCAAGCGATCCAAATGGGCATCAGACGAAAGTGAAGAAGACATTCAGCCCCAAGAGCCAAAAAAACATAAAAAGAAAGAAAAAGTCAAGCCAAATGCTGATTCTACATCGACAATTCGTCTTGCAACCCTTTCTGCTGCTCCTCCCGTGTCAGCACCAGAACCAACCCAAGAACCACCAAAAACACAAGCTCCTCGAATCCCCCGCCCACCAAGTCCTCCACCAAATCCTCTGTTGTCAGAATGTCGCCATGTCGATTGTTACGAACGTCTGAATCACATTGAAGAAGGATCGTATGGAATTGTCTTTCGAGCACGCGATCGAGAGACGGGCGATATAGTTGCCTTGAAGAAACTAAAACTCGAAAAAGAAAAAAACGGATTCCCGGTTACTAGTCTGAGAGAGATCAACACATTGATGATTGCTAAACATCCAAATATTGTTAATGTACGCGAAATCGTCATGGGCAATCATCTCAACCAGTAAGTGTTTGGTCTGTGCAAGCAAGTATATTCAATTGGCAAATATGTAGAGTGTTTATCGTCATGGATTTTATTGAGCATGACCTAAAGACATTGATGACTGACATGAGAGCACCGTTCTTTCAGTCTGAAGTAAAGACCCTGATGATTCAGTTATTGTCTGCTGTATCCTTGATGCACGACAATTGGATTATTCACCGTGATCTCAAGACAAGCAATCTACTGCTAAACAATAGAGGTGAGATCAAGGTGGCAGATTTTGGGCTGGCTCGCAAGTATGGCAGTCCAATGGGAAACATGACACAGCTAGTGGTGACCTTGTGGTATAGGTACATATATTGGTTAAAGAGGTTGGGATCCTAAACATATTGTCTAGAGCGCCTGAATTGCTGCTGGGTGCCAAGGAATATACAACAGCAATCGATATGTGGTCGATTGGCTGTATCTTTGCCGAGCTAATCAACAATGAGCCCTTATTGCCTGGTCGAAGCGAGATTGACCAGATTGACAAGGCAGGTGTGTTCTTGAATAAACCAGGCGAGCATCTTACTAATGGGCTACCAAACGATTCTTTACAGATCTTCAAATTGCTTGGAACACCTAGCGAAGAAGTCTGGCCAGGATTCACAAATTTACCCCATGCTCAGAATGTTGCCTTTGTAAAGCAGCCGTAAGTCTTTATTTGATGGACAACAGGGCTGGTATTAATTATGTCTATAGTTATAGCAACCTGCGAAGTCGTTTTGTTTGCATGACAGAGGCAGGGATTGATCTTATGTCTCGTATGCTGACTTATGATCCTGCAAGACGAATTACTGCCGAGCAGGCTCTAAAGCACCCGTTCTTTAGGTAAATTGGTCCAGCATTATTGACAAGTTGTTATTGTTGTTTTTTTTTTAAATATAATTCTAATGGTATAAAAGCGAGACACCTTACCCAAAGGATCCGGCTCTCTTTCCAACATGGCCCTCCAAAGGATCAGGAGAAAAGCAAGTATTCAACATTAATTTCGAAAAGCCCTTTTTTAACATGTATATATCTTATAAAGGCGAAAGGTTCATAGTCCATCAGCACCCCAAGGCGCCCATGCAGGAATGGATGATGAAGAAGACCCTGGACTGGAAGGAACCCTATTTGCAGGACAATCCGAATCTACTGGCTTCCGACTCAAATTGGTCTGAAGATTTCTATTTGAGCAGAAACCATACCTTTTTCCTCTTTGTATTGGATGAAAAAAAAGAAAAGAGAAGGGATTTTCTGGATGTATACTGAGTACATGACATTTATGTATGTGTATATATTGTGGAAAAAAAGAAGAAGAAGAAGAGTAATAATAATAACAATAAAGAAAGAGCGTGTTTTTAGACAACTGTGCGTTTGTCGGTCATGACACGAACGATGGAGCCAGTGCCAGCTATCTCTGTCAACTATCAACACAGTGTGTCTGTCTGTAAATAAACCATCAATAGACACAATATCCCACCCACTCGTACCTTTTCATGCCATGTCAGCAATACGCTGGAATTATAAACTTCGGGTTTGGCCATGCCTGCAAAGAGGTACTTCATCAAGATATCCTGCTCGTCTTGGGAAATTGAGTTTATAAATGGAGTGATATCAGTAGCACGGAACTGGGTAAGAACATCTACCACTGTTTGTGTGGCCATGTTCTAAATTGAATTAATTGAGTATATACACCAAACACATTAGCATTATACCTTTGCAACTCCGAGATGGCGACCATAAGGTGGATCCACGAGGGCCAAAGAGAGAGCGGCATTTTGGTCACCACTAGAGTAGATTCGATGAGGAAGATGATGGGTGGATAATTTGTGCTTATTACCGAGTCAAGAGGTTTCGAATGTCAGTGGTTCGCGCCTGGATGGTGGCGTTTACTTGGTCGGCTGGAAGAGGCGACTCGAATTCGGCAAGGAATTCGTCTTGGGTATAAGTATCCTCGTCAAACTGATCGATATCAATCTTGCGCCACGACATGCTGATTTATTAAAGGAAAAGAGCAACAAGGCAGAAATATAGTACAAGAGGTTTGAAAGTAGTCTTTTACGTCATCTAATGCGGGTATTTAAATATGTATATATGTATATATGTATATATAAACTCATTAAGATCACCTTTTTTATATTTCTTATTTTTATTGGCACACTTGGCATTTGTGCTGCTATAAGGATGCTCTTGGCCATAACTTTATGCTTATCGACAAAGTGCCTGGATTTTTTTTATTGTTTTGCTTGATATTTGTCTTTATGAATATTCTGGCAGTAAAAGAAGAGTACTTGAAGAGTTGCATATTTATATATATATATCTTAAAATCCACACACACAAAAAAGATGCCAAGGGAATTGATAGGAACCTGGATCCCCTCTTTATTTTAGTATGTGTAGTGAAATTGAATGTTGAGAAAATTTAAATCAAGCAAAACAGGATTGATTATTACAATGATGATAGTAAGGATCGCTGTAAATAATAAAGTCTCATTTCTTTATTGGACTTCTTTAAAAGAAGACCAAATAAACATTAAAAACTTGACCTTTTTTTGTTTCTTGTGTGTCTAGGACTATTATTAATGCTTATTTGTTGAAAGAGAAGCCCTTCTTCTTTGATTTTTCGGGTGTCATTGGTCTTCCTGCTTCCAGTCGACGTCTCTTTTCCTCAAGCTCAATGCGCTGCTTATCCAGAGCTTCCTTCATCTCCTTGTGGCGCGCATAGAGCTATAAAATTGAATAACATTAGATACGACTGTAATTAGACTAGTGTGGGTAGACATACTTCTTCTTCAGACTGCTTCAGCTTGTGTTCCTTCTCCTGGACCTTGGCATGGAATACAGATCGCATCTCGGTCTCCATCTTGGCCAACTTTTGTTCATGAGCCAGACGCTCCTCCTCCATCTTCTGGACTGGACTATAAGAGCACATATAAAAATAAGCAAAAGGAGAGAAAAAACAAAAAAGAAGGATAGGGGATATATGGATATACTTACTTGACCTCCTTGAACACCGAGGGATCTTGTTGGATACCCATGGCCGATAGCTTCTCTGTGCGGTAATTCTCATAGAGAACATCGTTGGTAAACTCCTTGAGCTCTTCCATGTGTGTACTGTAATCAGATCAGCAAGAGTCGATGGAGGGGTGGTGGTGGTGGTTTCTGGCTACTTACCGAATCAACATTTGGCGTAATTTAACGAAATCGCAGTGTTCTTCATTATCAACCTGGATCACTCCCCAGGGGTATCTGCGTCCACGAACCCGACGGCCTCCTTCTACCTCAAACTCTTTGTCTGAACCAACGATTGCAAAGGGGATCTTGGACATGACCTCGCGGTTTTCTGCAATGGTCTCCTCATCATCGTACTCATAGGCTGGTGCTTGATAGATCTGGATATTGTGGTGCTTGATGTCAGCCAGGATACGCTGCTTAAATGCAACCACTTCTTCTTCTGTAAGAGTGTCAGCCTTTGCAATGACTGGAATCAGATTGACACGGGTATGGAGCCGTCGCATGAATTCGACATCGAGCGGCTTGAGGGCATGGCCTGTGGGAGTAATGAAGTATAGACAGGCATGGATTCTGTTGTCGACCATCTTGCGACGGTTGACTCTGTTCTCCTGCTCAAGATAGGCGTCAAAGCGGGATTCGATGTTGTCCAGGATCGGTTTCCAGCTAAGGATGATAATAATAATGAGATTGGAGGAACAGACAAGTCGATTGTTACCTCTCTTCATTATTGACAAAATCACCAAAGCCAGGTGTGTCAACAACTGTCATTCTCAGACGGACCCCATTCTCTTCAATGTCTGTGGTTATGGACTGAATCTCGACGGTCTGGGGACAATCATGAGTGGGTTCTGCAGGCTGCTTGTTGGGATAGATCTGGGTATTGAACAGGGTATTGACCAGAGTTGATTTACCAAGACCAGATTCACCTTTGGGAAGAAGAAGAAAAGAAGTCAATATCGAAATAGTTAATTGGTGTGTACATACCAACAACCATACAGGTGAACTGAAATCCTGTCTTGACAGACTTGCGATGGACTTGGTTGGGGAAGTTTGCGAATCCAACATAGCCCATTAGTTTCTTTCGCATGACGGTAATCTAGACGAGCAGGAATGTTAGATTGTCGTTTGATTCCCATGACACCTACGCCTGATGAACCGTTGACTTGATCTACTTGTCTTTTTGTGAGTCGAGAGTCCTGACAGTTATATGGACTTACCGTTCATTGTGATGAGTAGAAAGTATTATGAACAGAAAGAGTCGCTTGTTTGTTGGGTTGGTGTTTTTGAGGGGAAAAGTATAATATTATTTATTATTAATATATTTTATTTTTTTATTTTCAGTGGTTTTCAGGGAACAAGACCCTCGACTGGTAAGGAGTGTATGTGTTTTCTGGCCTGGTATGAGCTCTTGTTAGGATTATGATTTCCAAAAGGGAGGGGAGGAAGAGGAGGACGGGGGAGCAAAGGGATGGATATACTGTCTCCCTTTGGGTACTTTTGGCCATCAGTGTATCTCCTTTGTCTCCTTTTCCCCTGGTCTGCTCCTGGAAACAGACAATATTAATGCTATTGTGATGCCAAGGACTCCCTGTATTTTGTAAAGAAGTTTCTTTACTGTGGATATCAATTCTGTCTGAAAAGCTTGAAAGAGAGATGAGCTGTTTAAATGTTACATGATGTACTCCCATTGATCTCCTTTATAACCCTCATGCGTTTGTATTTCTCTGGTAGAATAAAGTCTTTTGGGCTTCTCTTGTTTAAATATACATTTGTACCCTTTACGGTGTGCATGCATATACACATCTGTCTACCCAAACATTCTAGTGAGATATCTTGTCGCATTAAATATTAAATATTATTATTATTATTATTATTATTATTATTAAATATTATTATGATTGAATATTCTTATTCATTTTATTGTCTGCTTTTTTGTGATACTATGCTGAGCCCACCAAGTCTGCATCGTTCTCCGCAAGAGTCAAAATGAACGAATTTCCTTTTCGGAGTAGCTGAATCAGAAGAAATATGAGATAAAATGAAATATGGAATTGTCACCTTTTTGTTCACAGCTTCTTCAACTATTAAATATTATGCCAACACCTTCAAACAGCCTGTACGATTCACTTCCCAAACTAGAGACCTGGTACAGCCACGAAATGGTCGAATGCGTTATCCCCCAAAAGAAACCGTCCCAGATGAACCGAAATGTGTCGTTTTCAACCGAGCCTCCGTCTGTACACTATCTTGACGATCAAGATCAAGAACAAGAACAGCAAGAAGAGGAAGAAGAGGTTGTCTTGAAAGAGCACCAGCGAGCCATGCAATCGAGTGGTGAGTTTACAACAGATCCCAACAATTCGCTAACCCAAGCAGTTCGATCATTTTTAAAGCATTGTGCCAGAAAACTCGGCCACCATTCCTCTCGCAACGCCATACGCCACCATGCCTAGACCCCATTAATATTAATATTACTACTACTTACTTACTTACTACTTACTTACTTAATTACTTAATTCTATAATTCGATAATTTGATAATTCGATAATACTATTGGACCCAAAAGAGTCCCCAATAAAAACGCTTGTATAATAGCATGAGCTCAAATCAGGAAATCCGGAGTATTGAAATAAAAGATAATATTCTGTACAACACCAAAGAACAAGGCGTAATTTATATTTCATTAGAGTTCCCTTTCAAATATGTATGTATGTATAGATGTATGTATAAATGTATGTATTATTTATATACTCGTCTACGCTTCGACTGTTTAGGTGGGACGATTGGCTTCAAGGCCGTCTCATCAACCAATCGTTTCTTATCAAATGATCGCAGATCGGCTGTGAACAGGACCTAGGAGACATGGTTAGGAAACAGTTGTCTACAATTCCACTTACAGAGTGAGCCCAGCCACTGTAATCGCCAAACAAGTCTTGGAAGCTGGTTGCAATTGATTTGTAGAGAGCAGGCGTCAATGTCTTTGTTTTGGAGACGCCCTTGATGCCAAAGTGATAATCACGCATTGCAATCTGCCACACGTGTGTATCGACAGGAATAGCTTCGTGCTGATCGAGGGACATGAGGCACTGTAAGAGAGGCATATGTGAGCAACAATCAAAATCGACAATCTCTTACCACACAGTCGGCCACCTTTGGGCCCACTCCAGGATAGCGCATCAGAGCAATCTTTGCTTCCTCAAAAGAAGCGTCTCTCAAGCTGTTTAGCCAGAGTTCCTTTTGATCTGGGTGTTCATCTGCAATCTGGGCTGCTGTCTGGGCAATATAACGTGCACGATATCCAAACCCAAGTTCTCTGAGCTTATCCTGGCATCCGATCAGCTTATCCAAGGGCGGAAATGCATAATAATCTTCTCCATCCATGGTCGCTACTTTGGGCCCAAACTGGACACATAGCTTGTTGACCTATTTTTGATCTGGCTTAATTCACATGGAATCAGGACAGATCAATAATGTCTATACCATTTGTGATATTCTGGAGATGTTGTTGTTACTCGAACAGATAAACGACACAAGATTCTCCCAGGGATCCTGTCGAAGGATCCGAATGCCCTCTAGACTAGTGGCCTTTAGCTTAAAGTTTGGATCCAGGCCAGACCATCTTTCGTAGCAATCTGCCAAGCACACCTTGTCCAACTGAAAGTAGTCTCTCAGATCATCTTTGATTGTCTCGTCTTTTTCCCACTCTCCATACATCACACTACTATCTACAATCAACAATGAACAATCAAAAGGCTACTCACGTAGAATACTATCTACCTGTTTCCTTTAGGACCACCAGTCTACCCTTTAAAACACAAGACCTTGAAAATATTAATCAAAGGCCTACAGACACTTTATATTTACCAAAGCCCATTGGTCTGCTTCCATCGAAAGCTCTGTCCGCATCTCAGAGTATCAAGACGCAGTTCTTTGGGCGACACCTTGAGATCTTTCCATCTAAGAAGACTAGATTGACGAATGGGTGTCATTTTGGATCCTTGTCTTGTTCAATACAAAACAATAACATTAAAATCGATTCAGCCTCCACAGCGGAGATTGGCAAATTATATAATTGGTGCTTTTGCATTTAATGTCCAATCAATTAAACCAATGGACTGCAGCTGATGACATTTGCATTGGGCAATTTTCATTATAAATATTATTATTATTAAATCCCTCAATGATCCAACCCAATCCAACCCATTAAAATCACAAGAGATTAAAATTGCAATTTATTATTATTATGGTCATTAGTAGGCAATTGGGTTTCCATCTGTACTCTCGAGCATATCTTTTACTCTTGTCCTTGTAGACCATTATATTATATTATATCTATTAATTGCATTAGGTCCCCCAAGAAAAGGTTAATTTACAGACATTTGTGACTGATCAACTCTTTTAACCCATCTTTTTTATCTGACCAAAATCAATTCTATCCCATTGCCACTGTGTATTACGTGTTCAAGATTTATTTTAGAATCCTTTTGATTATAATATTCTCTTTACACTCTTATTACTGACAAGAAATAAAATAAAACGGCTGATAATGACAAGGAAAACATCATGTTGGCGTTCTTGGTACAGTCACGGCTCATCTCGCCGTAGTAGCAATCTCAAAAATGAAGAATCCATATTCAATTCAACAACTGATGAATTGGCGAAAACTTTGAATGCAAATCAATATTGCCAGAAAAACAAAAATACATCTACAATGATATAAAACACACCATTGTTTGCCTAAATTCAACGCATCTCATTCAACGTTCTCTTTACCGAAACATGCTCACTAGAATGAATATTACAATTTGAATAAGGACTAAATACACGTACCACGAATCAAAGGCATCAAGAAAACTAGTGATCATGACAGAACCCCTTGCCAAACGTGTATTCATTGGCAATGTTCTTATCAGCATACCTCTCACCATTTTTTTCTTCTTCTGATGATGATGATGACTCTTATACTGCCATCATTTTTCAACAAGAAGCCAAGGCTAATTTGATCAGACAACTGATTTCTACCGATCAACTGTCCAATCGACCTTGTCCTGGCACCATTTTAACCGATTTTTTCTTTGGGGTCTTTTAGGTCAGATCAGGCTTATTTGCTAGTACATGGGATCCATAGCCAAAAAGTTTCATATTCTTACAAAATGTGACCAAAGATATTGAGATTCCTACATGCACTAATCTCTGATTATAGGCTGCAATGAGACAAATGGCCCCTTGCAAAAGGAGCGAACCATTGCAGCTTGAGTTTGCTGTGTGGTCTTTGCCTCCCAGACGTTTTGAAGGCACATAAACACCTTTACCTTTAACGACCTTTATAATATTTTCAACTATTACACCACTAGATAGAAAAAGTGTTTGTGTTTGTATGCTGTAAATCATATGACTTCATTGTCAACCGAGATCTAAAAGAACTAAATGTCATGAATGAGCTGGTAATAGGTTAACAAGCCCATTGCCTCAATGTTATAGTCTGAAATGAGGTCGTGCATGGTTCTTGACGCCCTTTTTAACCCAGATCGAACTGACATGATGGCCGGCCCGGACATCACCACACTTCTATTATTGACAGTAGGATATAGATTTGATTGGGTTTGGTGACTATATAAAGATATGCTGGATTTCTGAATGATCAACCCAAACAACTTTTCTATTTCTTCTTCTTCTCTATTAATTAAATGTGCTCAAAGGCCAATGAAAAAAAAATGACCAAATGTCTATAGTCTTTGGAGCCTTTCTTGATTTCGCTGGATAAATCAATCAATCAAACGGCCAAATTATCCATATTACACATTAAAAATAAAATATCAGATTTCACGTGATAGGCCAAAGATCTTTTGTGGGGAAGAGAGAAAAAAAAAAGGAGAAAAGGATTCAGCAACAGTTCATCAAAATGCCATCGCCTCCAAAGCCCTGGGAAGTCAACAATTCTACCGTGCCCGTAACAGCAGTCGTATCACCACAGACAAACATCACTGGAGGATCCACCACAAATGATTCAGCTGCCCCAAGTGTACCATTACGAACATCATTAGGCACAACGAATGGGTTGGGAGGTTGGTACCAAACAGTATATTGAGTCCAAGCACTCTGATACCTAATACATAATAGGGCTCGGAAATACAACTGGATATGGTACAAGTAGTGCATTAGGCGGTGGATACGGCACTTACAACCGAATGGGGAGTGGATATGGCGGTGGATATGGCAGTGGATACAGCAGCGGATACGGTGGTGGATACGGTGGTGGATACAGTAGCGGATATGGCTCGTATGGTTCTTCTTATGGTGGAATGAACTCATACTCATCTTACAATCGTCTTGGTTCGTATGGTAGCAACTATTCCCCGTATGGCCAATTTGGGTACGGTGGTGGGGGAATGTATGGTGCTGGAGGTCCTGGAGGTCCTGGAGGTCCTGGAGACTTTAGTCTGACACAGCGCATGGAGTCTGGGACTCGGGCTACATTTGATGTTATAGAGCAAGTTGTTGGTGCATTTGGTGGGTTTGCACAGATGCTCGATTCAACATACATGGCAACATATTCGAGCTTCATGGCAATGGTTGGTGTTGCTGAACAGTTTGGACATCTTCGGCAGTATCTCGGGCGACTATTCAGTATATATACTCTCCTTCGATGGCTAAAGCGAATGTTTTACAAGCTGACTGGCCGGACACCTCCACCTGAACTAGAGGAGCCAGCAACACAAGGCGAAGGAGAGCAGTTGCAGATCACAGAATCAGAGGCAGAAGGAGATCTTGTTGAGAAGCCAGTGGAGCAAAAGCCTACTCATCGTCGCCGGGCTGCCATTATCTTTATGGCAGTTGTGTTTGGTCTTCCCTACATGGTCTTTAAGCTTATGCAGCGAGCAAGCCACCAAAGAGAAATGGAAAGACAGATGCTTATGCAGGCCAGAGGATTTGGCACCCAGGGGCCTTACTTTAACCAGCCCCAAGAAGTTACCCATGCACTCCATGACTTTGTTGCAGAGACACCCATGGAATTGAACCTTCGACGTGGGGATACAGTCTATATCCTTTCAAAAGTCGATCCAGCTACAGGGGCCCCTAGTCAATGGTGGCAAGGACAATTGGAAGATGGGTCTGTTGGAATATTTCCTGGAAACTATGTGGCCATTCCGTCAAGAATAGACCATTTGCCAAATGGGTTTGGAGATGGGTTTTCAAAGGGGCGTTGATGACGAGTATGGCTGTTAAATATTCCTAATAATCTTTAACATGTATATAATATAATATAATATATATATATCTATTTTAATTATACGTTGTGGGAGGCTCCATACCACTTGAACTTATAATTGCAGTCAATACTTTGCAAATACTTATCAATTGTGCTTGGATCCTTCTAGACTGGTCAATCTATATTTATCCATATATATACATATTTTGATTAGATAACAGGGTCTGCAATTGGGGCTTGTGTAAGCTATATTTATAAATACCAGATAATGAAGCCGTTATACTCAAAACAGAAGAGATCATAGATAAGGTTGGACCCTATCTGAAAAAATTGAGATAAAGTACTGCATCGGTTGTATTTGTTTGTAAAATAAATAAAAATAGGTTATTCATCGTCGTACTTTGTACAAGTATTTTGATGAATTTGCCCATAGTACCTTTTTCTTTCATTATTATTCAAAATAAGGATAGATTTATTTTACTCTGAAAAAATATCTGTAGTATCAAGACACCAATATCTATTTTCAATGGGCAAAAATCAATCATTTGTATGATCGACTTATTTATATCTCGGCTCATCGTCATTGCTAATGATCTGGAAATATGTTTATAGGCCATGCAGTCTATAGACCAGCCGTGCTACTAAAAAGACCAACCCGACCAACTTTCTTTAAAGAAATATGTTTGGATTGTCAAATCCTATAATGACCACTGCATGAGCTGTGGGCCAACAACAGACAGACAGCCAACAAAAAAAACACATATATACAATGACCCCAAAGACAATATAATATCTAGTTTAAGCTTAAAAGATTAGAATATTCTGTTATCTTTTAATTGACAAGCAAAAAATTATTATAATAATAATAATAAATGTATTGATAAACAATCATTATCGTGCATTTTACTATCGTAAACTAATCGTCTAAATATTGAGCCAACTTTTTATGGAATTCAAATCAAAGACAATCAGGGTACTTTTATAGAATATTTCAACAATCTCATTTGAGAACCTAACTTGTGCGGAGAACCTAGATTTATAATCATACGCGACACAATGTTAGTTTGAGACAGCAAGATTTTATATATACATATACATATATATATATACACGTATATATATATTTCTGTTTGCAATTTAATATCCAAAAAGTCAAGTAGCACGTATGCTAATAATAAGATAACTTTTTCTTTTAAAAAAAATATAGATGGGATATATCGGTAAGAAATCAGTATTAACGCTACGTCTGCCCTGGGGCCATTATTTTTATTTATTCCCACTCTAATTAATATCTAACCATCGATATATTAGGGATTTTATGTATGAGATATTATATTATATTTTATTTGATTTAAAATAGTTAAAAGTAAGGCTAAATATATATATATACAGAAATATCGATCAACGAGTATTACAAAGAGGCAATCTAGGCTGGGCACATTGGTGGAGCCTTGGCGCCAGTGGGATGGACCCAGGAGTTGATGTTGACGTACATTGTGTACACTAGGATACCAGCTCCAAAAAGACCCAATATGACGTTTCCAATCTTGGCCCAGGTCTTGGTGGTGACCTTGTAATGGAACATGGCAGGGAAGATGAAGCAAAGAGGCATACATGCAACCGAACCGACCAAGGACACAAACTTGTCGAGACTGTCGGCACCAACGCCAAAACTTACAGCACCACAGACAATGGGAATCATGGAGCGGGCAAGGTTCTTGAGCCACTTCCACTTGAGGCTATCTCTGCCACTGCGCTCGCCAAAGATGCCCTTGTCGATAATTAAGATTGCAGGGTACAACATAAAGGGGGAACTCAGCATCATGGCACAAGCATAGACAATTTGGACGGTCATGGAAAGTGGGCTCTGGGGAATGTTGGAGACGACATTTGCTTTGGTCTGATCTCCAAAGGCAAGGTAGCCAATTGTACCAGTCAGGACAAAGAAGGCGGTAATGATGGCCATGGCAACGTTGAGGACAAAGGGAAATCTTTCAGGTCTCTTCATGCCTTCGACAACAGGAACAACTATAGAGTAAATGTTAGTTTTATGATTATGATTATATTTATATTTATGTAATAAAACTTACTCATGCCAACACCTTCAAAGGCAAACACTGCAGTACCGATCATGAGGGCAAAGCTGTTAGAGTTGATCAAGGTAATGTTTGGCCCGACACCGTCAGCAGCAATCTTGTCAGCGGAAGAGTAGATGGCGACAACGACGCCAAAGAGAATGAATACATCGGCCAAGATTGCAAACCAAGAGAAACGACCAATTTTACGGAGCCATGTTGTGGGAACAATGACAAGAATGGCCATCCAGATTATGTAATTGCTGTCAAAGGGAGCGGCACATTCGGTCAAGATGTCAATGACAGCGCCAATATTTTGAGAAACAAAGATCATATAAGATGCTACAAATCCCATTTGTGTCAAACAAATGAAGAACAAGGCAGCATATCGTAACCAGGGACCATAGAGAACGCGACCAACATCACCATAGGAACCTCCGATCTTGCGTTGGGTAATTACAAGAAGATGGGTTGCAATGAGGTTGACGACGCCAATAAATATCAGCATACAGATTGAGAAGACGAGACCACCAGAAACAAATCTATAGTTTGATATTAGCAACAGTGATTGATTCATTAAATATTCAGACACTTACGCTCCAGGCAAAAAGATAATTCCAGTACCAACAAATGATTTCAGGATCATGAAAAGGGTCTTTACTTGGGAGTTTGTTGCCTCGGTAGCATGTTCAATTCGGCCAGATCGAACGCTCTTTTCACATTCAGAGGGATTATAGTCTTCCCGATGTTCAATTGTAGTTTCAAACTTGTGGGGCAAGCTATCCGAATTTGAATTTAAAGAAGGTTTTTCCTTTTGGTCAAGAGACATATTGAGTATGTTTGGTATTTAGAGAGTATTAAGATATGGTGAGAAAGAGGTGATAATGAAGAGCTTCTTTTATAATAGTTTGGTAGAAATCGCATTTTGAAATCGACAAGGCTTTACAAGATAAACAAAACTCCTATTCAATGTCTGTTCTACCTATAAGGTTTCGATATAGATTGAGAATGTGTACACCGTGAGAAATCGCTTTGAGGAGGTCTTGGTTTGGTTAACACCGAGTCTATGATGGTCATACTGTGTACCTTTGCAATTATTGGTTATCAAATCCAGTCGTTTCCAAACAAGCTGGCTTTCTCGATTTGTTTCTGGTGTAGTACACACGCCAGATTTCCTGCAAAACCCAAAAGCTGTATCAAGGGCTGTTTGTTGCAGGCCATGGGCTTTAAGGACAAGTGTGTCGTTATCTCTATCTACGATGCCCTGGACAGATTTAAAGATCTTACGGACAATTGATTAGATATTTTGTATTGATGCTTATTTTGATCCCTATCATAGAATGCACGTGACTGGGGTTGAAAGAGTCCTTATCACTGTTTCTACTCCGAGGCCATTTTTTGTTTTTCCAGAAAAAAAAAAGAAAGAAAGATAATGGAGACTACAAATGTCAGATTGCTCGACAAAGAAGTTATTAGCCAGTTGCGCTCGTAAGTGTATGGTCGTTGTTGGGCCCACAAAGTAATGAGGTCATTGTTTTATTGAAAAATAAATAAATGCAATTAGATCACTTTTGATTACCTCTTTAAAGCAATGCGTCATTGAACTCATCTACAATGGTACACAGTGCTTATAATTTTCTCAGTCAGGGTTATAGATGGACTACTTTAATAACAATTGTACCCATCAAACAGCCCTGGACGCCAATGCTACCTCGATCGAAGTCAGGGTGGATACCGAGAACCTTACTGTTCAAGTGACTGACAACGGTATCGGTATCCACCCAGAATCCATGACAGAGGTTGCTAAGCGATACAGTAAGATTTCATTCTCAGAATAATATATATCTCAAGTCTTATGCCATTGGTATTCCCGGCTACTGCAGCTACTTCAAAGTGCCACACTATACATGATTTGCAGCATCTACAGACATTTGGGTTCCGAGGCGAAGGTTTGTATTTAAAGACTCTAGCGATTCTCGTTAACTCTATGGTTGGACAGCATTGGCAGCACTGGCTGAGGCATCTATACTACAGATAACTTCAAAACACAAGAATCACAAAGGATTTATGACTATCTGGAAGGTAGACATTTCATGCTCAATCCCCAATCTGGCAAGAGTGTGTCGTAGAGTGTGGAACGCCAATGGTAATCTGTGTGAGGGCTATTGTTTACAGGATGGTGTACTGGTCGAACATTCTTTGGCAAAACACAATCACTATCAGCAGGGAACCAAGGTGGTCGTACGTAACCTTTTCCACAAGGTAACTACAAATTCGATTTAAAAGCGTGAGTAATCTAATCATTAGACTTAGTACCCTGTACGCCAGAAGCACCAATTGTCAGAAAGCCAATCTTTGACTGGATCTCGATTAGAGCAAATCAAACGAGAAGTATCGAGAATTAGTCTTGTATTTCCGGCCGTTAGTTTCAGTGTATTTAATATAGCCAAGGATACCCAGGTTATGAAGACCAAAAAGGTAGGTTTATAAAGGGTATTGTAAACATTAACCACAGCCCAAAGTGTTCTTCTAGTATTGGAATATTTAGGCAGCTCTTTGGCTACCCACTAGCCCAGGTAATTCTCTTCTTTTGAATTAGATATTACACAACGGGGATAAATAGCATTTCGGAGATGGCAGTAAAGAGCTAAACCGTTTGCAGACTCTCGAGTCGTTTGAGGTCCACAAGGACGATTGTCGGATACATGGTTATATCTCAACGAGGGGGCTCCCATACAAGGTATCTGTAATCTTATCATTATGACATTCTAACCACTTCTTTCTATAGGGTCACCAAAATATATGTAGGTCACTAGTGAGCCAGCCAAGACACTAAAGCATTCTTAGATATCAATCGCCATTGGGTCCCCTATAATGATCTATACAA
The DNA here is from genome assembly GCA_022702545.1 of Phycomyces nitens. NCBI lineage: Eukaryota > Fungi > Mucoromycota > Mucoromycetes > Mucorales > Phycomycetaceae > Phycomyces > Phycomyces nitens. The sequence continues at coordinate 8,771,117 of JAHRBC010000001.1, forward strand.
GATGGTCCAAGATATGCTATTGAGATACAAGTGGGATTATGTGAGAGATTTTATTTTGATATGTGTATATAAAGGCTCTTATCAGCTGACCCAAAATGATACCAGAAATCAGTTAATTCAGACTGTCTCTACACCAATAAAAGAGGTAGCAATTAAAAGAAGTCTTTATTTTTTCTTTCTGCGACGGATAACATATCTAATACGGGCTACACTGCACTTTGTTCGACTCAATGTAGCACGAACAGGTCTGAAATACCCCATATTTCTCATTCAGCTCGACTGTCCCTCTTTGGCCAATGATATCACCTTATACACCAATATACTGAATGAGCAGGAGGTACAAGAATATTAACAAACCAAGATTATTTACTATTCACAGTAGAACTTAATCTCACTAATGTCAACTTTAGTCCCATGGTCAGATATATCGCCTTTTACGCGATTCTGTTTATTCCTTCCTCAGGTCACATGACACCATAGAAACTCATCCTAAACCCAACCCAAAAAAGATGGACAGGCCAGAGAAGCCAAGTAGTGTCTATCAGAAGCACACCCCCAGCTTTAATTCAACAATAATCGCATCTCCCAAACCTGCCCTGAAGCTTTCTCCAGAATTGGATCCTCAAGAGCTTATCTGGAAGGACCCTAGTACAGGAATCCAATACTACATTCACAAAAGAACCGGGAAATCGTATGTAAATTCACTCACAGGTGCTTTCTGACCGTGTTTGTCCATAGTACCCCAGTCCTCTCGCGCTTACACGAAACAGAAAGCAAGAACTCAATCAATAGGTCTTATCTACGCACTCAACCATTACACCTCTTGACAAAATCGGCAAAAGATCGTCGCCTTACTTCCGATTGGCCAACTCTCACAAACCAGATCCACACAATTTCCAAGGATGATTTGAAGAGAGGAACGGTGATTGCCCAAGTTGATCGTAAATACATTCTACTCAGGGTCAATAGGCCTGGGATCTCTCTCCTCTTTGTCGACCAGCATGCGGCTGACGAGCGTATCAGGCTCGAACAAATGATGGAAAAACTCAAAGGCCATATAGACACCCAGGCTATCGATCCTCCCATTGAGGTTAACATTGATTCTTCCCTATCAGACCTAGTACCATTCTATCGCAGGTTCCTTGTACGATGGGGGATATACCTAAAAGAGCCTTTTTATGGCCATGATTTACTATCAAACCCTTTGAGACATTATACACCGGAACTCTCCTCGCACATGTACACAGATCCCTCAAAATCGCCCTTTCTTGTCTATAGATTACCAGCCTTGATTGCTGATCGGTGCAAGAAAAACCCCCAGCACATCGTTGATCTTGTAAACCACTATCTGGCCTGGCTCAAGGACTACAAAGGAGGCAATATAGACGACAAACGAACCTGTCCACAGGATATGATGGAGATTTTGAAATCAATATCATGTCGAAGTAAGAGAGCCAATATCATGAATATCTGTTAACCATTCATTTGCAACCAGGTGCCATAATGTTTAATGATTATCTGAGCCTAGAAAACTGTCAATCGATCATTCAGCACCTGTCTGACTGTGAGTTTCCTTTTCACTGTGCTCATGGAAGGTATGTGTAATATTGGCTTGAATGGAACCCTAAGTACTGTCAACAGGCCAACCATAGTCCCAACCCTATCAAACTACTATCCCCCAAAGAAAAATAGGCGGCTAATTCACTGGGATTCACTAAAGCCCAAATAATAATAATAATAATAATCTTGGAATTTACAAAACATTTTTTACAACACTTTTTGTTATTGTTGTTATTGATTATGAGTTTATTATAAGGTGGATATAGTACATGGAAAATAAAATAATTGTTAACTACACAATTGTAATGGTCTAATATGAAGAATTTAAAGAATACAAGGTCTTGTCTTTTTTTTTTACATGTACTCTTCAGGAGAAGGACAAGTGCACATGAGGTTACGATCTCCGTAAGCATCATCGACGCGGGAGACAGATGGCCAGAACTTCTTCTCACGAAGGTAGGGCATGGGGTATGCGGCAGACTCACGGCTATAAGGCTTGTTCCACTCGTCAGCCATCAAGGTCTCGAGGGAGTGAGGAGCATTAACGAGCACATTGTTCTCCTTGGAAACCTCGCCATCCAAAACGGCCTGGATTTCCTTGCGGATAGTGATCATGGCATCGCAGAAACGATCCAACTCAACCTTTGACTCGGACTCTGTTGGCTCAATCATGAGGGTATTGGTTACTGGCCATGACATTGTAGGGCTGTGGAAGCCAAAGTCCTGGAGACGCTTGGCAACATCAATGGCAGCAACACCATGATCGACAAAGGGACGGATATCGACGATGAACTCGTGTCCGCACATACCGTTCTCGTTGGTGTAAAGGATCTCGTAATGAGGAGCAAGACGGCTGGCCATGTAGTTGGCGTTCAAGAGAGCAGCCTTGGTGGAGTTGGTCAAACCCTGGCCGCCCATCAATTTGATGTAAGCCCAGGAAATAGGAAGAATAGAAGCGGAACCAAAGGGAGCAGCAGAGATGGGTCCAATGGCGTTTTGTCCACCGGTAGTAATGACAGGATGGCCAGGGAGGTAGGGAGCGAGATGGGACTTGCAGGCAATGGGACCCATACCAGGTCCTCCACCACCGTGGGGAATACAGAATGTCTTGTGGAGGTTCATGTGGCAAACATCAGCACCAATCTCGGCAGGCTTGGTAAGACCAATCTGGGCATTGAGGTTGGCACCATCCATGTAGACCTGTCCACCATACTTGTGGATAACTTCGCAAGCCTCTGCAACACCGCGCTCAAACATGCCAAAGGTAGAGGGATAGGTAATCATGACAGCAGAAAGGTTGTCCTTGTGCTTCTCAGCCTTGTTCTTGAGATCTTCCATGTCGAGGTTACCATCTTCATCACACTTGACAATAACAACATCCATGCCAGCCATGGCGGCAGAGGCAGGGTTGGTTCCGTGGGCAGAGATGGGAATCAAGCACACGTTACGGTGGCTGTCACCACGGGCATCGTGATAGGCTCTAATGACACGGAGACCGGCATACTCACCCTGAGCACCAGAGTTGGGCTGGAGAGACACACCATCGAAACCAGTAATCTCTTCCAAATCCTTCTCAAGCTCCTGGAGCATGATACGGTAACCATCGGTTTGATCGACAGGGGCGAAAGGATGGATGTTTCCGAACTCGGCCCAGGTGATGGGAATCATCTCGGTGGTGGCGTTGAGCTTCATGGTGCAGCTTCCGAGAGGGATCATGGAGTGTACGAGAGAGAGATCCTTGCTCTGGAGGTGATGGATGTAACGGAGCATCTCGGTCTCGGAGTGGTGAGAGTTGAAGATGGGGTGCTCAAGGTAAGCCGAGGTACGCTGAAGCTGGAGAGGGAAAGAGTTGACCTGGGGCAAGGCAGATGCAAGAGCATCAATAGAGACAGCTGGTGCGCCTTCTTGGGTAAATACTTCCAAGAGGTCAGCAACATCGGCCTGGGTGACGGTTTCATCAATAGTGACACCAACGGTCTGTCCATTGATAGCACGCAAGTTGATGTTCTTTGTGAGAGCCTTTTGGAGAATAGAAGACGAGCTGTCAACCTTGATGGAAAGGGTGTCAAAGAAGGCACCGTCATTCTCAACAGTCAGACCGTTCTCGCGAATACCAGCAGCCAAGACAGCGGTCATGTTGTGAATGCGTTGAGCAATGGCCTTGATACCAGCAGGGCCGTGGTAAACTGCATACATGGCACTCATGTTGGCCAAGAGAGCCTGGGCGGTACAGATGTTGCTGGTAGCCTTCTCACGACGAATGTGCTGCTCGCGGGTCTGGAGGGCAAGACGGTAGGCGTGCTTACCGTTGGCATCTTTGGAGACACCAACAAGACGACCGGGCATACGACGCTTGTGTTCGTCCTTGCAAGCAAAGAATGCGGCATGGGGACCACCAAATCCAAGAGGGACACCGAAACGCTGGGCGTTACCGAGAGCAATATCAGCACCAAACTCTCCGGGAGACTTCAAGAGAGCAAGGGCCATGAGGTCAGTGGCGACAGCAACTTGACCACCAGCACCGTGGATAGCGCTTGTCAGGGCCTCGTAATCTTCGACAGTACCACGGGCATTGGGATACTATTCAGAAACATCAATACCATCTCCTGATAAAAAGTTTAAAGTCTCTTTCTAAATTTAGCCTACCTGCAAAAGTACACCACACAGTTCCTTTTTATGTTCGTCAAACTTGTAGTTGAAGATGTCTGCAGTTACGACTTCGATATTGAAGGACTCGGCACGTGTCTTTAAGCAGGCAATGGTCTGGCTGTGGCAGTTTTCGTCGACAATAAAGAGGTTCTTCTTGCGACGGGCAGCTTGCCAGGTCATCAACATGGCTTCGGCAGCAGCGGTACCTTCGTCCAACAAGGAGGCGTTGGCAATGGGCAGACCGGTCATGTCAGTCACCATGGTTTGGAAGTTAATCAAAGACTCGAGACGGCCCTGAGCAATTTCGGGTTGATAAGGAGTGTACTACGGTAAAAGATTAGAATGAGGAATTACAGATATGTGGAATTTCTTGTTTTGTTTTTTTACCTGTGTGTACCAGGCAGGGTTCTCCATGACATTACGAAGGATAACATTAGGAACTACGGTGTCAGTGTATCCTTGACCGAGATACGATCTGTAGACCTTGTTCTTGGAAGCAATGGCCTTGAGACGACCCAAGAGCTCGCGCTCAGGGATACCGTCCTTGATAGCCAAGGGCTTTGGGGTACGGATAGAAGAAGGGATTGTCTTGGACAACATTTCTTCCATATCTTTGGCGCCAACCTGCTTCAACATGGCCTGAATCTCGGTCGAATCGGGGCCAATATGGCGAGGGGCAAAGGTATCAAGGGGGGCAAAGACCTGGTGGACGGGCTTGGTGTGCTGGAAGCGCATGAATGGTCTGGGTGCAGACAGGCGAACATTTGCCACAACACGAGCAGGCGTGCAAAGACGCATGGCACCACTTGTCAGGACGATCTTCTTGGAGCTCTGAGCAATACGAGACAGCATTTTTTGAAGAGACCCACAGAGGATTTGGGAGAGAGGGTTGATCTGGAGAAAAAGCAAAAAATCAAAATCTTGGCTCTTCTTTTAAACGAGATGGTGGGGCTCGATTGGACCACCTGTGGAGAAATGTCTTTGGATCTACCTACCATTAGAGGAAGCTTTTGGACCCGAGCCAATCCACTCTGTCAGAGTAGTCACGAAAAGAAAAAGAAAAAAAAGATGTTACTATAAAAGGTAAATTTTGTACAAATGAATCTCGAGAATCTTGTTGTGAATGTATCTGTCATTTGGCTGGTGGAATTTATCTGCACTTGCTTGGTTTGGTATTAGATACTCGTCTATATCCAGTTGTCCCTTTTATAATACCACACCAAGTCATATTTTATGTGTCTATAAGGCTGATAAGTCCATCTAAACTTTGCCAATGGGCTTATTATGGGGATCAAGTCTCCCTGTCTCAAACGCACTTTCTGTCACAGTAAGCAAAAATAAAATAGTCCGACGAGCGGGGTAAATAAACAATCGTGAAATTTGCCGTATTTGCATGGAGAAAAGCGATTCTGTAACAGGCTACCGGGTGAATAAGGACCTCTACCTTTTTTCATGAGCACCAGCAAAAATTTATCCTTAAAACATACTCCATTTTCTTTATCCGGTCTTCATTTCAAAAATCAAATAGTATCTTACAGATCCTAAAATAATAGTAATGATATTCACTTGGCAATCAATCCTGGTCCAAGTGATAAAAAATAAATCCTAGATATCTCTAATCTATCAAAAGCACAAGCCTTCATTTTTCACACGCATGTTACGCATTAAAAAAAATACTGCACTTCATTTCCTGGTTTGTCTTTCTGCGCTCCAGTACTAGGGACATGCAAACATATATTCTCAGCTTAAACTGGTTATTGACTCCGGTAATTTAAAAAATAATAATAAATAACCATTTTATTCTACATGATTTTGACTCAAGAATCCTCTTTCTTTTAAACAAGTTTATCAGTTATAAAAATGTATCTGTATTATGCAATATATAGTCTTCAGGTCTCCTAGAGTTGTCTCGTACTTTGATCAATCGCTAGTTCTTTATATAATCGAAGCTTATGAACTAATTGAGAATGATACAGAACAAGTCTTTAGATTTAGTAAATGAAGTATCTCAAATATACACTGTATTTTTCATGGGCTAGTAATGGATCGTCTAAACACATTCTTTATTACCCCTGCAGAACGGCTCTTTGTGCTATTTTTTTGTAAAGTCTATCTGTATCGAATCTTGCCTACAGATCAAATCCAAGCACTGTCTTTACTTGATTGCAAACCGATGGCATGTATATCTAATAGCACACTTATATATTGAAAGGCAAAAAAAGATAGTTAAATACCTCGTTTTATCATGATGCTAATAGAAAAAGTATACTATTTGTTCCTAATGTCTGCTAGATACATATCAGTATACCTTTGGGCATAGCTTTGTAATAGTCTCGCAAATATTTAATACTTTATATTTTTTATTAAAATTAACTTGAAGAAATTATCTAATGATGTTGCAAGTCTTTTTTTTTGCATATTTCAATGGTCTTTTGCGCAAATATATTTGTCCGACAAAACTTTTCAATCTGTCTAGTATTGCTGATTGTCTATTTTTCTTTAAGTTTAAGTTTAAGTTTAAGTTTTCTATTCAACTTTACATGTTTCTTGCATTATTCGCTACAAGCCTTTTTTTTTGGATCTACAATTAAATACTATCAAAAGAATACCTTTATTATGTATATATATCTGATAATGTGGTAGGTATCTGATAATATTTTGCAAAATAAACAATCTGACATTTTTCCTCAAAATAATTATTGTTTTTTTTATAAAAAAAACAATATATTGGTAGATATTTGGAACTAGTATTTATAAAAAAAATGTTTTTTACGATGTGTTTCTTTGTAATGCTTTTATACTCAATAGTATACAAAAAACCATTAAATATTATTAAATAGAATTGTTTGTATAGTAATATTGGCAAATAAAACACTGTGTCTGCATAATTATGATCGTGTGATATTGGTAGACATTCTCATATGTACAGTGTGTTTTGCGCTGCTGGTTACATGATCTATAACAATAAACTCGTTTTATCAAGGCATAAAAATTCAGAAAAGTAGAAACTATGTATACTAGAATTGAGGATGTATAGATATTTAAAGAATAATAAAAATATAAGATTACTTTACATATCAGATGAAATTCCAAAATCGCTAATCTTGGGGACACGACGTTTTAATTTCACTAGACATTTCGATTGTGACTTGATGTCCAGTGTCTACCAAAGAGATCTGGTCCCCAAGACTTGATGGATTTAGCAATCTTAGAGGGCACGGATCCAGTTTAGTAAAGAGACAAGGGACCACATGCTGGACAAAAGCCAAGTAGTCCCACTCAATCTTTTTTTGCTGGAACAGTGAAAATAGCTTGTATAACATCGTGTACTTTATAGGTGTCCCCCAAGATTAATGTTTTATTTTTATTTTTTGTATTTTATTTGTGAAAATTTGAAGAGCATTTATATATTTTATAGCTATTTTTAATAACCTATCTTTTCTAACAGATTCTCGGATATTCTTGACTCGAATTGATTTATATGCTTATGCAGGTTTTTTGAATAATGGAGGTACTTGTCATATTATTAAGACAGAATAAAATTAGCTTGTCTCATGATTTACTCTTCCTAGCCTATCATATATTATAATATTATATATACCAAGAAAAACTGCTAGATCTTTAATTTCCAAAGTCTGTGATTAAGCCAAACTGGTTGGTAAGTAGGCTAGTAAATGATAGAAAAAAAAGGTCTAGCTTATATACTGTAACTAGAAAAAGATTTTTATATTTACAAATTTTTTTAATAACAAGGTCGAGCTGCTTCCAAAAATATTAATTTTTTAAAAAAAAATAGCCAGAATAAGCATCAATTACAGGCCTTTAAAGCAGTAAAAATAATCATTTTCATTTGACAGTGTCTCTTAAAGAAAGTAGTTAAAATAAAAGAAAAGCTTAAGATTGAGTATAAAAATATATTAAAGAGGTACTAAACCAGTCTCTTTCTAGTTGATCTTATTCTTTATTTTAAAGTTGATCAAGAAAGAATATAGGACTAGAATGAGAGATCTGTGCCTATTTTATTTTTAATAAACTATTATTTCTAAAGCTATTATATTACTAGAATAATAAATATCTGTTATTTTTTATTATAATAAAAAAATTAATTTAAAAATATAATAATTATAAAATCAAGTTATATAGTTATTTTATTAGATAATTTATAAAAAAAAACATTTATTATAAAAAACATAGTTGAAAAGAACAAGAGAAGAATATAACTTTGCTATTCATTTACTGATTTTTGAATCCGATCTGGTGAATGTGACATGTTATCTGGTGAAAGTGCAATTTGGATTTCGTGATTGTTCCTCAAATGTCTAATTATAATATATTTTTTTCTTGCATGATCTGAACAGTTTTTCATACCCAAAATTTTACATTTTATGCTATTATAAATAAGTAACAGAGATTCTGCTGTTTAACAAGTGTCTTTTAAAATTTATTCATCGACTTCAACATGGTATCATCCAACAATATTTCAAAGCAAAATGGAAGCAGTGTCAAGGCAACTAAAACACCAAAGAAGTGCCGAGCAGTTCCTCTACAGATTCGTGAGAGGATTATCGACTTAACTCTGAGAAAGGATACCAAGAGTGTATCTTCTGTAGCCAAGTTGCTTGGCATACCCAGATCGACTGTCAACAACATCAGGGACAGATTTGTTGAGACAGGAGAGATTGCTCCAAGACCAAAGGGTGGAAGAAAAGCAGAATGTGTCAAGCTTACTGATGAGCATTTGCAGTACCTTATTGAGATTCTTGATGAGGACTGCACTCTCACTCTGGAAATGATGAGAGAAAGGCTTTACGAGAGATTTCTGGACCTGAGGGAAAAGACAATTTCCTGCAGTGGCATCTACCACCACATCACCAACCACATTGGCTTCACCTTGAAGAAGACCAAGCCAGTTGAGGAGAAGAGGAATTCTCTGGAGGTCATTGCCACCAGGAAGAAATTTGTGGAGTCCCTCCAGAGCCTGCGGATTTTGTACAAGACAAACTGCATTTTTGTCGACAAAGCTGGCTTCAATGCTAACCTCATCAGGCAAAGAGGTTGGGCCAGAAAGGGCGAAGATGTAGTGGTCCAGACAGTGACCAAGAGAGCCCTGAATATCTCTATTCTGGCCTCCATCACTACAAAAGTCTAAGAGTATTATGTAGATAAAACTTATAAAATAAGCTACTTAATTGTATAGTTTTACTATGCTTTTGGTAATATATAATCGTGATCTGTAGTAGACTAAAAAGATATGGGAGTGAACTGAATCATCCTACCTACTGGTGTACAAGAATCCAATGTAGAATATTTAAATGCCCTCAAACAGTGCAAAACTTAAATATACATTGTAGCCACAATATATTCCTAGTCGATCTACCCTTTTTTGCATTGTATTTTACGATACACAGACAGTTTGTGCCAGGGGAGATTGACCACTTACAAACAACCAGTTTTATCTTTCATTATATTTTATAGTGGGTTTTATAATATGTTTTAACAGTCCATCAAGGATGATTGTAGACTATTGCAAGGTAATTGTAGTTATTCTATGCAAACAAGCCTCTCTGGTTTATTGTTTTTTTGGAGCAATAGATTCTGAAAATTTTTATTTTTTGTTTTATTTGATAAAAAATACATTTGCGCTATATATTCTAGTCTCTAGATTATTTCTTTGGTATATCTATTCTACCAATCGATATTTCTTGGTCAGCACCATCAACTGGTTCTTAATAGAGCCAGGATACTTACCTAGCTGAGAGAAAGCCAATACTGTCTAAAAGTAAAAGAGAAGATTGTTAGTAAATTATTTTTATATAAATCATTCATTCTTATACTTACATTTTTAATATAATAAATAGAACATTTGATAGACTCTCTGTAATATACCAACAAATGATTATTGTCTAATAGATATATATTAATATTTGTAGATAAACAATATGTAATACTAAAATATTAGTTTACTTACAAGATATAGCCATTGGAATGGCCAGATAATTTCAATCGGGAATCAATATAAGAGCATAGCAAGATGTCTGTTATAGATGTTATTAAAGAGGACATATTTATAATATAAAAGGTTTACCAGAATATTATATTGAGATAGATAGAAAAATAGAATTTGTGGCTATATATAAAAGAGTGATTTGGTTAATAAAGAATAGCTTTAGCATAATATGATCTTACCTTTGGATATACAGCCAAGTGCAATAGAGAGCCCCATAATATATTTATAAGCAGTTACCTATGAATAATAAAATATATTGAGTAAAAAATATATTCACAAGAGAAAGAAAAGAATTAATTACCAGAGTATTTTGCGGTAATATTTAGGCACAAAAGAATATAAAAAATAAAAAGGAAAAACAAATACTTTGTATTAAAAGGCTGTTTGACCCTGATAAAATGCGGGAAATAAAAATGATAATCCAAAAGAATATGCCTGCCGTCATTTTCATATCTTTGTAATTTATAGTTTATTAGGTTGAAAAAGATGTCTAGATATAGAACAAGAGTGTACACAATGCTGTTAAATAATAATAAAACTATAAGACAATTCATTATCTTCAGTCAACTTATTTACTTGCAAGCATACTGGTCATATTTCTCTTCCTTCTTATGAGAATAAACATGATAATAATTGATTTGTTTATTATTTCTACTCCAATTAATTTAATGATATAGTTACAAGAAGTAGAAATAAATCACAAACAAATATGACATCTAAAAGGCTCTACTTTATTATTCTATCCAATAGAACATATTGAATAATATAATCGCCATCAAAAATAAAAAAGTTTATTATGTTTAACTTCAGTCTACTAATGGTAAGATAATATAGTAGTTTGTTATGAATGAAACCACTCAATTTTTGTAGTGCATATTGTATAATAGTGTGGAAAATATATCTGCAAAGCTTGTGATGGGAGGCACAACTTCAGATATATTCATTGAATATATGAAGATTCTGGTGGCAAAGTTTGATGAAACCAATGCTCCTCCCCATTGGTTTATCATAGATAATGCTGGTATCCACAGGGCGGGCAACGTCTATGATTACATCATGATGACCCGCCACAGGATCCACTACCTGCCAGCATGGTCCTCATTCCTCAACCCAGTGGAGGAATTCTTTGGAAAGCTGAAGGGACTGGCAAGGAGAAAGCCAGGACTTTCGACAGATGCTTTTTTGAAGCATATTGGGGAATCCAGCCTGCAGATCACCAAAGAAAACTGCCAAGGCTGGATTAACCATAGTATTAGTTATTTCCAAGACTGTTTGGAATCGAGGAGAATCGAGTAATTCTTTTTTTTTTAATAAAAATAAACTAATACATATAAATTAATGGAGTCTAAAGATTGAAAAAAAGTAAAATATGAGGAACAATCACGAAATCCAAATTGCACTTTCACCAAATAACATGTCACATTCACCAGATCAGATTCAAAAATCGGTACTAGAGTTCCAGTCAAATAACAAAGTCACGTTGTCAAAATGGTGTTTTTATAAATAGAATTTTAAATTTGTTACCATATATAGTAAGTCGATTTGTCCGAGTGGTTAAGGAGTGTGACTAGAAATCACATGGGCTCTGCCCGCGTAGGTTCAAATCCTGCAGTCGACGACATCTTTTCTTTTTTTTGCCAAAAAATCCAGTAAAGTCTTAGACTGGGTATATTTTGTTAGTTCTTGACTTGGATAAGTTTTTGCAATATATCAATACCAGTTAAAATGTTTTTCTATTGATATGAATCTTTATAGAGTTTTTATATATTTTTTACAAGTGAATTTACCTAAGCTAATGACTTTTACTCAAGATGTGTGTATCTTTTCTTCATGACAGGCAACGATAATATGTCTTAATTTTATAAGTATGGGAGCTAGTTTCTAAAAGTATTCCTTATTGAATACCTGATTTTCTAGATTTAAATTTACTATAGCAACTTTGACAATGCAAAACATTTTTTTATTAATCTGAAGAATTACTCGCATTATAGGTTTCTCTTTTTATTTAAACATATTATGAAAGTGTTTTTTATGATGACTAGTATTGGATGAGAGAACAAGTCTTTTGGGTGTAATAATGGAACAAGGCAAGCCATACCAATATACATAAACACCAAAGTCAAAGAGGATAGGAAAAATAACGTAGAAACAAGAATAACTGATTATCATTTATTATTTGAGTTGGAAGAGGCCTTTATACTATTAGTAGAGAATATTAACTTGTATAATAGACTATATCTAATTATATAACTGATGGGTTTTTGGAAAGATATTTATTAAAGGTGATACTTAAATAATACTAGTGAAAAACCTCAAAGGAGTTATGCCATTGAGGATCTTAATAATCGAATCTGAATCTGTATTCCATATCATAACTTTTCGTTTTGCTGCTGTATTATACTTTAATCTACAGTCAATATTTTGTATTGTCATTTCTGGTTCAAGAAAGTCTTTAACCATATCTTTGACCCGCTCAAGTATACTCTCGTTTGTAGAGAATGTTGCATCTGTGGTATACACTCTACAACTGAGTGAAATGCAAACTTCACAACCAATTTTTGGCCACTTCGTACCAAGGGGTATGGCAAGTTACCATTTAAGAAACAGTTGCATGTCAGACACACATATAATTCACACTGATACAGTGATAGGCAGTCATAATATCCTTATCTCCCTTCAAGATACTAAAAAACTTCAAGCTCCTCATTCCTGTTTTTTGTCTTGTAAAGGTTCCTAAAATATCATTTGCCAGTCTTCCTTTTGTGCCATGCTTTGTTTAATATTTACGGGAATGGTGTTTGGGTCCTTTATGAAGAGACAACATAAATGATGAAGGCAAAATAAATGAGTAAAAAGATAAACAAAAATGATTTCATTGAGAAATGAATTATTTACTGTGGTTTATCAGTAACTTCTGATGACAATGTGGACTATTCCGAGGATTTGTGGCCTGACCTAAGAGATATTCAGGACTCAGAACAAAATATTAGTAGTTTTAACATTTTGAAAAGTATATGCAAAAACTTGTGCCATTAATCACAAATGGAGAAATGCAAGACTTCTGTAGACTCCTAAAATGTATGGACATCACTAAGATATTAAGCCTATAGTAGCCAAAAACAAAGTATATCTATTAAATGACGTGTGAATGTATTTTACTCAAGATCACCGAATCGATTTTCCATATGAAGATAGTATCTTTCACAAATATATACTGCTATTATCTCCAAACTTTTAGAGCTTCCATCAACTCTTTCAGGTTAATAGTTTTATAAAGCTACATCCTGAAAAGATCGTTAACAAGGATTTAAATGTTTTAACATAAGTCAGGTCCGGACTGTTTGGTGGCCACTCCAAGACAAAATAACCAATGTCTTTGTAAATATCTGCCATTGGTGCCTTATGAGAAGTAGTATTTTTTTATCCAAGTGCCCATCGTTCTCACCCTTATGAATATTATTGTAAAATTAAAAAAATATTGTCTTTTAAAACTTACGCATACCTTATAGCACCAATGTTCCTACCCAACACAACAAGTGATGCGGCCTATCCTGACAAGGTATACCCAAAGGCCATAATATAACCTCAATCCCTTTTTAATTTTTTATTAGAAAGTCAATATAGTACTTTAGATTAGCTAATACGCCATATTGGCTTTTTTCTACCGATGTTCTTGATTATTTAGTGTTGGAAGAAATTGTGCTTGAAAATCTGGTTTTTAGACAGTTAATGATTCTCAAGGGTTACATACAATGAAATCCTCGTTTTGTCTAATTTTTGTTAATAGTCTTTGTATAAACATATTCTTCCGCTTTTTTGTTTGTTGAACAGGTTATATCAGCTAACGTTTGATACTGGGCTCTCTTGAAATTCAAAATAAAGTATCTTTCTTCTCTAGAGCGTAAGTATTCTTGACCTTCCTGGATGTTTTTTGTCAATGATAGACACAGTTTATTTGCATTTTAAAGGATAAATATTATTGCAGTATAATATATGTTTTGTGTGCGTAGATAGTCGCAGTTGTCATTTGATCTATGCTAATGCTAATCTAAATTCATTCTCTTAACTCTAAAAAGTTTTAAAGGTCTTACTGGGCAAAGTGTTTTGTTGCCTAGAAGTGTAAAGATGTGTTAAAAATAAATATATGAGCGTATTCCAATTATTTCTTTTCGGGCCCTGTACGTTAAATACCCTAAAGACGCCAAAAATGGTAAATGCATAAGTACAAAAGTGTACTTAATTTGCGTTAATCTACCAATTAGGAACTATAAAAAGAAAAGAAAGATGATAATGAACAGGAATCCACGATTGACATCGTTTATACGGTCCACGTGATTTAGTGTTCAATTCAAAAAATAATATTTTTCACATATTGGTAATGTGAAAAAAAGAACAGAATTAATCGTTTCCGATTTGCTCGAGCTGAATTAAACTCTTGCTAGCAATATCTATAAAATATAGATTGTTTTCGTTTAGAGTATTTACTGATTCAAAGTATACAATCATATGAGTAGCAAATTTTGACATTTTTAGGTTTAGACAATCTATTTAGTTAAAAAAAAAGTCTGTCGCCAAGCAATTGTCAGGAATCAATTTGATTACGGATGCATGGCTGAAGGACAATCAAGAGACTTGTTTAAACGATACTCGACAGGTTCAAGCTTACGAGTCAACTTTAATGCTAAAAAGTAATGGAAAGTAAAGCAGAACTTTTGAAATTGGTTATATAAAAGGTAGGGCTCATTAATGGAACTAGTCAACAGTGACATTCTATGAAAACGATTAACTAATACATAGCAGTGTCTCTTTCTCTTTATTTTACTATATATATTAGATTATACACTTTACCATAAAGTAAATTTTTATTACAACAATATAACTTTAATTTGAATTCATATAAAGCTTGATAAGTTGGTAGAATATCTTATAATTGTTTCTTATTGAAAATTCCAATATTATATCTATTTATTATGCCTGTAACAGAATTCCGGTAAACTATTTTGCAATTACCAGTAATTATTTGCCTTTGTTATAAAGTCTCGACTAGATATATATTGCTAATGCTCAATTCGGATATGTTTTACAGTAGATCCTCACCAACTATGAGACTTGGAATATAAATAATTGAATGCTTTTCTATTGATACATATTTTACAAGTGAAACTATCTAAGCTAATTACTTTTACTCAAAACACATTTGTTATTTATTTATGAAAGGCAATGAGAATATGTCTTGGTTCTAGAAAAACGAGAAAAAAATTGGTATTAAATTAAGAACATATGTTAAAAGCATTACTGATGGATACCTACTTTTCTAGATTCCAATCAACTATGTTAACTCTGTCATTTTTATAGTAAAAAAATGGCGAAATAATATTAGGAATGTCGTTCCTGATCTGGGATGGTCTTCCTTTTACTATAACAAAGCCAAAAGGTCAATCCCACTGGGGAAACAGGAGTATACGTGAAATCAAAGAGAGGATAAAAGATACTTTTTATTGTTATGACTTTGGTTATCTTATATAGTTTTCTAACTAATACTGCGCATTATCCGCAGTAGCTATTATATGATATTTTAATAAAAGAAGACATTGTATTGCGGTTAATCATCTTCAGATTTTACGGATTCATCAAAATAATGTCCGACAGGAACAGCAGGTAAAAAAAAAAAAAAAAAACTGCCACCATTCAAGACAATGGCAAAAGGTATTGAAGAGAGTGGGATTCGAACCCACGCCTCCGAAGAGATCACGGCCTTAACGTGACGCCTTAGACCAACTCGGCCATCTCTCCAATTGATGAATGTCAATGTATAAATTAAAATATAATTTACCAATAAAAACCCATTAAGAATATTATGTCACAGTTTTATTATTTTATTATTATACCACTTATGATTTTTAATATTTTACTAATCAAATATATTTTTTTCAAATATTAGACTCTTTTTTTAAACTAATTTTCTAGTTAAATAGATCTATAATATATCTCAATAGTAATATAATTAATAAAAAACTATAATTAATTTTTATAAAAATAAATATATTTATTAATAAAATTTATTAAATTATATAATTATTCTCTTTAGTAAATTAATATATTATTTTAGTTAAATATAAAGTAGATTCTAATAAAATAATAAAATTAAACTTAATATATTTTTTATTAGATAAATACATTTAACTCTATGGTATACACACCACAGCTGAGTGAAATACAAACTCCACAACTGATATCTGGTTCCTCTTTGCTAATGACCATGGCAAGATAACATCCCAGGAGCAGTTACACACCAGGCACACGTACACTTCACACTACTACAGTGATAACCAACCATTACACAATAGAGATTAATAGAACAAGGGAACTAGAATAATAATTATATAAACCACCATAATATTCTTTCTTCAATAAATAACACTTTCACAGTATCTATAAGTTCCCAAAACCCCTAATTTACCACAAACTCTAAGATATAGTATTACTTTTAAGCATATAGATATATTTAATATATTTATAATATATAATATATTTATTAGAAAAATATAGTAGTTTTATAGATCTTTTATTTACTATTAAGTTTAGTATATTAAATATATATATATAAAGCTAAAAATAATCAAAACACAAAGTAAATGTAATTTAATTTTTGAAAAGAAAAATTATTTTATAATAAACTGTCCTTTTAATATATTATAAAAGTATTGACTTTTATTATTTTAGAACAAATATTAAACAAAATAAATAATAAAAATAAATAGACTCTAATAAAAATAATAAACAGAAAATATTTAGGATAAAAGTAATATATATATTTACCAACTATTTAATTTTTATATCTTGTGTTGTATTTGGCATAATGATATATCAGAGAAAAGTGATATATAAACCCAGATAGCTGGATTATCTAAAATCAAGACAAACTATACCATCCAGAAATCCTTATCCAAATATGAAAATACCATACCCAATCTATTGTGGGACAAAGTCCCAAAATACCTATTAACTGATAACACAGCTATTATGATAATGAATATCCAAGCTGATAAGAATTATAACAATAATTATAAATACTAAGTTAACATACTCCTTGAATCAATAACTGGATATACTTTAACTTTTTCTAAACCACAATAAAGAGTCTCAAAGTATCCACCGTCCCATTTTCTACTACAAATATCACATCTTGTATAAATAAATTGATTTCTGATATCTTATTATTCTCAGATAGTTAAGAATATTCTAGATCACCAATTTATTATTGATATGAATAAAAATATACTCTGCTATATAATCATATTAATTATTATGATTTTTAAAAATTATTTATATTCTTTAATAGTAGTATTTAGATAATTATCTTTGGGCATATAAATGAATATTATTTAAATATATATTAGGTTTTAATATTAGAGATAAAACAAATAATTTTAAATATATAGATATTCTCTTTAATTGATTTAATTCTTATTATTTTCAATAACTAGTAACTATAAATGATTAAAATTAATTAAATTGATTAATTAATCAATTCAATTCGATTATACTTCTTCAAGTGTTACATTAATTTAATAAACTTTCTCAGAACAATGCAAAGTACTGTTTAAAGTTTAAGAGATTTTATAAAATAAATAGTTGGTAAAGAGAAAAAAGAAAAAGGTATATTCAGTTTTATGAAACATATATTTCATATTAAATAATACAAATAAATACGGCAAATACAATATAAAGGCATTAAAAGAGGTTTCTATCTTTATGAGATGATTCTTTCTATAAGTTCACTAGCAAGCATAGCATTCTGGAGAACATCTGTTGAGGAAACACCAAAATTGGTTTCTCCTAACGAGCTAAATCCAACTTCATCCAACAGTATCTTTAGACTACGTCTGTTTTTCAAATCTCCAAATGCAGGATCTGAACAGGCAATAATAAGTATGGTCTTGATAGACTCAATGATCGGCTGAGCATTATTATTCAGCAGGATCTGGTTCATATTAGGTAATAGGGTATCGTAGCTAATGAAAAATAAAAAGCAGATTAAAAATTGGTCTTTACAGACATATTCGGCTGATAATATAAACTTACACTGATACAAAGACATCTGGCATTGAAACCGCAGCCTCTGCCAACAGTCCATACAAGAACAAACGTTCTGATTCATTATCTGACATATTAAGTTGGGTTGACAGCATAGACACCAGAAGTAAGGCAGTGGTATTGTCCGGAATATCCATCTTGTCAAAGATACCGTGATAGGTTGTACCCAGATTCGAGTCAGAAACTTCCAGATCAAGGTCGCCCATACCGGCAAGTTTGAGGACATCGCGCAATGACTCGTTTTTAATGGCCATTGGTAAAAGACCTGCGAAATATCCAAGGATATTTGCGTCAATCTCGTCAGCTTCTAGTGTTGAATGTTTGTTTTCGATCGCAAGGAATACAGTAAGTCCCTGATATATTGTATCCTTGGCATTGGTAAATTGTAATCCTCTCATAAATACGCAGCTCATCGCAAATGAAAAGTGCGATTCGAAATCGATACCACATAGCTTGTCCAACTGTCGAGCTACATCCAGCATTGGCACACGAGCAGCCAAAAGTACATCTACCATGATGTCGCCCGAGAAATATTCACTGGAATCCAATGCACGTAAAAGCGCCAAAAGCAACTCGACCGCAATTGAGAATGTTGGACCGTTGTTGATTTGAACCAATGAAACAGCAACCCAAAAGAGAGAGGACAGGTATCGTGAATCTGGAGGTAAGCTCTGGACAATATTCTTGAGGCACATAATGATACTAAGAACGAGGCTAGGATCAGTCTCGTTAAAGATAGCTAGGGCACCACGCAGAGCAGCCAAGAGTTGGTAGAGTAGTTCATCATCCACTTCTTCCCGTGCAATACAGCCCAAAGTCACCAAGGCACGCGGTTGGATAGCAGGATTGAATTGGAAGGCAGTACTTGCAACCAAGCTCATCCAGCGTGCTCTCCACACATTGGCCATATCTATATATTAAAGTATGGTAAGCTACTTTGTGGTCGAGTAGTTGAAACCAGCACATTTTATCTCTAATTAAAACACATGGCTTACCTGCTGAGGGTGCGGCATATTGGAGTACATCCAATAGGGTTGTTACAATTGTTTCTAATGATCCAAGCTGAATACGTTCGGAAGACTCGCCCAGGGTCTCCTCATTTATGGTAAACGGATTAAGGTGTGGTTTTGCGAGACCAAACAAAAGTCGAAACTTGGTATCTGAGATTTCTGCCAAGAGTAGTTGAAGTTTCTTGACGTTGGGTTCTGGGAGGGGCATAGTTGTGCAGAGGGATTGGATTATATTAACCACCAACCCATGTACAGACGCACGTACTAGAATTGGGCCTGTGCTAACTACCAAAGACACGATATGAAATAGCTCTGGGACATAGCTCTTGACAGGTCCTCGATTGTTGAATGAGAGCATCAATATGAATCTTATGAGGACTGCAATCTCGTTCCATGTGTAGTGTTCAGATAAAGACCGCATTGGCTGGAAAGATGTTCTTTGGAGAACTTTTCGGAGACGAGAGATCACCTTTCCTCGTACTGCGACATTTGAAAGAGTCACAAATGTGTCTGCCATAGATTCGGCCTGTGGGGATCCAACACCATGATCGCTCGAGAATTGAACAAATGTGTCAAGCACCAGGTTCAGCACATCGTCAATTTTTCCAATCGTTTTCCACACTTTGGCTTGCAACAGTTTGTACATATCTGCCCGCGTTACAGTAAGGTCTATCAAAAGGCGCAAGACTTCTTTAGTCTTTATAGAGTTGTTGTCATCAGGACCTCCGTGTGAGAACATGGCAAGATTGGGCAGCCAAGATATCATGTAATCCAAGCAAAGGTATCTCATGGGTTCACTCGATTTGTTGAATCCAACAAAGCATTCATTCAAGAATTCAAGTGTCAGGTTTGGCTCAGAAATAGCAAGCTTTTCGCTGATACCAACAATAAATGCTGTGCTATTAGCTGGAAGACAGAGATCTAAAGGCAAAATTGAATATTTCAGGCTATTAGTACAAGCATAAATGTAAAGCTAATAGTCGCAGAATATTAAGACCCATACCTCGAGCATCCAACAGTTGCTTTCCAACATCAAAGTGAAAAGTTTTACTTAGAGCATAAAGTAAATTGTAAGAAGCCAAACGAAGATTTGGATCCTCACTACCAATGTTAAGAAGCGCCATGTTGAGGAGCCGTCCGGGAACATCGCTAGGTCTTATTGTACGTTCTGTAATGTTGCTAGGCTTGGACATTTCATAACAGCGCTTACTGTGACGAATAGTCTAATAGATAAAACATCAATTAAATGTACCAGAAATTGATCATTTTCACTTACGCTCACGATAGCTTCACGCTTGATGGTCGAGAGAATGACAATAAGCCTTCCTTTGTCATATTTAAATGAAAACTCGCTGGCAGAATCCGCACTTCTTCCTGGACTGAGGACAATATCCTCGATTTCTGATATCCGATATACATCATTTGTCACTGTGCTCACACCGTACAGTAGTTCTTGTTTGCGTCCTGTCATTATCTGAACATACTCGGCTCCAACTTTTACAGTTACTGGAACATTTGTCTTGAACTGAGATATGTGGTTGACGGGATAAAATACAGCACTGGGTTCAGTGTCCAAGGTCACTATAGAGAACGTCATGTGAATAAGAGATATATGGAGGCTTATGGATTTGCGTACACCTATCTGCTTTACTCACTCGTTGACTTTGGAAGTCTGACTTCCGAGGGATGAATACTTTCATAGAGTTCAGCCAGAGTTACAGCAAAGCTGATCCGTTTGCTGACCTTGTGAGTAATTGGGTGCAAGAGTTTCTTGATGTACTTGCGCAAATGAGAGTTGGGGTTATATATATGGAATGTAGCCACATTATCGCAAACATCCGAAGGAATCAATTGAAGAATCTGATTGATCCACTGGTTTGGAATCTCGTTTGAATGCCCAAACAGGGTCAGGTCAAACACAACCTCAATTGCTTTGTTGGCAGTGCGTTCCAGTACCTGTTTGTTCATAGATGAGTTTCCAACATACAGCCTATTTTTTGCACCGCAATTTTCTCCATTTCCATCTTATTTACCTGCAGCATATAGTAGATAAACAATTCAAAATCGATACTGTCGTTTGAAATGTTCCGGGCGATTATATAAAGCACAGGCCGCCCAACCTTTGATGTGCCTCCCTCATAAAATATATTTTTTGTCGCAATTGCATCTACACTGCGGTGGCTGTTTCGACGCATAAATTCTGCATAGACTTGGTTTGACGCAGCAAATGTGTAGCTTCTCAGACCACTAAACTCTTGTTTCTGGATTTCTGGAGGTCGGCCAAGTTGAGCAAGTAAATTTGAGAATTTATCAAACATTCGTTTCCACACAGCCCATGCATCTGTATCAGCAAATAGTCTCTGACGTCTAGTGGCGACATCACGAGTCATTCTCTCCATGTTGTCTGCCAATACACGGTGAAGCAATGCATAGTCCTTGTCTTCCATTTGTCGTATGTCGGCTTCAAACTCTTCTCCAGGCGAAATATCCGAGATTTCACGCAAGAACTTTGTTACATTGTAAATATTGCTCGTCACAAAGTCATTCAGCACAATCATGTATGTTTCTTTTGTTCCAAAGAGCATATTGTTTGCTAGGTTTTGAATGACCTTTGTTGCAATCAAATGTCCACGCCGCATCTCTCGTGAAATCGAAAGGTTTCCTTTTATCAGCCCTTCACCCTCAGGAGAAACAATGGCTGGGCAAAAGAACCGCAAGAATATAAATGCACCAACAGCCGTGTTTTTTGCTTCAGGAAAGCGTTCACGCACCGATACAAGGATGTGGTGACATAGCTCGCGGAAAGATCTAATGAATTAGTCGTAAGAATTCGGCATTTATTTGACAGATAAACGATACGTACGGTGGAGCCTCGTTTGAAGAAGCACAAATGGCATTGAGAAATAATTGGGTGACACTGATAACGTTTTCCCTGTTACGATATACATCTTCTCCAGGCCCCACTTTTGATGGATCGAGTTCGAAAGATCTTTCTTCTCGGGGGGTTTCTAAAAGAACGTGAAACACAGGCTGAAGAACAGACTGGACGTATTCGGCACCGTATGTCTTTGCAAAAACTGATAAAAGCCGTGTGGCAATACTTGTCCTTCTGAACAACTCGGTATGGTTTTCTATCAAGCATTTGATACGTTAATATTAAAGGTTACAGACCATCTAATCCAGACTTGACAAACCTGTGTTTTGAACCTCTTTATCGATAACAGCCTTTAACAAGGTCATTGTATTTCCACGCGACGAAAAGCATGCTAGTAAAGCATTCGATGCATCGTCAATGTCAGTAGCAGGACATACATTGCAAAGAGACATGGCAATATGAAGATCAGACTCGACCAGCATCTAAATCATATATGGCTCAGTACACCCCCTCTTTTTTTTTCCTCAATAATATCTTCCATTTCTTACATCAATAATCTTTTCATAGCGATCGGTCATGACAGTCTCTGCCAAGGTTTCGAATTCCGTGCCTTGGTTCAATATGTTGGTCAAGACTTGCATAAAGGCGGTCCTCATTCTTGTATCTTCATGGTAGCCCATTGATAAAGAGTACTTTAATCCAGCATCTACATTAGCACTCAATAGATTTGACATTGCCAAGATTGTGTATTCTTTCAATGGGGCGAGATAAGTGACATTGTCTTTACTCTATTTAATAGCATTATTAGTCGTGAACGTGGGTCTCACAGTCAGTAAGAGATACTTGCCTTGCTGTGTAGAGAGTCTGCAGTACGCAAGGTCAAGCGAGAGTCTGACTGAATCTATAATAGCAAACACAAAGAGGCAATCGTAAGCCAAATTGCATGGACATATAGCCAACTTACTTCAGATATCCTGCATCGATTAAGCAATTTCAAAAAGAATGTAAAGTATTTGTAAAACATCCTGCTCTTGACCTGGGAGGCACCTGTCTCATGAACCGGTTCAGATGGCTGGAGAGGTAGCTGATGGAGCAAGTTCACAATTGTCTTTAGACATGCCAAATCCAAGTCTCTATGAAGTTTCTCTCCTTGCTCAAAAGAAGAATAGTTGGAATTGACATCGACCTTTAATAGAGACGAATTCGATCAGAAAACAGCTCCCCTCCATTTCACTCACATCTGGTCAAAATCTTACCAAAGAGAAATCACTTGTCCACTCGACAATGATCTCAAGAAGCTTGTTTCTCATCTTGAATTCCTGACGAAGGGTCACTTTTTCTTTCTTTGCCATCAGAACCTCACACAGTTGGCAAAACTTGATCTTGATCTTTAGAGCTGCCTGGCTGCTTCCCAACTTATTGAGATATTTGGCATACTGGCTTATAAGTTGGCTAAAGTCAACCGTGAACAGTGTATCGGCCGACTCCTCCATTCGATCGAGAACAAATTTGAGAACACTGATGGCCTGCTCAACAAAGAGTGTGTACCGAGGACTACAGGTTGGATCACCATCTGGTCCAAAACACTTTGCCAAGACGGTTTCCAAATGTCGGAAAAGCATTGGATAAAGAGCAGGCGACAGATCTGTACCAAGGATCTCCTTTACCCATTCACGCAAAATGACATTATCACAAAGTAAGAGGTCGACCATGTCCATCACAAATCGATCTGCCATGGCGGCTGTTTCTGACTGAGTGGATGATCTTCGGCTGTTGGCATCGTGTTGGTGTGTTGGCTGAGACGAAGAGGGCAAGTCTCCACCCATCAAACAAATTCCACCCAAAGCAGCCAGAAAACCTGCATAGTTTTGCCACTCTGAAGATCGATCGCCCTCAAGACTCTCAGACCGACTAGGAAGCGTGTTTTGCTGGCGAGTGTTGCGCAGCTTGTCATGCCAAGCCTGGGTTGGTTTGCGGGTCATTTCCGAGAGGTCTTCTTTGGGTTCTTCCGAAGGGTAAAGTATGGCTGGAGTCAGTTTTTTCCACCGCTTCCATGCCTCTTCCCACGCAGATATGTTTCCGGGTGCATAATGAGACATCATACGAAGCAGGCGACGGATCTGTTTTTGTTGGGATTTACGGCCAGTGACGATTCCGGTATTTGAGGTGAGCTCTATATAGATCGGAAGGTTCTCGGCAACAGTGAGAGATGTCTGCTGAGGATCATCCATACCGTCCGTGATGTGTGCTTCAATACAGATGTGGCCAAAACATGCGATTGCTGCCGAGCAAATGTCAGTGTCTGCCGAGCACAAAAGAACCAGCAAAGCGACCTCGAGCGCAATTGACGCATGAAGACGGTCTCTGACATCTGCACCTTGCATGGCTATATCCTATTTTTTTTTAAAAAAATAGCCCCAAACAGAGTATTAGACTTTGATAAATAAATGACTGACACAGAAAAAGGTTCAGACGCGTAAAAAAAATCTGATAAAGATGTGTGCTCACTTGGTGGATCCGTAGAAACTCATTACGGCAGATCAATAGTTTTTTCAAAAGATCAAGAAGTTTCTTCAAACTGTCCTCTCTTTCGCGGGTATCAAGTATCTGCTTGGCAAGGGTATATATTACTTGTGAGGATATGCTCCAAAAGGACTCTATGAATCTCTCAGGCGCTCCCCACTCGAGGATATAGTGTGGTGCATGCAGTTTGAACAAGGTCTCTGCCGCAGCATCCCGCACAGCCTGGTTGGTTTCCTTTAAACACATTGTAACCGCCACCATGACCGCTGCATTCTGTTCAGTCTTGTTCTCAGCATTGCCCCGGATTGCCATGTTAGGATCTGCCTGGTAAAGACGAAGCATGTCCAGTGTAATCTCTAGTCGATCGTGAGGAATCTCCTTTTCTTTCTTGACCTTTTTATCGACAGCCGCCGGAGGTCTGCGGGTCGAAAGGCTAGAGGTTTCTGGCTTGTTGTTCTCCAAAAAGAGCCGCTTTAGAGGGTCACAGAGGCTGTTGTAGAGAAAAGATATCGAAGGATTCCAAGGCAATCGGTTTTCTTGAATGGCAATGGCCAGACATGCTTTGACCAAACTGATTCTAAATAGAGTTGGAGCTCGTTCATCTAGACAGATGGGAAAGAGTGTCTGCATGGCCTTGCGGGGATTAAGGCGAAACATGGCAACAAGGGTATCTGCCAAGAGGTACCGATGGTCAATGATGATCCCAACCGTGCCCATTAGACTGTCTGCCGTCAATGGATGTTCGATATCAAAAAGCTTCTCCTTGAGTTCCCTTTCAATCTCGGGAACAAGTTGCTTAAAGGACGATGTTTCTTCCTTTGACACATAGTTGACGGCCTTGCAGATGTCTACATAGCAAATGGCCGCCAATTCAGCAGTCCTTCCACCCTTGATGGCCTTTTTTAGGGTACTAAAGAACACTGTCTTTAAAACAAATGGGTTGGGATGAGTCCTGGTGGTCAAAATGTGCTACAGAAGTGAGGAGGGATACCTTTTTGGCCGTAAAACCTCTGCCTTCTGATGAGGCCCCAGCCATGAGATCTGGACAGAGGGCAAGAAGTATAGTCTGCAATGGCCAGAGAATGGCCTTTTTGCGGGATGTATCTGCAAGTGAGTTGCAAATGTCAAATAGAATATCTGGACGGCCATCCAGCCGCTTCTTGTTGCGACAGAGATCAATGAATTCAGATGGATAGGTCTCAATCCATCCCCATATTGACCTTCGCAGGATGGTGGCAATTATGAGTTGAGGTGATTTCTTTAGACGAGCGAATACGGGATGGATCTCTAATGAAATATGGAGAATTTATTGGGCATGATTATGACACCGGGCTTGGAGATTGATGATGGTCTGATGCTTTACCTTCAAACATCATACTTAGCCGTTTGGAATTCAAGGCACAGCATTCAAGAAGACGGATATCGGATGTGTCCGGGGTCTCGTCAGTGGTTGTAGTGAGATATAGGATACGGGCGCGGAGTTTCGAGTGCATGATGTGCCAGTTGCTTGCACTCAAATAAAACACAACCCTGCTGGCTGCCTTGTAGATATCGACAACGATGTCTGTTGGTAGACTTGTGAGACTGGAGATGCTGTAGTAGGCGGTGCGGGTGATGTTGGTTGCTGAGCTATGGTCGCGTTCTTCCATTGCTGTCATTTGATGCATAAATCGAGACATTATGGAGATTATGTATTTCGCAAGGATATCGTCGAGAGGTGGTGGGTCTTGGAGGGTTGGTAATTCTGATGAAGTGTCATTGTTGGTGCGGATGAATTCCCAGTGGTGTTGCATGCAAGCCGAGAGCATTCTTAGGAGAAAGAGTTGGGATTGTAGAATGTCATTGGGAATAAAGTCATCTCCAGGTGAGGTGGTAACAGACTAATAAATATTGTAATTATTATTATTATTATTATTATTTAAAAAAAAGATTAACCGACAAAATCGATCTGGCAAGTTGCTCTACCTTTGACACGGCCTCTAGGACCGAGACAATAGTGCTGGCAATAGTCGAGAGTCTGAATCTAGAGAGTTCGATAAGGGTAGTGACTAGAAATACAGTTGTTTATTTTCGAGGACCGGTGGCAGACTTATCTAAAGAGTGGGTTACCTCTGCAAAGAAGTATAAATGGTTTGGAAAGATATCAGTTTAAGAAATCGAGTTGTTTATGAGTAATTTACGTTTGTTGGACGAGGACATCATTTTCAAGCGAGTCAAGACTCTTGCCACTGTTATTTGGAAGCTAAAATAATTCATTTTAATTAGGACTTTATATATATATATATATGGGTGTGGGTGTGGGGAATAAAGCCCACCTTGATGGAGATTCGGTTGACTAAGCTCAAGATAAGCTTTGTGTCTGGGCTCATGACAAGAGATGAGCAGATGGTGCATGCACACTATAAAAGAGAGGAAGAAGTGTAGGTGGCTTCAGCCAAGAAGAAGAGAATCTGATGAGCTAATTAGATGAAGAAGATGGAATTTTTTTTTAAAATACAATACAAAATATATAAATATCCCCACACACTTATATATATATATATACTTTATATATACACATATATAAATATATATTATATATTTATATATTATTATTATATATATATAAATGACTTGTGGCCTTGACAAACAAAAAATAAATCCACAAGATATTGCCAATAGACACCCATAATATCAATCGACTACCTGCTCTGAGAGGGGAATTGCAGTACCTTGCAAGTATTGCCTTCCACCGACCCAAATCAGTAAATACTCGAGGTTTGGCGATGATTGGCCTGAAATAAAAACCATGCCATATATTAAAAAATAAAAAAAGATCTCAACTATTCTATTTCTAATGGAGTATGAACTATGGTAGGACTCTCTCAATTATTGTTACAGTCAATCTAAAATGGGACGATTTACAAAAATACAAATGTATGTCATAACTCGCCATCTTTTTTATTAAATATTATAATAATAATCAAAACCCTGGTTTACAGAGGCACCAAGAGCCAATTAACAAGGCTTGATTTATGTTAATACAAGATGGTGGATGTACAGTGTGCCTGAATGCTAATCTCGCAATTCAGACCTGCTGTACGTGTTTAAATCTCCCTCTAAACCGTACAGCTATATTGCAAGTAAAATTAAAACGCTTATTTGACCCTGCAAAAATCCATCAATTTATTTTATTTTTATTATCTTTTAGCCTAACCATACCACAATCAACCCCAAATACCCAATTATACACCAATAATTCCAATCGTTCTCAAGTGTCCAGAGTCAACTTGGTGCCATGACAGAAAATTATAGCCTTTTGGCTACATAAACTGTCAGCGGCTAGACGACCGACTAAATATCCGCAGCAGTGTTCGGTAGTATTTTTATCCGGGTGAGAGGAAACTGTGCTACAAATGAGCCATCAACCAAAAAAAAAGAAGATTTTAGCATGTACCTTTGGATTCAAAGCATCAACCTCATTGTTCTGCAAATATTATGAGATTTTGTTGGCTACACTGCAATTTACAAGCACCAAATAATAATAATAATAATAATAAAGAGGGACTTGCAGATTTAGGCAGCCAAAAAGTAATATAGAAAATTAATTCTGACAGTGCATGTTTTTAATAATATTCCTTGCCTACATTTACTAGCAATCTTTTATTTAAACCTTCTAGTCTTGGATCAGCACACTTGCTGTCACCTTTTAAAAGTTGTAAAGAGCACTGGATCAATAGTAGACAATAGTAGACAATAGTCTAATTAAACAAGTCTATTATAATAAACATTGAAATAATGGATTTCTCAATCATTACTGTAGGGAGTTTATCAGCCTTTTGCATATTCTGCTCAACATTCCATTTCCCCCCCTAATGTTGTTCTATTTATAATGTCTATATAAACCCAATGATGCCTTTGATCCTTTTAATTCTAGTCTCTTTCTACACTAATAATTAAAAAAAGACATGTCAGCATTGTCATGGAATTCAACTGGCCAGGCTGTATGCAATACGCCTGCTTGTATCAGAGTGGCCACGTCCATCATCAGTGACATGGATCTTACCATAGATCCATGCTCAGACTTTTATCAGTATACATGTAAGGCCAAGGTCCAGTCTAGAATACAAAGTGTTTTTTTAAGAAGAAAAAAAAAGTCTCCTAAGTAACATTTTCGTATCAACAGGTGGCAGTTGGGCTCAAAAGGCCATCATTCCAGACGATCATTCAGGTAAGCAATAGATCACAACTCCTAGTTACCAACAGATCTACCATTGATTTGTAGGCACCGGAACATTTGAGACCCTTCAAGACAACAATACCGAAGTCTTGCAGCGAATCCTGGAGGGATCATACGAATCCCTGATAAACGGCACAACCAAGGCTGGGTTCACGACCACAGATGTAGACAAGGAAAACTTTGAGAAAATTCAGGATTATTACAAGTCTTGTCTTGATGAAACCTCAATTGATGCTCTCGGCGCAACACCAGCATACAAAGAGCTGGCTGCCCTGTACAAAATCTTTGGGTCAGAGAATGACCTCATTAGTTTCCCACAATACAGCCCTACCCTTACACATGCCCTTGTCTTTATGTTCAAACAAGGAGTAGAGCCCGTCCAGAGTCTATACATTGACGCAGATGACAAGAATCCAAATTCAACTGTCATTAGTCTTGCCCAGCCCGACCTTGGATTGCCTTCAAAGGAGTACTATGAGAACAAGGACACTCTGGCCAAATACGAGTCTGGTCTTGTGCCAATCTTCAAACACATGCTAGGCCCAACCAGTCTAAACATTGCCAAGGCCAACCAGGTTGGTCTAGAGGTCTTGACGGATGCCCAAGTTGAAAGCCTGGTGTCCAATGCCATTGAACTGGAAACCGTGATTGCCAATGCCATGCTAAAGTCTCAGGACCTCCTGGACCCCGTAGCAACTTACAACCCTGAATCTATCGACAGTCTTCAGAAAAAGTACCCGTTTATTGACTGGACTGCATTTCTGGAGGCATTCATGGCTCCCGGAGAACCACTTCCATCAAAGATCATTGTTACCTCGCCACTCTATCTCCAACGACTGACAGTCTTGCTCCAGAACACAACCACCATAAAGTTGAGAGACTATTTTGTGATGCGTCACGCAATTTCTCAAATATATGCACTTGATAAAGAGACAAGATCACTCCTACAGGAACTGCGTGGGTCCATATTTAGTGGCACTACAAAGCTGCCCCCGCGTGCCCAGGTCTGCACCAAGTCTACCAGTGGCACGTTTGGGTTTCTGGCCGGGCGCTATTTTGTTCTAAAGGCATTTGGTGGTGAGGCTGAGCGGATCCAGGTCGAGCGATTTGTTGACTTGATCCAGTCGTCATGGCTGAAGCGATTGCCAGAATTAGACTGGCTCGATGCACAGACACGTTCGAGGGCTATCAGCAAAATGTCAAAGATCAAGCACAAGCTGGGATACAGCATCAAATCCCCAGACATCAGATCTGATGCCAACCTAAAGACCTATTATCAAAACATAACCATCACCACAACATCGTTTTATAACAATGAAAAGTCTGCCACAGCCTGGGAACTGGCAGATATATGGAGTAGAATGGGAAAGCCCATTGACAAGGCCCGTTGGATGATGGATGCCCAGGAAGTCAATGCCTACTACACACGCACAGGAAATGAAATCGTCGTCCCTGCTGGCATCTTGCGGGAGCCGTTTTACGATCCAGATGTGCCAGATTATCTAAACTATGGTGGAATTGGTATGGTTATTGGCCATGAATTCTCCCATGCATTGGATAATGCGGGAAGGATGTTTAATGGCGATGGTCAGTTGGAACAATGGTGGACCAACAACACCCTCAAATCATTCGAGACCGCAGCCCAGTGCTATGTAAAGCAATACGATCAATGGACTGTCGAAGGCCAAGATCAAAAGCAGCATCATGTCAATGGCAATGTAAATATCGTTTATTGGTATTCTTTATACTGACCACCATACTATCTAGCTCACTCTTTCCGAGAATCTGGCTGACAATGGTGGTCTGTATGTTGCCTATATGGCCTACCAGCAATTGGCATCCAATGCTTCTCTGGACACACCTGCTGCAAAAATTGCCAGTCTTCGCTTGCCAGGTCTGGAGAAGCTCTCACCAGAGGCACTCTTTTTTGTCAACTTTGGAAGAGTCTGGTGCAACAAAAAGAGGCCTTCAATGGCAGAACAGCTGGTAAAGTCTTGATAGCTTCCTTGAAAATAGTTGTTAGCTCATCACTTCTTTTTTTTTCTTGGTAGCTTCTCACGGATGTCCATTCGCCAAACCGGGTCCGCGTCAATGCAGCCGTACAAAACTCTGAAGAATTCGCAAAGACCTTTCAGTGTCCTGCCAACAGCCCTATGAACCCTATCCCTAAATGCCAACTGTGGTAACATTATCTACTGTAGAGCATGTACACAAATATAATAAAAGAATAAAGGCAAAAAGCTAAAAAAAACAAAAAACAAAAACGAATAAACGAATAAACGATTATTATAATTCCAGTACAACAACACCACGCATCTCTGCTACTTTTTTAAGAACTTTTGTTTCTTTGGTAGGATCTTTACGAGCTGCCCAGATGGCCTTTACGATCTTTTGTTCATCCCAGCCCATATA
The DNA here is from genome assembly GCA_022702545.1 of Phycomyces nitens. Lineage (NCBI taxonomy): Eukaryota > Fungi > Mucoromycota > Mucoromycetes > Mucorales > Phycomycetaceae > Phycomyces > Phycomyces nitens. Next base: position 8,802,469 of record JAHRBC010000001.1, read on the forward strand.
ATCACACATGAGAGCCAGTTCAGGTACGGGCTGTATATCCAACGCTGCAAGCACATTGATAAGGTACAACATATCGGTTTGCAATTGCATGGCACCCTCGGACGATAGGTCGCTCAGAACAGCCAGGCTATCGACAAAGCTGCGTGTGACACCTCTGGCTACCGAAGTTGTCCAGCGTTGGACGACATCATCTTCATTAGAAGGGTCTTGAGCCATGAATGGTACAGTATTTGGCTGGAATTCAAGTGCTTCATCATCAGCATAGACTTCAAAATGCTGAGGAAGCATCAATAGTTGTTCGCCCACATGGGTCATATAAGGGCTTGGCGAGCGACTGAACATGACATTTTCAGTAGCACCCTCAATTTCTGTTCGTAGATCGGCCAGTGAGCGAGTGATTGGTATAGATACAGCATCATATACAAAACGCTGCGAGGCCTCTGTCAGACGCTCAAGAGAAGGAGAGGGTTTGTAGTCCAGGGGTTTTTGGGAAAGAACGTTGAGCTCTGTGCAATTCAAGGCAGACGAGCGTAAAAGAGCAACCGAGGCATAGGGGTATTCAGGAACTCGCTTTCGGTCAGCCACACTGCTCCTACGACGAACAACAGGAGGACTCTGTTGGATAAGAGGCCGAACGGCATCAAGAAGCCGCGAGGAATCGTGGGTGAAATCATGGTAGTGTTGATGCACGGTAAAGCATATAGTCAAGAGTCGCAATCCAACCTGGAAGTCAGATCCATCGTTATCCTCACTACCGCTTCTTGCTCCAGGGCTAGGCAAGGTGCGGATAAGGCGCTGGACCTGATGAGAGGTGGTATCGATCATATGGCCAAGCACCTTGAGCCATCCTACTGCACCAAACCCGTGTGTCAATTGAAGACACCTCTCTAGTCCCTCACGCGCCAATGTATCTATACGTGGGAGGATGATGTGCAGTACATGCTGTACAGACGACATGGTGCTTGTCTCGTTGACATTCCCAAACAAACGATCGATTTCGGTTGACATTGAATCGCGCTCCAAGGTAAAGTACTTTGTCTGGATTGGCAAGAATGGTTCATAGAGACTGTATGCCCATGCATTGGGATCCGAGTGGCGAAGGGCAAGAGGTACAATTGAGAACGAGTGACTGACGGATAGACGTCGGGAATGAAGCGTGCCAGTGCTCACTGGGGGTTTGGCAAGTAGACGCTCTAGCGCGAGTCCAAAGACCTCAGTTGTAATGTAGCTATCTGCAACTCCCTGTAGTCCTACACATGAAGATGATGAAGATGATGATGCTGCACCTATAGACGCCTCTAGACATTCGCCTAACGAAGGCTCCAGAGTAGATATCACACGCTGCACAAGAGCCTGCATCACCATCCTTGGGTCAGGGAACATTGCTGCACAGCTCACATATTCTGCCGTCAATCTCTCTTCGAGTCTTTCGTAGAATTCCCGTAAAAGACCAGCAAGGGGGCCATTAAGATCCTTTCCTGGCCAGCCCTTTTGTAGTACAGGGCTCTTGACTGTCAAGTATATTTCTACAAATGCATCCGAGCGCCCAATGCGGCCAAACACAGCATACAGTTTTTGACATTGGCGAGTATCCTGGTCCTCTAGGGCTCGTAGGACAGTAGGATGAAGGGCAGTTTCAAGATCGTGCTGCAAGCTCTCTAGCAAGGCACGCCGGACATCAAACTCTGGTGTGTGCTGGAATACATCCAGACTCTGTTGAGCTTGTTGAAGACGGAGTGCACACGCTTCATAATCTTGCTGCTCCAATGCCTTTGTTGCTTCGTTTTCGAGCTGACTCCAATTCTCGGCTTCTTTTAGCTGTGCTTTGCATTGTTCCATGCGTGTCTTGACGACATGGAGTTGTCGCAAGGTCTCTAGAGCATCCTGGCTCTCATGATCACTGATTTGATGTTGAACGTCTATTACTTGTTGATGAGTTGACTTGCAATCCACAGTCAGTCGTTCGAGATCATACAAAAGGCGAGGGAGTTGGGTTAGGAGATGCTGGGTCAATTGTGTGACTTTGCGGGAAGTGTGTTCTCCTGTGTGCTGTAATGTACTCATTACAACCGTAGTCTGTTCGACCTGAGCAGGGGCTGCAAGGGTCTGGTTGATCCATTGTTTGATATCAAAGTCAGGATTGGCAAATGCGTCCAGATGAACCATCCGCAACCAACAACAACAAGAAGAAGAAGAAGAAAAGGGGAGGAAATGACTATTGAGAGAATGGAAAGGATTCCAAAGTGAATGAGAGCGGAGTGGACGGTGACTGCGGTAAGCCAAAGAGAATAAAGAAGCCTCGAAAAAATATAATCCTGCTTACCATTCACACACAAATATCCATTCCCACACACCATGGTGATTCAACAGCCCAGCTCACAGATCAAGTAATAATCTCGGCTGTCAGTCTGTACAAAGACACCTACTGAATGTTGATTGTCTTGCAGATTGACCAATGTCTCAATTGTCCGACTGAGAAAAGGTGGCAAGCGATTTGAACTCGCATGTTACAAGAACAAGGTTATGGAATGGCGCTCGAACGTGTATGTAGATCCTCTGCCCAATCCTTGTATGATTGGCAATTGATAGTCTTGGGAAGAAATGGCTAAAGAAAAAAGAATATGAGTATAGAGAGTCGGATCTGGATGAGGTGCTCCAAGTACACAGCGTGTTTATTAATGTCTCCAAAGGCCAAGTTGCCAGTAAGAGTGATCTTGAAAAGTGCTTCAAGACAGACGAAACCGAAAAGGTTATTCTAGAGGCAAGTAAATGACACAAAGAGTACAGAAAAGTCTGGCTAGAATAAGTATTTGGACTGACCTTTACAAAAAAAAGATCCTCAAGAAAGGTGAACTCCAGGTAGCAGAAAAGGAACGTTCGAACCAGCTAGAGTCCATGTGGAAGGATATTGCAAATATTGTTACGGATAATTGTGTCAACCCACAAACCAAAAGACCCTATACGGTTACCATGATTGAAAAGGCCATGCAGGATCTTCATTTGAGTGTCAATCCAAAGCGTAGTTCAAAGTCTCAAGTAAGTTTAATAATAATAATAATAATAATAATAAAAATAAAATGGTCTTTATGGTTTAACAGATTTGTTACTAGGCACTAGAAGTCATTAAGCAGCTTCAAGAGAAGCAGATGTTGCCTATCCAGAGAGCTCAGATGCGCCTCAGAGTAACGGTGTCTGCTGGAAAGGATACAAAGAAACTGCGCGACAAGATTCTTCCTTTGGTGACCTCTGTTGAAGATGAAGACTTTGAGTCTACTGAATATGAACTTGCAAGTATCTTATGTGGTTTGGATCTGTGTTTATTTACTTTATAAAAATAGATTGCTCTGGTGGACCCTGGAAAGTACCGGATCATTCAAGACATCCTTCAGAATGAAGCAAAGGGAAAGGGTCAATTGGAGATTATGAATTTGCGTGAAAAGGAGGAGGGTGATGAACAGTTCTAAAGTATATACAGTATTTAAAATACGGGCGAATTCAAAATAAACAGACTGTCTTCGTTTTTCTTGATCCAGCGTAGTAGTTGGTTTGAACTGGCAATCAAGACTGGCTTTGGAGTAGTGGGCCCAAACACTACATAGAGCTCAAATGAAGATGTAATCTAGATAGAGAAACCACTCAGTTTTAAAACATATATGATATATATATATAAATGTTATCTCTATAGCACTTTACCCATCCTAGCATGATTTCATGTTCACTATGGTGGTAATATAACTTGAGCACCCTTGTCCTGGCATGCATTCTATCGTACACATGCTGGTACAAACGGTATAGCCTATAGACAGTGTGAATACCAACCCTTTTGGATCATAAACCCACCTTTTTCTATTGCAATCATTTTCATAGGGCCCACTAAAGGCAGGGCTTGTGAATTGGACATGATTCTTGGCCTTGTACATAAAGTGAAGTAATGCAGGTACCCCAACGTCCTCTGTGGTATAGAGTTCATCTGAAGCCTTTAAGACATTCTCCAAAACGCTCTTCTTTTTCATGGCTTCCACCATTGTTGTTTTCCATTCACTCAATTCAAAGAAACTGTCTTTGCTCGTACTGATCATGACCATTGAAATATCACGTTCAATATAGCAAATGTAGGCATGCAGAAATCCCTGAGAATTGAACTTTGGTAGACAAAGAGGGGTCCATGATTCAGCAGTGTGAAATGTGGTCGATCCAGTCAACATGTTGAATAAGAGGTGAAGATCTATATTTCACAGAGTATCAGACACTTTTAATCCCTGTCACAATCTCTACCACTTACCTGAAGGGTGCAGGCTGTGCTTCCTTGGCCTTAGAAGAGTGACAAGTCTACCTTTGGCTACAACCATGGCATAAAGCAAATCCTACATTTAAGGATCAGTTTAGGCTCCCTTTTTTTCAATATCTGCCCAGAATTGCCTTGACTCTTCCATCGGACAGAATCGATCCAGCCTGATCCCGCACGGATCTATTGAGGCGTAGACATTGAAGAGCACTGAGCATAAAACTGTGATCATTGTTGAATAGTGTTGCCAGACTATCGAGGAACACTTCGGTTCCTGTAAATAAGGGTCCTGCAGATTAGCTTCTTGGCTTTATTATTAAATAGCCAAAACTTGCCTCCCAAGAGTCTTCTCAGATCAAAATTTACTCTTTGTTCGAATATTCGGGTCAGTTGTACGCTAGTGAGAACACTAAGGATCTGGTTGTGGAGGTACAGGAGCTGATCACGTAGTTGGCCGTCAGATTCACCGGTTCGAGATACAGCAACAAAGTAGAGAGGGTCCTTTAAGAGGAATACGAATGTATGGTTGCCTGCATGTATCGACCTAGACGTTTAATGAGACTCTTTTCTATATATACATATATATACATATATATACATATATACATATATGTATATTGGGCTTATTCTCTTTACTTTATCGTGTCGTCACCGTCTTGAAAGAATGAGATGATGGCCTGAATGACACCCATTAAAGAAGATATCCGAGACTCATCGCCATATCTGTGCAATAACATTCATAAATATTTAAACTTGTTTGTGTACATACAAAAAAAAGATGAAACGTACCGGGTCCATATGGGTTTTCCAGCACTACTCAGTATAAAAAAGTGCTTTTTGTGCTGTATCCATGTAGCGCCATGATCTAATCCAGGAATTCAAAAGGCCATTTCTCAAAGGCTTCAATGTACGTAATTCTCTTCTACCTTGCTTTGATTGCCGACGGTGTTGACTGGCATCGGCAAGGACAGAACTACGAGAGCCTTGTCGACGGAGCTTGTTGTGGCCTTTGACCAGTTCACTCATTGTAGAGTTTGACGAGTAGCTAGAGTCGCATGAAGATGCGATTTCATCAGTCTTGTCAGATTCTTGTTTCTTGATCAAGACTGGTTCCATGATAAGAAAATAGATTTAGAGAAGGGAGAAAGGGAGGGAAAGATGAATGATCGGCTAATGAACTCCGATCCTGCTTATATTTTTTTGCAATTTCATATCAGAAACGTTTGTATTAATGCCCGAGTGCTTTTGATATATGTGTCTTTGTAAGAAGAAGAAGAAAAACAGGCATTTTGGATTAATAGCAAGAGGTATTTATGATTATAAATGTCTATTACTATGGCAATATGATATCTGTCTGGTAATACGGCCAAATGTCCCAAATATCATATCATATCATATCTAGGATACAGATAGTAGAATGTAAAGTAGCCATTATACAATCAAGGACTTATGACTATCAAACAATAAGAAGTTCAGATCAACTTGGTCTTGTGCGACCCAAAGTATCCTCATTGAATCCTTTCAAGCTGAATGCTATGAGGATCTGTTTGTGGTTTCTAGGATTATAAAGTGCACATCTAAAGCCAATTGTGATGGCATTAAACACGTCATTTTACATCACATATAGCTTCTAGGCATCAGAACAAAGATTTGATAAACAAGTACAGCTAGTAAAGGTCTTTACTGATACTATTATTATAATATAGATATGAATACTTATAATGCATACAAAACTCAAGTATACTCAATATTAAATATCTCTAGCAGGGCAATAAACATGAAAAAAAAAACCATTATTTCAAGAATTCTATAGCCTTTCCACATCTCCAAGCCTACTTGGACACAAAGAAGTTGGCTCATACAAAAAGAAAAGTATTAACAATCAAGATTATACAGGAATATTTAATAAGCCTAGAATCGCATTTTTATTAACAAAGGGGCCTGTTAATTATCTATCAATAATCTACAAACCCATTGAACTTATCTTTAATGTTGGAACCAGCAACCAAAAAGATCTCTATAGAAATAATTCCTTGACCACAAAGTTTACACACTAGAAATCCTTTTCAACATGACTAGTAGCCAGATTCACAAGATTAACGGTATTTACAGTTGCTTCCAGCCATACAATTCTGGCTCGTATGTTCATTATAAAGATAAAGATTCTAGTGGCTCATTGAAATTGAAATAAAAGTATTGGAAAAAGAAAATGTTACAACTCTGCCTTTTAGCGTAATTGCCAAGAGAAAATAAAGAAATCTGACTGACCCGAGAACCTAGTATATTCAAATATTACGAGAAAATAAAAGGCTTGGACCACCCAGGCCTTTAAGATGGTCTATCAAACTGCCACTTGGTATCTTTTTCTTCTTCTATAAATCATATCCAATACAATCTACCTAGCCAGAGATAATTTTATTTCATTTCTATCGATATAAACTGGTTTAATAAAAATCAATATTTTTGCCAAGTTTATTGATAGCCAAGCCAAGCCAACAGGCTGTGAGACCTTTTTCCCCTCGTACAGAATTACGTACAGCCAAAGGACAAGATATTTCTTGGATTTCAACAGATCATTTAGTTGTATTTAAGAATGATTTTTATTTGCAAAATGCTTGTTCTTTATAATTATAATTGCAATGAACTATCAAGGCGACCCAGAAGTACAACAACTATTGGTCATAAAGGGAGATGACGGTAGACATTTTTTCAAAACTAGTTATTTCAGAGACTGGTCATTTCGCCTTGGAATCGGATGTGCTTTGCTCTATATCATCTATATACTTCAAGCCACAGATAGACATATAGATTCAGTACCCAAGGACAATAGAGAATTGACGGTTGAAATGGTAAGCCTATACAACAGCCAGATATACCTTCTTCTTTTTTTGATAACAGTCTTTTTTTTTTTAATGAACAGCAGAATCAACCGGACTCTTGCCCTGATCTAGTGTATCCTTGGTTTGGAGAGCCAGTTTTTCCGATTTCTTCTCAATACACAAGCCTAATGATTCACTTTCACGAAGCAAACAACACTTCAAAGGTACAAGAAACTCGCTATACCTTTTTTGTCCACATGAATTAATATCCAAAGCTTGGAAAAATCTACCAGCCAAATAGTATTCGTGTACAACAGAACAGCACAACACAAGAAGTCGTGGTTACGTTTGCTATCAAGACTGGCAAAGAACACCAAGACAGGATTTACATGATGCCAGAATACGTAAACACAAATACAATCGCTCTTCACCTTGGGGTAAGCATTCCAAATGACGGATCTTCACCCTCCAGACAACCTTACATTACTTGTAGGCCACCAACCTTGAATATGACGATGAGCATATATGTCTCTCTATCGATATTATTGTCGATGTGCCTGTTAATACCACCCTAGAGTCTTTTGGATACTCTGGATTTGGTAAGCCCATTACAAGCAGCCTCGATTTTCCTGCCGGTCTTTCATTGTCTGAACCTTTAAGATGAATAACGTCACTTTAAGTGAGACGGCGCACGCAGTATATATATTGTATTCTCTGGTTCAATCAAAGGCCAGATCAATCTGTGAAACAGACTGTCTGGCTATATGTTGTACACGGCAGTACAGTGGCTGGACCCCCCAAACATTCACTTTCCAATAAAGTTTTGAATACTTGAGGAAATAACGAGTTATTAAGAACGATTGCTAATCCAAAAAAGATAGTAAAGTGATTGGGATATGCATTGGATCAAAGAATATCTATTTTTCACTAATGATAAGAGTGCTTGTGAAATTCAGACTGGATAAATGTTTTTGATGGTAATGGTATTCAAATGTAGTTCAAGTACAAGTACAGATGGTAACAATGGCATCCTTTGGAATTCCGGATTGAAGCACTAGTGAAGTTATCGATTTCAAAAAGCTCGTTTTTTCTTTCTTTTCATAGTGGACAAGTAAAAGGGTTTTGAGATCCAGACCTGGATTTATGGGTACCGAGTGTTTTGTTTGGCTACCAGGAATTGGAAACAGGGCCGTAGGATAAATGTCCAGTAGCCCCGGGGGTTTCTATTGCTAGATTATAAATCAATATAGTCTGTCTACTCGATGCCGTCTGAAATAAAGTCAATCTGCAAGAATGGCAGCGCCACGAGGTACAATTGAATACTTAAAGACATGCTTGCTTGCTTGATTGATTGATTGATTTTTCTCTGCTACCAAGATACCCAATAAAGAGACAATTCTCTTGGTTAATCCAAAGAAGAAGAAAAAGATGGAAAGAATCGTTGTTCATTTCTTTGGGATACATTAAGCTCTTGTTGACAAGATTTATACAATATGAATTGAATCATGCTGCTTCCAAGCATGTTATTAATATACTGGCAGTCAAGTAAAATATAAGCAGCTTAAATGTTACAAGGGATTCTAAGGATGCTTAAAATCAAGAATTGACCAAAATGTATTACAGCAGAGCAATGAGTAATGCTGTGACTCATATTTCTGATTGCCGATTGACTGTCAACGGGACATACTTGATTAGTAACAAGAACCGGCGTCGACAAGCAATCAAGGAATACCAAGAAACCAAGTCCTTGACTACTTTGTCTTTAATCTCAAACCATACTCTTTAATACATGATACTCTTAACAAGCTTGATTCTCTCTTTTTTTTTTAAATATATATATATATTTATGATTACGTAGATTCAGGTGTACATTGTGCCTGGCACACCAAGTTTTACTACAGGTGTCAAGTTCACTGTCAAGAATCTAATTACGCACACAAAAAAGAAACATTAAAGACATAAACAAAGTTGAATGTCTTGGAGACTAGACCTTGATACACTCTGGGTGTAGAGTCCCTGCGATTTCTCTTATATCTTCCAAGTATCGATCCTATAGTTCCACAGATGGCTCTTTTTTTAGTATTATAAACAGTGGTTGTGATTCCTTGGTTCTATAGTCATTTCATCAAATAAATAAAATAAAATAAAATAAAACTATAGCCTGTTGTCTTGAAGCACCAACTAGTCGAATAATTTAGCACTATTTGATGAACATCAATCTAGAAATGAAGCCTAGTAGTCTTTTAGAATTTCAAGGTGGCTAATTCTTAATAATGAGTTTAATTATACTTTATAGAAATATATATTGATTGAAATGAAAATTTGATTAATACAAGGGTGTGGATCATGAATTGGCCCCCCCAAAAAAGCAAAAAATCATTCCAAGAATACAAACAGGTTTACAGGAGAATAAGCTCTGCAATATAATCAATTGGGCAAACTAATCAAAGAAAACATGTCTACAGTCTATCAATTACTTACTACAAGAAATCGATATCTGTATCCTTGGATACCAAAGAGGCGACCAGATTCCCTAGAGTCCACATCAGCCCTCGTGTGCCTTTTTTATGTTGGGCAGAAACGGAAAAACTATAGGAATCTGAATATACTAGTCTGACTAGAAAAATATAATATATATATACCCAAAGCTCAGCATCAGTACCTTGAAGCCCATTGATTGTGTAGTCTTGTACTTTGTCTTGTGTGATAGGCTCAGTAGTTAGCCAGCCATTACCACAATCATTGGTATCATCTTCTTATCCCACTCATCTTTATTATGATTTCCTTTTTATCATCAAAGTAAAAAATGTATATAGATCCATGATTATATTAATTTTATTTTTGGGGAGATTGATGTTTTATTGAGGTATTAACGACTATTTGGTATCATAGAACCTGGTCTGTACCTCTACAAAGCCCAATAAATATAATACAGCCTTTTGATTCACAAGAATGTCCAAACAGGATATTGAAAATGGTCCAAATCCGTATAGAGCAAACCCTAAAAAAATAAGCAGTAAATGTTCCGCCTTGGCGACATTAATTATATATAAAATGTCTTTTAAGACCAAATAATTGTGTTCATGTATGAGCTAATTGTTAAAGACATTTTTGATTGAATAAAGAAAGTCTAATATCCTTTATGGTTCCGGCTATAACGGCTACCTTGAAAAATACTAGTGATATTTCCTGGTAACACTCATGTTGAGCTAAAAACATTTCTATTCCCAAACAAGGTCAAGGTCGGCTAGTGCCCAAATATATAATAATAATAATCATAATATTATTATTATTATTTTTAAATAAAAAAAGGTTCGCCACTCATATAAAGAGATTCAGTTATGTTAAAAACAAATTACATATATACATATGTATTTTCAATCTTTTTCATTAAATAATCCAGCACAAGGACTGAATTGGTTGCCTATGAGGCAGAGTAATTACGAAAGTTACCAACAAAAAGGAATTATGTACAATAAATAGAGAGAGAGAGAGATAGAGAGATAGTTTTTGAAAGGGAGTTTGGGATAAAGGGATTATAGGTCGTGAATACGCACAGCGTAATAAATATATGTATAAAAGGAGAGAAATATATGTAGGAAAGGGTAGGCACAGATGTTGCACCAGACACAACAGCCATAAAAATGTTGTGTTTTGTGGGGACCAGCTCCGTTGAATTTTTTTTTTGGGTTAATAGCTGGCGACCGCGTACTGCAATCCCTGGGGTGGGACAGGGTTTGAATCGAATCGACTGTACCAGACAGGCGAATTCTCTGTCAAACGAGTTTCAGGTTCACGCTTTCCAAGCCACTTTCGACAGAAATGTACAAAGCGTGTACCAGGCACATTGATCTTTCCACGAGAAAGAAGGCGGCGGGCTGGTGAGGACTTTGATTTATCGAGTTTGTCAAATCCATTTTCAAGAGGAGCCGCAAATGAAACCGAGCGTTTTTCTGTGCTAAGGCTGCAGGGCGTACGGGTGGAGGCATAGGAAGATGGCGAACAGGAGGAGAAGGCTGTGTTTGAGAGGCTGACGTAAGACTCGGTGGTTGGCTGCTTTGATTGAGGGTGTTCTACAGTGGGTAGGAAGCAGGAGTCGTTGTGGTAAGGAAAGGGCATTAGACGGGGAGATTCCATCACACAGTCTTTGGTGGAGGTTCGGCGACGTCGGGAAATGTTGCTGCTGTGAAGCTCTGCTTCTTCTCTTTCCTTTCTCGAGAGGTTTTCTTTGGTAAGAGGTAGACGACGAGAAGAGTACATTGGATGAATAAGAGAGAGAAATAAGAAAGACGAGAAAAAATAATTGCTTATATAGCTGGGGTCGATCTCGGTATTCACGGGTATCTTGACCGGGTCACCCAAAAAGAAACACAGAAATGATGTTATATGGATACTTGTGTTTTGTGCGTGTAGGATTAATGATCCGCAGTGAGCACCTCTTAGTTTTAAAGGCGTCTAGACATACCCAAGCCCTGTCCTGACATGTCAGACAAACGTTGGAGCCTTGTTTGACCTCTTTGGAATAGACTTTAATTCTTATCCGAGAGGCGTTTGTATTGGGCCAAAAGCAATCGAAATTATAGGCAGTATTGGGATTATTCTTTGGATCCAGTAAAGAGAGGTTGGGGGAGAGGACCTGGTAACATTTTGGTACATTCTACACTTTGCATATGTGTCACTTTGACTGATGTTGCACCGATTGGTTTACAACCGAATACATAGAAAGGGCCAAATATTTCCGATTTTAGAGATGAAATCAGTATGAGCCCTGTGCAAGTGGACACGAGTCCCCGAACCAGAAAAAAACAGAACATAGAGCCATTGAGGCTCTTGTAAGCTATCGATCTATGGAGTATTGGTATACCAAAAGGCATATACAGGCCAATTCGATTCAGAATGCCAATTTGATTCCAAATGCCAGCTATATTTATTATTATTATTTGTTCTGAATTTGTATGTTTAGGCCCGTGCACAGATGAGTAAGGTGGAGTCTGTATATATTGCACTCTGGCATCTAAAAAGTATAGATCGGAATTCGCTATATGGTCGAGACCTGGCCCACCAAAACAATAATCAAAACAATAATGCAAATTTGGGGGCCCACTTGGCCTTTACTTTCATTTCCTACCAACCCTCTATCACCATGACAACAAATTCAACTGCTTGTATTTAATGTCATCAACACGTTTTTGATGCCTGTAATCACCAGGCCTTTCAAAGGCGCGGGGGCCAACGTGGCTTTCTCATCGTTTGTATTCCCGCCCCCCTTGCAGTGAAACAAAAAGCCTCTTATTCTTTTGTAGTCCAAAAAGGCCCTTGAATAAAACAATGGTTATTCTATACTGTGTGAGAGATCGCCAGAATTAGAAGGTAGTAGAAACAATTCGTGACACTCTGCACAAGAAGTCTCGTCTTTGCCTTGCAATTTGTAGGACAAGCCAAGCGAATAATAACTACTTGTGCTCAATTGACCAATTGTTTCTATTGGGGTTATGGGTAGCAAAAATACAAGAGAGATGTAATTGTCATGGTAATCGCAAATGCAGACCAAAAGAACAATAGCTCTGAGTTTTCTCGAGTTTTCTTATTCCGAGTGTTCGCATGGTTACTCGACGATATGCTTTTGGCATTCTTCAAGATACGTCAACAAAAAAAAACCTCCGTTAGCCGGGAAACCAAGCAAGAAATCCAGAGGTCCGTACACGGAACACACAGTCAAAAAAGAAACCAAAATATTTGCCGGTCCGTGCTAGGCAGACAATTGGGCTTCACATGTCTGGAATCTGAATGCCATTGTCTTTAAGGTTGTCGCCATGTCAACTTTTTGCATACAAGGATTTAGAATGACCATTGTAAGAATACGTTCTATAAATATCGAATTAGAATCTAGAGAATCGGCTATAGCCCTGTCTTTAGCCTGAACGAATAAAAAAGTTACTCAAACATGTCAATCGGAATGCAGTTAACCTTAACAGAAGCCAGCCAGCAAGATTAAGATACCATGTATATTTATTTACAATAGGCTCATTGACAAACCCACCCTAACACATTATTCCGATGGACCACAAGCACAGACCGTGATGTTCCAAGGGCTATTTAGGCGTAGCGCATTGACTCTTATTGGGGAGCGCACTTTCACCTATCAATCTATCCATCTACAAGCCATTAGATTTGCATTAATATTCATTAAATCCTTGTCAGAATTTCATTTTTGGATTTTATTTTTATTTTTAACCAAAAAATCACATACACAGAGTTTAACAGCAAAAGTGGCGTGAATTTGAGAAATTAAGAGTGTCCAGTCATATCAGACACATCATCTCGTCTTACATCAAAGAAGTTTCATGGCAAATGAATAATTCAATGTACACATCTTGTCCCATCCTCGCAATCATTCCGTTCATAACATTGCTATCCGTTTCCGATAATTTCCAATATAGGTGCAATCATTTCAAGTCATAATAAAATGACTGCACCTTGATTCACAAGATTTATATATGTATACATGTATTGCACAAAACCATAGTCAATTGTAACAAATCTCATGTTCTTTCTGCGTGTGAGTGAGAGATTGTAGGGGGTCCGATCCCCTTTAGCTATCTACAAACAATGGTAAAATCAAACAGCAATTATTGAAGTATTTCAAGTAGATATGATTGATGTTTGATTCAAAGCGTGTATAGCATACGATGTTCAGGAACCATCGCTAGACTCAAAAGCCAAAAAGGTTCCCAAACATTCATTCATTTGGTTAATTAGCTGCCAATCTAAAAGGGACCATTTTTGGATATTCCATGTAAAAGGTTATGTCAAGACTTATAATTAATGGCAAAAACTTATTATTATGCGGATATCACTTGGGGTTGATATTCCACCTCCATTATAAAGTCGTGAAGACCAGATAAATTTGTTGGACATTTGATATAAGTTACATGTGAGATGTTTGGTGAAATCAAGACGACGTGTCCTCAAGACTAGAGTGAAAAGAACACAAGGTTATCGTTTACAATATAAACTTGAGCTTTACTTGGTCCATATAATAAATCAAAATTTATACCAAGCTCAAAACAAACAAACAAAAAAAAAGTCTTTTATCTAACTTGTCTACATACAATTATACTCTCTATACTAGTTTTCCTGCAAGAAACAATTCACTAAAGGGAGTGTCTTTGGTAGACAAAAAGTATGAACATCATAATATAGCGTTATGAAGCTTTTTTTAGAGATTGTAAGAATGTGATTTTTCATTAAAAAAAAAGTATCTCGTTGAAAGAGGAAACAGGAATTCTAGCTGTCCAATACGTGGCACAAGGTTTGACACAGTTACGATGTTCAGGCGATACCTGAAGAAGCATCGAAAAAAAAGCTGTCGAGTTGCCTCCGAGGAGGACAAACAAGGTAAGTTTCTTAAAAGTCTAAAAGAACATCAGATGCAAGATTCTTTCTCAAAGATATACGGACCTGTCTCCAATTCTTTTTCGCCATCTGAAATAAAAAGAAGTCGAGAAGGGTTCAGAGGCACCAACAAGTGGCGATCTCAAGTTATTTTTATATATTGGAAAAAAAATGGGAAACTGTGTCATCTGACTGCCACTGAATCAACTTTAAATGATTTAGTGGCAAACCAGCCAGAGGTACATGGGCCAAGTAAAATACAGGGCTATTAGAAAAAAAAATCAAGCGATTATAAGCTCAGGTATGTCTTGAAAATAATTTTATTCTTAATAAATACAAGCAATCGATAATCATAAAGAATATCTTTAGTAGTCTATATAGCGAAATAAATCCATTGACTTAATATTAGATCCACATTTATTTATTTTTTTAAAGCTAATATACTCTATTGTTTATGTAAAACCAATACTTTTTTCATGCCGTTTATGCTTATCAACTCTTTGTTCAGAGCCACACTCAACAGCCTTACTGTTATAGGTTTGGTTTACCTCGAACGACTATCAGCATCCAATCTATTTCAGATGTTCTGGGGGGTGGACTCGGGGCAGGGCATTTGGATTGTCAGTCCAGAATATCCCAAGTTCAAATTTAATATCTTTTCGACGCTGGAGTTTTATGTGGCGTGGAAAATAAAAATTAATTTCAAGTATATTTTCAGAGTAACTAGATGAGGTCGAATGTGCTGGCGTGTTACCTGGAAGTAATTAGATGCAGTTGCAAGATTTACCCAATTACAGAGGTATCAAAACTAAGAAACCTAGAGGAGGATGGGAAAAAAGTTATGCTCAATCCAGGCTCTTGAGGTGGAGACATGGTCAAGGCCACAAAGAAGGTGTAATTTCTAGCGGAAGAGTAGCCTAGGAGGTCAAATATTATGCGAATCACTTTTTCTCTCTTTGTGAGTTCTTTGAGGCAGCGGAAACAAAGGGAATTCATCGATAGGTAGTAGGTAAAGATATCTTTCACTTGTCTGGTTTAGTGGCAATATGTTTCGACATGTGTATTGTACGGGGCTTTTACAATTTAATAGTCATATAATGAGATATTAGTCTTCCGTATTTCTGTAATCGACTATCTGTTCCTAGCTTAAAACACTATAAATGCTTCTTTTGTGTATTTCGTTTTTCCAATCTATTAATTACTTGAAATTCGATGTAAATGCAATGTTCAACGAGTTTATCCCTTGAGTTATACTTGAAATCTATCAGAAAATACTTTTTATATATTTTAGAGAGCAAAAGCATTTAATATTTTCAATATTATACCGTGAAAAAGAGTAATGAATTATTACTGCCTTGATACTTTTACGTGTCAAACACTTGAAAGATGTATTGTCCATCTTCATTGTACTCCGTCTAAAAAGAATTTATGCATCACCAACCCTCATTACAATAATCTACGTGTACCATCATCTCTCAGCGTAATCTCCCATATTGTATTTACCTTTTGAATATTCAACTATTTGTGCCATTTAAAATCCCTCAGTAATACATCCTAACATTCACTCTAATCTGTCTTGCACTCTACATTTATGCATCACCAACTCTTTCAATCTAAACATTCACTACATCTCTACCGTCAATCACTTAATTGCCACCAACACCTTCTCATCTAATTCTTCATACTATCCAAAACATATACACTGTAGAGAGTTCAATTCCCAAAAATAACACTCATTCAAAGTACTGGTTGAGGTTGCAATCATAAACCTTGTAAACACCAGTGTCAGAATCCGGTTTGTATTCTTTACGTGCCCCACCCACTCTTTGAAGGTATTTACAGCCTTACTATGTTCAAGAGGCTATAGCTAGTTCTATTTTTATAAGTTAATTAGTGTAGCTTTATGGTTATATAAGATGTATGGTTGTAGAGCATTAATATTAAGCTTAAGATTGGGCTATAGCTTGTTTTCAGTGCTTGCTACAGCTATAACTTTAGTGGTTTGGCTCAATAATTGAATTTACAACAGCTGTGTTTGTGGCATACACACACCAACTGAGGAAACCACAAACTCTACAACCGATCTCTGGTTACTCTTTGTTACTAGCTCCAAGTTAATATCTCAATAGCTATACACCAGGGACTCATACATTTCATACGAGTTATAACTGGTCATTATACAAATGTGAATTTGACCAATATTATATAATAAATTGTAGTAATCTTTCTTTGATAAATAACTCACAGTATTCATATTTCCTATGAAGATACTGTGAGGATATTTTTGTATTTTTGTTTTTATTATCCACATTACATAAAGCTGGGAGGAAGAAAAAAAAAGGATTCTTGGGACTTATTGGAGGCACCTATGTTGACAGGAATAAAGGAATATTGTCAAACACCGGGTTTTTAGTATACTTGCCAGCCTGCAGCCAGAATGTCATCCAAAGCGCAATGAGTCAACTTGTAGGAAATACAAAAAAAAAAGGTCGGAGGCATGCAATTTTCAAGTCATATTAACATCAAGGTCAAAACCTGCCAAACAAGAGGACTTTCATCGTGTATTCGATAGTTTGAGTAGAGCGGCCCCACAGTCGGCACCCACGACTAAGAGCAAAGATACGGTAAAGATAATATGAAAAGGATGATACCCTATTTTACGGATGGCAGAAACAAGATATATCTAAAATTGAAAAATAAAATAAAAGAACTTTCTTGTTTGATTGAATGGGGTTGTAATGGGCTCTGCTTTAGTATAATTCTCTAGAAGAAAAAAATATCAACTGTTCTTTGTATAGAGCAACTAAAGCTCATGGTTCTTGAGGGTTTAGTTGTGTAAAAGGGAGAACGGTTCAATATTGGGGACACAACATTTTTATTTCAGTAGACATCTCAAATGTGACGATGCTGGATGCCTTGGAAGAATATCTGGTCCCAAAGACTTTATGATCTTTTATAAATGACACTGTTTTATCAAGGATTTTAACTTAAAACTGATTCTAAAGGTGTATTCAGATGGAGGTGTCATATTACCTATAGCTGATATCTTTATTACATCCTTCTGCCATTAATTGGATGTCTTTATATCAAATTATGCCTATAATACTCAAACAATATGTCTTTTGGAAATATCGTACCTTCAAGATCGCTGCTAATAAATCAATTAATTTTAATTTCTCTAAAAATTCTAAATGTGAACCTTTATTTCTACTCAGTGACTGATGTATGTGACGGCTATTTACTTTTCATGTAGCCACAAGGTTTTGCAGGAAGTTGTTTCCCTAGACAGTCAGTGTATATCAGATCATTAACTACGCCATGTTTGACGACGATACTCCTGATCAGCTCTTTGACATATTTAGTGGCAATGCACCTATTGAAAACTTTGACGATCCCGCTGATGACATTGAAATCGATACTAAAACTCAACAATCAATAAATAAGCGTCCACTAGACGCTGATTCCTCAAGCGAAGCTGAATCTATTAGAAAACGTCCCATTACTAGCATTGACGATGAAGACGCAGAAATCGAAAGATTTAGAGCCGAAGAAGCTGAACAGCCTCAGCCAATCGTAGCTGATACTTTTGAACAAGAAACATCAAGAGAAGTTGCAAATATTCCAGGTCTCCAGGCTGCACCATCTATTGATGGTGAACAACTCGTACTGAGTCATCAAGTACGTTCAATTAATATCATTATATTTATATAAACAAACAGAAACCTAAAGGAAAATGAAATCTTGTACAAAAAAAAACTTTTAGGTTAGACATCAAGTCGCAGTGCCACCCAAATACGACTATGTACCGATTTCAAAGCATGTTCCCCCAGAGAATCCTGCGCGTACATATCCTTTCACTCTTGATCCTTTCCAGCGTGTTGCAGTATCTTCAATTGAGCGTAACGAATCCGTTCTTGTTTCTGCACACACATCTGCTGGTAAAACTGTCGTTGCCGAATATGCAATTGCTCAGTGTTTGAAAAATAAGCAGCGTGTCATTTATACATCTCCCATCAAGGTACACTATAAATGACTTTTGATTAGATTCCAATGACTAAATCTATATTTATTTCTATAATAGGCATTGTCTAATCAGAAATTCAGAGAATTCACAGAAGAGTTTGGTGATGTGGGATTGCTGACTGGTGATGTGACAATCAATCCTCAGGCATCATGCTTGGTAATGACAACAGAAATTCTAAGATCCATGTTGTACCGAGGATCAGAGATTATCAGAGAAGTTGCCTGGGTTGTCTATGACGAAATTCATTACATGAGAGATTCTGGTAAGAATGAGAAAAATGAGAGAGAAAATGGGAGAGACGTAAAGTGTGTGTGTGTGTGTGTGTGTGGTCGATTGGGTTGAAATTCTTCTTTTCACGACAGTAAAACTGACCTTGGACCGTGGAATGGTTTAGCAAGAGGTGTTGTTTGGGAAGAATCTATCATCCTACTCCCTCATGCTGTTCGTTATGTATTTTTGTCCGCTACTATCCCCAACGCAATGGAGTTTGCAGAATGGATTTGCAAAATCCACGAACAGCCTTGTCATATTGTGTACACCGATTTCCGTCCTACACCACTCCAGCACTACCTTTTCCCTGCTGGCGGTGATGGTATCCACTTGGTCGTGGATGAAAAGAGTAGTTTCAGAGAAGACAACTTCCAGAGAGCCATTGCTGCTCTTTCGGAATCTCAGGGAGATGACCCAAGCGGTGCCAAGGCGCGTGGTGGAAAGGGTAAAAAGGGCCCAAAGACTGCAAAGGGTGGAGCAAACGATGGGCCATCCGACATCTATAGAATCATTAAGATGGTGATGATGAAGAACTATCATCCTGTCATCGTCTTCAGTTTCTCCAAGAAGGAATGTGAGGCAAACGCACTTCAATTGTCAAAGCTCGATTTCAATGATGGTATGCAGAACATAGTCTTGGTAACATATATATGAAGAGGCTTACAATTGTGTGTAATGTATTGTTTAGAAAGTGAGCGCGACATGGTCAGCAAAGTTTTCAACAATGCAATCTCCTCCTTGGGTGAAGATGATCGCCAGTTGCCTCAGATCCAGCAATTGCTTCCTCTTTTGCGTCGTGGTATTGGAGTCCATCACGGTGGTCTCTTGCCCATCATGAAGGAAACAATCGAGGTTCTATTCCAAGAAGGACTCTTGAAGGTCTTGTTTGCTACCGAAACTTTCTCTATTGGTCTAAACATGCCTGCCAAGACTGTTGTGTTTACAAGTGTCCGCAAATATGACGGAAAGCAGATGCGTTGGGTAGGGTTGGTCTTGGTTTATTTTGGGCATACGCTTACTTTCTTCTCTTTAGGTTACATCTGGTGAATATATTCAGATGTCTGGTCGTGCAGGAAGAAGAGGTCTGGATGAGCGTGGTGTGGTCATTATGATGATTGACGAAAAGATGGAACCAGACGTTGCAAAAAACATGGTCAAGGTAAGATAAACAAGGCGAATGAGAATACCAAGTTTTGACACTTTCTTAATCTCTAGGGTGAATCTGATCGCATGGACTCTGCGTTCCATCTTAGTTACAACATGGTTTTGAACTTGCTGCGTGTAGAAGGAATCAGTCCAGAGTTCATGCTCGAACGTTGTTTCCACACCTTCCAAAATGATGCACATATTCCTCAGTATGAGAAAGGTGTGTAGGCACCCAAGCCAAACCTGGGGACTAATGATTCTTTTTAATAGAGCTTGCAAAACTGGTGGCCGAGAAGGACAGTATTGTGCTCGAGAGACAGGAGGAAGTCGAATACTATTACAATCTTAGAACACAGATTGAGACGTACTCTCGCGATGTCCGCGATGTAATCAATCACCCTACCTATTGTCTTCCTTTTATGCAACCAGGACGTCTGATTAAAGTCAAGCGTGGTGACATGGACTTTGGATGGGGTGCTGTTGTAAACTATAACAAGGTTGTTCAAAAGGGAAAACAAGAAAGTGATCCCGAGAATCCCAATTACTTGGTGGATGTTGTCCTTTACTGTAGTAAGGACAGCTCTCCTTCAAAAGACTCGACAGGTCAAACTGTTGGCGTACAGCCAGGATATCAGAATGAAGGCATACCAATGGTAAGTCATGCACAATTCCTGAGATACTTGATCATTTACCAACTCAAATCATCAGGTTGTACCCGTCGCATTATCTGCAATTGAGGGCATCAGTCATATTCGTCTCAACCTTCCCAAAGAGCTTCGGTCTTTAGATTCTCGCCAGACTGTCTATAGATCAATCCGTGAAGTACAAAAGCGATTCCCCGGAAAGATCCCATTGTTGGATCCAATCCAGAATATGAATATCAAAGACCCTGCCTTTAAGAAACTAGTAGAGGTATGAACCAAATCTAGCTCACAAGACTAGGAATGAACCAAACGACTTAATCCTTTGAGTAGAAAATTGTTTTATTGGAAAAGACCCTTCTTCAGCATCCTCTGCACGATTCACCTGAATTGCCTGCTCTATACGATACTTATTCAAAGCGCGTGGAAATCACAAAGAAGATTAAAGAGGTTAAGAAAAAGATTAGCGATGCACAGTCAATTATACAGTTAGATGAGCTGAGAAACAGAAAGAGAGTGATGCGAAGGTAAGCTTAGGATTGTTGCTTTATGGATATGTTTTAATGTAGTCAAAATTCACCTTAGACTTGGCTTTACCACAGCATCAGATGTTGTTGAAATGAAGGGTCGTGTTGCTTGTGAGATTAGCACTGGAGACGAACTTCTCTTGACCGAAATGATCTTCCAGGGTGTCTTTAACGATCTTACAGTGGATCAGTCTGTTGCACTCTTGAGTTGTTTTGTATTTGATGAAAAGGTATGTAGATTTGACTTGCCGTACTTGTTTTATTAACTAGCATTAAACTTCTAGGTTGATCAACAAGCCCGTCTTCAGGAAGAACTCGCAGGTCCTCTTAGATTGATGCAAGAAACTGCAAGACGAATTGCAAAGGTCTCCAAAGAGTGCAAGATGTCCATTGATGAGGACGAATATGTCGAAAAGTTCAAACCACAACTTATGGATGTTGTATTCGCATGGTGTCAAGGAGCCAAATTCTTCCAGATTTGTAAAATGACAGAAGTTTATGAAGGATCTTTGATCCGTATATTTAGACGCCTAGAGGAGCTGTTACGACAGATGTACGCAGCTGCAAAAAGTATTGGAAACACAGAACTGGAGAACAAGTTCTCTGAAGGTAAAGCAAAATAACCAAGTTGGTTGAGCTTAATTATTTACTTGATTTCTCTAGGTATCAGCAAAATTCACAGAGACATCATTTTCGCTGCATCACTTTATCTGTAACAAGCCATGGATAGGGTCCGACCAAAAAGATTGGTCAAATTTGGTCAAATTTGGTCATGTTTATATTCTCATAAACCCTTGCTTTTTACATTCCTCACAATCTTTAAATTCAATAAACTATAATATGATGCAGAACGTACAAAGCAATAACTCTCGTGGCAGCTACAAAAAGCTTCCAAATGTTAAAAGTATGATGGTTGGCTTTTAATTATAGCGAAAAAGTTCAAGGAAGCTGTATCAAAAAAGGTGGATATTTTGGTCGACAACCCCATTCAGAGATAGGCACCATATGCTTAATGGTATAAAGAAAACTGGTATTTGGAGTAATGGACCCTATTATTCGGTTCACAAGAGAAGCAGACGTGACAATGTCTGACGCCAACCAGAGGCATATAATGCAGATCGCTAATATTAGGGGCACGGCGTTTTGATTTCACTGGACATTTTTAATTGTGAGTTGCTGTCCGTTGTCTAACAAATATATTTGGACCCAAAGACTTTAACATTTCTTCTATAAATGACATGCTTTAAAAACGATTTTAAATTATAATGCAAGTGATATATTAAATGTAGCCTATACACTTGGTGTGTTTTGGTACCATTAAGTATATATTGTGATATAAAATCCAACAACAATGTCCAGACACCATAACATCCTAAATATACTATACCCCATCAAGAAACGTTGTACCCGCTTAAAATGTCGTGCTCCATAATGAAATGATTTTGCTCATTATTTCTATTAAACATAGATTTTAACGTAGTGTATATTTCTTGAAAACCTATTCAACTATGATTATAGTTGCTTTGTTTTTAAATATCAAGATTCTTTATAGTGTTTATCAAAGGTAATTTTTTTGTATTGTTTATTAAAGAGATGTCATAGTCATATGCTAACCATCTAAAAGAGTGAGTCTTCTAATTCTATTTTTCTAATGTTTAATGTGGATTGTAACTATGGTGAAAAAACCAAAGGCTTTATCTTAAAAAAAAAAAACTAATATTTGCGAATATTGCGATGTGTTCAGATCTCGTGGACAAATGAAATACATTTATTGGTTGATGAATAAGCATTTTATGGGTTAAACAGAACCTAGAATCATATATTCATCATTTTATGTGATTTATGTATAAAAATAATAATTCATGCAAATTTGACATTTTCTGAAAACTTTGATAATGAACAAAATGACATTGAGGGTATTTAGTTTTATAAAAGTTTACATGGTTATAGATATATTATTTTTACATAAGATACCTGTTTTTATTTCTTGTTTTTATTCTGATTCTTGTTTTAAAATGTCTTTATTGTATTTCATTGGAATATGCTCAAGAGATATTTCATCAAATATTTAAAAATTAAAAAAATATATAAACATAGTCAAATAAATTAGCTATTCAAATAGCTATAACTAATAAATAGCTACTTCAAAAGTTTCATAGAAAATGAATGAGAAAAAAGTGATTCTACAACTAAATACATTTTAGTTTTTCATTGAAAAAATCCAAATTTTTCACATATTATATTTATTTTCTCATAATAGAGTGATTAGAATCGTATGAAAGTTACTTTATACACTTTAATATATTATGCGTATCTATGCCCAAAATTACATTGATATATCTCTTGAAATGATTGAATAATCACTTGAATACTCAATGTATCGCATATCTCAAAGAGATTTTGATCGATCAGTGTAACATAAATCTTAATTTATGAGCCGTAATTTGTTGATTGTGTTTGTAATTACCAGAGTAAAAGAATTCCCAAGAATAGTCTTCATGAAAAAGCAGTACAGAGCAATTATTGAACTTGTAAGCGATGTACTTGATTAATACAAAGAAACAAATTGATATAATTGATATATTCAAGGTAAATCTAGCTAATAAAGTGAAGGATGTGTATGATGTTGATAATAAAAAGAAATAATAAAAGAAATACAAAAAATAAGAGAGATAGATATGAAAAAGATTAATTAATATCAGTAAGATCAACAATTTCATCTGGATATGGAGCAAGAGAAAGCATGGCATTTCTGCGATCACGCTTGTTGATCTCTTTTGGTCTATTCCAATAACTATCAAAGTTACCCGGAATGCTATTCCGTTGGCACCCAATAAAGAACAGTGATTATATGGTCGGCCATTTTCTAGAGATGTTTCTAGATAGACTGACAGTTGTCCAGTGATTATTGTTAACATGATTCAAGAGAGGTTTTGTGGTTGCGTGGTTTGTTTGTTGATTTCTGGGATGCCAAAAGGCAGAAAAGAGGCAGAAGGAATTGATGGGTTGCCTGAATAGACACATACTGGTCTTTGGTAAGTATCCGCAGCTAGTTGAGCACAGTCGGGTGTGCTAAACCACATACTGGCATCTAAGCATGCTGGGATTAGTATATTGTTGTTGCTATTGTTGCTGTCAATATCAGAACCGTGTCTTATGATTTCCTCTAATTGTTTGACATCTGTACCAAAGGTACTGGAATAAAGGACGGTGTTCTGAGGAAGGGCAGCAAGCATGTCCCTTTTTACAAGTGGGAACTTGTTTTGATTCATGTAGATCAAGTGTGCCAGCCCACAAAATCCACACCATCCGTCAGGAATTGGGTTAAACTCACCCTTGATATCATTTGATATCTCTTTCGAGACAGGAAAGGTTGGCTTATACGTGGCCCTTTTCCCAACAGATGTCCGATGGTCATACTCATACTCATCTTGAACTGTGAAAGGTCTCTTGAACCCTTTTTTAGTGAAGCATCGACTACATATATGGTTATTAATCAGTATTGTTTTTTGCAGCAAATTATCCTTGAAAATAACAACAATTCTTACTTGGGTCGAGAGGCTCTTGTTTGATTTTTTAAAAAAAATATTTGTTTTTGTGTTTTCTTCACATTTGTGGCTGTTGGATCTTTTTGAGCCATTTTCCTGGCTTCCAGCTTAACCATAGCCTTAAGGCTAGCTTATAATTTTAGAAAACTATTAATATCATCTCTTATATCAATATGTATGTATATATCTTACCCGACCTGAAAGAATACTTGTCTTTCTCCAGACTGCACGGCTAAAGTCCTTTGGCAAGTACTTTGGGCGACTGCTGCCCTTGTGCCTTCCAGGAAATTTTATATTCTCTGGGGCCTGAAGTCTTATAGCAGTATGGACAGTTTTACTATCAAACCCAACTGTAGCTCCACTTGGGATATTAATAAGGTTGGCAACTTGTTGGCTGTCCTCACAAGAGTGAAAGAGGGTTTCTAGCCTAATGATTTCGTTCATCCACTCTTTTGGCTCCTGAGAAGACATTGAGCTTGTTGGGATGATGTTTTCTGGACCTTCTCTTTCAACAGGATCGATGATCCACCTTGATGGAATTTTCGTAAGCTCGATGCTCCTTCCATTGGGCAATATATGGTGACAAGGCAAGCCATACTCCAATATGCATTTGCATAGACAATTTTTGTTGTTGCCGCCTTTCAAACGAAGCTCATGATCAAGAACAAGTAAGGCTCGCTTGGAGACCTTCTTGAACAGGTTTTCAAGCAGCTTGTTCCGGGCAACCAACATATCGACAGTGCTCGATTATCTGATCTTGATGGCGCAAAAATCTCTTTCGAGCCTGTTGATATATATGGTACAGCATCAAAAGCTAGCCCCAAAGAGGAGATGGCAGAGATTCCTCTTTTCAAAGCCTGGTGGGCACTTTCAACTCTTTGGGTTGTTGTACACCCAAAATCCATTTGCTTGCATGTCAAATATTCTGCCCACATCTCTCGGGACTTGACCCATCTGCTGGTAAAATGCACAGAAGCGGAAACCTTCTCTTTCCCATCCTCTAAATCCAAGCCGACAGAAACAGCATTGAACTTTGTGAGGGCCACATCAAACTCCTCATTCTCCATGCTGTGGATCATGCGAATGACATACTCCATTAACACCTCCTTCTCGGCCACAGACTTCAGTTTCCCAAAAGAGGCTTTCTCAACGCTATTCAGCATGCGCCAGTAGCACAAGAGTTTGACATTATCTGGGAAGACAATGTCAAGGGCACTCATTAATGCAGCGCATTTGTCTGTCCCAAACAAGGCGTTGTATGGCATATCTCTGAAAACGAGCCTTTTCAATTGCTCAAGAAACAAAAGGTAGCTGCCTTGTTGCCCGTTAGACACCCAGACCATGACAATTGAAAACGACTTGAGTGTTTCTCCTCCAAGGTTGTGCAAACCTACACAGATTAGCGACATCTCCAAATTGTCTGTCGAGTAGGTAGCATCCACTATCATAACCTCTGGGAAACGACGGGCTCTTTCCAACATCTTTGGATGGCTGAAAATGATTCGTTCAAACGATTCATTATCGTTGATATCGTATTTTGCTTGATACCCTTTTGTTTCCATATCGTTGATGAGCTTGGTGCCTGCATCCTGTATGCCAGGAGCAGTTGCACGGGCGAACGCAGCCTTGTTGTTGTTGATATTACTAACATACAACTTACGACCGAACTGTTCATCATCGTTGATTGCTTTCTAAATATCACGGGCCTTGACTTTACCCTCGCCAAGTCTAACGATCTCTCTGGCATCATCTACAGTTACTTTTGACAGTCTGCCTTTGAGTGTTGATTCTAAACACTCGTCATCAAGAGGATGATTATGATATGCCTCAATATCGTGGGTGGCTTTCAAAGGAAGATATCCGTTGATGCCCTTCTTGTAAGAAACCTTCAAAAGGTAAGGGCAGCCAGTCATTTCATTCGAGGGAATCCTTTTCTTGTCTTCGTCTTTGATTCCACGGGTGTTCTTATATTGTCTACCCTTGGTGCACTTCAAGTAAACTCGGGTTGGTTTACGATCTATAACTGCAAGAACAAAGTTATTGGCAAGGGCATACTCTTGTATCTTTCCAATTGCCATGGTCATGTCATGGTAGCCATTATTAGGTGAGGTTAGGAGAGTTTGTTGACAGGATAGTATTCTTTTCCGTCGATAAAAATAGTTTCTTTATTGGTATGGCTCATAATAAAGCGAGTTTTATAAAGTATTTGTAATCTCCGGGGAAATGACTAATAGATACAATAGATGATTAGGTCTTACAGGATGAGTATACGAAAGAAAAGAAAGTTTTATATAATGTCTTTGCATATCTTTTTTTTTCAGAACACAACATTTTATTCCGTAAACTGGGAACAGGCACTAGATTCCGGACCACAGGTCACTTTCAAAAAGTCCGGTAAAACAGAAACATTGTGCCCTTGAGATCGCTGAAAAGTAAATGAAACTTATACGATGTCTTGAATTTTTTTTAATTCATATAATTCGTGGCTTGGTTCACGCTGTGGATTTAACGGTATCCGTATTCTTGGATACCAGACATTACATGACCAATTTTATTGGGTGTATCCTGTAGCTTGCCATACTTCTTTTCCTTATGCATCCCAATCAAATATATAAATATTTATACATATATACGGGTGTATATACATGCATATAAGCATTTAAATTATTTCAGAATTTATAAAAAAATTTATATTGTGTGGTAATCGCTAATTTCGCTTTTATCCGAGGCTGCATGATTATCATTCCATAAGAGAGCTCTTAGATGATGGCCGTACTCTTCTTGCAAGATCGATAGTCTTTCGATTAGCATTTCATTAGGCAGATCAGCTCGGTTGAGCTGTGTTATCTTGTCTGCAAACTTTTTTTTCCCAAAATAATAATAATAATAATTGAGTATTTTATATCCAAAAAGAATTCGACTTACCCAAAGCATAATCCTTTGTCGTGATTTGGCAAGTGAGATATTGGAGTCCATAGTCGTAGAGTTCATCTTGACATCTTCGAGCTATAAGGAATAGCGGATTACTTACCTTTGGTTCTCGCTAATTCCCTCTTATATTGCATATTCAATTAATGCGACTTACCTTTGTTGCAATTTCATGGGCACGAGCTAATATGTTTTTAGGAAAGCCTACAAGCTCTGCCGCCTTTAAACCTATCAGTCGCAATAATAAGAATTAGCTTACAAGGCATACTATATTAAAAGCACACACCATAATGAGGCTTTGAGGTACTTCCATCTTCTACTGTGTATAGAAAGTGTATTGCACATTTATCTACATTGTCAGTCTATGTAGATATATAAACAAATGAATAAACGAATGGAAACTAATACTCGTTTACTCACAATATCAACCTTGAGCTGTAGATTGACAACATTTGGATATATAGATAGAGCTGAGGTCAATTGGAGCAGATGAGTCGAAAATAAACAGTATGCCTATATATAAGAGTGAGAAGTTGGAAACTATTTCCTGAGTGCAGTACTTGCTTTTGAGCGTAAAAGTTCTTCGCAAATAGCACCAGATATTCCTAGTGCATCACTAAAAGATGTCCCTAAGTGATTACAATTTAGGTCTCAAGAACTGATGGTGTCTAGAATACGAATATTTCACCTCGACCAAGTTCATCCATTAGTACCAAACTTGTATCATTGATGTTGTGCAAGACATAAGCAGCTTCTTGCATCTCGGACATAAAGGAGGATGTATTCATATCAAGAAAACTATCGTTTGCTAGCCTGGATAAAAGCTATACAACGATTCAGCTTACACAATTCTTGGCCAAAAAGGCTTACCTGATCTGATATACGAAATGAAGCATATTCCGCTGGCACACTATTAAAATCTTATTATTAGGAATTCGTTTCTGTTTAGTTTATTAGTCGAGAATATACAATGATCCTATCTGTGCCATAACGGTGAGCAAAGCAACCTGCTTTATATAAGTTGATTTTCCACTCATATTAGGCCCAGTAATAAATTGAAAGCTGCTTGAAAGAGATATATAGGTATCATTCGGAACAACTTGGCCTTTGCGTATTACATCTAGAATTGGGTGTCGACCAGACTTTATAGCAAATGTATTCGTAAATTCGGGTCTGACTATACAAAGGTCATGTAAGCTTTGTAGAACTAAGCATAAGAAGAAGAGGCTATTTAATAGTCTGTGCTTACTATAATGATTCCGCAAGATGCAGTTTTTAGCAAACGAGGCAAGCAAGTCAATCGATGCAATTGATTCGGATAGTCTGTACATGATACTGATATTCAAGCGGATTTGTTCCATGAGATTTGTAACAATACTAACAAAAATTAAGAATGTCCTTTAGATTATTATCATGAAAACAGTAGAAAACAATGCAAATACCTATCTGACATCAAGTATATTTCTGCCAACGACTCTTCTAGTCTGCAGTTTTGTTTCAGCTAAAAAGAGATTTTAGTACATTAGTATACAAGCGTGAGCATGGATTTCACCCAGTCTACCAGTTCCATGGTTGTGAATGTCATGCTCTTCTTTTTCTTTACTACATTAATAAAAGCCGGTGGAAGGGTATTCCCTTTTGCTTTATCAAACGAGGTAATAGACAGGTGGAAGCCTTTGGAGTTTACAAACTGGAGTTTTATCGGGAGACCAGTAGACTCTATTATTGACATTAGTATCATCAAAACATTATATCGTTACAGGGTACCTGTATATCCAGTTGACATTTCATAAATATCTTGAATTGTCTCTTTATATGCCTGTCGTGCTGCAAAGCAAACGTGTTAGTCATGTAATAGTAGCGTGGTAATAATAGACTTGCTTACATCCAAAAGACCATTAAATCCAGCCTATAAATAAAAAAATACATGGTTTAGATATCATCATTATCCTTAAAAAAAAACAATATATATATATAAAAGAGACTCTGCTTTCCTTTACTGCATAACACTTTTGGTTTCTTATGCCAAGGCTCGATTTCTCATAGCCAATTTCATCATTTAGTGTTTCACTTATTTGTTCCAAGAGAGTGTCTATAATAATTTGACAGCACAAATGTCATGGTTAGCATTATTCATCACACATCTCTAGATCCAGCAAATAACTTTCCTAAGGCTGGATCGCAAAATACCTACAAATCAGTCTGTATTAGTATTTGATCCCAAAAAAAAGTATACATCACATTTACTTGCATTCAAAGCCAACAGGAGCACAGCACTCTTTGAGGCCTTTATAATATTAATGATATTCTTGATAGCCTTGAGTGCACTCTTAAGCTTAATAACATGGTTGATCTTTGCTTCAGCACAACGAGTTGTCAGTTTCTTGGGGATTTTTATAATATCTGAAACTATATGATCCATATCACCCAGGTGTTTTAGTGAAGATTGGATGCCAAAAAGCATCTCTTCGTTTTCAACAAGTTCTTCTACCGCATCTAGTCTTTCTTGAATTGCCTTGAGGTCTGTAAAAGGTTGAAGAATGGCCATACGCAGCAATCGAGCACCCATTGGTGTACACGTGTGATTCAAGACACCGTAGAGAGTTTCTTTACTGTGGTTCTTGTCACTATTAGTAACAAGCTCCAAGTTTCTTGCGGTAATAATGTCTTTATAATCAAAGGTTTCTTAGGTTAGCTATAAGGAAGATCAAGAAAGACGCATACCGATTAGCATGGTTCCTATATTGAAAGAATAAAGTCAGAAATAAGTGGCAATGTTCATCTTGGTTCACCTTGGGCTACTTGGTACTTGAAGAGCACTGTGTGAAGAGCATACGTGGTATCGTTTCGTTCCAAGACATATCTTTTGTATACATGATATGTTCAGCCGTTATGTCGAGTATATAATGTGAGATAAAAGTTACCGGAATATTGCTGCTGCTGATGCTAGACAATAGTACCTTTTTTTTAAAAAATGTTAGCAAGTATGGTTGGGTTGGTTAATCATACTTTTTTGATATCCCTAATAAGAGTGTAGAGGCATCTTCATGGATCCCAAGGTCTCTCAGAAAACTCATTCCTATAGAATATTAAAGTGGATACAAATGCATCTTTATCCTTCTTACCAACATCATCCGAGAAATAGCTTCGAGAAAGAGTCTCTATGGATATATTGGAAAAGTTTTGTTCAATGAGTTGACAGAGCTTGTTGGCACCATTATCCAAAGGAGTTGGCATAAGAATCTATGTATTATTGAGTATATGTATCAAAACCGAAATTCTATCCACAACTAAGAAAAAGACCTTTTGAGGGTTGTTCAAGTGTATCTGGTGCAATGTCTTGGTATAGGTTTGGGAATCTGCAAACTATGAATAGAGACTCAGTATATGCGGATACAGCGCCTTTCTATTCCTCTTGCCTGCGATAGTATACATTCGTTCCTGTCGAGATAGATGGTACATAATCCAACCTCTGTAGCCTTTCCACGCCCTTCTGCCAAGGCCATGATGTGCTTTCTGGGTACCCTGACAGCTGCATCTGCAATTGATGTGCTTGTCAAACTGTACCCAAGGGGTTTCTGGCTATTCGGTAGTACTAGAGAATTAGTCTTATTCTCCTCAGATGTATATGCTTGTGATGAACTTGTAGACATGGCTCAAGAGTATGAAAAAAAAGAAAAAGAAAAACATATTTTAATAGACAATTCAATGTTTATGTAATTGCATAAAGCAGTCAAAATGTCTATAGCACTAGTGAATATCATATCATTCAAAAAGCCTTTTGTATGGTTTGGTAGAATGTTGATGATTTTGAATACATTCTATCTAAAAAAAAATTAATATTATCTAGTAATATCCATACGGCTTACAAGTAGACCCTTGAGTCTCAAACTTGATAGTCATCGACCAAATAAAAACTGTTTTATTGTCATTATTGGATGGGGATTACTTTTGGCCAGATTAAAGGTGTATAAATCCATATAAATCTATAAATCGAAAAGTGCTAAACTGTTTGGTGAATCTGTTGTAGTCGTAAAAGGCTCATTGGATAATACATGCATCTAATAAACTGAGCAGACATCAAAAGGTGCTTTTAACGGTCCAAACAACCTGTGCATAACAAGTGAAAGATGATGTTTATTGAAAAAACTAGGATTGGTATTTATACTGTTTATTGGAATTGATAAAAATATATATTTCTTTACTTGGCATTAAAGAATTACATGGTCAATTAAGTCAACACATCTTTTCAGTCATACCACATGCTACCACATACCCGAACTTTTCCAAGTAAGCGCTTTTATTTATCATAAAAACCAAATCCCCAAGCTTGACTTTTGGAGCCAAAAATTGAAACCATTCAGAAAACTCTATCGGAGTTTAAAAGCATTACACTGAACCCTCACACTTCTCTATTACTCAAAAAGGAAAACACAAGTCGTCTCTATATTGTGATTCTACTAATTATACAACATTTGTACAAACCGCTATAATCATGGAAATATCATCTTTAGCCCCCAAGGATCAGACGATTACAAGTATTCGATCACTATCTGTTGGTGGTGATTCAACTGTATACGAACTTCCCATCTTTAAAACAAGCGAATTATGCGATTACCTTCGCGAAATGGGATTCAACATCACCAAAAATCAACTAACTCATCCAGAATCAAAAGACATGGTTCTACTCTTCAAGGGAATCATACATACCATCAGATCGGACTGGTCCAAAAAGATCGAGCAAGAACTAACTCAGAAATTGTCTCGCCTTGATCATCCCGTACGTCCGAGGGCTTAGAATAATATGGTCCATGATGCTAAAGACCTTTGCGCACAGGAGCTAATGACGAGTTCTGTCAATATGCAAATTGTAGCAAAATACATGTTAGTCCAATAGCTCACAAAATATCCCCAAGCACTCACTCTAGAATCGTGTCATGTTGTTGTTGTTTTTTTTTAGGAAAAGGCTGCTGGCAGACATTCGGTTAATCGACTTTGACATCTCTGATATCCTAAATCCTGAGCCTGCTCGACTTGGGCGTATCTTGAGTGCAGTGGTCAACTATCTAAAGTTTAGAAAGCAAACCTGGGAGAAATTCCAGCCGTATGTGGCGAAACATGTAAGCAAGGTGATGAATATTGAAGTTGTGGTGACTAATGTATACAAATCGTGTGTCAGGAAGAGGCTTCCAGTCGTATACGCAGAATGACTGATAATATCAATGCTCTCCAGAAAGAAAAGGATCGATTGATGTAAGATTATCTGGTTCAATGCAACATCTTGCTGATCTTGGATAGTGAGTCTCGAAAGGCAGCAGAGCCAGAAATACAAAAGATGGAAGAAGAGAATGAGATGTTTAATCAAAAGCTGTTGGAGGCCCGGAGATATACAGAGGCACTACAGAATAATATCAATGAAATCAAAAAGGAAAAGAATGTGCTCAAGGAAACATTGGCAAGTACTTTGTATGGTTATAAGCTTATAATTGACATGTTATACAGCAAGGGTTGCTTTTCAAGGGTCTCAGTATCGATGAAGAAATATCCCAGCTAGAGATTCGACTTCGAATCAACCCAAAGGAAGAAGAAAAGGTAGACCATGAGATTGACAAGCTAATGACTGACTACTAACTGTTGGTCTAATAAGATTAATGAAGAATTGAAAAGGAGTATTCAAGAAGACCTTTCTCTGGAGAAAAAGGCAACAGATTCCTTTGAGAGATTGGTCAGAGTACTAGATATCTACAACGAGATCCACTGCCAGTATAACGATATCAATGAGACCATTGGATCTCTCTTGGGCCTTATGGAAGAGTGGGAGCTGCAAAAGAATGTCAACGACGATGTTCAGAAGAATTATGATATAAAAGAGAGCCACCTAAAGGCGCTGCGGGCAAGAAAGAATGTAAGGGGCCAAAGTTGAGTGCAGAGATCTCACAGGTGTTTTTCAGCGATTGATGGGGGACATTGAGTCCTTGAGACTCAAGGAGAAACAGGACCTTGATGAACTAGAGCGCACACGCGAGCATATTCAGATACAGTTTGACCAGCTTGAAATTGAAGCCAAAAAGGCCACCGAATACGCAAAACAAGTCAGGGAAGAGTTGAATCCTATACAGGCCTCAAATGATGAGCTGGCCAGACAGGTAGATAGATTATGGATAGATATATATACCAATGGATGATCGATCTCTTTAAAAGTCTT
The DNA here is from genome assembly GCA_022702545.1 of Phycomyces nitens. Lineage (NCBI taxonomy): Eukaryota > Fungi > Mucoromycota > Mucoromycetes > Mucorales > Phycomycetaceae > Phycomyces > Phycomyces nitens. The sequence continues at coordinate 8,836,257 of JAHRBC010000001.1, forward strand.
CTCATACATGATGATTATCTGCAGATCACCACAAACAAGGAAACCCATCAGATTCTAATGGGACGTCTAAGAGAAAAGTACCAAACACTCAATGCCAAGATTGAAACGATGTTACAATTCATTGAGAATCTGGGCAATTAATTAATCAATAAAGTGCCACTTTGACTTTGAGCTGTGCTGAACATTAAAGACTTGATACAACAATAAAGCGAATATGTTTATTATTTAAAAGAGGGATGCAGAATTAGTACTCCTCAGCTTCCTCAATCTCAGAGTCACCAAGAGAGTCAGAGCCAACTTCTTCGTAATCCTTCTCAAGGGCAGCCAAGTCCTCACGGGCTTCGGAGAACTCGCCTTCCTCCATACCTTCACCGACGTACCAGTGGACAAAGGCACGCTTGGCGTACATGAGATCGAACTTGTGGTCAAGACGGGCCCATGCCTCAGCGATGGCGGTGGTGTTGGAAAGCATGCAAAGAGCGCGCTGGACGGTGGCAAGATCACCTCCGGGGACAGCGGCAGGGGCACGGTTGTTGATACCGACCTTGAAACCAGTAGGACACCAGTCGACGAACTGGATGGTGCGCTTGGTCTTGATGTTGGAGATAGCGGCGTTGGTGTCCTTGGGGACAACATCACCACGGTACAACAAACAACAGGCCATGTACTTGCCGTGGCGGGGGTCACACTTGACCATCTGGTTGTTGGGCTCGAAACAAGCACTGGTGATCTCCTGGACGGAGAGCTGCTCGTGGTAAGCCTTGGCAGCAGAGATGATGGGGGCGTAAGTGACGAGAGGGAAATGGATACGGGGGTAAGGGACCAAGTTGGTCTGGAACTCGTTCAAATCAACATTGAGGGAACCATCGAAACGCAATGAAGCGGTGATGGAAGAGACGACCTGGGCAATCAAACGGTTAAGGTTGGAGTAGGTAGGACGCTCGATGTCGAGGTTGCGACGGCAGATGTCATAAATGGCCTCGTTGTCGACCATGAAGGAGACATCAGAGTGCTCAAGGGTGGTGTGGGTGGTCAAGATGGAGTTGTAGGGCTCAACAACAGCAGTAGACACCTGGGGGGCGGGATAGATGGAGAACTCGAGCTTGGACTTCTTGCCATAGTCGACAGAGAGACGCTCCAAGAGGAGGGCACCGAAACCGGAACCAGTTCCACCACCAAAGGAGTGGAAGACAAGGAAGCCCTGGAGACCGGTACAGTTATCGGCGAGCTTGCGGATACGGTCCAAGACAGAGTCAACCAACTCCTTGCCGACGGTGTAGTGACCACGGGCGTAGTTGTTGGCGGCATCTTCCTTGCCAGTGATCAATTGCTCTATATGATTGATAATGATGATGATGATGAGTAATTGTCAAGATGATGAATGATGATTATCATCATCTTTAAAGCTATATTTACCAGGATGGAACAATTGACGGTAGGCACCGGTGCGAACCTCGTCAACGACGGTGGGCTCAAGATCGACCATGACGGTACGGGGAACGTGCTTGCCGCTGCTGGTCTCGCTGAAGAAGGTGTCAAAAGAGTTGTCACCAGTGTTGAGTTCCTGGGGAATGTGACCATCGGGCTGGATGCCGTGCTCAAGGCAGTAGAGCTCCCAGCAGGCGTTACCAATCTGGACACCGGCCTGACCGACGTGAATGCTAATAATCTCGCGCATGGTTAAAGAAGTAAAAGGGGGGTGGAAAGTCGAAGGTTCAAAGTTAGGGGAGAACACCGACAGGTATGAAAAAAATAAACAACAAAAAACAAATTGGTGGGTTTTATAAGCGGAGGAAATGAGATTTTACGTCTTTTTTCTTTTTTTTAAAAATCAATCAATCTACGCCCCCCAATCATGGACATGTAGTACTCTAAAAATGGCAACCACGCCTCGTGCAATCCCCTATCCTTGTGGTTCAATGGCCTGAAACAGCAACAGCGCTTGCTTCTCTTTGTCGTAAAGTTGGCCGTCCAGCGGCTTTTCCTCGTGGGTGGTAGCGTGGCGAGGGTCGTACAGCCAGCTCTTGGTAGCAGGATCCAAGAGGTGCTGCAGTGGTGGATTTGCCTGTAGAATTCGACTCCATTCGAGTTGGAGCTTTGCTGCAGGGCCTTCTAGTAAATGCAGCGATACAGCTGTGGCCTGCTTATCCTGGGTAAAATCACGACATTGGGTCCAGGTGTGACGGGCTGGGTCTTGCATGTAAAATGCAATTTCGGGTTGAATCAGGTGGAGCTCCAGTCTTGCCCAGCCAAACTGCTCTTGGTGCGGCACAAGTCTGATCTTCCGAACCATATTTGTCCCAAACTCAAGCTTAAACCGTGTTTGGCCATCACATATACACCACACCACCTTTTGGCGCCTGGGGTCCACACTGCACACCAGGTCCTCTGTGCCCAGCCGCATTCTCTTCCAGCTGCCAATCTGCAGTGTTTCGGCTGACAAGATATGGTCGGTCTTTAGGGAAGAGTCTTTGGGTTCAATCATTAATACTGGTCGACTCTTTCTGCCTTTAACCTACCGGCATTCAACATCATTGATGACAGCATGTTCTCGGACCATCCGCTGCCATTTTCTGGCATGGTAGGGTTCATGGCATAGGCATAGTTTGGCATGGTGGTTGTCATGGTGGTTGTCATGGTAGTTGGCATGGTGGTTGGCATGGTGGTTGGCACGGCTGGCATGGAAGGGTAGTTGATATAGGCGGTTGTCGCAGGAAGTGTATTGGTAGATGAAATGGTCGTTTGGAGCATTTGGGACATTAGCGACGCGTCGTCTGGAGAGAGCTGTCCAAACCCATTCGGAGAGGGTTCCGAGGCCCAGTTGGGTGGTAATGCGGGAGATGCAGAGGCATAGTAGCGCATCCGCCGGTCTGCAATGTCTGCTGTGGTTTCGTATGGGCCCTGTCGATCGTGTTGTCTATGGGTCTCTCTTAGATAATACGGATAGGGTCCAGCAGACAATGCACGCATTCGTCCAGACGCATCCTGGAACCGGCGCTGCTGGTTCTGTAGGGAGCTAGAGACGACTGGGATGTGGGTTGAGAGCATATTTGAATTCAACCCACTGGGCATTGGTGGAGGTGGTGGAGGCGGTGGCATATTGGCAAGAGAAAAATGAGTGGATCCAGTAGTGGGAGTAGGCATATAGGTAGATGGCAATAATGAATTATAAGTGTCTGTAGGGCTTAGCATGTCATGAATTAAATTTTGTTGTTGTTGTTGCTGTTGTTGCTGTTGTTGTTGCTGTTGCTGTTGCTGTTGCTGTTGCTGTTGTTGTTGTTGTTGTTGATTGAAATAATAATAATAGTAATAATAATACATGTCAGGATTCGTTACGGCTGGATTATCTGATGGCGTCTGCTGGTTATTATAGGCTGCTGCCTGACAAGCAGCTGTTGCAGCTGTTGCGGCGTAATGTTGCATACGCAAGGTCTCTTCATGAAGTACTGTCGATCGTTTGGCTTGGTTTTTAACCTTGGCCCGTCTATTCTGGAACCATATCTGAATAGACCTTTCAGACATGGCCAGCTCTTTTGACATTTGTTCGCGCATCCGGTTATTCGGTGATGGGTTGATACTAAACGTCTTTTCCAATAATTCCAACTGCCTGGGAGTCGCCCGCATTCGTTTTCGGGCAACCGCAGACTTCATTGATGCCTTTGTTTCCTTTTCTGATTTTGTGCGTGAGCTGTGTGGTGGAGAACAGGATCCAGAGGACATGGACGAAGAAGATGTCGAGCGAGAAAAAGCCTGGTGTTCCATTATTGGTTGAAGAGGAAGAGATGTTTGCTCAGGGCGAGTGCTTTTATCATTATCATTCTGAAACGTGCTTGGAGTCATTAAAGGAATGCGTTCTGTATCGTTTGCCATTGCAGATAGTCAATGTCTTGATGCTTAAAAGACAACAATAGCAATATTTTCAGAAAAAATAAAGTAATAAATGATATTAAATTTTGTAATCAATATGGTCCTCAAATGGACCGAATCAAAGAGGCGAGACTTTTAAAGTAGGGAATAAAAAGAATATTGGGGAGACGAAGGGGGGGTTGTGTAGCACAGTAGAACAGTAATAAAGACGAGAAGATCAACCTTTATTTTCGAATATTTGATTATGGGTGTGGCATAGCGTTAATTGACAGGTTACCGTATCAAGTATAGTTTTCAGTGAAAATATCGTGTCCGATATATCAACCGCTTATTTAACCACTCTTGGTAAACTTTGGAAATAGCCAACAAATGGCCAGAATGTGGTTCAACAAAAAGTCATTTGCAAGAGACAATAATTTGATTCTTTTTTAATCTTTTTTTTTGGATTTGTACAAAGTCGCCCTTTCTGTTTTCTGGATTATTTTCTTATTCTTAAAGACTTGTTCAAACCATCTCGCATACACATTGACATACAGCGCATGTGATTGGCAAACGACAATTCATATAATTTATTGTAATCTATTGACTCGCCAAACGACTTTATCCGACCATCCACCCTGAGATCTTGTTCCACAGACCCTCACTAGACGCATTAACACCACAACGTGTTGTGCTATCAAAGATTTATAAATATATACATGTATATTGTGATGGAACCAACATGGCCTGACATTTCACCATCGGCCTCTCAAGTAAGCAATATCCTCCTAGATTTAGTTATCTTTTGCTTTCACACGTTGCCATATACATCTTTGTATTATGTATCCAAAATGACCTCCTTCTTCGGAGTGATTCAAGGCAAGAGCTGCTATTAGATTCGGGAGTCCATTGTTATTTTATTTTATTTTCCTCTAAACAGATTGGCGTAAGACGCGTTTGTGGGACCTTGTCGATCGGAATGGTGAGTTTAATATAAGAGCAGAAACCTATTGCTTGTCTTATTCTGGGGCTGTCTAGAACTCATTTACTATTCGACTTGCTCCTTGCTTTACTAATGAGCCATGGGATAGCTCATGTCATACCAAAATAACGTGGTTTCTAAAGATTATCATGTCCAACATTAAACCTTGTCATGAACAATAAACAGGAAATTGAGAGTTTATTAAGTAGCTGCGAATGCCTGGATTTGGGGTTATCGTATCACACTTTGGTTGGCTGTAAAGAGAGCTTGGATATGTATATATCTGTAATATATATACATATACATACATATACATATTTATATATTACAGATATTTAATATCCAATATCTAATATCTAATATTTAATTTTTAATATTTAATTTTTTAATATTTATTTATTTATTATTTATTATTTAATATATAATTTTTAATTTTTTAATATTTAAAATATTCCAACATTCTAATATCCAAGTGTTGAAAATAAAAAAGGGTATAAGCAGCAGCAGCAATAACAACAACAAAAGAAGGATTGTACATTTTTATATATCCACATAATCTGGCGGCGGTTTTGATGGAATTCTGTCAAGGATAGGCAGGGACTGGTCATATGGAAGGTGTAGGCATTGAGATGCCAATTCTAATTGACGGCAAAAGTCAAAGTAGCATGGACAATAGAAGATCTTTGTCCTGTCGACCTTGAGCGGTGTGGACTGGCCAGGACTTGGCCCATTCTTGGACTTTTGCAACGTGTTGATTTCTGGTGGCTTTACACCCAGCTCAAAGTAAGACGGTAACCGACTATAGTCTTCCTTCAAACGACAATCAAACACGGTAATGGGAGTTTCGAGTATAATGGTTTCCTTTCGACGCCCATCAACAACATCGTCTTTTTCATTGCGAGATTTGCGTAACCTCAGAAACACGTTTTGCCAGCCTCCATTCGCCCCTTGAGTGTTTTGTTGGGCAGCTGCATGTTCAGTCGAGGCCTGTTCAGGGTTGCTATGGAAACTGTGAAGGGAATGCAGACTGTTGGAGCTATTTGTACGGCTCAATGCAACCGCACCGCCTTCATCTGGGTAGGATACGACGATATTAATCTCCAGGTGGTGTCTAAACAGAATCTCCTTAAAGTGGGTGGTCGGGTGGAGATTCTGCTGACAAGAAGGAGTCGAAAACGCAATCCGATGGGCAAAAGTATCGGTGAGGTCGATGCCCTTGCCGTCCTTGTCGAATGCCTGGCGGATTTCGTCTGATGAGTCCATGTGCTGCTCTTCATATTCGCCACTGCTAAATATACGTGTTGCACCAGCAAATGGCATTTCCATCTGGTCTTGGTTTGTTCTCCAGGCCCTCATTTCTGGCACACAGTATCGTCGTGATTCAGTCACCTTTACCTCCATATGCTCCAGGCGAGTGTGTTTACGCTGGGGCTGAATTATGACACGGATGTATAAGAGATCGCCAGATGAAAAGGCGGCGGCTTCAATCATCACTTCAATGTCACCTGTCACCAAGTGCTTCTCAAAGGTACGAGAGAGATCCTGAATGGAGTTATTGACGAGCAGCGAATTGGACATGTAGCATCGAAGCACAAGCAACGGACTCTGGGTCTTCCAGCTATTCAAGATTGGGATGCCTGTGCGGGATACTTGGGCCTCCACCATGTGTCGCACACGGCCATAGACATCGTCAATAGACTCTATAAATGACTGTAATAATTAAGTACCCAACATCCCAGAGGCTTCTTGCTTACATTTGGAATCACAAAGGCAAACGAGAATCTATGAGTGCCTTCGTTCAGCAGGACTGCCTTTCGAGTCTCGTTCTTTGAAGGCACCAGCTGCAGTTTCTGCTCAAAAAGAACCGTCTCAGATGTCAACCGAGTCCCACGTGCGCCAATTCCTGCCAGATGAAGAATAGAGTTAAGCATTGAAATGTCATATAATAAGCCACATTGGTGGACATCAATAATTCTTACCTTCGGGCCAATATGTACTCGAGATGGACTTTAGGGTTACTGAAATATGAGCAATCTTTACAGATCGGGCTAATGTCAAGACGACATTTCCAGAGAAGATTGAAGATGAATCTTCGGTGCTTGATCCTCTGAGAATAATAGGCTTAATAGGATCGAATGTCAAGGTCTCTTGGGAGAGAATGCTGAGGTACATTGCGAACGATGTCTAAATCCTTTCACTCTTTTTTCTTTTTAAAATAAAGCTAATATATGTTTATGTGGATATGAGAATATAGTAGAAATAATCTTTGTATATATATTTTTTTTGCTGGTAAATCTAATAAGCAAAAAAATATTAATATCAATATCAATCTGGACAGCCAAAAAAAAAAGAACGTTTCTGACTGAAATACAGTGAGAACGGTAAATTTTGTCACTTTGAGAAAATTAAATGTCCGTAACCAAGAAATAAATGTCCGTAACCAAAAAATAAATGGCCGTAACTAAAAAAAAATACATGGCACTAATCCAAAAATAATTGCCCCTTTATGTCCAGGAACTTTGTCCTTTGGAGATAAAACAAAATGTTATAATAGAGGGCCTGGTAAATAATCGAAAAAACCATTCAAGTTTGACTTGGCAAAAAACATAACCTTAATAGGATATTTGTGTAACAATAAAGTAAAACCTTCTTTTTTAGGATAAACCAAAATATCGATTTTTTTGGTTCTATAAGCCAAATACCAATTGATACAAGTTTATAACATTATAAGAGTATATAAAGACTTTTGTAAATAATAATTGTATATTTCTTGTTAATACACCCCTTAAATATACTCTATACTGCTATATCGCCAAAAACAGCCGCCAAAACTGACAAAACAGTCAGCAAGAAGATGTAATTTCAAATATACAATCGCTATTTTTCACAAAAAATTGCATTAGAGGGTTTGGTATGTTATCAAAATATCCTCCTACTTAAAAAAGGAAGTCATGGTATTTGGCTTATAGAACCAAAAAAATCGATATTTTGGTTTATCCTAAAAAAGAAGGTTTTACTTTATTGTTACACAAATATCCTATTAAGGTTATGTTTTTTGCCAAGTCAAACTTGAATGGTTTTTTCGATTATTTACCAGGCCCTCTATTATAACATTTTGTTTTATCTCCAAAGGACAAAGTTCCTGGACATAAAGGGGCAATTATTTTTGGATTAGTGCCATTTAATTTTCTCAAAGTGACAAAATTTACCGTTCTCACTGTATTCCAAAATACAAGTGTTTAGTCTCAGATGGCTTCCAAGTGAATCGATCGCAAGGTGAAGATCCTAGACATAAGCTACTTTAAATAGAGGACTTTTGATCTAAAAGGAGATATCGAAAAACAGGAAATATGGATTCTAAAATTGGAAGATCTTATTGGACAAGACGCCTACAGTATAGATGTAAAGAGACAGGATCTTTTTGTAAGTTGTGCTCTCTAGATTGGCCTGTCAGTTTTGCCATTTTACTAGATCAACGCACAGACTGTCATTCTATAAAGTTTTTTTTTGAAAGGCTTGTTTTGTATCATCAAGTGTTTCATTGGTCTCAATTCTATAAACTCAATTGATCAAAATACAAAACGATTCTAGGCCATTTGCAGTCTATTTGTTGAGTGCATTGATTTAGTGACTGGAAAAAAAAGCTTATAGACGAATACTCTTGACGTCTTCGTTTCCAATTCATGAATACTCAAGATACACAAGACATTTGTTTGAAAAGTTATACCTTGAGAGCATACGCAGAATCGTCCAATTTATTCTCCAAGCGTCTAATTTTAGGTTAAACTTCCGTAGAGTGGGTCATCTGTAATGGTCTTTTAGAGTGCGATTAGAATGGTTTAAGAAACCAGGAAAAAAAAATCTTGACAGGCTATATTAAAATAGAGGATTAATTCTAAAAGGGATTTTTATGGATAGATGGGCTTCTAAAGGTACTCGAGAGTGAGCCAGAGATCCTGATAATCTTTGAGTAGATTAATTTTTTCTTGGAAAAATCCCTATTCCAATCGAATATTAATATATATATATAATATTGAGTTTTGATCAACTAGACCTACGAATGGTATTTGTTCAGAAGATCCGGTGGCTTTATATAGTGCATCTAACATTGACAGGATTTCTAAACTGTGCACCAAATCCAATTCATCTTAATTGTCCAATTAGATCCTATTAATTCATCGGAACTAACTCTAAAAGAAGATTGATGCTTTGCGTTCAAGGAGGATAGATTTCACGAGAAGATTTATAGATGTTTAGGCAATTTAACAATCTTCATTTACTTTAGATTTGATCTTGATTGAGGGGATTGTCTTTCTAGGATAAATTGTAGAGTTTGATCCAATATTTCCCGAATCACACTACAAAGCTTATTGGATTGTTTGTCGTCCAAAACAATGGGTTCCTGGACAAGATTGTACAATTGTAAATATAAATATAAATATAAAGCCAATTGTGTATTGTTTTGCCCATCTCCAAATACACATTGGCTGTCAAAAACATATACAAACGTATATCAACCTTGAATCTAAATAACTGGGTCGCCTTCTAGACGCGCATTAGGGATTCAGTCATTCACAATTAAACATCAAGTCTAACTTTATTTCTTTTTAGTAGACTGGTCGATCTTTAATGATTAAAAAAAAAAAGTTGCCATGGCAATTGCTTAATTATTTCTTTTGGTTATGGTAACTTGTCGGAGTTATAGTTCCAAAAATGGATTACAATGATGTCTCAAGTGATGGAAAGGCGTGGGAAGGCTTTTATAAACACCAACACTCAAACTCTCCTTCCTTTCTTCAAAACATCTTTGCTTTTCTCTCTTTTCCCCTCTTCTTTACGAGTAGTTCGATAGCAATGGGAGTTATGGACCGTATTCCACTTGAGATTCTCTTTAAGATCCTCGGCCACGTCCCATTAAATGAGTTCTCAATTCTTTACAAGCTTTTTCCTGCCCCCGTTCTTTCCCAAGTGCTGATAATGAAGCTACGTCGAGAGGGTCCTATACTTGACCTTGTGTCTACCAATATTCACGAGCTCCATGCCCCGCATCTGTCAACTGCCCACAAAAAAAACGAGTCTTCGTTAGCGCTTTATTTCGCAACGTTTGACACCACTCGTTCTTTGTTCTGGTTCATGCCAAACTTTCAATCATCTCATTATTATTTCAAGGTAAAGAATGCATATGTGTCGCATGGGAAGCTTGTAGTGCGGCCTCATGGGTGGGAAACCCAACGAGAGCACTATCTAGGACCGCTTGGGGACATTGGAAAGCATGTGCCTCCTCCGCGCGCAGGTACCTTTTCAGGTGCAACCGAAACCTCCATGCTCGCCAAGACAGTGCAGGAGATCACTCTTCATCGAGGGGATTGTCTTGTCGATGCATGTCTGATGGTAGGTTCCAATCACAGCGCTCAGCCTTTGCCTTTACCTAAGCGGGCCATGTTATCGACAAATTACGCGCGACAGCCCTTATCATCGTCACAATCAACAGCCATCATGTCTGACCCCACCACATGTGGTTACTTTCTTGTCGAACGAGTCGCACTCACTCTGCCAGCATTCTTGGCCTTGTATGAGTCTTAGATCCCACAAAAAGGGGGACCTCTTTACTATTTTTTAGAACAAGTACAAATACACAACTCCCTTTCCCCTCTTCTTCATTCTGTACAGAAAAAAAAAGACCAAAGTTCCTTGTAAATAACCCCATATTTCATTCCATTTCAATCATCATGATGTCTTAATAAATAAAGTGGAACACGTTACTCTACCTACCTTGCAATCTTTAGCCTGTATTCCTGCATGCACACAAACGATAGGGTTATCATTTAACCCGATTGCACATTGTACTTGTGTTCACTAGTTTGCAGTCTGTTATTCCAGGAACAACCGAATGAAATAATCTCAAGAGTTTCTAATATGGTTAGAATATATTATAATAGCTTGAACATTTGTGGGGCAGTCCGGAAATTACATGTATATTCTTTGGACGGTTTAAAAATAATCCCAAAATACATCTTGGTGTATACGGATGAAACGCACTTGAATATGCTTACAAACATGTATTTATTAGTGATTACTGTGCATATTTATGGTGTAATTGACATTCTCCCTCTTTATTTTGGCTAAACAGAAAATAAATAATAATAATAAGAATAATAATAATAATAAAATGATCACTAGCGTTCTTCCAGATCCAACACCTCTAGACTCGTGCACACGGCAGCTAAATCGGAAGCAATATCGGTCGAAGTCGATTCAAAGTTGTTGTAGGCAAGACGTAACGAAGAGAGTCTTCCCTGTCCTATTTGGCATATGTATCTAAAACACTTGCCTGTAAGCAGGTTACTCCTCAAGTCAATATGACGAGGACAGCTCATGTCTTCAAACAGTTTGATAATTGCATCATCGTCTACATGAATTGGTAGAGTTCATTATTAATTCTAGTCAATTTTTTTTATCTATTTCTGTCTTACCAAACAGGTTGGCTGATAAATCCAAATGGTCCAAAGGTCCAGTTCGAGATAATATAAATCTCAAGATAGGGACGTCTTCTGATGATAGAGCTGACAAATATATATATATATATATATATATATAAAGGGGGAAGGGTTTATAATGTTTCGATTAATACAGGAGCTCATTATTAAGCCAGGTCAGGGCAAAGAGCGTAAAGGGGTTAATGGACCCTGAAAATACCTAGTCCACTCAGCACCAGTCTATTATCAGTTTGATTCTTGAGTGCATATTTGAGGCGCACGATTATAGGAATCTTGAGTCGGGAGCAGACATTTTCATAATACTCATCTAGTCCCTTTGCATGGGCTTTTAATGGTATTAATTAATCATTTATCAAGTCTAGGTCCCAGTAAAGAGCCAACTGATCAAATATGACTCACCTTTCACACAAGCTTTGATTTTATGCTTGGTGCCTTTGATGATTTTTATTTTGGTCTCTGGAGAACGTACTTGGGCACCATTAATGATAAAATAATCAACAGAAATCTATAGCCAAAGAGCCATGTTTATATTCTGTATGCCTTTTTTCAATTCACTTGCCTTTTCACCATATATTCTCCACGTCTTGTTTATCAGTTGTTTTGTTATCCACTTGACACTGGCATATTCCTTTTGACAAGCTAGATCAATGACTATCGGTTGATCATTAATATTCATATACACCCTCAGGGCCTAAGAAAACAAATATATTGTGAGATTTCTGTACTATAACGTGCACTTTTACATTTCTCTTTGTTACCATTTGTAGAGGGTCTATGAGCTCTAAAGGCTCTACTGTGCCTAACTCATGGGCACTTTCATACTCTTCCGTCAAGCTTTCCTCCTATTAGAGAACGTATTGGCAAGTAAATAAAAGCTTGGGATCCAATTTGTTAATACAACGCTGTTTAATGTTGACTTGCCAGTTCATCGTACTGATCTTTAGCAGTCTTTGCTATCATTTTCCACCTTTCAGAGGCGGATTCTTTGCCATAGTAGCTGGATATTCTCCCCATTCTTTTATAGACCTTGATACAGTTTTCAAGGTAGAGCCTTCTATTCTTGATTCCAGATTTAAGGACACCCAAGATCTTTTGGTTAATGATCAACTGCGATTCATAAATCTGTCATATTACAAGAAGGATGCTTGTGAGTCATTTGGAAGACAAACCAACAAACATACCTGTGTACTAGAGTTTTCGTTGGACGCTGCCTCTAGGTGCATAAGATTAATTTGAACCATCCAGGATAAATCATCCGGATGTTTGAAATCAGGCCCAATGTTTAATAGGCCTTCTGCTGCAGACTTTGTAGCAGCTCTTTTCATTCCCACCTCAAAGAAGATTTCGCCTAGATAATCCAAATAGTATTAAAACCTCGACATATGATTAAGCTCTATATCTCATTAATGACTTTCCTAGTTCAAGATATAGCTTAGCTCGATCCAAAGGGCACTCGAGTGATACTTGTGCTATTTCTTTGTTGATAGATTCAATATCCCACACTAGACTAGTGATTTCTGAGTACAGGTCTTCAGTCTCTAGATCCAATGTCAACTCTTTCAAAAAAAAAAAAAAAAAACAACCCAATACATGTGAGATGAATTGGACTGATTGTAGGATTCCTCTAGCTTACCTTTGATCCTCTTGAAAGACTTTTTACATTCATCGAATTTCTCGATTTCCAGATAAACCTTGACTTTAACGGCATCATGTTAGGTACAGGGATTATAAGCATAGACGTACCATTGTCTATTCGACAGCTCAACTCATCCTCTTTTGACCCAAGCATCCTTGCAAGCTTGATTTCCTTTCTTTGGCACATCAAGGCATTGTCCCAGTGTCGATAGTGCTGAAAAAAGTTGCCAAACTCCCGCCAGCATTCCTTTTCGGCTTCATGGTCATTGAGCTGTTTGGCAATCTTTGTAGCAGCAACAAAAAAGGTCTCTGCCTTGAATTTTGGATTGGGTATCTTGCCCAACATCACGCCCATATTGATATTTGAAGACAGTGTTAATCTCAAGTTTATATCGTCGTATCCATCTTTCAAAACTTTTTACTCCAAAGGTCACAGGTCAGCAAGTGTCTCTAAAGAACAAGGATGATGCCGAACCTTTAGAGTCTAGGATCTCTCGTTCAAGCGAATAGTTTTCCCATGCGTTTTGGAAATCACTGAATAAAGCCTCTTCTGGATCGTGCCTAGCCAAATAAATACCAAAAAAAAGGGCATTAAAGCCTTTTTTTTTTTAATTGAAAGGCATATATAATCGTATTATTACCCATTCGTAAAATATAAATCACCCAAGGTTTTGTAGGCCTTTTGTAACCGAGAGAGATCTCTTGGATACTGCCTCTTTAATATTGACAGTAATTCTGTACAGCCTTTGATGGCACTTTCATGATACTCCAGTCTACAGGAACAGATTATTATCCAATAAATGTGGTTTGAGTGTCTTTTGGAATCTACACCATTTGATAGACAACAGAAAAGATTTACTTTTTATAGCATTGGATCAGCAGCTCATATATTCTATGGACATTTGTATTAGACATCTTTTTTTTTGATATGCAAATAGTTCTATGCCCAACAGAGCCACAACTTCATCTTCAGTTGCTTGCCTTGCCAATATCATATCATCCTGACCCTTCTTCAGATACACATTATTGCATATTCTGATTGCATTCTGAAGATATTCGTTCAAGTCCCGTTCAATGTCATCCTGTGAAAGTTTATTATCCAGATCATCGCATCGTTCGACGTACAATTCTGCAATCTCGAGCGAAAGATCTGTGGTGTCTATTTTTGCCTTTTCGTACTCTTTTAATTGTTTTTGTTTCTTTGCAATCAAATCTCCATATTCTGTACGATTGGAGAATCTAATTTCATAGACAACTTGTTTTCCCATTTAGCCAATGTCTTGAGGTCTAATTGATCTAGTGCATGATTCATTAAAACAATCAGACTTCTTTGTCGTCTTCTTCAATGATCCAACAGTCACACTCATCCTACGTGCATTGAGAGTACCAAGCTACCCCGCTCTCTACATCATCTATATAATATATATATATTTCTAAAAAGGTCATTGCCCGAAAAAAAAAAAAACAACAACAACCACAGTAATATATTGCCAAATCAAAATAAATCATCATCATGGATGAACACGGATTCGAAGCTAGATTACGCCATGTCGAGCACATACTTGTAGGCCAGCAGCCAATGTACCTTGCACGAGCTACAAAACTTCCATTGTTGCAACGGATGGATGCGTTGCGCAAAGAACTCCAGATAGTTTACAAGGGCAACAAGGGAATCCAGGACTTTATCGACAAATGTAAGATTTTAATTCAAAAAATGCATTAGCCAATCTGGAAATCAAAATCTATTGCAGATGATGTCCATGCAAAACTCCTCAATCCTGCCAATTCTACATTTTTGATGGAGCGCGAATTTATTGCTCCAGAGGCAAAACTTGAATTGGTGATGGCCGGACTTGAGGACATGGAGACATTTGCAAAACAGGTCAAGCAAGTAAAGGCACTAGAGCATGTTGTAAGCGGTGTTGATTTTGAAGGTAATATAGTGGATGAGTATCAAGAAAGAGTGTCATTGACAAGGTTGTTGTAGTGGTTAAATCGCTTGGACCTGAATTGGCACCTCTGGAAGCAATCCATTCTGACCAAGCACGCGAGTTGAATGAGTTGACTCATAAGGTGTCTAGTCTTATGGACAACTACAATGGACTTGTAAGAACCAGACTTGTGGGTTTTTTGGGATTATCAATTGCTTACAGTTACTATTTAGATTAACACACTTTCAGAGATATTTATTTCTTGGGATGATATTCTTGGGACAATGGAATCCCATGTGTCTGCCTTGGAGCGCAAAAAGGAAGCTGTCTAGGTCTAGGGGATTGTCACTCTCTTTACCATTTCTCATATACCAAAAAAAAAACCCCCCTTCCAATTGACCACCTATATTATTCAAAGAAAATGTTTGGTAAACCATGATTTACTTGCTGCTCAATCTTGTACGATTCATGTGGGTGCAATGATGTTTATGAATTCACAGAAAAGTAACAATTGTCCCAATCATTTCAACCCTCTAAATGAGCCTGCATTTCAATAAAAGCTGGTGTACAGCTTAAGGAACTGGCAGCTAGACACAATGTACTACATCAATACATGCTGTCGATTGTAATTTTTGGTCTTACCTAGAGATGTGTGTATGTTACATGTACACTGTAGGCGAGAATGGGTGTCTAGTTTTGTGGGACAGTTACTGCCAATGGAAGAACCGTATCCCAGATCTTTCATATAATGTACTTGGTCTCTTTTCAGAAACAAGGCAGCTGCAACTGTTTGAAATGGGGCATCTCCCCATCTTTTTAAAGAATATTTGAAATGTTGAGTATTGCTCGATTCAATATATATTTGTATATATATATTTACCTTTCATAAAAGAACCCGCCTGTTTTATCCATGTGGTGAAAGAACATGGTATATGGTTTTGATCGCAAAAACTCGAGCGACACGATCATAAAGTTGTTCCAAACGACGCATTCGTTAAACTCTCCCCAGTACTCTCCCATCTGACCCTGTAGAGCAAACGCATAAGTCTCGTCAGGAATATTACGGTCTAGTATCCAAGGATATATGGTCTGGTTTGAGGGAAGAATAGACTCCTTGTTTTTCTCTATGTAGGTCCGAACTACTCTCCAAAAGTTTTGCATTGTACTCTCACTCTCATAGCCAGTAAGAGCAAAGGCTACATATTTACAGCATCACTAAATATCCCATCATCTTTGGGTCATCTATTCTTACCTAGTTTCTTGTCGTCTCGCTTCATCATCTCAAAAGGATCTCCATCAATGTTGCATTGATAGCGTGCTCCAGGCTGGACTTTCCAGTAGAATTCAGTGTCTTTCAATAGTGGATGGTGGGCAAGAAACCCTGCATTATATCTACCCAAACCAGGTCAGTCTCTATTCACCAGAATCCTTGGGTCAGTACTTACCGGGTCATCTTGCGCCAGCTCATACTTTCACCATGAGCAACTTTTTTGTTTGCCATTTTTACAGCAACTTTCTCTGCAATCTTTGTATTGATCCAGATTGGCTCGTTCCATTCGTCAGATAGTGCCTGTCCAAAATATACTGGAGATTGAGCTGAAGCCTTGATCCACTTTCTGAAGATAGGTGTAAATGGTCTTTCGCTCATAATGACCCAAGGATATCCATGTGCCTTGTTGAACCGAAGTTCAATATCCCTCATGGTCGCTCTCAAGCCATACACGTCGGATTCCTGGACAACGACCACAAAGGCTGCCTTGACGCGTATATCCTGACCCTGACGCGTTACATGCTCCCAGTCAAGCACTGTGTCGACAGCCTCTACTGGATAGTAACTGTCCCAAAACAATGATTTATCGCCCTTTCTAAACCTGTTCAGGAACCGAGTTTGTATTGATGGATCAGACTTTTGGAATGGACTGGCTAGTAGAACCAAACTTGCAATCGCACACACCAAAAGAACCACGACAGATTGACCACGACTTGGCAAGTTGCGTCTGTTTATCCATTTTGGCAACCAAATCATACGGTTCTTTTCGTATTTTTCGCCTGGACTGATGGGACTAGAAAAATGCATAGATATAATAATAAGATCGTATGGGAGGAGAAAGGCGAGCCTGGAAACTATTTTCTGATTGTTTGAAATAGAGGGATATATGTAATAAAGGGCAAGGTTCATAAAATCAATATTTCCTTTTTAGAGACTCTGTTTTATGCACACCAAAAAGCATGGTATTATTATTATTATTATTATTAGAATATTTGTACTTTTTATTATCATGTATATATTCAAAGGAGTAATTTGGCATAGTAAGTCTAGTATACTTGACCAAGTTCAAATATATATATATATAAATATATATAAAAATGGCAAGACCTCTAGTTGTCAAAGAATATAGATAAACTATTGACCATCAACTATAAATTTATTATATATATATATATATTACAAAAAAAAACAAAAGTGCTTTAAATGCCAATAACTCTACACATATAGTCGTTTGAATCAAATTTTGTGAGTAATCTAAATGATGAAATAAATATTCATCAGATAACTAATGAAATGGAACCCAAGTACTTTTTTGGCTGTGACAATTTTGCATTTCTAAGCCGCTCAATATATAAAATTTTAAACCCGCCAAGCTGTCGAAAAAAAGTAAAAGAAAAAAAATCATATAGTAACTTCATTCGAACTTGATTCTCATCGATTAACCATGGGCAAGAGAAAGCAGAGTGAAGGCACCAGCAGCACACAAAAGTACGTCAAAATCAACTTGGCCGAACCTCAGGCCGATGTCGAGACTCCCTACTTGGGTAAGGCATAAAGAAGAATAGTAATACGCTAAAAAGAGCCGTTAAAGCACTGTACTCATTCTCTTAAAGCCATGTTCCCCGGTACACAACCTCCTAGTACCACTGTCTTTACTGCTCTCAAACGACAGGGAACACAGAGCACCAAGCGTGCTGCTCAACGCATGGTAACAACCGAGACTGACAAGGTTACCTACAAGGGTGCTACTTTTGGCGAAGAAGAAGCCCAGAATCTCTATTGCAAGTAAGTCTTGAATATTCTTCTTTACAGAGAAACTTACCAACAATAAAACATCCTGCAACTCCACCTCCACCACCACCTCCACCTCCACCTCCACCACTATGACCCTCATCGACAATACACGCATAAAAAAGATATCTTGTGGGCGTTTATTCCAAGAAGGACAACTCGCTTACTGTCACCCCTGCGCCTGTACTTCGCATGTCTCGCAGCGTAAAGGCCTTGACAAACGAAAATAAATCGACTACAACCAATTCGAATGCATTTGGCGCTGCTCGTGCTGCTCTTGGTTTGGCATTCGGTACATCCAAGGCCCAACAAGATCTTCGCAACGAGGAGCGTAACAAGGTTGTAGGAGAGGAACTTGAGTCCATGATGGACATAATGCATACTGAGATCAGCAAGGCTACAAAGAATGTGCCTACACAGAAATCATTGCAAAAGGAGATGGCTAATGACTTGCCAATACCTTCTTACGATATCGACGCCGAGTCTCCTGAAAAGGTTTATGATATCGATAGTATAGTATCAGAGGAAGAGCTGAATGCTACACCCATCAAGGATATTCTTAAAGAGACCACACTTGAGGGTATACAGACTCATTTGGCATACGATTCATCAAGCTTTGTCAACAACCACTTGCTGTCTATTCTCAAATCATCTGGAAAGAAAGATCGCAAGAAGATCCGTACTCTTGTTTACATTTCGTACTTGATGGCCTATCTCTGTAGAGTACGATCCGATGATCTCAACAAGCGCAGCAAGGTTGAGACTGTACTCAAGGGAGCACCTTCCATGTTGATTGACAAGATGACCGAGCGTTATACTGTCTCAAAAGTGTAAGTCTTTATCAAGATAGAAATTGGCCTTGACATTTTTCTGTTGTAGACGCACACCTTTGATGGCAGATAAGATCCTCTGTTACCTTCTTGTCCTCTGCCTTGCCGTAGCAGACTACACACTCATCATCCACAGCATTTCCAAGGACCTATCCATCAAGCCTTCCAAGGCAACATCAGTATTGCGTAATTTGGGTTGCAAGATCGAGCCTTGCAATGCTGAAGACATAAAGAGAGCCGGTGGAAACACAAACACCAATCCCAAAAAGGCCGTTCTTGTTGTTCCACTCAAATTCCCCGAGATTCGCAAATTTGCACGCAAGTAAATAAACATCATAAAAATAAACTACATCATTGACCCTTTAAAGATTACAAAAAGAAATACACATATATATATTCTTTAACATGCAAGATTCGTATTTGTATTCGTGTTTGTATTTGTATTTATTTATTTTTTGCTTATGTGTATTGCAATTGACCTGTACATAAAATATAAAGAGAATATATAGATTGATATGAATTTGATTTTTTTATAAATAATTTTACTTTTTGTACTGCTTCTTGTCTGGATTCTTCAAAAAGTACTCTCCACTCTCCAACTGGAGATCGATCTTGGATGGCTGTTGAGGGGGTGGGAATGGTGTGTATTCCTTCTTCTTGATCTTTGACTTGTCGACCTTCTTTGTCTTGATGCTTCTCTTCTTGAACTGAGGCAAGAATCTGTCCCAGGACTCTTCGGCAAGCTTGGGATCCTTGGCCAATTCACGCTTGATCATAAGTTCCTTGATGTGGTAGATGGGATGAATGTTCTTCATGCAATCCAAGACAATACGACGGATATCCTTGAGTCCCTTGTAAGGGCCCATCACAGACACAGTGTTACCCTGGACCATCATGTAGCATCCAGTCAAGAGTTCGACAGCCTTTATTTAAATCGATTCAGCACCCATGTTTTTGAAAACATATCCATTCCTTGGCTTACCTTGAGGGTCGATCCATTAGGGCCAATAAGTCTCTGTCTTCTCTTGACAAATCTCTCTTTGTTACGAGTAACATTTCCAATCTTGATGATATCGCATGCAATATTGTCGTTCATGACCTTGACAGCCTACAAAATCCACCCTAGTCAGCCAGACTCCTTAATTGATTCTCCATAGTACCTGAGGGAAAGGCACACTTCTGGCCAGCAGCTTAATCATATCTCTGGCCTTGAGGATGATATAGGGATCGTATGCCTTACGTGTGGTCTTAACTGTCATGCTACCTTCTACCAAATCCAACACACATGAAATACCCTAAGACAAAATTTAGCACCTGGTTAAACTACTAGCCCACAATTCCTTACATGCTTCTCGAGAGCCTTTGTGACATGAGGCCACACTTCTCGAAGATAGTTTTCTCTGTACTTTGGAAAGAGGGTGGCAAATGAAGATTCTTCCATAAAAGGTTGGGAAATATCCTCGGGCTTGAATTCGTCAATCTTCCAGTGATCAATGTCATCAGTGTCCCAGGCTAAAAGGTTAAAAACATGTTAATGTCTATAGCATAATAATCGTTTGGTAATTATAAAGCTGGCTCAGTTTCTTCATCGACAATCGATTGCTGTAGTGCTGAGCATCAAAATCTTACGTTTATCCTTTCGGAATCGCTTGTTGGATGGCTTGGGTACTTCTGTTGATTCAGCCATGATCTCTTTAATAAAGATGTGATTATTTTATTTTTAACCAAAAAAAAAAAAGAAAAAGAAAAAAGTCAGCAAAGAGGTGAATATAGAATTTGCTGTGGCTTTTGCTGAGAGTGAAATAATTGAAACAGCAGCAAAATTGGACAATATTAAAGACAAGTTGTCTCTTTGCAGAACAACAGTCCCTGTGGACTTTTTTTGTTGTTGTTATTTTTAATTTATTACATTTAGGCTTCCTTACTCTAATCCTTTATCTTACATTGCTATTATCTAATGAGTATCAAGGCACCATTAAGACCAACCCTTCAACAATGCACTCACAGTGTCCGACAGTGTTTTAGTCGAACATACAGTAGTTCTGAATTACTGTCTGTTGCTAACAAGTACTGTGCTGATTCTGTCAGGTAAATCAAATTTGAATAATAACAAGAAATTAAAAATAAAGCAGACAAGGAGACTATGAAGCCTATTTGGCAGTCTCGTTCTTTCCCAGTCACTTGAGAGATACTCAACTTGCCATCCGTGCATTCAATGTCGAGATTGCGTCTATTCGTGAAAACGTATCCAATCCTACTATTGGAAAAATGAGAATGCAATTCTGGAAAGATACCATTGATAATGTCTATAAAGTAAATGAAAATGGAACCCATATATAAGAATGCATTTAAAAATATAAAAATGCATTCTTGTATATGGATAATTATATATATGTGTATATATAATTATATATGTATAATTATATAGATTTTTTAATACGCCAACATCACATTTTTGTGGATAGGGAAAACCTCCTCAACAACCAATTGCTTTGGCATTGGCCGAGGCGTTGAAGCACACCCAATTATCGTCAATGTGGTTTAAGCGAATAATCACTGAAAGAGTAAATAAAGACAACTCTTTTATATGGTTTTTAACCAATTTCATCTGGCTAGACATCCAACCTAGATGACCATCAATTTATGACCATCCAGGACATGGAGACTTACTCTGAGAACACGGCAACAAGTGTATTGTACCTTCAGCTAGAGTCATTGGGCCTACGGGATGTCCAGGCAGACCATGCAATCAGCCACATGGGTAAAATGATGGGCATAACCACGTTTTTGAGATCATTTCCTTTCCATTTGAGCCAAAAGAGATCGGTTCTTCCTGCACAGATTACTGCCAAGGTAAGAGTCACTTGGATTGTATTCAGTATAATGAATGGTGTTTAGCATGGAATCTCTCAAGAAGATCTGTTCCGCCAGGGCCAAGTAGACGGGTTGGAAGATGCCATCTTTGAAGTGGCCACTGCAGCCAATGATCAACTATTGACAGCCAGATCAATGCTCGAGACTGTGCCACGACAGGCATTTCCTGTGTTGCTTGCGGCAGTAAGTCACTTTCTGGATATTGTTTTTCCATATGCGTCAAATTAATTATATCGACTGGTATTTTAGGTGCCTTATATAAAGTACCTCGAGAAACTCGAAAAGGTTAACTTTAATGTGTTTGATCCAAGCCTCCAGCGCAAGGACTGGAAACTTCCCCTTTCGCTCTGGAACGCACACCGGAAGCAGACGATATGATAATTGGATACCATTATAATCGTTATTAATTTATATCAATACTACCTAGACATTTTATAAAATTATAATCATTATAAATTATAATAATAATAATTATAATAATTATACTCAGGTGATAGATCGACCCAATTGCCTGTGGCACCCATGCTTTGGGTTCCGTTCCGTTCTGAACAACTCGCAAAAGATCACAATTGAGTTATTCTGGGCCGTAACTGATTAAGTTGGTTTGATCTGGTTGCCAAGGTGATAAATGTCCTGTAGGTCTGCATTGATTAAAACATACAGCCTCCAATAAAGATTATATTTGATTGGTTTGGACGGGAATGAAGATGGCCTTGTTCCTGAACGTCTTTTTCTTTTAGATCTCCTACCAAATAGTGATTTGAAATAGGCGTAATGTGTTCATATAGATCACCTTTATATAATCATGGTCTGGTGTGGAATTTGAAACACAGAAGAATATTGAAACGATCATTAAGCTGTGTGGTCTTGATTGGAATTGAGAATAGAATAAACACTTGGATAGGTTAGTTTGTGAATCCGAAGAATCTCCAAAGAGTGCACAGTAGACCCAAGTCAAGGCGGCAACTGAACCCAGGGAGTGGGGCCATGTCTTTTTTACACCATTTTGTAACCATACAAAAGCCTCTTATTTGTATAGAATTATACACTGAGGACGAGGTGTAACGGCAGCCTGGTCAGCAAGTGCTGCACTCTAGACTGGTTGGCTTATAGGAGAAGCGATGAGCCAGAAGTGTGGGTTAGGCAGCAAACAGAGGGAGGGCGAGATTGGCCGAGATATGTCTGGTAACCAAGCCTTTTTGTTAAGCTTAGTTGCAAGTCGTATGGCTTACAAAACGTATAAGTGATTACTTATTGCTGTGTGGCTAGCTACGTTTGGCTTAAGTTGACCCCCCAAAAAAGGCTATTTGCGTAACACCCCCAGCCCCTCCCCTTTCCTCTCTGCTGGCCTCCGCAACTGTCGCCTTTTTGCTCGATATATTCCTCTTCTCTATCCATCAATTTCTCCTACCTCTCTTTCCTCGCTTCACTTTTATGAATAGCCCCCGTGCAATGCCTGCCATCCAGCCCTGTCCCCAGGTCCAAGTGCCGTCTGCACCCACAGATCCGCACCAGCGACCCTACCCACGCCTCTCTCCGCGTCAGACCGCCCAGGAAGCATACCCGAGTCCTCCCATCACCCCACTCGACTATGCCCACGCCTACCTGTTTGGCTGTAGAACAGATCTCAGTCTTGTAAGTCTTGTGATTTCGATGTTCAGGTTTCTCTTGGCTGCAGTCATGCCAAGGAAATCTCTGTTTTTTGTTCTTTTGGCTGTGCATTTAGACCCACAATATATATATATATTTGTATATATACATATACATATATGTATTTTACTACGTGGGCTCTTTTGCTTTGCCCAAATAAAAATTACCATCCTCAATTCTGGTTCTCATCTCCGCTCAATCGTCATTACAGCAGTACCACATTCCTCATTCGCCAGTGGTGGTGCAACTCCCTATCCATCACACCCTTGAAAACGCGACGATCACCTACGACACCCACGAACACCACCAAAAAGACCTCGTCAAAGACGTCTTTTTCTCGCCAGCAATAGATCAAGACAACTCAGCCTCTGATCTCTGTCTAAGCCAATCCCCAATCTCATTCTTCTGTTCGTCCAGCGACAGCGAGTCAGACGGTGCAAGCGTCTCTTTCCCATCAGACCTCTCACCCACAACAGACCATCTCAGCAATGTCTCAGACGACAGCCTATTCTTGTTCTTTGGAAGCGACGGTCTTGATTTCCAAGACCCTCCTCCAGTCACCGAAGACGACACTTGCGCCCGTCCCGATTCCCTGAGCATGAAACGCCTCAATTCAACCGGAGGGCGCGAACAGGCCAAGAAACCACGGATATCTTGGCCAACCCCGACAATTCACCGTCACGATAGCAACACAGACTACTTTGATGCCTCGGCAGAAGAGTCCTCGGACGACGACGACGACGACGATCTCTGGCCCGCAAGACACGCTTTACCATTCACATCTCCACCTAAATCCCTAACCATCTATCAGCAGCTCACCGAAGCAAACATTGACTGGTGTCGCTATTGTGGCACTACCGAGGGTGTAAACTGGCGTCCTGGGCCATGGGGGAAACGGACGCTCTGCAAGTAAGTAAAACCCCACTTGCTCAATTGGCCCATCCTAACGTCTTGTCTAGCAAACATGGCTGCGACTACAAGGGCTACGGATTCGCCTGCAAATTGCCTCGACTAGATCTGACAGGCTTTGTAAAAGAGTCTATCCATGATCGCGATCGCCCTGTTCTGCAGCTCTTCTGCACCGGATGCCACCGCAAGGACTCGAGGGCTGGCAATCAGCTGGTGCGATGCGAGGGATGTCCAAAAGCTTATCATCAGCACTGTTATCCTGACCCACACCTATTGAGTGATGCAGCCGTCCAATCCGGCCATTGGTTCTGTGATCCAGTGTCATGTAGCGAAAACGTACGGAAAAAGAGAATCGTGGTAGAACTGCCTCGAAAGCGTCTACCATTGATGTGTGCTCCCAAATCATCATCTGCCAGCTCATCATTGTCAAATCAATCATCATCATTATTATTACTATCATCTGGCGAACCAAGCACTCGCACTCGGTCCCTTCGAGACGCACGATAAGAGAGAGCTCAAAGGCTTGTTTTTATCCCTTGGCGGCTTGCTTTTTTATTGATTTTCTCTGTTTTGAAAGGGCAAAGTTGTATGTATATAGACTTTACGCTTCTTCTGTTTCCATATGCACCCTTTTTTTTCGACTCTATGTTTACTGTACGATACCAGCCCTTTAATCTATTCTATATAACTCTTTATAGTACCTGTGCATTTCATCCTCCTAATATACACCAAGACTTCAATTATGAGGTTTAGATCTAATTAATACAATCAACTTGTTTTTATATACATAATATACACACAATATCAGTAAAACAGGTGAAAATAAGGGATACGCTTGTGTACAGAACATCAACTGCAGGAGACCAATAGTCAACACAGCACAACAGCGTGACTCTCAAGGGATGTCTTGATATCCAAAGAGGCCTCCCTTGAGATGCAGCCCACAATTTGCAAAAGTGGCAGGATAGTACCTTGGTATTGGATCCAGTAATATACTTTGGAAACACCAGTCAGAGACTCCGATTGTAGTGCCGAGTGTTCTGCTTAATAGAGAGTGGATTTTCATGTTTGCTGCGTTATTCTTACTACGCAGCAAAATTGAAAGAAGTTTTGATTTTTAAAAAAAAAGGTTTTCTTTTTGAAACCAACATGAAACCGCCTTTTTTTTGGGTGCTCATCTTGACAATAAACAGCAAAATTTGCTGAATAACCAAGTCGTTTATACGACATTGTTAATGGGCTGTACAATAAAAGTTCTGCAAGATTAGCATGTCTTGCTCTCATCTTTACTTGCCGTATAATTTTTATCCATGTCTAAAATAATAATAATAATAATAATAACAAGCACTAATACTGAAAACAGCCCCAAAATGATGCGTTTCAAGTAATCCAGCCCCCCTTTTTTTGCCACTCGAGAAAGCCAGTCATTTAGAACTGATAGAAACTGTTGGTAATCTTGAAAGAATATCCAATGGCCTTTTTCATCGGTCTGCAAAAGAGACCAGTACAAGGAAGCATAGGCACAGATCATCAGTAATGAGTTGATTCCCGAATGATCCACTTTTGATACTCTGCCCAATATAAAGAGTTACCGGACAAGCTTCTTGGACTCAATAGTTACATCTCTCTCTCTCTCTGGTACAAACAAAAACTAATCTAAAGTATAGAAAACTATCTATAGTATATTCTTAGATGTATATTTAATTTGTAACTTTTTATTTTCATCATTTTAAATCACATTTAGCTAAAAATGAAAAGTGTCTTTAACCAAATACTCCATTTATTATCATTATCTGCCTTTCTTTTCTTTTGAAAAAACTCCTTTACATATATTTTTCTCTGACAACGCTCTATGCACAAACAACTTGCCATTTGTCATATATATTTCCATTTTGTATAGTGATGTGTCGGAATCCCAATTCAAGACTGTCCTTGTAACAAAAGAGTCCTTTTTCGGCAATATATTATAAAACAAACACAAATCACTCTCTAATCTGTTATTGTGATGCGTGTTTCATCCTCGACGTAATAAAACACTAGCCACAGGATTTTCTGCTTTAACTGTGACACTATAATCTAAAACAAAATGTAGACTGATCGACCGCTTCTCAACTGAATCACTTGGTGTTTTGTCCATTATTTATTTACGTGTTGTAACTAATGGACAGAAATAGAATGGTGGGCTGCATTTTTATTGGGTATCTAATATCGCCGACACAACCGTACTAAACTGCCAGATCACCTATCTTCTTGTCTGTATATGAGTTGATGTCAAGATGTGTGTGTGTGTGTGTGTGTTTTCTTTGGGTAATCCATTAGCTATTAGTGGTCTCGATTAGAAACCGTTTTGATTGATCCTATTTTTGACCTTGACCAAAAAAAGCAAGATTTTCATTTGAATAGGCGCAAACCAGCTCATAAAGCAATATGGCACTAATTAAAATTAGACATTGGAACAATAAGAAATACACGTATAAAAAGTATATATCATTATTATTTTTTAGTTTCCATGGCGATAAATTTAGAATAAAAAAAAGATTGTCGCGTGTCTTTGTGTGCTTCAAATTAACTCGTGAATGGCCAAAGCATTCTTTAAAAAGCTCCAAGAGTACTTTAAACATGGAGCAGGGTATATTACCAGTGCCGCCAGAGACCAACAGAGCTGTTTATATAGCAAAGAAGTATATGTTTATAATCCTGTGGAATCAACCACATATTCATACTCAGTACCGTGTATTTTCCCACTCGATTTTCCTTTTTCTGCTTCTCTCTTTAAATAAATAAAAGACATAATGTCATCACCATTGCGTCCCAAAGTCATTAGTCTTTACAAACAAGTAGGCACCTTAGTCATTGCTCATTGCTCATTGCTCATTACCACAACACGCTTTTGCATAGCTCGTGTATCTCGGGCGAGAATACCCGGCCGGCTACGAGGACTTTTTTCGTCCAAGACTAAAGGCTGCATTTATGAAAAAAAGGGACCTTGAGAATGAAGAAGATATCAAAAAGGCCCTCTTGCACGGCGACTATATCATCAAAGGTACTCTAGACTATTCAAACCATACGCATAAATCAATATTGACTCTTGGAACCCTAAAGAACTAGAAGCCATGTACTACCTACGAAAATATCGTACCTTGAGAAAACGCTATACAAATGAAGCCTAATCTAGCGCTACAATTTCTTACATGTGTCCAAAGGCCTTTAAAGTCGGTCGACCAGAGACTCGCAATAAACAAAATCAAAAAAATCGTTACACAATCAGCACTTGATTTCAGGCACTTTTTTTTAATTTTTTTTTCTCGTTCTTTTCTTTTTCGACCTTAATGTTATAGATTCCTTGTAGCAATGCAACCAAACTCTCGTATAATTCCCCCTCCAACTAGAGACCAACCTAATCCTAATCGTCTGCAATCACCTCTTCCTCCACCAAATCTCACATTACAACCCTCAAAATCATCTAAAAAATTTCTCTCAAGATTCCTTCATCAACCCACCGGACGCCAATCTCGAAAATCATCACTATCAGCAGCCCCACCATCGCCTATACCATCCCCAACCTCTTCAATCCCTCAGAGGACTTCAAAACCACATCCACGACCCTACAAGACAGAAAATCCGCCTCCTCCCTCACGAACAAACTCTGCAATCACCGATCAAGAATTCCAAAAGAAACTATCTCCAATAGACTATCGCTCGTCTTTTGATCCATCTGTCGGCCGGCCCTCTTTAAAAAAGGTATGTCTTTCTCTCTTTTCTTTTCTTTTTTTTTGAACTCTTGGGGAATGGTGGAATCCACCTTCTCGCCTAGTGTGACACTCAAAACCCACCGCAGTTTCCCAATTCTTGTCTTTTGCTCTTTATAGTCCTCTCAAAAGGGCACCATTAAAGGATTCGGTAAACTTTTCAAGAAGCTCGGCATTGTAAGTCTTTGATTTTTTGGACAAAAGACTAGAATTATTAACCCTTTGTCTGCAGTCTTCTGAAGACCCTTTATCAATCGACAATATACCTCATGTTAGACCCATACCAACAAACGACAAAGCATCCCATCGTCGCAACCATCCCTACAATATCCCACTTGCCCCACCACCAACACAAGAAAGCATTAAAAGGGCCCAAGATTCAGCCCGGTTAAGGACAGAGACATTCCTGGGAAACCTACCAAACGAATTCCTTGCACAACCACCTAGACACCGTACCCTGAGCGACACCGCCAGTCGAAATCCAAGAGTACCCCCATTAACCATAAAGTCCACGCTCTCCACAGATTCCAATCGCTTCAACGATAGGCTGGTGAAGCAGCATCGATATGCCCTCTCTTCTACCGCACTAGACAGCATGGCCCAACAGCCACCCCCACAATTCCCCGCGCCTGTACGTCCCCCACGCGCCCATAGACCAATTGCACCAATAACCCTACCACCCAAGCCAGTTGTCGAGATCTCGACCGCGACAACAATAGCTGGATTCGAGAACTTGCCGGTTCTCAAAAAGCCAGTTGAAACTCCAGAAAAAGATTATCAGGCCAGCCAAGAAGACCAGCCATCACCCTCTTCCTGGTCAAACCTCTCGATCGGCAAGTCTTCGGGATCCTACTCTTTCTACAGCACGTTTGGGGCCGACTCAACCCACTCTGTCGACAGCATCGACACCCCTCAGCCAATTGACCCTGCTATCCGGAATTTCATGAGTCTAGACTATCCATTCAACCCAAATATTGACCCTACCTTTCATGACAGCAATGTTATCGAAAACAATGACTTGGACGCCAGCAGCATCGACTCATTTAATACGGTAGAGTCTGCACTAGACGAAAATCCTCATATGGATGTGATTTGTGAAGAGTCTAGTCTGCATGAGGGCAGCCAGGACAATAGTGCCACTAGTACAGACACTGAGGACGACGATGATGACGAGGTGTTTTTGAATGCTGTCGATACACTCGAAGGGGAAGAGAGACCAGCTGCAAAGACACCAAAATTGTCAAATCGACTGAGTGGTGGCCATTTTGGTAGTGCAGGTGGATTGATTCTCAGCACCGCTGCTGTTGTCCCTCCGGTCCCTCCACTTCCCCCACACCAGAAGCGCAAGAGCCAGCCACCACCAGAAGACATTGCCCAGGCCATGCTAGAGTGGAAGCGATTGAGTGATGGTGGAGTGCCTAAACGCATGAGCACCACAAATCAGGCTATGGGGCTACTAGAATTGCCCAATCAACTCAATGATCTCAAGGCCAAGGAAGAAAGCGAAGAGGAACTTTCAGGGATCGACAGACAAACATTGAGGAAGCAGGCAGTCGATGCCTTGGAAGGTTTAGGTGCAGGCACACATACAGGCGCAGGTGCAGCCTTACGACCTTGCTGTTCACCTTCTAGTCCTCCTCTTCCTCCACCTTCTGCCCCTTTGCCACCTGTGCCAACTCTTCCCCTAGTAGTACACCCTTACCATAAGCCTACCAATTCAATCAGTTCCTTGTCAGAAATGATTTCAAAAACACTCGATTCAGCCTGGTCAGATACCGTACCTGACATTGTCGAGGTCAAGGATCCACGGCTGTCGAGCCAAGTCAAGGGCGCAGAAAACCAGACCAGTCGACCGTCTATTCAATTGTCCGAATCAGTCTATACCACACAGAATCCCCAAGAGGCCGCAAAGTGGCTGTGGGCTGAAACAGAAGAGTTTGTGCCTCGTGAGCGAGTGGCTGAATGGCTTGGACAGCGGGAACCACTTCATGCCGAAACACTGGTGGTCTACATGGACTACTTTTACTTTGCCGGCATGCGACTCGACAATGCCTTTAGGTAAAAAGAAAAAACATACACACACGTTTAGATATATATTACTTTTTAAGCTTCTTTCAAACTTTTTCTGCATGTACATGTTATTGATCACTGTCTGCATACTATTCATTGGGATATAGAAAACTGTGTAGCAAGCTTTATTTTAAAGCCGAGGCTCAACAGATTGATCGCATTCTGGAAGCGTTTGCAAATCGATTCTGGGTATGCAATACACGGTCCGTGTTTGGAAGTGCTGGTAAATATACTAAAAAAAAAGTTCCCATCTTTTTTTTGTTTTGTCTATATATATATTAACAAGCCTTTGTATTAAAGATGTGGTCTATGCAATTGTCTATTCACTCTTGCTGCTGAATACCGATTTACATGTGGCGCAGGGAAACCACAACCGTATGACACGCCAAGAATTTGTTCGTAACACCATGTCTGCCATACACGATCAGCACCCAGAAGACAATGCACAGGGCAGGTCCTCAAAAGATTACACCTTTTCAAAGGGGTGGGAGGTAGAGATCGAGTCGCAGTTAAAGGTAAAGAATGTCTAGATGAATTATAATAGCCAAAAAAAAACGGGGTATTGATCAGGATTCTTTTTGCTTGGTCGTCAATAGGAATTGTACACTTCTGTCAAGCAATACCAAGTACTTCAGCCGAATTCAAGACATTCAAGTCAATCGGTTGTCCAGCTGGAAAAGCAAAACAGTTTGTTGGGAGGACGCCATGCAATTGGAATTAAGCGTAGTGTTCATTCCATGATTCGAAAAACCCCTCGCGAGAGTGTCTCTGATGAAATACAGGTAAGAACACATAGTCTCTATGGAAAAGTACTGATTGAAGATCAAGCCTCGCAAGAGCACAAGTTCAGGACCACGCTTCACAGCTCCACGGTCAACTCGTCGAGAGTCGTTTTCATCCGTGGCATCTGGAACTTCGTATGGATCTAATGGACGCGGAATTCCTCTTTCGCCCTACCAATCCATAGCCGGACACCAGCTCAGGGGCTCAACCCATGGAGCAGGCCAATTGGACGTGCCTTTGAACCAGGCACCTTATCTAAAGGAGGGTGTAGTTATTCGTAAACACCTGTTGGAAAACGCACAGCAGCGAGCCAAGCACCGTGAATGGAAAGAGTGTTTTTTGGTTGTGGGACAAGGAGAGCTCAAGATGTATGCACTTCAAGGTACAGGTGAACCTGATCGCAAGAGCATGTTTAGACCATCGAGTATCCATTTTGGAATGTCCGAAGCAAATTCAAGCCAACTGAGCCTTTCGAGCATGAGCCAGAATTCTCAACGCTGGGTGGTAAGCATTCCTACTATCTTTTTTCTTTTTTAGTTTATGTTACTGATTGGATATCCATAGTCAAACACACAGCTTGTGGGTACTATTCAATTGAACCACACACTTTCAAATGTTCTGCCACCTCCAGGATACAATCGCCAACGACCCCATGTGTTTGCTATCCAGAAACCAGACGGTGGCGTGTTTCTCTACCAGGCTTCATCGGCAGAACAGGCAAACGAATGGGTGGCTACATGTAATTACTGGGCAGCTCGCAAAAGCAAGGAACCCCTGGCGGGTGGTGTGAGTAACATGGAGTATGGATGGGGAGACTGTCTTGACAGTGTTCTGCTGGACTTGGACACTGAATGTGGAATGGTCATCTCTCCTACTCAACCCATCACCAACGAAGATGATCTGGTACTCTACGATTGGCACCCACCCGTCCCACCCTCTGTGTCCAGTACACTCAGTGAGCGAGACCAATTCGAGAGCCTCAAGAAGCATCTGGCTGCACTTAACCTTGAGATCAACAACCACCACGACACCAAGACAAAGCTTATGATCAAGTTTCCACCAAAAAGCTTCCATCATGCCAAGGCACTCTTTAATTGGGAATCACGGTCAAAGTACTTGTTGCACGATATCATAAAGTATCAAAACTATTGTGACATGCTCGAAAAGAGTATTCAGCGCCAAGACGCAGAAGCTACAAAGGCAGCATCAATAATGACTTGTGCAACAAACCCTGATGGAACCACGCCAGAACCCACTTCCTCACCAAGTTCCTCGTCCAAACTTGTCTTTAAGACCAGTACGGTTGATCTCATGAAGGAGATTGGAGAAGAACTCCAGCTGGCCTTTTGATAGCCCCCCTCTTTTTCCGTTCTTTCTTTATAATCTTTGTTTAGTTTCATGCCAAATGAACATCCTATACCTTTATTACCCTTGCTTTTCTGTTATTCCTTTGTCATTGTGTACATACTATAATTTAGTGATATTAAAATATTTATTAAAGAAAAAGGAATATATATATATATAAAGGTGCTTGGCTGATTTCAATGGGCTCTATAGTGTCTATAATATGGTGCCCAAGAGAACCATTTGGTAATTATAGAAAAAATATAGACATTGACACTGGGCTATAAAGCAAGAAACGCAATTGATCGGGTTCTACCTATTGATGGTTAATTCAAAATCAATAAAGAAAATCATTGACGTTTTGCACAGCCATGATATTGTTAAAGGTTGGAATAGGCATTGACTGTGGGTCTAGAGAGGGTCTCAATAATATTTTTTAAATGAGCTCAGGACAATGTGCCTGCCATTCAAGCATTAAAAAAATGCTTATTAATTACAAACGGGTTCAAATGATCAACAGAAACCAGATTGTCCCTAGGAGTATTCCTCTATAATCTTAAAAAAAACTTTCTATAAATGTTTAACTTGGAGACGCCTGTAAGATTTTATTACGTAAATTCGTCTTGGCATTTTAAAACGTTTGCAGACTTGTAGACCAATGTTTGTGGAGAATAAGCGTTTCAAAG
Source organism: Phycomyces nitens (assembly GCA_022702545.1). NCBI lineage: Eukaryota > Fungi > Mucoromycota > Mucoromycetes > Mucorales > Phycomycetaceae > Phycomyces > Phycomyces nitens. The sequence continues at coordinate 8,869,104 of JAHRBC010000001.1, forward strand.
TTGATCTATAAGCCCTTTAGGGCTGGGTATGATACTTAATGATATCTTGGAAATCAAAACACTGCTGTTAGATTTTTATCCCCCCTCAGCCAAAAGGGGGGATAAATACTCTTGATTGATGCGTCTTGTAAGAGACATTCTAAATAAAGCATACCAAATCAAATCTTGATTTTACCATGTAGCCTTTAGAGAGAGAGAGAGTGAAAAGAATGATCTCTTGTAAAGAAACTCTTGCTAGACTGGACAGACTGACAAAGCATGGTGATGATCCAATTCTAATTTTACATGCCTATTTTTTGATGAGCCAGGTATTTGATTGCCTGTTGCTGATTACAACCAAACGCTTTGCTTCTTTTGTGGAAAGGGGCTCTTTGTTTTCATTGTTTTTCTCTCTCTTTCGTTTGTATACATGTATTTATATATCTTGTATTCTCGGCGTCTATCCAACTCGGCCATTGTGCCTTTTTATACATATCTTCTAAACTTTTATTGGTTTGATTTCCTTGTTAGGCTGCTTGGATATAATATAGATTGTCACCCTTTTTAGCTTGCATGTATTGCATCTAATAAAGACATCCCCTTGGCCCAGAATCAAGAAAGATATACATTTACGGGCTACCTGATCAAATTCAACAGACAAAATATCACTCGAGATATTTAGCATCCTATTTACAAACATACCCTCGAATACGGGATCCTGTTGACTTGCCGCAGCACAATCAATTTAAAGCACTATTTGACTTTGCAGAGGTCTTGTAGCAAGGGACCCACGACTTTATATATATATATATATATATATGTATATTGAGCGGAAACACATACAAACAATCTAACTTTTTTGTTTGCATATTCGAGTCAGCTTGTGATACGCTTCCAAAGTGCTCTTTTTTCCTTTTGCTTTTTTTGAGGGCCATGATTGCAAATCATGGTATATCCCTTTATTAAATCTATTGTTAGCCATGCACATCAAGAGAGCATTTTGCACGAGAGATTGCCTCATCACCCAAAACAGCTACTGGCTGCACGGCTACTGGCTGCACATCTTCTGGAAGCCAGAGAAAGATCTAGTACAGGGCCAAATGTTCTGTAATGATTTTAAGCCTTTAAAATCTCCAGTTATCTTTTTTGGTTATTGTCGCATGAGTTTTTTTTGTAGACACGCGAAATGTGCTGCCCAGACTGTAGCATTATCTTTTATAGTCTATTTGGCGCATCTGGGTTCGGCCGGATTGCAATTGATTGAAAATAGCCATCATTGGGTTTCTCCATCAGGATTATGAAACCGTTTGATCCTATAAGCTTTGCAACTAGCCGGTTGTTGTTTTTCTTTTGATTAGCAATATCCACAAATGGCTGATGGAAATCCAGCGTATCGTGCTCTAAATAAAAATAATACTAATAATCATTTTTATTTAATTCATTGACCAACATTATATTTTGTGAAACTATCAAGGTTTGCTTTCTTCCCTTGCCAAAGTGCAATCATGCCTCGATCGCATTGTACGTTACTTATAAGCTTCAAAGCAAAGCAAAAAGATATATATAATGTTGGCTGCAAACAACAAATAGACCATGACAAACAATTTTCAAAGGACATGGTTTATCCAATACCACAATCAGCCAATCGTCTCCATCTTGGTCGCAACAATCTCTTGTTGCCCAGACTGACCTGCAAGTGTTTTGGATTCCTTGTGCGATTTCTTTTAACTTGGACCTAAATGACTGCAATCTTTTATTGAGTTTTACCTCAATAAAGCAATCACAGTGTCATTGCCACGCTATCCATATCCCCTCCTCAAAAATAAAACATCGAGCAATATTCTAATCATTGTCTTTTTTTTTATTATTAATATAAACACTGCTTTGGAGCTTCTTTCTGAGCTTCAAAATCCCACCAGTGTAATAAAAATGAATAGGAATCCAGGCCATGATTGGCTGAAATTGGTGCCAATAGTAGGCAAAGGGGTAGAGAATTTGGGGTTTGGGTCTCTGACATAAACTAAAAAGACCAACTCTGTGTGTGTGCGTGTGAGAGTCGTCCTTGACTTTCTTTCCGTGACTCTCTAAAGGCAACAAGTCCCATCCATCCGGTCCCACCCACCCAACAAAGGATCAATGTAAGTTTATATACATTATATTTTCCAAACATTTTCTCAATGCAGAATGTGGTAAAGTAAAAGAGATTGACATTGATGATGTTTTTTGTTTTTGTTTTTTTTTGTTTTTTGTTTTGTTTTTCCTATTCGTCGCTAGTTAACAGCCTCTGTTTATCTTTTTGCAAAATAAGAACCCAACAAACTCATCATATATACACTACACACACACACACACACACACACATACATTCTTGTTATCACCCGTTTTCAGTTTCCAACAAACAACAACAACAATAACAACAACAGCAATAACAACAAAAATAACAAATAATGATGATAAAGGAAGAAGATTTGGCGGTTAATCAACGCAATGAAGCGGATGATACAAAAAACGAATCCCCTGAAAAAACAGACCATCAATTGGTCGCACTGGAAAAGATGGATGAGAATGTGCAGGAACCCAATGCAACAACAGCACAGCATGTAGCAGATGCGTTTGCAAATGCCCTATTCCAGCACTATTCGTTTGCAATGCCTCAACCAGAAGAAAAGGATGTCACGACTGGACTTCCAATGCACGCCCAACTCGTGGCAGCAGTAGTGGCAGCCGCGGCCGCAGCAGAAAAGAATGCGCATGGACCGATTGACTATGGGTTCACAACCACTCCAGATCCTGCCAGCACATCCACGGCCACCTTGGACCAGACGCTGTTTGATGGCCAGATGGTTCCTGGATCTCTAAAGAGGAATCTAATGAAATTAAAGGTAAAAAGGTAAAATAAAAAGCACACCAATAGACAATAGAGAGTCTAAAGAGATCAAAGGTTCGAGAAGATAACCGGGCAAGAAAGAAGCGATGGAGAGAACACAACGAAGAACGGAGTGAGTGCCTAGTAGATATATATTAGTGTGCTGGCAGGGACCCTGAATAAGATGTAATAGACAAAGACAATGATTTGCGTTGCCGTGTCAATAAGCGGGCGCACAAGTTGTTTGGCAAGGAAGACACACCTCACAAGAAGCAGTGGGTTGAGGAAGAGTTCCAGAGACGCCGGGCAAAGCGTCAGGAAAAGGAGCGCCACAAGCAGGCCATGGATGGAGCATTGCATGCAGTGAGTGAGACTTCGGTGCATGCGGCTGCCAACTGGCTGCTTTCCCAACAGCAACAGAACGATGTCCTGAGACATTACCATGAGCCTGCCAATGAACTCAACGAGACACATGCTGCAGCCCTCAAGCTGAACCAAGACCTCAGTGCGTTCCTCAAGTTTTCCAAGGAGAGCAATGCAAGTGCTGCTGCGCTTGTGGCCGCACTCCAGAGCCCACAGCTCCTCCAACTGCTTACCCAGACAGCCGGGGCAATCCAGACCACTGGGGCTACATCTGGCACGAATAGCCCGCCGCAGGATGAGAGTGGAGCCGGAGAGGACAATGACAAACAGTCCAAGGACAAGGCCAAGGAAGATGAGAGTGGGAATGGCGGTGGCCAGACAGATTCTATGGACGCAGTGATGACGTTGATGCAGCTCAATGGCAGCTGGCGTCAACAATAGCCTATATAATATTATTATTATTATTTTATTTTATTTTAAAAATATCTGATAAAATCACCATGATGGCACTTGTGCGCCGATTGAACGCCAAATGTGCAGCACAAGCCAAATAATAATAAAAATAATAATAATAATAATAATAAAAAGTGAGGCATAAAGTGGCTTGTTTTTTCGTTTTCAGGTTGGATTGCTGGCGTCATAAGCAGCCATTGAACTGACAAGATGGACTGCATCCGGGTGATCAGCCACCACGTGCACCGTGAGCCCTAGCTGCTCGAGATATTCAGCAGTGGTTGGACCAATGGCAGCCACCTTGGTAACCGGCAAACTACCCAGGGCATCGACTATAAACCGAATTCCTGAAGGGCTAAAGTAGACAGCCCAGTCGTCCAGACATGGCTTAATGGTGTCCAAATGTTCCTTTAATAAAGGGTGCGGACATGTGGCGTAAGATTTGATTTCGTGGACCTTAATTGATGCCTCTGCCATCCTGCGTGGTATCACATCACGCCTCTTGTCCCCCGAGAGGAACAATAGGGATTGATTGTGGACTGGAAGACTGGCCTGGATTGCGTCACATAGCTCTGTGGCCCGGTCAGCAACGGTGATGGTTGAGCTAGAAAACAGATCGATCTGGCGCAGATCGCTTGCTGTGCGTGGACCGACTACAAATACCGGCAGCATTGACCAGGCCAGGACTGTATCCGGGGATAGCACCAGAGACCCAAGTGCGCCAGACACGGCCTGGACTGCACGCTGGGAAGTGAGGATGAGCCCATTGTAAGGCTGGGGCCCGGCCAACAGGGTCTCTGCGAGGACAGGCAGGGATGTTGAAGCATGGTCGAGAACGGGTATAAAGGTATATGCAAATGAATTAGCTGCTAGCTCAATAGCATAGTCGTCTGGACGGGCAGTAGCCTGGACCTTGAAGATCCAGACGTGTGGAGACATTGGGTTGCAAAAGAGAGAAAGGAGTGTGACGTGGGTTAGGCCACAATAACGCTGCCAAAATTAAGACTGGGAGACGGAGCCAGGGTTCCGTAGATGGCGACAAACAATAAAATGCAGATTGTCCATTATAAAAAGCCAGCCGGCCAAAGCGCCTATTGTCTTTTGCTCGGCTCCATTCCGCCCAGCGGCACACATTGCAGTGTGCAAAGCGATGGCGATCACGTGAAGACTTACCTGAACGATGTGCAGAGTTGGAAAATGAATTGATTTTTGGGGGCCACAATAGAACAATGCCAGCATCACAACAGATCAAATAGACCACGAATGAATGAATATAAAGAATGAAAAGCACAAATAAATAGATAAATAGATAAAAAGGAGAGAGCAGCAGCAGGTTGAGGAGGTGAGGGGGCGGAGATGAGATGCGATTGTGGTGAACATGTCCGTGTAAAATGTGTGTTTTTATAAAGTGCTTCGAATGGGCTGGTTTATTGTTGGTTGTAGGACAGGCACGGAAGCCCAGCCGAATCGCCTTGAATTCGTCAATTTACAAGTGTGCCTTTTCTCTTTTTTACTTGAATGGACTTGTGCACAAAAAAAGCAAAAAAACCATAATAATATAATTATAATTATATTATATTATATTATATTATAAGCAAAAGATTCTTTCATGGATTGAAAGCCAGTCCACAGTCAAAAGGTCCTTGGGTCTCTGCTTCTTTCTTTCTCGCTTCTTTCCCCTTTATCCAATGCAGTACGAAAGCTCCACTACTGCCTTTGCCTATGCTGCCGACCCAGCCAGCCCAGCCTCCAGACCCTACCCACCCAACCACCTTCCAGCCCACACACCCCCACCCTCCACCTCGCCAATAGAACTGCCACCCATCCTAGACATGTGCGACCATTTTTCTGGTAATAATCATCCATTGTCTCGCATTTTTTAACCCCTAATCTTACAGTCGACCGGCCACCCTCACCAACATCGCCCTCAATGCCCAAACGAGACCAGTTTCTCTACTCACTGCCTTCGCCGCCCGCTTTCTTGGAACCTGCGCCCCAGCTCACCAGCCATTCATTTGTCTTTCCATTCAAGGATTCTATCGACTGCCAATCTTTAAAGGGTGTGCATATGCCCATCCCGCGCCGCTCCTCTCACCAAGCCTATCCAGTTATCCAATCTAACCCCGCCAGTGCTGATTCGGAAGGCGAGGACCGGCGAGATGGCCGATCCTACTCCCCCTCGACCACCTCCTCGTCCATGTCGACCCTTTCGGGGCCCATCAGCCGCCGGCTCCCAATCTCGCCTACAATGGCTGCTGCGTCGGCCACCGCTGCCACAGCTGCTCATCATCGGTCCGGCAGTCTGATTGCCGACACGCTTGTCAACGCGCTCCGGCTCACTCCTCCCGATACCCAGGAGCCGCTTGTCGTTGATCTGTCTTCGCGTGCCTCATTCACTCGTGTGTCTTTTATGGTTCATGGGGCACCTGTCACGGATCAGAGCATGTTCCTGACCAAGAATGCACACATCAAACGTCCCAGAAATGCCTGGATACATGTAAGATTGTGCCATTAAACCAACATTGTACTTAAATATTTGCTAGTTTCGCTGCCATTATGGCCAGGCACTCAAGGCCCAGGATCCTACCCTGCGCGCAGAAGAAATCTCAAAGTAAGAAGATTGATTATTCAAACATGAAATATAGTGCCTTGGTCCTAACATTACATAAAATTCATCTCCTTAGACGTGCCTCTCGTCGCTGGGCAAAACTGACGGAGCGAGAAAAGAAGCCGTGGCACGATCTGGCGGAACAGGAAAAGCAAGCGCACAAGGAAGCGTTTCCCGAATACCGCTACAGTCCCAAGCGTGGCCACACCCACATCTCCCTCGACCCTGATGACAGTGTGCGTCACAAGCGCACAAGACGTGCAAAGTGAACAAAAAAAAACCGCATCCATTTGGCACATAAATAATACCCTCTCACACATCTCTACACCCACAAACACACATACTGCATCTCTTTGTTTCCATAGCCACTTGTTTTCTTGATACATATTTCATTCTACATTATTTTTTGTTTTTTGTTTTTGCAGTCTATATAATTCCATTACCCTTCAAAAAAAATCACACACACACACACACACACACACACATCATTATATTTGACAGGTCAATCTAAAATCAATAAAGTTCTTTATTCAAACCAAATTCTACAGCCCCATTTCCTCATCCACAAGTGCCACAAAGTCTGTCAATTCACGCAGGATTTCTGGGTCTGTTGTCGATTTGACAGTTGCTAGCATCAGCTTCTCCCGCAGCACTCCCATGTCAAGCACTCCACTGGCCAGGCATGTCTTTGGTGCCTCGTTCTCCTCACTGTCTAGCACCGTCGGCCGTCGGCGCATTCCGTCTCCCCCGCACACCAGCCCCCGCACAACCTCAATCCCACGCTTCGTCACCACTCCAAAGTGCTGGTTGCCAGACTCACCCAGCCCGATGCACAGTCGCAGGATCATCATTGGCACACTCTTGTCGTTGTCAATCAGCCGGCGTCGCAGGCTCACGTCATCCGCAATCACCATCACATTGTACAGTCCCATCATCGCCATCTCAAGTGTCGCCAGTTGGGGACTGTTGAGCGAAAACATCACCCGGCCATCAACCGAAAAGAAGTCTCGGCGGATCACGGCACTCAGCTCGGCCCACAGGTCAACAAACAGGTCAAACATCCCATCGTCCTTTTGGATCACCATTTGGGAGAGAACCTTGCGGTTTCCATAGTTGACAGCAATCTTGGCCCATAGATCAATGGCCAGGGTAGCATAGTATGTTTCGGGTCCGTGCAACAAAAAGTCGTGTGCGAGGTGCACAAGCGCCGGCCCCGTCGTTTCATCAAGCGAAAACATCATTGCAATGTTGGAAAAGATGATGAGGATCGTCTTGCGGTGGTCAAGGGTGTCCATTCGTCGGATGCCCACAAACCATGCCTCGTGTGTCTCATTCTCGCGTGGAGAACTAGCGATCCGGGCCAATGTGTTTACAAATCGCTGGTGCTTTGAAAGGAAGCCAATATTCTCACTCATGAATGAAAAGTTGCGAAAGAGGTTAAAGATGCACAGGCATCTCTCGCGCAACGACAGCCAGATCTCAGAGGTGCTGTCCTCCAGCTCTGGGATCAGGCTCTTCATCTCATCGAGCGACATGTCAAACAGCTCGGCATAGTTGGCCTCCTTGTCCACGTCCATCCCAGCTAGGTTAGGCTTAGTAGTGTCTGGGGGAGTTTTGAAACGCGTAGAGTATCCAAAAAAGTCCTTTTCCAGAATATCCAGTAAGAGATCCAAGAGATCCTCACATTGCTGGAGTGGAAGCGAAGGCTGTTGGACGGTCAACATTGTCAACACATTCAGCGCATTGGCCACCTCCATCTTCATCCCCGACTTGAGGGACATGATCAAGGCCTGGATGTCCACGGCACCTAAGGATTTCATTATGAAGTTTTGGATCTAATGGTCATCTAGAGAGTCTTACCAAGTTCACCCAGATGAGGGATCGCAGGCTTGATTTCAAACTTGTCAAAGTATTTGAGGTCTATGCCTCCATATGTTTCTACATTACGGGTCTTTGGAACATATGTAACCAGTGCAGGTTCTTCGTCCTTTTCTGACGATTTATCTGTAATCTTTGGCGATGATTGTGCAGTGGTTTCCGAGGAAACTGGCGATCGTCCACGCGTCCGTTTAGTAGCTGGTTGTTTCTGTGGCTGATGCTGATCAAGCTGTCGATGTTGCTGCATAGGGGTAGATGTTGTGCTACTGGGGGTTGCTGAGCGGTGAGTGCCAGACGAGGGCGAGTGTCCTGGCATAGGCGATTGTACATGGGTCGGCAATGCAGCACTAAATGGCTTTGGTGCCTGAAGCAGATCTTCCATTCCGGTCTGTGACATATCCTAAATATATGTATATATGTGTATATGTATATATATATATATATGCATGCATGTATGTATGTATGTATGTGTGTATGTATGTATGTATGTGCACACATTGAGTTAACTACAAAACCGCACTATTTCCTTGCCATTTGGATATCTACTCAATGTGGACTTGCCGTTACATAGGAAGGTGCCTTTCTTCCAGGTGTCATTGGTGAAGCGCTCGTCATACCCGGCATTCCCATTTGGTCGTGGCGCATCAATGGCTGGATATTGAAGGCATTAGATTGTACGTAGGGATTGTTGGCTTGGGATGGGATGACACGGCTCTATAGACACAATTATAATGTTATTAATAATATTTCTGGCCTCAATCATCTTTTACTCGAAATCAATCATTATACGCACCTGATTAGCAAAGCTCATTGGAGACGCAGTATGACTCGCTACCATTGGAGAAGATACTGGTCCATCATCAGATCCCTGTCTTTTGTCAAGTCCTCTAGATCTACCTGCATATCCACCCATACTAGGGCTATTGTTCACCATCATTGGTGAGTTGGCTACATTTTGAAAGGTGGCATTGTTCAATGCTGGCGATTGATTCGGGGATTGCTTGGCTGCAATCAATTCAAAGAGTTGATCATTCATTTCGTGCCATTTATTATTGTCGTGTTTAGGAAAAAGCAAGTTTACCTCTCATTGCCATGGCCTGCTGTTGCTGATATAAAAACGTCTGTGGTGACATTGATCCCATGTCTCCTCCTTGGTATAACCTCGTAGGCTGAAATTGTGCCTGAAGTGCTAGTACCCCCCACACAAGACATTTTATATAAGTATTGTCATCTCTATACCCTTCACTCTTGGCCTATAACACAATCTGTATATATCTTTATCTCTCTCTTTTTATTTTTTTTACCCGTGTTTTGCATGGGAGAATTGAGCATTGTCTGAGGAGAAAAGACGGCCTGCGAAGGTTGCTGGAACCCAGCTGGCCCTGAAGGATGCATCATTGATGGTTGATTGTTTGGGTTTGGGTTTGGATTGTTTTGATTGACAAAACCAAGATCAGTTTGATCAAGAGCGTGAAATTCAGGTGCAAAGGACAGATTTCCAGCTAGATTTTGCGAATGTGAAAAGTTGCCAAACTGCAGGTTGGCATAGTTTGGAAACGTGCCATCCTGTTGTTGCTGAAAGGGCATCATTGTGTGAGTTGAAGGAATCAGAGAAAAAGGTATGAGTTATTTTTAGGATGCCATAAAGCCTTTCGGTCTGTCTTGCTGGGAAAATAAAGATCTATATAAATGACGTCGGCAAAGCTGGTCCCTACACACACACACATATATATGTATAAAAGTGCTTTATAGATTGCCAAAGATCACAGACAGAATACTATGGCTGGGATACCGTTTTAAACATTTTATTATTATTATTATTATTATTATTAAAGAGTGGGTGACCCATTGATCCAATAAGCATCAATGGTATTATTATTATTATTATTTGATGATTATAGCTATTCAGCACCAAACTACTTGTTTCAAGAGCATGAAACTTGGCTTTCCATGCCTGGTTTCATGTGTTTATTAATAATAGAGTGTAAAGAGGTCCAATTGATTAAAGTATACATTGATCGATTTGCAGAAACCAACTTGATCTCTACACCACACATCTTTAAAGGCCTAGATGCCTGGTATTTTGCCTGGTGCTTTGCCTGAGACTTTAATCTGTGTGGCCTATGCTTCTATATAATGAATATGATACATATATATGATATATGATATATATATGCAACCCCCGGCCCGGACACTGTCGGAAGATGCCTTGTAAAATAAACATCTAATTCAGCATTATTGTAGAATTGATTCTGTTGACCCCGTAAGAGATAGATAATGTGGTCAGCCAATCAGGTATTCTGGTGTGGCCATTCACTTATGCGGAGTGGGAATAAATGCGCAGTACATTTTACATTCTAAGCCATAAGACATTGGAAGAGGGATTGTCAAAAGGGAAAGGGGGCAAATAAAAAAAGCCTTCCTTTTTTGTTGTTTTCTTTGCTCTCTACTGCCAGACTTGTATTCCTTTGTCGTGACTCGCATTTAAGCGTTCGAAATCCAACCGAATTACAACAACCAGACTAAGCTTTTTCCCCTTTTTACACCAACCAAATTGATCGCCCGATAAATAAAGAAAAAAAAGAAATATAAACAAGTTTTTTTTTTGTTGTATAAAAAAAAACTATATGATGATATATATTTATATATACTAATATATTTATATATATAATATATATAATATATATTAATATTTTAATACACACAACATTTATCATGTGTCAGTCAACCACAACCCTCGTCTGCCAAACTTGCCCAGTTGATCAAAAATAAATAATAAAATAAAATAAAATAAAATAAACAAAAGAAAAAAAAGGTATATCAAATCATATCAAAGCTGACGTCACTGGTTGATTGCTTTTTTTATTTTCTTGAAAAGCAGAGTTTTTCACAAAATTATTTCGTTCTTTCTGTCTTTAACGACGCTCGGTGCATTTGTTTTAATCCCTTTTTTTTTAAACCGCACCAAACCAAAAAGCAATAGCAAGTAAGTATTCTTGAATCCCACACAATACACAACAGCCGATGACGTGGTTAAACTAATCACAACAACAATAAAAAAAGCCACTATAGGTCCTGCTGGGATATGCAACTTTAAGAAATCTCAACTAATGAATAGAACTCCCAATACGACCGGACAAACCAACGCAAAGTCGACTCCACAAAAAGTGTCCAACTACGCACAGGCTGCAAAGAGAAGCTCACAAAATCTGGATACTCAACAGCGACCCAAGACTAGCTCACCTGCACCCGCATCCTCCATCCCATCTCCTCCTCCAGCAGCTCAAGCAGCATCCGTTAATGACTCTACATCAAAGACAACCAATGGAGACTCGCGTCTAAACGGATCTCCCGTCCCTCGCACTCCTGCTCCTTCTGCACAGAAAGTGGCCCAGCCACCATCTTTCGCAGCAGCTCTGGCCAAAAATGCCTCTTCGAATGTGTATCCTTTTTTCAAAAAACAAAAATGTGTTTTATGTATATATTAACCTGGCCATTTACATGTGTGTATTTTTCAAATTATATTGCCTTGACCATTTTATATTAGTTCTACAAAGCCCACAGCTGCTGTATCATCACAATCAGAACTCGTAAACGCACAGGCCCAAAATACATCATCATCTGCATCGGTAACCCCATTAGCATCTGCACCCGCACAATCAAAGCCTCGACAGGCTTCGGTTCAGCTCCCAAGAGCACCCCCATCAGACGCTGGTAAGATTTTAATTAGATGGAATGGAAAATATAAATAGTGTGATGTTCTTTACTGACCCGTGAATCTACAGCTCCAATCCAGTTTGGTTCAATTAATCAGCCAGGTGATGCACCTATTGTCTCCCTTCCCATCGAAATGAGCGAGGTTCCCGTCATGTTGAAGACAGACGTAACCTTTGGAAGTCTTCCTGCCACAGAATCACCTGTAAGTTATTTTTTTATAAAAAGGCAATAAGAGATGAGATGAAGCCAATTAACCCAACCTATCGTCCTAGGCATCATCCACACGCAGGGATTCTACTCATTCCAACCACTCTGCTGGTACTGATGCCCATCCCTCCCAATACTATCAACCCAACCACAACAACCGTCATTTCAACCCTCGCAACCACTACAACCAGAACAAGCACAATAGTGCTATGGGTGTGCCCCATTCTCCTGCACAGAACCATCAGCCAGGCTATATCCCCCATCACCAAAAGATGTCTCCCCACATGGCCAACGCATCTCCAAACATGCCCCCCCAAAACATTCCCGTAAACCATCAATGGAATAGCGCCAACCCTAACCAATACGTAAGTAACTTACTTGTCTGGCTGTCTGCCTGTTCTTTTGTGATCTTTTTTTGCTCATTTATCCCATAGTTTGTCCCCAAGTATGATCCCGCGTTCAACTACAACCATTATGCCCAGAACCAGATTCCTAGCTACCCCAACATCCCTCCCCAAGGTGTGCCTGCCCCTACCCAGAACTTTGTTCACCAGCCCCGCAGCAGCAAGGCCATTCCTATCATTGACCCGGGAACCATGAAAACCGTCAATCTCTCCATGAACTCAAGCAGCAGTGCTACTACTGTTGCCGGAAAGACCATCAAGGTAGAGGAGAAGAAGGAAAAGGACTTTAAGCAGCCTGCTCCTTCGCGCAAGCTCACCATCGTCGATCCTGCGATCAAGGAGCGCGAGAAGCGCGAGAAGCGTGAAAAGGAAGAAGCTGAGCTCAAGGCCAAGGAGGAGGCCGAGAAAAAGGCCAAGGAAGAGGCCGAGCGAAAGGTAAAGGAAGAGGCCGAACTCAAGGCCAAGGAGGAGGCCGAACTCAAGGCCAAGGAAGAGGCCGAGCGAAAGGCCAAGGAAGAGGCTGAGCGTTTGGCTATCGCTGAGAGAGAGCGTCTTGCCCGTGAAGAAAAGGAGCGTTTGGAGGCTGAGCGTTTGGCAAAGGAAAAGGCTGAACAGAAGGCACGGGAAGAAGAGGCTGCTCGCATTGCTGCCGTAAAGGCTGCAGAGGAGGAAGCTGCCCGGGTTGCCGCTGAGAAGGCCGCTGCTGAGAAGGCCGCTGCTGAGAAGGCTGCTGCTGAGAAGGCTGCTGCTGAGAAGGCTGCCGCTGAGAAGGCTGCCGCTGAAAAGGCCGCTGCTGACAAGGTCGTCGCTGACAAGGCTGCTGCTGACAAGGCCGCCGCTGACAAGGCTGCTGCTGATAAGGCTGCTGCTGATAAGGCTGCTGCTGACAAGGCTGCTGCTGACAAGGCCGAGAACGACAAAAAGGAAGCTGACAAGGCTGCTGCCGCTGCCGCTCCCAAGCCCGCCTCTGCTCTCCCTGAACACATCAATACCGAGGTTGCTGCTCCCGCCAATGCTCGTCCCAAGTCCAACACTCCCATGCGTACTATTGATGATCTCAGTGCAGTCAGCTATCCTGAAAATGTCAAGGCACCCCAAGGCAAGGACAGCAATGGAAAGATTCAGTACGATCCTTCATTTTTGATGCAGTTCCAGCCTTTGTGTCTCGAGACATCCGAAGATCTTTCGGCTTTCCAGAACATTGGTGATGAACACAACGACCGCAACTCCCGTGGTGGCGGTGGAATGCAGCGTCGCCAGACTTCTGAGCGTGGCCGTGGTCCTCGCACACCTACCAACCCCATGGACATGGGCGCATTCAAGCACAATGGCCGCGACGGAGGACCCATGGAGATGGGCAAGTTCTCTGGTGGTCGTATTCTGTCTCACCGTGCTGGTAGTGGTGGACATGGTCTGCCTCCTATGGCATCAGGCCAGGGCGGCATGCAGCGTGACAACTCTCACCGTGGACGCAGTGGCCGTGGTGGAGGAAAGGGCGGACGCCACCCCCCTAGAGAGCAGATCGGTGCTCCCACAATTCCTCTCGATCAGGTCGTCCCCCTCGAGAAGAGCAAGAACAGATGGGTCCCTGTTGTCTTGGCAACCGACGCACCTACCCAGCCTACCGTCCCTGCTCCTGGTGCCGAGATGATCCCTCAGGATGTTATTGTCCGCAAGGTCAAGGCTCTTTTGAACAAGTTGACTCTCGAGAAGTTCGACTCCATTTCCGACCAGATCTGGGAGTATGCCCATCAGTCCGCCAAGGAAAAGGATGGTCAGTCTCTCCGTACCGTTATCCAATTGACTTTTGATAAGGCTTGTGATGAGGCTCCTTTTGCCAGCATGTGGGCTCAGTTGTGTCGCAAGATGTACAACAACATGGTCTCCAGCGACGATATCATTGATGTCAATGTCAAGGACAACAAGGGTGACATGGTCTCTGGTGGTAACCTTTTCCGCAAATACTTGCTCAACCGTTGTCAGACTGGCTTCGAGCGTGGATGGAAGTCCCAGATTCCCGAGCTCGATGAGAAGAGCAGTGCTGATATCATGATGTCCGATGAATACTACGCCGCTGTCAAGGCCAAGCGTCAGGGTCTTGGTCTTGTTCAATTCATTGGTGAGTTGTTCAAGCGTGGCATGTTGACCGATCGTATCATGCTCGAGTGTTTGACCCGTCTGTGCCCCAGACCCTATGAGGCCGAAGATGAGGAAGCCGAAACAATGTGCAAGATGGTTACCACTATTGGTAAGGATCTTGACCAGAGCAACCGCAACAACAAGGAATGGATGGACACCTACTTTGAGCGTATGCGTGAGATGATGAACAGCCCCAGCATCAGTTCAAGAATCAAGTTCATGATTTTGGATGTTATGGACATGCGTAAGAACAAGTGGGCCACTCGTCGTGGTAACCAGCCTGCTCCTACTACTATCTCTCAGATCCGTGAGGAGGCACAAAAGGCCAAGAATGAGGAGAAGGAGACCATGAAGCGTTCTGGTAGCTCGCGTGGAAACCTTCCTCACCCCGTCGCTCGCCAGGGCTCTCACCGTGGTGGACGTGAAATTCAGCGCAATGACTCTTCAAACGGTGGCAATGGCAACGGACAAGGTGTTGATGGATGGAGCACTGTGGGCACTGGTGCCCCTATCAATGTGCCTCGCGGTGGTCGTACCAACGATCTTTCAAACTTTGGCAAGACTGATCGCAGCAAGCCTAGAGGCAATATGCTTGGTCCTTCCGGCAGTCCATTCGCCAGTCTTGGCCGTGCTGTCAACAAGACCAACAACGAGAAGAAGGGACCTGCTACCGATGGCCGTGCTAGCCCTGCTACCATGACCAACATGTTCAGTGCACTTGGCAATGATGGCAATGATGAGGAAAAGCCTGTTGAACGTCGCAAGCTCAACCTTGTGCCCCGCACCACAACAAACAGTGATGAGGATAACAAGGCCGAAGCAGGTCCTAGTGCTGCCCCCGAGAAGCCCAAGATAACCCAGGAGCAGATTGAACGTCGCTGCAAGAACATTCTAGAGGAATACTTTAGTTTGCGCGACAAGAAGGAGTTGGTTGAATGTGTCAAGGAACTCGACCAAGATGCACGTGTTGTTTTGGTGTCCAAGATGCTCGGTGTAGTCGAGAGAAAGGCCGAAGATGTTGATACTGTGTGTGGCATGATCGGAGAGTTTTACACCGAGAACCTTGTTGACCGTGAAACTTACATCAAGGCATTCAAGCCATTTATGGAGAACTATGAAGATCTGATCATCGACGTTCCCCAGGCACCAAAGTATGTCTCCAGTATTCTGAAGGCTGCAAAAGTAGAGTGGTCCGAGGTTACCGATGCCGCCCAGGAATCATAAGTGTCCTATTAATCAATAAAACCAAAAACTCCCCGCCATTATTTTAAAAAAAGAAAACAAGCAGCCAAGCAAGTCCTTACCCACAATTCACCAATTACATTACAATTACAATTACAATTACAATACAACTTGAAGTGTACATAAAACATCTGATCTCACTCATTTACTTATATATCTATCTATATATATTATATCTCTCTTTCTTCTTGTTTCAAGATTGTGCATATTTTAAAATATATATTGAAATACAAGAGTTTTGAATATATATTATTTTGTGGGAAAGGGGTGGGGGGATTTGCTTTCATGGTTGCATTTTATTGTTTATACAAAAAGGAATGAAAAACAGAGATTTTATGGCTCTAATCTTCTTCGGTCTTTTCCTTCTCTGGGCTGTGCTCCTTGCGAGATTCGCGCTCGCCTTTCTCTTCGCGTTTATCCTGGCCACGTCGGTCAGAATGGTGGGGAGATCTACCACGATCTTCTCTGTCACGGTAAGAAGGCCGTCTTTTTATACCATATAATTAACTAGGGGTGCCAGAATTAGTTTAAATCGCATCAACCAAATGATGTAGTTTGACTTACTTTGTCCAGAGCAATGTATGAAATGTAGATAAATATTAGGTTAGATGCAAATTATAAAAATGGCCTTTAGAAATATCGCTGAATTTACAATACGTATATATACGTGTGTAGGGAAGCTTTACTTGATCATTATAGACGTCCATCTTACCTTCTTTCACGCTCACGACCAGAGTCTCTTCGTGGGGAACGATCGCGATCATTGCGGTCACCACGGTCGCCACGGTCACGGTCATTGCGGTCGCCACGGTCATTGCGGTCGCCACGGTCACTTCGGTCGCCACGGTCGCCACGGTCACCACGGTCACCACGATCACGGTCGCCACGGTCGCCACGGTCACCACGGTCACCACGGTCACGATCTTTACGATCACCACGTCTGTCTCCATGATCCCCACCACCACGTTTGTCCCCACCTTCAAAGCAGTCTCTAGCCCGATGGCCTTTGATAGATGGAATAATAAAAAGCAAAAGGGACACATTTAATCAAATGGTATAATAGGTGATTGTATAGATATACGTAATACGTCCTCTTCTTACCTTCTTTGCCACACGAAAAGCATTTTCCATCTCCCATGCGTCTCGCACCATCACTCTTGGCCCACTCCACAATCAAAGGTTCTCGGCCAAGTTCCTAAAGGTCAAGAAAGTTTAGTTTAGTTTTTTTTATTGGTTGGTCTGATGGCGGCAAGACATCAGCCATTTTCATACTGAAGAGGATTAGAGTGTTACCTTGCCATGGACACCCTTCATGGCATCTTCAGCATCGCGCTTATCCTCAAATTCCAAGAATCCAAACCCTGATTGAGGATCAGATGATGAGGATCTGATTCATTCGATCTTATCTACATCTTTGCCATCTTACCTCTCTTGATGTCAAGGCGAGTGATCTTGCCATACTTTGAAAACAGATCTTCTAGTTCACGCTACATATAAAGTCAGACTCTTATTCATACTCGAAAGCGCTGAGTTTTTTCATATTCTTTTTTTGGTGGATTATTGTCCAGCAGAGAACGTTTTGTGTTGCAACTTGACTTACGTTTGAGACGTCAAAAGGCAATCTTCCAATAAAAAGTGCCATTTGAGAAAGTTGTAGGAGAAGAAGAAGGGGCGAGGCTGGTGTCTTGAGAATAGAAATAAAGATAATTATAATAATACTGTTATTATAATTATAATTATTGTTATTGTTATTAATAATAATAATAACAATAATAATATATATATATGTGTGTGTGTATGTGTATATATCTAAAGGACGGGTTTCTTTCCTTTTCTTTGTGGGTGCGTCATCCAGTTTCAACCTGTACCTGTAATTTGATACTTGCGCACTCTGTAAAATAGCAAAAGTTGCGCTAAAGCAAATTTTCATCAACGCAAATCCCCAAGGAGAATAAAATACAATATTCGTGACAGAAAAAATAAATAAATAAATATAAATTGAATAAAGCAAGAAAAACATAGATATATGTATGCATATATATATATGTATATATAAGAGAGAGAGAGAGAGAGAGGGAGAGAGAGTTAAAGGATAAAGATGGAGCAAAGAGAAAGAGAAAGAAGAAGAAAAAAAGGTACAACAGAATGGGGATTTCTTTAGTGTTTGGTGGCCTTGAACTTTAGTAAGGGGGCAAGTATCTCTAAAGGACCCGCCTTTTTAAGAAAGTCATGCTATAAAGTATAATGTTAGATATTTGTCTGTTTATTGGCATTAATTCTTACCTCTAGTAGTTCAACGGCTGTTGCACGCGATCGCACATCAACACACAGGCAGACTGCAAGGAAACCCTTGAGCTCTCGGGACAGCTTCTCGGGATTCTTCAAAGTAGGTGTTCCGTTGGTGGCAATCAGATACAGGGCCTTGAGAGGCTCTTCGTCCAGGTATGGTGGTTCATTCTCAATCATCTCGATTGCCATGATACCCAAAGACCACAGATCGACCTTGGCACCATATTCTTTTTGTTTAACTACCTCTGGAGCCATCTGTATATTTCATTCAAAATTAATATCTCGACTGAAGAATGCTTAATAAACTGTACCCAGTATGGTGTGCCAACCATCGTGGCACGCTTGTTCTTTTGGTCAGTCAACTTTGCACAGAAGCCAAAGTCACTGATCTTGACCTGTCCATAAGCATTCAACAAGATGTTATCAGATTTAATATCTCTGTGGATAATGTTTTGAGAATGCAAATGGTGAAGACCAGCGGTTGTCTATCACAATAAGAGAGTTAGAATGACTATTAATGATCACCAACAACTAGTTTTAATTTACCTCTAGGCACACTGTTGCAATCTGCTGCTCGGTCATTGTGTTGTGGTCAATCACATCAGTAAGAGCACCACCTTCCATGTATTCCATCACAACCCACAATTCCAGATTCTTGACAAGGAAAGCATCCAAAAAGTTGACAATATTAGGGTGTTGAGATTCCTTCATGACAAGAATTTCATTGACAATCAGTTCCTTTCGAGGCTGGTGAGCAAGATCCATCTGCTTAATTGCGACCTTTGAGTTGGTCGAGAGAGAAATGGCCAAATAAACAGATCCAGAAGCACTATAGACAGCTCGATTCATTAAACATCATTTCATAAAGTGTCTTGGTCATTTAGCCTTTAACTTACCCTTGTCCAACTCTCTTCATTCTCTTGTAGAGGTCATTGGGGTCACTGGGAGACACAACAGCGCCTATATATCATGACCATCAGTAAAACAGTTGATACAAAATATATGGTTACTTACGCATCTTATCCATAATCTGTGCTTCTGTCATTGTGCTGATACGTTGTTCAACCTTCTTCTTTGGTGCAGATACTTGAGCCGCTGCCTTTTCTCTTTCTCTTTCACGGTGCAGACGCTCACGTTCCATCTCCTTTTCTTTTTCTCTTTCCCAGCGCTGTCTCTCCTTCTCTCGCTCCCTAGCTTCCTTTTCGCGTTCCCGGAGTTCTCGTTCTCTTTCGCGGATCTCTCTAATCTCTCTTTCACGCTCTCTTTCACGTTCGCGCATTTCCTGTTCACGCTCGCGATCGTACTGGACACGGTCTTCATAGGTAGTTGCGCTGCTGGTTGGTTTGGGAATACGGTGGCTATGGGTTGTTCCTTGAGATTTTGAGGGTTCAGGACGGGGGTACATTGGCTTGGGATATTGTTGGCGAACAGGACTTGTGGGCATTTGATCCCTCTACAATTCAATGAGATTATTAAATGCTTTAAGCAAACACTGTGCACAACTTACGGGCGAAGTGGGACTACGATCAGGACGATAGTCTTGACGGTAATCTTGGCGATAATCTTGACGATATTCTGGCGATGTTGGTGTACGTGGGGAAGTAATTGGAGACTGACGATCCTGAATTATTTTTTTTAAAAAAAAAGAAATGTTTAGCCCAAGTGAAAATTGATGGTATGGTATACGGCGTACATTTTTGTTGATCGAGAGATCTTCCATTGCATCATAAAGATCAGGACGTCTGCCCTGGATTGGTGGTGGAGGTGCTGGACGGGATGGAATGTGTTGTTGATTAGGCTCGTGCATCAGATCAGCCCATCTGTCTCCACTCGAACGTTCTACGGCTCCCATTAGCTGTGAAGAGCCGTATTCCTCTGCTTCACGCTTGGTTTGTTCGGTGTAGAACTCGAGGACATCCAAAACTGCCTGAGGATTCTTTGCAGCATCTTCAGCTGTAATGGCTGAGCCTTTGAGAAGACGAACCCATTGGTCCGGAAGACCCTAGAGATCAAAAAAGGTTTAATTATCTACCATATCAATTGAGATGGTTTACTTACGCTAATTGTGCCTGTAACCGGATCAAAGCCAACATGGACTTCGTGAACAAAATTTGTTGGGCCAGAGGATCCTACAGAAGATCTCTGTGGATAACCATGATTACAAAAGACGCATTAAAAGGCTGTGTACTTTTTTTTTGTCAAGTCACAAATAACGCACATTGTAAATCTCGTCCATCCATGAATACAAGTCCTCATCACTTTTGCAGGCAATATAGTAGGTTTTATCTTTTGTTCCAATCTCGAAACAATAAGGCTTTAGGTCTGTACGGGTAACTGAATTGACGTCTTTGAGAAAGATAAGGGCTACACATTGACCAGATTGCTGTTTTGTATAATCATTGGGTGAGTCATGAGATTAGGAAAGAGGCAACTGTGTACCTCATTGCGATGGAATGTGAGAGCTTGATCTCTCAGGACACTGAAGCGCTTGGACCAAATCCATGATCTCAGACCATCCTCCTTGACTGATATGTATCCGTCCTTAATGATCTCGGTCATCGCTTGGTATTTTCTCGGTTTACAAGGTTCGATTAATTAAACCCCAAAATTTCCAATGTCTTTGAGTGTTTACAGGGCGCCCTTTTTTTAAATGGTTATCGTTTGCTCTTCTTTTTTTCTTTTATGCAAAAAGGCGATCAAGAAAGACTTGGAAAGAGAGAAAAGGAAAAGAGAAAGACAAATAAGAGCCAAAGGTAACCAAGTTTTAGTGACACTAATAAAGCTAAAGGAGTTTATTTTGGTTTTATTAAGGCTCTTGCCTTCATTCTATTTCAGCGGAGATCGCTTTGTACAACTAGTCAACAACGCACAAAGTTGGTTGCGAGTAACATTGGGCTTTCTGTCCGACAAGACAAGATATAGGGCCATAAGACAAGTTATTCGTCTGATGGTCTTGGAGGATAAAGGAGAAGGGTACGATAGGCCACACCGGAATGGCTGGTTAGCATGCCAATAGGAAAAGTATAGCCTTGGGATGGTGTGGGTGTGTGGTTCTACATCTAGGTGACCGTTTAATTCGTAGCTTTATTTGATAAAATGGATCTCCTTTTGATCCTAGGCCAAAGCGCATGGGGCCTCATGCCAATCATTACTTCATTGGTTTGTTCAACACGCCTTCCTCTCCGCAACATTTGCTTGTATCGCGTGCTATTGGTCACGTGGGAAATGAAGAAATGCTTGATTATTAAAAACATAATCATTCTAAAGACGTATAATAAAGGAATCCTGGATATTAAAAGAGGTACAAAAGACTGTAATTAGATTTGAACTTAATGGGTTATAATTAGCCTACAAACAGCCAAACCTGTTAGAAGGATCAGCTCGATTTGATGGTTAAAGTCTAGACCAGTTATGGGTACAACCACGTTAGAAGCTTAATACTAAATATGATATATCCATAGTCCAGCACATCCCCTTTATAGAGATCTGCTATGCACATCAAATTATCTCTGGGACAAACAGTATCAGGATGACATTCGATGCAAGCCATGTATTTTATATTTGGACTTCATTTATCTTGTGCTAGTATCTAATAAAATCTACATTTTGTTTTGTTTTTTCAATGTAACAATCAAATTAAATATATATATATATGTTATGTTATGTTTTGTAAATCCATTCAATACACAGATATACAGCGTAAATTTATATACTTTATACCAGATTCAAACTGACCGGTTGTACTACAGGGTTGTGGCTGTGTGACTCGCTCAGGAAATACAAGTTGCAGACTATAAAATACCACAAGAGATATTAGGTATCTCTATACAGTCCATGACTTCAGTTGGCTGTTTATCAATCGTATCTTTACCATCTAGTTACCAAGAATCCTTTTTTTTTTAAAGAAAAATCAAATGAAAATCTCACACTGCTTATTTGGGCTAAAAACACCTTTTTTTAATTTGAGCCCTTTTCCTAAAAAGAATAGTATATTAAATATGTCGATTTATTAAAAATATAAAGTCTTGCCACTCTTGTCTTTTTGTCTTTTTACACACCATTTCGGTAGTCAACTATCAGCAATTGCCCTTCAACTCTTTGTAAATATAATGTAATTCTAGTTTATAAGAAAATAGCAATGGTCTATAGCCAAGAGTACTCTGGTTAGTGCTAATCACAAAATTATCATCCAATGTTTACAAGACCTGTTTGTTTTTGGACCCATAGGATAAATTTACTATTACGAGTATTTCCCATTCTATCCTATGCGCACAACTCACCCAAGCCAAGCTAACAGTAATGTCGTATTCCCACGTGTCCTTATAAAGTTCATACTATGTATTGTTCAATAAAGCAATAACTTAAATTTGCTTAAATAGGTCTATAGTGTTTTTTTCCAACAGTTTAAATTCTTGGGAAACCAAAGCCATAATCCAACCTTCTATAGATCAATTGATTCTATATTCAAAAAATGATTTGGAGTTAAATCATAATAGCAAACCTGTTTTCTTATTGTTATTATTATTATTATTATTATTATTATTATTATTATTATTATTATTATTATTATTATTATTATTATTATTATTATTATTATTATTATTATTATTATTATCAAACCGTACTCTCAATGGAGAAATAACTAGAGGCAATAATAATTAAGCCAAAAGTAGAGTATCAAACTTTCACAAGGAAAAAAAGGTCCAAGTACACCAAATACACTCTAGGAATATTTTATAAAATAACAACATATATAGGCCAAACACACCTTTGACCTGGTAAACGCTTTGATCACCAATACAACATTTGTATCCCAAGGCCAATATTATAATTTTCCCGCAGTTGAATAATCTAGAGTATGGCTTATTGACACTCGGCATACTTTGTTTCACAATAACCATATTCTACAAACAGAGCAATTACTGTCTTTGCTTAAAAGAGATTATGAAATATTGATTTTTGAATCTTCATTGTAATGCAAACAGACCAGCTTAGCCACAGTTATTGTCTTTTAAGCATTGTTTGACAGACATGTGATTGAACTGTAAATGTCTCTCGAGTATTGAAACACACAGCCTATATACTGACAAAGACGTCTTTACCCAGATAATAGTCATTTAGTTTTTCTACAATTAGCACAGTGGATGTTGACGGCTTACTAACATATTATTATTGGTTACTAAAACAAGAAAGGTAACTGTCAGCTAATTAAATATGTTCATATACCATCTCAAGGTGAAATAAAGTGTAGTTTTCAACATATAATGCAGCTCTTGTATTTTTTCTATATGCAACAAGTAAATATAAATATATTTTCCAACTATTTTTCAATAGTCTTCTTTAGAGACTAGAACCATTGTTAAATAAAAATAAAAATAAAATATGTATACCTATAAGATAATTCTGCTTAATCCACCGAGGATTCTGTACCTGATATAATATTGCAGTTCCAATTGGCATCGTTACTGACCAGCATGACTATTCGTACTCGCAAAAAAGAATAACATTCTGAGCAACATGAAGAGTCTTGGATAAATCTCCCAATATTTTTCAAGTAATTGATCATTAAATTTTCAATTATTTACTAGAAAGTGTACGTAAAAGCAATACACTGCAAAATAGTCAAAACTCTTTACACTCTGCCATGCTTCAAGTGTATACATAATTTTTTGAACACCAAATACGATTTAAAGAGCAACGTGTAGATAGCACAAACTATGTATGTAGAGACTAGAGATTAAAAAATTTCAAAATATATATTTGTTAATTACTTATTAACATTTTGCCATTAACCTTTGACCTGTTTTTTGCATACTTGATACTAGTCTCCAAATATCCTTGTGGAGTATTCTCCAATTCTCTTTCTAAATAATTACATAGGTGTCACATAGTATACGGGCTCTATCTATTTGACCGGATTCTTTTACTCAGATATATTCAATAGGGTCAAGATCTGAGCTTTGAGAAGTTTAGTTGGGCAAAACATTCAACTATGATACTCTTTCAATTATTTATTTTATTCGCTCGTTTGACAGCTAGCATTGTTTTCTTGCAGAAAAAATATACCTTTACCAGGTTTTTGTTCAAAATTTGTAAACAAGAATATGTGATTCTCTTCCAAGGGATTGATGTACTTTTTTTTTTGAAAATAATCTTTAGCCTTTCTACTGTTCTGTTGAAGAATAATACCCAAGCTATAATGAAGCAACTTTTAAACTTTATTGTGGGAAGGATACTAATTTTGTTGGATCGAAGATCTCTGCAGCGCTCATCGCTTCTACAGAACTTGAATCTTTTCTCATCAGAGAAAATATTAGAATTCTAGTCATTGGTACTCCAATCAAGGTAGGATCTGAGCTATCCCAATTATTTTCTTTAGGGTTTCTAGAATATCTTCAGCTTTTTTATTATTATATATGAGGATATAACATGTTCATAAAAAACAATCCTAAATACATCTGTTGATGTAGTAGAAGTAACATAGTTTCTAATTTCATGGATAATTTTTCTTTTGTCTCTTTCATTCAACTCATTTGGATGACATGGATTTTTGTGGCCTTTATATGGGCCAGTCTCTTTACAGTAACCTAGGACTTTTGAGACGATGTACTTGTTAGAATTATACTTTTTTTGCAATCCTATATTGATTTAGGTCATTAGCAATGGTCTCGTGTACAATAATTGCACAAATTACATTGAAAATATTCTTTTTTCTTCTTCTCTTTGTAGACCTAGAGTTATATGCCCTGTTAATAGCTTTTAGCTTTTGAGTATTATATATATACTTCTTTAGAGGAAAAAAAACTTGTTGACAACTTTGGCAAAATTTCTTATTGTGAAAAGTTGCATTTTTTATATTAGAGACATTAGACAGTGCCATGACCCAGTCAAAAAGCAAGCTTTGGATAAGATGTAAAATAGAATAAACCTATTAGAGTATTTATGTAAATATAAAATATAACTTTTTCTTGTTAGCATCAAGCATTCATCTAATTCTTTGTTATAGTAAGCGAACTACCGATTTATCAAAAAGGAATATTATTACAAGAGCTAATAAAAGTTCTTTTATAAAGAAATAATTGAATATGTGTTGCTATCGTATACTTTTTCTACACTATTAACTATCAAAGCTGACAAAACAGCCAGCAAAAACATGTAATTTTTAGTATACAATATCTCTGGATATCACAAGGAAAAGATTATAAAATCGGTGATTCTTTGCTGCTTTTTTTTCCAGAAAAGTCAAGAAGCAAAGCAGTCCTTGGAACAACAAGAAAGAGCTGCAAATAACTATTATTATTATTATTATTTTAAAATTGTAAGCGCTTGAATATTATACATTAAACTAATGCATTTCAACGAACATATCGTTGGGATATAATTTATTATAGAATATATGTAAATGCACAAATTCAGTTATAAAAGGGACCTTCTTCTGCCATACCCTTACTATGATACTTTTGATTAAGAGCAAATATGTTTGGATTGACAGCATCAGTAAGGAGGGAAAGAAAGCTCAGAATATCTGAATTCCCTTTTCTCCATATCATGGCTACCCTGTAATAAAACGATGTTGTCTATCGCTTTCTCAGGGAGTCTCTATAAAACTATATATACATATATATTAGTTTGCATTTACATAAGTTATAAACGATATTTGTTACCTTTGAAATGATTGCGTTCATTTTGCTTAATTTCTCTATTCACTGTTCTGGTTTGACTATTTAAATTCGAATGTAACTATCCTAATACACTAAGACCACTATACGGTCTTGCTATTTTCTCTTTCTCTTTCTCTTTCTCTTTTAACTTTCTAAACTTTTATCTATATCATTCTCTAAACCAACGATCATAATTTTGGTATGATTTCTATCTTTTTCCCTGTTACTTGTATCTAACATTTTTCGTAGTTGGTTTTATTTTATTTTACAATAACGTTTTCATCCGTATCAGTACAAAGATCATTTCAATAGGACTTGTACATCCTTGCTCATCTTTAAACTCTGTATACTGCTGACTGTACCGTCTGTTTTACAATGTCCTGCGCCTATTTTCTTTTATCAGACAGTGGATTAGTTGAAAAGACCTTGGAACTTTTAAAAAGTGTTAAAACTTCTCTTTCCAATATCAGTTCCAAATATTCTTTATTATCATGACTTTATCAGAGCTTCCTCGAGAGATTGTAAGCAAAATCGCAAAACTTCTTTATTTCGATGACCTAACCACTTGTACTCTAGTTTGGGAAGCATGGAAAGAACTTTTCCAGGATTCCTTGTACTATGATCTAGAAATAGGCAGAAATAAATTGAACAACATTTTTAATTCTACCCAAGATGATCAAAAACCTTACCAAAACAATTGAGACCTTGTGGAATACTTGGTTTCAAAGCACAATTTACATGCAACAGATGAAGAGCTTTACGCACTACAAAAAGCTTTTCCAAATATAAAGTCTATTACATTCAGATTTGATTCTCTACGCCCGTGCCACGTTGGAACTGTGGCTACTTGGGACCTCTAGGGACTTATTAAGAGAGCTCGTATTTATTTTTGATAACTCGATTATGTCTGATCTAGATAACATACACACAAATATCCCAAACTACATGCACTCGAGATTTTTATTGAATATACCAAAAATGGTGACAAAGAAATAGACGATACTGAACGGCAAAGGAACGGTGCAATAGAATTATTCCACAAAGCTCCTCGACTATTTTAGCACCTCAAAATATTGAATGTTTATTATAGCAACTGTTCTGATGAAGAATGTATACTTTTCTTGGACTTGATTGCCTTACACGATATTCATTTAAAACTAATAAAGGCAAATTCATGGCTATACGGTCTTCCTCTCTGTAGCCATATCTGCGATTTTTACAAACGAATTATAGCTATTTGTTTAGCAAGATTCACAAGGACAATTGAGACTCTTGTTATAAGAGGCACCAAACAATATATGGCAGTTTTCGACTTTGTGGAGATTAAAGACATGCTCATATACAGTCTCAAGGTACTCGCTACTGTCTATATTATATTTTATTATTTTTACTACTTTCTTGCCTAAGAATACAACACCTTTGCTTATTGAGGATAATGAGCATATAAGACAACTAGCGACAATTTATTCTGGAAACTTCGTATGAATAAAGAAATGATAGTACCAGGTCCAGGGTCTCAGGCAAATAAAGGATGAATGAATAAATCTCATTTCCACGACCAAAATATATAAAGAGGTGATTTGATAGAAGGTTAAGCTTTATCAATGTAAACTTGAGAATCAAAGCGCGGCTCAGAGAGTTAATACCATATCTCTCGTCTCAGCTTTGGTAACTGTCCTATTTAATCTTTCAGGGGCTTGTAATAAGTCAGAGCTTATTACGATTGTAGTCAGCTACATAACAAAAGTCTATCTTTGTATATCCAAAAAAAACTGGTGTCGTTCCAACAATCAGAAACTGTTCTTTTTATGTGAAAGGTTTTCTTCATAATAATTATTTTGTGCTACTCGTCTTTTGGAACGAGTTTCGTGATATGGAAGCCTTGTACTTTTGAAATTCTAACTATCCAGTGTTTTCTAATATATAGGCAAATTCATCCATAATGATTCTTGACAAATGTACCACCAGTGCAAACCGGTAATACGTTAGGATCGTATTCTTACTTCAGAGTAATATAATCAACTGGTCTAGTAATCAGAATTATATTTTAATTTTATAGACACTCTTTGTTGGCTTTTATAATACAATCTGTATTATATATATTCAATGCCTCTAAACCGGTGTATGTCGTGTCGATAAACTGGCTCCAATATGCTGTAAAATTACCTAATGATGTTTCATACAAACTCAATATATTCAAACCTCTGCAGTAGAATGGAAAAGAAAACCTCCCGGGAGCATCTGACGTGAGCTTTGTACCGTTTACTTTGAATGACTGGAGTGCAACCATCTTTGTAGTAATTTGGGGTCGGGAACTTATAGGTACTTCGAGAGTGCTGTATATTGAAGAAAGAATATCATGATTATCCATATAATATTATTCTAGTTCCCTTGTACTTTTAATCTCTATTTTGTAATGGTCGGCTATCACTGCTATAGTGTGGAGTCTACATGTACCTGGTCTGCACTTGTTTCTGAAATATTAACATGCCAGACTCATTATCAAGTAGTAACCAGAGATTGGCTGTGTAGTCTGTATTTCACTCAGCTGTGGTGTGTATACCACAAAAACGTTTGATTGACTTTACCACAAAGAGATTCCGAGATATATGCCGATACCACACCCGATCAGCACTTGGCCCTTTCCCACTCCAAGCAAAGCAATGGCATATCTTTTGGGTCTTTCCAATCCATCACGCCTCACATAGCATTTTGTATGGTGCTATATATTAGACTCCCCATCTTGTCAATACACCCTCTATAGCCGTGCTCCAACAACTTTTATCACGCCAAACTATCCCATTTGCACGTCTAATGGAGATACTCTCTCACACTTTTCTGATTTAGTTTTGACATGGACACCCATTCGTTTTTTATCTTTTATTTCTCCTAAAAAAAACTTCTAAAAACTATTGTGTTCTTTTCATAACACACAATAGATATTAGGACTTTTGCTCTTTACCAAAAAAAAAAAAATAGCGAGATTCATGTACATTAGCTCTATAGTTGTTAATGATCGACTTTTGCAAGAGAAATTGTATGATTTAGAATGAAAGGAATGATTTAAGGATGGGTCTGATGAATATAAATAATAATAAAAAGAGTAGTTAATCTTTATAACAAGAGTGATTTAAACAATATAAGAATAATATAAAGAGAGAGAGAAACTAAAAAAAAATCTGCTCCGTAGAGCGTTCCATCTCAGAAGTTTAGTGTCATCCTTGTGCAGGGGCCATGCTAATCTTCTCTGTATCGTTCCAATTTTAATATGTGACAGAGGTGCAAGCACTTGTCATTTTAATATAATATTCCTAAAATACTTATAAATACCAAATTTTGTAATTGTAATTGACTTGTGGGTTTGGTCCATTGGCGGACCTTTAAATGATTTTTAGCCATGATCTGAAGCCTGATATTAACATTTTGACATGGTTTATTGTACCCAAAGAAACAAAATAAACCAAAGACAGGACAGTCTGTGAGTACAAAAATATCTATTGAGGTCTTGTACAAATCAAATATATTTTGCATCCAAGTTATGGCAGAATCCTTTCCTGCTTAAAAGCGATATTTGTTAGAACCACATTTTATTGTATAGAATTGGTATTGGTATTGGCAGTGACAAATGGTGATATGGAGTAATGTACCCAAGTATGTTGAAGAGCTTTAGGGTTACAGGTGTGGTATCTGAGTGGGTTAAAGTAACTAGTTACGGTACTATTATGAGAAAGGACCCTCGAGATATCTATTGTTTATGGCTGGGCTACTAGCTAGCAACGGTTGGTATTACAATCAGAGGCATGGTAACAAGTGACAATAAACTACTGTTAAGATGTGTAAAGACAGTATAGCTGCCTTTAGTAAGGAGTTGGGATGGGTCAAAAACATTCATAACTAGGCGTATGGGGATGAGAATCAGTTTTCCACTTTAAACTACTTCCTACTTTACCTAGAATTTTGCCTTGAAGATGGAGGTCATCAACCGCCACGCCTACTGTCTCATAATCAGCTTTGTTCACACATGGGCATTTATGCCTATTTTTCCAGTGATATAATTAAATCGTCCAAATTGTTCAGATCATGGTATTTTGATCAATGATTCAAGTACTAAAACTAGGGATTAATGAAATCAAACTTTGTCCTTTTTGAGGTAAATAAAGGTAGAAATTTGTAGATATTGTGAGAGTATTATTTATTAAAGGAATAATATTATGGTGGTTTATATAGCTATGATTATTCTAGTTTCCTTGTACTTAAATATCTATTATCTGTTGGTCGGTTATCATTGCTGTAGTCCAAAGTGTACATGTTCCTGATGTGTAACTGTTCCTGATATGTTAACTTATGGTCATTAGCAAAGAGTAACCAGATATCAGTCGTAGAGTTTGGATTTCACTCGGTTGTAGTGCGAATATCTCAAGGTACAAAACTGCGGAACTTGGTTACACTTTTAGACTGATATTGAATGGACATTTAAACTCGGTAACGGAGTACAATATTACAGCCGCATTGTCCAAAAGATACACTTCTTTACTGCTTTTACGTTGATTGTTTTATTGCTGTCCTTTACATGCTTTACTACAGTTTTGCCTTGGAGCATGTCAAAGGCTCTCAGGCTCACACGTGATATCAGTAATAAAGAGACATTTAATTGGCTAATCCAGCCTTGCGTCATCACAGCAATCAAAAAAAAATCATAAGTAAACCTTTGGTGCGTGAAGAAACAAACGGCCTTTTTTCCCACTCACCTTCTACTTTGACACGCTGATCCGGTAAGTAATGTAGTACTCTAATGAGCTGAATGCTACATAGTTTTTGTCCTTTGGTTTGCAATGACTAACATGTTGACATGCGGACTTTGTTTTTAACCACTTTTTTACTTGGACTACTCTGTCAATGTAAGTAATGTCAAAAGTCAAAACATCCCAATTCAAAACTCATAAGCTTTTATTCAATAGTATGCTCCTCCCTGGTTCTGCCTATAAGACGCCCCTGCAATGGACTTGATAACTCGCTATCAAGTAAGCCTCTTGCAAAGACGGTTGCGATGCAAATCAAAACTGTCAAACCAAACACCTTTCAGACATTGGTCTGAAATCGGCCGGCAAGAAACCCTGTTCTGTCTTGATGTCTTCTAGTCTGGAACCTGGCTGGACTCTAGGTCGAGTCCGGTCATGAAGAGGTGCAGAATAGGTGGGAGCCATCGGGCGCCAATGAGATACCACCACTCTTCATGACAGGCCAAAATGATGCAACTTTCGTTGGCAACAGATGGGGAAGTTCAATGATTCAAGGCAGTTCAGTCACCTTGATATCGGCATCCGAGCGTTTCAGTGACGAAGCTATCTCTTGGCAACCAAACCAACTCGGCCTGTGCGAGAGGCACTTCTGTGTCTGGGGTATGGCTGTCTTCTCAAGTTGGGACATTTAATTCCAAAGCCTGAGTAGGGATTTCAGCCCTGAGTCTGGTACATGGCCGTTGCGATATCTGGCCAATCTCTTGCTGTCCGGCAATCAATATTGTGACAGTGTATAAAGTCCTACTTTATTCAAGCCTCCAATTTCTCGTGGTTGGTTGATGGAATCAGGTGCTGCGATGTGCTTGTCAGGATTTTGGCTGAACGTCTTTAGGCCATTATCTTGCGTTGGTAACAATGTTCAATTCTCGCCCGTAGCCCCCCTGGGCTACAAGACTATATTGATCGTTCTTGGTTGTACTACTCTAGTAGTTATACCCAAGAGCACTTTGATAATGTTAATCCAGAAAATGTAAAATCGCGTTTAGATGAAACGAAAGAGGCGGGGTCTCGTAACTGAATATAGCCTTTGTTGCTTAAAACAGTGAGGAATAGCCCTAGTCTTTTGAATTTTGTTGTTCTTTTGAACATCCCGTCTCGGTTTATAGTTGACTTTTGGTTGACTTGACAGGTGGTTTTCTGGCCTTGGCTGGAAGACCTTGAGTTCGAATCTCACAGAGACTTTTAGATAGTTTTATTCTCTAAATATTCTTATCTTTGTTTAATTTAATATTTTCACTACACAATAATAAACATTAAGGAGCAATTCTATCATTAGGTTTAAAAAGTAATGATGATTAAGATGTCAAGAAAGAAGACAGGCGACACACTAAAGATGATGAAGAAGAAGTCGAGAAAACTCTCGAAAATTGTGATAAAGAATCCCTGTCAAAATTTAACAGCAATGATAAAGAGACAATAAATGATAATGGTCAAGAGGCCCCCCCAAAAAAAAGACAACGAGAATAATAACACGACATAAAATATAGACAGAGACATAAAGCATAAACTTGATACTGAGTGAGGCAAAAAGGCCATCATCTATTTATAGAGTACAATAATAATAATAATAAAAATCCGGCTTTCTTAGACTGGTTGATTATGAAAAAGTCAAAGTACATGGTCTGTTTTCAGATGTTTCCATGGGACACTGTTTTAATCATTGTTGGATCGACCAGAATTAAAAGTGAATTTTCTAGCTGTTATGCTAATGTATAGATCAAAATGACTTTAAATACTTTTGATCATTCGATTAGTTGATGATGAAATGTAGTTGAACAATGTACATGACACTGCTGGTGTTTGTACCTCTAGTCATCTACGTAGTTTATCGCTCAGCAATGACCAATGAAAACTGAATCAAACAAATGTAATCACTAATCATCATTTAATCAAAGGCAAGTTTACGCTCCAAGGGAGATTGACTTGCGCAAATATAACATTTTATTTTTATCACAGTAAAAATTGTTTCATTTTTTTTTTACTATTATTTGTTCTGATAAAGACCACTTGCAGTGTTTTGACTTGTAGTATGTTTGCAAACCGTTTGGTTTATTTACTCTATGATTCCTGTGCCTTACACTTGATAAAAAAAAAGTACAACCATCAAAGTAAGATCAGTTATTAGAGAGAGAAAGGCATTCTTTGTGCAAATTGAATCCAATCATCATTTACCAATACCTCCAGACTATATTCAATCTTTGAGGGATAATAAGTTTTGTGATCAAGGCTATTAGGCGAATTCTAGCTGATACTAATCGTCTAATTGACTCATTATATATTATTGGGACCTTTTTGAAATCTATCAGTTGTCAATATAAAGTACTTGGAACTGTTAAAAGTATCATTGTCTATAAATTTTGTAGAATAGGTTATTCTTTTAGTAATAATATTAAAAGAATTCAATGTCTTTATGGACACAATCTCCCAGATATTTTGATACATTCATAAGAATTCTAATCAAAAGGAAACACTACAGCTTTGCAAACACATGCTTTGAAAGCTCTTGAAGGCTCTGAATAGAACCAGCTCTACTCAAATATCAGCTAGACTCTGACAATAAAGCCAACATGCACAACTTATATAGACAAACACACAAAATCTAAACATTAAATGCACTTAAACCATTCACCAATTGATTCCAAAAAAGAAAAAACCAATATAAAAAGGCTTTAATGGCTCCATTACAAGTCGAGCACTAGCAACATTGCATATCTTTCTACCACGCT
The DNA here is from genome assembly GCA_022702545.1 of Phycomyces nitens. Lineage (NCBI taxonomy): Eukaryota > Fungi > Mucoromycota > Mucoromycetes > Mucorales > Phycomycetaceae > Phycomyces > Phycomyces nitens. The sequence goes on from JAHRBC010000001.1 coordinate 8,902,435, forward strand.
CCTTTTCTTTAGTAGATATAAATATAACTTATATAATATATATAAATACTCCACGAGAATGGGATTAGCCAATGTGAACAGATTTTCAGCACAAGGGAAACACGCACGATCTCCATCATGAGCGCCTCCCTAATTAGGCAACCACTAACGGTGGAATCGTTCTGTATTTAGAACCTTGGAGTGTTTATTCCTTCTACTTGGACCATACTACCTCTTCTTACTCATCTTACTCACCAGGCAAATAGCAAGAAGAAAAATAAGCTCCAAATAGAAACAAAACCACCATTTGATTTCTACATTTCCTTTGTCTGACCACTACATACAATGTACAACAACGCGGGAGCACAACCGCAACTCAATTCAACCATGTCCAGCCCTTCAAAAGGTGACAAATGATGTCAAGGCTCGAACAAATGGCACATTAGTACTTACACAGCGCACCAATCACTAGGTCTTCGGTTGAACTTCATTACCCCAACCGACCAAACAAAGTTCGAGGAGCTTTTCGTGAGTGCTACGAATGGTGGAAATCAGATTAGTGGTAAGTGCTGAATGGAATGTGCAATTGAGCAATCCAAACAATATCAACATCCTTATTCGATTCATTCATTCATTTAGCCAATGCGGTCCGTGATCTCTTGGCTCGCTCAAGACTTGACACTGAATCCCTGGCCAAGATTTGGTAAAGCGGTTTCCTTTTTTTTTGCTTTTTACTTTTTGACTATCCAACAAGTGAAAAACGAAAGCATGGACAGGCACCTAATATTTTGTATACATGTTTTGATTAAAGGGATCTATCATCAATTGCAAGCGCACCATACCTGACCTTTCCAGAGTTTGCAGTGGCAATGTACCTGACCTCTACCAAACTGTCAGGAAAGCAGCTACCAGGGGCACTTCCAATTTCTGTCAGGGAAGAGGTTGAACTCGCCATGGCCACAATTGCTTCCACTGAAACAAGCCAGCCACCAAGACAGCAACAACAACAACAACAGCATCAGCAACAATCGTATGGTCTTTCAATGGGTGGAAACTCAATGATGCAACCTCAACTGTCTATGGCTACTGGAGCACCACCCCAGATGTCAATGATGACTGGAGCACCATCCCAAATGTCAATGATGACAGGAGCACAACCTCAGATGCCAATGATGACCGGAGCACCATCCCAAATGTCAATGATGACAGGCTACCAGTATGGCCAGCAGCAACAACAGCAACAGCAACAGCAACAACAGCAGCAATTACATCAACAGCAGCAGCAGCAACAACAGCAGCAGCTTCTTCGACCTCAGCAACAGCAGCAAATGTCCCTTCCTTACCAAAGCATGATGCAAACTGGCTACATGTCTCCGTCTGTGCAAGCTCCTATGCGTACTGGAATTGCACCACCAATGCACCAGCAAAGACTCCGGATCCAGAACAATGATTTTGCCAGCAGAATGATGCCTAATCAGAGTGGAAATGTCAACTTGCTTATCCCTAGCATGGGCACCAATCCTGGAGAACAGATTTCATGGAAGATGAGCCCTGAGGAGAAACAGAGATATCGTGAGATCTTCCAGGCCTGGGAAACATCTGGCACAGGCTATTTATCGGGAGATGTTGCAAGACAAGTTTTCTTGCAATCCCAAATATCCCAGCAAGACTTGATGACAATTTGGGGGCATGCTGATCGTGAGAACAGAGGAAGTTTAGACGCTGACGAATTTTGCATTGCAATGCATCTTATTTATCGAAAACTCAATGGATTTGATGTACCCAAGGTCCTCCCATCAGAACTAGCACCTCCCTCGAGTGTCTTGAAGAAGTTTGTAATTGGAAATCGAGCCCCAGCCTTTAATAGTCCATCACCATCTGGCTCTAATACAAGATCTCCTCGTTCAAATCGTGGATATGAAGAAGACGAAGATATAGAGTCAGGAGGCTATGTATCTAGTGCACGACGCAAGGGCAGATTCAATTCATCTCCAAACCCTCGAAAGTATGAGAGTGATGAAGATGGTGAAGAGGACGGTTACTTGAGTGATTTGCGCTACCAGATCAACGACGTCAAACGTGCCTTGGACAAGGCAAACTCTAAATCTCGTCGCAATGATACTTATTCCTCATCAACAAGTGGTCGTTACTCTATGGAGGAGTTAAAAGAAAAGATCAGAAAGACCCAAGAAGATCTCAACCGTGCCTTCCGCTCGAATCCAAACAGTGCAAAGTATCTGGAGAATTCAGAGACCATGCTTGACTTGCTCGAGACACAAAAGTCTCTCCAAGCGGAAATTGAATTCCTTTGCAACCGCGACATCCCTGTCCTTGCCCGTCAGATTCGAGGTGCTGCTGCAGAATTGCGAGATAGCAAGGTTAGAGATGGGCGTAAGAAGGACGGAGGACAAGACTTTATGTCATACATTATTCCTACTGGACCTGGTGGAGCAATTACTGAGACAGACCGTGTTCGTGCCAAAGCCAAGGCTATGATGGCTGCACGCAAGAGCGGGTCTTCTGGTACAGAATCAAAGGATTCTAATTTTGAATTAAGACGAGCCGAGGAGGAGAAGCAAGCTTGTGATAGACAGGCAGATAACTTTGAGCGTAACATGGAAAAGGCTCGCGAGGCATTGAGAGATCTTCGCGGAGATTTGCATTATCTTTCAAGCTTGGCAGACTCCAAGACTGTCAGCGACAAGAAGCGCTTTGAAAAGGGAGGCCAGGACATGTCTTATGAGCTTCGTCGTTTCATCGAACAGCTTGATCGCGACGAAACACCTTATGAACCAACTAGCTCGGTAACTACATCTACTACCCAGAGACATGGCACCTCGACCTCGTACCAGACTACATCGTTCACCTCCTCTTCATCCACCCTCAGCCCGCCTGCACCTAGTCCTGCTGGACCTCCCAAGGCTGCCTCGCCTTCCAAGCCAAGAACTGCCGAGGAAATCAAGAAAGAGGTAAAGGAGAAAAAAACAAGAAAGGCCAGCTACAGTTGTGCTATTTTACTAAAAAAAAATATCTACTTGTATTGTGTGCTTTAATAGGCTGAAAGACGTGTTCAGGAACGATTGGCTGCACTTCACGCAAAGAAGAATCCAGGCGCTGCTGCTCCAAGGGCTGTTGAAACACGAACACCAAGCAAGCCACATCAGCAAGATGAGGCAGAGATTGCTGCTGCTCAACGTAAGACTTTTTAACAATTCTAGCTTGTTTTTATATATGTTTTAATTAAATATTTGTCTACATTAGAGCGCATGCGTGATGCTGAGCGTCAGGCACAAGAAAAGATCCGTAGCCAGGACTATAAGCGAAATGATAGTCAAGAGTCCGAGACATTTTTCCGTTCTAATAACGATGAAAATGTACGGTTTGGAGGGTTTGCCATTGAGGATCAGGTTTCACCTGCCGAACAGGCTCGTCTAGATGAAGAGCAGAGACGCTTGGACGAGGAAGCCGACAGAGTTAGACGTATACAGGACGCCAAGGATACCGAAGAGCGTAGACGTGCTGTATTTGAAAAGGAAGAGAAACAGAGACTTGCTCGTCTCGAGGCTCTTCATAGAGCAGAAGAAGAAGAAGAAGCACGAAAGCAAAGGGAGAAGGAAGCCTCGAATCCTTTGCCTGTTGCAGAAACCAAGCGAGATATCCCCAAGGCTGTATCTACACCTCCCCCAGCTCCTGTGGCTTCAGGAATTCCTCCCCCTCCACCTCCACCACCTCCACCAGCAGCCCCAGTTGCTGAACAAAAGGCAGCACCATCTTCTACTGATTCTGCCGCCGCCGCAGCAGCAGCAGCAGCAGCAGCCGTCAAGATTAGTAGCAATAATCCATTTGCCAAGATGCAGCAAGGTGGTAGTGCACCCAAGGATGTATCAGCTACAGAGCCAGAAAAGCCAGCTCAAAAGGAGACCGAGCCCTTGACAAACAAGCGTGTCAGCTACAATCCATTTGCCGCCTTCTCGGCCTTTAACGCCACCCAGGCCAATGATGACAGTGACTCTGATGATGGCTGGGATGTTGCCAACAACGATGACTCTGACGATGAGAACGAGTTCCCTGCTGCTGGTAGTGCAAAGAACATGGCCGGAATGCTATTCAATGCCATCTCTCAAAGACAAAGTAAGTCTGGAATACTATTATTCCAACAAATCCATGTGCGCATCTTATTAACAATGTAACCTCGCTGTAATTAGGTCCCTCTATCTCCTCTAGAGCCATTTCCCCCAACCCTGCTGCCACTGGCTCCCCAAGTGTCAAGAGCACATCTCCCCTGTCAGCTCCATCAGCCGGCATCCCCCCTCCTCCTCCTCCTCCCGAGGTTGCAGCCGGTGGTGGAATTCCCCCTCCCCCTCCCCCTCCTCCCGGTGGTCCCAGTGCCGATGGAATCCCTCATCCCCCTTCCCCTCCTCCCGAGTCAACAACAGGATCATCATTCACACCATCACAACCTACCCAAGGAGGTAGCGATTCCCGCTCTGCACTTTTGAGTCAAATCCAGATGGGTGCTCGATTAAAGAAAACAAAGACCAATGACCGTAGCGGTTCTTCTGTTGCCGGTGCCGTCATTGGCGATTCCACAAATGATGTACCTGTCAGTCGCTCTGTGCAACAGACATCAGAATCACCTGTTCAGGTCAATGCTTCCACAGGGTTTGGCGGGGGTGGGTTCTTTGCCGAGTTACAGGCTCGTACTGGTGGATCGAGTCCCCAGGCAGAAGAACCTGTCCAGAAATCCGAGCCAGCAGAGAGTGTGGATCTATCAAAAGCAAAAGGTAAATTATTACAAGATAAACACAATGATATGCTTACCTTGAGTTTGTAATCTAGCCTTTGTTGCTCTCTGGGACTATGCGGGAGCTGGAAACAGTGCCAATGACTTGGTGTTTAACCGTGACGACGTGATTATGGTAGAAAAGGATGATTCTTCCGAGGACTGGTGGTTTGGTTACCTTGAAAGAACTCAGAAATCAGGATATTTCCCTTCAAACTATGTTGAGGTCAAACAAGGTAAATGCTGATATCCATGTGGATCCCAATACAGATATATATCATTTTGTTTTAATTACTAAAACCAAAAACACACTTACACAGACAAACCCTCGATCGCAATAAAGGCTACTGCATTATACGACTATGATGGTCCAGCAGAAGAAGGTTGCCTTACTTTTGAAGCCGGTGCTACATTGACCATCATTGACAAGGAATCCGATGACTGGTGGCAGGCCAAGTTGGAAGACGGAAGAACCGGCTTGGTTCCTTCCAACTACTTGTCTGAAGACTTTTAAGGATCGTACAATTATATATTACACCCTTAAAAATAAACATCAACAAATAAATATACAAGTTTCTTACAAGTTCAAAATATTTGTAAATATTTTTCTCTGTAAAACAACACTATTATTATTATTATTATTAGTATTTCAAAAAACAAAAACAAAATTATGACCTGATATTTTGGAATTTATATTCGACGTTTCTGGAGAAACCAAAGACACATTTGATATATTACAGAAAAAAATAATGTAAGAAAAAAAAAGTAGGAAAACATCAATGTACGATTAAAAGAAACTTAACGTGAGGCAACAACAGAAAAAAACAAAAAAAAAGAGAAAAAGAGGTGAGCAAGGATACTAGAGATAAAGAGACAGTAAGAGGGAGTGATAGAAACGGGGGATTGGAAGATGTGTGTGTGTGTGTTGGGGGCTTTTTGGATTCTAGGATTATACAGAAGCGTGTAGATAGACATCTTCATTCATAGAAAGATCTCTTTTTGATTTTTCTTTTTCGGTGAGATGGTCACTGACATGTTTCCGCTTTCTTTCATAAAGACCTGTGGTTTGAGTAGGTGCCGGGGGCCTTACTGTGAGTTTGATGACGGTTGGAGTGCGTGGTAAATGTGCCGGAGGGAGAGGAGGGGTTGGAAGAACAACGCTTTCTGTATTGTATGCATAACCCTTGAGATCCATATGTGGTGATCTGTGGTGGTGTCCTAGTGATTGTTGTTGTTCCTGAGTGCATGCTGGACACTTGTAATGTTCGATTCCAGGCAGCGCTTTTAGTTCTAAATTGACACACGATAGATGGAACCACTCATGGCAGGTATCACAGCCTACCATATGAGCATCGGGTCCATTTGGTGTGTAGCGTTTGCGGCAGACACAGTACACTCTCTCATCAGCACTTGAGGGGGAGTGGGGCATGGTTGGATCGGTTAGAATATCTTGAGAGGTCTGAGGGGGAGGAATATGGGGTGAAGGGTAGGCGCCGTAGAGTGGTTGGGCAGGAGGAGGTATGGAGAGGGTTTGGACTTTTTTGCGCAAAAAGTCTGTTTCGTCGCGTAAATGGATCTCTAGTCCTTCTAGTTTCCGCAAGTTGGCCTTGATTTCGCCTAGATCTTGGACTCCCAGATGGGTCTTTGACCGACAGAATGCCTGTACCCGTCCTTTGAATACCTGTGCTAAACCAACAATACGCGACAGAATATCGTATTCTTTGGGCACAAACCACAATATCTTTGCATCTTCTACCAGTTGCTCACACTCTTCCAGACTGGGTCTCTTTGACGAGCGGGGAATGGTCTGGCTGCCATCACATATCGGACACACATATGTTTGAGCGCGTGCTTCTCGACGTGTCACCTTGACGCACAGGCCATGATACCATTCATGGCAAATGTCGCACTCAATCATCAATCCAGACTCGGCCTTGCGACAGATACAGTACTGATCTGCAGAGCTATTCAATAGCCTGGCCTTCTTGAGGGGCCCAGTTGATGCTCCACGTCCATTACCCCCAAATGATGCAATAAACGCAGTACTGATAGAGTCCTTTGGCTCGGTAATGTTGATCAGATTTGTCAAGACAGACATCAGACGGATATCCAGAGCCGACTTTTGAGAAAGAGTTTGCTGACTGGTTTCATCAAATACGGCTTCTGCTTGACGAATCCAATTGTCCGCCTGCTCTTTCTGGCTATTGATATGGTGAGAATCATCAATCTTGATCGGTAGCCATTGGAGTGCCTGTACGATTCTGGCAAGATCTGCGGTCGAGGGCTTATCTTCTTGTCGACCGGTCGAATGTTTGATGGCCAGCCTGATAATCTCGGTTGCTTCGGTGCCTACCTTGACGACTTCCTTGACATTGTAAAGGGTGTCTGGAATAGTTGGCACCTTTGCGCTTGCTTCCAACAGATTGCGATAATGATCCAATGAGGCAGATTTTGCGTCTGTAATGACATCGTACTGGGCAGCCCACCTTTCACCTTCTAGCTTGAGGCCCAGGAGGGTTTGGTAGATATGGTCATCTACAGGGATCTTGTATTCTTTGGCCTCGGCAAGTGAGCGAGTGATGTCGCTGAAATGGTTCTTGATAGACGTTGGTGCTCCTTTGCGCCACATATGCTGCTTGATCGCAATTTCTAATCGAGCCATCTCGGGAATGTCAGCATTCATACCTGTGCCGATCTCATACACTTCACGGCAGACGTCTAGTGAACCGGATTTGTTATCAGACTCAAGCACTCCCAACGCATGGTCTCTAAAGTCATTGAGGATCTTGAGGGTCTTGCGAATCGCATGCACTTCGGGTGCATCAAAGTGCATTTCAGACGCATCTTTACACAACTGCTTGATCTGCTGGAACCGTTCGCCATCAAATCTTGTCGGTCCAGAGTCGCGCCGTCGGTTGTGATGTTTACGGATCGCATATCGCTTGGCCTGGTCTATCCAGTCGACTATCTTTGGAATCGTGTCTCGGATTTCCTCGAGCTCATCTTCAGGCGCAGACACCTTTTCGCCCTCGTTCAATAGGCTGCGAAGGGCCTTGAGGGTAGGTGGAGGGCCATTTTTGATGGTCTTGTATTTTAGAGACCATTCCAAAGATGCCTTTGTTACGTCTGGGGATCGCTGGGAGATTTTGACGAGTTGTTCGTCTGTGAACCTCAGACAGAGGGACTTTTTGGAAACATCGCATGCACAGAGCTGCAATAAAAAGCAATTGGACGCGTTTAATGAATGCTAAAGACGACGATTACAATGTTGTTTATATTTACCTCGTCGTAATGCTCCAGACAGACAATGTTGTCTGTGCAGCTGCAGGACACATGGGAGAGATAGGAGTAGCAGTGGCAATAGACACACTGGGACTCATTGTCGGTGACCTGAGGACGGGTGTCGATGATTTCCTCTAGTCCAGGCTGCTGGGCTCTCAGGGCATCGCGCTCAGAAATCTCTCTGTTCTTCATGGCCACGATTGCTTTCCGTAGCCATTTTGCAGTCTCGACACTCTTGTCATGCTCGGCGACATTTACCAGGAGTTCGTCGTGGGAGAAGCATGGTTGGCGCCTGTATTCCTTGTAGCGCTGAACACATTCTAGGCCAAGGTCTACCCATTCAGAAGGTGCAAAATTGACTGCCTCGCAGAAATTAAACTAGGAAAAATTAATATTGGTCTTGGTCTTGGTCTGGACGAGGACTTACTCCGTGGTTGAATCCAGAGTGATATGACTTTGGGAACGTGACTACGAATTGGCCTGGCCGTTGGTCGACCGCATACACCTTGACATTCTCCTCCAAAAGACGTCCTGGACTCAGCATGGTAACGAGTTGGAAGAGGAGATCAGGCTGCTGTTCAAAGAGTTCCGGAACTGCCTTCCGCATCGTTTCTTCAAATTTTGCTGTGTCACTGCCGGGTATGCCGTACCACGTCTTGGTTTCACCCCAATGCATGTAGTTGATCGAATAGGTGTAGTGGTCTTCATTGTGCCAGCAAAAGGCAGAGAAACACATGCCGATGTACAACCAAGGTACCATCATGCCACTGATATCGGCCTGTATATGTGAAAATAGAGACTTTGGCAAAGCGGGGATGACATTGAGGTTCCACGGATCATTAAGATCGCCCAGAGCACTTGAGAATCAAAATATTTAGCACTGCAAAACAAATGATTTACAGCACCAATTTACCTGCCATGCTGGGTCGAGTGAAGATCGGCTCCGTATTCCACCTGGCATGTTTCGTGTGGGTTCTCTGCCAAACGCCAGAACTCATCTTCACAGTCTTCCTCGGTCACTGTGTCGTCTGGCTGCAATTTTCCGTTCTTTTCAAACCATTCACGCTTAAACGCCTTGCATTTCTGGTGGAATCCAGCCAATGAATATTCGTCTCCGTCTTCAAACCCATAATCTCCTCCTGCTGCAGTCAAACATTTGATACAATGCCAATCTCCTTGGGGCATCGATTTCAAGGGTGGCGACAGGCAATAGAGGTGAAAGATGTTTCCACAGCCCTCGCATGCAACCATGTCGCTCTCATCTTCACTGTGACATATCTGACAAGGCTCCTCAAGGTCGTCTGAGACCTGGGAAACTGCTGCAATTTCTCTCGACTCTAGGGCTATTGTGAAGAGTGAGATATATATATATATATATAAACAACCAGATATATATATATATTACCTCGAGTGGACTTCATTCGGACTGGGACTTCGGCTGTAGGCGACTCTTGGCCATGTTCCGACTTATAGCTCATGAGCCAGTCTTCGTAAGGAAGCACATAGCGATAATAAGCGTTCTTGAGAGCATTGGACATTGAGGTGCACTCTTTGCGATGGTAGTCTAGCGAACGTCCTATTTCAGCCCACTTCTTTTGGCCAGTGACCTAGAAAGAGTGTGAATAGGACAAGTGATTAAAAAAGAACGGCTTACGATATGGTAGCCTCCTCTGCGGGCGACTTCTTTCTTGAGTTTGAAAAGGTCAATGGGTCGTTTGTCGAGCTGTGGGATTTTGTGAATGGGAGTTCCGGCCGAGATATGGAAGTTGGACAGTTGTTCGAGATAATTCACATTTGCTCTCGTTTCGCCTTCCATACTATTGAGTTTTTGAATACGAGTGCGAAAACGAAATGTCTTGATGATGATGATGCCATTGAATGTTGATTATTATTATGATTATTTGGATAGAAAAAAAGAATGAGTAATGAGCATTGAGATTAATATTTCTATTATTTTTACATTTCGATTTAAATATTTAGATATTTAACATTATACACATTAATGGGTTCTCACACAAAGCTCTTTAAATGTGGATGTCTTGTAGTTGAACGTATATATGTAATGAAAGCTAAATACTCTTTACATCTATACACATACATCTATACACATTTACACACACATATATATATATACATGTATATATATATATATATATATCTATATATATTTACCTCCTTGTTGAGTTTGAAGCCAGGGTCGTAGCCAGCAGGAGGAACTATCTTGATAATCCCATATTTTTCGCCTTCTTTCTGAATAGAGGCAATGTATTTGATAGGATCTGAAAATTCGAGTGGGGTTGGGTAATAGATTGGTGCCTCCGTTAAACCAAATAGACGAGGACGAGTACGGGGGACGTAATGACTGGTCATTGGTACTGAAGACAGATTGAGACTACTTTGATCAGAACTGATCTTGTGGCGAGTGGTGGGCCGCATGGCAAGGTGGTGAATAGGATCGCTAAAAATAATAATAAAATAAAATAAAATAAAAAATGAGAATAAAAAGAAATAAAATAATTAAAATAATAAAAAATATTAAAATAAAATAAAAAATATAATAAAATGTTTATAAAAATATATACACACACATAAATATTATGCTGTATTTATACTTGATCAAATGTTGGAATAAACTAAATGTCAATGGCCACAAGAAGAAGAAGAAGAAGAAGAAGAAGAAGCAAAAAAGGGCCAAACAAGGCAGACTTGGGGATTTGATTTTATATATATATACATCTGTGTATATATAGCCACATCTTTTCTTCGTTTGGTCTGGTACATATTTAATTGTGGAGTGGCCTGTTTGTATTGTTGAATTTGAATGTCTGCTAGTTCTTGCTTGTTTGCTCTTTAGCCAATCATGTCAATGGAAATTAACCCGCAAGACAACCATTGATAACTATACAATTCTTGGTCCTAAAAGTGTGTCAAAATAATACCGTCTTGCACTCGACAGAATCAATTGAAACCAATCATGGAGATTTATAAACCAAAAGGCCAATCATATTACTTTTGGGAACCTTTGCTGCCTCTCTCTTTCCTTTTTTTATTATTATTACTATTCTCTACCCATGGCGTGCTTTCTGTCCATTGGATTTCTAAACAAGTATAAAAAGGGGGGGTACCCACTTGGTGTGCGTGTGAGTAAAGAGGGGTAAATGGCAGTGGGTCGATTCAATGATACTGACCAGTCAGAGACGATGATCGATTTACCTTTTATGACGTGAGGTCGGTATTTTAAATATAAACTCCTTATATGCTTTGTGGTCTAGAAAATAACCCACGCCTATCATATATTTGCAATAAGCTTATATTAATGGATTTCTGTACCATCACACACCATCACAGCCTGGCTCTTGCACGGCCTCATTTTCACTTTTTATATTATAATATATATATATTATTTATAAAGCAATCTTTATTCAATTGCCCACCTTGAGAATCACCAGAGATTTACAGGCACCTTGACAACTGACAATTAAGCATCTACTGCTGCCCTATATTTTATATTCTATTCTAATTTATTTTATTATATATAAATATTTATAAAATACTAGCAAGAATTCAGCCATCACACAGGTGAGCCCACTCATATGTGTTTTTTTGTCACTGATTTTTTTATTTTGGATTTAATTCTTGTGTGCCAAAGCGTTACTCAATCAACTCAACCCTTTCTTTCCTTTTCTCTTTCTTTCCTTCTTTTTGTTTCACCACTAGAATATCGATTCAAAAAAAAAGTTGACAATGGTGAGCAAAATCACCCTTTAATCTATCATCAAACTAATCTAGCCTCGAAATCCGAAGCATGATCTGGCAGATGAACAACCAGGTGGGACCATCTCAATCAAAGGACCAACCAAAGGAGATGATGCCTGGAAGATCGTCGGCAGTCCATCCCGTCGAGGAAGTCTGGCCATGGCTGTCCATAAAGACAAAAGCCCAGCCGCCTCTCCACGCCAGAGCCTTATTGACACTCTTGAACTTGCCGACAGTAGACGTGTATCCATCTCTGGCCCAGATATTCCTAGTCTCAACGGCCTGGGTGGAAATATAAATGGTATTGGTGGAAATGGTGTCAATACTTGGGGATCCTTTGGTGGTTTCCAATGGGAAGGTCCCTCGATATTCGAAGAGGACATAAAGACTCCTGCCTTTAATGACTGGAATCCTGCTCCAGACATGATGGACCCCCACGGTCTTCCCTACGAAAATAGTATCCTATCCGTCCCAATGCTCCCCAACGTTTCTCTTGAACCAATCTATCGTCAACAACGCAGTCTATCTTTTTCCATGGGCCAAGACCCTGCCTTTTTTGGCTACGATGACTATGAAGATGCCGAAGAGCGAGCAAACAAGTATCGCAGCTCATTAGCCACCATGGAAGAAGAGGAAGAAAATGAAGATGAAGGCTTCTTGGACGACCTTGCCCAACTCAATGCAGCCCGTTTCCGTGCCCGCTCAAAATCTTCAGGCGCTGCGTTTGGCCTCCTATCCTCCGCCCAGCACTCCCACCTCTTGGGTTCAGAGAGTCATATGCGACGAGGATCTAACCAGGACGACAGCCAACGAAGACGCTCTTCGCTCAGCTTCACAGGCCAGCCAATGTACGCCCAGATGTCGATGGGTGACAAAGAACGTCTTGAGATTCTCCAAAGGCGTCTATCCCAAGGTCCTACGGATTACACGTTCCCAGAAAGGTATGAAACAATCAAATCAGTAGCCAGTGAATGAGGAACATGCTCGTGTTCATAAACTAACAACGTCGTGCTTCCTCTAGCTACTCAAATATGGTACTTCCTCGACGACCTTCGTTAACCATGCAGCAGCCTGTCCGTCCAATGAGTAGCCTCCATCAAATTACTGATCAATTAGAGCAGACCCATCTTCGTCACGAATCTCCTCTTGGTGGTGGATTTTCCCCCATGCCATCTTTTCGCCCTGATCTATTCCAACAGCATCAACAATCTCCTCATAGCTATGTATCGCAGCAACCTCCTCACTTTCTGCATCATCCCACCCACTATATGTCCCATTCCTCCCTACCACAGCAACAATCACAATCACAAGCTCAAGCTCAAGCTCAAGGTCAAGGTCAAGGTCAAGGTCAATCTCAAGCCCAGGTTCAGTCTCAGGCCCAGGTTCAGGCGCAGTCCCAATCTCAGGCCCACGCCCATGCCCACGCCCACGCCCAAGCACAGGCACAAGCACAGGCACAGGCTCAAGCACAGGCTCAAGCCCAAGCACAGGCCCAGGCCCAAGCACAAGCTCATGCTCATGCTCAAGGACAAACTCAACAGGCTCAACAGGCTCAGCAACCTCAGTCTCAAGGACAGTCTCAGCAGCAAAGCAACCACCAAAATTACCAACAGAATCATCATCACAGTCAAAAGCACCAGCAACAACAACAGCAGCAACAACAACAACAGCAGCAGCAACAACAACAACAGCAGCAGCAGCAACAGCATCATCAGTCAAGACAACCACACCAAAAATACCAGTCTCTATCTGGTTCCACTTCAACTACCACACCAGCAGATGAGTCATTCGAGGCAGACTCTCGTCTCTACCAAGACATGGGCAAAGGTGTACCTCTCCACCGACTTCCTGTAGATGCACCTCTTTACATGGTCGAATTCAAGGCTGGAAGAACCGATTTCTTTTATGTTCCTGACAATGCTGGTCAATTGCGCCCCAATGTTGGTGATCTGGTGATTGTAGAAGCTGATCGTGGCAAGGATCTCGGCAAGATTGCATTGAACACCCTGACATTGGAAAAGGTCAAGGAAATGCATCTCCAGAAGCAGCAGCAACAACAACAGCAACAGCAACAACAGGATGGTAACAATGGAAATGGTCCAAATGAGTCTGGCGACAAGATGAGAGAGCTTCATGTAAAGCGAATCTATCGTCTGGCAGCACCCGAGGAGATTGGGCTGCTGCTAGTCAAGAGCCAGGACGAACAGTGTGCCCTGGTGGTTTGCCAACAAAAGACAAAGCAGCGCAAGTTGCCAATGGACGTTGTGGACGCAGAGTACCAATGGGACCGTCGTAAGCTCACCTACTACTTTGTGGCCGACCGTCGCATTGACTTTAGAGAACTGGTCCGAGAGCTATTCAAGATCTACAAGACCCGGATCTGGATGTGTGCCGTCAACCCTCCAAACGAATCCTCTTGAGTAGTAGACTTTTTCTTTTTATTTTATTTTATTTTCATTTATTTTCTTTACTGCTTTCCTTGTATTGTATTTACATTTCTATAACCATTACCTTTTTGACCCTCTTCTTCTACACAAATGCGCGCACGCACCTTCCATACAGTCTCACTCCACTTTTATATCTTATATATATATATATATCTTTTGAATTTTTTTAAAAACAAAACCAAAAAAAAAATAGAGCAAAGAGAACGACAAAATGATAAAAAAAACAGATGATGGAAATTACAGAAGTATATGTTGAGGGGGGGTGTATAGTAATAAATGTCAAAAGCACGGCTTTTTCTATTGGCTCTTACCGATCGCTTACCCGTCCAAAGGTCTCATTCCACAACCTCACACTTGAATCATCCGAACAGCTGGCAAACTGTATAAATATTGCATCCAAGTGTTAATTATTCACTTTTTCTTCTTCTTTTTCTTCTCATTCTTGGTTATTTAACAGCCGTACCTGTTTAGTAGAGGTTCTTGACCATGCTACAGACGAGACTTCGTGAGAATGGCCTTTGAATTGGTATGCCTTTTGCTTGGGATAGTCGATTTCCCAGGCAAAAATCGAGTTTGTACTGGATCCCGAAAGAATGAACCGGTCGTCGTGAGAAATGGACATCTTTATGTAAAACGAGGCTGTTCGAAAGTCAGGATCGGTATAGCGACGGGCAAGTCCTGTCAGGTTGTTTAGGTGGTGCATGTATACACTCTGATCCATGCAGATGCTAAACAGGCGTGTTCCTGTCGAGTCAATCTTTAGGTCACTGATGCCGCGTGCACCACCAGACGTCGTTTCTTCTAATGGGCTCGCGTCTCTTCCAGCCCTACAGTCCCATAGCTTAATGGTTCTTATAGAGTTGTCAATAGGATGTCAAAGTTGGTTGGATAGTTACCCGTCATAGCTCCCAGAGGATACAATCAACTCTTCACCATCCCTGACAAACAATGCAGACGTTACTGGTCGGTCAGGCTATGTAGGATTTGTTGTTAAAAAAGAAGAACCATTAACCCAAGTCTTGGAATCCAAAATGAGCCAAACTTACAGCAGGTCGTTTAGACAAGGTTCGCTGCTTCTTTTGCTTGCGACTTTGCTCTGAATGTGCATTCTTGACGCTTTTGATCGGTCGATACATCGGAAGATCCAGACCCTCTTCACTCAAGGTACCCTTCATCTGGAACCTGGTATCCCAGATATTGAATGATCCGTCTTTAGAGGCAGTTACCAATAGATCTATGGACACAATTAGGCATCAATTAGGCATCAATTAGGCGTCAATTAACTGGTGGATAGATATCTTACTTGGATTTACGGGATGCCAATGAACAGACTTTAGGCTCATTTCATGGCCCTCGAAGCACGACAGCCGTTCCTGGGTCTCTACATCCCACAATATCATCAGCTTGTCCGCAGAAGCCGTGGCCTGGATCCAAATAGTTGATTAGCGTCCAGATGAACAATGAAATAAAGAAAGGCTTACAAGAAGTTGATCGTCTGGACTCCACTTTACATCAAATACGGTATTTCCATGGGCATAGAAAGTCGAATGATATTCAACTTTAAGACATGTGCAAATCAGCAAAAAGTATATATGTATATATATTTGTATTTAAAGATGATGATAATAATAATGATAATAATAATTACAACATTTATTTACAAGACTTACGATCTTCAACATCACTACTCTTGTCTGTCCGAATCAATGTTACCCGTCCATCTTCATCTGTCACTGCCAACAATTGGCCTCCAACAACAGCTTAAAGACCAAAATACATTTACATACACCCATAACGTTGGATTTTTGGGTATGGTTGTTTTAGAAGAAAGAAAGAAAAAGTAAATGTTCAAGACACCTTGATTGTGATTTTGTCAAGGATTCAATTCTTACAATGAGCATAATCACATGCATAAGGAATGCACCGCCTGGAATCCGGGTAATAAAAGTTGTACGTCTGATCGTCGCGGTTTGTTATCTGCCGTAGCAGACTACAACTAGGGACTTTATTTGAATCAGCCAAATCTTTACTTTATTTTCTTTTTCTTTCTATAATGATCAACGGCCAATTCACATGGACACACAGTTTATATAGTTGTGGGCTCAAATAAAACTTACTGGCTTGGTTTCTTTGGAGATACAACGGGTCTCTTGTTGATCGCAAGGTGAGTCCACGATATACGCTGCCCATTAAAGGATTGATGAGGGGGGAGGGGTGTAGATTGAATTCAACGAGATAATAAATCCTTTTGTCCTTTACGATTATGTATAATAAACAAATAAATTAAATAAATAAAATTTCGCAGATTTAAATAGAGATTTATATAAATGATTATTGTATAATCATCATTTGTATCCAAATTGTCAATAGACAAAATAATAATAATAAAAATAATAATAATTATTATTATAAACGGGCACGTCAAATAGAGATCGTCTAGATAACCCTTTGGATGGCCATACTAAACCAATAGAGACTCTTAAAACTCAATGTAGCCAAGAATGAATTGATATTTTATATTTATCAATAGTATTTTCTGTCCCGACCAATCCCCAATAAAGAACCTCTTTCTCTTATATTACTCATGGTCCATGCTGTGATTTGCCCCGTGTCTGACTCACAAACCAACCAAGAGCTGGTCTACCTTGATTTCCAGGGCAGTTTTTCTACAGATCAGGATGCGTTGGTGATGAATGTGGCGATTGGTGACATTTCGTTTGAAAAGGTAGAAACATAAAAAAAAGAATGAATCAATAATCTGCTCTCTGATTGACATCTTCAAAGGACACGGCGCTTTTGGTGATTGGCCACCAAAGACTCGAAGGCAAGCGCGTTGGACTCCTAAAGCCGTTTGCAGTCATTAGAAAGAGAACCGGTTTGGAGAGTACGGTGGGTGGCTTTTCTGCTGCGGTTACCTACGACGTGGTTTGCTTGATCAAAGAGAAATACGTGTTCTCGAACCGGCCTGGATTGATTGTCCAAGAGAACAGCCGAGGTCTTAATAAAGCGGTCCAGCGACAATAAAACATAATCTCTCACGTCAATATTGACTGATTATAGGCAAGTGCTGGTTATAGAGAGAAGACAAAGATGATATGATTATGATCTATTGAGTCATTTGATTGAATGTTCTACCACTAAAACAACTGTTTTTGGCTGTAAAAGAAGCAGGTTAGAAGAGGGCCTGGGATGGGATGGGGGAGAAGATCCTGGACCTCCTTTTTTGATTTCAGTGATAAAATGAATTTGCACAATGCATGAGAAACAACAAGTTGTTTAAATTTATATTATTTTTGTTTCTGGCAAGCATGGGAAAATAATAATAATAAGAATAATAAGGATACGGATAATATATATATATATATATATATATAAAGTCCAACGATCCGTAAACGCCAAGATTATATCTTGCACTTGTTCCTCTTTACTTTTTTTGAAATGCAAAGTAAGCATCCCTGGACCCACCCTAGTAGATCTAATATCATAATCACCACAGATATGTGCTCTTCTCTGTGTGTCAATGCACTGACCATGTGTGACAAGGAGGAAATGAACTCTCCCGACCAAATGTCGATCATTTCCGACTTCAATGTAGCAACTTCTTGTAATCCTCAGCAGGCGATGCTTGCCATGGGGGGTTATAGCTATCTAAACTACAACCACATGGATTACAGCTACCCACCCGACACCCCAGTCTCGGTCTCCAGCATGTCTTGGTGGCCGCCCAACGAAAGCTACTTTGAGAAGCAAGAAACAGAGAGCACTGGATACCTGCCCGAGCACTCGAGACTACTCTCCAAATCACCCTCGACTGAGTCTGTCAAATCCAAAAAGAAGAGTTCCAGCCGCAACAAGGATGTCAAGCGAAAGTGCACAAACTGCGGTGCAAGAAACACCCCGTCATGGCGTAGGGGACTCAATGGCGGCAAGCTGCTTTGCAATGCCTGTGGACTCTAGTAATGAACCAGAGATATCTGTCTTGAAGCTAACATCACTTCATAGTGAGCGTGTCAATGGAAAGAAGCGCAAGGTGATGGTCCAGCCAGACGGCTCAATCAAGGTGGCAAGAGGCGATGACTCTGAACACGGCAAATGTGCAAGTTGCCTGACTCAAGAAGCCAAGCGCTGGTGCAAGATTGAGGGCCAGCTGTTCTGTACGTACTCTGGAGCCATCTGCTGTGCTGTGCTTTGCTCATCTTTGCTCTGCTCTACTCTGACGTGACGTGACGTGACGTGACCTGATCTAATACTTGTTTATTAGGCACCCGCTGTTCCCCTCGGCCAAATGGCCCAAGAAGTCGAAAGTCTTGTCCTAAAGAGCTCGAGGCCAAATCTGTTACACTGGGTCCTCGTTGGGAGTCCTAATGAAACCTCATAATTTTTTTTTTAATTTTTTGAATTCTTCTAGTCCAATCAAATCCTGTATTTACGGAGAGGGAAATAAAGTAAAATTTTTTTTTGACAGGCGCTTCAATGTCATCACTGCCTATCTCTTTCTGCTGTAAACCTGTCAAACCCTGTTGTTGTTGTTTTCTTTAAATATATAAATAAATATAAAAAATTAGCCAGCTCAGTTTGGATTTCGGGCATCTTGTCAGTGTCAGCCCTTGGACTTCTTGCAAGAAATAACCTTGTCTTTAAGCGCTTGAATACCTGGGCTGCCAGTGTACTTTAAACAATTGCTGCAAATTCCCTCCAAAAAGTAAAGGGATCAAACCCTTTTCAGGGTCCGCCATATCCAAAAGACTAACAAGGCGTGAAAAAAAAAATAAAGTGCAAGAAAATGAGTCTCTCTTTCTTTACTGTCTCTTTCTCCGACTGTTAAAGTACCCTGCCAGAACAAACACCAGTCGCCATACCTTGTTCTTTTGCTCCAAACCCTCCTTTTAAATACACATCCATTCTCTTTATATGCTACCCAACCACCCACAGTTGCCAACCGACCAAAGTAGCACAGGCTCCAAGCCACGACCCAGTCTGCCAGTCTCAATACACCCAGACGACGCAAAAGATAAGGTGTTTACGGCTATCCTCAAGGCGCTTCTCAAACAAGGCAACAAGCCAAGCTCCCCAAAGGAACTCGCAAATGTCATTGTGAAGTACAAGTACGCAACTCTTGGGTAAGAAAACACAGAAAACAATCCAATCATCATACCATCATTATTCTATCCTAACCCCCCCTTGCCTGTCTTTGTCCCCATTCTCTCTGTTATCACCTTGGAACCGACTACACCACTTCAGAGGCGCAACTCCTTTTGCGACTGTATCGTCTCGGATATCCCAGCACTTTAAGAGAGCAGCAGAACACAATCCTCCAAGAGCTCCTCTCTTGGCAAAACATGTCGACCAGAACCATTCCCGCAAGATCAACTATTCGCTAGCAACAGATAGCCTAGCCTCCAAAGACACCCATGAATCTTCGTCTGGTTTATCATCGGAGGATGAAGACCGCCAAGAACCCCTGCAGACCAATCTAACCACATCCCCACCAACCACAGAAAACGATTGTGTGTCTTCACCTCTGGCCGTCTCTACTCGCCACAAGCGTCGTACTCGCCAGTCTCCGTCAGATACCGAGGATGCTGATGATGAAGCCGACGAAAACCCCACACCAAAACGGCCGTGCACTTCTACCACACCTACCCAGGAGCAAGAGAGAATGGAGGATACCAAAGACCCCAAAGGCTCAGACAGTGAGGCAGAATACTCGGACTATTATGAGGAAATGTTGAGAGGAGACGAGACAATGGCGGATATCGAGGTTACCCGCGATCGCCGTCGATCGTCTGTACTAGCCCTTCGAAGATCAAGCATGCTTCCACGTGAATCATCTCCACGCCAGGCTCGCAAGCAATCAGTCTCGTTCCACAACTGGCTCAATGAACATGATGCCTGGGCACCCTTTCAATTCGACGAAGAGTTTAATAGCGTGTTTATGGCCGATCAATCTCAAGATACCGACCTCCATCATCTAGCTGTCGATCCACCCGAATCCATATCGCCCTCTGAATTGGATAGCTACTTTGATTCCAATACCTCTTCTAATCCACCACTCACCAACGGAATCAACTCTCCAACCAACCACCTCAGCCCTCACAATCCTACCAATCCTACCAATGCCGCACGCACCCGCAAGAGTTTCTCTGTCACAAGAGACAAACCCTTGTTGCAAAGGGCATTGATAGCCAGCACCAGAGCCGGCCAGCAAGACGACCATCTTATTCATCGAAGAAAGTCATGGCCAGAAATCAAGCAGGAAGACACAAAACACGATGATATGGAGAACGATGGCGATAATGAGCAAGACGAAGACGACGAAGACGACGAAGACGACGACGGCAATAGACCAATGATGTATGAAGATATCCAGCACAACTTTCGAATCAAGATCAAGACGTTTGGGAATCTTCAGTGTTATGAACTCGATTCGCCCAAAGACATTCCAGATACCAGAATTCTGCGATTTATTGCTTCGTTGGACGGTGTGAGTGAGCATGTGGCCCTACGGACTCGCCATGCAGACGGAAAGATGCGCAACCAAATCAACCATGGCAAATCCAGTCAGGGTGGAATCGGCAGCAACAGTAATGGAAGTATGAATTATCAATATCTGGACCAGGGCTACGTGAATGCCACACAGCTCAGAAAGGCTGCACGGCCTGTACTGGGCAAAGGCACGTTTGATGCTGCAGCAGAGGCAGAGGATGGGCGTGTGGTTGTGGTGATTACCAAAGGGCCATTGGAGTGTCGGGGTGCTTGGGTTCCGCTCAGTCGGGCACGCGAATTGGTGGAAGAGTTTGAGATTGAAAGTTCGATGAGTTTGACTATGCTTCTGAGCGACAATCCTCTGGTCGCAGCAAAAGACACCCCAAAGCGCCAAGTGCATTCTCCAAAGGCGCCTGCACCAATGAATTCCATTCCACCTGCCAATTATTCACCAGCAAAGCCAATTGAGCGTATAGCTGAGATCAAGAAGGAGCAAGTAGAAATGTCATCTCAGGAAATGTCAGACGATGATTTTGTACGATTTGAAGAGGATGAAGAGGAAGAAGCACAAGCCAAGGCAGAGATGGAAAGGCAAATCAAATCAAAAGCTCAACAACAAGCTCAACTGCAGGCCCAACAGCAGGCTCAACAACAGGCTCAGCAACAAGCTCAACTGCAAGCCCAAGCCCAAGCACAAGCTCAAGCTCAACAGCAGGCTCAGGTTCGAGCTCATGCCCAGGCCCAAGCTCAGGCTCAACTTCGAGCACAACAACAATCTGGACAACCACAGCAGATGTTCAACACTTCTTCAGAATCATCCTCGCCTTCAACGTCAGAAGATACCAAGGTTGTTTTGCAGCCAACTCAATTGAAGCCAGTGATGCCTGTGGGTCCTAATGGACAGCCTCTATCAGCAGCTGACTTGCTAAAGTCCATGAATATCCAGAGCCTCAATCTTTCTGCCCTTCACCAAATGACCACCGCTATTCCTGGGCTAGCACACCTCACTCCAACCTTTGATCTTGCTCGTTCACTGGCAGCGTATATGCAGACTATGCCCAAACCATCCTCTTCCCCCTCGCTCGCATTTGATCTCAAGTCAGCCCTCGCTCGATTTCCAGCCCTAGAGGCATTGATCAAGAAAGACACCCTAATGGCCGCTGCTGCTGCTGCTGCTGCTGCTGCCAATGCGGCCAATGCTGCTGCTGCCGCCGCCGCCGCTGCCAATATCAACAATAGTAACATGAACCACTCTCCTGCTACGGGTGCTGTGACAGCACCCGTCTCAATTACTTCCATGCCCCATTCAAACGGGCTTTCCAATTCCAATATGACCATCAACAATGGAGCCATGCCAAATCCTGGGATTCCTTCCCCATCACCAATGGGCACCCCTCCAGGAACACCTCATGGCTTCCAGGAAACTGTTCGCCCACTCACACCAACCAATCCCCCAATGTATATAACCCTTATCGAAAACACCGTAGTCTGTGTGGCCGTCCTGACTAATACCGAGACTAATACCGAGCACAGAATCATGCGTCGACTGGACAGCCAGTTTATCAATGGATCGGCACTCTTAACCGCTGGCGGAATCGAGACCGAGCGTGAAAGAAGCATGATCTTGAGCTTTGAGATTGACCGCAAACGTGTTCCAAACAAAGACAGTGCACTATATGGTACCTGGATCCCTCTGAGACGCGCTCAAGAATTGGCAGTAACCTGCTCAATCCAGAACAAACTCGGTCCATTCCTGGCACCCACAGTTGACAATCTTTTCCCAATGCCCCTGCCGTTTTCCATGGCATCTGTCTCGCGTAAATCCAGGGACGAGAGATTATCAAGGCTGTCAATGGCTGGTCTACGATCGCCTGGATCCCCTTCAGATCTCCCTCATCATCATCACAACTTACAGCATCACCCTCAGCATTCAACTCTTCCTCATCATCATTCGTCACAGCCACAACGTCAACAACACCAGCACCAACACCAGCACAGATCTGGTGATCCATTCATGTCCTTGGCACGCCCAACTCATAGGCGAGCATCATCAGCTCAATTGCAGCAATTGATGCTCACACCACCCAACAAAACTCTAAAGAGCAATTCAGACATCCTCAAAGCACCTTTGCTAGGGTCGTTTGATGACTCTGGAGGATCAATTGTGATTGTCGACGGCCGATCTAAATCTCCACCTCCATTAGCACCCACCGAAACCACTGAGCAAGTAGAATCTGATCAGGACACTGATACAGATATGGATGTAGAGGAAGTTCGTAAACGGATGAAGAAAATGCGAGATGCGGCAATGGATGCCATGGAGAATGGGTCTTCAATGGACTTGGAGGAATTACTAAACCGTGCCAGTAGCCCAATCGTCCAGCCCTTCCGGACCCTGCCAAGTAGACGCGCCCTTCATTTGCGTGCCCCACGCGATCCTACCAAACCAAGTCGCCAAAAACAACTTCCATCGTCATCATCATCGTCATCGTCTTCGCCCTTGTCGTCATCACAGCAGTTCCAGTATCAGTTGCAAAGACGGCGCAATGAAGATGGTGGACTGGTATACAGTAGTAATGGACGAAGGCGACCAGGAGCCTCTGGAGGCAAATGGTCTGGTACGGGCGGAAAGATTATGCCTTCGATGCTAAAAAAGTCTGCGTCATGGAGTGGAGCTCTTCTTCCGCGATCAAATAATAATGGCAACACGAATATCAAACGAGGAGGCAAAAAGGTTCGACGGCCCAGACCCGCCGAAGACATTGTGGAAGAAGAAGAAGAAGACGAAGGAGAGGGGGCAGAAGTTGAGGAAGAAGAGGAAGAGATTGCAAACTGTGTGGTCGAGCATTGTTCGACGCCCCAACCGCAACCTACGCAGGCCGTTACCTCTACACCAACTCCAACCCCCGAAGACGACGAAGACGAAGAGATAGACATTGGTGGTAGTGATCGAGATGATGATCTTCGTTAACCAACTCCTTTATTATCATTATTATTACTATGATTATTATTGTTATTATTGTTATTGTTATCGTTATCATTAATTTTATTTCATCTTATTTTTCCTTTCTTGTGTATATCAAATGTTGTTCATTACCCTTGTTTATATTTATTTTGTACGCGCCCTTTCTTCTTCTTCTTTGTCTATACTGCTGGCACAATAGAGATCTTTATACATACATTTATAGAAAATATATAGCCTCCACTGTATTTATTATAACGTCCTTGTAAACAGATGGGTTCTATTTCCATCCTAATTCATGTATTTTCACTAATAAAATACATGTCAAATTTACTATACACTGCAGATAATTTTCAAGTTAAGCTATTTCACAATTAGCTGCCAATGAAATCCTGCCAAATCAGTCCATCAACCGTGGCCATCAATACTTCTTTCAGGCACCACACTCTACCAACAAATGAATTCAATAGCCTCAATAGCCTCACCTACCCCCTCCACGAACTCATTCATGTGTCTGGAGCCGCATTACAGACGATGGTTTGTTATAAAGATTTTTTATTTCTTTCCCTTTGCCTTCTTCTTTTCTTCCTCTTCTTCTCTCAGCAGCTCTTCTTCTGCACGTTTAGCATCCCGCTCAAGATCCTTTTCCATTGCCTTTCTCTTTTTTTCCTCTACCTCCTTGAGCTCCTTCATCTCCACAAGCATGGCCTTTTGTTTCTCATGTTCAAGCATCTGGGCAGCTGTGGAAAAGATGGTCTGGCCCCAGTTCTCTTTGTAGGTGTTTGCTTCTCCAACAACTTCCTGGAGTTCGGCCATGATGTCTTGTTCAGCTACACCAAAGTCACGCCAGAGATCATCGCCAATGCTACCTGTACGCATCAATTGTTGCAAGGCTGGCTTTTCTTGCTGGACCTGCACAAGACGTCTGACGGCTTCCATGGCACGTCGTAACAAGGCTGCTTTCAGGTGATGTTCAGGAACAGGAGTTTCGCAATTCAACAGAGCAATGTATTGTTCTTTTTCGACGTTTTCGGGGAACCAGGGTTCGATGGGCTGGAAATCTTTTTAGATTAAAGACAATGATTAGGAATGTGAACAAACGATTGCAATCAGTTTTGTACGCGTACGTCAAACAATAAAAAAAAATTAAAAAAAAGAAGAGGGATGATGAGGACAGGTCCTTACTGGTGGCACGACGATAGAGGTAGGAAAAGGCGCTCATGGCAGCAATACAGCCGCCAAGGTAGATGGCTGGCAAGACGAGCGAATTCATTGTGAATGATAAAGGAGTGAAGGTAATATCAAGAGAGAAAAAAATACAGAATGGAAAGCAAAGTCCATTCTCAGCCAATTTTGAAGGCACCGACAAAAATAGAAATTCAGCGCTTGAGCCAGAGCCAGAGTGAGAGTGGGAGATATAGATAATATAGAGGGAGGGAGGGAGGGAGGGGAAAATGCTTGGGTCGACAAATCAGATTCGTCAGATCCAGAAGATCGTGTCGCACAAACATCTGTATATGGTAATATCCATATAAATACGTCAGCTTTTTGTAGGCTTCACCCCCTGCCTGCACCTCTTTTTTTTGTGTGTGTGTGTTGGCTTGTTCATTTGCTCAATGAATCGCATTAATGAGTGATTAGTAGGAGCCAAAGGTTGGCAAGAGTCATCTTTTGGCTTGTAGGTCACCATCTAGATCCAATATATATATATATATGGCACATTAGAGATTCCTCTTGCCTTGATGCCCAATTGATCCAGCTCAGCACACAGACCTTTTAATATAGAGTCTGGTGCAATTAAAGACCATTAAAACAAAACAAAACAAAAAAGTAATGCTAATAATTGGTTCATGGTCTTGATTGGAATCAAGATTGATTGAAATGTGCTCATTTTCTTTTTTGCTTTAAAAAATTGAGTTGGTTCGACTAATCTCTTGTAAAACAACAGGGCAATTGAACGATCAATCGTATTGCCAATCAATGATATATATACATATTCACTTGCAAACTCATCTTGACTATGGTCCAAAAGGACATTTTTATATTCAATTTGCAAAAGCAATCGAGTCAATTCACGTGATTTCATTCGCTGTTGGCCAGCCAGGATGATTTTGGGTTCAAAGGAATAAATGCAAACCAAAAGAGCATCTTGTAAAAAAAAAACACACATACATACATACATCTTTTTTTCTTAGAGAAAATGGTTGAAGAATCGCAGTTTATTCAGAATTACCTTGGGGCTCTTTCATCACGGTCTGTTCGTTTCGGACAAGACTTTAACCCTCGAGCAATTCTCCACCTGAGACTAAAGGTATTGATGAGTATTTGATTAGTTATTGCATTCCAATCACAAAATACAAGGGTAAACAAACGAATTGATGCATATTAGAGAAAACCCGATAGCTCTGCAAAGATTGAACCTGGTAAAATGAGCCGATTGCGATGCTTCTATTATCTAATCTCTTTATCCCATAGAACCCAAGGTGCTCAAGACCACAAAGGATGATGATGAAGAAAACTTGCAAGTGACCATCAAGATTGTCAAGCCCGCATCTCAGTTTGTTATTGCTCGCCTGTCGCCCGACGATACCGTGGCTACCCTTAAAAAACGCATCTACCAGCAGCAGAGCGCGTACCCAGTCGGTCGCCAGCGTCTCTTGATACGTGGAAAAGTATTGGCTGACAACAAAAAGTTGAGCGACTATGGTGTCGCTGACGCGACTGTGATCCATCTGATGCTCTCGGCAGCACCAAAGACTCCAGTAGAGGATGTGCCCATCACTGGTCGCTTTGGTGTCTCTCTGGCTACCGAGCAGACGATTGATAGCCCTGATTTCTGGAGTGCATTGGAGGCCACAGTGGGATCAAAAGTGTCTGCCCAGGACACACCCTTGATTATGGACAGATTGAAGCGAGCTCTTGCTTGAATTTGATTGTGGATTTTTGCCATTATAAGCATTTTATATGTTATAAAACAATGTGAAATATGGAATCTATTACATGTATAAAAGATAAAGAGTGGAATAGGAAAGTAGGGATGGAAGATATTCTATGATTGATGTAGGTCGGATGGAATGATAGGACTGGTGGGATTGGTAGGACTGGTGGGCTGAGCATCGATGGACATGGCCTCAAAGTCCTTTGTGATGTTTGGCGATCCCAGCCCACTACTGTTGGGTCTATGTTTAAGGAGATATAGGACACGATCACGGTGAGAGAGTGCTGCAGCCGCGTCTTTTTGAGCATTGGAGTTCTGCTCGGGATTGCTGTGGCCACTATGGCTGCTGTGGCCACTATGGCTACTGTTACTGCTGCTAATCGTCGATGGACGACCAATCAAGATATTTGGCTCTACAGGCTTGGCTATCGATATCCGTTTCGAGGCCATGTCTAGAAAGTTTGTAGAGGATGGGCGAACCATTGATTGTCGCTTGGATGCCATGCTTGAGGGTCGTTCTAATCGCTTGGTCTCTTCCAATGTCTTTCGACGTTGTTCGGCTGCCTGAGATCCATGTCTTGGATTCTCTTCGCTCCTTCTCTCCAGCCTTGTGGACCGCGAATGGTGCCCGGTGGCTGTAGAGACGGGCCGCGATTTAGACCTTGTAGGCGATGGCATCGAATCAATTGGTTTGAACTTGCCAAGTTCGGCTGCAGATGATCTTTGAGACAGCCGGCTTGGTCGAGAAGGAGGCTTTGGAGCACTACGAGGGTTTTCAAATTGTTTGTAGGCAGCTGGAATTTCAGGTGAAGGTGGAATAGAAGGGGTTTGCAAGGGTAAAGGGCGTGAGACGCGTGCCTTTTCGACTGGAATCTTACGACGACGTTCGTTTGGTGTACTGAGTGTGGGTATCGGAGGTACAGGAGGAATTATGGTAGTGGTGGAACGTGCACTTTCAGAATAGGACTCTGACCGCCGCATCCACGGACGCTCTTCATCTTCTTCGTCTTGTTTATCGCTGTCATCATCGTCATTGTGGTTATAGCGAATGTTTTTAGCATTATATGAGCCGTGTATTTCTATAGACTTTAGACGGTTTGGAGTAAGGGACACACGCATGGTGTTTCCAGAACGGATCAAGTCCTCAAAATCAACCACGGGTGTGTCAGGATCATAGACCGAGATGATTGTGGATCGAGACCTGGGTGGGATTCCTTCTACACCAAGCAGAGGCCGGGCATCTTCTAAATAAATATAAAAATAAATATTTTTTTAAATGGAAAAAAAGCCAAGATTGCTTGGACTAATTGCAAGGTTACTTTGTACTGAAGGCGGGCGTCTGGGAGGTATCCGGGGTGACAGAACCGGTGGGTCCTCTTCGTCATACACCAAAGGCTCTGCTGGGGCCACATCGATTGGTGGTGCGATGGCTGGAAGAGCGAAATTAAATATTAGGTTCAACTGAAACGCAAGGTGCAGATGTGGACATTCCCCACATGTATGATCTTCTTACTGGACTGATGCATCGATTTCCTGTACATCGTACTCGACGGTCTGCCCGATGATGAAGAAGAAGACAAGGATGGATGGGATGCATTGTAGCCAAATCCAGTAGCTCGTTTCTATAGTCCAATGTGTGTGTGTGTAAATATATCAGGTCATCATCAGCATCAGCATCTTGTATACAAACACACCTCTAGATTTTCACGCAACGCAAACCGATGAAACAGTTCGCCCACTTGGCTATCATCCGACAGAGCCCAAAACACTTCTTTTACTCTGATATTGTCAGTTGCCTGGTTGTCGGCCATGCGCCCAATCGTGGTTAATAAATACTCGGCAATGTGTTCAATAATAGTCGTGAGATATATGACCAAGATGGGAGAGATGATGTCGTCTTTGGGTGATTTTTGGGGTTCTTTCCCGTCTTCATTCTTGTCTGCCAAGGTGCAGTAATCTAAACAGCTGTGACGAACAAGGGGAATGATGCGGTCCATTGGAAACGCACTGTCGACACCCAAGAGTCTCATTCGCTCATATGCCTCATAGTCTATTGGCTCTGTTTCGGTAAATGTCTTGACTTCTAATTCAGCTTCGACAATTGCGTTCTTTCCGAGTGAAGACGGAATAATGGCAAATAAGGCGAGCTTAATGCGGGATAGGTCGAGTGAGAGAGAAGTGGAGAGTAGCTGAAGAACGAGCTCATCGATGAATTGGTTGATGGTCTGGAGTGCATCTGTCGATACACGATAAGGTCCAATCTCGGCAATAATGGCATGTGCAGCCCTGTGGCCAACATAACGATAATCTACAAGTTGTTGAGCCAAGAAGGTTAGTTTGATAAATCTAGGCACATGAACCGGTTCTCGGTTTTATTGTATGTTTAATTGTTAACAGTATAATTGTATATATGTATAAATAAATAAATATAAAAAAAAGGAAGAGTTTAACCTTTGGTCATGAAGGAATCTAGTATTGAAAAAGATGTATATTATATTATATAAAAATATAAATATAAATATACTGGTTGGAGTAACAAAAAAAAGATATGGAAAAGAATGGCTTGAAGAAGCCCTCAGGAGAATCTATTAATAAAGAGGAAATATAAAGAAAATTCAAATAACTATAGTTCTACAATCAAATACACGCACACAAAGAATAAATAAATAAAGTACTGTTTGGCTGTTTCTTTGTACCTGATATCTTTGGTTGGCTGATTGATTTTCAGTCTCTGATGACCTAGAAGGGCAATTGAACCGCAAAACACCAAATTACCTGATCAACCACCAATAAACCACAGATCTGTGCTTTGATTGGTCACATCTACAAGTTCGAAAAAGGTGAGTGTGTGGCTGTAGGTGTGACTGTTTCTATTTTTTTTCCATTTTTCCAAGCATGTTTTCTACCTTGAACGATTGTAGTCTCTTGCTTTCTCTTTATCCTTACTTCCAATTTGAAAACCATGGCTGAAGCACAACTCCCCCAGGTGAACGAGATGTTCGACACTGTCCTTATTCTGGACTTTGGATCTCAGTACTCTCACTTGATTACCCGTCGTGTCCGTGAGATGGGTGTCTACTGCGAGCTTTTGCCCTGCACCCAAAAGATGTCTGAGCTCCACTTCAAGCCCAAGGGTATCATCCTGTCAGGCTCGCCCTACTCTGTCTACGACACTGATGCTCCCCGTGTCGATCCCGCTGTCTTTGAGTCTGGCGTCCCTATTCTTGGTATCTGCTATGGTCTCCAGGAAATGACCAACTTTATGGGTGGCAAGGTTGAAGCCTGCGATCACCGTGAGTACGGCCATGCTATGCTCAGTGTTATCAAGCACCCCGAGGTCCCTCACGCCGACAAGTTGTTTGAAGGTCTTGGTAACGAATTGAAGGTATATTTGATAAATGGTGATAGATCCGAATATACCATCTCAAGTGGGACAATTCGTTTGGGTTTATATTTGTGTGTGTTATCTAAAATACCCTTCTTGGTATATTTCCTGCATTTTGTCTATATGCAAAATAGGTCTGGATGAGTCACGGCGATCAGGTCGCACAAGCTGCTCCTAACTTCTTGGTTATCTCAAAGACCAAGACTGCTCCCTTTGCAGCAGTTGTTCACGAGTCCAAGCCCTTCTATGGTACGCGTAGTCTACTGCATGCATAACAAGTGCTAACCCCATTGCAGGTATCCAGTTCCATCCCGAAGTCACTCACACTGATGATGGCCAGGCCGTCTTGAAGAACTTTGTCGTCAACATTTGCAAGGCCGATGCCTCATGGACTATGGTACGTGCAACATATCTATATCTCCAACCATTAATCTCTCTACTTCTTTAAAGGATGCCTTTGTTGATAAGGAGATTGCCCGTATCAGAAAGATTGTCGGTCCTCACGGCCGTGTTGTTGGTGCTGTTTCTGGTGGTGTCGACTCTACCGTCGCTGCCAAGCTTATGCACGAAGCCATCGGTGATCGTTTCCATGCCATCTTGGTCGACAATGGTGTTATGCGTCTCAATGAGTGCGAGAACGTCAAGAAGATGTTGGGTGACAAGATGGGTATCAATATCAAGGTCAGCGATGCTGCCGACCTCTTCTTGGGTCGTCTCAAGGGTGTCACTGATCCCGAGACCAAGCGTAAGATTATCGGCAACACTTTCATCGAGGTCTTTGAGGCCGAGGCTGCCATTATTGACAAGGAGTGCGGTGGTGAGATTGAGTACCTTCTCCAGGGAACTCTCTACCCCGATGTCATTGAGTCCATCTCCTTCAAGGGTCCCTCTGCCACCATCAAGACTCACCACAACGTTGGTGGTCTTCTCGAGGACATGAAGCTCAAGCTTATCGAGCCCCTCCGCGAGTTGTTCAAGGATGAGGTCCGTGCTCTCGGCAAGATTCTTGGTCTTGATGATGAACTTGTCTGGCGCCATCCCTTCCCTGGACCAGGTATTGCTATCCGTGTCTTGGGTGAGGTTACCAAGGAGCAGGTCGAGATTGCTCGTCTTGCCGACAACATCTACATTGAGGAGATCAAGAAGAACGGTTACTACCGCCAGATTGCTCAGGCCTACGCTGCTCTTTTGCCCATCAAGGCCGTTGGTGTCATGGGTGACAAGCGTACCTATGAGCAGGTTATTGCTCTCAGAGCCGTTGAGACCAAGGATTTCATGACTGCCGATATCTTTGCCAGTGCTGAATGGTTCGTCTGCCTCAAGCGTATCAGTTCCCGTATCATCAACGAAGTCAAGGGTGTCAACCGTGTCGTGTACGATATCAGCTCCAAGCCCCCCGCTACTATCGAGTGGGAATAAGTCAGTGCACGCCAGTTTAATAGGCTGACTAAAGAGGCACAAACTACAGGGTTCGACCAAAAAAAAGATATTGGTCAAATTTAGTCATGTTTATATTCTCATAAACCCTTGCTTTTTGCATTCCTCACAATCTTCAAATTCAATAGACTCTAATACAATACAAAGCATACAAAACAATAACTCTCGTGGCAGCTACAAAAATAAGAGCTTTTCAGATGAAAGGCATATAATGGTTGGCCCTTTTTTTTTAGTGGGAAGAATGTACAAATAACAGTTTCTTTTTTTGAATTCTGAAAAAGAGTTCAAGAAGTGTTAAAAGAGGGGGATATTTTGGTCAGCCACTCCACTTTGAGATAGGCACCATATGCTTAATGGTATAAAGAAAACCGTCATTTGGAGTAATGGATCCTATTATTCGGTTCACAAGAGAAGCAGACGTGACAATGTCTGGCGCTAACCAAGAGGCATATAATACATATTGCTTGACTCTAAAGGTTCAAGAAGGCAGTTGGTCTTTGATAGTTTGGGTATCTCTGGTCTTTATTGATGGAAACATGTATAGACCAAAGTATACAAAGGTACTGTTCATATCTCTCTCTTGCTTTGGTTTCTATATATCAAAAAAAAAGTAAATGAGACTTTTATGATGTGTTGACTTTTTGTCAACTCATTTAGTTCGCGGCTTGGTTTACGCTGTGGATTGAACGGTATCGGTTTTCTTGGATAACCGGACATTACATAACCAACCTTTTTAGGTGTATCCTGTAGTTACTTTACCCCACTCAAGTACCCTACATGTCAAAACCAAAACCATATTAACAAAGCCTTCATTTCACCAGTTGAAAGCCAATTCAAAAGAACCACATTTCACTGTGAGCTTTCATAGTTTTTTTTGTGGAGGAATTGTTTTCGTTTATAAGACTAGTCATTTATTGGGAATCAAGTCATCTTGGATATCTTTCAATCAATGATTAAAATGGTCACCAAATGTTGGAATGAAGCTGAAAAGACAGCGTCAAAGACTAGGTCAGCAAGACCTAAAAGTCTCAGCACTACTGTTAAAACTGCCCTTTGTATGAGTATAAGGCGCCATACTTTTGAGAGCTATGGGTATCACCAAAAGAATTTGATGCTTGCTGGTATCATTGTATGTAGAAAGACAGTTATCGATTATCTTTAGGAAAATGGGGTTTCTTATTTTATACCAGTGTCCAGACCAAGACTGATACCTGAACAGAACAAGAATTGGCATTGTTGGACAATATTCCCGGATCAACTTGGCAATTGAAGACTGGAAAAGAGGCATATGGTCAGATGAATTCAGCTTATAGTAAAGGGCAAAGATTCTGACCCATCTGTGCTTCGTAAACTTGGAGAACGTTTAAAGGATAGACACATGCTTCAAACTGAGAAGCTTGGAAAAGATTCAGTGATGGTGTGAGGCTGCTTCTGGTAGAGAATTTAAACCTCTAACCGTGCTTGATGACTCTGTCGATCAAGATGTGCATGTCAACTGTTTGTCACAGGAAATCAATCCTTGGTATCAAAAAAGTTGAATGATGACCATGGTACCATTTTTACATTCTGATATGGTGTCAACTGCCATACTGGTTCCTACAAGACATGGTGGAAAAACAATTGTAGATCAAGTGTTTTGACTACTAGCCATCTCAAAGCCCTGATTTGAATCCAATTGATCGTGCCTGGAAGGCTATAAAAGACTGTATTGCAGAGCAGAGGGTACAAATCAACAATCCTAAAGATCCCAAGGCCTGTATCGCCAAGGAATTGGAGAATATGGATTCTGAATTCGGCTCAAGGCTTGTTGCAATTATGCCCAATAAAAGCAAGGCTGTAATTGCTGCTCGTGGTGGAAACACTTGATATTAAATATTAATTATTATTTTTTATTTTCAATATATATATATATACTATTAACTATTGGAATATAAAGTCTCGAGTTTTTACAATAAACAGATTTTTTTTTAAAAAGATTATGCGTATATTTTCAGGGTGAAAAGCTTCTCTAATTTTGCAATGAACTTTTATCTGTAAAGGCTGTTTTACTGTCGCATTAGATGCTTTGTGCTAACGAGTGTTGGTGTTTATTTATTTATAAAGGATTTCGGTTGTGAATCTGCCAGATGAACAAATCTATTGCAATGATCAATTCTTTAAATAAATAAAAAGGCAAGACGAATAAAATACCAATGCTTCCAGACCATTTAGAACTACAAACGGTGGCTCTAGGGATTAAATTAAAGCCAATGTGGGCTTTGTTTAGGGAGAAAGGCATTGCGAGTGTACGGTCGTTCAAACCCACCGTGTTCTTTAGCAGCTGATTATCAGGTGTCTCGGCGGTTTTAGTAGATATGAATAATAAATAAGCGGACGATTAGATACGTACAATTAGGGCTGCTTTATTGTTGTAAACTGTAAAGACTATCAAGCTATTCAGCATTTCAGGATAATAATAAAGGGTCTACCATTTGACCCGTCTTTTTCAGTTCTATAGACATAACCACAAAGTTCCTTTTCAAAAAATTCCCGGGGGGTCCCTCTGAGGGTGTGTAACATGTCCTGTCTGTTTATCTTGATTTTATTGTAAACAGTGCGTTGAGCCAAATCATATCCATCATTTATCTTGTTTTTGTTAATAAATCACCAATAGATATGATTATGGTGACGAGATGTTTCTGGTCAGCAAGAATTATAGGCATTTTTGAGACTGAATTGGATAATGATGGTTTGAAAGAAAGGATCAAGAGACATTGTCATTATTCTTTTATTTAAAAAAAAGGGTCTGGGACATATAGTTTTGTTAAAATGTCTTACAATTAAAAAATCTTGTGTAATGGAGGACAAGTGTAACTTTGAATGTATTGAAAATGTTTCAATTGTGGTTCTGGAAGAATCAGCAAGTCTTGTGCGGTCACCAAGGAAACGAATAAATGATTACAAATTGTGTGAATATCAAATATAAAAAAAAAGATTCTTCAATGCGAATTGTTTTGAACTCTAGGACCAAAATGGCGCTGGAATTGTCTTGAAAGACCAGGTTGGTGGGTCTGGTTGGACTGAAAATTAGGCTTTTGAGAATATACATTGAACCAGATTTGAAGGTTGGTGGAGAAAGACATTGAACTGTGCCTTGTAGGACAAGACGATAGATATACTGTGAGGGTATCTTTCAGACGGTAAAATCCGAGATAGAATATATTATTTCAAAGCACAATGCATTTATTCTGTGCTTGAGAAAATAATGCGGACCAAATGGAGTACAAGTAGATTACCTCTTGTTTTACTTGGAACCGGTTTCAAACATTATGACTTGTGTGTTTTGTGGCGTTTGATGGCCATACAAAGGTGTACGTGATTGATATTTTTATGGAGCTTAGTCGGCAGTCTATCAATAGATAAGGATACAATTGTAGCTAAAGAGTAACTATGAGTACACGATGATCTTTTGGAAATCCAATTATTTTTAGGATTTCTTGTATTCTGTACAAATTCCCATTATTTTTTTAAACATATTCTTAAAATAGGCCAATTATATTTTTTAACAAGATAAAAATTTCCACTTAATTCATGGGGCAATCTGAATTTATTTGTTTTCTTTCTCTCTTTGTACTTTTTCTTCTTCTTCTTCTTCTTCTTGTTCTTCTCCACATGGTTCAAACATTAGAGCTGCCAATGCTTTCGCTGGCTATGCCAAATATCCATAAGCTGGATTCCATTACAACCGATAGTCTTTCTTGCATGTGGACAGGTAAGATATTTAATTAGCTGAATCATTCTAACCAGCCCAGTGTTTTCAAAATGCAAGGAAAACCTCGAAAACGGTCGTCGATTAGAGAACCTCAGCTGGCGTCTCTGGTATAGAGAATCCGCAGTAGTCCACGATCGACGTTGTGTAACAGACCAGCCAGAGACGACAATACATACAGAGGATTCTCCTTTGCCCAGTCTTAGTTCTACAGTTGGACCATCGACTCCAATAGACGCAAAACCATTAAAGCACGTCTCACCGTCATCATTTAAACGCATGCTGACCTACCTTGGATCGCCCACAAACCCAATCCACCCACAACCACCCTTAACCTCACTTCCTCTATCTCTGACGCCACCCACCAAATATACTTCACCTATCATCAAACCAATCTCCCTCCCCGCACAGCGCCAACGTAGCAGCAAATTCTTTATTCGCTCCAATGAAGACTCTGAAGACGAAGACGATCTTGAAACAAGTCAAGGTGAAATAGAAGACGACGTTTGGCAGGACGATGATGAATGTGTTACAGTCTCAGATGACTGTGAATCTGCTTATCAACGCGAATTCAAAAAGCAAATCGTGCGTTCCGATAGGCCCAAATGTCCCTCCCTGCTGTCTCGCCTCCTTGGCAGCCAATGCACCACCACGCGCCCGATAAGAATTACTGGCACCCTTGTAAAACCCTCTGACACGACGTCGAACAGCATTTCCGATAGTCTACGTGATTGCATTGATTGGGAACATCGGCAGAACAGGTTTAACGGTGTACTGAATTCACCAGCCAGTGCTTCATATTCAGAAAACATTCAGTGGTGGTAGTTTTCAACAAAAAAGTACATAAGCTTCATTAGACATACATGTCTCTCTATATATTTATATAATACATAATAACCTACCTACATTCTAACTAATATTTCTCTGCTTCTTCTTTTGCTTTACATATACATACACCTTGAATATATTACATATATAAAACACGGATGTTTATAACAACATTCCATCCTTTATTTTTTAAAAACGACATCATCACCCTTGTCAATAATGATTTTCTCAATCGTCAAGCACCACAGAAGCCAAACTTTGAAATACCAAAGGCAACCAAGATTTTTTCCCATATATCAATTTTACACATCCTTCAAATGGTAAAAAATCCAAGACTGATTTGCGTCTGTTCAATAATTCAATCGGCGTCCCACAACACACCCCTCCCATTGTAAAACTTGCAATTCCGCAAACTCACATTCATCTCACAGATTTTCCACAAAGCAGCAGGTTGCTTCAATATCTGGCAATCACCAAAAGAAAATATTTTCTTTGTTTTTGTTCAACAAACCATGCTTGAAAAACTTATGTAAGGAAACATACAACATTTGATAGTAAAAAAAAAAGAATGTGTGTATTAAAGAGATTCAATATCTTGGGTAAACCCTTTGGTTTTTGATTTACACCATTTGTCATTTCATGCAATAATGCGTCTTGCATACTTTAACAGCTATTGTGTTCCACTCTTTGTTGCTTGTTGGAACTGGTAATCTTGCCATCATCACCATCATCATACGCTCAAGATAAGCCTACAAGTTCTCAACAGGGCTGAGGTCTGGGCTATTTTGCGGCTGCACCATTACCAAGATACCGTGGCACATTTTTATGCCCTCAGCCAGCTTTTAACTGATTGAAAAGGAGAGATCTCAAAGACAAGATGATAAACGTATATATTATTAGAATAAAGACAATTAGGCTTAATACCGAGTATGTCCACCTCTGGCATCAATTACTGTCTAGAATCGGTTTTGCATATTGACTCGCAAATACGAAACAATCTCAAGTGTGATTCTCTTTTACTCTTGTTGCAGTGCAACCTTTAAATCATCAACATTATTGATTTTGTCATTCTCTTTAATCATTATAGTCTCAATAACCTACCAGATATTCCAAATGGGGGTTGAGATCTGGACTATGTGCTGGACAGGACTCAAAACCTCGGATTCCATGGGACTCTTTCACTACTTTGCATAGGACCCACAGTGTGGCCAACTAGCACTGACTTTTTAAAATATAAATAAATATCATGTTTTTTCTTCTTCTTCATTGATAGATTTTGGGGCAATGAGAGGAAGTTGTAAAGTGTTTCCATATTGGCCTTGATTCGCATTGCCTTTAAAGAAATACAAATGACCCGAAACCACCAGCTTAGAAACAGCTCAAGATCATCACCCCACTTTTTTTTGGTTGGTCCCTTGGTCCCAGACACTATACGTCTAGTGTTGCATCGTTTACCACCTCTTTTAATAACTCTGGCTCCTCCATCATTGCCTTTCTCTGTAAATCTCAACTCATCAGGGCAAATGACATGCTCATTAACCCATTCCAGTTTTCTTTGCCTGCATCTTTTGGTCAAGGCCGACTTGTTCGCTGACATATATTAAAAAAAACATATACCCAAACACCCAAGAAAGCTGGTTACAGTATCTCTACAGACGCCTATTTTTATCAGATACAAGACGACTCTCAGATTTTTGCATGAGG
This sequence comes from Phycomyces nitens, assembly GCA_022702545.1. Lineage (NCBI taxonomy): Eukaryota > Fungi > Mucoromycota > Mucoromycetes > Mucorales > Phycomycetaceae > Phycomyces > Phycomyces nitens. The sequence goes on from JAHRBC010000001.1 coordinate 8,940,170, forward strand.
CAGATGGGTCATTCCGTACCACTTGCATAAGGTGTCCGTCTCTCGGTCCTCTCGTCATTTTTTCTTGGTCTTCCAGATTATATTATCGGCTTAAATTACCCGGTTTACTCTAGACGTCTAATGATACTTTTGACAGATAAGCTCATACAACAACAGTTGCAATCTTGGCGTCACCGAAATCTGCCAAATGCATGTACATTATACATCCATTTCTGTAATGACTAGACTTTATACAAGAACCACGGGTAAGTTCTGATGAGGCTGTTGTTTTCATGATGGTCTCGATTAATAAAATGCAAAAGAAAATAAGGAGAATCCCTGATGCACTCCCTCTGCCAGTGAATAAACCATCTCGGTTTAGACTAAAGTCTATATCAAGAAAGGCGTTTTATATTCCGATATACTCGGTTTCCCTTTTCTTTCTTTCTCGTGTGACTTTATTTTGGTATTGAGACAGAGAATATAAAGCATCATAGAGAATAAAGACATGGTGAAGATTAGGTATAAAATAATTAGCATTGTTGTGGGGAGAATAAACAATTGGAAAGGGATGAAAGAACTTGTGAGAACTTGTGTAGGGTGTTTATTCAAAAGAAAAAAAGGTTATGTTTTTCTGATTTATAATTCAGTATGTGCTTTAGTAATCTTTATCACGAAGAGTCATCTTCCAGGAGTATCGTCTTTCCGGAAAGATCCAGAAAGACTAATTGATATGACACTTCTCCAGTCAGATCAGCCAGAGAGTTTTGGTAAAGAAGAGCATTGAGTGTCGTTCCTAAATCAATCTCAGTTAGCTCCACTACGTCTCCTAATGTGATAGATGCTCTCAAAGCCATGCTTTATTTTTCGTTTTTAATAAAATCTTGATTTCCCTTTCTTCCCCATGTCTTTCAAAGCCACGCATCGTGGAATAAGCTATGGAAAACATCATTCCAATTAATGAACAAGAATATGATCAGCAGACAACCCTCACCAGAGCACAGGTGGAGGAGTTATTCAGAGAACTTGACGAGCAACGAACGAGAGAAAAAGAACGCCAATCAAGTGGAACCAAACTCCCTTTGGCTATTAGCGAAGCCCTGTGTGGTATACACACCACAGTTGAGTGAAATACAGACTCCACAACCAATATCTGGTTCCTCTTTGCTAATGACCATGGCAAGTTAACATCCCAGGAGCAGTTACACACCAGGCACACGTACACTTTATACTGCTACAGTGATAACCAACCATTACATGACGGGGACTATAATTACAAGTGTAATATTGGGCGATGTTTGGATCTTTGGTATACAGTGCGGTATGAAGTGGTGGTATTTTGCGAGAAAAAAAAAGTTATACGCACAGGATAAGAGTGGGGTTGGGGATGAGGCGCGAAGAGAGTGTTATAGCGATAAGATAAAAGGTAGTAAAATGGGATTTCTTTCAGCATATCAGACAATTCAAAGTGATCAGAGCGACCTATATCCTCTGCAACAAATATAGACTTAACGGAAAAAGAACTTGTTTTATTCAAAGTGTTGATACAAGACTAATAACTACAAGGCCTCCAAGGTAGTACTATCCACTGATAACGTCGCCATTGTGCTCCAATTCTCTCGTCCCCACACTAGACTGAACTGTCCGTTGCTCTGACCTGGACAACATCACAAGGGTCCAGTATCAGTGCCGTTCGCTCAACGGTGCTTATGCTCCAGTTGGGCTGGCGGAGCTTCCCCCTTGGCTTCGTGTGCCAACCGCTCCTCTGCTTGTGCTCGATATAGATGGTTTTGGCGCGGCCTATGAGCATACAACTTCATGTCGTCAGTGTGAATGGGGGCAGGTCTTCGTAAATCCCCATCCAATACTATGTATACGTTGTGTTTTAGAACTTTGTCAACTCGATAGGGTCCTAACCAGCATAGTCCCAAATCTGTACTCATAGAAAGTATACTTTGGTTTTTGACGAGCACCTTGTCCCGAATACGAAATTGTTTACGTTTGGTTTTATGGGCTGCATCGTATTTCGCCTTCATTTGCACCTTTGCTCTGTTGTGGTTGTTCTTTGCCTGGGGCAAGATCGTTGTCTGCAGCTGGATGATCTCTTTTAATATTTCTCACATCTCTTCCCCTTCTGTACCTGGCTCAGGTAGTTGCTCTTGTGGATATATATAGGTGGCTTCATGAGATCGGGCATGTCTCCCATGCATCAGGTAGAACGGTAAAAGTCCATGAGCTCCACTGGGGGAAGTTCTCATTACATACAATGCCGCAGGTAACCAATGTACCCAGTTTCCCACATATACTGAGCTCAGTCGTCGTAAAATCCCTTTCAACGTTTGGATGGCACGTTCCGCTTTGCCTTGCCTTTGTGAGTGATGCAATGAGCCTACTGCTAATCGGATTCCACAACTCTTTAGATAATAATTCGTGAGGGTTGACAAGAAATGTGTTCTTCCATCTGAGAAAATGATTTGGAGCACCCCAAAACGGCATATCCACTCATATAGTCCAGTTATGGTGTTAGGATTGGTTCCTAACAGCCTTTGCGTCACAGTTACCAATCATTATATTTAGATATATCTTTATCCTAGCTAGAAAACATATAAATACCAGTAGAGCTTGATCATAGAAAGATCAAGCGAACAACGTCTTTTATTAAATAACTTATCCTTGAACCTCCTGTTTCTGTCTCTTGCCTTGTCTGCTTGGATCAGTTCCTGACACAACTTACAGTTTTTTTATTAACTGAGAGTCAAATCTAGTCACATTAATAAAGATACAATTTTCATGCAATTTGATACCTTTAGCCTTCAGGTTGCTAATGATATTAAAGTGTAACTGGATTATTCTTGGTATATCCTATCCAATTGCATGTTTTGGCACTGGTTTCAATTAAAAGGCACACTTTTCAAAGATATGGTCGTGTAACCTAGAAAGAGAGACTCAAATACCTTTAAGATGTTTACACAACTTTTGCCTTGCTTCACGAACAATAGATGGGCTATTGCTAAACATTATAAAAAAAGAGCGAGTGTTGAGAAACTATCTCTTTGATTTATGCTTATTATTTTAGTTCATAACCAGGAAGCAGTGTTTCATTGCTATTATGTAATTAGTCGAGTGGTTTGTAAGTGTTACTATGAGATATACCAGATTGCTCTCTTGCTTTTGTTACCGACAGCCCTTCTTGGATTATTCAAATAAGCATTTCAATTTGATCCTGCCCATATTTCTTATACTTCTTTTTTTTATTTTAGTAAAGGCAATAGGGACTTGCTGAACATCCTTGACCAGATTGTCCATTACCTCCATGTTGATTGAGGTTTAAGATTTGTGTCGAAATCAATCAGCATTAAAGGTTGCAATCTTTAATGGCTTGTATTATCATATTCTTCATCAGCACTGTCATCAAAGACTACATTCGATTCTTTTTTTTTTCTGAATTAGATGAAAAGAGTCTCAATCGGTAATATGATTTTGTCTATAATCATAAAATTAGACCTGCTTAAAATTCCTTCAAGATGTCTCTCAAGAATAAATTTAATTCATCAAACAAAAACAAAGAAAGAGAAGATTTAAAGTTGTCTCGATCTCAAGTAAAGAGAACTGTATGATTATGATTATTATGATAACAATAATGTTGGTTTATTTAAAATAGCCTGTTGCAATTAAATGTAGACGTAAAAGCCCTTTTGTAAAAATGAGTTGCACAAGAAAAGCAAGTCAGTGTATTTTAATCTCACGGCCGATCATTTCATTTCATTTGCTTTGTTTCTCTTTCTCATCCTTGCAATGTCAACTCATGCCTACCTTGATGATCTCACTGAACTCGAAAAACTCAAATTGTTGGCTAGCAGACCAGCAAATATCACAGCCATCGAGGGTTTGATTACAAAGACTCGACAGGCCATGGAAGACAACAAGAATACCCTTGATCCTCTCACTCTTCCAGCTCAAACCACACCTACCCTATTGCAATCCGTAGACATGGCTCTGTCCCAACAACAAAAGGTGCTACTTAACCCAAGAGTGCCTGCGGTTCCCATCAGAGAACCTATTGGACGCGCAAAGGTATATATGGACCCCCAATTCAAACCTGATTCCAATCCCCCCCTTTCTTAATAATTTATCTTTTGTAGGCCAAGACACAGACAATCTTTATTACTTCTGGGTACGGCTGGACTCAATCGGATACATATGTTACGTAGGTCATCTACTCTGTCCTCAATAAGTTTCTCAAACATGCCATATTATCAAGTGTCTATCTGGAGATTTCTGATGCCCACAAAGTCACACTTGGTCAGTGTGTTCTCGATGTCCAGCCAAAGAGCGTTCAGCTGGACATTGTAAGTCCTAAAATGGAAACTTTGTGGTGATAGCCATTTCATTGTTCATGGTTGATCTTTTGTGTGTGGATGATATATAGCGTGAACACAAAGGTGCAAATTACAATTTCAGAATTGCTCGCCTGCATGGCCAGATCGACCCTCCACAATGCAAGATCAAGGTAGACTTTAGTGGGGGGTTTTATTATTATTATTAATTGACAACCTAACCAAACCTTCATTATTCCAGATCAAGCCAACCAAGATAGTTCTCTTTCTTCGAAAGCAAGACATTGGCAAGGAATGGACTGACTTGCGCTTGAAGAACACACGCGACATGTACAACCAGCTACAACGTGCAGAAGAAAAGGGCAAGTAGGACAAAATAGATTTTGTCTCCACATGCCACACAAAGATTATCTTACCACACCAATGTTTTTTTAGGAGACGGCCCTACCGTGTATGGTGAGGCTATTCAGAATATGATGAAGACCATGTTCAGTGGCAGCGAACCGTTTGCAGGCAAACCCTCCTTCAAAACCAACCTTAACCCCTTTGAGGCCCCGGGTGATGGCTGTGCCAATTCACAGACATGCAAACACAAATAGATGAATGATTTGCCCTTTTTATATATATCTATATCTATATCTATATATACAATAATAATAATTGTAATTTTTGGGTCTATTGATTTGCACGACCTTTTTACGCTTGGATCTTGAATGTTGACAAAAACAAGAAGAAGACCATCTAGCAAGCTTCTATTGGAGAGCCAATATTGGCTTGAAAAAGAAAGATAACGAATATTTTGCCAACCGTTAATTTATCAATCATACTATTCTATTGGATCTTTAACTATACTGGAGGATTTCCTCTAGTTATTCGACTTTCTTTCAAGTCTATTATATAATATAGTTTAAACGGGCTCAATCGCAGAATTAACATTGTTGTTCAAGGTTTCTTTTTTCTTATGCGTCCAGTTCTTTTAGGATTATTTATTTATTGTTAATATCTCAATGTGTTTATGATACAATCATGAAAAAAATATATCATGATGACGGTTAGTTCTGAAATGAATATAATTGTAATGGGGGGAGGAAAGACGGAAGATAGTGTGGGATTGTTGTTGTATGGGTGTATTTGTTTGATGAATTTAATTTACTTCTTGTCACTATAGGCAGCCTCATGGACCTTCTGGGCACGACCAGAGGGATCTTCGGGACAACCCCAGTCAGCTCTAGGGATCCATCTGACAACACTGGCAGTGCAGGCTTCCTGAGGGAACCACTGCTCGAACAAGACGCGGTACATGTATGCCTCCTTGGTTGTGGGGGTGTCCTTGGACCAGCGTGCACCAGCAGTGGCGAACTCTTCATCAGATACCTTTGTCAAACTGGTCTCCTTGAGAGCATCGATCCAGCCGTAGCCAACACCATCAGAGAACTGTTCCTTTTGTCTCCACAAGATGTTGTGGGGCAAGTAGGGCTTGGCGGAAGGATCGTCAGAGGTGTCGAATGCCTTGCGAAGAATGTACTTTTCAGCACGGCCCTCGGCACGGTTGGGCATCTTATCTTCGGGACGGATGTTCATGGCAGTCTCGAGGAAAGCCTTGTCGAGGAAAGGAACACGAGCCTCAAGACCCCATGCGAGGGTAGACTTGTTGGCACGGAGACAGTCAGAGGTGTGGAGGTTCTTGACACGGGTAACGGTCTCGGCCTGGAAGGAGGCGGCATCGGGAGCCTGGTGGAAGTAGAGATAACCACCAAACACTTCGTCAGCACCCTCACCAGAGAGAACCATCTTGACACCCATGGCCTTGACCTTGCGGGACAAGAGGTACATGGGGGTAGAGGCACGGATGGTGGTGACATCGTAGGTCTCGAGGTGGTAGATGACATCGCTTACGGCATCAAGGGCTTCCTGGATGGTGAAGGTGAATTCGTGATGGATGGTGTTGAGGTACTTTGCGACTTCACGGGCAGCAACCAAATCTGGAGATCCGGGAAGACCAACAGAGAAGGAGTGGAGACGGGGCCAGAGAGCAGGACCGCTCTCATCGTAGCTGTCATCACCGCTCTCGGCACTGACACCACCAGCAGCAATCTTCTCAGTCTCTCTGGCAGCAATTGCGGCAATCAAGCTGGAATCAAGACCACCGGACAAGAGGACACCATAGGGAACCTCGGCCATGAGTCTCTTGCGGACAGCCTTCTCGAGACTCTCTCTCAAGACGGTGTAGTCAACAGGGTTCTTTGTGACACGCTCCTCGGGCCACCAGGTGGGGTTGAAGTAGCGGGTGGTCTTGCCAGTCTCAGAGTCGTAAATGTGGCCGGGAGGGAAGGCAAGGATCTTGTCGCAGTCCTCGTTGAGGGACTTGAGCTCAGATGCAAAGTAGGTGGTGCCGGGCATCTTGGAGTTCCAGCCGTAGTAGAGGGTGGTGATACCGATGGGGTCACGGGCAGCGATGACACGGTTGCGCTTGACATCCAAGAGAACAAAGGCGTACATGCCATCGAGATGGTGAACGAGCTCAGTATCCTTTTCCTTGTACTATACAGAGTAGTTCAATTAGCCACTGAAAAAGAAAAATAACCAATATATTTGTGTGGCTTACCATGTGCATAATGACTTCGCAGTCAGAGTGGGTCATGAAGGTGTGCTTGTCCTTGAGTTCATGTCTGAGCTGCTTGTGGTTGTAGATTTCACCGTTCACAGTAAGGACGATGTTCTGATCCTTGCTGATCAAAGGCTGGGCACCAGAATCTGTGGAACATGGATTAGATAAACCTCAAACTCAAAACAGCCTAGCTTATAACATACCAACACCAACGATAGCAAGACGCTCGTGGCAGAAGATGCTGCTGTTGGCACAGAAGCAGCCAGACCAATCGGGACCACGGTGTCTAACCCTTTAAGTGAATTTAATGATTAGTAAACAGTCAACAAAGAGCTGCCAGACTCACTTCTTGGAAAGGTAGAGGGCACGCTGGCGGTAGGCTTCGAGGTCGCCCTGGTAGTTGTGAACAGCAAAGATTCCACACATTTTTGAAGAGAGGAAAGAAAAGTGATGGGTTCAAAGTCCAGAAAAGATCAACTGTTGGGTTGCTTTTATAGGACCATGCAAAGTTTTCGGGTAAAGAGTTGGCGGCACTTTAAAACAAGACTGATTAGGTTTCATTCCTTTAAGACTGTCAATCCAGTCTTAAGTGCATTGGGCTTCTTGCCTTTAGACAACTGTCAATTTCAATTGAGATTTCTATCTAGCTATCTATCTCGGCTCTGGTTTCTTGCAGGCCAAGAAGTACAGGCCTAAATACTTGGTCAAAGACGCAGCTGGTAAGATTGGCTTCTTCAGTACCCAAGCAAAAACAAAAACAAAAAAAAAGGTCGCGGGCAGAATGAAATGGCGCCAACCGTGAAAGCCAAGCTTGCCCATAGTGACTCACCAACCACTTTCTATAATGGGAATGTTTATTTCGTAGATTTCCCGGTGGGTATCAATAGATTTGATTATCCGATCTTTAGAATAATTAGACAGTTTCGAATCATTGGTCGATCACTCTCTAGATTTTGCTATCTCCTATCTCCATGGTAACCAGATCCCAAAAGTATTAATGGTAGCCATGGTGACCATGGTGACCATCACCATGACATTGCAAGATAACCTTCCGAAACAAGTCTAGGATACCTCTTTTCCCCAGTCTTTTTTGTTTGGCATCGGAGAAAGAGGTTGTTTCAATCCATTGGTTTTCTATGTTTCAAACATCAGCTGCGGGGTAAAGAAAAGAAAGACAAGAGACCAATAAAGATCAATGGATGGTATTGGATTTTGGTTTTAGTTTTTTGTATAAACATGCTTTAATCGAGAATCCTTTTTTTTTTTTTGGAATATTCTTGAAAAAAGACCAAGAGCTGGACATCGCAAAAGCCAATTAATTGGTCCAATAGCCTCGATTAATAGAGGATATAATGATTTATTCTTGGTTCTCAAGTATTATAGAGTAGAAATACCATGTCTCGATAGATCGTGAAGGCTCATTGATGAATACTATACTTTTTTCATAGAGTACATTTCATGACTCTTTTTTTTTTTTAAAAAAAAACTGTATGTTTATATAAATACACGTCCAAATTACTTGGGTTGACGGTTGAATTGTCATTTCAACCAAACTACATGTATTTATATATAGATATATAGATATTGTACACGTATGTTATTACTACAATATCCAAACCAACGTAATGTGAGCCCATAAAGCCTTGCATTTCTTACAAATGATCTTTGTATATATATATATTTGTATATATATATTGATGTATTTTACTATGAAAAGGATCCCCCTGGAGTACCTCTTGGGTACACATTTCAAGAAAGAAAGAAAGAAAGAAAAGTATCAACATTTGCTTTTTCTTGAATGTTATATATGGATATATGGATATATCGTCGAGAACATTCTTTCGCTCTATTGCCATTTGATACTGTGAATTATTATTATTATTGTTTGGCTTACTTTTCAATTGCCTGCCAATTCGCATTCTTGGTATGATCCATCAAGGTGAACTTGGAAGAATGATGAAAACATACATAATATCCTCATTATTACAGCTCTTTATATCCTATTCACTTTGTACCATCATTTTTACTGACTTGGCCTACCCTGCTCCAAGCCCACCATGCTCTACTCCGTTGTCGCATTCGCCCTCACTTGCCTTGTCCTTTCAGAGGCTGCACCCTCCCACCACACCACCATAGCATCAAGTGCATCTGCCGCATCTACTCTAGTACCTGATGCCAATAGCCATACTGACACCCTGGTGCCTTGGTCTACTATTGATAGCATCATCATTGAAGAAGTCCCTATTGTTCCCATGCAAGAGATGGATCCAGCAATGCTTGTCCCCAACCACGCTGTCGATCGGTTCATGCACAGACACCAACAGATCAAGAATATCCAGAAAGGTCCCATTTCAGAGACATCCTACAAGGTCCCAAACTATATCACCAATCCAGAAGTCATGGTGCCTGTTCCAGAGTACTTGATTGAAGACCAAGTAGAGATTGCCACAGTCAGACGTGTGAATCCTCAAGACAACCATTCGTCCATAAAAACCATGGTTGCTGGTCTGTTTGACGACATCCTCTCGGAAGAAGAGGACGCATTCTCAAAAGAATTTGAGAAAGAGAACGATCACACTAGGATCTTTGTAGGAATGGACGACAAGGGCAACACAAATACAGTCAAAGTTCCCCTGTCAGACTTTTTCAAAGAAGATCAGCAAGACACAAGCCGTAAGAATTCGTATATTAATGTAGATAATGATAGTTCAGTCAAGATCAGCCAGTCGTCTAGTGGAAAGGGCCACCAAATGGAGCGCACGGTATATGTCAGTAGTCGAGGAAGACCAGAGGATACTGTGGTGTCCATGAATGATAGAGGCCAGGTCATCCGAATGTCAGTTCCACATAGCGATACAACGCGAGACATACTATCATCAGATATGCCTTTTATCAATGTTTTCGACAATATCAATGGCAATGATTTCCTCTTTTAATGACTCCAACTAACATGGCAATAAAGAATATTCACATTATGAACAAAAAATCGTAAAGATGCTTGAATATGTTGTTCCACCCATTAAATTTGTTCATTCTATATTCCACACCCCGCCAGCCAACATCCAATTAAAGAATACCAAACTCTCTTTTTATATATATAATATTTTCACACCCTATTTTTTATTTTACTTGGTTATTTGGTTATTTGGTTATCAGTGATGACGACCATTAAAAAGGGCAACAACCCGGAATCTGCCTCCAAGGCAGCAATAACTGACCAAGAACTGAATCCAAAGACAACTCACTATGAATTCCTTGGTCCATTGGGTGCATTGGGAATGACCACCGTCTTGCCTATTCTAGTCTTGTTCTTTGCGGTTGGCTGTGACAAGACTGGCTACCCTTCTCAGCTCTTGCTTCATGACCCCAAGGCATTCCTTGACAAAATGATGACAGCCGAGTATTTCGGTCAATTGTACGATCCCTTGGCCTTTGGTGTGTATGTTGCGTTTGTAGCCATGTTGGCCATCTTTTCCATTCTTCTTCCGGGCGATGTTTGGCCTGGATCAAAGCTAAGAGACGGCACTTCTCTAAAGTACAAGATGAACGGTAGGTTACCAGGAAATAAAATCAGCTAGAAAAAAAAGAAGAAGAAAAAGTGGTCCAGACACACTGTCTAGGTTTCCATTGTTCTTAATAAATCCTTCAACAGGCTTTACTTCTCTCCACGCCACATTCTTCTTGGGCCTGTACTTTATCAAGGATGTCGGATTGTCGCCACTCTTGTTCGTATATGAGCACTGGCCTGGTCTGGTCATGTCTTCAATCGTCTTTAGCTACCTCGTCTCGATTTTTGTCTATGTAAAGAGCTTCAAAAAAGGAGCAATGTTGGCTTTGGGCGGAAACACTGGCAATTTCATTTACGACGTACGTTTGACCACCAACCAATTTTGCGTTATTGACGATTGACACTTTGGACATAGTTTATGATTGGAAGAGAGTTGAACCCTCGTATTGGAGAATTCGACATCAAGTTCTTTACAGAGCTGCGTCCTGGAATGATTGGATGGGCTGTTATCAACCTATCCTTTGCTGCCAAGCAATACCTTGATCTTCACCATGTCACCAAATCCATGGTGCTGGTCCAGGTCTTTCAGATGTGGTACATTGTCGATTCTTTGTGGAATGAAGAGGCAGTGCTGACTACGATGGACATAACGACTGGTAAGTTTTGTAGTCGTCTATCAAGATATTAATGCTCTTTACAACCATCAGATGGCTTTGGGTTTATGCTGGCCTTTGGTCTGTACACATGGGTTCCATTCACATACTCGCTCCAGGCTCGCTATCTGGTTGACTTTCCTACAGACATTAGCTATTATTCTGCTGCTGCAATTGTTGCTTTAAACTTGATTGGATACACCATCTTTAGAAGTGCCAATTCTCAAAAGAATGCCTTTCGTATCAATCCAGTTGGGCCAGCCGTGAAGCGTGAGTGGTCTAGAGAATCAGAGAATATGTAGACTAAGTGACCCAATAGATCTCAAGTTCATCGAGACAAAGACTGGCAGCAGACTCATTACCTCTGGCTGGTGGGGAATGTCTCGCCATATCAACTACCTTGGCGACTGGCTAATGGCCTTGTCTTGGTGCCTGCCCTGTTGCTTTGGATCCCCAATTCCCTACTTTTACGCACTCTACTTTGGTATCCTTTTGTTGCACCGCGAGAGAAGAGACGACCACAAGTGCCGTACAAAGTATGGAGAAGACTGGGACAAGTATTGCAGCATTGTAAAGTACAGAATCATTCCAGGTGTCTATTAAAGAAGATTAAATTATATAATTATTAATAATAATAATAAAAACAATAATAATAATAATAAAAATACTACTTTATTCGAGTCGAGGTGCTTGCGACCATTAAATAAAACGTTGCCAAGAAACGTGAATTATAATCATTTTAGCATGCCACTTTTACCAACCATTAAAATAAACTTGCAGCAAATTGTATACTATTATTTTAAACATTAGATTATTCAAATTTGTTTCAAACTGGCGATCTTGTTAAAATAGATTATTTTGGGTGCCAATATCTGAGCCCTAACATGTTTAGCCTTCAGCCGACTGGACTAGGCCAATAAAAACCTCAAAACGATTCTAAAACACCATACAGGGCCATAATATCAGCTGGTGTGCAACAGTAGGCTTAATACATGTACAACCAGAAAGTGCAAACTCGTGGTGTGTGTACTGTCTTGCTCTCTCTCTTTTTTTTTCTGTATACATATTTCCTTCTCTTACCAAACCGAGGACCGTGCCATCTTTCTCTTCTTTAATGCCTTCACTCGCATCGCGATCTTCTACTCCCACTCATTCAATGCCTCACAATCTCCAGACCTCTGTAGGGGGATCTCCGGGATCCCTTGAATCCCCTATTCCAAGGTTCAGTGTGAACTCAAACTTGATGAATTATTCGATTCCAAAAAACGAGCAAGAGGTACAGCTTCACCATTTCCTGAATCTTGTACTGATTCTCGTAGAGAACCAGACGAGAGATCCAATCGGGCGATTCTAGCACAAAGGCTCGTCAACTGGAAGGCCAAATCGAAGGCCTTACTCTGCAAAACGTAAAGCTTCAGCGCACCAACCGTCTTCTTAAAGTAGACACCGACAACCTCATTGAACAAAAGACTCGACCTCTCGAAGAGAAGATCAGGATGCTAACTCTCAACAATGTCCAGCTCCAGCGAGTGACCCGTCTGTTGCAGCAAGATTTAGAAGAAAAGACTAAACAGATGCTTCATATTCAGTGTGAGCAGATAATGCAGATGAAGAATGTTGGGCCAGAGTATGAGTTTCTGGTACAGATGGTCAATCTGCTTCATCGACAGGTAAAAAAAAAAGAAGAAGCAGACTTTAGACCAACAAAAAAAATTCCTCGAGGCTGCTTCTGTCTTGGCTGTGTGTGTGTGTGTATACTGATCTGTGTTGTATGATTTGGATATACTACAGATTAGCGGAGAACCGACCTGTGAAGATACATGCTGCTACACATTGGCACCCATTGACCAGTCCAGTATGGTCATGACATTACCACCTGAAAACGATGACCAGGAAATGGAAGCTCAACATATATGTCGCCCAATTGTTCACTCTTCAATCTCTCAAGGATCCTATGCGATTGAACTGGAGAACAAGATTGTCCGTCTGGAACAAATCATTGATCAATTGGAAGAAGACAAAGAGGTGGCCCAATGTCAACAAGAGTACAAGGACAACGATATCGAAATGCTCAAAAAAGAGCTAAGAATCAAGGATGAGATCGTTTCTCAATTAGAGCAGGACTTTATGGCCTTGGAAGAGCAGCTGGCTAGCCTTCAACGGGTTAGTGATTCCAAAAAAGAAGAGGGCTCTTTGAGGGGTTTTACTAACCCCTCTTTATATAGGAAAACGATGAACATCGTTATAATACCGCCTTCCCAACCCATCCTAGCCCACCTCCAGAAGAACGCATCAGAGACCCAAGACGCCAGTCTCAAATGCTGATGGATTCCAAACGAAGATCATTAGCCGTCAAGGACACCGAGGCACTCGAGAAAATGCTAAGAGGGGATCTTCAATTAGACACACCAGATACCGAAATCATGTCTTCAGACGATGAATTTGAATTAAAGAAGCCAGAAACCAGGCAATACAAATCTATAGATCCAGAAAGTGCACCTATCTCTATCCTTTCAAGCTTTGGGCCAGTACATCCAATTGCTACAAACGAATCAAATACACCCGATGCTATCCCAGGTGCCTATGACCAAGAACCATTTACCTATGGCTCATGGAATCCCCGGGATCCATTCGTACCATTTGTAGTGATGGCCATCCTATTGGGACTCGCAGCCCAGTTGGGTGTCACTGATGACTGGACGGTTCCAATTACATTGGTTACCATGGTCTCTGGCTTCCTTTGGTCTGGAGCAGCCAAGGGTGTCCAACTCAAAGTAAACCTGAATTGAATCCTAATCATACATAGAATATTCCCCTCTCTCTCACTCGCTCCTACCCTTTTTACCCTCTTGTCTTTTATATCTATCCAAAACATGTACATACACAACAAGCCCTTTAATTCTATTTTAGCTTTGACATGACTTAATAGTAAAGAATTTCATTTATTAATTTATTTATTTAATAAGAAATCTGTCATGACAGATCTTTTGAGGATACCACAAACTGGACTACTTGGAATATATATTCCTATTACTTGATACCCTTGAAGCATTTTTGGCAGCAATGTCTAGAAAGCACTTATTGAGAATAGAAAACACATTAGCTCCAGCCAAGATCCATGGTCAAATTGATGTTTTCTTCTTCTTTCTTTCAAGTACCTTGTAAATCAAGATTTAGAATAAAGTCTAAATCACCCATATTCTTTTCCATGTTTCCATCAATGAAAACATAAAATACAGTTCAGACGCCAAGGTAGAGAGAGAGAGAGAGACGCATGAAATCCGACTATTGACAAGGTTGATTATCAATGTTATCATTTGTATCTTTCTGAAATGGTCAAAATTACAAACATCTCAACAGCTTTGTATTGCCCACCCTTTTTTTTTAATTGAATCAAAGGTCAAGGGCTACCGTAATCTATTACGACCACACAACCTGACAATACATTTGACGAACAAATTTGTATTTGTATTTCTGTTTTTTGTATTCAACAAGTACTTGACTAAGCTTGATAGAAAGTATTACAAGATGCACATTCTAGAACTTGGCAAAAAAAATCTCATTCTGTCTTGTGATTTCGAAATACCGTTCAAATCGATAGATATTTAAAGTACATTGGTTTCGTTCGAATGATAAAAAAAAGCGCATTTTACTTTGCCAGTCAAATAAATGAACATCAAAATATAATAAGATGAATGGCTCTGGAATCCAGAAAACAGTATAGATCCCCAATGGCTTTATAGCTGATTATTTATATAATCTAGATTATTGAATAGCCACCAGAGTCTGGCTGATCAACATACCTTGATGACAAGATAATTCTCATGAATCAAGCAAAAATAAACAACGGTTGTGCCTGATCATTCTGCAATCCAATGCCTTTTTTTTTTCCACAAACCACATCATCCAATCGCTTGGCTGCAATGCCCGCCAGCCATATTTGGCAAGCCGATAAAATTCCACTGTTGCACTGTTGCACTGTGCCCTATATATGCAAGCATTTTTTAGGGAAACAAACTCGTAGACTGGCGCAGTGCTGTTTCCATAATAAGAAATATAATTGCTATATCAGCTGGTAAATCAGTCTATTGCAAACTGGTAACCAGGCAACAAAAACCAAGTATTTTATATCTTTTGCCACCATTTGCTCCAAATGTCAAAGATATCCAGAATACAATCGATGCAATGTTTGTCTCTTGTGGGAGCCAGAAATCCATTCAAGTTGGACATCTTGAAATAGCGTTCTATACTCTTGAGTTTGCTGTCAAAAAAGAAAAGCAGAATTAATTTATCAAACCTTTGAGAATTCCAGAAAGATAGGGGATATCCCCAAATTAACATGTGGCAGAGATATCACCATTACAATTTACAGCCCTAATGAGCCAAGTTGTTATAATTATTATGAGTATAATTATTCTGGCCAATAAGACAAGACCTGGCCATACATCTCTTATATATCTTTCATCAATTGGGTTCATGAAACAAGGGTTGGTCCGGCTATGTTTATATTGGTGAGAAAATATTTATGGACGATCGCATGCCTTGATTTCTCACGTCTATTCTCGGCAAGATGTTGTGACTGTGTGTTCTTTTGTGACCAAGGCCAATGGATTTAAAAAAAGGCTTGTATTTTGCTCAATTTTTTGTACTCTATGTTTAAGTCTCCGCTCTTGTGCCCTCAAAGATGCTTCTTAGAATTTACTTTAGTTTATTTATATTATATCAAAAACTATGTACACCACTCAACGTGGCGAGTAGGCAATAAAAATGTGAGCCCGCCTCCACCTGCCAAAAATAATAAAATAATATAAAAAAAGGCTTGTCCGCCAAGACTTTGACTCCTTGTGCTTTTGCAATCATTTTATTTCTTTTAAATAGCCTCTAACATGGGTGGAAAATATAGGTACATTACCTTGACAAACGACCAGAGCTCATCATAATAATCTATATCCATAACATAGCCGACTTATCTATGATTCCTTGTTGGATGAGATTACCACATCCCTCGATTCTTCTCACATTGAAAACAATCGATTGCCTACAAATTTCAAGGCTCTTGTTTCCCAAGTGTCTCTTGAAAAGCCTGTTGGGATTGTCACTGTCGAACAAGAGCCTGCGGAAGGTCTGCCTGCGGAAGGTCTGCCTGCGGAAGGTCTACCTGCGGAAGGTCTACCTGCGGAAGGTCTACCTGCGGAAGGTCTACCTGCGGAAGGTCTGACTGCTAGAGGTCTGACCGCTAGAAGTCTGCCTGCTAAAGGTTTACCTGCTAAAGGTCTACCTGCGGAAGGTCTGACTGCGGAAGGTCTGCCTGCTAAAGGTCTGCCTGCTAAAGGTCTACCTGCTAAAGGTCTGCCTCCTAAAGGTCTGCCTCCTAAAGGTCTGCCAGCTTGTGCTGGACAGTCTTCTGGCAAGGATACCATAGCTATCAATAATATGCCCGATCATAATGATAGTAGCCTAGTAGATACAGAAATAGTCGATCGTCCTCCAGATGCTTATTTGCCAGCTAGATGTACTCCAAAAGCTCGAAAGATTCCCAAAATTGAGAAAAAGGGAGAACCACGCTTTAAGGTTGCCAAGGTTAAAAACAAGAAGCACCTAGACGCTCTAGAACGGAGAATCCAATCGATAGAGAGCCGGGGAATATGCTCTCGGGCTGATTTGCGTTTTCTAGAAGTAAGATTTAGTAACCATAGTAAACAGACATTATTATTAAGACCATTCAAACTGAATAGTACATCAAAAAGCACGAATCTGAGCCCTCTGTTGACCATACAATATTCACAGATGGCTCATATATCGAGTGGACTGACGCTCAAGGAAAAATTGGTGTGGCTGGAATTGGAGTGTACTTTGGCCCTGGTGATCCTCGCAACCTGAGTGAATGTGTAGACCTTGATCGTAGAGATTCTAGTTCCTTTAGAGCCGAGGTTCATGTAAGTAAAGCCTTTTTATACCAAGCCAAATTAACCGTCATGTTGACGTAGGCCCTCATTCGAGCACTTGAACTCTGTCGTGATCGAAAGGGAAGCCTGAGAATCGAGACAGACTCCTTTTCTGCCATGCAAGGTAACCCCAGCCATTGATCTGTCCAGTGGGGGATTGGGACTAACCAACAATATTATGTATAGCCGTCAGCCCAGACAGCTTCAAGCTCTCCCGCGCCCATAGCGATCTCTATACCAAACTACGGGACCTTCTCATGGAGAGAACAGACGATGTATACCTTGTAAGTGTTTTTAAGCTTATATATAACAACAGACTCACTAACCGATCTCTAGCGTAATGTACCCGGGCATACAGGAATACCTGGCAATACCATTGCAGACATGCTGGCCGGTAGGGCATCACATGAAAGAGCTGAATATATGAAGTCAAAAGGGCAATTCTGGTAGGGATTTCAAGAATAATTTTTAAAGGAACGAAATGCTTACATTTATTCAACATATAACTTCTCAACAGTGCTGATAGCTAGAGCATCCAAACTTGAAACTTTTATATATATATATATCTTCAAAGTATTCATTTATTAAAAAATAACAATAATAAGAAACTAATAGTAGTAGTAGTAGTAGTAGTAGAGAGGTTTGGGGTTTTTATTTGTACTTTCACATTTTCCATAAAAGGCTATTTTTGGATTGTTAGCATCCGAGGTAGCACAAAAAAGGGAAAATAACTGGCGTTATTAGTACAAAATGCCAAAATAATTCTGTTATTTTCCCTTTTGGTATTTAGCCGGATTATCCAATAAGATTACAGAAAAAAAATCTGACGAGTTAGTTTTCGTCGTGGCAATTTTGACAGATACAATTAATAAATAATTGTTTCCAACAAGTTCAAAAGGCAAAAATATATACAAATTTGCGTTGAGTAAGTTATTGTAGAGAATCCTAGCTCTTTACAAATAAATAATAAATGTCATTTTTAATAGAATAAAGTGTTTTTAATTGAAGAAAGAAAGGTACTTCATGTCTAAAGTTTGTCACAATTTAAAATCTCTTTTCTAAATAGCAAAAGCGAAAATAAAGCGAAAACAAGAAAACAGTACAATGATATACAAGGTAATAGCAAAAGTGAAAATAAAAACCCTCAAAACCTCTCTAGTCTTTAGTATAGGTTGCCTTTAGCGTCAATCACTGCCTGGTATCGACTCTGAATACTCCCCACTAAACATAAAACAAATTCATTGCCCAGTATCTTCCATTGTTGTTGCATTGCAACCTTCAAATTGGCCACATTTTGGATACCGGCCCTTACTTTATTCATCCTTACTTCGAGGGCCCACCAAACGCGCTCAATGGGATTTAGATCAGGATTTTGAGCAGGCCAGTACTCAAAGCCCTTGATTGCATGACCCTCTTTCCACCACTTTGCATAAGAGTCAGTAAGGTAGCTGGCACCATCATTTTGGAGTATAAAATTCCTATCCTATTCTTGTGACATACTTTTGGCCCAGGAAAAGAAGTTCTGAGCCAAAGTGTTGTCATGTTCGTCTTGGTTTACATTGCATTTGAGGAAGACCAAAGGGCCAGAACCACCTGCTCAGAAAAAAACTCTATATCATGGTACTACCCTTACCCCACTTTGTCACTGGTACAATATGTTCTTCTTGGTACCTTTCTCCAACTCGACTGATCACCCGAGCACCGCCATCATTGCCCTCAACTGTGAATCGTGACTCATCAGACCAGACTATACTCTTCCATTGGTCATCTGTCTAATTGACATGATCCTTGGCCTAATGCAGTCTTTTATGCTTGTGTCTTTCTGTCAAAGCTGGCTTATGAGCTGCAATATAAGAACCAAAGCCAATGCTTTTGAGACAACTGATTACTGTTGCTCTACAGACAATAATCTCCATCTCCTGCAATGCGAATCTCAGCTGATTGTAATTGGCAAATGGATTCTTCCGTATGTATTGCACAAGATGTCTCTCCATCCTCTCGTCAATTATTTTTGGTCGTCCAGAGCTCGTTCTAGGAAGAGGTAATACAGTTTCTTTGAATCTCTCAATGATCTTCTTGACAGTTGACAAATTCATTTCTACAATTGCCGAAATCCTTGTGGGACCAATCTCAGCCAAGTGCAGGTACATGATTCCACCAAACTTGAGCTCATTAGCCTTATAATATGGGCCGCAAATGTCCTCTGCTGCAAATTATATTTTTATGTTGGTGTTGTTTAGTGAAAAGAGAAGAAGATAATGTTTTTATTTTTCAACAAAAGAAAACCATTTTTTTAAAAGGATTTTTGCGAGAGGTCCAAACATTTTTGTGTCCGAGTTTATAAGGACATTGGGCAATTCTGGTAGGGATTTCAAGAATCGTCGATCCAACATCCCTCGCCGTCAATCGGCACAAATTTAACTTGGTATAAATTCAAGCAATTCTTTATCGCTTCAAAAGAAAAAATAAGAAAAATATTGACGTCTTGCCATGGTAGGACAATTCATAAAAGATATTAATAGTGTGATTCTATTTGACTATTCAAAATTGGCTGAAAACATTTGGTGTCTTATCAGTGACAGCATCAGCACAAAAATCCCGCTGTTTTGTACTTTTTTCTTTCTTTCTTTATTAAATATACAAAAGAGTGCATTTATTTTGATTGCGTTTGTACAGGAAATGAAAGTGAATGATAATATGATTGTATGTAATGAATGAGAATGCCAAAGTTGATTGTGATGAGAATGCTACGTTATATAAAGTACGGTGCTACGAGTGATACGGTCGGAAGAGAAGGGGTTGGAATGCGACCTGCGCCCTGTTGGATCGGAGGGAGGCGTGGATATCCTTCACTAGGATCTGAAAACGGACGGCCAGCGTGAGCGAGAGAGAGAAGAGAGCAAGCTACCTGGTGCTCTTTGGTGTCAAGGTCTTCGGGAACCGTGACATTTGAGGATATATAGGCCGTAAGTCGAGAAACATGCTGTTCCAGACTGGGATCTACACTGAGGGACTGTATCGGAGGCAGGACAATTAATGGTTGGGAGAGACACGGCTCCCATTGTGAGGTGGGCGAGAGAGATCCCGGCTGAGTTGCACAGCCCCGGAACGAGTCCTTTTTTGCCTCGTGTTTGCACTGTCGCTTCACACGTTTTTCAGAACGCTTTCGTCGTTTGATGACGGTTCGCATCATTGCTACCGGGCGATGTACAAGGTGTAGTTTGTAGTAGAGTCCACACGCATTGCAGATTGTGTTGCCGGCAGAATCTCTGCGCCAGAGAGGGGTGGTTGTGGTGTGGCAGTTGGAACACATCATTCCTTCCGAACGTTTCTCAGGCGAGTCTGGTCGGGTTGCGAGGGTGCAGCTAGGACAGACGGTATCAGAATGGGCATCCCAGGAATTGGTCTTTAGGGTGTGTTGGCAGCCATCGACAGGCTTAAGGCGCTCTATGATATTCGCATAGACCATTTGTAAAATAAAGAAGAAGAAGAAGAAGAAGTGAAAGAGAAGTTACGCCACCGGTATTTACATCCACTGAAAACATAAAGCAATTTTTATCTGTGCTCAAGTATCGGCACAAGCGGGCATAGAGAGGAAACGTGAGAAACTTGGTCTGATGACATCTGCTGATTGGCAAGTACCAGCAGTGCCCGTGTGGATGACTCCGATATTGTGCTTTTCTTACAACACATCTTGACCATCTTGACCATCCTCTCCTCAAGGCCTCGATACTCTTGGACATTTAGGCTAGTTGCTGGGGCAGATTTGCAGATATCTCTCTGAATTTATCAATCGAGTCACATGATAAAAATGATTACCCCCATATCAAAAACTAAAGCGAGAGATGGGACAATGATGGGACAGTGCAACGTTCCCTCTACGTCATAAAGATAAACCAGCACGTTTTTTTTATAGGTGTCCAGCACTCTGCTGCAATCGATCTGCATCTATGGTGGTCAGTACGCAGATCACAGTTGGTCAAGATGTGATCTATCCAAGGAAACGTGCAAGCAATTATTGACAAGAGTTATTGTGCACTATCAATATAAACAGCCCCCAAAGGCAGTGTAACTGTGTGACTCGGCAGTAGTTTGCCTCAGAATAGATGTAGATTACTCGCCAAATTTACCGACTTCCGCAAGAGATTTCATGAAACAATCAAACAATCAAGCCATTTTCGTGGGTACTCTCAAAGAATCGCCAAAATGAACACCCAATTCTCCTTTGTACTCATGAGCAATGAAATTGGACAGCATCAAATAATCAACGTGCCAGAATCCAATTTAACTTGTCTGTGGATATTCCCACCATTTTCCATGCAGAATTTAATCTTGTGTCTTTTATGTATCTATTGAAATCAGCGCACTGGGCACCCTTTTTACTTGATAAAGCAAGCAAACCAAAAAAAACTATAATTCTTTAGAGTATCAATCAAAGAAAAATGCTCTCGGAAACTATATATTTTTTTGATTAATTATTACTCTTTTGTTTTGATTATAGATGGGGCATGTCAGTATCTACAAAAAAGCAAAACGGAAATCTAATGAACCTTGTTTGGCCATATTGCTCAGTATAAAATGTGCAAAGAGACTTATATTCCAAACTTGTATGATTATCAACCTCGAGGCCTTTAGATCTGTCATCTTCCACCATTTACATTTCCAACCAGATCTCCACCAATCTGTCTCGAGGGTAATTGTCTGGTGAGGTTGAACCAAAGGCTCTCCATTTTCCATTTTGTTGCCGAATAGTCAACTCTGTATCACATAGATTGGGAGCCTTCATTAGGCTTGTATCATTATCGATTTAAACGGCCTGGCTGTCCTTTTGTGTTTCACAACTTCATTAACCGTCCAGTGTTGATTATCATCATCTATTTCACGCGGTAATCTTGCTTCATCACTCTTCCTGACAGTTCGCGTCATGGGCATTCTTTGTCTTGATATCCCCCAAACAGCAAGGTGGCAATGGGCTCAATGTCAAGCCAACCCTTGAGATTGTGGACCAAGAGAGTGCCACTAGCAATAATTATATATATATATATTAATATATTAATATATATATATATTATATAGACATAATATACTTGAATTGTCACTTTTTTTTGTTACAGCACAAGATAAGCACAACATGTTTATTTCTCACATAATTTATGGTTATCCAATGTAAATAATCTCTACTCGACAAAACAATCATAAAATCCTAATTGCACCAGAATTCGTCCCTCTCGACCAGAAACAAATATCTTAAAGGACCTGAATATCCCTATTAGACCAATAGTTTAGTGAGCAAAATAAGATTAATCGTATTATCTACAAGGTTAAAGGAAAAAAAAAGGTTATTTTGATATCAAATATGACAAAATAGAAACTCTTGTGGTCTATCATGTAATAAAGCATATGATAATTTTTTTTTACAAGTTCTCAGAACCCACAAGATTTTGTACTTTATAAAATGCTATTATTATTTGTGGAGTATATATCTATCAAATCAAACAGTCTATTTTGATATTCACAGCAAATGATTAGGATGCTAAAGCCACATTTGATTGCTGAATCCTATTTTGTACCGAGTCTGGAATTCCCTCTTGTTCTTTGAACTGGCATGGAAATCAATTGTTCTCAAAATACTCGAGGCTCTTGATGTCATACTCTGGTTGCAAATGGCAATCATGTTGATATTGACAGTTGTGCTGCAAAGTTTGATAGATTTAAGAAAACAAGGGTAGCAAGTGATCAAATTTAAAGTGCTCCAGGGTCCTCTTGGAATAAAGGGAATTTGGTGGTCGGGTTGTACTTTGGGATTATGAGGATGTATTGGTCAACTATTGGTTGGAATAGACCTTGAAGACCTAGCCCGACCATCAAGGCTACAACATATTGATTGAAATGAAAGTGGGCTTGGATATTTTTTTGTTTTTGTTTTTTATTTTGGTCAAATTATTCTTGATTCCAATCAAGCATCTCTTGGCAGGAAAAAAAATACATGTCAAGCACAAGACAAACAACATCAGGAAAGACTGGATAATTATGTCAAAACATTCCAAAAGCCAAAAGTATAAACCTGTACCTGTCCTAGGACAAAAAAAACCGGAATAATATATTTTTTAAAAAAAAAGTGCCCAAATAGTACAACTAATTATTCCTGTGGTTTTACAGAGTAAATATATCAAGGCAAGATAATCTACATTTTTTTTGTACTAGAAAAATCAGAACGTTTTACTAAATCCACTAGCAAAATATGTCATTCCCACATCAGCCTATCCAATCCAGCAAGTGTTTTTGTGGATTATTTTGTACGTTATCAATCATGGTTCCAGCAAGTTTTCAAGTATATCAATCAAACAAGATTAAACAGTTGTTGAATACTTGTGGCAGCAAGGCATACCAAGCAGTACAGAACAAGAAAATATTTTGAGACAAAACGAATTTGTTGTGGTATTGCAAGTTAGTTTATGTTGATTAAAGAGTGCCAAGTCAAGTGTTTAATGAATTTTGATAAAAAAGAAAACTATAGATAGCATATATGCCTTGGATGGTTGGGTCAGGATTTTACAGTGTAGGGTGATAAGCGGGGGTTATATATACGAGGCACTCGAGGCACTTTTAGATCTGCGATTTAAATACAGTCGGATAATATTCTTCCTATCTATAGCTGTGGTAGAGTGTTTACATGAATCAAACAAATAAATCAATGTTCAACTAGCCAGAAAACGGTATATTCAAGCTTATAAACAGACATAATTAAACAGAGATATTATGAAGATATTCATACGAATACCACAGGGCAGAGTTTATACACCATTACTTTTATATTTCAGTATTATCTCTATTTTATTATCATTCTTCCAAAAGACCAATAGTCTTGCGAAAAAATAGAGTCAATGTATTTGGCTTTATCAGTCTCAGGAGCTAGAATAAACAAAGATAAGAAACATATAGACATTGATGGCGTATTTATATTTTATTATTCCCTGAGTAATCAAACAACTAGTTGAAATAAATGGTCAAAACATATACATATATATATATATCTTTTTTTTAAAAAAAATGTCTATTAGAAAGCGTCGATACTTGCTTGGATTGATAAAGCAGACTGTCCGGTTTTCTTGGTTACAAACAAAAGAGACACAAATAGAGATCAAGGAAGAATACAGACTATTTGAAAACTCTGTAGGTGGGACCTAAAAGACAAGAGTTATGGAAGAGTCCGAAAAAAAATAATCGGAATTAATGGTACATATATTTTCCTTTGCTGTATCCTTACCATTTTGTAACTCTTGGAGGCAATAGAATAAGGATTTCTTGTTTTGCATGTATTTCCAGGATGATCTGGTGCCATTTGCACTCAATATCTGTTGATATTATAGAAATTCAAAACCTATCTTACAAGGTCAAAGTGGATTCTGAATTTCTTATCAGAGCAATGATAATGATACTAGTAAACTTTTTAACAAGTACGGATTCTACAGGTCGACACAAATGGTATACACGAATGAAAAATGGACCAATGTTTGCAATTATGCCTGTAAAAGCAAATATTACTAGTTATATATGGCCTATAGAAAGAGAATAAAAATAAAAAAACCATCACGGAACCCAAAGGCACCTTGAAATAAAATGAAACCAAGATTACACAAGAAATCATTGCGCAATATGGCGCAAGCTTTCGTTTACCTCTAAAATCAGGCTATTTAAGCATTCCGTGTAACGAGTCTCTTACAATAGCTATAATTCGATAGCCGTAATGTTTAAAGGTGGGAATTCTTTCAGACTACAAAGTAAATACACGTCTATATAAGCAATCTTTTTTTTTCTCCCTCATTTATAGCTTACTATTCTTGCTCCTAATATATTGTTCAGCATGGAGTCCTCCAAGCCAAAAACCCCTTCCGCCAAGCAATCTCCTTCCTATCAAAATAATTCAGACCTTCAAGAGACTTCTGAAAAGGCATCGGGCCATATCACTTTCTACCGCGTCCTTTCATGGCTGATGTGGTGGAATTCAGATGAATGGTGGCCATGTTGGATCGGCTTGATATTCTTTGGCTGCGTCGTGAGTGCCGTGAAACATGATATCCCTGAACCAAAGTTCTTGCCCTGGGCGACAAACCCATTCTCAACATTTGCCACCGTGGGAAATTACGGTCTTTTGGTGTTATTCTTTGCCATGGGGTTAATTATTTGGCTTGCAATGGCATCTGTCAATACCAAATCCTGGCGACTTTACCCTATAGGATATCTAGTCGTCTTCTTTATATCTCTAGTCAGCAAAATGTTGGCCAGCAATGGTATGTGTTTCTAGGCAACCAAGTATCCCACAAAAACTAACTCTATAATCTCTAGTCACTCTCCACAAGGCCAGCATTGGAGATTCCATCTGGGCCATTATTCTCGGCTGTATTCTCCGCAACCTATTGAGTATCAACAAAGACTCAATTACCCTTCCACCTTGGCTCAAGGTTGCTCAGCAGACAGAGTTTTATATTGCTACCAGTCTTGTCCTGCTGTGTATCGACATTAGTGTCCTCAGACCTCTTGCCCCTCGAGCCTTGTTTGTAAGCTGGATCGATACCCCTCTTCTCTTCATGGGTTTGGCTTTTGTCGGCTGGCGCTTCCTTCGCATCGATCTCCAGACCGCGATCATTATGTCTGGAGCAACATTTATCTGTGGTTCATCAGCAGCAATTGCGCTTGGTGCAAGTATGGGTGCTCCCCAAAAGTCTGAACTTCCAATTGCCATCATCTCAATCTTTACTATCCCAAGTATCATTGCCCTGCCATACGTTGCCAAGGACCTTGGATTCTCGGCCACCGTGAGTGGTGCCTGGTTTGGTGGTTGCGTTGACTCGACAGGTGCAGTACTGGCGTCTGCCAGTATATACGGCGACAAGGAAGCAGTCGACACATCGGCTGTAGTCAAAATGATACAGAATGTCCTGATTGGTCCCTTGTCGGTTCTTATGGCCTGGGGCTGGTCTCACCATGAGTTACGCATGGCGTACAGAGCCAACGAAGAAGAGATGATGCATGCAATAACTGACAGTGGTAGCAGCTCATCAGCCGAGGAAAGTGTCGATGGAGCGGGTGCCGAGCGACCTGTGGCTCCTAAACCTGTAATATCATCTCAAGACAAGGCATGGGTCCTTCTCTGGAAACGTTTTCCAAAGTTTGTTCTCGGGTTCATCCTGACTGCAGTCCTCTTTAACACGACTGTTGACGGAGACCCACAGCTCCGTTCAAATATCAATACCTTTTGCTTTTATGTCTCTGAATGGTTCTCAACCCTGTCATTCGTTAGCATTGGACTGGGGCTTCACTTGGACGACGTCCGCCAGAATATCCGCAATCTGGGCAAACTATGCACCCTGTACATAATGGCACAGATGGTGGATATTGTTGTGACAGGAGTGCTGGCATGGACCGCGTTTACCTATCTCTAGTTTTTGTATATCTTTTCTGTATATTCCCTCCTTTTGTATTCCAATAATTTCATGTACAATTTTACTAAACCGTCTTTTTTTTAAAAAAAATATTGGTATTGAATACGATTCTTATTATTATTTTTGCGTATAGAAAATAGAGAGTAGGATTCTAGGTCACTGGTGTCAAAGGGGGAACAAAACACAAAACTCTTCCTTTCTCTATAGGTCTTGGCTGGTCTGCATACACAACAAACGGTGGGCAGATGCAAAACTCAACCACACCTGCCGTCTGTCCATCTTCATCAACCATGAATTCCGGGTCAAATAATTGGGACTGCTCTTGGGTCTCTGCAGCAGTAATGTCTAGTTCTTGACCCTTCATCGCAAATCCAAGGAACATGGCTTGTTCGACGAGCATGCGCACCTTTGAGCCATAATACATCTTACCATCTGCCTTGTCCTGTTTATAGACAAACGGATAGGCCTCGGACAGACCGCTATAGAGAAACTTCCAGTTGGAAAGGGTTGCCATATGAAGGGCCTTGCTTATGTCGGTATTGGGTTGGTTCTTTGATACCATGACCATGGTAAGTTCCTGGCGAAGACGAATAGAAGAAGAAGGATCATGTATCTCAAAAAAGTCAAGAAGAGCATCATAATGTTTAGAGACACTAAGGCCAGGGAATTTGGTCAAGTTCATGTTCTGCACAAGCACATCCATGATAAACTTCTCGGTCAGCATCTTGATGCGCTGTGGCGGAAGAGGGTCTCCCATGCGCTCAATAGACTTGTGAAGATTGAGCCAGAATGTACGGAGGGCTCGTGTGGCCTGAGCATGATCGCCGTGCGTAACAAGGTCTGTGGCAAGCTCATCAATGTTCTGCTTCAGTTGCTGCAGTCGAAGTCTAATAGACTCGGTGTCATCGTTTGTCGCACGCAGGGACCGCAAATGCTTATCGTAGTTTATTTCCAACTGTTTTCTTTCTTCTTGTCTCTGTGCAGTCTTGTCCTTGACTTTGGCGATAGTCTCATTTAGACGTTGGGTATCGAGAATGTAGCGTTCTTTCTCTGAATTGACGTTCTTGAGAACCATTTGTTGCTGAGCCAGCCGAGCTTTGAGTTGGAGGACCTGGAGAGTATCTGGCGAAACGACAGGTGAGGTATCTTGGACGACATTGGTTGGTGTTTTTGGGGCATCAGTAGATGTTGGAGTGACATTGAGGGGTGGATCGATGGGTGAATTCAATTCAGGGGTGATGGGGTCGCATGGCTGCTGAGGTGAGATGTGCAGCTCATCGAGACCTAGGTGACATTATTATACATGGACTATCCATAATGCTTAGGCAACTCGATAAGATAGTTACTTGTACTAGGTGTGAGGGCCTCGTCGACGGGATGATGGTCCATGAGAAAGAGAGTACGGGAGATGTGGATTCCAGAGAGTCAAGGAATCTAAATAAGGGTAACCGTGGCTTTGCTTCGGCCAAACCTTTTCTTGGGTAAGCTGTAGGGACAGCCAGCCCATTGGACTCTACTAAATTATAGCATTTTTTCCCTCTTACCAAGTATTGCGCTTCTTTAAATAGCCAATGGTAATTATTGTACTTTGTAATCTAATGGCTAATAAAAAGGTATTAATTGTGTTCAGGAACGATGACCAGACGGCCTAATCACATCAACCAAGAGAAAAACACGTGTAGGCCTTTTTATTATTTTTATTATTATTACTATTATTTAGTGAGACAATAAAGAAGCCCATTGTCAATACAAGAACAGAGCAATTAAAGCCAGTTGTAATTAAGCCTTTCTTTTAAAGCTATAGATGTAAATATCGGTCGAGGTTCTTGGTGGTTTATACCAAACAGATTTTTATGGCCAAGTGTTTCCATGGCATAAATCCCAGGACATTCTAAGCCGGTGCTAGTTGAGTTTGTGGTAAAGACTATTATTACTAGGGAAATCTTGGCATTTCTATAGTGGAAACAGTGCCAAAGTGCGGTGTTTGGCTGGCTGGAGAATGGAAGCCCAGGTGGAGGTTGAATTAAGAAAGGGTGTGGCAGAGTATTGCACCAACCTTTATGTTTTGCAATATTGTCTTTGGAAAGCAACCCAGTTTTACGAGACCTGTACAATATTATTGTGCTATTTTGTGTAAAGATCTTTATTGTTTACCAATGAGCTTTATCCCATGTCTCTATAACGATATTCAAAGCTTGGTGTAATTTCTTGAAACCCAAAAATAAATGTTTGGGTATCAGAATTGGAAGTTTTCCAGAAGATGTGCCATGAACAGTAGAGCTATTTTGCACTCAAGACCTTGTCCTACCATATTTCTTGGCATATTCATAAAAGCTGTGGGATATTATTGTCTCTTGCCCAATACTCGACGCAATGGCCATGTGGACACAAGATACAAGATACAAGATACAATAGCCATATTGTTCATTTGGAACAATTGGGGAATTAGACATTAAACTGACATGCACTCTATTGAGGGCTTTTGGCTTTACAGTTGGCGCAACACTACAGTTTTTTCCGTTAGAATTTGTGTACTTGCACATCTTATTTTGCGCTCTCCAAGTCAAACAGTGAACTCCAGGGACGGACAAGAACAAAATACGGAGATACCAGAGAAAGATCGCTGACAGCACCATGCAATATCAGCCATGATTTGTACACTTTCTCGACAATCTCCTCCAGCACAATGACCCACCATTGCTAGCCCCTCTCGGCCTCTCTCCTCTCACAAAAAGTATAGCTATGGGCAAAAAATTCCTATATAACGCCGCAACATCCCAGTTCGGTCGCTACATACAGCCACAAACACAGACACCCAATCTTCCTCATGCTGCGTGAAAGTGTTTCTGGGAACTTGGAATTCCTCACGATAGCCGTACAGTCTGATAGAAATCCGTGTGGGGACGATTTACTACCAGAGCCTTTGTCTTTTAAAAGACCATCAACTTCGTCGAAGATGATCTTTGTGCTATTTTTTAGACAAAAAAGACACGCCAGAGCACGTTTTCATTACTTGCCCTCGGAAAAAGGCTCGTATGGAGTGTAGTCCTATCCAAAGTGTGTCCGCGCTGGTCGACAACACATACAAACACTCTTCTCACCACTTTGGAATACACTGACCCAACAATTCATAGACACATTCAAACTCTTGTTGTTGCGTCCACCTTGCACACAATCTGGCATGCTCACTGGACCTACGTTATGGATGACTCCTGAAAATGTGGGATTGGTGAAGAGGTAGACATTCTTAGATGTGGGGCGCTGTAATTCTCCGTTACCAGAAGTATCTGATAAGTCGGATTGCGTGCGTTTAAGTCTATGGGTGTTCTTTGGGCAGCGAGCACGCAGGTGTCCAGGTGTATTGCACCTCCAGTAGATGCGAGATTCTCGCTCAGCGCAGTCGGAAAAACGGTGTCCAGGCTTATGGCAAGAGCTACAGTGCAAAGGCATCTTGGACCAAGTGGCGTAGACATTTTGATCATTCCCAAAGGGAATAACATGAGATAAAGGTAACAGTATTGTTGGAGTAGGGTCATGTGGGGAGCGGATGAGAGCATAGGCTTGTCCACCAAACCATCCTCGTCAGAGACGCATTCTCACCTCAAGGCAAATGCCGTATTCATCAATATATTTACATATGTTCATCACTGTGCTTGATCTACTCTGTATAGGAACTTTGGAGAGGAAGACTTTGGTCAACTCCACCTCAAATCCAAGAGAAGGAAAACCATATACACATGTCTCACCAACTGTGATGCCTTTGTTGGCATATTTCAAAACATCGTCTTTTGTTGTCATTACGATCTCCACGATTGTGCGTTTACCAATGTTACGAGATACCAATTCGACAGCTATCATGTATGAAAAGTGCGATCGAACAGCATCCCTAAATTCTGAGTGATACATATTAGCAGTGGTGATGTCATACAACAAGGTGTGTAGCTCAATCTCCCGGCGCCAGATGGGATCAGCAATGATACCATGTTCATTAAAGCACTTTGCAAATGGTATCTGTGTCAACAATCCCAGCAAAAAGCGCGTGTCCGATATTTGGAGAGTGGGAGCTTGGACTCGTATTTTAATATTGATATGACGCCAAAGATCGTTGTTGTTTGTGCTCTTGTTTTAGGTGTCTCAACAATAGCCCTTTCTCCCTTTTTGGACCAAGCCATAGTCCTTTTCAAGTTGATATGAAATGCTGATTCATCAAGAAAGACACAGATATTTTCGAAATTCAAGGTAGTATTTGACCATATAACTACCTATTCATATCTCTCTTGAACCTTTTCAGATGAGTTTCTCTCAGTGAAATGGATTAGGCTTTTTTGAAGGACAAAACACATTCACTTGGCATAAATCTACACTTTTTCTTTTTGGCTCAATCGAAACTTCTAGTTGCCATCCCGTTTTCTTTTTTAAATAAAAGAAAATAAATAGGAGTGCCTATTAATAAAAGGTATACAAATATCGTAAAACAAATAAAAAACAAAATTTATAAACGTAAATCAATTTTTCAATAAGTATATTCCACATTGTGGTATGAAGATATTACACCTCTCTTGGCTTCAAAACAATAAAGTTTCTACTGACGAAAGTAACCACGTGAAGGTGGAGGTGTTTCTACTTTCAAAAAATATATATGTCAAACTATTGTGATTACGTTACGATTCAAGAAGGACAACCGCCTGGTCGTTTTACGCGATTAACAATGAAATGACAATGAACTAATAAAAAGAAACCCACTGATAAACGCGTGAAAAGGATTACACTTTTTCAGTGGTGTGTCTTGTGACTTGTTTTTAAGGTTCGCTTTTTAAATTTGTCGGTAAGAAACAAATTAAATCTGTGATGCTGTCCGGTCCGGTCACCCATTCAGTTCGATCTGGGCTGGAGGGGGGTTCCCAAGAACCGTGCACGACCCCATTTCACATTATAGTACTACCTTTGAAGCTATGGTCTTATTATCTCGATATCAGCCATTTTGAATAAAACAGATTCTTTTCCCGTCAAGTCTGTATTTGTCGCAGAGGAAATAGGTCGCTCTGGTCATCTATTATTGTCTGTGTCGTTTAGAGGACCTCTTTGATTACAATCTTCTGCTCTTTCCCAACAACTATCTCCTTTTGCCTCATCCCCACTCCCCTCTCAAATCCGTGCGTGTAACTTCTCTTCTACCTCGAATAACCCCTCGTTTACCTCGCATAGTATCAAAAGATCCGCCTATCATCCCAACATTACAAAGCTATTAGGACCTGTGATGTTGTCCGTGGCGGATCAACAGACAGCTCAGTCTGGTATGAAGAGGTTGTACTTGGAGTGTAAATTGGGTGTATTCGGTAGTTAGTAGTAGTATCAGCGATCTTGAGGGCACGACGTTTCTCTGGACACGACATCTTAAGCGGGTACAACGTTTCTTGATGGGGTATAGCACATTTAGGATGTTATGGTGTCTGGTCATTGTTGTTGGATTTTATATTACAATATATACTTAATGGTACCAAAACACACCAAGTGTATAAACTACATTTAATATATCACTTGCACTATAAGTTAAAATCCTTTTTAAAGCATGTCATTTATAAAAGAAATGTTAAAGTCTTTGGGTCCAAATATATTTGTTAGACAGCAGACAGCAACTCCCAATTAAAAATGTCCAGTGAAATCAAAACGTCGTGTCCCTAATATTAGCGTACACACAATATATATTTTAGCCGACTTTGAACTTTCCTCTTTTCTTCACCTTTCTTAACTTTCATACATATTCTCATCAAATATTTCTTAACCAACGATCACTATTTCGTTATAAAATGCATAGTGTTTTAGCATTATATTTTATCAAACTGTTTCTTCAGTTGGTTTTTATTTTTATAATAAACAAAGAGTTACGTATCAAGCTGTCATAAGTTCCTGTTATTCCTCCAAATTCAGATAGCGCCTGGGAAGATATAAGTAGATGCATATCGACTTTTGTATTGGTTTCGCACATTCTTTAATTTTGGATACAAGCGAGAAAGTACGGAACAAGTGTTTTACGGAAGAAGAGCTTTTTGAAATCGAAAGCTACAATAATAAACACTTTCGTGATTTGCCTGTACCGTTACAAGCATATTTTGATTCACTCAAAGAATCGGACGATGCCGCGTCGCTAAAAAGAAGTTGGTGGAAGAACACCCATGCCCTGCCCGTGAGTGGATAAGGAATACCCTTTCTGAATACCTCACGCTGTTCAAATGGGACTATTTACCTCTCACGGATCAGCTAAAATGGGGACGTGATGAGACGTGTTTGGAGGTTTATCGACACGGCTTTTGATGATTCTAAGATCAAGTGTAGAGGGTAAGTACAGGATGTGCTTCTAGCCTAATTTTATTTATAATTATATGCTTACTTTTTTCTTTTGCGTAATCAAGAGCTGAAAGATCAAGCAGATCATCATCAGCTATGATCAATACGGACAGAACCTTGGCCGGAATCGAAAGGATGGAACGCAAGTCCATGGGTAGAAAATTAGATCTAATTTTCTACCGGCAACTTTTCGAGTACGGGTGTTGTGAATGTGGCAGAAGAGAGAGGACCAGACAAAAGAGCTCCTTGATGGCTCTAAAATGGCAAAGGTCTTGAAAGATATGCTGTTTTCATTATATCAGAAATCTCCAGATTCCCTGCGCCAATTAGCCCTTGTTGGCTTTTTACTATTCGGCAAGTAAAGTCATAATAATACTACTTTACGTTTTTTTTGTTACTAATATTCTTTATATTTTACAGATACAAAGTTTACCATTGTATTATGTGACTCGCCTGCCGGTTATTATGTCTGCCGCATCAGCCATAAAAGAACTCTCGACTTACCAGAAGAAACAGATGATATTTGTAATGTATTGTTGCCAATATTATCAGCTGTTTACAAGTCGAGAGTTCTGATGGAGAATACCAACAAGCTGGTCAAACAAAATCCAGTGGATATAGACGATAATATTGATCAGTGCAAGACCATTCTTCCTAGTTTTACTAGTGAAGGGTGGAAAAACAAAAGAAAAAGAAGTAGTTATTTTACCTGAAGAAATATTTACTCGTTTATATTCATACCCCATTTGTTTCTTAAATATATAAAAGAAGAAGAATAAACTAAATTCCTTAAACAATGTTTATCCTTATACACTCGGGCTCAAAAATTGGTGCCACTCTTAAAAATAAGCCCTTTTTTTGCGTCCCTTTTTTGTTATTCTTCCCAGAGCCTTTTCTACCAACTTGCTCACTCATGTCAAGAAATAAAAGAAACAGAAGCCTACCTCCTAGACGCTGGTTATTAGAGTTTGAGCGTAAAGGTTATTATTTGGCTCTCTAATGCCAACCATACCCCAATTGAGATTCCATAAATGAACATCCCTCGATCGACAATCAACACTGGAAAGAAACAGGCACAATTAATACGAAGCCTAGACCTGGAAAACCAAATAAACTTGGTGTCACAGCTGTTACGAGTCGTTTGGTGTGATGCAGAATCCTTTTGAAAGTTTTTCTTACCACCAAGCAAATCTGATGACTGCAGGTGCCATTGTCTGTAGAGAAACATTTAACAGATGTTTAAGAAAGGACTTCGGGTCTTATAAGCCTGTGCCAAATCCTAACTTGACCAGCAAACAGAGGAAGAATTGTTGGGATATTTAGCGATTTGACTACTGGCCATCCCAAAGTCTCATTTGCAACCCAATAGAGCGTGTTTGGCATGCTTTAAAAGCCAGGGTTCAAAAAGTAAGGTATTCTATTAACAATGCTAATGACCTCAGGTTGTATTCTTCAGGAGTGGGAGCGGCTAGACCTTAAAGTACTTTATAATCTTGTCGCAAGTATGTCTGGCAAAGTAAGAGTAGTGATAAAGGCTCGTGGTGGCCACACCACACATTAATATCTCTTTTTTACTATTTTATCACAAGATATATGTTAAAGAAGTTGATATATATATATATATTTGGGACTAGAAATTGAGCAAATTTGGCGGTGATTTCTTTAGTGGGTGTTAGAGTTATGGATAATGCACCAATCCATACATCTAACGAGATTGATATTATGGTGACAGAGAGAGGATAAAAGTG
The DNA here is from genome assembly GCA_022702545.1 of Phycomyces nitens. Classification (NCBI taxonomy): domain Eukaryota; kingdom Fungi; phylum Mucoromycota; class Mucoromycetes; order Mucorales; family Phycomycetaceae; genus Phycomyces; species Phycomyces nitens. The sequence goes on from JAHRBC010000001.1 coordinate 8,974,736, forward strand.
AATTTATCTCTCTCCTTACTCGCCTGAACTTAATCATATACCTAGAGCTTAAGAGAGGGGAATCCTGCTCATAGTCGGTACTCTTTCTATTAGATGTCTATCATATGCTACTATCCAATATCCAATATCCCAATAGCAGTATGGCTAGGGGACCCTTGAGCATACAAAAGAAATTTCTACCAGTGCGAATAAGCACATTCCCAAAAATGAGTCTCTAGATACTATTTCCAATTTATTTATAAAGTCCAGAGTGAAATTCTTGTGTATAAAAGATGTATAAATATGTGCCTATCCTCCATATTCAAAACCAAAAGGCCATTTGGAGGCTCCAGTAATCTAATCACAAGACATTTTCTTAAATACCCAGATAAAAGTGCTTCAAGAATCGACCTGTCTAAATCCATAAAGTATGGTTTTATAGACTCTTGATAGATTCACTAGACATTTATAACTTATTTTATATTGATGATTTAGAATGGACTTGATTTGAATTTCTTTATTAAGAATGTCCTTGTTTTGTGTATCCTTGTTAGGCAGTCTTTCTGTGGTAATATCTATAGTTCATTTATCCTCTTTCACTGGTTATTTGGAGGTGGGCCAAGAGAGGTCTGGTCAACTGCCATTGCTTCTTGCTCGGCTATCACGGTCCCACTTCTTGCTCTTTCATACATAAACCGCCTCAATATACGGGCATTCTTACTATGGGCTCTGTACAGCATATCGAGCAAGATACCCAGGATCGGAATCAGACCAAGCTTTTTTTTTTAGGAAAAAAAACAAAATGTTATTTTCAGCATTAATAAAAGAGAGAGAGTGCTTACCAGAAAATCGACACTGATATGATACACCATACGCTGACGAATGGATCTGGGAAGATCGGCCTTGCATGCCAATTGGTATAGAGAAAGGGCAAAACCAAGAGAAATCACCTTTCCAACAATAGGAATAAATTCTAAAAACCTTGGATATTATGTTTGTACGGGTAATAAGGCAGGTAATGGAGATAGCTAAAATCATTTAAGCTTTATTTATAATTTATTTACTGACCAAGAAGAACATCATAGCCTATCCAGCAGCAGCATAGTTTGAACATTTCGTCGAATTTCCGTACACGCTCGTTGTATTTGTCAAGGATCTTTTGATCTCTCTTTGACAGTTGGACGTCTGGTTCTACTTGCTTCTTTAGCCACATTCTCTATATTGTTTATCAAAATTGTACAAGGATAAAAATAAAATAGAAGAAGAAAAGAAAGAGGAAACGCCAACCCACAGATCTGAAACCCATGGTTCACTTTTTACAGACAGAGCGGAATGATCGTATTAAGAATTAGGCTGTAATACAACTGACGTCAAGCTCGCTTACTCCAGGATTGAGAGATCGCCATGGAGATTCTGAGGTGCTCTCGACTAAAAAAAAAAGATCTTGTTTTTTTAAGAGTATTAAATATACATGTATAGACTTGTTCTACAAGCCTTTTATTATATTTGCTTACATTTGATTATATAAAAGAGATCAGAACTAGTACAAGCAATGGTTCCTATGGATATTAATGACATTTTTCAAGTTGCAAATCAAGAAAGGCTGCTTGTTTCTTCTAGTCCATTCTTGGGTGGCCTCCAAAGGATCCCGTGTTTGATTGCCTGGTAGTACCAGCTAGTCATGAATCTATGGAAGACGCCCTTTGTATTCCTGGATCTCAAGTTCCTCGGCCAACAGCTTTATTCCCAAGGCATTAATTGCCGAGGGGGTCCTTGAACCACACAATAGAACCTATCTGTAGCCACCCTTCAAATGACTAGATCTACCAATTCTAGTAGCTATTCTGATATTTTGTAAAAGTGTTTCATGAGCCTAATATCTCTTTAATTTCTCAAACCAATGACTATGATCGTTCAGACAGGGGCAGGCAGTATAAGCTGACATTCCTCGAGGGCATCTCTATGTTTTATAATAAGCAACTGGGTACTTTAAAATACAATGATTTGCTTTGTTTCTAGCAAATGGTAGATAGGCCTGATCGTCTCTATTGGGCATCTTTAGCAAAGGGCGCTGATGGGATGTTTTCAAATGGATCTTATTCCTACAATTCTATCCATTTTTCTTGCCACGTTCTAGGTGCTTCTTATCCTTGTAAGGCTTGTATTTGTAAGCAATTTTCAAGGTGCCAAGAGGACTAGTATGTAGCAGAATGCTGCTTATATCATTACTCTGTGCTAGTGGCTTATCATTACTAATATTCAATTATCTTTAATCATCGTCTGCCTGCACCAAAATCACCCCGGCAGTCCATTTATCAAACCCTATTGAGCATAACAGCAGACCCAAATATAAAGAAATGTACAACATGTAAATCCACACTACTGATAAACAAGAGACGTCCTTACAATAGACGTGCACGTATATTGTGTGACTGCGTCATTCTGAGCCAAGAGATCGATATTCCTTTTAGTTGGGAATCCCCAAGCTTGTTGGCCGCAGCAAACCTTTTCTCTTTTTGTTGCCTTGCTTCTTTTCTTGGTTTCAAAATACAGCAAGTGTATTTTTAAGTGTCCGTTCCATATTAGTTTCCACAGGATGCAGTCGCAATCGCCTACTGATGCATCTTCCTCTGAATCCAGAGGGTTGGATGGCAAACGGAAGCGACTGACGCAGGCATGCGACATGTGTCGAAAGAAAAAGGCAAGCATTCACTCATTGTGATCCTGCAACACCCATCCATTTACATTTACCTATTCATAAATACATTCCATACCATCAATTCACACACACGCACACACACGCACACACACATTCTTATTCAAATAAAACAACCCCATGCTTAGATCAAGTGTGATGGTGCCAAACCATGTTGTGGGAATTGCGAAAAATCGAATCGGGAGTGTCTCTATATACCCAGCAACAAGAAACGCGGCCCACGCCAGGGCTATATCGAAATGCTCGAGAAAAGACTGGATAAGATGGAAAGGCTCTTGTACCCCACAAGTTCAAACCAGCCAGAGTTTGAAACCCCAGTTACAAAACCAAAATCCATAAAGACGACCAAAAGACCCGCACCTGTCTCGGTATCCACCCCAAAATTCGCACCAGGAGTTGGTTCGATTGGAGCAACTACCTCGGCACCACCTACACCTGCAACGCCAACCACACCGGCAACACCAGCAACACCGGCAACACCAGCAACCATGAATTCTATAAGCAATACACAGTCTTTACCGATGCCCAACAGGCATTCTCCGGCAGTCGGGATCCTTAACCCAGTGTCTCTAAAACCAGAATCGCCCGTCACAGCAGCAGTGGGGCACCCAGCCATAGTCACAGGCCAACCAACACTACAGGCCGACTCAGCGGCCACCTCTGCTTACAAATGCTCCTCTGAACAAGTCCAACAGTCACCAATCGATGACGAGGCAGTACAAAGACGGCGATCGCTTAATAATTGCTCACAAGTAGCCCCAAATCTACGACCCACTGGAGCAACACAACAACAGCAGCAACAGCAGCAACAGCAGCAACAGCAGCAACAGCAGCAGCAGCAGCAGCAAGTTCAACAGCAGCAGCAGCAGCAAGTTCAACAGCAGCAGCAACAACAAGTTCAACAGCAGCAGCAGCAACAAGTTCAACAGCAGCAACAGCAGCAGCAACAGCAGCAACAGCAACAACCCCATCACCAACAACCCCATCACCAACAACCGCACCACCACCAACCTCACCATCAACAACAACCGCACCACCATCGACAACACCCAACATCAGTATCTCATCTACTCTCTCCTCCAGTATCTTCATTGTCGCTTCAAGAGAGTGTTAGAGAAAGCCATTTACCATCCACAGACGTCGTAGAACATTTGGCTCAACTGTTCTTTAGCCACGTCTACTCTACCTTGCCCATCTTTGATCGCAACCAGCTACTACGGGAGATACAGGAACAGACCTGCCCAGAATTCTTGGTATTATGTCTCTGTTCAATTAGCGCAAGGTAAGACGGGCTATTTAGTACTCACAAGATTAGTTGAAGGCTGGGCAACACAGACCTTTTTTGGTGCAAAAAGATATTTATATTTTTTTCTTGTGTTGCAGAGGTATATAAATCTTTATATAACATGAATATCATTGTTTGTATGGTAGATTTTCTGATCGAAACGATATCAAGGAGAATCCTCCATGGCATGCAGGTGAAAAGTATGCGTCAAAGGCACGCGAACATTTGATTACTGTGATTGATACTCCCAACCTTGCCAATGTTCAAGGCCTGCTCTTGCTGGGTTTACACGAGTATGGCTGTGCGCGCGGACCAAGGTCAGTTTCTTGTTTCTTTATATATATATATGTGATCCCAATCATTTTAAATAGAGGAAATAATAAATACCCCCACCTTTATCATATTCATATCTATATCCATATCTACATCTATATCTATATCCATATTCATAGCCATAAAGATAGTAATGATAACAACAACAACAATAATAATAAATCCAATAAATTATTCATATTTATTGATTCAAATATTCAAATAACAGGAGCTGGATGTATTGTGGAATGGCAATAAGGTAAAAGATCAAGAGTTTAAATTTTTCTTTTTTAATTTCGATTGTCCACTAGAATGGCTCTGGAATTAGGGCTCAACAAGGAGAATGAGACGGATGAGGTGGGCGAGACATTGAGCATGGAGAACTGGATAGAGCAAGAGCTGCGTCGTCGAGTATTTTGGTCCGTCTTCTTGACTGACAAATTCACGAGTGCTGCAACTGGAAGACCTTCTGCGTTACAAGTAGAGGATTGTGACTGTCTATTGCCCAGCGACGAAGATGATTGGTCATATGGACACTTTTACACTGAATCCCTAGACAAGTCTCGAGTGGCCCACTTTAATGTCCAGGAACTCAGAGATAGCCATCTCTTGGGCGTATCTGCTTCTGGTGGACGAAACCGCCCCAAACAGGACCAGAGTCCGTTTGCCTACTTTCTGCGCCTTATTTCTCTGCTGAGTAAAGTAACGACACTGATCAATCGATGTCGGGACAGTAAGAACACCTTGCCACCCTATCATCCCAATTCAGAATTTGGAGAGGTCGAGAGACAGATTATTGCCTGGGAAGAATCACTTCCACAAGCAATGAAGAATACACCCGAGAATATCAATCGACAGACCACCGACCCTGTAATTGACGAAACACTGTTTATAATCGTAAGTACAGCCACAATCAAAGACCAACGCTTAAAATTATTGTTCAAACAAAACAAAAACAAAAAAGATCCATGTTCTACACAATGTCTTGATCATTCTCTTGCACCGCCCTTCGCTTGTTCTTGCCGATTCGCTTGCCTCAGAGCTCATTCAGCCCGATCTGCGTACCTTTTTGAACGCAAGCATCGACCGATGCCTGTGTGCTGTTGATAATGTGACGACTGTCATAAAGACAATCAGAGGATCCATAAAACTAATGCCTCCCTTCTTGTCTTACTTGACATACACGGCAGCCACCATCGTGGTCAATAACATTTTCTCCAAGATGCCCGAGCAATCTAGAAAATCCAAAGATGCGCTGGCTGAGCATTTTCGGATTCTTCAGACTATGCGATCGTACTGGGCCATGTCTGACAAACTGTTCTTTATGATCCGTGATCTGTATGCCATGCACACCAATACAGTTGCCCAAAAGGGGGCCTATCATAGCCAGGTTCCCACTCGTGAGCCATCGTCTGAATGGCCTCCAGTGTTTGAAAATGCCCTGCCAAACCAAGGGCCATTTTCTGACAGTTTGCACCAACAGAGACAGCAATTATTCAATCGACAGCTAGGACTGAACCAACAAATATACCAACAACAGATTCAGCAGCAACAAGATCAATTGCACCATCAGAACCCCAACGATCGTATTATTTCGCAACCAACGCCTGCCTTACCACCCCTTCACTGCACTTTTCAGAACAATCCGCCATATGGACGCAAGATGTCTTTGGCGGACATCACATCATCAACAGGGGATGGGGCATCATGCACAAACTGGTCAATGCCGCCAAATACGATGAGCAATGACCCGCTTGGAGCCCTGCTTCAGCCCATGGATCCAAGCCAGGCACCTGACAATTATCTAGATCCATTTTTGAAGCAGAATCTTTCAGCTACATCATCAGGATGGTGGCCTGAAATGAGTCTTTTTCACCAGGGATCCGAAGAGGTATCCAATGGCTACAAACCCCATGGATTTGTCTAGGAATCCCTTTAATTTTATTTTATTTTACATGTTTGAATATTATATTTTTATATTTATATATATTTATTTATAAAAGAAAAAGTTGCTTTGGTTGACTGGCATGAATTATATTATTATTATTCTTATTATTATTATTAGTATTAGTATTATTATTACTATTCATCATTCTGGTGTAGATTCTTGCCCTGGAAGTCCTGCTTACACATTGGACACTTTCGATTGAGTTTGAGCCATTGCTGGACACAATCCTTGTGAAAGTGGTGGCCACACCTACACGGCAATGTTTGTAAAGATATTCGCACACAAAAAAAGAAAAATGAAAGAGTGAAAATACCATAATTTGCAGATTAGATCGTTTGGCTCGTATTCAGCCAAACATACGGCACACAGGGCATCTTCTTGATCAAGTGTGATGCCCTCATATACAGCCTCGGTCTCTTGTTTTTGTTTGCGCTGTCCAAACCCCAGTCTTGAAAACCAGCGGCGCTTCTTGGCAATCTTTTCTTGGTTTGTGTCGGAGAACTCTTCGGATGTTCTGAAGCGTAGGGTAATCATGTCCTGAATCTCGGTCTCAGTGGCTCCTTGATTAAGTCCGTCCAGCCCATAGAGATGTAATAGGCGCATTACATCTATAGAGATTATCAATCAATATCATTAATCTCCAAGAACAACCATTTTTATACTCACGTAACACACTAGGGAGACAGAAAATGGCCGAGACACAGAGAAGGGCTGGGACCAAGAACATTATATAGCCAAATATTGTCCAGACAAGAATTGGGTAGTAAAGGTGGGGAGCATCAGTGGCACAATTGTCTGATGTGAATATAAAGTAGTTTCCTACAATGAACCATAGAATTGAAAACAAATCGAGCAAGTGCTTTAGCCTAGGAAAATGTCATCAATACCACCCCCCTCTCTATCCAAACAATTTTCATACCTATCGGCCCAGTCTTTGGAAACATGTTCGCTGTTTTCCTGTTCTGTGTTCAATGCACTCTTTATACGTTGACGAATATTAAATGGCCAGACTATTCCAGCTCGTACGACAAAGACAATGAGAAAGAGGTCCAGTGGTTTATCGCACGTCTCATTCTGCCCGATAATGAGCATCACCACACTCACGACAATCTGTGTTTGGGATTAGGACATGCAAGCTTGCCAAATGACTTACTTCAATGATTGTGGTTGTGACTGATAGAATGAGCAGGTACTGGTTGATCTTTGATACTCTTTGCCATATTTCCAGCAAGTGCGATAGCCAAAATAGCCGGACAGCCTGAGGTTCAGGTCTCACAGATGCAGGGGCAGGGGCAGAAGTAGGAGCAGAAGTAGGAGCTGTAGGTGAGGTAGATTCCATGATATTGGAACTTATTGGTATTACTATTATTAATAATTATAACTATTATAATATTGCAATTATAATTGTTTAATATTCTACTGGTACTAATACTAATTATTATTGTTGCAAGATTGTTATTTTCTTTTTTAGGAAAGAACAAAAAAAAGGTGAGAACAAAGGAATAGTAAAGATTCTTATGAGGAAAGCCTTGTAATTTGTGACTCAAAAGTTGGAATGAATGAAATCATGCAGAGACATTTGTATTTTCTAAAAAGTACATTTATATCTGCGAAAATAGTTGTGATTAATTAGCGCAACTTGTGTCCAATCAAATGCTTCCAAAAAAAACAATACAATACAATACAATCAATATGCAAATATTAACTCTTTTGCAAATCAATCATGCCAAGGCACGCTTATAGTTGGCCAATAATTATGGATAATAATTTACAAGACACACTCCCGCCAGATTCTCTATTTTAAACCTGTCATTTTTACTATATTCGTTAACAATAATAATAAAAAAAAGGCATGTATGCAAGATTAGTAATATTATCATTTCTCTATTTGATTTTGTGGCGGTAATTATGTGGTTGGTTGTGTTGGTAGCAGCCCTGTGGAGTCCACGCGGATATAATGCCTCTGCTATTTTATTTTTCTTGGCCTGCGTGAGTTGCATGTGTATGTGTAACTATTGGGTCGTTCTATTGGCAAGTCAAGTGAATATACCATTACAGAAACATCTTTGACACGGATATTTACCAAAAGATGGACAAGATCCACAATCTTAAAGTGGTTCTAATAATAAAACATGGGTCTTGTATATGGAAATGTTTTAGACTTTATAGCACCAAAAACAAAAAAGACTCCTTTGAATCATTTTCATTTTTTTAAAATCACTACTAGTCTTTACTGCCGACACTGTTGTTTTGGTAAGACAGAGTGGCGTACAACCTCATGGCGGTACTTTTTTTACAGCTGAGAGTCAGGAATACTCATGGGCATCTCTAGCCAAGGAACATTTAGAACCAAGCAGTGAGGTCTACACCAGCAGATTCCACGCCAATATACAAACTGTTTGCAAGTAAGCTCGATATCGTTTTGAAAGCGTCGCGCACAGACCGCAGCCGCACAATTTATTGCAGGATTCGTTCGTAACCTGGAATAGCCCCGTGGTTCTTGTGGAACTGACCACAACCTTTGGAATCTTCTGACCCTCTTTCTTTCTTTCTTTCTTCTTTTCTCTTGCTCTCTTTGACCTCCTTCGATCCCGCCAACAATAACTTTTTGATCTGCACAATTCAACCCCATCAATTGTCTGTGTATTTAGACTCCCCACCAACAATATTGAGTTCATCTTCTGGCAGTCTGGAATGTTTATTTTATAGAATAAAATTCTTCAATACAACATCATATAATTTACAAAAATATATATACACACACACACTATTATTACTAAATATCTATACATATATATATATATTCATTGGGTGTGCATTCCTGCCCTTTGCAACTATAATATTACTAGGTTTATTATTAGTATTATAAACATATATACATCTTTTAGGATCGATTGAGGTCCAAGTAGCATTTCGGTCTTCAATTGGTGCTCTGGGAAACCCTTGCTCTACTTTTCTTGGCCCTTCTATTCTGGAACCAAACCTGTTAAGAGACATTAGTTTCAAAATGATATAATATCTTGGTTTGCTTACCTGTACTTCTCGTTTGGTCATATCTAGTTCAATGGCCAGCTTTTCGCGTGCGTCTGAACTCGGGGTATCTGTCTGAGCAAACACTTGCATTAGACGCTGATACTGCTCTGGCGAGATGCGTTTTCGCTTGGCCTTTGAGATTGCAGACACAATCAGACCTTGACTGGTGCGATGGATCCCGGTTGTGGAATGGCGCCAGAGGATTTCTGGATCGATTCTGGGTGGCCCAAATTCGTATTGATTGAATAGATGCTGGTCTGGAACACTTGGGCCAGGCCAGCTAACTCTGTATCTTTTCTTCATTTCGTGGTCAGGCAAGGGGTGGATTGGATCCACTGGCTCATCGTTTAGCAATGCAGATATGGCGAGTGAGCTTCGTCGGCTGTGGAACTGTGTATCTTGGCAAGTCATCTTTTAAGAAAGAATAATATTGTGATGGAGCGCTCTGTTTATATAGATTAGGACGGAAGAAGTAAAGGATAATGAAATAATGAGATAATTCTATATATTTTTTTATTAGAAACGCATGAAACTGTGTCATATTGACTTGGTTTTTCTTTCTTTCTTTCAACTCTTAGTCCAGTACAAGCAGGAATTTTGTATATATGCTTTGAAACAAAACAAGAAATCCGAGAAATGTATAGATTGTAAAATGTATATATACACATATATATATATGCAAATTTAATTTTTATTATCAAAAAGGTATTGATTGGACATGTCTTTGATTTGTTACAAATCAAAATCCACAATCCAAAAATTGATGTGCTTAATCTTTGTCAAACTCTAAAGTGTTGAGCATAAACTTAAGGGATGAAACAAAAATCCAATACACAAAGTATGCCATGGCTTGATGACGTTACAGTGTCTTTAGAATTCACACCCATTTCTAAAACATAGACATCCCTTTTTCACTTTACCAAATTATGCCAAATGACATTGAAAATCCACAGCATTATGTGATTGAAGAGCAGCAGAGACGGCACACATTCTTTGCCTTGCTGATTATTGCCTGTCTGATGTGTATCTTTCTCAGCTTCCACGCGACTTCTAATGGTGTGCCATGTAAAGACTACATAGTCTGGATACCAAATTGCAATCGACAAGAATACCTTCAAGCAGGCTCAAAGGATGATTTCATGACAGCAATATAAGTTGAATATGATATAATCGATCAAATAAGATCAAGTTAAAAACCAACACAGCAATCATATTAAATGACGCTTATGGACCTCTTTTTTTTCTCATCTCGATTATATTAAATTCAGTAATAAACATAACAATATGCACAATAAACACACAAGATACACAGCCATCACCATCTCATCATCATCAACAACCAAAAAAGGTTGTTTCAAATCCTCACAGGATAACGTCACTCGATAAGTTCAGATAGGCCTTTTGTAGAGATATTGGTTTGATGGGCATGTGTACAAAGGGTTACTTTACGATACTGTTATGTTTATCAGTAAGAAGAATAACAAAATTAAAAAAAAAGCGAGAGAATACGCAACTGGACAGTCACAATATTATGATTATGATGATGTCACGCTGAAATTGAATCAGTGATTGATTGGGCTTTTGTTAAAAGGAAAAGAGGGAGTTTGTAAATGACTAAAAATAAGACACAGAGGATCATCAAAGATATGCATGTAAGGTAGAAGAGGTGCTATTTTTGGTCACCAAGGCAACAGATTTGTATTTGGATCTTTATAGAAAATACACTCAAAAAAAGAAAAAGAAAAAAAAAGAATCGGATTTTGCATAACATATCCAATCTGACTTTGGTCATTCTCGGCCTTGTACATGTATAACATAAAATGCAGGACAGTGGATCTATTACTTGTTCTTACGACCCCTTTATTTCTTTATTTACGCGTGGTTTCTATGGCAGCCTGGGATGGTTTAGTAAGAGTGACCCTTTAACGGGCTGGTGATTAAATATGTATAAATACATACATATATGTATATACACGATAGTTTAAATTGGCATATAAAATTGGCTTACAACATTACTAACAGGCATGTAATTATAATTCGTATTAAATATCCATTTAACTTTTTCTTTAATAGGAGTGCACAGACAACGTTCTTGTTGTCATGGCAATTATTAAAGAAATAGATACATGTGTAAAGATATGTAGAATGATAATAGCAAGACAGGATTAGTAAATACTTGTGCGCAAGACATGCCACAGCAAGACACAGAAACCACGACAAATCTTTTTTTTTCTTTTTTTAAAATAGCTGCACTTGCAGTGGATGTCCATCGGTCATTTGCTTATCATGAGAACCTTGAGCGATTCGCGTTTTCCTTTTCCGGGCTTTCTATGCTCGATTCTTTCCTTCTTTTTTAATTTTTTATATAAAAAGGAACGAATTTGTCTTGAAGTTTGTCTTGCTTGAATTTACAAACATTCTAGTCATCTACCTCTTTTAAACCAACCAACATCTTCATTCCCAGCCTTGAATAATATTATTTCTATTACCAAGACCCCATCACATCCTCTTTCTTTTGTTCTTTAAATTCAATTATTAAACACAATTCTTTCCTTTGGCCATTCAAATGTCTACTCCATTTTATCCTGTCACAAACATCGACTGGAGTATCACAAACGATCAGGTAAGCCAGCCATTAGCCATTAGCCAAGATCAAGCTAACTCTGTATGATTGTTAGCATTCAAACACCATGCCAAACATCACACAAAATGTATGTAGAGTAGTACAGCAACAGAGCCATCATCCTCAACTTTCCCTCCCATCTATAGACATTCTTACCCGATATTTCCATCGCAAATGAACTCGATTCCATGGTAAATTAAAAATATAAATATCAATTCACGATTACAAATACAAATACAAATACCAATCCATGTTTTTTCAGCCTTTGTCAGTCATGGACTACGATATCCAATCCGACCTCAATTACGGCGGCCTCTCTGCTGCTGCCTACCAGGACATGGATCCCTCAATAGACCCTCTCTCCCTGGCCCCAAGCTTTGTGGTAAGTCAATATTGTCAGGTCCACCGAAATCTCATTCAGCCACAGGCCTCGCTAGACACTTCTCCAAACCCACAGTACTCGACCTGGTGCGATGAAAACATGAGCCAGTACGCTCCCGTATCCCATCAACCTCTTCCTTACATGGTCTACTCTCCGGTCACCGTCCACAAGAACCCTAAACGGTCAAAGAGACCGACGACCTATTCACGTTGGACACCCGAGGAAGATGAGATCCTGCGACACGCGATTGCTATTCATGGACCAGCACGCTGGTCTCTTGTTGCAACACACATACCAAATCGCAGCCCAATGCAGTGTTCTACCCGCTGGATGGGCGCCCTAAAGTAAGTAGTCTGCTTCCAAAAAACACATATAGTTATTAACCTGCTTTTAGCCCACATATCCACAAAGGGAGATGGACAGATTACGAAGATTCAATCTTGAGATACTCTGTTCAGGAGTTTGCCAATTTTGTTGACCACGAGGGAAGATCAATGCCAATGCCATGGAACAAGATCGCCGAACGTATCCCAAACCGCACTGGAATCCAGTGCCAGGCCCGCTGGACAGAGGCCCTGGATCCCACTGTGCGTAAAGGAAAATGGACAGCCGAAGAAGATGTCCTGCTGCGCCTGGGGGTCGTGGAGCTGGGCCGGTCATGGATCCGCATCGCCGAGACTATCGAGGGCAGGACCCAGGTAAAGATCATCATTACTACACATGCCAATATGCTGATAATCTTTAAATCTCTAGAGACAGTGTCGGACACGCTGGATGCAGATAAAGTACAAAGAAGACCGCCAGGCCCTAGGCAAACTAGCAGACAACACAGAAAAGACTCCAGAGACCACAAATCAGGACGACGGTTCATCTGTCAGTTGTGCGTCTACAGAAGAATACGCTCTTGAAGACTCGGACTGGACTAGTCGACGACCAAGTTCAGATCAAAAGAATATCTTTGTCGTTGACGATTTTGATACCAAACTACCATTCTACACCCAACCAGACCCTTTACTATCCTTCATTGCCCAAGACCAGAATAATAATAATAATAATAATGATTGGTCCATGGCTTGTCCTGACAAGCAAGAATATCCTCGTATTTATCAGCATCAACAATAGCAATAGCAATAGCAATTATATTTATATATGTATAGAATATATATATATATACATATATGTTATACATATACACACTTATTTATTTAATCAACTCTCCTTTTCATATCCTTTCTTTCTATGCGCGACCCTACAAAGTTTTCCTTTTCTTTTCTTTTCTTTCCTTTCCTTTCCTTTCCTTTCCTTTCCTTGCACATTTATGTCTGTGTATGTGTGTGTATGAAATAAAAATCCTTCTCTCTACATCTATCTATTCTTTTTTTTTATAAAGGAAAAAAATAATGATAATAGTTATAATAATAATGATAATTTATATTTACATTTTGCATTTGCATACAATCCTCTTGTCCAAAACCATTTTTTTCCTTGTTGGATTTTATAAGAGAAATGTTGTATATATATATAAAAAAGACTATTGATAATTCTTGGTCGTTTTTATATTGTTTTTGTTTTGTTTTTTTCTTTCACGTATTTAAAATCGTCTCTGGCATTTTTGCTTTTAGGCAAGAGGGCTGATGAGCCTAGAAGACACAAAGAGTTGGTATCAACAATTGGCATTCCTAGACTTACTTTAACAATGAAGGTCTGGGGTTGCTACGGGTCAAGCCGAGGTAGATAACAAAGGGAATAAATCCCCAGTGAACAATCTGCTTGGAGACGTCAAACACCTATATATTTATATTTTTTATACAGAAAATTAATTATTGTTATTTTCTCAATCGTTTTTTTGGCTGGTTTTTGTATGATTACTGTACCTTCATAATGGTTTCTTTGGTGGAATCGTTCATGATGCAAAGATGGACAATGGGAGAAAGAGGCGAAAATTCCAAAAATTAAATAAATATAAATAATAAATTATTATTGTTAGTCCAATAACCTCTACAAAACAGGGTCCCCCCAAAAAAATAATAATAAAAATAATAAAAATAATAATATATAAAAAAGAACTGGTCTTGTTGTTCATCAACCTTTCTTTACTGGCCATTTTTGTTTAGAGTACAAGACGTTCTATATACACAGCACTGCTGCTAGTGCTCTTCTTGATGTCTTGTTGTGTATTTTATATATTTGTTTATAATGGTATTCAGTGCTCGAGTCCAAAGCTTGTGGCTTGTTTCTAGCAGCCATTTCCTTTTTTTTTTTAATAAAAAAAAATATTTACACGTATTTAAGCGCATAAGTCAAATTGGTCCACTCTTTAAAAGGAAAATCTAAACCACAATGACTGACCAAATCACACCTACCGAAGATTCTCTTGTCAATGCTGTCAAGCAACTAAAGATCGACTATCCTGAATATGGAATCAAGAAGATTGCTGCCAAGTTGGCCGAGAAGGAGCCTAAATGGGCAGTGTCTGAGAAGCGTGTAAAAAAAGTCATGCAGGCTCAGGGGTTGACCCAAACTGAGCCAGTTGTCAAGAAGAGTGGTGTTGAAGACGACCCTTCTGTCCCTGTGTCTTATATTGACCCCACCCTTGATATTGCCTCTATCTCGCCAAACATTGTTGTACGTAACTACAAGGCCATGCTTGAGAAATTCACTTCAATTCAACTCTTTCTCAATGTGCGCATATATGTATGTTTAGGCCAAGATGGTGGATCGTATTACGGGCAAGGGTGAGTGAAAACAAAAAGATGTGGCAATTTGACCAGACTTACCAAACGGTCTCTACAAGGTCTGTTTGCTGCTCGCGATATCGCAAAGGATGAGATTATTTTTCAAGAATTACCCTTTGCCTACTTCCCCTCATGGGAAGGCTTCTCCATGGCTCGCCAGGGAAATGCCTGTGGCATGTGTGTCAAGCCTCTGTTGCGCGCCAGTGTTCTCTCGATCCATTGCTCTCACTGCAACCTCGCTTACTGCAGCAAGGCATGTCGCACACACGCCTGGGAAACCTTCCATCCTCTAGAATGCACTCACTTGAACCCTGCCATTCGTCCCTTCCTCAACTTTTGCGAAAAGGAATCCTGGTCAGCACCCATGGCTGTATCCCGCATGTACGCCCACTTGATCTTGGCCAACCAGCGCGGTGAGCTTGATACTGTCCTGGCCCATTACGATGCATTTGCTACTGTCAACCAGGCCGAGCGTCAGGCCAAGGAGACCGAATGGATCTTTATGGTAATGATTTGCTACTGCTGTTGTTTGGATCTAAACCGCTTTTGCAGGAACATCCTACTCGTGAACTGTGGGCAACTGCAAGATCCCTGCTGGCCAAGGCATACAACCCACCCGCCAAAAAATGCAAGATCACCAAACCACTGCCGGAAGATCTGGCCAAAAAGCTGTTTGAGGACGAAGACACGTTTTTAAACTACCTTGGCAAATTCAACATCAATAACCAGAGTGGCGGAATGTACATGGTCCAGTCACACATCAACCACAGCTGTTCACCAAATGTGTGTATTGAATTCCCTGGCCAGACTCAATATAAATTGGCAGTACGTGCAGTGCGCGATCTTCGCAAGGGAGAGCAGCTGTTTGAGACCTATGTGAATCCTCGCTGGAACAAGGAGACCAGAGTCAACTACCTGAACAAGAGCTACATGTTCCAATGCAAGTGTCCTCGCTGTGAGTCTGACGGTCCATTGACGGCCGAATTAAGAGCTGGCTTGAGATTGCGGGACGAATAAAAAATAAAATGTAATTTGACTGTCAAAAACCAAAGGAATAAAAATTATTGTGACTTGTATATTATAAATTTTTTGTTCTTATAAATACCCCCCAATGTTTTCATCTTCTTCGTTTAATTGTAAAGAACAACAACAACAATCAATCAATCAATAAATAATCGGGTAACAGGCAAGTTAATTTTCCACATTTCATTTTGTATATCTGTATATATATTTGTACGTATTTTGGATATTTTCGTGATGAAATAGGCATCGCCTAACTCCCAGGCTAGCTCAGCAATGTTGCCAAATATACATCTTTCGGGTCTGATCGATATCCATTATAATACATTTATTTTATATTACTATATACATAAATGACACTATACTTAATAATGAGCATTCAGCTAACATTTATTTCTGTGTATAGGTATTGGCATTTGTACTTTAGAAAATAATTACATTTTAATAAACTTTCAAAATATTTTGTACCATATATAAAAAAGAAATACGATTGAAATTTGTTCTGTGAGATGGTTACGCTGCATAATATTCAGAATGTGAGGGAGGGAGGTGTGTGGGAGAAATGAGTGCGATTCTATACTTTTATAAAGGATGATTTTTTAAATATAAAATCAACATTCCCCAACTATTTTTGCTATATATAAAAATTGAAAGTTTTTTTCTCACATTGCACCACCACCACTTGTGATTTCTCCATCCATACACTTTATTATTATATTTACAACTCTATATAATTTAAAATAAATATAAATATATATAAATAAATAGTTAATCAGACATTGCCTCGAGTGTTTCAACAAGTGTCTGGAGTCCCAAGAGATATCCATGGTCAGGCTCTTCAACTGAATCTTCAGGTGGATATGTCATGGGTATTGATGGGCAGGCGAGCTCATCGTGCGTGACGCAGTGGGTGAAATCAATGATGCGCATATCAATCGTAGAAGGATGTAGGCCGTCATAGACCAGCAATAGACTAGAGCCATAGAATCTGTATCCTGGCAGATGAGCCACAACACAGGCCAGCTGCTTGAGCTTCTCGATCAGGATTCCTGCCAAAGGAGTCAGGGCCCGAGTTCCGTCATGGAGAAATGTGTGGAGAGTATGGCGGAATGTACTGGGAGTCAACAATCGACCTTTGTACTTGTCCTGGAACTCATAGGTGCCTGTCAAAGGTTTGAACACCTTGGAGATTGTTTTTTGGTTTTTAGCTTTTATTTAATACATCCATTGGCCTCTATATATATATATATCTATTTATTTACCTGAACCCCACACATCCGTACCCCCAGACTCTTGCTGGTCGATTCCAAACATTTGAGGGTCTGGCTGGCCTGTTTTGCAGCCGAACAATACACACCGTGCTGTCTTGTGCCCATCTTTAGATCCAGGACACACGGTTTCTCTAATCCTACCGTCAGATCTTCCATGACAATAAACTCCTCCATGCCTTTGGTGGTAGTAGGGCTTGGGTCGCGAAATACGACGTGTTCAGGAAACACGGCGGTGGAACTGTGTCTGCAGGACGGCAGGAGGGCTTCTAGTCGTTGGCGGTCCTGTTCGAGAGCAATCTCTGGTTGAGGACAAAAGATGATTCGAATGACTCCCATGTACCGAGGCATAAACACTCTACAGGGTGAATTGGCTTGAAGATCTTCAAAGAAGCGCTGTTCTTTAGTGGTCATTGCTTTGCAGATCGCACCGTTCTCTAGTCTAAACATTGCTACATGGCCACCAGCACGATGTTGGATTGGCAAGAGGGCAAATGAGCCATGGTCATGCTGATTGTGGCGAAGTGGTGAGCGCTGCTGAGTAGATTCACAGGGACAAAATTCGACCATTAATTATCAAGACAGGAGAAATTTGACTTTAATTTGTGGGTGAATGGTATATTTATATATATATATTTGATGAAAAAGTAGCGTGATGAGCAGCAGATACTTTATACAGAATGTATTGTATACACACACACACATGTATGTAATGTATACTTTTGTTTTTTCTTTTCTTTGTATATAAAAAAAAACTAGATGAAATAAGAATATAATATATATATATATATATATATAATAATAATAATAATAATAATAGTAAAAAAAAAGAATGAATTTTTGAGTGTACATGAACAAGACCAGTGCTCGAGTAAAGAAGATATACATCGATATATAATGTATATATATATATATATATATATAAAGAAGATGAATGTGAGGGGTGTAAAATGTTGTCTGTGTAATGTATAATTACACACACACTCACCTATATATATAAGTATGTTGATATTGATATGGTAAAATATATATAGACGATGTGTATGCAATAGATACTTCTTTTCTTTTCTTTTGGGGAATCTCCTAGGTCATGTCCATTCGCTCAGTCTTTGGTCCATGTTCTTGCTGACCTTGTTCGCGAATGATGTCCATGTGTGACTGGACCTGGGACACACCGACAACCCGTAGACGATCCAGCCAGAGTTCGGCTCTGTCAATGGTGTCCGAGAAAACGGTTGCTACGGAATGCAGCATCTCAATCGACTCGCCGCCAAAGTTGAGCAGTTTGATCGAAGTGTCCTGGACATGGGAGGGTGTGTGGGGGTTCATTGAGGGGGAGGATGTTGGTGAGACGGTGGTAGTAGTAGTATTAAGGACAGCCCACCGACCAGGTAGGGCCAAGATGAATGCACGCACACTAGCCTTTGCTTGTTCAGGAAGACCAGAGCCTGCATAACGACTGACGACCTCGACGACCTTTCGAAGGGTGTCGACCATCTCTTTCTTGATCGAAGCAAGTGTGGCGGCCGAAGAAGACACGGCAACAGTGCCTGATTTGTTGTCCTTTGAAGCAAGTGAAACGAGAAAATTGCGGAGAAGATTCATCTGCTGATCGATATGCTGGACAGCGTACTCCAGCCAGCTGAGGCAGTATCGCAGACATTTCATGGATTCTTCGCTCACGACTGCAGCAGTCGTACCAGCAGCTGATCCGGCCTGGGCTACGATTTGCTGCCATCGACTACGGGGGACTGCGTTTGTGCGGTGGCGAACGACTGTCTTGGCTAGAGTATAGGGACGATGGGGTGACGTCGAGCGAGAACAGGATCGAGAGCGAGTCTTGGTGTCTATATACATAAGACAAGAGGTTATTTAGTAAAGCTATTTAAAAAATAAAATCAACAAGGAATCTCTGTGTTTGTCTTACAAGGATCTTCACGTGGGTCAGTTCGTCGTCTGAGTCCATCGCGCGCCTGCTCGTGATGATCGCTTATGGTTGCACGCGCCAAAGCATGGGCTGCCATTGTAGGCCCATCTTCCTCTGCCAAAGAAGATTTGTCTTCGAATCGGTCGAGTTGGCGGCATCCCCAGGTGTCGACATTGGACAGAACCCGACGACCAACCTTGTCATAGATTGGAGCCGCCAATGATTCGACCATCTCGGCACCATATTTTACGTATGAACTCGATGCCTTTGAGCTCTCATACACTCTCAAAGCAGAGTTTACGATTGGCAGATTGGACATTCGGTGCATAAAGTCCTTGTTCTTTGCTTCGTCAGGATTGTTCCATTCGGCTGGAAAAGGGAATTTCTGCGAGGTGGGAGTAGGAAGGGGTGATGAGGGTGTGGTGGAGGGTGCAGAGTAATTGATGGAGATGGTGGGCTTTGGCTCAAGGGTCATTCCACGAGCCATGCTTCCCAGTGCCTCTACGGCTAGCTGGACGTCAGGATCCTGATGATCGATGGCTACCAGCGACGAAGCAGACGAGACAGACGAGGTAGTTGAGGTTGTTGATGCAGCCGAGGACATGTCTTGGTCGGGTGCATTGCAGAGGTCGTTGATGGACAACGGTGATGTGTGAGTGGCCATTTAAGTGCTTGTGAGTGGGTTATTAGATAGATATATATATAGTTATATACGTGGATAGATAGATTGTAGCAGAAAGAAGAAGTGAAAGAAGAAGAAGAAGAAGAAGAAGTAGAAAAAGGTGCGATTATCTATTATAATTATTATAATGAGGGGAAAAAAAACGGCTGGGGATTTTTTTTATTCTTTTATTTTTGTTTTTGTGTGGATCGTTTTTGGCTTTTGCCATGTGAAACCGCACCTTGGCTGCTTTCACGTGTTACTAGAAATTACATCTTTACACACTATTTCCATAACCAATCTGTACACTCTCCGAAATAAAAATAAAAATAAAAAAATAAAAAAATAAAAAAAGGTTGTATATTTAACACTCCGCCGGTTTTTTTGTGATCTAGACTGAGTGACAATCACTCAAGATGTGCTGCATTTACTTTAGATTTTAATTTCTAGCTATAATAGTTTTACTGTAATACTCTCTGTAGGTCATAATTCCTCGAGACATTCTCAAGGATTGGCTCTTTCTCTTATATGGTCTAAAGAGCTATTTCCGTAATGTTGGAAATATATACATATATAAAAGAGACAAAATATGCGATACGGAGTTTATAAACAACGCAAAAAAAAAGTATCGGTCTAGATACAATTTGCTCATTTGTTTTATAAGTATATAATATATAATATATATTTATATTATTGAATATTTAGAAAGCTATCTCTCTCTCTTAATTTTACTACTCTATTGGTACCTGTACATCCTACAGCACAAAAGACTAAATAAAGGGTCGCTGCACCACTAGGCCCTGAGGAATCTGCTATGAAAATATTGGGGATCAAGCTCGATTGACATGAGCATCTCTCTCGTGTAAATTTACTTTATTAATCATCCTGTTGGGTTATCAAACGATTATCAATACCATAATAAATCTACAAATAACAATTGATAACTAGGATCGCCAACTTATCAAAATCCAGTAGTCTATTTAATCCAAACCAATTTTATTTGTGTAAAGAGCCCTTGTTGCCTTGCGGGTTCATTTGTACTCTAGTCACTTTGGGTAATCAAGCCGGTTGGCTGTTCATAACAATATATGTTTTATTTGATTTGATTATTATTATTATTTAAGAAAAAAGAGAGAGCATTTCAGAAAGTAATCGTACACGTAAATATCAGCCAGGTAATTTAGCATGGACACATGTCATGACTCCAGAGCAAGTTAGAGAGGCCCATCTACCAAATATTTCATTTTTACTGCCGTTTAAGAGACCTTTGATTTAAATAGAGACCTCTTGGCTCTATCAAGAAATAAAATCAATCAAAATCCAAACCTTTGTTTGATTATCCAATGTTTTCCAACCATGAAATAGCAGCAACTCTAATTTTGACATTGGCGCACCAATTTTGAGGGGGGGTGTTTTTTTTTTGTACGTGTCAATTGGCAAAAAGTAATTGACTTTATTATCCTAGAAGCAACTTATTGGCTCCCCACAAAGACTTACAAATATAATCTTATTGTGCTAGATCTAAAGGGATTCCTTCAATCGAATAAACTTTGTGCGATCGTTTATCTCCGAAATAATAACATATATATATTGGGGGGTGTGGGACAAAAAAGCCCCAGATAATTGATTGTAGTGCACGTCCAGTGGGTATGAAATAGGACGTCAGTGGCATTTTTGTGTGATGGGCGCGGAAATGGATTACAAGAGGATGGAAACGGGAAGCCTCAAAGAAGGGCGGGAATTGGCTCTATTTGGTAAAGGCGAATACTGTGTACAAATAAAGACAGTTTGTATATTTCTAAAAAGAGGGGCGTGGTTTAGAATTGTTAGTTATAAGGATAATTAGATGAATCTATAGATATAAAGATGTTTGTCTCGAGAGTGCAACAAAGAGAATTGCTGCTGGCCAGGGTATCAAGAGATTTCCAAATAATAATAATATATACGATTAATATCAATAGGTCCATGAATCCAAATATTCAAACAAGATATAATGCTCAATTTGACATTTTAGAAAATACTCTAAAATAACCATGATTGATAACCAACCTTGGACAGCTTTGCACAATACATATTCTTGGCATCACAGGACATTCAATTTGCTTTTATAGATACCAATTCATCTTGTTGCCATGTAGTTTTGTGCAATTGAACCCAACATGAGTTGGTATCCATGGTGATTGTCTGAACTCCAATGCCACAACCTCAAGATATTAAAACTCTTTATATTTGACAGTCTAGTTTTTAGGACATCTTTACGGTTTCTAATGGTCCGCAGTTGCGGGATTGCTGATATTCCATAATTGGAGCAATGTGAGCCAAGAGGCTTAAATTACGCCCAGTCAGATTATCTAGTGTTCTCTCTCATGGCCATTCTATATAATAAGCAGAGCAATGTAGTAAAATTTCAAGCAGAAATGGATGAGCATTTTCAAATTTCCTTAATAGTAAAACAATGCAGCCTTGTATTCAGATCAGTGAACAATGGAAAATCCATTGGAACCAATTGATCACCTTTCTTAATTCGATAAACCCATTGTAGTAAATCGTCTTTAACCCCAAACAAAAAAAAACAAAAAAAAACTAGATAAATTAAAATATTACTGTTGATCCAGTGAGCTTCTGTAGTCTCACAAACCTGTCATTCACCAGAAATGTGACTATTTGTGACCAGACCAAGCACCGGACTCCGGACATAAAGATGGAATTGTGTGTATCAGAGCCAACATTATTGACCCGATTGAAACAAGAGAGATGGGTTTATTGATTCTTTAGTTCTTTTGTCAATTTACTAAGCGACCACTTCATTTCCGTACGAAACATCTCAACAGCTCTGACAGCCTCTTCAATCGAGCAGTTGTTTGTCTCCTGTACCTTGTAAATCTTGTTGATAATTACCAATCTTCTAGAGTAGAACTGGCGCTCTAAGACATACAAGAGGTTGGCAAGATTATTGTGATAGAATCAAGAGTTTACCTTTTGGAGTGCATCTCCAAGAAGTTCCTTTGGTCTTGTTGAGTTCCAGCACAGAGGGTTTCCCCCGACCGAGGCCAACAGACCATTCACGCCACAGCTCAGGTACGGTGCTAATGTCTCTGCTGAGTGAATAGAGACACTTGTTTTTTGGGACATTTGTGGGTACACGGGCGGGTGTTGAGGTTGGTATGGAAACCGGTGTTGGTATAGGAACCGGTGTTGGCATAGAAACCGATGTTGGCATAGAAACCGGTGCTGGTATAGAGGCTGGCAATCGAGGAGACACTGGGGTCGATGGGCGCTCTATAGCTTGCATGGACTGGAAAAAAGAGGATCGTGTGGGTCTGGTTCCAGTGGCAAACATAGAGCAGGCTTCTCGTAGCAGCTGTAAATCATTCCTCAATTCATTAATGTCATGCCCTAATTCTCTTTCTTGTGATTGTCTGGTCTGTTCGTCTGCAAAGTACTTTTGTAATATTGCGTGATTTGCGTCTATTTTTGAATCGAGGCTTTGGAGCTGCTGAAAGATCAATGGGACTATATTCTGGGGTTGGCTGTTTAAAGGGTCGTGGGCAGAATTGTGGATATGTTCCGAGACCTGAGAAGATTTGGACATTAGGCATCAAGTTCCTTGAGAAATTGAGGGAAATATCTTGAATTTATATAAAAATCCAGTGATTGAGATTAAACTCGGGTATTGCAACCTTTGTGTATCCAAGTCAAACAGACAATCAATTTAGCTAAAGACAAACAAATTCAGAGTGTGTATTTTTACTATTACTGTGACATTTATACATTACTTTATCCCATGTACCAATAGACGACTGACAAGGCGAAAAGAGTAAAATGACAATAATATCTGCCCACTTCTAATAAAATGTAACACGGCTACAAAATGATCTTTGGGGACCTTTTTGATGTAAAATTCCGGCCCGCGTGTGACAGACCAAAGGCACTCGAGGTCCATTTAAACACCCAGGCGAATGAATTAGAGTAGGGTGGGTGGGTAGTCAAGGCATACAATCGCAATATACTCATCGTGTTGGTAACTAGGCAATTTCTCATCAGATACGGTCATTTTTTTTTATTGTTCAGAACCAGAGACTTTGAATACAAACCAAAATGGGTCCAAGTAGTCGAAACTCGAATTACGGCTATGAACCTCTTTTATACTCTTTATCAAACACAAAAGACCTGTGGATTATATATATATATATATATATTACCACACTATAAGATGAAAAATGTCTTGCAAGCCTGCTTATGCTAAAAGAATAAAGTATGTGGGGGGAAACAGTCGATGCAAGAGTAAAATAAAAAAAGGTTCTTTCTGTACCAATACATTTCTTGATCAAATAGATACTGAAAATGTAATTTTATAAATATCTTGTAAAAACCGCTTGGTATTATAAAGATGCATTGGAACAATAAACTATATGGCAACCAACAGATTAGTTTATCTTGTGGGAAATAAAAAAGGACATATTGGTGAATTCGATTTAGCTTGATCGAGTAGCATGATTATCGATTCACAAAGTATCCATAGAGAATAGTATAACTCGATTTATTTACTCGATAATGGTACTAATTATTCCAATACATAAAAGTCAATCTTTGGATTCTACTTTATGATGTACCAAGATTACCGACCTAGATTGACAGCCAGTAATCTCATGTTATCAAGAACCAAATAGGCAATAGGCTTGATTAGTCTGAGTAACCCAGCAAGGCCCATATAAACTGAGAGCTAGGGTCCATTACTGATCCTCTTACTGTAAACTCAATTTACACTATTTATACATTCTTCTTCTTTTCTTTTTTTTGTACTCAATCTATAATAGCTACATGACGTATAAATGATCGTAATTATCCTTTTTATAACTACAGTGTTTAACCTAGGTCAAGAATGACGATGAAGAATACAAAGGTCTTTCAATACAACCGAGTCTTGTTTTTCTAATCTAGTCAGTATTCATATTGCTATCAATAACCCCCATGATTCCTCTCAGATCACCAAGCATACATCACTACATATCATCATTACAAAAAGAAAAAGAAATGGTAATAAAAATTGGGTACAAGAAAGTACAGTGTTCCTAAATACCAAATCCCATGTGCCACTCAGAATTGACAAATCGACATTGTCAATTGTCGATAAACAGGCCAGAAAACCAAAGTGTGTCGCCAAGATCAATGTATTCTCCATGCTTGCAAAAGTTTCAAATGACAATTCCATTTATTTTTTTTCATGTCACAGATTTTTCAATTGTCCATAGCAGTCACTAACAAGACATCACCACAGGGTAGGAAGAAAGATGAAGAGACGGGAAAAAAAAAGAAAGGCGAGGTCAAGCTTGATTTTATATACATATAAAAATATATATATAAAAATCAAAGACAGAGCTAGTCCGCTCTCAAGATGATACGCTCTACAATACTCAAGCGTAGGTCAAGAGACAGACCCAGCATTGGATTTATATTGCTCTAGACAATTAACAAATACTTGTCTTTGCGCAGTTGCTCGTCATCAACTCCAGCACACCAATCCTCGATTCCAATTTACCCAACCGTTATCCCAGTACCATTTCGATACATTCAAGTTTGTCGAACGGCTCGAGAATGAAGGATTCTCAAGAGAACAAAGCGAGGCTATTATGCGATCCGTGCGCCAGGTCATCTCTGAGAGGTAAATCACTTGATAACAATAATCATCATAACATGTACTCAAGTTTTTATTTTTTTTAAAAAATTAAAGCATGACAGATCTCAGCAAAGCCATGGTTACCAAAGCAGAGCAAGAAAAGGTAGAATCCTAAAAAAACCATGCACGCACTCATCTCCACGTTCATAGTTTCCTAATTAGCTTATTTTCCAAACTTCATCTCATTCAACATCATAATATTTTATATACATGTACATTATAAATCCATGCAATGTACATAGACTGTCTACACATACAAGGTCGACTTTGCCCATCTCAAGTCTGAAGTCCAATTGCTCGAAAAAAATGACTTTTCAATGATGCATGCCGAGAACGAACGTCTCCAGGGCGAGATTGAAAAGTTGCGGCAAAAGTTACGAGAAGAGATCACTCGCACTCAGGCCAATGTTCGGTTGGATCTCAATCTCGAAAAGGGTCGGATCCGGGATGAGGCAAGTGCTCAGGAAATCAAGATCAAGGAAACCGATACTCGGATTGAGAGTGAGATTGCGGGTCTGCGTACACAGATGGAGGCCATCAAGTTCCAAATCCTTCAGTACATGATCGGTAAGAATTAACAAGTGGCCCTGGGACACTAGGATCTATAAGACTTGCTTGTATGCTTACCCTAGCTTTTTCAGGTACCATTACTGGTGCAGGCGCTCTCTTCCTGGCTTACTTGCGCATGTTCCGTTGAGACTGATTGTGTAACCCGAATATTTGAACATCAAAATATTGACGAGTTTGTTTAATAAACCAATGTTTGAAAGGATGTCCAGGGTATCTATAAAGACATGGGAGGAGGGGAGGGGATGGGAGGTGAGGGTAGTCTTGTCGCTGGCTGCTTCTCTTTACCCCTAGAGACAACGTAAAAGCCAATCTTTTTTTTATTCTTTTATTTTTTTCAATCAGTGTATAATAATTTGTATACATTATTTTATATATAAATATAATATATATATATATACTCTATTTAAGTCCCTACCTTTACTCCAACTCCAACTCGGACTTCTCTTTCTTCTTCCTTTTTATTCATATTTATATTTCTTGCATGGCATCATCACACTTGACACAACTGCTGCAAGTGTATACCAAAGGTACCCAGGCATGGTTTACAGATGACCAAGATGGCTGGGTTTCCGCATCTGTCGAGTCAAATGATATTGTTGGCAACTCTGTCAAGATGATCTTCACCAATGACCTGGACCCTACTAGAGTAAAGTACACCACCTAAAACACCTAAAGCACCTAAAGCACCTAAAGCACCTAAAGCACCTGTTAAAACCAGAAAAATACCATGCTGTTTTTATTATTATTATTATTATTGACACCCTTTTTTTTCTTATAATTTAGGAACATGTATTTGAGGGATCCCTGACAGAACTTGACAAACACAAGGGCAGCACCCTACCCCCTTTAAGAAATCCTCCAAAGATGGAAGACATTGACGACTTGACTAACCTCAGTTATCTCAACGAGCCCTCAGGTACGCACACCAGAAATAAATAAAGAAGTTTAAACAGATCGGTTGAAACCAATCCAAAACATCCACTCTTCTTAGTCCTGAATACGATTCGTATTCGTTACCTTCAGCGCAACATCTATACCTATTCTGGCATCGTCCTGATCGCTGCAAATCCTTTTGCACGCGTACCACTCTATGAGCCTCAGGTCATTCAAAAATACTCGGGAAGACGCCGAGGAGATCTCGAACCCCATCTGTTTGCCATTTCTGAAGATGCCTATAGATGCATGATCCGCGAAAAGACAAATCAGACAATTGTGGTCTCTGGAGAGAGTGGAGCTGGTAAGACTGTGAGTGCAAAGTACATTATGCGATACTTTGCGACTGCCGACGATAAGGAAACAGCCGGAAAGGTGGCTAAGGATAGTTCGGGAAGCATGACAGAAGTGGAGGAGCAGATATTAGCCACAAATCCTATCATGGAAGCGTTTGGTAACGCAAAGACCACACGTAACGACAATAGTTCTCGTTTTGGAAAATACATAGAGGTAATATACAAAAGGACTTGACACGGCGAGAGGACTAACGGTCCAGGCTCTTAGATCCAATTCGACAAACAATACAACATCGTTGGTGCCAAGGTCCGAACATACCTCTTGGAACGTTCGCGTCTTGTTTTCCAGCCTGAAATCGAGCGTAATTACCACATCTTTTATCAACTGTGTGCAGGTGCACCCGAGGCTGAGCGCGAGAAACTTGGGATCAAGGACTGGACTAGTTTCAACTATCTGAATCAAAGTGGATCGGGTGTCATTCCCGGTGTGGATGATGTGGAAGAGTTTGAATTGACCCAGTCTTCATTGGAGAAGATTGGAGTGACTAGAGACACACAATGGGACATCTTCCGGTTGTTGGCTGCATTGTTGCACCTTGGTAATATGGAGATTGGAGGTAGAGGAGATGCCTCTCTTGCTGAGGATGAGCCTTCACTTGTCTTGGCTACCCGCCTGTTGGGTATCCCATTGCCCGAGTTCCGCAAGTGGATCATTCGCAAGCAGATCATCACTCGTTCCGAGAAAATCGTCACCAATCTCAATACGACTCAGGCACAGGTTGTCAGAGACTCGGTTGCAAAGTACATTTATGCCTATCTATTCGACTGGCTGGTGGCCATTGTGAACGATAGTCTTTCGTGCCCTGACCCAGACAGTGTCACTGCATTTATTGGTGTACTGGATATCTATGGATTTGAGCATTTCCAAAAGAACTCTTTTGAACAGTTTTGCATCAACTATGCCAATGAAAAGTTGCAGCAGCAGGTAAAGTGTATATCAAATAATCAGAGTGCATGCATGAGCTACTGCATATATATATATATATATATATATATATATCCCCTGTATTTATTTTATGCTTTATGAGGAGGCCAAGATTTATCTAACTTGTTGTTGGTCTTATAGTTCAACCAGCATGTATTCAAACTAGAGCAGGAAGAGTATGTCCGTGAAGAGATTGACTGGAAATTCATTGAGTTTGCCGACAATCAAAAGTGCATTGAGATGATTGAGAACAAGATGGGTGTCTTGTCTCTGCTGGATGAAGAGTCCCGTCTGCCGTCTGGCACTGACCAAGGATTCTGCAACAAGCTCTATTCGACCTTTAGCAACCCTCCTTACCAGGATTATTTTAAGAAGCCTCGCTTTTCAAACAATGCATTCACAGTTGTACATTATGCTCATGATGTACAGTACGAGGCTGAGGGATTCCTGGAAAAGAACAAGGACACCGTTCCCGAAGAGCACCTTGCCCTTTTACAAAAGACCGAGTTCTCATTCTTGTCTACAATGCTCCAGACTGCTGCTGCAGCCATTGCCGCAAGCACCCCAGCCGTGGTATGTTTGTGGTGTTTAGGGAAAAGCAATGAAGATAGCTAAATGGACTGGGTGATTGTGATACTTGCAGGTCGAGACCCAAAAGAAGTCTAGTAACTCTGCAAACAAAAAGACCACTCTTGGTTCCATCTTCAAGGTAATTTGAGATCAAAAGGTGTTGTCGATTGGGGTACTGACGAGGGGGGTTCTATAGTTGTCCTTGATCAATTTGATGGACACCATCAAACATACCAATGTACATTATATTCGCTGTATCAAACCCAATGAGGCCAAACAGGCTTGGGCATTTGAACCCAACATGGTCCTCTCTCAATTGCGGGCTTGTGGTGTTTTGGAGACGATTCGGATCAGTTGTGCAGGATACCCATCTCGCTGGACATTTGCAGATTTCGCAGACAGGTCAGCTCTGCATGTGGAACCCAACGTTTTAATATAGATATTGACTTTTTGTGTGTGTATGTGTTTTTACAAAAGATACTATGCCCTCGTCCATTCGTCTCATTGGGACCCTGCCACCAAGCCAGATATTCGCAAACTGTGCAGTGTGATTCTGGACACACACATCAAAGACAAGGACAAGTATCAAGTTGGCCTTACAAAGATCTTTTTCCGTGCTGGACAGGTAATACAAAGGTGTTAAAAAAAAGCGCGTATATTGATTGATTGATTAACCTTTGCGGGTTTCTAGTTGGCATACATGGAAAAGTTGAGATCAGACAGGTGGAACGCCTGTGCGATTTTGGTTCAAAAGAATGCCAAAAGGTTTATTGCCCGCATTAAATATCTTCGTACAAAGGCGTTTGTGCTCAAGTTGCAACAAGTCGCACGCCAAAAGGTTGCCGCTCAGAATCTGATTGTGCTGCGCAAAGAAAAGGCAGCAGTGACACTTCAAAAGTACTGGCGTGGTTACTTGGCCAAGATGAAGCACAAGAGACAACTTGCATTTGTGGTCCAGCTCCAGGCCTGTAGGTTCAAGTCAAAATTCACATCTTTTTCACACTCTTAATATTTTTATTTTGGTTTTGGTTTTTCAGCTGTCAGAGCCTTGGTGGCCAGAAAAAGGTTTGCATTGATCCGTGAACACAATGCAGCCACAACTATTCAGCGCATGCTTCGTGGGTGGTAAAGTATCGATAGTTATATATCCCCCCCCCAAAAAAAAAAAAAAAAAACCGATTGACTCACACTTTATATTTTTTATTTTATTTTATTTTTTTGTGCGTGTGAATGCAATCAGGGTTGTACGCAAGAAATACCATGCTCGTCGTAACCATGTGATTTCTATCCAGGCGTGTGTTCGCCGCCGAATGGCTCGCAAACAACTGGCAGCCATTCGTGCCGAGGCTCGTTCAGTAAGCCACTTCAAGGAAGTATCCTACAAACTCGAACACAAGGTGAATGAGTTGACCCAGAGCCTTAACCACCAAAAAGAAGAAAAGACGATGCTAAAGTCCAAGACGACCGCTCTCGAAGCGCGTGTCAAGGCATGGATTGAGCAGTACGACGTCTTGGGCTCCAAAGCCAAGGATCTCGAGAACGTGGTCGGCAAACCTAGCGATGTTGATGCCCAGTGGGCAGCTCTGCACCAGGAACGCGAACGTCTACAGCAGGACTACTCCAACTCCCTTGAGATGATCAAGGGTCGGGACCAGGCTATTGCCCAACTTAGTCAGGAACTCATTCGCCAGAAACAGGAAGTGGCCAAGCTTAAACAAGTTTCAGAAACAGTGGTTCAAACTGGTCAGGCACCAGATGTCACGGTTCTAAAGCAGCAAATTGCCGC
Source organism: Phycomyces nitens (assembly GCA_022702545.1). Taxonomy (NCBI): domain Eukaryota; kingdom Fungi; phylum Mucoromycota; class Mucoromycetes; order Mucorales; family Phycomycetaceae; genus Phycomyces; species Phycomyces nitens. The sequence goes on from JAHRBC010000001.1 coordinate 9,005,442, forward strand.
TCTCCGGTCTCAGCTCTCATCGACGTTGCACTACACCCAAAAGACACGAACTCAGTCCACTGGGACACTCAACAGCAACAGCCGCCACACAGATCATTCGGGCGATGCAACCATCAACCAGCTCCGGGTCGGAGAGGCCACCAAGCCAAGGGATCAGAAATGGGACTTTATGGATGAAGAAGGGTTTTTGCAGGACATGTTGGACGTACTTGTTCTCAAACTATCGATTCCTTTTGATGGTCAAACCAAGGAGCGCAAGGAACTTGTGTTCCCTGCTCATTGCATTGGTCAATACGTTGTTCAGCACCTGGTATTTGACAGAGTGGCCGGAGAGCGTCTATTGGACTCTATTATCGAGACCATCCAGAAGCACTGTTTGGTAAGTATTTTATTTGTTGATTTCAAATGTACTAAAATGATTACAGAGTCTCCATGACGATGATTCCATAGTTACATGCGCCTTGTGGCTGACAAATATTCAAGAACTTGTCTGTATCCTGGAAAACGCATATTCAGAGTCTGGCGACACTGCAGCCCATCAGAAAAGTACAATCAAGACCAATGCAAAGTTGGGTCTTGTACAGTCCAAGATCTATGGACATCTTGCCAGAGAGAGCAAGCGCAAGGTCTCAAGGATGGTCTCTGCCGTTGTTGAGAACCAATCGCTGCCTGGCTTCATTACGCCCGATACTGGACGCACCAAGAGCTCAATGGAAGACCTGACGGCTGTCCTGACAAAGCTAGACCGTATCCTGGCATGCTTCCAGGTCGAGAGCTTTGTGGTCGAGCAATTGTTTATGGAGGTGTTCAAGTACATTGGAGTATGTGCGTTTAATGACATGGTGATGCGACGTGGATTCAACTCTTGGAAGAGAGGTAAGAAAGCATGTTATTATTATTTTTCTATTGGATATACTGACTTGCGCTGAATAACTTAACTTAGCCATGCAAATCCAATACAACGCCAACCGACTCGAGGAATGGTGCCGGTCTCACCAACACACCGACTGCACACTTCCTCTGGAGCACGTATCCCAGGCAGCCAAACTACTTCAATTAAAGAAATCAACCCAAGAAGACATTCGAATCATCTATGATGTCTGCTGGATTCTCTCGCCTATCCAGGTCCAGAAGCTGATTCAGCAGTACAGTGTGGCAGATTATGAGGTAGATTTTTCTTCTTCTTCTTTTTGGCTGGTAAAATTGATTGATTGTAAACTGACATATATTTTCTTCAACCACAGGATCCTATTGGCCATGACATCCTAAAGACTGTGGCGTCTCGTGTTAGCAGCGGGGAAACACTCTTATTAGATCCAGTCTCATTGGACGAGAGTCCATTTGAGGCACCAGAACCCCGTCAGCAAGCGATTGACACGTATTTGCCTGCCTTTGTAAGTGAAATTGCACACGGTTTGAGTTTAGGTTAATTTTTATTTTATTCTAATTATTTTTAATAGTTGCAAGGCCATCGAATTGAGCAGCTCATGACGACCAAATCAACCTAGAAAACAAAGAGGAAATATCTATATATACAAAAGAAACAGCCCTTTTATTCTTCCGTATAATTCCCATCAAACTCTCTCCCTCCATATTCCCTTTTTATTTTGACTCTAAAAAATATATATTTATATTTATACAAAGATTTTAAAGGCGTTCAAAAAAACAAAACATAGGAGCAAAAGGCAATTTTTGGTTATTGCGTGGGGGAAGTCAGCGATTAATGTATTTGGGGCACCGTAAGACTGCTTATAGTCATCACTCGCCACAAACCATTCCTTTTACTCCTCTTTCTCTCTTTTTCAACAAAAAACCCTCCCATACATCTTATTCCACCGGCACCATATGTCTGGCCCATTACCTCAAGGTAAGTCTTTGATATCAACAAAACTCGATTGATAAACTCACCTTTCTATTCACCCATTCTACTCAGGATGGGAAGCTCGACAGGCACCCGACGGCAGATAGTAAGGACCAAAGTGGATGCCAAGAGAATCTAGTGAGAGGGCTAAGAACAAACATTCTATTTAGCTACTACATTGATCACAATACACAAAAGACCAGCTGGGAAGACCCGCGTAACTCTGGCTATGGTGGATATGGCCAGCCATCCGCACCTCAGCAGCCACCCTATGGTGGGTATGGCCAACCTCCTGCACCTCAGCAGCCACCTTATGGTGGGTATGGTCAACCTCCTGCACCCCAGCAGCCACCCTATGGTGGATATGGTAGCCCACAGCAGCAGCCCTCTTATCCCCCTCAGCAATCCTATCCCCCTCAGCCATCTTATGGTGGTGGCCATTCACCTCAACCACCTTATGGTGCACCTCCTGGCCCACCTTCGGGTCCACCTTCAGGCCCTCCTCAGCAGCCGCCTTATGGAGGTGGTTATGGTGCTCCTCCTGGCCCACCTTCGGGTCCACCTTCAGGCCCTCCTCAGCAGCCATCTTATGGAGGTTATGGCACTCCTCCCGCTCCTCCCAGCAGACAGGCATATGGCTCACCCAGCGGTTACGGTGCTCCCCCAGGTCCTCCGGGTCCACCCGGCCCGCCCGGTCCTCCTGGACAGAACCAGTCTTATGGTGGCTATGGTTCTCCCCAAAGCCAACCACCCAACCAGCCCAACCGCGGTAACAATGGATATCCTCCTCCTCCTAGTGAGGGTGGGTATGGTGGTGCCCCTAGATATGGCCAGAGTCCATATGGCGCTCCACCACAGCAGGGCCCAGGTGGAGGATACCCTCAAGGAGCTGGTGCTCCCATGCCACCTAAAGCATCCAAGCCTGGCATGTCCACTGCCACAAAGGTAGTTGCTGGTGCTGCTGCTGTTGGTTTGGCTGGCTATGCTATCAGTGAATTTGTAGAACATGAGAATAATCAAAACGACCGCATGGATAGACTTGAACAGGAGCAACGTCAGGAGCAGATGAGTAAGATTTACATTTACATCGGGGGTTAGCCAATGTAGATTCTAAAATGTGAATTTTAATTTTTTTTAGACCAAGGCTATGGAGGTGGTGGTGGATATGGCGGTGGAGGTGGATATGGTGGTGGAGAATACGGAGCTCCCCCTCCCCCTCCCCCTCCTGCTCCTCCTGCCGGTGGAGGATATGGATATGATAATGGTGGAGAGTATGGAGATGGCACGACCACTACTGTTATCAAGGAGGATGGCGGATGGTTTGGACACGACAAAGAAACCATTGTTACAACAGGTAAATTAACACAATCATATTATTTTATGATTAAAGAGAGATGTGGTGTGGTATTGCTTTGCATGGAGAGTCGAGTTGAGGCCAAATGAACGAATGAATGATGTGCTGATAATTGGAGGGGGTATTTCTAGATCAATATGGAGACCAGACAGTGGTCCAAAAGGACGATGGATGGTTCCGTGACGAGACTACAGGTTAGTTAGTTAGTTAGTTAGTTAGTCAGCCAATCGATTAATCAATCAATTAATCAATTAATGTCGATTGTGATCTAATTGTTTGATGCGCATAGTTACCGAAACTGATCGCTATGGCAACACCACCGTTACTGTAAGTCCATGATCCATAGTGCCATATTCGTATTAACAATCTTAATATACATTTGTAGGAGGATACCGATTGGTTCTAAAAACACACATTTGCTCAATCTTGATCCATTTTTTTTTCTTTTTAAAAAAAAGCTGAAATATATACATATATACACACATGTATATATATTCATGATTCTATTGATGTTGAAATGCAAGGAAAGAAAAAAAAAGAAAAAAAAAGTATTATTCTCGTATCTCTTCTTCTTTTTTGGGGGTGTGGAGGTGGAGGGAATGAATGGATTAAGTTAGGTTGAGCTAATGAAGTATGAAAGGTAAGTTGTGAAGATAGATAGATGGGTGTGTAGTAGCAACTATTATTATTGTTATTGTTATTATTTTTTGGATTTATGCCTGGCGCTGGTCGATCTTTTGTTCAAGGTAATCCAGCCGCTTCATAAGTTCGAGTATGTTTTCTGATGGCTCAGTCTGCTCTGTCCGCTCAGCAATTACTTCTTTCAGAGGTGAGCTACGGACGCGCTGCTCGAGAGCCATGACCCGTTCTCGACATTCTTCCACTTGGTCCTCAAATGAGACGGTCTGATAGTAGTCTTGGACCTGTCTTCGTACCAGACTTTCGACTGTAGATGCAGAGGGCAAGCCTTGCAGGAGAGTGGCCGAGCGACGGATCTGGTCGTCTAGGGTGGTCTTGAGGGCCTTTGTCTGTTCGAGTGTGTCGTGCAAGAGTTCAAATGGCTGGAGAAACTGTTGTTTTGCGGTTAGTTTGGTGGGATATGACATGGATGTTGCTGTGGAAGGTGTGGCAGCGGGTCGTAACCGAGCAGAAGCAGGATGTAGTAGCCGGGCAGTTGCTGGTTGTGTTTGAGGTTGTGATTGTGATTGTGATTGTGTTTGTGATTGTGTTTGTGATTGTGTTTGTGATTGGGGTTGTTGGGATGGTACGATGGGTGGGCTGGGAAAGTCGGCCATGGCAGGATTTGATGTCTGTTGTTGCTGTGATTGCTGATGTTGTTGTTGTTGTTGTTGTTGTTGTTGCTGGTGTTGTTGTTGGGGCCAGGGTGCCGTAGAAGCAGCAGCTGTAGAGGGATGTGGAATTTGGGTCATTTTTCTTTTGCGTTCGGTCAAGAGATGGTGCGGGGTGGTGGGGTGGGCACGAAGGGGCGCAGAGTGAATGGCGGTGTTGGTCTGGTCATACGAAGGCGTGAAGATCATTAAATTTGGGGCTTTTTGACCGTGTTTTGGAGCAAGTCTTTTCAAGAGGAGGTTTGATGGCTTTGGGAGGGTGGTCGAGAAAGCTGACGGAGAATGGTCTTTGTCTTGAAGGGCAAGATGGCGTCGTTTGGTGGGATGGTCTGACTGGGATGACAGGCGACTATAGGTCAAATAGGGAAAAAAGGAGTGGTAATACACCACAATGAGTCCAATGGCACACAAAATAGCCCTCAATGGCAAAGCTCAAAGATCGCCCGACTTTTCAACCCTTTTTTAACACTTGTTAATGTAGCACCAAAAAACACCCGAAAACAATGAATCTCTCTAGTGAAATGGTTTTCTGATTTACCTTTCGGCTGGACTAAAGGGCAGTTCATGTGGCTTGGAAGGGTCTGAGGGTGGTGAAAGCCGGATGACAGGCGACTGAAGGTCCATCAACTTCCCTCGAGACACAAACAAGGACTCGTGCCCATCGAGACGCATTGGTGCAAACATCTTCTCGACCACAACAGGTGACTGGGGATGTAGGCCAGGAATAGACTTTAGGAGGGTTTGGGTTGTCTCGGCCGACCAGTGCTGCTGGTCCAAACGGCAGAGGTCGGCGAGAAGAGGCATATGAAGACGAGTGGCTAGATCCGCTACAGCACTGGTCATCAGATAACTCTTGCCCGTCGAATCCTTGCAAAAATAGCTCGAATGCTCGCGATAAAGCTGAAAAAAAAGGTCGTTGAGATGGGATACAGAATGAAAAAAGAGGCTGGTGAGGTCTCTGATGCAAAAGAAGTCAATGTTGTTGCTGTATTTGTCCATGCTGTGACGGACACTTGATGTGGGTGGAGATGTGAGGGGAGGAGTGAGTGGGGTACGGAACTGATAGAGACAGAACTGGGTAGAGGGTGTTCCGTATTCCCCAAGCACAATGGTATGGATCTTCATAATGTATGTATGAATGAATGAATGAATGGATGGATGGATGAATATTGAAAAGAAAATATACAAAAAAGAAAAAAGAGATTGATGGTCGTGGTGGATTCTCCTTTTTATATAAATTTATATCTAATTATATCAAATGTGTATTAATATTAATATATTTTGCTTGTGCTTGTATATATATATATATGTATATTTAATATCTCTCTCATATTCTCTCTTATTTGTAATGCCCATATTACCACCAACCCATCTTGTGTGCTGCAATCGGAAAGGGAAAATTGGTTATTAATGATCTCCTCTTCAAGTAGGTATATTTTATATAAATTACTGAATAATGAGGACAAACGTGGTTAAACGTGGCATATACCATTTTATATATATATATATATTAATTGTCTTGACGATTTATGGAATCTTAAATGCGCACCGTATATATAAAAAACAAGAGTATATTAAATTCAATTTTTTAAAAAAAAACAAGATTAATTGTATATCATTTATGATTTATGATTTATATTATATTAATTTAAGATGATGGAAAATATAAGCTATCCTAATATTAATCTCGAGAGATTAATACTAATAATAATGATAATCTTTTTGCAAGTTACACGATCAAGTACTGGGGCATAAGGCTGGGTGCTGTAAAGGCAAAAGTGCGCATCCCTATTTCTTTTGCTCTCTTTCTTTTGATCCCCTCATTCTTCTCCTTTCACCAGCCTCGCCTTGTTCTCTAGGCCAGACAGCATCATCTAAACCTTTTGAGTTGGTTCCAAGGGTTGTGGATCAATGGTCTCAATCATGCTTTGTTTGTCTCTCTTTTAATAACAATTCCAATGCCTAGATGTTTAGAGGCCTAGAGATTGGATCTTGGCTTCCTTCTAGTCAATTCTATCAAATGATAGGCCAAAATTACTATTATTACTTGTAAAACGGAAAATAAACGGAGAAAAAAAAAGGATGTATTATGTATTATAGGCATGCGAAACATAAGCCTAGAGACACATTAATAAGATTAGCATGACGGGCGAGAACTATAGGATTCGGATGTCTTGATCTGCTCGGTTGCCAGAGAAAGCCCTCTCTTCTTCCTAACCAGCCTTGAGACTGACAATCCAAGCGATGCTAGTGACGATGATGATGATGACGACGACGACCGGCGAGAGGACGAGTGTGGATCCAGATAGACACCTTGTTGGTAGATGGTTTGGTAATAATCACGGTCATGGAATTCAAACGGAGACTGGGCCTCCCTCCGCTTAGTGTATTGCTCGACCTTTTGAAGGTCATAGTGAGTCCGTAGTTTGTCGAGGAAGCCCATGTGAAGTGAAGAAAGGATTGAAGAGGAGGGAATCAAACAAGACTTTATTTTTATTTTTGTCTTGGTTCCCTAAAAAAATAACAAGTCCGGAATAGGGAAACAAGATCTTTTTATATATATATAAATATATATAAATATATATTTATATATACACATCCCTTCACTTGTAACAAGACGCGTGTAGAGACGTCACAAAGAAGTAGTGAAACATGTATAAATAATAGCATGAAAAGATGGGTTTAGGAGACAAGCAATTTGCTAATCCACAGCTTTTTAGTTTCAATTATAGGAGCACAAGGCTCACAAGATCTAACCTAGAACTAGAAAGCAGGCCGGAATCCTGTTTGGCTGTTGTCTTTAGACCGTCTTTCAGTAGTCAATCTACTGGTGATTAGGATTCTGTCTACTGATTTAATTAACAGCCTTTTAATACAGTTCATAGCACCAGTATAGAATACTAGGCAAAAAGACAATCTAAAAGGATAGTGAATGGCAATGTGTCCCCAAACACGTCACATTCATGATTATATTCTCTAAATCATCCTTTGTTAGCCTTTTTTTTAATATATATATATATATAATATATATTATATATATATATACTTGTACCAGACAGGGTAGTCCTTTAGGCTCAGGTGGTCTAATAGAGACTACCAACAGTCTACTATCAAGAGTAAAATGATACCTGACTTGGTCATCTACGCCATTCTTATCAATGTTGTTTATTTCCCCCAAAGAGGTTCAGTTCCAGTCTTTAACATTTAGCCAGGTGTCTGTGCCAGTGTATTTGGCTTTTGTATTTGGCTTTCAAGTTGGTGTAATCACTGTCAGGATTGGTTCCAAGCACCCATCACGCCACACTCCTAGAATGGATACTAGCCAAAAGACCAATACAAGGATATCTTTGGACTTTCCTTTCTAGTACTCACCCGCCACAATTACCAATCATTATAATTAGACATCTTGTTGGATAATATAAAGTCATACTGGATCGTATCAAGACTAGAAAATCTTGATTCGATCTATCTGTATATCTATTTTTGTTTGTCTATTTGAGCAGCTTGTACCAGATCGAACGGTCAAAAAGCTAGTAAAAGAAAGTAAGCACGGATCAGCATGTTTATGGTTGTAGCAGAAAAAATAAATAAAGGCCAATTCAAGAGATTTAGCCACTAATTTTCAGTGACATGGGTGGTTGCTCCAACAGGCATCCGTATCACTCTAGAGACCCTTTTGTTATTTGTGTGATATACATCTTTTTAACCGTTTCTCTCGATTTATCACTCTACATAATCATTTCTGCTGATCTGACCTCATCAATTCCAGCGTTTGATCGCAATGTCTTTATAGCTTGCCGACAATACTCAAAATATTCTGCAGTATATTTATTCTCATGATAGACGAGAGTGGCGATTGATAGTTCTTTCACGGTACTCTTTTTTTTTTGACACAAGGACTTGAAGGGATGCATCAATATAAAGCGTAATGATTTTTTTTGAGTATCAAACTATCCGCACCAACAAGACATATGCTGTATCATGTACAGTAGCTCTATTTATCCCAGAGAGAACGATGTCAAGGTTAATGGTTCACTTTGGATTTTGATAGAACCAGTCTAGGCGACCTAGACCTTGATCGAGTAAAATCTAGAACTGTTCCATTGGCAAATAAACACATTTCTATCTGGTCTAATCATCAACACTCAGAGCCATGCGAAAAAAAAGGGTTGACTATATCTGTCCCCAGTATCCAAAAGGGCAGCTTTATAAAAAGAGCCATGGGGTTTATGTCTGAGAGCAGCAAACATACTAGTGACCTATATAAAGGTTTAATTTATTCAACACACACAGAGAGTTGGATGCTCTTGTTGTTGTTGTTGTTGATATCAATGCTTACGGCCTGAGACGTAGTACGAGTCAAAAAGACTAATGCTCTTAAAGAGACCTCAATAGTCTTTAGCACCAGGTTTTTTTTAATAAAGTTAGCCATGTCCATGTGTAATTGAACATTATATTGAACATTAACTAGTACACCTCTTGAGATGATTTGTACCAATCTGAACAAAATGAATATTTTTTAAAGAAAAAAAAAACAATTGAAATATTATAGCTTATTACATGTTGATTTGCGATTATCTAGCATTGAAAAGAACCTGGATTATAAGAGTGGGATATAGTCAAAAAAAAAAGGCACTCAGGGACCAACATGGACTATGAATTGAGTTTATTCTGCAAACAGCCTTTTTTCTTTCTTTTAGTACTGGTCAATGACTGGGCCACAAAAAAAACCGTACTAGACAAAAGGGTTTGATTATTAGACTTGATTTTTAGTGCAATCGATAAACATATAGTTGCAGGATCGCCATTCTACAATCATATCCAGATATTATTATTATTATTCATTTCATTCCTTGTACAATTTTTCTGCTGGTAATATACTCTAGTCCTCTTGATTATTCCAACTCCACTGCCATTTTCTCCAAGACTCATCTACACTTCTTTAACTGTCTATCCAGCCGTCATTTTCTTGTGTTTCCTAATTGAATTCTTGATTTATCTGGTTAATTATTAGTGGGGATATCAAACAAGATATATTTACCAACTGATATTTTGGAAAAAAAAGCTTATTTCAGTCTGCATGTCCACCATGGGCATGTTGAACATGATTTAGAATTTTGCAAGTTTATTTCCAAACGAGGCTTTGTTTTTTGCTTGTTTTTTTTTGGGTCTTGAGCTCAATTACAACTCTGCCCAAAGTCTAGACTGTAGCTGTACTTGGCATGTTGGTTTATTGACATTACAGACCTTTAATGTACTGATAAATGATTGCTAATCTTAATTTTATTCTACCAAAAGATTCATTCAATCATTTGCCAGTACTTGTGGCTATAATGAGACCCTGTTGCAGCCACTGCCAAAAGAACTCAAAGAGTACTTTATGTCTTGAATCTCAAGATATTTGGTTTCAGTTTAAGAGCAAGAGCAGGACAAAAGAATGATCAATGGTAAAAAAGGGCAGTATAGGAACAATTGGAGGTTTTTGTCTTGCTACCAAATAATCTAGATGTGATATAGTCTGGGGGGTTCTATACAGATAAATAAGCCATATCCAGTGCAGCCAATGCCTCTTTGGACTACAAAGACATGGCACTTGATAATTTAAACACACTTGGCTTTGATTGGGATGCCCAGGATGATTCTGACAGCATTCAATCACGTGATGAGTACAAATACACGCTTGTCCTTGTCAAGCCAATCAGAGCATGTTCCGTCTGTGTAGCATCCTGTTTGGATTCACTGTCTGTTCCAGAATTCATGTTTGTTTATAGTCAATAAATGGCTCTGGATATTTTATTTTTGTACTTTTTTATTATTTTTTGTATTCAGCCTCACATTGTACATTGGCTACAAACATAACACAAGTATGTATATATATATTATAATATTATAATATTATATTTTGAAAACAGAATATCTATAATGTAATAATGCTGTAATTAACCTGTCGATGACGAAAAAAAAAAGACAGTGTGCGCTATTCCAGAGATGCTATACACTTTAGACCCATGTGGTTACATAAGAGTGGCCCGTGCACTAAAGAAGAGAAACATCATAGGTTGGGATTCTGGGATGCTTTCTGTAGAATATCAATAAGAAGCGGTATTATCACGCGGTATGTTTGATAAAGAAAGGACATTTTGATGGAATATTCAAAGGTTTGTAGCTTGGAAGGCAAATAAAGCTGTTGGTTTAAATATTATTTTTATATGATTTTGAATGTGAAAAGCAATCAAAACAGTCTAGTATCAAAAGAGTGGACTTCCAATCGCAAAGACGACAAGATGCTTTTAGCACCATATAAACACACACACACACACACACACACGGTGGAATAATATGGATATCAGCATGATGGCCATTTCAGACCATGTGTAGTGGAATTAAACGCCTTTTTTTTTTAAAGCAAAAAAAAAGACCCTGAGAATAACTAATTATTATTATTATTATTATTATTTGGATTTGGATTTGGTCATTGTGTTTAAAAGATGGCACATCTATAAAGTTAGTCAGTGTCTTTAAACTCGGCACATCTTGGATAATATGGAATAGGTTGTGTTTGACATGGGCCCCATGAAATATATTCATTCTCGTTATTCCTCTATCCAACATGTCCAATACTCTGGTAGATTTGATCCAACCTCTTTATCATGGCACCTATAGGGCCATCATACGGACACATCTGATGGCTGTGAATAAGAACAAGACTAGTAGCGATGGTAATAAGAATGGAAATACGTAGCCAGGCCCTTGGACCATTGTGTACAGAATATAGTTTCTCATGGGCTGGTTTTGTTGTAGTACTTGATTTCAGAACCTGTAGTATGGTTCAGCTACACCATCTCCCTTTTTATCAGCGTATTACACACTGTGTACACATCTTGAAACCCTTCCCATATCCAATAAACTTTCTTTTATATATTTATTTATTTATTTTGGCTCTAGAATCATTTTCGTTTTTTTGTATAATCATCATAATCATCATCATAATCATCATCATAATTAGTGGTGGTATAATGATTGAATCTTCATATCATTCCAATCTATTTTCTAGACTCTCGGTCAAAGGTTCTGGCGTAGGTGGAGACTGTATGAAGGAAGCAAGGTATTTGATGAGCACATAATGATTTATTTTAAACCGGGATAATCTAAACAGCCATCTTGCTCCTGAATGCTAGGCCGAATAGCTTTCCAAAGGCCTAGTGTTCCTGAGATGGGACTAGTAACACCTGGTAGGACACAACCGATTTCCCGCCGCCTGTTTACAAATAATCATAATAATAATATATAGGCTCCAAAGCTTTCTTTAGGGATATTGGTGGTCTTTTTTTTTATATCTAAATAAAATCTATATTGGCAGCCCATCAAAGGCCAAAAACATTTAACCTGGTGAGTGCGAGTTTCCATCAGTGGTGAATCCCAAAAAGACATGCCGTATGCACACAGGCGCCTGGGTGTCCAAATATAGAAGAAGCTTGTAAATAGATTCTGGTCCAAGAGTGGTACATTTGAGAACCATTCGTTACAAAAAGTCCCCCAAATACAAATACAAAGGTTATCCAAATCTTTCATCGTACATTTACCATACTCTTGGTTTGGTTGTCCCATTGTTGCAAATAAAGAATAAAGGATAAATAATAATAATAATAATAATAATAATTTTATTTTTAAATAAAAGAAAGAGAGAATTGGTTAAACATATCAATGATTGAATTGAATAGATGTGGTATATACATTATTTTTTTAAGGGAAAAAAAGTCGATATATGTCAAGATTCTTGGTCCTCTGAAAAAACTTGTCTGATCGGAATGCGCCTAAACGCATTTTTGGGAGAGGTCGTTACTGGATCGATGATAAAATCCACGGCCATTAGACTGTCGCTATCCTTTCTGCCATTCGCGTCTTGCTTTTTATCTTCCGCATCGTAATGACCGTCAGCCACACGCTTAGAATGACCGACCTTTCGTATGGCAATCTGTATTCCCTGTTTGGCAAATGCCCTGGAAAGGCGGGTTGATTCTAGAAGAGTACGAACAGGGCACAACGTATGCAGAAAATAGGAAAATAACATATACATATATGAGAAAATTAGCAGATTAAATACCAATAAAAAAGCATAAAGCTAAAAATGAGTGTGTGTGTATGTGTTTTTTTTTAGCAATATTTTAAAAGTGGCATATCCTCTAAGCACCTTGTTTTACCTGTCATGCCAGGAAACTGGAGAGGGAGATGGAAAGAAAATGTTTAAAGACGATCGATCAATTATCTTTTTTTTTCCGAATAAAGGTAATCGTGTGGGGTCTGGACAGCTTACCTTCTTTGGCGGATAGACCGTGAAGGGGGCTGAAAACGCTACACCGAGAACTCCACTCGGAACTCCATTGAACTCTCTAAAAAAATGCTTATTAGCTGCAATTTCAAGATAGCAATCGGTACCTTGGGCAGACATCGATCAAGGTGAATTTGAGACTATAGACACCTTCTGTACGTACAGAAAGATCATTGAAAATAAAAAAGATTCCTTGACAGTTCTCATCGTCTTTGAGATGATATGCATTCGAATGTGTCGATCCCGTCAGGTTTCTTGCGCGTTCAGGTTGTTGGAGCTGCACAAGGCCGGATACCGGCTTTCCGCTTTCCTCGATGGGAACCGGAGGTACATTTGATAACGATCGGGATATTGGTATGGATACCAGATTGCAGGACTTTACTCTGTTTTCGTCCATTAACTCGCACTGGACTAGTAAAAATAGGGTCGTTCGCTGGCTTCTTGTTTGCAAAAAAAAAGTATTCAGTAATCAAATAAGCTGCTAATGTTATCGTTTGATTACCTCTCTTCCAGGCTTCCTCTGGTCAGAATTTCTAGTCTGAGAATAGGAGGGGGATCAATTGGACGTCTGTCTTTTTCTCCAAATCCACATGAACGAGCCCTGATGGGTTCCTGGATGACAGCTAGAGAACGAGGTTAATATCAGTGATCTCCTTCTCTCTCTTTTTATTTTGAGGGGAGGATTTATCTTACAGAGATAATGTTCAATTGGCTGGTTAGAGTTCTTATTGTCTGAAAGGGCAAAAGAATCCATTGGGGACAGTGGGGGTTTCTGGGAAAAAAAAAGGTAAAAGAAAGGAGACCAAAGGGAGGAAAGGAAAATTGAATGCTGAAATCAGTAGATATGCAGATTGACAGGCTAATAAGCTATTTTGTACGTATTTAAATTTAAATTTAATTATATATTTTATACATCTTTTTGCGCACACAAGAAAAAAAAAGAAAAAAAAAGAAAAAAGAAAAATGCTCATTCTTGAAGATGAACGGTTAATGACATGATCGGGGAAACTTTTACATATACGTAGTTGAACTCACACACAAGGCGGCATATGAATGCAATCTATAATTACAAAGTGGGATCCATATTATTGGTATATATGTGTTCCCTTGTTTATAATACAGCAGTAAAAATAGTATTAGTAATGATTTACAAAACAGGCCAAAACACAACAACCATCTTTTGCTTGCTGTTAAGGCAACATTTTATTTGCTCTTATTATCAAGACAAAATCCTCTAGTGCCAGAACCAATAACAATACCCAATCTTCAATATTCAATATCTTCCCCTAATATTGCCATTTTCTAATATGCAAACCGATCATGAATATTAATTGCATCACCAATACCATCAGTCTATCTGTATAGAGAACAGTTTTGTGGACAAATCATGGCCATGCTTTAAAAGACAAGGTTTTCCATTTAAGAGCAATTGGGAATCAGTTGCTAGGGATATGTTTTGAGCAAGATTGTTTCAATTCTCCATTGACTAAAACCCCACATAATACAGTCACTCTGTGAGTGCAACTCATACTGGTTATTAAGAATCATTAATAAATTATGTGTTGTTATTAATAAGGTTAAGATACCCAGGAATCATTTTGTGGCGTCAATTATCATGCCTCCAGGAAAATGAGGAGACATTTGTGAAATGATTGCGTAAATCACAAATGTCTCCACCTTTATATATATATATATATTGCATCGATCAGATCATATTGGCCATTCTTCTTGGCGTCCAAAATCCACAAGCCGATCATAGACCAAAAACAGTGTTCTTTGAATCGTGGTCTGCCAAAAAAACACACATACAAACACACGTACACTTTCTCTTTAGAAAGGCGCGGCATAAGTGTATCTGAATAACACAAAACCAAACATGAAATTTGCATGGGATCACTTGAACACAAACACCACAGTCATTTTGTGCTATCCCACTTGGTCGCACATCATTTTAAGGACCCTCTGGAAGGAAACCAAAGATGAAGGGTCTTGAGAATCAATATCTCCCCCCCATAGCTTCGTAGATTTCTCTCTTAAAAAAAACCCCCATTCGTATCATTAGAGTCGGCGTTCTGGATCTCCTCTTATTCTTACCTTGCGAGATTCCAAGAATAGAATATTGTATCTTGAATACAGGGAACAATATATGTATGTGAAGATTATGTAGAAGAAAAGAACCAAGAAAATTCCTTCTTGCGCGCTCCTTTTTTGTTGAAAGAGTAGGACAGAGCGTTTTTTGTATTTTCACCAAAAACAAAAAACATTATTATTTATCATTGAAAAGGCTGATAAAATGGAGGGGGTTTAGATGATAAATCAAAAAATATATATACGGTAACAAGGAATGATGTTTGATTACTCGTACAGTTTCTCTGATCGTTCCACTTGCAAGCTATGGCCATGATATTCAAGTATGTTAAAAGTGAAGGTGTGCCTATCTAGTGTGCAGCAATAGATGATAAATGGTTTATATTTGCCTAGAGAATAGGAGAATAGTTATTCCCAAGTGGTGGTAGGTCTAGTACTAGGATACACTGGAGGAGGAGGGTAATAGTAGCCTTGGTGGGCTGGAGGGGTAGAGGAAGACAGAGGAAGAGGAAGTGGAGGAGGAGGGTAGCCAGAGTAAGATGGAGGTTCATTTCCTTGCTGGGGACGAGATCCAGGAGCATGAGACATGGCTGGAGTTGCTCCAGGAGGAGGAGGGCGAGAATAGGGTGGATAAGCCATTCCACCCTGTCCATTCTGTTGCTGTTGTTGCTGTTGCTGAGAAGGGGGTGGTGGAGGTGGAGGCTGATTCTGGCCATGTTGCTGATGCTGTGGTTGCTGTTGATGATGTTTCTGTGGTTGAGGTTGCTGCTGCTGTTGAGGTTGCTGAGGTTGCTGCTGCTGTTGAGGTTGCTGTTGCTGCTGAGGTTGCTGCTGCTGCTGAGGTTGCTGCTGCTGCTGAGGTTGCTGTTGTTGAGGCTGTGGAGGAGGATACATGGCATAAATTGCAGAAGAGGAAAGTGAAGCAGGTGGGGGTGGCGCAGATCCCGATGGAGTGAATGTCGTTGGAGATGTCACTGCCTTGTCAGACTCCTTCTTTGCATGCCCATTCTGGGTCTCCTCAAGAAGATCAGCTTTTATAACATTAATACGGTCTCAAATGCACTCTTTATGATCAACTAGATCTTGTTGGACTTACAGAGCTCAGCTGTAGTAAGAGTGCGGAGAGTGTTTCTCTTTTCATTTCCACGAGATTGCTGGTCTGGTCCACTGCCATTCAAGTCAGTAGGCAAAGCCAAAATCAAATCAGACAACTTGTCTCGGAGAGCAATCATCTGTGCCTTGATGTCAGCAAGCTGCCCGACCTCTGGCCTGTTGGTCAATGATGTCTTTATATAAAGTAGTAAAACTGTCAATAGTCATGATTCCTGGACTGCATAAATTTACCGTGTTACCTTGTCAAACACGGTGATCTTGAGCAAGTTACTTTGCGAAATCGCGTGGTAGACATCCGTATCATCTTTGCAAACAAAAAAGGTGTTAATAGAGACTTCCTATAAGTCTGTCTATATCCTTACCTGTAAGGTTTATCAAATCTCCCTCTTTGTCCATAGATTGGGTAAAGTGAGTCTAGGCAACAGAATCGCTAGTATATTCAATATAATATCCCATACCATCATCCGTATACTTTAGAATAACATTCGCTGCGCTGGATATGGTCTGACTAAATACACTTTGCATCCTCACACACAACCTATTTGGGAGGGGGGGCAGTAAATAATAGTATTGAGTATCATCTCTACTCATTCCTCAAAACATACTCATTGTAGGTTGGTGCTTCATAGATGGTTATACGGCGAAACGTATTCTCACACCGACCTAAAAAGGAGGATTTACTATTTGGTTTGTTCTTCTTTAATATCCTACACTTCACAATAATAGCTCCTGTCATTATCTTTCGTAATTCAGTGTAATCCAATCGGGATGTGTTCATTGAAGAAGAACAACAACAAAAAAAAAAAGAAAGGAATCTCAGGATGGTGCAGTCGTGTCAAGTTGATTAAAAAAAGAAAAAAGAGCGGGCTGTGTGGTCAGTCACAGTCACGGATGAACGAAACGAAGCTGTTCTATAGATGATCCAATAGTAAGTAGATCTAGTTCCTTGCTTTAATGAGCTATTTCGAGACATTATATTCAAGAATGGAAAAAAAAGGGTATTTGATTAGATGGATATTTATGGCATTGAGTACAAAGGACCCATAAGCAGTTCTTGTAAAGACACTATGGATGTGTATGATGCATTAATCTATACCTCGTTAAATAAAAGAGCTTATTCTCGGCCAGAAATCACAATAAAATTGATTTGAACCAGAGAGAAAATAAAGAGCAAGTGGTTTGTTTGCTTTTACAATCACTGCCTATTGCCTATAAGCAAGAGATTATGGCCTTTGAAGCAACTTTTATGTGTGTTGAAGGATGGTCTGAGCTTCCCACTTTAAAGAGGAGCCTAATGCCAACCATTAAGGGGTGTCTAGGAAGAAGATTGGAGCATTTCATCAAGTCCATGTGTTGGTCACCAATGGTACAATAAATCTAGGCCTATCTAGCCATATAATAATCATATTGGAATACTACTTTATATTTTTAGCGGTTACTATCTCTCTTTTTCTTTTGATCCTGCCAAGAGAACCAAGACTTTTAAAAAACAAGAAGAGGCATATTGGATCTACACACGAGTGCCTTTTGAATCGACTGGCAGAATATAGTAAAACCAATTCAATTTTTAATATCGAGTTTGTTTAAGAGTACTCTTGATGTCCTAATAGTCTGCAGTGGTTCTTGCCACCACAACTCAAGTGTTGATGCGTTTTGGATGACCAGTAACACAACAAAACTCAGTCTTGAAAATACAGCACAATATCATTAATTATAATTATTATTTGATAAATTTATTTGTATCAGGATAACCATTCCAAATAGCATGGATACAAAGTCTCCACCATTTCCAACCCTTTCGTTTGCCAATAAGCCCAACAAACCGCTTGCGTCTAAGCTGACAAAGGTGTTGAATGGGTCAGTGGCTGATGATGCACGCATCAAGACTGCCCTGACAGCTCTCTCGGACATTCCCAATGTAGACCAAGCAGACTTACGAAGCAATCTACGTGGAACAATTGAAAAAAAAGAAATCGAGATCAATCGTCAGTTTCTAGATGCCTTTAGCAGTGTGGTCATGGTAAATAGATAGTTGTTTAGTAAGAAAAAGAAAAAGAAACACGGCATTCATCTATTCGTAAAAAAAAAAAAAGCAACTTGAACGGCTCGAGATTGAAGCACAGGCCATGACAAGCGTATGTAAAGACATGCAGCTAAAGTTGAACAGTACACAAAAAAAGACAATGCTGATGATGGAACAAGCGAGCTCATTGGATGAACAGAGGTCAGGATGAAATGGATCATCTTGGACTCTAGAACACACAAAAAAAAACTCAACATTGAGATCAAATTAGATCAGCTTGTGCCACTCGATTGCTGATTGTTGATGGCTTTTTGGAAAAGTTCATGTTGAATGAGGAGGAGATCAAGATCCTCACATCATCATTGCCTGTTGGAAATGCCTTTTTTGAAGCCCTGGCTCACCTGCAACAGATCTACAGTGATTGTAAACTGCTATTGACAACCAAGCACCAGCAAGCAGGGCAAGATGATATTCAGGGAATGAAAATGGAGCCAAAGTCTAAGATGATGGTTTGGCAAATGTTTTAGGCAACACATTATGGAAACCATGGCCATGTACCAAGAAACAGCCTATGCTAAGCTCTATAGATGGACACAGTATGAGAGTCGTTCGTCATTTGGAAATGATAGTATCGATGTGAGTTCTTTGATGGTTAAGGCACTTTCTGCATTGCAGCACAGACCAGTATTACTGCAGTAAGTAACAAAAAAAAAAAGAGAGTATCGGTTCAGAATAACTTATCCATCAAACAAGAACCATTTTGGATGAACTGGCTGGTGCGCGACGAGAAGCTGTTGCGCGTGCCTTTATTAATGCATTGACTCGTGGTGGCCCAGGAGGAACACCTCGTCCAATTGAGCTTCAGGCTCACGACTCACAACGGTATATTGGAGACATGCTAGCCTGGGTTCATCAAGCTTGTGCGAGTGAGCGAGAGATGCTTGAAAGTCTGTTCCAGCCTGTTACTTCATCACACAAATCAGATTCGCCTTCCCTCATACTGTCATCAAAAGAGGTAGTGGAAGATTTGCTGGACTGTGCTATGGAAGGCACCTGTAGACCTCTCAAGGCAAGTATATATACAAGAAAATGTGGCATCTTTATATTATATATATATATATATTGAATTGGTTAACATTCTGGATCTTTTTTTTTTCAATCTCGTATCCTTATTGCTTTTTTTTAGTCCCGTATGGAGCAGGTCTTGATGGTTCAGCAAAATGCATTGATTTCGTACCGTGTGGCAAATTTGATTCAGTTTTATGCCGTGACAATGAGCAAACTAGTTCAGCCAGAGGCCGCCCTGGCAAAAACATTATATGAGTAAGTTTAAAGAAACCCCTTCAAGAGAGAAAGTAGGAGTGATGTAGAAGAAAAAAAGAATTACAGGTATGGCGTACGCACACTTTTTCAAAACGATCCAAGCACAAGCCGATCGATTGCTTCAGTCTCCAGAGGTAAGAAAAAAAAAGGGGGATCAATTGGTGATTAGGATAAAGACTATTAATGAGACTGACATATATTGGTTTAGATTCCTTCAAGGGATCTCTCTGTTTCTCCCTTGGTTAGAGACATGTCCACTCAATTGGTAATAAGGATAAAGTAATTGGATCATAATGTTCATATAATTTCACTCGAAACAATAGAGAGATATCCTGGCTTCCTATGACTCGTCCCTTATTGTGGCCACAAACAATACGGGTGGGTTCCCAGAGTTTGATTTTGGAGAAACCTTGGATGCGCTTGTAGATCCATTGTTGCGGATGTGTGAGATGGCCGTGGAAAACCTTGACAGTGTTGACCGTGCTATTTACATGGTCAATTGCATGTATCATTTGAATGTGAGTATAGCCAAATATGTGCCTATAATCCTATAATCCTACCAAAAAAAAAATCCCACTGACTATTCCTATAGTCAGTAATGGCCCCATACAGCTTTACTGAGAACAAGAGAAAGCTGCTGGACATCAAGATCAACGAATTACTAGAAAACCTCGCTCAGGAACAGGTAAGTGATAAGTGAAATGCAAGTAAGCATAGTTG
Source organism: Phycomyces nitens (assembly GCA_022702545.1). NCBI lineage: Eukaryota > Fungi > Mucoromycota > Mucoromycetes > Mucorales > Phycomycetaceae > Phycomyces > Phycomyces nitens. Next base: position 9,025,602 of record JAHRBC010000001.1, read on the forward strand.
GTAATAACACGCACTTTAATTTCTAGTACAAGGAACTCTTGCAGCAATCTGGGCTGGCTAGGATCAATGATGCTCTTTTGAGAAAAGAAAAAGACGTAAATATCATCATTACCAAGTTTTATAATCCCATTATTTACCTCACCTGCTGTTCGTCATCCATGATATTCATGGTTCTAGGTACCTCTGTCCTCAATGCCATTGATGGATTCGATTTCTTTTCAGGGTGCAATTTCTCGACTGGATTCTTTCTTGGTTCGTATCAGTTCAGAAGTTTCTCCTCCTCTGCGTCGCCTTTCAACATTGCAGCACACGCGACAGGTTCAAGAGAGTGCAATTAGATTACTCTTGGAGACCTATAGCCGTATTAGTGCGGCCATTAATGATCCTGCAAATGGATACAGTGATCCAGAATCAATATTGCCAAGAACAGTAGATGAAATGGAAGCAATTTTTTCATTTGCATTATAAGTGAATAAATATTTGTATATTTATGAGGGTGTAGTAAATATACTCAATAAAAAAAAAGTAAATCATTATTATGTTTTAAAAAAAAAACGATTAAATAAGCGTAGAAATCATGCATGTTTACTAGAATCAACGAGGCCCAGTTATACTAGGCTTCGATGTCGAAGAAGAGGCAAGACCATCAGTCTCATCAGGCAAGAGTTCAATGGGTTGGTGAAACGGAAGACAGGGAGATTGAAGCTCTCCAGGCTGATCTTTCCATTTTGAAGGAAGCACCCTGATGGCTTCTACAAAGTGAGCAAACCATGTCCGAATACCAAGACGTTGGACTGATAAAAGGACAGCTACAACCAGACCGGTTACAAAACCAATACCATCGTTTGAGAATGCAACAAGTGCACCCATGGTAACAAGCATGATTGTCCAGTTTTCTGCTCTAATCACATCGCTTTCCACACCGCGATTGATAGCTTGGGCTGCATGAGCAAGCTACAGATATTTTTTTTTTAAAATGTTTGGAATTATACTCGCCAAAGCCTCAAGAGCCCAGTTACCTCTACACCAGACACGAAAAGCATTACGGCCAGCATGGAGTTTGGAAAATATTGTAGCAATCCTACCAGAGAGCTGCCAAATATAATGCCTAGCAACAGCTTTGTCAGACCGAGTAGGATGACAGACACTTCTGAGCGAGCCCCAAAGCGATATTGGCCAGCAAGACCTCCAGCACCATGGCTAGGAATGCAAGAGGTTGGTTTCGATAACCAAGCAAGTAATAAAGATGGCTTACCACACTGGCATAGCACCAAACCAACAGCCAATTAGGTTCATGAGGCCAACACTCATGGAAATAGAGGCAGTGTTTACATGCTTGTCTGGAAAGAGATCATCGATTAGAATGCTCAGGGCAACGACTGAGTTGAGACAAGTAAGAGGGATTTGGCCTAGACCGGCATTCAGAAACCCGGTACGGAACTCAGCAGGAGTTGGGTGAATGATTGTGTTTGGATAGTAGCCACCTGCGACTGGGTGTGGGATCATGGTATTCTTGTCAGTAACAAACATACGGATCAGGGCAAATAATAGGCCAATAAGAAACAAGATCAAGGCACTTGGGACCTTTGTACGATAACATGCAAACACAAAGATGGTTGCCAGTAATACCCAAGTAAAGTTGTCTGACCAATTGGCGTAAGAAATGTGCCACTGCAGTTTTGTTATCAGATCATGAGCTTTTTTGATCAATTGAACGCCTGTACCCAGCTGAAGACCTGTAACATAAAGGGTTTATATATTATCTTGTAGATGTCCAGCCTACCTCTTACTACCGATGTTGGAGTATAATTGCTGACGAGATGTATGGTCCGTGTGGCACCCAGGAAAAAGATAACAGCAGCAACGCCTATATTTCCCACGTTACATGGTTTAATGGGTTGCTTGGATACCATCATTTGAAACTCACTTAGACCAGCCGACATATTTTCCTCGATACTCATGTTTGAAGACAAAACAACCGCGGCAATGGCTGTGTGTATCAAATAGTCAATTAAAGAGCCCTAGAAAAAAAAAGAGTTCTTATAGAGATACCTTTCATGGGCTGAACACATACAGGGCTTTCAAAGAATAGACCTGATGCGATATTCCAAATGCCAGTGAACCAGAGCGTACTGGTGAGATCAATTTGGCCTGCTACAGCAAGAGATATCATGACTGGTAAAAGAGTGCCCAGATCACCAAGGCTACCAGAAACCTATTGTTTGCAGACACATATGAGTCGATCAACGCGCCGATCCTGACTGTTTACCTCTTGTATAGTAAGATGGTCAACGAACCGTTGGTAACGACCCCGTAAATTTAGCATTGGTAAGATTGTTATTGTTCTGATAAAAGCACAAGTTACTAATATTCAATAACTTTTTTTTTCTTTTCTTTTTATAAAAAAAGCCAAATAAATTATAGTATATTTTGTGAGTCAAAAAAAAAAGTATTCGCATGGCGACACATTGCGTCTTAAGATTTGTTCAACGTTTCTCAAAGAATCTATACAAAACAGCATTGATACTTTATGAAATCAAAAATCAAAACCCAAATAAACAATAAAATATATATAAAAATATAAAGGGGAATAGAATATTTTGTGGTCTGGCACTATTTACATTGGTCCAGGTTCATTCATCTCTCCACTCATGAGTCGCTTCCATGCAACCTCGAGATCCTCGCGAATCTCCTTGAGTCGTCCAACGGCATTCTCCCATGCGTCCTTGTCCTTTTCTTCAGCATTACCACCAATCTCAAGCAGCTTGAGCTGGGGTACGCCCTGACCCAACAGTATCTCAATCACAGCCTCCATGTCCTGACGCGTAATCTTGTTGCACCCAATATCCAAGGAACGTGCCCCACTCTGGGTCAATACGGGCATCATGTCTGGATAGTCACTGAAGCCGCCAATCTGGTTGCTAAAGAGACCGACATATTGAAGCTGTGTCGAAAGCAATTGGCCAAGTCCCAGACCACCGATCTGGTTCTCACCCAATTCAAGATGGACAAGCGATTGAGGAATCGATCTTACAAGAGACTCAATGGCCTTGTCATCAATCTTGTTACGACGCAGACGAACATCAACCAATGAACTCTTGGCAAGATTCTCGGCTTGGTTGAATGCGGTCGTCTCAATACCATTGCTGTCCAACCACAGATGGGTCAACTGAGAGTTGGAGGCCAAGGATCCAAGAATGGCATCAAACAAGGCATTTCCATGCACTGACCGACCATCATCCTTCTCAATTGGCTCTTCCAATTCGCCACCTTCAGCAGCCTGTTCATTTGCAGTGGCCGCAGAAGGCAAGGCCAATTCTTGCTCAGGGCTCGAGACGCTCATCATCTTGAGTGTATGAAGGTGTTTGTTGGTTGCCAAGGCATGGCCAAGTGCACTAGCACCTTCCATAAGAGGGTTGTCAGAGATATCCAAGACTTCAAGTTTTCCCAAGTTGTCGGACAGAATACGTGCCCCAGCGGGACCAATGCTGTTCATCGAGACATTGAGCTGGCGCAAGTTGGTTTGGGGAATCACTTTGGCCAGGACTTCAAATGAGGCATCGGTGATGGAATTGCGAGACAAGTTGAGATCCTCAAGACGTTCATTTTTGGCGAGACAGTTTGCAAGGGTGGTAATAGAGTCAAATGTCAGACCTTTGTTTTCGAGATCCAGCTTCACTAGGCCTTCATTGACAGCCAGACCTTCGCACAGAATTGTCATGAGTTTGCCGTCAAGAACAGATCCGAATTGGCTGTTTCCAACATTAAGACATTCCAGAGTGTCATTGAGAGTAAGGGCTTCTGAAAGCTGTTCGACAGCATTGGTGTCGAGAGCATGGCCAGAACAATAGAGCTCTTTGAGGGTGGTGTTTTGGGCAAGGGCGGTGAAGAGAGACGCAAACTGGCCGGGAGTTACGACTCTGAAGCTGAGGATGTGGAGAGACTTTAGGGAAGGATCGTTGGCTCTAAGTTGCTTGACCCATTTGTCGATTGAGTTGTCAGAATCACCCCAGCCCATTATGTATTATATATTAGTTTAATTGATGTATAAAGAAAAGAAAGAGAGAAAAAGTTTATGGATCGGAATACTAAAAATAGATCGTCACGGTGGTTTCTCCTGCGTATGTTACAGTAAAGAAATAGGGAATGGAGGAATTACAAGAAGACAAGAGGGGTATGATAAAGATCAGAGAATGGGGTCGATTAAGCGGATTCGCGGGTTTCTGTCTTGGCCTTTGCATCGACACTGTGCCTAGAGTATTGAAGATGCTTGGGCGAACTTTTTCTGGGTAGAGGAGAGGATTCGCTGACTGGAGGAGGAGATAGAATAGGTCCAGGAAGAGGTCCAAGCTCATCGTGCTTGATATTAAGGTGACGCAATGACCATGGTAATGCGCCCATTCTAAAGCACGAGCGATAATTAGCATCTTTATCTAAAATAGGACCAAGGTCCCTTGTAATCCCAACAGGGGAGGGGGATTTTCTTCTTTTCTTTACCTTGCGTAAAACATCTGAAGACGAAGACGCATTGCTTCATGATAAAGGTCAGGAAGAGCACGGCTAGAGTAGAGGCCTTGACGGACATTCCTCAAAAACACATAGAACTCACACACAGCCACCAGTCGATCGCGGCAGTACCGGTCAATACAGGCCCAGTCATCAAAGAAGGAAATTCGGAATCGATAAGGAAGCGGCCCGGCAGGTCTTCCGCACGCCTGGCAGCCGGTAAAGTGGCCAGTCTGGTTGGCATTGCTGCTGCTGAACCGCTCCCAGATCAATGTCTTTGAGGCAGAGATCTTGAGGGGAACATCAAGGGGTCGGCTGGCCTGTTCGGCTGCAAACCCAAAGGGTGCCTCTTCAATAAAGCACGTATTCAATACAATGGCATCATTAATCTTGTGGGCTGACAGACGCGAGGCCGGTCCGAATCGTAAGCACGGCTCGACATCTTCTGTTTGACAGTTTCTCATAAATGGAATCGTATGGAGCTTCTTTAGAGCCACATTGGAGCTTGTGCGGACATAGTTTCCAAATTCTTCAAGAAGTATTGGATCCACTCCGATGCTCTGGGTACTGTTGGGTGTTACGGTGGTGGTTGAGGACGACATGATTGAAGACGCCTTTGGTGAGTCGAGCGAAGACGTGTCGGTGCTGCTTACATCGACCATATCCTCCATTCGCAGCCTAAGCTCCTTGAGTTGCATTTGCTCTGCCCCCAAACGCTCCTGGGTCTCCTTTAGCTGGTTTTCAAGGTGCTTCTGGGCCATTTCAAGATTGTACTTTTCACGCTTTTCATTGGCCACCATGCCGTTCGCCTCCTCAAACAACCGGCGTGACAAATCTTCGAGTTCGCTTTCGACCATGTCTTTGGAGTGCTGTATTTCGGCTACACGCTCTATTTCATCCACGTACTTGTCATTCAGAAGCTCCATGTCGCCTTGAAGGGCTGCAAACTCTTCAGACTTTGCGTCCAGACGCTGCTCAACATCCTCGAGAGTCCGACTGAGGGCGTCTATTTCTGCCAGTTGCTCGCTTATCTTGGCCTGTTCAGCAGCCAGTTTGTTTTGTAGATCCGCAAGTTCCTCTTCATACATCTTTTGTTCTTCATAGAGCTGGTCAATGACAGGTATGGCGCGGTTACACAGCGAGCAGTGGTTACTCGATGTTTCGCTGATAATAAAGTGGCAGGGGCATTCGACTGGAGACTTTTGGGTCTCATCACTAGTTCTAGGTGTCACCACTCTGGGCGGAAAGTGAAAGGCAGTGGGAGAAGACGTGCTTGGTGAGAGTGGCAAACTAGGAGGCAAGGGAATGAATTTTGCCTCTGCATTGGCTGGTTCATGTGTCTTGTCCATCACTGTTTGTAGACGAGAGTAGAGATTGGCAATGTCCTGATTGGTAGCGTCTCGTCCAAATTGTGCTGATGAATCCTGATCTATCAATGGAAGAGCGGCTTCTGATGTTGCCATTCAATCCACAATGCTAAAGAAGAAGGACCTATGTAGATTATATGAATATGAATATAAATATATATATTATAATTGTCTTTTCGTGCGTACGTGTGTAGGTTTATATCAAAAATGTGTGAGAGAGAGTGAGAGTGAGAGTGAGAGAGATATGTATATATGGTTTTACAGAGAAAGAGAAAGAAGAGTGTTTATTGGAAGAAGAAGAAAAAGGGGAATATAAATTACAAGTTGGAAATAACTTTTTTTTTTGGTTGGATTTCTATGGTTTTTTTCACAGGTGTCTCAGAGTGCTCATTCGTTCATCTCACGTGATGGCTGCTCTTAAGACCTTCTACGCTATGGCGGTGTGACTTGTCCACGCCAAAGCTCCCGAACGACCTTTTGATTGATGATGTGTCGATCGACTAGATCCTCTACATGACATTGCCGCACATTACCATACATGTGCCCTCCGAGTCCCTTTTGATGGATAATAATGTTTCCTGCAAACTTGTGGCCTATACATCTAGTTAGTCTTGGGCTTTGGGTATTTACTGTACTTGCCTCCGAAATGACTGGTACCCCATACTTCAACACCACCCTTTTTAGTGTTCTTGAGAAGATTCTTTTCCTCTAGCACTCTCTTGAACTCATCAACAATCAAAGGTCCCAGTACACCGCATCGCTTATCACGCATTGTGTGAGTGCAGACCAATATGACCGCATCTGCCGTCATGTCTTCACCACCCGGCACTCGACTAGAAGGATCCTGCCATACTGATTTCATCGTAGACAGAAACGAAGACGACAAGGACAGACTGTCTGGCTGAATAGAAGAATAAATCTTGAATTCTGGGAAAAACATGACATCCACACCATTCGCATGCATGTCAGGACGGTCGCACACAGTAGTCAATAGTTCCTTGTCAGCCATGGGCCGATTTCCTTCCTTCATCCACATATTCTCTTCTTCATTGAGCTTGTACACCATTCCTCCTTTGAGAGCTTCAACCTTGGCTTTGTTCCATTCGGCACCATTGGGGCCAACGCACACAACTACGTGACGATCTGAGCCTCTTGTAGGCATTGGATCAGTGAGATCAATCTTGCGACCAAGTACGGCTGGCATGGCATGTTTTGAGCATGGTACGAATCCGTTGATTGATGGAGGTGTAGCTGGCGTTGGACAACATGGCTCGAATCGTCCCAATGGAAACGGTTTATCGTCAAATGGAATGGCCATTTCGCGTAAAGAAGGTTTGGCCAGTATTTCCTGACCTGGCACGACCATTCTTCTACGTACAGTAGAGAAACTTTTACGAATTGCTGATAACATGTTTGCGATAATGATCAAAGTCGAAAAAGAAAGGTGTATTTAAAGAGGAACTTTCACCGAGTCTCCCCGCTCTGAGTTTCACAGTAGGAAAACATGCATGGCCATCATTTCAAATATCCGAAAAACCGCGAGAAGTGAGGGAAGGGGGGGGGGGAGATTGTTTATATTAAATGTATATCATTAAATGTATAGGATTAAGTGTACACATATTGTTTCTAGAGAGTAAGACCAAAGGGAATCTTCTTGTCATCAAGAGCAGCTACAATGTTCTCAATACACATTTGACCCATTTCTTCACGAGCCTCTACAGTTGCACTTCCTATAATTTCCATAAACATTTGCCGGATGAGTCAAAAGCAACTAAGATTCTGATAAGCAATAGACACTTACCCAAGTGGGGAAGAATGACACAGTTGGGGAACTTGAAGAGAGCATGGTCGGTTGGCAGAGGCTCAGGAGTGGTGACATCCAGACCAACACCAGCAATAAGCTTCTCATCCAATGCACGTACTGTCATTACCAATGCAATGTTAGCATGCTTTATATCAAACCAGTCCACTTACCCAGGTCGTCTTGCTTGACAATGCCACCACGGGCAGTGTTAACAAAGATCTAGAGATACAGGGCAATATAGTCAGGACCAAGAATACCAATCCAATTGGGGGTTTTTTTTTGGACTTACAGCACTCTTCTTCATCTTTGAGAATGCCGAATAATCAAACAGTTCTTTGGTGGCAGGTGTCATGGCACAGCAGACAACAATGTAGTCAGAATCAGCCAAAAGAGTATCCATGGATACAAGCTTGGCATTCAGTTTAGCTTCAGCAGCAGGCTTCTTGTTTCTACCCCAGTAAAGAACTTGGTCGATTCCAAATGCCTTGAGACGGCTAGCAACAGCTTCACCAATACGACCCATACCAACCACACCAAGGGTACGGTTTGTGAATTGAGATCCACACAGCCACTCGGGACGCCATTCTCTCCACTAATACCCATATTAAACCGTAATCAGTCTTGACAGCCCATCTATAATTTCTTAAAAAAAATTACTTGCCTCGCCTGTCTCTGCAGCACGCACAGACTAGAAAAATGATAACTTGTTTGAGCAACTTTTTTTTGTGGATCTGGTAATGATCTTACCTGCTTCATCTTTCTTGCGGCAGCCAAGGTGAGCATAACGGTAAGATCAGCAGTGGCATCGGTCAATACATCGGGTGTGTAGCCAATCTTTGTGCCTGTTTCACGAGCAGTAGCAAGATCAATATGGTCATAGCCTACACTCATGGTGGTGACCAACTTGAGCTGGGAACCTAATGTTTAAATATGGTTGGATATTGTGCTGCATTAAAATGCTCCTTTAAAATAGCAACTTACCTGCAGTAACAAATACTTCCTTGTCAATCTTATCCGACAAGACGCACAACAGAGCATCGGCACCTACCAACCATTTGACTTAGATCTGGAAACAATTAATATACAATCTGAGTGAGGTACCCTTGACTTCTTTCAACAGCAGATCTCGGGGCATCGAAGCATCCTCTTTCCATTGGACCAGATCAAATCCCTGAGCTTCCAGACGTGCCTGACTCTCTGGCAAGAGTTTGCGAGTAGCTACCACTCTTGGGCCATACAGGACTGACTGGGAATGAAACAAGGACCGCTGGACAAGAGGTCTAGACAGAGCACCAGCAAATCTTTTACAGAGAAACACCATGATAATACAAGAGGTTGGGGAGGGGGTGTGTGTGTGGAAAATACAAGCAGGGGAGTAAAAGATGGATTTTGGATTTTAGATTGTGGTTCAAAACCAGCATGGTCGGAGTCTGAGTAGCACCCTCGACATTTGGACACTTGTATTTACGGCAATACAAAAGAAAAAGCCACGCCTGTTCAAGTTTGGATTCTTTGCAGTCAAAAATCCTTATTTCCTAAACCATGAAGAAGCCACCGCGTCCTTTCCAGCCAAAGGCAGCACCTTTTAGACCCACAAAATCATTTATTTCCCCACCCCCACCACCTCCACCAAAGAGTGGTCCTCGTCTGGCTCCACTGTTAGTGGGTGGAGCACTGCTCTATGTGACGGCCACATATGTCAGTATGGTTGTCTTTAAAAGCAAGGGTGACACTACTGCCAACACAACCACTGCACCAGATCCAGCCAAACCCAACCAACCCAACCAACCCACTACGCCCACGACGACAGTACTCAAGCCCATCGAAACAAAGGTCACCCCTTCCCAGTTTGATACTTCGCCTATTTGGGAAAAAGTAGCCAAGAGTTACGACGATGAGATTGGATGGGATGAGCGCGTAATGGGCATTGGATTGCTGCGTCGTTGGCTAGTAGGTCAAGCAAAGGTAACAATGTTTTTCTATTCTCGTGCCAAACACCACAAATTGTGATATTGACAGTTATTTGATTGCAGGGTGATGTTCTGGAAGTATCAACTGGCACTGGCCGTAACTTTAGCTACTACAAACCCGAGAGTATTACCTCGGCCACCTTTACTGATCGCCATCCGCCCATGCTTGAGGAGGCCAAACACAAGTTTGAGAAGCAACCAAAACCCTGGAATGTCCAGGCAAGCTTCACAACAGCCAATGTAGATGATCCCAAGAGCATGCCACATGGATTCGACACTGTCGTGGACACTTTTGGCTTGTGCTCATGTGGGGATCCCGTAGAGGCTTTGGTCTCTTTGGCAGATGCTTGCAAGTCCGAGGATTCGAGGATCCTCTTGCTTGAGCATGGCCGAAGTCACTACGATTGGCTGAATCGCCTGCTGGACACCAATGTCGACAAGCATGTCACTCGATGGGGTTGCTGGTGGAATCGAGATCTGGTTGGGTTGTTGGAGGACGAGCGTGTGAAGGAAAAGATGGAGGTTGTGTCGATGTACAGATGGCATTTTGGCACAACTTGCTACATAATAGCCAAGCCAAAAAGGCCATTACAAGATAAACAAGCATGATGGAATACCCTTTATTCAACAAGAAAGAAAGAAAAAATGATATTTATTTGCAGGATTCTTTTGCAGTGTGAATTTGATTTTATTAAGTGGATGGACGGAGTACGGATGGTGTCAGTCAAAAAGTGAGTGACGTAGAGGGCTGGTGCATTCGATGCAATTTTTTTTTCTTTTTTCGTTTTTATTTTTATTTCTGGAAAAGAATTAATTTTTCCTTCTTTTATTTTCATACTACACCATGAGGTAAGCAGATTTGCCACTTGGTCAAGAAGTCTTTTTTTGGCTTGGTCCAGGCGACCAGCAATACAGAGAACAATACTAATTTGTCTGTCTATAGCAACGAACCTTTGCAAGAAATCCAGGAGGTTGAGATCGAGGTAAGATTGAGATTGAGATTGAGATTGGAACCAATCAACCGAATCTAAACCAACCCTTTTTCTTGCTCTCTAGTCCAACTGGGATGAAATCGTCGATAACTTTGACAACATGAACCTCAAGACCGATCTTCTCCGTGGTGTCTACGCCTATGGGTATGTATTAAAACTATAGCCATTAAATAATAATAATAAAGAGACCTGACATGATTCCACCCCATAGTTTCGAGCGTCCCTCGACCATTCAGCAGCGTGCCATCATGCCTGTTGTCAAGGGTCACGATGTTATTGCCCAGGCCCAGTCTGGTACCGGTAAGACCGCTACCTTCTCCATCTCCATCCTTCAGTCGATCGATGTCTCCTTGAAGCAGACCCAGGCTTTGATCCTTGCCCCCACTCGTGAGTTGGCTCTCCAGATCCAAAAGGTTGTCCTCGCCTTGGGTGACTTCATGGGCATTGAGTGCCACGCCTGTATTGGTGGTACCAACGTCCGTGACGATATCGCCAAGCTCCAGTCTGGTGTCCACATTGTTGTCGGTACTCCCGGTCGTGTGTTCGATATGATCAACAACCGTGGTGCCTTCAAGACCGAGCACATCAAGATGTTCGTTCTCGATGAGGCCGATGAGATGCTTTCCCGTGGTTTCAAGGATCAGATCTACGATGTCTTCCAGCTCTTGCCCGAGACTACCCAGGTCGTCCTTTTGTCCGCCACCATGCCCTCGGATGTCATGGAGGTCACCACCAAGTTCATGCGTGACCCCATCCGTATTCTTGTCAAGCGTGATGAATTGACCCTTGAAGGTATCAAGCAGTTCTACGTTGCCGTTGACAAGGAGGAGTGGAAGCTCGACACCTTGTGCGATCTCTATGAGACCGTCACCATCACCCAGGCTGTCATCTTCTGCAACACCCGTCGCAAGGTCGACTGGTTGACTGACAAGCTCCATGCCCGTGAGTTCACTGTCTCCGCCATGCACGGTGATATGGACCAGTCCCAGCGTGATGTTATCATGAAGGAGTTCCGCTCTGGTTCTTCCCGTGTCCTCATCACCACCGATCTTTTGGCCCGTGGTATCGATGTCCAGCAGGTGTCTTTGGTCATCAACTACGATCTCCCCTCCAACCGCGAGAACTACATCCACAGAATTGGTCGTGGTGGTCGTTTCGGTCGCAAGGGTGTCGCAATCAACTTTGTTTCCAACGATGATGTCCGTATGATGAGAGACATTGAGCAGTTCTACAACACCCAGATTGAGGAGATGCCCATGAACGTTGCTGATCTGATCTAGATTGTATATATTTATTATGTTATAATAAAACGCACTGTAAAGCTACTTTGCGTGATTCAGTAGAAACCAACATATTCATATATATACACATTTATATACAAACAATACATTGTTTTCTGTCAAGACTCGCATGTGTCGTTCATTAGTCAAGGGGGGGTCCCGTTTGGTCAGGGAACCTTGTCATTAGAAAACACTCTTTTATTATTATTATCAAGTGCACATTATAAAGACTGGATCCATTCAGACCAGACCTCTATAAAACTCATACTTTTGGGCAATTACTATACTGTTGTGTGGCCCATGAGCAATCTTTCTTATTGTTCTGCAAGACAAAAGGGCTAGAATGAAAGAAGCAAAAAAGCTTCTTTTGTGAATCCTGGGTTCTGGTGCCACTAATTACAAATGGAAACAGTCATTTAACCTTTTTAGGCTATTGTCGTACTCTATCTAATGGGTCCAGTATTGGCCTACGATGCCTATATTTTTATTATTATTATTATTATTATTATTATTATTATTATTATCATTATCATTATTGATGAGCACCATGATTATACAAATAGCCCACAACCAAAGTAACAGCGATTTAACAGTCTTGGCTACAACCTTTTATTATTATTATTATTATTATTTTGAAATAACGTACGATGTTTCAAAATAAGCTAAAATGTTGCGCAGTAAAGGCAAAGTCACATTGGATCAATTGACAGCCTTCTTTTTTTTAATATACGGAATACAGAAATTAGATTTTGAAACAAAGTAATTCCAGTCTCAAAACTTTTTTTTATATTACTAGTCTATACTACCTCTATTAAAGTGTATATATATATAAGAGTTCTGAAATTATCCCAATTGATTATCTAGGCAGGTTTCTAAAGCCTGTCAGTATCTTTTCATCCTGCTGAAAGTAAATATGACCAGGTATACAAAATCTCAAAGAAAAGCATAGATTGCCACCCCCAGGTTTGTAAATGGGATTCTGAACCAGACAATGTTTTACCTGTTGGCCTTTTCAGCTGGACTCTTGTCCTTCCAAATTGCTGCCTCTTCTTTTGTGCTTTCGGGTGTGGGGCTATAGATGGTTGCTGTATTGGATGGGCTGGGTATTGAAGATATTGTTACTTTCTCGGTGACATGGTATGCACGGTCGTAAGTGGTTGTAGTGTATATTGTTTGGTGTACAGTAACTTTTTCAATGGAATTGGTAGTCAAATGTGTTTTGGACGTGTGCTGCATAATTTGTGGTAATGGAGCTCTAGTTGTATAAACTGATTGTATATTGAGGCAGTCTCTCCAGTTTGCCATTTGACACACGACATTGGGGTTTTTTAAGGAGATTCGACTTGTTTGACAAAGTAAGAGCCAAAATATAAAAGACATGGTGTAATAAATGATATAATCCTGATAAATGTCAGCATTCTACGATAAATTTATGAGTGAGATGATTAAATAATAAAAAAAGAAATATATGTATTATACATATATACAAAGAGTATGATATACCCTTTATTCTGTAAATCTAAAGATAATTATCACAAAAAGAACTCATTATCCAATTCAGATGCTCCTCTTGCGTATATTTGTAAAACAAAGAAGAAATCTTTGATAACTATTGATACGAAGCACAGATTAGACACGACAATGGGATAAAATGCATTTAGAAGAGTATCGTACCAAAAAAATAAAATAAACATGTTTATTAGAATAATCTAAATGTTCTTCCTGTAATCTTCTTGAAACAGTTGAATATAATCAGTAGATAATGGTTCTAAACCTGTTGTATAACAAACCCGACAGTCTTCAAGAGTTAACCTATTCAAAACACAAGATATACAACACTGCTCTTTATATTCAAAACCTTTACAAGAATTACTGGCACATTTTAAAATATTTCTATAGTACTTTTATAGATCATTTATTTCTTGATAAACAAGCATTCTCTGAGCTGATACTGTATACCTTTTGATCCAAACCAAAAAGTATTAAATCTACTCGGGAAAATAAAAGGATACCGATTTTGGAAATAGTACCTGAGAAAATCTGCTGCCAATACAAATTCGATCTTGTTGATCAAATATTGATTATTATTATCTTCTTAGAAAAGAAGCTCTTTGGCGACATGAGAATTACAATAAAGAGTCTTTACTCGCGACCTTTGGGGACTCGGAACCCTTTCTCTTTTTCTCTTTTTCTATATTTTGGTGGAAATATCAAGGTCTTTTTTGGGGGAATAAAAAAAACTGTTGTACATTTAAATATTCTATTTTGCAAGGCATTTTATAACCTTTGAGGTTTTTGTATTTTAATGAGATAATATAAAGACTAGTCGTTTGTTATTACTGATATACGGCTTGCGAAATATTGCCAAAGTATTGAGCTGTATAGATGAGTCTTGTATTGGAATAGTTACCCGAAACCAAAGATATACAGTGTTTACTGATATAAAAGACAAATAACAAACAATATTGATAGGTACAGTTATTTCTTCTAGTCAAACAAAAAGAAATGATGGAATAAGCATTGTAAGACATTTGTCCACTTGACTGTATCTATACCTTTCTCTATTTCCACAGACTCCCTTGGTATGACCATTTCTCACGAATGAGCATTTATTTAATTACCTCTCTGATTTTACATATTTCAAGACTTGTCCAGCCAATGTGCTTTGCCTTGCAAAAAAAATATTGCCGACCAAGCCCATTTAACTACAAAATCACGAATTATCACTAGTTGGATTATGAAAAGCACTCTCTCTTTTTTTTTCCAAGAAATGTATATATATACATGCATATACCCTAACCTACAAACACCTTGCTTGTCTGTCGTTGAAAAACAATTGTTATTTTCGATACGATGGCCCGCGAGCTGCCTGCTGAATTGCTTTTCATAATCGCTTCCCATCTTGCCAGAAGTGACCATATAGTCTGTTCAACAGTCTGCAAAACATGGAGGAAACCTTTTTATGATCTGTTGTGGGACACCGTTCTTATTCGTCGCAACTATCTAAAGAAATACACCCGAAGACTGACAAAGACTATAAAGGGGGCAGATGGGACCGAAAAGAGAACAGTAATTAACGTGAGATTATGACCCCATTGGCATTAAACACAAATTTTATTGATACTCGTATAATACATTTCCTCTAGAGAGCAGGATTCTCGCCTCGCCTCAGCTTGCCAGATTACGATATTTATGGATATCTTGTCAGAAAGCTAATATTGGGTGACTCTATGAAAGCCAAAAAGGCGGATGTGCATGAGATGCAAAAGTACTTTATCAACCTAAGAAGCTTGGTTTTAAACAACTCGAGTATCTTTCTATCCGACTTTGAGAGAAACATACAGTGGAGTGCATGGGGACGCCTATCTAGCCTAGATATCGATATTCCTTATATAGCTGGAACCAAGAAAGCCCAGACCGCAATAAAGATCGTATCGTTTCTACCTATCCTCAACCAGCTCACTCTCAGAAACTCTGCTTACGAACCAAATGATTGTTTCTCGTTGGACAAACTGGAGGTTATGCACAGCTCTTTGCCATATCTCGCTAATCTAAAGATAAGCTTTCCAATCCCCCCAGTGTCTATGGGGCGGTTCGAGCGACTTTTGGGAATTGAACCAGCCAACTCGCTAACCACATTATCTTTATGTTACGAGAAACTTGATTTTGCATTGTTGTACTATTGTGCTCGCAAGTATCCCAACATTCAAGAGTTGAGCTACAAGGCCTTGTCGTTTAAAACCCACCCACCACCAACACTATTCACAAACATCGAAGGTACAGGCAACGAGCCGGTGTCAAATGGAATATACCTTTCAAAAAACTACCAGGAAACTATCGTTAGGAGATTACAAGACCTTCCGCCGTTTTTTCTGAATCTAAAGTCTATTGTATTAAAAGATCGTCCAACAATACAGTGGCAATCAAACGTAATCTGGGAGTTCATCACGAACTTTGGGATCCAACTCGAAAACGTAGAATACAAAATCAAAGGCCTGATACCATTGCGCGGTAACACTCATACGCCATTCAAAAATTGTCTGGATGCCTGTTCACGCTCTGTCAAAAGGCTCCATGTGTCATGCTGCTTTAATCAAGGAGGAACGTATGTTGGGTTTTTACCCTTTAATACTTTCCCGCACTTGGTTGATTTGATTATCAAGCTGGACCATAACGTGAAGATTAGAATAGATTTTGTACTCAATGCCTGTCCTGCATTGAATCTACTGTTGGTCGATGGAGACATACTGAATCTTAGTGAAGAGGCATTTGATAATATAGAACACAATCTGGCAAAGCAACGAGACAGGAGACTGGTGTCAAGTAGGAGTATGAGTCCAAGTGCCCATGGATTAAAACGTCTGCAGATCGGCAGAAGCTTTATCAAGTCATATGTACTATATTACATATCAGATACTTGCAGAGACCTAGAGTTGCTGGAATTGCATTGTGTGCACATATACGGCCTAATACTAAGAAAAGAGCTAGAAATCAACATGCCCTATACATCTCTCAAGACACTCGTCCTTGATTATGTGTTCTTTGAAAAGCTACAAAAAGGATATAGTGAATCGCTCAACCCTTCGACTGACGAGATCACGCATTTTGTAATCGACACCATTGAAAACAAAGTCCAGAGCTTTGACACCAAGAAACAAGGCTCTACAAGACCTAGACCCGAGGCAATGAGTGGATTCAGGAACTCGAGTTGGGTGTACAGGCCAGTGGCTTGCATACCTTACCCAAGCGGCGGAAGGGTATGGGAAGTTAGAGAAATTGATCCAGAAAGAAGATACAGAGACTTTCGCAGAGATGCAGTTGAAAAGAGCACAGAAGGTGATGACTGGCCTAAAGAAATTCAACACATGTACGAGTACGGCGATGATGATTATAGAAACTTGATCAAGATAAATAAGCAGGCCCGCCAGAATTGTGCTTCGTTTTTATTTAAAGATGTAAAAGAGTATTGTGTATGCAGCGAAAGATTGTTGTAAACTGCTCACTAAGCAAAGACTTTGGATAATCATTAAAGTTTTGTTGAGGCTATAATATTAATATAAAGTCGATTTTTCCCCATCTTATCGAAAAAGGAAATATGAATGTAAGGGCCGATTACTTGAAGATCCTCTGCATACTTTCTATTTGCTACACTCTTCTTTTTTTCCCTGCTCCAGAGACCATATATTCCAAGGGCATTTGTTGACCTGGCATGGTCAGAGAGCCACTAGACACATATTCCCAGCAAACAAAGGAGCGAATATGAGAAGAAGAAAAAAAAAGGCTCGGCTTGGGTGTTGCACTTGTTGACTCATTTTAATATCCTGGGTAGAATGCAAAAATAGGTTTTAATAGATCGTAGTAATCTAGGTTATTACTCTTTTATGTTCCTATCCTGATCCTCGGAACTCATCGAAAAACCAGAACTTATCTTAATCTACGGACAAGAATAATAGTGATAAATAATAGTAGTGATAATAATAATAAAAAATAAAAAAACAGGCAACCATGGCAACAAATTAAATCTCAGTCCCGGGATCCTCTCTTCCGTTTTTTTTTTTGAGATTCAAAAAAAAAAGTTCATTTTTTTATGATATTTCATATATGGTCAATTTGAATTATATTTTTGATCCTTCTTTCTCTCTAAACCTCGCTTGAGCGACATAAAAGGAACCAGCCCATCTAAACCAGGCACCTAATCTCCAACCAAAAGATGAGCGACGACCTGATTGAATTGACGAACAAACTCCAGACCGTGGCCTCATCAATCAGCGCCCATGGCACACTCGACCTTCCTCAAATCGTCGTTGTGGGTTCTCAATCTTCTGGAAAGTCATCCGTACTAGAGACAATTGTCCAGCGTGATTTCTTACCACGGGGCAGTGGAATCGTAACGCGCCGGCCGTTGGTTCTCCAGCTTATTACATCAAAACAAGCTGATGCACCTGATTATGGAGAGTTTTTGCACACTCAGGACAAGAAGTTTTATGACTTTGGAGAGATTCGACAAGAGATTGAGCGTGAAACGAGCCGAATTGCAGGAGGAAACAAGGGAATCTCACGCATGCCAATCCATCTACGAATCTACTCTCCCCGTGTTCTGACTCTGACCCTGGTGGATCTTCCGGGTATGACAAAGGTAGGGTTTATATTATGATTATTGTTTCAAAAAAAAAAAAAAAAAGCCAATAAATGCAAACACAATATTTGTTCTAGATTCCTATTGGTAAGTGCCGAGCATAAAATATATTAAAAAAAGATGATGTCCTGAAGAATACGAAACGTTGTGTGGGATAGGGGACCAGCCTTCCGACATTGAGAAGCAGATTAGAGATCTTATTATGGATTATATCTCAAAGCCAAACAGGTACACAGACTAGCCAAATACTAACAAGATCCAAAGGACCATCGTAGTTAATCAGCACTTTTATCAGTATCATCTTGGCCGTAACACCTGCAAACAGTGATTTGGTGAATTCGGATAGTTTAAAGATTGCTAGACAAGTAGACCCGGAAGGTAACCAAAAAGACAATAAAGATGGACTATATTGCAATTTATATATATATGGTTATTAATTACAATTTATAGGAAAACGAACGGTTGGAGTACTCACCAAACTAGACCTCATGGATGCTGGCACAAATGCACTTGATATCCTAACCGGCAGATCTTATCCTCTCAAACTCGGGTTTGTGGGTGTAGTCAACAGAAGTCAGCAAGATATCCTGACCAACAAACCAATGACAGACGCACTGAAATCCGAGAACCTGTTCTTTCAACAACATTCTGCATACCGGAACATATATGGACGATGTGGAACACAGTATCTCAGTAAATTACTCAATACTGTATGTATTACATGTGAAAGCACTATAATTATCGTAAACTCAACAAAACATTTGGATTATCAACAGATTCTCTTGGCCCATATTAAAGAAAAGCTACCTGAACTTCGGTCCAAGCTTAGTTCATTGATCAGCCAGACCCAACAGGAATTGTTACAGTATGGCGAACCCTCACTGGCTGCTGAACCCATTCACCATGTAAGTCAGATTGCATGGGTGATCAATAGCACTAACCCCACCATTGGGTCTCTAGGGAACATTGATCCTACGCATGCTGACTCGTTTTGCCAATGCGTTTGTGGCAGCTATCGATGGCACTTCTTCGGAAATGTCGACAAAGGAACTGTAAGAAACACTATAATTTTGTGGAATGTCGATTGATAATCTATCGTGTAGATGTGGTGGTGCACGTATCTATTATATATTCAACAACGTATTTGGACATGCACTGGATGCCATTCGCCCTTGCGCAAACCTCACCAACAACGATATCCGTACCGCCATCCGTAACTCAACTGGACCACGTCCATCACTGTTTGTACCCGAGATCGCATTTGATTTGCTGGTAAAGCCACAGATCAAGCTGCTAGAGACCCCCAGCTTAAGATGCGTTGAATTGGTCTATGAAGAGTTGATGAAGATTTGCCACAATGCAGAAGACAAGGCAAGTAATTGATATCCAAAGCAGTTTTGATATTGATAGGAAATGATAGGAAATGATGCGATACCCCAAGCTCCAGACAAGACTGATCGAGGTTGTCTCAGAGCTCCTGCAGGAGAGACTGAGCCCGACATCTACTTATGTAGAAAGTCTGATTGCGATTGAAAGGGCGTATATTAATACCAACCATCCTGATTTCTTGGGTGCAGCCGGTGCCATGTCAAGTGTAGAGCATGAAACCCGCAAAAAAAAGAAAGTTGCCGAGAAGAAGCGGGTGCGTAATGGCATAAATTGGAATGGGTGTGGGCTAACCTGTGCTATGGTAGACTACCAGGGCAGAGTCGATTTCTAGTGTCGGGCGAGATGTAGTAGAGGACGATAGGGCCATGATTCTGATGAACGGTGGTGGTAGCAGTGCTCGGTCTGTGGATTCCAGTCAGCAGCATCAGCATCAGAATCAGCAGCATCAGCAGCAGCAGCAGGGTCAAAAGGATTCTTTCTTGACATATTTCTTTGGAGGTGCAAACAAGAACGACCGCCCTGCATTGGGACCTCAGGAGGTGATGGAGAATAGCCATTATGTACCCCCAATGTCTGTCAACTCTATGATGGAGTCTGAGCTAGAGCGTAAACTGGAGCAGGCGTCAATCCAGGGGGATGTTGTGCCTGTATCGGATCGTGAGGAGTTGGAAGTCCAACTTATTCGTACCCTTATCACCAATTACTTTACAATTGTTCGCAAAAATGTTCAGGACATGGTGCCCAAGGCTGTAATGCATCTTTTGGTCAACCACTCGCGCGAGGCAGTGCAGAACAGACTGGTGACATCTCTATACAAGCAAGAACTCTTTTCTGAACTACTTCAAGAGGACGAAGGCATGGCAGCCGAAAGATCAAAGTGCAAGGCTCTCCTGGATGTCTACAAGCAGGCATTTGATATTGTGAATGGCGTGCTATAAGAAAAAAAAGAGAGAGAAAGAGAATGACAATAGAACAAATATATATATATATATACATATATACACATATATACATACAAACTTGGCTGAACATAAGTGATTTCAATGGGTGGATAAATTTAATTTTTATTTTATTTTATTTTGGATATTTAATTTCATTTAAACAATTTATTATTACTTGATTTTGCACATAAATTAGGAGCAAGGGCGGTGAGCGAAATGATGCTAATCTCTTTCTCTTTCACTTTCTCTTTCACTTTCACTTTCTTTCCTTTTATACAACCATGGGTGCCCAGACGGTCGACTACCGCATGTCCAAGCTAATAGTGCTTTGCAAAGACTGTGGAAATGACGTTGGAATGTACCCAGCCAGACACAATTGCGATTACTTGCTTCATGCTCAATTACCCCCTCTTACACAAATACCTGACGGCTCATTGAAAGAAAGATCTCCTGGGTCAGACACCAGCTCTACAAAATCCTATTTTGGATTCTCTCGACAATCCTCAGGCCTGTCTCGACAGACATCAGAACTCTCGGTTGGTTCAGTCGAGTCTGATGGTACGACCAACCATGGCACCCCAAACAGCTATAGTAGCAAATGGGCTCGTTTCCAGAAACCCGAAGAGACAGACGGTTCATACTATGACAAGTTTGCTGCCAATCTTCCCGACAAACAAGAGACTGGAAAGTCGCTATGGGGCAGAGTCCGTCAGAACGAGAAATGGAAGCAAATGACGGCTGAAAAGTGTAAGCATTTTTTTCTTTTTAAAAAAACATGCCACTTGATGATAATGATAATGATGATGCCTAACCCTCCGTGTAGCTGAAAGTAGACGGACAAGTGGGAAGCTTTGGGGAAAACTTTTGAATGCGACTCAGGCGATGTCGGTGAGGGAAGATGAGCCAGGTAAGCCAGAGCAACACATATGAGATTGAAGCGGAAAATCTCGAGATAATTTTGGTTATCCTAATACTTGAGATTAGAATCAGACGGATCTGACTATGAAGGCGAGAGCCATGTGTCACGGATCCTGCGTGAATACTATGGGAAACAACAGAAGCCTTTGCCTGATTGGATGCGGGAATCTCCTGTCCAGAGACGTGTTACGGTACACACGTCGGAAAACATTAATCGTCAGAAATCTGGCCGAAGAAGACTTTGGGAGTCTTCTGAAGATAGCCCTACTCCTAGAGAATTAGAGCGCCATTCACTGAGGTCCAGTCCAAGGGACAGTACCCGAAGCTATGTGGCATAGAGAACCCAATAATACAACCCTAGATATTCTAGTCCCAAGAGTGTGCATTCTTACACCAAAGAGTCTCTTTTCATTTTTTGGTGTATTAGTGTATCACAACATTCAAACACCTCATTATATAAACACTCACTCACATTCATACATTCATTCATATATACATACATACATTTATTTATCTTGGACTGAACCATTGGAATTTCATGTGCAAATGGTGGCAGATGTGGCAGTTGTGGCAGCAAGGAGTATGTCTGAATTTACCTGTTTGTTATTAAATATTACAACTTAATGTTGCTATAGATACGGGTGTTCCAGCCTCCTTAATGACCTTTGTAGGCATCTCACAAAGTGTCTAGCTTGTTGAGCCTGTACAACAATGATACCCACGCGAGATTATTTAGGTTGTGGAGATCTTGGTAATGGTCTTTTAACTTGGCCAATTGAGTGTTTTATGGATACTTTGAACCCCTTGCAATATTAATTGTTGTCAAGGATACCTTTAGAAAAGGGTAAAAATAAAGAGCTTAAACACTCGGCCCTCAGATTGTCATTGTTGTTATTGGATTAAATAATTTTACTTTTATAGGATTATATCCTTAATCAATTGTGATGGTAATTAAAGACAGGATTGGCTAGACTGCAAGTTCAAAAGGAGCCGAGATTTTCTATTCTTTCTTTTCTTTTTGTTTTCTTTTTTACCAATAGGGACCACTCGATATTTTATATATATGTATATATATATTTATATCGCCTTGTGAAGAAATTGCATGATAGAAATTAACCTTTGGGGCCAAACTATTGAACCTATCATAGTTATTTGATTTCAAATGATTTGATTGGACAACGCCACTCTCCACTTTGTACATCTCTTTTACTTTTACGTGTCACAACAAATGAGAGTGGATTTGAATTATAGACAGAACATTCTCGCTCAATTGGATTAAATAACCGCTTCCATTATTTTTATATCAGTCTTGGTCATTTAACCCTTTTTCATCATCATCATGCCAAACTGGAACAAGATTCTCAACCACCCTCTATTCAATGTTGGCTTCTTTCTGGTAACCCGCCAGATCACCAAGCAGTTTAACCTAGATAACTATATCTGGTTCTTGCGCGCGCTCTATATTGGTGTCCAACTCACAATCCTTGGCATGTCTTACTACCTCATCACAGTTGTAAAAAAGAAGAACGGTAAGTCAAACCAGACTGTCGAGGTTGTCCAACTTACATTGGTTCTGTTTCTAGACAAGACCGTATTGCGTTATGTCGAACCTGCCAAACAAAACTGGGATGGTACTGATGCACCAGAACAGTTGGTCAACATTACAGTGAGAGGCAAGTGGTATTTATCTAGTGATAAGAGAACAGAAAAGAGTAATACGTGTGATCTTTGCAGATTACGATGTGGAAGAGATCAAAAAGGCAATTAAGCAATCTTTGATGGGAATTGCCATGATTATCGTGTTGCATCTCAAGTTTCATTACGTCCAGCCTTTGATTATCCAGTCTATTCTCGGACTCAAGACATTCTTGATGACAAAGGAGGCTCGTATTCATATTTGGGGTGAGCGCACTACTACTGGTGAGCTCAAGCGTCCTTTCCGTATCACTTCTCCTTTTGGTTTGAACAACGAGAAGATGCAGCCAAAGGTTGACCAGGGATCTATCAAGAAGGCCGAAAAGGCACGCAAGGCAGCATAAGAGAAAAAGAGAGAAAAGAACTTTTGGACATGGTAATCAATTGACTTGGTTATCCTGTTTTTATACAATCTAGAGATCCTCTATCTATTTATTATAATGATTTTATTCGTACAAAAAAGAAAGCAATATAATTCTTTATTAATCTGTATTAAATTAAATATGGGACTCTTGTTGTAATGTCCAATGGGCTATACTATTCGTATATATATATATATAAGATACTTCTTTAAGGACCTGCAAACCCTTTTAACTTTAGCCTTTCATTGGAGCTCATCTTCTTACTGGGTCAAGAATCAATTTCAGATGGCGCAACATTTTAAAAAATAATGTATCCATTTTCAACTCTTTTAAAAAAAAAGAAACGTTGTTGACGATGATGGACATTGACACACCTCCTCTCAATCCAGGAGAGTCTGAGAATGACACTGGAAAGATCGTTTATGATTGGAACCCACCAACTGGCATTCCAAGGAACTATGCTTTTAATGGAGCCCCCATCACACGAGAACAGGTAAATATGTATACAGATGCCAAAATGCAAACAAGTACTGACATATTTTGTTTTCTTTATAAAGGTCACTAGCATGTTTGATAATTCCAAGATAAAGGAATACAAAGGTCATAAAGAAAAGGTCCATACGGTCGCGTGGAATTGTGATGGACGTCGATTGGCATCAGGATCTGTTGACAAGACTGCCCGAGTTTGGACACCTCATCGCGGTGTAAGCATCCTTGAATCTGATTAAGTAAAGAGACTGACGAGGTTGATCTAGACCGACATTCGATATTCGATTGAGCTCAAAGGACACACTGATAGTGTAGATCAACTTGATTGGGATCCAACTCATCCCGATCGTTTGGCTACAGCATCTTGCGACAAGACAGCTCGTGTGTGGGATCAACGATGTAAGCCGTACCTGTTATTATAAAATCATCATGCTCACAAACCATCTATATTTTTTTTCTTTGTCTGTTTGTTATTTTTAGCTGGAAAGTGTACAGCAGTAGTGCAGACAGGTGGAGAAAACATCAACATCTGCTGGAGTCCGGATGGTAACAATATTGCTGTGGGAGATAAAAGCGACACCATTAGTATCATTGACACTCGCACCTACACAATTGCCAAGACACAAAAACATAATGTAGAGGCAAGTATATTGTATTTGGCTTGTTTTATACGGATGGCTAATGGATATCTAATGGATGTGGTGAAGTAGGTCAATGAGATTGCATGGAACAATGCAAACAACTTGTTCTATGTCACTACTGGACAGGGAACCATCAAAGTATACGAATATCCTTCACTCAAGCTTCTTCAATCTTTACGTGGACATACCGCCAATTGCTATTGTGTTGAGGCCGATCCAACAAACAGATACTTGGCAGTAGGCTCAGCAGATGCAATGGTGACATTGTGGGATATGGAAAAATATACCTGTGTCAGAGCATTCTCTGAACTCACGTAAGTTCATTATGTAGATCAAAAAAAGTCATTAAGCTAATTATATCTACTAGTTGGCCAGTGCGCACACTTAGCTTTAGTTACGATGGCCAATTTATTGCCTCTGCATCTGAAGACAACTTTATTGACATTGTAAGTATGGGTACAATTGGGAACGAGATGGTTGCTAATTCTGGTTCTCTCTAGTCTCATGTCGAGAGTGGTGAGTCTGTTCATCATATCGAATGCACTGCTGCCATGAACACTGTTGCATGGCACCCACGCGATTACTTCTTGGCCTATGCAGGCGATGAAATGAATTCTGAAGGAAAATATGCTGGAAATCTCAAGATCTTCAATATCAAGGATCCAAGAGAAACACTCTAGAATATCTGCAATAAAAAAATGCAAAAAACCCTTTTGTACATAGAGTCTCACAGAATAATCATCCCAAATAGCAGTAAATTTATACATGAATGAAAGTAGAATGAAATGAACCCTTTTTTTTTCTCTTAATTTTATTCATGCCAATTAGTGTCTGAATGGTTTTTATATGCAAAGTAAAAGGTATCCAAGGGTTTATATTAAATATAAAAAAAGTGTATAAACTAGGCCCAGTTCCAGTTGATACGGACACGACCCGCGGATCCTCCTCCAAGTTGTCGATAGACTGCAGGACTCAGGTCAAGAGAGCCATAACCACAAGCAGGGCACATATCGACCTAGAACATCTTGTCAGTAAATGCTCATCAATAAACCCAAACAAAAATATATGCATACAATCGTTATAGTTATAGTGCGTCCATTTGGTCCTGATACACGCACGCGACGGCCACAGTTTTCGTTCTCATTTGGATTTGGCGAATATCCCATTTGTTCTTTGTTTAAAGCAGCAACATTCTCACTATTGTCGTTGTAACTACCGCATGAACCTGGTCCAACATCATAGTATGTGCCATAGCCAGAGAAGCTACGTGCAAAAAGAGAGCGAGCCTGGATAGCAGGTATGATTATGAAGAAAAAAAGGGCGTTTGTGATAAAGGTAAGCATGTCGAGAAGCTATTGAATATATAAAAAAGAGAGAGAGATACTGCGAATGTCAGTATTAAATTGAATGGCTTATAAACCCTTTTTTCTTTCTTTCTTTTTCTTATTAAACAGTGGCATCATATCTCTTTAAAGATCCAATATTAAATTATCCTGTAATGTTTTGTTGGAAAATGGGTGACACGAAAAATATTGCATTTAAGCATCGTAATGAATATGGTCCATTTGATTGTAGACTATTATCCAAATGCAAACTCTTTAAAGATATTATACAATAATACATGTAAACCAACTAGCAAGTTGAGGAGAATTTCCGTAATTATTGTTCTTATTGAACACATAGTTGTTATTTTTTCCTCTTTATCCAAACCTTGTGTACTATTCTAACCAACCTCCCTGCTTATATTTTGTATCGATTTATATCCATATATACCGATTCAAGGCTTTTCAATAAAGAAATTGCTAATATCATGTATTGGCTCAATCAATATACATATATTCCCAAGAGTTTAAAAAGAGTGAATTGATAATAAGATAATGCCTAATTTCATTGTGAATGGCAACCTTTTTTATATATATCAAGATGTGCAAAAAAAAAGGTAAGAAACGTGGTTGGGAATATCATAAAATGCCAATAGTGTCTTTGGGGGGTGGGGATGTGTCCATTCTTTTCGAGATCCCAGCAAGCAAATGAAGCAATTCAAGTGTCAAAATCATTCGTGTTTCCTGAATCCAACTGAGGCCTCTCTTCCCAAGCAATTACTTTGCCACTCTTGAGACGCTCAATTGCCTTTCCTATATTCTCGACGTGTATCTCAAGCGGAATAATGTCAGGGGCCACAACGGGTGCAACAACCTGAGACCTTAGTTCCTCAAGATCCATCTGAAAAGCCTCCATACGATCCAACATTGTCACCAGTCGCTCAGATGCTTTTCCACGCTCGACATCAAAGTTAGTCAAGAGAATCAGATTCTCTTCAACGAGAGGCCGACGTAGCCCCTTTCCTTGAACTAGATTGACGACCTCTGCTAAAAAGTGGGGAACTTCAGAGCGTTGATAGTTCTTTTCTTGGACAGATATTTCATGAATCGCATAAAGGTCTGCCTCTAGATCATCTAATGAACCCTGGGCCTTTTCGATCGCAAGGATCAGACGCTTTGCTTCTTTTTCTGGATCGGTTTCAAGAAAGATAAAGTGGTTAATGTGTGGCCAAATTGAATAAATGATATATATATATATACCAACTAAACCCATTGCACTCTCATAGACCTTGCGTAGCTCTTGTCGGCTTGATTTACGCGACTCAACATCAGTCAATTTCTTAATCGTAAATGTGTTGTAGGTGATTAGATTATCAATCACTCCCTTTGTTTGTGCTTGTAGGCTTTGAATGTCTCGGCCAAAACGACGAGAGCGCACAAGGTAGTCTTTGAGTTTATCTTCCAAAATCTGTGCACTAACTAGAGTGGAGTATTTTATCATCACTTGGAGATCCCGTGTAGCTAATTCAACTTTCTTTAGCTCCAGAGCAGAAATGACATCGGCATTGTTCTGGGTGAGCATTGTTTCATAAAGAGATTCCTGTGCCTTTACAAAATGAGTGAAATCTGGAACTCCCATAAGATGGTGTTGACAGGAAGGCACTAATGATCCCATGAATCCAATAGGACAAATGATGTCTAGGATTCCATCTGTCAAGACGCGGTAACAGTAGCTGAGGATCAAAAGGATGGTAAGCACTGCCATGATCACAGAAATGATTGGTTTCAGCACCATGAGTGTTCCTTTGATTACGTCTAGGACAAGAAGGATGTCAGTGACGACCATTTATTTAACATTTATTTTCTAAATATACACATATATATATGTGTATATACAATATTTTGTACATGTGGACTTTATGATCTTTTCTTTCTTTCTTCTTCTTCTTCTATTGGAATGGAGCCTTGTAATCCATAAAGGCTTTTACATGTCTCATTGTTACCTAGTGCGAATCTAATCAGAAATTGGAATCCTGGTAGGATCAAGTCTTGGTTCGTTTGCTCTCTTTCCATTTCACGTGGAGCAGCCGTGTTATCTCGATGTATTCGTGCCATGAGAACAAAAAAGAAATAACAAGGATTCAAAAAAGACAAAAAAAAGTTTGATTGGACGTATAAATTGTACGTTTTTGAATTTATCATGCAGATGTTTAAAGAACACGTTTTGGATCACAAGAAATAAGCCTAAACAATCTTGAACAAACTGCTCTGTCACTAAAAAAAACGACCCCTTTAAAATTAAATCATATATCTCTTGATCTTTCTAAAGGATATGCTGGCCTTCTCTTGTCTGGAATGCATTTTTAAATAATAGAGGTATGGTTTCCATGGTAGATTACATGTTTAAAACAAGATGGGAACATCTTTAATATCATTTCATTCGTACAATATGAAAACCATGTTTGCAATTTTTCTACTGTTATACTAGTTTATATGTATCTATAGCTCTTCTCTTTCTCTCTCTCTTTCTGTCTTTCTGTCTTTTTTTATATCTCTATTCAGAGCTTCTAGGTATTGTTTCTACTCCCAACAGATATCCGTATTGTACTTCTCCATGCAAAACCAACTGGTGTTCTACTTCCAACTCACACCACCTGTAATTCGCTTCATTTAGTGCCAAATGCTTGGAAGGTTTATGCCAAAGTGGCAAAAGATACTCTTTGGGCGCATACTCTTCTTCTTGATGTTGTTTAAGCACCACCTTTAAGAGCATTCCATGATCAGGACAGGCATACGAACGGCCAATAACCTTTACATCCACCGAGGATCCCAGGCCACCAAAAAGAATGTCCTGGTCGATCAAAGCTTGGCCCAGAAAAACATGGGTTCCAAAGTAGATGTTTCCCTCACCACCATCCTTCTCCCAGTAGGCCACAGTTCTCCCTTGAGTAATCTCGTCTTCATAAAACAATTCAAAGCAGTTCCTGAGTATATCCACCGCATCATCCTTGAGATTCACGACGACTGATGATTTGATTTGAGTCAGTTTGTACTGGTCCTTCCATGTTGCCAGACTTCCATTGTTGACCACCTTTGCCTGTTCCCAAATTTCCTCTCTTTCGGTATAATCTTCATCAGGATTCTCTGCCTTGTGCTGAAAGTATCGGTCAATTGACGAGTTGTGGGAATCAATGATCTTGTTGACCACGGCATATTCCCAGTCTGGGTTGTATCTTGGTCGGACAGCCTTGACTGCAATCATTGCTCCACTGTTGATGACATTCTCGGATATCAGGTCGTTAATATATATGCTAAATGCATCAACGTGCGCAGGTCGATCGTCCCACATAATAATGTTCTGGAGCGAAGGTACATTTTCCAACATGTTGATGATAAAGGAGGACTTGAAAGACATCGTTGTTTCAAATACGTTTGGCATTACGTTGTACATTAGACCTGAGTTGTCGGGCTCTTTATCCTCAGGGTCAGGTCGAAGACCAATAGCGTCAAAGAAGAGGCCTTTACTTTTGAGAATTGAATGGACGATGCTGTGGAATGGGTGATGTCGTCGTCCAGTCAGCATAACCGTCAAGGAGTTTTCATCTGCGATTGCTTCTCGTGCCTGCTCTACAACACCTTCATTCCAATATCCATCCCAGGCCTTTTCCTCTAGTTCTTCGAATGGACCTAATTCAAGACTTCGGTAATCCCTCCACCAGCCGGGTCCCAGGAGGTTTTCTTTGATGATTGCAGTGATTAATGATCTGTGCCATAGATTAGAACTGAGCAATGGCGACAGGAAAAGAGTTGAATCAAAGTCAAAGATCTTGAGAGTCTTGGGTTCGGTCTTTATGGTTTGGCCTTTATAAAATGGTGAGGCTTCAAACTGGCGTTGCAATATTCCCTATAAAATTATAGAGTTCACAGGTTAATATAGTAAATTACAGTCACTTTTTATCAATAAGGCTTGGGATTTACCTTTTCAATCTTGCTAATCTCGTTTGGATGAAACCTCATTGTTTAGATTCTTTAGCAAGATGGATTATGCGAATTTGTTCTTTATATGTTTTATTTTAAAAACTCAGTAAGGTGACGTTTAATCGTATTGGAAGAAACTTTGATCAAACTGCTTGATGATCACTGATGAAGCAGAAGATCCGAGGTACCTTTTATTAGAAAACTCTGCAAGATCCACTGTTTACTCGAGTTTGATAAGTATCTCATCATTCTAAAAATGAATTGAATATCAGGGGTGTAAAATAGGTCTCGTTACCAGTCTACAGACTACTATATATATATTTATATTGGTATCTTTATTTTTGACGATTCCAACAGGTCTTGCACTCTCTCCAAGCCTTATCCAACCACTCAATGTCTACCATGTCTTTAGGTTTTTTCCAAACCCTTAAATTTCCATCCCTTTTGACGATTTTGCCGTTCTTTCTTTATCTTCTTGGTTGGGAACTTTGAGTTAATAATGACAGATTTGATAAGGCGCATCTGATCTCCAAATCATCCGAGATTGGATGTTATTTTATGGTGAGATTACACAAAATATCGAGTCATTTAGATGAACAACAGGATGCCCATTTGCCAATATTGTCTTTATATCAGAGTCATATAGATATATATATACATGTTTACATGTGTGTATACAATAATTGTTACTGAATTTACGAGATATTTCCTGTAGCCCAACATGCTCCCTAAACACCAGGTATCTTTCTTTAGATTATTCCAATGTTTTATACATGTTTATTATCATTTTGTTTTAATTTTGGTGGCACATTAATGCATTTATTCTGCAAAGAAAGTAAAAGTAGAATCACAAATATAAGCAGATTATTTAGTATATAGCCTTTTGGATAGGGGTATACTCGAGACTTTTTAACCTTATTAAAAAAAAACAAGCATTTGTATTGAAATGTTGGAGAGTACAAGCCAGGATTGTCTTGTAAGGGTATATTTTATATGCTAGAGTCTTGAGACCATTACACACACACACACACACAAATATATTCTTCCGAATACCAAACAGCCCAACTACATCTATCCCTCCCTACCATTGCCAATTCAAAAAGATCCTTTATACTAATTTTCCCAACTTTTACCTCTAGTTTGCAACCTATTGATACATTGATTTCTACAGCACTATCTATGAATTTTGAATATGCTCTTGGTGACGACGTTCATTCCCAGTCAATTGCATGACACTTATTGAGTTTCTGTCTACAAAACACATCATAAAAGCAGCCATTATATAATCACAAATGATCTTCATACCTTTTATTTTATAAAAATCAAAATGTAACCCTTTGATGAATTATCTATAAAAGAGCCCTGGGTTACAATATAACCAGCGCGCTCTAAAGATCAAACATATGCTAAAGAATGATATTTCTAATATTAAAAAGAAAATAGTGTATAGCGACATTCTTGTATTTTACAAAAGATTGCTAGACGTTTGATTCCAGGATCTTCCACTTTCAATATATATATATATATATTATCAAAACCCCCGCTAAAAGTGCATCAAAGCTTATAAGACTATAAGAACTTTCTAAATCACCTGTGCATTCGACAACTAAAACCATTAACCTATTGTAAACTGCTCTATATCTTTCTGCAAATGCTTATGTATTGCTTGATCAGTAATATTTAAAATACACAGACTAAATTTGATAGCAAAATCGAATCACAATGATAGATAAGTGTGATAATTGTCGAATTTATCCAACAGATAAAAATGTTAACAGAGATATCATGCTCCATTTTGGAGTTCTTGATATTAAATACAAGCATGCACTGCGACAATACTTTGCTGTTGCAAAAAACAATATAGCAAATGATAAAAATCTAATTAACCCCCCAAGACTAAATACAAAATATCCATTTAAATAGAATCCCTGGTTACTTGACATGTCACAAACAATACAGATTCACCAAGCACCACAAATCCATATTTATCAATACTTTATCCGCAAGACCTATAACAAAGTATTTGGGTTGAATATAGTACCACAAACGTCCTAGTCCAATTTTTTTTTTTAGATTTTGTTGAAAAGTTAAACATTCTTTGGTTCATATCATCTTTATAAATACACTATCAGCATAAGGAGTAATACAAACAGAAAGCAGAATATCTTGTACAGAAAATTGGTCTTGGATATATATATAAAGAAGTGGCACAAAACATTGTTGCACATAAATCAAAGCTAACACCTTTTTTTTTATCAATTTTAAACAAGTAAAGCCTATTATGAACAAAGTAATTATAAAAATATAACCTTTGATTACTTGCATTGTTTTCCTTTTACCATAAAAATTCAAAGATTTTTAATACACATTTTTGTCATGAATCAAGAATCAAGATTATAACACCTGTAATACTTCATTATACAGGATGCCTATCAGTAAACTGGTAACAAATATATATATATAAACTACATGTATCTAAAGAATAGCATTTTTGAATATAGCATTAATACAACAAATATATGTTACTAAAACGATGTTCAATATATCAACATTGTTAAACCAACGTAAAGAATAAAACAAAAGCTCAGATGATATAAATATCAGCGATCTAAAGGGCACGACGTTTCTTGATGGTGTATAGCATTTTTAGATGTTATGGTGTCTGGACATTGTTGTTGAATTTTATATCACAATATATACTTAATGGTACCAAAACACGCCAAGTCTATAAACTACATTTAATATGTCACTTGCATTATAAGTTAAAATTGTTTTTAAAGCATATCATTTATAGAAGAAATGTTAAAGTCTTTGGGTCCAAATATATTTGTTAGATACCGGACAGCAACTCACAATTAAAATGTCTGGTGAAATCAAAACGTCGTGCCCCTAATACACACTATTGCCAAAAATGATGGATTAATTAAAACTCCACAAAATAAAGACAATACCATACTTGTTTTCTACAACGCTTCTTCTCATTCAAATCACTCCATGTTTCAACAGACTAACAGAAAAACCTATTGGGAAACATAAATAGCTCCTAGGCTACAAAAGAGGACTTACGAAACTCTTATGAATGGATCACTTCTAGATATTTCTGAGAAAAGACTAGTATACCTATACAAACAACATACACTACAATCAAAAGATGGAGAGATATTTAGACCACATTTCTTTGGAAAGGAAAAAGAAAAGAAACTTTCAGGTTTATAAATGAGCGAGATTAACGTCATTTAGCCAATCAAATGAAGAATGACCGTACAGCCTTTGTGTTGGACACAATGAGTCATTCTCCAAGTCTACATTTCAGAGGACTATTTGTAGAATCTCTATAGCTTTTGTCAAGGTGTATAAAAATTCCAGTTATATTAAAAGTAAATGGTAAAAAAAAAGCAATTAGCATTTGCTAATCACTCTAAAAAAGCTAATCAGAGACGGGATCACATCATTTGATGTCAAGATTTATGCTTTTAAAAAAAAACAGAACCACAATTCACAGAATACAGCAGTTACTCTGATTTGTATAGTGCTCCGTATATTCTTACTATCATTATAAAGAGTGGCTCAATTACGCTCACTTGTTCGATCTATCATAGTAAAAAATGGTATCGGACATTTAAAATTGCTATTAAAAAATGGGATATTTTGTCTGATAAAATATTAAGGTTTAGGACGGAATTACGATGAATTAATCGATGCCTCTGCTATTTTGGCAGTAATTTCAAATAAATCATAGTATATTATTACTATTCAATCTTGATTATTTGGCCAGTACGACTAATGACATACTGAAACAAAGCGAAAAAGGGGTAATGAAAAAATGAATAAAAAAACAAAAACAGGGGTTAATTATGCCCATATATGTTAATAAATGAAGTGAAAATATGAAAAGGCTTTATTTTTTTATTACCCCTTTTTCGCTTTGTTTCAGTATGTCATTAGTCGTACTGGCCAAATAATCAAGATTGAATAGTAATAATATACTATGATTTATTTGAAATTACTGCCAAAATAGCAGAGGCATCGATTAATTCATCGTAATTCCGTCCTAAACCTTAATATTTTATCAGACAAAATATCCCATTTTTTAATAGCAATTTTAAATGTCCGATACCATTTTTTACTATGATAGATCGAACAAGTGAGCGTAATTGAGCCACTCTTTATAATGATAGTAAGAATATACGGAGCACTATACAAATCAGAGTAACTGCTGTATTCTGTGAATTGTGGTTCTGTTTTTTTTTAAAAGCATAAATCTTGACATCAAATGATGTGATCCCGTCTCTGATTAGCTTTTTTAGAGTGATTAGCAAATGCTAATTGCTTTTTTTTTACCATTTACTTTTAATATAACTGGAATTTTTATACACCTTGACAAAAGCTATAGAGATTCTACAAATAGTCCTCTGAAATGTAGACTTGGAGAATGACTCATTGTGTCCAACACAAAGGCTGTACGGTCATTCTTCATTTGATTGGCTAAATGACGTTAATCTCGCTCATTTATAAACCTGAAAGTTTCTTTTCTTTTTCCTTTTCCAAAGAAATGTGGTCTAAATATCTCTCCATCTTTTGATTGTAGTGTATGTTGTTTGTATAGGTATACTAGTATTTTCTCAGAAATATCTAGAAGTGATCCATTCACAAGAGTTTCGTAAGTCCTCTTTTGTAGCCTAGGAGCTATTTATGTTTCCCAATAGGTTTTTCTGTTAGTCTGCTGAAACACGGAGTGATTTGAATGAGAAGAAGCGTTGTAGAAAACAAGTATGGTATTGTCTTTATTTTGTGGAGTTTTAATTAATCACCATCATTTTTGGCATGAGGCTGTATTAGCGATAAAGATAAGCGGCTGGCCTTTTCACAATACTCAAAGACAATTAAGCAACGATGGGATCGTATCATCTTTAGTCATGAATCTAGATTCATGCTTTTTTTCCCTGAGGATGGAACACATGTGAGTCTGGCCCTTTCCAGTGGAAAAAGTTTAGTAAATACTGTATTGTGCCAAGAATGTAATTTAGCGATAGCTCGATAACAATGTGGGGTTTTTGGACAGGAGGAGTCGACTCTTTGAAGACCATGGTCAACACTCTTGACCAGTATGCCTATATCAACTTACTAGGAGGAAAACTTGTCCTTGTCTTGTATAATATGAATGAACTTTATGACGGGGTGTTTATTTATCAATACAATGCTAAATCGTATAGACTAGAATAATGCAGATGGTGGCTTGACAAAATACCAAGTTTCTTTAATAAACCTTTTTATTATTATTGGATATTGTCTGTTTCGACTGGTATATTTATTTATGGTTTAGTAAATAGATGTGAGTATAATACAGCAAGAGTTGAACAAGTTATTCTTTTGATTTGGCAGATATTAAATCGACTCGTTACCATAGGGAGTCTGTATATGTCAGGAACACGTATATTTCACATTGCTACAATGAGCACCCTGTCATTATTCAATAGATGGCTACTTGCAAGGTAATATACAAATAATAGTATATAAGTCATCATAATAATTCTTCTTTCTTTCTTTAAAGATACAGACACATTTACTACAATATACATCTCTACAAGTAATCATTGATAAAGGTACCTCTCTTTATCTTTTATACCCATCTTGCATTATGTTGAGTATCTGTCTCTGTTTTTACCTGAATCTTCTAGAATGACCATCGAAAATCGGTTTAACCTAGATTGTTAATGATATTATCATTAGAAAGGATATATATAATATCTTTTATAGATCAAACGAGATCCATTAAAATATTCTTATACTTTCTGGGTACATACAAGAGCAAGCAGATAATAGTACGTATTTTTCTTACAATGTCCTTGAAAGACAATAGCAAAAACAAATGAATGAGAATTAGTACTAGGTAAAAAATGGGACAGCAGATTCTTAATGACACTATTTACATAATATATATATATATATTTCACCATTGTATATACTAAAAAGATAACCATTTCTACTTTCATTGTTAGTCTCTTTTTTGTTGCTTCAAGGTAAGGCTGTTTTTGATAACTATTGACCTTACCCGAAAAAATAATAATAACAATTTGTCATTGCTCTTCATCATCATCATCATCATGGCATCTGAATTGTCATTCAAGATCCTTGCCGCCATTGCTAGTCATTTACCCCAAGAGGATGTCAGTAACTGCTCTAGAGTCTGCAAATCATGGGCTGTGCCGTTTCAAGAATCACTGTGGAGAATACTTTACGTCAAAACTCAAAAAAAATTAAAAGAGATATGCTGCACATCTAATGATAAGAGTGTCTACCAAAAATTTGAACATTGTGTATATGAATTACACATCGGACCGAGCTTTTACATTCTAAAAGAGCAGCTCCGAGACCTACAAGCGTGCTTTGGGGATTTGAAGCGTCTCTATATCGACAATATCAATCTAAGGACAACCAATTTGGAGATTATGCCTGGAAGAGTCTCATGGAGATCTGTGGAATATCTTAATATCAATCTACATTGGACAAAAGCTCATAATGATCTTGAGGAACTCTATAGACTTTTATATTTCTTGCCTTGTCTGCGAACATTTCATCTGACAGAGAGCTGCTCAAAAGAAAGCGAGAACTTCACATGGAACGACATTGATATGATGCACAGCTTCTTGCCACAATTGAAAGAGATTTGCATTGATGTTCTTCTTAGTCCAATACGCCTTTCTGATGTCGAAAGGATCAAGGAGATTGTGCCGTCAACCAGTATAACAAAACTCACTGTTGGGGACAAGAATATATCCTCTAGGTGGCTGTATTATTTCTCGACAAAATATGAAAACCTAGAGACCTTTACATGGAAAATGCAACTCAATAAAAACACAATCGACAGCGTGCCAGATGAAAGAACCCCGGTAATTCAGCTTCCTTCTTCTCCCTTTAAAAAACTGGCTACTGTCAATGTGGAAAACCATGAACATGGATCGATATCACAGCATATCTTGTTTTGGAAAAGATTTGATAAATTCAGGGCAAAGCCAAGATCCATAGACTATAAGCTATTCTGGCATTCAGATATACCACAAAAGGCAGAGAACATTGTTAACGAATGCCTAAGCTTCGTTTCACCATTCATACAAAGCTTCGTTTTCAAGAGTTACAACAAGTCTCAGAATGTTCTCGATAACCCAATGGAATTCAGTGTCTGTCCTCTGCTAGTCAGCTTACATCTTCAGCTGCCAAGCTCTTGTGTCGCATTGGACATGATTTTGGATAATTGCAGTAGTTTGAGAAACTTGGCACTGTGCTATAGATGGATATTTATTGACCCCAAAGCATCAAGGATCCCAGACAGACATCTATTACGAAACATGTCTATTTCAAATTCGAATGTCAATCCAGATCTATTCAATTACCTTTCCTTTCGTTGCAGAGAGCTGGAAACAATGGATCTTACTGGCGTCAATATCTTTGGAACTGTCCCGATTGAAACAGGGAAGCTCAGCATTAACATGCCTTATACATCGCTCAAGTACCTCGAGCTTAATTCTGTTCAATACTATTCGACTCATGACAAGGACAATGATAGCCTCTTTAACAATCTCGGGAAAAAAGCCATCAATCTGATACTTTTTGAACAGCTGAATGTTGAATTCTCGATTGTTTATGATGAGAAAAACCCGGGAATGGTTGATACCTTGCTTTCTATGCCAAAGACTGAACCAGTATGGATTCATTACTATCTAAGCAGTGTGCCATGTTTACCGGCTGGAAGGATGAGAGTACTGGATAAGAGCGAAATCAAGTATGTTCAAGGATATATAGATGATTTCAAAGAAAATCAAGAGATCTTTTTCAGTCAGCCATATTTTGATGACAATCCTTATGGATTGGAGCCCAAAATTCACTGGAAAAAGGATTTTATTCAAGGGTGTGCTGTATGGAGCTGCAAGAGTATTTCTAAAAATACAATCAGAGCGTTTAAAGATGAGTATACATATGATTTCCAAAAATCTCGGCAAGTAAATCATAAAAAATGTCAGTTTGCCACTATATCTTTGTAATAAATCTCCTTCTTCTTCTTTTTTCTTTGGTAAATATAACTGTTATCGGCGTAGATACCAAGAATGGTATCAGTAGATGTGCATTTGTGTCAACTATGTAAGCTGTTAATTGATTATGGGCACTAAAAGTGATATGTAATGAAAGTACGCAAGGTAAAATATACAAAATAATTAAAGGATTTGAAATATTGAGTCAATTTAAGCACCTCATATTTTGAAGGATCAAATAATTTTAATTAAAAACTACTACAAAGGCTTGCTTTTCCTTTTCGACTGTGAATTATACCTTGGCTCACCTGATACATCTGGGCATTCTTTATAATATGGAAATATTCTTAGAAACAACTTGGCATTTGAAAAAAGAAAACTGCCTGGAATTGGTTGTGGCGAGATGATGTTTCTATTGACTAGATGGGTCATAACGAATACTTTGGTCCGGATTTACTGCCTATTTGTTTTTTAATATTAAAGACAGCATACTTAAAGGTTTCTCTTGTCATCCGTTTTTAAGGCACACCAATGTCAATCAGAACTGCTGGATACCTTTTTGAAATTCTGTCATTTATTTACGCTGTATATTTTCTACATCTAATACATACAGAATTTCTATGCACTCTATTTTTCTTTGGTGATGTATTCCAAGTAATCGTATAAATAGAACGTATTTTTTTTATAGATATAAATATAAAATACACTAATCCAAGACCTTGCTCCACAGATCTTCGTTCTCTCAAGCCAGCTTTATTAATCGGATAGATGTGATTATGTTGTATCACCAACGCCACCTCATAGTGACGAAAACATACTGCGGATTCTACATTTGTTTCAAGAACCTTGTATACCTATGCATCATGCACCCAGGAACACTTTGTAGATAGTATACATTATACAATGATCATTTAAGAACCATATGCCTATCCAAACCATTCGTACCATGGAAAACATCAAAACACATTCTCGCATTAAGCACCCGTATTTTTTCAGGTGTCTGCCCGGTTATTGATCTATGATGCTTAGGAATATGTACGTAGCATAGATGATCTATTAAAAGGATGATTATGAACGTGCTTTCTTGGTTTATTACTTGTTGCACAAGCTTCTTTGTACCAATTTTTTTTAACTTTTATCTGTGAGGCTTCAACAAAAAAAGAAAGGTACCACAGTGGAGCTTGGTAGAAAAGGTCAGACATGTGCGGTTGGGAAAACAAAGAAGCAAGCATTACAAGAAGTCTCGAAAAAAAACACTGGCAAGAATAATATTAATAATAATTATCGACTCACTTGTAAAATTTCGTGGAAGCGATAGTTTTATATAAGCACGCTAAGCACCTCTTATATACATGTGTATTGAATTATCCACTGAAAAACAGTGATCCAAAATCAACTGTGCAACACATGGCAAGCGTTGAAGAGAAGAATGATGTCCTACTTTGCAGAGTTTTTTTTTGTGGTAGTTACACGATCTATAAGTGGTATGGATCGCATGGAGATGAGCAAATTGTTCCTTGAACACATTCCTCCTTAAAAGGTCTGTTGAAAACGGTCGAATAAAATAGGAAGAAGAGGAAACTGAGCGATTACAGAATAACCAAAGTTACTTTATAAAAAGCTTTTAATGTATCACATTTGACATTTTCAATCATTTGGGCTTGGAACTATTTTCTCTATTTAAAAAAGACATCTTTTTCTCCATCCTTGTTCTCTTTAGAAATGTTGGCCACTCACTTACCATACGATATCCTTACAACAATTGCAGAATATCTTTCTTGCAACGATTCCCGTGAATGCTCTTCAACCTGCAAAGCATGGTGGATACCATTCAGAAAGTACGCGTGGAGATCAATTGTAGTCCATAACAGGATCCGCTTGAAGCATATCTGCAATGTAATAGAAACAGAGACAGATTTTTCTCTAGAAACAAATTACTTTGTACAGATCCTAGACTTTGGGTGTCATGTCAGAGTCAGCAACAAGATCATCAATATATTACAGCACCAATTCCAGAACGTAAAGTATTTAACAGTACCAAACGGCAAATTTGATGGCGCTAGTTTTGGACTTGTTGCAGACTGGAGCCGTTGGAAATACCTCGAACATCTTGAGCTTACGACTCCTTCAATGAAATCAATAACCGAATTCAACAATGTATTCGAAGCACTATCTCTTTTGGATAACCTTTCAAACTTATCTCTTAATGGACACACTGATGGAAATAATGTCATGACTTGGAACCACCTTGATATAATACATGAATACCTACCAAAGTTGAAGAAACTGCAGCTAGCCATGCACTTTTCGCCCATAAGCACCCAGGACTTGGCGAAAATAAGACAATCGAAACCAGCGGTCAACATCACTCAAACCAACTTTCACATCCTGCACACCACTTCACTATGGCTGTTCTACTTTACTTGCAAGTACCCAAACATGGAATATTTCTCATGGGGAGATGGAATCAAGAGTGATGAGCAGCTTGAACACTGGGAGCTTGTAATGCCCATGTTTTACAGTCTAGACACAATGTTTCCTCGCCTTGTCAATATATTTTTAAATTGCAGCGGATCAAATACAAAATCTCCGTATTCATATTTCTGGAAACTCATCAATCGATTCAAGGCCCCCCTGAAAAATGTATGTTACAGCACCAATTGCGACAAAACAGTTGCTCATCCAGAGAGTTCCCTTATCGAGTGTCTTCAAGCCTGCTCAACTACTATGGTTACATTATATTATGGAAACAACACTAGATCCCAGACCATCAACAAGTCCACAATCACCTTTATCATGTGCCCACGTCTGGTTGATCTATGCCTAGAGTTCTTTGATAGCCATGTTTCTCTCGACAGCATCCTGGACAATTGCCCGGCTCTAAAGAAACTTGTCTTAAAATGCAGACTACTCTTCCTGAGTAAAGACGCCGCCAAAAACTCGTCTGTTCCCCACTG
The DNA here is from genome assembly GCA_022702545.1 of Phycomyces nitens. Taxonomy (NCBI): domain Eukaryota; kingdom Fungi; phylum Mucoromycota; class Mucoromycetes; order Mucorales; family Phycomycetaceae; genus Phycomyces; species Phycomyces nitens. The sequence continues at coordinate 9,066,376 of JAHRBC010000001.1, forward strand.
TTTGAAATCGATCATACTTACCCAGCTAAAGACCACTACAAGCGTATTCAACTATCTATCTCTTCGGTGCAAAGAATTGGATACTATGCGACTAAAGTATATTAGAATTCGAGGACCAGTGTCACCAACTACCGGAAATCTGTCTATCGACATGCCTTTTACACAATTCAAAGTTTTGCGGATAGTTCATTCGACATTCTCTTTACACAAGGACCAGTATGATCTGAATAATGCTGATGATGATGAAAGTCGCCATAAACACGATATCCAATTGATAAACCTGCTCACCATTCAGTACACTGACACTCTTGGAATATCAAATGTTCCTGATAAATCAATCACCCAACTGCCTACAGAAATACTACCCGAAAGGATTTTAAACCAAATTTGGTTTCACTTTCACCTTGATCTTTCAAAATACACCCCTGGTAGCATAGCGTATCAAATGACAGCTGAGGAAGTACAGTATGCCCAGACACACTTTGAATCATTTCAAGAAATGAACCGTAGTCTTCTCAGTAACTCTAGCCCAACATCCAAGAATTACCGTTGGCGTCCCAAACGCTCTTGGAAATACGATCTTTTACGAGGCCATGTATTATTGAACTGTAAGGGTGTAGACCAATATTGTGTCAAAGGCATGAATTCCACGGGCTGTCGGTCCGAATCCGATGTATCTTATTAAGCTGTAAATATAATTTAACATAGATTTTTCCCAAAAAAAAAAGGATATAAAACTTGTACTATATACTAGAATATTAAATACTTGAGCTTGGCAGGATATTTTTCTGTAAGCTGACAAATAAAAGCAACCATCTCCATTAATTTTTTTAATTATAAAAGCAGTGAATACTATGAAGCCATACACCTCTTTATTTATCTATAATTTGAAAATCGATTTTTCTAAAACAGACAAGACACACTATGGTTTGCAACAGAGCTTCTCAGATTCAGGGACACCTTGACTTAATATGGTGCTCTTTTTTTTTGGCGAGACACTACTTGTGCAAATGTCACTATCTCAACTCTTTGGAAATTACTAGAAAGTCTTGAGCTATATACATCATTTTCATCAAAAGATCGGGTGATATGGTTTATGTTTTCAAAGCATTTTCAGCTATTCTTTGTATTCTGAAAGCAAGTTTTTCAATGAAAAGCGAGCATTATTAATATCGGCTGACGATATATTAGGACTATGGGAATTTTGCTTGCCATCAGTGGAAAATGTGAATATGAATATCATGTTTGTTGAAATTCCCCCCGGAATACACCCCGGAAATAATCCAAACCACGCATACCATGATTATTCCAGTTACAATATTGTACCATGAGTTTAGAGGATGTCTTTTAATATGCTGTTTTATCTTAGACCAAAACTCTTCAATAGGATTGAGGAATAGCAAGGGAAAAAACCCAAAGTTCATAATCTCTTTCCTCAATCCAAGTAGGTACTCGACTGTTATGAGCTCTTGGGTTATCCATTACATCCAACATATTTTTCAAAGATATAAGAATATGATATGTATTAGTTTTTCTTATTTTTACGGTTTTTGATGTTCCAGGAACCTTTTTCTTTTGTTATATACGCCCAAACATCTCTTGGGTATGTCGATAATACCAGCACTTCTTATACATCCCATGATAGTAATACTTTTACCCCTTTGCGTTGGGACCTCTTAATTTTGGTAGGTTTATTTTGAAGAGTCCAAGATCTATTTCGCATGATGTACAGATTGATGCCTGCTTCAGCTATAAAACCACAATTCCTCTGGTAATCAATATTATTCTCTTTACTTTTTTTTCAATATACAACTTTCTCTTTCGAATTTCCGTACCAGAATCTCGTTGCTCACGAACAACCCCAGTTCTCTTTAAAGATATATTACATTTTATCCTAATATGCCTATAAACTACATTGCCCAAGATTCTTAAACCTAGGAAAGCTTTGCACAACTCATCATAGACTAGATTCACAGTTGATTCAGTGTTTGAATCAATGTATTTGATCAAAATAGGTGGTCTTTTTTTTGTTAACACAGGAAGCTCTTTACCACCACTCTCATTAAATCCATTATGTATTCTATAGGCTTTTATACAAGAAATTACTTGTATTCTTTGTAGCTTTAGGCTCAAGACATCTCTCTCCCTACAAACTGTGAATAAAGCCAACAATTTGAGCGTGAGGAAACTTTTATACTTTATTTGAACTAGCCAAAAGTTTTCTTCTTTAAATTGGCAAGGTTATGTTGTATTTCCTCCAACTGACCTTCAGCCATGCTATCTTTAGTGGTAACGTTCATTACACTATGCTGAGCATAACCATAATTTATGTCTTGTGGGGGTTTCTCTCTCTCTGCCATTTCTGCATTAAAAGTAGTATATTCATCTACAACTTGTCCTTGCTCGTTTGGCTGATCGGAATGAAACAACATTGGTCGTTAAATAATAATAATAAATAAAATATTCAATAGGATTTTGTGAAAGAAAAGAAGAATAGTGTTGGCTGGGGATCTCAAATGGCTTTAAAATAGTCTTGAAAGTTTACCAATCTATCTTGGCCTGTTCCTAAAACGGATCAAGATTTTTCTTGCAGTGGCTGTGGGGCCAAATTACGCTTCTTTTAATAACTCAATTGATATACAAAGATACGCAATTTGTCACCAGAGCCACTGTGGATTGTCCAGCAAGTTTTTATTATCCATAAAATAATTCAAAATCGCCTCACTGAACAATTCCCTCGTTCCAGCAGAAATAAAAGTACGTTTATATATTTATTCAAAACCTTATGACTGTGATACAAGGTTTTGGGTAACGTTGTATACTGTACTCTCTAGACTACATGTCCAGTCCTTTATTCCTTTGCAAGTTTTTTATTCTTCTTCTTGTGATTGTGTTTACTCATAAAATAGGAGAGCAAGGGTTTATAAGCAAAATCGGCAAGATCGGCAGCCAAAAATATGTACCTGTCAGCTTTATTACTCGACTTGAAAATCGTATCATAAAGATACTTGAATCGTCAATCACAATCAACGATATATATACATATACATATATATTATTGGTTAATTGAACTGAAGAGGGCAATTTACCAAACGGATAAAATAAACCTGGTCTGCCTTGCTGGGTGGGCTTTAAAGTGAATAAGCCATGGGTGATTAACTATTTACTATTGAAATGAATTAATTCTTGGCAACACTTGTTGGAGCTACAATATCGGTCATCCCGAGGTTAAATAAATGAGCGACATTGCTTTATAAAAAGTAATACGGATACATATGTTTTTTTTAAGAGTGAACATCCAATATATTGTTTTATGCCTTTCAGAAAATATAATTCATAGAAGCGCTGAAATTATTAATACTCCGATAATTATTTCTATATTTGGACATTTTAATGCCTGGATTTCGACATAAAAAAGAACAAATAGAATAAAAGTTTACCCTTTCAATAAATAGGCATGCTTGATTTGGATAGTAGAACTGTATTGACAAGAACGACTTGATTTTATATATATATATATAAATAAATGCACATGTATATATATATATATGTATATTATGTCTTTATTACACTTTTCATGATTGTCCGTAGACAAGAGCCAATAGCTGTGTATCCAAGGGTAATATTGGTGCCATGGCAACAAAAGTAGCCTGGAGAAATATAAATATATCGATTCTGAATTGAATAAGATCGCCCCCAAGATTGATAGTCAGGGTAAGGGATATTCTTGTTTGCCTTCTAGGTTAAATATTATCTGGAAACCCAATAGGGTTGTGTCTAAAGTGTAGCAAGAAAGTATCATATTCTTGTGGATAGAATACCCCATAAGCCCTATTCTTGTCTTACATCCAATAGAGTCTTTATGTTTTTGTGTAAGGAATACTAGGCTAAGTATTTTTTATGAATCATAAGCCCTTTTGAAATAAAGAGGTAAGAGTTGGCTAGAGAAGTGATAATAAAGAGCGTTATTATTCCCCTAGAGAAATATGCCTTTGATCTCCATGTTAAATGGCTGCCTTGTGGTCTTTTTTCAAAAGCTAGATTCTTTATATTTGCCCATGAAAGTTTAATTCTATTTCAACCAAGAAAAAAAAATAATTGATCTGAAGTTAAAATAAATAAATTTATACTTGTATAAATAAATAAGGCAGTGACATGCAAAGATGTTGTGTCTCTGCTTCTCACACTCTTACCCCTCTTCTTTCTTTTATATTTCTCGTGGAGATTTGCAAATAATGCTCGTACCCTTTGCTTTGATGGTCCTTTCACTTTCTACTCTTGTCAAGGCCGGTCAGGCCTCGTTTAGCCTGGATCACTCTGGTCTATGCAAGGTTCCAGGAATTGGAGAAGACTGTTTAGATGCCTGTTCCCAAATAAACGATATGAATGGTATCTGCGTACAGGGCCAATGTCACTGCACTACTATTGGAGTCGGCAATTGTCAAGACTTCAACTTTGAAGGGTGCGATTCCATTTGTCTCGAAAAGGCACCCGATCTGGTTGGAATCTGCTTCAACGGCCAATGTGGATGCTTCTCTTAGACTGGCCAAGACGATCACCTTTGCCTCCTATTACAATATTTGCATTGCATCAACCTAATCATATTGATTCTGGCCGCCAACAATTCCTCTGGCTCGTTCAATCAAGCCATGCATTCTCCCCTTATTTCCAGGAGAGACCATTAATAATATTTCATAGAATTTGTATTATAGAATTGGATTCATTCTTATGTACACACACACACACACAAATGTATATATATATATTGTTTCTTCAATTTTTTTACGTCAATAATATTCATTATACATTCAATTATATACCCATATCCATACCTTATATATTCAACTTGTTCTTTGTATGGGTATAAGATAAAAACGGCATAGCTTCTTGTTAATTTGTGCGACTAGGCGGCAAATATATATATATATCCACAGTATGATCTGGGCTGTTGAGTAGATTTGTTATCCCGAATGATATTTCATCGTATTCTCCGTAAGCCTCTGGTGTATATTCGATTGTACAATTAGGATTATTTTTCTTTTTAAAAAAAAAACAAGTAATCTACAGACAGCCAGAGCCATTATATAAATTGAAACAGTGATTCTGCAAGTACAAGTCAATTTCTGCCCTAAATGCTATCAACTTGGGACTACCGCAAGAATAATGATATAAAACGATAATTTAGCTTTCCTGTATTCATTACAGAAACTCTTGTAATTTCTGCATGTATTTTAGAGTATGGCTGTTTAAGCTCGTTTCACCAATATATATATATTATATATATATATATCTTTTATGCAAGTCTAACTCAATTACGATTTCCATCAAGAATGTCCTTTGCTACATATCATTTCTAGTCTTGTACTAGATATCACAAGGATAATTAGCCAGTATATCAATAATTCCTGGACTCCTGTTTTTATAATGATAAAGCCTGGAGGTCGAATCAGACGCAAGGGCAATTGGTATATTCAGACCATGAATGGTTTATAATGGAACGATCAATTCCAGTACCTTTATAATAAATTCAATCGATCAAGAAAGCCTTTTTTTTTTCTTCCCCTGCTTCAGATCAATGAATAAAGAGACATGTTTTGCTAGACAATTCTCACCTTTCAAGTCAATACATTATATTTGACCAGATAGCCAAGAAATAAATAAATAAATAATAGTAATAATGTTAATATTAATATTAATAATGATAATAATAATAATAGGTTATGGATGGTATCCAGTGTAAGAAGGGACCTGCCCTCTCGTGTACTGGCTTTCAGGTACATTTCCATATTGATAGTATTCCTCAGAAGGACCATTGGTGGGCTTGTTTCTGACAATCTTCCATGATTCATTCACATTGCTTGGATAGCTGTCATAGTGATGAGAACCTGACTGATAATCTGGCTCGTAATATTCGTCATAATGATGGTGGGTCGACAGTTCGACCTTTTCACCATGTGCAGCCAACGGTGGATGTGGATAATAACCGGGCCCATCGTTTATTTGATTTGGCTGATAGTGTTCATAGACTGTTCTTGGCCGAGAAGTATCGTAGGTCTGTTGTGGGAGGATCGAATGGGATTGTAGATATTGAGTGTTGGGTTTTGAATAGGCAGTCGTGGCTTCAGTAGTATGAGAGTAGATTGAATCTGACATGCGATGTCGGATTGGCAGATTTACAATTTGTTCTGGGCGTTGAGATCGTGCCAACATGCTGGTGATGGACAGTATTATCCACAAGAGACAAAGAAGTCCACCAGCCAAGTATGTTCCATTCAAAAGCAAGCATCTAAATAGGATGATGAGCATCCAAAAACGAAGGCACATATATTTGGCAGCCAAATGGTTTACCTTTGGTACAAAAGTGGATAATACATGTCATGTTCTGCATCGAGCATATAGCAATACAAAATGAACCCCCTGGAAGGATACTTAAATACAACCGTATTGTTCGTCCAAGGCTCCTGAGAGTCGACAAATGTGGCGGCCATGATCATGCCTAGTAATGGAACACTGTTTGTCAATCCAAGCGTCCTGTCGCCTCGAAATATGTCGGCTCTTCCGCAACAAAAGGCATGCATACACACAGCCGTTGCACTCAAGAAAGAGAAGCTCAAGAAAATGAACCAGGTCAGATACTAAATAATATATCAATATCGATCAGTTCCAAAGTAAAAAAAAGAAGCTTTTTTTTGCATTTGATTTTTGGTTTACCTGCCAATGGCCAGATTCCAGCCAACTAGGTATGTTTGCCTAGTGAAGAAAAGAATGTTACTAGATGGCCTTTGTATAAATACAATAAAGATCTACCTTTTCCTGGTACATCGAAAGCAGCATACATTGGCTAGTATGGAAGCCAAGAGCGACAAGACTTGTTATGAATATCGATAGACGAAGTAGATTGACAAACCGGACAATTTTGCCCATGGAAATTAAATGGGCACTGCCAACAAGAACAAAAAAAAGGACTTTACAGGATATCCAAAGAGTTTTATATATATATTTATATTTAAATATAAATATATGGGATCTCGATTCAAGGAGCCAAAGGGTAAAAGAGAAAGGTATTAAATAAAGTTGGATCCATATAGACATATATACATATATATATATATATTCATACCAACCGACTTATTGAACTCCTTGCTATCCTCCTTCCCTTGTCGGACAAATACAGAGTGGCCACGGGCCAAAATATATCACTGATCAGACTTAAACATTCGGTTCCTTTACTTGTTGCAGTAATAACACACTGTTCACGAGCACTCTTATGAAAACATAGGAGCCCAAAAGACACTTTAAACCCTTTCTTATTCACACAAAAGGGAGACCTGATGGCACTTTCTCAAATCGAGTGCATGAAATTCAACATTTTCATTCTTCAACAACACGTCATCAAAATATCACAAGTACATAAAAAGATCAATGTATTTTGGGGGATAACGAAAAGAGAAGACTCGCTTTCTTATATATTTAAGATCTGCTGACCTCACGGAAGTAGTTCTCAAGGGTACCCTTGTTGGGCAAGAACTTGACGTAGCAACCATCGGGTCTGAACTTGCCGGCAGCACGAGCCTCGACGTAGTCAGCGCGGGAGAGAGGAGTGAAACCCCACTTCTTGGAGATGATGATCTTCTGCTGACCGGGGAACTTGTACTTGCAACGTCTCAAGGCCTCAATGACAACGGGCTTCATGCTGTCCTTGGAGCGGACAGAGAAGATGATCTGGCCAATGTTGACACGGGCAACGAGACCGTTGGGCTTACCGAAAGCACCACGCATACCGGTTTGCAATCTATCGGCACCGGCACATGACAACATCTTGTTGATACGGGTTACGTGGTAAGGGTGGACACGGATACGCATGTGGAAGGAATCCTTGCCAGAGGTCTTGGCCATGTACTTGTTGCAGCAAATACGACCGGCTTCGAGAGCCTCAGCAGACAACTGCTCGTACTCGTTGGAAACCAAGTGGATGCAGAGGGGGAAATCGTCGACGTGTGCCTTCTTGCGACCCAAGTCGTAGATTCTGAGCTTGGCATCAGGGACACCACGGCAGTATCTGCTCTTGGGGTAAGGCTTGTTCTTACAGTATCTGTAGCAGCGAGCAGGACGGCGACCCATCTTTGATCTATAGAATGATGAGGTTGCTTAATAGGATGGTCTCAAAAGGAGTTCTATTGAGGGCTGAAGGTGGGTTGTGATGGTGTATAGAGGAGGTCGTGTTGCGTGGCATAATAAGCGTAGTGGGTCGTAGTGTAGTGGATGGTGTGGATGTTGTGGATGGATGGATTTGGATTTGGATTCTATTAAGTTGGATTGGATTGGTGATGGCCTTACCTTTATGGTGTTGAGGAAGAAGTGTGAGATCCCAAAGGTGCGGGTGGGATTGTACGTGAGGCCACAAAGTCCGACCATTTTCTCATTCACGTGCAGGGTCCGGTCCATTTCACGGACCTGGGAATGATGCGCACGCACCTCTGCAAATTCCTCGAACCCCCCCCCCCCCCTCTCTCTCTCTCGCCCTCTTTTCTTGTCCGATCCTTCAAAATATTTATTATAATTATAATTATAATTATTATCATTTTGGTATATTGGTCTCTTTTATATCCTTTTCTATTGTGGTCCAAATGTGTGTGTGTGTATAAAAACAAGGATATCAAAGCCACTTCCAATAGCCAAATATTCAAATATATAAATATAAATATAAATAAGATCGCCTTACTGTTTCATTTCAATGGCAAAATCGTAAGTTCTCTTTATTTTAACCTTTTTTTATTTTTACTTTTGGTCTCACAGCCACAAGTCCAAGATGCTCAGGTGTGTAAATAAGACAGGACTCCTTCAAGACCAAGGATTTCAATAAACTTGGTTCGATACAAACCAGGGATTGCAAATTAAGGTCCCTTTAGTATTATTGTGTATTTTAATAAATCTGGTCACTTTACATTAAAGAAAATATATATTTTTAATGTAAAGGCATTCTTTTTAATCACTCGTCACACACACAAAAGACAGACTCCTTTTATAAATATATATAGATATTCTCTGTGGGTGGAAGGCCATGGTCAAGGCCAGAAAGAGGGAGTGGGTATGGATGACATCATTGGCACTGGATTGGGGCAATGTGGAAGGAGAAGAAAGAGGAACATGGATCGGATCCCAAGAGACTTGTGAAGAAATGTCCATTCAAAAAAATAAAATAAAGCAAGGGCGAACAAACAAGCACATGAATCTATGGTACTGATTATCAGTGTCCCAAATGAAACACTTGTTTGCGTTTTCTTTCTTTCTTTCTTAAATGTGCATACGAATGAGTCTTGTCCGTCTTGCGGGATTGTGTCATCAAATATCTCCTTAAGTTGGACGCAGGAAGGATCTCTGACTTGACTTGCCCCTCTTTTCTCTCTCTTCTTTCTTTATAGTCTTCCGTATCCATCACCTTGATATTCATATCATGCATGTGCGCTCAGTCTTTGAACGTTCAGCCCAATTCGAACAAGCGGATGGCCCACCAAAGCCTGCTCCTTGGAAGAGCGAAGTAAAGAAACCTGTCGGTGGATGGTCCCGCTCCAGCCGAACGAGTACTGGGAGTCTTGGTGGTAATGGCGGAAACGTGGCAAATATCCTTTGTCGATTTGATTCTGCCAAACGTCAAACAATGACCAGTCGAGCGTCCATTACTTCTTCCTTTTCGTCTTCCTCATCATCTTCATCCTTGTCCTTACCTGTACACGATGACATGGAAAAGAAGACTTTGCCTCCTTCCCCTCCTCCTCCTCCTTGTCCTAATGCACATGTATTAGAGAGAGTCATGGACGAATTGCTCGGTCTGTACCAGAGTGCAGTAGATGAGTGCAGTGCGGCCCAGATTAGAATAACAGAGCTCGAAAGCAAGTTAGAACGCACTGCAGATGCCACCCAAATAAGAGATTATGAGCTACGGGTAGACTATCTGACAGATAAGTTGGAAAAGATATCAAAGGAACGCGACAGCCTCGAAAAAGAACTCTCGTGCAACAACCAATCCAAGGACAAAGTTCCACAGGTTGATCCATTGCCAGACTTAATTAGCTTTGAAAAGCAGTTGGCTGCATGCGAAGAAGGAGCCTACAGAATGGCTCAGACATACATGGGCGATCTAGAGAAACAGAAGCTGGAATCCAGACGACTGTGCGAAGTGGTATTGAAGCAGAGCGAACTCATTAGACGCCTAGAAACCAAGATTGACACTCTTCTCCAACCACCAAAAGTAAACCTGGCCGTTGACGATCTTTTGCAGGCCCAGATGGAGCTGCAGTGTGCAGAATTAGAGGACAAACGGATATTGCTGTCTGCTTTACTGACCGAACGAGAGGTCTGGATGGAGCAAATGGAGCCCAACAAGCCGAATAGAATGCGCTCTCATTCTGCACCACGCTCTTCTATTGACATTCTCACTCGCATGGCTCATTCAGATGCCTTTATAGCATCGCCTCCGTCTCAGCTATCTCTGCGTGCCATTGCCACCCACCGTAAAACTGCTCCTCCGACTGCTCCCCCACGCTCACCGCTGCCTCCCTTGCCTTCTCACAAACGATCCTCTTCTTCCACTCCCTACAAGTCTAGCCCCCTCTCTGCATCTCCTTCATTTTCATCCCTTTGTCAATTTGGCTCCCAAGGATCCACATCAAATCCTCCAAGGCTTACTAGTAGCTCGAGTATGCATAGCATTGCCAGCACAAGTCCAAGCACAAAGTCCCTTCGAAAGACAAGCATCTTCTGGAACCAATGGAAGCACAAACTAAGCACCTCTTCTGTTACATTCTCACCCACTCTCTAAGAAACTCTCTTGTAATTTATCTCTTGTTCCAGCTGTAAGATACAACCCACCCAGCATTCTCTCTTCATCCCACTGTTTGCATTTCATCTCGACCCCCAGGCGAACCTCATTTACTCAAGAGTACAATATCAATCGACACATCAATGGTACATCAATGGTACATCAATGGTACATCAATGGTACATCACAAAGAAGCTACCCATATACAATTGGCGTACAGTTTATCCTCGAGTCCTTTGTAGATGTATTTCTGGCTCTAGTCTGTACCATCTATTAACATTAATTATTATTATTATTATTATTACTATTATTATTATTACTATCATCACTATTATTAATATATACATGTACGATTGCTCTTGATAATCCTTTGACCCAATACCGCTTGGATTCTAAGAAAGAACCTCTTGCTGATCTAAAGACTTAAATGATTGTACTTTTTGAGCACATATCATTCAAAAAGATTCTGATGTTAATACCTTGCCTTCTATTAATTTTGGGCCAATAACATTGCTTTTTTTTTCTTAATTCATACACAGATAAGATACCAAGGGAAAAAAAAAGATTGACGCGATTCTTAAAGACCCCCTTTTTTTCATAATAATGACAGACGATCACACATCATTCATACTCCATGACGGAAGCACAATGCCAAAGATCGGGTGTAGGGCTTTTATTGTGCTTGGACATTCTCACCGAATGTTGTACTAACTCAATGGGACAGTGGGCACCTACCGAATGAAGACCCAAAAGGAACTCAGACCTGTAGTCAAAGAAGCGGTTCAGGATGGCTATCGATTGATTGGTAAATACTAAGAGCTACAAGAGAGGTCTGTTGCTCTTTGATCCCCCCAAACAGATAAAGTCTAATTATCTGGGCCTACTTAGATTCTGCCACTGTCTATAGAAACGAAGAAGCCCTTGGTAAAATTATTCATGAAATTATCAATGATGAAACATTTGGCATTGAGCGCAAAGATCTCTTTATCACATCCAAGCTATGTATGTACACCAATCCACTATTGATTTATCACTAAATCTTTTTTTGGGGGGATCTGGCTACTTAAGCTCCACGGGACCAAGGATACGAAGCATGCTACAAAGGTAACGCGTCTTTTGACCATCAATTCCATGATTCTAATAGAGTGAACCACAGCCGTTCTTGCGTCTCTGGCTAAACTAAAGCTAGACTATATTGACCTTTACTTGATACATTGGCCTGGGTAAGGATTACTGGTCTGATGGGCAGCTTAATTGAACCATATCTTAGTACATCCAAACACAAGCTGGACGATCCAAAGAATCTGGAGAATCGGACAGAGAGCTACAGAGCACTCGAACAACTGCTAAAGGAAGGCAAACTGAAGCACATTGGAGTTTCTAATTATACAGAAAAGCATTTACAACAATTGATTGAAACATGTACCATCTTGCCACATGTACACCAGTTTGAACTTCATCCAGCATTGTACCAACCTGAAATAATCTCAATCTGCCGAGAAAACCGTATCCAAATTCAGGCCTATTCTAGTCTTGGAGAAGGAAAGCTGTTGAAAGGAAAATATGCTATTAAAGAGCTCGACTCTATTGCAGAACGTCTAAATGTCTCCAAGGCCCAGGTTTTGTTGCGCTGGGCAATTCAGCATGACTGGGCTGTCATACCAAAATCCACAGACCCAGAGAGAGTAAAGACAAACGGAGATCTATTCTCCTTTAAACTGTCAGGCCAGGTAAAAAGACAAACTGCCAGTAATAACGATTATTATTGCTCATTGTGGTTTATGTTAGGACATGGCATTTCTTGATGATTATCACAACCAAGAACCACACCGAATGTGTTGGGATCCAACAGATATTTACTAGTATTTTTTTTAACTTACTATAATCTAAATCAATAAACACCATCAAACCCCCCTTTTACTTGCAAACATTACAAGCTCTTTATATTTATCGACACCCGATCGATCCGATCCTCGATCTGCGATTAATGATCCACGATCAACGATCCACGATTCCAGCAGTCACGTCCATCATCTTCAAGCCAAAAGAGAGAGAAAGAAAAAAAGATGAATACAATATACATTGGTTTCTTTCTGTATACATACATACCTTACAAATAGCAAAAAAAAGACACCATGAAGACCATTAATATCTGCTACTTTAGAAACATATTACGCATTCACGATAATATCTCACTTTATCAGTCAATTATGTCCAAACCAGACTCTCTCTTGCCTTTGGTGTGCCTGGATCCAAGAATGATGGACCTGTCTATGCTCAACCGTCAACTAGGGACTGATTTTGTGCCCCCTAAAACGTGGCACTACGGAATCAATCGGTGTGCATCGTTTAGGACAAGGTTCATAGTCGAAAGTATCTTGGATCTCAAGAACAATCTCATCAAACGAGAGAGCGATCTACTGGTACTGTATGGAGAGCCAGAGAAACTACTGCCAGAACTCAAGGATTTTTTGAGTAAACAAGGGTTCAAGCTTGATCATATTCACACCCACAAAGAGGTATACATCGTGTAAACCATATCATATCATATCATATCACACAACTTATCCTACCCAATTTTCATAGTATGCATTTGAGGAGCTACAGACCGAACACGCTTTGTCCAAGGATTTCAAAATCACCTATCATTCAGACTCTACCATGATTAACCCTGGAGACGTAAACTTTACCTTTGACAAGACTCCACGCGTCTTTACGCCTTTTCGTAAGCGAATTGAATCCATGCCTAAGCCCGTGAGGGATCTATTGGAAATCCCCAAAAAACTTCCACAGTTTCCCCCTTGTGGATTCCAGTTCAAGCCAGCTCACACAAACACACTTTTGAATGAACTCTGCCCGCCTCTCAAGACCGATAGTCGATCGGCATTCCCTTTTTCTGGTGGAGAAACAGTTGCCTTGAGCCGGCTTCAATACTATTTATTTGGCACAGATGCTGTTGCAGAATACAAGAAAACTCGGAATGGCTTGATTGGTACTGATTATTCGACCAAGTTTTCAGGCTTCTTGGCACACGGATGTCTCTCGCCGCGACTAATCTGGCACGAAATCAGTCGCTATGAATCTGAAAACAAGAGCTCTGATGTCTATTGGGTAAAGTTTGAAATGCTGTGGCGCGATTATTGGAGATACTTGACAGCAGGCTTTGGCAATCAAATATTCTATTTGCACGGCTTCCGCAACCTCGAGACCATTGATAAAAATCCCAAAGATTCCAAGCCAGGATCCAAAAAATACACTGGAGTTTGGCTCAAAGACAAGGAGATGTTTCAAAAGTGGTGCGAAGGAATGACAGGTGTGCCATTCATTGATGCCTTGATGAGAGAAGTGAAACTGACAGGGTATGAGAGATTAGAAAAGACTTGCAAGTGTTTGGCTAACACAGCTGTTTGATATTGGTGTCTTAGGTTTATGAGTAACCGTGGCAGACAGAATGCAGCAAGCTTTCTAGCCAAAGACCTTTGTATCGATTGGAGAATGGGTGCAGAGTGGTTCGAGTCACTTCTTACTGATCACGACGTGTATTCAAATTACGGAAATTGGCAATATGGTACGTTTTATATTGCTTAATACAATAGTTGCTAATTTCAGATATCCAGTGTCTGGTGTTGGTTGTGATCCTCGCGAGTTCATAAGGCACTTTAATATCATCAAACAAGCAAAAGATTATGATCCAAAAGGCGAATATGTTAAGCTTTGGTGCCCAGAGCTTAAGAATGTCCCCACTCAAAAGATTCACTCTCCTTGGATCATGACAAAAGAAGAGCAGACTCGAGCCAAGTGTGTTATCGGAAAAGACTATCCAAAGCCGATGATAATAGTTGATGCCTGGGAGAAGCACTTTTTGGTCAAGGGTGGAGCCAAGATAAATGGAAATCCAAATGAGAAGATTACAGGATTTTTAAACAATTCCAAAAAGCAGAAAAGATCCTAGGCCATACTAGCTCTTTCTTGCTTGATATGGGGCCTCCTTTATTCTATCGTTTGTTCTGTAGATTGACCTTTATGATCAAAAGTTCATTAGGCACAATAAGCCCAGTTTTTTTTTTAAAAAAAAGATAATAATTCACCAATATATATACATGCACATATTGTTTAAATAATCAAAAAGAAATACAGTCCCAGGAAGTTGATTTCCATACATTTGATAAAAATCTCAAATTCTCATACTTTTCTAAATAAAATTCCTTGTTTTTTCTCAATCAGTTTATTAATAAAATGAATATATCATCTGAAAAATCAGAACATAATATACGTGGATCATATAAAAACCGTAAAGATATAAACTACTGGGGCGTATGCTTTCTTTACAAAGCCAAACATTCTCTTCAGCAGATTGCAAGCATGGTTGAGACACCAAGGTCTATTGTGCAACCAATTGTCAAACCCATCAAGACTTTTGATTGCCCTTTCCCTAAAAAAATAACCTGGAGCAAAGAGAAAACTAGATGACAGAGCAGACAGACATCTGGAAAGAGCAATTTGGTCTGATAATCAATGGAAAAATGTGATCTGATAAGACGAGTCGCATTTCTGCCTGGAAGAAAATGATGATGTCAAGAGAGTGCTTTAAAAAAATGGTAAAATGTATGAGGAACGGTACACCATCTCAACAGTGAAGTGGTGGTGGTGGAGGAGGAGGAGGAGGAGGAGTTATGGTTTAGGGCTCCTTTTGGGCTGGAGGATTTGGACCTTTGACGATCGTGGAACCACACACTGTGAACCAAGATACATACATTTATATCTTGACAAATACATTCCATCCATGGTTCACAACCATTTCAAAAAGTGAGGAGAGAGACTTTTTTCTTCAGGAAGATAACGGAAGGATACCCATTTGACCAGAGGTTTTGAGTACTGACCCACTCAACGCCCTGATCTGAACCCCATTGAGTACCTGTGGAATGCTCTATAAATGCCTGTAGATATGTGAATTTATTTTCCTTGAGGGCAGCCAGCCTATCATACATCTAAAGTCTATATCTTTTACAAACATCTACAGGATCTTTTTCTATATCCTGTACAATTGCGTTATAGATCTTTCTCTAGTCTCAAAAAACCCAACCCAACTCAAGATCCTTGGAATCTCCTCTGATTCCCAACAATTCTCTAAAAAGGGATTCAGACGAGGTCCTATCTTGGTTTTTATCCACCTCATTTGATTTCTGATAAACTGTGTATATTGATTTTGGTCTCACTAGCAAATAAAACAAAATTGCTTTATAAATTGCCAAGTTAATTGTCGTTTGGATATTTAATGCAAAGAGATATTGATCTGCCCAATTGTCCTTGACTATTTTGGTTAAAATGACAAGAAGATGTCTAGATGCTCCTAGATATTGTGCAAGTAAAATAATGAATCGTCTAGCTCTCGTGACGAGCGAGAGATTGTATTGGATTTTAGAACACCAAAGACTTGCTTTTCGATATAGAGTTAATGGTTGACAGAATGTTCTTAATGTCAATTGTGCATTTGAAAAAAAAGGAGATCAATAAGTAGAGAAAATATTCTATTTTATCAAGTGCATTTGAAAAACAGTGAATCTATAACAATATGGCTACATGAAATCTCTGTTTCGGCTTAAGGTCAAATGCAAACTCGAGTATATTTTCTTCATTTTTAATGTATCCAACTTTTTAGGTAGCTCAACCATAAAACTACAGAACTACTTTAAAGATATCAATGTTTACTGTAGCCAGCCTTTCCAAAGCCTTTTTATATACCAAGACAAAAAGTCTGAATAACTATGGCGTCTTTATTATCCTCTTTTTTTTTTTTTGGAAAAACAACAAATGGCGATACACTGTCAGTAAAACATCAATTATTTTCTTTTCTTTTTCTCTTCAACTCACTGCAGCCTTTTTTCAACCTTAAAACTTTGTTGCTTGGGTTTTTGGAGAGTATTTTCCATCATTAGATTCAATCATCTTGGATTTATCAGCCCAATGGATACCCGGATTGGCTAGTATATAATAATCTGATATTTACCTTGTAAAACTATACAAGTATTCACTATATTCTAACCCCATTATTTAAAGTTATCAGACTTTTTCAAAAAGTCTACATGATCGATAGCAGCCATGCCTACTTTAACTTGAGAATATATCACAAAACATTTTGTAAATAGGCAGAAATCTAGTCATGTCCACGATCGTAAAAAAAAAGTCTATCTCTTGCTTTTTATTCGCCCCCCTGTATATCACTATCTGCATCTATTTGGGATAGCAAATCTTCTCTCTCCTTGCCTAGTCGTACTCATTCTTTATCTGCAATGCAGAAAACACTAGCAATGCCTTTGCCGATCGGCAATCTCAATTTCATGGTTTTGCACATCTAATAAAGTATAAACACATGTGTTTAGTCTTATTTCCCTTTGCAGACTCTCTCATAGTCTACTGCAAGATGGCCATCTTTCTTTAATATCTTACAAGTATTTAATTCCAAGCAAAGTATTCAGCAACGATTCCTTATATTGTCTAGAAGATTACTTTTTTGTTTTTTTTAATCACGAGTCAGAAAATGCTTTTTAGTCTGCAAACCATTGTTTTTTATTTCTGGATTTCGCCAGGATTTTTTTCATTGATTATGGCTTTCATCTAGTACCAGCTCTTTCCACAGCCCAAATAACCTACAACACCTTGTCAGGTCTTGACAAAACCCGTTTAAGAAATCAATAAAGCAAGACGATGCTGGTTAAAGAATACATGTTTTTAGGTATGCAAACCGTTTCTAGTGCCTTTTTGGTCTCGTTCCTACTGATAGTAGTTCGGTTGGTTGTATGAATAGATGATGATATTAAGGATCTAAATAGATATGCATATCATATTTATATAAAGGGCTTGCGGGAATCATGCTTGCAGAAGATATCGTTATGTATGTCTACCGACTTGGGACTTGGCCTTTTTTTCTTTTTCTTTTTCTGTAAATGCATGGCCAAGCTGCTCAAAGAACCTTGGAAGACATGTATAGCTTACTTTGACCTGAAACAACAAGCACTGGATGTAGCTATAATATTGGTATCTTTTATTTTTGTTCATGCTCAAGCAATGAGCGAATCAATTTATTATATTTTATTTTATTTTTGCTGCCAACCTAGCCTAGAAACCAAGAGGCCAAAGTCCGATAGACATTTTCTTAAAATGAATGACCAATGACGGAAGGACCATAGACACCTTTAATAAGAAGAAAGAAATCCACAAGGACAAATGATTATCCGCAATATAAAAGAACTCAGAGAAGGCAAAAAGAATCTGTTTGGTTGAAATGGCTGAACTCTGAACCATTTAGTCGTTTGTTGTACTACATCTGCAGCCTATTTTCTATACTATGGCCGAGAGCGTGTTCCATTAACTTGTTGCCATGGTGATACTATATCCATCTCTGTGTCCAACCACGTTCCGGACCCCAAAAAAAAACACACACACACTGAGAGAAATATATAAGATATTTGTATTTTATTTTTTTAAATCAGTTTCACATTCAAATAAGCTTGAGTGGCTTTTTGGGGCGAGTCTCATGGTACTTGGAGGCTACAAGGTATTCCTTTTTTTTTTCTTTGGAATACAAGACAGATACCAAGATTCTGGGTGTACTCAAAAGGTAAAATATTGCAAATTCATGAATCGTAAAGTGAAGATGATCCGATGAGTTGGCCACAAGCACAAAATATTTAAAATACAATGATATACGGCCATTAGCTCTATTGAGCAAGTGAGCTGTTTATACAACTCGGATACCAATGCATGTAAACCTTGGCAGCCTTTGATATGATGCCATTCGCTCCAAGTACCAGCTGCGTAGGACTGACATCTTTGAAAATTCTAACAATAGTAATAGATTGGCATCATACTGCTTCCTGTCAAATAAGTCATTTCTATAGCACTTTCACATTCATTGTATGTCTTAATGTTCCCACAAGGCAAAATGAGTGGATACCTTCCGTGGTCTGGATAATGTAAACAAACAACCCGGTTATCAAAGGGTCTGGACAATAAACGATGATCTAACAATACCAATTGTATTCTTTTGGTTTCATTGTTCTACGAGTTTTTTATTTACGGAATTACTAGAGTGGGTAAAGTCTCTTATTATTTTATATACTATACAGTAAAACCTGCAATACAAGGCCGTGGTGTTCGAAATCAAAAAAGTAATTTAAGATATTTACGTTTTTTTTTTTCTGCAAGTCCAGGATCCCATAGTCACTCAAGATCGAGAAATTCATGAGGATCTCTGGGAACTTCCCAGAATCTCAATGGGCACACTTTCAAAAGGTAATAATTGGTCAAAGAAACATGTTGTATTGTTGTTGTATTGCCATGAGAATTCAGCAAAGAGATCTTCACAGACAAGAAACCATCTTGTGATTAATGCCTGATTTCATTTCTCTTACACCCAGCCAAATGGACCATGTCAACAGCAACTGTACTCACTATTAATTCTGGCCAATGTAGAATTCAAGTCAATCCGAGAGACATGTTGATTAGATGACTTTACAACAGAGATGCTTTTGTATAGACATATATATATGTATCTTGGAGTTTGTCAATTGACTAGATTATATATACATATATATAAAAAGTATGCCTAGAACACCATGAATGCAATAATTGCATTCTCATGATAAACAGCCCTTGCGGTTCTTTTTGTCATTTTCTTGTTATCTACAAGAACCCCAGCATCAACTGGGTCTTGAATTGGCATATATATTTTAACAAAGCCATGGACTAATGGGCGTTTATCTATTGTTTGTTGAAATATAATCAATTATCAAAGATCAATTCACCCTTACTTTTTTTTTGTTGTTTTACCAACTAGATTTGAATATAACCAAGTATGAAATGTTCTCTAGTTTGGTGCTCTACATGGCCTTTTAAGCCTTTTACCCTCTGTCTCACAGACCAACAGTCGCCTTTTTCTTCGGTCCAACTAGTCGTTTCTTTAGTTTCTTTTAAATATCTATAAAGAATAAAGAAAACGCTTGTTATAGGTATAGAATAGGGTCGGTTGAAGCCTCTGATTGATGATAGACATTAAACTGGTTGTATCTAGAGATACACAGAATTGCAATGATGTAGAGATTGAGAGCTGTTATATCATCAACCCTTGTCTATCGATGTTCTACTAGACTTTTATGCCATATGATTGACGATACTATGGCTTGAATCAGGGTGCAAATGATTCTTTTCCTGTTCTTCTCCGAGTCGACATTAAAATCAATGATAATGATAATAATAATAAAAACCGAGATAACAAGCCAAGGCAATTAGCCATTGATTGCAGCCTACAAACATGCCCTTTTTTTTCTTCTTCTTTATTTCTTTTTTTCCCTCTTGGTAGGCCAATTGGTATGGCATGATGACCATGAAGTTTGGGTTGGGTCCCTAGAACAGGCCTAGTATTATTCAGGATATCCAGAAAAAAGACTATTGACATATCTATGACCCAAATGGTTTTTTAATAATAATAATAAAAATAAAAATAAGATTACTATTACTATTACTATTATTAATGACAGCAGAAGTATATATCTTTTTTTATTTTTGTTTTCTAGTGTAGCTCTGGCCAATGAAATCCTCGGCTTTGGTTCCCTATTTCTTCTTTTTCTCTCCCCCACTTGCGATCCTGGTGATATATCTGAAATTGAATCTAACAACTCCAAAAATATCCACTGAATGGTTTTTTTTGTGGTCCATGGCCATTCGGTGCACTCGACTGAATCTTAAATAGTTTAATCCCATCCTGTGTGTCCAATAATATTAGTCACATTAATAATAGTTTCTATAAATGAAACACATTTGGGAGATATCTGATCCAATCGAATAATGAATCCGGAAATAGTTTCTATAAATAGCCAAAGGATAAAGTATTGTAAAATCCAAATAAAAAATAAAATAAAAAGTTCCGAATCAAGAAAGGGGCGGAGATTGGATTTGAATATATATGTATCTGTGTGTGTGTATATAATGTATATAAACCCTGTAAAAAAGATCCATTGCAATTTGCCATCTTTCTCTCTTACCAAACCATGAGCCAACCAACCCTACGTGACTTTATTCAACAACTAGTCTCTGCCCTCATCCACCCCTTTGATGCCAAAAAATCGTGCAGTACCCAAGCATTGACGGAGACAGCCAATGCAGCATTGACCCAATTCGAAAAAACCTACGTCTCCTTTCCAGATTTTGTGGATCCTATCGAAGACCAATACCACTATGCCCCACGTCCACAATGGCAATGTTAATTAATACCAGAGCAGAATATCGCTCACAAGGGCGACAACAACAATCAAGTCAAATCAAAAATGTGTATAATAATCAACCTCCTTGTTAACAAGCAAAGCCCCTCTTTAAAATAATAATAATAATAATAATAATTACCCTTCTTTTATATTTGTACATAACAAAAAAGGGGGGTTTGTACAGTGTATATTTATTTTCCCTTTCTCTCTCTCTCTCTCACACACTTTCTCTCTTTCTCTCTATCTTTATTTTTTTATTTTCCCTTACTCTAAATATATATATAAATAAATAAATGATAATGATAATCCTCATAATAAAATAATTTGAAAACATAATGATAATATGTATATATATTTTTAACATTTATATATCTAGACTAAATGATATCTATACTATCATTGTTTGTTATCGACCCTATATATATATATATATATATATAATAATAATATATATAATAGTAATAATAAAAAAGCATAAAAACCATAACAGGAATTCCCTATCAAATCCATCAAATCTTATAAATATTCCATTACTTGTGAGTGGGTGAGTGGGTGGGTGCTGGGAATGATGCCGACCGTGCCGTCCTCCTTACGTGCCTGCCACCAATTTCCTTTTTCTGAAAGTAATCTTTCGTTCTTTTCAAAACTCCGTCCATTCACAGCATTAGAGATTTTATCTGCAAGAATAATAATAATAAAAAATAATATTTTTTGTTTCAATTCTTATGTAATGATTACAAAAAGTTTGGTTGCATAAAACACCGAAACTGTTTAAATTACATTTGATCTGAACCCCATAATATATTATACCATGTCAGATATTTGAAACGGTGAGATGGGCAGTTGGCTTATGCAATGAAAATAATAACCCCCATCAGCCTCAACAGACATGTCTTTATGGTATGCCCACCACCACCACAAGCCATGGAGCCCACAGTGGTACAATACAGGGGGGTAAAAAGGGAGGAAAGCCCAGGATAGAAGCCAGAGGTTTAAAAAAAACAATAGATGATGATGATGTCTAGGCTAATTAGATTACTCATCCTGACATGCAACGGGCATTCTATACAGCCAGTTCAAACACTTTTTGTCTTGCCTTGTCTTGCCTTGTCTTTATGAACCAAGATCTTTGTATATATATAGCCTCCTCCCCTCCCCTCCCTCCTCCGTATTTTGCCCTCTCGACAGGGACAATGAGGTCAGCACTCAAGGGCCATTTAGTGGTGCAGATGTGAGGCTACTGACATGAGATTTACTAAAAAGAAAATTTAGTTTTAATGAGCCTGCCTTCCATATTGATATGAAGCGCAGCATGGCTTGGTAAAACAGAGGGCTGCAGTAATGATTCTCAAAGTAAAGTACACTGTCTTGGCGCTGTTTCTTGAAATCATATGCAATCCAAAACCTTTGCAGCCCCCCCACCCGACAAAGAAAATCTTTTTTCTTTTCTTTTCTTTTCTTTTTTGATCCTACAATCACAGGCTATGAAAAGCATGTTCAGCTGAGCTTCCAAAGTATAAAAGGTGCCAATTATGACAGTATTCCCATTTTATTTGATAATACGTCAAGACAGACAGCCTGGGTAATTTTAAGCTGACTATACTATACATTATGGTTTGGTAACCATGGAAATATTCATCATATCGACAAATCAAACATAAATCACCAGTCCAATTATTGTATTCGAAATCGTGAAAGGGTTTACTTGGAACCTAAAAGAGCTTGTATTCTTCTGGCTTGTTTAGCAGTAAGAAATAAATAAGAGGCTAAAGGCGTAGTTTTTTTTTTGGTACTTTTGATACAGTACTGCAGGCTGGATCCAGCCAGCTTGCTGAGACTAACAGATCGATCTGAATTTGAGCCATGTCTTCAAAAGTGAGCCATTCCAGCAACTAAAGGACCACAGTGTTCAAAAGAGTCTGGCAGAATATAATTGGGGCTTGGATAGGAATAGCTCCAAAGCATTAACCATACGAATTCTTGGCTGTATATATTTCCCAGCCCTCTCTGATAATCAAAGAGACATATCTGTAGTAGATCTTTAATGAGTTGAGTTACTGTGCTGTCAATTTTATTTTTGACCAGACAGATGGCTGGCTTGTCTGTCTGGGCTTTGCTTAGTATGTTATGTTATGTTATGGGCTGTAGATAGCCCCACTATAGAGAGACAGAGAGAAAGAGGCTGTCAAGAGTGCCGTATTTAAAGAAGATCGTTGATAGGGTGGCAAATGTGTTCATACTTATGACTCTATTATTGTCACACTTTAAAGCTTGTCGGGTCGCATGATCAGGCTCACTAGGTTTATTCTTACGCGTATTTTGGGTCTTGCTATTACTAATATTACCCCTAAAACATTCTCCCATGTTCTTGATTAAAAATCATTGATTTTCTCATCAATTGGTTTGGGTTAGTACCATTGAATGGCTCTTACTAGTCCAATCGACGGTTAAACCAAATATAAATATAAGATTATTATTTTTTAATGTTGTCACCAAATAAATGTAATCTAAAATCAACATTATGGTTATTCTATTGAAAGGGTGCAAATATCCTGATCTAGATGGGTGGACAGAGATGGACTGGAGTAGGACTTGTGGACAAGCGTGGTGTCACTTTCCGGTATCTTGACTCGATTAGGCATCGAGATCCTCTTGTCTTTGGATTCATCCATCATCTGCTTCTCTGACCTAGGTTCATCATATCCACCAGGATCACTCGGATCAATGGATCCCAGCTGGCCAAGATAGCTACCAGATTCACTGCCAAGCACAAGCACCAGAGCATACTTTGCAGAGTCAGTAAGAGAACCAACAGATTTTGGGTACCATACCTGAGTTACAAGCAAGACAATGTAACCAACATAATATGCACCCAAAGATTTACTATCAAAGGAATTCTGTGTATGGAGCACAAAGTCAACCTGGATCGTCAAAAGAGGGATACTTGCAGCTAAGAATGTCAATATCTTATTTGGATCGATAAGCATTTATTTCAGTGGTTTGCTATCTATCTTATTTTATTGTTGGACCTACTGCCAATCGATAGACCTTGATGGCATTAGACCAGAATGCCCAACTGATGCCTGTCAGAATCAGAGATTCATAGACAACTATCCACCAAGCACCATTGATTACGCCTAATGAACATGCTCCTCCTAGTGCACTGCACCATCCAGACTGCAACCTCGATTATTAGAAACAGTTTTCATGAGCCCTTTCTTCTTCTTCTTCTTCTTCTTTCTGATCGGCATACCCATCCCACTGCAATCGTTGCCAACAAGAATCTATTTCTAAATGTATTTGTGCGCCTTGACATCAAGGAGATGATTCAAGAGTTTATAAAGAGTAGAAGAAGAATGGACAATGCCAAGGCTGGCTCATATTCACTCTTGCCTTTAATTTATTCAATAAAGACTTTTTGTGATAAAATACAATCCAATCACTTTTATGCATAATACAATACCATCAATTCCTGGGTTAAAAATAAAAAGGGGGGGTCAACAAGGGATTAGCTATTGACAGACCATTAAAGCCAAAGAGAGAAAGAGAGAAAGAGAGAGAAAGAAAGAGAGAGAGAGAAGGCCATGAAGCAACCCAAAAAAAATGTTACTTGTCAAGGGGGGTCAGACTAATAAAAAAAAAGTACAGCATTCCCAAAAAGAAATCAATTTGCGTTTTTTCTCTCTCTCAACACGACTTGTCCTAATCAAACGTCACAACCAGCGAGTGTGTAAATTGGTTGAAGAAAATAAAGTAGGCCTGGTTTGTATGGGCAGTTTTGTATAATGGCTACCGACACACCCTTTACACCCTTGTTGTTCAAGAAACTAATCGACCAAGGCATCCAAAAAGGATACCTCAATGACCTCTTGCCAACTCTCGATGGTGAATCTTACCTCACAAAAAAGCACATTGAGCAGACAATCCAGCACCATGTCGAGACAAACGGTAGATATTTATACAATATACAGTATTCAATACAAGTCTAGAACCAATTATCCTTGATACTCTTGGACAGGAAGAGCATCTGTTGCCGAGTTGGCAAACTTGCTTAATCTCGAACAGAATTGTGTCATTGAAAGCCTGAACGACATTAGTGAATTTACCAAAGTAGATGACCTTGTATGCACCAGGTAAAGAAGCTCCCCATCTCCCTCCAGAATATATATGCAAAGCTCTCTTTTTTTTTTGGCTCGACTATTCAACATGTACAAATAAATATATATTGTTCCTCTCTCTCTCTTTTTTCATTTTCATTTAATAAATAATAAAGTGACTATATCGATACATGTATAAACGAAATCAAAGATCTCCTTGATCAAACTGGTTGGATTTCTGTATTGTCTCGAGCACAATCGACCAGTTTTCCATACACATTCCTACAGACAGTAAGTGTAATAATGGAGCAGATATGATATCTAGATGGGGTTGTATAAAATACATTTAGGCTATTGTGAGTATATATTTTATTTATTAATTAATTAATTTAATTGTTTTTTTTTTCTAAAAAAAAAGATCTTGGATGAAAAGATCTCGTCTAGTCCAGAATATACAAAGTATTCGACACTTCCAGACTTGATACTTTCCAAAGAATACGCCACAAAGACTTTAGATACCATCAAAAGTGCATTGGAAGAAGCATCAGAGTAAGTTGGGTTTTTTTTTTGTTTAATCTAATTAATTACACAAGTGCAAGTGTGGTTAGATTTATTTAATGAATGTTTTGTTGTTGTTGTTGTTTTGTTGTTGAAAATAGACCCTTATCGATGTTCAGGCTACAAAAGAGTCTGGTTGTACAGGAACCTTTGTTCTACGGCAAGTCTTTCTATTAACACATGCATTCAATCAACTACACAAACAAACAATGAAGGTTAATATATAGAAAAAAACCATAAACTCATTTTGTATACCCACAGCCATGGTAGACATCGTGGCCAAAGAGAATCCAAAAGGCCATTTCAGAGGAAGACGTGAAAGAGCTATCTTTGAGCCCACGGTCTATCGAGACCGTCAAGTACAGCTGATATTGTCTTTGTTAGAAGCAGCCGATTACATTGGTGGGTCTCTTTTTGCCGTCAGTACATATACTCCAAACAATCATAGGCTCACAATAAGATTCAATAGAATATGAAACTGTCGCACGCCATTATCCCTACATCAACCCAAAAGATCTCCTGAAAAAGAACTATCCAAACATATTACTCCTTGATGCCTGTGCTGCCACAGAAGAACTATCCAAGAGACTCGAAACAAAGATCCAGGAAACCCTTGACACAAGTACTTGGCTAGATGTCTTTGTAAGTATCATCGGCACTCAAACCTGATCGTTAATTGGTGTGCATGTCATTAGGCATGGATACCCTTTGCATTCACTCCAGCCGACGCTACTGGGCTTTTGGAGGATGCAATGTCACGAATGGCTCACCTGGCTTCACCTACCACTCGGCGTAGCATGGGATCTCTTACAGAGCCTGAAAACAGGTTGATAGTACTCGAGTCTCGCTTTGTTACTTGTACACGTTATCTCGAGTCATTGATCCAGTCTTCCACCGACTTTCTAAACAAACGAGCCCTTTTGGAGATCCAGCAGCAGAAGAAGCAGCACAGCTCCAAGGGAAAAAAGCACCGTGCAGACGACAAGGGAATCGTACTGACTGAGCAAGAGGTACTCTTATTAATTTGTCTGCAGGTGTGCTTACTCTACTCACAGATATCACAATACTTGACCGAATGTGGGCTGGAAAAATCTTTTGCCAAGAGTGTATCCGCAGCCCTTCGGAAGCCAATGACAGAAGCATTTCAACGTGCTATTCAGACAGTCTACTTGCCCAGCACCATATCCCCAGAGAACAAATGGATCGAGTCTCTTAAAAAACGCCAAGAAACTCTGTTGTGCAGCCTACACCAAACCATCGTTTACACCACACAGGCCATCCAGGTCTTTAAAGGCAAATATCAGTAGTTTAGGCATGAATTGTGTGTTGATCAAATAATAATAATAATAATAATAATATACATACATATATATATATGAACCGATCCTGTCCTATAGACGAATCCGGAAAGAAGAGTCTTGAAAAACACGTTGTTCGAGTACAGTGCCTAGAGTGGCTGTACAACCTTTTGGTTCTCAAGACGCTCTCAGAAGCTTATGATATTGCAGGCATCGAGGAGATCATTGGTGTGTCCGAAAAAGATTTGGAAAATCAGAAAAAAATCAGTGAAGATCAACAAAAGGCAGCAATCCAGTGCATGTTGAAGGCCAATCCGCCAGATGCCAAACTAAAGGATTTGCAACAGGCAGCATTGGTCGGCAAAGTGAGTTTTCTAAATTATTATTTTGTTTTTGTAATAATGATACTTAACGACTGTATTTTGATAGAAACCAGATATATTCTTGAGTTATTTTGAAGACAACCCTCCAAGCTTCTTCAAGCCATTGACAGAGAATGTGAAAAGGTAGGTTTGGTTGACTTTGGAGGGGAGAGAGAGAGAGAGATCAGGGTATTAAATGGAAATTGTTGGTGTATATTAGACTGGCCTGGAAAGATATGGTCAATTCCTTGGATCGTTTACTAGAGGCCTCGGTCTTGAATGAATCAAATGGTCCTTCCATCTTGCATATAGCCAGCTTGATCTGCTTTGAGTCGCTTTATGACATACCATTCTCTGTGTCTGGAAAGTATGTACCATTGATCATTAGGCACTGTGCACCTCTATTGGAAGCCAAGAACCAAGCAAGAGAAGCTGAAATATTGAAAGATACATATGCAATGATCATGGCACATGTCAAATCAAAGCAGCCAGTTGATCTTGACCTTCTTTCAAAGGTTAAAGCCCAAGGCCAGCAATGGGCAGCCAGATTAAAAGATATTTAATAATAATAAAGCTTTTTATTTTGTACTTGTTCAATGAATACACAAACATATTTACAAACGCACTCGAGTGTCCATAATGTATGTTCTAAATACTATTACGTCTTCCGCGTTTTCCCTTGACTTCTTTACCTCGTAAGATAGATTCGCCATCGGTATGGGTCAGGCGGCCGGTTGCATAGCCAGCCTTACGCCAACGCCCAACCACTTCACGTCCAACATCGTAACCAGTTTGCATGACATCCGTGAACTTGTTAAACTCAAGCGTACCCCATCTCTGGACAGGGAGCTTGACATACAGGGTGCCATCAATCATCTTTGCTTCTTCCAACTTTGAAACACTGCTGACATAGGCCAAGCGACTCTGGATATCGGCAATACTCGGGATATTGTAGGTTCTAAAGGGATTAAAGCTATGTACCAAAGCCCACCAGCCACTAATGGAATCTCCATAGTGAACAGGACTAGTGTCATCCTCTGAAGCCACATCGACTGCAATAATGATATCGGCTCCCATGTTTTTGGCCACAGATACAGGCAGATTGTCCATATAACCACCGTCAACCAGCATGTTTCCATTATCGCAGATTGGAGGCATATATCCCGACAAGGACATTGAAGCACGAATGTACCGCCAAGCATAACCAGTCGTGTGCACCTCCATGCGAGAAAAGGTAATGTTGGTTGTTACGGCAAAGTACGGTAACCAAAAGTCTTCAATCTGGCTGTCGCCCAAACACTTCCAAATAGCACGGTTGAATTCATGGCCTATATAAAATATACAGCAAAAAAAAACCATTTTGGTTAATATACACCCCAGACATATACGTATACGTATATACTATAATGGCCTTTTGATTATCTGACCTGTAAACCAAGCCGTTACTGGATAAGTGAGATCCATAATCTGGCGCCAGATACTCGAAACACGACCAGCAAACATCTTGGTACGTGCAATGGTCGACACAAGATCCATGTTTTTGGCGTACAGCCCGCCCACAAAACTACCGATACTCGTACCACCCACGATATCTATTGGAATACCCGCTTCTTCCAAGGCATGAATCAAGCCTATGTGACTAATACCTCTTGCTCCTCCACCACCCAATACCAACGCCACAGACTTTCCACAGATTCGCCGAGCCAATCTATAGTAATCAATTAATATTTTTTTTTATAAATTAATTAAACAGGTATCTTGTCTCACCTCGCAAAGTCGTTACGAACGGATGAGCTAAGGCTATTCAGACCCTCTCCTCCCTTTTTCTTGACAACCAACAGGCGTCCAAATGTAGGTACAGCCAGATAATACTTTTCCAGCTGACCCTTGACGTTGTTCAGCATGCTAATCGATCCAGCCGTCATCTTGCGACCTTGCTCAGCCAGCCAAGGAGGTCTGAATCGATCATCAGGATAAGTACCGTGATGTTGTCGCATTGGCATAAATATGTGATGATGAGCCTGGATCCAAAGACGGTTCTACAAAACAGGTATAATTAATAGCTGGACTTGTGAAAGAAAAAAAGAAAGTTGGATTTACCTTGAGCCAGTTTTGGGTTGTACCAGAAGGACAGGATCTTTCACGGTGTAACAAAACAAGTTCCTTGCGAGCAGTGGTTTTCATGTTGATCAAGAACCGTTCATACTCACCAACCGAGGGATCTCCGTCTCCAAGACCGACCAAAAGTATGCAATCAGCTTGCCGAATACAGGTTCGAGTCCATTGGGAAGTTACGCCACTGTCAGCCAAGTACAGCACGATCCGGACCCTTTCTTCTTGCTCAGCCAGCCAGGAAGCCATCTTGAGTTTGCCCATGCGTGAGAATGCGTGGCGACCCATCACTGTTGTCAAGGTGGCTGCGTTTAGTAGTACGCATGTAGCACCAACAGACTCCATCAATGCGTTCTTGAGGCTCTCAGCAAACTCTGTCACAGGAACAGAGCCATTGACTGGCAAGATTCCAATCGTCTTGAGGTTCACATTGTTTCGGCCGTATAGTTCAGGAGCATGGTTACCACCACTCGAAAAG
The DNA here is from genome assembly GCA_022702545.1 of Phycomyces nitens. NCBI lineage: Eukaryota > Fungi > Mucoromycota > Mucoromycetes > Mucorales > Phycomycetaceae > Phycomyces > Phycomyces nitens. Next base: position 9,096,359 of record JAHRBC010000001.1, read on the forward strand.
CTAGATGAAAGTGACGAGACTGCGGCGGCAGACAAGCCATTGACACCACTGCTGTTATTGGCTCCGTTACCACTGCTTGAAAGGTTAAAGCGACGTTGGGCCTGTATACGCCCGGGGGTGTTGCGTTGCATGGCGAGCTGAAGAGAACGGAGGGCAACCATCCGAGATATCTGAAGAGTGATTTCAGGGTGGCGTAGAGCCAGGGCATTGAAAAGGGTCTTTGGCATTCTTGTTAGTTCAGAATCACGAATTGCATGAAGTGTGGATGGTGTGGGAGTATCAGCTGCAAGTGGTCCCATTAGTCAGTCAGTCTCTTGTTATATTGTGTGTGTGTGTGTGTGTGTGTGTGTGTGTCTAAATTCGACTTACTCATCACTTCGAGTTCTCCAACCGTGTCTCCGTGGCCAAATTCCCCAAGAATCTCAAGGTCTCCTTCATTCTGTTCCCTGATAGTTCTCAGGCGACCATGAAGAACCATATAAATTGATTCACTAGGTTGACCTTCTTGATAAATAACTTGACCAGCATGGACTTGCATCCACTCCAGAGACAAGTCAATGTGCAAAACTAGAAATCTCAAATGTCAATATTCAATATTCAAACCTTGATAAAATAAAGTAAACTTTACCTAGTGGACTCAAGAGTCCTACCAATTGCTTTGCAAGCTTGAGCATCACCGAAGGCTGCTTATCAACAATACGATCCAATCTTTTTTTGGACAAGAATCCAACATAGGTATCTGTGTTGGCTCGAACTTCCATAAAGCTAGGATACCCTGTCAAGGCATCCAGATAGCCTACCATGCCACCTGCCTTGATGACAAATAATGAGCACTTTACGTTTTGAGCATTATTTTCATTCTCTTCGCCAACAGGAGGTCGGCCGGCAGGATGATCTGAAGCAGTGATCTTGTCCTTGTTTAGTCCTATTGTACCCGACGAAAATGGGCCAGTGGCCGATTTTCCTTGGACTTCCGGGCCATTTGATCCTCCAGGAGAAGCACCAGAAGACGAAGCCGCGGATGACAAGGAGGTTGAAGAAGAGGAAGTCTTTAGTTCAGATTTTGAATTCTTATTGAGTTTCACAGAAGGTTGGGCTCGAACATTGGGCTTTCTAGGAGATTGGATATTGGTCCTGCTGTCATGGTTGCCAGAATCTCTTTTGGAGCCATTGTTTCCAAGATTATTGGTCCTGTTGCTCGACAGAATGGATCCTCCCTGAGCATGGGTCATTGAAGCCCCCAGTAATCCGTCAATCACAAAGTAGATACCATGCAAGTGCTCGCCTTCTTTGACCAGCACGGCATCTTTGGGAAAGTAAAGGATCTGAATATCTTCGGGTGATAATTCTTCGGCACGTTTGCTGTTTTCAGCAGAATTCCAAATGTCGCTTCCAGAGTGAACAGACGAGACGGTAGAAAGAGCATCTATATCATCGTCGTATGGAATCATGTGAGGATCTAGTGAAGGAGAAGCACTTGAATCAACTGTGCCTGCATGAGAAAAGAGGTCCATTGGGTAATAAGGATTTGAATTTGTGTTTCCACTTCCGGTACTTCCAAGACGTTGGCGTCCCATGTCTGGTGTAATCATATTTCGCCGAGATGCCAGGGGAGACAGGGTGTTGCGTGGGACATCCTCAGCAGAATTGCCGGTAGCCTTTATTCCAAGTGAATCGGCCAGACAGTGCATAATTGACAGTCGTAGATGAGCATCGTCCTCGACAGTGTACTCTTCCTCTGCCCCAGTGTTGCGCTGCCGCTTGATGTCTGGAGATGGCGAATGGTTTGAGCCTGGACGAGGACTTGAAGATAATGGCGAATTATGGCGAGGATTAGGTACGCGTGGGGTCAGAGGGCGGTCAATGATGTCAATGGCTTCAATGTGTCGAGTACTGTCTGTCCGACTCAGTTCAGCTGGTCCGTTTGGCATTTGGGGACGAGCAGTGGTCGTATCATTTGTCTCTTCATCCTCTTCGCCTTCATCTTCATGGCCAAACTTTTGTCTCAGTCTGTCCATACATCCGTCTGTAAAGAAATCTTCGGGAAGAGCGGGTATGCTTACAGACTCGTTAATTTGTTTCTCCAATTGCATGAGTTCCTTTGTCAACCCAAGATAACGATGACTGGTCATCAAGGTCACTCTTTGGAACCTGGTCACAATTACTTGGACAATATGGGCAGCAGCCTTGGGGAATTTTTGGGTGAGTTTGTGAAAGGCTTCTTCGGGGATGACGGCCAATGTCGTGTCAACTGTAGCACGAGCAATGATATTAGGATGGACAGAACGGTAAGCACGTGGGGAAGGAGCACCAAAGTAATCCTTGGTAGTGTGGACAGAACGACCCGATTGGGACCCTCCTGGGGCCAAAAAAAGATCCTGAGAATTCAAACCACCAGAAAGCGGGCTACCCAGTCCACCTGTTCGACTTCTTCTTCTTCTTGATGTGCTTGTGCTACTGCTGGCTGACGGACGACGAAGGACAAATGTGTCTGAATCAATTGATAAATGGCCTGTATCTACCTGGGTCTCGATATTAGGAAACACTTGTCTCCAACCATCCCGTGCACTGTCACGTCCCATTTCGGCTGCAATTGCCGCCGCTGCCTCTTGCTGCTGCTGCTGCTGCTGTTGCATCCGCTGTTTCTGTTTGTCCTTGTGCTCAGATATGCTAAAGCTCTCACGGAAGATTGATAGGATTGTGAACAGACTCGAGAGCGTTCCACCGGCCCCGACTTCGTTGATGAGGGTGTAGCTATCGAATCGATCGTTTGTCGAATCTGGGTTCAGTCCAGCCCAGCCTTCGTCGTCGCTTTCTTCTTCTTCGTTTTCTGGCTTGAGGAACATCTGGACATGGCCGTCTACAACGATATAGAATGATCTTTCCTGGTCTGGATTTCTAAATAATGTGTCTCCTGCCAACATCTTCTTGGTTTGTAAATGTCGCGCGAGTTCGTGGAACACTGGTTTCTCGAGATAGCCAAACAGCTTGATCGAGGACAGAAACGCAGACAAGAACTCGTCTGGATAGTTTTTGAAGTTGGTTTTTGAATCATGGGTGTCCTCGGGGGTGTCTGGATGGAGATCGAATGAAGAAGTTACTTTGGGGGGCTCGATTGGCTTTAGTCTCGAGTAGGTTGTCAGGAAACGGTAGCGAACAACCCAGTAGGCAGCAAGGGTCATGAAGAACAGGATCACTAGGAGAGAAGTAAAGTTGAGATGGAGCGTGAATGACCATGTGAGGATCCTGTAGAAGAAGAGTGGAATGGACATTGTGGCAAAGCTGAACACTTTGACGATCAGCGAAGGTAGGAATCCCGCCAGTCGGGCGAGCCACCCAGGAGAAGTGTGTGGGTGGGTTTGGTCAATAAGGCCAAGTACTTGTGTTGGGCTTGGCAGTGTGGTTAGACACTGGCTAGCAGACATTCGGGGAGGATCTGATGGTAGGGTTGGAGAAAAGAGGTATAAAGAGAGAGGAAAATAAAGCGACGAGAAATAATAAAGCGAGTCGAGTTTAAGCACAAATGCAGCCTTTTTTTAATAATACGTCATGTTGAAGAATAGGAATTTAAATTCTGCAAGTCAAAATCAGGTACAGCTTGTGACAACATTTCTTTTTTTACAAGACACAAATGCACAGACAAATTTCCATTTATTTATATTTTTATACTGAAAACGGCCATTGAAACCTCCCAGATCAGGACAATGGGTGGTTCCAAAGAAGTAATTGAAATTAATGGTTTATTGGCAATTGACTTGAAAGAATAGCTAGATAGACTTCACAGACAGAAAAAAAAAGAAAATATTGGATTACACAATGACAAGACGCAAGACGTTGGTAATAGTCTTCTGTGAAGAAGGACTCGAGGTCCAGTTGTTAGTCAGTTACTTCGATGGCACTAGGGAAGGGAGGAAGGGGAGGGTTAGCAGGGAAGGGAGGAAGAGGAGCAGGTCCACCGCCGGGACTGGGGAAGGGAGGAAGGGGAGGGTTGGCAGGGAAGGGAGGAAGAGGAGCAGTTCCACCACCGGGACTGGGGAATGGGGGAAGAGGAGGGTTGGCAGGGAATGGAGGCAGAGGTGAAGCTCCACCACCGGGACTGGGGAATGGGGGAAGAGGAGGGTTGGCAGGGAAGGGAGGCAACGGAGGTGCGCCTTGGAGTGGCTGGAATACATTGTTACTGAGTTGGGCACTACTAACATTAAAAGCACAGGTTAGGTGATCAAAGCGCTCTTTCTGAATTCCAACAAAACTCAATTTGCCCACAACTTACGGGTATGCACTGGGAAGCACAATCTTTGCAGTAGGAGGGACTGCAGTTACACCAGAAACAAGTTCATTTGAGCCCTCTTGTCTTTTGACAGGAAGAGAAGATATCTGCAAAGCTCCCAAGAAGAGGCAGAGGGTAGTAACCAAGACAGTCTTCATGTAAAAAGAGTAGAGTATCAAAGGAAGATGATGGTCGATCTATTGGGTTGGTTTTCAAGCAATTTATACTCTTGTCAGTTTGTTGGTCTCACTTGGTTTCTACTGAATACCAATTGAGACCTTGTTCTTTATGGTTGTATATCACAGTATGATATACCACTTTATGGATACGCATTTATTATTATAATAACAACAACAATAACAAAAGAGATAAACCTAATTATCTTGAATATACCTTGTCAATTCACCATCTAGATATACTTTATCGACACTTTTGTAATGATTGACTTTTATTTATTACAAACACTGCATGACCATTAAAATGCCAGTAAACCAGCTTACACAGCATTTAATGTATTTCAATCCCACGACGTTTATCATCTTGTATAGACAGATGGCTTGGCATGTTTCGTCTATCTTTATCCAATAAAGAAATGATGAATTGTTAGATATCTATCTAGAGCTAATATAACACTCTTCATTTCTATGAAAAAGGTGGAATGAAATAGTCGAGTGTTGAATCTAAAAAAGTGTCCCCTTTTTTCACTGTTTGAAATAATAGGGCAAAGGTTCGTCTACGGTATATCCCAGATGCCATTGGCCTTGCTCAGACCAATGAGGCTGTGATAATTCCTCAAACTCTTTGTTCTCACGAAGCAATGAACCAAATGCCATTGGATCATTCGTGGCATTCTGATAAACTGAGCTCAGAGACGAAGCTGAACCTGGCGATTGATGGGTGTCACTCAATTGAGCAGGTGTTTCGTGGCCAAGGTAATTGAGCTCGGTTGGTGATGGAATAGATGGCAAGGTGAAGTTGGATTGGGGTTCACTTTGAGATACAGAAGATCCATAATAAAGAGAAGGCAATTGATTCTGCTGATATGTTTGCTGGTTGCAGCTGTTTTGTTGGTGCTGATTGTCTATCTGTCGAAGATCCTGCCGATTCTGATTCTGATTCTGATTTTGATTCTGGTTTTGGTTTTGGTTCTGATTCTGGTTTTGGTTCTGGTGGTTGAATATGTATTGTTGCTGGGATAAAAGAGGCTCATTCATATTTGGTTGCAAATAAGAAGATTGGTAGGGGAAAAAGGAAGGCGACCATGCGTTGTTTTGGCTGCTTTCGACCACAGGAGCATCCAGACTTGGGTAGAGACCAAAGTTTACATTGCTCTGAGGATAATTGATAGCTTCATACGAAACCGCATCAATTAAACCCTGGCTCATTGTATTGATGGAGGCTTGGTTGAGACTTGGGGCACAACGGGAGTTCTTTAGAGTATTGTAGGCAGATTGCATTGCCAGTTCTTCAGAAGATTCTCGGCCTCCTTCTGGTTTCTTTACAGAAGTAGTGGTAGTCTTCTTTCGAGGCTTATACTTGTAGTCTGGATATCTAATGATCCAGAGCATGTCATTAGACTATTGTCATAAAGAGTATAAAGCTATTGTGTTTTGGGTTTCCTGTATACTTACAATAATGAATGTTCGTGTTTTGCATTGGCTGCCACTCGCTTGTAAAGCTTTTTTTCCTCTGGAGTTTCATTATGCCACCACTTGGCAATAACTTTTGAGATATCACGATGATTGGCACCAGGACAATACGCTGCAACCTCTTTTTGTTTGGCAAGACGATAGGCCAAAAAGCAGTTCATTGGTCTTGGGATGTGATGCGGCTTACGCTTGCGAATACGTGAGGGTCTTGACCGGCCGACTGGACGAGACAATTGAGCAAGATCGATCATGTCCTTGACTTTTTCTGGATCATTAGTAACCGAGTCTGATCTGAACTCAATCGATGGTTCAGGAAACACAGTGTTTAGGATCTCTTGCTTCATTTATTTAGTACAGTGAAAGGAAAGAAAGGAATGAAGGTGTGAGGGTGAGGATACTGAAGAAGATGAAAGGTTAAAGCTGAAAATATGGTGCAGCTATTTATGCAAGATATATAAATGTATAAATGTATACGTGTAGAGGGTGTGGCGGTGGTTCTGGCTATAGCGATGGGATGTGTAATTTGGGGTTTGGTATCCAAGACATACAAATGACAAGTCAAAAGAAGGACCTCGTTTAGTTGACAAAGAGCAGAATGGAATAAAAACTTTGTGTGTAGAGAACATCAATTGTAATTACATTGTTGTCTTTTACTAAAAAAGCACTCAATGGATTCTGGGAGATCTGGGTTTATTAATATAAAGAAGTCGAATTATTTGGAAACAATGAAAATTGTACCCTTGCAAAAGGCGCGTTTCTAGAGATGTGTTGGCTTTGTTCCATTGAGAACCACTTGTAATGGTCTTTATATTCTCAAATGAGATTGACGGGCTGAATTAGCTAAAGTAAGATATAAAAAAAAAGAATGCAACAAGGCTGTAGGTATTCAAAGGGGCCTCAATATACAATATTTACAATCTTCTTCTTCTTCCTTTCTGGCCATGTTAATTCAAAGGATCCATTGTCAATCTTAATGTATATAAATATATAAATAAATATACAGTTGATACACAATGGAACACGAATAGAATGCTCGATATACCATCAAATGGAAACCAATTCTGTGTATCCAGTAGCAATAGATATAAATGTATATCTGCTCTCGAGCACTATTACAAGTATGAAGATCTTTTTTTTTTTTTTAGAAATTCAAGCATGAAAATCTGCCAATATATTTTATACATTGGATTCCAATCGTAATGAAAAGCCACATGTCCTCAAAAGTTATGTGACTCAAAGTCTGATACATATATTTATTTTGAACCTGTCAGGCAAAAAGAAGTGGTCAGAGTTTGTAAAGAAGTCATCGGCCATGAATACACCATTGTACCATAAACGAAAGTTGAGATCTACTCAACACATCCTAACAATGAATCAGATCAAGGAGATTGGTAAACTTATTAACCTCTCCACAAGAAATGCAGTAGAATTACTCATGGTAATGAGATTTGATGTTAAAGCAGATTCACCTTTTCTTTCTTTCCTTTTTTTTGAGATTAAATGAATTTCTCATCTAATTATCTTTTTTTTTTCTTCGTCTATTTCTCTCGTCAATGTATAAAATATGCGTGTGTACACATTTATAGACACCTGCAAAACTTTTTTTGTTGAAAAAACCAATCCTTGCAAAAATCCAAACATATTTGATTGAGAATGGGTTGACTAATGAGAGGATTCCGGGTAGAAATACTCTAATCGCTGATCATGCCCGAAAGTTGATCGAGATCATCTATCCTGGGTACCCTGCCGGAAGAGCAAGAGAGATTGGGTTCAAGGAAGAACGTCAAGGGTATGTTTTTGTTTTGTTTAAAAGAGGAAAAAAATCAGGACACTACTATATAGAGTCTTTTTATAACTATATATATATAAAAAAGATATTCAAGAATGAAAGTAAAACGATCCAAACCAAACCAAAAATAGACCAAGAAGAGCTCGTGAACAAGAATGCGTGGCGTACGACCATTTATTTACAAGCGACCTGTTTGAGCGTCAGGAAGAAGTATTGCGAGTGAACTTGAATTGGAAAGAAGTTGGACATACGGCAACCGCATGTTTCCCGGCAGAAAGACTGGTCAAGACCGGGGTTCTGCACAAGAAAGTCAAAAGAGATCTAAGGCTTCACATGTATTTCTGGCTATCAGCACGATTGGTACTCAAGCCAGAATTAGAATCGTTTAGTATCAATGGAGAATCTGCCTGGGTGGAAGAAGACACAGTGAGTTGAAGTTTGGAAATCAGAAAAAGGTGCAACTGCTTACTCTGGACATGGATATATTGCATTGGAAAGAAATCAATGGACGAAGGGTTTCAGCATATCGATATCACTGACAAGGTGGATTGGGATGCATTCCCGGAAGACAAGGTCTCTGAAAACATTGTGCTGGATTTTGAGTTTGTGGGACGAGTACCTCCACTGAAGCACATTACCATATGCACAACATGGAGAAAAACTACAGAAGAGGTATTGATTTGCTATGTGAATGTAACCTATACATCCCTGCCTTTTTCCGTGTGTTCTAAAGCGAGTTCTTTTGGGTCTATTGTTTGATAGCTACTGAGCCAGACTTATATGAATAGTGCTACTGGGCTGATATCCAGAGCAATGGAAACCAGCCAGAATATTGATGAGACACAAAGAAAGGCAATAGGGATCCTATCCAGGTACCCATTAAAGGAACGAAGCGAGGTGGAAAAGGCACAGGATATCTATATGTCCTGTGCAGACATCTTCTCTGGATCATGGACTCGTGAGTACAGACGCTTTGGTATCCATTGTACTCAATTGGTTTGTATTCTGTAGAGCACTGGTCAGAGAATGGAGGTGAGGATGATGACATTGTTATTGGGGATGAGTTTGTGTCTGCAATGGATCCAATCTTGCTTTCACGTATGGAACATCCTGCTCGGGGTATATACTGTACCCATGCAGCCTGTTTCGATGCCATCGTATTCTATAGCTTGGTAACTAGAATGAAGGCCTGGAAATGTCCCCATTGTTTTATCCAAATTAAAGGGATCCAGGTAAGTAACAAAGAAGGAGAGGGGGTAAAAAATATATATAACTGGGTACTGAGATAAAAATAGGAGCTCTATATTGACTATGCCATGAAGGGAGCATTGATGAAATATCCAGATACCGAGAGATTGGTACTGTGTGGCGGAGAATATCTTGCAGATGTCGATATCTCGGTCTCCAAGACCAGTGCCAGTCTTGAAGATCAGGATTCATCAGACGATTTATCAGACGATTCATATGAGGACCGTGCTTCAAAGAGACCACGGCGGGCAAGTGTAATTATTGTCTAATGATATCTTTATGAAAACATTAAAAGGTGAAGAATAAAGGGTTCTGCCTTGACCACACAAACCCAAAGTGGAGATTAGACGAAATATGCTTGTGGAATTATAGATGGTCCTGGCACGGGTTCTGTGACACAAAGATGTTGATTTCCAAGGAAAAAAAAGTAAAACATAGAGGGTCTAATAGAAATGGTAAATATATATCCTGGGCAATAGTATCAGAGACGTTAAAATAAATATTAGTATTTCTTTGTTATATTTGTACCCGAGGTCTCTATAGAATTTTCAAAAGATTTGTATTGTCAAGAATAACAAATGAAAGTCCAAATAAACTCTATAGATTAGATTTTGTACAATCACCATTGAGGCGCCGTTTATAATATGGCGCTCTAATAAATGACCGATAGATTCTTGCGCAATTCCAGCGCAATAATTGTCCAAAAGTGTTTTTCTATATACTGGCAATATTGTAACCAAGCAAGTACATCTTTATGTTTTTAAATTACCACGGCCTGATGATATTAAACCTTTTTTTCTTTCTCTCTTTCTTGTAGACAATGGGTCTCTTTATAGTTTTGATAAAGGAAAACCTCTATAGTGAATCTTTTGTCGTCTGAATGTTCTTGCTGATTTATAATAGCGCAATCTCCGAACCGTCTACTTGAAGTAACGCAGATAATTCTTTTTAAAAAACAGTACCTATTTTGTTTTTGTTTTGGGATGTTCGTGGTTGCAACTTCTCTTTGACCAGGCACATTCACTATTTTTGTTTGTTTGTTAATAAAGAAATAGAAATAGAAATGAAGCTGTTTAAATCCATTCACAACTTCAACTACGAATGGAGTCTGGTCTCGGCAGCCAACTGGCAAAAGTATCCAAATGAAAACTGCCCTCATGTCCAACATGTCGATGTCCTCAATCGATTCGTTGACCCTGAAACCGGAAAACTGACCACCGAGCGCATCATTACTGTAGACCAGAAGGTGCCCTCTCTCTTGCGTCGGGTAAGAATCAGTCTGGCCCCATAATAGCCCTGTACTGATTTAATTGTATATTTGAATTTATAAAGATTCTTGGTGCAGACACTACACAATATGTCCATGAAACATCGACAATTGACCCAAAGACAAAGACCCTGAGCATGAAGAGCAGAAATCTGACTCTCTCCAACCTATTGACGATTGAAGAAACGATTGAATATACCGAGCACCCTGAGGATTCTCAACAGTAAGCACTTGTAACTGTTGTAGACCATAAATCCGGATCAACCTAATCTGTGTATGAAATCCAAAAAAAAACTTTCTCTAGAACTCAGTTCACCCAACAGGCAGCTATTTCTGCCGGTAGTCTGGTTGCCCGTTGGTCTGGAATCGTAGAAGAGTTGTCCTTGAAGAGGTTCAAAGACAATGCAGCGGTTGGCAGAGAGGGTTTCTGCAAAGTATTGGAGCGATTTGTTGTGATGGCCGAAGCACAGCACAAGCCATCTACAGCCGACACGACAAGCTAAATATATATATATACAAGCACATAATTTGCACATGTCAAATCTAACCCAAAAATCCATCTTTCCCTTTGCCCAACCCATTTACCACCACGAAAAAGAAAAAGAAAAAAGAAAAGAAAAGAATCAAGATCACTTGGATAGTACTTTTTATTGCCTCCCCCTCCCTTCCCCCTTCCTTCCCTTCCTCCCTTCCTCTATCTCTCCTCCTTCATCATACAGCATTCACCTTTCATTTCTACTCCAAAAAAAAAGACAATCATCAATCTACACTGTATTTCACAAGAGTTGCAACATTATAGAAATAAATCCTCTGGACAATCCCAAACCAGATTCAATCAAGTCAAAAGTATCTTGGTGATTATACGTGTCTAAAAAAGGAAATATATTGGGATTTCAAGTGTTACACCCATTGTATATTTGATAGATCCACCATCAAGAAAGGGAAAAAGCAAGAACAGTAAACCACAGTGGTAGATTTACGTGTCGAATATTTATTTTACCTACAATAATACATTTACAGGCATCACAAACACCAAATGTATAAATACATATGCATATTCTCTTTCTTTACCCCCTTTTTTTTTCCTTCTTCTTCAAATGTATATAAATACATTTATATATATATCTCTTCTTTTTTACTTTTTATCGATATCATTTTTACTGCTATTGTTGCTGTATTGAGTGTGTAGGAGTGTGTATGTGCGTGTGTATTGATTATGATTTTCAATTCGCGAACCCAACTCACCACAGTCGCACTAATATCCTTCCTGACATGCTGGCTAATCTTGTCTACAATCTCATTTCCCTGGAAATGGTCATCCGTTTGTGATCATCAAGACAATCTACCAAGCCTTCCCTTGGCCTCTGATTCCCAAACAAGATTCGATTATTATGATATGGATAACCTGAATGCAACCAGCCAAGGCTACCACAACAATGAACACGTCTTGATTCTCACCCCATTCAAAGAATCAGCCAGACATATTGAACGTTATTTTGAAAACATCAACCGGCTAACCTATCCCCACAGCCTCATCTCTCTTGGCTTTCTCGTGAGTGATTCTAATGACGGCACGGTAGAGAAGCTGCAAGAATACGCCAACTGGTTTACATCTCAACAAGAGCAATGGCAAAGATTCCGTCGAATATCCATCTTTCAACGAGATTTTGCATTTGAACTTGCTGGCAATGAGGATCGACATGCCTTTGAGGTCCAGGTCAAACGACGGCAGATCATGGCCAAGAGTCGAAATACGCTACTCTCGGTTGCCTTGACAGAAGAAATATCTTGGGTGCTCTGGTTGGACGGAGATGTGATTGAGTATCCTGGGACTCTGCTTGAAGAGTTGATTGGTCTGGACAAGGATATCATTGTACCCAACTGCTATTGGCACTCTTACAATGAAGAAGGGGGCTATGACAAGAATAACTGGCAAGAGACTCCAGAAAGCTGGGCGCTTCAAGAGACACTGTTGGCTGGAGATGTGCTTGTTGAAGGTAAATGAGAGAGAGAGATTGACTATAGTTCTGGATACAAATCTTTGCTTGTGTAGGTTATAAAGAGCTGACCACTCATCGTAAGCTGATGATTGATATGAAGGGTGCTGGAGATACAAATATCTTTCACACGGTGCCATTGGATGGTGTGGGTGGAACATGCACATTAGTCAAGGCAGAAGTCCATCGAAATGGAGCCGTATTTCCACCATTCTCATTTAAGCATCAGGTCGAGACAGAAGGGCTGGCAAAGATGGCAAAGGCACTTGGCTATGAAGTGTGGGGACTACCAAACTATCTTGTTTACCATTACATTTAATACATAGTTGGGCTCTTTATGTAGAATACCATATATTATTAATATTCATTTATCATTTATAATTTACGCAAAGAAAAAAATCATGAGAATTAACAATAAAAATTATGTTGTTATTTAAAATAACTTTGGAGATACAGCTAGGTAAAGAAGGATGATTCATGTTTGTGAATATTGGAATTGGCATTGGTTTAGCAATAATAATAATATGATTTTGATTCCCTACACCACAGTCACAAAGTAAGTGGATGGTGAATAAATTGAAAGTAAATAAATAATAAAGAAATATTTTGGCTTTGAATATTATTTTCCTTTAATAAACATCATCATCTTCATCATCTTCATCATCTTCATCTTCATCATCTTTCATCTTTTTTATTGTGAATAAATCTTTACATTTATAAAATACATTTATTATCCATCTATCTATACTATAGTCACTTTTCCAATCTCCCATTTTTTCTTTGCCAATGATGAATTCAACTTAGCCAAATCTGACGTAACCAGTAATTTAATTTTGTATTAAATCATAAAAATAACCCTTGTTTCAAGTTTATTGCTTGTGAATACTGCGTGTTTATACAGTCATCATGATGATTATTGATTTTTTTACATTATTGATTTACCTGATTATATTGATTGATAAATAACAAGCTGAGAAGGACAAAGCATATTCTGATGGCATTTTATTAAGGAGATTTGAAATATCGATTTTACAAACCTGAAATTCAATTCCTTTCCTCCTCCTCCTCCCCCTTTTTTTCTTTTCATGTTTAAAAATAAATGAACGAATAAATGGCCAATATCCCATCTATATTCAGTGGTTGCTGCAAGTGCAATAGAATGGTAGTATAGTTATTGTCTCCTTTCTTCTCAAATAAATAAACAGACAATTGCGTGATGTATTGGAAAACGGTGCTTTTTTGTTATTTTTGTTCGATTTACAAAATCTGCATTTTATTTTGAATCTATCCCATGCAATTTGGTAATTAGGCCATTGTAAAAAAAACAATATATATATATTATATTATATTATATTATTATAATAATTGCATGCATCTATAAAATAACGGTGCCTTACAGTTGCAGATGTATATATAAATATAAACATATATAAATTGTTGGCCATTTCAATTCATTTTCACACATTATAATATTTTCTCAAATAAATAAACCTGGAAAATATATCCTATTTTTTTGCGATAGAAGGGGAAGAAAGGAAAAGAATCAGATGGAACAAGTTAATAAATCGATAAAGAACAAAAGGGAAAAAATGGGGTTTTGGAATAAATATAGAATATTTGAGACCCAAAGGGGAAAGCGTACAAGTCGATTTAATGAAGACAATTGAAAATATGGATATTCCACAAACGTTGTGTATTTTTTTATTTATTCATTTTCCATTAAAAAAGATATGATACAAGCATGCAATAAAGACGAATATTTACACAGATCATGAAGATCTTCTAATATTTCACACCAGTCCGTCTCTGTAAAAGAGGTTTGGATCAGACGAAGGAGGATTGTTGATAAATGTGGTTTGTGAAAAGTCTGTTATTGATTCTGATAATACTCCTCCTACTCCTCCTGCTCCTCCTACTCCCTCTCCACCTCCACCTCCTCCTCCTACTCCTCCTGGTGGTAGTGGTGGTTGTGATGGTTGTAATGGTTGTGATGGTTGTGGTTGTGGTGGGGATGATGATAATGATGACGATAAATATGAAGATGATGATGGTAAATAAGTAGTAGTAGAGGAGGAGGAGGAGGAGGTCGTGGTAGTAGTATTAAGAGGGTGTTGTTGGTTTGTGGAAGGTTGGGAAAATTGATTGACATGCTGTTGGATGTATGAAACCAGGTTTTGCTTGATCTCTGTCGCTATCCTCCATTCCTCCCATACTTCTGATCTAAAGGACTCTATCCGCTCTGGCTTGACTTGCTGTCCAGCTTGCATCTTTGTAAGGACCATCAGTAGTATCTTGCAAAGTCTAGAGAACTTTCGAAAGGTATCGGCCAGGTATGTATTCACTTGCTGAATAAAGACTTCTGAGCCAAGGCGAGGGTCATGGTGCAATGCGGTTGGTTCATACACAGATATCCTTACGGCCGGACAAATAGAGGCACTAAAGGATTCGAGTTCTTTGACGATAGCCTTGGCCTGATGGAGACAACGTGTAAACTCAATAAAGGCCCGATCGTTAAAAGACAGTCTGGAAGATGTGGTAGGGTCATGACGTGGTTGGGTCCGTGGACGGGAACTGATGCTTGATGGTTGATTTGAATTGGGCTTGGGTGGAGTATTTCGTATAAAGCTCATTGTGATTGTGAATGTAAAAATAAAAATAAATATAAAAATAATAAAAATAAAAATTATTATTATTATAATTATAATTATTGTGTAAATATTATAAAGAAGTACAAAGTAGAAGAAGTATAAGAGGCGAGGGAAAGAAAGAAGAGAAAGAGAGAAAAAAATAATGACACTGAGACAGAAAATTTATATATATATGTGTGTGTACATGTGTGTGAATGTGTATGAATATAAAAATATAATAAAATATTTAGTGCTTCCAGCAAGCAATTTCGCAGCCAATAAAAAGCTATGCGGTTGGCCAATCAGAATTGATGAGAGTAACCAATCACAATCAATTTAATATTTCCAGAAATGAATGTCCCTGCGTTTATTATTATTATTATTAAAAAACTGGGAATTGTATCGTAATTCTTGAAACTCAAATATAAAGAATGGCCATTTTTATTTAACATGAGTGCAATATTTGTGTTTATATCAAGATGATTCTAGACAAATGGACTAGACTGTTGATACTTGCTACTCTTAAATTACGTAAAAACTGCAACCTCTGTTAATATCTTCTGCCGTGTCCAATGCTGATGTAAAAGCCAAAAGAGAGGGATTATGCGCATTGTAATATCCAAGATAAAGCTCGATTTCTCAATCTGAAAGTTGAAAAGTAAATGCAACTTTTTTTTGTTAAACATGGAAATGTCCATTGTGTTAAAATAAAGGGTTTATAAATGGGAAAATACAGCAAACCTCCTTCTGAGCTATTTGTTCCTGACAAGTCTGTCTTTATAAAAAAGTAAAACGTTCGAGAACTTTGTAGAAAGAAAGAAAAAACCTCGTACTACTACCACTAGACCTACTCCAAGATCAAACAGAGCGTCTATACCAGGCGCCATCTCTGCCGCAGATTTGATTACAATTAGCGTATAATAATAATAATAATAATAATAATAATAATACAAGCCCTGCTACCAAGATAAAGGCTAATGAACCCATAAGCTCAGGAACTGTAACAGGTTAATAGGTTTGCTTCTTAGAATGAATTCGATAAAATAGACGAACCACCACGTATAAAACAAAATCTTGTCCAACATACTTTAAATGGCGAGATATATCCAGCATCAAGGGATTGATCAACTTCATTTGGAATATTTTGATGCTGTTTGAATAGAGTGGTAGGCTGAACACTTATCCTTGAACGACCATCACTCTAAAAATATATGTACATGTATTCCAAAGCAGAACCAGAGGCACTAGACTCAATATTGATATTCGCACTGTATTTTACACACAGGAAACGGATATGGGAAACCACCCATCGGCTATCCAGATCTATCTTCAATTGTTCCTCTTCAAAAAGGTTTTAAGAAACCGCTTTTTAAACTGGCTATTTTTCCATCCATCGTATTTCTGCATACATTCTGATATATCAGTGTCTCAGTGAGACGGCAGATGTTTGTCATTATTATGGATAATCGATAGAATGTGCGCATGTGGGAGCACCATATTCCAGAATTCAATGATATACGTATATATGAATGCCTTGCCCTTTTCAAGAATGCTATTTTTGTGAGATTGTCCACAAGTCCCTTTAGCTTCATGTTAAAAACACGGGAGCAAATGTTAGAAAAGTCACTGGGTTTTGTCCAACCAAAATAAAACTAACAATTCTCGGTCAAGTTGGATTGCAAGTGAAAGTGATAAAGACGCCAGGTTTTTAAAAAAAGTAGCATATAACGCTCATTGCACCCTGATAAAGCTGCTGCATATGGTATGGGTTTCCAAGAAGAAGAAGAACAGTTTGTCGACCAGAATTTTCTAGATATTTGTCATTGGGATTCATGGCATTCTAAACTCCATTGTATAGATCTACTCATAGTTTTGGTTGCTTGTTCCAAAATTGAGTGTGTTATGCTCAAATTTTGCCTATATCAAAAACCAATTGTTATAAAGTCTGGATAGTACATGGGCGACTTTAATACGATTGCATAACAATTACATTATTTCCTGATGGTGAATTTGAATTGAAGGTCTAGCCATCTCCTCCATGAAAAAGTAGAAAGACACAATGCAGAGCGTCATAAGATCAATAATACTCTCTGTTTGAGTGGAAATTGGTCTTGGTATGCAATATAATATCCCCAGGAATACCGGATCAATTGTTCATTATCAAGGCAGCTACCCTCTAGACAGTTGGAAACATTATCTATGATCTTGATTTTTTACAAAGTGCAAAGCGGTTTGTTGAATGGCCATTTGTTTTGAGAGATTTGATTCATGGATCTAAATAATGGCAAAAATTGATTGGTTTCCATAACAACAAACAGGGTTTTCTCCAAAATCTTCCTTTTAGGATTCGAGGCATTATGGTGCCTTTGATCTAATTGAGGGTTTGAAATCTCAGGTTCATTCATGGGAGCAATTGATCTTATCCCGTGACAGATTATTCTATAAATCCCAAAGTTGTGGGTATTAGCATCATTAGTTGCAACTCTGCTATCAATATTTGCTTCCCAATAAAGTGAGCTCATTGCACTATTGTATCTTTTGATGTATAGAGTCTTTGCCAGCTGGTGTAGTACTTTCAAAAGGTTCTTATGAGTTAAACAAGTAAAGAAGAAGAAAAATGAGCTTTCGTTGACTACAATATACAGAGAACCATGGATTGGTGAGTGAAGATTCTTTTCATTGATCCGTATCACTGCATCACAAAATTGGCTCTTTAACATTCATCTTTTCTCTAAAGTTGTGGCGAGTCTGGCAATATTATGGAGACTATTGATTGACTCTGCGACCAATTGTCCTATTTCTCTGGTTATTAGAGCATTGGATACTGGGGTTAATTGTAGACAGTATGTATAGATCTGCACATACGATAATGTTCAATGATATATAGTGGTAGTGTTTGATGCTGTGTTGATTAGTCAAGTTTGGCTACAAATATGTTATTATATATCCCAGAATTTTGGTTATTTGGACACCTCCCTGTCCTTGAGGTATCCTTATGCTTGAGATTCTTTCTTTATTTTTGCCTCTTGAGCTATTTTCACCGCAGATGCCGTTCTGTATGCCTTTAAAGCTCCCGAAAAATCAGGAGTAAGTATATCAGTTGTTATTTACAAGGCCAGTGGCTGCAGGGGTCGAGATGCGAGTTTTTCAGCTTAATTAGCCGAAATACCGCAACCTTGATTGTGCGGCATATCGCATAAAGTGAAGATTGTGGTTGGCACCATGAAATCTGAGCAGGATTCCTCGTGAGATTCGCATTTAAGCATAGACATACTTGCATTTCCAAAACCAGATACCGATTGTCGCAACGCACTCATGCAGATGTGCATGTTTTATGATGCAGAGAACTTGATGGATTGCAAGAATCGATTTACTTTATGATAAGATCTTTACCATCACTGGATGAATCCTCTCGACGTACTGATTCTTTTTTTTTCTCAGGAATTTCAGGACGGCCACATTTGTATTATTGTCGACTTTCTTTTTCTTTTTATATCAGTGTGGATCTCATTGTGCAAATGTCTGCGTTGGGATTCACTATTAAAAAACAGTGTGATTTCACTTTGGGATATGCCGATTGAAAAAAAAGAGTACAAGACTCGAAATAATATTTCTGTTTGATTGGCATGTAATAATGCAATCGAGAGCATAGTCTAGTCGCTGGTATGTATTACTCAGCCACACAACATCACTAGATAAATAAATAATTTAAAAAAAAAAGAATGGGTCTTTACTAGAAAGTAGCTGTATCTGGATATTTTTGCGTATTAGCTGTGGTTAACCAAAAAAACAAAAAACAAAAAAAAACAATATTTTGAGTTTTAAGAATTACGATATATAATAATTTCCAGAGTGTCATTTTGCAAAATATAGACTTGATGATTCTGATTGGCCGGCTAAATTACATATGATTGGCCAGCTATATCGATTTCTATTGGTCGACAATTGCTTGTTAAAAATAAAAATAAAAATAAAAAAGAAGGTCAAAGAACGATTTTGTTGTTACTATCACGCTTTTGGCTTTTGCTGTGTTATAATATACTGGAGAATAGTGAAAGGTCCTCTTTACAGTCATATACATATTTATTTATTGTGATTGATTTAAAGAATCTCTTCTCCCTCTTCTGCACTCTCACTTGCCCTTGAGGAGATTGCGGAATCATGTCCAAGGCAGATTGCTTCATCTTCTTTTGGTGACTCTGACTTTGATGACTGAGTCCAGCTCATGACCGTCATTCGCCGAAGTGCTCTTGTCCATCCATTGTCGTTATTTGTGGCGGGATTCACAGTCGCCGGGGGCACTTCTGGCTTAGGAGACGACATCCAGGATGATATTGTGCTTCTTCTTGGCCTGTTTGTGATTGGGACGACTGGAGCTGCTACGACTGGCTCGGGCATAACTGGCTCTTCAGGCTCGGTTGGGCTGTCGTCAATATTCAATACGTCCACCAATTGGTTATTATCAACAATCTTGAGCAAGATCTTGTTCATGTATAGTGTCAATGCCTTGTTGGCCTCTTGCAGAGTCTTGACTTCCTCTGTCAATTCTAAACACATATGAATATCTTATCTGATCCCACAATCGAAACTTACTCTTCACTTGGGCTTGGTTAGCATCTGTATCCTGACTTACGACCAGCTGTAGCTCGGCTGCTAAACTGGTAGGATTGGCTGTTTGTGACGGCTCTTCTGGTTCTACGCCCTATTGAAAATATAATGGTTTAGATTCTGGGAGACCAAAGAATGTTGCCTATTATTATTATTATTATTATTATTACCTTGAATATGCCTGTCATGGTTCTTTCGTGAAGTAGGAGCTGGTACCCTTCGTTGTCTTCCATTAGAGAAGCATTGAGCCTCTTTATGCCCCCGAGTTCTTCTTCTAGCCATTGCACCCTGTGTGCTTGTGCTTTTGTGGTCATGATGGCCTCATGGGCCAGTCTCTTTTGCTGCTGCAGTTCGGTCTTGATATCCAAAATAACCTTTTCTTGGGCGCGAATCTTGGCGTCTCGACAGGACACAGTGTCTGTCGTGAGGGCACGGCGGTCTTCAAATATGGGACTCATGCCTGCACAAGTTCCCCAATCTGATAGGTGTAGGCTTGGTTTAGCTTGGCGATCTTGTGCGCACATGTTAATATTTACTTTTTACTGTCTCGGGAGCATCCCAGATGTTGGAGGCTGTTGCACTCCGGGTACGTCTTGGACTTTGTTTTTGAATGGCCCATCTTTTAATTTCACCCCGTAGTTCGGTTTCACGCTGTTGCCATAGGGACCGATCGTTCTCATGGTTACGCAACTAAGCTCAAAGGTAAGTTTGACTCCTGAATGTATGGCACATATATATATATATATAAATGTGTGTGTGTGTGTGTGCACAAAGATTCTTGCCTCGCTTTCCAATCGCTTCTCAGCTTCCTTTTTTAGTCGCGTCATGGTCTGCATTTCTTTGTGAGCGTGGGCAGTTTCCTGTTCTTGTGCGTAAAGCTGTGATTCTAATCGTTCCTGAACCTTTCTGCTGTTCGAGATTTCTTCTTTCATGATTACCATTGTCTATTTTATTCGGTTGATAAGTTGGGTTGTATTGATTTATAAAAAGGCTATTTACTTTTCGTAGGTAATCGAGTTCGATGCCAAGCGCGCGAAATTCGTCTCGGCTATCCTGCATTTGTGCACGATGCTCCTAAAGGATTTAAAAAAAAAGTTATTAAGACAAGATACAATAAGCATGTATGTATCTGTATGTACTCTGTTACTTGCAGTCATGGTGTCATGCTGTATCTTTGGTATCTGGATTTCCAATACTCTGATGATGTCTGTGATATCGAGGGCTAAAGGTGATACAGTCATGTTTTATTTTTTATTTTAAGAAAAAAGAAGAGAGGAAGAGGGATAAGGAGAAGAGGACAAGAGAGAAATCGAATTAAAATAGAAGAAGTTGAAGCCGTAAAGGGGATGAAAGGGGTTTAAGGAGAAACACACAAGTCGGGTCATTACAACTGTTTATCAACAACATGTACATGATTAAGTGTATATATATATATATATATATTTATACATATTATTATTTATTTACTTCTTGTGAATGTTTACCTGCAGTGCATTGCATAAGACATCATCAATAGTATCATCTTCTATAAACTGCGGTAATCGATCCTAAAGTCATAAAGTACCAAATCCAATCCGCATGGCCCGAAATGTGAGTTTGGATCCAAAGAGTCTGTGACCAACATTTATGTCTAGAATTCAATGTATTTTTGTTTATAATAATAATAATAAATATTACAATCATAAATATTTTTTTATTATTATAATCTAAACACCCCTTGAGATTATCATTATCACCATTATTATTATTATTGTGATTTTTGGTACTATTCATTTTGAGTTCAAATTCGGGTGATTTTTATCTTTTTTTTCTGTTTTTTCTTTTTTCTTTTTTCTTTTTTGTTTGTATGGAGCACTTGGTCAAATTTGTTTGTGCGACTTTTTGGAAAGGCAAGAGGATAGACACTATATTTGTTTGTGAGTTTTGAAAGTTGTATATGGTTTTGGGCTAGTTTAGATTTCTATGCTGAAAAGTTGACTAGCAAGTGAGTGTATTGTGCGAGGTCAGATTATCGACAAATCTCTGTGATTTTTATATATAAACATATATAAGCAAAAAAAAAAGACAATAGCCTAGCAATGGTATCAAATGGCAGAGAGTATTGGCTCAGAATTGATCTGTGAAAGTAGTAATGACGTTTGTAGGAGGAAAGATAAAGGAGCAAACGGAATCAGGTAATTGGAATGGTTGTAGCAAAGTTCCAAAGAATTCGAGCCATAGACAGTCTAGACAGCCCATTTTGTGGACAATAGACGAGGAAATAATCTTGCCACTCAATTTCCGTATACCAGATACTACAGGCGGTGGGCAAGGATGATCTTGGGTATTATATGGAAGAGACGAGCACGACAGGAAACCTTGCTGTATAAAGCCCTGGGCCAAACATTACGTGTCTTATGAGGGAGTGACAGGGACCAGAAGAGTTTCTATTGACGGGGATGAGATGAGGGGGGGCAGGGATGTGAGTATGTGTGTGGTATGATATGCAGAGAGTCCGGTAAGAGTGTATAGACAAACGAATCCATGGGAGGCCAGACAAGTCGGCCGAGAGGAAATATGTTTAGTCTACGGTTGAATCAGTGGGAAAAATAAATAAAAAAGGGGATCCCGGATGTCAAGAATATGAAAAAAAGGGAGATTAGAAGGCGCGAGAATGGAATGAAATGCTAAACTGTGATCAGTTATCTGTTGGAGGAGGCGTTTGAGTACGATGGAGCGTGGGAGACCAGTCAATGACACAGGGGGTCAAAGCATCCAAAAGAAAAAGAAAAAGAAAAAGAAAGCTCAGTGAGAAACTGGCGGCGAACCCTTTGGTCACGCCAGTGAATAGAGGGTGGGGACAAGATACTACAGACAACAAGGACAGTGAAAGAAACAAGCAGGCAGGGAGATTGACTCACCACGTTCTGAAATTGGTGAGTCAAGTGGTCAATGATGGGCAGTACAAAGTACAGAGATAGAGTGCTGTATCCGGAAGGTCGGTAGTCGGGAAAAGGGAAAAGGCAAGGGGGGAAATGGGTCAAGATCCGATACTTGGGCTCGGAAAGGACATGATATCTAGGGAGAAACCAATTCAGCCAAGACAAAGAATTAGTCACTATCGGTAGCAAACAAAGTTAAAGCGCGCATTGTTGAGTACCAGAACCAAGAATCTCAAGGCCACTAAGCCGATGGGGAAAGATGGTTTGTACTAAAGGAATCAAATCTCGGCCATAAATGACAGAAGAAAGGAAACCTCACGGACAGCATACCAGAGTCTGGACAAAATCAAAGATTTGACGACGGTAGCCCAGCCGTAGACGGAGAGTGGACAGAGAGTGGACGGAGAGATATGGAGTAGACATACTCGCCTCAGAATTGGCGATTAGGGTGGCACCGAAAGACTTGTGCTGAGCATGACAAGATGGAAAGGTTCTGTTGCGTCAGTTTGTGCCAAGATGGCTGTAAATGGAAGTAGTCCACCCTAGTAGAGGCGTAGGATCTTATATGGCAAGTCATTAGGGCCAATGCTGCTGGAAGTAGATAGCTGACCAGCGCCCTCGCTAATGATAGTAAATGAAAATGGGCGGGTGAGAGGACAAGATAAGGAGAAAGATGGGTAAGCAGCTCCGTTGGAGCGAATGGGTCGATCGGCTCGGGTGCATATAGATATTCATATAAGAAAGCGGCGGCATCGGTTATAGAATCCAGAGTGGTGCAGGAGGAGCCGGTGTCAAGGTGCTGGAGACCAACAATGGCTTTCTTGTTCTGACATGTACCAATTGTGCGTTTGAGGTACCCAACCGACATCATGCCTTGTTCTCACCAGTATTTGGTTCTTTTCATTACAATAATCTCGACGCGTCTGAGCTGGACCTGTTGGACCTGTTGGAGCATTTGTTCTACTCTTGGGGAGTTGGAAAAGGTGGATCAGCGGTAACAGAAAATCGACATGCCAAGTCACAATATAGCCCATTGCAACCCTCTTGAAACTTGGTGTCAATACTTCTTTACTCTTTACGCAGCACAATCTACATGACTTTTTATTTATTTATTCCCAAAAAGATCTTGTCAAATAACAATTCCTTGAACTAAAGCGATATTATGTAAATATTTCCAACAGTTATTTCTTGGTCTACTATTCACTTTAACATGTCAGAAATATTACTGTTTGGATTGAATAATATTATATTACGTGATACAATTTATACACTGTGTCGATTTAATGGTATCTGTTCAATATATACATACCCAATCGTGTACATCTGCACCTTCCTTTCGAACCCACATTACAAAACTGCTCAATATATGCAATACTAAATGAATATGAAATGGACAGTAAGAGACTAATAATAAATCTTAAAGAAAGTACGATGACACAAAGTAATCTCTATTGAAGAAAAAAAAAGTTTATAGAGACTTTTAGGATATGATGGTTGTTCATCAACTTTATTCATTCATTAATTCATTCATTCATTATACCAGAAATTGCTATTGGAACTGGATAATTCTTGATCAACCTTGAAACATTATGCATGCAAAGAGAGGAAAATGGATTATTATATCCAGAAAATCAATTTATTCTTCTCATCAAGATAGAATCGGCCAGATTTGAACTCAAAAGATTGTATACTCTATACAAAGCCTATTCAAACGGCATTGTTTCCAGAGTACATACATACGTCAGCTCATCCATTACATAATAAATAATGTATAAATATATACATATTGTTTCTTTGTTTGTTATTTGTTTGATGATATAGAATCAAATATAATACTTTTTTTTTCAATGCACACATCATCTTTCTCTCTCTATATATGTATATATGTATGTATATGTGTGTGCGTATATATATATACATTCTCTAGGCTTGTCCAATCTTTTGCATCTTTTCGCCAACCATACTGTTGACTTGGAAGAATTTGGCCACACAGGTATCAATACAAGCTCCCTCGGGCTGGTTCAATTCTCCTTGTTCGTACTTTGTCATGATGCATTTTGAGTAGCACGACTCGGTAATACTATCTTGACGTTAATATCACGTCCAATACACCAATTCTTGCGCGTGCATTTAAATGCTCTAGATCTTTATACACTTTTGTGTGTACACATTACCGATTGAACAGATCAGTCACCATCTCAAGCTCCTGCTCGGCCATCATCATATTCTGAGGGTTGATTGTCTGCTGAGACTGAGTATTTCCACCAAAGAATGACATATTAGAAAGTGAATGATCTATAGATTCAGACAAAAAAACATGGAGATATTGTTTATTTCATCAATGATGTCATGGCTCGCAAGTCACACTTCCTAGTCAAAGTTATATATAAATTTATGTGCAAATGTGTGCTGTTCTACGCATGCATTTGTTAGGTGGCGCAATATTAAATATGTAATGTAATTCTTGTTTCAATTAACAATATATATTATCAGAGGATACCTAGAGTATGACTAGTAAAAAGAGCAGTGCATTGAATTTTTAATATTCCAAAATCACAAAAATGCAGGGAATTACTGAATCATCTACAGCCTAATAGAGAATCAACACAAAAACAATGAATCTAACTAGATATCATCAAAGTTTAATAGACAATCAATACAAATCAATAAACAATTTAATACATTTATTTTAAGAATCTGTGCCAGGGTTTTGGTCCGTTGTTGACTCGGAAGGATATATGATAATAATAATAATATTGTTTATATTTTGTATCAGTCAGGGCAGCTACTTTAACTTGTGTACTCAAAATTGTTTTCAATCAAAATAACACCAATAAAGGGGTATTTGTTTTACAATCTAATATAAATATATGTATATATGTATATGTATATATACACTTGAACCCTATTGATGTGGTCGGGAGGTCCATGGCCGTGTAGGTTCGCCGTTTTATAACATTAACAAAATAGCCAAAAAGGCAACAATCCCATTGGCTGTATTCCAGGAATAATGCTTGTCTGTCATGGTACCCAATAAACTCACCTCTTTATTTCTTTGGTTCTTCTTTTGATTGTAGATTCTTAAAACAAGTCTTATTTGGAAAGAGTAGCCTTGTGGTCTCTGGGATCATCTATCGATATTCTATTGCTCTTCAGATCAATAAAGCCAGTTGATCATTTTAGAGTCTCTATCTTGTTTTCTTTTTTAAAAAGTCTAAATATCCAAACAGTCGATCCAACGAAATCACAATCACTTGTTTCCAAGATTTGTCATTATTATTATTTTTTGGATAAACCAAGCTATTAAAGTGCATAGAGGCTTATATAATGTGTTTTAATGACACTTGGCCATCTTAATAAGCACTAGTATCAATATTGGTTGGGGATTTCTCTAGTGCCCGGGGGGTCTTTGGCCATGTGTAAGATCGCCAATACACATTCTCGATAAAAAAGAATTTCCTGACCTGATCCAAGTGTAATGTTGGACAGGAAAAAAAAGGGGGAATAGCAAGGAATTCAAGTATGAATCAATCGTGGTTCTTTTTTAGTTTTTTTTTTGCAAAGTATTACAAAAAGGATCACAGGTGTTTATGAGATTCCTAACATCTGCCCTGGATCCAATTGAATTCAATAAGGAGTACGTATACGAGTGAGATAGAGGGGAGGGAGAGGGGGGATGGTCTGGCAAAGCATGGTGCGATATCACATGAATATGGAGGCTTCTTTGTAAATAGAGTCCAACAAGACCTAGAGAAACCAAAAACCCACATTTTGTTCTGGTCTAATGTGATGTGATTTTAGAGTATAAAGGAGCTGTTTTATATTGTTCATATAGAGTAGTGTGGGTCTCAATTGCATACACATGCCTTTAACCCTCTATTCCTGCCTAGCCCTCTTTGTTCTTGTCTTGAATATCAAGAGCTTATTACTTATATACTCTCTATACATATTTATTTATGAAGATACTATTGATATATACCAAAGTAATAATAATACAAAAGTTTCTTTGGTTCTGATCTAGTACTTGAAAGTAATCATTTGACATTTGAAATCATACCTATTAATAAATAATGCAAAAGAAAATATAGAGAGTGAGTGAGTTTAGAGCATGAATTACTGCATTTTCATAAAACACTCACTCAAAGAATATCATTCAATCATAGAATTTTACGTAAAAAAAGCTAAAGATGGCTAGTCTTTTTTTTTTTACTTGAATTGATCATTTTGCATCAGTCTTGGTATCATTACAAGATAACAAAGTATCAACGTTGGTCAATTGGCACGAGTTGTAAAGCTTATTGTTTTGCATAGTTACCAGGATACCTGACGATAATCAGGCCTAACGGTTCAACTGGAATGGAGCTTTCTCAATGGTCTTGCTATTATACAGTGTGAACAAGAAATGTACTGGAACTTATTCATTTGTATGTTTATAAACACCTTTGATCAGTACATTGGATAATAAAGCCATTTTTTTTAATTTCAAACAAAAGTAAAAACACAAGTCTAGGCAGCTTAATGTAGCTCAATGTAGCCTAAAGTTGTCTCTTGACACTATCTACGATTGAGTAGCAAAAAGATCAAGTGATCAATGTTCTGTATTCGCCTGCTAATTGTACCGAAACCCCCTTATTAATAAGCATTTCTCACCCATTTACCGCAAATCGTCTGATTAACTTGTAGTATCTGTTGACCCGTCTACTTCAAGGGCTTCTGAATAGTCGTTTGGCTGGCTGGAATAGGCTGACATGTACTCAAAGATCCTGTTTGATCATTGATACACTAATTTCATTAGTCTCTACGCTTGGAATATAATTTTGTCTGGTATGTATCTTGGGATCAATCCCAAATGATTTGAAATTTGGGTTTTATCATTAGATTGATGCTATCAAAAGCTGTCAATCTTTCTTTGGATCATGGGCCTCGATAGAAATAGGAACGTTGGAAATGTATGTCTTGTGATAAATCCAAGCTTCAAGTAAATTGCTATCCATCATCTTGAAATCGTAGGCTGTTGACTTGCTTATCCCAAACCATTCAATTGAGCCCTTTGATGGGTCTGAAAGGCTGTTCTCTAAAATAATAATAAAAAATTGTCTATAAAGCATGCTTTAAATGTCAAGTAATCTTCTTATTCTTTTGTTGTTGTCTTTTGAACCAAAATCCAATCAATTCCTAAAGACCAACAATATAATTATTATGCGAAATAAAGTGCAAATAATATCCAATTGATAAATGGATTTGGTCTACGCTTATAAGATAAATAAATAAAGATATTTTCAGTCTGTGAATATTTGAAAAGAATAATGGCAGTTGCAAGTTTTAGAATTCTGGTAGAATTTATTAACAAGCAGAGATTACCCAAATCAGCCCATTTGGGCCGAGTTGCTTTAATGTTTTTCTCTCAAAAAAAATACATGTATTAAATATATATTTTTTGGTTTGTTGGAACAAGAAAACCCTCTTTTTATTTGTGGTTTTTGTATTTTGCTTAAAAAGCAAAAAGTGGGGCACCAGTCCATTATTTAGTAAAGGTGGTTTTGTAAAATAAACAAATTAGCAGGCCACTTTGGGCCAGCCTAATTCCAACTTATTTTTTTTTTTTAAAAAAAATATGTCACTCTGCAATAAGTGACTGTCTAATATCATGTCCCATCCCTTCCTCTCGAAAAAAAAAATTGCGATTTTCTAAAGGAGAAGAATAAGAAATAAAGAGGGTTGTACGTCAAAACCACAACCTTCATTTTAGATTCTATATTCAATCTACATACTCTTTATTTCATCAAGTCCTCTCCACCCTACCTCCCCATTCGACCACTTTTTTTTTAACATATCTCTTTGGCTCGTTTTTTTTTAAAAAAATAATTAATAACATTTAGATATCATGGTCGCAAAGAAACAGACGATTCCATACGCTCGATTCCTAAAGTCTGTTGTAGAAAAACCTCAGGTGTTTTTTGTCTCGGACCAAAAGATCGCTACCGATGCATTGCAGACAGCAAAGTACTTTTATGATACTGGTAAATTTACAATTATGCCAAAATGATCATCATTCTGATTACAGATCTATTGTCATTTGGTCCTTTGTTCTCTGATGAATTAACAATCGGTACTAAAAAAAAACATATATATTATATAGCAAAGCAAGATGAAGAGATTGAATTCTCGCCTTTTAACGAATTGTTAACCGAGGGATTCGATAACGATCAGATCTGGGAAGAGATCGCTACCCAAAACGAACCGTTTTTAAATTATTGCAAGTCAACCCTCAAGGATTTTTCAAAGATCAAAAAAGGAAAGTCTGTTCAGCCAAAAGTATCATTTGAAGAAAGTGATCAGGAAAGTGTTTCGGGCCAGTCCATGGAACTTGAAGAGCATGATGAGGCCATTCTTTCCGAGGATGAAGATATGGACGGAGTAGAAGATGAAGACGAAGATATGGAGGAGCTAGAGATTGAGGAAGAAGAAGAAGAAGAAGAAGAAGAAGAAGAAGAAGAGGAAGAGGTTGTCGAGGAGAAATCTGCCAAGCGGTAAGATATTCATAAATGTACTTTGGTAAAAGTCTCTAATGAATTTTTTTTTTGAACAAATAGTCCCAAAAAGTCCTCTGAAGTCGACGATGAATTCTTTAACCTCAAAGAGTTCAACGATTGGACAGAAAAGCAAGAAGAACTTGATATGCAGTCAGACCGTGAAGACGATGAGGATGATGAGGATGCTATTGATTTCGATAATGATCTTGACGCTCTTGATGACGATGAGGATGACGAAGATGCTGAAGAGGAAGTTGGAGGTTGGTTTGGTTGATTTTGTATAAAATCCTTGCAAATTATACCAATTTTTTTTGTACTAATCAATGCAATATTCCAAAGATATCACATACAAGGACTTTTTTGAAGCACCAGCAAAACCCCGTCGTACAAAGGCTGGTGAACACAAAGTAAAGTTTGCCACTGAAGATTTTGAGGAAGAATTGAAGGACGACGAGGAAGAAGAAGATGAAGACGAAGAAGACGATGAGGAAGACGATGAGGAAGAAAAGCCAGAAACCAAGATCAAAAACCTTTTTGACGCTGACGAAGAAGAGGGATCTGATAACGAAAAGACGGCTTATCAAAAGCGTATGAGCTCTGTCCAAGCACAGATTGAACAGTTTGAACAAGAGAACATTGGTGAGCGTCACTGGACTCTCAAGGGTGAGAGTTCAGCAAAAGCACGACCTGTGAACAGTCTTTTGGAGGAAGATATGGAGTTTGATCACTCTGTAAAGGTAATCACAGAAAACCTTGTTGGATAGGAATCTTGGGCTGTTGACATGTTGATTGCTTTTAAAACTCTAGCCCGTACCTGTCATTACACAAGAATCTACAACTGCATTGGAGGATCTCATCAAGAAGCGTATTGTCGATGTAATGTATCTTTGGCTTCAGGATGATAAATCAATGCGTGTACTTAATTTGTCTATAGAATATGTTTGATGATGTTGAGAGAAAATCGGATCCTGCAGCACGACCTTTCCTTCCTTCGAGACGAGTAGAACTCAATGACCAGAGATCCAAAAAGTCGCTCGCTGAACTCTACGAAGATGACTATGTAAAGAAGACCACAAATGACCAGACAAATGAAAAGGACGAAGCCTTGAAAAAAGAACACGAAGAGATCTCCAACATGTTCCAGACTTTGTGCGAGAAATTGGACGCACTCAGCAACTTCCATTATACACCAAAGGCAGTATGTGTCTTGTATCTGTCTGGCAGTGATACTCACCACTGGATATTTTGTTTTTTGTAGCCAAAGCCAGAGATCACTGTAGTCAGCAATGCTGCTGCTATTTCCATGGAGGATATCACACCCGTCAATGTGTCGGATGCCACCCTGTTTGCTCCCGAGGAGGTGTACGACAAGAAGCGCAATGTTATCAAGAGCTCTACAGAAATGGAGCAGGACGAACGCAAGCGCGCAAGAGCAATGAAGAAGAAGTTGGCCAAGAAGGAGAAGGACATCAAGGAGCGCGAAATGAAGCTTATTCAAAAGACCAATCCCAGTGTTGGAAACAGGCAGGCCAAGACCAAGGCTGTCAAGGAATTGTTGGGCCAAAAGGTAATAAGATTAAGGTTCTGTGCATTGGGGAAAGACATTAGGGCTGACACTTTTCTGCTTAGAATGTTACTGTTATCAACAAGGACGGCAAGAAGATCAGTACAAAAGACAAGCCCGTGTCTTCGGCTTCTCTTTTCTAAAAAAAATATTATTTCTTTACTCACATTGCATTCGTATGTTCTTTTTTTTTCTTCTTTCTTTTTATTAAATAACATTAACCCCAAATCATTGATTTTCATTATTGAAATGTTGTGAAAGGGAAAAACCTCATTAAGATGTAGTACACGATTATTACTTCTTTTTTTCTTTTTTGCTAAAGGGAGCTCTTGGAGATAAGATCTTGTAAATGTTTGTATGTGTTGGTTTGAGGAGGTCATGTATATGCATGCTATTGACTGTCAGGGAATCCTGCCTACATCATGTACATGCAATGGAGATCTGTATGCGTAAAGGAAATCGAAAAGGGTTCGAGTGTAATGCTGTGTACTTTTCTTTATATAATTGTACCACTTTGCAAAGTAGGATAATAATATTAGTGATAATTTAAACAAGTATGAGATGTTTAATTGTTTGATTTTTAAAAAAGGTAATTTCTGTAATCAATTTGTTTTGATGGCAGAAAATGTTAATTGTTAAAATCAAATTGCCATAATACATACATATTTATATAATTGAAATAATAAAGAAATAAAAATCATATAATTTAGAAAAAGGAGGTTTACATATGATAAAGCAAGAATATATGGATTGAAAGTACATTGTAAAGTAATAATTATAATCTGCAAGACTTTTTTTTGGATTTTAGTACATAGTGTTATTTACAAGAGAGCATCGGTCTTAATTGAGAATAAAGGTTGGATAGAATGACGAGTAATTCGTCTTTGCATGTTGTTAATGGTCAAGAAAGGACTGAATGGTGTTGATTATGGTAGGCATATTTAGGCACTGCAGGTTCTCTTTCGCTTCCATTCAACGACATTTGATTCGGGAAAGCTGACCATTGAATCGTCGTCGCTTGTCGTGGTTGGATCGCTGTTTCCGATTTCCAGTTCAATCTTGAAGCGTCCTTTCTGGACAACGCTTGGACGACGTTCGTAAGTTGACTTGTGGCGTAGAGAGGAAATAAAAGGTGTTTCATCGACTGGAAGGGTATAATTGCTCGACTGGAGACTTGAATAGGTAGTCTGGCCGCTGGAAATTGATCTCTGGAGAGATATGGTCGAATTAGGGTTCATATTTAGGGATTGGTGCGACTGACAGGTGGCATGCTGAGGCTCGTATGGAACGTGGCACTTGTCGTCGTGCAATTCGAGTCTCTGTTGATCCGAATCCTGCTGTTGGTTCCAAAAGTCCGAATCCCAGATAGACAGGTTCCTGGATCGAGTCGGACCAAACCGAACAGCGTGTCTTGAATCTTCCTGGGAGTGCTGTGTGGCAAGGCAGATTTTCTGGTCGGACAAGGAGAAATCTGGACATCTTCCGGATTGGTAGATTCTTATACCTGTGATATTGGCAAATTGGCTTGCAGTCAAGTCTTCTGAACAGATTCTCTGGTGAATACCGTTGAATTGGGCACTCGAGGGTGATCTTCGGAGATATTTTTCGTTTGCAGCAGCATTTGCAGTGACTGAATTGTGAGCCCCATGCTTTTGCTGATTGTTATGCTGACGTCGAGTAGGCCATTGGGTTAACCGGGCTAACTTGGTTTGCAACTTTTCGGATACTCCAGAAACACGAGGAAGACTCTCAAGCAAGTTAATGGCCATGATGGAAAGCGGAAAGAGAAATGATAGCAATAAAGGTGCAATTAAGATGGCCAGGAGCGTTCAATTTCCAGCAGTCTTTCGCAAAGCTTATGTGTATCGATAGAATGTTTGGATCTTAGGGCGTATAAAAAAAAGTGGAATAGCAAGTCTATCAAAATTTCCAATTTATTTTGTTGTTTTGAAAAAAAATAGAAAATAAATAAATAAATATACAAATTGGTCAATTTACACTGAAATATCAGTAATGAAAAATTCGCTTACCAGGCCAGGATGACAAGGAAGTAAGGCGCTTAAGGAAAATAGAAAAGTATAAGAGAAAGAGAGGCTGGCAGCAAAAAGCAAAAGAAAATGGCGGTTGGTGGTAGATTTATTATGATTTGATTTGATTTATTTGATTTGATATGATTTGGGTTGCGGAAATAGCTTACATTCATGGCCGCTTTAT
This sequence comes from Phycomyces nitens, assembly GCA_022702545.1. Taxonomy (NCBI): domain Eukaryota; kingdom Fungi; phylum Mucoromycota; class Mucoromycetes; order Mucorales; family Phycomycetaceae; genus Phycomyces; species Phycomyces nitens. Next base: position 9,129,043 of record JAHRBC010000001.1, read on the forward strand.
TAGCATTTTATTTCTTTTTGCGCCAAAGATTTAATATGAGAGGCCCAACACAACACAATCACGATCACATAAATGGTATTATGTCTAAAAGTCAGATGCAGGCAGCTTGAATGCATTCTTGTTTTATATATGAAAACATAATTCACCAAGGGCAAAATCACCTCACCATCACCCTTTTTATTCCTATTTATCCTTTATCCTTTATCCTTTTCCCTTTTAATCTACCTCTCTTGATGCTATCCATCACCCCTTCGAGGCCTTTCTATATTCTGCTTATCATTTGCTTTGAATTCTATTTTGTTTTCAATAAGGCTTTAATGTCAATCATCAATTATACATTCATTTTTTTTGCTGAAACCATGCTGGATAATCTTGATTATGTAGCCTCCCCTTTTGCACCATATCGATTGAAAGGCGTATACCAAAGCATTCAATTCAACAGCACCTTGAGCATCTGATAAACTCAACACAAACACCCCATATTTATTCCCTTTATTTTATTTTATTTTTGTATTCTTGTCACAGAGTTTTTATACTTTTTTTTAAAATAATAATAATAATAATTAATCCATGTAGGCTAATATCGGGCAATAAAAGTATTGCGTTCGGAGAAATATTGTTGAGAGCGGAGAAAACTTGTTGCGTTTAGACAAAGACATTTGCGCTCAAGAGTGCTGCCACATACAAGAAAAAAGAAAAAGATTATATATATCATCGTCATAATTATTCAAACAGTTCAATTGGCAATACTTGAAAATCTCCTAGGTGAATATTACCTGACTGTGTTTTATATCATGCCTTTGAGTTGCATGGCTGTCAAGTTGCCTAGACTATTGTCATTTTTTTTATTAGATGCTATATTTTACCGAGGCCATAATTGAATTCAAATAGCCTTATATTCACTGATTATAATTCCAATTAAACATAAATCCAGCATCCAATCATTAAATACACATTATATGTGTGTAACTGGTCAAGATAGAACTATGCCTATAAGAATATCGCCCATAATTATTATTATGCCTGTTGAAAGTTATAAGCATATATCCGCCTCCATGTCTATTTATAATTGATGTCTTGTGCTTATTGGACAGACAATTGTATTCAATTCAATGTCTTGACGATAGCCAAAATACATTTTCACAGGTTGAATAGAAATTGACATTAGTGGTCACACAAGGGCATCTCGGACTTCTCCGTTGTCGGACAAGACATATTCTTCTGGGTCGTGGGGGGCCACTTTGATATCCAAAGGACGGGTACTCTTTGTTAATTCCAGGAATCAAGGAATATAAAACGGCTAGCTAAAGATGTAATGGAATTGGAATACAGCCAAAGAGGTGCAATTAAGAAAGAGACCCACTTGACAGTACGGATACGAGGGTTTCTGTTTCTGTTTCTGTTGTTGTTGTTGTTTCACTAGAAGGTAATATGCTATGCATAAATAAATACTAAAAAATAAAATAAGAAAATAGAATAGAATAGGGCACCTTGTTCCCTTTGGACGTCTCAAGATATATATATATATATATATATATAAGTAGCTAGTTGTTTAAAGTGTATTTTGCTGATGAATCTGTAAGCCCTTGCCATTTACAACATCCCCTTGTTTCTTTTTTTTTATGCCATCGTATATTCCCCTTTATTAGATACATACATACATCCATGTATACATACATACATGTATACATGGATGTCTGTTTCTTCGTCTTTTTATTTTGTTTGGTTTCCCCCATAATTTTATTTGGATAAGGGCGTCATCAATTACACTTTTTGGCAGTCAGGTCAAACCATCCCAAACACACACACACACACACATCCATCTTACCCTTTATATACATATAGTCAAACCATATCTATCTATACACCAAACGTATACGTTTTCCTTTCTTTCTTTTTTCTTCTTCTCCTTGATTGCACTTTATAAATCTTGTTCATTAACCTGATCCTAAAACTGACTTTACAAGTCCACAATGCCAGCCCACGAAGCTCACACAACACCCTCACCTCCAACATCTCCTTGTGATGGAACAGATTCTAGTGTCAGCACCACACCCGAAATGAACCAGCCCATCCAAAAGCCTATTGCTGAAGACGGACGCGACACAAAGTGTAGTGTACTGGACAGTAAGTTGATAAGAAACCAAGGTTAAAAAAAAGAGAGACACCAATTGTTATGCCAATATCCAACTATTGTGTATCGACCAAAACACAAAACCATCTATATCCGACACTCTTTTTTGATATCATAGATGATGCGATTCTCTCGCAAGTATTGCCAGGCACCAGCGACCTCGAGACAAAGTTCACTCATGTCTTTCATTGGAATATCACCGATTGGAAGGGCCTTGAGGCAAAGAGCCATAGTCCTGTATTTCATGCAGGTGAATTCCCCTGGTAAAACATCAAGTGGGATTCTGTGTAGTATTTTTATATGATTATTTTAATTATTTTGTTTTTGAGATTAAGTAAGAGAAAAGACAAAAAGGGAAAAAGGATATTGATGCCTGTAATGGACCCTTAGGAGAATCCTGCTGTTTCCAAAGGGCAACAGCCAGCATGAATTCACTTCTGCCTATCTAGAGGTTGCGGACCCAGCAGTAAATAATCTTGCTCCGGGATGGCATGTTTGTGCTCAGTTTTCACTCTTGATATCCAACCCTACAGACCCCACGAACTTTTACCAGAACAGTGAGTCAGTTAATGGGGTTATCCATCACAAAGACCCTAATGTGTGGTCTTTAGGTGCAAATCACAGATTCTCGGCCGAGGAAGTCGATTGGGGGTTCACTCGCTTTTATGATCTCAAACTTTTGGGAAAGGCTCTAAATGGAAAGGGGCCTTTTGTGGTGAACAATCAGACTACAATCACAGTATTGTTGCGTATAGTCAATGATCCAACTGGTGTATTGTGGCATAGTTTTGTAAAGTAAGTGAAAAATGATATCTGGGTATTAGGATGTTTCTTTTAAGGCGCTTGTTCCCATTTTCCTATAGCTATGATTCTCGAAAGGAAACCGGCTATGTCGGTATCAAGAATCAAGGCGCAACATGCTATATGAACTCTCTCTTGCAGTCCTTGTACTGCACTAATGCATTCCGTAAGGCGGTTTACCAAATACCCACCGAAAATGAAGAGCCTACAAAGAGTGTTGCCTTGGCATTGCAGAGATGCTTCTACAACCTCCAGAATTCGAATACACCAATCGGTATGAGCATGTTTAACCCACCAGAGTCAAACCAGACCAATGAATTGATTGAATGTTAGGTACGACCGAGCTCACAAAGTCATTTGGCTGGGATTCACTCGAGGCCTTTATGCAGCACGATGTACAGGAATTCAACAGAGTGCTTCAAAATAATATGGAGATCAAGATGAAGGTATCGTATAGCTGGCCTCTAGTCAATGTCTAACCCTCTATAGGGTACTCCTGCAGATGGTGCGATATCAAATCTGTTTGTTGGGAAAATGAAAAGCTATATCAAATGTATCAATGTAGATTATGAGTCATCTCGAGTGGAAGACTATTATGGTATGATTGTCTAATGCCTGGAATGCTAATAATGCTAATGACCACCATGCCAATTGTTATGGCAAACCAGATATCCAATTGAATGTCAAGGGGTGCAAGACATTACATGACTCGTTCAAGGATTATGTTACTGTCGAGACTTTGGAAGGAGAGAACAAGTATATGGCTGAAGGACATGGGCTTCAGGATGCACACAAGGGTGTAGTATTTGAAAGTTTTCCTCCTGTGCTCCATCTCCAACTGAAACGGTTCGAGTATGATTTCATGAGAGATACGATGGTCAAGGTATTGTATTGTGCCGTGCAGCAACCGGTCTCTTGGTGACATGTGTAGATTGACACACGGGTTGGTAGATTAATGATAGGCACGAGTTTCCAGAGACAATCAACTTGGATGAGTTTTGCTCTGTTAGCAACCCTGACGAGCCATTTGATTATGTACTTCATGGGTAAGCTGTCATTGATACTTTGATTTACTAACCATTGTATCCTATAGTGTGCTCGTTCACAGTGGAGATCTTCATGGAGGCCATTATTTTGCTCTGATCAAGCCAAAAAAGAATGGAAAATGGTAATGAAGCAATTAGGATAACAAGAGGTTCTAAAGATTCAATCTATTCTAGGCTGAAATTCGACGATGATCGTGTCATTCCTGTTACCAAGAAAGAAGTATTTGATGAGAACTTTGGTGAAGAGGTTCCCAAGGAAGTTGAGGCACCAGCTTTTCCTAATACACCCATGAGAGTGAACAATACAAAGCTAATCAAGCGGTTCACAAATGCATATATGCTTGTCTATATCCGAAAAAGCAAACTCGATGAAATGCTGGCCCCTGTATTAGAAGAGGACATACCTCGCCATCTCAGTAAGTCTAGTGTACAATTTTGGATTAAAGGTAGCGACAGATAGGCTAATTGGGATTCCTGTCTGTAGAAACACGCCTTAGTGAAGAGCAGGCTGCTCTGGAAAAGCGAAAAAAGGATAGAGAGGACATGCTTCTGTTTACAAAAGTCGCCGTGAGTTTGATTTCTTTACAGGGAGGGATCCAAAGAGAGAGAGGCTAATGGGATGGATGGATGGATGTCATTATAGGTCGTTACAGATTCAACATTCGTAACGAGACAAGAGTTTGACTTGGCTGCATTTGATGACAGAAATCTCAAGACAATCCCGGGTGTGGAAGTGTTCAAGGTGCCAAAGAATGAAAAGATCCTGACCTTTAAGCAGCAATTGGCTGAGCATTTCAAGCTTGACTTGGATAAAATGAGACTTTGGTCTATCCTGTTCCGGTCCAACAAGACCGTCAGAGTAGACCAGGCACTCACTTCAACAGACGAAAGAATGAGTAAGTCAAAAGGGAGCACAATAGGAATCAATGTGATTGCTTATATTATACATTAGCCATTGAGAAGCTGCGTGAAACTACTTGTTTCAACAAACAGATGGGTGGATTTGCAAAGATTTATCTAGAGACCACTGATCAACACTACCACAAACTTCCAACCGTAAAGTCAGATACTTCGATTGTGTTTCTAAAGTACTTTGATCTAAGTGAACAAAAGATGCGGTAAGTTGAGCAATGTAAAAAGGAGGAGGACACTTGCTGATATCAGCCATCATCTATCTTAGTGGCCTGGGTCATATTTTTATAAAGGCAGATGAAAAAGTAGGGGAAATTATCCCATCTTTAATTGAACGTGCAGGATTACCCAAAGAATCTGCCATTACATTGTACGAGGTTAGTCGAATTATATATAGTCTGTATCTGCATTTGACTAAACAATGAGGGGGGGCGGACACTAGGAAATAAAACCCACAATGGTCGAGTATATATCTATAAAACAATCCTTTAAACAAGCAGAGATACAGCATGGAGACATTATCTGCTTCCAATTGACCGTCAGTGATACAGAGTAAGTCGGTCATCTAGATTGGGACATTTGTAATAACCATTGGTGCTTAGGGCTAAAGAAATACAAGTGCGTGGAGAATGTGCTACAGTGCGCGAATACTTTTCAAAGGTCTACCATCGAACCGTGGTCCAATTCAAACCAAAAGTAGACAAGCGTGGCCAGGAGGTCAATTTGATTATGGATCGTCGTTCTACTTATACGCACGTAACACGCGAGCTGGCAAAAGCAATTTCTGCCGATGCATCAAGAATCCGGTTTACGACTGCCAGCCAAGGAACAGGGCTACCAAAGGATGTCCTACCTTATTCACCACGTCTCTCTTTGGAAGCCATGGCGCCAATGATGTTAAGTGCAACCGAGTATTCCCATAGCGTCAGTCTGGATTCACTCCCGATTCCTACCTTGTACTATGAAATCCTTGATGTAAGTGTGGCCGACATGGAAACCAAAAAATCAGTCAATGTCCTCTTGCTGGGTCCTACCTTGCGCGATGAGTCCCCGATTACTGTCCTTGTTCCTCGAAACAGTGCAATTCAAGTACTTGCAGAAGCCATGTATCAAAAGAGCAAATCAGAAAAGAAAGATGTCAGTAATCTTCGTATGTATGAAGCTGTCGATGGTGCAATCACCAAAGAGTTTTCTATGGACCAGCCTGTGAGCGAAATTGGAGAAAAGGGCTCTGTATTGTATGCAGAGGTAAGGGCATTGATATGGGTCTCTGGCAAGCTTATCAACTCTATAAATCTGTAGCAAATCCCAGAAGATGAGCGCACGATGGATATGGACACTGATCGGTTAATTCAAGTAGTCCATTACTACAAGTCTCCAACAATTCTCCATGGTGTTCCTTTTAGATTTGTTGTAAAAAAGGCAAGTTTTATTTTAAACCATTTGTCTTGCATTGTCCTAACATTGTCTGTTCCATAGGGCGAATTGTTCTCTGATACAAAGAAACGGCTTCAGAAACGAATTGGCATGAGTGACAAAGAGTGGCAAAAGGTCAAGGTCACTCTGATCAGAGGCATAAAGACACCAGGCTATACTGTGGAGAGCGTTGATAAAGGTAATAGATATAAGAGAAAAAAGAATGTAGATGATTGTACTGACAGGTGTCCCCAAGATAATATCGAGTTGCGAGCATCAAAGTTTGGAGACGAGGATGCTTTAGGGCTAGATCATATCGACAAGTCATCGAAATCAAGTCGGTTTGGCGTTCCATTCGAACGTGGTATCTTTATTCGTGGATAAACCAGTGAACCAAATAACTAACTAACTGATCAATACTTGTACGAAAAAAAAATGCGGCTATTTTTTATTTTTATTTTTATTTTTATTTTTAATATCTTCTATTGCTCTCTTTCCTGATACAAGTGTCCTTTTGTGAAATGACAATTGTCTGTATAAAAGATGGTTTCTTGTATAAAGAAAGCTAATAACAATTATCTTCAAAGTGCATTTTTCAAACCATTTATCCAATTTCAAATCGAATTCGTATTTTAATCATGATTTGGTCTAATAAAAAAAAAGACTTGGCAATACCATTTAATTGAGATTGCCAAAAATAAAAAGAATTGACATTGATTCAAGGCAGCTTTGGAGATCTTTGGACTGGTGTGGCTTTAGACGACTGTGTATGTTTTTCCTAGTATTCAATCGTTGGCTATTGTCTTATGTACATGTATGTTGAGCCTTTATTTGAATATTTATAGCATATTAGACCAGATTTTATTTTGTAAAGTCTAATACGAAATTTCATAATGTGCATAAATCTCAAGAGATCGATACTTTTAAGGAGACTAATGAATCACAAGTTTCAATATCGTATCCACGTATATGGATATGGAATCTGGATATACATTTAATGGCCTTGTATTTAATATTTAATTACTTTCAGTGTTTATAGTCTTGTTCATGAGCTTGCCCATGGCCTTTGTTCTACTCCTAAGTACTCTAGATGTCATGGAATTGTATTTATCGACCAATTTAACATCCTTTTTTGGCTTGAATCTCGTTTTCTGGATTGTACTTTCTCCTAAAGAAATGCAACGAGGGGCCGTTTTACAGGTTTTCGTGCTTTCTGAGGTAGACAAGATCTGAACATGTGTGAGACTAGGTGTGGGATTGTCGGCTTTGGAGAGAGAATTAGTATTCTGTTGAGAGGACTTCAAAGGGCACACAATGATCTTTGGATCAGTGGCATTGTTCAGGGCAGCATTCAACTCGTCTTTGACATGACAAGACTTATAAGCAATATTTCCTTTCAAGGCTATGGGTAGTCTTGCAATGAGCGTGGCCTTTCTGTGAGGGTGCATGTCTGATGTACTCTTTTTTTTTTTGAAAAAAGAAATAGAGAAAGTTAGTATTTGATTGTATGGTTTCACTATAGAATCTCTAAATAAAATAGTACGCGCAAATATTAAGAAATAGAATATATATATATAAAAACACGTAAGATACACTTCTTTTTAGAGCATGAGTAAAAAGATGAGAATATCATGGACTCAAACTTACTTGAAACAGGGATCTCTACGGAGAAGAAAGCGAGGGAGAAACGAAGCTGGAGCTGATACCTATGAGCTTGGACTTGACATTTATAGTTTGTTTTCGGTCAACATGATAGGACTGTGACCTGTTCGCTCATTCATCTTGTGACAGGAGTTATTCTCTCTTACATGTGTATATAAAGAAAGTATAAAATGTGATATCAAATTAGGAGACAATTGGTCAGAGAACAAAGTATGCTTACTTGGATGCTCGATCCTGGAGGTCTATTGTCTGCAGTATGTATTGTCATATTACTATTGTATAATACTGGTTTTTTAGAGGGATTATATTGTGGAGAAACAATAGTTATTAGGAAAGAATGTTGTGCGATCCATATATTACAAAGCCAAGTACAAAATATATTTTAATATTCTGTTTTTAATATACTGCTTTAAATTAATTATATATATTTATATTTTTATATATATTTATATATATATATATATTTCATTTGTTTAAATGTAGATTTGAGCAGGCATCTTGTTGACTAATTCTCAAGGGTCTAATAAAGTTTTGTTGATGTACGATTACATGGAAATTTGCGAAAATTTATTTAAATTGCTGCAAATTTCCTTGTTATATGCAGACTTGCGATAAATCACACATGGTACTGATCCAACTCTCTTGTTTAGTCTTACCAATGATGGTATTCCCAAGAGATCTTGAGAAACCAAAATTATACATTTAATCATGCGTGCCAAAGACACCACATCAATATTATTGAATACCCTTTTCTTCTTCTTGTCATCACACAAGAGATCCAATTCAATCGTATTATGCTAGTCATCAAAGTTATAGCCTTGACTGGTCAGAATTACTTGTCTGTACAGATATTCTATAGTTGGCGATGTACTGTTTTGTGCTTTAGTCCTTAAATACAATCACAAAGCCTAGTGTCATGGTGGAATGGTTTGTACATGATCTAATTAAAAGACCATCATTTGAGGTCCCAAGGTTCTAATAGGAGGATTAATATCAGCATTAGAGCTATTTTTTTCTTAATAATGTCTTGCTGGCCCAACTCTGAGCATCAGGCTCATAGGAAGATTCCAAGACCTACTCACCGATATTGGATATATTAATGAAAATGCAGGACCCCTTTGAGTACTTTTCTTTTTTTTTTTTTACAAAAAAAAAGAAGTCGGAAAGCATCTTGCATACTCTTTTTGTTAATAATAATATTCTATACATTTAACCGTTGCCCTCATGGCAAAATACTATTGCATTTAATGAGAATGGCGATTTTTCTTTAGACAGTGTACAACTACTTTTAGCTGTTTTATACAAACATATTCAATATCATCAATAGAATACAGGGATGGTTTATGCTGGAATATGTTCTTCTTGTCTAGGAGATGTTAATAAGAAAATAGTTTATCAAATACACTCAAGAGCCTCCTTGTTCTCCTTGTTTTATAATTTTAGATTTGAAAAACACCATGTAAAAGGTTCCTTGACGGTATTTAACATGAAAGTATTACACATCCTTCTTGTGCTCTCCGCCTATTATACCATTCATTTGTTTGAAATATCCTTTGGTTATTAAATTAATAAATGCCTTGGAGTTCAAAGTACTGGCTACTTTAGAGTACCGAAATAAAACTATAAATAAACTTTTGAAGTAGAGTGAATTTTGTTTTTCAAGTATTTACTGGTTTAAATACCACGTTTTAAGAATATACCATCTGACTAGAGATCTAGACATAAGAACTAATGGCAAATGTATTGTACATATTCTCAACACACTCCATAATTTTGTATAGAGACTTTTTTTTCAATATATATATTAATCGACTAGTCCTCATGTCCACCATGGAGTATGTGGAACCAGCCATGCTCCTAAAATTTAATAGAAAACATATTGGCAGGCCAAGTACAGATTTTATAGATAGATTGACTATTATGAAATTAATCTAGTGGTCTAGTAAATGAAAACTAGCAAAAGACATTCTACATCTATTTTTAAATACCAAAAAGATTGTTATAAAGACATTTATCTTGTCAGGGTTTAGTACTTTTGGAGACATATAATGCGAGTTACTCGAATAAAATAAAGGGTTTGTTCAAAAAATATTCAAACAAATCTTGAATATCACAAGGTCTACAGAGTAAAGCTCCAATATAGAAATTGTACATGTTCTTTTGCAACCTGTTCTTCTTCTCTTGTTTTATCAATACTTTTTTTTTGTTTAAAAAAAATCTTGATAAAAATAATGGAAACTTTATGCATAGCACTGCCAACAATACATGTATCAAAAGCGAGTTTGATCCCAAATTAAAAAGAAGAAAAAAGGGCATCGACATTCTTCTTTGCGCGTTTAGATTGCTCAGTCTATACGCTTAAGGTTGAGTGGGGTATATTTATATTATTAACTATGGCGTGGGTTGATAGCATTCCATAATTTGCCATATACTGATAATGATGTGCTTGTTTTACGAGAGTTCATTAATTGTTCTTTTGTTGTTGCCGAGTCATTTTCATCTGGATTCATACTGGCGTTCAAGCACATTGATGACAATGACTTTCTCTTTGAAAAGTCTGGCTCGCTTGTTGGCTGAATCTGAGCTTGCACTGGCAATGAAGGCGAAGTAGTCATTCTTCTTGGTTTAATCTCGGCCACCGAGGTTGGAATATCTTGAGAAAGGCATTTGGCCCGAGTATCTTCTAAAGTGAGCTCATAGGCCTGAAGACTGCCCAAGAAGAAGTTGTTCTTCATATCTTCACCTTGGCCCATGTCTTGACTGTCAGAATATCCATCGAATGGAACACTCTGACTTGACAACGGATGGGTCTGATAGAATCCAGTCTTGTCTTTACTGTTAATCTTGGCTGGGTGGATATCAAAAGAATCGTCGGGATTGTGAGAGAGAGACTGGGTCCTATTGTCAAATAGGAGGTATGATATATGCACCCTTAGCGATGCATTTTCTTGGGTGGCTGCTTGCAATTTATATTCTGTAGCAAACTTTTCGTCTTTCAGGGAATCCATGTCGCATTGGAGGGTGATTAATCTTTCCATGAGTGCGATTTGGCTTTCATTGACCATCTCAAGTTTTGACTGGACATCTTCTAGTTCGTGCGTTACTTTCTCGACTTGCTGGTTGAGCTCAAAGTTCTCGACCTTGATTCTAACGAGTTCCTTTCTTACGGCTTCGTTTTCATCTAAACAGTCAACTTGAAAGGCGTTTTGTTTATTTGAAATCTCATTCATCGGAATTTTCCAGCAAGAAGATACGGGAGAGTAACATATGCTTTCAGGACGAATCGATGAGTGGTCCTGGGGTTCGTATGAAAACGTATCCTCGTCATTGAGGTAGCTGATCGTACTAGTGCTTTCTCCGTCACCCAACGTAATGCTGCCCAGCTGAGACATATTCCCATCATTGATTTTTATCTGCAGAGGATTAGAAAGGAAGCTAGGAGATAAACTTGTATGAGAATCGGCTGATTCGGTATCTCTGTCAGACGTCTTTTTGGATTGACTAGAGTTGTAACGTCTTTCCATCTCAATCATCGTCATCTTTAGGGCATCTCTTTCACTTTCGACATCCTGCTTATCCATTTTAAGTTCCATCATGGCTTCGAGTGTGGACTTGTGCTCTCTGCTCAACTGCTCAAATGCATGCTCCAATTTTGCATACGAGCTACTATCTGGAAGAGTAGAATGATCAAAGGTACAGGCTGCTACTTTGGATGGTACACCAAGTATGTTGGGGCGTGGCAGATCCGAAAGAGAATCGACTGTGGGTATTGTGTCTGTAGACGAGAACTTTCTCAAAGAACTAAAGCTCATCCGCATCTTTCTATCGCCCATATACTCATCATCACTCTTTCGTGAGATTGATGACATTGTGATTGAAGATGTGATGCCAGGCCCAGATTCCTTTCCATGAGAAGTCCATCGTTTCTTTATGTAGCTATTCGTGCTCGTCGATCGTTGCATATTCAAAGGAGGTGGGTGTTTATCGCTGTTCTTTGGAGGAGGCTTTATACTCAATCTTCGCCAGAATCCAGTACGTTTTGCGAGTGCTTGGTTTGGAATCTTTCTATTCTGATCTCCCTGGTTGTACTTTTTGGTCAGGACATCTAGTTTCTCGCGTGTGATGGCTCCAGATAAAGACATTGCGTCTTGAATGACTGCACAGAAATCTTCGCCATATGGCTTGCACAACTTGCGCGAGGTGACAATGTCCAGTAGGTTCTCAAACTCATCCTCGGCAAGGATGTTTTCTTGAGAACGTTTTAGCATTGCAATTGCTATCCGCATAATGGTCTCAGCCGCTCCTTCAGCAAATACAATGTCGTATATACGAGTAACAAGATCCATTGGAAATGCATAGGCAAATAAGGTGAGAAACCACTGGGAAGCATACATGGCAGCATGCACAGAATGAGTATCCATATGGGCAGCTACTTTGGGTAGCAATTCTGAAAGTAAGCTTGAGAATTGATAAAGTCTCAGCTGTAGCCCTTCCATATTGTGTGTAAACATTGTGCGCATTTCATAAGTCTCCATAAGCCTTGACATTATGAGCAGTTATATAAGTGTATGGACTTTAGGGGGGGTCTAGATACCGTTCTCTTACCTCACAAAGACACAGAATGCCTTTTCTTCTTCCATCTACACAACAACAATTGGGTGTCAATTGCCAAACAAAAAAAAGGGGAGGGGGAGAGGGGACATGAAGATGTAGATTATACTTGCGTTCATCAAGAGTGGCCCAACCAAAAAAGCGAGACCCTGGCAATACCCAACATCGGCATCGTAAAGACTATAGGCTTCCAAGATACGTCTCATGGATATCTGTCCTGGACCATCTTCTTGCTTAAACATTTCGATCCTAGGAAATGTGCGAGCCAGGTCTCGTTTGATGATTCGTTCCTGGGGTGATTTTTCAGAGCAAAGCTGGCCATAGACAGTTTCTAGATATAATGACCCTGATTTACACATTGCCTGCCATATCAGACCTCTCACTTTGGTAGGAATCCCGGCCTTGAGCTTAACTGCCAGGATATGGGGCAATCTGGTAGCAACCCGGTCAAAGTCTTGGATGATTGCTTCCCAGAGATCCCAATCAATCTCCTCGTTTGTCTGGTCGTCTTTCTCGGGAGCAGTGGGTATAGATGATGGTTCGGTGGTATTGATGAGAGGGAATCCAGTAGAAGTTGTGCTTGATGGTCCGAGATTGTCTGTCACAAGGCGTTGGACTGTGGAAAAGTGAGCGCGAAGTTGGTTTGATTGGATGCATATTGATTTAGGGTCTCCTTCCAAGAGGGTGTTCTGGCGTTCGATCTGGGCCAAGATAAAGCTAATTGAATCCTTTAATGACGACAAACAATAGGCAGTGTGTCAATTGGTGCTGTTTGCTCTGGACAGGATAACATACATAAACAAGCATGCATTTCCCAAAGTGATAATACCTGTGGTGATATGCTCTCGTTCTTTACTTGCAAGCGACAAAACAGACCGTCTGTTGCCTGTTCATTTTCATCCACTAGACCATGGTCAGTAAGAAGCCGCAATGAAGAGATCGTTCTGGACAGCCCGGGTCGTTGCCTCGTCCAGACTTCTCCTCTCTTGTCTGGAAGAGAGTCCAAGACGATCGAGTCTGACAATTGACGACTCTTTTTATACAGAATGGCCTGTGTTTCAATTTCTGAGCAGGACTCCGCCATTGGGCTGACGAAACTGTCGAGACTGTCATTTAGACACTTTGATTGTCCATTGCAATTGATCAGAGGGCAATCGTTGTAGGTACTGCTTGAACTAAATACCCCGCTGCTATTCCTACTGCTTCTACAAGAGATCGACTGGGGAGATTCGGTACATGGAGACGCGACATTGTTCTCAAAAGAGATTGGGTCCATTGCATTGTTGTACGGACTGGGAGCTAAATAGTCTGGATGAATAGAAGCTTGATCTTCATTGTGAGGTATATTTATGCCGGCAGAATAAGCATTTAGGGGATGGTGAATCATCCTTTACAAGAGAAATATTGTTTCAAATTGTTTCTGGAAGAAAGAACAATAGATTGAAAACAAGAAAGTATAGAAAGGTGATGAGAATTGACCGACAAAGGAGGCCAGAGTATGCAAGGGGTTATGGCCAGAAAGAACTAAAAGGGGAAAGAGATGGTGTAGGCCAAGGGGGTGACGGACTGGATCGGAGGTGTCAAGGAACATACCAGGCAACATCGCCAACCAAATGACGCTTCTTCTGTTTTTATCACTTTATGTTGTAGGAATGCATTTTTGTATTCTCTATTTATTGAGTAGATAATATGGACATAATATAATGAGATACGGCAAGGTGGACTATTACTGCCAGTCAACCAGTCTGGTGAGGGGTGTCTGGGGGATCTCAAAGAAAGAGTAGGCTAAAGAAGCATGCGATTGTCAGAGTATGTGGTTATTAATTAAGAGAGCCAACAATATATATATATGTATATATGTATACCTTTTCCTGCCACGATGATGTCCAGAATTGGTCCAAGCAGCTCTTCATAGTCAACATTGTCTGTAAGATCTTTCTGGCCTGCTGTCCATTCGGTACTGAGGGCACCCATTTGAAACATGTCACTCTTTGAAAACGTACAGGGGAACATCTTGAACAGGCTCCCAAAGATGTCTGGATAGGTCTGTGGGGTGGGCAGCAGGTCGTTTACTAGGTAATATATGGGATACAGCTGGTCCACCTTTTGTTTGTAATCGATACAGGCTTCCAACAATGCTGATCTTCCCTGGATACTTTGGTCCATGACATCAACATTTGTGAGGTTAAGCAGGAGAGAAGGTTTGAATGGCAAGGCAGCGGAGATGGCTTGGTTAATAGGAATGTCGCCAGAGACCTGGAGAAGAACAGATTCCATCATACTCTTTCGTGTATCCGCACTCAGTCCACTCAAGAGGATCAGCTTACTAACTGGCATTTCATAGTTTTGGATCTCTAGATCTTCTCTTATCCCAATATCTCTAAAAGGCTTCTCAATCTCATCATCCACTGCTGCCTCGGTTCCCTTTGTCTTGACATCATCAGCATAACGTGCCTCGGACTCTACAAGGCTTCCTAGGTTTAAATGTAGAACACTAAACATATCCATGCCTCCCATCTTCATCATGATATCTGTGGCAGCTGCTGTAATGACTGGCATCTTGTCTGGAAACACAAGGAGATCCCTTGCCATCTGGCGATGCAAGTCGGCCTGGCGTTTGTTGGACGATGTTTCGTAGCGTAATGCAAATGCCAGAGATCCAAATTGAACAAGTCTCTCCTCAATAGCGAGTAGTTGGTCACTTCGAAGCACTCGAGAAAGAGGTTTTTCAGACATTGATCCATCTTCACTTGGCTTTAGCACATTTCGGAAACTGTTCAAGTGAGACTGAGCCCAATTCAATGCCTGCCACCCCGAGGCCACTTCTTCTTCGTCTGTAATCTCCCATTCGGTTCCATTATTAAAGAATGACATGGTATCCACGACCATTATTTCCTGTGGATCTACGCGTCCTCCCAAAGCACTTTCCTCGGCGCCCCATCCATAACCATCGCGTTCAATGATGCGTATTCCATGCCGCTTGTTGAGTTTAGTAAGATCAAATAGACTGGACCACTTGATCTCCGTCCAGTCATTAAGGGTGGCACAAGGCTCCATCAGTGTACGCCAATGAGTTGAACCTTCTCCAGCTGAGCACAGACGACGCAGTTCCTTTTTGTCCTGGGCCTCATAATGTTTGGCTAGAACAGGAAATGGTGCCCAGGCGTGGAACTTGCCGAGACGAATAGAGGGCGCGATGATAGTACGATTGGTTTCATGTCCAAGCCGGATTGCATTTCGAAGTGATTCATGCTGTTCTACAAAATTGCTAGAATGAAAAAAAAAAGGATATGAACAATTACTGGAGACCACATAATCATCTAATCCTGGATTCTAATTTCTTTTACCCATGGGGAAAATAAGATAGGTATTTCTCATTTGAAGACTTTGGATATGTATAGATCTTTTGGGCCTGATCCTGCGAAAGAGACGATGAACTGAAGCTGGGTATAAAGACAACGGTTATGACTGAGAACGCAATGAGAACAAGGAGGTAGAACAATGGGCGATTAGGTCGTTTCATGGCTGTAGAATTGCAATCTAGTCAAGAAAAAGTAGCAACGCCAATAATAAAGACAACACCACCAAACAACAAATGGAAAAAAGGGACCAGGAGCTGGATTCTTCTTCGTTTCCGGGCTGAGTTTATTCTCCAGGCCTATTGTGGGCATCTAACCTTTTCCGCCCTGATTAGAATACATCGACACGTTTGCTGGTGCTTTATATCAAGATATACCCGTTGGATCTACGCCAAGAACAAGTTACAGCCACAAAGAGGCTGATTCTAGACGATAAAACAAACAAACTTGGGTCTTTCTATTTGCCTAGACATCTTTAAATGCACTACTAGAGTAAAAAAAAGAAAGAAAAAGAAAAAATCCAGACCAAGCCAACCGAAATTTACCTTGCATTCATGATACATTTACTATCCTTTAGGTATGTAAATAAATATTAAAGCCAGAATAATTGGCCAAATAACTTGATAATGTTGAAATACCAAAGTTGTCCAGACTACATCAATACAAATTCAATATGAACTTGGGAATCTATAGTGTTTTTTTTTATTAGTTGGGTAACCTTGAAGATGATATTCTACTAGCGTCCACATACACATTATGGCTGTCGTGTGTGCAATTAGGACTCTAAACAAGTATAAAGCAATTACTAGATATCGACAAGGGGGTTTTTCAATATTTAAATATACCAAATTCAACTCTTTTGAAAATCAAATCTAATAAAACTATATTTATTCAAAGATTATACATTGACCTGTGATAATACAAGGTATTTTGAATAGACATGCTTTATTTTTTTAAAAAATATATATTCAGATATCTGCACCGTATATCGACTTCATCACAATATCCGTTACACGGTAAGGATCAATATTGCTTGCAGGACGCCTGTCTTCAAAGTATCCTTTGCCTTCCTTTTCCACATGACGAGGAATACGGATAGAGACACCACGATTGGCCACACCAGCACTAAACTGGTCTATCCGCCCTGTTTCATGGCGGCCAGTCAACCTCTGGTCGTTGTCTTGACCATAGACAGCAATATGCTCAGAATGACGTAAACTGAGCTTCTTGATGGCGGCTTCAATGGCGGCAAATCCACCTTCTTCGCGCATCTCCAGACTAGAAAAGTTGGTATGGCATCCTGCACCATTCCATTCTCCCTTTACAGGCTTGGGGTGGATAGAGACAATTATCCCAAAGTCTTCGGCAACGCGATCAAGTAGATAGCGAGCAGCCCATAGATGATCTCCCATTGAAATCCCTTCACAGGGGCCAACCTGGAACTCAAACTGGCCAGGTGCAACTTCGGCATTTACGCCCGATATATTGACGCCGGCAAACAGACATGCACGGTAATGAGCCTCGATGATATCTCTTCCAAAGATTTTTCCTGATCCTACACCACAGTAATACTTTCCCTGCGGAGGTGTTAATAAAGAATTAATAAAGATTAATAAAAAAAGTACCTGAGGCTCAGGAAGACCGTGTTTTGGCCACCCATAGGGCTTGTTTGTCTCGGGATCAAATAGCATGTATTCTTGCTCGATTCCAAACCAAGGCTTTTTATCAGCATGTTCAGTCATGATCTTTTCACAGGAAGAGCGATAGTTTGTCGCGTGTGGGGTTCCGTCTAGAAACCAATTTCTCAGTAACCATGCCAACCCAGATTTTAATCAATTTGTTACCAGGATTGTAAGTGTCGCAAATGACAAACTTGTTATTGCCACCACGAAAAGGATCAGAAAACAAGGCAACAGGGCGGATAAGGATATCTGAATCTCTGCCGGTTGATTGACCGGTAGAAGAACCATCATAGTTCCATTCAGACAGACAGGCGGCAGACTTTGGAATCTTGTCTACTGTCTTTGTTTTGGACCGAAGCTGATTGAAGCCATCAATCCAGACATACTCGACCTGTACCTGGCCTTTTTGGTCCAGCTCAAGGTACTTTTGGAGGATAGCATTATTCGATAACACGGCCATGACGACAAGGGAGAGAGAGATAAGATAAAAAGACCAGACAAGATAAGACAATGTGTATTTATACTTGATGGTTTGTCAAGTCTAATTCTTCCAAAGTCAAAATTAGAAGCAGAAATGCATCTTGTAAAGAAAGGGGGGCATATATTGATGTTTATGGTCTAGCCTTCCATGTTATTATACATATATCTCTTGAGCCATGTATACTAACAACTGCCTGAGTCGCATTACTATGAGCTATTTACTTTTTTAATATATACCTTGTCCAAAAGTACCAATGATAAATGCGCGATTTTACGAATAAGTCTATCCCCAAGCATCCTTTGTTATTCACATGCAACCTGGTAAGCCATCAACAGATGTTGAATGCTCGTCTGTATAAAAAGGTTAGATGCTTATATACTCTTGGATTTCATTTAAATGTTTTCACCCATTGTTCTTCAAGGAGCCCTAGAGTTGTGAGGATACCTTTATGCAATATAGGAGCAATAAAAAGGTGCCTTTACTAGTCTCAACCAGAAAAACAACAACAGTGACCAGCGCAGTTTCTGCGCAAAAAAAAAAAGAAAAAAGAAAAAAGAAGCTTTAGTAGACCTACGCATAATTCACTCTCCTGCACAAACTGTGCCCATGTAAATCTCCCTGATTTCATTTGGCTTATTTATATCTGACAGTCGACTGTAGTATTTGGTGCGAATGATTCTATATCATTACACAACATGCAGATTCTAATGGACTACGAGTGATTATCTAATAGTATTCAATTAATCTAAACCGAGTCTATGTTTGTACACCAAGAACAATATATACACACACTCTCCTTGGATGTCAGAACTCATCTGTCCCTTTCCCCCCCAAACTTTCCATATTCTTTAAAAATACCAAGTGTCAATCCCGCAAATTTAATGCAGGGATCTCTTCTTCATTGACTAGTTCTAGTCTCACCAATAGTACGTCATAACTGTCATATTCAATACTCGTCCAAAGAATCATAGGCATCGATCGTAAAACACAAGGACATGCTCTAAAGATCCCATGTAGTGTATATTTGTGCATTATTAGAATAAAATATTAATATAAAAAAAAGTATTTATTCATCGTGGTTTAATTTTATGTTTAGAATACGTTATTCCTTTCACACAATCCCTCTCTAGTCAGAGTAAAACAATTTTTGGAGTCTAACGTCCTTGGTTGGATCTGGGAGGCCCTGATGGAGGAGGACGAGCCCACTGCTGGTATTGTCCCATTGGAGGAGGGCCGGCGTTTGCGGGTGCACCCTGTTGAGGTGCATAAGGACCGGGAGCATAAGAGGTTGGTGTGCCCTGCTGCTGCTGCTGCATATGTTGTTGTTGTTGATGTTGTTGTTGCTGTTGATGTTGCTGTTGTTGTTGCTGCTGCTGCTGCTGGTACATCATATGCTGTGGCGGTGCCTGAGTGTGGGGACCAGGGGGACCAATTGGTGGTCCTGTTGGAGGAGGTCTCACGTACTGGTTAGAAATTGGAGGTGTTGGTGTAGACCGAGCACCAGGTGGGGGAGTAAAGTGGCCAGTGGGTCGCTGCTGCTGTGGCTGTCTGGAAATAGGCGTTGGTGCAGTGGCTCCCTTGGGTGGTGGTGGCAGAGGGTTAGTGGCATGCGATGACATTGGTGCATTGTGTTGGCCAAACTGAGGCTGCTGCTGATGTTGCTGCTGTTGCTGACCAGGAGGAGTGGGAGCAAAGGCAGAAGAAGATGGCACGTTGGGGAATGGCGATACAACACGGTTGGCTCCAGCCATAGCAGGCTTGGGGCTTCTTACAGTGGGCTGAGAAGCAAGCATTGGTGGGTCATTCCATGCACCAGCTGGGGCCTTTGGAGGAGCAGGAGGTCCATCAGTAGAGGCAGCTCTGGGAGGTCCGGCTCCAATTGGTGGGGGAGGAAGAGGAATAGTGGGCTGTACAGATCCATACGTGTTTCCATAAGATGAAAAGTTTCCAGCCTGGCCATAGTTTCCATACGAGCTAGTTCCAGTAGGCTGGTTGTAGCTGCTGGTGTTTGTGGTTGGGGCGTAGGCATTATTGGTAGCTGGAGTATAGGCATTATTTGTAGCAGCTGGAGTATAAGTGCTGGTAGCTGGAGTATAAGTACTGGGAGCTGGGGCATAAGTACTGGCTGTGGTAGTTGGGTTATAAGCATTGGAAGCTGGTTGGCTATATGGGTTCACAGTAGGCTGGCCATAAGCACTAAACGTGGTGGGTGTATTGTAGGCACCTTGGGTGTAAGCATTCTGCTGTGCAAGCGCTGGCTGCTGGGCATTTCCTCTGGGAACTGTGTTTGCTGATGGTGCATAAGGTGGTGCAGCATGGCTGGTAGGAAGATTGACGGATGCATCCGAGGACTGGTATGGTTTGTAGGCATCATAAAGCTGCGACTGAGCCTGTGCGTGGGGTTGTGCGGTTTCCTGAGCACTGGCACCCAATGCACTGGCATTTCCGCCCGAGAGAGGGTGGGATTCAAAGGGAAACAAGGGCTGTGCATAGACACCAGAGCTTGCTTCAGAGGCACACGCACGGTATACACGGTCTCGGATTACAGACAAGCGATCAGAGAGCGATTTACGGTATATCGCAGGTGTAAGGTCAATGTACTTTTGAGCAGTAGCCAATCTGCCCTGAGTAGCCAATAATTCAGCATACTCGCAATACTTATCATACAGGCTAGACAGAGGATATTCAGCAGGACGCTTCTCTTCTGTGGCCTCACCCAAAGCATCGTCTTCATAACCAATTGCCTTGCGGAAGATTGTGACCTTTTCGATCAACTTTTGGAGACTAGCACCAAGCTTGGTCTCGGTCCGCTCTTCCTGGGCCTCTTGTTCTTGTTCGATAATCCAAATGTTGGATACCTTTTCAAGGTTACCAGAGGCAAGATAGCAGAGAGTTGCATGACGTCTATAAGCATTAGATTTCTCATTATCGTCCTCTGCCTTCCAGGCATCTTCCAGACGAAGACCCAAACTCTCACACAGGACACCAAACTGTTCGGTTCTGGCAAAGGTACACAACACAACCACAACTGAAGTCCACTCATCCAAAGATGCGGTCTCGACCACAGATGAAAGATCCTCGCTCATGATACTCTCCAAAAGGCGCAAATAAGAGGTCTTTTTGGCCTGACGCTCAAAGTATATCTTTTGTGTACGAGCCAAAAGATCACCACCACTGCAGATGGCCAACAAGAGTGCGTCCGAGAGACGCTCAGAGTCCAAGCAGAGCTGGACAGCGGATTCAAAATCTCCAAGAACAATGGAGCGGGTAATAAGCTTATCAGTATCTGAGCTGTCGACGGGATAGAGTCGAAGGGCTTCGCGAGGAATGGCAGGAACAAGAGGTGTCTGAGGAATGAATTCCTCCTCGTCATCCAAGGCGGCATTTTCAGCCTTTGCAAAGAAGTCTTCTTCAGGAGAGGCAGCATCAGAAGATTGGAAGAGTCCAGACAGTTTATCAGGGGTCTCCTCTGAGGTCAACTCTTCGTCTTCCTCTGGTGATTTTGGTGTCTCTTCAGATTCCTCGGCAGTCTCTGGCTCAGCTTCTTCTGTAGCCTGTTCTTCAGACTTTTCGGTTGCTGGTGTAGAGTCTTCGCTCTCTTTGGCTGCATCGGCTGCCTTTTTGTTGGCAGTGGCTGCCTTTTTGTTGGCAGTGGCTGCAGCAACTGCTGTGATAACCTCACTCTTTTCAAATCCGAGATGCTTCATCAGCTGTTCTCTGGCATCGTCTGCAAACAATGTACGCAAAACTTCCCATGCCTCTTTATCGTCTTTGGACTCTTCAGAGGTAGACTGGCCACAACGCTCATCAATCAATTGATCGACTGTCTGTTGTTCCAGAGCAGTCTCCAGTTCGTCTGATCGCTTGACAATCTCTGGCTCAGTGACAATGGGACGAATGCTGACCTTGCGTGGAATAACCTGGTGGGCAGGAGCAGATCCGGGAGGAAGGTTGGCTGTGGCCTGGGTAATTGCCTGGCCAGCCTTGTTGCTAAATGTTACAAGCTTTCCACCGAAACCAAATGAGGCGCCCACAGGCTTACGGAGCCACTTTGGGGGCTGCTTGAGGGCAAACGAAGGTGTCTGAGGTGCAGCAGCAGCAGAGATACCAGCAAAAGGATCGTCAGATACCACTGGCTGCTCTTGGGGTGCTGCTTCATCGTTGCTTGAACCTTGAAGAGAAAAGACGTTGATCTAGTGGTGGTGGTGATGAGCCAAGCTGGAGAAAACAAGAAAAGAATTCTTCTATTTTTTTTTACAAGACTAATATCAAGCAAATCCTACCTTTCCATCAAAGGATGCCGAAGCCAAAAGATCAGGGTTTCTAGGGCACCACTCGGCTTGGAAGGTCCAGTTGGTGCTCTGGGAAAGTTCACCAAGAAGTTCTCCTGAACGAGGGTTCCAGCAGAGGGTTTTGCAATCCTTGCTGCATGACATGAGCAAATCAGCATCCTGGCGACACCAGGAAACACCCATAACACCCTTTTGATGACCAGTAAGAGTCTTTTCGGGAGAGTGAGCGTGACGAAGATCCCACAAGGTAATAACTGGGTTGTTGTCGTCCTCAGAAGCTGCCACCAGTTGAGTGGCCTGAACAGAATGCATTAAGACCAAATGCCCAATTTAATGATAAATACTTACAACATCAGGGTGCCATGAAACAGAGCTTGTGCCTCTTCTACTTCCACCACCTCCAGAGTTTTGTCCGCCATAAGCTAATGACATGACTTCCTTTCGGCTTCTAAGATCCCAGACAACAGTATATCCAGTTGTAGAAGAAGTAGCCAGAATATGAGCAACCTGATTATTCCATGCTACGCTAGTAATATCATCGAGTTTGTTTGAGCGTGCTCCGGGTGTATAGGGCTTATTTGGAGTAGATAGATCCCAGATATAAACCTAAAAAATAAAAAGCATATTTTGTAAGCCAAATATACACCTTATATATATATACATATATAATATATCACATCTCTTCTTGTTGTTGATCTATATCTATACATGATATCTAAAGCCAATTGCATACCTCGTTATTGCTGCCAGCAGATGCCAACAGATTAGACTGAAGAGGACTGAAATCGAGACCACGTAGGGTGCCAGTGTGGGTCGAGTTTCTTGAGATCAAACACGCGTCGGCACTTGAGGATCAAATGAGATACACAAAAGAAGTATCGATTGAATATATTAGGATCCACTTTTACTATAATCGATCCAGCACATTCTTTCTCTTTTTTTTTATCCCAATGATAAACTACAGCTATCTGTTCCTTTATCAACAGTCTTACCTCTGGTTATCCAGAATAGCAGATGGATCCCAGAGTTCAAGTTCACCACTTTCCATGCCACCTACAATTACACCAAAAGGCTTTTCAGGTGTAGCATGACCCCAGGCAAGTGTATTGAATCTACAGAATAGATGAGGTATTGATTAGCTTATTATTCTTTATTTTGGAATCCAAATTACTTGGACATTGAGGATGGACTTCTTACCTTGCATTGGTGCTGACTTTTCCGGCCGAGGCAAGACCTTGAGTGCCCTGAGTGTTTGTTAGGTCAAGGTGAAAGAGTTCGAGCTCTGACGCGTTTGAGAAAGAGTCATCAAGTGCTCCAGATACTGTTCCAGCTGCGATGATGGGTGGTTGCTGTCCAGGACCCCATGCAAAGGTGGCGGTTCTGTGAATTTCGTTTAGTTTCTTGGCCATTATTCGAACCTTGCCCCTGTTGTAGTTGTTCTATTGTTGTGAGCGTGTGGTGGTTAATATTTGGCGGTAGTTTGGATTGAGGCGGTGGGAGGTGGTGGTCTGATGATAATGATGGAATACCTGATGAGGATGATTTTCGGTGGACCAACAGACTTACTCAACACCAGCACTATGGCTTTCTGTCCCACTACGTGTATCGCACTCAGGCAATCGGGTGTTGAACTCGGGCATGATGTCAGCACAAGCGATAGATATCCCTCAATCCTTTTTCTTTCCTTATTTTAAAGGTTTAAAATCCTGTGCTTCTTGTTCTCATTTGTGGTCTTCTTTTTGTTTGTTTGGTGTGCTTTTGAAGGGTAGGGCTGCCTAGAGATTGATGGCTATTGAGGCAATCCTTCCAAGGATCAGGCATTTCTACATAAACTTGACGATATTTCTCTTTGATTGGCCTATTGCCAGACAGACACTCGAAAATAAGCCTATCAAACACCATCGGTGATCACTTTGTGTCGTACATATATGCTAAACTAGGAACCAATATCCCTTCATTTATCTTGACAATGGTTGGGACTAGTCTTTTTCTTTGCATGGAGAATGATTCCATTGCGAATGCAAGGTAATATTGCCCAAACAGTGGTTATTCCAAAAGTGGGCCTGTGTTTCTGACTTGTTGAAAAGGACCATTATTGACTTTGTGGTCCTTCAGTTGAAGAAAAAGTGGACACTTGAGCAAGACTTGGGCCCCGGGTTGGCTGGAGCAGTTGAGCCATGGGGACTTGTGTTTGTGTCGAATGTTGAGCACCTAGAGTGCGTTTTGAGGGAGAGAATGGTGCAGGTGCCCCATGAAGATGGACAGCCTGTTGCGAATGAAAAGTATCTTGATGCAATACGCCTATGGTAAGTAAGCCTTGTTTTGGTTTCTATAGACTTTTATTAAGCCTGTTCAGCACTGTCAAGAATATCCATGAACTGAGAGCAGTCCTGAGTGGACTGCACTTGCATGCGACGGTGGATAGTCACAATAAAAGTCCCAATCTGCTGGAATGGATGGAATCCGAGAAGGACGGACAGCCTCCGTGTGTGATGGTGGTAATGGACTTACTTGACCTTCAGCTCTCGAGCGATCTTGCTCAGTCTGGTACAAAGGCCCAGGGAACTGCGACAGTGACTGGCGAGGTGTACCTACCAGAGCCCAGCGGACAAATGAATGCTGATCCTAAACGATATCTTCAGATCAAGTAAGACACCCCCCCCCTTGATTATAACAGGAAATTTATCCACAGCTCAGATTGGTAGGTCTGAGTCATACACTTGCTGCATTGGAAGAAGCCCGTCACTATTTAAACGGATACTGCAGACAGCGATGGGAAACCAATTTAGGTTTTCCGGACTACCGAGAGACTGATCTGCTGGTGACCAGCAAGGACTGTCCTGGGTTGTCTGGAGACCAGGGGGAGCTGGCCCAGGAAGAAAGGGTTGGCTGGGAGAACATTCAACGCGTCTTGGGATATTATATCCAGCAGGTTGTTTAGAAATCTCATGTAAATTTTTCCAAAAATTAAATAAGCGGTCCTTGATGGTCTTCTCTAATGACCCACATGCATGGGACTGTCATCTAGATTTTTTTTTAACCAGGTCGCTGGTTAAACAAATAACTTGGAGACTTCGGAACGGAAGGCAAAATATTTAGTCTGCGCACCATCATTCTCTCCATCTCCTCGGCCTGATGCCAAGATACAGGTCCCAAGTGCAAAACCAAAGATGATTTAAACTCGTCGTATTTTGTCTGCATTGATCGTCTCTTTACTCTACTTACACACAAAATGGCCCAAATGATCCACACCCCTAATGAACTCCAAATGGACATGTTTTACAAGGCATTAAATCCAAATACTGTCGATGAATGGCTGGAGCACGACCTTATTGAAGCCGGTCTCTTGACCAACGATACCCCCACAAAACAAGACTTCTCTGCCCTGCCCACAGCCCCTCCCACACCGGCCGAATCCCCAATCGAGTCTATCAAGCCCCTCTCACCCTCCCCCGCGCTCTCAAATCCACAACTCGCATCCTTCCTCAAGGTCGTCGCTCTCCTGGGTTCCCTGTCCACAAGCAATCGCTCCCAAAAACCACACCGCACACGAAATCCCTCTCAGCTCCCACCCAATCCTCCAAACATTATCTCCAAACGCCAAAAGAACACGGACGCTGCACGCCGGTCGCGCCAACGGAAACTGTTCAAGATGGAAACGCTGGAACGCCGAGTAAGAGACCTAGAGGCCAACAACGGACAACTACAGCAACACATCACAACATCAGAACAGGAACGCAATCAGTCAGCAGCACGGGCAGCAGCAGGAAAACAGCGAATGGAAGCACTGGAGGCTCAACTGGCGGCCGCACATGCATTACTCTTGAACACCAACCCATCCCCTCCCTGACCTCAATTGAAAGACATCAACTGCCAAGATAACAAAGAAAACAAAAAAATCTTGCTATCAACCCCATCCGTCTGATTCTTTGAAATGGTGCAAACCAATTTACAGACCTTCTAACCCGACTTGCTTTGCCTGAGATGGCTAGAGTTTAGTTTCTTTGCATAGATTTCCGTGTGTCTTGTCTAAGTGGGCTATCTTCATTGTTTTTTCAAAAAGAGTAATCTGTAAAGAAAAAAAATGAGTTATGGTTTGTCAAAGTGTCTAGTCTCTCTTTCTTTTTCTTTCCTAACTCTTTTTCAACTTGCTTTGCCTGAGATGGCTAGAGTCTAGTTTCTTTGCCCCCCCATAGATTTGCCAAAATTGCGAGAGAGTCTTTCATTTTTTCAAAATTTCACAATATTGTAAAAAATGAGTAATGGTTTGTCAAAGTGTCCGGTCCCCTCGTCTCTTTCTTTTTCCTAACTCTTTTTCAACTTGCTTTACCTGAGATGGTTAGAGTATAGTGTTTTCCAATAGATATCCATGTCTAAATTACGAGTATTTTTTGTTCAAAACATTTGTAAGAAGAAAAATATATAAATATGGTTTGTCTACAGGTTATAAGTTACCCTTGCAATTCATTATAGCATAGCATTCAATAAAATTACAATACTTATCGAATAAATCCTATTTAATGACACACTTATTATCATTATATTACTTTGAAATAAAAATCCTTATTTGATAATACCAAGTATGGTCAGTGCGCCAAATTAGTTTTGTTCGGCGATTATAACATTTAAATCGGCATTAGATGTAAATATATCATTGGTTGTGATTTTGTATTTCCAACTCAATGTGTCTTGGCAACCGTCCCCGCAAGATTATCATTAGGAATATTTTCTGTGCCAATAAATTAATTCAAATGTGAAATGATTATCAGTGAAACACTATTTATTTATTTATTTATCTTTCATCTGCAGATGGTGATCACAATAAAGGAAAGAATGGCCAACAATGGGCAATATCAAAAATAAAAATAAAATAATTTCAGAATACACAACTCTCGTATTTGTACAAATTATGATGACTTTTGTTGTTATTTTCGAGTACTGAAATCTAGACCACCTTATGCTGCAAACTAGGAACTGTTGTATTATATTTCCAAAATTGATTTCTAATTACATGGTTACTCAGAAACGATGACTGTCTGATGTATTCTAGACAATCCACGTCCTTTTTTTTTTTTTGATGATCATGTAAATTTTCCCAGGATCACAGGGGAAGCGTGTCAGTGGAGAATCAAGTTGGCGGGTCTTCACGGAGGGGCTGAGCAAAGTTCACATTCTTCAATGTAAAGTTTAGTGTTTCTAAACACTTTATTTGTGCCTATTCACTCAAATACATTCAAAAATCCTACAATTCCATCGACAAAACCTTTTATTCAAAGCTGCTGTCAAAAGGCTATGAGATTAAAGAATATATAAAAATCAATTATAAAACCTAGGTTATTTAAACCTCTAAAAAAATATAGCATATATATTTTTTTAAAATAAAAAAAATAGAATCCAACTTGTTGGCCAGAAACTCGGTCTAATAGGGCGGGATATTTGCTTATCATATCTCGCTGGAATATTTTTACCCTATCTTGCAATATTAGGTACCTTTTTTTTATGTCTTGTGTACTGCCCTGTCATTCTAACATTATACTCTTTATGTGCCATTTTTTTATTCTGTTTTATTTGCCCTGTTTCTTTCTACAGAATCACTATGTGTGTTTATATAAAGAAAAAGAATTCTGCGTGTACAAATTTATATATATATATAAAAAGTGCGGAAATGGGGTTCAGCTATCAAATTGATTGCCGCCATACAAAAAGTGCAGTTTATCTTTTGTAGGCCTTCAACTCCATTTGTCACTACCATTTGAAAACCAGTCCATGGCCCAATATGTTTATTTATTATGTTACCGGCGAGACTTCCCTACACGTGATATGCTATCGGATATCAAGGGAAAGTCTAGCAAGGATCTTTTTGAAGACAACTTCTGGCAGACAATAAAGTAGATGTGAATCTTTAGTAGGAAGAGAACTATCTTTATTGAGTATCGCTATCTGAACTTATTTATAATGGCGATCTTTCGCTAAGTCACGTGTCGCTGGCGACAATTATTTTGTTGGATCAAGTACACTCTTTTCGGAAATCATTCGCCAACTTCAGGGAAAAATTAGCTGTCTTTGAAAAAAGCAATTCGCCAATTTGCTGAAAGATGATTGGCTAATAAAAATAGTCAGAATTAGCCAAGACACTGAACCTTTTTTCCTGTTTTCTTTCATCTATTTTATTGGGAATGAGTGCTTTTGTGTATGATGATGGATTCGGAAATCTTGTGGGTGAAAATGGAAGTCAATTTGGAAGAATATCCCCTCGATAGCATTACCAATTACGATCAATATACGGACCTGAAACCTCCAGAAACACCATTGAAAATGAAGAAAGTAGTGAAAGAAGAATTCCCAATGGAGATGCCTAGAAAGGGGCGCCGCAGCTACAGGAAGTATACTGATGCAGATAAGGAAGATTTCTTCGAACTAATCTACGAAAAAGGACTAAATATTTCTCAAGCTGCAAAAAAATTAGGCATGCCTGTACGCACTGCTCAAGGCTGGTACGATAGAGATCAAAGCGACCCTCAAGATGTGATTCAACGAAATCAAGCAAAAAAAGGACCTGTTGGAAGGCCACCAAAATTGCATGAAGAGCATAGAAAATATTTGGTTGAACTGATCGACAACAAGCCGGCATTAGTTTTAGACCAAGTTATGGATGATCTAACGAAACAGTTTATGGATCTGGAAGTGTCAAAAACTGCATTGTACGATTTTATGAGAAATAAGTGTAGAATCAGTTTGAAGAAAGCTTATTTCCACTCAATTGATCGAAATTCCCGTGAAAGCCTGGAAAAAAGACACGATTGGGTGATCAGATGGCAACAGACTAACTTGGATTATTTAAACAAATGCATATTTATTGACGAGGCGGCTTTTCACATAAATATGAAAAGAACTGTAGCTTGGTCGAAGGTAGGTACTCGTGCAGAAGTAGTCTTGCCTAAAACTCGAGCAAAGACAACGACAATCCTTGGCGCAATTTGTGCTGCTGGTGTTATTAATGTGAAGGTAAGAAAGCCAAGAGCTTTGGTCCAGAATAAAAAGAGAAAGTCAAGAACCGGTGCAATTGCCAGCAAGAATACGAATAGAACTGGTACTGTGATAGGCCACTATTTTAATTTTATATGCGATACGATGGATGTATTGGACAAGCATGAGCAATTCAAGGGACACTATATTGTAATGGATAATGCGCCTATCCATAAGAATCGTGATATTGAACAAGAGATCAAGAGGCGTGGCTATGGCTATGTGTACCTTCCACCCTATTCCCCTGAGCTCAATCCCATCGAGCAATTCTGGTCTGTTTGCAAAAGCAAAATGAAACGAGAACAGCTTTTGGAAGAGGAAACGCTGTCCTCAAGAATACGTGATGCATGCAACAGCATCCTGCTGAGTGACCTTCAGGGCTTTTGTAGATATTCTATGGCAAGATTCGATGACTGTTTGAACAAGAAAGTTATGTAATAAAAAACGTGCCTCATCGTTGAGGAGATAGATGGGCAAACCAACATTGAATACATCGAATGCATGTAGATGTAGCGTAACTAAAAAACACTTCTCTTGGAAAAAAAAAAAAAAAAAAAAAACTATCTTTGAGAGTGCCACTGCTTCACGCCTACGGCATTAGAAAAAGAGAGCAGGAATGTTTTATCATCCTCTTGGTCAATCATTTTGGTTATCATTTTGGTCAATCATTTTGGCGATCCTATTTTTTATTGTTTTTTATTTGGAGTGATATGGACTAAGATATATTCCGCTGGTGATGGTGATGGTACTTGTTGTGGGTAGAATAAAACTTGGAAAGGTACGAAAGAATTCGTGAGAACTTGTGTAGGGTGTTTATTCAAAAGAAAAAGGTTGTCTTTCTACACAGAACTAACTACTGATATTTATATGTTTTTCTGATTTATAATTCAGTATATGCTTTGGTAATCTTTATCACGATGAGTCATCTTTCAGGAGTATTGTCTTTCTGGAAAGATCCAGAGAGACCTATTGATATGATACTTCTCCAGTCAGATCAGCCAGAGAGCTTTGGTAAAGAAGAGCATTTATGCTATTGGTAATATTTAATATTCTGACCCAGATACTCGGGTAATGTTTCAGAATTATTAATTCGTTGTAGTTGTAGTCTCTCAATCAAGTATTCATATAATAAAAGAAATATGTAGATGGAATATGATGGTGCCATTAGATAAATATGTGTATATCTGTATATCCCATATTATGGTGATAACGATAGTAATAATAAATACTAATAATCAATTATGTGTATGATGATCTGTGTATTGGATAGTCTCATAAAGGCAGATCCGTTTGACTGGAATAGCTGAGGATATTATTTTATCCTTCAGTCTTACTCTCAGATTCAGCAGTAATCAATACTCATTTACAACAGTACTGATATTAATCCATGAACCATTTAATGCTAATTATGTCGACGTTTGAGATAGCATGATCGCTTCCGATCTTTCGATACAGAAAATAATTGTTGAAGCACATGCAAGGGTACGGAAGGGTTCTTCCGATCCAAGATCATCTGTGGGTCATTGGAGCGCACACACAGGCGATCAAAGACGTCCATTACAGACAAGATGTTTGATACATCCATGACAAGATGCGATAGACTCTGCAGACTGTCTGGGATCTTGACTTC
The DNA here is from genome assembly GCA_022702545.1 of Phycomyces nitens. Classification (NCBI taxonomy): domain Eukaryota; kingdom Fungi; phylum Mucoromycota; class Mucoromycetes; order Mucorales; family Phycomycetaceae; genus Phycomyces; species Phycomyces nitens. Next base: position 9,160,095 of record JAHRBC010000001.1, read on the forward strand.
TGCCAGTTTTAGTAACGTGTAAACGCCTTCTTCAGGGAGCAACAGAACGTAGAACATCAGAGTCCGGCCCACGATCTGGATACCCAAGACGCCATCCAAACTCTGTTCATTAAGGGCCTCTTTGGAGAGGACAGCCACTCTAACCAAATCCATGCACACCAGATAATGATCACTGTCTCGAGAAGCTGGTTTTGCTTCACCGTATCCACAATCGGTATCCCACTTCACACCACATGACTTGGTAATACACAGATCTGGGCGACGGTCGATACAACCATTGTTTTGCTTGGTCTCCATTGTGGTTTCGTTCGTCCATCTTAGATACACGCCATTGTCAGGGTCTTCAAATAACCCAATCAAGAATGGATCCACGAATCGCATGCACAGTTCAGTCTCATTGACATCTTCCTCCAGGGGGAACCTTGGTAACCTGGTGACCAACGCGCTCAAAGCCGTCACAAACTTGAATTCGTTCCTTTCCAATGCCAGAGCTTTCATGTTGGTTTCCGCTTGCACCCTGTTGATAGTGCCCCGGACCAGCTTGTCTAAGATTTTAAGTGTATCACTAACCATGGTCAAAGGCATTGGTGGTGGTTGGATATCATATGCCGCTTTGATCGAGCTGATTGCCGCATTCCAGTCTTTGAGATCAAAGAAGGGTTTTACTTCGTCTGGATACTGGTTCGGGGTCAGCAGTAAAATAGATGTCGCGCTCAGAATCACATGCACATGGTCTTCGAGAGACACCTTCCACTTGCAATGTTTAAAGAAACTTTGCATTTTGTACAAAGCTTCAGAGATATCAAAGTTGCCAGCCATCAAATGCTTGTCACGTGGAGGGCAAAAGGAAAAGTCAAGAGTGAGCAGTTCATCGTGAGAACGCTTGACAGAAGTGTCACCCTGCTGAAGATTGCTAGATTGGCTGGCGGTGTCAATGCTGTAATCGATTATGACGTCGGCATCACTGCCATTATCAGCTATGGAGTTATTGTCGTGATCAATAGGCACGTCATTACTGATTATTTCCAAGAGAGTAGGTTCATCTTGCGGTTTTCCATTGGCGGAGGCAGAGACTTCATTGTTGGATTCTTAGGGAGCAGGAACATAGTCATGATGGTCCTTGTAGAAATGATCATGGAGAGTGACGAGATCGTCATAGTGAGCGACGCAACAGGGGCAAGCGTAATGCATTTTGACTGACGCATCCTTGACGCCTTTCTTCAAAAACCAGAACTGTTTATCACTGATCCGTCGTATTGTATCGATTATGCTCTCGATAAGCTTATAAACCGCAGTTAACGGCTAGTTATTGATAGATTAAATAGGGTGAGAATTCTTATGAATAAATGGTATAGTTGATACGCAATATTATAATGGAAAGAAGACTGTTGTTTATTGATTGTCTTTGTGGGGGTATTTCACGGGCTACTGGTAATGAGACAAATCGTCTCCTCCTAATCACATGACTGGGGCTTTACCCTCATCACACTGGTATTACAAGGAGAAATAAGACTTTCTTTTTTTCAAAAGAGTTACAAAACGTGGATGCGTCATTTCGATTCAAAAAAAAAATATATAGTGTCACATTTTTCATTGTTTGAATGTTTTAGGTTAGGTAACATTTAATAATTGTCCGGATATTAGTGCATTTATGATTTCTTCTTTACTGGTAGAATAAACAAAGCGATCTTTCCTATCGACGTTTTATCTAGGCACTCTCTCTCTTCTTTTCCTTTCTTTGATCGTCTTTATACAGTCGCCTCAATATATGGTCGTAGCTATAAATGTTTATATGCCGCTAGAAATATAAACGATTTGTGTAAATTTTTGGGATTTTAGTACTCAGAATAAACAAAACTATACAACTTTTATTTTTTTATTTGGCCCTCATAAACAACCTGGAAATATTTACGCGACGTATAGATGGTAAATAAACCATGGAATATTTATCAAAATCTATATATATTCTATAGCCATCAAATATTCACTTTGTTTCTTGGTTATATCACAAGCCATTAAAAGACAGTGATTTGTTTAAAAGTAATTTTTTTTATTGCCATGGATTCCAAATCGTGAATTATTAATACTTTGCACTTGAGATACGACTAGCATGTACCCATGAATTGCTAATAGGTCTAATGTGCGTTTAGGCTTGATTGCTAGATTCGTTAAGCTCAAAAAGTTTCCTTGCTACAAGATACATTCATACCGAGCAAAATTGTTGATGTTGGCTTAAAATAACTAAAAATTCCCACGGTTACACACACGTCATAAATAACACTGCTAATAATAATACACTCACTTTTTCAATATGAAAGGCTCTTTTTTTTTCTTATCAAGATTTTGTAGAGAAATAGACCGAGCTATTGATACTACGATTTGCAGTAGAGATTCCAATTATTTTATTTTATTTTTACTTTATACAGACTAGTTGAATTTAATGTAATACTTTTCTCTGCTAATAATCGGCCATTTCTAAAAGCTTCGAAATAGGCAACTCTAAAATTATCATTTTCGGCTACAAACGCTTGTGAATTGGAATATCTCTCTAGTATTTTGGTGAACATACCTTGTACAAGAAGCCCTTTGGCATCTTTGTTGCATGATATTTGTACATTGCAATTTTTCACAAGAAAGAATGCCTGTATTTTAATTACCAATTGGAGAAATGTAACAAAGATATACAGTCAGAAAATGGTCTATGCACAATACCCAAAAGAATAAATCACAGCCGATCCCCGATAGCGGGGTTTAGTTGTATAAAAGAACCGTCAAGGGCGGTTATTTTGGATTCAATTTGAACCAAGAGGGTTATTGGCATGGAATTCGAAATACTTTATTTAGACAAGGCATCTTGATCAGAAAGCAAAGAATGTAATGGTTTGAGAAAATGTCCGACAAAGTATATAATTAACAATAAGAACAGCCAAAAGGGACAAACATCTCAGCCCATATTCAAGAAATCACAGGATAATTGTCTAATCAAAATTGTATTCAGGACAGGATATATAGCCTATACCTCGGGGCCTTTGCAAAAGTCAGAATAAAAAAAAAGCCACTTTGGAATAAGGATCTTGAATATATGAATGATTGGGAATATTCTTTGGAAACCTGGCCAAGTAGATAATGGTTGAGATCACTAAAGACATCTGAAATCTTCTTGATAGGTAGATCAAACACAGATTATCAGTAAACACAAGATTATCAATATATAAACCATTTTGCCTGTGTCTGTTCCATTATAATCTAGAAATTTCCCCAAAAGATCCGTATTCGCCTTCTTTTGTCCCCTTGACACATTTTATCCCCGTTGTTGGTTTTGGGGGGGAAAGGCTAGAAACCTTTGACAGGATGGTCCCGAGTTTCCTTGATTAATGAGAATATCTTATTCCATTGGTTCTGTTTGGGTTACATTTAGGCCATACCCAACAATATTATATCATATATATATATATATATATATATGGAAAACCATTTACAAAATCAAATGTGTTTTATTGCCACCAAATATCGAGTAAAATGTATGGCGAATAAGACGTATCCGGATTTTCTCTGGGGGACTAACTTGGTAGTGCAATACTGCCATACAAAGTCAGATAAAAAGCATCTAATCTTCAATCTTTTTGATGTCATCTCCAAGCAAACCAGCTCAACCTGAACGCTTGCTTTATCGTTTTATTTATTATAGCCTATAAATAAGCCAACAGTGCAACCACAATGAGCTTCTGTAACATCCCTGACTCTCCTAAGCTCACTTTTTACAACTGTCCAGAGAACCTGGGGGTCCAACTTTTTTTTCCACGCCTAAACACATGCTTTTCACTATTGACTTTATTTTTTGCCACATCCCATCCGTGGAGAGTGGATTTTAAATTAGACTTGGAATGGGGAATATAGGTGTATCAAATGTCAATAGGCTTTCTTTCCCTAACGAGCCTTTTTGGTATCCTGTGCTTGCGACTTGGACCTTTGGCTGTCCTGTTCTTTAATAACACGCAATTAATCTGTAAGAAACAATGTTTATTCCAAAGACTCTTTATCCAAGGGCAAATCGTCTCCCTTGCCAGACTCTATGTAGAAGCTCTCTCTCTCTTTTTTCTTCTTCTTAATTCTCGCCATCTCCAGTTATTTGCTCCCTAGGACTCTTGTGCTTTCAACCATGATTTTACACTGTTGGAGCCTCTAAAAATCAGACCTCTTGCTCCACATTACATTGATTTCACGAATTCCTAATTTGGAATGCTTTTTTTTCATAAACCGCAAAAGGAATTGTGAGATGGACTCAAAAATCACTCTTGTGCAGAGTAATCTCTTCATCTTCTCTCTAGTTGCTATAATGTCGAAATCAACAGCATTCGGAAAACATCTTCGCGCAGACTTTTTCTTGGAAGAAGACTATACTCCACTTAACCACGGATCGTACGGGTCCAGTCCCCGATTCCTGCATCCTGTTCTTCATGAATATCAGCTCAGATCAGAACAGCACCCAGACCGCTGGTTACGTCGTGAGATGTTTCCAGTATTAGACAAGAACAAGGAGATTCTGTCTAGGCTGATCAATTGCGACCCAAAAGATATAGTATTTGTAACCAACGCATCAAATGCTGTGAATAGTATCATGCGTAGTCTTCCATTTGAAGAAGGAGATAAGATATTATGTGTAAGCGACCGAATGTTTGGCACACATTGAGCTAATCCAGTGTGATCTAGTTCAATACGGCATATAATGCAGTTGGAAAAACGATCGACTACATTAGAGATTCACGTAAAGTAGATCTGGTAAAAGTGGAGCTTGCCTATCCACTCAGTGACGTTCAAGTCGTACAGACTATCAAAGACGTCATTGCCAGACAGTCCAATCCAGAACGCATTCGCCTTTGTGTGATGGATGGCATTAGCTCTGTTCCTGGTGTAGTTTTCCCTTTTGAACAGGTAGTGAAGCTCATGAAGGAGCGCAGGATCCTATCATTGGTTGATGGTGCCCATTGTATTGGTAATTATCCATTCGAGATGAGTCCAGGGTTACTTATAGGATTGAACCACAAATAGGCCAAATACCATTGGATATTCGTCGTGCTGATCCCGACTTCTTCCTCAGCAATTGCCACAAGTGGTTTTTTGTGCCTAGATCCTGCGCAATATTGTATGTTTCTGAGCGTCTCCAACGACTTGTGCATCCAGTTATCATCAATGCCGATTATCAGGACCATAGCGATATTTCTGACACCACTTCTACTTTTCAGCGTGAATTTGGATGGCCTGGAACATGCGATTTTAGTTCATATATGTGCATTGAAAAGGGTAAAAGAGGGGATATTGAAGCCATTAGAGCGATTGGGTTCTGAAAATGGCCTTTCTAGCTCTTGAATACCGTGCCTCGCTTGGAGGAGAAGAGGCTATAATGAGCTACTGCAACAATTTGGCCAAACAAGGAGGTGAATTGACAGCCAGAGTTCTTGGCACTTGTGTGATGGAAAATGCAAAAGGATCACTGACAGCAGCCATGGTCAATGTCAAGCTGCCTCTCCACAACCCACGCCTCGAGGCCACCGAAATCCCAAACTACTTTATCGATAAGCTTATTTACGAACACAAGTGTATGGGAGCCGTTTATCGGCATAATGGAGATTGGTGGGTACGCTTGAGCGCACAGGTCTATAATGAGCTGGATGAATTTGAAGTGATTGGAAAGGCTCTTTTGAAAGTATGCGCATCATTGGAGAAGAACAAGTTGTAAAACTTCATTTTTGTTTGGTTAATCTTTAACAGTAAGTAGTTGCTTTTTATTTTATTATTACTTTTAGTATAACCGCAATAAGATCAAAACAAACTGTCTATTATGAAGTGTAATTAGTATGGGTAAGGAAGTATCTGTGGCTTTCTATTGGGTAATGAATGATGAGAATATTGTGATGGAAAGAAAGAGCGGTTGGAGCAATCAGTCGAGCATGTCGATTGTTTGGTATTTTGCCTTTTTTTTTAGACCTTCTTGACTGCAGTTCCACCCAGGATTCTAGGAGCATATCGTGCCCAGCCAAGAGCATGGAGCTTGCGTACAACGGCAGGAGTAATTGCTGCAGTAATGGTTAATCGAAGAGGTAAAAACAGGGTCTTGTGGATGGTGTATGCCAGCAAGAACACAGATGTAAATGAAGGCCGGTCCTCCTTATCTTCACTATCCACCTGCGATTCTTCCTTGACCTTCTTGGGTTCCTCTTCAGACACAATGCCAATATAAGCTTTGGCTTTGTTCAGGACGTCTATAGCCCCAGCCTCAACCTGCTTCACTCTATCCAGCCCAGCAAATTCGATAGCCACCAGAGCAATACCAAGATCCACACAACCGACACCAAGGTAGACTAGGACACCAGTTGCACCATACTTTCTGGCAAGTTCTCTAAGTTTTCCACCCTTTGCATTCTTGGCTTGCTCAATGACCTGGGGAGAAGAGGTCATTGCTTCAATTTTTGCTGCCGTGTTGTTTTGTGAGTATTTTCTGATAAAAGAAGAGGGCCCAAAGGCACCACGAGCGAGAATGCGCGGCTTAATGATAGCCTGACCAAGGCCCTTTGTGGAAAGACGAACGAATGAGCCAAGAGACATGAGAGCGGAAGAAGAAAGGGTGCTTTTTGGGCGGGATTGTTTTGACACATACTTTATAGAAAGGGGCAAGTGACTGTTATCCTCCGAGCATCTTTCCTTTTCTTCCCGCAATTGGCGCACGGCTAGGATGTTTGATCTCATCCCGTTCAGGGCACAAAATACCATAAACTTGGGGAACATTCAGTGACCGCTCCTTTTGTTCTTCCGTTCCGATGCCACTCATGCGCCCATCATCTTTAGTATTGCGACATTTCGCGGCAATTCGGTCTTTTGCGACTAGAAACATCTCAAAATCAGAGCGGGGAAAGCAACTTGCTGCGTACAGAGCAGTAGATGAGATGCTAGATTCCAGTCTCGAAAAGGGCATTGTAGGCTTGGGATCTGGTTCAACAATAGAGCATGCCATTGAGCGCATCCATCAACGTAAAGATCTTGATTCAGTTGTTTATGTGCCCACCAGTTTCCAGACTAGACAACTTATACTCCACTACAACCTTCGTCTCGGCAGTATTGATCAGTAAAGTTCAATTGAAGGGTAGACCCTAAATTCCAGACAATTGATTGGGTTTCTTGCAGATATACATCGGTTGACTTGACTATTGATGGTGCAGACGAGGTTGATAGAGACTTGAATGCGATAAAGGGTGGAGGAGCCTGTCTTTTCCAAGAGAGACTCGTTGCTCAGGCATCAAAGAAATTTGTCTTGATTGCAGGTAATATAATGTCCATCTTTATCAAATCCAAATACTCATTCAATTCTAGATGAGCGAAAAAAGTCTGATAAACTAGGATCAAAAGTAATGCTATATAGACGGCCAATGATTCGAGCTAAACGGGTAACTATAGTATACCCGTGGTATTCCAATTGAGATTGTTCCAATGGCCCTTCCGACCATATTATTCAATATCCAGAATATGTGGAAGGATGCGACCGTGAAGCTGAGAATGGCAACACCTACAGACAAAGCAGGTCCAGTTGTAACCGACAATGGAAATCTAATTCTGGATTGTCAAATGGGACCTATCGATGACCCTGTTAATGTCTATAGAGACATCAAGCTATTGACAGGTGTTGTAGATGTTGGTTTATTCTGCAATATGGCACAAGTAGCGTATTTTGGTGGAATTGAGGATGAAAAGGTTGATATATGGTACAAGTGAACCATTTTAATCAAATATAAAATGAGAATATATTCAGTTTGTAGGCTGGTTACTGTTACAAATTTTGATTTTTGAAAACGATATATATATATATCTAAATATTGTTATTATTATTGCTTTTACTATGAGACCAAGATACCAGAACTTGCTACAATAAAGACCAATGGCCTTTGATTCATAAAAAATATAGTGTTACAGAAATTATAATGATTTGTATGCAATTTTCTTTTGATTTGGATTTGATGTTGAATTTCATACACACACATACTTTAACTGGCATAATGGATCAATATTCTTTAGGGAAACGGTCATAATCCTTGATATCCTTTGGCCGAGGTATACTGGACATTACAATTCTCTCAAATTATAAAATCTCATTTGGACGGATATTAGGACTGCATGCGGCCAACATTATCACGTCAGGTCTATATATATATATATTGGAAACTCTTTTATCATTCTACTGCGATGGCATGGAAAATTAACTTGCTAAAAAAATATAAGAGTTTTATTGTTCATTAATCTAGATTGTTTTTAAAAAGAAATTAATGTGATTTAGGGTAGTTTTATACCCTCATTGTTAACTATTTACACTGATAATTTTTATGAGCCCAATACCGCCAGACTAGATGTACCTCAAAATCATAATATATCCTCTACCATCTTGAATTCTAAAACACATACAGTATTTACTGTATTTCTCTGCCTGAACATGCTAGCATTATAAATTTTTGGAAACTAAGAGCAGCTAAACATTGCTTAATCACTCCAAAGTCCTGATTCCAGTGTTGATTCCTTTCTCTAACTTTGTGAGCAAAGAAGAGATGGCTTCTTTGACAATAACTACCAAGTCATGACTTTTATACAGCTATAAAAGTCTTTAGAGGAAAGGGTCTTGATGGCAGTGCTCGCTGTATACTTGGAAATATATCTTTCGAACGTTATGGTCGCTATATTTATTATCATGTCTAAACTTCTAGCCAGTTTATTTTTATTTTATTTTATTTTTGCGCAAAGAACGCAAGTCTTGTTTACTAAATACCCTAGAAATTAATTTGTGTCTATATATAATTGTTGCTCCTATCTACCAATATCTTCACACTGTATTGTATACAATAGGTTATGCTACATTATGTCTTTTTTTTTTGCAAGTGTTTGGTACTTTTGCTCTTCCATCATAAGCCCCAACAATCATTCATTTGACTTTAACTGGATCTTTATTTTGGTTGGCAATAGCGTCAAAATGTTTGAAGACATGAGTAGCATAGAATTAAAGATAGATGTTATACAAAAAAAATCTAGGTGCACGTATTATATTTAAGAAGCAAATCGAGAGTTTAAAGTCGTGTCATCCCAGAATATGCCCCAGTGTGTATATATTGATTGTTTGATCTAAAGAGTACTACTGTTCGATAATCTAGTTACAAGGGGTTGATCAAGACTATCTCACTTATAACTCAAACCGTTGTCAAGACCTTTGCATGTCACTAGCTAGCACGTTATGACTCCATGCAAAATAAATCTCTATATAATGTTTCTCATTTGTGTATATAATAATCTATAGCATAACTATTAATGGCTATGATATCAATAAATATAAATTATTTGCAGACGTATAATAGTTAACCATGTAAAATAACTAAGATGGTTCAAGAGATTTTATTTGAGGGAATACAAAGTCAAGTCAAGTCAAGGGTAGTGTGAAATGGTTGGGGTTGGTTTGCTCTTGTCCTTTGGCTTGCTCAATCTTCTTCTTCTGCTTCCATTCAATCATCATCTTCCCGCATTGCAGCAGCTCGGTCTTCGGGCCATGTCACCACTCGGTCTTCCTGCACTGTCAAGGCTCGGTCTTCCGCTCTGTTCAATGTTAGTCTTTCTGCACGATTCAATGTTGGTCCTTTGGCGCCGTTCGATTTAGGTCTTCTTTCTTTATCTAATCCAGGTCTTCTGCGCCATTCAGTCCAAAGTCTTTTCGCCTTGCTTGATCCTTGCTTGCTTTCTTTGCCCAATTTCAATTTCTTTGTTCATTCGGTACTTGTCTTTTTACTTTGTTCAGGTTCATTGTCAAATTTTAACGGATTCCGTACATTCAATTTTTTTTTAAAATGGTCGATAATTTGGAAACCAAGCCTCACAAGCGCCCTAGAGGAAAGAACATCTACTCATATGCTTGCAACTCCCCTTAGGGCTATCTGTCCTACAGGCATAAGGTACGTCTTCCCTGATTCTTACCATATAGCAACATATGACTTTGTATATTTCCTTCTTAAGGGCCCGTTGTATTGGGCTATTCCAAAAGATGAAAATATACTAAAGGCATACGCTGCTGCATAGGATACAGCAAAAGACATGCCTTATGCCTGTAGGACAGATAGCCCTAAGGGGAGTTGCAAGCACATGAGTTGGTGTTCTTTCCTGGAGGACTCCTGTGGACCATCGTCTTTCATTATATCATCTTTAACATTTTGGACATCTAGAGAAAGATAATACATATATATATTAGTACATGTTCTTCATCATAAATCACAAGAGATCAATAGGTACTTACAGTTCAAATTGTATAAAGGATGCTACCACCACTTTAACCACCGAAGGCGTCTTTCGAGAGATCTTCCTTCTTGCGGAGGGCGCCTTTTTTTAGCACTCCTCCTTTTTTTTCTTGATAGCTTGAAATTTCATTTCAATTCTTCTTTGAATCAAACTCATAATTGATTTGTAGGGAACGGCATTGATCTTGTCATCAAACTCGGGAAGCAAACTTGGAAGCAAACTTGGAAATCCAACTTGGTACTGAACTCGGCTTCGAACTTGGCCTTGAACTCGGAAATCCAACTCGATATTGAACTCGGCTTCCAGACCAGACATCAAACCATGCATTGGACCACACTAAACATTGCTTTGGACTTACCTTGAGCCATACATTGGACCTTGCAGCAAACATAACACTGGACTTTGCATTAAACTTTGCATTGGACTTGGAGTTGAACTTGGCATCGGAATTGGATTGAGCTCGACATTGGACTTTGGCAGGCGTCTCGTATTCGGTTTTTGTACTGTAGACATTTGGTTGACTTGACTTGAAGGATTTCTTGACCGTGAATTGTACCCCTTGGTTGATTTCAGTCATCTGCAATCATTTTGACAGTGAGTATTAGCACTTGGTTAAAGTCAGTGTTTCAACTTTACCTTGACTGTGGGTTTCTGCCTTTGGTTGAGCTTGACTTGCATTTCGGGGATCTCTTGTTGATCCCTGTTCATACACCGGCTGAGGTATGAACAGATTGTATTCTTTGTTTTGTTGCCATGGATGATAGGAGTTGACAGCCGGATTTTTTTCTTGATGTAAACGGGACTGACGGTACACGGGGTAATACAATCCACCACTTCCACCAGCAGGACCAGCAAGACTACCAACAAAGGGAACAGGGAACCGCCAACAGAAGCCATGTGCCACTCGAGCGATGCGTCCACCACAATGGGCTGGACAATCAACGGCAGACGGATGACCAGACTTGGTTGACCCAAGGCCCTATACAGGCACAAAGGCACTGTAAGTATTTGGGCGAGAAAAGTACAACTAGCGTACTCAATGGTCTACCGTTAGCAAGAGCCATTCTTCACTCTCACTGGCATCCTCCAGATGGTGTCCTCTTGTAGTACATAGGCCGGGATAAGGAAACTAAAAAACCATTTATGCAGTCAGTATCCACCATGGCATAAAATACAGTATAATAGAACAAATACTTATCTTAAAGGCTCTCCTTGATGCTGTCACAATCATACGGATTTGAGGGACAATACCATCTGGTGCCGTATCGCTACTTGGGTTCACACTGTTCTGCTGGGAGCTCCCTTGTAGATTGCTGGTAACCTATAAAGTCCTGCCAGTGTCAGTGATGTTTGTATGGATTGTCTTACCCCTGATTTTCTTGATGTCCCGTATTTGATTTCTTGGTGGATCGGATGGTTTGTACTTGATATTGATTCTTGTCGAGGTCCAGGTATGCCTTTGTCACAGCCCAGCGAGATGGCGAGACTCTGGACTGCTTTTTGTCACTTCCATTCCTGTGATCTTGTGGTTGTTGTTTCTTGCTGTTGTATCAGGACTGGATCTGTGCCTGATCTTGGGATTCTCGGCTTGACTTCGATTCGACTTTGGCTTGAAGATCTTGGAAAGTGACAAAGACATACCTGGACAGACTGACAATGGAGTGGCAGCTCTACGTGATTTGAATGTTTCGTTTTGGCTCTTGTTTTTGGCTGGAGGATTTGCTTTGGATCATTGATTTGGACCGTTGATTTTGGTCGTTGATTTGGATCGTTGCTTTTGATCATTGATTTTGGTCATTAATTTGGATCGTTGATTTGGATCGTTGATTTGGATCGTTGATTTGGATCGTTGCATTTTACGGTTGCTTTGTAGTGTTGAATTGTTGTAGTGTAGAGGCTTGCATGGCTTGGTTGATTCTTGCTGCTGCCATCTCCATTGCCAGAATCTTGGTGGACTGGATTCTTGAAAGTATTCTTATAATACTTTACGGCCCCGAGAGACAGGCTTGTTCCGGAAACTGGCTTACAATTGTAGTGTCTGCCCAGGTGTGTCTTGACGGCTGAACCCGGGCATATACAATGTACTCTCAGGGCCACAGAATTGAGCGTTGCTTCTCCTTGACATATACAAGTATACACACACCTTATCCTGGTCAGGGAATGTCTTGTAGTGTGCGTACCTTTGTAATTGTCATATGCAATCTGCTCTTGACGACAATCGCAAGTGTAACCTTTTTTGATCCGGTTCGTCGAATTTGACGCAACAATCCAGATCAGCTTGAATATACCCACAAGGAGTATGCTTGAATTCAAGCGGCAGGTGTGGAAAACACTCTTGAAAGTCAATGACTTGTGCTTTTGCTACCGTTGAACAGTACAAATTGCGAATATGTACTTGTTCCTCCTTGCTTCCATGGACAGCCTACTTGTGTGTTGCCTAATCACAGTCCAAGTTTTTTTTTGCCATCTCAGAGGACTGTGTGTTGCCCAGGCATGTAGTTGTGCATTTATTGTACCCAGACAACTATTTGGCTAAACACTTTCGGCTGTTTGGCCATACAATCTGCTGAGAATAGGTCTTTGTCTCCCGTGATGCACGCCAGACCATTCATCAGACACCTTCAGGACCTGCTGGATCTATGCGCAGACCGGATTTTTGAACCAACTTGGGTTCAGACGAGTCAATCCACAGACTCACAAAGGTCCACGCAAGAAAAACCAGACCCGACCAAAGGCTCGCAAAAGCCAGTCAGGAAAACAGATCCATCCAGTACAGATACGTATGACCGGTGGATGTCAGATGGACCGACATCCATGCTCCTTGATTCTATCATATGTTGGTGCTTCCTTGAACCGAACCCGACCCAGCCAATGCTTTGGGTATACAAAACCGAGGACCTTGACAGACCAAACTCCCGTAACCAGTAGTATAGACTACAGAGACCAGAGACCCAGAGAGCCTTAACCAGAAAGCCTTAACCAGAAAGCCAGAAAACCAGAAAATCGAGCGGTTCGCACCATGATAGAATCGTAAACCCAAGGCCGTGACCAAGACCATGGGTGGGTGAAACTCGTCAAAGACCCTACGAACATGGGCAACTATAAATAACCATAGTTAGTAAAAAGTCAATGGCCAACAATGAATCAAATATAAAAAGAACAATCCTTACCTTTGAGAGAATCCAAACATCGTTACCACAACTTTCGGATATATCAAGACGGCACATATAGGCGAGCGTGAGGGACCACAACTCAAACCAGCACCTCCTAATACACCGACGTAGACAACTCCACATCTACCTTCCCTTTACTATCCAAATTATGCCAAGGATTCAGAAACATGCAAACATGTAGGCACGGTATCCATTTCCATTGAAACAGATAGACTGGCCAGTTTGAATCGTCATTATCCAGGATAAGGACTCGGCCCCAAACAAGCAGGCGGAACATGGTGTCAATCTCAAAGAGACAGATGAACCAGACCTTTGAATCTGCGAGCAATTGGGACCGAACGTAAAGGGGTTCCTCTGACGTCCAATCAGAAGGCCTCTTCAGAATCGGGATTCTGAAGGAAGCTCATCAATGAACGCCGTAGAGGAACCTGGCTGTTCTTGAACGCCTCAACCTCGGCAGGAACCTCGGCATCGTCGGAAGACTCAGCCAGCCGCGCCTCGTCGTCAGGAACTACAACGGGCCTCGATGTCTTGTCCGGTTTTGGGGGCACACCGAACAATCCTGGGAGCTTTGGGACGTTGTACGACCCAAACTCACACTTCGGAACCATGCCAGTGCCAAAGACAAAGGCAGGAGTGGAAGGCTTGTTCAAGGTATCCTTCGAACCCTTTGCATCACCAGCGCCAAAGACAAATACGGGACAGGGAGCTTTGACCGGTTGTCCTTGGCTGGGGGAAGACTTGGTAACCTCGGACCGTTGTCCTTGGACTTCCTTTCCTTTCCCCTTGACATCGCTTGCAGTTTGCTGCGGGACACAAACTGCATCTTTGTTCGTTTCGAGCTTTTCACCTGGAGAAGAGGAGCGCTTCGTCACAGGAACAGTGAACTCATCGCTGTCGAAGATAGGACAACTAATCGGATCGAAGTAGGAGTCCCAGTAAGCTTCGTCTATCTCTTGACGGCCATCGAACTCTCCTTCGACACCTGGGACCGTCTCAACAGTGGATTCAGCCACAACAGCACTGTTGGAAACATCGTCATTGACACCGGCAGTGGAGACACCAGCGTCAGCAGGACCAATCATCTCGGGGCCATCAATTTGGACTGGCTCTGTACCCAAGCTTGCATCCATTCTCGATCCTGGAAACTTGACATCAGGACTGGCATCAATCGGCTCCATTGGAACCTCATTCTGGGGCACTAGGCCCTGGATCGCCTCTTGTCCAAAGACAAAAGGGTTACCAACCAATCCGTCGTACTGGGGATCTGCATCCATTTCCTGAATAGGGGTTTGGATCACCTCTTGTCTAAAGACAAAAGGTTCTCCAACTCTGCCAGCATCGTAGAAAGGAACAGCTCCCGAAGCCACCTCTTCTCCAACATCTCCGGCCTGTTGGACAGTATTGGATACCGCCATGTCAAGATTCTGCGTAATCATCACAGGACTATAGTCCATAATGGACGTATGGTCGGTCAGAGCTGCATCATCGACAAAGAGGGTGTCATCCATGCCATTTCCAGTCTCAGAGGCCGAATGCTCACTTGCATCATCGACCGACAATGACTCTAGACGAGACACCAGGTCGGCAATCTCATCCTCGGTCACCTCCCATCCGGAAGATGGAAGGCTTGCGACCAATGGCGAACAAGGAAGGCGCTGGACAAAGGACCCATCATCAGAAGAATCAGAGTCATAAGGCTCATCCTCCTCAACAGAAGTGCACCTATAGTCGCGGAATACGGTACGTACGATGCCGACCTCGTTAGGTACATCGTGTCTTTCGTCTTCTTTGGCAGCGTCGGGCACCACTTGGGAAGATTCACGGACAAATTCGACAGAGGTTCCTTGCTTCCAAGTTACCTCTGAAAACAGTTCGTCTGACTCATCGGCCAGGTATGTCTTCCTGAGCCAATCGTTTCGAACAGGTGTTGCACCCTCTAGCCTGGCAAAGAAGGTGAATGGAGTTTCCTCCCCCAAGAAAGTTTCACGACGAACTGGAGTGCCCGCCGATCGCTTGCTGTTGGCACCTGTGAACATCTTCAACGTGCCCCGGTTAAATTCGTCAGGAAACTGTTCCCGAACTTCTTCCATGGTGGTCGGAAGGCGAAGTCCAACACTTCCGGCATCGATTGACTCAATAAAGAGTCGCTCGAAAGGCTCAAGGCCCGGTCGACCCATTAGACACTCGCCCAACGAGGTGTCAGAGGGCTTTCCAACCAAAGGTGCACCAAAAGAGTCCGGCACAGGGCCGGCGGTCTTCTCCTCCTTGACACCACAGATCCATTCGATCGAATCTTGGTCATCATCGAAAAGCGCAGGAGAATAGGCCAAACCCATGTCATCCAAGGACAGACGACAGAGAGCAGAGAGAATCGTGTCAAAGACACGCGCAAACGGAGAAGCAACTGCAGCTACAGCTGGTAGCGCAAGAAGGAAGCTGGAGGCAAGACGGAATGTCTGCAAGGCGGTAGAATAAGCGTTATAAGTCATTTGGAAATAAAGACGATGATAAGCTGTGCAAAGAGGAAAAAAAGAAGGACGCCAAAAGGGCTTGTTCTTATAGGAATTTTTTTGGATCTCGTGTCAAACTGATCGATAAGACCCCAACACCAGTGTGAGAAAAAACATGATAACCATCGCTTTTTACTGCTTTCGACCATGTTGATGCAGGTATGATAAAAAATACGCATTATTATTGGCCAGAAGTTGAGATTCATATGATAAGAGGCTATAGTGTGTGAGAATATCTGTCTTTTGTTAACGGACCAAGTAAAATTGTCATGGAAACGATGTTTTGCATGTAAAGAAGTAAAGAAGTAAAGAGTTGGTCTTGATCGGTGTATCAGTAACCTTGGAGAGTACAAGTTCAAGAATGGCGATTCTTTAATTTTTGCGTTACTCTAAAGTGGTCCGTGCTTTTTCCAAAAAAAAAGAAGAGCTAATAAAATGTTCTTTTATATAATTTTAAAGAGGTAAAATAAAGATTAATAAAACATACTTGGACTTGCTTGAAATAGCTGGTATAGAGCAGGATACATATTCGATGTTGATTCCAACAAGGTTTTAATAGGTAATGTCAAGAGGTTCTGGTATGGGACTGAATTGCGGAATCAGACGCATAGGTCGATGACAGCAGTCAAAAAATTATTATACATTATACCAAGAAAAATAATCATCCAAAAAAGCTTTGCTTCAAGCACCAGTTGTTTTTTATTGTTCTTGGAGCCTTTTCCTATAGCCTAATCATAGAAATAGGATACATATAAAAATTGGCATGGAAATACTACAAGGCTTTATTCGAATGTGTGGCCAAATGGTTTTAAAAGCAATTAATACCCTCAAAAGAACTTGACAGCTGCATGCATATATTTAGCAAGCATATATATAAGAACAAAAGGCTCTTGATTATACACATCTGTGGCTAAGCCAAACATAACAGTAAACAAAAGAAGAATCAACTACGTTAAGGTAGTGCTAGAGCCAATTTCAACGTTGAGAGTTAGAGTAGGTTGATATGGTCAGATGGGACTAAATTCGTATTAAAAGTTCATGATTAAGGCATATCTTTACTTACAAGCTTGAAGATATATATTAAAGGAGAGGCACTCTTAAAATTGATGAGTATTGGATATTTGCTCTTTATTGAATGGCTTATTGACCAAGATCTATATACAAACTGTCTTTCCAAGGACACTAATTTCTGGGGTCAGACTTAAATTTTAAAATAAAGCTAGATATCATACTGGGTTATACACAAAGTGGAAGAATTGTAGAGGGATGCAGCAATTTGGCTACTCTCCGTCCCAAAGTCCTGGTCTGAGCCGAAATAAATATTTTGGCCTAAAAGAACTTTTGTCTGCATGTTTAGATGGATGAGCTTCACCTCAATTCTGCTACTCACACTATCCTCGTGGCTAATATATATACCTTTACTCTAGACACCTGAAACTACGAGAATTTATGTCCAGAGAGACATAAAACATTGCGGAAATAGGGACAGAGAAATGGTCTTCTTGGGATCTTGTTCGCTTTGGCTTGGTTTCCAGCTTTCTTTTTAATATAGTTCTTGATACTATCATTGGCAGAAACTTCAGTCGAAACTTTATGGGCTGCCAGGAAATATCCCGATTTCTTTGTTGGTGATATTGACGGTCTACTATTCCTTATTGTATTGTGTAGCGGAGGCATTTGGTCTGTCCATGATATTTAGTAAGATGGCTGGTACCTTATTTTGTAGCTTGTCGATCTCTTTATTTTTATTGATATTCTCTAGTGTACTGACCATAATCTGACCTTTACTGATAGCTCGCTGGTTTACTTTTGAATATGCTCTAAAATCAATATGGCTAGAAATTTGGAAATTAAAATATGATTCACAGTAAAAAAGAAATGAGATATATGTATTTTTTTTTAGTATCTTGAAGGGAATTAAGAGTGTTATTTATTAAATAAATAACATTATGGTTGACTATACAATTGTTCATATTGCCTTGTAAACAGAGTCTCTTTAGGCAATCATACTTGTAATTAGAAAAAGAAATTGAACTTGTGAAAGATGAGCCTTTGCTGATGATAATTTTGGCATTTATACTAAACAATATTGAAAAAGAGCGCGACTTTGTTATGGTATACATAGACCAACACAACAACAGATATAAACAGATAATATACCAAAATAAAATTGCGATTTCTTAAATATAACCACAGCTTTTACTGCTTACAAAAAAAAGTTGTAGGGTAGCAAACCCTTTTAAAGCGTAACAAAAAATGTACTTCTCTGGTCGACCAGGCTTCATTTCACCTAATACAGTTGATCTTTTGATCTCAAAGAAAGATCGATTGAAATTGAAAGAAACTGACTCTTGCACTTCAATACTAGAGATATTTCTACTTTGTAAAATAAGATAATTTATATATTGTTAGTACTCATCATAGTCATAGTAATTTTCTTCGGTCACAGTAACATCCCAGCCCATCTTGGATCTCGCCTCACGCAATAGGCGCTCATCATCAGCCATATCATCAAGGTCCATGTCCTCGTCATCCTCATCATCTTCCACCTCTGGTTTTTCGGCCTCCTCCTCATCTGGTGCTCCACCATTGGATTTGCGTCGTTTGGTCTGCACATCTCCTGATTCTTCAATAACTTCCCATGAAGAAGTATCAGCCACAGCATCACTAGGTAAATCTTTAAGTGTTCTCTTCAATTTGTCTTGGGCTTTGATCTTAGCAATTGATTCAGGTGATTCAAACATATCATCAAACACTGCCTGGTTAATTTTCTTGGACAGTTTCTTTTGCATAACCAACTGCTTGGCTGCTTCTGCCGGGGTATTTGCCTGAGGAGCTCTCTTTCTCTTGCCAGTTTTCTATAATAACAGGGTAAACATAATGAAGCATCAAAGCCAAAAAGACTACTTACACCTCGCTTTGTGAAAATTCCATTCTTTCTGTCCATCTCTTGTTTCCTGGCCTTTGCAGCCATTTCCTCAAGGTACTCCTTATTAGCATTGTACCAGACAATAGTCTTTGTTGTAACTTCTTCACTTGTAAGAATCATGGCTTCAATTTCTTCGTCGTCTACATCAGAAAGACTTTCATCCTGGTGCTGCTTCTCAACTTCTTTCTCTATAATTCATATATTAGCAATATATCTTTCAGAGCCATTTCTAGTCTTACCTAATACTTCTGTTGCGTCCAATAGGGATTTATCGTTCATCCAAGCATCAAGTTCCTGTTCCAACTCTGCAGCATCCTTCGCCATCTCGGGGTTAACGAGATCTGTTGGATCAGGAACAACGAACGTTGTTTGTTCATCATCTGGTGCCTTGTCCTCTACAACATCCACTCCTTCAACTGGCTTTTCTACCTGAGTCATGTCATCATCAACAGGCTTTTCTACCTGAGTGGCGTCATTGTCTTTGGAAGGTTTCTCGACCTGAGTGGCGTCGTTGTCTTGGGCAGGTTTTTCAACCTGGGTGGTATCATTATCGTCAACTGATTTCTCAATCTGTGTAGCTTCGTCATCAACAGCACTTATCGATGCCAGTATGCCACTTTTGCTGTCGAGGTCTGCATCGGTTGTGGAAGCAATACTATTCTTCAAGAAATCTACCGAATTAGGCGCCTGCGCCATGTCTGATGCCGTAAGAATAGTATCTTCTTGTATTGCTTTAGGTGTTTGTGCGTATTCAGACTCGTCTAGTTCATCTTCTTCTTGCTTGATTCTTTCTATGATTCTGTCTGTGATTTTTGCGTCAACTATTGCTATTTCATCGTCTTCTTCGGATGGTGCATCCAGTTGTGAGCTCAACGGTATTTTTCCCTTTAAAGTATCAATTGTGTCTTCTTCCTCGTATTCCTCTTCATCCAATTCATCTTTGTCTCCAGCTTTCTTTTCTGCATTTGCCTTTTTCTTATTCTTCACAAACGCAGGTGGATCGGCCTCTGTTTCTAGCCACATTGTTCGGAAATCTCTCACGCTCAGATTTGAAGACTCGGTTGTGCTGAATTCTTTCAATCTTGCAAACAAAAAAAGAGAGAGTTAAGTATTCTGTAAAGAAGTTGATCCACATGTATGCCCAACCAACCTCTTTTGAATAGTCACATCTGCAACCTTTACGATATAAATCATCTCTCGTGTCGTACGTCTAAACCCGTTCACTCTTGCAGCAATAAGTAAGCATGCACCACAGATACCGGCTGGACGACGACCGGTTCGAATCCAATCACGGTCCATACGCTGTACAAGACGCACGGCATCCTGGGCCACACGCTGAGTGTATTCACCAAAGTCAAGAGCAGCAGCAAAACGGGATATATAGATCGATGGATCCACCAGCGGAAGTTTAAGGCAGAGTACACGGACCAATTTAAGAAATGTTGCGCCAAGCATAAACACGTTTGTCTAGAGTGGTATATACATATATATATATTCAGTAAGAGTGAAGTTGCTGATTTCTGATCTTACCTGGAGAATATCTGAGAAATCGATCAACATTTGAGAACTTTGTTCGTTTCTGCACACAATATAAAGACACACGGCTGCAACATGATCACTCTTACGACCTCTTGTGAATCGATTTACCACAGCCAGATTGTAATATCTCTGGGCTGCCTCTCGGTATCTCTCTGAAAGATGAAGAGCAAACGAGAGTCTGGCAATCTTTTGGCGACCTAGACTGAGAGATTAGTTGACTGTAGAATTATAGACACATCTTATGTACTTTAATCTTTATATTGTACCATTTTCCATTGCCTGTTCTTGTCCTGCTTTGCCACCACGGCCACCGAATGGGCCACCTGATGAAATACGTCCTGTAATTTTATAAATTGGTCAGTATTTTTAGGTGGCCTCGGTATCATTAGTTCAACCATATTTGCTTTACCTGATTCGCCTGCAAAAGAACCGGAGAGGACGGTCTTTCCTCCCGACATTTCATGGAAAGATATTTCTGACACCATTGTGTTTTCCTCCAACACCTAAAATCAGACAGCAATTGTGAGTCTATGAAATACTGAGAATCAGAAAACATAATCTAATTCATTACTTCACCACATCCAACACAGTAGACTGTGCCAGTCGAAGGATCGCTTTCGACTTTGCTAGATCCACAACGACAGCGCATATTTATTGGTTCTTTTGGGTTGATAGAATTCTGTTGAGGATATAGACAAAAGAGTCGAGAAAAAGCCAACAGATGGAATGATTTTAAAAGTGCGTCTCAACCTTTTTTTTTTTTTTGGGCTGTCGTGATTTGAGAAAAAAACCAAGACAAACACAGTCACGCCAAGGGGATAGGAAGAGGGGAGGATTATTCGCATTGACAATGTCGGCTCTCTAAAGATCACACGCTTTAATTCAGGATCTCATTGAGTTGGATGCAGAGGATGACTGAAATGTATTCATATTATCGATCGACGTGTCAAGGCACTGCAATCCAAAGGGTCTTGCGTGGATCACTGTCTAGCCAGAATGCAGCCGAGATTATATTTATCAAAGTATGCAAACAATATGACACCTGTCCTGTTATTACTTCTTTTTTCTTCTTCTCAATACCATTCTTGATGGGACCAATAACACACTCCACCCTTAGGGAAGCTCTGTCCAAGTTTTGTCAGTTACACCAAGTGCAACTGCAAATGATATGAACATGCTGACAGCTGAATTTGAGCAACCTGTCTTTGGCACAGTGGGCGATGCCCGCCTTATGCATTGTCAATTTAACGACGCCTCTATGGAAAGCCAAGACGAAGTTTTACAGGGCGACTCGGATAGTGGGTCTATTGAACTGTTTGCGCTCAATACAAGACCAGGACATCCAACTATCCGTGGTCAGGATGTTGTGGTGGCTGTTTCAGAATATGGAAAACTGGTCTTCTGGACCCTCACAGCCGCTGAGGATTCCGATTCTTTAGCTCAGACAGGACGCTTTGAGACCCTGGCTGAAGTAAGGCAGTACATAAACAACATTGCCATCATTATTGTGTCTCAAGGAGAATATGGGAACCATTTGTACTAGTTGACCTTGGTTTCCCCTGGCCTAGAGTATACAAAGGTTGGCAAGAAGCTTGCGATTGATCCATTGTAAGGAAAAAATGCACGCGTAGATTTATACCCCACACATATATCAAAAAAATCGAACAAACAATGGCAAGAAGAGGACCAAAGGGTACTAAAACGATTGCCAAAATAGCTCCCGTGTGATTGCTGTGTCTTCTTATCAGGATCAATTAGATGTGCTTATTATGAGCGACATGATGTCTAGGACACACTTTGAACCAGTAACAGGGGTAGGCAATACGTGATTGTAAATGGGTTATTGAGATTGGATTGCCATTAGATGGGAACTATAATAGAAGAAGGCATCATCTGGCATATGGAATTTCTCTACACACATACCGATTCAACCGACAGAATACTATTGGCACTTATTGTATACAAGTAAGTCTCACAAAAGGTCTGGTTTATTTACTTTTTTATCTTGATGCTTTTAAAAAGTGATATAGACCGGATTTGCCGTATGGTAGTCTTTGCGATTGATGTCTCTGATCCACTCAATGTCACTACTGAACGAATTGGACGACTCCCTCTTGACCGAAGCAAGTATTATATCTTATTAATCCAAATTCCATGCAGCTTATAAACACATACATGTTTTAAAGATACCCCTTTACCTGTCCTGTTGATTCCTTTGGTGTGTTTACCAGAGACATTTATACTCGTTACAGTAAGTTGGATAGCAATTGGCATCTTCATACAATTCGAGTGTAATGAATCCCTATTGACATTGTCTTAGGAGCAACATGTATGTGTCTTGACTGCAGATGATATAGCATGTGGCAATGTCATGTATCCCAGCAGCCCTTTACCACGAAAGCCCAACGAAACCTTTTGTATGTCGAAACCACTGCAGTCTACCGATTGCTTACCTTTGTTTCATACCCCCACAGATCCCCTTTTTACAGCATACTCACTACCCACAGACCCAACTGAAAAATATCTATACCTTGGAACCGAAGATGGGCGTATATATAATCTTGATATATCTTTACTAGAAGACATAAAGTGGACACTTGTAGCCCAAGTAAATCCAATCGGACAAGCAATGTGTGTCATATCCCCAATGACAATGACTCAAAAGGACGGCACCGAAATTTCTGTCGATGTTATGGTCTATGGTGGCGAGGGGGCTGATAGTCAGGTCATTGCTATAAATCACATTGAGGTATGAGTCTAATATTAACATTTGACAGAAAACTAATCAGCGAGTGTTTCTGTAATAAATATCTAGACTGATTCAAGAGTATCTTGCGATATGTCCTGTCAAGATAACTTTGTAGTTATCCAGGAATTCACCAATCGTGCACCTCTTATGGACTACCAAATCGTACACGACAAAATAGTACAGCAAGATAAGCTGATTACATGCGCAGGACAAGGACAAAATGGTGTTATAAATGTGATTTCACAAGGCTATCAAGCTATCAATGTTGCTGAGCCTAGTTCAGGATGGGGAAGGTGAGCAATTGTTATATTTTCAAGTGTGTATTTTCTGACAGGTTAAATATACAGATCTACAAATATGTGGAGTGGAATTGCAAACATTAATGGTGTAGAGACACCTTGCTTGACAGTTTCGTTTATATCTTGCACAAAAGTCATTTCTGCTCAAAGTAAGCCATCTAATCCAAGACTAATCAAATAACAACAGAATATTTTGTACTCTTTAGATGGCGACTTGATAGAAATAACAGATCAAGTCTGCATCAAAGATGATACCAAGACTATTTTCTCGGATACATTTGTTATCAACCAGACTTTAATGATGATCCAGGTCTATTCAGAGGCTATTGTGATTAGCAAATGTGGAAATAATATGGACTATGGTATGACTATGCTCTTGGTAGAGTACAATGCAGCTTATACTTTTGATAACAATTAACGATCAAATGATTATAGAAAGACACTTGACGTGGTCTCCCAAAACCCTTGGCTTGGTCGACAAACATGCTATTCGGTTTGCTACTCTATGGAGAAATGAACGAGACGAAATCTATATCAGCTTATGCTTGGACCACGGTGAACAGTATTTTCTTCAGAATCTGGCACTTTTACACCAAAACGAAATGTAAACCATAAAGACTCTATTGGAGCTTTTTGATTAATCAGTTGAGCCACCCCATGTGAATTGCTTAGGATATCCATTCAACCCTATGGAAACATTGAAATGGAAAGAGAACCGAGCTGCTTGAAATATATTGCTATTGGGTAACTTGGTCTTTGGGTTTTCAAAAGCAACAGAGGTACTGATTTACTTGTAAATAACAGAGAGTCTGCAAATCTACGACATGTTATTGCTGTAGGATCCTTTGACGTTTTGCTAAAGTTTTATCTCGTACAAAATTCCGCCATTCACCTTTTATATACTGAAAACCTGGGCAAGTCGCCGTCTATACAAATCCAACAATCTACTTGATCTAATGGACCAACCTTTTAATAGCTCTGACATCTGCAGGAGAATTCTCGGTCCCAGGATCAATAAGCTTGATAGGTTTCTTTGATAGTGCCACAAATTCACAGCACATCTTGGTTGGATTGAGACAAGGCACACTTCTTTGCTATAAAATCAATCCGTACGATACCAAATTGATCAACTCCCCACCTATTTCTCGAGAAATTGGGTTGAATGCCGTCTATATAGTACCTTCAAAGACACCTAATTCTGTATTCGCCTACTCAAACACATTGTGGAAGATAGAAATCAGTCCAGGTTCACTGTTTTCCTTCACTATTGAAAGGGTGCTACTTCCAGCCTTTGATTTTATTGGTTCGGTTGTCGTGTTTGATGCTGGTTCTGCTCTAGGGTTGTCATCAAATTTAGAAGTGATAGCAGTAATAGCCGATCAAACATTCCACGTCTTCAAGTTGGCTGATCATAGCCAACCTAATGTGCAGCAGATCCCTCTAGGTGAGGTAAGATATTAAACCCATATTAATAAAGAAATAAATAAATAAAAACAGCTCTTTAGACTCCTCGCAAAGTTCTCTATGACGATGCAAAGAACTATGCCATGGTTATCACAACAACACGCAATAGAAAACCTGGTTTACAACTAGTAGACACAATCAGGTAGATCTTGGTTGCAAGCTAAATGAACTATATTTCTTGATATTGATTATTATTTTTGACAGGGGAAAACTGCTTGGGAAACCGCACATGCTTTTGCCTGATAAATCACAGGATAGAGACACGGTCGTCTTGTCTACAGCTGGTAAATATCATATTCTGTATTAATATCTACGTGTCTAATATTAGATACATAGAATGGAAAGTACCCCATCGTGGCCGTTCCTACAAGTACTTGTGTGTTGGCATGGGCCATCTCAGAGATTCTCCTGCGTTTAGTAGATCCCAGACTTCAGAAGAGAAGTCTAGAGCAAACGCTACTGGATCACTACACCTCTATCGTATAAAGGAAACCAGTCGCCCAGAAAAGGGTTCTGTAGGACATCCAGCGTATAGTTTGCATTCAGTATGGAACCAGGATGGACTCTCGGATGGCGTCTATGCCATTTGTCCTCATTCAGAAGGGTAACTGAAAATCAAGGAAGAGTATAAACTAAATACTGATATAACATCTAGACTTTTGTTTTCAACAGGAAATGTAATTCATCTTTATCATCTTGACCCTGTCAAGGGAAGGTAAGCAATACATGCAAATATTAGAGATACTAAGGCCATGTATATTAGATTGGTTGAAATTACACGCAAAGCTTCGCGTTCTTTTATTACATCTATCAATGTGATGGGAGATCGTATATGTATTACCTCTCATACAGAGTCCATCTCGTTTTATATATTCAATCGACAGACAAACCAACTTGAATTTTCCAAAAGGTAATCTATAATACATGGTTTCTTGTAACTAATCTCAACACACATTCTTAGTGATCCTATTTCTCGGTCAATTCACCATCTGTTGATGATTAATAGCCGTATTGCAGTTGGCATGAATTATTCTGGAGGAATGGTTGCATTATACGATGATCCAGGTAAGTTCATCAGAAAACTCCAAGAAGCCATTGATGAACTGACAATTTTTCAGACGACAAGTCTTTTGAGCAGCGTCTCGTCAAATTATTCTCTTTCCACCATCCCGACATCATTATCCGACCCAGCTTTGGCACACTGAAAGCTACCTCTCTCTTTTATCATAGCCAAAAGAGACTCTCTAGCCATATATTGTCCTGGACTGAAGGGTTTGATCCAGAAGAACCACCCCACTCAGAGCCTATCTTTGGCTGTACGATTGCTGGTGGAATTGTGACCACAAATCGTATCAGCCCTTCTCTTTATGCCTTGCTGTTTGCTCTTCAAAATCAGCTTCTTCGATATGGGCCCACATCTCCTCTTCTTGGGACTTGGCGTGACTTTTGTAAATGGTATAGCCGTCTATCTGGAGGAGAATATCATGCAATTTACGGCGACCTTATCTCTCTCTATATGCGCCTATCTTCTCGTGAACAACGCGCACTGGTGGAGAGCAATTCGATGGGTGATATTGTCTGCTCTGTGCAGCCATTCCTTACATCCTCGGATTTGGTCGAGTTGTCATCTCAATTGGACGAGAATCGATCAGATATTGTCGCAGAGGTGCTTCGACAGCTAGTTCAAGAACTGGAGACCTATTGCTAATAAGTTGGGTTGAATGGATTCTAAGAAAAGAGGTGGTTTGTGGGCCAGACAAATGCCGTGGTTTATTCGAGATTTTTCTTTTTTCTATAACCATTTTTAATGATGGTGGTTCATTTCGAATCGGACACCGCCTGTAAAGCATAGCCAACAAAGCATTAGCAAAATATAAAGGAGAATCACCATTAAATTATCATTGTACTTACAGTAGCCGCATGCATGAGCTCCAGGTTTATCCTATAAATTAATAAATCGTTAAGACATGTATTTTAATCTCAAGAGAATCTTTTTACCAAGTTGATATAGACCTTGGGGTGACCCAAAGCTCCTCCGCCTAGATATTTATAAGAAGTGCTTGTTATTGACCAGTCTATCAGTCTATCAGTCTCATTATTTCCCTACCACCGTTGCAAGATGTTACGCGCTCTGACACGAATTGGATTGGCTCTTCTGCAATTAATTCAATGGCAGCCATGGGGTTGGGCTGCAATAATTATCGTCTTTAATTGTCTTTCTTGTTTTTGCATGGATGTTTAATGCTTGTTACCTGGGTAGCGAGATCAAACTGCTCAAAGCGGGGGCCAGACAGAGCAGAGTCCTTGGAGCGCTGGGACTTGGACCAGGTTCCGACAAAGTTGGGTGCCTGCTGGATCTGAATGCCAGTCTGCTTGGCAGCCTGCTCCAAGGAGGTGGTGTAGGCTCTGACGCTGGTGCGACGAACGGCGGCGATGGTGCTGCGAAGCATAGTAATTGTCTTTCTGTAGATATGAGTGGAAAGGGGAGGGGGTCTTTACATTGTTTTGTATATGATTAGGTGAACTACAATTCATTACCCGGCGCTCATTTTGTTACGTCACTAATGAGCGTGGCTTGCTTTCAGTTGCTCATCTCTCACATTTACGATTCTCAAGGCATTCTATAATGATATTTGACAATGCAATGTTTATATACATGTCTGTTGCGCACCATAGCCAGTTTTATGAGGCTTAATTGCAAGGTCTATCAAATTATGGTTGTAAATTTGTTGTAGAACAAGAATCATGTTGCTCATTGTCCACCAACTCTTGCATCAATTATTTAAAGAAGATATAATGTATTCATTGGGACACTTTGAATTCCTCGAGTAGTCATTTTATAATTCGCTTTGAAAAAGGGTTTTATTCATTATATGTGCAGGATCTTTTGGATATGATTAAATTCATGAAGCCAATTCAATATAATAATGGAAGAATATTGACTGGTCTATTATAAATACATTTCAATATCTTTGGATCCTCAAAGCCAACCATGTAATAAACCCATTTCCAACTGGCAATAAATCATGCCAGTATATCTTGATATCAGTGTCTAGGGTAGAATTAAAATGGATAATGCAAGTATACATTCTTATATTGCAAACTGAGTATCTGGATAAATTATACTCCTTGCTAATATACAAGAAAATCTTGCTATTATAAAATTCAGGGTCAACATCTTTACTGTGATTTTACCAAACAAGGTACCAAATTAGCCAAAGTAGATCATCAATTGTCTATGAGTATTTACTTTAAATCCACCATCAAAGCCTCTCGTTTAATCTTTCTTAAAAAGGGCTTCTTTTAATAGATAAAGACAATATCTTGAAAAAAAAAGAGACTGGAATGGTTGAAATATTTGGAGACAAATCACCATGGTGGCGTTTTTATTATTATTTTTGCAAGTCTAAAAATCTGCTTAGATCTTCTGCATGGCAGCAACATCAACAGACTGGACATAGTCTTCCAAGTCGGTGATCTTGTCAGAGAGATCATCCATGGAGACCTTTTTGAATAAAGTAGATTAGTCAGCCAATTCTCCAAGATTTATCAATCAATCTTACCTTCTCATCCTCAACAACACAGTTGATCTGGAGCTTCTTGATACCGTAACCAATGGCAACCAACTGGGAACCACCCCACAAGAGACCGTCCATGGCAATATCCTTGACGGCCTTGGTGAGGACCTCCATATCGGTCTCATCATCCCAGGGCTTGATATCGAGGGTGATGGTGGTCTTGGCAATGGTCTTGGGCTTGTTAGCCTTCTTGGCCTGGTACTCGGCAAGACGCTGGGCCTTGATCTTCTCGGCCTCCTCATCGACCTCTTCGTCATCGGAGCCGAACAAGTCAATATCATCCTCATCCTCCTCAGCAGCGGGAGCAGGAGCAACATCCCTTTAAGAAAAGTGTTAGTTACCTGGTCTCTCGCAGATTCACCCATTTTTTAAGGGTACTTACTTCTTCACCTGGGTGTACCATGCGGCAACGTTGGCGAACTCAGCAGCAGGGGCGGCACCGAGAGCCTTGGCAACCTCGCTATCAGCCTCGACGCTAAAAAGGTTACATGTATATAAATATTTTTAGAATGCTGAAACGCGTTTTATAGATAGATTATTCGCTAGAGATTTTTACGTACGAGGTGATGAACTTGTTCTCAGCGAGGAAACCGTTGAGGATGTGGAGGGCGGTAGGGAGCTCGAGGGTGATAGACATGTTGAAGAAAAAGGGACAAAGGCAACTGAAAACACGAAAATTTTTTACTTGTAAGTTCCCGGTGTCGGCCAATCAAAGGTCACCCAGAGTTAATTTTTTTTTAAAACAAAATCCGAGACTGTTGCCATGGAAACGATTTTTTTTAAAGAGAAAAAGGATTACGGAAATCAAGCAGGATATTCACCTTTTTTTATTTATTTATTGAGAGAATGATTTTGAACTGTATTCCGGGATGATATTAATACCATACATTTATGTATAATATTTTAATGTGATAAATATGAATCTAATTGTTATAATGAATGAAGCAAGGGAAAATATTTTAATCTACATAATAGAACTCTTCTTGCACTATAAAAAAGAGAGCCCTTGTTTTCTCTTTTTTTTAGGGGGGGTACACGTAGCAATCTAGCTAGGAATTGTCTCATTAGCAGTGCCTGTGTTTGTTGAGCCAAAGTTGTTTGGTAGGGGCTGGATTGCTTTGGAAATTGGATGCGGTACTGGTTGCTGCTTCATTGGATCGATTCCCTGAATATTCTGATTGGCAGCATTATTCCATGCAACACGCTCATTGTCGGCCATATATACAGAAGGCGGTAGGCTGGCATGCTTCATCGTATTTCCCATGTACCGTTGCCGAGTTACTGGATTGCGAAAGACAAAGGCAAACAAGTCATCCGGAATAAGACGGATTACAACACCAATGGGAAGACTCAATACACCAATCACAAGTGCAATAGCCCACTGAGGCCCATTCAATGGTATAACCTGGAAGGCTTGACCTCCAAACTGCACAATCAAGCATTGTCCAACTACACATACAATAAAGATCCCAATAAAGAACTTGTTTGCCCAAATATTGGTAAACACATTCAATTTGCTATCAATTCTTCGGCAACTGGCAATAAAAAAAAGGGATCAGTATCTAGGATTTTGAATCAAAAACATAATAGAAACTTACTTGAGCTCATTGAATATTTGACAAAACACAAAGGTGTTGAATACAATTGTTTGGAGAATCACATCTTCGGTGTCATGTTCCAATACATTTCCATACAGCAGCACAAGAGTGACAATAATTTGGAAAATTGCCTGGCCGATAATCATTTTCCACATCTTAAAGGTTATGAGTGGAGATGATCGTGATTCAGGTGCACGCAACAGCAATTCTTCTGTAGGAGGGTCGGTGGCCAGGGCTAGAGCTGCAAAGGTGTCCATGATTAGATTGACCCATAAGAGTTGGACGGCAGTGAGTACTGATTTTTGGTTTGAGCTCACAACAGCAGAAATAAAGGTAAGAATCACTGCTGTGAGATTGACAGTGATTTGGAACTCGAGGAATTTCTTGACTGCATCATTTACACAGCGTCCCCACATAATTGCCTTTACAATGCTCGAAAAGTTGTCGTCCATCAAGATGATACTAGAGGCTTCCTTGGCTACTTCGGTGCCTGCGATTCCCATTGAAAACCCTACGTCGGCCATCTTCAAGGCAGGACCATCGTTTGTACCGTCTCCTGTGACAGCCACAATATCGCCTAGCTCTCTGAGACGGCTCACAAGAATCCTTTTATCTTCCGGACTAGATCTTGCCAGAACTTGGAGACGAGGGAGAATGGCGTCCATTTCAGATTGTGGAAGAGCGCGAAATACCGGGCCTTCCATCACAATACCGCCCTGAGTGTATATGCCACATTCTTTTGCGATACTTTTGGCGGTTACCAGGTTGTCTCCAGTCACCATCCGTACAAACACGCCTGCCTGCTGACATGCCTTGACGGCTTCTGTGACACCTGGTCGAAGAGAGTCCTGGATACCAACAATCCCGAGGAGAGTAATATTGTTACCATGCACAAGATCTTCAAAGTTTACTTCGCCATTGGGATCCTGCATTTGTGGTGGCCAGGACTCAAAGTCACGATATCCCACTCCTATAGTACGCAGACTGCGCAGTGCATAGGTTTGGATGCTGTGCTCTACTCGTTTGCGGTCCTCTTCTGTTAATGGCCGTGTCTTGATTTCTTCTTGGTTTGGGTTAGAAGGGTCATAATTCTCGGCTTTGAGGGATACAATGTGTGAGCATTGTTCCAAGAACAATTCCGATGCTCCCTTGATGTGAGCACGGTAAATACAGCGATGTGGGTCGGTAGGGTGTGGAATACGTATTACGATTGCCATGGCTTTACGTTCGGAACTAAAAGGGAACAATTGCTCGACTGGCCAGCTCTTTCGCAGGGTATCGTAGGGTTTTGATCCTGTGGCACGAGCAAATGCCAAAAGAGCGGTTTCGGTCTTGTTACCTACAAACTGGGGCTCGCCCTTGTCGTCTGGGGTCTCAAATGCCGAACTATTGAGAGCAATTGATTGATGAAGTATGCTCAAGACAGGAAAAGGCAGTTTTTGCGGTAGGGCGGCAATTTCGGTAATGTCTGCCCTTTGTTCAGTAAGCTGCTCGACAAATCGAAAGGAGACTCCAAGGGTGCCTGCTACGACTGTCATCTTGTTCTGTGTAAGCGTTCCAGTCTTGTCAGAACAGACGGTTGTAGCATTTCCCATGGTTTCGCATGCGGCCAATACTCTGACGAGGTTGTTGTCTTTGAGCATGCGCTGAGTTGCATATGCTAAGGCTATTTATGTATAAAGAATATTGATGTATAGATGCAAAAATAAATTAATAAAATCCTTATTCCAAAAAGAAAATGTTCATTTAAACAAAGGCAACCTTACCTAGCGTAACTGCCAAGGGAAGTCCTTCAGGGACGGCTACAACGACAATTGTAACAACGACGATAAGTATCTTCATAATATCCATGACGATAGTGGTTGCCTGGGGAGGTATTCCTTCTTTCCACCCCACAAAGTAGCGGATCAAGAGAACGATCAGCATCAGTATTCCGGCAGCAGAGCCAAGTTTTGCAATCATGTCTGCAAGACCATTGAGCTTCTCTTGAAGAGGTGTTGTTTCTGGCTCGGATCTTAATGCCATCATAGTCCGCCCATAATATGAATTCTGCCCGATGGCTGTGACAAGATAGGTACATGAACCTTCGAGGACCTTTGAGCCAGAGATAATAAAAGGATCTGGCATGGACTTTGGATATTTGGGAATTCTATTGGGCGTTTTTTCGCCTACTTGCTGATCGTCTTGGGAGTCCTTCCAGATAGTATAGCACACCTGCCAGTCTTGTTTGCGAACAGCATCTGATTCTCCTGTGGCAGCAGACTCGTCGCATCGTAAGTTGTGGCCTTGTATAAATATACCGTCTGTAGCAGCAATGTCTCCTGGCTCGAGATGTAGGATGTCACCGACCTGGATTTCCCGAACTGATACTAACAAGGGAGCCCCTCCTCTTGTTGCCTAACAAGTAAACATTTGAGATTGGATGAATTATTGCTATGAGAATTGTGTACCTTGACTGCTCGGTCTTCCTTTTTTGCATTCAGTTTTTGGAATTGTTTTTCTTTTTGATAATCGTTTGCACTGCCGATAAGAACAACGAGCAGGATGGCAATAATGATTGCTACACCCTCAACCCATTTTACACCTGCTACCCGATTACCAAGGGAGTCATATTCAGGCACAGCAATGTCTTCGTAGAGACCCACACTAAGAGATACAACGGCAGCAATTGATAAAAGGATCTGGAATTTATGTTAAAAAGAGTCCAATAATACAGAGATACACTTCTTACCAGGGTTTTGTCCTGAAATGCTATCCACATGAGATGGAATATCGATTTTGTCTTGACTTCTGGGAGGACGTTTGAGCCAAAAACATGTAGCCTCTGTGGGAAAGGATGTGATGCCTCCACGGCCCCTTGGGGTTCAGTCGCCTTTGATGGGCTTGGCGTGTCCTCTGGTTCGGCCAGGACTTGCTCGATGGTTATTGAAGAGTGGATGTCTGCGTTTGAAACCAGGCCTGTGTCGAGGTTGACATGAAGACCTCTTGCTATGCCCAGTAGTCCTCCGAACCGGGTAAGAAGCGGCAAATTCTTTGGGTCCATGAGGTCAGAGAGCTGGCTAGGAGTAAACGCAAAGGGGTTTGTGGGATCATTGTGTGGCGTAGGGTGCTCTCGTAGGTCAATGGTAACCGATGTTGGTGAAGAGTCTTGTATTGTGGGTGATGGGTTGTTTTTAGAGGACATTTATTATTGTTGGTGTTATTATAATGATAATAATTAAATTAAATTATTATATAATACAATATAATATTGTTATCCTTATTGTTATTCTTGATATATGTATATATGTATATATGTATGTATGTATATAAATATATCTTTACAAGAGAGAGTCGATGGAGAGATATAGAATTTTGTGAATAATCAAGTGGAAATGTAAATTAAGTATTATTTTTTATAATAAAAAAAGTTTCTAATATAGATTGTGAGATAATATAAATTGCTGGTAGAAGCATTCTCTTGTTTCGGGAGCATCTTTCTATTTATTGGTAGTAAAAAAATAAGGGGGAGCAATGAGGGGCAAGATTGACGAAGAAATAGAGTAGAAGTTGAATGGTTTGGGTGTTGCAGGACAGTTAAACTAGATAGTATTAGATTACAGTCCAAATATTTAGTTTTTCTACATATACTTTGAGTTGGCTTTCCAATAGGGATGTGTCTTGGCTAAATCTGCAAGGCAAGAATTAAAAAATATATATATGTGTGTATAATAGTAAAAGTAATAATAAACACGCAACGTTTTTCTATTATTATTTTTTATATTATACTACGACGCGAGATATGGTCTATTTGCTCGCTATTGGATGTTAAAGGAGGCCAAGGGGGTTATTTAAAGGGTTTGGTTAGGAATTCTATATAAAAAAGGTTCATAGCACACATCTCTTACTTTCAAATGTATGCACCCCAAATGTATCTAATCATTCCATTGCCTTTGGTCAGTTTTCTGCACTGATTTTTTATTGGAGACATAGGGAGCACATCAAAAAGAAGATCACCTTCTAGAGTGACAAACAAACGAGAAAAAAAAACCATTCAAAAAGATCATCAAGAAACATTCCGACAGAAAGCCTAACCCTACAGATCGATTGCTATTCTGAAGCACCTCTTTTTTACACATTTGATCTTCTTTGTCTCACTCCAGACCCTTGGAAATATCCCATTTTTAGACCAGCGTCATTTTCTGTAATAGGCACAGCACGTCCACAGAGGTCGTACAGTTTGTCTTAAACGATTGTTTTGACTCCATCACCGATTGGGTGCTCATATCGACAAATAAGGCATAATCAAAGCATTCATTCCCTTGAAGTATTCCAATCATTCATATACTTCTTTCTTTTACCCTTTACTTATTTTACCACATCTTCATAATGGCAGGACCTGTAAGTCTCCAAATGGTCTCTAATAGACAGTCTAACAAATTCTATTCAGACTGTACGGAAGAGTAAGCAACGCAACGCACGCCAGAATTCAAATGCGTTTGGCATATTTACTGGACAGGAGATCATGGAATACAAACAGGTGTTTGGAATCATGGACACAAACGACGATGGTATAGTTGATGCCAAAGACCTCGAAGTTACATTTCAAAGGCTAGGTTGGTTTGTCAGACCTTTTGATTTCTAGATTATAATGGTATATTTTTGCATTAGGCCAACCAGCAAGCCCTGAGCAGCTGGAGAGTATGATGAGTGAGGCTTCTGGATCTATAAATTTCACGGTATTCTTGACCCTGATGGCCGATAAGCGGGCCGATATAGACCAAGATAATGTTATTATGGATGCATTTTCTGCATTTGATGAGAGTGGCAAAGGTATCATTAATGCTGAGTATCTTCGAGAGTGTATGACTACCATGGGAGATAGATTTACAGATGAAGAGGTAATATAATTGGGGGATTATAAATGAGTTTCTGGAATTCCTGGGTCGGTTGAATGTCTACTGATGGAATGCACTTTGATGTACATCTATATGTTATAGGTCGACATTATGTTCAAGGGAACACCTGTAGATGAACATGGGAACTTTAACTACAGAGACTTTGTCAATGTCCTTAAACATTGTGGATAATCTTTATTATCGATCATTTAAGCCAAGTCTTTTTGATCTGTATATACACATATGCCTCTTTCTTCTTCTTCTCTTTACATACATTTTCCAATAAAAAATATTTTGATAATACATTTTTGGCTCGTAATATATATTGGGCTCATCTCCTTGACTACGCACAGATGTACAATGACCTCAGAAAGCGCAATTGTTTCCAAGAAATCCACCTTTTTGCCCAAAAACTATCTATATACATTTTTGATTGATACTTGATTACATCTTATATGACATTTAGGGACACACAATAAACACTCCATGACTTATAAACCAATCGAATCCAAGAAATATCAGTCTATAGAACCTAGAAACATAGAGTCTTCTTTTTTAAGGAGGTCAATTATGTCGCCTTTTTGTCTCCTTTTTGATCGAATCCATATAGGTTAGATCGTTTGCTCCTTTTTAACTTTTTTTTGTATTTCTAAAGAACACAAACGTTTCTATGATTATTTTACTTGTTATTCCTATGCAAGGGATCAATGAATAAAGTTGTACTGGTAAAGATGGTTATTTAACTCAAGAACTCTATAAATCATAGAGACAAGAATTATAATCAACAATAATACCACACTTTGGATACGTTGAGATTTTTTTACGCCTCCTTTACATCGCTTTTAGGATACATTAATTTTGGTCTTTGAAATGTGCATTTAATACATGTGTATCTATGACTGTATTTTTCTTAGAAATCTGGGCTGATTTCGCTCTCGTTAATTAATCTGAGCTCTGTATTGATATATGTCATTTCATAAGATTCTAAGTATTAAAGATACTATTAGAATACACATATCAATTACATCGCATTATAGACTTACCCAATACTTCATCCAACGGTAGAGCATCTGTACCTTCGGTGTTGGCAGCTAAATAAGCCAATCTAGCATGACTCAAGAGTAGCTGCAGACAGTGGGTTAGAACAGTAGTTTTTACTTGTCCCAACCTTACCTTTCTCTTTGAAGGCTCATGTTCGGTATTCAGCATTGTTTTCAGAGAATCAAACATACTCTTGTAATCACATATACGCATATAATGTATCCATGCAATCGAAACCGTCTTTCCTTGAAGGAACTCTGTAATGGTCTCATAATATGCAGTATCCAACTTCAAGATCTTGTCTTCCTGACCTTCAGAGTCTTACTTAGATCACTTTATATAATCAATTAGAGTACCCAAGACTTACTGTGATCACAGTACCACTTGCATAGGTAGTAGGCAAATTCATTTCCATACCGGCAGAGATTCTTGCGAAGCAATTTATCAGCCTCAGGACTTTCTTCGCTCTGGGTGATCTCAAGCAGTGCACTAAAATTTTTATACTTTCCGGCCATCTCAATTGCCAGATTCTTGTGGCCGGTTTTAAAAAACACCTCGATTACAAATCCTTGGATCTGGTGCGATGGTGAATCTACAGGAGTATCTTGGGCACAATAGCTTTTTTTATATACAAGTTAGGACTCAAATATTTCTTTTTTTTTAAGCAGATACAGTTCAAGAAAGATAAAGCCAACATTTCCTCTGGTCAATTATTTACCTGTCTTCCTCTGAAACAGTCGTGTTTAACAACTCTTGTCCAAGATCACAAAGCTGATTTCTAAGATCAAATGTCACGGTGGTTGGTACGCTTGGAGTGATAGATTGAGTGTGGGGAGTTTCCAGTCTAGTAACCCCGTCTGCTGGTGCGATCTTGGTAGAATAGAGAGCATATGTCTTTTCAAATGAACTTTTTAATAGTTTTTGCCATTTGACTATATATGCATGTTTATTTAAGAAATTAGTCCGTGTCATTTCCTTGTAATATCATTTACTTACGAGTCCAGTTTTTATTGACATCAGGTAGATTATAGTCCTCGAGGTGAATCTCAAACTCTCTATAAGCATGGTATGCACTCTAAGACACGACCAAAACATATCAAGAGTTAGTCATCACAAGGGGTATTATACTGTAAAAAGAAAGTGTCAAGATTTACCAAGATCAGCTCATTGGCTTTAACCCTAAATCCCTGCATTTCCATAGGAGTAGTAAAATAAAGAGACTCTTGCACATTGTCAAAGGCATCTAAGAATCGAGTGGCGGAAATAGGCTTGATTGTTGATGGGGTTTCCAATGGTAATGTCCAGAAAAAAGTTGATTGAGTAGGGAGTCTATTGGCTATTGATTTCACGAGAATCTTGATATTCCTTACATATTTTGATAAATAATCAGCCATAATGCTCTGGTTGTCTCGGGTAGTTGGCTTGGCCTGGGGTGGAGATAAGTTGAGGATTATATTCTCAATAATGGCCTTGTATTGAGGAAACACTTCAGACTGGCTGCTTTATATTTTTTATATCAATATCTTTCTGCGTTGTGCTTTTATGAATCTAATCACCAAAAAGAATGCATTTACCTTTGATCAGTATACTGCGACCATATTCTATGGGTTACAATCGCAGCCTCTGCATATTCCACAAGAATTTTTCTAGTGTCCTTATCAATCTATGGTATCAAAAGAAAATAAAAGTATTAGCCTTGTTATCAAGAATGATATATCACCTAAGACTACCTGACTTAATAAATCTTCTTTCTTCAAAATATCACAGATCCGTTTGATAAATGTCAGTCTTGATGAAAAGAAGGAAGAATCATTCTTTGGTCCAGTAAAGAAGCAAGCTGTCATCCAAGTATTATATAACCTCGAGCTCGTTATTTTCACTGTAAAGTTTTTTTTTAAAGAAATCACCTTACCTCCAACAAAGATCTTGTTTGTAGCAGCTAGTGCCGCTTTTCCTATATAACCTCGCATTGGTGTAGTCGATATGGGAAAATACAATGGGTTCTACTTGCACAAACATGTTTTCTTTCTTAGTTTATCATGCAAATGCCACAGCTGTGTTTATCATACATTGGGCTTGTCTTGAAATATTGCAGCCTGCAAGAGTCTTTTTTCAAGAAACTTTGTGTCATCGAGGACTCTGATAAATATTTACAAAAAATTAGGACGTGTAAATAGACATAGTACTTCTGCTATCGAGATCCTTACCCCTCTGGCTCTTCCGACTTGATTGCGTTATTGTCTACCTTGAATTCCAATACTTTACCCTTGGCAGTAAAAATGAATGCTACAGAGTAACCTTCGTCTACAATCAATTCGTCGCTAGTATTACATACAGTAGAATAGAGAAACATGTCATCTATATCTGGCTTCAAGCCAATTGTGGTTTCAAAGATGACTTTCTGGTTGATGCAGATTGCTATCACGGTGTCTTCAAATGTCACAAAGGCAATTGGACCATTTTTGGATGTTTTGATGGTTGGTTTTCTTGTCTTGGGACTCATGATCTATTATCCATCAGATATTTAGCTGGTTTGATATCATTCTCATTGATAACTAGAATAAAACGTTTGTTTCTACATACTGTTGAATATGGAAGAGTGACAATATGTTCCATCTTGAAGTCTCTCTTATCCAAGTAGTTCCCTGATGGAATATAGTTCGAAGGTGTGGTGTACAAAATAACGACAGCAAACTGTGTGTAGCTATTCATCTCTGGAACATGATAGGATACCAACATTGCCACTGTATCCACTCTAATAAGAATTAGTTGAATTATAGCCAAGGAAGCCAAAAATCAAATGATACTTTACCTGTATTTATCAATGTCAATGATATTCAATTCCACATCCTCAGCAGAATCTCTCCCCAATATATTCTTTGCTATATAGTGCTTGATCAAAGATTCTGGTGCCACGTTGTATATAAGCTAAACATAAAATAATAGCAATGTAAATCAAATATACATATTGTTTCATTTTCTTGGCTTGTTTGGTCCAGTGGATTAGCTTAAAATATATATATATATCAATTGTTTACCTTTAAAGTATCGTTTGGCAATATAGCCCACTTTTGAAGCATTCCATCGTTCAATACCATAAAGCGATCATGGATTCTTTCGGATAATCTGTACAGATAGCATTTAATAAAAATACTTTTTTTTGTACTCGATGTTCTTACGGTTCAGGAAGTTTAAAGATCCTAAGTACAGGATGAAACGCTTTAAGATTCTCTGTACTTCCAATGCGCATAACCATGGACGGAAGCCAGTTTCCAATTATACTTGAAAGGGTCGATTCTTTGTGAGAAGATTGGATCGAGAAACTAGTACTGTTTTGATCGCTCGAAATAGTCAATAGAATCAGATTTCCTGAAGAGGTACCAATGGCAACTTGGTTGTGAGACAAGAGACTGACAGTGGTAATATAAGTCTGGTATTCCAAAGGTATTTGACGAGTGTAGCATGGATCTGAATATGATTCTGCTAGTTTGATATTTGTCCAAAGCATCGCATTTCCGTTGATATCAATTACAAGCAGCTTTGCAAAAGATGGATATATATGCGAAGGAATCATGATAACAAATGGAGAGGAATGACATTTTGGTGGTGTTTGTAGGGCTATTTCTTTGGATTTCTGAGAATAAGATCATATTAGAATTACTGCTGTTTGAATCATATACACACGCCTATATTTGCCAGAAGTGTCTGATGAGCGTGTGCAATTGTGAGTTGTACCTTTGGTTTAACTTCGAGATAAAGAGAAACAAGAGATTTGCTTGCCATGATGGCACAATGTGTGCTAAATGAGGCATAGGCAAAGACGTCCTCAGGGTTGTCTATTTATCACAAGAACGGTAAGTTTGAAATGACAATGGTCTTATTGTGTTTGCACAAGCTTATAGTATTGTTGTTGTTGTTGTTGTTTTACCACATGAATTGATTGCCTCCAATAACAAAGGCGGAATGTCTCTTTGTCTATACACCCTGTACGTCTTGTCGTATTGGAGAACGTCTGGATGATTCCAGGGAAATTGCTCTAATTTTAATTTGCTTTCCAATGTATGATCGTCAAACATGTCGTCTAATTCAGACATTCTACGCATGCGATTGAAATAAATCAAACTGGGTATCGAAGATTCATCAAAGTTCATGATCTAGGTGATGAATTTCTCGCAGGTTTGTGATTATTGGCTTGTTTTTAATATCTCTACTAGATCTTGTGTCCGTTCTTTTTATCAGAATATAAATATACAAATGTGTGTATTTATGAATGTATAAATGTAAGAAGCATTATACTTCTTCCTTTGGTTCAAGCAAAGGTGACCGCAATTTTACCAAACCGTTCTTCATGTCTACGTCACTACCGTTTACAGCTTCATAGTTGGCTATTTTGTAAAGAGAATGGTTATACATAATATGTGATTATTTATCCTCATGTCCCTTTTAACAATTTCTTTGAATAGCCATCTTTTGCACTCTACCAAGATTTGTATGCAAATTTAAATCCAATTTATCAACACATATTATTAGCACTAGAAAGAATACATGTTTAGTGATCTATTGTCAATATTCTTGAAGAATTTACCAGGATCAATGATATCTTTGGTAAATTGTATGGAAATATTCGTACTTGATAGAAATATTATTATTATTATTATTATTTTAGTTTCTAATTTCAATTATTAAACCCTCTAATTTTTGGCTATGAGCATAATCCCATTTGAGCTTCAATACCCAACTCTTACAGGCATCACTGTTCTTGAACTCTCGATCAATTCTACTATCATTGATGATAATTCTCTTTATCACTTTATAGCATATTGACGCTTGCGGGTGAAAAATGCCTGCACCTACGATTATTCGACCGGTTTCCTTTGTCGCCACCGCTCTAAAGAGCTCCCCAAAGGAAACCAACTGATTCGTACAATATTTGACCTTTTAGATCAATACTCCACCAGACACTACCCCTTCTTTACAATCTTGACTGTGTCTCTAACTCGATAACCTGGATCGATTATGCCTTTTTTCTCTCTCGTCCCAAGTCCCTCGGATGTTTTGTTACTTCAATAATTTGGTCAATCTCGCAGATCCGCTTCAGAACAATGACCTACCACTGGTACCTCTTGTCCTCTCTTATCTCACAAGAAGTATAAATATAGGCAAAAAAAAATTCCTATATACAATCTCAATATCCCTCAAGCCGCACGGAAGCAATCTTGGAAGCCTATAGCTCCGTATGATAGTTGTATGGTCTGCTGAAAAGCTCTGTGGAATCAACTGCCTACCCGGTCCTTTATCTTTCAGAAAGCCACTAACTTTGTAGAGGATAACTTTTGCGCTATCTGTCAGACAGAAAAAGACACACCAGAGTATTGTCTGATTACATGTCTTCAGAAAAGTCTCGTATGAAGTATAGTTTCATTTCAAGTGTGTTTATTCTAGCGATTAGCATAGATAAACACTCTTATTACCCCTTTAGAATATACACAGTGAACAGTTCCTCAACCTATATTCAAGCTCTTATTGTGACTTGCACTGTGCACGCCATTTGGTGGCCTCACTGGGTCTATGCTATGTATGACCAATCTTTTCTTCCTAGTGTAATCGTAGCCAAGGCACTGGTGGTAATAAACCTTTTAGACTATAATTTTATCTTTCTGTTTTTCTTAAATAGCATTAGAACAATTCTCTCTTTGGTATAAAAAGCCAACTGCTTGGTACTTTTTTCAGTCTGTCAGTAAATCGACAGGATACAATTAACTCCACACACCAGAAACCAAGTAATCAAATATATGGATTAAGCAGAATTCGTATTAAAAATTAGCCAAACTCCATAGGAATAAGAGAAAGAAACAAGGGCCCAGATTAAACAATAGGGGAATTGCTATATGTATCAGAATATACAGTCATTCCAACAAGTAATGTCACTTATTTTGACTTTGATGTCGTCCAAAAAACTTTTGTGTTCAACAATGATGTCGACTGATCCAAAAATAAAGTTGTACTCACATGTCATGAATTTAGTTTTGTGATGTTGTCCGGTCCGACCACCCATTCAGTTCGATCTGGGCTAGAGGGGGTTCCCAAGAATCGTGCACGACCCCAATTTCACATTATAGCACTACCTTTAAGGCTATGGCCTTATTATCTCGATATCAGCCGTTTTGAATAAAACAGGTTCTTTTTCCGTCAAGTCTATATTTGTCGCAGAGGACATAGGTCGCTCTGGTCACTTTGAATTGTCTGATACGCTGAAAGAAATCCCTCTTTACTACCTTCTATCGTATTGCTATAACATTATCTTCTCGCCTCATCCCCAACCCCACTCCTATCCCGTGCGTATAACTTCCTTTTCTCGTAAAAGACTACCAGCTCATACCGCACCGTATACTAAAGATCCAAACATCGCCCAACATTACAGAGTGTTTGATGCAAAAGTTTGTAGATCTTCATGTTTCTCGTAGTACTGTTTACAACTTTATGACAACTCAGTGTAACTTATCTATTAAACAGGCACAATTCCAACATATGGAGATAAATAGCGACGAAAAGGTTCAGCAAAATGTACGATTGGGTTCATAAGTGGCAGCAAACTGATCTGGATTTCACAAAAAATTGTGTCTTTCTTGATGAATCAGCCTTTCACATTAATTTAAAACGAGGTATGGCTTGGTCAAAGAAGGGGACTTCCTGCAATAGTTACATTGCCTACAACTAAAGCGAATACAACATCGATTTTAGGCGCAATATCTGCCAGCGGCTTAATTAATATCAGTTTGAGAGTTCCAAAGCGTATCAAAAAAAAAAAAAAAAAAAAGCTTGGGCGTGATGCTGATGGTTACAGCACAGGAACAGTGACAGGTCATTATTTGAGTTTTTTGAAGGCTACTCTTGATGAAATTGGCAAGTATCCGGAAATGAAGAGTCATTAACTTGTCATGGATAATGCTCCTATCCATAGCTCAATTGATATAGGAAAGTACATTCACTCTCGAGGATATCGATTCGTACATCTTCCTTTGTATTCTCCTGAACTAAATCTAATTGAGCAATTCTGGTCAGTTGTCAATTGTCAGTTGTCAAGAGCAAAGTGAAGCGTAATAAGTTCTTGGAAAAAGAGACGTTAATGACCAAGATTATGGAGTCATATGATAGTTTATATATGAGTGACTTCAGAGGCTTCGTTTCTCATTCAGCTAAATGTTTTGATAAATGTCTCAGAGAACCCACAATAAACCTGAGCTCCGGCTCCTTACAAACAAACAAAAAATATAAATGTCTCAACAAAGAAAGGCTTTGACACCTCCATAAAAAAGATGTGGACACTATAAAAACAATTGTTGCCTTTGGAATCACTTTTTTGCAGTCATTGAATCCTCACTTACAGAAGGACAGGCTTTATGTTTAGTACTTGGGTACAAACAAACGAAAGAAAATCGCCAAAGCAAAAAAAGCTATTTGCTGATTCGCCTTTGGCAGTTGTACACAAGCAATGACAAGATCCTATGGAACCCATTGCTATTGGACGCATACATGTAGAGCAAACTCCTTTCAAGTATCGTCAGTATCCACCGACTGCTCCATCTAGTTCTGTTCTTATGCCTTCTACTTCAGCTACTTCATCTGCAACCCCTTATATTGATGAAGAAACTGAAGAAAATAGTTTCAGAAATGAAAACCAAGGCCGTAAGTATTTTGGCCAGAATGAAAGTATTTTGTTAATCACCTTTAATAACAAAATAATAGTTTTATTAGGAAGCCGACATCTCATGGATTTCTTTTCTTTTTTTGAAAAGCATACTGGTGCCAGAGATGATCGGTAGCGACGAACTCTTTGAAAAACTCTTCTTGAGTGATGAAGACGTGTACCAACTGGCAAAACAATATTTTCCTTCCTTGAATGAACTTTGAAACGCGCGACAGTTGGGTTTATGGATGACTGCAGAAAATCATTGGAATCAAAGAACTAAGAAAAGCGTTGACGGTAACCGCAATGGAGGCATATTTTACTATATTGTAAAGGATCCATACAGAGGTAAGATAACAAACATTTATGACAAGAAAGCAATGAATTCATTTCTCTTTTCTAGCATTTACAGCTGCTGATCTTGATATGTCAAAACGTTTCCAAGATCATGTAATTGACAACAGCCATGGATGGATTAATATCGGATACATCAGGATGTTGTATTTGCACATCCATAATTAATCCCAGTATTCAATATAACTGGTGCAGCAAACGCGGACTACGAATTACAACATCAGTATAAAAGGGACAGGAACACAGACTAGGAACATCATCTTAATTGACACCAACTTCTTTTACTCTTTAAAAACCACACTATACAAAGTCTCATTTTACTTGAAACGTTCCTTTACTTGTATTACTTTTATTACCCCATCTTATTATATTCCTACCCTAAATACCTCACAGGATATCACCTGGAAAAGAGGATGACGTGGCCCGCCAGCGATTACTCCAACTCATGATCAAGCGATTGCAATCGAAATTTTTATGCAGAAAGATATATGCAAGTCCTAATTGCTTAAGCTCCATGCCAATCATGGAAATAAACAAAGACAGACAAGAGCATATATTATCTAAATTGCACAGTTGCAACGGAGACATACAAGGTATTGTATTCGCCACTTTTACTCTTTTTCCAGAAACAAAAGCATTTCTTTTTACTAAAACAATTTTATAAAAGATCTAATAGAGTTTTTATACACTTGCGGATTATCTGTACGAA
Source organism: Phycomyces nitens (assembly GCA_022702545.1). Lineage (NCBI taxonomy): Eukaryota > Fungi > Mucoromycota > Mucoromycetes > Mucorales > Phycomycetaceae > Phycomyces > Phycomyces nitens. The sequence continues at coordinate 9,204,919 of JAHRBC010000001.1, forward strand.
TCATTGTGATCGATTATGTTGGTCACTCAACCAACAGTAACGACGTTAAACTGTTTGTAAAGTAAGTAATACCAGACGACATTTTGCTCTGAGATTATTAGCTATTAATATTAATATTAATATTATTGCTAGACAAAACAGGTGTCTGAAGGAGTTGGTTGTGGATAATGACCACGCATTCGAGACGATGAGCTGATTCGACATTTTACAAACTCATTGTTTGAAAAAGTCTAAATGTCGAATTATGTCAGTCCGTCGATAATCAATTACGGGAAAACGCGATGCATGATTCCCTGCACAAATTATATCTGTAATGTTGGGCTATTTGCGGATCTTTGATATACGGTGCGATATGAACTGCTGGTCAGCTGTGAGGGAGGAGAGTTATACGCAAAGGTGTTGGGGGATGTTGGGGATAAGGCACGATGTGGGTAGCCACAGCGAAGTAATAGAATATAGTAGATAGGGGCGTTCTCTTGACGATTCAGACAATACAAAATGACCAGAGCGACCTATGTCCTCTGCGACAAATATATACTTGATGGGAAAAGAACCTGTTTTATTCACAATGGCTAATATCGAGATAATAAGGCCATAGCCTTGAAGGTAGTGCTATAATGTGAAATTGGGGTCGTGCACGATTCTTGGGAACCCCCTCTAGCCCAGATCGAACTGAATGGGTGGCCGGACCGGACAACATCACAGTTGGAATGCCTGTATATATATATATATTTCAATTTGAGCACCATGATATATTTAAAGCCTGTACTCATTTTCTATATTAATAAATAATACGCGTCTTTTTCCTCATTGCGACAAGATATTGATTTTTGTGCTTTGTATATTTAGAGTTTTTTTATATATATTTCTATTTCTGTTAGTCAGGTACCACTTACGTCATGACACATGTTTCACAGAAATACCACTCGAGCGTTTGCCTAGAAACAAATTATCGGGTTATTAAAAATAATTAGACCCCTAAAAACAAACTAACAATCTTACAGACTGATCTCTCTCTCTTTGGTGACATCCAATAACTGGTCCTCCGCCTATCACGTGATTTGTAAAATCATTGAAAACTATAAAATACTACTATGAGTTCCGCATTCTTGTCGACGTCTTTTTATTAAAACAACCAAAACCAAATAATGGGTTTAGTACCAACAATCACATTAGAAAAGAATAGTAGGTTATATATAAAAATACTTTCTTTAAAGCAATCAAAAGTAGTACAGGTTGTCTTGGCTACCGTCATGCATATCCATTCAAAAGCACAACAAATTCTCATGTGTTTGCCTGTTTTTTTTTTCTCTTTAGTTCCGGATGTAATTGCTCATCGTGGATACTCTGGAAAGTATCCAGAAAATACCCTCATTGCTTATGAAGAAGCCCTCAAGGCAAACACAAGTGCTTTGGAAGGAGGTAAATGATTTTTTGATTGATAAGAGTATCAAAATGAAACCTGGCCGTTAAACTCTAATTTATCTAGACATTCGTCTAAGCAAGGATGGTGAAGTGGTCATCATGCACGACCTTACTCTCCAGCGTACATCGACTGGAACAGGGCCAGTGTTTGAAAATGACTGGACTGGGTATATTGATGGACTTTTCACAAAGGCACAACCACCACAGCCAATCCCACGGCTGAGAGACGTATTTGACCTTCTTATCCGACCTGATATTGTTGCAAAAGATACCTATATGATTGTTGATATCAAGGTAAAGATCTGGGTTTCCAAGACTATATTTACTACTTTTGCCTAAATTCGGACTGCTTATTAATGCTACGGAATTTATTGAATATTATTAGTTCGACAATCAATTGGAGATCCTTGACGCTGTCCAGCTTCTTCTAGAAGAATACAAGGACCACGCATGTCTCAAGAAACAGCTTGTGTTTGGCATTTGGGATCTCCGTTTTTTGGAAAAAGCCAAACACCTGTTTATCGGCTATCAGCTATGCTTTATTGGTTTATCTTTGGGTGCAGCTCGCAAACACTTTCTACACGAGGTTGATAACATCAGTTTGCCCTATGCAGCCTTAATTGACCAAGAAGGCCAGGATTTTATCAAGGAGGCTCATGCACTAGGAAAGCGAGTGTTTTGCTGGACAGTTAATGATATTGAACAAATGCACCAATGTGTCGTATGGGGCTTGGATGGAGTCATTGGTGACCATGTCGATTTGCTCATTGAAAATGTACGCACCGCAGTAAATGCCATGAGCCCAGAAGAGTTTGAAAAGTATGTGGAAGCCTCAAATAACCTCACAGGCAGACGTCGACGTCTATACTATTACATGCTTAAGAAAGCCATGAGTCTTGCGAGCTGGAAGGTTATTGGGATCTAGCTCTTGTATTTGTATTTTTATTTCATACCTTATTCCCTTGTATAATCTATTGCTACTATATTTAAATAAACCACATTTCTTCAGTCGAAAATACATCTAAACCATTTAATCCAACTATGCTAAAATCATTGGTACTCTAGAGTAAAAGTGGAAATAGATAAATATATTTCTGCAGACAGGTTTGCTTTTTGCAAGTAATCATAGAAATCTAATAAAAAAAAGTTGTATTTGAATAATTGGTCTTTATAGTTGGACATGTATTTTTCTATAAAGTGTAATTACAGTTATATCTTTTTATTGTATTGTTCTTTATGAAATATACGAATGGATAAATAAATAAAAAAGAGCAAAATTTACATACATACACAAACATACGCACACACAAAAAAGATAGAGAGAGAGAGACAGAGGGACAGAGAGAGAGAGAGAGGCAGAGACAGGAAGAAATTAAGATTAGTCTAAGGGAGGAAGGAGATATCCTCGGATAACATCACTCAACATGGCAAAATTAACAGGCTTTGAAATATATGTAGAGAACCCACTTGCCAAGCACTTTTCTGCCACATCACTCATGACATTTGCCGAAAGAGCGATGATGGGCACTTGTTTATCTGGTGGGATTCCATTTGCAGTCTCCCACTCTCGAACCTCACGCGTCGCCTCATAGCCATCTAAGGATCAGATACATGAGAAACTGTGCTTCGCCAGCATTCCTGTGCACATTACCTTTGACTGGCATGAACAGATCGCATAATATCAATGAATAATACCCGTGTGGGTGGCTATCGAACAAATTTACAAACACCTCTCCATCGCATGCCACCTCTACGTTCAATCCAACCCGAACCAGATAACGCGTCAATACTTTCTGATTGACAGGATTGTCTATAAAACCAAAGACCATGACCGTTCAATCACTCAACACAATGTGTACATTTCAATAGATATCTGACATCCTTTTTTTTTTTTGGACTCTTTGATCCAAACAATCCACCAACTAGTTCGTTTACCTTCAACGAGCAGGACCCTGAATCCTTTACCACCAACATCTGATTCCATCTGTTGAAATACTTCTTTCTGTGTGACGACACGCTGTTGTGGAGCATCAGGAGCACCCATATTCTTAGGATCGTCTGAACCAGATGAAATAGGCCGTACTCCAAAATACCAACTAAGCTTACTTCGTTTGAGTGGTTTAAACACAAACCCACAATTACGAGGCAACACCGAATGTTCATGACCCTTGGAGTTATCCATGATTAATGAACGTTGCATTGGAGTCGTGACCACAAGTAGATTTGTATTTTGGTGAAAGGAAGAACTGCAGACCATCCGCATCAGCATAATAATCTGTTGCTCGGATGCAAGGCTCACAAGAGTATAGTCGTAGGATGGTCGTAAAGGACTTGCCAGCTGCTCGACAGCTTCTATATGATTAGTGGCTGTATCAATCTCAAGCTCTTGGTTGGACTTGACTAGTGTACTAAGAATCGATTTGGTGTGCTTCACCATTGTAGATCGTGACTTTGGCCACTCACATACAATCAATACCCTCAATGGAGACCCTCGTGTGGGTGTTCGAGGTGGAATTACAGAACCAACATTAGGCGACATGAGTCCAGGACTACCCCGGATAGTCTTCATGATGCGATGATCAGGTTTGTCCAATACCACATCACTTGGGCCATCATTGGGTGAGATTGGTGATTGTTGGCTCATTGACATTGATTGGGCAAGCTCTCTTCTTTTCTTGTCCTGCTGTTGAGACTGTTCTGTCTGGTCTTGAGGTTGAGATGGTTGGTCTTGAGGCTGATTATCCTGCTGAGTCTGGGGTTTATCATCTTTTTGGTCCTGGTGATATTGTGTACTGGGTAGAGGTGTTGATACCGATGCTGATATTACATGTGTTTCCTTTAACTTGCTTCGCAGTGGTTCTAAAACGGGGGACTTTAATATCATTGGGGTCATTTGGTCAGCAATTTGTTCTAATAAGACAATCTTTGGTAGCGTCAGTCGGTCGCCTCGTACGGGAGGTGGCATGAGTCGCATTGTAGCTGCTTTGTTTAGTAGTGCATCGTGCATCAGTTCAACTGAACATGGAAGTTCTGGCGATTGAGAAAATTGGTTTAAAGGAACTGGGGATACTGAAAAGTCTCTTGGAGGATTTGGGCTGGTGCTTCTATCATTCTGAAGGGGCAAACCTTCTTCACGAGGACAATAAGCATGAGAACGACTGAAAGGATCGGCTGCTTCATTTTGAGGTGTCTGGGGCTGAGGGTGGGTCTGTGAGGCTGGTACACCAAACTTGGCTGTAAAAAAGAATGTTGATCCTTGGTTCTTTTTGCTTCGACAATTCATCTTTCCACCATGTAACTCAATCAACTGCCTAGAGATTACAAGGCCAAGACCACTACCACCGTGTTTGCGGGTACTCTGTGTTTACGTGGATTATTACCATGCTTCAATCATGTCAATTGATTAAACCGTCGACTTACTGAACTATCCACTTGTGAAAACGGCTTAAACATGACTGCCTCGCCATCGGCATCAAACCCTGTGCCAGTATCAACGACCTCGAACAGTAGAGTGAGTTCTGACTCCTCCTTGTCAAAAGTCTGTAAAGAGCATTGGGTATAGATCTCTCCATGGGATGTGAATTTGATGGCATTCTAATATCACAAGTCAATAAATAACCACCAATATTTTCTTCTTTAATACTTACTCCAATCAAGTTCAAAAGTACTTGTCTCAACCGAATCCGATCACCAACTACCACGTCTGGCACATCATCGTCAGCCCAGAAACTAAGTTCTAGACCCTTTTGCACGGCAAGAGTGGAAAGCAGCTCGTTGGCATCTTCAATCATGCTCACCAAACTGAATGCTTCCCATTCAAGCTTCATCATTCCTGCTTCAACCTTGCTCAGATCCAATATGTCATTGATTACGACTAATAAAGACTCGGCCGACTGCTGTATGGTGTGCACATAATCCATTTGTTCAGGTGTGAGTTCGGTGTCCAACAAGAAGTTTAGCATGCCCGTAATGCCAATCAAAGGTGTTCTGATCTCTGTATTGGTGTCAATACTTGTATACTATTTTTGGTCTATAGCCTACCATGAGACATATTTGACAAGAAACGGGTCTTGCTTTCTGTAGACTTTTGTGCTGCATCGTGGGCTTCTTTGAGTTTATGTTCGAGTAGTTTATGATCATTGATGTCTGTACTATAGGTGCAACAAACAAACAAAAGGTACGTTGGGATGATTCCCTTTACTTCAAATGTCCAAGAAGAAGCGGTTGACTTACCATGTTCCAAACCATCGTACTTGGCCAGTGTCCAATTCGTCGACCGAGATACATTTTACCAGAAACCATCTATAGTCACCCTCACTGCTCTGAAGACGGATCTCATTCTGCCAAGTAACACCAGCTGTCTTGTGCCGGACTAGATCAGGCAATTGGAGCTTCTGTCTATCTTCAGGATGGACTTGTGACATGAAGCCTAGACCAACTGTTCGGTCAAACGATTGGTTGGAGTAGCATTTCCATTTGTCATTGGCATAAGTCAGTCCAATTCCAGGTGAGAATGTAAAGACAATCTGTGGAATTGCCTCTGCCAGCATTCTATATTTCCTTTCGCTGCTCTCAATCTCCATTTGACGTAGAGTACTCTCCTTTGCCACATGTTGGTCATGGACATCCGTACTTTTGAAGAAATAAATTAGAGTCAATTATATCTTACACGATCTTGATCAACTTGACATACCATGTGCCTATTTAAACCAAAATGACAATATACATCATCTTAATACAATGTCATCTTATTGCTCTCAAGACTTACCAAACCAATGGATAATGCGGCCCTTGAGGTCTCGGAGGGGGACAATGCGCCAAAGGAAGCATCGGTAGAGTCCATCAAAGCGACGCAGCCGATATTCACCTGCAAACCCATTCCCTTGATCAAATGCTGCCTCCCATGCCTTGCGACAATCAGCTTGATCGTCAGGATGCATATGTGATAGCCAGTTGGGACCCAAATGATCCTGCAGTGAACGGCCAGTATACTGCAATGTTCGGTTATTTACCCATGTTACTTGGCCAGTCGTGGTTGAGCAGGTGCTAATGTATGTTGATGAGATCCTTTGGCTTAGTAAAGATTGGCCTTTAAAGCAAGCATTGGCTCTAGACTTACAATACATGGATAGGAATACCATCGATTACCAGTCTTAGTAGGCTGGACTTTGGTGCAACAACATATTGATCAATTCCATCTTTGTTCCGTCCAGATATTTTATGGTGGTAGTGGAAATCGTCGTCTTCCTGGCCATGTCGATGTTCCCATCGACGGTGAGATTTATGCTTCGTCTTTAGTTTGTTTTGGCGTCTCCGAATACGATGCCGGCGCTTAGATGGACTTTTGGATCTCCCACGGTAAACATCGCCATGTTCGGGTCCAAACTCCATATCGTTGGGCATGGCAAGATCGCTTTCTAGATTAGGTTGTTTACTGAGTAAGCGGCCTTCGGCGACCTCTCGCTCGGCTTGAATGTCATGCTCTAGTGCTGTCATTTCATTAATCTGGAGAGGGGTCTCGACATCTTGGCACCCAGGGTTTGCGCATAGATTAAGAGGTGGAATTGATGGTGTGATTGGAAGTCCACTTGTGGGAGAAACGGCTTCCCAGCCTTGTAATATGGCATTTGAAGAAGGTGATCGCATTGAGGGTCTTTGGGCAAATGAATGGCGCCGTGAATAAGACGCGTTTTCAGCATCTCCTCGATCTATTCCCGAGACCTTTCGAGCGTATGCACGAGGACTATGGGAAGATTGTCTATTGTTTGAATGTTGGTCATGATGATGTGCAGTAAGAGCGGCAGGTGCAGAGAATGTGGACGCACAGGATGATGCCTCGGAGCCAGAAGACATATCAATATCCCGCAGAGGTAGTTCTATTGGGTGGTGCTCGCGAACCGTTTCAAGGGAACTTCGACTATGGATCATGTTTTCGAGAAATATGGCTTGATGGTTGGCAGCCATGTTTGTGTAAGCAGTTGGTGTAGACATGGCTGATTCTGTGTCCGTGGTTAGGTTTGTGCGAGTACTGGATGATCGATCTACTGATCCTCGTTTGTGATGCGATCGATGGTGGTTGTGGCTATGGGTGTGGCTGGTGGGTGGTCGTACAACTTGGTCCTTTCTTGCAAGACGCGAGTTCTCTAGGGCATTTGCGAGGCTTGTAGCGATAAATGGTGCAATGGACGTCAAACTGGCCTGCAGGACGGGTGGATAGGGTACGACTGGCGACAGAAATGAAAGTATTGCAAAGGGTGGTGGTTGTGCATTCGATCGACTAGGTTGGACCGGGTGCTCTTGAGAGAGGCTATCGGTCTCAAAGGGATGAACAATAGGCAAATGTACGACAGAGTGGACATTTGCTGCAGGAGGCGGAAATGGAATAGCAGTCGACCCATATGTTTCTGGTGATACCGGGTTAAATGCTTCATCGTCAATATCTGGCACGGACTGGAAGAATGGGTTCACGTCTGGGTCCATCATTGCAGGGGATGGTGCAGGGGATTGAGACCATGGAGATGGCTGTTGCTGCTCATACTCATCAAAGTCATAAACAGACATTTCAACCTCGCCTTGGTCTCTAGCAATATCTTCTTCCATTCGTTCTTCTTCTGCCTTTGAGTCTACCAGAATCTCAGACTCGGTCAGTCCGTCTACTATGCCTTCTTCCATGCGGTGCAAACATGGTGTCGAGAGCACTGGGGTGGCACGATGCAACATACGAGAGTTCTTCTCGGTCTGTTCCAATAGCGCTCTTTTGAACATAACCTGCCCATCTTCCAAAGAGTGATATTCTTTCAAGAGACGTCGGCTTGTAATTCCCCCGTGGGGCTGGCTCGACCGACGGCGATATTCTCTAGAGAGCACAACTGTGCCCTGTCTCTTGAGAATTCGATGGACACTCGGGTTTGTAATGAGCGGTTCTGGCTGAGCATCGAGGGATTGGAGGTGATCAAAACATCTAGAAGCCATGCGTGGTTGGTTGGTCGGGTCGTTGAATAAAAAATAGTCAGGATTATTTGTGGTTTCAGAAGGAGTGGTCGCTTTTGTTGCCGCGTTATTGATGCTGTGAGTGGCCTTTAGTCCCCAAGGCCCAGTCCAGGGATCGTTTGGGTCTTGAGGCACGCTAAGAGTAGCCTTTGTTGCATGAAATGCAGTACCGAGGATATTTGTCATCGTTTTCCACCAGCCCAAGAGTTCATTTTCTGTGGTAAGTTTGAGGGAAGTACGATAGATGTTTGGAGGGTCAATGGACAAGAGGTCAAAGTGTAATAGCTGGCTACAAGGAAGCGATGATGGCTCGATCGGTGCGTCATGTGGGTGGTGCAGTTGTCGTCGCTGAAGCTGCTGCTGGCCAGAGTAGAGGGAGGCATGGTATTGAGTTGTGGCAGACGACGCCGGGTCTTTCCTGGTTCTCGGCACAGAATATGCGCTTGATGAAAGTCCCGAGTCAGTAAGACCTTGGGAAGAGATTGTAGCAGAATCTGACATGATCGTGCAGCAAGCAACCTCGTCCTGCGCAATGCACAAATCTCAAAATGCTAATGGAATAAAACTTGTCGGTCTCTGTTTGATGCTATGGTTTCTACGGCTTCTGCCGTATGTTTTTTTAACTAGTGATTATGTCGTATGTTATCTTGATGATCTCTTTCTCCTTTGGTTTTTTTTTCTCTTTTTAGGATGCAAGATTAATGAAGGATCCAAGTGTGAGGGATGGTGAATAAATGTCACACAGATCGAGACTGACAAACTGACTGACTGACTGACTTTAGTGATTGCTGAATCAAGGGTTGTAATCAAGTATATCTCCAGAAAGAACTCAGGAAACAAGGTGCGAGAAATAGAGCACACACACACACACGCACACAGACAGGTATCAGACAAAGCGTGATAGATGTGTATGGTTCGCCTGTGTAAAATGAATTTTGAGGGCTTTGCTGTTTGGGGAAAGATACCTATGACGTATGTGTATCCAGAAAACACAAAGGTCACTAGAATATATTTGGTCTTTGCCTGGCGACGAATGCATCTAACCTCAAGAGGAAACTTGCGTAAAGTACCCAAAAAGGTGTTTTTTGTCTTGAAATTTTATACTTTATTAAGAAACATTTCAATTAAGATTCCTGTTTTAAAGTGTCTATTTAAATGGTATGAATTATGGTTCAGTGTAGGAGCACAAAAAAAACTCTATAATGACCACCTTTAATAAATAATAAAAAGCGTTTGGATTTTGAATGGATTTCATAAACCTACTCAATTTGAACTGTGTTTTATGTTAGCCAAGGATTCCAACCGGTTTGGCCGTTTGAGAAGAGTATGGCTATTGATACAGCCGATGTATAAAATAAATAAAAAGGAATACAGGGCGGCTATTTTGATTAAAGCTAGTGCTTAATACACTCTCATCAAAGAAATCACCGCCAAATTTGCTCAATTTCTAGTCCCGAAAAAAAAATAACTATATATCAACTTGTTTAACCTATATCTTTTGAACAAAGATACAAGTACATTAAAACTTTTGTTTTATATTTAGAGTAATGTATATATATATATGTATTGCAATTAAATATAAAGATACAGATATTAAAAAATGGCGTGACCACTACGAGCTTTTATTAGAGCTTCAACTCTGTCAGACATACTTGAGACAAGAGTATACAATACTTCAAAGTCTGGTCGCTTATATTCCTAAAGGATGCAGGTCTTGAAGCCATTAACATTGTTAATAAATCACTTTTTGTTTATGTTGGTTCTTAAAGCATGACAAACATGTTCAATCGGGTTGCAAATGAGACTTTGGGATTTCCAAAAGTCAAATTGCTGAATTTCCCAACGATTCTTCCATAATGTATTATATAAACCAGTATGGCAACTGGTACCGTCTTTTTGAAATGAAAACGTTGTGTCATGTTCCTCGTTTAATTTCAGATAATATATATATTGAAGTCCTTGGACAAACAATTGACATGGGCATTTTGGTCAAGAGACCCTTCAATAAAAGGTAAAGGGCCAATGCTACTAGTCCAGAAACAACCCCATACCATCACAAAATATTTTTCACGCTGCTCTTTATGTCTCTCGCAAGGTTTAACAATTGTATGTGGGTCGAAATCATTACCCTTCACCATGAATCTGGGCTCATCTGGCCATACCACCCTACTCCAGTCCTTGATTCTAAAGTTGGCTCTAGATTAAGCCCAACACAGCCAATTCTTCTTCTGTTTGCTGGTTAGGCTTTACTTTGATACATCCTTATAATATCTAAGACCTTTTGCTCTCTAATATCTGATAAATGTCTCTCTACAGATAATGACATATCCAGTCACCAAGTTTGCCTAGTCGTAAAAAGACCTTTTGGAAGGATTCCGCCTCATACTCAAGCAAATACTTGTAACATCTGTGGCACTAAGCTTTTTTGGCCTCCCAAGTCTATGTCTCGTAGTAGCTGTACCAGTTTCTTTCCAGCATTTGATTGTGGTATTAATTGTCGATCGAGGGATATTGATGTACGGAATATCAGCTGGGATATAGGTGGCATTAGATAGTCAAATAATACCACCATGCTCAAACTCAAACAACTTTTACCTAGAAGATAGGCTTCTAATTCTTTTTCTTCTGATGATATGAGTGATCAAGTTAATAGAAAGGGTTCTGGGAAGAATATCAAAAAATGGACATTGAAAAAAGAAGGCTTATTTTTAATTAAGTGGCGGTGATTTCTTGGGTCTGAGTATACCGGTTTGGAAATATAGATACTCTTTAAAGACTTGCAAGAATATCTATCTGAGCCTTTGTATATGTAGATGACTAATTGCCAACATACTGGTATTGTCCTACATCCTAGTCGCTACTAGCCATTCAGAACTTGGAGCATATCGGGTCTAGAATGGCTTATACAAGAATGAATAAAAAGTCTATTTAAATCTATAGACAATAAAATTAAAAATCAAAATCAAAATCAAAGCATGGACCAGCTAGCATTCATTTGATTATAAATATAAACTACAAGTTAATTACTTTATTATACTTGTTTTTATTAGGTATAAAGTAACTAGAAATATTGGCATACTAAATATAGTCAAATATATATATATATAAAAGAATTAAAGGGGCCGAATTAACATGGACAGTTGTTTGTTTTTACCTTAATGGTAAGCCACGCGATAGAATTATATTGCTGTATGATGTATGTGGTGTTGATCAAGAGGGTATCTTTATTGCATGCATTAAAAGTCAGCATTATGTCGTATGTTCAGTGTCTATCAAGGCAAGAACATTCGTGATTTACAGAATATAATGAAAGGACATGATAACTAGAGGCTCAGTAGATAACCAATGACGTATTTTTAGCCAGAGTATATGCATTTCTACTTCATAATAATAAAAAAGAAATCGAAAGGCAAAAACGAGTCTCTTTTTTTGTGTTGCCTTGCACAACAATAATTTGTGTCTTTGAAATATATGAAAAGAATTTTATTCTCTTGTTTTCAAAATATCAGTGTAGAAAGTATATGACTATATAGTATCCATAGTGTATAAACTATTTTATAATTATTTTTGGTTACTATAGTGATGGACCGATAACTAGGTTCATTAAATGCCATGGTAAAACTATACAGCAAATTATAGTAACTTTGTTTTACAATAGAAAACCTTTTTTTTATATAGGCATTCTTATTTTTCTGGAAAAACAACTTTTTTAAAAGCATGACAAATATGGCTGATAAACATTAATGACGAAAACAGATTTCTGTTGTGATCAGTTACAGTTTTTTCTTTCAAAAGTATCGCCTATTAAACGTTATATTAAAACACAGTTAACTGAGTTTGATATGTTTATAATCACATTTCAAGGCTAATGATTCTACTACATGGCTTGCACTCACTTCTAGAACAATATATAAGTATAAATACAGGTTGTTGGATGGTATACAAGTTATACAGTTTTAGTTTATATTCAATTCTTATAAATCAAAGCCGTCAACAGATCCGGTCATTAGAAATATTGGCTATTAAAGAGAAATATGTCTTTTATGGTTCAGCTATATAGAAAATGAGACAGTACATTACTTCTGTTAGGGACTGATTTGTTTACGGATGTATGGCAGTAAATTCTCTCTTGAAACTTCTTTTGATTAACCGCAGATAGCCATCTCAAATATTATAGTAACAATTATTACGCTTTTTCCAGTAGAAAGACACCCCTTTTTATTGAAATACAATATTCATAGTTTTATACTGGTTCCTTGGATCGCCGAACGTGAGCTGTCGTGATCTGACAGTACTCGTAATTGTCTCACTACACTTTTAGCATGTAATTTTGTTGGCCAAGAAAAATACATTTCGCATTTTCAGAAATGAAAGTCATAGATTTGAAGGTGGAGTATATGGTCAATGCTTGATTTTAATTTATTGATCAAAGGTTACAATTGTGAGAAGTTTATCTAATTCAGATACAATATTGTAATATTGCGGCAGGGAACGATGTATATCAATGGTGCCAAGTTCGATTATGGTATTGACGGACAGGGGAATATGATTCATAAGGGAAAATGTTACTGTCGAGCCAAAGGTTTGGAATGATAGGGTATCTGTTAAGCCGTGTTCATTTATTTGTTGCTTTGAAAATATGGCCAAACAATAGAAATCATATACTGCACTATGAACATCGGTGCTGTCGCCTTTGACTTCTCTAAAACAGGTTGTATATTCACACATATATTGCTCATACAAATCAACAGTATAATTTGGACGGTACGCAATATCGGTTTCGAAAGACGTCACATTAGCACATTTGGCCACCCAGATGCCATCGTCTACAGTGAAGATCGCTTAGATCAAAGGGTGAGCGAACGAAGCTAGGATTTCGCTTTCCATGTGTTCCTGAACATCAAGGTCTATGAGAAGGTGAATCAATTATTCAATGGCTAACACGACGTTTTCTGATGGTCCATCGATGTTCATTGACAATTGCAGCAATTGAATTTGAGCTTCTGTTTTGGATATTGATTTATCCCTCAGCTCATAGATTATATCCTTCAAGCGCGTTGTAAGATGTGGATCAAGTTTTTCTAGGCGATTCTTGCATAGCGTCTTGTTTAGGTGTTCTTGAATTGCTACAGGCATGGGAGTGTCATATTCGATCCGACTTTGGACAATAAATATCGATGAGACAGCAAGAAGCCCATGTATATTGCTGTCAATATTCAGTAGCGAGTGGACATTTGAAGCTGCAGTACAAAAAAAGACAGTCAGTTCATCTTCCCAATTGGTTAGTAGGTCTTTATTTGTTGATATATCTCGATCAACAAACTTATTGTTGCTGTTATCCACAGGTGAAGTGGAAGCTTTGTCAAGTGTATGGCCTTTTGTATTGGCCACGGACAAACCATATCTAAAACATAAAATGTTAGACCTGCTGCACCTTTTGTTATTTTAATATAACCACTTACTCGGCACTATGTTCTTCTTTAACATGGCTCTTCAAATCCGAAAGTTCACTAAAGGTATTTGTGCACGATGGATCAATTTGAACCAATTTTCAATTTGGCGTTGCTGTCTGCATACGTTGTCGCAATTTTTGGAAGGAGGAAACATTTTTACATCCTCTTCGCAAAAATGACAACATTTCAAAATGTGAGGCATCATATAAAGGCGAAAAGGGAGGAGAAAACCCGACAGACATCCAAAGAAAAAAAGACTGCTCAAGGAACCTCCAATCTTGTGTGATCTATAAAAAATCAAATGCTAGTTACTGTGAAGGTACATGTCAACTCATAAAGCATGAAGATGTGCTTCATTTACTTTTTCTCTACCAGACAGAAATCAAAGCAAGAAAGAGAGTTGTCATGAACAGCAATCCATGTTTGACACCATTTTTACAGCATTAGTATTTCTGAAATGTCAGAAATGTGAAGAGTAGATCAGAAACAACCGTTGCCAGTTTGTTCGAGCTGTATTAAACTCTTGTTAACAAGACTTATATAATATGGATTTAGCTTAGTTTAGTTTTACTGATTCTAAGGATATTCTTAATTGACTCTGGTTTGATAGATTTACATATTTTGGGACCTTTCGCTTAACAAAGTCTGCTCTTGAACAGGAAAAAGACAGTTTTAAAGGTGAATATAATGCTGTAGATTGTGATTCGTAAAGAGTAGAAATATTGACAACCAAAATATATCACAATGAGTAATGCGTAATTGTGTGACTCGCTTCATAATGTGTCGATTTACTGCAAGTCACGATGAACAACCCCCAGCATATGGTAGTTTTGAAAAGGCTTGAACTCAAATTTAAATCACTTTTCAAAAAATACATTGATACAGCATCATTCTATATCACTCTTTATATATTTTTATTGTACTATGTGTGTACTGCGGTATATAAAATGCTTGTAAAAAGGTCTTCAAATAATGACAAGAATATAAATTTCTATACTAGAAAAACGCTAAACTTAGGGGCACGACGTTTTTGAGCGAGCACGACGTTTTTGAGCGGGCACGACGTTTTGATTTTACCGGACACTTTAATTGTGACTTGCTGTCCGGTGTCTAACAAATATATCTGGTCCCTAACACTGCAATATTTCTTCTATAAATGACATGCGTTAAAAAGGATTCTAATTCATAATGGAGGTGCAATATTAACTTTAGTTTGTATTCTCAGTGTATATTTGTGCCATTGAGTGTAGATTGTGGTAACAAACTTTATGGGAATATCCAAATACCATGATATCTGAAGATTGTATATCCTATCAAGAAACGTCGTGTCCAGAGAAACATCGTGCCCGCTTAGAACGTCGTGCCCTAAGAAACGTCGTGCCCGCTTAAAATGTCGTGTCCTAAGAAACGTCGTGCCCCATCTGAAAACGTTGTGCCCTTAAGATCGCTGAAAATATTGACGACTAAAAAACAGAGACAAGTTAATTTTCATTGTAAATAGAAATATACCTGGCTGAAAAGATATACTTCTTCCAAAGGACCGGAGAGTTTAATAAATTAGAAGCCTCAGTAATGTCTATGGAGATTGTTTATAATAAAAAATAGATATTTCTCAAAAACAATTCGGAGATGGACAAGTGAGTATATTTCCACAGGACCAATTCCTCCACGCCAACAACAAGTAAAATATGAAATGCAGTCTTTTCTACTCACAAGTGAACCAATTACTAACGCTACATCAAACTGGATCCGTCAGAAAAATGTTGAGAGACGGACCACTGCAGATGTCAAACAGTATTCTCGGCATAGATCATTGTTATTAGTGGGGGCGCATGGCAACGGCAACCTCGCCAAATCAAATACTTGGTTCAAAATTACACTGCGATAACTTAGAAATTATGATATCAGGGCGCATATCTCCAGTTTCATCAGCTTTAATGCTTGGACATCGCAATAAGACGCTTTTATTGGGATCAGAAAGCAAAGCATACAAGATGGGGTAAAAATGCATTGTAAAGAGTTCACATTTTCCAATGTGTTTTTTGGTCTTGATAACCATCTGAGGTAGCTTTCTCATTATATTAGAACGAGATCTAGTTGGCAACAAGTGTATAGTATACCAGGTGTTTTCATCGTTACTACCCCCACTTCCAAAGTTATACTTCCATGATAATTTACCCAGTCATGATACCCCTCACCAAATATTGTCCAAAAGAGTTCAAGTTCTTTCCGAGCATCAAGATATCGAATTTGGCATCATGTTTTAATTGCGAATTTGATTCTACATTATTGATTATACATGATAGCTTCTTATACGCATTAATAGTCATATAAAAGTTAAAATACATACTTTCTGATTATATTTCCATGTTCAGCTCATAAATAATGTCTTTGGTAAAACCATCTGCCAATAACATACTGTGTTGACTGGGGCATAAAGGAAAGATATTGGACAGTGCTAAAAGTTCATGTACAGATGATTCGATAAAGAGTAAATTGCTGCTGGAAATTTGCTTAACAGCTTGTCGGAATCTTGTGAATAATTCTACCACGTCCACACCTTTGAAAATATATGGTGGTAGTGGGAACACATTTTCCATGTCTTCTGGTAAATTATCGGCTGCTACTTCAGTCATGGCGGTTTCAGCTTGTGCTTCTGATTCTGATTCAATATCAGTTGTTTTTGTGGTATTGTTTGTTGCAGAACAGATAGCATCTGATAGTACGACTACTGTAGGAATAGATGTTATTAAATCTGTTGAAGCGGCTGTAGAAGATAATGTTTTTATTTCTTTTTCAATGGCGTCATGGATGTATCCAGCACAGCTGGTATTAGCATCGAGTTGGATGCTTGTTCATAATTTTTCTAACTAATACAGCTTGAATTCTTTTGATTTTTTAAAGAGACTCAATTCTGCTTGTAATAGTTTTTGATCTTCTACAAGATGGATATTTCTGAAAATTAACGTGTATTGGGTGACTATATATTTTTTGTCTAGTAATACAAATTCATCTATGAAAGATTTTGGCGTGAGAATATCTCTATTGGTAATATTTTAGTATTCTGATTCAGATACTTGGGTAATGTTTTAGAATTATTAATTAGTTGTAATTGTAGTCTCTCAGTCAAGTATTCATATAATAGGCCTGGTCAGGTAAAATTATTTTTATTTGGTGGGTGTGTCAAGGCCTGGCGCCTGTAAGCATATAGGCCACCCATGAGAACGAAAGAATAATTGAAAATAAATAAAAATAAATAATAAAAAAGAAACCCCTTAATACTAGGGGAAAAGAAATAAGACATAAGAACGAAAAGAATAAAGTAATTGTTTTGACATGGTTTGACAGAGAGAGAAGTCAGCTAGGAGGAAAAGAGAGCACAGAAAAACCCCCCAGTGGGGGGAAACGGCTTTTAAGAAAATAAAATAAACCGTACAGCTGATATGAATACATGCGAAATAATGATATATAGAAATGAAAAAAGAATGACACGTCAAGAATCGAGGATAAGTAACTGGGTACTGACAGCACCAAGATTGGGAACGGATTTCAGCAAGGATCAGAACTCTAAAGAGGAATCCTCTTTAGAAACTCGGACAATATATTTATGGATCTGATCACTCAAAAGAGCCAAGAAAACTTGACCGTACTAAGTACAGCTTTGGGAGGACGCAGACAGGAGAGGTTGACGGGGGACAGGGGAGATTTCGGACATAAGCTAAGGGAAAGGGTTGCCGGGGACAGGCTCTCTCTGTTGTCGAGAGGTAGTTTTTGGTTTGGATGAGAGTCTAGTGGAGTGGTAAACAGTTGCAAGGTCGATGAGGATTTGACCATGATGTGGTTCGGGAGGGATTGGGTATTGAGAGGTGGTTTGATCAATAGTATTGTAAATGAGTATTGATTATTGCTGAATCTGAGAGTAAGACTGAAGGATAAAATAATATCCTCAGCTATTCCAGTCAAATGGATCTGCCTTTATGAGATTATCCAATACACAGATCATAATACACATAATGGATTATTAGTTATTATTATTATTGTTATCCCCATAATATGGGATATACAGATACACACATATTTATCTAATGGCATCATCATATTCCATCTACATATTTCGTTTATTATATGAATACTTGATTGAGAGACTACAACTACAATGAATTAATAATTCTAAAACATTATCTGAGTATCTGGGTCGGAATATTAAATACTACCAATAGCATAAATGCTCTTCTTTACCAAAGCTCTCTGGCTGATCTGACTGAAGAAGTATCATATCAATAGGTCTCTCTGGATCTTTCCAGAAAGACAATACTCCTGAAAGATGACTCATCATGATAAAGATTACTAAAGCATATACTGAATTATAAATCAGAAAACATATAAATATCATTAGTTGGTTCTGTGTAGAAAGAGAATATTTTTCTTTTGAATAAACACCCTACATAAGTTCTTACAAATTCTTTTATCCCTTATCTATATTTATTCTATCTACAATAATAACAATTAGTCAATCAGATACTAGACAGGAACAAATAAGTTATTCATTGTATCTGTGGTAAAACTACCATAGTAGAGAAGGGAATATCTTATGAAAATTCACTGGATAGACCAGAGAACAAGGAAGACAAGGCCCAAGTGCTATTAATCATCTTTTTATTAAAACAGCGAAAAACTATATAAAGTAATTTCTTATTCTTTGTGTATCTAATCGATCAGCTACTGGTCATTACAGGTGTGGGAGGGTGGGAGACTTGGGCCTTGTCTTTCTTGTTCTCTGGTCTATCCAGTGAATTAACGGTCAAATTTAGAATTCTCCCGAAATTCGATGAGACTGTCGAACTGGAAGACAAGGCCCAAGTGCTAATTCAGAGTATGCATTTTCCTAGTCATGATCGACTACCCAGAGAACCACCAAAACCAGAGACAAGCGCAGCAGCAGATAGACGCAGTACAACATTTGTGAAGTCAGCCGACAAAGTGTGATTGCGGTTATAGTGATGTTGGAAAACTTCGTGACTTGACCAATTTCCCAGAGTGACAATGTCATCCAAAGACATGCCTCATTCCAGAGCAAGAGTGGAGGCAATTGAATGGACAGAAACTGATTCGGTTGTTGAAAGTTGCATAAGGCTACGAAGCCAGGAGGAGATAGTTGAGACTTGCACCAGGACAGATGGATGGTGAGCCTTGACAAAGAGGTCTTGAGGAGGGCAAGCCCAAGCAGCATGGGGATGGTCCCTCAGAGCACAGAATGCCCGAATGGGGCAGCAAAACGGAGAAGAGTGGTGCTGGATGGCAATGGTCTTGACAATGCGCCGTCCATTTCTCCATTCCTTGGGACCCAAGATGTCAAAGGAAAGAGCACCTGAAGAAGGATCGACCCGAGCAGACAGAAGTTGGAGCCTAGACAGGTCCGAAGGGCGAAGGAAAGCAGCCATGGCCACAAGGAAAGCTGTTTTCCGGGAGAGGGGAGCAAGAGGAGTGGAGGTGGCAGAGTCAATGCCAGCTAGGTGTGCCAGAGTGGGGGTAAGGTCAACAGATGGTCTGGTCTGCCTTAGTGGAGGGACACGCAGAGCAAGACGGGCAAACACAGTATGCACATTATCGTTGTTGTAAATGAGTATTGATCACTGCTGAATCTGAGAGTAAGACTGAAGGATAAAATAATATCCTCAGCTATTCCAGTCAAACGGATCTGGCTTTATGAGATTATCCAATACACAGATCATCATACACATAATTGATTATTATTTATTATTATTATTGTTATCACCATAATATGGGATATACAGATATACACATATTTATCTAATGGCATCATCATATTCCATCTACATATTTCGTTGATTATATGAATACTTGATTGAGAGACTACAACTACAATGAATTAATAATTCTAAAAACATTACCCAAGTATCTGGGTTGGAATATTAAAATATTACCAATAGCATAAATGCTCTTCTTTACCAAAGCTCTCTGGCTGATCTGACTGGAGAAGTATCATATCAATAGGTCTCTCTGGATCTTTCCAGAAAGACAATACTCCTGGAAGATGACTCATCGTGATAAATATTACCAAAGCATATACTGAATTATAAATCAGAAAACATATAAATATCAGTAGTTAGTTCTGTGTAGAAAGATAACCTTTTTCTTGATAATAAACACCCTACACAAGTTCTCACGAATTCTTTCATATCTTTCTTATTTTTACTCTACCCACAACAATCGTGGCCACAAAGAGAGTTGGGGTCAAGGTGAAGCTTGAGGGCCGCAGTACGATGGGTCTTAATCGTGCTCACACCAAAACCAGCATTGTATTGGTGAACTACGAAGTTGATCAAGTCCTGGAGAGAGAACTCGGTCAGAGAGACATCCTGGCTAAGGGCCCAAGCAATAAACAGGTGCTGACCCCGTTGATATACGCGGTTGGTGGGGGTGCTCTCCAAGGAAGCACCAACCAGGAGATGAATGGAATCATCATTCAAGCTGGAGTCATTGAACCTCCACTTGAGAGTCTGAACGCGGCAAGCTTCCAGGTCGGATTCTTCAGTGGCCAAGGGGTC
Source organism: Phycomyces nitens (assembly GCA_022702545.1). Lineage (NCBI taxonomy): Eukaryota > Fungi > Mucoromycota > Mucoromycetes > Mucorales > Phycomycetaceae > Phycomyces > Phycomyces nitens. The sequence continues at coordinate 9,225,356 of JAHRBC010000001.1, forward strand.
TTGGGCAAGGCGAGGACTATAGACTTGTCGTCCAACAGCATGGGAGGGTCTACTGACATCCTCAGAAGAAGAGGGTACCATATCGCGCTCGGCCAGATAGGAGCCACCAAAGTCACTGTCAGGTTCTCCTGCCAAATCTTGTGGAGACAACGTCCAATCAGGTTCCATGGCGGGTTCAGATAACAGTTGTTCCATTGGGTCCACGGGATAGACATCGCATCCATTGCTATTGCCTTTGGGTCCGGGAGCCAAGAGACATAGGTGGGGAGGAGGTGTGTGATACGATCGGCGAATAGGTCCACATCGTGTGGGCCCCACTTGGACTGGATCGTCCCAAACGTTCCCTTGGACAGCTTCCAGAGGTTCTTGGTGAAAGTCCTGCGAGACTCCAGATCTGCTGTCACATTGTCTTTCCCCGCAATGTGCTGAGCTGCCAGGTGGAGACCATGGTGGAGGCATGATCTCCAAATCTTGGTGGCCAGTTGCATCAGATGGAAGGCTTGAGATCCACCTTGCTTGTTCAGATACGCCATAGACGTGGTGTTGTCCATCCGGATCAGGACAGAGGTGTCTCGCAGGGAGGGGAAGGTCAGAAGCGCCAGTTGCACAGCCTTCATCTCGCGCCAATTGATGGACATGCGTGCTTCCTCGTGTGTCCAGTAGCCATGTGCAGTCTTGGTGCCCAGAGCACAACCCCAACCTGAATTGCTCGCATCCACAAACAGAACATGCTGATGCTGTTGCAGCAAGAGAGAGCGGCCATTCCACTGGGAGAGGTTCCATTCCCACCATCTCAGTTTGCGAAGACAATGAGGGGGAAGAGGGTGACCTACGTCCCAACCTTGGTTCTGACAGACATGTTCGTTCTTGAACCACATCAAATGTTGCGTGTACAGACGGGCCGGAAACAGAGCAATCGTGGCGGCCTGAATTCGCATAGTGAGGCTGTGGACCAGACGGGGGGAGGGAGACACATGGGCAATGAGCTGGCAAATGGAGCGACGAAGATCCTGAAGCTTCGCCCCAGGAAGCTTGGTAGTCATCAATTGGGTATCCAATAAGTAGCCGAGGAGCTCCAATTGTTGAGAGGGCTGAAGAGATGACTTCTTCAGGTTCAGAATCCATCCCAAAGATTCCAGTTTCGTCATCAAGAGCTGGGTGTGCTCTTGCAACTGTTGAGGAGTGTCGGCTATGACAATCCAATCGTCCAAATACACACTCACACGTATCCCACGACGACAAGCCCATTCCAGAACCGGACGCGTAACCTTTGTAAAGAGCCAAGGAATGATAGACAGTCCAAAAGGCGTCGTGCAGAATTGGTAAGTGCAATTCTCCCAATGAAAGCGAAGGTATTTGCGAGAAGCATGGTGGACAAGGAGGTGGAGGAAGGTATCAGAGAGATCGAGGGAGGTAAGGAAGTTGCCAGGTCTGATTAACTTGCAGACAGCCTGGAGGGTCTCCATCTTGAAATGGGGGGCAGTGAGGTGCTCGTTGAGCTGCTTCAGGTTGAACACCGGATGGTGCCCACCATTCTTCTTGGGAATCACAAACATAGGGCTGGTGAAACCAAGGGTGCCGGGAGGAGCAGGTTCAATCGCCTGCTTGAGCAACAGCTCGGCAATCTCCTGTCAAAGAAGATGTCGTTGGGAATCGTCCATAGGGATCGTTGGACGGCCATGGGTGGACAGGCGAGGCAACCTGTCAAAGTGGAGCTGAAACCTGTTGGCTATCATGCCATGCAACCACTTGCTGTCGGACAGTCTCTGCCATGCCAGAGAGAACCGACTGAGCCGACCGCCCACAGGAGACGAATCTACTGGGCTGGAGCAGAGGGCTTTGGGTGGGGTGACTTGGATTGGCTTTGGGTCTGTTGCCGAAGGGGACGTGCTTGTGAACTTCTTCCATGGGATGAGGGGTGCTGGTTGGAATGCCCGCCTGCAGATTGCGATGGGCTGGATTGAAAAAACGAGTCCTTGGTGCCTGAGGAGGCAGGGGCCAATGGGCGTGACTTGCAGAAAGAAGCGATGGCCTTATGCACAGACTCCTGGGAATTTACTTGTTCCGACAATGACTGTTGGAATGAGGAGGGGTCCATGGTGTAGCATTTGACAGAACCAGGATCAGCCACCTGGAATTTGGGATTAAATGCCTGCATAGCCAGTTCATTGCGAGATTAAGTGATGGAGGCTGAAGTGTGGACCAGCAAAGAACGCAGGTCCTTGACCATGGCCAGAAGACGAGGAGCTTCTGATTCTGGAACACTGAGAAGGATTTCATAGGCCAAAATGTCCAATGGCCAGAAAGAAGCAGACAGGTTATACTGCAGGGAGCGAAGAAGATTGTCTTCCTTAGTTTGATGAGGCTTGAACTGAGCCAAAGCAACCGGAAGAGTGGCAGGAGGGGTATAGACCAGGTCCTGAATTGGTGGGTAAGCGTCAATAATCTTCTTGCAAGATTCGGAATCTAACAAAGGATTGAAGAGATCTGCTGACATGCCAGTGGTAGATTTCAAAAGATCCGGAGGAGTCTAACCATATGTTGCACGAACAGGAATCGTGTGTAGCAAGGAAGAAGAAGTAGTCTCCAATGACGCCAAGCGAGTCTGTAAGTCAGAAATAGTTTGCAAAAGGCGAGCGGAATCCATAGAGTCAGACATGACAGAGAAAATCAGGTAGCGGTAATGACCAGCAAAAAAGATGATCAATTAGATACACAAAGAATAAGAAATTACTTTATATAGTTTTTCGCTGTTTTAATAAAAAGATGATTAATAGCACTTGGGCCTTGTCTTCTGGTTCGACGGTCTCATTGAATTCCGGGAGAATTCTAAATTTGACCATTAATTTATAAATTTTAAGGGTCTGTGATTAAATCGGCTGTTAAATGTGAGACATCACTTCATTTTTAAAGTCCTATGAAAATTTGAATCCTAGTTATGAAAGAATCCTTGTAAATTTACATGATTTTACAATATTTTCAGACCAAATTTTTGTAAGAAAATAAAACATATTTTAAATATAATCTAGTTAAACTATCTTCTTCTACTTTTTTATCCTCAAAAAATGAAGCGTACTACATCTCCATCATCATCAGCCCCATTTAAGAAACAAAGTAATATGATATTTATAATATAAAATACAAGTACTTACAAAATACTATATTGTCTAAAGATAAATCTCGTGGATCATGGGATGAGGAAAGAAAGTTAGCTCTTATAGAGGCTGTTAAATCAGAGGAAAACAAAGCACGGACAAGAGTACGGTGAGACTTTGTTTATTAAGAGAGAGAGAATTTGTGAATAAGATGAAGACTATTGCTATTCGTATTGTGCGTTTATATAGACATTGAGATGAGTGCTAGTGATGATATGATGATATCATGTAATGTCTGTTCTCTCTACCAACTATTAGATATGACTTGTTATTTTACTTAGTACTATTAACCAGTGTGTTAGTACTAGTTATTAGTATGTCTTTACGTATGAATAATGTATTTGGAAAGGTACCCTCTTTAGTGCACTTCCAGTAGGTCAGTTATTCAATATGTTTCAATATTGATAATTTGTGTTAATGTTTCAATCTACAATTATGTTGGATACAACAGAGGCATACCATAATTTCCATCCTTTCTCTGTGCCTCATGGGCAGACAACCATGGCATGGAACAAGGTCTTGGATGCCATCAACAAGACAAGTGCAAATATATTGGCACCTCTCCCAATGAATGGGATCAAGCAGAAGAAGAATGCCCTCTTTGACAAGTTCAAATCTGTGTTTGACAAGCATTGTCATGAGAGCTTGTCTGGAATCAGTGCAAGCATTCCAACAAAGCTTGGCTTGGCTGTCTTCACGGCAATGAAAGATGTTAGTTTTTGGATCATGATGATACAAAAATACTTTACTAAAAATAATTTGATGTTTCTTTCTGAAGGAGGAAGATCATAAGGAAAACAAGCTGCTAGCAAAGCTGTTGGAAAAGAAGGTCAAGAGGGAAAACGAGAATATTGGAGATAATCTGATGTCTATTGCAGAACATGGATCACAAAGTGACAAAAATGCCAGTTGTCCAGTCGAGGAGGCCAAGGCCCCTGAAAAAAAAGCAGGAGAAACCAGGAATGAGACCTTGCCAGATAAAATCTTGCAGATAATGAAGTTGGAATCAGAATCTTTGGAAAAAGATGATGAGGCCAAAGATTCAATAGCTGCAGACTGTCGAAGAATAGCTGATAATTCAGAAAGAATTGCTATAAGTCTTGAAGAACTATCTTTAACACATAAACAAATATTAGAAATACTAAAGAAATAAAATAAAAATATTTGTTTACATATAAGAGAAGGATAAATTTTCTGATAAATAATATTTTTATTAGTCATATGCGTTTAAGCCTTAACAATGTTAGACAAGTTGTCTAGGATAATCTCGATGCTATCAAAGGTGTCTGCAGCGCCTCGCTCCCGCATCAACCCAGTGATGTACTCCTCAATGTCTGGAGGCTGGAGGCCAAACATTTGCGTCATTGCAGAACTATTTATACACATATGGAAGTTCTTGAATAGAGTACAAAGGATGTATACCATCCCAGGTTTGGCATGTCCTCTAACCTTTATCGCATATCTGTACTTACAGTATTTGAAGTATTGGCTTACCTTACCAAACTCCATCTCTACCTGTACTCTTGCACGTGCCATTTTTCTGTTGATATCCACTTTTACAGCTAAATATATAAAAAAGTGTTAGAAAAGAAAATCTATATTATAATTGAAATATAACTTCCAATCATTGTCAATCTCATAAGATGTATATGGCCTGTATAAATGCATAGATTTCTTGTAGGCTTGATCCCCATAAATAGCAAAAGGAAAACCAGGATTACTTTTGGAATTAAGGAGATCAAGGTGCAAGATCAACCTGTCCAATGTCTTAGACTTGTCAAAAATCTTAGTATCATGAGTAGATCCAATAAATGGCCCAATGAGACTACTTGTGATGCCATCAGGTGTAGAAATTGCCTGATATTTAATACAATGGGAATGTTATTTAAGAAAGATAATGTTAAGTAAGCATATAAATCACTCAATAGAATATGGTTATATGTATATAAGCACATTACCTTCCACCCATTGTAGATACATCTTTGCTCATCATTTCTTGTTGGCCGGGAAACCTTCTGCATTGTGCCATCCACAAAGCCAATGATATTGGGAAAGGCATTTGCTATAAGAGTTTATATAAGATTAGCAAATAAATTATGTAATTATTATAAAGTAGAAGTAGTAAATAATAGTTTTACTTTTGGTAGATTGCCTGGGCAAACCTTTCACAGTTCTCAGGCGAGAATTGATGAGTGTCAAACTCTAGCCCATGCTTGAACTTGTTCAGTAGAATGCGTGAGAACTGGCTCACAATAGAACTCAAGCTTCTTGCATTCATTCCCCACATATCTTCCATTGAGAGATACCGCCGTGGGAAAGTGTACTGGTAGAGTACCAAAGCAAAAGCATACTCTCTTGGTACATGCAAATCGTACCCATTCTCACACTTGAAACTCATTGTCTTTGTCAAGTTCATTGCGATGCACATTCTCTCAATCTAGTTTGGAAAGAGAAAAACTGTTGTTAGTACTTGTTAGAATAAAATGAAAGGCTAGTAATATTACTTCTGCGAAAGTAAAGCGAAACTCAAGTTTGCATTTAGCATCAGTAAGAGACTTGATGTCAAGATGCTTGTATATGACTCTCTTTTTTCTTTGATGGAGAGTTGTCTGGCCAAGAGTGAGAACATAAGCAATTAATGCACGATTGTGTAATCTCATCTTTGGAAGTTGTTAAATGAAAAGAAAGAGATCTCTACATTTATTCTTTACTGAATGCCTATTAGCCACCTTCACATTAATTTTATAAAAATTTCATAATTCTGTGACTTATAGGAGATATTAAATGTTCTTGTGAGTTTAAATTTGTTGTACAAATATAGAAATTATAAATTTTCATAAGATATTCCCTTCTCTAGTATAATAATTTATTATGAGATAACAAAAGCTACATAGTGAAATCTACTCAAGTAGATTTAAACTAAGCTACCAATTATTATGCATCTCCTTATTTTTCCTTGATCACTATCTGAATTTCGAGGAATAATAGGAACGTGTGACAGTGTTTACTTTTTCAAATTCTTATATTATTATTTATATTTATTCATATACCTCTTTCAAAATAAACGTTTTTATTATTATATTATAGAATTGATTTTATTATCATTGGGTATTTATATTTCTAAAGTATGAAGGATTTGCATTTTTCAAATCATCAAAATGCTTCATTGCATCCATTAGCGATCTAGTCATCATCTCTACTTTTTCAAGATCTACCCCTGGGATTCTTCTCAATGTCTCCAAATCTTCTTGTTGATGGTGCCATATTGCTGAACTAGTTATAGCACGCTGAAAGATAGAGTTGACATTGTCGGCTTCATCATCATTCACATCACTACTTGTCTCAACTGCTTGGTCTACTGCAGTTTCTGTACTTTCAGACGTCTGGTTTTGTTGTTGCAAGTTTATACGGGTTTGTTCTTGCTGTTCAATGTATCCCAATGCAACTTTACTATATTTTTTCAGCAAAAACATATGCTTGCATAGTATTTGCCAACAGAAAAAGCTTGGGCATGAACATTTTTGGATCAAATTGCTCAAAATTATGATTGTATACCATATAGACTCTGACAAAAATGACCGGATTTGCCACTTACCATTAGAATCATCCATACTATTACTAATCCCACCCAAAGGGTTTATGATCATAGAAGGGAGTATGTCATCTTGAATCTGGGAGGCAGCAAAGGAGTTTTTTGTGAGCTCGTTCTCAACAGGACCCATTCTTCCATTGTTGAAGTGTAAGCGTTCAACCTCTTGTTCATAGAAGAACTCAACATTGTTGGTCAAGATGAAGATGAGGCGATCCAATCTTCTGATTCTGGCGCGATTAAAGTAAATAACCTTCAACTGATTATGCCACAATTCAATATAGTTGTTGGTTAAATATCTCTGGTGCTGTTCGTGAATGTAAGGGCATCCCCATCTCCTCAACAATTCTTCAGTGGCTGTCCATTTTCTTTCAAAGTAATGAAGAAATTCGGGTTGACTTTGGATATTTTGTTTGAAAGCAGCAATTTTCATCAAAAAAACTGTTTCATCTGACTCAACAAGTATGTCTTTCAGATCGGTCTTCAGTTGCCTTTTGTATGATCCAAGCTGTTGTGTTGTATACGAGCCATCCAACTTGACCTTACTATCCAAATTGTTCTGCCAGGCACGAAGAACATGGAATTCACAGTAGTGAATTGTTGTCTGAGGTAATGCTGCTTTAATTGCATTGACTTCAGCAATACAGCAATTAATTGTGATATTGAGTGGTGAAAAGTTACTGCTTTGACGAAGATGCACAAGCCATTGGTTGATTGGTCCAACTGTCTGGTCATTTGTCACCATGTATGCAACAGGGTAGCCTTTACCAGTTTGTGGATGTCTGGTAACCAAGGAATACATGACTTCCATACTTCTTGATGAAATACCATGTGTGGCATCGAGGCAAAAAGACTGGCACATGCTCATTATGGTTACTTGTGTGGGTGATTAGAACCCAAAAGCAAAGAGATTCTGATTACTAGAGTACAGGGAAATGTTTCCAGTAAAAACTGTATAGCTCTGAGAAAGAAGCTTTTCATTTAACCAGATTGCTACTGAAGTGTTTTCATCTGAATCGAACATATAGAGCAATGTCTTCATCTATATTTTTTATAAATATCATTAAATCTAACCTCTTGTATGTGCTATTATTAACGAACCTTTCTCATTCTATTATAAATTTCTTCATAATTAGGCTTTCTGGTACCAACACCCCAGTTTTCAATCTGTCTAAGTGTGGATATCCTTGTATTTCTACAGTTGCTTCCACTTCTCAACTGATCCTCAATAATTCTGATTGCCTCAGAAGGCAAAGGCAAGGTTCTTATTTCCTGGCTCTCTCCAGGAACATGGTTGGTATGATCTTTTGTCATACAAAAGGTAACAATCGAAGTATTATTAAACTGCTTGATTCTCAAAGCAGCCATACAACCACATGTCTTTGTATCTTTTTGTGCTAGACGGACTTGTCACTTAGACTGGTATTTTCCAGCACGATGGCATTGCTTTGTCTCTCCAAAGACCAAGGTTGGATCCGTAAGTTTTCTATTTACTATCCACTTTGTTGAGCACAGTGTATTCATTCGGCTAAGACACTGCTCCCATTCATTTGCTTTTACTGAGATTGTTGTATTCAAAGGAAGCATCTTAATACCTTCAATGGAGGAGTTGATTAAAGCATTTTGAATGTTTGAGACGTTATAGATAATGGTGTTGGTGGACATTTTTGAATAAATAATTCAAGAAAGAAAAATATAAAAAATAAATTGAGAAAAAATAACTAGGTACTCAGCCAAGCCTCCTCTGAAAAAGCCACTATTCCTCGAAATTCAGATAGCGATTGAGGAAAAATAAGGAGATGCATTATTATCATATTAACATTCAGCCAGATACTTAAACACAAATTCTAGAATATATAGAAATTTAGTTTCTTTTTTACTTTGGAAATAAATTACAAGTAAAATTGACATATTGTGTTTTGATTAATTTTGCTACAGTATCAAATTTTTTTTTTTTAGTATACAAAAAATCGATTGTCCAATTAAAGCCCTCTATTTCATCTCCAAAATTTCCTAATATGAGAGTAAAAGAGTTAATAATACTGAGAAGGATATTTGAATACTATGAAATAAAGGGGAAGTTTTTAGTATAATTAACTTTTTGAGTTATGAATACCAGTTAATATATTTTTTTTATTTCTCAAATACTGCTTCATTGACAATACTATTTATCAACAAAAAAAAACACTTTTCTCTTATAAGAACTGTAAAGAACATCTAATTGGTAATTCTGATTAACCAATCAAGATCATATCCGGCTATTTTTGTGCAAACCAATAGTATTCATGATTTTATATCCTTGTAAAGACCCCTCCTAGAACCAATCATTATAATTATCTTTACAAACATTATCTAGCATTATTCATATAAATACCCCTAGATCTTGCTCATAAAAAACCATCCAAACAACATCTTTATTTAAACACATCTTCCCAAACTCTCTACCTGATAATAAATACTCAGCATGCAACCCAAACTCCCTACTAGCAATGCCTCTAAAAGACGTATGGTCAGAAGTTCTGTCAATGAAAGAACTGGTGAAGAAAGAGAGCTGCAACCAGCAGTGCTACCTATCCAAAGGGTGGCCTCTACTGAGACGCAGCCAGCAAAGCGCAGCCGAGGCCGTCCAAAAAAGAATGTCCAGATTGAGAGTGCCATGGCATCCAATGTCGTTGATCCCAGAACTGTTGTATCTAACAACACCTCTTTCCGTACCATGGCTTCAAGAGATCTTGATGAGTTGGACTATGCAGTTGAGGCATTAATGAGAAAAGTGCGCCCAAGTACCGCATTGGCCTATAGACAGCCCTTGGCACACTGGAAGGTATTTTGTCATTTTGATTTTTTAATATATTATTATAGTTTTGTTATTAATCTTACGTGTATTTTACTTCATGTATTATAGGGATTCTGCGATGCCAACAAACATAGATTTAATATTGATTCCGAATACCCTTATACTGTGGGTCCTACTGAGCTAGTGGTTGCTTTCTTCACCAAATTCATCTTTAAGCGAACGTACAAAAAGAACATCTCAATCGGCTCAGATGTTAGAACCCAAATCTATCTAAGGATAGAAGATAAACCAACAACTTCCACAACTTTACCTCAATGTAAGAAATAATTAGATCTGGATATAACATTTAGTCAATTGTAAATTATATATTTAATTAATCCTGGATTAAATTTGGCTTGTAGTAACAGAGGCTGCTCCCATCAGTAAAGACGGAAAATCTAAAATCCTTGAAGTGCCTTTGAGTTTTGAGTCTGTCAACCAGTACAAGAAAGCGTTGATGTATCTGCACAGTTACCAGCAAGAAACTCAACGAATCATTTGGCCATCACCAAAAAAAACAAAAGAACTCATTGACCTGTTGAAGGAATATGAACAAAACCTTGTCTATGACCAAGTTCAGACAAATGCAGACAGAGCTGCTCATTGTGTGATCAGGGACTCCTATAAATCCGGCCAACTGATTAAGATCCTTAAGTCTCTTTGGATATCCACCAACAAGGCCGATTTACAAGAGATCTTCTCAATCTCTACTCGCCACCACATGCTCCTTCGAGACCAGGATCTCAGAAATCTCAACTTCTCGGATTGTTTTTGCATGATAATCCCAAAGAAGCAGCATAGGGGAGCCCAGCAAGCAGTAGCTCTAGTTTTCTGCCTAGACAAAGGCAAAACGCTGAAAGAAGGCGAAGTCAAGTTTGCTTGTGCCATACGCCATGAGAACTTATTTCGTTGTCCTGTTGGTGTCTTTGCTTTTTTCATGTTTAGCTTGATCCAGGTATGTTGACAAATTAAAATGATTGCTGTTTGTCAATACATATATCTAATGATTCTTTTATAAAAAAGGATGATGCCGACTTCTTGGGTGAAGAAAGGTGGCACAACTGGAAGGTCTTGAGAGGACGAGATGACCCTGAGAAGAGTCTCAGTGGAGCACAGCAATATAAGACAGCAAAAAGTGCATTTGCCGAGCACGACATATTTACTACAAGAGTTACGCACGGTGGGCACCATGCTGGTGCTATTGAAGCTGAAGCACTTGGAATCCCATACGATTTTATCAAAAGAGGAGGAGGGTGAAAGGATCGCCTTGGCCGTTTGGAGACTCACTACCTTGGTAAACTTCCATCTCAGTTTGCTCGAGGCATGGCAGGGTTTTGGGACAAGTTATTCAACTTGCCAAGAAACAGTATCTCACCTTCTCTTAAGCTTCAACAAACAATTTTTCCTTAGATTGAAGATCACTTTGGATGTAGCAATGCTGCATGGAAAAAAGTCTGTGACAAGGAGATGAAAGAAGTAGATGAGAACGAAGATGAAAATGTTACTGACGAAGATGAGGATGCAGGCGATCAAGCCGAGTTCATAGAAGAAGATAGAAGGATAGTTCAGCAGAGGATCAAGCAGATCAAGAAGAAGCACTTGACAGTACAAAGAAGCACCAACACTGCCAAACGAGGATTTTTGAGGCTCTTGATCCGGTGTAGAAGAGTAATTTTGCAAGATGCTGCGGTATACATATACCTGAAGAAAGAAAACAGCATTGTCAACACAAACTTCAAGAGAAATGGGTTAGGCACCAATCCTTTTCGCAGTGCAGAATTCAAGATTTTTCAAGACAGCATTGTAAAAGACATCACTACACCATCAATTAACAGACTCCAAGAGTATGAATGTCTTGTCCCGAACATTGTCAATTCACACAAAGAGGTTTCAACTTGGTTAGGTGAAATAACCCATCAAATGACAAGCATATAACAGCAGAGTACTCGTCAGTTTGCCAGAGTTGAAAATCATTTCCACAACCAGAATCAGGATAGCTCTCGGGTAGAATCTATTTTGGTTGGGTTGAGCCAACAGTTGCAGCAAGTTGCAAGAAACCAGCAGGTCCTACTTGTTAATTAACAGTGCCTCAATTCTCAAGTTCAATTATTGATGGCTACCAATACTCCAAACACTATGAGAAACATTGAAAGCACCAACATATCTTGGGATTTCACTTCTTCTTCTTCTACCTTTATCCAATCATCCCCAATCCAATACTCTGCTCCTCCAATCTATCACCCTGCCATTGTGCCTTCTGCTCTAACACTAGCTCAAAATAGTCATAGTCTTACTCAATCATCAGTTTCAAAAGGCAAAAGAAAGGCAAAATGGGTTAGCTATGACCCTCAAGTACTAGAATAACACACACACATATATATAGATATCGCATATAAAACAATAAAATATTTACATCTTAAAGTATATCAGCTAAACATGGATATAGAATTGATTAAATATAAAAATAATTGTTTCTAAAGAAATGTACATATCTAACAGGATTTTATTTGGATTTTCCAAAGTAATATATACCAGCATTAGCTCCTATAGAGTATAAAACATATCGACAATTATGCAACTTGAGAAAAACACTATTTTTTCGGCTGCCCTGCGGGCGCCAGTATTAATTTTTGGTATTTTCATCATTTTTTCCAAAAAAGTCAGTTTGCCCATATTTAGAAATTTTTCCATAGTCTGAGCCAATAGATCACCTATTTTTCTGATTGGCTGATTATTTTAATTTTTTCTGAGGAATTATACCGTTACAGTATCTCTTCCCAATTTAACTGGCTCACTTATAATTGAAATACTTTACTTTGAATCATAGCAACTTTTATAATCAATTCTAAAACATTTTGTTTCAAAATTTACTTAATTAATATCTATTATTTTCAATAAATAAATGTTAGCTATAAAAATAAAATAAAGTGATTATAAAAGTTTTTACTTGATATAGTAAATTAGAGACAATTTTAAATTTGCTGTGATATTTTTACTACGCAGAAAATATGAGGAAATTTCTAATTTTAGAAGGTTTTTTTGAAACCAATGTGAAACCACCTTTTTTTGGACACTCATCTTGACAATAATTTGCAAAATTTGCTGAGCAACAGAATTCATGCATATTGCATTGTTAAAGGGCTATATGATGTTTTTTTTTGTAATTTTTGCATATTCTACTTTATCTTTCATACAAAAATAATATTTTACCAACATGTCACAAGAAAGAACAAACACTAATGCTGAAAGCAGCACCATAAATATCCGTTTCAAGGAATGTAACCCTTCTTTGCCCATTAAAGAAGACAAGCCTCCCAGAGTAAATGGTTTCTGGACTGACAAGAAAGAGTTGGCACTCTTAAAAGAGTATGCCAATGTCTTCCCACCTGCTTGCAAGAGAGGACAGCACAAAGAAGCATGGGAAGAAATCCTCGCCAGTGTGAATGGGGTGAATCCCAGTGATCCACCATTGAGTTATGACTCCTGTCACCGTGCAGTTGATCGACTTGTAAGAAGCTACGGAAAAAGCTTCGAGGAGTCAAACGTTGCATCTCTTTCTGGTGCAAACAGAAATAGATCTGAAGTAGAGAAGGCTGTCTACGAGATCATCAAAAAGGTATATTTAATTTGTAAGAAATATTTTTACTATGCCCTAAACATATATTGGTATCTTTGGAAACATAGAAGAATTCGTATGATGATCTTAAGAAAGAAGGGAGAGAGAAGGTTCTCGAGAGAAATTACTGTAAGGCAAATATGGAGCGGTCCATGAGAGCCTTGGCCGGATCATTTGGGAATCACAAAAAGAATATCCGGAAAGAAATACGTGATCGCCGGCGTGTGGACAAGGAGGCAAACGCCAGGAACAATGAGCCTAGGATCCTTTCCCCTCCAGTTGAGGAATCTGCCAGTGGTTCTGGCAGTTTTCAAGAGACAGAAGTCCCGGTGGAGACAGAAGTCCCGGTGGAGACAGAAGCAACCTCTGGTGATTGCCAGAATGGAGGGGACAGTGGGTCCCTTAGCACCAGCCAAGAGGAGCGGCTCAACAACATGGAAAGCCGGTTCACCAACATGGAAAGCCGGCTCACCAACATTGAGAAGCTGTTGGAACAGTTAGTTAACAAAATTAAATAAATAATATTATAAGATTTTCTTTTGTTTTTATTAGATTATATAATCTTCATCTTCTCCATCAATCTTATCTCTTCTTAACCCAGAGATATACTCTTCAATTATCGGCAGCTCCAACCCAAAGTATGCATTGGTGGATGATCCACCACGATGCACACAATGCAACATGTTTTTGAAAACAGTTGAGAGAATGTAGACAACTCCAGGTTCATTCTCCCCCGTCTTCATTGCATACTTGTACTTGCAATACTTGAAGTACTTCTCCACTTCAGCAAACTCCCACTCCACAGCTATTTTCATTTTTGACATGCTCTTGTTTATCAACTTGTCATCCTCTATTACACATAATTAATACACTGTTTATAGTTTCCCACCAGCTTGTGTTACTTTACCAGTAAGTCTTACACCTCCAAGTGGCGAGAACAAACATTTGGACGACATGTATCCAGGGTCGCCATACAACACATAAGGGTACCCATAACCAGATGGGATATCCAGGTATCTCTCAATTCTTTGCTCAGTCCTTGAAGAGAAATACACACTCTGGTCATGTCTTGAGCCAGCATAGGGACCAATTATGCTACTGGTTATCCCATCTGGAGTAACAATCGACTGGAACTTCAAAGCATGAAGATGCTTCCAGCCATTGTACAAAGCCTTTTGGTCTTCTTCGCTGTGGCTTGGGCGAGATACTGCTTGCATTGTACCATCAATGAACCCAACAACATTTGGGAATGCGGCACCTTTGTCATGCACGGCCTTGGCAAACTTCTTCAAGTTCTCTGGACTGAACTGCTTGGCGTTGAATTGGACGCCCCACTTTATTTGTTCGAAAACAAGGCTCTCCATCCCTCTGCAGACAACAGACACATTCGTCAGACTCATCCCAAAAAGTATAGACATATCACTCACACGTCTGGGAAAGCTGTAACGATTCAGCAACATGGCAAACCCATAGTTTTTGCGAACTTGTATGCTCGAAAAGCGGTATATTTCAGGCAGCCTAAGTGCAGTGGTGATTGTCTCGATTTCATCCAAAGTGAAACGGAAAAGGTATGTACAAGCACCATCACCAAGAGCGTTCAGGTTTAGTCTGGTGTACTTGGTTCTAGGGGCTCTTCTGGAGGAACCACTTTGCTCCTCTTGTGAAGTATAATCACCATCTTGATGTTGTTCGTTTTCAAAAAAAGTTGTTCATTTTATGAGATTTGAAGAATATTGGTAAGTGTAATAATAATAATAATAATAATAATATAGAAAGGCAAGAGATTTATAAATGATAATAATATCAATATATTATGTGTGTTCATTTCGTTTCCTTTAGGATGATATCCTGCAAAACGTGTCATTTGCATAAGGTATTTCTGGGTTTGAAATGTAAAACAGTCCTTGTAAAAAAATTCTTTTTTTGGTAATGAGTTTTAGAGCAAATTTAAAATTGTCTCTATTAGATAATAAATAAGTGTCAAATTAGGGTTTTTATTATATTCAACATAAATCAACTAACGACAACTTCTCCATGACGCGTGATGTGTTTGTATGGTTGTGTATGGTAACCGAACGGGCGACAAATAAAATATATAAAAGAAACAATGAAAGAACCAGTAAAAGACTAACGAAACTCAACAGAAATATCCCCAAAATGACCGGGCAAAATATAACTGCTCTTCAGAGATCGAGAGCTTAAACTCAAAAGAATAAAATAACCGTAAAATTGATCGTAAAACTGACTGATGATCTTTATTCATTAGAAAAGAATGTCTTTTATAGACAAAGAAAATAACTAAAAGAATAACCGAAAAATGAAATAATAAAATAATAAAATGATGCCATCAAGGCCAAAGGAAAAATATAATAAAAAAAAATACTATAACATAGTAAAGAAAATGGTAAGACAAAGAAGTAGGGGAAATAAACTAAAGAAGTACAGAATGGTGCAATCCTGCAAGAAAGTGAGAAAGGATTCACAAAGGAAATATAAAAGGAAAGAGTATAAAAAAAGGAAATAATAAAATGTGATAAAATAAAATAAAGAAAAATTGAAAAGAAAGAGAAATAAAGAAACTCGGGGATCGGCCATCCTTACTCGGCTCGGACTTCTTCTTCGGACTGGTCCGGCATCCGACCCCTCCTAGGCCTGTTCCGGGCCCTTGGTCCGGCTTTATGGTCGAAACCGAACCTGACCACAACACACGTGTCATCCATCAAGTGGAGAGATGGCCGAGTTGGTCTAAGGCGTCACGTTAAGGCCGTGATCTCTTCGGAGGCGTGGGTTCGAATCCCACTCTCTTCATAACTTTTTGTTCTTCTTTTATTGTGTGTTACACAAAGAAGTGTGTCGTTTCTTATCTAGACAATCTTCCAATTCACTATAAACGTAGTCGAATTGGTCAAGATTTAATACACAGGAGTATTCAAAATAAGAGAGAGGATGAAAGATAGATTTTATTGTTTTGAATTTTGATATCTTATATAGTTTTCTAAAGGATTATTCATCTTTGACTACAACAAAGAGGTTTCTAATGCTCTTACACATTTCCGTAATTACAAACTAATGAATAATGATTTCAAATCCTGCTTCATTTGTAAAGACAAGTTACTAGAACTTGTATCACAAAAATTAAACATGATAATTATTTTTATTTTTGTCAAGAAAATGTCCTTAATAATAATTGGTGATTGTGTTGTATATACACGAACAAAAAAGGTTTTTAAGCTGTTCTTTACATGACTTGCAACAGATGGATTTAAATTTCTAGTAGAAATTATAAAGAAATAACCCTGTAACAGGATCACTTCTATTGATGACTTTTGGCCATAATTCTAATACTAATATTCTTTTATCACTGAAAGGCTCATACTACCAGACATTTAGATAAAGTTGCACCAGTACTACGAAGCCTTACATTAGAATTACATTTATGCTGGCTATTTGATAATAATTTCTTTTTCAGTTACCAGCTTAATACCCTTACCAGTCTTTGATCCCCCTTGTCTCTCAAATATTTTTTAGTATCTATTCCAAGTTCTTATAATATATTTTGTTTCGACAACAAAGATACTTTAGGATCTCAAGCCAAATATCTAGCCCATTAATGGGACAGAGACCTTTGAGCCCAATTTTACAATATATTTTACATTCCCTACTTCAACAATTCTATTTTATGGTTTTTCTTAGTAAAAAAATGTCTTTGATGAACTCACAACTATCATTGTAATTATATTCTGTATAATCTTTTCTCAATGCTAAATCTAAATGCTAAATCAGACCTACATGTTCCTTGCACATTACTAATTCGCTTGCTAAGTATCATGAATTGAATTGGCTTATGATCAGTACTATCCTGCACTTTTCTACAGTTTACTATACATCGTTCATTGCCTTTTATTTGTCAATGAGTAGTGAAGCAAGAGAAAATCACATGGCTTATTAGAAGAAAAAGTCGCACACAATTATAACAGTATCCAAGTAGTTGAATACAAAAGACATTAACAAAATAACATGATGGAAGAGGATAATGAACAAAAAAAGACTAAGACAATATAACACAAGGTTAATAGCTAATACTACTTATTCCACGTTCTCTTGTTTTAATTGATAGACCTAAATACTCGAGTCTTTAGTCTTCGGAATAATAAAAAAAAAGGTTATAAAAAAGTCAATTGCCATTTGGCCTCTGTCTTCAACTGCTGCCACGATAATCGTCCTGCTTGGTTTCACGCTTGTCATCTCGGCGCTTACCTACAGTTACCATCTCCTTGCCAATTACCAACATCCTATACCTATTGGAAAAAATGTTTTGCTTTTGACGGCTCATCCCGATGATGAATGCATGTTCTTTGGACCAACTATTCGAGGTCTAGGTAGACAACACAAAACACGCGTTCATGTATTGTGTTTATCAACAGGTTTGTTTTTAATTACAACAAATAAACTTTGTAGATGAGTAGACTGACAAGAGATTGATTAGGAAATGCTGATGGGTTGGAGCAAATTCGAAAGCGGGAGCTGGTAAAGAGTAGTCAGATGCTAGGCATCCAACCATCGCATGTCAAAGCCCTCGAGGGTCCGTACGTGTTTGCTTTATACATATATATTTTTAAAAAAAATTCCGAGGGTTTAAAATGATTCTTGTTCCTTTTTATAGTGAACTTCAAGATGGAATGAAGTCTGTATGGCCTGCAGATAAAATTGCTCAACTAGTAAAAGATTATGTTTCCAAACAAAAGATTGGCACCGTGAGTTGGCTAGAAATAAATTGGATTTGGTAAAGTTTGTTTCTCAATTGGGTCAATCAATAGATCATTACGTTTGATGGACATGGTATATCTGGACACCCTAATCATATAGTAGCATATGAAGGTGCAAAGTAAATGGTCGAAAAGATTATCGAGACTAATATGGCTATAGGCGATATGTGGAAACCCAAAAAGAACCAGCCAAGCTGTATACTCTGGACTCAATTCCTCTCGTACGAAAGTATATTGGAATCGGTGACTTGATTACTAGCAGCTTTGAGCAGGTTATGGCATTGATCAAGAAGGAAGAAAAGGGCACTGTCTTGATTGTATCGTCGCCAGGTGCCTACCTGGTCACCCACGAGACAATGCACCAACACAAAAGTCAATTGGTCTGGTTTAGGTGGCTCTATGTGACATTTTCTCGTTACATCTATGTAAACGAATTGTCTCTGGTCAATTTGACTGAGCAGCAGTAATGCAATGGCATGGACTTTATATCCATTTGTATTTTTTATGTACAGTAGAATAGTGGCTTTGTATCAGCATTTAGCTCCAATAAAACAACAAAGAAATATAAGTGGAGAGAGAGAGAGAGAAGGACATGTAATTGTAAAAGGTTATATGAGAGTGACATCAAGAAAGCCAGCCCTAGAAGCTTATTTGACTATTGCTATGGATAAAAGAAACATTCTCAACTGTCCATAATATCCCTTGTTTTGCATTCATACAAACGCTGGGATAAATGTCGCAACAAGGAACTCATATAATGGTCATAATGGATGGGGATGTGTCAATAGGTGTAGATAGGCTGCACTGAGTTTTTTGCATATTTATTGAGAAATCCTTTGGATTCTAGTCTTTGAAGAGGGAAAATGGGGATGAGGGGATATTGTAACTCTGCGGGTAGAATGCTAATTTGGAGGCGAAAACACCAGTTCTCTTCAGAGGGGAGACACGATAGGGACGGATCGTTGCGAGGGGGAGCATATCACGTGTATAGTTGCTTTTTGTTTAGATGATGTGGCGGTATCGCAGTCGCAGGGCTGACATGCTTTGAACCAAAAGAGGGGGGCATGCTTTGAACCAAGAGAGGCGTGCTTGCCCTTGTACAAATCCATTTGGTCGTTGATGATTGTGTTGATAGAGCACAGTTGATCCTTCAGGGCAAGAAGAGCGTCCATGGTTTCACCAAAACGGCGAAGGGACGCTGTTGACCTTGGATATTGCAGGCGCTGGCGTGACAAGGCGACATAAAGACCATCTTGGTCAAGGTGGACCAATGACACCAAATCTTGGAAGCCGTTCAATTGGACTACTATCTCCATCATGGCATCGGCAGTACGTTGCTCAACCGATGTGTCCAGCAGCTGGTCCAAGATATCCTTCCCTTCTCGCAGAAGTTTGGCATTGTCATTGATGATGTTGTCATTGATGATGATGTCATAGATGATGTTGTCATTGGTACTGCCATCAAGTGCTGCCTTGGGCATATCGCTTGTGTATCTCGATTAGTGGACTAACATGCATGCGCAATAGGAGTACATGTTCAAGGAGTCACTTACATTCACTCGACCTCCATATCTCCATCAAACTTTGAGCCAACTCATCCGTTTCTACGAGCGGTCCAAAGAGGCTGCAGCAAAACTTTACCTGATGAAAGCAATGGAGGAGAACGACGTTGACGAGGACTCAACGATTGGCTTGCAACTCCTCTGGCGGTTAATCACTTCGTTGACAATCCATCGTACAATGTTGGACCCCCTTCGAAAGATGGGACCAACAGAGTGCGATGTGGCATTCAAACTGTGGCTGCCACTGTTCGACCATTTGTTTGCTGGTACGCCTATCTCAACAAGAATTGGCGAAACCAGCAACACATTCACGGGCAACAACAAGCAAGCAATGTACACGAGCGGAAACAACCATGCCATTGGTTTTAAAGTTGACATCCGTTTTGTGTACAACTGTCACCACACGTCAAAGCTGATCGACGTTGCCGCGGCGGAGGCAGCCATTGATGGCAGCTCAAACGACAAGATCATCAAAGACAATGGGAAACTTTTGCGAGAAGGCAAAGGCATCCTCGACAAGCTGCTGGACATGTCAGTCGAGCAACATGCTGCCGATGCAATGATAGGGATAGTCATCCAATTGGATGGCTTCCAAGGTTTGGTGTCATCGGTCCACATTGACCAAGATGGTCTTTATGTCGCCTTGCCCCGTCACCGCCTCCAATATCCCAGGTCGACAGCGTCCATTCACCGTTTTGGTGAAACTCTGGACGCTCTTCTTGCCCTAAAAGACCAACTGTGCTCCATCAGCACCATAATCAATGACCAGATGGATCTATACCAAGACAGGCGCGTTTCTCTTGGTTCGAAACATGCCCACCCTGCGACCACAATACCTGCACACAATCTGGGCAAAAAGCAACGAACCACTTGGTATTCTCCCCCTCGTAACGATCCGTCCCTGTCATATTTCCCCTCGGAAGAGGACTTGTGTCTTCGCCTCAAATCTAGCACTCTACCCCCATAATTCCAATAACCCCCTCATCCTCATTTTCCCTAATAAAATAAACAGATAAAAGAATGTTTGGACCTCTGCAAATAATTTTTTAAGGAAAGAAATGCTTATGTGGTGGAGAGCACCAAAAGATGAAGAGCACCTCAAGTATCATGAATTGAATTGACTTATGGTTAGTACTATATTACACTTCTCTACAGTGTACTATACACCGTTCATTGCCTTTTATTCGTCGATGAATAGTGAAGCAAGAGAAAATCACATGGCTTATTAGAAGAAAAAGTCGCACATAATTATAACAGTTTCCAAGTAATTGAATACAAAAGACATTGACAAAATGACATGATGGAAGAGGATGATGGACAAAAAGAAGACCAAGGCAATATAACACAAGGTTAATAGCCAATACCACTCATGCCACGTTCTCTTGTTTCAATTGATAGACCTAAACACTCGAGTCTTGAGTTTTCAGACTAAAAAAAATAAAGGGTTATAAAAAAGCCAATTGTCATTTAGCCTCCGTCTTCAACTGCTGCCATGATAATCGTCCTGCTTAGTTTTACGCTTGTCATCTCGGCGCTTACCTACAGTTATCATGTCCTTGCCAATTACCAACATCCTATACCAATTGGAGGAAATGTTCTGCTTTTGACGGCTCATCCCGATGATGAATGCATGTTCTTTGGGCCAACTATTCGAGGTCTGGGTAGACAACACAAGACACGCGTTCATGTATTGTGTTTATCAACAGGTTTGTTTTTAATTACAACAAATAAACTTTGTAGATGAGTAGACTGACAAGAGATTGATTAGGAAATGCTGATGGGTTGGGGCAAATTCGAAAGCGGGAGCTGGTAAAGAGTAGTCAGATGCTAGGCATCCAACCATCGCATGTCAAAGCCCTCGAGGATCCGTACGTGTTTGCTTTATATATATATATATATATATATTTAAAAAAATTCCGAGGGTTTCAACTGATTCTTGTTCCTTTTTATAGTGAACTTAAAGATGGAATGAAGTCTGTATGGCCTGCAGATAAAATTGCTCAACTAGTAAAAGATTATGTTTCCAAACAAAAGATTGGCACCGTGAGTTGGCTAGAAATCAATTGGATTTGGTAAAGTTTGTTTCTCAATTGGGTCAATCAATAGATCATTACGTTTGATGGACATGGTATATCTGGACACCCTAATCATATAGCAGCATATGAAGGTGCAAAGTAAGTAAATGGTCGAAAAGATTATCAAGACTAATATGGCTATAGGCGATATGTGGAAACCCAAAAAGAACCAGCCAAGCTGTATACTCTGGACTCAATTCCTCTCGTACGAAAGTATATTGGAATCGGTGACTTGATTACTAGCAGCTTTGAGCAGGTTATGGCATTGATCAAGAAGGAAGAAAAGGGCACTGTCTTGATTGTATCGTCGCCAGGTGCCTACCTGGTCACCCACAAGGCAATGCGCCAACACAAAAGTCAATTGGTCTGGTTTAGGTGGCTCTATGTGACATTTTCCCGTTACATGTATGTAAACGAATTGTCTCTGGTCAATTTAACCGAGCAGCAGTAATGCAATGGCATGGACTTTATATCCATTTGTATTTTTCATGTACAGTAGAATAGTGGCTTTGTATCAGCATTTAGCTCCAATAAAACAACAAAGAAATATAAGTGGAGAGAGAGAGGGAAATGTAATTGTAAAAGGTTAGATGAGAGTGACATCAAGAAAGCCAGCCCTAGGAGCTTATTCGACTATTGCTATAGATAAAAGAAACATTCTCAACTGGCCATAATATCCCTTGTTTCGAACTATTTCTCAGCCTTTTTTCCTTCTTTCCATCTAATTTACCCTCAATTCTACCTTGATATGAATGGTAAATTTTGCAAGAATATCAGGACTTTGGGATCAGCTTATTCAGCATTTAAATGAATCTGCACATACCATGTGCAATAGACGACTCGCTTAAAAGAAAATACAAGTCGCTCAAGAGGCGGATCCGAGGAATAGAAGTCGTAAGTAGAATGCTGTTTAGAGACCCAAGCTATAATTAAATGCATGCAGAAAAATGACATTATCCAAAATGAACTTGCCTTGGCCAAGCAACACGTCAAGAGATTGAGAACAGAGAGAAAGTAAGCAATGCCATATCTTGTACAAAACGATATTGATACATGGTATTTTTGACTAGGATTCTGCTTGAAGAACTTGAAGAAAAACTCTCAGCAAATCGATATCCAGACGACGATGATCTCAGTTGTGATTCGTATGACTCCGAATCTGGGTCAATTGCAGTAAGATGCCATTCGTGCTTAATAGAGTGCGTGCATGATAAATAAGCTCACAACACATAATCTACAGAGCCCAAGCAAGTTACGAAGAACCAAGGATATATTGGTAAACTCCAATCTCGAGAGGAATTTTGGAGAGAACAATAGTGGTGCGTCTACACCTCGGAAAAAGAAAGATCCTTTTGCACCCAAAGGACCCGGAAATGTGTTCTTTTTGTTCTGCAGACTAGAAAGGGATAATATCAAAGACGAAATGCCCAATGAAAGTCTTGGAGATGTTACCCGTGCACTAGGACAAAGGTGGAAGTCACTTTCAAAGAGTGAGAAGCAGGTACTGAACATAGAGACATGCACGTATATATATTTATATTGGAATGAATAGAAATACTATGATTTGTACAAGAAGGAACAAATTGAATATGAGACAGCCATGAAGACATACAATGAGGCTGGAGGTGGAAATGCCGGAGCTACTGCTGTGGGCAATGCAGCCGATAAAAAACATGCATTGAAGCAAGAAGAAGAAATGAGAACTGTGATTGACGAATATGGCGGAGAAGAGATTGAATTAGGTGAGGATGATGAAGTGGATATGCTAGAAGAAGAAGAAGAATATGAAGAAGACCAAGACGAAAATATAGTACCATTGGAAGCCAAAAAGGACAAGCCAGATCAACCTCCAATGGCTTTTGCTGAGGATGTTGAAAAAGAGCCTATGCCTGTAGAATCTATACAGAAAGTAGACTCATCTCCACAAATAACACCTCAGCATGATACACCTACAGCCATAGATCTTCCAACTCAATAAAATACACATTCCCCATTCTATTGTCTTTTTTTTTGCTTAACCGATCCTCATACATATTATTCTCTTTCATATCTTATGAGTGTCAAGTCCCTTTACATTTTGTAGAGTCGAAAATAGATGAGAAATGGAGGTATATAGGACAAGGTCTACAAGGCAAGATCCACCATTTTGTTTCCCTGCTTTTCTATCAATTTTTGCCCACCTTTTTATTTCTCCAGAAGACAAGATGTGTGAGCAAGCAAGGGATCGTGATGGGTAGTGATAATACACTTTTGTATCTTTATAATGTTGATTTCCTTTTTCTTTTCTTTTGTCTGGGCTTCTTTAATTGATAGGCTTAATCTAAACACAAATTCAATCAGTTATATAAACCATTGGCCAAAAAGGACTAAATACACATTAAATACCTTGAAGTTCAATGAAATCAGAGAGAATACAAACGCCTTCAAGTCTTGGACAAGGTAATAAAAGACACGAAGACCCTCTGGATCCTCACTATCCTGTACCTCTGCCAAAGATCCCAACTTTGCCGTCTAATAGCCATATATCAATACTGGTTTTCCCATTCTTATACAATATCCTACCTCAAAAGAGATGTGCTCATTGCCCAAACGGACCTCGAGTTCCTGACTACCAACTACGTTTCTGGTGGGCCAATGAGTGTCATTTGTCCTAAAGATCCCAGTAAGTATTAGTCATCCCATTACCTTTGTTCCTAATCACTTACTTCATCACGGTACTATCGGCGATGATGCGTTTGATTTCCTCTAGGACTGCAGGACTAATGTAGACTAGCGATGCAATAAATCAGCATTTGAATCCAACTGCTAATAAACTCTGATTATGTCAATGCATACCCTCTTTCTTGATCAGCTCATCGTTCCTATAGTTGGAGTTGTTGGCGTAACGACAGAGACCATCAGACCGAAGTTCGAATTCGAGAAACTCATGACCATAACGTCCTTTGTGACCTGAGCTATTGTCGTTTGCTATTTAATGGGGGGCTCCATCAACTGGCGATTTTACAACTTACTAGTAACGAACGTAGAATTCCTCTTGACCAGCCATCGCGTGCTTACAGTAAAAAAAAGATAAAAAATAGAGTCGATTTTTTAAACTTTCTTGCCATTTTTTTTCGCCCGTCTACGCGTAAGTCTCTCAAGCCACCTACGTCATGAAATATACAACTCTTTGGTTTCAAACTACAAGAGATTTATCTCTTTTGTTTACCATTAAAGGCCAATCCAATCAAACTCATCAAGAGTTCTTTATTAGGTGTTAATCCAACACAATTCTGATATTAGAAATATCATGTATGCATATATATAAATAATTGTCTTTATTATAATTATAATTGAATGTTTGAGAGGTGCAATGTTACAATAGGACATTCACATGAAAAGATCGATTTTGATTTTTTCTTTTGAATAAATATATGTGTAAATATATATATATATAAATATATGACATGTACACATACATACATAGATATATAAATATGTACGTATATATGTATATGTATATGTATATGTATATGTATATGTATGTATGTATATGTATATATATATATATATATTAATTTATATATTAAGAGTCCACAAGAGTGATAGAGAGAGCGAGAGTGATAGAGCGAGAGTGATAGAGCGAGAGAGAGAGAGAGAAAGAGAGAGAGAGAGAGGAGGGGTATATATTCATCATTGCGGTACATTTTTAACTGGAGACTTTACAATACCACAGTGGCCAAAGTTGGGGTCCTGTTCAATGCAAGTCTCTCCATCTGGACAGTCATGTAGGCCTGGAAAACAGTTTCTTCCTGCACCTAGAACGCATCAGGTTAACTGGGTGCTCTATTGGATGCTTATCAAACGAGTCTCTTACTGGCAACGGCTGCACTGTCTACACTCTGGCCACATGAAATAAAGGCCACCAAGACAAACAGGACAAGGCTAGATAGTAGGCGAGGTTGAGTCAAAAGCATAGTAAAGTTCCTATCGTTCTTTTCTGAAGAATGAAAGAATGAGAATAATGAGAATAGGATTTATTTATATAGAAACAGCTACAAATAAATGACATTTCATTCTAATTCAAGAACGCAAAGGACAAATATCATTTGGGCCATTCACAGTCAATATATTTCATCCTGAACTACAAGAAGAAAGTAAATAAATAAAGGAATAAACCACTCAAACATATAAATGTCCAAAAACACTTCCTTGGATTGAAACCATGTTCCAACCATCCAACACGTGACGTAACAAGCGCGTTAAAGGAGTATATGATATGATGGATATTATATATATATATATTCTTAATTAAAAAAATTGGCAAATTTACAAGTCTTGTAACAATGATTGATGAATTCACAACACCTGTCAGGCCAGATGGCATTCCTCGTATCAATACAGTAACCCCAATATCGGCTTATGTAGACTATACTCCTCGTCGACACTTTGAATCCGAAAGAAACCAAAACAACCAATCTCAACAATTGGCACAATCATCTGTGCGTCATGAACAAAGGCTAAATTATATGGATTCTCCAGAAGTTCGGAGACATTTTGGTGTAAACAGCATGGTTGTGCCCATCAAGGAGATTAATACAAAGGACAGGAATCCACCAGTTGATCCTCATTTGGCTGATCAGTGAGTATACAAATTTGCTATATATATGTTCATATCGATCCTAAAATCAATTCCTTTTTTTTTTAAATAGCCACACTTGGACAGTGGGGGATTTTGAAGTAGGAAACACCATTGGCACCGGAAAACTTGGGACAGTATATGTAGCCAGAGAAAAGAAGAGCCAGCATGTGGTTGCTCTTAAATCAATGTTAAAGAAAGACATGGTGGAGGCCAATGTAGTCCAGTTCCTAAAGCGAGAAATTGAAATCCACAGCCATCTGAAGTAACATGTTTTTTGGTTGATTTGCTTATTCTTAAGAACAAGACCTGATTACCAACAAAGCAAGAGTTGGCTAACATGATCTATAGTCATCCAAATATCTTGCCAATGTATGGCTATTTTCATGATCAAGAGCATGTTTACATTGTACTTGAACATTGTGCCCGAGGAGATCTTTATTTACACCTACAGAACGATGGTCCATTTGAGGAAGATACGGCAGCAGAGGTATGTAGAGTCAAAAAGATTCAATTGAATATATACATTACATATTTAAGTCTATAAAATAAATAAATAAAGTATATTGGACAATTGGCCCGTGCATTAAAGTATCTTCATGGGTTTCATATCATGCACCGAGATATTAAGCCTGAGAATGGTGAGGTTCATTTAGTTGGTTAGATTCTAGAGTAGAGAGAATAACCACTGTTTTGTATCTACAGTCCTCATAGACCACAATGGCCAGCTTAAACTGGCAGATTTTGGCTGGGCTGTTCAGGACAAGGGACGGTAAGGAAACCAACAAGTACCATTCTGACGTTAATTCATCACAGTCGAGCAACATTCTGTGGTACTCTCGATTATCTCTCGCCCGAGATGATAGAGACCCAGATACACAATGAAAAGGTTGACATTTGGTCACTTGGTGTTTTGTGCTATGAACTACTAGTAGGCAACCCTCCATTTGAGGTCGTTGACAGTGTAGCAGATACATACGCAAGAATCAAGCAAGTAGACCTCAGTTTTCCTTCCCATATCAGTCCAGAAGCAAGGCAATTCATCACAAAGGCAAGTAGAGCAGAAAATTATACTAGTTCTTTGCTAATGTCTATGCCATAGATCCTTGTCCATGATCCTCACAAGCGCCCATCGATCGTGACAATAGAAAAGGATCTCTGGCTCAACCGTACACAACAATAAGCCTAGGACAGGATAATCCTTAATATTGTATAACAAAAATAAAAGACAAATATCAACAAAAAGGAGGTGACTGCACACTCTTTCTAGTATGGATAAACAACAGTCAGAACAAGATAGTCTCCAGAATACCCTTCTTCTTCTTCAAAACAGGCTTTCTCAGGCACAGGAAGCACAGCGACAGACTAAACGAACCGTAAGCATACAGACCACTGCAAGAGTATTTTTTTTTTAAAAAAAGTAATGAATAGATTGAGTCCAAGAATGCATTCCTTGACAATGCCCATGATATAATCCAAACCGAGTTTATAGACACATTTGAAATCACCACCAAAAAAACAAGTACATTCCGACTCCATCCTCCACCTGGACTTGTTCCTCTCTTGTCAATCAAACGTACCTATGATGAATACATTGAACAAGACAATGAAGAGCAGCTCATTATTGAATCATGCGATGCATGGATCAAAGGACATGATCAAACCCAAGTCTGGGTACGCATCATTGTACGCAATACATCAAGGTAAGAGTAATATCAATAACTTTATGAATACAAAGCAATAATGGTTTTGTAAAAAAAAAGAAATGTATTGGCCCAGGCACATATACACATGGACACCTTACCTAGTACATGGATGCCCGACACAGCCATGAGGAATACCCAATGCACTATTCCTACAGACCACCCCACTGTTCTCTATGGTTCATTTCAAATTCTCGAGGATGTCTCTGTAGCAGATCTAAAGGCAGCACTCCGGGTAGGATGTAGACATGCTGCTGAACAAAAAGACACACGCGAGTGGAAGACAAGTAGGTTTGTGTGTCCCCAATGGCAAGAATACAGTAAAGAACATTGGTTACCCACCCAAGGTAAGGCTCATAAATATTGTGAATTCTGATCTCACAATAAATGGCCTATAGATCCATTGGAAACCCTTACAATGGCCAGGATATTCTATCCTTCTCATGTATCTATCCAAAGTACATGCATTCTAGAAGACATGCTTAAACTAAGGGCACACACACCATTCGTCTTTGTCTCGGAAGATCATTCACTGCTCCTTTTGAAACATAAAGATATCCAACACTTGTTTGGTTTGACAGATAGATTGGTGTCCAATGCCTGCCACCAATGCAAATCATTTATCCGGGTTCATACTCCCCACTCAGAGACAATGGAGGAGATTCTGATAGGTCTATTGAATGAAACAGAATACAGAGGCGATGAATTCGAGGAAAAAGATTGTTGGAGTATGATTGCTGCCCGAGAGAACACATCATTAGCCCTAGCGAGGCTTTTGAAATAAGGATTCTATATATTTTAATATTAACATTGTTTGAAAACAAGCGTAACTATTACAATTATTTTTGTTGCTCTAATTGCCATTTTATACCGAATTCTATTTACTGGGTTTCCTGTCGGAAGGCTTCCAAGACCTTTTTGGCCTGTCCACTCTTGATAGAGGCGCGCGCTTTGGATACACCGTCTTTGAAATCAGACGCTACACCAGCAACGACCAATAATGCAGAGGCATTGAGCAAGACAAAGTCCAGGATAGGGTTGTTATCCGGCAGTTTTCCTGACAGCAGTTGGTCCAAGATCAACACATTCTCATGACAATCGCCTCCCTTGACATCAGCCAAGGGATGGGTGGGTAGTCCAAAGTCACGAGTAGGATGAAGGGTGCCGGTTGTAATCTCTCCTGTACTATGAATGCGCCAGAACTGAAATGGATCATTAGTATAACCATTCAAATCTACCAATACTCTTTCTTGTCAGTCAAATCTTACCGTTGTCTCTCCTGCTGGACTAATCTAAATAATAATAATAATAATAAACAAGGTAAGACTACCATCAAAGACTGCCCTGAACCACAATTTACCTCGTCTAGCTTCTCTGCTCCACACACAACCAAAGCTTCCTTTACTCCTGTCAATTGCAGTGCATTGGCCATCAGGCTGCCGATTTGTGGGGAATGAACACCAACGACTGTACGCCTGGGAAGAGCAGGGTTGCTCATGGGTCCAAGCATATTGAATACAGTGGGAATGCCAATCTCTTTACGCAGAGCAGCCACATGCTTCATGGCTGGGTGGTAAGTCTGCGAGAAGAGGAAGCAAAAGTTGGTTCGGTCGATAATGCCAGCCACCTGCTCTGGCTGGACACGGCTGATATGACAGCCATGGGCCTCTACTAAATCAGCAGAACCTGATTTGGATGATGCAGCTCGGTTACCATGCTATAAAGGCAAAAAACAAAACAAAAAACCTTTCTGGTCAACATATTTTGTCTGTAGGGGTAAAGCATTACCTTTGCTACTTTTGCACCTGCACCTGCAGCCACAATAGACGCTGTTGTGGATACATTATAAGTGTCATGTCCATCACCACCTGTGCCCACAATATCCACAATAGCCCCCTGAAGATGCTCATAGCCATCATACGGAATAAGGCGTGCGAATCCTCGCATGGTCTTTGCACAGGCAGCAACAATCTTTGGGTCCGAGTCATTCTGCTGAAGTCTTAGGCCAACCAAGAAAGCAGAGATCTGACTTTCGGTAGCCCGTCCTCCCATAACTTCCTGCATGGCCGTTTCGGCATCCTGTGGAGTAAATTGAATTGGGTTCTGAATGAGAGTCTTGAGAATAGCCTTCATGGTATGTGTTTCT
This sequence comes from Phycomyces nitens, assembly GCA_022702545.1. Lineage (NCBI taxonomy): Eukaryota > Fungi > Mucoromycota > Mucoromycetes > Mucorales > Phycomycetaceae > Phycomyces > Phycomyces nitens. Next base: position 9,255,422 of record JAHRBC010000001.1, read on the forward strand.
GCCATTGTTGGAGGTATATTGGAAATGAAGAGAAGAAAAGAAATGGTTCTCGAGTGGGTGCGGGATTATCAAGTGAGTCACTCTGGCCAACACCATGCTAAAAATTGCTTGGCTGTTTAAAGAACCGCAATAATCTTATCTCCTTTCACCGACATCCAAGACGAAGCGTTATATGATGGCACCAGTCTTGATGACAATTTGACTACTTGGGTACCAATGCCTTTGTAGAGAACTTTTAAATATTGTAAATACAAAGTACACAGCTACAATGGCTAGGGATCAAAATTGCACTAGAAATCTGTGCAATGATTCCATTTGACTGACTCATGGTGACACGCCTTTGTACACCACAGGCCTCGAGTTATTCACATCCATTACCACAATGGCATAGTTGGTCTTTGGGGGAAATCCAAAGGGCATCTAGGGCACTTTATATTCCTATTACAAGGTTATATAATGGTCTGCATAGCTCAGCTAGAGATAATACACAATTTATTTACAATTGAATGTATCATATATGCTTCACTATGTCGAAAGATGATTACTACAGATGTATAAGATGAAGGGCATGAAAAAGAGGTACACTGGGGATTAATAGTTTATTCTGCACCAAAAAGCAAGCTGTCCATGTCAGGAGCACAGACAAACTTTTGAACGATATGGCCAAGTTCAATGGCTTTCTTGGTCTGATCTGTGTTGGCGTCAACAACCATGACATTCTCTAGGAAAGTAGAGCGTGTTCCCTGGGAGACGTCCATGTATACATCACCAATCTTGAGTTTCATCTTTCCGCTCTTGTAGATTACAAGCTTTCCAATCATTCCTTCACTCAGTTTATCAATATCCAGTCCACGCTTCTCTTTCTCTAATCGTTCATTCTTGGCATCTTCACTCTCGGGCTCCTCGTCTTCTGCTGGCACAGGCTTTTCTGCTTCAGGCTGCTTGAATCGAGGCAATAGTGAAGGCATTTGGAAAAACAAGAGTTCATCGTCTGCTACAGAGACAAGTTTTTTCTATTCACAGTAGATTTCATCAGCACAAACTAAAGCCAAGCAATAAATATGGTTACTTACATCTTCATCAACTGCAAAAATATGTTGTGCAGGCGCATCATCATCCATAAATATTTTGGGCAATCCAGCTACCCTTAAGGCCTCTTCTTCTTCTTTTACTTTAATCTTTTCGGCTTCTTTGGCCTTTTCTTCTGCATGTACAATTTCGACTGCTATATCAGATGCTGCTGCCAGTTTTGAAGGATCGATTTCTGTCTTGGGGTCAATATCCATATCATCGTTAATCGCGGTAGGATCATCCTTAACTATCATAATTCACGCTTAGTTTCCATTCATATTCTATCCACTCAATCTTATAGTTACCCTTGATGTCAGTATCGTCATCACTGCTGATTTCTTGCTTACGAGACTTGACAGTTAACCAAGCAATCTTTTTCCGAAGAACAGAAAGATCAATAGGGTCAATGTCTCCTGCAGTACGTGAGATATGGGGGAAAGTGACGGGATTGGTGCCAGTTCCCAAGTTATCAAACTTGTTGTTGATATCGGTATCTTCACTGCTCTCCTGCTCAACACGAGAGGACGTATCTCCTGCATAGCCAGCAAAACCACCACCAGCATTACCACGTCCTCTAGAAGCTAAATAACATCATTAGAAACTAATAGCACAAACCAGGTCTAGATCACAATATTCCCCCCACTTTTTTTTTTTTTACTTACACATTGAAGATGGACCGAGCGAAAAGATACCAGATGCACTGGCTTCTACCTGAATAATACCACGGCCACCACCACGGCCTCTAGACGCACCACGGCCTCTACCTCTTCCACGTCCACGTTCGCCAAATCCACCACGCGAACCATCCTATTATACCACCGTTTATTAGTATATATATATATATACATGAATTTGTTTTGTGATTTCCTTACCGATGAGTTGAGTGCTTCATCAATGGCAGAAGTAGATCTACATTAAATTACAAATAAAATGAGAAAACCTTCAAGCCATTCCACCCAGCCACATGCTTACACTTCTTTCTTGTTTCTTTTGGTAGGCACAGTAGGTTTGAATTTCATCTATAGCAGGTTCACATGGTCAAACAACAATCTTTTTTTTTTAAAAAATATAATACTAATCCAATGAATTCCAATCAGGATTTCTACCTTTGCAGCACCACCTCGAGTACGTTGGCCATCATTAACACTGGGAAGACGCCCTTGCGAATGCTCGGGACGAATGGTGCCAATTGGCTTGTTGGGAGTAGAGGGCGTTGTAGTTACTGCTGGTTCAGAAGACGAAGACCCGGCTCCAGCTGAAGCCTCTTCTCGCTTAACACCCGCAGCACCAGCACGTGCACCCCTCCCACGAACACTAGGAGCAAATCGTCTGGTCTGCTTATTGACCGAAGGGTTGGTAGTGGAGGATGGATCTGACATTACTTCTTTAACAAGAGCCAGGCAGCAAGAGGTTCCTTTTCTGGTTTTTATGTATTCACAGTCACACATTTTTATCGGTAGTTAAATGCAACGCTATGCCACATTACAACAAGGTTTTTATTTATTGAATGGCCATGACCTTCTTGGTCACCATCTTGAATTTGAGATTAGTAGCATCAGCATCTTGATCAATCTCATCCAATATCTGGTTCTGGAGAGAAAGCTCATCTCCAATAGCAACTGCAATCTCTTTTTGGCGGGTAAGAATATCTACAAATTGTTCAATGTTGATATCTTGCTGCTTCATGATTTTCTGTTGATAGCCTAAAAGACCATCATTGTCCAGGGTTCGCGTCGTTGGAGTATCCTGCAAGAGAGGCTTTTTACCCAAAGGACCAAGGACGCGTCCTCTGGTCAGTGCTGGCTGGACAGAGACCATCTCGGGCGTTTCATCGGCATGGGGAGTGGACGAGTCGGTATGACGACCGGCGTGGACAAGGCGGTGGAGAGAGTCTCTCTCTTCCTTCAAGGAGTTGAGCATATCTTGACGGCGGCGCTGCTCCCCTTCCGATAAACCGCCTAGGAGATGGGAAAGTGAGGCCAAACGAGTGGTGATTGAGTTGAGGAGTCTCTTGGCATGGACAGTACAATTGTGCGACGCAGATGTTTCGTTACGGGCCAAGTGGGTGGCACGACGGTTGACAAGTGCCCTGATCTGGTAGGCATAGTTATTCAGCTGCTCAAATTCCTCGAGCCAGCGCTCGGAAGGACAATCATTTCCTTGGCGACCAACTGGAACACCCATGAAGTCTCTCCATGCCTGAGTCTGCCTCCAGCGATCATCTTGGCTGGCCAGAATACCTCTCAGATATGCCTCGAGTGCCCGACGACGCTCCTCAACTCTTGCAGGGGAAGAGGCAGTGGACGGAAAGTATCGCTTGGCCGGAAAGGGGCTCGGGAGTGGATGGTGGGGAAATGTGTCTAGAAAGTACTCGTGGAGATGTGCAAATTCCGAGTAGCGCCTCCATACCTGCCATGTACGTACTGCTGCATGTACATCGAGACAGTACACTGTATGTGCCTTGGGCTTGGGCCTGCTGTCAACCTTGGGTACGAATATGGCCTGGATCATTTGAGACATTTTGAAGATAAAGAGAAAGAGAGTTGATTTTGACGCGAAATAAAGAGGGGGTTAATATCAAACAAATATATATATGTGTGTATATATATATATATGTATATATATATAAAGTGCATCACCTGCAGTGTATCCAACGTCATGAAAACAAATCAAGTTATTCATGTTTGACTCCACTGTTTGTACCTGACTCAAGAATTGCTATTGAATTTGGAATATTCCCTTTTTGTTTTTTACAATATGTTTTACAATATTTTTTTCTTTATTTTATTTTTATTTTCTTTATTAATTATCATTACTGTTTCTTGGAACATGTTATTAAAAGAAGCCTATAAAAATTAGCATGAAAAAAAATAAGATCTTTGTATGTGAGGGGGTGGGAGGAGAAGAGGGATCCAAAGGGGAAGAAAAAGATGAGGAGGGTTTCGTGCTGAGGATGGATTTCACATCTGACAATGATTGTTGAATTCAATGTCCGATGTTGCCCCAGCCACCCATGGAAAGGTATAAATACAACCACCCTCCCTTCATCTTCATGAACGTACTTCTTGTCTTTGTCTTTTGTCCGTCATGTCTGGATTCAATATCGCAACCCCCGCCATGGCTACTCCTGCCGTCCAAACCCCGTCAGTCCCAACACCCCAATCGACCCCATTTGCATTGCCCTCTACACCCGCACCATTGGATGCACCAACACCAAGAGACCACAACCCCTATGCCGTCGCTGGAATCACACCCACTCTACAGTAAGTTATTACTCTCCGTTATATTCCCCTTTACCACTGGGATCCCTGGGCCGATTAGTATTCTGTAATAGAAACATCGTTGCCACGGTCAATCTCGATTGTCGTCTTGATCTAAAGACTATTGCCCTCCACGCCCGCAATGCTGAATACAATCCAAAGGTAAAGGGAAATTTAAAAAAATAGGCACTTTTTTTTTGTCGTGGCCTTTGCTCATCTGTCTGTGCCCGATCAAGCGCTTTGCAGCTGTGATCATGCGAATCCGCGATCCCAAAACAACCGCATTGATCTTTGCATCTGGAAAGATGGTCGTCACGGGTGCCAAGTCTGAGGATGACTCCAAATTGGCTGCACGCAAATATGCTCGCATCATTCAGAAATTGGGTTTCCAGGCCAAATTCACAGACTTCAAAATCCAGAATATTGTTGGCTCATGCGACATCAAGTTTCCCATTCGTCTCGAGGGTCTTGCTTATTCGCACGGTCATTTCAGTTCTGTAAGTTGCTGTTTGGGTTGGCTTGGGCTGCCGAGTATATGGGTATTGACAATATCTTCAGTATGAACCTGAACTGTTTCCTGGTCTCATCTATCGCATGGTCAAACCCAAGATTGTCTTGCTTATTTTTGTGTCTGGCAAGATTGTCTTGACGGGTGCCAAAGTGCGAGAGGAGATCTATCAGGCCTTCCAGGCTATCTATCCCGTACTCACTGAGTTCAGAAAGCCATAAAATTTTCCTCCTTTCTCTTTTATTCTTTATCCCCTCTTCTTCTGCTGGACTGAAGCGAAGACGGTAAGTGACACTTTACAACCACACCACACAACCACAACCACACAACCACACCTCAACCACACCACACCAAAAAAAAAGGAATCAAGCACATCGCACACCAACCACAATAACACATTCAAAGAGAGAAACCCTTTATCTTCCTCTGCCCAGTGTGTAAATTCTCTTCATCATCACACAATAAACATCCCAAATCACATTATACCCTTCTTGTCAAAATTCACATCTTAACATTTTATAATTGCATACATATATGTATATGTATATATGTATATATATATATATTTATTTATTTTATTAAAAAAGAAGAAGAAGATTTACTCGTACAAAGCCTTCTTGGCAAACTGAGGCAAGATAAAGGCAGCCTTGTGGACTTCAGAGTTGTAGTAACGCAACATCTTGTCCTCCTGCTCGGGAGTCCACTTGCGCAAGGGCTGTCTGAGGTTGGACTCGGGATCCTTGGAGCAGATGATGTGACCAATCTGACCACTGGGGTAAGTGGGGATAGAGGTGTAGGCATACTCGACCTGGGGGTACAAGGCCTTGCAAAAGTCCTTGACCTTGCGGATCAAGGGCAAATGGAGCCACATGCACTCACCCTGGGTGCTGAAGACACCCTTCTCGGTCAAGGCAGCCTTGAGGAGATGGAAGAAGTCGGCACCGAACAAAGATTCGGCAGGACCATCGGGATCAGAAGAGTCAGTGATAATGACATCGTACTGGTTGATCTTGTCCTTCAAGAAAGCGAAACCATCGCCAATGTGGACCTTGACCTTGGGGTGCTGGAAGCCAATGGCCATGTTGGGCAAGTACTTCTTGGAGACACGGGGAACGGCCTCGTCAATGTCAACAAGAGTGGCCTCCTCAAGGCACTCGTGCTTAACGACCTCACGCAAGACACCGCCATCACCACCACCAATAACAAGAACCTGAGTTGCATTATTTAAATTAGCAATGGTCTGAAAGCTTTTTGTATAAAGCCAGTTACCTTCTTGGGGTTGGGGTGGGAGTTCATGGCAAGGTGAGTGATCATCTCCTGGTAGCTATCGAGAGGACCGCGAATCAGTGTTTCTGCTTTCCCGTCTATTTTCCATTGTCCATTGTCCACTTTCTACTTACGAGAACTCATCACGCTCAGTAGCCTGGATAACACCATCGAGAACAAGCACGTTGCCGTAGTTGGCAGACTGGAACACGAGGACATCCTGGAACTGGGATTTCTCAACGTGGAGAATCTCCTCGACCTTGAGAGACATGGCTTTTTTTTTTACAATGCTTTAATACATGTGGTTTATTTGGTTGGCAGTGTGCAATTCTGGCTTACCCTGTCCGGGCCACATGGTGGACTTCTCCATGAACCATCCGTTTTCGATCTGGGGGTGCGAGAGGGGAGCTGCCATTGTGAATAAAAGTAAACAAGACAAGAAAGTGCGTTTGTGCGGACACAAATAATAGATAGACAGGAAGAAAAGTTTTGTACTGTGACGTACTCTGCAAACAAAAGTCCGAAGCTCCGTGTGGATGGAAAGTTGATAGGGCTGTCAGTGGCCGAGAGTGAGATCGACGGAGGAGCGTCATGCTGCCATGGCTACTGGAGGGCAAATGGTGACGTATAGAGTGATTTACAAGGCGTGCAAAAAGTCTAATCGACTGCATTAAGAGAAAAGAAGCCGGAGAAGCGGCTTGGCCACCTAGAGGACTGGCTAAGACTTATTTGATCTGGCTAGGGCATTGAAAAAAAAAATAGGCACACTTTCTATTCATCATTAAAATCCAGCCAATTGATTGGATGGCTTCTTAGAATTTGACTCTGGAAATCGAATTGTTTTAAAGATGCTGGTGATGGTGGAATGTGGTGCGTTGCTAGGCATGTACCGGATCCTAATGGAAATACAAGTGGATTTGCCCAATTCATGCCAAAGAAGTCCATTTTTATTATATCTATACAATACATGAAAAAGAAAGTTTTATGGATGAAAATTGAAGCCGCATTCTTCAATTTTAAAGCATCAAAAATTTCCCAAAATAGCCTTGTCGCACCAAGCTTATCGTTTTCTGGATGGAGTACAAGCATCTAGAATATACTATATTATTGATATCCTCTTGCTATTGTGCTTGAGCGAGTACCATTGTCTAGGGTAAAAGCCAATTTACTCTCTTGGAGTATTGTCATTAAATTAAGCAAGGTATTTTGTATTAATGGCCCTAGGCCTATCCTGTCAAATGCTCCAAGTTACGAATATTGCCTTTAATACGCCAAAGACTCAAGGTACATCATAATAATATTGTTCATGGCTAATAAAACATGAGCTGAAAATATGTACCATATTCCGACCAATTCTTTTTTTTTTTGGAAACTAGATAAAGTCCAGTTTTGTAAAGAACAAAGTAATAGTAGAGAATATTCATTGTATTCACAAACGGGAGAAATCTGATATCAATTGAAAACATTTCATTTCTCTTTTATTATAATCGCTTTTATGCCTGTAGAGAGCAAAAACGTGTTATGGCCGAGAAAGAAGTATTGTTTATGTTTGTTGCAGTGCTAGAATTGGTTCCTGACAGCTATCGTGGTACACTCCCGAATTGGATATTAACTAGAAGGCCTGTACATGACCATCTTTAGACTTTCCTTTCTTGTATACACACCCGCCACAGCCACCGGTCATCACTACTAGCCACACATTTACTCTAACCGCAAAACATATAAAGTAAACCACATTAAACCCAGGGCATTATTATTCTTGTCTCTCCTATCCAGTCCCTGACATGCTGGTGGATATCATGACGACCATCGATAATCTCGACCGAAATCTCGATATTTTCTATAAAATATTTGGCGAAACTCTTATAGAATCCAACCAAGAAGCAGCAAGATATTATATTAGCTTCCCAAAGAGTACAGAGTACACCGTGCAGAGGATCATGTGTATAAATATAAACATAAATATTCCACGTTGTAGTGAAATATGATGTCAATATTCACGAGGCTAATGCATTGAATATCATGAGGGTCAACGTGGCTATACCGTTTGTTTCCCTAATTTACAACCTATCAACAGTTCATGGCAAGTAGCCAAAAGATAATAAAAACATATATATTTGTATTTGTATTTGTATTTGTATTTGTATTTGTATTTTGACCGTTGAATAATCAATAATTCTCCAAAGTAATTGTACAAGGTACAAAATTATGTTAGATACAACCACCTGTTTGAACAATATATCTCAAGTGCAGCTACTGGAAATTATCCACAAGAGTAAGCACATCAACGGTTGATATATACACCACGAATATTCCTTAAACCTTGTACTTTTATATATATTAAAAAGGCATTCCGATTGTAAATGTCATTTTATATATCACCAAGTTTAGAATAGACCCGAGCAAACACAGTGTATGTTTCTCAACCATTAGTTAGATTTGCTGTGGGTGCTAGATTAACCTGGATATATTATTCCGTATTAAACACAGAGACAATGGTTGTCTTACAATTATATGTATTTGTTTAATTCTAACCAATTGCTCCTTTTCATTACTGCTAAAAAAATGCATAATCATATCAATTTAGTACAAGTATTGTAATAGACTTGCAGGATATTTTAGAGCGTGGTACCAGCACAGATTGGTTATTTGGATCTATTGAAAATCATTATACAATCTTGGGCCTATTGTTGTTATAGCACACACTTGTGAAATATATTATCAAGGAGTGAAGATACAATGCTTAAACGTATCCAGACTAGTCTTATATATGTATTCTTTATAACTTTACCAGCTTTGGAGTTCCTCCTTTTCTTTATACACTATTTCATATATCCTATGCCCTAGACCAAACACTGTCCCAAGAAAAAGATCAATAGATAACAAGGCACAGTAACCAAATCATTGCAATAAAAAGGTTTGTATAAGGTGCAATTAAAGGGATTCTGGATTAAATGGAGAGCTACAAAAACAAAAAAGTTTATTCAGATGGATTATTAGTATCTAGTGTCTTGCAAGATGGCTTTGAGGGAGGGCGTAAAAGGAGTGTTGGAAATGTAATCAGATTTTTAGCCCTTGTAATAGAGGGTTTGGTACATTATTACTCAACGCCGGACAATAAGTCACTTTTCATGAGTCCGGTAAAATATATTAAATAGGCGCTTTAAAATAACGTCGTGTACGAGAGAAACGTCGTGTACGAGAGCGGAAACGTCGTGTTCGAATCATTAGCGATATCCAGACCTTTGAAGAGGGATATCTTCTCTATCTTGGTAGATTTAAGGAAAACACTTATTGGATACACCTTTACCTGCAAGAGGACAACACTATCTGTAATGTGAAAGAAGCTGCACAGACTGAAAGTTTGCATGACTAACTAACTCAAAGCCCTGATCTCAACCCAATTGAGCAACTTTGAGAATATATTGACAAGAGAATCAGATCTAAAATATATCTTGATAGTTTATATCATATCAGGCATGATTTGGAGAGGGAATTGAGACTTGGTCCTAAGGAATACTTGGAAGACTTAATTTCCAGTATCAAAATCATTCTTGATCGTCAACTGATTATCATACTCTGGAGACCTTTGAGGGAACATTTCATTGTTCTGCCCATATAAAAATACAAAGGTTGGTTATATATGGAGCTCACATCATTCCTGAATACCTCGATAGTAAGTATCTGGAGCGAAACCGTTACAGAAATTCACAAGGTTAAAGAAATCACAAGTACTTGTTCCCTTGATAAAACCTACAAATATACACTAATCATCTTGATAGATTCATTTTCTACCTGTGCCTGTTCTCAGTATATATTAGACCACAATAAATGGCTATATCAGAGCAATCATACTTGAATAAAAAAAGGCAAATCCCAAGATTACTCTGCAAGAATATCTTTAAAGAATATTCTGTGGTATAATAAAGAACAGAGGAGCCTTCAAGGTCAATAAAAATATCGTGTTCGTGAACACAATTCGTTTAGTTACCAGTCATCTCCTGCAGAATAGCGTGCTGACTCCTATTAAACATTTTCACCTTGTCTCTCGCGTGGTTCTGGTGCCTTGAATTTAACTATCCGGCACGGTGATCTTTAACCCCTTTAGATCCTTTTTACTCTTTAACATTCTTCCCCCTAGTTTGAACTCCTTACTATCCTTCATATCGCATTTTCCATCGACTTGCGACATTTGGTCCCCTGATTTCACAGTTTTTCTATTGAATATCTTTCCCAGGATCTACCTGTCTTTCTTTTTCTTTTCAAGTTCTCGACCTTAACTGGCCTTCATATATTTGAATATTTGCAAGCGATTTAACACTATAGTACTAACTTTAGGTAATGTATTGAACATCAACCATTTTCTCTCCTAAACTTATTTATGGTTCAGCCGTCGTTCACCGATTGGTAAAAAAAAAAACAACTGACATGTAGTTTCTTGGTCTTCAGCCCATTCTTTGTAGGTCTCGGACTATATTTCTACAAGTTCAAATCGTCATTTCCCCCTGTCTTAGAAAGTTTTGGATATTTATTCCCTCTACAGCACCAGTCTTTTCAATCTTTTAAAACATTACACTATCATTATCTATCGCTCATGATATAAACCCTTTTTCATTAATAATACCCTTTTGTAATGTCTGGTTGTGTGACCTATGAAACATTTTCCAGGTTCTTTCTTACAGCACATTCAACCTTTGGGATTTCTCATCAAAATACCTTTGTCAATATTCAAAAAAAAATGGAAGTATATGTCTTTAGAAAATATATTCAGTTTTACTCTCCTTTACTTTATTTTAAGAATCTGGTACCACAATTTATAGATATCAAGAATGTGGATTTGTTCAATCTGGTCCTGGAAATATTGTTTGTGGCAAAAAAAAGTTTATTTGGCTTGGCCTATTGTCTATTGTGTATTACCTCCTGTATCCTCTTTTCTACATTACTACGTCCTAATCAATTAAAGGCCAAACATGTCCTCTTAATAAATTCAATAAATTATGGATTCAAATACTCTGAACAGAAAACAGAAATGATAGAAATGTCGAGATTTTATGCTTTTTTTAATACAGCTATTATCTCACAATCAGGTCATTAAACAAACAAAGGTTCAGTAGAAACCCACGCCAGAATGTGACAGTGCATAAGGTTTCTTTATGGAATCCAACCTCATACCAGCCATGCAAAAACAAAAAGAAGGTTTGCATATTTACTTTTTGTATCTGATTCTCTTTAAAAAATAAATAAAATGATTATGAACAGAGACATGCCTACTCAATTGGAAACGCTATAATTAATGGTCAGAAAATATATATACGATGCTGCTCGTATATTACAAGTTTTATAACCAACATATTTATTAATCCCGTTTGATTGGCATTTTTTAAAGTATATTGGTCATTGGTTTGCCTAAAATTGGTTTCAAGATTACTACTGTAAACGCCTTGTACGAGGCTTCAGGAATTGTGTTAAACTTTAACAGCCTATTACCATCACAGATCTCTTTAGCTGCTGCATAAAATAATTAAAGATGATTATTAGTTTTCATGAATTCTGTGGGTTGAGAACAAGAATGTGAATACAGGAAAAAATGATGAAAAGACTATGGGGTTCATTGAATCAAAGCATGTTTTGAGCTATTTATATTATATATACCGGCTTAAACATTGATACTCTTTAAAGACTTGCAATAATATCTATCTGAGCCTTTGTATATGTATATGACTAATTACCAACATACTGGTATTGTCCTACATCCTAGTCGCTACTAGCCATTCAGAACTTGGCGCATATCGGGTCTAGAATGGCTTATACAGGAATGAATAAAAAGTCTATTTAAATCTATAGACAATAAAATTAAAAATCAAAATCAAAATCAAAGCATGGACCAGCTAGCATTCATCAGTATCGACTTTAATCCCAATGACCCACTTTTACAGCTGCTGAGCGGTATAGAGTACAATAAAAGCTTTTTTTTTTCAATCAACAGTTGGATCTCTGGTTGGGTTTCTATTTAAAGGTATGGTTCTAATAATAAACAATCGAGAAAAGGAGCAATAATAACAGGTTTGATACAATCATCAAAAGCCTTGAAGAGAACAACAAATACAATTACAGCTTTGAAAAGCCAGCGAGAATAATTGTCAGATATTCACTCTCTCTGAAATAATATGTCTCTGGATTTTTAGGTTGACAGCCCTCATGGACAACACTCTGAATATATAGATAATGGCTTTTTATATGTGGATGTTTGTCTATTTTATCGAGTCCTTTTGAAGAAACTGATGTACAGACTCCTTCCTATGGTAACGAGTCAACTCAATATCCACCAAATCAAAAAATAATAATAACTTCTTTAATTCTCTCACTGTATTATACTCACATCTGTTTACTAAACCATAGCTGAAAATATACAAGTGGAAACAGACGATATTGAATGATAATAAAAGTGTTTATTAAACAAATTCAGTACTTTGTGGAGCCACCACCTTCCTTTTTAATTTTGGCTATATGATTTGGCATTGACATGCAATGACTTTTACATACTTCAACGGGTAGTTTCTTCCAATCTTTGTGGATTTCAGCATCCAGCTCTTTAATGTCTTTTTTTTTGGAGCTGACTCTCTTGCTATTACAATGCATCCATTATAAGCCCATAAGTTCTCAATAGGGCTGAGATGTGAACTATTTGGAGATCATACCATTACTGTGATACTCTGACACTTCTTCCAGTCCTCATCCAGTTTAAGCTTACGAAAAAGAGCATTATTTTGATAATTGAACTCTCTGTCACAAAGTTCATTCGAATTGTTCAAGAAAGGGTCAATTTTTTTTGCCCACTAAGTTGATCTAGCCACACTGCAGAGTGTTGATTATAGTCTTCAAAGGGTCGACCCCTCCTGCCCACACGCAGCCTCACACCATTAATGAGTCACCGTCAAACTAAATTCTTGGCACAATTCGATCTTTACTAGACTTCTACAGAAGAAAACGCCACATTTGCGAATTTCCATCCTTGGGAGCAAGCATGAATCTCAATTCATCGCTCTAGATGATGCGATCCTATCTTTGGTTGGATTTTATGGAGTGATGGGAAAAAGTTAATCGTTTCTTTTTGTGCCTGGTGGGTAGCTGGGAATTAGATACAGTGCGACAAGAAGACATTCCAAACCTACGAATGGCACGGCAGATGGTAGTTTTTAAAGTGTAATTGGTCATTGTGTCTCTCATGATGTTTGTCAGCTCTCCAAGTGTAGCCCTGCGATTCTTTTTTATTTCATTCCCAAGATGGCGTAAATTACGCTCATCAAGGATCCTTGAACGTCCTTTCGCTTTTTGGCAAATGAATTGCTTGTTTGTCTCCATCTTTGTATGGTTCTTTGAACAGTTGCTTTGGGTATGCCAGTTTTGCTTGAAAAGGCAGATTGTGTGATTTTATGAAAAGCACCTCTGATGATTAGATCTTTCTGGTAATCTCAAAGTTGGTTTGGTTGATAAAGAGGTTTATTGTTAATACTGTGAGACATGATGTAATTCGAATGAGAAAAAAATGTATAGAAACAGAATAACAAGAATGTAGTATTAATATGCTATCTGGAAGAGTTTGAATGAGAATTCGTTACCAAGGGAATGAGTCTGTAAGTATAGGGTCACAGACCCTCTTAATAAAAAACAAGTTTTTTCTCGCCATCTACTCTAGAGGGTGTCTTGAACAGAACCCTGGATATATAATGCAAACCAAAGAGCTATTTATTTGCCTTTATTTTGTGATTGGACTGTACTTGTTTTGAGTAAACAAACAAGTAGCCCTCCCTCCCTGCTACATGAGAAGAATAGCCTATAACCGCTTCACAGGACTCAACCAGACTTTGGAGAGAGCCATTGCTTTCCTCAATCCTGACCAGCTCTCCTACTCTCTTGTTCCATTCCTGTTCTCGCCTCGGAGCCTGACCGTTTCATCACCCTTGCACTTCTTTCTACTGTATCCCAGCCCAATATTACACTATTTTTTTTGGAAAAAGCACGGACCACTTTAGAGTAACGCAAAAATTAAAGAATCGCCATTCTTGAACTTGTACTCTCCAAGGTTACTGATACACCGATCAAGACCAACTCTTTACTTCTTTACTTCTTTACATGCAAAACACCGTTTCCATGACAATTTTACCTGGTCCGTTAACAAAAGGCAGATATTCTCACACACCTTAGCCTCTTATCATATGAATCTCAACTTCTGGCCAATAAGAATGCGTATTTTTTATCATGCCTGCATCAACATGGTCGAAAGCAGTAAAAAGCGATGGTTATCATGTTTTTTCTCACACTGGCGTTGGGGTCTTATCGATCAGTTTGACACGAAATCCAAAAAATTCCTATAAGAACAAGCCCTTTTGGCGTCCTTCTTTTTTTCCTCTTTGCACAGCTTATCATCGTCTTTATTTCCAAATGACTTATAACGCTTATTCTACCGCCTTGCAGACATTCCGTCTTGCCTCCAGCTTCCTTCTTGCGCTACCAGCTGTAGCTGCAGTTGCTTCTCCGTTTGCGCGTGCCTTTGACACGATTCTCTCTGCTCTCTGTCGTCTGTCCTTGGATGACATGGGTTTGGCCTATTCTCCTGCGCTTTTCGATGATGACCAGGATTCGATCGAATGGATCTGTGGTGTCAAGGAGGAGAAGACCGCCGGCCCTGTGCCGGACTCTTTGGGTGCACCTTTGGTTGGAAAGCCCTCTGACACCTCGTTGGGCGAGTGTCTAATGGGCCGACCGGGCCTTGAGCCTTTCGAGCGACTCTTTATTGAGTCAATCGATGCCGGAAGTGTTGGACTTCGCCTCCCGACCACCATGGAAGAAGTTCGGGAACAGTTTCCTGACGAATTCAACCGGGGCACGTTGAAGATGTTCACAGGTGCCAGCAACAAGCGATCGGCGGGCACTCCAGTTCGTCGTGAAACTTTCTTGGGGGAGGAAACTCCATTCACCTTCTTTGCCAAGCTAGAGGGTGCAACACCTGTTCGAAACGATTGGCTCAGGAAGACATACCTGGCCGATGAGTCAGACGAACTGTTTTCAGAGGTAACATGGAAGCAAGGAACCTCTGTCGAATTTGTCCGTGAATCTTCCCAAGTGGTGCCCGACGCTGCCAAAGAAGACGAAAGACACGATGTACCTAACGAGGTCGGCATCGTACGTACTGTATTCCGCGACTATAGGTGCACTTCTGTTGAGGAGGATGAGTCTTATGACTCTGATTCTTCTGATGATGGGTCCTTTGTCCAGCGCCTTCCTTGTTCGCCGTTGGTTGCAAGCCTTCCATCTTCCGGATGGGAGGTGACCGAGGATGAGATTGCCGACCTGGTGTCTCGTCTAGAGTCATTGTCGATCGATGATGCAAGTGAGCATTCGGCCTCTGAGACTGGAAATGGCATGGATGACACCCTCTTTGTCGATGATGCAGCTCTGACCGACCATACGTCCATTATGGACTATAGTCCTGTGATGATTACGCAGAATCTTGACATGGCGGCATCCAATACTGTCCAACAGGCCGACGATGTTGGAGAAGAGGTGGCTTCGGGAGCTGCTCCTTTCTACGATGCTGGCAGAGTTGGAGAACCTTTTGTCTTTAGACAAGAGGTGATCCAAACCCTATTCAGGAAATGGACGCAGATCCCCAGTACGACGGATTGGTTGGTAACCCTTTTGTCTTTGGACAAGAGGCGATCCAGGGCCTAGTGCCCCAGAATGAGGTTCCAATGGAGCCGATTGATGCCAGTCCTGATGTCAAGTTTCCAGGATCGAGAATGGATGCAAGCTTGGGTACAGAGCCAGTCCAAATTGATGGCCCCGAGATGATTGGTCCTGCTGACGCTGGTGCCTCCACTGCCGGTGTCAATGACGATGTTTCCAACAGTGCTGTTGTGGCTGAAGCCACTGTTGAGACGGTCCCAGGTGTCGAAGGAGAGTTCGATGGCCGTCAAGAGACAGACGAAGCTTACTGGGACTCCTACTTCGATCCGATTAGTTGTCCTATCTTCGACAGCGATGAGTTCACTGTTCCTGTGACGAAGCGCTCCTCTTCTCCAGGTGAAAAGCTCGAAACGAACAAAGATGCAGTTCGTGTCCCGCAGCAAACTGCAAGCGATGTCAAGGGGAAAGGAAAGGAAGTCCAAGGACAACGGTCCGAGGTTACCAAGTCTTCCCCCAGCCAAGGACAACCGGTCAAAGCTCCCTGTCCCGTATTTGTCTTTGGCGCTGGTGATGCAAAGGGTTCGAAGGATACCTTGAACAAGCCTTCTACTCCTGCCTTTGTCTTTGGCACTGGCATGGTTCCGAAGTGTGAGTTTGGGTCGTACAACGTCCCAAAGCTCCCAGGATTGTTCGGTGTGCCCCCAAAACCGGACAAGACATCGAGGCCCGTTGTAGTTCCTGACGACGAGGCGCGGCTGGCTGAGTCTTCCGACGATGCCGAGGTTCCTGCCGAGGTTGAGGCGTTCAAGAACAGCCAGGTTCCTCTACGGCGTTCATTGATGAGCTTCCTTCAGAATCCTGATTCTGAAGAGGCCTTCTGATTGGACGTCAGAGGAACCCCCTTTACGTTCGGTCCCAATTGCTTGCAGATTCAAAGGTCTGGTTCATCTGTCTCTTTGAGATTGACACCATGTTCCGCCTGCTTGTTTGGGGCCGAGTCCTTATCCTGGATAATGACGATTCAAACTGGCCAGTCTATCTGTTTCAATGGAAATGGATACCGTGCCTACATGTTTGCATGTTTCTGAATCCTTGGCATAATTTGGATAGTAAAGGGAAGGTAGATGTGGAGTTGTCTACGTCGGTGTATTGGGAGGTGCTGGTTTGAGTTGTGGTCCCTCACGCTCGCCTATATGTGCCGTCTTGATATATCCGAAAGTTGTGGTAACGATGTTTGGATTCTCTCAAAGGTAAGGATTGTTCTTTTTATATTTGATTCATTGTTGCCCATTGACTTTTTACTAACTATGGTTATTTATAGTTGCCCATGTTCGTAGGGTCTTTGACGAGTTTCACCCACCCATGGTCTTGGTCACGGCCTTGGGTTTACGATTCTATCATGGTGCGAACCGCTCGATTTTCTGGTTTTCTGGCTTTCTGGTTAAGGCTCTCTGGTTAAGGCTCTCTGGGTCTCTGGTCTCTGTAGTCTATACTACTGGTTACGGGAGTTTGGTCTGTCAAGGTCCTCGGTTTTGTATACCCAAAGCATTGGCTGGTTCGGGTTCGGTTCAAGGAAGCACCAACATATGATAGAATCGAGGAGCATGAATGTCGGTCCATCTGACATCCACCGGTCGTACGTATCTGTACTGGATGGATCTGTTTTCCTGACTGGCTTTTGCGAGCCTTTGATCGGGTCTGGTTTTTCTTGCGTGGACTTTTGTGAGTCTGTGGATTGACTCGTCTGAACTCAAGTTGGTTCAAAAATCCTGTCTGCGCATAGATCCAGCAGGTCCTGAAGGTGTCTGATGAATGGTCTGGCATGCATCACGGGAGACAAAGACCTGTTCTCAGCAGATTGTATGGCCAAACAGCCGAAAGTGTTTAGCCAAATAGTTGTCTGGGTACAAGAAATGCACAACTGCATGCCTGGGCAACACACAGTCCTATGAGATGGCAAAAAAACAACTTGGACTGTGATTAGGCAACACACAAGTAGGCTGTCCATGGAAGCAAGGAGGAACAAGTACATATTCCCAATGTGTACTGTTCAACGGTAGCAAAAGCACAAGTCATTGACTTTCAAGAGTGTTTTCCACACCTGCCGCTTGAATTCAAGCATACTCCTTGTGGGTATATTCAAGCTGATCTGGATTGTTGCGTCAAATTCGACGAACCGGATCAAAAAAGGTTACACTTGCAATTGTCGCCAAGAGCAGATTGCATATGACAATTACAAAGGTACGCACACTACAAGACATTCCCTGACCAGGATAAGGTGTGTGTATACTTGTATATGTCAAGGAGAAGCAACGCTCAATTCTGTGGCCCTGAGAGTACATTGTATATGCCCGGGTTCAACCGTCAAGACACACCTGGGCAGACACTACAATTGTAAGCCAGTTTCCGGAACAAGCCTGTCTCTCGGGGCCGTAAAGTATTACAAGAATACTTTCAAGAATCCAGTCCACCAAGATTCTGGCAATGGAGATGGCAGCAACAAGAATCAACCAAGCCATGCAAGCCTCTACACTACAACAATTCAACACTACAAAGCAACCGTAAAATCCAACGATCCAAATCAACGATCCAAATCAATGACCAAAATCAATGATCAAAAGCAACGATCCAAATCAACGACCAAAATCAACGGTCCAAAGCAACGATCCAAAGCAAATCCTCCAGCCAAAAACAAAAGCCAAAACGAAACATTCAAATCACGTAGAGCTGCCACTCCATTGCCAGTCTGTCCAGGTATGTCTTTGTCACTTTCCAAGATCTTCAAGCCAAAGTCGAATCGAAATCAGGCCGAGAATCCCAAGATCAGGCACAGATCCAGTCCTGATACAACAGCAAGAAACAACAACCACAAGATCACAGAAATGGAAGTAACAAAAAGCAGCCCAGAGTCTCGCCATCTCGCTGGGCTGTGGCAAAGGCATACCTGGACCTCGACAAGAATCAAGATCAAGTACAAGCCATCCGATCCACCAAGAAATCAAATACGGGACATCAAGAAAATCAGGGGTAAGACAATCCATACAAACATCACTGACACTGGCAGGACTTTATAGGCTACCAGCAATCTACGAGGGAGCTCCCAACAGAACAGTGTGAACCCAAGCAGCGATACGGCACCAGATGGTATTGTCCCTCAAATCCGTATGATTGTGACAGCATCAAGGAGAGCCTTTAAGATAAGTATTTGTTCTACTATACTGTGTTTTATGCTATGGTGGATACTAACTATATAAATGGTTTTTTAGTTTCCTTATCCCGGCCTATGTACTACAAGAGGACACCATCTGGAGGATGCCAGTGAGAGTGAAGAATGGTTCTTGCTAACGGCAGACCATTGAGTACGCTAGTCGTACTTCTCTCGCCCAAATACTTACAGTGCCTTTGTGCCTGTATAGGGCCTTGGATCAACCAAGTCTGGTCATCCGTCTGCCGTTGATTGTCCAGCCCATTGTGGTGGACGCATCGCTCGAGTGGCACATGGCTTCTGTTGGCGGTTTCCTGTTCCCTTTGTTGGTAGTCTTGCTGGTCCTGCTGGTGGAGGTGATGGAAGTGGTGGATTGTATTACCCCGCGTACCGTCTGTCCCGTTTACATCAAGAAAAAAAATCCGGTTGTCAACTCCTATCATCCATGGCAACAAAACAAAGAATACAATCTGTTCATACCTCAGCCGGTGTATGAACAGGGATCAACAAGAGATCCCCGAAATGCAAGTCAAGCTCAACCAAAGGCAGAGACCCACAGTCAAGGTAAAGTTGAAACGCTGACTCTAACCAAGTGTTAATACTCACTGTCAAAATGATTGCAGATGACTGAAATCAACCAAGGGGTACAATTCACGGTCAAGAAATCTTTCAATTCAAGTCAACCAAAGTCTACAGTACAAAGACCGAATACGAAATCGACGCCTGCCAAAGTCCAATGTCGAGCTCAATCCAATTCCGATGCCAAGTTCAACTCCAAGTCCAATGCAAAGTTTAATGCAAAGTCCAGTGTTATGTTTGCTGCAAGGTCCAATGTATGGCTCAAGGTAAGTCCAAAGCAATGTTTAGTGTGGTCCAATGCATGGTTTGATGTCTGGTCTGGAAGCCGAGTTCAATATCGAGTTGGATTTCCGAGTTCAAGGCCAAGTTCGAAGCCGAGTTCAGTACCAAGTTGGATTTCCAAGTTTGCTTCCAAGTTTGCTTCCCGAGTTTGATGACAAGATCAATGCCGTTCCCTACAAATCCAATTATGAGTTTGATTCAAAGAAGAATTGAAATGAAATTTCAAGCTATCAAGAAAAAAAAGGAGGAGTGCTAAAAAAAGGCGCCCTCCGCAAGAAGGAAGATCTCTCGAAAGACGCCTTCGGTGGTTAAAGTGGTGGTAGCATCCTTTATACAATTTGAACTGTAAGTACCTATTGATCTCTTGTGATTTATGATGAAGAACATGTACTAATATATATATGTATTATCTTTCTCTAGATGTCCAAAATGTTAAAGATGATATAATGAAAGACGATGGTCCACAGGAGTCCTCCAGGAAAGAACATCTACTCATGTGCTTGCAACTCCCCTTAGGGCTATCTGTCCTACAGGCATAAGGTATGTCTTTTGCTGTATCCTATGCAGCAGCGTATGCCTTTAGTATATTTTTATCTTTTGGAATAGCCCAATACAACGGGCCCTTAAGAAGGAAATATACAAAGTCATATGTTGCTATATGGTAAGAATCAGGGAAGACGTACCTTATGCCTGTAGGACAGATAGCCCTAAGGGGAGTTGCAAGCATATGAGTAGATGTTCTTTCCTCTAGGGCGCTTGTGAGGCTTGGTTTCCAAATTATCGACCATTTAAAAAAAAATTGAATGTACGGAATCCGTTAAAATTTGACAATGAACCTGAACAAAGTAAAAAGACAAGTACCGAATGAACAAAGAAATTGAAATTGGGCAAAGAAAGCAATCAAGGATCAAGCAAGGCGAAAAGACTTTGGACTGAATGGCGCAGAAGACCTGGATTGGATAAAGAAAGAAGACTTGCATTGAACGGAGCCAAAGGACCAACATTGAATTGTGCAGAAAGACTAACATTGAACAGAGCGGAAGACCGAGCCTTGACAGTGCAGGAAGACCGAGTGGTGACATGGCCCGAAGACCGAGCTGCTGCGATGCGGGAAGATGAGGATTGAATGGAAGCAGAAGAAGAAGGTTGAGCAAGGCAAAGGACAAGAGCAAGCCAACCCCAATCATTTCACACTACCCTTGACTTGACTTGACTTTGTATTCCCTCAAATAAAATCTCTTGAAAAATCTTGTCTATCATACAATATTAAGCATTCTATTTTACAAATAATTTATATTTATTGATATCATAGTTATTGATACAGGGTCTAATAAAAAAATGCAGCAGTTTTAATATCTGATAAAAAGATGAAAGTCTTGTATCTTTAATCATATAGTAAAGAATGTAAAGGCCACATATAATACTGAGATTCACAGACTGATCTTCAATGCATGAAGTTTACAGTGGTAAAAATGGGCCATGTTTAATAAGTAATAGATGAATTTATTTGCCTTCAAGGCAGCTAATCGATTATCCATGTAAAGACAGTATCGTTCACAGACATCTACTGTCACCATTTTCCAGCTTTCTTTCAAAGCCTCTTTCAACTCGTTTAGGGTGGTAAGCTTGTGAGGCCTTATCCTCGGAAGGTCACCCAAAAGTCTCCAAATGTTCTCGATCGGACTGAGGTCTGGACTGTCTGTACGCTCCAAGACCTTCAGCCCAAGGTCTTCTTTGTACCTTTCTGACAGGGCTGCTTTATGGTAGGTAGCATTGTATTTTTGGTAGATGTAGCCACCATCATTGACATTTGGAGTATTCTCATAGAATGGCAAAAAAGAGTCTTGCAGAACCTTTACATCTTGGCATTCATATTTCCGTCCAAGACAAAAATTGGTCCAGCCCTTCCTGTCCAGATACACCCCCATATCATCGTTGAACCACAATTTCCTTGTACTTTTGGAGTAAGGGAGCTGGGGGTGGTACTTCTCATTAGGCACATGCCAAACATGGACATGGCCATTCTTCTTGAAGAGAAAGAACTTAGACTCATCGCTCTAAATCACCTTTTCCTATTGCTGATCCTAGTTTTTTTTTACAGCATTATAAAAAGCACGGCGCTTCGCAATGTGCTCCTTAGTTAGGAGAGGATTCGCGAGAGCTACACATAAATGAATATTCATTCTGTGTAAAGTTGTACTAATAGTCCTTGCACAAACAGATCTTCCTGTATCTTCCTTCATGGTGCGAGTCATGTCGCCCAAAGCCTGATGACAATCTCTCTTCAAGTTTAAGACGAGATGTCTTTATTCTTTGGGAGTAGGTAGCTTTGGTCTTCCTGAACGGCTTTTGTCAGCAACAGACCCAGGTTCCTTGTATTTTTTAAGAATGCAAGAGATTGTAGTAGGTGGTACGTTTTCTTGTCTCGCAATGTCGGCAACTTTCATTTCAGCAATGTTAAGCCTAATTATGATTCATTTTCTCAAATCTGAAAGCCTTTGTAAAGACTTATGAGGCTGAGTTTTTTGTACTTTAGGCATAATAAAGTTATTAATGGAATTTAAGAGATCAAGAAAAGCAAAGTGTAAAGGTGTCTAAAGAGATAAGGATCAGAGATTAAAAGTACACAACTTTTTACCCGACCCTGTAAAAGACTTGGCTTTAACAAAAAGTAGATTAGAAACCGAAACTGACATTTATGATGGCTGAATAGGCTCAGAAAAGATATTAAAGAGGACAATATTTCATTGAATAAAAATCATATTTGGGAAAAGACTAAATTACTTTTGCTAGAGCCCTGTAATATGATCAACAAAAGTTAATCACTAGGCTATCTGCAGTAACCATAAGACACAGAGAAAATACTGATAGTAAAGAATGATAATTATCACCAAGTCTTTATGGCTATGACGATCTTCTTGGGATATAATACATTACTGGACCCTTTTCAAGGCAGCTTTTTTATTAGCTTCATCAGCTTGGAATTTCCTTTTTGCCTTTTCATAAGCAGCTTTTTTCCAAACTTCTATTTGTCCAAACTTCAGCCGAGAAATTAAATCCATAGCTTGTCCTTTTGAAATTTCACGCTTTGGAAACAATTTGGACTTTGAGAGAATTTTAAGCTGTGCCTCAGTGGCAGGATGATTTCTGTATTTTGCGCTGTGGTGGAGAGACATGAGAAGATGTGATGAGTCACTACCCTTGAGCTTCTTTTGAATCCATGTGTCAGCTGCACGAATGGCAGAAAATCGTGTATCAGCAGTAAGTGAGATGTCGGTGGGACGTGTGCGCACTTTATTTCCCTCCTTGCCGATAAGTTCTCTTGAGAAGGTTCCCGTCCATATGCCATCATCATCACATTTGAGGACCACAGAACCAGAGTTCATAATCGATAACACACACGTATTATCTCCTACAGCAACCCACGAGTATGAAGATGCGGTTCTTAGCTCATGTCCACCCGAAAAGTCGACTGCGATCTCTTCAATACTGTCATATTCTGTCACTTTCAAGCTCACAGCCGAAAACAGATTCTCATTTTCAAAATTATCAAATCCTAATAAAAAGAATAAAGTCAGAGAGATGTATAAGCCAGTTATGTGTCTTGCCTTTTTCTTCTTCTAGCAAGCGAGCAGCTTCAGCCTTAATTGCGCGCTTTTCCATATTCAAGATATTCTCGTTTTCCACCAGTTCGTTTCTATCTAAGCCAAGCAAGGTTGGTACTGTCACTAGTCCATCCTTTCCGACTCTTTCAAAACTGTCTACAAAATCAATCACCAAGCAGTCCTTCTTGTTTGGGTAGAGACGCATGCCACGGCCAAACATTTGCTGGAATAGTCCACTAGATCTTGTAGGTCTGGCCATCAAGACACAGTCGATGCGTGGGATATCAGTTCCTTCGGTAAGAATGCCACAATTAACAAGGATAGGAAATTCCCCATTCTTGAATCTGTCGATAATATCGTGCCGTTCAATAGCGGAAGACTTGCTGGTAATATATTCTGCTGCGATTCCATTTTCACGAAAGATATTGCACATATCCACAGTATGTGCAATATCGACTGCAAATACAATTGTAGCCAACCGGTCTTTCTGGGCATATTTTTGCCAGCTTTGAACAATAATCTTATTCCGGACTGCAGTGTTGACAGCCCTGGAAAGCTCTCCTGGAAGAAAATCATCATAGCGGGTAGATACTTTACTAAGATCGACGCTAGTCTCCACAGTGGTTACTTTCATAGGAGATAGCCTAGAAGAGATATAAGAACATGTAGTGACAAATGAAACCAAGAATCAAAAAAAAAATTACCATCCCATCTCAAGCATATGCATTAGATCCATATGGAAACTTATTTCATCAAATGAGTTTGATAGACTGACACCATCATGTCTTCTAACCGTAGCAGAGCACCCCCATATAAACATTGAAGAACCTTCTTGTGTGGCTCCAAAGTGATCCATGATTTTGACATAGGTAGGGGCAGAGGCATGATGGGCCTATACTCATATTAGACTCTTGTCTTTTCCAGAATGATTACTTACTTCATCAATGATGATAGCCTTGAACATTGCTGGGTCATATCTTTCTAGCCTCTTCATATCTCCTTTGGCGAGGGTTTGCACAGAGGCCACAATGATGTCCGAATTCTCAAGATCTGCTCTTCTTTTGCCCTGATCAATAACCACATTCTGGACAGTATATTTGGTTTAGGGATATGATACACATATTTGCCATCTTACCAAGTTGGGATTAAAGCGCTGTATTTGGGCTCTGGCTTGCTCCAAGAGTTCTACGCGATGGGCGATAATGAGGGTTTTTGTAGCAATTGGGGTAGGGTTTGGTAGTTTTGGGATAAGATTAGCCATTACTACCTAGAGTGCCAATAAAAGGAGAAAATGGGGTTGAATAAGTAACTTTTTTACTCGTAGAGAAATGTTCATAATAAGTGCAATGCCATTATTGTGTCTTGATTTACCGTCTTTCCACTGCCTTGTAGTAGAAAACCATTAATATATATTTATGAGAAAGGGCCTCAATTCTACTCACCAACTGGTAATGATACAACTTGTCTGCGTACTCCTTCTGACAGCTTATTTAGACATGCATCGATGCATTCTTGTTGATATTTTCTTAGGGTGGGTGTGAGGGAGTTTGTAGGTGCTTTGGTAGAGAATAATGTAGATCTTATTGGCGATCTGATTGCTGATTCTGTCCGTTGTAATTCTAAACTGAATTGCCATGATCTAGATATATAAAATGGAGATCTCGGTAGACGAATGTGAGCCACTCTTGAATACATTGCTGATTATATAAAGCAATGAGAATGGCAAAAAACGAAATTCAGGAACAAGAAGAGAAAACAAAAATTAGAGTTGGACAGCCAGTCAATCTGCAAAAAGACTAGATCGGCGGATGAATTCAATTGATACATGAGCTTAGCTTTTGAGTAAGGTGTAGTGTTTATAAAGAAATCAAAAAGAAAAAAAACGGTAGAATGATAGGTATTTATGAAGATCATTTAGACAGGGTTCGAATAACAAGGCGAGTCTTGTCAATACGATCCAGATACTGCTGGGTCAACCGAACACCTTCACGTCTACGCTGTCTTGCAGTCTCAAACTCGGAAGGGCATTCAACGCCATCAAGAGTAATAAGAGCCTGAAGGAGTTTCTCAGACAGGTAGTTTCCCATGTCATGAAGCTTTTTGATACCTTCCTCATCAAGCTTTTCGGTACCAGCTGTAGTTACATCTCCTTCCCACACAGTTATCTTTTCGTCAGAGCTCTTGACAAGTTTATCCAAAACACCCGAGATGCGAACAATCAAACCGTATTCCTCAGCATTTCCAGAGGCCACCTGCTGAACATCCTCTTCCTACATCACAATCACTCAATATTTTTGATCATCTATACCACAGGTCCATTCACTACTTACACTGGCTTCTTCACCATTGAGCATAACCACAGAATTTGCATGGATACCCACACCAGACAGACTCGACGTATTGTCCTTGATATTAGCTAATTCCAAATATTTAAATCATCTGGCTGTTTATAAAAGGAAGCTTCACACTATTGTTACCTCCAGAGACCTGAAGACGCATGGTCGCAATGGGTACATTGGTCATCATCTTGCATTTTTCTTTCAGATCCTTAACAGTTGCTTCATGTAATCCTCCTGGAAACTCCTTAAAGTTCATGTCATAGCGATGATCCTTCCAGGAGAGTACAACCCATGTCTGGCGTTCTTTCTCAGATATCTTGCGATACCCGACAATAGACGCCAGAGTGGCTGTAAAGACTCTCCAGAAGAAGAGGGCGAGTAGTATGATTTGCTGAATTGTGGCAGTTATCTAGTCCCTTGGACTTTGTTTCAATTGAAAGAAGAAGGTGACAAACGGCGTCGAGAATGTGCTTAGACGAAAGTGATGAGGAGGCAGAACTTGAAGAAGTATCTACAAATGGCGGGACTACTACGGAGTTTGAATTTGATAACAGTCCATCCTGGCAACACCAGTACTTCTTTGACAAGTGTTTTATATCGTTTTGCTGCTACAACTATCAGCCCATATTGGTTATGCAATTAAAATTTTGATATACTAATACTCTGTACTGGATCTAAATTGGTGGTGGTGGTGGTGTTGAAATACCGAGTTGAGCACGGAGAGTATCAAGTGGAACATCAAAATGGTCTTCAAAGTAAACCGTCATCAGAGGTGTAGCAGAAGCACCTGTCTGAAGAGCCCAAGGTACATATGTTCCAAACAGTCTTTGCTTTTCTGCGACTGACAGCCGAAGGGGACCAACTAGCGAAGACAGCATGGTCATTGGAAGACCTGTCTGTGCCCACTCAAACCATTTCAGCGCAATCTCTTCTTCTACTGTTACTCCCAGGCCGGTTAATGTATGAAAGAAATCGTGTATTTCCCGGTAGCGCTTCATTACATACGCCAGCTCTTCATCGTCCACAAACCGTACCTTTGGTTTCAATCCAGGTCAATTTATCAATGGTTAGTATTTTTATGTTGATTTACGAGCCTTGTTAAGGAGAGTATACATACAGGTGATCTTGTGTCTGGTGTTACTCCTTCAGCATCCAACCAGGATACATATGCAGCACCAAATGTATTTGGTGCACAGTCTCTACGAAGTCTATCAAAGTCAATTGTAGAAGTGTGTATCGAAGGTCTTTCTCGGAGTATTCTTCTGCCAGAAGAAGTTGCAAGCATCTGGTCTCGCATGCTGGCCAAGAAACGTGTTCCTGTTGTTTCTCCAAGGGTCGCAACCATATCTATAGTGTATGGGTCATTATTGGATCCCTAAACATAATTATGAATTTAACTTACCACCTCGCAATGGGTTAATCAAGGCTGTGAAAGCTGATCCTACAGCCAAGACCACCTTTTCTGGTGTAGACACAGGCACATGGGTCTCGTACAATTTGGTTGCTTGTCGATGAGGCAATGCTGCCACTAAAGGATAATTCAGAAAAAGAAAAGATGGGCAATCAGTAAAACGTCAACATAAATTTATGACATAAAGAGGCCTACCACGCGAATATGGCCTTGCATGCAGCAGAGTACTTGACAGGTGACGACGCATGGTAAAGGGAACAAGTGGTGCAAATAACAGAGCAGTATATAAATGGCAGGAAAGTGAGTGAAAGTAGCGGAACGTGATGTCATTGGGTGACTTGCTGTACCCCGGGAGGGGGGGAGGGCTACTCTCTTATTATTTTTTGGCTCTTTTCTTTTGGATACCAGCCTCTTAGTTTTTCAACCCCTTTGTAACTCCAGTATGAACGCCATCTTCCGTCGCGCCTACACCACAAAGAGCCTCATTCCCCCTAACTTGGCTGCCTCCACCAAGACAACTGGTGCTGCCAAGGACGGTCAGATTTCCGAATTGGTCAGCTTCTACAAGGTAATACAAAACAACAACATAAAGAGAAAGAAGGAGAGAAAAGCACAATGCTCGCTTTGAATCCACAAGTGGTTTGGGTTATTTACAATATTTGTACCTGCAGAAATTGCCCAAGGGTGCCGCTCAGGTTGCCAAGCCCTCTGGTCCCTGGGGTCACTACAAGGCTCGTTACATTGACGGTGACAACGCGTCCATGACCCCCATGTTCCATGCTCTCTTTGGTATCTTTGTCATTGGTTACTCCATCGACTACCACTTCCACTTGAGTATGTATTTAAATTCGCGTCAACTTGTGTTTTATTCGCGAATGTGTATTGATGATATTGCATTAAATAGAGCACCACAAGAACGTGGAGCACCACTAGACGTATTATGCTGGTTTTCTAGCTGTTTTATCAAGTACAATATTGAAGGAGCACTTCTAGGAGTGACTTCTTGTTTCAATCCTCCATCGAGACTATGTTGCAATGACTATGTGAATGTTATAATTTTGTGGGGAAAGGACGTGGGGATGAAGGAGGTGGTGAATGCTATGTACATAAGAGGCAAGGGAGTTTGGCAGCTCAGTCGTCAGATTCAGAGAGAAGTATTATGGAATTGGAGGATATGAACTCTACATCTGAATCTGAACTCATGCCAGTATTGGTTTCGATAAATGGGTGAATCATGCTACCATAATTGCTGCTCTCTTCCATTCTCTGCTTGGCGACATCGCTTAGGTTTCTCTTTGGCTTTGAGGCAGTCTTGCCAAATAGTTTCTTTTGGTTTTGCCAATCAATCCATAGGTCTTCTCGAATAAGACGAAACCCAATTTCTGGGATAAGTACTTGCTGTAGGTATTCCAATGGTGCCTGAGGAGCTGTCAATTCCGCTGTAAGGTGTCCAGTGTGCAAATAGATTCGGCTTAGTACCTCTAGCATAATCGCAGAGCCTCTTGACCCATAATATCCAGGCTATATATAAATGTGCTGTCAGTATATGAATATCAACAAGACATTAAATACTTACCAAAGTAGCTTCAAAGCGTGCCATGACACCCATCGTACTTCTTGCCTTGTTTGTTCCCAGATCCTCATATGCCTTTAATGCAGCACTACGATAGGAGCTCTGGACAATCCCAAACACCACATCGTCTAGTTCATCTTTGAAATTTAGTATACGATTCTCCAGATTCTCAAAGTCGATGTTTTCCGGATAGTTTTCCTTTCTGCCCTGAGGCTTGATCACTAGCTCAATTTCATGTAGACGACAAAAGGCATATTGCTCTCGAATGGGTGTCTTTCTCCTCTTTTGTGGCATGGTCCACTGCATAGCAGACTTATCAGACATCTTTCCATCTTTTGAACTTTTGAGGCTTCGGGTATTTAGTTCTATTCGTTTCAGGGCATCTGCAACTGGCTCAGGTAAGGGCAACTCAAATGGTTCATGGCAATACGGACACTGGGACACTTTGGGTTGGGTGATTGGCGAAGTATTCAAAGCTCTTTTTTGTATCGAGTGCTTCATAACCGAGGAAAACGATCCATGAGATCTATTACGGTGGAGTTTAGAGGGTTTGGGCATATGAAGTTCAGGACGAGTGTTTTCATTGTTCGATTCGTCCGTTTCTGTTGTCGACAATTCCCTTTCATCCTCATCCTCATTTTCATCTTCATCTTCATCTTCGCTTTTAGATATCATCGTCATCTTACGCTTGTGGGAGCTTTCGATGCGAGGGGATTCATTAAAGTATCTTGATGATACCCCAGTACAACTGGCGGTTCTTTTAGGAATAACGAGTGAAACTTGGTCTGTAGTATCATTGGGATATTCGGTAGATGTTTTGGAGGTGATTTTGCATGTCTCTTTGGATGGTTCGTCGTTTTGTTGGTGGCGAGACCGAGTGTTTTCTAGCACGATGCAATGAGAATGTGTATCCTGGGAGGCATCGTCAATGATTATGGTTTGACTTGAATCTTTCTTGGGATATTCTGTTGTAGTCTTTTGGTAAATGTCTTGCTCAGTGTTGTTGTCGTCCTTTGTATGTCTGGCCAAAAGTCGTTTTTTGGAATGGTTTATATAGAATGGGTTGTATTCCTTATCAATATCATAGCCCTCGTCTATCTGAATGTCTGGAGATGGGTTACGAGGCTGACTGTATAGTTTTCCATCAGAGCTGATAACTCGGGGCTCATCATTATATTCTTTAATGGCCGTGGAAATCTTGACGTCTTGATCACCTTTGGGCTTATTTTCATCTTGTTTGAATTCTTTCAATAAATTAAATATAGTTGAATAGATTGGTCTTTGCCAAGAACTCTTTGGTAGAAGCAGTTTCTAAAACAGAAATGCCTATTTCTTCTTCTTCTCCTTATGTATATCTTTGTACGTACTGTTGTATTTACTCAGAGAAAGCATCTTCTTGGATTTGCTCGTCAATGACGGCTGAAAATTTCGATTCCTGTCACCAACTCTCTTGCTAAAAATGTCGAAAATCTTGGTATTTTTACTACTCGTACTTGGTTGAGATGCCTTGCAAGATTTCAATGTTTTTTGATAAGAATCATCTTGCTTGTTTACAGGATGACTAGTACTTTTGGCAGAATTCGGGTTTTTCTTTAGTTTTGATGCAGCAATCGAGACCTTCTTTGACCAAAGAGGCATAAAGTCATCGACTTCATGATTTGGAGATGAGAAATCATGTGGTCCGGATCGATGCTTCCCTTGTCTATTGCTGAATGTGTTCCTAGTACTCATGATGGAGAGAACAAGCCACCTTTTGCTGCGACACTATTTCGATTATGCGTGGTTTTAATGAACAATAATTATTATTAGGAAGGTCTCTTTAAAAGAGAGTCTAAAGTTTGGAGCTTATAAAACACTTTTTTTTTCATTGGATATTTTTATTATTATTATTAAGAGTTCTTTTTCTTATGTTTTTAATTCTTTGACAAGACATGATGTATGGTTGATACTAGGCTGTGCCCATCAAGAGATACACTAATAAGCATGGACTGGAGAGAATTAAGGGATCTGGTCAGATGGATTGTCTTTTACAAAGAACAAGAAATTAATTATAATTACCTTCTTGGTCCTTTTCCATATAGTCCACATAGTCTTTGTTGTCCAAAGCACTGACATGTTCATCGGGTAAGGACACAATCAATCCTCTCGAACCAGTCTTGATTTCGTAAATGATCTTGCCACCAGCTGCCTTAACATCAGCCCGGGCCTTCTTAATCTTGTCATCGGTCACTGGCTTTTTGAAGGCGACAATATAGTCTGTGAATCCCTCTATAGAAATAGTGAGATGAGATTTGTGGTAAAGGAGTATGCCTACCTTCAGCAGACACTACGAATGCAAACAATGAGAGGACGACGATGAGGCTAGTGAAAAAGTGTGTAAAACGCATAGTAAATGGTGTTGAATAAAAGGCCAAGAGAAATAGCCGTCTGGTTGGAGACTTCTTTTGTCCATTTGGTCACGAGACTGTCGTACGCTTTTATATAGGTTGCTCAAGGCCGAGGAATTGCTGAATTTTGAAATTTGGATGTTTCAAAAACAAGCCAAACACCAATACAATTCATATACAATAAAGCATGCCAAGCTTAGCTTGACAATAGCCACCACAAAAAGGTCTTATGATTGTGAGTAGTTTCCTTTTGGTATATTTATTAGGATTTTGTTCTTGTTTGATAATAGTATCTTTGTAATATGAAAGGAGCACAGGAGCACAGGAGCACAACTGCCAAAGCAAACACACTATCAGCATGGCCCTTTATTTTTTTGCTTATCAATGTCATTTAAGCAGCAAGTGTGTTTAATGCCACAAAGCATGTCCAAATGACTTGACCAGTGTTCTCAACCCACATTGGTATTCACACCCAGTCCAGAAGGATGCCTGACTGGCATCTCTATCGATTTTTTTTTTTACATTCTTGGCGTCTAATGGCCTTTGGGTCCATATCTCTTTTCTCTAGACAAATCCACATCCTCACTAAGCCAAGCAGTTCAATATACACAACGGTCTAAAGTACACCCTTGCTGTTTGATAATAATAAAACATAGTTTATTGTTTATCAGTACGTCAAGATTAAATGGCATACATATTGAATAATGGGGGGTATATGGCTGCAGCAGATATGCTGTGGGACATTAAAAGTCTGGGGTTGTGAATAGACAGGCTTCACTTTGAGCACTTGTCATTAAAGCTGGTCAGAGATATCTATAGAGTATCTTGAGGCATAATTGGTTGTGCATTTATGATAAAAGGCCAAGATCTCAAGGGATTTGAGAGGTCGATAGAGTATTATCCATCTTGAAAGACGCCGATTGCTACATCGTATGCCATCCCTTTTTTTTCAAATTATCTGGGATGAATTAGCCAATTTTGCGTCATTTGAGATTAAAATTACATATGCCGACATCTAATATATGCGCTTGATTTTGCGTTTACGATTACTAAATTTAAAATCTCTTGGAAACATATGTCTTGTTCTTTCTACAAACCAAACATACCTAGCCAGTACAGACAATAATACAAAGATCAAGGGTGTCTTTATTAACTTCCATTTTTTGTTACTATATTTTTAAATATTTGTGAAAATCAGTGGTAGATGGATCTGACCATGGTCTTTGGAACTTGTCGATCTTTTGCTAACCAGAGTCTCATACGAAAGCACTATAGAATATATGATCCTGGCATTTACAGTGTTCTCTAAAATTAATGGGATTGTGTTGGATTTGTACCATTATGCCGTAACTTATAAATACTATTACAAAAAGTTGATAATAGCAGCAACACTCCCCAATCTACAAACAATATTCAAACTTTAGCCTAGTTGTGTCTAGACAAATCGGATCGGTACACATATAGTGTTTGTTGATAAATATTTTATACTTGCAAAATATGCCTTAATCATTTCTATTATTGATATCTGTACAAAATAAGAGGTAGATGAAACTTTTGGTAGACCTGCTAGATAACCAAATACCCAATCAATCTGAAATACGATTCCATTTCTCCAAAATATTCAAATGTACCCTGTAGAATCAGGTCTACTTAAATCTGGATTACTGTTGACTGGAGAGCTACTGGTAAAATGAACCACAAAAACTATTTTTCAAAAAACAGATAAATACCTACACTACAGATTAGTTCATGATATACTCTAATCAATAAATCTTGTGGTTCTTAAAGGGGAGCCTTGAGCAGTGTTGCGATCTTGGTTTATAATAGAGACACCAAAACAATAAGTTTGGATTGTATTTCAGAGAATCTAGTAATCCATATCAGCTACATCACCCCACACGCCCATTTGGCTAATAAATATCTTGTTTGAGTTTTGTAATATATCCTGAAATGGGAGCTTGGTGACAAGTTGCTATAGCATGGGGCTCAAAGTATCAAAATTAGCAAGAGGCGGTTTAATCAGGTGTTTAACAATTGTAGATGAGCAACTAGAAGAGTACATTTTTATATATTATGAATGAAAAGTTTGGTATTTTTTTTTTGTCTTGAAGATGAATGTTTAATAGTCAAATAAATAAGGCGCCTTGTGAATCAAACAAAAATAATTCTTATGGTTGGACACTCTAGAAATAAATATACCTTGAAATACACTTTTAAATCTATAGTCGACTCGTGTCTAAATAGTCCCTAATATATGATCAATGGTTTTTGTATACAAAAATGATAATTACAGGGGCAAACATGAATCTATATTACAGTATACCTTATCCAGCTTTGTAGGGGGTGAGAGTATTGGCTTTGTCATTTCTGTCCAGAACATCTGTACTAATTCCATGAATTTAATCAAAAGTTGTGTCTTTCTTGAGTACCACAGGTTTTCTTTTCTTAAAGGTTTATGAAAAAAAAAAGAACAAATGGTAAATGGAAGCCATCAATATTGTTATTTTCATTCTCTTTTATCTACTTTTTACAACTCTGGAATATCCACCTTTTGACCAACTATAGTTTCTTATTAAAGACACATTTTTCACAGATATGCTTGTATAGTCCAGGAGAGACTTGAGACCTTTTAACATGTTTACACGTCTTTTTCCTTGCTTCTTCAAGAACAATAGACGGGTTATTGTCAAACATTGTTGATTGAAGTTTAGGAATTGTGTCGAGATCAATAAGCATTAAAGGCTGTCATTTTCGATGACTATATTATCATATTCCTCAATAGCACTGTCATCAAATATTAGAAGCGATTCTTCTTCAGGATTATAATGAATAAAATACATTTTTTTAGAATTAACTGAAAGGCGTCTCAATTGGTAATATGATTTTGTCTAAAAAATCACAAGTTGTCTCAATCTCAAGTAAAAAAAAACTGCATTGAAATGTTTGATGGGTCTCGATGAGCATATTTTAATAGAATACAATAACTTGTTTTTGGGTTTTGTATTCTTTTGTAAATATAGAGCCAAGAGTTGAGATTGATTTCCCCACGTAATCGCGTGATATGTGGAATGCATATCAGTACCCGTAATACAGCGTCCGCATAGATAGAAAGAAAAAGGTAAAAACAATGAGTAATTGCTGAATAAATGTAACATATTTCAAAACCAATTGGCATTGTCATTGACATTAGTTTCTTGGAGAGAAAATATACCTAGGTAAATGGTGCCTAGGTATCTAATGAAAAGGGAGCGGCTATGTGGGGTAATAGATTTGACAAGCCTACAAACTCATCTGGAATTTTTAAAAAGAAAGGAGTATTCCAGTTGCTTGTATCCTTGTCTCATTATAAAGGCTTGGCAGATTGGCAATATACACTGTCAAAAAAAAGTAGAATATCATAGTTGAGCTCGAGAACAGTCTGTCTGGAGGTGTCTAGATTTATGGCATGAGAAGCATTTGATGGAGTTTCCATGTCGTACAGGACAAGTCTTACTATTATCCACAATAGCCCGGAATAATACCCAATAAGATCCAATTCGTGCCCCTGTGGCTAGAAAAACTGGATATCTCCAACATGTACATCTTGTAATGCTTGTCTTGAGGGGGTTGATCCCAAAAGTGCCATGAAATATGAACATTCAGCGCAAATTGGGCATTATACAAAATGTAAATTAATTCTCCGAGTGGTCGCAAACTCACCTTTTCTTTTTCTTTTTAAAAAAACCCCCCACAATACTCCGATGTGACTTGGGGTCAATGACAAAATAGGCAAAATCCGGATTTTGAGCCCTTACTGTTATACTTTATGTGGCAAATTTACCTACTATAAACCCTTTTTATAGTTTTGATCGAAAAAATAAAAAGGTTTGTTCATATTTGACCTTTATTCTTTCTTGTTTCAATGTCATTGACATCTTTAAGAGAAGGGTTAGCAAAAAGAAATAGATTGATTATATTACAGGAGGATGTTTTGTATTCATACTCCAGAGGGAATGTAAGCCATGAGTTCAATAAGTAAGATATCAGAGGGTAAAAGAAGAGAGATCAAGAGATAGTAGATCAAGGAGGGGGGGTAAATAGAGAAAGTATAAAGGCAAATGATAAAGAAAGAGATAAAGGAGGAATCTATACAGAATAATAATAGAAAAGCATAGTTTTTTTTTATAGCAAACCCATATTTCTTAGACTGGTTTGGAGTACGATATCATTGACAGCCGACATGACAAACTTGATCTGCTCAGTATCAGTTGCGCATGTAAAGTGGGAATAGATCTGCTTATCAGGAGATGTGTTTAGAAGAGTAAAGCGAGACATGAGGTATTGACTGGCTTGGTTATAGTCAGGGCCACCTATAAAGAGTTGTTAGTAAAAAACAATAATAATGATAATAAAAATAAAAGAATTGCTATGAATTACCCTTGTAGTCAGGGAAATAGTGCTCGAGAGGACTCAGAGGAAGCTTTTGCTTAAAGAGATCAGTCTTGTTGAGGAACAAGATGGTTGATGTCTTGGAGAACCAGCGAGAATTGCAAATAGATTCGAACAAGGTCAAGGCCTCTTGCATGCGGTTGACAGTCTCGTCTTCAAGCAAGACCTGATCGTATTCGCTGATGGCCACCAAGAAGATGATGGAGGTTACATTTTCGAAGCAGTGGATCCACTTCTTACGCTCAGATCTTTGTCCTCCCACATCAAACATTCTATAGGTCAGGTCACCCAAGACAAACTTTGTTTCTGTGATACCCGTTGTCTTTACACGAGATCTGAGGACGTCTTGGTCACTGGGAAGGTATTGTGGGTCACCAATACGGTCCATGCACTCAAAGTAACTAGAAAAAGAGTCTTAGCATATTGCAAAGGGAACAGGATCGGGTAACCTACTAGGATGCAGAATCATTGAGTTGGTATTCATTGCTTCTCTTGAATGTCTCTTGGATGCCGCCGTCTGTCCAAAGAGCGACAATGGCTCTGGCAATATCATCTGGCATCACATAGAGGTCCATCTGGCTCGGTTGGACTTTGATGTTTTCTTTGTGGCCTCGGTTGGCTGGATTTTCGAGTTGGATTCCAAGAGTCTCCATTGCCTCGACAATCACACTCATGGATTGGATTGTATTGCTGTAGATAATCTCACGATAATTCATACGTTCGTCAGGAGAGAAGCCTCCGTCGTGAATCAACTTCATCTGTTTCAAGATGGTTGACTTTCCAGATTCACCAGCACCTGCAAGACATTGTTACTATCCAATCCCTCTTCCTCTAAGAAAAAATAAACCAGCTGAAATGGCTGCTCACCTAGCAAGAGAAGCTTTACTTCGTTTTGTTGATTCATCTTCTCCATTCGAAGCTGGTCCTCAATCTGGTCGTTACGCAACTTTCCAGTACCGTCCTGGGCCTCGACAGAAGCACAGCAACCCATTGTGATAATTGGTATTTCTAAAGAGAAAAGAGACGTTGGAAATCAAATTGAATTAATATGAGGATTCGATATAATTAAAAAATGTATATAAATGGCATATCATATAAAGGGGGTGGGGCCAATATAAATATGTATTCTTTGAAAACACAAAGACTTTGGTCATCTCCAAGGTTGGTGATGAGGTTCGGGCTGAATGACTTACAAAATGAAAATGAAAGAAAGAAAGGGTTTGGTACAGACGAGAAAGTAAGAGAAAGAAGGAAGAAAAAGAAGGAAACCAAGATGGATAGGGAAATATTAGACAGCGGATAGCTAATATAAATTGAACAGAGAAGCTTGCATGCGGGCATCAAAACAAAGGCAACACAAGCAAATACAAACTGGCTGTAAAGAAGTATTGAACCTGTGGAATATTTGGCACAAGATAAGATTGAGATCCTGAGAATACTACAAGCCAACTTCTTGCTTTTTGACTCTATTCTGGCGCAGTATACGCTTTGGCCAAGTGGAATAAGGGCTTTTGGTTTTAGATGATAAAGTACAAGATACATTTAATAAAACCTTGTAGGAGATGTGTAGCCAGTCTAATTTTATTTTACTATATAGTTTTTGTATCTCTCTCTTTTTTTTTTACATACTTCTTTGACCAGAACACGTTGTTATAATAACCCAATAGTACAATGTCAATAAATCGTATCAGACGATTAAAATGGTCGACCTTGGGGCTGGTTAGACATGAGTATCCCATTTGACGTCACATAGAGCACGTTTTCAAGAACTAGAATAAGCCTATTGTGCGAAACAAAAGGGTTAAATTGGAAAGACAGTGTATGATAAGTTGTATATTCCTATGCTGTATATAGAACAGGCTGTTTTATTTAGATTTCATGTCTGCCCACCAACTTTTTAAGCTTGACTTGTCGTGTCACATCCAACAAGAGAAAACATGGTCTTTGGCAGCGATCTCATCTTCAATTATGTGTAGGCAAGTATAGTAAGCCACAAGCAAACCACGCACTGTTTTTAGGCGGGGTATTTTTAATTATCATTATTATTATAATAATAAGAATATTAATCATTGCAGGCTACACCACCCTTTCCGAGTCCTACTGCCTTTTCTACGACTTCTCTCATCAAATCAACCAGCGTAGAGCATGTCAGGATCAATAGGGCTTCAAACAGCTCGGATCGATCTACAGCTGCTACTATCTTCCGATCGACTAGCAGGCGGCCTAGCTGGATAAAGTACCCCATACCATGGCTATCAAACTCTGCAACCCGACGCCATCCCCGCCCTTCATCGTCTTCATTTCCCTGGTAAAGCGGTCTGATGTCACACACCATGTCGTGAGAAACAAGGCTAGGTCGCTTCCAACGTATGCGATTACCCTCATACCGGGTTTCATATACGAACAGAAAGTTGGATTTGGTCTTGCTCTCTAGACCATCGCTCTTGAGACTAGCCTCGTTTCCTTCGCTGTAGTCTCCCCATTCGAGTGTAATCTCCTTTTGATTCGCCCGTCTCCGGGCCTCAACCACCTTTGTAGCCTCACTTGGGGCATTCTTATCGACAGCACGATAAAGCACATTCTCAAATCCCCATGCATAAGAATATTGCTGGATCTTGAGGTATACGAGTCGTTTGGTCAAATGGTTATAGATATCATGGAGGTGTGGCCGGACCAGAGAGTGTTTTCGCATATCAAATACCAGCACTTCTGTCTTTGGACGCTTTTTGAGGCTTAGGCGGCTTCCTTGCGGTAGACTAGTGGTGCTGGATGAGGAATTGCTCGTGGTTGAGCTTGCGAGACTGACTGTACTTTTGTTGTAGAGTGGATCGTTAGGGAGGATAATAGATCCAGACCTTTTGGGACCTCCTTCATATTGCTGTTTTTCTGCATAGGGTGGGGGAGGGGTATTTGGTATTTGATCCCTGGTTTCATTCAATTCCATAATAATGTTGGGGCGATTGGTGATTGTGATGACTGGAGGTGAGATTGTCACGGAATCTTCAAGCTGATTTGGGATTCCAGTTGGCTGGACACTGGGTTCTTCATAGGCATTTGGTTTTTCAAAGATTGGGGAATCCAAGGCATTAGGTTTTTGTGGAGTGTTTTTGGTATTTTGCATGATACAAGAAAGATAAAGGTGGAGAAAGAAAGGTGAGTACGAATAATTTGGTGCGACCAAGGTTGGAATCTCAGCAATCAGAGGGGTTAGGGTGAAGGGCATGTCTATTTTGGTACTGAATTCTAAAGATAATTATTATTATTGCACTTGGAGTGCTGGTGATTGTCGATTGTAGGCAATATCTAATGTAATGGTGTGCGCATAGATATAGCGTGTATTGTAATTCTTTTGGGACAATAAGAATCAGACAATGGCTTGAGGGATATAGACAATTGTCTGTACTGGGCAATATAAGCTATATTCTTTTGGGCCATCATGCTTTCAATATTTGACAAGCTCAAGATAAATAGAGAAATGATATTTCTGAACACCAAGGGTCTTGTATCTTTATTTTGGTTTTTTGGTTTTTTGGATACAAACATGGTACAAAGTAATAAGTGGTTGAAATTTGTTGATGATTGTACTCAAACAATCTCTATTTGGTCTTACTTGAGTTGACATACTATGTATGTACACTCTTATTTCTCTAGTCCTACAGACATTTTAGACAGATATATATATTCTATCAGACGATTTGCGTGCATGTTTAGAGGTATATTTTCGCACAAGGCAAAAGAATAATCAGAGAATAATTTGCAGATTCATATGGTTTTCACAACATATACACTGATTACTCTGGACAATCAGTACTGAACAGGCTATGAACCATTCAGAGACCTCGTCTTCATAAATACACCCATTCACAAGCCAAAAGTAATAGAGTGCACAGGTCATTAATTATATAAATTGGCTTCATTTCATTAGACTCATTTGAACTCTATATACCAGAATCAATGTGTGCGTACAAAGTACAAAAGAGAACATGTGGATAGTTTTTTTTTGGTTTTTGAATATCAAACTTTCTTATTTGTTTCAATATTTAAAGCACAAAAACTCAAATCCTTGTTAGAAAAGGCGCACAGCCACACACGCCCTTTTTTTAGGAACAAGGACAGAAACCTTGTTATGGACCCACAAGTTTGATGATGAAACAGCATGATGATATAAGAGTTAATATTCGGTATTACCAAACCATATATTGGCCTCCCAAGCCAAATTCAATCTTACTCTCAAGAGTAGCCGATACTAAATACACAAGAAAACAGCTATAAAATGTCTCATTGGCTTTGAAATAAGAATATACCTCGTTTTCAAACAATACAGCCACATTTGTCAATGATAGTGTTTTTTTTTAAATAAAAAAATAGCTATCATGTCTAATAATCTATTAAATATTCACAAAGAGATCCAAATATAAACCAATGATCTTTACTTTGCAACCATCATTGTCGAATGTCAATGGAATTCATCTTTTTCTATAAGTCATAAAGACCAATACTCTACCTCTGAAAATGCTTTGGGATATTAATGGGCATGGATCAACGGTTTAGATGCATATATCCAATCATAAAAAAACGCGATGAATGTAAAAGCGTCTGAACCAAGCTCATATTAGCCAAAGGTTGGAGTTTAAACACACTGCCTATCCGCAATGCTCGTAAAATGCCAAAGCAATAATATTCCAAGCTTGATTAATGAATCAGAAAAATGTGTCAAAGATTACGGCTGCATTTTAACAATGATCGTATCTCTCAGACAATCAGTTCTCTATATAAACCCTACTGATCAT
The DNA here is from genome assembly GCA_022702545.1 of Phycomyces nitens. Lineage (NCBI taxonomy): Eukaryota > Fungi > Mucoromycota > Mucoromycetes > Mucorales > Phycomycetaceae > Phycomyces > Phycomyces nitens. Next base: position 9,295,813 of record JAHRBC010000001.1, read on the forward strand.
CAACCTTTTGCTCTTCCTGCATTCTTATACCCTTCATACCCGCATCCCATATACCCAACCATATACCCTAATACTCTCTCATAATCTTATTGTATAATACGATCCTCATACACTCCTTGTAAATATCGCATTTCTATCATACACACCAATCTCTCTTTCAAGCAAAACCAAGATCCTCAGAGAAAGATAAACCAAGACCAAGGCTAAAATAATAATATTTTTTCAAAAAAAAAACAAACATCAAGACTAAATGAAAGGCAGGCCCTTACTGTTTCCAAAAGCTACAAAAAAACAGCCTCTCTGACAAGCCGCACCAGTAAAAACAACAGAGCCGACATAATGTTGATCATACTTGTCTCATGTACATTTCAAACCCTTACTTTTATCATTCATACTACATCTTATATACTACTACTTACTTCCCGCCTAATATTTTCCGCCTAATATTTTCCACCTAATACTCTGTACTTATCAATCCACACTTAATTCTTACTTAATATAAACTATAAACTATATCGAAAACATCTTGTTAATAACCACGTTTTGTAATATATAACACCACCAACTCCACCAAAGATAATAGAATAAAATAAAGTATTCTAAATTGAAATATATTTATGTCCAAGATCTTACATCATTTAGAAATGCGGCTTGATCGCTCTCGTATTCCAAATGGTATATTACTTGGCTGTGATAAGCTTATCTTCAGGATAATACTATTCCCTTTATTTCGTCAAGAGTTTATTGAATGTCTTATATTTTTAGCACCAAAATTAACCACTTGGAGAGTGTCAGTGCCATAAATCATATTGGGCCAGTCAAATCGCCGACTGACGCAAAGTCCTGCGACGAAGGTCTGAAAAACAAAATGATTCATTTTCAATGGTTCGTAAAGGTGCTCTACTTTTGATAGGTTTACTCTCTCTAAAGTATAACTAATCCAATTTTTAAAATGATATTATAGAGTTAAACACAGAGATTGATGCCATGGATAATTCACATAAACGTCAAGGGTAGAAAACAGGATGACTATAAAAATATCAAAGACATTGTGAATTCCAAGACAAATACACACATTATGCAACCAAGTACTTGTCTTTGAAAATTCAAGCAAGTGGATCTAGACAAGTTAATATTCTATCCCGATAATTGCTAGAGATTGATTAATACATTCTTTCGAGTTGTGAGATTGAACGTTTGAAAGAATCTTCATGCCCTTTCAATCTGCACATAAAAGCAAGATATTCAAAATATATTACTGTTAAAGTGTATATTGAATTGATTTCATAAGTATCAAGATGGGTACAAGTAACGCTACGAGAATGACAATAATAATCCAAACCCTTCATACTTTGAATGGGTTAATCACAGCTCTGAAACTATTAAAGATGTGAATTATCTTTGATCAAAATATAGTAAGTAGATATGTATTGTTCGAATATAATAAATAAGAGGGAGAAAACTTGATAGATAAATATCATAAGGTGTTGAGCATCGGCTCAAAGGACCCTCCAGGATATTTGGTAAATGAAAAATGTTTGCATACATACTATTAGAATTTCCGTAATACTATATTTTCATAAACCAAAAGCTTCTTTTTGCTTTAGTAAATTTTGATACTTTGTTTTCATAGTAAAAAAAAAACGAAATCAGAGAGGGTAATATATATATATAAATTGTCAAATTTGTGCCTTTAGCCAGCCTACGGAATTGTAGCTGCTATATCTAGTCTATTTGATTAAGCCCAAGAGCATGTCTTGAAAAGTGTCAGCATTTCTTGTTGTCACGACTGCAACCCTTTACCTTGTATTTTCCGTCAGATCCTATACAGCGCAGCTAGAGATAAAAGTATCCTTTCCAACTCACTTCTTTTGAGCAGATTTTGACATGTGCGGGGTCACTAATAAATCGAGAAATTGTAAGCTTGGGAATAAAGTACAAATGAAAGACATGTCTTTACAGTGATTTTATTATTGATACATACAAGAAATCAATTTAGCAACCTGTAATTATAAGTTATATCATGTATAGTTTATATAATAGAAGCAATGCATTTATTAAATATGAGATAGATCTACCTTTATATACTTTTTAAAAATAGTGATATATATAATACACGAAAACAACAACAACAACAACAATTCTTATCCCATACTTATCCACTCTTTGGTCAGAGTCTCTCTCAATTGCTTTAGTATTGTAGGTTAGATTGACCTTGGCTCATATTACAGTCCAATCTATTTCAGAGGGTTTCAATTCAATTCAAATGAAGACTATTTGATAGGCAGTATAGAACATCCCAGGTTCATCCTTACATCTTTTTAATATTACAGCTTTATGTGGCGTGAAAAAGGAATATATATATATGAGCAAATATTGCAGGGAATTGACAAACTCACTGATTTTATAGCCAGTCTGTATATTAAATGAATAGTTTGATGTCCTTTGGGGTATCAAATGCACTTTTCCATCATCAACTCGACACCAGCTTAATTACACTAGCAAAAAATTGTGAAAAGAGGATCTACTGCACCTATTTTTGTTTAACATTGTTCTGGTCTAGTTTATTTTCTTGTCGTTGACATAGAAGATACCTTGCTATACTATTTATTTATTTTTAATAATGACTTTTTATCGTTGGTCTTTGGTTCGAGTACACCGCGTTAATTAAACCGATATTGATTTCAAGAATTCAAATAGTTTTTATAGAGAAAACAAGAGGGACGGATGAATGCAAGTTCATTGTTTCCTTTCTTCTTGAACATTGGCTAATGCGAGAAATACTTGGTATTTTTTTGCTGCTGGCAGAATATTGATTCAGTAGATTATGTAAAAAAAAAAGGGTAATCTCAATGGGAATCTACTGCATTAGCTTCAAAGACTTTTTTTTGATATATTTAAAATGCACTAGAGGAAGCAGCAGAAAAACAAAAATAAAGTGGAATGGAATGGAATGGAATGGATTAGCATGAGACTTGGTGATTAGCTACAGATGTAAAGATTCTATATTATTATTTTGAGTGTAGAAACCCATCAGACACTATAAAGAGTATTTTACCATAAAAGGCAAGCAAAGAGTTGCACGTATTTCTTAATTTTCTATACACCGGTAATACTGGTGTATGACTCGGTTGGTTGAGGCGTTGGATTTTCAATGTTCAGGTCGGGGGTTCGATCCTCGGGCTTGGAAATTGGGGAAAAGACGCTTTCGCCGACTGGGTTATATACTGGGGCAGTACCTGGGACTTTGGCCAAGTCTCAGCTTGGACTTCGGTGGCCGCGGGGATTCCAATCTACCAAGCTTAGCTTGGTAGAGTACTGTTGCATTTTTTTTTTATTTATTTTTTGTCGTTTTGGATCTGTATTGTTCTTTCAATGCTATAATACACCCAATATTGACCAAACCCACTGGGAATCGTAAACGAGGATAGAATGATAGATTCTTTTTCATTCAATGAAATATTGTCCTCTTTTATATCTTTTCTAAACCTACTCAGCCATCATAAATGTCTGACACTTTGGTGGCCTCAAAGATTCCAGTCTACTAAGAAGGAGAGCTTAGTAGACTATTACTATTTTTTAATTTTTTTTAATTTTTTTTTAATTTTTCAAATTTATTTATTAGGGGGTTTCATTGATTTTTATTTTCCAAGTTTTATTTATTGGCAATTAATATTTTGAAAATATGTTATTGAACCCCCCCCCCTCTTTTTCTTTAATCGGTTCTAGATATTTTATCCAAACAATATTTGTATGGTACTCATGGTGCCAAATAGCTGTTTTGAAAAGACTAGTGGCACCTTTTTTGCAAAACCAATCGGTGGTCTTTATAAACCCAATTCATAGTAAGGTATTTAGATTTGTTAGTATTTCATGGGAAATGGGAATACTATAAGAGCTGTTTATCGACAAAAGAGTACTATGTGTGGTATACCTACCGCTGCCGAGTGACGAAAGGGTCTATAACCGATGTCTGGTTACTCTTTACTATTGACCATATATTAAAAATGAGGGTGATATCTGGGCTGTTTGATAGCCATAACATTATTGACCCACCTAGTGCCTTCTTTCATTTCACAAGTGTGGTATACACACCACAGTTGAGTGAAATACAGACTCCACAGCCGATCACCGGTTACTACTTGCTAATGACCCTGGCAAGTTAACATCTCAGGAACAGTTACACACCGGGTACACATACAACTCACACTGCCACAGTGATAACCAGCAATTATATGACGGGAACTCTAATTACAAGGGAATTTGAATAATAGTATATAAGCAATCATAATATTCTTTCTTCAATAAATAACACTCTCACAGTATTCTTATTTCCCTTAAAAGATACTAACAAACCATATGCCACAACAAGATTTGACTTTTGCATTGGGCATTTTCCACTTGATAAACAAGCTCTCGGTTGTTTTCTTCATTCAATTTCCCGAAAAATGGAAAGGCTTCTTCCCGGCAAGTTCATATACGCTTGCTGTATAAGCATACCCTTGATCATCTTAAAGGACCTATGGCTCCTGCCCGTATACATCACTAGAGCATAATGGAGCCTCCACTAAGCTGCATTCTTGGCTTTAAATAATCTGCTTCATAAACTCGGGGCTAAACACACGTGTTTCTACCTTTCGGAAAAAGCATAACTCTCGACTAATCGCTCCGGATGACACACTCCCATCTTTGATTAGCTTTATTGGAGTGATGAAAAATCTTAATCGCTTCATCTAATGTGCTTTTAATAGCCGTGGCTCGCATACAAGTTGCTGTTTTGTTGAGACATGCCGTGATTCGAATGAGGAAAGCGCCTTTAAAAAAATTATGGTGCTGACTCTTTATTTTGTGAGGTTTAAATCAATTGTCCTTAATCTTGGTATGGGTCTGTACGAATATTAAATCAAAGAAAGAAATATTTAGAGAATAAAACTATCTAAAAGTCTCTGTGAGATTCGAACTCACGGTATTCCAACCAAGGCCAGAAAACTGCCTGTCAAGTCAACCAAAGTCAACTATAGACCGAGACAGGATGTTCAAAAGAACAACAAAATTCAAAAGACTAGGGCTATTCCTCACTGTTTTAAGCAACAAAGGCTATATTCAGTTACGAGACCCCGCCTCTTTCGTTTCATCTAAACGCGATTTTACATTCTCTGGATTAACATTATCAAAGTACTCTTGGGTATAACTACTAGAGTAGTATAACCAAAAGCGATGAATATAGTCTTGTAGCCCAGAGGACTACGGGCGAGAATTGAACATTGTTTCCAGCGCAAGATAATGGCCTAAAGACGTTCAGCCAAAATCCTGACAAGCACATCTTCACAGCACCTGGTTCCATTAACCGACCACGAGAGATTGGAGGCTTGAATAAAGTATGACTTTATACACTGTTACGATATTGATTGCCGGACAGCAAGAGATTGGCCAGATATCACAACGGCCATGTACCACACTCAGGGCTGAAATCCCTACTCAGGCTTGGTAAAAGTACGGCCCAACTTGAGAAGACAGTTATACCCCAGACACAGAAGTGCCTCTCGCACAGGCTGAGTTGGTTTGATTGCCAATAGATAAAACTTGGAAAATAAAAATCAATGAAACCCCCTAATAAATAAATTTGAAAAATTAAAAAAAAATTAAAAAAAATTAAAAAATAGTAATAGTCTACTAAGCTCTCCTTCTTAGTAGACTGGAATCTTTGAGGCCACCAAAGTGTCAGACATTTATGATGGCTGAGTAGGTTTAGAAAAGATATAAAAGAGGACAATATTTCATTGAATGAAAAAGAATCTATCATTCTATCCTCGTTTACGATTCCCAGTGGGTTTGGTCAATATTGGGTGTATTATAGCATTGAAAGAACAATACAGATCCAAAACGACAAAAAATAAATAAAAAAAAAATGCAACAGTACTCTACCAAGCTAAGCTTGGTAGATTGGAATCCCCGCGGCCACCGAAGTCCAAGCTGAGACTTGGCCAAAGTCCCAGGTACTGCCCCAGTATATAACCCAGTCGGCGAAAGCGTCTTTTCCCCAATTTCCAAGCCCGAGGATCGAACCCCCGACCTGAACATTGAAAATCCAACGCCTCAACCAACCGAGTCATACACCAGTATTACCGGTGTATAGAAAATTAAGAAATACGTGCAACTCTTTGCTTGCCTTTTATGGTAAAATACTCTTTATAGTGTCTGATGGGTTTCTACACTCAAAATAATAATATAGAATCTTTACATCTGTAGCTAATCACCAAGTCTCATGCTAATCCATCCCATCCTATCCCATCTCACTTTATTTTTGTTTTTCTGCTGCTTCCTCTAGTGCATTTTAAATATATCAAAAAAAGTCTTTGAAGCTAATGCAGTAGATTCCCATTGAGATTACCCTTTTTTTTACATAATCTACTGAATCAATATTCTGCCAGCAGCAAAAAAATACCAAGTATTTCTCGCATTAGCCAATGTTCAAGAAGAAAGGAAACAATGAACTTGCATTCATCCGTCCCTCTTGTTTTCTCTATAAAAACTATTTGAATTCTTGAAATCAATATCGGTTTAATTAACGCGGTGTACTCGAACCAAAGACCAACGATAAAAAGTCATTATTAAAAATAAATAAATAGTATAGCAAGGTATCTTCTATGTCAACGACAAGAAAATAAACTAGACCAGAACAATGTTAAACAAAAATAGGTGCAGTAGATCCTCTTTTCACAATTTTTTTTGCTAGTGTAATTAAGCTGGTGTCGAGTTGATGATGGAAAAGTGCATTTGATACCCCAAAGGACATCAAACTATTCATTTAATATACAGACTGGCTATAAAATCAGTGAGTTTGTCAATTCCCTGCAATATTTGCTCATATATATATATTCCTTTTTCACGCCACATAAAGCTGTAATATTAAAAAGATGTAAGGATGAACCTGGGATGTTCTATACTGCCTATCAAATAGTCTTCATTTGAATTGAATTGAAACCCTCTGAAATAGATTGGACTGTAATATGAGCCAAGGTCAATCTAACCTACAATACTAAAGCAATTGAGAGAGACTCTGACCAAAGAGTGGATAAGTATGGGATAAGAATTGTTGTTGTTGTTGTTGTTTTCGTGTATTATATATATCACTATTTTTAAAAAGTATATAAAGGTAGATCTATCTCATATTTAATAAATGCATTGCTTCTATTATATAAACTATACATGATATAACTTATAATTACAGGTTGCTAAATTGATTTCTTGTATGTATCAATAATAAAATCACTGTAAAGACATGTCTTTCATTTGTACTTTATTCCCAAGCTTACAATTTCTCGATTTATTAGTGACCCTGTATATACCTAAAAAATCAGAACAATGACTTTTTGAATCCTTGACTCTGAGGACATCCCGGAAAAGCAATCCTGATAAAGATTATATAATATTTCGCTGTAATAATGTTAAAAAATAGAATATCGGTTTTAAGCAGTTATCATAAACATAAAATAAATTCAATATATAAAAAAAGACATTAATCTATTGATATTAAAGGCGTATGGATATTGATATGCCACGTTGAAGATGTGCTTTTTATACATGAAAGTCGAAGAAATAAATACAAAAAGGGAAATGCCTTGTTTGATGTAAAGAGTTAAAGAGAGAGAGAGAGAGGTAGTGTTGTGTAAAGTGCAAAATAGAGTATAGAAAAAAAAATGTCTAAAACGATGTAATATTATTATGATTTTTTAACGCTTTCCCTTGTAGCTACCCTTCTTGGGAGAACGGTTCGACTTTTCTTTTCTCTTATCCTTCTCAACACGACCCTTGCGAATCTGACTTGCGTTCTTCAATTCACTACGAACATTGCGACCACCAACACGTTTCTGACCCATTGGTGCCTTTCCACCAGCCTTTCCACCCTTGTTTTCACCACGATGAGGCTGGTCGGCTTGACCACCCTGGCGCTTCTTCATCTTACGATCATAATCAAGAGCGAGAGGATCAAGGGGCTTGGCTTCGTCGTTACGTTGATGACGGAACTTCTTCTGGTTCATGTTGCGTGCAGATGCCAGCTCTTGCTCACCAGCACGGGGCAGATCAATATGTGTCTTCTTGCTCCATTCGTTGAATCGTCCACTCTTGAAGGAAGCAGAAATCAAAGCACCACTCTCGGTACGGATCATCTTCTTGTTGTCTGCACCAATACCCATACCCTTGACAAAGTTCTTCTTCTTGGCATCCCATCTCAGTTGGTTCTTGTTGGATGTCATGGTATCGTTCTCATCACCAATCAAGTCAAGTTGGGCCTTGGCAGCCTGTTCCACAAAGTTGCCAGTAGTGTTCATAGAGTAACCACGTTCAGTGTTGGCATCCTTTTGAGTATAATCAATATAGAACTGCTCATCACGATAAGACTCCTTGGTTTCTAAAGAAATAAATTCGAGTAAGTACCGTTTTCTTTAGCCAACAAAAGGAAACCACTTTGTTTTTTTATATATAGAAAAAATAAACTTACTCTTTTCTTTCTTGCTGGGGATATGGAAGGCTGATGCAAGTTCTTCCTCACCGACATCTTCGCCCAAATCCTCCTTCTCTGCTTCAGCCTTCTCCTTGGTCTGCTCCGCTGCTTTAGCGGCAGCCTTTTGTGTACGCTGTGCATTGATGATACTGCCAACTGTCTCTCTGCGCTGACGCATAACAAGAGTACCAGCGGTAGCCTTCTTTAAACCACGCTGTCCAACCTCAAAGATTGTCTATAAACATGTCGTAAGGCATATATTAGTTGATGTTTATTACAAGCTCTTGTATATTTACCTCGGCAGGACGGAATCCAGAAATCTGGTTGATCAAAGCCAAACGCTCCTGTTCTGGTGCACTGCTGTTCTCCTCGTTAACTAATTATTATTATTTTTTTAAAAAAAAGCATAGACCTAAATGTTAACACACTATATTCTTCTCATTCGTTATTTCTTTTATGCACAAGACTTACCCAACAAGGGGTGCATTTCCAAATAAGCTTCACTCTTCATCACCTTTTTTGCACGGGTGTAGCTCTCGGGTGCAGCGCGGGGCTTTGTACGGTTGTAAAGGCCAAACGCATTAATGGCAGTCTTTTGGATACCCTGAAGACCGGCATCTTCCTCAACACGTTGGAATACCCACGAAATATCATCGTTCAAAGAATCCTTGGGCAAAGAACCAATAACTAGTTCGGTTGTATAATCAGGCTTCTTGTTTGTTGAGCTACCGACTACCAGAGGACGGGTCAAGAAGAGTTCAAGATCAACCAGGTAAGGGAGCTCCTCGGATGTGACCAAAGAATAGGCCCAACCACGACGACCGGCACGAGCAGCACGACCGACACGATGGACAAACACCTTTGATGAACCACTGAAATCGTAATTGATGACATTTTCAAGAATAGGAATATCGATACCACGAGCAGCAACATCTGTTACTACCAAGAGGTTGGTAATACCAGTGCGGAAACGAGTGATCTGGATGTTACGAGCAGTCTGGTCAAGAGAACCATAGACATACGACACATTGTAGCCAGACATGGTCAAGATGGTGGAAAGGTATTCGACGTGATGTTTTGTAGATACGAAAAGAATTGTCTGATGGTCCTCAGCAGTGGCAACCTGGCGCTTCTTCTTGTGTTTCTTGTCAAAAAGCACACTGTCATCTACCACGGGCTTCTTGGGAAGCTTGATCACCGAACGCAACAAGTACAAGAGTGCAGCTTCCTTTTCGACTTCCTTGACGGCAAAGAATGCCATTTCAAGATCTCTACTGATCTTGGTATCCACATCCAAACGGACGAGTGTAGGCTCCTGGAGACCAGCCTTTGCAAAATCCACCAGCATTTTGGGAAGGGTGGCAGAGAAAAGGAGAGTCTGACGACTGGGAGGCAGACGGGAAAGAATTTCGTGCAACTGGACAGCGAAACCCATCTCGAAAAGACGATCAGCTTCATCAAAGACGACGTATTCAATAGTACGCAGATCCAACTCCATCTCAACAGCCAAATGAAGCAAACGACCGGGAGTGGCGATCAAGATATCGGGATTGCTTGCGATCATGTTAAACTGATCATCCAAACTGTCACCACCAACAAGCGAACAACTGCGGATATCAGTGTATTTTCCGAGTTCCTTGCAGACCTTTTGGGTCTGGAGAGCCAGTTCACGGGAGGGTGAAAGTACCAAACCTCTGGCACCAACCTTTGCCGAGTGAGTCTTGAGACGCTCCAACATGGGGATCAAGAAAGCAGCAGTCTTTCCAGAACCTGTGCGGGCCATACCCACTACATCATCACCCTGCATTACAAGGGGAATACATCTACGCTGAATTGGAGTAGGGACCTTGAAACCCTTGTGAAGAATGGCTTTGTAAATAGGATGGCTAAGACCCATGGACTGGAAGCCACCAGATTTCTTGTTCTTGCGGTTTGCAGCCAAAGTCTCGGTGGCAATAAACTTGGCTTCATCGCCACTGTCCTCACTATCTTCCATGGTAATAGGTGCTGGCTTGGGAGTAGAAGCAGCTACACGGACAGCGGGCTGGGCGGCAGGGGTTGTAGTCAAGTTGCTGAACATGTCCATCTCGAGATCCGAATCTTCATCTTCATCATCGTCATTGTGGTTAGTGTTGTAAGAGGTGGGTTTGCGAGGGACGATCTCGAAATCAGAGTCTTCTTCATCTTCCTTTTTAGAAAACTTTTTCTTTTGGTATTCCTGACGTCTCTGCTTCGTCTTGGATCGCTCAACCGGGGCATTTGTTACTGATTCTTCTGTCTTGGGTTTTGATTCGCGTTTGATTGCTCGATTGACCTTGTTGGTCTTGTTGGCCTTTCCGATCTTGTTGATCTTCTTATTGGCCACCTTTGTAGAGGTCGTAGGCTTCTTGGCCGTCTTGCTGGTAGGTTTTTTGGGTGCCATGATCGTCTCTACAATTCTTTTTTTTTAATAAAAAAAAACTCCCCTTTTTTTTTTCTTGATAAATTATGCTCAGTTTTGCGCACATATACATATTTGTGGTGGCTTGGCAATTCCCTTTTTTGGACGGGCGGTAGTTGGCATAATCTGCATTTTGGTAGACTCCATAAATGGATATATATGTATATATATTCTTTCCCCTATTCTTGATAAAAAAAAATCTCTGCTTTTTGTTCTCTCTCTCTCTCTTTCTTTCTTATATACATATCTCTCTAGTTACCTTTGAATAATCATGACAATAGAAGAACCAAAGACATATGGACGTGCTTCAACAAAAGAGGCCGCCAAAACAACCAATACCACTAGTGAACGATCAGAAAACAGCCTAGAGAATTCAGACGCGGTCTCTCAATTGATAGACATGGAGGTAGGCTTTTGTCTTGAGCCTTGATAGATATGACCAAAGGAAGGGTAGAATCGAAATTGATTTTATTATTATTTTTAATATTATTATTATTCCTGGCAGCTTGGGAATGCATGTTTGCTGGACAAGGTGAAGCAGGACATGCAGTCGGTCAAAGTAAAGTAAAACAAATAGATATAAATCAATAATCACAGAGCAACCAATGGGTAATATTCATATTCTACCAAAAAAACACACGCAATTTTTGTTCCAAGGACATATCCTTTTTTCTAAAGAAACGCGCCTTGATCGAAGAAGAGTATGGGAGGCAGATGATTAAGCTTACCCAGTCAATGCTAGAGACAGTCGACAAATCTCCACTTCGGACAGGGTGAGATGGATATAGTAGACCATCATGGCTAGATAAAGAAACTTACTGAATGTATTGGCCTTTAGGACCTTGTCAGATTCATGGTCTGCTTATCTCAAGGTGCATGAAAATGTGGGAGAGAATCGGGTCAGGTTCTCTCAGGACATTGTCGACATTTCAGACGATCTCTTGTTTCTCTACAGAGACACTGAAAAATCGCGAAAGCAGGTAAAATAAAGAGGTTGTGTTTGGTTGTGTTTTTTTTTCTTTTTTTTTCTATATGGACTTGTTTACATACCACTGATTGACGTGTTATTCCCATTAGATCAAGGATATTGGAATTAGACACGAAAGGTTATTGGGAGACGCAGATATAGCACTTGAAAAGGTAGAATAGAAAATTAAGGAGGAAAAGAGAGCATGCTGATCTGGATGCAATAGGTCAAACAAAGGTATGACCAGATGAGTGAGGAGTGGGAAAAGGCCATATTGCAAAAGAATGGCGAGGCCGTAACTGTCACCAAAAAGGCGATTTTCAAATCAAACAAGACTCAGGCACAGGTATATAGTTTCCTATTATTATTATTATTATTATTATTATTGTTTGTATTTAACCAACATTTGTGTATGTATATATAGCTGGGTAAAATGGAGGAAGAAGCACGCACAAAGGCAGCAATAGCAGATCAGGCCTATCGTCACCAGCTAAAACTTACAAACCAAGCCCGTAATGATTATTATACCGTCCACCTTCCAAAGATCATTACAGTAAAGTTTAGGAATTCAAATATTGGATACATGTTCTCATGTGTCGTGGATCATTTTAGGATCTCAAGGCAGTAGGAGACGAGTGTTGTGTTGCAACAAGGTACCAGCTTGCACGATATGCCTATAGATTTGAACAAGCATTGGTGGCAGATGGTATGGAGATTGATCCTGAAGATGGTGAGTTTGTCTTTGCAATGTAAATAAAGCAATTATAATGGCTGGTTTGGTAAACATGTATGTCATTTTGTTTAGGAATTGGCTTGCGATCTCTGGCAGAAAAGATTGACCATGTTGGGGATCTTAATGGATATATCCAGTCCTGCCAAGCCCGTGTGGCAAAGGTCCATAAACTAGACATTCCATTCAAGGAATACAGCATGGTGAGAATATACACAGCAATAATATTTAAAGTCTAATGCAAATCTGGTTCAATTCTCTAGTCTGCTTCTGCACTTCAAGTACTAAACCCAAACCCTGTGTTTGGTGTATCTCTGGATGAATTGATGGAACGTACAGGCACGGAAGTACCTTTAATTGTCCTTAAATGCACAGAGGCAGTTGAGCGATATGGCCTCCATAGTACGGGCATATACCGTCTATCAGGAACAAATAGCCAGATTCTCAAACTCAAGATGGCCTTTGATCGAGGCAAGTGAACCAAGGGTTTATAAAAGTACATATTAAAAAAAAACCATTATTGCTTAGACGCCAATGCCGTGGATTTCAATTCGGAAGAGTATATGTGTGATGTTAACAATATAACCAGTGTATTGAAGCTATGGTTTCGCGAGTTGCCTGATCCTTTGCTGCCTCGACACATGTATAATGATTTTATCAGTAAAGCAAGTAAGATTCTCGCTAGAGTCAATCCAAATACGATACTCACCTTGATTTGGGTGCCTTTGACCCAGTTGAAATTGGAGATGAGCGAAAGAGAGTATTGGCCTTTCATACCCTAATCAACGAACTTTCGGATGCCCATTACTCTACCTTGAAGCATCTAATGTGCCACTTGAACAAGTAAGTTTTTTGTTTTTTGGTTAATTAGCAAAACAAAAAAAGAGTTTCTCAATTAACCATATTAAAGAATACAAGCAAATGAGGAGCACAATCGAATGGGAATAAGTAACCTAGCGACCATCTTTGGTCTCACACTGATGGGGAATGATACAGACGATCCAAGGCAAGGATCTCCTACTGAACAGGACAATAGACGACTAGCAGAGATGCAATACAATGTCTGTGTAGTCCATACAATTCTCGAATACTATGACTTGATCTTTGAATAACGGTGCTAAAAATCCATCAATATATTTCTCTGTATCAGTTCTTTTATATTTATATGTAAAGGACATTTTGCCCTGACAATAAAATTGTGTTTTTCTCTAAGGCAGACAGTAGTTTATTCATTTTCGTCCATAGCATCATCTTCTTCTTGACGCCTGGCTTGTCTCTCAAGAGCACGCAAGAATGATTCAATGTCTACACAGAAAGTCAGTCTTGACTTTTTATTAATCCAAATTACTTACTGTGATCGTCTGCTTCCAATTGAGTCGAGAGATGGTCGAGATCTCCGTTGGCCAATGCGGCATTTAATGTGTAAAGAGCATGGTAAAAGTCTGTGCTCTGTGAAATCTGGCGGACTTCTTCTGTCGAACTAGGGCTCTGGCGGACAAAAGGGAACAAGGCCAATCTCATGGCATCGTACTTTAAGAGAGGAAACAAAGATTCGGGAGAGACTGCATCGCTAGTAGTCAGCCGAAGAGCCTGAGGTTCACCCTCTAGAAAGAAATTAAACTCCTTGTAAGCAGCTATTGATATTAAACTTTTTTTCAAGGCAATAATTTACCTGCTTCTCTGGTCTGTTCCATGACTCGACGCAGTTCTACAAGGTTTGCATCAGACAGGGTTCCATTCTCTCTACGGAGACCGGACAAAACACCCGGCAGACCACTAGCCTGCAGAGGGGACGAAAGTCTGCCCCTTTTTGCCCAAAATAACGATAATAATAATAATGATAGTGTGAGGACCATTCTGCAAAGATCAAAAAAAAGACACTATCCCAAGACTCTTTCTCCTTATTACCCCAAGGTTCCAGCCGACTGGAGGAATTGCAACAGATTTTCCTGGGTCATGTTGATATCTAGATTGATTCCCGAGAATAAGCTGGGTCAGTGTTTGGATCTCTCGATAGATATATGTACATATAGCCATATCATTACGCTCAAAGGGTTAGATTACCATGCCCATCACCGAGAATCTGCAGGAGATCCGAGGGAGATTCGCCTCCAAAGCCTAAATCGCCTGCAGAATCCATATAACTCTGAGGATCATTGATCAACTGGTTCACACGCTCAACCAGAGCCTTGTCCTTATCCTCATTTTTGTCCTGCATCCAAAAGAACAGCTTTTGGTCCGAGGATCTAAACTTGAGCAGATACACACGGCCAGTAGTGCATTCCTCCACCTTGACCAACTCGGCTTCTTCAGGGAAAATGATGAGATCCTTTATGTAAAGACAAACACATACACTTGATAAGTATAAACCGAAATAAAATATTTAAAAAAAAAGTGCATTGTACACTAAAACACATTTTGTACCATATAAAAACTATAAAATTCTAGTGGTTGATCTTTACTTCTTCAGGTGTACTGGACTTGCGTTCTTTCCAGTAGAAATGCATCAACTGGTCGTCACTCTGGATAAATGGAACAAGATTGTATGGTTTAGAGCGAGGATGGTTAATCTATACTGAGAAATGTACTTGATCCATATAAATAGTGCTGCAAAAGTTCAAAAGATGAGTCTTTAATTATTATTATTATTTTATAAAATAAAACGTACCCCTTACGGACGTCGGGCACAAGCTTGTTGGCTTGGCGAATGCACTTTCCAGCATTAAACTGGACAAGATGACCTTGTGGTTGGGCCGTTGGGAAGAAGCTCATTGGTATAAGCTAATAGAGATGATCAGAGGGAATAAGACCAAAAAAAGAACAAGCTATATATAAAATAAAATATAAAGGGCATAGCTGGGTGACGCGTCTGCGGCAGTTGAATACAGTGTGGTGAGTTTGGCTTAAAAAGCATAAAAGCCATCATGCTATCTTGGAGCCCTCCAAAGTGTGATGTGCACCATAAAGACACTGTATGCTGGGCTATTTAACCTATCCAGTATTGATCCTGACCATATCATGGACAGAAAATCAAGTATTATATATATATATAAATATAAATACATGTATTTATAAATGCATATGATTTACAGAGTAAAGAAAACAAGGGGAAGTGCAAGAGATAAAATAGACTTGCTTGGACATTGGGAAACATAAAGTGACGTACGAATCTTTTTTATATATCACAATAATAATAATAATAATTAACATTTTTATTTTTATTTTTATTTCTTTCTTTTTTAAACCTTCTTCTCATCATATATATTTTTATATATATTCATTTCACAATGTCTGAACGTCAAGCGAATGAAGTCTTGCTCCAAGCCGAAAAGAAGTTGAATGGCTGGTCTTGGTTTGCCAGCAGCACTACCAAGCAAGAAGAGGCAGCCGAGCTATATGAAAAGGCCGGCAATACATTCCGGTTGGCACAGGGATGTAAGTATTTTTTTCTAATCTCAAGTGTTGGAATCTTACACTTCTCGACAGGGTCAGAGGCCGGCAAGTGTTTTCTCAAGGCAGCTGAACTTTACCGGAAAACCCCGGACTTGCTGTACGAGGCTTCAAAGGCATATGAACATGCTGCAAAGTGCTTCAAAAAGAACGATAGTCAAGGTACACAAGAGACGTTGCTTCTGTTATAGATATATATGTATATATATCTATATATTTATTTATTTATGTATAATAAGCTGCTATCGATGCACTCCAAAAGGCAACTGTGATTGATAAGAATGGAGCTCATTTTAGAAATGCTGCTAAACACCATCAGGAAATGGCAGAGATTTATGAGTCTGATATTGTTGATCTTGAAAGAGCCATGGAGCACTGGGAGGAGGCGGCCCAGATGTATATTGCTGATGATTCCCAGGCGTAAGTAGATTGCTTAAACATGGTGATGTTATTTTAAAAAAAAGAATCTAATGATCTTGTCTGTAGAATGGTCAACAAGTGCTTGTTAAAAGTAGCCCATTTTGCTGCCCAACTAGAACAATATAAATCAGCTATAGATAAATTTGAAACGGTTGCAACTGCCTCGATCGATAATCCACTCACCAAGTGGTCCCTCAAAGAGTACTTCCTAAAGGCTGGCCTTTGTCACTTTTGTATTGGGGTAAGATTGGTAGTCATGGCAATTAAGTTGTATTGATGTTTATTTTCTAGGATATCGTAAGCTCTCAACAGGCTCTCGAAAAGTACTGCAATTTGGATGTTACGTTTGAGAGCACCCGTGAATACCAGTTCTTACAGGTAACCACCAATAATACAACAGACATATGGATATTGGCACTAAATAAATCAATAAAAAAACCCGTATACCTTTTTTTTATATATGTATATGTTTGAATGTCAATGCAATGTGTGCTATCCAGGGTATTCTGGAGTGTATTGAAGAGGACGATACCCAGCTATTCACCCAAAAGGTCTATGAATTTGACCAAATGACAAAACTCGATAATTGGAAGACCAGCATTCTCCTCAAGATCAAGAAATCAATAGAGGAGCCCTCTTTACGCTAAAAAGAATACAAGAGCAAAATGGAAAATGTCTTGATATTTTCACCCTTCCCACCCACCTTTTACCCCCCACCCCATTCTCACATACGACATACAACCAACACTCAAATATACACTTCAAACACTATTTTCTTTAATATAATATGATGTATTTGAACAGCGCAAGAAGCAAAAGCAAGAAAAATAAATTACATTTTCTTAATTAACCCAGCCAGACAATAATACTGCAGTTGTCGATCAAAGCCATGATGCCAATTGGATCCCTGCGTCGCATTGCTAATCAATGGCCCCGGCTTCAAAAGGCTTACCACAGCACATTTCAGGCCGGAGACTTTTGCATGCTACGTGATGTCAGGAACAACAAAAAGTTCTTTGTTGGACCCTTGGAAGTAGATTCCAAACGTGACATCAAGGGTGCCATAATTGCCCATGCAGATGTGATCAACAAACCTGCACGTACAATCATTAGAGCACACAAGGGAAACACTGGATACATGTTGCATTTCCCAACCCTGGAGGAATATGTACTCAATGTGCCCAGAGCCTGTACTCCCATTTACCCAAAAGACGCCTCTGCGATTGTAAGGCTTTTTTTTTTAATAAATATTGTGTGTATTATATTATATTATATTATTTACTTTATTTTTTAACAAAAGGTTCAAATGCTGGATATTGAACCAGGCCATCGTATTCTTGAGGCTGGTACCGGCAATGGAGCACTCACCTTACACTTGGCCAGGGCTGTTGGACAAGACGGCAAGGTCGATACATTTGAAATAAGAGAACCCCATGCACGCACGGCCGAGAAGCATGTCGCTAGGTTCAGCCGTGGACGGTACTTGCCAACAATCGCATTCCACCATGGGTCAGTAATGGACAAAGTATCTCAGGTTGGCACAAATGGGTGTTATGATGGACTGATCCTTGATATGCCAGAGCCCAATCTGGCGTGGCCTGTGCTGCTGCCATATCTGCGCAATGATCGCTTTTTGGTGTGCTATCTTCCCAACATGACCCAGGTCCTCCAGCTGGCAGGCCAACTGCGAGGACAGCACTTGGTACTAGAGGATTGTATGGAAGTTGAGTGGAAGTCATGGGAGGTTCGCTCGACACAGATCAGAAGTCGTGTTGCAGCTGCAGCCGCGGCATCTTCCACGAGCACCCCAGCTGAAGAAGTGGTCCAAGATGGTCCAGGAGATGCCTCAACGGATTCTGTGGAGTCTGTGGGTTCTGCAAGTTCTGCCGCCGATACAGGCAATACAGGCGATTCACTTGCCTGGGTGTGTCGCCCAAAGAACTTTGATGTACGAGGCCACACAGCCTTTCTTGTAAAATTGCGTAAATGTGAACCTGTAGCATAATTTCATCATACAATCTTTATATATATAATTCTTAATGTTTTTATACGATAAAATATTTCTCAGCATACAAGGAACGCCGATAATAATAATAATAAAAAGGGCGACCAGAAATGATTGTTATCCGGCCTACATGGCCAAAAACCATAGTTAATCTTTGCATTTTGTATAGATTGGAAAATTGATATTTTGATAATAATAATAATAATACTAGACAAAATCCCGAGGATCATTTTATCTCTCTCTCTTTCGCTTTCTAATATTTACAATGTCAGGCAGAGCAAGAGCAGCCTCTGTATCCGTCAACCCACCCAGTGTTCCTCCACCTTCTCACAATCATAGTGGACATAGCTCTATTCAGATATCTCGTGGTGATCGAGGCTCAACCACTTCGATTCCAGCCTCATCACTATCCACCAGTGCACCATCTATTGGACCCTCATTGATATCATTCTTCCATGGGTCCTCGCACGATAGCCGTAGCAAAGAGTCCTTTAACCATCCTATAGAAACCCAACCCTCGAACATCGGCATCGAATTCGAAGGCGGAACGCATGTAATTATACGACCAGACCGTATCATAAGAGGTTAGATTCTATTCACTTTATATTGGTCTACAAAAAAGTTATGAATATTGGAAAATCGATTAGCCAGAGTATGTAGAATCTAAACTGTTTATCATCTTCTTGACAGGCAGGGTTGTATTGGATCTGCAGGAGCGGATTTTGGCTACACGGATACGCGTAAAGGCAAGCTCCAGACCAGGACTCTAGACCGCTAGGCTAACAGCATATATAAATCTGTCTAGTTCAAGGGAGTAGAGTCGGCCATGGTTAGAGTAGATGATGCGAATGGAGATGGCAAGGGGGAATGGATTCACCATGCCATCACTACATATTTTGAGACCGAATGGAAGCTGTGGGGCAACGATGGATCAGGTAAACAAGATGGCCTACATCTGCAACTATATCAAACCAACATGCTCTTTAGCATTTTCGCAGTGTGGATGGGATGAACTGGACGCAGGTCGATATGCATATCCATTTGCATTAAAGGTATACCACCTTTCATTCCTTGCTGATAACCCAACATTAAACACGATTTACAATCAAGTTTCCAAATTGCAATTATCCGCCTACGATTGAAGAGCCATCAGGATTCCACATAAGATTCATCTGGTCTGCCCAGATTGATGGCCCAGGTTTAGAATCGGGTCTCAAGAGCAAAGACTATGTGACGCCCTACAGACCAGTGCTGATATCAACTCCTGGTGAGATATCAAAAGACTCCTAGGATCCATCTTGGCCAACAAATAATGCTTGATAATTACATTAGATAAGGAATGGATTTTCAAGACTACATTGATCAAGGACAAGCGTATTCCTCTTGCAGAAGTTCAAGCGAAATTGGATCGTCAATCTTACTGTCCAGGTAAAGCTGAAATCAAGAATGTCTCTATACTCAATATCCAATTAAACCATTCTATTCCCCTATATATATATAACAATGTCAATATCAATATTACAGATGAAGCCTGTGGATTACAGCTCACTATTGCCATTCTTCATGCTGATACCAAATGTGTGGGAATTCAATACAAGTTCCGTAAACACCATGAAGGAAAGATGCTTGTCCAACAAGGAACCGCTTTTCGTGACCATGTGCGTATTGTCCTCCAAGGTACCGTTCCTTTCAATGACACCCATATATCTGAGCACGTCGCATTTAAGATCCCCACCCGCCTCGTATCGCCATCATTTATCACTCGCCACACACGTGTCCGCTACGACATCCTCTTCCAGGTCACTACTGCTCACGGACACATCATCAAGACCAACCATGTGTCTGAATTTGCCATTCCTTTGACAATTGCCAACTTGCCGTATGATCAGTTACTTCGTGTCCCACGGGCAACAATGGTCCAACACTACCAAAACAGCCTGGCCAGTCCCTTCTTTTTTGAACCTACCTTGGATGAGCCGCCAGAAGATATGGACATGGGTATCGAAACCATGGCAGCCATCTCAGAGGACCTGTCTCGTACTCCTCGAGAAGAGCCTCCAAGCTACTTTAGCCTTGAGCAGCAACCTTCTCAGCTCCGCAACAAAAGAGAACGAAAGGAACGAACGGTGTACTTGTCTCGGTCAGCAAAAGGTGTTCATTTTGGCATGGACATGGTAGATGCCAAAGTGATCTGTGGTGTATATGATGAAGATTGGTAAAGAAGAACCTTTGGATTCTTCTTCTTTACTATTTTTATATATTTATATATATATATTTTATATTATTTTTATTATTTTTTTATACAAATTTAGACAGACCATCTTATTCTTTTACTTTAATCCCATCCCCATACTTCCTTTACCCACGAGCCCAAGTCCATTTCCACATTTTCCCACAGAGCAATAAAGGGATGCTCGAGCATTCTGCTGGGACCCGGGCGGTACTGTGGCTCCTTTGTCAAACTGTTATTTTCACAAATGGCATTAGTTCAACATGTTACAAAACGTAAAGATGACAAATTTACCAGACAGCCACAAAGTTCCTGCATTCTTCTGAGATGTGTGAGCCTTCGATAACAGGAACAGGCTGGTGAACGATATAGTCAAGGAGTTCAAAGATTGTAAGATGGGGGTGTCCAGGGGGTGGTAAGGCAGGGCAGTTTTGGGAGACTTCGATAAGAGTCAGGCCAAGCGACCAGATATCAGACTGAACCTGATAGGCATTGCCTTGAATGCGCTCTGGCTAAACATTGATTTGACAACACATTTTAGGAATCCTGAGCAATATGGCTATAGACATTAACCTACTGCCATATAATACTGTGTTCCCGTAAATGTCTGTGCAATAGAGTTGATCAGCTCTCCAGACACTCCAAAATCACACAGCTTGATTTCGCCCGAACGAGTGACGACGATGTTTGATGGCTTGATATCTTGTGGCATGTCAGTTACTAAAGTCAACCCCCCTCCTCCTCATCCTCATCCTCCAAAGTACTTCTCATTTATCTACCTCTATGGATCACTCGCTTTGAATGCAGGTACACTAGACCCTTGCAGACCTGAAATATAAAAGGTAAAGAAGATGCACCATTTTATCTCACCCACTTACTGATTCAGCTATCCTGGCCAGGAAAGGCTCTCCAATGACACCTCCAAGTAAACTTGCTCTCTTGTAAATATCCTCCAGACTTCCAGCCTCACAATACTCCATACAAAGGGAGACTGTTGTATCACCATCATCCAAAAATGCGCCATAAAATGACACGATATAAGGTGAGTTGCAGGTCCTCAAGAAAGCAAGTTCTCGAAGAATCTGGCGCTGCACAGCCGGATCAGGGTCGGTTGAGATTGACTAACAAGACTGTTGAGCATGCCATCCCAACACACATCAGGAACGCGACTCGCTTTTGTAGATACCTGCAACGTACCTTTTTGGCCATGATGCGATTTGTAGGTCGATGGAGTACCTTGCGCACTGTACCTGCAGCACCCTCACCCAAACGTTCCATTATA
This sequence comes from Phycomyces nitens, assembly GCA_022702545.1. Taxonomy (NCBI): domain Eukaryota; kingdom Fungi; phylum Mucoromycota; class Mucoromycetes; order Mucorales; family Phycomycetaceae; genus Phycomyces; species Phycomyces nitens. Next base: position 9,317,843 of record JAHRBC010000001.1, read on the forward strand.
TCCAGATCATTGACATTTACTTCCATATGATGAGTGGGATCTGAGGAGGACGAAGAAGAGGACGAAGAGACTGGAGGGGGCAATGGAGGCTCACGCAGCACAGGGAGAACTGGGCGTGGCTGGTGGGACTGCAGATAACTCGCTGCTAGGGATTCCTCTTCCTCTGGTGCAGGTGGTGCGATTGGAGAAAGACGATTGTTGACAATGTTGCCAAGCTGTTCGCGAAATGAAGAGGGCGATGTGCCATTTGGAGACGGAGAAGTGGATGAAGCAGCAGGGTTGAGAGGTGGAAGGCGTAGACCTGGGTTACGTTTGCCCTTGCGACCAAACTGAGGACGTTCTTCGAGTTGGTCCATTTTTATAAGTGAAAGAAAGAGCAAAAGAAATGTTATAATATGTTTTACAACGGCGATTTTTATTTTATTTTATTTTTACAGGAAATGATGATGATGAGTATAAAATATATTGATGTTTAATATTATATGAAGAGCTAAAAAAAGATGCCGATATTATTTTTTTTAGACGGGGAACTCTGCAGGTCGCACAGACCATTTCCTAATTTGGGTTACCACTAAAGAAAGGATACTATACTATATTATTAACATTAGACCTTGGCACCCCAGTTGGAGCATAATCAAACACTTCAATAGAGACAATATAAAGTTAAAGACGTACATTGGCCTTGAAGAGATTGGATTTACAAAGAGAGTTTATCGAGTCATTAATAGACTAGCAATAAAGATGTTTAAATGCAGTCTTGCAAAAATCAAACTCTCTAGACCCTTTGGGTCCAACTATCAAGGGCTATTAAAAAAGCATCTTGTTGTTTTGTATTGACACCTTTATTCCAATGTGTCCAAGCCCTGATATTATCAGGATATATGCCATAGATATGCCTTTTTTTATATATATGGCATAAAACCAAATTCAATTATTATTATTATTATTATTATTAAAACAATATTTCAAAGAGATATTGGGCATTTCGTCTGTCAATTCTGATACCAAGATACACATTTATGCAAAAAAAGGAGGATAGGGGGCTTATCATCTTTAAATCAACATCATGTCCCAAGGGTCAAGATGTAGCAATAAATCTCCTGTTATTATCTGATTTGCAAGGCATGTCTATCAGGCTCATTGGCATGATTCTTATTCACCAATAAGCAAACCTAGAACATTTTATCTTACTTGACATTTAAATATCAAAATTAGCAAGGGATTCAGGCACACCCTCGATACTTTTTTTTATATATATTCTAAAAGCCAGAATGGTTAATAGATAATACCAGGACAAGACCAAGCATTCCTTGTAGTATAAATCAGGGCAGACATGCAATGCAGTAACCAATTTTCAAGGTACTTAAGGACTTGAAGACTCTAAAATAGCCCAGGACTCAAATGACAATGAGACAAAGAAATGGTATAGTTGTATAGTCCATTAAATAATACTGATAATAATAAAGGTATATTTTTATAGCCCTTGTATTGCTTTATTACACTCGACATCAGAAATCAAAAAGAAAAGAAAAAGGTATTTTGCTGGTTATGGGACATTCAGGAACCCAGAGAGTTCATTGGGTCGGGTAATGAGAACGCAGGAAGAAGAGTGCAGTTTATTTTATTTTATTATTTTATTTATTTATTTTACCAACCAAAAGAATCTCAAAGGAATCTAGGTTTCTCTTTTTAATGCACGGGTCAATCCACGCACAAAACCAGCCCAATAGAGCATCCGAGACTCCTCAGGTCTCGAACAAGTCTGGTCGTCCAACTGATTCCAAGGCAGATGGCCACGATGCCTTTGCAAATCTCCTACCAAATCTCCAACCACAACAGTCTCCTACATTAGCCAGTCTTGCACAGCAGCAGCAATCATCTTACCGTTCCTCACCATACATCCCTAATGGCTCCCCAGTATACACCCATCGTTCCGCCCAATCGCTCGATTCCAACACACCACCTGCAAATGGGTCCAATCGCGCCACACCACCGGGAATCCCAGCAATATCACCTCTCACAGGTGTAGAGTTGCCTGTATTTAGCACCCCTAAAGATATGTACATCTACCCTCCCAATCGCACACCTCCAGTCCGGCCTACTTCTTTACCAGCAAGAAACGACTAGTGAGTAATAGAATTTCTGGACCAAGCTCAGAACAATGAATATTTACATTGTTGCTCCATCAGTCGTCCAGGTCCCTCTCGACCCGATGGATACTCTAGTCCAAAGCCAGGACCAGGACTAGGTCCAGGACTAGGAGAATTTGATCCTTTTGACAAACGATCCACACAACAGCAAAGAAAGGTACATTGTTACCAGATAATAATATGTGTTTGATTTTTTGTATTCTCTTTTAGCCACCCGCCCAAGTTCCTCGCAAGTCTTCATTATCCCAACCTCAGCAGCAGCAACAGCAGCAACAGCAGCAACAGCAGCAACATCAGTATGCTCCACCAAAGCCAAAACATCAACCTCAACCTCAACCTCAATCACATATTCATATAAAAGATGACAGACTTAAACGGTTGGTAGAAATGGGTTTTGGGCTGGAAGAGTCCAAGGTGGCATTGGTTGCCACGGCAGGAAAAGACCTTCAGGAAGCTGTCAATCTCTTAGTTCAAAGCAAAGAGCTAGAGGAGAGCCTTGTAGAGAATGTCGAGGAAAGCGAAAATGTCAATGTTCAAAAGCAGAAATTCGAATCGCCTTCTCGGCGTCTTTCTGAGCCAGCAAAGACACAGGCGGCCGAGTGGGGAAGTTACATCTACAAGAATGCAGAGCAATTTGTCAAGACAGGCCAGTCCTGGGCATCAAGGCGAAAACCCAATGAGCGTCAGAAACATAATGAGAATGGAAATTCTTCAAATGAGGAAGACGACGAGGAAGAGAAGTTTAGGCAATTACAAGAGGAACGAAAGAGAGAATATATTGCCGAGCAACAAAGGCAGCAAAAGCTAAAACAGCAACAGCAACAGCAACAGCAACAGCAACAACAGCAACAGAAACAACAGCAGCAGAGTTCATTTGATGATCTTGACCCAAGCGATCCATTTTATGCTCCTCCAAAAGTATTTGATCCAATTGGACAGGCAGACAAAGATCGTGCAAAGGGAAACGAGTACTTTAATCGTGGACAATACATGGAAGCAGAGACTCTTTACACTCGGGCACTACATGCTCTTCCTATCAACCACGACCACCGTATCTTGTTGAGCAATAACCGAGCGGCTGCAAGATTAAAGGCCGGGAACTATGAAGCCTGTCTGAGGGACTGCAATGTTGCTATAGAAATGGCCGAGAGAAGAGGTGAAGGACACTGTGTATCGGGTGAGAAAGAAGTGTCTTGGCAAGAGCAAGTTGTAAAGGCATTGTTACGAAAAGCCGAGGCCTTGGAGGCCCTGTTGAGACATAAGGAAGCTATCCAGGTCTACGAAACATTGATAGCTTATCAGGGAAACTCGAGTCCGCGCATCAGTCAAGGAATAAGCAAGTGTAGAGCTGCCATGGAGATGGCCGATTCATTTTCGCCTGGCCATTCCCATGCCACTCCATCTGGCTATACTGCACCAAAACCACCAGTGCAGACAGCTTTCCCAGATATTGACTATTCTATATTTGAAAACTTCAAACCCGCACCTGCTGCCCCACCCAGTAAAGGAGTGGCAGCCATGCGCGAGATGGCAGCACAAAAGGAGGCAGAGGGTCTGGAAAAGCTGGAAAAAGCAGATCGAGTCGATGCACGATTAAAGACATGGAAAGATACCCGAGAACTTAATCTGCGTGCTTTGCTGGCCAGCCTTGATATGGTGGTCTGGGAAGAATTGGGGTGGCAGAGGGTTGAGATTGGTGAGCTGATTGATCCAAAGAAGTGCAAGACGTATTATCGAAAGGCGATTGCAAAGGTCCATCCAGACAAGGTAAATCTAATCTACTCATTTTCTTGGCTAATCATCTCCTAGTTGCCCATCAATGCCTCTGTGGAGCAGCAAATGCTGGCGAGCGGGATTTTCAGTGTGCTCAACGAAGCCTGGGATTCGTTCAAAACACAAAATCAACTCTAGCAAGTCACATTTCTTCAGCCTATATAATTTTTTTTCTCCTCCCCCTTTTTTTTTCTTTTTTTTTCTTCAACTTACACAACAGTCCGCTCGCCATGGTAAACGATCAACTCGATTAGCGAAAGATCGACTCGATAAAAGAAAATAAAGAACAAACAAAATAACATAAATGATTCCCGGATTAAATCACTAGCCCCAAAACGAGCATATTGAAGAGCACATTAAGCGTCATGGAAGACGTCTCGATTACGAAGAGCGCAAGTAAGTCTCAATCCAATCGATCCAACCGATCCTAACCATAATCCAGGCGCAAGAGAGAGGCCCGTAAGGTCCACAAGGATTCTCAGTTTGCTCAAAAGGTGCATGGTCTCAAGGCCAAGCTTCATAACCAGAAGCGTCGTGCTGAGAAGATTCAGATGAAGAAGACGATTAAGAAGCACGAAGAGAGAAATGCAAAGTCAAAGACTGCCGACGCTGTTCCCGAAGGTGCTGTTCCCGCCTATCTTTTGGATCGTGAAGGTCAAGATCGTGCCAAGATTTTGAGTAATATGGTCAAGCAAAAGAGAAAGGAAAAGGCAGGCAAGTGGTCTGTACCTTTACCCGCTGTGCGTGGTATGGCCGAAGATGAGATGTTCAAGGTCGTAAAGAGTGGAAAGAGTAAGACCAAGTCATGGAAGCGTATGGTCACAAAGGCCACATTTGTGGGTGATGGATTCACTCGTAAGCCCCCAAAGTACGAGCGCTTCATTCGCCCCATGGGTCTTCGTTTCAAAAAGGCACATGTTACCCACCCCGAACTCAAGGCCACCTTCCAGCTGCCAATTATTGGCGTCAAGAAGAACCCTCAGTCGCCTCTTTTCACACATCTTGGTGTTATTACCAAGGGTACCGTATTGGAAGTTAACGTATCAGAACTCGGTTTGGTAACCACTGGTGGTAAGGTTGTCTGGGGTAAATATGCCCAGGTCACCAACAACCCAGGTAAGAATGAATCGTGTTTGGGCTTTATGAATGGATATGATGTCTAATGAAGATTTGTACATTAGAAAACGATGGTTGCATCAACGCTGTTCTCCTTGTCTAAAGAAAGAGACCCAGATAATCAATCCTTCACTCCATATTGTATTCACTTCTTTTTATGCTTTTTTCTTGCACGCATGTTACATTTCCATCCTTTCTACTCTTTCTTTTTGTTTGGCCTCTTGTACACAATAAAATATTTCAAATTCCATATAATTAAATTACTTCTTGGGATATTCATCTAGTATTCCAAAAATACGAAAACTTGTTCAAAGGCATTGTAATACTATCAAGTGGTTTCAATATTTAGATAATGACATGGAGATCCCCGTTTTTTATATATATATATATATTCCAAATCTTATATCTTTGTCTCCCCAGTACACTTTTACTTGGCTGTGATTGATATGTCTCCCTTTGATGGGTCTGTCTTGTAGAGGGCCAAAGAAAGAGTGTTTCAAACATGACTATGGGTTAATATTTATGCTTTTTTTTATATAATCAAAATGACGCCTTGAGACCTAGGTGGTTCTGATGAGAGGATATGTATAAATAAATATATGGCAAATCAACCAATATTACATATGTTCAATTGTTCATCAACATATTTTTTTTTTAAAAAAAAAGAAGTGGCTATTGTTATCCAAGGGCCCTGGTGTCGTTTGTATAATGAATGATATTGAGACGATTTTGTACATATATAATATACAAATCCGGATTTGTGTCTTTCAGGTACATCTTTCACAAGTTATGGTGTCTCTGATCATAGCAGGGCAAGAATGTGTGTGTGTGTGTGTGTTTGAACATTGAGAGGGATTATCTCCGAGATATTTCAAAAATACCAATTCTTAAAAACACTTTGTGGATCTTTGGTGGAGCAGATCAGCCAAAGATGGTCGAATTAATTTGACATTCTGCTTATAATTGTATATGATTATATAAAGTGAATTCTTATTTGTGGCCAATTGACATTAGGTACACCAAATATTACTATTATAAACATGTATATTACTCTCCAACAAGGGACTCTAGAGCCTTTTAACCATCCAATATATGTATTAAACATTAGCTTAATTTATAATTTATAATTTATAATTTATTTATGCATATCCAATTGCTGCTTCTGTAAAAAAGGCTGTTGTTGTTCAACAGTCACGATAGATAAATATTGGCCTTGCTCTTTGTGAGGAAGGGGTGTGGTTTACCAAGGTCCATTGCTTGCCTTTCTATCCTTCCCATTGCTCCGTTGACATGGTAAATATTGCACAGACTAGCAATTGAAATAAGCAACCCTGTCTTTATTATCGATTTCATTTTTATAGTCAACCACTATTGTTATTGGTTTCGCAGTAGCAGGTGCTGCCACTGCTGGTCGTCTTGGTCTCCGTGCTTACCAGGAATGGCAAAAGATGCCCAGAGCTCCTCGCATGTCCAAGTTCTACAAGGGTGGATTCGATGTCAAGATGAACAAGCGTGAGGCTGCTCTTATCCTTGGTATCAGGTAATCATTAGCACAATTTACAATCTCCCATTGATCGTTTCTAACATAACATTTGACATAAAAGAGAGGCACAGGCTACAAAGCAGAAAGTAAAAGAGGCCCACCGAAGAATTATGCTGTTAAACCATCCTGATCGTGGAGGATCGCCTTACCTGGCACTCAAGATCAACGAAGCCAAGGAGTTTTTGGAGTCAAAGAACAAGAAATAGATTGCCAGCTCACGTACATATCATTAGAAAGAAAGAAAGAGAAAGATGGTACATTGGGGGCACTTGATTTCTGTGTATGTGTGTCTGTGTGTCTGTGTACCTGTTTCTTTATTATATAATCATTTACTCTCCTTGTTTTATATACACTCATATTATATCGCTGTGTGTTTTGTGGAGTTAGGAGAAGACGGAACTGCTATGTGAGGTGTAAGGAGTAGAATAGAATTAAAGCTAGATTGTTAGTTCTTGTGTGGATTCTATACAAAGCAATTAGAAGAAAAGGGGTTTGATTATGGAGATCCGAGCAAGAGGTTCAAAGACCATTTATTTATTTATCTAGTATGTGAAAGATGACGTCCAAAGAAGATGAGTTTGGTCAGTTGTAAGTTATTGACAAACAAGCCAGAGCGCTGGTCTGCTTCAACATTTATACGATTACTGTTTTTAACAAACTTTTGGCTTCATACCAATCCTCCATCTCTTTATCCTTTTCCTTGTACACTTTATATGTTGGACCAAAGCCGTCTGGAGAGTAGATCTCTGGAGATTTCTCGCCACAGATCAGAGGAGCTTGCTTCACCTACCTATTCTACTGCTGCTTGTCTACCGGCCAGCATTGAGAAACATATCCGCCCGCCCAAATGGTCCCAGCTTTTCCGCCGCTGGTTACTGCTATACCAAAACATCTCACCCAAAATAGAGTGTGCCAATTGCACTACCACCACTTGCCCTGTCCATCAAGAGTCTCTTCAACATCCAGAAGACATACCCACAACCACAACCACAACTCGCCAGATCGACGAAGAAGCCGCTGTTGGATCCATCGCTTTCAAGGCCCAGGATTTCCAAAAGAACAAGCAGATTATCATTCTCTTATGCCAATGCCTTATGCTCTATGGCGCACCTTGTCACCGCATAGTAGGTGTGAAGGGGGAGGGGGGGAGGGGGGGTCACAATTTCTCATCCTATTCTTCTTTTTGTTTTTTTGCACATATTTATGCCACTGTTTTATTTTCTTATCAGGAACAATCATTGAGTATCACTGCAGAATGTCTTGGGATGAATGCAATATTTGTCTTTATCCCAGGAGTGATGATGATCTGCTTTGATGGTCACCAATCACAGACAATCCTCGTCAAATGCACTCAGGGATTTGACATGGGAAAGCTTGCCAATGTCGATCGGATTGCCAATCAGATCCACAAGAATCAAATAAGCTCGGAAGAATGCTTGGAAAGACTCACGATTGTGCAGAAATCACCACCCACATGGTGCTCCTGGGTAATGATCATAGCCTACGCGTTTAGTAGCCTATTGACTGTGCCGGTCATGTTCAATGGAAGGCCTGTGGACACTGCGGTGAGTGGTGCACTTGGACTGATGGTTGGGCTATTGAATCTACTGGCAGACAAATATACATCCTATCGCAATATATTTGAAATATCCACGGCTATTTTGGTGGGATTTGTAGCAAAGGCCCTCAGTCCATGGATATGCTTTACCGGTGTAGCCTTGTCCGCGATGGCCATTCTGTTACCTGGATATGCACTGACAATGGCGATTGTAAGTAGTACGTTTAAATTATATGTATATGTATATATGCATATATGCAAATGGAAAGCAAGGGGCTGATATATTTGATTTGGTGTGTGGATATATTTATAATAGATGGAGTTATCCGCCAAGCATATCATTACTGGCACGGTTCGCTTTGTATATTCGCTAATCTATGCACTGTTTATCGGCTATGGGCTTGAGATTGGGACGAGTCTATATGATGCTCTGGACCTGTCTTCCCCACCAGCAAACTTTGATATATGCACTGGATATGTCCCCCATTGGCTCAATCTAGCCCTGTTTCCACTAGTAGCAATCTGCATGGCTATCACACTGGGTGCGACCTTTCGACAATGGCCATGCATGGTCTTTAGTGCTGCAGTTGGCTTTGGAGTGTCTCTGATCACAAGCAAAGTGATCCCTAATTACCAGGTTGTAGGTACCATCAGTGCGTTTAGCGTTGGGATCTTTGGCAATCTTTACCTCAAAGTAACCGGTGATCTGGCATTGGTTCCTCTCTCCTGTGGAATCATTTCTTTGGTGCCTGGAAGTGTTGGGATCCAGGGCGCATACTTTCTGATTCGCCAAGACGATCAAGGCACTTCTTTTGCAATTCAAATGGTAGTTGCCTCGCTTGGAATCGCAGTCGGCTTGTTTGCAGCCACCTTGATTGTCTATCCCAAAGGCCCCAAGCATTCCATTTACACAATCTACTAGAGATTTGTCGTGCAAAGCATTTTTTGGAGGATCATTTTGGCCTTGATGATTTGGTTGTATAATGATGATTATATCCCAAGGGAATATATTTATATAATAATAATAAATAATAATAATGATAATATTTTCTATCTCTTGCAAGTTCTTTTTTCTTTTTATATATATTTACATGGTTGGAAAGCAAAACAAAATAAAAAAAAAAGTCTAAAGTTATGCACCATCGCTATTAGCCATCTTCTTCTTCTTGCGAGCATTTCGCTTCTCTCCAAAATGTGAGTCATGGAGTTGCTATCAAAGACTGTTAGTATTCTATAGAAATTAGTTTGAGAATATTACCATGCTTGCCGACCGTTTTGCTGCCGTAACCTCATTGAGTTCCTCGACAATATCATTGTCTTCAATCTTGTATTCTTCCATCTTCTTGTTGATTCTTTCCTCAATGCTCTGGATAAGCTGCACATCTTTTTCAGACACAATCGACAGTGCTTTACCACCACGACCTGCTCTGGCCGTACGACCCACACGATGGATATAGTCGGTGGGGTCTCGAGGGATATCATAATTCAATACCAACTCTACCGAAGGAATATCCAGACCACGACTTCCTACATCGGTTGACACCAAGACCTTGATGACCTCTGCTCTAAATTTACCCAAAGAATCCAATCTTTGCTGTTGTGTCATTTCAGAATGTAGGGCTGTGCATCGGATCCCAAGCTCCTTTAACATGACTGTAATCAACTCTGCCGTTGTGCATCGGCCACAAAAGATAATCACAGATTTATCCACAAAGTCCTCGGCCCGTAATATATGAGCAAGATATACAGTCTTGACCTGAGAGGGCACAAACACATAGAGCTGCTCCAGAGTCGAGACAGTCGAGACATCCATTGAGCACATGTGTACAAATGGCTTCTTTTTCTCATCTTCCTCGGCATCTCTCAAGGCCAGGATCGATTCTGTCATTGTGGCTGTGAACAAGAGAGTCTGGCGGTTCTTGGGAAGATGGGGTAAGATGTGGCCCAGATCTGGAGCAAAGGTGGGCGAGAGCAGGCGATCTGCTTCGTCCATCACTAGAAACTTTACGCGAGACAGATTCACGGCTCCAGAACTACTTCTAATATGGTCTCTCAATCGACCAGGAGTAGCAATGATGATGTGGGGGCGTCTGGCCAATTCCAATGACTGCTTCATCATGTCTAAGAGAATTTGGGTCAATTGGGATTCGTTTTGTAAAGTATATTTTTAATGTTTTAACTTGCCTAATCCACCTACAACCACGCACTCCTTTAACCCGATATTCTTTCCAAGGACCCTGAATTGTTCTGCAATCTGGAAAGCCAATTCTCTAAAAACATAAATAGTCAAGGGTCTATATATATATATTACCTGGTGCTGAACACCAAGTTGGATCAGGAGCTTCTCAATTACCTTGTAGGTGTCAGTACAAGACCAAAGACACCATATGGATCTTCTGACAGTTTTTGCAGCATTGGCAAAGCAAATGCAGCGGTTTTTCCTGAACCTGTCTTTGCACCACCAATTACATCCTTGCCTAATAAATGCATAATAAAACTAATGATTAACATATCAAAGAAATAATAAGCCCAGAATATCCCATGCTGTCAAATTATCCATGCCCACACAAATTCCCAGCAACCATACCTGCAAGAATAGGAGGAATACAAGCTCTCTGAATCTCGGTAGGTAACTTGATCTGCATTGATTTCAAGGTATCTGTGAGCCAATCGTCGACACCCAATTCACCAAATGTTGTATTTGGAGGTGCAATTTCATTTTTTTTGGGCGCCTGTTTCTTGATAGAACTAGCGACTCTGCTGCCGAGAGTTCTGGATTCAGTCATTGGGACAAGTAATAGACTTTGCTCTGTATTTTTTTAAAAAAAGGAACAAAAAGTATGCTTCTTTCAAAAAAAGAAAAACTCCGTCTTGGCATTCAAAGACAAAGAGGGTGGCTTGTGACGGGCCAACGTCACATTTGACCGTTTTGACCACTCGAAAAAATTTCGCGTACCTCTTCCGCAGTCAAGGGCCAACTCATCGTCGACTCCCTTTTTCTTCTTTAAAAAAAAAGTTTTTTAACATGGCCGACAAAGCTCCCGAAGTTGATAACACCACCATTGCTGACTCCAACGTCATTGCCAAGTACAAGGATGCCGCCATCATCGCCAACGGTAATTATTTTTTTAAGAAATTAAATTTATATATACGTATATATACATATACGTATATATAAATTTTGAGGGGTAAAAAGAACAAGACAAACAAGTATCCGACTCAACGCGACAATCGTCTTGTTTGTATTACAGCTGTCTTGGAAAAGGTCATCAAGTTGTGTGTTCCTGGTGCCAAGGTCCTCGATATCTGCATCCAAGGTGACAAGGAAATTGTTGAGGCTGTCAAGGGTATCTACAACAAGGGCAAGATCACCAAGGGTATTGGATTCCCCACTGCCATCTCCCTTAACAACTGCATTGCCCACTTTTCTCCTCTTGCCAGCGATCCCGAGGCTGAGATCACCTTGAAGGAAGGTGATGTTGCCAAGATGTAAGTATTGAAAGAATAAAGGAGGAATTGAGGTTGACAAATGGGACATGTTGTGTCAAAATCTATTTCTTCTTCTAGTCAGTTGGGTGCCCAGATCGATGGTTACTGCTCTTCCGTTGCCCACACTCTCGTTGTCGGTGCCACTGCTCAGAAGCCCGCCACTGGTGTCAAGGCTGATGTCATCCAGGCCGCCCACACTGCTCTTGAGGCTGTTGTCCGCATGATCCGCCCTGGTAACAAGGTAAATAATCTTTGATCCTCTTTTGAAAACGAGCGTGGGAAAGAATTGGATCTGATGCATGGAATTGGGACGCGTTTGTAGAACATGGAAGTTACCAAGGTTGTCGACAAGATTGCCGAGGCCTACAACACCAAGCCTGTCGAGGGCATGCTTAGCCACCAGCAGCTCAAGAATGTCACTGACGGCAAGAAGCAGATCATCATCAACCCCAGCGAGAACCACTTGCGCGACTTCCAGCGCATTGAGTTTGCTGAGAACGAGGTCTATGCTGTCGACATCTTGATCTCCAGTGGTGAGGGTAAGGTCCGTCAATTGGACTCTCGCACCACCATCTACAAGAAGACCGATGTCCGCTACTCTCTCAAGATGGCTGCTTCCCGCCATGTTCTCTCTGAGATCCAGTCCAAGGCTGGTTCCTTCCCCTTCTCCCTCCGTGATCTTGAGGATGAGCGCAAGGCTCGCATGGGTATTGTCGAGTGCGCCAAGCACCAGACCGTCCTTCCCTACGACATTATGTACGAGCGTGAGGGTGCTGTTGTTGCCCAGTTCTTGACCACTCTTTTGGTCACCAAGAACGGTAACATCATGGTCACTGATCCTCGCTTCAATGCCGCTCTTGTCAAGTCCGACAAGGCTGTTAAGGATGAGGAGATCCTCAAGTTGCTCCAGACTCCCTTTGAGGTCCCCACCAAGAAGGCCAAGAAGAACAAGAAGAAGGCCACTGATGCCGCTGCTGCTCCTGCCGCTGCTGCTCCTGCCGCTGCCGCTGCCGCTGCCGCCACCCCCGCTGCTGCCGCCCCTACTCCTGCCAAGAAGTAAAGAGATTGTTACTTGTTTTCTTTTATCCACTAAATAACAAATTCCCTTGTATCTAAAAAAAAATAAAAATAAAAGCCAATTGGCTTGTAAAATTGTATGTTTTCTTTAAGAAGAAGAAAAAGATACAATAATGTTTATTGTATCTTTTTATTAAGCATCTCTGCGAGAGAAGCCCATTGACCTTTATAAGTGTTAGTTTTCTTGTTGGAAACAAATTGGGAGGCCTTACATCTTTGAGCTATTAAAATTGGACAAAAATGCATCTTCGAGGGCAGATTGTGTTACAGAATCTGTGGGGAAAAACAAGATAAGCGATATATAATAATATTATTATTATTATCTAATTTATTGGCTTACCTGATAAATCACTAAACGAAGATCCCACTGAATTCAGTGCACTTTCGCTCTCTTTTAGGTCATCAGACACAGTGGGAGAATTGGTAGTGCTGGTGTGTGGGAGATTTGGCAATATACGAGATTGTCTATTCAATAATAAAGGCGCCTTGGCCAGCGTCTTTTCTGAAGTGCTTGCCAAGGATGTTGAAGGCTTCTCGACAAGGATACTCTTGGACATTGGAAGCAGGAAACTTGCGCCACTTTGCTTACGGGCAGGAAGAAATGCTGGTTCCAATTGGCGTCTCATGTTTTCAAAGTGCTGGCCGAATTGTTGGTTACCATCTTTCTCTTCTTCTTCTTCTTCATCATCATCATCTGTATCATCTGTGTCACCCGTATTCCTAAACGGCGCAGGTGTCTCTGGAGAGCCTGTTTCGAATTGAGACTTGCTTGATTGATGCTGGTCAGCAATCTGTGATGATTGGGTAAGCGAATAAAATGGTTTGCTGCCCTGGCTTGTGAAGCTCTTGTAGACTGAGTCATCCATATTACGCCTTGCACTATCGCCCGTGATGCTGTCATACTCCCCTTGTGTACTTTTTGGTCCAATTCCCCTACGTGGCAAGATGTTTGATAGCGTCGAGAGTATCATTGAATCAGCTGTCCAAAGTTAATGATCATCAATTCAAGTAAGACCCAAATAAACTCACTTTCATCAGCCAGCGTATCCACAGATCTATCCATATATCCCAAAGGCCTCTTGGCTTCCTTGTCACCCAAGGATCTCTTGTCGTCGCCCTCGATTGGACTCTTTTTCAAGAGCAGAGATGGGGCTAGGGACTGATTAGAAGATCCAATTGATTTACCAATCGATCGCCGGTTGGTGGATCTGGAGCTGGTTGTGGGGGTTGGAGTAACCTTGGCTTCCCCAAGACGAAGTTGCTGGTGGATTCCTCTTAGCTGGGTTTCATAGATGAATGCAGCCTGGCGCACCACATACGATGTTGGGACACCAAGCTGGCCAGCAATAAGACTCCCTTGGGGGGGAGTTTGGTTAAGTAATCAAAAGTCAAGGGTATCACTTACAATCCGTCTGTTTCTGGCTCATGTACGTCCACAACCTATGCTCCATCTCATCCGTCCAGATCACCTTTGGCAGTATTATTGATTCCTGCTGAATGAGTGTTTCTTTTGACATTAGGACTTACCGAAGGAGGTTCTTTGAATCCTGGGGGTCTCTTGCATGCCAGTCGAATAACGACATGCAATGGTGGTATTTCTCTTTCTTGCATAAGTATGATTATGTAATTATATATATATATATATATATATAAAGGTTTCTCAAAACCCCACTTTTATTGTATACATGCCAATATTATATAATCCCCAAAATTGAATCCAATCGATCACAATCCCCATAATTTCCACCCTAAACACGTGACCAGTAATATGTGTTTCAATTTGAGATTGTATTGTCAAACATGTAATTTGGCGTTTTCTCAAAAATAATTGGCCAAATTAAATTACTCTATCTTTTAAGAAAAAAGTGTCTTTAAAACCTCTTGAAAAGAGTTCTAAAGATGCCCTGGGGAATAATAGTATCAGATATTTTATAAGGTGCATGAAAAATAAATGACAGCTTATTTTCTCTACTTATTTGTGGGTGAAGATTTCACTACAAAAACTATGAGATTTTTTAGGGGTTTAATTATTTGGAGAAATAAGAACGATGTCCTCTCCAAGAGTGTATACATACCACTAAAGATATAATTGTCACTAAATATTCAGCAACCAAGGCTCCCTCTTGATCATTGGTAGGAATTATAATTTGAGGTTGAATGAACAAAAGCACCACCAATGAATTTTGTAGCAATAATTTGAAGCTTGAACTTATTGAATTTATCAATAGATAGCTTGCAAAACGGATCAATCTTCTCGGCGGGTTGGTAGAGACTTTTTTTTGTGCGACAGTTGCTGATGATATTTATAACTTTGTAATTTTCATTATTCAGTGTCATTGGCAGCGAAAGACGGATACCGTTAAACTGACACAACGTAAGCCAAGTTACTGATTGTATGGATTAACAAGAATACTAGTCGATGCATAATATAAGAGTATTTTTCTTTTTCTTTTTCTTTACTTTTTGATAGACAGAAACCAAAGCAAGAAAAGAGATATGAATACCATTCTATGTTTGACCTTTGATGTGAAGAGTAAATCAGAGCCAACTGTTGCCAGTCCTTTTTTTTGTTTGAGCTGTATTATGCTTGTTAGCAAGTTTAATACATATATATATATATATTGGTTTGATTACTTTATTTAACAAGACCTGCTCCCAACCAATAAGATATTTAAAAAGTAGATTCTAATGATGTAAATTGTAATGTGTAAAGAGTAAAAGAAAGAAGCATTGACAACAAAGTATATCTTGACCAATGCGTAAACGTGTGACTTGCTTTAGTATGTTTCAATTTCATGAAAATCAGGATCCCCGGCAAGAAGTATAGTATTTTATCTTTTTTATTAAACAAAAAAAAGCTATTTCATAAAACTATAAAGCCGTAGGATGCGCATTAATCAATACCACGCCTATCCAAAACACGGCTTGGATTCTTTATCGCAAAAAGAAAGACTCGAGCTCTTTGAAAATGATGTTTTAAAAAACACTTGCAAAAATAAATAAAATCAAAATGATTCAAATTCTGTCCCATGACCTTTTTATATTTGAGTGTATTGAAAAGTTGAAAAATTTACAGCGGGAATGATCTATAGCATTTTTTTTGAAGATTTGAAGAGTTTGGGGTTGGGGCATTTAGTTCTTGGCGAACATCTTCTTGAGGTAGGCAGTGCTGTAAGACTTGGGGCGCTCGAGGGGCATACCGAGGGCACGATCCCAGATCAACTGAGAAGTGACACCGAGAGCACGGGAGACACCGAACAAGACGGTGTAGTAGTCCTGCTCCTTGAGACCGTAGTACTGCAACAAGACGCCGGAGTGGGCATCGACATTGGGCCAGGGGTTCTTGGTCTTACCGTGCTCGGTCAAGACTCCGGGAATGATGTGGTAGAGCTTGGAGACGAGGCCGAAGAGGGGATCATCGGGCAAGTGCTTGAGAGCGAACTCACGCTGGGCAGTGTAGCGAGGATCAGTCTTGCGGAGGACGGCGTGACCGTAACCGGGAACGACCTGACCACCGTTGAGGGTATCCCAGAGGTACTTCTTGATCTCCTCCTCAGAGGCATCGACACCGACGGCCTCCTTGAGCTTCAAGGTCCAGCGGAGGACCTCCTGGTTGGCAAGACCGTGGAGGGGACCAGCCAAACCGTTGAGACCAGCGGCGAAGGAAAGGTAAGGATCAGACAAAGCGGAACCGACCAAGTGAGTGCTGTACAATACATGTTAATGATACATATATATATATATATATATTTGGATACACCAATTACAATTAAAAAACTTACGTGTGAGCAGAGACGTTGCCACCCTCGTGGTCAGAGTGGATGGTGAGGTAAAGACGCATCAATTCAACAAAGTCCTTGTTGCTCTCGAAGCCCAAGAGCTTGGAGAAGTTGTAAGAGTAATCCTTGTCGGCATCAATGGAGGCCATCTTGCCGTCAGCGTAGACGTTGCGGTAGATGCGGGCAGCAACCTTGGGGAGCTTGGCAATCAAATCCATGGTGTCCTCAAAGGTGGTATCCCAGTACTTGGACTTGTGGATACCCTGGGAGTAGGCCTTGGCGAACTGGGAGTCGTGCTGGAGAGCGTTGACAGCGACAGAGAACTGAGACATGGGGTGGAGGGTCTTGGGGCAACGATCAATGATCTCCTCAACGAACTCGGGGAGGTCAGAGCGGGCAGCCCACTCAGCAGACAAACCCTTGACCTGCTCGGGAGTAGGAACTTCACCAGTGACGAGCAACCAGAAGAGGGACTCGGGGAGAGGCTCAGAGCCACCCTCAGCAGCAGGGAGGACATCCTGGCACTCGGGGATGGTGAGACCGCGGAAACGGATACCTTCCTCAGCATCGAGGACGGAACCTTCCCAGACGAGACCCTTGATGCCGCGCATACCACCGTAGGCTTGGTCAACAGTGACCTCACCGAGGACCTTGTTGCCATACTCCTTCTTGAAAGCCTTGACTTCCTCCTGCTTCTGGGGGATGAGCTCGGCAAGACGCTCCTTCAAGGACTATAGGAAACGCGTGAGTATAAATGTTGTTTAGTAATGCTTATTTGGCGTACCTGAGTCTTGGAGGCATAGGTGCGGGTGGCACCAATGGCAGTGGCGGGAGCAAAGCGGAAGGCAGCAGGGCGGGCAGCCTTTTGTGGAGAGAGAGAATGGGTTAGTATATGCCACCAACATCAAGGCAATTTTGTTTGCTGTACCTTGGAGAGCGAGGCAAAAGCACGAACGGAAGACATGATAGTAATGGAGTCGAACAAGAGAAAGGAAGGATAGACGATGGACAAAGGTTATATAAGAAAATACGAGCCGTGGCCGGTTAAACGATTCTGTCTTTGAAAATGCTGGTTTTGAATGCAGACTCTGGAGTAAATGGCAGGGAACAACATAATATGCGTTTGGCACAGGGGTGCGGGAAACAAGGGCTGGTTTCCATTTACTTTTGGCTGGAAACCACCCATGTCGCAAGCCACACTCTGCCAAATTGCTCTTTATGGATACTGATGTCACATCGATAATCAAAATGCAGTTGCTGTTTCCCCGCTGTCGTCAGACATGATCCAAGGACCGCAAAAGGCACACATGTGGTAGGCTTAACTTCTTGTTGGAAGCACAAGAATTTTCCTGGTCTTGATCAGATAAACAATCTCATCTTTATCCCTACTCATCTGTTCACTGGCCAGGATCCCCAGGTTTCTAGAAGCAGCGACGCGTTTTCCATATAAAGCAGCCAGTGTGTTCCTGATTGTTATATGATTTAACCGAAATAGCCGTTCTTTATCAAGATCCTCATTAAATGACAAACCAACCCTTTACTGTAACCTTCCTAAAATAGTATCCATAAAACTCCGTTAGTGACATCACAAAGATACCGAATACAATGACTTGCAACCTATACACTTGTCCCTTAATCTGTCTTTGTCATGAGTCTGTTACCAATCGACACCATCAACACCGCCCCACCAAACGTGTTTCTGGAGGCTGTCAACACTCTATTTGAAGTCGCCCCACCTTTGGCCCAGAAACTCCTGGCTGCCCGGCCTTTTTCCAGCTATTCCCAGCTGATTGACTATGCAGAGGCCCTTTGTCTTGGATCTGGCTTTACTGAGCAGGAGAAGCTCGAGATCATCAATGCCCATCCTCGCATTGGAGAGAACAAGGCTACCTTGTCTGCCATGTCTCTCAAAGAACAGGGCTACACCCAATCTACCATTTCAGCTGCAGACCAGCAAGTAAACGACACTCTTGCCAAACTCAACAAGGTAAAGCGCGTCATAGCTATTGATCAATAGTTTATTAACAATTGACCATTGATTCCAAAAGGCATACGAAGACAAGTATGGCTTCAAGTTTGTCGTGTTTGTTGCTGGCCGTCCGCGGTCTGAAATCATTCCAGTAGTTCAGGAACGCATTGCAGCCAATGATCGGGCAAAGGAACTAGAGACTGGCCTGACAGATATGATGCTAATTGCACGCGACCGACTCAAGAAGTCCACAAATGAAAACAAGCTCTAGCGAGAGGCAAATTGATCGTATACATCTTGTGAATTTATTAAAACAAAAACAAAAAACAAACAAAAAATATACCCTCTCTTTATTTATTTTAATAGCCGTGCATGTATATTTAGGCTGCTATTGGCCAAATACGATCAGCAATCTTGTCGGCATGAAAAATATAAATAGGCCAAAAAGTTGGCTGGCAAACAATAGAGAAAAAAAGGGGGGGTCGAATTCACGCCTTTGCAATATTTTATGCTTTTATATTTGCGCTTATTGTACCAAATAAAGTTTTGCGATATGTGAATATTTGCGATTGCAAGCTACACAAGAATCCAACGTATTCAATCTAGACATCTTCACAGGCCATTATAAATAATTAATTAATCAATTAAAGGCAGCTTCGGATTATTGTTCACCCATAGAAAACGGTTTTTGGTTTTTATTTTATTTTTCAACGGGCGGGTTAAATTCATCCAATGAGCAGTCTTTATTTTCCGAGAGGGCAAGCTTGTAGACTCTGGTAAATATTTGAAAATATAACAAAAAGGTTGAATGACAAGAAATGTAGAGTCTGTTTATTTTATACTAGTTGAAAGCAGTCGAAATAACCCATACGGTTATACTAACCAGATAACCAGCAACCATGCCATTGTAACCAATCTTGACTGTCCCCTAGCACTGGGTGTATTTATTATTGACATGTTTAACTTTCATTAATGATGTACATGCTGTATGGACAAGTTGATAGTTAGTAAGCTACCTGTAAACATCTTTATATGGAACTAGTATAGCTGGCTTACCACGGCTTTATCTACTTTTCATCCATCTACATGAATACACACTGCTTTACACTTTTTTTATTTTATTTATTTATTTTAGAAATTATTGGCGCACTTTAGAAAACTAAATTCCATAGAATTGCTTTTAGATTTCACTTAAAAATGGGCGTCCGTTTTTGTCTAGGAAAAAGAGACGGTTTCCAGTAGAGTCAAAGAAGTATGCAACAGTGTTCTCTTTAGCGACCTTTGATTTTCCCATTATTTCACCATAAAATTTAATGATTGCTTAGAAAAGAAAGGTTTGTGAATAATAAAATGAAATATGTGATGATAAAATGTCAAACTCATATTAAAGTAATTCAGTTTTTTGATTTCCCACAATTGGAATATCTCGTATTCCGTCCACAAAGAGAGCATTAATGTCAACTAAAAGGTCTTTTGCTTTCCCAATATTCCCAAATATTTTGGACCCTGGATTTCTTCTACAATCGAAATCATAGAGTGTAAATTGAATAGTAATAGCACTGGTGTGCCTTGTTGATGGGTCTGGATGTTCGATGTAGATAATATGATGATGGTTCGTCGAACTTTGTGCTTAATTGCTAAAATTTATTCATGATATTAGCGTTGCTGACTAATGTCGCATTGATGTTCTCAGCTAGACTTTTTGCTTTTTCGATAGATTCTTTATCCAAGTAAATTCTTGTCGACAAAGAGTCCCGTCCGAGTGATTGAGAGTTTGTTGTAGGCCACACGCCAAAGTATCTAGTCTTGCATGGAGGTGGAAATGAAGTTGGAAATGAAGTTGGAAATGGTTCTCGATGTATTAAACTCTTGTTAGCAAGATTTATGCAACGTGAATTTAAAAGTCTTTACTGATTCAAAGTGTATTTGTAATAGATTTTGGTTTGTTAACTTTATTTGCTTAACAAAGTCTGCTCCCAAACAAGGAGAAAAATACAGTTCAAAAATTGATTCTAATATGTAGATTGTGATGTGCAAAGAAGTATTGACAACCAAAATATATCCCAATTGATTAGCGCGTAATTTCGTGGCTCGCTTTCCGCTGTGTCCATTCCCCCTCACAGTATGCTTATATCAACTTACTAGGAAGAAAACTTGTCCCTTTCTTAGATACTTTGAATGAACCTTATGACAAGGAGTTGCTTTTTTAAGAGAATACTCCTTGTCATAAGACAAAGCTGGCCGAAGACTAGAACAGAAATTCCAGAGTATCCAAATAGTAAAGTAGCTGCCAGATAGCCTAGATCCCACGCTATTAAGAACTCGTGGATTTATCTTGGGGTATTAAAATGGAAAGAGTACCAGTTTCGAGAAATATCAAGGAGCTAGACTTTGGAATCAACAAAGAGTGGAAGAAAATATCTGCTAAATTATATAAGAAGCATCGCATGTCAATATCAAATTGTATAAATCACATGAAGGCAAGAGTTAACATAAAGCATTGGACTTCTTTAATAAACATTCTTTCTATTATTGCATGTCGTATGTTTCTACCCCATGTGTTTTTAGGCATGGTTTGTCAAAAAAAAAGTGGGTAGAATACACAGATTCCAAACTAAAAGATTTAACATCTTAATCTGACAAAAGAAGATAAAGAGTATAAATCCCGGATATATTTCTAGGATTTATAAGCTATCTTTTAAAATATCCTGTTTACAGTGATAGAAAATAAGTTATATTTAATAAATAATGTATAAATTTACTTTTCTTATGAGTAGCCAGCCGGTCATCCATATAACAAAATTATCTTTCGCAAACATCTACTTTACCCCTTTTTCAGCCTTTTTGAAAAGCCTTCTTCAACTAATTCAGATTTGAAGGCTTTCGAGGCCATCTTTACACATTTCTGGCATGTTTGCCTTTTGAGAGGTGTCATTATATTTTGATATAGGTAGCCACCATTCTCAGTATTGAAAAGTTTTGTTAAAATGAGAATAAATGCTTTTCCAAATTTTGTATGCACTTTGTGACAATCATGCTCCTATTCAACACAACAAATGTTCCAGCCACTCCTAACCAGATACACTTGCAAACTATAACAAAACCTCTATTTTCTAGGAAGTTCAGAGTAAGGTAGTTAGGGCGGTATTTTTTTTATTGGGCCAAGAAAATTATACCCTCAGTCATTCTTAAAGATAATGAACTTGGACTCCTCACTCTAGATTATCTTTTCCCATTGCTTATCCAAATTCTTTACAGGGTTGTAAAAAGTATGGCGCTTAAAATATTTTCCTTGAAAATTAAAGGCTTGTAAGAGCTAAACATGAATAAATATTCATTCTATGCAAAGTTTTACTACTAGTTTTTACAAAAAAAAAACACACGTTCATCCCAAGTCGGATACCGATTGCTTCTCAAGTTCAAAGCGACATATCTTTAATCTTTGGATGTAAGTAGTATTGATCTTTATGAAAGTTTCTTATTAGTAACAGGTCCAGTTTCTATGTATTCTTTAAGAATGCGAGGGATTTTAAAGGTGGTATGTTTTGTATTTCGCAATATCCACAACTTTCGTTCTGCAAATGCCAAGAATAATTACGACTACTTTTCTTAAATCTAAAGAACTTTTGAAACCCCTTGACGCGCAGAGAGCTTTGTAATTTAGACACACTGTTGAGGATGTTTATGGAATCCAAGAGATTGAGAAAGAAAAGTATAAAGGTATACTAAAAAGAAAACGAAATGAGATCGAATCCCAAATATTTTACTCTAGACCCCAAGTTTATATCTTTGGTTGTCAAAGTATACGCTGAATGATTACAATAGTTTATTGATCAGTTTCCAATATTATTGATAGCATTATTAGTGTGACTAACCTTATCTGAATATTTTTCCGACTGATAGACAGCTGGGTTGTCCTGCTAATAGTCTCACAGTCAAAAGGCTCTCTTGAATAGTGGTATTCTATTTTCTTCCCGTACAAACACCATATTGTTGTTGTTTTCTTAGTAGATATATTCCAAAGGCAAACTTTGAATACAAATTGAGTGGACATTTAAAGCTATAGAATAATGAATGAAAAGGAAAGAATGAAGAGATTTTCAAGCATCCTAAAACTGCAAATCTATTTCTAATGTCCGTCCAGCTCACTTTTGTACCTGATCGTACAATTTTTTTTTGTTGAACAAATGCACGGACCAGTTTAAATTGTGTAAAAGTCAGGAAAAACTAATCGCCGTTCAAAGACGTTGTCTGTCTTTAAAGTTATTATTACACCGATAAAGACCAACCTTTAACTTGTTTACTTCTTTACCTTTAAAAGTCTTGTTCTGCGTTGTTAAATGCTTGCTTCTCAGCAAGTCAAGAATATTTTCACACACTAGCTCACGTAATCATCAAAAATTGTGATGATCTCACATGCCAAAAAAAATCTATAAAGAAAGAGAGTATGGGTGCCTGTTCTTGTTTCTGTTTCTTTCCTTACGTACTCATTTACTCGCCAGTTTTCTTATAGACATGTCAAGGCAAGTATTTTTTCTCTCTGTATTTTCTTAATTTTGTTGGCTATGCCATTAGTATAAATATTAACGAGTTTTTGATAACGGATGGATGTTTTTAACAATGTTTTTCAACTATTATATTTTCGTGTCAATCAACATATCTTACTTTACTATATGTGTATATTTCAACTATCAATACCCATACATCTTTTAATATTCAACAACTTTCTGTTTTACACCCGTATTCAGACGATCCATACATAGCAGTCCACGGTATCAAAAGCCAAGTCATACTTGTATACTCTTGTTTGAACGTATAATGCACATCTCTACACTCTAAAGCAAGGTCTTCCAAGTCGGTCCCCACGGATGTACTCGAGAAACATCGCCCTGGTCTGGATCTGGTGTGAGTATTGTGAGGTTCTAAAGTTCGATTTAACACGCCAACGGTGAATGGAGGGACGCGTCCATGTCACGTATTGGATTTTGGTTTTGGGGCCTTTGCGTATTCACATCTTCTGCAGTGAGTGCAAGCCTACTTGAACCTATGGTATGGCTGGTCAGAGTTGTATTGGTAGATGCGCTGCAGCCCCGTTGGTGTCTACTGATTCGGTGGCTATCGTCCAGCTCATTTCGGTGTTGGGGCTCAGCAAGAAAGGATACATTCGGTTGCTTACTTTATGATGGATATCGAGGTATGTCTATGTCGGAATGTGGTGTGGTCTCGGCACAACAGTCCGAGGGTAGTGGAGAGGCGTGTCCATTGCTTATTGGCCCTTGGTTGCATCGTTATTTCGGCATACACTGCCTTGGTAACCGTCAAGTTGTTCACAATCGGATGTATCCTAGCCCTTTGGTCTCTGACCTGGCGCCGGCTGATATGGTGTCCGATCTGAGCTCTTTTGTACAGCCAACTTGGGTGTATCGTCGGCACCATTCAGCCCTTTGGTCCTCGGCTTCCGGTCTTCCGGGTTCTCGGGCATTGGTAAAAGTTTTCTGTTTTCATTGGTACTCACTCTCTATTGTCCTTGATGCTAGCTCTCTAATCCGTAGTTTCCAAGTTTTCAGTCATTGGTTTCCGTTCCAGAATATCCTTGGTAAGTGTTTTTGGTTTTCTTCAGTACTAAGTCTACAGTGACCTGGATTATTTCAATACCCTTTCTCAGCTAGAAAGTTTTGATTACAATCATTTGTTTTTGTTTTTATTTTATCTATTTATTGTTCTCATTGGATTCTTCTTATTTTTTCTAAAACCATTAAGAATACCACCTCAAAAGAAAACCAAGTTTTCTGATTGTCTGAAAGCCAAGATTGTCGGTTCATTTGACTCTGGTACATTTATGGCTGGGATTACATGCTGATATGATATGCCTTATACTATGCTGAAAACAACAAGGCAGAGAGTGAGGAAAGCCGGTACTACCCCCTGTTAAAAAAATGTCAAGGATGACTCTATATTTTGAAAGATCGTGATTTAAGATCTCTGGATAATATTGTGTACAAGGATTCAACCGTGACATTAGAGACCATTACGGATGAGATTCAGACATCATCAGGTGTTGCAATCATGAGAGATGTACCTCGACAACATCTCAAAAAACAACTTGGAATATGGTCCTGCGTAGTTGTCATGAAGACTTTACTACTAAAAAAAAACATAAGAAACTACATGAAGTTTACACATGAGGCTCGTTGTCACAATCACCAATGGAATCAAGTGATCTGGAGTGATGAGTCCATATTCACGGTATTCCCGAGTGCTGGAAATGTCTGTGTACGGCAGACAACATGACAAGAGTTCAGAAGAGTACATATTATGCAAAGAGTCTAAAGCAAAAGGGATTCAGTGATGGTATAAGAGTGTATTTGGGCTGGAGGTATGGGAAATCTTATAATTGTTAATGGTACGCTAAATCAGCACAAGTACACAAGACTCTTAAAAAAGTGATTTTATGTCCTAGTTTCAAAGCTTTAAGCAAAGAAAACGCAGAGAAATTATCTTTCAAAAAGATACTTGACCCTGTCATAAGAGTTTGTTGGCTAAAGAGTAGAAAAATAAGGCGAATATTTTTGTTAAGACATGGCCAGCTGACAGCCCTGGCCTGAGCCCAATAGAGAACATATAATTATATTTTGAACAAGCTGATAGCCAGGAAGCTGAGGCCTATGAACAAACACTCTTTTGCTTGTGAACTACAAAAATGGAAAGATACTTGGAAGTTGTAGAGTCCCATTGCATGTCACTGCTAAATCGAATTCAAGAGCTTAAAAGAATAAGGATCTCATACTCTGTATTAAGCTTTTAAATAAGCTATCTTGCTATATTGATGTATATATATATATATTATATCTATATGTTATTCTGGTAAAAATACGTGATTTTTTAAGGAAAAAAAAAAGACATTGAATTAATTTAGGTCAGTGTAATAAAGGTCTAGTAAATGTTTCTGATAGAGCTCATGCTGAATAATATTAATCGTTTCTATTGCTGGGACATGAAAAAAAGAATAGCTCAATGTCAATGAGAATGAGTTGATGTCCTTTCCCCCCCCTGCAACCCATATTATTTCAGATTCTCAAGGATAACAGTTGGTCTTTTTAAACTGGAGATTTTATTGTTTCACTCTAAAAATATCAACTACTCATTTTTAATAGTAAAATAGTCATCATAAATGTGCAAAAAAGCATATTAACCATGACTCGAGAGAGGCTATAAGACCACAAGGGCTGATATAATTATCATCAGCTCAGAACTTTTTACTGGAAACCGGCAATGGCCCAAGTCAATTGGTAAATAATGATAGTAAGTCTCGCCTATACTGTCAGTATTACCAAATCTTTGTTTAATACCATTTGAATGATTGTTAATCTCGGATATCCACAGAATGCCGTGAGTTACACAGTATGTCTCTTTTTGTTCCGGCAAAAACGTTGTATCTGATTAGTTGGCCTTTGTCCAACTTTATATCTATGTGCCGTGTAACTCTGCCCTCAAAAAATTAGTCCCCATTCTCTCTTATATACAATTCTAATGAATCATTGTTAGCTAGTTTGGGTGCTTTATTTCGTTGAATGTACGGCTAACAATCCTTTGGGCAATATAGACAAGCCACATTCCAAAGAGTGGGCCTTGTTTGCAATTAGTTGTTGGTGAATTATATTACTGCTCCTTTTATGCCCAGTAAATACAATGGGTTTAATTGTGTGTAGTATAGAGCATAGGATTGTAATTTCTTGGCAGTCTATAATAAGATGATGAGTAGCAGTTTGAATGACACTTTGAATGACAAGACATTGATATGTCTGTCATTAGAGTCAATATGTATTGGGCACAAGAGTCCATTTGAGCCTTTTGGTATGGATGCCAAGAGCCTGCCATGACAATAACAAGAATAAAATGGCCAGTACTTGTGGATATTCAGCAATAATCTTTGGTTGAAAAGTATTGTGTTGACTGTTGCAAGTATGCACAAGACAACCTACACGTGGTGGTCAATCAATTGAAAGCTCAGGTGTATCTTGAGATGGAATTGTGCCTGTAGATAAGGTATATATATTTGAATTGCAGTCTTGTACAAGGATACAGCGATTACAAGAAATCGTATTGGGATAAAAAGTGGCCTGTAATCCATGCCAATGTATATATCTTGCCACCTATTATCTATTATCTATTAGTAATTCTTGGTTGATGTTTGGGGTCAAATGTTGTAGGTGAGGCCTATCAACAGTTCCACTTGATTTCCTGGGCCTTTTCAATGTCCGTTTCCTTGCACATGCCATCTCATGTGTATTTGAAATGGCTTGAGAGTCTTGGCCTTTCTCTCTTTCTCTCTCTATTGCCCTTTTCTTTACTACTTGTTACTATCCTTATTGATGAAATCTGTCTGGTCTCCACGCGCTATATTTAATGTTTTGGTTATCAATGGCGGCCTCTTCTTCCATTCAACATGTGTAGTCCTGGCACAGTTACTGCCTACCTGGGTGTCATTCTTTTCTTCATCCTACTATCTGCGCTACATTGGATTCACTATGCGAATGTGGTCCCAGGGTATTATTGGAATCGTTCAATTCTTTGCACCGAGTCCACTTGTGATTACTATGGATGATTCATGTTCGGGAAATGCATTCCAGCGGGATTCCCAGGGAAATGTCACTGGCCTGTCTTTTCCAAAGCGTATCGTGGTGACAGCCAACCATCAGGTAAGAATGCAAAAATAATAATAATAAAAAAAGATATTCAATCATCTAACCCACCAAAGATCTATGCGGATTGGCTCTATATCTGGTGTGTGTCTTACCTCGCCGGTGCTCATGGAGCAATGAAGATTGTATTAAAAGAGAGCTTAAAGAACTTGCCAGTTTATGGAATGTATGTTGGTGAATAAGAGTATCTTGGTGGCTGGTGTTAATGCTCTATATTTTGCAAATAGGGTATTTGGATGTCAATTTTCAATTATATAGTCAACAACAAGAGACTGTGGCACTGACAGACATTACAGGGCATGCAATATTTTGATTTTATCTTCCTGAAGCGTAAATTGGCAGACGACAAGGACACCATCCAAGACAATCTGATGCGGTCCAAGGAAGTCAATCTTCCAATGTGGCTCTTGTTGTTCCCAGAAGGCACAGGTAAAGTGGATTGAGTATTGAGAGGCACTAAAGAAGAGCTTGTTGTATAGTCATATCAAAGAAGATGAGAGATCGCTCGGAAGCATACGCCAAAAAGAACGATCTTGTAAGTCATTGCTGCTGGTGAACAATAGGCTGACCAGGACTATTAGAAAGATAATCAGTACACATTGTTGCCTCGGTCGACTGGTCTTCGTCTATCGACAGAGGCACTTGGGGATAGTGTGGAATGGCTGTATGATATGACAATAGGCTATTCTGGTGTGGGATCCAATGATATTCCCGAGGACGTATATACAATCCAGGGTATCTTCTTCTTTGGAAAGTATCCCAAAAAGGTCCATGTACACATTAGACGGTTTGCAGTAAAGACGATTCCAAAAGAGGAAGAAGCGTATGCAAAATGGGTACAGGATCGATGGGTCGAAAAGGACGCACTCATGAGTCACTTTTACACCCACGGCATCTTTCCATCTCAAAACAGCCAGACTGCTGAGATTCCTATCCGGCTCAAGAACCCGATTGTGGAGCTCTTGCAGGTCTATGTGTGTGTTTTACCCTATATTCCATTTACAATTGTTGCATGGCCTACCATCAGACAATACCTTAGGAAATACTTTTAAGTTGGTCGTAATGCCTTTACATTTTTATTATTCTTCTTCTTCTTATTATTCTTCTTCTTCTTATTATATTATATTGTATTGTACTGCACAATTGACGCCATAAAACAAAGACTGCCAATATATTATAGTATATCATATGTGTATATTACTTTAAAACATGATCTCCAACTGCACAAATCCAAGATCAAGAGGTGGTGCCATCAGCAGCCAATCAGACGCCCGGTTGCATGTATGAGTTGTGAATTGCCTCATCAGGCGTGCCTGTGATTTGTTTGCCAAACAGTTAAGCAGACAAAAAAGAAATCCAAACCCAGCCATTTACAGCCAAAGATCACTATATATAAACCAATCTCGTTTTCTATCCTTTTTTTTGTTAGCTGTCAAACTTCCTTACATTTCCCTACTCCATGACTCTCTATTGTCCCAATGTACCCACTCCTCAGGGTGGTGCGTCTCTCATGATAGCCTTCCAATGCCAGCAGAAGCAAGTGCTTGTCGTTGGTTCCAATCCAATTGCCGCCAGTCGCTGTCTTGCCTCCCTCGAAGCCAATGCTCATGTCAAGCTGATCGGCAACAAGGACGCCATGTGCCCTGAACTTCTCTACCGTGTCCAGCATTCTCAGGTCGAATGGATCAGTAATGAATTCACTACCGAATCTCTGGTCAATGTCGATCTTGCATTCGTTTGTGACGTGGATCCTGATCAAGCCTTGGCCATTGCCACCCAATGTCGCCAGCATCGAGTACCTGTAAATGTCACGGATCGCAACGATCTATGCGATTTCTTCATGACCTCAAACTACCGTGATCAGTCTCTTCAGATCGCAGTCTCCACAAATGGAGAAGCCAGTAAACTTGCAAACCGAGTACGCCGTCACATTGCAACTTCATTGCCTCCCAGATTAGGTGATGCCATTCGCCGGGTGGGTGTTTTGCGTAAAAAGGTTCGCCAGTCAGACCCAAGCCTAGCATCGAGAACCAGACGCATGCGATGGCTGTCCCAGATTTGCGAGTACTGGAGCATGGAAAGATTGGCACAGCTGTCAGACAAAGATATGGAGGACCTACTTGAATCATACCACGATGATGAAGGGTACGAGAGCGTAGAAAAGGCAAACATGGCATTACTTGGTGCACCTGCTACCCCCGTAAACACAGTATCAAAGACGGGCTCAATTGTGCTGGTGGGTGCTGGTCCTGGAGATCCGGACCTCTTGACAATGGCTGCACACAATGCAATCAATACCGCTGACCTTGTGCTGGCCGACAAGATTGTGCCTGCCGAGGTGGTTGCATTGGTAAGGTGTGAACTCAAGATTGCCCGAAAGTTCCCTGGAAATGCCGATGCTGCTCAGGAAGAGTTCAATGCTATTGCTCTCGTGGCCATGAAGCAGGGTAAAAAGGTCGTCCGTCTGAAGCAAGGTGATCCATTCCTTTTTGGCCGTGGAGGTGAAGAGGTCTTGTTTTTCCGTAAGCATGGTTATACTGCCCAGGTCATCCCCGGCATCTCATCTTCTGTTGCTGCCCCTCTCTTGGCCGGTATTCCTCTCACCCATCGCTCAGTGGCCTCCCAGTTCCTTGTTACTACTGGCACTGGAATGAAGAACTCTGCTGCTGCCCTGCCTGTATTTGACCCACATCGCACAGACGTCTTCTTAATGGCCATTCACCGTCTGGCTGCACTCACCAAAGACTTGATTGACACCCAAAAGTACCCTGTTGACATTCCTTGTGCTATTGTCGAACGTGCCAGCTGTGCTGACCAGCGTGTTGTTTGGGGTGTCTTGGGCAACATTGTCCAGGTCCTGGATAGTGTTGGTGGAAGCCGTCCTCCTGGTCTTTTGATCGTTGGCCATGCAATCAATGTCCTCAAGCACGATACTCTTGGCCTTGGAGGGGTTGCAAATACTCTTATGAACCCGCTTGGAAATGGCTCTAGTGGGGCTGCCAATAATGTACTCCAACTCCATGAACCCGAGGGTGTTTGTTAAGTTATCATGCTTTATTCTGCTGCTGCTGTATATACCTCATTTCTCATACATATCACAATAATCATTACATCCTATCTAAATATTATCAATCTAAATATCTGTACAATAAACAGCGTGAGATGTTCAATCTCACATATAGACTTTAAATGAAACTCAAACTCTCTTAAAGATCCAAATATATAATCTAGCATAATCAAACCATCATCCAATCAGCACAAGTAAAGAGTTGCCTGGGACTGCTTAGGCGCCTCTTTAATTCCAGTGGCTGTAAAGTCCCTTATGGTCTTGCTAGAGTGCGTCCCCTTTCTCTTGTATTTTTCAATTTTAAACAAGCACGACTAGATAATCTTTTTTTTTGATCTTCCTCATCACTGCAAACACTCTCATTTCACCTACAAATCATGTCAAACTCATACAGTCTCGCAAACTGCTCAAAGCAGCGAGTATCATACTTTTATGACCGTAAGCTCTATTTTGTCCTGCTTATAAAATCCCAATCAGTTTGCTCATAAACTATCAAAAAGACGATGTTGGAAACTTTAATTACGGTCCAGGTAAGAACATTGTCCTTGCAGCTGAGATCAACACATTTATATAAAGGTCTCTAGGTCATTACATGAAGCCCAAACGTATGCACATGGTTCATAATATGGTCGTCAATTATGGGCTCTACAAGAAGCTTGATATCGTCGTATGTTGTGCGCCTTGGATATAACCCCCCACATAAAATCAAAGCACTAAATCCAATATACAGAAACCAGACAGAACTACTGCTTTTCAAATGACGCGCTTCCACTCGGATGAATATATCAATTTCTTACAGAATGTTACGCCAGACAACCTTGAGCTGTTGGCTATGCAGCACGGAAGTCTTGAACAGGGCATTGCCAGATGTAAGTTGATGCTGATGATGACGACGATCTAGGCTGATATATTAATTAACCGGTCTCCTAGTCAATGTGGGTGAAGATTGTCCTGTATTCGAAGGTCTGTTTGAGTTTTGTTCGATTTCTGCTGGTGGAACAATTGGTAAGTTGGTATTTGCTTCCTATTGGGCAGGTTGGGTTGATTCTGCGATTTGGGTTGTTTAGGTGCCGCAAATAAACTCCTTAATGGTGAAGCCGATATTGCTGTCAATTGGTCTGGTGGGCTGCATCATGCCAAAAAGACAGAGGCATCAGGGTTTTGCTATGTAAATGACATTGTATTGGGCATCTTGGAGCTTTTGAGGTATTATTGGGCCATGATGAGTGTAATTGGTTGAATAACCATGGAATCAGATATCACCAGCGGGTTCTGTATGTTGATATTGATGTGCACCATGGTGATGGTGTGGAAGAAGCATTCTATACCACAGATCGTGTCATGACATGTTCATTTCACAAGTTTGGCGAGTTTTTTCCGGGAACAGGAGACATCAAAGTAAATACCAGACAGCTTAGCTAGCTATAGCATCTGTCCAAAAAACAAACAAAAAAACTGACTTTATCTTGTGTAGGATACTGGACTTGGAAAAGGGAAAAAGTATGCTGTAAATGTGCCGTTGAGAGATGGCATTGATGATGATACATACAAAAACGTCTTTCAGCCCGTGAGTAGCAAATTTGGATTTGATTATCAACCATGGCTAATGTCAAATATTCAGATTATCCAACACATCATGAACTGGTACCGACCAGGAGCAATCGTATTGCAATGTGGTGGTGATTCTCTGGCTGGAGACAGACTTGGCTGCTTTAACCTATCGATGAGAGGCCATGCGGCATGCGTAGAATTTATAAAGTCGTTTAATGTGCCAATGATCATGGTGGGTGGTGGTGGATATACAATTAGAAATGTTGCAAGAACATGGACATTTGAGACTGGACTTGCAGTAGGAGAAGACTTGACCCAAGGTAACCAACCAAAAAAAAACATCAATACCAATACTAATACCTTGATCTTAATCGTTTGTCTTTAGAGGAGCTGCCGTATAACAATTACTTTGAATACTATGGCCCAGAGTACAAACTTGAGGTGCCTTCGAATAATATGGCCAATCATAATACTCGTGATTATCTAGACCGTATCATGTAAGTCGTTCTGCAGTCAGAAAGAAAGGTTGACCAATAATGCTTGGCACAATAGAGCAAAAATCATAGACAATCTTCGAGAAATGCCGTTTGCGCCTTCGGTTGGAATGCAGGGTGAGTATGAAGAGTAGATTGGGAGTAAGAGACACTCAACCGTGTTTTTTAGAGGTACCAAGGGACTTTAATGCAGACGATTTCAATGATGGAGAAGACAGTGAGATGGAAGATGCCGATGCTCGCCAGACCCGTAAGTCTTATGCCTATGGCCTGTCCAATTCCACAATTACTCATTTCTACTTGTCCAGAGCGCCATAAATTGGAGACTATGGGTATCCTATAGAGAAGCGACAAGGAGAGACAAGGCCCATTTTACGATTTTATTCCTACTGTTTTACTTGCTTCCTTTCTAATCTACTTTATATATTTATATATAATCTTCATTCACTCATCTTTGTCCTCTTGAGATCATTTTTATATGAAGACTGGAGAAAATGCTCGCTGGCGGCCATTAACAGTACAGCTTGCATGGTTGACCCAAAGTCAATCGATTCCCTTTCACATCCTAATACATTTGCTATATTCTATAAAAAAAAAGAAGGAGAGAGAGAGAGAGGTAGAGAGAGAGTCTTATGTGGACCGCTGGAAGAGCGAGGAAGAAAAGGTTGCTTCATATAATGCCAGTAGATCTGTCACGACATCTAATCGGTCAAAGCCAAAGTTAGATGTTATTTCGACACAAGACTTTAGCTTACCTCGTACGGCTTGTACAGAGATATTCTCAGAGGCACCCCACATATCTACCCACTGTAAGCAATGTTAAATTCATTTCTCTAGTGTTATTCATATAAAATAATATAATATAAAATAAAGCAGCCCAAACCTCGCTCATTGTCATGGGTAAATCAGCATTAGAAGTTCGGAGAGCAAGATATAGACAGCCCAGTGCAATACCTGGCACTGAATGGGTCATGGACAGCTTTGGAGAACAAATGCTAGCCCAGACACACACAATGAATACAAATTTCCGTCATAAATGTTAGCTAGAATTACCTATCCCACAAGAACATCCACGATAACCGTGCAACAGCACTAAGCTCAGGGTCCATTTCTAAACAACAAAAAAGGGTTAATAGAGTGTTGCCGATATTTTTGCTTACTTGCCATACTCCATGCGTCTCCAGACTTCTTTCTGCCAGCCAGGAGCAGACATTGGTGCCGATACTGGGCCATTTTTTGAGCTATGGCGCCTGAATGCAGTCGTACTCTGGCCAAAGAACTGGACAGATCCCATTCCACGCAAGGTATTCAAACAAAATGCAAAGGGTAATTCAACCTCGAGGTTGTAATCAAGTGTACGGACCAGCAGCAGTTCACTGGTAACAAGTGATGAGCGCATTCGGAAATACGTCTACAATTTCCCAAGGTTTAAACATTTTTATTTATTTTATTATTTTATTTTATTTAATTAATTGGAAAATGATTGATTCCTTTTGCATCTCTTACCTCGTCTACTTGAAGCATCGATTCATTCGGATGATAGTATCTGTAGGTAGCCGTTTAATGATGGCTCTTTATTTATTATTGGCTATAAACAAACTTGCCTGTATCCAACATTGACGAGGTCGCGCACCTTGCGAGGAATATCGGTTGCTTTGCACGCTAAATGCAAACAAGTTGTGGCTAGCAGCTAGCCAAAGAAAATCTTTGTTTAGGTATTCATGTATTAAAAATATATCCATACTTCTTCATTTGTTAACAATGGAAGGCAATCGTCAACCCATTGGCCGTTCTTTGGCTGCTGTTTTCCTTTGTAGAGTGCCATGAACTTGTGGAATCGATGGTAATAGATGATTGCAGTTGCTGTGGTACGAACAGGGCTGAATGAGTAGGTCGATGAGTGAATAAAGACAAGAGCCAGGGATTTCTCTCAAGATGTATCTATATTTCTTACAGATCGAGCATTGCGCTTGCCTGTCGCAGGTAATGAAGGGTTGGGAGATTGGGCATTAATGGGACCTGCTGCTTCCATTCGTCCTCTTCATCAAGTTGGTCATTCTGCAGCTGAGCATGTTGAGGATCTGCAGAGGTGTCGGTCATGGTGTTGTGCTAATGTTCTTTTTTCTTTGACTTGAGAAAATAAAATAAAAATCAAGGCATTTCGGGGTTTGTATCTACAGAATGACTATTTCTTTTTTTTTATTATTTTATTCTAATTTTTTAATAAACGCAATATTTTATAACAAATTTATTTTGTTTCAAAAATATATGCAACTGTCATTCTATTGGCGCTTCTTTTGGTGCAAATTTTGGTGCAGTTTCCTGACCCTCAATTAATCAAACGAATCCGTGTTTCTTTATCCTTGGGCCATGCATAGAAATCATTATATTCATTATCCAGAGCGCCCCCCTCTTTTTTTATACTCTTCAAAGGGAATTTGCTATGCTCGTTTTTATATATATACCAAAAGTATTCTTGTATATTCAAGATATCAAGAAATCCCAATAATAATAATAATAATAATAATCAAACCTGCACAATACATGAAATAATCAAGGGGAACATGATTTCCATGGCTATTCTATAGGTCTTGGAGCTGCCTACACCACTCTAGCGTCGAATGTCGTGCTAATACTGATAAAGAGTCTTTGAGACTATTGGATACACTCTTTTTCTCTCTCTTTTTTTCTGATATATCAACTTGCCTTTCGATAAACTTGTACCAACTTCTTTAGTTAACACGTGACTAGAAAGACTGGTAATGTCTTCCAAAAAAATAAAATAAAGAATAAGCTGCAGGAAAGACTTGCTCTTCCTCTATCCTCTTTCTCCATCTCATAGAGATGTCTAGCCTGCTTCAATCGCGCAGACGTGTAACAAGAGTGTTTAATCAGCTTGCTAGCGAAGGCGAACAGTCCAGTCTGTCTGAAAATGACAGTCAATCTGAGATCGAGACTGACGAGAGTCAGAGCAAGGCAGACGATTCTGAAGACTCTGAAGACTCTGACGACTCTGACGATTCTGAAGAGTACGATTCAGACTACATGAACTCTGAAGACATTTCAGGCGACGAAGACGATCCTGACTCTGACGACGAAAGCGACAAAGACGATGCAATCAACGAGACTGCTAGTGAAACGCCACGCGAAACAGGCCCTCGTCTGGTCCCACCGCCCTATGTCGAGGTGCCAGGGGCTGAAACTTGTGAGGGTGCTGGAAAATCAAAGGGAGCCCAGCTACACGAAGAAAAGTGGGCCCTAATTGATCAGCTTGTGAATGGAAAATGGTCGCATGAGAGCTATGAGCGATTGATGACTGTAGAAACCGAGGAACGAGAATGGAGAGACAAATTCCGAGAAAGCATTCCAAAGGCATCTGCCACATCAGCAGCCAAGGAGGCCTCTTCTAAACCCCAGGCAGATGAGCAGGATGAAAAGGTTGTCAAGGCTGATGCTATACCTAATCGATGGCTGGAATTCAGTGCGGCATCAAAGGCAATCGAGCTGCGAAAGGCCGAAGAAGATTCCCGCAAACAGTTGGCGTCTGTTAAAGCAAAGGGAAAAGCCAAAGACAAAGAAACGGCTGTCAAGACTCTTTCTCCCCCTGCGTCTGCCAAACATGTTGGAGTTACGGGTGAAATCACTTTGGATTCTATTGGTTTGCTTTCTCAGAATTCTGGTAATGTATCAGTGCCTAAAAGGACCAGTGATCCTTGCAAGTCTCTCTCTTTTTGTGTGTGTGTTAACATCATTGGTAGGAATCATCAAAGAAGCAGAGACCGAGTGGAACACCTATGTTGATGGAAAGAGATCTGTGGTTAGTCCCGCTGCAGAGACAACCTCTTCTATTGATACTGAAACACCAGTAGCACCCGTACCCAAATCACCCGATACTTTTATTGAGACTGCAGGCACACCAGAACCTACAAAGAATACTGATTCTCCAACTCCACCTGCAGATCCAGTCCAGGAAACCCCAGTTGCAGCCCAAAAACCTGCTCAGACCACTGTGCTTGAAAAAGAGGCTGTTGC
Organism: Phycomyces nitens; assembly: GCA_022702545.1. Taxonomy (NCBI): domain Eukaryota; kingdom Fungi; phylum Mucoromycota; class Mucoromycetes; order Mucorales; family Phycomycetaceae; genus Phycomyces; species Phycomyces nitens. The sequence goes on from JAHRBC010000001.1 coordinate 9,354,143, forward strand.
CAGCAGTCAATGGAGAGCACTCATTGACACAGCCGCTCTTGGTCGTGCACCCAAGCCTATTGTGGCAAAGGTTCAACAGAACACCAGGTCTCCTAAACCCCCACGCCCTTCTAGACCTGCCAATTCTACCCCAAAGCCTAGTAGACCACCAAAAACTCCAAAAGAACCCAAAAGGAAGCCAACTTCTACTAATGAGAATACTCTAGAGGATGTTGCCAAAGAGGCTGATAAGCCAGAGATATCCGAGGAAGTCAAGGTAAGTAATATCAAAAGTAGAGAAAGATCAATGTCTTCTTTTTTTTTAACATTCAACATCACATATATTAGCCTGTAGAAGAGTCTGGATGGGATAAGCCCAGTACAGAGAATCTTGGATGGGGAGAGGTTGAACAAAAGCTGGCTCCGGTTGAATGGCCTGTAGAGGAAACAGGCGCCAAACCAGCTCCCAAGGCTGATTCAAAGAAAAAGGCAGACTCGGGCGAGAAATCTGAAAAGAAACCCAAGCAAAAGTCTGCAACAAATGAAAGGATTAGTGGAAAGCAATCCTCAAAGGAGTCTGCCAAAAAGGAGAGCAAAAAGTCAGGATCAAGCGACAAGCCTATCGAGAACAAGCCCCAAGAGTCTGGAGATAGAGAGACTCTGGAAAAGAATGATCAATGGACAGTTAAAGATGAGAGCAAACCTGAAGAGTCTGGCTGGGGAACAGTCAGCCAACAGAATACTAAAAGTGAGTGGCCTGTAGAAGAAGGTTTGGCACCAAAGAAAGATGCTTCCAAGAAGCGGTCTACTGCAACATCTGAGCAACCAGAAAAGGAGTCTGATGAGACCAGTGAGCCCAAATCTACCCATACAAAGTCTAAATCATCAAAGTCCAAGTCGTCCAAGAGCCAGTCTACAAAGACCAGCAATCAAAGATCATCCAAAAAGGCCAGCCAGACCACTGCTTCTGCTCCTGTGCCAGCAAAAGAGCCTGAGACTATAGAAGACAATGTTACTGTAGAGGTTTCTGATTATAAGAACAAGGAGCAAGAGGCTGGATGGGGTGAGACTGATAGCATTCCAGTAAAGGAAGAGACTGGCTGGGGAGCAACATCTACAGAACCTGTAAAGGAAGAGACTGGCTGGGGGGCAACATCTACAGAGCCTACAAAGGAAGAGACTGGTTGGGGAGCAACATCTACAGAGCCTGTAAAACAAGAGGATAGCTGGGGATCTACTGCACAGCAAGAGAATGGTTGGGGAGCCACCGAGGCTACCACGACAGGAACCTCTACAGAACAAGCAGAATGGGGTAATTATAATAATAAACAGGATACCGTAGAGATAGCGTCTAACATGTGCCGTTAGATTCTGCAAAGACATCGCAATGGGGTGCTGAAGACAGTGTGGCACCAGCCTCTGAAGAGTCTCCCAAGCCTGCTCCAGCATCAGCTCAGCCTTTTGTATCTCAAAAACCAAAGCCATTGCTCCGTCCTAGAGTACCCGAGAAAAAGATCCCACGACCCCCCAGAGCACCTATTGTCAGTAGCTTGCACAAGGGCGAAGAAGCTTCAAATGCTTGGGCTTCCTGGACCTTGACAACTGCAGACTCACCCAGTAGCTCAAAGGGAGGCAAGCCAAAGGATAACCAAAAATCAACATCTGATACCCATAAGCTTGGTGGGCCCAACAAGACATCCAAAGAAGGTGGAAAGCGCTTCCAAGCAAAGTCTCCAAGGTTGCATAAAAACGACATTTCAGGTACCCAGAAGAAGTCTGGTAACAAGGAGCAGGAGCATAGTGAAGCAGCTACGGTCAGCTCTGAACAGGCAGACTCTAGTATTCGTAAAGAGATTCTCGCTGACCAAAAGGCAGACAAGGAGCTCGGTGTGACTTCGTACCTTGAGGACACTATCCGTGACCAAGAAGGACCTGATGAGGATTCAGACGTGGTTATTATCCTTGAGGCCGATACTAGATATGACTGGGAAAAGAGTGAACAGATTCTTGGTATTCCTACACCTCCAGAAGGAGTGTCGACTCCCTCTGCACCATCCGAAACCTCTGAAAGGGTCCAAGAAGAAGTCACTGTTGATCACAAAGATACTGTGAGCCTGGTAACAACGGCCGTGGCTACAGGACCAAATGGACAGCCTCTTGTATTCAAGACCTCGAACAAGAAGAGCAAATCTAGCCGTACTCGCCATATTCATGAAGACTGGCGCAAACGTGATGTAGCAGTTGATGGCTCTACTGCCAGCAATAGCCCAGCAAACAGCGCAAGGTCTATAGGCACTCGGGCCACTATCAATGACGATGAATCTCACACATCAGAATTAGGCAGTGGGCAGCATTATGGAGATGGAAGTGGGCATAATGGTATGTATATGCCTATGCAGTACTACCCAATGCAATACCACTCTCAGCCAGCCGAAGGGTTCACGGATATACCACCTTCGTACTATCCATATGCACCTTCGCCTGCTGGTGGACCCATGTCATCTCCCTATGAAGTAAACGGAATGGTATACTATGGTATGGGACAGCCTATGATGCATCCTGCTCAGATGCATCCTCCTCAGATGCAGCCATATTACTATGCTCCTATGCCTGTGCCAATGCCCATGCAAATGCAACCTTCATTTCGCCCAATGATGCCCTCACAACCCCACCAGCAAATGCATCATCAACACCAGCACCAGCAACATAGCCAGCAACAGCAACATAGCCAACAGCAAGAGAAGCCAAGGGATGAAGATAATTTTGAAAAGCCCTCAAAGACATCTGTGCCAGAAGATGATGGTCGCGCCAAAGCTGTTGATAAAGAAGGACTAAGTCGTGCAGCAGGTACTCATGTAGACGCACCTGTCTATTATTATCACCCTACTCCAAGATACTATCATTAGAGATCTGTTTATTGACAGCTAAAAAAAGCATATATATATATATCTATCTATCTATCTATCTACATATGCCACCTTTTCTTTATTTATTCCCTCTTCTCTTTAATATGTTTTTTTATTAATATATATATATAATATATATATTAATATATTACTTCTTTACTTTACCAAATGTCCTCTAGAGTAAAATGGCTGGGCAAAGTATTAAAGGTGTGGACTGGATATCGGCATCTACTTTGAGCAGAATAGAGATTATTAATGAGAATGCTCTTTAATAATTTACCCCCACCCAAACTTATCCATGGGAATTACAAAGGTAAATCACCTATTACCCATCTTCACATGTATATATTTTTATTATAAAGTTCAAAGCCTTGATCATTATCTTGGGAAACCTAGAATATCCTTTTTTAACAAAAAAAATCATAAAGACCTCTTTGCAAGTGATTGTAGCTATAAAATCCACTCTATTTCCCTACATTTCTTATAGTGCTTGCAAGATTCCAACTGATGAGATTGCTGTGTGACGTAGCTCTGGATATACCAATACAGAGAGGTCAAGATGTTTGACAGTGCATGGGTTGTGCAACATTTCTGAATTGGTATCCTGTTGGGATATTTGCTTTTTGTATATATTGTACCTGTTGATTTATTTTGCAGACAAAAAAGAAATAGTGTTTAGACAACCAACAAGTATCGCTAAAGGTAACAAAAGCAAGAGATAATTGGGTTTCACTCTCTTATATTCTGATGTCACATGAATAACTTACAAGCTGGAGTAGAATAAATATCTCTAGACAGCATAAACCTGTTTTTTTTTCTTTTTTCCAACCATGCCAATCACTCATGAAGAAATCCAGATCAATACACCAAACACCTCTTTAGCTCGACAGTCACCACCATTGCCATCGGGCAAACTTCGAGTAAAGACGTTTAATGCGACCATGTAGTATACTAACCTTGGTTACGCAGCTCCAAGTCCTCGACTGTTTCTTAAACGTACCTGTCCAGAGACCCTATGTGATCATTACGCTTGGAGGTAAAGGGCTTATTGCTCTTGAACCTTTTCAAATACTCACTGTCTGTCCACAGAGCAAAAATATTATACCTCTGTATCAGAGTATGAGCAAGGACGTTGGCATGAAACGTTTGAATTGTCTGTTAGCTTTCATGCCCAGCTTTTTGGCACAATCCAGCTGGACCTTTTTGACAGCTATATGCTCCTGCCTGACCGACACATTGGGAGAACAGAGATACGTCTTCGACTACTAGAAGGAATGCCAGAAACATTCACAAGCTATTATGAAATCTGGGATAAAAAACTTTCGACTGGGGCAAGTTCGAGTGTAGGACAGCGAAAGACATTGGCGGCAAACATTGGGGCTATCCAAGTAAAGATATCATATGTCTATCAGTCTGAACAGACACGGTTATTGGATGAGGTTGAGCCAAAAACCAATACTAGAGCGACAAGAGATGATGCTAAACCTTTGGTGTTGGGAGAACTCAGAAAGACGGATACTCCTGTAGGCTCAAGCAATTTGCTTACCGAGGAGCAGCTGGCAACCGAGTTCCAGAGACATCTCAAATTCCAACGTGAGCGAAAGGCAGCCGGCATAAAGTTTTGTAAATATGAAGAAGGGGATCTTCACTTGGGAGAGACACTCGACTACCCAGATGAAAGTGAGACCGATTCGGATTCAGAGGATTCGAATTCATTGACCCGTCCATTGGCACTGAGAAGACAAAAGGCTGGCAATCTTCAAGACCAGGACTCTAGTCTCTCAAAAAAGACCAAAAATGACACTGCCAAGGAATCGACGGTTCACAAGATGTCTTCCTGGTTTCGGTTCAATAAGCAACCTTCAATATCAACCACCAGCACTGTTGCTGTCCCAGACCTCCCGGATACCAAGCCCTCAATCTCTTCAAAGACTGAAAGCAAAAAGGAATTGGGATCTGACATATTAAATGACGATCAGGAAAACATAAAGGCATATCCTCTACTAGAGACAATTGGATCCTGGACAGTAAACAAGGAAACCAACCAGGTCTTGCGAACAATTGCTAAACTATTGGCATCGTTTGTAAGTCGGCTTGAATAATCTAATGGCGACTAAATGGTTTTTTTTTTATTATTATTAGGGCCAAGGCTTTGAGCTCACTAATCTGCAGGTTCTTACCGGATTCACTGTCCTTGAGAAGTTTTATGGAGAATTGCCTCGGGATAGAACCTGGGATCTTGTTGAAGACCTGTCAGAAATCGAATTGGCTTCTCATTTCTGGAAATTTTCGGTCGCGTCTTATGGCTGGAAAGGTCTCAATTTTATTGGAAAAGGCAATGGATATCTGTCTGATGCCATTAGAAACCATTCGGATGCCCTGTCAATTATTGAGTTTCTGTCGATCCCAAAAGAAGACCTGTTGGCTTATGAATTCCGGACAGCAGAGGCATTCAGGCCAAGTTACTTTATTACACGCGATCGAACCACCAATTCGATTGTTCTGGTTATCAGAGGCACAATGGTATTTTTTTTTTGGTCTCACAATTCAATTGACTGCAGATATAACTAACTCTTGGGTCTGTAGAGCGTTTTTGATACAATGACTGATCTGGTGTGTGAGTATGAGCCCTGGAGAGGGGGTTTGATCCACAAGGGAATGAAGGTAGGACATCTTGATTGACCATTTGGATCCAGGCATACATACTTACCTTGTTTTTTTATTTATTTATTATTATTGCAGTCTTCAGCCATGTGGTTCTTTCGCAATGTAGCCCCACAGTTGATTGCCTATTCAAATGAACACTCGACATCGGCACTCTATATAGTTGGACACAGTCTAGGAGCTGCAACTGCGGCAATCTTGACCATCATGCTAGTCGATTATCTGGATGAATTCAGAAAGGGTACTGATGTGGAGTTTTCTCTGCGGTGCTTTGGCTATGCTCCAGCCTGTGGGCTCAGTCTAAACTTGTCTGAAAAGTACAAGGTAAGACAGACACATCTTGCTGCCAAGAGCAATGCAATATGCTTACGTTTGAATTAGGACTATATCCAATCGTTTGTGTTTGCTGATGATGTGGTCAGCAAGCTCAGTTATGGGTCCATGATGGATGTCAAGGAACTTATTATTGCTAGTGCAGAGGCTGCCAAAACGCTTGGGGTGGGCCAAGTGCTGTGGACAGGAAAGATGGAAGGTGAAAAATGGAAGGCTGCCTATGAGAGAATTGCAGAGTGCCGCCAAAGATGCCTAGACTCCATGGCCAATCCACGGGTATGTCTTTTGGCTGGCAATAACCATTGTGGGCTAATGTGTCTTGGTTCTCTAGTTGTATGTTGCAGGCCAAGTGTATCAGTTTTGGCTAGTAAGTTGAGCCTGTAACAAGGCGGTTAAGGATATCTAACGGTTAAGTGTAGGATCCTACTCCCAGCAATGAGACTCGTATTGTGATTGAAAGAACTGATGCTGAACGAGTGTCCAGAGAAGTGATTGTGCGTCGGTCGATTGTACTTGACCATCTGCCAACCAATTTTGATATTGCCTTCAAGAGAGCACGAGAAGCACTAATGATGGAAGGCAGTACTCATAGTGAGCCATCCCAGCCAGAAGGAATATTGGATCCTACTGAACAAGAAAAGGCCCATCCACACATATTCCCTGTTCCCCATACCTCTGATCATAGTTCTGGGCCGGTCCTTGAAGGTGAAAGACGGACTGCGGCCAGTAATGCTATCTGGGATGCTGTTGCCAATCTAGGTTTGAAGGGAACATCAAAGTCTAATGGAAATACTGCGATGAATAGAGACAGCATAGATTAGAATATTAAAGTATTCTGGACATTTGCTGCAATGGTTTATTGCAGGCCAAATTAATAGTGTTAATGTTATATATCCAGATAACCATTATATAATAATAGTGGTATATTTATCATCAATTATTAATTATTACTCATTAATCATTAATCATTTATGATCAGGATAGAAAATAATATCCTGTGCGCAAAAGCAGCACAAATAAGATTAACCTTGCCAAATTCTATATTAAAGTGATCGACCAATGAAATGGCTTGAAATTGACATGTGCAAAGAGGTGTTCTTGAAGAAACAGCAGTTTATTTGATAATAGTTGATAAGAACAAGGTGAATAAATAAATGAATAAATAATTAGATAAAATAGTTGGATTCTAGGTGACATGCCCAGACATCACCATAAAGTGTAGCTTGTAAAGAACTTATTTCTCTTTCTTGGTTGGGCGAAGCAAGTCCATTGCCTAAACGAGTAAAAAATACCAGATTAATACCAATGTTTCTCATCACCAAAAAGTAAAATACCTCGGCCATCTTAAAGAACAGATTCCAGTTCTCAAATGTCTTTTTAAAGAGGTCCGATCCAGGGCCTATCATCAACGAGTTAGTACAATGCCAAATTTACCCAATTGAAGCCAAATTACCATTAGAGTAGATAAACACATCGCTCATTGAGTGCACACCCTGACTCTCCTCAGTGGGAAGGTTGCTGTTCCATTTAAGACCCTCTGTAGCCAAAAGCGTGTTAGTAAAAGCAAGCACAATAGTCCAAAAACAAACAGAAAAACTTACTCTCAAAGTCACCAGCAGCGTCCTGGGGATTGGGAATCTTTGTAACCTTATCAGGGCCAGTGATTGCAGGCAGACGAACTCCGTCCTTGGTAGTGTTCCAGGCTTCATAATGGTCAGGACCATTGGATGTGCCGGCAGCCAAGACGATGTTTGGGGCCCAGTTGTCAGGGAAACCATCGCCATTGGTGTCAAAGTAACCAGGCCAACCAGACTGTCCATAAACACCAATAGAGTTGAGCTTGGCACTGTTGGATGAATGGCCAGAGAGGTAGCTGCGATCAACGGATCCCCAGACGTCAAACGAGTGGGCATGATCAGCAGTAACAAGGATCAAGGTGTCCTCATATTCACCATTTTTCTATAGTGTAGTTTAAGTATGCGTTTTTCTGTATAGAATCCATTTATCATGCTTACCTTGAGCCATTCGACAGTCTTTTTGATAGTAACATCAAGTTCGACCAATTCGGCCAATGAACGGTGGAAATCAAACACATGGAGCTATATACAAGGCTTAATAAACAGTCAAATAGACTTTAGAATTACCATTTTGTCGACAGAGGCAGCCTCGGACATCAAGAAGAAACCATCATCGCCACCACGCTTCTTGAGGGTTTCCAGAGCCTTGATGGTCATGTCTTCAAGACCAGGCTGATCAGAGCCTAGATAGTCAAACAGGATTAGATGATGTCGAAGCGGCTTATTATATATAAATACTTGCCGAGAGCATCCTTGCCACTCATGTCAGGGGCGGCCTTGTTGCCGACAGTATTTTTGACAAACAGATTGCGTTCAAACCAGCTAATAATAACTATTAGCATACCAGAATCAATGTACCGAGTCGATCCATGTAAAATACTTGCACATCAAGATTTCCTTGGCGGAAAACACCCATGAGCTTATCCTTGCCATTGTACTTTTTGAGATCCTTTTTGTTCTGGACAACCTTGTAGCCCTTTTTGGAGAACTCCTTGTAGTAGTCTGTTCCATTCAAACTAAGAGGACCCTTGAAGTATTCAGCTCCACCAGTCAACCAGACATCAGGGACAACAGGATCAGTCCAGTTGGGAACACCGTTAATGATTTGATCGACAATCTGGGGGTAGGTTGATCTTCTACGGGTGTGGGAAACAAAGGCAGCAGGAGTGGCATCCTTTGGTATATAAAAAAAAAGGTTTAGTATCAAGGTCAATTGGGCCAAATCTCTTGGTCATTACCTGTCCATAGGCAGTAGTGACAATACCAATGGCTATCATGGATGTTAGTCTAGTAATTGATATATGGGGCCAGAATATCTACCTTTCTTGGGTTGGCGACGACGAATGAGCTCGGTAATAGACTCGACCTTGGGATCATCAAAGGGATCTTCTGAAGAGTCGCAGTAGACCGAGAGGGCATTGACACTGGACTTGTGGCCAGTAGAATATGCGGCGGCAGAGTTGGCAGAGTCAGTAGTAAGACTGTCTACAGAGTTGGTGATGACATGGCCAAGGTTGTCAAAGTTTTCAAAGGAAAGGAAATCATGGTATTTTCCAGAGGTGTGTGCCTTTGCAACTGCACGAGCAGCGGTGATCATCTAAAGAAAAAGAAAAAGAAGAAAACGTTTTACCGATTCACGGTTTCCATATTAGGATTATAACCATTTTTGGATGTCGATTATCTCTCGGCAAATTAATGGCCACATTAGACTTACACCAGTGTTTGTACCATCGGAAATGAACAAGATGACGTTCTTTGCCTTCTTTTTGGGCTTCTTGGGCTAAAGAATTTTATGAGAATCTCGGTCTATAAGGGGGGATGTATGTGTGCTATGCTTACCTCAACAACCGTGTATTTTACAGTGTAAGACTGCTTGGGTCCATACTCGACCTTGATCTCATAGGAACCAGCCTCCTTGAATTTCAGCTTGCGCCAGGCACGCGAGGCGACTGCAACATTGACAGGAGAGACAGGCTTTCCGTTCTTGATGGTGCCAAGATGAGCATCGATAGAATTGACCCAGCTAAAGTTCCACTCTTCCAGCTTGGGGGTTGGGAGATCAAAGTAGCGATTGACGTCTGACCATGGGCCATTGTTCTTGCGGACAGTGGTCTTGAACTGGGTATAAGGAGCAGGGGTGGGCTTGGAGGTGTCCTTGTCATAGGCATGGAGCTCAACTCTGAGATCAAAGTAGGCTCCAGGGATAAATTGCGAACTATAGGAGGATTAGACTATTGTCGTAGTTGTTGGTTTTGGACTTACACATCAGGAGGAAAGATACAGGCATGAGGATCAGGACAGGCACCCAAGCGAGGGAATTGACCTTCAGGATCAGGACGAAGCTTGTAGCTGCTGGTGCTGCCAGCAAGGGCAGAAGAGCAGATGGTGGCCAGCGAAAAGACCGTGAGCAAGGTTATCTTCATGTTTGTTGTTTCGAGTATAATGTAAAGAGGATCAATTGTCTGCCTCTTTATATCATTTTCAATCCTGGTCTGCGTCCTCGGATTCTAGTCTTGAAGGCACGTTGCATAAACACTCGCATAGCATTGGTGATAAATCCCTGACACATAGAGTAGTCAATGTCCACAACTCTATTGGGCCTGACTTTGTACATTCAATAATGGCTACACAGACAATTCTGGCTGGACACTCCGCGGAATACCTGAATCACCATTATTATTTTTATTATACATTATTATTATTATTATTATAAGTCAACACTTGATGTGCTGCAAATGCACCAAGGGGGAGAGGGGGTGCTCCAATTTCCAGCCTAAAGACAAGAATACTATGGGTGGGGCGAATATCTGTGCTCATAAATTACAAAAGCACAGACATCCTGCTTGGGGATAGGTATTGAGATATATAAATAAATAGATTGAATGAATGGCAACCTAATACCATTCACTTTACTGACAGTGGCTCCATATCACACGTGGACAAGTATTTTTGCACAGATTTGAGGTATAATCTCTATATATTCTGGTACGACAATTTCCATCTGATAACTATTTATCTGTAATATTATTATTGGAATTAAACCGAGTATAGATTAAGAATAATAATATATTATATATAATATTCTAAAGAAATGCATATATTACTAGTATATTTGTGTGTATGTTTACAAGTGGCGTGTTTATCAATTACTTAGTACAAGACAAAGGTACGTGAGGATTTTGGAGTAATCGAATGGTCTCCTTGCTCAATATTTGACTCTGTACTCTGACCATTTGAACTAGTGCTCACAAGTGCCGCTAAAGATTCGCGTTTGTGGTTGGCATTATGGTCATCTTGTCCTATTTTGTCCCATCTCTCGTGTGCAAACGGGATATTGTCGCGTCGGAAACGACCAATGATCTTCTTGAGAGATCCTGGCTTGACATTCTGATAGTTCAAAATCTCCTTTTTCTTTGGTGGAATGTTGAGCATAGCTTCCATCATAGGAGGAGCGGGTAGGACGGGCTCAGGAGGTACAGGAACAATCGAGGTATTTGGATAACCTAGGGAAATCAGAGCACGATAACTCTGGATGTAGGACATAATTACGAGTATCCAATGAATCTATTGGATCCCTCAAAGGGTTAGATGTTTAATTGAATTACATTAAAGACTTACATAAACAACAAAGATGCCCACAACTGCCATCAGAGACCATTTGAATTCATCTTGGTAGAGTCTGTTGCAATTGTAATAGTCTGAATTGGTGTCGAGGGAGATGTTGGTTATATTGGTGCCCTTTTGAAAATCGGTCTTGAAGTGGTTGAGCGATTGGTCGACACACCATTCTTGAAAACTGGTTTGGTCAACGCCAAACAGGACAAGATTGATAAACAAGTCTACCAATACGGCCGAAGCAGATAGCACAAGGAGGTATACAAGAGACTTTCTCGGTGCAAAATACCGGGACTTGGACATGTTAAATAATAGCAATCTTTTGTACGTACAACTTACTCGGACAATTAGAATGATAAATCCTGACAGACTAACGAGGCCAAAGAGGATATTAATGACACCAAACAAGATAAGCGGAATTTTGTCAAGGTGTGAAAAGAAGGCTGGTAATTATACATGTTACTAATGTGTGCAAATGAAATTCATAAATATACCTACGGGTGCTTCCTGTAAATGCCAATATACCCAGATAAAAGCTAAATCCCTATGTATATATATAAAAGCAATCATAAGTTTATATTTACTGCTGCGAATTCACTCTCGACTTTACAGCCCACAGAATACACGCTAACATGCTGCCTATCCGATTATCAATACACCCACAGCATCGAAATGTCCAGGGAGTATAGGTCATTGTGCTTTGTTTTTTTAAAGAATAAAGATCAAGAGAGAGAAAGAGAGAAATGCACAGTGCTTCTCTCTCAATGAAAACAGGTCTTTGGATATCGTTCTCTTGTAAACAACACTACCAAAGTGGGTCAATTTATTCTATACAAGGCAATTTCCTTTTTCCTAAAGATCGAAAAAAAGCCAATAGTCAAAACAAAGGCATTGCCGTTTTGAGACCCTCAATCGTCCAGGAACCCTCTTCTTTGACTTGTAATTCATTTTACTTTATTTAGAGTGGATGATTTAATATAATAAAAAAAAGGATGTAGGATTTATGAGATTTCGCTTGCAAAGGTGTTTTGGACATGCTGTCTAATGGTGGCCATTGGATTCTGCTTAAAGGCTGAATGTTGCATGACTTTTTGAAATCGAAGGATCTCTTGCATTCTAATAAAATAATTAATGACCAATAGCCTTGACAATCTCAACTTACTCTGCCTTTCTCCGTGCCTTTCCGCTCTTGAAGGCTGTAGAGGGTATGACAGCAGGCTTAACTGGTTCTGGTTCTTTGGCTGTCTCGACTTGAGCAACAGGAGCCTTGGCCTCGATTTTTATGGTGTTGAGAATGTCAGCAAAAGAAGACAGATCGGCCTTTAATCCACCCTTTTTCTTGTTTGCCTTTTTCTTTTGCTGCTGCTTTGTGTTGTAAGAACTGTCTAGTTCTGAAAGATCCACAAGGTCGGCACTAATCAGTGTTCTGTATTCGAAACCAATAGATCCAACCTACTCTCCAACCATGCATCGTGTCGAAGCTTTCTCTTCAAGTTCTTGCTGACGGCCTCTTGGTCTTCAGCCATGTTTTCCTATCGACAAAGGGTAAGGATTCAAAAATAAAGAATCAGACTGGAATCTTACTGTGATCTGCTCATCGTCATTAAAGATCTTTTCAATCACTTTGGGCTGGGCCACAACAGACTTGCGAGATTTCACACTCGAGTCTTTGGATCGAAGTTTGGACTTGGTTCTTTGTGCTTTGGGCATGATTGATGTGTTGAAGAGAGCTGAATTGGCTTGACCGAGAAAACAATATACCACTTAAAATGTGACGGGCAATATGAAGCTCACTTGGTCTCTCTAATTTTATCCCCGCATTTCTTGGCTTGTTCAGTTTTTCCATTCAAACATGGCATACAATCCTCCGCAGCAATACTCTGCTCCCCCACCTCATTATGAAGAAGAGGCCCGTCAACCTTTTATTGGCTCAGAAGAAGATCAGGATGACATGTTCAAAACCACTGTCGCCAACAGTTCCATCGAGATTCGTCTCCGTAAGTTGTTTTTTTTTGTTCTTTATTAATCACACTTGTCCTAATCCATCGCCTATAAGAATTTGTTCGCAAGGTCTATTCTATTTTGACTGCCCAGATATTTGGAACTGTTATAATGTCTGCCTTTTACATGTACAACGCTAATGCCAGGGAATTTGTTCAGACTAAGTAAGACTTTACTAAGTAAATAACAGTATTGACAACTCTCCCATTGCCATAGTCCTTGGTTGCTTTATACTTCCATGTTTGGTTCTCTTGGAGTCTTGTTTGCCCTCATGTGGAAGGCTCGCTCAGCACCTCTCAACTATATCCTCTTGGGTGTGTTTACCCTCTTTGAGAGCCAAATGGTTGGCACTGTTGGTAAGGCTGCATTTACTTGGATTGTAACCCCGGTTAAATCATGTGGCTAACTTGGGCCCATTCCAGTCACTTTCTATGATCAGACCATTGTCTTGCAGGCCCTTATCATCACTGCAGGTGTTTTCTTTGGCCTGACGATATTCACCCTTCAGTCAAAATGGGATTTCTCTGGCATGGGTCCAATGTAAGCTGGTTTGGTTCTTATTGGTTGGTTGGTCCTAATTCAATAATCTAGTCTGTATGCTGGTATCTGGGTCCTCTTATTGGCTGGTATTGTACAGATCTTTATTCCTTTCTCAAAGGGAATCGAGCTGGCAATGGCCATTGGCGGTGTTGTGATCTTTAGTGGCTACATCATCTTTGATACCTTTTTGATCTTCAACCGATACTCTCCTGAAGATTACATCATGGCCTCTACCTCGTTGTATATGGATATCATCAATTTGTTCCTCAGAATCCTGCAGATCCTGAATGCTATGCAGAGAGATTAAATCACAATTTAATACAAATTTATTCCAACTATAATTCCAATTATAATTCCAATCGTAAATTGGCTATTAAATAAGCAAGTATCTTGCTACATAACTTTATTTTTTACCTGCTCTTCATCTTGTCTCTCAATGACCTCTATACATACATACACCCTCCGCACATATTTAAATTCCGATATCCATGTCACACTTGATATTTGCAAATATATATATTATGCCCTGCAAACCACAGGAAAACATTCATCTCCTTCTTATTCGCATACTCAATGTCTAGGGCTCAGAGTAGAGAGCGCTTGATAGACAATGAATCCCCAAAGGTCCTTTACAGCAGTATCCAACCTGTCTCTCAGCCGCAATTTCGAAAGTCTGTCTATTTGTCTGCCTTGGTCGCAGCTGTGGGTGGATTTGTGTCTGGATTTGATACTGGAGCAATATCTGGCATTATGGCCATGACAACCTTTAACTCATACTTTTTTACACCTGCAAACATGGCATACTTTCAAGGACTCTTGCTGGCTCTGTTCCTGACCACAGCTGCTCTCGGGTCCCTTTTGTCTGGATTCTTTTGTGGTATGTTTAGTCCAGTTTGTAGCTCTATGATAAACTCATGTACAATACTAGATCGATTTAGCCGAAAGTACTCCATCATTGCCTCTGCTTCTATATTCTGTGTTGGGATCCTTTTTCAGATCACTGGCAGAAACGTCAATGCCTTATTGGCCGGACGGGTAGTAGGTGGATTTGGTGCTGGATTGATGAGCAACGCCATTGCTCTCTATCATTCTGAAATAGCCCCTCCAGACATCCGCGGTCGACTGATCAGCTTCTTTACCCTCATGAGTCTTCTTGGCCAGGTGACAGGCTACTTTTTTACCTTTTATACCAGCCACTGGACATCCAATTGGTCCTGGAGAGCACCATGGGTCTTTCAGATAGCTGTATGCACGTCCTGTGCCATCCTCTTGAGGTTCCTGCCCTTCTCCCCGCGTTGGCTTATTGACCATGGCTACTCAGAGGAAGCTCTTTTGGTCCTGGCTGAACTTCAGGACACCACTACCGATGATCTGGCCGTACGCAAGGAATACGAAGGGATCAAGGCCGAAATCGAATTTGAACAGTTGTTGGGAGACCGTACCTATTCAGAACTTTTTCAGGGCACCAATCTCAAACGGACCTTGATCGCATTTTTCATTACCGTCTCTACTTCTTTCACTGGCAGCGTGGCGATCTGGTACTACGCTCCACAAATCTTCTTGGATGCTGGTATGACAGACGTATCGACATCTATTGCTACCACAGGTGGCACCGGTACAATTTCTCTCTTTGCTGCAGCTATTTCTCTCCGGTGGTTCATTGATGATTGGGGGCGCAAGCCTGTCTTCTTGTCTGGCTCAGTACTGATGAGCATCAGTATGTTTGTGATTGGCACAATGTTTTACCAGTATACCGTTCTCGACATAACCACAGGCAAAGTTGCCGTCACCAACCCATACGCGCGCGGAACAATCATAGCATTCATCTACATCTTCACGGCAACCTTTTCATCTACCTATGGTATCGCAACATTTGTTTATCCTGCAGAGATTTTTAATATGCGCACACGCGCCAAAGGGCTTGCATTGTCCTACAGTCTCAACTGGGCCTCTTCTATCCTGATAACATACTCTGTTCCCTTGTTTCTTACCCACACCGTGTCTGGCATCTACTTTTTCTTTGGAGTCTGCTGCTGTATCTGCTTTATTGGGTGCTGCTTTATCCCGGAAACAAAGGGCCGTACTCTAGAGGAAATGGAAATCGTATTTGGTGCCGTTCCCTCTTGAATGATCCGCGATACTCATCATACTCCACACTAACGATCCTTTCCTTTCTTTTTTATATTGCCTAGAACTAAAAAAGAAAATAAACGATATATACAAGAGGCCAAGAGAAGAACCTTCTTCTTCTTTTGGCCTTTTTGTATTGACCAGACATCTTGGCTCAAGGGGTGCTTTCCCAGACAGAATGAGTTTTCTCTTCTGTGTAGGTTAGCTGAGATAATACCCTCATTAGCGGATCAGGATAATTCCTGCGTCGTGATGATGCCATGATGTTGCGAAAGGTGGGGTGGCTTTTGTGCCAATATTGTTGTTATTTTCATATGGATAAAGGCAAGAGGATTGTCAGAGATTGGCTATAAAGGGCTACTATAATAGTATTGGGCGATTATAAGATTCATACAAGGTGTAAATGAGAGGCATGTCTTTGATTTTCATAATACAGACTCCCTATATTAATGGGTCGGTTCGATATCCGGCAAATATATATAAAAAAAAAAGATCCAAATCCTCCAGCCGAGTAACAGCCCTAAGCTATACCTCCACCACTACCTCACTTGCCTGTTGAGATGATGTGTAGTCCCTTATACCTCCCACTATTCTTTGAAGCACTCTATTTGCACCATCATTTCCGTCCAGGAAGAAACGCAACTTGTCTGACCAGACCACATTTGTCTGTTGGGTTATTCGACTAGTTTACTTGTTCCAAGCCCCAACAAAGTCCGACTTTCTTATATTTTTTCTGTTATTACAGGCGTGTGTTACAAAGAAGAACTGAAAGTAGAATCACTTGAAGGAAGCGATCCTCATTTTCCTGTATACATTAATCTCCATGATGCCCAATGACAATTTGAGCTGGATTATAGGATGCAAATTGATTCTCTCGAATGACCCTTTCTAGACGTATATCTGTTCTGTCGTCCAGTTGTTACTTTGCTTCAGATTGTTTTCGATGAAAAGGGCAATCAAAAGGCTTGATGCATTTGACAATTGTTTGCACACTAGACCTTGGTATTGTTCAATTCACTCAAAACCAAAAGGGGTGGTATAGTATTAAATCAAACATATTCTCAAAGAGCAGGAAGACAGGCTCTACAGTTATTTATGTGTGAGGGATTTCCCAGTCACAGCAGATCCACACAATGGGGTTCTTCCCACCCTCATTCACAACAGTATCTCAACCATGTTCGCAATCTGCTGATAGTTTTTGACTTTGTAAAAAAAAAAGAAGAAGAAGAAGAATACACTCTAGTAGTTTATATATTCATAGTTTTCTATTGTTCACGTATATTACATGTTGATTCTTTAGATGCCATGTTCATTTGATTAATAAACTGATTGAGATATAAAGAATCTTATTTAGAAAAAGGTATAAAAATTTAAGATTTTTATCAAATCTGTAATGTTGGGGTGTTAGGCAGATCTTTTACTACGGTGCGATGTGAACGAGGGGTTCTTCGACGTAGAAGAGATGTTACACGCACGGATTTGAGAGGGGGGTGAGAGAGAGGCAAAAGGGGATAGTTGTTGATAAGGAATAAAAGATTGTAGACAAAGAGGTTCTCTAAACGACACAGACAATACTAGGTGACCAGAGCGACCTATGTCCTCTGCGACAAATACAGACTTATTGAGGGAAAAGAGTTGTTTTATTCATTTTGCTTGTGTGAGGTTAATAAGGTCAGGGCCTCAATAGTACTACTAACTACTGCTTGTACCCAATTTACACTCCAAATCCAACCTCTCCACGCCAGACCGAGCTGTCTGTTGATCCGACCCGGACAACATCAGAAATCCATGTAAATCAACTCCGTGCGACTATATTTGTACCTATCCGTACCTATCCGTACCTATCCGTACCTATTTGTACCTATTTTTACCTATTTTGTACCTATTTTGTACCTATTTTGTACCTATTTTGTACCTATTTGTACCTATTTGTACATATTTTGTACATATTTTGTGCCTATTTGTATCTATTTTGTACATATTTTGTGCCTATTTGTACCTATTTTGTACCTATTTTGTACCTATTTGTACCTATTTGTACCTATCCATACCTATCCATACCTATCCATACCTATCCATACCTATCCGTACCTATCCGTACCTATCCGTACCTATCCGTACGCACTATGGCTAATAAAATGGTAGATATCTACTGCTCTGGTAACATGGCTACCCTTTTGTTATCCAACCAAAAAATGCTTCTACTCTAAACTACAGTTACAAACAATAAAATGAGAAAGTTGACAAAATGAAGACAAAAGATGTCGTACAGGCTCTCTGAGCTGCTCTTTTATATTTTGAAAATACATAAATATAATAGATTTCTCTGTTCTCTTTTCCTTCATATTTTCCATGTCAAGCTAGTTATTCTTTTCTATCGATATGGGAATTAGGTAAAGAAATTATGGGATTCTAACTAATAAAAAAAATGACAAAAATGGATAAACTTCGAGAACCAGTTGTGGGTGGCTACCCTCACAGTAAATCGACACATCAAACAAAGTCACAGGATTACGCATTAACCAAGATATATCTGGGTTTTCAATACTTCTTTGCTCTTTATTCTTTACCCATCACAATCTACATCATTAGAATCATTTTTTAAATCGTCCTTTTTTATTGTTTTGGGAAAGGTTCTGTTAAATATGAAGAAGAAGAAGAAGAAGAAGAAGAAGAAAAGTCCTCAAACACAGAAATCTATCAAACCAAAGTCAATTAAGAATATGCTTAGAATCAGTAAAGACTCTAGACTAAATGAATCCATATTGCGTAAATACTGCTAATAAGAGCTCGATAAAGCTCGAAAAAAGAAACAGGCGACAGCTCTTTCCCAACATATCAGAAATATTACTGTTTGGATTGAATAATATATTACATGGTGTACAAACGGCGTCAGACATGAATTGCTGTTCATGACAACTCTCTTTCTTGCTTTGGCTTCTGTCTGGCAGAGAAAGAAAAAAAGTAAATGAAGCACATCTTTATGCTTTATTAGTTGACATGTACCTCTACATTATTCTTGTCAACTCATATACTTTGTAGCCGTGGCTTGCTTTCCGCTGTGTCGATTTAACGGTATCCGAAATATAGACATTCGGCAGTCCATCTGTCTGGGTTCGTATATCACTCGGATATCTAACGACAAATACAACAATAACACGTCTTTTCTCTTTCAATCGCTATAACTCTATGTCAAAATCACAAAGACTAGTGTCAGTTGTTAACAACTGCTTTTTGTGTTCTGAATCGTATTTTTCTTCGCCGCAGAACTTACGGAAGCATCTAATAAGTATACATAAAGCATCATTGTCTGGCCGTCCTTTGGGAGTGAAACACAGGGACTCAAATGAAATTGCCTATGTTGCCCAAACAAAGGAACATCCTAATATCGAAGTACATAGTGGCTGTCCGTCGTGCACATACCATTCAATTAATGTCAAGGACCTGAAAATACACGTCGAAAACGAACACTGGAAAATTAAGCAAGATCAAACAGAAGGATCTCAAGAGTCAAAATCAAAGAAAATATGTGTGGAAGACATTTCTTTTCCTTGCAAAAATATCATCACATTCACGGCAACAAAAAAAAACTTGTATACGCCAAATAAGCCAAAGCTATCTGAAGAAACAATAGAACAGCTAAATGCGTTGGTGACAATTTCTGCAGCGTACAATCGCAATATGCTCGATACGTCCAAAGCAAAGTTGGAAGATAATGAAGTAAAGCAAGCATCATTGGAATCTCTCAAATCGTTTCCAAATGCATTTGATATGTTGACGGGCGCCATAGACCAGCCAATAGATAATCTTGCCGTATTCTTGTGGACTTACACAGTACAGACAAGCACGGAAGAAGATCAAATGATTAATATCATTAGATATGTTCTGACCGATTTCTGTGGAAAATGCAACAGACCAGAGGAATTTCACTCAAAATCAGAACGAACTTTTTGGATTGACAGAGTCATACCAATATTCCAGACCATTGGTGACCAGACTGGACTCTTAGGGTTTGAGTGGTGCGAAACAAACCCAATATCATTCACAGAGTCCACAATTAACAAAGACACCTGGAAAAGTGGGCCATTGAGAAACGTGGATGGCCTGGGGTACAACAAGACAAAGACTGATATAATTGTTATGGAGGCTTCATCAGGCCAAAATAATGAGGACATGGTGCATACCAAGGATGATACTTTAAAGAATATCCATGGGTCTATCTGTGCCTTGGAATCTTCTTTGCGCCGGTACCAGTATGCCCGATGTACAACAGCAACAGATCTTTTGGTGTTTTCAGTGCAATCAGTATGTACAAGGATCACACTATCTACCACATCCATGGACCCAAACAATCCTGGTAGATATCTTCATGAAGAATGCCGATCTGCAGAGATCCCAATGCGGTACAGCGAGCGACTCAAATGGCTCAAAGTTTTTGAGCTTGTAAGCAAGTTGGTGATACTCTTACGGAAGCAAACTTTGGTAGTAAATCAACTTGAAAAAGAAAATTCTGGGATAATTTCAGTTGATATGGTCGATACTGTATGGCACATTATGAATACTAATATTTCTGAAGAAGTATTAACAAAAAACTAAAGCTTATTCCCAATGTCCTATGCCCAATATCCCCGTCTTCTGTTTTTATCAAATAAATTCTTTTATTTTTTGTAGCTAATCATCAAGTATCATGCTAACAATATTCCTTGATTAATTGTCTTTATACATTAATAATAAGATCAATGTAAAGATATGCCTTTTGTTTGATCGAGGTCTACGCAAGATTTTTTTTGGCTACAGCAAATATTTATAGCTATCGATGATTTTAAAGAAACAATTGGTTGGTTTATATAGTAGATTATTTCGTTATATCGTGACCGATATGCCTATATTTTTGATAAAAAAATAGAGAAGAAAGAGATATTATCACTGCCAAAATGACACTCTTTTATACTTTTCATGGTGGCTGCAAGCTGCCTTGTGAGCCAGAGGAAGAAACCAAGTCACATGTAACTTGCATTTCTCTCTCAATCCTGCCTCTGTGGTTAAATCAAAGAGATATATAGACTTTTTATTTTCATTTTTCAAGTGACATTTAATCATTATGCCAAAGGTGTCTACTGAATTCATCGCGGTTGGAGCCAATCGTACAGCACATACAGCTGCATGGGGGCTTGATGGTCTCATTGCATTTGGTGCCAACAAACTCATTGCTCTCTACAATCCACTGGTACAGTCCACACTTCCTTACACACGGCAATTGACAGCTCATACTTGAAATCATAAAAAAAAGGACGCCACCAGTCGAGGAATCACCGAAACTCTGCAAGGACACAAGCAGCGTGTCATTTGCGTGGAATTTATTGAAAGAGGTACCTGGCTTATCACTTTATCCATGTAAAGTATGTGAATTGAACATGCAATTTTTGAATGTAGGTCATGAAGGTAGCCTTGCTTCAGTTGCCCTTGTTTCTGGCTCGGCTGACAATACTGCAAAGATCTGGAAAAAGAACTCGGCTGGCCAGGTAAATAACCATATAATATTTATTTTTTTATTTTTTAAAAAAACGAATCCGATATTGTTTCGATTGACTGAGGAGAATGGATATTGTATGGTTTAGTGGATCAATTCAGCTACACTTACTGGACACACAGGAGCAGTAGAGACAATTGCATGCATGAGAGGTCATTCTATCAAGGGAGATACTGATCTTCTTGCTACGGGCTCTGCGGATGGTACCATTCGCATCTGGGAACGCCGTATCATAGATGAGTCCAATGGTAAGTAGGCGTAATACAGCCAATGGGATTTTGGTTGTATGAGCCTTGGGGATCACGGATATTATATGTATTTGAATTTACTGATTATCTATTAGATCAAGTTACATGTCTCCAAGTGATTGAATGTGGAAACAAGTACCCCTTGGCTCTTGCACTTGCCTATCTTCCAGAAACAACAGGTAAAAATAGCAAGACGTCTTTGTAAAAGTATCCGCTTATTTAAGGAAAATGAATCAGTCCCTATCCTTGCTAGTGGAAACACAGACAAAGTTATATCCATATACATTCACCAGCACGGATCTTCTCGCTTTGAACGTGCTCACACCTTACAAGGCCATGACAACTGGGTACGCTCCTTGGCATTTGCTACTTATACTGGTACCGATGCCAATGTCAATGAAGATGCCACACATACCTTGAAAACTGGAAATCTTATGCTCGCAAGTGCATCCCAAGACAAATATATTCGCTTGTGGAAGATTGCCCCTGAAGAAAAGAGAGAGGCCCGAACTGATGCAAAAAGCTCTGCCAATACAGGCCAAAGCAATGACTTGAGCGATGTTTTGGAGGCCTTGCAAGAGAGTGCATTGTAAGATTTCTTTAAAGAGAATTTCAAGATGGATTATTCATCTTCTAAACTATCCTAACATCTTTTTAAATTAGGTCTGCTGAAAATGTGCAGTTGAGTACAAAGGCACATCTTGTGGATGTAGATGTAGCAGACGGTAAAAGGTATTTTTCGGCTTACTTGAAAGCATAATAACTAATATTGGGATTCGTTTTTTTTTTTAAAAAAAAGTAAAAAGCAATACTCGCTCATGTTTGAAGCTTTGCTGATGGGTCATGATGACTGGGTGTACAGTGTAAATTGGGAAAGACCAAGATATTCAGGTAGAATAGGCTATTTACTTCCAAGTGTAAGCTGACATTTGGTATATAGTATCCAACGGTATCAAGAAGTTCACTCAGCCTTTAAGATTAATTTCGGCTTCGAGCGACAAGTCGTTGATGATCTGGAGTCCAGACCTGGCTTCTGGTGTATGGGTTAATGAGGTAGGTTTTGGTATGTTGGTGGATAAAGGTTTGTAGTTTGACATTATATAAAGGTCCGTATGGGAGACATGGGAGGAAACAGCTACTTGGGATTCTGTGGTGCTCTCTTTAGCCCAGATGGAAAGCATGTTGTATCCCATGGAGCTAATGGCTCTTTCCACATGTGGAGAGATGTATCTACTGAAGATGGTAAGGAAAAATTAATATTATGGCTGTATGTATACTGAGTAAATGATAGAGGAGAACCGTTGGACACCAGAGGTGGCTATAAGTGGCCATTTCAAACCTGTTGAAAGTGTAGCATGGGATCCTCATTCAAGATACTTGCTGTCTGCCAGGTAATATAAGATCTGAAGAACTACTTTGGCCAATATTTACTTGGATTGATACTCTTGTTAGTTTGGATCAGTCAACACGACTCTATGCTCCCTGGTCTAGAAGTATGAATGAGAAAAAGGTTGTGACATGGCATGAAATGGGTCGTCCACAGGTTCATGGATATGATCTCAAGTGTGTTGCTTTTGTAAACGATTGGGAGTTTGTGAGTGGTGCAGATGAAAAGGTAATGTACACTTGTTGATAAGAATGGGCCTATTGATTGATGTTTGAATAGGTTCTTCGTGTGTTTGATGCTCCAAAGTCTTGCGTAGAAAGCTTGGCTGTCTTGACAGGCGAAAAGGAACTGGCCTCTGAAGTGGTAAATACATACGAGTAAAGTTTTGCTATTGTCTTTTATACTAAAAGACTTGCTGTATGCAAAATGGCATTAGGAAAGCAGACCTATTGGTGCAAATTTGCCGGCTCTTGGTCTATCAAACAAGGCTGTATTTGCTGGTGATATTGAGACCATGGTTAACTCTGAGGAAAACCATGCTACCCTTCAAAGCTATGCTCAGTCTTCTTCTACACCTACTTCGCTTTTGGAGACCATGATACATCCTCCATTCGAAGAGCATTTACTTCAACATACACTGTGGCCCGAAGTCGAAAAGCTGTAAGTCATCTCTTTAGAATAAGGCCATTTCTGTGTATTATTTAATAATGTTTATTTAGGTATGGCCATGGATATGAAATTATCTGTACCGAAGCTACTCATGATGGTAAATATGTTGCCTCTGCTTGCAAGGTAATATACAGATATATACAGATATATATATATATGCGCATCTATACTGACCAATTCAACCCCAAATGATCTCTAGGCTGCTACTCCAGAACATGCTGTCGTGCGTCTTTTTGATACCAGTAACTGGAAGGAAGTAAAGGCAAAGATTAATGCCCACTCGCTTACTGTCACACGCGTAAGATTCTCTCACAATGATCGCTGGTTGCTCACTGTTTCGAGAGATCGCGTGTGGTCAATCTCTGAACGCGTTGAAGGAGATAATGGTAAATACAACAAACCAATAATCCAATGAATGTTTAAAACTAATTATCTTTTAGATGTTGCCTATCGCCTTATTTCCAAGAACCAGGCACACGCTCGTATTATCTGGGATTGTGCTTGGAGTCATGATGATCGCTTCTTTGTTACTGGATCGCGCGACAAGACTGTCAAGATCTGGACACAGAAGGATGGAGCACAATGGAGCTGTGTTGCAACCATCAAGTGTGCAGAAGCTGTTACAGCTTTGGATGCAGCACCTGCGATGGTGAATGGAAGGTAAATTATATCTACAAAATATAAAAGAGCCGCTTCTTATCATTGACCTCTCTATCTATGGTAGTTATATTGTGGCTGTTGGTCTAGAGAATGGCCAAATTGAACTGCTTTCTGCCAAGGAAGGAAAGCTTGATACATGGACTTTATGGCATAGCATCGAAAAGAGGTAACTTGCTTGTTAAAAAGACTAGAATTGGCTGACGATGTAATTTAGGCTGTGCCATGCTGGGGTCGTACGTTCGCTTGCATGGCGTATCCCCTCTACTCCAGGCAGCCGCCTCCAGTTGGCCTCTGCAGGAGAAGATCATTCTGTAAGAATTCTCAATGTGGAATCAGCTTGAGACATTCAATACGCTTAAACAACTATCATATCATTAAAGTGTTTTTCTTTTGTTTTATATCTTGAGTTTTTGTTTTTGTTTTTTTGTTAATCTACAGATTCAACTGTCTTTTTTATGGTCTTATACAGTTTAAGGCGCTCTTCCATCTCCTGTGGAATATCCAATTGAATATGTGTCTGTCTTGCCCATCGATCTGTCAATTGGTCCAAAAGTTCAGTTCTACTTGTATGCATAGGCAGGGTATCCAACAAAACTTGTTTATAATTGTATTCGGCCAAATACATTGAATGTAAATCTCCAATGTGATCGTGAATCTCTTCTGGCTTTATAGCTGCAACTTGGATCAAGGCTTCATTTGACAATGGTGCAGGTTTGTCTGGAATATTCGATAATGTGGAAATGTACTTTTGGAAATGTTTTGTTGCATCGCTTTCTAATCGTTGCCAATCATGAATCACGTCTTCAAAGTCGTTCATTATCTGATAAATTTGGACCATTGTGTCCTCCATGGCAATAGTTTGCTTATAGAATAGTCGCATTGGATCTGCTCCCATTTCGGCCACTTTACTATGCTGATCTTGACTTGCAAGACGTTGTGAAAGAATGTTTCCAAGTGATCCCAACAGCGATCGTGATGTTGTCTGATATTGTGCCCATTTACGACACAGCGCTGTTGCTCGCGTAAGGAGTGTTATTGAGGTTGTTCGTATCTGTATTTGCTGCTGCATTCTCTAGTGATTGTATTCGGTTGACCCAAACCCCCACTTTATGAATTATTGGAGATTTTAAAAAAAATTAGCCACAAGGAAGTATCTGACGGAGTTCATCAATTCAACAAAAAGATAAGTGAGAATTACAATGGTGTAATATTATATTGTTTATCAATCTTTAAGATCCAACAATTAGACTACTTTGACTTTGACTTTCTCTTCTTTGGTGCTAGTGCCTCATCTGCATCATTCTCTTCTTTGACTTGCTCGGCATTCAAATCTGCTAGGCGTGCTTGGCGTCTTGTACGAATCCGAGGAGTAATATCTGTTGTAAAAGACTCTGATAGATTTTGTCCAAAGTCCTCATCTTCAAGCTTGACCTTGGGTTCAGTCTTGACCTTGGGTTCAGTCTTGACCTTGGGTTCAGTCTTGACTTTTGGTTCAAGCTTGATCTTGGGCTCAGTCTTGACATTTGGCTCAGTCTTGACATTTGGCTCAGTCTTGACATTTGGCTCAGTCTTGACTTTTTTATTGGACTTTCTTCCTTTTGTCTCCATACTTTCGTTTCCATGATAAGGCACAAATGATCCGTCTTTTATATCACATAGATTGTAATCTTTGTATAGTTGAAGAACAGCTTGCTCTAACAAAAGATATATTCCCAAAACATTCTTGATTAACATTGACGCTACAAGTACATGACACAAGTACAGCATCTACACCCACCTTTATCTTTGGCCTCAATCATCAGATCTACATCATCTCCTGTTGGTGGAAGATTCTACGTAGGTATCAAAGTCAAGGTTAATATAAATATTATTCAATGGAAATAAAAGATGTTTACCTTTACTCTTTTTATTAATAAAGATATTAATAAGATAAGTATCAATGACCTTTCGATATCTACTAGACATCCAAGCTTACCTGTCACTATGAGCACGTCTTTCCATCATGGATGAAGCACCTTTTCTTGATTCAGAATAGTGTTGCTATGAATCACCAAAATTGATTTAATTATTATTATTTCTATATACTCATAAACCTACCTTTGGCTTTAATCCTCTTCTTGTCCACGTTTCATTGATAGCAGGTACAAGAGACAAAAGGTCAGTAACCTCACCAGGATTCAGACTATCCAAAAACAGGTATTAGACATATGACATGCAAAAAAGATATCAAACTATACCTATGATGATGCCTTGTGAAATTTAAGTAAAAGAATGGTTAGATCCAAGAAGAAGAAGAAAAGGAATTTATATACCAGTCAAGCACCAAAGGAATGTTTAGTTTTTGACAAAGAGGAAGAAGGTCTGAAACTGAGTAGCACATTTCATCGTTCTCTAGCACCTATCATTGACCTTAATCAATACCATTTTTTATACGAAAAAAAAATACTTACCAAACGTCTTTTGATGTTTTCTGGAAGATCATTGTACACTTTTTCAAAACGCTAGAGCACAACAAATATTTAACATTGGCCATAAGATTAATGACACTTACTTTCATTGCTACAGATTTATCTCCTGCATACAAAAAGCAATCAAAAGGTTAGTTACAGCATTACTCTTGGCTTCAAATTACACACCATAAACTCCACCCATATGTCTATTTCAAACAAACGATGGTTAGATGACATTTTGATTGATTGATAATACTTGCATAATCATAATTGAGTCTGGTGGCAATCCCATATAATCCATCATATCTGCATGGTCTAATATAGTGGTGTCAATATATGTACTTTCATGATATATTCTTACAGTTTAAATCCTTGATTGTTCGTGAAACTACATTTGGGGTTGGTGAGCCAAGCTGGTTATATTGACCTGGATGAGTTGTCTATTAAACAGCTGTTAGGATATTACTTGATCCTTCGTTTTGAGTTTACCAGTCGATGATTGTATTTCTGAGCTAATTTCCCGATTTCCTCAAGCTTATCTTTAGCATACTCTAAAGAATATCTTTCAAAAGAAACAATGAGTCTCTCTCTCTCTCTCTCTTGTAAGCATACTTACCCATAATCATCATGGCTCGCGAATGGAAATATGTCACTCGACATGCGCATAAAAGTGATTTTGTTTTCTAGATAAATCAATAATCAATTGAACTGGATCTTGCTATAAAGAACATTTGATTATACCATTATTCCATTCAATCAAGGTCTTTAGATCTTTTACATTCTGCCAAAGGGTGAATAATGATAATTGAATAAATTGAGATGTTTTTGCTTAATAAAATATACCTGCAGACCAAGATCTTTGACATAGTCTATTCCTTTTTGCTTGAGAGTGTCTAATAAATTTCTCAATACCATCTCAGTATACTATTGATCATCTCTTGCTTACCTATACGGCAAGTACGAGAACAAAATACTGGTGGCTTTTGGCTTCTCAGTATAGTGTTTATGCAACTAAATCACTATGACCATTAATTTCTTGGAAGCCATTGAATACCTCGACTTGACTTACGCGTAGCCAAGACGACCTTTGTATCTTGTTGGGTCCTGGTGTACCAGACGTGAATAGAGCTCGATTGCTGCTGACATTTTGAGAATATATCTTAATAAAAGGCGGATTTTTAATCGTTTTTGATAATTGGCTTGAATTCAAAAGGAAAGAGGGAAAGAGATCGACGATTGCTCGATCGTGCATTTCTGATGGTACATCACTTTTTAAAGTGTGACGACAGGAGTACCAAACTCAGAATTCAATTGGTAGAGCGACAGTAAAATGAGATTACATGCTTGTGCCTTTTTTTTTATTATTTGGCAGCCTATGAATATCCATGTTCATTTGAGGGATTTCTAGTCTTGAATAACTGATCTTTAGAGTCCCAAGCGCAAGGACTTGCAACACGTTTTGCCGTTCAATCGCATCTGAGTTTAAACATAATCGCATAATTTCAATTGAATTTTTCATTTTCAAATGGTCAGACTAGGGCTTTATTTCTCATCTCATTTCAATGTTGGAAAACTGGGATTTAGTAAAGTCGATAGCTATATGGCAGTTTTGACAATATCCTTGTCCATAGTCAATATAGACAGTAGGACCTGGACTTGATATTGATGGTACACCATGAGTAGCAGCCAGAGAGTATTCTTCATTGTTCATTTCTTGTAGTTGTGGGTTTCCAATGTGGGTTCCTACTTCAAGTTCATCTTGCTCGACTTTTGTGGTTTCAAGTCTGAATTGCTTTATCAATAGATATCCCGTAATGACCCCTTTTTTTAAATAATAATAATAATGATGATATGTTTGGGTTGAGATGAAGTTGAGTTCAAGGGCATTAAACTTACAATCCACTGCATAAAGATTAGCGGAAAGACTCCCAAATACTTCGAGGGATATCAGAATGGCAGTAATCAAGTTACTAAAGAATACACCGACACTAAAGACATATCAAGGGGTTAAGCGTAGTAAACAAGGCTCTTGGGGGAATTTGGGACTTACAAGAATATTATACCGTTGGATAGCAGGGTCCTCAATGAATAGCTTCCAAATAATCGATAGTGTTGGTAGATTGTCAGCAGAAACGCAAGCGACAAGAATGAATTGCTTCCAAGATCTAAACCTAGTTTTGCATAGGCTTGCCAATGCACTTTATATTTCAGTAGTAAGGCTATGTTAATAAACTCTTTTTTTTGGAAATGATTTGGCCTTTAGCCTTTTGCTTACTGTCTTCGATCTACAATACAGAGTATTAGTAAACATCTTGTTAATTAACCAAAACTTACGGTACAATTGCCTGCAACATCCATAGAAGACTTTGTTTTTCCAAATGTGCCGTATATACAGATGAGAGCAATATAGCCCATATTGATTACCAGCCCAATCATTATAACCCATAGTTTTCTATGGTAGCAGACGTAAGCCTTGTATAGGAGGATAGTATGTACACAGCATCCACCGAGGTCAATGGCAATAATCGATACCCAGAAGCGCTATTAATATGTATGTATACAATAGGTTTAAAATAGATACTTGTTAATAATAGATTATTTAGTCTTTAAAAAAGTACCATTCTACAGTCTAGAAAGAATATGGGACTAATGAGGCTGGCCGAGATTGAACAAAAGGACAGAAAGATTGCAACAAATACAGCCCAATGAATTAGCTTTCCGGATCTCCAGACCATAATTGCAGAAACCATTGTTTGCCATGTAGTGCATGCTAGACAAGCACCTAGATATAGCATAGTAAACATGGTAGATCTCAGGTAGATTATTATTGTATCTCTTGCTTCTGGAGGAACAATGCTATCGTCCATTCTGAGGTGTTAAGAAAGAATAGGTAAGGAGAGAAAGAGGTAAGAATTATGATATTCTATTTCTTGCTGTTGTGACGCTATAAAAAAAACTATATTTGATACACTGTGTACTCTTGAACTGTTCTTTACTTAATACTTGGTTTTTGTGTTTTTTCTTTTCTTTCTGTACGTCGTGAGAGCAAGGCATGTGCATTAATATATCCATGTATATACTTATAGCCAACACGCTTGTTTCTAAAAAGTTTGGCATGTTTTATAAAAAGGCTTATTCTTTTGTTCGCTTCATTTGGAATTGATCTTCAACCCCTTTTTCAGACACCAAAATCATATTTGTATTTAATTTCCTAGTCTTTATTTCTCTTTCTCTTTCTTTTTGTATAGGTTTATACCATGCCAAGACGTAATGAATCAAGCAGTATAGTTACCATTGTAATACCACCAATCTTGCTCTCAAGCTGCAGCAAAGCACACTTGTGGCAAATAGGTGCTAATTCATAAATATTAACCTACTTATTTCATTATAAACCCAATTGAATAATAAACTATTATTTGACCATTAAAGTATATCTCTGTATTCAATGTTTTGTCTATTCATAAAAGAGAAAAGTTTATTCTGATGGAAAGCAATGTATTAATCATCTAAACAATTGTGTAATTGTAAAAAAAAAGACTTTTTTTTTGCACGTCAACCCAAAGTATATGCTTTGTCGAAATGACGGCTCTCGTACAATTTTATCAATTCTCGACCCAAACTTTTCGTCTGGAGTGTTAATGCTTTTACTAGACACCCAAGTCCAGTGAGCTCTTAAAAATATTCTTGACAGCAAAGCTGGAACTGTTGACTGAACAATGAATGAGCGTTAAATAACTACTAGAAATTTATAACCTTGTATTTTATATGTGAATTTTAAAGACTCGAGCCATTATATTACAATAGTAAATCATGCATATAGTTTGAATATATATAAAAATAGTGTTTGATATCGAGTGTTTCCACCACGAGTAGCAATTATAGCCTTAATTCGATCAGGCACACTTTGAACAAGTCTTGCACCGAATTCAAGACTCATATGCTCCCACTCGCTGGCAATATAAGCCTTGAGATCCTTAGCATTGTTGATGTTTGTGGTATATGTCTATCCTGAAATCAGCGATCTTAAGGGCACAACGTTTTCAAATGGGGCACAACGTTTCTGCTTTATCGGACTTTTTGAAAGTGACCTGTGGTCCGGAATCTAGTACCTGTTCCCAGTTTACGGAATAAAATGTTGGGTCCTGAAAAAGATATTCAAAGACTTTAAATAAAATTTTCTTTTCTTTCGTATACTCATCTTGTAAGAACTAATCATCTATTGCATCTATTAGCCATTTCCCCGGAGATTACAAATACTTTATAGAACTCGCTTCATTATGAACCATATCAATAAAGAAACTATTTCTATCGACGGAAAAGAATAATATCCTGTTTAGCAAGCCCTCCCAACCCCACCTCCTAATGGCTACCATGACATGACCATGGCAATTGGAAAGATGCAAGAGTATGCCCTTGCTAATAATTTTAGCCTGACAATCAAAGACCGTAAACTAACTCGAGTTTACTTGAAATGTTCCAAGGGTGTACAATATAAGAACACCCGCAAAATCAAAGACAAAGACAGAATAAGGATTCCATCGAGTGGAATGACTGGCTGCCCTTATCTCTTGAAGGTTTCCTACAAGAAGGGCATCAAAGGGTATCTTCCTTTGAAAGCCACTCATGATATTGAGGCATATCACAATCATCTTCTTGATGATGAGTGTCTAGAATCGACACTGAAAGGCATATTGTCAAAGGTGACTGTAGACGATGCCAGAGATATTCTGAAGCTTATTGGAACAAGGATAACTTCTTGTGACATCCAAAAAGTAATCAACGATGACACCACCCCTGGCCATAAGTTGTAAAAAAGTGACATTGACAATATGAAGGCTGAATTTTCTCGGGTTTCTGCCCCGTTGTTGAGAATGCTGCAACAAAACTTGTGAAGGCTATGGAACCAAAGGGATATCAAGTTCGCTACGATGTGCGCAAGAATGGGTCCCTCGAGAGGATTATGTTTACCCATCCAAAGATCCTGGATGTGGTGATCCAGCCTTATTAATGTATATTTTACATATACATAAGCTATAAGTACAGATTAGCTGAGAGCTAATAAGGTACGATAGACGAAGTATAGCAATGCATCAGAATAATAGTAATATGGATGTTGAGCTCAGAAGCTTACTCCATCTAATATCTTAATGTGGTGAAAGACCTCACGTATCAGGAAGTCCAAGATATTTTGTAACAGCACATTGAAAGAGTATATAAAGAGCGGAACATTTTGTATCTTAATAAAGACAAGCTTATATACAGTCTCAAAGTACTCACTTACTGTCTATATCTCCATTACTATTTTTATTGTTTTAATACCCTAAAACACAACAGTTCTGATATTGACAGCAACAATAGCAAAAACAATACATCAATTCCTTCCGCCTCTTTCCCGCCTTTTGGCATTCCAAAAAACAACAAACGAACCATGCAACTACAAAATCTCTCCTAAATCATGTTAACAATAATCACTGGACAACTGTCATCCTATCTAGAAACACTAAAAAATGGCCGACAATATCTTCACTGTTATTTCTTGGGTGTCAACGGAGTAATATTCCGGATAACTTTGATAGTTATTGGAATAGACTAAAAGAGATCAACAAGCATGATCGCAGAAATGTCATGCTTTCTCTTGCTCCATATCCAGATGAAATTGTTGGTCTTACTGATATCAATTAATCTTTTTATATTTATCTCTCTTATTTTTTTTATTTCTTTTATTATTGCTTTTTATTATCAATATCATACATATCCTTTACTTTATTAGCTAGATTTACCTTGAATATATCAATTATATCAATTTGTTTCTTTGTATTAATCAATTACATCGCTCACAAGTTTAATGATCCTCTGTACTGCTTTTGCATGAAGACTATTCGTGGAAATTCTTTTACTCTGCTAATTACAAACACAATCAACAAATTACAGCTCATAAATTAAGATTTATGGTACACTGATCGATCAAAATCTCTTTGAGATATGCGATACATTGAGTATTCAAGTGATTATTCAATCATTTCAAGAGATACGTCAATGTAATTTTGGGCATAGATATCCATAATATATTAAAGTGTATAAAGTAACTTTCATACGATTCTAATCACTCTATTATGAGAAAATAAATATAATATGTAAAAAATTTGGATTTTTTCAATGAGAAAATAAAATGTATTTGGTTGTAGAATCAATTTCTTCTCATTCATTTTCTATGAAACTTTTAAAGTAGCTATTTATTAGTTATAGCTATTTGAATAGCTAATTTATTTGACTATTTCTACATATTTTTTATATTTTTTATATTTTTGATGAAATATCTCTTGAGCATATTGCAATGAAATACAAGAAAGACATTTTAAAACAAGAATCAAAATAAAAACCAAAACTAAAAACAGGTATCTTATGTAAAAA
Source organism: Phycomyces nitens (assembly GCA_022702545.1). NCBI lineage: Eukaryota > Fungi > Mucoromycota > Mucoromycetes > Mucorales > Phycomycetaceae > Phycomyces > Phycomyces nitens. The sequence goes on from JAHRBC010000001.1 coordinate 9,387,243, forward strand.
GAATATACCTATAACCATATAAACTTTTATAAAACTAAATACCCTCAATGTCATTCTGTTCATTATCAAAGTTTTCAGAAAATGTCAAATTTACATAGATTATTATTTTCTATTCATAAATCACATAAAATGATGAATATATGATTCTAGGTTCAGTTTAAGCCACAAAATGCTTATTCATCCACCAATAAATGTATTTCATTTGTCCACGGGATCTGAACACATCGCAATATCCGCAAATATTAGTTTTTTTTTAAAGATAAAGCCGTTTGAAGAAATGGACAAAGCCTTTGGTTTCTTTACCATAGTTACAATGAAAATAGCTAGTATGGCCCGAGTATAATATATCAATTTATTATTATACACTATACCAACCATCTTATATACCCCAAATGTAAATGTGAGGTGCAATACGTATTCAATTTTGATCATAAAATTCATTGAAAAATATTTGCGAAACTAATTAACATTTTTTTCCTGGTTTACAGTGGCACTGCATATCTTTTGATGCTACACAACATATCTCGATAGACTTTACCTTTGATAAACACTATAAAAAGCCTTAATATTTACGAATAAAGCAGCTATAATTATATTCGAATAAGTTTTCAAGAAATATACACTACGTTAAAATTTATGTTTAATAGAAATAATGACCAAAATCATTTCATTATGGAGCACGACATTTTGAAAACTTTTTAACTCAGATGACTCTGGATGGGAGCCGACGTTTCTCTGGACACGACGTTATAAGCGGGCACGACGTTCCTTGATGGGGTATAGCATATTTAGACGTTATGGTGTCTGGACATTGTTGTTGAATTTTATATCACAATATATACTTAATGGTACTAAAACACATCAAGTGCATAAGCTACATTTAATATATCACTTGCATTATAAGTTAAAATCGTTTTTAAAGCATGTTATTTATAGAAGAAATGTTAAAGTCTTAGGGACCCTATATATTTATTAGACAACGGACAGCAACTCGTAATTAAAATGTCCAGTGAAAGCAAAACGTCGTGCCCCTAATATTAGCAGTGTATTATATTATGCTTTTATGAGTGAGGATGTGGGGGGAGGCAGGGAGGCAGGGAGCTAGGAGTCGACGTCGATCTCATCTTGTAGTCGGGTGAAAAGAGAGCAGGAAAACGAGACAGCAGCAGATGTGAGAAAAGGAACTTGATCCGGGACAAATATCCAGTGGTGACGCCAGATAGCAAGCAGAATGTATCCAAAAATTGACGCTGCAGAAAGAGTGGAGTCGAGGGGAGGGGAGGGGGAAAAGGAAAACGAGCAAAGGTTGCCTCAAAGTCCGTCTGCAGTAATGACAGTACCAAAATAAGTCATCCACAGGGACGACCAGACAGAGGGTTTGGATGGACAGAAAAAAGAAAAAGTCAGATTCAAAACTCGGTATCTGTGACGTAAAATATCGTGACCTTTTTTTTTTGGTTTAGTGATTTGGTGCTTGAGATTATTGAAAGCAATCTGGATAGTATGTGATGTGGGATAATATTTAGCACCAAGTGTCATATATTTATATTATTACTTTTAGCCTAGAAGTTGAGCAGATAATTTCCCAGTAAATTTAAATAAGGATCCTGTGAACCTAACCCAGAGGATGCATAATTAGTAAGAGAAGTGTATTTGATCCTTTCAAGAGGCTCTGATACGCTCCCATAAGGCTTGACTGAATAATAAGGTTTGAAATCCCGTAGTTCGCACGCTTTTCTGATATAAAGACATCTTCTATTTAAATACGCGGTATTCTTCTTCTTCCCTATTCTAATCTTTCAAATGATCAACGTTGTTGCTCATTCTTCATATCTCAGAGCCTGCCTCAATCCCTCCCGTACCCTTAAAAAGACAATGCTTTCCGCCCGCTCCCCTTTCCATTCAGCAGTAGGCGCTGTTGCTATCCCAAAGGTAAAGAAGACATATACTTTGCTGACATTAACATTCCAATTGACACCAAAAGCTCTCGGATCCCAGTCTGCTCCGTCATCGTGCCTTTGTCAACAATGAGTGGGTGACCGGTAACACAAGCGATGTATTTGCCGTTCATGGTAAGTCTGGCATATCTTATCGCACCTATCCTTCAAAAAAAATTACTTGTGTTCATTTATTGTACGTTGCATTATAGATCCCGCTACTTCCAAGGAGATCGGTCTCTTGCCCGACATGGGAACCCAAGAAACCAAGGACGCCATCAAGCACGCGTCCAATGCCTTCCAGACCTGGTCTCGCACCACTGGCAAAACCCGCCATGACCTCTTGAAGAAGTGGTATGATGCCGTCATGGAAAACCAGGAGGATTTGGCTACCATTTTGACCTGGGAGAATGGAAAGACCATTGGTGAGGCCCGTGGTGAGATTGCTTATGGCGCGACCTTTTTCGAATGGTTTGCCGAAGAAGCTGTCCGTACGTATGGTACCGTTATCCCCTCCCACATGCCCAGCCAGCGCTTCGTAACCATTAAGCAGCCAGTTGGTGTGGTTGGCATTGTAACCCCTTGGAGTAAGTAAACCTCAATGGGACATTGTTCGAGAATATACCGCTCATTACACAATCTTTAGATTTCCCCAATGCCATGATTACCCGTAAGGTTGGTGCTGCTCTGGCAGCTGGTTGCACCGTCGTCATTAAGCCCGGTGCCGAAACACCTTACTCGGCCCTGGCTCTTTGTGAGCTTGCCCAGCGTGTTGGTATTCCCGCTGGTGTAGTCAATGTTGTCACTACTCACAAGCACGTTGCTGATGTTGGCAAGGAATTGTGCCTTAACCCTACAATCAAGAAGATCTCTTTTACTGGATCTGTAAGTATACTTGTTTAACAATGACAAATGGTTGCTGACAAATACATCATATAGACCCAAGTTGGTAAGCTCCTGATGTCCCAGGCTTCGTCTACCATGAAAAAGGTCTCTATGGAACTCGGTGGAAATGCCGCCTTTATCGTGTTTGACGATGCTGACATTGAAGCTGCTGTTGAAGGTAAAGACTATATTTTTATAAGGAAACCGTTAATGAACTGTGTATAATATATAGGCGCCCTTGCTTCCAAGTACAGAGGTACCGGACAGACCTGTGTGTGCGCCAACCGTATCTATGTTCAAAAGGGTGTCTATGACAAGTTTGCTCATCGTTTAGCCGAAAAGGTCCGTGAGTTCAAGGTCGGACATGGCTTCAGTATCGAGACCACACACGGCCCAATGATCAACGAAAAGGCTACCGAAAAGGTCAAACACCACATTCAAGATGCACTTTCCAAGGGTGCCAAGCTCTTGGTTGGTGGCAAGCACTTGGGTGGAAGTTTCTTTGAGCCCACTGTATTGACTGGAATGACCAAGGACATGGCTGTGTCTGATGAAGAGACCTTTGGTCCTATTGCTGCCCTGTACGAGTTTAATACTGAAGAGGATGTCATTAACGCTGCAAACGACACTCCATTTGGTTTGGCCGGCTACTTCTTCTCTAGAGACATTGGACGTGTCTGGAGAGTGGCTGAGAAGCTGGAGACTGGCATGGTTGGTGTCAACACTGGTATTATCTCCAACTGCTATGCTCCATTTGGTGGTGTAAAGGAGAGTGGTGTCGGAAGAGAAGGTAAGGATAACAAGTATAAATGGCCTGGGATTTTTTATTAAATACCTTTATAGGCTCTCTTCATGGTATTGATGATTACATGAACATCAAGTACATCAACATGGGTGGTATCTAGATCCCAAACAAAAAACAACAACAAAAATAACTCCTTTTTACCCTTCCACCTTCCATTGTATTCCTTTTAAAAAACAATATAGTTCTCAAGACATGAAAATAATAAAAATGTAATAAAATCAACTGTTTCAAATATCATTTTTGTGTGTATGGGATGAGTCTTAAACCTTGAGGGTCGGCCCTGTTGTTGTTCCTAATCTGCCTTTATTAAAACATCGCTTCATCTCTAACGCTTTCCTTTTTCAATGACTATTTCACGTCTATCTCTCAGATATCTTCAAGGCAGCCGTCGCACATGGATGGTATAAGCCATACTCTTAAATACACACGACACCTTTATGCCTAACCTGCTTGAGAACATGTAGAGTACAGCTGGTATTGAGCGATCCCACCGTGCCATTCTGTTTCCCGGTAAGATTCATGCAATGGAATGTCGCATCCAATTCCTGCCAACACATTTTGTAATTTCAGGACAAGGATCCCAGTTTATTGGAATGGGTCGAGATCTCTACCATCTCTATCCACGGTCTGCAAAGCTGGTGTTTGATGAGGTCGATGAAGCTCTAGGCTATGGGCTACGTGCATTGATTTTTCAGGGACAGCAGGTAAAAAGGCAAATGATGAATGCGATTGGATAAGCCAACCAATTTGTCATGTTTTCCCCCCACACAATCAGGAAGTACTCAAGTTGACCGAGAATGCTCAACCGGCTATTTTGACAACCTCGATTGCTATGCTTCGAGTACTGGAGATCGAATTTGGATTTGATGTGGCCAAGGCATGTAATTATGCCCTGGGACACTCATTGGGCGAATACAGTGCCTTGGTAGCCACTCGCTCAATGTCTCTCACAGATGCTGTTCGGTTGGTCCGTTTGAGAGGTGAGGCCATGACCCGAGCAGTGTCATCAAAGAATCTCCAGACAGCAATGTCAGCGCTTGTGGTTCGCAAGGGTCGCTTGCCAGAACTAGAGGAAGCCATCAAGGAAATCAATGACCAATTGCCAACGGGTGAACTTGTGGCTCTGGCCAACATAAACAGTGTAAGGGAATAGCTGTACTTTGGGAATCTAGGAACTGATCTTTTTTGGGATCTAGTCATTCCAGGTGGTTATCAGTGGTACAAGTAAAGGTGTAGATGAAGCCTCGCGTATTCTTCAAGAAAAACGATTTGCAGCCCGTGCTGTTGACCTTCCAGTCTCGTAAGGATTGATTTTGTACACCTTACACATTGCTTATATAGCAAATGACTTTTAGGGCACCGTTCCATTGTTCATTAATGAAGGAGGCTGCTCAGGTGATGGAAGATGCATTACAGAACGTGGTATTTAAAGAGCCATGTGTAAACGTGATTTCCAATGTCACTGCCAGACCTGTAAGGCTATTTTGTATTCAATATCTGGCCACTAATGTACCATAGTATGTCAATGTCGATGAGATCCCAAAGCTGCTGGTCAACCAGATCACTTCTACTGTAGAATGGCAGCGTAGTATTCACTATTGCAAGGGTGAGGATGTCGAAGAGTTTCTGTGCTTTGGGCCTGGAAAGGTGCTGGCAAATTTATTGAAAAAGGAATACCCCCTCGATTGTGTAAAGTAAGTTATAGCATGATCATCTTACGGTGCACAATAGTTAAATCAAGCTTTCTTGTGTATATTTTAAATAGGTCCATCACTAGTGCTGACGATATCCTTCGCCACACCGAGGAATACAGTAGTAAATGATTAAGAATACTAGAAAAAGGCTCGTTTCCAGACTATGTATATTATTATATTAATGAACAGAATCATTGGTTTGCTCGCAACATATACACAAGCACTTTATCCTTTGAACTGCAACTCCAAAATAAACCCTTGAGGGAAGTCTTTGACTGGCTGTGGATTTTATCCGCTGAATACTCCCATTTGCCTAGATAACGAATAGGCAGCCCTGCCATAACGGGCTGTGCACGCTGACCTGTCTTGAGATGGACTACGTCTACACTCTCACGACAAAACCCGACTGCACACCAATCATTGGCCTCCAGTTCCATAAACTCAATGTGCTCTGGCTCATCTTGCCATACCCAAGATTGAGTAGAAAATAACCCACCCGAAATATCCAGAATAAAGCTCTGTTTTCCAAGAGTAGCAAAAAATAATCTAGGTGCGGAGGTGGACGGTAGGACGACCGGATCAGGGGATTCAGAAGGTGCTGTAGACACAACTGTGGCATATGTAGGAGGAATCGAATATTCTGTGGTTACAGACGTGGCTGGTAGATTGTCAGGGTAAAAGGGCAATTGGACCAACGATGACCACTGGATAAGTGGGCAAGGCGTAGGGTTGGAAGGACGCATGAAGGACAGTGGAATTGTTGGAGAACGTGGGCTGTGGTTGGTGTTGTTATGGGATGTGGTACTTGTCGAGATATTGAGCTGTTCACGCTGCCAGCCTGTTTTGTAGAGCTCCTCGACTTGCTCTTTGATTTCAAACATGTAGACACGATTGTCCCGTAGATCAATGACACTTGCCTCACTTGGGAACACTGGCAAGATCAGTCGTAAACTAGAACGGTCATCAGCAAACGAAATCGAAACAGGCTTCTTGGGCAGCCAGTAGTTCTTGAGACGAGAGAACAGCTCCAATTGATCGCCTTGTTTTCGCTGCCATATTGCCAATTCGTTCTTGTGCAGTACGGTTACAAATACAGACGTACGGGTGTGGTAGGCATACAATCCCAATGCATCCTTGGAATCGGGAAACTTGTAGTAGCATTCGAGAAGGCCGTCTGAACAACCAAGATTATCACTGCTGATGCTGTTTCTTATTATATTCATTCTGCTGATATTATTACTCGGCTTCTTTAGGGTTGTAGATGAGTTCTGCCAAGCGTCGACGGTTGGGATAGCTTTTTCTGCCGGGAAAAAGGACGAGTTGAGTCCAATAGTTGTACAACATAGTTTGAGGATTGCATCTAGTGAATAACAACGGACTTGCTTATATCGACCAGCAATAATAAGCAAGGTTCGACAGGATTCCAAGACAAGCATGTCCCGAGCTCTTATTCTAATGAGTGGTTTTGGTTTGCTCTCAGTCGGCAAATGGATGACTTGAATGCCATGGACAGCATGTCCTAATAACAAGAACTGATTATCAAGAACACAGCTACATTCATAGCATGTCTGGGATACGGCTGTGGATGCTACAAGTCTTAATTCGAGCCGAGAAAGATCAGGTACCAATCTGTCTGGCTAGACAAGTGGTTAAGATGAGTTTGGTATTGATCGATAGGAATGTACAAACTTTACCACTCGATCGGCAGATGGGGATTGTGGATGAATATATTCAGGGGTGTAAGGCGGAGGAGGCACGGACGGCATGGTGAGTCTAGTAAGAGGGGGGGTGTCCATACTAAGGGACCTTGGGTCAGACTGACCAAGTGATAATTATTGTGAAAGGAATGAAGGTACAATATCCATGTTATGTTATTTATATTAAAATAATAATAATAATAATAATAATTAAATATATAAAAATAAAAAATAAAGACAAATTTCACTGCACATATCTTGATCGCTAAATATTGTTCTTTTGCTACATAACCAAATGCTGCTAAGCCCAAGGTGAGTGTAACAGGCTGATTTGGAAGCTTGACATTCAATTGGAATTGCAATCCAGGTATTCAAGTCTTTTTTTTTTATTATTATTATTATTTCTATTTTACAAACTTGAGAATATGATTAGATACCACGACCACCAGTAACCTCGAGGGTGTGGCCAGTAACATAGCTAGACAATGGAGTGCAGAGCATAAGAACAGAGCCAGCAACCTCATCAGCATTTCCAGCACGGCCGAGAGGAATATCAGCAAAAGGGTTGACAGGAGCCGCCTTGGCAGCACCGGTGGGAATACCAAGAGCGACCTTTTGGCCATTGATCTCAATAGCAGCACCAGACTCCTTGGCACGAGTAAGACGGGTGTCAACCCAGCCAAAGGCAACAGTGTTGGCACGGACGCCAAAACCTCCCCACTCCTTTGCAATGGTCTTGGTGAGACCAACAATACCGGCCTTTGCGGTGGCATAATTGGCCTGGCCAACATTACCGTGGAGTCCAGAGGTAGAAGAGACGTTGATGATGCACTTGTTCTCTCCATCCTTCTTGCGCTATAGAAAAGATATGAGTATCCAGATATTCTATCTTTTCTTGATACATACAAGGTACTTTGAAGCAGCACGGATGATCTTAAAGGGGGCAGTGTTGTGGACGGCCAACATAAGATCCCACTGCTTGTCAGTGATCTTGTGAATCATGCCATCGTAGGTGAAACCAGCATTGTTGACAATGTGGTTGATCTTTCCAAAGGCCCTGTTGAGGTTTCTGCATGAGAACCTGGATTAAACAACAAGGATGGACTTACTTGACAGTGCCCTCGATGAGATTCTCGGGGAAGGCAGGGTCAGTAATGTCACCAGAGATAGCGATGGCCTTTCCACCAGCAGCATTGATATCAGAAGCAACCTGGTTAGCCTTGGCTGTGGTGTAAAAAGAAAAAGAAAAAAAAAGAGAGATTAGGTCAAGTAGACGAGCATTTTTATTTGTTGTTTTACCAGCATCAATATCTGTCACAACAACAAGGGCGCCCTCACGAGCAAACATTTCAGCACAGCTCTTTCCAATACCCTGGCTATTATTTTTGATGATTTATATTTATTTTGCATTCTGGTTAGATTTTTACCCTAATAGGCTTTGCTGTATTACTGTCTTACCCAGAACCGGTGATAATGGCAACTTCACCAGCCAAGAGACCCTTGGGGAAGTTACCGGACAAGTGGCCCTGAATAGTAGACAGACGGTCGGCAGCAGACATTGTTTTGTATGATAAAGAGAAAGAGAAAGAAGGAAAGAGAGAAACTGTGGGGAACGGGCGTACTTATACGTTTATCCAATAACGCCTATTTCCTGCTTGTCAGCAGCTATTACTATGATTTCTAAATAAATATAAGTTTCGATAAAATAATCATTTAAAACTCCTAAAATGTAAAATAAAAAGATCTATTGGCTAATTAAAAAAGTATGTTTTCTCCGGGGTTCCCACAAAAATAATGAGAAGTTTAACATCCGACAGAAAGTGAAAATGAAAATCACGTCTTTGCATTACATGCTGCTCTGCAAGTATTATTACTAGAGATCTAGATGATGATGATTATGATGATGAGTTGTAGAATCCGGTATGAGTAAGCCGATTCAGCATCATTAGACCCAAAAAAAAACAACTTGCTTAAAGTTATATTCAACTCTATGCATTCTTGCTCGATAAACCATCTCTAAAGACATTATTATATAATATACATCGAATGAATCTATTGATAAATCAGTACTTTATACCGGCATCTGTCTTTGATATATATACGATCTGTCATTGGCATTGAATATCATGTAACCCAAAAGATGTTGTATTCCACTCAATGAATGGCAAAATCCAACTATTTAATCCTTCATGCACCTGGTACTCTTGCCCTTTACAACCAACCATATATCTCAATATACCCCCAGCTTTGGCTACTTGGAATATTATAACTGACATTGGTACCCTTGATAGTATTTGTCTAGCTTTGACTTGATATATAAACTCCCTGCCATAAGGTTCATCCAGATAGTATACCAGAGTGTTGATTGTAGCCTTCAAAGGCCCAACTCATCGTTCCCACACACACACACAATCCCAGACCATGACCGAACCACCGCCAAACTTTATTGACATGATACAATATTTTTTATACTTTTTTTTTAAATTAAAAAGCCCCAAACCCTCCTAGATTCTGATAAAAACATAAGCACATAATCACCCCACATGTGATTCCATCTTTGTTTTCTTGGGCGTAATGGCCAAAAGTCTAGCGTTCTTTATTGTTCTGTTTAGACAACTGCAGCAAAAAAAAAGACAGTATACGACAAGACGGCATTTTGAATCTAAGAATTGCACGCCATAGTAATCTTGGAAATGCAATTACCAATTTTTTGATGGTGATTGTTACCCCAATTCCACACTACTTTTTTTCTATTCTTTTATTCTTGAGATTAGGTAAACCATACTAAAGATCTTTGGAGGTGATCTTTGCCTATCAGCAAATACAATGGCTGTTTTTTTTTTATCTCTCCATGGTTCGTTGGGCAGTCATTTTTGGATCTGCAAGCTTTACATATAATACAGTCAACATTTTTTTTTTAGCTATAGCTTGCTGGAAATCTATAGACTACTTTTTCTTGCCAAGGAATTGGTGGTTTATAGGGTGATTGGGAATAAGGGTTATAGAGATGAATGATTTAATACAGTGTTTTTGCTTGAGATTGAGACAATTTATGATTTTGTCTAGAAAAGCATATTACCAATTGAGACGCCTTTCAGTTGATTCTAAAAAAAATGGACTTGATCATTATAATCCTGAAGAAGAACCGCTTCTAATATTTGATGACAGTGCTATTGAGGAATATGATAATATGGTCATCAAAAATGACAACCTTTAATGCTTATTGATCTCGACACAATTCCTAAACCTCGGTCAACAATATTTGACAATAACCCGTCTATTGTTCTTGAAGAAGCAAGGAAAAAGACGTGTAAACATTTTAAAAGGTCTCAAGTCTCTCCTGGACTATACAAGCATATCTGTGAGAAGTGTGTCTTTAATAAGAAACTATAGTTGGTCAAAAGGTGGATATTCCAGAGTTGTAAAAAGTAGATAAAAGAGAATGAAAATAACAATATTGATGGCTTCCATTTACCATTTGTTCTTTTTTTTGTCATAAACCTTTAAGAAAAGAAAACCTGTGGTACTCAAGAAAGACACAACTTGTGATTAAATTCATAGAATTGGTACAGATGTTCTGGACAGAAATGACAAAGCCAATACTCTCACCCCCTACAAGGCTGGATAAGGTATACTGTGTAATCTTTCGTAGTTTAAATACATTTTGTACTATCTTGTATTTCCATAAAAGTAGTTTGTCTTGTTTAATTAACCAATAGACTACGATTGTAGTTTAGGCGTTTAGAATTCTTATTTTATCGAAGCTTTTTCTCATTTATTTAGAAATCCGTCGTTTACTCCACCTAATTACAGACACTTGCACACAATCATTGCCACCGGCTCTTTCGCTTTTCACCCAAATGTTGCTGTTGTTGCTGTTGTTGCTGTTGTTGCTGTTGCTGTTGCTGTTGCAATGGTGCTCCAGATGCATCGGTTGTAGCCTTGTGGAAATTCATTCGGGTTCCCATGGCTCTAGAACCACTTCCACCCAGACTAGATCCAATTCCACCACGTACAGGAAGAGGTTCACTATTGGCACCTGTAATACCAGAACCTATTTGATTTGCAGGATAATTAATCAATTGAATCTCTTCAAAAGATCGCATTTTACCTTGGTCCCTTCCCCGTCCTCTTCCTCCTCTTCCTCCTCTTCCTCGTCCTCTTCCTCGGCTTTCTTTAAATTCTTTGGAACCTCTAAATCTGGCATTCTGCATGGCCAGTGCCTGTAATTCTGGTGAAACCAGCTGGCCAGACTGCTCAAAGTGACGGACCAATTCACCTGCGAATCGGTCTTCTTTCTTTGTCAATAATGTGAATGCAGTGCCCTTTTCGCCAGCACGTCCAGTACGTCCTACTCTGTGAACATGGGAGTCCATATCACGTGCAAGATCGTAGTTTACAACAGTCTTGACGGTTTTGATGTCCAAACCGCGTGCAGCTACATCTGTAGCTACAAGAATGTTGAACTTGTTTGCCCTAAAGTCCTTGAGAACCTTTTCTCTGTCATATTGCACCAAGTCACCATGAAGAGCCCCACCTATTATTGTGTTTTTAGAAACATTAATAACGACAAGATTGGCTACATACATTGGAAGCCTGCTTCTTGAAGGTTAGATGCAAGTACATCAACTGCTCCTTTGCGAGACACAAAGATTATCACGCTTCCCTCTGGTGCATTCATATTAGTCATGTCAATTATAATAAGTATACAGCCAATTAAACGGCACTTTTACGCTGTTATGCTTACCAACACAGAATCCAGCCAGATGGCGCATCAACCAATCCCATTTGTACATGTCGTCTTCCAATATGATTGCTATCTGAGTGATATCCTCGTTTGCCTGACCGGCATTACCCACGCTAATACGAATAGGGTCTGAAGTGACCTGACGAGCAAGCTGCTCTACTCTCTTTTGAAATGTCGCACTAAACAATAGAGCTAAACCACACCAAGCACAAATGTTCAATATAACTACAGTGTCAAACAGACTTTTCTACTTACTCTGCCTATCTGGTCTGACATTATCACAAATCGACCGTACTTGTGGCTCTATATACACATATATCCAATCATTTACCCATAAAATATAAGTATTTATTTTTATATGGTGCATTCCCAACAATCTTACCAAATCCAAGATCAAACATTCGATCGGCTTCATCCAGTACCAAATAACTCACTCTCCGGAGATTTGTGGCCTTCATCTTTATCATGTCAATCAATCTTCCAGGTGTAGCCACCATAATCTCCACAGTTCCACTGCGCAACTCCTTGAATTGGTCCATTTTAGAAGCACCACCATACACAGCTGCTACTCTGTTCAGATAAAATTCCCATGTTTTCTTTTAGCTGTATGTTGGGCCATAAACCAATTGGCATGTTACATACTTTAGACCATACGCTTTGGCGAACCGTTTGGCCTCTGAATAGATCTGAACTGCCAACTCACGAGTGGGTGCCAAGATCAATCCAATAGGTCCATCACCCTTTGTGAGCTCTTCTTGATCCATGATATGAACCAACATTGGCAGTACAAATGCAGCAGTCTTGCCAGATCCTGTCTTTGCAATGCCAATGATGTCTCGGCCTTCGAGTGCAACAGGTACAGCCTGCTTCTGGATTGCAGAAGGCTCTGTATAGCCTGCCTTGAGCACACTGGCAATCAAATCTTCATCAAATCCAAAATGGGCAAATGATACGCATGGCTTTGCAGGCCGGTTACCCGAAACATGCAATTGCAATTCTTGACGCAAACGTTGGACTTGCTCATGGGTCAGTTGCTCAATATCAGGATGCTCTTCGTAAAAGCATTTCTCGATGGGAGCATAAGTGATTGTGTTGTGGCTGACCCGTGCAAGAGGTTCGATTTCTTTGCGAATAACTTGGACATTTTCGTCTGAATCGTAGTTATTCTGGGCATCAATTGCTGCTGCAGTGGCATAGACTTCTTCATCAGAATCAGCATTCTGATGATGGTTGTGAGATTATAAAGACATATATATATATATATTTTTGTATTGTTTTTTTTATATCATGTAAATTCAACATGACTTACTTCATCGCGCAGGATTGGTCCATCGTTCTTGCCAATTGTAACACCTTTTTCTTTCATGTGGCGTACGTAGGATTCTATGTCATCTTCATCTTCATAATCATCACGTCTGGCCTAGAAATACAATTGATTGAGTTGACATATATTTCATATCGTCATTTCACTAGTGTCTCTAGAATACCTTTGGCTCTGACTTGTCTAGTGTGGCTTGCTCTGTCATGTCAGCCATGAATGCATCCAATGGATCATCCTCGGCAGGTTGCTCTTGTTGTTGTTTCTGGGGTTCTTCTAGCCAAGAGAAACAAAGAATCGGAATGAATGACACCTACACTCGCGCGCTTCTCTTTCTTGGCGTTGGTGTACCAATGCCAGCACTTGCGAGGAATTCCTGCGTGTCGTCTAAATCCAAAACTCGCATCTTCTTCTTTCGTGGCACATCTTCTTCGTTGTCTTGGTCCTGTTTAGTAGTTGATCCAACGGGTTGGTTGGCTGGAGTTTCCTCAAAAACAGACTTTTTGCTAGGAAAGCCGAATTGAAACTTCTTTGCAGACGGTTGATTCTTTTTAAACATTTCTTGCTTTGATACTTCTTTTACGTCTTTAAAAGAAGAGTCAGACAATAGATAAAAGTTTGCTCTACGACAAGCAGAAGAAGAAGAAAAATAAGTTTTTTAAATAAAGAAGGACTCCCGCACTCCGATTCAAGACGTCACATTCTTTGTAAAGGTAAGCTTTCTTTATTTTTATATGAAAAAATATTGGTTCACTGTGCAAAAAGTAAATGTGTATGAATGAATAGATATATGACTCCAAGTGTGTTTTGTAGAATGATGTTTGATTGCTACTACTATCATTTGCATCATGATTATTGTTTAAGCAAGCAAGCAATTATATCTAATTTACCAAAAACGTTAAAACGTTAATCTTGGGGGACACCTGTAAAGTACAGGATGTTACACAAAATATTTTCAATGTTCCGGCAAAAAAGCTTGAGTGTGACTACTTGGGGTTTGTCCGGCTCGCGTCAAGACATTTGGTATTGTGTAACTTTGACTCCCTTAAAAAAGAAAAAAATAATAGATAAAAATATGAGGATAATATAGTTTGATTTATGAAATATTTATCAAAAAATAACAATTTCAAGATAATGTAAAAAATCACTTTTAAACAAAGTATTCTGGTATAATATATCTACAGAATATCTCTACAAAAATTAAATAGCATAGTATTATGTAGGAAATAGTGTTATAGATTATTTAATATAGTGTATACACATTACTAGAAAATATCTTGCTTCTATCCTTTGAAATAAAATGGGCAAACATCACACCCAAAACTAATTACAACCAACGATATTTTCTTTTGATTGGGATTTATATTTAACCTTATCATGACAGAAAGTAATCGTGTTTGTTAAATATATAGAGAAAGAAATATGTAGAGTATATTAGAGATAAGGATATAAAAGAGAAAGAAAACTTAAGAAAGATCGACGACTTTTGATGGTACTGTATTCAAGGTTGGGTCAGTGATAGGTTGATTAATCTTGTGCTTTGGGAATTGACCCCAACGATTCCAGGTTGTTGAAAAGCAGTCAACTATAGAGCCTCTACGGACAGCATCAAAGTAGAGCGCATTAACCTCTGGCCAGGACCGATGTACATGAGGCTTAACTTTGACTGTTGTTCAGTGGCACCCATGCACATGGTGCAAGACCATTGGCAATGGCTTTCTTTTGAGAGGCTTCGGATCTTGGAGGGGAAGATATGTTACTGGTAAGGTGCTCAGATCATCCGAGTACACACAAACAGGCTATTTATAGGTGTCAGCAATTACCTGAGTACAGTCTGATGCAGAGAACCACATTGATGAATGGCATGAAGGGATATTGGGGCCAAGGGCAGGATCAATGTCAGAGCCAAAAGCAATGACCATTGTCACCTCAGCAACATCCATCCCAAAGTTTCGCTCATATAGATTGGCATGTGTAGCCATCGTCAGCAACATCTTCTTCTTCACCAAAGGGAACTGGTCTTCACCTCCTTCTTTCAAGTGTGCAAACACACAAAAACCACACCAACCATCAGACTTGGAGTTGAATTCCAAGGAAACACTACGACGACCTTGACGACGGCGCAGACGAGAACCTTGCCTAGAAGAAGTGTCGGAGTGATGGTCAATCTTATTTTGCGGAGATGAGGAAGTCGGGACAGAACGACATGGTCTGTGAGTTTGTGCGCCCAAAGTGGTCAAAGTACTGGCAGCAACAGGAACAAGAGAGGGCAAAGGGGCGGGGGCAGAGGGCGAAGAAAGCACAGGTGTGGCAGGCAGTAGGATAACTGTTTCGGGGCTGTGACTGCTAACGCGCATCAATATCCGTGGAAGAATAAACAGGTCCAGCAGGGTACACTCCTCTACAACGTTGAATCCACAAACGATGACCAAAACGCAGAATGTCACAGATTAACCAACGATGGAGACGTTCAGCATAACCGCGCTTGCATTTCAAAATTAGCAATTGAGAAAAGTTTTCCTCATCTGTTCCACCAACATCACCAAAGGCAAACGCACTCATCGTCACAGCAAAACCCATGGCCTCGTATGTATCTTTGACTGATTAGTACTTGTCAAATTTACGTTGATGGGCACGTGTCAGGCAGGAAGTTGCATCAGTTGATTGTGATGAGGACTGGGCAGTGATGACAACATCTGTGATGAACACCGTTTTTTTCTCTTCATCAACTACAACAAGATCAGGCCGCACACTTTGGCTAGAAAGCAATGGGGGGCATTGGTTGACTGAGATCGTGCAAGAACGGTTGTTATAGCGTGTAGCAGAGACGATTCGTTGCAAAACCTTGCTGTGCCTTTCTGTTTGGAGTGTCTTGCTTTGGCTATTGCGACAGAAGGAGAGAACAAGAGTGACAATTGCGTGTCTGACCAAACCCCCATTTTACTTTATTGGCATTGGTAGGAAGCATGTCCAGGCGACTTTTGAGGGCAAATAGATACGCACCAGGGTGGAGATCGTCTGTCCGTATCTAAGCGTTGGAGGCAGGGTGCTGAAGAGAGGATACTGACTGGCCTTGTTTGACCTGGTTCTGCCAACGTGCAAGGAACTTTGACTGACAAAATCGCTTAATGCGTCCAATCATTGTTGTTTTGCAGCGTGGAGTGGTCAGTGCATTGGTAACAATAGTGTCTTCGTCAATAGCAAATTGGACAAAACTGTCAGGCAAGTGGGGATCGGCCTCAGTGAGCACAAAACGACACCCAACGTGCTTGATGGCGTCAACATATCGTCCCTTTTTCAGATGCTCATATTGCCCAGACATATATGCCAGTACTTGCTGATCAGTGCAAAGCCCCACAGGAAAGTCAACGGTGTCATTGGAGAGAGGTTTGTTGTACCGTGCTTCTACAAGGGTGGATATTTCCTCACGTACAAGATGTCTAACTGCTTGATCCGTTGAATTGAGCAAGCCCACAATGTACACGATTTGGGTACTCGCAGACCAATCCGTTGGATCATAATATCCTAGACTGCCTTGATAGACAGGCAAGTGGAAGAGAGACAAAGATGCACTGGCTGGGAACTGACAGAACTTACGTACAGATTTATGAAGAGTTTGACCGAGCTGCTTGGCATGATGTGGGCTGAGACCATTCAATCGAACAAAGTATTAAAGCTGTGGAAGAATGAACGTCTTGATGGCGTGATGCTTTTGAAAATGCGCAGTTTTGAGCTGGCAACGGTCTTCAATTCCTTGTCAATTTGCCCCAAGAGAGCCTTGAAACTACCAAATATGCCACGATGTTGCAGGCCAACCAAATTACCCAGATACTTCCAATCGTGATTGAGGTCAATGCAGGGAATAGGTTCATTGTGATAATCCAATTGCATGCGACGATCACGAAGACGACGATTACGATTTCGATGTCCAGGTTTGGTGACAGAGAAGCAGGTCTTGTTGGCGTTGATAGTCAACTCGTGTTCATCCATAAATCCAACGACTTCGGCATATAGGCGACGGAAATGAGCAGGGTCATGAGAAAAGATCGTCAAATCGTCAGCCAGAAGAAGATGGTTGTGGAATGAAGCTTGAGTGGCAGGTTGAAGAGCGTTGAGGCGGTGTGTAAGCTCCAAAAGACAAAGAGTGAAGATCAGAGGGGACGAAGGATCACCCTGTTTGGTGCCACGAATTAGATTGACCAAGTCAGACGGGCCAGAAGGTGTGTGAAGCCAACAAGATATATCGTCGTATATGCTCATAACCAATCGTACAGAACGACGATCAAGACCAACATAAACCAGTGTAGCATGGATCCTAGCATGAGATACACTCCCAAAGGCATCCTTGAGGTCATAGGAGCAAACATATAGGGGGAGATCTTTACGGCGTGCTTTTCTGATCATGGCATGTATGTAAAAGTCGTGTTCAAAGCACCCTGGAGTTGGCATGAATCCCTTTTGGTTTTTAGGAACGATGGATTCGAGCACATCACGCATGAGACGATCATTGACAGCAGAGTAGAGTTTACCAGCCGAATTTTGAAGAGCAATGGGACGCCAGTTACCAGGATCGTGTGGGTCACCCTTTTTGTACAGCAAAATCGTTCGTGAGAGGCGCCAGTGTTGAGGAATCCAAGCCAAATGTTGACAACGACGGAATATAGCCAGAAGCCAACGGTTTAGAGAGGGGAAAAGGGACCACACCTTGTATGGAATACCATCGAACCCAGGAGAAGATGCCTTGTTGAACTTGCGCAGGATATTGAACACAAGATCCTCGTTGATCGTGGTCAATTGACGGGTACCATATGCATGTTGTGTGGGAGGAACAGAGACAGAGACAGAGGGAAGACTATAGCAATCGTCAAAGTGATTGTGCCAAACAGAGGGGGCAATTGGGCAAGCTTGACGTTCAACAGGGTTAACCATATTGTCATAGGTGATCTTTGCTTGATTTCTGTATTGGTGGAAGACAATTTTAGCTTCACGGCCTTCACAAAGACGATTACGATGGCGCAAGAGACGGCGACGTTCACCACATGTGAGGTTTGGATTGTCATTGAGAGCGTGAGTGAGATCGTCAACACCATCCATAGGGCGAAGCCCACTTCGTTCACTGTCCTGGTTTGGTCGTGTGTACTCTGAGATCAACATGTACAACTCGTCATGAAAGGCATTGTTCTTGAGTTCAACGGTTTGGCGATTGTAATAAGGAGTGACCAAATGTTGAGAAACAAGATCGTCTATAGTCAACTCAAACGATTTACGCAAGTCAATGGTCTCAAACAGAGGAATCCGCAGATATGGACGAGATGTACGTGAAGCCATCATCTGTGCAATGGATGGATATTGGCGGCGATTGTGTGGTCCATGGAGTGGGAGCATGGCTGGTTGACGCTGAAGAGGTAAGTGGAGTGGGACCAGGTCGGTGAGCATGTCCAGTATATTCCATGGGTGTATCCAAAATAAAATCATCGTTATCCAAACGTGGAGCAGTGGGAGTTGGAGAGGCAGCTGGGGCAGACAACGGTGGAGGTGTACAAGGGGGAGGATGCTGTGGGCAGAGTTGGCAAGTGAAGCACGGGGTTGGGATGAGGAAGTCTGTGGACAGGTGCGTGTGCGTCGTGGGGTGTGTGGAGTAGAGGGTGCAGGAGACGTTGGCGATGTGAGTCCAATGGGTGCGGGGCAGGGTTTAGTCACATTGGGTGCGGGCAGAACAGGAGGCGGTGTCAAAGTAGATGGTTTATGCGTAGTGTCCTTGTCTTTGTCTTTGTTCTTTTGTCTACTACGTCTACGTCGGTTTTTAGACTTTGTTGTCCTGTCCACACATATATCCATGGCTTCCACTGCAGCACAATCACTGCCATCGTCATTTGAGGAAGAGTCCAAAGCAGCGTCAATCATGGCAATCGTCATGGGCTGTACAGAAGGAAGACATGGCTGAGCAGTCTTGACTACACCAGTACGTTGACGTCGTGATTTTCGCCGTTGAACAACGTTCACGTCCAAAGAGGAAACAACCTGATCAAGTGGGGCCAGTGAAGGACTACCACAGTCTCCAAGGTCCAGCAAAGCACGCCGACTTGGGTGCATAGCCGTCTCGTCAAAAGGAAAAGTGACAGTTGGTGAGGGTGGCACAGCCTGGTTCGTGATGAACGCAAGTCTTTGGGGGTGGATGGTGGACGCAGGGGCAGGTGAAGGGTGTGGTTCTGGAAGCCGTTGGGAAGTTGGAGGGGCTCTACATTCTCTAGCAAGAGAATTCTGGCGATCTTGGTCAGCAAAGAGATGAGCACGGCGAGCAGGGTCCATATTCCAACAGTCATTCCAGTCAACACAAGCAGGAGAGACAACAGGGGAAGAGGAGCGTGGAGACAATGGTGTACGAGTTGGGGCAGGCGAAACAACAGGAGATACACTACCAGTGCAAGACAAAACGTTAACAGCAACTTCAACGGCACCAATTGCATCAGCATGATAAGAATGATCAGTATCAACAGAGTTTTCTTCCAGAATACCGGCCAGAAAATCGCCCTCAGGGGCAGAGGAAGCAAGAAGAAGAAGCGAGATCAGAGGAGAAGGCGTTGGTGATGGTGGGGAAGGTGATGTTGGGAGCTTGAGGTCGAGTCCACGCAGAAAGTTCGATGCTTGCTCAAAGGTAGAAACAACAATGGGAGCAGCAGAAGCAGTCTGAGGAGTGTGAGTAACAGAGGCCAGGGTCTTTGCAGGTGGTCGTGTAAAACGATACCCAGTTGGTTGGGGTGAACAATCGTTGAGTGTACGTTTGCCCAGCATGAACATGGTGGAGGGTTGAGGTGGCAAATCTGGTGATGTGGCAAGTGGAGTGGTGAACCCAGAGCTATCGTTATCATCGTTGTGTGAATCGATTTTAGAGTTGGCTGTGGCGTCCAAAACACCAATGGGTGTATCAAATGCGTCAAGAGGAGTATCGTCCACATCGCTCTCACAATCATCACCAGTGTCCAAGGCAGTACTCAAAGCAGAGAATCGATTTTCGCCAACCAGAGAAGGAATCAGAGGCAGTGGTGAGGAGCCCGATTTCTGTAAGAACAAACTGATAATGTTGGGGTGTTTCCAGATACGTTTCTGACGAAGATGTTGTGTGATTGTAGCACAATCCCAACCAACAAGCCCAATGGTATCGTTCAATGTAGAGAGTTTTGTGCCAGCAAAAGGGAGTCGCCATGTTCCTGCAAGTGCATCAACAAAACCAGGGTGTGTTTGACGATGGGAAACGAGATCACAAGAGGGGAAGTATTGGTCACAACCATAGCAAATGCTATCATCAAGATCAACATCGTCAACTTCAGTTCCAATGGTACAATCGTACTTGACATGGTTGGTGACATCCAGTTTCTCAACTGTGGCAAAACCACAACGGCATGGGCAAGTCCAAACGATCCGCAAATATCGTTTGTGCTTGACAAGATGGTGACGTTGAAGAGAATATGCCTCAGTGTATTGGCTTGGGCAACATGGACAGATGAAGGCCTTGGCAGTGCTGATGACAGGAAAATCGTCAATTGGTTGACAGGCAGGAGAACGGCCAGAGAGAGGAGGAACACGAACAAGGTGAGGGGCCACGTAGGAAAGTGAGGTATATGGATTGTTAGTATCTTGTTAGGGAAATAAGAATACTGTGAGAGTGTTATTTATTGAAGAAAGAATATTATTATTGCTTATATACTATTATTCAAATTCCCTTGTAATTAAAGTCCCCGTCATGTAATGGTTGGTTATCAGTGTAGCAGTGTGAAGTGTACGTGTGCCTGGTGTGTAACTGCTCCTGAGATGTTAACTTGCCAGGGTCATTAGCAAGTAGTAACCGGAGATCGGTTGTGGAGTCTGTATTTCACTCAACTGTGGTGTGTATACCACAGAAAGGACACATTCATGGTGAATAAAATCATCACGACTTGTAACGGCCTTTGTACAGTCATAGCGCTTCCAATTGACCATGAATTTTCGTTTATGTTTATGGGAACCATGCAGAGAAAAGGCGCGTGCTGAGAAAAATAATATATGGTCTGTGAGTGGGCACAATGGACAATCAAAGTAATCAGAATCGATGTACCCATCAAAGTGTTGAATGAGGGCTGTGGACATTGCAGCGGAAATAGAGTCGGAGACAATAAAAAAACATTTCAGAGCAAGACAGGGCAGGACAATAAATAAAGGAAAAAGGACTATGCACCAGCAAAAAACCGCACTTGAGAATGAAACAGATAGAGTTGCTGAAAGAGGTTGGAGATTTCACAGTATATAGGTCTTGACCAGTATATTGAGATTTCTTTAAGAGTCAAGGCCAAATTACTTAATAATTAAAAGTGTTTTTTGACGATGTTGACAATGTTGAGATGAGCTGAGATGCTGGAATCGCGAGATTGTCAGACAGATGTCGAAAAAAAAGTATATTGTTAATATCGCAGGAGGATGTTTCTTACACCAAAGGACATATCTTGAAGAGGTTGTTATTTTGTATTAAAGGTGCTCTTTATCTTTGTTTTATAAAATGTAAAAAAGGAAATTATCTTAATGTTGTCGGTGCGACGGAACTTGAAAATGAAGAAAGAGTAAAAACATAGCAACAAAACTAAGACAATTAGTGTAGAACTAATAACGTCAGTAGAAAGAGGAAAAGATTTAGTAGACCTTTGCAAATGATAAAACAATGATGTAAAACATAGGATAGAAACAATATAAAAGTAAGACAAATAACTTGAAATAAAGGACATCAATCAACTACAGTCTCAAATCTCACATACTGTTTCTGCCCCAAAACCCTTATAATCACACTTTCATCGAACACCTGGTTAGTCCTAATTGAATCCCCTCCCGTGTGACAAGAAGACTAACCAGCGCATTCACAATGTAGTAAATTAATTAATTATTATGATAGGTGAGGTATATGGTTTGTTAGTATCTTTTAAGGGAAATAAGAATACTGTGAGGGTATAATTCCTCAGAAAAAATTAAAATAATCAGCCAATCAGAAAAATAGGTGATCTATTGGCTCAGACTATGGAAAAATTTCTAAATATGGGAAAACTGACTTTTTTAGAAAAAATGATGAAAATACCAAAAATTAATACTGGCACCTGCAGGGCAGCCAAAAAAATAGTGTTTTTCTCAAGTTGCATAATTGTTGATACATTTTATACTCTATAGGAGCTAATGCTGGTATATATTACTTTGTAAAATCCAAATAAAATCCTGTTAGATATGTACATTTCTTTAGAAACAATTATTTTTATATGTAATCAATTCTATATCCATGTTTATCTGATATACTTTAAGATGTAAATATTTTATTGTCTTATATGCGATATCTATATATGTGTGTGTGTGTTATTCTAGTACTTGAGGGTCATAGCTAACCCATTTCGCCTTTCTTTTACCTTTTGAAACTGATGATTGAGTAAGACTATGACTATTTTGAGCTAGTGTTGGAGCAGAAGGCACAATGGCAGGGTGATGGATTGGAGGAGCAGAGTATTGGATTGGGGATGGTTGGATAAAGGTAGAAGAAGAAGAAGTGAAATCCCAAGATATGTTGGTGCTTTCAATGTTGCTCATAGTGTTTGGAGTATTGGTAGCCATCAATAATTAAACTTGAGAATTGAGGCACTGTTGATTAACAAGTAAGACCTGCTGGTTTCTTGCAACTTGCTGCAACTGTTGGCTCAACCCAACCAAAATAGATTCTACCCAAGAGCTATCCTGATTCTGGTTGTGAAAATGATTTTCAACTCTGGCAAACTGACGAGTACTCTGCTGTTGTATGCTTGTCATTTGATGGGTTATTTCACCTAACCGAGTTGAAACCTCTTTGTGTGAATTGACAATGTTTGGGACAAGACATTCATACTCTTGGAGTCTGTTAATTGATGGTGTAGTGATGGCTTTTACAATGTTGTCTTGAAAAATCTTGAATTCTGCACTGAGAAAAGGATTGGTGCCTAACCCATTTCTCTTGACGTTCATGTTGACAATGCTGTTTTCTTTCTTCAGGTATATGTATACTGCAGAGTCTTGCAAAATTACTCTTCTACACCGGATCAAGAGCCTCAAAAATCCTCGTTTGGCAGTGTTGGTGCTTCTTTGTACTGCCAAGTGCTTCTTCTTGATCTGCTTGATCCTCTGCTGAACTATCCTTCCATCTTCTTCTATGAACTCAGCTTGATCATCTGCATCCTCATCTTCGTTAGTAACATTTTCATCTTTGTTCTCATCTACTTCTTTCATCTCCTTGTCACAGAATTTTTTCCACGCAGCATTGTTACATCCAAAGTGATCTTCAATCCAAGGAAAAATTGTTTGTTGAAGCTCAAGAGAAGGTGAGATACTGTTTCTTGGCAAGTTGAATGGCTTGTCCCAAAACCCTGCCATGCCTTGAGCAAACTGGGACGGACGTTTACTAAGGTAGTGAGTCTCCAAACGGCCAAGGCAATCCTTCCACCCTCCTCCTCTTTTGATAAAATTGTACGGGATTCCAAGTGCTTCAGCTTCAATAGCACCAGCATGGCGCCCACCATGCATAACTCTTGTAGTAAATATGTCATGCTTGGCTAATGCACTTTTTGCTGTCTTATATTGCTGTGCTCCACTAAGACTCTTCTCAGGGTCATCTTGTCCTCTCAGGACCTTCCAGTTGTGCCACCTTTCTTCACCCAAGAAGTTGGCATCATCCTTTTTTATAAAAGAATCATTAGATATATGTATTGACAAACAGCAATCATTTTAATTTGTCAACATACCTGGATCAAGCGAAACATGAAAAAAGCAAAGGCACCAACAGGACAATGAAATAAGTTCTCATGGCGTATGGCACAAGCAAACTTCACTTTGCCTTCTTTCAGCGTTTTGCCTTTGTCTAGGCAAAAAACTAGAGCTACTGCTTGTTGGGCTCCCCTATGCTGCTTCTTTGGGATTATCATGCAAAAACAATCCGAGAAGTTGAGATTTCTGAGATCCTGGTCTCGAAGGAGCATGTGGTGACGAGTAGAGATTGAGAAGATCTCTCATAAATTGGCCTTGTTGGTGGATATCCAAAGAGACTTAAGGATCTTAATCAATTGGCCGGATTTATATGAGTCCCTGATCACACAATGAGCAGCTCTGTCTGCATTTGTCTGAACTTGGTCATAGACAAGGTTTTGTTCATATTCCTTTAACAGGTCAATGAGTTCTTTTGTTTTTTTTTGGTGATGGCCAAATGATTTGTCGAGTTTCTTGCTGGTAACTGTGCAGATACATCAATGCTTTCTTGTACTGGTTGACAGACTCAAAACTCAAAGGCACTTCCAGGATTTTGGATTTTCCATCTTTACTGATGGGAGCAGTCTCTGTTACTACAAGCCAAATGTAATCCAGGATTAATTAAATATATAATTTACAATTGACTAAATGTTATATCCAGATCTAATTATTTCTTACATTGAGGTAAAGTTGTGGAAGTTGTTGGTTCATCTTCTATCCTTAGATAGATTTGGGTTCTAACATCCAAGCTGATTGAGATGTTCTTTTTATATGTTTGCTTAAAGACGAATTTGGTGAAGAAAGCAACCACTAGCTCAGTAGGACCCACAGTATAAGGGTATTCGGAATCAATATTAAATCTATGTTTGTTGGCATCGCAGAATCCCTATAATACATGAAGTAAAATACATGTAATATTAATAACAAAACTATAATAATATATTAAAAAATCAAAATGACAAAATACCTTCCAGTGTGCCAAGGGCTGTCTATAGGCCAATGCAGTACTTGGGTGCACTTTTCTCATTAATGCCTCAACTACATAGTCCAACTCATTGAGATCTCTTGAAGCCATGGTACAGAAAGAGGTGTTGTTAGATACAACAGTTCTGGGATCAACGACATTAGATGCCATGGCACTCTCAATCTGGACATTCTTTCTTAGACGGCCTCAGCTGTGCTTTGCTGGCTGCGTCTCAGTAGAGGCCACCCTTTGGATAGGTAGCACTGCTGGTTGCAGCTCTTTTTCTTCACCGGTTCTTTCATTGACAGAACGTCTGACCATACGTCTTTTAGAGGCATTGATAGTAGGGAGTTTGGGTTGCATGCTGAGTATTTATTATCAGGTAGAGAGTTTGGGAAGTGTTTAAATAAAGATGTTGTTTGGATGGTTTTTTTATGAGCAAGATCTAGGGTTATTTATATGAATAATGCTAGATAATGTTTGTAAAGATAATTATAATGATTGGTTCTAGGAGGGGTCTTTACAAGGATATAAAATCATGAATACTATTGGTTTGCATGAAAATAGCCAGATATGATCTTGATTGGTTAACCAGAATTATCAATTAGATGTTCTTTACAGTTTTTATAAGAGAAAAGTGTTTTTTTTGTTGATAAATAGTATTGTCAATGAAGCAGTATTTGAGAAATAAAAAAAATATATTAACTGGTATTCATAACTCAAAAAGTTAATTATACTAAAAACTTCCCCTTTATTTCATAGTATTCAAATATCCTTCTCAGTATTATTAACTTTTTTACTCCCATATTAGGAAATTTCGGAGATGAAATAGAGGGCTTTCATTGGACAATCGATTTTTTATATACTAAAAAAAGAAAAAAAATATTTGATACTGTGGTAGTTGGTTGGAGAAAATTGTGGCCTACAAATGTCAACACTTTCATGTTCTCTTGTATGCTTGGAATCAAAGACAAACCAGTGAATGTATGCAAAAACATGTTGCTTATTGTGATGATGATTTAGTCGGCCATGAGACATAGGGGGCATAGACTGGGAATGGACAAACATATATTGAATCTCGCCTGTGTATGCAGTCGGATTTTCGTCATCATTTCCAGAGAACAGAGCTTGAACATAAGAACCATGACTGACAGTACCCTTCTTGCCTTTGTATGACTGGCCAAGGAGATCGATAGACACGATCTTGCATATTTGGTTGTCAACAAAATATGGCGAAGATGAGGCATGTCGGTAATCCACTAAATCTGGCTTTGCATATACAAGCTTATAGTGTTCCAAGAGATAGGGATATTCAAGGTCGTTCATTGATTCATATGGTTTCATAGAGAGTGGCAACGCAGAAGGAGGGAGAGGTTCGTTGCCTTTGATAGAGAGTGGATTCATAGAGGCTTGCATAAATGCTCTCAACCGGAAAGGGCCTTGAGACATGGCATAGGAGGGGGCATAGGAGGAGGCATGGGAGGAGGCATGGGATGGGGTATAGGATGGGGCATAGGAGGAGGAGGTAAGCTTGGACATAAAGGGGCGGAAGGGGGTTTGACTGGGACATTGAAGAACAGAAGATACATAATCGCCCTTGTATGCATCATTAATAAAGTTCTTCATGTAGGTGGACTCAAAGCCGTCTCGTCTGTTGGTCTTGATGTTTTTTAACAATCCATTGTATCTCTCAAATGAAAACAGCCAATAACCATACACTGGTCCAAAATCACGAATAATGGTATGAAGATGAAGGTGTAGGTGCATGTTACAAGTGAGAAGATTCGCAGGATATAGGGACTGACATTTTCAACCGAATGTTTCCAGGAAATTGTGGGCATCAGTTGCCTCAGAAAACGAGATTGCTGGCTTGACCAAAAGGCGGCAGGCATCAACGAAGCTGATCCAGTTGTTGAAGTTGTCAGAAAGGAGCACACCTTTCAACAGGACTGGAGAGTATACGAGGACCCAGGACTTCCACTCGTCTGCTTTCATGTAGGAAAAGCCTTTTCTGATCTTGCCTTTGAGGACAGCATAATTGGCCGGCAGAACCATAGACTTGGCAGTCTTTTGCATGGCAGCAAGATCACAGTCTGTGATCAGGCCATCGTCAATCCACCTCTTGACCATTCGCTTGGCCATACCCAAGAAGAGATTGTGCATGGGATCAATGATTGTGCAGCAAACAACGTCAAAGTATCCAAGGCGATGCAACTGGGACCATTGAACGCCATTTTCGATTTCCAGCTGATGCCTTTCTGAGCGCATACTGGCACTCTTCCATACCTCAGCATGCAACCGATTTTTGACACCACTGCAAAGGGACCACTGTGCAGAGTCGAAGCCACGAAAGTCAATGCTGTTTGTTCTGTCCAAACGAGAGAAACTACGACTACACTTGAAGCATGCATGGGTGCTGTTGTGGGAAGTAAACCCACTCGTCTTTCTGGCAGCTGGAATGTTGCACGCCACCATAAACAACGCAGCACGGATGGTAACACCTGATGAACACTCGGCAGTTTGCATCTTCACACCAAGGTACAGCTCTTCCAAATCGTCCACCAATGGCTTGAGATAGTGGTTGATCTTGTCAGATTTTGGTTCCTTGGGCCCAGGCATAAGTCCAACAAGAATGATGTTCTCTGCCTTGAATTGCTCAGCCCTAGGAAGATTGTTGACAGCCAAGTAGATCGCACCACAGGAATAGGTCACCCCATCGAACGGCTGGAACCAGTCAACGTTCAATGTCAGCATGAGAGAACGTGGGTCTTGGATGAAAGAAACACCATTCGAGTCCTTGAGCTCCTTCCACATGGTGCCATTGTACACATCACACATTGTGTCTTTGACCTTCAGCTCCTTGTTCCAATGGCAGATTCTTGCTTCGAAATCTGGGCGGAGGAAAAACACTCTCAACGCCTGCTTGACAGAATGGTAGTTGTATTGGCGTCTGGCTACCAAAGCACCTGATGATGACACCTTCATCAACTGGGAATCACAAGAGGAACGTGCTCCTGGCTTCTGGAAATCGCACCAAAGGGGAACAGACCCAGCTTCCTCGTACACCTTGTGACAATCCTGGCACACAACAGATTTCCTTATTCCTTGGGACATGGCTGAAAATCCTGTCATGCGCTGCAGACCAAGCAGGCTTGTGGGCAGTTGGAAATCTTGATCATAGATTGTCAAGAGCTTGTTGACAAACTCAATCAAGACAACGGCGCCCTTGTCAACCACATAACGGGATGCAAACAGGACAACAGAAATGACGATGAACCTGTGCACTGGGTTTTCAGGCATTTGGGCGGAGGCAAAAGGATCTATTTTAAAATGGAAAATATTAACACCCAATTTTTTAGGCTTTTTCTCTATTTAACACTGACCTTCACCATCCAACTCCTCAACTTCGATCTCTTCCAAATCGCCCTCGTCGTCATCATCACCACCGTTCATCTCATTCTCATCAGCATCAGCATCAGCATCAGCATCAGCATCGGCATCAGCATCGGCATTAATCTCATTGTCAGCACCAATTTCGCCATGATCGGCAAAAGGATTGGCTTCCAAAAACGGCGAGTTCTCCTGATCACCAAGTATATCTGAGGACCCAACTTTATAGAACAAGGTAGCCAGATATAGAATATAGTAGTTATTTAGTTTCTGTTGCTATGCCAATAAATAATCCTTACGTTCAAAATCAACATCTATCATATTGCATTGAGAGGAGATTTCTAGTAAAATATATTATGATACAATTCATAGAGTTTTTACAAAAGTAACTTGCTGTTTTTACAATTTTCAAGACACTCTAATCTTGCTCTCTTTTCATGACGTTGAGCAGTCAGTTTCTGGACAAGACTGTAACCATTCTTGCTTGTACTGCATCTAGGGCAAAAGCACTTCTCATTGTAGACATTGGAAGTAGAAGACATGGTATTTGTGTATTGAAGTTTAAACAAAAAGGAAACAAGTGTTACATATGCTTTATTTGCTATGGTTTTATAAGAGTATAAAAATATTATCTCCTGTTCTTTATATCCAAGCCAATTAAATATAATAAAACAATATTTTCAAGGTGATCACAAAAAACATGTTGAGTTGCAAAATTGCCTCAGCTTTCTCCACGTTCTCAGTTAACTGTGCACAGTAGAACAGCCCACCATTTTCCCAGTGGGCAGGGCTTCACTTCCAGTGACATTAAACCATGGATTGGTGGCAGCTTGGAGGAACATGTTGAGATTGAATTGCATATATGGAGGGTGGCCATACTCAGAGTTCACCAAGGATCTTACAGGCGTCGGTGCTATTTGAGCAACTTCTTGGAGAAATTCTACCATGGGTGGTGAAAGTTTGGCAGAATAGAACTGAAGAAAGTTGCTGATGAATCCCTTTTCCAAGAAGACCTTCATGAAAGTGACCTCAAATCCATTGCGGCGATTTGTCTTGATATTCTTGAGCTTGCCATTATATCGTTCAAAGCTATACAACCAGAATGCATAGACAGGGCCAAAGTCAAGCATGGACTCACGTAAATGCATATGCAAATGCATGTTTGGTGTGATGCTGACAGTTCCATACAAAATCTCGCACTTTTCACCAAAATTGCCAAGGAGCTGGTGTGCCTCGTCTATACTCTGAGTCGTGACAGATGGTCCTGTCAATAGACAGCATGCATCAACGAATACTAGCCAGTTATTGTAGTCTGTTTCTGGCAAAGCATTCTCCAGGACAACCAGCGAATACACAAGACACCACAATCGCCACTCGTCTGCCTTCATATATGGGAACCCAGAAGCAATTTTGTTGGACAATACAGCATATCCAGGAGGAACAAGAATGGAATCTGCCAGATGTTGCATGCGGGCAAGAGTGGTGCTGGGAAAATAACCGAGGTCTCTCCAAATGCTGATCATCCGTTTGGCTGTACCAAGAAACAAGTTGTGCATAGGATCTACGATCGTACACCAGACAGGATCAAAGTAGTGTAGGCGATGCAATTCAGAATATTGGGTACCATTGTTTTTCTCCAACTCTGCCCGTTCGACGTCTGATTCTGCATTGAACCACATTTCGGCATGCACAGCATTGGCTGCCTTTTCTCTTGGTGTCCAATTCTCAACGTCAAACCCAGAGTAATCAATCTTGCTCGATCCATCGATCACCGAAAACTGACGTGCACACTTGTGACAAGCGTTGGTGCTTGCATGCCCTGTAAATCCCGCGGTTTTTCTTGCAGCTGGTATATTGCAGGCAACACACATGAGAGCATCACAAACACGAACACCACCAGGGAACATGGCCGTCTTGATTGTCATTCCAGTGTAAAAGTCAACCAACTCGTCAACAAGAGGCTCAAGAAAGTTGTTCATCTGATCGGTCTTTGCTTCCTTTGGCCCTGGCATGACGCCAACAAGAATGATGTTTTCTGGCTTCATCCTTTCTTCTCTGGGCAAGTTATTAATCGACAGATATAAAGCACCACTGGCATGAGTATGCCCATCGAATGGCTGAAACCAATCCACGTTCAATGTCAACATGAGGGAATAGTCATCGTCAACAAATGGCATATCATTATCATCGAGCAACTCATTCCACATTGCACCATCATATATGTCAAGGAAGGCGTTCTCCACGGTCTCTCTTGATCTTCATTGGAACAGCTTGTCCTCAAATCCAGGCTTACAGAGATACTGTGTCAAAGTATTCTTGAGTGAGCTGTATGGGAATACCATGAACGGGATTGGATCTCTGGCAGATGGATTGGTGAAAATTGGATTGTTGCAAATTTGGGTATGCGTGCTAGAGTATTTCTTGAAAGTGCATGTTGGCTGATGATTGTCTGGCGAGTAGATTGCAAAGCACTTGTTGCAAACGGTGTACTTTACAATGCCTTTGGTCATTACATCAAATCCGGTCATTGCTTTCAAGGCATTGACAGTAAGTGGCAGGTCAGCATCCTTCTCAAAGGCAACAAGAAGATGGTGAAAGAATTTGAGCATGGCCAATCCTCCCGTTTGAACCAAGTAGAATGCTTGGAAGATAACGCCAAAGATAGCCATGAACTGGCTGGTTTGGGACATGTTATGAATCTTCAAGGATCCAACTACAAAGGAAAGTATATGATAAATAACTTGTATACAATTAAATATGTTTGTATTTTATGTATACATACTTGAAGCCATCATTTGTTCAAAACCATTGCCGCCATCAATCTCAGTCTCATCTTCATCGCTAGATTCATCATTTGAATCGGAATCCTCATTGTCAGCTGCAATGAGTGATGACTCAACATCTGATTCCTCCTCAACGTCAAAAACATCGTCTTCTCTCAAGAAAGGTATCTGTTGTCCAGTAGTTTCGACTGACATGATAGAAAAGCTGTCTTCATCTATAATAAAATAAAAGTTAGTACCTGTAATTAATAACCAAAATATATCGCACTTACAATCAATAAACTCATTAGAAATATCAGGCATTATGATATCTGACTCTTCTTCAACTGTGCTTCTGACATTGGCTGTAATAATTAACAACAAACATTATTAGATTATGAATAATGATATACAATTTCACTTACAATCATCTCTATCCTTGGGACCAATGCTTGACACATTATCAGAATTCTTATGGCGCATGAATGTCTGTGCATTCTGCAATATTCCATTGGCTGTATATTTGGTACAGGCCGAACATTTGCACAGGAGGTTGTATGTTTCGTTTTTAATGTTATTCATAATAAAGATTATATGAGCAAGAGGTATTATATTTGGCTCTTTTTTATATGAATCGTATTTCAGAGCGAGACGATATATATTATTAATCCTATTATCAAACACACCATTTATTCATCATCGTCTTTTGATATCTGGGCTTTGAATCAATCTCCCTTAATATTTATAAGCATTACAAACCCAATCTCTTACATTCAAAAAAATTGGTGGATTACTAATGGTGCCGAAATTATTAATTATCCTTGAATATTATTTTTTTATTTTAAAATATTGGTCATTATTATTACGTACACATTGATTCATCTTAAATATATTGAATGTTTTGTCTATACAATCAATAAAAAAGCAATAACCATAAAAATTGATATAGTTTATAAAAATGAAAAAAAATAATGCCAATTTAATTTATTTATTTTGCAAAGTCAATTAAAATGTGTGCTATTTTGCATCAAATATGCAATTTAGAGCTCATATATAAAATAAAATGCGAAATTAGGTCTCATCATTAAAAAATTGTCAAAATGATGGAGTTAGAATTCATTTTTAAAAATTCGTAATAATTCAAAATCTCTAATTCTGGCTAATACAACCCTTCTTTTGCAGTGTATTATGCGTGTATAGCTTATAACAAAGGTTTGTACTATATATGTTTTATAATATTAAATAGCATTAGTTTTAAGTATTTTTCTATAATAATTGTGCGCAAAATACGGTATGAATTAAATCAAGACATTCTATAATAAAGAATAAACCATTCTTTCAAAAGAATGGTCGTAAAAGAATAGCAGAACCCATTATCAAATAGAGTACTATAAAAGAGAGGTTATAGTGTATAACGGAAGCATTTTTGATTGGATAAAAAAAACGGTAGTTATGTTACCAAAACGGTAGTTATCTGCCAATTATTTATTAGCAAAAAACGGTAGCTGCTACCAAACTCGCCTTACACAGGGTCATATCTACCATTTTTCCCCACCAAAAAAACGGTAGCAATGTTACCAAAACGGTAGTTATCTGCCAATTTTTGCCACTATAAAAACGGTAGCTACTACCAAATTCGCCTTACACAGGGTCATATCTACCGTTTTTCCCCACCAAAAAATTGGCAGTTATGTTACCAAAACGGTAGATAACTGCTGATTTCTTAGCCATAGTGGAGTGATAGAATAATCGATTTACATACCAGAAACAGAGTTGACAATTAAGTAGAGGGATGTTACATGATGACCAACAATAGATTCTTATTAAGCGTATAGAACAATATTAGTAAATAGCCAGAATAATATTATGGAAAGAGATAAAGACCAAGAAAAGGCATTACCATTATGATAACCAGTCGTAGATGATGAAGGGGCCAGATGGGGTGGACAGTGATGGCAGTGGTCTATAGTAGAATAAGAAACGTTAAAGGATAAAATAGTTTGACGCGAAAATATTTTTTACCAAGCCACCAATGACGATACCATATAATAGACCATTTGAGTATAGGAGGTCTATAAGTTAAAAAGAGAGAATCAGAATAGTGTTATGGAAAGCATAAATACTAAGAGACAGTATTACCATTATGATAACAGTTGTAGATGATGGAGGAGCCAGATGGGGTGATTGATGGCGGCGGTCTATAGTAGAATAAGAAACATTAAAGGAGAAAATTATTTGACACGATTTTTTACCATGCCACTGATGACCATACCATATAATAGACATGTGAGCAGAATATATCTATAAAATAAAAAGAGAGAATAAGAATAATATTATAGAAAAGTATAGACCAAGGAACGGCATTACCATTATGATAACAAGTTGTAGATGATGGAAGAGATGGACAGGGTGTGATGGGGGTGACCCAAGTAGAATAAACAACGTTGGACAAAAAAAAAGGTTTGACACCAAAAGGTTCTTTTTTACCATGACACTGATGATGATACCCATATAATAGACTGTGTGAGTGGCGGAGGGCTATAAGAGAAAAAGAGAGGATCAGAATAATATTATAAAAAATATAAAGACTAAGAAAAGATATTACCATTATGATTCCAATCGTACATGAAGGAAGAGGTAGATGGGGTGAATGGTGGTGTGATCTACAATAAAATAAGCAACGTTAGAATAGAAAATTGTTTGACACGAAAAGATTTTTTTAGCCCAATATTGATGATAGAACTATATAATAAGCTGTGTGAGTTGTGGAGGTCTATAAAATAAAAAAGAGAGTCAGGATAATTTGCGAGATGCTAAAGGCACATTCAACTGACCACAGATTGTTTGGATGAGCAATGCAAGCAGGATGTATTGGAATGAGTGCATGTTTATAAAGCCGCCAATTTTTTAGTGTAAAGATGTGTAAAAAAGAAAGAAAAAATGGGCCCGGATATAGGAAACGAGGGAAAGGAAAAAAGAGCAAAAAAGAAAAGAATGACTTAGACTTTGCTGCTATATTGTAATAAATAATATTAGAGGTATTCAGGTAAAAGTATTTTGTTTATTTGTCAGGTGTGTCAAGGCCTGGCGCCTGTAGGCATATAGGCCACCCATGAGAACGAAAAGAATAAATGAAAATATAGAAATAAATAATAAAAAAGAAACCCCTAAATACTGGGGGAAAAGAAATAAAGTATAAGAACGAAAAGAAAAAGTTTTTGTGTTTGACATGGCATGACAGAGAGAGATGTCAGCGAGAAGGAAAAGAGAGCACGGAAAAAACCCCCAGTGGGGGAAAACGGCTTTTAAGAAAGTAAATAGATACATACAGCGGGTAAGAATATAGGCGAAATAAATATATAGAGAAAGAAAAAAGAATGAGACGTTAAGAATCGAGAATAAGTAACTAGGTACTGACAGCACCAAGATTGGGAACGGATTTCAGCAAGGATCAGAACTCGAAAGAGGGATCCCCTTTAGAAACTCGGACAATCCATTTATGAATCTGATCACACAACAGAGCCAGGAAATCTTGACCGTACTAAGCACAGCTTCGGGAGGACGCAGACGGGAGGGGTTGACGGGGGACAGTGGAAATTTCGGACGTAAGCCAGGGGAAAGGGTCGCCGGGGACAGGCTCTCTCTGTCGTCGAGGAGTTTTTGGTTTGGATGAGAGTTTTTTGGAGCGGTAAGCAGTTGCAAGGTCAATGAGGATTTGACCAGGATTTGGTTCGGGAGGGAAGGGGTATTGAGAAGTGGTTTGATCTATAGCACGCAGCAAAACAAGTAAGCACGGCCACCAATCGCACCATGTACCAGGCGTTTTGTAGGACCTGGGGAGGCAGTTGAGAGCATGGTCAATGATATGGACATCCTGTGGCGGGGGAGGGTCCAAGTGCCTTTGAAGATGCTGTACCATCACAGTTGTATCTGGGCAGACCAGCATATGAGCCCGGTTGCCTTTTACCGTGCCACATTTACAGGCCGCAGATGGGGAGGGAGGGAGCCAAGCGAAACGCCATTTGATCAGACAACGACGCTCCTGACGAGTGCAAGGCAGTAGTAAGACCAGATCTCAAACAGGTTTGCACAGACCTCTAGCGACGGTAATCGGGGGATTCTTGCTCGCAAGCTGTCTGTCAATTTCTTTTTGATGTAATTAAATATAAGCTTCTTTCAATGGGTCTTTCAGCCTGGGTTGGCTTTCTTCCAAATGTTGGACATGTTTCCAAAGTACACTACGGCGAAGCTTTTCCCATTCCGTTTTGGCTTTGGTAATGTCCAGCTGCGTGGTAATGGCGTTGAGCAAGGAGTCTGAGGGTAGTGTAAGTGCACGACGAAGAAATTTGGCTTGGAGAACCCAAAGTCGGGTGTACATGTTGGGTAGAGCAGCCAAAGCGGCAATGTAAACCACACCTATAGACGCATTAGACCATCGAATACATACCCGGAGGCAAGCATTTTGGGACTTTTGCAAAGGAGCAGAGTCCATTTGACCAGCGGGAATAATTGCTAGGCCGTACTCAAGAATGGGACGAACGAAAATAAGATAAGCCCGGATAGCTGCGGTTAAACCAAACGCAAACATATGAACACCCAGAGTGCCCAGCATGCGCATTGCTGCGACAGCCTTCTTCTGAGAGTGAGCAAATAGTGCCGTTCGATCTATTCCATGGCTAGAGAAAGGAATGCCCAGGTATTTGAAAGTAGTGCAAGAAGGTAGATTGTTCCCATACAGAGTAAGAGGCAGATCGGGCGGGGGATTGAGGACTTCGCATTTGGATGGACTCCACTTATACCCAAGAAGATTTGAATGAGTCTCTGCAACGGCTAACATTTTCCGCACATCTTCAGGTGTCCCTATCAAGGCGACATCATCAGCATACAAAAGACAGTTGATCGGAGCAAGTGACATTGGAAGAAAGTCTGGTGCATCCCCCTCCGTACTAGGAACAGAATAGACATTACAAGTGACTTCCCGCAGCTCGTCCAATAGTGACAAAGGAGTTGCATTTGGGTTATCAAATGAATATGTCATATAGGACGACAAGCGAAGGGACCTCGTCAACGAGGGAGAGGGGATGCGGACATAGTATGGTTGGGTGGAGACGCCCCGAAGTAAACATGGTAAAGTATCAATAAAAATCGAGTAAAGAAAAGGGGAAAGGATACTACCCTGTAGGACTCCATGTCTCGGTGTTATACCACGGGAGGCTACGTTTTTCAGCACTACGCAAACAATAATATTGTTAAACAAGTTTTGAAGTAGCAATAGCAAGGGTTTAGACACAAAGGGTCTTAACGAGTCCCATATAACCTGTCGGTCGACACTGTCATATGCAGCTTTGATGTCCAGGAAGACAACAACTGGGGGTGTGAGCACTTGCTCTTGCTCTGGGTCTGGGGTAGAATACGCCCTCATCAATTCGTGGAGACAGAGGGCCTGGTCTAGGGTACCTCGACTAGCACGGAATCCTCCCTGGGCCATGTCTAACTCTGGCATGGTCATAAGGAGTTCCACAGCTAGGCATCGCTCTAAAAGCTTCCTGAACACCGAGGTCAAGCTAATAGGCCTATAACTGCTGGGATCTACGTGTGCTCCTTTGTTCTTGTAGATAGGTACCACCTGTGCTGTTCTCCAGGCTACAGGTGTCCACGACCATCTCCAACACAGCTGAAAAAGTGAGTGGAGTATAGGACCTAGAGTTGTTACGAGAGGCTTGAGCATTTCTGCCTTGATATGGTCAATGCCTGGTGCTTTCTGTCGAGGCAAGTGACGGATAGCATCTGCAACAGTGTCTACGTCCCATGGTACGTCCTCTTCCAATGGTGTAACCACCGGTCCAGGTCGTAGTTCCGTAGATCCGCCAAAAACAGTCTCGAGGTGGTCGATCATGTTATTTGCGGCTGCAAGTGGTCCTTCAGTGGAGGCGAGAGAAATCGGGGAACATTGCTTCATCTTCATTCTCTTGATCGCGCTCAACATCTCGGTTGGATCCTTTCGGATCTTGTCACAGAAATCGTACCAGGATTGTCGTCGTGCCGCCCGAACTGCTGTCCGCAGATCTTTGCATGCTGCTACATATGCAGCATGGGCTCTAATGCGTTCAATGTCATTGCCTACTCGACGTCGCCAACGATAACGTTCTTGACGAAGATCAGCTAAATGTTGTAGTTCGTCTGTCCAAAAACTCTTCCAAGCTTTCAGCCGAGGAGATGTACGCCCAACTGAATCATCCAAGGCTTTATAGATTGTCTCATTGAGATGCTCAGCAAAGTCTTCTAATACAACAGGGCACGACGGGGGGTTGTCCTCCAGGGTTTGTTGGATCTCTCTTTGAAGTGTACCTGAATCCACTTCAAAATGTCGTTGATACTTTGTTTTGACCTCTTTGATTGCTAGTCGCTGAAGTTTCCACAATCGACAGACAGAATTTGCTGTCGGGAGCTGTGATATGTACACAGGCTGAAAGGATAGCTCACAAAGGTAGTGGTCAGAGTCCAGGGATAGCTCGTCATGGATCACCATCTGCGGGTCAAAGAACTGGCCTTCTCTTGACAAGAAGAAGTCAATGATGCTTTGGTGGACGGCGCCAGTCGCATAGACTCGCTCGTACGTTGGGATGCCAAAGGCCAACCGCGAATTCCACAATGTTAAATCCTGACTGCTGATCCAGTCGTTCATGATTTCACTTCGTGGTCCTCCTCGAGTGTCGCCAGCTGTTGCGCTCATTTGAGCATTAAAGTCGCCGCAGACAATCGTAAAATCATCGACAGGAATCAATGCCAGCCGTTCTTCGACCTCTTGTTGAGACAATCGCGGTGGGAAGTATACACAATGTATAGTATAGGGATCAATCCTACATGAGACAATATGGGGGTTAATGATTGCGAGGGGGTGTACGTGATGGGGAAAGTCTGGTCTTATCAGGATCGATATGCCGTCCACTGGCTTTTCCGTTGTCAATTTAGTGGCAAAGTTGTGTATCTGGATCCAAGGGCACTGAAGAGCATAATTGCTCTCAGGCAGGAAAGTCTCTGTAACAAAGAGAATGTCAATATCATTCGTCTCACAAGCATCTATCACATTCACCAATTTGGGCAGCAGACCGTTGGCGTTAAATACACCGATCTTTAGTCTATTCATGTTGTGTGGTGGTTGGCGTGTCTTCGGTTTCTACACCGTCCATTTCTTCATCAAAGATGAGCGGATTGGCAGTTTGGGTGTTGGGGTTGGGGTTGCCAGTCTTACGACCCTCAAGGTAGTCATCTACGGCTGACTGGGAGATCTGGATGGTAGAGGCAGGGGAGGAGAAGTGACGAATCACACTGTGGCCCTGGTGGGTTGGCATGTGGAGGCATGCTCTAACACTGGAAAAAGTATACGATTTTATGGTGGAGAAATATCTGTAGTATTAAAGTACCATCATCGATTTATTGTTATTTCAATCTATATTTCTCCACCATACAAATATGAATGATACTATAGGGAATGACGCCTGGTCTATCAGAGAAATAGGTCTTTAGTTCCGCTTGAAAAACCTTTGATACCCCCCAACTTTTCTGTTATTAAAGAGGTCTAGTTTATTTTATATTTCGTGTCGAGTAAGCCTATTATTTATTGTATTTTGTGCCATATAAAGCTAATCGCAATATCGCAATTTACAATCTATTCATATCCTTTACTTTTAACCTCAGTAACTCATCTCTTTAGGCTGAAAAGCAAAGGGAAATAGTGTCTTTAGACTGAAAAGCAAAGGGAAATAATGTCTTTAGACTGAAAAGCAAAGGGAAATAATGTCTTTTAGACTGAAAAGCAAAGGGAAATAATGTCTTTTAGACTGAAAAGCACCATATCATACGTTTACATACAAGCCTCATTTGTTGATTTTTAAAAAATAAATTGTTTTTTATTTATTTTTTATTTATTTAATATATATATTTCTAGATGAATGCTCTAATCATATAATAATAATATATATGCTATTTCTAGAGTATTGTTTGATATTTTGCATCTAGCAAGACCAACAAGTTCCTACCTGATAGATATTGGGTACTGTCTTGGAGAAGAATGGTGCTATTTAATAGTAATAGGAGCAAAGATTAATTAAATAATCGTAATGGATCAAATTATTTGCTGTTGTACTTACAATGTTGATATCGTGAGTAGATGGACTACTTGATAGATTCATGAGAATATCTCAGCATATTAGCTGTCAGTTGAGATTGTCTAAGAATTGTAAAGTTATTAGTATTCTAGATATTCATATATACTATATTATCAGCGGTTTTCTTACCTGTGTGATTGTTTGTTCAGGCATGCGGATGAGATTCTTAATATATCTAATAGAGAATAGAACATAGTTATATATGTATAAGTAAAGAGATATATATAATTTGTAATAATATAATAGCTTACCATGATGTTTGATTACAAGATTGAGTGACATGCAAAGCTGTGATGACTGGAAGCATCAAGTCATTAGTAAAGAGAAGCTTTGAGCAAATATTATTTTATGTTATTAAACCATGTAAAATGACCAAAGAGAAGAAGCTTGTTGATGATCTGTAAAGATAATGGCAAAATTATTAAGTAATTACATAAAATAATAAGAATAAAATAATTACCAGTATGTGTATAAGAGCAAGAGGCAAAAGAGAAAGAACAAAAAATAATTTGAGTTCCAAGGTGGTTTACCCCTAAAAAAAGTGCGGTCTCTAAAATCAATAATCCCAAAAACATAATATAATCGTCATTTTCATTTTACAGTTAGACGCTTTATTTAATCAATAAAAGACACTAATTAGTTTTAAGCAAGTCATTGTAAAATATGATTATATATTGTAGAATAAACATCAGTAACAGTTCATTATACTTCTTTACTTGTAAGAAACATTATAATATCATAAAGATAAAATATTAATAATTGTCATTTAAACATTTATTCATATAGAAAATGAACAACTTTGACATCTCCAAAATCTCTACCAGTAGTCCTATCTATGTATCTATTATGCGTAGTGCTATGGCTAATGTCCAGAACAGTGAACTTACCACTGCATCTACTTCGGCCACTGTAACAGCAGAAGAGACATCCAATTACCAGGATGATAATGAAATCTGTAGCTTGCTAAACTCGGCAAATATCAAGATGGATTCTCTTGAAAATCAAAACAAGACAATTGCAAGTGAAGTGGGTGATTGCAAGACGTCAATTTCGCAGCTTGAGAAGGTCATTGATAGACTTGTCACTGGCCAAATCAGCATCAAGGATATTTTGTCTGGTGGAAATACTCCTGCAAGAACGATTGCAGTGGCCAGTTTGGTACCTCGGGGTGAGGAACCCTATGTTGTTGGAAAGAGATATCCAAAGATCTCAGTAAGTCTTGACTAGACATAAAATCAATAAGAAGAGTATCTAAAACCAATTTATAGAAATTAATCAATGGCTATGTCAAGTACCCAAACTTCACCAGTGACAACCCTGTCAAGATAATGGAGAATGATGCCAAGCAAGGGTGGTCCTTGACTAGCTACTACAACAGTAGCTATAACAATGCACTGGCCATAAGGCTGATCACCTACTTGGGAAGACAAGAGGCAGGAAAGGCGATCCCTTTGAATGATCTTGTCAAAATGGTAAAAAACCATTTTGTCAACCAGGTGCGCCAGCGCCAGCGAACCCCAGAGGCTGCAGACAGAAAAAGACTTGCATGCAGAAGACGACAGCGAACTGTTACGGTAAGTTTATATTTTAATCAATATAAAACTGTTATTTTCTTACACACTTAATATACAGATTCTTCGTCGCCGAATCAAGGCATACAACAAGTACAGAGACCAGATTGACAGAGAGATGGGCAGAAAAAATTGCGACCATGCCCTCCAAAAGGAACCCATGTCTGAAGATGAGACTGATGGAGAAGATAAGGTAAAGACCTTTCGCCCTAGCTGGAGAAGTGATGAGGTAATTATTTTAGCATAGTTTTTCATATTAAAATTCTATATCTTTTATTGATACACCTTATTATATTCAATAGCTCCAGACTTTTATAGATCTTGTTGATGATTTTGCTTCCCAGTCACTAAAGAAAAAGGGAAGCTCCATTTTGAAACGCGTCCGAGTAGTTCGTCAAAAGGATGTACCAAAGGATTTAGCAGTCCCATTGGCCGCGTGGACAATAAATAATGAATAAACTATCTATTTTATGTTTTATATTTTTTGGCTATCTTTTGCTGCAGATACTTTTGTGAGA
This sequence comes from Phycomyces nitens, assembly GCA_022702545.1. Taxonomy (NCBI): domain Eukaryota; kingdom Fungi; phylum Mucoromycota; class Mucoromycetes; order Mucorales; family Phycomycetaceae; genus Phycomyces; species Phycomyces nitens. The sequence goes on from JAHRBC010000001.1 coordinate 9,428,475, forward strand.
TAAGGATAGGTAAAGATATTTATTTTTAAGCATATATTTTTCTAAGAACAGGAGCAACAATCATCTTAACATTTCCTGTCTCAGTTGTATGCTCACCAATGGCAACTGACAGCAAGATTCGGTGCACTGGCAAGATATTTTGATAATCCCCTCGGGCAAAGGCAAACTCATTCAACTCTATCCCTTCATCACTTCTTGTGTTCAGACCAGATGACCTATACCATTTGACATAAGCAAAGGTATGATTGTCAGGTTGAAGAGTCTGGGGATTCACAAGCGAGTTGACAAACAAATACTGAATCTGACCAGTAAAGGCACTTATACCACGGTCATTGTTCTCTTGGAAGATTGCCTGTATATATGACCCGCAGCGAACTGCACCATTGCTCCCTTTGTATATCTGGCCAAGCAAGTTGATCGATGGGAACTTCTGGATCATATTGTTGACAAAGACATTGCCGAACGAAGCTTGCTGGTAACTGCGAAGAGAATCATCGTCATAGGAGTCTCTGTAGAACTCAAGAAGATGCTCATACTCTTCTTCTACCATTCGTTCATATTGCCCTAGGGAAAGTGGGAAGGCGGACGAAGGAAGAGGTTCATTGCCTTTGATGTTGACAGTACTGAACTGCGCGGAATCAAGAAAGACTTTTAGGTCAAACCTAGGAGAAGCAACTTGGAAATATGGGGCGGTGGTGACAGTGGTGGTTGCAGTGGACGCATAGACAATTGGAGCAGGAGGAGGAGTAAACTCGACGAGTTCAGAAAGCAATGCAATATATGATGCATTTCCAATTACGGCCATCATTCTACAAGCAATATCAACCTTGCAAGAGTCCTCAAGATATTTTCGCATGAACGTGGCCTCAAAGCCGTCTCTCTTGTTCGTTGTGTAGTTCTTCAGTACACCATTGTACCTCTCGAAGCTGAAAAGCCAATAGCCGTATACTGGCCCAAAGTTGACGATCGTCTCATGAAGATGCAGATGTAGATGCATGTTAGGTGAGATAAAATCTGCACCATACAAGTTCTGACATCCTTGTCCAAACAACTCCAAACAGAAATGGGCTTCGGCTAACTCGTCTTCTGATATGCTGGGCTTGGACAAGTATTGGCAGGCGTTGACGAAGCACATCCAATTGTCAAGATTGTTCCTTGGCAACCGGTCTTTCAAGAGGACAGGCGAGTATACCAGGCACCAGGACTTCGATTCGTCGGCCTTCATGAACAGGAAGTCCTTGCCAATCTTCTTCTTGAGGGTGCTCATATCTGGGGGAAGGACCATATTGTCAGCCTCTTGTTGCATATCGGCCAAGTCTCTGTTGGTGATCAGACCAGCTGATCTCCACTTCTCCATCACTCGCTTCGAGGTTCCCAAGAAGAGGTTATGCATCGGGTCAATGATGGTGCACTCGACTACATTAAAGTACTCAAGATTGTGGAGTTCCGACCAGCGGACTCCATTCTCCTTTTCCATCCTCTTTTGGTCTGCCTCACTCAATGCACGCTTCCAGGCCAGGGCATCACGACGATTATCTGCTTCGGTTCGAGGCACCCACTCGGAAAAGACAAAACCAGAATAATCAACACCGCCATTCCCTGGGAGATGGGAGAACTGGCGATTGCACTTGTGGCAGGCATTGGTGCTCATGTGGGACGTGAATCCGCATGTCTTGCGAGCAGCAGGAATGTCGCAGGCAACAAGGAAAAGAGCAGCACGGACAAGAGCACCAGAAGGACAGCGCACAGTAGGGATCACCACACCCACATACAAGGATTGGAGCTCGGCAACAAGAGGACGGAGGTAGTGATCGATCTCACTGGTCTTGGCTTCTTTTGGGCCAGGCATGAGGCCAACAAAAATGGTGTTCTCCTTCTTGTATCGTTCGTCTCGTGGCAAGTTGTTTATGGACATGTAGATTGCCCCACAAGAGTAAGTAACCCCATCAAAAGGTTGAAACCAATCGATGTTTAGAGTCAACATGATTGATCGTTCATGAGCCACGAATTGCTGACCATTGCTGTCTTCCAGATTGCTCCACTTGGCACCATCATAGACATCAAACATCATGCCTGCAACTTGCTGTCTATGTCTCCAGTGATTGATACTGCTTTCGAATCCAGGGTGACAGAAGAGAACGGACAAGGCAGAAATCAAGGAGTTGTACATATACACCTTCTTTGGCAGTGCTACGTTTCTCGAAGGCTTGAAGAGATCGGTGCCACATATACCGCCAGAAAGTCTTCTGAAGTTGCAGCACTGGGGAACACCGTCAAACTCCATGTATGTCTTGTGGCACTCGCCACACACCACGTAGCACTGGACACCTTTGCAGACTTGGTTGAATCCTGTCATGGAGGAAAGACCACTCAAACTCAATGGCAGACGGAATGATTCGCCAAAGTGCGCCAAAACCTCATTGAGGAACTTGATCAAAATTGCTCCTCCAGAGTTTACAACATATTTTGATATAAAAAAGGTGGCAAAGGCAGCAATGAAAGCATGGGTGTTATCCGCTGGCATGTTGGAGGATGAGAATTGTTCTATTTGGGTTTTGTATATTAATATATGATATCTATGTTTTTCTTGTACTTTTACTAACCTTCAAATTCTTCAGCTTCATATTCAGAGCCTTCCATTGTATCAAGCTCAATGATATCCTCATCTTCATTTTCAGCTATAAACAAAAATTGGTAACAGACACAGGTAAGTTTTCCATTGTTTTTTTTGGAGCAAAAAAGTAAATATTCAAGTGGCTGCAATTTATTATGCAATTTGAATAAAATTTTATACTTACATTCAACATGAGCATCAACATCATGGACCTCGGCATCAATCTCCATGTTATTGTCATTCTCCATCTGAATTGCTTCAGCTGACAATGCTATATTTTTTAAAATGTTTAATTACACTTTGAAATGTGAACAAATTATATATATATTACTTACAAGAAGCTGTCTGCATAAAATGTCTGACAAGATCGTTATCAGCATGTCTTCGTGCTGTTTGGGCAGATACTGCTACAAATCCTTGGACATCGAGAGAGCAGACTGAGCACTGGCATTGAACTTCGTTATTGAAAGTGTTGTACATATTGTTTAAAGAGGTTATAGGATTGATATAAAGAAAAGTGGTTCAGGAACATAGTTTATTTTGCTTGTTTTATAGTTCAGGAACCATTTACATTACGTACATGCCGTTATTATAAATATTAACAAATTCACTTAATGATTGTATTTGGAAATTGACATTATTTCATTTTAAATATATGACTATATACCAAGTAGTTGTTTTGTATATACATCTTTTAATAATATGATATCATGTCTATTTCTCCAACTCTTCATTAACCAAAGTACATCGTCATTAAAATATACTTTAACTAAATATATATTTCAAGTAGTCTCAGCTGCGCACTCTTGCCCATATTTGATAATTTATTTTCAACATCCCCAAGAATATTAATTTCGCGACCTTCAAAAGACAGAGAAAATATCGTAGTTGAATAATCAACAAAAATAAAGACATATTCTAATGTCCATCCAATAGAACTACCAAATATTCTTAACGCCGTCTAAAGTGAGCAATCAAGAAAAGGGCTAATCCAAGACCTATACTCCCCTCGTTTCAATTGATGTATTCAGAGTTGAAATCGGGTATTTTTTGCAGTGTAATAAGTGCATAACAATCAAATTAATCTAATAATCCCAGAAAATAGAAAGTAACAATGCAGATTACTTACAGGAAACTCCAGACCAACGAGCAAGTCTGCCACAGGAAGATCCATTCCCACAGCTTCCCAGTCTCTCCAGGACAACTGCAATCTGGAGCCTGACATCAGTTTGCCTCGACTTGCTGGTTAACTGGTAAAGGGGATGATCCCTGATCATCTCGTAAAGCTTTTTGAATGAGCCTCTGCTCATTCGAACTTCTTCCAGGAACCCCTTGTCATCAACCTTCTCCAAGAAGTCAAGCTTTTTGTGCTTTGTCACAAGCTTAAGCACTGTGTTCTGCCCCTTGTAGAGGTATTTTTTGGACTTGATGGGCTCTTGAGAGCTTCCACCCAACTCGTACTCAAGACACTGTCCATAAGCATTAAGGGTTGTCTCGACAATGTCGATGTCTTTGCCAGTGTAAATTCCTGCCATTTCCACAATAAGGCCTTCAACTGTTTCATTTGTAAAGCAGCGTCCATCCTCCAAATTCTTGATAGATTGTTGCCTTGCAGAGTATCTAGGCATGTTGAAAGTAGTAATAGAAGAAGCAAAGTAAAGCATGTAATTATTTTATAAAATATTTATCTCTTTGCTGGTATTATCTTATTTGGTGGCATGGATCATTTATTATTTAAATCGACGCACCTATCAGAGAAAATTAGTCAATTTTTGGTCATTTCTAAAAATTTGGTCTTTCAAATTCAAGGACCAAATTTTTAGAATGGACTAAAAGTTGACCAAAACTGATTTGCCCAATCAGATTGGATAAAAGTGATTACGTAAATTGATTTTAGTTTTCTACTTTTACGTCTGAATACCCCTAATATACACGGTTTCACTGCTAAAGAATTTTTCCACGGATAAACCTTTAGCCGACACAAATCACATCCACCCAAAAAACAAATTCATGCAATCCGAAGATAGCATCACACAAAATACACTGATCGACGCCCATCCACCCATCCAGAACCCCCATCCGCTGTCCAACACCAGCCCGATCACGATACACCAAGAACCCGTCCAGTTCTCCGAGGATTTGTCCAATCCTCAAGTTCATTATCCCATCGCGCCTGCCAGCAAAAAGACCGAACTCCCCAGGCACCAGAACACACTCCGCGTCCCCGCAAAGCAAGCTTTGAAAACCATCGAAGCTCACAAGTTCAAAGCAGGCACTAAAAAGCCAACAACTCGTGCAGCCACTGAAGTGCTAAAGAACATCCGCGAGAACAAGGACACTACCATGTCTGAAATCCCCACTGCCCAGGTCGAATACTCCGAGCCCATGGCCACATGTGTCGACACAGACATAGAGCTCCTCCCTACCCAGGTCGATGAAGTCGAGCCCAGGGTCACCTACGCCACCACCATGGTTGCTCAGGCTACCATCCCCCCTACCACCCACGCCATTGATATGGCAAGATTCGCAGCACTGGAGGCAGCTTACGAGCTCGTCAAGTCCCAGCTGATCTCCTCCAAGGACACTATCAAGAGCCTTGGAGAACAGAACGAGCTGTTGAAGACTCAGGTTGAGAGTCTGCTCAACCTTGGGGTGAGCAGAAAAACCGAGGACCGATCTTTGATGTCCTCGAAGCATGCCCCTAAGAACGGAGCCACCACCCACCCCACCACCATCGCCAGCAAGCCCAGCCCCAGCAAGCCCAGCAACACCAGCAACACCACCCCCACCTACGCCAGCCAGGCCAAGAAGGCTGTAGTGGCCAAGCAGGCCAAGCAAAAGGCCAACATCCGCCGAGTCCAGGCACAGAGGCTGTTGCAGCCATCGACTGGGCCATCCCAGTACGACTTCGTGTATCTGCCCGCGCACAGATACATCAAGTTCAAAGAGATGCGCCAGATCCTGCACTTGTTCAAGATCCCCACTTCCAGAATTCTGGATATCCAGTTCCCGGCCCGAGGAATCGTGGCTCTACTGATCCACGGCGAGTTCAAGGAGGAACTTGTCCAGATGCTGGCGAAGGCCAAGGTCTTCCCAGTTGAGGATTTCTCGCCCGTCGCTGCCATGGTGATTGCCGACCCCAAGCTGCAGGACATGCAGACTGATGCCAAGGCTGTAATGGCCAAAGAACTCTTCGAGGCTCGCCTGGTTAGAGCATGCCTCCACATGCCAACCCACCAGGGCCACAGCGTGATTCGTCACTTCTCCTCCCCTGCCTCCACCATCCAGATCTCCCAGTCAGCCGTAGATGACTACCTTGAGGGTCGTAAGACTGGCAACCCCAACCCCAACACCCAAACCACCAATCCGCTCGTCTTTGATGAAGAAATGGACGGTGTAGAAACCGAAGACACGCCAACCACCACACAACATGAATAGACTAAAGATCGGTGTATTTAACGCCAACGGTCTGCGGCCCAAATTGGTGAATGTGATAGATGCTTGTGAGACGAATGATATTGACATTCTCTTTGTTACAGAGACTTTCCTGCCTGAGAGCAATTATGCTCTTCAGTGCCCTTGGATCCAGATACACAACTTTGACACTAAATTGACAACGGAAAAGCCAGTGGACGGCATATCGATCCTGATAAGACCAGACTTTCCCCATCACGTACACCCCCTCGCAATCATTAACCCCCATATTGTCTCATGTAGGATCGATCCCTATACTATACACTGCGTATACTTCCCACCGCGATTGTCTCAACAAGAGGTCGAAGACACTGGGAAAACGGTGGGCTATTCTACTGTGCACAGTTAACTGAGAACGTGGAGAAAGCTGAAGCAAATTTGCAACTCAACACGTTTTTTTGTGATCACCTTGAAAATATTGTTTTATTGTATTTAATTGGCTCGGATATAAAGAACACACTATGGCGAGAGGAGTGGGAACAGCTACTGAAACGGTAACATAACTGCCGTTTTTTCTGATTTTAGACTGCTTTTTCTCCGCAGATTGTGGTTAAAAGGTAATGTCATCTATCCCGATTCATAAAAGTTGCATGGAATCTCTTTTCCTCTGGCAATGAGGTAGTTGTAGTACTATAGAAAGGGCTCGTAAAATTTTAGGTAACGTTGTTTATCGAAATGAGCATTTTATTTGGTGTTGAAGATGTTGCGCATTCTTGAGAAAAATAATTTTTGTCCTGTGTGAACGAAACGGTAACATAACTACCGTTTTTTGAAACCAAATTTTTGTTTTTGACATTATTAGCTGCTTTATTTTATTTGGTGTCCGTATAATAATATAAAGAAGTATAGAGAGGGCATTATAAAGAATGAATTATAGAATAGAGAGGCTACTCATGGTGACGCGTCAATTATTCTTGAATATGTAGTACAGTGCAATAAAATAGAATTATTTCCGTCTGGTAGGTATTGATTGAGTCGTTGATGTTGGACGTCATCTACATTAACAATTGCAAATGTCGGTTGTAGTATATAGCCCGTTGTACAAAGTACGGGCTGCTACTTTATTTCTGCTACATACAAGTCATCGTTTGCATTGCCGTGCTCCTTCATGAGTTTTTTCTAAAGTAACAAAGTATTGACTAAAGTCTTAATCTCTATACTAAAAGTAGAGATGAACAATACTAATGAGCTGGTTTTCATTAGTTATATTGTGATTACTAGGTAAGCATGTACAAATAGCAAGTGATTCTTACTTTGTGTTTTTACTAATACTATATTTATTTTCTACAAGGACAAGGGGGTGTTGGGTGGTGATTGTTGGTGCTAATCTTGCCGATTGGGTATTTAAATGAAAAATGCAAAGTTGAATCCGTCCGATGATGGACATTAACAATGACAGTGGAAACATCAACCTCCATAGCATTCAAATCAGTATGTCACAGGTAATAACTAAACAGAACTTCATTTATACTATTCTTATGCCATGTATAACATTAATATTTAAATAGAAAAATTGACTGAAAAGCTTACACAGTTGGTCACCACTTCTCCCATTGAAAATATCCCAAAAACGAGCTTTAGTATATGTATGTGGTTACAAAAGTTTAATATTATGATACATACTCATTGCTATATTGATATAGCCGCGAATTTCAAAGTATCTAATGAGCTTATCCAGTTTACTTATAATTCTCTCTATGAATTGAGTGGAACAGCTTTGTAATGGGCCTCGGCGATTTATTATATGAAAAAAGGTGTGTCAGGTAATTTTAAATAGTTTAAAAGAGACCGAGATATAGTCTTGCTATAAACTTGTTGGGAAAGTAAGTTGCGCAGATTCTTAAAGTGTATCTTATGGAAAAGGTAATAATCGATTGTAACAACAATAAAATACTATACTATGATTTAACTTGTGTTTTTATTTTATCTGGCAACGCAAAAGTTATATTAAGATACAAGGGCCATTCCTTTGTTCACAATGTAAAGGATATGGTTATTATCCATGCTTGGCAAGTATCGGACAGCAAGCTATTTTATTAATATTTTTACCAAAAACCTTTGCAGTCAAATGAAGATTGATCAACCCAAAGGGACATTCAAAAGTCAATAGTTTGTTAAAGTGTTTGGTTTGTATATATTTTTCATTTATTATAAATGGATATTTGGTACAAAAAGGGATCTATTGGACAAATACCTTGATTAGCTTGGTAAGTTAGCAATTGATACAGGTGGTGGTCTCAAAGAAAAGAGTAAACTTCATTTACATAATATGCTTTATCATTAAGATCAAAAAATACGGCACAAGAGAACCCTAAAGAATAACCTTTGTTTTTGTTAATATTTTTCTCAAACCATCCTTTGACTATGAATCGCGGCATCAACTAAAAGCATGGTCTTATATTATCAAACACTATTTAATTGACAAGAACACTATCCTATGGCCATAAAATAATATAATGGTCTATCACAGAATCAATATAAATATTATAGAATGCTGTGCACCAAAAGACTTGGAAAAGGCTTTACAATCAATAACCAAGCTCATAAATAAATAATAGAGAATAATAAAGTAAGTTGACTCTTTAATATATGTTTTGAATACACATTATAGTTAATACAATATTATTTATCACAATATAGCAGCAAAGTGCAAGTCGTTCTTTTCTTTTTTGAAGATGAGATGTTGCAACTTGGTGATGGCGTCGAATTAGCAATCATGACAGATGTGCAACGGGTGATTGCTTTGTTGATCATCTATTGCTAATCTAATGCCAATATGATATTTCTACTCTTTAATATAGCTCTATACCGCCAAAAATGAGTATTGTGTAAGTGCTAAGCAATAAAACAAGGGTTTAAGATTGTTCTTTTAGGCGACTCTTATTGGCCCTGTAGCATTTTTTAGCATATGCTTAGTGTGCTTTCTTTTTTCTTTTTTTTTGCTTCTCTTGTCTTGTCTTTGCAATGACTCTTTGAATTAAAACCAAATGAGCCTCCTTCATGTAAGATCGGCACGGTTATAAACACCTGATTGACATCCCGATTGAACCATCTTTAGCTCGATTACCTTTGATTTAGGAATGAAATGCAGCTCGCTCTTTTTTCCCGCAGAAACAAAAGAGCGAAAACTTTTTACGGCTATATTACAATACGGTTTGTCCTTTTTACACTTGGCAATCTCTGTAAGATATACACTTTTCTTTTCTAATGAGCTGATTACTCTGTTTGCTACAATGAGATTCGAATCAGTTTTGAATCATATGATTTGAATATGCCAAAGTTGATTTTCTATGGTAAGACGATTGTCTAATAATTATATTATTCTTCAACTAATTTTTCAGTACATATTCTATTGACCTCCTATTACATATAGTGTTTATTTCTGGAGATCCCTTTCAGTATAATCATTCAAAACAAGAGGCATGGTATAGTAATTGACAAGCATAATATATACTTGTAAGCAATACAAAATAATGTACTAGGTTTATATGATCACTTCTTTTTCTAACCACAATGAATTTTTAGCAATTGATGAATGCTAAGGATCATCTAATGTATATCAACGTAGTATTATTATGCGTGTATAGCTTATAACAAAGGTTTGTGCTATATATGTTTTATAATATTAAATAGCATTAGTTTTAAGTATTTTTCTATAATAATTGTGCACAAAATACGGTATGAATTAAATCAAGACATTCTATAATAAAGAATAAACCATTCTTTCAAAAGAATGCTCGTAAAAGAATAGCAGAACCCATTATCAAATAGAGTACTATAAAAGAGAGGTTATAGTGTATAACGGAAGAATTTTTGGTTGGATAAAAAAACGGTAGTTATGTTACCAAAACGGTAGTTATCTGCCGTTTTTTTATTAGCAAAAAACGATAGCTACTACCAAACTCGCCTTACACAGGGTCATATCCACCGTTTTGCCCCACCAAACAAACGGTAGCAATGTTACCAAAACGGCAGATAACTACCGTTTTTTTAGTGAAGAAAAACAGTAGTTATGTGACCAAAACGGTAGTTATCTGCCGATTTTCGCCACTATAAAAACGGTAGCTACTACCAAATTCGCCTTACACAGGGTCATATCCACCGTTTTGCCCCACCAAAAAAACGGTAGTTATGTGACCAAAACGGTAGATAACTGCCGATTTCTTAGCCGTAGTGACAGGAGATAATATTTTTATACTCTTATAAAACCGTAGCAAATAAAGCATATGTAACACTTGTTTCCTTTTTGTTTAAACTTCAATACACAAATACCATGTCTTCTACTTCCGATGTCTACAATGAGAAGTGCTTTTGCCCTAGATGCAGTACAAGCAAGAATGGTTACAGTCTTGTCCAGAAACTGACTGCTCAACGTCATGCAAAGAGAGCAAGATTAGAGCGTCTTGAAAATTGCGAAAGGGGCAAGTTACTTTTGTAAACACTCTATGAATTGTATCATAATATATTTTACTAGAAATCTCCTCTCAACGCAATATGATAGATGTTGATTTTGAACGTAAGGATTATTTATTGGCATAGCAATAGAAACTAAATAACTACTATATTCTATATCTGGCTACCTTGTTCCATAAAGTTGGGTCCTCAGATGTACTTGGTGATCAGGAGAACTCGCCGTTTTTGGAAGCCAATCCTTTTGCCGATCATGGCGAAATTGGTGCTGACAATGAGGCTAATGCCGATGCCGATGCTGATGCTGATGCCGATGAGAATGAGGTGGACGGTGGTGATGATGACGACGAGGGCGATTTGGAAGAGATCGAAGTTGAGGAGTTGGATGGTGAAGGTCAGTGTTAAATAGAGAAAAAGCCTAAAAAATTGGGTGTTAATATTTTCCATTTTAAAATAGATCCTTTTGCCTCCCCCAAATGCCTGAAAACCCAGTGCACAGGTTCATCGCCATTTCTGTTGTCCTGTTTGCATCCCGTTATGTGGTTGACAAGGGCGCCGTTGTCTTGATCGAGTTTGTCAACAAGCTCTTGACAATCTATGATCAAGATTTCCAACTGCCCACAAGCCTGCTTGGTCTGCAGCGCATGACAGGATTTTCAGCCATGTCCCAAGGAATAAGGAAATCTGCTGTGTGCCAGGATTGTCACAAGGTGTACGAGGAAGCTGGGTCTGTTCCCCTTCGGTGCGATTTCCAGAAGCCAGGAGCACGTTCCTCTTGCGATTCCCAGTTGATGAAGGTGTCATCATCAGGTGCTTTGGTAGCCAGACGCCAATACAACTACCATTCTGTCAAGCAGGCGTTGAGAGTGTTTTTCCTCCGCCCAGATTTTGAAGCAAGAATCCGCCATTGGAACAAGGAGCTGAAGGTCGAAGACACGATGTGCGATGTGTACAACGGCGCCATGTGGAAGGAGCTCAAGGACTCTAATGGTGTTTCTTTCGTCCAAGACCCACGTTCTCTCATGCTGACATTGAACGTTGACTGGTTCCAGCCGTTCGATGGGGTGACCTATTCCTGTGGTGCGATCTACTTGGCCGTCAGCAATCTTCCTAGGGCTGAGCGATTCAAGGCAGAGAACATCATTCTTGTTGGACTTATGCCTGGGCCCAAGGAACCAAAATCTGACAAGATCAACCACTATCTCAAGCCGTTGGTGGACGATTTGGAAGAGCTGTACGTTGGTGTGAAGATGCGAACTGCCGAGTGTTCATCAGGTGTTACCGTCCATGCTGCATTGTTTATGGTGGCGTGCGACATTCCAGCTGCCAGAAAGACGAGTGGGTTTACTTCCCACAACAGCACCCATGCATGCTTCAAGTGTAGTCGTGGTTTCTCTCGTTTGGATGGAACAAACAGCATTGACTTTCGTGGCTTCGACTCTGCACAGTGGTCCCTTCGCAGTGGTGTCGAAAATCGGTTGCATGCTGAGGTGTGGAAGAGTGCCAGTACGCCCTCAGAAAGGCATCAGCTGGAAATCGAAAATGGCGTTTGATGGTCCCAGTTGCATCGCCTTGGATACTTTGACGTTGTTCGCTGCACGATCATTGATCCCATGCACAATCTCTTCTTGGGTACGGCCAAGTGAATGGTCAAGAGGTGGATTGACGATGGCCTGATCACAGACCGTGATCTTGCTGCCATGCAAAAGACTGCCAAGTCTATGGTTCTGCCGGCCGATTATGCTGTCCTCAAAGGCAAGATCGGAAAAGGCTTTTCCTACATGAAAGCAGACGAGTGGAAGTCCTGGGTCCTCGTATACTCTCCAGTCCTGTTGAAAGGTGTGCTCCCTCCTGACAACTTCAACAACTGGATCAGCTTCGTTGATGCCTGCCGCCTTTTGGTCAAGCCAGCAATCTCGTTTTCCAAGGCAACCGATGCCCACGATTTTCTGGAAACGTTCGGTCAAAGATGTCAGTCCCTATATCCTGCGAATCTTCTCACTTGTAACATGCACCTACACCTTCATCTTCATACCATTATTCGTGATTTTGGACCAGTGTATGGTTATTGGCTGTTTTCATTTGAGAGATACAATGGATTGTTAAAAAACATCAAGACCAACAGACGAGACGGCTTTGAGTCCACCTACATGAAGAACTTTATTAATGATGCATACAAGGGCGATTATGTATCTTCTGTTCTTCAATGTCCCAGTCAAACCCCCTTCCGCCCCTTTATGTCCAAGCTTACCTCCTCCTCCTATGCCCCATCCTATGCCCCATCCCATGCCTCCTCCCATGCCTCCTCCTATGCCCCCTCCTATGCCATGTCTCAAGGCCCTTTCCGGTTGAGAGCATTTATGCAAGCCTCTATGAATCCACTCTCTATCAAAGGCAACGAACCTCTCCCTCCTTCTGCGTTGCCACTCTCTATGAAACCGTATGAATCAATGAACAACCTTGAATATCCCTATCTCTTGGAACACTATAAGCTTGTATATGCAAAGCCAGATTTAGTGGATTACCGACATGCCTCATCTTCGCCGTATTTTGTTGACAACCAAATATGCAAGATCGCGTCTATCGATCTCCTTGGCCAGTCATACAAAGGCAAGAAGGGTACTGTCGGTCATGGTTCTTATGTTCAAGCTCTGTTCTCTGGAAATGACGACGAAAATCCGACTGCGTACACAGGCGAGATTCAATATATGTTTGTCCATTCCCAGTCTATGCCCCCTATGTCTCATGGCCGACTAAATCGTCATCACAATAAGCAACATGTTTTCGCGTACGTTTGCTGGTTTGTCTTTGATTCCGAGCGTACAAGAGAACATGAAAGTGTTGACATTTGTAGGCCACAATTTTCTCCAGCCAACTACCACAGTATTGTGCCTGTACATCGCATTCTGTTAGAAGTAGCACTGGCTGAACATATGACCCAAAATAATGTAAAGAAAATACTGGTTATCCCTTTACCTAAAAAAATATATGCTTAAGTTTTAATAAAATATGTCTTTACTCATTTTTAAACAAGATTGCATACCAGAATAAAATAAACAAGTATAGGATTTGAATGAGTCTTTAGGATTGAGTGCATGAGAGGAGCAAAGATGAGGTTTTTTTTATTTTTTTTAAATTTTTTTAATTTCTAACGGCCCATTCAGGCGGGGGAGGGACCATTCCCTCCGGGACTGCTACTTCGTCGACGCAGCCAAACTTTCGACGAAGCATCTGACGATGTCTTGTTCCCAAGCCGGCAAGCACGTAGTCATCGACGAGTTCAAAGAAATGATTGAACTAAAATATTCATTAGTATTCTATAAAAATAATAAACAATATTCTTTGCGAATTTATTTACCTCATCGCTTCATCAGCTTGGGCGCGCAGTGAGGATGCGACGCCCGAACGAAGCATCGCTCCCCTCATCGTCAGACTCACCCTCAGACATTGCTGCCTTTTGGATGAGATTGCTGCAGTCCCGGTCCATTTCTTGGTCAATCGCCGCCTTGTTATTGGAGTATGCCTCCCGGCGGCGAGTGAGATGCTGATGAAATATATGATTGTCAATTGAGTTAATAGGAATCCTTTTCATAATAAAAATAATAACTCACATCCGCCTGACTGCCATTTCTTCTTGAGCGAGCATTCGCTTCTGCTCGCTTCTCAAAAGACTTCTTCTCCTGAGTCCGCCTTCCATTGAAGTTGGTGTATATATACTGGCGGAGGTCAGGGTACCTCAACCCAGACTCGAGAAACCTTGGCTGGAGATAGGCCATTATCTCGAGTACCAACTCTTTGTTGGGACTCTCGTTAAAGGCCACGTCCGTTCTCCAGCTAGGCTTTCGGTTGTTAGCCTCAACCAAGTCTGGGTTGTTGGACCTGAAGTTTTGGGTCTTCAGGTAGCATCTGATGAAGCCCTAATATATTTTTAGAAGGTATTAGACTAGCAATATATTTCAATAGTATATACTCACATATGCGCGGTTGGTTTCCTGCATTTGAGGAGCTTCAAACGCAGCAAGTGCAACCACAGTGGGGGAGAGAGGAGCAGCAGCAACGGGAGCAGCAACAATGAGGGCAGCAACAATGGGGGCAGCAGCAACGGAAGCAGCAGCAACAGGGGCAGAAGAAGTTGCCCCAGGGACATTTCCAAAACCATCCAAGATGGCAATGGTACTGGCACCATCTTGGATGATAACACCAAGCCTGGTGTCCATAGTGGCTAGCCTGGTGCCAACAGAACGCACCTCTCCAGTCACATTGGACAAACCAGCCTCCACACTGGTCAATCTGTCCATCAATTCCCTGAACTCGTCGGTTGTTTGAGGAGCAATTGCACGTCTGTTTGCCATAATCTACAAAATATCAAATAATAATTTTCAATTGTTAATTGTCTTTATTTCATGGGATCTCATATAAAATATGTAATGTCTTATACATACAATTGATATTTGTTTTATTGAAAGGTTTTGGGAAGCAGAAGGGTGTGTTGTGTGTGAACAGGCCTTTGAGAATATAAAATACAGAGTATTTATAAAAAAAGAGTTTGATGAGCGGATCCAAACACTTCTTGTACACACTAATGAATGGCTCCATTTGTTTTTAGATTCTATCCATTACACCTATTCTGTCTCTGTTTCAAATTATATATCCTTGTATTCTTTTCTTTTTTGCTCTTTTTTCCTTTCCCTCGTTTCCTATATCCGGGCCCATTTTTTCTTTCTTTTTTACACCTCTTTACACTAAAAAATCGGCGGCTTCTTTATAAACATGCGCTCATTCCAATACATCCTGCCTGCATTGCTCATCCAAACAATCTGTGGTCAGTTGAATGTGCCTTTAGCATCTCGCAAATTATCCTGACTCTCTTTTTTTTTATTTTATAGACCTCCTCAACTCACACAGCTTTATTATATGGTTCAATCATCAATATTGGGCTAAAAAAATCTTTTTGTGTCAAACGATTTTCTATTCTAACGTTGCTTATTTTATTGTAGACCACACCACCAATCACCCCATCTACCTCTTCCTTCATGTACGATTGTAATCATAATGGTAATATCTTTTTTTGGTCTTTATATTTTTTATAATATTATTCTGATCCTCTCTTTTTATCTTATAGCCTTCCGCCACTCACACAGTCTATTATATTGGTATCGTCATCAGTGTCATGGTAAAAAAGAACCTTTTGGTGTCAAACTTTTTTTTTCTCTAACATTGTTTATTCTACTTGGGTCACCCCCATCACACCCTGTCCGTCTCTTCCATCATCTACAACTGGTTATCATAATGGTAATGTCATTTCTTGGTCTATACTTTTCTATAATATTATTGTTATTCTCTCTTTTTATTTTATAGACATATTCCGTTCACATGCCTATTATATGGTATGGTCATCAGTGGCATGGTAAAAAATCGTGTCAAATAATTTTCCCCTTTAACGTTTCTTATTCTACTATAGACCACCGCCATCAATCACCCCATCTGGCTCCCCCATCATCCTCAACTGTTATCATAATGGTAATGCTGTCTCTTAGTCTTTCTACTTTCCATAACACTATTCTGATTCTCTCTTTTTATATTATAGATCTCCTCTACTCAAACGGTCTATTATATGGTATCGTCATTGATGGCTTGGTAAAAAATATTTTCGTGTCAAACTATTTTATCCTCTAACGTTTCTTATTCTACTATAGACCGCCGCCATCAATCACCCCATCTGGCTTCCCCATCATCCTCAACTGTTATCATAATGGTAATGCTGTCTCTTAGTCTTTATACTTTCCATAACACTATTCTGATTCTCTCTTTTTATCTTATAGACCTCCTCTACTGAAACGGTCTATTATATGGTATCGTCATTGGTGGCTTGGTAAAAAATATTTTTGTGTCAAACTATTTTATCCTCTAACGTTTCTTATTCTACTATAGACCGCCGCCATCAATCACCCCATCTGGCTTCCCCATCATCCTCAACTGTTATCATAACGGTAATGCTGTCTCTTAGTCTTTATACTTTCCATAACACTATTCTGATTCTCTTTTTTTATCTTATAGACCTCCTCTACTCAAACGGTCTATTATATGGTATCGTCATTGGTGGCTTGGTAAAAACTCTTCGTGTCAAACTATTTTCTCCTTTAACGTTTCTTATTCTACTATAGACCGCCACCATCACTGTCCACCCCATCTGGCCCCTTCATCATCTACGACTGGTTATCATAATGGTAATGCCTTTTCTTGGTCTTTATCTCTTTCCATAATATTATTCTGGCTATTTACTAATATTGTTCTATACTCTTAATAAGAATCTATTGTTGGTCATCACGTAACATCCCTCTACTTAATTGTCAACTCTGTTTCTGGTATGTAAATCAATTATTCTATTACCCAATTCACCCATACTAATTTACTTTACCCCATCTCTAGTCAATCTAATCATACAAGATGCCATGCCATGCCGCACAACTCAGCCCCACTTTGTCCATTCTTATCCATCCCTTACAATGTAAGTATAAAATACCTCGCATCTTGAACAACACCCGCACTCTTGAATATATGTCACTAATATAACTTTTATTGTATTAGAATACTGCCGCAACCACCCAAATCGCCATCGGTCCCTATTTTCAGGTATTGTTCAGTAGTGAAGCACCCGATCCAAGTAGTATCAAGTAGGCTGGTAGAAGCGGCAAGGATAAACAGTAATAGTATTAGAGCTTGTGTACAGAGCCATTCTATTCTTTCCAATAAACACAAATATAAACCATAAACCTAATAAGTACGGGGTATAAAACAATGGGGGGGATCATTCTATGCTTGATTGCACAGTAATAGTATTCGATGATTGGTTAATTGCTTGAGGATATCCTTGATACCATAGAGAAAGCCAGCTTCTCCCCAACTTTATTTGCTGTGTGTAATCGTCTTTTCAATTTATAAACACATAATCTATTACACTAAAAACATAGTTTTAAGCACAAAAATCTGGTAAACACCAAAAATCTATATGCAGAAAAAGCTAACGAACCCTACTCTCCCAAAAGTTTTCAACTTTGCACCTGTATGAGATTTGACTTTGAGCCCAGGAGAAACCTTGCTTACTCCCATACTCGTAGTATTCTGTTCTCCCCTGAAAACCTAAACTTTTCCCCTATTTATTTCTGGTTATATACATGGTTTTACCCCACAGTTTTTGCAGTGAGAACGGCTGGCATTGATTCCTGTTGACGATTTTACGATTGTCTGCGGCGACTTTAATGCTCGAATGAGCGCAACAGCTGGCGACACTCGAGGAGGACCACGAAGTGAAATCATGAACGACTGGATCAGCAGTCAGGATTTAACATTGTGGAATTCGCGGTTGGCCTTTGGCATCCCAACGTACGAGCAAGTCTATGCGACTGGCGCCGTCCACCAAAGCATCATTGACTTCTTCTTGTCAAGAGAAGGCCAGTTCTTTGACCCGCAGATGGTGATCCATGACGAGCTATCCCTGGACTCTGACCACCACCTTTGTGAGCTATCCTTTCAGCCTGTGTACATATCACAGCTCCCGACAGCAAATTCTGTCTGTCGATTGTGGAAACTTCAGCGACTAGCAATCAAAGAGGTCAAAACAAAGTATCAACGACGTTTTGAAGTGGATTCAGGTACACTTCAAAGAGAGATCCAACAAACCCTGGAGGACAACCCCCCGTCGTGCCCTGTTGTATTAGAAGACTTTGCTGAGCGTCTCAATGAGACAATCTATAAAGCCTTGGATGATTCAGTTGGGCGTACATCTCCTCGGCTGAAAGCTTGGAAGAGTTTTTGGACAGACGAACTACAACATTTAGCTGATCTTCATCAAGAACGTTATCGTTGGCGACGTCGAGTAGGCAATGACATTGAACGCATTAGAGCCCATGCTGCATATGTAGCAGCATGCAAAGATCTGTGGACAGCAGTTCGGGCGGCACGACGACAATCCTGGTACAATTTCTGTGACAAGATCCGAAAGGATCCAACCGAGATGTTGAGCGCGATCAAGAGAATGAAGATGAAGCGACGTTCCCCGATTTCTCTCGCCTCCACTGAAGGACCACTTGCAGCCGCAAATAACATGATCGACCACCTCGAGACTGTTTTTGGCGGATCTACGGAACTACGACCTGGACCGGTGGTTACACCATTGGAAGAGGACATACCATGGGACGTAGACACTGTCGCAGATGCTATCCATCACTTGCCTCGACAGAAAGCACCAGGCATTGACCATATCAAGGCAGAAATGCTCAAGCCTCTCGTAACAACTCTAGGTCCTATACTCCACTCGCTTTTTCAGCTGTGTTGGAGATGGTCGTGGACACCTGTAGCCTGGAGAACAGCACAGGTGGTACCTATCTACAAGAACAAAGGAGCGCACGTAGATCCCAGCAGTTATAGGCCTATTAGCTTGACCTCGGTGTTCAGGAAGCTTTTAGAGCGATGCCTAGCTGTGGAACTCCTTACGACCATGCCAGAGTTAGACATGGCCCAGGGAGGATTCTGCGCTAGTCGAGGTACCCTAGACCAGGCCCTCTGTCTCCACGAATTGATGAGGGCGTATTCTACCCCAGACCCAGAGCAAGAGCAAGTGCTGACACCCCCAGTTGTTGTCTTCCTGGACATCAAAGCTGCATATGACAGTGTCGACCGACAGGTTATATGGGACTCGTTAAGACCCTTTGTGTCTAAACCCTTGCTATTGCTACTTCAAAACTTGTTTAACGATATTATTGTTTGCGTAGTGCTGAAAAACGTAGCCTCCCATGGTATAACACCGAGACATGGAGTCCTACAGGGTAGTATCCTTTCCCCTTTTCTTTACTCGATTTTTATTGATACTTTACCACGTTTACTTCGGGGCATCTCCACCCAACCATACTATGTCCGCATCCCCTCTCCCTCGTTGACGAGGTCCCTTCGCTTGTCGTCCTATATGACATATTCATTTGATAACCCAAATGCAACTCCTTTGTCACTATTGGACGAGCTGCGGGAAGTCACTTGTAATGTCTATTCTGTTCCTAGTACGGAGGGGGATGCACCAGACTTTCTTCCAATGTCACTCGCTCCAATCAACTGTCTTTTGTATGCTGATGATGTTGCCTTGATAGGGACACCTGAAGATGTGCGGAAAATGTTAGCCGTTGCAGAGACTCATTCAAATCTTCTTGGGTATAAGTGGAGTCCATCCAAATGCGAAGTCCTCAATCCCCCGCCCGATCTGCCTCTTACTCTGTATGGGAACAATCTACCTTCTTGCACTACTTTCAAATACCTGGGCATTCCTTTCTCTAGCCATGGAATAGATCGAACGGCACTATTTGCTCACTCTCAGAAGAAGGCTGTTGCAGCGATGCGCATGCTGGGCACTCTGGGTGTTCATATGTTTGCGTTTGGTTTAACCGCAGCTATCCGGGCTTATCTTATTTTTGTTCGTCCCATTCTTGAGTACGGCCTAGCAATTATTCCCGCTGGTCGAATGGACTCTGCTCCTTTGCAAAAGTCCCAAAATGCTTGCCTCCGGGTATGTATTCGATGGTCTAATGCATCTATAGGTGTGGTTTACATTGCCGCTTTGGCTGCTCTACCCAACATGTACACCCGACTTCGGGTTCTCCAAGCCAAATTTCTTCGTCATGCACTTACACTACCCTCAGACTCCTTGCTCAACGCCGTTACCACGCAGCTGGACATTACCAAAGCCAAAAGGGAATGGGAAAAGCTTCGCCGTAGTGTACTTTGGAAACATGTCCAACATTTGGAAGAAAGCCAACCCAGGCTGAAAGACCCATTGAAAGAAGCTTATATCCAATTACGTCAAAAAGAAATCGACAGACAGCTTGCGAGCAAGAATCCCCCGATTACCGTCGCTAGAGGTCTGTGCAAACCTGTTTGGGATCCAGTCTTACTACTGCCTTGCACTCGTCAGGAGCGTCGTCGTCTGATCAAATGGCGTTTTGCTTGGCTCCCTCCCTCCCCATCTGCAGCCTGTAAATGTGGCGCGGTAAAAGGCAACCGGGCTCATATGCTGGTCTGCCCAGATACAACTGCGATGGTACAGCATCTTCAAAGGCACTTGGACCCTCCCCCGCCACAGGATGTCCATATCATTGACCATGCTCTCAACTGCCTCCCCAGGTCCTACAAAACGCCTGGTACGTGGTGCGATTGGTGGCCGTGCTTACTTGTTTTGCTGCGTGCTATAGATCAAACCACTTCTCAATACTCCTTCCCTCCCAAACCAAATCCTGGTCAAATCCTCATCGACCTTGCAACCGCTTACCACTCCAAAAAACTCTCATCCAAACCAAAAACTCCTCGACGACAGAGAGAGCCTGTCCCTGGTGACCCTTTCCCCTGGCTTACGTCCGAAATTTCCACTGTCCCCCATCAACCCCTCCCGTCTGCGTCCTCCCAAAGCTGTGCTTAGTATGGTCAAGATTTCCTGGCTCTGTTGTGCGATCAGATTCATAAATGGATTGTCCGAGTTTCTAAAGGGGATCCCTCTTTAGAGTTCTGATCCTTGCTGAAATCCGTTCCCAATCTTGGTGCTGTCAGTACCTAGTTACTTATTCTCGATTCTTAACGTCTCATTCTTTTTTCTTTCTCTATATATTTATTTCGCCTATATTCTTACCCGCTGTATGTATCTATTTACTTTCTTAAAAGCCATTTTCCCCCACTGGGGGTTTTTTCCGTGCTCTCTTTTCCTTCTCGCTGACATCTCTCTCTGTCATGCCGTGTCAAACACAAAAACTTTTTCTTTTCGTTCTTATACTTTATTTCTTTTCCCCCAGTATTTAGGGGTTTCTTTTTTATTATTTATTTCTATATTTTCATTTATTCTTTTTGTTCTCATGGGTGGCCTATATGCCTACAGGCGCCAGGCCTTGACACACCCAACAAATAAACAAAATACTTTTACCTGAATACCCCTATTGTATTAACTATAATGTGTATTCAAAACATATATTAGAGTCAACTTACTTTATTATTCTCTATTATTTATTTATGAGCCTGATTATTGATTGTAAAGCCTTTTCCAAGACTTGGTGCACAGCATTCTATAATATTTATATTGATTCTGTGACAGACCATTATATTATTTTATGGCCATATGATAGTGTTCTTGTCAATTAAATAGTGTTTGATAATATAAGACCATGCTTTTAGTTGATGCCGCGATTCATAGTCAAAGCATGGTTTGAGAAAAATATTAACATAAACAAAGATTATTCTCTATGGGTTCTCTTGTGCCGTATTTTTTGATCTTATTGATAAAGTGTATTATGTAAATGAAGTGTACTCTTTTCTTTGAGACCACCACTTGTATCAATTACTAACTTACCAAGCTAATCAAGGTATTTGTCCAATTGATCCCTTTTTATACCAAATATCTATTTATAATAAATGAAAAATATATGCAAACCAAACACTTTAACAAACTATTGACTTTTGAATATTCCTTTGGGTTGATCAATCTTCATTTGACTGCAAAGGTTTTTGGTGAAAATATTAATAAAATAGCTTGCTGTCTGATACTTGCCAAGCATGGATAATAACCATATCCTTTAGATTGTGAACAAAGGAATGGCCCTTGTATCTTAATATAACTTTTGTGTTGCCAGATAAAATAAAAACACAAGTTAAATCATAGTATAGTATTTTATTGTTGTTACAATCGATTATTACCTTTTCCATAAGATACACTTTGAGAATCTGCGCAACTTACTTTCCCAACAAGTTTATAGCAAGGCTATATCTCGGTCTCTTTTAAACTATTCAAAATTACCTGATACACCTTTTTTCATATAATAAATTGCCGAGGCCCATTACAAAGCTGCTCCACTCAATTTATAGAGAGAATTATAAGTAAACTGGATAAGCTCATTAGATACTCTGAAATCCGCAACTATATCAATATAATAATTAAGATCTATCCTAATATTAACCTTTTGCAACCACATATATATACTAAAGCTCGTTTTTGTGATATTTTCAATGGGAGAAGTGGTGACCAACTGTGTAAGCTTTTCAGTCAATTTGTCTATTTAAATAGTAATGTTATACACGGCATAATAATAGTATAAATGAAGTTCTGTTTAGTTATTACCTGTGGCATACTGATTTGAATGCTATGGAGGTTGATGTTTCCACTGTCATTGTTAATGTCCATCATTGGACGGATTTAACTTTGCATTCTTCATTTATATACCCAAACGGCGATATTAGCACCAACAATCACCACCCAACACCCCCCTTGTCCTTGTAGAAAATAAATATAGTATTAGTAAAAACACAAAATAAGAATCACTTGCTATTTGTACATGCTTACCTAGCAATCACAATATAACTAATGAAAACCAGCTCATTAGTATTGTTCATCTCTACTTTTAGTATAGAGATTAAGACTTTAGTCAATATTTTGTTACTTTAGAAAAAACTCATGAAGGAGCTTGACATTACAAACAATGACTTGTATGTAGCAGAAATAAAGTAGCAGCCCGCACTTGGTACAATGGGCTATATACTACAACCGACATTTGCAGTTGTTAATGTAGATGACGTCCAACATCAACGACTCAATCAATACCTACCAGACGGAAATAATTCTATTTTATTGCACTGTACTACATATTCAAGAATAATTGACACGTCACCATGAGTAGCCTCTTTATTTTATAATTCTTTCTTTATACACTACGGCGGAAAAAACGGTAGCTAACTACCATTTTGGTAGCATTACTACCGTTTTTTCCCACCAAAAAAAAACGGTAGTAAAGACTCTGTATAAGGCGATTTCGGTAGCTGTTACCGTTTTTTTAGTGCAAAAAAAAAGGGTAGTTATGAGGCAGGAATAGGCACAGCTACCGTTTTTTTTATCCAACCAAAATCGTTTCTTTATATACTATAGCCTCTCTTTTATATTACTTTATATACTAGCACCCATTCTTTTTTTACTGCCATTTATTTGAAATAATAGTTTATTTTTTATTATAATTTCGATTTATTTCAAATAATATTAAAATATATATAATAATATAGAAACATACCAAAAGCAAATACTATTTAATATTATAAAACGTATATGGTACAAACCTTTTACTCAATCTATACATGATGCCAACAACATGTTGTTATGACTTGGATGGCCTTTGGTCTTCACCGATTGCTATAAAAATATTGTGGTCAGAGAATGAAGCAATCAAATAAACCGAATATATTGTTTTGGGTAGCATACCAGTATATATTGTGCTTGTTAATCAGCATGCCGAGCATCTTGTTGTGAATCACTGTCATGACTTGGAAGGCCTTTGGTCTTCATCAATTGCTATAAAGATATCGTGGTCAGAGAATGAAGCAATCAAATAAACCAAGCATATTGTTTTGGATAGCATACCAGTATATACTGTGCTTGTTAATCGGTATATCAAGCATCTCTTGAATTAATGCCACTATATGAAACGTACAGATGTAAATACTAGATGCAGTAGAAGGAGAATAGAGAATGCGCAATATGATTAATTAAAGAGTGTAAACATATTATAATATTCTTACCATAGAAAATATATTGGTGTAAAGTCAGCTCATAAGATTTAAAACTAATTCGAATATAATGGTAGTTGGCAGAATGAGTACATCATTAAGAAAACAATATATATATTCTACAGAGATTCCCAGGTGGGGAGGTGGGGAACGACAAACTTTGGTGTAATATAGCTGTAAAAAATTTTCACCTTTTTTTAGTGTCTGAAAAATTATGAGATGAGTGTTTCATTCCTTGATTAAAGATAGCAGACTTGAAGATGTGGTATACAAGATTCCAATCAGATGTTTATGCCATTGACAACCTTACATAAGGGAGGGTCATTTAGTTTTACTTCAAAAAAGTAGAGCAAAGCAAAGAAAAGAAATACAAACTAACCTCTGCATAATACAGCTATAAAAAAATTTCATTTTTTTGGTGTTTGAAAAAGGGCGAGATGTGTGTTTCATTCCTAGATTAAAAACAGCAGAGCTGAAGATGTGGTATACAAGATGCCAATCGGGCATTTATTAAGGTGGCAATCTTACGTGATGGAGAGTTATTCAATTTTATTTCAAAGGAGAGGACCAAAGCAAAGATAAAACAGCTAAAGGAAAAGAGGAAAAGAAAAAGTGCGTTAAAACATATACTAAAAATATGAGAGAACCAATAAGAGCAGCCTAAAGAATATTAAAGACTTAGTCTGTTTCTCTTAGATGAAGGCTCATTGCTCATTCCTAGTGGTGTAAACCTATATCAAACAGTAGAAATATTATATTAATATTAAATTGAGAATAGATGAGCAACAAGAAAGCTCTAACTTATAGTACATCTGTCATGATTGGGGATTCAGCCTCATCATCCGTTTGAAATACCTCATCTTCCGAAAGAAAAGAACTGCTTGCTCTTTCCTGCTATAACATAATAAAAATATTGTATTAATTATAATATACATTCAAATGTTTGTTAATTAATAAACTTGCCTGGCTGTTCTCTGCTATTTTTCTCTTACAAGTCTGGTTTGCACTCTTAAAGGTGTCTTGAAGAAGATTCTTGGCACACCACATTCTTTTGCACTTGTAAATGTGGAGTGCTATTATCCTAGCCGTGCCTCACTGGCCACAATCATTGATGACAGGTACGTTGATTTTGTCATCATTGACCAAGAAGTGTCTTTGCTGCTATTGTTATTATTAGTCAAATAATCTCTTACCTATCTATGGAAAGAGTAATTGGAGTATACTCCAAGCCTATCAGGTCGAGGTTAAAGGGCAGTAGAAACGCCAGTTTGCTTGTTGAGCACTTTGCTATTCATAACTTTGTCAGTTCAGCAAATAGCTCTCAGAATTATCCTTGTACAAGTCAGCCGTCCACATATAATGAAGCAAGTTTCTTAGATCTTCCAGATGGTGTAAGTGCTGCCCAGCTATGCGAGCCATTCAACTGACATGCCAGCTTGAATGATGATGACTTGGAAGGTGTTAGCAGCCCTGTTGTCAAAAATACTTTGGCAAAGTACTATGTGCGAAACAGTGGTATGAACAGTATTGAACTTGATGACCCGACGATTGTTGTTGCTTCTCGTCTTTGGAAAAATTCAACCGTACATTCTTCATGTATGTACCGAAGAATAAAAAACGAGACCAGACGTGGCAATCATCATGTGATGTTCACCTGTCCATACAGAAAGTGAGTATTGGTATTAGTCAAAATACAAAATAGAGATCACTTGCATTTTTTATATTTTTATCTAGCCGTCGCAATATAACTATTCAAAGCTGGTTTGTTGGCACCATGGAATTTTATTTTGAGCATAAAGAGGTTGATGGCACACCGCACTTTCTGGCATTTGTTGAAGTGATGAAAGAGCATGGTACAGCAGCCCATGACTCATCTGTGCCAATTGTAATACAGCGGTCACACAGCTCAACTGGACAAACAACCCAGCCAAAATATGCTGTTAATGTGGATGACATTCAGCATCAAGTTAGGCTCATCCAGTACCCTCCGAGTAGTAATCAGTTCTTTATCATTGCACCATATTACGTGTTTAATGACAATCTGCGTGTGACTATGGGGAACCTTGCCACTTTATAAAAATTTTCTTTTTCTTTTTTCTTTCCTTATAAATATCAATACCAAATAAAATAAAATAAAATGGCTAATAATATCAAAAACAAAAAAATTGTTTCAAAAAAACCATAGCATAACTACCGTTTTGTTCACACAGGCAAAAAATTATTTTTCTCAAAAATGCGCAACATCTTTAACACCAAATAAAATGCTCATTTCAATAAACAAGGTTGTCTAAAAACTTACGAGCCCTTTCTATGGTACTACAACTACCTCATTGCCTGATGAAAAGACATTCCATGCAACTTTTATGATTCGGGATCGATGACATTACCTTTCAACCACAATCTGCGGAGATAAAGTGCTCTAATAAATATTAATGTCATATAAAATAAAATAAAATGGCTAATAATATCAAAAACAAAAAATTGGTTTCAAAAAAACGGTAGTTATGCTACCGTTTTGTTCACACAGGCAAAAAAATATTTTTCTCAAAAATGAGCAACATCGTTAACACCAACTAAAATGCTCATTTCAATAAATAATGTTGCCTAAAAACTTACGAGCCCTTTCTATGGTACTACAACTACCTCATTGCCTGATGAAAAGACATTCCATGCGACTTTTATGATTCGGGATCGATGACATTACCTTTCAACCACAATCTGCAGAGATAAAGTGCTCTAAAATCATAAAAAACGGTAGTTATGCTACCGTTTTTGGCACAGCTACCGGTCCTTCTGCCGTAGTGACTGCTCTTCAGAGATCAAAAAGTACAAATAAAATAAAATAGAACCAGTATTAAACCCAACAAAAGATATGTTTTATTGATTGAAAACTGAATGTCTTTTATAGACATTCAGAATCGAAAAAGAATAACCAAAAATAATAAAATAACTAGATGGAATTGTGCCATCGCAGTCAATGTAAAACAAAGAATAAAGAAATAAGTGAATAAAATGATGCAATTCTAGACAAGTGTGATAAAGTATAGTATAAAAATATTGTAAAAATAATAAAGGTAAAAATGGAAGAAGTACATTGTACAAAGACAATTGTTTAAAGAGGTGTTAAATGGTGCAATCCTGCAAGAAGGTGTCAAGGATTCACAAAAGAAATAGAAAAGGAAATAATATAAAAAAGGAAATAAATAAATGTGATAAAATAAAAACGGGAAAAGACTAGGAAGAAAGAAAAATATAGAAACTCGAGGATCGCCTTGCCAACATCACCTCACCGGAAACCTGCCCATCTCACTCGGCTCGGACTTCTTACTTGGGCTAGCCCGGCCTCCGACACCTCCTACGTCTATGTCCGGGCCCTTGGTCCGGCTTCATGGTCGAAACCGAACCTGCCCACAACACACGTGTCATACAAAAGGGCGCCTGTTTAGCTCAGATTAAAGATTATTTTTTATTATAGGGATATAATGCTGGCAATCTATAGATCATATAGCATCCCAGGTGCAAAAGAGAGGAACAAAAAAGTCTAAGGAAATCACAAAGACAAAAAAAGTAGAGGGGGAGAAGGGAAACAAATCATACTAAGCTAAAAGCCTGAACCTGCTCTCCACTTTGCAGCTGTGTAAAAAGGTGTAACAGTGAAAGGGAGGAGACAGATTTACCACTGGAAAAACGGGTCTGAATACTCATGTGTGGGCAAAGCTGTCTACCTGAGGAAAATTAGGGCAAATTTGCAGCTCAACACCTTTTTTTGTGTTCTGATTAAAAACATTCTTTTGCTTGACCCCATTGGCTTGATTAAAAAGAATAAAACAACATTGCTTTTTTACCACTATAAAATAATAATAAATAAAGTATATGTAACACTCGTTTCCTTTTTGTTTTAACATTATAAACACAAACACAATGTCATCTTCAAATACTTTTTACAACACCAAGTGCTATTGCAATAGATGCAACAACAATGGCCAAGGCTACACATTGGTAGCAAGCCGAACTGCTCAGCGTCATAGCAAGAGAGCAAGAATTGAACAGAGCAACTCAAATGAGATGGGTATGATAATTTCAGTGTTTATTTTTATGTATTGTATAATAATTTCAGCGGTATGAAACACAGACACTCAAGCAGACATGGATATTGATATTCAATGTAAGAAAAGTTTATTTGAAAAAAAGTAGAGACTAAGAAACTATTATATTCTATAAGTGGTTATTTCTACTCAACAGTCTGGACCCTCGGATGTATTGGATGGTCAGACCAACTCACCTTTTTGGGATGCCGATGTAATGCTGGATGAGGGCGATTCAGTTGCTAATGAGGCTAATGCTGATGGCGAACGCGATGATAAAAGCGATGATGAAGAAGATGAAGGCGAAGATGTAGTTGAGATTGCAGTTGAGGAATTTGACAGTGAAGGTGTGTGTTGAATAGCCAAAAGCAAAGAGAAAGCAGCAAAGAAAAAAGCCTGAAAAAAATTGAATATTAATTTTTTCGATTTTAAAATAGACCCTTTCCCAACCCCCAATATGCCTGAAAATCCTGTGCACAGGTTTATTGCCATTTTTGTTGTCCTCTTTGCATCCCGCTATGTGGTCAACAAGGGTGCTGTTGTCTTGATCAAGTTCATCAACACACTCTTGACGATTTATGAGCAGGATTTCCAGCTCCCATCCAGTCTTCTTGGTCTGCAAAGAGTGACAGGATATTCTGCGATTTCCAACGGTATCAGGAGATTCGTAGCCTGTCCTGATTGCCACGCAGTTTATGAAGAAAACCAGTCTGTCCCCCCTCACTGTGTTTTCACGAAAGTTGGTGCACGTCTGACCTGCAACTGCAAGTTGACCAAGGTTACATCGTCTGGAGCATTGGTTCCCAAGCGCGTGTTCCAATACCAGTCATTGAAGCATGCCTTGAAAATTCTTTTCCTTTGCCCTGATTTTGAAGCAAGCATTCAACATTGGAATCAGGAGCTCAAGATCATGGATACAATGTGCAACATCTTTGATGGTGTTATGTGGAAGGAGTTGAAAGACATCAGTGGTGAATCTTTTGTTGCCCATCCTCGTTCTTTGATGTTGACGTTGAACATCGATTGGTTCCAGCCCTTTGACAGGGTCACATACTCTTGTGGGGCCATTTACTTGGTGGTTAACAACTTGCCTCGTGAGGAGCGGTTTAAGGCAGAGAATACTATCCTTGTTGGACTCATGCCTGGGCCAAAGGAGCCAACACTGCAAAAATACCCCCGATTCCCATATGTGTAGTTGATACAGTTGGTATGGGATATAAAGGTCAATTTTCTAGCTCAGGCCATTTTTTGTGAGTTAAGAGAAAAAATCATATTTTTGATAGATTTTATTGGTTGTAGAGAATAGTGTTGCATGAAAAATAAATATTAAACTCAAATCATATCAAATAAACTGTACCTGAGTATATCTTTTTTACTGTTAAACCAAAACATTTTAAATTATTTATTAAACAATGGCTCCTATCCGTAAATCTACAAGAACAAAAGAATGCAGATGTTCTATTTGCAAGAACAAAGAGGGAGGATTTGATTTTCTCACAGCTCAAACATTTAAGCATCATATGCTTAAAGAAGATGCCAAAAACAGTTTTTTTGGTGGTAGATGTAAGATATATTTTATATTTGGATTTGTAAATTATTTAATTAATAATAAATATGTTTTTGAATTAAATAGCAATGGAAATTGTTGATGATGAAGAGCAATACTTTGAGGCCGTAGACAACGTAGAGGCCATGGATTTTGAGTCTGGTGGTAAGGATTTTTTAAAATTTTATTGTTTTTTTATTAAACCAATGTTGTTACACTTGGGCAGACTTGGAAAACGATATTGAAGGACATGAGGGGGTACAAGAACCCATTAGAAACCTACCTCTTTCTGAATCTGACGCCATTTTTGGTGCAGAGGATGAATGCAGCTCGTTTGGTGACTCTGACTCTGACTCTGATAACAAAAGTGAAGATGAGATGCTTGATAATGAAGGTTTGTGTAGTACCTGAAATGCTAATCCACCCATCTATATAGATTGTATATTAATGAGGTGTTTTGTGTTGATATTTTTCAGAATTCAACTCAGAATTGAGTTTCATTCATGGCTTTGTGGTCAAGGCTCTTGCCCTGTTCATTTCCTTTTACGTTGTCAATGAAGGCGCAATTATCTTGATTGCAATTGTAAACAAGATCTTGGATTTTTTTGGCGATTCTTTCCGAGTCCCATCAAGTGTCTCTGGTCTAAAAAGCATGGCAGGAATGGATACATTGACAAAGGGCATCAAGAAATATGTTGCATGTGGTGAATGCCACAGTATTTATGAGAACGATGGTGCACCTCTTTTCTGTACCTTTGACAAGTTTGGAAATAGCGCCTTGTGTGGCCATAGCTTGTTCAAGTCCAGTTCGTCCACAATCCCAAAGAAGTCGTATGTGTACCAGTCAATCAAACACTCTCTGCAAACTCTCTTTTCTCGGCCCGATTTCGAAACCCAAATCAACTCTTGGAATCGTGGTCCCAAAGTGGAAAAGACGATGTTTGATGTGTATGATGGTGCGATGTGGAACAGTGTTAAAGACATCAATGGCAACCTCTTTGTTGATGACAGCCGCTCTCTAATGTTGACACTGAATATTGACTGGTTCCAGCCATTTGATGGTGTCTCATATTCGTGTGGTGCCATTTACTTGGCAGTAAACAATCTTCCTCGCGATGTCAGGTTTAAAAAGGAGAACGTCATCCTCGTTGGATTAATGCCAGGCCCCAAAGAAGCAAAGATGTCTGAAATCAATAACTATCTTAGACCTCTTGTTGATGAATTGGAAGAACTGTACCAGGGAATTATACTCAAGACCCACCAATGTCCATCTGGTGTGAGAATCTGCGCTGCTCTCTTTGTTGTTGCTTGTGACATCCCTGCCGCAAGAAAAGTATGTGGGTTCACATCCCATACAAGCACAAACGCCTGTCATAAATGCAATCGTCAGTTCACTCGGTTAGCTGGCACAAGCTCTGTTGATTATTCTGGATTTGACTTCTCAAAGTGGCTCCTTCGCACTAGAGATGATAATCGTAAGGATGCTGAGGTCTGGAGAAATGCAGCCACTCAAACTGAGAGGCAGCGCCTTGAAGTTGCCAGTGGTGTTCGCTGGTCCGAACTGCATCGTCTCCAGTACTTTGACGTTGTCCGCTGCACGATCATCGATCCAATGCATAATCTTTTCTTAGGCACTGCCAAGAGGATGATGGAGAGATGGGTTGCAGATGGAGTAATCAACGATAAGAGTTTTGTTGCCATGCAGAAGATGGTAGAGAAGATGGTGTTGCCTGCAGACTACACAACATTAAGGACGAAGATTGGAAAGGGATTCCCCTTTATGAAAGCTGATGAGTGGAAATCGTGGTGCTTGGTGTACTCTCCCATGGTGTTAAAAAACGTGCTGCCAATGCCAAAATTCAAGAGCTGGATGTTTTTTGTCAATGCTTGCCGTTGTCTGACAAAGCCAAGTATCTCTGAGGACGATATTGAGGAAGCGCATCATAATCTAGAGCAGTTTGGTAAAGGTTGTGAGCAACTGTATGAGCCTGACCTCCTCTCTCCAAACATGCACCTACATCTTCACCTTCGTGAAACCATTCTGGACTTTGGGCCAGTTTACAGTTACTGGCTTTTTGGTTTCGAGAGGTACAATAGTATACTCAAGAACATCAACACCAACAGGAGAAGTGGTTTTGAGGCCACGTATATGAGAAGTTTCATTGAGGATACAAGAAAGGGAGATTTTGTTCACGGTTTCCTAGACACACCAAGTGGACAATACTTCTCAGACGTATTTAGCAAGTTGACCATCCATCAAGACATCACCTCAACCCAAATTCCGTACCTTGATTTGTCTGCCTTCTCATTGCCAGAATTCCTTGAATTTGCAGAGAACCCATCGTTAACAGTCCACGGTAACGAGCCTTTGCCACCATCAACTCTGCCATTGAAAAAGAAACCAATGAGCATAATGCCTAGACTGGAATACAATTGTCTAGTGGAGTATTACCAGGTTGTCCATGGGGACAAAAACATTAACAGCTGCAAAGACACCATGGCCTCGACTGCTTTTGTCAATGACTGGATTGAAATGCTTGCGTCAATCAACATCATGGGCCAAATATTCAAAGGAAGGAGTGGTAAACGTCGAAATGGGTCATACATCCAAGCATTATTTGTTGAGGAAAATACCAAGGCAGTGTACGCGTATGTTGGAGAGATTCAGTATCTATTTGTTCACACATTTAGTCCTGCTGTTTCTTCTTCGCATTGTGGAAATGCCTACGACAGTCAACACACTTTTGCTTTTGTAAATTGGTTCAAGACCACATCAGACACCACCAGAGAGGCTGAAGGAATTGAGGTTCACAAGGATGAATTTTCGGCTCTTGACTTTCAAAGCATTCTTCCTGTCCATCGGATTCTCCTGCCTGTTGCAATTGTGGATTATAAATCTAGTAGTAACATTAACAAAAAACTAGTTGTCCCTTTGCCTAGAAAGGTTTCCGCCTAAATATATTTATCTTATCTCTCTTGTTCTTAATCATAACTTCATAGTTTGTTTTGCGAATCATGTGTTTAAAAAGTAAAAAAGACAAAAACAAAGATTTATTCATTTTTGAATACCCAGGCAGGCAAATTCAAAGTCAGGTGACTTGGGGCAGGAATCTCCTTGATCGTTTTTTGCTGTCTGGGCATTCTTGTCTTTGTCTTTGTTGATGACCGTCTCAGGTCATCCTCTCTTGCAAGATGGTCAATGACCTCCAGAAGCCGGTTCAACTATATTAAATTTATCAGTCTTTTCTCATCAATCAGCACATCACTCTACGAAATATTAATTACCTCATCGCTTCTCCAACTGGGATGAGCAACACAGAGAACACGCATGCTAATACCAGGCGCAATGTCTTCCATGTCTGATTCACCATCAGACATCACATCCTTCTGGAGGACATGGAGATAGGCCATCTCATCAGGGTTTTCAGGCTTATGGCCCATCTCCTCATCGATTGCCCTCCAGTGACGTTTGTAGGCCTCCACCCTGCGCAAGTGGATCTATAAAAATTTTCAGATTAAATTAAAAATACCAAATCGTCTTTATACTAACCTTGACGAGCCTGGTATTAGCCTGAACCTTTCTC
The DNA here is from genome assembly GCA_022702545.1 of Phycomyces nitens. NCBI lineage: Eukaryota > Fungi > Mucoromycota > Mucoromycetes > Mucorales > Phycomycetaceae > Phycomyces > Phycomyces nitens. The sequence goes on from JAHRBC010000001.1 coordinate 9,461,763, forward strand.
TTCTTGGCAGAAGCTTGCTCTTCACTCATGTTTGAAGTGAGATGGTAGTACTTGTAATTGTTTTTAATTTTTTACACTACCATGCCAGGCCAAAAACCAGCAGCACGAGGCTGCGAGAGAATGTAGTCTCTCAAGTAATTGATGACCCTGACATTGTCTGGGTGATTAATCTTCTTGTCCTTATTCCATTTCTGTTTGCCTTCATTCTCGGCAATCAGAGCAGGATTGTTAGACGTGAAGTTCTTCTTCCACATCTTCTCATTAATGAATTCCTAGATATAATTTATTAGAAAATATTTTTTAACAAAATAATAATAATATTCATACCAAGACAATCGCACTCATATCACTGGTACCAAGTGAGCTGGAGGGGCCAACAGAAGGAGCCATTCCAACGGGACCAGCTTGGCCAAGAGGGAGCTGGCTCTGGACACCACTGGCATGGGCTTCCATGAACGTACTCATGGTCTGGTTGGTCTTGCCAGCGATGTCATAGACCATTCCCATTCTGGACTTGAGGAACCTCAAGTCTTCAAGGACAGTGGCCATTTCTGTCTGTCCTTGACTACTTTCCTCACTGCGACTGGGGGCCCTTGGAAGGATTTCACGCTGGCTAATACGGCCAGCAGCAACACGGTGAATGGGAGCAGTTGGGTTTGCTCTGGCTTTGCATCCTGAGTTTCTCTGATTTGAAGACATTTTCTAAATATTTTTTTTAAATAAAATAAAATAATAAGCATAAATAAATCCATATATATTAACATATATTTCTTTGAATACATAAACATACATTATAATTTGCAGTATAAGGTATAGTGTCAAATAAGAACAATAGTATTATATATATATATAAAAGACTGTATTTATATCTTTAAAAAATATATCTGGAGTACAGTAAAAAAAAAGAGTCTTGGGTACACAGTTTTCATAATCCCTTTATTCTCATAATTTATTAGGGCTTACTATAATCTAAAAATGCATATGGATTCTTTTTTCCCGATTTTCTCTTTTTCTCTCTCTTTTTACTTTTTGCTTCCTTTATACTCTCTGGTAAGTACTTGAAAATTTTTCACGCAATTAAAGATAATCTTTAACATCTTTTCAATTATCTAAAAGGTGTCCTATAGTCACTTTTATTCAAGCTTGCACAAGAAAAAGGTAAATGGGCGCACTATTTTTTATTGCTGTTGCTAATCAGTAATCTTCATCTTGTAGATTCAAAACAACTCCTTTCAATCGCAATGGCCAAAGATGACAATGATGAAGTCGAATGGACGGAATGTACTTGGTATGTTCGAATATTTTATCACTATTAATACTAATATATTCTGTCTTTACTATCAGCCTTTTTATCAAAGAAAATTGCCACGTTTTAACAAAGACATGGAATATCCAACAAACCAGTTTGTCTTGGTAAGTAATCAGTCATTCCTATTGCTTTTCTAACAGAAAAATATAGATATCTTTTCTATTACGCGTACACCTTTTTTGATTGTTATATCATTATCTATCTTGAGATACTGTTTGGTATACCTGAAAATTCGGTCTCAAAGTCTTAGTTGTCTAATCTGTTTGAGCAACTACTTTTCCAGTTATTCAAGATGATAGTCAATGAATCAGTCATTCTCTCTACCCGTGTTTCAAAAGGTAAAAAAAAATTAGTATCAATATAGCTATAGCCATGAATCTAGACCAAATTACTAGGCTGTATATTATGAGAAAAATATTTTATCAATAAAAATCTATTCGTAAACTATTTTCCATGGCCTATTTATAAAGAAGTATAAAATAAACCCCCAATTGAAAGTGTTTAAAGTGTCAAACGGATTAAACAACCAATAAATATACGTCCTTTAGAAAATAGGTGAATAGTTTGCAGAAAATAGTCGAAAAGTTTGCATCTTGATCTATTAAAAAATAGATTTTTTTATTGATATTGAAAAAATAATTCATGTAACGTTTGACTAAAAAGAAATAAGATAACACTTTCAGTTATAGTTCTGTACACTCTTGAGTTTAACAAGCCTACACGTCCAAAAGCAGAGCTTTATATCCACCGAATTACTTCATTATCTTATATGTGTTGTTTTTTATATATGCAAGATAACATTTCAATTTAATTCTAGAATTTGTTTTTTATTTCACTCGGAATTTTACATACTATCACATATGGGAATCGGGGGTATTTTTGCAGTCCAAAGTCCAAATAGATTAACCATTATCTCAAGCCTTTGGTTGATGAGTTGGAACAACTGTACGTAGGAATGCCTATCCCAACCTTTGAATGCATTTCTGGAGCAACCGTCCATGCAGCTTTGTTCATGGTAGCATGTGACATCCCTGCAGCCAGAAAGACAAGTGGATTCACGTCCCATAACAGCACAAACGCCTGTTACAAGTGTTGCCGCAAATTTTCTCGTCTTCCTGGGACAAGCAGTGTGGACTTCCGTGGGTTTAATGAGTCTGGGTGGCGTCGTCGTCGTGGTGTGGAGAACCGTTTGCATGCTGAGGTGTGGAAGAGTGCAAGTACGCCTTCAGAAAGGCATGAGTTGGAGGTCGAAAATGGTGTTCGATGGTCGCAACTGCATCGCCTTGGATACTTTGATCTAGTACGTGGAACGATCATTGATCCCATGCATAACCTATTCTTGGGTACAGCCAAGAGGATGGTCGAGACGTGGACTACTAGTGGTCTAATCACGGATAGGAAGCTGGCTTCTATGCAAGTAATGGCCGAATCGATGGTGGTGCCAACTGACTACACCATTTTGAAGACGAAGATCAGTAGAGGATTTCCATATATGAAGGCCGATGAATGGAAATCCTGGGTGTTGGTGTATTCTCCTGTGCTGCTCAGAGACGTTCTTCCTCTGGATAAGTTCAAGAATTGGATCGACTTTGTTGATGCTTGCCGTCTCCTTGCAACACCAACAATCACGTTTGATGACCTTGACGACGCCCATACCCATTTGGAAAGATTCTGTCAGAAATGTGAAGAATTGTATCCTGCTCCCACTCTCACCTGTAACATGCACCTGCACATCCATCTTCGCGAGACCATTCGTGATTTTGGACCTGTGTATGGCTATTGGCTGTTTGGGTTTGAGAGGTATAATGGCCTGTTGAAGAAGATCGACACCAATAGAAGGGATGGATTTGAGTCCACGTTCATGAAAAGTTTTGTTGAAGACATGTACAAGGGCGACTACGTACAAAAAATTCTCTCCTGTCCAAACCAAGCTCCTTTCCGTCCTCTTCTGTCAAAACTCACGTCATCATCCACAACTGCCACCTCCTCCTCTGCCCCTCTTTCACACACGCCATTTATACTTCAGCTATTTGTGCGTGCATCTTTAAAGCCTGAATTTCCGATAAAGGGAAATGAGCCCCTTCCTCCCTCTGCCTTCCCTCTCTTGGTGAGAAAGCCATTTGTAATGGATGATACTGATTATCTCCAGTTGTTGGAATACTATCGGCTATCATACAATATATCCAGTCTTCAGCACTATCATCAGGCAACATCGTCAGGTATCTTTGTTGATAATCATATCACAAAGATAAAATCCATCAATCTTCTTGGCCAGATGTATAAAGGCAAAAATGGTTCCGTAGACCGTGGGTCTTTCATTCAAGCACTCTTCCTAGGTAGAGTCGGTGATCCTCCACGAGCATACACAGGACAAATTCAGTACTTGTTCCTTCACAAGCTCGGTCAGCCATCAATCGGAAATAATTCCACTCATGTCTTTGCTTTCGTGAGATGGTTTGTCAACATGCCAAGTAGAATGCGTGAATATGAAGGAGTTGAGGTCTGCTTGCCAAGTTTCTCTCCAGATAATTATCATTGTATATTGCCAGTACATCGTATTCTTTTGGAAGTCACAACTGCTGAGCTGGTGTCTGGTGTTAATGTAAAGATGCTGGTCATTCCTTTACCAAAAAAGATGTATGCTTAAAGCATTAATAAATAAATACTTGTTTCTTTTAAAAAAGAGCAAAACAAAACATTCATTGCCTTTAAACATGTCTTTGGGATTAAATATGTAAGCAAGAGTAAAATAAAACAATTGTTTTTTATTTAATTTCTTATGGCCCAAGGAGGCAGATGGGTGGCCAAGTCACCAGGGACTGCTAAGTCTCTGACTCCTGCAAGTTCTCTTGACAGCATCTGATGAGCATTCATCCCCAAGTCAAGAGAAACGAATGAGTCAACGATTTCAATAAACCGGTTGAACTAAATAGCATTTGTTAATATTTCAAAAATATTATCTTAATACATATAATTATATATTGTTTACAGAATAATTTACCTCATCGCTTCTCCAGCTTGGGCGATAAACAGAGATCCGACGCCTGCCAAGAGTCTTTGAAGTATCGTTGTCTGATTCTCCTTCAGACATTGCTTCTTTCTGAAGCAGACCAGAGCAGACTTGCCCCATTACCTGCTCAATGGCCTCCTTATGTTCGAGAAAGGCAGCCATGCGACGTTTTAAATGCTAACAAATATCCAAAATGTATTCATTAATATTTGTCTCTAGTTTGAATAGTATACAACCTACATCTTTTTCATGGTTTGCCCTTCTTGAACGAGCGTTGGAGACTGCCTTCTTCTCAGAAGGCTTCGTCTGCTCCTGATGACGGCTACAGAAGTTCCTGTAGACCTTCTCTCGAATGTCGCTTCTTCTCAAGGGTGAGCCAACAAAATTTGGCCCAAGGTAAGCCAGTAGACGTTCTACCAGCTCCTTGTTGGGACTCTCGTCAAAGTGAGCATGGACATCCCACCTTGGCTTGTTGTTATTTGCCTGGATGTCAACCAACGCCCTTGACCTCAACTTTGGCTGCCACAAATATCCACGAATATCTCTCTGTTTGATCAAAATAAGAATTTAGTTGATAGGATATTATATCTAGTGACACCTACAAATACACGTTTCTTTGCATCAGACATTGATTCATTTGTGGCTTCGGCAGTTGGGGCAGCAACAGAGGCAAGAGCAGGTACTGGAGCCACAACACTTGTAGCAGCAATGACGGTGAGGTTGGACTCAATAAGAGTCCCCATTCTCCTGTTCATCGTGGTCATGTCGCTTCTAATTGAGGCAAGATCCTCTTGGAGATTGGTGATGACCGTCTGCATATTGACATCATCGTCAGCAGGTCGTAGAGCAATATTTCTTCTTTGGTTTGACATTTTCTATTATAAATTATATAAAAAATACCCAATATTTAATACTCGTTTGCTACTTTAAGTTTAAACATATCTTTTACTTAAAACGCACAAGAGACAGATAGATAGAAAAATCGGATTTGAGTGGGAAGAGTGAACAAGTTGGTCAAAAGGATTTAATAATATAAAATACAGAGTATATATTAGTAAAGACAGCTTTATTTATAAATCCAAAAAGACTTCTTGTACACATTAATGAACGGCACCATTATTGCTTTTGGATTCTATCCATTACACCTATTCTGTCTCTGTTTCAAATTATATATCCTTGTATTTTTTTTTCTTTTTAGCCTTTTTTCCTTTCTCTTGTTTCCTTATATCCGCGCCTATTTTCTCTTTCTTTTTTTACACCTCTTTAGACTAAAAAATTGACGGCTTCTTTATAAACACACTCTCATTCCAATACATCCTGCCTGCATTGCTCCTCCAAACTAATCATGGTCAGTTAAATGTGCCGGTGCCATCTTGCAAATTATTCTGATTCTCTCTTTCTATTTTATAGACCTCTTCCACTTTCATAGCCTATTATATGATAACGTCATCAGTCCCAGTGTAAAAAAATATTTTTGTGTCAAACTTTTTTCTCTAATGCTTCTTATTCTCCTATAGGCCGCCGCCATCAATCACCCTATACCCCATCTGCGTCTTCTGTCATCTACAACTGTCATCATAATGATAATGCTGTCTTTTAGCCTTTATACTTTTTTATATTATTATTCTGACTATCTCTTTTGATCTTATAGACCTCCTCTACTGGCATGGTTTATTATATGGTATCGTCATTGGTGCTATGGTAAAAAAAATCTTTTTGTGTCAAAAAAATAATAATTTTCTTTTCTAACGTTTCTTATTCTACAATAGGCCACCACCATCACTGTCTACCCCATCTGCCTCCCTCATCATCTACAACTGGTTATCATAATGGTAATGACGTTTCTTGGTCTTTGTGCTTTTCCATAATATTATTCTGGCTATTTACTAATAATTTTTTATACTCTTAATAAGAAGCTATTGTTGGCCGCCATATACCATCCCTCTACTTTAATTGCCAACTCTGCTTCTGGTATGTAAATTAATTATTTTATCAATCAATTCACCCATATTAATTTATTTTACCCCATCTCTAGTCAATCTAATCATACAAGATGCCATGCCGCACAACTCAGCCCCTCTTTGTCCATTCTTGTCCATCCCTTACAATGTAAGTATAATATACCTCGCATCTTGAACAATACCCGCACTCTTGAATATATGTCACTAATACTACCTTTATTATATAAGAACACTGCCGCAACCACCCAAACTGCTGCCGGACCCTATTTTCAGGTATTGTTCAGTAGTGAAGCACCCGATCCAAGTAGTATCAAGTAGGCCGGTAGAAGCGGCAAGGATAGACAGTAATAGTATTAGAGCTTGTGTATAGAACCATTCTATTCTTTCCAATAAACACAAATATAAACCATAAACAACCTAATAAGTACGGGATATAAAATAATGGGGGAGCATTCAATGCTTGATTACACAGTAATAGCCTTCAAATATTGGTTAAAAATTAAGAAAGCCTTCAATCTACCTGAGTATAATTGGATTTTAATCATGTCAAGAAGTTCCTTTGCTTTCAACTTTCCTCTTATATAAAGAGTGTACAACAATGAAACTTGGTTTCAAATAGACTTTTATTCTGTACATCAGGTCAAATTAATGACCCGCTCATACTAACAACCCCCACTTGGTCAGCCCATGAAGTAAATACTTATGCAGAAACCAGGTCATAACTCATTGTGTAAAACTTGGCTTTGGCCCATACAGAAACCCATACAGCGTATCTAATAAATCTTAATTTTACTCCTTAGTAACCGCACTTTTACACATGAGTATTCAAACCCATTTTTCCAGTGTACAGAACAAGAAACATTTCAGAAAGAGTGGAAAGAAAGAAAAGAAATCTAGCTAAACTAATGCCAAGAAAGGCCATGATCAGTCTCATGGGCATAGTCTCCATCTGGGTTACAGAGGATGTCAATATGCCAGAGGATGGTAAGGAGGGCAGTCCAGTAGGAGGGGCGTGTGGTAGCAGTGGTAGGCAGGGAAGTGAGGGCATAGTCAATGGTGTTGATATCAGGAGTGGGAGGAGGAGGAAGAATGGCAAGGAGGTGAGAACGAATGGCAGTGCAGGTTTGGAGATGGCGTCTTGAAGTATGGTCCTGTTGGCAAGTGCACTCTCTAGGCTTACCAGGAAGCCAGCCCATTCTCCAACGAACTAAACGGCCACGTTCAATGCGAGTTGCAGGCAGAAACAACACAGGATCCACTTCCAGAAGAGGGTGGCAGGCAAGGAGCAGGATTTGGCTTGTGGACCCCCTGAATTGGTCAAACTTTTGTTGTCTAAAAGACTCAAAGTGGCGTGACAAGGCATTGGCAGAATGAACATTCAGATCAAGTGGGATGCTGAGAAGCAGTGGGTTCTGACAAAGGGAGGCGAGAGATGAGGATTGGGGATGGTGAAGATGAAGGAGAGACAATAAACAGCCAGAAGGAAGGTAATGAGCATGGATACAGAACTTGGTGATGAGGATATCAGCACGAAATCGCATGGAGGGTAGGTTACATACACTGGAAAAACGGGCTTGATTACCAGTGTGGAAAGATAAGTAAACAATAGTGTAATTACCTGAATTATGATAGACTCTACATATAATTCTGCTTGAGAACAACCTGGTCTTAGCTGCTAGCAGTATGTCGTGATAATTGCTAGCATAATTATTGAAAGAGGTGCTGCAGCTGAGGTCCAGTAGCACTTTCGGCGGGTATATCTAATTAGGTTATGGGGGGATTAAGCATTTAAATGTGCGGTTCCGTTTTGAAAGAATCTATTTTGAGAGAATAACACTGTAGTATTTTACATCTTTACTACACTTTTTTCATCCTCATAGTGTAGTATTTAATCTTCTTTATTCTTCTTGACCAATAATATATCACCCATTATTTGATTTCCCGTTTATAATTGATTGGTAATGTTTTACGTTTTTATTTTTATTAGAAAGAATAGAATGTTTCTAGGTTTAGGGTCTACTATTACGCCTATTCCTATGGCCTAGCCGTTTCTACCCAGTTGCCTGCTGCTATTTGGATGGAATATTTTTCTACATAAAAAATACCTGCAAAAATATGAATATCCAGTGATTTTTTGGGCTGCGGGAGTGTTCTGTAAAAGATAAAGAAGTGTTATTGATATGGGGTACAAAGAGAAAATTTTTGTGTGTCAAAAGATACTTACATTGCAAGAGATGGGCAAGAGTGCGCAAAGGGGACTTGAATTTTAAGGCTGGATGGGCTGTGTGGCGGGTTTTACTATAAAAAAGGGAATAAAAATTAATATGGGTGAACAGAGTGATGATATATTTAATTTACATACCAGGAGCCGAATGGGTTATCAAAGTAGGGGGTATGGTGTGCAAAGGAAGACCAAGTGAGTCTATAAAGCACATAATAATAATTATTAATAAATAGTCTGAATAATATTTTGGATAAGCAAAAGAGATTTATAAAGAATATTACCTTTATGATTACAATCACGAATGATGGAGGAGGCCGATGGCGTGAATAGAAAGGGCAGTCTACAATGGAATAGAGTCAGAGAGGGAACAAGTATGATTGAAAGAAAAATTTTTACCTGGTGCCGATGACATCCTTACATAAGTTGTTTGGCCAATCTAAGAGAGAAAGTGAAAATAATTTTTATCAAGATGATGATACCAGTGAATGCGGCCAGTGAGTATTTGTCTAGATGGCCATTGTGGAAATGATGAGTTGCAATGGGAGCGCACATCTATGAAAAAGAGATTAATTTGTGTGTATAAAGAGGTATAAAAAATGTCTTACCAGAGAAAGGCGCCAATATCAAAAAAGCAAGGAAAAGGAAAAATAAAGGGAACCAAAAAAAGGAGAGAGTCTGAAAAAATTTTCACCTTTGAAGCATGCTGCGGAAAGCATGATGGATTGAGCCCAAAAACAATATCAAGGCCGATTTGCATCTCAGTGCTTCAAGACAATAGAGGAACATCTTTATAGTCATTCAAAATGCCTATATATAATGACCTTTTTGATATTCAACCTCTCTTACCTTTACACACACACACACACACACTTACTCACTCACTCACCCAAACAGTTTTTGTATGTATATGGTATTTATTTTTATTTCAATTGAACAAAAACTAATAATTATAATCGAAATATACTTTACCATATTCTAGAAAATGGTTAACCAAAGAAGAACAATTGCTCCTCGTCCCACTCCTGCTGGTCCTGCTCCTGCTCCTGCTCCTGCTCCTGACATGGAACAGATTATGGCAAAGCTTTCTGAGATGGAAGGCAAAATGACAAACGTCGAAGTGCAAGTGGGGTCTGTAAAGGCTCAACTCAACGTTGTTGTGGCTGGTAATGCTTCAGCCATTAGAGCAATCGGTGCATTGGGTAGTGCCCATAACACTGCTCTTGTCAACTCTCCTGCCATTCCTGTTGCACTTGTTGCTCTTCTACCAGTTGTGCCAACCAAGCAGACAAACAACGATGTCTATGTAAGTAGCAAATTATATAGTATGTTATCAATTCATTATCTCATATACTGTGTCAGACGGCAATTCGCAAATTTATGTGGAAGCCAAAGTTTTCGTCAAGAATAGCTGCAGAGATGTTGGCAAACAATAATAAGCCAAAGTGGAATACAAACGTTCCTTTCAACCAAAGTCCAAACAAGGAGTTAGTTGTTAGGATCCTCAACTACTTGGAGCCCAAGTTTGAGAGCAAGGGAATGAGGAGAAGCGATCTGTACAAGAATCTTCACACCAACTTCAGGAGCCAAAGTTCCAGAGACAAGAAGTCTTCTTCGGAGAAAGCTGCCGTGAACACTCGTTCAAGAAGGGCAAACCGTGCAGGTGAGGTAAGATATACTTTAAATAACTAATAAATATTTAATATCAAAGAAGCAGTATTAACTGAGAATTTTAGAGCCTTTCTCGGCGCTTGAATGCTTACCTTGACAATGAGGACACAATCAATGAGATGATGGGCAAAGATTGTGCCAACATGATAATAAAGGAGGCAATGTCCAAGGGTGAATCTGACATAGAGACATCTGAAAGTGGTACCAAACGTGTCATCCGTACTGTTCGCCCAGGATGGAGAAGTGATGAGGTAAATAATAATAAGGCAATAACTGGGTTACGTGTCTGAATTGTTATATAAAATATTAATACTTGTATTTCAGTTTAATAGACTCATCACTATTGTTGACTCTCATGTCCTTGATGGAATGGGTTTGCATTCCCATCAATTCTTGCCTCGGGTTTTTAAGAGTGTGTCAAACTCAGCGGCCCCAAATGACGTGGTTTCCCGCCTCCCACAGTGGGCTTTTAGAAACGATGTATAAATAAAGTTGTTGTTTATATTTTCTCACCCACTTCCCCAAGAACGTAATACCGTCAATATATATAAAGTATATTTTTTGGTGCCTTAATTTTGGTTATCTTTAAAAGAAGAAGATATTTTTTATTTTATATTAGGCGCAGATTTTTTTGGGAAGAGGGATGACGAGCATTGTTTTCCTATTAGTTCGAGTGATTTGCTGTCCAATGGCAACTTCTAACAAAATCCTATGCACTGGAAGAATACTGTTCAAGTCATCTGGAGAATGCCTTGGGAGATACACCTCAACACCTTCATTCTCTCGCGTTCTATCACAGGTTGTGACAAACCATTTAACAAATGCGAAAACATGTTGATTGTCATGAACCATGCGAGTCAGGTGGAGATCATCAACTGGTGGTGGCACGAACTTGTGTGTAAAGAGATACTGAATCTGGCCTGTATATGCATTTACAACGTCCTCATTGCTGCCAACAAACAGTGCTTGTATAAACGACCCTCCATTTCCTTGTCTGTTTGAACCGCGATATACTTGGCCAAGTAAGTTGATGGACTTCAACTTTGTGATCTCATTATCAACAAAGGAAAACGGGGAGAAGGCGTGCTGATAGCTGGTAAGACTGGGAAGGTCATAAGCATGCTTATAATAATCCAGCAAATGTGGATAATCGATATCACCAATTAATGTTTTCATTCCAACTTGCAGAGGAAAAGCCGAAGGAGGAAGAGGCTCGTTACCCTTTGCAGAATCCATTGTGGTCAGAGAAGCATTTACAAAATCTTGCAAGTTGAACTGAGGATGATTGATTGGCAAAGTTGTGGCTGGAAGTGTGGGTGTAGATACGAGCTTGGCAAAGACAGAAGAGAATGGGATCTTACTGGAGTATCCAAGGACTGCTTGCACATAATCGGCCTTGTATGCTTCTTCTACGAAATTCCTCATGTAAGTTGCCTCAAAACTATCCTTTCTGTTAGTGCTCACGTTCTTTAGCAAACCGTTGTATCGCTCGAACCCAAAGAGCCAATAGCCATACACTGGTCCAAAATCACGAATGGTCTCGCGAAGATGGAGGTGCAGATGCATATTGCAGGTGAGGACACTAGGAGGGTAAAGACGCTCGCACTTTTGACAGAATTTTTCAAGGTAGTCATGGGCATCGTCAAGTTCTTCAAATGATAGGGATGGCTTTACAAGGAGACGGCAGGCATCGACAAAGTCCATCCAGTTTCTGAACTTGTCATCATTGAGAACATCTTTCAACAAGACGGGAGAGTACACCAGCACCCAGGACTTCCATTCGTCAGCTTTCATAAATGAAAATCCCTTTCCAATTTTCGCTGTTAATGAAGTGTATGAAGCTGGCAGGATCATTGTCTTGGCGATTTGCTCCATGTCATTAAGTTGTCCATTATTAATATCGCCACCAGCGATCCACTTGTCCACCATCCTCTTCGCCGTACCCAAGAATAAGTTGTGCATGGGATCAATGATCGTTCCACGTACTAGATCAAAGTATCCAAGGCGATGCAACTGCGACCATCGAACACCATTTTCGACCTCCAGCTGATGCCTTTCTGAGGGCGTACTTGCACTCTTCCACTCCTCAGCATGCACCCTGTTTTCCACACCATTACGAATAGACCACTGCAAATAGTCGAAACCACGGAAATCCACACTGCTTGTCCCAGCAAGACGACTGAATTGACGGCTGCATTTGTAGCAGGCGTTAGTGCTATTGTGGGACGTAAATCCGCTTGTTTTTCTGGCTGCTGGAATATCACATGCCACCATAAGGAGCGCAGCACGGACAGTTGTTCCAGATCCACATTCAAAGGTTGGAATCGTCATTCCAACGTACAACTGCTCAAGGTCATCCACCAACGGCTTGAGATAGTTGTTGATCTCATAAGATTTGGGTTCCTTTGGTCCAGGCATTAACCCAACCAAGACGACGTTCTCTGGTTTGAATCTTTCATCTCTGGGCAAGTTGTTGATTGCCAAATATATAGCACCAGAGGAGTGTGTTACACCATCGAACGGCTGAAACCAGTCGATGTTTAGAGTCAACAGAAGAGAACGAGGGCGGGCAACAAATGAAAGACCATCACTGTCTTTCAACTCCTTCCACATCTTGCCATCGTAAATGTCGCACATGGTGTCTGTCACCTTCAGCTCGTCGTTCCAGACGCCGATCTTCTGCTCAAAACCAGGACGAAGAAAGAGAACCTTGAGTGCATCTTTGATGGACTGATACACAAAGATTTTCTTTGGCACCATGGCACCAGACGTCGACTTCTTTGTCAGCTCACAGTTACAAGTTATATTTGCGCCTATTTTCACAGAGCTGCAGAGAGGGGGAACGGAAATAGATTCTTCGTATATTTGATGACAATCTGGACATGACACGAATCGTTTGATATCTTTGGTGATATCACTAAAACCCGTCATCTTCTGAAGACCAGCAAGACTTGTTGGGAGCTGAAAGTCTTGTCCGTAGACTGTCAAGAGCTCATTGACAAACTGGATCAATACAACGGCGCCCTTGTTGACTGCATAACGGGATGCAAAAAGAACAACGAAAATGGCAATGGCCCTGTGCACTGGATTTTCGGGCATACCAGGAGCACCAAAGGGTTCTGTTTTAAAAAAGGAAAATTATTAACACTCAATTTTGGCATGCTTCTTTATGATAGTTATTCAATACTGACCTTCGCCGTTGAACTCCTCAACATCAATCTCCTCGACATCACTCTCCACATTGTCGCCATTGTTGCTGTCATTGACAATCTCGGTGTCATCGCAATTGACCTCATTGTCAACCAAATCATCGTCAGACATCGGGACGGAATCCAAAAAAGGTAGGTTAGCCTAACCGCCCATTGTTTCCATAGATTCAGATTCAAACATCGGGATTGCTACAAATATGGAATAGATTAGTTTATTGCCCTTAAACTAGTTTTCAAATAAATATTTTTTACCCTCAACATCAACATCCATAATGACACTTTGTGTGCCTGAGGTTCAATTAAAGAATAATGGTTATTATTGCGCAGTAAATATAAAATTAATACATACTACTCTCAGTTCGTCCAGCCTCTTCAATTCTTGCTCTTTTGGCATGACGCTGATAATTGCGTCTGGATACCATAGAGAACCCTTCTTGGTTACCATTGCATTTGTTACAGTAACAGGCAGTGTTGTTTTGGGAAGCAGAAGACATATTTTGTGTGATTCGATTGTAAGATAAAAAAGGAAACAAGTGCTTCATATGTTTTATTTGCTGTCAATTTATAGACAAAAAAAAACTATTGTATTTTACTTGTTTGCCCGAACCAATAGGATCTGTTAAAAAGTCTTTTTTTATTTGAATAAAAAAAATCTTCTGAGTTGAAAAAAAGGCCTATATTTCCTACACCTTCAAGTACTCTTGGTGCACTAGTAATCCAGCCCATTTTTCCAGTGATATGTGTTTGAGGACAGCTGTTGAGGAAGTAGCATGCCCACCAACTATCATGCGCAAGAATTTGTCCTGGATCTTTTCAAGCTGGGTAAGATCCTTTTGTAATAGATGTGAGATAGCAAGGCCATACTCAAATTTGGGGCGAACAAAAGTGCGATAGAGTCTTGAGCTCAAAAGGAGGGAAAAGCCAGATCTGCAGGCCCCAACAGCATTGAGGGTAGCCATGGTAGCCAACGTTCCAGAACGGCGATGTGTGACAATAGAGGGGCCAAAAATACCCTTATTACAAAAGGGCATACCAAGGTAGATGAACTCATCTACTGCAGGGAGTAACTCACCATACAGAGAGAGATTGGGATGGGGAAGAGAATGGGAAGGAGGGTAAAGGATGGCACATTTTGAGGGACTCCAACGATAGCCAAGTGCATATGAATGTTGGGCAGCAAGGTTGAGCATACTCTGGACATTAGCAGCAGAACCAAAGATTGCTACATCGTCAGCAAAAAGGAGCGAGTTTATGGGGGTGGGGGCAACAGGATGGTCAAAACCATTGGCACCAGGTGGGCCAAGGAGGGACTGGTAAGACTCCAAGGAGGAGGGGGACTTGGAGGGGACATAGGTGGAGGAGAGGGGGGAGGCAACTGTGCGCAGGAGAGGAGGTAAGGAGTTGACATAGATGGAGTACAGATGGGGGCTGAGAACTGAACCCTGGAGAGCACCGGTAACAGGGGCAAAGGAGTGTGAAGAGAAGTTTCCAAGGAGAACAGAAATGGAGACATTGTCAAAGAGGTTGACCAGAAGACCAAGAAGAGCAGGGGGAGTGGATCGTTTGGCCAGAGCATCCCAGATGACACGTCAATCTACAGTGTCATAAGCAGCTTTGATATCCAGAAAAGCAACAACTGGGTAATGGTTATGACGGTGGAAATAAGCTTTCATAAGGTCATGAAGGCAGAGAGCTTGATCCATTGCACCACGTCTAGGGCGAAATCCACCCTGGGCAACGTCAAGAGGGGGAGAGAACTGGTGTAGGAGGGGAGAGAGGCACATTTCAAGCAGTTTTCTTAGGACAGAAGTGAGTGAAATTGGCCTATAGTTGGCAGCCTGAGTAGGATCTCCCTTTTTGTAGATAGGGAACACCTGGGCTTGACGCCAAAGGAGAGGGACATAGGACCATTGCCAGCATAGGGTGAAAAGGAGTGCAAGGATAGGGGCAATATGGGGACGAAGGGGCTTAAGCATTTCAGCACGTATATGATCTGGACCAGGGACTTTGCGGTTAGGCATGAATCGCATGCATCCCTCCACCATTGAAGAATCAAGTGGGGAGTCAGCAGAGGCAAAAGGCAGAGCAGTAGAGGATGAAGGAGGGGGTGGGCGCGAAACAGGAAGAAGATGTCCACTATAGACAGAGGCAAGGTGGTCACACATGATAGAAGCTGCATGGGCTGCACCATCATCATGTTGGAAAATGTGCTGGGGTTGGCGCCTACGTTTCAGTTGCTTGATCTTTGATGTGGCCTTGGCAAAATCACGTTCCATTGATCTGCAAAAGGCATGCCAGGATTGACGTTTGGCAGTTTGGACTTGGGAGCGAAATTCAGTCTGGGCCTTAGTGTGCTTATCCCACCAAGGGATCTTGTCAATACCACTGGCACACCACCACTTCTTATAACAGAAATTGCGATGGTCAGCAGCTTGTTGCAAGGAGGGGTTCCAGAAGGCTTTCCAGTGCTTAGGACGTGAGGGATGCTTGCCAACTGAACTGGTCAGGGAGTCATAAAGGAGAGAATTGAACTGATCAGTGAGGAGATCAATTGGAAGACAGGTAGTTGGAGGGTCTTGAGTGAGTGTAAGGAGAGTGTGCTTGAAGTCAGTAGACATGGTCATAAAAGTATTGGCATAGAGTTGGCTGACATCAGGTTCTTGGAGGCGTGAGAGGTTCCATGTTTGCCTCAAGGGGGGTGGAGAGGAGGGGGAGGGGGAGTCAAAATCATATTGGAAAGAGAGGCATAGTAGGCGGTGGTCAGAGTTAAGGGAGAGGTCAATGTGGATATCAAGAGAGGCGTTTTGGAGGGTCATATTGGTCAAGAATAGGTCAACAATGCTGCTGATTTCAACATTGAGGCGGAAGGAGAGGTAAGTGGGGATAGAAGGAGCCAGGTCACCATTGACAACATGAAGCTGGCGCTCTTCAATCCATTGGCATAAGGCAAGACCACGTGAATTGGTTGCATAGTCACCTGTGAGAGAACCCAAGCGTGCATTCAGATCACCACAGATAATAGTATCATGTGTCAAAGGAAGGGAGGATAGAATGGCAAGAGCATCAGGTGTAGACATAGTGGGGGGGAGGTATAGGCATATAATACGGAGTGAGCCAATTTTGACAGCAAGGGCATATTTGGAGGGCATAGGGACTTGGGTAACTGGGTAAGGACAGGAAGGGGAGATGAGAACTGAGACTCCCATGGAACCACGATATGAGCCAGCAACTGGAGAACCATAAAGATGGATTTGAGACCAGGAAGTAGGAATGAGAGAAGGAGAGAGAAGCCAATTTTCTGTAATAAAAAGCATATGTAAGAACTGACAGTGTTGAAGAACATCATGAATAGCACGGCGTTGAAGCCCATTAGCATTCCAAAGTCCTAATGAGATGTCACTCATTCAGACATGCTAACAGAACCACTGTGAGATCTTTTGAGGGAGTTGTCCAGCAAGCCAGAACCAGGAGCAACACGGGTGGGGACATCTTCAGGAGCAATCCACCCTTCATTACAGGAAAAGTGGGCAACTGGGATAGCAACATGGGGACGCAAGTACTTGAGAGCATGGAGACAGCGGTTATGATGAAGCTGGGCAGCAGTATGAGCACGGTCATGAATTGACAACCCAGCATATTTGGGATCAGCAATATGACTTGGATCCAGGGGATCAAAGTCATCTAACCACTTGATAGAGGCAGAAGACAACTGGGCTTGGAACTCAGAGAGATACTGGAGGTGCACAAGGATGCCAACAACACCACGAGCAGGAAAAGTAATGTCCAAAAGGCGCGAGGATTCCACACCAAGGGTTCTGAGAGATTGGCGGACTTCCCGATGGGTAAGGCGGCGAGAACGTGGAATGTACACATACTTATATCCAGTAGGACCAGAAGGAAGGACAAACATACGAGTAGAAGCAGCTACTCAGCGGGCAGAAGGAGCAAGTCTTTGCTTGGCAGGGCGGTTAGAACTCACTGTTTGAGCCCAAGTTGAAGCTTCAGTGCCTGGCTCTTTATTTTGCAGAGGGGGCTGAGGCGCGCCGGCGGGGTTCGAAATGGCAGGAAAATTTTTTCCAGCCAACATTGCATTCTCAGCTTGGAGATCGGCAATCATCATCTTGGCATTCTCTAATTCCGAGGTCAATCGGGCATTGGCAGCAGCAAGAGTCTTCAACTGGGCTGTTCGGCTCTGGAGTTCAGTGAATTGAACATGCATGTTGCTCAGGAATGCAGCAAGTGCATCAGGTAATCCCTGCAATGCAGATGGGGGCAACGATGTTGACATCGGAGATCGCAAAAACAAAAAGTTGTCTGAAAGCTCTGAAAAAATTTTCTGAGGTACCTGAGAGATGGATGGATGCAGTTGGGGGTTGATGGACGATGGATGCAACGATTTCGTCAATGGATGCGTCGTTTTAGAGTGTTGTTTGGATGGATGGATATCGATTTTGAATGGATGCGGCAATAATAAAAATTGCCAACTGGTCAAAATAAATGTTAAAGTGAAAGAGCAGTGCCCGTTTAGCTCAGTGGTAGTAGCGCTTGTCTTGTAAACAAGAGGTCGGTTGTTCAATCCAGCCATCGGGCATTTTTGTTATTACTGTCGTTCCTGATCTGGGATGGTCTTTCTTTTTGTCGTGCCTGAATTAATGTCAGCCAATCAGGATGACAATTGTTGGACATTATTTTGATGAATCCGTAAAATCTGAAGATGTGTCAGAGTTGACATCGGTGACCAAAATCGGCTCTTAATAGGTAACCAGTAATGGTTGACCTTGTTGGGTAAACACTCAGACCTTGCCGATTGGTCTTCTTGCATATGTTTTGGAAAATGTCTCAAATGTCTCAAATGTCTTAGATTGCGAATATCTTGTCAGTATATCCTACTGGACAATCATCATCTAAGACATATTAACGTAGCTATACATTTAGCCTTAAATCCGATTATATTTTGTATAAATAGTAAAAGGATTTGTATCAATAAAAAGCATCTATCTATTACCTAAAAACTATTCTCTAAACTTGACGATCCCCAGTGGTATTGATTCTGCGACTTAGTTACAAGTGCCAGAAAAGAAATACCAGATCGAGACTTGACAGATGATTAACTGCAGTACTTCTTTACGTGCAGTAACATCGTCCTGAGCATTAACCGCAGTACAATGTCTCTTCTTTTATAAAAATATTATATAATAACTACTGCGGATAATGCGCAGTATTAGTTAGAAAACTATATAAGATAACCAAAGTCATAACAATAAAAAGTATCTTTTATCCTCTCTTTGATTTTACGTATACTCCTGTTTCCTCAGTGGGATTGACCTTTTGGCTTTGTTATAGTAAAAGGAAGACCATCCCAAATCAGGAACGACACAATTACACAGAGTTCACTACGGCTAAGAAATCGGCAGTTATCTACCGTTTTGGTCACATAACTACCGTTTTTTTGGTGGGGCAAAACGGTGGATATGACCCTGTGTAAGGCGAATTTGGTAGTAGCTACCGTTTTTTGCTAATAAAAAAACGGCAGATAACTACCGTTTTGGTAACATAACTACCGTTTTTTTTATCCAACCAAAAATGCTTCCATTATACACTATAACCTCTCTTTTATAGTACTCTATTTGATAATGGGTTCTGCTATTCTTTTACGACCATTCTTTTGAAAGAATGGTTTATTCTTTATTATAGAATGTCTTGATTTAATTCATACCGTATTTTGCGCACAATTATTATAGAAAAATACTTAAAACTAATGCTATTTAATATTATAAAACATATATAGTACAAACCTTTGTTATAAGCTATACACGCATGATAATACTACGTTGATATACATTAGATGATCCTTAACATTCATTAATTGCTAAAAATTCATTGTAGTCAGAAAAATAAACAATTATATAAACCTAGTACATTATTTTGTACTGCTTACAAGTATATATTATGCTTGTCAATTACTATACCATGCCTCTTGTATTGAATGATTATACTGAAAGGGATCTCCAGATATAAACACTATATGTAATAGGAGGTGAATAGGATATGCGCGGTAAAATTAGTTGAAGAAGAATATAATTATTAGACAATCATCTTACCATAGAAAATCAACTTTGGCATATTCAAATCATATGATTCAAGACTGATTCGAATCTCATTGTAGCAAACAGAGTAATCAGCTCATTAGAAAAGAAAAGTGTATATCTTACAGAGATTTCCAAGTGTAAAAAGGACAAACCGTATTGTAATATAGCCGTAAAAAGTTTTCGCTCTTTTGTTTCTGGGGGAAAAAAGAGCGAGCTGCATTTCATTCCTAAATCAAAGGTAATCGAGCTAAAGATGGTTCAATCGGGATGTCAATCAGGTGTTTATAACCGTGCTGATCTTACATGAAGGAGGCTCATTTGATTTTATTTCAAAGAGTCAATACAAAGACAAGACAAGAGAAGCAAAAAAAAAAAAGAAAAAAAAAAGCACACTAAGCATATGCTAAAAAATGCAACGGGGCCAATAAGAGTCGGCTAAACAAAAAATCTTAAACCCTTGTTCTCTTTCTCTTTCGTACTGGCTCAACACTTGGCCTTGGTGGTGTAGAGCTATATCAAACAGTAGAAATATTATGTTAGCATTGGATTAGCAACAGATGAGCAACAACAAAAACAACTTACAGCTCATCTGCCATGATCGGTGATTCAGCGCCATTGTCAGTCTGACCTGCCTCATCTGATATAGAAGAAGTGCTTGCTCCGTCCTGTTATAGCATAATAAAAATATCGTGTTAATTATAAATTATTCAAACGGTTGTTAATTAATAAACTTGCCTGGCTGTTGTCTACCATTCTTCTCTTGTGAGTTTGGCTGTCGCTTTTGAAGGTGTCACGAAGAAGATTCTTCGCACACCACATTCTTTTGCACTTAAAGATGTCAAGGCCACTGTCCTTGGCAAGTTTTTCCAGATGCATCATATAATATTCCCTTTGATGCTCTGGAATACACTGCAAAAATACCCCCGATTCCCATATGTGATAGTATGTAAAATTCCGAGTGAAATAAAAAACAAATTCTAGAATTAAATTGAAATGTTATCTTGCATATATAAAAAACAACACATATAAGATAATGAAGTAATTCGGTGGATATAAAGCTCTGCTTTTGGACGTGTAGGCTTGTTAAACTCAAGAGTGTACAGAACTATAACTGAAAGTGTTATCTTATTTCTTTTTAGTCAAACGTTACATGAATTATTTTTTCAATATCAATAAAAAAATCTATTTTTTAATAGATCAAGATGCAAACTTTTTGACTATTTTCTGCAAACTATTCACTTATTTTCTAAAGGACGTATATTTATTGGTTGTTTAATCCGTTTGACACTTTAAACACTTTCAATTGGGGGTTTATTTTATACTTCTTTATAAATAGGCCATGGAAAATAGTTTACGAATAGATTTTTATTGATAAAATATTTTTCTTATAATATACAGCCTAGTAATTTGGTCTAGATTCATGGCTATAGCTATATTGATACTAATTTTTTTTTACCTTTTGAAACACGGGTAGAGAGAATGACTGATTCATTGACTATCATCTTGAATAACTGGAAAAGTAGTTGCTCAAACAGATTAGACAACTAAGACTTTGAGACCGAATTTTCAGGTATACCAAACAGTATCTCAAGATAGATAATGATATAACAATCAAAAAAGATGTACGCGTAATAGAAAAGATATCTATATTTTTCTGTTAGAAAAGCAATAGGAATGACTGATTACTTACCAAGACAAACTGGTTTGTTGGATATTCCATGTCTTTGTTAAAACGCGGCAATTTTCTTTGATAAAAAGGCTGATAGTAAAGACAGAATATATTAGTATTAATAGTGATAAAATATTCGAACATACCAAGTACCACTACAAAAATTAAGTGGTTTCATTTATAGCAAACTACTATATTATCTTACCATTAGTAGACTGAAGTTAAACATAATAAACTTTTTTATTTTTGACGGCGATTATAATATTCAATATGTTCTATTGGATAGAATAATAAAGTAGAGTCTTTTAGGCATGATATTCGTTTGTAATTCATTTATACTCCTTGTAACTATGTCGCAGAATCAATTAGAATAGTGATTTTTATAAGCAAACAAGATTTTTTACAAGATAGCATCTAGTTTATTATTGTAAAACCCCTTTTGAAATAATTAATAGCTTAAAGAGTATATATTTCTCTTTTCGATTTATTATAAGTGATGTCAGTTCTGTAAGAGAGATATAATGACGTATATTATAAAAGGCATATAAACAAACACATGTTCACAATCCTGTAACCAGGAATGAGACAACTATTTCTGCTTATAGACAAATCCCAGTTTTGGGTGTCAATGCTAGCTATGTCATTTTGGCAGTTGATATTCTAAAAATGATATATATTAAAATATGTTCCTGAGCCATTTGCCTTTCTTGTCAATTAAAAAGACTATTAAAAATCAATATGTCCAGCTACTCAAACAATCAAGTCGAATGCAAGTGTGCTATCTGCTCTTTTAATAGCAGAGGCTTTGTCATGGTATCAACTCAAACATACCAAAGACATATCACCAATGATATTGTAAGAAGCTTTCAAGCTAGAAGTTCTTGTAAGTATATGCCGTAAATTATTATTTTTTGTCATAATTAACCGTTTTCTTTAAAATATATAATCGTATTCTAAAGCTTCTCTGATGGTGAATGAGAATGACATGGAGATTGACATTGAAGTCAATGATGCCGAAGAGAATGTTGAATGTAAGTATATAATTTTATTTATACAATATAATAAATTGTAATGACTTGCAAGGATATTCTTTATGTAACAGAATACGAATACTTACCTTTTGCTCTTGCTACATTATTATTTTTAGTTGAAAGTGAAGATGCCGATGACAATGAGTTGAATGGTTCGAACGATTCTGAAGATGAGGTTGAAGAACTTGAAGGTTAGTACAAAATAAATAAGCATATATCATATATTAATACGAAAACCAAACAGAGCAATTTGAGACGTCTATGCCTGCAGACCCTCTTCATGCCTTTGTTGCTGCCTTTGCTGCTTTCTTCATCTCGAAATATGTCGTCAATTCGGGTGGTTCGATCTTGATCAAGTTTCTGAACGAGGTCCTGTCTCACTTTGGCCAATCATTCCGCCTTCCATCTAGCTTGAGCGGCCTCAACTCAATGGCTGGCATGACAGCTTTATCCAAGAGTATCCAGCGTTTTGTGGCATGCGGCGATTGTCACAAGACATACTTGGAGTCTGAAGGTGTTCCCCAATGCTGCGATTTCGAAAGGCTCTCTGGAAATACTTGTGGAAGCCAGCTCTTCCAGGCTCCTCCAAAAACACGTCCTTGCCTAACAAGGTATACATGTACAGCCCAATCATCAGTGCATTGTCAGTCCTCTTTCGCCGCCCTGGATTCGAGGAATCCATCAACCATTGGAGAGCAAGACACCAAGTTCCTGGAATGATGTTCGACATCTATGATGGTGCCAAGTGGAGTGAGTTGAAAGATGGCAATGATAGGCAATTCGTGGATCATGAGCGATCTCTCATGCTCACTATGAACATCGATTGGTTCCAGCCTTTCGATGGGGTTACATACTCTTGCGGAGCCATCTATCTCTCTGTCAACAATTTGCCAAGGGCCGAACGTTACAAGAAGGAAAATGTTCTCCTTGTCGGTCTAATGCCTGGACCAAAGGAAGCCAAGACAAGCGAGATCAACCACTACCTCCGTCCCCTTGTTGCCGAGCTCAAGTCCTTGTATGTGGGTGTGGTGATGCCAACGGCGCAGTGTCCTTCTGGTGCCTTGGTTCGTGCCGCCCTTCTTCTTGTCGCCTGTGACATCCCTGCCGCCAGGAAAACATGTGGATTCACGTCCCATGCAAGTACTAATGCATGTCACAAGTGCAACCGCCAGTTCTCTCGCCTCCCAGGCAATGGTGGTGTTGACTATTCTGGGTTTGTCTTCTCCGAGTGGGTGGCTCGCACTGATCAAGAGAATCACCGTGATGCTGTGGCCTGGAAGAACGCGTCCAGTGAGGTAGAAAGAAAGAGGATGGAAAAGGAGAATGGAGTCCGCTGGTCGGAACTCCACAATCTTGAGTACTTTAATGCAGTGGAATGCACTATAATAGATCCAATGCATAACCTCTTTCTGGGAACCGCCAAAAGAATGATGGAGAAGTGGAGATCGACTGGTTTGATCACAAACAGAGACCTGGCCGCCATGCAAAAGGATTCTGAGAAGATGGTCCTCCCTCCTGATTACACACCATTGAGAAAGAAGATTGGCAAGGATTTTCCATTCATGAAGGCAGATGAATGGAAGTCCTGGTGCTTGGTGTACTCTCCTGTTCTCCTGCGCGGCCGTTTGCCCAATGTCCACCTTGGCAACTGGATATCGTTTGTCAATGCCTGTCAGTACCTTGTTAAGCCAAGCATTTCCATGGCCGAGCTGGAGGAAGTGCATAGCTCTCTTGAGGCATTTTGCAGACAGTGCCAAGTATTGTATGATGCCCAATTGATTTCGCCAAACATGCACCTCCATTTGCATCTTCAAGACACCGTCAGCAATTTTGGACCGGTTTATGGATACTGGCTCTTCAGCTTTGAGAGATTCAACGGCATTCTCAAGAATTTCTTGACAAACCAGAGAGATGGCTTTGAGGCCACATATATGAAGAGGTACCATCAAGACGCGTACAAAGGAGACCTCCTGCGTATACTTGCACCAGTTCTTGTGCCTTCACATGCCAACATCCTTGCTGAGCTCACTGCCATCACTGCCACCACTGCCACCACCATTTCCACCTTGCCATTTGATCTGAACGCATTTCTTGCTGCTGCAGAGACAGACTTTGACATTGTGAAGGGCAACGAGCCATTGCCACCATCTGCGCTTCCTTTGTCTTTGAAGGAAGAGGTATCGATGAAGGAGAGCGAGTACCAGTACCTTTTGGAGTACTATCGTGAGGTGTATGACAATGAGCAACTTGTTCATTATCGCCAGGCCAGTCCCTCACAAACCATTGTCAACAACCGCATCCAAAAATTCCCATCGATCAATCTTCTTGGCCAGGTGTATAAAGGGAGTAATGGAACCCTGCAACGTGGTTCATTCATCCAGGCACTGTTCAAGACAAGCAATGATCAGTATACAAATGCATACACCGGCCAGATTCAGTACCTCTTTGTGAATACTGCCACAAACTCATTTGCTGGTCAATCGAGTCGGCATGTGTTTGCATATGTACATTGGTATAGAGAGGCTAATCTGCAACCCAGGAGTGATGAGGGCGTGGAGGTGAATGAGCTGGAGTTTGAACCGAGTAGTCTTCAAAATATTCTTCCTGTACATAGGATTTTGTTGTCTGTAGCTATAGGTGAACACATAGGTGATGGAGGTCGAGTGATGATGTGTGTTGTTCCCTTGTTACGTAAGATCTATATATAATATTCCAAAATAAAATAACGTCAATAAAGACTTACAATTAAATATCATTAAATATTTCTATATTATTTAATGTATATTTCACATATAGTATAACTTTGATTATTTTATATATTTGCCTGTAATGCATCCATCAAAAAGTGCATACGTATACAAGAAGCTATTAAATTCTTAGTTAAAATTTTTTTATTTATTTATTCAGTAGAAATACACCACTCTGGTAACGTGACTGACATATGCTGAGAGACACTCATTTCCTTTACAAAACGAACACGCTTCAATAAGCTGTTGGATTTCTTTTGCAACCTTTTGACAGAAAATTTGTCAACCACATTGATAAACTCTTGGAGCTATTTTTTAAACAAATGTTAGTTAGTGAACTTAAAGCTAATATAAATTTTAGTTATATAGTACATTACCTTATCACTTCTCCAACTGGGACGGTGTGCCCAAACTTCATTCTCAGTGTCAGATTCATCGTCAGACATCACCTCTAATACAAGAACATTGCTGCAATCCAAGCCTCGCATCAATCTTGTAATCTCCTTGGTGTATTTCTGATACGTAACAGTGCGACGTTTGAGAAGCTAGACATAAATACTATATTAGAATATATAATAAAACATTAGCCTATTTATTTTTATTCTTACAGAGATCTTTCGATTGCGTCTTCGTGATGTTCTTTGCCGAGCTACAATCTTATCAGGTGATGTTTTGTAATGTCGAACCTGGTTCCTGTAGTGATTCTTCACTATTCTTGCAATATCATTTGTTGAAACACCAATTGCACTTTGCTGTTGTCGCAAGTACGAAATCACGGCCATTGCAAGGGCTTGGTTATAGCCTTCCTTGAAGGTGCCATTGGTTGACCATCCTGGCTTCTCATTGTTCTCGGCAACTTTTAATGGATCTGTGTCCGTGAGGTTTGGGTTCTTCATGTATTTATTGAGTGCATGCTAATATATGTCTGTTAGATATATTGGTAATTATATTTACTATCATTGATTTACTTACAGAGATGCCGACGTGCCGTTTTCCAGGAGTATACCCTTCCTCCATCAAAGACGAAAAGCTTGCTTTTATCGCAGAATCTGCCTCAGAAATTCCATTCTCGGTGGACTTGCTGAGCTTGTCCTGGGCAGCCATGATCTCTTTGATCATTTTCTTGAGATAAATATTAATCTCGTTGGTGAGATTAATACCATTTTCTACACCACTCATTCTCTTTGACATCTCAGCCATTTCTTTTGCCAGTGTTACAAAGTTTCCATTGTTGGCAGTCAACAGAGCAAGCATTCTCTCAGTCGCATCCATATCTTGAGGAATGCTTGGTGCCGTGACTGTAGTGGTGTCTGACATTTGTACATCTTCAGTGGCAGCTAATGCACTGCGTGCAACGGCGTTAAGTCTTGGGTTGCGCTGACGGGGAGGAGGAGGAATACGATTGTTCATGTTCTATCAATAAATAATTATTAATATATTTTGACAATTGGAATATGGTCAGTATACTTGCAAGTAAAGAGGTTGACTGAAAATAATGAATCGTCTTGTAGTTTTATTGTTATTTAACAGCATTGTGTACACTCTTGTTCTATATCTAGACATCTTTTTCAACCTAATAAACTATAAATTACAAAGATATGAAAATGACGGCAGGCATATTCTTTTGGATTATCATTTTTATTGCCCGCATTTTATCAGGGTCAAACAGCCTTTTAATACAAAGTATTTATTTTTCCTTTTTATTTTTTATATTCTTTTGTGCCTAAATATTACCGCAAAATACTCTGATAATTAATTCTTTTCTTTCTCTTGTAAATATATTTTTTACTCAATATATTTTATTATTCATAGGTAACTGCTTATAAATATATAATGGGGTCTCTCTATTGCACATGTCTGTATATCCAAAGGTAAGATCATATTATGCTAAAGCTCTTCTTTATTAACCAAATCACTCTTTTGTATGTAGCCGCAAATTCTATTTTTCTATCCATCTCAATATAATATTCTGGTAAACCTTTTATATTATAAATATGTTCTCTTTAATAATATCTATCACAGATGTCTTGCTATGCTCTTGTATGAATTCCCAATTGAAATTATCTGGCCATTCCAACGACTATATCTTGTAAGTGAACCAATATTTTAGTATTATATATTGCCTATCTACAAATATTAACATATATCTATTAGACAATGATTATTTGTTGGCATAATACAGAGGGTCTATCAAAGGTTCTGTTTATTATATTAAAAATGTAAGTATAAGAATGAATGATTTATATAAAAATAATTTACTAACAATCTTCTCTTTTACTTTTAGACAGTATTGGCTTTCTCTCAGCTAGGTAAGTATCCTGGCTCTATTAAGAACCAGTTCATGGTGCCGACCAAGAAATATCGATTGGTAAAATAGATATACCAAAGAAATAATCTAGAGACTAGAATGTATAGCGCAAATGTATTTTTTTATCAAATAAAACGAAAAATAAAAATTTTCAGAATCTATTGCTCCAAAAAAAACAACAAACCAGGGAGGCTTGTTTGCATAGAATAACTACAATTACCTTGCCATAGTCTACAATCATCCTTGATGGACTGTTAAAACATACTATAAAACCCACTATAAAATATAATGAAAGATAAAACTGGTTGTTTGTAAGTGGCCAATCTCCCCTGACACAAACTGTCTGTGTATCGTAAAATATAATGCAAAAAAGGGTAGATCGACTAGGAATATATTGTGGCTACAATGTATATTTAAGTTTTGCGCTGTTTGAGGGCATTTAAATATTCTACATTGGATTCTTGTACACCAGTAGGTAGGATGATTCAGTTCACCCCCATATCTTTTTAGTCTACTACGGATCACGATTATATATTACCAAAAGCATAGTAAAACTATACAATTAAGTAGCTTATTTTATAAGTTTTATCTACATAATACCCTTAGACTTTTGTAGTGTACATTCCGTCCATTCGACTTCATCATTGTCATCTTTGGCCATTGCGATTGAAAGGAGTTGTTTTGAATCTACAAGATGAAGATTACTGATTAGCAACAGCAATAAAAAATAGTGCGCCCATTTACCTTTTTCTTGTGCAAGCTTGAATAAAAGTGACTATAGGACACCTTTTAGATAATTGAAAAGATGTTAAAGATTATCTTTAATTGCGTGAAAAATTTTCAAGTACTTACCAGAGAGTATAAAGGAAGCAAAAAGTAAAAAGAGAGAGAAAAAGGGAAAATCGGGAAAAAAGAATCCATATGCATTTTTAGATTATAGTAAGCCCTAATAAATTATGAGAATAAAGGGATTATGAAAACTGTGTACCCAAGACTCTTTTTTTACTGTACTCCAGATATATTTTTTAAAGATATAAATACAGTCTTTTATATATATATATAATACTATTGTTCTTATTTGACACTATACCTTATACTGCAAATTATAATGTATGTTTATGTATTCAAAGAAATATATGTTAATATATATGGATTTATTTATGCTTATTATTTTATTTTATTTTAAAAAAAATATTTAGAAAATGTCTTCAAATCAGAGAAACTCAGGACGCAAAGCCAGAGCAAACCCAACTGCTCCCATTCACCGTGTTGCTGCTGGCCGTATTAGCCAGCGTGAAGTCCTTCCAAGGGCCCCCAGTCGCAGTGAGGAAAGTAGTCAAGGACAGACGGAAATGGCCACTGTCCTTGAAGACTTGAGGTTCCTCAAGTCCAGAATGGGAATGGTCTATGACATCGCTGGCAAGACCAACCAGACCATGAGTACGTTCATGGAAGCCCATGCCAGTGGTGTCCAGAGCCAGCTCCCTCTTGGCCAAGCTGGTCCCGTTGGAATGGCTCCTTCTGTTGGCCCCTCCAGCTCACTTGGTACCAGTGATATGAGTGCGATTGTCTTGGTATGAATATTATTATTATTTTGTTAAAAAATATTTTCTAATAAATTATATCTAGGAATTCATTAATGAGAAGATGTGGAAGAAGAACTTCACGTCTAACGATCCTGCTCTGATTGCCAAGAATGAAGGCAAACAGAAATGGAATAAGGACAAGAAGATTAATCACCCAGACAATGTCAGGGTCATCAACTACTTGAGAGACTACATTCTCTCGCAGCCTCGTGCTGCTGGTTTTTGGCCTGGCATGGTAGTGCAAAAAATTAAAAACAATTACAAGTACTACCATCTCACTTCAAACATGAGTGAAGAGCAAGCTTCTGCCAAGAAGAGAAAGGTTCAGGCTAATACCAGGCTCGTCGAGGTTAGTATAAAGACGATTTGATATTTTTAATTTAATCTGAAAATTTTTATAGATCCACTTGCGCAGGGTGGAGGCCTACAAACGTCACTGGAGGGCAATCGATGAGGAGATGGGCCATAAGCCTGAAAACCCTGATGAGATGGCCTATCTCCATGTCCTCCAGAAGGATGTGATGTCTGATGGTGAATCAGACATGGAAGACATTGCGCCTGGTATTAGCATGCGTGTTCTCTGTGTTGCTTGTCCCAGTTGGAGAAGCGATGAGGTAATTAATATTTCGTAGAGTGATGTGCTGATTGATGAGAAAAGACTGATAAATTTAATATAGTTGAACCGGCTTCTGGAGGTCATTGACCATCTTGCAAGAGAGGATGACCTGAGACGGTCATCAACAAAGACAAAGACAAGAATGCCCAGACAGCAAAAAACGATCAAGGAGATTCCTGCCCCAAGTCACCTGACTTTGAATTTGCCTGCCTGGGTATTCAAAAATGAATAAATCTTTGTTTTTGTCTTTTTTACTTTTTAAACACATGATTCGCAAAACAAACTATGAAGTTATGATTAAGAACAAGAGAGATAAGATAAATATATTTAGGCGGAAACCTTTCTAGGCAAAGGGACAACTAGTTTTTTGTTAATGTTACTACTAGATTTATAATCCACAATTGCAACAGGCAGGAGAATCCGATGGACAGGAAGAATGCTTTGAAAGTCAAGAGCCGAAAATTCATCCTTGTGAACCTCAATTCCTTCAGCCTCTCTGGTGGTGTCTGATGTGGTCTTGAACCAATTTACAAAAGCAAAAGTGTGTTGACTGTCGTAGGCATTTCCACAATGCAAAGAAGAAACAGCAGGACTAAATGTGTGAACAAATAGATACTGAATCTCTCCAACATACGCGTACACTGCCTCGGTCTTTTCCTCAACAAATAATGCTTGGATGTATGACCCATTTCGACGTTTACCACTCCTTCCTTTGAATATTTGGCCCATGATGTTGATTGACGCAAGCATTTCAATCCAGTCATTGACAAAAGCAGTCGAGGCCATGGTGTCTTTGCAGCTGTTAATGTTTTTGTCCCCATGGACAACCTGGTAATACTCCACTAGACAATTGTATTCCAGTCTAGGCATTATGCTCATTGGTTTCTTTTTCAATGGCAGAGTTGATGGTGGCAAAGGCTCGTTACCGTGGACTGTTAACGATAGGTTCTCTGCAAATTCAAGGAATTCTGGCAATGAGAAGGCAGACAAATCAAGGTACGGAATTTGGGTTGAGGTGATGTCTTGATGGATGGTCAACTTGCTAAATACGTCTGAGAAGTATTGTCCACTTGGTGTGTCTAGGAAACCGCGAACAAAATCTCCCTTTCTTGTATCCTCAATGAAACTTCTCATATACGTGGCCTCAAAACCACTTCTCCTGTTGGTGTTGATGTTCTTGAGTATACTATTGTACCTCTCAAAACCAAAAAGCCAGTAACTGTAAACTGGCCCAAAGTCCAGAATGGTTTCACGAAGGTGAAGATGTAGGTGCATGTTTGGAGAGAGGAGGTCAGGCTCATACAGTTGCTCACAACCTTTACCAAACTGCTCTAGATTATGATGCGCTTCCTCAATATCGTCCTCAGAGATACTTGGCTTTGTCAGACAACAGCAAGCATTGACAAAAAACATCCAGTTCTTGAATTTTGGCATTGGCAGCACGTTTTTTAACACCACGGGAGAGTACACCAAGCACCACGATTTCCACTCATCAGCTTTCATAAAGGGGAATCCCTTTCCAATCTTCGTCCTTAATGTTGTGTAGTCTGCAGGCAACACCATCTTCTCTACCATCTTCTACATGGCAACAAAACTCTTATCGTTGATTACTCCATCTGCAACCCATCTCTCCATCATCCTCTTGGCAGTGCCTAAGAAAAGATTATGCATTGGATCGATGATCGTGCAGCGGACAACGTCAAAGTACTGGAGACAATGCAGTTCGGACCAGCGAACACCACTGGCAACTTCAAGGCGCTGCCTCTCAGTTTGAGTGGCTGCATTTCTCCAGACCTCAGCATCCTTACGATTATCATCTCTAGTGCGAAGGAGCCACTTTGAGAAGTCAAATCCAGAATAATCAACAGAGCTTGTGCCAGCTAACCGAGTGAACTGACGATTGCATTTATGACAGGCGTTTGTGCTTGTATGGGATGTGAACCCACATACTTTTCTTGCGGCAGGGATGTCCCAAGCAACAACAAAGAGAGCAGCGCGGATTCTCACACCAGATGGACATTGGTGGGTCTTGAGTATAATTCCCTGGTACAGTTCTTCCAATTCATCAACAAGAGGTCTAAGATAGTTATTGATTTCAGACGTCTTTGCTTCTTTGGGGCCTGGCATTAATCCAACGAGGATGACGTTCTCCTTTTTAAACCTGACATCACGAGGAAGATTGTTTACTGCCAAGTAAATGGCACCACACAAATATGAGATACCATCAAATGGCTGGAACCAGTCAATATTCAGTGTCAACATTAGAGAGCGGCTGTCATCAACAAAGAGGTTGCCATTGATGTCTTTAACACTGTTCCACATCGCACCATCATACACATCAAACATCGTCTTTTCCACTTTGGGACCACGATTCCAAGAGTTGATTTGGGTTTCGAAATCGGGCCGAGAAAAGAGAGTTTGCAGAGAGTGTTTGATTGACTGGTACACATACGACTTCTTTGGGATTGTGGACGAACTGGACTTGAACAAGCTATGGCCACACAAGGCGCTATTTCCAAACTTGTCAAAGGTACAGAAAAGAGGTGCACCATCGTTCTCATAAATACTGTGGCATTCACCACATGCAACATATTTCTTGATGCCCTTTGTCAATGTATCCATTCCTGCCATGCTTTTTAGACCAGAGACACTTGATGGGACTCGGAAAGAATCGCCAAAAAAATCCAAGATCTTGTTTACGATTGCAATCAAGATAATTGCGCCTTCATTGACAACGTAAAAGGAAATGAACAGGGCAAGAGCCTTGACCACAAAGCCATGAATGAAACTCAATTCTGAGTTGAATTCTGAAAAATATCAACACAAAACACCTCATTAATATACAATCTATATAGATGGGTGGATTAGCATTTCAGGTACTACACAAACCTTCATTATCAAGCATCTCATCTTCACTTTCGTTATCAGAGTCAGAGTCAGAGTCACCAAACGAGCTGCATTCATCCTCTGCACCAAAAATGGCGTCAGATTCAGAAAGAGGTAGGTTTCTAATGGGTTCTTGTACCCCCTCATGTCCTTCAATATCGTTTTCCAAGTCTGCCCAAGTGTAACAACATTGGTTTAATAAAAAAACAATAAAATTTTAAAAATCCTTACCACCAGACTCAAAATCCATGGCCTCTACATTGTCTACGGCCTCAAAGTATTGCTCTTCATCATCAACAATTTCCATTGCTATTTAATTCAAAAACATATTTATTATTAATTAAATAATTTACAAATCCAAATATAAAATATATCTTACATCTACCACCAAAAAAACTGTTTTTGGCATCTTCTTTAAGCATATGATGCTTAAATGTTTGAGCTGTGAGAAAATCAAATCCTCCCTCTTTGTTCTTGCAAATAGAACATCTGCATTCTTTTGTTCTTGTAGATTTACGGATAGGAGCCATTGTTTAATAAATAATTTAAAATGTTTTGGTTTAACAGTAAAAAAGATATACTCAGGTACAGTTTATTTGATATGATTTGAGTTTAATATTTATTTTTCATGCTACACTATTCTCTACAACCAATAAAATCTATCAAAAATATGGTTTTTTCTCTTAACTCACAAAAAATGGCCTGAGCTAGAAAATTGACCTTTATATCCCATACCAACTGTATCAACTACACATATGGGAATCGGGGGTATTTTTGCAGTGATACCTCTCCATTCTTTCTTAATTGCCGGATAGTCCTTGTCAATCAAGTCGCGCTTGGTTGCTCGGGCCAAGGTTTTGAGCAAAAGACGCTTCATAGTCAATTTGTGCTCTGTCAGAAGGACCAACTGACACAAAGATTGTCCTTCTGGGACCTCCTTGCACTTTGCTTCCCAGTCTTGACGATGAAGCATTTGCAGCAGTATGTTATACCGTTGGCTATCATGCTTTCCTTTGAATTCTCCATCTGTATCAATCAATCGTTTTCCAAGCCGATTAGGATACTCAGTTAATTGAGCCCTCTTCACAGACTCGGCCACACGCTCAAGAGCTAATAGTAAATATATGTATATGTATTAATAAAACGATTGAATGCAAATAAGATAAGGAAACAATCTTACCACTTTGCTCCATGATACCCTGCTGTATTACGTTTACTTCTTCTTCATTGATTTTTGAGCCAAATTGGTTGTTAAACTGGTCTTGAAGACTGTGTAACATTTGTTTAATGTCTGCAACATCACATTCAACTTTCTTAACAGAGTTGATAAGGGTAGTGTTTATGTCAGACATGTTGATAAAGTGAATTATTAATAATATAAAATATAATGAAGGTTGTACTTTGAATTAAAGAATATATATACTTTGAATATATTATCACCTTGGTTTATTAAAAAGTATGATATATTGATATAATTATTTGCAAGGCAAAGCTAGGATATAATAAATGATTTACAGTTATCAGGAATATATTGGTGTGTAAATTAAGAATCAAAATATAAACGAGCCTTATAACTAATGTACCATGGAGACACTATATATGTAATGGTTATAGTCTCTTAATAATCTAAAGTAAATGACATGACCCTAGTCATATCATACTTATTGTAATTATTGACCGACGTGTATTTTATCTATTACCACCATTATTAACCAAGACATGTCTTACCTATTACCAAAATTATTGACCGATAGGTAATTTAACAGTTATCGCCAACATTGAGCAAGAGACATCTCAACTACCATTGACATTATTATCAAGAGGTGTTTTGTCTAATAGATATATTAACCGAGAAGAATTTATACTGCCATCATCATCATAATCGTCACTATGAGAAATAGAAAAATTGCTGCAATCATTCAGTGTAAAATCAATCCATATATAAAGCTACTCTTTTTACCAAGCTATCAACATTAGATTTTTATAACTCTATATTTCACATCCTCACCCAACCCAGCCAGTTACACTTTTTATTAATATGTCTTCATCCAATATCAACCAATCGAGAGACAAAATGTCTATGCTGACATACCAGTGTGCTCAGTGTGCCTTGACTTTCAATAGTTACCAGCATCTAAAAAACCACAATAGACTTCACCAATGTTTGTCTGAAGATATTGAAATGCAGGATGATGATGAATCTATGAGTGATTCAGGTAATAATACAAAAATATAATCATATTCACTGATTCACAAACACTTATTCAAAATAATACCTACCTTTTCTACAGATATCATAGAAGCCGATGAAAGCCTTTCATACAAATGTGGCTGTACTTTTGATACCACTGAGGGTAGCGTGCACATATACAATAGTGAGCAAATTGGGCTCAATACCTTCACAAAAGCTGAACTATTGAGTATCCATCTCTCTCACTTGGTGGTCCAGCATAAAATAACTAGGGCAGCCTACAGAGACATTGTTAGGTTTGCTAACACACTCATTCGGGATCACGATGAGATCATGCTGGGTAAATGATATTACTTACTGTTATTTTACTTAACAATCACTGACATAAATTGTATCATTCATTTTCTTTTTAGAGCCTGGAGCCAAGATTAGACATGGTGAAGGAGTAGATGTTCTACTCAAGAAGAAGTCAGATCTGCAGGGCTATGAATATGATGTGTGCCCAAAGGGTTGCAAGCTGTACAACCTGGACGATGAGCAAGTTGAATGTGCAGCCTGTGGTGAACAACGGTATAAGCCAAATAACAGTATTGTTAAAGTCCCAATTGCCCAAATGAAGCTTTTGTCCATTGGGGACATTATATCCAAGATGTTGGCCGATCGAGATACCCGAGAGCTCCTACAATACAGAGCCAACAGAGAATCACGTGCTGGCGAAATCAATGATATTTTTGATGGCAAAAATTATAAGGAGCTCGTAAGACAAGGCATGTTCGCCAATCCCGACGATATTGCCTTGGGCATATATACCGATGGTTTTGTTAACCAGAAAAAAGGCAAAGCCTCATATACAGTAGGTGGAAAAAGGGTTCGCATGTTCTATTAAAAAATATATATTTTGATAGTACTCTTTCAATTTTTAATATTTTCATATAAAACATTTTGTTTTATATGCATTATATATAAAACTACCACATATAAAAATATCAACGGCTGAGAATGAATATTGATTTAATAAAACTCAGACAAAATTTTGAAAAGTATGCGAACCCTTTTTCCACTTTGGATAAATTAGTAGAAAATAAATTATTTCTCTATGACTTTTGCTTATAAATCGTTCAAAGTCACATATAATAGTCAAAATGTGTCATATAATTGGAATATAAAACAAAAACATATATAAATGACTAAGTTTTTCTTTTTATTTTCATATTATTCCTTGTTTCTTTTAAAATGAAAATTCTACCTCTTTCTCTCAGAAATTCTATCCAAAGTCAGCTTCAAAGTGGTGCCTCTGTCAAGAAAATTTCCAAGAACCTTTCTATCTCTGCTGGGACTGTATCCAAGTATAAAAAGAAGATGAAGATCACTGAAAAAATCTCTATTGGTGGCCGAATTGCAAAAATTTCTCAAGTCAGAAGGCGCCTGTTAGTAAGACAATTTGTAACTAGTGAAATACAAACTGCCAAAGAAGCACATATGAAATTGGATTAAGAGGGACTGCAGCTTGACTATTCTACTGTTTGCAAGACCCTGAAGGCACTTGGTTTCAGAGCAGCAATTAAAAAGAAGAAGCCAATGATATCAGAGAAAAATTGACAAGCAAGACTTAAATGGGCTTTAGAGTATTGACACTGGACTATTCATGATTGGAAACGTGTTATATTCTCAGATGAGACCAAAATCAATATTTGGGGATCTGATGGAGTAAAATATCATTGGAAAAGGCCAGATGACCCACTACGAGACCATCATCTTGATTTAACTGTAAAACATGGAGGAGGCAGTTTGATGATGTGGGGATGTATGACTTATGAAGGCATTGGATATGGTTGTCACATACAAGAACTCATGACAAGCAAAGTTTACTGTGATATACTTGAAGATAACCTGAAAGAAACTATAGATTTCTATGGTTTTGATAAGCAAAATATCATTTTTCAGCATGATAATGACCCAAAACACACAGCCAAGACAACCAAACAGTACATCAGTGATATGGAATTGCAAGTACTCCCTTGGCCAGCCCAATCCCCAGACCTGAACCCAATTGAGCATCTTTGGCATCATTTAAAGTTGCAACTTTCTTTATACTCTTTGAAGGCTAAAGGAGTACATGAACTTTGGGAAATATGTGATAAAGAATGGAACAATATCACGCAGGATATTTGTAAAAAGTATATAGATACAATGCCAGCAAGAGTTGAAGCAGTAATTAAGGCAAAAGGCAAAAATACTAAATATTAATAAAAGTGGCAAAAGGGTTCGCATGTAATAAAAATCTTTGTATTTATTTATCTCAATATGTTTTGAATCTCCGCTTATAAAATTTATAATAAATATACACCTAAAAAATATCTTTCAAATACTTTTTGTTTTATGCTAATATGATGCATATTCATAGAGATATTATAAGAATAATAAATAATATATAAATATGCGAACCCTTTATCCACCTACTGTACCATCATTCATTTAATCATTTTCAACATCGATCCATCCATAAGGTAATTAATATTTTAAACAAACAAAATACTAATTAAAAGCTTAGATATACCACCCCATACCTCATACAACTCGCCATTTTGCCTGGTCCTAAAAAACCATCCAATTTGGATTCATTTTTAATACCCATCATAAATGAGCTAAAGGACCTCAAAGTTCATGGCCTCATTGTAAAGCACAATGGGGCTGAAATATGCCGATCGAAAGTTCACTTGCTGCTCGCGTCTGGAGACATCCCTGCAGTTGCAGACATGTCCCATCTTGGGTCACATAGCAGTCTGTTTGGTTGCCGTATTTGCAAGACCAAGGGAAAACCAGCAGATAACAGAAGGCATGGAGTATACTTTGACAACAGCTCTGCTCCTCTAAGACCTGTTGAAGATTTTTATACCAGCAACCCTGTAAGTATATGAATATTCAATTAATCATTCTTTTTATACTAAATAATTATTTATAATAGATCAAAAATATATACCAGCCAAGTCTCTTTACCGAGCTCGCAACATTTTCAGGTTCATCATTTTTTGCATTAGATGAACTGCATTTAATTGCAAGAGGAATCGGCAAACACCTCTTTGAACTTATATCCGTCGCTCAATCTAAAGACAAAAATTTTTACTATACCCAAGAAGACAATACCCAGTCAGCAGACAATTACCCTTTTTATATACCCAGATCTGACTTGGAGACCATTGGCAACTGCATTTCCAACTCTAGGCAGTTTATACCCATTTCATTCCAAGGCAGCTTCGACAATATATCCCAGAAAATCGATGGCACTTGTGCAGTAGATTGGCTCGATTTCCTCCTTTACATTATACCCACAGTTGTCGTCCCCTATTTACCAAGCAGGGCTGCAAAAATTGCCGTCTTGTCCTTGGTAAAAGGGTGTGCACTTGCCTTACAGTGGTCACTCACATATACCCTGATCGACGAAATGGAAAGGTATGTCAAACAAAAGTGAATCATTACTTTTATTTAACATTTATTATTACCTTTTTTTTCAATAGGCATTTCAAAGACTGGCATGCATTCCTATTATACCAAGTTCATCAAAAGACACTATCTCGTAGTGTCTTCCGACCAGTCCAGCATTATCTCATCCATATACCCCATATCATAAGACGCCAGGGCCCTCTAAGGAGTTATTCTACCAGATCAATGGAGAGGGTCATTGGCGTCTATTCCAAGCTCATTAGGTCAAAGTCCAAAGGCGGGCGAAATGCCAGCTTACTCGTAGAACGATTTGCGATCCACAGATATACAGTGAGCGGAACAAAGTAGCAGCCCAATTTTCAGTTGCCGCATATTTTGAAAACATGCATGGTTTTCATATTTGAAAAAGCATATCAAAGATACTAGTTAAGAAGCTCATATTACTACAAAACACTTATTGAACATTTTAATTTTATAATTTATAACAAAATACATATTTTTAATATTTGGTATTATTACCATTGGCATCAATAACAGCCTGACATCTTCTAGGCATGCTGGAGATTAAACTCCCCAAATACTCTTTTGGTATTTTCTTCCACTCCCTTTCAACAGCATGCTTCAAATGATAGGTACTGATCAAGTTGTACTTATTTGATCGTACCTGACGCTTGAGGTAAGCCCAAACATGCTCTATGGGGTTCAAGTCTGGACTTTGGGCTGGCCAGTTACCCATAAGCTGAAGACGATTTTCTTTCTTCCAGGCCATCGTCAAAGCACTTGTGTGACATCGGGCATTGTCCTCCTGTAGCTTAAAACGCCTCCAGCTTTGGTCTTGCTTAAAAGCATTTAAAGAAGGGAGGTAAGCTCTTTCCAAGGTGCTGATGTACTTCTTGGAATTAATATTTCCTTTCATGACATCTAAAACTCCGACACCCTTGCCATAAAAACACCCCCAGACCATAATGGCACCACCACCAAACTTCACGGTTGGTGAGATGAAGTTGAGGCGAAAACCGGTCTTGTTGCGCCTAAGAACTCTCCTGCGCCCATCACTTCCGTGAAGCTTGAAACGGGACTCATCAGACCAGATGATAGCGTTCCAATCTGTGAGTTTCCATGTCAGATGTTCTTTTGCCCATTGCAATCGCTTCTTTCGATTAACTTCTGAAATCTTTGGTTTTGAAATCATTCTACGGGAGTAAATACCAACTCCACGTAGAAACTTGCGTAGAGTCTTGTCTGCTACAGGTGTAGCCAAGTTTTTACAGATCTTGGTTAATGGCTCTGTTGGATCTCGGCTAATCTCAAGAATGATCTGTCTTTTGTCTCTTTTATTCAGTTTTGGTGGTCTACCAGATCGTGTAGAAGCTTTATGCGAGCCTGTTTCTCTGTAACTTTTAAGGACACGCTTTACGACGCCTTTGCCAACACTGACTTTTTTAGCTATGTCCACTTGGCTTGTTCCATTCTTAATGCTCTCATGTACAATGATGGCACGAGTTGTGTCATCAGTTTGCTTATAACCAGAAGGGTGAACCTTTGGGGACTTTTCTGTGCATTTAGTTTGTTCCATGTTGTTTTGAAATGATGTGTTAGAAGGGAAAGAGAGAGTTTTTATTTATGATGCAATATCGGCTATTAAACATTGGGCTGCTACTTTGTTCCGCTCACTGTATCCATACAGCCATCGATCTTCATAACCATACC
This sequence comes from Phycomyces nitens, assembly GCA_022702545.1. Classification (NCBI taxonomy): domain Eukaryota; kingdom Fungi; phylum Mucoromycota; class Mucoromycetes; order Mucorales; family Phycomycetaceae; genus Phycomyces; species Phycomyces nitens. Next base: position 9,501,418 of record JAHRBC010000001.1, read on the forward strand.
AGCATCATTCATCCTCATACCTACAACGAATCAAGTTTCATAAATATACCCAACGATGAAAGTGGTGCCCAGCTATGGGAACCATTTCATCGTAATACCCAGTTGCTTGATGATACCATTGAAGGCATAAGCAGCAACATTGTGAGAAATGCGTTGCTCAGATATTATACCCGAAATACCACCACATATACCACTGAGCTCACTGACTCATCAATTGTTGTTGCTTCCCGCCTTTGGAAAGACTCTACAGTGTACTCTTCATCCATATACCGAAAAATGAAAAACGAGACCAGCCGCGGTAACCATCATATCATGTTTACTTGTACATATAAAAAGTAAGTATTGGTATTAGTCGAAATACAAAGTAGAGATTGCTCACATTCTTAAATCTTCATCTAGTCATCGCAATATACCCATCCAAAGCTGGCTCGTTGGCACTGTAGAGTTTTATTTTCAGCATAAAGATACCCATGGCATAACCCACTTTTTGGCATTTGTTGATGTCATGAAAGAGCATACCACAGCGGCACATGACTTTTCTGTCCCGATTGTAAAGAAGAGACCAACTGATACCCTGCATGGACATATACCCTCACCAACTTTTGCCGTCATCAATGTAGATGTCATCATCCATCAAGTTGGTCTCATTCAATACCCACCAAACAGCAATCAATTTTTTGTGATTGCGCCATATTTTGTTTTTAATACCAACTTACGTATCACCAAGGGTAACCTATCAATCCTATAATCATTCTCTTATTTTCTCATACCCAAATATTTAATACCAAATAAAACAAAGTGGCTAATAATGTCAAAAACAAAAATTCGGTTTCAAAAAACGGCAGTTATGTTACCGTTTCGTTCACACAGGACAAAAATTATTTTTTTCAAGAATGCTCAACATCTTCAACACCAAATAAAATGCTCATTTCAATAAACAACGTTGCCTAAAAATTTACGAGCCCTTTCTATGGTACTACAACTACCTCATTGCCAGATGAAAAGAGATTCCATGCGACTTTTATGAATCGGCATCGATGACATTACCTTTCAACCACAATCTGCGGAGAAAAAGCAGTCTAAAATCAGAAAAAACGGCAGTTATGTTACCGTTTCGGTAGCTGTTCCCACTCCTCTCGCCGTAGTGGTTCTCTTTTGAGAACGATGACCAAATTGATTCCCTTTTGCTCTCTGAAGACCTAGAAGACATTAGTTATAACAAAAGTAGATTAGAAACCAAAACAGACATTTATGATGGCTGAGTAGGTTTAGAAAAGATATAAAAGAGGACAATATTTCATTGAATAAAAAGTATCTATCTTTCTATCCTCTTTTTACCACTGGAAAAACTCCTCAATTTCACCTAGTATAAATGGTGCAGATGGGTACTAGGAACATAGAGCTTTTTTTTATCTCAGACATTATTTTTTTAAAAAATAAAAAGTATAATTTTGATGCATCCTATTGGTTCGGGCAAAGGATCAAAGAACAATAGCCTTTTTCTTGTCTATAAAATGACAGCAAATAAAAATATGTAGCACTTGTTTCCTTTTTTATCTCACAATCAAATAATATAAACTATGTCTTCTATTTCCGCACAAAACACTACTGCCTGTTACTGCAACAAATGCAGCAATAACCAGCAAGGATTCACTATTGTATCCAAGCGCACTTACCAACGCCATAGTAAGAGAGCAAGAACTGAAGAAACTGGCGAATTTGAGAGCAGTATGTATACTAGTGTTAATTTTCATTTACTGCGTAATAATAACTTGTATTTTTCAATTGAACTCAGGCACACAAAGTGATATGATGGATTTGGACGTTGAGGGTAAAATATATTTATTTGAAAACCAGTGCAGAGTAATAAACTAATCTAACCCATATTTGCAGCAATGCCGATTATTGAATCCGAATCCGTGGCAGTTGACAGTCAGCCCAGCTTACCTTTTGGGGATTATGACCAAATGGTTGATGCCAATCAACTTGACAATGAGGTCATTGGCGATGGTGCCGAAATCACCAACAACTCTGACAATGACAGTGATGATGAAGCCAATGTCAAGGAGATTGAGGTCGAGGAGTTTGATAGTGAAGATCAGTATTGAATAGCTATAATACAAAAGCAAGCAAAAATTGAGTGTTAATAATTTTCCTTTTTAAATAATAGACCCTTTTGCTACTCCTGGTATGCCCGAAAACCCAGTGCACAGAGCAATTGCCATTTTTGTTGTTCTGTTTGCATCCCGTTATGTGGTCAATAAGGGTGCTGTTGTCTTGATTGAGTTCATCAACAAACTCTTGACGATTTACTGACAGGACTTCCAATTGCCCTCAAGCCTTTCTGGTTTCCAAAGCATGACAGGTTTCACTGCCTTGACCAAGGGTGTAAAGAGATTTGTTGTGTGCCAGGATTGCCACACGGTGTATGAGGAAGCTGGGTCTGCTCCACTTCAGTGCAATTCTGCTAAGCTCGGTTCCCAATCTGTATGTGGTTGTCAATTGATAAAGCAATCATCATCTGGTGCTTTGGTTGCCAAGAGATCGTATGTCTATCAGTCCGTCAAGCAGGCATTGAGAGTCCTTTTCCTCCACCCGGATTTTGAGACCAAGATTTGTCACTGGAACCAGGAGCTAAAATTTGTAGACACCATGTGCAATATCTATGATGGTGCAATGTGAAAGGGTCTCCAGGACATGGGTGGTGTTTCGTTCGTTGCAGATCCACGTTCTTTGATGCTGACACTGAACATGGACTGGTTCCAGCCCTTTGATGGAATCAGCTATTCTTGTGGTGCCATCTATCTTGTAATCAATAATTTGCCTAGGGAGGAAAGGTTCAAGGCCGAAAATACCATTCTCGTTGGTCTGATACCTGGACCCAAGGAGCCAAACACAGATGAGATCAACAGTTATCTCAAGCCGTTGGTAGATGAACTGGAGCAGTTGTTTGTTGGAATAAGGATCCCAACCTTTGAGTGCCCGTCTGGTATCAATGTCCATGGTGCATTGTTGATGGTGGCATGCAATATCCCAGCTGCAAGGAAGACGAGTGGGTTTACGGCACACAACAGCACCAATGCATGCTACAAGTGCAATTGTCAGTTCTCTCATTTTGAGGGGTCAAACCAGGTGGATTTCTGTCAATTTGACTATTCACAATGGTCTCTTCGGACATCAGTTGACAACAGACACCATGCAACACTTTGGAAAGATGCCCAGACGATTTCCGAAAGGCATGGATTTGAAGTTGAGAATGGTGTACGATGGTCAGAGCTTCACCACCTCCAGTATCTTGATCTTGTCTGCGCAACTGTGGTGGACCCCATGCACAACCTCTTCCTGGGAACTGCCAAGAGAATGATAGAAAACTGGATCTCTGGTGGTGATTTGTCCAATGACAATCTTCTTGTGATGCAGGAGATAGCAGACACCACGGAGCTGACAAGTGATTACAGTTCACTAAAGACAAAGATTGCCAGGGGATTTCCATTCATGAAAGCAGATAAGTGGAAATCTTGGGTGCTGGTATATTTGCCTGTTGTGTTGAAGCCCGTTGTCCTGCGTCAAAAGTTTAACAGTTGGATGAACTTTGTGGATGCCTGCTGCCTGATTGTCAAGCCATCTGTGTCCTTCCAGGATGTTGACAATGCCCATCACCACCTTCAGCAATTCTGCCAAGAGTGTGAGTGCCTTTACCCTCCAAGTCTTCTCACCTGCAACATGCACCTGCACCTCCATCTTCATAAGACTATCAATAATTTTGGACCGGTGTACGGCTATTGGCTCTTTGGGTTTGAGAGGTACAATGGATTGCTAAAGAACGTGAGCACGAATGGAAAGAATGGGTTTGAGGCAACCTACATGTGGAAATTTGTCCAGGACATATTCAAGAATGATTATGTCAATGCTGTTCTACAATCTCCAAGCCAAGACATCTTCACTCCTCTCTTTTCAAACCTCCTCTCTGCCTCCACCTCTGCCTCTATCCCTACCCCCACACCCACACCCACACCAACACCAACACAACGCCCATTCAGATTGTTGGATTTCATCGAAGCTTCAGAGAATTCTGAATTCCCAATCAAGGGTAATGAGCCTCTTCCCCCCTCTGCGTTTCCTCTGCTTCAAAAGTCTGCCACAAAAATGAGTGATATTGACTATCCTCAATTGTTGGCTTACTATGTGGATACGTATGACATTGACACCCTCCAGCATTATCAACATGCCACTTCTTTTTTGTTGTTTGTTGACAATCAGATCGTGAAGCTGAAATCAATAAATCTCCTTGGCCAAGTTTATTGTGGACAAAATAGCTCTGGAAATGGTGGATCTCATGTACAAGCTTTGTTTGGTAGCAGCACTGGTGAGAACCAGACTGCCTATACTGGGCAGATACAGTATATTTTTTTCATCAGTTTACGCTGCCTCTCTCTGCCTCTGTCCATTTAAATTGTTGTGGCTATCAAAGCCAGCATGTCTTTGCCTTTGTGCGATAGAATGGTGTCTGTTATGAACAATCACGCGAAGATGAAGGTGTTGACATCTGTTTGCCCAGTTTTTCTCCTGCTACCAATGAGTGCATCTTGCCAGTGCATTGCCTTCTTTTGGAAGTTGCGACTGTCACACATACAAGCCAAAATGATATAAAGAGGATGCTGGTCATCCCTTTGCCAAAGAAACTTTGCATGTAATAAAAAAATAAATATCTTTTCTCTTTTATAAAGAACAAACAGAAATAGCATTGCCTTTATAAATGTTGTCAAAACATAATGCATGTCAAAAAAAATAGATGGAGAGATAAAAAAAATATTTTATTAAAGCCCATGTCTAAGAGCCCACTGAGCAAGACTGGGATTTAAATTGGTTGGGACTGCCACGTCCACAGTTCTGCCATAAACCCGTGACAGCAACTGGTGAGAGTTTGCTCCAAGTTGGAGACCAACGAATCTATCAATGACTTGGATAAATTGGTTGTACTATCAATTGCACATTAGTAATCTAAAGTCATCCAAAATATTATTTATAATCAGCTCAACAACTCACTTCATCGCTTCTCCAACTTGGGTGGATGGTCTTAACCACACGCCTTCTCCCAGTTTCAGTAACCTCATCATCTGATTCTCCTCTGGACATTGCTTCCTTGGGGAGTGCATTGGCACAATCCCGGCCTATCTCTTGGTTGATGGCAACCATGTTGCTGCCATATGCCTTTGTTTGGCGCTTGTGGTTCTAATAATAACCTTGTTATTATTTTTGGAATAGATTTTTAATATATCAAGGATAACTTACTTCACCAGCATGTCTGGCTCTCCATGAACGTGTGTTCGTAATCTCTTTTGCAGCAGCAGAGATCTTCTCCTGTTTGCATCTGTTGATGAAGTTTTTGTGGAGCTTATCACGAAGATCCTTGGTTCTCATCCCATCACCAGCAAACTTGTGCTCCAGGACAACAAGAAGCCTGTTCACTAACTCCTTGTTTGGAGTCACATTAAAGTGAACATCCGTGTTCCACCTGGGCTTGTTGGTGTTGGCCAAGATCTCTGCTGGAGTATTTGCTCAGAAATTTGGCTCCCACAAAAACTCACAGATCTTTCTCTGATATAGTAAACAAGTTAATGAATTGATAATATAGTATAAGGTATAATGCTTACATTGACCTCCACTGATGTTTTATGGCTGGGTCTGGCCAAACCAATGGCCTCCACAACTGCAACATTGCTGGGTTCACTGGTGGCAGTGGCAGGAACCTCTTCTCCAAAATTGTCAATGGCCTTAATGGCTTCACAGGTTCCAGCAATGATGACACCAAGTCTGGCATCCATCGTTACCAGTTTAGTATTGGAGGTCACCAACTCGCCTTCTACATTGGTGACCTTATCTTCCACTCTGGTCATGTTGTCTTGAATTCCAGAGAGCATCTTGACAATTTGCTCCATGTTGGCAGGAGTGAGAGCAGGAGCAGGAGTGGGACGAGGAGCAATCGATCTTCTTTGGTTAACCATTTTCTAGAATATGGTAAAGTATATTTCAATTATAATTATTAGTTTTTGTTCAATTGAAATAAAAATAAATATAATATACATACAAAAACTGTTTTGTTGGGTGGGTGAGTAAGTGTATGTGTGTGTGTGTGTGTGTGTGTAAAGGTAAGAGAGGTTGAATATCAAAAAGGCCGTTATATATAGGCATTTTGAATGACTATAAAGATGTTCCTCTATTGTCTTGAAGCACTGAGATGCAAATCAGCCTTGATATTCTTTTTGGGCTCAATCCATCATGCTTTCCGCAGCATGCTTCAAAGGTGAAAAAAAAATTCAGACTCTCTCCTTTTTTTTGATTCCCTTTATTTTTCCTTTTCCTTGCTTTTTTGATATTGGCGCCTTTCTCTGGTAAGACATTTTTTATACCTCTTTATACACACAAATTAACCTCTTTTTCATAGATGTGCACTCCCATTGCAACTCATCCTTTCCACAATGGCCATCTAGACAAATACTCACTGGCCGCATTCACTGGTACCATCATCTTGATAAAAATTATTTTCACTTTCTCTCTTAGATTGGCCAAACAACTTATACAGTCACTACCACTTGAGTATTGTACGGTTGATGAAAATTGATAATTCAAAAATATATGGTTCATTTTCAATAATTCTATACTCCATGAATAAAATTGTTAAAATTGTTAAACTTCGTAAAAATATATTTTAGTAATATGTAAAAAAAAAAAAGATTTTAGTACTTGGTAGTACCACCGCGGGCGTCAATGACAGCTTGACATCTTCTCTGCATACTGTCAACCAAACACCTTGAATACTCGAGGCCCAACCTCGTCCATTCTTCTTGAAGGGCTACCTTCAAATCAGCCAGATTGCTGATTTTGGCTCTCCTCTTCTCAACCAACAACTCTAGAGCATTCCAGATGTGCTCGATTGGGTTCAGATCAGGACTTTGAGCTGGCCAGTACTCAAATCCCCTGATCTGATGGGTCTCTTTCCACCATCGCGCATATCCACCAGTGTGACAAGTGGCACCATCTTCTTGGAAGATGAAATCCTTCTCCTCATCCTTGGTGACCTTTGTGAACCATGGGTAGAAGGATTGGGCCAGTATATTGACATATACATCTTGATTGACTTTGTTGGTGTCAATTATCTTTAATGGACCAAATCCTCCATCCCAAAAGCACCCCCAAACCATGAGTCCACCACTGCCCCATTTTACTGTTGATACGGTATTCTTTATTTCGTATCTTTCTCTAAATTTTCTGAAAACGCGCTTGGCAGCATCGTTTCCGTTCAAACAAAAACAAGATTCATCTGACCACACCACACTGTTCCATTGGTTGTTTGTCTAATTCACCTTTTCCTTGGCCCAGCAAAGTCTGGCCTGCTTGTGTTTTTTTGTGAGGCAAGGCTTATGTGCTGCGATACAAGATTTGAAGTCAAGTTGCTTGACATAGTTGATGATGCTATTTTTGCACACATCAACACCCATCTTGGCCATGTCTAATTTGAGCTGTTTATAGTTGGTGAATGGGTCGTCCCGTATAATTCTCTTAAGGTGTCTGATTGTCCTCTCATTCACTTTTTTGGGTTGTCCAGGTGATTTTCTAGGCAATGGACACCCATTTTCTTTAATGCATTCAACAATTGATTGCACAGTCGACTTTGGCATCTCAACTGTACTTGCAATCTGTCCAAGAGAGATATGGACCTTATGAAGGTAGAAAACATCCCAATACTTCTGTTGCTCTTTTGTTAGATAAAGGTCTCGAGTGCTGCTTTGTGATTCTGAAGATTGCATATTTTTAAGTAATTTATTGATAGAGAGAATGAAGTTTTTATTTCAAAATATTTTGGAAATTTCGTCCTTTTTATCAGTCATACGAGATTCAAGTGGTAGTGACTGTATAAGGATGTTATCAGCACCAGGTAAAAGAAATTCTTTCAATCATATTTGTTCCCTCTCTGACTCTATTCCATTGTAGACTGCCCTTTCTATTCACACCATTGGTCTCCTCCATCATTTGCAATTGTAATCATAAAGGTAATATTCTTTATAAATCTCTTTTTGCTTATCTAAAATATTATTCAGATTATTTATTAACAAGTTGAAATTACGCCGGCCCAAAGGGGCCTGGTCGGCCCAAAGGGGCCAATAATTAATATGATTTTTTGAAGGGGTTGACAATGTTTTTTTTTATCTCTTTGTTTTGGTTACACTCTTCAGAATAAGGGGTAATATGTTACGTTTATTTCAAATTATTTTCATTAGTTAGGATCAGTTGAAAATTTCTTTTGAAATAAACACCTTTCACTTCTAAAACACCAAAAAATATGCCTCTCGCCAACTCCAATCTCGCTGTTAACGTACTTGTGTCAGTTCATAAGCGCTTTATCAATAACCAGGAAGTCAAAGACCTTTTGTGCAACAAGTATGACTGGAATACCCCACTTCTAAGCTTCAAAGGAAAGACAATTGCCTGTTCATCAGTCAATGGTGCAGTACTTTATGATATCGTACTAGATGAAGTACCTGGTATCACTTTGACACTCAAGCAAGGTTGCTTGAAATACCTGGGTCCGATTGAAACCAGCTCTCCTACCAGAGATGGACCTTTAGAGGATCCTGCTGCTCTTGTAGCAACAGAGGAGGATTCAGAGGATGAAATCCAAGAAGAGGAAGAGACGGAAGATGAGGATGGCGAAGATCTTTCGGAAGGATGGACCCCTGGAGAAGTGGCTATTGATAGCAGACTCTGTGATGATAGCTATCAACAACAGAATGCAAGACTGAGCTTGGCTAACCCAGGATCTGCCTCGCCTTTGGATTATTTTCTGTTTTTCTTACCATTGAACTACTTTCATCAGATAATCGCCAATATCAACACCAATGCCAGGGATTTGACCAACAACCTGTGGTCAGATCTCACATTCAATGAGTACTTGATGTGGATTGCGCTCTTGACTGTGATGACAGTACTCAAGCACTCTGACCGTAAAGCGTACTGAAAACAAGGGTCAAGCCATTTCATGATGAACATTGACTTTTCTCAGTACATGTCATACAAACGATTCAATGATATTATGCGAATGCATGTGTTCGAGGTTTACTCTGTGGAGAAGCAAAAAGTTGATCCTTTGTATCAAATCCGGTCTGCAATTGAAGCCTTTAATGATCATATGGCTACTTGTGTAACACCAGGCAAGTATTTGGTTGTTGATGAATCAATGAACCAGTGGTTGGGTGCAGGCATGCCAAACTTGAAGAATGTTCCTCGCAAGCCACACCCAATCGGTCAAGAATTCAAGACGTTGGCTGACCACCACACCTACTGCATTCTGCGCATGGATACGGTCAGTGAGCCAAAGGTGAAGGAGTTTGACGATGAACCAGGCATGAAAAAATTGACTGCCACAATGAAGCGTTTGGTGAAGCCTTGGTTCGGAAGTGGTCGCACCGTGATTGCTGACTCCTGGTTCGGATCACCAGCAATGACTACGATGCTGAGCGATCTTGGCCTCTACTCCATCATGCAGGTGGCCAAACGTCGCTACTGGCCCCGCGGAATGCCCACCACGGATATTGTGGAGACGGTTGGTGAAGAGCGTGGTAGCCACTATACCATGAGAAAAGTCTCGAGTAGCGGTAAGCTCTTTGTGTGTGCCTATCGAGATCAAAAAGTGAAAGCTTTTGTATCTTCGTGCAGTACCACAAGACTTACCAGCGAAAGAACTTTTCTGGGTTCTGGGGGCAGTCTTGTTGCCATCAAGCGACCAGAAGTAGTAGATGAGTATGAGACTCATAAAAGTGAGTAAAAGATTGATTCCAAAAAATATATACTGCCATATTAATGAGTTTATTATTATAGGTGCTGTAGATGCAGCCAATAATTTAAGAGACAATATGATATCTTACCACGATATCATCTCTACTGAAAGGTGGGAAATGCGCTTCCTTGGGTTCTTTCTGGGAATTTGTGAAGCAAATGCGTTCAGCTCGTTTTGCGTATTTGGCAATGGTGGGAGCACAAGTCATAGCACCTTCAAGGATACTTTGGCTTGGACTTTGTTGAAGCACTGCAAAGAGTTGGTTCATGGCACAGAACCTAACTTGGATGATCAAAGAGTGCTCAGGTCGGATACCAGCCATCTTTATGTGTCAATGAGAGGAATGAATGGCAAAAAAAGAATGAGGTTGGGTTGTAAAAACTGCCAAATTTTGGGTGCTCGTCGTACAAGAGTAGAGAAATCTTGTAGCTGCGACCCAACTACACCAATGTGTAAAACATGCTACAACGATCATTTACGTACAACCTGGGTTACCCAAACCCACCTTAATAATTCTTTGTAACCTAAAGCATATAAATATACTATTGCAAATAAAAATAATTGAAATTCTTATATGTAGAATAGTTGATCAAAGAGACGGCCCAAAGGGGCCGCCAAATTTTTTACAAAACCACCTTTACTAAATAATGGACTGATGCCCCACTTTTTGATTTTTAAGAAAAATACAAAAACCACAAATAAAAAGAAGGTTTTCTTGTTCAAACGCACCAAAAAAAATATTTAATACATATATTTTTTCGAGAGAAAAACATTAAAGCAAATCGGCCCAAATGGGCCGATTCGGGTAATCTCTACTTGTTACACTGCAAAAGAGGGGCTGTTTGTAGTACCAGAAATCCGGCATTATGGTACTGAAAAGGGGTGGGTTTCACCTAGTTTAAATATTTTTTCAACTAGGAGGCATGCTAGCTTCACAGGTACCTCGGTGTCGTGGTTTGCAGTAGTAGAAACATGTAAAAATGTGCCGCAGGTGAGGTCTGTTAGCACTTTCGGTATATAGATCTGATTTGGAACGATGAAAAAAAGTATTTAAAAGAACGGTTCTATTTTGGTCGTCTCAACGTGGTCGTTGAAATGTTCAGATACGTCACATATCTTTATGTTGCGAGTTGTAGAAACTCGATGTATCTACTAGTGGTTACTACCCAAGACCAATCAAATCAAACACTTGAAAGCCTCTTTATTCTTCTTCACCAGTAATATATCACCCATTATTTGATTTCCCGTTTATATTGGATTGGTAATGGTTTACGCTTTTATTTTTATTGGAAAGAATAGAATGTTTCTAGGTTTAGGGTCTATTATTACACCTATTCCTATGCCTAGCCGTTTCTACCCGGTTGCTTGCTGCTATTTGGATGGAATATTTTTCTACATAAAAAATACCTGCAAAAATATGAATATCCAGCAATTTTTTGGGCTGCAGGAGTGTTCTGTAAAAGATAAAGAAGTGTTAATGATGTGGGGTACAAAGAGAAAATTTTTGTGTGTCAAAAGATACTTACATTGCAAGAGATGGGCAAGAGTGCGCAAAGGGGACTTGAATTTTAAGGCTGGATGGGCTGTGTGGCAGGTTTTACTATAAAAAAGGGAATAAAAATTAATATGGGTAAACAGAGTGATGATATATTTAATTTACATACCAGGAGCCAAATGGGTTATCAAAGTAGGGGGTATGGTGTGTAAAGGAAGCCCAAGTGAGTCTATAAAACACATAATAATAATAATTAATAAATAATCTGAATAATATTTTGGATAAGCAAAAAGAGATTTATAAAGAATATTACCTTTATGATTACAATTGCGAATGATGGAGGAGGCCGATGGCATGAATAGAAAGGGCAGTCTACAATGGAATAGAGTCAGAAAGGGAACAAGTATGATTGAAAGAAAAAATTTTACCTGGTGCCGATGGCATCCCTATATAAGTTGTTTGGCCAATCTAAAAGAGAAAGTGAAAATAATTTTTATCAAGATGATGGTACCAGTGAATGCGGCCAGTGAGTATTTGTCTAGATGGCCATTGTGGAAAGGATGAGTTGCAATGGGAGCGCACATCTATGAAAAAGAGGTTAATTTGTGTGTATAAAGAGGTATAAAAAATGTCTTACCAGAGAAAGGCGCCAATATCAAAAAAGCAAGGAAAAGGAAAAATAAAGGGAACCAAAAAAAGGAGAGAGTCTGAAATTTTTTCACCTTTGAAGCATGCTGCGGAAAGCATGATGGATTGAGCCCAAAAACAATATCAAGGCCGATTTGCATCTCAGTGCTTCAAGACAATAGAGGAACATCTTTATAGTCATTCAAAATGCCTATATATAACGGCCTTTTTGATATTCAACCTCTCTTACCTTTACACACACACACACACACACACACACTTACTCACCCACCCAACAAAACAGTTTTTGTATGTATATTATATTTATTTTTATTTCAATTGAACAAAAACTAATAATTATAATCGAAATATACTTTACCATATTCTAGAAAATGGTTAACCAAAGAAGATCGATTGCTCCTCGTCCCACTCCTGCTCCTGCTCTCACTCCTGCCAACATGGAGCAAATTGTCGAGATGCTCTCTGGAATTCAAGACAACATGACCAGAGTGGAAGATAAGGTCACCAATGTAGAAGGCGAGTTGGTGACCTCCAACACCAAACTGGTAACGATGGATGCCAGACTTGGTGTCATCATTGCTGGAACCCGTGAAGCCATTAAGGCCATTGACAATTTTGGAGAAGAGGTTCCTGCCACTGCCACCAGTGAACCCAGCAATGTTGCGGTTGTGGAGGCCATTGGTTTGGCCGGACCCAGCCATAAAACATCAGTGGAGGTCAATGTAAGCATTATACCTTATACTATATTATCAATTCATTAACTTGTTTACTATATCAGAGAAAGATCCGTGAGTTCTTGTGGGAGCCAAATTTCCATGCAAATACTCCAGCAGAGATCTTGGCCAACACTAACAAGCCCAGGTGGAACACGGATGTTCACTTTAATGTGACTCCAAACAAGGAGTTAGTGAACAGGCTTCTTGTCGTCCTGGAGCGCAAGTTTGCTGGTGATGGGATGAGAACCAAGGATCTTCGTGATAAGCTCCACAAAAACTTCATCAACAGATGCAAACAGGAGAAGATCTCTGCTGCTGCAAAAGAGATCACGAACACACGTTCACGGAGAGCCAGACGTGCTGGTGAAGTAAGTTATCCTTGATATATTAAAAATCTATTCCAAAAAATAATAACAAGGTTATTATTAGAACCACAAGCGCCGAACAAAGGCATACGGCAGCAACATGGTTGCCATCAACCAAGAGATGGGCCGGGATTGTGCCAATGCACTCCCCAAGGAAGCAATGTCCGGAGGAGAATCAGATGACGAAGTCTCCGAAACTGGAAGAAGACGTGTGATTCGGACCGTCCGCCCAAGTTGGAGAAGCGATGAAGTGAGTTGTTGAGCTGATTATAAATAATATTTTGGATGACTTTAGATTACTAATGTGCAATTGATAGTACAACCAATTTATCCAAGTCATTGATAGATTCGTTGGTCTCCAACTTGGAGCAAACTCTCACCAGTTGCTGTCAAGGGTTTATGGCAGAACTGTGGACGTGGCAGTCCCGACCAATTTAAATCCCAGTCTTGCTCAGTGGGCTCTTAGACATGGGCTTTAATAAAATAATTTTTTTTATCTCTCCATCTATTTTTTTTTTGACACGCGTTACGTTTTGACGACATTTATAAAGGCAATGCTATTTCTGTTTGTTCTTTATAAAAGAGAAAAGATATTTATTTTTTTATTATACGCAAAGTTTCTTTGGCAAAGGAATGACCAGCATCCTCTTTATACCATTTCGGCTTGTGTGTGTGGCAGTCGCAACTTCCAAAAGAAGACGATGCACTGGCAAGATGCACTCATTGGTAGCAGGAGAAAAACTGGGCAAACAGATGTCAACACCTTCATCTTCGCGTGATTGTTCATAACAGACACCATTCCATCGCACAAAGGCAAAGACATGCTGGCTTTGATAGCCACGACGATTTAAACGGACAGAGGCAGAGAGAGGCGGCGTAAACTGATGAACAAAAATATACTGTATCTGCCCAGTATAGGCGGTCTGGTTCTCACCAGTGCTGCTACCAGACAAAGCTTGTACACGAGATCCACCATTTCCAGAGCTATTGTGTCCACGATAAACTTGGCCAAGGAGATTTATCGATTTCAGCTTCACGATCTGATTGTCAACAAACAACGAAGAAGAAGTGGCATGTTGATAATGCTGGAGGGTGTCAATGTCATACGTATCCACATAGTAAGCCAACAATTGAGGATAGTCAATATCACTCATTTTTGTGGCAGACTTTTGAAGCAGAGGAAACGCAGAGGGGGAAGAGGCTCGTTACCCTTGATTGGGAATTCAGAATTCTCTGAAGCTTCGATGAAATCCAGCAATCTGAACGGGCGTCGTGTTGGTGTTGGTGTGGGTGTGGGTGTGGGGGTAGGGATAGAGGCAGAGGTGGAGGCAGAGAGGAGGTTTGAAAAGAGAGGAGTGAAGATGTCTTGGCTTGGAGATTGTAGAACAGCATTGACATAATCATTCTTGAATACGTCCTGGACAAATTTCCGCATGTAGGTTGCCTCAAACCCATTCTTTCCATTCGTGCTCACGTTCTTTAGCAATCCGTTGTACCTCTCAAACCCAAAGAGCCAATAGCCGTACACCGGTCCAAAATCATTGATGGTCTTATGAAGATGGAGGTGCAGGTGCATGTTGCAGGTGAGAAGACTTGGAGGGTAAAGGCGCTCGCACTCTTGGCAGAATTGCTGAAGGTGGTGATGGGCATTGTCAACATCCTGGAAGGACACAGATGGCTTGACAATCAGGCGGCAGGCATCCACAAAGTTCATCCAACTGTTAAACTTTTGACGCAGGAGAACGGGCTTCAACGCAACAGGCAAATATACCAGCACCCAAGATTTCCACTCGTCTGCTTTCATGAATGGAAATCCCCTGGCAATCTTTGTCTTTAGTGAACTGTAATCACTTGGCAGCTCCATGGTGTCTGCTATCTCCTGCATCACAAGAAGATCGTCATTGGACAAATCACCACCAGAGATCCAGTTTTCAACCATTCTCTTGGCGGTTCCCAGGAAGAGGTTGTGCATGGGGTCCACCACAGTTGCGCGGACAAGATCAAGATACTGGAGGCGGTGAAGCTCTGACCATCGTACACCATTCTCAACTTCAAGTCCATGCCTTTTGGAAATCGTCTGGGCATCTTTCCAAAGTGTTGCATGGTGTCTGTTGTCAACTGATGTCCGAAGAGACCATTGTGAATAGTCAAATCCACGGAAATCCACCTGGTTTGACCCCTCCAAACGAGAGAACTGACGATTGCACTTGTAGCATGCATTGGTGCTGTTGTGTGCCGTAAACCCACTTGTCTTCCTTGCAGCTGGGATATCGCACGCCACCATCAACAATGCACCACGGACATTGACACCAGACGGGCACTCAAAGGTTGGGATCCTTATTCCAACAAACAACTGCTCCAGTTCATCGACCAACGGCTTGAGATAACTGTTGATCTCATCTGTCTTTGGCTCCTTGGGTCCAGGCATCAGACCGACGAGAATAGTATTTTCGGCCTTGAACCTTTCCTCCCTAGGCAAATTATTGATTACAAGATAAATGGCACCACAAGAATAGCTGATTCCATCAAAGGGCTGGAACCAGTCAATGTTCAGTGTCAGCATCAAAGAACGTGGATCTGCAACGAACGAAACACCACCCATGTCCTGGAGACCCTTCCACATTGCACCATCGTAGATATCGCACATGGTGTCTACAACTTTTAGCTCCTGGTTCCAATGACGAATCTTGGTCTCAAAATCCGGGCGGAGGAAAAGGACTCTCAACGCCTGCTTGACGGACTGATAGACGTACGATCTCTTGGCAACCAAAGCACCAGATGACGATTGCTTCATCAATTGACAACCACATACAGATTGGGAACCGAGCTTAGCAGAATCGCACCGAAGTGGAGCAGACCCAGCTTCCTCATACACCGTGTGGCAATCCTGGCACACAACGAATCTCTTTACACCCTTGGTCAAGGCAGTAAAACCCGTCATGCTTTGGAGACCAGAAAGGCTTGAGGGCAATTGGAAGTCCTGTCCGTAAATCGTCAAGAGTTTGTTGATGAACTCAATCAAGACAACAGCACCCTTATCGACCACATAACGGGATGCAAACAGAACAACGAAAATGGCAATTGCTCTGTGCACTGGGTTTTCGGGCATACCAGGAGTAGCAAAAGGGTCTATTATTTAAAAAGGAAAATTATTAACACTCAATTTTTGCTTGCTTTTGTATTATAGCTATTCAATACTGACCTTCACTATCAAACTCCTCGACCTCAATCTCCTCGACATCGGCTTCATCATCACTGTCATTGTCAGAGTCGTTGGTGATTTCGGCACCATCGCCATTGACCTCATTGTCAAGTTGATCGGCATCAACCATTTGGTCATAATCCCCAAAAGGTAAGCTGGGCTGACTGTCAACTGCCACGGATTCGGATTCAATAATCGGCATTGCTGCAAATATGGGTTAGATTAGTTTATTACTCTGCACTGGTTTTCAAATAAATATATTTTACCCTCAACGTCCAAATCCATCATATCACTTTGTGTGCCTGAGTTCAATTGAAAAATACAAGTTATTATTGCGCAGTAAATGAAAATTAACACTAGTATACATACTGCTCTCAAATTCGCCAGTTTCTTCAGTTCTTGCTCTCTTACTATGGCGTTGGTAAGTGCGCTTGGATACAATAGTGAATCCTTGCTGGTTATTGCTGCATTTGTTGCAGTAACAGGCAGTAGTGTTTTGTGCGGAAATAGAAGACATAGTTTATATTATTTGATTGTGAGATAAAAAAGGAAACAAGTGCTACATATTTTTATTTGCTGTCATTTTATAGACAAGAAAAAGGCTATTGTTCTTTGATCCTTTGCCCGAACCAATAGGATGCATCAAAATTATACTTTTTATTTTTAAAAAAAATAATGTCTGAGATGAAAAAAAGCTCTATGTTTCTAGTACCCATCTGCACCATTTATACTAGGTGAAATCGAGGGGTTTTTCCAGTGTTAATTATTATTATTATGTGTTTTATAGACTCACTTGGGCTTCCTTTGCACACCATGCCCCCTACTTTGATAACCCATTTGGCTCCTGGTATGTAAATTAAATATATCATCACTCTGTTCACCCATATTAATTTTTATTTCCTTTTTTATAGTAAAACCTGCCACACAGCCTATCCAGCCTTAAAATTCAAGTCCCCTTTGCCCACTCTTGCCCATCTCTTGCAATGCAAGTATCTTTTGACACACAAAAATTTTCTCTTTGTACCCCATATCATTAACACTTCTTTATCTTTTACAGAACACTCCCGCAGCCCAATAAATTGCTGGATATTCATATTTTTGCAGGTATTTTTTATGTAGAAAAATATTCTATCCAAATAGTAGCAAGCAACTGGGTAGAAACGGCTAGGCATAGGAATAGGCATAATAATAGACCCTAAACCTAGAAACATTCTATTCTTTCCAATAAAAATAAAAGCATAAACCATTACCAATCCAATATAAACGGGAAACCAAATAATAGGTGATATATTACTGGTGAAGAAGAATAAAGAGGCTTTCAAGTGTTTGATTTGATTGGTCTTGGGTAGTAACCACTAGTAGATACATTGAGTTTCTACAACTCGCAACATAAAGATATATGATGTACCTGAACATTTTAACGACCACATTGAGAAGACCAAAATACAGGGTGGAAAACGAATTCATTCATGATTTGAAAGTCCGATTTTATCTTTAATGCATCTTCTATATTTTGTTTTTTCTTATTCTCTTTATTCTTATAAACATGACACCTTCAAACTCAACCCATAAAGAGGAGAGCCCTTGCAGACAATATATCTGCCATTCATCTGATGAAAAGTTGATTATGATTGGAATGCACAAGGCAGGATTGTCTGTTGCAGAAATTTCTCGATGCAAGAATATCAAGGAATCAACTCTTCACAAAATAATAAAAAGATACTATAAGACAAAGTCTGTTGAAGACCAGCCTCGCTCAGGAAGACCCAAGCTTCTCAATGCTAGAGACAAACGGCATTTGGAAAGGATCGTCAGAAGTGATTGCCACAAGACATTAGGGGAGATTACTCGTGAGATGGAAGAGGTGATTGACATGCCCATCTCAAAAGTCACCATTAGCAAGACCTTGCGTAGTCTTGACTACAATTGCTGCACTGCATTGGCCAAGCCTTACTTGACTCAAGCAGACATGGCTGCACGTCGAAAGTGGGCTCAAGCAAGAATGGAGTGGAATGAGGAATGGAAAACCATAATTTGGAGTGATGAGTCTCGGTTTTCCCTTTTTAAGAGAAATGGAAAGACACACGTGTGAAGAAAACCAGATGAGAAGTATCATCCTGACTGCCTCCAACCAAAGATCCAAGGAGATGGAGGATCGGTCATGGTGTGGGGCTGCATTTGGGCTGGAGGTGTCGGACCTCTTGTTATACTTGAGGGCAATATGAATGCAAAAGTATACACTGAGGTCTTCCAAGAGCATTTTAAGCCCTACTTTGACATGCTGCCCCGTAAAGACAAGGTCGAGTACCGTTTCCAAGAAGACAATGCTACTCCCCACAAGGCAGCTATGTCAAAAAAATGCAAAGAAGATCTTGGGATTGATGTTCTTGAGTGGCCTTCAAAGAGTCCAGATTTGAGTCCTATTGAGAATATCTGGAGCCATCTCGACAACCTTGTGCGCTCAAGAGAGCCTCAGCCAAGAACACTGGCAGAGTTGGAGGAGGCTCTGAAAGAGGAGTGGGAGACAATTGGTAGAAGTGTGTGCACGAAGTACTGCATGAGTATGCATAACAGGCTACTGGATATCAAAAGATATAAAGGTGGGCCTGTTTCATACTAAATAAATTTTTATTTATTTATCAGTTAAAGGTCTACTACTAAGCTTTATTATAGTTGCATTTCATGAGCCTAGCTTTTTTATTTGAAGAATATAAGGATTACAAAGAGAAGTTGTTTAAAGCTGTTCATGTCGGAGTTTAAAAACTGGAATTACTTTATTCTTAACCTTGTAGAACCATTCTTTTAAATACTTTTTTTCATCATTCCAAATCAGATCCATATACCGAAAGTGCTAACGGACCTCACCTGCAGCACATTTTTACATGTTTCTACTACTGCAACCCACGACACCAAAGTACCTGTGAAGCTAGCATGCCTCCTAGTTGAAAAAATATTTAAACTAGGCGAAACCCACCCCTTTTCAGTACCATAATGCTGGATTTCTGGTACTGCAAACAGCCCCTCTTTTGCAGTGTACTCTTCTATCCTTGTTTACAATTCCCAGTGGGTTTGACCAATATTGGCTGTGTTATAGCATTGGAAGAACAACCCAGATCCAAAACGACACAATATTTGTTTGTGATATTATGAGTAATCAGCAAAACTATTTCCACATCAGGGAATCAAACCAATAATACTTTTATTTTATGTAAAGAGTGTCAATAAGAGGCAAGAGAAAGTAGTATAAAAACCTAAACTTTAAAAAGATGAAGGAAAAGATGTAAAGTCTTAACAAGAAGTATAGCCTATGACCAGCTGCCCTAACACTGAGAGGTTGAATGGGCAGAAACAGATATAAAATAAAATAAATAAAAAGAGACAAGGGTGTAAAGAAAAGAAGAAATGGTGTAAAAACACAGAAAAGAATTTGGACACTGGGAAAAGTAGATGAGTTAAAGGGAAGAAAGGAACAAGTGTGTCCATCGTTGAATTCCATTATGCAGGCTGGGAAGCAGCACGACGACCTTGACGACAGCGCAGACGAGATCCTTGTCCAGAAGAAGTGTCGGAGTGATGGCCAATCTCATTTTGCGGAGATGAGGAAGGCGGAGCAGAACGACGTGGTCTGTGGGTTGGTGCACAGTGAGAGGTAAAAGTACTGGCAGCAACAGGAACAGGAGAAGGCAAAGGGGTAGGCGCAGAGGGCGAAGAGGGCACAGGTGTGGCAGGCAGAGGTTGAGTGGAGCCAGTGGGGGAACTGTTTTGGGGCTGTGACTGCTGATGCGCGTCAATATCTGTGGAAGAATAAACAGGTCCAGCAGGGTACACTCCTCTACAGCGTTGAATCCACAAACGATGACCAAAACGCAGAATGTCACAGATCAACCAATGATGAAGACGTTCAGCATAACCGCGCTTGCATTTCAACATTAGCAATTGCGAAAAATTCTCCTCATCTGTGCCACCAACATCTCCAAAGGCAAACGCACTCATCGTCACAGAAAAACCCATGGCCTCGTATGCATCTTTGACAGATTTATACTTGTCCAATTTTCGTTGACGGGCACGTGTCAGGCAGGAAGTTGTATCAGTTGATTGTGACGAGGACTGGGCAGTGATGACAACATCTGTGATGAATACCGTTTTTCTCTTCATCTACCACAACAAGATCAGGCCGCACACTTTGACTGGGAAGCAGTGGGGGCGTTGGTTGACTGAGATCGTGCAGGAACGATTGTTGTAACGTGCAGCAGAGACGATTCGTTGCAACACCTTGTTGTGCCTTTCCGTTTGGAGTGTCTTGCTTTGGTTATTGCGACAGAAGCAGAGGACGTGGTGGATATCTTCGGGTAGAGAACAAGAGTGGCAATTACGTGTCTGACCAAATCCCCATTTCACTTTGTTGGCATTGGTAGGAAGCATGTCCAGGCGACTTTTGAGAGCAAAGGCATATGCACCAGGGTGGAGATCGTCTGTCCTTATCCAAGCATTGGAGGCAGGGTGCTGGATGGAGGAAACGGACTGGCCTTGTTTAACCTGGGTCTGCCAACGTGCAAGAAGTTTTGATTGACAAAATCGCTTGATGCGTCCTATCATCGTTGTTTTGCGGCGTGGAGTGGTCAGTGCATTGGCAACAATAGTGTCTTCGTCAATAGCAAATTGGACAAAACTGTCAGGCAAGTGGGGATCGGCCTCAGTGAGCACAAAACGGCACCCAACGTGCTTGATGGCAGCAACAATACCAGCAGAGGGATCAACAGCGTCAACGTATCGTCCCTTTTTCAGGTGCTCATACTGTCCAGACATGTATGCCAGTACTTGCTGATCAGTGCATAATTCCACAGGAAAGTCAACGGTGTCATTGGAGAAAGGTTTGTTGTACCGTGCTTCTACAAGGGTGGAGATTTCCTCACGTACAAGATGTCGAACTGCTGGATCCGTTGAATTGAGCAAGCCCACAATGTGCACGATTTGGGTACTCGCAGACCAATCTGTTGGATCATAATATCCTAGACCGCCCTGATCAACAGGCAAGTGGAAGAGAGACAAGGATGCACTGGCTGGGAGTTGACAGAACTTACGTACAGATCTACGAAGAGTTTGACCAAGCTGCTTGGCATGGTGTGGGCTGAGACCGTTCAATCGTACAAAGTATTCAAGCTGTGGAAGAATGAACGTCTTGATTGCATGATGCTTTTGAAAAATGCGCAGTTTTGAGCTGGCAACGGTCTTCAATTGCTTGTCAATTTGCCCCAAGAGAGCCTTGAAGCTACCAAATATGCCACGACGTTGCAAGCCAACCGAATTACCCAGATACTTCCAATCGTGATTGAGGTCAATGCAGGGAATAGGTTCATTGTGGTAATCCAGTTGCATGCGACGATCACGAAGGCGACGATTACGGCTACGATGTCCAGGTTTGGTGGCAGAGAAGCAGGTCTTGTTGGCGTTGATAGTCAACTCGTGTTCATCCATAAATCCAACGACTTCGGCATGTAGGCGACGGAAATGAGCAGGGTCATGGGAAAAGATTGTCAAATCGTCAGCCAGGAGAAGGTGGTTGTGGTATGAAGCTTGAGTGGCAGGTTGAAGGGCGTTGAGGCGATGTGTCAGTTCCAAAAGACAAAGAGTGAAGATCAGAGGGGACGAAGGATCACCCTGTTTGGTTCCACGCATTAGATTAACCAAGTCAGACGGGCCAGAAGGTGTGTGAACCCAACAAGATATATCATCATACATGCTCATAACCAATCGTACAGAACGACGATCAAGGCCAGCATAAACCAACGCAGCACGAATTCTGGTATGAGATACACTCCCAAAGGCATCCTTGAGATCATAGGAGCAAACATACAAGGGGAGATCTTTACGGCGTGCTTTTCTGATCATGGCATGAATATAGAAGTCGTGCTCAAAGCATCCAGGTGTTGGCATGAATCCCTTTTGGTTTTTGGGAACGATGGATTCGAGCACATCACGCATGAGAC
Organism: Phycomyces nitens; assembly: GCA_022702545.1. NCBI lineage: Eukaryota > Fungi > Mucoromycota > Mucoromycetes > Mucorales > Phycomycetaceae > Phycomyces > Phycomyces nitens. The sequence continues at coordinate 9,523,666 of JAHRBC010000001.1, forward strand.
GATCAATGACAGCAGAGTAAAGTTTACCAGCCGAATTTTGGAGAGCAATGGGACGCCAGTTACCAGGATCGTGTGGGTCACCCTTCTTATACAACAGAATCGTTCGTGAGAGGCGCCAGTGTTGGGGAATCCAAGCCAAATGTTGACAACGACGGAATATAGCCAGAAGCCAACGGTTGAGACAGGGAAAAAGGGACCACACCTTGTACGGGATACCATCGAATCCAGGAGACGACGCCTTGTTGAACTTGCGCAGAATGTTGAGCACAAGATCCTCGTTGATCGTGGTCAATTGGCGGGTACCATATGCATGTTGCGTGGGAGGAACAGAGGCAGAGACAGAGGGAAGACCATAGCGATCGTCAAAGTGATTGTGCAAAACAGAGGGGGCAATTGGGCAAGCTTGACGTTCAACAGGGTTAACCATATTGTCATAGGTGATCTTTGCACGATGTCTGTATTGGTGGAAGACGGTTTCAGCCTCACGACCTTCACGAAGACGATTACGACGGCGTAGGAGACGACGACGTTCACCACCTGTGAGATTGGGATTGTCATTGAGGGCGTGAGTGATATCGTCAACACTATCCATAGGGCGAAGCCCACTTCGTTCACTGTCTTGCTTTGGCCGCGTGTACTCAGAGATCAACATGTACAACTCGTCATGAAAGGCGTTGTTCTTTTGTTCAACCGTTTGACGATTGTCAGAAGGAGTGACCAAATATTGAGAGACAAGAGAATCTATGGTCAACTCAAACGATTTACGCAAGTCAACGGTCTCAAACAGAGGAATCCGCAGATATGGACGAGATGTACGTGAAGCCATCATCTGTGCAATGGATGGATATTGGCGGCGGTTGTGTGGAGTCCATGGAGTGGGAGCAAGGCTGGTTGACACTGAAGAGGTAAGTGGAGTGGGATCAGGTTGGTTAGCATGTCCAGTATATTCCATAGGTGTATCCAAAATAAACTCATCGTTATCCAAACGTGGAGCAGTTGGTGTTGCAGAGGTAGCTGGCACGGACAGTGGTGGAGGTGTACAGGGGGTTGGTTGCTGTGGGGCAGAGTTGGTTTGTGAAGAACGGTGCTGTGAGGTGGAAGGCTGTGGACGGGTGCGTGTGCGTCGTGGAGTGTGTGGTGTAGAGGGTGAAGGAGACGTTGACGATGTGAGTCCAATGGGTGGGGGGCAGGGTTTTGTCACATTGGGAACAGGCAGAACAGGAGGCGGCGTCAGAGTGGATATGTCAGGCGCAGGGTCCTTATCCTTTCCTTTGTTCTTTTTGTTACCACGTCTACGTCGGTTTTTAGACTTTTTAAGCACATCCACACAGATCTCCATTGCTTCTACCGCAGCACAATCACTCCCATCGTCATTCGAGGAAGAATCCAAAGCAGCGTCAATCATGGCAATCGTCATGGGCTGTACAGAAGGAAGACATGGTTGAGCAGTCTTGACTACTCCAGTACGTTGACGACGTGATTTTCGCCGTTGAACAACGTTCACGTCCAAAGAAGAGACAACCTGATCAAGTGGGGCCAGAGAAGGACCACCACAGTCTGCAAAGTCTAGCAAAGCACGTCGACTTGGGTGCATAGACACCTCGTCAAAAGGAAAAGTGACAGTTGGTGAGGGTGGCACAGCCTGGTTCGTGATGAACGCAAGTCTTTGGGGGTGGATGGTGGGGGTAGGGGTAGGTGAAGGGCGTGGTTCTGGAGGCCGTTGGGAAGTTGGAGGGGCTCTACGTTCTCTAGCAAGAGAATTCTGGCGACCTTGGTCAGCAAAGAGACGAGCACGGCGAGCAGGGTCCATATTCCAACAGTCATGCCAGTCAACACAAGCAGGAGAGACAGCAGGGGAAGAGAAGCGTGGAGACAATGGTGTACGAGTTGGGACAGGCAAAACAACAGGAGGTACACTACCAGTGCAAGACAAAACATCAGCAGCAACTTCAACGGCACCAATTGTATCAGCATGATCAGAATGATCAGCGTCAACAGAGTTTTCGTCCAGAATATCAGCCAGAACATCGCCCTCATGGGCAGAGGAAGCAAGAAGAAGAGGCGAGATCAGAGGAGAAGGCGTTGGTGATGGTGGGGAAGGTGGTGTTGGGAGCTTGAGGTCGAGTCCACGCAGAAAGTTCGATGCTTGCTCAAAGGTAGAAACAACAATGGGAGCAGCAGAAGCAGTCTGGGGAGTGTGAGCAACAGAGGCCAGGGTCTTTGCAGGTGGGCGTGTAAAACGATACCCAGTTGGTTGTGGTGAACGATCGTTTAGTGTACGTTTGCCCAGCATGAAAATGGTAGAGGGTTGAGGTGGCAAAGCTGGTGATGTGGCAAGTGGAGTGGTGAACCCAGAGCTATCGTTATCATCGTTGTGTGAATAGATGTTAGAGTTGGCTGTGGCGTCCAAAACACCAATGGGTGTATCAAATGCATCAAGAGGAGTATCGTCCACATCGCTCTCACAATCGTCACCAGTGTCCAAGGCAGTACTCAAAGCAGAGAATCGATTTTCGCCAACCAGAGAAGGAAGCAGAGGCAGTGGTGAGGAGCCCGATTTCTGTAAGAACGAACTGATAATGTTGGGGTGTTTCCAGATGCGTTTCTGACGAAGATGTTGCGTGATTGTAGCAGAATCCCAACCAACAAGTCCAATGATATCGTTCAATGTAGAGAGTTCTGTGCCAGCAAAAGGGAGGCGCCATGTTCCTGCAAGGGCATCAACAAAACCAGGGTGTGTTTGACGATGGGAAACGAGATCACAAGAAGGAAGTATTGGTCACAACCATAGCAAATGCTATTGTCAAGATCAACATCGTCAACGTCAGTTCCAACGGCACAATCGTACTTGACATGGTTGGTGACATCCAGTTTCTCAACTGTGGCAAAACCACAACGGCATGGGCAAGTCCAAACGATCCGCAAATATCGTTTGTGCTTGACAAGATGGTGACGTTGAAGAGAATATGCCTCAGTGTATTGGCTTGGGCAACATGGACAGATGAAGGCCTTGGCAGTGCTGATGACAGGAAAATCGTCAATGGGTTGACAGGCAGGTGAATGGCCAGAGAGAGGAGGAACACGAACAAGGTGAGGGGCCACATAGGACAGGACACATTCATGGTGAATAAAATCATCACGACTTGTAAACGCCTTTGTACAGTCATAGCATTTCCAATTGACTACAAATTTACGTTTGTGTTTATGGGAACCATGGAGAGAGAATGCACGGGCTGAGAAAAATAATATATGGTCTGTGGGTGGGCACAATGGACAACAAAAGTAATCAGAATCGATGTACCCATCAAAGTGTTGAGTGAGGGCTGCGGACATTGCAGCGGAAATAGAGTCGGAGACAAGAAAAAACTTTTTCAGAGCAAGACAGGGCAGGACAATAAATAAAGGAAAAGGACCAGGTCCCAGCAAAAAATCGCGCCTAGGTACGAAACGGATGAAGGAGTTGCAGGAAGAGGTTGGGGTTTTCACAGTATATAGGTGTTGCCAAGTAGATCGAAATGTTCTTAAGAGCCAAGGCCGAATTACTTAATAATTAAAAAATGTTTTTGACGATGTTGACAATGTTGTGATGAGCTGAGATGCTGGAATCGCGAGATTGTCGGACAGATGTCGAAAAAAGTATGTTGTTGATATGGCAGGAGAATGCTTCTTGCACCAAAAGATGTGTCTTGAAGAGGTTGTTCTTTTGTATTAAGTGCAAAAAGTATGTTTGTTTGTGATATTATGAGCAATCGGCAAAACTATTTCCGCATCGGGGAATCGAACCAATAATACTTTTATTTTATGCAAAGAGTGTCAATAAGAGGCAAGAGAAAGTAGTATAAAAACCTAAACTTTAAAAAGATGAAGGAAAAGACGTAAAGTCTTAACAAGAAGTATAGCCTATGACCAGCTGCCCTAACACTGAGAGGTTGAATGGGCAGAAACAGATATAAAATAAAATAAATAAAAAGAGACAAGGGTGTAAAGAAAAGAAGAAATGGTGTAAAAACACAGAAAAGAATTCGGACACTGGGAAAAGTAGATGAGTTAAAGGGAAGAAAGGAACAAGTGTGTCCATCGTTGAATTCCATTATGCAGGCTGGGAAGCAGCACGACGACCTTGACGATGGCGCAGACGAGATCCTTGTCCAGAAGAAGTGTCGGAGTGATGGCCAATCTCATTTTGCGGAGATGAGGAAGGCGGAGCAGAACGACGTGGTCTGTGGGTTGGTGCACAGTGAGAGGTAAAAGTACTGGCAGCAACAGGAACAGGAGAAGGCAAAGGGGCAGGCGCAGAGGGCGAAGAGGGCACAGGTGTGGCAGGCAGAGGTTGAGTGGAGCCAGTGGGGGAACTGTTTTGGGGCTGTGACTGCTGACGCGCGTCAATATCTGTGGAAGAATAAACAGGTCCAGCAGGGTACACTCCTCTACAGCGTTGAATCCACAAACGATGACCAAAACGCAGAATGTCACAGATCAACCAACGATGAAGACGTTCAGCATAACCGCGCTTGCATTTCAACATTAGCAATTGCGAAAAATTCTCCTCATCTGTGCCACCAACATCTCCAAAGGCAAACGCACTCATCGTCACAGAAAAACCCAAGGCCTCGTATGCATCTTTGACAGATTTATACTTGTCCAATTTTCGTTGACGGGCACGTGTCAGGCAGGAAGTTGCATCAGTTGATTGTGATGAGGACTGGGCAGTGATGACAACATCAGTGATGAACACCGTTTTCTTCTCTTCATCTACCACAACAAGATCAGGCCGCACACTTTGGCTGGAAAGCAGTGGGGGGCGTTGGTTGACTGAGATCGTGCAAGAACGGTTGTTATAACGTGCAGCAGAGACGATTCGTTGCAACACCTTGTTGTGCCTTTCTGTTTGGAGTGTCTTGCTTTGGTTATTGCGACAGAAGCAGAGGACGTGGTGGATATCTTCGGGTAGAGAACAAGAGTGACAATTGCGTGTCTGACCAAATCCCCATTTCACTTTATTGGCATTGGTAGGAAGCATGTCCAGGCGACTTTTGAGGGCAAATGCATATGCACCAGGGTGGAGATCGTCTGTCCTTATCCAAGCGTTGGAGGCAGGGTGCTGGAGGGAGGAAACGGACTGGCCTTGTTTAACCTGGGTCTGCCAACGTGCAAGAAGTTTTGATTGACAAAATCGCTTGATGCGTCCTATCATCGTTGTTTTGCGGCGTGGAGTGGTCAGAGCATCTGCAACAATAGTGTCTTCGTCAATGGCAAATTGGACAAAACTGTCAGGCAAGTGGGAATCGGCCTCAGTGAGCACAAAACGGCAACCAACGTGCTTGATGGCAGCAACAATACCAGCAGAAGGATCAACGGCGTCAACGTATCGTCCCTTTTTCAAGTGCTCATACTGTCCAGACATGTATGCCAGTACTTGCTGATCGGTGCATAGCCCCACAGGAAAGTCAACGGTGTCATTGGAGAGAGGTTTGTTGTACCGTGTTTCTACAAGGGTGGAGATTTCCTCACGTACAAGATGTCTTACTGCTGGATCCGTTGAATTGAGCAAGCCCACAATGTGCACGATTTGGGTACTTGCAGACCAATCCGTTGGATCATAGTATCCTAGACCGCCCTGATCAACAGGCAGGTGGAAGAGAGACAAAGAGGCACTGGCTGGGAGCTGACAGAACTTACGTACGGATTTACGCAGGGTTTGACCAAGCTGCTTGGCATGATGTGGACTGAGACCGTTCAATCGAACAAAGTATTCAAGCTGAGGAAGAATGAATGTCTTGATGGCGTGATGCTTTTGAAAAATGCGCAGTTTTGAGCTGGCAACGGTCTTCAGTTCTTTGTCAATTTGCCCCAAGAGAGCCTTGAAGCTACCAAATATGCCACGACGTTGCAAGCCAACCGAATTACCCAGATACTTCCAATCGTGATTGAGGTCAATGCAGGGAATAGGTTCATGGTGGTAATCCAGTTGCATGCGACGATCACGAAGGCGACGATTACGGCTACGATGTCCAGGTTTGGTGGCAGAGAAGCAGGTCTTGTTGGCGTTGATAGTCAACTTGTGTTCATCCATAAATCCAACGACTTCGGCATGTAGGCGACGGAAATGAGCAGGGTCATGGGAAAAGATTGTCAAATCGTCAGCCAGGAGAAGGTGGTTGTGGTATGAAGCTTGAGTGGCAGGTTGAAGGGCGTTGAGGCGATGTGTCAGTTCCAAAAGACAAAGAGTGAAGATCAGAGGGGACGAAGGATCACCCTGTTTGGTTCCACGCATTAGATTAACCAAGTCAGACGGGCCAGAAGGTGTGTGAACCCAACAAGATATATCATCATACATGCTCATAACCAATCGTACAGAACGACGATCAAGGCCAGCATAAACCAACGCAGCACGAATTCTGGTATGAGATACACTCCCAAAGGCATCCTTGAGATCATAGGAGCAAACATACAAGGGGAGATCTTTACGGCGTGCTTTTCTGATCATGGCATGAATATAGAAGTCGTGCTCAAAGCATCCAGGTGTTGGCATGAATCCCTTTTGGTTTTTGGGAACGATGGATTCGAGCACATCACGCATGAGACGATCAATGACAGCAGAGTAAAGTTTACCAGCCGAATTTTGGAGAGCAATGGGACGCCAGTTACCAGGATCGTGTGGGTCACCCTTCTTATACAACAGAATCGTTCGTGAGAGGCGCCAGTGTTGGGGAATCCAAGCCAAATGTTGACAACGACGGAATATAGCCAGAAGCCAACGGTTGAGACAGGGAAAAAGGGACCACACCTTGTACGGGATACCATCGAATCCAGGAGACGACGCCTTGTTGAACTTGCGCAGAATGTTGAGCACAAGATCCTCGTTGATCGTGGTCAATTGGCGGGTACCATATGCATGTTGCGTGGGAGGAACAGAGGCAGAGACAGAGGGAAGACCATAGCGATCGTCAAAGTGATTGTGCAAAACAGAGGGGGCAATTGGGCAAGCTTGACGTTCAACAGGGTTAACCATATTGTCATAGGTGATCTTTGCACGATGTCTGTATTGGTGGAAGACGGTTTCAGCCTCACGACCTTCACGAAGACGATTACGACGGCGTAGGAGACGACGACGTTCACCACCTGTGAGATTGGGATTGTCATTGAGGGCGTGAGTGATATCGTCAACACTATCCATAGGGCGAAGCCCACTTCGTTCACTGTCTTGCTTTGGCCGCGTGTACTCAGAGATCAACATGTACAACTCGTCATGAAAGGCGTTGTTCTTTTGTTCAACCGTTTGACGATTGTCAGAAGGAGTGACCAAATATTGAGAGACAAGAGAATCTATGGTCAACTCAAACGATTTACGCAAGTCAACGGTCTCAAACAGAGGAATCCGCAGATATGGACGAGATGTACGTGAAGCCATCATCTGTGCAATGGATGGATATTGGCGGCGGTTGTGTGGAGTCCATGGAGTGGGAGCAAGGCTGGTTGACACTGAAGAGGTAAGTGGAGTGGGATCAGGTTGGTTAGCATGTCCAGTATATTCCATAGGTGTATCCAAAATAAACTCATCGTTATCCAAACGTGGAGCAGTTGGTGTTGCAGAGGTAGCTGGCACGGACAGTGGTGGAGGTGTACAGGGGGTTGGTTGCTGTGGGGCAGAGTTGGTTTGTGAAGAACGGTGCTGTGAGGTGGAAGGCTGTGGACGGGTGCGTGTGCGTCGTGGAGTGTGTGGTGTAGAGGGTGAAGGAGACGTTGACGATGTGAGTCCAATGGGTGGGGGGCAGGGTTTTGTCACATTGGGAACAGGCAGAACAGGAGGCGGCGTCAGAGTGGATATGTCAGGCGCAGGGTCCTTATCCTTTCCTTTGTTCTTTTTGTTACCACGTCTACGTCGGTTTTTAGACTTTTTAAGCACATCCACACAGATCTCCATTGCTTCTACCGCAGCACAATCACTCCCATCGTCATTCGAGGAAGAGTCCAAAGCAGCGTCAATCATGGCAATCGTCATGGGCTGTACAGAAGGAAGACATGGTTGAGCAGTCTTGACTACTCCAGTACGTTGACGACGTGATTTTCGCCGTTGAATAACGTTCACGTCCAAAGAAGAGACAACCTGATCAAGTGGGGCCAGAGAAGGACCACCACAGTCTGCAAAATCCAGCAAAGCACGTCGACTTGGGTGCATAGACACCTCGTCAAAAGGAAAAGTGACAGTTGGTGAGGGTGGCACAGCCTGGTTCGTGATGAACGCAAGTCTTTGGGGGTGGATGGTGGGGGTAGGGGTAGGTGAAGGGCGTGGTTCTGGAGGCCGTTGGGAAGTTGGAGGGGCTCTACGTTCTCTAGCAAGAGAATTCTGGCGATCTTGGTCAGCAAAGAGACGAGCACGGCGAGCAGGGTCCATATTCCAACAGTCATGCCAGTCAACACAAGCAGGAGAGACAGCAGGGGAAGAGAAGCGTGGAGACAATGGTGTACGAGTTGGGACAGGCAAAACAACAGGAGGTACACTACCAGTGCAAGACAAAACATCAGCAGCAACTTCAACGGCACCAATTGTATCAGCATGATCAGAATGATCAGCGTCAACAGAGTTTTCGTCCAGAATATCAGCCAGAACATCGCCCTCATGGGCAGAGGAAGCAAGAAGAAGAGGCGAGATCAGAGGAGAAGGCGTGGGTGATGGTGGGGAAGGTGGTGTTGGGAGCTTGAGGTCGAGTCCACGCAGAAAGTTCGATGCTTGCTCAAAGGTAGAAACAACAATGGGAGCAGCAGAAGCAGTCTGGGGAGTGTGAGCAACAGAGGCCAGGGTCTTTGCAGGTGGGCGTGTAAAACGATACCCAGTGGGTTGTGGTGAACGATCGTTTAGTGTACGTTTGCCCAGCATGAAAATGGTAGAGGGTTGAGGTGGCAAAGCTGGTGATGTGGCAAGTGGAGTGGTGAACCCAGAGCTATCGTTATCATCGTTGTGTGAGTCGATGTTAGAGTTGGCTGTGGCGTCCAAAACACCAATGGGTGTATCAAACGCATCCAGAGGAGTATCGTCCACATCGCTCTCACAATCGTCACCAGTGTCCAAGGCAGTACTCAAAGCAGAGAATCGATTTTCGCCAACCAGAGAAGGAAGCAGAGGCAGTGGTGAGGAGCCCGATTTCTGTAAGAACGAACTGATAATGTTGGGGTGTTTCCAGATACGTTTCTGACGAAGATGTTGCGTGATTGTAGCAGAATCCCAACCAACAAGTCCAATGATATCGTTCAATGTAGAGAGTTCTGTGCCAGCAAAAGGGAGGCGCCATGTTCCTGCAAGGGCATCAACAAAACCAGGGTGTGTTTGACGATGGGAAACGAGATCACAAGAAGGGAAGTATTGGTCACAACCATAGCAAATGCTATTGTCAAGATCAACATCGTCAACGTCAGTTCCAACGGCACAATCGTACTTGACATGGTTGGTGACATCCAGTTTCTCAACTGTGGCAAAACCACAACGGCATGGGCAAGTCCAAACGATCCGCAAATATCGTTTGTGCTTGACAAGATGGTGACGTTGAAGAGAATATGCCTCAGTGTATTGGCTTGGGCAACATGGACAGATGAAGGCCTTGGCAGTGCTGATGACAGGAAAATCGTCAATGGGTTGACAGGCAGGTGAATGGCCAGAGAGAGGAGGAACACGAACAAGGTGAGGGGCCACATAGGACAGGACACATTCATGGTGAATAAAATCATCACGACTTGTAAACGCCTTTGTACAGTCATAGCATTTCCAATTGACTACAAATTTACGTTTGTGTTTATGGGAACCATGGAGAGAGAATGCACGGGCTGAGAAAAATAATATATGGTCTGTGGGTGGGCACAATGGACAACGAAAGTAATCAGAATCGATGTACCCATCAAAGTGTTGAGTGAGGGCTGCGGACATTGCAGCGGAAATAGAGTCGGAGACAAGAAAAAACTTTTTCAGAGCAAGACAGGGCAGGACAATAAATAAAGGAAAAGGACCAGGTCCCAGCAAGAAATCGCGCCTAAGTACGAAACGGATGAAGGAGTTGCAGGAAGAGGTTGGGGTTTTCACGGTATATAGGTGTTGCCAAGTAGATCGAAATGTTCTTAAGAGCCAAGGCCGAATTACTTAATAATTAAAAAATGTTTTTGACGATGTTGACAATGTTGTGATGAGCTGAGATGCTGGAATCGCGAGATTGTCGGACAGATGTCGAAAAAAAAGTATGTTGTTGATATGGTAGGAGAATGCTTCTTGCACCAAAAGATGTGTCTTGAAGAGGTTGTTCTTTTGTATTAAGTGCAAAAAGTATGTTTGTTTGTGATATTATGAGCAATCGGCAAAACTATTTCCGCATCGGGGAATCGAACCAATAATACTTTTATTTTATGCGAAGAGTGTCAATAAGAGGCAAGAGAAAGTAGTATAAAAACCTAAACTTTAAAAAGATGAAGGAAAAGACGTAAAGTCTTAACAAGAAGTATAGCCTATGACCAGCTGCCCTAACACTGAGAGGTTGAATGGGCAGAAACAGATATAAAATAAAATAAATAAAAAGAGAAGGGTGTAAAGAAAAGAAGAAATGGTGTAAAAACACAGAAAAGAATTCGGACACTGGGAAAAGTAGATGAGTTAAAGGGAAGAGAGGAACAAGTGTGTCCATCGTTGAATTCCATTATGCAGGCTGGGAAGCAGCACGACGACCTTGACGACGGCGCAGACGAGATCCTTGTCCAGAAGAAGTGTCGGAGTGATGGCCAATCTCATTTTGCGGAGATGAGGAAGGCGGAGCAGAACGACGTGGTCTGTGGGTTGGTGCACAGTGAGAGGTAAAAGTACTGGCAGCAACAGGAACAGGAGAAGGCAAAGGGGCGGGCGCAGAGGGCGAAGAGGGCACAGGTGTGGCAGGCAGAGGTTGAGTGGAGCCAGTGGGGGAACTGTTTTGGGGCTGTGACTGCTGACGCGCGTCAATATCTGTGGAAGAATAAACAGGTCCAGCAGGGTACACTCCTCTACAGCGTTGAATCCACAAACGATGACCAAAACGCAGAATGTCACAGATCAACCAACGATGAAGACGTTCAGCATAACCGCGCTTGCATTTCAACATTAGCAATTGCGAAAAATTCTCCTCATCTGTGCCACCAACATCTCCAAAGGCAAACGCACTCATCGTCACAGAAAAACCCATGGCCTCGTATGCATCTTTGACAGATTTATACTTGTCCAATTTTCGTTGACGGGCACGTGTCAGGCAGGAAGTTGTATCAGTTGATTGTGACGAGGACTGGGCAGTGATGACAACATCTGTGATGAATACCGTTTTTTTCTCTTCATCTACCACAACAAGATCAGGCCGCACACTTTGACTGGGAAGCAGTGGGGGGCATTGGTTGACTGAGATCGTGCAGGAACGATTGTTGTAACGTGCAGCAGAGACGATTCGTTGCAACACCTTGTTGTGCCTTTCCGTTTGGAGTGTCTTGCTTTGGTTATTGCGACAGAAGCAGAGGACGTGGTGGATATCTTCGGGTAGAGAACAAGAGTGGCAATTACGTGTCTGACCAAATCCCCATTTCACTTTGTTGGCATTGGTAGGAAGCATGTCCAGGCGACTTTTGAGAGCAAAGGCATATGCACCAGGGTGGAGATCGTCTGTCCTTATCCAAGCATTGGAGGCAGGGTGCTGGATGGAGGAAACGGACTGGCCTTGTTTAACCTGGGTCTGCCAACGTGCAAGAAGTTTTGATTGACAAAATCGCTTGATGCGTCCTATCATCGTTGTTTTGCGGCGTGGAGTGGTCAGTGCATTGGCAACAATAGTGTCTTCGTCAATAGCAAATTGGACAAAACTGTCAGGCAAGTGGGGATCGGCCTCAGTGAGCACAAAACGGCACCCAACGTGCTTGATGGCAGCAACAATACCAGCAGAGGGATCAACAGCGTCAACGTATCGTCCCTTTTTCAGGTGCTCATACTGTCCAGACATGTATGCCAGTACTTGCTGATCAGTGCATAGTCCCACAGGAAAGTCAACGGTGTCATTGGAGAGAGGGTTGTTGTACCGTGCTTCTACAAGGGTGGAGATTTCCTCACGTACAAGATGTCGAACTGCTGGATCCGTTGAATTGAGCAAGCCCACAATGTGCACGATTTGGGTACTCGCAGACCAATCTGTTGGATCATAATATCCTAGACCGCCCTGATCAACAGGCAAGTGGAAGAGAGACAAGGATGCACTGGCTGGGAGCTGACAGAACTTACGTACAGATCTACGAAGAGTTTGACCAAGCTGCTTGGCATGGTGTGGGCTGAGACCGTTCAATCGTACAAAGTATTCAAGCTGTGGAAGAATGAACGTCTTGATTGCATGATGCTTTTGAAAAATGCGCAGTTTTGAGCTGGCAACGGTCTTCAATTGCTTGTCAATTTGCCCCAAGAGAGCCTTGAAGCTACCAAATATGCCACGACGTTGCAAGCCAACCGAATTACCCAGATACTTCCAATCGTGATTGAGGTCAATGCAGGGAATAGGTTCATTGTGGTAATCCAGTTGCATGCGACGATCACGAAGGCGACGATTACGGCTACGATGTCCAGGTTTGGTGGCAGAGAAGCAGGTCTTGTTGGCGTTGATAGTCAACTCGTGTTCATCCATAAATCCAACGACTTCGGCATGTAGGCGACGGAAATGAGCAGGGTCATGGGAAAAGATTGTCAAATCGTCAGCCAGGAGAAGGTGGTTGTGGTATGAAGCTTGAGTGGCAGGTTGAAGGGCGTTGAGGCGATGTGTCAGTTCCAAAAGACAAAGAGTGAAGATCAGAGGGGACGAAGGATCACCCTGTTTGGTTCCACGCATTAGATTAACCAAGTCAGACGGGCCAGAAGGTGTGTGAACCCAACAAGATATATCATCATACATGCTCATAACCAATCGTACAGAACGACGATCAAGGCCAGCATAAACCAACGCAGCACGAATTCTGGTATGAGATACACTCCCAAAGGCATCCTTGAGATCATAGGAGCAAACATACAAGGGGAGATCTTTACGGCGTGCTTTTCTGATCATGGCATGAATATAGAAGTCGTGCTCAAAGCATCCAGGTGTTGGCATGAATCCCTTTTGGTTTTTGGGAACGATGGATTCGAGCACATCACGCATGAGACGATCAATGACAGCAGAGTAAAGTTTACCAGCCGAATTTTGGAGAGCAATGGGACGCCAGTTACCAGGATCGTGTGGGTCACCCTTCTTATACAACAGAATCGTTCGTGAGAGGCGCCAGTGTTGGGGAATCCAAGCCAAATGTTGACAACGACGGAATATAGCCAGAAGCCAACGGTTGAGACAGGGAAAAAGGGACCACACCTTGTACGGGATACCATCGAATCCAGGAGACGACGCCTTGTTGAACTTGCGCAGAATGTTGAGCACAAGATCCTCGTTGATCGTGGTCAATTGGCGGGTACCATATGCATGTTGCGTGGGAGGAACAGAGGCAGAGACAGAGGGAAGACCATAGCGATCGTCAAAGTGATTGTGCAAAACAGAGGGGGCAATTGGGCAAGCTTGACGTTCAACAGGGTTAACCATATTGTCATAGGTGATCTTTGCACGATGTCTGTATTGGTGGAAGACGGTTTCAGCCTCACGACCTTCACGAAGACGATTACGACGGCGTAGGAGACGACGACGTTCACCACCTGTGAGATTGGGATTGTCATTGAGGGCGTGAGTGATATCGTCAACACCATCCATAGGGCGAAGCCCACTTCGTTCACTGTCTTGCTTTGGCCGCGTGTACTCAGAGATCAACATGTACAACTCGTCATGGAAGGCGTTGTTCTTTTGTTCAACCGTTTGACGATTGTCAGAAGGAGTGACCAAATGTTGAGAAACAAGAGAATCTATGGTCAACTCAAACGATTTACGCAAGTCAACGGTCTCAAACAGAGGAATCCGCAGATATGGACGAGATGTACGTGAAGCCATCATCTGTGCAATGGATGGGTATTGGCGGCGGTTGTGTGGAGTCCATGGAGTGGGAGCAAGGCTGGTTGACACTGAAGAGGTAAGTGAAGTGGGATCAGGTTGGTTAGCATGTCCAGTATATTCCATAGGTGTATCCAAAATAAACTCATCGTTATCCAAACGTGGAGCAGTTGGTGTTGCAGAGGTAGCTGGCACGGACAGTGGTGGAGGTGTACAGGGGGTTGGTTGCTGTGGGGCAGAGTTGGTTTGTGAAGAACGGTGCTGTGAGGTGGAAGGCTGTGGACGGGTGCGTGTGCGTCGTGGAGTGTGTGGTGTAGAGGGTGAAGGAGACGTTGACGATGTGAGTCCAATGGGTGGGGGGCAGGGTTTTGTCACATTGGGAACAGGCAGAACAGGAGGCGGCGTCAGAGTGGATATGTCAGGCGCAAGGTCCTTATCCTTTCCTTTGTTCTTTTTGTTACCACGTCTACGTCGGTTTTTAGACTTTTTAGGCACATCCACACAGATCTCCATTGCTTCTACCGCAGCACAATCACTCCCATCGTCATTCGAGGAAGAATCCAAAGCAGCATCAATCATGGCAATCGTCATGGGCTGTACAGAAGGAAGACATGGTTGAGCAGTCTTGACTACTCCAGTACGTTGACGACGTGATTTTCGCCGTTGAATAACGTTCACGTCCAAAGAAGAGACAACCTGATCAAGTGGGGCCAGAGAAGGACCACCACAGTCTGCAAAGTCCAGCAAAGCACGTCGACTTGGGTGCATAGACACCTCGTCAAAAGGAAAAGTGACAGTTGGTGAGGGTGGCACAGCCTGGTTCGTGATGAACGCAAGTCTTTGGGGGTGGATGGTGGAGGCAGGGGTAGGTGAAGGGCGTGGTTCTGGAGGCCGTTGGGAAGTTGGAGGGGCTCTACGTTCTCTAGCAAGAGAATTCTGGCGATCTTGGTCAGCAAAGAGACGAGCACGGCGAGCAGGGTCCATATTCCAACAGTCATTCCAGTCAACACAAGCAGGAGAGACAGCAGGGGAAGAGAAGCGTGGAGACAATGGTGTACAAGTGGGGACAGGCAAAACAACAGGAGGTACACTACCAGTGCAAGACAAAACATCAACAGCAACTTCAACGGCACCAATTGTATCAGCATGATCAGAATGATCAGCGTCAACAGAGTTTTCGTCCAGAATATCAGCCAGAACATCGCCCTCATGGGCAGAGGAAGCAAGAAGAAGAGGCGAGATCAGAGGAGAAGGCGTTGATGATGGTGGGGAAGGTGGTGTTGGGAGCTTGAGGTCGAGTCCACGCAGAAAGTTCGATGCTTGCTCAAAGGTAGAAACAACAATGGGAGCAGCAGAAGCAGTCTGGTGAGTGTGAGCAACAGAGGCCAGGGTCTTTGCAGGTGGGCGTGTAAAACGATACCCAGTTGGTTGTGGTGAACGATCGTTTAGTGTACGTTTGCCCAGCATGAAAATGGTAGAGGGTTGAGGTGGCAAAGCTGGTGATGTGGCAAGTGGAGTGGTGAACCCAGAGCTATCGTTATCATCGTTGTGTGAATCGATGTTAGAGTTGGCTGTGGCGTCCAAAACACCAATGGGTGTATCAAATGCATCAAGAGGAGTATCGTCCACATCGCTCTCACAATCGTCACCAGTGTCCAAGGCAGTACTCAAAGCAGAGAATCGATTTTTGCCAACCAGAGAAGGAAGCAGAGGCAGTGGTGAGGAGCCCGATTTCTGTAAGAACGAACTGATAATGTTGGGGTGTTTCCAGATACGTTTCTGACGAAGATGTTGCGTGATTGTAGCAGAATCCCAACCAACAAGTCCAATGATATCGTTCAATGTAGAGAGTTCTGTCCCAGCAAAAGGGAGGCGCCATGTTCCTGCAAGGGCATCAACGAAACCAGGGTGTGTTTGACGATGGGAAACGAGATCACAAGAAGGGAAGTATTGGTCACAACCATAGCAAATGCTATTGTCAAGATCAACATCGTCAACGTCAGTTCCAACGGCACAATCGTACTTGACATGGTTGGTGACATCCAGTTTCTCAACTGTGGCAAAACCACAACGGCATGGGCAAGTCCAAACGATCCGCAAATATCGTTTGTGCTTGATAAGATGGTGACGTTGAAGAGAATATGCCTCAGTGTATTGGCTTGGGCAACATGGACAGATGAAAGCCTTGGCAGTGCTGATGACAGGAAAATCGTCAATGGGTTGACAGGCAGGTGAATGGCCAGAGAGAGGAGGAACACGAACAAGGTGAGGGGCCACATAGGACAGGACACATTCATGGTGAATAAAATCATCACGACTTGTAAACGCCTTTGTACAGTCATAGCATTTCCAATTGACTACAAATTTACGTTTGTGTTTATGGGAACCATGGAGAGAGAATGCACGGGCTGAGAAAGATAATATATGGTCTGTGGGTGGGCACAATGGACAACAAAAGTAATCAGAATCGATGTACCCATCAAAGTGTTGAGTGAGGGCTGCGGACATTGCAGCGGAAATAGAGTCGGAGACAAGAAAAAACTTTTTCAGAGCAAGACAGGGCAGGACAATAAATAAAGGAAAAGGACCAGGTCCCAGCAAAAAATCGCGCCTAGGTACGAAACGGATGAAGGAGTTGCAGGAAGAGGTTGGGGTTTTCACAGTATATAGGTGTTGCCAAGTAGATCGAAATGTTCTTAAGAGCCAAGGCCGAATTACTTAATAATTAAAAAATGTTTTTGACGATGTTGACAATGTTGTGATGAGCTGAGATGCTGGAATCGCGAGATTGTCGGACAGATGTCGAAAAAAAAGTATGTTGTTGATATGGCAGGAGAATGCTTCTTGCACCAAAAGATGTGTCTTGAAGAGGTTGTTCTTTTGTATTAAGTGCAAAAAGTATGTTTGTTTGTGATATTATGAGCAATCGGCAAAACTATTTCCGCATCGGGGAATCGAACCCCGGTCACGACGGTGAAAGCGACGGATCATAACCACTAGACCAATGCGGAAGCTATTGTTTGACACGGTTTTGGTGGAGTCATTACCAGAATCCCAAATCTCGCCTTGGTCCGACCAGTCCGGCCAGTCCGGCCAAAGGGCCCAGGAGCTTGGTCCGGTCCGCGTGGTCAGAAGGTGGAAGGCCGGCATGGAAAGCCTGGCTTAAGTCACGGAGCACGTGACATTGGAAATTGGTGCCTTGGGTAGTTGAGAGGGTCGGTAAGCCTGTCACATTTTCCCGCCAAACCTTATTCGTGTACACATGTACACGAAAAATCACAAGTGATGTTTTTACCTCGTTCTTTGTACAAACTTGCGTTTACCCTTCTCACCTGAACCTTCTGTCAACATCTATCACATTTAAACAACCACTTCTTTACATTTCCTCTTTTGTCATTCGTTGGAAATCGCCAACCAACATCTTGTCTCTTTTCTTTCTCTTTTCTCCTTCTCTGATTCGCAGATCCGTACTATTCACATCTAGTTTTACTATTTTCCTTTCTTCTTATTTCTTCTTATCCAAATCTCTTATTATTATTTTACTATCCTCTCGTTTTTCCCAACAAATGACTCATTCATTATGTTGTGGTTTTTTCCTTATTTTATTTTCTCATATTTTTATTCAAAAGGATCGTCTATAAAAGACACCTTATTTTCAATCAATAAACAACATCTATTCTGTGATCAATTTTCTGTCTTGAAAGAAATCTTTGTTTCATTTACCTGAACATTCAATAATTGCCAGTATTTTGGGGCTAAGTTGAACTGTTAGTTTTTGTTTCGAATATTTCTATTTTCTTTGACCTTTGGTTATTCATACACACACAACCAAAACACACACGCGTCATGTTTAACATGTGTGTTGTGGGAATATTACGTTTCAATTATAAAGCCGGACCAAGGGCCTGGAACAGGCCTAGGAGGGGTCAGAGGCCGGACCAGTCCGAAGAAAAGGTCCGAACCGAGTAGGATGGCCGATCCCCAAGTTTCTTTATTTTTCTTTCCTTTCAATTTTCTCTATTTTATTTTATCACACTTTATTATTTCCTTTTTTATACTCTTTCCTTTGTGAACCCTTTCTCACCTTCTTGCAGGATTGCACCATTCTGTACTTCTTTAGTTTATTTCTCCTACTTCTTTGTCTTACCCTTTTCTTTACTATTTTACAGTATATTTTTATTATAACTTTTCCTTTGGTCTTGATGGCATCATTTTATTATTTTATCATTTCATTTTTCGGTTATTCTTTTACTTATTTTCTTTGTCTATAAAAGACATTCTTTTCTAATGAATAAACAGGAGTCAGTTTTACGATCAATTTTACGGTTATTTTATTCTTTTGAGTTTAAGCTCTCGATCTCTGAAGAGCAGTTATATTTTGCCCGGTCATTTTGGGGATATTTCTGTTGAGTTTCGTTAGTCTTTTACTGGTTCTTTCATTGTTTCTTTTATATATTTTATTTGTCGCCCGTTCGGTTACCATACACAACCATACAAACACATCACGCGTCATGTTTGACACGTGTGTTGTGGGCAGGTTCAGTTTCGACCATGAAGCCGGACCAAGGGCCTGGACATAGACGTTGGAGGTGTCAGAGGCCGGGCTAGTCCAAGTAAGAAGTCTGAGCCAAGTGAGTTGGACGGGTTTCCGGTGAGGTGACGTTGGCAGGGCAATCCTTGAGTTTCTATCACTACGGCAGAAAAAACGGTAGCTAACTACCGTTTTGGTAGCATTACTACCGTTTTTTCCCACCAAAAAAAATGGTAGTAAAGACTCTGTATAAGGCGATTTCGGTAGCTGTTACCGTTTTTTTAGTGCGAAAAAAAAGGGTAGTTATGAGGCAGGAATAGGCACAGCTACCGTTTTTTTATCCAACCAAAATCGTTTCTTTATATACTATAGCCTCTCTTTTATATTACTTTATATACTAGCACCCATTCTTTTTTTACTGCCATTTATTTGAAATAATGGTTTATTTTTTATTATAATTTCGATTTATTTCAAATAATATTAAAATATATATAATAATAATATAGAAACACCAAAAGCAAATACTATTTAATATTATAAAACGTATATGGTACAAACCTTTTACTCAATCTATAACGATGCCAACAACATGTTGTTATGACTTGGATGGCCTTTGGTCTTCACCGATTGCTATAAAAATATTGTGGTCAGAGAATGAAGCAATCAAATAAACCGAGCTTATTATTTTGGATAGCATACCAGTATACGTTGTGCTTGTCAATCGGCGTGCCAAGCATCTTGTTATGGATCACTGTCATGACTTGGATAGCACCTTTGGTCTTCATCGATTGCTATAAAAATATTGTGGTCAGAGAATGAAGCAATCAAATAAACCGAATATATTGTTTTGGGTAGCATACCAGTATATATTGTGCTTGTTAATCAGCGTGCCGAGCATCTTGTTGTGAATCACTGTCATGACTTGGAAGGCCTTTGGTCTTCATCAATTGCTATAAAGATATCGTGGTCAGAGAATGAAGCGATCAAATAAACCGAGCATATTGTTTTGGATAGCATACCAGTATATATTGTGCTTGTTAATCGGTATACCAAGCATCTCTTGAATTAATGCCACTATATGAAACATACAGATGTAAATACTAGATGCAGTAGAAGGAGAATAGAGAATGCGCAATATGATTAATTAAAGAGTGTAAACATATTATAATATTCTTACCATAGAAAATATATTGCTGTAAAGTCAGCTCATAAGATTTAAAACTAATTCGAATATAATGGTAATTGGCAGAATGAGTACATCATTAAGAAAACAATATGCATATTCTACAGAGATTCCCAGGTGGGGAGGTGGGGAACGACAAACTTTAGTGTAATATAGCTGTAAAAAATTTTCACCTTTTTTTAGTGTCTGAAAAATTATGAGATGAGTGTTTCATTCCTTGATTAAAGATAGCAGAGCTGAAGATGTGGTATACAAGATTCCAATCGGATGTTTATGTCATTGACAACCTTACATAAGGGAGGGTCATTTAGTTTTACTTCAAAAAAGTAGAGCAAAGAAAAGAAAAGAAATATAAACTAACCTCGGCGTAATACAGCTATAAAAAAATTTCATTTTTTTTGGTGCTTGAAAAAGGGCGAGATGTGTGTTTCATTCCTAGATTAAAAACAACAGAGCTGAAGATGTGGTATACAAGATGTCAATCGGGCATTTATTAAGGTGGCAATCTTACATGATGGAGAGTTATTCGATTTTATTTCAAAGGAGAGGACCAAAGCAAAGATAAAACAGCTAAAGGAAAAGAGGAAAAGAAAAAGTGCGCTAAAACATATACTAAAAATATGAGAGAACCAATAAGAGCAGCCTAAAGAATATTAAAGACTTAGTCTGTTTCTCTTAGATGAAGGCTCATTGCTCATTCCTAGTGGTGTAAACCTATATCAAACAGTAGAAATATTATATTAATATTAAATTGAGAATAGATGAGCAACAAAAAAGCTCTAACTTATAGTACATCTGTCATGATTGGGGATTCAGCCTCGTCATCCGTTTGAAATACCTCATCTTCCGAAAGAAAAGAACTGCTTGCTCTTTCCTGCTATAACATAATAAAAATATTGTATTAATTATAATGCATATTCAAATGTTTGTTAATTAATAAACTTGCCTGGCTGTTCTCTGCTATTTTTCTCTTACAAGTCTGGTTTGCACTCTTAAAGGTGTCTTGAAGAAGATTCTTGGCACACCACATTCTTTTGCACTTGTAAATGTGGAGTGCTATTGTCCTAGCCGTGCCTCACTGGCCACAATCATTGATGACAGGTACGTTGATTTTGTCATCATTGACCAAGAAGTGTCTTTGCTGCTGTTGCTATTATTAGTCAAATAATCTCTTACCTACCCATGGAAAAAGTAATTAGAGTATACTCCAAGCTTATCACGTCAAACTTGAAGGGCGGTAGAAATGCCAGTTTGCTTGTTGAGTGCTTTGCTGTTCATAGCTTTGTCAGTTCAGCAAACAGCTCTCAGAATTATCCTAGTACAAGTCAGCCGTCCACATATAATGAAGCAAGTTTCTTAGATCTTCCAGATGGTGTAAGTGCTGCCCAGCTATGGGAGCCATTCAACTGACATGCCAGTTTGAATGATGATGACTTGGAAGGTGTCAGCAGCCCTGTTGTCAAGAATACTTTGGCAAAGTACTATGTGCGAAACAGTGGTATGGACAGTATTGAACTTGATGACCCGACGATTGTTGTTGCTTCTCGTCTTTGGAAAAATTCAACTGTACATTCTTCATGTATGTACCGAAGAATAAAAAACGAGACCAGACGTGGCAATCATCATGTGATGTTCACCTGTCCATACAGAAAGTAAGTATTGGTATTAGTCAAAATACAAAATAGAGATCACTCGCATTTTTTATATTTTTATCTAGCCGTCGCAATATAACTATTCAAAGCTGGTTTGTTGGCACCGTGGAATTTTATTTTGAGCATAAAGAGGTTGATGGCACACCGCACTTTCTGGCATTCGTTGAAGTGATGAAAGAGCATGGTACAGCAGCCCATGACTCATCTGTGCCAATCGTAATACGGCGGTCACACAGCTCAACTGGACAAACAACCCAGCCAAAATATGCTGTTAATGTGGATGACATTCAGCATCAAGTTGGGCTCATCCAGTACCCTCCGAGTAGTAATCAGTTCTTTATCATTGCATCATATTATGTGTTTAATGACAATCTGCATGTGACCAGGGGTAATCTTGTTACTTTATAAAAATTTTCTTTTTCTTTTTTCTTTCCTTATAAATATCAATACCAAATAAAATAAAATAAAATGGCTAATAATGTCAAAAACAAAAAAATTGTTTCAAAAAAACGGTAGCATAACTACCGTTTTGTTCACACAGGCGAAAAATTATTTTTCTCAAAAATGCGCAACATCTTTAACACCAAATAAAATGCTCATTTCAATAAACAAGGTTGCCTAAAAACTTACGAGCCCTTTCTATGGTACTACAACTACCTCATTGCCTGATGAAAAGACATTCCATGCAACTTTTATGATTCGGGATCGATGACATTACCTTTCAACCACAATCTGCGGAGATAAAGTGCTCTAATAAATATTAATGTCATATAAAATAAAATAAAATGGCTAATAATATCAAAAACAAAAAATTGGTTTCAAAAAACGGTAGTTATGCTACTGTTTTGTTCACACAGGCGAAAAATTATTTTTCTCAAATGCGCAACATTGTTAACACCAAATAAAATGCTCATTTCAATAAATAACATTGCCTAAAAACTTACGAGCCCTTTCTATGGTACTACAACTACCTCATTGCCTGATGAAAAGACATTCCATGCGACTTTTATGAATCGGCATCGATGACATTACCTTTCAACCACAATCTGTGGAGATAAAGTGCTCAAAAATCATAAAAAACGGTAGTTATGCTACCGTTTTCGGCACAGCTACCGGTCCTTCCGCCGTAGTGTGCTGAGGTGTGGAAGAGTGCAAGTACACCCTCAGAAAGACATCAGCTGGAGGTCGAAAATGGTGTTCGATGGTCGCAGCTGCATCGTCTTGGATACTTTGATCTAGTACGTGGAACAATCATCGATCCCATGCACAATCTTTTTCTGGGCACAGCGAAGAGAATGCTGGAGAAGTGGACTGCCAGTGGTCTACTTACAGACAGAGACCTGCGTGAGATGTAGAAGATGGCCGAAACGATGGTGCTGCCCGTTGGATACAGCACATTGAAGACAAAGATTGGCAAGGGGTTCCCCCGTATGAAAGCAGATGAGTGGAAGTCGTGGGTGCTCATTTACTCCCCTGTTTTGTTGAGAGGTATTCTCCCATCTGAAAATTTCCGTAGCTGGATTGATTTCGTTGATGCATGTCATTTACTTGTCAAGCCAACGATAACCTATGACGATGTCGAGTCAGCTCACCTCCATCTCCAGCAATTCTGTCAATCGTGCGAAACCCTTTATCCTGCAACAATCCTCACCTGCAACATGCACCTGCACCTTCATCTTCGCGATACAATTCGTGATTTTGGACCCGTGTACGGTTACTGGCTCTTTGGGTTCAAGAGATTTAACAGCTTGCTAAAGAACATCAACACTAACAGAAAAGATGGTTTCGAGATGACATATATGAAGAACTTCTTAGAAGACGTTTACAAAAAAGACTATGTCCATGCCACTTTCCTTAATTCAAATCATGCCCTCTTCTCTCCTGTCCTTCAAAAACTCACCTCGACCACACCTGCCATCATCTCCTCTCCTTCCAACACGCACTGCACCTTTGACTTGCAAAACTTTGTCCAACTTTCCTTAAACGCATCAATTCCTGTCAAAGGCAACGAACCACTCCCTCCTTCCGCATTCCCTCTTTCAACAAGTAGAACATCATCAATAAGCGATATTCATTATCCTTATTTGTTGGAGTACTACAAACAAACCTATGACATTCCAGACCTTGTTCATTAGCACCATGCCTCCCTCTCTCCATTCTTTGTTGACAATCAGGTCCAAAAACTGAAATCAATTGATCTTCTTGGTCAAACATATGTTGGCAAAAGTAGCTCCATCAGTCGTGGGTCTTTTGTGCAGGCATTGTTCCTTGGTAGATTCGGAGATCATGCAAATGCATATACTGGACAAATTCAATACCTCTTCACTCATTCCTTTATGCCGCCAGCAAACCAAGATGTCTGTTCATTCCATGGAATTCAGCATACCCAACACGTTTTTGCTTTTGTCCGATGGCTTCCTCTGTCTCCTGATAGATCGCGAGAAGATGATGGTGTTGACATTTGCCTGCCTGAATTTTCTGACGATGACTTTCAGTGCATCTTGCCTGTACATCGAATCTTGCTGGAGGTGGCAACTGCTGAATGCACAGAAAACAATATGACAACAACACTGGTAATTCCTCTACCAAAGAAACAATATGCTTAATAAAAATATATGCCTTCCTCTTTCCTTCAAAACAAATATTTCTTTACCTCTAAATATATATTATTAAGATAAAGTGCAATGATCATTTGAGAAGAGTATTGTTTTAAAAAATCAAAAAAAATTATTTGTCATCTCTGATGGTCCACTGTGGTGGGGGAGGAAACATGCTGGCAGGGACTGGTTTTTCCACCACAGCGACAAGAGATCTTCTGATCAGCTGTCGAGCATTGTTGCCCAAGTTGGCACGGGCACTGGAAAAACGGGCTTGATTACCAGTGCGGAAAGATAAGTAAACAATAGTGTAATTACCTGAATTATGATAGACTCTACATATAATTCCGCTTGAGAACAACCTGGTCTTAGCTGCTAGCAGTATGTCGTGATAATTGCTAGCATAATTATTGAAAGAGGTGCTGCAGCTGAGGTCCAGTAGCACTTTCGGCGGGTATATCTAATTAGGTTATGGGGGGATTAAGCATTTAAATGTGCGGTTCCGTTTTGAAAGAATCTATTTTGAGAGAATAACACTGTAGTATTTTACATCTTTACTACACTTTTTTCATCCTCATAGTGTAGTATTTAATCTTCTTTATTCTTTTTGACCAATAATATATCACCCATTATTTGATTTCCCATTTATAATTGATTGGTAATGTTTTACGTTTTTATTTTTATTAGAAAGAATAGAATGTTTCTAGGTTTAGGGTCTACTATTACGCCTATTCCTATGGCCTAGCCGTTTCTACCCGGTTGCCTGCTGCTATTTGGATGGAATATTTTTCTACATAAAAAATACCTGCAAAAATATGAATATCCAGTGATTTTTTGGGCTGCGGGAGTGTTCTGTAAAAGATAAAAGAAGTGTTAATGATATGGGGTACAAAGAGAAAATTTTTGTGTGTCAAAAGATACTTACATTGCAAGAGATGGGCAAGAGTGCGCAAAGGGGACTTGAATTGTAAGGCTGGATGGGCTGTGTGGCGGGTTTTACTATAAAAAAGAGAATAAAAATTAATATGGGTGAACAGAGTGATGATATATTTAATTTACATACCAGGAGCCAAATGGGTTATCAAAGTAGGGGGCATGGTGTGCAAAGGAAGCCCAAGTGAGTCTATAAAACACATAATAATTATTAATAAATAGTCTGAATAATATTTTAGATAAGTAAAAAGAGATTTATAAAGAATATTACCTTTATGATTACAATCGCGAATGATGGAGGAGGCCGATGGCGTGAATAGAAAGGGCAGTCTACAATGGAATAGAGTCAGAGAGGGAACAAGTATGATTGAAAGAAAAAATTTACCTGGTGCCGATGGCATCCTTACATAAGTTGTTTGGCCAATCTAAGAGAGAAAGTGAAAATAATTTTTATCATGATGATGGTACCAGTGAATGCGGCCAGTGAGTATTTGTCTAGATGGCCATTGTGGAAAGGATGAGTTGGAATGGGAGCGCACATCTATGAAAAGAGATTAATTTGTGTGTATAAAGAGGTATAAAAAATGTCTTACCAGAGAAAGGCGCCGATATCAAAAAAGCAAACAAAAGGAAAAATAAAGGGAACCAAAGAAAAAGGAGAGAGTCTGAAATTTTTTCACCTTTGAAGCATGCTGCGGAAAGCATGATGGATTGAGCCCAAAAACAATATCAAGGCCGATTTGCATCTCAGTGCTTCAAGACAATAGAGGAACATCTTTATAGTCATTCAAAATGCCTATATATAACGGCCTTTTTGATATTCAACCTCTCTTACCTTTACACACACACACACACACACACACACACTTACTTACTCACTCACCCAAACAGTTTTTGTACGTATATTATATTTATTTTTATTTCAATTGAACAAAAACTAATAATTATAATCGAAATATACTTTATCATATTCTAGAAAATGGTTAACCAAAGAAGAACAATTGCTCCTCGTCCCACTCCTGCTGGTCCTACTTCTGCTCCTGCTCCTGACATGGAACAGATTATGGCAAAGCTTTCCGAGATGGAAGGCAAAATGACAAACGTCGAAGTGCAAGTGGGGTCTGTAAAGGCTCAACTCAACGTTGTTGTGGCTGGTAATGCTTCAGCCATTAGAGCAATTGGTGCATTGGGTAGTGCCCATAACACTGCTCTTGTCAACTCTCCTGCCATTCCTGTTGCACCTGTTGCTCTTCTACTAGTTGTGCCAACCAAGCAGACAAACAACGATGTCTATGTAAGTAGCAAATTATATAGTATGTTATCAATTCATTATCTCATATACTGTGTCAGACGGCGATTCGCAAATATATGTGGAAGCCAAAGTTTTCGTCGAGAATAACTGCAGAGATCTTGGCAAACAATAACAAGCCAAGGTGGAATACAGACGTTCCTTTCAACCAAAGTCCAAACAAGGAGTTAGTTGTTAGGATTCTCAACTACTTGGAGCCCAAGTTTGAGAGCAAGGGAATGAGGAGAAGTGACTTGCACAAGAATCTTCACACCAACTTCAGGAGCCAAAGTTCCAAAGACAAGAAGTCTTCTTCGGCAAAAGCTGCCGTGAACACTCGTTCAAGAAGGGCAAACCGTGCAGGCGAGGTAAGATATACTTTAAATAACTAATAAATATTTAATATCAAAGAAGCAGTATTAACTGAGAATTTTAGAGCCATTCTCAGCGCTTGAATGCCTACCTTGACAATGAGGACGCAATCAATGAGATGATGGGCAAAGATTGTGCCAACATGATCATAAGGGAGGCAATGTCCGAGGGTGAATCTGATGTAGAGACATCTGAAAGTGGCACCAAACGTGTCATCCGTACTGTTCGCCCAGGATGGAGAAGTGATGAGGTAAATAATAATAAGGCAATAACTGGGTTACGTGTCTGAATTGTTATATAAAATATTAATACTTGTATTTCAGTTTAATAGACTCATCACTATTGTTGACTCTCATGTCCTTGATGGAATGGGTTTGCATTCCCATCAATTCTTGCCTCGGGTTTTTAAGAGTGTGTCAAACTCAGCGGCCCCAAATGACGTGGTTTCCCGCCTCCCACAGTGGGCTTTTAGAAACGATGTATAAATAAAGTTGTTGTTTATATTTTCTCACCCACTTCCCCAAGAACGTAATACCGTCAATATATATAAAGTATATTTTTGGTGCCTTAATTTTGGTTATCTTTAAAAGAAGAAGATATTTTTTATTTTATATTAGGCACAGATTTTTTTTGGAAGAGGGATGACAAGCATCATTCTCTTATTAGTTCGAGTGATGTGCTCTCCAATGGCAACTTCTAACAAAATCCTGTGTACTGGCAAGATGCTGTTATGATCAGGCATGGAATATTCATTTTTGCAAACCTCAACACCTTCATCCTCACGCGATCTGTTAGAGGTTGTTGCAAACCATCTAACAAATGCGAATACATGTTGATTTTCATGAACCATGCGAGTCCAGTGGTTGGTACTAGTTGATGGCGGCGTGAACTTATGAATAAAGAGATATTGGATCTGGCCGGTATATGCGTTTACTGTCTGATCATTACTACCAACATATAACGCCTGTATATAGGATCCATGGTTGCCTAATCCATTTGCTCCACGGTAGACTTGGCCAAGTAGATCGATTGACTTCAACTTCGTTATTTGATCGTCTACAAATGAGAACCGAGAAGAAGCTTCCTGATAGCTGGTGAGTTCGGCGATGCCATATTGCTCTCTGTAGTAACTCAACAAATGAGGATAGTCTACATCCCCCATTGACGTTGTCTTTCCAAGTTGCAGAGGAAAGGCCGAGGAAGGAAGAGGTTCATTGCCATTAACAGAGATCTCTGGATTCAAGGAAGAGTCCAAGAAGTGCTGCAAGTTGAATCGGCGTTGGGTGTCTGGTACAGTGGCAGGTGAAAGGGTGGGTGAGGAGACGAGCTTGGCAAAGACAGAAGAGAATGGGATTTTACTGGAGTATCCAAGGACTGCTTGCACATAATCGGCCTTGTACGATTCTTCAACAAAATTCCTCATATACGTTGCCTCAAAACTATCCTTTCTGTTAGTGCTCACGTTCTTTAGCAAACCATTGTATCGCTCGAACCCAAAGAGCCAATAGCCATACACTGGTCCAAAATCACGAATGGTCTCGCGAAGATGGAGGTGCAGATGCATATTGCAGGTGAGGACACTAGGAGGGTAAAGACGCTCGCACTTTTGACAGAATTTCTCTAGGTAGTCATGGGCATCGTCAAGTTCTTCAAATGATAGGGATGGCTTTACAAGGAGACAGCAGGCATCGACAAAGTCCATCCAGTTTCTGAACTTGTCATTGTTGAGAACATCTTTCAGCAAGACGGGAGAGTACGCCAGCACCCAGGACTTCCATTTGTCAGCTTTCATAAATGAAAACCCTTTTCCAATTTTCGCTGTCAATGAACTGTACGAGGCTGGGAGAGTCATTTTCTTGGCAATTTGCTGCATGTCGTTCAGTTGTCCACTATTGATATCACCACCAGCAATCCACTTTTCCATCAT
Source organism: Phycomyces nitens (assembly GCA_022702545.1). Taxonomy (NCBI): domain Eukaryota; kingdom Fungi; phylum Mucoromycota; class Mucoromycetes; order Mucorales; family Phycomycetaceae; genus Phycomyces; species Phycomyces nitens. The sequence continues at coordinate 9,552,146 of JAHRBC010000001.1, forward strand.
TCTCTTTGCCGTGCCCAGAAAGAGATTGTGCATGGGATCAATGATCGTTCCACATACTAGATCAAAGTATCCAAGGCGATGCAGCTGCAACCATCGAACACCATTTTCGATCTCCAGCTGATGCCTTTCTGAGGGTGTACTAGCACTCTTCCACACCTCAGCATGCATCCTGTTTTCGACACCATGACGAATAGACCACTCCAGATAGTTGAAACCACGAAAGTCCACACTGCTTGTCCCAGCAAGACGACTGAATTGACGACTGCATTTATAGCAGGCGTTGGTGCTATTGTGGGATGTGAATCCGCTCGTTTTCCTGGCTGCTGGGATATCACATGCCACCATTAGGAGTGCAGCACGGACGGTTGCTCCAGATCGATACTCAAAGGTTGGAATTGTCATTCCAACGTACAACTGCTCAAGGTCATCCACCAAAGGCTTGAGATAGCTGTTGATCTCATACGACTTGGGCTCCTTTGGTCCAGGCATTAGCCCAACCAAGACGACGTTCTCTGGCTTGAACCTTTCATCTCTGGGCAAGTTGTTGATTGCCAAATATATGGCACCAGAGGAGTGGGTGACACCATCGAAGGGCTGAAACCAGTCGATGTTGAGAGTCAACAGAAGAGAACGAGGGCGGGCAACAAATGAAAGACCATCACTGTCTTTCAACTCCTTCCACATCTTGCCATCGTAAACGTCACACATGGTGTCTGCCACCTTCAGCTCGTCGTTCCAGAGGCCGATCTTCTGCTCGAAACCAGGACGAAGAAAGAGAACCTTGAGTGCATCTTTGACGGACTGATACACAAAGATTTTCTTTGGAACCATGGCACCAGACGTCGACTTCTTTCTCAGCTCACAGTTACAAGTTATGTTTGCGCCTATTTTCACAGAGCTACACAAGGGAGGAACGGAAATAGATTCTTCGTAGATCTGGTGGCAATCTGGGCAAGAAACGAATCGTTTGATATCTTTGGTGATATTGCTAAAACCCGTCATCTTCTGAAGACCAGCAAGACTTGTTGGTAGCTGAAAGTCTTGTTCATAAACCATCAAGAGCTCATTGACAAACTGGATCAATACAACTGCGCCCTTGTTGACTGCATAACGGGATGCAAAAAGAACAACGAAAATGGCAATAGCCCTATGCACTGGATTTTCGGGCATACCAGGAGCACCAAAGGGTTCTGTTTTAAAAAAGGAAAATTATTAACACTCAATTTCGGCATGCTTCTTTATGATAGTTATTCAATACTGACCTTCGCCGTTGAACTCCTCAACATCAATCTCCTCGACATCACTCTCTTCATTGTTGCCATTGTCGCTGTCATTGGCAATCTCGGTGTCATCGCCATTGACCTCATTGTCAGCCAAATCATCGTCAGACATCGGGACGGAATCCAAAAAAGGTAGGTTGGCCTGACCGCCCATTGTTTCCATGGATTCAGATTCAAACATCGGGATTGCTACAAATATGGAATAGATTAGTTTATTGCCCTTAAACTGGTTTTCAAATAAATATTTTTTACCCTCAACATCAACATCCATAATGACACTTTGTGTGCCTGAGGTTCAATTAAAGAATAATGGTTATTATTGCGCAGTAAATACAAAATTAATACATACTACTCTCAGTTTGTCCAGCCTCTTCAATTCTTGCTCTTTTGGCATGACGCTGATAATTGCGTCTGGATACCATAGAGAACCCTTCTTGGTTACCATTGCATTTGTTACAGTAACAGGCAGTGTTGTTTTGGGAAGCAGAAGACATATTTTGTGTGATTCGATTGTAAGATAAAAAAGGAAACAAGTGCTTCATATGTTTTATTTGCTGTCAATTTATAGACAAAAAAAAACTATTGTATTTTACTTGTTTGCCCGAACCAATAGGATCTGTTAAAAAGTCTTTTTTTATTTGAATAAAAAAAATCTTCTGAGTTGAAAAAAAGGCCTATATTTCCTACACCTTAAAGTACTCTTGGTGCACTAGTAATCCAGCCCATTTTTCCAGTGGGGCATACAAGTCAACCATTCCAAGGAATTGGTTGAACTAAAGGACAATTAGTTTCTATTTATTATATTTCAAAAACAATAAACTTGGCTGGAAAACAATTTACCTTGTCACTTCGCCAACTTGGGCGCTGGACGCGAATGATGCGTACACCTGGGACTCCAGGTGTCTCATCACCAGACTCGCCTTCGGACATTGCTTCTTCCTGGAGAAGATTGGAGCAATCCTTCTCCATGGCGGCATCAATGGCAGCCTTGTTCTTGGCATAGGCAAGGCCACGGCGTTTGAGGTGCTAGAGAGCAATTTATATTAATATTACTCTTAAAACTAAGCTCTGATTAGAATATAAAACACAACTTACATCACCCTCACGAGAAGAGCGCCGTGTCTTTGCCTTTGAGGCATCCCTCTTACTAGGATCCTCTTTCTCCTGGCGCCACCGACTGCGGAAGTTTGTGTGAAGCTTGTTACAAATGTCACTTTTTCGCAACTTGGAGTTGCAAGAATTTGACACCAGGTAGCTCATCATGTTTGCCACCAACTCTTTGTTCGGGCTTTTGTTGAAGTGGACTTTGGTGTTCCACCTGGGCTTGTTGTTGTTGGCCTCAATTTCGCCCTGGTCGTTCGACTTGAACGTTGGTGACCACAGGTAGTCATTAATAAGTCTCTATTTTATAGCATTAAATTAGTGGATTATTATTACTCTGTTACTTACAAGCACTTCAGTGATGTCCTTTGCTCGTGGCTCAGGAATACCGTCAACAGGAGTGCCGACAACTGGGGCCACGGCAACAGGAACCACTGGCACAGCATTTGAAGGCTGACCAGTGTTGGTGTTGTCTCCAACAAGTACACCGATTCTACCATTCATCGTGGTAATCTCTCTTTGCACTGAAACCATGTTAGTGCCCATAGTCACCATATATTTCTCCATGGCTATCATTTTCTCCATCATCTGAGAAGCCTCAGAACTGGGTCGAGGAGCAAGATTACGTCTGTTTGCCATAGTCTAAAAAATATAAAATAATATATTACTCAATTATCAATTATCTTTATTTTATGGGGTCTTATAAAATATGTAATATCTTATACATACAATTGTTTTATTAAAAGTTTTTTGGAAGCAGAAGAGTGTGTTGTGTGAGAACAGGTCTTTTAGAATATAAAATACAGAGTATTTATAACTAAAGAGAGTTTGGTGGGTGGATCCAAAAAGACTTCTTGTACACATTAATGAACAGCACTATTATTGCTTTTGGATTCTATCCATTACACCTATTCTGTCTCTGTTTCAAATTATATATCCTTGTATTTTTTGTCTTTTTTGTCCTTTTTTCCTTTCTCTTGTTTCCTTATATCCAGGCCTATTTTTTTCTTTTTTACACCTCTTTACACTAAAAAATTGGCGGCTTCCTTATAAACATGCGCTCATTCCAATACATCCTGCCTGCATTGCTCATCCAAACAATCTGTGGTCAGTTGAATGTGCCTTTAGCATCTCGCAAATTATCCTGACTCTCTTTCTTTATTTTATAGACCTCCTCAACTCACACAGCTTATTATATGGTTCAATCATCAATATTGGGCTAAAAAAATCTTTTCGTGTCAAACAATTTTCTATTCTAACGTTGCTTATTTTATTGTAGACCACACCACCAATCACCCCATCTACCTCTTCCTTCATGTATGTTTGTAATCATAATGGTAATATCTTTTCTTAGTCTTTGTATGTTTTATAATATTATTCTGATCCTCTCTTTTTATCTTATAGCCCTCCGCCACTCACACAGTCTATTATATGGGTATCGTCATCAGTGTCATGGTAAAAAGAACCTTTTGGTGTCAAACTTTTTTGTCCAACATTGTTTATTCTACTTGGGTCACCCCCATCACACCCTGTCCATCTCTTCCATCATCTACAACTGGTTATCATAATGGTAATGCCGTTTCTTGGTCTATACTTTTCTATAATATTATTCTTATTCTCTCTTTTTATTTTATAGACATATTCCGCTCACATGCCTATTATATGGTATGGTCATCAGTGGCATGATAAAAAATCGTGTCAAATAATTTTCTCCTTTAATGTTTCTTATTTTACTATAGACCGCCGCCATCAATCACCCCATCTGGCTCCTCCATCATCTACAACTGTTATTATAATGGTAATGCTGTCTCTTAGTATTTATGCTTTCCATAACACTATTCTGATTCTCTCTTTTTATCTTATAGACCTCCTCTACTCAAATGGTCTATTATATGGTATCGTCATTGGTGGCTTGGTAAAAAAATATTTTCGTGTCAAACTATTTTCTCCTCTATCGTTTCTTATTCTACTATAGGCCACCGCCATCAATCACCCCATCTGGCTCCTCCATCATCTACGGCCGGTTATCATAATGGTAATGCCATTTCTTGGTCTTTATGATTTTCTATAATATTATTCTGGCTATTTACTAATATTGTTCTATATTCTTAATAAGAATCTATTGTCGGCTGTTACATAACATCCCTCTACTTAATCGCCATCTCTGCTTCTGGTATGTAAATCAATTTTTCTATCCCCCAATTCACCCATATTAATTTATTTTACCCCATCTCTAGTCAACCTAATCATACCAGATGCCATGCCGCACAACTCATCCCCTCTTTGTCCATTCTTATCCATTCCTTACAATGTAAGTATAATATACCTCGCATCTTAAACAACACCCGCACTCTTGAATGTATGTCACTAATACTACCTTTATTATATAAGAACACTGCCGCAACCACCCAAATCGCTGTCGGACCTTATTTTCAGGTATTGTTCAGTAGAGAAGCACCCGATCCAAGTAGTATCAAGTAGGCCGGTAGAAGCGGCAAGGATAGACAGTAATAGTATTAGAGCTTGTGTATAGAACCATTCTATTCTTTCCAATAAACACAAATATAAACCATAAAAAACCTAATAAGTACGGGATATAAAATAATTGAGAGTATATCACTGGCTAAGAGTAATAAAAAACGATACCAAAATCAAAGAAACACTAGTGTGTGGTGTAGTCTAGGTACCTAGACTATACTTTTACAATTGTTAACGACGAATCATAGTGAGCCTCATCAATATGTTTTAATAGCCTTATTAAAGTATTACACATAAAACTAAGCTTTACACAGGCCATTCTGGTATTCACTTCAAGTTGACATATTAAGAATACTAACTCCCCTTACTAGCATCACCCCTAGTGGAAAAAGCACTAGTGTTTAGCGCGAAAATGTCCATGAGTCAAAGGTACCTTGTGTACTAGACATTTGTTTACGTAAACTCTAGTGTATACATTAACTTTGTCCACTTTTACACCCACCTGTACACCAGTGTATATCAAATTGTTTTCCCAGTGCAGGGTAACCCATATATTCTCCGGATGAGTAAAAGAATACCCATCCAATTGAGAAAAGGGCAAGGCTAGCATATTAGGCAATAAAAGTAGGAGTGAGTAGAGATGAGAACGAATAGAAATCATTAGGAAAACTTTTTTTATCCAATAAAAACTATTATAAACTACATCTTTGGCCTGTATCTGCCATGAATTCATACCAAATTCATACTGAATCCTATGAGGACACTGCTTTAATATTGAAAAGAGCAACCTATATAAAGTAATTTAAAGAACTGAATCCTTTGGGGCTAGAAAATATGGGACGAAAAAAAAAAGAAACCCCCCAATTTTCGTGACAAAAAAAAGCACAAAAAAAATAACCCACCTTTTGCTTTTTGCGCTTTGACGTTTCAGTATACTGATTGGAATCATTCAGACAACGAATCCTAAAAATTTAATATTAAAAAATTTGGCAAATTTTATATCAAATCTTTATCATTCAGTCAAGAATTTTATAAATATCAGTATACTAAAATGGCCCTTCTTTTGCAGTGTGTCATCTGATACTACAAATTTAATATCAACCAAGATGCCGACAAATATTTTTGCTGCTTATTGATGCTATACAAAAGTTGGAGAAATGAAGAAGAAGAGCTATTAAGCATCAATTGCAAGGAAAAGTTTCTGGAGAATTCTGAGACTATCATGTTAGCAAAAAAAGAATTCTCTCAGGTTGATGATGATGCATTAGATGGATATTTCAAGATGCTTTCGCTTGAACGCAGTAATATGGATACAGAAAGAGAAGATGAACCCGTAGAAAATGCAGAAACTCTGGCTCCGCCTATTGCAGAAAATGATTTCAGACGTTACACTCTAGATATTGATGATAATGAAGAAGGAGAATACCATCGAACAACAGATTTAATGGAAGAGCTAAATGTAAATGGCTCTACACAGAACAATCGATTGTCATATCTTGAGAAAGTCAATATTCCAAAATGGCTAAGCAACTCCGAGTATCAAAATCTTCTGTCAATGCTGAACTTGCAACAGAGACAGTATTTGTACCACATCATCGATCATATTCGTAACAATATTGACCCTGCACATATTCCCCAATCCAATCCCATTACATCAACACAAAATCATGCACCGTTCTATCACTTCGTAACTGGAGGAGCTGGTACAGGAAAAAGCTTATTGATAAAAGCAATTTATCAAAGCCTTGTACGCGAGTTGGACAGGACGAGGGAAAGAGATATGAATACACCGTCAGTTCTGCTATGTGCCCCAACGGGAAAGGCTGCTTTCAATATTTCAGGCCAAACATTACACAATGCATTCCAGCTCCCTGTAACACAGCGTGGAAGAGGTGGACTCTCTCAACTCTCAGCAGATATTTCTCATTCAATGGGTGTTGCACTTGCCGATCTGAAAGTAGTCATTATTGATGAGATAAGTATGGTAGGAGAAACTCTTTTTGGGTGGGTAGATCGACGACTACGAGACATATTTGACCGATCTGTCCCATTTGGTGGAAAGTCAGTTATTGTCTTTGGTGATTTTCTACAACTTCCGCCAGTTGGGGACACACCACTTTACAGCACCAGCTGTGCAAGAGATACAAATCCATTTGTATCCTTATTTGGGTACAAGATTTGGGATTTTTTTAAAGTCCATAAATTAACAGAGATAATGCGACAAAGAGACGATGTCCCATTTGCAGTAGCCTTAAACAACATGGCAATTGGGTCAATGACTGAAGACGATATTCAGATTCTCCAAAGTCGAGTGGCTTCAATAACCCCTGAAGATGCAATGGAGATTAGCACTGGCAGAAGAACATTACTTTCAAGCCTCGTAGCTCAAGAAAGCAATTTATCTGACAGCAGTAACCAAAAGCCGATATATCTGTTTAACACAAATGCATATGTTCAGCAAACAAACCAGCACATACTTACAAGCTTGAATACTGAAGGTGCGATTTCAAAATCTTTCGACCGAGTAACTGGGCATTGCAGAGATCACACTGCTATTCAAAGGCTCACATATTCTGCCGATGATCACGCAAAACAATCCGATGTCCAAGGACTGATAAAGACCCTTTTGCTGAAAATTAGTGGAAAATACATGATGACTGTAAATATAGACACAACTGATGGTCTCGTCAATGGTACAACTGGAATCTTGGAGAGGATTGATTACGGCCAAAACCTGGTATCTGACGACTCTAGTTCTGAAACAGCCAATCCTACTCTTTTAAAAAAGCCCTTAAGATTATGGATTAAATTTGATGATGAAAGAAGTGGGAAGCAGTTGAGAAGACAGCAAGAAAGAATCCGATGTAGACTTGGGATTTCAGACAATCTAACAATGATAGAGCCTCACTCTACAATAATTCGCAGAAATCTGAAAAGTCAAATACATCTGACCCACACGCAATTCCCCATAGTTCCAGCTGAAGCGCTCACTGTACACAAGTCACAAGGGGGTACTTACAAATCCGTTGTTGTTTTTGACCATGGTTCATACAGAATGACGAGATCACTTCTATATGTTGCATGCTCCAGGGCCACTTCTGCCGATGGCCTAAGATTGATATGCAAGAGTAACCAGTTTATTCCACCAAAGCCCATAACCGAAGATCGAAACAATCAGCTACAAATTGAAATCAACAGACATCAAACAGTACAGCTGGAACTATCGTTTGGCCACCTACAGAAACAAGAAGAAAGTGATTATACACAGCTAATATCGCACAATGTATAGAGCTTGAGGGCACATTTAAGCCAAATAACCAGCGACCAAGTATACCTGTCCTCAAATATCCTCCTTTTCAATGAAACATGGACATTACCAAACCATGAAAGCTGCGTTATTCCAGGATTTACATTGGTATCTTCTATTGACAGTAACCCAACCAATGCTCGAGTTTCTGGTGCTTGCTGTTATGTTCGCAATTCATTTTTATCTAGAACAATTGGGTCAAGCAATGAAACTGCTATACGCACCGCCAACTCCAGACTGTTCCTTGATGGAAACAATGGATCAACTAGTGTAGCTTTCTTTGTCTTGAACGAAAGCCTATATTGCAGCATATATATATCTCCACGATGTCAACTAAGTACCTTGATGGAAGCACTAGAATTTGTTGTTAGCCATGATTATATGCACATAATGATCGCTGGTGATTTTAATGTTGATTTCACAAAAGAATCAACCAAGAAAGCCACTTTACTTCAATTTATGAATAGCAAGAACATGACCACTACACTCCCAGCCACTATTCAGTCGACAACAAACCAAAATACTCTCATTGACAACATTTTTACAACTATGCCAGTTATGGATTCAGGAAAATATTTATCCTTGACAAGTTATCATGCTCCTTTGTGGGCAAAATTTATGTAAATTATGTTAATTATTTTATACCTACTCTTCACTATGTTTTTATTCTCTATGTTTTATACTCTCTGTCTCAATACCAAAATAAAGTCACACAAGAAAAAAAAAGAAACCGAGTATATCGGAATATTTATGTAAAGTATTGTTTAAAAGATGAGTAACTAGATGGCAAAAGGAAACAGTATAGAATACAAAGTAGTAGTAATAAAGGCTATGAAATAAGCTGAGTAACATGCTAGTTTAGCAAGTATGTTTTGGATGTATGGTGCATTCGGACTTAGATATCAACTTTTTTATGTACTTTTCAAAAGCCTAAGACTTTTGCAAAAATAAAGCTATCAAAAATCTGAGCCACGCGTTTGATAGCCATGGTAGCTATTAATGTATCCCATGGCTTCATTTTTAATTAAATGGTTTAAAAAAAAAGCCTTAGTGTTTTAAAAATGTCCTGGTATGAGACAATTACATAGCGGAGATCATAATTTTCATGAAATTGAAACAGGCTGAAAGGTTATTGTTGGAAATTTAATTGTTTTTTTGTAGGATGTCGGAAATTTAAAAAAAATATGAGAGAAAAATGGGTCACATGTTTGTGACTGTGTATTTAGGTTTTTAAGAAACTGTAAGTTAGTCAGTCAAATGCTTTTTGAGGTTGCTCTGAACAGTTAGAGCATGTGACAGCCAGTACCCGGGCCCCTAGTTTGATTCTGCATGGAGTTTTTTTTTTGTGATAATCCTCTGAAAGTAGTATTGTATTTCCTGTTGGCATTCTCCTCCTATTACAATAATTTTCATTTTGTCAAGTCTCTACTGCATGCATCTTGCTAATGCTTGACTTGGATAAGTTTTGCAATAGATCACCAATAACTAGAAAGTTTAGGATAAATAGGAATATAGAGAGTTGAATGCTTTTTATTATTACAAATTGTTGTAGTATTTATATAGATTTTATAAGTGAAACTATCTAAACTAATTACTTTTTACTTAAGATACATTGGTTATCTCTTTATGAGAGGCAATGAGAATATGTCTTGGTTTTACAAAAAGAGAAACCAATCAGTATAACATTGAGAACATATGTTAAAAGCATTCACGATTAGATATAATGCGCTCGGACTTTTATTTCAACTTTTTCACGTACTTTTTCAAAAGCCTAAGACTTTTGCAAAAATGAAGTTCTAAAAAATCTGAGCTGCGCATTTGATAGCCATAGTATCGTTTAATGTATCCCGCGGCTTCGTTTTCAATTAAAAAGCTTTAACAAAAAGTCTTAGTGTTTTAAAGATTTGCTAGTAAGAGACAATTATATAGCGGAGATCATAATTGTCATGAAGTAGAGGCAGATGGAAGGGCTATTGTCGGATTTTTAAAAAAGTTGAGAAAAAAGCAAGTCAAATATAGATGACTTTGTATTTTTGTACCTGATAAACTGCAAATTAATCAAACAAAGGTTTAATACATAAATTCTATACATCTTTAAAGAACTTACAAAAATGTCTCGCCCTACTAAGAGATCAAGAGTTGTGAAGAACTTTACTAGAGGAGAATCTCACCAATTCATTAGCACCTCAGAGACAGTCAGTGATGACTTGATCAACTTGAATGAGCAAGACAATGACGAAAATACTTTGGAAGACTGAGATATTCAGGGCATTACAGAAGATATTACTTCAGCTGTATATGCTACTCACTTGTTGAAATGGCGTGAAGGAGCTGATAGTTCTCTTCGAGGCTCCTACCAGAAAAACTCGAGAACAACAGAATGGAGAAAAAAGAAAGCAGAGAAAGACAAGATGGACTGTCAAGGAAGCTATCGTCTCACAGACAAAGACTTCACAATCCAGAAAAAGCAGAGTCAAAACAATGACGCAATTGGCTCCAGCACTTTACTGGATAAACTTGACACCATCAAGCTCGCCCACAAAGATATTGTAAATGAGCTGAAGCCATTTACTTGCACTAGTGTTTCTTCTTGGCCAGTAAATGCATTTGAGTTTTGCAAACTCAAATCAGTTGAAAGCTATCTCAGACATAGACTATCAGGCCACAAGATGATAGAGTCTTCCGAGAAAGCATCAATGGAAGTATGGTTCCATGCAAACACATACCATCCAGCCATGATCTGAAAATATGCAAATGAGTATATTGATTTCCGATCAATTGCATTGCATCAGCAAGGAAAGCATGCCAAGCATCCTTCTTTGTTTTCTGATGAGGACATGAAAGAAGAGATCTGCAACTGGATCCAGAGCCAGAAGCCTGAGAGACGAAGTGCACTTTTGGTGAAGAAATACGTTGATGAGTATATTTTCCTGGAGTATCTCGGCTTCCCTGGAAATGTTTCCACAGCAACAATATGGAAGTATCTTCATGAATGGGGATATATATTCCGTAACAACATCAAAGACATCTACTATGATGGTCATGAACGCCAAGATGTTGTCGAATACCGCCAGATATGGGCCAAAAGAATGATGGAGTATAAGACCAAGATGATTGGTTTTTCTGGCGAAAATATGGAGATTGAGACGAAACCACAGCTTTCGACTGATGAAGTAGAATACGTCCTTGTCACACATGATGAGTCGACTTTCTATTCAAATGATGGAAAAGAAGCAATGTGGCTAGTTGAGAACGAAAACCCAATTCATAAAAAGGGGCCTGGCATGTCACTAATGATCAGTGAGTTCAAATGTGCATGCCATGGAATAATGGTTGAAGGTAGATCCTCATCAAGAGAGATCTTTCATCCTGGAGCAGATAGACAAGGATACTGGACCAGTGATCATATGCTGAGATAGCTCAATGATGTGATCCCTCTTTTTGAGGCAATTCATCCAGAGTCTACAGCTGTCTTTATCTTCGATCAAAGTACCAACCACAAGGCATTCAGCCAGAATGCTTTGATTGCTACTAAAATCACTTTAAATGATAAAGAGGTCAGCAAAGACGATCCTTGTGTCCTGAGAGACACCACTTTCCGCCGTGGCGACGAAGAAATAGTACAATCAATGTATTATGAAAAGGACGAGTGGTTTGTCAAGAAGAGTGGACAGTGGGTGAAGAAGATGGTGAAGTACGTGAAGGGTGTCCGTACTATCCTACAAGAGCGTGGTCTGTGGCTGGAGAAGGATCCGAGAAATCCAACAAAGAAGTGGAAGTTGGATTGTAAGAAAGACGATCTTCCCGAAGATAGAAGATGCTCCGCCCACTATTTCTTGGCTTCTCAACCAGATTTTCTGGGCCAAAAAACAGCATTGTGCGAAACTGTCGAGGGCTCCGGTCATATATTCGAGCTATACCCCAAGTTCCATTGTGAATGCAATTGGATCGAGAGGTATTGGGGTGCAGCAAAACGCCAAGCTTGCCTTCAATGTGATTATAGCTACAAGTCCCTGGATAGCAATATCCATACTTTCCTCGACCATGCCGGAGATATTGCTCACATAAGACAATACTATAACCGCTCATGGCGCTATATTGAGGCTTATAGTCAAGACCTCAATGTAAATGAAGCCCATGAAGTGGTAAAGAAGTTTACATCCAAAAGATACACTTCTCATCGCCATGATGAAGGCAAAGAATAGATTTTCTTTTTGCTTCTTATATTTTCATTTTCATTTTTATTTAATTTTTATTATCTCTGTACTCAACTTTTAATCTTTATTTTCTCCAACTTTTTTTTATAAAATATATATTTCTTACATATCAGATCACAAAATCATGATGATCTAATTACTACATGACATTACAATTTTTTTTTCCTGTATGTCAGATTTTAAATATTTTTTTTTACTCGCAGAGTTTTATCAAACGAAATTGAAACAAATACAAAACAAGTCGATAGTTAAAGCTAAATGCACCATATAAATTTTCTTTTTTAGATGTGTTTTATTTTATTTAGTAATTTGGCTTACACAAACCCTTTTATATCGATAAAAATAATACAAGCCCTTTTATATCGGTAAAAGTAATACACAACTCTTTTATATTGGTAAAAAATAATACACAACCCTTTTATATCAGTAAAAATATTACACAACCCTTTTATATCAGTAAAAATAAGCACAACCCTTTTATATTGGTAAAAATAATTATTTTTACCAATATATTTGGTAAAGTTTCTACTAAATACAGGCTTAATACCTACCATAATAATTAATTAATTTACTAAATTAAGATAATTTCCTTTTTTAAATTTTATAAAAAAAAGTGAAGAACACCTTTAATAAAATGTCAGAGTTGACATCGGCAACCAAAATCGGCTCTTGATAGGTAACCAGTAATGGTTGACCTTGTTAGGTAAACGATCAAGACCTTGCCGATTGGTTCCCATCTATATGTTTCTAAATGTCTCAAGTGTCTTAGATTGCGAATATCTCTCAAGTATATTCTACTGGACAATAGCTATCTAAGACATATTAATGTAGCTATACATTTAGCCATAAATCGAATTACATTTTGTATAAATAGTAAAACGATTTGTATCAATAAAATATCATCTATCTATTACCTAAAAACTATTCTCTAAACTTGACGATCCCCAGTGGTATTGATTCTGCAACTTAGTTACAAGTGCCAGAAAAGAAATACCAGATCAAGACTTGACAAAAAGAAGAGACATTGTACTGCAGTTATGTCGGACATTATTTTGATGAATCCGTAAAATCTGAAGATGATTAACCGCAGTACTTCTTTATGCACAGTAACATCTTCCTGAGCATTAACCGCAGTACAATGTCTCTTCTTTTATGAAAATATCATATAATAACTACTGCGGATAATGCACAGTATTAGTTAGAGAACTATATAAGATAACCAAAGTCATAATAATAAAAAGCATCTTTTATCCTCTCTTTGATTTTACGTATACTCCTGTTTCCCCAGTGGGATTGACCTTTTGGCTTTGTTATAGTAAAAGGAAGACCATCCCAGATCAGGAACGACAGTTAATCATCTTCAGATTTTATGGATTTATCAAAATAATGTGTCATTTTGGATCTGGGTTGTTCTTCCAATGCTATAACACAGCCAATATTGGTCAAACCCACTGGGAATCGTAAATGAGGATAAAAGAGTAAAAAGAGGATAGAAGATAGATACTTTTTATTCAATGAAATATTGTCCTCTTTTATATCTTTTCTAAACCCACTCAGCCATCATAAATGTCTGTTTCGGTTTCTAATCTACTTTTGTTATAACTAATGTCTTCTAGGTCTTCAGAGAGCAAAAGGGAATCAATTCGGTCGTCGTTCTCAAAAGAGAACTCTGTGTAATTGTCATCCTGATTGGCTGACATTAATTCAGGCACGACACAACAAATGTCTAAGTTGGAAAATAACTAAATACTGCCCACTACAGGGGTCGAACCTGTGACCTTGGCGTTATTAGCACCACGCTCTAACCAACTGAGCTAAGCGGGCACTGCTCTTTCTCTTTAACATTTATTTTGACCAGTTGGCAATTTTTATTATTGCCGCATCCATTCAAAATCGATATCCATCCATCCAAACAACACTCTAAAACGACGCATCCATTGACAAAATCGTTGCATCCATCGTCCATCAACCCCCAACTGCATCCATCCATCTCTCAGGTACCTCAGAAAATTTTTTCAGAGCTTTCAGACAACTTTTTGTTTTCGCGATCTCCGATGTCAACATCGTTGCCCCCATCTGCATTGCAGGGATTACCTGATGCACTTGCTGCATTCCTGAGCAACATGCATGTTCAATTCACTGAACTCCAGAGCCGAACTGCCCAGTTGGAGACTCTTGCTGCTGTCAATGCCCGATTGACCTCGGAATTAGAGAATGCCAAGACGATGATTGCCAATCTCCAAGCACTACGGCGGAAAAAACGGTAGCTAACTACCGTTTTGGTAGCATTACTACCGTTTTTTCCCACCAAAAAAAACGGTAGTAAAGACTCTGTATAAGGCGATTTCGGTAGCTGTTACCGTTTTTTTAGTGCGAAAAAAAAGGGTAGTTATGAGGCAGGAATAGGCACAGCTACCGTTTTTTTATCCAACCAAAATCGTTTCTTTATATACTATAGCTTCTCTTTTATATTACTTTATACACTAGCACCCATTCTTTTTTTACTGCCATTTATTTGAAATAATGATTTATTTTTTATTATAATTTTGATTTATTTCAAATAATATTAAAATATATATAATAATAATATTGAAACATACCAAAAGCAAATACTATTTAATATTATAAAACGTATATGGTACAAACCTTTTACTCAAGCTATACACGATGCCAACAATATGTTGTTATGACTTGGATAGCCTTTGGTCTTCATCGATTGCTATAAAAATATTGTGGTCAGAGAATGAAGCAATCAAATAAACCAAGCATATTGTTTTGGGTAGCATACCAGTATATATTGTGCTTGTTAATCAGCGTGCCGAGCATCTTGTTGTGGATCACTGTCATGACTTGGAAGACCTTTGGTCTTCATCAATTGCTATAAAGATATCGTGGTCAGAGAATGAAGCAATCAAATAAACTGAGCCTATTATTTTGGATAGCATACCAGTATATATCGTGCTTGTTAATCGGTGTGCCGAGCATCTTGTTGTGGATCATTTTCATGACTTGGATGGCCTTTGGTCTTCATCAATTGCTATAAAAATATTGTGGTCAGAGAATGAAGTAATCAAATAAACCAAGCCTATTATTTTGGATAGCATACCAGTATATGTTGTGCTTGTCAATCTGCGTGCCGAGCATCTTGTTGTGGATCACTGTCATGACTTGGATGGTCTTTGGTCTTCATCAATTGCTATAAGAATATTGTGGTCAGAGAATGAAGCAATCAAATAAACCGAGCATATTGTTTTGGATGGCATACCAGTATATATTGTGCTTGTTAATCGGCGTGCCAAGCATCTCTTGAATTAATGTCACTATATGAAGCGTACAAATGTAAATACTAGATACGGTAGAAGGAGAATAGAGAATGCGCAATATGATTAATTAAAGAGTGTACACATATTATAATATTCTTACCATAAAAAAGATATTGCTGTAAAGTCAACTCATAAGATTTAAAACTTATTCAAATATAATGGTAGTTGGCAGAATAAGTACATCATTAAGAAAACAATATGTATATTCTACAGAGATTCCCAGGTGGGGAGGTGGGGAACGACAAACTTTGGCGTAATATAGCTATAAAAAATTTTCACCTTTTTTTAGTGCGTGAAAAAATATGAGATGAGTGTTTCATTCCTTGATTAAAGATAGCAGAGCTAAAGATGTGGTATACAAGATTCCAATCGGATGTTTATCCCATTGACAACCTTACATAATGGAGGGTCATTTAGTTTTACTTCAAAGAAGTAGAGCAAAGCAAAGAAAAGAAATATAAACTAACCTTGGCGTAATACAGCTCTATAAAAAAATTCATTTTTTTTTGGTGTTTGAAAACGGGCGAGATGTGTGTTTCATTCCTAGATTAAAAACAACAGAGCTGAAGATGTGGTATACAAAATTCCAATCGGGCATTTATTAAGGTGGCAATCTTACGTGATGGAGAGTTATTTGATTTTATTTCAAAGGAGAGGTCCAAAGCAATGATAAAACAGGTAAAGGAAAAGAGGAAAAGAAAAAGTGCGCTAAAACATATACTAAAAATATGAGAGAACCAATAAGAGCAGCCTAAAGAATATTAAAGCCCTAGTCTGTTTCTCTTTGATGAAGGCTCATTGCTTATTCCTAGTGGTGTAAACCTATATCAAATAGTAGAAATATTATATTAATATTAGATTGAGAATAGATGAGCAACAAAGAAGCTCTAACTTACAGTACATCTGTCATGATTGGTGAATCAGCCTCGTCATCAGTTTGAAACACCTCATCTTCCGAAAGAAAAGAACTGCTTGCTCTTTCCTGCTATAACATAATAAAAATATTATATTAATTATAATGCATGTTCAAATGTTTGCTAATTAATAAACTTGCCTGGCTGTTCTCTGCCATTTTTCTCTTACGAGTCTGGTTTGCACTCTTAAAGGTGTCTCGGAGAAGATTCTTGGCACACCACATTCTTTTGCACTTGTAAATGTGGAGGCCAATTTGTCTTGCCCGTCTTTCGAGTAGCAACATGTAGTATTCCTGCTGGCTCCCAGGAATACTTTTCCATGTCTTGGTAGTTACAGGAAAGTCCTTGTCAATCAGATCGCTTTTGATGGAGCGAGCCAGTGCACTACGGCGGAAGGACCGGTAGCTGTGCCGAAAACGGTAGCATAACTACCGTTTTTTATGATTTTTGAGCACTTTATCTCCGCAGATTGTGGTTGAAAGGTAATGTCATCGATGCCGATTCATAAAAGTCGCATGGAATGTCTTTTCATCAGGCAATGAGGTAGTTGTAGTACCATAGAAAGGGCTCGTAAGTTTTTAGGCAACGTTATTTATTGAAATGAGCATTTTATTTGGTGTTAACGATGTTGCGCATTTTTGAGAAAAATAATTTTTCGCCTGTGTGAACAAAACGGTAGCATAACTACCGTTTTTTTGAAACCAATTTTTTGTTTTTGATATTATTAGCCATTTTATTTTATTTTATATGACATTAATATTTATTAGAGCACTTTATCTCCGCAGATTGTGGTTGAAAGGTAATGTCATCGATCCCGAATCATAAAAGTTGCATGGAATGTCTTTTCATCAGGCAATGAGGTAGTTGTAGTACCATAGAAAGGGCTTGTAAGTTTTTAGGCAACCTTGTTTATTGAAATGAGCATTTTATTTGGTGTTAAAGATGTTGCGCATTTTTGAGAAAAATAATTTTTCGCCTGTGTGAACAAAACGGTAGTTATGCTACCGTTTTTTGAAACAATTTTTTTGTTTTTGACATTATTAGCCATTTTATTTTATTTTATTTGGTATTGATATTTATAAAGAAAGAAAAAGAAAAAGAAAATTTTTATAAAGTGGCAAGATTACCCCTGGTCACATGCAGATTGTCATTAAACACATAATATGATGCAATGATAAAGAACTGATTACTACTCGGAGGGTACTGGATGAGCCCAACTTGATGCTGAATGTCATCCACATTAACAGCATATTTTGGCTGGGTTGTTTGTCCAGTTGAGCTGTGTGACCGCCGTATTACGATTGGCACAGATGAGTCATGGGCTGCTGTACCATGCTCTTTCATCACTTCAACGAATGCCAGAAAGTGCGGTGTGCCATCAACCTCTTTATGCTCAAAATAAAATTCCACGGTGCCAACAAACCAGCTTTGAATAGTTATATTGCGACGGCTAGATAAAAATATAAAAAATGCGAGTGATCTCTATTTTGTATTTTGACTAATACCAATACTCACTTTCTGTATGGACAGGTGAACATCACATGATGATTGCCACGTCTGGTCTCGTTTTTTATTCTTCGGTACATACATGAAGAATGTACGGTTGAATTTTTCCAAAGACGAGAAGCAACAACAATCGTCGGGTCATCAAGTTCAATACTGTCCATACCACTGTTTCGCACATAGTACTTTGCCAAAGTATTCTTGACAACAGGGCTGCTGACACCTTCCAAGTCATCATCATTCAAACTGGCATGTCAGTTGAATGGCTCCCATAGCTGGGCAGCACTTACACCATCTGGAAGATCTAAGAAACTTGCTTCATTATATGTGGACGGCTGACTTGTACTAGGATAATTCTGAGAGCTGTTTGCTGAACTGACAAAGCTATGAACAGCAAAGCGCTCAACAAGCAAACTGGCATTTCTACCGCCCTTCAAGTTTGACGTGATAAGCTTGGAGTATACTCTAATTACTTTTTCCATGGGTAGGTAAGAGATTATTTGACTAATAATAGCAACAGCAGCAAAGACACTTCTTGGTCAATGATGACAAAATCAACGTACCTGTCATCAATGATTGTGGCCAGTGAGGCACGGCTAGGACAATAGCACTCCACATTTACAAGTGCAAAAGAATGTGGTGTGCCAAGAATCTTCTTCAAGACACCTTTAAGAGTGCAAACCAGACTTGTAAGAGAAAAATAGCAGAGAACAGCCAGGCAAGTTTATTAATTAACAAACATTTGAATATACATTATAATTAATACAATATTTTTATTATGTTATAGCAGGAAAGAGCAAGCAGTTCTTTTCTTTCGGAAGATGAGGTATTTCAAACGGATGACGAGGCTGAATCCCCAATCATGACAGATGTACTATAAGTTAGAGCTTTTTGTTGCTCATCTATTCTCAATTTAATATTAATATAATATTTCTACTGTTTGATATAGGTTTACACCACTAGGAATGAGCAATGAGCCTTCATCTAAGAGAAACAGACTAAGTCTTTAATATTCTTTAGGCTGCTCTTATTGGTTCTCTCATATTTTTAGTATATGTTTTAGCGCACTTTTTCTTTTCCTCTTTTCCTTTAGCTGTTTTATCTTTGCTTTGGTCCTCTCCTTTGAAATAAAATCGAATAACTCTCCATCACGTAAGATTGCCACCTTAATAAATGCCCGATTGGCATCTTGTATACCACATCTTCAGCTCTGTTGTTTTTAATCTAGGAATGAAACACACATCTCGCCCTTTTTCAAGCACCAAAAAATGAAATTTTTTTATAGCTGTATTACGCCGAGGTTAGTTTATATTTCTTTTCTTTTCTTTGCTCTACTTTTTGAAATAAAACTAAATGACCCTCCCTTATGTAAGGTTGTCAATTACATAAACATCCGATTGGAATCTTGTATACCACATCTTCAGCTCTGCTATCTTTAATCAAGGAATGAAACACTCATCTCATAATTTTTCAGACACTAAAAAAAGGTGAAAATTTTTTACAGCTATATTACACTAAAGTTTGTCGTTCCCCACCTCCCCACCTGGGAATCTCTGTAGAATATGCATATTGTTTTCTTAATGATGTACTCATTCTGCCAACTACCATTATATTCGAATTAGTTTTAAATCTTATGAGCTGACTTTACAGCAATATATTTTCTATGGTAAGAATATTATAATATGTTTACACTCTTTAATTAATCATATTGCGCATTCTCTATTCTCCTTCTACTGCATCTAGTATTTACATCTGTACGTTTCATATAGTGGCATTAATTCAAGAGATGCTTGGTATACCGATTAACAAGCACAATATATACTGGTATGCTATCCAAAACAATATGCTTGGTTTATTTGATCGCTTCATTCTCTGACCACAATATCTTTATAGCAATTGATGAAGACCAAAGGCCTTCCAAGTCATGACAGTGATTCACAACAAGATGCTCGGCACGCTGATTAACAAGCACAATATATACTGGTATGCTACCCAAAACAATATATTCGGTTTATTTGATTGCTTCATTCTCTGACCACAATATTTTTATAGCAATCGATGAAGACCAAAGGCCATCCAAGTCATAACAACATGTTGTTGGCATCGTGTATAGATTGAGTAAAAGGTTTGTACCATATACGTTTTATAATATTAAATAGTATTTGCTTTTGGTGTTTCTATATTATTATTATATATATTTTAATATTATTTGAAATAAATCGAAATTATAATAAAAAATAAACCATTATTTCAAATAAATGGCAGTAAAAAAAGAATGGGTGCTAGTATATAAAGTAATATAAAAGAGAGGCTATAGTATATAAAGAAACGATTTTGGTTGGATAAAAAAACGGTAGCTGTGCCTATTCCTGCCTCATAACTACCCTTTTTTTTCGCACTAAAAAAACGGTAACAGCTACCGAAATCGCCTTATACAGAGTCTTTACTACCGTTTTTTTTGGTGGGAAAAAACGGTAGTAATGCTACCAAAACGGTAGTTAGCTACCGTTTTTTCCGCCGTAGTGGTGACTTGAGCTGTAGGCGCTTTGTTGTTACCACATATTCTGGCATAGGGAAGAATTGGGGTAAAATTTGTCCTTCTGGGATCTCTTTGCACTGTGCTTCCCAGTCTTGACGATGGAGCATTTGAAGAAGCATGTTGTATCGCTTGGTATCATCCTTCCCTTTGAACTCCCCACTTGTATCGATCAGTCGTTTTCCAAGCAGGTCAGGATATTCAGTCAATTGAGCCCTTTTTACAGACTCAGTTACCCGCTCAAGAGCTAGCAAAAAAAAGCATATATATATATAAATATTAATAAAACGATTGTATATAATTAAGAAATAAATAAATCTTACCACTTTGCTCCACAATACTCTGTTGCATTGTGTTTAGTTCTTCATCATTGATCATTGGAGCAAATTGTTTGCTAAACTGATCTTGAAGAGTACGCAGCATTTGCTTTATTTCAGCAACATCGCGCTCAACTTTTCTGACCGAGTTGATGAGTGTAGTGTTCATATCAGACATATTTTGACGATGAATTTGTAAGAGGATAATAAATATTGTACCTTATGTCATGCTCGCACATTTATATATCTACTTAAATTTATTATTATTTCGGTGTCTTGGAAAATATGATATAATATTATGACTTACAAGACATGGCTAGGATTACCAAGGCACCTGTCATGACAGTGATAGATTGTCTTATCCAAATTAAGGCTGTCAATAAAAATGACGTTTGTGCCTAATTTGGTAAATGATCAGATTCTAATGACGTTTAAACTTCATATAAGGAATGTCTACGATATCTTACCATTAAAAATCTGGAGTGCCATTGTCCTAGCTGTGCCACACTAGCCACACTCATTGATGACAGGTACGTTGATTTTGTAGTCATTGACCAAGAAATGTCTTTGCTGCTATTGCTATTACTAGTCAAATAATCTCTTACCTAGTATCGTCATTATTAAACAATAATTGTTTTAACCATTGAATGAGAAATATTTCTATTGTAATCGTCATTATTATCATTACCAGGAGAATTGAAAAAACAAGACAACTGTTTAGTGTAAAGTTCTATGAGTATAAAGGTGTTCTTCATACCTGATTATTGGAATCCAATTCTTCTCGTATTTTTATACTTCAAACCATTACCCAACCCACCAATTTACTCTTATTATCAACATGTCTTCTTCTAACTCCACCCAGCAGAGAGACAGATTGCCCACACAAGCATATGTGTGTACTCAGTGTGGTTTTGACGCTGTCAATTACCAGCAACTCCAAAACCACAAGAGGCTCCACAGAAGTATTGTGGTGTCAAATAGCACCGTTCAACACATTTCCGAAGATGTTGAAATGGAAGATGTTGTTGAACATGATATCAACGACATTGAATACATGAGCGATTCAGGTAATAATAAAAATACAATTATGTCCATTGTTAGCCAAGTTTTTACTCAATAATATACATACCTTTTCTATAGACATTATGGAAGCTGATGAAAACCTTTCGTACAAATGTGGCTGTACTTTCGATACCACTGAGGGTAGAGCGCATGTCTACAACAATGGCCAAATTGGGCCAAACACATTTACCAAAGCCGAGCTATTAAGCATCCATCTCTCTCACTTGGTCGTTTAGCATAAGATAACCAGGGCAGCCTACAGAGATATTGTTAGGTTCGCAAACACACTTATTCGGGATCATGATGAGATTATATTGGGTAAATGATATTACTTACTGTTATTTTACTTAACAATCACTGACATGAATTGTATTATTCATTTTCTTTTTAGAACCTGGAGCCAAGATTAGACATGGCGATGTTGTTGATGACATGCTCCAGTCAAGGTCTGACATCCGGGGCCATGACTATGATGTGTGCCCAAATGGTTGTAAGCTGTACAACTTGGGCAATGAGCAAGTTGAATGTGCAGCCTGTGGTGAACAACGGTACAAGCTGAATGACAGTATTGTCAAAGTCCCCATTGCAACAATGAAGATCCTCTCCATTGGGGATGTTCTGGCAAAAATGCTTGCCAATTCTGAGACCAGAGAGCTCCTCCACCATAGAGCCAACAGAGAATCACGTGCTGGCGAGATAAGTGATATCTTTGATGGTGAGAACTATCAGCAGCTAATGAGACAAGGCATGTTCTCCAGTCCCAACAACATTGCCTTGGGCCTTTACACCGATGGTTTTGTCAACCAGAAAAAAGGCAAAGCCTCATATACCATCATTCATTTAATCATTTTCAACATCGATCCATCCATAAGGTAATTAATATTTTAAACAAACAAAATACTAATTAAAAGCTTAGATATACCACCCCATACCTCATACAACTCGCCATTTTGCCTGGTCCTAAAAAACCATCCGATTTGGATTCATTTTTAATACCCATCATAAATGAGCTAAAGGACCTCGAAGTTCATGGCCTCATTGTAAAGCACAATGGGGCTGAAATATGGCGATCGAAAGTTCACTTGCTGCTCGCGTCTGGAGACATCCCTGCAGTTGCAGACATGGCCCATCTTGGGTCACATAGCAGTCTGTTTGGTTGCCGTATTTGCGAGACCAAGGGAAAACCAGCAGATAACAGAAGGCATGGAGTATACTTTGATGACAGCTCTGCTCCTCTAAGACCTGTTGAAGATTTTTATACCAGCAACCCTGTCACTGGAAAAACGGCCCTGAATACACTGGTGGTATAGTAGCCCTGAACTGGTGTGAAAGCTAGTCTATTTTTCAACTCCACAGTTTTCCTTTTTTTTATTTCGAAAATATAATTTTACTACATCCTATTGGTTCAGATACAATGAGCATTAGAATATTACTTTTTATTATTATAAAAGTATAGCAAATAAAATACATGTAACACTCGTTTCCTTTTAATAATAATATTACAAACACAAACATCATGTCTTCTTCCAACAGTATTTACAACACCAAGTGCTATTGCACTGTATGCGGTGATAATGAAGAAGGATTCACTTATGTGACAAGAAGAACTGTCCAACATCATAACAAAAGAGCCAGAGTAGATGCAGTATTCACATCTTCAAGGGGTATTTTATTTAAAACAACAGAGTATACTTGTATATTAATATTATATTATAAATAAAGACTCTCAAAGAGAAATGATGGAAGTTGATTCTGAGTGTAAGAAATATATTTATTTAAATGTCAATGGTGTCTAACACACTATTATATTCTATATTTGTAGCTGTCATGACTTACCAACCTGGTCCCGTAGAAGAGGGCGGCCAAACAAATGTTCCTGTTTTGGAAATTGAGTCCATGCCTGCCAACGATGTCTCCATTGAGAATCGCAATGATGACAATGAGATCTCGGTTGAGAATGACGATGGCGCCAGTGATGATGAAGATGTTGTTGAGCTTGAGCTTGAGGAGTTGGATGCCAAAGGTTTGTACATAATCATTGAATAAAAGAAAAAGCCTGAAAAATTGAGTATTAATATTTTCTCTTTTTTTTTACAATAGCCCCTTTTGAAGCCCCTGGTATGCCTGAGAACCCAGTTCACAAGTTTATCGCCATCTTCACGGTCCTTTTTACATCCCGCTACGTGGTCAACAAGGCACTACGGCGGAAAAAACGGTAGCTAACTACCGTTTTGGTAGCATTACTACCGTTTTTTCCCACCAAAAAAACGGTAGTAAAGACTCTGTATAAGGCGATTTCGGTAGCTGTTACCGTTTTTTTAGTGCGAAAAAAAAGGGTAGTTATGATGCAGGAATAGGCACAGCTACCGTTTTTTTTATCCAACCAAAATCGTTTCTTTATATACTATAGCCTCTCTTTTATATTACTTTATATACTAGCACCCATTCTTTTTTTACTGCCATTTATTTGAAATAATGGTTTATTTTTTATTATAATTTCGATTTATTTCAAATAATATTAAAATATATATAATAATAATATAGAAACATACCAAAAGCAAATACTATTTAATATTATAAAACGTATATGGTACAAACCTTTTACTCAAGCTATACACGATGCCAACAACATGTTGTTATGACTTGGATGGCCTTTGGTCTTCACCGATTGCTATAAAAATATTGTGGTCAGAGAATGAAGCAATCAAATAAACCAAGCTTATTATTTTGGATAGCATACCAGTATACGTTGTGCTTGTCAATCGACGTGCCAAGCATCTTGTTATGGATCACTGTCATGACTTGGATAGCACCTTTGGTCTTCATCGATTGCTATAAAAATATTGTGGTCAGAGAATGAAGCAATCAAATAAACCGAATATAATGTTTTGGGTAGCATACCAGTATATATTGTGCTTGTTAATCAGCGTGCCGAGCATCTTGTTGTGGATCACTGTCATGACTTGGAAGGCCTTTGGTCTTCATCAATTGCTATAAAGATATCGTGGTCAGAGAATGAAGCGATCAAATAAACCGAGCATATTGTTTTTGATAGCATACCAGTATATATTGTGCTTGTTAATCGGTATACCAAGCATCTCTTGAATTAATGCCACTATATGGAACGTACAGATGTAAATACTAGATGCAGTAGAAGGAGAGTAGAGAATGCGGAATATGATTAATTAAAGAGTGTAAACATATTATAATATTCTTACCATAGAAAATATATTGCTGTAAAGTCAGCTCATAAGATTTAAAACTAATTCGAATATAATGGTAGTTGGCAGAATGAGTACATCATTAAGAAAACAATATGCATATTCTACAGAGATTCCCAGGTAGGGAGGTGGGGAACGACAAACTTTAGTGTAATATAGCTGTAAAAAATTTTCACCTTTTTTAGTGTCTGAAAAATTATGAGATGAGTGTTTCATTCCTTGATTAAAGATAGCAGAGCTGAAGATGTGGTATACAAGATTCCAATCGGATGTTTATGTCATTGACAACCTTACATAAGGGAGGGTCATTTAGTTTTACTTCAAAAAAGTAGAGCAAAGAAAAGAAAAGAAATATAAACTAACCTCGGCATAATACAGCTATAAAAAATTTCATTTTTTTTGGTGCTTGAAAAAGGGCGAGATGTGTGTTTCATTCCTAGATTAAAAACAACAGAGCTGAAGATGTGGTATACAAGATGCCAATCGGGCATTTATTAAGGTGGCAATCTTACGTGATGGAGGGTTATTCGATTTTATTTCAAAGGAGAGGACCAAAGCAAAGATAAAACAGCTAAAGGAAAAGAGGAAAAGAAAAAGTGCGCTAAAACATATACTAAAAATATGAGAGAACCAATAAGAGCAGCCTAAAGAATATTAAAGCCCTGGTCTGTTTCTCTTTGATGAAGGCTCATTGCTCATTCCTAGTGGTGTAAACCTATATCAAACAGTAGAAATATTATATTAATATTAAATTGAGAATAGATGAGCAACAAAAAAGCTCTAACTTACAGTACATCTGTCATGATTGGTGATTCAGCCTCGTCATATGTTTGAAATACCTCATCTTCTGAAAGAAAAGAACTGGTTGCTCCTTCCTGCTATAACATAATAAAAATATTGTATTAATTATAATGTATATTCAAATGTTTGTTAATTAATAAACTTGCCTGGCTGTTCTCTGCCATTTCTCTCTTATGAGTCTGGTTTGCACTCTTAAAGGTATCTTGAAGAATATTCTTGGCACACCACATTCTTTTGCACTTGTAAATGTGGAGTGCTATTGTCCTAGCCGTGCCTCACTGGCCACAATCATTGATGACAGGTACATTGATTTTGTCATCATTGACCAAGAAGTGTCTTTGCTGCTATTGCTATTATTAGTCAAATAATCTCTTACCTACCCATAGAAAAAGTAATTAGAGTATACTCCAAGCTTATCACGTCAAACTTGAAGGGCGGTAGAAATGCCAGTTTGCTTGTTGAGCGCTTTGCTGTTCATAGCTTTGTCAGTTCAGCAAACAGCTCTCAGAATTATCCTAGTACAAGTCAGCCGTCCACATATAATGAAGCAAGTTTCTTAGATCTTCCAGATTGTGTAAGTGCTGCCCAGCTATGGGAGCCATTCAACTGACATGCCAGCTTGAATGATGATGACGTGGAAGGTGTCAGCAGCCCTGTTGTCAAGAATACTTTGGCAAAGTACTATGTGCGAAACAGTGGTATGAACAGTATTGAACTTGATGACCCAACGATTGTTGTTGCTTCTCGTCTTTGGAAAAATTCAACTGTGCATGCTTCATGAATGTACCGAAGAATAAAAATGAGACCAGACGTGGCAATCATCATGTGATGTTTACCTGTCTGTACAGAAAGTGAGTATTGGTATTAGTCAAAATACAAAATAGAGATCACTCGCATTTTTTATATTTTTATCTAGCCGTCACAATATAACTATTCAAAGCTGGTTTGTTGGCACCGTGGAATTTTATTTCGAGCATAAAGAGGTTGATGGCACACCGCACTTTCTGGCATTCGTTGAAGTGATGAAAGAGCATGGTACAGCAGCCCATGACTCATCTGTGCCAATCGTAATACGGCGGTCACACAGCTCAACTAGACAAACAACCCAGTCAAAATATGCCATTATCAATGTGGATGACATTCAGCATCAAGTTGGGCTCATCCAGTACCCTCCGAGTAGTAATCAGTTCTTTATCATTGCACCATATTACGTGTTTAATGACAATCTGCGTGTGACCATGAGTAACCTTGCCACTTTATTAGCCATTTTATTTGGTATTGATATTTATAAGGAAAGAAAAAAGAAAAAGAAAATTTTTATAATGTCAAAAACAAAAAATTGTTTCAAAAAACGGTAGTTATGCTACCGTTTTGTTCACACAGGCGAAAAATTATTTTTTTCAAGAATGCGCAACATTTTTAACACCAAATAAAATGCTCATTTCAATAAACAACGTTGCCTAAAAACTTACGAGCCCTTTCTATGGTACTACAACTACCTCATTGCCAGATGAAAAGACATTCCATGCGACTTTTATGATTCGGCATCGATGACATTACCTTTCAACCACAATCTGCGGAGATAAAGTGCTCTAAAATCATAAAAAACGGTAGTTATGCTACCGTTTTTGGCACAGCTACCGGTCCTTCCGCCGTAGTGAGGGTTCCATTGTCTTGATCGAGTTCATCAATGAGCTCTTGAAGATTTACGAGCAGGATTTCCAGCTTCCAACAAGTCTTCTTGGGCTCCAAAGAATGACTGGATTTTCCGAGATATCCAAGGGAATCCACAGATTTGTAGCATGCCAAGATTGCCATCAAATCTACGATGAATGCATGACAGTTCCTCCCACCTGTGTGTTCCAGAAGCTTGGATCCAACTCTGTCTGCGGGTGTAAGTTGGTGAAGGAGTCGTCTGTTGGTGCCTTGGCCCCAAAAAGGGTGTTTGTCTATCAATCCGTCAAGCATGCTATGAAGACACTCTTTCTTCGCCCTGGCTTTGAGGCCAGAATCAAACACTGGAACTCAGATCTCAAGATTCCACAGACAATGTGCGATGTCTACGACGGCGCCATGTGGAAGGACGTCAAGGACATCAACAGCGCCCAGTTTACAGTGGATCCGCGCTCCCTCATGTTGGCTCTCAACATCGACTGGTTCCAACCTTTCGATGGTGTGGTGTACTCTTGTGGTGCCATTTATTTGGTCATCAATAATCTACCTCGGGAGGAGCGATTCAAGCCAGAAAACACCATCCTCGTTGGTCTTATGCCTGGACCAAAAGAGCCAAAGTCAGAGGAGATCAACCACTACCTGGAGCCGTTGGTAGATGAGTTGAACGAGCTCTATGTTGGAATGAATATTCCAACATTTGAGAGGCCAACTGGTGCCAGTGTCCGTGCTGCACTAATGATGGTGGCGTGTGACATCCCAGCAGCAAGAAAGACCAGTGGATTCACCGCCCACAACAGCACATGCGCATGCTACAAATGCAATCATCAGTTCTCTCGTCTGGAAGGCACGACCAGTGTAGATTTCCGCAGTTTCGAGTTTGCTGAGTGGAGGCTTGCGAGTGGTGCTGAAAACCGGGTGCATGCTGAGGTGTGGAAAAGTGCAAGTACATCCTCAGAAAGACATCAGCTGGAGGTCAAAAATGGTGTTCGATGGTCGCAGCTGCATCGTCTTGGATACTTTGATCTAGTACGTGGAACGATCATCGATCCCATGCACAATCTCTTTCTGGGCACGGCAAAAAGAATGGTGGAAAAGTGGACTGCCAGTGGTCTGATCGTAGACAGGGATCTTCGCGAGATGCAGAAGATAGCCGAGACCATGGTACTGCCTGTTGGCTACAGCATGCTGAAGACGAAGATTGGCAAGGGGTTCCCCAGGATGAAAGCTGACGAATGGAAGTCGTGGGTATTGGTGTACTCTCCAGTTTTGCTGAAGTACGTTCTTCCACCAGCAAACTTTGCCAACTGGATCGATTTCGTGGACGCATGTCGTATTCTGGTCAAGCCAACAATAACGTATGATGATGTCGAGTCAGCTCACCTCCATCTCCAGCAATTCTGTCAATCGTGCGAAACGCTTTACCCTGCTACAATCCTCACCTGCAATATGCACCTGCACCTCCATCTTCGCGACACCGTTCGTGATTTTGGACCCGTGTACGGTTATTGGCTCTTTGGGTTTGAGAGATTCAATGGCTTGTTAAAGAATATTAACACGAACAGAAGAGATGGGTTTGAGATGACCTATATGCGAAACTTCCTGGAAGATGCATACAAGAGTGACTATGTCAATGCCGTTTTTCCCAATTCGAGCCAAGTCCTCTTTTCTCCTGTTCTCCAGAAACTCACGTCCACCACACCCACCATCCTCTCCTCTCCCTCTACAACCTACTGCACATTTGACTTGCAAGACTTTCTTTGACTCTCCAACGATGCAACAATTCTTGTCAAAGGCAATGAACCGCTCCCTCCGTCTGCATTTCCTCTCTTGACCAGTAAGCCTTCCTCAATAAGTGATGTCCACTATCCTTTTTTGTTGGAGTATTACAAGAAGCAGTATGACATTCCAGACCTAGTGGACTATCATCACGCCTCCCTCTTGCCGTTTTTTGTTGATAATCAGATTGGCAAACTGAAATCAATTGATATTCTAGGCCAAACATACGTTGGCAAGAATAGTTCTGTCAGTCGTGGGTCTTTTGTCCAGGCACTGTTCCTTGGCAGATACGGCGACCATGCAAATGCGTATACTGGCCAAATCCAGTATATGTTTACTCATTCCTTCATGCCACCAACCAACCAGACAATCTGCTCAAGTCATGGAATCCAGCACACCAAGCATGTTTTTGCATTTGTCCGATGGCTTCCTCTGTCTTCAGATAGATCACGAGAAGACGATGGTGTGGACATTTGCCTGCCTGAATTTTCAGATGATGACTATCAGTGCATCCTGCCTGTTCATCGCATCTTGCTTGAGGTGGCCACTGCCAAATATACAAAGAACAATGAGACGACAACACTAGTCATTCCTCTGCCAAAAAGCAATATGCTTAAATAAATAAATAAAAACATCTTTCCTCCAAGGCAAACAATTTTACCTTCTAAGTATGTTATTAAGACAAACTGTAACAATCAGCTTAAGAAGAGATTTTTTTTTTTAATTTTTTAATTGTTTAATTTTTTATTCGTCATCTCTGACGGTCCACTGTGGTGGTGGGGGAGCATGCTGTCAGGGACTGGTTTGGTCACGACACTGTGGAAGCGTCTTTCCATCAGCTGTCGAGAATTGTTGCCCAAGTCGACACGGGCATACAAGTCAACCATTTCGAGGAAATGGTTGAACTAAAAGGACAATTAGTTTCTATTTATTATATTTCAAAAACAATAAACTTGGCTGGAAAACAATTTACCTCGTTGCTTCGCCAACTTGGGCGCTTGACGTGAACGATGCGCACACCTGGAGTCCCAGGTGTCTCATCACCAGACTCGCCATCAGACATTGCTCCTTTCTGAATGAGATTGGAGCAATCCCTACCCATTGCAGCATCAATGGCAGCCTTGTTCTTGGCATAGGTAAGGCCACGGCGTTTGAGGTGCTATAGATCAATTGGTATTAATATTACTCTTAAAACTAAGCTCTGATTAGAATATAAAACACAACTTACATCACCCTCACGAGAAGAGCGCCGTGTCTTTGCCTTTGCGGCATCCCTCTTGCTAGAAGTCTGGGACTCCAGGTGACACCGACTGCGGAAGTGGTTGTGAACCTTTTCACGGATGTCACTGTTTCGCAACCTGGGGTCCCGAGACCTTTGCACCAGGAAGGCCATTAGGTTGTCCACCAACTCTTTATTTGGACTGTCGTTGAAGAAGACCTTGGTGTTCCACCTGGGCTTCCTGTTGTTGGCCTCAATTTCGGCCTGGTCATTCGACCTGAACCTTGGCGTCCACATGTAGCCATGAATAAGTCTCTATTTTATAGCATTAAATTAGTGAATTATTATTACTCTGTTACTTACAATCACTTCCGTGAGGTCCTTTGGTTTTGGCTCAGGAAGAACATTGCCAGTAGTGCTGACAACTGGGGCCACAGCAACAGGAACCACTGGCCCAGCATTTGAAGGCTGACCAGTGTTGGTGTTGCCTCCAACATTGGTACCACTTTGGCCGTTCATGGTGGTATATGCTTGTTTGAGAAAGCCTACGTCGTTGCTTATTGTCAAGACAGTTTGCTTCATAGCAATTATCTCCTCCATCATCCGAGGATTCTCTGCATTGGGCTGAGGAGCGAGTGCGCGTCTGTTTGCCATTGTCTAAAGAATATTAAAATAGTCAGTGTCAATTATATTATACTGTGTCTGGATTTAATATAAATGATATTCTTTACTTGTAACTAAAAAGATAATAAGATGATGAGAACACAAAAGAGTGAGAAAGAACAAGTCAATTATACGAAAAGCATATTATATATTAATAGCCATATACATGGCTGTATCCAAAAAGACTTCTTGTAGACTATCAGAGTTGATATCGGCAATCAAAATTGTCCTTTATTAATTAACTAGTGAGTTGGTCTCTTTGGATAAAGAAAAAGACTTTGTAAAATCGGTTTTTATATATATATACTTTGGGTTTATTCTATAACACAATTAATATTACTATTCATTTAGCTTTAAATCTATTTGTCTATATATTTTATTCTGTTTAAATTATACAGGCTCTTTAACAATAAACATTATCCATCTATCCCGAAAACCTTATTCTTTGAACCAAACGATTCTTGATAGTGTTGATTACACAGCTTTTTTTTTCACATTGATTCTGCGCCTTTATTGTAAGCCCAAGAAAATAATAAACAGCAGACTGAAACCTAGCAAAGCATATTAATCGCTCAGGATATATTTTGGATTCCATCCATTACACCTATTCTGTCTCTATTTCAAATTCGATGTGGGGCCTTGTAATTAATCTCTCTTTTTCCCTATATCCGCGCCAATTTACTTTTCTCTTTACACTCCCATAAACACAGGCTGATTCCGATGCATCCTTTCCACATTGCCCATCCAGGTTAACAATCATCAGTTAAACTCTCTGTAATCTTATAATTTATTCTGACTCTCTCTCTTTCTATCAATCTTATAGACCTCTTTGACTCACACATCTCATTATATTATACTGTCATCGGGACCATGGTAAAAAAGTCTTTTCAAATCAAAATTTTCCTTATCTGACTTTGTTTACTCTGCAATAGACCACCCCTGCCATTCACCCCATCTGCCTCTTCCATAATCTACGGCTGCTATCATGATGGTAATGCCGTTTCTTGTTCTTTATACTTTTCTATAATATTATTTCCGTTTGCTCTTTTTATCTTATAGCCCTATTCCACCCGCATGGCCTATTATATAGCACCATCATCAGTGCCCAGGTAAAAAAACTTTTTGTGTCAAAAAAAATAATTTTCTTTTCTAACGTTGCTTATTCTAATTTAGGCTATCACCATCACTGTCCACCCCATCTGCCTCTCTCATCATCTACGACTAGTTATCATAATGGTAATGCCGTTTCTTGGCCATTATTCTTTTCCATAATATTATTCTGGCTATTTACTAATAATTTTTTATACTCTTAACAAGACACTATTATTGGCCGCCATATACCATCCCTCTACTATAATCACCAACTCTGTTTTTGGTATGTAAATAAATTTTTCTATCACTCAATTCACCCATATTAATTTATTTTATCCCATCTCTAGTCAATCCAATCATACAAGATGCCATGTCACACAATTCAGCCCCTCTTTGTCCATTCTTATCCAATCTTTGCAATGTAAGTATAATATCCCTCGCATCTTGAATAGCACCCGCACTCTTGAATATATATCGCTAATATAACTTTTATTATATCAGAGCACTACCGCAACCACCTAAATTGCCGCCAGACCCTATTTTCAGGTATTGTTCAGTAGAGAAGCACCCGATCCAAGTAGTATCAAGTAGACTGGTAGAAGCGGCAAGGATAGACCGTAATAGTATTAGAACTCGTGTATAGAACCATTCTATTCTTTCCAATAAACACAAATATAAACCATAAACAACCTAATAAGTACGGGATATAAAATAATTGAGAGTATATCACTGGTTGAGAGTAATAAAGAGGATACCAAAATCAATAAATAATGGGCTATCTACTGTAGGCAAAGTACCTTATACTACAGTTATGTGACTTCTCAAGGGTGTAGGCAAAGGAACCTCGCCATTCTATTTTTAATAGACTTATTGAATATAATAAAATTAAAACTGAGATTTGCATAGGTAATTCTGGTATTCACTTCAAGTTGACATATTAAGAATACTAACTCCCCTTACTAGCATCACCCCTAGTGGACTAAACACCAGTGTTTAGCGCGAAAATGCTCAGGCACCAAAGGTACCTTGTGCACTAGGCATTTGTTCACATAAACTCCAGTATATACCTTACCTTTGTCCAGGAATATACCTACCTATATACCAGTGTATATCAAATGGTTTTCCCAGTGATGACCACACAGGATCCACTTTTCCATCATGCGCTTGGCCGTTCCAAGGAAGAGGTTGTGCATCGGGTCCACAATGGTTGCCCTGACTGGCTCAAAGTATGAAAGGCGGTGAAGCTCAGACCACCGCACTCCATTCTCAACTTCCAATTGCTTTCTCTCTGTCAAGCTTGCTGCGTTTTTCCACATGATGGCATGCTGGCGGTTCTCTTCTTTTGTGCGGCCAATCCACTCTGAAGAGTTGAATCCAGAATAGTCAACAATGGATGTGCCTTCAAAACGGAAAAAGTGCCGATTGCACTTATGGCATGCGTTTCTGCTGTTGTGAGAAGTGAATCCGCATGTCTTTCTTGCAGCAGGTATATCACATGCAACCATCAGCAGAGCAGCACGAACCAAAGCACCAGAACGACTATACGTATCAATACTGATACCAGTGTACAGATCCTTGAGCTCATCAACAAGGGGGCGCAGGTAGTTGTTGATCTCAGCAGTGCTTGCTTCTTTGGGACCTGGCATGAGCCCAATGAGAATCACATTCTCCATCTTATTACGTTCATCTCTTGGCAAATTGTTGATTGTAAGATATATCGCACCGCAAGAATAAGTTACCCCATCAAAAGGCTGGAACCAATCGATGTTGAGTGTTAACAGCAATGATCTTTCTTTGGCCACAAACTGCATGCCGTCCTCGTCCACAAACTCCTTCCACATCTTTCCATCATAAACATCAAACATGGTGCCAGGAACCTTTGGACCACGATCCCACATGTTTATGGCTGTTTCAAATGAAGGACGCTTGAAAAGCTTTGCCAAGGCAGTTTTCAGCGAGTTGTATACAAAAGTGCGCTTTGCAGTCAATCCATTACTAATTCCAGACTTGAACAGACTGTTTCCACATTCATTCTGGCGGCCAAGTTTCTTTCCAGTACAACAAGTAGGTACTTCACTATTGCTTTTATACAGAGTGTGACAATCACTGCATGCAACAAATGTTGACACACCACTTGTCATAGCACTGTATCCAGTCATCTTCTTTAAACCGGGATACTTGTTGGGAGTCTGAAGCTTTCCCCATAGTGCTCCAAGATTGCGTTAATGAATGAAATCAATATCACGGCACCCTCATCAACAACAAAGGAAGAAATAAACATGACAAGAAAAATGGCTATCAATCTATGCCATGGATCTTCAGGAAGATTGGCTGAATTCTCTGTGAGTATTAATGATAATTAAATATTAATATCTTTTATCCAAAGGCACTAGCAACACTTGTTTATTGCTGACCTTCACCCTGCTCGGCCTCTTCTTCCTCGGCATCTTCATCAGACGATTCATGCTCAGATGAATATTCTTCAATGAGCTCATCTGTTCCAAAAAGAAAATCTTCGGCCGAAAGAGGTAAGAACCCATCGGGATATTCCATGGATGACGGTACATCATTAGAGTAACTGTCATCTATTGAAACCGAGCATAAGTAAAGTGTATATTGAGTATAAAAAATAAAATACTATGTACATTCATTGTCCTCTTCAAATTCAATTGCTTCCATGTCCACATCAACACTGCTTTGATGGATGGGCAAGACTATTTAAAATATTATTAATATTACAGCCCACACTATATAATAGCCATTTTATTTACGATTGATATTTCTATCCAATTCTCTGTCTTTGTCACTCTGAGCATGACGCTTGGCAGTTCTTTTGGCAGTGATCATGTAGCCAGCAGGATTGCAAACGCATTTCGAGCATCGGCATTCAACTTCATTAGCATTGGGAATGGCAAACATTTTTTAGGGTTTATATCAAAAGAGAATATATAATAGCAGTAGTTTATTGCCCATTCCTTTATAGTTTTATTATTACTTTCAGGTACTCCGTAATCTATCTAACCAATAAGACATGCTTATATCTGTCAATGATACTAACCAAAGGATTTTCCCTGAGTTGCAATTTTTCATATACTGTTATTGATAATAACACCCCACAATTAATCATTGATTTAACACCATTTTTGCAGTGTGGGAGGACATATGACGGCGCACTTGGAGGGACTCCAACGGTATCCAAGAGCAAAGGAGTGTTCAGCAGCAAGGTCAAGCATGCATTGCACATTGACTTTACTGCCAAGAATGGCTACGTCGTCAGCAAAGAGGAGAGAGTTGATGGGGGTGGGGGAACAAATATGCCCAAAGCCATCCACACCGGAAGGAGCAAGAAGGGACTGGTAGGCATCCAACGAGGAGGGAGAGGGCAATGGGATGAAAGTGGCGGAGGATGGAGTGGCAACTGTGCAAAGGAGTGGTGGCAGGGAGTTGATGTAAATGGAATAAAGATGGGGGCTGAGGACAGAACCTTGCAGCACACCCATTGATGGAACAAAAGGAAAGGAGATAAAATTGCCCAAAAGGACAGAGATAGACACATCGTCAAACATGTTGACAAGTAAGGCCAAAAGAGTGGGAGGGGTTTGATGTTGGGCAAGAGCATGCCATATGACCCGTCGGTCAACGGTATCATAGGCAGCCTTGATGTCAAGGAAGGCAACAACGGGGTAGTGGTGGTGACGGGCATAGTGGGCTTTCATGAGATCATGGAGGCATAGGGCTTGGTCAAGGGCACCATGACAAGGACGGAAACCACCTTGGGAGACGTCAAGGGGAGGGGAATGGGAGTGGAGGATCAGGGCAATACACATCTCGAAGAGCTTTCTAATGACTGAGGTGAGGGATATTGGTCAATAGTTGGCTGCTTCGGATGGATTCCCTTTTTTGAAGACGGGGAAGACTTGGGCTTGACGCCAGAGGGAAGGAACGTATGACCACTGCCAGCAGATGGTGAAGAGGAGGGAGAGGAGGGGGGCAACAAAACGACAGACAGGTTTAAGCATTTCTGCGCAAATGTGGTCTGGGCCAGGGGCTTTTTGGGTAGGGAGCCAACGCATGTATTCTTCAACCATCAACGAATCAAATGGCGAGTCAACAGAGGCAAATGGGGAGAGAGAGAGGGTGTCAGGAGGAGGAGGAGGACGGGAGACAGGAAGGATGTGACCACTGTAAACAGAGGACAGGTGTGTGCGCATTGTCTCAGCAGCTGCGGAGGGGCCATTGTCATGTTGGAAAGTGTGTTGGGGTTGGCGGTGATGCTTCAACTGCTTGATTTTGGAGGTAGCTTTGCCAAAGTTTCTCTCCATAGCCTCACAGAAGGCGTGCCAGGAAGCGCGTTTGGTGGTCTGAACAGCTTGGCAGAACTCCAGATGTGCTCATTGGTGCCGGCTCCACCAATTGATCTTGTCTATGCCACAAGCTTGACGCCATTGCTTGTAGCAACCATCACGATGGTCGCCTGCCTCTTGAAGGGCAGGTGTCCAGAACTTCTTCCACTTGGAGGGACGGGGAGGGCGGTTACCTATTGAGCTACTAAGAGAGTCATAAATGAGTGAGTTGAAATCGTTAGTGAGGGCATCAATAGGGGGAGGAGAGGAGGGTGGATTTTCTACAATTTCTTGCAGAGTGGAACAGAGGGGGGCAGAATTGGTGATGAGGGTGGAGGTATATAAGTCTAAGCACTCTGGTTCCTTGAGACAGGATAGGTTCCAGAGGCGTCAAATGGGAGGGGGAGGGGGAGGGGCAGGTTGGAGGGTATAGGTAAAGGAAAGGGAGAGGAGGTGGTGGTCAGAGCCCAAGGAGAGTTCAGTGGCAATGTGGAGGGAGGGGTTGGTGAGGTCGGTGTTGGTGATGAAGAGGTCAATGATGCTGCTGATTTCAACATCACGGCGGAAGGAAATGTAGGTGGGGGTGCATGGAGAGAGGGAGCCGTTAAGGACAGTAAGGGAGCATTCTTCTAGCCACTCACAGAGGGCTAGGCCACGGGAATTGGTGGTATAATCACCAGTGAGAGAACCCAGTCTGGCGTTGAGGTCGCCACATATAATGGTGTCATCAGTTAAAGGAATGGCTGAGAGGACGGAAAGGGCATCGGCAGTGGGCATGTTTGGTGGCAGGTATAGGCAAACCAGTCGAAGGGTGCCAATCCTGACGATGAGGGCATAATTGTTGGGCATAGGGATTTGGGTGATGGGATAAGGACAGAAGGGGGAGATTAACAATGAAACTCCCATCGACCCACGGTAGTTCCCAGCAACAGGGGATCCATACAAATGAATTTGGGACCATGATGTGGGTATATGCGCAGGTGATAGGAGCCATGTTTCTGTGATGAAGAGCATATTTAGGGACTGACAGTGGTTGAGCACGTCGTTAATAGCATGGGGTTGAAGACTGTTTGCATTCCATAGTCCAAATGAGGTCTCACTCATTCTTCCATATGGTCACTGGGAGCAAGGCTACATTTTCTTTTGAAGGCTGATTCAGCATCACCCTCCAAAGCTGTACAAGTGGGCACTTCGTCGTTACAGATCCAGCCTGCTTCAACAAAGTAATGGGCCACAGGTATGGCAACATGGGGGCGCAGGAACTTAAGGGCTTGGATGCACCTATCATGCTGGATTTCCATGGCCTTGTCAGCACGGTCATCAATTGGCATATCCCTAAACTTAGGGTCAGCCAAGTGCTGGGGGTCCAAAGGATCGAAATCCAAGATGAGTTCGACACCAGCTTTTTCAAGCTGTGTCTTGAAGTCAGAGACGAACTGGAGGTGGACAAGGATACCAACAACACCGCGAGCAGGGAAGTTGATGTCCAGAAGACGAGCTGTGTCAACGCCAAGGGTTCTGAGGGAACTGCGCACTTCCCTATGGGTGAGGCGGCGGGAACGTGGGATATAAATTTATTCATATCTGTTGGGGCCAGAGGGGGCAGTGAAGACACACTGGGAGGCGGCAACTCGATGAGGAGAGGGACTCTTGCAGGTGGGGGGAGGGTGGTGGACACTGGCCTTTACAACCCAGGTGGAGGCTTCTAACCCTGGTTCCTGGGAACTGGGTGTGGGGACAGGGGCGGAGAGTGAAACAACAGGGGCTGGACCCTGGGGGGAAGAGTTTTGTTTGCCCAAAACTTTGGCAAGCTGCAACTTGGTCTCAGCAAGTTCTTCTGTCAACTGGACATTTTTTGCTACAACGGCCTCCCAGTGGGCACTGGCATCAGTGAGGGCATCAACCTTCTTGGCAAGATCAGCAAGGTATGCCATGAGATCACTTGGCATTCCCTGCATGAGAGATGGGGGCAATGATGTTGACATTGGTAATCTCAATGGAAAAAAGTTGTTCGATTGTTCTGAAACTTGGTCAGTGGGTGCTATAACAGGTAAGCATGTTGAGAATGGTGTTATGGCTGTTGGATGTGACGTCTTGGACAACGGATGCTTGGGGATGTTCAATGTTGCTATGGGTAGATAGATATTGGCAAAAAATTACTAAAAAAGGAAATTTTTTTGGGGAAAAATTTCCTATAAGCGAAATGATGTGTGTTGAGTTTGTTGTGAGTGAAAACAAGTCAGAAAAATATAGTAAATTGAATACCTCACGTCGACAATAACGAGGGTGCAATAAAGAATGAATATAATGGGGGTAGAACTGCAATTCAAAGACAGCAAGAGGACAAAAAGAAGAGAAAATGAAGAAAATAGAAAGAGATATATAAACTTCGCTTGGGACAGTTAGATATATTCTTGACAGCAACGGATACAAGGGATAGGAATACAAATGGAGAGAGAGAACTAGATAATTTTGCTCAGGACAATTAATCAAGTTGACAGCAAGGTATTGGGAAGTTACAAAATCAGGAAAAAGGGAAAAGGATGAAAAGAAAAATCAATCTTAGCACGAAGTATGTTTAGGAATTTCTATACAAGACAATTCACTAATTCAGGGATGGAAAATAAGAGAGAGATAACTGATAATGTTTATTGATTGAAATTTTTGGTCTCTTATATAAACTTTGTAAAATGTTACTTAGTGATAAATGATGAATTGATTAATAATAAAATATAGGAATTGGGTGTGTGAATGAAAAATAGAACAGTATATGAGATAATGGATAAGGATAATAATGACTTTGGGGGGGAGGTTATGAGATGATAAGACAAAATAAGATATGGTAGTATGAGAAAATGGGATATACAGTGAAGGTGATAATATAAAAATGGAGGATAAATATGATAAGAAAAAATGAAATATAAAAATGTGCAAAGACAATGTAGATATGAAGTATGAAGATATGGATATCAGTAATATGATAAAGTGAGCAGTGTGAGAGAAAGATAGAGATATGAAGGGGTATGAATAAAATGAAGTGCTGATGTGCGAGAGGGTGTAAAGAGGTAGATAACATGAAGAGAAAGATAAGTGCGCACAGACAGCAACGTGGGGAGAAGGGAAGGGAAGATAGATGACAAAAATAGTATACAATGGATAAATATGGAAATGGATAGGAGGGGTTTGAAATGAGAGCGAGGGTGACAAATATGGAAAATCAAAGAAGTGCAGAAAAAGGGGGGATATGAGAAATAAGGTGACTTGCAAGTGGAGAAGGGTGACGTTGCCAAGTTGATCAGGATGCTACGTCACACTTTCTAGCAGAGAAAGCCTTGGAAAAGTCACGTGAAATGGAGAGAAGTGGGCAAAGCTAGAAACCCTACAATACCCGTCTCAGAATGACGCATGTTGAGTTTGGTTGTGTAGCGTAAACTGGTCAAGAAGGTTTATGGACAGTTAAAGGCTAGTTGATTTCACTCAGGACAATCAACGGACAGAAATTGGGATAAGAACGGACAGAAAAATGGACAGCAATGGACAGAATATACGAACAATGGACAATGGAACCAACAGTGAGACAGAGATCTTATAACTTTAACGGAAAACAGCCTTGTATTTCACTCAGGACAATACAAGCTCGAATTGGGTTCAAAAGAAAATAATCGGAAAACTGAATGAATTTTATTGATAGAGATATTGCTCTTCTTTTATACAAAACTATTGAATAGTTCTTCTTACTAATTATGTTATTCAAATGTCATTCCAATCGTAGCTAAAGATAAAAGAGATTATATGAACAAATCCAGAAAAGTGTCAATGAACAAGAAGTATAAAATATGGGGGGTAAGCTGGAAAGAATTATCAAAGTGTGAACAATGGAATGGGTAAAGGTAAAAATGTCAGGGTAAATCGAAGTGAAGAGAAATAATCTTTAAAGATAAAAAGAGAAAAAGAATTGAGACAATATTCTGGACAAGAAATCCGGAAATTGGGGATAACTTCAGGTCCTGCTGAAGTTCTGACGATGGTAGTGACGGTTAGTTGTGATGTAGCACTCTTTCTTGGTGGGGTCCTTAGTGACGTCACGGGATTTCTGCTAGTTTTGTGGTGCAGCTGGCAAATTTACAACACCTGTGTCAAGAAAGTGTCAAGTGTTGTGTGAGCGGTTGTAGTGTATTGAGCCAAAATACCAATTGTAATAGCGATGCTTCCTCCAGATCTCAAAGAATATCGGCAGACTTTAGAAGTGAGGCAAGACAAAACGAAAAAGAAAACAAAAGAGTAGAATTGGATGTTTATTTGACTTGAATTTGGACTTCTTTAAATACTACTTCTTAGAGCTATTGTTAGTTTCTAAGAGACAGTCATGGTAACTAGAGGTGGTTAGTCATTGCAGCTGGGCGTTGCTTAGCAAGATGGGTTGACATGAGGAGAGATCTTGAAGAAAAAAGAGAGAAGATAATCAGCAACCGATTTTTTGGGATTGCACAGTTCGAAAGAGACAAGAAAGGGAAAGGAAAAGTGATATGGTTTCTACTGGAATTGGGTTGGAAGAGGTGTGATAATAGAAAATATAAATGGAAATACAAGTGTGACAAACAAGAAGAGTTACTATATATAGAAAAGGTGACTCGAAATAGACTCAAAAAGGGTGTTTCTGGTCAACGGCTGATAACTTCACTACACACGTGACAAAAGAGTATGGGGATGTAGCTCAAATGGTAGAGCGCTCGCTTAGCATGCGAGAGGCACTGGGATCGACGCCCAGCTTCTCCACACTTTTGTTTTTTAGATTCATTTTGTCATTCCTGTGTCGTTCCTGATCTGGGATGGTCTTCCTTTTACTATAACAAAGCCAAAAGGTCAATCCCACTGGGGAAACAGGAGTATACGTAAAATCAAAGAGAGGATAAAAGATACTTTTTATTATTATGACTTTGGTTATCTTATATAGTTCTCTAACTAATACTGCGCATTATCCGCAGTAGTTATTATATGATATTTTCATAAAAGAAGAGACATTGTACTGCGGTTAATGCTCAGGAAGATGTTACTGCGCATAAAGAAGTACTGCGGTTAATCATCTTCAGATTTTACGGATTCA
This sequence comes from Phycomyces nitens, assembly GCA_022702545.1. NCBI lineage: Eukaryota > Fungi > Mucoromycota > Mucoromycetes > Mucorales > Phycomycetaceae > Phycomyces > Phycomyces nitens. Next base: position 9,594,077 of record JAHRBC010000001.1, read on the forward strand.
TCAAAATAATGTCCGACATCACCCCCTCCCGAAACTGTTGATAGTCCTCGATCAACCACAGAGGAATCCACAAGGGAAAACGGCAAGGCAGAAGAGGCATCCAAGACAAGGTCACGGCGCATCTGGGCACGGGCAGGGGTTGGGTGATACCAGGTATTGTGAAAATCATCGGATTTGGCAATCTTGAGGCGATCGGCATGGACCCAGGAGGTATAAGGCACACCCTCCATGGTAGTGAGCTTGTATATGTTCTTTTCAAAGTTCTTGTCAACGACAATGTACGGTCCCATCCAGTTGTACTCTAAGCCAAATTTGTTCTCATGTCGTAGCAACAAATGCTCACCAATTGCAAACTGATGCGGTTTCATAATGGAGTCCCATCGTTCCTTGTCTTGTTGACTATTGGCGGCTACTCGAGCATCAGCATCTATGCGAGCTTGTTGGAGATTACGAAGAAAAGGAATGGCACCATCAGAAACAAGAGCAGGATCATTGGGAATCGATGTATCCATGAATGGGCGCAAGGGATCACCGGGAATACGGGGTTCGCGACCATATGTCAAGAAAAACGGGCTAAACCCAGTCGTGCGGTGCTTTCTGATTCGGCAAGCCCAAAGTGAAGTCTCCAGATATTCGTCCCAACGATGTATAGCTCCATGGACATATTTGCGCAACATTTGTTTGAGGATACCATTTAATCGTTCACATTTCCCATTGGTCCGGGGGTGAAAGGCAGAAGTCAACTTGTGGTGCAGCTTGATCTTTTGAATGTAGAATTTTAGGATATGCGACATAAAGTTGGCACCACGATCAGTGAGAATTTCGTCAGGGCAGCCAAAACGCATAACGATTTCTTCGTACAGGAAGTTGGCGATGGCTTCACCAGTGGCAGCAGGGACAGCACGGGCAATGGGCCAGTTAGTGGCATAATCAACTGCAACAAGAATCCAACGGTTTCCATTTACGGTAGTGGGTAGTTCTCCAATGAAATCGAGATGCCAGCGTGAGAATGGGGGAGGAATATCCAGTGGCTCCATCGGTGCATGGTGGATGTTACGTTCCGCGTTGGAAGCCAATTGGCATTGAGGGCACTTTTCCAGCCATTCTTTAATCTGACTTCGCATGCCTGGCCACCACCAACGTTTCTTCATGAGATCGTATACCGTGGTTTCACCAGCATGTCCAAAACCATTGTGGAAGTTGTTTACCAGATCGGCACGCTTTGTGAACAGTGCAAATCGAATCTCTTGAACGGTGTCACCAATCTTAACCAGTCTGAACACCTTCTGTTCCCCGGACTACGAACTTATTGCGTTGTCGATTTAGTAACTCTTTGATATCTTCTGGCCATTCATCTTCGGTACGAGCATAGAATTTCGGCCAATCGGAAGTCTGTGTGTCTGGCATAGTGTACAAGTATTCGGGTTCCATGGAGTCAATCGCAGAGGCATCAAATTCGGGACCGTCCATTCGGGAGAGTACATCGGGAACACCGTTATCCTTGCCTGGCTTGTATTGGATGATAGGGTCGTATAGTTCAAATTCAGCAATCCATCTTACTAGGCGAGGAGTTGGCTTCACTTGGCTGCGGAAGTACTTGAGTGGGAGGTGGTCTGTGTATACCGTGAACGGCTTTCCTTCGATCATACACCGCCATGTACGCAAGGCGTGTAAGATACCCAGTAGCTCGCGTTCTTGGGCCGGATACGATCTTTCAGCGGTAGATAACTTCTTCGATTCAAACGCCAATGGTTTCCAAATTCCTTCCTCATCTTCTTGCATTAGAACAGCACCAACACCGAAATCCGAGGCGTCAGTTTCAATACGGAACGTTTTGTCCATATCAGGGGCTAGGAGTACCGGTGCTGTACTAAGTTTTTCCTTGAGGATGTCAAAACTTGCCTGACATGTGTCCGTCCATACAATAGGGCGTCTCTTCGGCCCTGTGCCTTTGGTGAGATCCGTTAATGGGGCAGCAATTCCAGCAAAACCAGGAATAAAGCGTCGGTAGTGTTGTGCGAGGCCAATAAATTGCCGGACTTCTTGTACATTGGAGGGGGCTATCCATTCTTGTATGGTCTTGACCTTGTCCGGTGAGGGAAGTATGCCTTGTGCTGACACGTTGAAACCAAGGAAAGTTAGCTCCTTCTTGTTGAATTCACATTTCTTGAGGTTGGCAATCAACTTGGCTTCACGGAGGCGGTTCAACACATGGCGTACATGTTTAGCATGTTCTTCGGGGTCTTGCTGAATATGAGGATGTCGTCCAAATATACCAAAGCAAACTGGTCTAAGCAATCTCCAAGAACCTTATTCATGAGGTGTTGGAAAGTTGGCGGGGCATTTGTCAGACCAAAAGGCAGGACCAGGAACTCGTATTGACCATATCGGGTGTTGAATGCGGTTTTCGGCACATCAGAGTCTTGGATACGTACTTGGTGGTAACCACTCTTCAAATCCAGACTTGTGAAATGGTTTGACCCGCGGAGCCGTTCCAAACACTCGTCAATTCTTGGTAAGGGGTGGTTGTTACGGACAGTAACCTTGTTCAAGGCACGGTAGTCAACACACATTCTCATTTCGCCGTTCTTCTTTTTCACAAACAATATAGGTGCACCCCAAGGTGATGAGCTTGGACGGATGAGGCCGAGGTCTAAGAGTTCTTTCAATTGTTTCTTGAGCTCGTCGAGTTCGCGCGGGCTCATCTTGAACGGTGGTTTGTTAACAGGGTATGCATCGCCAGTGTTTATTACATGTTGAACATCACGGCTTGGCGGTAATCCGGGCAAACCATCTTGGAAAACGTCATCAAACTCTTTCACCAATGATGTCCATTGCTCGTCTTTTGTCATTTCACCTTTCTCGCTCTTGATGTGCAACAAAAAGCATTCAGCCTCCTCCCTCCGAGAGAGTTTCTGGACTTGCTTGGCAGATATGAGGTAGCCCAGGTGAGGCTTCATCGGGCGGTTACCATAAGGACGCAGGACAAATTCATAGCCATCACGCGAGAGTAACCAGCTGTCACTATGCCAATCGGGAACGGGTTTGGCATTCTGCAACCATGTGCGTCCGAGGATCAGGTCGAATTTGGTGGGGAACACGAAGGCATCAACAACATCATTATAGCCGTTAAGAGAGAGAGTTAATGTGGCTTTTCGATTAATATTAATGCTGTGTCCGCCGGCAGTTTCAACTGATCGCCCAGGGATATCCGTGACAAGTGTGGCTAAATGAGTGATTTGCGGGGATACGTAGTTTGCACTAGCACCACTATCGACGAGAACCAATATCTGTTGTCCATTGAGTGTAGCAGCATACAGAGGGAGATCGGTATCCACAGCAGAGTGAAGATCTTCAAGAAAACTTTGATCGGCGGTGAGACAAGGGTCACAGTTCTCTTCAGAAATAGTCTTGTTCTCTTCATTGGTAACAACTTTATACTGGTCACAAGTTTCTTTATTACTCAAATGTTCAATAGGCTCATTATTGATACTGGCCTGTGGGGAGGAATTTTCTTCCATTGTACACAACCGACCTCCCGTTACGGTTGTGTTTCGCGAAAATCCTGCTTCTTTCGGTGCTCCTCATCCAACTGCTTAATCACAGCCATGCGTTGTCTGCAATTCCTCTTGATATGGCCGGGCTTGCCACACCAATGGCAAGTAGCACTGGTTCGTGCTGGCTGGGGACGGGACTGGTAGTTGTTGCGGCGGCCATTGATTGCATCCAGGTCCATGGGCTCGGGTCCACTATACTGCTGGTATTGTGGTTGGTACTGTGGCTGGTATTGTTGAGGCAATGGGGCAGGCGTGTACATTTCTTGTTGACCAAGCTGGAGACCACTGGCATATGCCAAGGCAATGTTACAGGCATCGTCAACGTCGACAGGGCGGGCAGCAAGGACATTACCACGCACACTTGGGTGGAGACCTCGGACAAACTTGTCAAGAGCTTCTTCGTCGTTCATCCCAGGAAGCTCCAACTGGATGTCTTGGAAGGCATCGATGTACTCGGCCACAGTTCCTCTTTGGTATAGTCTTGCGAGGCGGTCCCTAGAGGTCTGTAACGAGTATACTGGGCGGAATTCTCCTGAAAGAGCAAGTCTAAATTCGTCCCAGGTTGTTGGATGCTTCTCCTTGAGTTCCATTCGTCGCCACCAAGTGTCGGCTCGGTCACGCAGCAGGTTCACTGCAAAATCACAGGCTCTGGTGGGGGTGAAATTGTAGTACTTGGTGTAACGTTCGACTGCGCGCAGCCAACCATCGACAACTGCGGCAGATCGTTCTCCTCTAAAACAATCTGGTTGTTTTATACGTTCTGCTCGCGAGTCTTGCTGTGCAGTTACTGCCTTCATCGCTTCAGCCACAGCTGCTGCTATGGCTTCGGCTGTGACTGTGACAGGTGGAGGGGCCATTTCTTCTGGTTTTCTGTTCTTTCCTGTTAGTGTCGCGGCAAGGTGTTGGGCAAGTTCGGACCACTTTTCTTCTCGTGCAGGAGTACTCTTGATTCTTTGTTCTTCGGGTACGTATGGTACACGCCGGTTCTTCTTATAGTCGGTTACTAGTTCGCTGGGTAACAAGTTCTGGACTCGTTCTTCAATCTCGAACTGGCTAAGTGTTTTGTTGTCAAGTGTTTCTTGGTGTCTTTCAACCGGATTCATCAAAATTTATTAGGAGGAAAAATAGCTTCAGCTACCAATTGTCGTTCCTGATCTGGGATGGTCTTCCTTTTACTATAACAAAGCCAAAAGGTCAATCCCACTGGGGAAACAGGAGTATACGTAAAATCAAAGAGAGGATAAAAGATACTTTTTATTATTATGACTTTGGTTATCTTATATAGTTCTCTAACTAATACTGCGCATTATCCGCAGTAGTTATTATATGATATTTTCATAAAAGAAGAGACATTGTACTGCGGTTAATGCTCAGGAAGATGTTACTGCACATAAAGAAGTACTGCGGTTAATCATCTTCAGATTTTACGGATTCATCAAAATAATGTCCGACACCTGATGTCATGCTTAATTTTGGTGATACAAATTCTAGTGACTTGTCCTTACAAATGAGACACGATTTGAAATGATTATTCATCTGTTTGTATGTCAGAATTGACATTGGCAACCGAAATCAGCTCTTGATAGGTAACCAGTAATGGTTGACACTACGGCTAAGAAATCGGCAGTTATCTACCGTTTTGGTCACATAACTACCGTTTTTTTGGTGGGGCAAAACGGTGGATATGACCCTGTGTAAGGCAAATTTGGTAGTAGCTACCGTTTTTATAGTGGCGAAAATCAGCAGATAACTACCGTTTTGGTCACATAACTACCGTTTTTCTTCACTAAAAAAACGGTAGTTATCTGCCGTTTTGGTAACATTGCTACCGTTTGTTTGGTGAGGCAAAACGGTGGATATGACCCTGTGTAAGGCGAGTTTGGTAGTAGCTACCGTTTTTTGCTAATAAAAAAATGGCAGATAACTACCATTTTGGTAACATAACTACCGTTTTTTTTATCCAACCAAAAATGCTTCCGTTATACACTATAGCTTCTCTTTTATAGTACTCTATTTGATAATGGGTTCTGCTATTCTTTTACAACCATTCTTTTGAAAGAATGGTTTATTCTTTATTATAGCATGTCTCGATTTAATTCATACTGTATTATGCGCACAATTACTATAGAAAAAATACTAAAAACTAATGCTATTTAATATTACAAAGCATATATATAGTACAAACCTTTGTTATAAGTTATACACGCATGATAATACTACGTTGATATACATTAGATGATCCTTAGCATTTATGAATTGCTAAAAATTCATTGTGGTTAGAAAAAGAAGCGATCATATAAACCTAATACATTATTTTGTACTGCATACAAGTATATATTATGCTTGTCAATTACTATACCATGTCTTTTGTTTTGAATGATTATACTGAAAGGGATCTCCAGAAATAAACACTATATGTAATAGGAGGTCAATAGAATATGTGTGGTAAAATTAGTTGAAGAATAATATAATTATTAGACAATCATCTTACCATAGAAAATCAACTTTGGCATATTCAAATCATGAGATTCAAAACTGATTCGAATCTCATTGTAGCAAACAGAGTAATCAGCTCATTAGAAAAGAAAAGTGTATATCTTACAGAGATTGCCAAGTGTAAAAAGGACAAACCGTATTGTAATATAGCTGTAAAAAGTTTTCGCTCTTTTGTTTCTGAAAAAAAAAGAGCAAGCTGCATTTCATTCCTAAATCAAAGGTAATCGAGCTAAAGATGCTTCAATCGGGATGTCAATCAGGTGTTTATAACCATGCCGATCTTACATGAAGGAGGCTCATTTAGTTTTAATTCAAAGAGTCAATATAAAGACAAGACAAGAGAAGCAAAAAAAAAAAAGAAAAAAAAAGCACACTAAGCATATGCTAAAAAAATGCAACGGGGCCAATAAGAGTCGGCTAAACAAAAAATCTTAAACCCTTATTCTCTTTCTCTTTCGTACTGGCTCAACACTTGACCTTGGTGGTGTAGAGCTATATCAAACAGTAGAAATATTATGTTAGCATTGGATTAGCAACAGATGAGCAACAACAAAAACAACTTACAGCACATCTGCCATGATCGGTGATTCAGCACCATCGTCAGTCTGACCTGCCTCATCTGATATAAAAGAAGTGCTTGCTCCATCCTGTTATAGCATAATAAAAATATTGTGTTAATTAATAAACTTGCCTGGCTGTTGTCTACCATTCTTCTCTTGTGAGTTTGGCTGTTGCTTTTGAAGGTGTCACGAAGAAGATTCTTCGCACACCACATTCTTTTGCACTTAAAGATGTCAAGGCCACTGTCCTTGGCAAGTTTTTCCAGATGCATCATATAATATTCCCTTTGATGCTCTGGAATACCTCTCCATTCTTTCTTAATTGCCGGATAGTCCTTGTCAATCAAGTTGTGCTTGGTTGCTCGGGCCAAGGTTTTGAGCAAAAGACGCTTCATAGTCAATTCGTGCTCTGTCAGAAGGACCAACTGACACAAAGATTGTCCTTCTGGGACCTCCTTGCACTTTGCTTCCCAGTCTTGACGATGAAGCATTTGCAGCAGTATGTTATACCGTTGGCTATCATGCTTTCCTTTGAATTCTCCATCTGTATCAATCAATCGTTTTCCAAGCTGATTAGGATACTCAGTTAATTGAGCCCTCTTCACAGACTCAGCCACACGCTCAAGAGCTAATAGTAAATATATGTATATGTATTAATAAAATGATTGAATGCAAATAAGATAAGGAAACAATCTTACCACTTTGCTCCATGATACCCTGCTGTATTACATTTACTTCTTCTTCATTGATTTTTGAGCCAAATTGGTTGTTAAACTGGTCTTGAAGACTGTGTAACATTTGTTTAATGTCTGCAACATCACGTTCAACTTTCTTAACAGAGTTGATAAGGGTAGTGTTTATGTCAGACATGTTGATAAAGTGAATTATTAATAATATAAAATATAATGAAGGTTGTACTTTGAATTAAAGAATATATATACTTTGAATATATTATCACCTTGGTTTATTAAAAAGTATGATATATTGATATAATAATTTGCAAGGCAAAGCTAGAATATAATAAATGATTTACAGTTATCAGGAATATATTGGTGTGTAAATTAAGAATCAAAATATAAACGAGCCTTATAACTAATGTACCATGGAGACACTATATATGTAATGGTTATAGTCTCTTAATAATCTAAAGTAAATGACATGACCCTAGTCATATCATACTTATTGTAATTATTGACCAACGTGTATTTTATCTATTACCACCATTATTAACCAAGACATGTCTTACCTATTACCAAAATTATTGACCGATAGGTAATTTAACAGTTATCGCCAACATTGAGCAAGAGACATCTCAACTACCATTGACATTATTATCAAGAGGTGTTTTGTCTAATAGATATATTAACCGAGAAGAATTTATACTGCCATCATCATCATAATCGTCACTATGAGAAATAGAAAAATTGCTGCAATCATTCAGTGTAAAATCAATCCATATATAAAGCTACTCTTTTTACCAAGCTATCAACATTAGATTTTTATAACTCTATATTTCACATCCTCACCCAACCCAGCCAGTTACACTTTTTATTAATATGTCTTCATCCAATATCAACCAATCGAGAGACAAAATGTCTATGCTGACATACCAGTGTGCTCAGTGTGCCTTGACTTTCAATAGTTACCAGCATCTAAAAAACCACAATAGACTTCACCAATGTTTGTCTGAAGATATTGAAATGCAGGATGATGATGAATCTATGAGTGATTCAGGTAATAATACAAAAATATAATCATATTCACTGATTCACAAACACTTATTCAAAATAATACCTACCTTTTCTACAGATATCATAGAAGCCGATGAAAGCCTTTCATACAAATGTGGCTGTACTTTTGATACCACTGAGGGTAGCGTGCACATATACAATAGTGAGCAAATTGGGCTCAATACCTTCACAAAAGCTGAACTATTGAGTATCCATCTCTCTCACTTGGTGGTCCAGCATAAAATAACTAGGGCAGCCTACAGAGACATTGTTAGGTTTGCTAACACACTCATTCGGGATCACGATGAGATCATGCTGGGTAAATGATATTACTTACTGTTATTTTACTTAACAATCACTGACATAAATTGTATCATTCATTTTCTTTTTAGAGCCTGGAGCCAAGATTAGACATGGTGAAGGAGTAGATGTTCTACTCAAGAAGAAGTCAGATCTGCAGGGCTATGAATATGATGTGTGCCCAAAGGGTTGCAAGCTGTACAACCTGGACGATGAGCAAGTTGAATGTGCAGCCTGTGGTGAACAGCGGTATAAGCCAAATAACAGTATTGTTAAAGTCCCAATTGCCCAAATGAAGCTTTTGTCCATTGGGGACATTATATCCAAGATGTTGGCTGATCGAGATACCCGAGAGCTCCTACAATACAGAGCCAACAGAGAATCACGTGCCGGCGAAATCAATGATATTTTTGATGGCAAAAATTATAAGGAGCTCGTAAGACAAGGCATGTTCGCCAATCCCGACGATATTGCCTTGGGCATATATACCGATGGTTTTGTTAACCAGAAAAAAGGCAAAGCCTCATATACCATCATTCATTTAATCATTTTCAACATCGATCTATCCATAAGGTAATTAATATTTTAAACAAACAAAATACTAATTAAAAGCTTAGATATACCACCCCATACCTCATACAACTCGCCATTTTGCCTGGTCCTAAAAAACCATCCAATTTGGATTCATTTTTAATACCCATCATAAATGAGCTAAAGGACCTCAAAGTTCATAGCCTCATTGTAAAGCACAATGGGGCTGAAATATGCCGATCGAAAGTTCACTTGCTGCTCGCGTCTGGAGACATCCCTGCAGTTGCAGACATGGCCCATCTTGGGTCACATAGCAGTCTGTTTGGTTGCCGTATTTGCAAGACCAAGGGAAAACCAGCAGATAACAGAAGGCATGGAGTATACTTTGACAACAGCTCTGCTCCTCTAAGACCTGTTGAAGATTTTTATACCAGCAACCCTGTAAGTATATGAATATTCAATTAATCATTCTTTTTATACTAAATAATTATTTATAATAGATCAAAAATATATACCAGCCAAGTCTCTTTACCGAGCTCGCAACATTTTCAGGTTCATCATTTTTTGCATTAGATGAACTGCATTTAATTGCAAGAGGAATCGGCAAACACCTCTTTGAACTTATATCCGTCGCTCAATCTAAAGACAAAATTTTTTACTATACCCAAGAAGACAATACCCAGTCAGCAGACAATTACCCTTTTTATATACCCAGATCTGACTTGGAGACCATTGGCAACTGCATTTCCAACTCTAGGCAGTTTATACCCGTTTCATTCCAAGGCAGCTTCGACAATATATTCCAGAAAATCGATGGCACTCGTGCAGTAGATTGGCTCGATTTCCTCCTTTACATTATACCCACAGTTGTTGTCCCCTATTTACCAAGCAGGGCTGCAAAAATTGCCGTCTTGTCCTTGGTAAAAGGGTGTGCACTTGCCTTACAGTGATCACTCACATATACCCTGATCGACGAAATGGAAAGGTATGTCAAACAAAAGTGAATCCTTACTTTTATTTAACATTTATTATTACCTTTTTTTTCAATAGGCATTTCAAAGACTGGCATGCATTCCTATTATACCAAGTTCATCAAAAGACACTATCTCGTAGTGTCTTCTGACCAGTCCAGCATTATCTCATCCATATACCCCATATCATAAGACGCCAGGGCCCTCTAAGGAGTTATTCTACCAGATCAATGGAGAGGGTCATTGGCATCTATTCCAAGCTCATTAGGTTAAAGTCCAAAGGCGGGCGAAATGCCAGCTTACTCGTAGAATGATTTGCGATCCACAGATATATCCATACAGCCATCGATCTTCATAACCATACCAGCATCATTCATCCTCATACCTACAACGAATCAAGTTTCATAAATATACCCAACGATGAAAGTGGTGCCCAGCTATGGGAACCATTTCATCGTAATACCCAGTTGCTTGATGATACCATTGAAGGCATAAGCAGCAACATTGTGAGAAATGCATTGCTCAGATATTATACCCAAAATACCACCACATATACCACTGAGCTCGCTGACTCATCAATTGTTGTTGCTTCCCGCCTTTGGAAAGACTCTACAGTGTACTCTTCATCCATATACCGAAAAATAAAAAACGAGACCAGCTGCGGTAACCATCATATCATGTTTACTTGTACATATAAAAAGTAAGTATTGGTATTAGTCGAAATACAAAGTAGAGATTGCTCACATTCTTAAATCTTCATCTAGTCATCGCAATATACCCATCCAAAGCTGGCTCGTTGGCACTGTAGAGTTTTATTTTCAGCATAAAGATACCCATGGCATAACCCACTTTTTGGCATTTGTTGATGTCATGAAAGAGCATACCACAGCGGCACATGACTTTTCTGTCCCGATTGTAAAGAAGAGACTAACTGATACCCTGCATGGACATATACCCTCACCAACTTTTGCCGTCATCAATGTAGATGACATCATCCATCAAGTTGGTCTCATTCAATACCCACCAAACAGCAATCAATTTTTTGTGATTGCGCCATATTTTGTTTTTAATACCAACTTACATATCACCAAGGGTAACCTATCAATCCTATAATCATTCTCTTATTTTCTCATACCCAAATATTTAATACCAAATAAAACAAAGTGGCTAATAATGTCAAAAACAAAAATTTGGTTTCAAAAAACGGCAGTTATGTTACCATTTCGTTCACACAGGACAAAAATTATTTTTTTTCAAGAATGCTCAACATCTTCAACACCAAATAAAATGCTCATTTCAATAAACAACGTTGCCTAAAAATTTACGAGCCCTTTCTATGGTACTACAACTACCTCATTGCCAGATGAAAAGAGATTCCATGCGACTTTTATGAATCGGCATCGATGACATTACCTTTCAACCACAATCTGCGGAGATAAAGTGCTCTAAAATCATAAAAAATGGTAGTTATGCTACTGTTTTTGACACAGCTACCGGTCCTTCCACCATAGTAAACCCTTTGATGGGGTAACATATTCCTGTGGAGCAATATACCTGACGATCAACAACCTCCCAAGAGAAGAGCGAAATAAGGCAGAGAATGTCATACTTGTGGGTCTGATGCCTGGACCAAAAGAAGCCAGCACTTCAGAGATAAATAACTATCTTCGTCCTCTTGTTGATGAGCTGAAAGACTTGTACAAAGGCATCTATATCAACACCCACACATGCTCCAAGACTCTGGTCCGTGCTGCTCTGCTAATGGTTGCATGCGATATACCTGCTGCAAGAAAAACATGTGGATTCACTTCGCACAACAGTACAAATGCATGCCATAAGTGTAATTGCCACTTCCATTGGTTTGAAGGTACCAGCATTGTCGATTATTCTGGTTTCAAGTCGTCTGAATGGACAGGCAGAACCAAAGAAGAAAATATGAAGCATGCTAGTATGTAGAAGAATGCAGTAACCAATACAGAGAGAAAACGATTGGAGGTTGAAAACGGGGTTCGCTGGTCAGAGCTCCATTGACTAGGATACTTTGAGCCCGTAAGATCAACAATAATTGATCCAATGCACAACCTTTTCCTGGGAACTGCAAAGAGAATGATTGAAAAATAGTTATTTGATAATCTTCTCAATGACCATGATATTGCAGAAATGCAAAATGAAGCAAATACCATGAATCTGTCACCAGACTATACCACGTTAACCACAAAGATTGGAAAGGGATTTCCTTTCATGAAAGCCGATGAATGGAAATCCTGGTGCTTAGTATATTCTCCTGTTGTGCTCAAGTCTCGATTACCCAATGATCTTTTTGTCAACTGGATTCATTTTGTTGATGCATGCCAATTATTAACAAAGCCAAGTATCACCAATGAAGAATTAAGCCAAGCTCACAACAGTCTGGAGAAATTCTGTATTGGATGTGAGAAATTATATGAGCCCGATCTTTTATTGCCCAATATGCACCTTCATCTTCACCTGAAAGAAACGATCCAAGATTTTGGCCCAATATACGGATACTGGCTTTTCAGCTTTGAATGATACAATGGCCTGATCAAATGTTTCAACACGAACAAGAAGAATGGTTTTGAAAAAACCTATATGGATAAATTTATCGAAAATGCATCAAAGGGCAATTTTTACAGATCACACCTCACCACCCTCACCAACCCATCTCATCTCTCCCTCTTCCAAAAACTGTCTACCAGTATAACAGAAACCTATGCCACAATCCCTCCCCAAAACAATATGATTACCATATTTCACTTGCCTATGTTTGTTGACTCTGCAACTGAAACTGAAACATGCATATTAGGAAACGAGTCTCTTCCACCATCAGCCTTGCCATTAAAACTCCAAGAGCCAACAACAATGAGAACGGCCGAGTACAATTGCCTTCTCAAGTTCTATTGCATTGAGTACCAAGATAATCTCTTGCAAAGCGCCAAAGGTGTAGTCCAGAGCTCAAATTTTGTCAATGACCGAATCCAGAAGATTCCATTCATTAATCTTCTTGGCCAAGTCTACAAAGGTGGTGAAGGGTCAAATACAAGAGGGTCATATATCCAGGCTATATACATTGAGAAAAATAGTGAGTCGAGCTATACCTATGCTGGCTATATCAAGTATCTTTTTGCCCACAATTTTTCTCCAAAACCCACCTATGACAACTTTATGACACGACTCAATCCTCAGCATGTCTTTGCTTTTGTTGAATGATACGAAGTTCTTCAACATCAGCCAAGAATAGACCAAGGAATTGATATGTATAAGCCGACCTTTCAAAAATATGACTATGACAACATTCTACCAGTTCATCAAATTCTATCTCCAATTGCAATCAGTAATCAAGCTTCTGGCCATGGTGCAGCCAAAGTCATTGTTATTCCATTGCCTAGAAAAATTTATGCTTAATCTTCTTCTTATTTTTTTACTTTCTTACATAAAATATGCAATATATATATGCCAAAATCAATATAGATGAAGGAGTGAAAAAGAGATGCTTGTTGATTTATTCATGCTTTGACCATGCGGGAATTTTGGCTACTAAGCCGCAAGGAATTGTCTTTTGTATGACAACATAATGACGAGTCTTCAATTGACTGGCTTTCTTTCCTAGATCTTTTTTGGCAAGCATGTCCAAAAAGTCAAACAGCTCATTCAGCTATACAGATATATTTTATCATTAGACATAAAATATAAGAAATATCAATCTGCCTGTGTTTTATCTCATCACTCCTCCAATTTGGACGAAGTACCCTCACAGTGATCTCTGTATCTGTTTCATCATCTGACATTACATCTCTATGAAAGACGCCACTGGCATCCCTGTTGAATCTTCTTTCAACAGCTTCCTTGTGCTTTACAAAGGTTCTCTTTCGTCTCTTGAAAAGCTAAAGTGAAACAAAGCATAATATATAAATATTTGCGCATTTTATTTAATATTCACTTACTTCAGTTTTTTGGTTGCCTCTTCAGTTTGCTGTCTTTTTTGCTTCTCTAAGCTCTGGCACAAGCTTGCTATCAGCCAAACGGTTATAATAACTATTTATAATTATTGTGCCCAGTTCTTTTCCTGTTACTGATGTTGATTCAGGCTGTTCACGGGCATATATGATCAGAGCGTTTGCTAGATTCTGATTGACATCATCAGCCAATCCAACACTGACATCCCAAGTTGGCTTCTCTTCATTATCCTTGATCAAACTGGGATCGTCTGATTTAAGATGAAAGTTTTTCAAGTAATCTCGAATAACTTTCTAAAAGTATATATTAATAATATATTTTGATATTACTGTTTCATTTAGAACTTACAGATAACTTTGGATATCTTGTTGCACTGACGATATCCTGAAGGCTAACTTGTGAGTTAGAGACAGAAAGAATATCTTCAGGTTGGATAATATTCACAATCTTATCATTTTCTACCACGGGCATTTAGACTGATACTTGGTCTCTGGCTTGGCAAGCAACAAGACCATTGAGAGACAACATCATTTGCCTTTCGTTATCATACACCGCGCCAACTTGTGTTGATACACCAGTTAACTTTTTATCAACAGTGGATAAAAGGCCAACCATAGTGTTATATTCACTCCTGGGGATTGTTACATCGTCAGATCTAGAAGCAAGTAATGGGCGAGGGGTGACAACATGGCCAGTGTTCACTGTGGTAAGTAGTGATCTGGAGGATGATGCTCTTGCAGACATGTTCTTCTTTCTCTTGTTTAATTGCTGGCTCATAATTTACAGATTCTGGTATTTATTCAATTGTAAGTATTTGTCTGATAGTAATCACTCTATAGAATATAGTTGTTCATGTATCAACATACATTTTACTATTTAGTGTTAAGGTCTGCTTGAAAAAAATCTTTGAGTATTTTGATTATAAATATAAAAATGAATTGTTATTCTTATGACATATCAATCAAGCAGAGGATCTATCTGTGTTCCAGTCGGTACTTGCCCAATATCAATAAATGCTGTCTATCTTAATATTTATAAAATCTAGATTTGACAATGATATATATATATATATAATTATTATTTAATATCTTCAGATCTTTAGTTTGATTAATTACTTGAATATTCATTCCAACCATATAACTAAATATTCATTCGTTTTATAAAATAATATCTTTTACAAGTATGCCTATTTCTATTTGATGTATTTAGGGTAGGAATATAGTAAAATGTGATAATAAAGGTAATGAAATAAAGAGACATAGTAAGTAAAGTGAGACTTTGTATAGTGTGGTTTTTAATGAGGTAGAAAAGTTGGTATCAATTAAGATGATGTTGCTAGTCTGTGTTCCTGTTCCTTTTATACTGATATTGTAATTCATAGTCCGTGTTAGATTCACCAGTTATATTTAATACTGGGATTGATTATATATGTCTTTGTTGTACATATAGATGTGCAAATACAACATTACCCCCCTCCAGATTGACTTTAGTCAAACGTTTTTTAGATGCGCGTACGTTTGTTACGTGGCATCGTATTTGCTGATCTTATATGATCTTTACGTTTTCCGTGTGCCGGTGGAGTATCAGGTTGTTTAGTTTTTGCTGGTCGTCCTACTCTTCTGAGTGTCTTTGGAGGATGACCTCTGCGTTTAGGTATTACTTGTTCTATATTATTTGTGATTTGCTTTGCAGGGCGCCCTCTTTTACCAGTGGTTGATAGGCTTTTGCTCTTGGTTGAAATTTCTTGTTTTTCCCTGCGACTCCAATAGTCTTGGATTGTTTTGAGATCCGTGAATTTGTTTGGTGTGAGCCATTCATCTTCTTCTGGACCTTGTCCTTTCCATCGTACGAGGTATTCTCTTTTACCCGCATTGCCTCTGTGATTAATGATGGCTTGCACTTCAACAAGTTCATCTTCTAGTGCTGTTTCGTCAACTGAAATCAATTTTAGGTCAGATGGTGGGTAGTCCCTTGGCATCAATGCCCCGGTTTCGTCTTGGAGAACATAGGATCCTCCTTGGGTTTGACGTATAACTGTATATGGCCCTTGGTATGCTGGAGCTAGTTTGCTACTTCTGGTTGGTAGTCTTATCATCACATAACTGCCATTATTTATCTTTGCTATTGTGTGACTTTTATCGAATTTGTCTTTTTGAGTTTTTGTGATGAGTTCTGTTCTTTCTTTTATGGCTGGGAAGACTATCTCTGCCATATGGTCGATTCTTTTTAATAATTCGTCGTTTGACATTGGGATTGTTGGAATTGATCCTGGTTCATTATAATCTTTGAACGCATTGATATTTCTTGCGAACATAAGTGAGAACGGTGCTGTGTTCAGTCTTTTTGATATTTTGTTATTTATTGCGAGTTGGGATGCTGGTAGGTAATGATCCCAATCCTTACCAGTTCCTTCAACTACTTTCCTTATGACTTGGATTGAAGTTTGCACCCATCTTTCCGCTACGCCATTGGCTCTAGGGTGATATGGTGTTACTAATCGGTGATCTATTCCCGAGTTTTCCATGATCTTTGTCATTAATTCATTTTTGAATTCTGTGCCATTATCCGATTGTATTATTCTTGGATAACCAAAATCCCCAAATATTTGTACAAGGGTTTTTGCTATGGTATCTGACTGTTTGTTTGGTATGGCTCTCAGTATGCAGAATCTTGTGCATACATCTACCATGACAAAGAGATACACGTTTCCATTGTCTGTAGGTGTCAACGGTCCTGCTAAGTCTATTGCCCAGTGATCTCCTGGTATGTACGCATGTATTGGTCTAAGTGGATTGTATCCTTTTCTTGTTATATTGTATTTTTGACATGCTGCACATTCTTTTATGCATTCTAGTGCATCTTGGGTGATGTTTGTCCAATGCATCCCGTTCTTATGGGTGAGTTCAACTATATGTTCGGCTCCAAAGTGTCCGAAGAGATGTGCATCTTGAATGATCTTTTTGCGTTCCTCTTTGGGTGGAGTCATGTAGTCTAGTGTCATTTTTTGCACTGCTACTTTGAATATTTTCTCATTTGGACTCTTGGCTTGAAATGCGACATGATTGAACTTTGGGTCTTGTAAACGCTCTTTGGTTTCTTTTGATGTCTTATTGGCCGCATTACCTCCCCCCAGCGTGTTTTCTACCGAGAAAAGTCGCGACAAAGAGTCAGGTAGTTTGTTTAAAACACCTGGTATATGCAGGACATCAAAACTATAGTCGAGGATGGTATCTAACCATTGGATCATCATTGGGTTCGCTATTTTTTGCGTGTGTAGGTAAGTCAATGCTTTGTGATCAGTGTAGAGGGTAAAATGGTTTCCCCATAAAAACTTATGAAACTTCTTGAGTGCAAAGACCACTGCAAGTAACTCTCTTTTGGTTGTGGAATAGTTTCTTTCGGATTTAGAGAGAGCTCTGGCCATAAAGCCAATGTAGTTCTTGCGCTCATCAATTATCTGATACAGCACGGCGCCTATTCCTAGATTAGATGCATCTGTGGCAACAAGGAATGGTTGAGTTAAATCCGGATGTTGCAAAGCTGGATTGCTTTGCAGGATATTTTTAAGTTGTTCAAAGCAACGTTGATGTTGGTCATTCCATATTTTCTCTATATTGTTCGCAGATCTGAGGGCATCCAAGGGAGCAGTGATATGTGCCACAATTGGTATGTAATCCCTGAAGTAGTTGATAACTCCTAGGAAGCTTTGTATGTCTCTACCAGTTTTTGGAGTAGGCCATGTCATGACGTTGGTAATCTTGCGTTTGTCTATTTTACTACCATTTTCGTCGACTGAGAATCCTAACAGATATACCGATTTCTGTGCAAAATGGCACTTTTGCGGGTTCAATATGAGATTAACATTTGTTAGAGTTTGAATAGCCTGGCACACATGAGTGGTGTGTTCTTCTAGGGTTTTAGAGAATATGACTATATCATCAACAAATGTTTGTATGAATGGCATGTCTTTGAAGATTAACGACATTACACGTTGGAATTTAGATGATAGTGGTTTTAGTCCGAAAGGGCATCCTTGAAACATATATTGGAGATTATTGTGAGTGAATGTCGTTTTGTGCTGGTCTTCTTCAGCAATCTTGAAACGATGGAATGCGCTTTTCAGGTCTAATGTGGTGAATATTTTTGCACCAGTGATGGTATCAAAGATGTCTCTAATGAGAGGTAGCGGAAACTTATCGTCGGGTAGGAGTTTGTTGATGTGACGTGGATCTAAACAGGGTTGTTTTCCTGTTTTGTTTCCGTGTACGTCTTTCTTATCGGCCAAAGTCAGTGGGCTATTCCAAGTGGTATTTACTGGAGCCTTCACTATTGTGCCTTCCTTCAACCAACTGTTCACCGCTTCATCAATAACCGGCCTTAATGCATACGGCAGCGGATATTGTCTTTGATAGGTTTTAGAACCTTCAGTAGTTTTGAGCTCTACTATGGATTCAGGTACTGTACAGAAAGACGTTTTTGGTATAGCCTCATTTTCTCTTATGTGAGGAGCTATTGCTGCCATAAAACTGTCTTGTTGTTCTTGTGTTCCATAGGGCAAATTATTTGGTTCCATCTCATCATCTACTTCTTGACCTGTGCAGTTGGCATTGTGTACATTCCAGTCAATTGCTACGCCTGTTAACGCTATGCCAAGTTTGGGTATTATGTCATGTCCCAGAATTAGATCTTCACTTTCATTCATCTCCATGAGTTCGAACGAATGAAGGAAGTTATGTCCATTGGCATATGTTACATTAAGTGGGACTGTTTGCCCGATGCGTTTAGAAGTATGATTTTTTCCTGCAAACACTAAGTATCCTTCTACTTTGACGATTGGTTTCTTTATTGTGTCATTGTAGAATTTTATGTTGAGGCAAGACTTTTGCGCTCCAGTGTCAATGAGGCCGAGCACCTTATACTCATTCTGTAAAAGAATGGGTTTTTTTCTATTTTTTGTTTGTTTATGCTCTTACCAAAGGACGCATTTTCCAAGGTATTGGCAATGTGCTCCATTGGGTCCAAGCTTGTGGCCTTTAGCGACTTGATGGCAAATTCTTGGGCCTGCTTCTTGCGGTATTCGTCTGACGAGAAATACTCTTTGCACTTGGGATTGTAACTCCAATCTTTTCCGCAGTGGCGGCAAATCTTGGCGTTAGTCTTGGTGCTCTTGGTCTTATTTATGACTTTGCATTCATTTGTGTCATGCGAGTCATTAAGTTTGTGGTGAGCACAGAAGAATTTAGATTTTTTAACATTATTGTTAGTATGCCCGACACTTTTTTGTGAGCTATGGATTTTACGAGGTGTATTGTTTTCATTATTTGAGCGTTTGTAGGCTACAGACACTCCATTAGTGAGTAGCGCTACCTGCTCGATGGTTTGTGGCATCTCTGTATGCCTGGCAAACCATGCCAACTTGACCTTGGCTTGCAAGTCGGGGGTAAGGCTGCTCATAAATCTCATGGCGAGATTCGCATTTTCCTGTACGCCACCTTCTCGGCAAGCCTTTTGGAAGCGTATTCCATAGTCAAGGACAGACTCATGTTGGGACATTTGCATGGTAAATACCAGCGAGCCCATTTCCAATTGTCTATCGAACAAATCAAACTTCTTTCGGATCACTTGCTTTACCTGTACCCAGGTGAGGTCGCGATCCGCAAGGCTCTCTTCATACCAGGCGTCATAGTGATGGTCGAAAGCTAAAGGTAGCCATTTCTTCCATGCTTTATCTATGTTTACCTTCCCAGCGTTCAGTACTTTCTGTACGGCTGACAGGAAGTGGGACACTGCTTCGTACACGGGCTCGTTGGGGTAACGTACTGTCTGCCCTGCCAGCTGGAACTTCGGTATGTCCCTAAGTGAGATGGTTGAACCTTCGGTCTGGTTCTTTGGGGTCTTGAAGGTATCCCTGCCTCGGTAGTGAGACAACCTTTCGAGCAGGGCCGAGGTCTGGTCTATCTCCGTTTGTGCTTGACTTAGGACACTTGCGTCGCTGCCATTCATGACCAGTTCGTGGAATTGGCCCACCAGCTTGCAGAGTTTGGCCTCCATGTGCTTGACAAGCTGGTCCAGTTGTCTTGCAGCCAGTTCCTTGGCGGCTTCCGGTTCTTCTTGCGCCATATGGCTGGAATCATCCATGGCCATGTCCTCGGACAGGATGGTCATGTTATTGGTGTCTTGGATGAAAGATTCGAAAGAGTTGTTATCGGTCATGTTGGTGATGATGATGATGATGATTTTTTTTTAACAAGAATTCACTTTAAAAAATGATGTATTTAGGGTAGGAATATAGTAAAATGTGATAATAAAGGTAATGAAATAAAGAGACGTAGTAAGTAAAGTGAGACTTTGTATAGTATGGTTTTTAATGAGGTAGAAAAGTTGGTATCAATTAAGATGATGTTGCTAGTCTGTGTTCCTGTTCCTTTTATACTGATATTGTAATTCATAGTCCGTGTTAGATTCACCAGTTATATTTAATACTGGGATTGATTATATATGTCTTTGTCATACATATAGATGTGCAAATACAACACTATTGTTTTTATATTTTTATTTCCTAAACCATTCATGTAGCACTGAGAGTACAACAAATATTACAGACTGCATTTGCGCACAGTGTTTTAATCGTCTTTTTTGCATACTTGGTATTCACAACAAACATATTTTTCTTTTTTATTTTCAAAAAAAAATACGTAATCATCTCTCAGATTCTACGGCTATTTCAAGGATTGTTTTTTATTCATCCATTTTTTTCTTTCTCTACTTTTTATTATCATCCAAGTACTTCTTCTAAAGCGCGGTTTGCTATATATACTCCTGGCAAACAAAATCAAAATCATTCTGGTATACAAAGATAAGTACTATGTTCTTTATTACATTCGATTATTTTTCTTACTGATCTATATTTTATTAGAAATGTTATGTATCTATATAGCCGCCCTCCAGAAATTCATACCTCTAGTAATTATATATACTTGAAAAATATTTTTTAATATCCTTACTCATTGCTATCTCTACTTAGTATTCTATTTCAAAAGTTTGTCTTTGCCTTTATTAAATCAAAGTATTCAAGATTTCCAAGGACTATATATAATAAGTAAGCTGGTATAAATATTTAATAATTTTTCTCATAATATTCTCTAGCTCTAAAAAGATATCAAGCAAATCAAGGAAGCAAGGTATTATATAATTTGATTAATAGTATTAAAATCAATCATATTAATAACATTTGCTATTTATTATAGAATATATCCATAAAACAAGTATCTACATCTCTCTCATACAATCAAGAATTATATATATATATATTAGAATAAATATTATAGAGCAATTATTATTATGAGCGATTCTTTTTTATTCAAAATAAAAATAAAAATAAAAATAAAAATAAAAATAAAAATATATTCCTACAAACCAATTTCCAATTGAGAATATTATTTTTAGAATTAAGACCAAAAAGAACAGCTTTTCCGAAGCAATTGATCGAATCATTGCTATCAAAAAAATGCAAAACACTGCTGTTATTACGTGCCTAGATATATGTTCTTCTCAGACAGGTGTTCTCAAACAGTACATGTTTTTTTCTTAATTTGTAATAGTATGTATGTTTGCTTTTGGAATAGAGTTTATACACAATCTTTATAACTAAGCTCACACTGAATTTTCAAATCTGACATGTTAATATATAATATCTGGTCAGTTATTTTTTAACATACTGACTGGGCATTTATTAAAATTTATCTATCAGATATTAAATTAATACATAAAATTACAATTATAAACTTTTAATATTGTAATGATTTAGATTATTTTTTGCAGTGTACAACGTAGTACCTATTCAGACCTTCAAACGTCATATGATAAATGAAGAAACACAAAGCATTTTAAATGCACAAAAACGTAAGAGATTATAATTATATTTATTTATATTTCAGATAATAATAAATTTATTATAGAGGCCAGGCAATCTGTTGAAAACACTGTATCTATGGATACAGCTCAATATGAAGAATTGATTCATATCTGTAGTCCTGACAATGATATGGATTATGATCTCAATGGTAAAGACTTTATTTTTTATTGTTAACACTGCAAAAAATATGTGATTTCAACTCTGAATACATCAATTGAAACGAGGGGAGCATAGGTCTTGGATTAGCCCTTTTCTTGATTGCTCACTTTAGACGGCGTTAAGAATATTTGGTAGTTCTATTGGATGGACATTAGAATATGTCTTTATTTTTGTTGATTATTAACCTATGATGTTTTCTCTGTCCTTTGAAAGTTATAAAGTTAATATTCTTGGGTGGTGATTAAAATGAATTATCAGATATAGGTAATTTTATAAGACCTTGACTTAAAAATGATTAGAGTCTTTCTTGATTAAATAAAGCGTCTAACTGTAAAATGAAAATGATAATTATATTATGTTTTTGGGATTATTGGTTTTACAGACTCCACTTTTTTTAGGGGTAAACCACCTTGGAATGCAAATTATTTTTTGTTCTTTCTCTTTTGCCTCTTGCTCTTATACACATACTGGTAATTATTTTATTCTTATTATTTTATGTAATTACTTAATGATTTTGCCATTATCTTTACAGATCATCAACAAGCTTCTCCTCTTTGGTCATTTTACATAGTTTAATAATATAAAATAATATTTGCTCAAATCTTCTCTTTACTAATGACAATATCTCTAGCCATCACGGCTTTGCATGTCACTTAATCTTGTTGTTGTATCCAACATAATCGTAGATTGAAACATTAACACAAATTACCAATATTGAAACATATTGAATAACCGACCTACTGGAAGTACACTAAAGAGTGTATCTTTCCAAATACATTATTCATACGTAAAGACACACTAACAACCAGTACTAACACACTGGTTAATAGTACTAAGTAAAATAACAAGTCATATCTAATAGTTGGTAGAGAGAACAGACATTACATGATATCATCATATCATCACTAGCACTCATCTCAATGTCTACATAAACGCACAATACGAATAGCAATAGTCTTCATCTTATTCAAAAATTCTTTCTCTCTCAATAAACAAAGTCTCACCGTACTCTTGTCCATGCTTTGTTTTCCTCTGATTTAACACTTGTAACCAAACATCATGGTAAGCTATTATATTATTATAAATCATATATATCTCTTTACTTATACATATATAACTATGTTCTATTCTCTATTAGATATATTAAGAATCTCATCTGCACGCCTGAACAAACAATCACACAGGTAAGAAAACTGCTGATAATATAGTATATATGAATATCCAGAATACTAATAACTTTACAATTCTTAGACAATCTTAACTGACAGCTAATATGCTGAAATATTCTCATGAATCTATCAAGTAGTCCATCTACTCACGATATCAATATTGTAAGTACAACAGCAAATAATTTGATCCATTATGATTATTTAATTAATCTTTGCTCCTATTACTATTAAATAGCACCATTCTCCTCCAAGACAGTATTCAATATCTATTAGGTAGGAACTTGTTAGTCTTGCTAGATGCAAAATATCAAACAATACTCTAGAAATAGCATATATATTATTATTATATGATTAGAGCATTCATCTAGAAATATATATATTAAATAAATAAAAAATAAATAAAAAACAATTTGTTTTTTAAAAATCAACAAACAAATGAGGCTTGTATGTAAACATATGATATGGTGCTTTTCAGTCTAAAAGACCTTATTTTCCTTTGCTTTTCAGTCTAAAAGACATTATTTCCCTTTGCTTTTCAGTCTAAAGACATTATTTCCCTTTGTTTTTCAGTCTAAAGACACTATTTCCCTTTGCTTTTCAGCCTAAAGAGATGAGTTACTGAGGTTAAAAGTAAAGGATATGAATAGATTGTAAATCGCGATATTGCGATTAGCTTTATATGGCACAAAATACAATATATAATAGGCTTACTTGACACGAAATATAAAATAAACTAGACCTCTTTAATAACAGAAAAGTTGGGGGGTATCAAAGGTTTTTCAAGCAGAACTAAAGACCTATTTCTCTGATAGACCAGGCATCATTCTCTATAGTATCATTCATATTTGTATGGTGGAGAAATATAGATTGAAATAACAATAAATTGATGATGGTACTTTAATACTACAGATATTTCTCCACCATAAAATCATATACTTTTTCCAGTGTAATTTGAGTTTAATAATAATATTCCTTTTTAGTAGATTCGGTTGACAGCACCAATGCTGACACTCAATCTCAGAAAGAAACCTTACCTCTTTCTGAGAATGACACTTTGTTTCATGATGAGGATGACAATTGCTCTGCTTCTGATGAATCAGATGGCAATGATTCAAGTGACGATGAGATTGTTGATGATGAAGGTATGTACAATACTAAACATAATCCTAGTCCTGAAACGAAAATAATGGATTAATAATATTTTCATTTTAAATAGACTATTCTTCAGAATCTGTCTCAGAATTGAGTTTCATTCACCGATTCATTGTTACCACAATTGCTATCTTCATATCATTATATGTTGTTAACGGAGGTGCCGTAGTCTTAATTGCAATTGTGAACAAGGTCTTGGAATTCTTTT
Organism: Phycomyces nitens; assembly: GCA_022702545.1. Taxonomy (NCBI): domain Eukaryota; kingdom Fungi; phylum Mucoromycota; class Mucoromycetes; order Mucorales; family Phycomycetaceae; genus Phycomyces; species Phycomyces nitens. The sequence continues at coordinate 9,618,800 of JAHRBC010000001.1, forward strand.
GCGACCCATTCCGTCTTCCTGTGAGTGTTCAAGGCCTCAGACGATTGGCTGGTCTTGACGTTTTGTCAAATGGTGTAAAGAAGTATGTTGCTTGTGGTGAATGCCATAGCATTTATGAGAATGATGACTCCACTCCTTCTTGCTGCTCGTTTGACAAGTTTGGAAAAAACTCCTTGTGTGGAACTCTGTTGTTCAAGTCCGGATCTAGATCTAGGATCCCAAAGAAAACGTACGTGTTTCACTCCATCAAGAAATCACTGGAGCTGTTCTTTGGCCTCCCTGAGTTTGAAGATGATATCAGTTTGTGGAATCGTGGTCCAAAGGCAAAGGACATGATGTTCGATATATACGATGGTGCAATGTGGAACGAAGTATTGGATATCAATGACATTCCCTTTGTTGACGGTGACCATTCATTAATGTTGACCCTCAACATTGACTGGTTCCAGCCATTTGATAGAGTCACATATTCTTGTGAAGCCATATACCTTGCCATTAACAATCTTCCTCAAGATATCCGGTTCAAGAAGGAGAACATTATCCTTGTTGGATTAATGCCAGGGCCAAGAGAAGCGAAGACATCAGAGATCAACAATTACCTCAGACCTCTGGTAGATGAATCGGAAGAGTTATACCAGGGTATCAAGATCAAGACCCATCAATGCCCATCTGGTGCAACTGTCCGTGCCGCTCTCTTTCTGGTCGCTTGTGACATCCCTGCTGCAAGGAAAGTATGTGGATTTACATCCCATATGAGTACAAATGCCTGCCACAAATGCAATTGTCGGTTCAATCGGTTAGCTGGAACAAACTCTGTTGATTATTCTGGATTTGATTCTTCAAAGTGGCTCCTTTGCACTAGAGATGATAATCGTAAGGATGCTGAGGTCTGGAGAAATGCACCCACTCAAGCTGAGAGGCAGCGCCTTGAAGTTGCCAGTGGTGTTCACTGGTCCAAACTGCATCGTCTCCAGTACTTTGACGTTGTCCGCTGCACAATCATCAATCCAATGCACAATCTTTTCTTAGGCACTGCCAAGAGAATGATGGAGAGATGGCTTGCAGATGGAGTAATCAACAATAAGAGTCTCATTGCCATGCAGAAGATGGTGGAGAAGATGGTGTTGCCGGCCGATTATACCCAGATAAAGACGAAGATTGGAAAAGGGTTCCCCTTTATGAAGGCAGACGAGTGGAAATCGTGGTGCCTGGTTTACTCTCCAGTGGCGTTAAAGGGCATAATTCCAGACCTTCACTTCTCAAACTGGATGCATTTCGTCAATGCATGCTGTTTACTTACCAAGCCCAGTGTTTCTGACAATGAGATCAAGCAAGGCCATGCATCTCTTGAGTTGTTCTGTAAAGGATGCGAGGAGATTTACGATCATAGTCTTCTGTCCCCAAACATGCACCTCCACCTCCACCTTTGCCAGACAATCAATGACTTTGGGCCGTTCTATGGTTACTGGCTCTTTAGCTTCGAAAGGTACAACAGTATCTTAAAAAATATAGACACGAACAGGCGAAGTGGGTTTGAATCAACCTACATGAGACAATTCCTGGAAGAGACTTACAAGAACAATCATGTCCGTACAATTTTGAAGCACCAGCCAAGTTTTCCCTGCGCTGACATTTTGTACAAGTTGACAAATGCAGACCACAAAAACCATTCAACAATAGCTGCCAAAAACACCCAAAGCCCATTCTCGCTCCCAGACTTTCTTGAATCCGCTGAAAATCCGCATGTACCTGTACAAGGCAATGAGCCCCTTCCATTGCCTATAACAATCCAGCAAAAGCGATCAAAAGCAATGATACCAAAAGAAGAATACAATTGCTTGGTCAAATACTACCAGGTTGCGTATAACGACAATGAGATCCATAGCTGCAAAGACACGATGCAAGGCATGGCTTTTGTGAATGACTGGTTCGAAAAGCTGAAGTTGGTTAATCTCCTAGGCCAGACATTCAAGGGCATCAATGGCAAAGAGAATCGCGGATCGTATATTCAAGCAATTTTTATTGAAAACAAGACTGGGGTAGAGTACGCATATGTTGGAGAGATTCAATACCTATTTGTTCATACATTTAGCCCTGTTGTTTCTTCTCTGCAACGTGAAAATGTCCACAATAGTCAGCATACCTTTGCTTTTGTAAAGTGGTTCAAAACTACATCAGACAGGAGTAGAGAGTTTGAGGGAATTGAGATTGTTGAAGATGCCTTCTACCCTCTTGATTTCGAGTGTATCCTCCCAGTACATCGTATCCTAATGTCTGTTGCAATCATGGAGTACAAAACAACCGGAGATATTAGAAAAAGACTTGTAGTCCCTCTTCCCAGAAAGATCTCTTATTAATTTATTATTTTTATTTTTATTTTTATTTTTATTTTTATTTTTATTTTTATTTTTATTTTTATTTTTATTTTTATTTTTATTTTTATTTTCTTTTACTTTTACTTTTATCTAACCCCATTATATATTCTATATTAATCCAAAAATAAGTCGTTTGTCATTTACAAAAATGTTTTATTCATCTCTAAATGCCCAAGAAGGGAGAGAGGAACACAAGTGAGAGGGGATGGGAACAAGATTCTCTATTTTTTGTCTCCTTGGCATTCTTGTCTTTGCCTTGGACTGGAATTTTGCTGAGTCACAGACTCTTGCAACTCGGTCAATAACTGACAAGAGTCTGTTGAGCTATATTCCCTTTATTAGCATCCTTGTTTTACAAGTATATACTTTATATATTTACCTCATCACTTCTCCATCTCGGCCGAGCAACATTCAACACATGCACCTTGTAATCTGGCTCCAACTCCTCTGTCTCCAACTCCCCATCTGACATCACTTCTTTTTTAAGAACATGGAGATAAGCCATCTCAGCTGCGTTGCCTGGCTTATCTCCCATGTCTTTGTCAATCACCCTCCAGTTGCTCTTGTATGTCACAATTCAACGCTGGAGGATCTATATGTAATATAATATGAGAAAACTGAAAATATTTTAAATCAATCATTTTGTATAAACCTCAGCAATCCTGCTGTTAGATCGGCCTTTTTGCTTTTTGGCCTCATCTTGTTCGGGTGTCATACAAGCTTTACGGTGGGAATGCTTGTAATTGTTCTTGATCTTATTTACCACCATATCAGGCCAAAACCCAGAAGCTTCAGGCTGTGAAAGAATATACTCCTTCAAGTAACTGATGATTGCAACATTATCAGGATGATTAATCTGCTTGTTCTCATTCCATCTTTTTCTGCTGTTGTTTTCAGCAATCAGACCTGGGTTATCTGAATCCAAGTTCTTCTTCCACATCTTGCCTTTAATGAGACCCTGGATATAATTTGAGTTAAACATACCAGGATGATTCTACCAGTATTGCTGATACTGATAGACTTCTTGGATACAACAGCAGGAGCCATTGCAATTGGGACAAATGATGCCATACGAGCCTCACTATTGGCATGAGCATTGGCCAAATTGCTAACGGCTGTCTTGGTCTCTTTGTTTGTATCAAACAACATGCCAAGTCTTTGGTTGACAGTTGCAATTTCAACCCGGACAGTCTTTATCTCATCAAAAAGATCTTTGAACTGCTGGTCCCTATTGTTGCTTAGAGGAATGCTTGGGCCAAGTTGGTGTTGCTCAATATGACCAGCTGTCACCTGCTGAGAAGAACTGGCCTCTCGATTTGCTCTTGATCTGGTAGAATTGGGAGGCATTTTCTAGAGGCAAAATTAGTTAAATACTATTAAGAATTATACAAGTAAAGAGATATACATACAATATAGTTCACAGTAAGTAATAAAGATTTCTTTAAGTGATATGAAGAATATAATAATGAATTCGATATTCATCTTTTATAGCTATAAATGATTTGTGAAAGTGTAATATGAATATGAGTTTTGTGATTTGGTTTTGGACTCAATGATTTTTCTTTTAGGATATTTTTTGTTTTGTTTTACAATTTAAACCACTCTTTCGGTTCCATTTGCCTTTTCCTCTTTGCTTACTCATTTGTTCTTTTTTTTTTGAGTTACATATCCCAGTAAGTCTTTTTCCTTTTACTTTTACTTTTACTAAATGACATTGCTTGACTACTAATAGTATTAGATATACCACAACTTATCTCACTGGTAAGATAAAGATTGACCCATACAAATATTCATTTTCTTACTAAACATTTATAAATTATAGATACTGTGCACTTTACACGGCTGAGAACCATAGCAGTATATAATATGTTATATATAATCAATAACACTATAACCCCATGTAGACTAACACTCATATTCTATTATCTTACTCTCATAGATCTTGCAATATTATATTTAAATATTAGTCATACTTTTTGCGAGTGTATTATAAGTATAACTTCTCTGTTATATTCTCTATTCATAATACATTATTAACATCTTTGTTGTTTTCAATTCAGTACCAAGTATGCTGAATCTGCCTCAAGTAAGTTTTCTCTCTCTCTAATGGTAAAAGACATAATACATAAACCTAATCAATGTTTTGTTTTCAGTATAGAGATTCACATTATATATCCAAGTAGTATTCCTATTTTATATTCAATTGCTGTAAATTGTTTTTGCTCATTTCAACTGCATTTGTAAAAGGTAATCCATAATGTTAATATATGAATAGCCCATGCTTTGAATAGATAACTAGGCAATCCAACTAGAAAATAAATATTTTTTATGAAATAAATTTTTTTTCGTAAACTATTTCCCATAAATTGTTCTTTTAAAGAAGCTTGAGAAAATGGTTCTGGACAATTATATCAAGAAATATCAATAGAATACATAATATGATATCCAATAGAAACTGCCATATAGTGGTAGGCAGTGACACTCCACACTGCTGACAGATGAAAGACCTTTCTGTTGTATTTGCACATCTATATGTATGACAAAGACATATATAATCAATCCCAGTATTCAATATAACTGGTGAATCTAACACGGACTATGAATTACAACATCAGTATAAAAGGAACAGGAACACAGACTAGCAACATCATCTTAATTGATACCAACTTTTTCTACCTCATTAAAAACCACACTATACAAAGTCTCACTTTACTCACAACATCTCTCTATTTCATTACCTTTATTATCACATTTTACTATATTCCTACCCTAAATACATCACTTTCAAAAACACTGTCTTTTAAATAGAAATAGACTGATCACAATTGGAAATGTAAAAAAATATTGATCCTAATTGAGTTTTCTGGGTTCATGGTAACTAAAGGAACCATTGTCCACGCACAGACTATTCTGTCTGCCAAAAGAAACAATTCATTCCATATGTGCCCATGTATCTGTAGCTCAGATAAATTTTCATCAGAACCCAGGTTTTATTGTCACTATTTCTCAGAATTCTACTTTATTTCACATATGAAAATTGGGGTCATTTTTGCAGTGAGAGAGACCCCATTATATATTTATAAGCAGTTATCTATGAATAATAAAATATATTGAGTAAAAAATATATTTACAAGTGAAAGAAAAGAATTAATTACCAGAGTATTTTGTGGTAATATTTAGGCACAAAAGAATATAAAAAATAAAAAGGAAAAATAAATACTTTGTATTAAAAGGCTGTTTGGCCCTGATAAAATGCGGGCAATAAAAATGATAATCCAAAAGAATATGCCTGCCGTCATTTTCATATCTTTGTAATTTATAGTTTATTAGGTTGAAAAAGATGTCTAGATATAGAACAAGAGTATACACAATGCTGTTAAATAACAATAAAGCTACAAGACAATTCATTATTTTCGGTCAACCTCTTTACTTGTAAGTATACTAGTCATATTTCTCTTTCTTCTTATGAGAATAACCATGATAATAATTGATTTATTTATTATTTCTACTACAATTAATTTCACGGCATAGTTATAAGAAGTAGAAATAAATCACAAACAAATATCATGCCTAAAAGGCTCTACTTTATTATTCTATCCAATAGAACATATTGAATATTATAATCGCTGTCAAAAATAAAAAAGTTTATTATATTTAACTTCAGTCTACTAATGGTAAGATAATATAGTAGTTTGCTATGAATGAAACCACTCAATTTTTGTAGTGTTAGAAAAGAAAAGTGTATATCTTACAGAGATTGCCAAGTGTAAAAAGGACAAACCGTATTGTAATATGGCCGTAAAAAGTTTTTGCTCTTTTGTTTCTGGGGGAAAAAAGAGCAAGCTGCATTTCATTCCTAAATCAAAGGTAATCAAGCTAAAGATGGTTCAATTGGGATGTCAATCAGGTGTTTATAACCGTGCCAATCTTACATGAAGGAGGCTCATTTTGTTTTAATTCAAAGAGTCATTGCAAAGACAAGACAAGAGAAGCAAAAAGAAAAAGAAAAAAGTGTTACCGGCAAGACTTCCCTACACATGATATGCTATCTGATATCAAGGGAGAGTCTAGCAAGGATCTTTTGGAAGTGTTGTATCCAACATAATCATAGATTGAAACATTAACACAAATTACCAATATTGAAACATATTGAATAACCGACCTACTGGAAGTGCACTAAAGAGTGTACCTTTCCAAATACATTATTCATACGTAAAGACACACTAACAACTAGTACTAACACACTGGTTAATAGTACTAAGTAAAATAACAAGTCATATCTAATAGTTGGTAGAGAGAACAGACATTACATGATATCATCATATCATCACTAGCACTCATCTCAATGTCTATATAAACGCACAATACGAATAGCAATAGTCTTCATCTTATTTACAAATTCTTTCTCTCTTAATAAACAAAGTCTCACCGTACTCTTGTCCGTGCTTTGTTTTCCTCTGATTTAACATTTTTTACGGTGAACTCTTTTTAAACCAACTACAAAACCCAATTTCCGTCATGTCTGTCCAGCAAGCAAACAACTCTCCTATTTTGGCCGCCTTGAGTGACCTCAGCATGTCTGAAGCCGCTGCTCCCAGCCAGCCCGTCAAGTCCTTGGCCGCCATCTCGCATCTCCGTGAGAGACTCTCTGCCTGTACTGTTGCCCTGGCTGATGCCATTGAGCAAGATCAGCCTGATGAGGCCAAAGCTCACCTCCGCCAGAGCATTACGTCAATGGAGGGCGATCTAACCCTTTTGCTCTCCGCTCACGCCCACCTGGTCCGTCCTGAACCTGTCTTTGCCGCACAGACAGCCCACCAATCTCGCGTTGTCCCTCATGAGCTTCCTGTCTTCCAGTGGCAGGGAAACGAGTGGGATAGCACCCAGAAGACTTATTCCTCTATTGAGGAATGCCTCAACAAGTTTGAGGATGTTTTGCTGTCCTACAGCCTCAACCTCAACGAGGACTGGCACCATCTTCTCCCCATGGTTCTCTCAAGAGAACAACGTTCCTGGTTCGACGACTACCTCCATAGTTCTCCCAATCTCCCCTGGTCCTTTGCTCGTGGTGCCTTTGTGAAGGCATATGGTATCAACGACGTGGAGCGTCGCGTCCAGCTCACCCAGGAGCTCATGATGATGAAGATGTCCCCCAAGGAATCCGTCAATCAGTATACCGACAGATTCCAGCGGGTGCGCAGGGAAGCCCAGATCAATGATGATCTCCTCATGTCTGTGGCATACACTGGTTCCCTGCTCCCCGAGCTCTCCAGACAGGTGTCCCTACTACAAGTCAACATGCCTCTGGAGAAAAGAGACACGATCGACCAAGCTGCTTCCCTTGCCAGGTCCATCTACAGCAAGGTAATCACCAGCCGCCCTTCTGGTTCTCTTGCTTCGTCCGTGACCTCTTCTTCGGCCACATCTGTCTCTGCCTCTGCTTCTCCTGCTCGTTCCCCCTCTGGTCCCACTTCTGCTTCTGTTGGCCGTTCCGCCGGTTCCTCTCGTGTGTCTTCACACAGTCATGACCGCTTTGCCGTCAAGCGCTGTACCTTGCATGGCAAGGGAAACCATGACTCAGAAGATTGCCGAGTTCTCAAGAACGTCCTGGCCACCAAGGGTGGTAATCGTGTGGAGAAGCACGCCACCAACACCAACAAGTACGTTGGGTCCTCTCCGTGTCGCTGGTGTGGTGAAGTCTGGTCACCAAGACACCGCTGCTCTTCTGTCTCCGGCTCTTCCAGTTCTACGTTGGGCTCTGCTCGGGGCTCTGCTCCCCACTTCGCCGTCCGTTCTGCCCACGCCGTCGTGGAAGACCCTCTCGTTCCCTTGGATGCCAGCTCATCCGAGGATGACCAGTCCATGGAAATGGACTTGGAACAGTGCTCTCCTTGTAAGTACACGAGCACTAACATAGATATCTCTCAACGGTCTACTCACTCTTATCTTGTTCCCATCTCCTTAGAAGGCGAGCAACTGTGGGCATTGGTGGACACCGAGGCTACTATCAGTTCGGTGAACACCAAAATCTGTAGCAAATTTGGTTGGGCCATACTTCCCCGCAAGGGAAAGATCGTGTTGGCAACCAAGGACGTTACAACCCATAGACTAGGAGTTACAAATAAAATAAATGTTTCATATAATGATAAAAAGATAGCACACTCGTTTGAAGTTATGGATCTCGCTGAGAATATAGATGTTAGTATTGGTACAGACTTGATGCCTAGCCTTGGCATTCATTTGTTAGGACTGGCAACTAGTTGGTATGGATCTAACGCGCCTCAGGCCCCTACTCCCATAATTGAAAAAGAAGAACCCAATAATTCACCAGCTGGAACACCTGCTGAACATAATACTTTCATGAAGGCTCTTTTACCCTTTATTAAATCAAACGAAACTATCCCCATTTCCTCATTCTGTACAGTTAAAGAGTCTATCGTACGTCAACCTACTCCTCCAGGTCAGGTAGTCTATCGGCGTCAATATCCCATCGCTCTGCAACTTGTACCACTGATGGCCAAACACATCAAACAATGGCTAACTGACGGCACAATCCAGTGTGCACCCGTCAACACTAAGTGGAATAGCCCACTTACCTTCGCACCCAAGAAAGATGAGTTTGGCAACCCAACAGGAAAGAGACCTTGCCTGGATCCCAGAGCAATCAACACTCTGCTGCCAGATGACAGGTTCCCTCTGCCACTCATTTCCGAGCTCTTCCACAAGCTACGAGGTGCCACCATATTCACCACTCTCAACCTCAAGAGTGCATTCCATCGCTTTAAGATTCATGAGGATGATCGACACAAGACCACATTCACATTCGAAGGCAATCAGTATATGTTTCGTGGATGTCCATTCAGCCTCAAGCCTTTATCATCCAAGTTTCAACGTGTTGTGAATCTCATTTACCATGACACTCCATATGTTACTGCCTTTGTGGATGATATCGTAGTCTTTTCCACTAACATGACCGACCATGTTAAACACGTCCAAACCGCCGTTCAAAAGCTTACAGACGTCAACCTCATTCTTAATCCACAGAAATGTCACTTCGCGCAAACTTCTGTATCTTTACTGGGTTTCACTGTGAGTACAAGAGGTGTTGATCTCGACGCTCGCAAAGTTCATAATGCCAACATCTGGCCTCAACCCAAGTCTGGCAAAGACATTCAAAGATTCCTCGGTCTCGTCAATTACTTTCGCGAGCATATTCCAAACTTGTCGCAACTGTCATCTCCACTCGATAAACTGCGCAATGCTGACTCATTACAAGGGTTATGGACTGAGGAACAAACACAAGCTTTTTCCAAGCTCAAACACGCACTTACCCACGCACCAGTTATAAGCCACCCGGACACCAATCAGCCTTTCCTGGTTGCCACGGACGCCTCTAACACTGGAATAGGCGCAGTGCTCTATCAGATCATCAACAACCAATATCGTTACATTGGCTTCATGGCTCGCTCTCTCTCCAAGTCTGAACGTAACTATCCTGTTACCAAACGTGAACTCCTGGGTATTGTCTACGCCCTGACCAAATTCCACAAGTTTCTGTGGGGTAACAAATTCACGTTGTACACGGACCACAAGGCACTCACCTACCTTCACACACAAGAGATCGCCAATCCTATGATGATTAACTGGCTTGACGTGCTCTGCGACTATAACTACGACATAGTTCACAGACCTGGCATTGCAAATATTTTACCAGATGCTCTATCACGCCTTTTCACCTCGGAAAAACCGCTGGGGGAGGATAAAACCATAGAACCCTCTATGAAGCATCCGGCAAAAGCAGTACAGAAACCATCACATGCCCTTCAACGAATGCACAACACAAGCGAAATGATTACACCACCAATCAAAGACAGACAGCATATCCTCAATCAAGCACATCTACTCGGCCACTTTGGTACAGATGCTATAGTCAATGCTATACACAGTGATGGACTCCACTGGACTAACCTCAAGCAAGACGCCACAGAAACGGTAAAGAACTGCTTGAACTGTCAACGATTCAATGTCACAAAACACAGTTATCATCCGCTGAAACCTATTACTGCCAGTCAACCAGGTGAACACTGGGCCATTGATCTTGCTGGTCCATACACCACCTCACACAATGGCAACCATTATATCCTAGTAATGGTTGACATCTTCTCCCGATTCTGTATACTCCGTGCAATTCCCGACAAGACATCCTTAACAATTGCAAGACAACTTGTTCAGATCTTCTGTGACTATGGATTACCTAAGATCCTACAGTCAGACAACAGTACCGAGTTTGTCAATGAACTCGTCAAGACATTCACCCAGGCAGCAGGAATCGATCATCGCCTAGTGACCCCATATCATCCGAGAGCAAATGGTGTGGCTGAGAAATGGGTACACACAGCAAAGGAAGTCATAAACAAGAGAACACAAGGAGCAAAGCAAGACTGGGATTTATACATCCCAAGTACGCAACTGGCCATAAACAGCAAACATGCTAAACTACATGGCACACGTCCCTTCACTCTCATGTTTGCCAGACAACCGACCGATTTCTCTGACTACCGAAAAACGGAAAGTACACACACTTCTCCAAACTGTCTAAAAGAAAGAAAGGACCGTATCGAACAAATGGAGACTGTCGTATTCCCTGCTATCCGAGAACGTATCAAGGCCACACAAGCAGCAGACAAGGGAAGACACGATAAGGGCCATAATATCATAATGGAGTTTCCCAATGACAGCAACGTGATGATCAAGAATATCCTCAAAAAATCCAAGACCGATCCAAGATATGAGGGACCATTCACAGTCAAGGGCAGAACAAAAGGAGGCAGCTACATCTTGCAAGACAAAACGGGCGCACTTTTATCAAGAAACATTCCGCCCTCGCAAATTAAGCTGATATCCCAAGATACCGTTATCTCTTCTGACAATTTCTACGAGATACAAGCCATCATTGACCATCGTAAAGACAAAGGCGACTATCTTTACAGAGTACGTTGGAAAAACTATGCACCAGATCAAGACACTTGGGAACCAACCAGTCACTTCAACGATTTGAGCATTATTGACAAATACTGGCAAAGACGAGGTGCTGAACAACCTCAGAAACAATCTACGATCAAACATAACAAGCGCACCAGGTCATCCCAAGAACCTACACGATCCAGTAAACGCAGACGCAACTGAACTCAACGAATGCCACAGTGTATCCTTACATATGCTCCCACAGCAATTCAAACGGTTGTTCCAACCTGGAGGGGGGTAATGTTGTATCCAACATAATCATAGATTGAAACATTAACACAAATTACCAATATTGAAACATATTGAATAACCGACCTACTGGAAGTGCACTAAAGAGTGTACCTTTCCAAATACATTATTCATACGTAAAGACACACTAACAACTAGTACTAACACACTGGTTAATAGTACTAAGTAAAATAACAAGTCATATCTAATAGTTGGTAGAGAGAACAGACATTACATGATATCATCATATCATCACTAGCACTCATCTCAATGTCTATATAAACGCACAATACGAATAGCAATAGTCTTCATCTTATTCACAAATTCTTTCTCTCTTAATAAACAAAGTCTCACCGTACTCTTGTCCGTGCTTTGTTTTCCTCTGATTTAACAGGAAGACAACTTCTGGCAGATAATAAAGTAGATGTGAATCTTTAGTAGGAAGAGAACTCTTTATTGAGTATTGCTGTCTGAACTTATTTATAATGGCAATCTTTCACTAAGTCACGTGTTGCTGGTGACACTACTCCCCTTCTCAAGACTGTTGACCTCCGGTTCTTGGTCGAGTAGTATCCCAAAGGGAACGAAGTGAGGCCTCGCCAAGTTTGATGGGCTTTAGCAAATTTGAATAAATGTAGCTACTCAGTATTCTCCCGGTTGGTGTCTTTAATTGATAGGTGTCTATCGCGGTAGTTCATACAACTTGAAAAGGTCCTTTCCAAGCAAATTCGAACTTCTTTCTGTTTTCCTTCTTCATGATGACCCAATCATCTACTGCAAATGTTTGCCTCTTTCCCACCTTCTTTTCATGACTTGCTTTCATTCTTTCCATTGCTTTCTGCTGATTCTCCTGTGTTATATCCCTTGTTGTGTTCAATGGTATGATTCTGTCATATACAGTTGAACTAGCTTTGCGAGTCTCAGAAAGGTTTGGTTGCGTGGGATCTCCAGGTATCACTGGTTCATGACCATATACCAGGAGGAACGGGCTGTATCCTGTTACATCATGAATCCTGACTCTGGTTGCAAACAATGCTTGTTCCAAGTATTTGTCCCATTGTTCCCTTCGATTTCCAGCTAACTTGATTATCATTCCACTGAGAGTTTGATTGAACCGTTCTGTTTTTCCATTTGTTTGTGGGTGATATGGTGAGGTTTGAAGATGGTAGATGTTTTGGATGTCTAAATACTGGTGTAATATTCTGGCCATGAAGTTACATCCTTGATCAGATAGTATTTCTTTGGGGCATCCAAATAGCATCATGATTTCATAGTATATGAAATTAGCCACTGCGTCTTCTGTTGCTTTGGGTATAGCCTTGGCCACTGCCCAGTTAGTTGCGTAATCTATGGCAACAAGTATCCATTTATTACCCCGTGGGCTGAGTGGGCACGGTCTAATAAAATTAATACCCCAATGCTCAAAAGGCTGTACAGGTGTAAGAGGGTGAAGTGCAGCTGTTTCTTGGTAATCTAGTGGATGATTTGCCATTTGACATTCAGGACAAGTGGAAATCCAGGTGCATACTTCGTCCCTCATTTTTGGCCACCATGCTCTTGAATTTAGAAGACTTAGAATACCATCTACGCCCAAGTGGCCATCACTACAAAAATTGAGTGGTTTCATTCATAGCAAACTACTATATTATCTTACCATTAGTAGACTGAAGTTAAACATAATAAACTTTTTTATTTTTGACGGTGATTATATTATTCAATATGTTCTATTGGATAGAATAATAAAGTAGAGCCTTTTAGATGTCATATTTGCTTGTGATTTATTTCTACTTCTTGTAACTATATCATTAAATTAATTGGAGTAGAAATAATAAACAAATCAATTATTATCATGTTTATTCTCATAAGAAGGAAGAGAAATATGACCAGTATGCTTGCAAGTAAATAAGTTGACTGAAGATAATAAATTGTCTTATAGTTTTATTATTATTTAACAGCATTGTGTACACTCTTGTTCTATATCAAGACATCTTTTTCAACCTAATAAACTATAAATTACAAAGATATGAAAATGATGGCAGGCATATTCTTTTGGATTATCATTTTTATTGCCCGCATTTTATCAGGGTCAAACAGCCTTTTAATACAAAGTATTTGTTTTTCCTTTTTATTTTTTATATTCTTTTGTGCCTAAATATTACCGCAAAATACTCTGGTAATTAATTCTTTTCTTTCTCTTGTGAATATATTTTTTACTCAATATATTTTATTATTCATAGGTAACTGCTTATAAATATATTATGGGGCTCTCTATTGCACTTGGCTGTATATCCAAAGGTAAGATCATATTATGCTAAAGCTATTCTTTATTAACCAAATCACTCTTTTATATATAGCCGCAAATTCTATTTTTCTATCCATCTCAATATAATATTCTGATAAACCTTTTATATTATAAATATGTCCTCTTTAATAACATCTATCACAGACATCTTGCTATGCTCTTATATGGATTCCCGATTGAAATTATCTGGCCATTCCAATGGCTATATCTTGTAAGTAAACTAATATTTTAGTATTACATATTGTTTATCTACAAATATTAATATATATCTATTAGACAATAATCATTTGTTAGTATATTACAGAGAGTCTATCAAATGTTCTGTTTATTATATTAAAAATGTAAGTATAAGAATGAATGATTTATATAAAAATAATTTACTAACAATCTTCTCTTTTACTTTTAGACAGTATTGGCTTTCTCTCAGCTAGGTAAGTATCCTGGCTCTATTAAGAACCAGTTGATGGTGCCAACCAAGAAATATTGATTGGTAGAATAGATATACCAAAGAAATAATCTAGAGACTAGAATATATAGCGCAAATGTATTTTTTATCAAATAAAACGAAAAATAAAAATTTTCAGAATCTATTGCTCCAAAAAAACAACAAACCAGAGAGGCTTGTTTGCATAGAATAACTACAATTACCTTGCAATAGTCTACAATCATCCTTGATAGACTGTTAAAACATATTATAAAACCCACTATAAAATATAATGAAAGATAAAACTGGTTGTTTGTAAGTAGTTAATCTCCCCTGACACAAACTGTCTGTGTATCGTAAAATGCAATGCAAAAAAGGGTAGATTGACTAGGAATATATTGTGGCTACAATGTATATTTAAGTTTTGCACTGTTTGAGGGCATTTAAATATTCTACATTGGATTCTTGTACACCAGTAGGTAGGATGATTCAGTTCACCCCCATATCTTTTTAGTCTACTACAGATCACAATTATATATTACCAAAAGCATAGTAAAACTATATAATTAAGTAGCTTATTTTATAAGTTTTATCTACATAATACCCTTAGACTTTTGTAGTGCATGCCCTCAGTGGAAGGTGGTTACTAGATTGTCACGTTCTGAGAATGGGATGAAGCTATGGAATTGTCCATTTGAGTTTGCCCATAGGATTTCGCCTTGTTCACCGATCCTCTAAATAGGTCGTTGTAACTGTCCTATGACAAAAGGTGGTGTATTTTCTGGTATGATACCCTGCTGTAGATATGGGGGCACTAACAAGGGCCAATCGTCTATGACTGTATCCACCATGGGATTGAGGTGTGCCATTGTCTGATCTGAATTGATATTAGCATGAACCTCCCCCCTCCATGATGATCTTCATGGTCAGCTCTGCGTGACAAAGCATCGGGAACAATATTGTTCTTGCCTTTCTTGTATTCATATGTTACAAAATAATGTGCCAAGTCTTCAATCTATTGACGCATTCATGGAGGTAGCTCTTTCTGTGTAGGATAATATGTCAAAGGTTTGTGGTCGGTTCTGATGGTTACTGGTCGGCCCTCGATGTAACAACACCATTCAGCCAATGCAGCCACAATGGCCAGCATTTCGCATTGAGTGGCGGCATAGTTGATTTCTGCATCTTTCAACTTGCGACTGGCTTATCCTTCTGCAACATCGTTGCTCCGATAGCAAAATCTGATGCATCGGTCTCAATGACAATGGGAACAGTGGGGTCATATGGTTGCAGAATTGGAGCATTGGTCATGGCATGCTTGAGGGTTGAGAAGGCAGCTTCACATTTGGGAGACCAATCCACTTTCCGTGTCTTGAAACCAACACTGTTGGTCAGGGCATGCAATGGTGCGGCAATCTTGGCAAAGTTCTTTATAAACTGTTGATAGTAACTGGACAGGCCAAGGAAGGGACGGACCTCTTGAACTGTAGATTGTTGTGGCCATTCCTTGATAGCTGCAATTTTAGATTCCTCGACTTTGATGCCCTCTTTACCAATGACATGACCCACATAATGGACTTCTTGCAGGCCAATGTGTGATTTCGCCAGGTTGGCATACAGATGATATTGGTGAAGGCGATCAAGTACCAAATGAACATGCTTTACATGTTCCTCTTTACTCTTGCTGTATATAAGAATATCATCTAGATATATGCAAGCAAACTGATCAATATATCCACGCAAGACTTCATTCATCAGAGCTTGGAAGACTGGTGGGGCATTAGTAAGTCTGAATGGCATCACCAGGAATTCAAATTGGCCATAGCGTGTATTGAATGCAGTTTTTGGGACATCCCTTGGGTCAATCTGGAGTTGCCAATAGCCAGAGGTGAGGTCGATTGTCGAGAAGTATTGTGCACTAGCTAATTGATCAAATGTCTTGTCAATATGTGGCAAAGGATAGCGATTCTTGACTGTGACATTATTTAAAGCTTGATAATCGATGCACATTCGCATATGCCCATTCTTTTTACACACAAAAATCACAGGAGAACTCCAAGGAGATGCCGAAGGATGGATCATTCCACATTTCATTAGCAAAGTCAACTGTGTTTTCATCTCCTCCAGTTCTTGTGGGGACATTCGATAAGTAGTACCCTTGATGGCGGTAGCATTGCCAGTATCGATTGTCATTAGAGGACCATTATATTCTGGATTAGGGCCTGGGAGATTATCATGGAACACATCTTTGAATTCGTCTTGTATCTTGTCCCAAAATTGCTCAGTGATTGTTTTCAATGGTTGTTCAGCTATACTTAATAAAAAGTCGCTGTTATTCATTGTGTGGGGTGTAAACACATTGTTGAATTCATCACAAATGAGCTTACATGTGCCGTCAGCGTCCTCCTCACACTCTATTGCCATGTTAAGAAATTGTTCTGCAGTGTTGGGTATCTTATGCAACTCCACTTTAACATATAGCATAGCCAAGTACGCCTCACATCCATCTTTCAAGTATTTACGTGCTTCCTTAAAAGTCAGCAGCGTACAACTCTCATTTTGCTCATCACCTGCGCTTTCAATACTTGATAGACTAATGGGCTTTCTTCTAGTACTCTCGTCCCATACTGGAGCAACATAGGGATCCAATGTAACCCATTGACCATCTACTTGTAACTGTCAGGAACTGATCCAAGCAGACAAGGCAAGAGACAGTGTTGTGGGTAGAGTAAAAATAAGAAAGATACGAAAGAATTCGTGAGAACTTGTGTAGGGTGTTTATTATCAAGAAAAAGGTTATCTTTCTACACAGAACTAACTACTGATATTTATATGTTTTCTGATTTATAATTCAGTATATGCTTTGGTAATATTTATCACGATGAGTCATCTTCCAGGAGTATTGTCTTTCTGGAAAGATCCAGAGAGACCTATTGATATGATACTTCTCCAGTCAGATCAGCCAGAGAGCTTTGGTAAAGAAGAGCATTTATGCTATTGGTAATATTTTAATATTCTGACCCAGATACTTGGGTAATGTTTTAGAATTATTAATTCATTGTAGTTGTAGTCTCTCAATCAAGTATTCATATAATAAACGAAATATGTAGATGGAATATGATGATGCCATTAGATAAATATGTGTATATCTGTATATCCCATATTATGGTGATAACGATAATAATAATAAATAATAATCAATTATGTGTATGATGATCTGTGTATTGGATAATCTCATAAAGGCAGATCCGTTTGACTGGAATAGCTGAGGATATTATTTTATCCTTCAGTCTTACTCTCAGATTCAGCAGTAATCAATACTCATTTACAACAGACAGAAACAGGAGTTTCAAGGATAAGTTATTTAATAAAAGACGTTGTTTGCTTGATCTTTCTACGATCAAGCTCTACTGGTATTTATATGTTTTCTAGCTAGGATAAAGATGTGTCTAAATATAATGATTGGTAACTGTGGCGGGTGGGTGTACAAGAAAGGAAAGTCTAAAGATAGCTATGATGTATTGGTCTTCTAGCTAGTGTCCATTTTGGGAGTGTGGCGCGAAGGCTGTTAGGAACCAATCCTAACAGTAACTGCATACAATCTGTTCTCCAATCAATACTGGGGTTCTCTGTTCTCAACCAATCTTTTTCCAAGACCACATCAAACTTGGTCAACAGGAATAAAACCATAGATAAGAGGACTTGATAATGAGAGCCAATGTGTAGTATAGTAGATGTTTCTTTATTGACTTGAACAAAGTTTCCATTGGCTACTTCCACTCTTGTATTGGAATTGAGGATGGGTGTGATTGGCAAATTGTTTCAAGAGCTAAAGCTTTCAGAGATAAAGCTTCTGGTGGCGCCACTATCAATCAGTATGTTGTAAATGAGTATTGATCACTGCTGAATCTGAGAGTAAGACTGAAGGATAAAATAATATCCTCAGCTATTCCAGTCAAACGGATCTGCCTTTATGAGATTATCCAATACACAGATCATCATACACATAATTGATTATTATTTATTATTATTATTGTTATCACCATAATATGGGATATACAGATATACACATATTTATATAATGGCATCATCATATTCCATCTACATATTTCATTTATTATATGAATACTTGATTGAGAGACTACAACTACAATGAATTAATAATTCTAAAACATTACCCAAGTATCTGGGTCGGAATATTAAAATATTACCAATAGCATAAATGCTCTTCTTTACCAAAGCTCTCTGGCTGATCTGTGTCAGGAACCAATCTGGACAGGAGCAAGGGCAGAGAAAACAGACAGAGAAATGTAGATAGATTCCTTTATTAAAGAAGTTGTTCGCTTGATCTTTCTATGATCAAGCTCTACTGGTATTTATATGAATATGTTTATGTCTGCTATTTATAAAAGATAATTATGATTGGTGTTATAAGTGTTCTGTCTATGGGAATGAATACAATAATTTGATTGGTCAGAGAGTATTAAAGACGGAATCAGTTATGATTGGTCTAAAGGTCAAGACCAATTGGAGGTTCCTTACATCTGACTGGAGAAGTATCATATCAATAGGTCTCTCTGGATCTTTCCAGAAAGACAATACTCCTGGAAGATGACTCATCGTGATAAATATTACCAAAGCATATACTGAATTATAAATCAGAAAACATATAAATATCAGTAGTTAGTTCTGTGTAGAAAGAGGACCTTTTTCTGGATAATAAACACCCTACACAAGTTCTCACAAATTCTTTCGTATCTTTCCTATTTTTACTCTACCCACAACACAGTATTTGGACTGTCTGTCCTTTGATGGTGCCTGTGAAGAGTGTCAGTTCTTATCGGCTGGCTAGAGTGAAAGCTTGTTCTTTGTTATGATATACCTGAGGAACCTTGGTGTCCTGGTCTTCGAACCTGTAGGCATGGCCTCCTCTTTGTTGGTATCTTGTATCCTCCTCCTGAGGAACGTCTGGTTCATAGCGCATCATGGTGTTATTTTGAGCAGGGTAAGTACTGCTGGACAAGTTCCCCTGCATTAAACTGTCTGACTGTCTTTTCCTGAGCGGTCCGGACAGAAGTGTACCAGATGGCCTGGTTGTCTGCACTCATAGCATGTACCTTGCTGTTGTGCTTCCTGCCGGTCTACCTTTCGTGGTGCATGGGTTTGCATGCAGTCCAAATCCATTGGGGTGGATGTGTTGTTCCTTGCCCGAGGTGCAGAATAGGCTTGTTGTCAAACTGGTTGCAGATTATTTTGCTTAGGATTTCTGATTATAACACCAGCCCATTGCGTGGCTACTCTTATAGCATCTTGCAATGTCTCTGGCTTGGCATTCCACACATGGCCTTGTAGTTCTGGCTTGAGCCGATCAATATACCCATGCCTGCATGTAAATGGATCCATGTTCCTGATCTGCAACATGATGTTGCAATATGCATTAGAGAAGTCATTAACAGTGCCTGTCTGTTTCAAGTTGGACCAGTTGTCATAAGCTATCTTTTTGTGGTCTACAGGCATGAATTGAGTCTTCAATTTGTCCGCAAACTCGTGGAAGTTGATTAGAGAGGTGCAGTTATTGCCGTCAAGGAAATAATCTTTCCTGAGAGTAAACCAATCTGTGGTGGCCCCCAAGAGATAACTGGCTGCAATGTCGACCACTACAAAAGTCTAAGGGTATTATGTAGATAAAACTTATAAAATAAGCTACTTAATTGTATAGTTTTACTATGCTTTTGGTAATATATAATCGTGATCTGTAGTAGACTAAAAAGATATGGGGGTGAACTGAATCATCCTACCTACTGGTGTACAAGAATCCAATGTAGAATATTTAAATGCCCTCAAACAGTGCAAAACTTAAATATACATTGTAGCCACAATATATTCCTAGTCGATCTACCCTTTTTTGCATTGTATTTTACGATACACAGACAGTTTGTGTCAGGGGAGATTGACCACTTACAAACAACCAGTTTTATCTTTCATTATATTTTATAGTGGGTTTTATAATATGTTTTAACAGTCCATCAAGGATGATTGTAGACTATTGCAAGGTAATTGTAGTTATTCTATGCAAACAAGCCTCTCTGGTTTGTTGTTTTTTTAGAGCAATAGATTCTGAAAATTTTTATTTTTCGTTTTATTTGATAAAAAATACATTTGCGCTATATATTCTAGTCTCTAGATTATTTCTTTGGTATATCTATTCTACCAATCAATATTTCTTGGTTGGCACCATCAACTGGTTCTTAATAGAGCCAGGATACTTACCTAGCTGAGAGAAAGCCAATACTGTCTAAAAGTAAAAGAGAAGATTGTTAGTAAATTATTTTTATATAAATCATTCATTCTTATACTTACATTTTTAATATAATAAACAGAACATTTGATAGACTCTCTGTAATATACTAACAAATGATTATTGTCTAATAGATATATATTAATATTTGTAGATAAACAATATGTAATACTAAAATATTAGTTTACTTACAAGATATAGCCATTGGAATGGCCAGATAATTTCAATCGGGAATCCATATAAGAGCATAGCAAGATGTCTGTGATAGATGTTATTAAAGAGGACATATTTATAATATAAAAGGTTTACCAGAATATTATATTGAGATGGATAGAAAAATAGAATTTGCGGCTATATATAAAAGAGTGATTTGGTTAATAAAGAATAGCTTTAGCATAATATGATCTTACCTTTGGATATACAGCCAAGTGCAATAGAGAGCCCCATAATATATTTATAAGCAGTTACCTATGAATAATAAAATATATTGAGTAAAAAATATATTCACAAGAGAAAGAAAAGAATTAATTACCAGAGTATTTTGCGGTAATATTTAGGCACAAAAGAATATAAAAAATAAAAAGGAAAAACAAATACTTTGTATTAAAAGGCTGTTTGACCCTGATAAAATCCGGGCAATAAAAATGATAATCCAAAAGAATATGCCTGCCGTCATTTTCATATCTTTGTAATTTATAGTTTATTAGGTTGAAAAAGATGTCTTGATATAGAACAAGAGTGTACACAATGCTGTTAAATAATAATAAAACTATAAGACAATTTATTATCTTCAGTCAACTTATTTACTTGCAAGCATACTGGTCATATTTCTCTTCCTTCTTATGAGAATAAACATGATAATAATTGATTTGTTTATTATTTCTACTCCAATTAATTTAATGATATAGTTACAAGAAGTAGAAATAAATCACAAGCAAATATGACATCTAAAAGGCTCTACTTTATTATTCTATCCAATAGAACATATTGAATAATATAATCACCGTCAAAAATAAAAAAGTTTATTATGTTTAACTTCAGTCTACTAATGGTAAGATAATATAGTAGTTTGCTATGAATGAAACCACTCAATTTTTGTAGTGGTCCAGTGTGTCATCTTTGTGTACTTGACAATAGTACAGATATCTCTCCATGTCATCTACCCAGTGCACAATGTCGCTATGCTTGCGTTTTCCTTCATATGGTTGTGGCGGTGCTACCTTGACAGAGTGGTGCCTACGTGAGGCGTTATCAGGTTATCTTGTCTCCTCTGCATGGACCCCTCGTTGCTGGTGCATGCTGTTCTCCTCGTTCTGCCTTTCCAGATGCTCCAAGGTCAAAGTGATCTGGGCCAAAATGCCCCACTGCTCTCGCGTCTCAGCCATTAGCTTGCCCATGTTATACTCCACTTGTATCAACCTGCCATTTAGTGGCACTGTCTCGTCCAAATGAAGGCGTTGTACCTCTTGTACCACCTCTTCAATACGATCGTTGGGATTGGTTGCCATGATTGTCTTTTGTACTTCAGCTACCAATGTTACTGGCAAGACTTCCCTACACGTGATATGCTATCTGATATCAAGGGAGAGTCTAGCAAGGATCTTTTGGAAGACAACTTCTGGCAGACAATAAAGTAGATGTGAATCTTTAGTAGGAAGAGAACTCTTTATTGAGTATCACTGTCTGAACTTATTTATAATGGTGTTATATCCAACATAATCGTAGATTGAAACATTAACACAAATTACCAATATTAAAACATATTGAATAACTGACCTACTGGAAGTGCACTAAAGAGTGTACCTTTCCAAATACATTATTCATACGTAAAGACACACTAACAACTAGTACTAACACACTGGTTAATAGTACTAAGTAAAATAACAAGTCATATCTAATAGTTGGTAGAGAGAACAGACATTACATGATATCATCATATCATCACTAGCACTCATCTCAATGTCTATATAAACGCACAATACGAATAGCAATAGTCTTCATCTTATTCACAAATTCTTTCTCTCTCAATAAACAAAGTCTCACCATACTCTTGTCCATGCTTTGTTTTCCTCTGATTTAACAAATGGCGATCTTTCACTAAGTCACATGTCGCTGGCAACAAAAGAAAGCACACTAAGCATATGCTAAAAATGCAACGGGGCCAATAAGAGTTGCCTAAAAGAACAATCTTAAACCCTTGTTTTATTGCTTAGCACTTACACAATACTCGTTTTTGGCGGTATAGAGCTATATTAAAGAGTAGAAATATTATATTGGCATTAGATTAGCAATAGATGATCAACAAAGCAATCACCCGTTGCACATCTGTCATGATTGCTAATTCGACACCATCACCAAGTTGCAACATCCACTACAAAAATTGAGTGGTTTCATTCATAGCAAACTACTATATTATCTTACCATTAGTAGACTGAAGTTAAACATAATAAACTTTTTTATTTTTGACGGCGATTATATTATTCAATATGTTCTATTGGATAGAATAATAAAGTAGAGCCTTTTAGATGTCATATTTGTTTGTGATTTATTTCTACTTCTTGTAACTATATCATTAAATTAATTGGAGTAGAAATAATAAACAAATCAATTACACTGGGAAAACCATCAATGCAAAAAAGGGTAGATCGACTAGGAATATATTGTGGCTACAATGTATATTTAAGTTTTGCACTGTTTGAGGGCATTTAAATATTCTACATTGGATTCTTGTATACCAGTAGGTAGGATGATTCAGTTCACCCCCATATCTTTTTAGTCTACTACAGATCACGATTATATATTACCAAAAGCATAGTAAAACTATACAATTAAGTAGCTTATTTTATAAGTTTTATCTACATAATACCCTTAGACTTTTGTAGCGATCTCATCTTCAAAAAAGAAAAGAACGACTTGCACTTTGCTGCTATATTGTGATAAATAATATTGTATTAACTATAATGTGTATTCAAAACATATATTAAAGAGTCAACTTACTTTATTATTCTCTATTATTTATTTATGAGCTTGGTTATTGATTGTAAAGCCTTTTCCAAGTCTTTTGGTGCACAGCATTCTATAATATTTATATTGATTCTGTGATAGACCATTATATTATTTTATGGTCATAGGATAGTGTTCTCGTCAATTAAATAGTGTTTGATAATATAAGACCATGCTTTTAGTTGATGCCGCGATTCATAGTCAAAGGATGGTTTGAGAAAAATATTAACAAAAACAAAGGTTATTCTCTATGGGTTCTCTTGTGCCGTATTTTTTGATCTTAATGATAAAGCATATTATGTAAATGAAGTTTACTCTTTTCTTTGAGACCACCACCTGTATCAATTGCTAACTTACCAAGTTAATCAAGGTATTTGTCCAATAGATCCCTTTTTATACCAAATATCCATTTATAATAAATGAAAAATATATACAAACCAAACACTTTAACAAACTATTGACTTTTGAATGTCCCTTTGGGTTGATCAATCTTCATTTGGCTGCAAAGGTTTTTGGTGAAAATATTAATAAAATAGCTTGCTGTCTGATACTTGCCAAGCATGGATAATAACCATATCCTTTAGATTGTGAACAAAGGAATGGCCCTTGTATTTTAATATAGCTTTTGCATTGCTAGATAAAATAAAAATCACAAGTTAAATCATAGTATAGTATTCTATTATCGTTACAATCGATTATTACCTTTTCCATAAGATACACTTTAAGAATCTGCGCAACTTACTTTCCCAACAAGTTTATAGCAAGACTATATCTCTGTCTCTTTTAAACTATTCAAAATTACCTGATACACCTTTTTCCATATAATAAATCGCCGAGGCCCATTACAAAGCTGTTCCACTCAATTCATAGAGAGAATTATAAGTAAACTGGATAAGCTCATTAGATACTTTGAAATTCGCGGCTATATCAATATAGCAATGAGTATGTATCATAATATTAAACTTTTGTAACCACATACATATACTAAAGCTCGTTTTTGGGATATTTTCAATGGGAGAAGTGGTGACCAACTGTGTAAGTTTTTCAGTCAATTTGTCTATTTAAATATTAATGTTATACATGGCATAAGAATAGTATAAATGAAGTTCTGTTTAGTTATTACCTGTGACATACTGATTTGAATGCTATGGAGGTTGATGTTTCCACTGTCATTGTTAATGTCCATCATTGGACGGATTCAACTTTGCATTCTTCATTTAAATACCCAATCGGCAAGATTAGCACCAACAATCACCACCCAACGCCCCCTTGTCCTTGTAGAAAATAAATATAGTATTAGTAAAAACACAAAGTAAGAATCACTTGCTATTTGTACATGCTTACCTAGCAATCACAATATAACTAATGAAAACCAGCTCATTAGTATTGTTCATCTCTACTTTTAGTATAGAGATTAAGACTTTAGTCAATACTTTGTTACTTTAGAAAAAACTCATTAAGGAGCACGGCATTGCAAACGATGACTTGTATGTAGCAGAAATAAAGTAGCAGCCCGTACTTTGTACAACGGGCTATATACTACAACCGACATTTGCAGTTGTTAATGTAGATGACGTCCAACATCAACGACTCAATCAATACCTACCAGACGGAAATAATTCTATTTTATTGCACTGTACTACATATTCAAGAATAATTGACGCGTCACCATGAGTAGCCTCTCTATTCTATAATTCATTCTTTATAATGCCCTCTCTATACTTCTTTATATTATTATACGGACACCAAATAAAATAAAGCAGCTAATAATGTCAAAAACAAAAATTCGGTTTCAAAAAACGGTAGTTATGTTACCGTTTCGTTCACACAGGACAAAAATTATTTTTCTCAAGAATGCGCAACATCTTCAACACCAAATAAAATGCTCATTTCGATAAACAACGTTACCTAAAATTTTACGAGCCCTTTCTATGGTACTACAACTACCTCATTGCCAGAGGAAAAGAGATTCCATGCGACTTTTATGAAGCGGGATCGATGACATTACCTTTCAACCACAATCTGCGGAGAAAAAGCAGTCTAAAATCAGAAAAAACGGCAGTTATGTTACCGTTTCGGTAGCTGTTCCCACTCCTCTCGCCGTAGTGCATATTTTTGGTGCTCAGATAATAGATCGGCGTTAGCCTTACTAAATACGGGAGCAAGATCAGAGTACTTGGCAGGAATGACCATTGGAGGTGGGGAAGACGAGACAGAGACTGGGAAAGGTGGTACAGGAATGGACTGGGAATTGGGAGATATGGGAACAGAGGCGGAAACAGAGACAGGCGAAGGACTAGGGACAGAGACAGGCGACGTACTAGGGACAGAGACAGGCGACGTACTAGGGACAGAGACAGGCGACGTACTAGGGACAGAGACAGGCGAAGGACTAGGGACAGAGACAGGCGAAGGACTAGGGACAGAGACAGGCAAAGGACTAGGGACAGAGACAGGCAAAGGAACAGGAACAGAGACCGGCAAAGGAACAATAACAGAGACCGGCGAAGGAACAATGACAGAGACAGACAAAGGAGCAGGAATAGGCGAGAGAGATACTTGGGAGACCGATGTGGAAATTGATTTTACAGAGACAGGCACAGGAACAGGAACAGAGACAGAGGACAAGGAAGTTACATTGGGACAAAAGGAGACGGATTTCTTTTTCCATGATAAAATTATGGGATCGTGGCTAGCACACCAACTGGTTCCAAGGATAACAGGATAGGTCAAGAAGGGGAGTACATGGAAGCTTGCAAGTTCGGGATAACCACCAACAGAAAAGTTAAGTTTAGTGGTTTCCTTAGTAATAGCTCCACCTGCCAATTCTCGACCATCAACTACATAGATTGGCAAAGGAAGGTTTTTATTCTTGGTTGGGATATTATACGTATTTACCAAATCAGTGCTAATAAAGCTACTATGGGCACCAGAGTCAATTAGAGCTTTGGTGTGGATTATTCTATCATCAAGTTTTATAGATACGGGCAAGACAAGGTGTTCTTTTGATCGGGTCAAAGGTAAGGGATCTGGTAGTAGTGGTTGATTGTCCAGGGTATTACCCCTTACTGGTAAGTCTGGACTTGGTCTTTTCCCTGGTCAATAACAGCGTGGACAGCCATGAGAGCACCAGATTTGGCAGGACAGTTACGGGCCATGTGGCCATGGAGACCACAGTACAAGCACAGACCTTGGGCATGGTGACGATCCTTTTCTTCTGGAGACAAAGGACCCTTTGGAATTGCCTGAGTGGCGTCAAGTTCCATTGGGGTGGGGCCAGAGTAGTAGGCGGGGTTTGGCATTGTGGGACGAGGGGCAGGAGCAGACAGAGGTATAGGTTGGTTGTAGTTGTACTGGAAGTTGGTTGGGTGGGGTCGGGAAGTACGAGAACGTTCCAAACGACGTACTTGGAAACGATTCACTGCAAAAAATATGCGATTTCAACTCTGAATACATCAATTGAAACGAGGAGAGTATAGGTCTTGGATTAGCCCTTTTCTTAATTGCTCACTTTAGACGGCGTTGAGAGTATTTGGTAATTCTATTGGATGGACATTAGAATATGTCTTTAATTTTGTTGATTATTAAACTACGGTATTTTCTCTACCTTTTGAAAGTTGCAAAGTTAATATTCTTGGGAGGTGATTAAAATAAATTATCAGATATAGCTAATTTTTTAAGATCTTGACTTAAAACTGATTAGAGTCTTTCTTGATTAAATAACGCATCCAACTGTAAAATGAAAATGATAATTATATTATGTTTTTGGGATTATTGGTTTTACAGACCAAACTTTTTTTAGGGGTAAACCACCTTGGAATGCAAATTATTTTTTGTTCTTTCTCTTTTGCCTCTTGCTCTTATACACATACTGGTAATTATTTTATTCTTATTATTTTATGTAATTACTTAATGATTTTGCCATTATCTTTACAGATTATCAACAAGCTTCTCCTCTTTGGTCATTTTACATGGTTTAATAATTTAAAATAATATTTGCTCAAAGCTTCTCTTTACTAATGACTTGATGTCTCTAGTCATCACGGCTTTGCATGTCACTCAATTTTGTAATCAAACATAATGGTAAGCTATTATATTATTACAAATCATATATATCTCTTTACTTATACATATATAACTATGTTCTATTCTCTATTAGATATATTAAGAATCTCATCTGCATGCCTGAACAAACAATCACACAGGTAAGAAAACCGCTGATAATATAGTATATATGTGATATTTGTAGTAGAAAAATGGGACGGTGGATACTTTGAGACTCTTTATTGTGGTTTAGAAAAAGTTAAAGTATATCCAGTTCTTGATTCAAGAAGTATGTTAACTTAGTATTTATAATTATTGTTATAATTCTTATCAGCTTGGATATTCATTATCATAATAGCTGTGTTATCAGTTAATAGGTATTTTGGGACTTTGTCCCACAATAGATTGGGTATGGTATTTTCATATTTGGATAAGGATTTCTGGATGGTATAGTTTGTCTTGATTTTAGATAATCCAGCTATCTGGGTTTATATATCACTTTTCTCTGATATACCATTATGCCAAATACAACAGTATGTAATATGATTTATGGGTCATTAAAATTAAGCCTTTAATAAAGCATATATAATAGCCAAGTTTTATAAAAGTTATGGTAGTCAGGTTTATTTAGGTTTTATTTCCAAGAAAAAACAAGGTCTCTCTTTATTATAAATTGGAGTTTTACTTTCTTTCAATAGTACTCTGATATTATACTTACCTGTATAAATACACCTCTATAAGCCTCCATAAATTCTCAGCACTTACCTAAGTTTTCTTTGCTCCCTGGATCAGGCTTAACAACACAGCTGAGAGGGACATTCTCTGTTTTCTCTTCAAAGTCTATGTAAAGAAATATTAGTCAGAACATATAAAGATTATGCTTAGCATAATTGCTTTCAAGATACAAACTTTCGTCACGTTCAAACCGCCAGCGCATATCAACAATATCAAGAGGTAAAACCTCAGGACTAGCAGCAATGATACAAGGGCATGGCAGCTTGTATCTAATACGATCCCAGCACTTGCAATTGACACCTCTTGAAACAAAATTATATTGTAGGCTGGTGATTGTGTTGGTCCTGATCTTGTCCATTGCAAATCTGACAACTTTAAAAGCAAGAGTTTTAAATCTAAACTCTTTTTCTTTGTCAAATAGAACTTAATCGATGCTGATCCTCTCAACATTTAGCTTTCTGTAGCAATTTTCTCTCTTTAAAAAAGGTTAAAATATGGATGATGGGTTTTCTGGGATTAACCATTTACCTTTTGCTCATAGTACGCATTCATTCGCTTAACAGTAAGCGTGAGCTTGAATGCAGACTGGCTACCCGAAGCTCTTTTCAAACCTGAATGGAAGCTCTCTGCTCTTCCAGAAGTTCGGTTTCCCATGTGAGAGTGATCGTTGGCATACCTACCTACCCAGTGTTTGACCTCATCATCCTGGAGCAAACTAATACAAGATTATGATTAGTAAAAGACTTTAACAAAAACACTATAACTTACACATCCTTCAAGTAACGCAGTGCCAAACTTCCATTGTTCTTGAAGTAGCCATGGGTTGTGATCAGCTGTTCAAAGCTGCCGAGCGCCTCCTTATAGCTTGCTCCGTCAAAGCTAGACATGATCGCCTTGAAGTCCAATTCAGCTTGAGCGTGATGAAGATTATACTCGGCTAAATCAATTGTTCCAATCGGGAGCTTTGTTGCCATGGTATTCCACAAATGCCAGGAACAGAGCAAGTGCTGGCTTTCGGGGAAAATGACATCAATTGCGTTGCGCAAAGCTTGCTCGTTGTCAGTGACAAAAACTGATGGCAAAGGGTATTCATTTGTAGGCCAAATGGCCTCTCGCAATTCCTCTAGGATCCATGTATATGTTGCCTCGGTTTCCGAATTAACAAAAGCTGCTGCAATTACAAAAGTTTGCAGCTTATTGCTTCCTTTATCAGAGGATGCATTGCTTGTTCCAACAATATTTACAAGAGACAGCTTGTGGGCATTGGTCTTGTAGGTCGCATCAATCGTAACTGCCTCGGGCCAAATTTTTGCCTCCTGAATCGCTGCATGGTGAATAAAGAAGATCCCTTTAACTTCTTGCATGTCTCCTTTCGTCTCTACTTGAATACGAACAGTATATACAATGCTTTCAAGATAGGATATGAGTAGAAACATTTCTTTTCCATTCTCATTCTTCAAAAAAAGAGTTTGGATATTATGAATGTCCTTTTTGATGATATTCGTTACATTCAACACTTTCAAAGTCTAGGTAAAAATAATTTAGAAATAGTTGCCAAGTGTTGATGTGCACTTACGTCCATAACACTTGTAACTGGGTCTTTATGCCCACTAGCCAGCAAAGTGTAGATTCGTTCCATGATTTTAGGTGACTGCTTACGATTGACTGTATAAGTAGTGTTGTCCTGTGAGATGAGATGATTATGCTCCATGTTGCTTCTAGTTATGGCGAAATCAAACAAGTTGAAAGAAGCAGGACAATCAAACTTTTGGGTGCTCCGTTTCACTTCTTTCTTCATGGTCTCGGCGCCTTCGATTGCTTCTTGCTTCTCAATTCCAACAGAATTCTTTTCCAATTCACGTTTTAATCCTCCGTGCTTACAAATGTAAGCAAATTTGCCTTGCTTAAGACTTGAGCTTTTGATGGAAAAGATGACGTTGTATTTCTTTCCAAAGCTTTTAACAGTTCCGGTTAGCTCTTCTTTCGATTGAAATTGTCTGCCAATGGCAAAGCTTTTCTTGAATTCGGTGTTCATGTTATCGCGAGTTCGATTAGATTGAAAAAACATTTTTACAAGGTAAAGTTCAAAGAAGGTTTGAAAATATGAACACTGAAATTCACTCTTAACAAAAGAGTCTACGTCACACTTTTTGGATTTTCTTTTGGTGGGAGTGTAGGAGGGAGTGTATTGAGGGAGTGTATTGAGGGAGTGTATTGAGGGAGTGTATTGAGGGAGTGTATTGAGGGAGTGTACCAAGAATTCCCCATAATTTTAAAGGCCGTGTAGCCTTGACGCTGGCCATACTGACACGTAGGGTACTTGAGTGAGTATAGGTAACTGGTTACGAGGCTACTGTGAGGAATGACGCTCGAGTTATCTAGTGTTTATGGCCGGGTTACTAGCTAGCAATGGTTATGATTCCAATTGGAGGCGTGGTAACGAGGGACAATAAACTACTGCTAAGAGGATACGTTCTCGAGACAATAGATATGCACTCAGTAAGGTTTAGGGATGTGCCAAATAATATTTATGACTAGGCGTATGGGGATGAGAATCAGTTGTCAAATAAAATAAAATGGGAAAGTGATTTTAACGAGGTAAAAAGGTGTCTTTATTAACTTCACTAAACTTCCTCACTTATGGCCACCTCTGCCTTCATACTACTCTTTACTTCTCCTTCTTTACACTCCGCCCTACTTCGCCTGGCCTGTTACTTCAAGGTGGCGGCCACCAACCACCACGCCCACCGTCTCAATACCAATAAATACAAAAATGAAGGCCGTAAAAGTGAATATTGGAACATGTTAGTTTAGTAATTTTATTTAGGATATAGAAATCTTTTTATTGGTCATAACTTCATTTTATATGACCTTTGCCTGTTCTTAATCCATTAATATTCTGGCAACAGTGATTTTTGAGATTCTCATTTTGGAAAAGGCCTACTACATTTAGTATTTTAGCTACCATAATAAACCATTTAATTACTAAATTCATCAACCGGTTCACACCTTCCTTTTTCGCTGACCGGCTGAGGGGTGGTGGAGAGCACCATTAACAGCCAAAATGGCCCAGAATTTACTGGGGGGGGGGCACAATTAACTTGACCACTAAAAAAAAATGCAAAAAAGTTCAATATTTGATGCTGTAAGTCCCATTAACACGAGAGACCCATTCAATCAAATCAAATAATTAAAGTACCAGCATATTTTGTAAAGTAATAATTCTGCTCTTAGACACTTATTTGGTGCGTCCTTTTGTTGACCTTTTCCTGAAAATAATATATGTAAATTGTCGTAACTCATAACTGGTATCACGAAGCATCGACAGGTTGTTGGATTGGGAATAAATGCGATGATATCTGCATTTGGAAGACTACATTTGAAGCTTAATTCAAGTAAAAAAGAGCGTCATAAACTGTT
This sequence comes from Phycomyces nitens, assembly GCA_022702545.1. NCBI lineage: Eukaryota > Fungi > Mucoromycota > Mucoromycetes > Mucorales > Phycomycetaceae > Phycomyces > Phycomyces nitens. The sequence goes on from JAHRBC010000001.1 coordinate 9,650,653, forward strand.
GTCTGTTATATAGTGGCACCATAACTTTAGAACTGGATTGTCTGGAATAAACCAAATTAGAAAAGATTATTGTTTTTTTACAAAAGTAATCGACAACAATTAGGATACAACAGCCCTTATTCTTTTTGTATAGCATAATGAATAAATCAGGATTGACTATTTGTACCAATGAGATATACTTTTTTTTAAGCAACATTTTAATTCACTTGGCCCTTTATAGCTTTGATGGACAGTCTTGAAAACCTTGAAAACAATTATCAATATCTCTTAATAACAATAAAATGAAGAATGGAAGATATTAAGCAATAGTTGTATATATGTTTTCAAAACTAGTAACCAAAAGTATGAAAGATCAAGTAAACTAAAGAAATAAAAAAAGGCCATTTCTTGTTTTATCCAAGAAATATCCCATCATTGATGTCAATGTCAGGTGTGAATAGTCGGTTCCAATAAATCAGTACCAAAACGATGACGCTCCATAATGTTAAATTCACTATAAAAACCGTGTAAATCGACTTTGTATCAAGAATTACCTTTCTGATATATGTTTATTAACAAGTATGAGATCTAGAATTTACATCTTTTTAGGTCGTGATGGAAGAGCTCTATAAAATGATCAGACCATCGATTGATCAATATTTAAACATGACATTTGACTGGAAGATGATTTACCTGTAAGTTCACCCATTGATCGCATCCCCTAGCTCTCCTCCTGGCTTGATACCACCTTGGTTATCCTTCCTTGTTCGCCTCGACTCTCCATCCACTGATCCTCTGCACCCTCTAATGTTTCCTTCTCTCAGCTCTTCCTCACAACGTCACTTTGGCTCACCTCTGTACACTATTTTTGGTGCCATTGGCATCCTCCCCCGCACCTTCAATACTGTTAAAGTCAACCTTTCTATCTGTTTGACACTTCCCCTCTCTGCTCTTACAATTCCTTCACCTGACGCTCCTTCCTACCCATTAGCATGGCGAGACCTCTAAGAGTCTGTGATGCATATGAGGTTGACCCGATCTTCTCAATTCTGGTCCAACGACCTTTACACCGTGTCCTTCGCCGCCCAATTGTTCTCCATCGTTTCTTCGTTAGATTCTTTACTCGTTCTTTACTTCTCCGTCCCATACTTTTCAACCATCCCATCCCATCCCTCAACATGTTGTTGAATTCTGTAACCCATCTCCCCTGCCACCCAAGGACATTGGTGTCAGCCTTTGACTATTTCTAGATGACCTTGTCTCGGGTCAATCCTGGAATACACTCACCACCCACCAATTTCGACTACTTTGTCTCCATTTGCGATCGCCCACAAGCCGGACCCTCACCCTCCCTTTTCCTTCCCAACTTTATTCCTTCCGGTCTACCCCTCTCCCACACGATGCTCGAAACATCTGGTTCCGAGCTCTCCACAGGAAGATATCTTGCCGTGCTCGTCTCAATTCAATGATTCCCTCCCCCTTCCCCCACTCGTCATGCGCTATCTGTCTTACTGACTCCGACAATCAAGAGCACTTCCTATTCTCCTGCCCATCCAAACTCTCTGTTCGGTCGTCCCTGTGGATGACTTATTTTGGTACTGTCATTACTGCAGACGAACTTTGAGGCAACCTTTGATCGTTCTCATTTCCCCCTCCCCTCTCCTCCACTCTTTCTGCAGCGTCAATATTTGGATACATTCTGCTTTCTATCTGGCGTCACCACTGGATATTTGTCCCGGATCAAGTTCCTTTTCTCACATCTGCTGCTGTCTCGTTTTCCTGCTCTCTTTTCACCCGACTACAAGATGAGATCGACGTCGACTCCTAGCTCCCTGCCTCCCCCCACATCCTCACTTATAAAAACCACAAAAAACAACCCATAGTCCTCTCATAAGCTATCGTCATTAAGACCCATCAATCCATTAATAAACAGAGCCTACGGCTCCCTATAAAAAATACCTGTAAGTTCAAAATCGCAAAAAGTTATCGCTTATTAATATACTTCTTTTAACAGGGCCGCAGCAAACTCTATAATCAATTTCCGATATGATTATAGCGTCATAGTAGGAATAAATCGACGTATTTGTGAAAAATACCTTGATAAAAACATATCGCCCTCCTTTACCTTGGAACCTGCAACTGGAACAGATGTGATTATTGACCACATTAAAAAAACGCTAAGCCACAAGATCAGCAAAGAGGATTACGTTGATTACTGCACAACAATTGTCCCTCTTGCCAAAACAGATGATGAGCTCAAAGTCTTTCGCATTTATGGCCATTTGTAAGATACATATCATTACAATCATACATACATACATATGTATATACCTATTTGTAATTAACAATTGTTACTATAGCTTACAATTCTTTGCCTTTAGACAAAAAGAACTTGGCCGTTGGCGACGGATGTCTGAATGCGGCATCTTGAACAATATCTGGGCTCATATTATTGATATTGTGTTTGGAGGCTCCCAAGTTATATTAGAGGGTGATTTATATTTGTTGCATTATTATTACTACGCAGCAAAATTGAGAAAAATTCTAATTTTAGAAGGTTTTTTTTTTTGAAACCAAAGTGAAACCGCCTTTTTTTTTTTGGGTGCTCATCTTTACAATAAGATACAAAATTTTCTGAGCAATAGAATTTATTCATACGGCATTGTTAATAGGCTGTACAATGAAAGTTCTGCAAGATTACCATGTCTTGCTCTCATCTCCACTTGCTGTATACTTTCTACCAATTTCTTTAAAAAAAATAACAAGCACTAATGCTGAAAATAGCCTTAAAATGATGCGTTTCAAGGAATCCGGCCTTTATTTGCCAGTCGAAAAAGCCAGTCCTTTATAAAAGTGATAAAAAAAATTGGTAATCTTTAAAGAATATCCAATAGTCTTTTTCATCGATCTGCAAAAGAGACCAGTACAAAGAAGCATAGGCACAGATCATCAGTACTTAGTTGATTCCAGATGATCTACTTTTGATACTTTGCGCATTATAATGAGCCACAGTAAGAACTTCTTGGACTCAATAGTTAAATCTCTCTGGTGCAAGCAAAAACAGATCTAAAGTAGAGAAAACTGTCTATAATAAAGGTATATTTAATTTGTACCTTTTTATTTTTATCATTTTAAATTACATTTAGCTATAAATACAAGTGTCTTGAAAAAAAATGCTTCATTTATTATTATTATCTGCCTTTTCTTTTCTTTTCTTTTGAAAACTCTTTTATATATATTTCTCTGTCAGAATTCTATGCACAAACAACTCGCCATTTGTCATATTTCCATTTTTATAGTGATTCTTCGGAATCCCAATTTAAGACGGTCCTTGTAACAGAAAAGGTCCTTTTTTGGCAAAAAAATTATGAACCAAATATAAATCACTCTCTAATATCCCTTGCAAGATCATATCGTTTGTTATACCACTTTACATTCTCTACTAATCATATAAATATCTCTTTCAATTCAATAATAAACCATACTCGATTATCTTTGTTTCTACCATACTCTTACTGTCCTCTTTGACTTTGGTCTTCTTGTATCTTGACCTGTCTTGTAAAAGCACCTAGCATCCCTTCTTGCCTGTCTTTCTCTTGTCCCGCCTTGTCCAACTCTTACACGGGATTTAATTTGATTGTGTATAGACAGGTGTCTGATTCTTCGATACGATACTAATGAATTGTTCTCAGAGTAGACGAGGCAGTCAAGTTAGTGTTTGATTCACTTATTACTCGGTAGCAGCACTAGAATTCCACATGTCAAAAAGAGAGGTATGTTTTTAGGGGCAATTGGTTTCTTTTTATACCTGAGATTAAAGAAAAGACCAATTTACAAGTTGTTGTGAAACAAGATAAAGGTACCCTGTTAAAGTACAAATGATTTTTGGTCTCTTTGGCTAATAGATCCTATGAGCAATCCTACAAAAACTCGCGACACAAATAAATAAAAACAAGATAAATATATATATATATATATATATATATATATATATAAATTGTTTGAAACATAAGGTTCTAATTGGCGATAATAAATAAATAAAAAAGAGTCAATTGGCTAATCCGATAAAGATACACAAAAAAATTAATACCTTTTTTAGCAAGAGAAAAAAATGGATTAGTTGGAAACGTTTCTAATGAGAAAAACTCTTTCTTTCTTGATTCAATAATGGACTTTGGAGACTTTGATCTTGATAATTCTGGAGACCCATTCAAGCCTACCTTTGGCTTGAACAACAATATATGCAACAACAATCAGACCATTGATGATTCCGGTGACTTTTTCTCTTTTATCGATGCATCGACGGACAATGTCAATCACTGTCAATCGACTCATTCAGGACATTCAACACATCAGCAAAATGATATTGGCTACAACATCCCTCAACTAACTCCTGACGGAAGAGAAGATGCCTACACAAGCAGTAGTGTGCTGACCGGCTACAATCCAGAATACGCAATGTCACCTTTACAAATAGCAACCCAATCCTCATCCGCGCCTCTGCTCCCGGTCTATCACACACCACTGGGACGCACTGGCTTAAATGGCCTCGAGGATTATGGAGACGAAGAGGTAACAGTAAAACAGGCTAATGCAAAAGGATAGTTTGACTGATTTAAGCGGTCTACAGGAATTCTTTACTCCTTTGGTATCACCAGCTATGCTACCGACATACAATTCGCACACACAGATGAGAGCCCAAGAGAATACTGTATTTTCACCCCTTACATCTCCCGCTCTTCACCCTTCTTCACAGCATGCATTTGCAATGAACTCAGACGGAAATTTCCACCGGCCATCACCCGAGACTCTGTTGCAGCAGAAGCTGGCACAGATTGAACAGCAGCAACAGCAATTGAGATCCGCCCATCAACAGCAACAGGGTCAAGGCTCCACTTTGACAACCTACCCAAGTCCTCACGCTTCATTTACGCACGAATCACCGAGTATGCGACCGTTACCCGCAAAAAACCAGTCCTTACGTCGAAAGATTGCGCTATCGAGTCCTCAGATCCATGCTACAAACAACATACAATCTCCCCATCTCCAGCCTGTTAGTCATCACCAGGAACATATCCCCTACTCCGCCAGTACCTATCTACCTATCAACCCTCACGTAACCAAGGAAACCAGTTTTATTGCCCCGGCAACGCCTTCACTTTTGATGCGTCTCGGAGGAGGCAGTCACCTGTCGTCTGGGATTACTTCCAATACACACACCTCTGCAGTCGACAACATGCCGTCCTTACCTGCACCACTTTTAGACAATCCGGTTAAGAAAGTCACCAAACGCAGGCGAATCTCTGAAGCAGCCTCAATTGCATGTTCTCCTCGTCAGACTGCCACAGATCCCTCAACTCTATCACCCATGGGTCTTCGCCCTCAACTAGCCACCGCTTCTCCACGTGCTCTGAAGCCCTTAATATCTCCTTCTCTTCAACCCAACGGAAAACACACGAGTCTAATAGATGAAAATGCGGCTGTTGCAATGCTCGCTACAAAGAGCAATTATACACACCTCAAAGAAGGCAAGGCCAAGAGTCTAGGCATCGAATTCTCGACGAACATTCAGTCTGGAATCGAAAATAGGCGCACGGCCCACAAGGCAGCGGAGCAAAAACGCCGAGACACATTGAAGCAGAGCTTTGATTCACTCCGAGAGGAGATTGTCGAGGCCATGCTAGAAGAAGAAAAGGTGGTTGAGGAAGAGGCACGCCAGCAAAAAGAAAAAGATGTCAAGCAGATGAGTAAGGTTGTGCTCCTGCAGCATTCTTATGAGTATATCATACGTTTGAAGAGCGACAGTCGCCGGAAAGACACAAAGATGGCAAGTTTACAAAAGGAAGTGCAAGCATTGCGGGCCAAGCTAGGTCTTCCGGAAAAGACCATTGAAGAGGAGGAGGAAGAGGCGAGGGAAAAGGAGGAGGAGGAAGAGAGAAGAGAGGCCAGGAGAAAACGATTAGAGAGACTGACAAACGAAGATCAGGGACAGTCTGACGATCGATAGTACGACAGTGTGAATTTTTTATACACTCTTGAAAATAGCCAACCTATATGGCCATTTCAAAACAATAATAATAATAATAATAATGTTAATAGTTTTAATAACAAGCCATCCTTTCTTGATGGCCAATAAATACATCAATCCATGGATCAAGACATCGTTTTGGTCATAAAGGGACTCTATGATCTTAATTTAATTTAATTACCATGGGTATTGAGACTAATGAACCCTTGTAAACTGGCTTTATGGCTCCCATTAATTCCTGCTATACAATATACCCAGAGAGTCTTTAAAGCCAAATACAATTGAAAGTACATGGCAGTACAGTAGCATTTGATGGTTTCTCAAACACGCATGCTTTTATAACAGCCTTTACAGCCCATCATTGACTATGAAAAATTGTATTTAAAGGGAAAAGAGGAGGAAAAGGGAGTTGTTTTAGATCACTTTACTGGCTCACATTTAACTGGGTTACACCCTTTGTCTGTGCAGCAAAGCACTTGTCGATAAATCATGGAAATAAGATATAAAAAAAGAAGTTACCCAGAATTTCAAAACGCTCCATATTTGCCATTCGTAAAGTCAATTAATGGCAGTCGCATACTTTCTCTATTTATTCTTCACTTTTTTTTCTTTCTCGCTTTACTCTCTTTCTCTGCCTTTTTTTTAAAAAAATACTCCATGGCTGTTCTCTACTCACCTCCAACTCACTCACATCTGTTTACCGGGAACTCTGCTTTGAGCCGCTCCCAGGTGTCTGCAGATCCATCCACCCAGATGGCCAACTCTGTACTCACTCGTGAAAAGTCAGCATCGTATATACTCGAAACCACCAAAAAGGGATCGCGCTTCCAGATACACCCAGACGGCACTCACACACACCATCTCACCCAGATTCCTACACATCGATGGATCAGCAGCATTAACGACGCCGTTGATGGATTCTTTAACCGCATGTCTACGAGCGCGTCTCGTTTTCATCTCTGGGCAAAAGACAGACCATTGCCGGAAGAAACACTAAAAGAAGAGCGCAAATTGATCGACAATATCCTTGGAAGAGATTCCTCCACGGGTGTCTCACTTGTCGATACATGGGGACGATGCCAGACAATCATCGGCAAAGGAAACTATGGCACCGTAAGGCTAATAGCCTCCCAAGACCCATGCATTCCAAACACGCGCCTTTATGCAGTCAAGGTAAATCGAGACACTATTGAAATCGTTCTCTTTGTATAGCAAACTCAACGAAAAAAAAAAACAATCGTCTATTAGGAGTTTCGGAAAAGAAGATCGGAATCGATACAGTCCTATGTACGTCGATTGACGCCAGAATACGTTACTGCTCTCCATCTTCATCACCCTCACATTGTCCAAGTATTCGATCTATTGCCGCTAAACGACAAGTCGCTCTTATATTGCCAAGTCATGGAATATTGTGACGGATGTGACCTTTTTCATCAGATATCTCAGATGCCATCTGGGCTTGTTGCAGAGGAAGCCAATTGTTATTTTCGGCAACTGATGTCAGGAGTCGCTTACCTACATACAATGGGGGTTACTCACCGTGATATTAAGCCAGAGAATCTCTTATTTACATCAAAAGGTTGTTTGAAAATTACCGATTTTGGGTCTTCTTTCTGCTTTCGTTCAAAGGAAAACGCCCGATGGGTCGAGTACAGTCGAGGACTGGTTGGATCTGAGCCTTATATGGCCCCGGAAATATTTGTCGAAGAAGAGTATGACCCGCGTCCAATTGACATTTGGAGCTGTGCAATAGTATACATGGTCATGCGTACAGGAAGCTATATCTGGTATGTGGCCAAGAAAGAAGACGATGAGCGCTATTCACGGTATCTTCGGTTTCGTGCAATGGTGGACGATGCAGAGTCAAGGATATCGGTCAGTTCCGTACGCTCATTATCAGAAGAGAGTCAATGCTCTGCCACAGGAAGGGAAGATGCAAAGGCCCGTGAGCGACTTCGAAGGAGGGCAAAGCTAGGACGGTGGGATGTACTAGAGTCACTCGAAGACGGTCCAAAGGGCTTAATATACCATATGCTCACTACAGATCCTCGAAAGCGAATGACCTCTAACCAAGTATTAGAAGACTCATGGTTCGAGTCTATTGAATGCTGCCAATAGTCCCCTCCCCTTAGACCATCACCTTTACAGACTAAAATATAACCATACACATCTCACCCATTGTAACCACCAAAAAGACTTGATAAACCCAACCTCAAAGAATTTACATACACTCATACTTTGACCTTTATTATAATAATAAAACGAGCTTTATCGGTTGGTCAGACATGTTACATATTATTCCCTGGATAGTGGAAATCCAGAGCAAATTAGAGCCATAATATTTCATTTTCCTCTTGGCCAAGCTAGCCAAATAGTTACAGGCTACTCTCTTACGACGGTATCATGAATGCCAGAGTGATACTGCAGGACAAGAATGAATGGAATGACGCCGGCCCAACAAGCATTTGATATTGATCATTAGCACCCATGTTTTCTATCTAGATCTTTCTTGGACTCCTTGATACATAAACTTGTTCTATTGGGTTTATTATGGTTTAAATTATTCATACAGACCAGACCAAGCAAATTAATCCAAAAGTAGGTATTCAGGTACCAGATTTGTGACCATTTTTCAAGTCGAGAAAACACACTGGCAACTGTGTTGTCTGTAGATTCATAAACCTATTTAAGCTTCATTTCACACATTGTAACCTTGACAAATAGCGAGGCTCAATAGTAAACAGCCTGCATTTGCTCTATCAGATAATAATAATAATAAAAAAAAAAAAAGGTTTTTCCAAAGCAATATGTAGCATAAAATACTATTTTTGAGAATGTCGATTGATTGATTGCCCGACTGACCGACAAATCTTGCAAAGGTTCAAATAATACTGATGATAGAATAAACTATCCTGCCCTAAGCACACACGATTATGTACTGCAATAAACTTTAAGAAGGTCCAATATTACTATGCTCTAGTCATGGCATATAAGCATCAATTTATTTCACTTTCTAGATCCAAGACACTCCCTTGTTCTAGTCTTTTATCGACTCGAAATTAGCACTAGCTATTTATTAAACTTTAAATGACTATTTGATTGATACTTGCCCAAAGATAATTAACTAGTACATTAGTTTGGATAGAGAATAAGTACAGAAACCCTAGAAACTGTTCATATTCTATAAACCAACAGGGTCCTTCTTTGTATTTAAAAACCTTCCGGCCTTATGTAACTTTAATCAAACCTCTTGAATACAAAGTGGAATCACTTGCTTGCATTATTTTTCTCTTTTATTATGCTTTGCTTACCCCCTCCATTTTGCATTGCTACATAATATTAGAGTATAGTGATAGCTTACGCCCTGTGCATACTGTGTTCTAGACCAGTGTTCTTTATACAACACACAAGCCCCTCTAATTCTATATCGAACCTCCAGGAGAATATCTTGTGACAAGTAGAAATCTGGACTAGTGAAGTGATGCCCAGAGGTTGTATGTATTTCCATAATATATTCACTTTATCATCAGAATACCAACAACAAGCATACTCTGGAATACGCCTGTTTTAAATCAACCATCAGTTTACTGACCAAGGCACTTGTAACAGCTGGTCAAATTTGGCTGATACTGTCGTTTATTTTTGCATCAAGATTTAGTCTGGCAATAATCAGGTCGGAAAATTTAGAGGTGCTGGATGTCTCTGCAGTATCTTGTGGATACAGACCGAGGTGGGTCAATTGGGGACACCTTTAGTTTTTGAAGAATGAGACAAAAATCCAACATGGAAACAAAGTCTCGGTTTCAGCATCGTCAAGAGTAGCTTTATCATTTGGCATATAAATGACCCTTGGACAATATTGGTTTGTACTCCTAAATAAACACATCAATAAACTCGTTTTTTATTTTTATTTTTAAGAAATGCCTCGATCCTACAGAACTTTATGCTGGGGGCTATTTGTATTTGATAACGGTTTGGGCCTCCATTCTCCTAAAATTCTCTGGTATCGAGTGGCGCAAGATGCTAGGTACGTTTTTGTTTATTGATATTATGTTTAGTATTTTTAGAAATGTATTTCTTGATGCCATAAATTGGATATAATATTCTCTGGTATTGTGGTAGCCAAGGCTTCTGTGGCTAGAATGAGGTTATGGGCAAATTGGTGTAGTTTCCAGAAAGGTAGCTGGTGATATGCAGCATGGTCATTAATTGTATTTTTTGAGCAAGGAATATAAAGTAGTATAGTGTTATGTTTGGGATGCTGTGTTTTATTTAATCCTTCTACATCTGTTGATGCAGAGTGACGCGAGAGCTCATCTTTCTACTTTTGGGACCCGTCTATAGCAAACCCTTTAACATGGTTGCTGATAGTCTTTTGACTCTCTTTGATGTTTGATATCTTGTACATGGGTAAAACTTGGGTCTTGACGTAGTGTCTTGGGGTATGCAAAAAGACATCACGCCTTTTAAAATGATAATGAACACAAACTGTACTGCCAAATTTAAGCTCGGTCTAGGTAATTATGTGGACATGATGAAAGGTTTCCCGATTATCCGTGAACTTGCTATGGTTTGTGAACAATGCCAGGTTTGACATTGGCCAACAGCTGACAAACTAGCCCTGATTTTCTGAAATAATATTGTATTTTAATTGACTTTTCTAAACGATTTCTTTAGATCATCTATCATCTTTTAGCTATCATTCTTGCATATGTATTTGTGTTACTTGCGCAGAATGTTGTTTTGAAGAACACTGGCATCTATCTGTATGTATGCAGGGATCCAAGAGGTCCAAAGTGGTATCGACTGGAATGATCTTATCCCCTTGTTCTCTCAAGAACTTGTTATCCAAGGAGGCAATTTTAGTGTGCAACCTGGTACCATAATCAACAGAGGCATTTTATATAAAAACCTACATCATAATGGGTATATGAAAAAGACTGTTACTGATGTACTAAACTATTTCCATATAGTGCTATCTGTGAGGGCAATCTTGGCTTGAATCCAATCGTATTGTACTAGAGACATTTATATGTCTTGGATTCCTTGGCGACCAGGATGCTTCCAAACACTATGCTTTTTTTTTATTCCTTTGCGTTGATTGTACAGATGATAATCACACGCAAATGATTTCAAAAGCCGGTTTTACACTGCTGAGGTATGTAGTTTGCATTTTCGGTTTTTCAGAACGTGAGTACTATTGAACATTCAAGAAACCAATGCACTTTAATCCAGAATTGGGCAGGCATGCGTCCATGTAACAGGCCAATCGACTTTGGACAGTATAAAGTCCTTTCTTCCTACCAGGTCTATCTGGTTCCACTTTTAAAGCAGAAATAACGAAAAACGTCTACGGCATATGTGATCTTCAAGTGAGTCCAAACCAAGGAAAAGTGGTATTGAATATTGGTCCTTTCAACCGATACGTCTTTATAGTAAGAGTGACCTGAATATTCAGGTCAAGATGTTGTAGATTTAACCAAGAAAGTCTTTTTGTTACATATCTCAAAAGGTCAGGCTTACAGTTATACGTTGGACCTCTTTATTCATCATTACCAATAAAACAAGCCTTGTTTATTATGATTATTGAGCCCAAGATTCATTACCTTCACAAGGCACCTATTCCCTCTTTTTTCTTTTAGACTCGAGACAAGGAGATAAAAGTCCAGGCAATTTATTCTTGAAAGAAAACGACGATTATGATCATAAAAACCATAAAGATTATTATCATTTTGATTAAAATATTGGGGCCATAATAAATACATGGATACCATCATAAACTTGACAGGGCGCATCTCGATCGGGTAGATAACTTTGGCAAGGTGCAAGGCTTAATATCCAATCAAACAACATTTCATTCATACTCCGAAACATTCATCAGTTTGGGCATTGGCCGTGTATAGCGATTTCTTTCCACCCTTCAAAGGCAAAGAACTGTAAGGTAGAGACATAGATTTCTGTGTCTAAATGGAAACATACGTTCATCCTATCACCATAAATCCAGTACCATGGACCTAACACGGTTTAGGAAGATGGATGGATGAATAGATGGATGGATGGGATAAACGGATGGATTGAACGTATACTAACTACATTACAGCATCATGCAGATCTTTGTGAAGACCCTCACCGGCAAGACCATCACCCTCGAGGTTGAGAGGTGAGCTGGACAAGGCCTATATATAAAGTACCAGCACTAACATTCCAATATATATATAGCTCTGACAGCATTGATAATGTTAAGCAGAAGATCCAGGATAAGGAAGGTTCGTCGTCATCTACCTCTTTACAACAACACCAAACTCAACAATCTACTATATAGGTATTCCCCCGGATCAGCAGCGTTTGATCTTCGCTGGTAAGCAGCTCGAAGATGGTCGCACCCTCTCGGACTACAACATCCAGAAGGAGTCTACTCTCCACTTGGTCCTCCGTCTCCGTGGTGGTATCATTGAGCCTTCCCTCAAGGCCCTTGCCTCCAAGTACAACTGCGAGAAGATGATCTGCCGCAAGTGCTATGCTCGTCTCCCCCCTCGTGCCACCAACTGCCGCAAGAGAAAGTGTGGCCATACTAACCAGCTCCGTCCCAAGAAGAAGCTTAAGTAATGGTTGAGCGTTATGCTTTATATACAGACAAACAATGTAATAAAAAACAATGCAGTCGTCTTTTCTTGTCAATTATGTCTCTTTATTATGGTTCGAGTGCGCTCGGACCATCAAGTATGTTGTCGGAGATCCTACAAAGAAGTAAAATACAAAACTACGTTAAAGATATTGAGAACCCTGAAAGAATCCTCGGGTTTATAGCCATTTTCAGTTTTTTTAAAAAAAAAATGCCCACTGGTATTTTAGACCTGGACCATATCAAATCTACCAAGTATAAAGAGATGGGTAGATAATGTGGAATGGTTTCTTTACATCCTGGGCCCAGAGAAAGAAATAGAGGAGGTGTTGCATACAAGTACTACTTCTTGTCGACGTCACTCAGCGGAAAACTTGTTACGGGAAAATAGCGAAAAAATGTTTGGCGAGGCTTACTTCTTTGCTGGCACCAGAGCACTTTACTATCATCCTCTACTTCGCCATCCTCATCTATCCTCTTTCTATTCTTCCTCTTTCCCCCTGGTTTTTGTATCAAACGCCGAGAAAGCAGTCCCTCGTCAAGTCCTTCTTCTTTGCTCTCCTGTTGACAACCTATTCCACCTCGCTCTATTCCAAGGTAATGCATCTCTACCCAGATTCACATTTAGTCAGAAGAATTTCTTGGGAATAAAGAAGTGGATAGACGCGGTGGATGCGTGTCATGGCCATCAATATGCCCACACCTCTCCATCCTTCATTTCCCCTTTTTTAAATATTCTCTGGCTCAGTCATCAACCCACTGCAGTGGTTTATTATAGCCCACCTTTTGTTTGTGTGCCTTGGTCTTTTTACCAGGAGGATGAGTTAAGGCACCGCAATATAAACTCAAATCAATTATCTTTAGATAAACATCAATATATACATATATACCTATGGCTCTTTCTGTAGCAGAGACACTCAACAGTATCGAACCCCTCGGCCTATGCCCCTCGGTAAAGGGTGAACCAATCGAGGATGCCTCTAAAGAAAAATATAGGTTGTTAAAGAGGCGTCTAAAGGAAATGTCAGAGGTACGCCAAACATCCGTACATTCTACAAGCTCTTAAATACATGCCATCCATACTTTTGTAGCGAAATGAGCTCTTGGTGAGCGGGCTTAGTCATGCTAATAAACGGCTGCGGCTTCTTGCCAAGGAAAAAACGTAAGACTGTCAAAATCCGTATTACGCAAACTACTGACAAAGATGTCCAGTATCCTCTTGGATAGAATCTGTAAACTAAGCGATCCTTATCCAGTTCGCCTGGGAAGACGCCCAAACGAAGAATATACATATCCTTATCAAGACGAATCTGCCAGCACAGCCTCTGAGGGTGATCAAGAACAAGGTAATAGGATTATATATGCGACCTAAAGTATCACTAATGAATAGAATCAATAACAGCAGAAACTCCAGTGCCCTCTGAAGCAGCCGGAATGCTACAGTCGCACTCCCTCCAGAACCTATCCAGCAAAACCTCGATCAGTCCACCCCTAGAGCACACTGCTCCCTTTCAGCATTCTGATGGAACCCTCATGAAAGGTGGCACAACCGTCCCTTCATCTCGTCCCAAGCGTATGCGTAGAGGACCTGTGGAGCCCAAGATGCGCCGTGTTCAGCCCTTGGAGAAGAATGAGATTACAGGCGAATATAAGCTACCTGCGCGGGTAGGTATCCTCACTGTTCACTCTCTTGGTAGAGTCGTTCCTCTTCCTTCCTATCACAATGACCGTTACATCTGGCCTCCTGGCTTCAAAGTTAGCAGGTAAATGTCGATTGCCAAACAGAAAATCAGTATTTTAAGCCTTTTTGTTGTTTGATATCAGAACATACCTCAGTATGGTCAATCCAGACTCAAACACGGTCTATACCTGCTCTGTGGAAGAAAACGGTGACCAAGGGCCAAAGGTATAATATACACAACTAGGAAAGATATGAAAAACATGTTATTCACTCTTAGTAGTTTCGAGTTGTTGCAGAGGATTGCGACGAACCCATCATTGCCAACTCTGCTACTGGTGTCTGGACAGCGATTGTTAAGAAAGCAAAGTAAGCCAATCCATATTATCGACCATAAGCTTACATTCTCGCTAGTGAAATCCGAAACAGAGACCATTCAAACTCTGGTAAATTGACAAAGAACCCTGAGCTTTTTCATTACTTATTCATCTTTTTTAAAAAAAATCTGGAATAGCTTCTGGACCTGATTACTATGGGTTTACACATGCTACTATTGCAAAGATGATACAAGATCTTCCAGGCGCCGACCAATGTCTCAACTACGTCTGGCAGAAATTTGGAGTAATGCACCAGCGAACGGCTGCTGGCGTAGCCGCAGCTGCCCAAAAAAAGCTCACAAATCTCGAGATCATGGGTAGTGCAAACAAGAAGCCACCACCAACTTACGTGGGAAATATAGTGAAGCATGACATGAGCCCTATACCTACGTTCGTCTCCAAGGAAGAGACGGAAGAAGTCCAGATAAAGGTTTCCCCACACGACATGACAATAAGCGAAACGGAGTTCAGCTAGTCTGCTCCATAACAGAACAAGGCCTATTTTGACCTGGTTTTTTAAAGTGAAAGAAAAGATTTGTCTTTTTCTATTATCCTATGTATTGGGCTAAAGGGTATTGTTCTTTTGTTCAATCCTACATGTTTATTTTCGTGATTATCTATGCTCCCCATATTGTTTTTATTGATTTTTATAGGGTCATCGTCTTTTAATTTGTCCTTTTTTTTATGATATAGTGTATTGAAAATCAACAACAATAGAGAAAAAGTGGGTGAATTTGTTAGGGTGGTTAGGGTGGTTTGGATATGTTGGAACTAGAGTTCCAAACTCTAGAATTCCTTTCAGGGATATACAGTCAGGCTTGTGGGTTTTGTCGATTCCGAAAAACCAATTGTCGGTTACCCATATCTCACTAGATACAGAAAAAAAAACTAACAGGAAAAGATAAATTGCTGTAATTACCTTTTTATTTTTATTATTATTATTATTATTTTAATTAGCAAAAAAGAATAAAAGATATTTTATATCAAGAGAACTCGAACAAAGTATAGAATTCAAGATGCAATAAGATCAACGCATATTTTTCACATATAATCGTATGAAAATGATACTATGTATTGGATTTTTTAATTTTAATCAAGCCCATATATTGACTTTATAAATACTTGTATCTGATTACCAGGAACTTACTTTGGCAAAATAATGCATTTTTGCTAATGTCCCTTGTAAAAATATGTACCAAAAGGAATCTTATTTCAATCTTATAGGCGATTTCAGAAACTGCCGTGATTGTGTTCTTGCAAATGCCAAAAACAGTACAAGAAAAAAAAAATCCAAAGCTATAAAACCTTGAGTTGAGACACATACACACAAAACACTGGATGGAATATCTTGAAAAATAATAAAATCGTTGTATTCAAAACATACAAGGATATTACCTTGCAATGGACAATGGTCCGGCACAAACACCAAGAAAATCAAGAGATTATTACTGAAACATTCTGCAAATCCCTCTACCTGCCCTCATATTTGCCTTTTCTCGATCCGATCAAAGAATTCAAAGAAAATTTAAAGACTGACACTCAAAGGAACCGATACACAATAATGGAAAATCTTATTAAAGATATTAAATAATCTATGAGAAAGGTCAAGAGATCCGATTGCCAAGGTTGGATGCATAATTTTATAATTTTATCTCCTTGTTGTAAGGATATATAATTACTTTTTATAAATACTTGCGGCATTCTTTTGTATTTTATTGTTCTGCTGTAACATTCTACGTGCATCCTTTAGCATGCCACTGGAGTGTATTCGGGTGAAGGGAAGAAAGAAACCAAACATAGAAAAAAGGCCAAAGACCGAGAAAAGACGACTTTGCTAGTGTAAATTTGTGTTTGGCCTCTTTACTGAATGCATTTAGTGCAAATACACCAGGGATATTGAATACTCTAAATCGTATCGTTTTATGTGAAAATAAGATTCAATTGTTTCTAAAATAATGAATATATGCATGGTTTGGAGTAGAATATCTAGGATTTTAATATCTGATAAAAGATAAAAAGTCTTGTATCTTTAATCATGTAGTAAAGGGCATAAATTCCATATAGGCTTCTGAGACTTATATAGATTACCAAGATATCCTGTTTACAGTAATAAAGATGGGTTATATTTAATAAATAATGTATAAATTCGTTTTTCTTACGATTAGCCAACCGATCATCCATATAACAAAAGTATCTTTTACAAACATCTACTGTTTCTATTTTTTGTATAAGATGTCGATAGCTTATATTCTCATTTGTAGGTGACAATCTTTGGAATCGCCTTAAATGTCTGGCATATAGTATTTGTCTTATTTTCTTATTGAAGATACAGTTCCAAAGAAATGGGGAGTCATCGCGCTCACATTTGCGTGTATGGGATAAACTGGCTCTAGGTTTTTTTGGCCACATGTGCCTTGGAGTTTTCCTATGCATATTAAGCTTTTTTGCAAAATCTATGAAATCCCACTTTTATGTATTGTTTTTAGTAATCCAGCATATATGTAACGAGTTCCTTGGCTCGGGCCAGTTGTTCCTGGAACTATTTAAAGTTTTTTCTAGCCCTTGACATCACAGCAACTGAAATGGTGGTTGTGAAGAAGGTCACATGGCTACTATCCTTATTTTTAAGCCGAGATTTTTCTTTCTGTATTACTCAATCATCACTTTTCTTTGATTTGGTGCTTGTGTAGTGGTATAGATAAATAATAATAGAGGATATTATGTAAAATAGCTTATAAAATAAAAATCTCCATTGTGTGATGCATAAATAGACATTGGAGCCAAAATACAGCTTAATTAATAAGTGAACAAATAGGTCTATTGAAACTTGAAAATAAAAACCACTCAAGACATACAGAGAAATCGATAGAAAACAATCTTTGCCTCGGTACTTTTCTTAAGTCATGCTTTGATTGAGAATCATTCAGGACTAAAAAAAGAAACTTGGTCCATATTATCATATCCAATATTATTGATAAGAACTATCCAAGCTCACTTGTCATAGCAAATGTGCTGTAAATCTCCATTTTTTCTTATTCATATATTGCTAATAAAACATTATTATACTTTTCTTACCCTTTTAAATACCTCTACTCAACTATATAAGAGTTATGAGCCAACACAAAAACAGAGATATTAAGCCTTTTATATTTTCATTTGACAATTAGTATTGATTCTGTCACATTTTTTATCCTAGTTTTAACACATATGTTTTTTAAAATAAAATAACATTACACTTATTCATGTAATATTAAAAAGAATTATAAGCATATAATCAGGTACCCAAGTGGTAGTGTCTTTAATATATTGGTTTTTATTTTTGTAAAAGCAAGACATATTTGATTCTCAAAGAAATATAACCAGTGTCTTGAGTAAAACTAATTAAATTTGATAATTTCATTTGTAAAATTTGTATAAATACTATAATAGCTTATAAAAATAAAGAATATTCAATTATCTATATTTTTATTTACCCTAAACGTTCTATTTGGTAGTGATCTATTGCAAAACTTATCCAAATGGCAAAAACAAATAGATCGAAACTTGCAAGCTTTTTTAAAGGCAATTAAAACTCCTCCGAGTCTACCAAAATGTCGTTCCTGATCTAGGCTATCTTCCAATTCACTGTAAACGTAGTCGAATTGGTCAAGCTTTAATACACAGGAGTATTCAAAATAAGAGAGAGGATAAAAGATAATTTTTATTGTTTTGAATTTGGATATCTTATATAGTTTTCTAAATGATTATTCATCTTTGACTACACTGAAGAGGTGTCTAATGTTCTTACAAAATTATTATAAACGGATTACAAATTTCTGTAATTACAAACAGATGAATAATCATTTCAAATCATGCCTCATTTGTAAAGACAAGTCACTAGAGCTTGTTTCACCAAAATTAGGCACGACATCACCCTTCCGAAACTGTTGATAGTCCTCGATCAACCAAGGGAGAGTCCAAAAGAGCAAGTGGCAAGGAAGAGGTAGGATTAATGGACAAGTCATGACGCATTTGGGAGCGAGAAACAGTGGGGTGGTACCAAGTCTTGTCAAAATCGTTAGATTTTGCAATTTTCAACCGATCAGCATGAACCCAAGACTTGTAAGGGACACCTTCCACAGTGGTAATCTTGTAAATATTGGTGTCAGGGTTCTTGTCTACCACAATATACGGGCCCATCCAGTTATACTCGAGACCAAACTTGTTCTCATGACGAAGTAACAAGTATTCACCAATGGCAAATTGATGCGGTTTCATGATCGAATCCCAGCGGTCCTTGTCTTGTTGACTGATATTAGTTACACGAGCTTCGGCATCTTGGCGAGCTTGACGAAGTTGGCGCAAAAAGGGAGAGAGCTGTCGGCCAGAACTTGCGGATCTTCAGGAAGCGATGAGTCGAGAGATGGCCTTAGGAAATCACCAGGTAATCTTGGTTCACGGCCATATGTTAAGAAGAAAGGACTGAAACCAGTGGTACGGTGTTTACGGATTCGGCAGGCAAACAATGCAGATTCCAGATACTCGTCCCAACGATGGATAGCTCCATTTACATACTTGCGTAACATCTGCTTAAGGATACCATTGAGGCGTTCGCATTTGCCATTTGTGCGCGGGTGGAAAGCAGAAGTCAACTTGTGGTGGAGCTTAATCTTCTTGATGTAATAAGCTAGGATCTGGGACATGAAATTCGGACCACGGTCTGTTAAGATCTCATCAGGGCAACCAAAACGCATCACAATTTCTTCATATAAGAACTTGGCAATGGCTTCACCAGTGGCATCAGGAACCGCGCGAGCAATCGGCCAGTTTGTAGCATAGTCCACAGCCACGAGGATCCAGCGATTTCCTTGAGCAGTAGTAGGCAATTCACCGATGAAATCAAGGTGCCATCGAGAGAACGCAGGAGGCACATCCAAGGGTATCATCGGAGCATGGTGGACATTTCTCTCAGCATTCGATGCTAACTGGCACTCTGGACACTTGGTAAGCCATTCTTGGATCTGACTTCTCATTCCCGGCCACCACCAACGTTTCTTCATCAAATCATAAACAGTAGTTTCCCCAGCGTGACCAAATCCAGTATGGAAACTGTTTACTAAATCAGCCCGTTTTGCAAAGAGGGCGAATCTGATTTCTTGTACTTTGTCACTGGCTTTGACAAGTCTAAACACCTTCTGATCTCGGACCACAAAGTTCTTGCGCTGTTTGCTAAGCAAATCCTTGATCTCTTCTGGCCATTCGTTGTCTGGGCGAGCATAGAATTTCGGCCAGTCAGCAGTGTCAGAAGTAGGCATTGCGTACAGATAGTCAGGCTCCATTGATTCTACCTCGGACACGTTGGATTCAGGGCCATCCAAACGGGAGAGAACATCTGGGACACCATTCTCTTTTCCAGGCTTGTACTGTATTATGGGATCATATAACTCAAACTCGGCTATCCATCGCACTAGTCTTGGAGTGGGCTTGACTTGGCTTCGGAAGTATTTGAGTGGGAGATGGTCCGTGAACACCGTGAACGGCTTTCCCTCGATCATGCAACGCCATGTGCGAAGTGCGTGCAAGATTCCGAGTAGCTCACGTTCTTGGGCAGGGTAGGATCTTTCGGCAGTGGACAACTTCTTCGACTCATAAGCCAACGGCTTCCATACTCCTTCTTCGTCTTCTTGCAGTAACACAGCACCAACGCCAAAATCGGAAGCATCGGTTTCAATCCGAAACGGCTTGTCCATGTCTGGGGCCAAGAGAACGGGAGCAGAACTGAGCTTATCTTTCAAGATATCAAAACTGGTCTGACAAACATCTGTCCAAACAATGGGGCGTTTCTTGGGACCAACTCCTTTGGTTAAATCAGTTAGCGGGGCAGCAATTCCAGCAAATCCGGGTATAAACCGACGGTAGTGTTGAGCAAGTCCAATAAACTGCCTAACTTCTTGAACATTGTTTGGAGGGGTCCAGTCTTGAATGGTTTTGATCTTGTCCGGGGAAGGGAGGATACCTTTTGCGGAGACTTGAAAACCCAGGAAGGTAAGCTCCTTCTTGTTAAACTCGCACTTCTTCTGGTTTGCGATCAGCTTGGCTTCTCGTAACCGATTCAGTACATGGCGGACATGCTTCTCGTGTTCTTCTGGTGTCTTACTGAAGATCAGAATATCATCCAAGTAAACCAATGCAAAGTCATCCAAGCAGTCGCCAAGAACCTTGTTCATCAAGTGCTGGAAAGTGGGCGGGGCATTGGTCAATCCAAAAGGAAGTACCAGGAACTCATATTGGCCATATCTTGTATTGAACGCGGTTTTCGGTACATCTGATTGTTGAATGCGAACCTGGTGATAGCCACTGCGCAGATCCAGACTTGTAAAGTGATTGGCACCTTTTAAACGCTCCAAACACTCATCAATGCGGGGTAATGGGTGGTTATTCCTTATTGTGACCTTGTTCAAAGCACGATAATCGACGCACATGCGCATCTCTCCATTCTTCTTCTTCACAAACAGAATCGGCGCACCCCATGGTGATGAGCTCGGACGAATGAGGCCCAGGTCCAGTAGTTCTTTCAGCTGTCTCTTCAACTCATCTAGCTCGCGAGGGCTCATTTTAAATGGCGGTTTGTTTGTAGGCTGTGCATCTCCAGTGTTTATTACATGCTGAACTTCGCGATCTGGCGGCAACCCAGGCAATCCATCTTGAAACACGTCACTGAACTCTTTGACCAGATCATTCCACTGGGAATCATCATTGTTCGTGTTCAGTTTACTCTTGATGTGTAGCAGAAAACACGCGGCCTCCTCCTTGCCAACGAGTTTCTGTACTTGCTTTGCAGATACCAGGTAATTTAGTTGCGGCTTCACCTTTCGCGGACACTGGGGTTGTAGGACAAATTCAACACCATTACGATGGAGGTACCAGGTATCCGTTTGCCAATCAGGAATGGGCCTTGCTTGTTGTAACCATGTTCGACCAAGAATTAGATCGAACTTTGTCGGGAATACATAAGCATCGATTGTATCGGTATATCCGCTGAGAGAGAGAGAGAGAGTAGCCTTTTGATCAATGCTAAGTGTGTGACCACCGGCTGTTTCCACAGGACGACCACTGATACTGACAAGGTTTTGGGCAGATTGTGCAATCTGAGGGGACACATAGTTCGCACTTGCGCCACTGTCAATCAATACCGAAATTAATTTATCATCCAGCATGGCCGGATACAAGGGGAGGTCAGTGTCAACCGCGGCATAGAGTCCTTCGAGGAAGGTCTGGTCAGCCATTAAGTGGGGCTCAGTCATCTCTTTAAGGCTTGTGGGAGTATTCAGTAACTCAGGTTCATTGGAGACATAAGAATAGGAATCACAAGTTTCTTTATTAATGGCAGTATATGATATTTCATTATTTTTACTGGCCTCTGGGGAGGATTTTTCTTCCATGCTACACAACCGACCTCCCGTTACGGTTGTGCCTCGCGAAAACCCTGCTTCTTGCGGTTCTCCTCATCCAACTGCTTTATAGCAGCCAAGCGCTGCCGGCACTGTCTCTGCATATGCCCGGCCTTGTTGCACCAGTGGCAGATCACCTCGGAGCGGTTGTAAGCAGGCTTTCTTTGTTGGAACCGGCGGCGGGAATCGATGGCGTCGATCTCCATGGGCACTGGCTCTTGCATTCTGTACTGTGATTGGTACTGGTATGGTTGTGGTTGATAATGAAACTGCTGTTGATACTGCTGTGGCTGTGGCTGGTACTGGTACTGCTGCGGCTGATGATAATACACCTGCGGGTGTCCAAGCTGTCTACTACTTTCGTAGGTTTGCGCCATCTGCATGGCCTCATCGACATCGGTTGGCGTGAGCGTTATCACGTGGAGACGTACTTCTTGTTGAAGACCACGGACAAATCTATCCTGGGCTTCTTCGTTTGTCATGGAGGGGATCTCCAACTGGATATTTCTGAATTCGTCTACATACTCCAAGACGGTCCTGGTCTGGGAGAGGTTTGCCAAACGGTCTCTGGCTGAGCGGAGAGTGTGTGCAGGACGGAATTCTTCAATGATTGCCTCTTTGAATGGCTTCCAGGCGGAGGGATATGATGCCTTGCGTTCCATATGCTGCCACCAGACATCGGCTCGGCCTCGCAGTAAGTTTACTGCGTACAGCATAGTTTTCTCTGCGGTGAACTCATAATACTCGGTGTAACGTTCTACGCTTCTTAACCAGCCATCGAGGATCATGGCTGATCGTTCTCCATGGTAACATTCTGGTTGCCGGATTCGTTCTCCACTGGGTTTCTGGCTGGCAATAGCACGTTTGAAAGCGTCGGCCATAGTGTTGGCCATTTCTGCCATATCGGGATTCTTTGACATAGCTTCAGATTTTCCGGTTAACGTGGCAACAAGCTTCTTTGCGTGGTGTGACCAATGTTCTTCTCTTTTCTGGGTGGATGGTATTCTCTGCTCACTAGGCAAGAATGGTATTGTTCGGCTTGACTTGTAACTTGCCACTAGGTTTTCAGGTAATGCTGCTTGGACTCGTTCTTCGATCTCAAAGCGCTGCTTTTCTTCGTTGGTATATTCTTTCTTGTCTTCAACGGATTGTCTTTCTGGATTCATAGAGTGTTCTTGGGGAGGATCGTTAAGCTTCAGCTACCAATTGTCGTTCCTGATCTAGGCTATCTTCCAATTCACTGTAAACGTAGTCGAATTGGTCAAGCTTTAATACACAGGAGTATTCAAAATAAGAGAGAGGATAAAAGATAATTTTTATTGTTTTGAATTTGGATATCTTATATAGTTTTCTAAATGATTATTCATCTTTGACTACACTGAAGAGGTGTCTAATGTTCTTACAAAATTATTATAAACGGATTACAAATTTCTGTAATTACAAACAGATGAATAATCATTTCAAATCATGCCTCATTTGTAAAGACAAGTCACTAGAGCTTGTTTCACCAAAATTAGGCACGACAAAAATTAGCAAAAATGCTTCCATCCGGGTTCGAACCGGAGACCAATTGCGTGTAAAGCAAGTGTCATACCACTAGACCATAGAAGCAGATGTTTATATACACCAAATGCAATATATAAATAGCACTTTATGTTACACGAAATCATTTGTAAGTTAATAAGTAATTATCCAAGCTTTATATCTCTTTTTAGTAGCTTCCAAACACTCTAATATTTAATACTCTTATATACTCTAATTATATAATTTCTTAGTTATAATTTTTAGTTATAATTTTTAGAAATATAATGAAAGAAATAAAATAATTAATTTAATTTTTATATATTTGAGAAAATATATTAAAAAATACTATTTCTAAAGTCTAAATTATTATAAAATACTTTAAAAATATATTAGCTTTAATATTTGATAATATTACTATTAATATTATTAAAAGAAAGCTCTTTAAATATTTTTATTCTACTTTTTTTTTTAAATAGTACGTACTGACCAAGTTAGAATTACTTAATTCTACTTAATATTTAAAATAAACTTAAATTTATTCTAGAAGTTAAGATCTAAACTTTAGACTAGCTAGTTATCTATGAGCTAAAATTAATTTATCTTGCTCTAAGCTATTATAAAAAAAATTTATAATATCTAACATTATCTTCTTAAAGCTTAAACTATCTCTAGCTTTCTAAAACTTTTAAATATAGAAAATAAGTTCTTTCTAAAGTGCTGATATATTTCTTGGAATTAATATTTTCTTTAATATTATCTAAATCTTTGATGTTCTTTTTAAAGAAGCACTCAGTATAATAAAATACTACTACTAAATACAACAGTTGGTAAGATGGGATTAAGATAAGAACTAGTCTTTTTATGCTAAAGAACTTTTCTTTTCCTCACTAGGAGTTTTTTCTGTGCTCTATTCTCCTTCTCTCTGAGCACTCCCTTTGTTATATTGTGTCAAACACTTAATTTTTTCATCCGTTATTATATTTTATATATTTTCAATTATTATTATTTTGCTCTCATAGGCAGCTTAGATGCCTACAGATACCAGGAATTGACACCCACAAAATAAACAAGATGCTTTTACCCGAGAACTTTCCTGCGCCCCTCATTTCTGTGAAGCTTGAAATGTGATTCCTTAAAACAGATGCTGGTATTCCAATCTATAAGTTTTCAGTCAGGATATTCCTTTGCCCATTGTAATCACTTCTTTCAATTAGCATTTAGAATCTTTGGCTTTTAAATTATTCTGCACAAGTAAATACCAACTCCACGTAGAAAAAATTGTAGAGTTTTGTCTGATACATGTGTAGCCAAGTTTTTATAAATCTTGGTTAATGACTCTGTTAGATCTCGGATAATCTCAAGCAGAGAATGTCTTTTGTATCTTTTATTTAACTTTGGTGGTCCACCGAATTTTATAGAAGCTTTATGCGAGCCCGTCTCTTTGTAGCTTGTAGGGACACGCCGTAAAATGTCTTTTCTCACATTTGATTTTTTTCGGGGGGAATGACGATTTGGTAGTTCCATTATTAATACTCTAATGTATAATAATTGCGCGAGTTGTGTCAACAATTTGCTTATAGCTAAAAGACTGGACCTTTGAAGAATTGTCTGTGCATTTTGTTAGCCTTTATTTTGAAACGAGGGGTTATAAGTGAAATAATTTTTATCTGCGTTGAAATATAGGCTATTCAAAGATGGAGTGAAATTTTCTTCCGCTCACTATATTATGGTTTGGGGGTATACCTTGTCAGGAGGTATTTGACCACTTGTTACACTAAATGTCAACATGAATGCCAGAATATGTACATATTTTGAAGGATTATGTCATGATATTCTACAAGAATATTTCTAATGTTGAGGATAATGGCTAGCTATATCAAAATGACAATGTCCCCTCTCATAATGTAAGGATCGCAGAAATATGTAAAGAAGACCTTGATATGAACTTTTGAAAGTGCATCGACTAGTCCAGACTTCAACCCGATAGAAAGCTCTTGGAGCCCTATCGATAATGTTTTGAGAAAGAGGCCCTACAATCCCACATATCTGAATTAGTTAAAGGATGCTTTACAAGAAAGTAGGAAAATGGGGACAGTAGATGCTTGTAAAAGGTACTTTTGTTATAAATATGATCGGTTGGCTACTCGTAAAAATAAATAAATTGATACATTATTTACTAAATATAACCCATCTTTATAACTGTAAGCAGGATGTCTTGATAAGATCTACGAATCTGATGAATCTATAAGGATGTTATACCATTTACTACATGATTAAAGATGCAAGAATTTTTGTCTTTTATCAGATATTAAAGTCCTAAACATTTCGCTTCCTTTTCACAAACACCAAATGTTATAAACATTCGTGAATAGTATATTTTATTATAATAACTATGCATATATTAATACCTTTTATTTACTTTCCAATTATATACAAGTGCCGTTATGATACATCCATAATTTAATCTAGTAAAAACAATATATGTATTTAATTAGTAATATAATATACACTGGTAATTTTTAAATGTCAATTATTTTTAAAATTGTATTCTACCCGTAAATGTTTATAAAATATACTTTTATTTATTTATTTATAGGGCAACAGGATATTACAACATATATGTTTATATTATGCTAATCTATTTATATTTGTTTGGCAAAAATTGTTGATTTGGTTTGTGTATGAAACGTCCAAAAAATATACATATGCAAAAGAGTTGCCGACAGGTTCAAAACGGAAACAAGAATAAAATAAAGGGATGAATGGTATAATGGTACTCGAGCCTACCAAACGATTAAAAGTGGTTTAAGATTATATAAAAAAAAGTCAATATATTCCAGAAAGTATGCTTATTGTCATTACAAAGAGCTATTGGACAGCAGAGACAATGAATGATATTAAATCAATATTAATAGGGTGAAAAAAAAGTAGATCAGTACAAGGGGTTACTGTTTTCTTTGTATGGTTTATATACTAGCCTATTTTTCACTGCTTTATTGTAGGTTATACAAAGGAACCATGAGAAGACACTTGTATTATCAAGGGTTTACCATGTTCAAAGTTATTTGGAGAATAATAAGAGAAAACAAATATGATGATTTTTTACAAAATATTGTGACTGAGAAAACCAAAAGCACATATACACTGTAATGCCATTATGATTTATTAATTATAAAATATATCAAGCAAAAGTGCCTTTGGATATATTTTTTTTTAAAAATGATTACGAGGTCTCTGAAAGTATTATTAGTGTTATCATTAGAATATACTCATACATTTTTGATGGTTTGTCTTTATTATTATTATTAATAATATAATTACGAGATTTTCCTTTTAACTCAAACTAGATTTCTGATGTTTATCCTAAAAATAAAATAAAAATGGGAATATAATCTTTAATAGCAGCCCAAAAACTAATGGCCTTTGTCAATCGATCCAATACAGTCAATAAAATAGCCAATACTCTATACCAATAATATTCTATACTTGCAATAATAATTTAACATTAATGGGCATTTTAGAATAATGTACAGCATAAGTTGACATAAAATTCCAAGCGAACAAATCAGATCTGTCTATAATCAAGTCTGTCTTTGGTAACAAAACACTTGATTATTCAAAAAGGGTGAAACATGATAAGTAATAAAGTTGATAGTGGGAAAAATTGAACTATATGCTCAATTTAGCTTTCGAGTCAAAATACGAGAAATACATGTTGGTTGATCTGTAACAAGGATCCTTGTTTTGCATAAAAAGGTCGGGATTGTATAGAAATAAGCAGTGCATTTAAAAGTTGCATATTTGAGACGGCGGAAATTTGCCAGGATATTATTAAGCACATCTATAGTATACTTTACTAGTCCACTTGCCCACAACGCCATTACACAGACAGTATGAAAGCAAGTAGGAAACAACTGGGACCAAGGTTAACACAAGAGGGAGTTTTTAATTTACAAATTTTATACTTGTGCTCATACTTGCAAAGATATGCAACATATTCAGGTGTAAATATTTTGGTACAATTGTGGCGAAATAGACCAATGACCATTGGTATTAAACGACTATAAAATAAAATAATAAAGCTTATATCAAAGAAACAGCAATTTTCATGCTGGTTCACTTTGCCACATTGGTGCCCAAAGCTTAAGTATTGCTGGTAAAATGATAGAGGTTGCATATAATTGCTTTTGAGATCTTTAGTAAACAAGGAGAAAATATTCAGTCATGTTATCTGCTGCCAAATACAGATGTACAAGTGCAGAGCCAAAAGATAAAGACAAGACACAATATTCCTTATGATTGTATTTAGAGGATCAGATATTAAGCACTCTCAAGCACTTGGGTTCTCCATTTGGGAATAATAGCATGCTTATCGATAAACCTCTCCAACTTCATGATTGTTAGGGCCATTTGTTTTTTTTTTCCAAAGAAACCAAGCACATTATCTCTAGAAAATTGGTATCGTTTACCACATGTGCATCCAGACCCCTCGCATGCTTTGTGTGCAAGAATAATTTAAGCCAAATGGCCATCACAGGTAATTTTTTAGCCAAATGCAGAATACCAGCCACACACTCCCTCCTCCCCCCAAGAAAAAAAAATAACCATCAGTATTGCCAACCACCAGTCCAGGCATATTACTGTCGACTACCTCCTGTGTTTTCCTATATCAGACATTTAATACCAAAAGCATAGGTACCTAAATTGATGCCATATGCATTCCCTCAAACACCATCCCAATATCTCCCAATTCAAGTTTCTCACGAGATAAATATCGTAATACCTGTTTTAATAGACAAAACGCCAATCTTTGCTAACAATGCAATTACCAAAAAGAAGGCTCCAAATCCGAATGCCTCGAACCATATATATTTAAAAGTATATTATTATGATTAGGCAGCGCATAATCTTCAAAGGCCAATGGTCACAAAAAAAATCCCAAAAATCAATATTGACCCCCAATGTGATCCGGAAAAAAGCAGAAATATGAACCAAGAAACCTTAAAAATGGCCTTGAGGAGTCTACGCAGGAGAATGTTGACCTGGCAAAGGAGAAGAGCTATCTAGAGTGCCAAGTAAAGAGCCTTTTGTTTCAATAGCCAACGTGGCAGAGCAGTTACCAGTACCCGTCAGCTACCTAAAGATAGAAAGAGAAAGACCAATGAGTAATCAGCAAGACCAATAAGTAAATGCTTTAATGTACAATTTATTTTTATATTCGTTATCAGCCTTTTTTGTTTTTTCCCCCCTGCTTCCCGGACAAACAAACACATATTTCTAAACGTCAAACAAAATATACACGTTTTTCCCTGAATATCCAAAAAGAGATCGACAATAGACTAAACATGCTTTTAAGCTTTGAGTTTTTCGTGTCAAATTCAGAATCCAACAAATCACAAGACCGTTAAATGTCCAATTTATCATTTTCATGATATCCTTGGTATTTTGGCCCCAAAAGTTGTACTTGTTCCAAATGAGACTATTATATGATTATGAGTAAGCCAAACGGAATATATATATATATATATATATATATAAGGAATTTGCAAAATATTCAGAAATGTATCATGGAAGCAAGG
Source organism: Phycomyces nitens (assembly GCA_022702545.1). Taxonomy (NCBI): domain Eukaryota; kingdom Fungi; phylum Mucoromycota; class Mucoromycetes; order Mucorales; family Phycomycetaceae; genus Phycomyces; species Phycomyces nitens. Next base: position 9,679,870 of record JAHRBC010000001.1, read on the forward strand.
GCCTGAACCATATAGATATATATCAGAAATGATCTGAATTGGAACCTATTCTTCAAGGTTGCAAGTCCCGAGTGAATTGTAGACAAGGAACCCAATGGTCTACAAAAGATGATAATCTATAAAGCAAATAAAACCGTTTATTATACGTATACCAAATGTCTATCTCGAATGTATAATTCAAAATTTGTACAGAATTGAATATATAAACTACCAAGAATCAAGCTTCATGGTTCCATTCTCCATCAGATTGATATGCATCTTAAACACCTTGTCCAACATATGAGGCTCATGTCCCATTCCATTTGCCAGACACTTTTTGGTAGCAAGGTCAAGGTAATCTTGCAATTGTGCCCTGTAGTCTGGATGGACACATTTGTTGATAATGACCTGAGCACGTTCTCTGGGAGCCAGACCGCGTAGATCGGCCAATCCCTGCTCAGTAACATAGACGTCCAAGTCATGCTCAGTCTGATCCACATGGCTCGCAAATGGGACTACGCAAGAGATACCCGTAGGGTCCTTCTTGGAGGGGCGCGTTGAGGGTGTGTGCATAATACTGTACTTTGAATTGCGCAGAAAATCGGCCGATCCTCCAAGACCATTCAACATTGCAGATCCACACACCATGGTCGAGTTACCATGACCATATATCTATCAGAAGCACATGTCAGATCCTGAAAATTAATCTTTGGTTCTTACATCAAATTCAACCGGCGTATTCATTGCAATACACCCAAGTCTACGAATAATCTCGGGCGAGTTCGAGACCTGTTGAGATCTCAGGATGAACTTGTCCTAATGAATGATTTAGTAGTGAATTTATCTTGTTAGCCATTACTTTGTACTGTCCCCAGTGGTCATAAAAGCGATGGAACCCATCGGGAGAAAAGCGAATAGATGTAGCGCTTGCATATTTTAATTTCCCAGAGTCAAAAAAGTCGAGAAATGTGTCTTGAAGAACCTCGGTATACCTAGGAATAATAGCAATCATTAATAGGCTACACCTCGTCTTGCCCAAATCTCATCAATACTCACACGCGAACATCTTCAAAAGGACCTTCAGCCAGACCACCAATTACAGCATTTGCTATATTTCCAATGCCTGACTGGAGAGGAAGCAAGCTCTTGGGAAGGCGTCCCATCTTGACCTCATGAGACAGAAACTCAATCAAATGGCTTGCAATGTCTATGGACATTTGGTCAGGAGGATGGTTGGGACCAGTGTTATCTGGGTGATCACTTTCCACGACAGCAATGATCCTGTCTGAATCTACAGGAATAGCACGCTAATAAAAGGACACGACCAATGTTAGCCATAGTCAGGGATTCTAAGCATTCTTAGTATATACCGTGCCAATTCTGTCCTCAGTAGCCATGATAAGATAAGGGGATCTATGCGGAGGAAGAGAACATTGCGTGATGTCGTGAAGGCCCTCAAAAGAGGGGATACGGGTGTTGACCTCAACAATAATCTTGTCTGCCATCTGAAGAAGTTCGGGCGTAGCACCGACAGATGCACCAGGCACGATCCAGCCTTCTTCAGTAATTGCCGTGGCCTCTACAATAACCACATCGAGTTTGTTTGTTGGCCTGTCCTTGGTGTAGAATCCTAAAAGATGATTGTCTTAGATGTGCCCATTCTTATTGCCAAGACTCACCATATACCAAGTCCTGAGGAAACATGGACAGATGTTTGTCTGCAAACCTAATTCGACCTTCATTTATGCCTTGCTTGATATGCTTTCCAACCTGATGAGGATACCGACGATCAATCATGTCCAGTTCAGCCCAACGGTCTTCAGTCTCTGCACCGGTGGAAGCCCCAACAAACAAGTTAAATTTCATTTTCCCCTGCAGATTGTTCTTCTCTACATGGTCCGCCAAGGCAAGTGGGATAAGTTTTGGATATCCAACGCCAGTAAATCCTGACCAGCCCATGTACCTAATGTAGAAATACATCAAAAGGTTTAGATCCTTTACTTTTTGTTTTATTTTACAGATTGAGCAATAAATCCCTGCTTCGCCTCCTTGTCAAATCATTCTTATTATTATTATTATTAAGAAAGGGTTACTTACTGCCCTGATTTGAAGAATCCAATAGTATCTTCGGCACGCATTACTTTCTGGAGAAGCTGTGGACGTCGAACGCGTGCCTTGAGTGCTGCACTGACATAGGCCATATTGTAGACTGAATTGAAAGATGAATAGAGAAAGATGACGGGTGGGTACGGGCAATTTATAATGAAATTTGTCAAGACACGTTACACTTTCTGTGTTTGGCAAAAAGTTACCAGCAAGAACCAGCTTAAAAAAGATAGCCAATATTTCTTGGAGTTCTGTGTCCTTGACCCTACTGGTTAAAATTATTGGATGATTTATGAAAATGTAGTGCAACTGTATGGCCAGATTTATTCGTCCATTTGAATTATTTAAAGAATCCAAATCAATATACTGTCAGTCACTGATAATGCTTGATGGCCAGCACAAAAGCCATTCATTTACAAATGGTATTATACGCAACAAAATGAGCCAAGGGTTAGTCGTGTCACACATACAAGGTTTTTTTTTTGCATATGAGACTGGCTGTACAACAGAATATGATGTAAGTGTCGATGGCCCTAGTTCATTAGCAAGTTATTAGGCTACATATAAGAAATTAATGAGAGTTTGATATTATTACAGAGCGCCTGTCTTTTATATATATATATTTATACTAATAAAATACAACGCACAAATTGAAAGGGGATTACAAGGGGACCTTATTTTTACTAAATTATTTTCATACAACTCCAACTAATCCTGCTTCAATACCAGGTTCAAATTCTCCTTGACAGGCTTAACAGTACCATCAGTCTCTTCATCATCCGAGTTACTGGCACTTCCAGTAGATGCCGAGTGTTTGTTACCAAGGTGATAAGACAGGCGGACAAGATCAATGGCCTTTTTGAATGTGCGACGTGCATTGAAGTTTCCTCGGACACCAGGCAAAAGATCCTGTGCGACATTTTCGGTTTTGCTGATATGAGTGGAAGCAAGCCAGGGATGCTGGAGTGCTTCATGTGCAGTCATACGTTTGGTAGGGTCAATGGTGAGGCAGCGGCGGATAAAGTCCTTTGCTATAAAACCTATTAGAAGGACACTTGCGACCCATTTTCTTACCTTCTTCACTGATATTTGACCACCACTGTTCATCAAATGTGTAGTCTGCATGCATAATCGCGTTCATTTCGTCAATATTGTTCTCTCTCTCAAAGGGAGTGAAGCCACAGAGCAAAAAGTAGGTAATCACACCAATGGCCCACATATCACTAGGGTTGAGGTGAGTTGGTGTTATTGATCACCTCTAGAAACTTACACTGGCTTTCCATGTCCAGTCTTCTTAAAGATCTCGGGTGCCTGTTTGATAGTTTAGATGGTGTGGTTTAAGCAGCTGGATACTTGCCATATATCCAGGAGTTCCACAAGTTGTAGTCAGCATATGGAATTTCTCGCTGTCAATGATTCGTGAAAGCCCAAAATCAGCAATAAGCAAATCAGCATCTTCATCTGGTGTTCTAAACAAGAGGTTCTCTGGCTAAAACACAAAAGTAATTAGATCTGGACCCTCCCCGGATCCACAATTCTGTTGGTACCTTTAGATCTAAAGAAGATGGAATTTAATGGGATTGAATATAGCACAGGCCTCGTAGCTTACCACGATGAACGATTCCATGGTCATGAAGATAGGCAGCCGCATCACACACAGTCTTTACAATATTTGCCGCATCACGCTCAAAGTAGTTACCCTTTTGACAGATCCGATCAAACAATTCGCCACCCAATGCAAGATCCGTCACCAGATAAACTAAGAATACTTTGTCACCAACATGTCAAGCCGACCATGGACTTACGGTTATTGAGTGTTTCAAAGTAGTCAACCAAGCTGAGAATATTCTTGTGGTCTTGGGAGATCTTGCGCAAGATATTGATCTCGTTACGAATCATATGCTCGCGACCCTCCATAAGCCTCTTGTTGATTATCTTGACAGCATAAAACTTGTTGGTGTCAATCTATATTGTGGGTTTAGTATGGCGAGAGAAATCCAAGGCTATCTTACGTGCATGGCCTCTAGAGGATTTAACAGGGATATTAATGGCTGTTGTAGAGGCTGAGGGGTTTACCTTTGACGGTTGCATAGGTGCCATGACCAAGGACCTTTCCGGTCTTGTATTTACAAGGAACTGTCACGGGTGGGCGTCCAGACATTGCAATGACAAAAAGAAGAAAGAGAGAAAGAGAAAGAAAAGAAAACCAAAGGGGTGGTACCGTTGGGCTGAGCCACAGAAAGGTGTAACCTGTGAGGTGCAAATGTGCAGTCGACGTTGTCTTGGCAACAAAATGTGGGTCTATCGGAGAAAGAGAGACCAATCATTACCAATGTGGAAATGCTAGCTTTTAAGCAGGCCTACAATGTAATATATTTTCTACAGAGTGTTGAATATAACTGACAAGACGATATTCAGACTACGCCACAAGAGAGTCCTCAATGTAATTCTCGGCCCTTTGCCACAACCGTAGATGTGGCGTACAAGAAGATGTATGGGTATATAGGTCTTTTTTTTTGTTTTTAAAGAACCGCCAGTACATGTGCTATTCTTTTTTTCATAGTTAAAATAGAATTGGTAATGGCAATTTGTGTCTACAAGCAAGTATAATTTGTAACTCTCAAGATAAGAATCTTTAACAATCAATTGAAAAAGGACATGCTTTGATTGGCTGTCTAATAATCTTTGGCCATGTCCAAATAAAATAATAATAATAATGGTCTGTTCTTCAGGGACTAGGGATCTCAAGGGATCCGAGCTGCCAATGGAGATATCTGTATGATATTGATGGCTTAATATCAGACGGAAACACAGACATGAGGGAAGAAAAAGAAAAAGGAAGGGAGAGGGCTTTTCCTTTTCGGAACAAGGCAAAAAGATCTGAATATCTTTGTGTGCAATTACGTCTCACACAAGAGAGAACCAAGGGAAACAGTTTTGACAGCAAATGAACATGTAAAAATAGCTTTTTATGTATAAATAATTAGAACTCACTGCAAAATATACACACATTATTCAAATATTATTAAGCTTCATGTTTCTAAAATATCCTAAAAGCCTTTTATATTTCTTTAAGAGGGAAAACAAGGCTATTTTGTTTCAAAATTGATTTGTTTCAAAATAATAATAATAGTTAGTATGTATTTATACACACACACATAATCTAGAGTGTGGATCTGAATATCCAATCCATTTTGCTCTGGAGCAGTTTTGAAACACAAAAACCTTTTTTTTTATTTTTTATTTTTTATTCTCTTGGCTCTCAAGGAGGTTAATTTAATAGCCACTTTAATTACTGTTATTTATTTTTATTTATATTATTTTATTATTTTATTATTTTATAAATAATAACAATAATAACAATATTGGTTCTTTGTCAGAGTGCCTCTTTGTATATCCTTCTCCTCCCCCCATTTGCCCCTAACACATATATTTATATAAACCCCCCATCCCCCCACTAAAACTATAGTCAGAACATACCCCTCTCTGCTCAGATTATCTCTGTCTGCCTTTTTTTGGACTTCGTTTTTTTTGACTTTCTTTTTCATCTTCTGTGTCCTGCAAAAAAAAAAGTTTACGAAACAAAGAATAGCCGGTTTACATAAGAACCTTGGTACAAATATCTTTATTCTTGGCCCTTTCTTTCTCGTATACTTCTCCTGCTTGTTTCAACACAGCGCAAGGATACCTTTCCTGGCCCCAACCCTCCCTTCTCTTTATATTCTGCTGGTCATCTTGTAGATGTCTCTTCCTAATCACTCTGGCTCATCGGCCTTCAAGTCCTCTGCATACATGGTTGGCATGGGCATCAAGAGAGCCGCAAAACTCTCAACTCGGAATCCTATTGAGATGATCGTCGTTGTCCTCATCCTCTCCTCATTCAGTTACTTTTATCTCTTCAACCTTGCCCGCACCTCTGACATCTTCTCTGGAACAGCCACACGTCTATACCCTACTTCAGTATATGCTCCCACCCAGAACCATCCCTTTTCGCTGGTCGATCGGACGGCCGATAGCACAATAGCACCCAATGCCGTAAAGGTCCATTTGCACCAAATCGTAGTATCTGATCCCAAGCACGGTGTCCTATCTCGTCAAACCCTTGCCTCTGTGCTCCGGTTCCAACAAATGGCCGAGAATGAAATTTACGTGCCCGATAACACAGCCGTCAATCGATTTGCGTTCAATAAAGACCTGTGTTACAAGACCTCTGTTCCATTTTCTTATTCCAACCCCTGCTTTGCTCACTCTCCAGCCGAATTCTGGCAGGACGAAGCCACCCTTTTGGCCGACAAGAACATCCGGTCTACTGTTGAAGCCAATCTTGACGCTGCAAAGAATGTGTTTGGGGATCTTCAGCTCAATGCAACCTACGCCAGTTCAGTGACACTTTCGTACGCCTTCAACACCACTGGTGACTATCGCGAACATTTGGCCGACATGTGGAAACACAAGGTTTCTACACTTCCTCCCGGTGACCTCGTCTCTCTCTCAAACATCGGACAACAGGAAAACGTTTTTGCCTGGCTATTCATCGTTACACGCAATGTTATCTTCCGTGTCAAGGAGCTCATTGACCTTGCAGACAATATCGACATCATCGTTATTTTGGTGGGCTACATCATGATGATCGCAACTTTTATCTCGCTCTATATCAACATGCGTGCCATGGGATCCCGCTATACTCTCGGTAATGCTCTTTGTGTTTTGTTTTGTTTTTTTAAAAAAAATACATACATATATACAGTCACTAACCCACAATCCCCTTAGCAACCGCCGTTGTCTTTAATGGCTTCTTTTCCTTTATGTTGGCTCTCTTGACTGTCCGTGCTCTTGGAGTGGACGTGTATCCCGTCGTGTTGGCGTAAGTAGTAGTACTCAGGCTTGGCATAGAGTTAAATGCTAATAGTTGTTATAGTGAGGCCATTCCATTTTTGGCAGTAACCATTGGGTTTGAGCGACCCTTCAAACTCACCAAGCGCGTCTTCCAGTTTAGCAAGGAGACTCCTCTGACAAAGCAGGAGATCCGTACCACGATCATGCGCGCTGTCGACACTGTTGCACTGCCAATTGCCCGCGATTGCTTCATGGAAATCGTTGTCCTTGTGTTGGGCGCAAAGTCTGGCATTTCTGGTCTGGAAGAGTTTTGTTTGCTGAGTGCAATCCTTTTGGCCTATGATTTCATCATCATGTTTACCTGGTACACCGCTGTGCTGGCACTCAAGTTGGAGGTAAAATAATAATAATAATATCATTGACAGAATTCGTACCTGTGCTTATCACGTTTACTATAGCTGTTGCGCATCAGAGAGATCAATGGTGTGTCTGCAGATGACATCAAAAAGGGAACAAAGAAGTCGACCGGCTATATCCGCCGTACTGTTATCAAGGCTTTTAGCGACGACCATGCTGCTGGTGCCAATCCTACCAACCAAAAGGCCGATGGTCCTATTATTGGACGCGTCAAGTTGTTGATGGTAATTAGGACAAGTTGTTTTCACTCAAATGTACTAATCAATCAATCCAGATCGTCGGCTTTGTCGTCATGCACATCTTCAAGTTCTGTTCTGCATTCCAGTCTGTTGGCCCCCAGGTCAACATTGCCGAGCCCTCGATTGCTGTTGTGTTGGACCAATTGCTCGAACAGCACAAGGCATCTGCCCAGGCCTCGCTTCCATTCTTTGTCCAGGTCTTCCCTGCCATGCCTTTCCACGTCGCCACCGTCAACAAGAGTTTTGTGCCTGATGCCATTTCGCGCCCCCTTGAAGCATTGTTCGATACCTACGCCGTCTATATCCAGCACCCTGTTATCAGCAAGTGGCTCACCATTGCCCTCTTTGTATCCCTCTTCCTCAACACCTACCTCTTCAATGTCGCCAAGCAACCACAGCAGATTGTCGAACACGTTGGACAGGACAAGAAGATCGCTGTCATTGAACAAGTCCAGCCCCTGGCCGAATTGTCCGAGAAGCAAAAGGCCACCGTTGTCCAGGCTCCTCCTCCTCCTGCACCTATCCAACCCGTCGTCATGGCTCCTCACAAACGCAGTCACCATCACCATCACCATCACCACCAGTCTGATATCATCCGTCCTGTTGATGAGTGTGTTGCTCTTGTACGCACCCCAGAAATGCTGAACGACGAGGAGGTTATTTCGCTGGTTGAGAACGGAAAGATGGCATCGTATGCTCTTGAGAAAGTTTTGGGTGATCTTCAGCGAGCAGTTGGAATCCGTCGTGCCCTCATCTCTCGTGCTTCAATCACAAAGACTCTGGAAGCCAGTGCCCTGCCCCTCGAGAACTATCACTACGACAAGGTGATGGGTGCTTGCTGCGAGAACGTGATCGGATACATGCCTATTCCCGTAGGTGTTGCTGGCCCTATGAACATTGACGGAGACCTTATCCATATCCCCATGGCTACTACCGAAGGCTGTCTCGTTGCTTCTACTGCCCGTGGTTGCAAGGCTATTAACGCTGGTGGTGGAGCCTCTACGATTGTGATTGCTGATGGTATGACCCGTGGACCCTGCGTCGAATTCCCCACAATCCTGCGTGCTGCTGCTTGTAAGCTCTGGATTGAAAACGAAGGAAATGATATTGTCACAAACGCATTCAACTCGACCTCCCGCTTTGCTCGTCTTCGTAAACTCAAGATTGCCTTGGCTGGCAAACTTGTCTTTATCCGTTTCTCGACCACAACTGGCGATGCCATGGGCATGAACATGATCTCCAAGGGTTGTGAAAAGGCCTTGAGCATAATCACCGAACATTTCCCTGACATGCAAATCATCTCACTCTCTGGAAACTACTGTACCGACAAGAAGCCTGCTGCAATCAACTGGATTGAGGGCCGTGGAAAGTCTGTTGTTACCGAAGCTGTTATTCCTGGTGCCATTGTCGAAAAGGTCCTCAAGACAACTGTTGCTGCCCTGGTGGAGCTGAACATTAGCAAGAACCTGATCGGATCTGCCATGGCCGGATCTGTTGGTGGTTTCAATGCTCATGCTGCCAATATCCTCACTGCTATTTATCTCGCCACTGGTCAGGACCCTGCCCAGAACGTCGAAAGTTCCAACTGTATCACTCTCATGAAGGCTGTCAATAACAACCAGGATTTGCATATCTCATGTACTATGCCCAGTATCGAAGTGGGTACAATCGGTGGTGGCACCATCTTGCCTCCCCAGCAGTCGATGCTTGACATGCTCGGTGTCCGTGGTCCTCATCCCACCGAGCCTGGAAAGAATGCCCAACGCTTGGCCCGTATCATTTGTGCTGCTGTCATGGCAGGCGAACTATCACTGTGTGCAGCTCTTGCTGCTGGACATTTGGTCAAGGCCCACATGGCCCACAACCGTGGCACACAAGCTCCCACCATTACTTCTGGACCTGCGCCTTCCACAGGCACAGAGCCTGGCACTTGCATCAAATCTTAACATACATACACGCACAAAGGAGGCAATCCAAAGTCTACTTTTCATATCTCTCTCTATCTATTTCTCTCTTTAGTTCTCTCTCTCTCTTAACCCTTATTCCAATAAACTTAGTAGATTCTTTTCTTTTCATTTGTTATTTTGTCTATATTAATAACTGCTTATAAATACAAAGCTTACGCTCAAATGCGGGCTTTAAAAATCCAAGCAGCGGATTCAAAAATAATAAATTGCGGATTACAAAAATTCAATTGTCAGTTTTGTAGAAAAACCAAATAACGGATTTGTCTAGTCCACATTAGCTTTTTAGATTGTCGATTAAATGAACCTTGTTTGACCAGTTAAAAGAAGCTTTATCCAATAATTAAGCTAGACCCTGGACATGAAAACTTGGCAAAATGACTTTCTCAAATGCTGGTTTCGTTTTATTTAAATGCTAAAAACCAAGAAAAGATATAGTCTGGTACAATCAATACGCTAATAACACAAGTACGCCTATCTTGACAAGACCAATTTGGTCCATAGTCGTAACAGTAAATAGACGGCAAAGGAAATAACAAGATTACACCTTACTAATTGTGATATATTCTGGTTGTCGATACTTGCTTATTCTTTACTCTTTACGCATCACAATTCGCACGATTAGAATCAATAAAGACTCTTGAATCCATATAGTATATATCTTGCTAACAAGAGTTTATAATACGGCTTGAACAAACTAACAATAGTCATTTATTTATAATCTACTCTTTACACCAACATGTTAGAATATACTACTTTTAAAAAACGGTTTCAAACATGGATTACTGCTCGTATCTCTTTTTTGCTTTGACTTCTGTCTATCAAGGAAAGTAAATGAAGCACACCTTTATGCCTTATCTGTTGGCTTGTACCTTGTATTCCTGTTAATTCACATAGTCCGCGACTTGCTTTATGCTACGTCAATTTAACGGTATCTCAATGATCAAGGCTCTGACACTCAACCAGGTATTCCATGGCGAGAGTAATTGAGATACATTTGAAGATTCAAAGTCTTTACAATATTTTCTTTTTTTGAAATAGAAGTTTGTTAAAATAATGAACTTTCATCTGCCTTTTTCATTATACTTTATAGCCAATAACATGTAATCGGACATGTAAAAGTATATATGAAACAAGTCTATTGGTCTATTTCAGAAGCAGAACAACAAAGTTATTTTCCCTATTCTTGTATAACATTTTGGTAAAATTTGACTTTTACGGTAACTGATAGTACTTCCCAAAATGCTTCTAGCAATTTCGGTTAATAAAAGTAACAAGGTCCATGCTATATACCTATAGAACCTTTTTTTTTTTACCAATGATCTAAGAACTGGTCGATTGGTATTTCATAATCAGCAAATTGGATTTTCAAAGCCGCCATTTGAGCCAAAAAAAGAAGAAGAAGAAAAAAAGAAGAAAAAAAAAAAAACTATATAAAATACACCAAAAGAGGTGCACGATCTTTGGGCGGGGAAGCCTGTAATCAATGTAATACAGGTGAAACGGCCATGAAAAAAAAAGTTCTTCTGAGTATTCATTAGGGTCTAACGGAATCTTTTCTTTCTCTTGTTCCTTTTTGCTGTGGATCGATTAACAAACATGGTAAACCTTCTTATTTGTGCTTCTTGCTCATGTGCAGCTTATCTTTGTTTGAGCAACAAGGTACAGTGTGTCGGATGAAGCAAAGATCTGTTAATTGTAGCAGCCAAGAACTTAAATTTGACATATGAATTTCCATGTAAATTCATTTGAAAGCACCTTGATTGCGTGAGAGATTGAGAACATTACCCACAGACAATCCTGCCCCACCTTCTCTCTCTCTATATGTTATAATATTGAATTCCAGAACCAATTTTACTTGTTATATTATATTTTGTCCCCCCTTTTTCCTTCCCGCGCTGGCTTGGTTTGTTTGCTAGGCGTGTTTTTTGTTTTTTTTTCTGGTTTGTTTGTTAAATGATAAGGAGAGGAATAATGGTCCCAGAGGAAATCCTCAAAGACCCAAAAAATAAACCCACGGCAATTGTGCTATCAATTCAAAGGCCTTGCTTCCGATTGGGCTGGTTCCAAGTTACTCTTTTTGAATTTATTTCTTTGCCATTAAACCATCATTAAACCATCATTACAACAGTTCAATTAACGATACACTAAGTTTAATCGATACGGGGAGGAGGGTGGTCTGGGTGGCAAGAAAGCGATCTTGAAAACAAAATATTACCTTGGCATTAGAATACCCAGCCTCACCACCATCAAATATTGTCCGGTAATGATTGTAATTCTTGCCCAAAAAAAAAAACAACCATGGGTCACCTAGGAGCATCCTTGATATTTATTCTCTCAATAAGTACCCATGTAGATATTATCAGCAATACTTTGGCCTGCCTATGAAATATAGCCGCACAGATCATCCAAAAGATGACAAGACTGTGATAAAATTCCAAGGGTTTCAGATTGTCCTTTTAATAAAATGAACTCGTAGATCAAGATGTTCATAAAGAACGAATTTGCTTTAAATCGACCCTCATTTTGAGTTGCAATCTTTATTCGTCTTTACACTCTGAAAGTAAGTTTTTTTTTTAAAAAAAATAGATATACATATATATGTTTTTATTGAATACCAAAGGCCCTTAGAGGATCGAGCAATGCACGAGGTCAACGCACCTTACAATAACCAGGGCATTCCTCCAACCTCACATCCACAGTGGGATGCTGATATCCTGAACCCAAAGGCAGATCAGGCCAATTTCTATGACCAGGAGCCAAACCAGTCATGGCTCAGGCGCCACAAGAAACCAGTGGTTGCCACAGTTATCGTGGCAGTGGTACTCTCTATAGCCATCCCACTTGGCATCATACTTCCCCAAGAGACCAAAGCACAGCAGGAGAATGTCAACTCCCAGCAGCCGTCAATTGACCCCAAAAATATCGATGATTACGATTATTTCAACAACTCTGCTCGCCCAAACCTCTTGACCCCTCCTCTCACAGACACATTCCAGTATGGAAAACAAAAGATCCGAGGTGTCAATATTGGAGGCTGGCTAGTCACCGAGCCATTCATAACCCCAGATCTATTCGACCAATTCCCAGCCTCAGATAACATTGTAGACGAGTGGTCGCTCTGCAAGAAGCTTGGTCCTGAAGAGGCCATGAGACAGCTAAAACAACACTATGAGACATTCATCACAGAAGAGGATTTCCGCAAGATTGCAGAAATGGGACTCAATCATGTCAGAATCCCCACAGGCCACTGGGCAGTACAGGTGGCTCCAGATGAGCCCTATGTGCCCAATCTTTCCTGGACATATCTTCTCAAGGGTATCCAGTGGGCTCGCAAGTACGGGCTCCGGGTAATGGTCGAGCTGCACACCGCACCAGGATCACAGAACGGCTGGAACCATTCTGGACACAAAGGTGTGATTGGGTGGCTGAACGGTACGGATGGAGAGGCCAATGCAGAAAGAACGATGAATATTATCCAGAACATGACCGAGTTCTTTAGTGCTCCAGAATGGGCCAATGTTGTGCCAATATTTGGTGTGCTTAATGAGCCTGCAATCTACCGTTTGCCTAGCAAGGAGCGTGTCAAGGAATGGTATCGGACTAGCTACGACGTGATCCGTAATCACGCACAGGCCGGGGGTCCTCTGTTGACGTACCACGAAGGGTTCCTTGGCATGCCCGAGTGGAACGGCTTCTTTACAGAGCACAACAAGCGAGTGATTCTCGGTAAGGAATATAAAGTGCTCGAGCCATCTGGTCTAACCTTTACACTTAGAGACCCACAACTACCTCATCTTTGATCAGGGTCTGGTCTCAATGGATCGTAAGAATCAGGCAGAATTCCCATGTGGAAGTTGGCGTAATGATCTCGGAAAGGCAATGAAGGATATCGGACCAACCATGGTTGGCGAGTTTTCTGTAGCCACAAACGATTGCGGAAAGTATCTCAATGGCGTTGGTCTGGGCACACGTATGGAAGGAACGTTTGAAGAAGATGGAGTCAAGAAGCCTCCCGTGTGCCCTACCTGCAACTGCAAAGCCATGGAGGACTGGACTACCTGGGATGCCGACTATAAGGCGTTCCTAAAGTCATTTGCAGAGCGCCAGATGGATGCATTTGAGACGAGCTATGGCTGGTTCTTTTGGACATACAAGACCCAGAACCACGCAAACCCTCATTGGGACTATCTGTTGGGTTGGGAACAGGGCTGGATCCCTAAGGATGCTAACCACAGAGAGTTTTCTTGTACAGAGGCCAGTCTGGGTGCATAGCTAACTAGCTAACTAGATGTTGGCGAGATTTAATGATTATAATATATTAAGCATAACAACTTTGGTGAATATAACATGGGGATTTTATATTTATTGAAATGTATACATGTATACATGTATACATGTATAAATTTATGTTGTAGTGATGCTTGTATGGATCTTCCACTTGTGATATTTGATGGGATAAAGAGTGTAATTAACAAAAATAAATAGAGAGATACCGCATAATCCATCATCATCAAGGCTAGCAAGACAATAAGGTGCAAGATGTAAGATAGGATATGAACAATGTTTTGTAGTTGATTGTTTGAATAAAAAGAGGGAGGGGAGGAGGAGGGGAGGGCAGGGGGGTGGGTGAGTGGGTTGCAAGATAAGGAGAGAGAGAAAGAGAAAGAGAGAGAGAAAGGGATCAGTCTATGTTCAATGGTCTTCAAGAAGTAATATGCCGTCAATCGTTTCTTCGCTCTCTTTGATGAGAGGACGGTATTCGGTATCTTCATCATCAAGGTAGCCTTCTCGCCAGCCTCGAATACCCTCGAGATAGTTGTCGTGTAGATTGGCTCGATATTCGTCCAGCTTCTCCATATTCTCCACAGCAAGATCCCGACCGAGACGCTGGATCTCACGTCCTCTGACAGACATCTTTTGAGCATGTTGTAATGCTGCATCCAGCAGGTCTCCAGTTGCAGTGAGTAGCTTTCCCATGATAACCCGTAGGACATGGTTATACCAAAACGAGATGAGTGGGACGGATTGAATGATGCCTGTGACATAGAGTTGGTCCGATGTCCGTTGCCATGTGAATATCACTGCTTACCTTCCAATGTCCAACTGTCTTCTTGCTTGTAGATCTTCAATAGTCCACTGTCCTGCTCTGTCTCTCTGAAATGGAGGGTTGTGATGGCTGGGACCTGGAGGCGAATAAAGGAAGGGAAGATGGTGGGTGAAAGGTTCTGGATGAGATGAATTACGGCGGTTTGGCTAAGTAAATAGCATGTGATTGAATCAGAAAGCGTTTGGCTGCTAAATATTAATTATACTTATTTACCCATCGAATACGATATTTGTAATGGTTGGTTCTTGTCGATTGAGTGCCTGCCAGACCGTGTAGACACTTGATTGGAGTCAGCAAAAAAATAATATATATATATAGAGAGAGAGAGGAAGGGAATCTTACTATTGAATATTCAATACGCCTTCAGTGCTCATCACAGGCGATGTGAGGATTGCATCGGCAAAGAAGTAATATTCCAAAATCCGTTTTCTTCTCAGGGTGCTGTAGGAAAACAGATCTTGAATAAGACCTGTGGCAGAGTGAGATCGTGAATGAGTTTGTTGATTGCTTACTCTTGATGATGGAGTTTGATGACGTTTCGAGCTGCGTTTCAGTGTCAATGTCTGACATGATGTAAAGAGGTTAAAAGGGGCAAAGATTAGTAAAGAGAGAGAAAAAGGGAATACTCAAGGTTCATCCTTTATTTTCCCTTTAATTTTTTTTTGTTTTGTTATAAATACATGTACAAATATACAACTTAAAGAGCCACAAGTTGTACGAAAAAGGGTAGGCCCAGTCAGCAGCTAATATATATGACACAATAGCATATTCTATGGATGCATATGAATATTCAAATATATATTATGATTATTATGAAATGTATTATGAAATATTATTATTATATATAAGCCCATCATAATAACATCACCAGAATAATGTACAAATCAAGTGGATTTTCATGTAATCCAATTGGATTCACAACAAACAAGAATATCTAGTGAATCCATAAAAGCCCATTTTCCATGTACGGCCCCCCACAGTAGTAATTAAATACTTTTTAGCATAAAAGTGCAATATTAGATAGTAAATCCAGGCTAGTGGCAAAGGTGGCATTGAACAAGGCTATCTAACAATAAGTTTTTTCTTCTTTCGTAGTCATGATATAAAGGCTGTAGAGACCCCTGACTTGGCGCCCTCCCCCCTCTCCCCCTCTCCCCCAAGATCATCCTTGTACTCGAGTATCTAGATCCAGGTAATTTGTCATTGTGTACAAGGACAATTGTATATAAAAACGATGTATTTCTGGGCAGGTCAATGAATATATAATTGCAAGGCAAGTCTGGCTTTTTATATATATATTTTTGTGGATTTAAATGGGCCTGTAAATCAACGTTCTTTGGTGCCCTTATTTTTCATTTAAATCACCATATTGTCCACCAACCCGTCTGGTGAGATTTGATTTTGGTAGACATAATTTGTAAATCATGATCCAAAAATATTTCCCTCTAGGCTGTATAGTGGTTGATTTGAATGCAACATAAGGGCCCAGGAAGTTTGGAATGGCAGGTTGGAATGATTGATATTTTTCTTCTGTTTATGAAACTTGGCCATGTAAAAAGAGTAGTACAGTAAATCTGTTTGTTTGTTTAGTTTTCTTTGGATCACACTAGATTGGGCTCATGGAACAGATAATATTATTGCAAGTATAAAAATATTAATCCCCCAACAATAACTCTTACAAGGCTTCTTGGGGATTTTGAAATCGGATTCTTGTGAATAGAGCCAAGCAAATTGAAATCATGTACAGAGCCAATTGGTCTCTATAGCCTCTGGTTATACGACCGAATTCTTGCCAACCAAAAATAAAAAAAGCCCTCCATCTTTTGCCCTTTCAGTATACTAAAAGGCGGGTTAAATGGGATAATAATAAGAACAGTATGTGCTCTTTAACAGTCACAATTAACAGGATCCAAGTCAATTCATTGATGAAAGACAAGGAGAAGAGGGGCGGAGGAAAAAGGAAATATATCTACCCCACTCACATACTCACACAGGTAGGCGCCAATAAGGTGTTGCCAGCCGGTTTTTTGTACTTTTTTTTTGGTAGCGAACCTTCAACTTGTTCTCTCTCAGTCCTGCCATGCCAACGCCTATCGAGACATGGTACACAGACATTCCACCCATCACACGCATCTACATAACAGCAGCTTGCCTTACCAGTCTTGCAGTGGTGAGTAGCTGGACTGATCAACCTTCTTTTGGTATTCTAATCATCCATGCAGCAACTCGGGTTTGTGCATCCACTCCATCTCTGGCTCAACTATGACAGGATCCTCTATGATTTCCAGGTACACCAGCACCCAATGACCAAACTTTGTATTTAACATTATAAAGTGGTGGAGACTAGTGACAAACTTTCTATACTTTGGGCCCATTTCAATCGACTACTTCTTTCACATGTTCTTCTTGTAACTATGGTTTGTGAATGGAAAACAAAAACGGGTTTTAAGCTTCAAAACCATAGAGCGCGCTATAGTAGAATGATGGAAGAGGGCTTCTTTAGAAACAAGCCCGCCGATTATGTCTGGCTGCTGGTCTTTTCTGCCGGAGCACTCATTCTCCTATCCGTAAGCCCCAATACCTGTAAATTCAGGGCAGAAATCAGAATATCATTATTATTATCATTATTATCATTACTAGTTTATCCTTCCTCATGCCTACATACCCTTCCTTGGATCCCCGTTGGCCTTCACAATGGTCTATATCTGGGCACGCCGCAATCCCTATGTCCGACTTAATTTCCTAGGCCTCATCGTCTTTCGTGCTCCACATCTCCCATGGGTCCTCTTGTGTTTTTCACTCTTGTTTGGAGGTCAATTGCCGGTTGGAGATCTTTTGGGAATAGCAGTGGGACACATTTACTACTTTTTTGAAGACATCTGGCCGAGGGACAATGCGAGTGGTGGAAAGAGGTGGCTGGAGACTCCTAGGCTCATGTAAGATGATATATAGACGAGTTCAAGACAGTATATATATATACATATATATATATATAATTAACAAACAATCTGTCCTATCCACACAATGGGAATCAGCCTTTGGACCCTTTCGAGAAACACGCGTGATAGTGCCCAGGTTGCCGAACCCCTCTCGGAAACCGTCCAGGACATTGCCATGGACCCCAACCCAGAGCCGTCTAATCCTCTTGAACCTGGACATACTTCCAGGCCAGAATCGACGAGCAGATTTGGAGAGGCAGAAGGAAGCGCAAATTAATAGCGCGTGAAAAGCCGACTGTGTTGCACAACAACCTTTCCGGAGTAATGGAGCCAATAAAGACAAAAATGCATGCTTCTATTGTATTTAATGTGGATTTTCATTTGTGTTCCGCTACTTTATGTGTAGAAAAGAAGGGCTTTTTTCTTTTTTATTTTTTCTTATTAATTAATTAATTATTTATTTATATACTACTGATACTTGCATTTTCTTGTTTTCTGTCTTACTTCCTTTCTTTTCTAATTATTTAATATTGTGCCTGGCCAGCTCTATGCACTGCAGCAATCCTCACTAACCAACCATCTCTACATTGGCTACACGACTTTTACACTTTTACACTCTTATATCCCAACAATCTATTCCCTGCAATTGAATGGGAAACGTGCTAGGTTCAAAACCAAGCTCTTTAAAAGAGCCTCACGAAACATGGTCGTTTGGTTTTGGAGGCCATAATGTCCCAAAGCACCTTCGACCCTCAAAACAGGCAAAAAAGACCCTAAAATCATCCAAATCATCCCAGGAAACCAAACCAGAAGAACCCCCAGAGATAGACGACAGCGACCGTATCGATCGTCTAGTTCGTGCCATTAGCTCGAGCGATAATGAGAACCAAGGTGATGAATCTGCCCAGAATAATTACACTGTCGATCCCCTGTTCAGTCCAGGTCCGCAAGGGGCCTTTCGATGGTTCAAAGGACGCCGGTTTGCAATCAGTAGCAAAAGGGTGAGTGATTATCCGCCATGTCGCACCTGGCTGACCTTGTCTGCAGGGAATTTCCAGTTCGCTTCCGAGTGATGCAGAGGAACTTGATCGTATCAGGGTATTGAATTATGTCTTGCGATGGGTATTTGGAGGGTAAGTATCGCTCTATCAAACCATTACTTATAATACCAGAACAACCATTCTTGCTCCTGTAGAAGACCAGTTCCAAAAGGGCTGCAATGTCCTAAATATCGGGTGAGTTTGGCTTGCTGCTGTTGTTGATTGGACCCTTCTAACCTCTTTTATAGGAGCGGACCAGGGATGTGGGTAAGCCTCTTTGACCCATTAAACCAAAATCTCAAAGGTTATATACATATGTGTACATACATACATACATACATATATATATATATATATATATATACATACATATATAAATATAAATATATTAGTTGGGACATCCAATACTGGACATGGCGCTCGACTACCCAAACACCAAATTCACTGCAGTCGACGTATGTGATCTGATGCCAGACACTGATCTCGCCAACCACCTTGACCAGGATCCAAGCAGTGTGAGTCTGGATGAAAGGTGTCCAATTGACTTTACTCCAGTACACCCAATATTGGCCAACGTAGACCCATCAATATCCCATATTCCGAGTTCAAATAGCCTTCCTACCAACACCTTCAATTCACTCTCAACCCTCTCAAGTCATCAAGAAACCCAATCATGTCCTCGATTCCCCGCGCGAGCTCCGAATGGTTGTCCTACTGTCGTATCATCATCCACAGGCACACAACCAACCAAGAAAAAGATATTGGAGAATCTTGATTTCTATATAGTGAAGTTGCCTGAGGATCAATTGCCATTTGAAGACAATACGTTTGACTTTGTGCAGCAGAGAATGGCGGCTAGCAACTACACTCTCCTAGAATGGCAGAAGATCATGATCGAGATGATTCGTGTCACAAAGCCTGGTGGATATGTCCAGCTACTTGAATCAGACTACCTTTTACACTCCATGGGTCCAAAGGGCGAAATATGGCTGAATTATCGCAAGTAGTCTACCAAAGTCTAGAAATCACTAACCAACCACAGTTGCCGACAACTTTAGAGAGAAACGCAAGGGTGAGCCCAGGATGGCCTGCTACCTCAAGGATCTATTGCTGGCCACTGGGTTTGTAGAGATCGATTCAGCCATGGTATCAGTGCCAGTGGGTTCCTGGGGACTAGACATTGGCTTATTGTGGCAGCAGAATATCGATGCGTTTATCCAGGCCAGTATGCCGCTCATGGTCAATATTCTCCAGATGGCTCCAGCCGAGTTCAAACGAAGGTGGAGAGAGACGTGTGACGAATCAAATGACAGCAAGACATTTACAAACATTCACTGTGGATGGGGACGCAAACCATTCGAACCAAGCGTTCCAGATTGGAGCCTGTGCGAACTTTATCGCTAAAAAAATACCCTATTTTTTTCTTTTTTCTTAAAAAAAGAAAATTAAGGGCAAGATCAAGGTCACTTTTTTTTTTTTTTTTTTTTTTTTTTTTTTTCCTTTTTCTTCTTCTTCCTTGTACAAGGCTCTCTCATTGTCCGTATGAATCCACTCAATTATTCCCCTCCCTTTCCCCCCCACCCCCCTAAACTATATATTCTATGAACAAAATTGACAGTATTGGGATCAAATATTATTATATTTATATTAAACCTCGATGGGCCGTAGGGGTTTGTCTGACGAGGTTGCTCAAACGCCATTTATAGCTCAAGTCATACAGCATCATCATTCTCTATTTAATCTTTTTATGGTCATAAAGATGTATAAAAATACTCTTAAATTTTTTTAAAAATATATATAAAAACTTGCCCCTCTTCTTCTTCTTCTTCTTCTTCTTCTTCTCCTTCTTTTGCCTTTACTTTCTCTCTTTCTTTTCTTTTCTCTTCTTCATGGCAGACAGGATAGTTCCTCCAGATATTGAGACCTGTCCTCATGCCACATCTCACTCTAGCCAATCTAGTCTGCGTTCAACTGGCCATCATAAAGACAGGGGATTCGATATACGTCGACTGTTTGGAAAGGGCCAAAAGGACCCCTCTGAGTTATCAAAGACATCCTCAGTCAGCTCCCTGCCAACCGAACGATCATTTAGCCTGCACTCCAACAGCCTGTTGGTCCTCGATGACATCCCGCCCTCCCAATCCAATATTGACATTGTACGCTACAGCTGGGAGCGAGTCTCTGAAATCAGGCTGCCAACCGACCATCCAGCCGTCTCGCCATCCCATGCTTTTGGCCTGGCATTTTACGAAGCCCTTTTTGAGCTTAATGATGAACTAAAGCCCCTGTTTGCAAATGTGTTCCAGCAGGCCCGTGCATTGACAGGCATGATATCCTATCTAGCCTGGGCACCCACTGTCACTGGTGCATCCCACCCTCCTCCAATGTGTCCAATGACGGGCAAGGTGGCAAATCCTGATCGTGTATATACAATTCGTGAGATTAATGCCAGGAAACGTGCACGTGAGGCTTCATTGACATCCAGCAGACAGCCCTCCCTAGATGGTGCGACACTTGTGGAAGCGGGGGAGGAAGAGGAGGAGGACGAAGATGATGATCCAGAAGGGCTTGTACAGCAAATGCACGAATTGGGTGCCAGACACTTTTTTTACAAGGTACATCCGCAGTACTTTACTCTGGTGGGGCCTGCGTTTGTGAGTGCTCTCAAGATAAGACTTGGAGACGAATATCGACATGAGATTGGCGAGGCTTGGATTCGGGTGAGTCTGAGAATGGTGGGAAAAATGTGCGTCGAGTTTCTTACCTTTTTGCCCAGACAAACTCCTATGCTGCTTACCACATGAGTGTCGGTTTAGAGTCCCAGCTGGCCTGGGAACAGGGTCACCGCAAGCCAAAACCCACGCGCCAGAAATCCGGTTGTAGCTTGCAGTAACACGTTAGAACAATGAAGCATGTACTACGCCAGCCAAGCCAGAGATCGCCATTGACAAGTCGTCTAATATATATATACATATATACATATATATACATACATATATATGTACATATATATACATATACATATATATGTACACACACATATATATATACAGATAGATAGATGATTATCATATAGGTTAAAAATATGTAAACATAATATTAATAATAATAATAATAATAATATATATATAATATATAATATAATATAATGGCAAGCTGACTGGAATTTGGCGAAATGGACTGCTTACCTCCATTTCACTTGTATATATATATATATATATATATTATTTAATTATATTTATATATACTTTTATTAATTCACTCAATCATATTCATTTTTTTTATCATGCCAAACACAGGAATCCAATCCACACCTGCCTCATGGCCAACCCTGTTCCGTCCAATCGCACCCAATCCCAGCCCTCCAACAAAGGAGGCAGACAAGCGCAAATGGGACATTGTTCAAGGTACTCAATATTCACAACCACGTCTACTCAATCCACAAAGACTATGATGTAATAGGAGGTCTGTCCAGTGCCACAACTACTACCACCACCACCACCCCCCCTCACGCCTAAATGTTTAATTATTAATAAAACTATACAGATGGCACAATCTCTGACGAAAGCAACAATTCCCAGGTATGTCTAATTACCCCCCAGACTCCAATTCTTATCATTAGTCAGCCATTAGCAACAGATCAGCGAAAGAGGCGCAAAGAACAAAACCGGGCTGCCCAAAGAGCATTTAGGGAACGCAAAGAGAGATATGTAAAGGAATTAGAAGAAAAGATCAAGACAATCCAGGCAGCCCATGAGGCCCATGTTACCCAACTGCAAAACGAAAACAAGGAATTAAGAATGGTGTTGCAAGACATGAAGCTCAGGCTAGACAGTCGGGACAACGAGTCTGATGAATCTGGAGAACAGGATTCCCCAGGAGTAGTAGCCACTGAAAAGTGCATCCGGGACAAGGATGGAGTCTCGTTCTGTGAGCGACTAAAGAAGGTAGTCTGTACATCGGCCTATGACCAACTGCTCTCTGAACCTCTGTTTGACTCTGCTGGCACATTGAACCATGCGGTCACTAAAAACCGAGTACCTATTGTCTCTGAACCAATGGCAGACGAAAGTGAGAATGAAGACAAGCAATCTGTCGAGAAGCGATTCGATAGTTTTGCACAGAGAATGTCTGAGCGCCTAGAGCAGACATTGTTCCCAGACATCCAGTCTTCTGGCAAGCTTATTCCGTGCTCCACTGCCTGGAAACGCATGTCATCGCACCCGAGATTCGACTCATTTAATCTCGATGATTTATGTGATCAGCTCAAGAGAAAAGCCAAATGTTCTGAGAATGGGCCAGTATTTGAAGAAGAAGAGATTGAGATAGTAATCAAGATGATGGATCAGCCGTCATAGACTGGCTACCATTATTATAATAATAATAATATAAATATATATATACATATATAAAACAAGCAAATCTGATAAAAGAAAAAAAGAAAAAGAGAAAAAAAAAAGCCTGTAAATTGTACACCCATACTAACCACATTTCTCTTGTCTCCACTTTAAAAATCACAATGGGTTCGCCAAGGGTCTTGCACTACATCTCTCTTTCTTCTCTTTCTCTAATACCCTACAGATGATCCATTCCAACCGAGCATCCTTTCCTGCTCACCAAGGCCAATACAGTCCAAAGCGCCATTCTGCCAACCAAGTTCTAATCTCCCAATCTCCCAAACGACCTCGACAGCCAATCTCCAACGACGATATCCCCTTGGCCTTTCTGGCCTACAAGAACAATCGTCCAGTCTCACTCACCCTGAGTCCTGTCCAGAGACCCACTCAACCAAGCCGCCCTAAACCAACCTTTCATAGCCCTCCCCTTAATCCTTCTGATCGGCCTCGTCTTACACCTTCAGGATACACTTATAACCAACGACCCTCACGCAGGCCAGTTTCATTTGCCTATACTCAATCTCAATCTCAATCTCCGACCAGCAGTCAATCCACCCCACGCCCACGCTCTCAACCAAAAAGATCCTCGACTGCCCCGAGTACGCCTCTTGCTCCTTCACCCAGCCCATCATCCAGCAAAAAGAGAACCTCTTTGGAAAAGGCAAAGAGCTGGCTATCTTCACGACGACAGGCAATCAAGCTGCCATTTTAATTCTGTATTTTATCATTTTATTTTTATTTTATTTTATTTTGTAAATTGCAAATATTTATATTTATATATATATATATATATTATGTGGAAGCTAGAGGCATCAGATTTTACTATTTGCTGGATAGCTATACAATCCAATAATTGGGTATTATCGAGTTGATTTGTCCAATATCGAATAGGTAAACACTTTCCAGACATTCCATTTCATTTCATTAAAAAGTAAAGTGAATATGCAAGGTATGATAGAATCTATTGGAATTTATTTGCACTTGTGGTTTTCTAAAGGTTGTTTGATATGCGTATGTGTGATACATGCCAAAAACACTGATTTTCTGACAGGCAAATTTTATCATCATCATAATAATAATAATAGTAATCAGCATTTAGTTTTTTGGGTATAATCCATGTCTATCAAAATCAGGCCTCAATGTCGTTGGAAGCAACCAAGAAAAAAAAGAAAAGAGCACCCGGTACTCAAGGGGCAAGAGTTGGAAACAAAAAGGTCCCATGCAAAAAAAAACTCTAGAAAAACCTTGATTTTGTATAAAAAGGACATGTACAATGCTTATTCCAAACATGAGAAAAACAAAATAGTAATTTGTTGGAATATACAGCCAAGTCTGGTTGCAACAGGCCATTTAGGCATATGAATAAGGTTGGTCTATCTAGAGATATCAGCCAATTAGAATCATGTACTTGTGGCAAATGTGCGGTTGATGTGCCCGTAATGGATTATTGGGGGTGATGGACAGCACAGAGCTCTTTAATCACTTGTGCTATTCCATTAGTCCTCACATATTTATCATATATTTCTCTTTTCTTTTTTCTTTTTTTGGGGGGGCTTAAACTGTTGTAAAAGTATAAACAAGGTTCAAGGGTCTCGGAGTCTAAACCAAAAGATCAAAAAAGATATAATGTTTCTAAAAATAGATACTGGTAGCTTCAATAAAAATATATGCTTTGGAGAAATATGAATTGGGTTATTCTTGGATTTGGTTCCAAGATGCCAATATATATATATAGAGAGAGAGAGGGCCAAGATCAGATTGACTCGAGAAGTACAATTCATATGATTTCATGGCAAAACAAGCTCATTTTTATTAATATTAGATCCAATCTCTGCAAGACTAGTTTAAAGAGGTGAATCTAGCAATATTGCAATATCGCAATATCGCAATCTATATGTGTGTGTATAAAAAAATTAAAGGATTATTGCTTACAAATCTCACAATATGGCGTAACAGGAAAATCCAGCAAAAAGATATACATTGTCTATATTTTTGGCTATCTCTAATCCTGAATCCCCAATCTAGTTCTGTCAACCTACATCCTTTCTCTCAGAGAGAGATTCTTTATAGCATACACTAAACAGCAAGTACCCAAAGATGATATAAAGGCACTCTATTTCTTCTTCTTTAATATATATATATATATAAGATATATATATATAGCATATTCATTTGAGCACGAGGGTTAATATTATGGATATACCAAATGATCAATAATTACTTCTTTGGACCTTGATATCCAACACTTGGATGGTCAATTGGTCAATATAGCACACTATTGATATTACAGCTTATGATTCGTCAAGCTCTTTTAAAGCCATGTAACCACGTAACCTGATGAACGTACAGGTATTTAAATATTTATCTGTAGAGAGTTGACTTGGTAATCCAGTCCATAAAACGTCTCTAGAGTTATTATGATCTTGGACCTGTTGAGACTAGCAAGTTAATTACAAGGTGTCACCATATAATAATGGCTCTTGTCCTTTTGAAATAGACTTGTAGCTACACATGTTGTTTCACCGCTAAAAGGAATAGGCAGCACCCAAAGAAACCTTTTTTTATATATATATCTACTTTATCATGACCAAATTCAAATTCAAATTCAAATTCTTTAATAAAATATTTAGAATCAATAATACCTTTCTTTTTCTTTCATTTGCATTTATCAACAGCCATTAATGATAGTCTCTACAATGTCCAGAGTGAATTTAATATTGTCCCTCTTGGTTCTTTGAGAGAAAGACTGTCATTGATATTATTTGTAATAGAGAATCACAACGTTGTTGAAGGATTCTATCAAAAGGGTTGTTTTGGATGCACTTTTATTGGATCCGAGAACATGATATTAATATTATTGGCCTTGTCCAAGAATCGACAATTGTTGATAAACTTGAAAATATCAAAGACCATGAATGCTTGGTTGATATTTTCATCATAAAGTATAATATCAGTTGATATGACATGATTTCTAGTTCTCCAATAGTGATAGACCAAAGATAATTTGCCATTTTGTTTTAAAAATATGGAGACTTTAAGGAACCTGAGAACTATACTGATTATTAGATATAATCATAGCTTATTCCTGATAAGAATTTCTTATGATCAGGAAACAAGAGACTGTTTGGTGTACATGATAATATACAAAGATCTTTTGAAATTTGGATTTCTCTTGTAATTCTAAAAAAATATCATCATCATCATTTAAAATACGTGGTAGTTGGTAATTCCAACAGCATCCAAAACATTAATTCAACGGAAATCCTGTTTTTGTATTTTTTTATATAATATTTGCTAATATTAGGGACACACACACACACACACACCTTGATTTCACCACACATTTCAAATGTGACTTTGGTGTCAAACAAATGGGTCTGGCTCATAGACATTATAAAGAGCTTGTTTTAGTGAGGATTTTAATTAACTATTAAAAAGGTGGTTTATAAACTACAATTGCTGTAATCATCTTGATTTCACCAAGTAAATGTGTCTGTATACTAGTATTACTGTACATAATAGCCAAAGATTATTGTCTCTGAAAACATTGTTCAATATTAAAAAAAAAGAAAAAGTAGGCCATTTAGACTTTATAGTTTACCAATACCCCAAATAAAATGCATATATAGAATAGAGCATTTTCACCAAACACAAATTGGCAAATGTTGAATTCAAATACCATTTCTATCCTACTGCAAACTAGATATATGTTGCCTCGTAAAATTGATGGAATTATAAATACTATAATAATCTAAAAAATGTCTTGTTAAATTTAATATGGTTTCTGATATGCTCATATTACTCTATAAGCCAAAGTATAAATACCAGTTGTTTCTATGATTGGAACTGATCTGGCTATAATAAAATATCCATGTTTAGTCAAATTAAAAAAAAGGCTTTTTTTTGTATAAATATAGACATATTACTGTATACAGAAAATAAATTGGCCATATTGACCATATTGACCATATTGAACATATTGGCCATATTGACCATGGCCCTATTGAGGAGCAAGATTCCAATGGTAATCATTATCAAAATACCTCTTAAAAAATAATCAATGGTTGGCCAACAGAGGATCAGTCAATTGCTGAATTTTATATTTTGCAAGAGGTATTAAAGAGTGGCAAAGGCATCTAAACCTCAATTTCGTTGGCTTTAACTTGGCTTTGGTTGCCACCGAAAATTGAGCCCTTTATTCACAGATGATGTGAGGTAATGGGAGATATATTAAGATTTGGAAAACCTGGTACTCGAGAGGCTTCAAAGCCCAAATCACAATGGAATATACATCATCATTAGGGCTTTTGAAGGCTTTTGTGGGTATTTGTTTTTAGGATTATAAACAAAAGAGTTATACAAGCCTCTGAATGCCATGGAAGAGCGTTGACAAAGGGTGTGAAATTAAATAAAAAAAAGAAGAAGTGTCTTTCTTTTTTTAGTTCCAGACTGTCCAACAAAAAGGTACCCAATTTTCATCTTAAAAAAAAAAGATTGGACGTCTTGGATAATTATTAGACATACTATACATATTTTATAATACACAATATACATGCTTAAGTCCAATATTTTTTTCAAGAGTCGAAAAGTATATTCGTAAAGTAGGACAGGCTTAAATTGCGCGGTATGCAGCTTGATATTATTTTATTCTATTTTGAAACTGCCAAGACAGTAAGCCTCATGGTGGCCAATGTCGGGCAACTAATGTGGTGGAACGACCAAACTCCATTCAAAACATTCGGGACTCAACATCCACTGCAGATCCACTCACAAAACAAGGCTAGTGGTCTATAGATAGAACACAGGGAAAATAAAATATAAATACATGGCTATACTTGGCTCTACTTCTTCAGCTCACCTCTTTCTCCCAATGCACCTCTCAGCCTCCATTAAACTAGCTCTTGCTGCTGGTGTCTCTCTGTTGCTGCCTGTCTATGCCCAGGACACGGCCCAGACGACCTCGGATCCTTTTACGGTGGTCGTCAACAGTGAACAGGACTTTTGCTTCTTCCTGCCTCCTCAACCTGGACTTATTGTGGCAGTAAATGAAGACAACGGCATTGCATTCTGCACAAACACTTCCCAGGTCCCAAACTCCTCTCCCTTCCCCGAAGGTAATACATTAAACACAAGAGCCAACCAAAAACAAACTAGTTAATTAACGTCCCATTATATGATCCAGGCTTCCTTACAACCGCACATTACACATCCGCCGGCACCTATGTTCAGGTCACTGGCTTCTTTGATCGCACAAAGTACGATCTCCAGGAGACAGATGGTGGAGGGCAGTATGATGCTCATGGTAAGTGTGTCGATTTAAAAAAGTCACTTTCTGATCTTTATATTGCTAGGTAACCACAAGCCTGTAGGCGCAATGTGCAAAGGCTACCCTCACTTTGTCAACCTGGTTGAGCCCAGTGACAACCGTTTCTGTATCAGATGCTGTCAAGACGAGGTAAGAAACACTATTTACAATTGCTGTGGTCCTAACTATCGCTCTAGGATGACTGCAACACTGGTCGATCAGAGTACGGCTGTTTGCGTGTAATTCCAGGTGACTACACACTCGGAACCTACAACCAGACCACCGCAGATGCCTCCACCAGCTCCACAACCGATGATTCTACCACCTCATCCGACGACGACACAGAAGATGCTTCCGATAGCACAGATGCTTCAGATAGCACAGATGCTTCTGACGATGCAGACCACGAAAATGGAACCGGAAACACTTCATTTGACGATGTCATGGCAGAAATCGATACTACAGGCGCTGATGCCTCTGCAAACAGCACCTCTGCCACCTCTGCCACTCCTGCCACTCCTGCCACTCCTGCTTCCTCTGCCACTCCTGCTACTTCTTCCACTCCTGCTACTTCTGCCACTGACAGCTCTTCCTCTATCCTCGACGAGTTCCCTGCTGAGATCGATTACATTGACGCTCAGTTGGCAAACAACCAGACTTACGACCTAGATGACATCAAAGCTCATTGGGCCGCATTTACCGATAAACTTTCAGCAGAATACCCTGAGTCTGTTGCACAGCTTTCTGGCCTTAAGAACATCACTGAGAGTTACACCACTGCCGACGAATGGAAGCTCTTTACGTCTGCCATTAGAGAGAAGATTGACTCCTTGAAGGGCGCTCAGGAAGATCCCACAGACTCTACAGACTCTGCTGATTCTACTGACTCTACCGACTCTACCGACTCTACAGACTCTACCGACTCTACAGACTCTACTGACTCTACCGACTCTGCTGATTCTACTGACTCTGCTGATTCTACTGACTCTACTGACTCTACTGACTCTACTGACTCTGCCGACTCTGCTGATTCTACTGACTCTACTGACTCTGCCAACTCTGCCGATTCTACAGACTCTACAGACTCTGCTGACTCTGCTGATTCTACAGACTCTACTGACTCTATTGACTCTACCGAATCTACTGGATTCACTGAAGACGCTGAGGATTCTACTGACTCTGCCGACTCTTCCACCCCCACTGACTCTTCCGCCTCCACTGACTCTACTACCCTTCCCACACAAGTATCTGATGATATGACCTCATCCTCAGAAACTGCCTCTTCTCCCCAGTACATGGCCAGCTGGTAGTTTGTTTCAAATTAGAACAGATTGTAAAATATAACCACTCGGTGGTTTCACACCACTTGTATCAAGATAATAAACACTGTAATTTTATCAGTAACTTTATCCTTTGCTTTTTTACCATTTGTATTGTCTACTTCCTACAATAAATTACAGGACAAACTGACCATAACTTAATATATATATATATATAATCGTAATAATAGCAATATGTTGTTAGAGGTGCCAATTCCCACAAAACAATCATTCTTAAATGGCCCATTTACCGCCGTCACACTAAAATCAAATTCCATTTCAAAATGAAAGTTATACATTTCAAAAAGCCTATTGCGAGGTCCATAATTAACACAAGCGCGCACATGAGAATAAACGATAATCGTGGTCAACGAGAACGTCTGGCGAGAGAAGTCCTTAAGAATCAGTTAAATGTGGGCTCCACACAAAACACTCAATGGAAGGCAGCTGAAGGCCCTGTTGTCGCAGCCCTCACACCTGAGCAAATGTATTCAAACTTTGAGGAATGGATAAAGATGTGTACAGACAACGTAAGCACTCGTTTGGCTTGTTGGATAACATTCGCTCAAACCAGCCATCAACTAGAAAATCAACGCGACAAA
Source organism: Phycomyces nitens (assembly GCA_022702545.1). Classification (NCBI taxonomy): domain Eukaryota; kingdom Fungi; phylum Mucoromycota; class Mucoromycetes; order Mucorales; family Phycomycetaceae; genus Phycomyces; species Phycomyces nitens. The sequence continues at coordinate 9,710,123 of JAHRBC010000001.1, forward strand.
TACATGGAATTTTGCATTGATCGATTACTTTCATGAAATGACATTTATTCGAGATGGAGATTCAATCAATTTTCAAAAAGCATCTTGTACACTTGATGGCTGCGTAAAGATCTACACCTCCAGAGTTGATTCGGTTGCAACAGAGACAGGAAAACTCCTGAGTGGATTGACAGATAGTGCCAGTAAGCCAGCCTTTCTTCTATTTAGGCCAAATGTTGATGTGCATATATATATATGTCTCTCTCTTAGGAAACACACCTGACGAAGGTGATGATATTCAGAGAGAAGAAGGAGGAGAAAAAAGAACTCGAAGACGGGTAGGCTTCTGCCTCGTCACTTGGATGCTGTCCTTGGCTAACGTTTGAATACAATATTCATTAGACCAATCGATCCGAATCCACACTTCTCAAGGACTTTTCATCAATTGCCCTCAAGAAGTTTGATCTTGATTTCTCTGTGGACCCATTGTTTAAAAAGACCTCGGCTGACTTTGATGAGGGCGGTGCAAGAGGATTACTGCTGAATCATTTAGGAATCGATAGAAATTGCAAGATCATCTTTGATGCCTCTGATGCAAGTGCTGATCAGGAACCAGAAAAGCCGGATCTTAAGGCAGTTCGAGAAGAAGAGAAGCCTATGGAGGACACTGTGATGGAAGATGTCGATGCAGAAAAGGCAGAAAAGGCAAAAGATGGCGTAGCATCAGACACAGAAGATGTAATGGTGGATGTCTCACGATTAAGAGGTTTGTCCAAAAGTCCCTTGAATTATAAAGCCTGATTGCCAACATTCCAAAATAACAGCTCGACTGCCTGCCATGGACATCCTAAGTGAACTCCAGATATGTCCTACATTACAAGGCTATGGCTTCTTTTCAGACACAAACGATACGATCCCCAACCTGGATGACTACAACATAAACGAACTTCCTCGCAACACTGCTCAAGACATACCATTAGAGCCAATTGAGGACATGAATGCCAATCCAGCAAACGATGATGATATGGGAGATATGCTGGATATTGACTATGACTATGACATTATGGAAGATGGCGGAGGTATCGATATAGACCCATTTGAGATGGGCGAAGATGAACAGGCAGTGGAGGAATCTGTCAAGGAGACCGAGGAAAATAAGGATGAAGCTCCTGTTGACTTTTTAAACCAGAATTTTGGAATGGGCATGTTGGACAGTGAAGACAGAGATCTCTTTAGCTACTTTGACACAAGCCTAGCAAAGAACTGGGCCGGACCAGAGCACTGGAAATTACGAAGACCAATGTCGCAAAGTAAGAATGGACGAGTCTTGGTGCAGAGCCTTAATGTATGTTTTAGTTAAACCCAGTCAAGAAGCTGGTTCGGCCGAGGGGCAGCCAAAGAAAAAGACAAAGGAAACCTTCCAGATAGACTTCTTTGATGAAAACGATGTGGACGAAGAGACACTGTTTGCTACAGAGAAAAAGGTCAAATTGACCATGTCTGCTGCCAAGGAGTCTGTCAATATGAGACACCTTTTGCCAGATGACATGCATTTCTCATCAAAGCAGCTCCTCAAGTTCTTCCTTAAACCAATGTTTACCGTAAGTTTGAATGGTTTGATAAGACCAAGAGATAACTTGTGTCTATACAGGTTAATGCACGTCAGAGGAAGCGTGCAATAGATGAAGAAGATCTTCCAGAGCCCACTCCACTTGCCACAGACACTGCAGCAGAGCCTGACCTGCAGTTCTGGGCAGATCAGGATATGCCAGACAACAACTTTGATAACGACGATGTTCCATCAAGCATACCAGAGACTGATCAAAGCAAGTGTTTCTAGATTCAAAGTACCGAGATTTTAACTCTTTAATATTTATATATATAGCCCAAATGACGACCTTTGACGACGCAGCGTTTTATCAAGACACCTTTTATGATAGTGTTGCAGATATCGATGAATCTGAAATATACGGTGATCAGCTCATTACCAATCATCGATTGAAAAAGGCAAAACCACTCTATGTAAACTATGCAAGGACTGCAAAGAGAGTGGACGTCAAGAAGTTAAAGGACAATATCTGGAAGGCCCTCACGAAACCTAGCAAGGTAAGCCATTGTTTAATTATTAAAAAATACCCGGCGCCGGAAGAATATACTCTTACTGCATTCCAGGAAACAACTGTCAGACCTACAGAGATCCCTGAGACGCTCCAAGAAGTCCGTCGTTTCACAGACGTTGTTCAGGATCTCAAGAAGATGTACACAGCAAAGACCATGAAAGACATATCTGTCCCGTTCTGTTTTATTTGCCTGCTCCATCTGGCCAATGAGAAGAACTTGACCATCTCTGGCTCAAAGAGAGGCAACGGAGCTAGTCTCCAGAGTGATAATGACGATGATGACGATGGGTTTGTACTAGGCGAAGGTGACTGGATGAAGGACGAAGCACTATTGAGTGAAGTGACGGTATTCCAGAACCTGTAGCCATTCTCTCTCTATTTTTTTTCATTTTATTTTATTTTATGGCTTGGTACCTTGGTTTATATGTATATAAATATAAAAAAAAGACTGCACCAAGCCAAGTAAATCTCATCTCATTTAGTATCATACAATTATCATCTTATTCAATCTCTTGAAGATGGTAGAGTAAGAGAACAGACCATGCACTATTAAACACAATTATTATTATTTTATTTTTAAAAAAGACTTTTTTTCTTTCTTAAAATAGCCGAGAGACCGAGCTCTCGTTAGTGGAATCCAAACCAAAGATGTTGTCTTTTCACCCAAGAAAGGCAATTCCAAAGCACAACCACCCCATTAAAGACCTTTCCAAAACCTCCCCCCTTCTTTAAATCATCACTGTCATCATAATCTGGTCTGACTCGCAGAATAAGACTCCATTACTTTCTTTCCTTGCCTGTCATTCAACCACCCACTCACCCACCCATACAGCCATAATCTTTGCTAGTCTTTAAACTTCAAAGGCAACTGCCAAGCATGTCTGACAACATAACCCATGGTTCGATTGGCTATTCTTCTTACCAGCAGCAGTATCCATCAACAGCAGGATTTCCTGCCAACGACCTGGCATCCATAATCCTCTTCTTTTCCATCATCTTCGTCGTCCTCGCGTCTTTTGTATTCTACTTTTGGTTCACTCAATGGCACAAGGTCCCTCCTCAGCAGAGACACGAAGAGGAACTAGAGCACCAAAAAGAAGTCGATCTTCTTGTCGAGAATCTGAAACAACAGGCAAAGACGACCTTCAAGATACCTTTTATCACCCTTATAATCGTCTTGTGGAAAAGCTCATTCTACTCAAGCCAACTATCCCAAGACCCCCATGCCGTACTGACAGATCAGCAGCCAATGTCTCATGAGTACCGCAAAGTATTTGTCCATCGATTTACCCATTTATTCTCCATCATCTTCATGACAGCAATGGCAATTGCACTGGCCATTCTTATTGGCACCGTCAGCACACCCGTAGCTTCAAATACTTCCAGTATACTACAGGCCGGCCTATTTGTATTTGTGGTCTGCATCAATTTGTTCTTCACTACACGACAGCGCTTCTACTACAAGGATCGCAAAGAAGTGTTTGGTGAAGACGATGCTCATATTAATGCCGTCTACAAGACCCAATTCAAAGACTGGGACTCAAAAATGCTGTCAAATTGGATCCAGATTGCGATTCTCACCATTGAATTCTTTCAGCTGCTGACCTTTCCATTACGAGACCTCATCACAGTGAATTCGTTTGAAGAAGGACATGGTGGCGACCAAACCAAGTTTACGCATCTGGTGTCTCTTGTTATGAATGCAGGAGGATTTATGCCAGATATGCGAACCCCTACTTGGTACACCTATTCTGTCTGGACTGCTTTTGCTGCCACAATAGTAAGCTTCATTGTAGCAGTGGTGGTTCATTGCGTAAACATTTGGCGCCCTTACAAACTTCCTACCAGATGGGTGCGATGGTGTATCCCAGTGGCGGTAATATCCATAATCTATAAAGCATAAAATTTTGCTCATCAGAATACTCCAATAGACACTTCTTTACATACCGGTTCTTGTATGTTTAATGGCCATATATTCCATTAAATTAACCTTGTTTCCTATAGACCACCTTTGTCAGTTCTGCCGCCTGCCAATCTCTCAATATATCCACACATGAATACGCAGCAAATCTTCGGTGCAACTCTCCTCAGATATCACAGCAGGTCTATCTGTGGATGTCACTTGTTGGATATGTGCTCGCATATCTCTTAATGACGATATTTCTCACTAGCTATGAAAGAATCCCACAGCACAATGAGATTGCCTTCAAGTCAGTCAGTGTTGCTTTTATTAAGAATATGGGTAGGTGAATGAATTGTGATATCGATTGCAAGCCAGCTTAAAGTATCAATCAGGCCTCTTGCTTGCCATTGTATTTCTCTTGGTGGAATCTACAACAAACAAGAACCGAATGCGGGCCATCATGTCTATTACGATACTCTTGACCATGATATGCTACAATATAAAAACAAAGCCTTGCTATGTTGACAAGGTAAATTGGTTTGTAAATTGAATTAAATTTGCTTACCTGCTGTCATTCTAGATCAACTTCTTTAGAACAGCTTCTTTTAGCTGTATACTCTGGGCCTCGGTATTGGTTGCAATCCTGAGTGACACTAATGCTGCCCAGAGTCTTGGTCCTCTTGCTGTTCTGTGTATAATCGTTGGTGGTTGGGCTATAATCATCTTTCTCTTTATTCTCATTTACATAATATACTACAGACAGCCTGCTGAATATACTGATGATGATCGCACTGATTCTGGAATCATGGGAATATCCGAGGATGAGCCAATATCCAATACTCCCTGGGCAGCCAAAGGAAAACACAGGATTTCGGAAAGAGAGATGGAAGATACGCTAAACCAATATTATACTGGGGCAGCAACCCGTACTCCAAAGCATACCTTTGGTAATCCAAGCAAACCAGATTCCCACATTTCATTTAAAGAATCGATCAACACAAGCCAGAAAGAGCCAGCTGGAGAAGGATGGGTTGATTGGGCTGCCAGATTATGGCAAAGATAATACATAATACACCTTTAGACTACAAAACATTTTTTTTACTTAAAACTTCAATATTTAATACGTCAATAATAAAAAAAAAGCCAATTCTTTTGTTAGTGTGTTGTTTGGGTTAGAACAACAGACAGTTTGGTTTGTTGTGAAAAGAAAAAAAGAAGTACATTGAACAGAGACTTTCCGGTAGACAGTACTACATTGGAGACCCAGGAAGTATATCTTTGTCGCAGAGGACATTGGTCGCTCTGGTCGCTTTGAATTGTCTGGGACGCCTAGAGAAGGCCCTGTTTACAATCTTATTTGTATTTCCATACATCCACCTATTTCGCCTCATCCCCAAAAAACATCTTTAATCCCGTGCGTATAACTCTTTTCTAAACCAAAAAGACCTCTAGTTCATACCGCACAGTGTACCAAAGATCCAAAAATTGCAAACATTACATTTTGAATATATATATACTGCGGCAGTTTCTGTTGAGAGTGTTTTTTCTTGGTTCTTAACTCGTAAACATGAATACAATATTTCTGTTTAAAGATGGACATGGAAATGTCGTTGAGGCGATTGCAACCCATGGTGAATCTTCAACTGGTTTCCCAATGCTGATTGAAAAGCCAAAAGAGGGTGATATTTGTATGAAAGAGACAAACGTAAAACGTGATTATGTCTATACCGTTCATGATATAGTTTGCTTTTTCGATATAAAGATTGAAAAGTATTGAGTGCAGCAAAGCAAGGCAATTGAGTATACACATTCAAGTGGTGCAGAAGATGGATAGAACATTAAGATATGTGCCCTGACAACATCCTTGACAATCGTAACAGACTAGGTCGCAAATGTATTCTTACTAAAGAGCATAAGAAAGGCTGAAGGATATGTAAGCTCAGGAACTGCAACTATACCATATACGTTTCTTAAAAAGGACTCTTGATGAAAGAGCATTATATTGTTACGGACAATGCACCCATTCACACTCTTAAAGGTATAAAGAAGTGCATTGAGTACCGAGGATATCAATGTGTGTATCTTTCTATTCTCCAGAGCCGAATCCGATAGAACAATTCTGGGCAGTAAAAAAAGGGGGGTAAGATCAAACGACATGAGTTTTTACAGAAAGACACCTTGTCAAAAGGAATCCATGTAATGATCATAAACAACTTTATCAAAGCCAATAATGCAGTGGTGATAATCAGGTAAATAGAGCAAACAGATATATAGGATAACAGGCAATGGATCTGTTGAAATATGAAAAGGCAACAATAATGGAATCGTAGCCCACACAAAAGGTCGAGTATGGCTCAATATTATTCCATCACCTTATTAATGATTGACGTCGTCTTGTTTAACATATCAACCCCATGTTGCCAAAATACTCTCGCTTTTGAAAATAATAATAAAGAAAAGCATCTTTTAATCTTGAAAATATCGAATCAGCCAACTCTATTCAGTGGTGATCTGCAGAATTACGCGTCCCACTAATCTTTTTTGACGCGCGTATCCCTTTTCTCTTCAATTCTCTTTTTGTTTTACGTCATGACCTTTCAATATTCACTGATTACATATGAACAAGCATGCTGAATGATTTATGGTTATACAATTACTGATCCGAACAAAACCATCGCAATTAAAAAAAGCTGGAAGCTTGCGAAATGGTCCCATGTTTTCCTCATGGCGGTGATCCAAGAACACCCTTTGCCATTACAAAGATTGTCATGGATCGTCATCCAAAGGTTGTCAGCCATATCCACAAGCGGCTGAAAGCAACAAGGAAAAAGATCGTGAAGAAGTTGCTCTTGTGGAAGATATTGAAGATGAGCCGATAGAAACATACTGTGTTCCTCACAACTGTAATACTCTGTTGCCAGCGCATATGACTAGTAGCGAAAGATCGGCCTTGAAAGTTTAGACAACAATCTTCAAAAGACAGTTTTCTTTTCCTATAAAGATTCGCACACCTACTTCATAGTCTACCAAAAGTTGTCTCCAAAAGTTGTCTCTAAAAGATCCTTGCTAGACTCTCTCCCCTGATACCCGATAACATATAACGTATAGGGAAATCTCGCCGATAACAAAAAATGAAGATTTATGGCAATAAGTTTGGTGCTTATCTTGTTGCGAAGAGGTGCAGCTTCACAAATATGGAAGAGATTATACAGATCAGCATAACCAAGACAGACAATTCTAACTTTTTGGAAATCACAGGCTGGCTTGGCGAGCAACTCTACATATGATGAAAGGTCAGAATCTTACTACACCTCCATTGCATCATTCTATAATTATCTTACTTTGCGTGTTGCCTTTACAGTCTGTTAGCTCTTTTGTAAAGGCATCTGTGTCCACCCCCATGTCTCGAGCTAGTATGGACTGGTCTGCTTTTGACACGGGGGAGACAAACACCTTTGTGCAATATCCCTGTCTTTTGAGTCGATCAACCATTTCTTGGAGAAGATCGACTCTTTTCTTATTGCTTTCTTTGGATGGGGATTTTCTAGCATATCCATATGTATGGATTGGGTTGGACTTGACATGGTTTTCGTATAGTTTAAAGCTACCAATGTCGATGAAGTCTAAAGGTTGTGATTAGCTTCACATAAAGTAAAAAAAAAATAGGTGACAACACTTACCACAATGTTCATCCTTTAACTTCCACAATTCACGCCCTCGGGCGCGCTTCAGTCCGTCTCTTAAACGCTTCGTTGCTGGTCCCCATTTTCCGGAACCATCAACCCATCGTTCTACTTGGTACGCAGTAACACTAACTGGCCCAAAATGCTGGCCCAGATAAGTGTACTGGTCATATGTAGAAACGAACAAGTGCTCGTACTCAGCTTTGTTCGCCGGTTAATTGAGTACCAGTATCTTTGAAAGATAGCGTAAGGTCTCTGATTTTACCAGAGCTATAACAGTACAAGAAGTATTAGCGTTTTGAAATGATCTTAATAGATTCTTACAAATCTTGCTACTGGTGGCTGTTACATCGTCTTCAATCTCTTCCACAAGAGCGACTTCTTCGCGATCTTTTTCCTTGCTTCTTTCAGCCGCTTGTGGATAGGGCTGACAACCTTTGGATGACGATCCATGACAATCTTTGTAATGGCAAAGGGTGTTCTTGGACCACCGCCATGAGGAAAACATGGGACCATTTCGCAAGCTTCCAGCTTTTTTTAATTGCGATGGTTTTATTCGGATCAGTAATTGTATAACCATAAATCATTCAGCATGCTTGTTCATATGTAATCAGTGAATATTGAATTCACTACGACGAGAGGAGCGGTGGCTGTGCCAAGAACGCTAGCATAACTACCGTTTTTTGAAATCAAGATTTTCTTGACATTATTAGCTTCTTTATTTTACTGAATTGTGTTATTTAATAATTATATATTGAATGTCAAAAAGTCATTGCAAACCAGCCAAAATTAGAAAAAAAAATATTACTTCATGTTTTCTTTTGCCCTTAAAACCAAAACTATATTAACAAAGCCCTCATATCATCAGCTAAAGAACAATTCAAAGAAAAACTACACTTCGCCATGAGTTGTTAGGGTTTCTTTGTAGAGGAATTATTTTTCTTTACAAGGACAACCATTCCTCAGGAGATCAAGTCATCATGGACATTTCTCAATCAGGGATTAGAAGCATTATCAAACGTCGTGCTCGCTTATAACGTCGTGTCCAGAGAAACGTCGGCTCCCATCCAGAGTCATCTGAATTAAAAAGTTTTCAAAATGTCGTGCTCCATAATGAAATGATTTTGGTCATTATTTCTATTAAACATAAATTTTAACGTAGTGTATATTTCTTGAAAACTTATTCAAATATAATTATAGCTGCTTTATTCGTAAATATTAAGGCTTTTTATAGTGTTTATCAAAGGTAAAGTCTATCGAGATATGTTGTGTAGCATCAAAAGATATGCAGTGCCACTGTAAACCAGGAAAAAAAATGTTAATTAGTTTCGCAAATATTTTTCAATGAATTTTATGATCAAAATTGAATACGTATTGCACCTCACATTTACATTTGGGGTATATAAGATGGTTGGTATAGTGTATAATAATAAATTGATATATTATACTCGGGCCATACTAGCTATTTTCATTGTAACTATGGTAAAGAAACCAAAGGCTTTGTCCATTTCTTCAAACGGCTTTATCTTTAAAAAAAAACTAATATTTGCGGATATTGCGATGTGTTCAGATCCCGTGGACAAATGAAATACATTTATTGGTTGATGAATAAGCATTTTGTGGCTTAAACTGAACCTAGAATCATATATTCATCATTTTATGTGATTTATGAATAGAAAATAATAATCTATGTAAATTTGACATTTTCTGAAAACTTTGATAATGAACAGAATGACATTGAGGGTATTTAGTTTTATAAAAGTTTATATGGTTATAGGTATATTCTTTTTACATAAGATACCTGTTTTTAGTTTTGGTTTTTATTTTGATTCTTGTTTTAAAATGTCTTTCTTGTATTTCATTGCAATATGCTCAAGAGATATTTCATCAAAAATATAAAAAATATAAAAAATATGTAGAAATAGTCAAATAAATTAGCTATTCAAATAGCTATAACTAATAAATAGCTACTTTAAAAGTTTCATAGAAAATGAATGAGAAGAAATTGATTCTACAACCAAATACATTTTATTTTTTCATTGAAAAAATCCAAATTCTTTACATATTATATTTATTTTCTCACAATAGAGTGATTAGAATCGTATGAAAGTTACTTTATACACTTTAATATATTATGGCTATCTATGTCTGAAATTACATTGACGTATCTCTTGAAATGATTGAATAATCACTTGAATACTCAATGTATCGCATATCTCAAAGAGATTTTGATCGATCAATGTACCATAAATCTTAATTTATGAGCTGTAATTTGTTGATTGTGTTTGTAATTAGCAGAGTAAAAGAATTTCCACGAATAGTCTTCATGCAAAAGCAGTACAGAGGATCATTAAACTTGTGAGCGATGTAATTGATTAATACAAAGAAACAAATTGATATAATTGATATATTCAAGGTAAATCTAGCTAATAAAGTAAAGGATATGTATGATATTGATAATAAAAAGCAATAATAAAAGAAATAAAAAAAAATAAGAGAGATAAATATAAAAAGATTAATTGATATCAGTAAGACCAACAATTTCATCTGGATATGGAGCAAGAGAAAGCATGACATTTCTGCGATCATGCTTGTTGATCTCTTTTAGTCTATTCCAATAACTATCAAAGTTATCCGGAATGTTATTCCGTTGGCATCCAAGAAAAAACAGTGATACTATGGTCGGCCATTTTCTGGAGGTGTTTCTAGATAGACTGACAGTTGTCCAGTGATTATTGTTAACATGATTCAGGAGAGGTTGTGTGTTTGCGTGGTTACTTTTTGGAATGCCAAAAGGCAGGAAAGAGGCGGAAGGAATTGGTGGGTTGTCTGAATAGACACAGACTGGTTTTTGATAAGTATCCGCAGTTATTTGAGCACAGTCGGGTGTGTTAAGCCACATACTGGCATCTAAGCATGCTGGGATTGGTGTATTGTTGTTGCTGCTGTTGCTGTCAATATCAGAACCGTGTCTTGTAATTTCCTCTAGTTGTTTGACATCCGTACCAAAGACACTAGAATAAAGCACGCTGTGCTGAGGAAGGGCAGCAAGCATGTCCCTTTTTACAAGCGGGAACTTGTTTTGATCCTTGTAGATAAAGTGTCCCAGCACACGAAATACACACCATCCATTAGGAATCGGGTTAAACCCACCCTTGATATCATTTGATATCTCTTTCGAGACAGGAAAGGCTGGCTCATATTTGGCCCTTTTTCCAACAGATGTCCGATGGTCGTATTCGTACTCATCTTGAACTGTGGCAGGTCTCTTGAACCCTTTTTTAGTGAAGCATCGACTACATATATGGCTATTAATCAGTACTGTTTTTTGTAGCAAATTATCCTTGAAAATAACAACAATTCTTACCTGGGTCGAGAGGCTCTTGATTGATTTTTTTAATATCGTTTTGTGTTTTATTCACATTTGTAGCTGTTGCATCTTTTCGAGCCATTTTCCTGGCATCCAGCTGAACCATAGCCATAAGACCAGCCTATAATTTTTGAAAACTATTAATATCATCTCTTATATATATATATATATATATACCTTACCCACCCTGAAAGAATAATTGTCTTTCTCCATATTGCACGGCTAAAGTCCTTTGTCAAGTACTTTGGGCGACTGCTGCCCTTGAGTCTTCCAGGAAATTTTATATTCTCTGGGGCCTGAAGTCTTATAGCAGGATGGCCAGTTTTACTATCAAACCCAGCTGTAACTCCACTTGGGATATTAATAAGGTCGGCAACTTGTTGGCTGCCCTCACAAGAGTGAAAGAGGGTTTCTAGCCTGATAATTTCGTTCATCTACTCCTTTGGCTCCTCAAAAGACATTGAGTTTGTTGGAATGATGTTTCCCGGACCTTCTCTTTCAACAGGGTCGATGATCCACCTTGATGGAATGTCTGTAAGCTCGATGCTCCTTTCATTGGGCAATGCATGGTGACAAGGCAAGCCATACTCCAATCTGCATTTGTAAAGACAATTTTGGTCATTACCGCCTTTCAAACGAAGCTCATGATCAAGAACAAGTAAGGATCGCTTGGAGACCTTCTTGAACAGGTCTTCGAGCAGCTTGTTCCGGGCAATCAACATATCGACAGTGTTCGATTCTCTGATATTGATGGCACTAAAATCTCTTTCGAGCCTGTTGATATATATGGCTACAGCATCGAAAGCTAGCCCTAAAGAGGAGATGATAGAGATTCATCTTTTCAAAGCTTGGTGGGCACTTTCAACTCTTTGGGTTGTTGTACACCCAAAATGCATTTGCTTGCATGTCAAATATCCTGCCCACTTCTCTAGGAACTTGGCCCATCTGTTGGTAAAATGCACAGAAGCGGAAACCTTCTCTTTCCCATCCTCTGCATCCAAGCCGACAGAAACAGCATTGAACTTTGTGAGGGATACATCAAACTCCTCCTTCTCCATGCTGTGGATCATGCGAATGACATACTCCATAAACACCTCTTTCTCGGCCACAGACTTCAGTTTCCCAAAAGAGGCTTTCTCAACACTATTCAGCATGCGCCAGTAGCACAAGAGTTTGACATTATCTGGGAAGACAATGTCAAGGGCACTCATTAATGCAGCGCATTTTTCTGTCCCAAACAAGGCATTGTATGACATATCTCTGAAAACGAGCCTTTTCAACTGCTCAAGAAACAAAAGGTAGCTGCCTTGTTGCTCGTTAGACACCCATGCAATGGCAATTGGAAATGACTTGAGTGTTTCTCCTCCAAGGCTGTGTACACCTTCTACACAGATTAGAGGAATCTCCAGATTGTTGGTAGAATAGGTCGCATCCACTACCATAACCTCTGGGAAGCGACGGGCTCTTTCCAACATCTTTGGATGACTGAAAATGATTCGTTCAAGCGATCCATTATCGTTGATATCGTATTTTACTTGATACCCTCTTGTTTCCATGTCGTTTATGAGCTTGGTGCCTGCATCCTGTATACCAGGAACTTTTGATAATCTGCCTTTGAGTGTTGATTATAAACACTCATCATCAAGAGGATGGTTATTATATGCCTCAATATTGTGGGTGGCTTTCAAAGGAAGATACCCGTTGATGCCCTTCTTTTAAGAAACCTTCAAAAGGTAAGGGCAGCCAGTCATCTCACTCGAGGAAATCCTTTTCCTGTCTTCGTCTTTGATTTTGCCGGTGTTCTTATATTGTCCACCCTTGGTGCACTTCAAGTAAACTCGGGTTGGTTTACGGTCTTTGACTGCACGAAAAAAGTTCTTGGCAAGGGCATACTATTGCATCTTTCCAATTGCCATGGTCATGTCATGGTGGCTATTGGCAGGTGGGGTTGGAAGGGCTTGTTGAACAGGATATTATTCCTTTCCGTCGATAAAAAATAGTTTCTTTATTGGTAGGGTTCATAATGAAGTGAGTTCTATAAAGTATTTGTAATTTCAAGTTGGTCATGAGAAAAGTGATCTTGTTGTAATCTCTGGGGAAATGAATAACAGATGCAATAGATGATTAGTTCTTACAAGTTGAGTAAACGAAAGAAAAGAAAGTTTTATTTAAAGTCTTTGAACATCTTTTTTCAGGACACAACATTTTATTCCGTAAACTGGGAACAGGCACTAGATGCTGGACCACAAGTCACTTTCAGAAAGTCCTGTAAAACAGAAACGTCGTGCCCTTGAGATCGCTGCAACTATCTTTGGGTAAATAGATTTGCTTCTTGTATACCAGTGTTCAGGCCAAGACTGACACCTGAACAGAAGAAGAATTGACTTTGTTGGGCAAGAACCAGGGCCAGTTTGACAGTCTAGGACAGGGGGAGGGTTATTTGGTCAGATGAGTCCAGGTTTATGGTAAAGGCCAATGATTCTGGCCCATCTGTGCTTCGTAAACCTAGAAAACGCTTTCAGCATAGACATATGCTTTAAGCTGAAAAGTTTGGAAAAGGCTCGGTGACAGTGTGGGGCTGCTTCTGAGCTGGAGGATTCAGGCCTCTAACCGTGCTTGATGGCTCTGTCAATCAATATGTATATATCAACTGTTTGCCCCAGGAATTCAACCCTTGGTATCAAAAATTGAATGAGGGACATGCTACCATCTTTCAATTCCAAGAAGATGGTTCCAGCTGCCATATATGAGTAGATATGCTCGATGGTAAAAGGAGACTCATCAGATCAGGGCATTTGAGTACTGGCCATCTCAAAATCCTAATCTGAACCCCATCGAGCATATATGGAGTGCTCTCGAAAGGCAGGTTGGAAAGAGGAGAACCTCTATCAAGACTCTAGATGCTTTGAAGGTGGCTCTACAAGAATAATGGGGTGAGATTGGGCATCGAGTATGCACAGCTCCTAGTTGGGAGCATACAAAGAAGATGTCAAGCGGTGATTGATGCCCGTGGTGGTACAACAAAGTACCGAAAAACATTGCATTTCTAAATATTTATAATATATTTATAATATATATAATAGCCTTTGTTTCTACAAAATATAAACCTCTTTGCTATTTTATTCATAGAGTAAATACTTTTTTTTTTGAAAGATGTGTACAATTATTTCTGAAATTTCTTGAAATTTATTTTTATTAACCAAATAATTGGCGTGACTGTATGTTACCAAAACGGTAGTCATGTTACCAAAACGGTAGATATCTACCGTGTTTTCCGTCGTAGTGCGATGTAGGTGGCGATAACACTGTCCATTAGGCAAGAGAAAGTTGTGGTGTGAGCGGATCTTTAACGCAAAAAAATGAATGAATGAATAAAGGACATTGTTGTCTAAAGAAAAGTGCCGAGAATTTCTGAATGAAAGGAGAGGTAAAGAAGGAAACTCACAGTGAATCTTGTTGTACGCGTGGGTCGAGTAATACAATCACACCTAAAGGTACGTGGTCTACAGAGGGTAAAATGACTGTATATTTGAACAATTGAAGAGGGAAAGGCTACACCTACTTGGATCATGTGATGCACTCAAAGAATACAAAAGCATGGGAAAACCAACCTCATTTCTTTTTTTTACTCTTTTCTCTTTTGTTGTCCAGATATGCTTTATCCAAGTGTCTTGGGTGGTGAATGGAGAACTACACTATCGATTCCAGTATATCTTTTCCTCTTGGTTGCTCCAGGAGCAGGATTGGCTTCCATAGCCACAATTCATACCAAAACACTATCCACTCAAACAAAACAAATACTCTCAATTCCTCTGCTGGCCATAGACATGCTCACAACAGTACTATTCAGAAGTGATTATATATGTAAGGCAACATGCCTGTATCTCTCCAACTAATTATCATCCATGGTAGTAATTGATTTCATGATGCCTGCTTGCACATTTATCATCTTTTGCCGCTTCTTGGAGCTCATCTGGACTGGTCCTTTGCTATATGGTCGAGAAGCATATATAACCAAAGATTCTCTGCACATTGAGATTTGGGGCTGTATTCGACACTTTCAAAAAGCAGCAAAGCCCAATGCACCTCGCGAAAGATCTCAGATTGAGTATGTCAAGGACAAGGTTAGTGGTACAATAACCTTGATAAAATCTGTACAATATTCTAATTACCATTGAATTCACAGAGATTCTACAACTTGCTCCCAATGTTGATGTACTATATTATTGGCTGGGATATCCTGGCTACATGGCTCACAACATTTACTAGAGAAGACATTCATACAATCAACAGAGAAAGTCTTTTTGTATCATTTATCATGTACTACACGACTCTGATTATTTTGAATAATGCTGGCAATGTAATTGGAGGAATTGCACAATTGATTTATGTACTCTACTATGAAGGCGGATCATATTCATCAGGCAAGTATAGGCAGACGGAATGTCGACAACTCTTGATATTAACGTATAATTATAGAGCAATGGCGAGAACTCATGGACAATCCAATGTTTTCGACTTCGATAGGTGATTACTGGACTCATCGTTGGCAGCAGATAATGAGACCTACGTTTCTAGCCTTGGTGTACAGACCAGTAAGCTATTACTGCCAAAAGTCATTATCCAAGTACACCTCAAATACAATTATCTACACTCGAGCATTATCTGTGCTTGCCGTATTTACCCTCTCTGGAGCAATGCATGAATACATTGCATTCTGCAACCTTGGGTGGCTTACACACTCCAAAGTATTTCTTGGGGAACAACAGTTATTATTTATGCTGTATGCACCACTAATAATATTCGAGAAGGGACTTGAGACCGTCTCCAGCCGATTGTTACCACCTTCTGTTATCAAATCTCTCCCAGTTCAGTTCATTCAGAAACTCTGGGCAACATCTGTCTCATACATCATATTCTCGCGTATTCTCGAGACCTATACTTATACTGGGTTTCGCTTCAGACTTCCTTTTACAATCTTGGGTCCACAGATCATCGAGTTTCTGCGGCAGACACCGACATTGCATGCATTATGCGGTAGTTTATTGCCCACACTGTCTGCATAGACATGGACACAAGCCATCTTTCAGAACTTGGTATTAACGAATACAAGAAAGACAGTATATCTATAATCAATGCCATTCTTCATAAGATAATGATTATTGTACGAGTATATATCAAATACATTTTATCAACAGAAAAAAAAAGCCTCGAGCTGTTTGATAATCAATCATTACCCTTCAAAAATGATGTTGTGTAAATAAATAAAAAAGCAAAAATGGCACCATAACAGATGTTCTTATTCCCAGGAAATATTGGTATACACTTTTAATAACCAAAGAGTAGATCTGTTTGTGCTTCAAGCCGTGATTTACTCTCCAAGGGTATCGAAACAATAATACTGTTTGAATTTATAAAACAACAACACCACATATTAGACTATGGCTAATCGGCATAATTGGTACTTTCTTTTTATGATTTACTAACAATCTATAGAGTTTTGGACAAAGATTATCTAAAAATGAGTGTAGGATTATAAAGACATGAATATTGATTTGTACATTTTGTTTATGAACTTGAGTGAACAAAGAGGTTAAAGACTGAATAATTGGAATTCTTGGTGGTCTGTTTCAATATTATTATTATTTTATACAAATAAAAAGGCAGAAAAAGACGCGAGAGATCCTAGAGAGCCGGAAATCAGATTCCAATGATTATAGATATAATATAAAATATATAAAATACTGATCTTTTGTAACCATCCATATGGGATGATTAGATGGCATAATTAATGACAATAAGAAACGATGGCTTTAAAGCTTGTCTTTCTTTCTATTTCAATACATGATACCGAGTCTCTTGAAAGTATTGTCTGGGGTTAAAGACATTTCAATAAGCAGCCTTTTGAAGCCTTGCAGATGGTCAATAGGCAAGAGTAAAGAAGTATTCAAAATCAATTTTGATTATGGCTACCCTAGAACCTTTAGCCACCTTGCCATGCCAATTTATTGGTATTTGTGGGCTATAAAATCACGATGGGCCTTTTTAGATGATCTCTCCGATATTCCTAATGTGCTCATTGCTCTGAGAATGGATAAACGAGGGCTAATCTCATCAGCCAAAAAGAAAAAAGAAAAGAGATATTTAATAATCAAATCTTAAAAAAGCAGATTATGTCCAAAGTAGCCATCACTGAATCTGTCCGCAAGTTTCCCACGTTCAATTGGTGGGGTAAATGGGTCAATACCAGATTAACGACCGCTGGTGCGTCATTTAAGCGCAAGGTATGCACCCTTTATGGGATGAAACCAAGAAGACAGGAACAAGAAGCAAGAGACATGGATAAATATAATCACCTTAATCTTGATTCTGAGCCAAAATACACAGGCTTATAAAAAGGAGAGATTATTAATCTCATCTCTCACTCTTTCTTGCCCACACTTTTTCCAAACATATATAGATCTCTGTGCACCATGTCCATTCTTCTAAAGCGCCTGTCTGTAGCTGGGTAACTATCATATTATGACTACCATCCCATACTCATTCCATTTCAGCCCTGTTCGTAGACTACCAGGTCTTACTGCAATGCCAGCAATGCTTCGTTACATGACTACAGGTAAGCATTGTCAACCAAGACAGACAATCGGAAATATATATATATATAAAGCTCACCTTTGCCTAGGTGCCACTCAGGCCGCATGCAACCCTGATGAGCCTGCCTTCCTAAAGTCAGTCGAGCTATACTTTGACCGAGCTGCAAAGCTTAGTGGTGTCCCAGGAGGAACATTGAGCCATCTTCGCGCTGTTGACTCTCTCCTTCGCGTCACATTTCCTATTGAGCTAGAGGATGGAAAGTATGAAGTAATAGAAGGTAAGAGGTTCTTTAAAGAAATGTCCACACCCACGGCTACTGATATCTTTGTACAGCATATCGTGCCCAGCATTCGCGTCATCGCCTGCCCGTCAAAGGAGGCATCCGCTATTCTGAAGAAGTTGACCTTCAGGAAGTAGAGGGTAAGCAACTACTGGTCACAATGATTAATCTAGGGCTCATTCCTAATATTCTTTAAGCTTTGGCCTCTTTGATGACCTACAAATGTGCTGTTGTGGATGTGCCTTGTAAGTTACTTTAAAAGGGACCGTGAGAATGTGAAGCATATTTCCTAATGTGTTTGTTTGCGTAGTCGGCGGCGCAAAGGGTGGCATTAAGATTGACCCCAAGAAGTACACAGTCGAACAGCTGGAGAGAATCACCCGTCGCTATACCATGGAGCTTTGCCAAAAGAAGTTTATAGGTCCAGGGTACGTTGACAGACATCCTGAATTCAGCTTATAATTCTGTGGTTTAGTATCGATGTTCCTGCCCCTGATGTTGGCACTGGCCCCCGTGAGATGTCATGGATCATGGACACCTACAGACAGTTCAACGTGGACGATGTGAATGCAGCTGGCTGTGTTACCGGAAAGCCACTTTCCCAGGGTGGTGTACGAGGTCGCACAGAGGCTACTGGTTTGGGTGTCTATTATGGTCTGCGTGAGTTCCTCAGCTATCCTCAGGTCCAGAAGCGCACTGGGCTTAGTGGAAAGGTCAAGGATGTGAGTGTGATTGTTCAAGGGTTTGGAAATGTCGGATACTATGCTGCAAAGTTCTTTGAGAACAATGGGTAAGTCTAGAAAACAATTGGTCAATGCAAGAAGTGGGGTTATTTTATTTTTATTTTTTCATCTAATATGATCATCATTACAGTGCAAAGATTGTCGGTATTGGAGAGAGAGATTGTGCAATCTATGACCCTAATGGCATAAATGTCGAGGAGCTCCAAAAACACTACAAGGCCCACAGCAGCTTCCGCAACTTCTCTGCTACTTCCAAGATCTTTGATGAGCCCACCAAGATCCTTGAAGAAGAGTGCGATATCTTGATTCCTGCTGCTCTTGAGCGTCAGATCGGTCTTCGAAATGCTGACAAAATCAAGGCCAAGATCATTGGCGAGGGTGCCAATGGACCTGTCACCCCTGCTGCCCATGAGCATCTCGAGAAACGTGGGATCGTTGTCGTGCCTGATCTCTTGCTGAATGCCGGTGGTGTGACGGTTTCATACTTTGAATGGCTAAAGAACCTTTCTCACGTTCGGTTTGGACGTATGAACAAAAAGTTTGACGAGAGCAGCCGCAGAAAGCTTTTGGATCTTGTGGAGAACAATGCTGGCCGAGAGTTGACCGAAGCAGAGCGCAAGACTATTGTTCATGGTGCCGAGGAAGCAGACTTGATTTACTCTGGTCTAGAGGACACAATGATCCAGGCTTGTCAAGGCAAGTTATCATACCTTGGGCTACCTGTGCTTACCATCCTTTTTCAATAGAAACCAAGCAGACTGCCGAACTGAAAAATGTAGACTATAGAACTGCTGCTTATATCAATGCCATACAAAAGATTGCGGTCGTCTACAAGGATTCTGGAATGCTCTTTATGAAATAGACAATCTACTCTAAACCTCTTTAATTCCTGTCAATAAACAAACGGGAGATTCCTATGACGCCACCTTATTATTCTAATAACTTGGCAGAAATCATTACTCACATTATGGACATTGGGATAATACCAATATATGTATATATATATATATATATATATCAATATCATATTCTTGGACTCTGTTAAAGACAAGAGTGTCCAAGATGGTGCATATAAAATCTTCTTTTTTATTTAAAACAAAAATAAAATATCTGTGCGACCTCAGATTCCAAAACAGTATATATTTTTTAAAGTGTATCTTTTATTTAAAAACTAGAAACTAAAAAAAAAACAAATGTTTTAATTTATTTACCCTCCCCACTCATCATGTTGCGTTCCCTTGCCATTCCTGCCCGTGCCCTTGTCTCTCGCTCTGTCTTGGCCCGTAACGCTGTGGGTAAGACCAAAGGATCAAGAGGATCATTGCCAATCTTACTCATTCACCTCCAGTCACCAAGCGTTTCTACTCTGGTCATGAAGATGAGAGCTTTGAGGCCTACACTGAACGTTACGTCAAGTTCTTTGATGGTGTTGAGGATGTTTTTGAGCTCCAGCGTGGACTGAACAATGCATTTGCCTATGATCTTGTCCCTGCACCTTCCGTTATCGAGTCTGCCCTCAAGGCATCTCGTCGCGTAAACGACTATGCAACAGCCGTCCGCGTCTTTGAAGGCCTAAAGGAAAAGGTAGAGACCGAGAAGCAGTATGAGGAGTACCTGGCAGAGCTTGCTCCCCTTAGACAGGAATTGGGTGTTCTCACCAAGGAAGAGTTGGGTTTCTAAGAAACAGGGTAGCTTTATATTGTTTTTTATAAGCATTCCAACCTGCACAATCTGCTTTGTGGGCCATAAAACAGGATCAATAAACGCACTATTATTACTATTATTATTACTATTGATTTATAAAGACATGGACATCGTGTATACCTATGGCTGTCCTCTCTCTCTATGTCTGTCGACAGCTATAGCCAATTCAGTCTTACAAATCAAGGATTGTGCCAATGATTGATTGGTTGTGCATATTTGCTAATTAATAAATAACAGCCCACTTTCACTGCACACCAGATTTGATAAAGGGCCTGTCAGACCAAAAAAGAAAAGACAATCTCTCTCTAATTGTGTGCCAAACAATTGACCCCGCAGAATAGTCGCGTATTTTCAGCTATCAATTATATTTATATTTATTTTATATTTATCTTTTTTTAATCCCCCTTTCTGCTGACAATTATTTCCTTTTTCAAACCTCTAATAATTTTTGACTCAAAAATCCATAGCGGAGTCTGATGACGTATACTTTCTTCCTAAATAAGTTGCCATTTATCTAGAGAGGTACACCGTCTTTCTTTCCTCATTACGATGCTTTCTAGACTTGGCTTAACAAGCACACGGGCTGCCCAGAGATACTCTCTCCGTAGTGCAAGCCAAGGCTTACTTAAAAACGAACACGCTCTGCTCACTCGACGCAAGTATACCTCCGAAAAAGACAAGAAGCCAAAAAGCAAAGACGATTTGCCTTTCAATATCCCAAAGGGTTTTGAGGAATTCTTTGGCAAAAAGCAAACAGGAAACACAAAGCGGCCTGCGGATGATCCAAAGAACACCAGCAAGGGTACAGGTGGTGGCAGCAAACCACCAGAATTCCAAATGAATCCATCCACAATAGTCCTTGCTTCTGCAAGTACCTACTTGCTCTGGAAGGCAACTTCGCCGCCTGAAAACAGCCGCGAATTGACGTGGCAATCTTTCCGTTCACAGCTTATGGACAAGGGCATGGTCGACCGTCTGGATGTACTGAATCGTAGTCGCGTCCGGGTTCACCTCCGACCAGATGCTTCTTCTCTTGGCGTGTCTCCTAATACCGTATTCTATTTTAGCATTGGTTCTGTGGACAGTTTTGAGCACAATCTAGAAGAGGCCCAGAACCAGCTTGGAATTCCAAGTGACGAACGTATTCCGGTCGCTTACCGTGATGAAGTCAGTCTCCTCAATACTTTGCTCCATTTTGCACCCACGCTATTGATCATTGGTGTCCTATTCTACATGACAAAACGCGGTCCAGGTGGTGCACAGGGAGGTATATTTGGTGTTGGAAAGAGCAAGGCCAAGATGTTCAACCAGGAGACCGAAGTCAAGATCAGTTTCAAGGATGTGGCCGGTGCTGACGAGGCCAAGGAAGAGATTATGGAGTTTGTCAAGTTCTTGAAGAATCCTGCAATGTACGAGCGTCTTGGTGCTACCATTCCAAAGGGCGCCATTCTTTCCGGCCCTCCTGGTACCGGTAAAACCCTGCTGGCCAAGGCAACTGCGGGTGAAGCCGGTGTGCCATTCTTTAGTGTTTCTGGTTCAGAGTTTGTGGAGATGTTTGTCGGTGTTGGTCCTTCTCGTGTCAGAGATCTGTTTGCGACTGCGAAAAAGAATGCTCCTTGTATCATTTTTGTCGATGAGATTGATGCCATTGGAAAGGCGCGTGGTAAGGGTGGACAGATGGGTGGTAATGATGAGCGTGAAAGCACTCTCAACCAGCTTTTGGTCGAGATGGATGGCTTTGACTCCAATGAGCATGTGGTGGTGTTGGCAGGCACCAATCGCCCTGATGTGCTTGATCCTGCTTTGATGCGCCCTGGCCGTTTTGATCGCCATATCTCTATCGATCGTCCAGATATCTCTGGCCGTGCTCAGATCTTCAGAGTCCATCTCAAGCCGATCAAGACTAGCGAAGATATCGAAAAGCTGTCCAAGAAGCTAGCCGCCCTGACCCCAGGGTTTGCAGGTGCTGATATTCACAATGTGTGTAATGAGGCTGCCCTTATTGCGGCTCGCTATCACAAGGATGACGTGACCACGGCTGATTTTGAGCAAGCCATCGAACGTGTCATTGCAGGTCTAGAGAAGAAGTCGCGTGTCCTGTCGCCTGAAGAGAAGAAGACGGTGGCCTATCATGAAGCAGGCCATGCAGTGGCTGGTTGGTATCTCCAATATGCGGATCCTCTCTTAAAGGTGTCCATTATCCCAAGAGGTACTGCTGCATTGGGATATGCACAGTACCTGCCCAAGGATCAGTATCTCTTTTCAACAAAGCAATTGGCCGATCGTATGTGTATGACACTTGGTGGCCGCGTATCTGAGCAGATCTTCTTTGACACCATCACAACCGGAGCCAGTGATGATCTTCAAAAGGTCACCAAGATTGCATATGCTCAGGTAACAGCCTATGGTATGAACTCAAAAGTCGGTCCATTGTCCTTCCATGATCCATCACAAGACCAGCAATTCCAGAAACCCTATTCAGAACAGACTGGAGCCCTGATAGATGAAGAGGCACGAAAGATTGTTACGGCCGCATATGCACGCACAGTTGAGCTGTTGACAGGAAAGAAGGACGAGGTTGAAAAGGTGGCAAATCTGTTGCTCGAGAAAGAAGTTCTCACACGAGAAGACATGGAGAATCTGCTTGGAAAACGACCCTTTAAGGAAGTCAATTCTGTGTACGATGAATATGTCCGCCCAAAGAGAGTGAGTCTTGGATATATATATATATATAAAGAGGTGTCTGAAACTAACGTGTCTTATAGATTGAGGCACCACCACCATTTCCAGGAGAGAAGGGAGATAATGATGTGAACTAATGTCAACCATAAAGACTTTCCAATTCCTCCCCACTCCCCCCTCTTCCGTGTCATCTCTTTTCACTCTGTAATTTAAGTAAATAAAAAATGAAAATACGCTGTTTCCTATAGAAAACATATATAAAAAAAAAGATGTAATTCCAAGTGTATTTTATTATTCGATTATTCCATAATCCCAAGCCAGAAAAGCATTTAGATTTTGGAGGGTATGATGTCCAGGCTCTTTAGCCACTGAGCAAGAATATGATTGCACTCCTCGGGCTTCTCCCAAAGGATCCAATGACCAGCACCTTTAACCAGACGCCTCTCTAGGTTAGGGACATACTCTTCCATGTTATCAGCCATTGAAGGAGGCAAGGCAGCATCACGCTCGGCAAGCACAATCATACTTGGTTTGGTGATGATAGGATCAACACCCTCTGATTCATCCCAGTTTCTAGAGGTCTGCTTGTACCAGTTGAGGCCACCACGCGAGCCATGCTTCTGAATCATCTCGACGTAATAGTCAAGTACCTACAAAGCCATCAATCTTTTATAAGTCTTTTTTTTCACACTTTATTAATCCTGTATCACCTTTTGAGGAACCAAATCACTCTTTTCGACAACTGGACGGCCCTTGACAAGTTTGCCGGTTTTCGGGTCGATTAACTTTCTGCCTCGCTGTTCACCAACGGGTCTAAACAAGGCAGCATAGAACTCGCGAGGCTATATCAAGGAAAACCCCATAAGTTGACCTGGCTGCCAAGTCAAGTGTCTTGTACTTACATGGGCATTGATCTCCTCTTCAGCTTCGGGTGTATTGAGGTAGAGCTGGTATTGGAAATTGGGCAATTTCTTAACAATATCCTCCAGAGTCACCTTGACAGGTGGCCTGGGTGCATATGGAGTGCAGAAGCTCGCAATTGCCTTTACACGCTCAGGAAAGTATTGAGCAAAACGCCAGACGACAAAGCCTCCCCAGTCATGACCAATTGTGGTAACAGTGGGAATCTGCAAATGGTCCAAGAGACCAGCAAGGTCTTTGGATATAGTCTTGAAACCGTACTGGGAAGGATCAGCTGGGGACTCCTAATGTTTGTTATGCATTAGGTACACGCACACAAACAAGATATTATAGCCTTACCGATTCACCAAACCCACGGAGAGTGGGAACGATTACACGATATCCAAGGTTGACAAGGAATCCAATCTGTTCTCTCCATCCTAAAAGCATGTTGGTATAAAGAGACAAGCTTAATAGAAAACAGTCGAATATATTTACCAAGCCAACTAGATAAAGATCATTAGTCATTCATGTCATTGATGCTCTACTCATGGTCTATCTTACAGGTCAGGCCAGCCATGGATAAGTATCAAGACCTCTTTTGAAGAAGAGTTCTCGTCGACGTAATGTAGTCTGATACCATTGGTATTACAGAACTGGCTATTGTAGGAAGAGGGGTCGCACTTGTCAAACATGTTATGGAGAGGTAAAAGAAAGACAGACAGAATGGATTTATATATCCCTCGAGAAATAAGGGTCAATGGCGGGAAATATTGCAATTAATATTAGTCACGTCATACAGAGCCGATCTGTGTTCAGCTGCTGGCAGGTTTGCAAATGTTGGTGCTTTTTAAATAAATTTGATTTTGGCCTTTTGTCTCGAGTGTTTTGAAAGCAGCGACTAGGCTTTAATGGCTGCTCTCTTTATTTCAGAGCAGAAACAATTGATCGTCCAGAAGCTCAATAACATAAAGGCAACTTTTTACTTTTTACAACTATAAATAAACGTTGATAATAGAAATCCACGTAACCCATTCGGAAAATAACAGTGCATTTTTTTTTTCCAAGACAGTTTATTAAATCTACCCAGTCACACTTCTTTGATCAGTCATACTGAGAGTATCTTTCTTGGCCTCGAAGCTTATAAAAATATTTATAAAACACTATATAGAGTTGGTTGGTGTGGGAGAGAGTAAAACTGGGGAGTACAGTGGGTGCACTGCAGAAAGCATATTAAATTATTATTATTATTATTATTATTATTATTATTTAATAGTCTTTTGGAATTATTTATAACTTGTGCAAAGTCTTGCATTAATAATACCAGAATTAAATTGAATAATATTTATTGGTTAAATGATACCTTTTAAGTATCTTTTTTTTTTTAGAAAAAAAAGATCAGAACCAGTTACTGTGTACTCCTTTTTCATTATAGTAAATAATCCTAAAAATGTCTTCCATTGCTAACCACAATAAACGGTAGAACAGATACTCGGAATGCTGCTAGAATCCTTTTGGACAAACAGGAAGAAAAAGAATAGGTCTTGATAACAATATGCTAGCCAAATAACTTGCAAGTGAACACTATTAATAATTTAATGGAAATAGATCAGAATTTTTGGCTAATGCTTTAAAATTCTGATATTTATTCGGTTGTGAGTATATGGTTATAAAGATACTATTATACAATCTTGCAGATTTATATTGTCATTTGCATGAAAGAGGGTTTGGAGTATTTGGTTTATACAGATATGAGCTTGGTTACTTTCTTATATAATGAATTATTGGTGGTTTATATACTATCATTTAAATCCCCTTGTAACTAGTCTATGTTGTGAAAGATGGTGCTTTTTGAAAAACATTGTCTTTTATTTCAGCACAAAAAAATAATTGATCGTCTAAGAACCCAGATATTTAAACAGCATTTTTTTTGCTTTTCTAACAGTTTTTATAAATGAGCGTTGATAGTAGTTCAGTAATCCACTTGGGAGATAGCAGTGGTGCACTAGATTTATATTCTCATAGTGATATTTAATTCCAAAGGGGTAAAATATCAGTATTCTGATATCAATTCAATAAATAATTATTTACATGGTCTAGAAGCCAAAATAAGATTGTGTTTCAAAATCTGTATTTATGATCAAGACTGCTGAATATCTAGCCAAAGAGTGATTTCCAGATACTCTTTCCCTCTTGTGGAATCGATGCTAGCTTTTCTTTCAAAGACTTCTTTTCCTCCCGCATCTCGTCCACTGTACCATCAGGGTGGGTTATGCGCTTCGTAATTACCGTGTGTCCATTCTGTCTGGTTGTCGTCTGAACCTCTTCTGAGCCATCTGGCAAATGTACGACACGCTTGGACGAATATGAATACGAGTAGCCCTATGCACCATATTAATGAAATGTATTGTACTATATCGACTTGATATTTACCGACGACGGCTCTTTGGCTATTTCAGAAGAGTCTATAGTCTCTGGGTGTTATTATTCATAATATTATTTGATTCCCAAACCACCACTTACCAAGTTCATCCCTTTCGTTTGATCGATTATAAATCGAAGCATAGTCAGCATGAGAGCTTCCTTCATCAGTTCCATGGAGAGGGAAAAGCAATTGAAAGAGATTTGGTGGATTGGCTTCTGGAAGATTGCCTTGCTGGAAAACAGTTGAATCTCTTTGTTGATGACCCTCTAGCACATGCTGAAGTAAACCAAGTAAGCTAGGGGTCTCTGACTGAGGGAGGTCTCTTGTAGCAAGAGAATAATCATTGCTGGAAACAGGGGGCTGGTGTGAATTATTTTCCGTTTGCGAATCATCAGTTTCTTTCATGCGAGACTTGCGAGCGAGTCTCTTGAAATCCTCTCCTCCATTAACTTCATTCAGCACTTCTGGTAATTCAGTCTGCTGGACGTTTGGAACAAGCCCCTTGAAGAGCATAGACAGGGTTCCATTGAGAACAGTTTCAAACACACCTTCGAGAATGTCTAATTCATTCTCGGGATCATTAGGATTATGAGGTGCCATTAGGAAGAACAAAAATATGTATATCGGAGTTTATATTTAAAAAGTTTAAAATATAAGCGTTTTATGCTGCATGGCTTTGCAATGTCTGGATCAATAACCGGTTCTATCCAATTGACGTCAAAAGAAATCCAATGCACAGAAGCAATTCTATCCAATAAAAACTCAAGACCATACAAGCTATAAAGTAGTAACCATTCAAAAAAAAGCCATCATTTGAATAAGCCGACGTCAAGAGAAATGGGTTTTGGGATGGCTTGGTTTGGTTTGGTTTGGGATGGTGAACAATTGAAGAATTGTAATAGAAAGATATAAATAATACATTGGTTTATTTGGATTCATGAACTACCTTTTTTCAATTGAAGATAGAATAGCATACATTGATTGACTGTCTATAAAGATGAGAATCCCATCATGGTGACTAGAACATAAAGAAGAATCTATTTTTTACTTCGCTCAGTGACACGGAATTCATATGGCAAAGGCGCGTCTACAAGACCAAAGTCTTGAAGGCCATCAAGGTCAATTGGTATCTGATTCCCATCTTTATCCAGAGCAAGTGAAATATCACAACTAGAGAATAGGCGTACAGACACTTCAAACATCTCCATTTCCGCCTATAGAACGATGCTTAATACTTGCAACTTCATCTATTATGCTTACCAAATGGATTCCTGGGCAGATTCGCCTGGCAAACAAACATTTTAGAATACACAGCCAACAGCTACCTGATTTATTCCAATCTATACCTTCCCCATCCAAAGTTGTATTGATCCCGATTGGATATTGGCCCATTAGCAGCAGATGAAATCGTAGTGTACTTTATGAATCGCTCTGGAATAAACTTTTCTGGATCCTTGTACGTATTGGGGTCCATGTGCAAGGCCTTCATGCTAACAATAAGCATTGCGCCCTTGGGGATATGGTACCCATTAAATTCGACTATAAATCTATCAGACAAAGTTTCTAAATCAAATTGCTTTATTTGGTACTTGCCATCTTCTGTTGCTTCATGAGGAAGTCCAAAGGTGGTTATGCTGCGGTACCGTAGACTTTCTTTCTGTGCAGAACACAGATACGGTAGCTGATTAGCTTCAGAGAACTCTGGAAGTCTTCCGTGTTTTAAACAAAATGCATCAATTTCGGCCTGGATATTTGTCTGCATTTCTGGGTGCATTAGTATGACTGCAAATAGCCACGCCATGGCTACAGCGGTAGTTTCTGATCCAGCAATAACAATATCGCCTGAAATACCAAAAATTAAATCATCGTAAAGATAAAAAGAAGAATTATTCAAAGAGACTTACTCATCATCACAATAATATCTTCATCTTCTAGATCATGCTTAAAGTCTGAACTGTAGAGTCGTTTTACAAAACAGTCTGATGATCCTTCCACTGCTTCCTTGATTAGTTTAGAAAAGAGCTCATCTCGATAAAGTGTTATAAACTGATCCATTGTTTTCTTCTTCTTTGACATGTTTAATATCCAAGAGATATAGGGAAAGAATGATCCCGGGTCATCTTCTAGTCTGGCATAGATGTTGTGCTGATTGATGAAAGAGAACATGGACACCACTTGGGGATCCTTGATTGAAGTATACCTCTTGCCAAAGCATGTGCTCATTATTACATTAAATGCAACAAGTTGAAGGTACTTGAGGGAATCGATACTCCCATCTTTCTTTGTGTTTTCAAGCATATAGTCCACCATTATGTCTGCTTCATCTTTAAAGGATCCCGATACTTGCTTTAGAGACTCGGCACTCAGGAACTTGAGGGCTAAATGATTTGTATTAGCAAAGACTGCTCGACTGCTCGACTGCTCGACCAGCAGATCTCCTACCTGTTGCTCTGGTCTTTTTCCACCTCTTTGTAGCCGATACAAAAACAATCCCTCTGGATGATAAAAAAGGTCAATTCATCCGAATAAAATAAAGTCCGTCTTTACCTTCCACCACGGCTATAGATATCGTTAAAGTAAAAGTGAGAAGGACGTGCTGATGTGACACTTCCCCGAAGTGAGAATAACTCATGGGCCATCTGAGGGTTGCTGACAATAACCCATACTTGCGCTCCGATATTAAGCTTAATAATTGGGCCTAAGAGTATCCAGATGCCCTTGGAATCAGAATCTGAAACACTTTTGGCTCTTTTTGGTTGAAAGTAGTGCGTTACCTAGCTCATTGTGCCATTCTGCTATCCTGTCTCCAGGCACTTTTCCAAGTGAGAAAAGATGTCCTGTAGCTTGCATAAGTCAAAAATTCAATATAAAATCCAAGGCCTACCAAACACTGGATAGCTTCTCTTTGGCGAAGGAATCTCATTCAGGCCTTTGTGGCTCTTATTTTTTGTAAATAGATAATAACACACAGAAGCAACCACGGCAGAGGCAGCCACGATATGATTGATGTGTCGGTGGTCAATTACAGGCAGCCTTGGCTGGAGAGACATAGGAATGAAGAGGGAGTATAATACAAATAAAGGTCCTTTGATATATTTATACAGAAAATCCATTGTCCTACACATGTTGAAAAAATGTACACAAGAATTCATATTTTAATTCTGCATGAATTTCCAAACATTTCATAACCAAAAGACTTTATACGCCGAGTCTGCTTGTGCTAGTTGCCATCCTTGTTAAAGAGTCCTGTTGAATACAAATTTGTGTCATTTAAACATATTCATCAACTCCAACAAGTGCAGAGACCATTATATCAAGATTGCAGGCAAAATAAAGCATATGTGTAAGCATATATTGATACAAGATCCTTTAATTGTAACCAAAGGCTTCTGAAATTGGAGATATCAGGCTTGACCACAAAGACCGAATAAGATGTAAAGGCATGAATTTTTCTATTGTGCAACAGTGTACGATAGACCCTTGTACGTGTCTTATAAATATCGGTCTTTTAGATTCTGCCATTATTTCTCATATTGCCGATAAATGTGTTTTTGTTTCATATCACTCCCCTACGCAAAATCTACAGATCTAGTCAGATTTTCTCTGCAACTTAAACCTCTCTATTAAAAAGCTATGATCACTTTTTTTTGTATTCCCTAGCTACAAAAACAAAGGCCATTTGAATTGGATCTTTAGACAATAAAGACATCACTGATACTTCTTGAGAGTACGGTCAAGGTAACATTCACTTGATCGCTTTTTTGGTCTATTGGTACAAGCGTAGCTACCTGGCATTGCCCGTCAATTTACAAGCATATAAATAAGATGGTTATTGTCATTATATACATACCATCTCAATTGCTATTCATTAGCATCTAGTAACTAAAAAAATGAACTCTTGACGAATTTCAAACTATCAAAAACAGATATTTCTAGTCTTTTTGCTGATTATACGAGGCTTGTGGTCTGACTACGCCCATTTCTTTATACTTTGGTACTTGTGAAACTGTGTCGTGCACAAAATAGCCCCAATAATTCAAAAAGACAGTGTCTATATTTACAGTGGCTCCTGTACCAATTTGCGCTAATTAAAATTGGATTTCGCTTTTATAAAATTCCAATTTTCGCTTTTTTATTGGTCCAATTTTCGTTTTTGTTCAATTCAATTTTTGTTTTGTACAAAACTCAAATTACACATTTGTTTTAAATAATGTATGTGTTGTATATACGGAAGCTATTTGTGGAAGCTTTTATGAAATTATGAGTGATATTATGCATTAGCTTTATAAAAAGACTATTTAATAAACCTCTACATATACAAAAAGCATGTTTTTAAAACAAATGCGTAATTTGAGGTTGGTACAAAACAAAAATTGGGCCAAACAAAAACGACAATTGAATTGAACAAAAACGAAAATTGGACCAATAAAAAGGCGAAAATACGAATTTTATAAAAGCGAAATCCAATTTTAATTAGCGCAAATTGGTACCGGAGCCACTGTATCCAGAACACCCAATTGTTTTGGAAAGGTTCTGACTCCTTTAACCTACCTCAAGTATATAGTATATGGGCCAAGACCAGAAATCATTGTGTATTGGCAATATAACAAGCCAATTTATGATAAGCAGTCTTTAGAGACATGGATAAACAGATGTATTTTACAATTCTAGTGTGCTTGACTACATCCTAATTACCTCTAGCTGTGATCTACCCTAAATTATCATAAAAAACAAAC
Organism: Phycomyces nitens; assembly: GCA_022702545.1. Classification (NCBI taxonomy): domain Eukaryota; kingdom Fungi; phylum Mucoromycota; class Mucoromycetes; order Mucorales; family Phycomycetaceae; genus Phycomyces; species Phycomyces nitens. The sequence continues at coordinate 9,741,242 of JAHRBC010000001.1, forward strand.
TTCATGATAAAATGGGCACAAAAGGTGAATAAATTGTACCACATATCCCTCTAGGCTACAAGGCCTAAAACTCTAGAAGATTGGTTTGGATCATGGTGACATTTAGGAATAAAAGCTAAAGGCAAGAAACTTGCAGTCAAAGAAAGTGAAGCTAACTCTTGCAAAACTCAAACTTAGAAGGGCAAAAGTGTTTCTTATTAGTTGGTTATGATGTCTTAATATCTTACAAGATATACATAAAAGAGGTGAATATAGGCCAAAGAAGAAACTACACAAATACTTATCACAGGAACAAGGGAAAAATATACTCCCCAAGGCCCAGAATTCAACTGAGTATCTCCAAATGAATTATGACTAGTATAACCAAATCATCGAGTATAAAACATGGATCGCTCACCACGGATTATGATTTTCAAAACACTTTAACCAACAATCTCAGATCAATGGCCCATTTAATTCTTACAAACTATATCATTTAACTGATAGCTACTCTATCATTTGTGACGGATCCATAATGCCTACAATTTTCCACTCATATAGCCACCTTTATCCAATCTAAGCTGCCGTTATATGTGTTCCAGCGACAGTTACTAACCCCAAGCTATTTTATTTACCACTTTTACAATAGAGACTCTCTACAATGACCCTCTACCGTTTATTAGACGGTTTTTGTACTTGTAGGAAGACATCTTTGATTCCATGTTATGATTCACAATCATTTGTTTAACATTTACTCAAAAATATTCATTCGAAAACCACCTTTTATCTATCCATATTGCCTTTGAAATCCCAAGTATTACTGCAATCAAATATAAGTGACCCACTAATAATATTAGTCTGCATCAACCAGCCCAATGTTTGTAATCTACTACTTTTTAAATATTTAGAAGCTTGCTAGAAAAGAACCCTGGAATCCAACCATCACTTTTAATTTCCAATACATTTTTGCAAGGCTTTGTCAGCTATTTTTCAAGCTCTGTTACCTGAACTTTGACTATAGACCATTTATTACTTTCTCAACTCTTCTTTAACTGAAGATCATGAAATCGCAATTGACATCATCCCTTCCGTTAAAGAATAATTTTACGGAAATTTATATAACCGACGCAAATTACAGCCAAATAAACTTTTTTTTGGTATGAGTACCCCTGAGGGATTACACCCACAGGACAGTGCACACACGGTATGGCAAGGTAACACATATAACCGTGCCCAGGCCACACCATCACGTCCAAAGAATAAATCTTTGCATATTTTCACTGCCCCCAATTTTGACAAGAATATGATCGTCGATCTTGGATCCGCCGCATGGACTAGTACTATCCATCCAATGAGTGTTTTGTTCAACCTTGGAAAACTCATTTCCGCAAAAGATGTGGATGATATCCTTTCCGACCATGTAGGACGGATGGCTTCTTTAACTTTGCGATATACTCGATCCAAAGACCTTTTTAGCAGAAGCATTTTTTTACTGACCCTTCAACTGGCACCAAAGCAACATCCGAAGAGTTGACTTATCAGAACACCCGAATCGTTGCTACACCAAGATTCCCTTCTACCAGTCACATCGTCAAGGTTAATCTTTACCGCATCAATGCCTGTGATTCTAGCACAGATCTACTTGAGTTCATCAAAGATGCATTCCGGCCTTTTGGAAAAATTGTTTAATTGGGAGCTTATCTTTCACACTGCGGTACTTTCTGTGGTGAAGTCACCCTCTTTTTAGACACCTCTGGGCAAGATGAGGTCCACCGTCTCCCAAGTCGCCTCCATCTTCGTGGCTCTCTTTCCTGTCTCGTTGAGCTTCTCTCCAAAGATATCGCACCTGTGTGTGGATACTGCCGCGAGGAAGGACACTACTTGGGCTCCTGCACAAAACGTCTTCCCTGTACACCTCGCTGCAAAAGATGTGGCGTTATTGGCCACGTACTTGAAAGTCGGGAATGTCCCACCCATCCAGACAACATCGAAGCCAAGAGTGCTACCCAAGAGCACCAACAGTTTGCACTTTCCGAAGCTGAGTCCTTCCGGGCACGTCAAAACTCAATCACCATGACAGAGACACCCTTACCTCAAACAACCTCGCCCATACTGACCGTGCCCGCTGTCTCACCCGTCTCGACACCTCCCACAAATAAAATCCGTCGTCGTTCCATGTCCGTAATGAATACTCGTGCCATGGCGACAAAACAACTGACCATACAAAATAGCATTGACCCACTTCCCACGGATAACCCCATGTATGATCCCTCTGGCCGTGGACTCAATTCCAGTAAATACTCAGAGACTACTCGAGGTTTGCCTAGTAGTGATGATGGTATAAACCACCCCACCTTCGCTGATGACGAACTTCAACAGTCTTTTCTTGAGACTACTCTTTTGACCCGCTCACAAGGCGCAACCCAATATATTGACCTCGGCGGTAAAATCCCTATGCACGATGGAAATAAAAAGTCTGGCCGCTCAGGTCAGCCAACTTTATAAATGACTGCACAAAATCTCCGCATAGGAACCTTGAATGTTCGAGGTCTCCTCTACCATTAATAACCTGCAATCCCAAAAACTTCTTTTCATCCGACATCTTTGAACACTTTCCCCTTCACTTTCATTACTCGCTCTTCAAGAGATTCATTTACTCCCGGGACATCACTTATCTATAAACTTTTTTTACAAGCACAGGCCAGCTTATGAACCCCACATTGCGGACTCGTCTCTTTCGATCCTGTCAGTGGTGTGGTCTACACTTCTTTTGCGGATTTGCTTGGTCATACTCGTTCTTTTTACCAATCTCTTTACTCGTCGGATCCCATAGATTTTTCTGCTGCACACACTCTCATCAACAACTTCCCACCTTCTGCCTGTCTTCCTGCTGATGTAACAATGGACGACATCCTAGCTGTACTAAAAGCCACCCTTACCAACTCCAGACCCGGCATAGATGGTTTGCCATATCCGTTGTGGTATCAGCTCTTCTCTCATCCGACCATCAAAAACCTTGCAGTTCAGGTATGTAACGATGGTATGCGTGGTGTTTTCCCTCCCTCCTGGCTGGAGACTGTCCTCGTTCTCCTCCCCAAGGCTGGTGACACAACCTCCCTCCTTCCTGGCAACCAATCTCTCTGATAAACTGTGACACCAAGCTGTTCACCAAAATTCTTACGTCCAGTTTACTTTGTGGGATTATCCCATTCATTACACCGTTCCAAACTGGCTTCATGGCGGAGCGTTTTATCGCAGACAATGGCCTGCTAACGCGTCTCGCCATGTCGCACGCCCAACTAACAAAGGACCCATGTGTTGGACTCCTTTTGGATCAGGAGAAGGCCTATAACCGGGTCCACTCTGCCGATCTTTGTCTGATAATGGCCAGGACTGGATTTACAACTATGCTTATAGACTCTATCTGTAGTCTCTTCATCTCCACTCAGATCCATGTAAATGTGAATGGTCATATATCTTCCTCTTTTCTACAGAACCGGGGACTACGTCAAGGTGATCCGCTCTCTCCATTGCTCTTTGCTTTGGTTCATTCTTGCTTCTCCTTCAATTCGTGGTTTCCGGTTTTTGGTTCCGCCATCTCTCTCATCGTCCTTTTCAAATATCTCACCCCCTACTAAAACTTCTTGCTTATACAGATGACCTTTTCGTTTTTCTATCTTCGCCTACCGAGATGAGTGCTCTACTCAATCTCTTGTATACATTTGGCCTAGCATCTAATGCAAAAGTCAACCTCCACAAGACAGTTGCTGTTGCTATGTCTGGACAGTTCCATCCGGATTGGGGCCCTGCACTGGATGCTGCTAATATCTACAGTAGCCATGACTGTCATTCTGCCACTGCTATCCGTTACCTAGGGTTTCCACTGACCTCACATCCATCTCAGCTCGAAGCCTTTCGTGCAGCCCTCCTGCTCAAGCTTGGGCACCATTGCACGCTACTATTACAAAGAGGCTTGTACGTACGTGGTTAAAAGTATTGTGGCAAGCTCCCTTCTTCTCAGCACGGTATGGCATGTACTATACGTGACTCCTGCCCCACTCTCTTTATTTGCTGCCATTCGCACCCATATTCGCTCGTTCCTTCGCCTGGGTTTCGGTAGCCCCAGTTGGTCTCTTCTTTGTCTGCCACAAAAATTTCGGAGTCTAGGTCTGATTGATCCTGATCATCAGCAAAGAGCTCTTCGATTGCAATGGATTCTTGCGATATTACACTCCCACTCTTTTTGTTCCACATCTTTTCTGTTACCTTACCTAGAATTTCTCATTCCATTACACTTTTGGGCTCCTTCTGCTGGTATTCCACTTTTGTTTCCCTGTAGTGCTTTGACCTGTCCAAGTTCACTTCTTCCACTGCATCGAGCTAGTATCTCACTACTTCCAATCTCACTCCCACCCAACCTACGCCTCCCACCATCGGTGGTTCAGCACTTTCCTCTGAACTCTATATGAATGCCTCTACCACCTTTTGTCAAATCTTCTTTGGACCTCAAAACAATTCGTGTGTCTGATGCATTCTCAATTGAGGAAGATGGTCATTTCGTTTGAAAATCTCGTGGTAATTTCTCTCGTGCACGTAATCCCATTTGCCAATTCTTTCAGCAGCTTAACTCTGGGAGAATGTTATACTGTCCTTGGTTTCTCTCTTGTCTTTTACCTTTTGAATCTTCTGACCCTCCCTCCCTGGATTTTACCTTCCCTACTGTCTTTGGTAAAATTGGACAACACAAGCTTGGGTAAATCCTGCACTGGGTCTCTATGACGCCATCTTTGGTCAATTCCTCCACCAACAATAAACTTATCTGTCCAATGGCGTAAATTCTTGTCCGTACCTACTCCTCAGCAATGTCGAATTGTCTGGTGGAAGATGCTCTGGGATAGAACGCCAACAAGACAATATCTACATCGTCTGATACTCCTTCGTTTCCCAGGCTCATCTTGTATTTTATGCAATGGTTCTATCAAAGATCAATACCACTTTTTCTTTGGATGTCCTATTAAGCGTCGTGTGTGGAATGTTCTCCTTTCCCTCCATGAACTTCCAACCAAGCCCTTCATACCCTCGTTTAAGTCATCATTGCCAAGTCCATATGGGGTGCTCACTTGAAGCTTGTATTTGATGAACAACCTTTTCTCACTGGCGTAATCGTACAAAAGACGTCCACTGTAATAGAGAAACACAGAGTAGCAAATAGTTTAAGGAAAAAACCCTTCCCCATCCCTATCATTAGTATTTATCTTAACCAAGTCCATCTTGATGGCATTTTAAAAGCTGCGCCCAGAGCGTAACAGCAGATTAATAAAATACTAAAAACAAAAATCTCAATTGAACACTTTTCATGCTTTTGGATGACCAAGAATGGGATCCATTCATCGCACAAAAATTATCAGCAATTACCTCTCATTCAACTTTATTTGTAAAGTTTTTTTAAAAAAAAATTAATATTTCGAAAACTGTCTATCGCAGCTGTCAAAGATTGACATTGAGAATATGATTTGTCTCTATAATGCCAATAATACCTTGAATTAAACATAAACAAATATTTCCTGTACAATGATCAATAGCGCAATCAATCACTCGGAACAAGTTGGTATGCCAAACCCAATGCCTAGACCTAAAAGTCCAAAAAATAGTATTACAGACACAAGTTTTTGTTTTGGTCATGCTATAGTGTAATACTTTTAAAGCTCATTTAAACTTCTAAGCAAATCTTATAGCTCGAGGTGCCTTTATTGGTAAAAATGTAATTATCAGATACTTGGCCAAGATAAAGATCCAGCCTTTGAATTGAGGATTTAGGAAGGTTAGTATGGACAAATGAGTCCATATTCTTGACGTGGTAATCCTGGCTTCTTTTCTTTTTCTTTCTTGAAATTCTTGGGCCTGACAAGGGACATGGAGGGAAACATAGACTTACAACTGAAAATATGAAAAGGGTCCTATGACAGTCTATGGTTGATCATGTACTGATGGGCTTGGTCCTTTGTTATTATTAGTCGATGAATTTTTCTGCTGTAAAAGATGCTTATTTCAACTGTTTTTTTTAGTAAATCATTCTCTAGCGTCAAACATCGATTGATAAGTATTGAAACAAGTTTATATTTTAAGATGTGATAGCTAGAGTATTGGGCTACGAATAACAAGGAAAAAGAGTCGCAAAGAAACCAAGCGATTCAACTGTTTGCCATCCCAAAGTCCCAATTGAAAATGTTTTACTTGTTTTGAAACCAAAGTTCAAGGTATATATATATGTATATATAGAGGTCTATTAACAGTACTAATGGCCACAAGATATGTGCCCTTTTAATATTGTCTTGCCCTACAAGCAGTTTCTTCAGACCTTAGTATACCACTTTTATTTTATTTCCAATTATTATTCGGCTCTCGTGGGCGTTTGTTACCAGTACCCAAGGATTGTACGCATCACTAATAAACAAAATACTTTTTGTTGTTGTTTATTCGAGGACAATGTAAACTAATATCTAGAAATATATATCTCTCTGGTATCCTATTGCTTACCAAAAAGCATCTAATAACTACAGGAATCACAATAACTAATTATCAAACTGGATACATCACAATATTTGTGAACCAAATAAGTTTATTAATAAAATATAATAGGATATCCAAAGTGTTCATCGTCTCTCTCTCTGTTAAAATACTGAAAGGATCCTATTTTTTTTTCGGGCCTTTCTAGCCTGCTTATTACGACAAACTTTTTTGTGGTTATTCCTAGTATCCGATCGATTAAAACCACCGTTGCATATTGAACATAAATACCCTCTCAAATTTTCATGAGAATTTTCGTGTCTCTTGAGGTCAGATGCACGCTCAAACGATTGATTGCACTCAAGATGTGAGCAATTATTTTGTCTTTCTGGTGAAATAGGGTGTTCCACATTGATTGCAGCCTTTTTCTCGTTGTTCCATGCGGCTTTGCCCTTGCTTTTGCCTTTGTCTGGATTTTTCTCTGGATGCCCAGTTGGTGCCACCTTCATATTTTTGCGGAGAAACTTCAGACGTCCATAACAGCCCAAATGTTCTGAGGTATTGCTTGATTCGCGTTTGGGAACCTCAGAAGGCAAAGCTTTGGTTCCTTGGTAGGCCGTAGATGATTCCTGTCCACCATTTGTGTCAAACTATAGATATTATGGGTTAAAATGAAGTATTGCGCAGTAATATTATATCTGTTATATATATATATACATTTACCTCTTGGTTAGAGTCATTTTTGTTGTGGGGGGTTGAATGTAAAGGGGGGTCATCACGGAAGCTACCAAAATCAAATAGATGTAAGGTCTGATCCACTACGGATTTCTGTTGGTAGGAATAATTGGTCAAGTAGTTTAGGTGTTCGTTGTTGGTAGAGTTTATATAATTATAATTGGTTTCTTGAGCGAATGATTGATACTCTCCGGGTGCCTGTTGGCTGGAATTACTGACTGGGTAGTTTGGTTGTTCGTTGTTTTGTTGCAAGTAGCCATGGTCCGTTTCAGCACTGTGCTCAAGCTGATTGCAGGGGCATTTTTGAAGGCATCGAAGGCATAAATCCTCCATTCGCATTGAAGAAAGAGTTAATTTAATCAACTCTCTTTGAAAATCTTCCAGTAATTCGTCTCCAAGGTTGCCATTAATATTCAGGTCTCGCCCGCGATTTTTTATAACTTCCACATAATGATAAATTTTTATGACTGTATCTCGCATCGAATTGTTGGGTAGTTGTGGCAATTGTCCATTATCATCTGGTTGGATATGTGTACTGTTTTGGTCTGTATTGAGAGAGTTTATGAAACTGGCTGCTAGGTCTTGTTGACTATCGACCCAGGATCCATCTACAGGAATAGGTATCTGGATGGTATCTTTGGTTGTTCATTTTTTATGTGCCAAAATAAAATATATTAGTTTTACAAGTTGATTGAAATGCAAAATAATTTAACTACCACTTGCCTGTATAATGAAGTGCCATGTCTTTAAATTATTAAAATTGAAGAGATAAAGAAAGATATTATGAAATTAGAATGTATAAATATTCAAAAACCCAACACCCGTTTGACGAGATTTGTTTATTATTTCTTATTAGATTGGGAAGAACTGAGCCTTTGGAATAAATGTATTACCTTATATATAAAACACATCGGCAATCCGTTAATATTTTGGTGTTTTTTTTTAATGTTAAAGCCGTTGTCAGAATTGCCTATCTTATGACGGGAACGGCTTTTATATATTGGGATTATATATATATATAGAATGCGTGTGAGTGTGAGAGAGAGAGAGAGAGAGAGAGAGATATAGAGAGAGATAGTATATTTGTACGTATTTTAATGATATATATATATGTTTTTATAATATTGAATTACTGGGTTTTCAAGCCAAGTACGTATACAACTCAGGATTTAGGTGATGAACCAGTGTAATGTGTAAAGTCTCGCGTACAGACCGGTAGACTTTTTTTTTGCTCAGCCATATTGGATCTATACATAGGAAACAATTAAGATATATGTCTTGGTAATCTATACTTATGATTTCTATTGTGGTTTTTATAAATAATTATAAATCAATCTGTTTTTATTATTGGATCTTTATTTTTTGACAAGATCTTTTATCAAAGAGAAAGCCTTTCAACCTTTATTTGAAGTATAAACTATATACATATATTTAGTTAGCAACAACAATGTCAGAGTAAGAACAAAGCTCAACTCAACTTTTATATAAATATTATTTTCAACCCCACAAACAACCACATGTATATCTCAAGAACATGAAGACATAGATTTATCTGCCAATATCAGTGGGCAAACTGACTACACTGGCCTAGCTAATTCCAAGTACACTTCTAGTTCTAATTCCAGTGGAATTTGTCCATAGCCTTTGACCTTTCGACCTTTTTTTTTTGTTTTGTTTGTCCAATCCAACATCAATATCAGTATTTTATTTGCAGTATATAAATGCATAGACCAACAAGCTCCAAGGCACTCTGCCAGATTAATCACTTTTCCCAATCAATTTTATCTTACCCTCAGCAAGCATATACAATTCTAGGTACTTTTTTTTGTTCTCCATCTAACAAAAGAAGAGGATGGAAACCCGGGAATGACATTAAATCAAAGGATCGATATTTGACGTTTACTATGGACAACAGAATACAACAATACTTGACAGCTGAAGGAATGAAGTGACATGACAGAGTCAGAATAAAGACTATTCAGATTGCTCCAACGCAATAAAACACAATAATAATTCTCCCTCCTTTTATATAAACCACACAAAAACTTTTCTTTTGCATTGTTTTACCACACAGTAACAGATTATCATCGTTGTCGTACTAAAATAGAATGAGATTAGTCAGTCACGTGATTTACCCTTCTAGCTCATCACATGTTACAATATCTTATATATATATAAAAACCTTTAACATACAAAGTCTATGACTGAGTCCACCGGTCGACCTAGTTTCAATTATTATTGATCGTATCAACTATAATAATAGTAGCCTTTGATTCGACTCTAGCTAATGTATTGGATTTTTGAGTCGCACCTAGGAGAGGTACCGACATTTATCAATAAACTCGGCGAATAAGCCGTTCAAGAACTCTAAAAGAAGCTTAAAAACATAACGCAATTAGTTGACCTGATCCTATCGAGCTCCCCAGAGATATTCATGGCTAAATGAATTTTTTTCCCAAAGATACCATTCAGCACAATGGAGGGAGATGGACTCAACCAGGAGCCATCAACAGAGATGAAAAAGTCGAGGGTAAAGTCTTTGAATACTTTGTAGAGACCTTGGAAAAGATAAAACTGCTTTAAAATCCCATTTCAATAATTCCCAAAAATTGTCCATGGGAAAACTTCCAGAGTCGAGGACCCTTACCCAGGCCAAGAACACCGTGCCTGCAAATAATGGTAGGCTAGATATTACACGCACAACGCATATGCGCGGAGGTCCCTTTTTTTGGAAGTAGTCAACAGAGAGGACAAAGATTACAAGCCATATTCTCAACCAATAAAACAGCAGCCTCAAATGTTTTCCTTTGGTCTTAAAATCTATAATACATGATTCAAAAGATATCAAATCTGTAATGTTGACTATAGTTGGATCTTTGATATACGCTGCGATATCAACTGCTGGTCCGCCGTAAAGGAGGAGAGATATACGCAAAGGTGTGCGAGGGTGTTGGAGATAAGGCACGATGTAAGTAGTCACAGCAAGGTAGTAGAAGATAGTAAATAAAAGTGTTTTCTTGACGAATCTGACAATACGAAATCATCAGAGCGATTTATTTTCTCTGTGAAAAATACAGACTTGATGGAAAAATAATCTGTTTTATTCAAATGGTTGATAATGGGATTATAATGCCCTTGTCTCTATGGCAGCACTATATTGTCTGGAGGGGTCGTGCACACGTCTCAATGTCATTTTAGTCTAGAACAAACTGAATTGGTGGCCGGCCTAGACAGCATCACAAAGCTGTGTCACTACTTCTAAGCTTATTCAAAATTAATTCTATAGTTCTTGTGTATAAACCTTACTCAGAGCCGTCTTGCCCTTTTCTTTTTTCCTTTTCTCTAATGTATCAATACATCTATATTTCCTTATACAAACCAATAAGCAAGTTCAGCCGTAAAAACTATTGAAGCACCCATCCTTAAAAATAGAAAAGAATCTTGATAACAAACCAATTAGAAAATATAAACATAACATCCCCACAGATGGGATTGTGTCTGGAAGCAGACTCTCACGGTTTCTGCCCAATTTGAAGAAGTTAATTTAATCCCCAATGGCTGTTATTCATTATCAGCCAAAGACACCAAATACAATTCCAACTAGCAGTGAACAATAACGTAGAGGAACCTCATGAATCCAATATAATAGAACTCTTTCCGAAAGGCACACGTTTCCTTGGTTTGCACCATTAAGGAACCCAACAAAAGCAGATACATTTTAGACTGCCAGCTAATCAATCATTTCAAAATAGAGAGTGTACTTTCTTTAAGAAAGATTATTGAAGCAAAGGATTTCATGACCAAGATAGACCTAAAATATGCCTATAATGTAGTTCCAATTTGCCCTCAATATCATACACGTCTCTCATTTCAACACCGTGAATTGATTTATCAGTACAAGTCCCTAGCATTTGGATTGAGTGCCGCGCCTAGGGTATTCTCCAAGCTAATGAGATATGCTCTAGAGCCCCTGAGACAACGAGGGATAAGGTTAATCTATTATCTCGACGATATTTGTGTGCTGGCAAAGACCAAACACGGAATGGAGAAACACTCGAAGAAAGTGACAGATCAACCACAAGCCCTGGGAATGTATCATCAATTGGGAGAAGAACAACTTGATTTCAAAGCAGAAAAAAGATTTTCTGACATTCACATTCAATTAATTAGCACTGAAGCTCACAGTACTAGCCGAGATGTGCAAACTGAGAGCCGGGATATGATAAATACAAACAAACACCTTTTCTTGCCTATGTGGTGTGGGGTTGTTGGGGAAGATTACAGTAATAATACCTGCCATAGGAGAAGCTCTTTTGTATATACAAAATCTCCAGAAAGTCTTAGGAATATCACTTTGTCACAGTCACCAGAGATGGGACAGTCAATGCCAAATCTCATCATAGTCCCGAGTGGAAATGAACTGATGGTTGGGCATGCACAGTTAAAAGTCAAAATCACTGTACAAATGGGACTTGTCTAGACGATATTTCTAGCTGATCTTACAAAGATTCAAAACATTGACAGTGAATGAATTTGCCACACGGAAGAATACCCGGTTACTTCCATTTTGGAGTTACAAGTTGGACCCAGCAACAGTTTCAACCGATGCTTTTGCACAATTATGGCCGGCAACAGGGCTGTACTTGCACCCGCCGTGAAATTTTGCTCCTCAGGTCCTCCAAAAGACCAGGCAGGATCGAGTAAAAAGAGCAGTGCGGTTGACCCCCAATTGGCCAATGGTAATGAGACTAACAGTAGGAAAACCGATAATTCTTCCAATAAGTTGACCGTGGTCCTTAGTCGCATGGATATTGTCAGCCAACACCAGAAGAAGTCTGGTTTAATCGAAACAGTCAGAGATAGTAGCAGTAAGATGTAGGATCGTGCGCGGCAGAATTTTTCCAATGGTGCCAAACATTAGATCCTATATTGAACATTGAAGATTATAATCCTGCTTTATAGTGGTCGAATACCTGGTATTAAACCGCCACTCAACTTACTCTACTTTGAATACACAAATATCTGGCATTGCATCGGTGTATAGTAAACTACACCCTGATAAACTACACTTGGCGGAAAACAGTCTTGGAAAGATTTTTTCGAGGCAAAACAAAGAGAGATGACAATGATCTCTCCTGAAGAAAAGCTTCAGACTTGGGATATAAGCCTCGTAGTCCAATGTATCAGATAATGAACCACAGAAAATAAAGACATGCCAATACAACAACTACAAGTCAAGACCATCATGATTCTGTGTATGGCACCAATGTGGCGCCCTGAGTCCAATATTGGAAGCCTCTGCTATTACGACATTACTTTTTGATCAGCTATTCAATCAGGTATGAAGGGAAATGGTTTATTAAATACCACAGAGCCCAGAGTTGAGGTAACACTTGTCTCCAGAGCGCCAAAAAGAAAAAAGGGACAATTCAAGATGTCTCGTCTTGGGTTCTAGAAGAATAACTCACATTATGTCCAGTACATATTTTGGTAAGCTTTATCAAATATCTACAGGTCAAGAGAACAAAACTACCCAATGCCAATTCGCTTTCCCTGGCCTACATGGATCACCAGGTTGAGAAACCATCCTCAGCATCAAAAACAGTAGTAGGATGGATAAAGACGATGATGGAAAGTTCGGGGGTGGATACAACATTGTTCCCGCTCCACTCTCTACGAGAAGCAGGAAGTACAACAGCCGTCCAACGGGGAGTATCCGTTCAACAGGTCAAGATACATGCAAACTGGAGTTTGCATAGTAATACTTTTGAGAAATACTACCTCAAGCTGAATAACCAACATGAAGAGAGCTCAGCCTTGGTAAAGACCATTTTTACTGCTAACAATACGGAGAAAGATACCATATTTGGAGTCAAGGCAAAAGTTACGACTATTGTGGTATGTACGACCTACAATAAGATAGTTGTCGAAGCTGAGATGAGATATATGGTGGACACCAGTCCCTGGATAACAAAGATACTATTTCCCTTCCCATCAAACTAACTAGCAGAAAAATACCATCTAATCTCACCCGCACGACCAAAAGGTATAAAGAGGGGATTCGATAAAAAGAAACTTTATTTAAAACAAAAATTTGTAGACCCATCTCATTTAAGCTGGTACTCTTGCCTTTATTATACACCCAAGATATGCGCATATAATTAATGGGGTGCCCTGATACTTATTCCAGTCCTCAGCTAACCTTGACATGTACAATCTCAAGTGTTTGTACTGTAACCGTTTATATTCTCCTGTTTCCATTCTTTTAATGAAAATATAGACCCATGTTCATCACTATATATATATGTGTGTGATTCAATTGCTGATTTGATTTTCAAGTGGTGAACAAAGTCTAATCGCTTCTTTTTGTGCCATTGGAACAACTGTTGGTTAGTTGTGGTGATAAATCATGTCACTTTATATTCTACAAATAGCGCGCCAGGTGGTATTCTTGATGTAGATGTCCATTGTGTCTCTCATATGGTAGTTGTTGACTCTCCAAATATAACCCTATTTTTTCATTTCATTAAAATACCATATATAACACTCCAAGGATATTTAAAGGTCTTTTTTTGTATTATTATGGTTTTATGGGCAACTTTCCAAGGCATGGTAGTCTTTGATGAAATAATGTGAGCAAATGAAGAACGCCTTGATGATTAGACGTTTTTGGTAATCTAAAAAGCTGCTTTGGGTCAGAAAGAGGTTTGTTGAATTGATGAAATGGTGTGGTTCGTTTGAGACAGAATGTATAGAGTGAGTAATTATTATATAGTATTGATACGTTTGATGTAGTTTGAATGTCGGTCTGTTGTTGTAAAATATGTCTGTAGAGATGAAGACATGAAGTTGGTAATAAAAAGTAAAAATAAAGCCCAAAAGTGTTGATATTTTGAGAATATGTCGGTAGTGAATATATATAAGCGCCACGTAAAAAAAAAAAAAGTGAATTAAAGAAAGTCTTTTAACAAGATATACACAATACATTTAAAGAGGTGTATTAGAGTGGGTAATTAAAACAGCATGCAAACTGATTTAAAAAAGTAAAGCACACAAAGAATGAACTTGACAAAAAGCAGTCAATGTTTATTTACTTTTTTACAAGATGAAATTTATATAATGATTGATAGTCCTTTATTTTCATTTATTTATATTGGAAAATGAAACTAGTAAACTAATTTCATTTTTTATTTTCATTTTTTTATATTGGAGTTTGAATTATATAGTAATAATTCCAGTTTGGTTTTTATGACAGAGGTGCAAAGACTTGATCATTATATAAATTTCATTCATGTATGTGCCCACCCACCCTCCTTGGTTTATTTTCATTTATTGGTTCTGTGGCTCTACTATTTGGGGAGTCTATCAAGACTGCAACCCAAGTAGAACCACTAGTTCTAAGAGAGAGAAAAACCTCCAGGATCGCACTCTTATTTATAGACAAATTCTGCGGCGATTAAATAAAGATTGGTGTTTAAAAGTCACGGAATGAGATTAAAATTGGTTTGGCCGTGACTTTTATTAGAATCACGTGAGTAGGCTCATATTCTACTAGTGCACAGCTATAAAAAATACAGCAAGAATGTAGATTTAATGAAATAAATTATAGATACAAAGTATTGTGCTATTATTATGTAAAGAAGCTCTCTAAATACTGAATATAGTCGAGGCGGCATCCAAGTAATTTATTCTATCACCCTCTCTTATTTAATAGCCACTTTATTATTGTCTTCTCAGCTTATTTTAAGCGTACAATTTCTAGATTTGGTTCCAGGAAGCGAAATTTGTAACCAATATTTCAAAGTCATTTGCACGGCTAATAAGACAAGGATAACAACTGGGAGTCAATGTCCAAGTCAATAGCAAAGAAGTCAGAGAGATTTGAAAAAAGGTGCTTGACAAGTACACACTGGGTATACATACACTTTACACTATTACTGTGGTGATCCAGCCTTATTAATGTATATTTTACATATACATAGGCTATAAGTACAGATTAGCTGAGAGCTAATAAGGTACGATAGACGAAGTATATCAATGCATCAGAATAATAGCAACGTGGATGTTGAGCTCAGAAGCTTACTCCTAATATCTTAATGTGGTGAAAGATCCCACGTATCAGGAAGTCCAAGATCTTGTGTAACAGCATATTTCACTCAACTGTGGTGTGTATACCACAGGTATATAGAAAAGAATATCATACATAAGAGGTAGAAAAATAAAGGCTATCTGAGATTAGACGAGTAAGAATGAAACTGAGGGATATGTTTGAGGAAACCACATTTCAGGAACAAAATATGTATCGTTGGAAATTGTTCTCTAGTATGACTTTTACAAGGTTGGTCCGCTCTTCCTGTGGATGCAACTTGATAAAGGTACCATCTTTGGGTGCTTTGATCCCTAGGAATCATTACCAGTAGAAATATGTCAAGCAGTAATTGAAAGCTCTTTTCCTTTGCTCAGATATCTAATCGAATATCTGACATTGGAACAAAGAGTTAAAAATCATTGATATAATGTACGATGTATATGACGGTTCCATGTGGAAGGGGCTCAAAGACAAGGATGCCATTTCATTTGTTATAGACTCACTTTATCTTATGGTAATATTAACCATCAAACGGTTCCGGCCATTCGATTAAGTGATATATTCCTGTGCTGCAATCTAATTATCAACAATCTACCTCCTAGTAAGGGATTTAAGCCAGATAATATCGTCCTTGTTAGTCTTATGCTTGAGTATAAAGAGCCAAAATCTAATGAGATTGATAATTATCTCAAACTATTAGTTGATGACTTGGAGCAATTATATATTAAAATGAAACCCCAAGCCTTTGAGTTCTCATCTGGTGTTAATGTCCGTGATGCTTTTATGATTGTGGCCTGCGACATTAATGTTGCTAGAAAGACTGGTGGTTCTACATCCCACAGTAGTACCCATGGATTTTACAAATACAGTCATGTTTTCTCTAATTTGGAACCCAAGAGTAGCATCGACTTTTGTAGGTTCAAGTGTGCAGTGGTTCTTTTTTGTAATGACATTGAAGAGTGCTTGTATGCCCTCAAAAAGACATTAGCTGGAGGTCGAAAATAGTGTTTGCTTTTTGCTGTTGTATTTTCTTGGATACTCTTGATCTAATATGTGGAACAATCATTGATCCAATGCACAGCTTATTATTAGACATGGTCAAGCGAATGGTTGGGGACGTGGACTGCCAGTGATCTGATTACAGACAGAGATCTTTGGGAGATGTAAAAGATCGCAGAGTTTATGGTGCTACCTGTGGAATATGCCATGTTGAAGATAAATATATGGAGGGTTTTTTCCTGTATGAAGACTGACGAGTGAAAGGCTTGAATGCTGATTTAATCTCCTGTGCTGGTGAAGGCCGTTCTCCTTGTACCAAGATTCAATAATTGGATCAGCTTTTTTGATACCTGACGTCTCTTAATAAAGTCAATCATCACTTTTGACAAACTTGATGAAGCAAAGATAAGTATATGTGTAGGCTGAATAATGTGCATGTGAAATAAAAGGTGAAAAAAAAGAGAGAAGAATAAAAGCATGATTTATTCTCTCAATGCCCATTGTGAAAGGGGAGGAGTGATCCTCTCTGGGACTGCTAAATCCGCAACGCAGTCAAATACTCTTAAGAGCATTTGGCGCACGTTGACACCCAAGCCGAGGAGCGAGTATGAGTCCATCAATGCGTTCGACTGATTGAACTAATATACATACATTATAAGTTTATTTTATGATTTCAAAGCAATAAAAGTATGTCATTTAAAGAACGTATTACCTCATTGCTCTTCCAGCTTGGCCGTATTGTGCGGATCATGCGCCGGTCAGAAACTCTAGGAATCTCGTCCTCAGACTCACCCTCGGACATTACTGCCTTTTGGATGAGTGCAGAGCAATCATTGCCCATCACACTGACAATTGCATCCTTGTTGGAGTGATATGCCACTCGACGACGATTGAAATACTAATATGTTATTAATTCTGTTTTCAATCCCAAGGCTTTTTAGATGCCAACTGTTATATATATCAGCTTCCCGACCGGCTTTTCTGCCACGAACATTTGACGCGACCCGTGCCTCAGGAGACGCCTTTTCTTGGCGACGTCTCCCACAAAAGTTCTTGTAGGTATTCTCATGATTATCCTTTTGGTGTAAGCCTTCATTGACGAACATTGGCCCAGGTAGGCAAGGAGTTCTAGAACCAATTCCTTGTTGGAAGATTTATTGAAATAAACATCTGTTTTCCATATGGGCTTATTCTTGTTGGCCTGCACCTTGACCAGGTCATTTGATTTGAAGTTGAACTTCCAAATACAGTCTCGGATTAATCGCTATTACATTTTTATAAGACATTGCATTGGTAAGTTATTGAGAATATTGATACTTACACATACTTCTGTGGAAGTCTTGGGATCTTATTGGATTACAGTCGCCACTTCAGGAACAGGGGCAATCAAAGAGCTAGCAACAGGGCCAGCAGCAGAGAGTGTACTGGACATAGGGGCTGATCATTTGACCGTACCATCGGGGGACATTGATGGTATCGGTATTATCCTGAATAGATGTCTCAATACGAGATTCTAGCTTGAGAAATAGGGCCTTGATGTCCCTAAAGTTCTCCGACAATTGAAGCTGGTAATTGGTTAAACGAGAAGTGGGAGTGGGGCTGGGTGTCATAGCCTATAGAATACAGGGTGTTTTCAAAGTTTGTTTTATTTCTATAAAATATGGACTCTAGTCTTTAAATACAAAAATATTGGATTTGAAAGTGTAAAAGAGCTGATTGAATTGTAAATAGCTAGTATGTATAGACACGGATGAGTTTAATAAACAGATTCTGAATCACTCTATATAAATTAATAATAAAAAAGTCTTGCTTTTGGATCCAATCTAGATTAACCATGGTCAGTTATATTATCTGTACTCTTGTAAACTATCCAAAGTCTTTATTTATTTTTTACAGACAGGTTGTTGTAAAATACTGGTATTGAGGCGATTATTTCAATGTCAAACTTTTACCTTTTGACTCTACTTATTCTATTATACCAATCACCACATCCGTATCCATATCCATATCCATCGTATACAATTGGAATAATAGCAGTAATTGCTTTTATCGACGTCTTTACGTAATAACATCTTGTATGTTTAATAGGGTTCTATATCGTCTGCTGCTACACAACATCAAAGTAATTACAGACTCTACTTATACCCAGAGGTTGGTTTGCAAGGAATTCAAGTTGTGTTTTTAAGAGTCTTTTAATGTATAAAGTCCAATGGCTACAACTCGGTTGGCAAAGAAAAGGCTGAAATTGGCCTTTCCGTATAACACTCGAGTGAATCCTAGAACAATTCATGAGGACTCTTGACAGTTGAAAAAAGGAAGAGGGAGATTAAAGGTGAGTGAGGCAAAGTGTTTAGGAGTCGGGTTGAGGCTTGATGGCATGTTGGCCTTTTACGAGAGCATGCCCTGAATAAATGTTCATCTACAGTCATATTATGATCAAATAACTGCTGTCTGTTAGGAGCCTTGTGGACCAATTGCCACCCAATGGTATCAATCCCAAGAGGGAGATGCGACTCTCATGGACTACTTGTGCAAAGAGATTGTATATCCAGGAAATATCTGCTACCCCAGAGGAAAGGAAGCCTAGGAAAGAATAATAATGTCACCACCGATTCAGTGTCTTGTGGCGGATAAAATATGAGCAGAGAAAAACTACTCATTCATTGACTGTCATCTTGGGTATAAAAAGATTTTCAGGCGAATGATAGACGGACAGTTTGATCGAGCAAGGGAAAGATCCATCGGGTCTGCAGTAAGAAATACGGAGACTGTAGGTCCAGGACACCAAAGCCTCTGCGGTGTGGACGAGTGTATGATTCAAAATGTACAAATGAGTATCGTTCATGAGGCAAAAAACGTAATTACTTTTGAACGTAGCCTGTAATAGTTGTGTTTTATGGCCATAGATTATGTAAAGTACACAAAGACACCTGATATTTAAGTTTTTTTCTCTACCCTGTAAATCCCTTGCTAGGCTTGCATGCAATTAGTATTATTCTTTTTATACCTTTTTATTAGTATTCTCAGTTACAAGAAATATTGGCTCATTATCTAATTATCCTCGTCATGACACCATTTCAAGTGGGGTTCCATGTGTCTCTTGCTCAAGGCAGGTTTATATGTTTAGGTATCCAAAAAAACGATAAGCATATTCTTACAAAATTTAGTAAAGAAATGAAGATTCCTACAGATAATTGATTCTGGACTGCAATAGAGACAAACGACTGCCGAAAACCCAGTGAGTCCAATGGTCTACTACCAAATGACAAACAGATTGAAACTTGTGCTTTAAAGTCTTGTGATCTTGCTGTTACAAACTAGAAGTTAAAAATTGTTAATGAATTGTTACATCTATAGATAATTATTAATAATGAGGATAAATATAATGATTGGTTCAATGATAAAAGCCAGAATATGAACAAAATTGATTATTATTATTATTAAAAAAAACTAGTCGGATCTGATCCTGATTGGTCAAATCAGTAATGGCAATCTAATGTTCCTTGGAACTGAATTATACCACTATTAACTCTTGCTTTTCATATAGAATAAATTGGCTTGGCATATTCAATGTTGGCCTAATAAAACAAAAAGAGAGAGTCCAAAGATGGCTTGGATTATGGGAATCATATTAGTCTGTTAAATATGTGTTATTAAAGAATTGATTTGGGAGCTATAATCTTTATACAAGGTTGGAATATGTACGATCAATACAGATGCAGATCTCTAATGACAAGTTACACTGCATCATATTTTCCTATCGAATTCATTGAAGCCATACATTAATCTCCTAATGCTGTCTAGTAATCCTGGGTATTGGGGAGTTTTTTTTTAGCTCAACCTTTATCAAATTTAATGACCATTACATACATGTATTTATTCATCTCTAAAAAAAATATGGTTTAAAATATGCTTTCCCTGTTCCTTGACAGCCAATCTAATGACTGATCTTTGATGTGTCTACGATCCTCTGCTATTTCAGCTGCCATTTCTCTAGAGATGCCATGAGTCTCAGAATAGTCGATAATTCTATCAATTATGACCTTTCGTTTCCCAAAGAACTTTGATTCTGAAGATGTCCTAGGCCAAAATGTCCCGTACTTGTTCTCCAGATAAGCTACAGATGGTCCGTCATCTAAGCCTTCGGTCCACTCTTTCCACAGCTCTGTTACGGTGGATATGTCGCGACGCATTCGATATAAAGATTCATCAGTGGTATATTCCAATGGCATACGGGTGTCCAGACAGGCGTATAAAGCTGATTCTGGCTCTGATAGGTCGAGATCTGATTCTGGGTGGTGTCGCGTTGTTTTATGTGTCCCTAATGGGGCTGTCCTGTGGGTATCTCGGTGTTCAAGATGAGACTGAGTTTGGTGGTTGAATGCGGATAGAGGGGTCTGTGCATGAGTTACTGAGGAACTGGAGGAATTGAAGCCGGTCTGGCTAGGCCAGGACATCTGAAGATTAAGGGTGGCTGCACCCGAGGTTATGGCCGAGAAGTGGGACAGGAGGGCGTCCATTTTATTGATAGTCAACGAAAGGGTGTTCTTGAGGGACCTTATTTCTTCTTTCAATTCAGGCACTACCTTTCTCAACATTTCATTTGTCTCCTGAATAGGCTCGTCATCCTGCACTACCCTTTTTTGATAAAAATAACAAGGGTTAATCAAACAAGGTAGGACAAACAATGTCATTCTCTTACTGGTTCTGGTCTGGCTGTGGTGTATCAGCAAAAGATTGACTAGAGAGGGTAGGCGAATGGTACCTTTCTAGATTCTCTCTTCGTTTTCGTTGGTCTTCACGGCGCATATTACGCAGCAGCTGTTTTATGGCTGGTATTCTTGGGTGGGAGTGGGAGTTGATGCCTTGTCGAACCTGCTTTTGATAGAGATCCGTAATGGCTGCAACATAGAGCTCCATGGTTGATGTCTTGATCTTACGGTCTAATCCGATTGCCTTTCTACCACGCCGGCTCTGGCGGTCTACAACCTACGAATTTACAATGAGCATCTTGTTACCCAATTTAGTCTACTTACTGCTTCGGATAGAAACAGGAGCAGCTTCTCTCCACTGACTAGATAGCTTGAATCGTCTGCAAATCTGCCTTGGCACCATGTCTTGAATTCGCCCTGCTTGGATGCATACGAGCGGGACGTGTTTACGGACCTGTTTTCGATTATGGGTATTTCTGGTGACTGCTGTATTTGATTGTTCATATCAAAGGTCAAGTAAAAAGAGATCCAACAATGACATTTGGTTTTTTTTCTTTGGTTGGTTTTATGCAATACGATAAATTATTGTCGGAATACGAATATATGATTATAGAACTAAACATGATGATTTTATTGGTTTTTGTGGATAAAATATTAAACATGTTATTGTTAGCAACAGGCGAATGGGCTGGCGTGAATTTTTCCAAAACGATCATGATGATTGTAATCGATTCTTATATTATAATTATAATTATTATTATAATACATTATATTTGTGAGACCTAGAGCTATATATTATACAAATAAATAAATAAAAAAAAAGAGGGTTTTATTATCATTATCATTATTATCATTATTATTATTATTGATTTTAGTCACCCCAGTTTAAATGATAACGCTTAACAAATTGAATCAGGAAATTAATTATTATAATATTAATAATAATAATAATAATAATAATAATAAATATATTTTTAAGAGAGAATGTCGTGGATTGAAAATCCAATGTAGTTCAAAGAATAAAGTAGTTACCATGAACTTTGTTTATTTTTACCTGCAGTTTAGTGATTTACATGGAATTCTTGGCATTTTATCATCCTAGACATTAACATGATTCTTTGTCTATTACAGACTCTCAATAGTCTGTAATTCTGTCTTATTCGCAAGTTACACTGATGAGCACAAGAATAAATCGTCTTGGCTCAATACAGAGCGCTCAAGACAATCTCTTTCCGCACCAAGACCAGCGCTGGTTTGTAGCCACAGACTATGTTGACTAAAAGTAACCCAAGACGTCTTGAGCCAACCCATTTCAGGGACAATGTCTCTTGAATTGTTTTTAAAAGGGCAATTTGCAAGGCTCTAAATTTTGTTTAAATGGACTAATGACATCACCAGAAAAATAGTATTTCCCATTTTTTTGTTTTTGGCTGTCCTCCGTCATTTTGCAGTGATTTACACATCAAACTGTTTCATCAACCCTTTTTAGATTTTCAACAGCCGTCTATTGCATGCCAATAAGCATACAAATGTAATAATAATAATAATAATAATTGACTGAGCTCAAGAGGCAATAGGCAGTGGACAATTGCCAAAATACCTAAAACTATTATTATTATAATTATTATAATTATAATAATGTAAATTCGAAATTGAGCTATTTCAGGAACCTCGGAAATTGAGCTTATTCAACAGCTACAGATTGGAACATCTGTTGCTCAGTCTTATTTGGTAAACAAATATGTACGATTATTTTTTTCATATTGGTAGCAGAATTATACATGTATATTGAATAGAAATCATGAAGAGAATGAAGGAATACTAAATGTCTTGTCTCTGCTGGTTCGCCATCCCATAGTGCCTGGCCAGAGAACAATACCAAGAATAAGGATAATAACAAGTGCCACGCACACAAGGATAAACGCATTCCTACATCTGTACTTCCACATCATATCCGTACTCTTGTCTACCGAAGTCTGGCCAGCATGTGCAGTCGGCGTATGAACAGCCCCAAAGGCCCAGACAAGCGGACAGAGGAAACCAAGGATGAAGTACAGAAAAGATGGTCGACAGCCAAGTGCCCATTTACTCGGCCCCTGTGCGACATTCTCTCCTAAATCTTCAGTAGACAATACCTGTTCTTTCCATTTCCCAGCCCGGTCCCGCAAATGCTTCGGCCATTTCTCTGGTTTTATAAACCCTTTAACAGGGTGTCGCACAATATCATTCTCGTCCTTAAACCCTTGTTGTCGGATCGTATTAAGCAGCTCCATCCTATCAGCCTGCTTCTTTTCTTCAGAGTTCATGGCTCGGCATTCTGGTTCCTTCAAGAAAGTCGACGGGCAAGGCAAGATCTCAATTTGATTATCCATCGTCTGTTTAAAAACAGCTGAGGTATGGGTCACTCCAAACTCCAAATGTCCGATATGAGGCAAGGTAGGCGTGGGAGCAGCAGAAAATATTCTTGAACAAGGTCCAATTCCACATTGATAGAATCCAGAGTTCGATAGGCGTCTTTCTTCAGGATGGTCAATATTGTCCGATGTAGTATGGACGTAGAATCGACTGGTGCTTTTAGACATCTGCTTTGATTTCGATTGGACATCAAACGAATACTGTGGGTCAAAGTAGGATTCCCATTGTTGATGTTCTTTTGCATTATTATGAGTCTGGAGGGGAAATATAATCGTTGAGCCTTGTAGCGAAATACTGCTGCCTTCCATGGTTGTAGACATTGGTGGAGACCCAACATTCGCTCGACTGTTGTTGGCCGTAGAGCTATTTGAAGGTCTGTTATTATCAGGGTAATTGTTTGACGATTGAACGGCATATGAGGGTAATGTTTTGTATAGCAGACTGTCTATAGAAAATGGCATGTCAAGATGAATGTCCTGAGACTTTGGCACATTTGCCTGGTTTTTGAGGGTAGGGGTGTTCATCGAAATAGACACTCAAACGCACACATATATACACACACACAGGCTGGTGTGATTGTGGTGGCCAGAGATAAAGAAAAAAGAGGAAAAGGGGCTGTAGAATGCGAATTCTTGCTAGTTTTCTAATTTCTTTGCTGTTCCCGTTGTGTTGGAAAGCTGTCCATAGACGATTGACGCGTTCTCAAACCAATTGCAATGATCGTACCGGCAATTTATATTTCTGCCAGTCGACACTTTCTTTAATGTTTTGGGTTCAATATTGATGTGCTTCAGGACAGCCTTGAACTAGGCAAATCAGATCCAGGCAGCCTCTTTAGTGCCCTAGCGTATCTAGGGAATTAATTTCGGATTTGATGTTAAACTGTATGGGCTAATTTACAAAGCCAGGATCAAAACACCTTTATCATCTCCAACTGCCCAGTTAACCTTTTTACAACATTTTCTCTCGCTATTTATCAGGCTCTGAATCTGGGGGAGTGGGTATATATACATCCCTATTTCCCACAACCCTTTTTTTTTGGTTACCTTGGCCAAAGATCTTTTCTTCTTCTTATCATTCCATAGTCCAACCTTTGCTTTGAATCCCGATTTACCGCAAATTCAGTGTACAATAAGTAAAATAAAAGCGTCATCCATGTTTTTATTCTAAACAATCCGTTTGCCTACAATATAAAGACCACAGATTCAAAAAGGTGGTTGTGAAAGTTGGAGCCAATATGTGACTTGCGAATTTTATGTCTTGTTTTTCTAGCCCAATGGAAAAGCAGAGTGTTTTTTCCCACGCATTCAAGCATCTGTGTTTCTCGGTTTCCTTTTTGCAGCCCTAGCCATTACTTTTCTCTTTCTCTTTCTCTCTTTTACCTTACCTGACCTACAGCATGTTTACCTACCTGAGGGCGTGCAAGACTACCGTACCAATGCCTACAAAGGCTTTTCCGGGCCGCTGGACCAAGACTACTCTTACTGTTACTCGTTGTTGGTATACTACCTCGGTTGGTATGTGATTTGGCTAGTATTCCCACGATATACCTTGGAGTTAACACTTTATGTATCTATAGAGCGAAAGCCTCTTTTTGACAAGATATTGATCGCAAACAGGCAAGTATATTGTGGCGACTAAAACTAGTGTCTTGGAACCACTAGAAAAATGGTGTACTTATGGCGGTAAAATGTAGAGGCGAAATTGCCTGTCGAGTCATGCGTACAGCAAAGACACTTGGCATCAAGACTGTGGCAGTGTATAGCGATGCAGATGTGCACGCTCAGCACGTAAAGATGGTAGGTTGGAATAGATTTGTAATGGTGAGTTAATAAACATCTGGTAAAGGCGGATGAGGCATACTGGATCGGCCCTCCAGCATCAGCCGAGAGCTACCTCTCGATTGACAAGATTATCCAAGTGGCCAAAAAGAGTGGATCTCAGGTGAGAAGGCTATTTTTAATAATAAAGAGGACATTTGTGTAAAGATTAAAGAGATATTGTCTTCTAAACAATGATAAATGTGGTGGTCAGGCTATTCATCCAGGCTATGGCTTCTTGTCCGAAAATGCCGAGTTCTCTGACCGTGTAAAGGCAGAAAACATTGCCTTTATTGGGCCTTCTGGAGATGCAATGCGTTCAATGGGATCAAAGAGGTTGGTTGCTTGGTTGTTTGGTTGGTTGGTTGCAGAGAAACATGCTCATAAAGTATCATCGTGTGTACTTAGTGAATCAAAGTATATAATGGAAAAGGCAGGTGTTCCTGTGGTTCCTGGTTACCATGGAGACAACCAAGATGTCGCGTTTTTAAAAGAGCAGGCTGGTCTGATTGGTTACCCGGTATTGATCAAGGCGATCAAAGGTGGAGGAGGAAAGGGCATGCGAATTGTTCGTACTCCGGATGAATTCGAGCAGATGCTTTCGTCTTCCAAGCAGGAGTCCATAAAATCGTTTGGTGACGACAAGGTTCTGATCGAAAGATACCTTGAGCGGCCTCGCCATGTGGAAGTACAGGTTTTTGCCGATCAGCACAACAACGTGGTTCATTTATTTGAGCGAGATTGCTCGGTGCAGCGTCGTCACCAAAAAGTGATTGAAGAGGCCCCTGCTCCCGGCCTTTCGGAAGAGATCCGGGCTGATTTGGGAGCAAAAGCAGTAGCAGCAGCCCGTGCAGTTGGTTATGAGAATGCAGGCACGGTCGAGTTTATTATGGACAACATTGACAAGAAATTCTACTTTATGGAAATGAATACCCGCCTCCAGGTTAGTTGTGTTCATCTTGGTTACATTTCATTTTGATGTTTGGGCGAAATATAATTGTTATTTTTAGGTTGAACATCCTGTCACTGAAATGGTCACCAACACTGATTTGGTTCAGTGGCAATTAGAAGTAAGATAAATAAAGACGATCAAAGAGCCAACCTTACACAAGAAAAGAAAAGCTTATGGTTAAATGTTTAGGTTGCTTCTGGCAATACTCTTCCAATGAGCCAGGATCAGTTGGAATTGACTGGCCATGCATTTGAGGCGCGTGTCTATGCCGAGAACCCCACAAAGTAAGGACAAGCAAAGATTAAAGCAAGAATGCCAACATTTTCCACCACTAGCAACTTCTTGCCGGATACTGGACCACTCTTTAGTGTTCGTACCCCGCCTGCCTCTAAAGATGTTCGATTAGAGACTGGGTTTATCGAGGGTGATCAGATCAGTGTCTATTATGACCCAATGATATCAAAGCTTGTTGTACGCGGTGACAATCGTGATGATGCCCTTCGTCGATTCCGGCTCGCATTGGAGCAATATCAAGTAAGTTGATGGATTGAATAGATAAGCGCTATGAATTGCACACAATTTATATTTGTAAATAGGTTGTTGGCCTAAACACCAATATCGACTTTTTGAGAAAGGTCGCCAGCCATCCAGCGTTTATCCAAGGAGAGGTAGAGACGGGTTTTATTCAGGTAAAACAATTAGGATTTGAGAGTTATCATTGAAATCTAAGAATGTTTATTTAAATACACAATAATAATTTGTTGATATTAGGAATTCGAACAGGATCTGTTGGGTGCACCTGTCCCTCCTAACCCTGTAACACTCGCTCTGGCTGCAGGTGTAATTCAACACCAAGAAGCCACCGCAATCAAACCAACTGCTACAGGTAATGAGTATCTTGTGATAAATACAAATTAACTAATATTGCTCTTCATCATTAGATCCATTTAGTCCTTGGTCCAAT
Organism: Phycomyces nitens; assembly: GCA_022702545.1. Classification (NCBI taxonomy): domain Eukaryota; kingdom Fungi; phylum Mucoromycota; class Mucoromycetes; order Mucorales; family Phycomycetaceae; genus Phycomyces; species Phycomyces nitens. The sequence continues at coordinate 9,768,414 of JAHRBC010000001.1, forward strand.
CTTTCCAATGGTTTCCGGCTCAACACCAGAGATAGCTCTAAGGTCGTGTTCAATGCAGACAATGTTGAATACCACGTACTCGTTACCCCAAATGCAACCAACACAGTGGATCTGGAGGTGTGCCAGGGCTCAGAAACAATCAAGAGCTATCTAAATGTGTCGATAGCCAATGAAGATGGCCAATGGGTCTCTGATATCGATAATAAATCGGTCAAATCAAATGTAGTTGTACATAACGACAAGGTTGCCGTGTTTAATGAGGTAATATTGATGGAAAGCTATGCAATGGGTTTAACATGTGGTAAAAGTATGGCAGGACCGATGTACGACTGGGTATTCCAGCCTATATGACTAGTCAGGATGCCGAGGGTGCAGCTGGTTCAGTAAAGACTCCCATGCCATGCAAGATTTCCCAAGTATTGGTTGAGGCTGGACAAAAGATTGAAAAAGATAGCGTTCTGGTGGTACTGGAGGCAATGAAGATGGAACATGTCATCAGGGCCCCAGCAGCAGGCGTAGTGGATCAAGTGTTGTACAGTGTGGGGGATTTGGTTGAAGAGAACAAGAGTCTGGTGACGTTTTGCGAATAATTGGCATATATAAAATAAATATAAAAAAAGAAGAGAGATTTGTAGAAAGCTAAAGATAGAGAAGCGCTCGGACACTCAATCAGATAGAGAATAGAGAAGACTTTCTAAAAGTAGTAAGGATAAAATAAAGAGATTACAAGGCCATTCTGTTGATGTTGCACTCAGCGGATCGTCTGTGAATGTCCATCTAATGATACACGGTGCAAATACGGCACAATAAAATCCAGATGGTGAACAACAGTCATGGATGCAACCTTGGCGGGCCCACATATCTCTTGGTTGTTAGGGTCAAATTTCATTGTCTCTAGAGTCACCTGTTGGCACCATTCCCACCATGGTAGCCGTCAAGCTGACCAAAAGGGAGTCTTGTATAAAGAGGGAGCGGAAGAAGGAGAGTTTTTGTGCAACCGGTTATCCTTCCGCAGGGGTACCAACCGTGAGTTAAGGTAGGCAGTAGCATCGTAGCACTGAACCTCGTTCTTATCCAACGTGTCCGGGTTTTGTCACCCACCCCCATCTTTAGTCCCCCCTCTTCTTGAAAGGCGATTACAAAAAATTCAATTAACCAAGTTATAAAAACCACACATTTTCTTTTGCTTTGTTTTCCATTTTATCACTCATCACAATACAATGCTTACCGTTCAATTTGATTCCAAGAACACTTTTGTCGAGCCTCATTCCAATGTCGCCTTTGCTGACACACCCGTCAAGCCAACCAAGAAGAACCAGGAAGAGGTGATTATTGGCGCATATATATATATATTTCGATATTCACTCCATTTCAGATCCTCCTCGAGCCCTTTACCTATCTCTGCAACAACCCTGGAAAAGATGTCCGGGCAAAGATGATTGAGGCATTCGACTATTGGATTCAGGTCCCCAAGGACTCCCTCAAAGTCATTACCCGTGTCATTGAGATGCTCCACAGCGCCAGTCTCTTGTAAGGATCACACACACTTTGTTGGACTGTCATTGACCCCACAATAGGATTGATGATGTTGAAGACGGCTCCATCTTGCGTCGCGGTGTTCCTGCTGCCCATCATCTGTATGGTATTCCCCAGACAATCAACTGTGCAAACTACGTCTACTTTTTGGCTCTTGCTGAGCTCAACAAGCTCAATAACCCCAAGATGGTTGTCATTTACACCGGTAAGACAGCTCAATTCTAGATTTCAGGCAACATCTCTAATTGAGTTTTTATTCTTTGTGTGGTAGAGGAACTCGTGAATCTCCATCGGGGACAAGGTATGTGTAACCCATTTGGGCTCCTTCTGGACTACACAAATGGCAGGCTTCTGACAGTTTATTGTGTAACTAGGCATGGAGCTATTCTGGAGAGACACTCTGACATGCCCTTCCGAAGAGGAATTCATTGAGATGGTTGATAACAGTAAGTAACTTGCAATCTACTCTACAATCTTTAACCCTTTTAATTAATTAGAAACCGGTGGTCTCCTGCGTCTGGCTGTCAAATTGATGCAAGAGGCTAGCAACTCTGAGAGGTAGGCATTCGATCAAAAAAAAAAAGACTTGCAGGCTAATCAATTATATAGGGATTACACTGGTCTTGTTGGCAAGATTGGCATTCATTTCCAGGTTAGAGATGACTATATGAACCTCCAGTCAAAGACAGTAAGTCCATGAATACAATATATCAAAACCATTGTTTCTTATCGCGTCTTTAGTACGCCGATAACAAGGGCTTCTGCGAAGACCTTACCGAAGGCAAATTCTCTTTCCCAATCATTCACTCTATTCATGCCGACCCTAACAACCGTCAGCTTATCAACATTCTCAAACAAAAGAGCTCTGCAATTGAGCTCAAGCAGTTTGCTCTCCAGTTGCTCGAAAAGACCGACACCTTTAACTACTGCCGCGCATTCCTCACAAACATTGAGAAGGAGGCATCAGACGAGATTGCTGAGTTGGGTGGCAACCCAAAGCTTGAGAAGATCATGACTCTCCTGAGCATCAAAGACCAGTAAAAAAAATGATTTCCAATTTTCCCTCGCCATCAACTCCATCAGTCCAGATATATTATATTATCCCCCGAGAACCAAACCTCCTTATTCGAATCTCATCCCCATCTTTACCCCATCTTTCAACATCCTCATGAGCACATAGATACAAAACAAGACTGAGCATATTTTTTATTATAAAAATACATTGCATTATCTTATGAAAACCAAATAAATAGCGTATACAAACCATTTGTGTAACATTGACTTGGAAGCCTTTGGTAGCCCAAGGGGGGTGGGGGTGGGGGGTCTAGAAAGCTTATTGCCAACTATCCTGTATGATGGACATTTCAACCAGAAATCTTGATAGACAGCAATTGACATTGACTATAGAGTATTTCTGGCCATGGCTATCTTGTATCATGGTTGATTCAGAAGCCTAGGCTATTCCGAAAACATAGAGGAACTTTGACCACTCACAATCCAAACTTCAAGCGGTTGGATAGCCTGATCTCCGCCTAATTCCAGTTCATTGTTCTACAGGGCACGAGTTTGATTCGCTGTGTTTCGCATAAAAGCCAAAATGAGCCCAAAGGACGTGTAAAGAGCGCCTCATTCGTATTTACGTTTTGACCAAGTAACAATTCTCAAAGCAACCAATTGTCGAGGAAGCAAGTTTGGTATGTTTTTTAATTAATTTAGTTTTTTTTTAATAAAAATCCGTAGGACCCAGCGCAATAAAACGGAGAACAATCCAGAAAAAGATTGGGCTTTTTTTTATTATCCTTTCCATCAGGTTTTTCATAATGACAGATCCATTGAACCCTTTATGCTCTTGCAGAATGTCTGGCAGTTGCAGTCTACAAGACGTGCATTTTGGTCCACCCAGATATACGAAATACAATCTGCATATTTCAAAAAGGATTTCTAGCACATGTTTAATTTTTTTTTCGGACACACAAAATCTGCGTCCGAGACTCTATAAACAGAACCCTAGTCTGATAAAAAGTTCAAGTCAACCGTGTGCTTGCTGATTGTCTATAACTCTGCAGACAAGTCGTTACACTGGTACAGACAAGGTGCGCAGCAATTGCACCATTACATTTATATTACTGCGATAGCAACTGAGAAAAAAAGAAAAGATTTCATTCTCGGAAGCAATTGATAGCTATATTTAAAACAGGCCGCAAATCACCTCACTGGTGTTGTCAGATTGCATTGACACGGTCTTTAGTTTGGGACAAAAAAACTTTTCCAAACAGTCAACCCGGTTTACTCTATCTGTCGATTGGTTGCCACGATAAAGAAGTGATCAGAGTGTACAATGCGCAAATATAGTTTTTGGATATTTGGTCGCCTATTAATTATATACAGAGTTCGCCCTTAGCAACCAATAGAAAACACGATGTCCCAATAGAGAGATTAGCATCTGCGACTAATATATCAAAAGGGACAATCTCATTTACACGATCATTTTGGACATATGAGTGTAGTGCTTGGGCATTTGCTTGCTCCGTTTGTGCATTTTTAATAACAATAAAAAAGAGATTAAATATGTATCCTGCAGGATTCCAGAATCATCTGTAGCATTGGCACAATAAAGATAACAAATAAACCACGTTTTGTGAGTTTTGCAACACAATACAAAATGTAAATAAAAAGTCTAATTTTGGAAAGTATTGTTAACATATTTGGATTTATGTCGGAAACCCAATGGATCATTTGTTTCCATGGCAAAGTTTAGAAGAAATAAATGAGCCGGATTGCAAATGTGAAAAAAGGTCGACAGAACATTTTCTATGGGATGATTTGATGTCTTGCAGCCAAAGTCCCCTTTGTTAGCCTCTTTTGATGCAATTGACGATCATAAACAAGATAAAGTGTCCCTCGATTGATATATATATATATATATTTAAGAATAATCAAATAAAGAGCTAATGTTGTGCTTGTGCTTTTGTTAAAAATAAATTGCGATTGTTTAAAGGGCTAGTGTGCCAATCTATTTCCAATCTATTTTATACCAGACGCTTCGAAAAGTGAAAGAAAAAAAGAAACAAAGAGGTCTTTGGTATGTAATATATGCATGTTAAAAAATAGGCTGTTGAAAACCCGGCATTATTCCATCTCTTCAATTAAAATCCATTCCACACCTCAAATCTGCCTTCTTTTTCATTTTGAATCTCAAGATCCGTACAACAGAGTTTGTACTCAGAACAAGAGAGTCTCGATCTTATTCAATCTATTTGGTGTTTGGTCAATTGAGAAAAAAAATACAATTCAGAACAGTTGCAATAATTAGAGAATTCCAAAAACAATGTTCAGAACATACAAAAGGTAGGTCAAAAAGCAAGTGTCAAATTTACAATGATGATAAAGTAACGTGCCCCCTTCTCCCCCAATGTTTCCAAACCTATGGTTTGAAATCTAAACAAGATTGTTGTTTATCTGAAAACAAGGCAAATGCTTTTTGCTAAAATAACTCTAGCAAAACATTACTGCTCTGCAACATTGACCAAGTGCTTATTAAATGTAGGAGTTGGAACAAGGCAGACTACAACGAAACCAAGAAATTCTTGTGAGTGTAACCAATCCAAGTCTAATTAGTTAAAAACAAGCTTCTTAAAATATAACCAAAAAAAACTATAATAAATAACTGTGGAATCCAAGAGGCTCACAAACATATCAATTTGGTTATTTCTTTGTCCTCAGAAGAACCGAGATATCTTGACGTGACAGGTTGCAAAACATATTTTTGTATTCACATCACGGGTATGTTCAAAACGTTGCCGTAGGGTGATACTTTCCACAAACTCTACAGAAATTACAGGTCAAGTGCCTTGGTATTAGGAAAGATAAAGGTTGCAATGACATTATTCCTACCCCAAGGCACAAGTAGAAGTATTTGGGACATTAGGATTCATGGCCGTAGAAATGTCTCCTTTGGCTTGTTTTATTATCCCCACAGTTGACCTCCTGAAATAGAGGCAAGTTGCTGATTAGATATATATTGCTATATATGAGCCACCTTCTTAAAAGAGCAACCATAAGCATGAATGCCCTTCATGAGGCCGTGAGAATCCCCATGGCATGGAGTTTTACCTTTGAAGGTATAATATTCATATCAATTAATAAGATCCATGACAATGAATATTCAAAAAATCAAAGTACATATAATGAATTGCTAGTCGAGTGTATGGTACAAAAAAAGCTTCAATTTCAGCCATCTTACTAAAACTACGACTAGGATCTTCTTTATTTGTTTTCAGCCACTTTAGCCGGATATCTTGGATGCACCAATCTATAATTATTAAGCACTAATGGCTTGGACAAAAATACCCAATCGTTTGATAAGCAATGTAGCCACCTATGATTACCCACACTATATCATTATTCAAAGAAAGTAATAAACTTGTAAATCTCTGCCAAGGTCTATAATTTACCCTAATGCCGTTTTCGTAAGGTTCCGTAACATGCAATATTTGATTCTTTTTTTTTTAAAAAAAAAATGAAGAAACTATATATTTTATATTAGTCAATTAGCTCACTTTCACAGGCTTTTTTTTATATATCTACTCAACAAAATAAACATCAAAGCGCGTTTATCCAATGTGAGTAACCGTACACAGGCACTCTTGTACCCTGCTAAAAATAAAAATTACTGTTAACAAGAATGCAAGGACTCTTACTCTTTACTGTGTCTGTATCATTACTTAAACCTACTTATAGCTTAAAATCCTTTCTGTGCTCAAGCTAGTATTGGTGAGAGATTTAAGAGCTATTTCTAGAGCCATAAAAATAAAGTAAAATAAAAATATGCTATCTGATATCAAACTATTTTGCAAAGTTTACATGGATAATTGAATATTCCAATATTATCTGTCTGCTCTACAAAAATCCTAGTCTCGATATCCTATCAGAATAAAAATGGCTGCAAGAAAAGCAATTTCTTTAATAATAATAAAAACACTAATGACTCTCAACCGAATGGGACCACAACAATTGTGCGACTTTATTACATTGACCTATTGATCTAATGCGCCAATTTTTATCAATCAAGGTGCATAGATGTTACAATACGCTTTCAAAGAGTTATTTTATACGTGCATTACAAAAATCAAGGGTTTCTTAATACCTTTGTCCTCATAATTCTTTGAAAGTATCGAGGTGTCACATAGGTCTCACAAAAAGGTTACAGTTGTGTAGCATTGTACAGATCTGTTCACATCCCTATAGAATTACTCGCACCGGACTCGGAATAAAATCCACAATCAATTGCACCGTACACTCTTTCTAAAAACTGTGCTTGTACATGTACACATTCTACTAGATATAACCGTTCCTTGTCCCGCTTAAAAATTATATATAATATATATATATTGTCTTTATAATACATATATGCAATTGCCAAAGGTGCCTACCCCTAACACATCGTCTAATGATAACAAGAATCTAGACATAGAATAGAGTAGATGAATCCATTCATAAACTCAAGACTCGACCTTTCCTCCGACCCAATAAAGCCGTCTCACTTGTTACTGCTCCCTGTAGCAAATCTCTCATTCGTCAGAACATCGCCGCTGCAGCCTGGGTCCATATCCTGCATCTCATTAGTGTTATCTTTGGGTGAAGGCATGCAAACTGGTGGTGATATCTATAACTTTTTTTTGGTCTCAAAGCACCAAGACCCACACCCTCATTGTCAGTCTTTACTGACTCAGATAGACAATTCAAAGCCACCCTTGTATTTCAAAGAATCCAAATACTATCAAGGTTAACCTACACCAGATTTCCACATCTACTGTCTCCGAGAAACACTGTGTACTCTTTACCGAGGCCCTTGGACTATTTGACAAAGTTTATAATAGCCCAGGACTTGGAAACAAACGTCACCAAAAAGTATTCATTTCAATAATCTACCTGTCTAGACTCCCACTCTGATATTACCCGCAAAACAGAGGATGTGAAGATTATCGGCAAGTTTACCCATATCCCCTACAAGAACATCACTGTCAAAGAACCTACACTTGGCATAAAATAGACTAGAAAAACTTGGATCGACATCAACCTCGCAGCTAGTGGTATTAATTCTAAAGAAAATGCCAACACCTCCTTTGTCTCTTGACCCTATTAAACACACTCTAATGCTTCATTAAATAATGAGTATATCTGTCTTTGGGATCCTCAATGTGATAGGTAGAATGAGTTCCCTTTTCAATCATTTCTCTCCTAAATCTTTTATATGCTACCATCTTTGATCTTTTGTACTCTAGGGAATTTACACTCTTTTAGATTATAGATAATTACTTGGCATCTTCCTTCAAGTCCAGTTTAATCTATGCACAAAGTACTGTGGTGTTGTCTCTTTTAGTCCTATTTTGTTACTAAGCCTACTGTTTGTCTCGGGTGGAAATCAAGTCTTTTTGGCCCTTGTCTCTCATTTAAACAGTCGCATTGATCCGTTTGTTCTTGTTCTTGTTCTTGTGTATGAATAGTTCCACGGAACAATCCCGTGTATTTTATAATGCTATTGGCTACTGTCTCTAAAACATTTAGCCGCCCAACCTTTTTGCTTGGAGACTTTAATTGCATACACCAGTATACTATGCATCCCACAGCATGGCACCACTATATGCATACATTGTACCAAGAGCATATACTCAATACTTTTGTACTGATTGTGTTTGGTACCTTGAGTATCCCTATTCCCACCACCAGTCTTTGCCTGGCTTAGCCCATATTAAAGCAAAATGATTCAGATACCAAAGTCAATAATATACAATTTGGTTAATGTACGAGTGATTAATTGATTGAACAAGGTGAACAATCCAATAGATATTTTACCGAGTCATGAAATCTCCCACTGTCTCATGCTCTGTCACTTGTTTACAAAATCCCACAATTGACCAGACATTCACTTTAACTTTTCCACATCTTTCTCATACTCGGCAATTCTACCAGACCTGTAAAAGGCTGAACCAGTTGACTGCCATGAAAAATTCTCTTTATACACTCTTCTCTGATGCCTCTATACTAATCAATCTGATCACTTTTGAAGTCGATGATGCCATCAAACTTGTATATTCTTTTGTATCCCTTGTGTAATTAGGTGCTCCTCTATATCTATATGCAAATGCCAACTGGGGCTATTTACCTAAATTCATTGTATTTCCATCCTCCTGGCTTACTGCCGTTCCTGTGTCACGCCCTAAAGCTGGCACTATATCTGCCCTTAAACTTTGACATTCAATATTTGTCAGCTACAGACTCATACCAATAATGAAGATAATATTTAGGTTCCGAAAATTAAGAAAAAGAACTTCTTTTTATCATTTTACATATGGCAATATACTTGTAGAAAATCTTGGAAACGAAAAAGATACCTACTTTAATAGTGTAAAGAGTAATGTTTATTAAGAATTTAGCATTTTATTGTGCTACTTAACATCTTCACCTCAGCTATGCGATTTGAGATGGTTTGCCTTTTGGATTTGAACATTATCCTCTTGATAAGTAAACTTTGTTGTTTTCTTTATTCAATTTTTCACAAGAATAAAAAGGTTTCTTTTTAACATGTCCATATACGCTTACTGTTTAAGCATGCCCTAAATCACCTTAAAGGACCTACGGGTCCTGCCCATATACACCGTCAGAGCATAATAGAGCCTCCACCAAGCTCCATTCTCGGTTTTATTCAATATTGTTCATAAGCTTGGTGCAAAACACTCGTGTTTCTTTCATTTGGAAAAATCATAACTCTTGAAATTAAATGACACAACCTCATCTTTGATTAGCTTTCTTGGAGTGATCAGAAAATGCGATTCTCCTATCTTTATATTTTTTGATTGGTGTATATACTGTTTGCAAGGGTTTAATTCTCCTCTGATGGAGCTAGAGATGGTGCTCTCATACGAGTTCCACTGATTATACGTCTTTTTTTTTATAGTTTAAAAGCTCCTTTTGTCTATTAAGAGTTTCGTTGTTGTTTCGTTGACACATAGTGCGATTCAAATGGGGATAACACCCTAAAGAATATAAAAGATTGTATTACTGACTCTTTTATTTCTTGGGGTTCGAACCAATTGTCTTTAATCTTGGTATAATTCTGGAACTCTCAATAATATTCACTATGTATAATAACATAATTAGCTATATAGCCAATTTTTAACTTTGTATATCCAAAAACACAGACGTTGTTCCAATAATCGGATCTTCTTCCTCTCCCTTTATGAATGCCTTTCTCTATCGTGATCCTTTTGTTCCTCTCATAGTTCTTTACGAATCTCTCGATACGGCTACCTCGTGATTCTGAAAGCTTATATAGACTATCTTCTTCATATTTATTCAACCAGTAACGGCAAGCTTCTCTAGGTATATCTCCAGTAACAGCCGGCAATGCTTTAGGGTTGTGCTCTTGTTTTGGAGGAATATCGTCAAATCCATCAGTGATAAGAGTTATATTCCAATTGTTACGGCAGTCATTGTTGTCTGTTATAATAAATTCCGTTCTCATAACAGTTAAGAATCGTAAGTTGGTATAAGACATGTCAATAAGTTGGTATCCAGGCGTCGTAAAATTGCCGTGTACTTCTGTGTCAACCAAACTCAATAAATTCAAGCCTCTGCAGTGGAAGGAAAGAAATTGGAGAACGTCTGATGTAATGTTTGATGAGACTACTTTGAATGACTCGAGTCCAAATCTGCTTGAACTATAGAGCTCATTTGTTACTCTGAGATCAGAATTTTCGAGTAAAAGCGATTTCAAGCGAGGTGCTGCACAGAGAAGGGTATCTAATTCACCAGTCGTGGGAAGTTCGATTTCCAGGTTGACCAGATTGCAAAGCCTGTCTTTGATTTCCATAAAGTCGAAAGGTAGCTTATTTTTTCTGTCACCTCTCATGACAAATGATTCAATCGTCTTAAAGAATCTTGACAGGCAAATGGCTATGATACGTTTGGAAACATCGCAGGTAAATTCCCGATAACAGTGAGTATAATATATATCCAGAGAAATATGTATATGCTTTAATGGGGTATTGCGAAAGTGAATCATGTCCCAGAAAAACAGGGATTCTTTCTTAGGACATCTTGAATAGAAAAGTTTTAATGTTGTTAGGCGTTGAAATGGCAAAGGGACTTGACGAAATAATTCTATTGCATTTGGGCTCGTTCTTTGGAAATCTTCCATGAAAAACCTTGGACTAAATTCGAGTGTATGTAGATTGGGATATTTGCAAGCAAAGTAACATAACCATAGATAGTCTGTATTTTTGGAATGCAATTTCAAGCTTCCCATCTTTGTGGCTGGCAATACTTGTGTTATACATTTGAGGTCTGTCTCGGAAAAGACTGATGAATAAAAGTGAAATTCCAAACGTCCAAGGTGGTTTAGATGCGAGTGAAGGATTTCAAGGGTGTTTAATGAAACTGGTATTGGGTCTGGTCGATTAGAAACATAATTCATATTCAGTCGTCTTAGGTGTGGTAAGCACTTTATTGTCTTTGCGAGCATATTATCTATATCAGACATGATCGAATCACCAAAAGAAATGTCGAGCTCTCTTAATAGTCTCCAGAGGTTCTAGTCAGCCGTAATTCCAAAGTTGTCCGGGCATATGGAGTACAGTCTGATATCCATATACTGTATATTTGGAAATGCTTTCTGTAGTGCATAAAGTTTTTTGTCTGTTGCCTGTAAACTGCAATTCATGCCCAAATATTGTACAAGACACCGAGTTCTCTGGTAGGGCTGTTGATCATCTTGGGGTGATTAACAAGGTCCTCCAATAGCTGTCTGTCTACCTCTATATCAGAGTGCAAGGAATTCTGGAAGAGTTCTTTCCATGTTTTGCAAACTAGAGTACAAGAGACCTTGTCCTCAAAATAAAGAAGATTTGTGATTATGTTTATGATTTCTCGAGGAAGCTTTAAAAAAAGCATCATATATTTTTTTAGAATATAGAAATAGTGGAAAGAGAGGTTTTAATGCTTTCTTAAAAGTTCCAATGGCTTTTTACTATTCCCACTTTCAGACAAAAGAGGCGTAATATGTTGTAGGACAGGGTAGTACAATTTGCAGTAAATGGAAAAGACGAGCAAGGGTGTACAAGTCCCTAGATGCCAATATTCATATCTTCCTTTAGTATGGTGTAAATATCGCAAATAAAAGGATGTTCCAAGACAGTTACAATTCCCATGATAAATACCAAAAAAAAAGAATCCATATTATATCTCTATACCCATCGACTTTAACAAATCTATTAAAAATGGATCTCTTACAGAAACAGTAGTGATCATATTGATATTGAAACCAAATAAAATATTGTCATCATTCGATCAGGATCAAAAAGTCTTTTTTTGAATTAATCCTTAATCACCAATCTTATTCAGTCTCCATATCAGCCTCCTTTGCAAAAGAACATATCGATTATTAAGCTTGTAAATACAAAGGCAAACAACTTGATCCTCAAGTGTGAGAGACTTTTATTTTTTTTTATCTGAAAATGATGGGCCTACTTTAGCTACTATTTTCATGTGATTTTATTATATTTGTCTTCTTGTTTTTACAATGTCTGACACACTTGACATGTCCACTGCTTCCTTGGTGTCTCAGCAATCAGAGCCAGACATTGATGACAGTGTCATTCATAGTAATCAATCAAGTTTTCAACAGAGCTATTCCTCTGAATCACAGCCATCATCGCCTCTTTCTGTTCTGCCCGTCAGTCAATATACTATAGACACTGCCCGTCTCGAACAACTTGCTGCTATGGATGGGTCAGTGTCTCTTGAATCCTTGCCAGCTGTCCCAACAGTACCATTTGTAGCAGCACCTCCTATATCAACACCGTCCTCCTCTCCTTGGCCCACCTGGAGCACTGTCTTTAACTCTATTGTTCATTACATATTCCGAGACAACAATCTCCCATTGCTCATCAATATAATCTACCATCTCATGGCCGCTCGTGTATTGATCGGGAGCCCAACAAAGACTTCCAAACGCTACTTGACTACTTTTAAATCCATTGTAGAACCATCCAAAAGCCTTGCGACAGATGCATTTCGTATGATTGGGATTATGCATCTCGCCTTTGGCTTGCTGGCTGGACTAGCACTAAAAGAAAGAAAGGTGGCTTCGGAACGTTCGGCTCTTTTGGTGCTTACTTTGGTTTCTGCTGGACAGGCATGGGCACACGGACGCGCCTATGCTGCTCAGTCGAAACAGTACACTCTAAAGGCACTACAGGAAATTGGATTGCTGGATATAATGATAGTGATGGTCAGCAGTGTGGCATGGTCAAAAACAGTACGAAGAACAGGCCGAGTATTTTGAATAGGATTTATTATAAAGAATATAAAACTTGTCATAAAACTCATATGTTGTCCTTGGGTCCCACAAGGCCTCTTTGTACATGATAATAAACAGTAGTGGAATCTGGAGAAACAATGGCCAGGGTGATTTGGCTAAGGGTAAATATGGAGAATTGGAAGATGAGGATCGGTAAGCACCAAAAGATTCTTTCTTCTTACCTTGGAGGAGTGCCTTGAAGGGTATTCGATAGGCCTGCTTCGGTAATGGAAATGAAGAGCGTGGCTAGTCTGATTGAAATATTAACAATGATTATGATTTTATCTGCTCTTACCGTGCCACAGATAATTGTGTTTCCTGGTGGATTGGCAATACGATATGCCTTTGATCCAACTGAAAGATATTATCAATAGAATGCATACACAAGAATGCCTTACCGGTTTTCCTGGTTCATGAGCCACTATGACACACATATCCAGACTATCCACTTGTTCTATCTTGACCTCTTTCCATGCCTTTTCTAATGGTAGTATAAATATACACGTGAATTACTTCTTTTTGTGCAGCATTACTTGCCCAGAATTAGATCAAGATAGACTTGCTTAAGAAGAGGCGTCTGTTTTGGATAAATGGACCCAAATGCAGAAAATGTGTCCAACTAAAACCACTACATAAATGAGTCTTTTGGTCTGCATTTCAAGACAAACATACCAGCATTTAAAGAAAATAACAATAACAAAAGGACAAAGTAGCGCCTGTCTCTCTCTTTTTTTTTTTAGTGTGGGACTAAATAGCCGTCACACGTGGCCAAAGACCCTCTACATTTGTGTATTTTCGAATAAAGTTATCGATTGATATACACAATACATCTCAAGAGGTGCCATAATATTTTGATGCTCTATAAGCTCTGGGGCTTCACTAGTATAAGCAGACCAGCCAAAATACCTATTAAATTAAGTTAAATACATAATTATTATAGCTCATGACGCCTTAATATTGAATTTTTAGCAGGGATGTTTGTTTGTTCTGTACAAAGGATAGTTATGTACATGGTCTTGTTTTGTAAATAAAAATCAGTCAATCTTAAAATTATGTTTTCTCATAAGCATGCAATTATGGCTTGATTTGGATTTCAAAAGGCTCACGCACAAAAGTTGAAATCATGAATTGTCAAAATACTCTTGACGGAATTCAGAAATATGGTATATAAATACGATGTTACCTGTTTTTTTTTTGTTAACTTGCTCACTCGTTTATTATCACAATGCGTCCTTATCTTGCTGCCCTCTCTGTTATCATGGTTGCCCAGGCAACCTCTGCCGCATATACCCCTGATAAGACAATCACAAATTCAAACCGTATTCCTTACATCGCAAATCCAGCATCAATGTCAGTCCCCAACTTTGGCAATAAATTATACGATGATCTTCCAACCATGGTCCAGAAACAAAGTCTTGGAGAATTCTTCAAGAGTCTTATATACTCAAACGAGCGGTTAAGCCGCAGATTTACACCGGCTGAAAAGGTCTCGGAACTTATCTCAGGATCAAAGGAACACAACGGTATTATTGCACAGGTTATGGACTATACAAACTTCCCACTCAAACCAATGGCAAGCAATATTATCGGTGCTCAGCCCGGGCCAATATCTCGTGTAGTCATCCCAAAGATCAAGGAAATCCAGGAATCACGCTCACGCAATACTCTCAAGAAGCGTGCCATGTTTGACTTTGACAATCTGTTAAGCGACCTTCCAGTATTAAAGATGGGACCCATAGCGCACTCGAGAGAAAGAATTGCCGTGTCATCTTCTGTACCAGAATCTGTGGTGGACCAAGCGTCTATCATTTTAGATAGCTATCCATCAGAGCAGATTTATGTCGACGAAATCTTCCCAGAAGATAACGAACTGTTTGATGGAGAGCTGTGGGCAGAAAGAGTCATTTCAGAAGAAGAAAGAGAATTGCTGTAGATTTACCAAACATACATACCCTTTGAAATGAGGGACCAATTGAGACTATTCTGTGAATCCTCATTCTAATTCCTATTAACATACATATATATATATATATCAGCCTTTTGATCTACCATAAAAAAATCGACTTTGGTATAAACATCAAGAAAATCAAATGTTTTTTTTTATTAAAAAAAATATTTTGCAATTTATGTCATATTAAACTTATGTACAATTGATTAACAGCCTGCACCAATATGATATTGCTAGATTATTATTCATATATTAAACACACAGGGCTCTAAAACTAATAAACAGCTACAATTACAATTGAGAATTCTATTTTTTTTTGCACTCTGTCGATAACAAACATTAGCCTAGTAATAAAATAAAAATATGAGAATTATGTCATCTGATAAATATTTCATTTGCAAGATCTCAATTTTTCAGTCCTTTAAACATCCCATGCTGTACCTAGAACAACGCATGTTGGCTCTTTACGACCATTCATGCAGTAAAGTTCTTGGTATTGAGCAAAAAATGGATCTATAATCTGTGTACCTTGAGAATGTTTGTAATCAGGCTTAGATCACTTATGCAACATCGTTTAACCTCTAAAGTGATATTTCTCAAAGATTTGGATTTGCGTTGCACACTATATATTAAGTCAACGATGTACCTCTACATGGATACATTGATCTCTCTTAACATTATAGCTACCAAATCACCAGTCTTTATTTGACTCTTGAGATCCCAAAAGATTAGCCTTTCTATGTTGTGCTGGTATTGAATAAATGAAAAGGGTGCCATCTTGTTTGATTTGAAATACCATTTAATAAACAGAGTCTCTACAAATGGTACATTCTTTTGTCAAGTGGTATTGTAGGTCAATACAAGAAATGATAGGACCAGATTGAATATCTAATGAGATTTGTACTAACAGCGGATGTTTTACTCCTCAAATCAGTTATTATTTCAAAAATAAAAAATGTATCTAAGCTTGTCTAATCATAGATACATATGATTATATTATATATTCAATATATAATGGTAATTTTAAGGACACATTTCTTGTCCGAGCACAAATTTACAATTAGTCACCAGAAAACTACATGCCTAATAATGATAATGATAATGGATCTTGTTACAACAAATGTTAAACACCCACAATAAAATAAACATTTCTTGCCTAAATATCTACTCTGGCTTCTTTTCTGCTATTCCATCTACTTCTTTTTTTTTAAAAAAAAGATATACATACTGCCTATAACATAAACTCCAATTTGTCAGTAGGAAGCATTGTGCCTGTACAATTTCTGGTGAATAAATGTAGATTATATCGTGTCACTATTAAAACATTTGGCTATAGCTGAATTGAATATCGACTTTCAATTCTTCCTTTACAATATTTTTTTAAAAATGAATCTATCAAAGGCTTGTGTAGGATTGAAAAACTTTGATTCATTTCTGATAATACCAGGTTCAGGTAAGCCAATTACCTTGATAAATTTAACTAACAAGCCACTATTAGAAAGTACACTCTTTTCAGTTGATCATCATAATAATAAAAAAACATACCATTGGAGAATACTAAATTAATAGAATTTTAAAACTACACTTTGGATGTAAAAACAAGAAATAAAGACAGATATAGACTATCTCGGAACATTAAGAAAGAATGATCACAAAAGATTATCAATCCTAGACAAGCTATATCGGTTCTTATTCGGTTTTCTAGGTATACAAGTGTCTAAATTAGTCGCATTTCCTGTAACTGTAGTTTTATTATCAAGGTTATCAATAGAAATTTTCACATTATTGTTACGCCTGATAAATAGGGTTATATTTAGGTTTTGGATAGATAATAGAGGGCAGCTCACCAATAATCTTGACATTGTGACAAGTCAAGAAAGTATAGGTATACTCTATATGGCACTTTAGTACAACAGAGCCAACGGCTGATTGAATCAATTTGTATACATTTTGTATAAAGATCATATTTCCTGTATAAAATATATATTATTGGACAAGTGATCATGGATAGATAGATCCTTGATTTGGTGTCTAAACTTTTTTTTCAAAATTCAAGTAATTTTCAAAATATCTATTATCAAGCCAACAAAATAACTGGTTTTTGCTTTGGATAGCCTATTGGCAATGTCTGAAAAATATATTTGTAAAGAAGAAAGGTGATAAAAGTAGAATCCATGGTACATCTGCTTCGATAGTGGTATCGAAAAAGTGACTAAAGTCCAATTTTCTAGAGTCACGATTATGCCTATATGTATGCTTCATTAGTTGCCATGGCAAGTGTAAAGAGGAATTTTTGCTTGTAATCCATCTCAGAAATTCTAGTATACACTTTTGGTATGTGATTAAAGATTAATTGATACATCTGGTAGCAATGCAATAGTCTAAACAAGCACCGACTCTGTTGTACTTGTAAATAGCCATATGACTATTGGCAATTCAAAGAAAAATATCCTAGGACTGATAGAGAAATTCTTTGAATATGAAGCCAAATATTTTATAAATGGTTTGTGTACTAAGATGTACAGAAATTCGTCTGATAGTTTGGGAAGATAGAGGTAGCGATGTGGAAACATACGCTTGTAAGCCCTGGCGAAGTTTTGCTCTCAAAGTTCAAGGCTGTCTTGTGGTTTAATTTTTCAGGTTTAATACTATAAAGATGTTCTCTATTCTATTTGGGTATCACAAACATTAGACCCGTGAGACCCGAGAAGTTCATTGGCACTCCATCGATCGCTCATCAGTAAAGTCGGTAATTTACTTTCAGAACAACTGCCTTTGTTTGTCGGAGTGTAGGGATGACGGGAAGCAAAGGGTTGGCAAAAGGTGGGGTTTGCCAAAGTGAGGGCTGGAGCCTTATTTAATGGGACTACGAAACCAAATACTGTATAAAAGTCGTTTCCATGCCTTGAGAAACTACCTGGCTGTCATTCCAGTAGCGACTTGATAGCTATTAGTTGGTTTCGTATTAAATTTTCTAATGACGCTGCTACATTTGGTGCTGTATATGTGGGATCTTCCACCTATGTTGCGATGGGCAGATTAAAAAAGTAAACCACAACAGATGGTTGCCTAGGAGCTAGAAAAGCAGTTATTTTTGAAATAAACTTTAAAGACTTATATACTACCTCTTGGGTGGAAGCTTGCTCTGAAAGTATTTTTTTTTGAAATGTCCAGACAGACAACTGGCTATATGCGAGTGGAGAGTCTTGGTGGCTGGAATTCGTAATTGGTAGATTATACTGCAAGAGCGTTTTGAGACTGATTTATAGTGGCACTGGTATGTACCACCAGCGTTCGAATGTCTGTTAATCCCAGAATATTTGACAGCTTGATTTTCAGGGGAATAAATCAGAAAACTATTGATAAACACGGCTAACAGTTAGAATACACCAGAAAGAGAATATCGTAGGCTACATAAGTTCGCACCTTTGGATTGGTGAGGTCTGAAATGAAATTGAGCCTGGTGTATAGCCAAAGCGTACACCATGTTTTGGATAAAAGGGTAATAATCGACAAGTATATATTTTCCGGTATCTACTACAGTATTAAACAGCTTGGAGCTTATATGAAAAATAGTCGTATTTCATCCAGATACCCACAAGGCTCGCAAGTTGGATAAAGACAGTTGACTAAAGTATAGACAATGGTTTAATCTGTGAATTATATTCACCGGGAATTGTAGGATCGAATGATTCAAAGCTATACCAATAAGGCTTGTAAGAGCTTTAGATACGGACAATTGACCAAGGATAACGAAGAGTGAAAAACACGATTGCAGCAGTTGCTCCTTCCCTGTTAGGCTTCTGAGCTCAACCAAATTGTGGGAAATAATTTGGGTTCAACCTATGGCCACTGTTCTCGCTCTATCTTAATCTGCTTTTTCAAAACCAACGCGATTTATTGTCAGCCTATACGTTTTTGTGTAATCTTTTGTCAAGTGATTTTAATCTGGCAACCTTTGGCTATATCAAATATATTTGCCTTTTATGGATACACCTTTGTGATTCTAAGTCGTACCTATTGCCTTTTAAGGAGCGTAACACATATCACGGAATCACAGATACATACTATCTTATCTTAATTGAACGTAAGAGCAAAAAAGATAAGGATTTTCAATTGTAGACAAGAGGTATATTCAACTAGAGTAAAATCCTAAAAAAATATTCGACTGGCCCGATAAGAATCAAACACAATAAATAGCGCCAGATTTCCAAAATCATTTCCCTCATAGTCCCTTTGTCATGGAGAAGAAACAAGAAACAATTCTCGAGACTGAAATTGTCCAGCCCGAGTCCACGGGCCCCTTTGAGGCCAAGGAAGAATATCGCAGCAAAATCAGGCGCATCATGCTAGGAAACTATGACTATGGCTTCCTCTGTATGCCATACATTCCCTTTTTCTTCAAGAGCAAAAGACGTCTTCCACCATTCTTTGGCATCAATGCCCCTCTACCGATCCTACTGTCCATTGTTCTCGGTCTCCAACACGCACTTGCCATGGTGTCTGGTGTTGTGACTGTATGTATAGAACCCCTTGGAAAAATATTAAAATACTCACCTCTTGACAGCCATCTATCATTCTTGGAGGTGGTGGCTTCCTCAATCTAGACATGGATTATCGACAGTACATGATCAGTTCAGCATTGATTGTGAGTGCTCTTTGTACCACAATCCAAATCACATCTTTTACCTATCGCGGCGTCCGCATCGGTACAGGTCTTCTCAGTGTTGTTGGAACATCCTTTACAAGTGTACCTCTTGCCGCCTCGATCTTTGGAAACATGTACAAGACTGGCTTCTGTCCCAGCATGGTTGATGAGACAGGAACTACTATCGATCTCCCCTGTCCTCAAGGCCTTGGCGCCTTTATTGGAACATCCATGCTTTGCTCTCTCCTCCCCATGGGACTTTCTCTCCTTCCACCAAGAGCACTCAAGCGCATGTTTCCTCCAATTGTTACTGGAAGCACCGTATTCTTGATCGGTCTGTCTTTGATTGCCTCTGGATTCAAGGGCTGGGGAGGAGGATCGGGTTCTTGCCTCGAACGTCCTGCCACTGGCATGTACAGCGTCTGCCCTAATCTTGGTGCCCCAAATGCTAAACCCTGGGGTGACCCGAGCTACCTTGGTCTTGGTCTGGTCGTTTATGTATCCATTGTCCTTATCGAATACTTTGGCTCCCCCTTCCTCAAGAACATCCAGATGGTTGCTGGTTTGATTGTTGGTATTATTGTTGCCGCTGCTACTGGATATATCGATCATTCTACAATTGACAATGCCCCTGTTGCCACATTCCTCTGGGTTAAGCGCTTTCCCCTCACTATCTATGCTCCCGGTATCGTTCCACTTTTAATTGTGTACCTCGTGGCAGTAGTAGAAGCTGTTGGTGACATTACTGCTTCTTGTGAGGCATCCCGTGCCCCAGTAGAAGGCCCTGAATTTGAAGGCAGAATCAAGGGTGGCATCCTTTGCGATGGTGTCAACTCCTTGTTGGCCGGATGCTGCACTAGTCTTCCCCTCTCTACATTTGCCCAAAACAACGGTATCATTGCCTTGACTCGCTGTGCCAGTCGATCGGCCGGCTACTGGTGCGCCTTCTTCATGTTGCTCATGGGTGTGTTTGCCAAATTTTCAGCCGTCTTCCTTGCCCTCCCGAGTGCAACCATTGGTGGTCTGACGACCTTCTTGTTTAGTACCGTTGCTGTGGCTGGTATCCGCATCTTGGCATATCTCGAATGGACTCGCCGCGAACGTTTTATTGTATCTGCTGCAATGGCCCTTGGTCTCGGTGTCAACTTGGTTCCCAACTGGTTCAGCTACGTTCTTACCTATGATGGTCCCAACCAGGCCCTTCGTGGTTTCTTGGACTCTGTTGAGGTGATTGTCAGTACTGGTTTCTGTATCGCCGCCATTATCACTTCTTTCCTGAATGCCGTCCTCCCTACCGAAACTGGAGTGCAGGAGATGTTTGAAGACGACGTTGATAACAACAGTGTGGATGAGCCTACCAAGGAGCCCCATATTATTGTTTAAAAAAAACTTATTATTATTTATACTTTGCATCCATTTTTTGTACATATATTACACTTTAATCTTATAGACTCTGTCTATCTAATTTACTAAGTGTTATTTTCCCACTTATCGATTCAATAAATGGTTTCGAAAAACAATCCTGTCTGTATGGTATAATCTTTGATTTAGTTTATGTAGAAATTTATAATATACAGCGAATATCATCTATCGAAAGATAAATGCTTTAAGCATCCTTGAATGGAGAAGACGACCCAAGATAGGTGTTGATGACACTTGGGGGTGTACTGATCAGCTTTCCTTTGATGGTCTCCTTGCTCAACTCTTTGTGGGCAGCCCACCTATGGCAGCCCCCAAATGCAAAATAATAATCTTGCCCTTTGTACTCGACATGGTGAATGTCCTACATTTGTCCCACAAGATAAATATTTGGAATCTGCATCATGCACACATGGATGTCTTACAATGGGCGTCAGATCGTCTTTTCTATCGTCAGTCTGGAGAATTGTCTTCATTTCCTCGACTTTTGCACGGTCGAGTTGAGAGGGAATTGGCCGATTGACGACAGAGAGAGGAATGTCACACACCTACCAAAGTAAGTGTCGTACAAAAGTGTAAGGTATATATAGTCTGGTGCTTTAGGCCTGAGCTTACCTCAGAAACAGCGTTTCCGTGAATTGAAAAGTTATCGACTGTGTTTTTGGTGGACATTGAGCGAATGAGACGTGGAAGCATGAGATGTTGGTATTTGCGGCCCGTGTTTTATATACTTGCCCGTCTATGCCATTTTGGTCATTTATTAGAATGCTTATTCAGCCCAGTCTTTCAGCCAATCGCAAGCATGGATGAGTCACGGTGCATTTAAACACCCGCATCTAAAGTGGATGGCTGAGAAATCATTGAATTGACCAAAGGTAACACAAAAAAATAGTCACGAGATTACGCATTACACTGTAATTCATTTTAGCTATCAATACTTTTTATTGTCTTTAAGCATCCCAATCTACATTATTAGAATCAATCATGATGAAGCCATCTTATCCCTCAATTGGGTCCAAATCTAATAATATACTGTCAGTTGGTTACTGTTAGCTTAAAGTTGCAGTCTACCCACAAAACCATGACCGATCTGCAAACAATATATGGTTTATTTCACGTTAATGATATCAATAGCATGTATACAATATAATATACCCTTTGAAACAAACTCATATTCGCCTTTTATGAGTCACTCCATCCAACTTTGCATCAAGCCGTATGATGGCAAGTCTTGCAATGTTAATAACATGTTGACAGACAGCAGTATGTTACTATTTCTCAACCAAACTATACCAAACTCTTTCATGCCTGACTCCATAAAAATTGTGATTACTCTGAGCCCACCAAGGAGATTTTTCAATATTTAAGTTTTTGTCTTTGTCTGAAGCCTTTTCCCTCCGTCGGTTGCAAATATCCAAGGTGTGATAGTTGTCGACAAGAAAAATATAGATATTTCTTATAGTTATAGAGGCATATAACAGAGGGAAAGCAATGGATATTCACGCTGAAATAAAAAATAATAATAGAAGTTTGTGGCAATACCATCCAATTTCTTTTATGAGATACTATCGGTGAGAATTCATAAAGAGGCAGATGGTGGTGGGTTAAAGCGAAAACTCAAGTTATAAAGCAAAACTATGAATGTTTTGGTGACCATTTCCGCCAACTTGCCAGCAGAAAATCCCCTTGGCACTCACTGGTCCTGAAACAGGAATAAATATATAGAAAGTACACCCGTTGACGACAAGGATTTTTTGTTGCGCCATGTAAATCATGGGCAGTCCTGAAATGTGAACTATGACTACACCATTGACCTCCCTGCGACAATTGGTTTTTGGCTTTGGAGATTCAACTACTTTTTACTTTTACTTTTACATGCAGTCCATGAAGAATTCGATAATGATTTCATGGTACCAACTACAGTTTTCTCTCTCTGTGGCACACCACACAGTCAAGGCTACAGCACATCCACAAAATCGGCCGGAAAATTAGCATCTCGTTTCTTGCAATCTTTGGCAATGTCAATGATGGTTCTGTGGTCTACATCCGATATTCCAGCCGAACGGTCGTAGCGCTAAAGAGCAGGCAAGCTAAAAATGAAAAATAAGACTACAAAGTATCAAAGGCCTGGAATACATTGTTATATTTTTTCCGTAAACTTGATCTCAATTCACTTGCTGAATTTCCTAGTAAAAGTCTAGAAACATGCAACTCACGTATTAAATACAATGTTATGGAGCATTTAAAATTGCTATTGGGATAAACGACTATGATTCAAAAATCCTTGCTGGCCATTTTTCCATACCACATCTTTATCAACATTACCAAAAAGTGATCGTTTACTTTACTTTAGAAATACAATCTATTCTTCAAGGAAACTCTACAGCCAAATACTGAAACTCCACCTTTATGGGCCCATTCTGAATCATGATTGAACGGTTCAAATAAAACGATTCATTGCTCTAGAATCAATTCATATAAATATTTATTTGTTCTTATTGAATTTGAAATCTTTGGATTCTTCAATAAGATAAGCAACTGGTCTTGTTATAAAACCTATTTTCCATTACATCATATTGTAACCGAAAACATTTTTTAGATCAATTATACTTTCAAGTTGAAATGTGATATTGGAATAGTAAACCCGCTTTTACGGGAGAACAAACCGCCAATCTTTTGTAGTACCACAAGTATTCCAAGTCACTAGACCCGTTCTCTTAAAGATGCATAAAACGGCCTTGTAAAGAGCTGCTGGTGCGATTGGTACACGTACGCGCACGTTCCTGGATTAGATATCATGATATCCGAAGATTATAATATGCTCAGATAAACCCAGAGCACCAAATTTACTCACGGTATTCATTATACATCAATATGCCTCGTTATCTCTAGATAGTATAGATTGTCTTTCCAGGTACCCAACAATGCCCACCTGGATAGATCCAAGTAGTTACATGGACCGTCTTACACCAAAATCATGTTGTAGAATTTGATTTGAATATTGACCAGGGATATATAGAAAATTTACAAGTAAAGCATCAATCTGTATTAATAATATCACTACCAGCTTGGATTTATTTTCAAAAATAAAATCCTAATCATAATCATAATCATAATCATAATCAACCTTTTCTCTCATAGGTCAAACCTGATCTTGCTACCCGTATATAGCCAGCAAAACAGCTTTTATAGGCCAAGGTCTTGAAGCGTTCAAAAGTATAAATATGGCAATAAAATATACCCATTGGTTTTATTCTCAGAAATATGTTGAATATAGATGTATCTTTATATATTAATTGTATAAAATTGACTTTGGGTCAAGGGTTTGAAGGAATGTTTTGCACGATTGAATTTATTTTACTATATATTTGATGCAGTCCAGATCGTACCTTGGCATCTTTACATGCTAGATTGGATCAACATATCAAAATTATTCCAACGAATTAGATGTTTGGGTTTGATGCTCATTTACCAATAAAAATAAAAACAGAATATTCTCTTGGCACAAATCGTCTTCTTTTGCAACTAATTTGCACCCAATCTTTCAAAATATACTTTATTTCTTTGGTTAATAAATATTGATCTTTATCGAGCTTTCTTTATTCAGAAACAAACTTTTTTTTTACAAATAGGTCCTGACTTTAATGAAATCTCGAGTAACCTATTAATGATTGTAAAGAAATGTGTATTATTCCAAAGAGTAACAATAGTAACCACAGCCTTTATTGCACTATTGCGATACTCTTATGAGATTAATATTTATAAAACTAGCAAAACATATTTGAATATTTATAATCAAGAGTCCTCAAGAATGTGTCGTAACATCATGACTATTGGAAAATAAAGTTTCTGTCCAGACGGCCTAATGTTTATAGAAATACATCATTCAATGAACTGATCGCCTTATACTTTGCTAAAATGTTCCTAAAAACTGAAAATTCATCAAAAGTAGCCCTGTAACTATATCTGCCTACTCAAGGCCAATGATTAAGAATGATATCTACATGTCATTTGAAGAAAAAAAAACTCTTTATAGTATTCAATATTCTGTACCTGCAAATCCTGCTTAAATATCCAAGACAAAATCACTACATATGCCGATCAATAAAAAGGGCCGTTTGTATTTTTGGCTTGGATAGGTTAAATTGAGAATGAGCTGGAACTATACTTGGTTCCGTATCAGATACCCTACCAGACATCTTGTTTATCCTTTTTTTGGATGTAGATTATTTTTATTGAATTTATCTGTTCGAGAAAGGATGATACGCTATACTACCGAAACTTGCAATACGAACCGACTCGAGTGTGAGCAATGTTGAAGGTACACGTCTTTTCCTGTTTTCTCGGCCAGTGTCAATACATGCCTCTCTCCATACCATACCGCTGTCAGCGCGAACAGAATAAAAAGGAAGGTGTTTACAGATACCGTAATTAAATCTTCATCTCAATCCTTTGACACGCACATTTATTATTTATCACCTTGAATCCAGTTGAAAAAATCCGAGGTTTTCAATGCATTTCTCGCTTATTTATTTGATATTCTTCATATCCCTTGTGTTGTGTGGTAGGCTACACATCAATGTCTAATATGTATCGCTCACAAGTCCTGGTTAGTGCGTGCTCATGATGACGATGACGATGAGAATGATGATGACCAGGAAGTCTTGACCGTGTGGAAGACAAAGACAAAGATTATCGACAGCCATACCCCAGTATACAATAATGGCGGCAAAGATGATGAAGATGTGGACCCAGTAGATGAGAAGGACAATATTGATCCCAAGGTTGACAATGATATTGACAAAGAGAATGATATCGACGATAAGGAGGATAACAGTAATATTGAAATTGTTTCATTGGATGAAGAGGACGACGTTCCTGCTGCGTCTGTGATTGCGATTGGCGAAGAGCAGGAAGAACAGTTGATTAGGAACTTTGCTGCTGCTGTTTCTGACGTTTCTGCCTCTGCTTCAGCTTCAGCTCCTGCTTCTGCGTCTGCGTCTGCAAGCAATGCAGTCAATGTCAAACAGGCCTCTGTTGTTTCTTCAAGTACAAAGGGCCAGTCTACTTCTAGGTCAGCCAGCACCTCCAGCTCGACCTCGAGTGTAAGCTCAGCTAGTGCTATCAAGATCAGCATCAGCATAGCTGTTGTCTCAATGGCACTTGTTTTGTCTCTCATATTTTAACATTATTGGCACGAGTAAGCTTGTTTTATACTTGGAGCCCCAACAATTGCATTTATTTTATTGCTTTGGATTAACCTATTTTTTAAAAAAAAGTACAATAAAGTGGATAAATATTCACAAATCAGAGCTTATCTAGAGAGGGTTTCTATTTTTCTATTATTTTACAATATTCTACCCATCAAGGCTCATTCAGACCGAGTCCTTGAGATGTCGTGCCCGTAAATCTTTGAGTGATTCGAAAACACTCATACTAATCATCGTAGTTGGCAATCCCCATGCGATTCGTGCGCCCAGACTTCGGAAAAGTCCTCTCCAGCCACCTTCGTTTAACCACAAATGACATGCGATCGCCATTGGTCCTTTTCGAAACAATGCTCCCTCCTCTGCAGCCGACACTTGCCATCTGGTCTTGATGACATCAAGGGGTGTAGACACAATAATACCAGCAGTACTGGCAATACCTGAGCACAAAAGGTACACACTAAACGGTAACTGTCCAAGCTCTGAGCCTTTTTTCAACATCACAGCAGCTTGTTTTTTGAGTTTTTCATAGGTGACAAAATATATAACAGTATGAGGCATAAATACAGCCAATCCCATTCCATAACCACGAAAGAATCCACGAATTCCTTCTTGATTCCATACAATGCGAGCTAGTGCACTAGCAGTAGTTCCTTTCTGTTTTTTCTGCTCAGTTTGGAGACGGTTCTTGAGAACTTCCATTGGAGTGAAAAGCGTACCTCCTGCCAATTCAGCCACTGCTCCAGATATGACATGGTTCATCATTGCATCACTTGGCATTGAAGTCGTATTGTGATCCAACCAGGTCTTTGTAGACTCATAACAGGATAAATAGACAGATAGAGCTGGAACACTAAAGAGAAGGGTGACAGAAAGACCCCGATAAAGAGATAAAAAGGATTTTGGATGCAGAGGTGTTTGGGATGACTGTTGAAGGATGGCCTCTTTTACCCATGCACCATGTGAAATGACATTTGACGGTGGGGCTACTTGAAGTCGCGTCTTGATGGTGTCGACTGCGAACAATATGTTAGATTATGCGAGTATACTGTCGACAAATAACATGAGATTCACTTGCTTGGATGCGTACATACGCGTGCAACAATTGCTGCTATACTAGAAGCCAGGAGAGAGTAGCCATCTACACTCATCATTACAACAATCCACAGAGCTCTTTTTTTTTGTTAAAAAAGAAAAAAAAACTGCGTCACATTAGTAAAATCAATGAACAAAATACGAATGGTTGCCTTTTCTTCAAAGTCAGTGAATACAATAGAGATTTGAATGATTCCATATAATTGACGTTTGTAGCGAGGTCAAAAGAGAAAGAAAGAGTCCCATGTCATAATTTGTACTTCTTATATATTAATCTATAAAGAATATCTTTGGTAAATGTATTGTGTATACTGCAAATCAAGCACAATTTATTTGATACCAAAGTGAGATGTAATGAGATCCAATGTGGATAATTAGAGCCAGATTCTAAATATTCAAATACTAAATGGGTTTATTGTAATACGGTAATGTTGAATAGTAAAGGATTAGCATTCTAGATAAGTGAGGTGTTTTAGGAGTAGTTTAGGGAAGGATTATAGACAGCAGAGAAGGCTACCCAGAATATGGTAATGTCATCAACTTCTTCTTCTTCTTCCAAGGACTGCCGTGGGGATGTTTGGATTTCAATATTTGTGAAATTGTGGGCCTCCAAAAGAGAACGAAAGGTGTCGATGCCAATGTATTGTTTTGTGTGACCTCTTGAGGGGCGGTATATAGAAGTAGTACGGTTACTTGCTACATGAGCACCAACAAAAAGACCACCGTCCGAGAGAATACAACAGACACGCTGGAGAAATTGAGATATATGCTGAACCGAATGGAAAAGGTGAATTACACTGCCAGCGTGAACAACACCTGCTTTGTTACGGTATGTATTGAGGTTATTATTGTTGGGCTCCTTTAGAGATAAGAAGCCTTCATCGAATATATCTCCGGTAAGAAATTGAATGGGTAGTTTGTCTTTATCACGGCACAATTCATAGCCACACTCAATGTAGCGAGCAGACAGATCGACTCCTACTAGTGATCTAGCAGGATAGCCGTCCAGCATCAACTTGCGCAGATCAACACCTAACCCAACCAAGAACCAAGGAATGTTAGCTATTGGCATTCATTAATTGTACGTAACTCAGTCCAGCTATTACATGCCTGTACAGCAACCAAGATCTATCAAAAGAGGGCCAGAAGTCTTTCCAATCTCAATCAGGCCAGGATAAAAGAATCTGTCGCACATACGAGAATAGGCAAATTTGAATTCATCGATACATCTATAGGTTTGGGTGTTCTAAAGAGAATGGGTCTATAAACATAAATACAGGGGTTTTTTTTTACAATAATACCTCACTTAGCAGTGCCTGTATACGTTTGAGATGAATTGTGAGTTCATTGCGATCCTTAATCCCGACGTAATCTGCATAGAATCTGATCATTGAAACCCCAATTGCAGATGCGTACTTCATTGTCCAACTGCTTAACTTGAACCTGGATGAATGGATCAAGATGTGACTGTGTAAGAATAGTATTCTGTCAGCACTATTTTGGACAAATATTTATACAATAATCATTCGTTCTTGAGAATTAACAATATCGTCCTCATTAATCTGCCAAACTTATTAGTCCTTGTATTTCTCATGATGATTTGCCAATTATTCTTAATGTGAAATATTAGCCAACTCTAGTTTTCCAAGTATATTCTCAGGCAGAAACCCACACATTTTACAACATCTTTCTGGAACTGTCTCTATATTTTCTGCCTCTAGTGTTTTCTAATTATCGAGAACCATTTTTGTCTTTTTAAGGCCCAATTTGCCTTAAAGTGAACAAGGTAGGACAAGAAAACCTTTTTTGTTTTATTTTTAAGATTCTGTATTCATGTTTTGTTCAACTTGACAACTTTGTCTTCTGTTTTTTTTTGCTAAAACGATGTCGCACTAACAAGAATAAATAAATCAAAAGTTTTTGGATCTTTTGAATAGTTCATATTGAATAATTTGCAAAATATATTCATGCCACAAAGTGTGCGACTGATTGGATATTATTAGATATATGTAAAATAACCAAAGATCCAGACACTATAGAGAACCGTGTTTGATACGGAAATTTTGGTAAATAATTTGAAAAAAAAAATTATGCCAAGAATACTATTGGGAAATTTCTCCATTGATTGCCTTTTGTTAAATAATAATAATAATCTATAGATGTTTTTTATAGCGTTTATTCCCATTCTTGTCCCAGTAATTCATAGCCTTTGCAAGCGAGGGTACTATAAGGTCAACTATGGCAAAAGTTAATGTCGGTTAGCTGCAGTGGTGACAAACCAACTGTATGAAAAGCCATTTCATCATATGAAGATACCATTTTCAAAAACCTATAATTGCCCGTGATGTCTTGTACTCAATAACCCAAGTAATCATCAAGTCTGCACATTTTTATATTTTTTCTTTTAGCTCCTAGTACAACTAGTACAACTAGTACAACTAGTCAACCAAACCCAGTAGTCTCTCGCCCTTGGTATAATAATTAAGTCTCATTAGGGAGTCAGGCGCAATTATGGGTAATATTTTCTTGTCATAATTGAAACGAGGACACCAGGAAGGTTTATTTGTGTTACAATACCAACACTAGTTAAAATTCTAGTTCGTCTTATGGAGCTCATGCATTTACCTCGTCCGAGGTAAAGACTGTAAATATTCCTCAAACTGTGTTCATTCTTATTTCCCTCACCTTTTTTGCTTTTTTTTTTGCCATTGTCGATATGAACATTATCTATTTCTACTTGAGCCCGTTTTATTTCTTGTTAAAATTAAATTGTAGACATTCCTGAATCCTAGCCATTAAAATCACAGATGCGGTTTAGATTTTTTTAATATGAATGAAATCCAGGATATGTTGATAAAGAGATATTGTATTTGATACTGGAACTTAAGGAATACTTTGGTAATATCTTTCCTTTCCACCCTTTTAATACGTCTTTGATCCAGTCTATATATATTATTTTATTGTAGATTGGCTTTAGGAATCATGTTGAGCTCCTTTATCGTAAAACAGTAAAGACTTTCCCTCCAGACCAAATACCACAAAGAGAGTAGTTTTTAATATTTTGATTCCCAAGTTCTCCAACATCTTGAATATCAATCTTTCCATAAAAAAACTATTTTATGCTGATGATTTTTTATACCGTGAAATATCTGTTGGAAAATTGTTGATTTTGATAAAGCTTCATATCACAGGGTTTTTCTGTTTATCTAGATCTTTTATATTGTTGATCGAGTAGTAGTTTAAGGTGGCTTGAGCAGATATAGTAACATATAAATATATGTATTCGTATCATGGAATGGCAAACATCCCTTGTCATTTTAATGATTCTGTCTATTAAAACTGGATTATAGTCATTTATTATTAGTAAAGACATCGTATGCGACACTTTTTTTTTTAAAAAAATGCCAGCGGGCTAAACTTTTAATGCGACATGGCTTTGATAAAAGGTTTGCTCCCAAAAGAAGACAAATAAGATAATGAAAATATCAACTGTATTTTATGTGTCCAAATTGAATATTTACTACAGAATGGTTATGACGGAGAAAAAGGGATAAAAATATGAGAGGGCGAGTGAATTTGGTGAATTGGGGGAGTGAGCAGAGTGCTAAGAAAAATGGTGCTCAAATATAGAAAAGTTTAGCTACAAAATCATTCTACCAAACCCAAAGGAGGAGGAGGAGGAGGAAGACGTGAAAAAACACTGAAAGTATTAAGAAAAGACAAAAGAAAAAGGGAGAATTGAAGCAATGAGAAAGAAGAAAGAATATACAAAGAGAAGGAAAGTTGGAGACTAATATTAAACTGGGCCATGAGGCCCCATACTTCCATTTTGTGGGCTTCTCTGTACCATGGGTGATCCTTGGGGTTGTTGGTTCTGTGGCAATTGCATTTGTTGCAAGTGATTTTGAGATTGACGGGCATGCTGAGCTTGTTGAGCTTGTTGAGCTTGTTGAGCTTGTTGAGCTTGTTGAGCTTGCTGAGCTTGCTGAATTTGCTGTTGGATTTGAAGGGCTTGTTGTAGTTGGCTTGCTTGCTGAAGTTGGTTTACTTGTTGGCTTGCCTGTTGGAATCTCTGTTGCAGTTGCTGTTGCTGCTGTACAGCCAAAATTGCTGCCGACAAACCATTATTAGAAGCCGCCACGGCAGCCAACTGTTGAGGTGAAGGTGTATTATGTACAACAGCTGGGCTGTTCATTGATTGAGATGCATTTGATTGCCCACCATTGGGAGTTAAGCCCGTTTGAGGTGCAGTGTGCATTTGTAATTGAGTGAGATAACGGTGTAGATTAATATGTTGACCTGACTGCAACTGGGGTATAGGATATCCCATTTGTGCAAGCTGAGCAGCCATTGCCAACGCATTTACTGGGTTCGCATGCATGGTATTTTGTTGGTGTGGAGATTGAGAAGCAACACCTTGTTGTTGCAAAGCAGGAGATACCATCTGAGGGTTTGCTTGCTGCTGTTGCTGTTGTTGTTGAGCTTGTTGCTGCTGCTGCTGCTGCTGCTGTTGTTGCTGTTGTTGCTGTTGTTGTTGTTGTTGCTGTTGTTGTTGTTGTTGTTGAGCCTGTTGCTGTTGAGCCTGTTGCTGTTGCTGTTGCTGCTGCTGCTGCTGTTGCTGTTGCTGTTGTTGTTGTTGTTGTTGTTGTTGTTGTTGTTGTTGTTGTTGCTGTTGCTGCTGTTGCTGCTGTTGCTGCTGTTGTTGTTGAGCCTGTTGTTGTTGCTGTTGAGCCTGTTGGACCTGTTGCTGAACTTGCTGTTGAACTTGCTGTTGAACCTGTTGCGCTTGCTGTTGTGCTTGCTGTTGTGCTTGCTGTTGTGCTTGCTGTTGTGCTTGCTGTTGTGCTTGCTGTTGTGCTTGCTGTTGCGCTTGCTGTTGCGCTTGCTGTTGCGCTTGTTGATGAGCCTGCTGTTGAGCCTGTTGCTGAGCCTGCTGCTGAAGTTGGTGTATCTGCTGCAGCTGTGGAGATGATTGCACTTGCTGCTGTATTCCATCTGTGTAGAATGTTGGTGAGTACACGAGTAATTTTTATAAGATTTTCCATTGAAGCTATATAGTATTAGAGCCAAAAAGTACCTTGGGACTGAGAGACTGGTATAACATTTGGAAATCGTTGGATTGGCGCAGATACTGGAGGACGTACTTGCCCTTGGGCTTGAGCTGCTGCTAAAATGGCGAGATGCTGCTGTCTATACATTTGTATCTGAGGTGCAAAGCGACTTAATGAAAGTCCGGCTGCCTGTGAAGCTTGTATCTGAGGTGGTCTTTGGGCACCCGCAGAAGAGGCCACCATGGCTCGATTTGCAGAAACCGAGGCAGCTGCAGCCGCCGCAGCCGCCGCCGCAGATGAAGGGGTGTTTTGACCAGAAGAAATAACAGGTGCAGTCGGTGGGGGTCTTGGAGCTGCTACTTGAGCATGGTTCATAGCAACACCAGTGTGAGAAGCACGAGGGGTAGCCTAGATAGTGAGATACAGCAGAGGTAAATAACATATAGTACTAGTATTGTAGAATAAGTTACATTTGAAAGTGGAGTGTTTAATCCGTAGTTTGCTGCAGACAGCTGGCGTTGTTCAATAATGGCTTGACTCATCTGTCGATCACGCTGAGCTTTGTGCATACTCATCTCCATGGCCGTAGGTAGACGTTGTCCGTTACTACTCATTCCGTGTGTTTCAATAGTACTACGTGGAGCAGCAGCAGGTGCTGTATATAAATGGATGATTAGAATATTAGTTTTTCTTTTAAAAAAAAACATTGGTGATTTTGACTTACTAGTCGTCTTTTGAGCTTCATCTCGCTTCTTTTGTGTCTTTTTGATAGCCTCGAATATATTATATTGTCTTTGCCGTTTCTTGGGAGCATCAAATTTTACCAGAGCTTGTCTTCTGGTTGGAAGCTCAGATCGTAAAAGTTTAGGCACATAAGCTAAAGGTAACCTGTTAGTCAAAGGAAAATATCTCTATTTGGTTTAATGATAAATTACCTGCGTTGACCTGACCAGACAGCGAAGTGAGGTTATTCTGTCTCCAACGCTCATGACACTCCCAAGGCGTCCTTTTTTCGCCATTAATTGGTGTACGAATCGCATTAAGGGCATCGCATATTAAACCCCAGTTGAAGGTATATTGAATAATGAGCGTAATTAAGCACAGATCATCTTCCTCATTCCATGTGCTAAATGCACGGGATCCACTGGGTGGTTGTGGTGTAGGAGGCAAAGAAGCAGGTGATTCCTTTAACTTTCTAGGCGCAAAGAGTGCTGTGGTTTGTATTGATGGTTAGAATAATTGAATCTAGTAAAGTATCTGTTCAAACTTACGTGACAAGAGGGGAATATTATCATAACGTTCGTTTCTTGGAAGAGCCTTGACTTCTTCGATTTCTTCGTCTTCTGCAACTCCCACGTATTCTCCATCAATTGTACGTTTGCGAGTAAAACGGTTTGGCTTTTGAAAGACCATCTTCTTAGTAGAAAAGCGAGAGAATGGTACGATGCGGTTATATTCAATTTCGTCAAAGTAAGGGTCATTGACATCCGGATCTGGCGGTTCATACAGAATAAGGTCGTCGAACAAGGGCTCTATATCCAATGAATGAAAGTCTTGGATAGGTAGACTAAATACTGTTGAAAATATGTCAAGATTGCAGATTGCATCTCGATATGACTGAACCAGATTGGGAGACATGGATCGCTCTGTGTGAGACAAGTCAGGCACCTGCTGTGCTTGGTCGTTAGTTTCAGATCTGTAAACTGAATCGCTTGCATTGGATTCTGCAAAGCTATTATCGAGAATCGAGTCGTTTGGTTGATAAGAATCGCGGTGTGAAACTGGGGATTTGAGAGAGAAGACATTTGATTCTACAAGTAGGCTGTTGTCATCCATTGGCGTATCAAGTAAGGATGCCTGGTCCAATGTATGGGATTCTAGTTCGTCTATATCCTCGTCAAGAGGTGTTTCTGGGTACTCGATTGGTTCAGGAACATAGGTCTATAGACAATAGGGTAAATAGACATCCTGGCCAAAATACCCTTCTTTTGCGTGGGGTTACCTTTGCACAAATTGCTGACTTGTCCGGTGAGTTGTGCCATTCCATTATTGCTCTCGAGACCATGTAAGCACTGGCAATTTTCCATTTTCTCTCTTCTCTAAAGTCGGTTCGCATCCATTTCTATTCAAACGATCATTAGAAATCGACCAAATGATTTACAAGGCAAAAACCAACCATTTCATCTAAAAGAGAGTCCCAGTGAGTCTTTGTCCGAGGCACTGCTTTATGGCGCTTCAATTGTCTAAAACTCCATAGGTTTTTCTTTTTAAGACTCTCGATGTTTTGGATTGTCTTGATTGACTTGAGCTCATCTCTGGCCAGCTAAACAAGTTTTGTGAGATTCTTTGCTTTACCACCGTTCGACATACCATCCAGTCGTGTGTAGTCAGGATTTTACGAGCAGTCTGGAGTGACTTGTAAAGAGGCTGAGAATTGGCTCGCAATTGCCATGCATATAAATCTAGTCCTTCGGGTTTCTCGTGTCTCTTGTCGATAAATTTATGACCATTGTAGACTTGAACAGGATAGTCGCTGTCTGGACGCAAAAACGGGGTTATTGTTCTTTGGGGAGGTTGTCTAGGCCGAGGACGGGTATTAAGCACATTAGGCTGTGCACCAACAGATGACTTATTTCTCTGCATAGGTACAGTATCAGCATCCTTGTGCTTATTATTTCGCATGAGTTTTTATGTCCGAGTTTAAGAAAAAGAGAATTTCGAGCTTACATCTAGTCCGGCCAGGATTTCTTCTACGCTTCGGTGTCTAATCGCACCACTCACGCCGCGCGTCACCATGCGTGCCGGGGGAGGAGGTACACGACGGACAAGTCGTTTGGGATCGTTGGTGCGGTCTTCTTGCTTGTGTAAGTCGACCGAGAGATTTGACAAGGAGTTCTGATCCAAAGGGAGGGTTTCGTGTTGTATATCTGCCATGCTTTCACTAGAGAGATATGAGATATTGCCCTGGCCATTGACTAGATGTGATATTTACCTAAGCTGGTGTTTCTCTAAAAATGCCTGCCATTT
This sequence comes from Phycomyces nitens, assembly GCA_022702545.1. Lineage (NCBI taxonomy): Eukaryota > Fungi > Mucoromycota > Mucoromycetes > Mucorales > Phycomycetaceae > Phycomyces > Phycomyces nitens. Next base: position 9,803,704 of record JAHRBC010000001.1, read on the forward strand.
GTCTGCGTCTAGTTTTGTGATATCACCATGCTCTAGAAATTCCATGACATGGTCATCGCCGTCTGCCTTTCCCATCAGCATGAAGAGTTCTTTAAGTAGTGCCTCTCGATGGATAGCTATAAGCCTTTGTATTGAATCATATTTTAGTCTGACATTGTGATTTTAGTGTCCAGTTTCTCTTACCTAAGCTTCTCTTTCCTTTCTTCTTCTGCTCTTGTACGTAGTTCTTGAATGTTAATCTATACCAGATTGATATATACACATCTTTATTTAAGTACTGAATACAAGTTATCATTGATATCAAACTTACTAAATCAGCCGTATTATGAAATCCTTCAGGGGTTGGACTGTTTTGCCCGAGAGTCGCGTTGGTTGAGATATCAGTAGCCATAATCTACCACATACGAAAGAACGGCTTTGGACTGCTGGTTTCTTTCAAATAGAGGCGGGAAACAATAGAGATCCAAGCTACTTGTGACGCGTTCCTTGACAAGGCTTTTAATAATAATAATAATAATGATAGTAATAATGATGGCAAAAATGATAGCAGTGTATATATAAATATATAAAGTGGTTAAAAATGCCTTTGAGTTCAATAAATAAATATAAATATAAATATATATGTATCAATATATATATCTATATCTATATCTATATATAAAAAGTGCAGACAAAAAGGGATTTTTTTTTGGATTTTTCTACTTGTCTTTCTTGTCTTTTTTATATATACAGGAAAGCAGGATTTGGTTTTCTTTGGTGTGTGTGTGTGTGTGTAGCGTTTTCTTACTCTAATAAAAAAAATGGAAAATATTAAATATATATATATATATAAAGTTAAAATATGTCCTCTTAGGACTTCTTTAACCAAGCCACTTCATCATGACACCATCATCATGGGTAAAGATCATCTGGTCATCCAAGTCTGTGAAATAAAATTCTCTTGTTCTTTCTTTTATAAAATGATGCTCTTCCGTTGTTTTCATCCATTTTCACAAAAGATAACGACCAAGATGACCATGGATGATGGCCAAGAAAAAAAAACAAAGAAAACCCGCAGAAAGCCATCTCTAGAAAGATATGCTCTCTCTACTTATATTTGGCTACTAGACAAAAAGAGAGGTGTACTTACGTTCAACAGACAGCAGATGAGGTCCCTTGAGTATCTGAAGCCTATGCTTTGTAAACGAAAAAGAAGTGCGTAAACATGATGATGTCACACCTTCCGAAAATAGCTAAAAAAACATTCTTGTGCTTTCTCTGATCCGCAGTGCTATGTGTGTGTATATGTGTTTTGTATACACATATAAAAAAAAAGGGGGGGGGTGGGGTAATCCAAAGGAGTAGCGATTGATCTAATGAGGACATTGAGCTGGATGGATCATGACATTTAGCTAGATTGTATTAAACTGCAATGTCTAGAGGGCCATATTGAACAGGTGTCTTCTCTTTCATATACATGAGTATGCCAAATATATTATCTGCCATTATTTTGTCACAAAGGTTGATACTATTGTTGTCTTACGAGCACGCCCTAACTATCAATCTATAATATGATGTGATATTCTCTCAAGGGCATGTCTTATTTCTTCTTTAGATAAAGAAAATCATTGCATTCAAGGATACATATTTTTATAAAGGCTTCACATTAATGTCCCAATATAATAATCCAGAAAATCTTTGTCATTCTTGATGATAGACATAATAAATATTCCTATGGTTTCCTTGGATAGACCTATTTTAAGTACATGTTTGATCGATAAAACTAGCAATAAAGCTACGTGAGAACTCCTTTATACTCAATTGGCACTCTTCTGGTGTTAATGGAGTAGTGGTCAAGAGTTGATCAAGAAAGAACTGAATAACTATGAATGTTAGATTGATTGATCATCTTGTTGTCATCCACTTGCCTGGTCATCAAATCTGGCTGCTGCTCTTAATAGCTTGCCACAAATACGATGGACAAAGAAGACAAGATCATTTGCATGCGAGTAATTAGTCTGGACCTCTTTGAGTCTATCTATCATGGTCTTGATGTCGGTTTTCAACGTTTTTATAGCTTCAGAATGACCAATTGACCCATCAATCTGGTTGGAAAGTGATCCAATTAATCTGTAGGCCTTAAAAAGTACATGGCCCTCCTTATCCTTTTGGTCAGGTAAATCAAGTTTTAATAGATAAAGAGGCACAAGGCCAGTTTCATCTACAAGCTTATAAGTTTCATAATACCTTTCTTATTTATAATAATAATAATAATAATAATTGACTCCAACAGCCTTTTTGTTACTTACCATTAAACATGTGAGCTGGGACAAGATAATTGAGTATGATGTACTTTGCTTCTTCAAACTGATTTAATTCGAAGTAATAATCAGCCTCTGCTCCATAATCACTGGCTAGATGAGCACGAGCAGCCTACAGATATATTATCGTCGAAATTTTGAGCCCTTGGAAATCTTGTTACATTACTTTATACCACACATTTACCTTTGCTTGCTGTATCCACAATTTGGGAATATGTAATTCATCAAGGAGATAGTCATTGTTCTCCATCTCACCACTTTGTAGGATATCCTTTACTAGAGTCTCGCGAGAGGCTTCACTGTGAGAGTACCAATATAGAGTAAATATCAAAATCATCAACAGCTTCTTAACTTACTGTTTGAGGAACAAGGCTGAAAATACAGCTTCATCTACAAGTCCAAATTCTTGCAGGGCACTACACCACCTCTTTGTGTATTTGTAAATCTCATCTTCTGTAAACCACCCTGGCTTTTGGAGAGTCAGAAGCCATAAAAAATTCAATGGCCATTTATCCACAGAAAGAGTATCCAAATCAACCGATCGCCGTTCTTTGCGTTCTTTAGTAACTGCCATGATAGGCATGTTGGATGCCCACAGTCGCAGGATTCCTACCCACAGGCAATGGGCTGGTGGTGAGGCTGTCTTTCTACGGCTCAAAATGCTATGTACTCCAGGAAGATATGACAAGGCCTCATTGTACAGTTGAATCGCATGGTACAATGTCTGAGACTCTCGGGTTCCATTCCATACATGTAAACCCAACACAAGCTTCCAATCGAGATCTTCTACTATCACTGTCTCTGTCCAGGCACAATATCCCAATTGACCCCCCAATACACACCAGATCTTTTGGTGGCAATCAGACATGTCTCTAAACAATCCGTCTTGCTGTAGTTGTCTGATCTTCGTTTGTGCACTTTGTCTCACATCAAGCTCTTCAGGTCCTGCCAATAGCGATGCCAGGTGGTAATCTTTTAACTTTTGGGCAAGCTTGGAAACCAGGCCAATGTTTCCACAAGACAGTATAATAAGAGCTGGTGCCCATGGATCATCAGAATGCTTGGCTTCATATTTGGCTAATGAATCCTGGATTTGAGCAGTGTCTGAGCTTAACCATCGGCTGAACCGATTTGTGAGATTTCTTGAATGGGTATTTAGCAAGATATCAAATATCTCCCAGGCCCTGTATTCTTTTTCGGATAAGAAAGAGGGTTTTTGATAAAGAAGATTTCCCAAAAAAGCATCCGTGATTGAATTATGAGCCAAGGATTCCTTTGGATTCTTTGTTACTGAATGCTGTTGTACAAAGTGGATTGTCGATGCATAAATGTCGAACTAAATGATTAGGGATTTATAAGTAAAATTGAATGGATTATAAAAGCGTTTGAGCAATTCAATGTATTACCTCTAGAGAACTAATTGCAGTATAATTTAAATAACCTTGTGTTTCTCGCAAACAGTAATTACCTGGTTTCTGTAATCTTTTGTTTTCTGAGGATGTTTCCAGCCATGTCATTATATGAACTTTGCCTATTTACATTACATTACATTTAATAATGATAATGATAATTATATTATTAAATGGAGAGAATGCTGGTTACTATTTACATTGACATTTGACTGTATCTCAAAGATAGTCAGGATTGGTTCCATTATTTACCACTTTTCTAGCGATTAAAAAATAAAGACACGTGATGAGTATACTAGAGTGAATACTGATATTGGTTTGAATGAGCTTTAAGCTTTTTTTCCCCAAATATATATATACATACACATAAAGTAATTTCTAAAACAGTTGATACTCTCTAAAGGACTTGCTCCAACAACTGCAAATTGCAATTACGGTTTGGCTATAGAATTGAGCGTATATTTCCAAGCATAAAAGTATCATTACGAATGTTCATGCAGTTGTACTCTATCAAAGATATAATGAAACAATTCATTATCGATATATTTCCGAGAATCATTTAAATTTCTAATCAACCAGCCGTTTCTTTCGTGTACTCATCTCTGAATTGAAAGATATATTGAGTGTCAAATATCCTAGGCATTCTTATTACAACCTGGAATGTATTTCTAGCAAGACCTCTAAAGATCTTGAAGCCAAGCATCTTTGAACCCCAAGCAACATAAAGATATATTGATGAATATGACATATTATTAAAACAAGGCTATTGAATACAATTTAATTGATAATAATACAAGACAGAATGTCTGTTATTGCCCTCTTCTCTTTCTTGATACATTCCAGCAAGGACAAAAGACATACATATAACCATTGTCTCGGTGGGTTTCTTTGCCAGCATTTTCTAGGATTAGCTCCCTTTGCAGAACGGTGTATGTGTGACCATGGAGTTGATACAGCGGACGTCTTGTAAGGCTGGCTCGGGCAGAGGGGCAGTCTGGACTGAATGGCTGATAAATAGGATAAAAAGTGCAGAGAGATGGAATTTCATATTTTAGATGGGGAATAAGGGGACAATCTTACTTCCCCAAGAGTCTTTTTATATCCATCTGCGTATTTAAGAAATTACAAAAAATCCTTTGCCCCCTTTAGCCCACGTTCAGCCATTCTGCAAAATCATCCGAACAAAAAAGAAAGATGTCTTGCTACCTTGAGATTTCTAGAGGCCCAAAAACGACCTTGGAAATCAAGGGGATAGAGTTATCGGACACCCATGCCAAAACAGACCCTTCTCCCTAACCACCATGCCCCCTTCTCCTTCTTTCCAGTCCACATTTCCACACATGGCATTTTGATTTATGATCTCATGGCATTTAAACCTTCTGGTAGCCTACAAAGATCCCAATCGATCACTCTGGCCATCTATTGTCCTCCTTTCATTTGTTTGCTTGATCTAGTCTTCAGACCACCCATTCGTCAACATCTAGCCTGACAAATCATAAAGTGCTATATATTATCCAACTCCATTTGATAATCCAAAGCGTGTATGATTGACAAAGTGGCCCAGACTTCTCAACATGGCTCAGATCTTTATTATTTCCACCTTCCGACCTACATCAGAACCGTAAAGGTTGTAGGTTCATCTTTTTCAGGCCTCCTAAGAGTTCTCATGTGCCGTTTAGGCTAAAGATCGCTAGGTTTGTTACATGCAACCATATACACACATGTACAATACAGAAATCGCCTTGCTGTCTGGCCTACAAGGACACCACAGTTCTTGAGAGATAAACTTTAAATACAAGTCTATTTATAAAAGCTACCAACCATTCTCTTTGCCGATCATGTAATTATAGCAAAAACAGCTACTTAATACCTCTTTAGACACTCCAAATTCATATCGCAATGTGGCATACTTTTATGTGACTGTTAAATCGGCATACCTTGACACCACTTTGGAACTTGTCAAGGACTTGTAGATTTCACATGAAGGATCTTTGGAAAAAGACAAATTCAATAAAAGGACCTTATTGCAATGAGACCTACTTTCCTCTCATCGATCTAAACCTTCCTCAATATCACCTGGGCCCTGATCTCAATGATCATCAATTGACAGCATCAATCGACACGAGTAAGCCGATATATGCAGAATCCATCTTTTTTTTAAATATATATATATACATTGATTGACAATTCAATAAATCTTTTTGCTTCAAGATTGGGAGTCCCTGGACGAGGAAGCGACAATTATCAAACCAACAAACTCATATACTCCCCCACGCATTCTATCCGCATACGAAACGAAATCCAAAGTAATCATACTTTGCGAATCTTTCTTGTTGTTTACTGACAGACATTTAGGCGCTTCTAGCTGCTAAATCATGTAGAGATCTCTCATTTACAGTCATGGAAGAATTGGAAGAGTTCATATTGGATGATCATGCCGATGTCATTCGTGCTGATTACTATGATTCAAAAAATGCAAATGTACTTGAGGTTACCAAGCTGAATGGCAAAAACATATTGTTGCTACCAATGGGTGAATCTCAAAGAGAACTTTGTAGGTATTCCCCTGCTTCAAACACAATATCTTTATTTTATTTAAATCTAATGATCCTCTTTACTCATATTACTGCCTTAGATCTTCTTGCTACTGATACGGCCCAAGTTGTACTGTCTAATCCAAACAAACGCTCAAAGACCAAATATGGATTCCCGTCTGGAAATATACATTCAATCCTTCAGATGAACTTTCCCTCTCGTATTCGCCAAATCAAAGTCTCCAATGCCCTTAATATCAGGCGAGATAAGACCAGACGTAATATACTACATGTGTAAAGACAAAGTGCTGATTCATTATCTAGTGATAATCGGTGTGCGAACGGACATCAACGTATCTCTGGTCTTGATAGAACCCTCACAATCACACCCGGAAAAGTTTAGAGGAAGGGTACTTCATGAATATTTCCCAATGCACCAAGACCAATCCAGGCAATGTACCCCATCAGACATTGCATTGAGTCCTTATGATTGCTATGAGTATTCATTTGTGGGAGATAATGGCTATTTTGCATCATTTAATATCACTTGTCAATCGTCTGAATTGCCAACGTAAGTTAGAATACTGGTTTACTCCCTGTAATTACTAACAATAACTGTCTTTGCAGCCATCGCACCGTTGAATACAACAAGAATCTCGAAGAAACAACAATACAAAGTAAGCGGTGGAGAAAGTGTGGCTACAGCTGCGAGCCAGAACTGTTTATCATTGCAACTCCTCGTAATATAATGTTACTTGATGCACAGGTAATATATATATATATATATCTAATTTATCTTTACTAAAACTCAATCTCATGAATCATAAAGGGTGAAATGCGTAAACTGTACAAAACCTATGACAAATCTGTCAGATTGTACGCCTTTGGGGTCGATAAAACCCCTTACTCTTTTTTTTGTGTAGCTGTGAGTCTAGAGGATATTATACTCTTGGATGTGCGCTATACAGGAAAGGTGATGGCACAGTGGAAGCATAACATGGATGATGCACCACCCACTCATGTAGAAATAATCACTGCCAATGGGAAAAGTAAGCCATACAAATCAAAAAAGGGACTATCTATCTAAACCACCTTTCTAGCACACATATTTGCCTGGGACCTTTTGTCTCACAGAGTATTTACAATCTCGTTTGATTACAATGGATCCCTTGCATCGTAAGTCTATTAAAGCGATATGGAGACAAAGGCTAATTAAAACGCTGGATATCTAGTGGGCCTGGAATTTATCCAATGGCCAAAAAAATATCTCTTGCCACATCTCAGTCCATCATTTTCCAAAAGCAAGAATTCAAATACCTTGGTGGAAAAAGTTTTATTCATATGGCAGGTGTGGCAACTGTACTACGCAGTATGCCTTGTTCTGTACTTGGATCTCGACCAATCTGCGCGTTTTTTCGTCTAATGAAAGATGGAAGGTTAACATACCAACTATCCCTAATGTCTCCATGGGAATCTGCAGTTCCAGACGCCACTGGTCTGCCTTGTTTTATCACTAATGATTCGCTCATAAAATTCATGTCTTCAAAGATTGAAAAAGAAAGGATTGAAGAACGAGCCAAAGACACAAAAAAAGATGATCAAGTATCAATGGCCAAATGTAAGAAATCTTGGCCTCTTGGTTTTCGCTTTAAAAACTAATATTAAATTGGGATTTTTATAGGCATTTTAAATGAATCGCTTTCCAAGATACTTAAACCACACACACCTGAACGGAGGATCACTTCTAACCAAATAGAGGGCGTCTTGGAAGATGAAAAAAGAATCAGCTACCCATCGACATTGCAAGTATTTTTTACTTTACTAATTTATTATTTATCAAAAACACGACACTTACATTGGTCTTTCTCTAGGGCTGAATTGATCTACAGACAAGGAAGTGGCCAGCCAAATAGACAGCAGTTCATAGAGCTGTACTCTTCGCTGCAAGACAATTCAGAAACACAGACACATTGGATTCCTTCGAGTAAAGAAGGGGGTCCTATTCCTTTTGCTGGAGGTGATTTCCTGGAAGATGTTCTGGACGGTATAGACAAGAATGATGTCCCACCTACAATTTCTCACCTTGACCAGACTTGTTACGCCACTCGAGTTTCTACACGCCAAGTATTGAACACAGGCTTAGCAGAGACAATTGCTGGAAACAGAATCATCAGTATTCCTGTCAACAGAGACACATTGGCTACAACGCCCACACTTCGCTTTCTTGCTCTTGGAAACCCATTGACTAATGTCACTAATTCTGTCAAACTACTGGCAAGTGAATGGACGCCAGGATTGTCCAAATCTGCACATATCACTGTACGCAATCAGTACAGTCGGGATCAGGCAAAAGTTGTTAAGCCCAGCGACATTTTTCCTATTCCTGTACGGGCAGAAAAGAGAAAACGAGGTGTTGATTTTGAGGATATAGATGCTGGTTTCATGTTTGAAGAAAGTACACAGATTATTGAAGTTCTTGGAACTTCCAAGAACAAGAAACCGATCATGTCTCTCACACAACCATCATCCACAACCGAAACAATGGTCAGTAAGCTCCCTGCCACATCATCCCAGCCAATTCCCGGAGCATTTAGCGAAAGGAAGATTAGTGCTCCCAAGAAAAAGAAGAAGAAGGTCCAGGGGTTCAAATAAATATATTCATATATACATTAGAATTTATTCTTTATTTCATGTAAATAATCTACTCATACATAAATAGTGGCAGTTTTTTTTTGCTATTCTTTTCTTGATAGTGTATTAAGATATTAAGTTGAGGGTAGTGCCTATAATAATGTCCATATGATTTTTAATTAAATGCGAAAAATACAACTCTAATTTACGGTTTAAAATCTAGGAAAAAGGGGAAAAAAGAATGCAATAATAAAAAAGTTTTTTTAACAATCATGGTCATTAAAATGGAATTCTGAAAATATATAATTCTGGCTGTATTTTTGAAATATGTAAAATATAGATTAGGGCAGAAAACATCGATTTTGTACGTGGGTGTAAATTTCTAGTTGGTTTTTCAGCGATCGCGTGCTTGATTTTGAAGACAGAGAAAATACAATTGGTTTGGTTTGGTGTAGCTTTTGTCTTGATTTGTATGTATTGTATGCCAAAATGGACGAATTGGTACAAATGAACCTATTTCTTGAAAAGGGCAATAGAAAGGAAAAAAGGAAATATTCAAAGAGTGTCGAGGTCTAGCCCTTGATACAAGGCTTATATAAAGATGTCCAATATTCATGCTTTTCTACATGATAAAAGGCTCCTTTAAATCACCGTAAATAGTTTAATGGCAAGCCCTGTATTTACTTTTACATCTGGTTATTGAATGTCTACGAGGAATACCATTTAAAGCAAAGTATTGTACTCTGTTTCATGATTATTTTCTTTTGGGTTTAATTTATATGAATAGATTCAAGACAAGGCAAAATAGTAGATTTTATAGATATTATATAAGTGACCCTGTCGATTGGTTTACTCGTGAATACAACCACAGATACATATCTTGTGTAAACAGAGTTACTTATTTATGATACATTGGCTTCTTTCTAGAATAACATGTAGACTTGATATGTATTTTAATATTTTTGCTAATTGCGCGCAAAAATGTTTTTCTGGCCGAAGTATGGGACAAAATATGTCTATATATAAGATAGAAAATGCCATGTTATATGGTACAGTCTAGAATCGTACCATTGAACCAGTAGGAAGGAAGAACTTACGTCTTTTAGACGCAACCTAGAATTAGAATTAGGAATATAATTATAAAAAACCTAGAATATGTGCAAGAAAAAACACAGAACGCATGGCTTAATTGCAGAGTAACAATACCTATATATGGTGATATCAAACCATTTATGATGTTATAAATATGAAAATGGAGATGTGAGCCAAGCGGTTGTCATGAACACAATGTCATTTATTTATTCATTTATCTATCTATCTCTCTATATCTCTATATGTATAAAGATATCATTATCCTTTTGCTTGGAATTAAACAGCAAACGTTATCTTATTGTTCTGTTTTTGTATGAAAAACAGACTTTTTTTCACCAGATAATCAAAATCAACAGTTGGCTTGTAAAAACTCACCGTGATTTCTAGCTCGAATTTCGGCCTTTTTTTTTCTACTACCAATATTCTCTAGATCTCATCTTGTTATTTCTTGTAGGTTACATACATATGGGGAAGGTTTTATCTGATCAGGCAAACTTTTGGCAAACACGTTTACACTCGTATCTCCGAATCCAAAAATAAAACCTTGATCATATATAGATACCTTTTTTAAGGCTGTGTTTTTCTAGTGTATCTTAATGGACCCTATCGATACATAAAAAAAAAACGCTTTGAGTTATTTGTGATCGAACAGATATATTGTTATGTAGATAATAGTAAAATTCAGTTTGGTCAGGTAATAATAACAGTCCAAACTAAATCAACCATCAGATCCCCAAGTTTTGTTTGAAAATGTAGCAACATGTGTAAGGTTGATACCGTGTTATAACAAAACAAATGATATTATATAAAAACCTTGTTTGTAATTCGTTTGTAATTTACTTGTAACAAAAAAAAAACACTCACACTCACACACTTTGTTGTTGTTGTTGTTTTTGTTCTTACAAGTATAATATTTGAATCTGTCCAACTGTTTAGGTGCCATATAACTATAATTATCAATCTTCAAATTTAGATCTTTACACATCAACTATCTCTCTTGATATTTCTTACCACTCTGATAATTATTATTATTATTATTATTATTATTATTTTGTCCCCACGCCATTCAAGATGGAACAAATCGATTGCTGTACTACACTTGAGTCACCTTTATTCTTCCAATCGGTACACTCTCTTCTAAAAATATTTTATAAAATATAATATAAATAATTTTATGTTGAATTTTAGAGTCTGTGGGTTGCACGTTATCATGTGTGTATATAACCGATTGCTGTGTCACTAGCTTTAATGTTGAATTACCGTAAAACTGGTAAATTCTGGCATATTTTCAACATGAAATGGCAGTTTCATGAATTTTATAAGCAACAGAAAAATGTAATTAGAGAATAGTTTTTTTTTTGGAAACTACAAGATCACCATTACTCCCACGATGTTTATGATTACAATGATATTACTATCAATAATTATAGTTATAATGAATAATAGCAATAGTGTTAAAAGTAGTAATAATAATAATTGGCCTTGGTATTATTGTTTTAATACTGTTTGGTTGTCATGGGATACAGGTAGAATACCCTGATTCTCGGTCCCTTAAAAATTACAATGGAAATGAAGATTAAACTATTGTGCCAAAGAGAATAAGCTACTAATTGAGGTACTACATGCTTAGTATTAATGGAACAAATCGATAACATACAAGTAAACCATTCAATCAAATGCATTTTTTCTCCATGTGTTATACTTTGTGTACTTGTACTTATGAATAATAAAGGATTATACAATAATGGACAGCCCGCTTTGAGTCACAGTATATGTGTATTGCAATAATGAGACCATTTTGATTATTAATCAGGGTTTAACAGGAAAATATAATTATTAAATTACAGTACATTTAAAGAAGTAAGGAAAGAAAGAAAGAAGTAGAGAAATCCTATTAAGCACCAAGACCCATACACCGTAACACTCGATCCAAACACAAACTTTCAAGGCAGGAAAGGCTCGACCAGTGGCCGGGTCTGTTATGTATCTAGATTTGTTAATTGAACCTGGGCTGTTGGATATTTGTCCTACATAAGCAACCTAAAAAGTCAGTGGCATCGAGAATGTCAATGTAGACCTAAGCCTCGCCATTTAACTGTTATCTAAACTCAAACTAAAATCAAGAAAAAATGTGGTTCGTTTCCAATACCGTGTTTTCACTTTATGCAAGAAGTGCTGGTAAACATCCTTTTGCAAGCAGCTACGCTACCCAATGGTTAAAAATCATTTTATACACATATTATTTTGCATATGTTTATTTTTAGCTTGGGCGTTTCAGAATTCGGTGATTTAATTCATCAAAAAAAAAGCTTTTTTTTGGTGTGTGTAATGACTGATTGTTTGGTCTGGTGTGCGGAGTGTACATTGCTATGGGAACTCTTGATGCTAGTTTTTATTCCTTAATTATTCAACAGTAATTGATCTTTTGCTTATTTATTGAGGGTATTTGGCTTGTTTAAATCAAGAAAGATAAAAAAAAGACCCACCAGGGATCCTGTTTCAATATAGATTATTATTTATCTAGTTCAGAATATTATTAACACGCATAAGAGATGGGTTGAGCAATAGTGGATCATTTGACTCCAGGTCTAGCTTGTGTTCATGTAAACGCATAGAGGACAGCAATGGTGTCTGGATAGCAGCGGGAGATTCGGGTGATACGTCACGCAAGGAATATGTTTTTGTACTGTCAGACGTGACACTTCCTTCGTTCTGTTGGAAGGATGGTGTCGATAGAGCCGACAGAGGTTGGCTGAGGCGGGCAAGAAACACAGCTGTAGAAGCCCTTTCTTGATCTAAAAGTTCAGAATAAGCTGACGACCGGGTAGTCTCCATTGCACTGTGATAAAGGGGTGACACAAGGCCTTGAAAGTCAAAATCGTCCATGGGCTGATGTACATTGTGGATAGACCAAACTGTATTGAGCATTCCACTATCTAGAATCTGTCGCCCAAATGTCGTCTTACTCAGTTGATCCATGTCTACGGCCCAGAAGCCGCCCTTGCTACCCTTTCCTCGTATCAATGGATCCTGAGCAAGTCTTGGAACCTTTCTAAAGCAGCGATTGAGAGACAGATTGTGGCGAATTGTGTTCTGTAAGATTAATTAGTATAAACTAAAATAGAGAGTCTGTTAATGAATACTCTTACCTGCCAGCCGGTTTCGTTGGCTTCATATAGATGGGGATATTTTGCCTGAATCCAATCATAAATGTCCCGTAAGGACAGTTTCTGATTCCGAGAAGTCAGAATTGCCTGAGCAATTAGAGAGGCATAGGAGTGAGGAGGGCGTCTTCTCTTGCGAGATGGTGTCTTTCGATGAGCAATGTCTTGAATAGTCTGGCTTTGATCTACTTTCTTTTCCTTTTGTTGTTCTTGGTATAATTGCTGTTGCATCTGAACATGTTGCATATGTTGATACTGTATCTGCTGAACTTCACGCTCTTGAAGTTCTCCAGAAGGAAAATAAGGGCTGTGCTGACCATACAACATTGTCTGCTGTGAATGTAAATGGTAATTTGTTTGTGCTTGGGTAGTAACTTGCACAGGCCGGTAATTCTGGTATGGAATCTGTGACACTGTGTCCATCAATGGCTGCTGATATCCTGAAAGAGGATCGTCAGATCTCCAAGAAGTGATCATTCTGGTTGGATAGATTGAATGGCTGGCATTGGTTGTTCGTTGATCGCTCATAGGAACGCGAAGGGTTTGATCCTGTATTTCGACTTCTCCATTACGGAGATATCGTACCCCAGGTAAATGAACAGTAGTTGCCATAAGATCAGGGCTTTTGGAAAAGTAAAAGAAAGAATGAAGACGAGCATTTTCCCACTGTGCTGAGGGTTTATATACAAGCTTGTATCAAGTCTTTTTCGAAACGGAAATATAAACGACTCCACTGACAGTTGCATTTCAATCACGCTTGTTCATGCCCAAGGAAATTAAAGGCCTTTGGTCAATTGTCCAACATATAAGTCTCTACTGTCCTTATCAAACCGGACCACCCCCAATAATACTAATACTAATACTAATACTAATACTAATACTAATACTAATACTAATCATATTATTATTATTATAATAATAATATAAAACACATGTGGCTATTGTGTAAAATCAAACCCTCTCTTTTTTTTTAAAGTGACAATATGGTGTGGGGATAGTACTATAACCAATCAAACATATTTACTCGACTCCAAAACATATACCCACTTAATATGACATCATGAATGATTTTGTAGACTGAAGTGTCTTGTTGACGAAAAGGTAAATATATATAAATATATATATAAAAATATATAAATATATATATATGTATATATGTATATGTGTATATATAAACACATATATTTAATTACAGTACGACAACAATAATACTCGGCTCCATTTGCCCGTGCCTGTTGATCTGCTGTTACACCTCAAGAAGCGGTGTTTTGTTATCCAAATTTCTATATAAATCTTGTTTGCATTAGAATTTTCACTTTATCTTTTATTCATTAACAAAAGCTTCATATAATTCTTCAAGATGCTTCATTGTAAGAATAAATTAATATTATTGTAATTTAAATTACAACTTATTAATTCTTGCGGTGTATCTCTAGATAATCACCCTACTACTTTCCAAGCACCTGCTATTGGGGAACAAACCCCTTTGATCGATGATGGGTTTTGGAACATTAATATTTCCAACCCCCTTGGTCAGAATACCAACCCGTTTGACTACATCAAGCAAGGATTTCACCAGAGTAGTCACCTCCACGGCCAAATGAGCCCTACCAGTCCCACAGACCAACTGTTCCACCTAGTCGGTAATGTGCCTTCGCTTCCTCACTCTCTCTCGGCCAGCCCAACCGCCAGTGTCCACCACAATCTATCAGGATTCGTCTCCCATGAACAGTCTCCAACAGAAAGCATCGAAGGCTACTCCGATGTCTCGGGCAGCGAAGGCAGCTCTGAGCCAGACAATGGACGCCGCAAGAAGCGCAAGCATTCAGAGGATGATTCCATGCCCACCGAGGTACGCAAGAAGTTTCTCGAGCGCAACAGACAAGCAGGTAATTATCTCAAGGCACACTTTTATCATTCACAAAAAAACTCACTCTGTCTCTCTGTCTCTCTTAGCTTCCAAGTGCAGACAAAAGAAGAAGGCTTGGATGGTTGAACTCGAGAATGCCTATGTTGAACGTGAAAAGGAAAATCGAGAGCTGTTGGCTCAGATCTCTAAACTCCGCAACCATACTCTTTACCTGCGAGATCAACTTCTTGCTCACAGCAACTGTGAATGTACAGTTGTGGTAAGTAATAATAATTATCCTTGTTTGTTTCCATTAAACTCACTCTTCCATATTCACAGAAAAACTACCTTCAACGTACGGCTCAGCAAATATTGGATCGGGCAACTGAGGAGAGTGGCATGCCTGTTGGCCATGCCCAGAACATGCCATGGCACTCTTAGACTTTTTTTTTTATTTTCATTTTACCTTCATCTTTCGAGGCATCCTTTCAAGTCCTCTTGTAATTAGCATTCTCTTCTTAAAATATACAAGTAATCGTTAGTCGTTTTTCAATCTACCATATATATGTTGTTCTTTCTTTCTCCTTGCCACTATATTCCATCTGCCATATTTCTCTCCAGGGTTTCTCACAATCATGCCCAAGTACAACAATTACAACTCTATGAATCGAAACTTCAACAATACCCTTAGAATAGAATATTACTTTATTTTAATTTTTTTATATAAATTCATGCCCCATACTCCATAAGTATCAAAATAAAGACAATAGTAAATTTAATATTAGACCCTATTTCTTTCTGGACTTTTTGACCATTCACAAGAGTGTGACAGCCAAAAAAGGTAATAAAATACAACAACGTTTTGTGCCAAGATACAAAGTGCTTTCTAGTCATACAAGCGATAAGTTAGATAATTTTCGGTAATGGCATTTATCTTTTAGACATTACTTGTATTGTCCTACATTTTCAGATATAGTACAAGAGATAATATCTTTGGCCAGGTGGATATTAAGGATACTTGTCTTACTTTCCATTCTACTCGAGAACTAGCTTTGTTGGCCTTGGTTTATCGAGAGGTGCTTGTCAGCCCAGAATCTTTGGCTACCAATATCTTTACAATCATAGTTTGTGAAACCAAATAACCCACATTTGAAATTTTCCAATCAAAATAATGATATTGTTTTGCATGTTATCAAACGTGCCTTTCATCATTATACCCTCTAGATATGTATTTATGGTAGAAAGATGTATAAAAAAAGAATCTTGTCTGTTACTGCCAAAAGTATAGGTCCCAGTACTGGTTCACACTCAACCACTTGCCCAAAATAATACTTTGTGTGGCAAAAATGTACTCTTGGACTGGATTTGGACACCAAGGAAATATTCGGCCACAATGAAGTAATGGTTTTCAAAGGCCATATGATCCAATCGGTCTTTGCTTAAAGAATAGCCAAGGATATCAATGGACTTCTTGAGTGGTATCTGGATAGCTAATCGCGTTTATCAATCAAGCCAATTCATAGTTGGAGTTGAAGCTTGTTAGTAATTGGAGGAACATGGACACGGTCATGTGATCTCAGCACGTATAACTAGTAGGTTGGATTTTGTTATCCTTCTTTCTCCAGTATTTGGGACATTAAGAAATGGAAGTTGTATACAGTGATGACTGCCTCTTACACAATCCTTCCAAAGAATTGACGCGAGGGGAATGGAAAGCTTATACAGGTAAGCCAGACTTTAATTCTTGTACGCGTATGTGTTCGTAATGATTCTCTTTTAAACCAGAATCCCCGTCTCGGCTTGTATCCATAAAGCAGTTTATTGACAAGAACCCAGAATTCAAGGTGGTTGCTCCTGATGACTATACCATTGAACCAATTCTTGCTGTCCACAAGAAAGATTATGTTGATTTCCTATCCACAATCTACAAAGACTGGGTCATGGCTGGTCTTCCCAAGGACACGGTAGTGAGCGAGATATTTGGACACTGGTCGATGGTTGGTCACCTTGGTTCTGAGGAATGGAGGAAAATGGCGCTAAAGACTCCTAGTGGCCGTATTGGGCTCTATTCATTCGATCTCTCGGTCTCTTTTGATAAGGGTTCGTGTTTCATTTACGTACATGGTCCGTGATAGCCCTGAAATTTATGTTTTCGCTGGATTATTTTTAGATACCTGGCTGTCAACTTACACCTCCGCCCAAATCGTTCTCTCTGCTGCTCATCGGCTCCTTCGACAAGCCCAATCCAATGTGCCAGTCTATGCTCTTTGCCGCCCACCAGGTCACCATGCTGCCCATGATGTAGCTGGAGGTAATGATTATGGCGTGTATTTTTAGACCGTGTCTAATAGTCCCCAAAGGATATTGCTTTATCAACAACGTAGCCGTGGCTGCAAAATTCTTGCAAAATTATGATGCTGCTGAAATGGATAGACTTGTGTCCAAAGCTAAAGAAAAGCAATCGCTTGTAGAACCAGCTATTTTGAATACGAAAAGGAGAATTCTGATTGTAGATGTTGATTATCATCAGTAAGTTATTTTGTTTTCTGTATGTTTGTAATAATAATTGGATTTGTTTCTAGTGGCAATGGAACGCAGTCGATATTTTACAATGACCCTTCTGTATTCTATATCTCTCTCCATGGAAGCCCAGACTATCCTTACTTTACCGGAAGTGAGGCTGAAATTGGAAGTGGAGATGGGGTTGGTTACAATCTCAATGTCCCGCTTGATCCAGTAACTACCACTGATTCGATATACTTGGATAGTCTCCAAAAGGCCTTGTCAAAACAACAAGTAGTTGAGTTTAATGCAGACATCGTCATATGCTCTCTGGGCCTGGACACTTGGCATGAGGATCCTGTTGGTGGCATCGATGGGCTTGTGGACCCATTGACCTATGGCGCAATTGGAAGGCTCCTGAAAACCAGTGCCTCTTGTGTCAATAGACCGGTCCTGTTTGTGCAGGAGGGTGGCTATACAATCGACAAGCTCGGAGAATTAGCAGTCAAGGTGCTTTTGGGCTACCTAGAGCCGTCTAATTAATTAGACTATCGTTTTCTTCCCGAGTCATTTTGTTACAGAATGTAGATTTATCAACTCTTCACATTGTCCGGCTGTTTATTTTAAAGAATAAATATCACCCAAAAACAGGCTGGCTTGTGGCCACCAATCTGAATGACTCACTTGGCAGTTTATGAGTGTTGAGTTGTAAATACTAAACGAAATCCAAAGATGGCTATTTCAGAATGAAGGGTATGATGAGGGCACAGACAGGTCTTTGGGCTAATAATAACAAGATTTAAAGGTTTGAATCTATTATAGAAATATTATGATTCTTTGGTAATTGTACCATTTGGCTTTGTGGGGACATCAAAACTAAGGCTAGGTGTAACATTTCCCACGAGGCGCAAACCAGAGGAGAGGTAAGATCATGACGACTATAGTTGCAGATTTTTCTCAAAACGTAACTGTCTTGAAAATGTCAAAAGAGAGCAGAAGACTATCGACAAATCTCCCCATTTTTTCTCCTTTCTTGAGAATGTTTAATAAATTAATTCTATTTTTATAAGCTCTAATCTGCACATTCTTCATATCAAATCTACAGGAATTCACACCTAGAAAACACTTTTATGTGATTCTGAATTCATGTCTTGTAATTTTTTTTAAAAATACTAATAATAATACTAATTTGTACATATTATCTCGAATCAGTTGCAAAAAAAATACAGCATTCTATTTTTACATGATCTATAATCTATATCCGTAAATCGTAAATCGTACTTCTTGGCAATCTTGGGAATTATTATCAGGCGAGTGCCCCCTTTCCTAAATAAAAATAAAAAGCATCATATCAGTTTTAAGCTGGGACAACAGCGTCATCGAACAACTGTGTTTGGTAGCTTGTCTTACATTACACATCTCAATCATCCCACTCGACCATCCAAAGAATTATTAAAACAAAAAAAAATGACACTTTTATTTATAATTTAATTTAACATATGAGCAGAAAAGCTTGATTATCGCTAGAGTACAAGGTATAGCCAAAAATAACTAGTGGTATTGATTAAAATTAATTGAAGAAGAAGAAGAAAAAAAGGCACAATGAATTGCCCATAAAACATGACAGAATTTGAAACAATTACAATGACCCCCCAAAATAGGGCTTAGAATCCCACAAATTATGAATTCCAGTGTGACTTTTTGAGGAAATGTAACAGCATCATAATCATCATAATCATAAATGATGATCATCTTGATATTTGTATTGTTGACTGTAGCAGCAATAGAATGTGCACCTACAGGCCAAGAAACCAACCAGACCATCCGGAATTACTACATTAGTGCAGAGGAAATCAGCTGGAACTATGCTCCAATGGCATGGGACAATCTACGAGACAAACCCCTCCAAGACTCCCCAGCAAGACTCTACACTGTAAAGACACCGACAAGAATAGGCTCGGTATACCATAAGGCAATCTATCGCCAATACACATCCGCAGCTTTCAAAGTACCTATAGCCCACGACCCCGGGCTGGGCACTTTGGGTCCAATCATTCGTGCTCAAGCCGGTGACCAGGTTCGCATCTTGTTTTACAACAAGGCCTCGAGGCCTCATAGTCTTCATCCTCACACAAGCAAGCAGACCAATTCTCTTCCGGGAAAATCAATTGAGCCCAACCAGATATACCAGTACATCTGGAATATCCCATCCAATGTCAATTTTCCAGTCAATCAGTCTTCGGTCGTATGGACTTATGCTTCAAAGTCAGATCCAGTCGGGGATCTCAACGCAGGTCTTCTAGGGCCAATAGTCATCTATAAGCCTGGAACCCTTGTAAAACCATCGCCAGGAAGCACCTTTGAAAGACCACAGGGTGTCGACCAAGAGATCTTTACAGTCATGATGACAACGGACGAAGGTCTGTCAACCTATTTTAATGAATCCGTCTCGGAAGCAGGAATCAGTCCAGACGAATTAGAGACCTTGAAGGCTGATCCTCTTTTTGAAGAGTCGAATCGAATGTATCATATAAACAGCTATGTGTTCAACAATAATGCTGACCTGAGAGTATTTTATGGAAAGCCTGTGCGATGGTATGTAATCTCATTCGATCTTGAAGATGAAGATGTCCATACAGCACACTGGCATGGATCTACATTGCTCTACCATGGTCACCGTGTGGATGTGGTGGATCTCATGTCGGTCAGCTTTGAAGTTTTGGATATGATACCTGACAATGAAGGCCAATGGTTATTCCACTGCCATGTTGGACAGCATTTTGAGGCTGGCATGACATCTTTTTATGAGGTTGAAAAGGAAGAGTATACAGGAGATGAAGGATGGGGAAAGCGATGATGTAGTTAATTTTAATGATAGAGTATGATGGGTATAATTATTTTTATTTTTTGTCTATTACATGCATTTATGTTTTCTAGAGTGCGGATTGTGTTGGCTTGTACCAAGTAAATAAATAAATGTTGTCTGTATCTCAGAGAGAGTATCCAGAAGACGTTATAAAGTAAACCCAATCAGTGTTTTTCAGAAGCAGTGAAGGCACTGGATTTGTGTAAACAAAAGGCAATTCATTTCCCATTGATTCGTTGGGTGCGCGAAGTAAGCCCAGAGGAAGCAGGGCATAGTCCAGAACAAACGTCTCGAATAAAAAGGAAAATGGCTTGTCAACAAAGCACAGAGGCATCTTTATGCTTGTCAAGTAATGTCCATCGGTAACTGTATCAAAAGAGGTGGCTGAACTGTTGATCTGAGGTGATCCAGGCATCCCACAGAGCGTCTTGATAATCGATACAATATCAGGCTTGTAATATGTTTGACTCAAGAGCACATTGCTGAGCAAGCTGTCCACAACCACGTCTCCGGCCGCATAGGCTGGAGTGTAAAACACATCAATCTCTTCTGCAACATCTTTGCCTTCCAATAGGTGCATAAATCTAATGTTGGATCTTTCAACTAGAGATGGGTTTAGTTTGGTTTCTAGGCATCATATACACCTACCAAGATTCACAATCCTATAAGACCCCTCTACTGGTTCTTGGATCAATAGGTCCATAATGTGGCTGGTCATTCTAAAGAATACATGTAAATAATTGTTTTAATATATACGCCTATTCTAAACCTACACTGCAGGGCTATCCGAGTTTCTCTCGTATTGATCCAAATTCTCCTTTTCACTAGTAATCAAAACGATTGAAGAATGAGTATATTGATATCCAATATCCTCTTGAGCCCTTCACCTCATCACCACCACTTGTTTAGCTCTCTTTACGCCTGCTCTCAATAGATCATCTGGGTGCCTACAATTTCCCTGGATTCCCTGGATTAGACAACCTGAGAATTATTGGCACAAGCAACTTACCACCATAAAAAATACTCTTGGAAATTGCTTGATGAGATCAAAGGTCTTTTTGTTTGGAAGCGTGGCGCACAAAAGAATGATATCCTGGAGATCATTTGGCTTCATGTAAGGAGACCTACAATAAATACATGTACTTTTTTTTTAGTCTTTTGGTTGACCTCTTTATGGTCTTGTCTTGCCTTAGGTTATAAATAAACTTGAATATGTTTATCACACGTCTGTGAAGACAAACAAGAATATGACCATCCATTCCGTCGGCCGAGTCGATGACCAGGTCATCCAAGGTGGCTGGTTCTTGAAGCAAGTAACAAAGAGGCAATGAATTATCCTCAACCAATTGTCCATCAGATGTGGTGTTTGTCATGCCCATTCGCGATACAAGAGCCCGATTTCCTGTTAATAAAGCATGTTTTGAAGAAGGAAGGCGAGATATACAAAAGTCTTGTTGGACAGGATGAGATGTACTGACTCTAGAACTATGAGAGACCATAGTCTCTGTAGATGAAGAATGCCTTAGAGTGGTTCCCAAGCCCTTTTTAGGGTTGAGAAGGGACTTGAAGGGTGGGGGTCTGGTAGCAGAGCGTCTGTTGCGTACAGACTTGACAGCCTTCCAAGCATAGACAGTAGTCTATTGTCCAAGAGAAAGTCATGGTGAGAATGCTGATTACAAGACTGGTCTTGACTTGCCATCTTTTTTATATCATTGATTTCACGCGTGCTTTCTGCCATATATACACACAGGTCCTGGGATTTTATCAGATACTTTTTACCAGGGTTTAGTATAATATGATCATCCTCATCTTCGTTGGAGAGCTTGATGGCAAATAAGATCACTTGGAACTCTTTAAAGAGAATCTAATGAAAGCCGTGAGAAATCATATGTCAATGAATAATTTCATCTTACCCAGGCAGCATCTCCAAAAGTAAGACCAACAAGACAATCCTCTGGAGGTGCAACATAAATCTCATTGCATGAGCCATCATCTATTTGAATGGATGACTTGGTATTAACATACACGGCGTATAATGTATATAAACCACTTGCCATACTGTGCTTGCCATGGCTCATCGTATTTGTTTCTAGGTTCTCTTTGGTGCAGAAGATTTGTGAGCAGAGTGGAAGCACCTCTGCATCTACAGTTCATGGCAAGAAGGTACTGCTTGAATTCACGGAGACAAATGATTTCTTTTGCAACCTTTTGGTATATTGCTGTGCTTGGATAGAGATTATATGTATATATCGGTACACTGTAAGTGGTTGTGTAGCAATACAATGACCATAATCGAACCGTGTTGCGTTCGTCTTCCTTTGCTGGTTCAGGTGTATTGTTGTCTAGTGAACCAAGTGTAAGAATAGTGTAAATGATATATATATATAGAGAGAGAGGCTAATTACCAGACATGGTGATGATGGCTTTTGCATAGCGTGCTTGCTATAAATGTATATCTTAGCAACATATTATGGTTGAGAATATTGATTTCTTATAATAATAATAAAAAAACCTACTGCTCGCTGCAATGTCTTTTCATTCTGTAAACAAGCCGTGTCAGTAGATATTGATAAGTAGGTTTCATTCTAATTACCAATACTGAGCCATGGAGAAACTGAACACGATGACCCCACATTGAATTCCTTTCCATCAACTTCAACTCTTCTGTGGGACGATTGATGTCCAAGAAGACTATATTGAGATGTGTTTCAATGTGTTCCTATTAAGAAATAAATTGACAGACATTAGGATCCCTGGACCTCATGGAATGCACCAAAGCTTACTCTATTCAAAAAGCCATCCAAGATATCATTAGCCTGTTCTGGTGTAAAGGTGCCAACGATCAAGATAAAAGGCATTGTTCCCTTTGAAACAGAGCCACCCCCATCTTGCAAACACAAGCATGGTTAGAACTCCACAATGATTACTTGCAACAAAGTTACCTTGACGCTTTCGAAGTGTGCTGAGTGAATCTGCCAATAGACTTGGTAAGACAGCCAAGGATATTACAATCAATAGCATCATGACAATACGACTGCCTTCAGTACTGGGGGTTATATCTACAGACATGTTGGTTAATACCAGTGCTTGTGCTTGTATGCATACCTCCATATCCGACAGTAGACAGAGTAACCATTACGACATAACTAGGATATATTCATCAGCTTAACCTTTCTTGGCTTAAAGGTACTTACAGTGATTCAAGGATGGTATAATTGACAGTTCCAAATGTGACCTCACAGTATTGAAAAGCTGACATTCCATTGTAGAGAAGGACAGCAATGGTGATGATTAATTGAATCAACTTGGCCTTGAGTGCATCAACAGGTTTATCTATTGTGTTGAGGTGAGAGGGAGCTGGTTTAACCGATTGTTACCTGTCATTTGGAGATTAAGTTTTATCTTCATCCAGCTCTTGACTCGTAAGAGCAATACCCAACTACGTAGAAAGTATGGCACTACAGAATTTGGAATCAATAAACAATTGTGTCTATTTGATGGTTACCATAGAGATATTGTCCATGTTCTACAAAGTACGAAACAAGGAATGGCATTGTTGTCATTGATTCAATAAAGAATCTAAAGCTAAAAAATACAGACAAGGGGTATACGTTCATAAAGACACCTATAATACACATGGTTTAGAATCATTGCCTTTAATTGACCAACTTACGTATCAAAAACGAGCCTGTATTCCAGACCGTCAGACAGAGACAGAACATCCTGGTGCAAAAGACATTGGTTAGTGTTTTGGATTGCCTGAATCACCAGTTCTTTACCAAAGGTCATAGGAACGCCACTTGTAGAGCCAGGGCGGGTTGAGATCGACGTCTGACTCCTGCTTCATCTCTACAAGATACGCCAAGCAGAATAGGATATCGACCAGGAGATCCAAATTGACCTAATAAAATCGATTTTCAATATTGGTGCTACTCCGATCTCTAAAAAGAAATAAAGGCTTACAAACAGCACAATGCTACTGTTGCTAAACAAAATTCTTTTTGCTGCTGAAATGTACTGGTTATTAAACATGTTCTTGATTATGCTCTTGAGACTAAAGACGTCTTCCTCTTCCTCCCTAAGAATGGTGGTCAGTCCAACTCAAGACGATGGATGACTTACCGGCAGTGCTTACGACCAGATCTATAGTTTGATCGAACTGTGCTAAGATTAACCGCAGAACGTCTACCAAACCATTGATCGGTAACCAACTGATTTGGAGCCGATTCAACAACCTCTTGCGCACTATTGAATATAAAGAAACCTGTTATGATCAGGATCACATGCTGATTGTGGACATACTCTGGATCGAGTGATGGCAGGACGAGATCAGGCAAGGTTTCAGCGTGTCTTTTGGTGCTTCCAAGCATTATTGTTGATATCTGAGTAACAAGTCTAGATCTGGACTGGTGGCGTTGCTGTAGGCGCTTCTTCTTTCGTTTGGCAATCTTGTCCGGCTCGTCCAGGTCGCTATTGCCGCGCGAAGACCCATTATCTCCAAGGCTCGACCGAGAGGATTGGAATGGACTATTCCTGGTGACGCCAGAGTGAAGTCCATAGGTATGGGTCTGGTCTCCACAGAGATGACTTTCCTCGTCGTCTTCTGGATGGTCATACTCTTTGCGGCGACTGAGCATGTTCCAAGAAAGCAATAAAGATGTAGAGAAAGCGAAAGAGAAGACAAAGCCAAGTAGTATTAGGCATTGACCAAACGTCACGGCGGAGGAGAGGATGTCTTTGGGTTATTCGGAGGACGGAAAGATCGGTTTTTTCCGGGCTTTCAAACCAGGTGTTGGTATATATATTAAGATATATAAAAGTGGTTTTTTGTATGTAGAAGACCTTTTTCCATTGTCAAATGGGCTTGGATAATCTACAGGCTACATTATACATGTTCTTGTTGGTTCCAAAGGTTTATATAAAATGAACGCTTGTAACAACCAATAAACATGCTGTATGTATGGAATTGGTGGCAAGTCTCGAGCAATATATTCGTACCACATATTTAATCGCCATTCCTTATCATATCTTCAAGTTCTAGACATCATAAAGATGGATACAGATCCACTCCGCCACTCGCATTGGCCTTTTTTGCACCATGATAATCAATGGCACCAGAGTGGGACAAGAAAGTGCCCTGTTATCTATTCTTGTGCAATCATGGCCATTATCCAGAACAAATGTCTTTTTTGGAGGTGCCTTTAATATCTTGATCATTAATATATATATATATGTATATTCTAGTCATCAATACATATATGCATATATATATATATATATATTATTAGGGTAGAGATTAACCATGGAAACAACTTTAAACTTTCACTATTATCACTTCCAAATAAGAATAAATCTTGGCCATTTACTTTTAAGCCTCACAATGACTGTTTTTCATAACTACTGCAGCTCAAGATTCAATCCGAGAAACCATGCTGGAAAAAAAATGGGTGTGCTTAAAGAGGTGTTACGGAAGAAAAAGAAGATTTAAAATAATATACTAGACTTTTTTCTCTCTCTCTTTTGCTCTTTATCTATCTTTTGGTCATGTCGCGTGGAGGTCGTGGTGGATTTGGT
Source organism: Phycomyces nitens (assembly GCA_022702545.1). NCBI lineage: Eukaryota > Fungi > Mucoromycota > Mucoromycetes > Mucorales > Phycomycetaceae > Phycomyces > Phycomyces nitens. The sequence continues at coordinate 9,829,625 of JAHRBC010000001.1, forward strand.
GGTGGCCGTGGAGGGCCAGGTGGAGCAAACAGTGGAGCAATGCAGCTCGTTTCATTTGACATGCTCAAGGATCTCAGTTCGGGTGGTCTGTTCAATGTGAACACGGCGCTTTTTCCTGTAAGTCATTTGGAATGACTCTTTAACCAACTAATGATGTCTAATGTAGGAAATGGATGTGCCAATTCCACGTAAACCAAACTCTACAGAGAATAGCCAGTGGAAGTTCAAGGAGGAATTCCTAAAGCAGGTGCACGAGTCGGCATACCACCTGGTTCCTCCCCCACCAAAGCCAGGTACAGATTAGATATGGGCTGATTGGATCGCTAATCATTATTATAGATATCGAAAGATACTCGGACAAATACAAGCTGGCAACTGTTCGTAAAAAGACTTTACGAGAGATCGACACTGGTAAAAAGATGGCCAGGACTCGAGGATTAATGATTAACATTCTTTGAGAAAAAAAAAGATTTCGATTTCTTCCCAGAAGAACTGCAGTCCGTCATTGATCCAAGCAAAGCCAAGAAGAGTAGGTTTGAGATGATGTAAAGATCTATTAAACATTGTGGGTCTTTAGAGCGCAAGGTTCAAAAGGTCGATGATAACTTTAACTTGGATGATATTATCAATGCCGAAGAAAAAGATAAAGATGGAGAGGATGACCAAGGCAAAGAAGAAAAAGAAGGAGATGCTGCAAGTGACCTTGAGATTGATGAAGAGGGCGAAGAAGAAGAGTTGGTTGATGACAATGATTATGCCCAAAATTACTTTGATAACGGTGAAGACGAGGACTTTGATGATGATGATGGTAAGTGACAAGACTGATTATTGACAAGATACTGACATGCTTCAAGGTGATGGTGGTGCTGGAGACTACTATTAAACATTGATATTTCATCATATATCTTATATTGCATTAAACGAGGGAAAATACATCCATTCGAAAAAATTGGACTGTTTGCGGAGGCCAATTTATTATTATTTTTTATTTTTATTGTTCATTGTTCATAATCATCCTTTCACCCAGAAAAATAATAAAGATGTCCCAGCAAGAGCTCATTGATGATGTCATTTACTGTGCACGCTATGGAGAATTCGACGAACTCAAGGAAACAAAACCTAGCCCTGAATTGCTGATTAGAGGAGATGAATCTGGAAATACAGCCCTTCACATGGCCAGTGCCAACAACCATGTCCGTAAGTATTGTCTGTTGGTTGGAATGGAAGATTTATGTTTCTTATAGAGATCGTCGCTTGGATTCTTGACCAGCTACTCTTGACCGGCTCCCCCTTGGCACCATTGGTTAATGTGCGCAACAAGGAAGGAAACACACCTCTTCACTGGGCTGCCTTGAATGGTCACCATGAGATTGTCGAGCTGTTGGTCAAGGCTGGTGCAGACTGCAAGGTAAATAAAATAGTGGGTAATAAAGAAGAAGCTGGTGATTAAATTTGACTCTAGACAAAGAATGAGGCTGGAAAGACCCCAATCTATGAGGCCCAGCAGCATAACCACGAAAAGGTGGCCGAGTTCTTCTTACTGACAATGATGGAAGAAGAGCCAGAAGAGCCAATGGATGAGGATGAAGAATGCGTCGAGACAGGTGTTCCAGAACAGGGAGCATAAAAGACACAGTACCATATACTTCTTTCTATTTCTGTTTCTGTAATCTTCTAAACATTCCCTCTCAACATTCATACTGAAAACAACCATAACCCCCAAAATGCATCTTTTATAACCAATTTTGTATTCATCATCCTGTACTTGCAACAGCTTATTTTTAAGAAAATTATAATAGAAAGGGTTATATTTAGCACAACACACAAGGGATAAAGAAGAGACATAAAAGGAAGAAAATAACAACAGATTTAAGAATCCACATCATTAATAATTAAATAAATACATAATAATAATAATAATAATAATAGGGGTGGAATAGCTGTTGCCTTTTATGGGAGGTTGTTGACAGCCAAGACATACAAAAAAATATGATGGTTGGTTTGTTATTTCGTTTGATTTGGCTGTGCTTTGGATTTTGTTCCTCTTTCTCTTTATTATTTTACAATTATCATGGGCTATTGTAGTCGATGTGGTGAAATCACGCCTGCCGACAAGTGCACAAAGTGTGGTGGTCGCTCTGTTGGTAAATTTCTTCAATGTCATAATCATTATTTACTAACAAATGATGTGTATAGCTTCTATAGCAGCAAACTTGGGTGTAGAGCCTATTCTGCTCGCAGACCGTTGGAAATCACAGTAAGAGACAATCTAGTATATTCTCAAACATTCATTAATAATGTCCTTTAAGATATTGCACCAGTATACTTGGGTTTGGTGACGCAGAAACATCAGCACCTTCTGTTTTATCAGAGCCCCAGACGTGTGTCAATTGCCACAAAAGGACCCTAGAACCTCTTGGTGCATCCCGCCACTGTAAAGACTGCACTCCACAAAAACCATCATCATCATCATCAGTAGCATCAGCAGCAGTAGTAGATCGAGGTGCATGGTGGGTTGAAAATTACTAAACTCAAAACCGGGATTAATGAAATTACCAATATAATAGTTCGGGATGCTATCGGCCAATTCTGGCCACAGAGACCCATGTTGAACATTCAAGTCGTTTTTGGCACAAAGAATGCTTCTCTTGTCACTCATGCGCCAGATCTCTTGGCGATACTCCCATGGTGGACTTACAAGGCCATCCCTGCTGCGAGAGCTGTTTAATGGCCCAGGCAGGGAGAAAACCAGCTCCAAAGATGGTATCAAAGGCCAACCTAAGCACCCAAACCACTCGTATTCCTGATCGGTCTCGTTCTTCTCGCCAAAGCCTCCCAGCCACCAGCACAAGTATTCGGACAAACTCTCCAGTATTTTCACCATCGCCGTTTGGACTCAATCCTCGTACCTCTCTTTACAGTCGGTCAAAGCCCTTTGACTCCATATCCTCACACTCTTCTTCTTCCTCGTCTGCTTCTCTTTCTTCTACCTTGTCATCTACTTCTTGGTCCCCAAGTCCATCTCCATCCAAGTCAGCCAAGCCTCGGGTGGATAATCTGTCTGTATTCAAACGGCCTATATCAACCACTAATGAGTCCAGCTATCTTGGTTCTCCAGAGCCTTTAAGCTATCCACCTAGTCCTCCTGGCTGGAAACAATCCACACGCAAACAAAACTCTGCACTTGCAGAATACAGGAGAGCAAAGGCAGCTCTGAACAATGAACATACTATATCTCAAGACAATACCCTCCCTTCTCCTTCTCCTTCCCCACCCCCAAGAACACCCAAAATACTCCCCAGGCAGCCTACTTTTTCAAAGCTACCCCAGAGTGGTGTCTTGAATGATCCCACCCAATCCAACTGTTCTGGTTGCCATAACCCTCTCAGCGGCACCCGTGTCAAGCTGTCTATAGCTGGAGGAGATGTGTGGTATCACTATGAGTGTCTGGCATGCGAGACATGCCATGAGCCATTTTCATCCTCGGAATACATTAGCGATGGAAAGCATTTCTTCCATCCAAAGGTAACAAACTAAAGGTGTTTTAGGATCATAATCTTTATATATTTTATTATTGCAGTGTCGACCCACAGTACAGACTCCAGAGTACGCCTGTCATGGATGTAGCAAGCCCATAACAAACAAGTGCTTAAAGAATGGAAGCCGGCTATTTCACCCAGACGTAAGTTTAAACATCAAACTGGCAAGTTTATTTTCAATAACTCATCCGATTATAATTAGTGCTTTTCATGCTATGAGTGCAATTCTTATCTGCCTTTTGATGAGCCATTCTACGAGATCCAGGGAGAAGCTCATTGTGAAGCCTGCAGTCGTATGGACAACCTTTCGGTCCAAAAGGAACCTCAACCTCCTGCCAACCCCATTACCAACAATACCACAGTGATTCCTCAAGAATCAACACGTCATTCTCGCAACACCCTCAAGTTGGGTGGTGCAAAGGTCTGTCCTCATTGTCGGCAGAGTATTGCTATCATGGACGAAGCACCCGGACCACGGGCCACCCGCTGGCACAGAAGATGTCTGCAATGTCAAGGATGCCACAAACAGATGGATTCTGGCGCAAACGTTGTTGAAGGTCGATCGGGTGAATGGGCTGTTTGGTGCAGAGGGTGCAATAGTATATGAATTGTCTGTTTAGTATCTCACCTTCATACCCTCAAAAGTTGCAAATCTTTATAAATCTCCTGCTTTTATATACACCACATAGTAACAGACCATTTCAATATCTGTAAAGTCAAAACAGCTTCAAAAGACATTTCTAAACACATACACACACATACACACGACATTGAGTAATAAAGAATTGTTACAGAAATTTATTATCCAAGTGTTTGTACTGTAACCGTTTATATTCTCCTGTTTCCATTCTTTTAATGAAAATATAGACCCATATTCATCACTATATATATATGTGTGTGATTCAATTGCTGATTTGATTTTCAAGTGATGAACAAAGTCTAATCGTTTCTTTTTGTGCCATTGGAACAACTGTTGGTTAGTTGTGGTGATAAATCATGTCACTTTATATTCTACAAATAGCGCGCCAGGTGGTATTCTTGATGTAGATGTCCATTGTGTCTCTCATATGGTAGTTGTTGACTCTCCAAATATAACCCTATTTTTTCATTTCATTAAAATACCATATATAACACTCCAAGGATATTTAAAGGTCTTTTTTTTTGTATTATTATGGTTTTATGGGCAACTTTCCAAGGCATGGTAGTTTTTGATGAAATAATGTGAGCAAATGAAGAACGCCTTGATGATTAGACGTTTTTGGTAATCTAAAAAGCTGCTTTGGGTCAGAAAGAGGTTTGTTGAATTGATGAAATGGTATGATTTGAACAAGATTATAGAGTAGTATAAATCTAGTTTGAATGTCGGTCAGTGACCATGAAAAGGAGTCTGTAGAGAAATCTAATCTAATCTAATAAATAAAAACCCCCTCAAAAATACATTGAAATTGATATTGGAATGGTATTATTTACAATGGGCCATAAAGTAATAGTAATAATTTAAAATACAGTCACATTGCAGTCAGAGTTTATTGTACAGCTTTAAAGACAAGATATCTGTCGTGTGGATATGAATACTAATACACAATTATAAATAACAAGGTCATATTTAATGGCATTTCTGTCTAAAAGAGTGAATGTGCTGCTTCACTTCCCACTAAAATAGGAATACCATGGTTAGCAAAAAAAAAGGTAAAAAGTAAAGGGAATTTTAATAAACTTACATGTTGCGCCGAATCCCCAGGTGGCAGCATTGGCTACATTCCCACCAAATTTCTTTGCGAATCCAGAAAGTCGGCCCTCGGATGATTCAGTAGTGTGGGCAGGTGCAGATGCTTCCGGAGGAGCAGGATAGGAGGATTGTGCTACAGGTGCTGGATAGGCTGATGGTGCTACAGGTGCTGGATAGGCCATTTGCTGCTGTTGTTGTTGTTGGGGTGGTGTTTGGTAAGAGTTTCTCTGGGGAGAACTCTGGTAAGATGCAGCCTGGCCATAACCAGGATTATAGCCTGTAGGACCAGGCATTGTCGGTTGCTGTTGTGGCTGAGGTGGAGGGTTGCGTGGAGGTGAAGGATAGTTTCCATAACTATGAGAATTATTAGTATTCGGAGACGAGTGTGCGGCAGGACGACTGGGCCTAGAAGAGTTGAATGATTGTTAATAGCTTTAAAGATATAGATTCCCTTGGCAATCCTCACTCTAGTGGCCTAATGTATGTTCGTGGGAATACACCCGTGCGTCCGTGTAGCGATCCACGCCACCAGTCATTATCCACTTTGAAAAAGTTAGTAATCTTGGCATGATATTATATTATTATTTAGCATTCGTTACCATGTTCAAGAACCTGAACCACCTCGCCCTTTTTCAATGGGAGCTCTCTTGGGTTAGTCCCAGGAAAGTCATATAAAGCTTCTGCGGTGCCCAATGAAGGAGGAGAGCCATATGCTGGTGGAGGAGGGTTGGTTTGAGCTGGAGGATAGCCTTGGTTGTGTACGGATCTTATGGCGCTACTTGTGGGCAACAAAGCAAGAATCTCATCATATGCCTTTTGTTCAAGGTATTTTTGGGCCTTTAGCAACAAGAGTTCTTTTTGAATGGATTCCAAGACATGTGTTGCCAAAGCCTGTTCACGTTCGCTCATTATTTGTAAAGGTAGTCGAGTAAAGAAAGAGAGCAAGGAATTAGTAATTGATAATTAGAATGTTAAATACCCCTTGCTATTATCACGCTATACAGAGATATTCCAAGGGCGAAATACCTTTCGGAACTCAAGGCTATACTTTACCCGAACTCCATTTCAAACCAAGTAAAACACTTTTCTTCTTCTTCTGGATATTCTACAACTGCAGAAAATTAAAAATTGCCAAGAAAAAAATAGTATTCTAGTCAATGTTCAAATGGCACAAGAGGCCAAACGATTGTTTTAACTCTACCAGAATTACACCTTTATACTTTAAAGGTAAATCCATTCGAAAAAAAACTATAATGAGCGCAATTGGTTGTAATATATCTGGAATACTCTTAATCTTGATAAAATACAAAGAAGATGTGCTCATATGTTGGCTGTTCAGAATGTATTTGAAACTATGGTACAGAGATAATAATAATAATAATAATAATAATAATAATAATAATAATAATAATAATAATAATAATAAAAGATTCCAATAGGTACAATTGTCATATTGACCATATGTAGATTCAAGATTAACAATGGCTGAATTTAGTGGTGATATATTTTTATACAATCCCATTCCCAAAAAAGGCAATTTTTATTTAATCTTTTTTTTAAATTTTTAATTTTTAATTTAATTTTGGAAACAGCATTACTAAACCTTTCCCTTTCTTGTGGGCATATTTGCCTTTCTTTTAGCTAAAATGCTGATAGATCTTCCATTCGAAATACTTTCGGCCATCATAAACCATCTCTCTGTAGAGGACAAAAGAGTATGCTCTACTGTCTGCCGAGAATGGTCATTGGTATTTACCTCGGCACTCTGGAAGCATCTCAGTATCAGGACCAAGAGGCAGATGTATGGCCTCTCTTCAATTCAGCACCGTCTTCCTGTCTGTACCTTGTTCTTAAACGCCTTTCTATCCATCAATCCCCAACAGCTCCTCTGGATCCAAAATAACCTTTCACTGACTTGTGTTAGTATTTCACAAGAAGCTCTTCATCCAGACTGTTTTGATACCATGGTCGACTGGACTCTTTGGCAATACCTGACAAAACTTGAATTGTGTACAGACAATCTTTGGGTCAGCACCAAAGCAATCCTAAATACCCTTTCTTGTCTGTCCTCTCTCCTGTCCCTCTCCTGGACTCAATCAGACGATGGCTCTTCATCTCATTTTGGCTGGCAAGATATCGAGACATTGCACATCAATCTACCCTGTCTGACTACTTTATATCTAAAGGTCACGATGGATGAACTTTCTATGGAGGATATCCAGCGTATTATTAACAGAGAGTTCAGCCCAGCTCTCGGTCTAACCTGTATGACATGGACTGTGAACACAATCGACCCCCATTGGTCAATTTACTGGGCATACAAGTATCCAAACCTTAGCTCGCTTTATTGGGTCACGGTTGATCAAGAGATAAATGACTGGAAGATCATCGCACCTTTTCAAGCCTGGCCAACTCCATTTCAAAGGCTACAACATCTCACCTTGGATGGTGCAATCTATACTCATGCATCACATGGCACTTTGTTTGCTCTCCTCAATCGCTCAAAGTGTCTAAATTCAATCACGTACTCTCTCTACACCAATCAGTCAAGCTTGCAACATATTCAAGCTGTCTTTAAAGACATTATGCAATTTTCTGATTCTCTTTGTTCTCTTGAACTAATTGTGCATGGTGATGTTGATGATCCCAATATCATTTCCAACTTATTTGTACATTGTCCTAGACTGGTGACCCTGTCTATATGTGGAATGAGAATACAGCTTTCTCTGGATCGAATTCTCGATAAATGCATATCCCTAGAGTTTTTATACATAAACGTATCCCGCCTTCACATCAGAACCACAGCCCCTCTACATTCAATCAAGGATATCATACTAACAAGTGGGAACCTTGGCCTTTGTGAGCTCGGATTTCTCTCCAAGAGGTGCACAAGTCTCAAGAGGCTCAAATTGGTGGATCTGGTCTTGAGAAATGATGAATCGATATTCAGTCAGGACCTGTTTCTTGACCTTTCTTCTCTAAATCTACACACCTTGTGCATAAAGAGAGTGTCGTTTTACAAATCAAACATTGCTGCAGGGAAATCGAAATTGCATAAATTAGCCTTGGTTCTGCCACAGACGTCTAGACTGTACGATACCAGATGGTCTCTAGGCACCTTTGGCCACAAACAGAGTAGAAATACAGACGAAAAGGAATATTTTAGATTACAATGTGGATCTGTAGATCGGCTTATTTTATAGAAATTTGTATTTTCAAAAGAAAAAAAGAAAAAGAAAAGAATGATTGCTCTTTACCAATAAAACATGGTTGATTAGTGATAATAATAGAATCTATGGCATTCTGCCAAAAATATTGGTATTTTACCATTTAGGATGAGGTATCCTAATGGATTCAATGCTTAATTAATATGATGGTATTAAAATGCATTTACCAAACAGATTAAAGGAGTCATTCTCGATTATCAGAGATCACGTCTTTTAAAATATATTGTATGTATACCTTTGTTTTTTAAATAATAATAATAATAATAGTATTAGAGTGTCTTGATGATGGAGTCTGGCTGGACTGTATAATCTGTCCATGTCATGATACGCGTAGACGACACAGAGAGCACGGTATTGTGATTAGGCAGAAACATTGACCGCAAGTTCTTTGTTTTTCCTGATATTCACCATTCAAAAATTAATATCTTGTGGCTCATTGTGAGTTCTTGTTGTTTTTACCCATGGTCTCAAAACTAAAGCACGGTCCACGAGTAACACCGCTATAGCGAAGATCCCTATGTCAAATAAAACAAATGGTCATTACAGGGCAAGTTCAGTCTAGCGATTGTTTATATAGTTACCAAAAGTGAATCTTGGGCTCTACCTGGCTACCACATACTACCATGTGGCCGTTTGAATGCCAATCAGGCCGAATATAGCGAGATACATTTCCTGCTTCTGGGTGGCCAAATCTTAACACAATAGGATCCGTTTCACTGCAACGCTGATCGTATAAAGCAAGTTGATCATTCTTGCAAGACAGGCTGTGATAGATGTATAAGTAACCATGGACTAAAAATCGAGTGTGTGGGTGTGGGTGTGTGTTTACCTGAGAATAAGCAAGTCTGGAGAAACAGGGCTTTGGAGAATATTGTTGACCTATAATGCATCACAAAAAAGCAATATAATTAAAACCTGGCCTCCCTTTTATTACATTTTTTCTTCTTCTTCCTTACCCTCCCTGGAAATTTGAGTTCTGATGCACTCTTTTGGGCCACAAGGTCATACATAAAGAATCGATCGTCTGCTCCACCAGAGAATAAGCGATTGTGGTACTTATCAAAGCAGAATGTCTGTGGATAAGACGTGTGCTTGATAGGAACATTATGTGTGGCCGTAAGATCAAAATCGTCGTGTTCACTTTCACGTCTCAAATCCCAAATGTACTATATGATTATAAGTATTCTTGACGCTCATTGGTATGGCCTGCAGAGCTTACCACTGATTTATCGTATCCACCGGTAATAAAGCTAGCCCTTTCATAGCCAGTATTTCTCTGGTGGTTGAGATCAATTGGCGATATGGTAGAGAATCCTTTTTCATGAGGAAATTCACTCAGTCTTTGAACTCTTCCCTCTACTGAACTCTAAGGGTAATTTAGTATATTTGAATAAACAAGAACAAGAACAAGACCCATTGTATGGATCAGCTTTCTTACATCAGTAACAGAACTAATATGGACAAGCGAAACCGTTTCAGAATCCTCTGGTTTAGAACGGCCGTCTCTTCTGGAAGAAGGACAGAGGGCAAGTGTAGAAGGAGTGGCCCAGCAGAGCTCTTCGATCCATGACTGAAAAAGACGTTCTTTTCCTAGAGTTTTAATGTTTCTAGAGCAAATATTACATGAATAAAATATCGTTATTTTGTTGGAAATGGAAAGGAAATGTGTGTTACAGCTATGGTCTTTACCGCCTTGTGGACGCATTCCTATCATTTAATAATCGTTTTTTTTTTAAAAAATAGAAAACAATGAGATATTTATCCTCAAAATAAAATTTGTTTTATCAGACTTACCAGAACTGAAGATCACTATATTATTTTCCAAACCAAGAGTTTAGTGGAAAGGTTTTGATAAAGATGTAGCTAAATAATTTATTATTTTACCCGTCTAGAGAAGTAAGAAGCATAAGATCTTTCATGGCATTGGATTCGTTTGGACCAGCTTGACTGAACAACATGCTACGGGGCTTCTTGGACAGACTAGATCCATCTGCTGTCTGGCTTCGACGCAAGTAAAGGTCACATTTATCGGATGCTGCTGGTTTCCATGTCACAGGGTTATATGGAACTGGAGATGGCTAAACAAGTAAAGAAATAATAAAATGTTTCTTTGGATTTTAATTATGTGCAACCTCTAGGCGTATTTCACTGCTTTTTACCATCTGGAGAGGGGGGACAATCAACTCTGGTGGGGTGGGCTCCCGGCGAGGACGTCTTGGAGCCCTGATGATGTCCTCACTCTCTTGAGGAGAGGGTCTTTTGAGTGCAGTCCGTGAAGAGGACGAGGACGAGGACGAGGACGCCACAGATTGTCGGAGAGGTGGGTCGGGATTTAGGGCGGGTAGCCCTGGACGGTGAACACGGGACGGACTGGGTGTGGGGCGTGGGCTGGATGGACCTGGTTCAGCACTATACAGCGATGGGTGGGCCTGGGCTGCATGATCTACTATCAACCTAGTAACGCGTGCAATTTGCCTGCTAGTTTTCTGAATCTCTTTATTAAGGGTTTTGGCCTTTTCTATATACGTAATTTGCTTTGTCTGCTGTCTCTGGAGCTATCAACAGAGTAGATTGAGAATTGGCTACAAAATAAACACTTTTATAATTACTTTGAGCAATAGATCCTGCAATTCTCCTTGACAAAGTGCAGGATGAGCATTGGAAAGTACTTTTGTAGGGGTTGAAAGAAATCCTATAAATGAATCTTCTTGATCGCTTTCTGAGCTAGAGCTAGATTCGTCAAGATGGTCATGAGCATGTAGGGGATCGTCAACCCTGGCAGAAATCAATGTCGAAGTAGAAAGATCTCAAAATATTATTTTTAATAAAATCCTATTTTATTTTATTTTATTTTATTCTTCTTCTCACTTGTTCGGCTGTTGGTGTTCTCTGGCTTCAAAGAAGATGCCGAGAAGAGCGATCGTGGGAGCATAGTCGGAGGGGGACAGCGGTGGCCACGCAAAGATAAAAAGCGTCCTTCCCTCAATCGAAAGTGCGCCACAATAGAAAATGGCAGATTATTTAAACCCAGAAGGAAATTTGGCTTCATACAAAAAGTAGTTTTCCAGATTGCAGTGTCCACAGAATATGTTGGCTTATTAAGCTAGCAAAAGAATTCAGTGGAGCTAGATATCATTATAATTCTTATTGTTGAATATTCCGGAATCTAATGAGTATATTTTTGACAAGATACAGGAAAGCGAAACCAAAGTAATCTTATTGGATTTAGAGGGTTGTGCGGAAGCAGAGAAAACCATCAATTCAATCAAATGAAGAGGTGGGGAATATAACTACAGAAACTATAGAATATTATTCTGGAACAGATCAATTGAATTGAGGGGAGAACAAGACTTGAATCAGTCCCATACTTGATTGCCTTGGATGCTATTGGAGATTACGAAATTGATATTCTTGTGGGGTAATCCAAATAGTCTATCAAATATAAAGAGTAAACTACTACAAGTCCTTTAATATATTCTAATCATGACATACTTTGGCTAATGAAGATCTAGAAAAGTGTATAATATATCCCACCATTACAAGAAACACAAAAGTAGCAAATGCTTGATATATAATTATATATCAAGATTGTTTTTCAAGACTTGCAATAGATTAATTAGAACCAAAAATCGAGTGGATTCATTCATAACCAATTACTATACAATCTTACCATTAGTATGAAGTTAAACGTAATAAACTTTTTTTATTTTTTATTTTTGATGGGGATTATAATATTCAACATGTTCTATTGGATAGAGCAATAAAGTAGAGCCTTTTAAATGTAATATTTATTTGTAATTTATTTCTACTTCTTGTAACCATGTCAAAGAATTAATTGTAGTAGAAATAATCACCAAATCAATTGTTATCTTGCTTATTCTGATAAGGAAGAAGAGGAATAAGATTTCTGATATTCTATCAACAAATAAATATTAATGTATCTTAACGATTAGAATATGATCAGTATGCTTACAAGTATCAAGAATCTCCTCAAGAATTAACCTTTTGCTTTTTAATTAATTCAAAGATTCGAAAACGACCAAACAATGCTGTATCGACCGTGAGCTTTGTGTCACGTTGACTGGACTCAGCCAAAGAGACACTGTGGAGGACGTCGAGGCATGGTTCCGCAGTCTCAACCTTGATGAAGTTCTTTGCCCATGTTAATCCTTTAAAAATAAGCTACAAGTATTTAAAATCACGAAATATCAAAGTGCTTGTCTTGATGGTTTTGGCATACACTCTTTCCAGAAATTTTTTGCGCATACTCTGTGTAACACATTGCGCCAAGTGCAAGCATTGATTTGCATATTGCTGAAAATTGATTGTGTGTCGTACCTAACACAATTGGTGTTGACTCCGTTACGACTACAGATGTGGTAGCTACCCACTTCTGGCACTCAAAGCTTCTCCATTTTTAACCCTTTTCTTTCATTCTTTCTTTATTAACTATCATTCTCACAATTTCCCTCCCTAATTACCACATCAATAGCAAAAACATAGCTAGCTTAGTATGGAAAGATACGAGAGACAAGGGAATAGAGAAATTTATTATTATGTATATTTTCAAATAAAAACCACTCGGTTTAGACTAAAGTCTATATCAAGAAAGGCGTTCTATATTCCGATATACTCGGTTTCCTTTTTCTTTCTTTCTTGTGGTTATTTACTGAAGATATATCTTTCTGAAAGAAAAGACCTCCACATTATCCGCATACATATATAGGACACTTTCTGATTGTTGATTCATACTTTCTTTGTGTGTTATTCCAATTATTTGTGTCAATTTTATTCAGTCTACGCCTTCTTACTACTTGCTCATTCTCTTCAGTAGCACTAATTTGTATACTCTGCCTATACTCGTGCATATATTCTGCTCGAGAATTTCTAATATTCTCTGCTTCTACTTTTGCTATTGCTTTCATTTCTGCAGTCTGCTGGAAATTATGCTGGTGTTCTCTAATGTATCTCCATATTCTTTTAGCCCTTTCTTCAGTGGGAACAGTAAGTCTAGGCATTTTGTAATCTATAATAATATAATATAAGAGTAAAAGAGTAAGGAGAAAGTACAATATGCTTAGTATGCTTTAGAGAAGTATCAAGGCCGTCACGTGATTAAAAAGTTTACATTTTTTACTAGTAAAATTCTTACAAAATCACGGAGTTTAAATGTTACAATTTTCCCTCTTTCCTTAGGCTTTCTAACTCCGTAAACTCCATATAGAACGCCAAAAAGCGCGGCTTGGAGAGCCTATACCACATCTTTCGTCTTCACTTTGTCAACTTTCCCATTTTACCCATGGGTTGAAAATAGTTTTGTGCATTTTATAATTTGCGCATGTCAATGTCTTTTTCGGTGATTATATAAAAATGGCATTTTTCGTTTATGATGGAATACGACAACCATCCACAGCATTTCCTTACCACTGTTCACAATCCCGAATTTAGATTACAAGCAGAAAAGTCTGATTTGCCAGATTTGGATTTTTGATATGAATCCATAACAAACGTAAACGCCTTTTTTACCATGGACACCGACGATCCTGAAAAATAAAAGGACCCATGACCACCACGATTAACCAATCTATACAAGTCCAAGCTCCCACCTTCCAACCGCCCTAAACTTGGACACACGTTTTTTGCTGGGGTTGTCGATACAGACACCATTTACAAAGTACCTTGCAATGAACATTGTATCATTGCTGATCCCATCTAGGGCCGGAGGATTGAGCCACACACCTTGTTGTATGACATTACCACTGTTAATGCATCACTTACAGAATTTAAGAATGCTGGTCGATCGCACCTCTCAGACACGATTGCTGTCGGATTGGCATCTCATAACATTGGTAAACGCACAATCGTGGAGATCGTAATGACAACAAAAGACAATGTTTTAAAATATGCCAGCAAAGGCATCACAGTTGGTGAGACATGTGTATATGTTTTTCCTTCTCTTCGACCTGAGGTGGAGTTGGCCAAAGTTTTCCTCTCCAAAGTTCTTATACAGAGTAGATCAATCACAGTGATGAACATATGTAAATATATTGAAGAAAATGGCATTTGTCTTGGGGTGGGAGTACATTTTTAGCAAGGATGGTTTGTTGGACAAGACTATGCTCTCATCTGCTCCCCACATGGCCCTACTCCAACAACACTGTTATCTTTATCTCATGTTATTCCTTTTGAAAATGATCAAAATTTCTATGCCACTTGGTCCAAGATGCCTTTGAACTGCAGCTCTTTCAATAAGCCTGTGTACCGTTTTTCTGACTGCCCTGAGCGATAATCTCGCATCTACTTGAAGTGCAATACACCTGGACACCTGTGCACTCGCTGCCCAAAGAACACTCATAGACTTAAATGTACACAATCCGACTTATCATATACTTCTGGTAATGGCACTGCAAAAATTATGCAATTTCAACTCTGAATATATCGATTGAAATGGGGAGAGTATAGGCCTTGGATTAGCTCTTTTCTTGATTGCTCACTTTAGATGGCTTTAAGAATATTAGGTAATTATATTGGATGGGCATTAGAATATGTCTTTAATTTTGTTGATTATTAAACTACAATATTTTCTCTACCTTTTGAAAGTTGCAAAGTTAATATTCTTGGGGGGTGATTAAAATAAATTATCAAATATAGGTAAATTTACAAGACCTTGACTTAAGACTGATTAGAATCCTTCCTGATTAAATAAAGCATTTAACTGTAAAATGAAAATGAGGATTACATTACCAATGTTGACGAAACGAAGGCTGAAAATGTGATACATTGTGATATTTGTAGTAGAAAAATGAGACGTTGGATACTTTGAGACTCTTTATTGTGGTTTAGAAAAAGTTAAAGTATGTCCAGTTATTAATTCAAGAAGTATGTTAACTTAGTATTTATAATTATTGTTATAATTCTTATCAGCTTGGATATTCATTATCATAATAGCTGTGTTATCAGTTAATAGGTATTTTGGGACTTTGTCCCACAATAGATTGGGTATGGTATTTTCATATTTGGATAAGGATTTCTGGATGGTATAGTTTGTCTTGATTTTAGATAATCCAGCTATCTGGGTTTATATATAACTTTTCTCTGATATATCATTATGCCAAATACAACATTACCCCCCTCCAGACTTGACTTTAGTTAAACGCTTGCTTTGGCGTCTATTATCATAGTTCTTCTTGGAGATAGAGTTTGTTTTGTTCTGTGTACTGAGAATCTTAGTCTGGTCCTTTCTTGGACATCCTCTTGGTCTTTTTACTACAAGCTCATTTGTGATATTCTGTTTATCTCTGCGTACCCAATATTCTTGGATTGTTTGGAGATCTGTGAACTTATCTGGTGTGATACAGGAATCTTCTTCTGGTCCATATCCTTTCCATCTCACTAGAAACTCACGCTTGCCAGCGTTGCCTCTGTGATTGATGATTGCCTGTACTTCAAACAGTTTGTCTTTGAGTATTGCCTCATCCATTGATATCAATTTCAAACCGATGGTAGGTAATCTCTAGGCAAGAGTGCTCCTGTCTCATCTTGTAATACATATGAGCCTCCTTTGGTTTGATGGATTACTGTGTATAGTCCTTGATATGCTGGAGCTAATTTGCTGCTTCTTGTAGGTAGTTTGATCATTACATAACTTCTATTTTCAATTCTTGCGATTTGATGCATGCTATCAAACTTTTCTTTTTGTATGGCCGTAATTCGATTGGTTCTATCTTTAATGGCTGTGTGACAGTCAGAACCTAAGACATCCCAAACTATACATAAGTTATCACACTTTCTTATTAAGCTATCAGTTACACGAGATAAATTATATCTACATCTTGTTCAACTATCAATAAAGGCTCAGAGGTTCTTCCCCTAAAGACAACCATCACATTGGTGGAGAAGCAGTATTCGATTCCAGTATAGCCCTAAATGAATCCTTATGAACAGTTTGATGGTCTTCTGGATACGAATCCGTGGTATGACCCTATCGATGGTCTGTCTTCGACCTCTCAAAGGGGGGATGAGGTGTATGGAACACCAGAGGAGCTTTTAGCTCACCAGAAACACCTCCAAGTCGAATTCTACATGAGAGAAGCCCATCTCCGAGAAAGAGAAGCCGAGCTGGCAAATGAGTTGTCCCACAGGGACAACATATACAAGCAGCACTCCATGCAATGGAAACGAGAAAAGGAAGAAGAGATTCTTGGTGAGGCACACCGTTGGAGACAGCAACATGAGGCCGCATTGAGATCAGTTGCTGAGAAGGAGCTAATGGAACAGCTCAACGCCAGAAATGCTGCAGAAAAAGCACATCTCGAAGCTGAAAGTGAAGAGAGAATCAAACAGATTCTCGAGGCTGAAAGAGCAAAGGATGCACAACAAATTCAGCTCTACATGGAAGACATGAAAAGAAAGGAAAAACTAAAAGAAGAACAGGAGAAAAATGAAAGGTTGAACGTGGACAACCTGATGTGACTCATGGCTGAAAAAGAAGAGAGACATAACCGAGAGATGGCCCAGTTGCAAACCAACATGCACAGCATGTATTGTGGTAATTCACGGGGGAAAAACAATTGAGAGAAAATAGACAGTAAGTAGATACTTTGAGACTGTATATAAGCTTGTCTTTATTAAGATACAAAATGTGCCGTTCTTTATATACTCTTTCAATGTGCTGTTGCACTAGCTCTTTGACTTCCTTATATATGTGGTCTTTTACCACATTAAGATATTATATATGATAAGCTTCTGAGCTCTACGTCTGTGTTACTATTATTCTGATGCATTGCTATAATTCCTTTATTGTACTTTATTAGCTCTCAGCTAATCTGCACTTATAGCTTTTGTATATGTAAAATATACACTGATAAGGCTGGATCACCACATGTATGAGCAGATGTCCAGAGCAGAACAATCCGCCGATAGCGAGCACTGGAACGGTCGAAGAGAACGAGAAGAGGATGGGGAACTTCAACGAAAGATAGATAATTTGCAAAGCCAACTCAAAGAATTGAAAGTAAACCAGTGCAAACAAAGAAAATACCAGACAAGACCCCCAAACTCAGTGTCATCTTATGCTACAGTCTCAGAGAATAGACCAGAAAGCGTAGAGACACACAAAAGAGTGGTTGTCCAGCAGAACAACACTGGGACCTCAAAACAAAATAACCGAGTGCAAGTCCGCCCGTTCAAAGGAAATGGAAATGACGATCCATTTACTTGGCTCATTGACTTCCAAAAAACAGCTTACTATCATGACTGGGATGATGAAGCAAAAGCAAGAGAGTTTATGGTGGCAATGCAAGGATATGCGACTCACTGGTGGAACTCGTTGCCCACAGAAGTTAAAACAAGTTATGAATTGGTATCCGCCAAATTCACCAGCCACTATGGAGCCGCAGGATCAGATAAGGTGGCCGTTGACGAGTTGAATGCCTTAAAACAGGGCAAGGAAAGTATGAAGTCCTTTGGACCTCGAATTACGTTAATACTCCAACGAGTAGAGGCAACAATGTCAGAAACTCTCAAACTATTCTTTTTTAAAAAATGTATAAGAGAAAATGTCCACAAAGAAGTCTCTCGATTTAACCCAAAAAAATTATCCGAAGCAATCGAATATGCCATTGCAATAGAAAGTTCGGACATAAACGCTTCAAGTGGACTAGGAATAGGTCAACAAGTCAATCAACCTGTGGCAACTGCACCGGCTCCAGGGCCCATGATGGATAGCCCAACTCCCATGGAAGATGTGGAACAAAACGCACAACAGTTCCAACCTTTCCAGAATCGAGCATCCAAAACAAAATACAAGAAATCCTCGAATCAAGCCAACTCTTCATCCGCCACACCACGCTTCAAGGGGAAATGCCATGCTTGTGGCTTGATCGGGCACAAGGCCGCCAAATGCCGATCTGTCAAGAACAACACCCAGTCTGTTCAGTCGCCGTCTACAAAAAACAGGCATGGAGGAGAAGGAGAGTATGAGTGTTCATTGTTTGACAGATTAGTACAAAATACAACAACAATTGTCAAGACAGTAAATACAGCTGATATCAACAGTCGTAGATTCCTGATTGACGTGTATATGGGTAACAGAAAGGTATCAGCTCTTGTGGATACAGGATCGATGATCACATCAATCAGCAGCAAACTAGCACAAGAATGTCAGTTACAACATTTTCCAACCGTACCATTATCCATTGAATATGGCAATTCTTCAAGATCTAAATCGGATACAGAAGTACATGAGACCTTGACCATACAGAAGACTGACTACCAAGTAGTCATGAGAGTCGTTGAGAAACAAAACATGGAAATGATTCTAGGTATGGACTGGTTATGTCACAACTGACTGGTACCAGAGCCATGGTCAAAAACTCTACTAGAGTTGGATACAATCACAGACAGACCCACAAACAATGAGGCCATGATAAAAACAGTAAAACATGAAGAGATAAAAACGATATTGGACAAGCACCCAGAAGTATATGATGAGAGTCCAACTCAGACAATAACAAATGCTCCAGTATATCACCGAATTGAGACAGGAGATGCCTTGCCAATATTCATACACAGAGTAAGAAGATCACCAGCAGAGAGTAGGGCTCTTCAGGAAGAGACTGAGAAAATGTTGAAGGTGGGAGTTGTTAGGCCAAGCAACAGCCCATGGTGTTTGCCACCAATCTTGGTCCCGAAACCAGATGGATCTTTGCGAGTTTGTATCAATTACAAATGATTAAATGCGATCACCCGCAAAGACTAATATCCATTACCAAGGATAGATGATCTCCTGGATAAGATGATAAACGCGACAATCTTCTCAACTATTGACCTCAAGGCAGGATATTGGCAAATCCCGGTGGACCCAAAGGACATATGTAAAACTGCATACTGTACTGAGGATGGGTTGTTCAAATTTTTGGTAATGCCGTTTGGTGTCACTAATGGACCAGCAACTTTCCAGCGGTTCATGCAACAAGTGATAGGGCAATTGCCTTTTGTCACCATCTATATAGACGATGTCCTCATATTCTCAAAAAGTCAAGAAGAACATCTAGGACATATTGACCAAGTCATAACTGCCTTAGCCAAGTGGAACCTAAAAATCAATCTGAAGAAATGCCAGTTCTTAGTAACCGAAGTAAAATTCCTGGGATTTCTCATGTCAGGAGAGGGTATTAGGCCAGATCCAACCAAAACGCAAGTAATAACAGAATGGCCAAGACCGACCGGGGTGAAAGAACTACAGCGATTTCTAGGTATATGTAACTTTTACCACCGTTTCCTAGAGAACCTATCAACTATTGCTACGCCGTTATACAAACTACTCAAGAAGGATAGTGAATAGGAATGGTCTTCCATGACGGAAAAGGCATTCAACCAACTGAAGCAGCACCTTGCAAGCCTACCCCAACTCGCCTACCCAAATGCCAACCAGCCTTATGATCTTCACACAGATGCTAGCAATACAGGACTAGGAGCAGCACTGGTACAGTCAGCAAGACCTGTCGCATTTGCAAGCAGATCACTGTCACCCACAGAAAGAAACTACAGCGCAACAGAGCGTGAATGTTTGGCCGTGATATGGTCGTTAAGATATTTTCATTGTTACATTCACGGAGCCATCCTCACCATTTACACCAATCACGCTGCACTAAAAACCATATTATCAGCAAAGAACTCTCGAGGATGCATAGCTAGGTGGGTGATAGAATCAATGACATATGAGTTCACCATCGTCCACAGATGAGGGGTAGACAATAAAGATGCAGATGCTTTGAGCCGCATATGCAATGCCATGTCAATCAACGAAGATGAATCTCAAGGAATTACCAAAGAAATGATACGAGAATATCAAAAGTGGGATCGGGAGATTAACACATTGGCAATAACAAACAACAAGATGTTGACATGGAAAGAGGAATTATTTGTCTATAATCCAAGAGAACCTGTAGTAGTCATACCATATTCAGTGAGAAATGAATATCTGAAGTCAATCCACAATCACCCAACAGCAGGACATTTTGGCCAAGACAAAACTCTAGAAAAGGCAAAGAGAAATGCATGGTGGCCCACAATTCATGAAGATACTACCCAATTTGTACAGCAATGCGACAAATGCTTGTGACACAAGAACCCAACACACAAATTTGGAGAATTAACAAGCATTTGAGTGACCTCACCAGGGGAGGTGTGGGCCGCTGACATAGCGGTTCTATCTGTATCAAAGAAGGGACACAGATACTTACTAGTGATAATGGAGTACCTCACAAAGTGGGTAATTACAGCAGCATTGACGCAATTTGACTCCAATGAGATAGCCAACGTATTATTGTTCCAAGTTGTATTGAAGTATGGAGTGCCAAACAGACTAATCACGGACAACGGAAAGAATTTTGTATCTGAGGCAATGAAAATAGTATGCAGCAGACTAGGGATAAGAAAGTCAACAACAAGTGTAGAACACCCGCAATCAGACGGATTGGTAGAAAGAATGAACAAGACGGTAAAAACGGCCCTAGCAATCTTTGTAGAAAAAGAGCCAGATATGTGGGACAAATACCTTCCGTTTATCACCTTTGCAATCAATATGTCGAAACAAGCATCAACAGGCACATTGCCATTCAAAGCAATGTTTGGCCAAAACGCAACACTGCCAACAACTGCCGAGCTTAACCCAGTCAACATGCAATCTCACACAACAAAAACTTGGATCGCATATCTAAATCACTATCTGCCAATAATACAACAAAGCGTCCAAACAAATATCCAAAAGGCTCAAGAATGTCAGCAACGTCACTACAACAAAAACCGCACGCCAAGACCCAGTTTCAAAATAGGAGACATGGTATATAAGATAAAGCCCAAGGAAACCTGGAAGTTCCCGAATGTTAAATCAGAGGAAAACAAAGCACGGACAAGAGTACGGTGAGACTTTGTTTATTAAGAGAGAAAGAATTTGTGAATAAGATGAAGACTATTGCTATTCGTATTGTGCGTTTATATAGACATTGAGATGAGTGCTAGTGATGATATGATGATATCATGTAATGTCTGTTCTCTCTACCAACTATTAGATATGACTTGTTATTTTACTTAGTACTATTAACCAGTGTGTTAGTACTAGTTGTTAGTGTGTCTTTACGTATGAATAATGTATTTGGAAAGGTACACTCTTTAGTGCACTTCCAGTAGGTCGGTTATTCAATATGTTTCAATATTGGTAATTTGTGTTAATGTTTCAATCTATGATTATGTTGGATACAACACCGAACGCAAAGTTTACTGGTCCTTGGATCATAAACAAAACAACTAACACAAAAGGAACTAGTTTCCAGATAGTAGATGTAAAGAACAAAAAGAAGACCACAACTGCTAGCAACGAACAACTGTACCTCTCCCCCAAATCACAGTAGTCTTGAACTAGAGGGGGGATGATGTGACAGTCAGAACCTAAGACATCCCAAACTATACATAAGTTATCACACTTCCTTATTAAGCTATCAGTTACACGAGATAAATTATATCTAAATCTTGTTCAACTATCAATAAAGGCTCAGAGGTTCTTCCCCTAAAGACAACCATCACAGGCTGGAAACACAACTTCTGCCATATGATCAATACGTTTGATAAGTTTGTCATAGGTCATTGGTTTCAATGGTGTAGATTTGGGATCTCTATAGTCCTCAAAAGTGTTCATTTGTCTAGCAAAAATCAGTGAAAATAGAGCAGTATTTAACCTTTTTGACATCTTATTATTGATTGCCAATTGTACAGCTGGGAGATAATAGTCCCAATCTTTTCCAGTTCCTGCTACCATCTTTCTGATGACTTGCATAGATGTCTGTACCCATCTCTCTGCTAGGCCATTTGCTCTAGGGTGGTATGGTGTTACAAGTCTATGAATGACTCCTGTATTCTGTAGTAACTTCTTCATCAGTTCATTCTTGAACTCTGTGCCATTATCAGATTGTATGATTCATGGAAACCCAAAATCACCAAATATCTGTACTAGTGTTTTGACAATAGTATCTGATTGTTTGTTCAGAATTGCTCTTAATAAGCAGAAGTGTGTGCAAATGTCTACCATTACGAATAGGTATACATCACTCTCTGTTGTAGGATATAATGGGCCAGCTAGGTCGATTGCCCAGTGGTCTCCTGGTACATATGCATGGATAGGTCTTAGAGGATTATAGCCTTTGTTATAATTCACGGGGAAAAAATAATGGAATGGTAGAAAATAGACAATAAGAAATACTTTGAGACTGTCTATAAGCTTGTCTTTATTAAGATACAAAATGTGCCGTTCTTTATATACTCTTTCAATGTGCTGTTGCACTAACTCTTTGACTTCCTTATATATGTGGTCTTTTACCACATTAAGATATTATATATGATAAGCTTCTGAGCTCCACGTCTGTGTTACTATTATTCTGATGCATTGCTATAATTCCTTTATCGTACTTTATTAGCTCTCAGCTAATCTGCACTTATAGCTTTTGTATATGTAAAATATACACTGATAAGGCTGGATCACCACAGCCTTTCTTAGTGATATTATATTTCTGACAAGATGGATATTCTTTTACACATTCAAGTGCATCTTGGATCATATTTGCCCAATGTATACCGTTCTTGTGATTCAATTCTACTATGTGTTCTGCACCAAAGTGCCCAAAGAGATGCGCTTTCATTAATATATCTTTGCACTCTTCTTCTAGAGGTGTCATGTAGTCTATGGTATCTCTCTTTGTCTTGACCGTAAATACTCTTTGGACCTTTGGTTTAAATGTGTACTCAATTTGTTCAAACTTCGGATTCTGCTGAGCCTTTATTTTGTCTTGAGATAGCTTCAGTGCCTCATTACCTCCCTCCAGAATATTTTCCGGGGAGAATAGATGAGATAAATAATCCAGTAACTTGTTGCTGATGCCAGGTATGTGTACCACATCATAATTATAATCAAGTAACGTATCCATCCACTGGATCATCATGGGGTTTGCCACCTTTTGCGTGTAGATATATGTCAAAGCCTTGTGGTCAGTATACAATGTGAATTTCTGTCCCCATAAGAATTTGTGGAATTTCTTAAGTGCGAATACCATGGCCAGTAGCTCACGTTTTGTTGTAGAATAATTATGTTCTGATTTTGATAAAGCTCTGGCCATAAATCCAATATACTTCTTTTGGTCATTGATATTTTGATACAGAGTAGCACCAATTCCTAGATTGGAAGCATCAGTGGCAACAAAGAATGGTTGAGATAAGTCAGTAAAGTGCAATATGGGATTTGTTTGCAAAATGGCTTTAAGCTGCTCGAAACTTCGTTGGTGATCATTATTCCAAATCTTGGATAAGCTACCAGCGTTTCTGAGAGCATCCAGTGGCGCAGTAATGTGGGCTGCCACTGGTATGTATTCATGGAAATAATTGATAACTCTTAGAAAACTCTGGATGGCTTTTCCTGTCTTTGGTATAGGCCATTGCAGCACGTTCGTGATCTTTCTTTGGTCAATTCGACTGCCTTGTGCATCAACTGAGAATCCCAGTAAGTAGACTGACTTCTGGGCAAAATGATATTTGTTGGGGTTCAAAATTAGATTGACCTCCATCAATTTGTTGATAGCTTGACAAACATGATGGGTATGTTCCTCTAGATTCTTGGAGAAAATGACGATGTCATCCACAAACGTTTGTATAAAAGGCATGTCCTGAAATATTAAAGACATGACTCTTTGGAACTTTGATGACAAGGGCTTGAGTCTAAAAGGACATCCCTGGAACATATACTGTTGATTATTGTGCGTAAATGTCATTTTATGTTGATCCTCTTTGCATATTTGGAAGCAATGGAAGGCGCTTTTTAAATCAAGTGTAGAAAATACACTTGCTCTTGCTAGAGTATTGAAGATCTCTTGGATTAATGGCAAAGGGTATTGGTTATCAGGAAGCAATCTATTAATGTGCCGAGAATCAAGGCATGGTCTCTTGCCCGTCTTGTTTCCTTGTGCATCTTTTTTGTCAGCCAGAGTCAGTGGACTGTTCCATGCTGAGTTTACTGTAGATTTCACAATAGTTCCTTCTTTCAGCTAATTATTAAAGGCCTCATTTATGATGGGTCTTAATGCATAGGGAATATGATATTGTCTTTGGTATGTAGTTGCAGCTTCTGGTATGTGCAATGCCACCACCAATTCAGGTACTGTACAAAATGAATCTTTTGGTATTGCTTCATTAGCCTTAATATGTGGTGTGACTGCTGAGAAAAACTTTGCTCTTTCAGCCTCTGTGTCATAGGGTGTAAGGAACCTCCAATTGGTTTTGACCTTTAGACCAATCATAACTGATTCCGTCTTTAATACTCTCTGACCAATCAAATCTTGTATTCATTCCTATAGACAGAACACTTATAACACCAATCATAATTATCTCTTATAAATAGCAGACATAAACATATTCATATAAATACCAGTAGAGCTTGATCATAGAAAGATCAAGCAAACAACATCTTTATTAAAGGAATCTATCTTCAAACTCTCTACCTGTTTTCTCTGTTCTTATCTTTGCCTAGATTGGTTCCTGACATAGGGTGCATTGCACTACAAAAGTCTAAGGGTATTATGTAGATAAAACTTATAAAATAAGTTACTTAATTGTATAGTTTTACTATGCTTTTGGTAATATATAATCGTGATCCGTAGTAGACTAAAAAGATATGGGGGTGAACTGAATCATCCTACCTACTGGTGTACAAGAATCCAATGTAGAATATTTAAATGCCCTCAAACAGCGCAAAACTTAAATATACATTGTAGCCACAATATCACACCAAAAGAAATTTGATTACTAATTTGGACAGGTTTTCAGCACTTTTATCGGCGCTTGCTGGGAGCAATAAATCGCCTTATATAGAATAAGGAAATCTGGCCATAGAATGGGTTTAAATTATAGCTGCTAAAACGAATTTGGAAATAATGGGTTTTGGAATACAGCAATTTTATTTAGAAAAAATATTGGGAAAATATTAGGGGGGTTCAACTTTTATTAGAATTAGAATTAGAATTAGGCCACTACTAGGCCACTACTAGGCTTTTACTTGGCCTTTGCTTGATACCTGTCCAGAATTTACCTGGCTACTTGGACTCCAGCAAGGTTCACTGACATGATATATGGACAAGCAAGGTTGCAGTGTAAAGAGCCAGGGTCACAGACAAACTATTCATATAACCACAGACAGAAATATCCATTGCTAGTATTGAAAAATGGCAAAAGTTAGTAGTTGTATTTACACTGATAATTATATAGTAAAATACCTTTGTTATGGATGAAGAATGATGCTGTTTTGTATGCCATTTCCTTGTCTAAAATGTAAACCATGTGTTAGTATGTGAAGTGTTTTAGCTTGCAGTGGCTTGTTTATTCATGTAAAAGCTTACCTCATAATGACAAGCACTTAATTAAAAGGATCTTGATTAATTAACAAGTACAAAAGTAATATATGGTTTATTTTATTTACCAGAACTGATCAGAAGCATGATTTGAGTATTCTCTATAAAACTAGAGTATTAATCATCAGTCATTACAATTTTTGTTTGATGAGTAAGAAAAAAAGAGAAAAAAATCGACTAGTAAAAATAAGAAGAAAAGAAAAAAAATGCCAAGACAAAATTCAAAGTCAGAAAACTATTTAAGTAATCATTGGTCTAATTGTTGACAGGCACCTTCTTTGGTTTTCTTTTTTCATTTACTCAACATCACTTTATAATGGGAAAGGAAAAGTTAACATATAATAAATGCTTGAGCAAAATTAAGCTCGTAAACCATTCTCTCGTCTGCCACATATGTTCGCAAGAGTGCAGTACATTGTATAATCTTCAGCGACACATTCAGGCCCATAATCCAGTTACCTCTTTGGATTCATCAACTGAAAATGTACTCGATCCCAACGCCACAAATATTCCCGATTCACAAAGAGAATTTAATGTTGCGGAAGATGATCAAGAAGCAGCATTCCAAGCTGATCTTTCAGCCATGATTGAGGAAGAACAGGAAGAAGCCATGGGAGAGGATCTTTCATCTCTTAGAGAGAGAATTTTCAACATGGCATCATCAACAATTGACAGCAACAGGGAATCGGATCTTCCTACCTTGGCCTTTGAAGACTGCCAATCTCTTTTGGATTTTTCTGCTGCGTCTGGTGAATGGAATCGAAGCGTACCTCCCTTCTTTCCTTTCCAGAATCTCCAGACTTTAGTCTTGCAAGCCTTTGTCGACGGTGACGACAGCATGATCTCTGTTTCCATGCTTACAAAGATCATGTATACTATCAATCTGCTGTTTGAGTTGAAGAAGAAAGCAGATGAGGCCAAAGCAGAGTTCAAGCTGCCAAAGGTCGGAACCTTGTTGAATTATCAGCACAACAAGTTCAACAAGGTTCCTCTGTTCCCTACGACTGTCAAGAAGGTTACCATCAAGGCCACCTCAAATTTGGGCTCAGGCATCACCGGCCAAGAAAAGACTGTAGATTGTCACTTCAATTTGCCTTCGGATCACATACGTCTTCTCTTGGCAAACCCTCAAAAGGCACCATATCTTTCGGCTCTCCCTGATTTCACCGAAGATCAGTGTCTTTCTGTCCAGCAAGGCGAAAAATGGAGAAGAAATCCTTTGTTCCAGCATCCCTTTGTACAAGCAAACGGCAAAGACTTCTGGGTTGGTGATGTTGTGGTGCTATCCAGTGGACAATCGGTTTTAGTCGAGAAGTTTTACCTCAGAAACACGCTCACTCTTTTTGATGGATTTCTTGTTGAACAAGGCTTTGACAGTGAAGGCCATCCTTTACATAAAGTACAAAGCTCTCCTGTCGCATACGAAACTAAGTACCTGGATTCTGTTTGGCTCCCTCCTATGCTCTATAGTCATCCTAAGTACTGGATTTCCTCTGGTGAAGTATCTCTGAACCAAATGCACTATGGCCTGTTGTTCAAAAACCATCCTTTGCAAAAGCCGATATTCAACAGTGCCAACCAGTTCATTCGATATCAGAAGGCCATTGTCGCCCCACTTGCTATCTTTTCTGACGATACCTCTGGAAATCTGACGAAAACTCATGGTATGTATGACAGTGTGCTGGTAAACTTCCCTGCCATGCCATATGGTATGAGAAACCGACGCGAAAACAACTTCTTTGTCACCGCAGTTTCTCAACAAGCCGGATTCAAGTCGACGCATCTGATGCCCGTTCTCACTGCCGACCTCAAGTCCCTTGAAAATGGTGTTGAGATGTACTCGTCAGTCTATAACGAGACTGTAACTGTCTGTGCTCCACTGCTCTTCGTTACGGCTGACAACGCCCGCCATGCTGAACTTGTTGGCTTGAAGCACTCAACGTCCAATTTCCCTTGTAGAAAGTGCTACTACCGCAACTTGGGAAGAGTGTCTTTTGATGAGTTCAACTCTGATCATCTGGTTTGCCACTGTCCACGCAGATCAAAGGAACATTTTGAGCTTGCTGCCGCTGACCCAACCCGCAAAGAGAAGGCAATTCCTGGTATCTTACCGAACATCGACGACCTTTACCTGGAAACAGAGAAGCCAACCGATAAGGCGCTTATTCTTGCTAATCTTGGATATAGTAATACCGGTACCGAAGACCTACTGTGTCTGCAGTCGTTCGATCCCGCCCTTGATACACCTGTAGAGATTTTGCATACTGTTGCTCTTGGAGTATGTAAATACCTTGTTAACCATTTGTTCAAGGAAGTTTTAAAGGGAAACACTGCTTCACAAGTAAAGTTATCTGATCTGTTGGAGCAAGAAAAAGGTTCTAGGGACTTTACAAGGACTTTCAGAAAGAAGCTTAGACATAGTGGATCTTACCTTGGCAAGGAGTTCAAGATTCTGGTGCAAGTTCTGCCGCCGATTCTTAATGCTGAATTCACAGACGACCCAAAAGTTTGTATGATTGCCAAGCCCTTTACAGAACTTGGTATTCTATCATCTTTACTGTTTGTTCGAGAGATAACCACTGACTTTGATCAATATCTCAACAACATCGATAATGCTGCTCGCCGTCTGGTCAAGTCCTTGCACGAATACGATGTCTATGCTAAGACCAAGTTCAGCCTGACCCTGAAGACCCACCTTCTGCTGCATCTTAAGGAAGACATCAAGAGGTTTGGTTGTGCTTTACATTTTGAGACCGAGAAAGGTGAACAATTTAACAAGTTCATCCGGACTCATTTGGTGTATTCGAACCGTCGTGCTGATAACAGGGATCTTACCCATAAGTTTGGAAAGCAAGATATGCTCAGACACATTGCTAACGGAAGCTCATGGATTGACAGGACTACAAGAACTCGTGTACAAAGTGGACCCGGTATATCTGCCTTTTTTAATGATCAAGGAAGCAAATTTTCTGACAATTACTTTGGTAAACGTCAGGAATTTGTGGACAACAATCATGTAAACAGAAAGATTGTTGCTGGTGTCTCTGTCGCGTTTTCTTACAACCATGATGCCAACAGACTTTTTGCTGGAAAGGTGATGGAAAGTAATGGTGTTTTGTACATTCAGCATTACCAACTTTCCTCACCCAACCTGAACTTGGCAATAGTTGGCTGCCAAGCAACTGAACAATACTGCAAGTTGGAAGATGCTAGAATCGAATGCATGCTACATCTGACCTTAGGTGAGCGCCTTTCTCGCATCAACCTCTTCAAGTTTGGATCTTATCACTTCTTTTGCAAGAACTACTTCCGTTTTTTACTTTAAATCAATAAAATTCTTTCTTCTTTGTCCTCTTTTTTTTTCAAAGTGCTTTTTAATTTCAGTTTGGGCTGTTAACTATTTCTATTGGCTATTTGTCAAAAAGTAACAGCGAGATTCAATTTTAGAAGTACCGACTCTCCCAAATTAGATTTATTTAGATTATTCTGAAAAACAGGCAATTTTCAGCTCAGAATTGACTTTTATAGGCAAAAAAACCTTGTTTTAAACTCAATGACCCTAAATTACCATATTTATACGAGAATTTCTTTTGGTGTGATATTCCTAGTCGATCTACCCTTTTTTGCATTGTATTTTACGATACACAGACAGTTTGTGTCAGGGGAGATTGGCCACTTACAAACAACCAGTTTTATCTTTCATTATATTTTATAGTGGGTTTTATAGTATGTTTTAACAGTCCATCAAGGATGATTGTAGACTATGGCAAGGTAATTGTAGTTATTCTATGCAAACAAGCCTCCCTGGTTTGTTGTTTTTTTTTGGAGCAATAGATTCTGAAAATTTTTATTTTTCGTTTTATTTGATAAAAAAATACATTTGCGCTATATATTCTAGTCTCTAGATTATTTCTTTGGTATATCTATTCTACCAATCGATATTTCTTGGTCGGCACCATCAACTGGTTCTTAATAGAGCCAGGATACTTACCTAGCTGAGAGAAAGCCAATACTGTCTAAAGTAAAAGAGAAGATTGTTAGTAAATTATTTTTATATAAATCATTCATTCTTATACTTACATTTTTAATATAATAAACAGAATATTTGATAGACTCTCTGTAATATGTCAAAAAATGATCATTGTCTAATAGATATATGTTAATATTTGTAGATAGGCAATATATAATACTAAAATATTGGTTCACTTACAAGATATAGTCGTTGGAATGGCCAGATAATTTCAATCGGGAATCCATAGAAGAGCATAGTAAGATGTCTGTGATAGATGTTATTAAAGAGAACATATTTATAATATAAAAGGTTTACCAGAATATTATATTGAGATGGATAGAAAAATAGAATTTGCGGCTACATACAAAAGAGTGATTTAGTTAATAAAGAAGAGCTTTAGCATAATATGATCTTACCTTTGGATATACAGCCAAGTGCAATAGAGAGACCCCATTATATATTTATAAGCATTTACCTATGAATAATAAAATATATTGAGTAAAAAAAATATTTACAAGAGAAAGAAAAGAATTAATTACCAGAGTATTTTGCGGTAATATTTAGGCACAAAAGAATATAAAAAATAAAAAGGAAAAATAAATACTTTGTATTAAAAGGCTGTTTGACCCTGATAAAATGCGGGCAATAAAAATGATAATCCAAAAGAATATGGCTGCCGTCATTTTCATATCTTTGTGATTTATAGTTTATTAGGTTGAAAAAGATGTCTAGATATAGAACAAGAGTGTACACAAAGCTGTTAAATAACAATAAAACTACAAGACGATTCATTATTTTCAGTCAACCTCTTTACTTGCAAGTATACTAGCCATATTCCAATTGTCAAAATATATTAATAATTATTTATTGATAGAACATGAACAATCGTATTCCTCCTCCTCCCCGTCAGCGCAACCCAAGACTTAATGCCGTTGCACGCAGTGCATTAGCTGCCACTGAAGATGTACAAATGTCAGACACCACTACAGTCACGGCACCAAGCATTCCTCAAGATATGGATGCGACTGAGAGAATGTTTGCTCTGTTGACTGCCAACAATGGAAACTTTGTAACACTGGCAAAAGAAATGGCTGAGATGTCAAAGAGAATGAGTGGTGTAGAAAATGGTATTAATCTCACCAACGAGATTAATATTTATCTCAAGAAAATGATCAAAGAGATCATGGCTGCCCAGGACAAGCTCAGCAAGTCCACCGAGAATGGAATTTCTGAGGCAGATTCTGCGATAAAAGCAAGCTTTTCGTCTTTGATGGAGGAAGGGTATACTCCTGGAAAACGGCACGTCGGCATCTCTGTAAGTAAATCAATGATAGTAAATATAATTACCAATATATCTAACAGACATATATTAGCATGCACTCAATAAATACATGAAGAACCCAAACCTCACGGACACAGATCCATTAAAAGTTGCCGAGAACAATGAGAAGCCAGGATGGTCAACTAATGGCACCTTCAAGGAAGGCTATAATCAAGCCCTTGCAATGGCCGTGATTTCGTACTTGCGACAACAGCAAAGTGCAATTGGTGTTTCAACCAATGATATTGCAAGAATAGTGAAGAATCACTACAGGAACCAGGTTCGACATTACAAAACATCACCTGATAAGATTGTAGCTCGGCAAAGAACATCACGAAGACGCAATCGAAAGATCTCTGTAAGAATAAAAATAAATAGGCCAATGTTTTATTATATATTCTAATATAGTATTTATGTCTAGCTTCTCAAACGTCGCACTGTTACGTATCAGAAATACACCGAGGAGATTACAAGATTGATGCGAGGCTTGGATTGCAGCAATGTTCTTGTATTAGAGGTGATGTCTGACGATGAATCTGACACTGAGAATGAAGTTCGGGCACACCGTCCCAGTTGGAGAAGTGATAAGGTAATGTACTATATAATTAAAATTTATATTAGCTTTAAGTTCACTAACTAACATTTGTTTAAAAAATAGCTCCAAGAGTTTATCGATGTGGTTGACAAATTGTCTGTCAAAAGGTTGCAAAAGAAATCCAACAGCTTATTGAAGCGTGTTCGTTTTGTAAAGGAAATGAGTGTCTCTCAGCATATGTCAGTCACGTTACCAGAATGGTGTATTTCTACTGAATAAATAAATAAAAAAATTTTAACTAAGAATTTAATAGCTTCTTGTATACGTATGCACTTTTTGATGGATGCATTACAGGCAAATATATAAAATAATCAAAGTTATACTGTATGTGAAATATACATTAAAGAATATAGAAATATTTAATGATATTTAATTGTAAGTCTTTATTGACGTTAATTTATTTTGGAATATTATATATAGATCTTACGTAACAAGGGAACAACACACATCATCACTCGACCTCCATCACCTATGTGTTCACCTATAGCTACAGACAACAAAATCCTATGTACAGGAAGAATATTTTGAAGACTACTCGGTTCAAACTCCAGCTCATTCACCTCTACGCCCTCATCACTCCTGGGTTGCAGATTAGCCTCTCTATACCAACGTACATATGCAAACACATGCCGACTCGATTGACCAGCAAATGAGTTTGTGGCAGTATTCACAAAGAGGTACTGAATCTGGCCGGTGTATGCATTTGTATACTGATCATTGCTTGTCTTGAACAGTGCCTGGATGAATGAACCGCGTTGCATGGTTCCATTACTTCCTTTATACACCTGGCCAAGAAGATTGATCGATGAAAATTTTTGGATGCGGTTGTTGACTATGGTTTGTGAGGGACTGGCCTGGCGATAATGAACAAGTTGCTCATTGTCATACACCTCACGATAGTACTCCAAAAGGTACTGGTACTCGCTCTCCTTCATCGATACCTCTTCCTTCAAAGCCAAAGGAAGCGCAGATGGTGGCAATGACTCGTTGCCCTTCACAATGTCAAAGTCTGTCTCTGCAGCAGCAAGAAATGCGTTCAGATCAAATGGCGTGGCAATGGTGGTGGCAATGGTGGCAATGGTGGCAGTGGTGGCAGTGGTGGCAGTGGTGGCAGTGGTGGCAGTGGTGGCAGTGAACTCAGCAAGGATGCTGGCATGAGAAGGCACAAGAACTGGTGCAAGTATACGCAGGAGGTCTCCTTTGTACGCGTCTTGATGGTACCTCTTCATGTATGTGGCCTCAAAGCCATCTCTCTGGTTTGTTGAGAAATTCTTGAGAATGCCGTTGAATCTCTCAAAGCTAAACAGCCAGTATCCATAAACCGGCCCAAAATTGCTGACGGTGTCTTGAAGATGCAAATGGAGGTGCATGTTCGGCGAAATCAATTGGGCATCATACAATACTTGGCACTGTCTGCAAAATGCCTCAAGAGAGCTGTGCACTTCCTCCAGCTCAACCACGGAAATGCTTGGCTTGACAAGGTACTGACAGGCATTGACAAATGATATCCAGTTGCCAAGGTGGACATCAGGCAAACGACCGCGCAGGAGAACAGGAGAGTACACCAAGCACCAGGACTTCCATTCATCCGCCTTCATAAATGGAAAGTCCTTGCCAATCTTCTTTCTCAATGGTGTATAGTCAGGAGGGAGGACCATCTTCTCCGAATCTTGCTGCATGGCGGCCAGGTCTCTGTTTGTGATCAGACCAGTCGATCTCCATTTCTCCATCATCCTTTTGGCGGTTCCCAGAAAGAGGTTATGCATTGGATCTATTATGGTGCATTCCACTGCATTAAAGTACTCAAGATCATGGAGTTCCGACCAGCGGACTCCATTCTCCTTTTCCATCCTCTTTCTTTCTACCTCACTGGACGCGTTCTTCCAGGCCACAGCATCACGGCGATTCTCTTGATCAGTGCGAGCCACCCACTCGGAGAAGACGAACCCAGAATAGTCAACACCACTGTTTCCTGGGAGGCGAGAGAACTGGCGATTGCACTTGTGGCATGCATTGGTACTTGCATGGGACGTAAATCCACATGTTTTCCTGGCGGCAGGGATGTCACAGGCGACAAGAAGAAGGGCGGCACGAACCAATGCACCAGAAGGACACTGCGCCGTTGGC
Source organism: Phycomyces nitens (assembly GCA_022702545.1). Taxonomy (NCBI): domain Eukaryota; kingdom Fungi; phylum Mucoromycota; class Mucoromycetes; order Mucorales; family Phycomycetaceae; genus Phycomyces; species Phycomyces nitens. The sequence goes on from JAHRBC010000001.1 coordinate 9,863,622, forward strand.
ATCACCACACCCACATACAAGGATTTGAGCTCGGCAACAAGGGGACGGAGGTAGTGGTTGATTTCACTGGTTTTGGCTTCTTTTGGCCCAGGCATCAGACCAACAAGAAGAACGTTCTCTTTCTTATAACGTTCGGCCCTCGGCAGATTATTGACAGAGAGATAGATGGCTCCGCAAGAGTATGTGACCCCATCGAAAGGCTGGAACCAATCGATGTTCATGGTGAGCATGAGAGATCGCTCATGATCCACAAATTGCCTGTCATTGGCATCTTTCAACTCACTCCACTTGGCGCCATCGTAGATGTCGAACATCATTCCAGAAACTTGCTGTCTTGCTCTCCAATGGTTGATTGCTTCCTCAAACCCAGGGCGACGGAAGAAGATTGACAGTGCACTGATTACTGAGCTGTACATATATACCTTGTTAGGCAAGGACGTGTTTTTTGGAGGAGCCTGGAAGAGCTGGCTTCCACAAGTATTTCCAGAGAGCCTCTCGAAATCGCAGCATCGGGGAACACCTTCAGACTCCAAGTATGTCTTGTGACAATCGCCGCATGCCACAAAACGCTGGATACTCTTGGATAACGATGTCATGCCAGTCATTGAGTTGAGGCCACTCAAGCTGGATGGAAGACTGAAGGATTGGCCAAAGTGAGACAGGACCTCGTTCAGAAACTTGATCAAGATCGAACCACCCGAATTGACGACATACTTTGAGATAAAGAAAGCAGCAAAGGCGGCAACAAAGGCATGAAGAGGGTCTGCAGGCATTGATGTCTCAAATTGCTCTGTTTGGTTTTCGTATTAATATATGGTATATGCTTATTTATTTTGTACTAACCTTCAAGTTCTTCAACCTCATCTTCAGAATCGTCCGAACCATTCAACTCATTGTCATCGGCATCTTCACTTTCAACTAAAAATAATAATATAACAAGAGCAAAAGGTAAGTATTCGTATTCTGTTACATAAAGAATATCCTTGCAAGTCATTACAATTTATTATATTGTGTAAATAAAATTATATACTTACATTCAAAATTCTCTTCGGCATCATTGACTTCAATGTCAATCTCCATGTCATTCTCATTCACCATCAGAGAAGCTTTAGAATACGATTATATATTTTAAAGAAAACGGTTAATTATGACAAAAAATAATAATTTACGGCATACACTTACAAGAACTTCTAGCTTGAAAGCTTCTTACAATATCATTGGTGATATGTCTTCGGTATGTTTGAGTTGATACCATGACAAAGCCTCTGCTATTAGAAGAGCAGATAGCACACTTGCATTCGACTTGATTGTTTGAGTAGCTGGACATATTGATTTTTAATAGTCTTTTTAATTGACAAGAAAGGCAAATGGCTCAGGAACATATTTTAATATATATCATTTTTAGAATATCAACTGCCAAAATGACATAGCTAGCATTGACGCCCAAAACTGGGATTTGTCTATAAGCAGAAATAGTTGTCTCATTCCTGGTTACAGGATTGTGAACATGTGTTTGTTTATATGCCTTTTATAATATACGTCATTACATCTCTCTTACAGAACTGACATCACTTATAATAAATCGAAAAGAGAAATATATACTCTTTAAGCAATTAATTATTTCAAAAGGGGTTTTACAATAATAAACTAGATGTTATCTTGTAAAAAATCTTGTTTGCTTATAAAAATCACTATTCTAATTGATTCTGCGACATAGTTACAAGGAGTATAAATTACTTACAAACGAATATCATGCCTAAAAGACTCTACTTTATTATTCTATCCAATAGAACATATTGAATATTATAATCGCCGTCAAAAATAAAAAAGTTTATTATGTTTAACTTTAGTCTACTAATGGTAAGATAATACAGTAGTTTGCTATAAATGAAACCACTCAATTTTTGTAGTGTTGTTTGGCTCAAGATCATCTATTATAGGCTGTTCCTTATTCATATTTTCTTTATAATCATTTGCATTCCAAGACGTGGCAACACCCGTAAAGGCTATTCCCATCTTTGGCATAAGATTAAAACCAAGAATAACACTACAAAAATCACTTAGTTGGTGAAATAGAAGCCGAAAATGTGATACATACTCTCTGAGCCACGCTTTATTTTCATATATATTCAATAAATTTGTTATCTATATTACTTTATATCTTTCTAACTAGCTAAGTGTTATGTATATTCAATTTTTTTTTCTTGGGTAGGGATAAGTTCTATAATACTTCTTGTCAATCCTAGAACCACTTTCGATACCAAGGGCGGGTATGTATCACATTTTCGGCTTCCATTTCACCAACTAAGTGATTGCTTGTTGTACCTAAACTAATCCCCGTTGGTTTCATTCCAGCCTCCAATGTGATACTGTTTTCCGTTGAAAAAATTGAATTTGTAATGATACTGCTCTTGGATGCTTGTGCTGTTGGTTTATAGTAGTACTTTTCAAAAGTGTTTGTATTGAGACTCCAATTTGCATGCTCCTTGATGGCTTGGATGCTATTGCCTTCTTGTACTGCCTTTGTACTGGAAGCAGATCTTAGGGAATGTGCTTTAAATGTTGATGTGTTGATTCCTGCTGCTCTCATATCAGATTCAACCCAGTTAGCCAGTGTGGTTGGGGCAATAGAAGTGATGGCTCTTGTAGTCGAGTCGAGGTAGGCAAGAAAAAGAGTGTGGTCCTCTGGTAAAGATTGATGGAGAGTCAAAGTCTTTTGTATAAATAGATAGAGGGTACATACAGGACAAGTATCTTCTTTCGTTGTTGGCCCTAATTGAATGGATTTTTGTTGTGCTTCTTTCGGTGTGCATGAGTGAAGGAAAACACCTTGTAGTTCATTGTCATTTATCTGGAAAATCACATTGCAGTATTGTAATCGGCCGATATCTGAACGTGGTCACCACATAGTAGCAATACCCAATAGGAGGATAGTCTTTTGTTGAAGGTCTTGAATAGAAAGTCCTGCAGAGGATACATATTGATGCTCGATAAAGGTGATTAGGATAGAGACGTCCCAAATTTCCAGTTGTTCTCGTCTTGGTATGTGTACTTCAGTATGTCGTTTGGCTGCAAAAAAGTCTTTAATCAACAGGTTTTCTGCTATAGGTGGGAGGTGTGGGTGTGTGTTGTTGAATACTGATGCCAAAGCCGATCGTAAGGTATTTAAATGTTGAGCTGAATAGTGGTTGTGTTGAACTAGGAAGTTAACAATATGTGTTGTATTATATTCTGTGGGGTCTAGTGTTGGGATTTGGTGGAGATTCCATTTGTACCATTTCTCCCATCCATTGTCATATGCTTTTTGTGTCGAGTGTCGAATGCTGTGTTGTAAGTATTTTGTTGTATCTTTGGTTAGACCAGCGGTGTTCCTCTTGTTGTTGATAACAGTCATGCGGCTAATGACCACTTGTGATTTAACTTCATGATTATTGGATGGTCTAGGTGCCGTTGTTGTAGTATCATTGGAAACCAATATTGGCTCGGCCACCATGGCATGATCAGCACTGCTCTTTGTATCCTTTGTGTTTTTAATGTCTGAAGTACGCGAGGTATAAATCTCCAAGGCGGATTCAAGTACATCCCCTTCTTCTTCCACGTTTGCTGAAATGCATCGATGGTGGCTGCTGTTGGATTGGGTCTCAGGCTCCAATATATTGGTAGTTGGTGATTGTGTCGTGCAGCAAACACATCTATTTGTAGTGGTCCCCACTTGTGGTTGACGTGTTTGAACATCCTCATTGGTATCTTGGATTTGTACAGTGGTTTCTTCTTCCTGCTCAATTGGTTGGCTTCCACATTCTCTATCCCTGGTATGTGTTGGTACTGTACGTTCAGCTTGTGTTTGTTCTGTATCTCCTGGATCTGTACGGCCAAGTCTTGAAGGATTGGTGAGCTTGTCCCTCCGGCCTTTGCTGTGTATTTTAATGCAGTGATATTGTCTGAGAATATCTTTATCATTGACCCTTTGCATTTTGGTGCATGGAGTTGAAGTGTAAACAAGATGGCCATTAGTTCTCTTACATTGATTGATTCCTGAAGCTCTTGGTATGTCCAGAATCCTGTTGTTGATATCATTGGGGACTTGATCCCCCATCCTGAATTCGAGGCGTCTACATGGATTGTCATGTTTGGTTGTATTGGTAGTAATATCTGTATGGGAAGGCCGTTCTTTTGGGTCACAAAGTCGTTCCACCATTGCAATTCTTTTTGGCTTGATGCTGTTATTTGTAATTTGGATTCTCAATTGTGTCGGTGTATGTGGAGTGTTTGTGCCAGATCCCTCTGAAGGTGTCGGATATGTAACAGGGCTTTGCCTATGGCCGGTATGACAGATGTCATTTTTCCTAATAGACTCGCTAACCAACGGCATGTCCTTGGGATGGGCAGTAGGGCTTGGTGTATCTGTTGTATAAGCTTTCTTATCTTGATGTCGGGAACTGTGATCTTCATTGTCTTGGTGTTGAAGTTGAAGCCTAAAAATTCTTGTGTCTTGGAGGGTGTTAATAAGCTCTTTGTTTCGTTTATGATGAAACCAAAGTTTTTGAGGTGAGTAATCACTCTTTGGGATACTTGATTCATTTCTTGGGGGGTTTTGGTGAGCAGGCAAATGTCGTCCAGGTAGTAGACAAGTCTTATACCTTCTCTTCTTAATGGTTCGACGGCATGTTGCATGATCTTTGAAAACACTCAAGGGGCAATACTGATGCCAAATGGGAGTGCGGTGTATCTGTAGACGGTGTCTTGATCTTTGAATGTGAGGTAGTCTTGATAGTCTGGGTGTATTGGTACCACCATGTAGGCGTCCTTTAGATCGATTTTGCACATGTAGTTGTCCTTTTCGATGATTTCTCTTAGAGCGGGCACCCCTTCCATCTTGAAATGTTCTATCTTTATGAATTGGTTTAGTCTGGTGCAATCGAGAATGGGGCGTCGTTTTGTGGCCTCTTGGATGGTAAAAAATGTTGAGAGGTAGTCAGTGGACTGGCTTGGAGAAACTTCGATAATTCCTGCTTGTAGAAACTTGTTGACAGCATTGTTGACTTCTATTTGATCGTTTGTGGATGTTAGTTTTTGTTTCCATCTCCATGGAATTGGTTTCCTGGCAAATTGTATCTTGTTGTTAGGATTGGTTCCTAACAGCCTTCGCGCCACACTCCCGAAATGGATACTAGCTAGAAGACCAAATACATCATAGCTATCTTTAGACTTTCCTTTCTTGTACACCCAACCGCCACAGTTACCAATCATTATATTTAGACATATCTTTACCCTAGCTAGAAAACATATAAATGCCAGTAGAGCTTGATCATAGAAAGATCAAGCAAACAACATCTTTTATTAAATAACTTATCCTTGAACCTCCTGTTTCTGTCTCTTGCCTTGTCTGCTTGGATCAGTTCCTGACAGTTTGTTCGCTTCACAACTCTTGTACCCCGCCCTGGATTCCCTGTACTCTGACCCTCTGCTTTCCCCCCTCTCTGCTTCCTCATTTTATACCATGCCTGAATCCAACGAATCATCCATGGAACAAATGAGGGCCGAAATGATGGCCATGCGCCATGAACTTGAAGAGCTTTGTGCTCGAACTGCCCACCAAGAACCCAACCCTGAACCCGAACATTACCATGAGCCAAGTACACCTGAGCCCAGAATCGCCGACCCTGAATTCTTCTATGGTGACCATCGTCGGTCCAATGACTTTCTTATGCAACTCCAGATCCTGTTTACATGTCAACCTTCCCGATATGCCAGTGATGGCACCAAGGTTGCCTATGCCGCTTCTCGTCTCCATGGTATTGCTTTCTCCTGGGTATCCCCATACCTTAGCCAGAACAACGCCAAATTCCTGAATAACTACTCTGCCTTCTGCCACGAATTCAGAATTGCCTTTGGTGATCCTGACATGTCCCGAGATGCCCAAAGAAAACTCTTGACAATGAAACAGGGCCATCAATCTATAGCCATTATGGCTGGTGAATTTTGTCGCTTGGCTGCCCATGTTTCCTGGAATGAATCGGCTCTTTGCTCGGCCTTCTACCAGGCCTTAAATGAGGACATTAAGGACGAAGTTTCCCAGTTTGAAACACCTGAAAAACTTAACCGTCCGATCGAAATCTGCACACATATTGACAATCGCTTCCAAGTACGCCGTTTGGAACGCTCCCGTACTTCCCGGCCCCACCCGACCAACTTCCAGTACAACCACAACCAGCATATACCTCTGTCTGCTCCTGCCCCTCGTCCCAAAATGCCAAACCCCGCCTACTACTCTGGTCCCACCCCAATGGAACTCGACGCCACTCGGGCAATGCCAAAGGGGCCTTTGTCCCCAGAAGAAAAGGATTGTCAACGTGTCCAAGGTCTGTGCTTGTACTGTGGTCTCCATGGCCACATGGCCCATAACTGTCCTGCCAAATCTGGTGCTCCCATGGCTGTTCACGCTGTCATTAACCAGGGAAAAGACCAAGTCCAGACTTACCAGTAAGGGGTAATACCCTGGATGATCAACCACTACCACCGGATCCCTTACCTTTGACCCAATCCAAAGAACACCTTGTCTTGCCCGTATCCATAAAACTTGATGATAGAATAATTCACACCAAAGCTCTAATTGACTCTGGTGCCCATAGTAGCTTTATTGGCGCTGATTTGGTAAATATGTATAATATCCCAACCAAGAATAAAAACCTTCCTTTGCCAATCTATGTAGTTGATGGTCGAGAATTGGTGGGTGGAGCTATTACTAAGGAAACCGCTAAACTTAACTTTTCTGTTAGTGGTTATCCCGAACTTGCAAGCTTTCATGTACTCCCCTTCTTGACCTATCCTGTTATCCTTGGAACCAGTTGGTGTGCTAGCCACCACTGGAAAAATGGGCTTCATTACCAGTGTGGAAAGATAAGTAAACAATAGTGTAATTACCTGAATTATGATAGACTCTACATATAATTCCGCTTGAGAACAACCTGGTCTTAGCTGCTAGCAGTATGTCGTGATAATTGCTAGCATAATTATTGAAAGAGGTGCTGCAGCTGAGGTCCAGTAGCACTTTCGGCGGGTATATCTAATTAGGTTATGGGGGGATTAAGCATTTAAATGTGCAGTTCCGTTTTGAAAGAATCTATTTTGAGAGAATAACACTGTAGTATTTTATATCTTTACTACACTTTTTTCATCCTCATAGTGTAGTATTTAATCTTCTTTATTCTTTTTGACCAATAATATATCACCCATTATTTGATTTCCTATTTATAATTGATTGGTAATGTTTTACGTTTTTATTTTTATTAGAAAGAATAGAATGTTTCTGGGTTTAGGGTATAATATTACACCTATTCCTATGGCCTAGCCGTTTCTACCCGGTTGCCTGCTGCTATTTGGATGGAATATTTTTCTACATAAAAAATACCTGCAAAAATATGAATATCCAGTGATTTTTTGGGCTGCGGGAGTGTTCTGTAAAAGATAAAAGAAGAGTTAATGATATGGGGTACAAAGAGAAAATTTTTGTGTGTCAAAAGATACTTACATTGCAAGAGATGGGCAAGAGTGCGCAAAGGGGACTTGAATTGTAAGGCTGGATGGGCTGTGTGGCGGGTTTTACTATAAAAAAGAGAATAAAAATTAATATGGGTGAACAGAGTGATGATATATTTAATTTACATACCAGGAGCCAAATGGGTTATCAAAGTAGGGGGCATGGTGTGCAAAGGAAGCCCAAGTGAGTCTATAAAACACATAATAATTATTAATAAATAGTCTGAATAATATTTTAGATAAGTAAAAAGAGATTTATAAAGAATATTACCTTTATGATTACAATCGCAAATGATGGAGGAGGCCGATGGCGTGAATAGAAAGGGCAGTCTACAATGGAATAGAGTCAGAGAGGGAACAAGTATGATTGAAAGAAAAAATTTACCTGGTGCCGATGGCATCCTTACATAAGTTGTTTGGCCAATCTAAGAGAGAAAGTGAAAATAATTGTTATCATGATGATGGTACCAGTGAATGCGGCCAGTGAGTATTTGTCTAGATGGCCATTGTGGAAAGGATGAGTTGGAATGGGAGCGCACATCTATGAAAAGAGATTAATTTGTGTGTATAAAGAGGTATAAAAAATGTCTTACCAGAGAAAGGCGCCGATATCAAAAAAGCAAACAAAAGGAAAAATAAAGGGAACCAAAGAAAAAGGAGAGAGTCTGAAATTTTTTTCACCTTTGAAGCATGCTGCGGAAAGCATGATGGATTGAGCCCAAAAACAATATCAAGGCCGATTTGCATCTCAGTGCTTCAAGACAATAGAGGAACATCTTTATAGTCATTCAAAATGCCTATATATAACGGCCTTTTTGATATTCAACCTCTCTTACCTTTACACACACACACACACACACACACACACACACACACACACACACACACACTTACTTACTCACTCACCCAAACAGTTTTTGTACGTATATTATATTTATTTTTATTTCAATTGAACAAAAACTAATAATTATAATCAAAATATACTTTATCATATTCTAGAAAATGGTTAACCAAAGAAGAACAATTGCTCCTCGTCCCACTCCTGCTGGTCCTACTTCTGCTCCTGCTCCTGACATGGAACAGATTATGGCAAAGCTTTCTGAGATGGAAGGCAAAATGACAAACGTCAAAGTGCAAGTGGGGTCTGTAAAGGCTCAACTCAACGTTGTTGTGGCTGGTAATGCTTCAGCCATTAGAGCAATTGGTGCATTGGGTAGTGCCCATAACACTGCTCTTGCCAACTCTCCTGCCATTCCTGTTGCACCTGTTGCTCTTCTACCAGTTGTGCCAACCAAGCAGACAAACAACGATGTCTATGTAAGTAGCAAATTATATAGTATGTTATCAATTCATTATCTCATATACTGTGTCAGACAGCGATTTGCAAATATATGTGGAAGCCAAAGTTTTTGTCGAGAATAACTGCAGAGATCTTGGCAAACAATAACAAGCCAAGATGGAATACAGACGTTCCTTTCAACCAAAGTCCAAACAAGGAGTTAGTTGTTAGTATTCTCAACTACTTGGAGCCCAAGTTTGAGAGCAAGGGAATGAGGAGAAGTGACTTGCACAAGAATCTTCACACCAACTTCAGGAGCCAAAGTTCCAAAGACAAGAAGTCTTCTTCGGCAAAAGCTGCCATGAACACTCGTTCAAGAAGGGCAAACCATGCAGGCGAGGTAAGATATACTTTAAATAACTAATAAATATTTAATATCAAAGAAGCAGTATTAACTGAGAATTTTAGAGCCATTCTCGGCGCTTGAATGCCTACCTTGACAATGAGGACGCAATCAATGAGATGATGGGCAAAGATTGTGCCAACATGATCATAAGGGAGGCAATGTCCGAGGGTGAATCTGATGTAGAGACATCTGAAAGTGGCACCAAACGTGTCATCCGTACTGTTCACCCAGGATGGAGAAGTGATGAGGTAAATAATAATAAGGCAATAACTGGGTTACGTGTCTGAATTGTTATATAAAATATTAATACTTGTATTTCAGTTTAATAGACTCATCACTATTGTTGACTCTCATGTCCTTGATGGAATGGGTTTGCATTCCCATCAATTCTTGCCTCGGGTTTTTAAGAGTGTGTCAAACTCAGCGGCCCCAAATGACATGGTTTCCCGCCTCCCACAGTGGGCTTTTAGAAACGATGTATAAATAAAGTTGTTGTTTATATTTTCTCACCCACTTCCCCAAGAACGTAATACCGTCAATATATATAAAGTATATTTTTGGTGCCTTAATTTTGGTTATCTTTAAAAGAAGAAGATATTTTTTATTTTATATTAGGCACAGATTTTTTTTGGAAGAGGGATGACAAGCATCATTCTCTTATTAGTTCGAGTGATGTGCTCTCCAATGGCAACTTCCAACAAAATCCTGTGTACTGGCAAGATGCTGTTATGATCAGGCATGGAATATTCATTTTTGCAAACCTCAACACCTTCATCCTCACGCGATCTGTTAGAGGTTGTTGCAAACCATCTAACAAATGCAAATACATGTTGATTTTCATGAACCATGCGAGTCCAGTGGTTGGTACTAGTTGATGGCAGCGTGAACTTATGAATAAAGAGATATTGGATCTGGCCGGTATATGCGTTTACTGTCTGATCATTACTACCAACATATCACGCCTGTATATAGGATCCATGGTTGCCTAATCCATTTGCTCCACGGTAGACTTGGCCAAGTAGATCAATCGACTTCAACTTCGTTATTTGATCGTCTACAAATGAGAACCGAGAAGAAGCTTCCTGATAGCTGGTGAGTTCGGCGATGCCATATTGCTCTCTGTAGTAACTCAACAAATGAGGATATTCTACATCCCCCATTGACGTTGTCTTTCCAAGTTGCAGAGGAAAGGCCGAGGAAGGAAGAGGTTCATTGTCATTAACAGAGATCTCTGGATTCAAGGAAGAGTCCAAGAAGTGCTGCAAGTTGAATCGGCGTTGGGTGTCTGGTACAGTGGCAGGTGAAAGGGTGGGTGAGGAGACGAGCTTGGCAAAGACAGAAGAGAATGGGATTTTACTGGAGTATCCAAGGACTGCTTGCACATAATCAGCCTTGTACGATTCTTCAACAAAATTCCTCATATACGTTGCCTCAAAACTATCCTTTCTGTTAGTGCTCACGTTCTTTAGCAAACCATTGTATCACTCGAACCCAAAGAGCCAATAGCCATACACTGGTCCAAAATCACGAATGGTCTCGCGAAGATGGAGGTGCAGATGCATATTGCAGGTGAGGACACTAGGAGGGTAAAGACGCTCGCACTTTTGACAGAATTTCTCTAGGTAGTCATGGGCATCGTCAAGTTCTTCAAATGATAGGGATGGCTTTACAAGGAGACGGCAGGCATTGACAAAGTCCATCCAGTTTCTGAACTTGTCATTGTTGAGAACATCTTTCAGCAAGATGGGAGAGTACGCCAGCACCCAGGACTTCCATTCGTCAGCTTTCATAAATGAAAACCCTTTTCCAATTTTCGCTGTCAATGAACTGTACGAGGCTGGGAGAGTCATTTTCTTGGTGATTTGCTGCATGTCGTTCAGTTGTCCACTATTGATATCACCACCAGCAATCCACTTTTCCATCATTCTCTTTGCCGTGCCCAGAAAGAGATTGTGCATGGGATCAATGATCGTTCCACGTACTAGATCAAAGTATCCAACACTGGGAAAATGGTGGGCTATTCTACTGTGCACAGTTAACTGAGAACGTGGAGAAAGCTGAAGCAAATTTGCAACTCAACACGTTTTTTTGTGATCACCTTGAAAATATTGTTTTATTGTATTTAATTGGCTTGGATATAAATAACAGGAGATAATATTTTTATACTCTTATAAAACTGTAGCAAATAAAGCATATGTAACACTTGTTTCCTTTTTGTTTAAACTTCAATACACAAATACCATGTCTTCTACTTCCGATGTCTACAATGAGAAGTGCTTTTGCCCTAGATGCAGTACAAGCAAGAATGGTTACAGTCTTGTCCAGAAACTGACTGCTCAACGTCATGCAAAGAGAGCAAGATTAGAGCGTCTTGAAAATTGCGAAAGGGGCAAGTTACTTTTGTAAACACTCTATGAATTGTATCATAATATATTTTACTAGAAATCTCCTCTCAACGCAATATGATAGATGTTGATTTTGAACATAAGGATTATTTATTGGCATAGCAATAGAAACTAAATAACTACTATATTCTATATCTGGCTACCTTGTTCCATAAAGTCGGGTCCTCAGATGTACTTGGTGATCAGGAGAACTCGCCGTTTTTGGAAGCCGATCCTTTTGCTGATCATGGCGAAATTGGTACTGACAATGAGGCTAATGCCGATGCTGATGCTGATGCCGATGAGAATGAGATGGACGGTGGTGATGATGACGACGAGGGCGATTTGGAAGAGATCGAAGTTGAGGAGTTGGATGGTGAAGGTCAGTGTTAAATAGAGAAAAAGCCTAAAAAATTGGGTGTTAATATTTTCCATTTTAAAATAGATCCTTTTGCCTCCCCCCAAATGCCTGAAAACCCAGTGCACAGGTTCATCGCCATTTCTGTTGTCCTGTTTGCATCCCGTTATGTGGTTGACAAGGGCGCCGTTGTCTTGATCGAGTTTGTCAACAAGCTCTTGACAATCTATGATCAAGATTTCCAACTTCTCACAAGCCTGCTTGGTCTGCAGCGCATGACAGGATTTTCAGCCATGTCCCAAGGAATAAGGAAATCTGTTGTGTGCCAGGATTGTCACAAGGTGTACAAGGAAGCTGGGTCTGTTCCCCTTCGGTGCGATTTCCAGAAGCCAGGAGCACGTTCCTCTTGCGATTCCCAGTTGATGAAGGTGTCATCATCAGGTGCTTTGGTAGCCAGACGCCAATACAACTACCATTCTGTCAAGCAGGCGTTGAGAGTGTTTTTCCTCCGCCCAGATTTCGAAGCAAGAATCTGCCATTGGAACAAGGAGCTGAAGGTCGAAGACACGATGTGCGATGTGTACAACGGCGCCATGTGGAAGGAGCTCAAGGACTCAAATGGTGTTTCTTTCATCCAAGACCCACGTTCTCTCATGCTGACACTGGAAAAACGGCCCTGAATACACTGGTGGTATAGTAGCCCTGAACTGGTGTGAAAGCTAGTCTATTTTTCAACTCCACAGTTTTCCTTTTTTTTTATTTCGAAAATATAATTTTACTACATCCTATTGGTTCGGATACAATGAGCATTAGAATATTACTTTTTATTATTATAAAAGTATAGCAAATAAAATACATGTAACACTCGTTTCCTTTTAATAATAATATTACAAACACAAACATCATGTCTTCTTCCAACAGTATTTACAACACCAAGTGCTATTGCACTGTATGCGGTGATAATGAAGAAGGATTCACCTATGTGACAAGAAGAACTGTCCAACATCATAACAAAAGAGCCAGAGTAGATGCAGTATTCACATCTTCAAGGGGTATTTTATTTAAAACAACAGAGTATACTTGTATATTAATATTATATTATAAATAAAGACTCTCAAAGAGAAATTGTTGTAAATGAGTATTGATCACTGCTGAATCTGAGAGTAAGACTGAAGGATAAAATAATATCCTCAGCTATTCCAGTCAAACGGATCTGCCTTTATGAGATTATCCAATACACAGATCATCATACACATAATTGATTATTATTTATTATTATTATCGTTATCACCATAATATGGGATATACAGATATACACATATTTATCTAATGGCATCATCATATTCCATCTACATATTTCGTTTATTATATGAATACTTGATTGAGAGACTACAACTACAATGAATTAATAATTCTAAAACATTACCCAAGTATCTGGGTCGGAATATTAAAATATTACCAATAGCATAAATGCTCTTCTTTACCAAAACTCTCTGGCTGATCTGACTGGAGAAGTATCATATCAATAGGTCTCTCTGGATCTTTCCAGAAAGACAATACTCCTGGAAGATGACTCATCGTGATAAATATTACCAAAGCATATACTGAATTATAAATCAGAAAACATATAAATATCAGTAGTTAGTTCTGTGTAGAAACATAACCTTTTTCTTTGGAATAAACACCCTACACAAGTTCTCACGAATTCTTTCGTATCTTTCCAAGTTTATTTCTACCCACAACAGAAATGATGGAAGTTGATTCTGAGTGTAAGAAATATATTTATTTAAATGTCAATGGTGTCTAACACACTATTATATTCTATATTTGTAGCTGTCATGACTTACCAACCTGGTCCCGTAGAAGAGGGCGGCCAAACAAATGTTCCTGTTTTGGAAATTGAGTCCATGCCTGCCAACGATGTCTCCATTGAGAATCGCGATGATGACAATGAGATCTCGGTTGAGAATGACGATGGCGCCAGTGATGATGAAGATGTTGTTGAGCTTGAGCTTGAGGAGTTGGATGCCGAAGGTTTGTACATAATCATTGAATAAAAGAAAAAGCCTGAAAAATTGAGTATTAATATTTTCTCTTTTTTTACAATAGCCCCTTTTGAAGCCCCTGGTATGCCTGAGAACCCAGTTCACAAGTTTATCGCCATCTTCACGGTCCTTTTTACATCCCGCTACGTGGTCAACAAGGGTTCCATTGTCTTGATCGAGTTCATCAATGAGCTCTTGAAGATTTACGAGCAGGATTTCCAGCTTCCAACAAGTCTTCTTGGGCTCCAAAGAATGACTGGATTTTCCGAGATATCCAAGGGAATCCACAGATTTGTAGCATGCCAAGATTGCCATCAAATCTACGATGAATGCATGACAGTTCCTCCCACCTGTGTGTTCCAGAAGCTTGGATCCAACTCTGTCTGCGGGTGTAAGTTGGTGAAGGAGTCGTCTGTTGGTGCCTTGGCCCCAAAAAGGGTGTTTGTCTATCAATCCGTCAAGCATGCTATGAAGACACTCTTTCTTCGCCCTGGCTTTGAGGCCAGAATCAGACACTGGAACTCAGATCTCAAGATTCCACAGACAATGTGCGATGTCTACGACGGCGCCATGTAGAAGGACGTCAAGGACATCAACGGTGCCCAGTTTACAGCAGATCCGCGCTCCCTCATGTTGGCTCTCAACATCGACTGGTTCCAACCTTTCGATGGTGTGGTGTACTCTTGTGGTGCCATTTATTTGGTCATCAATAATCTACCTCGGGAGGAGCGATTCAAGCCAGAAAACACCATCCTCGTTGGTCTTATGCCTGGACCAAAAGAGCCAAAGTCAGAGGAGATCAACCACTACCTGGAGCCGTTGGTAGATGAGTTGAATGAGCTCTATGTTGGAATGAATATTCCAACATTTGAGAGGCCAACTGGTGCCAGTGTCCATGCTGCACTAATGATGGTGGCGTGTGACATCCCAGCAGCAAGAAAGACCAGTGGATTCACCGCCCACAACAGCACATGCGCATGCTACAAATGCAATCATCAGTTCTCTCGTCTGGAAGGCACGACCAGTGTAGATTTCTGCGGTTTCGAGTTTGCTGAGTGGAGGCTTGCGAGTGGTGCTGAAAACCGGGTGCATGCTGAGGTGTGGAAAAGTGCAAGTACATCCTCAGAAAGACATCAGCTGGAGGTCAAAAATAGTGTTCAATGGTTGCAGCTGCATCGTCTTGGATACTTTGATCTAGTACGTGGAACGATCATCGATCCCATGCACAATCTCTTTCTGGGCACGGCAAAAAGAATGGTGGAAAAGTGGACTGCCAGTGGTCTGATCGTAGACAGGGATCTTTGCGAGATGCAGAAGATAGCCGAGACCATGGTACTGCCTGTTGGCTACAGCATGCTGAAGACGAAGATTGGCAAGGGGTTCCCCAGGATGAAAGCTGACGAATGGAAGTCGTGGGTATTGGTGTACTCTCTGGTTTTGCTGAAGTACGTTCTTCCACCAGCAAACTTTGCCAACTGGATCGATTTCGTGGATGCATGTCGTATTCTGGTCAAGCCAACAATAACGTATGATGATGTCGAGTCAGCTCACCTCCATCTCCAGCAATTCTGTCAATCGTGCGAAACGCTTTACCCTGCTACAATCCTCACCTGCAATATGCACCTGCACCTCCATCTTCGTGACACCGTTCGTGATTTTGGACCCGTGTACGGTTATTGGCTCTTTGGGTTTGAGAGATTCAATGGCTTGTTAAAGAATATTAACACGAACAGAAGAGATGGGTTTGAGATGACCTATATGCAAAACTTCCTGGAAGATGCATACAAGAGTGACTATGTCAATGCCGTTTTTCCCAATTTGAGCCAAGTCCTCTTTTCTCCTGTTCTCCAGAAACTCACGTCCACCACACCCACCATCCTCTCCTCTCCCTTTACAACCTACTGCACATTTGACTTGCAAGACTTTCTTCGACTCTCCAACGATGCAACAATTCTTGTCAAAGGCAATGAACCGCTCCCTCCATCTGCATTTCCTCTCTTGACCAGTAAGCCTTCCTCAATAAGTGATGTCCACTATCCTTTTTTGTTGGAGTATTACAAGAAGCAGTATGACATTCCAGACCTAGTGGACTATCGTCACGCCTCCCTCTCGCCGTTTTTCGTTGATAATCAGATTGGCAAACTGAAATCAATTGATATTCTAGGCCAAACATACGTTGGCAAGAATAGTTCTGTCAGTCGTGGGTCTTTTGTCCAGGCACTGTTCCTTGGCAGATACGGCGACCATGCAAATGTGTATACTGGCCAAATCCAGTATATGTTTACTCATTCCTTCATGCCACCAACCAACCAGACAATCTGCTCAAGTCATGGAATCCAGCACACCGAGCATGTTTTTGCATTTGTCCGATGGCTTCCTCTGTCTTCAGATAGATCACGAGAAGATGATGGTGTGGACATTTGCCTGCCTGAATTTTCAGATGATGACTATCAGTGCATCCTGCCTGTTCATCGCATCTTGCTTGAGGTGGCCACTGCCAAATATACAAAGAACAATGAGACGACAACACTAGTCATTCCTCTGCCAAAAAGCAATATGCTTAAATAAATAAATAAAAACATCTTTCCTCCAAGGCAAACAATTTTACCTTCTAAGTATGTTATTAAGACAAACTGTAACAATCAGCTTAAGAAGAGATTTTTTTAATTTTTTAATTGTTTAATTTTTTATTCGTCATCTCTGACGGTCCACTGTGGTGGTGGGGGGAGCATGCTGTCAGGGACTGGTTTGGTCACGACACTGTGGAAGTGTCTTTCCATCAGCTGTCGAGAATTGTTGCCCAAGTCGACACGGGCATACAAGTCAACCATTTCGAGGAAATGGTTGAACTAAAAGGACAATTAGTTTCTATTTATTATATTTCAAAAACAATAAACTTGGCTGGAAAACAATTTACCTCGTTGCTTTGCCAACTTGGGCGCTTGACGTGAACGATGCGCACACCTGGAGTCCCAGGTGTCTCATCACCAGACTCGCCATCAGACATTGCTCCTTTCTGAATGAGATTGGAGCAATCCCTACCCATTGCAGCATCAATGGCAGCCTTGTTCTTGGCATAGGTAAGGCCACGGCGTTTGAGGTGCTATAGATCAATTGGTATTAATATTACTCTTAAAACTAAGCTCTGATTAGAATATAAAACACAACTTACATCACTCTCACGAGAAGAGTGCCGTGTCTTTGCCTTTGCGGCATCCCTCTTGCTAGAAGTCTGGGACTCCAGGTGACACTGACTGCGGAAGTGGTTGTGAACCTTTTCACGGATGTCACTGTTTCGCAACCTGGGGTCCCGAGACCTTTGCACCAGGAAGGCCATTAGGTTGTCCACCAACTCTTTATTTGGACTGTCGTTGAAGAAGACCTTGGTGTTCCACCTGGGCTTCCTGTTGTTGGCCTCAATTTTGGCCTGGTCATTCGACCTGAACCTTGGCGTCCACATGTAGCCATGAATAAGTCTCTATTTTATAGCATTAAATTAGTGAATTATTATTACTCTGTTACTTACAATCACTTCCGTGAGGTCCTTTGGTTTTGGCTCAGGAAGAACATTGCCAGTAGTGCTGACAACTGGGGCCACAGCAACAGGAACCACTGGCCCAGCATTTGAAGGCTGACCAGTGTTGGTGTTGCCTCCAACATTGGTACCACTTTGGCCGTTCATGGTGGTATATGCTTGTTTGAGAAAGCCTACGTCGTTGCTTATTGTCAAGACAGTTTGCTTCATAGCAATTATCTCCTCCATCATCCAAGGATTCTCTGCATTGGGCTGAGGAGTGAGTGCGCATCTGTTTGCCATTGTCTAAAGAATATTAAAATAGTCAGTGTCAATTATATTATACTGTGTCTGGATTTAATATAAATGATATTCTTTACTTGTAACTAAAAAGATAATAAGATGATGAGAACACAAAAGAGTGAGAAAGAACAAGTCAATTATACGAAAAGCATATTATATATTAATAGCCATATACATGGCTGTATCCAAAAAGACTTCTTGTAGACTATCAGAGTTGATATCGGCAATCAAAATTGTTCTTTATTAATTAACTAGTGAGTTGGTCTCTTTGGATAAAGAAAAAGACTTTGTAAAATCGGTTTTTATATATATATACTTTGGGTTTATTCTATAACACAATTAATATTACTATTCATTTAGCTTTAAATCTATTTGTCTATATATTTTATTCTGTTTACATTATACAGGCTCTTTAACAATAAACATTATCCATCTATCCCGAAAACCTTATTCTTTGAACCAAATGATTCTTGATAGTGTTGATTACACAGCTTTTTTTTCACATTGATTCTACGCCTTTATTGTAAGCCCAAGAAAATAATAAACAGCAGACTGAAACCTAGCAAAGCATATTAATCGCTCAAGATATATTTTGGATTCCATCCATTACACCTATTCTGTCTCTATTTCAAATTCGATGTGGGCCCTTGTAATTAATCTCTCTTTTTCCCTATATCCGCGCCAATTTACTTTTCTCTTTACACTCCCATAAACACAGGCTGATTCCGATGCATCCTTTCCACATTGCCCATCCAGGTTAACAATCATCAGTTAAACTCTCTGTAATCTTATAATTTATTCTGACTCTCTCTCTTTCTATCAATCTTATAGACCTCTTTGACTCACACATCTCATTATATTATACTGTCATCGGGACCATGGTAAAAAGTCTTTTCAAATCAAAATTTTCCTTATCTGACTTTGTTTACTCTGCAATAGACCACCCCTGCCATTCACTCCATCTGCCTCTTCCATAATCTATGGCTGCTATCATGATGGTAATGCCGTTTCTTGTTCTTTATACTTTTCTATAATATTATTTCCGTTTGCTCTTTTTATCTTATAGCCCTATTCCACCCGCATGGCCTATTATATAGCACCATCATCAGTGCCCAGGTAAAAAAAAACTTTTTTGTGTCAAAAAAAAATAATTTTCTTTTCTAACGTTGCTTATTCTAATTTAGGCTATCACCATCACTGTCCACCCCATCTGCCTCTCTCATCATCTACGACTGGTTATCATAATGGTAATGCCGTTTCTTGGCCTTTATTCTTTTCCATAATATTATTCTGGCTATTAGAGACAATTTTAAATTTGCTCTAAAACTCATTACCAAAAAAAGAATTTTTTTACAAGGACTGTTTTACATTTTAAACCCAGAGACACCTTATGCAAATGACACGTTTTGCAGGATATCATCCTAAAGGAAACGAAATGAACACACATAATATATTGATATTATTATCATTTATAAATCTCTTGCCTTTCTATATTATTATTATTATTATTACACTTACCAATATTCTTCAAATCTCATAAAATGAACAACTTTTTTTGAAAACGAACAACATCAGATGGTGATTATACTTCACAAGAGGAGCAAAGTGATTCCTCCAGAAGAGCCCCTAGAACCATGTACACGAGACTAAACCTGAACGCTCTTGGTGATGGTGCTTGTACATACCTTTTCCGTTTCACTTTGGATGAAATTGAGACAATCACCACTGCACTTGGGCTGCCTGAAATATGCCACTTTTTGAGCATACAAGTTTGCAAAAACTATGGGTTTGCCATGTTGCTGAATCGTTACAGCTTTCCCAGACGTGTGGGTGATATGTCTATACTTTTTGGGATGAGTCCGACGAACGTGTCTGTTGTCTGCAGAGGGATGGAGAGCCATGTTTTCAAACAAATAAAGTGGGGCATCCAATTCAACGCCAAGCAGTTCAGTCCAGAGAACTTGAAGAAGTTTGCCAAGGCCATGCATGACAAAGGTGCCGCATTCCCAAATGTCGTTGGGTTCATTGACGGTACAATGCAAGCAGTATCTTGCCCAAGCCACAGTTAAGAAGACCAAAAGGCTTTGTGCAATGGCTGGAAGCATCTTCATGCTTTGAAGTTCCAGTCGATTGTTACTCCAGATGGGATAACCAGCAGCATAATTGGTCCCTATGCTGGCTCAAGACATGACCAGAGTGTGTATTTCTCTTCAAGGACTGAACAAAGAATTGAGAGATACCTGGATATCCCATCTGGTTATGGGTACCCTTATGTGTTGTATGGCGACTCTGGATATATGTCGTCCAAATGTTTGTTCTCGCCACTTGGAGTTGTAAGACTTACTGGTAAAGTAACACAAGCTGGTGGGAAACTATAAACAGTGTATTACTTATGTGTAATAGAGGATGACAAGTTGATAAACAAGAGCATGTCAAAAATGAGAATAGCTGTGGAGTGGGAGTTTGCCAAAGTGGAGAAGTACTTCAAGTATTGCAAGTACAAGTATGCAATGAAGACGGGGAGAATGAACCTGGAGTTGTCTACATTCTCTCAACTGTTTTCAAAAACATGTTGCATTGTGTGCACTGTGGTGGATCATCCACCAATGTATACTTTGGGTTGGAGCCGCCGACAATTGAAGAGTATATCTCTGGGTTAAGAAGAGATAAGATTGATGGAGAAGATGAAGATTATATAATCTAATAAAAACAAAAGAAAATCTTATAATATTATTTATTTAATTTTGTTCACTAACTGTTCCAACAGCTTCTCAATGTTGGTGAGCCGGCTTTCCATGTTGGTAAACCGACTTTCCATGTTGTTGAGCCGCTCCTCTTGGCTGGTGCTAAGGGACCCAGTGTCCCCTCCATTCTGGTAATCACCAGAGGTTGCTTCTGTCTCCACCAGGACTTCTGTCTCTTGAAAACTGCCAGAACCACTGGCAGATTTCTCAACTGGAGGGGAAAGGGTCCTAGGCTCATTGTTCCTGGCGTTTGCCTCCTTGTCCACATGCCGGCAATCACGTATTTCTTTCCAGATATTCTTTTTGTGATTCCCAAATGATCTGGCCAAGGCTCTTATGGACCGCTCCATATTTGCCTTATGGTAATTTCTCTTGAGAACCTTCACTACGGCTAAGAAATCGGCAGTTATCTACCGTTTTGGTCACATAACTACCGTTTTTTTGGTGGGGCAAAACGGTGGATATGACCCTGTATAAGGCGAATTTGGTAGTAGCTACCGTTTTTATAGTGGCGAAAATCGGCAGATAACTACCGTTTTGGTCACATAACTACCGTTTTTCTTCACTAAAAAAACGGTAGTTATCTGCCGTTTTGGTAACATTGCTACCGTTTGTTTGGTGGGGCAAAACGGTGGATATGACCCTGTGTAAGGCGAGTTTGGTAGTAGCTACCGTTTTTTGCTAATAAAAAATCGGCAGATAACTACCGTTTTGGTAACATAACTACTGTTTTTCTTCACTAAAAATACGGTAGATATCTGCCGTTTTGGTAACATTGCTACCGTTTGTTTGGTGGGGCAAAACGGTGGATATGACCCTGTGTAAGGCGAGTTTGGTAGTAGCTACCGTTTTTGCTAATAAAAAAACGGCAGATAACTACCGTTTTGGTAACATAACTACCGTTTTTTATCCAACCAAAAATGCTTCCGTTATACACTATAACCTCTCTTTTATAGTACTCTATTTGATAATGGGTTCTGCTATTCTTTTACGACCATTCTTTTGAAAGAATGGTTTATTCTTTATTATAGAATGTCTTGATTTAATTCATACCGTATTTTGCGCACAATTATTATAGAAAAATACTTAAAACTAATGCTATTTAATATTATAAAACATATATAGTACAAACCTTTGTTATAAGCTATACACGCATGATAATACTACGTTGATATACATTAGATGATCCTTAACATTCATTAATTGCTAAAAATTCATTGTGGTCAGAAAAAAAACAATTATATAAACCTAGTACATTATTTTGTACTGCTTACAAGTATATATTATACTTGTCAATTACTATACCATGCCTCTTGTATTGAATGATTATACTGAAAGGGATCTCCAGATATAAACACCATATGTAATAGGAGGTGAATAGGATATGCGCGGTAAAATTAGTTGAAGAAGAATATAATTATTAGACAATCGTCTTACCATAGAAAATCAACTTTGGCATATTCAAATCATATGATTCAAGACTGATTCGAATCTCATTGTAGCAAACAGAGTAATCAGCTCATTAGAAAAGAAAAGTGTATATCTTACAGAGATTGCCAAGTGTAAAAAGGACAAACCGTATTGTAATATAGCCGTAAAAGTTTTCGCTCTTTTGTTTCTGGGGGAAAAAGAGCGAGCTGCATTTCATTCCTAAATCAAAGGTAATCGAGCTAAAGATGGTTCAATCGGGATGTCAATCCGGTGTTTATAACCGTGCCGATCTTACATGAAGGAGGCTCATTTGGTTTTATTTCAAAGAGTCAATACAAAGACAAGACAAGAGAAGCAAAAAAAAGAAAAAAAGCACACTAAGCATATGCTAAAAAATGCAACGGGGCCAATAAGAGTCGGCTAAACAAAAAATCTTAAACCCTTGTTCTCTTTCTCTTTCGTACTGGCTCAACACTTGGCCTTGGTGGTGTAGAGCTATATCAAACAGTAGAAATATTATGTTAGCATTGGATTAGCAACAGATGAGCAACAACAAAAACAACTTACAGCACATCTGCCATGATCGGTGATTCAGCACCATCGTCAGTCTGACCTGCCTCATCTGATATAGAAGAAGTGCTTGCTCCGTCCTGTTATAGCATAATAAAAATATCGTGTTAATTATAAATTATTCAAACGGTTGTTAATTAATAAACTTGCCTGGCTGTTGTCTACCATTCTTCTCTTGTGAGTTTGGCTGTCGCTTTTGAAGGTGTCACGAAGAAGATTCTTCGCACACCACATTCTTTTGCACTTAAAGATGTCAAGGCCACTGTCCTTGGCAAGTTTTTCCAGATGCATCATATAATATTCCCTTTGATGCTCTGGAATACCTCTCCATTCTTTCTTAATTGCCGGATACACTGGAAAAATGGGCTGGATTACTAGTGCACCAAGAGTACTTGAAGGTGTAGGAAATATAGGCCTTTTTTTCAACTCAGAAGATTTTTTTTATTCAAATAAAAAAAGACTTTTTAACAGATCCTATTGGTTCGGGCAAACAAGTAAAATACAATAGTTTTTTTTTGTCTATAAATTGACAGCAAATAAAACATATGAAGCACTTGTTTCCTTTTTTATCTTACAATCGAATCACACAAAATATGTCTTCTGCTTCCCAAAACAACACTGCCTGTTACTGTAACAAATGCAATGGTAACCAAGAAGGGTTCTCTATGGTATCCAGACGCAATTATCAGCGTCATGCCAAAAGAGCAAGAATTGAAGAGGCTGGACGAACTGAGAGTAGTATGTATTAATTTTATATTTACTGCGCAATAATAACCATTATTCTTTAATTGAACCTCAGGCACACAAAGTGTCATTATGGATGTTGATGTTGAGGGTAAAAAATATTTATTTGAAAACCAGTTTAAGGGCAATAAACTAATCTATTCCATATTTGTAGCAATCCCGATGTTTGAATCTGAATCCATGGAAACAATGGGCGGTCAGGCCAACCTACCTTTTTTGGATTCCGTCCCGATGTCTGACGATGATTTGGTTGACAATGAGGTCAATTGCGATGACACCGAGATTGTCAATGACAGCAACAATGGCGACAATGTGGAGAGTGATGTCGAGGAGATTGATGTTGAGGAGTTCAACGGCGAAGGTCAGTATTGAATAACTATCATAAAGAAGCATGCCAAAATTGAGTGTTAATAATTTTCCTTTTTAAAACAGAACCCTTTGGTGCTCCTGGTATGCCCGAAAATCCAGTGCACAGGGCCATTGCCATTTTCGTTGTTCTTTTTGCATCCCGTTATGCAGTCAACAAGGGCGCCGTTGTATTGATCCAGTTTGTCAATGAGCTCTTGACAGTCTACGGACAAGACTTTCAGCTCCCAACAAGTCTTGCTGGTCTTCAGAAGATGACGGGTTTTAGTGATATCACCAAAGATATCAAACGATTCGTGTCATGTCCAGATTGTCATCAAATATACGAAGAATCTATTTCCGTTCCCCCTCTCTGCAGCTCTGTGAAAATAGGCGCAAATATAACTTGTAACTGTGAGCTGACAAAGAAGTCGACGTCTGGTGCCATGGTGCCAAAGAAAATCTTTGTGTATCAGTCCATCAAAGATGCACTCAAGGTTCTCTTTCTTCGTCCTGGTTTCGAGCAGAAGATCGGCGTCTGGAACGACGAGCTGAAGGTGACAGACACCATGTGCAACATTTACGATGGCAAGATGTGGAAGGAGTTGAAAGACAGTGATGGTCTTTCATTTGTTGCCCGCCCTCGTTCTCTTCTGTTGACTCTAAACATCGACTGGTTTCAGCCGTTCGATGGTGTAACACACTCCTCTGGTGCTATATATTTGGCAATCAACAACTTGCCCAGAGATGAAAGATTCAAACCAGAGAACGTCGTCTTGGTTGGGTTAATGCCTGGACCAAAGGAACCCAAATCTTATGAGATCAACAACTATCTCAAGCCGTTGGTGGATGACCTTGAGCAGTTGTACATTGGAATGACGATTCCAACCTTTGAATGTGGATCTGGAACAACTGTCCGTGCTGCGCTCCTTATGGTGGCATGTGATATTCCAGCAGCCAGAAAAACAAGCGGATTTACGTCCCACAATAGCACTAACGCCTGCTACAAATGCAGCCGTCAATTCAGTCGTCTTGCTGGGACAAGCAGTGTGGATTTCCGTGGTTTCGACTATTCGCAGTGGTCTATTCGTAATGGTGTGGAAAACAGGGTGCATGCTGAGGAGTGGAAGAGTGCAAGTACGCCCTCAGAAAGGCATCAGCTGGAGGTCGAAAATGGTGTTCGATGGTCGCAGTTGCATCGCCTTGGATACTTTGATCTAGTACGTGGAACGATCATTGATCCCATGCACAACTTATTCTTGGGTACGGCGAAGAGGATGGTGGACAAGTGGATCGCTGGTGGCGATATTAATAATGGACAACTTAATGACATGGAGCAAATCGCCAAGACAATGATCCTGCCAGCTTCATACACTTCATTAACAGCGAAAATTGGAAAGGGATTTTCATTTATGAAAGCTGACGAATGGAAGTCCTGGGTGCTGGTGTACTCTCCCGTCTTGTTGAAAGATGTTCTCAATGATGACAAGTTCAGAAACTGGATGGACTTTGTCGATGCCTGCCGTCTCCTTGTAAAGCCATCCCTATCATTTGAAGAACTTGACGATGCCCATGACTACCTTGAAAAATTCTGTCAAAAGTGCGAGCGTCTTTACCCTCCTAGTGTCCTCACCTGCAATATGCATCTGCACCTCCATCTTCGCGAGACCATTCGTGATTTTGGACCAGTGTATGGCTATTGGCTCTTTGGGTTCGAGCGATACAACGGTTTGCTAAAGAACGTGAGCACTAACAGAAAGGATAGTTTTGAGGCAACTTACATGAGGAATTTCGTAGAAGAAGCATACAAGGCCGATTATGTGCAAGCAGTCCTTGGATACTCCAGTAAGATCCCATTCTCTTCTGTCTTTGCCAAGCTCGTATCTACACCCACACTTCCAGCCACAACTTCGCCAATCAATCATCCTCAGTTCAACTTGCAAGATTTTGTAAATGCTTCTCTGACCACAATGGATTCTGCAAAGGGTAACGAGCCTCTTCCTCCTTCGGCTTTTCCTCTGCAAGTTGGAATGAAAACATTAATTGGTGATATCGATTATCCACATTTGCTGGATTATTATAAGCATGCTTATGACCTTCCCAGTCTTACCAGCTATCAGCACGCCTTCTCCCCGTTTTCCTTTGTTGATAACGAGATCACAAAGTTGAAGTCCATCAACTTACTTGGCCAAGTATATCGCGGTTCAAACAGACAAGGAAATGGAGGGTCGTTTATACAAGCACTGTTTGTTGGCAGCAATGAGGACGTTGTAAATGCATATACAGGCCAGATTCAGTATCTCTTTACACACAAGTTCGTGCCACCACCAGTTGATGATCTCCACCCGACTCGCATGGTTCATGACAATCAACATGTTTTCGCATTTGTTAAATGGTTTGTCACAACCTGTGATAGAACGCGAGAGAATGAAGGTGTTGAGGTGTATCTCCCAAGGCATTCTCCAGATGACTTGAACAGTATTCTTCCAGTGCATAGGATTTTGTTAGAAGTTGCCATTGGACAGCAAATCACTCGAACTAATAGGAAAACAATGCTCGTCATCCCTCTTCCCAAAAAAATCTGCGCCTAATATAAAATAAAAAATATCTTCTTCTTTTAAAGATAACCAAAATTAAGGCACCAAAAAATATACTTTATATATATTGACGGTATTACGTTCTTGGGGAAGTGGGTGAGAAAATATAAACAACAACTTTATTTATACATCGTTTCTAAAAGCCCACTGTGGGAGGCGGGAAACCACGTCATTTGGGGCCGCTGAGTTTGACACACTCTTAAAAACCCGAGGCAAGAATTGATGGGAATGCAAACCCATTCCATCAAGGACATGAGAGTCAACAATAGTGATGAGTCTATTAAACTGAAATACAAGTATTAATATTTTATATAACAATTCAGACACGTAACCCAGTTATTGCCTTATTATTATTTACCTCATCACTTCTCCATCCTGGGCGAACAGTACGGATGACACGTTTGGTACCACTTTCAGATGTCTCTATGTCAGATTCACCCTCGGACATTGCCTCCTTTATTATCATGTTGGCACAATCTTTGCCCATCATCTCATTGATTGTGTCCTCATTGTCAAGGTAAGCATTCAAGCGCCGAGAAAGGCTCTAAAATTCTCAGTTAATACTGCTTCTTTGATATTAAATATTTATTAGTTATTTAAAGTATATCTTACCTCGCCTGCACGGTTTGCCCTTCTTGAACGAGTGTTCACGGCAGCTTTCTCCGAAGAAGACTTCTTGTCTCTGGAACTTTGGCTCCTGAAGTTGGTGTGAAGATTCTTGTACAGATCACTTCTCCTCATTCCCTTGCTCTCAAACTTGGGCTCCAAGTAGTTGAGGATCCTAACAACTAACTCCTTGTTTGGACTTTGGTTGAAAGGAACGTTTGTATTCCACTTTGGCTTATTATTGTTTGCCAACATCTCTGCAGCTATTCTCGACGAAAACTTTGGCTTCCACATAAATTTGCGAATTGCCGTCTGACACAGTATATGAGATAATGAATTGATAACATACTATATAATTTGCTACTTACATAGACATCGTTGTTTGTCTGCTTGGTTGGCACAACTGGTAGAAGAGCAACAGGTGCAACAGGAATGGCAGGAGAGTTGACAAGAGCAGTGTTATGGGCACTACCCAATGCACCAATTGCTCTAATGGCTGAAGCATTACCAGCCACAACAACGTTGAGTTGAGCCTTTACAGACCCCACTTGCACTTCGACGTTTGTCATTTTGCCTTCCATCTCGGAAAGCTTTGCCATAATCTGTTCCATGTCAGGAGCAGGAGCAGGAGCAGGAGCAGGACCAGCAGGAGTGGGACGAGGAGCAATTGTTCTTCTTTGGTTAACCATTTTCTAGAATATGGTAAAGTATATTTCGATTATAATTATTAGTTTTTGTTCAATTGAAATAAAAATAAATACCATATACATACAAAAACTGTTTGGGTGAGTGAGTGAGTAAGTGTGTGTGTGTGTGTGTGTGTAAAGGTAAGAGAGGTTGAATATCAAAAAGGTCATTATATATAGGCATTTTGAATGACTATAAAGATGTTCCTCTATTGTCTTGAAGCACTGAGATGCAAATCGGCCTTGATATTGTTTTTGGGCTCAATCCATCATGCTTTCCGCAGCATGCTTCAAAGGTGAAAATTTTTTCAGACTCTCTCCTTTTTTTTTGGTTCCCTTTATTTTTCCTTTTCCTTGCTTTTTTGATATTGGCGCCTTTCTCTGGTAAGACATTTTTTATACCTCTTTATACACACAAATTAATCTCTTTTTCATAGATGTGCGCTCCCATTGCAACTCATCCTTTCCACAATGGCCATCTAGACAAATACTCACTGGCCGCATTCACTGGTATCATCATCTTGATAAAAATTATTTTCACTTTCTCTCTTAGATTGGCCAAACAACTTATGTAAGGATGTCATCGGCACCAGGTAAAAAATTTTCTTTCAATCATACTTGTTCCCTCTCTGACTCTATTCCATTGTAGACTGCCCTTTCTATTCACGCCATCGGCCTCCTCCATCATTCGTGATTGTAATCATAAAGGTAATATTCTTTATAAATCTCTTTTGCTTATCCAAAATATTATTCAGACTATTTATTAATAATTATTATTATGTGCTTTATAGACTCACTTGGTCTTCCTTTGCACACCATACCCCCTACTTTGATAACCCATTCGGCTCCTGGTATGTAAATTAAATATATCATCACTCTGTTCACCCATATTAATTTTTATTCCCTTTTTTATAGTAAAACCCGCCACACAGCCCATCCAGCCTTAAAATTCAAGTCCCCTTTGCGCACTCTTGCCCATCTCTTGCAATGTAAGTATCTTTTGACACACAAAAATTTTCTCTTTGTACCCCATATCAATAACACTTCTTTATCTTTTACAGAACACTCCCGCAGCCCAAAAAATCACTGGATATTCATATTTTTGCAGGTATTTTTTATGTAGAAAAATATTCCATCCAAATAGCAGCAGGCAACCGGGTAGAAACGGCTAGGCCATAGGAATAGGCGTAATAGTAGACCCTAAACCTAGAAACATTCTATTCTTTCTAATAAAAATAAAAACGTAAAACATTACCAATCAATTATAAACGGGAAATCAAATAATGGGTGATATATTATTGGTCAAGAAGAATAAAGAAGATTAAATACTACACTATGAGGATGAAAAAAGTGTAGTAAAGATGTAAAATACTACAGTGTTATTCTCTCAAAATAGATTCTTTCAAAACGGAACCGCACATTTAAATGCTTAATCCCCCCATAACCTAATTAGATATACCCGCCGAAAGTGCTACTGGACCTCAGCTGCAGCACCTCTTTCAATAATTATGCTAGCAATTATCACGACATACTGCTAGCAGCTAAGACCAGGTTGTTCTCAAGCGGAATTATATGTAGAGTCTATCATAATTCAGGTAATTACACTATTGTTTACTTATCTTTCCACACTGGTAATCAAGCCCGTTTTTCCAGTGATAGTCCTTGTCAATCAAGTCGCGCTTGGTTGCTCGGGCCAAGGTTTTGAGCAAAAGACGCTTCATAGTCAATTCGTGCTCTGTCAGAAGGACCAACTGACACAAAGATTGTCCTTCTGGGACCTCCTTGCACTTTGCTTCCCAGTCTTGACGATGAAGCATTTGCAGCAGTATGCTATACCGTTGGCTATCATGCTTTCCTTTGAATTCTCCATCTGTATCAATCAATCGTTTTCCAAGCCGATTAGGATACTCAGTTAATTGCGCCCTCTTCACAGACTTGGCCACACGCTCAAGAGCTAATAGTAAATATATGTATATGTATTAATAAAACGATTGAATGCAAATAAGATAAGGAAACAATCTTACCACTTTGCTCCATGATACCCTGCTGTATTACGTTTACTTCTTCTTCATTGATTTTTGAGCCAAATTGGTTGTTAAACTGGTCTTGAAGACTGTGTAACATTTGTTTAATGTCTGCAACATCACGTTCAACTTTCTTAACAGAGTTGATAAGGGTAGTGTTTATGTCAGACATGTTGATAAAGTGAATTATTAATAATATAAAATATAATGAAGGTTGTACTTTGAATTAAAGAATATATATACTTTGAATATATTATCACCTTGGTTTATTAAAAAGTATGATATATTGATATAATCATTTGCAAGGCAAAGCTAGGATATAATAAATGATTTACAGTTATCAGGAATATATTGGTGTGTAAATTAAGAATCAAAATATAAACGAGCCTTATAACTAATGTACCATGGAGACACTATATATGTAATGGTTATAGTCTCTTAATAATCTAAAGTAAATGACATGACCCTAGTCATATCATACTTATTGTAATTATTGACCGACGTGTATTTTATCTATTACCACCATTATTAACCAAGACATGTCTTACCTATTACCAAAATTATTGACCGATAGGTAATTTAACAGTTATCGCCAACATTGAGCAAGAGACATCTCAACTACCATTGACATTATTATCAAGAGGTGTTTTGTCTAATAGATATATTAACCGAGAAGAATTTATACTGCCATCATCATCATAATCGTCACTATGAGAAATAGAAAAATTGCTGCAATCATTCAGTGTAAAATCAATCCATATATAAAGCTACTCTTTTTACCAAGCTATCAACATTAGATTTTTATAACTCTATATTTCACATCCTCACCCAACCCAGCCAGTTACACTTTTTATTAATATGTCTTCATCCAATATCAACCAATCGAGAGACAAAATGTCTATGTTGACATACCAGTGTGCTCAGTGTGCCTTGACTTTCAATAGTTACCAGCATCTAAAAAACCACAATAGACTTCACCAATGTTTGTCTGAAGATATTGAAATGCAGGATGATGATGAATCTATGAGTGATTCAGGTAATAATACAAAAATATAATCATATTCACTGATTCACAAACACTTATTCAAAATAATACCTACCTTTTCTACAGATATCATAGAAGCCGATGAAAGCCTTTCATACAAATGTGGCTGTACTTTTGATACCACTGAGGGTAGCGCGCACATATACAATAGTGAGCAAATTGGGCTCAATACCTTCACAAAAGCTGAACTATTGAGTATCCATCTCTCTCACTTGGTGGTCCAGCATAAAATAACTAGGGCAGCCTACAGAGACATTGTTAGGTTTGCTAACACACTCATTCGGGATCACGATGAGATCATGCTGGGTAAATGATATTACTTACTGTTATTTTACTTAACAATCACTGACATAAATTGTATCATTCATTTTCTTTTTAGAGCCTGGAGCCAAGATTAGACATGGTGAAGGAGTAGATGTTCTACTCAAGAAGAAGTCAGATCTGCAGGGCTATGAATATGATGTGTGCCCAAAGGGTTGCAAGCTGTACAACCTGGACGATGAGCAAGTTGAATGTGCAGCCTGTGGTGAACAACGGTATAAGCCAAATAACAGTATTGTTAAAGTCCCAATTGCCCAAATGAAGCTTTTGTCCATTGGGGACATTATATCCAAGATGTTGGCCGATCAAGATACCCGAGAGCTCCTACAATACAGAGCCAACAGAGAATCACGTGCCGGCGAAATCAATGATATTTTTGATGGCAAAAATTATAAGGAGCTCGTAAGACAAGGCATGTTCGCCAATCCCAACGATATTGCCTTGGGCATATATACCGATGGTTTTGTTAACCAGAAAAAAGGCAAAGCCTCATATACCATCATTCATTTAATCATTTTCAACATCGATCCATCCATAAGGTAATTAATATTTTAAACAAACAAAATACTAATTAAAAGCTTAGATATACCACCCCATACCTCATACAACTCGCCATTTTGCCTGGTCCTAAAAAACCATCCAATTTGGATTCATTTTTAATACCCATCATAAATGAGCTAAAGGACCTCGAAGTTCATGGCCTCATTGTAAAGCACAATGGGGCTGAAATATGCCGATCGAAAGTTCACTTGCTGCTCGCGTCTGGAGACATCCCTGCAGTTGCAGACATGGCCCATCTTGGGTCACATAGCAGTCTGTTTGGTTGCCGTATTTGCGAGACCAAGGGAAAACCAGCAGATAACAGAAGGCATGGAGTATACTTTGACGACAGCTCTGCTCCTCTAAGACCTGTTGAAGATTTTTATACCAGCAACCCTGTAAGTATATGAATATTCAATTAATCATTCTTTTTATACTAAATAATTATTTATAATAGATCAAAAATATATACCAGCCAAGTCTCTTTACCGAGCTCGCAACATTTTCAGGTTCATCATTTTTTGCATTAGATGAACTGCATTTAATTGCAAGAGGAATCGGCAAACACCTCTTTGAACTTATATCCGTCGCTCAATCTAAAGACAAAATTTTTTACTATACCCAAGAAGACAATACCCAGTCAGCAGACAATTACCCTTTTTATATACCCAGATCTGACTTGGAGACCATTGGCAACTGCATTTCCAACTCTAGGCAGTTTATACCCGTTTCATTCCAAGGCAGCTTCGACAATATATTCCAGAAAATCGATGGCACTCGTGCAGTAGATTGGCTCGATTTCCTCCTTTACATTATACCCACAGTTGTCGTCCCCTATTTACCAAGCAGGGCTGCAAAAATTGCCGTCTTGTCCTTGGTAAAAGGGTGTGCACTTGCCTTACAGTGGTCACTCACATATACCCTGATCGACGAAATGGAAAGGTATGTCAAACAAAAGTGAATCATTACTTTTATTTAACATTTATTATTACCTTTTTTCAATAGGCATTTCAAAGACTGGCATGCATTCCTATTATACCAAGTTCATCAAAAGACACTATCTCATAGTGTCTTCCGACCAGTCCAGCATTATCTCATCCATATACCCCATATCATAAGACGCCAGGGCCCTCTAAGGAGTTATTCTACCAGATCAATGGAGAGGGTCATTGGCGTCTATTCCAAGCTCATTAGGTCAAAGTCCAAAGGCAGGCGAAATGCCAGCTTACTCGTAGAACGATTTGCGATCCACAGATATATCCATACAGCCATCGATCTTCATAACCATACCAGCATCATTCATCCTCATACCTACAACGAATCAAGTTTCATAAATATACCCAACGATGAAAGTGGTGCCCAGCTATGGGAACCATTTCATCATAATACCCAGTTGCTTGATGATACCATTGAAGGCATAAGCAGCAACATTGTGAGAAATGCGTTGCTCAGATATTATACCCGAAATACCACCACATATACCACTGAGCTCGCTGACTCATCAATTGTTGTTGCTTCCCGCCTTTGGAAAGACTCTACAGTGTACTCTTCATCCATATACCGAAAAATGAAAAACGAGACCAGCCGCGGTAACCATCATATCATGTTTACTTGTACATATAAAAAGTAAGTATTGGTATTAGTCGAAATACAAAGTAGAGATTGCTCACATTCTTAAATCTTCATCTAGTCATCGCAATATACCCATCCAAAGCTGGCTCGTTGGCACTGTAGAGTTTTATTTTCAGCATAAAGATACCCATGGCATAACCCACTTTTTGGCATTTGTTGATGTCATGAAAGAGCATACCACAGCGGCACATGACTTTTCTGTCCCGATTGTAAAGAAGAGACCAACTGATACCCTGCATGGACATATACCCTCACCAACTTTTGCCGTCATCAATGTAGATGACATCATCCATCAAGTTGGTCTCATTCAATACCCACCAAACAGCAATCAATTTTTTGTGATTGCGCCATATTTTGTTTTTAATACCAACTTACGTATCACCAAGGGTAACCTATCAATCCTATAATCATTCTCTTATTTTCTCATACCCAAATATTTAATACCAAATAAAACAAAGTGGCTAATAATGTCAAAAACAAAAATTCGGTTTCAAAAACGGCAGTTATGTTACCGTTTCGTTCACACAGGACAAAAATTATTTTTTTCAAGAATGCTCAACATCTTCAACACCAAATAAAATGCTCATTTCGATAAACAATGTTGCCTAAAAATTTACGGGCCCTTTCTATGGTACTACAACTACCTCATTGCCAGATGAAAAGAGATTCCATGCGACTTTTATGAATCGGCATCGATGACATTACCTTTCAACCACAATCTGCGGAGAAAAAGCAGTCTAAAATCAGAAAAAACGGCAGTTATGTTACCGTTTCAGTAGCTGTTCCCACTCCTCTCGCCGTAGTGTATATCAGAACACTACCGCAACCACCTAAATTGCCACCTGACCCTATTTTCAGGTATTGTTCAGTAAAGAAGCACCTGATCCAAGTAGTATCAAGTAGGCTGGTAGAAGCGGCAAGGATAGACCGTAATAGTATTAGAACTCGTGTATAGAACAATTCTATTCTTTCCAATAAACACAAATATAAACCATAAACAACCTAATAAGTACGGGATATAAAATAATTGAGAGTATATCACTGGTCAAGAGTAATAAAGAGGATACCAAAATCAATAAATAATGGGCTATCTACTGTAGGCAAAGTACCTTATACTACAGTTATGTGACTTCTCAAGGGTGTAGG
Source organism: Phycomyces nitens (assembly GCA_022702545.1). Classification (NCBI taxonomy): domain Eukaryota; kingdom Fungi; phylum Mucoromycota; class Mucoromycetes; order Mucorales; family Phycomycetaceae; genus Phycomyces; species Phycomyces nitens. Next base: position 9,897,881 of record JAHRBC010000001.1, read on the forward strand.
CAAAGGAACCTCGCCATTCTATTTTTAATAGACTTATTGAATATAATAAAATTAAAACTGAGATTTGCATAGGTAATTCTGGTATTCACTTCAAGTTGACATATTAAGAATACTAACTCCCCTTACTAGCATCACCCCTAGTGGACTAAACACCAGTGTTTAGTGCGAAAATGCTCAGGCACCAAAGGTACTGTGATATTTGTAGTAGAAATTGGGACGGTGGATACTTTGAGACTCTTTATTGTGGTTTAGAAAAAGTTAAAGTATATCCAGTTCTTGATTTAAGAAGTGTGTTAACTTAGTATTTATAATTATTGTTATAATTCTTATCAGCTTGGATATTCATTATCATAATAGCTGTGTTATTAGTTAATAGGTATTTTGGGACTTTGTCCCACAATAGATTGGGTATGGTATTTTCATATTTGGATAAGGATTTCTGGATGGTATAGTTTGTCTTGATTTTAGATAATCCAGCTATCTGGGTTTATATATCACTTTTCTCTGATATACCATTATGCCAAATACAACATTACCCCCCTCCAGACTTGACTTTAGTTAAGCGCTTGCTTTGGCGTCTATTATCGTAGTTCTTCTTGGAGATGGAGTTTGTTTTGTTTTGTGCACTGAGAATCTTGGTCTGGTCCTTTCTTGGACGTCCTCTTGGTCTTTTTACTACAAGCTCATTCGTGATATTCTGTTTGTCTCTGCGTACCCAATATTCTTGGATTGTTTGGAGATCTGTAAACTTATCCGGTGTGATCCAGGCATCTTCTTCTGGTCCATATCCTTTCCATCTCACCAGAAACTCACGCTTGCCAGCGTTGCCTCTGTGATTGATGATTGCCTGTACTTCAAACAGTTCGTCTTCGAGTATTGCCTCGTCCATCGATATCAATTTCAAATCCGATGGTGGGTAATCTCTAGGCAAGAGTGCTCCTGTCTCATCTTGTAATACATATGAGCCTCCTTTGGTTTGACGGATTACTGTGTATGGTCCTTGATATGCTGGAGCTAATTTGCTGCTTCTTGTAGGTAGTTTGATCATTACATAACTACCATTGTCAATTCTTGCGATTCGATGCGTGCTATCAAACTTTTCTTTTTGTATGGCCGTAATTCGATCAGTTCTGTCTTTAATGGCTGGAAACACAACTTCTGCCATATGATCGATACGTTTGATAAGTTCGTCATAGGTCATTGGTTTCGATGGTGTAGATTTGGGATCTCTATAGTCCTCAAAAGCGTTCATTTGTCTAGCAAACATCAGTGAAAATGGAGCAGTATTTAACCTTTTTGACATCTTATTATTGATTGCCAATTGTACAGCTGGGAGATAATAGTCCCAATCTTTTCCAGTTCCTGCTACCATCTTTCTGATGACTTGCATAGATGTCTGTACCCATCTCTCTGCTAGGCCATTTGCTCTAGGGTGGTATGGTGTTACAAGTCTATGATCGACTCCTGTATTCTGTAGTAATTTCTTCATCAGTTCATTCTTGAACTCTGTGCCATTATCAGATTGTATGATTCGTGGAAACCCGAAATCACCAAATATCTGTACTAGTGTTTTGACAATAGTGTCCGATTGTTTGTTCGGAATTGCTCTTAATAAGCAGAAGCGTGTGCAAACGTCTACCATTACAAATAGGTATACATTACTCTCTGTCGTAGGATGTAATGGGCCAGCTAGGTCGATTGCCCAGTGGTCTCCTGGTACATATGCATGGATAGGTCTTAGAGGATTATAGCCTTTCTTAGTGATATTATATTTCTGACAAGATGGACATTCCTTTACACATTCAAGTGCATCTTGGATCATATTTGCCCAATGTATACCGTTCTTGTGATTCAATTCTACTATGTGTTCTGCACCAAAGTGTCCAAAGAGATGCGCTTTCATTAATATATCTTTGCGCTCTTCTTCTGGAGGTGTCATATAGTCTATGGTATCACTCTTTGTCTTGACCGTAAATACTCTTTGGTCCTTTGGTTTAGATGTGTACTCAATTTGTTCAAACTTCGGATTCTGCTGAGCCTCTATTTTGTCTTGAGATGGCTTCAGTGCCTCATTACCCCCCTCCAGACTATTTTCCGGGGAGAATAGACGAGATAAATAATCCGGTAACTTGTTGCTGATGCCAGGTATGTGTACCACATCATAATTATAATCAAGTAATGTATCCATCCACTGGATCATCATGGGGTTCGCCACCTTTTGCGTGTGGATATATGTCAAAGCCTTGTGGTCAGTGTACAATGTGAATTTCTGTCCCCATAAGAATTTGTGGAATTTCTTAAGTGCGAATACCATGGCTAGTAGCTCACGTTTCGTCGTAGAATAATTACGTTCTGATTTTGATAAAGCTCTGGCCATAAATCCAATGTACTTCTTTTGGTCATTGATATTTTGATACAGAGTAGCACCAATTCCTAGATTGGAAGCATCAGTGGCAACAAAGAATGGTTGAGATAAGTCAGGAAAGTGCAATATGGGGTTTGTTTGCAAAATGGCTTTAAGCTGCTCGAAACTCCGTTGGTGATCATTATTCCAAATCTTGGATAAGCTACCAGCGTTTCTGAGAGCATCCAGTGGCGCAGTAATGTGGGCTGCCACTGGTATGTATTCACGGAAATAATTGATGACTCCTAGAAAGCTCTGGATGTCTTTTCCTGTCTTTGGTATAGGCCATTGCAGCACATTCGTGATCTTTCTTTGGTCAATTCGACTGCCTTGTGCGTCGACTGAGAATCCCAGTAAGTAGACTGACTTCTGGGCAAAATGACATTTGTTGGGGTTCAAAATTAGATTGACCTCCGTCAATTTGTTGATAGCTTGACAAACATGATGGGTATGTTCCTCTAGATTCTTGGAGAAAATGACGATGTCATCCACAAACGTTTGTATAAAAGGCATGTCCTGAAATATCAAAGACATGACTCTTTGGAACTTTGATGACAAGGGCTTGAGTCCAAAAGGACATCCCTGGAACATATACTGCAGATTATTGTGCGTAAATGTCGTTTTATGTTGATCCTCTTTGCGTATTTGGAAGCGATGGAAGGCGCTTTTTAAATCAAGTGTAGAAAATACACTTGCTCCTGCTAGAGTATCGAAGATCTCTCGGATTAATGGCAAAGGGTATCGGTCATCAGGAAGCAATTTATTAATGTGCCGAGGATCAAGGCATGGTCTCTTGCCCGTCTTGTTTCCTTGTGCATCTTTTTGTCAGCCAGAGTCAGTGGACTGTTCCATGCTGAGTTTACTGTAGATTTCACAATAGTTCCTTCTTTCAGCCAATTATTAACGGCCTCGTCTATGATGGGTCTTAATGCATAGGGAATAGGATATTGTCTTTGGTACGTAGTCGCAGCTTCTGGTGTGTGCAATGCCACCACCGATTCAGGTACTGTACAAAACGAATCTTTTGGTATTGCTTCATTAGCCTTAATATATGGTGTGACTGCTGAGAAAAACTTTGCTCTTTCAGCCTCTGTGCCGTAGGGTGCATTGTTTGGCTCAAGATCATCTATTATGGGCTGTTCCTTTTTCATATTTTCTTTATAATCATTTGCATTCCAAGACGTGGCAACACCCGTAAAGGCTATTCCCATCTTTGGCATAATATCAAAACCAAGAATAAGATCAACACCTTCGATATTCATATCGATAAGTTCAAATTCATGTGTAAAAGAGTGGCCATTAGCGTAACTAACTAGCAAAGGAGATGTCTTTCCTATACGTTGCACGGATTGTGCTTTACTTGCAAATGTTATGTTTCCTTCGATTTTTGTAATAGGTAGACTTATGAGTTTATTATATAGTTCTACACTAATACACGAGACTTCGGCTCCGGAGCCCAGCAAGCCCATGAGCTGATGCTCATTCTGTAATAATACAGGGGTGTTTAGTGAGAATGGATTCAAATGATATTGTTCCTTATTTGTCTTACCTAGTGAGGTATACTCCAGTTCTTCGGACAGTTTGTCCACCATGCTGCCTCTTGATGTGCGTACAGCATGCACAGCCACATTGGGCTTGCGCTGTTTATTCACAAAAGAGGTGTGGTATTCTGGGCATGTATGTCCTGGGCTCCATTGTCGGTGACAATGGTAGCATTCCTTGGCCTTGGCCTTTTCCGCACGACCGGAGATGATCCTACATCCCTCCGTGTTGTGGGTGGTATTCTTACCATGCTGAGTGCAGAAGAATCCTGCACTAGCTGGGGAACCCGAGGCTTTTCCAGAACGATGTCTGCTCGACCCGAACTGGAAAGACTGACCATCTGTGCGTCGGCGGGAGCCAGTGTGGGTCTTCTCGGCCTCGGCTCTAACCCTCTTCATGGGGCGAGTCAGCGTGATCGCCAGATCCAGGACTTGTTGGACGGTCTGCGGCTTGTGGGAGTTGCGGGTCCACCAGGCAACGTGGGTGGTTTGATGGAAGTGCGGGGTGAGGGAAGCCAAGAACCGCAAGGCCACAATCATGTCTTGCTTCACGTTGCCCTCGCGGCAAGTCCTCTGGAAACGGTGTCCATACTCTTGGACGGACTCGTCCTCTCTCATGGTCATGGTTAGCGCCTTGACCGACATTATCGCCTGCTGCTCCTCGGAGTCATAGTGCTGCTTGATCAGCACACGGGCCTCCTCCCACTTGCAGTTCTTCAACGCCAATGTACTTTTGTACCAGGCGTCGTACTCATCCACCATGGCATTCGGGAGCCATTTCGACCAGGCAATGTCAATGTGCTCCTTGCCAGTTGCGAGCACATTCTCAAACGCGGACAGGTAGAGCTCCACGTGTTGGTACACCTTGGCATCCGGGTTGGGGACGGAGTGACCAGCCAGTTGGAACAACGGAATGTCCCTCAAGTTGATGGCGGTCCCGTTGGTGTTGGTCGGGATGGGCTCTTGGGCAGCCGCAAGGAGTGTCCGGAATCTGGCCAACTGCTCGTTGGCATCGTCAACCTCCTTGCCAAGGGTCTTGGCAACCTCGTGGTCATCCTTGTCGGTGGCCTCATCCACGGCAAGCATGAGGTCCCAGGCCTTCTGCTCGTACTTGCTGATCAACCTTTCAGCTACGGCCCTGGTATTCTTGCGCCTTTCTTCTCCAGAGACGGCGCCTTGCTCAGTCACCTTGGGAGCATAGCGGGAGTCGGCTAAGCCGGAAACACACTTTTGCTCGGAAGTGGTGTCTACTTCCATGAGCTCACTTGTGCTCTCCTTGTGGGCAGGGGCCTCTTGCTGGGCAATGGTAGGGGTCTCGTTGATGGAAGACATTTTTCGGATAGTATTTTTTTTTAGAAGCGAGGGTTCAAAGTAAAAAATGTGATATTTGTAGTAGAAATTGGGACGGTGGATACTTTGAGACTCTTTATTGTGGTTTAGAAAAAGTTAAAGTATATCCAGTTCTTGATTTAAGAAGTGTGTTAACTTAGTATTTATAATTATTGTTATAATTCTTATCAGCTTGGATATTCATTATCATAATAGCTGTGTTATTAGTTAATAGGTATTTTGGGACTTTGTCCCACAATAGATTGGGTATGGTATTTTCATATTTGGATAAGGATTTCTGGATGGTATAGTTTGTCTTGATTTTAGATAATCCAGCTATCTGGGTTTATATATCACTTTTCTCTGATATACCATTATGCCAAATACAACAGGTACCTTGTGCACTAGGCATTTGTTCACATAAACTCCAGTATATACCTTACCTTTGTCCAGGAATATACCTACCTATATACCAGTGTATATCAAATGGTTTTCCCAGTGATAGCTTGTTACTATCTGCTGCTCTTCAAATAAATATTCCTTACGTTCAATATCAATCTCCACCATTTCTCTTTGTCTTTCTGTGTTTAATAAAAAACCGTGTTATTATACAAGGGCCAAAAAACAATACCAAAATCATCATACCCATCACAATTCTTTCAAGTTCGTCAATTCTTGCTCTCTTATTATGACGCTGAGAGGTTCTCTTTGTTACCAGACTGTAACCTTGGGCGTTACCATTGCATTTAGTGCAATAACAGGTCTCGTTGCGAAGTTGAGTAATAGAAGACATATTGTATGCTTTTGAATATTAAGATAATAAGGAAACAAGTGTTACATTTACTTTATTCTCAACAACTTTATAATCTTACAAATTGATATTCATATGTCTATTGTGTCTAAGCCAATAAGATAGAGTAAAGCTTTATCTTTAACCTGAATATGAAAAACTTTCTGAGATACAAAATCACTCCAGTTTTGCATAGGTTAAAAGGTTACTTCTTATCATTGTACTTCAGGACTGTTTTCCCAGTGGAAGCCCCACTTTGAAGCTGACTTTGGATAGAATTTCTGAGAGAAAGAGGTAGAATTTTCATTTTAAAAGAAACAAGAAATAATATGGAAATAAAAAGAAAAACTTAGTCATTTATATATGTTTTTATTTTATATTCCAATTATATGACTCATTTTGACTATTATATGTGACTTTGAACAAGTTATAACCAAAATTCACAGAGAAATAATTTATTTTCTATTAATTTATCCAAAGTGGAAAAAGGGTTTGCATACTTTTCAAAAATTTGTCTGGGTTTTATTAAATCAATATTCATTCTCAGCCATAGATATTTTTATATGTGGTAGGTTTATCTAAAATAAATATAATACATTTTGTTTTACACAAAAATATTAAAAATTGAAAGAGTACTATTAAAATATATATTTTTAATAGAACATGCAAACCCTTTTTCCACCTACTGTACATCCCATGTTGTTGATTATTGTTCTGTAGGGATTCTAACTTCCAAATTTTGTCTAGCTGCAAAAAATTCTTTGACTAATAGCTGTTTGGCAATTGGTAGTTTGTCACTATGGATTATGGAGAAAACTGAGGTAATTGACAATCTCAAAGTATTCAAGTATGTACTACTATAATCCTTGTGGGCTAATAAAAATTTTACTATGGTTTGTTCATCATATTTCAATGGTTCATACAAAGGTTGTTGTTGTTGACACCATGAAATCCATTGTTGTCATCTATTGTTGTATATTTGTTGAGTTGATTGTCTAGTTTTTGCATTCAAAAAACTGAGCATTTCCTCTGTCACACCATTCTGTAACCTGTAGTTGTTGATAACTGCCAAGCAGCTATTATCCATCTTTGATTCAACTTCCACAGTATTGGTGGTTGTACATGCTTCATTCTCATGATCATTGGGAACCAGAATTAGCTTGGCCACCACGGGGTTATCAATACTGCATGTTTCAACTTCTGTTGCTTGATCTTCTTCAACACTTATGGGATTAATTTCCATGGTGGGTATAAGTACATTCCTTTGGCTAACCATGTGTCAGGAACTGATCCAAGCAGACAAGGCAAGATACAGAAACAGGAGGTTCACACTGCAAAAGAGGGGATGTTTGTAGTACCAGAAATCCAGCATTATGGTACTGAAAAGGGGTGGGTTTCACCTACATTACAGCGGAAGGACCAGTAGCTGTGCCAAAAACGGTAGCATAACTACCGTTTTTTATGATTTTAGAGCACTTTATCTCTGCAGATTGTGGTTGAAAGGTAATGTCATTGATCCTGATTCATAAAAGTTGCATGAAATGTCTTTTCATCTGGCAATGAGGTAGTTGTAGTACCATATAAAGGGCTTGTAAGTTTTTAGGCAACCTTGTTTATTGAAATGAGCATTTTATTTGGTGTTAAAGATGTTGCGCATTTTTGAGAAAAATAATTTTTTGCCTGTGTGAACAAAACGGTAGTTATGCTATCATTTTTTTGAAACAATTTTTTTGTTTTTGACATTATTAGCCATTTTATTTTATTTTATTTGGTATTGATATTTATAAGGAAAGAAAAAAGAAAAAGAAAATTTTTATAAAGTGGCAAGGTTCCCCATGGTCACACGTAGATTGTCATTAAACACGTAATATGGTGCAATGATAAAGAACTGATTACTACTCGGAGGGTACTGGATGAGCCCAACTTGATGCTGAATGTCATCCACATTAACAGCATATTTTGGCTGGGTTGTTTGTCCAGTTGAGCTGTGTGACCACTGTATTACAATTGGCACAGATGAGTCATGGGCTGCTGTACCATGCTCTTTCATCACTCCAACGAATGCCAGAAAGTGCAGTGTGCCATCAACCTCTTTATGCTCAAAATAAAATTCCACGGTGCCAACAAACCAGCTTTGAATAGTTATATTGCAACAGCTAGATAAAAATATAAGAAATGCAAGTGATCTCTATTTTGTATTTTGACTAATACCAATACTCACTTTCTGTATGGACAGGTGAACATCACATGATGATTGCCACGTCTGGTCTCGTTTTTTATTCTTTGGTACATACATGAAGAATGTATGGTTGAATTTTTCCAAAGACGAGAAGCAACAACAATTGTCGGGTCATCAAGTTCAATACTGTTCATACCACTGTTTCGCACATAGTACTTTGCCAAAGTATTCTTGACAACAGGGCTGCTGACACCTTCCAAGTCATCATCATTCAAGCTGGCATGTCAGTTGAATGGCTCCCATAGCTGGGCAGCACTTACACCATCTGGAAGATCTAAGAAACTTGCTTCATTATATGTGGACGGCTGACTTGTATTAGGATAATTCTGAGAGCTGTTTGCTGAACTGACAAAGCTATGAACAGCAAAGCGCTCAACAAGCAAACTGGCATTTCTACCGCCCTTCAAGTTTGACGTGATAAGCTTGGAGTATACTCTAATTACTTTTTCCATGGGTAGGTAAGAGATTATTTGACTAATAATAGCAATAGCAGCAAAGACACGTCTTGGTCAATGATGACAAAATCAACGTACCTGTCATCAATGATTGTGGCCAGTGAGGCACGGCTAGGACAATAGCACTCCACATTTACAAGTGCAAAAGAATGTGGTGTGCCAAGAATCTTCTTCAAGACACCTTTAAGAGTGCAAACCAGACTCGTAAGAGAAAAATAGCAGAGAACAGCCAGGCAAGTTTATTAATTAACAAACATTTGAATATACATTATAATTAATACAATATTTTTATTATGTTATAGCAGGAAAGAGCAAGCAGTTCTTTTCTTTCAGAAGATGAGGTATTTCAAACAGATGACAAGGCTGAATCCCCAATCATGACAGATGTACTATAAGTTAGAGCTTTTTTGTTGCTCATCTATTCTCAATTTAATATTAATATAATATTTCTACTGTTTGATATAGGTTTACACCACTAGGAATGAGCAATGAGCCTTCATCTAAGAGAAACAGACTAAGTCTTTAATATTCTTTAGGCTGCTCTTATTGGTTTTCTCATATTTTTAGTATATGTTTTAGCGCACTTTTTCGTTTCCTCTTTTCCTTTAGCTGTTTTATCTTTGCTTTGGTCCTCTCTTTTGAAATAAAATCGAATAACTCTCCATCACGTAAGATTGCCACCTTAATAAATGCCCAATTGGCATCTTGTATACCACATCTTCAGCTCTGTTGTTTTTAATCTAGGAATGAAACACACATCTCGCCCTTTTTCAAGCACCAAAAAAAATGAAATTTTTTTATAGCTGTATTACGCCGAGGTTAGTTTATATTTCTTTTCTTTTCTTTGCTCTACTTTTTTGAAGTAAAACTAAATGACCCTCCCTTATGTAAGGTTGTCAATGACATAAACATCCAATTGGAATCTTGTATACCACATCTTCAGCTCTGCTATCTTTAATCAAGGAATGAAACACTCATCTCATAATTTTTCAGACACTAAAAAAAGGTGAAAATTTTTTACAGCTATATTACACTAAAGTTTGTCGTTCCCCACCTCCCCACCTAGGAATCTCTGTAGAATATGCATATTGTTTTCTTAATGATGTACTCATTCTGCCAATTACCATTATATTCGAATTAGTTTTAAATCTTATGAGCTGACTTTACAGCAATATATTTTCTATGGTAAGAATATTATAATATGTTTACACTCTTTAATTAATCATATTGCGCATTCTCTATTCTCCTTCTACTGCATCTAGTATTTACATCTGTACGTTTCATATAGTGGCATTAATTCAAGAGATGCTTGGTATACCGATTAACAAGCACAATATATACCGGTATGCTATCCAAAACAATATGCTCAGTTTATTTGATTGCTTCATTCTCTGACCACAATATCTTTATAGCAATTGATGAAGACCAAAGGCCTTCCAAGTCATAACAACATGTTGTTGGCATCGTGTATAGATTGAGTAAAAGGTTTGTACCATATACGTTTTATAATATTAAATAGTATTTGCTTTTGGTATGTTTCTATATTATTATTATATATATATTAATATTATTTGAAATAAATTGAAATTATAATAAAAAATAAACTATTATTTCAAATAAATGGCAGTAAAAAAAGAATGGGTGCTAGTATATAAAGTAATATAAAAGAGAGGCTGTAGTATATAAAGAAACAATTTTGGTTGGATAAAAAAACGGTAACAGCTACCAAAATCGCCTTATACAGAGTCTTTACTACCGTTTTTTCTGCCGTAGTGTTGGGGGGAGAGGTATTAGATGATAAGACAAAATAAGATATGATAGTGTGAGAAAATGAGATATACAGTGAAGGTGATAATATAAAAATAGATGACAAATATGATAAAAAAAATGAAATATAAAAATGTGCAAAGACAATGTAGATATGAAGTATGAAGATATGGATAACAGTAATATGATAAAGTGCGCAGTGTGAGAGAAAGATAGAGATATGAAGGGGTATGAATAAAATGAAATGCTGATGTGCGAGAGGGTGTAAAGAGGTAGATAACATGAAGAGAAAGATAAGTGCACACAGACAGCAACGTGGGGAGAAGGGAAGGGAAAATAGATGACAACAATAGTGTACAATGGATAAATATGGAAATGGATAGGAGGGGTTTGAAATGAGAGTGAGGGTAACAAATATGGGAAATCAAAGAAGTGTGGAAAAAGGGGAGATATGAGAAATAAGGTGACGTTGCCAAGTTGATCAGGATGTTACGTCACACTTTCTAGCAGAGAAAGCCTTGGAAAAGTCACGTGAAATGGAGAGAAGTGGGCAAAGCTTGAAATTCTACAACACCCGTGTCAAAAGATGACGCGTGTTGAGTTATGGTGTGTGGTGCAACAGGTCAGAATATATAAATAATATATATTGTATTCTTGTGATTTCGCTCAGGACAATCCAACAAGAAGAATTTGACAATCAGACGGGACTTGAAATAGATAAAGACAGTAAACAGGCAAACAGACAGGCAAACAGACAGGCAAACAGACAGGCAAACAGACAGGCAAACAGACAGGCAAACGGACAGGCAAACGGACAGGTAAACGGACAGGCAAACGGACAGGTAAATGGACAGGTAAACGGACAACGGACAAACAGACAAACAGACAAACGAACAAACAGACAAACGATGAGACAGTACTTGTAGATCCTAACAGTGTGCAACTTAGTATTTCCCGCAGGACAATAGCTCAAGTTCAGGGACGATGTTCAAAAGAAATAGAGAGAAAACTGAATGTATTTTATTGAATGAAAAATGGAGCTTTTTTATACTAATTGACAACTGTGCACGTAGTGACAATCTGGATATAACTTATGCTAAATGATGATTATCGAGAAGAGTGTACAGTTCTTCGGGCATAATCACAAAAGGAAATACTCAAAAGGAAAACAAAAAGGAAACTAAATATCAAGAGAGAAATGCACTATTAGGAAGTATACAAAAAGAGTAATATCAAGAAGTGTGAAAGGAACAAGTGCAATGCAGAGGGAAGCAAACGAAAAAGGAAATATAAATCAAAGGAAAAGAAAGGGGAAAACATTTAGAACTCAACAGGGTTGTTGATGTAGACAAATGATTCCAAGAGATCGGATCATGCCTTGCATGTCCCAAGGGAAGGTGACGTCTTCGACTGTCCCAACACTGGAAAAATGGGTCTGAATACTCATGTGTAAAAGTGCGGTTACTAAGGGGTAAAATTAAGATTTATTAGATATGCTGTATGGGTTTCTGTATGTGCCAAAGCCAAGTTTTACACAATGAGTTATGACCTGGTTTCTGCATGAGTATTTACTTCATGGGCTGACCAAGTGGGGGTTGTTAGTATGAGCGGGTCATTAATTTGACCTGATGTACAGAATAAAAGTCTATTTGAAACCAAGTTTCGTTGTTGTACACTCTTTATATAAGAGGAAAGTTGAAAGCAAAAGAACCTCTTGACATGATTAAACTCCGATTATACTCAGGTGGATTGAAGGCTTTCTTAATTTTTAACCAATATTTGAAGGCTATTACTGTGTAATCAAGCATTGAATGCTCCCCCATTATTTTATATCCCGTACTTATTAGGTTGTTTATGGTTTATATTTGTGTTTATTGGAAAGAATAGAATGGTTCTATACACGAGTTCTAATACTATTACTGTCTATCCTTGCCGCTTCTACCGGCCTACTTGATACTACTTGGATCGGGTGCTTCTCTACTGAACAATACCTGAAAATAAGGTCCGACGGCGATTTGGGTGGTTGCGGTAGTGTTCTGATATAATAAAAGTTATATTAGTGACATATATTCAAAAGTGCGGGTGCTATTCAAGATGCGAGGTATATTATACTTACATTGTAAGGGATGGACAAGAATGGACAAAGAGGGGCTGAGTTGTGCGGCATGGCATCTTGTATGATTAGGTTGACTAGAGATGGGGTAAAATAAATTATTACAGGTGAATTGAGTGATAAAATAATTAATTTACATACCAGAAGCAGAGTTGGCGATTATAGTAGAGGGATGGTATATGGTGGCCAACAATAACTTCTTATTAAGAGTATAAAAAATTATTAGTAAATAGCCAGAATAATATTTTGAAAAGCACAAAGACCAAGAAACGGCATTACCATTATGATAACCAGTCGTAGATGATGAGGGAGGCAGATGAGGTAGACAGTGATGGCGGCGGCCTATTGTAGAATAAGAAACGTTAGAAAAGAAAATTATTATTTTTTTGACACAAAAAGATTTTTTTTTACCATAGCACCAATGACGATACCATATAATAGACCATGCCAGTAGAGGAGGTCTATAAGATCAAAAGAGATAGTCAGAATAAATATATAAAAAAGTATAAAAGCTAAAAGACAGCATTACCATTATGATGACAGTTGTAGATGATAGAAGACGCAGATGGGGTATAGGGTGATTGATGGCGGCGGCCTATAGGAGAATAAGAAGCATTAGAGAAAAAAAAAGTTTGACACGAAAATATTTTTTTACACTGGGACTGATGACATTATCATATAATAGGCTATGAAAGTGGAAGAGGTCTATAAAATAGAAAGAGAGAATCAGAATAATTTGCAAGATGGCACCGGCACATTTAACTGACCATGATTAGTTTGGAGGAGCAATGCAGGCAGGATGTATTGGAATGAGTGCGTGTTTATAAAGAAGCCGCCAATTTTTTAGTCTAAAGAGGTGTAAAAAAAGAAAGAGAAAATAGGCGCAGATATAAGGAAACAAGAGAAAGGAAAAAGGCTAAAAAGAAAAAAATACAAGGATATATAATTTGAAACAGAGACAGAATAGGTGTAATGGATAGAGTCCAAAAGCAATAATGGTGCCGTTCATTAATGTGTACAAGAAGTCTTTTTGGATTTATAAATAAAGCTGTCTTTACTAATATATAATCTGTATTTTATATTATTAAATCCTTTTGACCAACTTGTTCACTCTTCCCACTCAAATCCAATTTTTCTATCTATCTGTCTCTTGTGCGTTTTAAGTAAAAGATATGTTTAAACTTAAAGTAGTAAACGAGTATTAAATATTGTGTATTTTTGATATAATTTATAATAGAAAATGTCAAACCAAAGAAGGAATATTGCTCCACGACCTGCTGACGACGATGTCAATATGCAGACGGTCATCACGAATCTCCAAGAGGATCTTGCCTCAATTAGAGGCGACATGACCACGATGAACAGAAGAATGGGGACTCTTATTGAGTCCAACCTCACTGTCATTGCTGCCACAAGTATTGTGGCTCCAGTACCTGTTCTTGCCTCTGTTGCTGCCCCAACTGCCGAGGCCACAAATGAATCGATGTCTGATGCAAAGAAACGTGTGTTTGTAGGTGTCACCAGATATAATATCCTATCAACTAAATTCTTATTTTGATCAAACAGAAAGATATTCGTGAATATTTGTGGCAGCCAAAGTTGAGGTCAAGGACGTTGGTTGACATCCAGGCAAATAACAACAAGCCAAGGTGGGATGTCCATACTCACTTTGACGAGAGTCCCAACAAGGAGCTGGTAGAACGTCTACTGGCTTACCTTGGGCCAAATTTTGTTGGCTCGCCCTTGAGAAGAAGTGACATTCGAGAGAAAGTCTACAGAAACTTCTGTAGCCGTCGTCAGGAGCAGAGAAAGTCTTCTGAGAAGAAGGCAGTCTCCAGCGCTCGTTTGAGAAGGGCAAACCGTGAAAAAGATGTAGGTTGTATACTATTCAAACTAGAGACAAATATTAATGAATACATGTTGGATATTTGTTAGCATTTCGAACATCGCATGACTGCCTTTCTCAAACATAAGGAGGCCATTGAGCAGGCAATGGGGCAAGTTTGTTCTGGTCTGCTTCAGAAAGAAGCAATGTCTGAAGGAGAATCAGACAACGATACTTCAAAGACTCTTGGCAAGCGTTGGGTCTCCGTTTATCGCCCAAGCTGGAGAAGCGATGAGGTAAATTATTCTGTAAACAATATATAATAATATATTTATTAAGATATCATTTTTGAAATATTAACAAATGCTATTTAGTTCAACCGGTTTATTGAAATCGTTGACTCATTCGTTTCTCTTGACTTGGGGATGAATGCTCATCAGATGCTGTCAAGAGATCTCAAAGGAGTCAGAGACTTAGCAGTCCCTGGTGACTTGGCCGCCCGTCTGCCTCCTTGGGTCATAAGAAATTAAATAAAAAATAAATAAAAAACAATTGTTTTATTTTACTCTTGCTTACGTATTTAATCCCAAAGACATGTTTAAAGGCAATGAATGTTTTGTTTTGTTCTTTTTAAAAGAAACAAGTATTTATTTATTAATGCTTTAAGCATACATCTTTTTTGGTAAAGGAATGACCAGCATCTTCACATTAACACCAGACACCAGCTCAGCAGTCGCGACTTCCAAAAGAATACGATGTACTGGCAATATACAATGATAATCATCTGGAGAGAAACTTGGCGAGCAGACCTCAACTCCTTCGTATTCACGTGTTCTACTTGGCATGTTGATGAGCCATCTCACGAAAGCAAAGACATGAGTGGAATTATTTCCGATTGATGAACAACTGAGCTTGTGGAGGAACAAGTACTGAATTTGTCCTGTGTATGCTCGTGGAGGATCACCAACTCTACCCAGGAATAGTGCTTGAATGAATGACCCACGGTCTACGGAACCATTTTTGCCTTTATACGTCTGGCCGAGAAGATTGATAGATTTTATCTTTGTGATATGATTATCAACAAAGATACCTGAAGACGTTGCCTGATGATAATGCTGAAGACTTGGTATACCATATGATAGCCGATAGTACTCCAACAACTGGAGATAATTTGTATCATCCATTACATATGGCTTTCTCACCAAGAGAGAGGAAGGGGCTCATTTCCCTTTATCGGAAATTCAGGCTTTAAAGATGCACACACAAATAGCTGAAGTATAAATGGCGTGTGTGAAAGAGGGGCAGAGGAGGAGGTGGCAGTTGTGGATGATGATGTGAGTTTTGACAGAAGAGGACGGAAAGAAGCTTGGTTCGGACAGGAGAGCATTTTTTGTACGTAGTCGCCCTTGTACATGTCTTCAACAAAAGTCTTCATGAATGTGGACTCAAATCCATCTCTTCTGTTGGTGTCGATCTTCTTCAACAGGCCATTGTACCTCTCGAACCCAAACAGCCAATAACCATACACAGGTCCAAAATCACGAATGGTTTCGCGAAGATGGATGTGCAGGTGCATGTTGCAGGTGAGAGTGGGAGCAGGATACAATTCTTCGCATTTCTGACAGAATCTTTCCAAATGGGCATGGGCGTCGTCAAGGTCATCAAACGTGATTGTTGGTGTTGCAAGGAGACGGCAAGCATCAACAAAGTCGATCCAATTCTTGAACTTATCCAGAGGAAGAACGTCTCTGAGCAGCACAGGAGAATACACCAACACCCAGGATTTCCATTCATCAGCCTTCATATATGGAAATCCTCTACTGATCTTCGTCTTCAAAATGGTGTAGTCAGTTGGCACCACCATTGATTCGGCCATTACTTGCATAGAAGCCAGCTTCCTATCCGTGATTAGACCACTAGTAGTCCACGTCTCGACCATCCTCTTGGCTGTACCCAAGAATAGGTTATGCATGGGATCAATGATCGTTCCATGTACTAGATCAAAGTATCCAAGGCGATGGAGTTGCGACCATCGAACACCATTTTCGACCTCCAACTCATGCCTTTCTGAGGGCGTACTTGCACTCTTCCACACCTCAGCATGCAAACGGTTCTCCACACCACGACGACGACGCCACCCAGACTCATTGAACCCACGGAAGTCCACACTGCTTGTCCCAGGAAGACGAGAAAATTTGCGACAACACTTGTAACAGGCGTTTGTGCTGTTATGGGACGTGAATCCACTTGTCTTTCTGGCTGCAGGGATGTCACATGCTACCATGAACAAAGCTGCACGGACGGTTGCTCCAGAAATGCATTCAAAGGTTGGGATAGTCATTCCCACGTACAGTTGTTCCAACTCATCAACCAAAGGCTTGAGATAATGGTTAATCTCTTCGGACTTTGGCTCCTTTGGCCCAGGCATGAGTCCAACAAGGATAGTGTTCTCTGCCTTAAACCGCTCCTCACGAGGCAAGTTGTTAACCACCAAGTAAATGGCCCCACAAGAGTATGTGACCCTGTCAAAGGGCTGGAACCAATCAATGTTCAACGTCAACATCAAAGAATGAGGATGGGCAACAAAAGATTCACCACTGATGTCTTTCAACTCCTTCCACATAACACCGTCAAAGATGTCGCACATTGTATCCATGATCTTGAGCTCCTGATTCCAGTGTTGAATGCTTGCTTCAAAATCAGGGCGAAGGAAAAGAATTTTCAAGGCATGCTTCAATGACTGGTATTGGAACACGCGCTTGGGAACCAATGCTCCAGACGATGTAACCTTGGTCAACTTGCAGTTGCAGGTCAGACGTGCACCAGCTTTCGTGAAAACACAGTGAGGGGGGACAGACTGGTTTTCTTCATAAACTGCGTGGCAATCAGGACAGGCTACGAATCTCCTGATACCGTTGGAAATCGCAGAATATCCTGTCATTCTTTGCAGGCCAAGAAGACTGGATGGGAGCTGGAAATCCTGCTCGTAAATCGTCAAGAGTGTGTTGATGAACTCGATCAAGACAACAGCACCCTTGTTGACCACATAGCGGGATGCAAAGAGGACAACAAAAACGGCAATAAACCTGTGCACAGGATTTTCAGGCATATTGGGGGTTGGGAAAGGGTCTATTTTAAAATCGAAAAAATTAATATTCAATTCTTTTCAGGCTTTTTCTTTGCTGCTTTCTCTTTGCTTTTGGCTATGCAACACGCACCTTCACTGTCGAATTCCTCAACCTCGATCTCAACTTCATCTTCGCCTTCATCTTCTTCATCATCGCTTTCGTCATCGCGTTCGCCATCGGCATTGGCCTCATTAGCAACTGAATCGCCCTCATCCAGCATTACATCGGCATCCCAAAAGGTGAGTTGGTCTGACCGTCCAATACATCCGAGGGTCCAGACTGTTGAGTAGAAATGACCGCTTATAGAATATAATAGTTTCTTAGTCTCTACTTTTTTTCAAATAAACTTTTCTTACATTGAATATCAATATCCATGTCTGCTTGAGTGTCTGTGTTTCATACCGCCGAAATTATTATACAATACATAAAAATAAACACTGAAATTATCATACCAATCTCATTTGAGTTGCTCTGTTCAATTCTTGCTCTCTTGCTATGACGCTGAGCAGTTCGGCTTGCTACCAATGTGTAGCCTTGGCCATTGTTGTTGCATCTATTGCAATAGCACTTGGTGTTGTAAAAAGTATTTGAAGATGACATTGTGTTTGTGTTTATAATGTTAAAACAAAAAGGAAACGAGTGTTACATATACTTTATTTATTAATATTTTATAGTGGTAAAAAAGCAACGTTGTTTTATTCTTTTTAATCAAGCCAATGGGGTCAAGCAAAAGAACGTTTTTAATCAGAACACAAAAAAAGGTGTTGAGCTGCAAATTTGCCCTAATTTTCCTCAGGTAGACAGCTTTGCTCACACATGAGTATTCAGACCCATTTTTCCAGTGCAAGGTAAAAACTTCAAAGTCACTTAGTAAATTGAGGGTTGGTGGTTGTTGCTACAAAATTCTACAACACTTGTGTCAAAGATGACGCGTGATGTGTATATACGGTTGTGTATAGTGATGAACGATGGCAAATAATAAAACGATAATAAAGATAAAGAAAATGACTAATGAAACTCAACAGTATATTCCCAAAATGTAACCGGGCAAAATATCACTGCTCTTCAGAGATCGAAAAGTACAAATAAAATAAAATAGAACTGGTATTAAACCCAACGAAAGATATGTTTTATTGATTGAAAACTGAATGTCTTTTATAGACATTCAGAATCGAAAAAGAATAACCAAAAATAATAAAATAACTGGATGGAATTGTGCCATCGCAGTCAATGTAAAACGAAGAATAAAGAAATAAGTGAATAAAATGATGCAATTCTAGACAAGTGTGATAAAGTATAGTATAAAAATATTGTAAAAATAATAAAGGTAAAAATGGAAGAAGTACATTGTACAAAGACAATTGTTTAAAGAGGTGTTAAATGGTGCAATCCTGCAAGAAGGTGTCAAGGATTCACAAAAGAAATAGAAAAGGAAATAATATAAAAAAGGAAATAAATAAATGTGATAAAATAAAAACGGGAAAAGACTAGGAAGAAAGAAAAATATAGAAACTCGGGGATCGCCCTGCCAACGTCACCTCACCGGAAACCCGCCCAACTCACTCGGCTCGGACTTCTTACTCGGGCTAGCCCGGCCTCCGACACCTTCTACGTCTATGCCCGGGCCCTTGGTCCGGCTTTATGGTTGAAACCAAACCTGCCCACAACACACGTGTCAAAGATGACGCGTGATGTGTTTGTATGGTTGTGTATGGTAACCGAACGGGCGACAAATAAAATATATAAAAGAAACAATGAAAGAACCAGTAAAAGACTAACAAAACTCAACAGAAATATCCCCAAAATGACCGGGCAAAATATAACTGCTCTTCAGAGATCGAGAGCTTAAACTCAAAAGAATAAAATAACCGTAAAATTGATCGTAAAACTGACTGATGATCTTTATTTCATTAGAAAAGAATGTCTTTTATAGACAAAGAAAATAACTAAAAGAATAACCGAAAAATGAAATAATAAAATAATAAAATGATGCCATCAAGGCCAAAGGAAAAATATAATAAAAAATACTATAACATAGTAAAGAAAAGGGTAAGACAAAGAAGTAGGGGAAATAAACTAAAGAAGTACAGAATGGTGCAATCCTGCAAGAAAGTGAGAAAGGATTCACAAAGGAAATATAAAAGGAAAGAGTATAAAAAAGGAAATAATAAAATGTGATAAAATAAAAATAAAGAAAAATTGAAAAGAAGGAGAAATAAAGAAACTCGGGGATCGGCCATCCTTACTCGGCTCGGACTTCTTCTTCGGACTGGTCCGGCCTCCGACCCCTCCTAGGCCTGTTCCGGGCCCTTGGTCCGGCTTTATGGTCGAAACCAAACCTGTCCACAACACACGTGTCAAAGATGACGCGTGTTGAGTTTGTTGTGATGTGAAAACGAGTCAGAAAATATAATAAATTAAATACCACTCGTTGACAATAACGATGGTGCGATAGAGATAGACAATAACGGGGGTAGAAACCGAAATTTGGACAGCAAGAAACGGACAAGAGAAAGAAAAGGTGAAAATATGGATAGAGATATATAACTTCGCTCGGGACAGTTGAATATATTCTTGACAGCAATGGAAACAGGGAGGAAGAGATATAATAGGAGAGGGGAACTAGATAATTTCACTCAGGACAATTACTAAAGTTGACAGCAAGGTACTGGGAAGATACAGATTTGGACGGAAAAGGGAATTGGATGAAAAGAAAAATCAATCTTGGCACAGGTATGACTAGGAATTTCTATACAAGACAATTCACTAGTTCAGGGACGGAAATTAAGAGAGAGGTAACTGATAATGTTTATTGATTGAAATTTTGGTCTCTTATATAGACTTCGTAAAATGTTACTTTGTAGATAATTATGAATTGATTAATAATGGATTATAGAAAATGGGTGTGAGAACGAAAAATAGAACAGTAATATGAGATAATGGATACGGATAATGAGAGATTGTGTAAAATGTAAAATGATAAAACAAGACAGAGATATGAAAATATGAGAAAACAAGATGTGCAGTAAGGATGATAATGTAAAAATGGGTGACAATAATGATAAAGAAAATATAGATATGTGAGAAAAATGTAGAGTGAAGATAAGGATAAATGCGCACAGACAGGAACATGGGGAAAGAGAAAATGAGATAGATGACAAAAGGTGGACACAAGAATGATAATTGAAATGCAGATAATGGGAGATAAAGATGGAAGTATAAAGAGGTATATGGGTAAAAAGTGACTTGCGATGCGATATGAGTGACGTCGCCATATTGACTGGACACGACGTCACTCTTTCTGGCAAGGCAGTCTGGAAAAGGATGACGTTGCTTGCGAAAGTGGGCGAAGCTGGAAAAACTACAACACCCGTGTCAAAGATGCGCTGGTTGTGTAGTGTAATGGTTATCACGGTAGACTTTGAATCTACCAATCCGAGTTCGATCCTCGGCACGACCTTTTTGAATGATTTTGGAACTTGTTGTCGTTCCTGATCTGGGATGGTCTTCCTTTTACTATAACAAAGCCAAAAGGTCAATCCCACTGGGGAAACAGGAGTATACGTAAAATCAAAGAGAGGATAAAAGATGCTTTTTATTATTATGACTTTGGTTATCTTATATAGTTCTCTAACTAATACTGCGCATTATCCGCAGTAGTTATTATATGATATTTTCATAAAAGAAGAGACATTGTACTGCGGTTAATGCTCAGGAAGATGTTACTGCGCATAAAGAAGTACTGCGGTTAATCATCTTCAGATGTTATGGATTCATCAAAATAATGTCAGAGTTGACATAGCGAATAATAACCCAGATAATCAGGTACCCAATCGGTAATGCTTTTAACATATGTCTTCAAGGTTATACCGATTGGTTCCCCTTTTTGTAAAACCAAGACATATTCTCATCGCCTCTCATAAAGAGATAACCAATGTGTCTTGAGTAAAAAGTAATTAGTTTAGATAGTTTCACTTATAAAATCTGTATAAATACTACAACGATTTGTATCAATAAAAAAGCATTCAATTCTCTATATTCCTATTTATCCTAAACGTCCTAGTTGGTGGTGATCTATTGCAAAACTCATCTAAGTCAAGCATTAGCAAGATACACCCAGTCAAGACTTGACAATAATGTCCGACAGAAGTACTGCGGTTAATCATCAGATTTTACGGATTCATCAAAATAATGTCCGACACATGACAATGTCGGACATTATTTTGATGAATCCGTAAAATCTGAAGATGATTAACCGCAGTACTTCTTTATGCGCAGTAACATCTTCCTGAGCATTAACCGCAGTACAATGTCTCTTCTTTTATGAAAATATCATATAATAACTACTGCGGATAATGCGCAGTATTAGTTAGAGAACTATATAAGATAACCAAAGTCATAATAATAAAAAGCATCTTTTATCCTCTCTTTGATTTTACGTATACTCCTGTTTCCCCAGTGGGATTGACCTTTTGGCTTTGTTATAGTAAAAGGAAGACCATCCCAGATCAGGAACGACAATTGGTAGCTGAAGCTATTTTTCCTCCTAATAAATTTTGATGAATCCGGTTGAAAGACACCAAGAAACACTTGACAACAAAACACTTAGCCAGTTCGAGATTGAAGAACGAGTCCAGAACTTGTTACCCAGCGAACTAGTAACCGACTATAAGAAGAACCGGCGTGTACCATACGTACCCGAAGAACAAAGAATCAAGAGTACTCCTGCACGAGAAGAAAAGTGGTCCGAACTTGCCCAACACCTTGCCGCGACACTAACAGGAAAGAACAGAAAACCAGAAGAAATGGCCCCTCCACCTGTCACAGTCACAGCCGAAGCCATAGCAGCAGCTGTGGCTGAAGCGATGAAGGCAGTAACTGCACAGCAAGACTCGCGAGCAGAACGTATAAAACAACCAGATTGTTTTAGAGGAGAACGATCTGCCGCAGTTGTCGATGGTTGGCTGCGCGCAGTCGAACGTTACACCAAGTACTACAATTTCACCCCCACCAGAGCCTGTGATTTTGCAGTGAACCTGCTGCGTGACCGAGCCGACACTTGGTGGCGACGAATGGAACTCAAGGAGAAGCATCCAACAACCTGGGACGAATTTAGACTTGCTCTTTCAGGAGAATTCCGCCCAGTATACTCGTTACAGACCTCTAGGGACCGCCTCGCAAGACTATACCAAAGAGGAACTGTGGCCGAGTACATCGATGCCTTCCAAGACATCCAGCTGGAGCTTCCTGGGATGAACGACGAAGAAGCTCTTGACAAGTTTGTCTGAGGTCTCCACCCAAGTGTGCGTGGTAATGTCCTTGCTGCCCGCCCTGTCGACGTTGACGATGCCTGTAACATTGCCTTGGCATATGCCAGTGGTCTCCAGCTTGGTCAACAAGAAATGTACACGCCTGCCCCATTGCCTCAACAATACCAGCCACAGTACAAACCACAATACCAGCAGTATAGTGGACCCGAGCCCATGGACCTGGATGCAATCAATGGCCGCCGCAACAACTACCAGTCCCGTCCCCAGCCAGCACGAACCAGTGCTACTTGCCATTGGTGTGGCAAGCCCGGCCATATCAAGAGGAATTGCAGACAACGCATGGCTGTGATTAAGCAGTTGGATGAGGAGCACCGAAAGAAGCAGGATTTTCGCGAAACACAACCGTAGCGGGAGGTCGGTTGTGTACAATGGAAGAAAATTCCTCCCCACAGGCCAGTATCAATAATGAGCCTATTGAACATTTGAGTAATAAAGAAACTTGTGACCAGTATAAAGTTGTTACCAATGAAGAGAACAAGACTATTTCTGAAGAGAACTGTGACCCTTGTCTCACCGCCGATCAAAGTTTTCTTGAAGATCTTCACTCTGCTGTGGATACCGATCTCCCTCTGTATGCTGCTACACTCAATGGACAACAGATATTGGTTCTCGTCGATAGTGGTGCTAGTGCAAACTATGTATCCCCGCAAATCACTCATTTAGCCACACTTGTCACGGATATCCCTGGGCGATCAGTTGAAACTGCCGGCGGACACAGCATTAATATTAATCGAAAAGCCACATTAACTCTCTCTCTTAACGGCTATAATGATGTTGTTGATGCCTTCGTGTTCCCCACCAAATTCGACCTGATCCTCGGACGCACATGGTTGCAGAATGCCAAACCCGTTCCCGATTGGCATAGTGACAGCTGGTTACTCTTGCGTGATGGCTATGAATTTGTCCTGCATCCTTATGGTAACCGCCCGA
This sequence comes from Phycomyces nitens, assembly GCA_022702545.1. Taxonomy (NCBI): domain Eukaryota; kingdom Fungi; phylum Mucoromycota; class Mucoromycetes; order Mucorales; family Phycomycetaceae; genus Phycomyces; species Phycomyces nitens. Next base: position 9,921,732 of record JAHRBC010000001.1, read on the forward strand.
TGAAGCCTCACCTGGGCTACCTCATATCTGCCAAGCAAGTCCAGAAACTCTCTCGGAGGGAGGAGGCTGAATGCTTTTTGTTGCACATCAAGAGCGAGAAAGGTGAAATGACAAAAGACGAGCAATGGACATCATTGGTGAAAGAGTTTGATGACGTTTTCCAAGATGGTTTGCCCGGATTACCGCCAAGCCGTGATGTTCAACATGTAATAAACACTGGCGATGCATACCCTGTTAACAAACCACCGTTCAAGATGAGCCCGCGCGAACTCGACGAGCTCAAGAAACAATTGAAAGAACTCTTAGACCTCGGCCTCATCCGTCCAAGCTCATCACCTTGGGGTGCACCTATATTGTTTGTGAAAAAGAAGAACGGCGAAATGAGAATGTGTGTTGACTACCGTGCCTTGAACAAGGTTACTGTCCGTAACAACCACCCCTTACCAAGAATTGACGAGTGTTTGGAACGGCTCCGCGGGTCAAACCATTTCACAAGTCTGGATTTGAAGAGTGGTTACCACCAAGTACGTATCCAAGACTCTGATGTGCCGAAAACCGCATTCAACACCCGATATGGTCAATACGAGTTCCTGGTCCTGCCTTTTGGTCTGACAAATGCCCCGCCAACTTTCCAACACCTCATGAATAAGGTTCTTGGAGATTGCTTAGACCAGTTTGCTTTGGTATATTTGGACGACATCCTCATATTCAGCAAGACCCCCGAAGAACATGCTAAACATGTACGCCATGTGTTGAACCGCCTCCGTGAAGCCAAGTTGATTGCCAACCTCAAGAAATGTGAATTCAACAAGAAGGAGCTAACTTTCCTTGGTTTCAACGTGTCAGCACAAGGCATACTTCCCTCACCGGACAAGGTCAAGACCATACAAGAATGGATAGCCCCCTCCAATGTACAAGAAGTCCGGCAATTTATTGGCCTCGCACAACACTACCGACGCTTTATTCCTGGTTTTGCTGGAATTGCTGCCCCATTAACGGATCTCACCAAAGGCACAGGGCCGAAGAGACGCCCTATTGTATGGACGGACACATGTCAGGCAAGTTTTGACATCCTCAAGGAAAAACTTAGTACAGCACCGGTACTCCTAGCCCCTGATATGGACAAACCGTTCCGTATTGAAACTGACGCCTCGGATTTCGGTGTTGGTGCTGTTCTAATGCAAGAAGATGAGGAAGGAATTTGGAAACCATTGGCGTTTGAATCGAAGAAGTTATCTACCGCTGAAAGATCGTATCCGGCCCAAGAACGCGAGCTACTGGGTATCTTACACGCCTTGCGTACATGGCGGTGTATGATCGAAGGAAAGCCATTCACGGTATACACAGACCACCTCCCACTCAAGTACTTCCGCAGCCAAGTGAAGCCAACTCCTCGCCTAGTAAGATGGATTGCTGAATTTGAACTATACGACCCTATCATTCAATACAAGCCAGGCAAGGATAACGGTGTTCCCGATGTACTCTCCCGAATGGACGGTCCCGAATTTGATGCCTCTGCGATTGACTCCATGGAACCCGAATACTTGTACACTATGCCAGACACACAGACTTCCGATTGGCCGAAATTCTATGCTCGTACCGAAGATGAATGGCCAGAAGATATCAAAGAGTTACTAAATCGACAACGCAATAAGTTCGTAGTCCGGGAACAGAAGGTGTTCAGACTGGTTAAGATTGGTGACACCGTTCAAGAGATTCGATTTGCACTGTTCACAAAGCGTGCCGATCTGGTAAACAACTTCCACAATGGTTTTGGACATGCTGGTGAAACCACGGTATACGATCTCATAAAGAAACGTTGGTGGTGGCCAGGCATGCGAAGTCAGATCAAAGAATGGCTGGAAAAGTGCCCTCAATGCCAATTGGCTTCCAACGCAGAACGTAACATCCACCATGCACCGATGGAGCCACTGGATATTCCTCCCCCATTCTCACGCTGGCATCTCGATTTCATTGGAGAACTACCCACTACCGTAAATGGAAACCGTTGGATTCTTGTTGCAGTTGATTATGCCACTAACTGGCCCATTGCCCGTGCTGTCCCTGCTGCCACTGGTGAAGCCATCGCCAACTTCCTGTACGAAGAAATCGTTATGCGTTTTGGCTGCCCTGACGAAATTCTCACTGATCGTGGCGCCAACTTTATGTCGCATATCCTAAAATTCTACATTCAAAAGATCAAGCTGCACCACAAGTTGACTTCTGCCTTTCACCCCCGGACCAATGGGAAATGTGAACGATTAAATGGTATCCTCAAACAAATGTTGCGCAAATATGTCCATGGAGCTATACATCGTTGGGACGAATATCTGGAGACTTCACTTTGGGCTTGCCGAATCAGAAAGCACCGCACGACTGGGTTTAGCCCGTTTTTCTTGACATATGGTCGCGAACCCCGTATTCCCGGTGATCCCTTGCGCCCATTCATGGATACATCGATTCCCAATGATCCTGCTCTTGTTTCTGATGGTGCCATTCCTTTTCTTCGTAATCTCCAACAAGCTCGCATAGATGCTGATGCTCGAGTAGCCGCCAATAGTCAACAAGACAAGGAACGATGGGACTCCATTATGAAACCGCATCAGTTTGCAATTGGTGAGCATTTGTTGCTACGACATGAGAACAAATTTGGCTTAGAGTACAACTGGATGGGACCGTACATTGTTGTTGACAAGAACTTTGAAAAGAACATATACAAGCTCACTACCATGGAGGGTGTGCCTTATACCTCCTGGGTCCATGCCAATCGCCTCAAGATTGCCAAATCCGATGATTTTCACAATACCTGGTATCACCCAACCCCTGCCCGTGCCCAGATGCGCCGTGACCTTGTCTTGGATGCCTCTTCTGCCTTGCCGTTTTCCCTTGTGGATTCCTCTGTGGTTGATCGAGGACTATCAACAGTTTCGGGAGGGGGTGATGTCGGACATTATTTTGATGAATCCGTAAAATCTGAAGATGATTAACCGCAGTACTTCTTTATGCGCAGTAACATCTTCCTGAGCATTAACTGCAGTACAATGTCTCTTCTTTTATGAAAATATCATATAATAACTACTGCGGATAATGCGCAGTATTAGTTAGAGAACTATATAAGATAACCAAAGTCATAATAATAAAAAGCATCTTTTATCCTCTCTTTGATTTTACGTATACTCCTGTTTCCCCAGTGGGATTGACCTTTTGGCTTTGTTATAGTAAAAGGAAGACCATCCCAGATCAGGAATGACAATTGGTAGCTGAAGCTATTTTTCCTCCTAATAAATTTTGATGAATCCGGTTGAAAGACACCAAGAAACACTTGACAACAAAACACTTAGCCAGTTTGAGATTGAAGAACGAGTCCAGAACTTGTTACCCAGCAAACTAGTAACCGACTATAAGAAGAACCAGCGTGTACCATACGTACACTACGGTGGAAAAAACGGTAGCTAACTACCGTTTTGGTAGCATTACTACCGTTTTTTCCCACCAAAAAAAACGGTAGTAAAGACTCTGTATAAGGCGATTTTGGTAGCTGTTACCGTTTTTTTAGTGCAGAAAAAAAGGGTAGTTATGAGGCAGGAATAGGCACAGCTACCGTTTTTTTATCCAACCAAAATCGTTTCTTTATATACTATAGCCTCTCTTTTATATTACTTTATATACTAGCACCCATTCTTTTTTTACTGCCATTTATTTGAAATAATGGTTTATTTTTTATTATAATTTTGATTTATTTCAAATAATATTAAAATATATATAATAATAATATAGAAACATACCAAAAGCAAATACTATTTAATATTATAAAATGTATATAGTACAAACCTTTTACTCAATCTATACACGATGCCAACAACATGTTGTTATGACTTGGATGGCCTTTGGTCTTCACCGATTGCTATAAAAATATTGTGGTCAGAGAATGAAGCAATCAAATAAACCGAGCTTATTATTTTGGATAGCATACCAGTATATGTTGTGCTTGTCAATCGGCGTGCCAAGCATCTTGTTATGGATCACTGTCATGACTTGGATAGCACCTTTGGTCTTCATCGATTGCTATAAAAATATTGTGGTCAGAGAATGAAGCAATCAAATAAACCGAATATATTGTTTTGGGTAGCATACCAGTATATATTGTGCTTGTTAATCAGCGTGCCGAGCATCTTGTTGTGAATCACTGTCATGACTTGGAAGGCCTTTGGTCTTCATCAATTGCTATAAAGATATCATGGTCAGAGAATGAAGCAATCAAATAAACCGAGCATATTGTTTTGCATAGCATACCAGTATATATTGTGCTTGTTAATTGGTATACCAAGCATCTCTTGAATTAATGCCACTATATGAAACGTACAGATGTAAATACTAGATGCAGTAGAAGGAGAATAGAGAATGCGCAATATGATTAATTAAAGAGTGTAAACATATTATAATATTCTTACCATAGAAAATATATTGCTGTAAAGTCAGCTCATAAGATTTAAAACTAATTCGAATATAATGGTAATTGGCAGAATGAGTACATCATTAAGAAAACAATATGCATATTCTACAGAGATTCCCAGGTGGGGAGGTGGGGAATGACAAACTTTAGTGTAATATAGCTGTAAAAAATTTTCACCTTTTTTTAGTGTCTGAAAAATTATGAGATGAGTGTTTCATTCCTTGATTAAAGATAGCAGAGCTGAAGATGTGGTATACAAGATTCCAATTGGATGTTTATGTCATTGACAACCTTACATAAGGGAGGGTCATTTAGTTTTACTTCAAAAAAGTAGAGCAAAGAAAAGAAAAGAAATATAAACTAACCTCGGCGTAATACAGCTATAAAAAAATTTCATTTTTTTTGGTGCTTGAAAAAGGGCGAGATGTGTGTTTCATTCCTAGATTAAAAACAACAGAGCTGAAGATGTGGTATACAAGATGCCAATTGGGCATTTATTAAGGTGGCAATCTTACGTGATGGAGAGTTATTCGATTTTATTTCAAAGGAGAGGACCAAAGCAAAGATAAAACAGCTAAAGGAAAAGAGGAAACGAAAAAGTGCGCTAAAACATATACTAAAAATATGAGAGAACCAATAAGAGCAGCCTAAAGAATATTAAAGACTTAGTCTGTTTCTCTTAGATGAAGGCTCATTGCTCATTCCTAGTGGTGTAAACCTATATCAAACAGTAGAAATATTATATTAATATTAAATTGAGAATAGATGAGCAACAAAAAGCTCTAACTTATAGTACATCTGTCATGATTGGGGATTCAGCCTCGTCATCCATTTGAAATACCTCATCTTCCGAAAGAAAAGAACTGCTTGCTCTTTCCTGCTATAACATAATAAAAATATTGTATTAATTATAATGTATATTCAAATGTTTGTTAATTAATAAACTTGCCTGGCTGTTCTCTGCTATTTTTCTCTTACAAGTCTGGTTTGCACTCTTAAAGGTGTCTTGAAGAAGATTCTTGGCACACCACATTCTTTTGCACTTGTAAATGTGGAGTGCTATTGTCCTAGCCGTGCCTCACTGGCCACAATCATTGATGACAGGTACGTTGATTTTGTCATCATTGACCAAGAAGTGTCTTTGCTGCTGTTGCTATTATTAGTCAAATAATCTCTTACCTACCCATGGAAAAAGTAATTAGAGTATACTCCAAGCTTATCACGTCAAACTTGAAGGGTGGTAGAAATGCCAGTTTGCTTGTTGAGCGCTTTGCTGTTCATAGCTTTGTCAGTTCAGCAAACAGCTCTCAGAATTATCCTAGTACAAGTCAGCCGTCCACATATAATGAAGCAAGTTTCTTAGATCTTCCAGATGGTGTAAGTGCTGCCCAGCTATGGGAGCCATTCAACTGACATGCCAGCTTGAATGATGATGACTTGGAAGGTGTCAGCAGCCCTGTTGTCAAGAATACTTTGGCAAAGTACTATGTGCGAAACAGTGGTATGGACAGTATTGAACTTGATGACCCGACGATTGTTGTTGCTTCTTGTCTTTGGAAAAATTCAACCGTACATTCTTCATGTATGTACCGAAGAATAAAAAACGAGACCAGACGTGGCAATCATCATGTGATGTTCACCTGTCCATACAGAAAGTGAGTATTGGTATTAGTCAAAATACAAAATAGAGATCACTCGCATTTTTTATATTTTTATCTAGCCGTCGCAATATAACTATTCAAAGCTGGTTTGTTGGCACCGTGGAATTTTATTTTGAGCATAAAGAGGTTGATGGCACACCGCACTTTCTGGCATTCGTTGAAGTGATGAAAGAGCATGGTACAGCAGCCCATGACTCATCTGTGCCAATCGTAATACGGCGGTCACACAGCTCAACTGGACAAACAACCCAGCCAAAATATGCTGTTAATGTGGATGACATTCAGCATCAAGTTGGGCTCATCCAGTACCCTCCGAGTAGTAATCAGTTCTTTATCATTGCACCATATTACGTGTTTAATGACAATCTGCGTGTGACCATGGGGAACCTTGCCACTTTATAAAAATTTTCTTTTTCTTTTTCTTTCCTTATAAATATCAATACCAAATAAAATAAAATAAAATGGCTAATAATGTCAAAAACAAAAAAATTGTTTCAAAAAAACGGTAGCATAACTACCGTTTTGTTCACACAGGCAAAAAATTATTTTTCTCAAAAATGCGCAACATCTTTAACACCAAATAAAATGCTCATTTCAATAAACAAGGTTGCCTAAAAACTTACGAGCCCTTTCTATGGTACTACAACTACCTCATTGCCTGATGAAAAGACATTCCATGCAACTTTTATGATTCGGGATCGATGACATTACCTTTCAACCACAATCTGCGGAGATAAAGTGCTCTAATAAATATTAATGTCATATAAAATAAAATCAAATGGCTAATAATATCAAAAACAAAAAATTGGTTTCAAAAAAACGGTAGTTATGCTACCGTTTTGTTCACACAGGCGAAAAATTATTTTTCTCAAAAATGCGCAACATCGTTAACACCAAATAAAATGCTCATTTCAATAAATAACGTTGCCTAAAAACTTACGAGCCCTTTCTATGGTACTACAACTACCTCATTGCCTGATGAAAAGACATTCCATGCAACTTTTATGATTCAGGATCGATGACATTACCTTTCAACCACAATCTGCGGAGATAAAGTGCTCAAAAATCATAAAAAACGGTAGTTATGCTACCGTTTTTGGCACAGCTACCGGTCCTTCCGCCGTAGTGTCTTCCACACCTCAGCATGCAAACGGTTCTCCACACCATGACGACGACGCCACCCAGACTCATTAAACCCACGGAAGTCCACACTGCTTGTCCCAGGAAGACGAGAAAATTTGTGGCAACACTTGTAACAGGCGTTTGTGCTGTTATGGGATGTGAATCCACTTGTCTTTCGGGCTGCAGGGATGTCACATGCTACCATTAATAGTGCAGCACGAACGGTTGCTCCAGAATGACATTCAAATGTTGGGATGGTCATTCCCACATAGAGTTGCTCCAGCTCGTCAACCAAAGGCTTGAGATAATGATTTATCTCTTCAGACTTTGGCTCCTTTGGCCTAGGCATGAGTCCAACAAGGATTGTATTTTCTGCCTTGAACCGCTCCTCATGAGGCAAGTTGTTTATGACCAAGTATATTGCGCCACAAGAGTATGCAACCCTGTCAAAGGGCTGGAACCAATTGATATTCAGCGTCAACATCAAGGAACAAGGACGTGCAACAAAGGATTCACCATTGGTATCTTTCAACTCCTTCCACATTGTGCCATCAAAGATGTCACACATTGTATCCATGATCTTGAGCTCCTGATTCCAGTGTTGAATGCTTGCTTCAAAATCAGGGCAAAGGAAAAGAATTTTCAAGGCATGCTTCAATGATTGGTATTGAAACACACGCTTGGGAACCAATGATCCAGACGATGTGACCTTGGTCAACTTGCAGTTACATGCCAAGCGTGCACCAACTTTTGTGAAAACACAGCGAGGGGGGACAGACTGGTTCTCTTCATATACTGCATGACAATTAGGGCAGGCTATGAATCTCCTGATACCATTGGCAATTGCAGAATATCCTGTCATTCTTTGCAGACCAAGAAGACTGGATGGGAGCTGGAAATCCTGCTCGTAAATCATCAAGAGTGTGTTGATGAACTCGATCAAGACAACAGCACCCTTGTTGACCACATAGCGGGATGCAAAGAGGACAACAAAAACGGCAATAAACCTGTGCACAGGATTTTCAGGCATATTGGGGGTTGGGAAAGGGTCTATTTTAAAATCGAAAAAATTAATATTCAATTTTTTTCAGGCTTTTTTCTTTGCTGCTTTCTCTTTGCTTTTGGCTATTCAACACACACCTTCACTGTCAAATTCCTCAACCGCAATCTCAACTACATCTTTGCCTTCATCTTCTTCATCATCGCTTTCATCATCGCGTTTGCCATCAGCATTGGCCTCATTAGCAACTGAATCGCCCTCATCCAGCATTACATTGGCATCCCAAAAAGGTGAGTTGGTCTGACCGTCCAATACATCCGAGGGTCCAGCTTGTTGAGTAGAAATAACCGCTTATAGAATATAATAGTTTCTTAGTCTCTACTTTTTTTCAAATAAACTTTTCTTACATTGAATATCAATATCCATGTCTGCTTGAGTGTCTGTGTTTCATACCGCCGAAATTATTATACAATACATAAAAATAAACACTGAAATTATCATACCCATCTCATTTGAGTTGCTCTGTTCAATTCTTGCTCTCTTGCTATGACGCTGAGCAGTTCGGCTTGCTACCAATGTGTAGCCTTGGCCATTGTTGTTGCATCTATTGCAATAGCACTTGGTGTTGTAAAAAGTATTTGAAGATGACATTGTGTCTGTGTTTATAATGTTAAAACAAAAAGGAAACGAGTGTTACATATACTTTATTTATTATTATTTTATAGTGGTAAAAAAGCAATGTTGTTTTATTCTTTTTAATCAAGCCAATGGGGTCAAGCAAAAGAACATTTTTAATCAGAACACAAAAAAAGGTGTTGAGCTGCAAATTTGCCCTAATTTTCCTCAGGTAGACAGCTTTGCCCACACATGAGTATTCAGACCCATTTTTCCAGTGTGGGTGGTTATTCCTTATTGTGACCTTGTTCAAAGCACAATAATTGACGCACATGCGCATCTCTCCATTCTTCTTCTTCACAAACAGAATTGGCGCACCCCATGGTGATGAGCTCGGACGAATGAGGCCCAGGTCCAGTAGTTCTTTCAGCTGTCTCTTCAACTCATCTAGCTTGCGAGGACTCATTTTAAATGGCGGTTTGTTTGTAGGCTGTGCATCTCCAGTGTTTATTACATGCTGAACTTTGCGATCTGGCGGCAACCCAGGCAATCCATCTTGAAACACGTCACTGAACTCTTTGACCAGATCATTCCACTGGGAATCATCATTGTTCGTGTTCAGTTTACTCTTGATGTGTAGCAGAAAACACGCGGCCTCCTCCTTGCCAACGAGTTTCTGTACTTGCTTTGCAGATACCAGGTAACACTGGAAAAACGGGCTTGATTACTAGTGTGGAAAGATAAGTAAACAATAGTGTAATTACCTGAATTATGATAGACTCTACATATAATTCCGCTTGAGAACAACCTGGTCTTAGCTGCTAGCAGTATGTCGTGATAATTGCTAGCATAATTATTGAAAGAGGTGCTGCAGCTGAGGTCCAGTAGCACTTTTGGCGGGTATATCTAATTAGGTTATGGGGGGATTAAGCATTTAAATGTGTGGTTCCGTTTTGAAAGAATCAATTTTGAGAGAATAACACTGTAGTATTTTACATCTTTACTACACTTTTTTCATCCTCACAGTGTAGTATTTAATCTTCTTTATTCTTCTTGACCAATAATATATCACCCATTATTTGATTTCCCGTTTATAATTGATTGGTAATGTTTTACATTTTTATTTTTATTAGAAAGAATAGAATGTTTCTAGGTTTAGGGTCTACTATTACGCCTATTCCTATGGCCTAGCTGTTTCTACCCGGTTGCCTGCTGCTATTTGGATGGAATATTTTTCTACATAAAAAATACCTGCAAAAATATGAATATCCAGTGATTTTTTGGGCTGCGGGAGTGTTCTGTAAAAGATAAAAGAAGTGTTAATGATATGGAGTACAAAGAGAAAATTTTTGTGTGTCAAAAGATACTTACATTGCAAGAGATGGGCAAGAGTGCACAAAGGGGACTTGAATTTTAAGGCTGGATGGGCTGTGTGGCGGGTTTTACTATAAAAAAGGGAATAAAAATTAATATGGGTGAACAGAGTAATGATATATTTAATTTACATACCAGGAGCCAAATGGGTTATCAAAGTAGGGGGCATGGTGTGCAAAGAAAGACCAAAGGAGCCTATAAAACACATAATAATAATTATTAATAAATAGTCTGAATAATATTTTGGATAAGCAAAAAGAGATTTATAAAGAATATTATCTTTATGATTACAATCGCGAATGATGGAGGAGGCCGATGGCGTGAATAGAAAGGGCAGTCTACAATGGAATAGAGTCAGAGAGGGAATACATATGATTGAAAGAAAAATTTTTACCTGGTGCCGATGGCATCCTTATATAATTTGTTTGGCCAATCTAAGAGAGAAAGTGAAAATAATTTTTATCAAGATGATGGTACCAGTGAATGCGGCCAGTGAGTATTTGTCTGGATGGCCATTGTGGAAAGGATGAGTTGCAATGGGAGCGCACATCTATGAAAAAGAGGTTAATTTGTGTGTATAAAGAGGTATAAAAAATGTCTTACCAGAGAAAGGCGCCGATATCAAAAAGGCTAGGAAAAGGAAAAATAAAGGGAATCAAAAAAAAGGAGAGTGTCTGAAAAAATTTCACCTTTGAAGCATGCTGCGGAAAGCATGATGGATTGAGCCCAAAAACAATATCAAGGCCGATTTGCATCTCAGTGTTTCAAGACAATAGAGGAACATCTTTATAGTCATTCAAAATGCCTATATATAACGGCCTTTTTGATAGTATTCAACCTCTCTTACCTTTACACCAACCCACACACACACACACTTACTTACTCACTCACCCAAACAGTTTTTGTATGTATATTATATTTATTTTTATTTCAATTGAACAAAAACTAATAATTATAATCGAAATATACTTTACCATATTCTAGAAAATGGTTAACCAAAGAAGATCAATTGCTCCTCGTCCTACTCCTGCTGGTCCCACTCCTGCTCCTGCTCCTGATATGGAACAGATAATGTCAAAGCTTTCCGAGATGGAAGGCAAAATGACAAACGTCAAAGTGCAAGTGGGGTCTGTAAGAGCTCAACTCAACGTTGTTGTGGCTGGTAATGCTTCAGCTATTAGAGCAATTGGTGCATTGGGTAGTGCCCATAACACTGCTCTTGTCAACTCTCCCACCGCTCCTGTCGCACCTGTTGCTCTTCTACCAGTTGTGCCAACCAAGCAGACAAACAACGATGTCTATGTAAGTAGCAAATTATATAGTATGTTATCAATTCATTATCTCATATACTGTGTCAGACGGCGATTCGCAAATATATGTGGAAGCCAAAGTTTTCATCGAGAATAAATGCAGAGATCTTGGCAAACAACAACAAGCCAAAGTGGAATACAAACGTTCCTTTCAACCAAAGTCCAAACAAGGAGTTAGTTGTTAGGATCCTCAACTACTTGGAGCCCAAGTTTGAGAGCAAGGGAATGAGGAGAAGTGACTTGCACAAGAACCTTCATACCAACTTCAGGAGCCAAAGTTCCAAAGACAAGAAGTCTTCTTCAGAGAAAGCTGCCGTGAACACTCGTTCAAGAAGGGCAAACCGTGCAGGCGAGGTAAGATATACTTTAAATAACTAATAAATATTTAATATCAAAGAAGCAGTATTAACTGAGAATTTTAGAGCCATTCTCGGCGCTTGAATGCCTACCTTGACAATGAGGACGCAATCAATGAGATGATGGGCAAAGATTGTGCCAACATGATCATAAGGAGGCAATGTCCGAGGGTGAATCTGATGTAGAGACATCTGAAAGTGGCACCAAACGTGTCATCCGTACTGTTCACCCAGGATGGAGAAGTGATGAGGTAAATAATAATAAGGCAATAACTGGGTTACGTGTCTGAATTGTTATATAAAATATTAATACTTGTATTTCAGTTTAATAGACTCATCACTATTGTTGACTCTCATGTCCTTGATGGAATGGGTTTGCATTCCCATCAATTCTTGCCTCGGGTTTTTAAGAGTGTGTCAAACTCAGCGGCCCCAAATGACATGGTTTCCCGCCTCCCACAGTGGGCTTTTAGAAACGATGTATAAATAAAGTTGTTGTTTATATTTTCTCACCCACTTCCCCAAGAACGTAATACCGTCAATATATATAAAGTATATTTTTGGTGCCTTAATTTTGGTTATCTTTAAAAGAAGAAGATATTTTTTATTTTATATTACACTACGGCGGAAGGACCGGTAGCTGTGCCGAAAACGGTAGCATAACTACTGTTTTTTATGATTTTAGAGCACTTTATCTCCGCAGATTGTGGTTGAAAGGTAATGTCATCAATGCCGATTCATAAAAGTCGCATGGAATCTCTTTTCCTCTGGCAATGAGGTAGTTGTAGTACCATAGAAAGGGCTCGTAAGTTTTTAGGCAACCTTGTTTATTGAAATGAGCATTTTATTTGGTGTTAACGATGTTGCGCATTTTTGAGAAAAATAATTTTTCGCCTGTGTGAACAAAACGGTAGTTATGCTACCATTTTTTGAAACCGAATTTTTATTTTTGACATTATTAGCCATTTTATTTTATTTGGTATTGATATTTATAAGTAAAGAAAAAAGAAAAGGAAAATTTTAATAAAGTGGCACGGTTGCCTCTGGTCACACGCAGATTGTCATTAAACACGTAATATGGTGCAATGATAAAGAACTGATTACTACTCGGAGGGTACTGGATGAGCCCAACTTGATGCTGAATGTCATCCACATTAACAGCATATTTTGGCTGGGTTGTTTGTCCAGTTGAGCTGTGTGACCGCCGTATTACGATTGGCACAGATGAGTCATGGGCTGCTGTACCATGCTCTTTCATCACTTCAACGAATGCCAGAAAGTGCGGTGTGCCATCAACCTCTTTATGCTCAAAATAAAATTCCACGGTGCCAACAAACCAGCTTTGAATAGTTATATTGCGACGGCTAGATAAAAATATAAAAAATGCGAGTGATCTCTATTTTGTATTTTGACTAATACCAATACTCACTTTCTGTATGGACAGGTGAACATCACATGATGATTGCCACGTCTGGTCTCGTTTTTTATTCTTCGGTACATACATGAAGCATGCACGGTTGAATTTTTCCAAAGACAAGAAGCAACAACAATCGTTGGGTCATCAAGTTCAATACTGTTCATAACACTGTTTCACACATAGTACTTTGCCAAAGTATTCTTGGCAACAGGGCTGCTGACACCTTCCATGTCATCATCATTCAAGCTGGCATGTCAGTTGAATGGCTCCCATAGCTGGGGAGCACTTACACCATCTGGAAGATCTAAGAAACTTGCTTCATTATATGTGGACGGCTGACTTGTACAAGGATAATTCTGAGAGCTGTTTGCTGAACTGACAAAGTTATGAACAGCAAAGTGCTCAACAAGCAAACTGGCGTTTCTACTGCCCTTTGACCTCGACCTGATAGGCTTGGAGTATACTCCAATTACTCTTTCCATGGATAGGTAAGAGATTATTTGACTAATAATAACAATAGCAGCGAAGACACTTCTTGGTCAATGATGACAAAATCAACGTACCTGTCATCAATGATTGTGGCCAGTGAGGCACGGCTAGGACAATAGCCCTCCACATTTACAAGTGCAAAAGAATGTGGTGTGCCAAGAATCTTCTTCAAGACACCTTTAAGAGTGCAAACCAGACTTGTAAGAGAAAAATAGCAGAGAACAGCCAGGCAAGTTTATTAATTAACAAACATTTGAATATACATTATAATTAATACAATATTTTTATTATGTTATAGCAGGAAAGAGCAAGCAGTTCTTTTCTTTCGGAAGATGAGGTATTTCAAACGGATGACGAGGCTGAATCCCCAATCATGACAGATGTACTATAAGTTAGAGCTTTTTTGTTGCTCATCTATTCTCAATTTAATATTAATATAATATTTCTACTGTTTGATATAGGTTTACACCACTAGGAATGAGCAATGAGCCTTCATCTAAGAGAAACAGACTAAGTCTTTAATATTCTTTAGGCTGCTCTTATTGGTTGTCTCATATTTTTAGTATATGTTTTAGCGCACTTTTTCTTTTCCTCTTTTCCTTTAGCTGTTTTATCTTTGCTTTGGTCCTCTCCTTTGAAATAAAATCGAATAACTCTCCATCACGTAAGATTGCCACCTTAATAAATGCCCGATTGGCATCTTGTATACCACATCTTCAGCTCTGTTGTTTTTAATCTAGGAATGAAACACACATCTTGCCCTTTTTCAAGCACCAAAAAAAATGAAATTTTTTTATAGCTGTATTACGCCGAGGTTAGTTTATATTTCTTTTCTTTTCTTTGCTCTACTTTTTGAAGTAAAACTAAATGACCCTCCCTTATGTAAGGTTGTTAATTACATAAACATCCGATTGGAATCTTGTATACCACATCTTCAGCTCTGCTATCTTTAATCAAGGAATGAAACACTCATCTCATAATTTTTCAGACACTAAAAAAAGGTGAAAATTTTTTACAGCTATATTACACTAAAGTTTGTCGTTCCCCACCTCCCCACCTGGGAATCTCTGTAGAATATGCATATTGTTTTCTTAATGATGTACTCATTCTGCCAACTACCATTATATTCAAATTAGTTTTAAATCTTATGAGCTGACTTTACAGCAATATATTTTCTATGGTAAGAATATTATAATATGTTTACACTCTTTAATTAATCATATTGCGCATTCTCTATTCTCCTTCTACTGCATCTAGTATTTACATCTGTACGTTTCATATAGTGGCATTAATTCAAGAGATGCTTGGTATACCGATTAACAAGCACAATATATACTGGTATGCTATCCAAAACAATATGCTTGGTTTATTTGATCGCTTCATTCTCTGACCACAATATCTTTATAGCAATTGATGAAGACCAAAGGCCTTCCAAGTCATGACAGTGATTCACAACAAGATGCTCGGCACGCTGATTAACAAGCACAATATATTTGGTTTATTTGATTGCTTCATTCTCTGACCACAATATTTTTATAGCAATCGATGAAGACCAAAGGTGCTATCCAAGTCATGACAGTGATCCATAACAAGATGCTTGGCACGCTGATTGACAAGCACAATGTATACTGGTATGCTATCCAAAATAATAAGCTCGGTTTATTTGATTGCTTCATTCTCTGACCACAATATTTTTATAGCAATCGGTGAAGACCAAAGGCCATCCAAGTCATAATAACATGTTGTTGGCATCATGTATAGGTTGAGTAAAAGGTTTGTACCATATACGTTTTATAATATTAAATAGTATTTGCTTTTGGTATGTTTCTATATTATTATTATATATATTTTAATATTATTTGAAATAAATTGAAATTATAATAAAAAATAAATCATTATTTCAAATAAATGGCAGTAAAAAAAGAATGGGTGCTAGTATATAAAGTAATATAAAAGAGAGGCTATAGTATATAAAGAAACGATTTTGGTTGGATAAAAAAAATGGTAGCTGTGCCTATTCCTGCCTCATAACTACCCTTTTTTTTCGCACTAAAAAAACGGTAACAGCTACCGAAATCGCCTTATACAGAGTCTTTACTACGGTTTTTTTTGGTGGGAAAAAACGGTAGTAATGCTACCAAAACGGTAGTTAGCTACCGTTTTTTCCGCCGTAGTGCAAGACCTTGCCGATTGGTTTCCCTATATATGTTTCTAAATGTCTCAAGTGTCTTAGATTGCGAATATCTCTTAAGTATATTCTACTGGACAATAGCCATCTAAGACATATTAACGTAGCTATACATTTAGCCATAAATCTAAATATATTTTGTATAAATAGTAAAAGGATTTGTATCAATAAAAAGCATCTATCGATTACCTAAAAACTATTCTTTGAACTTGACAATCCCCAGTGGTATTGATTCTGCAACTTAGTTACAAGTGCCACAAAAGAAATACCAGATTGATACCTGACACTTGTTTTACCAAATGTCAAGTCTCGACTGGGTGTATCTTGCTAATGCTTGACTTAGATGAGTTTTGCAATAGATCACCACCAACTAGGACGTTTAGGATAAATAGGAATATAGAGAATTGAATGCTTTTTTATTGATACAAATCGTTGTAGTATTTATACAGATTTTATAAGTGAAACTATCTAAACTAATTACTCTTTACTCAAGACACATTGATTATCTCTTTATGAGAGGCGATGAGAATATGTCTTGGTTTTACAAAAAGGGGAACCAATCGGTATAACCTTGAAGACATATGTTAAAAGCATTACCGATTGGGTACCTGATTATCTGGGTTATTATTCGCTATGTCAACTCTGACACAAAATTAGACATGACACTAGATCAGGAACGACATAAATAACAAAAACAAAAGCCCAACGGGGGGGTCGAACCCCCAACCTTGAGATTAAGAGTCTCACGCTCTACCGATTGAGCTAGCCGGGCTTCACATATTATCGTACATTACCACAATTAATACATTCCGTATGTTAAAATGCTGGCTAGGGTTAGGGGATAGGGTTAGGGAATGGTACTAGGGTATGGGCTGTGTTTAGGGAATAGGGTTAGGGGATAGGGTTAGGGAATGGTACTAGGGTATGGGCTGTGTTTAGGGAATAGGGTTAGGGGATAGGGTTAGGGAATGGTACTAGGGTATGGGCTGTGTTTAGGGAATAGGGTTAGGGGATAGGGTTAGGGAATGGTACTAGGGTATGGGCTGTGTTTAGGGAATAGGGTTAGGGGATAGGGTTAGGGAATGGTACTAGGGTATGGGCTGTGTTTAGGGAATAGGGTTAGGGGATAGGGTTAGGGAATGGTACTAGGGTATGGGCTGTGTTTAGGGAATAGGGTTAGGGGATAGGGTTAGGGAATGGTACTAGGGTATGGGCTGTGTTTAGGGAATAGGGTTAGGGGATAGGGTTAGGGAATGGTACTAGGGTATGGGCTGTGTTTAGGGAATAGGGTTAGGGGATAGGGTTAGGGAATGGTACTAGGGTATGGGCTGTGTTTAGGGAATAGGGTTAGGGGATAGGGTTAGGGAATGGTACTAGGGTATGGGCTGTGTTTAGGGAATAGGGTTAGGGGATAGGGTTAGGGAATGGTACTAGGGTATGGGCTGTGTTTAGGGAATAGGGTTAGGGGATAGGGTTAGGGAATGGTACTAGGGTATGGGCTGTGTTTAGGGAATAGGGTTAGGGGATAGGGTTAGGGAATGGTACTAGGGTATGGGCTGTGTTTAGGGAATAGGGTTAGGGGATAGGGTTAGGGAATGGTACTAGGGTATGGGCTGTGTTTAGGGAATAGGGTTAGGGGATAGGGTTAGGGAATGGTACTAGGGTATGGGCTGTGTTTAGGGAATAGGGTTAGGGGATAGGGTTAGGGAATGGTACTAGGGTATGGGCTGTGTTTAGGGAATAGGGTTAGGGGATAGGGTTAGGGAATGGTACTAGGGTATGGGCTGTGTTTAGGGAATAGGGTTAGGGGATAGGGTTAGGGAATGGTACTAGGGTATGGGCTGTGTTTAGGGAATAGGGTTAGGGGATAGGGTTAGGGAATGGTACTAGGGTATGGGCTGTGTTTAGGGAATAGGGTTAGGGATAGGGTTAGGGAATGGTACTAGGGTATGGGCTGTGTTTAGGGAATAGGGTTAGGGGATAGGGTTAGGGAATGGTACTAGGGTATGGGCTGTGTTTAGGGAATAGGGTTAGGGGGATAGGGTTAGGGAATGGTACTAGGGTATGGGCTGTGTTTAGGGAATAGGGTTAGGGGATAGGGTTAGGGAATGGTACTAGGGTATGGGCTGTGTTTAGGGAATAGGGTTAGGGGATAGGGTTAGGGAATGGTACTAGGGTATGGGCTGTGTTTAGGGAATAGGGTTAGGGGATAGGGTTAGGGAATGGTACTAGGGTATGGGCTGTGTTTAGGGAATAGGGTTAGGGGATAGGGTTAGGGAATGGTACTAGGGTATGGGCTGTGTTTAGGGAATAGGGTTAGGGGATAGGGTTAGGGGAATGGTACTAGGGTATGGGCTGTGTTTAGGGAATAGGGTTAGGGGGATAGGGTTAGGGAATGGTACTAGGGTATGGGCTGTGTTTAGGGAATAGGGTTAGGGGATAGGGTTAGGGAATGGTACTAGGGTATGGGCTGTGTTTAGGGAATAGGGTTAGGGGATAGGGTTAGGGAATGGTACTAGGGTATGGGCTGTGTTTAGGGAATAGGGTTAGGGGATAGGGTTAGGGAATGGTACTAGGGTATGGGCTGTGTTTAGGGAATAGGGTTAGGGGATAGGGTTAGGGAATGGTACTAGGGTATGGGCTGTGTTTAGGGAATAGGGTTAGGGGATAGGGTTAGGGAATGGTACTAGGGTATGGGCTGTGTTTAGGGAATAGGGTTAGGGGATAGGGTTAGGGAATGGTACTAGGGTATGGGCTGTGTTTAGGGAATAGGGTTAGGGGATAGGGTTAGGGAATGGTACTAGGGTATGGGCTGTGTTTAGGGAATAGGGTTAGGGGATAGGGTTAGGGAATGGTACTAGGGTATGGGCTGTGTTTAGGGAATAGGGTTAGGGATAGGGTTAGGGAATGGTACTAGGTATGGGCTGTGTTTAGGAATAGGGTTAGGGGATAGGGTTAGGGAATGGTACTAGGGTATGGGCTGTGTTTAGGGAATAGGGTTAGGGGATAGGGTTAGGGAATGGTACTAGGGTATGGGCTGTGTTTAGGGAATAGGGTTAGGGGATAGGGTTAGGGAATGGTACTAGGGTATGGGCTGTGTTTAGGGAATAGGGTTAGGGGATAGGGTTAGGGAATGGTACTAGGGTATGGGCTGTGTTTAGGGAATAGGGTTAGGGGATAGGGTTAGGGGAATGGTACTAGGGTATGGGCTGTGTTTAGGGAATAGGGTTAGGGGGATAGGGTTAGGGAATGGTACTAGGGTATGGGCTGTGTTTAGGGAATAGGGTTAGGGGGATAGGGTTAGGGAATGGTACTAGGGTATGGGCTGTGTTTAGGGAATAGGGTTAGGGGATAGGGTTAGGGAATGGTACTAGGGTATGGGCTGTGTTTAGGGAATAGGGTTAGGGGATAGGGTTAGGGAATGGTACTAGGGTATGGGCTGTGTTTAGGGAATAGGGTTAGGGGATAGGGTTAGGGAATGGTACTAGGGTATGGGCTGTGTTTAGGGAATAGGGTTAGGGGATAGGGTTAGGGAATGGTACTAGGGTATGGGCTGTGTTTAGGGAATAGGGTTAGGGATAGGGTTAGGGAATGGTACTAGGGTATGGGCTGTGTTTAGGGAATAGGGTTAGGGGATAGGGTTAGGGAATGGTACTAGGGTATGGGCTGTGTTTAGGGAATAGGGTTAGGGGATAGGGTTAGGGAATGGTACTAGGGTATGGGCTGTGTTTAGGGAATAGGGTTAGGGGATAGGGTTAGGGAATGGTACTAGGGTATGGGCTGTGTTTAGGGAATAGGGTTAGGGGATAGGGTTAGGGAATGGTACTAGGGTATGGGCTGTGTTTAGGGAATAGGGTTAGGGGATAGGGTTAGGGAATGGTACTAGGGTATGGGCTGTGTTTAGGGAATAGGGTTAGGGGATAGGGTTAGGAATGGTACTAGGGTATGGGCTGTGTTTAGGGAATAGGGTTAGGGGATAGGGTTAGGGAATGGTACTAGGGTATGGGCTGTGTTTAGGGAATAGGGTTAGGGGATAGGGTTAGGGAATGGTACTAGGGTATGGGCTGTGTTTAGGGAATAGGGTTAGGGGGATAGGGTTAGGGAATGGTACTAGGGTATGGGCTGTGTTTAGGGAATAGGGTTAGGGGGATAGGGTTAGGGAATGGTACTAGGGTATGGGCTGTGTTTAGGGAATAGGGTTAGGGGGATAGGGTTAGGGAATGGTACTAGGGTATGGGCTGTGTTTAGGGAATAGGGTTAGGGGATAGGGTTAGGGAATGGTACTAGGGTATGGGCTGTGTTTAGGGAATAGGGTTAGGGGATAGGGTTAGGGAATGGTACTAGGGTATGGGCTGTGTTTAGGGAATAGGGTTAGGGATAGGGTTAGGGAATGGTACTAGGGTATGGGCTGTGTTTAGGGAATAGGGTTAGGGGATAGGGTTAGGGAATGGTACTAGGGTATGGGCTGTGTTTAGGGAATAGGGTTAGGGGATAGGGTTAGGGAATGGTACTAGGGTATGGGCTGTGTTTAGGGAATAGGGTTAGGGGATAGGGTTAGGGAATGGTACTAGGGTATGGGCTGTGTTTAGGGAATAGGGTTAGGGGATAGGGTTAGGGAATGGTACTAGGGTATGGGCTGTGTTTAGGGAATAGGGTTAGGGGATAGGGTTAGGGAATGGTACTAGGGTATGGGCTGTGTTTAGGGAATAGGGTTAGGGATAGGGTTAGGGAATGGTACTAGGGTATGGGCTGTGTTTAGGGAATAGGGTTAGGGGATAGGGTTAGGGAATGGTACTAGGGTATGGGCTGTGTTTAGGGGAATAGGGTTAGGGGATAGGGTTAGGGAATGGTACTAGGGTATGGGCTGTGTTTAGGGAATAGGGTTAGGGATAGGGTTAGGGAATGGTACTAGGGTATGGGCTGTGTTTAGGGAATAGGGTTAGGGGATAGGGTTAGGGAATGGTACTAGGGTATGGGCTGTGTTTAGGGAATAGGGTTAGGGGATAGGGTTAGGGAATGGTACTAGGGTATGGGCTGTGTTTAGGGAATAGGGTTAGGGGATAGGGTTAGGGAATGGTACTAGGGTATGGGCTGTGTTTAGGGAATAGGGTTAGGGGATAGGGTTAGGGAATGGTACTAGGGTATGGGCTGTGTTTAGGGAATAGGGTTAGGGGATAGGGTTAGGGAATGGTACTAGGGTATGGGCTGTGTTTAGGGAATAGGGTTAGGGGATAGGGTTAGGGAATGGTACTAGGGTATGGGCTGTGTTTAGGGAATAGGGTTAGGGGATAGGGTTAGGGAATGGTACTAGGGTATGGGCTGTGTTTAGGGAATAGGGTTAGGGGATAGGGTTAGGGAATGGTACTAGGGTATGGGCTGTGTTTAGGGAATAGGGTTAGGGGATAGGGTTAGGGAATGGTACTAGGGTATGGGCTGTGTTTAGGGAATAGGGTTAGGGGATAGGGTTAGGGAATGGTACTAGGGTATGGGCTGTGTTTAGGGAATAGGGTTAGGGGATAGGGTTAGGGAATGGTACTAGGGTATGGGCTGTGTTTAGGGAATAGGGTTAGGGGATAGGGTTAGGGAATGGTACTAGGGTATGGGCTGTGTTTAGGGAATAGGGTTAGGGATAGGGTTAGGGAATGGTACTAGGGTATGGGCTGTGTTTAGGGAATGGTACTAGGGTATGGGCTGTGTTTAGGGAATAGGGTTAGGGGATAGGGTTAGGGAATGGTACTAGGGTATGGGCTGTGTTTAGGGAATAGGGTTAGGGGATAGGGTTAGGGAATGGTACTAGGGTATGGGCTGTGTTTAGGGGAATAGGGTTAGGGGATAGGGTTAGGGAATGGTACTAGGGTATGGGCTGTGTTTAGGGGAATAGGGTTAGGGGATAGGGTTAGGGAATGGTACTAGGGTATGGGCTGTGTTTAGGGAATAGGGGTTAGGGGATAGGGTTAGGGAATGGTACTAGGTATGGGCTGTGTTTAGGGAATAGGGTTAGGGGATAGGGTTAGGGAATGGTACTAGGGTATGGGCTGTGTTTAGGGAATAGGGTTAGGGGATAGGGTTAGGGAATGGTACTAGGGTATGGGCTGTGTTTAGGGAATAGGGTTAGGGGATAGGGTTAGGGAATGGTACTAGGGTATGGGCTGTGTTTAGGGAATAGGGTTAGGGGATAGGGTTAGGGGATAGGTTAGAGAATGGTACTAGGGTATGGGCTGTGTTTAGGGAATAGGGTTAGGGGATAGGGTTAGGGAATGGTACTAGGAGTATGGGCTGTGTTTAGGGAATAGGGTTAGGGGATAGGGTTAGGGAATGGTACTAGGGTATGGGCTGTGTTTAGGGAATAGGGTTAGGGGATAGGGTTAGGGAATAGGTTAGGGGGATAGGGTTAGGAATGGTACTAGGGTATGGGCTGTGTTTAGGGAATAGGGTTAGTGGGATAGGGTTAGGGAATGGTACTAGGGTTATGGGCTGTGTCATTAGGGGAATAGGGTTAGGGATAGGGTTAGAATGGTACTAGGCGGGCTGTGTTTAGAATAGGTTAGGGGGATAGGGTTAGGGAATGGTACTACTAGGGTATGGGCTGTGTTTTAGGGAATAGGGTTAGGGGATAGGGTTAGGGAATGGTACTAGGGTATGGGCTGTGTTTAGGAAGAATAGGGTTAGGGGATAGGGTTAGGGAATGGTACTAGGGTATGGGCTTGTGTTTAGGGAATAGGGTTAGGGGATAAGGGTTAGGGAATGGTACTAGAGGGTATGGGCTGTGTTTAGGGAATAGGGTTAGGGGGATAGGGTTAGGGGAATGGTACTAGGGTATGGGCTGTGTTTAGGGAATAGGGTTAGGGGATAGGGTTAGGGAATGGTACTAGGGTATGGGCTGTGTTTAGGGAATAGGGTTAGGGGATAGGGTTAGGGAATGGTACTAGGGTATGGGCTGTGTTTAGGAATAGGGTTAGGGGATAGGGTATAGGGAATGGTACATAGGGTTATGGGCTGTGTTTGTAGGGAATAGGGTTAGGGGGATAGGGTTAGGGGAATGGTACTAGGGTATGGGCTGTGTTTAGGGAATAGGGTTAGGGGAGATAGGGTTAGTGGAATGGTACTAGGGTATGGGCTGTGTTTAGTGGAATAGGGTTAGGGGGATAGGGTTAGGGGAATGGTACTAGGGTATGGGCTGTGTTTAGGGAATAGGGTTAGGGGGATAGGGTTAAGGGAATGGTATCATAGGGTATGGGCTGTGTTTAGGGGAATAGGGTTAGGGTGGGATAGGGTTAGGGGAAATTTGGTACTAGGGTATGGGCTGTGTTTAGTGGAATAGGGTTAGGGGGATAGGGTTAGGGAATGGTACTAGGGTATGGGCTGTGTTTAGGGGAATAGTTAGGGATAGGAATAGAATTATAATTTTAGTGACAATAAAGTTTAGGAATAGGTTAGGGATAGGGGTTAGGGGAATGGTACTAGGGTATGGGCTGTGTTTAGGGAATAGGGTTAGGGGGATAGGGTTAGGGAATGGTACTAGGGTATGGGCTGTGTTTAGGGAATAGGGTTAGGTGGGATAGGGTTAGG